>CP106719.1:77991202-87991202 GCA_025503065.1 Gossypium bickii
AACCCATGTCTTAATTTTTGTATTAATGATGTTCATGAGATATGCCATTGATGATATGTTGAGCTTTGTGATGAACTTAGTTGTTAAATGAAAGATTTGAGCTAGATGAACATACTTTGTTCTTGAATTTTTGATGAATTTAGCTAATTAGGCTAAATTGGGAAAATAGTAAACTTAAGGGACTAAATTACAAATTTGATGGAAAATATGGGCTTGTATGAGATGTATGAACATTCGGCTAAGCATGAGTATGTGATAATTTTGTGAATTTGATGTTTTGAGAAAATGGACTAAATTGATAAATTGTGCAAATGTGAGGGTTAAATTGCAAATAGCCCTAAATGTGTGTCCTGGATTGAATTGAATGAGTTAGTGAATAAAAGGGTTAATTCTCGAATATGTATAGATCAAGAACAGGGAACACAGATTTAGATCGCGGGAAAAGCGAAAATAATCGGTAGCCATTTACATTTGATTAAAGCGAACTCGAGGTGAAGTCATTATGCAAATAAGCGTATTTGTATTGAATTATATTTGTTTGTATAACTATTGATAACAATGAATGCTTACGAGATGCCATGTACATGAATTCGAGATAAGAACGACATAGTAACAATATCAGAAGCCAGTATGAACCTAGGAATAGATAAGATTAGCTATGTCATGACATAGGTATACATTACGGTTTTATCATGTAAGATCACGTGCGGGGCGTTGGCATCGATATGATCTTTACGTGTAAGACCATGTGCGGGACATCGGCATCGTATTGATTACGTGTAAGACCATGCTAGAGGCGATGCGCATCGATATCTGAGTGCATGCCAAGACCTCGTCGGGACGCGTTGGCATTATCGCGACTATTACGATCTTTACGAGTATCTGTTAGGTTTCTAATGGTTCAACGGGCAAGTCTCGCAGATAATGAATGGCTATGTGAATTGTAAATCCGTTTCAAGTACATTGATTTATACACTAAGAGTGATACAAGGTAAGTATCTATGTGATCTTACCATGATGATTATGTATATGGGAATAATAATATGATATGTGAAAGTATGCATGAAATAACTATGTGTTTATAAGATTTTTGAATTGATGAATGTGGCAAAATGTGGTCAAGTACATGGACCAAAGCATACATGTGATAAATTTGCTATGAAAGCTAATTGTGCCAATGTTCCTATATGTCTATGTGCCTTTTATGTTAAATTTATTTGTATATGACTTACTAAGCTTTTGGAAAGCTTACTCTGTGTGTGTTTTTTTCTCTATTTTATAAATTGTCACATAGTTGTGATACAGGCGTGCCTATCAGCGAGTGGGACTAAGTTAGTAGGCGATTAAGAGTACACGGCCTTGGCACCGCGGGCGTGCACAGGTAGCCATGGTCAAGTCAGGACTCGACCGGGCCTTAGCACATGGCGTGCTTGGTGGCCGTGGAGCCAAGTCGGTCTCGACCACGGCGCCTAGCACTGCAGCGTGCTGCTGGCGGCGTGGAGCCAAGTCAATTTTGACCACTGACCAAGGTACATGGGTGTGCTTGGTAGCTAATGGAGTTAAGTTAGATTCGACCACGCGGGAGACACATGGATGTGTTTAGCGGTAGTGGATGGCACACGACCTATTTGCACGGCATGTAAGCCACGAAACTTAGAAAAAGTTTTAAATTTAGAGAATTTACGTATGTGTTTTGTTTTAGTCCCAACCACCATACGAGCATGTTTTAGAGTCTCGATGACCTACCGATAGGACACTATGAATCTAAATGATGGTTTAATTTACTGAATTGTTTGATAAAGTTTGTGATCACGTCAGGTAATTCCCTTAACCTTAATCAGACTACGGACACGGGATAAGGGTGTTACACATACAACTCAATTTGATTCCACAAGTCATGATTGGCATGCAAGTAATGGGTCAAAAGATAGACATAATCATCACATACAAGTAATTGAAAAGATTCACTCACAAAGGCATCATGACAATTATCAAAAACAAGAATCTTTTTATCAACGACCAAAACAAATAGATCATTATCAAGCAAAATAAAGCTATTAAGCATGTCACGATCTAAGTGTTCTACAAAAGCGAAATCAACAACGTGATTTTGTCACCATCTCGAGGAGGACAAACAAGTTTCAAAAATTTCAAGCATCTTACCTTTATGAACAAAAGATAAAGAGTCGATTGTACCTTTTCCATTTAACACAAACCTTCTCTCTCTGGAATGAATGTAGTCTAATCGAAGCTTCATGGTTGAATTAACCTTGTCGAAATGAAATCACGAACTTCAAGGACAACCATAGAAATGGATTAAGGAATGAATTTAAATTGAAATCAAATTTATCATACCTTGTGTCCTTATTCAAAAACCAAGTATCAAAACAATAGAAATTGTTCGCACAAATTTCAAGTTGGTTTTTCCCACAAAGCGAACCAAAACATATTCTGGGTTTAAAAACTTGATTTTGATTATTCATGCCAAAGTGTAGCAAAGGGTTTAGTAAATCGAACATGTCAATCCGAAAGGATTTTTGCATACAGGAACAAATAATCAAAACTCTTTACATGCTTCAAAACAGTTTTGCAAAAACTCGAGGATTTCAAACAAGGGAGCAAATTATTCACATAATCATCACAATCGAATAAATTGATATGTTTATATGAAAATTCATGATCACGCATAATCAAGTTCAGTAGTTTGCCAATTAAATGTTACTTCACCAACATGGTGCGACAACACCACAAATTTCATTAGTGGTGCTTTCATACAATCATTTAAAACAAGCACTTCACCATTAACCAAAGGATGGTAATTGACCATATCACCAATGTAATCATAAACATTCAAACAAGTTGGTGAAGATTGAAACATTTTATAGCACTTACCTTCCTTACCTTGTAGCACCTAGGTGGACTAAGATGACCTTTGCCATTCAAGTGAAAACGTCTCTCCTTTAGAGGGTAATGGAGATGGAACTTATGGATTGATTCTTGAGAACACAAACGAAACAACACAAGGAATACTCAAATGGTGGTTAGTGGAAATATTCCTTACTTGCTCTCTTGTCTTTTTCTTTTGTTTCTTTTTCTAACTTCGATTTCTTTTCTTTCTTTTTCAATTTTATTTTTGTTCTCACACTCTTTTCAATTTCTTTTCTTCTTTTTCTACTTCTTTTTCAATTTTATTACAATTTGTAGATGTTACAAAAGAATCAAAAGATAAGTGTTTTGCTTCAAAAGCGAGAGAAAGCACTCTACGTGAGCTTCTTGACCATTTCTTGGGAACATCCCTTCGTGCGTGATGTCTTTGAAGCATCTGACGATTCACTCATACTTTTTGTTTGTCACCTCGAATAGTCTCAAACTTGAAGCTTTCTTCTCTTCGTCTCGAAGGCCTTGATGAATATGAATCCCGATAAGAATCTCTTCGTGAATAGTCATCGAAAATGGGTCTTCAAGATGTTCGTGACTCCGTTTCTCTACTTGGTGGATTTTGCTTTTGTCGAGCTCTTTTCTCCATTCGGTCCAAACATCTTTGTATTGGACTTAGCTTCCTTTCAAGCATTCGGTCCATCTCTTTCACCAAGTATTGAAAGTCATCGACTAAGAATTCGTCTTGAGACATGTTTATTTACTGAAAGTAGAAATGTTACAAGAATAATAAACAGAAAATTAAATACCTTACTACAAAATCTCACAAGATCACTCACAAAGAAAAATTCACTCACTCTCGTGTTTAAACTCTCTTTTAAGGCTTTTACACACTCTAATGCACTCACCACTCGTGCCTTTTTCCGCTCATCTCACTCTCATAAATACATACTTTGTTTCAAGTAAACTTATTGTGGCTTAGAGGGTCGGCTTCAAAATGGGTGCAAAGTATAACGTAGGGTGTATAAGGTAGGCTGAAAACAAAGAAAATAAAAATTGAGGTATGTGTGGCATTGGGGTGGGAAGGGTGATACCAAATGTTGGTAGAAAGGTTTTGATGATCGGGGTAGAAGTATGAGGGTAGAATGATAGCTTGAGATCGGGAAAAGAAGAGCTGAAAGGAGAATCACAACTTGCAAAAAAAAATACTTCACTATCTTTCTTTTTTTATCTATTTATCTTTCCCTATTTTCTCTTATTTTTTCAATATTTCAAGTACACAAACAAAATATAATGAGAAACTTTGAATACAACTTGAATTTTTTTAATTTCAATTTTTTTCAACACGAACCTACTTTTGGCTTGATACGAATGTCGTCAGAGCTCCTCTTTTTCAAGCTCGATGCAAATGATGTGAGGCGGCTGGCGGTTGATTCGAGTCATTCACAAGATTGCTGATCGTCTACGAGGAGAATGTTGGCAAAGTCAAAATGGGTAAAATTGTTTAAAAATATCACGAAAGCTTAGCAAAGGGTTTTAGAATAAAGGATAAGTTTAAAAATTGTAGTAGGTTCATCAACAAAGAAATAATAAGGTTGGGAACATAGATGGCTTGGTTTAATAAATGAAAAACAAAGGGTAGATAATTTGGGATAATTGGTGGGGATGGAAAATAGAACTTAAACTCGAGAAATGATTCAACACTATAGAGTGTCACCAGGTTTCTATTTGGTTTAAGGTGAATGATGAAATTCAAAAATGGACCTTGACAGTTACTTAGCAAAGTAAGAACCGAAGGTATAAAAAGATGGATGAGCGCCACACCGGGTTGGTGATAAGTTTGAAAGAAGAGAAGCGATTGAGGCCACTAGCTTCGCTAGATAAGTCGATGCAAAACTCGTACAAATTTAGAGAGAGGATTAATCTCACTCTTTGAAAAAAGTTCATTCAAGTTGATAAAAATGGCTAAAAGTTCTTTTACAATGAAAATGAACAACTATTTATAGTGTTCAGCTAGGCAGCCGAATGGCCTAAATAAAAGACTTAATATCTAAGTAATAACTAAGCTAGAAAAGGCTAGAAAATTTTGGAAATAAGACACTAAATTGCTGGAGCTAAATTCAGTTGAATTAAAGCTCAAGGGATGGTTTCTAGAAGAGCAAATGCACTTGGAGAAATGGCAGCAGCTAGGTTCAGCCAATTAAGCTTAAATGAGCTCATTAAAATGCAACTCTTGGCTGAAAAGATACCAGCATTAAAGGAGGACGTGAATAGCCTTGAAAATGTGAAAATGAAAAATTGGAAAAGTCTTTGGAGTGTGATCAATGGTCAACAATGAGGAAGGAACCAAATGAATGCATTTTGAAAGCATTGGAGCCGAATAGGCATGTCGAGTTCTACCCAAAGCTTTGAATAAGCTCAATCATTATGCAACTTTTCTTGAAAAATTACCAGCATTAAAATGAGCCTTGGAGCGGCTAACCTATTTTTTATTCAGCTTTAAAACTCCCTTGTCCTTTGCATTACACAAACGACCACTTGGGAAGAGGAATAAGTACTGTTGAGTCTTAATTCCAGCTGAAAAGAAACTCCCTTAAATGTCAGCCATGCACTTGGACGTCCAATGTAGTGTACCTGCACCAATTAATTCAAAAATTAAGTTTCCCCCTTGGACATATTAAATTCAGCATCAATGAAATTAAAAACCTATACATTAATTCTAATTATATACGCAGAACACCCCAAACCTAGCCTTGAAGTTAGGCTGAGATCAAGGGCGTGTCACATGGAAGTGTTTTTCAAAACAATATTTCTTGTTTAAAACTTGCATGAGAGTTAAAGCCTCTTTGTTAAAACTCATAACACTTAAGCAATTGTCATTCACTTGAAAATGTAATTAGTTTTAAAACCTTATCAGTTGCGGAAGCACATTTAAAATAAACAATTTACAAAAATATTATGTTTAAAAATAAAGTTATAGAAACATTTTGAAAACATTGTGAAAATGTAGTGTTTTGAAGACGATTATCGTTTTGTAAATCGTATTCAACTTTTTGATTAGAAAACATCATAAGTAAATATCACAAATAATAAGTTAAAAATAGAGGTCTTATTACAACCCAAATCAAAATATTTAAAAGTAAATAATCAAAATAGCAAGCATAAGCGGTGTGTGGTCTTCTCAGAGTCCTTCGTGACTTGATCCGTCTAAAGTTTGAGGATTACTAACATGATTAAAAATGGGGTGAGTTCACGAAAATTCATTGTGTAATCCCTTACTAGAGTAACAGTCGGTATACAAAAATAGAAATTAAACGATGCAGGCCAAAGCCCTTTATGATAATAAATGCAGATCCGGTTTAATACATATGTGAGTCAAAGCCCACTACTACAATATCATTTGGGTCACGACCCATGTGAGAATTAATTGGGCCTAGCCCATTTCAAAATAAATTTCATATGCATAATGTGTGATGCATGCTAACCCATTCCATCAACCCTCACTTGCCTCTGTCCCACCCTCGCACTGCGGAGAATAAATCACCACGCCATCCTTACACTCCCAATGTGCTTGGACTTGCGGCACTAACCAAAATCGCAACAAAAGGCGCTTAGTATATATATACGGCTCTAAGCCTTCAGTAGCAGTATTATAATTGGCACAAAGCCATCAGTAACTGTCATTAGCGACGGTAATATAATCAGCACATAGCCTTGGGTAAATATGATCGACACAAAGTCATCGATGTATATGTTAGGCATATAGCCACGGATAAATACGATTGGCACAAAGCCATAATCAAGATGGCACAGAGCTATATTTAGGTTGGCACAGAGCCATAATCAAATTATGCGGCTTTAAGCCATCCGTTGGTCCACAATCGTCTCATGCGACTCGTGCGACCTTAACAGATCAATACTGGATCCACAGTCATCTAGCCACCCGTGCGACGACCTATCGAGAACTTCCTCTATATCAATGTCCCAACCCCATGCAATATGTGTGTATGTCATGCTCAATCATTACGTGTATGCAAAATGGCCAAGCTTAATGCTGCAGATCAATTCAACACATATTAACGACATATATCGATCCACGCCCACAGTCAAGTCAGTTAAAACACAGTCATACAATCATAGTCAAATCAGTCAAATCATAGCACAAGTCAGTCATTTACCCACAAATTACAAAACAGTCGTTTGCCCTATAAGGTTATTTTGGTAATCCTACCATTCGAGGGTATTTTGGTAATTTTACTCTACATGGGTATTTCGATAATTTTGCAAATGTGGGTATTTGATAATTTTGCAAAATGGGGGTATTTTAGTAATTTTACAAACTGAGGGTATTTGTATTTCGATAATTTTGAAATCTAAGGGTATTTCGATAATTTCACAAATCAGGGGTATTTTGGTAATTTTACAAACTGGGGGTACTTCGATAATTTCACAAACTGAGGGTATTTCAGTAATTTTACAAACCAAGGGCATTTCAATAATTTTGTAAACCAAGGGCATTTCAGTAATTTTGTAAACTAAGGTATTTTAGTAATTTTGTAAACCAAGGGTATTTTAGTAATTTTGTAAATCAAAAGTATTCGGTAATTTTGTAAACCAAGGTATTTCAATAATTTTGTAAACCAAGGTATTCTAAACAGAGATAACGATGCGAATAGGCCTAGGGCCCATTCTCGGCCCACACGCTCGTGTGGCCCGTTTAGCCCAAATCTAGCCATAGATATGAGATTCACATAGACCAGTCCAATATTCTACTACACAATCATACAATTTATTCATATAGGCCCACGGGCTCATTGGCCCTACATGGCCCCTTTTCTCATTATCGTGGCCCAAACAGTATCAACCCTCAAGAACACTCATGATGGCCTCAACTATCACGTCACAGCTCCCACACGTTCGCTCGCACGCTCGTGTGGCTACCATCACTATGTGACCGGCATTTTGGCATTTGCCGTTCTACAGCTAGTGTAGTGCGAAACACACACATGATAGGAATCTGGAGTTAATCCGCGCTCCGAGCACTCCGATGCCTAAACGCCAACCAAGGTATGCTTACTCTTCTCATAGATCGCTCTATTTAAAGCCAGCTTCTCGCCTACTCTCATGCTAGCTTCTCGATGTGGGATCCCACCTTCAGCAAAGTTTAATTCCATCACAACTACTTGCCGTTCCAACTTAGAAAAATAAATATCCCTTTTTGCTTGCAATGGGATTTGAACCCTTGCCCTCTCCTATGCTCCAGACACTACATGCCACCACAACACAAGCTCTTTTTGTGACTTAAAACATGCGCAACTAAATATAAGCCTATGGGCCAAAGTCTAAGTTCATTTAAAAGGAAATCAAAATGAATTGCAAGTGCCAAGACTTGAACCCAAGCTCTCCCTTACACCCTTAATGACGCCTTGCCACTAGACCACTCCCTTCCTTGTGTCATTTTTTTCCACATTTTATTCTTAAAGCCTACTTACTTACTCTTAGGGTTTTATTCACCTTAAACCAAAATTTTTCCTAAAGCCCAGGTTTGAACCCGGTACTTCATGGAAGCCCCCTAACCTTCCAAAATCACTCACCTAATAGGTCCAACTTGCATTAGTATCGTTCTCTTGTTCTCAAAAATTTTAAATGCTCCCATGCCCAAGGCCCAATAGGCCATATTCTACTAGGCCCAACAATTCGGGGTGTTACAGTATCTCTTAAGACATATTAATTACACATAGGACTTAAGACAATTTAATTGGCCTAAGGGCAACTTAAATGGTCATAGGAAGACAAATTAAATAGCTTAAAACATATTTAATTCTTAACTAAATTATTTAATGAACTTAAACTAAAATTAGCTAAATTTTATTCCAGCAATTAAATAATTAAAATGAGCTAAGAGTGAGCTAATAACGAGCTTAATGAGCTGAACCAGTGAAATTAGCTTGGACCAAGGTGCATGGGTTGCTCAAACTTTAGCCTTGAGGAGCCTTGAGAGGATCGGGAAGTGAATCTTGGGTTGCCCCTGATATGCTCACATCACTAAACCATGAATCTTGTAAATCTTTTCCATTACCTGTTTGTGATGCTTACATACATATTTTGACTCATTACTCGCATTTCAATCATGACTTGTGGAAACAATTTAAGTTGTTTGAATGCGTTGAAAACTATTCAATTCTGTTTCAAACATTTGTCGACGCATTAGTTAGTGAATTAGCTTGTTTGCAAGAAAACTTGAATCTGTTCATTAGCATGCGTTATACTTGTCTTACTATGCTTATGCTTGGAGTACGAGTTTGTTTGCATTACTTTTGGCTAACTCATGGCTATTCTTTTCAGGTGACTCGATTACCATCCGCCCTTCGTAGAGGAAAGTAGAATAAAAGGAATTATGTTCTAGAGAACCAACTGCTCGACTTGAGGAAAAGTCACTTCGAAGTGGGGGGGATGATGTGAGCATACCCCAGGGCAACCCAAGATTCACTTTCTGATCCTCTCGAGCTCCCCGAAGGCTGAACTTTGAGCAATTCGTGCACATTGGTGCAAGCTGATTTCAGCTCATTTTTAGCTGATCAAGCTTCTTTCCATGCGATTCAGCTCACATGAGTTTGTGAAGCTCACTGAGCCTGGTTTAAGTTTAATTCATCTCATATGAGCTTGGTTTAATTTCTTTTCAGCTCGTTAATATTATTTGCTGGAATAAAATTAGTTTAACTAATTAATTAATTTAGTTAAGTGATTAAATGTGTTTTAAGCTATTTAGTGTGTCTAAATAATTTCGGTCATTAATAAGTTAAGTCCTTTAATGTGTCTAAATTCCTACAGCCATTTAAGTTGTCCTTAGGCCATTTAAGTTGTCTTAAGTCTTATAGCCAATTAATATGTCCTAATCTAAGACAATTTAATTAGGAGCTATTATTAAATTTAATGTGCTGGTTTTTTAAGTGTTTTGCTGCCAAATTTAATATGTCAAAGGGGGAACTTAATTACTGTGAATTAATTGGTGCAGGTACACTACCTTGGATGTCTAGGTGCTTGGCTGATATTTAAGGGAGTTTTTAAGCTGAAATTAAATCTCAGCAGCTCATTCCTCTTCCCCAACTGACTGTTTGTGTAATACAAGGGACAAAGGAGAGTTCACATTAGCTTATTCAGCACCCATATTCTGTTCACAACCTTTTGGCTGATCAATTTCGTCCATCCATACCTTGTGGCAGTGGCGTCTAAATGTTCACACCAAGGGGCTATTTGTGTGCCCAAAAATGCTACTTAATTGCTGCTGGTTGTTTAGATGCCCAAGGGAGGAATATAAGCTGATTTTAAATGCTTTAACTGCTACCATGCACTTGCAAAATGTTCCAAGTACATTCAGCCTTCTAGAATGCCGTCCATTGAGCTCACCATCAGCTGCATTCAGCCACCACAATTTAATACTTTAATTCTGAAATTTTCTAGCTTAATATAGTTTCATTTAACTTAGTTATTAAATTTCTAATTAGGCTATTCGGCTAGCCATGCTTAGCTTATAAATAGCTTGCTATTTCATTTTGTAAAGGACTTTTGCCATTTTTATCAACTTGAATGAACTTTGTTCAAAGAGTGAGATTACTCATCTCTAAATTCGTACGAGTTTCGGTCTGACTTATCTAGTGAAGCTAGTGGCGTCAATCATTCTCTTCTTTTGAACTTATCACCAACCTGGTGTGGCGTTCGTCCATCTTTTTATACCTTCGGTTCTTGCTTTGCTAAGTAATGGCTCGAGGTCCATTTTTGAATTCCATCATTCACCTTAAACCAAATAGAAATCAGGGTGACACTCTTTAGTGTTGAATCGTTTCTCGAGTTTAAGTTCTATTTTCTATCCCCACCAATTATCCCGAATTATCTATCCTTGTTTTTCATTTATTAAACCGAGCCATCTAAGTTCCCAACTTTATTATTTCTTTACTACAATTTTTAAACTTATCCTTTATTCTAAAACCCTTTGCTAAGCTTCCGCATATTTTAAACAATTTTACCCATTTTTGACTTTGCCAACATTCTCGTCATAGACAATCGGGCAAAGCCGTGAATGACTTGAATCAACCCGGGCCGTCATTTGGTATCAGAGCTACAAAAACAAGGAGCACCAACATTTATCGAAGAAGCCAATTCGAAATTAAAAAAATTTCAAAGTTGTAATTTTAAATATTATTTGTATTCAGCATATTGTATTCAAAGTGAAAAAAAGAGAAAGAAAAATACGAAAATATATAAAAGTTACGAGTATAAAAAAGTGAAGTTTGCAAGTTGTGATTTCCATTTCAAACATTCTTTTCCGATCTCAAAGCCATCATTCTACCCTCATACTTCTACCCCCGATAACCAACATCATTTTACCATCATTTGGTATCATCCTTTTAACCCCCAACGCCACACATATCAAATTTTCTTTATTTTCAAATACCTATACACACTGACGTTATCCCTTGCACCCATTTTGAAGCCAACCCCAAAGCTGCGATAAGTCTACTAGAAACAAACTACGAATTTATGAGAGTGAGGCAGTGTGTAAAAGGCAAGAGAGTGTGAGATTATTAGAGAAAAAAAAAGCCAAAGCAGTGAAAACACGGCGGAGTGAAATCTTTTCTTTCTTTCCGAGTGACTTGTGAGATTTTTGTGGTGAGGTATTTAATTTGTTATTTTGTTTTTAACATTTCTTCTTTTTAGAAATAATCATGTCTCGAGAAGAGTTTTCTGCGTTTGAATTTCAATACTTGGTGAACGAGATGGGCCGAATGCTTGAAAGGAAGCTAAGTCCAATACAAAAATGTTTGGACCGAGTGGAGGAAAAGGCCCGACGAAAGCAAAATCTCCCAAGTCGAAAACAGTCACGACCATCTCGAAGACCCATTTCTGATGACTACTCGCGAAGAGATTCCTATTGGGATTTCTACTCGTCAAGGAATTCAAGACAACGATAAGACAGTTTCGAACTTGAACCCTTTCAAGATACCAAACAAGAAAGTACGAGTTATTCCTCGTACTCCTCAAAGAAGTTCCTCTTTGAGAAATGTTCACGAAGACTTGATCGAGAAACCTACGAGAATACTTTCTCCTTCTTCGAGAAACCTATAGAATGAATTGAGGTGTTTATATGAAAATTCATTATCACATAGAATCGAGTTTTGGTTTTGCCGATTAAACATGACTTCACCTCCAAACCTGTCAACGCAAAGATTTTGATTAAAAAAATTTTCCTTACCCTTATTTAAAACAACAATTCTAATCAAGGAAGGAAAGTTAACCATATCTTGGCACGGAGCTTTTACAAAGATGAAATCATCAACAAGACATTTATCAACATTCAAAAAAGATAGCTGAAAGGCAAGTGTTAGGGAATCCTTACCTAACTTACCTTTGGGCTCGTGTGGTTCAATTTTATCTTCAACCTTACCTTTCTCGGTCATGGAAAAAGCATTTGCTCATCGGGGAAGGTATTGAAGTTGATATTTGTCACTCACTTTTGGAAACACGAAAGAAGGAACAGAACAAGAGCAAATTTCATATGGGTTAGTTGAAGCACTCCTCACCTTTTCTTGTTCAGTTGTCTCTTTTTTTTTCTCGTTTCCTTTTCAATGACACTTGTTCCTTTCACACTCTCACTTTCTTTTTCAATTTTCTTTTCTTCGTTTTCTTTTTCACATTCTTTTTTTATTTCTTTTTCAATCTCTTTTTCTTTTTCAATTTATTTTCCTTTTTCCTCTTTTTCTATGTTTTCTTTTTCTATCTTTTTTTTATTTCATTACAACTTGAGGATGATACAAAGGAGTCGAAGAGATAAGTATTTTGCTCAAAGAAGGAGAAAGTATTCTTATAGACATCTCGATCAACTCTTCGGGAGCAATTCTCCGTGCTTGAATTCTTTAAAGCGTACAAAGAATAACTCGTACTTTCTCGTTCGTTATCTCGAAGAGTCTCAAACTCAAAGCTTTCTCTTTGTCTCGACGGCCTTGTTGAATAAGAGTCCCAAAAAGAATCTCTCCTTGAGTAGTCATAGGGAAGGTGTCTTCGTGATGGACTTAACTCCGTTTCTCGACTCGGTGGAGTTTGCTTTTGTCGAGTTATTGCTCGAGGTTCTCACTTTTCTTGAATGGGCTTAATCTTTCGATCGAGCATATCCTCCATTTCTTTCAACAAGTATTGAAACTCAAATGCTGTAAACTCATCTCAAGACATGATTAAATATCGACAAGAAAAGTGTTAAACAAAAAAACAAAAAAGTAAATACCTCACTACAAAATCTCACTATTTCACTCGAAAAGAAAATAAGAATGTTCACTCCACTCGTGTTTACACTCATTTTGGCTTTTTATTCTCTAAAATGGTCTCATACTCTCTAGCCTTTTATCACTCATCTCACTCCCGTAAATTCGTATTTCGTCTCGTTTAGACTTATTGCGGCTTTGGGGTCGACTTCAAAATGGGTGCAAAGGGATATATGTATGGTGTAAAGGTAGGCTGAAACAAAAGAAGATTTGGGTTTGTGTGGCGTCAGAGAGGAAAGAAATAATGGGAGATTGGTTTTGAAGATTGGGAAAAAAAATAGAAGAGAATGAGCTCAAAAACTTGCAACTTTCAAAAACTTCACTTTTTTTATAATTTTTGTATTTCTTTTTTTTTTCAAATACACGAACTAAATACAATAGAAAGAAATTACAACTTAATTTTTTTAATTTCAAATTTTGTTTTACGAACCTATTCCAAAATTATCTCGTATGTCAGCGCTCTTCATTTTCAAGCTTTGATACCAAATGATGTGATCCGTGTAACACCCTAAACTCGGCCTAGACGTTATGACCGGACCTAGTGTGTCACATCAAAGTGATGTTTGTAACTACGCTTTCATCAAAACCCTTCTTACAATTTAAAACTTAGTACCATTAAAAACCTCAGAGATGTTGCTTATTGTTTTTAAGCACGATTCACTCAAGACATTCTCTTGCAAAATATTATAATTTCTAAAGCCTTGTTTGTTTAGTTGGAAATTTAAATCAAAACAGTTGCGGATACGTGATGTTTTGAAAACGGTGGTTATTGTTTTTAAAAACTCATGATTAATAGACAAGCAGGTTATAATTAAAAGCAACAACATATAAAGTTAAAAATCCCAATGGCCTTATTACAAAAATTATTAACCCAATAATTTTAAAATAAAATAATTTAAACCAAAATCGCTAAGACACTGCTCATTTCAGTAAAGACACTGCTCCTTTCAGTTTTTGCTCCACCATTGATATGCCTCATCTCATAGTAAAGACACTGCTCCTTTCAGTTTTTGCTCCACCGTGCAGTCAAGATCATCCATTATTCGCTCGACAGCCTCTAACCAATATTTTGCTACATTCGGAGCTACACCAGAAACGCCCCTGAAAATTTCTGCCCCATTTGACCGAAGTCGTTTAGAGATTGACCCTCGGCCCACTGACCTAGTACTCGCTCAAGTAACCCTTTCAAGAACTCACAACATTGCTTGGGACAGAGCATCATCCTCACTGGCTCGGTCATACGACCCCATTTCGATCCACTTAGTAAGCGGTGCTTCCTTTCGAGCATATGTCCCGATGATGAGACTCAGCTCTAGCACTTTTGACATCTACCACGACCACATGTACCCCTTTCGCGACCTCTTGTGCTCATATCGTCGTAGCATACTTATTTGATTTAAGAGTTTTATGAATCAGCTTTTAGTTCTTATAATTATTAACAAATATTTTATGAAATACAGTAATTAAAGTTATTCTCACAGATCGAATTTACTATAGTTTTAGTCTCCTATAGTCTTAGTTTCTATAACTAAGGAGTTCAGTATGCTACTACTATCCCTATTAGTTTCTCAGTAAAGCCATTTCAGCATATAACAGAGTATAGTGTCAGGAAACTTACGGATTTGGTGCCGGAGACTCGATGTGCCACACTTTCAATAAAATCATTACCTTTCAAACCAAATTTAAATAGATCAAAAAAAAACTTTCAAAACCTTTTCCACAGCCGAGTTTTGCAACTGGGCTCTGATACCATTAAATGTAACACCCTAAATCTAGCCTAGACGTTATGACCGGATCTAACGTGTCACATTAAAGTGATGTTTGTAACTATGCTTTCGTCGAAACCCTTCTTACAATTTAAAACTTAGTACCATTAAAAACCTCAGAGATGTTACTTATTGTTTTTAAAACACGATTCACTCAAGACATTCTCTTGCAAAATATCATAATTTCTAAAGCCTTGTTTGTTTAGTTGGAAATTTAAATCAAAATAGTTGCGGATACGTGATGTTTTGAAAACGGTGGTTATTGTTTTTAAAAACCCATGATTAATAGACTAGCAGGTTATATAATTAAAAGCAAAAACATATAAAGTTAAAAATCCCAATGGCCTTATTACAAAAATTATTAACCCAATAATTTTAAAATAAAATAATTTAAACCAAAATCGCTAAGTTTAACTTTAAGGCATAACTGACGTGTGGCCACCTCCGAGTCTCTCGCAGCTCCAAATCCTCTAAGGCTGGGAATTACCTGCACAGACAAAAGAAAGAGTGAGTTACAAGTACTCAATGTGCAATCCCCTATACAGTCACAGTTTGGGCCCCGAGCCCCTACGGTATTAATTTGGGCCTAAGCCCGATTAGATAACTGATGCGGGCACGAGCCCTATATCATATCAATGCAAACAAACATGTAACCCAACCCTGTCCAGCCAACTCTCCACCCGTACCAACCAACTATCCATGTGGGGACCAAGTCGACCCACCCAACCAACTATCCAATAATGCAGCCTAGCTGCTAATAACGATATATGTGGTAGAGCCACTAGAATCAGAATACGTGGCGATGCCACTATAATGGCACTTGCTCCAAATCGAAAAACTCACCCCAATGCAGTATGTCATGTCATAGTTAATCTATGTATGCAGTGCAACTCAAACATAATCAATCATACATTTAATACACATACAAACATTGGTACTACCACTAAGGGTACAACAGTTATTTAGATGGTTAGGGGTAAAACGGTCATTCCACCCCTTAAAGAACATCTCGGTAATTTTACCCATCGAGGGTATTTTAGTAATTTTACCCGTGAAGGGTATTTCGGTAACTTTACCCTTATGATGGCGTTTCCAAAGGCCTACTGTCGCCTCGAGCAACATGGATACCCTTTTTGATCGAAATGGTACAATTAGGCCCAAGCCTAATTTTCGGCCCAAGTGGGCCCACACACTCGTGTGGCCCATTCAGCCTATTTTCAGCTACGATTCTGCGAACCTTGCAGCCACATCTATTATTTGATACTTACCATAAATTTTGCCCCTATGGCCCCGTTAGCCCGTTGGGCCCACTTAACCCACTTCGGCTCAACAAGGCCCATTTCAACCTCAGTTCCACGAGATAGTTCGTGACACTACCAACATTCTATCGCCAACACTTGTGGCTCAATTTATCTCTGCGAGCGCTCGTGCGCTCGAGTGATCTTAGGTGCCAATATTCTGGCTTTTCAGTATTTTAGCTTTTAGTCGATTCAGAGAAAATAGAGGTGTGAGATTATACACCTATTATGAGTTATGGCTTGAGACACTTTCCGAGGCACCTATGATAACAATTGAACCATTAGTTAGTCTCAACGCCCTTGAAGATTTATAATATCGAAATATACTACTCAACCAAATTCACTTACCACAAGACACGATCTCCTACAGTGCAACGGTAATCGCCCTATTCTTTGGCTAATGAAAACAGGTCTCTAGCAATATTTGAAGAAAAAGAGAGAGTTAGCAACCATCCAACATTCGACCCCTACAGGGAAAAAGGAGAAATCGAAGTTTGCTCGAATAAACACAAGCGATCTAACTAATACCAGATTATAAGAATTATTAGCATTACTCCACCCTACCAATGCACCACAAAATTCGGCAGTTGTCCAACAAGAGGTTTCGGCCCTCATAATAGAGAACAAAAGGGATTCGGCCTAAAAGGTTCGGTCCACTGAAGAAGAAACAAGGTTTTAAGAAAGTTTGTGATTGACTATCAGAGAAATCGAGAGGGGAAAAAGTGTAGGTGTTCAGCTTAGAGAAAAGGAAAGGAGACGAACGAGGTGTGAAGAGAAATGGGAAGAGGGGTAGTGATTCGGCCAACCAAGTGTTTAGGCTATCAGCAAAAGAAAGAAAAAATGCATGAAAGGTAAGAAGAAGAGAAGGAAAAAGTGCATGAAAAGCTTCCAAATGAACTCTCAACCGAAATGCCTAATTGAAACCCCCTTAACCAAAATTCTCACTTAGCCACACTCTCAATTTCGACAAACACTTCCACTCTCATTACTTCCTTGATTTTCTCCACTATTTTCTCCTTGTATCACTCTTAGCCTCCCATTCAAACTTGTTGACCAAGTCTTCAGCCTCCTCTGTAGAGTTTGATCCAAACTCTACTTCTTCCACTCTTAAGCCACAAAATAAAAGTCCCCAATTGCAATATGTGGGATTCAAATCCCACTTGTTCTCCCATTGACGCCACACCACTAAGCCATATGCTCAACTTGTGACTCCTAACTACACACAAATATATCTAAGTCCTACAACTGCCAACCCTTTTCACTTTAGGGTCATAAACCAAATTTTTTCCAAGGCTCAGACTCGAACCCAGGCCTCCTTGGAACCCCTAAATACACTCTAATAGGCAGCTAAGCAAGCACAACATGGAATTAAGCAAAAATTACAACCCCTAATTTTTGGGACATTACAATCCAGCTCGGGTTAATCAGTCGTTTTACTTGTTTGCCCGATTGTCTACGAGGAGTAATGGAGTTGTCGAAAAAAGATTGAAAGTTGGCTAATGTTGCGGAAGCTTTCAAAGGATTGTTCTTTTAAAATTGGTTAAGTTAGGAATGGAGGATCGGTTAAAGGAATCAAGAAAGAAGACTATTTGGGTAGGTTCGGTTTAGCAACAAAGATTAAAGAATAGTAAAGTTCAGGATATGTGATGGATGCGGACAATGATCTTAAACGTTAGAAACGATTCAACACTAAAGAGTGTCACCTCAGTTTCTATATGGTTTAAGGTGGACTTACGGGATAAGATGGTTGTGAACACCACACCAAAATAGGTGATAAGTTCAAAGAGATCGAATGATGCCACTAGCTCGCTAGATAAGTCATGTCGAAACTCGTACGAAAATAGAGAGGAGATAACTCACTCTTGAACAAATCTTCATTCAAAGTTTTTCCAAAAGTCCTTTCAAAATGGCTGATTACACATATTTATAAGGTTAGAAAAAACTAGCTAAATAGTCACAAGTATTCATCTTAATATGCTAATTAAAGCTAAAATAAAACTCAAGCCTCTTGACATTCTTGTAACAATTAACTTTCACCCTTGAATTCACTTTAATTCAGCTGAATGAATATCCTTGAATGCTTGTAAAATGACTCTTGAATTGTCCCTTGGCTAGCCGAATAGACACCAGCTCCTTAATGGTGTTTGAATGCTTGATTTAATCTTTTGAAAGAGCAAAAATAGCTGGTAGATGAAAGGGTTGCTGCCAAATTTTAAAAGGTGTTATAATTCTCTTTAAAACTCTTTAAATGATGTATAGAATCCCCTTTGTAAAAAACACTTGAAAAGTCACTTCAATTAAGTTGTAACAGCCTTGAAATGTAACAGTTGTAAGCTGAAGAGACACCTGCAATAAAAATTTAATAAAAATTTGTAACTCATGTGTGACCTTTAAGCTCCAAACGGTTATTGGAAGAAGAAGAGGCTACTGCCGAATTTAATTGATGTATAATGCTTCCTTCAATTATCATAACAGCTCCTTTTAATGTTGAATAATGCTTCCTTTATGTGTGTAACCGATTCTCACTTGAAAAGTCACATTAAACTCTTTGTAATAGCCCATGAGTGTAACGGTTTCTAGCTGAAAAGTTTCCTACATTCAAACACATTAAACAAACATAGTAACCACATTTAATCACTTATTAAACACTAATTTAACTTAATCACATTAAGCACTTATTAAACACTATTTTAACTTAACACATTCAACACTTATTAAACACTAATTTAACTTAACACATTAAACACTTGACTTAATTAAATGAACTAGAAGTAAGGACTTCAATTAATGCAGCAACTAGTTTAATTTATGGAACCAAAATTAAATTAACTTAAACTCATGCTTCATTAAAACAACCTAGTAACTAGATTAATTAATAAGCCTCTTATTAAACATAACTTATTTAAACTAAACCTTTATTTAAAGCTAATATTTAGTTTAAAAGTTTGTATTCAGCAAAATAAAAATGCATGAATTAAATTAAGCTAAACACAAACTGAATTAATTGAATGTCAACTTAAACCAAGCTCTCAATGAGCTGAGATGAACTCATGTGAGCTGAACCACATAGGAAGGGAGTTTAATTGAGCTGAAAATGAGTTGGAATCAACTTCATTTTGCACTTTGTCCCCTCGAGCTTAGGCGACTCTCGATGGCGTCGGATGGAGTCGAACCATGATGCGACCAGGATCGCATCCCTATATTACACAAATACCTCCCACGTATGCGGCATTGATATTAGTCAATATAAGCAAACATGATTGGTACATTAATTTAAGTTAAAACATCCACACGACAGAAGTTATACATTTACATATACTACACTTAAACAATTATCATTTAAGATTAAACATACCTCTTTCCTAGTCATAAGACCATTCGCATATGACTATATTAATTTAAACCATTTTGAGCACAAATCACAACTAAAAGTACAATCAATTCACATACCAATTTACCATACTTAAATTACAAATACATAACCAAAACACCAACCAAAGTTTAACCACAAATCATATTCATCATTAACCATTTACTATATACTAAAGTAACCAACAACTTAACCATTAATTCACATCCATTTGACTATTATACCAACCACCATTTTCGGTCCCAATTAATAGGTTCATATTATACCTAGTTTACTAGCATATTACTTACACATACACGGCATACAAGACATATACACTTATTCCTATATAATACACATAAAGTGACTTAAAACAAAACCAAATATACATATTTTCTTATTACATATTTTATGTATATATGGCCATATCCATTTGAGTCATTTTCGAACATTCATACTAAACCATACATGCCTAATTCGCATACTTGATCTTGTCTATACATTACTTTCATAACTTCAAATAATCTATACCTAAAATTGCATATAAATACCAACTAATAATGCATGTTATATGCACATACTTACTGAACCTCAATAGCTATCCCATGAGGGAACATATCATAAGCACATATATATTTATTTTAATTAAGTATAGTTGAATATAATCATACATTGAACAACCTTCTATTTATCTCCCAAATAACCGAATCAATTACATGAACATATAACATAAACATTACTTAATCAATTTATATGTCACTTGTCATAATTTATCAAGCATTAATCATCTACCATATAATCTAAGTCAAATTCATAAATCATTAATCACATATATGAATACAAATCACATTGCATAATCAAAAATACCATTCATGCATGTCATATAATATTTACCAAAATGAGCTTAAACCATGATCAAACATAATCGAACTCAAGCATAAAAATCAAGCCATTTTTGCATGGCTTTATATATATACACCTTCAAACTCAAACACATTAAGACTAGCTTATACATATATATTTATATATATACACACTTCCAAAATTAACCAAAACAAAGGCTAGCCTATACATACCATAGATTCAAAGTTCAACTTATAAAGTACCGAAAAGAAAAATGATCGATAGTGTGACAGATTTCTCTAACGATCCCTGAGCTCGTAACTAGCTTCCAAAATCTATAAAACAATAAACAAACACACACAGAGTAAGCTTTCATAGCTTAGTAAGTCATAAGCAAATAATTTTCCAAATGAACATTAACATTATATTCAATAAGCCGACTCAATCCAAACCTTAACTAAATGTACATACAACACAGTCACAAATTCGTATATCATCAAATATAAATTAGCATTTTAACATCATATGACTGAATATGAGCATTTTTATATACATATAATTCACTTTGTATCATGTATAATTTATATTACCATTTCAAATAACAACCTTACCTTATTTTCATTAACATTAAACTTGGCACGTACCTAAACCTTTTAGTTCGATTTCACATTCAATTATAACTCGTTAATGCCCGTTGAACCATTCAGAATTAAAAAGGATACTCAGATAGTTGAAAAGCTCGTACAATGCCAACGTCCCAGACGTGGTCTTTCATGTAATCACATATCGATGCCACTGTCCTAGACAAGGTCTTACAGGAATCAAATACGATGCTGATGTCCCAAACATGGTCTTATACGTAAATCACAAGTCGATACCAACGTCCCAGACGTGGTCTTACACGTAATCACATATCGGAATCCTATGTCATGACATATGTATCTTAACTATTACTAAGGTTCATATGGGGCTTTCAGACATCGTAACTCAATCGATTTAAGCTTGTAAATACTTCTCCCATACTTATACAAATTCAGCTTGAACATATATATACAAGTAATAATTCAATTCGGCATAATTAAAATATATACAATCAAATTTAATGACATTTATTTACTTATGAACTTACCTCAGCAAAGATAGACGAACCGGGACGACTATTTAACAACTTTAGTTTTCCCCCGATCCAATTTTGATTTCCTTTTTTCTTGATATAAATTAATATAAATTTAACTTATTTAATCACATATTCAATCAAATTCATCCCAAAACATATAAATGGGCTAATTACACTTTTGCCCTTGACATTTCACATTTTTTACAATTTTGTCCCTATTTCACAAAACACAAAATTTACAAAATTTCTTTATACAAGTGCTTAGCCTAATTTTCCTATAGTTCATATAAGCCTGCATATTTCATTTATTTCACATTTTAGCCCCTCAAAAATCATTTTCACAAATTAGTCCAATTTACTCAAATTCATCAAAAATCCAAAGATAACTTATTAATCTATCACATATCTTTCATTTTTCACTAACTATCAACATTAAACTCACAAACTCATCAATGGCTTAACTCACAGTCTTCATCAAAATCAGAAATTGAAGCATAAAAACACATACCTTAATTATCAAAAACATAAAAATCATCAAAAATGGATCAAAACACATACCTTAATTATGCTTATCAATGGCCGAACCTTGTTTGTTCTTTTTCTTTCTTTTTCTTTTCTACTTTTAGTTATAAAAGATGAATAAATGCATGGTTTTATGTTTTATTTTATTTAATCATATGTTAACACATAAATTACCATTTTAACCATTATAAAATAATATCTAAACCTTATAATTTATGTCCACTACCGTCCATCACATTTATAAATAGTCAAATTTCATTTTTAAGACCCCAAATTATAAAAACAATAGCAATTCAGCACTTACACATTAATAGCCAACTTTTGCATTTTAAGCGATTAAGTCCTTTTAATTAAATCGGACACGCAAACAATAAAATTAAATCACAAAAATTTCACACATATAAATTAACATGATTAAAACACTAAAAATAAAATCAAAATATTTTTCTAACATAGATTTGTGGTCCCAAAATGATGTGAGACGGCCCAGGTTAATCGAGTTGTTTCACGAAGTTGCCCGATAGTCAACGAGGAGAATGTTTGCAAAGTCGGGAATGGTTAAAATTGCTTAAAATATGTGAAAGCTTAGTAAAGGGTTTAAAAAAAAGGTTAAGTTTATAAATTTTAGTAGGTTCTGTTTATGGATAAAATAAGGAAAAGGAAAATTGGATAAATGATGGAAATGGAAAAAGGGACTTAAGCATCAAGATTGATTCGATACTATATCGAGTATCACCCCGAGACTTATATGGCTTAAGGTGGGAAACGGAATAAGAAAGATGAGAATGGAAAATGAACTTAAACTTTAAGAATAATTCAACACTAAAAAGTGTCACCCCGATTCCTATATCATTTACGGTGGATTTGTGGAATTGGTAGATTGGTTGATGTGAGACGGCCCGGGTTGATTCGAGTCATTCACGGGTTTGCCCGATCGTCTACGAGGAGAATGTTGGCAAAGTCAGAAATGGGTAAAATTGTTTAAAATATGTGAAAGTTTAGCACAGGGTTTTAGAATAAAGAAATAATAAGGTTGGGAACTTAGATGGCTCGGTTTAATAAACGAAAAACAAAGGATAAATAATTTGGGATAATTGGTGGGGATGGAAAATAGAAATTAAACTAGAAAATGATTCAATACTAAAGAGTGTCACCGTAGTTTCTATTTGGTTTAAGGTGAATGATGGAATTCGAAAATGGACCTCGACCCGTTACTTAGCAAAGTAAGAACCGAAGGTATAAAAAGATGGACGAACACCACATCAGGTTGGTGATAAGTTCGAAAGAAGAGAACAATTGACGCCACTAGCTTTGCTAGATAAGTCAGACTGAAACTCGTACGAATTTAGAGAGGAGTAATCTCACTCTTTGAACAAAGTTCATTCAAGTTGATAAAAATGGCAAAAGTCCTTTTACAATGAAAAACAACAAATATTTATAGTGTTCAGCTAGGTAGCTGAATGGACTAATTAGAAGCTTAATAACGAAGTAAAACTAATCTAGAATAAGCTAGAATATTCTAGAATTGAAGCCTTAATTTACTGTGGCTAAATTCAGCTGATGGTGATGTGAGCATACTTAGGGCAACCCAAGATGCATATCTCGATTCTCTTGAGCTCCTCGAAGGCCCATTGATTGTGTCTGAAAGTCTTAGTATTTATATAATGAATGATAAAGCCTAGAAACTAACTATCACCATGATTGAGGCAAGTGCACCTATCGAACAGTAGTATAGTTTAGTGACAAGACCGGAATGTCAAACCCAAGGGAACCAAAAGTACTAATACTGACTTTCTTTTTTATTATTTAGCCTAAGAATTAAGGGAATTGTTGTTTAATCTAAAATTAACTAACTACTAAGCTAAAGATGCTAAGACACAGAGAATGAATTAGGGAAAATACTTTTGGGAAAAACCAATTGATCAAGACAATACCCAAAAAAGAATTCACCTAGACTTCACTTGTTATTTAACTCTGAACCAGATGATTTATTCACTTGACTTGATCTGTAGGATTCCCTAATTTATATTAATACCTCTCTCGAGGCTACTAACGTCTAACCTTAGGTTGATTAATTGAAATCTCTTTCTAATTAAAACCCCTAGAATTGCATTAACTCAATTTGTGGACTCCCCTATTAAGTTTGACCCTAATCCGGCAGATTTTCGTCATCCTATCTCTAGGGTTGCGATCAACTCTGCTTAACTATGCTAGATCTACTCTTAAACAGGGAATATTTCTCCACTACCAAAGCACATCAATACTTGAATCAATATCCTGAAATATCAAAACAAGAATTAAGAACACATAATTAAGAACAAATCAATTATTTATCATATAGTCCAGAAAACAATAACAAGATCCATCTTAGGTTTCATCCCCCTTAGGTATTTGAGGGGTTTAGTTCATAATTATAAAAGAATACATCTCAGAAGAAAGTATAAAACAAAACATAAGAAAAACCCTAAAACCCCCTGAAGGAAATTGAAGGGAAGATCTTTCGTCTTGAGTATGATTCCGGCTTCTTGAGATGGATCAACTGGCTTTCTTCGAGTAATTCCCACAATTCGGCCTCTCTGGCTTGGCTCCTTGGCCTACCGGAACTGCCCCCTTTTAGGTCACACTTAGGGTGTTTATATAGGCTTTCGGAATGTCTTTCTTTGCCCCTAAGTATCCTAATCCGAGTGGAATTCAAACAGGTCACGTCAGGGACACGCCCGTGTAAGTCAAGTCCAGGCCGTGTTTAGGTCTGCTAAGCAGGCACAGTCGTGTGGCTTGGGCCCAGGCCGTGTGAATTTCATACTTTGGCCCATTTTCTCCATTTTTGGCTCGTTTCTCATTCTTTTCATCCTTCGGTGCTCTCCTAAGTATAAAACATGAAATTAAATGATTAGGAGCATCAAATTCCACAATTTAGGGGACAAATCATCCAAAAGTATGCCAAATGTGGGATTAAAATATGTACATATTACGGTTTATCAAATACCCCCACACTTAAGAATTTGCTTGTCCTCAAGCAAAATTCTCAACTCACGATTAAAATGAACTTCCTCAATTCATAATATTCATCAATAGTGTTTCATCATAATTCAAAGGTAATTCATACATTGATAATTTAAGTAGAAGGGTCCTAAAGATTCAAACAATCAAAGTCATAGTTTTTTTTTGTAGCATGAAAATATAGGCGTTTCCCCTTACCTAAATAATCACCTTTAACTCAAAATCGACAAGAGTTGGCATCCTCACTAAAGATTCACTTAAATCACTCAAAGTGTTTAAGGTTCAAAATTAAGCACTCAAAAGTCGAACATGAAAAGCTAATCCCATAGGCTTGCATGAAAATCAAATCTCCACCACTATAAAATGAAATGATACTCAGATCAAAAGGTCTTTTAAAGGTTGTAATGGGGCTTGGGTTAAAAGTGTGGATAAAGGCTGAATTAGAGGGTTAAAATCGAGAATGAATTAACAATATACCTAACTAGAAAAATGAACTAATCCTTAATAATTACATCAATTGAAAACTTGAAACACTAATAACACGAGCTTCTTTTCAGAATATGGAATTAATTGCTTAAGCTCAAATAACATAGAATTAATAATGAATAACTTTCCAACATTTTTTTAAGAATCAAGTATTTACAATAATAAGAAAGAATTTTAACAACTGAAATATAGAACATAGTTAGGCAACTGCTTAAAATCAAATCTCGACAAAAAGGGAGTCAAGAGAAATGGTGATAACAAATACAAGATGGGTTTTGGGTTAATATAAGTGGGTGAGTCAATAAAAGGGTTGTTAAGATCAAAAGGGTTCACTAGGGGTTAATTGTGAGGGTAGGCTTTTAGTCGAGTAAGTGGGTTAAATCCTAAGTGTCTTTATCATCTCTGTATATCAAATCAATGATGTGGTCTCAACATGTATAATCAAAGCAAGTTCTAGAATAACAAATCAATGTTGACACACTCATAATCAATAAAGTGAGCAAGAAAAGAATGTATGCTCTAAAGGACTCAAAATCTCACAAAAATTATGGGTTTTTGATATCAACTTTTGTAAATTTCAAACTTCAAGGTAATAATTAGATTCAGGTAGACAACCTAACAAAATTTTGAAAGTAGACTCATCATGCTTGATTCTCTAGTCTCCTGAAGTTTAAATCATCACTGCACAATTATCACTGACTTAATCCAAAACATATCAATAAAAATCATTAATCAAAGGATATTTCATTCTAATAGTAATATGAGAAAATTACTTAAGAATAAGATATAATTCAGGGATTTGAAAATAATGCAAAAAGTTAGGAACTTTTCAAAATAAAGTTCACCCCCCACACTTAAGATGTACATTACCCTCAATGTACAAAGATATATATATCTAGAGATTAATAGCATGAAATTAAGTGAGAAAGGGAGAGGTGAAACTTCCTGAATTTTGGATGGATTCCTTGAGTTGGCAGTGGTCGTGGTGTGGTGATTTTCCTCTTAAATTTGGGTATTCCATGGTGCTATTTATGCTTTTTTAACTGTGATAAAAGCAGTTGGTTTGTTATCATTGTAAGGATTACTAAAATATTGCCAGGAAATATAAATTCGATAATAGAGATTATGAACTGAAACATAACTAAAATAAACATTAGTCAAAGGTAAAAGAAAGAGGACTCAGAAGTCCTCATTGCCAGATGGATCACGTGGTGGGGGCGACGATGAAATGTGAAGGTGCTGACATATCTGATGGAGGGTGGTGTCGATGTTATCGAAACGTTGGAAGCATTGCTACTCAAATCGCGTGAGGCACTCAGATATGTCCGAAAGAGAAGCCGCTGCATGAACTAGGCGATGGCTCGGTGTTGGCTCCTCATATGGGTGTGGGACATTGTTAGTAATGTCCTCAGGGTCCTCCTCCTCGGTGGTATGGGCTAGCCGATATTGGGGAGGATCGATCCCACGGTGACGCTTGATCATCCGCATGTTTATCATCGTTGAGATGCCCTGTGGAGACATTTGGCCTATCAAGGTGAGCGAGGCTGATTGTGCTGCGGTGTTGAGGAGATCAAAGTGTCTCGCGAGCTGTGTTACATAAGGCCCCATGGAAATGACCCCCTTACGATGTCGCTCCATCTAATGCTGGATGGCCAGAGAGATGAAGTAGGCCAGGTCGAAGACGTGCCCATTCTCCATGCACCATAGGAAGTAGGTGCCATGAGTGTTAACTATCCCGGTGCTCTCTCGCCTTCTTGTCAATGTATGACCTAAGATGGCGTGTAAGTACCTCAAAGATGGGGCGAGAGCTATCACTTTGGAGTGACTAAGGTCATAAGTGACCGAGGCGGGGGCTATATTATACCAACATCTCACAGGGGAGTTATGGATGTGGTGATGGAGTTTTGCAAGATCATATTCCCTCATGAACTCATCCGTGTAAAGGCCCAGAGCAACTCCAAATTCGGGGACACTCATTTCGCGAACCAAACCTCCCAGGCGGAATTGGATGGTGCCTGGGTCATCATGGTTCATCATTACTACCTGCAAATGAAAAGCGGAGCAAAGTTCTAATGTTAGTTCGAGGTAGGTGGGCTCGACAATACTAAAGAATCGCTCCCAAGGGTCCGTGGTTAGTAGGGCCCGAACATCATCAGTAAGTTGTACTTGTTCCAGGGTGGCCCAGTCGATACATCTTCCTTGACTGATAGGTCGCACTCGTAGGATCTGAAAAAGTTCCTCTTGAGCTCCAGGAGGAAACCGTAAGAACGGGTGTCTTGCTTCGGCTGATGCACTTGCTGATGATGAGCCGGGTCCCTTTCATTTTTTCGAAACGGGGACTGCAGTTTTCTTGCCTCAGGAAGAAGACATTATGGTCCTACAAGATGGATTAAAAAAACATTATCCCATATTTTGCCATAAGAGTGATAATACGTATGATTCCAAAATTATTATCTCACGATATTAACAATGAAGATCTTTCCTATGTATTCTCCTAATACTAGTGGTGCAAAACTTAGAGTTAGAATACTTATAACACTTAAGTAATTATCAATATTGAATATGATTATCAAGAATGAAGACTAAAAATGTAAAGGGATAAATCTAAGGTATAAAAGAAAATAAACATGGAGTAAATAAAATTAGCAACAAAGTAGAGAAGGGGGAGAATAGAGTGAACCCTCGGAGGCATGGAGATGGCGCACAGTCGTGGGAGGGTGTGTGCGTGGTGACTGCACATAGGCGTGGTCTGCGTGTGTTGTGTGTGGATGAGGAAGAGAAAGATGGAGAAGGGAGAGGTGAATGAGAGTAAGGTTAGAGGGGAAGTGAAGGGAGGAGAGGGGAGTTATAAATGGCAGCTGGGAAGGGGAGGAGGATTTGGGGGTGCTTGGAGGGAACGGCTAGGGTTTTGGGGGGTTGGGAAAGAAGATGAATAGGAGGGGGTATAAATAGGAAACCGGTCACACAGGCAGGGGCCACGCCTGTGTTTTATTTGTTTGGGCCGTGTGTTTTGAGAATTTTGAATTTAGGCCCGTTTGAATTTTGTCCCACGCCTGTGTTACTTAGACGTGCCGGGCCACACGGCCATTTTGCACAGCCGTGTACTATTTTGTTCGCTTCTCCCATGCCCGTGTCAAGGGTCCTATGCCCGTGTTCATAAATCATTTTCGACAACGGCTTTCGAGCACAGGCGTGTCAAAAGCCTGTGTCCTTTACTCAGTGTTGGCCACGGTTTTGATGCACGGGCGTGTCGAATGCCTGTGTCAATTAATCAATATCGGCCATGGTCTCATCGTACGGGCATGTGGATTTATCGCAGCCTGTGTTCTTTAGGCAGTTTCGACCACGGCCGCATCGCACGGCCGTGGCATTTAGTCGAAGCCCGTGTCTTGGGGAAAACTTTCTTCCTATTTCTGCGCAATCTCTGCCACGCCTATGTACCTATTCGTGGTGTCCACACGGCCACAGCCACGCCCGTGTGCAAGGCCGTGTGGTAGGGAAACATGCGCTTTATTAAATTGGTTAGTTTGTAGTTAGGGGCTAAAAATTGAAAATATGATATTAGTGAAGTTAGTGCTCGGGTTGCCTCCCGAGAAGCACTCGTTTAAAGTCTTAAGCTAGACTTACCCTATTTTCATTTCTAAATGAAGGTTCACGAGTCGAAGCTCCTCTCTCATATCCCTAAAATCTTCACCATTTTAAATTTTTAGTCGCTGACCATTTACCTTGAATGTGCCACGAGTTGGATGAGTTACCTCGATTGTGCCGTAGGGAAAAATAGTTTTGATTACGAATGACCTGACCATCTTGATTTCAGCTTTCCAGGAAACAATTTGAGCCTTCAATTGTATAGTAGGACTAAATCTCCTACTTTGAATTGCTTTGGTTGTTTTAAATGAGCATCATGGCATCGCTTTGTTGCCTTCTTATATAGTCGTGAGTTCTCATAGGCATTAGCTCGCCATTCATCTAGCTCGTTCAACTGCATCATCCTCTTCTCACCTGCAGTTTTAAGATCGTAATTTAAGAATTTTATAGCCCAAAAAGCTTTGTGCTCTAACTCAAATGGTAGATAACTTTTTTCGTAGAAAGTTTGTATGGGGATGTTCCTATGGGAGTTTTAAACGCTGTTCTATAGGCCCATAAAGCATCGTCTACTTTTAATGCCCAATCTTTCTTGTTTGATTCAACTATTTTCTCTAGAATACACATAAGCTCTCGATTTGCTACTTCCACTTGTCCACTGGTTTGAGGGTGATAAGGGGTAGCTGTTCTGTGGTGTACTCCATATTTCTTTAAGACCTTGTCAAATTGAGTATTACAAAAATGAGTACCCCTATCACTAATAATTGCTCTACGTGTTCCAAATTGAGAGAAGAGTTTCTTAAGAAATCTCACTACCATTCTGGCATCATTAGTGGGTAAAGCTTGAGCTTCCACCCATTTTGACATATAGTCCACTGCTACTAAGATGTATTTATTCCTAAATGAGCTAGGGAATGGGCCCATAAAATCAATACCCCATACATCAAAAATTTCGCATGATAGCATGTATGTTTGAGGCATTTCATCGTATTTAGAGATATTACATGTTCTTTGACATCTATCACATGAAGCAACATACCTGTTAGCATCTTTAAACAAGGTAGGCTAATAAAAACCTAATTCGAGTGTTTTATGTGCTGTCCTGACCCCACTATAATGTCTTCCTGAAGGTCCTGAATGGTAATGTTCTAAGACTTTGCTTGCTTCTGCTTTTGTAACACATCTCTAACTTACTTGATCTGCACATATACCGAAAAAAAGGATCCTCCCAAAAATAGTTTTTCGCATCAGCAAAGAATCGCTTCTTTTGATGATGTGTTAACCTTTTTGGTAGGATGTTAGCAGCTAAGTAATTTGAAATGTCTACGAACCAGGGTACCTCGGAGTTAGATATAGTGAATAGCTGTTCTTCAGGAAACGAGTCATTTATCTCACTTTCATCTAGTTTTTGATATGTGGATTTTCAAGCCTAGAAAGATGATCTGCTGCAAGAGTTTTAGCACCTTTCTTATCTTGAATTTCCAAATCAAATTCCTGTGAGAGTAAATCCATCTTATGAGTCGAGGTTTTGCATCGGATTTAGTTAAAAGATAACGAAGAGCTGAATAGTCAGTGTAAACGACAACTTTAGATAATATCAAATATTGTCTAAATTTGTCAAATGCAAAAACCACAACTAGCAATTCTTTTTTTGTGGTGGTGTAGTTTTCTTATACGGCCGTCAATGTTTTGCTAGCATAAGAAATTGGCTGAAAATGCTGATCTCTCCGCTGTCCCAAAACTGCACCTACTGCAAAATCACTCGCATCACAGATTAGTTCAAAGGGTAAGTTTCAATCAGGTGCAATTATTATTGGGGCATTTATTAATTTATTTTTAAGGGTGTTAAATGCATCTAAACATTCCTAATCAAAATTGAAAGGCACATACTTTTCTAGTAGTTTTGTTAAAGGCTTAGCTATTATAGAAAAATCCTTAATAAATCTTCGATAAAATCTAGCATGTCCTAAAAACTTCGAATAGCCTTAACTGAACTAGGAGGAGGTAATTTGATACGATCCTACCTCGGTGATGAGTCGAGTCGTTGAAGTTGCTCGATCATCAACGAGGAGAAATATTAGAGTCTTTGAAAATTGGGAAAATTTATTTAAGATAGGCGGAAGCTTAGCAAAATGAATTAAAATGAAAAATGAGTTTATGGAATTAAGTAGGCTCAGTGATTAGCACAAGAAAAAATGTCCTCACACATTGGTTAGCAAAGTTATTCCTCACTTTTCCTTATTCTCTTGCATCTTTTTCTCTCATTTCTTTTTCATCGACAACACTCGTTTCTTGCTCAAAATCTTTTCTCTCTTCAATTTCAATCTCTTTTTCAATTTTCTTTTTTACTCTCAAACTCTTTTTGCTCTCTCTCTCTCCCTCTTTTTCTTTCATTTCTTTTTTTCTTGTCTCAATTTCATTCCATGTGGGATCATTTTCTTTTATTAGCATTTCTTGTCTCTCTTTTCTTTTCATCTCTTTTTGTCTCGTTCTTTCACTACAAGATGATATTAGCATATAAGAATCAGAACGACAAACTGTTAAGGTAAAAGAGGTGGAAGAATCTTTATATAAGTCATGTTCATTTCTTCGAGAATAAGCTTCCATGGAAGAGTAGAACACCTCGCTTTTCCGTAAGAACTTCTTTGTAAATGAATACTTTGAAGCACTTGAAGAGAAGTTTCTATGTTCTCATTTGTCACCTTGAAAAGCTTCAAACTCATAGCTGGCTTTATTTCGACCCAAATTCCTTGAAGAATAGGACTCACAACAAGGGTCTCTTCTCACATATTCGTTGGATATTTGACTCCTTGTCAATCTCATTTCCGTCCTTTCACTTGGATAAGTTTACTCCCATTGGGTTCTTGCTCAATGGCTCTGCTCTTCGACATGAACCAATCGATCTTGGAGGGGTTTTAATTTCTTATCGAACAAACGATCCATTTCTTTCATGAAGTCTTAAAATTCAAATTTTAAAAATTCTCCTTGAGACATAATTTATAGCTGAAAAGAAGAAAATGTTAAAATAAAGACAAAATGAATTCCTCACCACAAAACCTGATGTGATCCGGCCTGGGTTAATCGAGTCGTTTCACTTGTTTGCCCGATCATCGACGAGGAGATAGTTCGGTGCATTGAAATTCTAAGTTTGGTAGAAAATATACGGAAGCTAAAGAAGTGGTTTGGAGATGAAAGATGGTTTTAGTATGAAATGTAGTAGCTCAGTTTAAGAAATAAAATAAAAATAGATAGTTTGGGATAAACAGTGTATATGGAAAACAGACTTAAGCGGCAAGATCGATTCAACACTATATCGTAGTGTCACCCCGGGACTTATATGGCTTAAGGGGAAGGATGGAAATAGTTGATGGACGTCGACCCATTACTTAGCGAAGTAAGAACCGAAGGTATAATTGAATGAATGAGCGCCACACCAGATTGGTGATAAGTTCGGAAGGAGTTCGGTTGATGCCACTAGCACACCAGATAAGTCAATTTGAGACTCACACAAAATATGAGAAGGAAAACCTCACAAGAACAAAAGTTCAAAAAATTTTATCAAAGTTCAAAAGTCCCTTTCAAAATGGTTGGTTACACATATTTATAAGGATAGAAAAGCTAGCTGAAAGGTCACATCTTAATGTGCTAATTAAAACTGAAATTAAACTCAAGACTCTTGATATTCTTGTAACAATTTACTCCATGCTTGAATTCACTTTAATTCAGCTTGAATGAACATCCTTGAATGCTTAAAATAAAGTTCAATAAAAACACTTATTAATTAAACTAAGATGAGTTGAATAAATGTCCAGTAACTCATTTATTAAACTAAAATGCTTAAATGCATGGTTTGAAATGCAAACTAAATGAACAAATGAGTTACTTAATACAAGAATTAATTTAATGATGTAAACTTAAACTAACATGGGAGTTACATAATGCATGTCATTATTTATGATGCATACTTAACTAGCATGGAAGTTACATAATGCATAACTTTATTAAATGCAGAACACACAAAGTACAAATCTAAAATTAAAAATATGCAAACTTATTAATTTAAATAAAACTATATTAAATTAAAAAGTCCTTAAAATATTGGCCCAATAATCAATCAGGTCTATGAGATGTTTCATCTTGCACTTGGGCCCTTCAAGTTTAGGCCAATTCTGAGGTCAGTGAGTTGTGTTGTAACATGATGCGACCAAGTTCACATCATACCCTCCCTCTTGAAGATGATTTGTCCTCAAATCGGGCCACTTGCTCGCGAAGAATATTTCAAAGTCATAGCCCCCTTGGTTGATGAAGTTGGCAAAGTTGCTGCCGATAACCTGGAAATCACATATGGCTCGAAAGGAAAATATGTCATTTACATACCCCCTCTTTAGGAGAATGCCCTCTCGACTTGTCACCTACATGATAAAGAAAGAAATTAGTGACAAAGCTATAGAACAAAGCTATAGAACAAAGGTCTCTGGGGTCAAAAATAAGGTTTTCTCTAATCAATTTAAATTGACTTGAGCGTTTTATGGTCGACATTATAAAAGGATCACGAAACAATTCAAAGTCATTATCACGTAGAACATGTTCAAATCTCGTGTACCACAATGTATAACAACCTCCAGAATCAAAAATCTGATTTTGATTTTGCTAAATAACAACATTCACAGGCTTTGTTTTTGAAAATGAAGATAAAATTTGAAGAAGATGAGCAAGTTCAATACATTTATTCAGAATGGAATTACGATGCTCACCTTTACTCGGCAACAACTTGGGAAAGCATGCTCCGGGTTTGAACACATGGTTTTAATCACTCGTTTCATCATGTAACAAAAATTTTGTTTTTACCGAGAATTCACCCATGCTAAACAATAAGAATTTAAGCATACAATCATTCGATCGTTCAAACCTTGCAAATCTCATTTGAATAGGCGTGCAAATACACAAATATTTTGTGTAAGAATTCGAAGAATTCACAAAACCATTACAATCAAACAATTTAATCTTTTTTATGTGCATAATCTTTATCATTCAAGATCAAATTTTGTTTATGCTGATTTAATCGCATGACATCAACAGAATTGCTAATACAAAATTTATCATGAGAAAAACTTGTCATAGCACTAGCTAAAGCGAAATCATCAACTTTAGTCATAGAATGAAAAGTAATCCAATCAAAATGAATAACTCTTTCACAAACTAATTTTTTATCAATTTTCTCAACAACATTCAAATGTGATTGCCGTGATTCACTCTTTACCTTGCTTACCTTTAGGCGCTTGTGGTTTAATGTCAACTTTGACCTTATCTTTCTTGATCAATTGAAACCGTATCTCATTGGGAAGGTAATGAAGTTGAAGCTCATCACTCGACTTTTCGAAAACCTGAAAAGAAACACAATGAAATAAATTCACATCTAAGTTAGTAAACAAATCCCTCACTTTTTCTTGCTCTTTTGCCTCTTTTTCTTTCGTTTGTTTTTCTAACTCATTTTCTTTTCTTTCTTTTTCAATTTTCTCGTTTTCCTCACACTTTCGTTCAATCTCAATCTCATCTTCTTTCTCAATTTCTTTTTCTTTTTCTTCTTTTTCAATTTCTTTTTCAATTTCTTTTTCTTTTTCACTTGCTTTTTCTTCTTCTTCATTTTCAATTTTATTACAGCATGAGGGCGATACAAGAGACTCAAAAAGATAGGTATTTGGCTTGAAGAATGATGCGACCTCTCCCCAGCATGTTTCAAGTTTAGACTTGGACCCCTTGGTGATGCCCCAAGGCCCCATTACGCGAGCACAGTTAGACAACTCAAGGAGGCTATTTCAGCATTATTGGAACAAGTTTGGGCTGATTCATAATGAGCATGTCAAAGTAGCTCAAAACAGCTTGCAGAGTCGACTATACACCTTCTTAAGAGCTGACTTTAGCTCACCTTCAGCTTCCCTGATTTTCCCCAGCTTGGTTTAGTTCAAATGAGCTTAATTCAGCTCATTGAGCTGAAATTATTTAGCTTGCTTAATTTTATGTTTAATAAATTTGAACTTAATAATTCTATTTAATTTTGCTACAGCAATTTAATGTGTCCTAGAATTTTAATTAGTGCCGAAATTATGATGTCTAAAACTCCATTTAATTTTTCATAATTTTTACAGCAAGTTTAATGTGTCTTAGCTATAGCCGAATATTAAATGTGTCTTAGCTAGCTTGTTTTTAATTTGTCTAAGTGATCCTTAACTGTGTTTTAGCTATGTTTAATTATTATTCAGCTGAAATGAATTGAGTTAATGTATTTCCTTGTGCATGTAGGTATAGCCGAACTTTCAAGGAGCTTTAAAGGAGATTCATGCACCTAGGTGCAATGTACTTGGCTAATACATGAATTGGCTAGAACCTTGAATTTGGCTGCTGATTTTTGGAGTTTCAAGGTATCCATTCAGCCAACAAGTACCAGCATTCAACCTCTTGTTGCTTGGCCGATTGTCTCCCCAATGGACCATCAATAGGCGTTCATACTAGCTGCCCATGCAAGAGACCATTTGGTTGGAGCTGTTCACACACCAATGACTATTCAATCTACATTTTCACACCTATAAGGCTGCTCAACTCCTCTAATTAAAGTTGGTATCTTTTCAGGAAGAGTTGCTTATTGAATGAGGTCTTAAACTCCATTGGCCGAACCTAGAAGGAAGCATGCACCAAGCAAAGTGTCCTCATGCATTCAGCCATCTAAAAGCCGTCCCATGCACTCCCATTCAGCCGAATTTAGTCATGGCAACTCTACGAATTTATTCTAGAATATTCAAGAATGTTTTAGTTGAATTTTGCTTAGTCTTTAAGGAACTCTAGTGACTATTCGGCTAGCTTATTTTAGCCTATAAATACTTGTTAATTTTCTTGTAGAAGAAACTTTTGATACCTTAATGAATTGCTGCCGAATTTGTGAGAAACTTTTCTCTCAATTTTCGTTCGAGACCCGACCGACTTATCTAGCTTCTAGTGGCGTCAGTCCGAGTCTTTTTATCCGAACTTATCACTCTTAAACCCGAGTATGGTGTTCATTCTATTCCATCTTCCACCTTAACCGTATAAGAATCGGGGTGACACTCTTTAGTGTTGAATCGCTCTTGGTTAAGTTATATCTTCCACCTCCACAAACCACCATTACCTAATCCAAGCCGATTCCTTGAATTTCCTTTCCATCCTACTATCTTTACTTCTTCTAAACCGAACCTCTATCATTCTTCTTTACTTCCTACCATAGCCAAACCTATCTTCATCTTTACCTAATTATCCCTAATCCCTTTTAAAAGCTTCCACAAACCTATCCATTCACTCCTTATTTCTCGAAAACCCCTAACCCTTCTTGTAGATGATCAGGCAACTCATGCAACTCGTGTCAATCGTAGACCCGGGGCGCATCATTTGGTATTAGAGCTTGATAACGAGGAGCTGACATTCATCGAGTAATCCCAGAATAAGTTCGTAGTAGAAGAAAAAAATCAAAATTAAAAAAATCTCAAAGTTGTAATTTCATTTTAATTGTAATATTTTCGTGCATTGAAAAAAAATAGTAAAGCTAGCAAGTATTGGTTGTATTCTGTTCTTCTCCTCTGTTTCTAAACTCAAAAGACAACATTCTATCCATATCTCTATACCCCGATCATCAAAGTCCTTCCACCATCATTTAGTACCATTCTTTCTACCCCCCCACGCCACACATATTCAATTAGTGTTTTCTTTGCTTAGCCTACCCGAACACCCAACATTCACCCCTTTGTAACCACTTTGAAACCATCCACTTAGGCTATGATAATGTCATATCGAGTCTCCTACAAAGACACGAGAGAAGAGACGAGTGGTAAAAGGCGTGAGAGAACTTTTTCTTTGTGAGTGACTTGTGAGATTTGATGTGAGGATTTAAAATGTCAGCATCAGTGTCTAACGGCATGTGGAATAAAGAACTCTTGGTGGTAAAATGAAATCTAAGTCTACAAAGTGTCGAAGATGAGCAACAACGGGAAACCATTTTCCATATGCATTGTCAAGTGCGTGGGAAGGTCTGTTATGTCATTATTGATGGAGGTAGTTGTGCTAATATGGCTAGTACGATCATGGTGGAAAAACTTGGATTAGCCACCACCAAACATCCTCGGCCTTATAAGCTTCAATTGGTTAATAGCGATGGAGAACAAAACGTGACGAAGCAAGTTTTAGTGCCCTTCTCTATCGAGCTATATCAAGATGAGGTCTTGTGCGACGTTGTGCCTATGCACGCGGGACATCTTCTTCTTGGGTGACCCTGGCAATACTACAAGCGGGCTATTCATGACGATTACACCAATCGATACACCTTTCAACATTGTAACCGAACGGCAACATTAGCTCCCTTGACACCAAAGGAAGTTCACGAAGATCAAATTAAGATGAGATATCTCCTTGAGAAATTAAGAGAAAATAAAAGAGAGAAAGAAAAACAAGAAAAAGAAAAAGGAGAGAGTTCGAGTAAAAAAAATAACAGAAAAAAAGAAAGAAAAGGTAAAGAAAGTGATGCGAGCACGCCCAGCGAACCCCGTCAGTCAAGTCTTCTTAGTCGAGCCTTGCATAGTTGGGAAGCTGATCCCAGTTTCTTTCCAGCTCTACGAGCTCCGTCCAGTTCAAATTCAGCTCATTTGAGCTTGAATCAGCTCAATACTTTAGTCTTTAATTATGTCTTGTTTAATTAAATGCATATTTAGTTAATGTCATGCATTATGTAACTCCCATGTTAGTATCAGTTTGCATCATTAAATTAAGTCTTGCATTAAGTACTCATTTGTTTATTTAGTTTGCATTTCAAACCATGCATTTAAGCATCTTGGTTTAATTAATAACTGCTTTTGTTGAACTTAATTTAATAAGTGTTGCTCTTAATTAATCTAGTTCCTAGGACTATTTATTGATGCATGAGTTAAGTTTATTTAATGATGATTAATTAACTAGTTGCTGGAATAATTGATGCATAGTTCATTTACCTAAGTTAAGCATTAATGTGTGTTATGTTTAATAAGTGATTACATGTGTTTAATAAGCTCATTTTAATGTATTTATTATAGGAGCCTTTTCAAGTCATAACTGTTACATTACAAAGGCTGTTACACATTAAATAAAGTGACTTTTTAGGTCATTTTCGGTTACAAATGAAGTGGCTATTACAAGGGATGTTTTATACATCATTTAAAGGAGGTTTAAGGAGCATTTAATCATCCAAATAAATTTTGGCAGCAACCTTTCCACTACCAGCAGTTTTTGCAATTTCAAGGGTTATTTCAAGCATTCAAACATCATTAAGAAGCTGATTAAGAAGATGGTGTCCATTCGACTTATCTAGCTTCTAGTGGCGTCAGTCCGAGTCTTTTTATCCGAACTTATCACTCTTAAACCCGAGTATGGTGTTCATTCTATTCCATCTTCCACCTTAACCGTATAAGAATCGGGGTGACACTCTTTAGTGTTGAATCGCTCTTGGTTAAGTTATATCTTCCACCTCCACAAACCACCATTACCTAATCCAAGCCGATTCCTTGAATTTCCTTTCCATCCTACTATCTTTACTTCTTCTAAACCGAACCTCTATCATTCTTCTTTACTTCCTACCATAGCCAAACCTATCTTCATCTTTACCTAATTATCCCTAATCCCTTTTAAAAGCTTCCACAAACCTATCCATTCACTCTTTATTTCTCGAAAACCCCTAACCCTTCTTGTAGACGATCAGGCAACTCATGCAACTCGTGTCAATCGTGGACCCGGGGTGCATCATTTGGTATTAGAGCTTGATAACGAGGAGCTGACATTCATCAAGTAATCCCAGAATAGGTTCGTAGTAGAAGAAAAAAATGAAAATTTAAAAAAATCTCAAAATTGTAATTTCATTTTAATTGTAATATTTTCGTGCATTGAAAAAAAAAATTGTGAAGCTAGCAAGTATTGGTTGTATTCTGTTCTTCTCTTCTATTTCTAAACTCAAAAGACAACATTCTATCCATATCTCTATACCCCGATCATCAAAGTCCTTCCACCATCATTTGGTACCATTCTTTCTACCCCCCAACGCCACACATATTCAATTAGTGTTTTCTTTGCTTAGCCTACCCGAACACCCAACATTCACCCCTTTGTAACCACTTTGAAACCATCCACTTAGGCTATGATAATGTCACATCGAGTCTCCTACAAAGACACGAGAGAAGAGACAAGTGGTAAAAGGCGTGAGAGTATACATCAAAGAAAAAGCCTATATTGAGTTAAATACGAGCGTGAGAGAACTTTTTCTTTGTGAGTGACTTGTGAGATTTGATGTGAGGATTTAAAATGTCAACATCGTTGTTTAACGACATGTGGAATAAAGAACTCTTGGTGGTACAATGAAGTCTAAGTCTACAAAGTGTCGAAGATGAGCAACAACGGAAACCATTTTCCATACGCGTTGTCAAGTGCGTGGGAAGGATCATGTGTCATTATTGACGGAGGTAGTTCGCTAATATGGCTAGTAATGATCATGGTGGAAAAACTTGGATTAGCCACCACCAAACATCCTCGGCCGTATAAGCTTCAATGGCTTAATAGCGATGGAGAACTAAACGTGACGAAGTAAGTTTTAGTGCCCTTCTCTATTGGGCTATATCAAGATGAGGTCTTGTGCGACGTTGTGCCTATACACGCAGGACATCTTCTTCTTGGGCGACCTTGGCAATACTACAAGCGGGCTATTCATGACGATTACACCAATCGGTACACCTTTCAACATTGTAATCGAACGGTAACATTAGCTCCCTTGACACCAAAAGAAGTTCACGAAGATCAAATTAAGATGAGATATCTCCTTGAGAAATTAAGAGAAAATAAAAGAGAGAAAGAAAAACAAGAAAAATAAAAAGGAGAGAGTTCGAGTAAAAAAAATAAAAGAAAAAAAGAAAGAAAAGGTAAAGAAAGTGATACGAGCACGCCCAAATGAACCCCACTACCAAGTCTCCTTAGTCGAGCCTTGCATAGTTGGCAAGCTGATCCCAGTTTGTTTCCAGCTCCACGAGTTCCGTCCAGTTCAAATTCAGCTCATTTGAGCTTGAATCAGCTCAATACTTTAGTCTTTAATTATGTCTTGTTTAATTAAACGCATATTTAGTTAATGTCATGCATTATGTAACTCCCATGTTAGTATAAGTCCAGATCATTAAATTAAGTCTTGCATTAAGTACTCCTTTGTTTATTTAGTTTGCATTTCAAACCATGCATTTAAGCATCTTGGTTTAATTAATAAGTGCTTTTGTTGAACTTCATTTAATAAGTGTTGCTCTTAATTAATCTAGTTCCTAGGATTATTTATTGATGCATGAGTTAAGTTTATTTAATAATGATTAATTAACTAGTTGCTTTGGAATAATTGATGCATAGTTCATTTACCTAAGTTAAGTATTAATGTGTGTTATGTTTAATAAGTGATTACATGTGTTTAATAAGCTCATTTTAATGTATTTATTATAGAGTCTTTTCAACTCATAACCAATACATTACAAGGGCTGTTACACATTAAATAAAGTGACTTTTAAGTCATTTTCGTTACAAATGAAGTGGCTATTACAAGGGATGTTTTATACATCATTTAAAGGAGGTTTAAGGAGCATTTAATCATCCAAATAAATTTTGGCAGCAACCTTTCCACTACCAGCCGTTTTTGCAATTTCAAGGGTTATTTCAAGCATTCAAACATCATTAAGAAGCTGATTAAGAAGATGGTGTCCATTCGACTGACAAGGGCTAACTCAAGAGTTATTTTTCAAGCTTTTAAAGTCATTCATTCAGCTGAATTAAAGAGAATTCAAGGATGGAGTTATTTGGCTCAAGAATATGAAAAGACTTGAGTTAAATTTCAGCTTTTAATTGGCACATTAAGTTGAATGTTTGTGACCATTCAGCTAGCCTAATTTAGTACTATAAATAGGTGAAATCAGCCTTTGTAAAGGGGGTTTTGGATCTTTTTTTGCTTAGTTTGAAAACATTATTGAACTTATATGAAATTTGTGAGATTTCTTCCTCTCATATTTTGTTGAAGAACTCGTTGGCTTATCTAGGTCATTAGTGGCATCAATCTGCCTTCTTTTTTATCCTGAACTTATCACTATCAAATAGTGTGGCATTCACCCTTATACCAAGGTTCCTACTTTGCTAAGTAGCAGGTCGAGGTTCTCCTATACTCCATCTGACCATCTTAAAAACTTATAAGCATTTGGGTCAATATTTTCTAATATTGGTTCATGTTTGTTTTTGAGATCATTTTCATTCCATTCCATCTTTTCTTTTCATCATAATCGAACCATCCATTTCCCTTTATATCCATTCTTTATTATCCAACTTCCATTTTAATTTCCATAATTGTATTCTCCAAAATTGAAACTATACATATTGTTCACAACTATAAACCCCTTTTTGAACCCTTAAAAAAAAGCTTCCGCCATCATTTTACCTAAAGATATCCTCTTCAAAAGAGCCGAACGATACTTCTTAGTAGATGATCGGGCAAACTCGCATACGACTCGGCTCATCCCGAGGTGGATCGTATCAGAAAGAGAGTGGAAAGAATGAAAAGAAAGAAGTAGTTAAAAAATAAAAAGAACGAGTCAAGACGAACATAATTGCAAAAAGTAGCAAAGTACGAAAAGCATTATCCTTGAGGCAACCGATCCTTATTCTCATGTACAAGAAGAATTTACTTCACATTAATGAATTATCCAAAAATCTTCCTACTTCAGTTGTGACTTTGTTGCATGATTTTGAAGATGTGTTTCCGGAGGATGTGCCAAGTGGATTGCCACCCCTTCAAGGAATCGAGACCAAATAGAATTTGTGCCTGGAGCCGTCATCCCAAATTGGCTAGCATACCAAACTAGTCCCGAAGAGACTAAAGAACTCCAAGGTTAAGTCAATGAACTCATGGAAAAGGGCTACATCCGTGAGAGCCTTAGCCCGTGCGCTATTCCGGTGTTGTTAGTACCAAAAAAGGATGGAACATGGCGCATGTGTGTTGACTGTCATGCTGTGAACAAAATCACCATCAAATATCGGCATCTGATACCACGACTTGACAATATGCTTGATGAATTGAGTGGTGCCAAACTCTTTTCCAAGATCAACCTCAAAAGTGGTTATCACCAAATCCGCATGCGGGAGGGAGATGAATGGAAAACGGTGTTCAAGATGAAACACGATTTGTACGAGCGGTTGGTCATGCCCTTTGGCCTAACAAACGCTCCTAGTATGTTCATGAGACTTATGAACCATGTCTTGTGTCCTTTCCTCGGTAAGTTTTGTGTAGTTTACTTTGACGATATCTTGATCTATAGCAAATCCTTGGAAGAACATGTAATGCACCTCAGGTCTGTGTTGGAGGTACTTCAAAAAGAGACTTTATACACAAATCTTAAGAAGTGCTCATTCTGTTCTAATAAAGTTGTTTTTCTAGGATTCGTGGTCAGCTCAGCGGGACTCGAGGTGGATCAAGAAAAGATAAAAGCCATCCAAGAGTGGCCGAGACCGGCGTCCATTAGTCAAGTAAGAAGCTCCCATGGGTTGGCATGTAATGCTTAGAAATTGGGCCTAGGAGAATTGGGCTTATTGGGCCCCGAGCGTGGAAGCATTCTAAAATTTTTGGGAATATGAGAATGGTATTATTTTAGGTTGGGCTTGTTAGGAAGGTGATTTTGGAAGGTTACGTTTCTTTGAAGTCCCGGGTTCAAGTTAGTCCATAGGAAGAATTTTCATTTTTGGCCTTTTAGTGGATAGGGCTGATAGGCAGTAGGACTTAAGAATAATTGGGTGCATGTAGGAGACACAAGGAATCTAGTGGCCTAGTGGTGTGGCGTCACAAAGGAGGCAGAGAGGGAGAGTGTTTGAATCCCACATGCAACATATTGGAGTTTTATTTTGTGCTCAAAGAGAAGAAGAGGTGGAGTTTGAATGGGACTTTACTTGGTGAAGGTTTGAAGTGGTCAAACCATTTGAATGGGAGGTGGAGAGTGAATGGTGGAGTGATTTGGGGAGAGAATCGTGGGATTCAAAGTGTGGGAAGAGGTGGCCGAAAGTGGGGGTCTAGCAAAGGAAATTTTCGGCTGAGTAAATGAGTTGGGAGTAACATTTTCAGCTTTGTGTAAGGGAGAGTGCTGAAATTCTTTAGAACTTCTTTTGTTTTGCATTTGTGCATTTCGGGTCTTTGCGAATCATTTGTGCTACCCTCGTTCCCTTGGTTTCATACGTTGTTGCTTTTGCTTGTTACCTAGTAAACCTAGGCCAAATCTCTCCTTTCCACCCCTTTTCACACATCCTTTTCTACTTTCCCCTCACCTCATCTCTCTTGTGTGTTCACCATAGCCGAAACCTCACTTCTTCTTCTTTGCTTCTCTACTTTTTCTCCATTAACCAAACCACTACTTTCCCCCAATTTGAATCGGTTCTTCTCTTCTTTTACTATTAGTCAAACATCTTATAGTCTAAAGCTTGGAGGTCTGTTGTCTATCGAATATGCTTTTCCATTTGGTTTCTCTCTGATCAAAGGTAACGATTCTTCCCTCTTTACTCTCTTTCATCTCTTTTACTACTCCTCAAATTCGAGGCACTCAGTCTCAATTCTCTATGGTTTAGGCCGAATCCAACTACCCTCTGCCATCTCAAATCCCTCTTGTTGTGGAAAGGGCCGAACCCTCTAAGGTGCTTCTTGGTGCAGACTGCCTCGTGATCTTTTCCAAGTGTTGGTAAGTTGGAGCAAGGCCGTTTAGGGGTGGAAGATTCTTTCTATCTCGTTGAGTTTGTTAGGGCCGAAAGGCCGCTTCCCTTATTACCTTGAGTAGTTTCTAACGCGATTCTCTCGATAGGGGCACGGATCTTTGAGCAGTAGATGGAGGACCGAATACCCTCTTTGGAAGGGAGGCTATTTTGGTATGTTAAGCCTATAGTCATAGATATTCACATTTTGGTATTATCGGGTAAGAAGACTAACTATTAACCGATTGTATCCTTAGGTACTTTGGAGAGTATTGTGATTCGTATTCCAGATCAGGTGTGTAATCTCACACCCACTTCGATGATTGCATGGGGTGTTCTGTGAAATGGCCAAAAATTGAAAAGTCGGAAAGCCGGCAACTGTGACCACTCGAGCGTGCAAGTGCTTGTGGTGGTAAATCGAGATACGAGTCGTGACGTTAAGTCGTGGAGAGTGTCACAAACACTCTCGAGATATTGTGGCTGTAACGGGCCTAATCGGGTCGAAACAGGCCAATTGGGCCCAACGGGCTATTCGGCTCACATGGGCAAAACGTTAGAAAAACTGTCGAATGATAACTCTGAATGCCAAATCTGTAAATCTGAGACCGAAATCGTGCGAAGTGGGCCACACGAGTGTGTGGGCCCCATTGGGTCTAAGATGGATTTTAGGCCCATTAACTCTGTAGTGGCTTAAAAAGAGTTCTGTGTCGCTCGAGGTGACAGTAGGCCTTCGGAAAGGTCGTTGAATGCGAAATGATCGAAATACCCCTGGGTTGCAAAATACCAAAAGACCCTTGGAGGGTAAATTACCGAAATACCCCTGGATTGCGAAATTACTAAAATACCCCTGGGTTACGAATTTACTAAAATACCCTCGCAGGGTAAAATTACTGAACTACCCCTGAGTGGGTGAAAATGCCTGTTATACTCTTAATTATGATTGAACATCGTGTGTATGATTTTTATTTACACTTTTACACGTTGATGCATGACATTTTATCATATTGCATGGGGCGGGATAATGACTGAAGAGAAGTGTAGCCTGGTGGCTCTGCCACATACTGTTTCAGTGGCCATGCCACATATTTTTATACTATGACTCTGGTGGCTCAGCCACAAATATTGCTATTAGCAGCTCATCTGCATTATTGGTGTGATTGGAGGGGTGGGTTGACTTGATCCCCACAGGTGATGATTGGTTGGTACGGGGGTGTGATTGGTTGGACTGGGTTAGGTTACATTGCATTTCATTGTTTGCATTATCATGATAAAAGGGCCTTGACCCAGTTTGATGTCATATGGGCCCGGGCCCAGTCAGTGACCATTTAGGGGATTACACACTAAGTTCTCATAACTCATGCCTCTGCTTTAACCTTGCAGGTGATCACCAGCTTTAGAGGATTTGGAGCAACAAAGGACTCTGTGATGGCCATACACCGGGAATATTTCTCGTGACTTAGTAAATTTTCGTTTCTGCTTTACTTTAAAATTAGTTTATTTTGGGTTAATATTGTTGTAATAAGGCTGCTGGTTTAATTTCTTTTAAGTTTCCATTAATAACCGTTAAATTGATAAATACGGGGTTTTCTTAAAACAACAATAATTGTTTTCAAAATATCACATCTTCGCAAAGCACTAAATCTGATTTCTGTTATAAACAAGTTTTTAGGAATAATAATAATAATAATAATAATAATAATTTCGCAAGAAAACCATAAAAACAAATCTGGTTTTTCACAAACAATAAAGCTCGAAGTTTCAAAAAGAATGCAAACTTTTTAACGAACGCTTGAGTTTTTAAACAACCCTTCTATGTGACATGCCAAATCTGGTCATAACATCTAAGCTGAGTTTGGGGTGTTACATTTTATGGTATTAGAGCCCGATTACAAAATTCGACTGTGGAATGGGTTTGAAAATATTTTTCAAAATTTGTTTGAAATTTGGTTTAGAAAAATATATCTTTATTGGATGTATGGCACCCGAGTCTCCGGCACCAAATTCATAAGTTCTCTTACCTTATATTTGATGATATGCTGAAATGAATGTAGTAAGAAATTACTAGAGTTAGTGGTAGTACACTAAAACTGTTAGCTATAGGAGCTAAGACTTTAGAGACTGAGACAGCAGGAAATTCGATCTGCAAAAACTATTTATACCACTGTTCTTTCATAAAACATCTGTAAAAAATTACTTGAACACTAAGCTGATGCATAACACTCTTAATCAAACTAATGCGTGACATCGAGATGAGTACCAGAGGACACAGACGAGGTACACGGGGCCGTGGTAGTGGCCGAGGTGCTAGGATCGGATCCTCAACATTGGGGCATAGGCCTGAAAGGGAGGCACCGGCATCGCCAGTGACTAGACGTGGTCTCATGGTCGAGCCAGAACTGATAAGCTAACTCAGCTAGTTAGAGAGGTGTTGGAGGAGGTTAAAGGAATTGGTGAAACACTTCGTGTTGGGTGTGTGGACTGTAAGAAGAAAAGAGATCGCGCTTCTCTAGGGTCGCAGTCTCATTCTGTGAAGCATGTGAAGGCACGTCCAAACTTTTTGGCTTGCGAGTATTGAGAAGGCGTCATTTAGGTGAATGCTGGAGGAGGTCAGAGGCATGCGTGAGATGCGGGTCTAAGGAACATAGGGCTCGAGATTATTCCATCACCATTAAATCGGGTATGTTTTGATTGAATGTAGAAAATTTTATGAATGTGTGATAAATACCTGTTTGTTTCTGTGGTTGGATATCTGGTTGGGTGAAGAAGTTTCTAGATTAGGTTAGAAGTGTATTAGTGTTATTGGAATTAGAGTGCGCAGCGGTAGCGCGGTAGAGTAGTCTGTGTTAAACCACTTGATAAATAGTTGGAAATTTCAAGGACGAAATTTTTGTAAGGGGGTAGATTTTGTAACGCCCTAAAATTGGGCCTAAGAGAATTGGGCTTATTGGGCCCCGAGCGTGGGAGCATTCTAGAATTTTTGGGAATATGAGAATGGCATTATATCAGGTTGGGCTTGTTAGGAAGGTTATTTTGGAAGGTTACAGGGTTTCTTTGAAGTCCCGGGTTCAAGTTAGGCTATAGGAAGAATTTTCATTTTTGGCATTTTAGTGGATAGGGCTGATAGGCAGTAGGACTTAAGAATAATTGGATGCATGTAGGAGACACAAGGAATCTAGTGGCCTAGTGGTGTGGCGTCACAAAGGAGGCAGAGAGGGAGAGTGTTCGAATCCCACATGCAGCATATTGGAGTTTTATTTTGTGCTCAAGGAGAAGAAGAGGTGGAGTTGGAATGGGACTCTACTTGGTGAAGGTTTGAAGTGGTCAAACCATTTGAATGGGAGGTGGAGAGTGAATGGTAGAGTGATTTAGGGAGAGAATCGTGGGATTCAGAGTGTGGAAAGAGGTGGCCGAAAGTGGGGGTCTAGCAAAGGGAATTTTTGGCTGAGTAAATGAGTTGGGAGTAACATTTTTGGCTTTGTGTAGGGGTGATAACCGTAAAGGTAACATATTTTAAGCCCACATTTAGCATGCTTTTGGATGATTTAAGCCTCGAATTATGTAATTTGGTGCTCTTAATCCTTTGTTTTCATGTTTTATACTCCGAAGAGCACCGAATGATGAAAAGAATGAGAAACGGGCCCAAAACGGAGTAAATGGGCATATTACGAAATCCACACGGCCTGGGCCCAAGCCACACAGGCGTGCCTCATTCAACGACCTCGAACTACCAGCCATGACTTACATCAAGTGTGCCATGGGCGTGTCCTTGTCGCAGCCAAGAGGAGTTTTACTCGGAATAGGATACTTGGAGGCAAAGAAACACATTCCAAAGCCTATTTAAACACCCTAGTAGGAATTCCACTTGGATTAGGATACTTAGGGGCCAAGTAAGGCATCTCAAGGCCTATATAAACACCTTAGGGGGCAACCTAAAGGGGAGTTCGGCAGAAGCTGGAACCCAAGGCTTTAGTTAGGGGGCGTCCAGCTAGGCCAAAGAAGGCAGATTTGTGGGGAATTACTCGAAGATAGCCAATTGATTCATCTCGAGAAGCCAGAATCATACTCAAGACGGAGGATCTCTCCTTCAATTCCTTCAGGGGGTTTTAGGGATTTCTTAGGTTTTATTTTATCTTTTCTTCTGAGATGTTTTCTTTTATTATTATGAACTAAACCCTCAGATACCTAAGGGGGTTGAAACGTAAGATGAATCTTGTTATCATTTGTTGAACTATGTGATAAATATTTTACTTGTTCTTAATTATGTGTTCTTAATTCTTCTGTTGATATTTCCAGGATATTAATTCAAGTGTGATGTGCTTAGGTGGAGGAGCAAAAGTCCCTGCCTAAGAGTAGGTCTAGCATAATTAAGTGGAGTTGATCGCACGCCTAGAGATAGGGTGACGAGATTTTGCCGGATTAGGGTGAAACCTAATATGGGAGTCCATAGATCGAGTTAATGCAATTCTAGGGGTTTTAATTAGAAAAAGATTTCAATTAATCAACCTAGGGTTAGACGTTAGTCGCCTTGAGAGAGGAATTAATATAACTTAGGGAATCTTACGGATCAGGTCAAATGAATAAATCGTCTGGTTCAGAGTTAGATAACAAGTGAAGTCTAGGTGGATTCTTCCTTGGGTGTTGTCTAAATCAATTGGTTTTTCCTAAAAGTTATTCTCCAAATTCATTCTTCTTTGTCTTAGAGTCTTTAGTTTAGTACTTAGTTAATTTTAGTTTAGATAAGCAATTCCCTTAATTCTTAGGCTAAATAATAAAAAGAGAGTTAGTATTAGTACTTTTGGTTCCTTTGGGTTCGACAATCCGGCCTTGCCTTAACTATACTATTGTTCAATAGGTGCGCTTGCCTCAAATCGTTGTCATAATTAGTTTCCAGGTTTGAGCATTCTTTATATAAATTTTAAGACTTTGACATTGCATAAAAGAATGATCAAGTTTTTGGCGCCATTGCTGGGGAACTAAAATATTAAGAATGCTTAATTATTATTACTTTAGCCATTTTTTTATTTATTATTGCAATTTATTTTCATTATTTTTTTATTTTTTTATTATTCTTATTTTTTTTCACTTTGCTAATTTTTCCTCTATTTGCTTTTGGAAAATAATTTTAGTTTATATAGAAGATGGCACTAAATAATTATCAGTGGTAAGTCATGAGGACAATTCCTACTAAAGCAGCCAGTGTCTTCAATCTCGACGTGGTCACCAGGTTATCTAACCAGCTAAAGATGATGAATTAAAAGATTGATGGTTTGTATAGTCTCTCGCAGGTACACCCAGTAATGCAATATGAGTCAAATCTAGGAGGCGTGGCGAATCCTGAGTACCCACCCTACGGATATGGCATGAAGAACGAAAAAGTCCACTATATGGGTAACTATTCTAGACCTCAAAATAATTTTTATAGTGACACTTATAATGCAGGTTGGAGGTACCATCCCAATTTCTCGTGGGATGATCAAAGTAGCCAAAGACCGGAACTTCCTCCAGATTTTCAGTAACCACCTCACCAACAGGAAGAGGAGTCAAACCTTAAGGAGATGCAGACAAAATTCATAGTAGCCACAGAAACACATTTTTAGAATATTGAGACAACCCTTAAAAATCAACTTGAGGCATCGACACAGGAGCTCAAGGATAAATCGGGCAACTTGCTAAGTAGATCTCAGAACAACTACAAGAAAGCTTGCCAAGCAACACTGAAACTAACCCAAAAGAGCAAATTCAAGCCGTAACAGCTCATGACAGTGAAAGGTTAGCGGACTCTGACCCAAGACAAGAGCCTATGGTAAGTGAAGGTAAGGTTGAGGAAAGCCATGATTTACCAAACCCAGTAATTACAGAGTACCAACCCCGCGTGCCATACCCCGATGCGACAAAGAAAGACCACACAGAGGAACAACTCGGTAAGTCTCTTAAACTTTCAAAAAAAAATTCATATTAACTTGCTGTTTCTTGAGCTCTCTTTCACAGATACGGATCCTGACCTGGTGTCGATAAAGAAGAAATTCATGAGAAACGAAGGCTTTGGATCGATGAACTAGACGAATGGAAGACACACTTCAAGGAGAAGCTAAAAACACAAGAAGAAAAAACGAGGCAACTCCACGACAAACTTAATGATGGGACAACCCAGCTTAAGATAGGAGATCAGGTACTCAAAATCCTCCCAGATGGAACAGTCGAGATACTAGTCCTAAAATCAGCACCTTTAAGGTAAATAATACTCGACTTAAACTTTATATAAATAACCGAATTGATCGCATGAGAAAGGATTTTCACCTTCTCAAACCACCATGATTATGCGAATGAGAGGTAAGTCTAGCTCAAGACTTTAAACGAGCGCTTCTCGGGAGGCAACCCAAGCACTAACCCTACTAATTAGTTTAGTTTTACTTATTTCCATGTTTAGGTGCAGGTTTTCCATACTCACACGGTCTTGCACATGGCCGTGGCCGTAGCCGTGTGGGCACAATAGGTAGGTAAAAGGGTGTGGCCGTAGACGTGTGGCAACATGACAAAAATTTTTCCCAAAACACGGGCTGCATCTCTATTTAAACCCCCTTCCTCTTTCTTTTCCAGTTGTCTTTCTTCTTTCATTTTCCATTATTTACTTTTATTTTTATCTTTATTTTATTTATTATTTTCTTCTTATTCTTCATGCCATTTAGATTTAGCTTAGGATATATCAAGCCGACTACTTCAAGGGTTCAATTTCAAACGCTTCAAGGCGCTACTCCACATTCACCACTGCCAATCCTATCCAGTTTCTTATCAAATGACTCCATCTGAAATTCAGGAAGTTTCACTTCTCTCCCTATTTTATGATTTTATTATTATTTTGCTATTATTTATCTCTGTACATTGAGGACAATGTACATCTTAAGTGTGGGGGAGGGTTAACTATAGTATTATTTAAAAATCCCTGAATTATGCGTTGTTCTTAAGCAAGTTTCTCATATTATGATTAGAATGAAATTTCCTATGATTTATGATTTTTATTGATGTGTTTTGGATTAAGTCATAGTTAATTGTGCACTGATGATTAAACTTTAAAATACTAGAGAGTCAAGCATGATAAGTCTATTTTTCAGAAAAAAATTCTAGGTTATCTACCTGAATTTGAATATTACTTTGAAGTTTGAAATTTACAAGGTTGACATCAAAATACCGATAATTTTTGTGAGAGTTTTGAGCCTTATAGAGCATACATTCTTTTTCTTGCTCACTTTATTGATTATAAGTGTGTCAACATTGATTTGTTATTCTAGAACTTGCATCGATTATACATGTCGAGACCACACCTTTGATTTTGATATACAGAGATGATAAAGGCACCTAGGTTTTAACCCACTCACTCCACTAAAAGCCTACATTTACAATTAACCCCTAGTGAACCCCTGTAATCCTAACAACCCTTTTTATTGACTCACTCACTAATATTAACCCAAAACCCTTTGTATTTGTTATCACCATTCCTTGACTACCCTTTCTGTCGAGATTTGATTTGATCGGTTGCCTAATTATTTTATTTCGGTAGTTGAATTCATTTGACTTGTTCTTAAAAAAAATGAAGTATATTCATTATTAATTCTATGTTCTATGAGCTTAAAACAGTTTAAATTCACAACTTTAGAAGAAGCTCGTGTTATTAGTATTAGTATTACAAATTTTCAATTGATGTTTATTGTTTCTAGTTAGGTAATTTGTCAAGTCAATCTCGATTCTAACCCTCTAATTCAGCCTATATCCATACCCTTAACCTAAGCCCGATTACAACCCTGTTAAAAGACCTTTTGATTTGTGTATCATCTCATATTATAGTGGTGGAGATTTGATTTTCATGCAAGCCTATGGGATTAACTCTTCATGTTTGACTTTTGAGTGCCTAATTCTGAACCTTAAACACCTCGAGTGATTTGAGTGAATCTTTAGTGAGGATGTCAATTCTTGTCGATTTTGAATCAAAGGTAATTAATTAGGTAATGGGAAACACCTAATGTTTTCGGGTTATAAATGTATGACTTTGATTGTTTGAATCTTTAGGACCATTTTATTTAAATTATCAATGTATGAATTATCTTTGAATTATGATGAAACACTATTAATGAATATTATGGATCAGGGAATTTTGTTTTAATTGTAAGTTGAAAATTTTGCTTGAGGACAAGCAAAAGCTTAAGTGTGGGGGTATTTGATAAACCGTAGAAGTAACATATTTTAAGCCCACATTTAGAATGCTTTTGAATGATTTAAGCCTTGAATTATGTAATTTGGTGCTCTTAATCCTTTGTTTTCATGTTTTATACTTAGAAGAGTATCGGATGATGAAAAGAATGAGAAACGGGCCCAAAACAGAGTAAATGGGCCATATCACGAAATCCACACGGTCGTGCCTCATTCAACAGCCTCGAACATGACCTGACCACGACTTACACGGGCGTGTGCCATGGGTGTGTCCCTGCCACGGCCAAGAGGAGTTTTACTCAGAATAAGATACTTGGAGGCAAAGAAACACATTCCAAAGCCTATTTAAACACCTAGTAGGAATTCCACTTGGATTAGGATACTTAGGGGCCACGTAAGGCATCTCAAAGCCTATATAAACACCTTAGGGGGCAACCTAAAGGGGAGCTTGGCTGAAGCCGGAACTTAAGGCTTTAGTCAGCGGGCATCCAGCTAGGCCAAAGAAGGCAGGTTTGTGGAGAATTACTCGAAGATAGCCAGTTGATTCATCTCAAGAAGCCGGAATCATACTCAAGACGGAGGATCTCTCCTTCAATTCCTTCAAGGGTTTTAGGGATTTCTTATGTTTTGTTTTATCTTTTCTTCTAAGATGTTTTCTATTATTATTATGAACTAAACCCTCAGATACCTAAGGGGGATGAAACCTAAGATGAATCTTGTTATCGTTTGCTGAACTAATAAATATTTGACTTGTTCTTAATTATGTGTTCTTTATTCTTGTGTTGATATTTTTGGGATATTAATTCAAGTGTGATGTGCTTAGGTGGAGGAGCAAAAGTCTCTGCCTAAGAGTAGATCTAGCATAATTAAGCGGAGTTGATCGCACGCCTAGAGATAGGGTGACGAGATTTTGCCAGATTAGGGTGAAACCTAATATGGGACTCCATAGATCGATTTAATGTAATTCTGGGGGTTTTAATTAGAAAGAGATTTCAATTAATCAACCTAGGGTTAGACGCTAGTCGCCTCAAGAGAGAGATTAATATAACTTAGGGAATCTTACAGATCAGGTCAAATGAATAAATTGTCTGGTTCATAGTTAGATAACAAGTGAGGATAGGTCATTGATGTGGATAGCGATCTTAAACGTCAGAAACGATTCAACACTAAAGAGTGTCACCCCGGTTTCTATATGGTTTAAGGTGGATTTACGGGATAAGATGGTTGTTGAACTCCACACCAAAATAGGTGATAAGTTCAAAGAGATCGAATGACGCCACTAGCTTGCTAGATAAGTCAAGTCGAAACTCGTACGAAAATAGAGAGGAGATAACTCACTCTTGAACAAAATCTCATTCAATTTTTTACCAAAAGTCCCTTCAAAATGGCTGATTACACATATTTATAAGGTTAGCAAAAACTAGCTATGTAAAACCCCAAACCCAGCCTAGATGTTACGACTGGATCCAGCATGTCACATAGAAAGGTTGTTTAAAAAGCTGCGTATTCGTTAAAAACCTCGTATTCTTTTTAAAAATTTTGAACCTTGTTGTTTGCGAAATTCAGATTTATTTAAGTGGTTTCCTTGTCAAAAACGTTGTTATTATTATTTTCAAAAACTTTGTTTATAGAGAAATCAAACTCAATGAGTTGCGAAAATGTGATATTTTGAAAACAATTATTTATCGTTTTAGGAAAACCCCGAGTTTAATCATGTCTAGTTTAAACATAACTGAAATGAAAGTTTAAAAGAAAAATAAAATAAATCCAACGGCCTTATTACAAAATATGAACCCAACATAAATAATCTTAAAATAAAGCTAAACTCAAATTTATTAAAGTTCATGAGAAATACTCCGATGTATGGCCACCACAGAGTCTTCCGCTGCTCCAAATCCTCTAACATCGGGGATCACTTGCAAGGTTAAAGTAGAGGGGTGAGTTACGAGAACTCAGTGTGCAATCCCCTAATCGGTCATTAACTGGGCCCGAGCCCATACAGAAGCAGACTGGGCCGAGGCCCTATTCAGAGACAATCTGGGCCTTAGCCCTATAAACATGATAATGGAAACAGAGAATGCAGCCCAACCCAATCCAACCCTACACACTACCCGTACCAGCCCTACACACCTGTGGGGACCAAGTCAACCCACCTAGCCGTACACACCAATATGGCAGACAAGCTACTCATCACAGAATTTGTGGCGGAGCCACCAGAATAACAGAATATACGTGGCATAGCCACTACACAGAATGTGACAGAGCCACCAGAATACACATCCTTCGATCATCAATCCCAACCCATGCAACATATTATAAATGCAATGCATCATACTTATAAAAGTGTAAATAAAGCATATACATGATAACCAACCATAATCAAGGGTATAACGGTCATTTACCCTCCAGGGGTATTTCGATAATTTTACCCTCTAGGGGTATTTTGGTAATTTCACTTTTAACGGCCTTTTCGAAGGCCTACTGTCGCCTCGAGTGACACAGGACCCTTTTTAGGTTACTACGAAACTATTGGGCCTAAAATCCATTTCAGGCCCAAACGGGCCCACACGCTCGTGTGGCCCAAAACGCATGGTTTCAGTTTCAGATTTGCAGATTTCGCATTCGGACCTATCATTTGGTAGTTTTCCAACAGTTTTGCCCAAGTGGGCTGGATAGCCTATTGGGCCCACTTGACCAGTTTCGGCTCGATCAGACCCATTATAGCCTCGGTTTCACGAGAGTGCTCGCAATTCTCTCAATGGCTTATCGTCATTATTCATATTCCGGTTACCACTACGAGCGCTTGCACGCTCGAGTGGTCACAATTGTCGACTTTTCAGCTTTTGGCCGGTTCACAAAACATCACTCATTTAGAGAGGTGTGAGATTACACACCTGATTTGGAATACGAATCACGATACTCTCCGAAGCACCTAAGGACATAATTGGCTATCAGTTAGTCTTCTTGTTCGACAATCCTAAAATTGAAATCGATAACACAATCCACAACACTTTCCAAGAACGACGGCAACTCCTTGCTATACTTGAATGCTCAGTTTACTCCCTCTGCTCACGAAATTGAGTCCCTAATGAAGAGCACGAGTTAGCGATGTTGTTTCAAACAATAAAGAAATGACCTTTCAGCCTAAATGAATCTAAAAATAGAGGACAAGCCTCCACTCCCCCTATTCGGCCTTAAAAACACTTACCAAAGTGCCACAGATTCGGCAATAGCTCAAGCAAGGGTTTCGACATTCACACTGGAATAAACAAGATTCGGGGTGGAGAGAAGTATTCAGATTCAGCCTAATTAAAAAGAATTAAAAGATGAATGCTTCGGCTTTCACTGCGATGAGAGAAAAAAAAGATAAAGGAGAAAGAGAATAATACCTTTGACTTGACCAAAAACCGAATGGAGAGGCAAGGTTCGGCAGCAAAGAGTAATAATCGTGAACTAATGATGAAATGATTCGGCACCTAGCAATACCAAAGAACATATTCGGCTATGGGGTTAAAATAAAATGATATTCCAAAGATTAGAAAGAAAAGAAAAGGTCGATTGAAGACTAGAAGAAAAGAAGTTGAAATTTCGACTATGGTGGCACACAAAAGAAAAAGATGAGAGGAAAGAACGTGTGAAAAGGAATGGAAGGCAGAGGTTTGCCCAAAAGGTGTTTAGGTAACTAGCAAAGAATGATGCACAAAACAAAGTAGAAAAGAAATGAAGTAGAGGAATGAAAAGAAATTCGGCACAAACAAGTTTGAAATTCGACAAAAGAACAAATGAATAGAAAAGACCCGAAATGCTTTTAGCCAAAATGCCAAAAAGAATACAAATCTCTCTCAAAAGAACACTTAGAAAAAATGACACTCCCTTTCACTCAAAGACCGAATATGCTACCTAGTCCCTTCCTCAACCGAAATTCTCATCCCCCCCACACTCCACATTCGGCCAAACTCTCTCCACACCAACACTTCCACGATTTCCTCCCAAATTTCCTCCTACATTTCCTATCCACCTCCCATTCAAACCATTTGACCAAGTCTCCATCCTCCAAGGTAGAGTTCTAGCTGAACTCTACTTCTTCCACCTGCTTAGCACAAAATAAAAGCTCCCCACATGCTGCTTGTGGGATTCGAACCTCTCCCCTCCTTGCACTCCCCTTGACGCCACACCACCTTGCCACACAATCCACTTGTGCTAGCAAAACACCAACAAATTTCCTTAAGTCTTGCTTCCAACAACCCTCTCCACTAAAGAGCCAAAAACCAAAATTTTTCCAGGGCTTGGGCTTGGGCTCGAACTCGAACCTCCCTAGGACCCCCAAACACACCCAAATAACAAGCTAAACAAGCTCAACACATGCAATAGTGCAAGAATGCCAACTACTAATTTCAAGGATGTTACAAGCTGAATAGTCACAAGTATTCATCTTAATATGCTAATTAAAGCTGAAATAAAACTCAAGTCTCTTTAACTTCCACCCCTGAGTTCACTTTAATTCAGTTGAATGAATATCCTTGAATGCTTGTAAAATGACTCTTGAATTGTCCCTTGTCTAGTTGACTTGGCCCCCACGGTCATTAGGCATGGCCGTGTGCCACAACCGTGTGACATTATAGGCCATTTTCAAGGCCAAAATGCCACCCACTTGGGTCATATCTACAAGCAACACTTGCTACCACCATTCATGCATATATAGCAACCAAAAACATACTAAAATTTACCATTCAATCTATACATTCAATAGCCATTTCATTCATATCAACTTTCCAAGAAAAACATATATATAACGTAAGCATCATTCATCCAAATACTTACCAAAAACTTGACCAATTCATATGGTTCAACGAAATCAAGGTATACATCAAACATCACATTCATTTAGGCAAGTACTCAACCTGTAATTAGCCAAATCACATGGCTAAATCCATATAACAAACTTATACCAAATACTAGCCTATACATGCCATATCTAGCTATATACATTTTCAAAGTGTACCAAAAAGGGTTTAGTAGTGTGATGACGATCCTTGACTATCCCGCCTTGATGGCTTTGACGACCTATAAAATAGAAAAAACACACACAGAGTAAGCTTTCCAAAAGCTTAGTAAGTCATATACAAATAAACTTAAAATAAAGGCATATATGCATAAGGTACATTAGTACACAACATTTACTTAGCAAATTATCACATTTATGCTTTAGTCCATATACTTGGCATGACTTGCCACATTCATCAATTCAAAAGTCACATATATACAAAGCTCTTTCATGCTTACTTTCACATATCATATTGCTATTCCCATATACATACTCATCATAGTAAAAAGTCACATAAGTACTTACCTTGTATACACATTTAGTGTATGAAAAAGCGATACACAAAGCGAATATTCACTCACTTAACAAACCATAGATCAGATTTGCAATTCGCTTCACAGACCTGCCCGTAGAACCGTTAGGAATCTAGTAGGATACTCAAAAAGCTCGGAATGGTCGTACAATGCCAACGTCCCAGATGAGGTCTTACATGCACTCAGATATCGATGCCACTGTCTCGAACAGGGTCTTACACGAATCAATACGATGCCGATGTCCCAGACATGGTCTTACACGCAAAGTTCATAACGATGCCAATGTCCCAGAAGAGGTCTTACACGTAACACTCATATCGATGCCAACATCCCAGACGAGGTCTTACATGAAAAACTCATATCGATGCCAATGTCCCAGACGAGGTCTTACACGAGTCTCAAATCAACGCCAACATCCCAGACGTGGTCTTACATGATAAAACAGAACAGATACCTATGTCATAATATAACTAATCCTATCTATTCCTAGGTTCGTACGGGACTTCTCTGACTTAGTCACTATATCGAACTTATCTCAAAATTCATATGCATAATCCTCTCATAAGCATCCATTATCAATATTAGTCATATGAAAAATTACAATTCATACAAGTACATTTATTTGCATAATGACTTATCTCGGATTCGATATGTCGGAATAAAAATGGCTACTCGGTTATTTTTGCTTTCCCGCAATCTAAGTCCGTTTTCCTCAATTCTTGATCTAAACATGTTCAGAATTAACCCTTTTATTCACCAATTTATTCAATTCAATCCAAGGACACACATTTATGGCTATTTGCAAATTAACCCTCATATTTGCACACTTTATCAATTTAGTCCATTTTTCTCAAAACATCAAATTCACAAAATCTACCCATGCTCATGCTTAGCCAAATATTCCTACATCCACATATAAGCCCATATTTTTCATCAAATTTACAAATTAGTCCCTCAATTTGCTATTTTCACAATTTAGCCCTATTTAGCTAAATTCATCAAAACTTCAAGAGCAAAACATGTTCATCTAGCTCAAATCTTTCATTTATCCACTAAACTCATTTCAAAACTCAACATATCAACAATGGCATCTCACACAAACATCATCAATACTTAAAATTAGTACATGGATTTGATAGCTCTTGAAGCAACAATTACAAAAACGTAGAAATTATCAAAAATGGATCGAAATCTAACCTTGAATTAAGCTTGAATGTGCCAAAAATTAAAAGAATAAAACCCTTTCTTCTTCCTCTTATTTTCGGTCAAAAAGATGAAAATAAGGATGGCCATTTTTCATGTTTTTATCGCATATAACATGCTTAATAATTCATTTACCCTTTTAGCCATGTAAAACAAAATTTTATAACATAAATAACAAGGTCATTTTTGACCATATCCACCCACTAATTAAATAGTGGTTCAATCGCCATTTAAGGCCATAACTTTAAAAAGCCACAACATATTAGTACTTAAGCAAATAGCATACAATTTTCACATTCAATGCAATTCATCCTTTTGTCAAATTAAACACACAGACGGGCAAATTAACTTACAGAAATTTAATACGTGCTAAACCACATATCAACGGCATAGAATATAGTATTAAAATATTATACAGACTCAGATTTGTGGTCCCAAAACCATTGTTCCGGTTAAGGTATAAACCGGATTGTTACAGAAACGTCGTTCTTCCGGAAGGTATTGTAGTTGAAAACATCTTTCGATCTTTCAGGAACCTGAAAAGTAGAAATAGAACAAGAGCAAACTTCAAGGGGGTTAGTTGGATCACTCCTCACTTTTTCTTGCTCGTTCTTTTCTTTTGTTTGTTTTCCTATCTCGGGTTCTTTTCTTTCTTTTTCAATTTTATTTTTGTTTTCACACTCCTTTTCAATTTCTTTTTCACTCTCTTTTTCTTTTTCAAATTTCTTTTCGACTTCTCTTTTAACTTCTTTTTGTTCTTTCTCTTTTTCAAAAATCTTCTCAATGGCTTTTTCAAACTCTCTCAAAACTCACTCATTTTCTCTCTTACTTGCCTCTTTTCTCTCTTTTCTTTTCAAGATGGTAATCATTTGGCTCGAAAGAAGAAAATTTATTTACAAATGAATCACGATAATTGCATTGGAAAGAATACTCCGTGTAGGATTTCTTTATAGTTCCTAAAGGAGTATACCGTTCATCTCGCACATCATCTTGGAAAGAGTAAAAATTAAAGTCGGCTTCTCTTCGCCTCGAGTTCCTTGATGAATAAGAATCTCGATCAAAATCTTGTCTCGAATAATCGTTAAAAGTGTATATTTGCAAAGTTCTCGATTCTACTTTTCGATTTGATGACACTTATTTTCGTGGTTCTCTTTGTTCCACATGATCTAATCTCTCGTGTAGTCTATCAAACTTGGAATTCACCATTCTTTTCATTTCTTGCACCAAGTATTGCTACTCCGATTCGGTGAACTCTTCGCGAGACATCTTTGATCGCTGAAAAGAAATTTGTTAAGTAAAACAAAAAAATTAAATTCCTCACAACAAAATCCTCACAATTTCACTCAGAAAGAAGAAGGAAAAATGACACTCTCGCTCGTGTTTTTACTCGTTTGGCTTTTACCTCCACTCGAATGATCTCACCCACTCATGCCTTTTACCACTTGAGTCCACCTCTCAAAATTCTTGATGGTTGCCTTAGACTTATTAGCAACTTGTAAGTCAGCTTCAAGGGATCTAAGCAAAGGAAAAATCGTTATAGATAAAGGTATGCTGAAAGAAAATGAGTTAAGGGTGGCGTTGGGTAAGATGGAGGGGAACCAAATGATGATGGGAAGGGTTCTTGATGATCGGGAATAAAGGAGAGTGATTTTGACGATTGGGTACAGAAGAGGTGATGCAAGCACATTCCATGTTAAGTCGAGCTCGAGTCATGATCCGTTGATGCTACCTCGTGGCCCTATCACTAGAGCTCGATCTAAGCTATTCAAAGATGCCATCGGAGTTTTGGCCAAGCAAGTGTGGAAAGATAATGAAGCTAACTTACTTGGACGAGAGGAGGGACCAACGTTGGAGCATTTTCGTAATGTTTTACAAGCTCAACCAGCAACCTATGAGCTCGGTTCTAGTTCGTGCTAAGTTTCGACTAAGTTCAACGAGCTTAATTGGCCATTCGGTCTTAAGCTAAATAAATTAGTTGGAATTTTATTTAAAATAAATTTGGATAAATTTAATTTCCTTTAATTAATTTGCTGTTTGTTCTTGATCTAGCATATTTACTTGGAAATTAAAGTTGTTTAGCCGAAACTAGTATTTAATGTTGTCCTAAGCTTCATCCGATTTTTATTAGCTGTTAAATAGCTTAGATTTAATTTGTTTCAGCTTAATTTAATGTCTTAATGTGATCTTTAATTGCTGGAATTAATTAGCTAAGTTAATGAACTTAATTTGCTTGTAGGTGCATGTAAAGGGACGGCACAAGGAGATTAATGGGCAGCAGCAATTACTTTCATTTAAGGTGATGTTTTGGTTAGCTCAATAGTTTTCTATAGCTGCCGTTTCAACTTCCCAATGTGCCCATTCAGCTCACCGAAGTTAATGCAAGAAGGTCAACCATCAGTAGCAACTTGAGCTGAAAAGTCAGCCATTAAAGCTGGAATTTAAGGAGGAATTTGAGAGCATTCATGCATACTTGGTTGAACAATGAAGAGTCATTCAATTATCTTTCTTTCCTTGATGATTGACTGCACCTTGGTGATTTAAAAGCTGCCTCTTGAGCTCCTATTCAACCAATGTGGACTTGGAACTTGAAGAGTTTTCCTATCTAGAATTTTCAAGTTTATGCTAGTATTAATTTTGCTTAGTCATTAAGGCTAGAAGATGACCATTCGTCTAGCTCAAGCAACTATAAATAGTTGGCCATTTTATTTTGTAAGGGACTATTTTGCCAAATTTTATATCGTTATTATGCTGAATTTGCGAGAGCAATTTCTCCTATTTCGTTCTTAGGATTTGTTGGCTTATCTAGGAGTCTAGTGGCGTCAACCATCCTTCGTTCAATCCTGATACCAAGGTTCCTATCGTACATCGATAGTGGGTCGAGGTCCGTAAAACAACTAAAACCAAAACCTTTAGAAACGATATAAATGCTTAGGGTCAATACCTTTCTCGGTATTGGTTCTTACTTGTTTCCTAAAGTCCTAAACCGAAACCTGAATACTCTTTCATCCTTAAACCGAAACCCAAGCCTTATTTTCCTTCTTAAACTGAAATCCGAGCCATACATTCTTCCCTAGCTTCGAAACATATCCTAATCCGAAACCATCCTAAGCTAATACCGAATCCAACTCATTTTATCAACTCAATTCTTACAACTTACCTGAACTTCATCGAAATTTCTTTCTTTCTTCGATTCTCTGGTTTATGATCGAACTCCAAGTATACATCTCGTTTTCTCCTTGAGATCAGGATCGTATCATCTGGTATCAGAGCTAGTTAAACCGAGATCTACGAAGCTGGGAACAACCATCGAAGTCGTCTAAGCGAAGGCTCGAAGTAAGTTAAAAAAAATTTTGAAAAAAAATTCGAAAAAAAAGGAAATTTGAAATTTAAAAAAATTCAAAATAAAAAAAATTCCCTAGTGTTTCGATTGAATTGCTATCATTCTATTCATCTTCATTTTCTAAATTCCTCTCTGACCCATCTTGAAATCCGACCCTAAGCCCTAATAGGCCTTGGCAAATCCGACTAACGCTGTGTGAGAAGTGCAAGAGGTAAAAGGCACGAGTGTGTGAGACTATTCGAGGGAAGGTAAAAGCCAAACCGAGAGTGTTAAACATGAGCGGTGTCAATAACTTCTTTCTTTTAGAGTGAATCGTGAGGATTTGTTGTGAGGTACTATAGTCCACGCTATGTCTCAAGAACACGAGCAAAATGTAAATGAGCCACAAGGAAGACAACCTGTTCGTAACATTCTTGATCTGCCGATGCAAGCCTTGTTGCGTGAAATGGAGCGCGATTACTCGATCGAAGGCTCAACCCTCGGAAGACCGATTATACCAAGTGGAAGCCCGAGGCAGCGAGAATGCGTGGGCGACCAAATGAGCGGCGTGAACGACCACAAGAGGGTGAAGATTCTTTTAATTATGCTTTCGATAGTGCAATCGAATCTAATGCAAGTGTTGGAAGAGCGAGGACCCGACACCGTGGCAATAGAGATCGAGCTGAGTAGATGATGACTTGAAGAATATAAAGTTGTCTATTCCACCATTTCAAGGAGATTCGATCCTAAAGTGTACCTTGAATGGGAAAAGAAGATTGAATTGGTCTTTGATTGTCACAACTATTCGGAATCTAAAAAGGTTATATTGGCCGCTATCAAATTCACCGATTATGCCATGATATGGTGGGACCAAATAACTACCAGTCGAAGGAGAAATGGAGAACAACCCATCAGCACGTGGGCCGAAATGAAATCTATTATGCGCCAACGATTTGTCCCACATTTTTACCATCGAAAATTATACCAAAAACTCCAAAATCTTACTCAAGGATCAAGGAGTGTTGAAGATTACTTCAAGGAGATGGAAGTTGCCATGATTAGAGCAGATGTGCAAGAGGAACACGAGGCGACCATGGCCCGATTTTTGGCTGGTCTCAACTGAGACATAGCTAATATGGTGGAACTCCAACATTATGTTAAACTTACGAACATGGTGCACATGGCGATTAAGGTGGAGAGGCAGTTGAAGTGCAAGGGTACTGTTCGAAACTATCCCAACTCCAACCCTACCAAATGGGGCCAAGGGACTAGTAAAGCCAATCCATCGACTCGAGCCAAAGAGACCACACCATCTGCCAAACCAAGTAAGTCTTTCACTGGATCTAACAAAGGCAAGGCAATAGAAAGCCCATCTAACCGATCACGAGACATCAAATGTTTTAAGTGTCTCGGGAGGGGACATATTGCAAGTCAGTGTCCAAACCGAAGTACGATGGTGATGCATGCCAATGGAGAAATAGAGTCTGAAGAAGACGATGAAGAACGTGAGATTGAAACTACCACTGACGAGGAAGAAGAAATTGAACATGCCATAGATGGTGAACTCCTCATTGTAAAGAGAAGTCTCAAACTTAAAGGAGTTAATGATGAGCAACAACGAGAGAACATTTTCCATACTCGATGTCAAATACAAGGCAAAATTTGTAGTGTTATCATTGACGGTGGAAGTTGCACAAGCGTTGCTAAATGCGTTCATGGTGGAGAAGTTGGGCTTACCAACCACAAAGCACCCGAGCCCATATAAGCTGCAATGGCTTAATGATGGTGGTGAACTAAAGGTAACTAAACAAGTCCTATTTCTTTCAACATTGGAAAATATGCGGATGAGATCCTTTGTGATGTTGTACCCATGCACGCAGGTCATTTGTTACTTGGACGCCCCTGGCAGTTTGATTACAAGGTGATTCACGACGGATACACCAATAGATATACGTTTAAACACTTGGGAAAGACTATCACTCTAGCACCTTTGACTCCGAAACAAGTTCATGAAGATCAAGTAAAGTTAAAAGATTCTTTTGAAAAGATGAGAGAAAAAGAGAAAAATGAGAAAACAAAAGAAAAGAAACTTGAAACAAAAAAAGAGCAAGTGAAAAAGAAAAATGAAAAACGAGAGATGAGTGGAAAACAAGAAAAAGAAAAAGAAAATGAGAAAGTGAGTGTCTTTGCAAAGGGAAGTGTAATACGAAAGGCTTTGCTGCTGCGACAACCAGTTTTTGTACTCATGTACAAAGAAAGTCTTTTTAACACTAACGATTTTGTCTCTTTTGCAGGATTTTGATGATCTATTTTCGGAAGACATCCCGAGTGGATTACCACCACTTCGAGCGATAGAACATCAAATCGATTTCATACTGGAGTTTGTTATTTGAACAGGACACGCTTATCGAACTAACCCCGAAGAAACAAAAGAACTTCAACGGCAAGCCGAAGAACTCATGGAAAAGGGCTACATACGAGAAAGCCTTAGTCCCTATGCCATACGGGTCTTGTTGGTTCCAAAGAAGGATGGCACTTGGCGTATGTGCGTCGATTGCCGAGCTGTGAACAAAATTACCATTAAGTATCGACATCCAATTCCGCGACTTGACGATATGTTAGACGAGTTGAGTGGTGCCAAACTATTTTCGAAAATTGACTTAAAGAGTGGTTATCACCAGATTCGAATGAGGGAAGGCGATGAATGGAAGACTGCCTTCAAAACTAAGCATGGTTTGTATGAGTGGCTGGTCATGCCGTTTGGCTTAACCAACGCCCCTAGCACTTTCATGAGATTAATGAACTATGTTTTAAGAGCTTTTATCGGTAAGTTTTGTGTTGTATATTTTGATGATATCTTGGTGTATAGCAAGACATTGGAAGATCATGTAGACCATCTTCGATCTGTTTTGGAAGTCTTACGTAAGGAAACTCTTTATGCTAACCTTAAGAAATGTTCCTTCTGTTCTAGTAAAGTTATTTTTCTTAGTTTTGTAGTTAGTGCTCAAGGTCTCGAAGTCGATCAAGAGAAGATCAAGGCTATCCAAGAATGGCCGAGACCTACGAATTTAAGCCAAGTAAGGAGTTTTCATGGGCTTGGGAGTTTTTATCGCAGATTTGTGCCAAACTTGATGACGTTAGCCGCACCTCTTACCAGACATCATCAAGAAGAGCTCACCCTTTCTGCAGGGAGACGAGCAGGAAAACTCTTTTAATGTTATTAAAGATAGACTTACTAGAGCTCCTTTATTAGCATTGCCTGATTTCTCTAAGACTTTTGAGATTGAATGTGATGCATCGGTGTAGGCATTGGGCCGTATTGACTCAAGAAGGAAGGCCTATAGCATACTTCAAAAAAAGTTGAATGGGGCATCTCGAACTATCCTGTCTATGACAAAGAAATGTATGCTTTGATTCGTGCCCTCGAGGCGTGGCAACACTACCTTTGGCCAAAGAATTTGTAATTCATTCGGACCATAAAGCGCTAAAACACATTAAAGGACAAAGCACTGTTGAATAAGCGACATGCAAAATGGGTGGAATACCTCGAGTTGTTTCCTATGTCATCAAACACAAAAAGGTAAGGATAACATTGTGGCGATGCACTCTCAGAAAGGTATGCATTTTTAGCACATTTAGAATCAAAGCGCTTGGATTTGTTTACTTGAAAGAATTGTATGCCACCGATGATGATTTTGGTGAAATTTTCCGTGCGTGTGAGAAAATGGTTGTTGATAAGTTTTACAGGTCTGACGGATTTCTTTTCAAAGAAGGTAAACTATGTGTGCCAAAAAGTTCTATTCGGGAAGTGTTGGTTAATGAAGCGCATAGTGAAGGACTCATGGGGCATTTTGGAGTAGAAAAGACAATGGCTACACTAAGAGAACATTTTTACTGGCCAAAAATGAGGAGAGATGTCGAGCCAGTATCACGTGTGTATATATCGTAAAGAAAGCTAAATCGAGGATCAAGCCTCATGGCTTATACTTACCTCTTCCAATTCCTGACGCACCATGGCAAGATATTTCAATGGATTTTGTACTTGGTTTACCCCAAACGAAAACAGGAAAAGATTTAATTTTTGTGGTAGTAGACAGATTTTTGAAAATGTCTCATTTTATACGATGTACAAAAATTGACGATGCTAATCTTTTCTTTAGGGAGGTGGTGCGCCTTCATGGGTTACCAAGAACCATTGTTTCGGATCGCGATACTAAATTCCTAAGTCACTTTTGGCGATCACTTTGGGGAAAGCTTGGAACGAAGTTACTTTTCTCGACTACGTGTCATCCCCAAACCGATGGGCAAACTGAAGTAGTCAATAGGGTGCTATCAACTTTACTAAGGGGCATCATTCGAAAAAACTTGAAATCATGGGAGGAATGCTTACCTCATGTGGAGTTCGCCTATAATCGATCCGTGCATTCGGCGACTAAGTTTTCACCATTTGAAGTCGTCTATGGGTTTAATCCCCTAACTTTGTTAGATTTAATGCCACTACCTAATGATCAGCTTGTGCAAGCAGATGCCAGAAAAAAAGCCAAATACGTGAAGAATTTGCATAAACAAGTTCGAGACAACATTGAATCTAAGACTGAAAAGTACGCTCGAAAGGCGAACAAAGGTCGCAAACAAGTTATTTTTGAACCTGGAGATTAGGTTTGGGTGCATATGAGAAAAGAACGCTTCCCAGCCCAACGTAGATCTAAGTTACTACCTCGTGGAGATGGACCGTTTCAAGTTCTTGAGAAAATTAACGATAACTCCTATAGACTTGATTTACCAGGTGAGTACAATATTAGTGCGACTTTCAACGTAGCTGACTTGAGTCTTTTTGATATAGGTTCTGACTTGAGGACAAGTCATCTTCAAGAGGGGGAGGATAATGCGAGCACGTTCCATGTCAAGTCGAGCTCGAGTCATGATCCATTGATGCTACGTCGTGGCCCTATCACTAGAGCTCGATCTAAGCTATTCAAAGACGCCATCGGAGTTTTGGTCTAGCAAGTGTGGAAAGATAATGAAGCTAACTTACTTGGACGAGAGGAGGGACCAACGTTGGAGCATTTTCGTAATGTTTTACAAGCTCAACCAGCAACCTTTGAGCTCGGTTCTAGCTCGTGCTAAGTTTCGACTAAGTTCAACGAGCTTAATTGGCCATTCAGCCTTAAGCTAAATAAATTAGTTGGAATTTTATTTAAAATAAATTTGGATAAATTTAATTTCCTTTAATTAATTTGCTGTTTGTTCTTAATCTAGCATATTTACTTGGAAATTAAAGTTGTTTAGCCGAAACTAGTATTTAATGTTGTCCTAAGCTTCAGCCGATTTTTATTAGCTGTTAAATAGCTTAGATTTAATTTGTTTCAGCTCAATTTAATGTCTTAATGTGATCTTTAATTGCTGGAATTAATTAGCTAAGTTAATGAACTTAATTTGCTTGTAGGTGCATGTAAAGGGACGGCACAAGGAGATTAATGGGCAGCAGCAATTACTTTCATTTAAGATAGCTGCCGTTTCAACTTCCCAAGGTGCACATTCAGCTCACCGAAGTTAATGCAAGAAGGTCAACCATCGGTAGCAACTTGAGTGAAAAAGTCGATTAAAGCTGGAATTTAAGGAGGAATTTAAGAGCATTCATGCATGCTTGGTTGAACAATGAAGAGTCATTCAATTATCTTTCTTTCCTTGATGATTAATTTGCACCTTGGTGATTTAAAAGTGCCTCTTGAGCTCCCATTCAGCCAATGTGGACTTGGAACTTGAAGAGTTTTCCTATCTAGAATTTTCAAGTTAATGCTAGTATTAATTTTGCTTAGTCATTAAGGCTAGAAGATGACCATTCGTCTAGCTCAAGCAACTATAAATAGTTGGCCATTTTATTTTGTAAGGGACTATTTTGCCAAATTTTATATCGTTATTATCTTTGAATTTGCGAGAGCAATTTCTCCTATTTCGTTCTTAGGATTTGTTGGCTTATCTAGGAGTCTAGTGGCATCAACCATCCTTCGTTCAATCCGATACCAAGGTTCCTATCATACATCGATAGTGGGTCGAGTCAGTAAAACAACTAAAACCAAAACCTTTAGAAAGCGTATAAATGTTAGAGTCAATACCTTTCTCGGTATTAGTTCTTACTTATTTCCTAAAGTCCTAAAGCTGAAACCCCGAATACTCTTTCATCCTTAAACCGAAACCCAAGCCTTATTTTCCTTCTTAAACTGAAATCTGCGCCATACATTCTTCCCTAACTTCGAAACATATCCTAATCTGAAACCATCCTAAGCTAATACCGAATCCAACTCATTTTGTCAACTCAATTCTTACAACTTATCCAAACTTCATCAAAATTTCTTTCTTTCTTCGATTCTCTGGTTTATGATCGAACTCCAAGTATACATCTCGTTTTCTCCTCGAGACCGGGATCGTATCAAGAGGAGAACAGAAACAACAAGTACTTACCAAACTTTCAAAAGAAAACTTCACTCTTTTTTTTCACTCGTATTTGTTTTTTAAATTTTTGTAATTCTTTTTTTTGTTTTTTTTCTCACTTCAAATACAATAGACTAGAATACAAGTAATTTCAGAATTTTTTTCAAATTTTTTTGAATTTTTTTACTAACCTACTTTCGGGATTGAATACGATCGTCGGCGCTCCTTGTTTTCTGGCTCTGATACCAAATGATACAATCTGCCTCAAGGTGAGTCAAGTCGTATGTGAGTTTTGCCTGATCGTCTACGAAGGAGTTTCATTTGATTTGTTTAAAAGGGGAAAATTGGATAGATTAAATAAAATGGCAGTGGTTTAAAAACAAAGAAAAGAGATGGTTAAATGGATAACTGGCTGAAACAAGAAAGAACCCTTAATAGGAATTAAGGACCCGAGTCTTATACATTTCAAAAGGTAAATACAGAACTGGATAAAACCTCAACCCACTATCTAGCAAGATAGAAACCTCGGTATAAAGGTTTGAGCATACACCCAAATAGATGATAAGTTGAAACAAGTCAGATTGACGCCACTAGCTACTAGATAAGTCAATTTGAACCTTGAAGAATAAAGAGAGTAGATAACTCACAAATTTCATTAAGCATCAAAAGTCCTCTTTTACAAGCTAATAACAAAGTATATATAGTGTTTACATGTGGTTAGCTGAAGAATCATACGAATTCAGCTTTAATATGCATTTAAATGGCTGAAATAAAATCTAATCAATAAATAAAAACTCTTGAGTTACTCCAAGCCAAATAACAGCAACTTTATGACTCTAAATAAGCTTATTAGTTTAAAAGTTTGTATTCAGCAAAATAAAAATACATGAATTAAATTAAGCTAAACACAAACTGAATGAACTGAATGTGAACTTAAACCAAGCTCAATGAGCTGAGATGAACTCATGTGAGTTGAACCACATAGGAAGGGAGTTTAATTGAGCTAAAAATGAGCCGGAATCAACTTCATTTTGCACTTTGGCCCCTCAAGCTCAGGCCACTCTTGATGGCGTCGGATAGAGTCGAACCATGATGCGACAAGGATTGCATCAGTAAATACCATGAAGCAAACGGTTATGGAAGTTGAAAACAAAGAGGCTGCCGAAATTAAAGAACCATAATGCTCTTCTTTATTTAATAAAACAACTTCTTAATGATAAATTAAGCCTCTTAATATCAGCCCCCTCTTGTGTAACCGAATTCACTTAAAAAGCCATTTTATTGAATACATAACAGCCCATAGAAGTAATGGATGTGAGTTGAAAAGTCACCTGTAATTAACACATGTAACCGACACATTAATGCAATTATTAAACTTAAAACAAATTAACAACTAACTTAAATAAATAAACTAACACTTAAGCTTCATTTATTCTAGCAACTAGACTTAAATAAATGAAATAACACTTAAGCATCATTTATTCCAGCAACTAGACTTAAATAAATGAACTAACACTGAAGCATCATTTATTCCAGCCCTAGACTTAAATAAATGAACTAACACTTAAGCATCATTTATTCCAGCAACTAGTTTAATTAAGTAAAGTATTATTAAATGAACTTTAACTCATGCATCAAGAAATTAACCTAGAAACTAGATTAATTAAAGAAGCAACTATTAAATTAAATTAATTAAAAGAAACTCAATTAATTAAACTAAGATGAGTTTAAAATGATGACCAGCAACTCCTTTATTAAACTAAGATGCTTAAATGCAAATATTTAAAATGCAAAGTTGAAAATTAAATAAAAAGTTTAATTTAGTTGGAGCAGGTTCGAAAAACTAGAATTGAATTGAGAGATCAACTTCATTTTGCACTTTGGCCCCTCGAGCTTAGGCCACTCTCGATGGCGTCGGATGGAGTCGAACCATGATGTGACCAGGATCACATCATGCCCCCCTCTTGAAAGTGATTCGTCCTTAAATCAAGCTGTTGGTTCTTGAGGACATAGCTCCTTTTTCCTTGCCTTCCTCGGTCGAACGGGGCAGATGGTAATTGCGACACCTAAAAGGGATAACTATGAATTAACAAATAAGGCTTCACACAAATTTGCAATCCATGCATAATCATAGCAACACAAGTATGATGCATGTGGAAGGAAAAGACCAACTTATCATACAAAAGAAATAATGCCTTATCAAATGTTTGAAATAGAATTACATAAGGATCAAGGCATTGAACCAACTTAAATTGCTTCCACGAATTGAAATGCGAGTAGTAGGTCAAAACTTGAACATAATCGTCACCAACAAGTAATAGAACAGATTCACATGATTCATGATCTCGCACAATCAATCCTTGCAATTGACCTTTGGACATATGCTCGCTAACAATTGCATCATACCAAATATAAAAAAAAAGAATTTTTTTTATCAACCATTAAAACCGATAGACCATCAATAAGCAGAATAGGACATTCAAGCACTTCATGATCTAAATGATTTACAAAAGGGAAATCAGTAACATGATTTCTATCAACATCCGAGGAGAACGAAAACGGTTCAAAGTCTTCAAGTGAGTTACCTTTGTGACCAGAAAGATAAGGATCGAGTTTACCTTGCTTCATTAAAACAAACCTTCTCTCCTTAGAAACATAGTGTAGTCGAGGCTTCACATTCGAATCAACCATTTTCAAATGAAATGTGAACTTCAAGTACAAACCACAGAACTTGTTTAAGGAGCGAATTAAAATTGAAAACAAAGTGGACAAATTTTGCTACCTTATTCAAAGACCTCGCATTAAAATGATAAAAAATTTTTGCACACAATTGATGATGCTCGATTTTTTCACAAAATGTACCAATGCATATTCCCGGTTTAAAAACATGTGTTTGATTATTTAAGTAAAAAATGTAACAACTATTTCATTATATCAAACATGTTAAACCAAAAAGAATTTTGCATGCTCGGCACCATATAATCAAAACTCTTGGCACTCGTCGAAACAGAAATGCACCAATTCAAAGATTTTTCAAGAGGAAAAAATTCACGAAATCACCATGTTCGAACAATTTATTTGCTTTTCGTGAAAACTCGTCATTTTGCAAAATCGAATGGGTTTGTCGAATAGGATGAAAGATATCAACCACATTCAATGAGTAAAAGTTAATCGAAGGAAAATAATGAAAGCTTTTAAAAATTAAGTCACCGAAAATTTCATTGACAAATTTCAAATCAGTTTGCCCTGACTCGTATAGGATTTCCTTACCTCGTTTACCTTCGGGCTCGTGTGGTTCATTTTCAACTTTACCTTGACTGAACATACGGAAACGTCATTCTTTTGGAAGCAATTATAGTTGAAAATTATCGTCAATCGGTCTTTCGGAAAGCTGAAGAGAAGAAATAGAACAAGTACAAAGTTCAAAGAAGTTAGTTGAATCAACACTCACTTTTTCTCGCTCAACTTGTTCTTTTGATTCTTTTTTCGATTCTAGTTCTTTTCTTTCTTTTTCAATGGTCTCTTTTTTCCACTCTCATTTTCTTTTTCAAATTCTTTCTCTTTTTCTTTTTCTTATTTTATTTCTTTTTCTTTTTCAATGGATTTTTCAAAGGCTTTTTTGAGCTCTCTCAAAACTCTCTCATTTTCTCTCTTACTTGCCTCTTGCCTCTCTTCTTTTTTTATTTCTTTTTCCTTGTCTTCTTTTTCTTTGTTTCTTTTCTATTACATGATGTTACAAAAGAGTCATGATAACAAGGATTTCCAAAAGAAGGAAAATTATTTATATTTGGTTCACGAACATTTCTTCGAGAAGAATACTCCATGGATGTTTTCTTTGAAGTTCTTGAAGAAGTATATCTATCATCTCAAAAGGATTCAAAATCAAGATCGATCTCTTTTCGTCTTGGATTCCTTGATAAAAAAAAACTCTCAATCAGACCCTCTTTTTGAATAGGATTCATAACATGAGTCTTTTTGTCTCGAAGTCATTGGCGAAAAAGAATCATGATGGGTCTTCTTCTTCAACTAGTAATCGGGGGTATATCTTCGTGGGGTTCTCAGCTCTGTTTTTTGACTTGAAGAAACTCGTTCATAGGGGTCTCTTTGTTGCACACGATTTAATATCTCGTGCAATTTGTCAAATTTTGAATTCACCATGGTTTGCATTTCTTGCACCAAATATTGGAACTCCAATTCGGTAAACTCTTCACGAGACATGATTTTTGGTTTCCTGAAAGAGATATGTTAAAAGAACAAAAATCAAAAGATTAAATGCCTCACCACAAATACTCACAAGTTTGCTCACAAAGAAAAAAAAGTCGCTCACGCTCATGTTTCACTCAAATATGGATTTTTTTTCTCTAATGTAAGCACTCGTGCCTTTTACCGCTTGACTCTCTCTCTCATAAATTCATAGTTCATCTCGAAAGACCTATTTGCTTGCTCGGGGTCGGCTTCAAAGGTTTAATAAAGGATAAGAATTTGGTGTAAGGTAGGCTGAACAAAGATATTTTCGGGTAGAAGTGTGGCCTTTGGGTGATAAAGGTAATACCAAATGATGGTAGGAAGATTTTGAATATCGGGGTAGAAGAGCTGAAAATAATGATGGCTTTGGATTCAAAGACAAAGGAGAAAAAAGAGAAAAAAACTTGCAAAACAAATTTTACACTTTTTTTTGTATTTTTTTTTCAAATGCACGAAAATAGCACCAATAAAACTTTGAGATTACAACTTGAATTTTTTTGAATTTTTTCGATTTTTTTCTAATTTACGTATCTACTTTGAAATAACGATGATTGTCAGAGCTCCTCATTTTCTAGCTCTGATACCAAATGATACGGTCTCACCTCGGTGATGAGTCAAGTCGTTGAAGTTGCCCGATCGTCGACGAGGAGAAATATTCGAGTGCTTGAAAATAGGAAATTTTATTTAAGATAGGCGGAAGCATAGCAAAATGAATTAAAATGAAAAATGAGTTTATGGAATTAAATAGGCTCGGTTTTGACAAACAAATAATGATAGATAAGTGATATTCGGCAATAGTGATGGAAATGGAAACACGAACTTAACTTAAGAAAGATTCAACACTATATAACAGTGTCACCTCGTTTCTTATATCGTTAAGGTGGAAAGATGGTTGTTTGAAGGATAGGTGAACGCCACACCGGTTAAGGTGATAAGTTCAAAAGAACAAGTCGAAGACGCCACAAGCAAGCTTGATAAGTCAAACGAAACTTGTACGAAATATGGAGAGGAGATATACTCACTCAAGAACACAAAGTTCATAAAATTTGATTAAGGTTCAAAAGTCTAAAGTCCTCTGAGGTCTCCATGATGAACCGAAAAGTCACTAGCCAAATGATGGAGAATTGATTGCATGTAGTAAATACCATGAAGCAAACGGTTATGGAAGTTGAAGACAAAAAGGCTGCCGAAATTAAAGAACCATAATGCTCTTCTTTATTTAATAAAACAACTTCTTAATAATAAATTAAGCCTCTTAATATCAGCCCCCTCTTGTGTAACCGAATTCACTTGAAAAGCCATTTTATTGAATACATAACAGGCCATAGAAGTAATGGATGTGAGTTGAAAAGTCAGCTGTAATTAACACGTGTAAGCGACACATTAATGCAATTATTAAACTTAAAACAAATTAACAACTAACTTAAATAAATAAACTAATACTTAAGCTTCATTTACTCCAGCAACTAAACTTAAATAAATGAACTAACACTTAAGCATCATTTATTCCAGCAACTAGTTTAATTAAGTCAAGCATTATTAAATGAACTTTAACTTATGCATCAATAAATTAACCTAGAAACTAGATTAATTAAAGAAGTAACTATTAAATTAAATTCATTAAAAGGAACTCAATTAATTAAACTAAGAAGAGTTTAAAATGATGACCAGCAACTCCTTTATTAAACTAAGATACTTAAATGCAAATATTTAAAATGCAAAGCTGAAAATTAAATAAAGAGTTTAATTTAGTTGGAACGGGTTCAGAAAAACTAGAATTGAGCAAAAATTAACTTCATTTTGCACTTTGGCCCCTCGAGCTTAGGCCACTCTCGATGGCGTTGGATGGAGTCGAACCATGATGCGACCAGAATCACATCACCAAGTGACGCCACCTTGCCACTGGACCATGGCCCAATTGTGTCCTAGTTTTCTCTTAATCCATTTCAGAGGTCTAATGCCTGAGACTAGGGTCCAATAAGGTAAAAATTGATTTTTCCCTATGGTTTTCCCTATCCCTAAGACTTCAAATAACCCTCAAAGCCCACATGCCAATTGTCATTTTCTCGCTCACTTAAAATTTTTCTGAGACCCAAAGCCCAAAGCCCAATAGGCCCAATTCTACTAGGCCCAAATTTGGGGCGTTACATAAGCCTTGACTGAATTTATTTGGTGTTCTTTTTAGCTGAATCAGCTAGCTTAAAGAAAAAGGGAAGCATTAAAGAAGAAACATGCATTTGGCTAATGCATGGGATGGCATTAAAGGAGCAGTTGCCTCTTGCTTTCAGCTGACTTTTAAATGCGACTTAAAGGACTTCTAGTTCTTTTTTGAGCTTCCTAGGAGCCAATTTCGTGGAAAGCAAAGGCCAATAGTTGCCTCATTAATTCCAGTAGCTACAAGCTTAGAGGCTGCTCATATTTGGCCAAAGGGCATGTTTGTTCAAGCTGATCATTCCTCTGCCCAAAGCAGCAATTATGCTGCCATAAAAACACCTAGGCTGAATGTGGACTTCTTTCCATCAAGTGACCAGGTGAATCAGTTTGTTCTAGAAGCAAACCATTCAGATTTCTAAGCTACATCATTCTAGAATGTGCCTAGGAAGCTACTAGGAAGTTTCCTAGAAAACTTAAGGCTTAAGGAGCTGTCAAGAGACCATTCGGCTAGCCATAGCTAAGCCTATAAATATGCTATTTATTTCATCTTTGAAGGCTAATGAATAATTTTATAACTTTGTTATTTTGTGAGGTTGTTTTCAACTCTCATTGTTCTCCAAAGATTCATCTAACTTATCAAGTAACCTTGTGGCGTCAACCCGTCTTTGTTTTCTGAACTTATCACTTTGCACCCAAAGTGTGGCGTTTAGATCATACTGAGGTTCCTATCATCTTTTGATAGTGGGTCGAGGTTTTATTCACTTCCTTCCATCCTATGGAAGTGTTTACATAAGTCTCGGGTTAACACACCTTATTGTGTTAGTTCGGTCTTGAAGTCTTAGCCCAAAATTCCATTCTTCATTTCCCAACCATTCCATACACCAACGAACCTATTTGAGCCTAATTCTTTTCTTTCTTAAATTGTTTCTTGAAAAAGCCTTAACTTACTCAATTTATGATCGGGCAAACCTTATGACTCAAATCTTAACCGAGGTGAGTGCGTATCAAGTTGGTACCAGAGCTAGTCAAATTTGAGTAAGTGTCGACATTTTTTGGAGTGCCAAAATTATATCTTGAAAAAAAAAGTCGAAATTAAAATATATATCAAAGTTGTATTTTTTTTATTTTGTATTCAAAATGTAGTATTTGAAGTTTGAAATAAAAAGAAAGAAAATATGAAAAAATTATATATATCTGAATTAAAAAAAAAGTGAAGTGCTGAGTTTGTTCCATTTTCCCTCATTCTATTTCCCGATCATCAATTCATTCTACCATTTCTTCTACCCAAAAGCGCCACACTGAAACCCAACTTTCCATATTGTTTGATAGCCTACCCCAATCCCGACATTATTCCCCACCAAACCACATCAATTTTGTAAGCTGACCCCAAAAGGTACTGATTCGTCTATCTAGTTTGCGGAGAATTTCGAGAGGCAAAACTAAGTGGTAAAAAGGCAAGAGAGATTGGTGAGACTATCCAAGGGAAATAAAAGTAGAAATGAGTGATATTTAATAAAACAACTTCTTAATGATAAATTAAGCCTCTTAATATCAGCCCCCTCTTGTGTAACCGAATTCACTTGAAAAGCCATTTTATTGAATACATAACAGCCCATAGATGTAATGGATGTGAGTTAAAAAGTCACCTGTAATTAACACATATAACCGACACATTAATGCAATTATTAAACTTAAAACAAATTAACAACTAACTTAAATAAATGAACTAACACTAAAGCATCATTTATTCCAGCAACTAGACTTAAATAAATGAACTAACATTTAAGCATCATTTATTCCAGCAACTAGTTTAATTAAGTAAAGCATTATTAAATGAACTTTAACTCATGCATCAATAAATTAACCTAGAAACTAGATTAATCAAAGAAGCAACTATTAAATTAAATTCATTAAAAGAAGCTCAATTAATTAAACTAAGAAGAGTTTAAAATGATGACCAGCAACTCCTTTATTAAACTAAGATGCTTAAATGCAAATATTTAAAATGCAAAGCTGAAAATTAAATAAAGATTTTAATTTAGTTGGAACGGGTTCAGAAAAACTAGAATTGAGCTAAAATCGACTTCATTTTGCACTTTGGCCCCTCGAGCTTAGGCCACTCTCGATGGCGTAGAATGGAGTCGAACCATGATGCGACCAGGATCACATCACCAAGTGACGCCACCTTGCCACTGGACCACCACCCAATTGTGTCCTATTTTTCACTTAATCAGTTTAAGAGGCCTAATACCTGAGACTAGGGTCCACTAAGGCAAAAATTGATTTTTCCCTATGGTCTTCCCTATCCCTAAGACTTCAAATAACCCTCAAAGCCCACATGCCAATTGTCATTTTCTCGCTCACTTAAAATTTTTCTGAGACCCAAAGCCTAAAGCCCAATAGGCCCAATTCTACTAGGCCCAAATTTGGGGCATTACATAAGCCTTGACCGAATTTATTTGGTGTTCTTTTTAGCTGAATCAGCTAGCTTAAAGAAAAAGGGAAGCATTAAAGAAGAAACATGCATTTGGCTAATGCATGGGATGGCATTAAAGGAGCAGCTGCCTCTTGCTTTCAGCTGACTTTTCGTGCAGCTTAATGGACTTCTAGTTACTGTTTTGAGCTTCCCTAGGAGCCAATTTTGTGGAAAGCAAAGGCCAATGGTTGCCTCATTAATTCCAGCAGCTAGCAAGCTTGGAGGCTGCTCATATCTGGCCAAAGGGCATTTTTGTTCAAGCTGATCATTCCTCTGCCCAAAGCAGCAATTAAGCTGCCATAGAAACAGCTAGGCTAAATGTGGACTTCTTTCCATCAAGTGACCAGCTGAATTAGTTTGTTCTAGAAGCAAACCATTCAGATTTCTAAGCTACATCATTCTAGAATGTGCCTAGTAAGCTACTAGGAAGTTTCCTAGAAAACTTAAGGCTTAAGGAGCTGTCAAGAGACCATTCGGCTAGCCATAGCTAAGCCTATAAATGTGCTATGTATTTCATCTTTGAAGGCTAATGAACAATTTTATAACTTTGTTATTTTGTGAGGTTGTTTTCAACTCTCATTGTTCTCCAAAGACTCATCTAACTTATCAAGTAACCTTGTGGCGTTAACCTGTCTTTGTTTTCTGAACTTATCACTTTGCACCCAAAGTGTGGCGTTCAGATCATACTGAGGTTCCTATCATCTTTTGATAGTGGGTCGAGGTTCTATTCACTTCCTTCCATCCTATGGAAACTATCTCGACCTAAGTTTTTACATAAGTCTTGGGTTAACACACCTTATTGTGTTTGTTCGGTCTTGAATTCTTAGCCCAAAATTCCATTCATCATTTCCCAACCATTCCATACACAACGAACCTATTTGAGCCTAATTCTTTTCTTTCTTAAATTGTTTCTTGAAAAAGCCTTAACTTACTCAATTTACGATCAGGCAAACCTTACGACTCAAATCTTAACCAAGGTGAGCGCGTATCAAGTTGGTATCAAAGATAGTCAAATTTGAGTAAGTATCGACTTTTTTGGGAGTCCCGAAATTATATCTTGAAAAAAGTCGAAATTAAAATATATATATCAAAGCTGTATTTTTTTATTTTGTATTCAAAATATAGTATTTGAAGTTTGAAATAAAAAATAAAGAGAAATATGAAAGAAAAATTATATATATACGAATTAAAAAAAGTGAAGTGCTGAGTTTGTTTCATTTTCCATCATTTTATTTCCCGATCATCAATTCATTCTACCATTTCTTCTACCCTAAAACGCCACATTGAAACCCGACTTTCCATTTTGTTTGATAGCCTACCCCAATCTCGACATTATTCCCACCAAACCACATCAATTTTGTAAGCCGGCCCCAAACGGTACTGTTTCGTCTATCTAGTTTGCGGAGAATTTCGAAAGGCAAAAACTAAGTGGTAAAAGGCAAGAGAGATTGGTGAGACTATCCGAGGGAAATAAAAGTAGAAATGAGTGATATTTCTTTGTGAGTGATTGGTAAGTTCTTGTTGTGTGATTAAAAGTCTCAAAGTGTCGGATCTCACCCTACAAGTAATCATGCGAGAAATGGAGCGATTATTTGATCACAAGCTCAAGCCAATCAAAGATCGCCTATTTCGTGTTGAAACCCGAGAGCAACGTGAGGCAACTCATGAAGATGCAAGACGAGGGCGAGAGCGTCCAATCCACGAACCTTACGAAGTGAGTGATCCCGAAAGTGAGCCTTCATCTGTTCAAAGCGTACATCAACGAGGCCAATGGAATCGGGGCCCAAGAGATCGAGATCGTCCCAATGACAATCTCAAAAATATTAAGATATCTATTCCTCCATTCCAAAAGAAGAATGAACCTGGAGCATACTTGGAGTGGGAAAAGAAAATAGAACTCGTCTTTGAGTGCCACAACTACTTGGAGATCAAAAAGGTGAAGCTCACAACCATTGAATTTTTGGACTATGCAATCGTGTGGTGGGACCAACTTGTGACTAGCCGAAGGAGGAACGGAGAGAGGCCTATCTCTACTTGGGCTGAAATGAAGGCGGTTATGCGAAAGTGCTCTGTTCCCTCCTACTACCATCAAGACTTATATCAGCGGCTATAAAATCTCACTCAATGCAATCATAGCATCGATAACTACTATAAAGAAATGGAAATCGCTATGATAAGAGCCAACATGGAGGAAGACTGTGAAGCAACGATGGCAAGATTCCTAGCCGGCTTGAATCGGGATATTGCCAATATCGTTAAACTTCAACACTATGTTGAAGTTATGGATATGGTTCATATGGAAATAAAGGTCGAGAAGCAATTGAAGTGGAAAGGAGTCACCCGAACGTACCTAACGGCTTCTGCCAATAAGTGGACTCAAGGAACAAGCAAAGCTCCTATCCGGCCTAAGGAACCTTTTGTTGCTGCTAAGCCCAACCAACCAAGTGGTGAAGCTAGCAAAAATAAAAATGAGGTCGTTCTGAACCGTTCTTGCGATATACAAGTGTCAAGGAAGGGGCCACATTGCTAGTCAATGACCCAACCAACGGGTGATGGTGGTGTGGTCAAATGGTGAGATCGAGTTCGAAGATGAACGAGAGGAGGATCCTGAAATCCCTACAGAGGAAGATGAAGAACTCGAGTTTCCCTTTGAAGGAGAAATACTCGTTGTCAAGTGAAGCTTAAGCATTCAAGGAGTCGAGGAATAACAACAATGAGAGAACATTTTTCACACCCAATGCCATATTCAAGGCAAGGTATGTAGCCTGATAATCGACGGAGCGAGTTGCACCAATGTCGCAAGTTCTTTGCTCATTGAAAGACTTGGTTTAGCCACCACGAATCATCCAAATCCTTACAAGCTGTAATGGCTAAATGACGGAGGTGAGCTCAAAGTTACAAATCAAGCAAAAGTGGCATTCTCCATAGGTAAATTCCAAGACGAGGTGATTTGTGATGTCATGCCGATGCATGCGGGGCACCTTCTGTTGGGGCTTCCTTGACAGTTTGATCGACGAGTAGTCCATAATGGCTACACGAACCGATATTCATTCAAGATTTTGGAAGGAACGTTACACTAGCCCCTCTCACACCGAAACAAGTATATGAAGATTAGATTAAAAGAAGCAATCCATTGAAAGAGAAAAAGAAAAAGAGCAAAACAAAAAGATTGAAAAGAAAAAGAGAGGAAAAAAGTGAAGAGAGTGAGCCAAAAACACGAGTGACAAAAGAAAAAGAAAAAGAGTGTGAAAATGAAAAAACGAGTGTTTTTGCAAGAAAAAGAGAGATTCAAAAATTGTTGTTGACAAAGCAACCCATTCTTGTACTTATGTACAAAAAATGTTTGTTGGAAACTAACAAAATTGACACTTCTTTGCCTACTCCTATTGTTTCCTTGTTGTAGGAATTTCAAGACGTATTCCCCGATGAAGTGCCAAACGGGCTGCCTCCCATTGGAGGCATCGAGCACCAAATTGATTTCGTGCCTGGTGCGGCAATTCCCAACAGATCGGCTTATCGGAGTAATCCCCAGGAAACGAAGGAATTGGAAGGCAAGTAGCCAAGTTCATGGAAAAGGGCTACATCCGTGAAAGTATAAGTCCATTCGCGGTCCCGGTCTTGTTGGTTCCTAAGAAAGACAGTTCATGGCGGATGTACGTTGACTGTCGTGCTATCAATAAAATCACCGTTAAATACCGGCATCCTATTCGCCACCTCTACGATATGCTCGATGAACTTAGCAGAGCCCAACTCTTTTCGAAGATCGACTTAAAGAGTGGCTACCATCAAATCCGTATGCGGGGGGAGGCGAGTGGAAGACTGCATTTAAAACTAAGTACGATTTGTACGAATGGTTCGTAATGCCATTTGTACGAATGGTTCGTAATGCCATTTGGACTTAAAAACGCCCCTAGTACTTTCATGCGTTTAATGAATCATGTTTTACGTTCATTTATTGAAAAATTCTGTGTTGTGTATTTTGATGACATTTTGGTTTATAGCAAAACTTTGGAAGCACATGTTCAACACCTGTGTGCAGTGCTTGAAGTGTTGCGAAAAGAGGTGCTTTATGCTAACCTGCAAAAGCGCTCTTTTTGCACTAATGAAGTTGTGTCTTTAAGTTTGGTTGTAAGTGTCCGTGGCTTGGAAGTTGACCCAGAAAAGGTCAAGGCGATCAATGAATGGCCACGTCCAACTAGCATCAGTCAAGTAAGGAGTTTTCACAGGTTGGCCAGCTTCTATCGAAGGTTTGTGCCTAATTTTAGTTCTTTAACGGCACCCCTGACAGGTATAATCAAGAAAAACTCCCCCTTTGTTTTGACTGATGACCAAGAAAATGTTTTTATTAAGATTAAAGAATGTCTAACTAATGCTCCATTGTTGTCTTTACCTAATTTTAACAAGACATTCGAGATTGAATGTGATGCTTCAGGTATTGGCATTGGCACTGTTTTAATGCAAGATGGACGGCCTGTCGTATACTTTAGTGAAAGCTCAACAGGGTCACGTTGAATTATCCAATGTATGACAAGGAATTGTATGTGTTGATCCGAGCTCTAGAGACGTGGCAACACTATCTATGGCCGAAGGAATTCGTAATTCATTCAGACCACGATGCCTTAAAGCATCTCAAAGGACAAACGAAGCTCAATAAATGTCATGCCAAGTGGGTGGAATACTTGGAGTCATTCCCATACGTGATCAAGTATAAAAAGGGTAAGGAAAATGTTGTAGCCGACGTATTATCACGAAGGTATGCAGTTGTTAACTTGTTGGATTCTAAAATGCTTGGTTTTGAGTTTATAAAAGATCTTTACAAGTTTGATGCTGATTTTGGTGAAGTTTATGAGTGTTGTTTGCATGGTGCTTATGAAAAGTATTTTCAACATGAGGGTTATCTTTTTCGCTAAGGCAAGCTTTGAGTTCCTCAAGGATCCGTGCTAGACGTACTCGTTGGTGAAGCCCATAGTGGTGGACTTATGGGCCACTTCGGAGTTGCTAAAACTTTAGCAATATTGCACGAGCATTTCTTTTGGCCCAAGATGAAACGTGATGTTATAAGGAAATGCGAACATTGCATCACTTGTAAGAAAGCGAAGTCACGGATTAAACCCCATGGTTTGTATACTCCGTTGCCTATTCCCGATGCGTCGTAGGTTGACATTTCAATGGACTTCATTCTAGGCCTTCCTAGAACCAAACGAGGGAAAGAATCCATATTTGTTGTTGTAGATCATTTTTCAAAAATGGCTCATTTTATACCTTGTAATAAAATTGATGACGCTACTAACATTGCTAATCTACTTTTCAAGGAAGTTATTAGGTTGCACGGGATCACTTCCTAAGGCACCCATTCGGCCAAGAGTCACCAACCATTAAGCTTCCCAAGGCTTGGGCGATTTTCTCCCAAAAGCAGCCCCGTTTCTTTCACATTTGGTGTTCACACTAATGTCCATTTGGCTGGCCATGTTCACACACAAGGGACTCTTCAAAACTGACCATTCACACATCAAAGGCTATTCAAAGACTCATTTTAATGCTGGTAATTATTCATCCAAATATTGCAACTTAAATGAGTCATAAAAACCCCATGGCCGAACCTAGCTACTGCCATGCACCAAGCAAATTTTCAAGTTCACTTGCCCTTCTAGAAATCATCCATTGAGATCAGCTGAATTTAGCTACAGCAATTTAAGGCATTATTTCTAGAATTTTCTAGCCTATTCTAGCTTAATTTTGCTTAGCTATTAAGCTTTTGTTTAGTCCATTAGGCTACCCTAACTAAGTACTATAAATACTTTATTATTTTGTTTGTAAAAGGAATTTTTGCCAATGTGATTAATGAACATTGTGTTCTTGAGTGAGTTAATCTCCTCTCCAATTTCGTACAAGTCTCGTCAACTTATCTAGCGTGCTAGTGGCATCTTCTGACTTGTTTCTGAACTTATCACCGTAACCCGGTGTGGCGTTCACCAACCTACTATTCCACAAACCCACCTTAAACGATATAGAAATTGAGGTGACACTTTTTAGTGTTGAATCATTTCTGAAGTTTAAGAACGTTTTTTTCCATCCCCACCATTCTATTCCTATTACATATCTTTATTATTCTTGTTAAACTGAGCCATCCTAATAACCCCTTTGCTAATCCTTTCCTAGTCGAACCTACCATCACCTTAACCACTTCTAAAACCATTTCAAAAGCTTCTGCAAGTCTTAGCCTAATTTATCCATTTTCGACAACTTGATCTTCTCCTCATCGACAATCGGGCAAACTACGTGAAATGACTTGATCAACCAGTATCGTTTCACATCATGACCATTCGATTAAGCCTTTCATAGCACTATAAATAGTTATATTCACCTATTGTAGGCCTTTCCATTGCTTGCCGAACTTATCACTTTTGAGTGTGGCGTTTGTATACCTTTGGTTCCTATCACTAATTGAGAGTGGGTCAAGGTTTATCCTTTGTTGTTTTCCTAAACCGTAAATTACCTAAGAACCATTTGAGATTCGGTCAACAATCCAATATTGTTGGTTCTTTTTTTCGATCTTAGCCAAATTATCCGTTATTTACTTAACCATTTTACCTACTACCATTATTTGAAGACATTTATTCTATTTTGTTTCATTTAACCTGAAACGAATTTATCCTTACTCAAATTCACAATTGGGCAATCTAAATGACTCGAATCGTCACCAGGACGAGTTCGTATCATTTCATTTTTGACCCCGAAGACCAATATTCTATATCTTTGTTCAAGGGATTTGAGAATTGGAATGTTGTTAACTCTCAAATGCCTTGTAATTCTAGTTTGTTGCCCTCTAAGAACTTTTGATTCATTGTGGAAAGGTAAGACCGAATTCCATTTTTGATCCTGGTATTGGTTTATTTGCTTAATTTTTGAATAAGATTCTAAAAATTTCTCTTGAGATATAATTTCTTGTGTCACTAAACTATTTCATTTTTGTGTAGGTGACATTTTGAAATGGTTTCCTCCTAAAGAGGGAGGGCATCCACCTAACCTTTTTTCTTTTCGAGTTATATGTGATTTTCAGATTCTTAGGAGCAATCTTGTTAAGTTCACTAACCAAAAGGTTTGCAACAAAGAAAGATTTTTTGTGAGAAAGTGGCCCGATTTGAGGACAATTCATCTTCAAGAGGGAGGATATGATGTGATCCTGGCCGCATCATGTTTCGACACAACTCTCCGACCTCAGAATTGGCCTAAGCTCGAGGGCTTGAAGTGCAAAATGAAGCTTAAACTCAGCTTAATAAGCTAAATTTTAGCTTCTTCAAGCTTGTCTAGTTCAATCTGAGCTCATTTAGCTTACTTTCAACCCATCTTTAATTTGCTGGAATAAATTACTCATCTTAGTTAATTGAGTTCATCTTAGTTAATGATGTAACCACGCCCGGGAGCTCAACAAATTCGAGCCAAGACCCCATCAAGCCCCTAAAGGACCCATGACCCGCGCTCGAGCCAAACGACTACGAGAGGCTATTTCAGCCTTATTAGCTCAACTTTGGAATGAAAACAAGCTCCATATTAAAGGAGAAGCTTGGGCCAGCTCCTTAATGAATCCATGCACTTTAGTGCAAGCTGATTTCAGCTCATCATTTACTCCCTGAGCTCAAATCAGCTCATTTCTTTATCATTTTAATAAATTAAGTGTTTGTGTTTATTTTATTCAATTTGATACAGCTCATGTCTGAATTCCCTAGCTCAATCAGTTCATTAATTATTTTCACATGTTTGAGCTAGCCGAATTTATTATATTAGCTAGTCCATAATTAAGTGTGTTTAACTTAACTTAGTATGTTATTTAAGTTGTCTAGATGATGCTTAGTTATGATTCAGCCGAATATGCCTTGGATTTAATGTGTTCATTATGTGTTCAGGTGCAGCCGAATGCATGAAGAGGAGTTAATGCAAGGTGCATGCACAATTGAGGTTCAATGGATGGCATTTAAAGGAGCACATGTATTTGGGACATTCATGCAAGAGGGAGCTACTGAATGTTCATGTATTTGAAGATTCATGGACCGTATTTATGGAGGAACATACATTAGGACGTTTCATGCATGCTTCATGCATTTTCAAGATGACCATTCAAGTATTCAAGGCACATTAAAGCTTCATTCGGCCAAGGGAGATGTAGGAGCATTAAAGGGCTACACATTCATGGAATTAAGGTTTTTCTTCAAGGTTAAGAATGCATGAATACATCAAGTGAAGCAACATGATGGTTTGGCCAATTTATGCACCATCTTCAAGCATGAACCAAATTTTAATGCTTCATTTATGCCCATAGCTGAATCTAGACAAGCCTCTGAGATACTATACATCCATCTTCTTCCAAGTTGAATTTGCTTAACCAAGAAGCTACCCATTGGTGCTACATTCAAATTAGAACATAGACTTAGCATATTAATGAACTTATTCTAGAATGTTCAAGCACAATCATAGTCGAATTACTTAGCTTGTAAGTTTGTAATTTTGTCCTTATGGCTATCTTATGTTAGGCTATAAATACTTAGCATTTTTCAATTGTAATAGACTTTTGCAATTTTATTTGAATGAAACTTTATTTCTGTGAGATTAACTTCCTCTCAATTTCGTACGAGTCTCAAGTGACTTATCTAGCTTGCTAGTGGCATCTATCGAACTTGTTTTGAACTTATCACCATTCACTTGGTGTGGCGTTCACCTATCTTCCTACCAACCCATCCTACCACCTTAAACAATATAAGAATCGGGGTGACACTCTCTATAGTGTTGAATCATTCTTGACGTTTAAGTTCAATTTCCATTCCACCCATTATCCTGAATTTACCTATCTTTATTTTCTTATTAAACCGAACCTATTCTGTTCGCATATAACTTATCCTTACCCCTTTGTCATCTTCCGCTTTACTTAATTAAAATACCCTTTCAACATTACGAACGAAACTTCTCATCGACGATCGGGCAATCAACCGACTTTACTCTACAACATTGAGCCGCGGATCACATCAGTTAATTAAGTTGCTGGAATAAATTACTCATCTTAGTTAATTAAGTTCTTCTTAGTTAATTTAGTTGCTGGAAAAACTTAGTGTTAAATATGTTTATTTAAGTTTATTAATTAAGCTTATTAAGTTTAATGTGTTTTAATGTGTTTGTTAATAAATGCTTGTAGGTGACTATACAAATAGAATCGATTACATACAAGGGTCATTACAAATTGTTAAATGTGACTATTCAGTTGGAATCGGTTACATTCAAGGGGGTCTGTTACAACATTTAGAGAAGAGCATTATGCACCATTAAATTTCGGTAGCCTATTCCTCTTCTCCAAGGAGTTGTTCAAGAATAGCAATGGACAACAATTAAAGGGGAGCATTATTCATGTTGCTGGTGTCTATTTGGCTGCCCAAGGCTGATTTAATGAAGGAATTGAAGTCATTTGGCTGCTCAAAATGTTGAACTCTTCCAGCCTAAGTAATTAGCTCATTTATTCGGCTAAATTGGAACATTAAATCATGTTAAAAGTTGCTATTAGTTAGGCCTAGAGAATTCAAGAGTTTGTGCTTAGTAATTAAATTTTATTTCAGCTTATAACCGCACATTAAGGCTGAATTCTTCTGACTTTTCAGTTAGGTTTCATGTAGCACTATAAATATGTTGTAATAAGCTTGTTTTGGGGACTTTTGCCAAATTATATGAACAAGTGTTTTTTGTGAGATTTCCAATTCTTATAGTTCTTTTAGTTCGACTTGACTTATCAAGCATAGCTTGTGGCGTCAATCTTTCCTTTGTAAACTGAACTTATCACCTTTGGTGTGGCATTCATTATACCTGTGGTTCCTATCACTTTTGTTAGCGGGTCAAGGTTCTTTGTTGATTTTCCTAAACCGAATTCCCATAAGAGCTATTTTGAGTCTCGGGTCAATAATCATTTTATTGTTGGTTTATTCTCTGCCCTTAGCCGAATTCCCTATCTATTGTTTAATTATCTTTCTTTTTGACCTTTGTTTGTAGCCATTGCCTATCTTTTCCATTCTTTTTGAAACGAACCAAGTCTTATTCAAATTCACGATTGGGCAATCTAAATGACTCGAATCATCACCAAAACGAGTTCGTATTACAATTCATATGGCTAATTGGCTCTTCAAGTTTGGACTTTTTCAAGCCTTCAAAGATCATCATGGTGGCTATTCAAATGGTCCAAGAGTGTCTCTTCAAATCTGTTCAATTTTAAAGCATTCAAAGCTAGTTAAGGAGCCAATTAAAGAGATGAATGCACAAGTCTTTTGACATTCAGTTTAAGGGAGATGAAGGGACGCCAAACAACACATTAAGGGCTCATTAAGTCAACAATAAAGTGAAGAGACATGCCTTTTCATCTATCAGAATCAAGTGAAGAGACATGACTATTGGCTTCCCTACATGACTTAAAAATGAAAGTAACGCTTGTAAAAAAACCTTAGTTAATTGCTGGAGGTGAAAGGTCACAAATAGGCATTTGAATAGTCATAATAATGCCTATAAATTGTTTGTAAGAAAACATTATTTTGGTTATACAACTTTTGCTCAATTTATGAATTATTTGATACTTGTAAGTATTCAAATCTCCTTGTTTCTCGCTAAGGGTGGGTTTGGGTGGGCGATTGAGTGCAGTGCGGTGTGTTTAGCTTACTTTTTGTCTCACGCTATAGTATCACTGTAGTATCTAATCTCACTGCTACCGCTGTTTTTACACTAACCGCAGGTAAACACACTGCCCATCCAAACTCACCCTAAGACGGATCTGACTTATCAAGCTAAGTCTTGTGGCATCATTTCTATCTTTGTTTATCGAACTTATCACTTCTAAGTGTGGCATTCAACATACCTTTGGTTCTTATCTAGCTCGATAGTGGGTTAAGGTTTCTTTGCTATATTCCCAACCATTTTCACCTAAGAGCTACTTAAGACTCGAGTCAACCATTTTCTATATTGTTGGTTCTATCTTTGCCCTTAGCCAATCCTCATCCATCTTTCATCTAAACCATCTTTGTTACCTTTGTTTGAACCTATTTCTCAACCTTTTCCATTTTATTTCGAAAATAATCCAAGCCTTAATTTCACGACCGGGCAATCTAAATGACTTGAATCAATATCGAATTGAGTTCATATCATTTGGTATCAGAGCTGGTAAAAATTAAGTAAGTATTGACATTCTTAGCATTCTCGGGTTGTGATTAGTTAAAAAACAAAAAAATCGTGAAAATAAAAGAGAAATAATATATATTTGAAGTGCACTAAAAAGTTCGAGAATATTAAAAAAAGGGGATACGAAAAAAGAAGAAGAGAAGTTAGTTCATAATAGTTTTTCTACCGGGTTCTATTTCTTTACCATTCTACCAATTTTAGCCACACTTTAAAGCTTTCTATTTTTTTTTACCTACCCTTGTCCTAACATCAATCCATATCCAAACCGATCATCACTATTCCAAAACTGATTCCACAACAATTGTTGATTTGTCTAAGTAGTCCATTGAGAATTTTGAGAGGCAAACTTGAGTGGAAAAAGGCAAGAGTGCGGTGAGACTATTGGAGCAAGTAAAAGAGCCAAAGTGTGTGAAAATTTTCTTTGCGAGAGAAGTTGTGAGATTTGTTATGTGATTAAACCAAAATGTTAAGAAGTATTGAAAGGATTGTTGATGATGATTGTGTTTTGTCCAATCCAACATATCATACTTTTATTCATAAGATGGACCAAATGCTCAAACAGAAACTAGAACCCATGCTTAAAAGATTGAATCATGTAGAAGGAAGATTCTCAAAGGAGCTCTTTGTGCAAAAAGAGCGAAAAGCTTCAATTAGGAGAGAGCCATGACTTGATTCCTATTCTTCATTGGATTCAAGTTGGAGTAAAGAAAATCTCAAGTTTGAGGCCTTTCGAGGTAGAAGACGAGAAAGCACAGGTAATTATTTGTATGCACCAAAGTACTCGTCCACGAAGGATCAATCACGAAGAGGTGAACGAGCTTCATATGCATCAAAGTATTTGTTGATGTAAGCACACCCGAGAGCTCAACGAGTTCTAATCTCGATCCCCTCGAGCTCCTTAAATGATGCGAACTCGGTCGCATCATGTTACAACGTAACTCAACGCCATCGAGACTGGCCTAAGCTCGAGGGGCCTAAGCGCAAAATGAAGCTTCATTACAAGATCATTTAGCCCCATAGGTGTTTCTTGCAATTTATTGCAAGCTGAACTTTAAATTTATTTTTAATACATCTTAGTTTAATAATTAAGTTGCTCGACTTTAATTAAACTCATATTAGTTTAATAATTGTTTGTCATTTTTATTAAACTTCTTTTAGTTAAATAATTGCTGGAAATAAATGCTTAACTTAGTTTATTTAATTGCTAGAATAACTTATTGTTAAATATGTTTATTACAGTTTATTAAATTAAGTTATGAGTTAAAGTAGTTCAATATAAGTTTATTTACTAAGCTTATTAAGTTTAGTGTGTTTAATGTGTTTTGTGTTTAATATGTGTTTAGTATGTTTGTTTTAATGTGTTTGATTGCAGGTGACTAATTAACTGGAAACCGTTACATTCAAGGGCTGCCACAAAGTGATTAATGTGACTTTTCAAGTAGAAATCGGTTACATACAAGGGGGCTTTATACATCATTAAAAGGAGCTGTTATGACAATTAAAGGAAGCATTACACATCCTTTAAATTTGGCAACAGCCTATTCTTCTTCCATAACTGTTTGTTGCTTAAATGATCACACCATGAGTTCAAAATTCCATTAAAGCTGCTGGTGACCATTCGGCTGCCAAGGGGGCATGAAACCAAGCATTCAAGCTCATTATGTCAGCTCATTTGGAGTAATAATTCATATTGATAATTGCTATTATTTGGCTTGGAGGACCTCAAGAGTTTTTACTTATTGATTAAGTTTTATTTCAGCCATTAAAAAGCACATTAAAGCTGAATCCATGTGATACGAGCTCGCCTACAATGCCTACGATGGAATCCAACCAAGACGCCATCAAGCTGCCTAGTGGACCGATTACGTGTGCCCGTGTCAAACAATTTAAAGATGCTATTTCAGCTATGTTGGAACAAACTTGGAATGAAGATAAGAAGGAGATCAAGGATGTACCGAACAATTATAATTTATTTGAGGCCGAATTTGTTTCAGCTAGCTAGTTCGACTGCTAGCTCATTAAACACTTTAATTATGCATTATTTATTTAGTTTTACTACAACTTAATTAGTTGTTTAAATAATTAAGTATGTTATAACTCAATTTAATTTGTCTTAGTTTATTACATGATTTAATTGTGTCTAGGACTTAACCGAATTTTAATGTGTCTTAGTTAGTTTTTATTTAAGTTGTATAAATGTTAATTAATATGTCTAAATTGTGTTTTTAATGTGTCCAGCCGAATTTGACCTGAATTGAATGGGTTTAATTCTTTTTGTAGGTTCAGCTGAATTTAGGAGTACACTCAAGTCAGGTTCATGCATGGGAGATTCATGCATGGGACGGTTCATGAATAAACATTTTTAATGAATGTTTGCTGCAACAATTAGGCTCCCCAACGTGACCATTGGGCCAAAGGTTACCATCCCTAAATTCTTCAAGTTTGGCCGATTGTCTTGCCCAAGCAGCATCCATGCGTTCACACTTGCTGTTCACACAAAGAGTCTATTCGGCTGGCTTAGTTCACATTCAAATGACTATTCAAGCTTCATGTTCACACACTTGGGGCTGTTCAAAGACCTTCTTAAATGCTCCTAACCATTCAGCCAAGAGGTGCCAATTCAATGAGCCAGTTAAGGCTATGGCCGAATCTAGACAAGGCCATTGGCCTTCTCATGCATTCATCCTTTCAAATACATTTGCTTAAGCTTTAAGCTGACCATTGGAGCTCTTCCCATTCAGCTGAATCTTGCTATGGTCTTTAATGATTTAATTCTGGAAATTTCTAGCTTATTCTAGCTAAAATTGCTTAGCCATTAAGCTTTGTTTGTGACCATTTGGCTAGCAAGTAGTTTAGGCTACAAATATTTGTTTAGTTTGTTTGAAAAATAAATTTTACTTCTGAACGAAATTATCTTCATATTATTAGTTATCCACTCTCATTATTCTTCAAGGTTCAAATTGACTTATCTAGTAACTAGTGGCGTCAATCTGACTTTGTTTTCGAACTTATCACCAACTCGGTATGGCGTTCAAAATTCATACTGATGGTTCCTATCTTGCTAGATAATGGGTCACGGTCCTATCCAACCTTTCAACTTTCACTTTTAAACGTATAAGATTCGGGTCCTTAATTTGCTATTAAGGGTTCTTTCTTTTTTCAGCCAACCACCACTTATCCATCAACTATCTTTGCTTAATAAACCGCTGCCATTTAACTTAACTCCTAAAATTTCCCCCTTTTGTTAAAATTAAAACGAGAGCTACCTGGTTTACAATCGGTCAATATTACAACTTGTTTCTAATTCCAATATGAGTTCGTATTATTTGGTATTAGAGCTATTTACATTAGGTGCATTTTGTTACTTTTGAACTTCTGAGAAGTTGAAAAAAAATTAAAATTAAAATAAATAAAATTTTAAAGTTGTAATTTGAGATTTTTGTTATATTCATCATATTGTATTTGAAAAAAAAAGAATTACAAAATTGAAAAAAAATAAAAAGAAAATATATATACAAATATATAAAAAAAAGACTGGAAGTTTGCAAGTTTGTTTGTCCCATTCTTCTATTCCCAATCAACATATTCTTCTCCCTATCTCCAATTCTTCTACCTCGACGCCACACTCAACCCTGATTTTTATTTCAAGCCTACCCTTACATACACCATTTTCCCTTTTGCGTAAGCCCCTTGAAGCCAACCTACGAGTTTCTAATAGGTTTAAGGAAACCTTCCAGAATTTTAAGAGGTGGATTCGAGTGGTAAAAGGCATGAGTGTATTCATTAAAGAAAAAGTCAATTTTGAGTGAAATACGAGTGGGAGTGTTCGTTATTCTACTTTTCTTTGTGAATGACTTAGTGAGGTTTGTGGTGAGGTTTCTTTTATTCAATTAACATGTCAAGAAGTCCAGAATGACGAGTAGTGAGTAGAGGCGCATCTAATGCCGCCAGTGGTGGAGGAGGCCTACAACCCCGGAGGAATCATGACAACGATTCCAAGAAGGGAACGAGAACGACCTTGGCATCATGACAACAATTTGTATGAGCCAAGTGATGCGGAGAGTGATCAAGCCTCCTGACAAAGTGAAGGAAGAAGAGGCCAACGAGCACAAGGTCCAAGGGATCGAGAGCGAGCTGATGAAGACTTGAAGAATATTAAAATGGCGATAACTACTTCCAAGGGCGGTCAAATCCTGAAGCCTACCTTGAGTGGGAGAAGAAGGTGGAATTAGTTTTCGAATGTCACAACTATTCAGAAAGCAAAAAGGTGAAGCTTACTGCCATCGAGTGGGATCAGCTAAGTATGAGTCGACGATGAAATGGTGAACTTCTGATGTCTACGTGGGCAGAAATGAAGGCAATCATGCGAAAGCGATTCATTCCAACCTACTACCACCGCGAACATTATCAAAAGCTTCAAAGTTTGATCCAAGGCCATCGAAGCATTGAAGATTATTACAAGGAGATGGAAGTGGCCATGATTAGAGCCGATGTGGAGCTATAATGGCATGATTCCTCGCTGGCCTTAACCGCGACATTGCTAACATCGTGGAGCTGCACCATTATGTCGAGGTTATTGACATGGTCCATATGGCCATAAAGGTCGAGAAACAACTTAAAAGGAAAGGTACGACTCGATCATTCCCTAACACTTCCCCAACAACCAAGTGGGGGCAAGGGACCAGCAAAAGAGATGTTCTGAACTGAGCCAAGGAGGTGAGTGGCACCGCAAAACCTAATAAGCCAATTGGCGAGACCGGTAAAGGCAAGATGGAAGCCATCCCAAATAGGACTCGAGACATCAAGTGCTTCAAATGTCTGGGTCGGGGGCACATCGCGAGCCAATGCCCAAACCGAAACGCAATGTATATTTCGAGAAGATGGTGAAATTGAGTCTGAGAATGAAAACGAGGACGAACCTAATGAGACATCTCACGATGAGGAGGAAGTAGAACAAGCCAAAATTGGAGAGATTTTAGTTGTGAAGAGAAGTCTAAGTTTACACGGTGTTGAAAACGAGCAACAACAAGAGAACATTTTTCATACGCACTGCCAAATGCAAGGAAAGATTTGCTGTGTCATCATCGATGGAGGGAGTTCTACCAATGTGGCTAGTACAACGATGGTGGAGAAACTTGGATTGGCCACCACCAAACATCCCTATCCGTACAAGCTATAATGGCTTAATGATGGTAGAGAATTGATGTGATCCGGCTCGTGTTAATCGAGTCGTGTCACTTGTTTACCCGATTGTCGACAAAGAGATTGTTTGGTGCGTTGAAATTGTAAGTTTGGTGGAAAATATGCAAAAGCTAAAGAAGTTGTAACACCCCTAACCCGTGTCCGTCGTCGGATTAGGGTTAAAGGCGTTATCGAACAAATTGAAAACATTTATAGAAATTTCATACAACTATTCATCAATCACAGTCAAAGAGTCCCTTATATTGGTCATCGAGACCTTAATCATGCTTTAGAGTAGGGCCGGGACTAAACTAAACACTAACAGAAATTCTCAAAAATTTTAAAACTTTTCTAAGTTGTGCAAGACACACGCCCGTGTGGGCAAGCTGTGTGTCTTCCACGGGCACCAGACACACCCATGTCTTAGCCATGCCAAAACATAGCATGCATACTAACTTTTCCACACGACCACCAGGCACGCCCGTATACCATGGCCGTGTGCTCTTAGGCCATATACTGACTTAATCCCACGGCTACCAGGCACGTCCGTGTGCCAAGGCCATGCACACTTAGCTAGATCCTGTCATTTTCCCACGGCCATTAGGCACGCCAGTGTGCCATAACCGTGTTGGCAAAACAGGCCATTGTCAAGGCCATAATGCCACCCACAAAAGGGTCAATCCCTACAAGTGAATTACCCAAACATTTCATGCATATTTTGCAACCAAAATATATCAAAGAAATCATCAAATCTTCACCTACAATTGCAACTTCAACCATGCCAAATTATACAACTAAACACATATGCAACTTAAGCATGATTCATCTACCTTTACCTTTCATATATCCACTTCTTTGATCAATCAAACATACTCATAATGCTTTCATATGCTTACCATATCTTTAACCATTTCATAAGCAATCATGCCATACCAAAACATGCATCAATTTCAAATATATACTCAAACATATTACTAACACTTAACAAGCCACATCTATTGGCTACTTTATACACATTTCAAAGATATTGATACGATCCGCCTCGGGGCTGAGTCGAGTCGTATGTGAAATGCCTGAGCATCAACGAGGAGTAGTTAAGTCTTCGGAGAAAATAGTCAGATTGAGGCTGAGTTTGCGGAAGCTTTTGAAGATATTTCTTTTGGAAATGGCTTAAGTTTGGAATGGAGGTTGAATAATGAGGAAAATAAGTTAGAGAAGGAAATGGATAGGTTCGGCTAAAAGAAAACAAAGAAGATGGGTATTGAAATGGTTTGGTTTAGTAAGAGATAGTAAAGGTAGATAAAGATTGTAGGGTAATAAAATGGAAATGGGGAAAGTGAACTTAAACTTAGAAACGATTCAACACTAAAAGCGTCACCCCAGTTTCTATTTGGTTTAAGGTGGAAAGATGGATTTCAAAAATGGACCTCGACCCGTTACTTAACAAAGTAAGAACCGAAGGTATAAAATGATGGACGAACGCCACACCGATTCGGTGATAAGTTCAAATGAAGAGAACGATTGACACCACAAGCAAGCTTGATAAGTCAAACCGAAACTCATACGAATTTAGAGAGGAGTGATCTCACTCTTTGAACAAAGTTCATCAAATTTGATAAAGATTCAAAATTTCAAAAGTTCTTATCAATAGGTTGATTACATGTATTTATAGTGTCAAAAGAAGCGAATAATGAGCTCAAATGAAAAGTCACAACTTTTGAAATTCTAACCCTAGTAACTCCAACCTTCAATGTGATTTACTTCTTCAATTAAGTTGCTTTCAAAGTCTTTTGAAGTCTTCATGACCAACCGAAAAGACACCAGCTTCTTTGATGGAAAATTGAATGTATGTAGTGATTACTCATGAAACAAACGGTTATGGAAGATGAAACAAAGATGCTGCAGAATTTAAAGAAGAATAATGCTCTCCTTTAATTGATAAAACAACTTCTTAATGATGTATAAAGCCTCTTTGTAATAGCCCCCTCTTTTGTAACCGAAGTCACTTGAAAAGCCATCTTATTGAATGCATAACAGCCTTTAAATGTAATGGATGTGAGCTGAAAAGTCACCTGCATACACATGTAACCGACACATTTATTCAATTTTTAAACTTAAAACAAATTAACAACTAACTTAAATAAATGAATTAACACTTATGCATCATTTATTTCAGCAACTAGTTTAATTAAGAAAAGCATTATTCAATGAACTTTAACTCATGCATCAATAAATTAACCTAGTAACTAGATTAATTAAAGAAGCAACTATTCATTAAAAGAAACACAATTAATTAAACTAAGATGAGTTGAAATGATGACCAGCAACTCTTTTATTAAACTAAGATGCTTAAATGCAAATATTTAAAATGCAAACTTAATGCAAAGCTGAAAATTAAATTAGAAGTTCAATTTATTTAAAATTAAGCAATTTAATTAATTCACTCAATGAGTGAAAAGGAGCTCAAATGAGTGATTTGGATGTGCACCAATGTGCACAATGACTCCACGACACTTGATTCATTTGATTCAAGCTCATCAAATTGTCAAACGTTGGTGCCCCGAGTTGGATCGTATCAGATATCCAAGGTGACTAGCCTATACATGCCATATCTAACTATATACATTTTCAAAAGATACCAAAATGAGCTTAGGTAGCGTGATGATAATCCTTGACGGTCCCGAGCCTTCAGTAGCTTTAACGATCTATAAAATAGAAACAAACACACACACAGAGTAAGCTTTCAAAAGCTTAGTAAGCCAAAATACAAATAAATTTAACATAAAATGCATCTCCTTCTTTCTTTGGCTTATTTACTTAGTCATACTTACCACATTCTCAACTCATATACCTTATATGCACATAGCTTAATTAAGCATAATATCAAATATCATCTCATCATATCATTGCACATATTCATTTTGGTAAATTCATTAAGACACTTACCTTTCATACACACCTTGTGTACTTATCAAACATACCTAAAACAGATAGACTTTCACGTAATCGTTCATGGCTCAGAATTGCCCGTTGAACCATTCAGAATCTAATAGGATATACAGAATACTCAGAACAGTCGTACAATGCCAACGTCCCAAACGTGGTCTTACATGTAATCAGATGTCGATGCCACTATCCCAGACAGGGTCTTACACGAATTGATACGATGCCGATGTCACAGACATTGTCTTGCACGTAAAGCTCATATCAATACCAACGTTCCAGACGTGGTCTTACATGAAATTTCAAATCAATGCCAACGTCCTAGACGTGGTCTTATGATAAAACAGAACAAATACCTATGTCATGACATAGTTAATCCTATCTATTCCTAGGTTCGTACGGGACTTATCGAACAATGTCACCAAGTTGATCTTATCTTAGAATTCATGTACACAGCATCTCATAAACATTAATCATTATCAATAGTCATATGAACATATATAATTTGATACAAATACGTTTATTTGTATAATGACTTACCTCGGATTCGGATATTCGTTCGGACTCGTTTATTCAACTACCTTTGCTTTCCGGCGATCTAAGTCTATTTTCTTCGGTTCTTGATCTATACATTTCAAATTTAACCCTTTTATTCAACAACACATTTAATTCAATCCAAATTCAAATTTAGCCCTCACATTTGCACACTTTATCAATTTAGTCCATTTTTCTCAAAACATCAAATATACCAAAGCATCATTTAACCATGCTTAGCCGAATGTCCATATACCTCATACAAGTCCAAACATTTCATCAAATTTACAATTTAATCCCTCAAAATGCTATTTTCTCAATTTAGCCCTATTTAGCTAAATTCATCAAAATTCCAAGAACAAAACATGTTCATCAAATACATATCTTTCATATTTCACTATTAAACATCACAAATCACATGAGTTCATCAAAGTCTCATTTCACAAACATCATCAATTCTCAAAATTGAAGCATGGATTTTAAAGTATACAAAGCAACAATTGCAAAAACGTAAAAATTATCAAAAACTGATCGAAAACATACCTTAAATCAAGGCTTGTAATGGTCAAATATAACAAAGCCCTTCTTCCCTGTTTTCTTTTGTGTTTTTGGTGGGAAGATGATAACCATAGCAAGTTTTATGCTTTTGGTTTTATTTAATTATCATAACATTAATAAATTCCCATTTTACCCTTTATTATTTATATAAGACAAAATAAACTCCAAGGTTATCATGTCATTTAATCATCCATTATCTTATAAATGGATTTATAACAACATAAGGCCTCCACCTTAATAAGCCACAACACATAGGCACATTAGCAAATAGCATACAAATTTTGCATTTAATGCAATCCAATCCTTTTTTTTTTTTAAATTTAGCACATAGATGGATAAATTAACTTACGAAATTTTAACACATGCTTAATCACATATCAACAACACAGAAAATAATATTAAAATATTATACAAACTCAGATTTATGGTCCCAAAACCATTGTTTCAACTAGGCTCTAAATCGGACTGTTACAAAAGTGGTTTGGAGATGAAAGATGGTTTTAGTATGAAATGTAGTAGGCTCGGTTTAAGAAATAAAATAAAGAAAGATAGTTTGGGATAAACGGTGGATATGGAAAACCGACTTAAGCGGCAAGATCGATTCAACACTATATCTTAGTGTCACCTCGGGACTTATATGGCTTAAGGGGAAGGATGGAAATAGTTGATGGACCTCGACCCGTTACTTAGCGAAGTAAGAACCGAAGGTATAATTGAATGAATGAATGCCACACTAGGTTAGTGATAAGTTCAGAAGGAGTTCGGTTGACGCCCCCTAGCATGCTAGATAAGTCAATTCGAGACTCACACGAAATATGAGAGGGAAAACCTCACAAGAGCAAAAGTTCATAAAATTTTATCAAAGTTCAAAAGTTCCCTTCAAAATGGTTGGTTACACATATTTATAAGGATATAAAAGCTAGCTGAAAGGTCACATCTTAATGTGCTAATTAAAACTGAAATTAAACTCAAGACTCTTGATATTCTTGTAACAATTTACTCCATGCTTGAATTTACTTTAATTCAGCTTGAATGATCATCCTTGAATGCTTAAAATGTCTCCCTTGGCTAGCCGAAAAGACACCAGCAACTAAATGGTGTTTTGAATGCTTGTTTTCATCTTTAACCGAGCAAAAAATGCTGGTAGGTGAAAGCGTGTTGTTGCTGAATTTAAGAGAAGTTAAAATGCTCCTTAAAACTCCTTAATTGATGTATGAAACGAAACGTCCCTTGTAACAGCCACTTCATTTGTAACCAAAAATCACCTAAAAAGTCACTTTAATTAAGTTGTAATAGCCTTGAAATGTAACGGTTATGAGCTAAAGAGACACCTGCGATAAACACATTAAAAATGAACTTATTAAACACATTTAAACACTAATTAAACTCAAACACATTAAACACACGACTTCAATAAATGAACTAATAATAAAGACATCAATTAATGCAGCAACTAGTTTAATTAAAGAAGTAGAATTAAATAAACTTAAACTCATGCTACATTAAATAATCCTAGGAACTAGATTAATTAAAGAAGCATCTATTAAATGAAGTTCAATAATAACTCAATTATTAAAACTAAGATGAGTTGAATTAATGACCAGCAACTCATTTATTAATCTAAGATGAGTTATTAACTAAGATGAACTCAATTAACTAAAATGAACTTAATTAACTAAGATGAGTAATTTATTCAAGCAACTTAATTAAAAATAAAGTCCAAAAACTCAATTTATTAACAAGCTGAAATTAAACGTCTCATTTTGCACTTGGGCCCCTCGAGTTTAAGCCAATCTCGATGTCGTCTAGATGTATCAAAACATGATGTGACCGGGATCGCATCAAGAATTAAAGGTGACAAAGTAAGTTTTGGTTTCTTTTACGATTGGAAAATATCAAGACGAAGTTTTGTGTGATGTTGTGCCGATGCATGCAGGGCACCTTCTTCTAAGACGACCTTGGCAATTCGACAAACGGGCTATTCACGACGGCTACACCAATCGATACACTTTCAAAAACTTGGGCCGAACAAGGACTTTAGCCCCCCTCACACTGAAGCAAGTTTACGATGATCAACTGAAGATGAGAGCGTCCATTGAAAAATTGAACGAAAATGAGCAAGACAAGAAAAATGAAAAAGAAAAAGAAAAGAGTTCAGAAAAAAAGAAAAGCAAAAAAATGAGTGACAAGAAAGAAAATACGAAACAAAAAGAAAGAGAGATAGAAACAAAAGATGAAAAAAAGAATTTCTTTATGAAAGAGAGAGATGTTCGAAAGTCCATGTTATTGAACAGCCTTTGTTTGTACTTTTGTACAAAGAGAGTCTGCTTGGCACTAACAAATTTGATAACAATCTACCTTTTCCTGTCTTGTCTTTTTTGCAGGAATTTCAAGACGTGTTCCTGGAAGAAATTTCGAGCAGATTGCCACCTATACGCGGGATTGAACACCAAATAGACTTTGTGTCGGGAGCCACTATTCCAAACCGTCCTGCTTATCAGAGTAATCTCGAGGAGATGAAGGAACTTCAAAGACAAATAAATGAACTACTTGAAAAGGGCTATGTGCGTGAAAGCCTAAGTCCATGAGATGTGCCAGTTCTATTAGTTCCCAAGAAAGACGGAACATGGAGGATGTGGGTGGACTGCCTCACCATCAATAAGATTACTATCAAATATTGACATCCCATTCCGCGGTTGAATGATATGTTTGACGAGTTGAGTGGAGCCTATTTGTTCTCAAAAATAGACCTTAAAAGTGGATACCACCAGATACGCATGCGTGAAGGTGATGAGTGGAAGACTGCCTTCAAGACCAAGCAAGGACTTTATGAATGGCTCGTTATGCCGTTTGGTTTAATGAACGCTCCGAGTACCTTTACGAGACTCATGGATCACGTTTTGCGTTCGTTTATTGGTAGATTTTGTGTAGTATATTTTGATGACATACTTGTTTATAGCAAAACCTTAGACAAGCATGTGAAGCATTTAAAGTCTGTTCACGAAGTATTGAGAAAAGAAACTTTGTATGCTAACTTGAACAAGTGTGCGTTTTATACTAATAAGATTATTTTCCTAGGTTTTGTCTTCAGCTCGGAAGGACTTGAAGTTGATTAAGACAGAGTCAAAGCAATCCAAGAATGGCCTCAACTGACGAGCATCTCTAAAGTTCAAAGTTTCCACGGATTAGCTAGCTTCTATAAATAGTTTTTCCCGAACTTTAGCACATTGGCTGACCATTAACCAGGGTAATCCGTAAACACTCTACTTTCATTTGGGGAGAAGAACAAGAAAAAGCATTTTTGAAAATTAAAGATTGTTTGACCCATGCACCCTTATTACCATTACCGAATTTTGACAAAACCTTCGAGTTAGAATGTGATGCATCAGGTTTAGGGATTAGAGCGATACTTATGCAAGACAGACGCCCCATTGCGTATTTTAGTGAAAAGCTCAATGGCGCTACTTTGAATTACCCAACATATGGCAAGGAATTGTACTCGCTAATTCAAGCCCTGGAAACTTGGCAACATTATTTATGGCCCAAAGAGTTCATGATTCATACCGATCACGAGTCCTTGAAAAACCTAAAAGGGTAGCACAAATTGAACAAACATCATGCCAAGTGGGTTGAATTTCTCAAATCTTTTTCCTATGTTATTAAATATAAAAAAAGGTAAAGATAATATAGTGGCTGATGCACTATCTCAGAGGTATGCTTTGCTAAACATTTTGGATTCTAAATTACTTAGGTTTGTATTTCTTAAGGATTTATATGCAAACAATGCTAATTTTGGTGAATTTTTCAGGTTGTGCAAAAAGTGAGCTTATGAAAAGTACTATCGCCATGACGGGTATTTTTTCTGAGAAGGAAAACTTTGCGTACCGCAAGGATCCATACAAGAAATGTTGCTTGACGAGGCACATATTGGCACATGTTGGCCACACTCCAAGAGCACTTCTATTGGCCCAAAATGAGGAGAGATGTTGAACAATTCTGTGGGTGATGTTTAGTTTATAAAAGGGTTAAGTCTCGAATTAAGCCCCATGGTTTGTATAAACCCTTACATGTGCCTGAAACTCCTTGGACTGATATATCTATGGATTTCATACTAGGCCTACCAAGAAGTAAAAACGGTCGATACTCTATTTTTGTGGTTGTGGATAGATTTTCCAAGATGGAACATTTTATAGCTTGTCATAAAACAGATGATGCTGTAAATGTTGCTAACTTGTTTTTCAAAGAAGTGGTTAGGTTGCATGCCATGCCAAGGACTATTGTGTCTGACCGCGACGCAAAATTCCTTAGCCATTTCTGGAGGATGTTGTCGGGACATTTGGGAACCAAGTTATTATTCTCCATGACTTACCATCGCTAACAGAAGGCCAAACCAAAGTCGTCAATTGGATTCTTTCTATGTTGCTTCGAGCGATTATTCGGAAAAACTTAAAGATGTGGGAAGACTGTTTACCACACGTGGAATTTGCATATAATCATTCTGTTCATTCTGTTACTAAATATTCTCCATTTGAAATAGTCTATGGTTTTAATCCTTTAACACCGCTTGATCTAATGCCTTTGTCTTCTAACCAACTTGTGAATGTAGACGGGAAGCACAAGGCCGAATATGTTAAACAGTTACACCAAAAGGTTAGGGGCAATATCAAAGCGAAGACCAAGGAGTATGAGCAACGGGCTAACAATGGTCGAAGACGCATAATTTTTGAACCGGGGGACAGGGTTTGGGTTCACATGAGTAAGGAAAGATTCCCTGCGCAAAGGCGATCTAAACTTCTTCCAAGAGGAGACGACCCATTTCAAGTCCTAGAATGGATAAATGAAAATTCCTTCAAACTGGATTTACTTGGTGAGTACAATGTTAGCGCGGGTTTTAATGTTTCTGATTTATCTCCTTTCGATGCAGGTGACAATTTGAGGACAAATCATTTTGAAGAGGGGCGCCTACGATGCCTACGATGGAATCCAACCAAGACGCCATCAACTACCTAGTGGACCGATTACGCATGCCCGTGTCAAACAATTTAAAGATGCTATTTCAAATTATGGTGGAACGAACTTGGAATGAAGATAGGAAGGAGTTCAAGGATGTGCTTAAACAATTACAATTTATTTGAGGGCGAATTTGTTTCAGCTAGCTTGTTCGACTGCTAGCTCATTAAACACTTTAATTATGCAATATTTATTTAGTTTTACTACAACTTAATTAGTTGTTTAAATAATTAAGTATGTTATAACTCAATTTAATTTGTCTTAGTTTATTACATGATTTAATGGTGTCTAGGACTTAACCGAATTTTAATGTGTCTTAGTTAGTTTTTATTTAAGTTGTCTAAATGTTAATTAATATGTCTAAATTGTGTTTTTAATGTGTCTAGCTGAATTTGGCCTGAATTGAATGTGTTTAATTCTTTTTGTGGGTTCAGCCGAATTTAGGAGTGCATTCAAGTCAGGTTCATGCATGGGAGATTCATGCATGGGACGGTTCATGAATGAACCTTTTTAATGAATGTTTGCTGCACCAATTAGGCTCCCCAAGGTGACCATACTGCCAAAGGTTACCAACAACTTTCTTCAAGTTTGGCCTATTGTCTTCCCCAAGTAGCACCCATGCGTTCACACTTGCTGTTCACACAAAGAGTCTATTCGGCTGGCTTAGTTCACATTCAAAGGACTATTCAAGCTTCATGTTCACACATTTAGGGTTGTTCAAAGACCTTCTTAAATGCTCCTAACCATTCATCCAAGAGGTGCCAATTCAATTTGCCAATTAAGGCTATGGCCCAATCTAAATAAGACCATTGGCCTTCTCATGCATTCATCTTTTCAAATACATTTGCTTAAGCTTTAAGCTAACCATTGGAGCTCCCCGTTCAGCTGAATCTTGCTATGGTCTTTAATTATTTAATTCTGGAAATTTCTAGCTTATTCTAGCTAAAATTGCTAAGCCATTAAGCTTTGTTTGTGACCATTCGGCTAGCAAGTAGTTTAGGCTATAAATATTTGTTTAGTTTGTTTGAAAAATAACTTTTGCTTCTGAATGAAATTATCTTCATATTGTGAGTTATCCACTCTCGTTATTCTTCAAGGTTCAAATTGACTTATCTAGTAACTAGTGGCGTCAATCTGATTTTGTTTTCGAACTTATCACCAACTCGGTGTGGCGTTCAAAATTCATACCGCTGATTCCTATCTTGCTAGATAGCGGGTCACGATCCTATCCAACCTTTCAACTTTCACTTTGAAATGTATAAGATTCGGGTCCTTAATTTGCTATTAAGGGTTCTTTCTTGTTTCAGCCAACCACCACTTATCCATAAACTATCTTTGCTTAATAATCCGCTGCCATTTAACTTAACTCCTAAAATTTTCCCTTTTTGTTAAAATTAAAACGAGAGCTACCTAATTTATGACCGGGCGACATTACGACTTGTTTCTAATTTTGATACGAGTTCGTATCATTTGGTATCGGAGCTATTTAAATTAGGTGCATTTTTATTACTTTTGAACTTTCGAGAAGTTGAAAAAGATTTGAAATTAAAAAAAATCAAAGTTGTAATTAAAAAACTACGAGTTCGAAGGTAAGTTAGGTAAGGAAAATTATTGTCAATGACTTCATCTTTGAAAAAGCTACGTACCATGATTTGATTAATTTTCCTTCCTTGATTAAAATTGATGTTTTAACTAATGGTAAGGAAAATTTTATTTATAAAAATCTTTGTGTTGATAAGTTTGAAGATGAAGTAGTGTTTATCGGCAAATGTAAAACTCGATTCTGCGTGATAATGGATTTTCATATAAGCATCTCAATTTATTCGATTGTGGTGATTATGTGAACCAATTACTACCTCGTGTGAAATCTTTGAGCTTTTGCAAATATGGTTTGAAGTAAAGAGTTTTGATTTTTCGTTATTGTGTATGCACAAACCTTATCGGTTTAGTGTGTTTAACTTAATGAGCCCTTTGCTACATTTCAACGTAAGTAATCAAACTCACGTGTTTAAACCTGGAATCTGTTTTGGTTCATTTTGTGGGAAAATCAAGCATCATTGGTCGTGTGTGAACAATTTCTATTTGTTTGATAATTGGTTTTTGAATAAGGAAACTAAATTCGACAAATTTGTTTTCAATATAAATTCATTCCTTAAACAATTTCTGTGGTTGTACATGAAGTTTACGTTTCATTTGGAAAAGGTTAATTCAACCACGAAGCTTCGACTAGACTATACTCTCGAGGAGAGAAGATTTATGATTGATGTGATCCAGCCTGGGTTAATCGAATCATTTCACTTGTTTCCCCGATCGTCAACGAAGAGATTGTTCGGTGCGTTGAAATTGTAAGTTTGGTGGAAAATATGCGGAAGCTAAAGAAGTGGTTTGGAGATGAAAGATGGTTTTAGTATGAAACGTAGTAGGCTCGATATAAGAAATAAAATAAGGATAGATAGTTTGGGATAAACGGTGGATATGGAAAACGAACTTAAGCGACAAGATCAATCAACACTATTTCGTAGTGTCACCCCAGGACTTATATGGCTTAAGGAGAAGGATGGAAATAGTTGATGGACCTCGACCCATTACTTAGCAAAGTAAGAACCGAAGGTATAATTGAATGGATGAACGCCACACTAGGTTGGTGATAAGTTCGGAAGGAGTTCGATTGATGCCACTAAAACACTAGATAAGTCAATTCGAGACTCACACAATTATGAGAGGGAAAACCTCACAAGAACAAAAGTTCATAAAATTATATCAAAGTTCAAAAAGTCCCTTTACAAAGGCTGATTTCACCTATTTATAGTGTTAGAATAGGCTAGATGAATGGTCACAAACATTCAACTTAATGTGCCATTTAAAAGCTAAAATAAAACTCAAGCCTTTTCACATTCTTGAGCCAAATAACTCCATTCTTGAATTCACTTCAATTCAGCTGAATGAATGAGTTTAATTGCTTGAAAAATGACTCTTGAGTTAGCCCTTGGCCAGCCAAATAGACACCAACTTATTAACCAACTCCTTAATGGTATTTGAATGCTTGAATTAACCTTTGAAATGGCAAAAACGGGCTGGTAGTTGAAAAGATTGCTGCTGAAATTTTAAAGGGTGTTATAATGCTCTTTAAAACTCCTTAAATGATGTATAAAACTCCCTTTGTAATAGCTCCTTCTTTTGTAACCAAAAAAGCACTTGAAAAGTCACTTCAATTAAGTTGTAACAGCCTTGAAATGTAACGGTTGTAAGCTGAAGAGACACCTACAATAAACACATTAAAATGAACTTATTAAACATATTTAAACACTAATTGAACATATCAAAAATAAATACTTAAATGAATGAACTAAACATATGCATCAATTATTCCAGCAACTAGTTAATTAAAGAAGCATAAATAAATAAACTTAAACTCATGCATCAATAAACAATCCTAGTAACTAGATTAATTAAGAGCAACACTTATTAAATAAAGTTCAACAAAAACACTTATTAATTAAACTAAGACGAGTTGAATAAATGTCCAGTAACTCATTTATTAAACTAAGATGCTTAAATGCATGGTTTGAAATGCAAACTAAATGAACAAATGAGTTACTTAATGCAAGACTTAATTTAATGATGTAGACTTAAACTAACATGGGAGTTACATAATGCATGTCATTATTTATGATGCATACTTAACTAGCATGGAAGTTACATAATGCATAACTTTATTAAATGCAGAACACACAAAGTGCAAATCTAAAATTAAAAATATGCAAACTTATTAATTTAAATAAAACTATATTAAATTAAAAAGTCCTTAAAATATTGGCCCAATAATCAATCAGGTCTATGAGATGTTTCATCTTGCACTTGGGCCCTTCAAGTTTAGGCTAATTCTGAGGTCGGTGAGTTGTGTTGTAACATGATGCGACCAGGTTCACATCATACCCTCCCTCTTGAAGATGATTTGTCCTCAAATCGGGCCACTTGCTCGCGAAGAATATTTCAAAGTCATAGCCCCCTTGGTTGATGAAGTTGGCAAAGTTGCTGCCGATAACCTGGAAATCACATATGGCTCGAAAGGAAAATATGTCATTTACATACCCTCCCCTCTTTAGGAGAATGCCCTCTCGACTTGTCACCTACATGATAAAGAAAGAAATTAGTGACAAGATAATTTATATGCTCAAAAGAAGTTCTTGAAATCTCATTCAAAAATTGAGCATATGAAATAGTGGCGGGATCAAAAATAGAAATCGGACATACCTTTTCGTATTGAATCAAAAAGTCCACCCATGGAATCAAACCAAAATCACATAACATTCGAGAGTTAACAACATTTCGATTCTCAAACCTCTTGAACAAAGCTATAGAACAAAGGTCTCCGGGGTCAAAAATAAGGTTTTTCTCAAATCAATTTAAATTGACTTGAGCATTTTATGGTCGACATTATAAAAGGATCACGAAACAATTCAAAGTCATTATCACACAGAACATGTTCAAATCTCGTGTACCACAATGTATAACAACCTCCAGAATCAAAAATCTGATTTTGATTTTGCGAAATAACAACATTCACAGGCTTTGTTTTTGAAAATGAAGATAAAATTTGAAGAAGATGAGCAAGTTCAATACATTTATTCAGAATGGAATTACGATGCTTAGCTTTACTCGACAACAACTTGGGAAAGCATGCTCCGGGTTTGAACACATGGTTCTAATCACTCGTTTCATCATGTAACAGAAATTTTGTTTTTACCGAGAATTCACCAATGCTAAACAATAAGAATTTAAGCATACAATCATTCGATCGATCAAACCTTGCAAATCCCATTTGAATAGGCATGCAAATACACAAAGATTTTGCGTAAGAATTCGAAGAATTCACAAAACCATTACAATCAAACAATTTAATCTTTTTATGTGCATAATCTTTATCATTCAAGATCAAATTTTGTATATGCCGATTTAATCGCATGACATCAACAGAATTGCTAATACAAAATTTATCATGAGAAAAACTTGTCATAGCACTAGCTAAAGCGAAATCATCAACTTTAGTCATAGAATGAAAAGTAATCCAATCAAAATGAATAACTCTTTCACAAACCAAGTTTTTAGCAATTTTCTCAACAACATTCAAATGTGATTGCCGTGATTCACTCTTTACCTTGCTTACCTTTAGGCGCTTGTGGTTTAATGTCAACTTTGACCTTATCTTTCTTGATCAATTGAAATCGTCTCTCGTTGGAAAGGTAATGAAGTTGAAGCTCATCACTCAGCTTTTCGAAAACCTGAAAAGAAACACAATGAAATAAATTCACATCTAAGTTAGTAAACAAATCCCTCACGTTTTCTTGCTCTTTTGCCTCTTTTTCTTTCGTTTGTTTTTCTAACTCATTTTCTTTTCTTTCTTTTTCAATTTTCTCGTTTTCCTCACACTTTTGTTCAATTTCAATCTCATCTTCTTTCTCAAATTCTTTTTCTTTTTCTTCTTTTTCAATCTCTTTTTCGATTTCTTTTTCTTTTTCACTTGTTTTTTCTTTTTCTTCATTTTCAATTTTATTACAGCATGAGGGCGATACAAGAGACTCAAAAAGATAGGTATTTGGCTCGAAGAATGATGCGACCTCTCCCCAGCATGTTTCAAGTTCAGACTTGGACCCCTTGGTGATGCCCCAAGGCCCCATTACGCAAGCACGGGTTAGACAACTTAAGGAGGCTATTTCAGCATTATTGGAACAAGTTTGGGCTGATTCATCAAACGAGCATGTCAAAGTATCTCAAAACAGCTCACGGAGTCGACTATACACCTTTTTAAGAGCTGACTTTAGCTCACTTTCAGCTTCCCCGATTTTGCCCAGCTTGGTTTAGTTCAATTGAGCTTAATTCAGCTCATTGAGCTGAAATTATTTAGCTTGTTTAATTTTATGTTTAATAAATTTGAACTTAATAATTCTATTTAATTTTGCTACAGCAATTTAATGTGTCCTAGAATTTTAATTAGTGCTGAAATTATGATGTCTAAAACTCCATTTAATTTTTCATAATTTTTACAGCAAGTTTAATGTGTCTTAGCTATAGCCGAATATTAAATGTGTCTTAGCTAGCTTGTTTTTAATTTGTCTAAGTGATCCTTAACTGTGTTTTAGCTATGTTTAATTATTATTCGGCTGAAATGAATTGAGTTAATGTATTTCCTTGTGCATGTAGGTATAGCCGAACTTTCAAGGAGCTTTAAAGGAGATTCATGCACCTAGGTGCAATGTACTTGGCTAATACATGAATCGGCTAGAACCTTGAATTTGGCTGCTGATTTTTGGAGTTTCAAGGTATCCATTTAGCCAACAAGTACCAGCATTCAACCTCTTGTTGCTTGGCTGATTGTCTCCCCAATGGACCATTAATAGGCGTTCATACTAGCTGCCCATGCAAGAGACCATTCGGTTGGAGCTGTTCACACACCAATGACTATTCAATCTACATTTTCACACCTATAAGGCTGCTCAACTCCTCTAATTAAAGTTGGTATCTTTTCAGCAAGAGTTGCTTATTGAATGAGGTCTTAAACTCCATTGGCCGAACCTAGAAGGAAGCATGCACCAAGAAAAGTGTCCTCATGCATTCAGCCATCTAGAAGTCGTCCCATGCACTCCCATTCAGCCAAATTTGGTCATGGCAACTCTATGAATTTATTCTAGAATATTCAAAAATGTTTTAATTGAACTTTGCTTAGTCTTTAAGGAACTCTAGTGACTATTCGGCTAGCTTATTTTAGCCTATAAATACTTGTTAATATTCTTGTAGAAGAAACTTTCGATACCTTAATGAATTGCTGCCGAATTTGTGAGAAACTTTTCTCTCAATTTTCGTTCGAGACCCGACCGACTTATCTAGCTTCTAGTGGCGTCAGCCTGAGTCTTTTTATCCTAACTTATCACTCTTAAACCTGAGTATGGCGTTCATTCTATTCCATCTTCCACCTTAACCGTATAAGAACCGGGGTGACACACTTTTTAGTGTTGAATCGCTCTTGGTTAAGTTATATCTTCCACCCTCCACAAACCACCATTACCCAATCCAAGCCAATTCCTTGAATTTCCTTTCCATCCTACTATCTTTACTTCTTCTAAATCGAGCCTCTATCATTCTTCTTTACTTCCTACAATAGCCGAACCTATCTTCATCTTTACCTAATTATCCCTAATCCCTTTTAAAAGCTTCCACAAACCTATCCATTCACTCTTTATTTCTCGAAAACCCCTAACCCTTCTTGTAGACGATCAGGCAACTCATGCAACTCGTGTCAATCGTGGACCCGGGGTGCATCATTTGGTATTAGAGCTTGATAACGAGGAGCTGACATTCATCAAGTAATCCCAGAATAGGTTCGTAGTAGAAGAAAAAAATGAAAATTTAAAAAAATCTCAAAATTGTAATTTCATTTTAATTGTAATATTTTCATGCATTGAAAAAAAAATTGTGAAGCTAGCAAGTATTGGTTGTATTCTCTGTTCTTCTCTCTATTTCTAAACTCAAAAGACAACATTCTATCCATATCTCTATACCCCGATCATCAAAGTCCTTCCACCATCATTTGGTACCATTCTTTCTACCCCCCAACGCCACACATATTCAATTAGTGTTTTCTTTGCTTAGCCTACCCGAACACCCAACATTCACCCCTTTGTAACCACTTTGAAACCATCCACTTAGGCTATGATAATGTCACATCGAGTCTCCTACAAAGACACGAGAGAAGAGACAAGTGGTAAAAGGCGTGAGAGTATACATCAAAGAAAAAGCCTATATTGAGTTAAATACGAGCGTGAGAGAACTTTTTCTTTGTGAGTGACTTGTGAGATTTGATGTGAGGATTTAAAATGTCAGCATCAGTGTTTAACGACATGTGGAATAAAGAACTCTTGGTGGTACAATGAAGTCTAAGTCTACAAAGTGTCGAAGATGAGCAACAACGGGAAACCATTTTCCATACGCGTTGTCAAGTGCGTGGGAAGGACTGTTGTGTCATTATTGACGGAGGTAGTTCTGCTAATATGGCTAGTACGATCATGGTGGAAAAACTTGGATTAGCCACCACCAAACATCCTCGGCCGTATAAGCTTCAATGGCTTAATAGCGATGGAGAACTAAACGTGACGAAGTAAGTTTTAGTGCCCTTCTCTATTGGGCTATATCAAGATGAGGTCTTGTGCGACGTTGTGCCTATACACGCAGGACATCTTCTTCTTGGGCGACCTTGGCAATACTACAAGCGGGCTATTCATGACGATTACACCAATCGGTACACCTTTCAACATTGTAATCGAACGGTAACATTAGCTCCCTTGACACCAAAAGAAGTTCACGAAGATCAAATTAAGATGAGATATCTCCTTGAGAAATTAAGAGAAAATAAAAGAGAGAAAGAAAAACAAGAAAAAGAAAAAGGAGAGAGTTCGAGTAAAAAAAATAAAAGAAAAAAAGAAAGAAAAGGTAAAGAAAGTGATGCGAGCACGCCCAGCGAACCCCGTCAGTCAAGTCTCCTTAGTCGAGCCTTGCATAGTTGGCAAGCTGATCCCAGTTTGTTTCCAGCTCCACGAGTTCCTTCCAGTTCAAATTCAACTCATTTGAGCTTGAATCAGCTCAATACTTTAGTCTTTAATTATGTCTTGTTTAATTAAACGCATATTTAGTTAATGTCATGCATTATGTAACTCCCATGTTAGTATAAGTCTGTATCATTAAATTAAGTCTTGCATTAAGTACTCCTTTGTTTATTTAGTTTGCATTTCAAACCATGCATTTAAGCATCTTGGTTTAATTAATAAGTGCTTTTGTTGAACTTCATTTAATAAGTGTTGCTCTTAATTAATCTAGTTCCTAGGATTATTTATTGATGCATGAGTTAAGTTTATTTAATAATGATTAATTAACTAGTTGCTGGAATAATTGATGCATAGTTCATTTACCTAAGTTAAGTATTAATGTGTGTTATGTTTAATAAGTGATTACATGTGTTTAATAAGCTCATTTTAATGTATTTATTATAGGAGTCTTTTCAACTCATAACCGTTACATTACAAGGGCTGTTACACATTAAATAAAGTGACTTTTTAAGTCATTTTCGGTTACAAATGAAGTGGCTATTACAAGGGATGTTTTATACATCATTTAAAGGAGGTTTAAGGAGCATTTAATCATCCAAATAAATTTTGGCAGCAACCTTTCCACTACCAGCCGTTTTTGCAATTTCAAGGGTTATTTCAAGCATTCAAACATCATTAAGAAGCTGATTAAGAAGATGGTGTCCATTCGACTGACAAGGGCTAACTCAAGAGTTATTTTTCAAGCTTTTAAAGTCATTCATTCAGCTGAATTAAAGAGAATTCAAGGATGGAGTTATTTGGCTCAAGAATATGAAAAGACTTGAGTTAAATTTCAGCTTTTAATTGGCACATTAAGTTGAATGTTTGTGACCATTCAGCTAGCCTAATTTAGCACTATAAATAGGTGAAATCAGCCTTTGTAAAGGGGGTTTTGGATCTTTTTTTGCTTAGTTTGAAAACATTATTGAACTTATATGAAATTTGTGAGATTTCTTCCTCTCATATTCGTTGAAGAACTCGTTGGCTTATCTAGGTCATTAGTGGCATCAATCTGCCTTCTTTTTTATCCTGAAATTATCACTATCAAATAGTGTGGCATTCACCCTTATACCAAGGTTCCTACTTTGCTAAGTAGCGGGTCGAGGTTCTCCTATACTCCATCCGACCATCTTGAAAACTTATAAGCATTTGGGTCAATATTTTCTAATATTGGTTCATGTTTGTTTTTGAGATCATTTTCATTCCATTCCATCTTTTCTTTTCATCATAATCAAACCATCCATTTCCCTTTCTATCCATTCTTTATTATCCAACTTCCATTTTAATTTCCATAATTGTATTCTCCAAAATTGAAACTATACATATTGTTCACAATTATAAACCCCTTTTTGAACCCTTAAAAAAAGCTTCCGCCATCATTTTACCTAAAGATATCCTCTTCAAAAGAGTCGAACGATACTTCTTCGTAGACAATCGGGCAAACTTGCATACGACTCGGCTCATCCCAAGGCCGATCATATCAGAAAGAGAGTGGAAAGAATAAAAAGAAAGAAGTAGTTAAAAAATAAAAAGAACGAGTCAAGAAGAACATAATTGCAAAAGTAGCGAAGTACAAAAAGCATTATCCTTGAGGCAACCGATCCTTATTCTCATGTACAAGAAGAATTTACTTAACACTAATGAATTATCCAAAAATCTTCCTACTTCAGTTGTGACTTTGTTGCATGATTTTGAAGATGTGTTTCCGGAGGATGTGCCCAGTGGATTGCCACCCCTTCGAGGAATCAAGACCAAATAGAATTTGTGCCCGGAGCCGTCATCCCAAATTGGCCAGCATACTAAACTAGTCTCGAAGAGACTAAAGAACTCCAAGGTTAAGTCAACGAACTCATGGAAAAGGGCTACATCCGTGAGAGCCTTAGCCCGTGCGCTATTCCGGTGTTGTTAGTACCAAAAAGGATGGAACATGGCGCATGTGTGTTGACTGTCACGCCGTGAACAAAATCACCACCAAATATCGGCATCTGATATCACAACTTGACGATATGGTTGATGAGTTGAGTGGTGCCAAACTCTTTTCCAAGATCAACCTCAAAAGTGGTTATCACCAAATCCGCATGCGGGAGGGAGATGAATGGAAAATGACGTTCAAGATGAAACACGATTTGAATGAGCGGTTGGTCATGCCCTTTGGCCTAACAAATGCTCCTAGTACGTTCATGAGACTTATGAACCATGTCTTGCATCCTTTCCTCAGTAAGTTTTGTGTAGTTTACTTTGACGATATCTTGATCTATAGCAAATCCTTGGAAGAACATGTAATGCACCTCAGGTCTGTGTTGGAGGTACTTCAAAAAGAGACTTTATACACAAATTTTAAGAAGTGTTCGTTCTGTTTTAATAAAGTTGTTTTTCTAGGATTCGTGGTCAGCTCAGCGGGACTCGAGGTGGATCAAGAAAAGATAAAAGCCATCCAAGAGTGGCCGAGACCGGTGACCATTAGTCAAGTAAGAAGCTCCCATGGGTTGGCATGTAACGCCTAGAAATTGGGCCTAGGAGAATTGGGCTTATTGGGCCCCGAGCGTGGAAGCATTCTAAAATTTTTGGGAATATGAGAATGGCATTATTTCAGGTTGGGCTTGTTAGGAAGGTGATTTTGGAAGGTTACAGGGTTTCTTTGAAGTCTCGGGTTCAAGTTAGTCCATAGGAAGAATTTTCATTTTTGGCCTTTTAGTGGATAGGGCTGATAGGCAGTAGGACTTAAGAATAATTGGGTGCATGTAGGAGACACAAGGAATCTAGTGGCCTAATGGTGTGGCGTCACAAAGAAGGCAGAGAGGGAGAGTGTTCGTATCCCACATGTAACATATTGGAGTTTTATTTTGTGCTCAAGGAGAAGAAGAGGTGGAGTTTGAATGGGACTTTACTTGGTGAATGTTTGAAGTGGTCAAACCATTTGAATGGGAGGTGAGAGTGAATGGTGGAGTGATTTGGGGAGAGAATCGTGGGATTCAAAGTGTGGGAAGAGGTGGCCAAAAGTGGGGGTCTAGCAAAGGAAATTTTTGGCTGAGTAAATGAGTTGGGAGTAACATTTTCAGCTTTGTGTAGGGGAGAGTGCTGAAATTCTTTAGACCTTCTTTTGTTTTGCATTTGTGCATTTCGGGTCTTTGCGAATCATTTGTGTTAGTGCCAAATTTCTGAGTTCACTTTTTCCCCTCGTTCACTTGGTTTCATACGTTGTTGCTTTTGCTTGTTACCTAGTAAACCTAGGTCGAATCTCTCCTTTCCACCCCTTTTCACACATCCTTTTCTACTTTCCCCTCACCTCATCTCTCTTGTGTGTTCACCATAGCCGAAACCTCACTTCTTCTTCTTTGCTTCTCCACTTTTTCTCCATTAACCAAACCACTACTTTCCCCCAATTTGAATCGGTTCTTCTCTTCTTTTACTATTAGCTGAACATCTTATAGTCTAAAGCTTGGGGGTCCGTTGTCTGTCGAATTTGCTTTTCCATTCGGTTTCTCTCTGATCAAAGGTAACGATTCTTCCCTCTTTACTCTCTTTCATCTCTTTTACTGCTCCTCAAATCCGAGGCACTCAGTCTTAATTCTCTATGGTTTAAGCCGAATCCAACTACCCTCTGCCATCTCAAATCCCTCTTGTTGTGGAAAGGGCCGAACCCTCTAAGGTGCTTTTTGGTGCAGACTGCCTCGTGATCTTTTCCAAGTGTTGGTAAGTTGGAGCAAGGCCATTTAGGGGTGGAAGATTCTTTCTATCTCGTTGAGTTTGTTAGGGCTGAAAGGCCGCTTCCCTTATTACCTTGAGTAGTTTCTAATGCGATTCTCTCGATAGGGGCACGGATCTTTGAGCAATAGAAGGAGGATCGAATACCCTCTTTGGAAGGGAGGCTATTTTGGTATGTTAAACCTATAGTCATAGATATTCTCATTTTGGTATTATCGGGTAAGAAGACTAACTGTTAACCGATTGTACCCTTATGTACTTTGGAAAGTATTGTGATTCGTATTCTAGATCAGGTGTGTAATCTCACACCCACTTCGATGATTGCATGGGGTGTTCTGTGAAACGGCCAAAAGTTGAAAAGCCGGAAAGCTGGCAACTATGACCACTCGAGCGTGCAAGCGCTTGTGGTGGTAAATCAAGATACGAGTCGTGACATTAAGTTGTGGAGAGTGTCACAAACACTCTCGCGATATTGTGGCTATAACAGGCCTAATCGGGCTGAAATAGGCCAATTGGGCCCAACGGGCTATCCGGCTCACATGGGCAAAATTGTTAGAAAAACGTCGAATGATAACTCTGAATGCCAAATCTCTAAATCTGAGACGAAATCGTGCGAAGTGGGCCACACGAGCGTGTGGGCCCCATTGGGCCTAAGATGGATTTTAGGCCCATTAACTCTGTAATGGCTTAAAAAGAGTTCTGTGTCGCTCAAGGTCACAGTAGGCCTTTGGAAAGGCTGTTGAATGCGAAATGACCAAAATACCCCTGGGTTGCGAAATACCAAAATACCCTTGGAGGGTAAATTATCGAAATACCTCTAGATTGCAAAATTACTAAAATAGCCTCGTGAGGGTAAAATTACTAAAATACCCCTAGGTTGGGAATTTACTAAAATACCCTCGTAGGGTAAAATTACCGAACTACCCCTGAGTGGGTGAAAATGACTGTTATACTCTTAATTATGATTGAACATCGTGTGTATGATTTTTATTTACACTTTTACACGTTGATGCATGACATTTTATCATATTGCATGGGGCGGGATAATGACTGAAGAGAAGTGTAGCCTGGTGGCTCTGCTACATACTGTTTCAGTGGCCATGCCACATATTTTTATACTATGACTCTGGTGGCTCAGCCACAAATATTGCTATTAGCAGCTCATCTGCATTATTGGTGTGATTGGCGGGGTGGGTTGACTTGATCCCCACAGGTGATGATTGGTTGGTACGGGGGTGTGATTGGTTGGATTGGGTTAGGTTACATTGCATTTCATTGTTTGCATTATCATGATAAAAGGGCCTTGACCCAATTTGATGTCGTATGGGCTCGGGCCCAGTCAGTGACCATTTAGGGGATTACACACTAAGTTCTCATAACTCACGCCTCTGCTTTAACCTTGCAGGTGATCACCAGCTTTAGAGGATTTGGAGCGAAGAAGGACTCTGTGATGGCCATACAGCGGGAATATTTCTCGTGACTTAGTAAATTTTTGTTTTTGCTTTACTTTAAAATTATTTTATTTTGGGTTAATATTGTTGTAATAAGGCTGCTGGTTTAATTTCTTTTAAGTTTCCATTAATAACCATTAAATTGATAAATACGGGGTTTTCTTAAAACAACAATAATTATTTTCAAAATATCACATCTTTGCAAAGCACTAAATCTGATTTCTATTATAAACTAGTTTTTGGGAATAATAATAATAATAATAATAATAATAATTTTTCACAAGAAAACCATAAAAACAAATCTGGTTTTTCACAAACAACAAAGCTCGAAGTTTCAAAAAGAATGCAAACTTTTTAGCAAACGCTTGAGTTTTTAAACAACCCTTCTATGTGACATGCCAAATCCGGTCATAACATCTAGGCTGGGTTTGGGGTGATACATTTTATGGTATTAGAGCCCGGTTACAAAACTCGACTGTGGAATGGGTTTGAAATGTTTTTCAAAATTTGTTTGAAATTTGGTTTAGAAAAATATATCTTTATTGGATGTATGGCACCCGAGTCTCCAGCACCAAATCCGTAAGTTCTCTTACCTTATATCTGATGATATGCTGAAATGAATGTAGTAAGAAATTACTAGAGTTAGTGGTAGTACACTAAAACTGTTAGCTATAGGAGCTAAGACTTTAGAGATTGAGATAGCAGGAAACTCGATCTGCAAAAACTATTTATACCACTATTCTTTCATAAAACATCTGTTAAAAATTACTTGAACACTAAGCTGATGCATAACAATCTTAATCAAACTAATGCGTGACATCGAGATGAGTACCAGAGGACACGGATGAGGTACACAAGGCCATGGTAGTGGCCGAGGTGCTAGGATCGGATCCTCAACATCGGGGTATAGGCCTGAAAGGGAGGCAACGGCATCGCCAGTGACTAAGACGTTGTCTCATGATCGAGCCAGAACTGATGTGCTAACTCAGCTAGTTAGAGAGGTGTTGGAGGAGGTTAAAGGAATTGGTGAAACACTTCGTGTTGGGTGTGTGGACTGTAAGAAGAAAAGAGATCGCGCTTCTCTAGGGTTGCAGTCTCGTTCTGTGAAGCATGTGAAGGCACGTCCAAACTTTTCGGCTTGCGAGTATTGAGAAGACGTCATTTAGGTGAATGCTGGAAGAGGTCAGGGGCATGCGTGAGATGCGGGTCTAAGGAAGATAGGGCTCGAGATTATTCCATCACCATTAAATCGGGTATGTTTTGATTGAATGTAGAAAATTTTATGAATGTGTGATAAATACCTGTTTGTTTTTGTGGTTGGATATCTGGTTGGGTGAAGAAGTTTCTAGATTAGGTTAGAAGTGTATTAGTGTTATTGGAATTAGAGTGCGCAGCGGTAGCGCGGTAGAGTAGTCTGTGTTAAACCACTTGATAAATAGTTGGAAATTTCAAGGATGAAATTTTTGTAAGGGGGTAGATTTTGTAACGCCCAAAATTGGGCCTAAGAGAATTGGGCTTATTGGGCCCCGAGCGTGGAAGCATTCTAGAATTTTTGGGAATATGAGAATGGCATTATCTCAGGTTGGGCTTGTTAGGAAGGTGATTTTGGAAGGTTACGGGGTTTCTTTGAAGCCCGAGTTCAAGTTAGGCTATAGGAAGAATTTTCATTTTTTGCCTTTTAATGAATAGGGCTGATAGGCAGTAGGACTTAAGAATAATTGGATGCATGTAGGAGACACAAGGAATCTAGTGGCCTAGTGGTGTGGCGTCACAAAGGAGGCAGAGAGGGAGAGTGTTCGAATCCCACATGCAGCATATTGGAGTTTTATTTTGTGCTCAAGGAGAAGAAGAAGTGGAGTTGGAATGGGACTCTACTTGGTGAAGGTTTGAAGTGGTCAAACCATTTGAATGGGAGGTGGAGAGTGAATGGTGGAGTGATTTGGGGAGAGAATCGTGGGATTCAAAGTGTGGGAAGAGGTGGCCGAAAGTGGGGGTCTAGCAAAGGGAATTTTTGGCTGAGTAAAAAAGTTGGGAGTAACATTTTTGGCTTTGTGTAGGGGTGAAAACCGTAAAGGTAACATATTTTAAGCCTACATTTAGCATGCTTTTGGATTATTTAAGCCTCGAATTATGTAATTTGGTGCTCTTAATCCTTTGTTTTCATGTTTTATACTCCAAAAATCCACACGACCTGGGCCCAAGCCACACGGGCGTGCCTCATTCAACAGCCTCGAAACGGCCTGGCCACGACTTACACTGGCGTGTGCCATGGGCGTGTCCTTGTCACGGCCAAGAGGAGTTTTACTCAGAATAGGATACTTGGAGGTAAAGAAACACATTCCAAAGCCTATTTAAACACCCTAGTAGGAATTCCACTTGGATTAGGATACTTAGGGGCCAAGTAAGGCATCTCAAAGCCTATATAAACACCTTAGGGGGCAACCTAAAGGGGAGTTTAGCAGAAGTCGGAACCCAAGGCTTTAGTCGGGGCGTCCAGCTAGGCTAAAGAAGGCAGATTTGTGGGGAATTACTCAAAGATAGCCAATTATTCATCTTGAGAAGCCGAATCATACTCAAGACGGAGGATCTCTCCTTCAATTCCTTCAGGGGGTTTTAGGGATTTCTTATGTTTTGTTTTAATGTTTTCTTCTGAGATGTTTTCTTTTATTATTATGGACTAAACCCTCAGATACCTAAGGGGGTTGAAACATAAGATGAATCTTGTTATCATTTGTTGAACTATATGATAAATATTTGACTTGTTCTTAATTATGTGTTCTTAATTCTTGTGTTGATATTTTCAGGATATTAATTCAAGTGTGATGTGCTTAGGTGGAGGAGCAAAAGTCCCTGCCTAAGAGTAGGTCTAGCATAATTAAGAGAAGTTGATCGCATGCCTAGAGATAGGGTGACGAGATTTTGCCGGATTAGGGTGAAACCTAATATGGGAGTCCATAGATCGAGTTAATATAATTCTAGGGGTTTTAATTAGAAAGAGATTTCAATTAATCAACCTAGGGTTAGACGTTAGTCACCATGAGAGAGGAATTAATATAACTTAGGGAATCTTACGGATCAGGTCAAATGAATAAATCGCATGATTTAGAGTTAGATAACAAGTGAAGTCTAGGTGGATTCTTCCTTGGGTGTTGTCTAAATCAATTCATTTTTCCTAAAAGTTATTCTCCATATTCATTCTTCTTTATCTTAGAGTCTTTAGTTTAGTACTTAGTTAATTTTAGTTTAGATAAACAATTCCCTTAATTCTTAGGCTAAATAATAAAAAGAGAGTTAGTATTAGTACTTTTGGTTCCTTTGGGTTCGACAATCCGGTCTTGCCTTAACTATATTATTGTTCGATAGGTGCGCTTGCCACAAATCATTATCATAGTTAGTTTCCAGGTTTGATCATTCTTTATATAAATTTTAAGACTTTGACATTGCATAAAAGAACGATCAAGTTTTTGGTGCCGTTGTTGGGGAACTAAAATATTAAGAATGCTTAATTTTTATTACTTTAGCCATTTTTTATTTATTATTGTAATTTATTTTCATTATTTTTTATTTTTTATTATTCTTATTTTTTTTCACTTTGCTAATTTTTCCTCTATTTGCTTTTGGCAAATAATTTTAGTTTATATAGAAGATGGCACTAAATAATTATCAGTGGCAAGTCATGAGGACAATTCCTACTAAAGCAGCCAGTGTCTTCAATCTCGACGCGGTCACCAGGTTATCTAACCAGCTAGAGATGATGTATTAAAAGATTGATGGTTTGAATAGTCTCTCGCAGGTACACCCAATAATGCAATATGAGTCGAATCTAGGAGGCGTGGCGAATCTTGAGTACCCACCCTACGGATATGGCATGGAGAACAAACAAGTCCACTATATGGGTAACTATTCTAGACCTCAAAATAATTTTTATAGTGACACTTATAATGCAGGTTGGAGGTACCATCCCAATTTCTTGTGGGATGATCAAAGTAGCCAAAGACCGAAACTTCCTCCAGATTTTCAGTAACCACCTCACCAACAGGAAGAGTAGTCGAACCTTGAGGAGATGCTGACAAAATTCATAGCAGCCACAGAAAACATTTTAGAATACTGAGACAACCCTTAAAAATCAACTTGAGGCATCGACACAAGAGCTCAAGGATAAATCGGACAACTTGCTAAGTAGATCTCAGAACAACTACAAGAAAGCTTGCCAAGCAACACTAAAACTAACCCAAAAGAGCAAATTCAAGCCGTAACAGCTCATAACAGTGAAAGGTTAGTGGACTCTAACCCAAGGCAAGAGCCTATGGTAAGTGAAGGTAAGGTTGAGGAAAGCCATGATTTACCAAACCCGGTAATTACAGAGTACCAACCCCGCGTGCCATACCCCGATGCGACAAAGAAAGACCACACAGAGGAACAACTCGGTAAGTCTCTTAAACTTTCAAAAAAAAATTCATATTAACTTGCCATTTCTTGAAGCTCTTTCGCAGATGCCAGATCCTAGACCTCGTGTCGATAAAGAAGAAATTCATGAGGAATGAAGGCTTTGGATCAATGAACTAGACGAATGGAAGACACACTTCAAGGAGAAGCTAAAAACACACGAAGCAAAAACGAGGCAACTCCACGACGAACTTAATGATGGGACAACCTAGCTTAAGATAGGAGATCAGGTACTCAAAATCCTCCCAGATGGAACAGTTGAGGTAACTAGTCCTAAAATCAGCACCTTTAAGGTAAACAATACTCGACTTATGAGAAAGGATTTTCATGAGAAAGGATTGATTGCATGAGAAAGGATTTTCACCTTCTCAAACCACCATGATTATGCGAATGAGAGGTAAGTCTAGCTCAAGACTTTAAACGAGCGCTTCTCGGGAGGCAACCTGAGCACTAACCCTACTAATTAGTTTAGTTTTACTTATTTCCATGTTTAGGCATAGGTTTTCCATACTCACACGGTCTTGCACACGGCCATGGCCGTGGCCGTGTGGGCACAATAGGTAGGTAAAAGGGCGTGGCCGTAGACGTGTGGCAACAAGACAAAAATTTTTCCCAAAACACGGGCTGCATCTCTATTTAAACCCCCTTCCTTTTTCTTTTCTAGTTGTCTTTCTTCTTTCATTTTCCATTATTTACTTTTATTTTTATCTTTATTTTCTTTATTATTTTCTTCTTATTCTTCATGCCATTTAGATTTAGCTTAGGATATATCAAGCCGACTACTTCAAGGGTTCAATTTCAAACGCTTCAAGGCGCTACTCCACATTCACCACTGCCAATCCTATCCAGTTTCTTTTCAAATGACTCCATCTGAAATTCAGGAAGTTTCACTTCTCTCCCTATTTTATGATTTTATTATTATTTTGCTATTATTTATCTTTGTACATTGAGGACAATGTACATCTTAAGTGTAGGGGGGTTAACTATAGTATTATTTGAAAATCCCTGAATTATGCCTTGTTCTTAAGTAAATTTCTCATATTATGATTAGAATGAAATTTCCTATGATTTATGATTTTTATTGATGTGTTTTGGATTAAGTCATAGTTAATTGTGCACTGATGATTAAACTTTAAAATACTAGAGAGTCGAGCATGATAAGTCTATTTTTCAGAAAAAAAATTCTAGGTTGTCTACCTAAATTTGAATATTACTTTGAAGTTTGAAATTTACAAGGTTGACATCAAAATACCGATAATTTTTGTGAGAGTTTTGAACCTTATAGAGCATACATTTTTTTTATGCTCACTTTATTGATTATGAGTGTGTCAACATTGATTTGTTATACTAGAACTTGCATCGATTATACATGTCGAGACCACACCTTTGATTTGATATACAGAGATGATAAAGGCACCTAGGTTTTAACCCACTCACTCCACTAAAAGCCTACATTTACAGTTAACCCCTAGTGAACCCCTTTAATCCTAACAACCCTTTTTATTGACTCACTCACTAATATTAACCCAAAACCCTTTGTATTTGTTATCATCATTCCTTGACTACCCTTTCTGTTGAGATTTGATTTGATCGGTTGCCTAAGTATTTTATTTCAGTAGTTGAATTCATTTGACTTGTTCTTAAAAAAAATGAAGTATATTCATTATTAGTTCTATGTTCTAGGAGCTTAAAATAGTTTAAATTCACATCTTTAGAAGAAGCTCATGTTATTAGTATTAGTATTACAAATTTTCAATTGATGTTCATTATTTCTAGTTAGGTAATTTGTCAAGTCAATCTCGATTCTAACCCTCTAATTCAGCCTATATCCATACCCTTAACCTAAGCCCAGTTACAACCCTGTTAAAAGACCTTTTGATTTGTGTATCATCTCATATTATAGTGGTGGAGATTTGATTTTCATGCAAGCCTATGGGATTAACTCTTCATGTTTGACTTTTGAGTGCCTAATTCTGAACCTTAAACACTTCGAGTGATTTGAGTGAATCTTTAGTGAGGATGTTAATTCTTGTCGATTTTGAATCAAAGGTAATTAATTAGGTAATGGGAAACACCTAACGTTTTCGGGCTATAAAAGTATGACTTTGATTGTTTGAATCTTTAGGACCCTTTTATTTAAATTATCAATGTATGAATTATCTTTGAATTATGATGAAACACTATTAATGAATATTATGGATCAGGGAATTTTGTTTTAATTATAAGTTGAAAATTTTGCTTGAGGACAAGCAAAAGCTTAAGTGTGGGGGTATTTGATTTAAGCCCACATTTAGAATGCTTTTGGATGATTTAAGCCTTGAATTATGTAATTTGGTTCTCTTAATCCTTTGTTTTCATGTTTTATACTTAGAAGAGCATCGGATGATGAAAAGAATGAGAATCGGGCCCAAAACAGAGTAAATAGGCCATATCACGAAATCCACACGGCCATGCCTCATTCAACAGCCTCGAACACGACCTGACCACGACTTACACGGGCGTGTACTATGGGTGTGTCCCTGCCGTGGCCAAGAGGAGTTTTACTCTGAATAAGATACTTGGAGGCAAAGAAACACATTCCAAAGCCTATTTAAACACCCTAGTAGGAATTCCACTTGGATTAGGATACTTAGGGGCCACGTAAGGCATCTCAAAGCCTATATAAACACCTTAGAGGGCAACCTAAAGGGGAGCTCAGCAGAAGCCGGAACTCAAGGCTTTAGTCAGGGGGCATCCAGCCAGGCCAAAGAAGGCAGATTTATGGGGAATTACTAGAAGATAGCCAGTTGATTCATCTCAAGAAGTCGGAATCATACTCAAGATGGAGGATCTCTCCTTCAATTCCTTCAGGGGTTTTAGGGATTTCTTATGTTTTGTTTTATCTTTTCTTCTAAGATGTTTTCTATTATTATTATGAACTAAACCCTCAGATACCTAAGGGGGATGAAACCTAAGATGAATCTTGTTATCATTTGCTGAACTATATGATAAATATTTGACTTGTTCTTAATTATGTGTTCTTTATTCTTGTGTTGATATTTTTGGGATATTAATTCAAGTGTGATGTGCTTAGGTGGAGGAGCAAAAGTCTCTGCCTAAGAGTAGATCTAGCATAATTAAGTGGAGTTGATCGCACGCCTAGAGATAGGATGACGAGATTTTGCCAGATTAGGGTGAAACCTAATATTGGAGTCCATAGATCGAGTTAATGCAATTTTAGGGGTTTTAATTAGAAAGAGATTTCAATTAATCAACCTAGGGTTAGACGTTAGTCGCCTCTAGAGAGGGATTAATATAACTTAGGGAATCTTACGGATCAGGTCAAATGAATAAATTGTCTGGTTCAGAGTTAGATAACAAGTGAGGATAAGTGATGGATATGGATAGCGATCTTAAACGTCAAAAACAATTCAACACTAAAGAGTGTCACCCCGTTTTTATATGGTTGAAGATGGATTTATGGGATAAGATGGTTGTTGAACTCCACACCAAAATAGGTGATAAGTTCAAAGAGATCGAATGACGCCACTAGCTTGCTAGATAAGTCAAGTCGAAACTCGTACGAAAATAGAGAGGAGATAACTCACTCTTGAACAAATGTTCATTCAATTTTTTGCCAAAAGTCCCTTCAAAATGGCTGATTACACATATTTATAAGGTTAGAAAAAACTAGCTATGTAAAACCTTAGACTCAGCCTAGACGTTACAACTGGATCCAGCATGTCACATAGAAAGGTTGTTTAAAAAGCTGCGTATTCGTTAAAAACCTTGTATTCTTTTTGAAAATTTTGAACCTTGTTGTTTGCGAAATTCAGATTTATTTAAGTGGTTTTCTTGTCAAAACGTTGTTATTATTATTTTTGAAAATTTTGTTTATAGAGAAATCAAACTCAATGAGTTGCGAAACGTGATATTTTGAAAATAATTATTTATTATTTTAGGAAAACCCCAAGTTTAATCATGTCTAGTTTAAACATAACTGAAATGAAAGTTTAAAAGAAAAATAAAATAAATCCAATGGCCTTATTACAAAATATGAACCCAGCATAAATAATCTTAAAATAAAGCTAAACTGAAATTTATTAAAGTTCATGAGAAATACTCCGATGTATGGCCACCACAGAGTCCTCTGCTGCTCCAAATCCTCTAACACTGGGGATCACTTGCAAGGTTAAAGTAAAGGGGTGAGTTATAAGAACTCAGTGTGCAATCCCCTAATCGGTCATTAACTGGGCCCGAGCCCATACAGAAGCAGACTGCGTCGAGGCCCTATTCAGAGACAATCTGGGCCTTAGCCCTATAAAGATGATAGTGCAAACAGAGAATGCAGCCCAACCCAATCCAACCCTACACACTACCCGTACCAGCCCTACACACTTGTGGGGACCAAGTCAACCCACCCAGCCGTACACACCAATGTGGCAGACAAGCTGCTCATCACAGAATTTGTGGCGGAGCCACCAGAATAACAGAATATACGTGGCATAGCCACTACACAGAATGTGGCAGAGCCACTAGAATACACTTCCTTCGATCATCAATCCCAACCTATGCAACATATTATAAATGCAATGCATCATACGTATAAAAGTGTAAATAAAGCATATACATGATAACCAACCATAATCAAGGGTATAACGGTCATTTACCCTCCAGGGGTATTTTGGTAATTTCACTTTTAACGGCCTTTCCGAAGGCCTACTATCGCCTCAAGTGACACAGGACCCTTTTTATTTCACTACGAAACTATTAGGCCTAAAATCCATTTCAGGCCCAAACGGGCCCACACGCTCGTGTGGCCCAAAACGCATGGTTTCAATTTCAGATTTGCAGATTTCACATTCGAACCTATCATTTGGTAGTTTTCCAACAGTTTTGCCCAAATGGGCTGGATAGCCCATTGGGCCCACTTGGCCCGTTTTGGCTCGATCAGACCCATTATAGCCTCGGTTTCACGAGAGTGCTCGCAATTCTCTCAATGGCTTATCGTCATTATTCATATTTCGATTACCACTACGAGTGCTCGCACGCTCGAGTGGTCACAGTTGTTGACTTTTCAGCTTTTCAGCTTTTGGCCAGTTCACAAAACATCACATCATTCAGAGGGGTGTGAGATTACACACCTGATTTGGAATACGTATCACGATACTCTTCAAGCACCTAAGGACATAATTGGCTATCAGTTAGTCCTCTTGTTCGATAATCCTAAAATTGAAATCGAAAACACAATCCACAACACTTACCAAGAACGAAAGCAACTCCTTGCTATGCTTGAATGCTCAGTTTACTCCCTCTGCTCACGAAATTGAGTCCCTAATGAAGAGCACGAGTTAGTGATGTTGTTTCAAACAACAAAGAAATGACCTTTCAGCCTAAATGAATCTAAAATAGAGGACAAGCCTCCACTCCCCCTATTCGGCCTTAAAAATACTTACCAAAGTGCCACGATTCGGCAATAGCTCAAGCAAGGGTTTCAACTTTCACACAGGAACAAACAAGATTCGGGGTGGAGAGAAGTATTCAGATTCGGCCTAATTAAAAAGAATTAAAAGATGAATGCTTCAGCTTTCACTGTGATGAGAGAAAAAAAAAGATAAAGGAGAAAGAGAATAACACCTTCGGCTTGACCAAAAACCGAATGGAGAGGCAAGGTTCAGCAGCAAAGAGTAATAATCGTGAACTAATGATGAAATGATTCGGTACCTAGCAATACCAAAGAACAGATTCGGCTATGGGGTTAAAATAAAATGATATTCCAAAGATTAGAAAGAAAAGAAAAGGTCGATTGAAGACTAGAAGAAAAGAAGTTGAAATTTCAACTATGGTGGCACACAAAAGAAAAAGATGAGAGGAAAGAACGTGTGAAAAGGAGATGGAAGGCAGAGGTTCGCCCAAAAGGTGTTTAGGTAACTAGCAAAGAACAATGCACAAAACAAAGTAGAAAAGAAATGAAGTAGAGGAATGAAAAGAAATTCGGCACAAACAAGTTTGAAATTCAGCAAAAGAACAAATGAATAGAAAAGACCCGAAATGCTTTTAGCCAAAATGCCAAAAAGAATACAAATCTCTCTCAACCGAAATTCTCATCCCCCACACACTCCACATTCGGCCAAACTCTCTCCACACCAACACTTCCACGATTTCCTCTCCAATTTCCTCCTACATTTCCTATCCACCTCCCATTCAAACCATTTGACCAAGTCTCCATCCTCCATGGTAGAGTTCTAGCTGAACTCTACTTCTTCCACCTGCTTAGCACAAAATAAAAGCTCCCCACATGCTGCTTGTGGGATTCGAACCTTCCCTCTCCTTGCACTCCCCTTGACGCCACACCATCTTGCCACACACTCCACTTGTGCTAGCAAAACACCAACAAATTTCCTTAAGTCTTGCTTCCAACAACCCTCTCCACTAAAGAGCCAAAAACCAAAATTTTTCAGGGCTTGGGCTTGAACCCGAACCTCCCTAGGACCCCCAAACACACCTAAATAACAAGCTAAACAAGCTCAACACATGCAATAGTGCAAAAATGCCAAACCACTAATTTCAAGGATGTTACAAGCAAAATAGTCACAAGTATTCATCTTAATATGCTAATTAAAGCTGAAATAAAATTCAAGTCTCTTGACATTCTTGTAACAATTAACTTCCACCCTTGAATTCACTTTAATTCAGTTGAATGAATATCCTTGAATGCTTGTAAAATGACTCTTGAATTGTCCCTTGTCTAGCCGAATAGACACCAGCTCCTTAATGGTTTTTTGAACGCTTGATTTAATCTTTTGAAAGAGCAAAAATAGCTGGTAGATGAAAGGGTTGCTAGCAAATTTTAAAGGGTGTTATAATGCTCTCTAAAACTCCTTAAATGATGTATAAAACCCATTTTGTAATAGCTCCTTCTTTTGTAACAAAAAAACACTTGAAAAGTCACTTCAATTAAGTTGTAACAGCCTTGGAATGTAACAGTTATAAGCTGAAGAGACACCTGCAATAAACACATTAAAATGAACTTATTAAACATATTTAAACACTAATTAAACTCAAAACATTAAACACTTAACTTCAATTAATGAACTAGAAATAAGTGCATCAATTAATTCAGCAACTAGTTTAATTAAATGAAGCAAAATTAAATAAACTTAAAATTACGCTTCAATAAATAACCCTAGTAACTAGGTTAATTAATAAGCAACTAGTTAAATGAAGTTCAATAAAAACTCAATTAAAAAACTAAGATGAGTTAAAACCCAACAACTAATTTATTAAACTTAAGATGAGTTTATTTAAATTCAACTTGCAATAAAATGCAAGTGACGCCTACTCGATTAATCCATGCATGACAAATAGATTCGGCTTCTTGTTTATCCCAAACTCGATCCACATAGGTTACCAATGCATCTTTAAATTTTTTAGCTCATGACCTAGTTATAGGCCCTTGTGGTAGCTTAATGGATTCAGTAGAGACATCCTGGGCTAAGGTCGTATCACTCGGAAGGGTCAAATTATGAATCCTAGGTTGCCCCGGGTGTGCTTACATCATCCCCCCTCTTTAAAGTGACTTGACCTTAAGTCGAGCCATTGTTTCACTCAAACATAGTTCCTCTTACTCAGCTTCCCTCGGTCGAACAGGGCGAATGGCAATTGAGGCAACTGAAAAGAATAACCATGAGTTAGCAAATAGAGCTCCGAACAAATTGGAAATTTAAGCATATATAACGCATGAGAATTGACATATTCAAATTACCATGTTTACGACCATGCAAGCAAACAATTCTACTCGCCAATGCTTCGTCAAATGTTCGAAAAATAATTGAATAGGTTTCATGATTTGAGTATACCCGGGGCAACCCATTCAATTTTTGATCTTCTCGAGCTCCCTTAAGGCTGAACTTTGAGCAATCCATGCACATTGGTGCAAGCTAATTTTAGCTCATTTTTAGCTAAATCAAGCTTCTTTCCATGCGGTTCAGCTCACATGAGTTTATTTCAGCTCATTGAGCTTGGTTTAAGTTTAATTCAGCTCATTTGAGCTTGGTTTAATTTCTTTTCAGCTCGTTAATATTATTTGCTAGAATAAAATTAGTTTAACTAATTAATTAATTTAGTTAAGTGATTAAATGTGTTTTAAGCTATTTAGTGTGTCTGAATAATTTCGGTCATTAATAAGTTAAGTCCTTTAATGTGTCTAAATTCCTACAGCCATTTAAGTTGTCTTAAGTCTTACAGCCAATTAATATGTCCTAATCTAAGACAATTTAATTAGGAGCTATTATTAAATTTAATGTGCTGGTTTTTTAAGTGTTTTTGCTGCCGAATTTAATATATCCAAAGGGGAACTTAATTTCTACGAATTATTTGGTGCAGGTACACTACCTTGGACGTCTATGTGCTTGGCTGACATTTAAAGGAGTTTTTAAGCTAAAATTAAATCTCAGCAGCTCATTCCTCTTCCCAAAGTGACTGTTTGTGTAATGTAAGGGACAAAGGAGAGTTCACAACAGCTTATTCAACTCCCATAGTCTGTTCACACCCTTTTGGCTGATCAATTTCGTCCATCCACACCTTGTGGCTGTTGGCATCTAAATGTTCACACCAAGGGGCTGTTTGTGTGCCCAAAAATGCTACTTAATTGATGCTAGTTGTTTAGCTTCCCAAAAGAGGAATATAAGTTGATTTTAAATGCTTTAGCTGCTACCTTGCACTTGCAAAATGTTCAAAGTACATTCAGCCCTCTAGAATGTCGTCCATTGAGCTCACCATCAGCTGAATTTAGCCACCACAATTTAATACTTTAATTTTAGAATTTTCTAGCTTAATCTAGTTTCATTTAACTTAGTTATTAAGTTTCTAATTAGGCTATTTGGCTAGCCATGCTTAGCTTATAAATAGCTTGTTGTTTCATTTTGTAAAGGACTTTTGCCATTTTTATCAACTTGAATGAACTTTGTTCAAAGAGTGAAATTACTCCTCTCTAAATTTGTACGAGTTTCAGTCTGACTTATCTAGCGAAGCTAGTAGCGTCAATCATTCTCTTCTTTTGAACTTATCACCAACTTGGTGTGGCGTTCATCCATCTTTTTATACCTTCGATTCTTGCTTTGCTAAGTAACGGGTCGAGGTCTATTTTCAAATTCTGTCATTCACCTTAAAACAAATAGAAACCGGGGTGACACTCTTTAGTGTGGAATCGTTTCTCGAGTTTAAGTTCTATTTTCCATCCCCACCAATTATCCCAAATTATCTATCCTTTGTTTTTCTTTTATTAAACTGAGCCATCTAAGTTCCCAACCTTATTATTTCTTTGTTAACAGAACCTACTACAATTTTTAAACTTATCCTTTACTCTAAAACCCTTTGCTAAGCTTTCGTATATTTTAAACAAGGTACATTTCTGACTTTGCCAACATTTTACTCGTAGACAATCAGGAAAACCCGTGAATGACTCGAATCAACCTGGGCCTTCTCACATCATTTGGTATCAAAGCTAAAAAATAAGGAGCGTCGACGTTTATCGAAGAAGCCGGAAGTAGGCTCGTGTTGAAAAAAATTCAAATTTGTGATTTTAAATTTTATTTGTATTCAGCATATTGTATACAAAGTGAAAAAAAAAAAATACAAAAATATAAGAAAATACAAAAATATATAAAAAATTACGAGTATTAAAAAAGTAAAGTTTGCAAGTTGTGATTTCCATTTCAGCTTCTTCTTTTCCCGATCTTAAAGCCATCATTCTACCCTCATAATTCTACCCCGATCACCAACATCATTTTACCATCATTTGGTATCATCCTTTCAACCCTCAACACCACACATACCAAATTTTCTTTGTTTTCAGCCTACCCTATACACCCGACGTTATCCCTTGCACCCATTTTTGAAGCCGACCCTAAAGCCGTGATAAGTCTACTAGAAACAAACTACTAATTTATGAGAGTGGGACGAGTGGTAAAAGACAAGAGAGTGTGAGATCATTCGAGAGAAAGAAAAAGCTAAAATGAGTGAAAACACGACCGGAGTGAAATCTTTTCCTTCTTTCCGAGTGACTTGTGAGAATTTTGTGCTCAGGTATTTAATTTCCTATTTTTGTTTTTAACATTTCTTCTTTTCAAAAATAATCATGTCTCGAGAAGAGTTTTCTACTTTTGAATTTCAATACTTGGTGAATGAGATGGGTTGAATGCTTGAATGGAAGCTAAGCCCAATACAAAAATGTTTGGACTGAGTGGAGGAAAAGGCCCGACGAAAGCAAAATCTCCCAAGTCAAGAAACTGAGTCACGACCATCACGAAGACCCATTTTTGATGACTACTCACGAAAAATTCCTATTGGGATTCCTACTCGTCAAGGAATTTGAGACAATGAAAAGACAGCTTCGAGCTTGAACCCTTTCGAGATACCGAACAAGAAAGTACGAGTTATTCCTCGTACTCCTCAAAGAAGTTCCTCTCGGAGAAATGTTCACAAAGACTTGATTGAGAAACCTACGAGAATACTTTCTCCTTCTTCGAGCCAAATACTTATCTTTTTGATTCTTTTGTATCATCTTCATGTTGTAATCAAATCGAAAAACAACGCAAAAGAAAAGTACAAGAAAAAGAAATTGAAAAAGAAGAAATAGAAATAGAAAAAGAAATTGAAAAAGAAGTCGAAAAAGAGAATGTTGGCAAAGTTAGAAATGGGTAAAATTGTTTAAAAATATGCGGAAGCTTAGCAAAGGGTTTTAGAATAAAGGATAAGTTTAAAAATTGTTGTAGGGTCGGTCAACAAATAAATAATAAGGTTGGAAACTTGGATGGCTAGGTTTAATAAATGAAAAACAAAGGATAGATAATTTGGGATAATTGGTGGGGATGGAAAATAGAACTTAAACTCGAGAAATGATTCAACACTAAAGAGTGTCACCCTGGTTTCTATTTGGTTTAAGGTGAATGATGGAATTCAAAAATGGACCTTGACAAGTTACTTAGCAAAGTAAGAATCGAAGGTATAAAAAGATGTACGAATGCCACACCAGGTTGGTGATAAGTTCGAAAGAAGAGAATGATTGATGCCACTAGCTTTGCTAGATAAGTCAGATCTAAACTCGTACGAATTTAGAGAGGAGTAATCTCACTCTTTTGACAAAGTTCATTCAAGTTGATAAAAATGGCTAAAAGTTCTTTTATAGTGTTCAGCTAGGTAGCCAAATGGCCTAAACAAAGACATAATATCTAAGTAATAACTAAGCTTGAAAAGGCTAAATTTTTTTGGAAATAAGACACTAAATTGCTGGAGCTAAATTCAGCTGAATTGAAGCTCAAGGGACGGTTTCTAGAAGAGCAAATGCACTTGGAGAAATGGCAGCAGCTAGGTTCAGCCAATTGAGCTTAAATGAGCTCATTAAAATGTAACTCTTGGCTGAAAAGATATTAGCATTAAAGGAGGACGTGAATAGCCTTGAAAATGTGAAAATGGAGCTGGAAAAGTCTTTGGAGTGTGATCAATGGTCAGCGAATGCATTTGGAAAGCATTAAAGCTGAATAGGCATGTCCAGGGTCGACCAAAGCTTTGAATAAGCTCAATCATTTTGCAGCTTTTGCTGAAACTTTACCAGCATTAAAATGAGTCTTGGAACAGCCACCATATGTTTAATTCAGCTTTAAAAACTCCCTTGTCCTTTGAATTACACGAACAGCCACTTGGGGAAGAGGAATTAGTTGTTGAGTCTTTATTCCAGCTGAAAAAAAACTCCCTTAAATGTCAGCCATGCACTTGGACGTCCAATGTAGTGTACCTGCACCAATTAGTTCAAAAATTAAGTTCCCCCTTGGACATATTAAATTCGGCAGCAATGAACTTAAAAACCTACACATTAATTCTAATTATAACTCTTAATTAAATTGTCTTACATTAAGACATATTAATTAGCTATAGGACTTAAGACATTTAATTGGCCTAAGGACAACTTAAATGGCTATAGGAAGACAGATTAATTGAGCTTAAGACAAATTAAATAGCTTAAAACATATTTAATTCTTAACTAAATTATTTAATTAACTTAAACTAAAATTAGCTAAATTTTATTCCAGTAATTAAATAATTAAAATGAGCTAAGAGTGAGCTAATAATGAGCTCAATGAGCTGAATTGAGCTCGTGTGAGTTGACTTGAGTTTGAGTGAGCTGAACCGGGCTGAAATTAGCTTGCACCAAGGTGCATGGGTTGCTCAAAGTTCGGCCTTCAGGGAGCGCGAGAGGATCGAGAAGTGAATCTTGGGTTGCCCCGTATACGCTCACATCACTAAGCCATGAATCTTGTAAATCTTTTTCATTACCTGTTTGTGATGGTTGCGTACATATTTTGACTCATTACTCGCATTTCAATCATGACTTGTGGAAACAATTTAAGTTGTTTGAATGCCTTGAAAACTATTCAATTCTGTTTCAAACATTTGATGAGGCATTAGCGAGTGAATTAGCTTGTTTGCATGAAAACTTGAATCTGTCCATTAGCATGCGTTATACTTGTCTCACTTTGCTTATGCTTGGACTACAAGTTTGTTTGCATTACTTTTTTCTAACTCAAGGCTATTCTTTTCAGGTGACTCAATTACCATCCACCCCATTCGGCCGAGGAAAGCTGAGTAAAAGGAATTATGTTCGAGAGAACCAACTGCTTGACTTGAGGGCAAGTCACTTTGAAGAGGGGGATGATGTGAGCATACCTGAGGCAACCCAAGATTTAATATTTGGTCCTCTCGAGCCGAACTTTGAGCAATCTGTGCACATTGGTGCAATCTGATTTCAGCTCATTTTTAGCTGAATCAAGCTTCTTTCCATGCGGTTCAGCTCACATGTGTTTATTTCAGCTCATTGAGCTCGGCTTAAGTTTAATTCAGCTCATTTGAGCTTAGTTTAATTTCTTTTCAGCTCATTAATATTATTTGCTAGAATAAAATTAGTTTAACTAATTAATTAATTTAGTTAAGTGATTAAATGTGTTTTAAGCTATTTAGTGTATCTGAATAATTTCGGTCATTAATAAGTTAAGTCCTTTAATGTGTCTAAATTCCTACAGCCATTTAAGTTGTCCTTAGGCCATTTAAGTTGTCTTAAGTCTTACAGCCAATTAATATGTCCTAATCTAAGACAATTTAATTAGGAGCTATTATTAGATTTAATGTGCTGGTGATGCAATCCTGGTCACATCATGGTTCGACTCTTTCCGACGTGATCGAGAGTGGCCTAAGCTCGAGGGGCCAAAGTGTAAAATGAAGCTGGTTTTAGCTCAATTAAACTCCTTTCCTTTGTGGTTCAGCTCACATGAGTTCATCTAAGCTCATTGAGCTAAGTTTAAGTTCACATTCAGTTCATTTAGTTTTTGATTAGTTTGATTTAATTCATCACTTTTATTTTGCTGCATTAAAACTTTTAAATTAGCTTTAAATAAAGGTGTTTAGTTTAAATAGATAAGTTGTGTTTAATAAGAGGCTTATTAATTAATCTAGTTACTAGGATGTTTTTAATGAAGTATGAGTTTAAGTTAGTTTAATTATGTTTCCATAAATTAACTAGTTGCTGCATTAATTGAAGTCTTAACTTTTAGTTCATTTAATAAAGTGTTTAAGTTAGTTTAATTTTGTCCATAAATTAACTAGTTGCTGCATTAATTGAAGTCTTAACTTCTAGTTCATTTATTAAGTCAAGAGTTTAATGTGTTGAGTTAAATTAGTGTTTAATAAGTGTTTAATGTGTTAAGTTAAATTAGTTTCTTTAATAAGTGTTTAATGTGTTTAAGTTAAATTAGAAACAATAATTGATTAAATGTGGTTAATATGTCTATTTAATGTGTTTGAATGTTGAAAACCTTTCAGCTGGAAACCGTTACACTTATGGGATGTTACAAAGAGTTTAATGTGACTTTTCAAGTGAGAATCGGTTACACACATAAAGGAAGCATTATTCAACATTAAAAGGAGCTGTTATGATAATTGAAGGAAGCATTATACATCAATTAATTTCAGCAGCAACCTCTTCTTCTTCCAATATCCGTTTGAAGCTTAAAGGTCACACATGAGTTACAAATTTTTATTTAGTTGTTGGAGACTTTTTAGCTAGCCAAGGACAACTCAAGGGACATATTATAAAAGCATTCAAGATGGACATTTGAGCCTTTTAAAATACCATTAGATGCTGGAGACTTTTCGGCTAGCCAATGACAACTCAAGGGACATTTTTAAAGCATTCAAATTCATTTAATCAGCTCATTAGGAGTCATAAAGTTGTTGTTATTTGGCTGGAGGAATTCAAGAGTTTTTAGATTTTATTTCAGCCATTTAAATGCATATTAAAGCTGAACTCATTTGACTCTTCAGCTAACCACATGTAAATTACTATATAAACTTGTTATTAGCTTGTAAAAAGTGACTTTTTGGAGACTTTTGAACTTTTTGTTCATTGAGTGAGATTATTCTCCTCTCTATCTTTCGTACGAGTTTCGATTTCGACTTATCAAGTTTTCTTGCTTGTGGCATCAATCATTCTCTTCCATCAACTTATACCATAGGTTCTTATCTTTATAGATAATGGGTCTTGGTCCATCATCGACTACCATTTTTCCAACTTAAACAAATATAGAACCCAGGGTGACACTTTATTAGTGTTGAATCGATTCTTTGTTTAAGTTCTTTCATACATTTCCATCAACTATCACCTATCATTTATCTAAACCATCACTTATCCATCTATCCAATTCCATTACCATCAGCCTCTCATTGTTTGGTCAGCCTTAAACCGAATCCCATCTTCTTCCCCTTCATCTTAAATCGAACCTATCCTTTTAATTATCCTAATCAACTCTTTCATTTAAACACCTCCATTCCTAACTTAAACCCACCTTCTAAACAAATTCACCTAAAGCTTCCACAAACTCATCCATATTTTTCCGATTATTTTTTGAAGACTTGATTCCTCCTCGTAGACGATTGGGCAACAAGCATACGTTTCGACTCACCTCGAGGTGGATCGTATCAGCTGGTTTTTTAAGTGTTTTGCTACCGAATTTAATATGTCCAAGGGGGAACTTAATTTCTGTGAATTAAATGGTGCGGTACACTACTTGGACGTCTAGGTGCTTGGCTGACATTTAAGGGAGTTTTTAAGCAGAAATTAAATCTTAGCAGCTCATTCCTTTTCCCCAAGTGACTGTTTGTGTAATGCAAGGGACAAAGGAGAGTTCACATTAGCTTATTCAGCTCTCATATTCTGTTCACACCCTTTTGGATGACCAATTTCGTCCATCCACACCTTGTGGCTGTTGGCATCTAAATGTTCACACCAAGGGGCTATTTGTGTGCCCAAAAATGCTACTTAATTGCTGCTGGTTGTTTAGCTGCCCAAGGGAGTAATATAAACTGATTTTAAATGCTTTAGCTGCTACCTTGCACTTGAAAAATGTTCCAAGTACATTCAGCCTTCTAGAATGCCGTCCATTGAGCTCACCATTAGCTGAATTTAGCCACCACAATTTAATACTTTAATTCTAGAATTTTCTAGCTTAATCTAGCTTCATTTAACTTAGTTATTAAGTTTCTAATTAGGCTATTCGGCTAGCCATGCTTAGCTTATAAATAGCTTGCTGTTTCATTTTGTAAAGGACTTTTGCCATTTTTATCAACTTGAATGAACTTTGTTCAAAGAGTGAAATTACTCCTCTCTAAATTCGTACGAGTTTCAGTCTGACTTATCTAGCGAAGCTAGTAGCGTCAATCATTCTCTTCTTTTGAACTTATCACCAACTTGGTGTGGCGTTCATCCATCTTTTTATACCTTCGATTCTTGCTTTGCTAAGTAACGGGTCGAGGTCTATTTTCAAATTCCATCATTCACCTTAAACCAAATAGAAACCGGGGTGACACTCTTTAGTGTGGAATCGTTTCTCGAGTTTAAGTTCTATTTTCCATCTCCACCAATTATCCCAAATTATCTATCCTTTGTTTTTTGTTTATTAAACCGAGCCATCTAAGTTCCCAACCTTACTATTTCTTTGTTAACTGAACCTACTACAAATTTTAAACTTATCCTTTATTCTAAAACCCTATGTTAAGCTTTCGCATATTTTAAATAATTTTACCCATTTTTGACTTTGCCAACATTCTCCTCGTAGACGATCGAGAAAACTTGTGAATGACTCGAATCAACCCGAGCCTTCTCACATCATTTGGTATCAGAGCTAAAAAATGAAGAGCGTCGACGTTTATCAAGAAGTCGAAAGTGTTGAAAAAAATTCAAAATTAAAAAAAATTCAAAGTTGTAATTTTAAATTTTATTTGTATTCAACATATTGTATACAAAGTGAAAAAAAGAAGAAGAAAATACGAAAATATATAAAAAAAATATGAGTATAAAAAAAAGTGAAGTTTGCAAGTTGTGATTTCCATTTTAGATTCTTCTTTTCCCGATCTCAAAGCAATCATTCTACTCTCATAATTCTACCCAATCACCAACACAATTTTATCATCATTTGGTATCATCCTTTCAACCCTCAACACCACACATACCAAATTTTCTTTGTTTTTAGCCTACCCTATACACCCGACGTTATCCCTTGCACCCATTTTTGAAGCCGACCCCAAAGCCACGATAAGTCTGCTAGAAACAAACTACTAATTTACGAGAGTGAGATGAGCGGTAAAAGACAAGAGAGTGTGAGATCATTCGAGAGAAAGAAAAAGCTAAAATGAGTGAAAACACGATCGGAGTGAAATCTTTTCTTTCTTTCAGAGTGACTTGTGAGAATTTTGTTCTCAAGTATTTAATTTCCAGTTCTTATTTTTAACATTTCTTCTTTTCAGAAATAATCATGTCTCGAGAATAGTTTTCTGCGTTTGAATTTCAATACTTGGTGAACGAGATGGGCTGAATGCTTGAATGGAAGCTAAGCCCAATACAAAATGTTTGGACTGAGTGGATGAAAAGGCCCGACGAAAGCAAAATCTCCCAAGTCAAGAAACTGAGTCACGACCATCACGAAGACCCATTTTCGATGATTACTCATGAAGAGATTCCTGTTGGGATTTCTTCTCGTTAAGGAATTCAAGGCAACAAAAAGAAAGCTTCAAGCTTGAACCCTTTCGAAATACCGAACAAGAAAGTACGAGTTATTCCTCGTACCCCTCAAAGAAGTTCCTCTCGGAGAAACGTTCACGAAGACTTGATCGAGAAACCTATGAGAATACTTTCTCCTTCTTCGAGCCAAATACTTATCTTTTCGATTCTTTTGTATCATCTTCATGTTGTAATCAAATCGAAAAAGAACGCAAAAGAAAAGAAAAGAAAAAGAAAAAGAAAAAGAAAAGAAAGAAGAAATTGAAAAAGAAATTGAAAAAGAAGTCGAAAAAGAATTTGAAAAAGAAAATGAGAGTGAGCAAAAAGAGAAAATTTTAAAAGAAAGAAAATAAAATGAGTTAGAAAAACAAACAAGAGAAAAAGAGGCAAAAGAGAAAGAAAAGGTGAGGAGTGATTCAACTAACCCATATGAAATATGTTCTTATTCTGTTCCCGCTTTTTAATCAACTTCAATACCTTTCTCGAAAAGAGGTGAGGAGTGAAATCATTCAACTAACCCATATGAAAATCATTTGACATTTGTCAACAAAATTTTTGATGACTTAGTTTTTAAACGATTTTTAAGTTTTGCTCTTCTTTGAATGGGTTGATGTGGTTCGATAGTGATTTGATTTTGCATGATGACAATTTTTCATGAGAAACAATTAAAATTTTCAATTATGATATCAATTACTACCTTGCGAAAAATCAACTTCAATGTTTGTTAGTGACCACATGTTTGACTTAATGAACCCTTTGCTACAATTTGACATAAGTAATCAAACTCATGTTTTTAAATTGGGAATTTGTTTTGATTCAACTTGTGGGAAAATCAAGCAACATCAATTGTGTGTGAACAATTTTTATTGTTTTGAGACTTGGGTTTTGAATAAGGTAAGAAAATTTGCCAATTTTGTTTTCAATTTACATTCGTGCCTTAAACAATTTCTGTGGTTATACATGAAGTTCGCGTTTCGTTTGGAAAAGGTTAATTCAATCACGAAGCTTCGGCTACACTATAGTCCCAAGGAGAGAAGATTTGTGATCATCGAACAAGGTAAAATTGACCCTTATTCTTCTGTTCATAAAGGTAAGACACTTGAAACTTTTGAAACATTTTTGTTCTCCTCGAATGGTGTTAAAAATCATGTTGCTGATTTCACTTTTGTAAAACACTTAGATCGTGATGTGCTTGACTTTCCTATTTTGCTTCTTGATGAACTATCTAACCTGATTATTGATAAAAAGATCCTTGTTTTTGAGCATCGTGATTTTGTTGGCAAGTATACGATTGAACAGAAAATACAATGGCCAACTAAGCTAAATGATGTGAGACAGCCCGGGTTGATTCGAGTCGTTCACGGGATTGCCCGATCGTCTACGAGGAGAATGTTGGCAAAGTTAGAAATGGGTAAAATTGTTTAAAAATATGCGGAAGCTTAGCAAAGGGTTTTAGAATAAAGGATAAGTTTAAAAATTGTTGTAGGGTTGGTCAACAAATAAATAATAAGGTTGGAAACTTGGATGGCTCGGTTTAATAAATAAAAACAAAGGATAGATAATTTGGGATAATTGGTGAGGATGGAAAATAGAACTTAAACTCGAGAAATGATTCAACACTAAAGAGTATCACCCTGGTTTCTATTTGGTTTAAGGTGAATGATGGAATTCGAAAATGGACCTTGACAAGTTACTTAGCAAAGTAAGAATCGAAGGTATAAAAAGATGTACGAACGCCACACCAGGTTGGTGATAAGTTCGAAAGAAGAGAACGATTGACGCCACTAGCTTTGCTAGATAAGTTAGACCAAAACTCGTACGAATTTAGAGAGGAGTAATCTCACTCTTTTGACAAAGTTCATTCAAGTTGATAAAAATGGCTAAAAGTTCTTTTACAATGAAAATGAACAACTATTTATAGTGTTCAGCTAGGTATCCGAATGGCCTAAACAAAGACATAATATCTAAGTAATAACTAAGCTTGAAAAGGCTAAAAAATTTTGGAAATAAGACACTAAATTGCTGGAGCTAAATTTAGCTGAATTGAAGCTCAAGGGACGATTTCTAGAAGAGCAAATGCACTTGGAGAAATGGCAGCAGCTAGGTTCAGCCAATTGAGCTTAAATGAGCTCATTAAAATGCAACTCTTGGCTGAAAAGATATCAGCATTAAAGGAGGACGTGAATAGCCTTGAAAATGTGAAAATGGAGCTGGAAAAGTCTTTGGAGTGTGATCAATGGTCAGCAGAATGCATTTGGAAAGCATTGGAGCTGAATAGGCATGTCCAGGGTCGACCAAAGCTTTGATTAAGCTCAATCATTATGCAACTTTTGTTGAAACATTACCAGCATTAAAATGAGTCTTGGAACAGCCACCATATGTTTAATTCAGCTTTAAAAACTCCCTTATCCTTTGAATTACATGAACAGCCACTTGGGGAAGAGGAATTAGCTGTTGAGTTTTATTCCAGCTGAAAAAAAATTCCCTTAAATGTCAGCCATGCACTTGGATGTCCAATGTAGTGTACCTGCACCAATTAATTCAAAAATTAAGTTCCCCCCTTGGACATATTAAATTTTGGCAGCAATGAACTTAAAAACCTGCACATTAATTCTAATTATAACTCTTAATTAAATTGTCTTACATTAAGACATACTAATTAGTTGTAGGACTTAAGACAATTTAATTAGCCTAAGGACAACTTAAATGGCTATAGGAAGATAGATTAATTGAGCTCAAGACAAATTAAATAGCTTAAAACATATTTAATTCTTAACTAAATTATTTAATTAACTTAAACTAAAATTAGCTAAATTTTATTCTAGCAATTAAATAATTAAAATGAGCTAAGAGTGAGCTAATAACAAGCTCAATGAGCTGAATTGAGCACGTGTGAGTTGACTTGAGTTCAAGTGAGCTGAACCAGGCTGAAATTAGCTTGCACCAAGGTGCATGGGTTGCTCAAAGTTTGGCCTTCAGGGAGCACGAGAGGATCGAGAAGTGAATCTTGGGTTGCCCCGTATACGCTCAGATCACTAAGCCATAAATCTTGTAAATCTTTTTCATTACCTGTTTGTGATGGTTGCGTACATATTTTGACTCATTACTCACATTTTAATCATGACTTGTGGAAACAATTTAAGTTGTTTGAATGCCTTGAAAACTATTCAATTCTGTTTCAAACATTTGATGAGGCATTAGCGAAGTGAATTAGCTTGTTTGCATGAACACTTGAATCTGTCCATTAGCATGCGTTATACTTGTCTCATTTTGCTTATGCTTGGACTACAAGTTTGTTTGCACTACTTTTTGCTAACTCAAGGCTATTCTTTTCAGGTGACTCGATTACCATCCGCCCCATTCGACCGAGGAAAGCCGAGTAAAAGGAATTATGTTCGAGAGAACCAACTGCTTGACTTGAGGACAAGTTGCTTTGAAGAGGGGGGATGATGTGAGCATACCCGGGGCAACCCAAGATTCAATTTCTAATCCTCTCGAGCTCCCTGAAGGCAGAACTTTGAGCATTCTGTGCACATTGGTGCAAGCTGATTTCAGCTCATTTTTAGCTGAATCAAGCTTCTTTCCATGCGGTTCAGCTCACATGAGTTTATTTCAGCTAATTGATCTCGGTTTAAGTTTAATTCAATTCATTTGAGCTTAGTTTAATTTCTTTTCAGCTCATTAATATTACTTGCTGGAATAAAATTAGTTTAACTAATTAATTAATTTAGTTAAGTGATTAAATGTGTTTTAAGCTATTTAGTGTGTCTGAATAATTTCAGTCATTAATAAGTAAAGTCCTTTAATGTGTCTAAATTCCTACAGCCATTTAAGTTTCCTTAGGCCATTTAAGTTGTCTTAAGTCTTACAGCCAATTAATATGTCCTAATCTAAGACAATTTAATTAGGAGCTATTATTAAATATAATGTGCTGGTTTTTTAAGTGTTTTGCTACCGAATTTAATATGTCCAAGGGGGAACTTAATTTCTACAAATTAATTGGTGCAGGTACACTACCTTCAATGTCTAAGTGCTTGGCTGACATTTAAGGGAGTTTTTAAGCTAAAATTAAATCTCAGCAGCTCATTCCTCTTCCCCAAGTGACTGTTTGTGTAATGCAAGGGACAAAGGAGAGTTCACATTAGCTTATTCAGTTCCCATATTCTGTTCACACCCTTTTGGCTGATCAATTTAGTCCATCCACACCTTGTGGCTGTTGGCGTCTAAATGTTCACACCAAGGGACTGTTTGTGTGCCCAAAAATGCTACTTAATTGCTACTGGTTGTTTAGCTGCCCAAGGGAGGAATATAAGCTAATTTTAAATGCTTTAGCTGCTACCTTGTACTTGAAAAATGTTCCAAGTACATTCAGCCTTCTAGAATGCCGTCCATTAAGGTCACCATCAGCTGAATTCAGCCACCACAATTTAATACTTTAATTTTGGAATTTTCTAGCTTAATCTAATTTCATTTAACTTAGTTATTAAGTTTCTAATTAGGCTATTCGACTAGCCATGCTTAGCTTATAAATAGCTTGTTGTTTCATTTTGTAAAGGACTTTTGCCATTTTTATCAACTTGAATGAACTTTGTTCAAAGAGTGAGATTACTTATCTCTAAATTCGTACGAGTTTCGATCTGACTTATCTAGCGAAGCTAGTGGTGTCAATTGTTCTCTTCTTTCAAACTTATCACCAACCTGGTGTGGCGATCGTCCATATTTTTATATCTTTAGTTCTTGCTTTTCTAAGTAACTGGTCGAGGTCTATTTTTGAATTCCATCATTCACCTTAAACCAAATAGAAACTGGGGTGACACTCTTTAGTGTGGAATCGTTTCTCGAGTTTAAGTTCTATTTTCCATCCCCACCAATTATCCAAAATTACCTATCCTTTGTTTTTCGTTTATTAAACCGAGCCACCTAAGTTCCCAACCTTATTATTTCTTTGTTAACCGAACCTACTACAATTTTTAAACTTATCCTTTATTCTAAAACCCTTTGCTAAGCTTTCGCATATTTTAAACAATTTTACCCATTTTCGACTTTGCCAACATTCTCCTCGTTGACGATCAGGAAAACCCGTGAATGAATCGAATCAACCCGGGCCTTCTTACATCATTTGGTATCAGAGCTAAAGAAAAGGAGCCCTGACGTTTATCAAGAAGCCAAAAGTAGGTTCGTGTTTAAAAAAATTCAAAATTAAAAAAATTCAAAGTTGTAATTTTAAATTTTATTTGTATTCAGCATATTGTTCTTTTGATCGAATATTAGAGGAAGAAGAAAGGCTTTAGTTCTTTTGATTTTTGGCACTTCTAAGCTTGAATTCAAGGTATGTTTCCGGTCAGTTTTTGATAATTTTTTATGTTTTAGCAATCATTGCTTTGAAAGCTATCAAACCCATGTTTCAATTTAATGAATTGGTGATGTTTGTGTGATATGCCATTGATGATTTGTTAAGATTTTTGATGATCTTTGGTGTTAAATGAAAGATATGAGTTAGATGAATATATTTTGTCCTTGAATTTTTGATGAATTTAGCTAAATAGGGCTAAATTGAGAAAATGGTAAATTGAGGGACTAAATGATAAAATTTGATGGAAAATATGGACTTGTATGAGATGTTTATGCATTCGGCTAGGCATGTGTATGTGTGGATTTTGTGAAATTGATGTTTTGAGAAAAATAGACTAAATTGATAAATTGTGCAAATATGAGGGTTAATTTGTAAATAGCCCTAAATGTGTGTCCTTGGTTTGAATTGAATGAATTGTGAATAAAAGGGTTAATTCTGAATATGTTTAGATCAAGAACCGAGGAAAACGAACTTAGATCGTGGGAAAGCGAAAATAACCGAGTAGCCGTTTTTCATTTTTGACATATCGAACCCGAGGTAAGTCATTATGCAAAAATATGAATATGTATGCATTTGTAATTGTTCATATGATCAATGATGATAATGAATGCTTATGAGAGGTTATGTATTTGAATTCCGAGATAAGTTCGATATAGTGACTAAGTCTGAGAAGCCCCATACGAACCTAGGAATATATTGGATTGGCTAAGTCGCATCATAGATATTGTTCTATTTTTATCATGTAAGACCACATCTGGGACGTTGGCATTGATTTGAGATTCGTGTAAGATCCTTTCCGGGACAGTGGCATCGATATTTGATTATGTGTAAGACCACGTCTGAGATGTTAGCATCAATATGAGCTTTACGTATAAGACCACGCCTGGGACATTGGCATCATTATGATCCTTACGTGTAAGACCATGTCTGGGACATTGGCATCGTTCTGATTCGTGTAAGACCCTGTTCGGGACAGTGGCATCGATATCTGAGTACATGTAAGACCTCGTCTGGGACGATGGCATTGTACTACTATTCTGAGCTTCTGAGTATCCTACTGGATTCCTTATGGTTCAACGGGCAAGTCTGAAATACGAATGACAAATCCGAGCTTTAGTAGATTAAGTAAATGAATGTCTGATTTAGGTACGTTGATTATACACCAAATGTGTATATAAGGTAAGCATCTAAGTGATCTTACTATGATGAGATGTATATGGAATTTATAATATGATAAGAATTGTTTTGGCTAGATGAGCTATATGTTTAATTGATTCTTGAATGGTGATAATGGCTAATGTGGTTAAAATTGTATGAACCAAAGCAAATAAGTGAGAGTTTGCTAAGTGATTGATATGTGCCAATGTATTTATTTGCATATAAGCCTTCCATACCAAGTTTATTTGTATATGACTTACTAAGCTTTTGGAAAGCTTACTCTGTGTATGTTTTCTCTGTTTTATAGGTCGTCAAAGCTACTGAAGGCTCGGGACTGTCACGAATCGTCATCACACTATTGAACTTATTTTGGTACACTTTGAAAATGTATATGGCTAGATATGGCATGTATAGGCTAGTCCTCGATATGAATTATTATGTGAACTTAGCCAAGTGATTTGGCTAGTTATGTTTTGGTAATAAGCTTAAAGGAATGTGATATGTGAAGTTGTTTTGGTAAGATTAGTTGATATATGAAATAGTTATGATGTGGTTTGGTCATGCTAATTGATATGTTTGGAATTGGTTTTGAATGTGTAGATGGAATGGATATTGAATGTATTATTGTGTGAATTCCTTAGTTGTCAAATATGCATGTTTTGGGATGGCTGTTTGGTATATTTTGGTGATTATATGTGAATGAAGTGGGATGATATATGTTGCTTGTAGGTTTGACCCTTATGGGTGGCATTTTGGCCTTGAAAATGGCTTATAATGTCACACAGGGTTGTGGCACACTGGACGTGCCTAGAGACCATGGGTGAATTGGCAGAATGTAGCTTAATAGTACACTGCCTCGACACGGGGGTGTCAACTGGCAGTGGTGGGGAAGTCAGTATATGGCCTAGTAGCACACGACTATGGCACACAGGCGTGCCTAGTGACCGTGTTGATATAGTTAGTATATAGACACGAATGGACACACGGGGGTGTCTAGAAGCCATGGAGGGCACATGGTCTCCTCCCACGGGCATGTCTCCCCTGTATTTTATAAAAGTTTAAAATTTTCATGAAATTTTATTTGTGTTTCAGTTTAGTCCCGACTCAACTTCTAAGCATGATTAAGGTCTCAAGGACCCGTCTAAGGGACATTTTGTTTGAGAATAATGAATGAACGTATGAATCTCTATAAATGCTTTCTAATCTATTTGGTAGAGCTCCTAACTCGAATCCGATGATGGACTCAGGATAGGGTGTTACATTTGGTTGGTATCAGAGGTATGGTTTAGCCGATTCTCGGACTAACGTAGCATGTCAGAGTCTAGCTATACATGCCATATATCTGAACTGTGATAGTGTGATGAATCCTGATGTATAAAATGTGATTTTTGTATAGTAATGGATCCCAAAAGAGCCGTAGCTGATGACGTAAAAAGTAATGCGCCTGCTCGCTCAACGGATAGTGCCTTCTAAATCGAGACCAGCTACATGCGGTCAAGAGGGAGAAGCTAAGCAAGCTTGCTTCCAAATGATGAGTGAGTGGTTCACTCATTTTGTTAAGAATAACCCGACTGTTTCACAACTCCCATCCCCGATTAATCACCCTCAGACTACAGTTGTGCCACTAGTTATGCATCCGAATCTGTTGAATATGCCTCCTGTTGACAAGATCCATAAGTATGGGGCCGAAGAATTCTGAGCTACTAAAGATGATGGCCGAGTTCTGGATTGAAAATACTATTCGGGTATTTAATGAAATGTCTCTGACTCTCGAAGAATGCATAAAATGTGTTGTATCATTACTCCGAGATGCAGCTTATCAATGGTGGAAAACTCTAATTTCTATTGTTCTGAGAGAGCGAGTTACATGGGATTTCTTTCAGATCGAATTCTGGAAGAAATATATCAGTGAGAGATTTGTTGATCAGAAATGGAAAGAATTTCTAGAACTTAAATAGGGTCGAATGACTGTTTCTGAGTATGAACAAGAATTCATGAGACTGAGTCAGTATGCCTGGGAATGTGTATCTTCTGAAGCTATAATGTGCAAAAGATTCGAAGATGGTCTTAATGAAGACATTCGTTTGCTAGTCGAGATTTTAGAAATAAAAGAGTTTGTTGTACTAGTTGACCGAGCATGCAAAGCTGAGGCACTCAGGCAAGATAAGAGAAAAGCTGAGTCTGAAGCTCGAGATGTGAAAAAGAGATTTTAGAGTAAATCATTTCAGATGCTCCGAAAAGATTTAGAGATAATCAAAGCCGTTTTAGAGATAACATGGGATATTCGAATAGAAATCAATCAAGACCGCAAATGAGTTCTAAAACCTTAGCAACTTCAGTGGCTAGCGTTGGAAATATTCAATCTGAGAAACCTAAATGTAAACATTACAGAAAAAGGCATCCAGGAAGCTGTAGATTAAATGACAAAGCTTGCTTTAGATGTGGATCGCTTGATCATTTTATCCATGATTGCCCTGAGTTTGTCGAGCTAGAAACTATTCAGAATTTGAGATCTGATAATGCACCGGTGAGAGGTAGACCATCGAAGAATGTAAGAAATGTTAGTGGTAATTAGAAAACTACAAGAGACAATGTTGTCAGATCTGAAGCTAGAGCGCCAACCAGAGCGTATGCTATCCGAGCCCGAGAAGAAGCTTCATTGCCAGATGTCATAACTGGTACTTTTACTCTTTATGATACTTCTGTGATTGCTTTGATAGACCCTGGTTCTACGCATTCATATATTTGCATGAATTTAGTATTCAGCAAGACTTTGCCTGTAGAGTCATTGAGTTTGCTATAAAAGTATTGAACCCCTTGGGTAAAAGTGTCCTTGTTGACAAAGTATGCAAGAATTGTTCGCTAATGTTTCGAGATATCTGTTTCCCTACTGATCTGATGCTTTTGCCATTTGATGAATTTGATATTATTCTGGGTATGGATTGGTTGTTTATGCATGATGCTGTTGTGAACTGCAAAAGAAAGAATATAGATTTGAGATGTCCAAATAATGAGATTGTACGAGTTGAGTCTAATGATTTGAATGGATTGCCTGCTGTGATATCTGCTTTGAAAGCTCAGAGTTATTTGAATAAGGGTTATGAGGCATATTTTGCTTATGTAATTGATTCGAAAATGTCTGAAAGGAAGATTGAGTCAGTGCCTATTGTCTGTGAGTTTTTTGATGTGTTTCCTGAAGAGTTACCAGGTTTACCTTCGATTCGTGAAGTTGAGTTTGGTATTGAGTTGTTACCTGGTACTACACCTATTTCGATAGCTCCGTATAGAATGGCACCAACAAAGTTGAAAGAGTTAAAGTCACAGTTGCAAGAATTGACAGAGAGAGGGTTTGCTAGACCGAGTTTCTCGCCTTGGGCTCCTGCTCTATTTGTGAAAAAGAAAGATGGCACGATGAGGATGTGTATCGACTATCGTCGGTTGAATAAGGTGACAATAAAGAATAAATACCCGTTACCCTAAATTGATGATTTATTTGATCAGCTTAAAGGAGCTACTATGTTTTCAAAGATTGACCTGAGATTGGGATACTATCAGTTGAGGGTTAAAGATTCAGATATTCTAAAGACTGCTTTCAGAACGAGGTACGGGCATTAAGAATTTTTAATTATGCCATTTGGACTAACCAATGCTCCTGCTATTTTTGTGGATCTGATAAACAAAATTTTTAGACTGTATCTAGATCGATTTGTTGTCGTATTCATTGATGACATTTTGATTTATTCGCGTGATGAGGCTAAACATGCTGAACATTTGAGAATTATTTTGCAAACTTTGAGAGAAAAGCAAATGTATGCGAATTTAGGAAATGTGAATTCTGGTTACATAAGGTTAGTTTTCTGGGACATATTGTGTCAGCTTCTGGAATTCAAGTTGATCCGAGCAAGATTTCTGCTATTCTGAACTGGAAACCTCCAAGAAATGCAATTGAAGTTCGCAGTTTTCTGGGTTTAGCTGGTTATTACCGCAGATTTGTAAATGGCTTTTTGACAATAGCTACTCCGTTGACTAGATTACTCCAGAAAGATGTCAGATTTGAATGGTCGGATAAATGTCAGAAAAGTTTTGATCAATTGAAAACTCTGTTAACAGAAGCTCCAGTGTTAGTACAGCCAGAATCAGGTAAAGAATTTGTTGTATACAGTGATGCTTTGTTAAATGGTTTGGGATGTGTTTTGATGCAGGAAGGCAAAATGGAAGCTTATGCCTCGAGACAGTTGAAGCCTCATGAAAAGAACTATCCGACGCACGATCTTGAATTAGCTGCGATTGTGTGTGTGCTAAAGATTTGGCATCATTATCTGTACGGTGAGAAATGTCACGTGTTTTTAGATCATAAAAGTCTAAAATATCTAATGACTCAGAAAGATTTGAACCTGCGTCAAAGAAAATGGTTAGAGCTGTTAAAAGATTATGAGCTCGTGATAGATTATCATCTGGGTAAAGCTAGTGTTGTTACTGATGCTTTGAGTAGAAAATCATTATTTGCACTATGTACTTTGAGTACTCAGCTGGATTTGTCTGATGACTATTCTGTGATAGCTAAATTAAAAGCGATACCGTTGTTCTTACAACAGGTATGTGAAGCTCAAGAATCTGATAATGAATTGCTAGTGAAGCGAGCTCAGTGTGAAATGAAATTCGAATCTAAATTTCAAATAGTTGATGATTGTTTGAGATTCTGGGATCGTATCTGTGTTTCGAGAAATCCAGAGTTGATTCAGTTGATTTTAGGTGAAGCTCATAATAGTAGTCTATTTGCTCATCCGAGAAGTACTAAAATGTATCATGATTTGAAATGACATTATTGGTGGTCTGGTATTAAATGGGACATTTCTGACTTTATTTCGAAATGCTTAGTTTGTCAGCAAGTGAAAGCTAAACATCAAGTTCCGTCTGGGTTGCTACAACCGATTCTAATTCCTGAATGGAAATGCGATAGAGTGACAATGGATTTTGTTTCTGGTTTACCTCAGACTCCAAGAAAGAAAGATGCGATTTGGGTCATAGTAGACCGATTGACGAAATCTGCCCATTTCATTCTGGTAAGATCTGATTTTTCACTTGACAGATTAGTTGAGCTTTATATTTCTGAGATTGTGAGATTGCACGGGGTGCCATTATCCATTGTGTCAGATAGAGATCCGAGGTTTTCATCAAGATTCTAGAAGAAATTGCAAGAAGCTTTAGGCACGAAATTGCACTTCAGTACAGCTTTTCATCCGTAAACAGATGGTCAGTCTGAACAAATTATTTAGATTCTTGAAGACATGTTGAGATGCTGTATACTTCGGTTCAGTGGCTCATGAGAATAGTATCTGCCATTGATTGAACTTGCGTATAATAATAGTTTTCAGACGAGTATCAAAATGGCACAATATAAAGCTTTGTACGGACGTAAATGTCGTACACCTCTGTATTGGATCGAGCTCGGTGAAAATAAGCTTCACGAGGTTGATTTAATAAAAGACTCAGAATAGAAAGTGAAACTGATCCGAGATTGTTTGAAAGCAGCATCTGATCGTCAGAAGTCTTATGCGGACTTGAAATGAAAATATATAGAATTTGAAATCGGCGACAAAGTACTAAAATGTATCATGATTTGAAACAACACTACTAGTGGTCTGGCATGAAAAGGGGTATTTCTGACTTTATTTCAAAATGTTTAGTATGTCAGCAAGTGAAAGCCGAACATCAAGTCTCGTCTGGGTTGTTACAACCGATTCTGATTCTTGAGTGGAAATGGGATAGAGTGACCATGGACTTTGTTTTTTTTACCTCAGACTCCAAGAAAGAAAGATGCGCTTTGGGTCATAGTTGATCGATTGACGAAATCTGCCCATTTTATTCCTGTAAGATCTGATTTCTCACTTGAGAGATTAGTCGAGCTTTATATTTATGAGATTGTGAAATTGCACAGGGTGCCATTATCTATTGTGTCAGATAGGGATACGAGGTTCACATCACGATTCTGGAAGAAACTGCAAGAAGCTTTGGGCATAAAATTACACTTCAGTACAGCTTTTCATCTGCAAACAGATGGTCAGTCCAAACGAATTATTTAGATTCTTGAAGACATGTTAAGATGTTGTATACTTGAGTTTAATGGTTCGTGGGAACAGTATCTGCCATTGATTAAATTTGTGTATAATAATAGTTTTCAAATGAGTATTAAAATGGCACCTTATGAAGCTTTGTACAAACGTAAATGTCGAACACCTCTGTATTGGATTGAACTCAGTGAAAATAAGCTTCACGGGGTCGATTTGATAAAAGATTCAGAACATAAAGTGAAACTGATCCGAGATTGTTTGAAAGTAGCATTTGATCGTCAGAAGTCTTATGCAGACTTGAAATCTAAAGATATAGAATTTGAAATCGGTGACAAAGTATTTTTGAAAGTGTCTTCGTGGAAGAAAGTGCTTCGATTCAAATGTAAAGGCAAATTAAGTCCGAGGTTCATCGGATCATATGAGATCATTGAATGTGTCGGGCCTCTTGCATATAAATTGAAGTTGCCTTCTGAACTAGAAAAGATACACAATGTATTTCATGTTTCGATGCTTCGTAGATATCGATTCGATCCGTCACATGTTATAGCTCCGTCTGAAATTGAAATTCGATCTGATATGACATATGAAGAGGAACCGATCCGTATTTTAACTCGTGAAGTGAAAGAGTTGAGAAATAAGAAAATTCTGTTAGTGAAAGTAATGTGGAATCGACATGGGATTGAAGAGGCTACCTGGGAGCCTGAAGACTCAGTAAGAATAATATCCGAATCTGTTTAACGGTAAGATTTTTGGGGACAAAAATCCCTAAGGGGGGAGAATTGTAACAGTCTAGTTTATACCCTAGTCAGAACAGTGGTTTCGGGACCACAAATTTGAGTTCGTATAATATTTTAATATTATATTTTGTACCGTTGATATGTGATTTAGCATGTGGTAAATTTTCGTAAGTGAATTTGTCCGTTCACAAAAGGATGAAATTGCAATGAATGAGAAAATTGTATGCTATTTGTTTAAGTATCAAATGTTGTGGCTTTGTATAGTTGAAGGACTTATGTGGCAATTAAGCCATTACTATAGATAGTGGATGGCTATGGTCCATATTAACCTTTGAAAATATGTTTTATAAGTTTATATTATAAGGGTAATTATGTCATTCATGTATTAAGTATATTATGGTTTAATAAAAGTATGAAATTAGACATTATTTCATTCATCCTTTGACCGAATATTAGAGGAAGAAGAAAGGCTTTAGTTCTTTTGATTTTTGGCACTTCTAAGCTTGAATTCAAGGTATGTTTCCGGTCGATTTTCGATAATTTTTACGTTTTAGCAATCGTTGCTTTGAAAGCTATCAAACCCATGTTTCAATTCAATGAATTGATGATGTTTGTGTGATATGCCATTGATGATTTGTTAAGCTTTTTGAGGATCTTTGGTGTTAAATGAAAGATATGAGTTAGATGAACATAAATTGAGAAAATGGTAAATTGAGGGACTAAATTGCAAATTTGATGGAAAATATGGACTTGTATGAGATGTTTATGCATTCGGCTAGGCATGTGTATGTGTGGATTTTGTGAAATTGATGTTTTGAGAAAAATGGACTAAATTGATAAATTGTGCAAATATAAGGGTTAATTTGTAAATAGCCCTAAAGGTGTGTCCTTGGATTGAATTGAATGAATTAGTGAATAAAAGGGTTAATTCTGAATATGTTTAAATCAAGAACCGAGGAAGACAGACTTAGATTGCGGGAAAGCGAAAATAATCGAGTAGCCGTTTTCATTTCCGACATATCGAACCCGAGGTAAGTCACTATGCAAATAAATGAATATGTATGCATTTGTATTTGTTCATATGATCAATGATGATAATGAATGCTTATGAGAGGTTATGTATTTGAATTCCGAGATAAGTTCGATATAGTGACTAAGTCCAAGAAGCCTCGTACGAACCTAGGAATAGATAGGATTGGCTAAGTCACATCATAGATATCTGTTTTGTTTTTATCATGTAAGACCACGTCTGGGACGTTGGCATTGATTTGAGATTCGTGTAAGACCCTATCCGAGATAGTGGCATCGATATCTGATTATGTGTAAGACCACGTCTAGGACGTTGGCATCAATATGAGCTTTACGTAGAAGACCACGTCTAGGACGTTGGCATCATTATGATCCTTAGGTGTAAGATCATGTCTGGGACATTGGCATCGTTTTGATTCGTGTAAGACCCTGTCCGGGACAGTGGCATCGATATCTGAGTACATGTAAGACCTCTTCTAGAATAATGGCATTGTACTCCTATTTCGAGCTTCTGAGTATCCTATTGGATTCCTTATGGTTCAACGGGCAAGTCTGAAATACGAATGACAAATTCGAGCTTTGATAGATTAAGTAAATGAATGTCCGATTCAGGTATGTTGATTATACACCAAATATGTATATAAGGTAAGCATCTAAGTGATCTTACTATGATGAGATGTATATGGAATTTATAATATGATAAGAATTGTTTTGGCTAGATGATCTATATGTTTATATGATTCTTGAATGGTGAAAATGGCTAATGTGGCTAAAATTGTATGAACCAAAGCAAATAAGTGAGAGTTTGCTAAGTGATTGATATGTGCTAATGTATTTATTTGCATATATGCATTCCATACCAAGTTTATTTGTATACGACTTACTAAGCTTTTGGAAAGCTTACTCTGTGTATGTTTTCTCTGTTTTATAGGTCGTCAAAGCTACTGAAGGCTCGAGACTGCGTCACGAATCGTCATCACACTATTAAACTTATTTTGGTACACTTTGAAAATGTATATGGCTAGATATGGCATGTATAGGCTAGTCCTCGATATGAATTATTATGTGAACTTAGCCAAGTGATTTGGCTAGTTATGTTTTGGTAATATGCTTAAAGGAATGTGATATGTGAAGTTATTTTGGTAATATTAGTTGATATATGAAATAGTTATGATGTGGTAAGTATATAGATGAATGGTGTTTGGGCATAATTGTGATTTGGTCATGCTAATTGATATGTTTGGAATTGGTTTTGAATGTGTAGATGGAATGGATATTGAATGTATTATTGTGTGAATTCCTTAGTTGTCAAATATGCATGTTTTGGGATGGCTGTTTGGTATATTTTGGTGATTATATGTGAATGAAGTGGGATGATATATGTTGCTTGTAGGTTTGACCCTAATGGGTGGCATTTTGGACTTGAAAATGGCCTATAATGTCACACGATTGTGGCACACGGGCATGCATAGAGACCGTGGGTGAATTGGTAGAATGTAGCTTAATAGTTCACGGCCTCGACACGGGGGTGTCAACTGGCCGTGGTGTGCAAGTCAGTAGCTAGCTAAGAGCACACGACCATGGCACACGGGCATGCCTAGTGACCGTGTTGATATAGTCAGTATATAGACACGGATGGACACACAGGGGTGTCTAGAAGCCATGGAGGGCACACGGTCTCCTCTCACGGGCATGTCTCCCCTGTATTTTAGAAAAGTTTAAAATTTTCATGAAATTTTATATGTGTTTTAGTTTAGTCCCGACTCGACTTCTAAGCATGATTAAGGTCTCGAGGACCCATCTAAGGGACATTTTGTTTGAGAATAATGAATGAACGTATGAATCTCTGTAAATGCTTTCTGATCTGTTCGGTAGCGCTCCTAACCCTTTTTCAGCTACGGACTCAAGATTGGGGTGTTACAAGTTATTCCTCGTACCCCTCAAAGAAGTTCCTCTCGGAGAAACGTTCATGAAGACTTGATGAGAAACCTACGAGAATACTTTCTCCTTCTTCGAGCCAAATACTTATCTTTTCGATTCTTTTGTATCATTTTCATGTTGTAATCAAATCGAAAAAGAACACTAAAGAAAAGAAAAGAAAAAGAAAAAGAAAAAAAGAAAAAGAAGTTCAAAAACATATTGAAAAAGAAGAAAAAGAAAAAGAATTTGAAAAAGAAGTCAAAAAAGAATTTAAAAATGAAAATGAGAGTGAGCAAAAAGAGAAAATTGAAAAAGAAAAAAATAAAACAAGTTAGAAAAACAAATGAGAGAAAATGAGGCAAAAGAGAAAGAAAAGGTGAGGAGTGATTCAACTAACCCATATGAAATTTGTTCTTGTTCTGTTCCTTCTTTTCAAGTTTTCGAAAGGCTTAGTGACAAGTATCAACTTCAATACCTTTCTGATGAAAGACGCTTTTGTATGATCAGCATAGGTAAGGTTGAAGATGAAATCACACCCCACGAGTTTGAAGGTAGGCAAGGTAAGGAATTTTTAATAACCGAGTCATGACAATCCAATTTGACATTTGTCAACAAAATTTTTGATGACTTAGTTTTTAAATGATTCCTTTATTTTCATTCGATTGATTGCTATTCTTTGAATGTGGTTGGTGTTGTTTGGTATGATCGAAAAACCAAAGATTTGATTTTGCATGATGACGGTTTTTCACGAGAAATAATTAAAATTTTTTATTATGATAATTTTGTGCATCAATTACTGCCTTGCGAAAAATCCATGAATTTGTGCAATTTTGATTTAATGAATGCAAGGAGATTTGAATGTTTGTTTCTGAGGACGCAAAAATCATTTTTGGTTGACATGTTTGACTTAATGAACCCTTTCAAACTCATGTTTTTAAACCGAGAATTTGTTTTCATTCATTTTGTGGGAAAATCAAGCAACATCGATTGTGTGCGAAAATTTTTTATTGTTTTGATACTTGGGTTTTGAATAAGGTAACAAAATTTACCAATTTTGTTTTCCAATTTACATCCGTGCCTTAAACAATTTCTGTAGTTGTACATGAAGTTCACGTTTTGTTTGGAAAAGGTTAATTCAACCGCGAAGCTTTGGCTACACTATAGTCTCGAGGAGAGAAGATTTGTGATCATCAAACAAGGTAAAATTAACCCTTATTCTTCTGTTCATAAAGGTAAGACACTTGAAACTTTTGAAATGTTTTTGTTCTCCTCAGGTGGTGTTAAAAAATCATGTTGCTGATTTCACTTTTGTAAAACACTTAGATCGTGACGTGCTTGACTGTCCTATTTTGCTTCTTGATGAACTATCTAACTTGATTATTGATAAAAAGATCCTTGTTTTTGAGCATCGTGATTTTGTTGGCAAGAATACGATTGAACCGAAAATACAATGGCCAACTAAGCTAAATGATGTGAGACGGCCCGAGTTGATTCGAGTCATTCACGGGATTGCCCGATCATCTACGAGGAGAATGTTGCCAAAATCAGAATGGGTAAAATTGTTTAAAAATATGCGGAAGCTTAGCAAAGGGTTTTAGAATAAAGGATAAGTTTAAAAATTGTAGTAGGTTCAGTCAACAAAGAAATAATAAGGTTGGGAACTTAGATGGCTCGGTTTAATAAATGAAAAACAAAGGATAGATAATTTGGGATAATCAGTAGGGATGGAAAATAGAACTTAAACTCGAGAAACGATTCAACACTAAAGAGTGTCACCCCAGTTTCTATTTGGTTTAAGGTGAATGATGGAATTCGAAAATGGAATTTGAAATTGTCTTAGATTAAGACATATTAATTAGCTATATTAATTTAATTGGCCTAAGGACAACTTAAATGGTTGTAGGAAGACAGATTAATTGAGCTCAAGACCAATTAAATAGCTTAAAACATATTTAATTCTTAACTGAATTATTTAATTAACTTAAACTAAAATTAGCTAAATTTTATTCCAGCAATTAAATAATTAAATTAAGCTAAGAGTGAGCTAATAACGAGCTCAATGAGCTGAATTGAGCTTGTGTGAGTTGACTTGAGCTCGAGTGAGCTGAACCAGACTGAAATTAGCTTGCACCAAGGTGCATGGGCTGCTCAAAGTTCAGCCTCTAGGGAGAACGAGAGGATCGGGAGTGAATCTTGGGTTGCCCCGGATATGCTCACATCATCTCCCCTCTTCAAAGTGACTTGTCCTCAAGTCGAGCCATTGGTTCTCTCTAACATAATTCCTTTTACTCGACTTTCCTCAATTGAAAGGGTGGATGGTAATCAAATCACCTGAAAAGAATAGCCATGAGTTAGCAAATAGTGGCGCAAATAAACTCGTGATCAAGCATAAGCATGATAAAACAAGTATAATGCATGCAAATGGACATAGGCAAAAAACCATGCAAATAAACTAATTTGCTTGACAATGCCTTGTCAAATGTTTGAAACAAGATCGAATAGGGTTCAAGGCATGCATACTGTAATAGTCTGGTTTATACCCTAGTCGAAACAGTGGTTTCGGGGCCACAAATTCAAGTCAGTATAATATTTTTTATATTATTTTTGTGCATTTGATATGTGACTAAGCATGTGTTAAATTTTCGTAAGTTAATTTGTCCGCCTATGTGTTTAATTTGACGAACGGATTGAATTGTATTAAATGCAAAGTTAGTATGCTATTTATTAATGTACCAATGTGTTGTGCTTTTAAAAGAAAAGGCCTTAAGAGGCAATTAAACCATTTTAAAAGATAGTGGTTGGTTAATGGACAATAATGGCCTTGAATTATATTTGTTTTATATGTTTATTAAAGGTCAATTTAGTAAATGAATTATAAATGTTTTATAATTATAATAAAACATAAAACATGGCCATTGTTCATCCTATTTTGGCCAAAAATCAAAGAAGAAAAGAAAGGGTTTGAATGTCTCTAATATTCGGCTAGCTTTTGATTCAAATTCAAGGTATGTTTTGCTTTATTTTTTTATAATTTCTACGTTTTCGTAATCGTTGTTTCGAGTGCTATCAAACCCATGTCTCAATTTTTTGTATTAATGATGTTCATGAGATATGCCATTGATGATATGTTGAGCTTTGTGATGAACTTAGTTGTTAAATGAAAGATTTGAGCTAGATGAACATACTTTGTTCTTGAATTTTTGATGAATTTAGCTAATTAGGGCTAAATTGAGAAAATAGTAACTTAAGGGACTAAATTACAAATTTGATGGAAAATATGGGCTTGTATGAGATGTATGAACATTCGGCTAAGCATGAGTATGTGATGATTTTGTGAATTTGATGTTTTAAGAAAATGGACTAAATTGATAAATTATGCAAATGTGAGGGTTAAATTGCAAATAGCCCTAAATGTGTGTCCTTGGATTGAATTGAATGAGTTAGTGAATAAAAGGGTTAATTCTGAATATGTATAGATCAAGAACCGAGGAACACGGATTTAGATCGCGGGAAAGCTAAAGTAATCTAGTAGCCATTTCTGTTTCAATTAAACTGAACTCGAGGTAAGTCATTATGCAAATAAACGTATTTGTATTGAATTATATTTGTTTGTATAACTATTGATAACAATGAATGCTTACGAGATGCCATGTACATGAATTCCGAGATAAGAACGACATAGTAACAATATCCGAGAAGCCCCGTATGAACCTAGGAATAGATAAGATTAGCTATGTCATGACATAGGTATCTGTTCTGGTTTATCATGTAAGACCACGTCTGGGACGTTGGCATCGATATGATCTTTAAGTGTAAGACCATGTCTGGGACATCGGCATCGTATTGATTCGTGTAAGACCCTGTCTAGGACAGTGGCATCGATATCTGAGTGCATGTAAGACCTCGTCTAGGACGTTGGCATTGTACGACTATTCCGATCTTTTTGAGTATCCTGTTAGGTTTCTAATGGTTCAACGGGCAAGTCTGTGATACGAATGGCTATGTGAATTGTAAATCCGTTTCAAGTACATTGATTTATACACTAAGAGTGATACAAGGTAAGTATCTATGTGATCTTACTATGATGATTATGTATATGGGAATAATAATATGATATGTGAAAGTATGCATGAAATAACTATGTGTTTATAAGATTTTTGAATTGATGAATGTGGCAAAATGTGGTCAAGTACATGGACCAAAGCATACATGTGATAAATTTGCTATGAAAGCTAATTGTACCAATGTTCCTATATGTCTATGTGCCTTTTATGTTAAATTTATTTGTATATGACTTACTAAGCTTTTGGAAAGCTTACTCTCTGTGTGTGTTTTTTTCTCTATTTTATAAATTGTCACATAGTTGTGATACACGGGCGTGCCTATCAACCGTGGGACTAAGTTAGTAGCTGATTAAGAGTACACGGCCTTGGCACACGGACGTGCCTGGTAGCCATGTGGTCAAGTCAGACTCGACCACGGCCTTAGCACACGGGCGCGCTTGGTGGCCGTGGAGCCAAGTCAGTCTCGACCACGGCCTTAGCACACGGGCGTGCTTGCTGGCCGTGGAGCCAAGTCAATTTTGACCACAGCCAAGGTACATGGGTGTGCTTGGTAGCTCTGGAGTTAAGTTAGATTCGACCACGGGGGAGACACATGGGCATGTTTAGCAGCCGTGGATGGCACACGGCCTATTTGCACGGGCATGTAAGCCCTGAAACTTAGAAAAAGTTTTAAATTTCTGAGAATTTCTATATGTGTTTTGGTTTAGTCCCAACCCTGCTTCTAAGCATGTTTTAGGTCTCAATGACCTACCGATAGGACACTATGAATCTAAATGATGGTTTAATTTATGATTTGTTTGATAAAGTTTGTGATCTGTCAGGTAATTCCCTTAACCTTAATCCGGCTACGGACACAGGATAAGGGTGTTACACATACAACTCAATTTGATTCCACAAGTCATGATTGGCATGCAAGTAATGGGTCAAAAGATAGACATAATCATCACATACAAGTAATTGAAAAGATTCACTCACAAAGGCATCATGACAATTATCAAAAACAAGAATCTTTTTATCAACGACCAAAACAAATAGATCATTATCAAGCAAAATAAAGCTATTAAGCATGTCACGATCTAAGTGTTCTACAAAAACGAAATCAACAACGTGATTTTTGTCACCATCTGAGGAGGACAAACAAGTTTCAAAAATTTCAAGCATCTTACCTTTATGAACAAAAAGATAAGGGTCGATTGTACCTTTTCCATTTAACACAAACCTTCTCTCCTCGGGAATGTAGTCTAATCGAAGCTTCATGGTTGAATTAACCTTGTCGAAATGAAATGCGAACTTCAAGGACAACCATAGAAATGGATTAAGGAGCGAATTTAAATTGAAATCAAATTTATCATACCTTGTGTCCTTATTCAAAAACCAAGTATCAAAACAATAGAAATTGTTCGCACGAATTTCAAGTTGTTGGTTTTTCCCACAAAGCGAACCAAAACATATTCCGGGTTTAAAAACTTGATTTTGATTATTCATGCCAAAGTGTAGCAAAGGGTTTAGTAAATCGAACATGTCAATCCGAAAGGATTTTTGCATACACAGGAACAAATAATCAAAACTCTTTACATGCTTCAAAACAGTTTTGCAAAAACTCGAGGATTTCAAACAAGGGAGCAAATTATTCACATAATCATCACAATCGAATAAATTGATATGTTTATATGAAAATTCATGATCACGCATAATCAAGTTTCGTAGCTGCCAATTAAATGTTACTTCACCAACATGGTCGACAACACCACAAATTTCATTAGCGGTGCTTTCCTTGCAATCATTTAAAACAAGCACTTCACCATTAACCAAAGGATGGTAATTGACCATATCACCAATGTAATCATAAACATTCAAACAAGTTGGTGAAGATTGAAACATTTTATAGCACTTACCTTCCTTACCTTGTGGCACCGGTGGACTAAGATGACCTTTGCCATTCAAAGTGAAACGTCTCTCCTTTAGAGGGTAATGGAGATGGAACTTATGGATTGATTCTTCAGAAACCTGAAATGAAACAACACAAGGAATACTCAAATGGTGGTTAGTGGAAATATTCCTTACTTGCTCTCGCTTGTCTTTTTCTTTTGTTTCTTTTTCTAACTCAATTTCTTTTCTTTCTTTTTCAATTTTATTTTTGTTCTCACACTCTTTTTCAATTTCTTTTTCTTCTTTTCTACTTCTTTTTCAATTTTATTACAACTTGTAGATGTTACAAAAGAATAAAAAGATAAGTGTTTTGCTCAAAAGCAGAGAAAGCACTCTCGTAGGCTTCTTGACCATTTCTTCGGGAACATCCCTTCGTGCGTGATGTCTTTGAAGCATACGACGATTCACTCATACTTTTTTGTTTGTCACCTCGAATAGTCTCAAACTTGAAGCTTTCTTCTCTTCGTCTCGAAGGCCTTGATGAATATGAATCCCGATAAGAATCTCTTTGTGAATAGTAATCGAAAATGGGTCTTCAAGATGTTCGTGACTCCGTTTATCTACTTGGTGGATTTTGCTTTTGTCGGGCTCTTTTCTCCACTCGGTCCAAACATCTTTGTATTGGACTTAGCTTCCTTTCAAGCATTCGGTCCATCTCTTTCACCAAGTATTGAAAGTCATCGACTAAGAATTCGTCTTGAGACATGTTTATTTACTAAAAGTAGAAATGTTACAAGAACAATAAACAGAAAATTAAATACCTTACTACAAAATCTCACAAGAGCACTCACAAAGAAAAATTCACTCACTCTCGTGTTTAAACTCTCTTTTAAGGCTTTTACACACTCTAATGCACTCACCACTCGTGCCTTTTTCCGCTCATCTCACTCTCATAAATACATACTTTGTTTCAAGTAAACTTATTGTGGCTTAGAGGTCGGCTTCAAAATGGGTGCAAAGTATAACGTAGGGTGTATAAGGTAGGCTGAAAACAAAGAAAATAAAAATTAAGGTATGTGTGGCATTGGGGTGGGAAGGGTGATACCAAATGTTGGTAAAAAGGTTTTGATGATCGGGGTAGAAGTATGAGGGTAGAATGATAGCTTGAGATCGGGAAAAGAAGAGCTGAAAGGAGAATCACAACTTGCAAAAAAAAATATTTCACTATTTTTCTTTTTTTATCTATTTATCTTTCCCTATTTTCTCTTATTTTTTCAATATTTCAAGTACACAAACAAAATATAATGAGAAACTTTGAATACAACTTGATTTTTTTTTAATTTCAATTTTTTTCAACACGAACCTACTTTTGGCTTGATATGAATGTCGTCAGAGCTCCTCTTTTTCAAGCTCTGATACCAAATGATGTGAGACGGCCTGGGTTGATTCGAGTCATTCACAAGATTGCCTGATCGTCTACGAGAAGAATGTTGGCAAAGTCAAAAATGGGTAAAATTGTTTAAAAATATGCGAAAGCTTAGCAAAGGGTTTTAGAATAAAGGATAAGTTTAAAAATTGTAGTAGGTTCAGTCAACAAAGAAATAATAAGGTTGGGAACATAGATGGCTTGGTTTAATAAATGAAAAACAAAGGGTAGATAATTTGGGATAATTGGTGGGGATGGAAAATAGAACTTAAACTCGAGAAATGATTCAACACTATAAAGTGTCACCCCGGTTTCTATTTGGTTTAAGGTGAATGATGAAATTTAAAAATGGACCTTGACCCGTTACTTAGCAAAGTAAGAATCGAAGGTATAAAAAGATGGATGAACGCCACACCAGGTTGGTGATAAGTTTGAAAGAAGAGAACGATTGAGGCCACTAGCTTCGCTAGATAAGTCAGACCGAAACTCGTACAAATTTAGAGAGGATTAATCTCACTCTTTGAAAAAAAGTTCATTCAAGTTGATAAAAATGGCTAAAAGTTCTTTTACAATGAAAATAAACAACTATTTATAGTGTTCAGCTAGGCAGCCGAATGGCCTAAATAAAAGACTTAATATCTAAGTAATAACTAAGCTAGAAAAGACTAGAAAATTTTGGAAATAAGACACTAAATTGCTGGAGCTAAATTTAGTTGAATTGAAGCTCAAGGGATAGTTTCTAGAAGAGAAAATGCACTTGGAGAAATGGCAGCAGCTAGGTTCAGCCAATTAAGCTTAAATGAGCTCATTAAAATGCAACTCTTGGCTGAAAAGATACCAGCATTAAAGGAGGACGTGAATAGCCTTGAAAATGTGAAAATGAAGCTGGAAAAGTCTTTGGAGTGTGATCAATGGTCAACTTAATGAGGAAGGAACCAGCTGAATGCATTTTGAAAGCATTGGAGCTGAATAGGCATGTCCAGGTTCAGCCAAAGCTTTGAATAAGCTCAATCATTATGCAACTTTTGCTGAAAAATTACCAGCATTAAAATGAGCCTTGGAACAGCTAACCTATTTTTAATTCAGCTTTAAAAACTCCCTTGTCCTTTGCATTACACAAACAGCCACTTGGGAAGAGGAATAAGCTGTTGAGTCTTAATTCCAGTTGAAAAGAAACTCCCTTAAATGTCAGCCATGCACTTGGACGTCCAATGTAGTGTACCTGCACCAATTAATTCAAAAATTAAGTTTCCCCCTTGGACATATTAAATTCAGCATCAATGAACTTAAAAACCTATACATTAATTCTAATTATATCTGTAACACCCCAAACCTAGACCTTGAAGTTAGGCCTGAATCTGGCGTGTCACATGGAAGTGTTTTTTTCAAAACAATATTTCTTGTTTAAAACTTGCATGAGAGTTAAAGCCTCTTTGTTAAAACTCATAACACTTAAGCAATTGTCATTCACTTGAAAATGTAATTAGTTTTAAAACCTTATCTGTTGCGGAAGCACATTTAAAATAAACAATTTACAAAAATATTATGTTTAAAAATAAAGTTATAGAAACATTTTGAAAACATTGTGAAAATATAGTGTTTTGAAGACAGTTATCGTTTTGTAAATCGTATTCAACTTTTAACAGTTAGAAAACATCATAAGTAAATATCACAAATAATAAGTTAAAAATAGAGAGGTCTTATTACAACCCAAATCAAAATATTTAAAAGTAAATAATCAAAATAGCAAGCATAAGCAGTGTGTGGTCTTCTCCGAGTCCTTCGCAGCTTCGATCCGTCTAAGGCTGAGGATTACTAGCACAGTTAAAAATGGGGTGAGTTTACGAAAATTCAGTGTGTAATCCCTTACTAGAGTAACAGTCAGTATACAAAAATAGAAATTGAAACAGTCTGGGCCAAAGCCCTTTAACAGTAATAGTACAGTCCAGTTTAATGCATATGTGAGTCAAAGCCCACTACAACAATATCATTTAGGTCACAGCCCGTAACAGAATTAATTGGGCCTAGCCCATTTCAAAATCAATTTCATATGCATAATGTGTGATGCATGCTAACCCATCCCATCCAACCCTGCACTTGCCTCTGTCCAACCCTGCACTACCTGCGGGGAATAAATCACCCACGCCATCCTTACACTCCCAATGTTAGCACTGGTTGCGGCACTAACCAAAATCGCAACAAAGCTGCTAGTATATATATACGACTCTAAGCCTTTAGTAGCAGTATTATAATTGGCACAAAGCCATCAGTAACTGTATTATGTTTGGCATATAGCCATTAGCGACGGTAATATAATCAGCACATAGCCTTGGGTAAATATGATCGACACAAAGTCATCGATGTATATGTTAGGCACATAGCCACGGGTAAATACGATTGGTACAAAGCCATAATCAAGATGGCACAGAGCTATATTTAGGTTGGCACAGAGCCATAATCAAATTATGCGACTTTAAGCCATCCGTTGGTCCACAATCGTCTCATGCGACTCGTGCGACCTTAACAGATCAATACTGGATCCACAGTCATCTAGCCACCCGTGCGACCCTATCAAAACTTCCTCTATATCAATGTCCCAACCCCATGCAATATGTCGTGTATGTCATGCTCAATCATTACACGTGTATGTAAAATGGCCAAGCTTAGTAACAGTCAATTCAACACATATTAACAGCATATCAGTCACACGCCCACAGTCAAGTCAGTTAAAACACAGTCATACAATCATAGTCAAATCAGTCAAATCATAGCACAAGTCAGTCATTTACCCACAAATTACAAAACAGTCATTTGCCCTATAAGGTTATTTTGGTAATCCTACCATTCAGGGGTATTTTGGTAATTTTACTCTACATGGGTATTTCAATAATTTTGCAAACTGTGGGTATTTCAGTAATTTTGCAAAATGGGGGTATTTTAGTAATTTTACAAACTGAGGGTATTTCAATAATTTCACAAATCAGGGGTATTTTGATAATTTCGAAATCTAAGGGCATTTCGATAATTTCACAAATCAGGGGTATTTTGGTAATTTTACAAACTGGGGGTACTTCGATAATTTCACAAACTGAGGGTATTTCAGTAATTTTACAAACCAAGGGCATTTCAATAATTTTGTAAACCAAGGGCATTTCAGTAATTTTGTAAACTAAGGTATTTTAGTAATTTTGTAAACCAAGGGTATTTTAGTAATTTTGTAAATCAAGAGTATTCCAGTAATTTTGTAAACCAAGGTATTTCAATAATTTTGTAAACCAAGGTATTCTAAACAGAGATAACGATGCGAATAGGCCTAGGGCCCATTCTTGGCCCACACGCTCGTGTGGCCCGTTTAGCCCAAATCTAGCCATAGATATGAGATTCACATAGACCAGTCCAATATTCTACTACACAATCATACAATTTATTCATATAGGCCCACGAGCTCATTGGCCCTACATGGCCCCTTTTGGCCCATCGTGGCCCAAACAGCCTAAACCCTCAAGAACACTCATGATGGCCTCAACTATCACGTCACAGCTCCCACACGTGCGCTCGCACGCTTGTGTGGCTACCATCACTATGTGACCGGCATTTTGGCATTTGCCGTTCTACAGCTAGAGTAGTGCGAAACACACACATGATAGGAATCTGGAGTTAATCCGCGCTCCGAGCACTCCGATGCCTAAACGCCAACCAAGGTATGCTTACTCTCCTCATAGATCGCTCTATTTAAAGCCAGCTTCTCGCCTACTCTCATGCTAGCTTCCCGATGTGGGATCCCACCTTCAGCAAAGTTTAATTCCATCACAACCACTTGCCGTCCCAACCTAGAAAAATAAATATCCCTTTTTGCTTGCAATGGGATTTGAACCCTTGCCCTCTCCTATGCTCCAGACACTACATGCCACCACAACACAAGCTCTTTTTGTGACTTAAAACATGCGCAACTAAATATAAGCCTATGGGCCAAAGTCTAAGTTCATTTAAAAGGAAATCAAAATGAATTGCAAGTGCCAAGACTTGAACCCAAGCTCTCCCTTACACCCTTAATGACGCATTGCCACTAGACCACTCCCTTCCTTGTGTCATTTCTTTCCACATTTTATTCTTAAAGCCTACTTACTTACTCTTAGGGTTTTATTCACCTTAAACCAAAATTTTTCCTAAAGCCCAGGTTTGAACCCGGTACTTCATGGAAGCCCCCTAACCTTCCCAAATCACTCACCTAATAGGTCCAACTTGCATTAGTGTCGTTCTCTTGTTCTCAAAAATTTTAAACGCTCCCATGCCCAAGGCCCAATAGGCCATATTCTACTAGGCCCAACAATTCGGGGTGTTACAGTATCTCTTAAGACATATTAATTACCTGTAGGACTTAAGACAATTTAATTGGCCTAAGGGCAACTTAAATGGCTGTAGGAAGACAAATTAAATAGCTTAAAACATATTTAATTCTTAACTAAATTATTTAATTAACTTAAACTAAAATTAGCTAAATTTTATTCCAGCAATTAAATAATTAAAATGAGCTAAGAGTGAGCTAATAACGAGCTTAATGAGCTGAACCAGGCTGAAATTAGCTTGGACCAAGGTGCATGGGTTGATCAAACTTTAGCCTTCAGGGAGCGCGAGAGGATCGGGAAGTGAATCTTGGGTTGCCCCGGATATGCTCACATCACTAAACCATGAATCTTGTAAATCTTTTCCATTACCTGTTTGTGATGCTTACATACATATTTTGACTCATTACTCGCATTTCAATCATGACTTGTGGAAACAATTTAAGTTGTTTGAATGCGTTGAAAACTATTCAATTCTGTTTCAAACATTTGACGACGCATTAGTTAGTGAATTAGCTTGTTTGCAAGAAAACTTGAATCTGTTCATTAGCATGCGTTATACTTGTCTTACTATGCTTATGCTTGGAGTACGAGTTTGTTTGCATTACTTTTGGCTAACTCATGGCTATTCTTTTCAGGTGACTCGATTACCATCTGCCCCTTTCGATCGAGGAAAGTAGAATAAAAGGAATTATGTTCTAGAGAACCAACTGCTCGACTTGAGGAAAAGTCACTTCGAAGTGGGGGGGATGATGTGAGCATACCCCAGGGCAACCCAAGATTCACTTTCCGATCCTCTCGAGCTCCCTGAAGGCTGAACTTTGAGCAATTCGTGCACATTGGTGCAAGCTGATTTCAGCTCATTTTTAGCTGATCAAGCTTCTTTCCATGCGGTTCAGCTCACATGAGTTTATGAAGCTCACTGAGCTTGGTTTAAGTTTAATTCATCTCATATGAGCTTGGTTTAATTTCTTTTCAGCTCGTTAATATTATTTGTTGGAATAAAATTAGTTTAACTAATTAATTAATTTAGTTAAGTGATTAAATGTGTTTTAAGCTATTTAGTGTGTCTAAATAATTTCGGTCATTAATAAGTTAAGTCCTTTAATGTGTCTAAATTCCTACAGCCATTTAAGTTGTCCTTAGGCCATTTAAGTTGTCTTAAGTCTTATAGCCAATTAATATGTCCTAATCTAAGACAATTTAATTAGGAGCTATTATTAAATTTAATGTGCTGGTTTTTTAAGTGTTTTGCTGCCGAATTTAATATGTCAAAGGGGGAACTTAACTACTGTGAATTAATTGGTGCAGGTACACTACCTTGGACGTCTAGGTGCTTGGCTGATATTTAAGGGAGTTTTTAAGCTGAAATTAAATCTCAGCAGCTCATTCCTCTTCCCCAACTAACTATTTGTGTAATACAAGGGACAAAGGAGAGTTCACATTAGCTTATTCAGCACCCATATTCTGTTCACACCCTTTTGGCTGATCAATTTCGTCCATCCATACCTTGTGGCAGTGGCATCTAAATGTTCACACCAAGGGGCTATTTGTGTGCCCAAAAATGCTACTTAATTGCTGCTGGTTGTTTAGCTGCCCAGGGGAGGAAGATAAGCTAATTTTAAATGCTTTAACTGCTACCATGCACTTGCAAAATGTTCCAAGTACATTCAGCCTTCTAGAATGCCGTCCATTGAGCTCACCATCAGCTACATTCAGCCACCACAATTTAATACTTTAATTCTAGAATTTTCTAGCTTAATATAGTTTCATTTAACTTAGTTATTAAATTTCTAATTAGGCTATTCGGCTAGCCATGCTTAGCTTATAAATAGCTTGTTATTTCATTTTGTAAAGGACTTTTGCCATTTTTATCAACTTGAATGAACTTTGTTCAAAGAGTGAGATTACTCATCTCTAAATTTGTACGAGTTTCGGTCTGACTTATCTAGCGAAGCTAGTGGGGTCAATCACTCTCTTCTTTTGAACTTATCACCAACCTGGTGTGGTGTTCGTCCATCTTTTTATACCTTCGGTTCTTGCTTTGCTAAGTAATGGCTCGAGGTCCATTTTTGAATTCCATCATTCACCTTAAACCAAATAGAAATCAGGGTGACACTCTTTAGTGTTGAATCGTTTCTCGAGTTTAAGTTCTATTTTCTATCCCCACCAATTATCCCGAATTATCTATCCTTATTTTTCGTTTATTAAACCGAGCCATCTAAGTTCCCAACCTTATTATTTCTTTGTTAACCGAACCTACTACAATTTTTAAACTTATCCTTTATTCTAAAACCCTTTACTAAGCTTCCGCATATTTTAAATAATTTTACCCATTTTCGACTTTGCCAACATTCTTGTCATAGACAATCGGGCAAACCCGTGAATGACTTGAATCAACCCGGGCCGTCATTTGGTATCAGAGCTACAAAAACAAGGAGCACCGACATTTATCGAAGAAACCAATTCGAAATTAAAAAAATTTCAAAGTTGTAATTTTAAATATTATTTGTATTCAGCATATTGTATTCAAAGTGAAAAAAAAAGAGAAAGAAAAAATACGAAAATATATAAAAAAAATTACGAGTATAAAAAAAAGTGAAGTTTGCAAGTTATGATTTCCATTTCAGCTTGTTCTTTTCCCGATCTCAAAGCCATCATTCTACCCTCATACTTCTACCCCGATAACCAACATCATTTTACCATCATTTGGTATCATCCTTTTAACCCCCAACGCCATGCATATCAAATTTTCTTTATTTTCAGCCTACCCTATACACCTGACGTTATCCCTTGCACCCATTTTTGAAGCCAACCCCAAAGCCACGATAAGTCTACTAGAAACAAACTACGAATTTATGAGAGTGAGACGAGTGGTAGAAGGCAAGAGAGTGTGAGATTATTTGAGAGAAAGAAAAAGCCAAAACGAGTGAAAACACGAGCGGAGTGAAATCTTTTCTTTCTTTCCGAGTGACTTGTGAGATTTTTGTGGTGAGGTATTTAATTTGTTATTTTTGTTTTTAACATTTCTTCTTTTTAGAAATAATCATGTCTCGAGAAGAGGTTTCTGCGTTTGAATTTCAATACTTGGTGAACGAGATGGGCCGGATGCTTGAAAGAAAGCTAAGTCCAATACAAAAATGTTTGGACCAAGTGGAGGAAAAGGCCCGACGAAAGCAAAATCTCCCAAGTCGAGAAACAGAGTCACGACCATCTCGAAGACCCATTTCTGATGACTACTCACGAAGAGATTCCTATTGGGATTTCTACTCATCAAGGAATTCAAGACAACGATAAGACAGTTTCGAACTTGAACCCTTTCGAGATACCGAACAAGAAAGTACGAGTTATTCCTCGTACTCCTCAAAGAAGTTCCTCTTTGAGAAATGTTCACGAAGAATTGATCGAGAAACCTACGAGAATACTTTCTCCTTCTTCGAGAAACCTACAGAATAAATTGAGGTGTTTATATGAAAATTCATTATCACGCAGAATCGAGTTTTGGTTTTGCCGATTAAACATGACTTCACCTCCAAACCTGTCAACGCAAAGATTTTGATTAAAAAAATTTTCCTTACCCTTATTTAAAACAACAATTCTAATCAAGGAAGGAAAGTTAACCATATCTTGGCACGGAGCTTTTACAAAGATGAAATCATCGACAAGACATTTATCCACATTCAAAGAAGATAGCTGAAAGGCAAGTGTTAGGGAATCCTTACCTAACTTACCTTTGGGCTCGTGTGGTTCAATTTTATCTTCAACCTTACCTTTCTCGGTCATGGAAAAACGCCGCTCATCAGGAAGGTATTGAAGTTGATATTCGTCACTCAGCTTTTGGGAAACCTGAAAAGAAGGAATAGAACAAGAACAAATTTCATATGGGTTAGTTGAAGCACTCCTCACCTTTTCTTGTTCAGTTGTCTCTTTTTTTTCTCGTTTCCTTTTCAACGACACTTGTTCCTTTCACACTCTCACTTTCTTTTTCAATTTTCTTTTCTTCAATTTCTTTTTCACATTCTTTTTTTATTTCTTTTTCAACCTCTTTTTCTTTTTCAATTTATTTTTCTTTTTCCTCTTTTTCTATGTTTTCTTTTTCTATCTTTTTTTATTTCATTACAACTTGAGGATGATACAAGGGAGTCGAAGAGATAAGTATTTTGCTCAAAGAAGGAGAAAGTATTCTTATAGACATCTTGATCAACTCTTCGGGAGCAATTCTCCGTGCTTGAATTCTTTGAAGCGTACAAAGAATAACTCGTACTTTCTCGTTCGTTATCTCGAAGAGTCTCAAACTCGAAGCTTTCTCTTTATCTCGACGGCCTTGTTGAATAGGAGTCCCAAAAAGAATCTCTCCTTGAGTAGTCATAGGGAAGGTGTCTTCGTGATGGACTTAACTCCGTTTCTCGACTCAGTGGAGTTTGCTTTTGTCGAGTTATTGCTCGAGGTTCTCACTTTTCTTGAATGGGCTTAATCTTTCGATCGAGCATATCCTCCATTTCTTTCAACAAGTATTGAAACTCAAATGCTATAAACTCATCTCAAGACATGATTAAATATCGACAAGAAAAGTGTTAAACAAAAAAACAAAAAAGTAAATACCTCACTACAAAATCTTACTATTTCACTCGAAAAGAAAATAAGAATGTTCACTCCACTCGTGTTTACACTCATTTTGGCTTTTTATTCTCTCAAATGGTCTCATACTCTCTAGCCTTTTATTGCTCATCTCACTCCCGTAAATTCGTATTTCGTCTCGTTTAGACTTATTGCGGCTTTGGGGTCGACTTCAAAATGGGTGCAAAGGGATATATGTATGGTGTAAAGGTAGGCTGAAACAAAAGAAGATTTGGGTTTGTGTGGCGTCAGAGAGGAAAGAAATAATGGGAGATTGGTTTTGAAGATCGGGAAAAAAAATAGAAGAGAATGAGCTCAAAAACTTGCAACTTTCAAAAACTTCACTTTTTTTATAATTTTTGTAATTCTTTTTTTTTCAAATACACGAACTAAATACAATAGAAAGAAATTACAACTTCATTTTTTTAATTTCAAATTTTGTTTTACGAACCTATTCCAAAATTATCTCATATGTCGGCGCTCCTCATTTTCAAGCTCTGATACCAAATGATGTGATCTGTGTAACACCCTAAACCCAGCCTAGACGTTATGACCAGATCTAGCGTGTCACATCAAAGTGATGTTTGTAACTACGCTTTCGTCAAAACCCTTCTTACAATTTAAAACTTAGTACCATTAAAAACCTCAGAGATGTTGCTTATTGTTTTTAAGCACGATTCACTCAAGACATTCTCTTGCAAAATATTATAATTTCTAAAGCCTTGTTTGTTTAGTTGGAAATTTAAATCAAAACAGTTGCGGATACGTGATGTTTTGAAAACGGTGGTTATTGTTTTTAAAAACTCATGATTAATAGACAAGCAGGTTATAATTAAAAGCAACAACATATAAAGTTAAAAATCCCAATGGCCTTATTACAAAAATTATTAACCCAATAATTTTAAAATAAAATAATTTAAACCAAAATCGCTAAGACACTGCTCATTTCAGTAAAGACACTGATCCTTTCAGTTTTTGCTCCACCATTGATATGCCTCATCTCACAGTAAAGACACTGCTCCTTTCAGTTTTTGCTCCACCGTGCAGTCAAGATCATCCATTATTCGCTCGGCAGCCTCTAACCAATATTCTGCTACATTCGAAGCTACACCAGAAACGCCCCTGAAAATTTCTGCCCCATTCGACCGGAGTCGTTTAGAGATTGACCCTTGGCCCACTGACCTAGTACTCGCTCAAGCAACCCTTTCAAGAACTCGCAACATTGCTTGGGACAGAGCATCATCCCCACTGGCTCGGTCATACGACCCCATTTCAGTCACTGGTAAAGCCGGTGCTTCCCGTTCAGGCATATGTCCTGATGATGAGGACCCAGCTCTAGCACCCCAGCATCTACCACGACCACGTGTACCCCTTTCGTGACCTCTTGTGCTCATATCGTCATAGCATACTTATTTGATTGAAGAGTTTTATGAATCAGCTTTTAGTTCTTATAATTATTAACAAATATTTTATGAAATACAGTAATTAAAGTTATTCTCACAGATCGAATTTACTATAGTTTCAGTCTCCTATAGTCTTAGTTTCTATAACTAAAGAGTTCAGTATGCTACTACTATCCCTATTAGTTTCTCAGTAAAGCCATTTCAGCATATAACAGAGTATAGTGTCAGGAAACTTACAGATTTGGTGTCGGAGACTCGATGTGCCACACTTTCAATAAAATCATTACCTTCCAAACCAAATTTAAATAGATCAAAAAAAACTTTCAAAACCTTTTCCACAGCCGAGTTTTGCAACTGGGCTCTGATACCATTAAATGTAACACCCTAAATCCAGCCTAGACGTTATGACCGGATCTAACGTGTCACATTAAAGTGATGTTTGTAACTATGCTTTCGTCGAAACCCTTCTTACAATTTAAAACTTAGTACCATTAAAAACCTCAGAGATGTTACTTATTATTTTTAAAACACGATTCACTCAAGACATTCTATTGCAAAATATCATAATTTCTAAAGCCTTGTTTGTTTAGTTGGAAATTTAAATCAAAATAGTTGCGGATACGTGATGTTTTGAAAACGGTGGTTATTATTTTTAAAAACCCATGATTAATAGACTAGCAGGTTATATAATTAAAAGCAAAAACATATAAAGTTAAAAACCCCAATGGCCTTATTACAAAAATTATTAACCCAATAATTTTAAAATAAAATAATTTAAACCAAAATCGCTAAGTTTAACTTTAAGGCATAACTGACGTGTGGCCACCTCCGAGTCCCTCGCAGCTCCAAATCCTCTAAGGCTGGGAATTACCTGCACAGACAAAAGAAAGAGTGAGTTACAAGTACTCAATGTGCAATCCCCTATACGGTCACAGTTTGGGCCCCGAGCCCCTACGGTATTAATTTGGGCCTAAGCCCGATTAGATAACGGTCTGGGCCTGAGCCCTATATCATATCAATGCAAACAAACATGTAACCCAACCCTGTCCAGCCAACTCTCCACCCGTACCAACCAACTATCCATGTGGGGACCAAGTCGACCCACCCAACCAACTATCCAATAATGCAGCCTAGCTGCTAATAACGATATACGTGGTAGAGCCACTAGAATCAGAATACGTGGCGATGCCACTATAACGGCACTTCCTCCAAATCGAAAAAACTCACCCCAATGTAGTATGTCATGTCATAGTTAATCTATGTATGCAGTGCAACTCAAACATAATCAATCATACATTTAATACACATACAAACATTGGTACTACCACTAAGGGTACAACGGTTATTTAGATGGTTAGGGCTAAAACGGTCATTCCACCCCTTAAAGAACATCTCGGTAATTTTACCCATCGAGGGTATTTTAGTAATTTTACCCGTGAAGGGTATTTCGATAACTTTACCCTTATGATGGCGTTTCCAAAGGCCCACTGTCGCCTCGAGCAACACGGATACCCTTTTTGATCGAAATGGTACAATTAGGCCCAAGCCTAATTTTCGGCCCAAGTGGGCCCACACACTCGTGTGGCCCATTCAGCCTATTTTCAGCTACGATTCTACGAACCTTGCAGCCACATCTATTATTCGGTACTTACCATAAATTTTGCCCCTATGGCCCCGTTAGCCCGTTGGGCCCACTTAGCCCACTTCGGCTCAACAAGGCCATTTCAACCTCAGTTCCACGAGATAGTTCGTGACACTACCAACATTCTATCGCCAACACTTGTGGCTCGATTTATCTCTGCGAGCGCTCGTGCGCTCGAGTGATCTTAGGTGCCAATATTCTGGCTTTTCAGTATTTTAGCTTTTAGCCGATTCACAGAACATCGCATTAACAAAATAAATAGAGGTGTGAGATTATACACCTGTTATGAGTTATGGCTTGAGACACTTTCCGAGGCACCTATGATAACAATTGAACCATTAGTTAGTCTCAACGCCCTTGAAGATCTATAATATCGAAATATACTACTCAACCAAATTCACTTACCACAAGACACGATCTCCTACAGTGCAACGGTAATCGCCGCTATTCTTTGGCTAATGAAAACGGGTCTCTAGCAATATTTGAAGAACAAGAGAGAGAGTTAGCAACCATCCAACATTCGACCCCTACAGGGAAAAAGGAGAAATCGAAGTTTGCTCGAATAAACACAAGCGATCTAACTAATACCAGATTATAAGAATTATTAGCATTACTCCACCCTACCAATGCACCACAAAATTCAGCAGTTGTCCAACAAGAGGTTTCGGCCCTAACAATAGAGAACAAAAGGGATTTGGCCTAAAAGGTTCTGTCCACTGAAGAAGAAAAAGGTTTTAAGAAAGTTTGTGATTGGCTATCAGAGAAATCGAGAGGGGAAAAAGTGTAGGTGTTCAGCTTAGAGAAAAGAAAAGGAGACGAACGAGGTGTGAAGAGAAATGGGAAGAGGGGTAGTGATTCGGCCAACCAAGTGTTTAGGCTATCAGCAAAAGAAAGAAAAAATGCATGAAAGGTAAGAAGAAGAGAAGGAAAAAGTGCACGAAAAGCTTCCAAATGAACTCTCAGCCGAAATGCCTAATTGAAACCCCCTTAACCGAAATTCTCACTTAGCCACACTCTCAATTTCGACAAACACTTCCACTCTCATTACTTCCTTGATTTTCTCCACTATTTTCTCCTTGTATCACTCTTAGCCTCCCATTCAAACTTGTTGACCAAGTCTTCAGCCTTCTCTATAGAGTTTGATCCAAACTCTACTTCTTCCACTCTTAATCCACAAAATAAAAGTCCCCAATTGCAATATGTGGGATTCAAACCCCTCCCTTCCTTGTTCTCCCATTGACGCCACACCACTAAGCCATATGCTCAACTTGTGACTCCTAACTGCACACAAATGTATCTAAGTCCTACAACTGCCAACCCTTTTCACTTTAGGGTCATAAACCAAATTTTTTTCCAAGGCTCAGACTCGAACCCAGGCCTCCTTGGAACCCCTAAATACACTCTAATAGGCAGCTGAGCAAGCACAACATGGAATTAAGCAAAAATTACAACCCCTAATTTTTGGGACATTACAATCCAATCTTTCTCAGTTAATCACTGCGTTTTACTTGTTTGCCCGATTGTCTACGAGGAGTAATGGAGTTGTCGAAAAAAGATTGAAAGTTGGCTAATGTTGCGAAAGCTTTCAAAGGATTGTTCTTTTAAAATTGGTTAAGTTAGGAATGGAGGATCGGTTAAAGGAATCAAGAAAGAAGACTATTTGGGTAGGTTCGGTTTAGCAACAAAGATTAAAGAATAGTAAAGTTCAGGATAGGTGATGGATGCGGACAATGATCTTAAACGTTAGAAACGATTCAACACTAAAGAGTGTCACCCCAGTTTCTATATGGTTTAAGGTGGATTTACGGGATAAGATGGTTGTTGAACACCACACCAAAATAGGTGATAAGTTCAAAGAGATCGAATGATGCCACTAGCTCGCTAGATAAGTCATGTCGAAACTCGTACGAAAATAGAGAGGAGATAACTCACTCTTGAACAAATCTTCATTCAAAGTTTTTCCAAAAGTCCCTTCAAAATGGCTGATTACACATATTTATAAGGTTAGAAAAAACTAGCTAAATAGTCATAAGTATTCATCTTAATATGCTAATTAAAGCTAAAATAAAACTCAAGTCTCATGACATTCTTGTAACAATTAACTTTCACCCTTGAATTCACTTTAATTCAACTGAATGAATATCCTTGAATGCTTGTAAAATGACTCTTGAATTGTCCCTTGGCTAGCCAAATAGACACCAGCTCCTTAATGGTGTTTGAATGCTTGATTTAATCTTTTGAAAGAGCAAAAATAGCTGGTAGATGAAAGGGTTGCTGCCAAATTTTAAAAGGTGTTATAATTCTCTTTAAAACTCTTTAAATGATGTATAGAATCCCCTTTGTAAAAAACACTTGAAAAGTCACTTCAATTAAGTTGTAATGACCTTGAAATGTAATTTATGTAAGTCAAGAGACACCTGCAATAAAAATTTAATAAAAATTTGTAACTCATGTGTGACCTTTAAGCTCCAAACAGTTATTGGAAGAAGAAGAGGCTACTGCCGAATTTAATTAATGTATAATGCTTCCTTCAATTATCATAACAGCTCCTTTTAATGTTGAATAATGCTTCCTTTATGTGTGTAACCGATTCTCACTTGAAAAATCACATTAAACTCTTTGTAATAGCCCATGAGCGTAACGATTTCTAGCTGAAAAGTTTCCTACATTCAAACACATTAAACAAACATAGTAACCACATTTAATCACTTATTAAACACTAATTTAACTTAATAACATTAAGCACTTATTAAACACTATTTTAACTTAACACATTCAACACTTATTAAACACTAATTTAACTTAACACATTAAACACTTGACTTAATTAAATGAACTAGAAGTAAGGACTTCAATTAATGCAGCAACTAGTTTAATTTATGGAACCAAAATTAAATTAACTTAAATTCATGCTTCATTAAAACAACCTAGTAACTAGATTAATTAATAAGCCTCTTATTAAACAAACTTATTTAAAGTAAACCTTTATTTAAAGCTAATATTTAGTTTAAAAGTTTGTATTCAGCAAAATAAAAATGCATGAATTAAATTAAGCTAAACACAAACTGAATTAATTGAATGTCAACTTAAACCAAGCTCTCAATGAGCTGAGATGAACTCATGTGAGCTGAACCACATAGGAAGGGAGCTTAATTGAGCTGAAAATGAGTTGGAATCAACTTCATTTTGCACTTTGGCCCCTCGAGCTTAGGCGACTCTCGATGGCATCGGATGGAGTCGAACCATGATGCGACCAGGATCGCATCACTATATTACACAAATACCTCCCACGTATGCGGCATTGATATTAGTCAATATAAGCAAACATGATTGGTACATTAATTTAAGTTAAAACATCCACACGGTAGAAGTTATACATTTACATATACTACACTTAAACAATTATCATTTAAGATTAAACATACCTCTTTCCTAGTCATAAGACCATTCGCATATGACTATATTAATTTAAACCATTTTGAGCACAAATCACAACTAAAAGTACACTCAATTCACATACCAATTTACCATACTTAAATTACAAATACATAACCAAAACACCAACCAAAGTTTAACCACAAATCATATTCATCATTAACCATTTATTATATCCTAAAGTAACCAACAACTTAACCATTAATTCACATCCATTTGACTATTATACCAACCACCATTTTCGGTCCCAATTAATAGGTTCATATTATACCTAGTTTACTAGCATATTACTTACACATACACGGCATACAAGACATATACACTTATTCCTATATAATACACATAAAGTGACTTTAAAACAAAACCAAATATACATATTTTCTTATTACATATTTTATGTATATATGGCCATATCCATTTGAGTCATTTTCGAACATTCATATTAAACCATACATGCCTAATTCGCATACTATGATCTTGTCTATACATTACTTTCATAACTTCAAATAATCTATACCTAAAATTGCATATAAATACCAACTAATAATGCATGTTATATGCACATACTTACTGAACCTCAATAGCTATCCCATGAGGGAACATATCATAAGCACATATATATATTTATTTTAATTAAGTATAGTCGAATATAATCATACATTGAACAACCTTCTATTTATCTCCCAAATAACTGAATCAATTACATGAACATACAACATAAACATTACTTAATCAATTTATATGTCACTTGTCATAATTTATCAAGCATTAATCATCTACCATATAATCTAAGTCAAATTCATAAATCATTAATCACATATATGAATACAAATCACATTGCATAATCAAAAATACCATTCATGCATGTCATATAATATTTACCAAAATGAGCTTAAACCATGATCAAACATAATCGAACTCAAGCATAAAAATCAAGCCTTTTTTGCATGGCTTTATATATATACACCTTCAAACTCAAACACATTAAGACTAGCTTATACATATATATTTATATATATATCCACTTCCAAAATTAACCAAAACAAAGGCTAGCCTATACATACCATAGATTCAAAGTTCAACTTATAAAGTACCGAAAAGAAAAATGATCGATAGTGTGACGGATTTCTCTAACGATCCCTGAGCTCGTAACTAGCTTCCAAAATCTACAAAACAATAAACAAACACACACAGAGTAAGCTTTCATAGCTTAGTAAGTCATAAGCAAATAATTTTCCAAATGAACATTAACATTATATTCAATAAGCCGACTCAATCCAAACCTTAACTAAATGTACATACAACACAGTCACAAATTCGTATATCATCAAATATAAATTAGCATTTTAACATCATATGACTGAATATGAGCATTTTTATATACATATAATTCACTTTGTATCATGAATAATTTATATTACCATTTCAAATAACAACCTTACCTTATTTTCATTAACATTAAACTTGGCACGTACCTGAACCTTTTAGTTCAATTTCACATTCAATTATAACTCGTTAATGCCCGTTGAACCATTCAGAATTAAAAAGGATACTCGGATAGTTGAAAAGCTCGTACAATGCCAACGTCCCAGACGTGGTCTTTCATGTAATCACATATCGATGCCACTGTCCTAGACAAGGTCTTACAGGAATCAAATACGATGCTGATGTCCCAAACATGGTCTTATACGTAAATCACAAGTTGATGCCAACGTCCCAGACGTGGTCTTACACGTAATCACATATCGGAATCCTATGTCATGACATATGTATCTTAACTATTACTAAGGTTCGTATGGGGCTTTCAGACATCGTAACTCGATCGATTCAAGCTTGTAAATACTTCTCCCATACTTATACAAATTCAGCTTGAACATATATACAAGTAATAATTCGATTCAGCACAATTAAAATATATACAATCAAATTTAATGACATTTATTTACTTATGAACTTACCTCAGCAAACATAGACGAACCGGGACGACTATTTGACAACTTTAGTTTTCCCCTGATCCAATTTTGATTTCCTCTATTCTTGATATAAATTAATATAAATTTAACTTATTTACTCACATATTCAATCAAATTCATCCCAAAACATATAAATGGGCTAATTACACTTTTGCCCTTGACATTTCACATTTTTCACAATTTTGTCCCTATTTCACAAAACACAAAATTTACAAAATTTCTTTATACAAGTGCTTAGCCTAGTTTTCCTATAGTTCATATAAGCCTGCATATTTCGTTTATTTCACATTTTAGCCCCTCAAAATATCATTTTCACAAATTAGTCTAATTTACTCAAATTCATCAAAAATCCCAAGATAACATATTAATCTATCACATATCTTTCATTTTTCACTAACTATCAACATTAAACTCACAAACTCATCAATGGCTTAACTCACAGTCTTCATCAAAATCAGAAATTGAAGCATAAAAACACATACCTTAATTATCAAAAACACAAAAATCATCAAAAATGGATCAAAACACATACCTTAATTATGCTTATCAATGGCCGAACCTTGTTTGTTCTTTTTCTTTCTTTTTCTTTTCTACTTTTAGTTATAAAAGATGAATAAATGCATGGTTTTATGTTTTATTTTATTTAATCATATGTTAACACATAAATTACCATTTTAACCATTATAAAATAATATCTAAACCTTATAATTTATGTCCACTACCGTCCATCACATTTATAAATAGTCAAATTTCATTTTTAAGACCCCAAATTATAAAAACAATAGCAATTCAGCACTTACACATTAATAGCCAACTTTTGCATTTTAAGCGATTAAGTCCTTTTAATTAAATCGGACACGCAAACAATAAAATTAAATCACAAAAATTTCACACATATAAATTAACATGATGAAAACACTAAAAATAAAATCAAAATATTTTTCTAACATAGATTTGTGGTCCCAAAATGATGTGAGACGGCCCAGGTTAATTGAGTTGTTTCACGAAGTATAGTCAACGAGGAGAATGTTTGCAAAGTCGGGAATGGTTAAAATTGCTTAAAATATGTGAAAGCTTAGTAAAGGGTTTAAAAAAAAGGTTAAGTTTATAAATTTTAGTAGGTTCTGTTTATGGATAAAATAAGGAAAAGGAAAATTAGATAAATGATGGAAATAGAAAAAGGGACTTAAGCATCAAGATTGATTCGATACTATATCGAGTATCACCCCGAGACTTATATGGCTTAAGGTGGGAAACGGAATAAGGAAGATGAGAATGGAAAACAAACTTAAACTTTAAGAATAATTCAACACTAAAAAGTGTCACCCCGATTCCTATATCATTTACGGTGGATTTGTGGAATTGGTAGATTGGTTGATGTGAGACGGCCCGGGTTGATTCGAGTCATTCACGGGTTTGCCCGATCGTTTACGAGGAGAATGTTGACAAAGTCAAAAATGGGTAAAATTGTTTAAAATATGCGAAAGTTTAGCAAAGGGTTTTAGAATAAAGAAATAATAAGGTTGGGAACTTAGATGGCTCGGTTTAATAAACGAAAAACAAAGGATAAATAATTTGGGATAATTGGTGGGGATGGAAAATAGAAATTAAACTCGAAAATGATTCAACACTAAAGAGTGTCACCCTAGTTTCTATTTGGTTTAAGGTGAATGATGGAATTCGAAAATGGACCTCGACCCGTTACTTAGCAAAGTAAGAACCGAAGGTATAAAAAGATGGACGAACACCACATCAGGTTGGTGATAAGTTCAAAAGAAGAGAACAATTGACGCCACTAGCTTTGCTAGATAAGTCAAACTGAAACTCGTACGAATTTAGAGAGGAGTAATCTCACTCTTTGAACAAAGTTCATTCAAGTTGATAAAAATGGCAAAAGTCCTTTTACAATGAAAAACAACAAATATTTATAGTGTTCAGCTAGGTAGCTGAATGGCCTAATTAGAAGCTTAATAACGAAGTAAAACTAATCTAGAATAAGCTAGAATATTCCAGAATTGAAGCCTTAATTTACTGTGGCTAAATTCAACTGATGGTGATGTGAGCATACTCGGGGCAACCCAAGATGCATATCTCGATTCTCTCGAGCTCCCCGAAGGCCCATTGATTGTGCCTGAAAGTCTTAGTATTTATATAATGAATGATAAAGCCTAGAAACTAACTATCACCATGATTGAGGCAAGTGCACCTATCGAACAGTAGTATAGTTTAGTGGCAAGACCGGAATGTCAAACCCAAGGGAACCAAAAGTACTAATACTGACTTTCTTTTTATTATTTAGCCTAAGAATTAAGGGAATTGTTGTTTAATCTAAAATTAACTAACTACTAAGCTAAAGATGCTAAGACACAGAGAATGAATTAGGGAAAATACTTTGGGGAAAAACCAATTGATCAAGACAATACCCGAAAAAGAATTCACCTAGACTTCACTTGTTATTTAACTCTGAACCAGATGATTTATTCACTTGACTTGATCTGTAGGATTCCTTAATTTATATTAATACCTCTCTCGAGGCTACTAACGTCTAACCTTAGGTTGATTAATTGAAATCTCTTTCTAATTAAAACCCCTAGAATTGCATTAACTCAATTTGTGGACTCTCATATTAAGTTTGACCCTAATCCGGCAGATTTTCGTCATCCTATCTCTAGGGTTGCGATCAACTCTGCTTAAGTATGCTAGATCTACTCTTAAACATGGAATATTTCTCCACTACCAAAGCACATCAATACTTGAATCAATATCCTGAAATATCAAAACAAGAATTAAGAACACATAATTAAGAACAAATCAATTATTTATCATATAGTCCAGAAAACAATAACAAGATCCATCTTAGGTTTCATCCCCCTTAGGTATTTGAGGGGTTTAGTTCATAATTATAAAAGAATACATCTCAGAAGAAAGTATAAAACAAAACATAAGAAAAACCCTAAAACCCCCTGAAGGAAATTGAAAGGAAGATCTTTCCTCTTGAGTATCATTCTGGCTTCTTGAGATGGATCAACTGGCTTTCTTCGAGTAATTTCCACAATTCGGCCTCTCTGGCTTGGCTTCTTGGCCTACCGGAACTGCCCCCTTTTAGGTCACACTTAGGGTGTTTATATAGGCTTTCGGAATGTCTTTCTTTGCCCCTAAGTATCCTAATCCGAGTGGAATTCAAACAGTCACGCGTGGGGACGCCGTGTAAGTCAAGTCCAGGCCGTGTTTAGGTCTGCTAAGCAGGCACAGTCGTGTGGCTTGGGCCCAGGCCGTGTGAATTTCATACTTTGGCCCATTTTCTCCATTTTTGGCTCGTTTCTCATTCTTTTCATCCTCCGGTGCTCTCCTAAGTATAAAACATGAAATTAAAGGATTAGGAGCATCAAATTCCACAATTCAGGGGATAAATCATCCGAAAGTATGCCAAATGTGGGATTAAAATATGTACATATTACGGTTTATCAAATACCCCCACACTTAAGAATTTGCTTGTCCTCAAGCAAAATTCTCAACTCATGATTAAAATGAACTTCCTCAATTCATAATATTCATCAATAGTGTTTCATCATAATTCAAAGGTAATTCATACATTGACAATTTAAGTAGAAGGGTCCTAAAGATTCAAACAATCAAAGTCATAGTTTTTTTTTTTGTAGCATGAAAATATAGGCGTTTGCCCTTACCTAAATAATCATCTTTAATTCAAAATCGACAAGAGTTGGCATCCTCACTAAAGATTCACTTAAATCACTCAAGTGTTTAAGGTTCAAAATTAAGCACTCAAAAGTCAAACATGAAAAGCTAATCCCATAGGCTTGCATGAAAATCAAATCTCCACTACTATAAAATGAAATGATACTCAGATCAAAAGGTCTTTTAAAGGTTGTAATAGGGCTTGGGTTAAAAGTGTGGATAAAGGCTGAATTAGAGGGCTAAAATCGAGAATGAATTGACAATATACCTAACTAGAAAAATGAACTAATCCTTAATAATTACATCAATTGAAAACTTGAAACACTAATAACACGAGCTTCTTTTCAGAATATGGAATTAATTGCTTAAGCTCAAATAACATAGAATTAATAATGAATAACTTTCCAACATTTTTTTAAGAATCAAGTATTTACAATTATAAGAAAGAACTTTAATAACTGAAATATAGAACATAGTTAGGCAACTACTTAAAATCAAATCTCGATAAAAAGGGAGTCAAGAGAAATGGTGATAACAAATACAAGATGGGTTTTGGGTTAATATAAGTGGGTGAGTCAATAAAAGGGTTGTTAAGATCAAAAGGGTTCACTAGGGGTTAATTGTGAGGGTAGGCTTTTAGTCGAGTAAGTGGGTTAAATCCTAAGTGTCTTTATCATCTCTATATATCAAATCAATGATGTGGTCTCAACATGTATAATCAAAGCAAGTTCTAGAATAACAACACTCATAATCAATAAAGTGAGCAAGAAAAGAATGTATGCTCTAAAGGACTCAAAATCTCACAAAAATTATGGGTTTTTTATATCAACTTTTGTAAATTTCAAACTTCAAGGTAATAATTAGATTCAGGTAGACAACCTAACAAAATTTTGAAAGTAGACTCATCATGCTTGATTCTCTAGTCTCCTAAAGTTTAAATCATCACTGCACAATTATCACTGACTTAATCCAAAACATATCAATAAAAATTATTAATCAAAGGAAATTTCATTCTAATAGTAATATGAGAAAATTACTTAAGAATAAGATATAATTCAGGGATTTGAGAATAATGCAAAAAGTTAGGAACTTTTCAAAATAAAGTTCACCCCCACACTTAAGATGTACATTACCCTCAATGTACAAAGATATATATATCTAGAGATTAATAGCATGAAATTAAGTGAGAAAGGGAGAGGTGAAACTTCCTAAATTTTGGATGGATTCCTTGAGTTGGCAGTGGTCGTGGTGTGGTGATTTTCCTCTTAAATTTGGGTATTCCATGGTGCTATTTATGCTTTTTTAACTGTGATAAAAGCAGTTGGTTTGTTATCATTGTAAGGATTACTCAAATATTGCCAGGAAATATAAATTGGATAATAGAGATTATGAACTGAAACATAACTAAAATAAACATTAGTCAAAGATAAAAGAAAGAGGACTCAGAAGTCCTCATTGCCAGATGGATCACGTGGTGGGGGCGACGATGAAATGTGAAGGTGCTGACATATCTGATGGAGGGTGGTGTCGATGTTATCGAAACGTTGGAAGCATTGCTACTCAAATCGCGTGAGGCGCTCAGATATGTCCAAAAGAGAAGCTGCTGCATGAACTGGGCGATGGCTCGGTGTTGGCTCCTCATGTGGGTGTGGGACATTGTCAGTAATGTCCTCAGGGTCCTCCTCCTCGGTGGTATGGGCTAGCCGATATTGGGGAGGATCGATCCCACGGTGACGCTTGATCATCCGCATGTTTATCATCGTTGAGATGCCCTGTGGAGACATTTGGCCTATCAAGGTGAGCGAGGCTGATTGTGCTGCGGTGTTGAGGAGACCAAAGTGTCTCGCGAGCTGTGTTACATAAGGCCCCATGGAAATGGCCCCCTTTCGATGTCGCTCCATCTAATGCTGGATGGCCAAAGAGATGAAGTAGGCCAGGTCGAAGACGTGCCCGTTCTCCATGCACCATAGAAAGTAGGTGTCATGAGTGTTAACTATCCCGGTGCTCTCTCGCCTTCCTGTCAATGTATGACCTAAGATGGCGTGTAAGTACCTCAAAGATGGGGCGAGAGCTGTCGCTTTGGAGTGACTAAGGTCATAAGTGACCGAGGCGGGGGCTATATTATACCAACATCTCACAGGGGAGTTATTGATGTGGTGATGGAGTTTTGCAAGATCATATTCCCTCATGAACTCATCCGTGTAAAGGCCCAGAGCAACTCCAAATTCGGGGACACTCATTTCGCGAACCAAACCTCCCAGGCGGAATTGGATGGTGCCTGGGTTGTCATGGTTCATCATTACTACCTGCAAATGAAAAGTGGAGCAAAGTTCTAATGTTAGTTCGAGGTAGGTGGGCTCGACAATACTAAAGAACCGCTCCCAAGGGTCCGTGGTTAGTAGGGCCCGAACATCATCAGTAAGTTGTACTTGTTCCAGGGTGGCCCAGTCGATACATCTTCCTTGACTGATAGGTCGCACTCGTAGGATCTGAAAAAGTTCCTCTTGAGCTCCAGGAGGAAACCGTAAGAACGGGTGTCTTACTTCGGCTGATGCACTTGCTGATGATGAACCGGGTCCCTTTCGTTTTTTTGAAACGGGGGCTACAGTTTTCTTGCCTCGGGAAGATGACATTATGGTCCTACAAGATGGATTAAAAAAATATTATCCCATATTTTGCCATAAGAGTGATAATACGTATGATTCCAAAATTATTATCTCACGATATTAACAATGAAGATCTTTCCTATGTATTCTTCTAATACTAGTGGTGCAAAACTTAGAGTTAGAATACTTATAACACTTAAGTAATTATCAATATTGAATATGATTATCAAGAATGAAGACTAAAAAAGTAAAGGGATAAATCTAAGGTATAAAAGAAAATAAACATGGAGTAAATAAAATTAGCAACAAAGTAGAGAAGGGGGAGAATAGAGTTAACCCTCGGAGGCATGGAGATGGCGCACAGTCGTGGGAGGGTGTGTGCGTGGTGACTGCACACGGGCGTGATCTGCGTGTGTTGTGTGTGGATGAGGAAGAGAAAGATGGAGAAGGGAGAGGTGAATGAGAATAAGGTTAGAGGGGAAGTGAAGGGAGGAGAGGGGAGTTATAAATGGCAGCTGGGAAGGGGAGGAGGATTTGGGGGTGCTTGGAGGGAACGGCTAGGGTTTTGGGGGGTTGGGGAAGAAGATGAATAGGAGGGGGTATAAATAGGAAATCGGTCACACGGGCAGGGGCCACGCCCGTGTTTTATTTGTTTGGGCCGTGTGTTTTGAGAATTTTGAATTTAGGCCCATCTGAATTTTGTCCCACGCCTGTGTTACTCAGACTTGCCGGGCCACACGGCCATTTTGCACAGCCGTGTACTATTTTGTTCGCTTCTCCCATGCCCGTGTAAAGGGTCCTATGCCCGTGTTCATAAATCATTTTCGACCACAGCTTTCGAGCACAGGCGTGTCGAAAGCCCGTGTCCTTTACTCAGTGTTAGCCACGGTTTTGATGCACGGGCGTGTTGAATGCCTGTGTCAATTAATCAATATCGGCCATGGTCTCATCGCACGGGCGTGTGGATTTATCGCAGCCTGTGTTCTTTAGGCAGTTTTGACCACGGCCGCGTCGCACGGCCGTGGCGTTTAGTCGAAGCCCGTGTCTTGGGGAAAACTTTCTTCCTATTTCTGCGCAATCTCCGCCACGCCTATGTACCTATTCATGGTGTCCACACGCTCACACCACGCCCGCAGCAAGGGCCGTGTGGTAGGGAAACATGCGCTTTATTAAATTGGTTAGTTTGTAGTTAGGTGCTAAAAATTGAAAATATGATATTAGTGAACTTAGTGCTCGGGTTGCCTCCCGAGAAGCGCTCGTTTAAAGTCTTAAGCTAGACTTACCCTATTTTCATTTCTAAATGAAGGTTCACGAGCCGAAGCTCCTCTCTCATATCCCTAAAATCTTCACCATTTTAAATTTTCAGTAGCTGACCATTTACCTTGAAAGTGCCACGAGTTGGATGAGTTACCTCGATTGTGCCGTAGGGAAAAATAGTTTTGATTACGAATGACCTGACCATCTTGATTTCAGCTTTCCAGGAAACAATTTGAGCCTTTAATTGTATAGCAGGACTAAATCTCCTACTTTGAATTGCTTTGGTTGTTTTAAATGAGCATCATGGCATCGCTTTGTTGCCTTCTTATATAGTCGTGAGTTCTCATAGGCATTAGCTCGCCATTCATCTAGCTCGTTCAACTGCATCATCCTCTGCTCACCTGCAGTTTTAAGATCGTAATTTAAGAATTTTATAGCCCAAAAAGCTTTGTGCTCTAACTCAAATGGTAGATAACTTTTTTCGTAGAAAGTTTGTATGGGGATGTTCCTATGGGAGTTTTAAACGCTGTTCTATAGGCCCATAAAGCATCGTCTACTTTTAATGCCCAATCTTTCCTGTTTGATTCAACTATTTTCTCTAGAATACGCATAAGCTCTCGATTTGCTACTTCCACTTGTCCACTGGTTTGAGGGTGATAAGGGGTAGCTGTTCTGTGGTGTACTCCATATTTATTTAAGACCTTGTCAAATTGAGTATTACAAAAATGAGTACCCCTATCACTAATAATTGCTCTAGGTGTTCCAAATTGAGAGAAGAGTTTCTTAAGAAATCTCACTACCATTCTGGCATCATTAGTGGATAAAGCTTGAGCTTCCACCCATTTTGACATATAGTCCACTGCTACTAAGATGTATTTATTCCCAAATGAGCTAGGGAATGGGCCCATAAAATCAATACCCCATACATCAAAAATTTCGCATGATAGCATGTATGTTTGAGGCATTTCATCGTATTTAGAGATATTACCTGTTCTTTGACATATATCACATGAAGCAACATTCATGTTAGCATCTTTAAACAAGGTAGGCTAATAAAAACCTAATTCGAGTGTTTTGTGTGCTGTCCTGACCCCGCTATAATGTCCTCCTGAAGGTCCCGAATGGTAATGTTCTAAGACTTTGCTTGCTTCTGCTTTTGTAACACATCTCTGACTTACTTGATCTGCACATATACCGAAAAAAAGGATCTTCCCAAAAATAGTTTTTCGCATCAGCAAAGAATCGCTTCTTTTGATGATGTGTTAACCTTTTTGGTAGGATGTTAGCAGCTAAGTAATTTGAAATGTCTACGAACCAGGGTACCTCGGAGTTAGATATAGTGAATAGCTGTTCTTCAAGAAACGAGTCATTTATCTCACTTTCATCTAGTTCTTTGATATGTGGATTTTCAAGCCTAGAAAGATGATCTGCTGCAAGAGTTTTAGCACCTTTCTTATCTTGAATTTCCAAATCAAATTCCTGTGAGAGTAAAATCCATCTTATGAGTCGAGGTTTTGCATCGAATTTAGTTAAAAGATAACGAAGAGCTGAATAGTCAGTGTAAACGACAACTTTAGATAATATCAAATATTGTCTAAATTTGTCAAATGCAAAAACCACAGCTAGCAATTCTTTTTTTGTGGTGGTGTAGTTTTCTGTACGGCCGTCAATGTTTTGCTAGCATAAGAAATTGGCTGAAAATGCTTATCTCTCCGCTGTCCCAAAACTGCACCTACTGCAAAATCACTCGCATCACAGATTAGTTCAAAGGGTAAGTTTCAATCAGGTGCAATTATTATTGGGGCATTTATTAATTTATTTTTAAGGGTGTTAAATGCATCTAAACATTCCTAATCAAAATTGAAAGGCACATACTTTTCTAGTAGTTTTGTTAAAGGCCTAGCTATTATAGAAAAATCCTTAATAAATCTTCGATAAAATCTAGCATTTCCTAAAAACTTTGAATAGCCTTAACTGAACTAGGAGGAGGTAATTTGATACGATCCTACCTCGGTGATGAGTCGAGTCGTTGAAGTTGCTCGATCGTCAATGAGGAGAAATATTAGAGTCTTTGAAAATTGGGAAAATTTATTTAAGATAGGCGGAAGCTTAGCAAAATGAATTAAAATGAAAAATGAGTTTATGGAATTAAGTAGGCTCAGTGATTAGCACAAGAAAAAATGTCCTCACACATTGGTTAGCAAAGTTATTCCTCACTTTTTCTTATTCTCTTGCATCTTTTTCTCTCATTTCTTTTTCATCGACAACACTCGTTTCTTGCTCAAAATCTTTTCTCTCTTCAATTTCAATCTCTTTTTCAATTTTCTTTTTTACTCTCAAACTCTTTTTGCTTTCTCTCTCCCTCTTTTTCTTTCATTTCTTTTTTTCTTGTCTCAATTTCATTCCATGTGGGATCATTTTCTTTTATTAGCATTTCTTGTCTCTCTTTTCTTTTCATCTCTTTTTGTCTCATTCTTTCACTACAAGATGATATTAGCATATAAGAATCAGAATGATAAACTGTTAAGGTAAAAGAGGTGGAAGAATCTTTATATAAGTCATGTTCATTTCTTCGAGAATAAGCTTCCATGGAAGAGTAGAACACCTCGCTTTTCCGTAAGAACTTCTTCGTAAATGAATACTTTGAAGCACTTGAAGAGAAGTTTCTATGTTCTCGTTTGTCACCTTGAAAAGTTTCAAACTCATAGCTGGCTTTATTTCGACCCAAATTCCTTGAAGAATAGGACTCACAACAAGGGTCTCTTCTCACATATTCGTTGGATGTTTGACTCCTTGTCAATCTCATTCCGTCCTTTCACTTGGATAAGTTTACTCCCATTGGGTTCTTGCTCAATGGCTCTGCTCTTCGACATGAACCAATCGGTCTTGGAGGGGTTTTAATTTCTTATTGAACAAACGATCCATTTCTTTCATGAAGTCTTAAAATTCAAATTTTAAAATTTCTCCTTGAGACATGATTTATAGCTGAAAAGAAGAAAATCTTAAAATAAAGACAAAATGAATTCCTCACCACAAAACCTGATGTGATCCGGCCTGGGTTAATCGAGTCGTTTCACTTGTTTGCCGATCATCGACGAGGAGATAGTTCGGTGCATTGAAATTCTAAGTTTGGTAGAAAATATACGGAAGCTAAAGAAGTGGTTTGGAGATGAAAGATGGTTTTAGTATGAAATGTAGTAGGCTCAGTTTAAGAAATAAAATAAAAATAGATAGTTTGGGATAAACAGTGTATATGGAAAACAGACTTAAGCGGCAAGATCGATTCAACACTCTATCGTAGTGTCACCCCGGGACTTATATGGCTTAAGGGGAAAGATGGAAATAGTTGATGGACGTCGACCCATTACTTAGCGAAGTAAGAACCGAAGGTATAATTGAATGAATGAGCGCCACACCAGATTGGTGATAAGTTCGGAAGGAGTTCGGTTGATGCCACTAGCACACCAGATAAGTCAATTTGAGACTCACACAAAATATGAGAAGGAAAACCTCACAAGAACAAAAGTTCAAAAATTTTTATCAAAGTTCAAAAGTCCCTTTCAAAATGGTTGGTTACACATATTTATAAGGATAGAAAAGCTAGCTGAAATGTCACATCTTAATGTGCTAATTAAAACTGAAATTAAACTCAAGACTCTTGATATTCTTGTAACAATTTACTCCATGCTTGAATTCACTTTAATTCAGCTTGAATGAACATCCTTGAATGCTTAAAATGTCTCTTGAGTTGTCCCTTGGCTAGCCAAAAAGACACTAGCAACTAAATAGTGTTTTGAATGCTTGTTTTCATCTTTAAATGAGCAAAAACTGCTGGTAGATGAAAGGGTGTTGTTGCTGAATTTAAGAGGAGTTAAAATGCTCCTTAAAACTCCTTAATTGATGTATTAAACATCCCTTATAACAACCACTTCATTTATAACCGAAAATCACCTAAAAAGTCACTTTAATTAAGTTGTAACAGGCTTGAAATGTAACGGTTATGAGTTGAAGAGACACATGCAATAAACACATTAAAATGAACTTATTAAACACATTTAGACACTAATTAAACTCAGACACATTAAACACTTGACTTCAATAAATGAACTAAAACTTATTCATCAATTAATCCAATAACTAGTTTAATTAAATGAAGCATAATTTATTAAACTTAAACTCATGCATCAATAAATTATCCTAGTAACTAGATTAATTAAAGAAGCATCTATTAAATGAAGTTCAATAATAACTCAATTATTAAAACTAAGATGAGTTGAATTAATGACCAGCAACTCATTTGTTAATCTAAGATGAGTTATTAACTAAGATGAACTCAATTAACTAAAATGAACTCAATTAATTAAGATGAGTAATTTATTCAAGCAATTTAATTAAAAATAAAGTCCAACAACTCAATTTATTAACAAGCTAAAATTAAACGTCTCATTTTGCACTTGGTCCCCTCGAGTTTAGGTCAATCTCGATGTCGTTGAGATGGATCAAAACATGATGCGACCAGGATCGCATCAAAACCTCACCAGAAAATTTGAATGGCACTCACACTCGTGTTTACACTCGAGGTTAGCTTTTTTCAACACTCTAATTCTCTCACAACACTTGTGCCTTTTACCGCTCATTCTTCTCTCGTGATTTCATATTTTGTCTCGTTTAGACCAATTTGTGGCTTAGAAGGTCGGCTTCAAAACGGTAACAAAGGATAACATTGGGTTTAGGGTAGGCTAAAAACAAAAAGAAATTTTGGTATGTGTGGCGTTGGGGGTAGAACAAATTGATAGAAGAATGGACAACGGGATGACCAGGAATAGAATGAATGAAAACAAAACAAGAACTTTCAACTTCGCACTTTTTTTTATACGATTTTTTTCATTTTTTTTGTTTTTTTCACTTCAACTATAATATGCTGATTTCAAAAGAAATAAAATACAACTTGAATTTTTTTCAATTTTTTTCAAATTTTTTTCAATACGAACCTATTTCGGGATCTTCAAGAATGACGGCGCTCCTCATTTTCTAGCTCTGATACCAAATGATGTGATTCGGCTCGGGTTAATCGAGTCATTTCACTTGTTTTCCCGATCGTCGACGAGGAGAATGTTTGTTACGTTGAAATTGTAAGTTTGGTGGAAAATATGCGGAAGCTAACAAAGTGGTTTGGAGATGAAAGGTGGTTTTAGTATAATGTAGTAGATCGATTTAAGAATAAAAACAAAGATAGATAATTTTGGGATAAATGGTGGATATGAAAAAGAAACGAACTTAAGCGGCAAGATCGATTCATACTATTGCGAGTATCGCCCCAGGACTTATATGGCTTAAGGTAAATGATGGAAATAGGAGATGGACCTCGACCCGTTACTTAGCAAAGTAGGAATCGAAGGTATAAAAAGATGGGCAAACACCACACCAAGGTTGGTGATAAGTTCAGAAGGAGTTCGGTTGACGCCACTAGCACGCTAGATAAGTCAATTCGAGACTCACACGAAATATGAGAGGGAGAACCTCACAAGAACAATAGTTCATAAAATTTAATCAAAGTTCCAAAAATTCAAAAGTCCCTTTACTAAGGCTAATTTCACCTATTTATAGTGCTAGAATAGGGTAGCCAAATAGTCAAAGTATTCATCTTAATGTGCTAATAAAAAGCTGAAATAAAGTTCAAGTCTCTTGACATTCTTAAACCAAATAACTCCATCATTGAATTCACTTCAATTTAGCTGAATTAATGCCCTTGAATGCTTGAAAGATGACTCTTGAATTGTCCCTTGGCTAGCCAAACAGACACCAACTTATTAACCAGCTCCTTAATGGTATTTGAATGCTTGAATTAACCTTTGAAATGGCAAAAACGGGATGGTAGTTGAAAAGGTTGCTGCTAAAATTAAATGGATGATAAAATGCTCCTTAAAACCTCCTTGAATGATGTATAAACCTTCTTTGTAACAGCCCTTTTACTTTGTAGCTGAAGATGTGTAACACCCAAATCCGGCCTAGAAGTTAGGCCCAAATCTGGCTTGTCAAATTGAAGAGTTTTTTGAAAACCGTGCTTTCATTAGAAACCCTTCTTACAACTTAAAACTTTCTGCTATTCAAAACCTCAAATTTCGTTTTCTTATCTTCAAAATATGGTTTATTAGAAATCATTCTTGGAAAACATTATTATCTTTAAAACCTTGTTTGTTGCGGAAAGCTTAAATTAAAATAGTTGCGAAACGTGATATTTTGAAAAACAGTAGTTATTCTCGATAAATCGTGTTCTACTTCTAGCAATTATAAAACAATCAAATAAAATCCCAAAACTTAAAGTTCAGAAATCTTAAGGCCTTATTACAAAATTTATAGCCAAACAAATTAAACTAAAATAAAAATAGGATGTGTACTTTAAAGCGAATTGGACGTGTGGTCACCTCTGAGTCCCTCGCAGCTCCAATCTGTCTAAGGCTAAGGATTACCTGCATAGTTAAAAACGTGGTGAGTTTATGAAAACTCAGTGTGTAATCCCCTTACCAGAGTAACAGTCAACATACGAAGCGAGAAAACCTAAATGATGCAGGCCAAGCCCTTTCAACGATAACGATATAGTGCATGGATCGGGCGTGCGTGGGTCATATCCCATAACAGTATCAATTGGGCCTAGCCCAAACCAATAACAGAACAAGTGGCCTAAGCCCAGTACAGTGATAGATCTCATAAATAGATATGCAACAGTATGAGGATGCATCCCAACCCAGTCCAGCCAACACACCACCCGTACCAACCCTACACACCATGTGGGGACCAAGTCGACCCACCCAAATTTCTACACACAATAACGCGCAGCCGAAGCCAAGCACATCATCGCAAAGAAAGCGCTAATAATAGTATACGTGGCAAAGCCACTAAATCAGTAAAACGTGACATAGCCATCAGTACAGTACTTCCTCCAAAAAACAAATCCCAACCCCATGCAATATGTCGTGTATGTTATGCTCAATCATTAGACATGTATGCAAAATGACCATGCTCAATAACAGTCATCTAAACATATATTAACAGCATATCAGTCACATGCCCACAGTCAAGTCAGTTAAACTCAGTTATACAATCACAGTCAAAGCAATCAAATTCACAGTCTAAATTAGTCATTTACCTATAAGGGCAAAATAGTCATTTTACTCTATAGGGGTATTTCAGTAATTTTAAAAATCAAGGATATCTCGGTAATTTTGCAAACTGGGGGTATTTTGGTAATTTCATAAATTGGGGGTATTTCGGTAATTTTACAACCCAGGGGTATTTTAGTAATTTTACAAATTGAGGGTATTTTGGCAATTTCACAAATCAGGGGTATTTCGATAATTTCCAAAATTTAGGGTATTTCAGTAATTTCACAAGTCAGGGGTATTTCAGTAAGTTTGCAAACCAGGGGTATTTCAGTAATTTTACGAGCCAATGGTATTTCGGTAATTTCACAAATTGAGGGTATTTTGGTAATTTCATAAATCAGGGGTATTTCAATAATTTCATAAATCGAGGGTATTTCGGTAATTTTCCAAATTAAGGGTATTTCATTAATTTTGTAAATCAAGGTATTCTAAATAGAGATAACGATGTGATTGGGCCTAGAGCCCATTCTCGGCCCAAATGGGCCCACACGCTCGTGTGGCCTATTTAGCCCAAATCTAGCCACAAATATGAAATTCTCATAGTCCAGTCAAATATTTACTACTCAATCATACAACTATTCCAATTGGGCCCACGGGTCCATTGGCCCCACATGGCCCCTTTCGGCCCATCGTGGCCCAAACCCACAAGAACACCCATGATGGCATCAACTATAGCGTCGAAGCTCCCATACGTGCGCTCGCATGCTTGTGTGGCTACCATCGCCGTGTGACAGGCATTTCGGCATTTGCCGCTTTACAACAAGAGTAGTGCTAAATACACACCTGATAGGAATTTGGAGTTGATCTGCGCTCCGAACACTCCTATGCCCAAACGCCAACCCAGGTATGCCTACTTTCCTCATAGATTGCTCTATTTAAAGCTAGCTTCTCACCTTCCCTCTTGCTAGCTTCCCGATGTGGGATCCCTCCTTCACCAGAGTTTAAATCCAACACAAACTCTGGCCATCCCAACTTAGCAAAATAAATCCCTTTTTGCTTGCAATGGGATTCGAATTCAGGCTCCCCTGTAACATAATCCACGCCGCTCACCACTTTACCAACTAGCTCCTTTTTCTCTTAAAACATGTGCAACTAAATATAAGTCTATGGGCCAAAGTCTAAGTTCATTTAAAAAGAAAACAAAAAGAATTGCAAGTGCCAAGACTTGAACCTTGGACCCCTTGCTTCCTCTATGGCGTCACTCCCTTGTCCCCCATGTGGCGCCATTTGCCACTAGACCACAACTCCTTTTGTGTCATTTTTCTCCATATTTTATTCTTAAAGCCTACTTACTTACTCCCAGGGTTTTATTCACCTAAAACCAATTTTTTTCCTAAAGCCCAGGTTTGATCCCGGGACTTCATGGAAGCCCCCTAACCTTCCAAAATCACTCACCTAATAGGTCCAACTTGCATTAGTGCAGTTCTCTTATTCTCAAAAATTTTAAACGCTCCCAAGCCCAAGGCCCAATAGGCCCAATTCTACTAGGCCCAAATTTAGGGCGTTACAAAATGACTTGAACAGCCACTTTATTTAATTTGTAACAGTCTTGAATTGTAATGGTTATGACTTGAAAAGACTCCTGCAATAAACACATTAAAATGAGCATATTAAACACATGAAAACAGCTAAAAGTTCTTGAAACTTCTAGGTTGCTTTCTTGGGCATTAGGAATTCTAAAAATCAGCTTCTAGAGGCCTTGAAATTTAGCTGAAATAATAGGAGTACTTTGGGAGCTGGTTGGGGCATGTAGGTTTGGCCTAGGGCTGGTGTTCACTTTAATTGTGGCTTCTTGATCAGCTAAACAGCTTTGAAGCTCTTAAATTCTGCTTGGGGTTCTCCAACAGCTTTTATGTGTGAAAACATGAAAATGATCAGCCTTGCATGTGAACACACGAAACTGAATGGTATGGTGGTGGGAAAGGAATTTTTGGCTATTGGGGAGATTTAAAATTGCATGGGGGAGCTGAATAATCAGCTTGGGGAAGAGGAATAGAAGCCACTATTGGCCCTTGCCATTCCTGAAGGCTGCTTGGAAGATAGCAACCAGCAGCTCTCTTCTTAAATGTCATCCCAATGTCCTTGTACCTGCATCTAATTAAGTCAAACAATTAATTCATTAGATTGGTAGCAGACACATTAAATTCGGCAGCCACACTTAGGACATAATTAAAACATGTAATAGCTAAAACAAGTTAATTGCTACACATTAAATTCGGCTGGACATTGACACATTAAATTCATGTCTTAAGCTAGGACAAATTAATGATATGTAATATTTAGGACATATTAAAACAGAAGATATTTAATATGAAATTTATTAAGCTTAATTAAATCAAGTTTATGAGCTGAAACTAATTAAACTAATTTAATTTTAAAAAAAATAATTTATTCCAACAATAAAATTCTCATATATAAATAAAATAAAATGAGCTCGATTGAACCAGAACGATCTCAGGGAGCTAAATTCGAGCTTAGTTCAAATTGCAAAAGGTTGCAAAGAGAACTAATTGAGCTGGTCCGATCTTTCTAGAAATGTTCAGCGAAGGTTTCGGCCCACACTTGTTCCTCCATGGCCAAAATAGCCTCCTTAAATTGTTTGACTTGAGCTCGTGTGATTGGGCCTTGGGCAGCTTCATGGGGTCCTTGCTCGAGCTAGATGCGTTCCGAGGCGTGGTCGCATCATCCCTTCCCCCTTCGAAGCGATTTGTCCTCAAGTCGAGTCGCTCGTCCTCCTTGAAGCTCACGTTCTCCTTTGGCTCGTTAAAGGCAAATGGGGCGAATGGTTTCGCATAAATCTATTCACAAAAGCTCTAAACACTCGATAATAAGTTAGGCACAGAAGTCAATTAAAGAGATATGCGAAAATTATCAACAACTTGATTCTTTTTGGCATATAAGGCATGGCCTTGCTGCACATCCGCCAAAGTTCCATCCAAACAGTTTAAAGAAAATATGGACATAAAGTACTTAAACCATTCACTCACCTTGAGTTGGGCATGGTCCAAACAATTCAATTTGCCAAAACAATTCACGATAGAAACATTTTGATCAAAATAAAAGACATGGAAGAATCTTGGCAAAGGTTGTATGATTATGAAATTTTCAATAAACGCACAAACGTCGTCATCATTTAGAATAAGAAAATGCTCACCAATCCAAAATGGACAATTATTTTCAACAAGGAATTTTTCCTTTCCAAAATTTAGGTTGTGAACAAAGTCATCAAATTGAACCCGATTGAGTTGCTTAGGAGTTTTGGAAAACTCACCTTGATTATCATTCAAATTGAAAACATAAGGATCGTTGTTACCTTGTTCGTTTAACACAAACTTCCTTTCCTCATCTAGGTAACGTAGTTGAAACTCCTTGGTCGGCTTAACCTAAAAAGAAGGAGAATCATCAAAACATCGGTTAATTAAGAAACTTTTCTATTTCTCACTCAAATTTTTTTTCACTTTCTTTTTCGTCTTTGTGTTTCTCACTTTTCTTTTCTTTTCTTTTCTCTTTGTTTTTTTCCTCACTCTTATTTTTTTCTCAAATTCTTTTTCAATTCCTTTTTCTTTTTCACTCTCTTTCGGATCTTTATTCTTTTCTTTCAAACTCTCCATTGATTGTCTCAAATGTTGTTGATCTTCCATCACTTGTTGCGGAGACAAAGGTGCCAAAATAATGTTTTTACCTTTGTGTTGAAATGAGTATTGATTGGTGAATCTGTCGTGTTTGACTCGCCGGTCAAACTGCCACGGTCTTCCAAGCAGGAGCTGGCCCGCATGCATGGGCACGACATCGCACAAGACCTCATCATGGTAATTTCCAATCGAGAATGGAATCTTTGCTTGTTTGGTCACCTTGAGTTTGACTTCTTCGTTGAGCCATTGCAACTTATAAGGGCTCGGGTGCTTGAGAGTGGGTAAGGACAACTTTTTGACCATAAGCGTGCTCGCAACGTTCGTACATCTACCGCCATCGATGACAACACTACAAACCTTTCCGTGGACATAGCAACGAGTATGAAACAAATTCTCTAGTTGGGGCTCACTTGTAGTGCTTTGTACATTGAGGCTTTGTTTTATAACGAGCATTTCACCTTCAACAGCAAATTCTACCTCGCCTTCATTCTCGGACGGATTTTTGACTTCATCTATATTTTTGTCTACTTCCTCCTCTGATTTGATTTCTCCGTTAGGAAGCATGATCATTGTGTTGCGATTTGGACATTGGCTTGCTATGTGCCCCCTTCCTTGGTACTTAAAAGACTTAACGTCTCGGGATTGGGTTTGAATGTTTTTAATGGTCTTACCTTTGCTAGATTTGGCCAAAGGCTTGATGGACTTCACCGGCTCCATTGGTTCTTTCACTTGATTTCTCGGGGCATTCTTGCTTGGGCCTTGGCCCCATTTCGAGGAGTTGGGATTAGCATAGCTTCAAAGGGCTCCTTTACGCTTAAGTTGTTTCTCGACCTTGATTGCCGTATGCACCATATCCGTGATTTCAATGTTGAAGCTCCATGATTTTGGCAATGTCTCGGTTGAGTCCGACTAGAAAACGCGCCATCGTTGCTTCTTGATCCTCTTGGACATTTGCACGAATCATTGCGATTTCCATCTCTTTATAGTAATCTTCTACACTCCTCAAACCTTGAGAAAGGTTTTGGAGTTTTTGGTAGAGCTCCTGGTGGTAACATGATGGAATAAATCGCCTCCGCATCACTGCCTTTATCTCGGCCTAAGTGGAAATTGGTCATTTACCGTTTCTTCTCCGGCTCGTGGTGAGTTGGTCCCACCATATCATGGCATAATAGGAGAACTCGATTGCTACCAACTTCACCTTCTTGGCTTTTGAGTAGTTATGACACTCAAAAACTAATTCGATCTTCTTTTCCCACTCTAAGTACGCCTCCAGGATGGAATTGCCTTGGAATGGGGGAATTGACAATTTGATGTTTTTCAAATCATCTTCTAATCGACCTCGATTTTGTTGGTCATAATTTTACTGGCCTCTCCGTCGTCCACTAAAGTTGGACCCGTATCACTCTCGGCATCGCTTGGCTAGGTCCAATCTTCTTTGAGTGCTCGTTGCCTTCTGTGTCGCCTTGGTGGACTTTAGGGCGTCCTTCCTTAGTGGGCATGTTCCTTGACTTGGTCAAGCCGTTCTTGAATAGGCTCGAGCTTCTGATCAAATAACCGCTCCACTTCTCATAAGAGAGCTTGTAGGTTGAGATCCGGAACATTGCGAACTGGTTGCCTTTCATTTCAATCCGCCATGTTTCGCTCCAGACTTCTAGACATGAGCAGCTTTCTAAAACCTCACGTTCACTCAGAAAGAAAAAGTAGATGTCACCCACACTCGTGTTTGCACTCTTTTTTGGCTTTTCCCTCCTCTCTAATGCTAATGTGAGATGACTCAGGGTTAGTCGAGTCATTCACTTGTGTACCCAATCATCTACGAGGAGAGGATTGAAACTCTAAAAGAAAGGTGTTTGAAGAAGGAATTTGCAGAAGCTTTTGATAAGTTTTATAATGATATTTAATTAAGTTAAGAATGGAGGTTTAATATTATGGGATGGGTTTAATTTTAGAAGTCGGAACGAAAAGGTCCAGGTTTGGATTAGTTAAGAAAGAAAGATATTCGGGTGTCGGTTTAGTCAGAGTGGTGAAGGATCCATATATGAAATACGATCATCCTTTCGAGATTGTCTCTTCGTGGATGAATTCCTTTGCGGATACAAAGAATCACTTGTACCTTCTCGTGCATCATCTCGAAAATTCTCAAACCTGAAGTTTGCTTCTCGTTGTCTCGGTAGCCTTGTCGAACAGGAATCTAGGTAAGAGTCTCTTCTCAAGTAGCATCTTCGTGACTCCGTTTCTTGACTTGGTCAATTTTGCTTCCGTTGGGCCTTTTCCTCCACTCGGTCCAAACGTCTTTGAATTGGACTTAGCTTCCTTTCAAGCATTTGACCCTTCTTGTTCACCAAGTATTGAAATTCAGATTCTGAAAATTCTCCTCGAGACATGGTTATTTACTAAAAAGTACAAATGTTATAAAGAACAGAAAATTAAATACCTCACCACAAACCTCATTGATTCACTCAGAAAGAAAAGAAAAAAACAAATGATTTTTCACTCACAGTCATGTTTTTCACTCTTTTTAAGGCTTTTTCCACACTCTATTGCACTCACAACACTCGTGCCTTTTAACACTCGATTCGCCTCTTGAAATTTCGTAGAAAACTCCTTTAGGCTTAACTATTCACTTAGGGGTCAGCTTCAAAGGGGTACAAAGGTAAATGTCATTTGGTGTTGGGTAGGATGAAAGAAGAAAATGTTTAGTTAGCAAGTGTGGCGTGAAAAAAAAAAGAGTAGATTGATAGTAATAGGGACTTGCTGATCGGAATGCACAATCTTTCAACACTTACGTATCTTCACTTTTTTTCGAATTTATTTTTTTAAATTTCAATTTCCAAATATAAATAAAAGACTTTAAATCAAGAAATTAATAAATCTTTTTTGAATTTTTTTGATTTTTTCTTTTTTTCAACAACTTACTCTGGCACTTCACGAACATCCGTACTTCTCGATCTTCGTCAGAGCTCCTCATTTTCAAGCTCTGATACCAAATGATAGATCCCGAGTTGCAGAAGAGTTTTGGGTCGTAGTTGTGCCCAATTGTTAAATCAAAGAATAACTGTTGTATTTTGGAGTTTAATGAATTCGGCTGTTTGTAGGCTAATTGAAAGCTTGCAAATTGGTTCAAGGGGTTGGTGAATCAAACGGATGAAGGCTCAGTTTGAAAATAAAAGAAATAGACAAAGAAATGTTGAGGATGGATAAAAGGACTTAAGGACAAGTGCAAACCAATATTATGAAAATATTGACTCAGGACTTATAAGGTTGCTGGAAATGGGTTAAAAGAACTTCGACCCACTATCTATATCGAGATAGGAATGGAGGTATAACGGGTGAATGCCACACTCAATGAAGAGTGATAAGTTTGAAGGAAAACAAGGTTGAAGCCACTAGAGTACTAGATAAGCCAACTCGAGTTTAAAACAAAACTTGAGAGTTGAAGAAACTCACAAAGTAACAGAAATTCATTCAAAATGCAAAAAGTTCTCTACAAAAGGTAATGAGCTACATATTTATAGCTAAGGAACTAAACTAGCTGAATAGAAAAATGGCAGCTAAATGGACAGCTTTTAATAATCTGAAATTTCCAGAATAGTTCAAGTCAATTCTAAGAAGCTTCCAAGCAACTTTCCTATGTATGGAGGACGTTAATGGGCAGTTTCTAGATGAAGGAAAGTCAGCTGAATGTATTTGGAAAAGTTGGGAGCTAATTGGCCATGCCTATGTTCAGCCAAGTGCTTAAATAAGCTCCTTTAATCTTTTACCACTCGACTCTCTCCCACAAATTTGTACTTCATTTTTAGGTGTCTTATCGCAGCTTGAAGGTCGGTTTTGAAGTGGTTACAAGGGTTAATGTTGGGTGAATTGGGTAGGCTAAAAAAAACATATGAAGTTGGGTATGTGTGGCATTAGGATGAATTGGAGAGTACCAAATGATGGTATAAAAAGTATTGGATGATCGGGGTAGGAAGAGAAGATAAAATGAAGGCTTTGGAAGTTAGAGACTAAGAAGAAGAATAGAGAACGAACAAGTGCGTCAAAAATTTTGAACACCTTTTTTTTCTTTTTTTTATATTTTCATATTTTCTTCTTCTTTTTTTTTTTGATAAGTCAACCAAAAATTCGTACGAATAGGGAGAGGAGTAATCTCACTCTTGTGAACAAAGTTCATATAATTTTTTTTGAAAAGTTTTTTTACAAAATGAAACAGCAAGCTATTTATAAGCTAAGTATGGCTAGCCGAATGGACTCTAAAAATACTTAATAACTAAGCTAAATTCAGCTAGTAATTGCTGAAAAATTCTGGAATAAACTCATTAAAATGCTATGGTCAGATTTGGCTGAATGGTAGCTCTTGGGACAGCATCTAGAAGGCTGAATGTATTTGAAGAAATTAGCAAGTTCTTGGCATCAGCTAGATTCGTCCCTTGCTTTAATTGAGCTCTTAATTTGCTCTCTCTTGGTTGAAAAGTGATCAGCAATAAAGGAGCAACAGCCTATTTTGGGTGTGAACAAAGAGTTTTGAACAGCCTTGGTAATGTGAACATGGCAGCCGAATGGTTCTTAACTTGTGCAGCAAATGTGAACATCATTGTGTGCATTGAGGGATACAATAGGCCAAGCATCAATCCTTTAATTTGTTGTCCCTTGTTGGTCGAATAGTTGCTTTGAAACACCAAAAGGCAGCAGCCACAAACATTGCACCATGCGTCCCATGTACCAGCCACATACATTGCACCTAGGTGCATGAATCTCTTTTTTAATGCTCCATGAACATTTGGCTGTACCTACATGCACAAGAAAACACATTAAATCACTTAAATTCAGCTGAATAAAATTAAGTACATATCTAGGACACATTAATGGACACTTAAATAATATTTGGACAAATTAAACACAAACTTATTTAGGACACACTAAAGTTCGGCTATGACAAGGACATTGTTGAATAATTTAGTTTGTTTGCATGGTAATTTGAATCTGTCCATCCACATGCATCATACTTGTCTTATTTTGTTTATGCTTGGATTGCAAATTTGTTCAGAATGCTTATTGCTAACAAACCATGATAGGCTGATGGTAATGGAATTGGATAGATGGATAAGTGATGATTTAGATAAATGATAGGTGATAGTTGATGGGAATGGATGAAAGAACTTAAACAAAGAATCGATTCAACACTAATAAAGTGTCACCCCAGGTTCTATATTTGTTTAAGGTGGAAAAATGGTAGTCGATGATGGACCAAGACCCGTTATCTATAAAGATAAGAACCTATGGTATAAGTTGATGGAAGAGAACGATTGACACCACAAGCAAGAAAACTTGATAAGTCGAAATCGAAACTCGTACGAAAGATAGAGAGGAGAATAAACTCACTCAATGAACAAAAATTCATAAAATATAATCAAAGTTCAGAAGTCCTTTTTTACAAGCTAATAACAAGTTTATATAGTATTTACATGTGGTTAGCTAAAGAGTCAAATGAATTTAGCTTTAATATGCATTTAAATGGCTAAAATAAAATCTAAAAACTCTTGAGTTCCTCCAGCCAAATAACAGCAACTTTATGATTCTTAATGAGCTGATTAAATGAATTTGAATGCTTTAAAAATGTCCCTTGAGTTGTCCTTGGCTAGCTGAAAAGTCTCCAGCAACTAATGGTGTTTTAAAAGGCTTAAATGTCCATCTTGAAGGCTTTTAAAATATATCCCTTGAGTTGTCCTTGGCTAGCTGAAAAGTCTCCAACAACTAAATAAAAATTTGTAACTCATGTGTGACCTTTAAGCTTCAAACGGTTATTGGAAGAAGAAGAGGTTGCTGCTGAAATTAATTGATGTATAATGCTTCCTTCAATTATCATAACAGCTCCTTTTAATGTTGAATAATGCTTCCTTTATGTGTGTAACCGATTCTCACTTAAAAAGTCACATTAAACTCTTTGTAACATCCCATAAGTATAACAGTTTCCAACTAAAAGGTTTTCTACATTCAAACACGTTAAACAGACATATTAACCACATTTAATCAATTATTAAACACTAATTTAACTTAAACACATTAAACACTTATTAAAGAAACTAATTTAACTCAACACATTAAACTCTTGACTTAATAAATGAACTAGAAGTTAAGACTTAAATTAATGCAGCAACTAGTTAATTTATGGAAGCAAAATTAAACTAACTTAAACACTTTATTAATTGAACTAAAAGTTAAGACTTCAACTAATGCAGCAACTAGTTAATTTATCGAAGCAGAATTAAACTAACTTAAACTCATATTTCATTAAAAATATCCTAGTAACTAGATTAATTAATAAGCCTATTATAAAACACAACTTATATTTAAACTAAACACCTTTATTTAAAGCTAATTTAAAAGTTTTAATGCAGCAAAATAAAAGTGCATGAATTAAATCAATCTAATCAAAAACTAAATGAACTGAATGTGAACTTAAACCGAGCTCAATGAGCTAAGATGAACTCATGTGAGCTGAACCACAAAGGAAAGGAGTTTAATTGAGCTGAAAATGAGTTGGAATCAGCTTCATTTTGCACTTTGGCCCCTCGAGCTTAGGCCACTCTCGATCGCGTCGGAAAGAGTTGAACCATGATGTGAACAGGATTGCATCATCATCTACCAAGATCACAACATATATCAAAACATATTACATTCACTTGCTTAACTCAAAAGCATGACCATTTCATGAATCTACTAACCATGCCAAAACATATTTCACATATCATAATCATAATGCATATTACCAAAACATAACTAGCCAAATGACATGGCTAAGTTCACATAACACTTCATATCAAGGACTAGCCTATACATGCCATATCTAGCAATATACATTTTCAAAGTGTACCAAAATAAGTTTAATAGTGTAAGGACGATCCGTGATGGTCCCGAGCCTTCAGTAGCTTTGACGACCTATAAAATAGAGAAAACACACACCGAGTAAGCTTTCGAAAAGCTTAGTAAGTCATATACAAATAAACTTAACATGTATTACACATAACCAATTAAATATGATGGCCAATATGATTCTCATGCCAAAACTCACCTCATTCTTTCTCAAGCTCATATGCTTGATCATAGCTTACCATATATGCATAGAGTTCATCTAGTCAAGACTTTACATATGGTATCATCCATTCCATATACATAACATTGTATTAAGATCACATAGATACTCACCTTTTATACATAATTAGTGTATAATCAACGTACCTGAATCGGACATTCATTTACTTAATCTATCAAAGCTCGAATTCACCATTCATACCTCAGACTTGCCCGTTGAACCATAAGGAATCCAGTAGGATACTCAGAAGCTCGAAATAATCATACAATGCCATCGTCCTAGATAAGGTCTTACATGTACTTAGATATCGATGCCACTGTCCCAGACAGGGTCTTACACGAGTCAGTATGATGTCGATGTCCCAGACATGGTCTTACATGTAAGGATCATAACGATGCCAACGTCCCAGACGTGGTCTTATACGTAAAGCTCATATTGATGCCAACGTCCCAGACGTGGTCTTACACATAATTAGATATCGATGCCACTGTCCTAGACAGGGTCTTACACGAGTCTCAAATCAACACCAACATCCCAGACGTGGTCTTACATGATAACAACAGAACAGATGTCTATGTCATGACTTAGTCAATCCTATCTATTCCTAGGTTTGTACGGAGCTTCTTGGACTTAATCACTATATCAAACTTATCTCGGAATTCAAATGCATAACCTCTCATAACATAAACATTCATTATCATCATTAATCGTATGAACGATTACAATTGCATACATATACATTTATTTGGATAGTGGCTTACCTCGGATTCGATATATCGAAATGAAAATTGCTACTCGTTTACTTTCGCTTTCCCACGATCTAAGTCTGTTTTCCTCTGTTCTTGATCTATACATATTCAAAATTAACTCTTTTATTCACTAACTCATTCAATTCAATACAAGGACACACATTTTGGGCTATTTGCAATTTAACCCTCACAATTGCATAATTTAACAATTTAGTCCATTTTTCTCAAAACATCAAATTCACAAAATCCACACATACACATACTTAGCCGAATACATATACATATCACACAAGTCCATATTTTCCATCAAATTAACAATTTATTCCCTCAATTTGCTAATTTCACAATTTAGCCATATTTAGCTAAATTCATCAAAACTTCAAGAACAAAACATGTTCATCAAGCTTAAATCTTCCATTTAACAACATAAAACATCACAAAACTCAACATATCAACAATGACATCTCACACAAACATCATCAATTCATCAAATTGAGACATGGGTTTTGTAGCTCTCAAAGTAACGATTACAAAAACGTAGAAATTATCGAAAATGGATCAAAAACTAACCTTGAATTTTAAGCTTGAAACCAACCGAACACTTAAGCTTTTATTCTTGCTTTTTGTTTTCGGCAATGAGGTGATGAAAATGATGATAATGGCTTCCTTTTTGTTTTCATTATAATAATATAACATATAACATAATAATATTAATAAACTATTAAAGTAAGTATAACAAACATATAATATATATACATATCATCACTCATTGCCGTCCACCATCAATAAAATTGGCTTAATTGCCACATAAGTCCTCACATTTATAAAGCCAACACACATAGGCACTTTAACATATAGCGTACAACTTTCACATTTAATGCAATTTCATCCTTTTGTCAAATTAAACACACAGACGGACAATTTAGCTCATGGAAATTTACCACATGCTTAGTCACATATCAATAAAATAGAAAATAATATTAAAATATTATACAGACTCGAATTTGTGGTCCTGAAACCACTGTTCTGACTAGGGTATAAACCGGACTGTTACAGATCTGGTGGTGTTGCTTCAAGGGCTGATCATAAGGGCACGAGCAAGGCAATTTAAAGATGCTATTGGAGCTATAGTTCAGTAAGTGTGGAGAGAAATCGATGCTAGTCAATTTGAACAAGCTGATGGCAATCTAAGGAGTCATTGTCGCACCTCTTGCAAGCTCAACCTCAATCAAATGAGCTCATACTTAGCTCCTCTTCAACTAACGAGCTCAATCCCAGCTACCAACTAGCTCACGAGCTCACCCTAGCTCGCCTCTAGCTCATGCAAGCATAATGAGCTGCTCATGGCCATTCGTCCTTAGCTAATTATCTAGTTGAAATTATTAAATAAAATTTGAAAAAAAATAATTATGTGTGTTAATTATTTTGCTACATTTAAATAAGCTTAGTTATGATTTAATGAGTACATATTTAATAGTTTGAATTTAATGCATTTAGTTTAGAACAAATTTATGATTTGCTGCCCATTAAATTTGTCTAGTCGAACAGCCCATTAATATGTCCTAAGCTACAGCCAAATTTTGACATGTCTTAATTAGCTCCCATTCAATTTAATTCCAGCTCAAAACATGAATTAAATATGTCCTAAGCTGCTGGAAATTAAGTAGCTAAGCTTGAATTAATGAGCTGAATTTTTGTGCATGTGCAGGTGCATGTAGGGGATGGTATTTAAGGTGAATAGTTGCTGCAATTTAATTCTTTGCATGGTGATGGTTCGGTCAATGTAAGGGACACTACCAGCTACTGTTTTAGCTCCCCAAAGTGTCCATTTAGCTCTCCCAAGCTCCCACAGATGCCGTTCACACCAGCAGCCAAGGTGTTCACACTTTTGGGCTACTTAGTTCCTTATTTTGACACTTGTGGCTGTTGGAATCAAGTGCATTCATCAGCTGAATAGCTAGCTATTCAAAACTATAATTAAGGAGCTCATTCAAGTCATGCAAGCCCCCTTGGCTGAACCTTGGAGTGCCATTCAGCCCCTCATCCTTCCTTGAAGATTCGGCTGCACCTAGACAATCTAGAAGCTGTCCATTACTCTCACATTCAGTTGAATATGGACATGGCATATTGGTACGATCTGCCTCGAGGTTTAGTTAAGTCATTTGTAAGATGCCTGATCGTCTATGAGGAGTAATAGGAAAATTATCGGGAAAGGGTAAAATTAGGCAAAAGTTGCGGAAGCTTATCAAAAGGGTTTAGAAATTGGTTAAGTTATGGAGATAGGTTTGGCTAAGAAGTAAACAAAGAAGATCGATATTTATTGGATGGGCTCGATTTAATAAAAATAATAAGGATATGTATTAAGATAGTTTGGTGGAGGTGGAATTACGAACTTAACTTAAGAAAGATTCAACACTATATAACAGTGCCACCCCGTTTCTTATATTATTAAGGTGGAAAGTTGAAGATAGGTTGATGAACGCCACACCAAAAGGGGGTTTGGTGATAAGTTCAAACAAGTAGAAGACGCCACAAGTAAGCTTGATAAGTCTAACAAAACTTGTACGAAAAAGGAGAGGAGATAAACTCACTCAAGAACACAAAGTTCATAAAATTTGATTAAGGTTCAAAAAGTCTAAAGTTTTTCAATAATAGGTAGATTACATGTATTTATAGTATCAAATGAAGCTAGTTGAATGGTCACTTTTAATGAGGCTAATAATGAACTGAAATGAAAAGTCTCAACTTTTGGAATTCTAGCCATGTAACTCCTATCTTCAATGTGATTAATTCTTCAATTAAATTGCTTGTCAAAATCCTTTGAGATCTCCATGGTCAACCAAAAAGTCACCAGCCAAATGAAAAGTCTCAACTTTTGGAATTCTAGCCATGTAACTCCCATCTTTAATGTGATTAACTCTTCAATTAAATTGCTTGTCAAAGTGCTTTGAGGTCTCCATGATCAACCGAAAAGTCACCAGCCAAATGATGGAGAATTGATTGCATGTAGTAAATACCATAAAGTAACCGGTTATGGAAATTGAAGACAAAGAGGCTGCCGAAATTAAAGAACCATAATGCTCTTCTTTATTTAATAAAAAAACTTCTTAATGATAAATTAAGCCTCTTAATATCAGCCCCCTCTTGTGTAATCGAATTCACTTGGAAGCCATTTTATTGAATACATAACAGCCCATAGAAGTAATGGATGTGAGTTGAAAAGCCACCTGCAATTAACACATGTAACCGAGACATTAATGCAATTATTAAACTTAAAACAAATTAACAACTAACTTAAATAAATGAACTAACACTTAAGCTTCATTTATTCCAGCAACTAGACTTAAATAAATGAACTAACACTTAAGCATCATTTATTCCAGCAACTAGTTTAATTAAGTAAAGCATTATTAAATGAACTTTAACTCATGCATCAATAAATTAACCTAGAAACTAGATTAATTAAAGAAGCAACTATTAAATTAAATTCATTAAAAGAAACTCAATTAATTAAACTAAGATGAGTTTAAAATGATGACCAGCAACTTCTTTATTAAACTAAGATGCTTAAATGCAAATATTTAAAATGTAAAGCTGAAAATTAAATAAAGAGTTTAATTTAGTTGGAATGGGTTCAGAAAACTAGAATTGAGCTGAAATCAACTTCATTTTGCACTTTGGCCCCTCGAGTTTAGGCCACTCTCGATGGCGTCGGATGGAGTCGAACCATGATGCGACCAGTATCGCATCATACCCCCTCTTGAAAGCGATTCATCCTCGAATCGAGCCGTTGGTTCTTGAGGACATAGTTCCTTTTACCTTGCTTTCCTCGATCGAACGGGGCGGATGGTAATCGCGACACCTGAAAGGGATAACCATGAATTAACACAAGTATGACGCATGTGGAAGGAAAAGATCAACTTATCATACAAAAGAAATAATGCCTTATCAAATTTTGAAACAGAATTACATAAGGATCAAGGCATTCAACAAACTTAAATTGCTTCCAGGAATTAAAATGCGAGTAGTAGGTCAAAAGTTAAACATAATCGTCACCAACAAGTAATTGAAAAGATTCACACGATTCATGACCTCGCACAATCAATCCTTAATTGACCTTTGGACATATGCTCGCTAACAAATGCATCATGCCAACTATCAAAAATAATAATTTTTTTATCAACCATTAAAACAGAGAGACCATCAATAAGGAAATAGGACATTCAAGCACTTCATGATCTAAATGATTTACAAAAGGGGAATCAGTAACATGATTTCTATCAACATCCAGGGAGAATGAAAACGGTTCAAAGTCTTCAACTGACTTACCTTTGTGACCAGAAAGATAAGGATCGAGTTTACCTTGCTTCATTAAAACAAACCTTCTCTCCTCGGAAACATAATGTAGTCGAGGCTTCACATTTGACTCAACCATTTTCAAATGAAATGTGAACTTCAAGTACAACCACAGAACTTGTTTAAGGAGTGAATTAAAATTGAAAATAAAGTGGACAAATTTCGCTACCTTATTCAAAGACATCGTATCAAAATGACAAAAAAATTTCGCACACAATTGATGATGCTCAATTTTCTCACAAAATGTACCAATGCATATTCCCGGTTTAAAAACATGTGTTTGATTGTTTAAGTCAAAATGTAACAACGGTTTCATTAGATCAAACATGTTAAACCAAAAAGAATGTTGCATACACGGCACCATATAATCATAACTCTTTGCACTCATCAAAACAGAAATGCACAAATTCAAAGATTTTCCAAGAGGCATAAATTGAGACACAAAGTTATCACAATCGAAAAGTTTAAACATTTTTCATGAAAACTTGTTATCTTGTAAGATCAAATGGATTCATCGTTCAAAGAAAACGATATCAACCACATTTAAAGAGCAAAAAGATCGGATGAGAATAGGGAAAGCTTTTAAAAACTAAGTCACCAAAGATTTTATTGACAAATGTCAAATCAAATTACCGTGACTGGGTTATTAAAATTTCCTTACCTCGCTTACCTTCCTGCTCGTGTGGTTCAGCTTCATTTTCAACCTTACCTTTGTCGATCAAACAAAAGCGTCGTTCATCGAAATGGTATTGAAGTTGGTATTCGTCACTCGGCTTCTCGAAAACCTAAAAAGAAGAAATAGAACAAGAACAAACTTCAAGTGGGTTAGTTGAATCAACACTCTCTTTTTCTCGCTCGTTTTGTTCTTTTGCCTCTTTTTCTAACTCGCTTTCTTTTTCTTTCTCTTTTTCAATTTTCTTTTTAATCTTTTTTTCTCCACTCTCATTTTCTTTTTCAAGTTTTTTCTCTTTTTCTTTTTCTTTTTCGTTTTCTTCTTTTTCTTTTTCTTCTTTTATTTCTTTTTCTTTTTCTTCTTTTTCTATTTCTTTTGCAATTTTATTACAACTTGTAGATGTTACAGAAGAATAAAAAATAGAAGGGTTTGACTCAAAGAAAGAGGACATATTCTCATAGAAATCACGTTCGATTCTTCATGAAAGATTCTTCGTGTGTGACATCTTTGAAGCGTTCGAAGAGTAGCTCTACTTTCTCATTTGTTATGTCAAAGATCCTCGAACTTGTAGCTTTCCTCTCGTTGTCTCAAAGCCTTATCGAGTAGGAGTCTCGATAATAGTATCCTCTCGAATAGTCATCAAAAATGGGTCTTTGAGAGGGTCACGACTCCGTTTCTCAACTTGGTGTGTTTTGCTTCGGTCGAGCCTTTTCCTCCACTCAGTGCAAACACTTTTGTATTGGACTTAGCTTTCTTTCGAGCATTCGGTCCATTTCTTTCACCAAGTATTGGAAGTCATAGGATGAGAACTCTTCTTGAGACATGTTTATTTCTCAAAAGGAAAATGATTAAAAGAAAACAAAAAAATTGGTTGCCTCACCACAAAACTCACAAGTTCACTCACAAAGAAAATCACACACACTCGTGTTTCACTCGAATATGGATTTTTCTTTAATGAATTCACTCGTGCCTTTTTCCACTCCTTTCACAATTCCGTATTTTGTCTCATAAGACCTATTTGCTGCTTTAGGGTCAGCTTCAAAGTGGTTAGCAAAGGATAGTGTTACGGTGTATGGTAGGTTGACCAAAAAGAAGATCAAAAATCAGTTGAAGTGTGGCGTTGGGTAGAAGGGAAGGGAAAGGAAAATGATGGTAGAAGATATTTGAGGGTCGGGGTAGAAGAATGATTCTGATGATCGGGAAATGGAATAGAAAAGATGGGAACAAAAACTTACGAAAACTTCACACTTTTTTTTTGAATTTTCGTACTTCTTTTTTTTTTACTTCAAAAATACAAAACTATTACAATAAGAATGAAATTACAACTTTGAGATTTTTTTTTGAATTTTTTTATTTTTTTCAACTTATGAACCTATTTTGACTCTCGATTGTGTCGGAACTCCTCGTTTTGTAGCTCTGATACCAAATGATATGATCTGCCTCAAGGCTGATCGAGTCGTATGTAAGATGCCCGATCATCTACGAGGAGTAATTGGAAAATTATCGAAAAATGGTGAAATTAGGCTAAAGTTGCAGAAGCTTGGTTTAGAAATTAGTTAAGTTACGGAGATAGGTTCGGCTAAGAAGTAAACAAGGAAGATGGATATTTATTGGATGGGCTCGGTTTAATAAAAATGATAAGGATATGTATTAAGATAGTTTGGTAGAGGTGGAATTACGAACTTAACTTAAGAAAGATTCAACACTATATAACAGTGCCACCCCGTTTCTTATATTGTTAAGGTGAAAAGTTGAAGATAGGTTGATGAACCCCACACCAAAAAGGGGTTTGGTGATAAGTTCAAACAAGTCGAAGACACCACAAGCAAGCTTGATAAGTCTAACAAAACTTGTACGAAAAAGGAGAGGAGATAAACTCACTCAAGAACACAACGTTTATAAAATTTGATTAAGGTTCAAAAAGTCTAAAGTTTTTCAATAATAGGTAGTTACATGTATTTATAGTATCAAATGAAGCTAGTTGAATGGTCACTTTTAATGAGGCTAATAATGAACTGAAATGAAAAGTCTCAACTTTTGGAATTCTAGCCATGTAACTCCCATCTTCAGTGTGATTAATTCTTCAACTAAATTGCTTGTCAAAATCCTTTGAGATCTCCATGATCAACCAAAAAGTCACCAGACAAATGAAAAGTCTCAACTTTTGGAATTCTAGCCATGTAACTCCCATCTTCAATGTGATTAACTCTTCAATTACATTGCTTGTCAAAGTCCTTTGAGGTCTCCATGATCAACCGAAAAGTCACCAGCCAAATGATGGAGAATTGATTGCATGTAGTAAATACCATGAAGTAAACGGTTATGGAAGTTGAAGACAAAGAGGCTACCAAAATTAAAGAACCATAATGCTCTTCTTTATTTAATAAAACAACTTCTTAATGATAAATTAAGCCTCTTAATATTAGCCCCCTCCTGTGTAACCGAATTCACTTGGAAGTCATTTTATTGAATACATAACAGCCCATAGAAGTAATGGATGTGAGTTGAAAAGTCACCTGCACAAGTAACCGAGACATTAATGCAATTATTAAACTTAAAACAAATTAACAACTAACTTAAATAAATGAACTAACACTTAAACTTCATTTATTCCAGCAACTAGACTTAAATAAATGAACTAACACTTAAGCATCATTTATTCCAGCAACTAGTTTAATTAAGTAAAGCATTATTAAATGAACTTTAACTCATGCATCAATAAATTAACCTAGAAACTAGATTAATTAAAGAAGCAACTATTAAATTAAATTCATTAAAAGAAACTCTATTAATTAAACTAAGATGAGTTTAAAATGATGATCAACAACTTCTTTATTAAACTAAGATGCTTAAATGCAAATATTTAAAATGCAAAGCTGAAAATTAAATAAAGAGTTTAATTTAGTTGGAACGGGTTCAGAAAACTAGAATTGAGCTGAAATCAACTTCATTTTGCACTTTGGCCCCTCGAGCTTAGGCCACTCTCGATAGCGTCGGATGGAGTCGAACCATGATGCGACCAGGATCGCATCATATATTAGGACACTTAATTCTAGAATATTCAAGATAAATCTAGCATTAATGTACTTAGCTACTAAAGAGAGTTGAGTGACCATTCGGCTAGCACATTAGCCTATAAATAGATGGACATTTTCATTTGTAAAAAAAAACTTTTGGCAAATTTATAATGTTATTCTGTCGAATTTGTGAGACACTTCTCTCCAATTTCGTTTAGGACTCGCTGGCTTATCTAGAGAGCTAGTGGCGTCAACCGATTCCTTTGTTACCTACCCATCTTATACCGAGGTTCCTATCAATATCGATAGTGGGTCAAGGTCCAAGTTCCTTCTATTTCGAACCTTAAGAGTTGTATAAACATTTTGGGTCGATACCAAATTGGTATCGGTTCGTGTTTGATTCTTAAAATCCCTTTTTGTACCAACTTTCATTTACCTTTAAATTCTTTCATCTTCTAAAACCGAAACCATTTTCCTGATACGATCCGCCTCGGGGGTGAGTCGAGTCATATGTGAATTGCCCGATCGTCTACGAGAAGGTTTTGTTCGGCTAGTTTAAAGATGATACTTTTGGGTAAAATGGTGCGGAAGCTAATGAAAAGGGGTTTCAAAGATAGTTCGAAGGATATGAATTTTATATAGGCTCAGATAAAGTAAATAAAGATGGAGATTGGAATGGAAGGGAATTAACAATAATGGATGATAAGTGATACGAATCATCTCGGGGTGAGTTCGTATCAATAAGTGAAAAGAGGGTTCGACTATGATGAAGTGAAAGGAAGTAAAGAAAGAAAATTTTAGTAGATGATGGATAGGGAATAAAATGAACTCAAAAACAAGTAAGAACCAATACTAAAAGCATCTTAGTTCAATAAATGGTTGCTGGTCATTAATTCAACTCAACTTAGTTTAATTAATTGAGTTCTTTTAATGAATTTAATTTAATAGTTGTTTCTTTAATTAATCTAGTTACTAGGTTAATTAATTGATGCATGAGTTAAGTTCATTTAATGATGCTTTATTTAATTAAGCTAGTTGCTTTAAGTGTTAGTTTATTGAATTAAGTTAGTTGTTAAGTTATTTTAAGTTTAATAATTGCATTAATTTGTCGGTTACATGTGATAATTGCAGGTGACTTTTCATCTTACATCCATTATTACTACTGAATAAAGAAGAGCATTATGGTTCTTTAAATTCGACAGCCTCTTTGTCTTCAACTTCCATAACATTTGCTTCATGGTATTTACTACAAGCAATCAATTCTCCATCAAAGATGCTGGTGACTTTTCGGTTGGACATGGAGACTTCAAAAGATTTTGAAAGTAATTAATCACATCATTCAATTCTCCATTCAAAGATGCTGGGGACTTTTCGGTTGGTCATGGAGACTTCAAAAGGTTTTCAAAGCAACATAATTAAAGAAATTAATCACCTTGAAGGATGGAGTTAGGTGACTTTTCGGTTGGTCATAGGAGACTACAAAGCACTTTGACAGCCACTTAATTGAAGAAATTATTCACATTGAAGATGGAGTTACATGGCTAGAATTCCAAAAGTTGAGACTCTTCATTTGAAATCATTATTAGCCTCATTAAAAGTGACCATTCATCTAGCCTCATTTGATACTATATATACATGTAATTAAACTATTGATGGATAGATTATTGAATTTGTTAATGTTATGCTGCTCAATCTGTGAGATTGTTTTCTCTCATATTTCGTTGAAGACTCGTTGGCTTATCTAGTCTCTAGTATGTCAACCCGCTTTTTTTCTATCGAACTTATCACTATTATATAGTGTGGCGTTCACCTTCATACCAAGGTTCCTACTTTTCTAAGTAGTGGGTCGAGGTTTCACTACTTCCATCTTCCACCTTGAAAGCTTATAAGTATTCGGGTCAATACTTTTTAGTATTGGTTCTTGCTTGTTTTTGAGTTCATTTTATTCCCTATCCATCATCTACTAAAATTTTCTTTCTTTACTTCCTTTCACTTCATCATAGCCGAACCCTCTTTTCACTTATCATCCATTGTTGTTAATTCCCTTCCATACCAATCTCCATCTTTATTTACTTTATCCGAGCCTATATAAAATTCATATCCTTCGAACTATCTTTGAAACCCCTTTTCATTAGCTTCCGCACCATTTTACCCAAAAGTATCATCTTTAAACTAGCCGAACGAAACCTTCTCGTAGACGATCGGGCAATTTACATATGACTCGACTCACCCCCGAGGCGGATCGTATCATTAATTGATCAATCCTTTTTCGAACCATTTCTCTATACCATTTCGTACCTGACATTCGACTCCCAACTTCCCAAACCTAATCGCAATTACCCGAATCTCCCATTACCCAAAATCACTTTCCAAGTACCCCTTTCCAAACCCGAGCTAAACCCGAACTTCTCCTACTTAGATTAATTCAAACTTCATACCTTCTCACTTGATTCTATACTTAGTCTAATTTCAACTACGTTTATTCTTTCCTATTCCAACTTTCTTACTTCTCGATTTCGATTGGGCAATTACGAATACATCTCGATTTCATCTTGAAGTCGGGACTGTGTCATTTTAACTTACTCTAGCTTGCATTTAATTTGCTGGAATAATATATTAATTTGTCTTTAGTTAAATTAGTTATTTACTTTAAATAATTAATTTGTTATAATCTGGACAAAATAATTAAGTGTTTAATTATGTTTTTAATTAATTGTATATGTTTAATATGTCTTAAACTATTACATAAATTAAATATGCTACCTGAAATTAATGTACAGATTTTATATGTTTTTTTCTGCCGAATTTAATGTGTCCAAAAGGGGATTTAATTTTCTGATTTAATTTTGTGTAGGTACACTTCCTTTAGACGTCCTAGGTGCATGGATGACTTAATTTAAGTGTGCTGATCATTGGTGTCTCCCAAGTGACTCTTCAGCCAAGCTTTTTAGCTCTCCAAGATGGCCAATTTTGCTGCCCAAGGCAATCTAATGCCTTTCACACCAGCCGAATATTCCTTTCACACCAAGGGCTATTCGTTTTTGGTTGTTCACACTTACATGGCCATTCAAGTTAGCATGTTCACACACCATGCCCCATGGAGTGCCCAAAGCAGCTCAATTAAAGAAGATTCAAGCACATGGCTGAACCAACTTAATGCATTCAGCTCCCAAAACATTCCCTTTAATTTTTTAGCCGAATTTTTCAGCCATTGACGTTCTCCATGCCCAAGAAGCTTCAAGGAACCTTCCTACAAAATTCTGGAATTTTTCAGCTAACTATTCAGCTACTTTTAGGGCCTATTCGGCTACCCTTTGTAACTCCTATAAATTTTGTCCCATTTCACTTTGTTAAGGACTTTTGACATTTTTATGATTAAACTTAAGTATTTTGTGAGATTACTTCTCTCAAATTTCGTCCAAAGATGATACGATCCGCCTCGGGGTGAGTCGAGTCATATGCAAGTTTGCCCGATCATCTACGAGAAAGTATCGTTCGGCTCGTTTAATAATGATGCTTTAAGTAAATATTGGCAGAAGCTATGAAGAAGAGTTCAAAGATGGGTTTATGGAAATGAATAATATATAGGTTCGGTTATTAAATATAAGGAGGGATAGTATATGGAATGGGAATGAAATGGATTTTAGGTTCAAGGAAGAAATGGAAAATTCGGCTAGCAACAAAAATAAAGGATAGTGATGGAATGGAAGGGAACAAACTCAAAGCAAGTAAGAACCACTACTAAAGAGCAATGACCCAAATACTTATAAATATGCAAACTTATTAATTTAAATAAAACTATATTAAATTAAAAAATGCTTAAAACATTGGCCCAATAATCAATCAATTCTATGAAATGTTTCATCTTGCACTTGTGATACGAATTCACCTCAGTGATGATTCGAGTCGTAAATGTTTGCTCGATCATCTATGACGAGTAATGGATCTTTTAGAAATTAGAAGTTTTGGAAATAAGTTGGCGGAAGCTTTTTGTTGATTTTCTTTTAGAAATGGCTTAAGTTAGGAATGGAGGTTGATAGATGATGAAGGAATCGATTTTAGAAGATGGAATGGTTAGGTTCGGTTTAGTAGGATGAAATAAAGTTAAGTGAAGTGTAGATAAATAAAGTGTAGGAAAGTCAGTGGAAATGGAGATATGGACTTAAACACGAGAAACAATTCAACACTAGAAAGTGTCACCCTAGTTTCTATTTGGTTTGAGGTGAATGATGGAATTCGAAAAATGGACTCGTTACTTAGCAAAGTAAGAACCAAAGGTATAAAAAGATGGATGAATGCCATACCGAGTTGGTGATAAGTTCGAAAGAAGATGACTGACGCCACTAGCTTCGCTAGATAAGTCAGAATGAAACTCATATGAATTTAGAGAGGAGAAAACTCACTCTTTGAACAAAATTCATTCAAATTGATAAAATGGCAAAAGTCCCCTAAACAAGCTAATTACAAACTATTTATAGTGCTTACATGAGGCTAGCTGAAAAGTCACATGTATTCAACTTTAATGTGTTGTTTAATGGCTGAAATAAAGCTTAATCAATAAGTAAAAACTCTTCAAATTCTAGGCCTAAGTAACAGCAACTTTTAACATGATTTAATGTTTTAATTCAACTGGATAAATGATCTGATTACTTGGGCTGGAAGAATTCAACGATTTGAGCAGCCAAATGACTTTAATTCCTCCATTAAATTAGCCTTGGACAGCTAAAGGGTCATGTCTTTTCACTTAATTCATGCATAGCTGAAAAGTCATGTTTTTTTCACTTGATGAAGGCTTAATGGTCCTTTAAATGTGCTACTTGACGTCCCTTGATTTTTCCCTTAACCAAATGCCTTAATGCTCGTGTATTCATCTCCTTAATTAGGACCATAACTAACTTTGAGTGCATGAAACCAATCAAACTTGAAGAGTCACTTTTGGCCATATGAATAGTCACCTACAAGGTAGATAATTAAGCATTAAAGACACTCATAAGAATCAGCACACTATAAACACTCATACACCAATTTATTTGCAGCTCAAATCACCTTATTTAAAATGAAAATAAACACACTTTAATTTATGTAGTAAAAAGTAACAGCCAAATTAAATAACATACTTGTATAAACAAACTCAAATATATTTAACAACTAAGATGCTTAAATACATGGTTTAAGATGTAAAATAAATGAACAAATGAGTTACTTAATGCATGACTTAATTTAATAATGCAAACTTTAACTAACATGGGAGTTACATAATGCATGTCATAATTTATGATGCAAACTTAACTAACATGAGAGTTACATAATGCATGACTTTATTAAATGCAGAACACATAATGCATGTCATAATTAAAAGATGTAGATCAATAATGCAAGACATTAATTAAAGATGCATTTAATAAACAAGACATAATTAAAGAATCATATTATAATAACTAAAGTAACTAAAATAAATAAATCAAAGTCCTTATTCCAGCAACCAAATTAACAAACTAAAATTAAAAGCTTCATTTTGCACTTGGGCCCCTCGAGTTTGGGCCAATCTCGATGGCATCGAGTTGTATCGTAACATGATGCAGCCGGGATTGCATCATACCCTCCCTTTTGAAGATGATTTGTCCTCAAATTAGGCCATTTGCTCACGGAAAAACTCTCAAAATCACAAACCTTTTTGTTCATAAGTCTAACAAATTCGTTTTCAAAAACCCGAGAACCACAAATGGTTCAAAAAGGAAACATGTTATTTTCATGCCCTCCCTCTTTAGGAGGAATCCATTTTGAAATGTCACCTTCACAAAAATGAAAAAAACTAGTGACAGCATGGATGATGAACTTCAAAGAACTTTTGAAATTGTTATGTACAATTTGAACATATGTATCAATGCCGGGATCAAAAACAAGAATCTTTTTATCTACAACCAAATTAGATAGATCATGTTCAAACGAAACAAAACAGTTAAGCACATTCAAAGAAGACCAATTAATCAGGTGTGAATAAGGGAAGCTTTTTAAAACTAAGTCATTTTCAACAATGTTCAAACCTGATCGCCATGACTCAGTTGTTAAAAATTTCTTACATTCGGACTCGTGTGGTTCGATTTCTTCTTCAACCTTACCTATGCTAATCATATGAAAGTGTCTTTCATTGGAAAGGTATTGAAGTTGAAAATCATCTTTCGATCTTTCGAGAACCTAAAAAGAAGAAACAAAACAAGAACAAAATTCAAATGTGTTAGTTGAATCAACACTCACTTTTTCTTGCTCATCTCTTTCCTTTGTTTCTTTTTCCAACTCGACTTCTTTTCTTTCTTTTTCAATTTTCTCTTTTTTCTCACTCTCATTTTCTTTCTCAAATTCATTTTCTTGTTCTTTTTCTCTTGTTTTTTCTTTTTCTTCTTTTTCAATTTTATTACAACATGAGAATGATACAAGAGACTCAAACAGATAAGTGTTTGGCTCAAAAATAGAGAAAGTATTCTCATAGATGTCTAGATCAACTCTTCGAGAATGATTCTTCGGGAGGGACTTCTTTGAGGGGTACAAAGGATAACTCGTACTTTCTCATTTATCATCTCAAAAAGTCTCAATCTCGAAGCTTTCTTCTCTTGGTCTCGACGGCTTTGTTGAATAGGAATTTCGAAAAGAATCTCTTCTCGGGTAGTCATCGGGAACGTGCCTGCATGATGAACTTAACTCTATTTCTCGACTCGGTGGAGTTTGCTTCCATCAGGTTATTGCTCAAGGTTCTCTCTTGTCTTGAATGGGCTTAATCTTTCGGTCGAGCATATTCTCCATTTCTTTCAACAAGTATTGAAACTCAAATGCTGGAAACTCGTCTCGAGACATGAATTAACGAAAAGAAGAAATGTTAAAAAGAACATAAAACAGAAAATTAAATACCTCACTACAACCTCACAAAGTCACTCAAAAAGAAAGAATAGATTTTCACTCTCACTCATATTTGCACTCGTTTTCAAGGGTTTTTCTTTCTCTCAAATGATCTCACACTCTCTTGCCTTTACCACTCGACCTCATCTCACAATTTCGAATTTCGTCTCGAAAGACCTATTTGCTTACTCGGGGTTGGTTTCAAAGGGGGTTGCAAGGGATAAGGCATATCGGGTATAGGGTAGGCTAAATATATTGGGAAAGTGTGGCATTTGGGAAGGGTGAAATTGATGGTAGAAGAATGGTTGTGATGATCGGGTAGAAAGATGAAAACGAAGCAAAAACTTGCAAACATCACACTTATTTATTTTTTTATAATTCGTACAATTTTTTTAATTTCATATATATTTTTTATTTTTTTAAATACTTCAATACAATATAAAGAAATACTAAGAACTAGATTACAAACTTTTTTTATTTTTTTTACAAACCTACTTCCGGGACCTTCTTGAACGTCGATGCTCTTTATTTTTATAGCTCTAATACCAAATGATACAATCCCACCTCGGTGATGATTCGAGTCGTAAATGTTTGCCCGATCATCTACGAGGAGTAATGGATCTTTCAAAAATTAAAAGTTTTGGAAATAAGTTGGTGGAAGCTTTTAGTTGATTTTCTTTTAGAAATGGCTTAAGTTAGGAATGGAGGTTGATAGATGATGAAGGAATTGATTTTAGAAGATGGAATGGTTAGTTTCGATTTAGTAGGACGAAATAAAGTCAAGTGAAGTTTAGATAGATAAAGTGTAGGATAGTCGGTGGAAATGGAGATATGGACTTAAACACGAGAAACAATTGATACGGCCGTGGCTCGGGCTCCAACCAAAGTTGCTGAAGATCCCTTGGAGCTTCCAAAGGGGTCGATCACTCGAGCTCATTCTAAGAGATTCAAGGAAGGGGTTTCAGCTCTTGTAGGTAGAATTTGGAGCAACACCATGGCTGGACAACTTGAGAGCATCGGATTGGACCAACCATGCAACCTTCTTCAAGCTCAGCTAGCTCAAAACTTAGCTCAAGAAGCTCAACTTTAGCTCATATTTGCATGCATTAATTGCTGGAATAAATAGCTAAATTGCTGAACTTAGTTAAATAAGTTATTAGTTAATTTAGCTATAGCCATTTAAGTATAAATTAAATTGAGTTATAATAAATTTGTTTGAAATATTTTGTGTGTTCAATATGTCCTAAATATTACATTCTATTAATTTGTCTTAGTTTAATACAAGATTTTAATGTGTCTAGAGTCCAGTCGAATGTGAATGTGTCTTAATAGTTTGCAAATAAATTATTAAAGTGTTAATTAAAGTGTTAAGATTGAGTTTTAATGTTATTCAGCTGAATTTAGATTGAATTAATTGAGTCCATTCCCTTTGTAGGTTCAGCCGAATGTGGATAGAGCATTAATTCAAGATTCATGCATGATGGATTCAATGTATAGGGACGGTGCATGTATGGCTTCATTCCATGAATGGTGGCTGATCCAATCCGCTTCCCAAGGTACCTTTTCGACTAAAGGAGAGACCATCCATTCAATGACCAAGCTTGGCCGAACCACTTCCCAAAACAGCACCTAAGAGTTCACACTAGGTGTACACACCTATGTCCATTCAGCTGGTTGTGTTCACACAACAAAAACTCTTCAAGGCTAACTTTTCACACTCAAATGGCTGCTCAAATACTCTCTTTATTACTGCTACCTATTCGGCCAAGAGGTGCAAATTTATTGAGCTATTTAAGGTCATGGTCGAACCTAGACATGGCCATTGATCTTCCGGTGCATTCATCAACTCCAAGTGCATTTGCTTAAACATGAAGTTGTCCATTGGAGTCCTTATTCAGCTGAATTTAGTCAAGACACCAAGGGGCTTTGTTCTAGAATTTTCAAGATGAATCTTACTTAGTTTTTAAGGTTCACTAGTGACTATTCGGTTGGCTTGTGTTTAGCCTATAAATACTAGTTATTTTCCATTGTAAAAGAACTTTTGACCCTTAATGAATTGCTGCCAAATTTTGGTGAGAAATTTCTTCTCTCAAATTTCGTCCAAAGAAATTTGACATAACCTAGTTAGTGGCATAACCTATTTTTGTTCGATCGAACTTATCACGATTTCATGTGGCGTTCGAAACCAACTATACCGAGGTTCCTATCTCCTATAGATAACGAGTTGAGGTCTCGTATTTTTCTTTCGTAAACAACTTAAGTTATATAAGCCTCGGGTCAATCTTCAACTGAAGCATTGGTTCATTCTTGACCTTAAGTTCCCAGATATTCCTTATCACCGAACTTTCTTATTTCTCCCATAACTGAGCCTTCTAAAAATGATTAACCCTTATTCTATTAAGCCTATCTTGTTTTTCCAACTTTCCTAAACCAATAACCAAAACCTTTTCTAAACCAAACGAAACTTTCTTGTTTAACGATCGGGCAAACATGCGACTCGAATTTAACTTTCAAAATCGAGATCGTATCATCTAGTATCAGAGCTAATTAAATGAGAAGTTTAGACATCCGAGGCAATCTCGAATCAGGTTCGTATTTAAAAAAAGAGTTATATATTTAAAAAAATATTACGAATTAAAAATATATATATAAAAAAGTGTTGAGTTGATTCATTTCTTCGTTCGATTTTCTAGTCCTCAACGTATTCTATCCCATCTCTACCAACCCCAACGCCACACATCTTCGGCATCTTATTCTTTTCTTTTAGCCCACCTGTACCTTATCACTTCAACCCTTGTTAACCCCTTGAAGCCAACCCTCTGATCTAGTAGATTTAGTCACCCTGAGTCTTATACGAAATCATGAGAGAAGAAACGAGCGAAAAAAGGCACGAGTGTGTGAGCACAATAGAGAGGAGGTAAAAGCCAAATTGAGTGCAAACACAAGCGTGAGTGACATCTACTCTTTCTTTTCGAGTGATCAAGAGGATTTGTGGTGAGGAGTTAAATTCATTCATGTCACGAAGCCTGGAGCGCAATATGGCAGAGAGAACTGATAGACAACCTGTTAGAAACATACCAGATCTTAACCTTCAAGCCTTGTTACGAGAAGTTGATACGATCTACCTCGGGGTTGAGTCGAGTTGTATGTAAACTGCCCAATTGTCTTCGAGAAACAATTTATAATAGTTTAAGAATATGGTTTGAAAAGGTAATATGTGGAAGAAAGAATGGATTTTGGTTCGAAATGGTAAGATGTGTTAAGATAGAATATTAGTTTTTGGTACGAATTGGATAAGAAAGGAAAAATGGATTAAACAAAAGTGCAAACAAGAACCAATATTGATTTGGTATCGACCCATTGTAAAGCCCTTTAGTTCTGCTTCGGAGTGGTTAAGGTGACCTCAACCAACTATCTAGCAAGATAGGAACCTTGGCATATTCGAACGCCACACTACAAGTAGTGATAAGTTCAGTTTTTGACAAAGAAAATGGATGACTCAACTAGATCACTTGGCAGCCAATGAATCTTTGAACAAAAATAGAGAAAAGTTTGCCTCACAAATTGATCAGCATAACATTAACAAATTATCAAAAGTTGTCAATCAATAGGTAGATTACATGTATTTATAGTGTAATAGAAGCTAGCTGAATGGTCACTTCTAATGAAGCTAATAATGAGCTCAAATGAAAAGTCTCAACCTTTGAAATTCTTGCCCAAATAACTCCATCTTCAATGTGATTAATTTCTTTAATTAAGTGGCTGTTAAGTCCTTTGAAGTCTCCATGACCAACTGAAAAGTCACCTAACTCCATCATTCAATGTGATTAATTTCTCCAATTAAGTTACTTTCAAAACCCTTTGAAGTCTCCATGACCAACCGAAGAGTCACCAGCATCTTTGATGGAGAATTGATTACATGAAGTGATTACTCATGAAGCAATCGGTTATGGAAGTAGAAAACAAAGAGGCTACCAAAATTAAAGAAGAATAATGCTCGTCTTTAATTGATAAAACAACTACTTAATGACATATTAAACCTCTTTATATCAGCCCCCTCTTATGTAACCAAATTCACTTGAAAAGCCATCTTATTGAATGCATAACAACCTTTAGAAGTAATGGATGTGAGTTGAAAAGTCACCTGATATAGTAATGGATGTGAGTTGAAAAGTCACCTGAAATTAACACATGTAACTGTCACATTAATGCAATTATTAAACTTAAAACAAATTAACAACTAACTTAAATAAATGAACTAACACTTAAGCATCATTTATTCTAGCAACTAGTTTAATTAAGTAAAGCATTATTAAATGAACTTAACTCATGCATCAATAAATTAACCTAGTAACTAGATTAATTAATGAAATAACTATTAAATTAAATTAATTAAAAGAGACTCAATTAATTAAACTAAGATGAGTTGAAATGATGACCAGCAACTCCTTTATTAAACTAAGATGCTTAAATGCAAATATTTAAAATGCAAACAAAATGCAAACTAAATGAACAAATGAGTTACTTAATGTATGACTTAATTAAATGCAGAACACGAAATGCATGTCATAAATAAAATATGTAGATCAATAATGCATGACATTAACTAAAAATGCATTTAATTAAACAAGAAATAATTAAAGACTAAAGTAACTAAAAAAAATCAAGTCCTTATTCCAGCAATTTAAATACAAGAATTAAAATTTAAAGATGAACTTAAACGAGCTTATTTAAGATGAATCAAGCTCGTTGAATGAGCACACGAACTCATTAAGCTGGATCGAGCTCAAATAAGCTGAATTTGAACTGGACGAAACTCGTGGAGCTAGAAACGAGCTGGGATCAGCTTGCCAGTAATGCAATGCTCGACTCAGGATACTTGTCTGATGAATCTCACGGGGCACGCTCGTATCAAAAGTGGAAAGATTGTTTGATCGAAAACTTGAGCCAATCCAAGAAAGGCTCGACCAAGTCGAAGAACGTGCTCATCGAGAAAGAACACTTCAAAGTCCGCCAAGGCGACGTGGAAGGCAACAAGCACTCAAAGATGATTGGTCTGAACCCAGTGAAGCCTAGAGTGATCATGGATCCAATCAAAGTGGGCGACGGAGAGGCCAACAAAATCATGACCAATGAGAACGAGGCCGAGTAGATGAGATCTGAAGAACATCAAATTGTCAATACCCCCATTCCAAGGCAAATTCGATCTGGAGGCGTACTTAGAATGGGAAAAGAAGATCGAGTTAGTATTCGAGTGTCATAACTACTCGAAAAGCAGGAAGGTGAAGATAGCGGCCATCGAATTCTCTAATTACACAATGGTCTCGTGGGATCAATTAACCACTAGCTGGAGGAGGAACGGGGAGTGGCCAATCAACACTTAGGCCGAAATGAAAGCCTTGATGCACAAGCGGTTCATCCCGACATACTATCATCGGGAGTTATATCAAAAGTTACAAATCTCACTCAAGGAAATCGGAGTGTGGATGATTATTACAAGGAGACAGAGATAGCCATGATCCGAGCCAACATCGAGGAAGACCGGGAGGCTACTATGGCGAGATTCTTGGCCGGATTAAACAAAGACATTGCTAACATAGTTGAACTCCAACACTACGTCGAGATTGAAGAAATGGTACACATGGCCATTAAAGTGGATAAGTAGCTCAAAAGGAAAGGCCTTGCTCGTGGTGTCTACCCAAGCTCCACTCCTACCCCAAAGTGGAACCAAGGAGCCGGCAAAAAGGAGACCCCCTTTCACGCGCGAGAAAATGTTGCAAATCCAAAGGTCAACAAATCGAGTGGGGAAACAAGTAAGTCCAACAATGAAGTCCGGCATAATTCCACTCGAGACATTAAGTGCTTCAAGTGTCTCCGTAGGGGCCATATAGCCAGTCAGTGTCCAAATCGGTGGGTAATGACCATGAGACCTGACGGTGAAATTGAATCGAGTGATGAGGAAGAGATTGAACCCGACCCTCCCACTGAAGAAGAGAAGAATGATGAACTCAAATTTGCCATTGAAGGTGAGTTGTTCGTGGTAAAACGTTGTTTAAGTATTCAAAGCACCGAAGACGAATTACAACGAGAAAACATTTTCCACTCGAGATGTCACATAAGCGGCAAAGTTTGTAACATGATCATCGATGGGGGAAATTACACAAATGTTGTTAGCAGCATGCTCATTGAAAAGTTTGGGCTACCGATGATGAAACATCCTCAGCCTTACAAGCTACAATGGTTGAACGACGGGGGTGAATTAAAAGTCACTAAACAAGCTGTCACTCCTTTTTCAATCGGTAAGTATAGTGATAAGGTCGTATGCGGTGTGGTCCCAATGCATGCAAGTCATTTACTTTTGGGGAGGCCATGGCAATTTGATAGGCGAGCCATCCATGATGGATATATAAACCGATACACCTTTCAGCACCTCGGCAAGAATGTGACATTGGCACCGATGACTTCCAAGCAAGTGTACGAGGACCAAGTGCGTCTGAAAAACTCTATTCAGCAAATGAGAGCAAAAGAACAAACAAAAAGAGAGGAAAAAGAAAAAGAAACAAAGAGTGGAAAAACAAAGGAAAAAGCTGAGGTAAAATCAAGAGGTAAAAACAAAGAGAGTGAAAAAAAAGTGAGCAAAGAACAAGAAAAACGAGGAGAGGGAGGAATCAAAAAATTGAGCGTTTATGCAAAAGAGCGAGAAGTTAGGAAGATGTTGTTGCTTTGACAACCAATGTTAGTTCTATTGTATAAAGAAAACTTTCTTAATGCTAACAAATTAGATGCTTCACTTCCATCTTCGATTGTGACGTTGTTGCAGGATTTCGAAGATGTATTACCGAAAGATATTCTTAGTGGTTTACCACCCATTCAAGGGATTGAGCACCAGATTGACTTTATTCCCGAAGCCACTATACCAAACCGCCCAGCCTATCGAAGCAACCCTAAAGAGACGAAAGAGTTGCAATGCCAAGTGACTGAGTTGATGGCCAAGGGCTACATTCGGGAAAGCCTAAGTCTGTGTGCTGTTCCCGTGCTTTTGGTGCCCAGGAAAGATGGCACTTGGCGCATGTGCATGGATTGCCGCGCGGTCAGCAAAATTACTATCAAGTATAGGCATCCCATTCCGCGCCTAGATGACATGCTAGATGAACTAAGTGGGGCACAACTCTTCTCCAAAATCGATCTTAAGAGCAGATATCATCAAATCCAGGTGTGGGAAGGAGATGAGTGGAAAATGGCTTTTAAGACCAACCACGGTTTGTATGAGTGGTTGGTTATGCCATTCGGCTTAACTAACGCACCCAGCATATTTATACGGTTAATGAATTATGTTTTGCTTGCTTTTATTGGAAAATTTTGCGTTGTTTATTTTGATGACATTCTTGTCAATAGCAGGTCATTGGAAGATCATGTAGCCCATTTGGGCACTGTACTTGAAGTCTTACATAAGGAAACATTGTACGCCAATTTTAAGAAGTGCATTTTTTGTTCTAACTTAGTTGTTTTCTTAGGATTTGTCGTCAGCGCGAAGGGCCTTGAAGTGGACCAAGAGAAGGTTAAGGCGATTCGTGAATGGCCGAGACCCATAAGCATCAGCCAAGTTTGAAGCTTCCATGGCTTGGCGAGTTTCTATAGGTGTTTTGTTCCAAATTTCAGCATCGTTGCCACTCCGTTAACTAGTGTTATTAAGAACATTCTGCCTTCTTTTGGAATGATGAACAAGAGCATGCTTTTAACTCCATTAAAGATCTTTTGACTAATGCTCCTTTACTTGTTTTGCCATATTTCCAGAAGACATTTGAGATCGAGTGTGATGCCTCGAGCCTAGGCATTGGAGCTGTGCTAACGCAAGACAGACGACCAATAGCATATTTTAGAGAAAAGCTAAACGGGGCGACACTTAATTACCCCACCTACTACAAGGAGATGTATGCGTTGATTCGAGCCTTGAAAATGTGGCAGCACTACTTGTGGCCCAAAGAATTCATCATCCATACGGACCACGAGGCATTGAAACATCTCAAGGGACAACACAATTTGAACAAACGGCATGCCAAGTGGATGGAGTTCCTAGAATCTTTCCCGTACATCATCAAATATAAAAAAGGTAAAGAAAATGTCGTGGCAGATGCTTTGTCAAGAAGGTATTCTCTTTTTAATTCTCTAGAGTCGAAATTGATGGGATTTGCATATTTGAAGGAATTGTATGCTATTGATCCTGATTTTGCTGAAACGTATAAAGCTTGTGAATCTGGTACTTGTGATAAGTTTTATCGTTGTGATGATTACCTTTTTCGAGAAGGTAAGCTCTGTATTCCTCAAGGATCTATCTGAAATGTTTTAGTGAATGAGGCACATAGTGGAGGCCTCATGGGCCATTTCGACATAGCAAAAATGATGGCAACTTTGCGTGAGCATTTTTACTGGCCAAAGATGAAGAGAGACGTGGAACGAGTATGTGATCGATGTATCACTTGCAAGAAGGCCAAATCGAAAGTCCAACCACATGGGTTATACACTCCGTCGCCTGTCCCCGACGGACCTTGGATTGCTATCTCAATGGATTTTGTTCTAGGCTTACCTAGAACCAAGAATGGCAAAGATTCAATATCTGTAGTCGTAGATAGGTTTTCAAAAATGGCACACTTTATTGCTTGCAACAAAACTGATGATGCCTTGCATGTTACTAATTTATTTTTCAGGGAGGTTGTACATTTGCATGGGGTGCTAAGGACCATTATTTTCGATCGAGACACAAAGTTCTTAAGCCATTTTTAGAGAACACTTTGGGGAAAGATCGGCACAAGGCTACTATTTTTGACTACTTGCCATCCTCAAATGGACTGGCAAACAGAAGTTGTGAATCGAGTCTTATCAACGTTGTTGCGTGCCATAATCCAGAAGAACCTCAAGTTATGGGAAGAGTGCCTACTGCACATTGAGTTTGCTTACAACTGTTCTATACATTTGGCAACTCAACATTTGCCCTTTGAAATTGTTTATGGTTTCAATCCTTTGACACCTTTAGACTTAATTCCATTGCCTAACGAACAATTTGTGGATGCAGATACGAAAAGGAAGGCTGAGTTTGTGAAAGGCTTACATGAAAAGATGCGAAAAAACATAGAAGAAAGGACTAAGCAATACGAGCAGAAGGCCAACAAAGGACGCAAGAGAGTTACCTTTGAGCCCGAAGATTGGGTGTGGGAGCATATGAGGAAGGAAAGGTTTCCAGCCCAACGAAGATCCAAATTGATGCCAAAGGGCGATGGTCCTTTTCAAGTCTTGGAGAGGATCAATGATAATTCTTATAAAATCAATCTTCCGGGTGAGTATAGTGTAAGTGCTAACTTTAATTTGTCTAACTTGTCTCCCTATGATGTAGGCTACGACTTGAGGACAAGTCATTTCGAAGGGGGAGGGGAAGATACGACCGTGGCTCGAGCTCCAACCAAAGCTGCTGAAGATCCCTTGGTGCTTCCAAAGGGGCCGATCACTCGAGCTCATGCTAAGAGATTCAAGGAAGGGGTTTCGGCTCTTGTAGGTAGAATTTGGAGCAACACCATCGCTGGACAACTTGAGAGCGTCGGATTAGACCAAGCATGCAACCTTCTTCAAGCTCAGCTAGCTCAAAACTTAGCTCAAGAAGCTCAACTTTAGCTCATATTTGCATGAGTTAATTGCTAGAATAAATAGCTAAATTGCTGAACTTAGTTAAATAAGTTATTAGTTAATTTAGTTACAGCCATTTAAGTATAAATTAAATTGAGTTATAATAAATTTGTTTGAACTATTTTGTGTGGTCAATATGTCCTAAATATTACATGCTATTAATTTGTCTCAGTTTAATACAAGATTTTAATGTGTCTAGAGTCCAGCCGAATGTGAATGTGTCATAAATAGTTTGCAAATAAATTATTAAAGTGTTAATTAAAGTGTTAAGATTGAGTATTAATGTTATTCAGCTGAATTTAGATTGAATTAATTGAGTTCATTCCCTTTGTAGGTTCAGCCAAATGTGGATAGAGCATTAATTCAAGATTCATGCATGATGGATTCAATGTATAGGGACGGTGCATGTACGGCTTCATTCCATGAATGGCGGCTAATCCAATCAGCTTCCCAATGTACCTTTTCGGCTAAAGGAGAGACCATCCATTCAATGACCAAGCTTGGCTGAACCACTTCCCAAAACAGCACCTAAGAGTTCACACTAGGCGTACACACCTATGTCCATTCAGCTGGTTGTGTTCACACAACAAAGACTCTTCAAGGCTGACTTTTCACACTCAAATGGCTGCTCAAATACTCTCTTTATTGCTGCTACCTATTCGGCTAAGAGATGCAAATTTATTGAGCTATTTAAGGTCATGGCTGAACCTAGACATGGCCATTGATCTTCCGGTGCATTCATCAACTCCAAGTGCATTTGCTTAAACATGAAGATGTCATTGGAGTCCTTATTCAGCCGAATTTAGTCAAGACACCAAGGAATTTTGTTCTAGAATTTTCAAGATGAATCTTACTTAGTTTTTAAAGTTCACTAGTGACTATTCGGTTGGCTTGTGTTTAGCCTATAAATACTAGTTATTTTCCATTCTAAAAGAACTTTTGACCCTTAGTGAATTGCTGCCAAATTTTGGTGAGAAATTTCTTCTCTCAAATTTCGTCCAAAGACTCCGTTGTCTTATCTACCTAGTTAGTGGCATCAACCCATTTTTGTTCGATCGAACTTATCACAATTTCATGTGGCATTCAAAACCAACTATACCGAGGTTCCTATCTCCCATAGATAGCGGGTCCAGGTCTCGTATTTTCCTTTCGTTAAAAACTTAAGTCATAAGTCTCGCGTCAATCTTCAACCGAAGCATTGGTTCATTCTTGACCTTAAGTTCCCAGATATTCCCTATCACCAAACTTTCTTATTTCTCCCACAACCGAGCCTTCTAAAAATGAATAACCCTTCTTCAATTAAGCCTATCTTGTTTTTCCAACTTTCCTAAACCAATAACCTAAACCTTTTCTAAACCGAACAAAACTTTCTTGTTTAACGATCGGGTAAACATACGACTTGGATTTAACTTTCGGAATCGAGATCGTATCAATGATTCAACACTAGAAAGTGTCACCCCGGTTTCTATTTGGTTTAAGGTGAATGATAGAATTTGAAAAATGGACCTCAACCCATTACTTAGCAAAGTAAGAACTGAAGGTATAAAAAGATGGACGAATGCCACACCGGGTTGGTGATAAGTTCGAAAGAAGAGAATGATTGACGCCACTAGCTTCACTAGATAAGTTAGACCGAAACTCGTACGAATTTAGAGAGGAGTAAACTCACTCTTTGAACAAAGTTCATTCAAATTGATAAAATGGCAAATGTCCCCTAAACAAGCTAATTACAAACTATTTATAGTGCTTACATGAGGCTAGCTAAAAAGTAACATGTATTCAGCTTTAATGTGTTGTTTAATGGCTGAAAAAAAGCTTAATCAATAAGTAAAAACTTTTGAAATTCTAGGCCTAAGTAACAGCAACTTTTAACATGATTTAATGTTTCAACTCAGCTAAATAAATGAGCTGATTACTTGGGCTGGAAGAATTCAATGTTTTGAGCAGCCAAATGACTTTAATTCCTTCATTAAATCAGCCTTGGACAGCCAAAGAGTCATGTCTTTTCACTTAATTCATGCATAGCTAAAAAGTCATGTTTTTTTCACTTGATGAAGGCTTAATGGTCCTTTAAATGTGCTGCTTGATGTCCCTTCATTTTCCCCTTAACCAAATGCCTTAGTGCTTGTGTATTCATCTCCTTAATTAGCAAGATAACTAACTTTGAGTGCATGAAATCGATCAGACTTGAAGAGTCACTTTTGGCCATATGAATAGTCACCTACAAGGTAGATAATTAAGCATTAAAGACACTCATAAGAATCAGCACACTATAAACACTCATACACCAATTTATTTGCAACTCAAATCACCTTATTTAAAATGAAAATAAACACACTTTAATTTATGTAGTAAAAAGTAACAGCCAAATTAAATAACATACTTATATAAATAAACTCAAACATATGTAACAACCAAGATGCTTAAATGCATGGTTTAAGATGTAAACTAAATGAACAAATGAGTTACTTAATGCATGACTTAATTTAATAATGCAAAGTTTAACTAACATGGGAGTTACATAATGCATATCATAATTTATGATGCAAAACTTAACTAACATGAGAGTTACATAATGCATGACTTTATTAAATGCAGAACACATAATGCATGTCATAATTAAAAGATGTAGATCAATAATGCAAGACATTAATTAAAGATGCATTTAATAAACAAGACATAATTAAAGACTCATATTATAATAACTAAAGTAACTAAAATAAATAAATCAAAGTCCTTATTCCAGCAACCAATTAACAAACTAAAATTAAAAGCTTCATTTTGCACTTGGGCCCCTCGAGTTTGGGCCAATCTCGATGGCATCGAGTTGTATCGTAACATGATGCAGCCGGGATCGCATCAACTTGGGCCCTTCAAGTTTAGGCCAATTCTGAGGTCGGCGAGTTGTGTCGAAACATGATGCGACCGGGATCGCATCATACCCTCCCTCTTGAAGACGATTTGTCCTCAAATTGGGCCATTTGCTCACGAAGAATTTTTCATCGTCACAAACACCTTTGTTCATGAACCTCCCTCTTAAATAGGATACCATTTCAAATTGTCACCTACACAATAATGGAATAAATTAGTGACACTTTGAATTTTGAACAGAAAATAACTTTTCGGCAACCCATCCAAACTTAGAATGCTTAAACCGATACCGAGATCAAAAATAAAAGTTGATCTCACCTTCTCATAATGAATCAAAATGTTCTTCAATGCAAACAAACTGGAACCACAAAGTACTATGAAGATATAATCTTGGAAATCAAAAGTGCATCGCTCAAACACCTTGAGTTGAGCATGGTTCAAACAAATCAACGTCTCATAACGATTTATAAAACACACATTCTGATCAAAATTAGGAACATGGAGAAATCTTGATGCGAACCTGGTCGCATCATGTTACGACACAACCTGACGTCATCGAGAGTGGCCTAAGCTCAAGGGGCCTAAGTGTAAAATGAAGCCTAATTCCAGCTCAACGAGCTCAAATCCTGAGCTTTCCCCAGCTAATCTAGCTCGTTCCAGCTCAATGGAACTCAATTCAGTTTGATGCAAGCTCATTGAGCTTGATTCGAATTTATTTAATTTCATGCAACAAAGTAGCTAGAATAAATTTATTAAGTTAGTTAATTAGTTAAATTCAGCTTAAGTAATTAAATAAATAAATGTGTTATTAAATTTGGACATTTTAATTTCAAGTATTAATATGTGTTAATTATTACATGTGTTTAATGTGTCTTAAGTTGATAAGGCGTTTCTTGGAAAAACAACGATCCTTGAGTGTTACGGATCTAAGATTGTAGTAAGCACTTCCCTATAATTAAACAAAACAAAGAGGTTGGTTTTAGACATAAAAACACACGAAATTGAACAGATTTGAAGAAGAAAAGATGTTGTTGGAATTTCTAGACAGATTTGAAGAAGGTAGAAGATGAATGCTTCAAAATTCATTCATTCCGCCTTGAACATTCAAAAAAAATGGCAGAAATAAGCGGGAAACTGGCTGGGAATTTGAACAACGAAGAACTCGAAAGAACTCGCACAATATGCTATACAAACTCGAATGGAATCTATTCTACGTCAACGGACTTGGACCCACTAGATAGCTATCTAGAACCCGAAGTATCACAAGATTGACACAACAATTTAGAATTGAAATGTCAAGAAAGAAGTTCAAAAATAAAGAACCGAATTTGAGAGAAAACTCACAAAATAATTTTTATTTCAAAAAGTCTAACCTTTTAACAATGTTTGAAGCACAAATATATAGAAAGATGAAGAGGTGGCCGAATTACGTTGTGTGGTTAACATTAAAGGAGTTTAAAAATTAAATTTGAATTGAAATAACTCCTTTTGGGCGGAATTAATTTGCAGCCAAGTAAAAAAAAAGAGGGAGTTGGCATGTTTATCACTTTAAATATATGTTAATTTTTTTTAAAATTCAAACACACAACTTCACTTGTCCTTATCTCTTTAATTGCCGTACAAATGCACAAGAACGGGCTGGTTTTTGGTCACACATGTGCACCACATGTGTACAAGGCTGGTACATGCACATCCACATGCTTGGACGCCACCTAGGTTGCCACATGTGCACTAGTATACTCCCTGACACCTAGGACACAATTCAACTACTTCTAGACTTGTCAACTGAAGTTAAGCTAGTGGAGCTGGAGGTGAGCTGATTGGAGCTAAACTAAGCTGAATTCAGCTAGTTAGAAGTGAAATGAGCTGACATGAGCTGGTGTAGAGTGTTCTGAGCTGACTTGAGCTAAAGATGAGCTGCATATACTCTCGTGAGTTGGAGTCCTTTCATGTACACGTTACAAAACAATATAACACTTATCAAAGCTATGTAAACTTAATATAACATAGTCTAATAAGTTGTAAACAAGTGCACACTTATTCGTTAACACACAAACAACTTGAAGACAATACAAATACTATTAACCCAATCCAAAAACATACTTAGCATAATATATACATACTAAACACACCAATATAAGTAGTATGGCATAAGTATGTCACATATCAGCGTGCAACACACTATAAAACTTATCTTCTAAGGCACATTCACTTTCAAAAGAGTCAGAAACTTTAGCACAAGTGAAAGAAAGAACTTCCCTGAATTTCTTTACCTTAGATCGTGTGATAGGTCCTAATGGCAAGACCTCTGGATCAGCCTCCTTGATTGGCTTGGATGTGCCCACATCATAAGCTATTACATAATTTTAATATGTTCTAGCTGAATTAATGTGAAGGATTTAATGTGTTTTAGCTGCTGATTTTTAATGAGCCAAATCAATGTGCAGGATTTAATATGTTTCAGCTGCTGATTTAAGGAGTTATAAATAAGCCTTGACCAAATTTATTTGTGTTCTTTTCAGCTGAATCAGCTAGCTTAAAGGCAAAGGAAACCATTAAAGGAGAAGCATGCATGGGACGGCATTTAAGGTGCAGCTGCCTACTGACTTTTCGTGCAGCTTAAAGGACTTCTAGCTGCTGTTTTGAGCTTCCCTAAGAGCCAATTTCGTGGAAAGTAAAGGCCAATAGTTGCCTCATTAATTCTAGCAGCTAAGCAAGCTTGGGGGCTGTTCATATTCGGCCAAAGGGCATGTTATTCAAGCTGATCATTCCTCTTCCCAAAACAGTAATTAAGCCACCATAAAACACCTAGGCCGAATGTGGGCTTCATTCCATCAAGTGACCAGCTGAATCAATTTGTTCTAGAAGCAAACCATTCAGATTTCTAAGCAACAACTTTCTAGAATATGTCTAGGAAGCTACTAGGAAATTTCCTAAAACCTTAAGGCTTAAGGGAACTAAAGGAGACCATTCGGCTAGCCTTAGTTCAGCCTATAAATATGTTGTGTAATTCATTGTAAGAGGCTAATGAACAATTTTATAACTTTGTTATCTTGTGAGGTTGTTTTCAACTTTCGATTTTCTCCAAAGACTTGTCTGACTTATCAAACATCCTTGTGGCATCAAACTAGTCTTTTTCTATCTGAACTTATCACTCTGTAACCCCAAGGTGTGGCGTCTGACTTATACCAAGGTTCCTATCAACTTTGATAGTGGGTCGAGGTTTACCTTACTCACTTTATCCTTCCACCGAAACTATCCCAATCTAAGTGTTCGTATAAGCCTCGGGTTAACAAATTCTATTGTGTTAGTTCAGCTTGGAACCTTAGTTCCAAAACTTCCATCCATCTATTCCCAACCTATCCATACACCAACAAACCTACTTGAGCCATTTCATTTCTTCCTTAAACCATTTCTTGAAGCTAAACCTTCACTTACTCAAATTTACGATCGGGCACATATTACGACTCGAATCTTCAACGAGCTGAGTTCGTATCAAATCTTGGCAAAGGAAGTTTAAACATGGATTTTCCAACAAACGCATTACATTTTCCAAAAACAAAAGTCTTGATGTCATCATTCAAAACAAACATTCTTTCACCAATCAAAGAATGGCAATTAACACCATCAAAGTACTTTACCTTTTCAAAATTCAAGTCGTGAGCAAAACCATCAATTCGATTTGATTGAGGTGGTTTAAGGAATAACAGAATCTTACCTTGCTCACCTTTAGAAACAATGATCGAAAATCGTATTGGACAGTACCTCTCTTAGCCAACAAAAACCTTCTTTCCTTGGGAAGGTAGTGTAGTCAAAACTTCGTGGTTGAGTTAACCTTGTCAGAATGAAATGCAAACTTCATGTACAACCACAGAAATGGATTCAGGAATGAATTTAAATTGAAAACAAATTTGGCAAATTCCGTTACCTTATTCAAAAACCAAGTATCAAACAAATGGAAATTATTCACACAAAATTCAAGTTGCTGGTTTTTCCCACAAAATGAACCAAAATAGATTCTGGGTTTAAAAACATGATTTTGATTACTTATGCCAAAGTGTAGCAAAGGGTTCATTATGTCAAACATGTCAATCTAAAAAGATTTTTGCATACACGATAACAAACAATCAAAACTCGTTACATTCTTCAAAACAGATTTGCACCAATTCATGGATTTTTCAAAAGGTAGAAATTGATGCACAAAATTATCACAATAAAAAATTTAATCATTTTCGTGAAAAATCGTCATCACACAAAATCCAATTTTTGGTTTGTCGATCATACCGAACATCTACAAATTTTTCTCCACAATGCAAATTAAGAGAAAAACTCCTTGTGCTTTTTAGAACGGATTCATTATCCACAATCAAGGAATAGCAATTAATAGGATGAAAATAAGGGAAGCTTTTAAAAACTAAGTCACCAAAAATGTTATCGAAAACTTTCAAACATGTTTGTTGTGACTCAGTTGTTAAAATTTCCTTACCTCGCCTTTGGGCGAGTGTAGACTAATTTCACTTCCGATCTTACCTTTCTCTATCATTAGGAATCTTCTCTCATCTGAAAGGTATTGAAGTTGGAGCTTGTCGAATGGATCTTCAGAAACCTGGAAAGATGAAACAAGAGGAGGACTCATGAGATGGTTAGTAAAAACACTCCTCACTTTTTCTTATTCGTCTTTTTTTTGTTTCTTTTTCTAACTCGACTAATGTTCTTTCTTCATTCTCTCTCACTTTTTCAATTTCATTTTCATGCTCACACTCTTTTTCGTTTTCTTGCTCTTTTTCAATTTTCTGCTCTTTTTCTTCTTTTTCAATTTCTTTTTCTTTTTTCAATTTCTTTTTCAATTTCTTTTTCTTTTTCTCTTGCTTTTTCTTTTTCTTCTTTTTTGATTTTATTACAACATGAGGATGATACAAGAGACTCAAAAATAGAGAAAGTATTCTCATAAATGTCTCGATCAACTCTTCAGGAATGATTCTTTAAGAGGGACTTCTTTGAGGCGTACGAAGTGATACGATCCACCTCGGGGTTGAGTCGAGTCGTATGTGAGATGCCCGATCGTATATGAGGAGAGGATTTGTCTTTGAAAAATAATGGAAAGATAGGTAAATTTGCAGAAACTTTGAAATGAATTTTTTAATATTTCGGGTTAAGTTAGGAATGGAGGTTAAAGAATAATGGACAAGTTCAATTTTGGAAGAATAGGTTCAGTTTATGGTAATGGAAAGGAAGGTGGATAATGAAAGATTCGATTTAGAAAGAATTGATTAAGAAAAGGATGGATATTCAAGGCTCAGGTTTGAATTGGATAAACTAGGTGATTGGTGATGATGGAATAATGAACTTAACCAAGAGTGATTTAACACTAAAAGTTACACCCTGGTTCTTATACGGTTAAGGTGAAAGATGGAGATAGAATGAACGCCACACTTGAGTTTAAAGAGTGATAAGTTCAAAAGAACAAGTCGGCTTGATAAGCCAAACGAAACTTGTACGAAATATGGAGAGGAGATAAACTCACCCAAGAATACAAATTCATAAAATTGAAAAATGGCAAAAGTCTAAAGTTTTCCAACAATAGGTAGATTACATGTGTTTATAGTATCAAATGAAGCTAGTTGAATGGTCACTTTTAATGAGGCTAATAATGAACTGAAACGAAAAGTCTCAACTTTTGGAATTCTAGCCATGTAACTCCCATCTTCAATGTGATTAATTCTTCAATTAATTTGCTTGTCAAAGTTCTTTGAGATCTCCATGATCAACCAAAAAGTCACCAGCCAAATGAAAAGTCTCAACTTTTGGAATTCTAGCCATGTAACTCCCATATTCAATGTGATTAACTCTTCAATTAAATTGCTTGTCAAAGTCCTTTGAGGTTTCCATGATCAACCGAAAAGTCACAAGCCAAATGATGGAAGATGGAGATAGAATGAACGCCACACTTGAGTTTAAAGAGTGATAAGTTCAAAAGAACAAGTTGGCTTGATAAGCCAATACGAAATATGGAGAGGAGATAAACTCACTCAAGAATACAAATTCATAAAATTGAAAAATGGCAAAAGTCTAAAGTTTTCCAACAATAGGTAGATTACATGTGTTTATAGTATCAAATGAAGCTAGTTGAATGGTAACTTTTAATGAGGCTAATAATGAACTGAAACGAAAAATCTCAACTTTTGGAATTCTAGCCATGTAACTCCCATCTTCAATGTGATTAATTCTTCAATTAATTTGCTTGTCAAAGTTCTTTGAGATCTCCATGATCAACCAAAAAGTCACCAGCCAAATGAAAAGTCTCAACTTTTGGAATTCTAGCCATGTAACTCCCATATTCAATGTGATTAACTCTTCAATTAAATTGCTTGACAAAGTTCTTTGAGGTTTCCATGATCAACCGAAAAGTCACAAGCCAAATGATGGAGAATTGATTACATGTAGTAAATACCATGAAGCAAATGGTTATGGAAGTTGAAGACAAAGAGGCTGCCGAAATTAAAGAACCATAATGCTCTTCTTTATTTAATAAAACAACTTCTTAATGATGAATTAAGCCTCTTAATATGAGCCCCCTCTTGTGTAACCAAATTCACTTGAAAAGCCATTTTATTGAATACATAACAGCCCATAGAAGTAATGGATGTGAGTTGAAAAGTCACCTGCAATTAACACATGTAACCGACACATTAATGCAATTATTAAACTTAAAACAAATTAACAACTAACTTAAATAAATGAACTAACACTTAAGCTTCATTTATTCCAGCAACTAGACTTAAATAAATGAACTAACACTTAAGCATCATTTATTCCAGCAACTAGTTTAATTAAGTAAAGGATTATTAAATGAACTTTAACTCAGGCATCAATAAATTAACCTAGAAACTAGATTAATTAAAGAAGCAACTATTAAATTAAATTCATTAAAAGAAACTCAATTAATTAAACTAAGATGAGTTTAAAATGATGACCAGCAACTCCTTTATTAAACTAGGATTCTTAAATGCAAATATTTAAAATGCAAAGCTTAAAATTAAATAAGAGTTTGATTTAGTAAGAACAGGTTCAGAAAACTAGAATTGAGCTGAAATCAACTTCATTTTGCATTTTGGCCCCTCGAGCTTAGGCCACTCTCGATAGTGTCAGATGGAGTCGAATGATGATGCGACCAGGATCGCATCATACCCCCTCTTGAAAGCGATTCGTCCTCGAATCGAGCCGTTGGTTCTTGAGGACATAGTTCCTTTTACCTTACTTTCCTCAATCGAACGGGGCGGATGGTAATCGCGACACTTGAAAGGGATAACCATGAATTAACAAATAAGGCTTCACACAAATTTGCAATCCACGCATAATCATAGCAACACAAGTATGATGCATGTGGAAAAGATCAACTTATCATACAAAAGAAATAATTCCTTATCAAATGTTTGAAACAGAATTACATAAGGATCAAGGCATTCAACCAACTTAAATTGCTTCCACGAATTGAAATGTGAGTAGTAGGTCAAAAGTTGAACATAATCGTCATCAACAAGTAATAGAACATATTCACATGATTCATGACCTCGCACAACTGCATCATGCCAATTATCAAAAACAAAGAATTTTTTTTATCAGCCATTAAAACAGATAGACCATCAATAAGCAGAATAGGACATTCAAGCACTTCATGAACTAAATGATTTACGAAAGGGAAATCAGTAACATGATTTCCATCAACATCCGAGGAGAACAAAAATGGTTCAAAGTCTTCAAGTGACTTACCTTTGTGACCAGAAAGATAAGGATCGAGTTTACCTTGCTTTATTAAAACAAACCTTCTCTCCTCAGAAACATAGTGTAGTCGAGGCTTCACATTCGAATCAAACATTTTCAAATGAATTGTGAACTTTAAGTACAACCACAGAACTTGTTTAAGGAGCGAATTAAAATTGAAAACAAAGTGGACAAATTTTGCTACCTTATTCAAAGACCTCGTATTAAAATGATAAAAAATTTTCGCACACAATTGATGATGCTCGATTTTCTCACGAAATGTACCAATGCATATTCCTGATTTAAAAACATGTGTTTGATTGTTTAAGTCAAAATGTAATAACGGTTTCAGTAGATCAAACATGTTAAACCAAAAAGAATTTTGCATACTCGGCACCATATAATCAAAACTCTTGGCACTCGTCGAAATAGAAATGCACCAATTCAAAGATTTTTCAAGAGGAAAAATTTGATTCATGAAATCACCATGTTCGAACAATTTATTTGCTTTTCATGAAAACTCGTCATTTTGCAAAATCGAATGGGTTTGTCGAAAAAGATGAAAGATATCAACCACATTCAATGAGTAAAAGTTAATTGAAGGAAAATAATGAAAGCTTTTAAAAATTAAGTCACCGAAAATTTCATTGACAAATTTCAAATCAGTTTGCCGTGACTCGTATAGGATTTCCTTACCTCGCGTACCTTCGGGCTTGTGTGGTTCATTTTCAACTTTAGCTTGAATAAACATACGAAAACGTTGTTCTTTCGAAAGTAATTGTAGTTAAAAATTATCGTCAATCGATCTTTCAGAAAGCTGAAGAGAAGAAACAGAACAAGTACAAAGTTCACAGAAGTTAGTTGAATCAACACTCACTTTTTCTCGCTCATCTTGTTCTTTTGATTCTTTTTCCTATTCGAGTTCTTTTCTTTCTTTTTCAATGCTCTCTTTTTTTTCACTCTCGTTTTCTTTTTCAAATTATTTCTTTTCTTTTTCTTTCTCTTCTTTTATTTCTTTTTCTTTTTCTTCTTTTATTTCTTTTTCTTTTTCATTACAACTTGTAGATGTTACAAAAGAGTAAAAAATATGAGGGTTTGACTCAAAGATCGAGGAAATGTTCTCATAAATATCACGATCGACTCTTTGTGAAAGATTCTTCATGTGTGACATCTTTGAAGCATTTGAAGAGTAGCTCGTACTTCCTTGTTCATTATGTTGAAGAGCCTCAAACTTGTAGCTTTCTTCTCGTTGTCTCGGAGGCCTTGTTGAGTAGGAGTCTCGATAATAGTCTCTTCTCGAGTAGTCATTAGAAATGGGTCCTCGAGATGGTCGCGACTCCGTTTCTCGACTTGGTGTGTTTTGCTTCCGTCGAGCCTTTTCCTCTACTCGGTCCAAATGCTTTTGTATTGGACTTAGCTTTCTTTCGAGCATTCGGTCCATTTCTTTCACCAAGTATTGGAAGTCATCGGATGAGAACTCTTCTTGAGACATGTTTATTTCTCAGAAGGAAAATGATTAAAAGAAAACAAAAAAATTGGTTACCTCACCACAAAACTCACAAGTTCACTCACAAAGAAAATCACACATACTCGTGTTTCACTCGAATATGGTTTTTTCTTTGATGAATCACTCGTGCCTTTTACTGCTCAATCTCGTCTCACAATTTCGTACTTCGTTTCGAGTAGGCTTAACGCGGCTTGAGGGTCAGCTACAAAAATGGTTAACAAGGGATAATGTTTGGGTATCGGGTAGGCTGAAAAGAAAATCGGTTAAGTGTGGCGTTGGGGTTGAACGGTTGGTACCAAATGATGGTGAAAGGGTTTGATGACCGGGGGGTAGAAATAAGAAGGAGATTGGTTTTGAAGATCGGGTACGGAGGAGAAGAACAGAAACAACAAGTACTTGCCAAACTTTCAATGAAAACTTCACTTTTTTTTAGTTGTAATTTTTTTTGAATTTTTGTAATTCTTTTTTTTTTGTTTTTTTCACTTCAAATATAATAGAATGAAATACAAGCAATTTCAAAATTTTTTTGAAATTTTTTTACAAACCTACTTCTGGGATTAAATACGAATGTCGGCGCTTCTCGTTTTAGTAGCTCTGATACCAAATGATACTATTTGTCTCAGGGTTGAGTCGAGTCGTATGTGAGATGCCCGATCGTATATGACGAGAGGATTTGTCTTCAAAAAATAATGGAAAGATAGGTAAATTTGCGGAAGCTTTGAAATGAATATTTTTAATATTCCAGGTTAAGTTAGGAATGGAGGTTAAAGAATAATGGACAAGTTCAATTTCAGAAGAATAGGTTCAGTTTTGGGTAATGGAAAGGAAGGTGGATAATGAAAGTTTCGATTTAGAAAGAATTGATTAAGAAATGAAAAGGATGGATATTTAAGGCTCGGGTTTGAATTGGATAAACTAGGTGATTGGTGATGATGAATAACGAACTTAACCAAAAGAACTAAAAAGTGTCATCCTGATTCTTATACAGTTAAGGTGAAAGATGGAGATAGAATGAATGCCACACTCGGGTTTAAAGAGTGATAAGTTCAAAAGAATAAGTCGAAGACGTCACAAGGAAGCTTGATAAGTCAAACGAAACTTGTACGAAATATGAGAGGAGATAAACTCACTCAAGAACACAAAGTTCATAAAATTGAAAAATGGCAAAAGTCTAAAGTTTTCCAACAATAGGTAGATTACATGTATTTATAGTATCAAATGAAGCTAGTTGAATGGTCACTTTTAATGAGGCTAATAATGAACTGACATGAAAAGTCTCAACTTTTGGAATTCTAGCCATGTAACTCCCATCTTCAATGTGATTAATTCTTCAATTAAATTGCTTGTTAAAGTCCTTTGAGATCTCCATGATCAACCAAAAAGTCACCAGCCAAATGAAAAGTCTCAACTTTTGGAATTCTAGTCATGTAACTCCCATCTTCAATGTGATTAACTCTTCAATTAAATTGCTTGTCAAAGTCCTTTAAGGTCTCCATGATCAACCGAAAAGTCACCAGCCAAATGATGGAGAATTGATTGCATGTAGTAAATACCATGAAGCAAACGGTTATGGAAGTTGTAGACAAAGAGGCTGCCGAAATTAAAGAAACATAATGCTCTTCTTTATTTAATAAAACTTCTTAATGATGAATTAAGCCTCTTAATATGAGCCCCCTCTTGTGTAATCGAATTCACTTGAAAAGCCATTTTATTGAATACATAACAGCCCATAGAAGTAATGGATGTGAGTTGAAAAGTCACCTGCAATTAACACATGTAACCGACACATTAATGCAATTATTAAACTTAAAACAAATTAACAACTAACTTAAATAAATGAACTAACACTTAAGCTTCACTTATTCCAGCAACTAGACTTAAATAAATGAACTAACACTTAAGCATCATTTATTCCAGCAACTAGTTTAATTAAGTAAAGCATTATTAAATGAACTTTAACTCATGCATCAATAAATTAACCTAGAAACTAGATTAATTAAAGAAGCAACTATTAAATTAAATTCATTAAAAGAAACTCAATTAATTAAACTAAGATGAGTTTAAAATGATGACCAGCAACTCCTTTATTAAACTAAGATGCTTAAATGCAAATATTTAAAATGCAAAGCTAAAAATTAAATAAAGAGTTTAATTTAGTTAGAACGGGTTCAGAAAACTAGAATTGAGCTGAAATCAACTTCATTTTGCACTTTGGCCCCTCGAGCTTAGGCCACTCTCGATGACGTTGGATGGAGTCGAACCATGATGCTACCAAGATCGCATCACGAAGGATAACTCGTACTTTCTCATTTATTATCTCGAAAAGTCTCAATCTCAAAGCTTTCTTCTCTTGGTCTCGACGGCTTTGTTGAATAGGAATTCCAAAAAGAATCTCTTCTTGGGTAGTCATTGGGAAGGTGCCTTCGTGATGAACTTAACTCCGTTTCTTGACTCGGTGGAGTTTGCTTTCGTCGGGTTATTGCTCGAGGTTCTCGCTTGTCTTGAATGGGCTTAATCTTTCGGTCGAGTACATTCTCCATTTCTTTCAACAATTATTGAAACTCAAATGCTAGAAACTCACCTCGAGACATGATTATTTACTGAAAGAACAAATGTTAAAAAGAACAAAAATAGAAAATTAAAATACCTCACCACAAAAATCTCAAAAGTCACTCGGAAAGAAAAAAATTCACTCCACTCGTGTTTCACTCTTTTAAAGGCTTTTATACACTCGAATAATATCACACCCTCTTGCCTTTTGTCACTCTTCTCGCTCTTGTAAGTTCGTGTTTCGTCTCGTTTCAACTTATTGCGGCTTTGTGGTCGGCTTCAAAATGGTTTACAAAGGATAAAAACGAATGGGTGTAAGGTAGGCTGAAATAAAAGAAAGGAAATGTTATGCAATCCTGGCCGTATCATGTTACGATACAACTCGATGCCACCGAGATTGGCCCAAACTTGAAGGGCCCAAGTGCAAAATAAATCTTTTAATTTTAGTTTGTTAATTTGGTTGCTGGAATAAGGACTTTGATTTATTTATTTTAGTTACTTTAGTTATTATAATATGAGTTTTTAATTATGTCTTGTTTATTAAATGCATCTTTAATTAATATCTTGCATTATTGATCTACATCTTTTAATTATGACATGCATTATGTGTTCTACATTTAATAAAGTCATGCATTATGTAACTTTCATGTTAGTTAAGTTTGCATCATAAATTACGACATGCATTATGTAACTCCCATGTTAGTTAGAGTTTGCATCATTAAATTAAGTCATGCATTAAGTAACTCATTTGTTCATTTAGTTTACATCTTAAACCATGCATTTAAGCATCTTAGTTGTTAAATATGTTTGAGTTTGTTTATATATTTGGCCGTTACTTTTTACTACATAAATTAAAGTGTGTTTATTTTCATTTTAAATAAGGTGATTTGAGCTGCAAATAAATTGGTGTATGAGTGTTTATATTGTGCTGATTCTTATGAGTGTCTTTAATGGTTAATTATCTACCTTGTAGGTGACTATTCATATGGCTAATTGACTCTTCAAGTTTGGACGTTTTTCAAGCCTTCAAAACTCATTATGGTGGTTTTTCAAATGGACCAAAAAGTGACTCTTCAAGTCTGATCGGTTTCATGCACTCAAAGTTAGTTATGGTGCTAATTAAGGAGATGAATACACAAGCACTAAGGCATTTGGTTAAGGGGAAAATGAAGGGACATCAAGCAGCACATTTAAAGGACCATTAAGCCTTCATCAAGTGAAAAAAATATGACTTTTCAACTATGCATGAATTAAGTGAAAAGACATTACTCTTTGACTATCCAAGGCTGATTTAATGAAGGAATTAAAGTCATTTGGCTGCTCAAAACATTGAATTCTTCCATCCCAAGTAATCAGCTCATTTATTCAGCTAAATTGAAACATTAAATCATGTTAAAAATTGTTGTTACTTAGGCCTAAAATTTCAAGAGTTTTTACTTATTGATTAAGCTTTATTTCAACCATTAAACAACACATTAAAGCTGAATTCATGTGACATTTCAGCTAGCCTCATGTAAGCACTATAAATACTTTGTAATTAGCTTATTTAGAGGACTTTTTCCATTTTATCAATTTGAATGAACTTTGTTCAAAGAGTGAGTTTACTCCTCTCTAAATTTGTACGAGTTTTGGTCTGACTTATCTAGCGAAGCTAGTGGCGTCAATCATTCTCTTCTTTCAAACTTATCACCAACCCGATGTGGCTTTCATCCATCTTTTTATACCTTCGGTTCTTACTTTGCTAAGTAACGGGTCGAGGTCCATTTTCGAATTCCATCATTCACCTTACCAAAAAGAAATCGGGGTGACACTTTCTAGTGTTGAATTCGTTTCTTGTGTTTAAGTCCGTATCTCCATTTCCAATGGCTATTCTACATATTATCTATCTACACTTCACTTGACTTTATTTCGTCCTACTAAACTGAACCTAACCATTCCATCTTCTAAAATCGATTCCTTCATCATCTATCAACCTCCATTCCTACCTTAAGCCATTTCTAAAATAAAATCAACTAAAAGCTTCTGCCAACTTATTTCCAAAACTTCTAATTTTCGAAAGATCCATTACTCCTTGTAGACGATCGGGCAAACCTTTATGACTAGAATCATCACCGAGGCAAGTTCGTATCAAAATGGTATGTGTGGCGTTGGGGTTGGGAATATGAGGGGAGAAAGAAGATTGATGATCGGGAAGCAGAATAGCAAAATGAAAACAACAACTTGCAAAACTTCACTATCTTTTTTTTATACTCGTATTTTTTTTTGAATTTTCGTATTTCTTTTTTTCAATTACAATATGCTGAAATACAAACGAAAAATAAATACAACTTTTTTAATTTTGATTTATTTTTTCACTTCATAAACCTACTTTCGGGATTGCGATGAATGCCGACGCTCCTTATTTTGCAAGCTCTGATACCAAATGATGTGATTCAACTCGAGTTAATCGAGTCATTTCAATTGTTTGCCCGATCGTCGACGAGGAGATTGTTTGGTGCGTTGAAATTGTAAGTTTGGTGGAAAATATGCGGAAGCTAAAGAAGTGGTTTGGAGATGAAAGATGGTTTTAGTATGAAATGTAGTAGGCTCGGTTTAAAAAATAAAATAGTTTGGGATAAACGGTGGATATGGAAAATGGACTTAAGTGGCAAGATTGATTCACTATATCGTAGTGTCACCCCGAGACTTATATGGCTTTAGGGGAAGGATAGAAATAGTTGATGGACTCAACTTGTTACTTAGCGAAGTAAGAACCGAAGGTATAATTGAATGGATGAATGCCATGCTAGGTTGGTGATAAGTTTGAAAGGAGTTTGGTTGACGCCACTAGCATGCTAGATAAGTCAATTCGAGACTCACACGAAATATGAGAGGGAAAACCTCACAAGAACAAAAGTTCATAAAATTTTATCAAAGTTCAAAAATTCAAAAGTTCCTTTACAAAGGCTGATTTCACCTATTTATAAGGATAGAAAAGCTAGCTGAAAGGTCACATCTTAATGTGCTAATTAAAACTGAAATTAAACTCAAGACTCTTGATATTCTTGTAACAATTTACTCCGTGCTTGAATTCACTTTAATTCAACTTGAATGATCATCCTTGAATGCTTAAAATGTCCCTTGAGTTGTCGCTTGGCTAGCCGAAAAGACACCAGCAACTAAATGGTGTTTTGAATGCTTGTTTTCATCTTTAAATGAGCAAAAATTGCTGGCAGGTGAAAGGGTGTTGTTGCTGAATTTAAGAGGAGTTAAAATGCTCCTTAAAACTCCTTAATTGATGTATTAAACATCCCTTGTAACAGGCACTTCATTTGTAACTGAAAATCACCTAAAAAGTCACTTCAATTAAGTTGTAACAGCCTTGAAATGTAACGATTGTGAGCTGAAGAGACACCTGCAATAAACACATTAAAATGAACTTATTAAACACATTTAAACACTAATTAAACTCAAACACATTAAACACTTGACTTCAATTAATGAACTAATAATAAAGACATCAATTAATGCGGCAACTAGTTTAATTAAAGAAGCAAAATTAAATAAACTTAAACTCATGCTCCATTAAATAATCCTAGGAACTAGATTAATTAAGAGCAACACTTATTAAATAAAGTTCAACAAAAGCACTTATTAATTAAACTAATAAGAATTGAATAAATGTCCAGCAACTCATTTATTAAACTAAGACGCTTAAATGCATGGTTGAAATGCAAACTAAATGAACAAATGAGTTACTTAATGCAAGACTTTATTAAATGCAGAGCACACAAAGTGCAAATCTAAAATTAAAAAATGCAAACTTATTAATTTAAATAAAACTATATTAAATTAAAAAGTCCTTAAAACATTGGCCCAATAATCAATCAGGTCTATGAAATGTTTCATCTTGCACTTGGGCCCTTCAAGTTTAGGCCAATTCTGAGATCGACGAGTTGTGTTGAAACATGATGCGACTGGGATCGCATCAATTCTAGAAGGCTGAATGAACTTGGAGCCTTTGCATGGTTCATGGTACAAGTCTAAGTTTGGCCTAGGCTTAATTAAGCTCTTTTAATTGCCATCTTTTGGCTGAGAAGTGACCAACAATAAAGGAGGACGTGAATAGCCTTGAAGATGTGAAAATGGAGTTGGAAAAGTCTTTGGAGTGTGATCAATGGTCAGCTTAATGAGGAAGGAACCAGCTGAATGCATTTGGAAAGCATTGGAGCTGAATAGGCATGTCCAGGTTGATGCGCCCTGGGTCCATGATTGACACGAGTTGCATGAGTTGCCCGATCGTCTACGAGGAGGGTTAGGGGTTTTTGAGAAATAAGGAGTGAATGGATAGGTTTGTGGAAGCTTTTAAAAGGGATTAGGGATAACTAGGTAAAGATAAAGATAGGTTTGGCTATGGTTGGAAGTAAAGAAGAATGATAGAGGTTCGGTTTAGAAGAAGTAAAGATAGTAGGATAGAATGGAAATTCAAGGAATCAGCTTGGATTGGATAATGGTGGTTTGTGGAGGGTGGAAGATAGAACTTAACCAAGAGTGATTCAACACTAAAGAGTGTCACCCCTGTTCTTATACGGTTAAGGTGAAAGACGAAATAGAATAAACGCTACACTAGTTCAGATAAAAAGACTCGGACTGATGCCACTAGAAGCTAGATAAGTCGTCGGGTCTCGAACAGAAATTGAGAGAAAAGTTTCTTACAAATTCAGTAGCAATTCATTAAGGTATCAAAAGTTTCTTCTACAAGAAAATTAACAAGTATTCATAGGCTAAAACAAGCTAGCCGAATAGTCACTATAGTTCCTTAAAGACTAAGCAAAATTCAGCTAAAACATTCTTGAATGTTCTAGAATAAATCCATAGAGTTGCCATGACCAAATTTGGCTGAATAGGAGTGCATGGGATGACTTCTAGATGGCTGAATGCATGAGGACACTTTGCTTGGTGCATGCTTCCTTCTAGGTTCGACCAATGAAGTTTAAGACCTCATTCAATAAGCAGCTCTTGCTAAAAAGATACCAGCTTTAATTAGAGGAGTTGAGCAGCCTTCTAGGTGTGAAAATGTAGATTGAATAGTCATTGGTGTGTGAACAGATCCGACCAAATTGTCTCTTGCATGGGCAGCTAGTATGAACGCCTATTGATGGTGCATTGAGGAGATAATCAGCCAAGCAACAAGAGGTTGAATGCTAGTTCTTGTTGGCCAAATAGACACCTTGTGATATGATCTGCCTAGGGGGTGAGTCGAGTCGTATGTGAATTTGCCCGATCGTCTATGAAGGAGTTTCGTTTGATTTGTTTAAAAGGGGGAAATTGGATAGATTAAATAAAATGGCAGTGGTTTAAAAACAAAGAAAAGAGATGGTTAAATGGATAATTGGCTGAAACAAGAAAGAACCCTTAATAGGAATTAAGGACCCGAGTCTTATACGTTTCAAAAGGTAAATACAGAATTAGATAAAACCTCGACCCACTATCTAGCAAGATAGGAACCTAGGTATAAAGGTTTGAATGCCACACCCAAATGGATGATGAGTTCAAAATAAGTCAGATTGACGCCACTAGCTACTAGATAAGTCAATTTGAACCTTGAAGAATAAATCAAAGGAAACTCCTTCGTAGATGATCGGGCAAATTCATATACGACTCGACTCACTCCTAAGGTGAATCGTATCATTTGATATCAGAGCTAGAAAACGAGGAGCCGACGTTCGTATTCAATCCTGAAAGAAGGTTCGTAAAAAAATAAAAAAATCAATTTGTATTTTATTTATTTTGAAATCAGCATATTGCACTTGAAGTGAAAAAAAAAAAGCAGAAAAAATTTCAAGTAGAAAAAAAGTGTGAAGTTTTGAAAGTTTTTGTTTCATTATCATTTTTCTACCCCGATCATCAACATCACCCTTTTACCAACATTTGGTACCATCCGTTCAAGCCCAACGCCACATGATACAATCCCGGTTTTGTGAATTGAATTCGAGTCGTAAGATTGCCTGATTGTTAAACAAGAAGGTTTCGTTCGGATTCGAAAAGGTTTAGAAAATTTAGTTTTAAGAGGGAGGTAGACAAGGAAGGGCTCGATAAAAGGTGGTTATGGATTAAGGAGGCTTGGTTATGAAAGAAATAGACAAGTCGGGTTATAGGATTATCGGTATCTTAAGGTCAAGAATGAACCTAACTTCGGATGAAGGTTGACCCGAGACTTATAAGACTTTAAGTTAATTTGGAAAGAATTATGAGACCTCGACCCACTATCTAAAGAGATAGGAACCTCGGTATAAAGTTTCAAATGCCACACGAAAAGGTGATAAGTTCGGATAAACAAAGAAACTGTTGACGCCACTACTTAGATAGATAAGTCAACGAATATTTGGATGAAATTTGAGAGAAAATTTCTCAACAAATTTAAGGGTAAATTCATTCATGAAATTCCCCTTACAAATGAAAATAGCAAAATATTTATAGGCCTGTGCCTGCCTAATTCTTCAAAGAAATACAAAGGTACATGCTCCTATTTGTAAAATTTAATCCCCCAATACTCTTTGCCGTCCACCATGGTTCCCCCATCACCATTATTTAATTCATGCAAATGCCATCCTCATTATGGTCTTCCATTACTTTAAAGAAATTCCAAGAATGTTCATGAATTTAAAAATCTCATGCTTTGTTATCCAACCTCCCACTAATGTTTTTATATTTTATTCTATTTCCACTAAATGTCCAAGCCTCATGCTTCCACAAACTTCAACTTTAATTTTTAATTTCCACCATGTGACCATAAACATCAAAGCCCTCCCTCCATGCCGTCCATTTACCTCAAGTGCTTGTCCAACTCAATTCCAATTTATTTTGCTTGGCCATTCAACATGAATTATGAAACCATACTTTGATTTATTTATTCCATCTTGTGCCCTTCTCCTTCATGTACATTAATTCGATCTTGCTTGCTCTCTATGAGTAATTCGACTAGCAACATAATTAAAAACCTGCATATTTATTTAAAATTAAAACATGAAATAAAATGTGACAAATTAATTTAGGCTTAGATAAATTAAATCCAATCACTAAATTAATTATTTTTGACTCATTTAATTTATTAGGATGCATTAACGTGCTGTAGAAATAAAAAAATAAAAAATAAAATGACACAATTTATTTAAAAACATTAAATTAAAAAGCAATGTAGCTCATTGATCTAAGTTTGAGCTAGCTGAACGTGAAGGATATTGCATGGCTTGCTCGATTCATCGTTCCTAAAATGTTCAGCCATGGCATTACTCCAAATTTTGCTTATGAGAACCGTCACTTCCTCCTTAAGCCTTTTAGCACGAGCACGAGTGATAGGCCCCTTTGGTAGCTCCAAGAGATCTTTGGTAGCTTTAGTGGGTGCTCGAGCCACGGTCGTGTCATGCCCTCCTCCTTCAAAACGACTTGTCCTCAAGTCATCACCTACATCATATGGAGATAAATCAGACACATTAAAACTAGCGCTCACGCTATACTCACCGGGGAGATCGATTTTATAAGAATTATCGTTGATCCTCTCCAAGACTTGAAAAGGTCCATCTCCTCTTGGCATTAGTTTGGATTTTCGTTGGGTAGGGAATCTTTCTTTCCTCATGTGTACCCACACCCAATCTCCTGGCTCAAAGGTAATTTTCTTGCATCCTCTATTAGCCTTCTGCTCATATTGCTTGGTTCGTTCTTCGATATTCCTACACACCTCCTCATGTAAGCCTTTCATGAACTCAGCCTTCCTTTTTGCATCTGCATTCACAAATTGTTCGTTAGGCAGTGGAATTAAATCTAGAGGTGTTAAATGATTGAAACCATAAACAATTTCAATGGGAGAGTGTTGAGTAGCCGAATGGGTAGAACGATTATAAGCGAATTCAATGTGCGGTAGGCACTCCTCCCATGACTTAAGATTCTTTCAAATTATAGCACGCAACAACATAAACAAGATTCGATTTACTACTTCCGTTTGTCTGTCCGTCTGAGGATGGCAAGTAGTCAAAAACAGCAGCTTTGTGCCAATTTTTCCCCAAAGCATTCTCCAAAAATGGCTTAGGAACTTAGTGTCTTGATCAGAAATAATAGTCCTCGGTACTCCATGCAAACGTACAACCTCCCTGAAAAATAGGTTAGCAACATGTAAAGCATCATCAGTTTTGTTACATGCAATAAAGTGTGCCATTTTCGAAAACCTATCTACAACGACAAAGATTGAGTTTTTGCCATCCTTGGTTCTAGGAAGACCTAGAACAAAGTCCATTGAGATGTCGAACCAAGGTCCTTCTGGGATAGGTAACGGGGTGTATAATCCGTGGGGTTGAACCTTTGACTTGGCTTTCTTGCAGGTGATACACCGTTCGCACACTTGCTCCACGTCTCGTTTCATTTTTGGCCAATAGAAGTGTTCGCACAACGTTGCCATTGTCTTTGCTATGCCGAAATGGCCCATGAGGCCTCCACTATGCGCCTCATTCACCAAAATGTTCTGGATAGATCCTTGACGGATATAGAGCTTGCCTTCTCGAAACAGGTAATCATTGCTACAATAAAATTTATCACAAGTACTAGATTCGCAAGCTTTGTACATTTCAGCAAAATCAGGGTCAGTAGCATAGTATTCTTTCAAATACGCAAATCCCATCAATTTTGTCTCTAATGAATTGAAAAGAGCATACCTCCTAGACAATGCGTCCGCCACCACATTTTCTTTACCTTTCTTATATTTGATGACGTATGGAAACGATTCGAGGAACTCCATCCATTTGGTATGCCGTTTGTTTAGTTTATGTTGGCCCTTTAAATGCTTTAATGCCTCGTGATCGGTATGGTTGACAAATTCCTTTGGCCATACGTAATGTTGCCATGTTTCCAAGGCCCGAATCAACGTGTACATTTCCTTATCGTAAGTGGGGTAGTTAAGTATCACCCCGTTCAACTTTTCACTAAAGTATGCTACTGGGCGTCCTTCTTGCATAAGCACAGCTCCAATGCCTAGGCTCGAGGCATCACACTCGATTTCAAATGTTTTCTGGAAATCTGGCAAAACAAGTAAAGGAGCGTTAGTCAATAGATCTTTAATAGTATTAAAAGCACGCTCTTGTTCGTCATTCCAGAAGAAAGCTGAGTTTTTCTTAATAACACTAGTTAACGGAGTAGCAACAGTGCTAAAGTTTGGAACGAAACGCCTATAGAAGCTCGCCAAGCCGTGGAAGCTTCGAACTTGGCTAATGCTAGTAGGTCTCAGCCATTCACGGATTGCCTTAACCTTCTCTTGGTCCACTTCAAGCCCCTTTGCGCTAACAACAAAACCTAAGAAAATAACTCGATTAGAACAGAAAGTGCATTTCTCAAGGTTAGCGTATAATGTTTCCTTACGCAAAACTTCGAGTACGGCTCGCAAATGGTTTATGTGATCTTCCAACGATCTGCTATAAATAAGAATGTCGACAAAATAAACAACACAAAATTTTCCGATAAAAGCTCGCAAAACGTAATTCATTAACCGCATAAATATACTGGGTGCGTTATTAAGCCGAATGGCATAACCAACCACTCATACAAACCGTGCTTGGTTTTAAAAGCTGTTTTCCACTCATCTCATTCCTGCATTCGGATCTGATGATATCTGCTCTTGAGGTCAATCTTGGAGAAGAGTTGTGCTCCACTGAGTTCGTCTAACATGTCATCTAGGCGCGGAATAGGATGCCTATACTTGATGGTGATCTTATTGACCGCTCGGCAATCCACATACATACACCAAGTACCATCTTTCTTCAGTACTAGAAGCACAGGAACAACGCACGGACTTAGACTTTCTCGAATGTAGCCCTTGGCCATCAACTCGGCCACTTGTCGTTGCAACTCTTTGGTTTCTTCAGGGTTGCTTCGGTATGCTAGGCGATTTGGTATTGTCACTTTGGGAACAAAGTCAATCTGGTGCTCGATCCCTCGAATAGGTGGTAGGCCACTAGGGATGTCATCCGGAAATACATCTTCGAAATCCTGCAACAAAGATACAATTGAAGATGGAAGTGAAGCATCTAGTTTGTTAGTATTAAGGAAATTCTCCTTATACATAAGAACAATCATTGGTTGCCGAAGCAACAACATTTTTCGAATCTCTCGTGCTTTTGCATTCACGTTCAATTTTGCAATCCCTTCTTCATCTCATTTTTCTTGTTCTTTACTCACTTTTTGCTCACTCCCTTTGTTTTTACCTTTTGCCTTTATTTCTCCTTTTTGCTTTATTTTTCCACTCTTCGTCTCTGTTTCTTTTTCCTCTCTCTTTGTTTGTTCTTTCGCTTTCATTTGTTGAACAGAACTTTTCAAGCGTACTTGGTCCTCGTACACTTGTTTGGGAGTCATTGGTGCTAGAGTCACACTTTTGCCACGATGTTGGAAGGTATAGCGGTTTGTATAACCGTCATGAATGGCTCGTCGATCGAATTGCCATGGTCTTCCCAAAAGTAAGTGGCTATCATGCATTTTGACCACATCGTAAACAACTTCGTCACTATACTTGCCAATGGAAAAAGGGATGACAGCTTGCTTGGTGACTCTCAATTCGCCTCCATTGTTCAGCCAATGTAATTTGTAAGGCTGAGGGCGTTTCGTCGTTGGTAAGTCCAACTTTTCAATAAGCATGTTGCTAACTACGTTTGTACAGCTACCTCCATTGATGATCATGCTGCATACTTTGCCTTGAATATGACATCTTGAATGGAAGATGTTTTCTTGTTGTAGTTCATCTTCGGTACTTTGAATACTCAAACTACGTTTTACCATGAATAACTCACCTTCAATAGCAAATTCAAGTTCTTCTTCATTCTCTTCTTTGGTGGGTGGGTCGTGTTCAATCTCTTCTTCGTCACCCGATTCAATCTCACCATCGGGTTTCATGATCATCACCAGCTGATTTGGGAATTGATTGGCTATATGGCCCCCACCGAGACACTTGAAACACTTGATGTCTCTAGCAGAATTACATCCGGCCTCATTGTTAGGTTTACTTGTTTCCCCACTTGGCTTGTTAATCCTAGAGTTTGTAATGTTTTCTCGTGCTCGAAAGGGGATCTCCTTCTTACCGGCTCCTTGATTCCACTTTTGGGTAGGAGTGGAGTTTGGGTAGACACCGCGAGCGGGGCCTTTCCTTTTGAGCTGCTTCTCCACTTTGATGGCCATGTGCATCATCTCTTCGATCTCAACGTAGTGCTGGAGTTCAACCACATTAGCAATATCTTTGTTTAATCCAGCCAAAAATCTCGCCATGGTTGCTTCACGGTCTTCTTCGATGTTGGCTCTGATCATGGCTATCTCCATCTCTTTGTAATAATCATCTACACTTCGACTACCTTGAGTGAGATGTTGTAACTTCTGGTACAGTTCTCGATGATAGTATGCCAAAATGAATCTCTTACGCATCAATGCTTTCATTTTGGCCCAAGTGTTAACAGGTCGCTCTCCGTTCCTCCTCTAGCTACTGGTTAGTTGATCCCACCAGACCATTGAGTAGTCAAAAAATTCAATGGCTGCTATCTTCTTTTCACATTCTAAGTACAACTCTGAGTCTGTTTTGCCTTGAAATAAGGGTATGGTCAATTTGAGGTTCTTCAAGTCAGCATCTACTCGATCTTGATCTCGTTGGCCTCTTCGTCGTCCACTATAATTGGACCCATGATCGCTCTCGGCTTCACTTGGTTCGGACCATTCTTTTTCAAGTACTCGTTGCCTTCTACGTCGCCTTGGTGGGCTTTGAGGAGTTCTTCCTCGACGGGCGCGCTCTTTGACTCGGTCGAGCCTTTCTTGGATTAGCTCGAGATTATGGTCAAACATTCACTCTACTTCACGTAACAAGGCTTGATGATTGAGATCAGGTATATTTCTAGCATGTTGTCTATCCGTTCTCTCGACCATGTTGTGTTCCGGACTTCGGGACATGGTTTTAAATTTAATCCTCACTACAAATCCTCTCGATCACTTGGAAAGAAAAGAATAAATGTCACTCACACTCGTGTTTGTATTCTATTTCGACTTTTACCTTCACTCTATTGTGCTCACACACTCTTGCCTTTTTCCGCTTGTTTCTTCTCTCGTGATTTCGTATAAGATTCGGGTGACCAGATCTACTAGGTTAACGGGTCAATTTCAAGATTAGTTAATAGAGGTTTGGCGTTTGGTATCAGGTAGGCTAAAAGAAAGAAAAGACAAATGGAATAAGGATGGGTGGCATTGGGTGAAAAGAGAAAATACCAATTGATGGTAAAAAAATATATATTGAAGATCGGGGTAGGAATATGAAAGTAAAGCAAAACTTGCAAACTTTACACCTTTTTTTTTTGAATTTTCGTATCTCTTTTATTTTTTTTACAATACCAAATGTACTATTTGTGAATTACAAAGAAAGATAGAAAAAAAGAATTAATTTTTTTCGAACATTTTTTTTACTTCGTAATTTTTTAAAAATACGTACCCAATTTAGTTTTGCTTCGAACGTCTGAGCTTCTCATTTAATTAGCTCTGATACCAGATGATAAGATCCCAGTTCCGTGAACTAAATCCAAGTTGTAAGATTACCCGATGATGCGAGCACGTTCCATGTCAAGTCGAGCTCGAGTCATGATCCGTTGATGCTACCTCGTAGCCTATCACTAGAGCTCGATCTAAGCTATTCAAAGACGCCATCGGAGTTTTGGTCCAGCAAGTGTGGAAAGATAATGAAGCTAACTTACTTGGACGAGAGGAGGGACCAACGTTGGAGCATTTTCGTAATGTTTTACAAGCTCAACCAGTAACCTATGAGCTCGGTTCTAGCTCGTGCTAAGTTTCGACTAAGTTCAACGAGCTTAATTGGCCATTCGGCCTTAAGCTAAATAAATTAGTTGGAATTTTACTTAAAATAAATTTGGATAAATTTAATTTCCTTTAATTAATTTGCTTTTATTAAATAAGGTTTTAAGTTGTTCTTAATCTAGCATATTTACTTGGAAATTAAAGTTGTTTAGCCGAAACTAGTATTTAATGTTGTCCTAAGCTTTAGCTGATTTTTATTAGCTGTTAAATAGCTTAGATTTAATTTGTTTCAGCTCAATTTAATGTCTTAATGTGATCTTTAATTGCTGGAATTAATTAGCTAAGTTCATGAACTTAATTTGCTTGTAGGTGCATGTAAAGGGACGGCACAAGGAGATTAATGGGCAGCAGCAATTACTTTCATTTAAGGTGATGTTTTGGTTAGCTCAATAGCTTTCTATAGCTGCCATTTAAACTTCCCAAGGTGCCCATTCAGCTCACCGAAGTTAATGCAAGAAGGTCAACCATCAGTAGCAACTTGAGCTGAAAAGTCAGCCATTAAAGCTGGAATTTAAGGAGGAATTTAAGAGCATTCATGCATGCTTGGTTGAACAATGAAGAGTCATTCAATTATCTTTCTTTCCTTGATGATTTGGCTGCACCTTGGTGATTTAAAAGCTGCCTCTTGAGCTCCCATTCAGCCAATGTGGACTTGGAACTTGAAGAGTTTTCCTATCTAGAATTTTCAAGTTAATGCTAGTATTAATTTTGCTTAGTCATTAAGGCTAGAAGATGACCATTCGTCTTGCTCAAGCAACTATAAATAGTTGGCCATTTTATTTTGTAAGGGACTATTTTTGCCAAATTTTATATCGTTATTATGCTGAATTTGCGAGAGCAATTTCTCCTATTTCGTTCTTAGGATTTGTTGGCTTATCTAGGAGTCTAGTGGCGTCAACCATCCTTCGTTCAATCCCGATACCAAGGTTCCTATCGTACATCGATAGTGGGTCGAGGTCCGTAAAACAACTAAAACCGAAAACCTTTAGAAACGTATAAGTAACCGGGTCAATACCTTTCTCGATATTGGTTCTTACTTGTTTCCTAAAGTCCTAAACCGAAACCCGAATACTCTTTCATCCTTAAACCAAAACCCAAGCCTTATTTTCCTTCTTAAACCAAAATTCGAGCCATACATTCTTCCCTAACTTCGAAACATATCCTAATCCGAAACCATCCTAAGCTAATACCGAATCCAACTCATTTTGTCAACTCAATTCTTACAACTTATCCAAACTTCATCGAAATTTCTTTCTTTCTTCGATTCTCTGGTTTATGATCGAACTCCAAGTATACATCTCGTTTTCTCCTCGAGACTGGGATCGTATCATCTGGTATCAGAGCTAGTTAAATCGAGATCTATAAAGCTGGGAACAACCATCGAAGTCGTCTAAGCAAAGGCTCGAAGTAAGTTAAAAAAATTCAAAAAAAAATTTGAAAAAAGGAAATTCGAAGTTTAAAAAAATTTGAAATAAAAAAAATTCCCTAGTGTTTCGATTGAATTGCTATCATTCTATTCATCTTCATTTTCTAAATTCCTCTCCGACCCATCTTGAAACCGACCCCTAAGCCCTAATAGGCCTTGGCAAATCCGACTAACGAAACTGTGAGAAGTGCGAGAGGTAAAAGGCACGAGTGTGTGAGACTATTCGAGGGAAGGAAAAGCCAAACCGAGAGTGTCAAACACGAACGGAGTGTCAATAACTTCTTTCTTTTCGAGTGAACTGTGAGGATTTGTTGTGAGGTACTATATAGTCCACGCGATGTCTCAAGAACCCGAGCAAAATGTAAATGAGCCACAAGGAAGACAACCCGTTCGTAACATTCCTGATCTGCCGATGCAAGCCTTGTTGCGTGAAATGGAGCGGTTACTCGATTGAAGGCTCAACCCTCTGGAAGACCGATTATACCAAGTGGAAGCCCGGAGACAACGAGAAGTACGTGGGCGACCAAATAGACGACATGAACAGCCACAAGAAGGTGAAGATTCTTTTAATGATGCTTTCGATAGTGTGATCAAATCTAATGCAAGTGTTGGAAGACGAGGACCCCGACACCGTGGCAATAGAGATCGAGCCTGAGTAGATGATGACTTGAAAAACATAAAGTTGTCTATTCCACCATTTCAAGGGAGATCCGATCCGGAAGTGTACCTTGAATGGGAAAAGAAGATTGAATTGGTCTTTGATTGTCACAACTATTCGGAATCTAAAAAGGTTAAATTGGCCGCTATCGAATTCACCAATTATTCCATGATATGGTGGGACCAAATAACTATTAGTCGAAGGAGAAATGGAGAACAGCCCATCAGCACGTGGGCCGAAATGAAATCTATTATGCACCGACGATTTGTCCCACATTTTTACCATCGAGAATTATACCAAAAACTCCAAAATCTTACTCAAGGATTAAGGAGTGTTGAAGATTACTTCAAGGAGATGGAAGTTGCCATGATTAGAGCAGATGTCCAAGAGGAACGCGAGGCGACCATGGCGGATTTTTTGGTTTGTCTCAACCGAGACATAGCTAATATGGTGGAACTCCAAAGATTATGTCGAACTTACGGACATGGTGCACATGGCGATTAAGGTGGAGAGCGGTTGAAGCGCAAAGGTGCTGTTCAAACTATCCCAACTCCAACCCTACCAAATGGGGCCAAGGGACTAGTAAAGCCAATCCATCGACTCGATCCAAGGAGACCACACCATCTGCCAAACCAAGTAAGTCTTTCACTGAATCTAACAAAGGCAAGGCAATAGAAAGCCCATCCAACTGATCACGAGACATCAAATGTTTTAAGTGTCTCGGGAGGGGACATATTGCAAGTCAGTGTCCAAACCGAAGTACGATGGTGATGCGTGCCAATGGAGAAATAGAGTCTGAAGAAGACGATGAAGAACGTGAGATTGAAACTACCACCGACGAGGAAGAAGAAATTGAACATGCCATAGATGGTGAACTCCTCGTTGTAAAGAGAAGTCTCAACCTTAAAGGAGTTAATGATAAGCAACAATGAGAGAACATTTTCCATACTCGATGTCAAATACAAGGCAAAATTTGTAGTGTTATCATTGACGGTGGAAGTTGCACAGACGTTGCTAGTACGTTCATGGTGGAGAAGTTGGGCTTACCAACCACAAAGCACCCGAGCCCATATAAGCTGCAATAGCTTAATGATGGTGGTGAACTAAAGGTAACTAAACAAGTCCTAATTTCTTTCAACATTGGAAAATATGCGGATGAGATCCTTTGTGATGTTGTACCCATGCACGCGGGTCATTTGCTACTTGGACGCCCCTGGCAGTTTGATCACAAGGTGATTCACGACGGATACACCAATAGATATACGTTTAAATACTTGGGAAAGACTATCACTCTAGCACCTTTGACTCCGAAACAAGTTCATGAAGATCAAGTAAAGTTAAAAGATTCTTTTGAAAAGATGAGAGAAAAAGAGAAAAATGAGAAAACAAAAGAAAAGAAACTTGAAGCAAAAAAAAGAGCAAGTGAAAAAGAAAAATGAAAAAGGAGAGATGAGTGGAAAACAAGAAAAAGAAAAAGAAAATGAGAAAGTGAGTGTCTTTGCAAAGGGAAGTGTAATACGAAAGGCTTTGCTGCTGCGACAACCGGTTTTTGTACTCATGTACAAAAAAAGTCTTTTTAACACTAACGATATTCCCCAAAATCTCCCTTCTTCAATTTTGTCTCTTTTGCAGGATTTTGATGATCTATTTCCGGAAGACATCCCGAGTGGATTACCACCACTTTGAGGGATAGAACATCAATTCGATTTCATACACGAAGCCATTATTCGAATCGACTCGCTTATCGAACTAACCCCGAAGAAACAAAAGAACTTCAACGGCAAGTCGAAGAACTTATGGAAAAGGGCTACATACGGGAAAGCCTTAGTCTCTGTGCCGTACTGGTCTTGTTGGTTCCAAAGAAGGATGGCACTTGGCGTATGTGCGTCGATTGCCGAGCTGTGAACAAAATTACCATTAAGTATCGGCATCCAATTCCGTGACTTGACGATATGTTAGACGAGTTGAGTGGTGCCAAACTATTTTCGAAAATCGACTTAAAGAGTGGTTATCACCAGATTCGAATGAGGGAAGGCGATGAATGGAAGACTGCCTTCAAAACTAAGCATGGTTTGTATGAGTGGCTGGTCATGCCGTTTGGCTTAACCAACGCCCCTAGCACTTTCATGAGATTAATGAACTATGTTTTAAGAGCTTTTATCGGTAAGTTTTGTGTTGTATATTTTGATGATATCTTGGTGTATAGCAAGACATTGGAAGATCATGTAGACCATCTTCGATCTGTTTTGGAAGTCTTACGTAAGGAAACTCTTTATGCTAACCTTAAGAAATGTTCCTTCTGTTCTGATAAAGTTATTTTTCTTGGTTTTGTAGTTAGTGCTCAAGGTCTCGAAGTCGATCAAGGCTATCCAAGAATGGCCGAGACCTACGAAATAAGCCAAGTAAGGAGTTTTCATGGGCTTGCGAGTTTTTATCGCAGATTTGTGCCAAACTTGATCGTTAGCCGCACCTCTTACTTGCGTCATCAAGAAGAGCTCAGCCTTTCTCTGGGGAGACGAACAGGAAAACTCTTTTATTGTTATTAAAGATAGACTTACTAGAGCTCCTTTATTAGCATTGCCTGATTTCTCTAAGACTTTTGAGATTGAATGTGATGCATCAGGTGTAGGCATTGGAGCCGTATTGACTCAAGAAGGAAGGCCTATAGCATACTTCAGCGAAAAGTTGAGTGGGGCATCTCTAAACTATCCCGTCTATGACAAAGAAATGTATGCTTTGATTCGTGCCCTCGAGACGTGGCAACACTACCTTTGGCCGAAAGAATTTGTAATTCATTCAGACCATGAAGCGCTAAAACACATTAAAGGACAGCACAAGTTGAATAAACGACATGCAAAATGGGTGGAATACCTCAAGTCATTTCCCTATGTCATAAAACACAAAAAAGGTAAGGATAACGTTATGGCCGATGCACTCTCAAGAAGGTATGAATTTTTAGCACATTTAGAATCAAAACTGCTTGGATTTGTTTACTTGAAGGAATTGTATGCCACTGATGATGATTTTGGTGAAATTTTCCGTGCGTGTGAGAAAATGGCTGTTGATAAGTTTTACAGGTCTGACGGTTTTCTTTTCAAAGAAGGTAAACTATGTGTGCCAAAAAGTTCTATTCGGGAAGTGTTGGTTAATGAAGCGCATAGCGGAGGACTCATGGGGCATTTTGGAGTAGAAAAGACAATGGCTACACTAAGAGAACATTTTTACTGGCCAAAAATGAGGAGAGATGTCGAGCGAGTATGCGCGCTGTATATCGTGCAAGAAAGCTAAATCGAGGATCAAGCCTCATGGCTTATACTTACCTCTTCCAATTCCTGACACACCATGGCAAGATATTTCAATGGATTTTGTACTTGGTTTACCCCGAACCAAAACAGGAAAAGATTCAATTTTTGTGGTAGTAGATAGATTTTCGAAAATGTCTCATTTTATACCATGTACAAAAACTGACGATGCTGTTCACACTTCTAATCTTTTCTTTAGGGAGGTGGTGCGCCTTCATGGGTTACCAAGAACCATTGTTTCAGATCGCGATAATAAATTCCTAAGTCACTTTTGGCAATCAATTTGGGGAAAGCTTGGAACGAAGTTACTTTTCTCGACTACGTGTCATCCCCAAACCGATGGGCAAACTGAAGTAGTCAATAGGGTGCTATCAACTTTACTAAGGGGCATCATTCGAAAAAACTTGAAATCATGGAAGGAATGCTTACCTCATGTGGAGTTCGCCTATAATCAATCCGTGCATTCGGCAACTAAGTTTTCACCATTTGAAGTCGTCTACGGGTTTAATCCCCTAACTCCGTTAGATTTAATGCCGCTACCTAATGATCAGCTTGTGCATGCAGATACCAGAAAAAAAGCCGAATACGTGAAGAATTTGCTTAAACAAGTTCGAGACAACATTGAATCTAAGACTGAAAAGTACGCTCGAAAGGCAAACAAAGGTCGCAAACGAGTTATTTTTGAACCTGGAGATTGGGTTTGGGTGCATATGAGAAAAGAACGCTTCCCAACCCAACGTAGATCTAAGTTACTACCTCGTGGAGATGGACCGTTTCAAGTTCTTGAGAAAATTAACGATAACTCCTATAGACTTGATTTCCCAGGTGAGTACAATATTAGTGCGACTTTCAACGTAGCTGACTTGAGTCTTTTTGATACAGGTTCTGACTTGAGGACAAGTCATCTTCAAGAGGGGGAGGATGATGCGAGCACGTTCCATGTCAAGTCGAGCTCGAGTCATGATCGGTTGATGCTACCTCATGGCCCTATCACTAGAGCTCGATCTAAGCTATTCAAAGACGCCATCGGAGTTTTGGTCCAGCAAGTGTGGAAAGATAATGAAGCTAACTTACTTGGACGAGAGGAGGGACCAACGTTGGAGCATTTTCGTAATGTTTTACAAGCTCAACCAGCAACCTATGAGCTCGGTTCTAGCTCGTGCTAAGTTTTGACTAAGTTCAATGAGCTTAATTGGCCATTCGGCCTTAAGCTAAATAAATTAGTTGGAATTTTATTTAAAATAAATTTGGATAAATTTAATTTCCTTTAATTAATTTGCTTTTATTAAATAAGGTTTTAAGTTGTTCTTAATCTAGCATATTTACTTGGAAATTAAAGTTGTTTAGTCGAAACTAGTATTTAATGTTGTCCTAAGCTTCAGCCGATTTTTATTAGCTGTTAAATAGCTTAGATTTAATTTGTTTCTGCTCAATTTAATGTCTTAATGTGATCTTTAATTGCTGGAATTAATTAGCTAAGTTCATGAACTTAATTTGCTTATAGGTACATGTAAAGGGACGGCACAAGGAGATTAATGGGCAGCAGCAATTACTTTCATTTAAGGTGATGTTTTGGTTAGCTCAATAGTTTTCTATAGCTGCCGTTTCAACTTCCCAAGGTGCCCATTCAGCTCACTGAAGTTAATGCAAGAAGGTCAACCATCAGTAGCAACTTGAGCTGAAAAGTTAGCCATTAAAGCTGGAATTTAAGGAGGAATTTAAGAGCATTCATGCATGCTTGGTTGAACAATGAAGAGTCATTAAATTATCTTTCTTTCCTTGATGATTCGGCTGCACCTTGGTGATTTAAAAGCTGCCTCTTGAGCTCCCATTCAGCCAATGTGGACTTGGAACTTGAAGAGTTTTCCTATCTAGAATTTTCAAGTTAATGCTAGTACTAATTTTGCTTAGTCATTAAGGCTAGAAGATGACCATTCGTCTAGCTCAAGCAACTATAAATAGTTGGCCATTTTATTTTATAAGGGACTATTTTTGCCAAATTTTATATCGTTATTATGCTGAATTTGCGAGAGCAATTTCTCCTATTTCATTCTTAGGATTTGTTGGGTTATCTAGGAGTCTAGTGGCGTCAACCAACTTTCGTTTAATCCCGATACCAAGGTTCCTATCGTACATCGATAGTGGGTCGAGGTTCGTAAAATAACTAAAACTGAAAACCTTTAGAAACATATAAGTAACTGGGTCAATACCTTTCTCGGTATTGGTTCTTACTTGTTTCTTAAAGTCTTAAACTGAAACCCGAATACTCTTTCATCCTTAAACCTAAACCTAAGCCTTATTTTCCTTCTTAAACCGAAATTTGAGTCATACATTCTTCCCCAACTTCGAAACATATCCTAATCCGAAACCATCCTAAGCTAATACCGAATCCAACTCATTTTGTCAACTCAATTCTTACAACTTATCCGAACTTCATCAAAATTTCTTTCTTTCTTCGATTCTCTGGTTTATGATCGAACTCCAAGTATACATCTCATTTTCTCCTCGAGACTGGGATCGTATCACCCGATCGTTAAACAAGAAGGTTTCGTTTGGATTCGGAAAGGTTTAGAAAATTCAGTTTTAAGAGGGAGGTAGACAAGGAAGGGCTCGATAGAAGGTGGTTATGGATTAAGGAGGCTTGGTTGTGAAAGAAATGGACAAGTCGGGTTATAGGATTATTGGTAACTTAAGGTCAAGAATGAACCTAACTTCGGATGAAGGTTGACCCGAGACTTATAAGACTTTAAGTTAATTTGGAAAGAATTATGAGACCTCGACCCACTATCTAAAGAGATAGGAACCTCGGTATAAAGTTTCAAACGCCACACGAAAACGTGATAAGTTCGGATAAATAAAGAAACTGTTGACGCCACTACCTAGATAGATAAGTCAACGAATCTTTGGACGAAATTTGAGAGAAAATTTCTCAACAAATTTAAGGGTAAATTCATTCATGAAATTCTCCTTACAAATGAAAATAGCAAAATAGTTATAGGCCTGTGCCTGCCGAATTCTTCAAAGAAATACAAAGGTACATGCTCCTATTTGTAAAATTTAATCCCCCAATACTCTTTGCCATCCACCATGGTTCCCCCATCACCATTATTTAATTCATGCAAATGCCATCCTCATTATGGTCTTCCATTACTTTAAAGAAATTCCAAGAATGTTCATGAATTTAAAAATCTCATGCTTTGTTATCCAACCTCCCACTAATGTTTTTATATTTTATTCTATTTCCACTAAATGTCCAAGCCTCATGCTTCCACAAACTTCAACTTTAATTTTTAATTTCCACCATGTGACCATAAACATCAAAGCCCTCCCTCCATGCCGTCCATTTACCTCAAGTGCTTGTCCAACTCAATTCCAATTTATTTTGCTTGGCCATTCAACATGAATTATGAAACCATGCTTTGATTTGATTTATTTATTCCATCTTGTGCCCTTCTCCTTCATGTACATTAATTCGATCTTGCTTGCTCTCTATGAGTAATTTGACTAGCAACATAATTAAAAACCTGCACATTTTTCAAAACTAAAACATGAAATAAAATGTGGAAATTAATTTAGGCTTAGATAAATTAAATCCAATCACTAAATTAATTATTTTTGACACATTTAATTTATTAGGATGCATTAACGTGCTTGTAGAAATAAAAAAACAAAAAAAATAAAACAATGCAATTTATTTAAAACATTAAATTAAAAAGCAATGGAGCTCATTGATCTAAGTTTGAGCTAGCTGAACGTGAAGGATATTGCATGGCTTGCTCGATTCATCATTTCCAAAATGTTCAGCCATGGCATTACTCCAAATTTTTCTTATGAGAACTGTCACTTCCTCCTTAAGCCTTTTAGCACGAGCACGGGTGATAGGCCCCTTTGGTAGCTCCAAGCGATCTTCGGTAGCTTTAGTGGGTGCTCGAGCCACGGTCGTATCACCACACATACCCCGACTACATTTGTTTTCAGCCTACCCTATACACCCGACACTCATCCCTTGTTACTCATTCGAAATCGACCCCTAAGCCTACGATAAGGCCTTGGCGAGTCTAACTACGAAATTGTGAGAGAAAGTTTGAGTGGTAAAAGGCACGAGCGTGTGAGACTATTCGAGCGGAGGTAAAAGCCAAACGAGTGTAAACACGAGCGAGAGTGCAAACCATCAATTTTTCTTTCCGATTGAAATTGTGAGGATTTCGTTGTGAGGAATTTAATTTTTGTTTTACTTAACAAATTTCTTTTCAGCAATCAAAGATGTCTTGTGAAGAATTTACTGAATCAGAGTTCAAATATTTGGTGCAAGAAATGCGAAGAATGGTGAATTCTAAATTCGATACATTGAAGGAGAGATTAAACCGTGTGAAGAAAAGAGACCAACGGGAATGAATGTCTTCAAGTCAGAAAGTGGAATCAAGAATATCACGAAGACATACATTCAATGATCATTCGAGAAAAGATTTCCATTGTGATTCCTATTCGTCATCGACTTCGAAATGAAGGGATTTCAATCGAGATTTCTTTTTGTCAAGGAATTCAAGGCGACGAGAGTCTGACTCGATTTTGAGCCCGTCTAAGATGACATCCGAAGAGATAGGCATACCCCTTTTCGATCTTCAAAGAAATCCTACTCGGAGTATTTTTCACGAAGCATTGATTAAGATTCTTATGCAAAAAAATTTCCTTCTTTTGAACAAAATCATTATTTTCATGATTGTTTTGAATCTTCTTGTAAAAAGAAAATGAGAAAAGCAAAAGAAGAAAAAGAAAAAGAAATAAAAGAGAGGCAAGAGGCGAGTAAGAGAGAAAATGAGAGATTCTTGAAAGAGCTCGAGAAAGTCATTGAAAAAGCCGATGAAAAAGAAAAAGAACAAAAAGAGAGTGCAAATGAGATTGAAAAAGAAATTGAAAAAGAGAATGAAAAAGGGTTTGAGAGAGAAAAAGAAGTTGAACAAGAACAATGAGTGGAAAAAGAGATTGAGGAAAAAGAAATGAGAGATCTCGAGAAAAAAGAATCAAGTGAAAAAGAAAGTGAGCAGGCAAGGATTGTTTCCACTAACCCACCTGTTTGATGTTCTTGTGATGTAACTTTTCAGGTTCCTAAAGTCTTGTACGACCAATTCTAGCTTCATACCTTCCAAACGAGAGATATTTTTGGTTATTCGAGAAAGGTAAGTACGCAAATGACGACCACCCACTTGTGATTAAAGGTAAGAAAGGTAAGGATTCTATGTTTATCGAATCAAGGTTGTCCGATTTAAAAATTGCTCATAAAGATTTTGATGGGTCAATTTCTGATATGCCTCCATCATTTGAATCGATTAGTCCTTGTTCATTTCTTGATGACCCTGCTTCGAAAAGTTCCATGAAAATTCTGTCTTGTGACACGTTTGATTCTTCTATTGGAATGGCTCACCCTAATCAAATTTTAGATGTGTTTGATAAAAGCTTTGCCCATACGAATTTTGGTTATATAAACTCTTTGAACTCATGTGTTAAATATGTCTGTTTAAACATGCCTATTCATTTGGTTCGTGATAGATTTGAATCTTTGAATAGTTATATGTTCACCATATCTTTGTTTGACATACATGTTAAAAGGCTTTCGCATGCAATGTTCAAACTATTTGATTTTGGCCTTCAAGATCAAAATTTGAATTTTTATATGAGATTCCCATATCTTGATCTGCTTGGTTTTGTCAACTCTGCATGCTTGCTTGATCGAGTGGAATTTAAGTCCTGTAGTGAGTTGATTACATCATTTTCTAACATGTTGTGGACATTGGAAATTATTCAAAATATGTTGCATGTTGGAACGAATGCAAGTTCGTGTGTTCAAACCTGGTATTTGTTACTTTGATTCATTTTATAGTAACTTCAAGCAACTTGCTTATTGTGCATCTTATTTAAGTTTGTTTGATATTCGTACTTTAATTAAGCCAATGAAACTTAATGACTTTGGTTTTTGTTTTGTTCCTTAATCATATTGTTTGGCCACATATGAAATATTTGTTTCATTTTGAAAAGGTAAGGCTAACATATGTCTATGGACTTGAATCAAATTTTGAATATGATCTATCTTTCCCTTTTAAGTCCATCAATTCTGTTAATACTAACCAATCTCGTTTTTGTGAATTCCACATTTCGAGGAGCATGAGATGTCATGGTGTCTCATCACCCATCCAAGTTATTCGAGATAAAAGGTTTGTATTACATTACATTTCTGAGGAGAGAAGATTTATCTTGATTGACAAAGGTAAAACCAATCATAAATTTTCTTCACTTCAAGATCGTCAAGGTAAAGTCTCTAAAAATTTTCAAATACCTTTGCTTCATTCAAATAAAGATGAAAATTTTGTTGATTGGATGTTTGGAAATTATTTGAATCATGATGTGTTTGATTGTAGTTTTTGGCCTAGTATTGATTCGTTTGTGTTGGATTGTGACAATGGACATAATGTTATCACAAATCATGATAATAAGCAAATGATTGAAAGATGCTGGCCATGGTACACTTTGTGTGTACAATCACATGAATTTCTGTTTTTGAATAAACATATTGAAAAGTTTTGGATGTGGATTAGTATGCTTAACTTTTTGCAAATATTCATGACTAGGTATCCTTTTATCCAATTGAATCCACATGTTTGCATTGATGGAATAATGAAACTTTTCAATAAATTAAAGTATGTTTGCTTTGCCCAATTGAGATTACTGCCATATGATCTTTGGACTACATTCTATAAGAGCTATTTGGATTTGAATACTTTGCACTTGTCATTGTCAAAATTGATAAGTCATTTTGGCAAAATAAAATCAGTTTTTTGCTTAGCATTTGGTTTATCTTTAGGTTTTTGTTGTCTTAACCCACTGTTACTTATCTGTGATGGTGATGTGCTTTCTTGTCCATTGATAAATCATTTCTAAGATTGTGTGATATCTTTCATTCTGTTCGATCGAGAAAAGCTGAACGAGAGGAAATATTTTCCAATAGAGGAACAACTCGACTTGAGGACAAGTCGCCTAAAAGAGGGGGGAATGATGCGAGCGCACCCAGCGAACCCCGTCAGTCAAGTCTCCTTAGTCGAGCCTTGCATAGTTGGCAAGCTGATCCCAGTTCGTTTCCAGCTCCACGAGCTCCGTCCAGTTCAAATTCAGCTCAATACTTTAGTCTTTAATTATGTCTTGTTTAATTAAATGCATCATTAGTTAATGTCATGCATTTGTAACTCCCATGTTAGTATAAGTCTGCACCATTAAATTAAGTCTTGCATTAAGTACTCATTTGTTTATTTAGTTTGCATTTCAAACCATGCATTTAAGCATCTTAGTTTAATTAATAAGTGTTTTTGTTGAACTTCATTTAATAAGTGTTGCTCTTAATTAATCTAGTTCCTAGGATTATTTATTAATGCATGAATTAAGTTTATTTAATGATGTATCTTTAATTAACTAGTTGCTGGAATAATTGATGCATAGTTCATTTACCTAAGTTAAGTATTAATGTGTGTTATGTTTAATAAGTGATTACATGTGTTTAATAAGCTCATTTTAATGTATTTATTGCAGAGTCTTTTCAAGTCATAACTTAATTACATTACAAGAGTCATTACACATTAAATAAAGTGACTTTTTAAGTCATTTTCGGTTACAAATGAAGTGGCTATTACAAGGGATGTTTTATACATCATTTAAAGGAGGTTTAAGGAGCATTTAATCATCCAAATTAATTTTGGCAGCAACCTTTCCACTACCAGCCATTTTTGGTGTCCATTCGGCTGACCAAGGGCTAACTCAAGAGTCATTTTTCAAGCACTTAAAGTCATTCATTCAGATAAATTAAAGAGAATTCAAGGATGGAGTTATTTGGCTCAAGAATGTGAAAAGACTTGAGTTAAATTTCAGCTTTTAATTGGCACATTAAGTTGAATGTTTGTGACCATTCAGCTAGCCTAATTTAGCACTATAAATAGGTGAAATCAGCCTTTGTAAAGGAGCTTTGATCTTTTTGCTTAGTTTGAAAACATTATTGAACTTTTGATGCTTAATGAAATTTGTGAGTTATCTACTCTCTTTATTCTTCAAGGTTCAAATTGACTTATCTAGTAGCTAGTGGCGTCAATCTAACTTGTTTTGAACTTATCATCCATTTGGGTGTGGCGTTCAAACCTTTATACCTAGGTTCCTATCTTGCTAGATAGTGGGTCGAGGTTTTATCCAATTTCGTATTTACCTTTTGAAACATATAAGACTCGGGCCCTTAATTCCTATTAAGGGTTCTTTCTTGTTTCAACCAATTATCAATTTAACCATCTCTTTTCTTTGTTTTTAAACCACTGCCATTTTATTTAATCTATCCAATTTTCCCCTTTTAAACAAATCAAACGAAACTCCTACGTAGACGATCGGGAAAATTCACATATGACTCGACTCACCGCCGAGGCATATTGTATCACCTTGAAACTCCAAAAATCAGCAGCCAAATTCAAGGTTCTAGCCGATTCATGTATTAGCCAAGTACATTGCACCTAGGTGCATGAATCTCCTTTAAAGCTCCTTGAAAGTTCGGCTGTAACTACATGCACAAGGAAATACATTAACTCAATTCATTTCAGCTGAATAATAATTAAACATAGCTAAAACACATTTAAGGATCACTTAGACAAATTAAAAACAAGCTAGCTAAGACACATTAAACTTGCTGTAAAAATTATGACAAATTAAATGGAGTTTTAGACATCATAATTTTGGCACTAATTAAAATTCTAGGACACATTAAATTGCTGTAGCAAAATTAAATAGAATTATTAAGTTCAAATTTATTAAACATAAAATTAAGCAAGCTAAATAATTTCAGCTCAATGAGCTAAATTAAGCTCATTTGAACTAAACCAAGCTGGGGAAAATCGGGGAAGCTGAAGGTAAGCTAAAGTCAGCTCTTAAGAGGTTTATAGTTGTCTTCGCAAACTGTTTTGAGTTGCTTTGACATGCTCGTTCGATGAATCAGCCCAAACTTGTTCCAATAATGCCGAAATAGCCTCCTTGAGTTGTCTAGCCTGTGCTCGCGTAATGGGGCCTTGGGGCATCATCAAGGGGTCCAAGTCCGAACTTGAAACATGCTGGGCCGAGATCACATCATTCCCCCCTCTTTGAAGCAACTTGTCCTCAAGTCGAAGTCTACGTCAAAGGGAGAAAGGTCAGAAACATTAAAACTTGCACTAATATTATATTCACTAGGTAAATCGAGTTTATATAAATTTTCATTGATGAGTTCCAAGACTTGGAATGGTCTGTCTCCTCGGGGTAATAATTTAGATCTTCGTTGAGCTGGGAAACACTCCTTTCGCATGTGCACCCATACCCAATCACCGGGTTTGAACACAACTCTTTTTCATCCCTTGTTTGCCTTTTGCGCATAGGTCTTGGTTTTGGCTTCAATATTGGCTCGCACCTTCTCGTGTAAATTCTTCACAAATTCAGCCTTCTTTCTAGCATTCTTATGAACAAGTTGTTCTCTAGGCAAAGGCACTAGGTCTAGGGGCATTAGAGGGTTGAATCTATAAACGACTTCAAAAGGGGAGTGTTTGGTTGCTAAATGCACGGATCGATTATAGGCAAATTTGATATGAGGAAGGCATTCCTCCCAAGTCTTCAGATTCTTTCGTATTAATGCCCGAAGTAAGGTAGATAAAATGCGGTTAACCACCTCGGTCTGACCGTCAGTTTGTGTGTGACAAAGTCATCAAAAATAGGAGCCTAGTTCCTAATTTTCCCCACAAGGACCGCCAAAAGTGACTCAAAAATTTCGCATATCAATCGGACATAATCTTCCTCGGTATTCCATGCAATTGAACAATCTCCATAAAGAAAAGATTAGAAACATTAACAGCGTCGTCAGTTTTTGAACAAGCAATAAAATGTGACATTTTAGAAAAATGGCCAACAACAACAAAGATGGAGTCCTTCCTCGTTTTAGTTCTGGGCAATCCAAGAACAAAGTCCATAGATATGTCCATCCATGACGCCTCGGGAATCGATAGGGGTGTGTACAACCCATGCGGCTTAATCGTGGACTTAGCCATCTTACATGTCACACAACGTCTGCAAATTCGTTCAACATCCTGCTTCATTTTGGGCCAGAAAAAAATGCTCTTGAAGCATGGCTAAGGTTTTCTTCACGCCAAAATTGCCCATGAGGCCTCCACAATGAGCCTCATCCACAAGCAAGTCCCGAGTTGAGCTATGCGGAATACACAATTTGCCTTCCCTAAATAGGAAGCTCTAGTGTCTATAATACCTGTCAACAGGAACATTCTCACAGGCAACATATATCTTACCAGAATCCTCATCGGTAGGGTACAAATCTTTCAAGAATGTAAACCTTAGGATCAAGATATGACAGTAGTGTATACCTTCTCGAGAGTGCATCAGCTACTATACTTTCCTTACCTCGTTTGTACTTAATAACATACAGAAACAACTCCAAAAACTCTACCCACTTGGCATGCCTTTTATTAAGCTTATGTTGGCCTTTGATGTGCTTAAGTGCTTCGTGATCTGAATGAATCACGAACTCCTTTGGCCACAAATAATGTTACCAAGTCTCGAATGCTCGTATAAGAGCGTACATCTCCTTATCGTAGACGGGGTAGTTCAACACGGCTCCATTCAATTTTTTGCTAAAATACGCAATCAACCTTCCATCTTGGGTTAATACATCCCTACACCTGAAGCGTCACACTCTATTTCAAATGTTTTAGTAAAGTCTGGCAAGGCAAGTAATCGTGCATTAGTAAGATGATTTTTAATATCAATAAAAGCCCTTTCTTGTTCTTCGCCCCAATGAAAGGCAGAGCTTTTCTTTATTACACTAGTCAATAACACAGCCACAGTACTAAAATTGGGCACAAATCGCCAATAAAAACTTGCCAACCCATGGAAGCTTCTTACTTGACTAATGGTCGCCGGTCTCGGCCACTCTTGGATGGCTTTTATCTTTTCTTGATCCACCTCGAGTCCTGCTGAGCTGACCACGAATCCTAGAAAAACAACTTTATTTGAATAGAACAAAGACTTCTTAATATTTGCATATAAAGTCTCTTTTCAAAGTACCTCCAACACAGACTTGAGGTGCATTACATGTTCTTCCAAGGATTTGCTATAGATCAAGATATCGTCAAAGTAAACTACACAAAACTTACCGAGGAAAGGACACAAGACATGGTTCATAAGTCTCATGAACGTACTAGGACCGTTGGTTAGGCCAAAAGGCATAACCAATGATACGATCTGCCTCAGGGTGAGTCGAGTTGTATGCGAGTTTGCCCGATTGTCTACGAGAAAATATCGTTTGGCTTGTTTAATAATGAAGCTTTAAGTAAATATTGGCAGAAGCTAAGAAGAAGGGTTCAAAGATGGGTTTATGGAAATGAATAATATATAGGTTCGGTTATTGAAAATAAGAAGGGATGGTATATGGAATGGAAATGAAATGGATTTTAGGTTCAAGGAAGAAATGGAAAATTCAGCTAGCAACAAAAATAAAGGATAGTGATGGAATGGAAGGAAACAAACTCAAAGCAAGTAAGAACCACTACTAAAGAGCAATGACCCAATTACCTATAAGCTTCAAGGTGGATGATGGAAGTAGTGAATGCTCGACCCGCTACTTAGCAAAGTAGGAACCGAAGGTATATTTAAATGGGTGAACGCCACACTCTTTTGGAGTGATAAGTTCGGATAGAAGAAAGAATAGGTTGACACCACTAGCTTTGTAGATAAGCCAACAAGTCTTCAAACTAGATTTGAGAGGATCAAATCTCACAAAGTGATATAATTTCATTCAATATAATGTCTCCAAAAGTCCCCTACAATAGGCTGATTACAACTATTTATAGTGTTAAAAGAGGCTAACTGAATGGTCACATATGATCAACTTAATGAGCTAATAATGAGCTAAAATAAAGATCAAAAACTCTTGGAAAGCCAAACTAAATAACTCCACCCTTCAATACACTTCAATTCAGCTGAATCAATGGTCTTGAATGCTTAGAAAAAACCTTTGAAATCCCCTTGGTCAACCGAATGGACACCAGCAACTTTAATGTAAAATTAACTCATGAAGTGATCACTTTAATCAACAGCCGGTTATGGAAGATGAAAGAGGCTGCTACTGAATTTAATGATGTATAATGCTTCCTTTAATGAATGATAATAGCTCCTTTTAATGAAGAATAATGGTTCCCCTTGAATGTAACCGAAATTCACTTGAAAAGTCTCTTTAATCAATTTGTAACAGCCCTTAAATGTATCAGTTTTCAATTGAAAAGACACCTGCAACTAACACATTAAAACAAACATATTAAACACACTTAACACTTATTAAACATAACACACACTAAGTAAATGAACTAAAACATATGCATCAATTATTCCAGCAACTAGTTAATTAAAGAAGCATAAATAAATAAACTTAAATTCATGCATCAATAAATAATCCTAGTAACTAGATTAATTAGGAGCTACACTTATTAAATAAAATTCAATAAAAACACTTATTAATTAAACTAAGATGAGTTGAATAAATGTCCAGCAACTCATTTATTAAACTAAGATGCTTAAATGCATGGTTTGAAATGTAAACTAAATGAACAAATGAGTTACTTAATGCAAAACTTAATTTAATAATGTAGAATTAAACTAACATGGGAGTTTCATAATGCAAGTCATTATTTATGATGCATACTAAACTAACATGAAAGTTACATAATACATTACTTTATCAAATGCAGAACACACAAAGTGAAAGTTAAAATTAAACAATCAATCAGGCCTATGAGATGTTTCATCTTGCACTTGGGCCCCTCAAGTTTAGGCCACTCTCGATGGCGTCGGATGGAGTCAAACCATGATGCGACCAGGTTTACATCAAACATTCAAAAGTTCAAAAGTTCCCTTTAAAATGGCTGATTACGCATATTTTATAAGGATAGAAAAGCTAGCTGAAAGGTCACATCTTAATGTGCTAATTAAAACTGAAATTAAACTCAAGACTCTTGATGTTCTTGTAACAATTTACTCCATGCTTGAATTCACTTTAATTCAGATTGATCATCCTTGAATGCTTAAAATGTCTCTTGAGTTGTCCCTTGGCTAGCCGAAAGGACACCAGCAACTAAATGGTGTTTTGAATGTTTGTTTTCATCTTTAAATGAGCAAAAATTGCTGGTAGGTGAAAGGGTGTTGTTGTTGAATTTAAGAGGAGTTAAAATGCTCCTTAAAACTCCTTAATTGATGTATTAAACATCCCTTGTAACAGCCACTTCATTTGTAACCAAAAATCACCTAAAAAGTCACTTCAATTAAGTTGTAACATCCTTGAAATGTAACGGTTATGAGCTGAAGAGACACCTGCAATAAACACATTAAAATGAACTTATTAAACACATTTAAACACTAATTAAACTCAAACACATTAAACATTTGACTTCAATAAATGAACTAAGAATAAAGACATCAATTAATGCAGCAACTAGTTTAATTAAAGAAGCAGAATTAAATAAACTTAAACTCATGCTCCATTAAATAATCCTAGGAACTAGATTAATTAAGAGCAACACTTATTAAATAAAGTTCAACAAAAAAACTTATTAATTAAACTAAAATAAGTTGAATAAAATGTCCAGCAACTCATTTATTAAACTAAGATGCTTAAATGCATGGTTTGAAATGCAAACTAAATGAACAAATGAGTTACTTAATGCAAGACTTTATTAAATGCGGAACACACAAAGTGCAAATCTAAAATTAAAAATATGCAAACTTATTAATTTAAATAAAACTATATTAAATTAAAAAGTCCTTAAAATATTGGCCCAATAATCAATCAGGTCTATGAGATGTTTCATCTTGCACTAGTTTAGGCCAATTCTGAGGTCAGCGAGTTGTGTCAAAACATGATGCGACCGGGATCTCATCAACTTCCTAGAAATTTCTTGAACACATTATAGAATGGTCTTGGCTTAGAAATCTGAAAAGCTAGCTTCTAGAATGGGATGGTTTGGCTGGACATTGATGGAGGGCTTAGTCTACATTCGGCCAAGGTGGATTAAGATGGCTTAAATGCTCTTTGGGGAGTAGGACGTTCAACCTTGAAGAAATTAATCACCAATCATGCTGTTGGCCGATTGGTCACTTGGAAACACCAACCAGCAGCCCTTTGATGTTCACAAAATAGCACCACCTGGACATTAACTCTTTGTCCATTGATCTCCATAAGGCACATGGAAAAAAGGAGAAATCAGCAGCCCATTAAATGGATGTCCCTTGCATGCTGAACAACTTCGTTTTTGCTGCACATTAAATTCAGCCAACATGCCTCTTTTAATGCTACTGTTGATCATGAAAAAGGTGTCTTTAGTAGCTGCACACAATCATGCCGCCATACATGCATCCTAGACAAAATAAATGGCAGCAATTAAATAAGGTTGAGACAACTTTATTTCGGCTAAGACAAATTAATTAGCAGCCACTAATAAATTTGTCCTTAAGCTAGACACATTAAACCTATGTACTAGAACTAGACACATTTAATTTATGTCTTAACATAAGACATATTAAAAACATGTACTAACATAAGACACATTTAATACTTAAAATTAAAATGTCCAGATTTTTAACACATTTATTTAATTTAATTATTTGAGCTGAATTTATCTAACAAAACTAATTAAACTTATTCAAAATAAATGCATGAATTAAATAAATATGCAATCAGCTCATTGAGCTAGCTAAGTGCCGAATTGAGCTCCCTTGAGCTAGCACGAGCTAAATTAGCTTGTAGGAAATTGCACATCGAGCTATTTGAGCTGGCCATTTTATGTTCGGCCATTCCCTCGATCCAAGCTCGAGCAATGTAGCATGCCACGGCTTCTTGAAATCTCTTGGCACGGGCTCGAGTAACTGGCCCCGATGGCAGCTCCATAGGTCCGGCATCTAGCTTTATGGGCGAGCTCGTATCATTCTTAAAGACTCGATGACTCAAGCTTGAGTTAAGCAACTGCAAGAGGCCATGGTAGCTTTAACGAGTCATTTTTGGAACGAATTTCATCCTGAAGGCGAAGGAAAAGCTCGAGCCCTAACTTTGAGCCATCCGTGCACTTTGGTGCAAGTTGACTTCAGCTCGGTTTAGCTCATATGAGCTTACTTCAGCTCATTGAGCTCATTTAAATACTTTCAGCTCATCACTTTAATATTTGAATAAATTTCCTATAGCTTATAAATACGTTTTAAATTATTGCATGATTTTAATTTGTCTCTTTGACTTAGCTGAATATTATAGAGTCTTGATTAGAAGTATTAAATTTGTCTTAGTTTATTACATGTTTTTATTCTATCCAGGTCAAAGCTTATTATTAATGTGTCTTGTTTAGTGTTTATTTAATTTTTCTAAGTGTTATGTCCAAAATATGTTTTAATTATGTTCAGCTAATTATGGCTTAATTAAATTCGGTTCATGTGCTTAATAGGAGCAGACGAATTTATTAAGGAGCATTAAGCAAGATGTATGCATTTAGATTCAATGTATGAGGAAGGTGCATGTTCGGCTAGTACAATGCATGGAGGTTGATTCCTTTTGGCTCCCCAAGGCACCCATTTAGCCAAGAGTCACCATCCCTCAAGCTCTCGAAGGCTTGGCCGATTCTCTCCCCAAGACAACCATCAATGACGCTCACACTAGCTAGCCACACCAATGACCATTCGGCTGGTCATGTTCACACTTCAAAGACTATTCAAGCTCCTTTTTCACACCTTCATGGCTGTTCAAATTCACCTTTTATGCTGATAATTTTTTAGCAAAATTTACACATTGATTGAGCTCCATTAAAGCCATTGGCCGAACCTAGCTGCTGCCATGCACCAAGAAAAATTCTCCAAGTTCATTTGCCCTTCTAGAAACCGTCCATTGAGCTTCAAATTGGTTGAATTTAGCTACAGCAATTTAAGTCTTTATTTCCAGAATTTTCTAGTTTATTCTAGCTTAGATTTGCTTAGCTATTAAGCTTTTGATTAGGCCATTCGGCTACCTAGCCAAGTACTATAAATACTTTGTTGGTTTCATTTGTAAAGAAATTTTTTTGTCAATTTGATTAATGAACTTTTAGTTCTTGAGTGAGTTAATCGCCTCTCCAAATTTTGTACAAGTCTCGTTGACTTATCTAGCGTGCTAGTGGCGTCTCCCGACTTATTTCTGAACTTATCACCGTAACCCGGTGTGGAGTTCAACAATCTACAATCTCGTAAATCCACCTTAAACAATATAGGAAATAGGGTGACACTTTTTAGTGTTGAATCATTTCTGACGTTTAAGTTCGTTTTCCATCCTCACCAAATTATCCCAAATTTCCTATCTTATTGTTCTTATTAAACCGAGCTATCCTCGTAGCCAAATTTCCTTAATCCTTTTTTTTAGCCAAACCTACCACCACCTTTAGCCAACTTCATAACCATTTGAAAGCTTCCACATCCTTAACCAAATTTATCCTTTTTCCGACAACTCAACTACTCCTCTCCGACGATCGGGCAACTCGTGAAATGACTCGAATCAACCCGGGCCGTCTCACATAATTTGGTATCAGAGCTCAAAAACGAGGAGCATCGACGTACAAGATAATCCCAGAATAGGTTCGTAGAAAAAAATTTGAAATTAAAAAAAAGTATTTAATTTTTCTTGTGTTTCAGCATTTGTATTTGAAGTATTAAAAAAAGATATGAAAATTCAAAAGTGAACGTTGCAAGTCTTATTTTGCTTTCATCTATTTCTATTTCCCAATTATCAAAACCATTCTACCATCATTTCATACCTCCCCAAAATGCCACACTTAAACCCCAAATTTCTTTTTATTCAGCCTACCTACACCCGTAACATCACATCCCTTGCAACCCATTTTGAAACTGATGCGATCCCGGCCGTATCATGTTACGACACAACTCGATGCCACTGAGATTGGCCCAAACTCGAGGGGCCCAAGTGTAAAATGAAGCTTTTAATTTTAGTTTGTTAATTTGGTTGCTGGAATAAGGACTTTGATTTATTTATTTTAGTTACTTTAGTTATTATAATATGAGTCTTTAATTATGCCTTGTTTATTAAATGATCTTTAATTAATGTCTTGCATTATTGATCTACATCTTTTAATTATGGCATGCATTATATGTTTTGCATTTAATAAAGTCATGCATTATGTAACTCTCATGTTAGTTAAGTTTGCATAATAAACTATGACATGCATTATGTAACTCCCATGTTAGTTAGAGTTTGCATCATTAAATTAAGTCATGCATTAAGTAACTCATTTGTTCATTTAGTTTACATCTTAAACCATGCATTTAAGCATCTTAGTTGATAAATATGTTTGAGTTTGTTTATATAACTATGTTAATTTAATTTGGCTGTTACTTTTTACTACATAAATTAAGGTGTGTTTATTTTCATTTTAAATAAGGTGATTTGAGATGCAAATAAATCGGTGTATGAGTGTTTATAGTGTGCTGATTCTTATGAGTGTTTTTAATGCTTAATTATCTACCTTGTAGGTGACTATTCATATGGCTAATTGACTCTTCAAGTTTGGACGTTTATCAAGCCTTCAAAACTCATTATGGTGGCTTTTAAAATGGACGAAAAGTGACTCTTCAAGTCTGATCGATTTCATGCACTCAAAGTTAGTTATGGTGCCAATTAAGGAGATGAATACACAAGCATTAAGGCATTTGGTTAAAGGGAAAATGAAGGGACATCAAGTAGCACATTTAAAGGACCATTAAGCCTTCATCAAGTGAAAAGGCATGACTTTTCATCTATGCATAAATCAAGTGAAAAGATATGACTCTTTGGCTGCCAAGACTGATTTAATGAAGGAATTGAAGTCATTTGGCTGTTCAAAACGTTGAACTCTTCCTGCTCAAGTAATCAGCTCATTTATTCATGAATTGGAACATTAAATCATGTTAAAAGTTGCTGTTACTTAGGCCTAGAATTTCAAGAGTCTTTACTTGTTGATTAAACTTTATTTCAGCCATTAAACATCACATTAAAGCTTAATTCATGTGACTTTTCAGCTAGCCTCATGTAAGCACCATAAATACTTTGTAATTAGATTGTTTAGGGGACTTTTTAACTTTAATCAAATTTCATGAACTTTGAGTTCTTGAGTGAGTTAACTCCTCTCCTTTTTCATACAAGTTTCGTTAGACTTATCAAGCTTGCTTGTGGCGTCTTCAACTTGTTTGAACTTATCACCAAACCCCCTTTGGTGTGGCGTTCATCAACCTATCTTCATCTTTCCACCTTAACGTGACACTGTTATATAGTGTTGAATCTTTCTTAAGTTAAGTTTGTATTTCCATTTCCATCACTATTGCCGAATATCACTTATCCATCTTTATTTGTTTGTCAAAACCGAACCCACTTAATTCCATAAACTTATCTTTCCTTTATCCCATTTTCCTAAGCTTCCGCCTATCTTAAACAAATTTTCCCATTTACAAAGACTCGAATATTTCTCCTTGTAGACGATTGGGCAACTTCACATACGACTCGACTCAGCCCCGAGGCAGATCGTAACAAATAGTGGAAGTTCAATGATACGATCCTGAGTTGAGAAAGTAATTCAGGCTGTAGTTGTGCTTGATTGTTAAATCGATGAAGTATCATTGGAATTTGGAGTTAGAAGGTGTTCGGCTATTTGTAGGCTAAATGAAAGCTTGCAAATGGGTTCAAAGGAAGTTGTGTGTCAATCGGAATAGACTTAGTTCAGAAATAGGAGAAATAAAGAAATTAAACTATTTAGATTGGATAGATGACCTTAAGGACAAGTTTGAACCAATACGAAGAAAGTATTGACCCGGGACTTATATGTCACTTAAAGTTGCTAGAAAATGTTAAAGAAACTTCGACCCACTATCTATAACGAGATAGGAACCGGAAGTATATCAGCTGAATGCCACACTCGTTGACGAGTGATAAGTTCGAAAGAAAACAAGGTTGACGCCACTAGAGAACTAGATAAGCCAACTCAAGTTCAAAAACGAACCTTAAGAGTTGAATAAACTCACAAAGTAACAGAAATTCATTCAAGATGCAAAAAGTTCTTTTTACAAGTTTTTAGCTAAATATTTATAGCCAAACATGGGTTAGCCGAATGGACAAGTTTCCTAGCTGAATGGTCAGCCTTAAATTCATTTAATTAGGTTGAAAGTTCTTGAAAATTCCAGGTTGCTTCCTTGTGCATTGGGAATTTTGAAAATCAGCTGAAATAATTGATGGAGCTTGGAAGCTGGTGATGCATGAAGGTTCGACCTAGAAACTTGGAAAGGCCTTTATGATGACTCCTTGATGAGCTGAACAGCTTACACCTCATTTAAGGACGTTTTAGGGTCTCCAATAATATCAGCTGGTGGAGTCTTCCATGGTGCTTAGATGAGCTGAAAGAGCTACCTTGAAAAGTGAAATAACAGCCCCCAAAGTCCCTTGCTATTCCCGAAGGGCTGCATGGAGGAGAGCAAACAGCAGCAGCCCCTTTTAATGTCGTCCAATGCCAAGTACCTGCACCCATTTAAAATAGCCATTAAATCATGTTTTAGGAAAAATAAATTTAGGCCACAAGACAAATTAAATTCGGCAGCTACTTAGGACACATTTAATTTCATGCATGAACTAAGACTAATTAATTACTTGTATTAATTCGGCTGGACTAGGACACATTAAAACATGCAATAAATTTGTCCTAACTTAGACACAATAAAATAGCTAATAAATATGTTTTAAACTAAGGCACATTTAAAACTTAATTAAAATGACCAGATTTTTATGTCTGACATATTAAAGATGCAACTTAATTATTTGAACTGAACTAACTAAATTAAATAACTAAATTAATAATTTATTTTAATTCCAACAACTTAATGCATAAAATAAAAAGATGGAAACAAACTCATTGAGCTGGAAACAGGCTGAGTTGAGCTTAACAAGCTGGAAGCAAACTAGTTCAGCTCGCAAGGGATTGCAAGCAATGCTTAGAGAGCTGATCCAAGAATGTGCTTGGGGGTGTGGCCGTATCATTCAAGTGCTAGGGGATCCTTACCTAACTTACCTTTAGACTCGTATGTTTCGATTTTGACTTCAACCTTGCCTTTCTCGGTCATGCGAAAATGTCGCTCATCAGGAAGGTATTGAAGTTGATATTTTCCACTCAGCTTTTCAGAAACCTGAAAAGAAGGAACAAAAAAAGAGCAAATATCCCGTGGGTTAGTTAAAATATCACTCTCTTTTTCTTGTTCTCGCTCGTCTTTTCCTTTTATTTCTTTTTCTAACTCGACTTCTTTTCTTTCTTCATTCTCTCTCTCTCTTTTTCAATTTTATTTTCGTGCTCACACTCTTTTTCGATTTCTTTTTCTTTTTCTTTTTAAAATTTATTACAACTTGAGGATGAAACAAAGGAATCGAAAAGATAAGTGTTTTGCTCAAAGAAGGAGAAAGTATTCTAGTAGGTATTTCGATCAACTCCTTGGGAGCAATTTTTTGGTAGGAACTTTATTGAAGCATGCGAAGAATAACTTGTACTTTCTCGTTGAAAAGTCCTAAACTCGAAGCTTTCTTTTTGTTGTCTCAAATTTCTTGACGAGTAGGAATCCCGATAAGAATCTCTTCGCGAATAGTCATCAGAAATTGTTCTTCGAGATGATCGTGACTCCGTTTCTCGACTTGGTGGATTTTGCTTCTGTCAGGTTATTGCTCGAGTTTCTCGCTTGTCTTGAATGGGCTTAATCTTTCGGTCGAGCATATTCTCCATTTCTTTCAGCAAGTATTGAAACTCGAACGCTAAAAACTCATCTCGAGACATGGTTATTTACTGAAAAGAAGAAATGTTAAAACTAAAATAGAAAAGGAGTACCTCACCACAAACCTTACCTTTTTTTTTCACTCGGAAAGAAAATAATTGATTTTTCACTCACGCTCGTGTTTGCACTCTCTCTTCGGCTTTTTCTTCTCTCTATTGCTCTCACAACACTAGTATCTTTTACCACTCGATTCGCCTCTCGAAACTTCGTAAAAGACTCTTTTAGGTTTTACTATTCGCTTAGGGGTCGGCTTCAAAGGGGTACAAAGGTAAATGTCATTTTGGTGTCGGGTAGGCTGAAAGAAGAAAACATATGGGTATTGAATGTGGCGTGAAAAGGAAGAATGATAGTAGAACGGAAACCTACTGATCGGGAATATAGTATGCAACTTTTTCAAGACTTTCATATTTTTTTCTCTTTTTTTTTACTTCGAATTTCTTCTTTTTTTTTAATATGAATACATTCAAATACTCTTATACACGAAATAATAATATATCTCTTTTTTTGAATTTTTTTATTTTTTATTTTTTTCAAAATCTTATTCCGAGGATGCTTGAACATCCGTACTCCTCTATTTTAACTAGCTCTGATACCAAATGATGTGAGACGGCTTGGGTTGAGTCGAGTCATTCACGAGTTTGCCCGATCGTTGACGAGGAGTAATCGAGTTATTGAAAAATGATGAAAATAGGCTAAGGTTGCAGAAGCTTGTCAAAGGGATTTGAAATTGGTTAAGTTATGGTGATAGGTTCGATTAGGAAAGAGACAAGAAAGATGGGGGGTTTAGATGGCTCGATTTAAGGATAAAACAAAGATAGATAGATTTAAGATAAATTGTGGGGGTGGATAAACGAACTTAAACATCAAAAACGATTCAAAACTAACAAGTGTCACCCCGGTTTCTATATGGTTTAAGGTGGTTTTGCGAAATAGGGAATGGTTTGAATGCCACACCAAATTCAGTGATAAGTTCAAAAGAGTTTGAATGACGCCACTAGTTCGTTAGATAAGTCAAATCGAGACTCGTACGAAAATAGAGAGGAGATAACTCACTCTTGAACAAAAGTTCATTCGAAGTTTTGCCAAAAGTCCTTTTACAATTAAAATAAACAACTATTTATAGAACTATGCATGGCTAGCCAAACGGACAACTTAATGGCTAAGAATTTAGCCATGAATATGCTAGAAAATTCTAGAAAGAAATCACTAATTTGCTGTAGCTAAATTTGTCTGAATGGGCATGAATGAAGCAATAAAAATTCGGTTCATGCTTGGAGATGATGCATGGATTGGCCGAATCATCATGTTGCTTCACTTGATGCAGTCATGCATCCTTAACCTTGAAGAAAGCTTAATTCCATGGATGTGTAGCCCCTTAATTGTTCCAACACCTCCCTTGGCCGAATGGAGCTTTAAAGTGCCTTGAAAACTTGAACGGTCATCTTGAAATGCATGGAACATGCATGAAACGTCCCAAGGTAAGTTATTCCCTAAATTCAGTCCATGAATGTTCAAATGCATGAACATTCAGCAGCCCCCTCTTGCATGAACGTCCCAAGTACTTGTGCTCCCTTAAATGCCTTCCAATGAACCTCAATAGTGCATGCACACTTCCATACGTTGCACCAATCCTTTCATGAACCTTGCATTAAACACATCTTCACATTCGACTCACCTACATAAACACATGAACAAAATTATATCACACAAAATTCAGCTGAACATGCATTAATATAATTTAGACACACTAATTAACATAATAATTAACTCATGACAAATTTAATATTATCTTAACAAGACAAATTAAATTTGGCATTGACTAAGACATAATAAAAACTTGTAATAGCTAAGAACATATTAATGAGCTATAATAATACTTTCTAATTTATTTTAAATAATTAATTTATTCTAGCAAGTAAATTTAGTGAGCTAAAAGAGCTAATAACGAGCTCAATGAGCTGAATTGAGCTCGTGTGAGCTGACTTGAGCTCGAATGAGCTGAACCGATGATGTGAGCACATCCAAGCCAATCAAGGAGACTGATCCAGAAGTCTTGCCATTAGGACCTATCACACGATTTAAGGCAAAGAAATTCAAGGAAGTTCTTTTTCTCACTTGTGCTAAAGTTTCTGACTCTTTTGAAAGTGAATGTGCCTTACAAAATAAGTTTTATAGTGTGTTGCATGCTGATATGTGACATACTTATGCCATACTACTTATATTAGCGTGTTTAGTATTTATATATATTATTCTAAGTATGTTTTTGAATTGGGTTGATAATATTTTTATTGTCTTCAAGTTATTTGTGTGTTAACGAATAAGTGTGCACTTGTTTACAACTTATTAGACTATGTTATATTAATTTTACATAACTTTGATAAGTATTATATTATTTTGTAACATGTACACGAAAGGACTCTATCTCACGAATGAATATACAGCTCACCTTCAGCTCAAGTCAACTTAGAGGCTTGTTCCCCAGCTCAACTTAGCTCAGAGTGCTCTACACCAGCTCATGTCAGCTCATTTCATTTTTAGCTAGCTGAATTCAGCTCAGTTTAGCTCCAGTCAGCTCACCTCCAGCTCCACTAGCTCAATTTCAGCTGACAAGTCCAAAAGTAGCTGAATAGTGTCCTACGTGTCGGGGAGTACACTAGTGCACATGTGGCAGCCTAGGTGGTGTCCAAGCATGTGGATGTGCATGTGCCAGCCTTGAACACATGTGGTGCACATGTGTGACCAAAAACCAGCCCATTCTTGTGCATTTGTGTGGCAAATGAAGAGATAAGAATAAGAGAAGTTATGTGTTTGAATTTCAAATGAAATTAACACATATTTAAGTGATAAACATGCCAACTCACTCTTTCTTTTACTTGGCTACAAATTAATCCCACCCAAAAGGAGTTATTTCAATTCAAATTTAAATTTTAAACTCCTTTAATGTTAGCCACACAATATAATTTGGTCACCTCTGCATCCTTCTATATATATTTGTACTTCAATCATTGTTAGAAGTCAGACTTTTATTTGAAATAAAATTTACTTTGTGACTTTTCTCTCAAGTTCGGTTCTTTTTTTGAACTTCTTTCTGACATTTCAATTCTGAAATGTTGTGTCAATCTTGTGATACTTCGGGTTCCTAGATCACTATCTAGTGGGTCCAAGTCCTTTGACGTAGAACAGATTCGATTCGGGTTTGCATAACAGATTGTGCGAGTTCTTTCGAGTTCTTCATTGTTCAAATTCCCAGCCAGTTTCCAGCATTATTTCTACCAATTTTTTTTTGGAGTGTTCATAACTACCATGGATGAATTTTGAAGCTTTCATCTTTTACCTTCTTCAATTCTGTCTAGAAATTCCAGCAACATTTTTTTTTCAAATCTATTCAGTTTCATGTGTTTTTAAGTCTGAAACCAAACTTTTTGTTTTATTTAATTGCAAGGAAGTGCTTGCTACAATCCTAGTTCCGTTAACACTCAAAGAATGTTGTTTTACCAAGCAACGCCTTATCAACCGAGCTGAGAGCAGCTTGCACTAAGGTGCAAAGCTTCTCTAAGACGTTGACCCAAGCCTTTCCATCTTCATCGAACTGAATTTCAGTCCAACATTGAGTCAATAAAGTCGAAACAGCCTCTTGGAATTGTTTAGTTTGAGCTTGAGTCACCGGGCCTTTAAGAAGCTCGAAAGGGTCGAATTGTGAATCCTGGGTTGCCCCGGGTGTGCTCACATCAGGCAATCAACACACATTTGCCACGGACCATCCTTTTTGGGCACAAGTAGAACCGACACCACACAAAGACTGAGACTCTCTCAGATGTAACCCTTATCCATAAGTTCAGCAACTTGCTTTTGCAACTCCTTGGTTTCTTCCAGGTTACTTCGATAAGGAGGCCGATTAGGAAGTGCAGCTCCAGGCACTAGGTCAATTTGGTGCTCGATGCCTCGAATGGGAGGCAATCCACTTGGCACTTCATTTGGGAAAACATCCTCGAATTCTTGTAAAAGAGACAACATAGAAGAAGGTAGATCATCGGGTAACTCGTTAGTGTTTAACAAAATTTCTTTGTACATGAGTACAAATACAGGTTACCTCAAAGTTAATGCTCTCTGAACATTGCTCGCTCTTACAAACACACTTATTTTCTCATTTTCTTTTTCTTCTCTATTTTTTCTTTTCTTGCTTCCTTTTCACTCTCTTTTAAAATTTTACCTCTAGCTCTCTCATTTTTCTTTTCTTTTCCACTCGCACTCTTTTTTTCTTTTTCTTGCATTTGTCCTACAGAAGTTTTGAGTTTGAGTTGGTCCTCGTATACTTGCTTCGGGGTTAATGGTGTAAGTGTCACATTCTTGCCACAATGCTTGAATGTATACCTATTGGTGTAGCCATCATGAACCACTCTCCAATCGAACTGCCATGGTCGTCCTAACAGTAAATGGCCAACGTGCATTGGTACCACATAGCTTAAAACTTCATCGGAATACTTTTCAATACTGAAAGAAACAAGGATTTGTTTCATGACTTTGAGCTCACCACCATTGTTGAGCCATTGAAGCTTGTACGGGCTCAGATGTTTGGTGGTTGGCAGTCCTAACTTCTCCATCATGAAAGTCCTTGCCACATTCGTGCAACTTCCACCATCTATGATAATGCTACAAATTTTTCCTTGGATTTGGCATCTCAAATGGAAGATATTCGCTCGTTGTTGCTCGTTCTCCACTCCTTGAAGGCTTAAACTTCATTTAACTACAAGCAACTCACCTTTGACAGGGTGTTCCAAATCCTCTTCTTCGTTGGAATCCAATTCAACCTCTTCTTCCTCTTCATCCTCTGTTTCAATTTCACCATCGGCACACAATACCATGGTGCTCCAATTTGGGCACTGACTCGTGATATGTCCTCTTCTGAAACATTTAAAGCATTTGATATCTCTAGAACAGTTGGACGAACTCTCAGTGGCTTTACCTTTGCTTGATTTGGCCAAAGACTTATTTGTCTTGGGCAACACCGTGGACTCCTTCGCTCGGTTTGATGGAAAGCTTTTGCTAACACCTTGTCCCCATCTTGAAGGATTTGTGGTAGAATAGCCTCGGGTATCACCTTTTCGCTTCATTTGGTTTTCCACTTTGATGGCCATGTGTACCATGTCCACCACCTCGATGTAATGCTAAATTTTGACTACATTAGCAATATCACAATTCAGACCATCTAGAAAATGAGCCATCGTCGCCTTGCGGTTTTCTTGCACATCCGCCCGAATCATCGCCACCTCCATCTCCTTGTAATAATCTTCTACGCTCTTAGTTCCTTGAGTAAGATTTTGGAGTTTCTGATGAAGTTCCCGATGATAATACGAAGGAATGAATCATCGTCGCATTGCCGCTTTCATTTCAACCCAAGTAGTAATAGGCCTTTCTCTGTTGCGCCTTCGACTAGTGGTGAATTAATCCCACTAGATCATCGCGTGACCGAAAAACTCGATTACAGCTAGTTTGACCTTCTTATTCTCAGAATAGTTGTGGCAATCGAATACTAATTCAATCTTTTTCTCCCACTCTAGGTGCGCCTCCGGGTCAAATTTGCCTTGTAAGGGAGTATTGACAGCTTTATATTCTTGAGATCATCATCTTCTCGTCTCCGATCTCTTTGGCCAAGATTCCGTTGTTCCCTTCATTGGACCTTAGTCACTCTCGGCCTCACTAGGATCAAACAGATCATCTTTGTTAAGTTGTTGTCAGCCATGATTTCTAGGGGGACTTTGCAGTGTCCTTCTCTGACGTGCTCTCTCTTCAACTAAGTCCAAGCATTCTTGTATAGGCTTGAGCTTCCGGTCAAAGAGTCACTCCACCTCTCGAAGTATGGCTTGAAGATTAAGGTCCGAAACATTTCTAACAGATTGTCATTCTTATCGCTCCTCCATATTTTGATCATGACTTTGTGACATAAAAAAATTAAAACAAATCAAAACTGAAGAAAGATAACAATTGAAACCTCACAACAAACCTTATGTTCACTCGAAAAGAAAGAAATTGATAACATTCATGCTCATATTTGCACTTGTATGTTGGCTTTTACCTCCTCTCTATTGTGCTCACACTCTCTTGCCCTTTTTCACTCCTTCTTTTCTCGTGACTTCATAAGAAGACTTGCCAAGGCTTAATCGTAGGCTTAGGGGTCGGTCACAAATTGGGAAACAAGGAAAATAATGAAAAGAGGTAGGGTAGGCTGAAAGAAAAGATGGAAAGGGCTTTATGTGTGACGTGAAATGGGTAGGAATAGTTGAAAATGGAAATTTTCTTGATCGAGAAATACAAGAATGAATACAAATTTTTCAACTCAAATTTTTTTTGAACTTTTTTTTGAATTTTTTTAATTCACCCCATTTTTGTTTAAAAAATAAATAAATACAAGATCTTTTTTTTTGAACTTACTTAGGTTCTTCACGTACTAATTCAGGATTGTCTTCGAAAGTCTGTACTTCTCGTTTTAATGGCTCTAATACCAAATGATACGATCCGCCTTAGTGATGAGTCGAGTTGTATTTGTGTTTCCCGATCGTCTACAATGAAGTAAGGATCAAATGGATGGTTAGTTAGTAAAATTGGTGAAGTAGGCTAATATTGTTTAAAAACAACAAGGTTCATAAATGGCTAATTGGATGTGTTCGGTTATGGTAAAATGATGGAAAGAAACAACTCAAGAAACAAGCAAGAACCAACACTAGTAAGTGTCGACCCAACACTTATAAGCTTTTGAGATGGATTGAAAATTCATTCAAAACCTCGGCCCACTATCTAGAAAGATAGGAACCTTGGTATAGGGTTCAAACGCCACACTTGCGAAAGTGATAAGTTTGGGGTAAAGCAAAGAATGGGTTGACGCCACTAGCTTTGTAAATAAGCCAACAAGTCTTTGTACAAAACCGTAGAAAGTATTTCTCACCAAATGAACAAAGTTTCAATCAAAAATGTCCAAAAGTACCTTCAAAATGGTGATTACACATATTTATAAGGTTAGAAAAAGCTAGCTGAATAGTCACAAGTATTCATCTTAATATGCTAATTAAAGCTGAAATAAAACTCAAGTCTCTTAACATTCTTGTAACAATTAACTTCCACCCTTGAATTCACTTTAATTCAGCTAAATAAATATCCTTGAATGCTTGTAAAATGACTCTTGAATTGTCCCTTGACTAGCTAAATAGACACCAGCTCCTTAATGGTGTTTTGAATGCTTGATTTAATCTTTTGAAAGAGCAAAAACAGCTGGTAGATGAAAGGGTTGCTGCTGAATTTTAAAGGGTGTTATAATGCTCTTTAAAACTCCTTAAATGATGTATAAAACCCCCTTTGTAACAACTCCTTCTTTTGTAACCAAAAAACACTTCAAAAGTCACTTCAATTAAATTGTAACAGCCTTGAAATGTAACAGTTGTAAGCTGAAGAGACACTTGCAATAAACACATTAAAAGGAACTTATTAAACATATTTAAACACTAATTAAACTCAAAACATTAAAAGCTTAACTTCAATTAATGAACTAGAAACAAATGCATCAATTAATTTAGCAACTAGTTTAATTAAATGAAGCAAAATTAAATAAATTTAAACTTATGCTTCAATAAATAATCCTAGTAACTAGATTAATTAATAAGCAACTAATTAAATGAAGTTCAATAAAAACTCAATTAAATAAACTAAGATGAGTTAAAAACCAACAACTCATTTATTAAACTTAAGATGAGTTTATTTAAATTCAACTTGCAATAAATTGTAGGTGACACCTATTGGGTTAATCCATGCATGACAAATAGATTCGGCTTCTGGTTCATCCCAAACTCGATCCACATAGCTTGCCAATGCATCTTTAAATTTCTTAGCTCGTGACCTAGTTACAGGCCCTTGTGCTAGCTTAATGGATTCAGTACAGACATCCCGAGCTAAGGTCGTATCATTCCCCCCTCTTGAAGGAGAATTGTCCTCAAGTCGGAACTTGTATAAAAAGGAGACGAATCAGCAACATTAAAACTTGTACTAATGTTATACTCACTCAGTAAGTCAAGTCGATATGAATTTTCATTGATCTGTTCAATAACTTGGAATGGACCATCTCCTCGTGGTAACAGCTTAGATCATCGTTAGGTTGGAAACCGTTCTTTCCTCATATGAACCTAGACCCAATCATCGGGTTCAAAAATAACTCATTTTCTTCCTTTGTTCGCTCTTTGAACATAACTCTCAGTTCGGGCTTCAATGTTAGCTCGCACTTTTTGATGAAGCTCATTTACGTAGTCGACCTTTTTCTTGGCATCTACACATACAAATTGATCGTTAGGTGATGCGAACCTAGCTCAATGATGCGAGTCAATCGTGTAGTTGCCCGATTGTTAAAATGAGAAGTATCATTCAATTTATAATAAAAGGGTTAAATTTGGATAAGTGTGGTGTTTAGTTTCCAAAATAGGCTCAAAATGGCTAAGTAAGATATGTGATGGATTCAGCTAAGCAAAGAGACTAAGGTGATTTGAAGATGGAAATGCGAATGGCTCGAATAGCTTTAAGGAGAAGAAAGAACCAGTACTAAAATGGAGTACTAACCCAAATCTTATAGGACACTTAAGGTGGGTAGAAGGATAGATAAACCGTGACCCACTATTTATATGGAGATAGGAACCATTTGGTATAAGGGTGGACGCCACACTTGGGAGAGTGATAAGTTCAAATAAATTAGATTGACACCACAAGAATAACTTGATAAGTCAATTAAGTCACAAAAGAATAAAGGGAGTTGAATAACTCACAAATCTTATAATATTTATAAAAGAGCTCAAAGTTGTCTAACCATAAAATCTTCACAAAACAAGCTATTTATAGCCAAATACAAAGTCTAGCTGAAAAGGCAATTAAGGGTGTTGAATGGACAGCAAATTAAAGTTAAAAGAGGCTAGAAATTTACTTGAAGTTTCTTGAACGTCCTTGGAAGCTTCCTTGAAGTTTCCTAGCATGGGAAACACCAATGGATAGCATCTAGAAGCCTACAATTAGCTGGAGTTTAATTAAGTTGATTAATGGGCTGAAACTTCTTAACTTTTACTTAAAAATGTCCTTTAATGTTCCCTAGACCTGCTTGATTAATTGAAGTAAAGAATAAGCTGAATGGAGCTGCATTTGATCAACCAAATAGTTATGATCAGCTCTCAATTCTTCCTTGGGTAGCCGAACAAGCAGCAGCCATAATAAAGGTAGCTTAGGAGCACAAATAGTCCCTTGTGTGAACACTTGAATTCAATCGGCTTTGAGGTGTGAAAAGGGTGATTTGAGCAGCCACCAAGGTGTGAAAAATGTTTCTAGCTGAATAGGTTCAATGTGAATAGATTATTAGCTATTGGACTCCACGAACAACCACTTGGAGAAGCTAAAAACTGCTGCTGACTATTAATTCAGCTTAATTGCTCCAGCTCCAAATACATGTGCTCATTAAAACCATCCATGCATTAGCTGAATGTGACTGAATGGTCACTTGGCATCAACACACTTTGCATTAATCTTCATTCATGCACTTATGCCGTCCCTTGTACATGTACCTGCACTAAATAAATTCAGTAAATTAATTCTCTTTTAGACACATTAATTTAACAACTAAACACACATTAAAATGATGCATTCAGCTAGGACATATTAAACACAAACAGCTAAGACACATTTAAAAACCTGTATTTAAAATGTTCAGCTTAAGACACATTAAATTGCTGTAGCTAGACATATTAAAAACATGTATTAAACTTGACAAATTAAAGGCATGCATTAAAATAAAACACATTTATGAGCTGAAACTAATTAACTAATTTAACTAAATAATTTATTTAATTCCAGCAACTTAAAAATGCATAAAATAAAAAAAGGATGAAACCGAGCTCATTGAGCTGAAATCGAGCTAAATTGAGCTCAACGAGCTGAGTTTGAGTCAGGTTAGCTTGCAAAGATGGCAAGCCTCACTTGGTGAGCTTAACCAAGGCCATTCTCGGGCATAGCTGTATCATCCCCTCCCTCTTTAAAGCGATTTGTCCTCAAATTGGGCCACTTGCTCGCAAAAAATCTTTCTTTGTCACGAGCCTCTTGGGTGATGAATTTGACAGAAATGCTCCCAAGAACCTGAGATTCACAAATACTTCAAAAAGTGAATAGGTTGTTTGCATACCCTCCCTCTTTAGGAGGAAACCATTTCGAGGTGTCACCTACACAAGAATGAATGAGTTTAGTGACACTAGAAGTTATAATCTCAAGAGAACGTTTCAGAATCTTATTCAAAAATTAAGCAAATAAACCAATGCCAGGATCAAAAATAGAAGTTAATTTTACCTTTTCATAATGAATCAAAAAGTTCATCGATGACATCAAAACAGAACCACAAAGCATACGAGAGTTATAATTTTGGACAGCAAAGATCCATGTCTCAAATCCCTTGAACATCGATATAGAACCAAAGCTTTGATTTAGCATTTGCAACTTATCATAGTTCAACAACTTCGTTTTCAGATTTAAAGTCATAACATCAAGCAAGCACAAATGGTCCACACATCTATTCACACGAAATTCAGAGTGCTTGATTGCTCTTAATAATGATCCAAAATAACAAAGCTTTCGATAATTATAGTCTCGAATATCAAAATCCATTGGTTCAAATCCCTTGATCAATAATAAAGAATAATGATCACCAGGATCAAATACAATAATTCCTCTTACCTTTACAATTTGACTCGAAAGTGTCATGGCAGGCAACTCAGAAAGAACATGTAGCAATTGAAAAGCATAATCTTACAAAACATAATTAAATCTTTTAAACCACAATATAAGACAATCTCCAGAGTCAAAAATGTGAGTTTGACTTTGCAAGCCAACGAAATTCTCATGTCTTATTTTCAGACTTAAAGACAAAGCATCATACAAGCAAAAATTGTTTACACATTCATTCAAACAAAATTTACGATGCTTGCTTTCTCTCATGGATGATTCATAATAACAAACTCTAGGATTAAACACATGATTTTGATCATTCTTTCCAAAATGCAGCAAGAATTCCTTTTTCATCAAGAAGTCACACATGCCAAATAAAGAGGATGTAGGCAAAAACAAACTCAAGAAATCAAACTTCTTGATTCTCTTTTGAACTGACATGTAAAGACATGAGTATTTCGCAAAAGAATTTAGAGATGTCTCAGTAACAACACAATTGGATAGATTAACCATTTTACACGAAAATCTTTTACCAAATGTGTTAAACAAAGAAAATGTGAACATACCATTCATTCAAACAGCCATATATCTCAAGTTTCATTCGATCAAACTTACACAAACATGCGAAATTTACACAATAGAGCAAAAACGTCTCACCACCATCACAAACAATCGAACTAGGAGTTTTGCATGGAAACTTTTTAACACACAAGTTTGAAAATTGTTTGTGCTGATTTATACTTACTTCACCAACACACTTGTCAACGCGGTAATTTTCGTTAGAGAAACTTGCCTTGCCATCTTGCTTACCTTTAAGTGTTTATAGACTAGGGTCATCTATGTTCTTACCTTTCTTGATCAACTTGAACCATATCTCATCAGAAAGATAATGAAGTTGAAATTTATCAATGGGATTTCGAGAAACCTGAAAAGAAGAAACAATACAAGGAGAACTCACAAGATGGTTAGTAAAAACACTCCTCGCTCTTTCTTGCACACTTTCTTCCTTTTCACTCGTTTCTTTTTCAAACTCTCTTTCTTTTCCTATCGTCTCTTTTGAGGACTCATTCTCACTTTTTATCTCACTTTCATGTTCAATTTTTGTTCATTGCTTACGATTCTCAATCTCATTTTTCTTTCTTTCATTCTCTTTTTCTTTTTCGATTTCTTTTTCTTTCACTTCTCTTTTTCTTTTCTCGATTTTGTTTAAGATCCGCTCATTCTCTCACATCAACTTCTCTTGTCTCTCTTTTCTTTTTATTTCTTTTTCTCGCTTCCTTTCGTTACAAGATGAAGATAAAACAAAAAATCAGAATAAGATGATTTTCGTCGGGTAAGAATGGAAGGATTTACATACTAATCACGTTCACTTCTTCATAAGGACTCCTCTGTGGATGAACACTTTGATTCATACAAAGAATGACTTGTGCTTTCTCGTTCATCATCTTGATAGGCGACATCAAATAAAAATATTTGAAAATTAATTTGCTGTAAACCAAAAATTAATTAAATAAATTAAAGTGTTCAATTTATTTAATTAAATTCAGCAATCTAATTTCTCGCAATTTAAAAACTTAAAATCATTTAAAAGCATAAAATTAAAATTTAAAGAATCAGCTGAATGAGCTGAAATAGGCTCGAGTGAGCTCAATTTATTGAGCTCGAATTGATTAATCCGGCTCAATTTGAAAATGCATGAAGAGGCACTTCAGCGGTTTGGCACTTGGGGCATTTGATCCGAGCTTCGTCATTTTGTAAAATGTTGGTGCCTCGAGCGTGCCTGTATCATCCCTCCCCTCTTCAAGATGATTCGTCTTCAAATCGACCTATTGATTTTCCGAACAAAATTTTTTTTGACACGGTTTTCCTCGATCAAATGGGACGGATGATAATTGCAGCACCTGAAAGTAATGAGTTAGCAAGAAAAATTTTAAACACACTTGCAAACCCAATATGATCATCACCAAACAAATAAATCACCTGCAAATAGTCATAATAGAGTGATTAATCATAACATGGTCTAAACGTTTGGTAAAAACAAATTCATCAACGCAAAGCTTATCGCCACTCGAAGAAGGCAAAGATGCATCAACAAGTTCAATCGACTTACCTCGATGTGTGAAAAGATGAAGTTCACTCTTACCTTGGTTGAGCAACACAAACCTTCTTTTCTCGGGATTGTAGTGTAATCGAAGCTTATTCAGAAACCAAGTATCAAAAAGATAGAAGTCTTTCAAACTTACCAGGTGATACTTTATTTCCCACAAAGCAAATCAGAACGAATTCCCAGTTTCAAAAAATCAAACATTTTAGACCAATAAGAATTATGTATATTCAAGATAAAGCAATCAAAACTCTTAACATATTTCAAAATGTATTTACAAAAACTCAAAAATTTCGTATTAGACAATGAATTAATCTCGTAATATCTACAACCAAACAAATTGGGGTTAAAAGAAAAATCATCGTCATGCAAAATATTTGATGGAGATTGAATTTCATAAGACTTACCTTCCTTACCTTCCGAATCGGGTGATTCAACTTCACTTTCAACTTTATCTTTATTGATCACACCAAAACGTCGTTCATCGGGAAGATATTGAAGTTGTAGGTTCTTGTGTGATACGTCGGGAACCTGAAATGAAGAAACAGAAGAAGAACAATCTTCAAACGAGTTAGTTAAATCAACACTCTTTTCTTCTCGTTCTTCTTGTTCTCTCATTTCTTTTTCCAATTCTTTTTTGCTTTCTTTTTCAATCTTATCTTCTTTTTCTTCTTTTTCATTTCTCTCATCTTTATTTTCTTTTTCTTGATTTTCTTTTTCTTTATTCTTTTTTGCTTTTTCAATTTTCTTTTCTTCTTTTTCTTTTTTTATTACAACAAGAGGAAGATTCAAAACAATCAAAAATGGGAGGATTCAATTCTAAGATTGAAGCAAAGTTCTCATAGATATCACGATCGCTTCTTGGAAGATTCCTTGAGCGTGACATCCCGAAATCATAAATCGAATAACTCGTGCTTGCGTATTCATCTTCGTAATAGGTTTCACACTCGTTAATCGTTTTATTTCACCTTGAATTCCTCGTCGAATGATTTGGATTACTTCATGAAAATTCTTTCGTAGAGGAATATTGTCTCGAACTTCTTGAGGAATAAGAGTTTTGGTCATAATCTCTTCTTGAATATTCTTCAGAAGTGTGTCTTCGAGATGACCTTGACTTCGTCCTTCAACTTGAAGAAAGTCGATCTTGTTGGCCTCATTCCTCGATCCGGTCCAAGCGCTTTTCCAACTTGTCAAACTTGGCGTTCATGGCTCTTCGCATTCCGTTCAACAAGTATTGGTAATCATCGGATGAGAACTCTTCTTTAGACATTTTTTTTTGCTGAAAAGAAAATGTTAGTGTTCAAAATGACACAAAATTTAAATACTTACCACAAAAATCCTCACAAGTCACTCACAAAGAAAAATCGCTCACACTCGTGTTTTCACTCGTATAAGGCTTTTTCTTTAATGATTCACTCGTGCCTTTTACCATTTTCTCTCGCTTTCACAAATTCGTCGCTTTCACAAATTCGTACTTTGTTTTTGAAAGACTTATTTGTTGCTTAAGGGGCGCGGCTTCAAAATCGTAACAAGGGTTTGATGTCGGTAGGCTAAACAAAAGAAAATTTGGGTATCGGGTAGGCTAAAATAAAGAAAAAAATTTGGGGGGTCGGTAGAAGGAAAGAGGATAGAGGGGAGGTTTTGAGATCAGGGTAAAAACAATGAAACTAAAACTTGCAAACTAAAAAAAATTTCCACACATTTTTTTTTGAACTCGTATATTTTTTTTTGAATTTTCGTATTTCTCTTTTTTTTGAACTTCAAATATGAAGTATAAGAAACAAAAAATTACAACTTGATTTTTTTTTGAACTCTCTCTTTTTTTTGAACTTTTTTTAAACTTACGAACTTACTTTTGGCTTCACGATGGTCATCGGCAGTCCTCATTTTGTAGCTCTGATACCAGATAATATGGGCCGGCTCGAGATGAGTCATCACATATGCGGGTTGCCCAATCGTCTACGAGGAGGAATCAAGCCTTCAAAAAATAATCGAAAAATATGGAAGAGTTGGCAGAAGCTTTACTTGAATAAAATAGTAGATGGTTCGATTTGATGGAACGAAATAAAAATAAAATAGATAAATAGCTAAGGGATAATTTGGATAGAGATGGAATAAGGAACTTAAACAGAGAAACGATTCAACCTTAACAAATGTCACAACTCGATTTCTATATTTTCTTAAGGTGAAAATATGGATATCAAATAGGATAGTTGATGGAAATGGCAAAATGAACTTGAACGGAGAAATGATTCAACACAAGTTAGTGTCACTCCAATTTCTATATGGTTCAAGGTGGAATTATGGAAGTCGATATGGACCAAAGACCCGTTACTTAGTGAAGTAAGAACCAATAGTATAATTAAATAGAAGAGAATCGATTGACGCCACAAGCAAGCTTGATAAGTCAAGATCGAAAACTCAAAAAGTGAAGAGGAGGCAAACTCAATCAATGAACAATGTTCGTAAATTTTTCATTCAATCAAAGTTTTTTCTTTCAAATGACAATTTCGGATATTTATAGTACTAATAAACTAATAAAAAACATGAAATATTAAAATTAATTTCTAAGTAATTTTCGGCCCCTTGATTGCCATCCACGTTCATCCATGAAAATTCCAAAATTTTCAGCTCCTAGAAGCAATTTGCCATCCATCATAAAATTAGGAGCATGAAAAGATGCCACAACTTCCCTTTTTATCTTCTCAAAGCCAGCATGTTTTGTCCTATGCTACTTTATGGTCTTTGAAGATGTGTAGGAGTGACCTTGGAGAGCCCAACGGTCATGTCTTGTTAAAAAGTTGCATTGGGTTCATGAGGCCCTTAATATTTGGCCTAAAAATGTGGGTGGCTTGCCTTAGGAAGCTGATTTGCTTTTACCATGTTCTAAGGTGCCTTGGAATGTGAAAAGTCATGTTCAAAGTCCCATACCAGCCCTTGAGTCAATCCCCATGCATGGAGCATCTTGATATTCGGCCTAGGAATGTTTCCTTCTTTTATTTGGCCTAGGGAAGTTAAAAATTCAGCCCATATTCTTTTAAACCCCATGTTGCCGTCCATGCTGGAAATGGCTTATTTTATTCCCACTTTGAATTTCATGTCTCCATGTCGTCCCACACTTCAAGTTGCTACCCAATATCTTAATTAATTTAGACTCCCTTAGTTCCATTCTCACATACCCAAGAATTCCCATGAATTTATGCCGTTTGCTTTGGCCAACCAACTCCTTAAATTCGACACAAAAAAATCTCATCTTGGAAGCTAAAAAATGGCAGCATTTATCCTCAATTTTCGTCCAAAAACAAGCATCAATTTGGTGACCAGCATTTCATTGATTTTTGGCCAACATGTTTGCTAGAAATATGCACCAGCATGTCATTTGAATATGTCCCCAAATTGCTGCACATTGTCCCCTTAATGGATGTGTTGGGGAGCACAAAAGCAGCCCCCCAATGTCCCTTGTATGTTCCCAAGGCTCCTTTAGTGGTTCTTGCCGCCCATGCTTGAAATATTTGTCCCAAAAGCACCTATAAGTAATGAATTTCGGCTCATCGATTCCCATGCACTTAAAATATCATTTAAATCATGTCTTAGGCTGCACACACTAATTAAAATTTGTCAAGGCTTATATTAAAAGGAGGGGGGCATCCAACCATCAATTTGGGCTGAATTTATATCCAACCATCAATTTGGGCTGAATTTATACACATTAATGGCATGTTTTAACTAGGACAAATTAAAATATGCTTGCATAAAATGTGGCTGAAACAAGACAACTTTAAAACATCAATTAAACGTGGAATAAAATTAAATTAGACTAGGAAATACGAATTTAGACATCAAATAAAAATATGTGAAAATTAATTTGCTGTAAACCAAAAATTAATTAAATAAATTAAAATGTTCAATTTATTTAATTAAATTCAGCAATCTAATTTCTCACAATTTAAAAACTTAAAATCATTTAAAAGCATAAAATTAAAATTTAAAGAATCAGCTCAATGAGCTGAAATAGGCTCGAGTGAGCTCAATTTAAATTGAGCTCGAATTGATTAATCCGGCTCAATTTGAAAATGCATGAAGAGGCACTTTAGCGGTTCGGCACTTGGGGCATTTGATCCGGGCTTCGTCATTTTATAAAATGTTGGTGCCCCGGGCGTGCCTGTATCACATGTGATGGATTCGGTTAAGCAGAGAGACTAAGGTGATTTGAAGATGGAAATGTGGATGGCTCGAATAGCTTTAAGGACAAGAAAGAACCAGTACTAAAATGGAGTACTAACCCAAATCTTATAGGACACTTAAGGTGGGTAGAAGGATAGATAAACCGTGACCCACTATGATGTGGGCACATCCATGCCAATCAAGGAGGTTGATCCAGAGGTCTTGCTATTAGGACCTATCACATGATCTAAGGCAAAGAAATTTAGGGAAGTTCTTTCTTTCCCCTGTGCTAAAGTTTTTGACTCTTTTGAAAGTGAATGTGCCTTAGAAGATAAGCTTTATAGTGTGTTGCATGCTGATATGTGACACACTTATGCCATACTACTTATATTGGTGTGTTTAGTATGTATATATTATGATAAGTATGTTTTTGGATTGTTTTGATAGTATTTGTATTGTCTTCAAGTTGTTTGTGTGTTAACGAATAAGTGTGCACCTGTTTACAACTTATTAGACTATGTTATATTAAGTTTACATAGCTTTGATAAGTGTTATATTGTTTTGTAACATGTATACGAAAAGACTCCAGCTCACGAGAGTATATGTAGCTCACCTTCAGCTCAAGTCACCTCAGAGGCTTGTTCCCCAGCTCAACTCAGCATAGAGCGCTCTTCACCAGCTCATGTCAGCTCATTTCATTTCTAACTAGTTGAATTCAGCTTAGTTTAGCTCTAGCCAGCTTACCTCCGGCTCCACTAGCTCAACTTCAGCTGGCAAGTCCAGAAGCAGCTGAATAGTGTCCTACGTGTTGGGGAGTACACCAGTGCACATGTGGCAACCTAGGTGGTGTCCAAGCATGTGGATGTGCATGTGCCAGCCTTGTACACATGTGGTGCACATGTGTGACCAAAAACCAGCCCGTTCTTGTGCATTTGTGCGGCAGTTGAAGAGATAAGGACAAGGGAAGTTGTGTGTTTAAATTTCAAACGAAATTAACACATGTTTAAAGTGATAAAAATGCCAACTCCCACTTTTTTTTTAGTTGGCTGCAAATTAATTCTGCCCAAAAGGAGTTATTTCATTTCAAATTTAATTTTTAAACTCCTTTAATGTTAACCACACAATGTAATTCGGCCACCTCTTCATTCTTCTATATATTTGTACTTCAAACATTGTTAAAAGGTTAGACTTTTTGAAATAAAAATTACTTTGTAAGTTTTCTCTCAAACTCAGTTCCTTTTTTTGAACTTCTTTCTTGGCATTTCAAATTTGAATTGTTGTGTCAATCTTGTGATACTTCGAGTTCTTAGAGTGCTATCTAGTGGGTCCAAGTCCGTTGACATAGAACAGATTCGATGCAGGTTTGCATAACAGATTGTGCATGTTCTTTCGAGTTCTTCGTTGTTCAAATTCCCAGCCAATTTTCAGCGTTATTTCTGCCTTTTTTTTGAATGTTCAAGGCTGCCATGGATGAATTTTGAAGCATTCATCTTCTTCCTTCTTCAAATCTGTCTAGAAATTCCAGCAACATCTTTTCTTCTTCAAATCTGTTCAATTTCGTGTGTTTTTAAGTCTAAAACCAACCTCTTTGTTTTGTTTAATTGCAGGGAAGTGCTTACTACAATCCTAGATCCGTAAACACTCAAGGATCATTGTTTTGCCAAGCAACGCCTTATCATATGGTAATCAGAGCCCAGGTTGGATTTTTTCAGCACATTCTGCACTCAAAATCAAGAAAAGAAAATAAAAAGCTAAAAAAACCAAATTTGAAAATTCAAAAAAAAACACAAAAAAAATCAGTTTCGAAACACAACAACACAGAAACAAAAGAAAAAAGAAAGTGTGCTAATTTGTTGAAATGATAAAAGATACTCATATTATCCATGAAATGCTTGGAAATCAACTAAAACAACTTATTCTTGTTTGTTCGTGATAGGGTCGTTGTAAGCATTTCTGTTGCAGTAAGTTGTTGATTTTTTTCCTTCTTATTTTCATCCTTGTTTTCTTCATTTTGTTTGTTAATTTTCCAGCCTTGTATTTCATTGTTTTCAGCCTTTATATCTCATTTTTTTCCAACCCTATTTTCATTCTAACCCTTGATTCTTTATCCTTGTTGTTTCTTACAAGTTGACATGGTAAACAGATTCTGAAAGATCGAAATTAGTTCCTTTAAAGAACTGATTATGAGAGATTGAGTGGAAAAGGCAATTGAGTGTGTGAGATCAGAAGGGGAGACAAAAAGAGCCTTTAAAGTATTCTCCCGAGTGAAACACGAGCGCTGAGTGAAATTGTTGAGTGTTCTTTCTTTGGGAGCGATCTGTGAGACTGTGTTGAGTGTGCTATGAGATCCATTCCATTATTTTCACTAACCTTTAATAGTGTTTTTGCTTGTTTCTTTTATTATTATTATTATTATTATTTAAAATGACAGGTTCTAATGAGAGCAACCCGGATGGCCGGCAACCACTCTTGCAAATGCAGGCCATAACACGTGAACTTCAGACAAGAACTCAAACGCCTACAATCGAGGATGGATAGAATTGACAGTGGTGGTTCCCAATCAGTCCCTGATGAAGGAAATGATGAGAATGAAGTTGATCAGTCTCTGAAGCAGAATCTAAGAAGACATATACAACTTGATAATAATCTGTCTAACATTAAAGTTGCTATTCCATCATTTCAGGGACGAACAGATCCTGATGCTTATCTCGCTTGGGAAAGCAAAGTCGAACATGTTTTTGAGTGTTACAATTACTCAGAACAACAGAAGGTTCGTTTGGCTGCGATGGAATTCACTGATTATGCTTTGATCTGGTGGGATCAATTACTAATTAGTCAGAGATGCAATGGTGAAGGTCTACTGAGAACGTGGAATGAAATGAAACAAATCACGCGTAAGAGATTTGTTCCTTTCATTACCATCGTGACTTATTCCAGAAGTTGCAGACGTTGAAACAGGGTAGTAGAAGTGTTGAAGACTACTACAAGGAAATGGAAGTGTCCATAATGCGAGCCAACATTGTTGAGGATCGAGAGGCTATTATGGCCTGTTTTCTTGCAGGTTTGAATTTTGAGATTGCTAATGTTGTTGAGTTGCAGCATTATGTCGAGTTGGAGGACATGGTGCATATGGCAATAAAAGTTGAAGGACAGCAACGTAGGAAGTCTTCAAATCGAGGTAATACTCTATTTAAATCATTTTCAAATCCTTTATCTACTCCTAACAATTTCTGGAAGCCTACACCACAAGCACCACTTCAAATTCGAGATAAGCAGAGTCAAGCAAACAAAAGACTCCTATTATTGAAAATAGGCGTGACAAGCAGGTGGTGACACAAGAAGCTCGAGGCAAAAGAAGATGAATGTGTACGCTAGCAGTAAGGAAATTAGGAAATGTCTTTCCTCTCAGCATTCTATGCTTATTTTGTTGTTTAAAGATAATTGTTTATTAGTTGAGATTCCTAGTTATTTGCCTGTTTCTATTTCATCTCTTTTGCAGGAATTCGAGGATGTGTTTCTTGATGAAACACTGAAGGGTTTACCCTTTATTCGTGGCATTGAACATCAGATTGACTTTATTCCAGGAGCCATGATTCTGAATAGACTAGCATACCACAGTAACCCTAAAGAGATGAAGGAACTTCAAAGACAAGTTTCTGAGTTGTTGGACAAGGGGTACATTCAAGAGAGTTTGAGTCCGTGTGCTGTACCAGTGTTGTTGGTACCCAAAAAGGATGGAACTTAGAGGATGTGTGTTGATTGTCGAGCAGTGAACCAGATTACAATCAAGTATCGACATCCCATTCCTCACCTTGATGACATGTTGGATGAGTTGTGCGGAGCGACTACCTTCTCCAAAATTGATTTGAAGAGTGGATATCATCAGATTCACATTAAAGAAGGTGACGAGTGGAAGACAGCCTTCAAGATGAAACTAGGACTGTATGAATGGTTAGTGATGCCTTTCGGTTTAATTAATGCTCCTAGTACTTTTATGCGTTTGATGAATCATGTTCTGCGACCTTTTATTGGTAAGTTTTGTGTTGTGTACTTTGATGACATTTTGATTTATAGCAAGACTTTGTAGGATCACGTAAAACATTTGCGAGCTATTTTACAGACTTTGCGAGAAGAGAGATTGTTTGGTAACATGGAGAAATGTGTGTTTTGTAATGATAAGCTTATATTTCTTGGTTATATTGTTAGTTCTCAAGGAGTTGAAGTTGATCCTGAGAAGATTAAGGCGATTCAAGAGTGGCCACGACCGACATCGGTTAGTCAAGTTAGATTGTTTCATGGTTTAGCTAGTTTCTACCATGGTTTGTTCCCCATTTCAGTTCTATTATCACCCCCTTAATCGGGATTATAAAGAAGAATTTAGTCTTCTCATAAGGTAAAGAGCAAGAGGATGCCTTTCTGAAAATAAAGGAGTGTTTGACAAAAGCACCTGTTTTAGCATTACCTAACTTTGATAAAATGTTTGAAGTAGAATGTGATGCTTCTTGAGTTGGTATAGGTGCTGTTTTGTCATAAGAAAAGAGGCCCGTTGCATATTTCAGTGAGAAGCTTAGTGGAGCGACGTTGAACTATCCTATCTATGATAAGGAGATGTATGCACTGATTCGGGCATTGGAAACTTGGTAGCATTATTTGTTGCCTAAGGAGTTTGTAATTCACATTGATCATGAGGCTTTGCGATATATCACAGGTCAGCATAAATTAAACAAACGACATGCTAAATGGGTTGAATTTCTTGAGTCTTTCCCTTATGTCATTCGTTACAAGAAAGGTAAAGACAATGTCGTTGCTGATGCTTTATCATGCAGGTATGCACTTTTAAATTACCTTGATTCTCATTTGATTGGATTTGCATATATTCATGAGCTATACACTGATGATCCTGATTTTAAAGATAAGTTTAATTCTTGCGCAAAAGGTGCAAAAGGAAAAATTTATAGGCATGATGGCTATCTTTTCAAAGAGAACAGGATATGCATTCCACAAGGATCCATGCATGGTATTCTGATCCATGAAGCACATGAAGGTGGACTGATGGATCATTTTGGAGTCACCAAAATGTTACAGACATTAAAAGAGCATCTATTTTGGCCTAAAATGCGTAGGGACGTTGAACGGTACTATGAACATTGTGCGACATGTAAGAAAGCAAAATCGAAGATTTCACCACATGGTATGTACCTGCCTTTACCTATTCCTGATTCCCCTTGGACTGATATTTCGATGGATTTTGTTTTGGGATTGCTTAGAACTAGGACCGGTAGGATAGTATATTTGTTGTGGTTGATAGGTTCTTGAAGATGGCACATTTTATTGCTTGCCATAAGGCTGATGATGCTGTAAATGTGGCTAACTTGTTCTTTAGGGATGTTGTTCGTTTACATGGTATTCCTAGGTCAATTGTTTCTGACAGGGATGTAAAGTTTTTGAGTCACTTCTGGAGGACTCTTTGGAGTAAATTAGGTATGAAACTTGTGTTTTCTACTACTTGTCATCCCCAGATTGATGGATAAATTGAGGTTGTTAACAGGGTTTTATATACTTTACTTCGTTCCATAATTAAAAAGAACATAAAAACTTAGGAAGATTATTTGCCACATGTTGAATTTGCTTATAATCACGCTGTACATTCTACTACTAAGATGTCACCATTTGAGCTTGTTTATGGATGTAATCCTATTACTCCTCTAGATATGTTGCCTTTGCCACAAGAACAGGTGATGAACAGGGATGGTAAAGCGAAAGCAGAATATGTGAAGAAGTTGCATCAATAGGTTAAGGAAAACTTAGAACGGAGGACTCAGCAGTATGAAAAACAAACAAACAAAGGAAGAAAGTGAGTCACCTTTGATGTTGGTGATGGGTTTGGGTTCATTTTCGAAAGGAACATTTTCCAGCCCAAAGACGGTTTAAGCTGTTACCGCGAGGAGATGGTCCTTTTCAGGTGTTGGAGAAAGTGAATGACAACGCCTACAAATTGGACTTATTGGGTGAATATAACGTAAGTGCCACATTTAATGTTTCAGACTTAACCCGTTATGACAATTCTGCAGATTTGAAGACAAATCCTTTTCACAAAGGGGGGCTGATGTGGGCACATCCATGCCAATCAAGGAGGCTGATCCAGAGGTCTTGCCATTAGGACCTATCACACGATCTAAGGTAAAGAAATTCAGGGAAGTTCTTTCTTTCACTTGTGCTAAAGTTTCTGGCTCTTTTGAAAGTGAATGTGCCTTAGAAGATAAGTTTTATAGTGTGTTGGATGCTGATATGCGACATACTTATGCCATACTACTTATATTGGTGTGTTTAGTATGTATATATTATGCTAAGTATGTTTTTGGATTGTTTTGATAGTATTTGTATTGTCTTCAAGTTGTTTGTGTGTTAACAAATAAGTGTGCACTTGTTTACAACTTATTAAACTATGTTATATTAAGTTTACATAGCTTTGATAAGTGTTATATTGTTTTGTAACATGTACACAAAAGGACTCCAGCTCACAAGAGTATATGCAGCTCACCTTCAGCTCAAGTCAGCTTAGAGGCTTGTTCCCTAGCTCAACTCAGCTCAGAGCGCTCTACACTAGTTCATGTCAGCTTATTTCATAACTAGCTGAATTCAGCTCAGTTTAGCTCCAGTTAACTCACCTCCAGCTCCACTAGCTTAACTTCAGCTGACAAGTCCAGAAGTAGCTGAATAGTGTCCTACGTGTAGGGGAGTACACCAGTGCACATGTGGCAGCCTAGGTGGCGTCCAAGCATGTGGATGTGCATGTGCTAGCCTTGTACACATGTGGTGCACATGTGTGACCAAAAACTAGCCCATTCTTGTGCATTTGTGCGGCAATTGAAGAGATAAGGATAAGGGAAGTTGTGTGTTTGAATTTCAAACGAAATTAACTCATGTTTAAAGTGATAAACATGCTAAATCCCTCTTTTTTTTTTTTTACTTGGCTGTAAATTAATTCCGCCCAAAAGGAGTTATTTCAATTCAAATTTAATTTTTAAACTCCTTTAATGTTAACCACACAATGTAATTCGGCCACCTCTTCATTCTTTTATATATTTGTACTTCAAACATTGTTAAAAGGTTAGACTTTTTGAAATAAAAATTACTTTGAGAGTTTTCTCTCAAACTCGGTTCTTTTTTTGAACTTCTTTCTTGACATTTCAATTCTTAATTGGTGTGTCAATCTTGTGATACTTCGGGTTCCTAGATCGCTATCTAGTGGGTCCAAGTTCGTTGATGTAGAACAGATTCGATTCGGGTTTTCATAACAGATTGTGCGAGTTCTTATGAGTTCTTCGTTGTTCAAATTCCCAGCCAATTTCTAGCGTTATTTCTGCCATTTTTTTAATGTTCAAGGCTGCCATAGATGAATTTTGAAGGATTCATCTTCTACCTTCTTTAAATCTATCTAGAAATTCCAGCAAGATCTTTTCTTCTTCAAATCTATTCAATCTCGTGTGTTTTTAAGTCTAAAACCAACCTCTTTATTTTGTTTAATTACAGGGAAGTGCTTACTACAATCCTAGATCCGTAAACACCCAAGGATCGTTGTTTTGCCAAGCAACACCTTATCACACTATCTATATGGAGATAGGAACCAGTCGGTATAAGGGTGAATGCCACACTTGAGAGAGTGATTGTAGCATCCCGGCTATGATCCTAATCAGAACGGTGGTTTCAGGACCACGAATCTATGTGAGAATAATATTTTAATACTATATTTGATATTTATGATATATGTTTGAGCATGTGTTAAAATATCATGGGTTAATTTGTCCGTTTGTGTGTGCAATTTAAGAAAAAGGACTAAATCACATAAGTGGTAAAAGTAGCTATTTCTTAGATTGAGTGGTTTAATTAATTTGTCTTCTTTGGTATGAGGCCTTATATGGTAAATTAGCCATTTAGAATAGTAGTGGACGGCATTATTATTGATTTGAGTATAAATATGTTTTTATATATATTATAAGATAACATTTATATAATATATTATATGTTAATAATAAAACAAAAAAATAAAAGGCATGCATTATCACTCTTCTTGGCCGAATGTGAGAAAGAAAAACACCATTTTTGAAGCTTTAAGTTTTGGCATCTAGGAGGCTTAATTCGGGTATGTCTTTTGTTCGATTTTTGTTAATTTCTACGTTTTTGAGATTGTTGCTTAGTGTTTTAGTAAGCCCATGCTTAAATTTTGGAATTTAGTGTGAATTTTGTGAGTTGTCAATGAAGGGAGATTGTTGTTTTTGTTATTTGATGAGGAAATATTAATTATATGGGTTAGATTAATAAGTTTTGTCTTTGAAATTTTGATGAAATTGAGAAATTTGGATTAAATTGCAAAAACAAATTTTTGAAGGACTAAAATGAAAAATAAATGAATTGTAGGGACTTGTATGGGCATGGGTAACATTCAGCCCTGAAGGAGTGTGTGCAAATTTTGAGTATTTTGTGTTTTCTGCATTAGGGACTAAATTGTAAAAATTGTAAATGTCAGGGGTAAAATGGTAATTTGCATAATCATGTGTTTTTGGATTAAATTGAATGAAAATATGTTTGAATGAGCTTAATTTGAAATTGTTTAGATTAAGAACAAAAAGAATCGGGATTGGATCGGGGAAAGGCGAAGTTAAATGAATAGCCGGGAAACCCTAATCCGTCGATTTCCGAAGTAAATTCTTAAGCAATTGGACTATATTGAATTTCTATTCATAATGAAGTACATGTTTTAATAGAGTTAATTATGAAATATATGGTATGGCCGAATATAATAATAGGGGATGATGGGTTCAATTGAATGAAATGTGTACTTATTTGATAATGTAGTTATGTGAGATGTTGACTTAAGAAATGAAATTGATCGAATGAAATGTATGTGTGCAAGTCGTTGGGATTGTCTAATGTGAAGATGATTTGGGAATGAAACGAGCTATATTATAAATATGTATATATGTTTAATGAAATGAGTAACAGGTTCGAATAAAGCACTAAATGTGCGAATCAAGATACCGAGCACTGTGTGTGTGAAATCGATCGTTGGGCATTATGTGTGCGGAATATAATGTAATGTCACTAAGTGTGCGATACATTACAAGAGATTTACACTATGTGTGCGTTTTATCAAGTAACAGCACTAAGTGTGTGATACGGTACATGAATTAGCACTAAGTGTGTGGGTTTGCAAATGCTCTAAAGATATCAACTAGCGAAATGTGTTAAACATAATGGGATAAACAAGTATGTGATTAGTGAAAGTTGGGAAGGTTAGTATTAATATGGTAAGTTAAGTTAACTTATGAAATTTGAGATATGTTATGTGATTATGAGTTTCCAAGTATGTTTTGAATGTAATGATGATACCTAGTTTTATATGATATCTAATAAGGAATGTATGAATGTTTGGTTTTGAGATTACCAAACATGGTAGTTATTGAATGGTAAGTTGATAGATATATACATATAAACCTATGGCTATGAGGTTGATGATAATTATGTTAGTTTGAAATGTTTAAATCCATTCTTTACCATTACTTATAACTTACTAAGCTAAGTTAGCTTACCGTTTGTGTTCATTTGACTATTTTATAGATTTTGAAGGCTAGCTCGTGCTCGGGGATCTTCGTCAAAGTCAATCGCACTATCACCTATCTTTGGTATTTTATAAGTTGTATCTCTTTTGAACTTATGGCATGTATAGACTATGTCTCTTGGGTTGTGTTTGAATGATGTGTATATATATATGCCATGCGAAAATGGCTATGTTTCTAAATATAAGTATGATTTGGTAATGTTGGTCATGGTCTTAATGTTGTGGATATTCGGCCTTGCTATAACTTTGAGTTGAAGGTTCATTTCATGGTATATATGTATGTGAGTGATGTACTTGTTTTAATTAGTCTTTTATTTAGTTTAAAAAAATTGAAGAACAATGATCATGGTACCTTGCGAAGATGGCTTGTCCCTTGGTTTAAACTTGATTTTATATGTTCTTAATTAAAAGTTTGAGTGTTTGGTTTGATAATTTGGTTATGGTATATGTACTTTCGGCCTTGATTTATATGTACATGAAGTTGTGGTTATGCTATAATGTGAATAAGAAATTGGTTTCAGTTGTTTATATTTTAATTGAAATTATATATACAAATACTTATATATGTGCATATGTCAAAATGGCTAATGAAATGAATTAGTTGAGTAAAGACAAATTGAAATGCTATTATACATGCTAGTATGCTAATGACCGAGGTGTACTTTGAGTTTATTGATCATAACCGTAAATGATGATTTACATGATCGAATAATAATATGGTTATTTATGGATGATTTTGTAATCGAAATAGGTATGTTAGTCCTTAATAAATATGATATGTAAGTTTACTCTTATTAACTAATTTTAAATGCCGAATATGGTTTTGACTATTAAACTCATGATTTATATGTATATTTAACTATTAACTCGTCGAGCATATCATTGAGACGAGGAATAGGATGTCTATATTTGACAGTGAGCTTGTTGATGGCATAGCAATCAACACACATTCACCACGAACCATCCTTTTTGGGCACAAGTAGAGTCGACACTGCACAAGGACTGAGACTCTCTCGGATGTAACCCTTATCCATAAGTTCGGCAACTTGCTTTTGAACTCCTTGGTTTCTTCTGGGTTACTTTGATAATCAGGCTGATTAGGAAGTGCGGCTCCAGGCACTAGGTCGATTTGGTGCTTGATGCCTCGAATGGGAGGCAATCCACTTGGCACTTCATCCGGGAAAACATCCTTGAATTCTTGTAAAAGAGACAACATAGAAGAAGGTAGATCATCGGGTAACTCGTTAGTGTTTAACAAAATTTCTTTGTACATGAGTACAAATACAGGTTGCCTCAAAGTTAATGCTCTCCGAACATCACTCGCTCTTGCAAACACACTTATTTTCTCATTTTATTTTTCTTCTCCATTTTTGTTCTTTTCTTGCTTCCTTTTCACTCTCTTTTTAAATTTTACCTCTAGCTTTCTCATTTTTCTTTTCTTTTCCACTCTCACTCTTTTTTTCTTTTTCTTGCATTTTCCCACAGAAGTTTTGAGTTTGAGTTGGTCCTCGTACACTTACTTTGGGGTTAATGGTGTAAGTGTCACATTCTTGCCACAATGTTTGAAGGTATACCTATTAGTATAGCCACCATGAATCACTCTTCGATCGAGTTGCCATGGTCGTCCTAGCAGCAAATGGCCCGTGTGCATTGGCACCACATCGTATAGAACTTTATCGGAATACATTCCAATACTGAAAGAAACAAGGACTTATTGCATGACTTTGAGCTCACCATCATCGTTGAACCATTGAAGCTTGTACGAGCTCAGATGTTTGGTGGTTGGCAGTCCTAACTTCTCCACCATGAAAGTACTTGCCACATTTGTTCAACTTCCACCATCTATGATAATGCTACAAATTTTTCCTTGGATTTGGCATCTCGAATGGAAGATATTCTCTCGTTGTTGCTCGTTCTCCACTCCTTGAAGGCTTAAACTTCGTTTGACTATAAGCAACTTACCTTTGATAGGGTGTTCCTGATGCGCCCTGAGTCCATGATTGACACGAGTTGCGTCAGTTGCCTGATTGTCTATGATGAGGGTTAGGGGTTTTCGAGAAATAAGAAGTTAATGGATAGGTTTGTGGAAGCTTTTAAAAGGGATTAGGGATAATTAGGTAAAAGATGAAGATAAGTTTGACTATGGTAGAAAGTAAAGAAGAATGATAGAGGTTCGGTTTATAATAAGTAAAGATAGTAGGATGGAATGGAAATTCAAGGAATCGGCTTGGATTGGATAATGGTGGTTTGTGGAGGGTGGACGATAGAACTTAACCAAGAGAGATTCAACACTAAAGAGTGTCACCTCGGTTCTTATATGGTTAAGGTGGAAGATGGAATAGAATGAACGCCACACTCGGGTTTAAGAGTGATAAGTTTGGATAAAAAGACTCGAATTGATGCCACTAGAAGCTAGATAAGTCGGTTGGGTCTCAAACGAAAATTGAAAGAAAAGTTTCTCACAAATTCAGCAGCAATTCATTAAGGTATCAAAAGTTTCTTCTACAAGAAAATTAACAAGTATTTATAGGCTAAATCAAGCTAGTCGAATAGTCACTAGAGTTCCTTAAAGACTAAGCAAAATTCAGCTAAAACATTCTTGAATATTCTAGAATAAATCCATAGAGTTGCCATGACCAAATTCGTCTGAATGAGAGTGTATGGGACGGCTTCTAGATGGCTAAATGCATGAGTACACTTTGCTTGGTGCATGCTTCCTTCTAGGTTCGGCCAATGGAGTTTAAGACCTCATTCAATAAGCAACTCTTGTTGAAAAGATACCAGCTTTAATTAGAGGAGTTGAGCAGCCTTATAGGTGTGAAAATGTAGATTGAATAGTCATTGGTGTGTGAACAACTCCAACCAAATGGTCTCTTGCATGGACAGCTAGTATGAACGCCTACTGATGGTGCATTGGGGAGACAATTGGCCAAGCAACAAGAGGTTGAATGCTGATATTTGTTGGCCAAATGGACACCTTGAAACTCCAAAAATCAGCATCCAAATTCAAGGTTCCAGTCGATTCATGTATTAGCCAAGTACATTGCACCTAGGTGCATGAATCTCCTTTAAAGCTCCTTGAAAGTTCGGCTGTACCTACATGCACAAGGAAATACATTAACTCAATTCATTTCTACTGAATAATAATTAAACATAGCTAAAACACATTTAAGGATCACTTAGACAAATTAAAAACAAGTTAGCTAAGACACATTCAGTACTCGTCTGTAGCTAAGACACATTACACTTGCTGTATAAATTATGGCAAATTAAATGGAGTTTTAGACATCATAATTTTGGCACTAATTAAAATTCTAAGACACATTAAATTGCTGTAGAAAAATTAAATAGAATTATTAAGTTCAAATTTATTAAACATAAAATTAAGCAAGCTAAATAATTTCAGCTCAATGAGCTGAATTAAGCTCATTTGAACTAAACCAAGCTGGGGAAAATCAGGGAAGCTGAAGGTGAGCTAAAGTCAGCTCTTAAGAAGGTGTATAGTCGACTTCGCAAGCTATTTTGAGCTGCTTTGACATGCTCGTTCTATGAATCAGCCCAAATTTATTCCAATAATGCCGAAATAGCCTCCTTGAGTTGTCTAGCCCGTGCTCGTGTAATGGGGCCTTGGGGCATCACCAAGGGGTCCAAGTCCAAACTTGAAACATGCTGGGGCGAGGTCGCATCATTCCCCCCTCTTCGAAGCGATTCGTCCATGAATCGAGCCCTTTAATGTCTTGGAAGTATCTAGTCTCATCTAACCCTAGTCGATTGGTCATAAGACAATTGTTTTCAGAGACTTGAAATAGAATTAATTCAAGATTAAGAGACGACTGAATATCATCAAGGCACAGAAATTTATCTTCGAAATAAAGAAAGAATGGACTAACTTTTGTGAGGTTAACATTGGAAGCAGAGAACATAATGGTTGGGGTTAATGGAAAACTTACCCTTTCAGATTGATTTGCTAGGTTCTCCATTGTTTGAACCTTAGGAACTAACTCAAAGATCTCAAGGCAATCAAATTTTGCTATCCTTGTTCGTTCACACGCTTTTAAAAACTCAAGGCCCAAATAATCAGAATTCAGCAAAAAATTATTTGAACAATAATATAGAACAAATTTGATTCGGCCAAGGAAAACAAAGTTAAAATTTCGGTTCAATTTTTGCATGTTAGAGTGTAACGAAGGCCAAGATTTGTTTACGTCTTCCATATATTCATCATCTTTACTAATTTCTTTGGAGTTAAAAAATTCAGCATGGAAATTTCAAAAATCAAACCTTGTACCTCTTACAAGATGAGCCTTCGTTCTTGAGGAAGATACTTCAATCGTAGCTCCTTAGGACGAATGACCTGAAAAGAAGAATAAAAAAGACAATGGTTAAGTAAAACACTCTTTTTCTTCTCTCTTTTTCTTTCACTTTCTTTTTATCATTTGTTTTCTTCTTTTTCTTTCTTTTTAGAGTTTACAAGCTTCTCGTTCAAATTTTCCAAAGAGTGCCATAGATGTTGCTGGTCTTCCATTACTTGTTGCGGTGTCAATGGCGCCAACACGATGTTCTTACCATTATGTTTAAAAGAATACTGATTTGCGAATCCATCGTGTTTGACCCGACGATCAAATTGCCACGGTCTTCCTAACAATAAATGACCCGCATGCATAGGAACGACGTCTCATAACACTTCATCATGGTAGTTACCAATTGAAAAGAAAACCTTGGCTTGTTTGGTAACCTTGAGCTCGAAACCTTCATTGAGCTATTGGAGATTGTAGGGCCTTGGGTGCTTAAGCGTTGGCAGGGCTAACTTCTCGATCATGAGAGTGCTCGCCACATTCGTGCAACTCCCACCGTCAATTACAACGCTGCACACTTTTCCAAGAACATGGCATCGAGTATGGAAAAGATTTTCTCGTTAAGGCTCACTTACCAAGTGTTGCATGTTGAGACTTCTTTTGGCTACAAGCATCTCACCTTCAACCGCAAACTCGACTTCTTCATCATTCTCGGGTGGATGCTCGACCTCGTCTTCATTTTTTTCAACTTCATCCTCTGATTCTATCTCACCATTGGGTAGCATGATCATCGTGTTGCGGTTAGGACATTGGCTCGCTATATGCCCTCGGCCTTGGCACTTGAAACACTTAATGTCTCAGGATCGCGATTGAATAGTTTCAGGGGCTTTAGCTTTGTTGGTTTCGGCCACCTGTTTGTTAGACTTATTAGGCACCGCAGGCTCCTTTGACGGATTTGAAGTAGCAGCTTTACTCGGGCCTTGATTCCACTTGGGTGCACTCGAAGTGGAATATCCTGTACCACTCCTTTTTTCTTGATTTGCTTTTCGACTTTGATCGCCATGTGCGCTATGTCGATGATCTCTATGTAGTGTTGTAATTCAACCACGTTGGTGATGTCTCAGTTTAATCCGGCCAAGAATCTAGCCATGGTGGCCTCACGATCCTCTTGCACGTTCGCGCAGATCATCGCCACTTCCATTTCCTTAAAATAATCCTCCACGCTTCTTGTTCCTTGCGTGAGGTTTTGGAGTTTCTGGTACAACTCCTGATGATAATAAGAGGGAATGAAACATTGTCGCATGACTGCTTTCATCTCGACCCATGTTTGAATAGGACGCTAGCCGTTTCACCTTCGGCTTATTGTAAGCTGGTCCCACCATATCATCACATAGTCACAGAACTCTATGGCCACCAACTTCACATTCTTTGCCTCGGAGTAGTTGTGGCACTCGAACACTAGCTCGATGTTTTTCTCCCACTCGAGGTAGGCCTCAGGATTCGAACGACCTTGGAACAGACGGATGGATAGTTTGATGCTTTTTAAGTCATCGTCGAATCTCTCTCGATCACGTTGGCCTCGATTGCGGGGACCTCTCCTCCGAAGACTTGAGTTGGAACCTTGATCACTTTCGTGATCACTTGGCTCAGAGAGATCATCCTCTTGGTCAACTTGCCTTCCTTGGTTTCTTGGGGGACTTACGGGCATTCTTCATTGTTAAGCTCATCCCTCCACTTGATCGAGTCGTTCTTGGATCGGTTCTAGTTTTCGATCAAATAACCTTTCGACCTCTCATAATAGGGCTTGTAAATTTAAATCAGGAACATTTCGAACAGGTTGTCGTTCTGCCATATTTCTTTCAGGACTTTGGGACATGTAAGTTGTGCCTCACGGCAAATCTCACAAGTCACTCACAAAGAAAAAGTTCTCTCATGCTCGTGTTAGCTCAATATAGGCTTTTTCTTTGATGTATACTCTCACGCCTTTTACCACTCGTCTCTTCTCTCGTGTCTTCGTAGGAGACTCGATATGACGTTATCGTAGCCTAAGTGGGTCGGTTTCAAAGTGGTTAGAAAGGGGTGAATGTTGGGTGTTCGGTAGGTTAAGCAAAGAAAACATTAATTGAATATGTGTGGCATTGGGGGGGTAAAAAGAAGGGTACCAAATGATGGTGGAAGGACTTTGATGATCGGGGTAAAGAGATATGGATAGAATGTTGTCTTTTGAGTTCAGAAACAGAGGAGAAGAACAGAATACAACCAATACTTGCTAGCTTGAACACATTTTTTTTTCAATGCACGAAAATTTTACAATTAAAATGAAATTACAACTTTGAGATTTTTTTTAATTTCAATTTTTTTCTTCTACTATGAACCTATTTCGAGATTACTCGATGAACGTCGGCTCCTCATTATCAAGCTCTGATACCAAATGATGCCCCCCGGGTCCATGATTGACACGAGTTGTGTGAGTTGCCCGAACGTCTACGAGGATGGTTAGGGGTTTTCAAGAAATAAGGAGTGAATGGATAGGTTTGCGGAAGCTTTTAAAAGGGATTAGGGATAATTAGGTAAAGATGAAGATAGGTTCGACTATGGTAGGAAGTAAAGAAGAATGATAAAGGTTCGATTTAGAAGAAGTAAAGATAGTATGATGGAATGTAAATTCAAGGAATTGGCTTGGATTAGATAATGGTGGTTTGTGGAGGGTGGAAGATAGAACTTAACCAAGAGCGATTTAACACTAAAGAGTGTCACCTCGGTTCTTATACGGTTAAGGTGGAAGATGGAATAGAATGAATGCCACACTCAGGTTTAAGAGTGATAAGTTCGGATAAAAAAACTCGGATTGATGCCACTAGAAGCTAGATAAGTCGGTCAGGTCTCGAACAAAAATTGAGAGAAAAGTTTCTCACAAATTCGGCAGCAATTCAATAAGGTATCAAAAGTTTCTTCTACATGGATCTCCTTTATAGCTCCTTGAAAGTTCGACTGTACCTACATGGACAAGGAAATACATTAACTCAATTCATTTCAGCTGAATAATAATTAAACATAGCTAAAACACATTTAAGGATCACTTAGACAAATTAAAAACAAGCTAGCTAAGACACATTCAATATTCGGCTGTAGCTAAGACACATTAAACTTGCTGTAAAAATTATGACAAATTAAATGTAGTTTTAGACATCATAATTTCGGCACTAATTAAAATTCTAGGACACATTAAATTGTTGTAGCAAAATTAAATAGAATTTGTAACGCCCCGAATTTTTGGGCCTAGTAGAATTAGGCCTATTAGGCCTTAGGCATGGGAGAGTTTAAAATTTTTGAGAATAAGAGAACGGCACTAATGTAAGTTGGACCTATTGGGTGAGTGATTTTGGAAGGTTAGGGGGCTTCCATGAAGTCCCGGGTTCAAACCTAGGCTTTAGGAAAAATTTTGATTTTAGGTGAATAAAACCCTAGAAGTAAGTAAGTAGGCTTTAAGTATAAATTGTGGGAAAAAAATGACACAAGGAAGTGAGTGGTCTAGTGGCAAGGCGTCATTAAGGTTGCAAGGGAGCATGGGTTCAAGTCTTGGCGCTTGCAATTCATTTTGATTTCCTTTTAAATGAACTTAGACTTTGGCCCATAGACTTATATTTAGTTGCGCATGTTTTAAGTCACAAAAGGAGCTTGTGTTGTGGTGGCATGTAGCATCTGGAGCATAGGAGAGGGCAAGGGTTCGAATCCCATTGCAAGCAAAAAGGGATATTTTTTTTTCTAAGTTTGGACGACAGGTGGTTGTGATGGAATTAAACTCATCTGAAGGTGAAATCCCACATCGGGAAGCTAGCATGAGAGTAGGCGAGAAGCTGGCTTTAAATAGAGCGATCTATGAGGAGAGTAAGCATACCTTGGTTGGCGTTTGGGCATAGAAGTGTTGGGAGTGCGGATTAACTCCAGATTCCTATCAGGTGTGTATTTCGCACTACTTTAGCTGTAGAGCGGCAAATGCTGAAATACCGGTCACACGACGATGGTAGCCACACGAGCGTGCAAGCGCACGTGTGGGCGCTTGGACGCAATAGTTGAGGCCATCATGAGTGTTCTTGTGGGTTAGGCTGTTTGGGCCACAATGGGCTGAAAGGGGCCATGTGGGGCCAATAGGCCCGTCGGCCCAATCGAATAAGTTGTATGATTGTGTAGTAAATATTGGACTGGACTATGTGAATCTCATATCTGTGGCTAGATTTGGGCTAAATGGGCTGTAAGGGGCCCAAATCAAAGAATAAAAAAGGAGGGTCCAAATTAACCCAATTACAGACGGCCTAAATGGCCCAAAAATATTTTAGGAAAATCCTAGGGTTTCTAGAAACCATAGGCGCCGCTCTCCACCAGCGCCGCAGCCTCTATGCGCACTCGCCTCTGTCGGCCACCATGCCCTACAAGAATGGAAGACAACGCAACAGCAATCAGAAAAGAAAAATATTGTATTTTATTTTGGTGTTTCTCAGCTCTATAAGAGCCGAATCCGAAACAATGTAAAGGGCTCTCTTTTTTTTTCATCAAGAAGAATACAACAGTTTCAAAAAATACAAACAAAAGCAGAAATCAAACAGAAAAAAAGAATCCAAAATGCTAAAATCAAACCAGTAACGTTCGGAGGTATTTTTAATTTATTTTTATTTTTTATTTTCGAATCTTCTTTTTTATTCAAACATATATATCTATATATATAAAGGAGAGAAAATCCTACCTTTTCGGGACTCGATCACTGCTGCACGCACTGGCGCCAAAGAACGAGCCCGCGCGGCATCATGTTGAATACCCTTCCCCCCTTGCGTACCTGCAGAGAGAATGAGAGAGAGAGTGAGTTAGTTTTTTTTAGGAAACTAAGAAGAAATAAAGTTTTGACAAAAAATGGGGTTTATAAAGCCGATAGAAACGACGTCGTTTCATTCGGCCCCCAGACGCCCAAAACGGCATCGTTTTGAGGGCCGACCCAAATTCAACCCGACCCAAGGCCAAGATCCGTGTGTTTTTGCAGAAGGGTCTATTTGCTCACTTGACTCTTTCGCATCTCTTCACCTTTCCAATCAGTTTCTCTTATTTTCAAATTTACCCCAATATGTTTGCTTACTGTTCTAATTTAGTCCCACAAAAACGCAGTAGCGTAGAAAATGAATAATTTCTTTTTTGGACCCTCTCCTTTCACGCGCATTTCAGATAGACCCTTCCCCCTTTATTTTATTTCAAATTTACCCCAAGTGTTTCGTTTTTGTTCAATTTTAGTCATTTCTAATTACTTTGATTATTTTATTAAATTTATTATTTTTATTATATGCGTCATTATTACTTATTATTATTTTATTATTATTACTATATTATTATTATTGTTGTAACTATATTTGTATTATTATATTGCATATATTTTTGTATTATTCCATTATTATTTTATTATCATTACTATACTATTACTATTATTATTATTATATTTATCATATTTATATTATTATATTGTACATACTTCGTATCATTATTATTATCTTAGTATTATTACTATATTATTATTAATTATTATTATATTATTATGTTGTACATATTATTATTATTAATTTATTATGGTATCATTATTATTATATTTATATTATCATATCGTATATACTTTACATTAGTATTAATATCTCATTATCATTATTATATTTATATTGGCATGTTGTACATATTTTGTGTCCGTACTATTATTATCTTATTATTATTATTATTATTATTATTATTATTATTATTATTATTATTATTATATTTATGCTATCATATTGTATATACTTTTTTTATTATCTCGATCTTTACTAATATCTTCTAGCCTTTTTTATTATTATTTCAAAGCCGTCTTTTACCTTTTTATATTTTTATATTATTGTATCTTTTATTACCAGTATTGTTGATTTCGTGTTTTCGTCATTTCATGTGAATCAACGGTTTTAAATCGCAACTCGACATTTTTAATTCATACAAAAAAGGTAATATTTGTGTGTTTAGAAGGCCAGAAAATTACATCCTAACGTGTTGGGTGTCGATCTTTTTGTTCGACTAAATACTCAAATCTCCTTTTCTTTTACATGCTTTGAAGATCAAAGATGATCTCAGTGTCAAAATATAAGGGTGTTACATCCTAACGTGTTGGGTGTGATACTTTTATTCCTTTGAAGCGAGTTAATCTTGAGATTCAATCCTGATTCAATTAGCCATTTTTTTCTTCGATAGTTTTACCCTAAATATTTTCAAATTTTCGACATTAGGACAACATTAATCAATTTGGTACCAACTTTGGGCGTTGCAAGGGTGCTAGCCCTTCCTTGCACGTAATCGACTTCCGAACCCATTTCCTTGAATTTCGTAAACCAAAATATTTTTATAGGTGACCCGATCACACCTAAATAAAAAGGATCGGTGGCGACTCCATATTTTTAAAGTCAATTCCCGTTTTTTAAAACCCCTTTTAAGAATGGTTTCGACAGCATGGCGACTCCACTGGGGACCTTGAGAGTCAAGCCATAAATTGATTAACTCTTGTCCTTTTGATCGAAAACCTGGAAAATTGTTTTGGGGAAAATCATTTATTTGACGCCTTTGATTGTGCTATAATGTCAAGTTGCATGAAATACTTTGGCATTGCATTGAATGACTGTTGGTCACACCCTTAAGTGGGAGCAAGAAACTAAGCTTTCGTGAGGTTTTCACCTCCGCATGGCCATAGAGAAATGTATCCCCCTAAACTGAACTCAGTTCGTATGAGCCTATAATGGGTGAAGATTGAGGAATCTGCTGGTTCAGGTACCCCTCTATAGAGCCGAACTACATATAGTAAAACCTAAGAGCCTATCCTAGGTAGAATGCCGAAGCTTTAACGGTTACCTAGGTAAACGTTTGATGATATTCTACTTACTCTGATTATGTGATGCTGACTTGATTCGATTCATTGTTGTTTGCATGTCATTCTACATTAAAAGAGGTGTCAGTTTCTGTTCAATTGCTAAAATAGGAAGTTTGCTATGGAAAATGATTTTCTTGATAAAGTAGAAGACAATGCGGCTGTACGCGTATGGTCAGAAAAGTTGCAGTTAGAAAAAGGAGACAGCTTAGTTGAAGGTTACATGTCGGAGCTGTGGGACTTCACCCGTATTAGCGTGACGCAAAACGAGCTACAAGAGTTGCGCGAGATCTGGACTCATTGGGAATGTAAGGCTAAACAAATGTTCTACCACAGTTATGGTGATATCTCTTACTTACTCGATGTCAAGATAGATAAACACATGTTTCGGGCTATGGTTCAATTATGGAATTCTGCATACGGTTGTTTCAGTTTCGGGAAAGTAGATTTGGTGCCGACCATAGAAGAGTATACCACCTTGCTTCGTAGTCCCAAGGTACAAGTTGATAAGGTTTATATTAGGCCTTCTTATATTCCTCCTTTTGCCAAGAAATTGATGAAGATTATTGGAATGAGCGAACAGTGGATCTCAGCTAGAATTCAGTAGAAAGGCGAGGGGAGATGTATCCCTTGGGCAAATTTAAAGGATCTGATTTTGACGTACCCTGATGTGAAAAGGAAAGTTGATACTTTCGCCTTAAGCATCTATGTATTAGTTATTTTCCCCAAAACCCAAAGACACATAGACGAAGCAGTTGTAGATCTATTTGACCGGTTGGATAAGCAAGTTACACTTGTCCCAGCAATCCTGGCAGAAACTTTCACATCATTAAACGCATGCTGCAGAACAGGAGAGGGGAGGTTTATTGGATGTGCATAGTTATTGACCGTATGGTTTGACGCCCATTTTGGAAGATGGATAAAGTCTCTTATTGACCCTTTCGTGAGGACTATTCACCGTTAAAGGAGGAAATAGCCGTGTCAAGACGAGAAGATATAACAAAAGAAGGATGGATGATAATTTTTCAGAATCTTCAAGAAGAAGACATTGAGTGGAAAGCTCCATGGATGATGCCTGAAGAGATACTTTATAGATGCAGAGATTTTAATTGGGTCCCTTTACCTGGAATTTGGGGAGCCGTCAGATACGCCCCTCTACTGGCAACAAGACAATATAAGTCTAAGCAGTTTGTACCAGCAACGTATGGTTTGGCCCAGAGTGAATTCTCTTATTCGAGAGAGAGTTACAAGAAGAAGATTAAGGAAGTCACGAACACGTGGAAACAAACACATCGGATGAAGAGAATAAATGTGGGTAAAACAGTGACTACTGAGTATGAAGTGTGGTTGAGTAAAAGAACTAATGATAATATTCTGGGTTCAATTTTCAGTGATGTTCAGTCAACAGAAGAACGCCTGCAAGTAGTTCCAACTGAGCTAGAAATTGTAAGGCAAGATTTTGTGAAGCAAAGTTTAGAACTCGGGAAGAAGATCGAGCACTTGGAGGAGGAAAAAATGCATTTGAAATGGGACGTGGAGGCACAAAAGGCAGAAGCGAAAGAGTTAAGAAAAAGGAAAAGTGAAACTGAAGAAGATCTGAATAGCTTAAAGAAGGACTACAAGAAGATGCGCTTCTCAATCAGAACCGCGGGGTTAGGAAAAACTTCAGATCAATGTAGAAAAGAGTTGCAGGAAGAAAGAAGTAAGACCGAGCAATGGGAAAGGAAATTTCAAGAAATGAAAGCCCAGAAGGAGAGTCTAGAAAGGCAGATGTTAGAAAGCCAAAACGGAAGAAACGAATTGAAGTCTAGAGTGGCAGAGTTGGAAAGGTCACTTAATTATCCTTGAAACCGTAGCTCGGTAAAAGAGTTAAAAGCGAGTGTGAGCGAAATAGAAGAGATGAAAAGGAAGATTGAAGAGTAATGACCTTGCTAAAATGCCAAAACCATATCAAGGCTCTAGAGTTAAATGAAGAGCGAAGAGAAATGGAGCTACACTATTCCCGCAATCAAGTCAGAGATAGAGATTACCTCATGGGGGAAGCTATAACCCAGATACGAGAGATAGCTGAATATTTACGGACTCTAGCCATACAAGCTGATGTACTGAACATGCAGTTCGAGACACGGTCGGATCAGGGACGAGAATTAGCCTCTCTACTTACGAATATTAAAGCCTTAGGGGTCAGAGCAAGGCCGTATTTGTAATCTATTCTATGTAAAGAGCTTTGTTTTCAAAATAAAGTTTCCTATATGGAATTGAATCAGAATCGACACCTTCTCTGCATTCATGCATTCATCTCCATTCCATACATATGCATTAGAGGTCATTAAAAGATGCTAATAATAAAGAAAATTTATTTCAGCACCCTGGAAACCAACAAAACCCTATCAGAGACACATCCCTACGGCACAAGAAAGAAAACCAAAGATATGGATTAAAGAATGGAAAGATTGGAGCAAATGCAAAAAGAAATACAGGACCAAATAAAAGAACAAACACAGCTACAGGAGTAGTTGGCCAAAACCCAGTAGGACATGATGGAGCAGATGCAAGAATCCCAGAATAACATGATAAACCAGCTGGTGCAGTTGATGACTAAAGAACGTGAGAAGGAAAAGGGCATTGCTGCTAGCTCAGGGAACGACAGTGATAGCCCCGCTCTTATCCCGCTGAACACCCAAACGCTGCCTAATGTGTATCCCCAAAGGGCGTCTGTCACCATCAGGCCGCAATATCAGGCTGGTACTGCAATGCCGTCACACCTCCCGACTGGTTCGGGTACCAATCCGGAAGAAAGTCCAATCAACCCCAATGTCCCTGACTTGGATGAGATAGCTGAAAGGGCAAAAGTGGAATTACCAAAACAGCTAGAGGATAAATATAAATTGTTGGAGGAGAAATTTAAAGCTATAGAAAATGCCGGTAAATGTCATAGAATCGATGCCAATGATTTAAGCTTGGTCCCTGACTTGGTGCTCCCGTACAATTTTAAGATGCCTGAGTTCGAGAAATACAATGGAACAAGTTGCCCAAAGGCCCATATCACTATGTTTTGTAGAAGGATGATAGGATACACTAATAATGACCCACTGCTGATTCATTGCTTCCAGGATAGCCTGGTGGGAGCTGCGGCCAGATGGTACAACCAGTTGAGTCGCGCCAAAATTGGTTCATGGACAGATTTGGCACAAGCATTCCTAGAGCAGTACAGTCACGTAACTGACATGACCCCTAATAGGATCACTCTTCAAAACATGGAGAAAAAAAGGAAATGAAAGCTTTAGGCAAATATGCACAGAGGTGGAGGGAGGTTGCCATCCAAGTCCAGCCACCACTGCTGGAGAAAGAGACTACGATGCTCTTCATCCAAACACTGAAAGCCCCATTTCTCATGCATATGATAGGAAGTGCAACCAAGAGCTTTTCAGATATTATGATGACCAGAGAAATGATCGAGAATATTATAAAAAGCGGGAAGATTGAGATGGGAGAAAGTACTAGAAAAATGCCCCCAAGGAAGAAAGAAAGTGAGGTGAATAATGCGAGCATAGGGTACCCGAAGTCAATCACTATTAATTAGCCGAAAGCAGTGACCATGGGACAGCAAGGATCGTCCAAGAAAGAACCTAGCACCACAAGACAAAATAATAAGAAACTCCAATTCACGCCGATTCCAATGACGTATAAGGAGATGTATCAAACCCTGTTCAACGAGCATATTGTGTCCCCATATCATCTAAAACCAATGCAGCCTCTGTATCCCAAGTGGTATGACCCGAATGCACAATGTGAATACCATGCAGGAATCACGGAGCACTCAATAGAGAATTGCCTTGCCTTTAAGAAATTGGTGGAGAAGTTTATCAATATAGGTGTTGTGGAGTTAGATGACATGCCAAATGCGACGAATCCTTTACCCAATCATGCTAATAGCAGAGTCAACGCAATTAGTGAAAGTTCAGAGAAAAGAATTAAGGCAAATATCGAGGAGGTTAGGACCCCTTTAAGAGTGGTTTGGAGAGAAATGGTCAAACAGGGGCTGATTGCTGAGGGAAAGAGTCAGGGAATACTGACAAATTATTGTGAGTATCATCAAGAATCGGGGCACGAGATTTAAAACTGCGGGGAATTTAGAACTTTGGTGCAAGATTTAATGAACAATAAATAAGTGGAATTTTATGACGAATGCACAGAGCAGAAGAGCATATGCGTGTCAGAGTCAACGGTAAAGAGTTTGGAAGTCAATCTTTCGATGATCATTATTTCGCGTCCCAAAAGAGATGAGGCAGGAATACAGGTAGTGTCGAAGGTGGTAATACGGAGGCCCACTGCCGTTGCTCATAAAGGCAGTAAGGAGGTTCCTCAGAACCACGAGTGTAATATAGCAGTCCCCGAAAAGGATAATGTGGCTAATAATAAGGCGGGGATACAAGTAGCGCCAAAAGTGATAATATGAAGGCCCACTGCCTTTGCTTATAAAGACACTAAGGAAGTTCCCTGGAACTATGAATGCAACGTAGCAGTCCCAGGAAAGAAGAATTCGGCTAGTACTTCGAAGGAAGATCTAGGTGTAGGCTTTCATACTCGTAGCGGGAGACGCTATGATTCGACAAAAGAGAAAGCTCTAATGGTAGAACAGGGGAAAGGAAAGCCAGTCGAGCCCGTGCCGAAAGTTAAAGAGGCAGTGACAAAGGAAGAAGCCAAAGAGTTCCTGAAATTTCTGAAACACAGTGAATATTGTGTAGTAGAACAATTGCACAAGCAACCGGCGAGCATATCTATGTTGGCTTTGCTTCAGAATTCAGAGGTACATAGGAACGCGTTGATGAAAGTCTTAAATAAGACCCATGTCCCTAGTAACATCTCAGTTAACAAATTGGATTGATTGGTTGGCAATATAAGTGCTGACAACTTCATCTTTTTTAATAACGATGAGATACCACCAGGTGGTAGGGGATCCAACAAGGCTTTGCACATTACCGCCAGATGCAAAGGGTACATACTACCAGGTGTCTTGATAGACAACGGGTCTGCATTAAATGTATTGCCCTTGTCCACTTTAGACAAGCTACCAGTGGACAGTTCGCATATGAAGGAGTGTCAAGGCATAGTAAAGGCGTTTGATGGCACCCAAAGAAGAGTCATGGGGAGGATTGAGATACCTTTACTAATTGGCCCAGCTACTTACGAGGTAGATTTTTTGGTGATGGACATCGGACCTTCCTATAGCTGCTTATTAGGGAGACCATGGATACATTCGTCAGGGGCAGTGCCTTTATTATTACATCAGAAGGTGAAGTTGGTGGTAGATGGTCGGCTGATAACGATAAAAGCTGAGGAGGACATTATTGCAGTTGTAACTAGTGATATGCCATAACTAGGGATAGACGATGAAACAGCTGAATGCTCCTTTCGATCTCTCGAGTTCGTGAATGCGACTTCCATTACGGAAGGAAACAAAATCCCGAAACCAAGAATCTCCAAAACCACAAAATAGGATTGAAAATGACCGTGGGGAGAGGCGCTTTACTGGGAAGAGGACTTGGAAAGTGTCTTTAGGGGATAGTTGTGACCCCAATATTGAGAGAAAAACACGGTCGCTTTGGTTTAGGATTTAGGCCAAACGCGAAACAAAAAAGGAAAGAGTTGGAGAAGAGGCAAGAAAGAAGACGCGCTATTTGAATGGAGAGGAAATCCAGTGGGAACCCATGATAATCCCACACATATCCAAAACTTTTGTGTCAGAAGGGGTAATTCACTTTGAACCAAAGACATGGAAGGGAAAGGATATCGTAGCAATGATGGGCAATGTCTGCATTAACGCCATATCTGAAGAGGCAGTTGAAGAGGGAATCCTATCAGACATTCAGCCTTATAAGCCAGGAAGTGTTTTAAATAATTGGACTGTGGAGGAGATTCCTGTAGTATTTAAAGCTTATTCAGAGTAATGTCTCGAATGCACTTATTGCTTTAAGCCCAAGAGCAACAAAATTTCTTTTATGAAATGGGCGCATGTTTAAGCATTATTATATCAATAAAGTGCATTTTCACCATCATTTGAAACAAACCTTCTTCCATTCCTTTCTTTATTTTCTGATCCTTCTTTTGTCATTGTCATACATACAAATATCCATTCACGAATTCATTCATTCTGTCCGTATTCTCTTGAACTGCAACAGGTCCTTGGATATCAATGGCTTGGGCGACGCTGCCATGAACGCAAAGTATCCTTTTGAGCAAGACATATGTTTAGAAAAATTACAAGATTTTGGAGATGACACAGACGGTGACTTATCTCCCGACTTGTTAAGAATGGTAGAGCAAAAGGAGAAACAAATTTTGCCTCATAAGGAAACAGTAGAGACTGTGATGTTGGAGGAAGGGAAAGTGGTAAATATTGGAACATGTATAGTCGAAGGAACAAGGCAGAATCTTATCAAGTTGTTGCAGGAATTCAAGGATGTCTTCGCATGGTCGTATGAGGATATGCCGGGTTTAAATACTGACATTGCAGTGCACCACTTACCCATAAGAAGGGATCACAAGCCAGTTCAGCAGAAGCTCTGAAGGATGAGACCAGATATCGTGCTGAAAATAAAGGAAGAAGTCCAAAGGCAGTTTGACGCTGGATTCTTGCAAGAGATCAAATATTCAGAATGAGTGGCCAACATCGTGCCTGTCCCTAAAAAAGATTGGAAGGTACGAATGTGTGTGGATTATAGAGACCTAAATAAGGCTAGCCCAAAGGATAACTTTCCTTTGCCTCATATTGATACTCTAGTAGACAATACAGCAGGCTTTTCATTATTTTCCTTCATGGATAGTTTCTCTGGGTACAATCAGATAAAAATGCATCCTGAAGATAGGGGAAAGACTACCTTCATAACATTGTGGGGTACGTTCTGTTACAAAGTAATGCCGTTCGGGTTGAAAAACGCAGGACCTACATACTAAAGGGCCATGGTGACCTTGTTCCATGATATGATGCATAAAGAGATTGAGGTTTATGTGGATGACATGATTGCAAAGTCTAGAACAGAAGAAGAACATATCCGAGTTTTGAAGAAACTGTTCCTGAGGTTGAGGAAATTCCAACTGAGACTCAATCCTACAAAATGTACTTTTGGAGCTAGATCCGGTAAATTGTTGGGCTTCATAGTCAGCCAGAAAGGGACCGAGATTGACTCGGACAAGGTCCGGGCTATACAAGAATTGCCTCCGCCGTGCACTCAAAAAGAAGTTCGAGGTTTCCTGAGAAGACTAAATTACATTGCTCAGTTTATCTCACAGTTAATCGAGAAATGTGATCCCATATTTTGTCTTTTGAAGAAACATAATCCAGGCGTATGGAATGATGAATGTCAGAAAGCTTTCGACAGGGTCAAACAATACTTGACCAACCCTCCAGTACTGTCACCCCCATGCCTAGATAAGCCATTAATCCTATATCTGACGGTGCTTAATCACTCTATGGGATGTGTGCTAGGTCAGCATGATGATTCAGGAAAGAAAGAGAAGGCGATATACTACCTCAGTAAGAAATTCACTGAGTGCGAAATGAGATATTCGTCAATTGAGAAACTATGTTGTGCGTTGATTTGGACAACTCGGAGATTGAGACAATACATGCTGTATCACACGACCTGGTTGATCTCGAAATTAGACCCTCTAAAGTATATGATGGAGACAACCGCCTTGAATGGAAGGATGGCTCGATGGTAAATTCTGTTGTCTGAATTTGATATTGTCTATGTGAGTCAGAAAGCTGTAAAAGGGAGCGCAATAGCCGACTTCCTAGCTAGTAGAGCTTTTGAAGATTATGAGCCGTTAAATTTTGATTTCCCCAATGAGGATCTAATGTACGTGGCAGCTACTGAAGAAGACACTGCAAAAGATTACCTTTGGAAATTGAATTTTGATAGGGCATCAAATGCTGTTGGAAATGGGATTGGGGCAGTCTTGGTATCCCCAAATGGAGATCACTACCCGTTCACATGCAAGCTGGATTTTGATTGCATAAACAATATGGCGGGATACGAAGCATGTATCATGGGGCTCCGTGCTGCCATAGAACGCAGAATTAGTGCATTGGAGGTATATAGAGATTTTGCACTAGTGATCTACCAACTAAAAGGCGAATGGGAGACAAGAGACCCCAAATTGATCAATTATCAAAGGATAGTCTTGAGGTTAATTGAGGAGTTCGATGATATCACTTTTAGTTATCTCCCACGAGAAGAAAACTAGATGACAGATGCTTTGGCTACTTTGGCTTCCATGATTAAGGTGAGTAAGCAGGAAGATGTAAAACCCATTCAAATGAGCATTTACGAGGCCCTAGCTTATTGTTGCAACATAGAGGAAGAAGAAAGGGATGATCACCCCTGGTACCAAGATATATTGCGATATGTGAGAAATCGCAAATATCCCAAACAAGCGACCGAGAATGAAAAGAGGACATTGAGAAGATTAGCCTATGATTATGTCCTGGACGGGGAGGTCCTGTACAAAAGAAGGAAGGATCAAGTACTGTTGAGATGTGTCGACGTAGTTGAAGTCAAGAAAATTTTGGAGGAAGTTCACGAGGGTGTTTGTGGAACACATGCTAATGGCGTCACAATGGCTAGGCAAATCATGAGATTCGGATACTACTGGTCTACCATGGAAGGGGATTGTATCAAGTATGCTAAGGCATGTCACAAGTGCCAGATATACGAGGACAAAATTCACATACCTCCCTCACCGTTGCATGTCATGACTTCCCCTTGGCCCTTCTCCATGTGGGGCATGGATGTCATCGGACCGATTTTTCCAAAAGCTTCGAACGGGCATCGATTCATCTTCGTGGTCATTGATTGCTCCACCAAATGGGTAGAGGCTGCTTCATATGCCAGTGTTACCAAGTCGGCCTTCAGTAGATTCCTAAAAAAGGAAATCATTTGTCGATACGGAATGCCTGAGAGAATCATATCTGACAATGCGTTAAACTTAAACAACAGCATGATCGCGGAGGTCTGTAGTCAATTCAGGATTAAATACCACAATTCATCACCGTATCGCCCAAAGATGAATGGTGCAGTGGAAGCAGCTAACAAGAACATTAAGAGGATCATGGGGAAGATGGTCGAAACCTATAAAGATTAGCATGAAAAATTACCCTTTGCTTTCTATGCTTATCGAACATCAGTTAGGACATCCACCGGGGCAACTCATTTTTCATTAGTTTACGGAATGGAAGCAGTATTACCCATCGAGGTTGAAATTCCTTCCCTTCGAGTCTTGTCAGATCTAAAATTAGATGAAGCAGAATGGGTCCAGTCTCGATATGATCAGTTGAACTTGATTGAGGAGAAGAGGTTAAGGGCTATGCGGCATGGCCAGATGTACCAAAGGAGAATGATGCAAGCTTACGACAAAAAGATTTGCCCAAGAGAATTTCATGAGGGAGACCTGGTTTTGAAAAAGATCCTCCCTATACAAAAGGATTTCAGAGGGAAATGGATGCCAAATTGGGAAGGACCTTATGTGGTGAAAAAGGCTTTCTCTGGAGGAGCATTGATCTTGGCCGAAATGGATGGAAAAAATTTGCACAATCCTGTAAATTCAGATTCTGTTAAAAAGTATTATACTTGAAGAGAGAAAGAAGCCAAATTCAAAGTCCAGCAAAGGGCGCTTTGAGATCTTCAAAAAAAAAAAGAGATCTAATGGCATTTGGGTTGAAAACCTAAAAAGGGTGGCTCAAATCATGATGGAAGAATCTCGCTTGATGAGGAAGGGGAAGGTTGTGTCTTAGTGCATCGACAAAATACTCAAGATCTCCTAAACACATGTCGAACTCGAAATGGTCTTCCAGATGCTCAGGCAGAGAAGCTCAAACTGCTATATCTGGGGCACCTAATTTCCATTTTACCCATTTTGGGTTTGCTATCTTTGTCTTTTGAAGATACAGTCTAAATAAATTTGCTTCTTTACCGCGTTTGCTAGTTTTGATTAACTTGTTTGATTTGAGCTATGCTCCCAATAAATTTTTATTTCATCCATCATCATGATCTTTTTCAAGCATTTTGGTATTGAAACAACAGTTATTGGACTAATAATACTTTCATGAAAGAAGTTATGCATATTACTCTAGAAGCTTCTAAATAATACATAAGCCATAAACAGGACTATTGTTTAGAACTCACTAGGTCTAAAGGCTTGACAAGTATTGAGGGAAGACTTAGAAGCTACAATGGGGGGCAAATCAATTGAGCAAGGTACAATTGTTCTAGCAGGTTTTGGGTTAAAATTCCAGGCCAAACGAGGACAGCGTGATGCAAGGATACCCTAAAAAAATATATATATAAAATAAAAAATAAAAAAATTAAAAATGAAAAATTAAAAATAAAAAAAGGGGGGGAGAGAGAGATCATTCTAATGTCATACACAGCCAATTAGAAGCATTTGATTCATTACGATCATTACAATTTGATTCATGTAAATGTCGTCCATAGCACATGTAGCTAGGAGCATTTGAGTTATCCTGATCATAGCATCCTCATCATTTGCATCAGCTTAAGCACATTCCATAGGACAGGTTCCTCAAAGAATGGTGTGGAGCAGACTGAAGATTGAAGTCTTCCTGAAGATAATAAGGAAGCAAATTAGAAAGTTCAGATTTATTTCCTCGAAGTCTCAAGGGGGCAGGACAAAGCTACCAATCCCTCTTCCTTGAGTGTATTGAGGATCAACCTTTTTCGAGAAGTTTCAGTAAGAAGATCAAAGTTACGGATCTCTTCTTTCTGAATTCTTATCACCTCGAAGCCACAAGGAAGCAGGACGAAACTACTAATCCGTCCTCCCTGAGTGTATTAAGGATCAACCTTTTTCGAGAAGTTTCAGTCAGAAGATCAAAATTATGGATCTCTTCTTTCTGAATTCTTATCACCACGAAGTCTCAGTAGAGCATGACAAAGCTACCAATTCCTCCTCCCTGAGTGTATTGAGGGTCAACCTCTATTTTTAAGAAGTTCCAGTAAGAAGATCAAAATTACGGATCTCTTCTTTCTGAATTTTTATCATCTTGAAGTCCTAGTGGGGCAGATTGAAGACAGTAAACCTGGCATTTCCAAAATAGATTGAAGTCAATAATCGTCTTTCAAAGCTACGGTGGAGGGGATCAAAGCAACAAGATGCAATGGGCTAGAACGAAGCTACCGGAAAAAGAAAGGCACCAAAGAAGTCAAGGCGCAATGGATCCCGACAAATTTGGGCATTCTTTATGTCTTTGCTCTATCCCCGTTACACGGCAATGAGCAAAGAGGGGCAGCTGTAAGCGGCCCAAATTGTCCGGGCCCAAATCAAAGAATAAAAAAGGAGGGTCCAAATTAACCCAATTACAGACGGCCCAAATGGCCCAATAAAATTTTAGGAAAATCCTAGGGTTTCTAGAAACCCTAGGCGCCGCTCTCCACCAGCGCCGCAGCCTCCATGTGCACTCGCCTCTGTCGGCTACCATGCCCTGCAAGAATGGAAGACAACGCAACAGCAATCAGAAAAAAAAAATATTGTATTTTATTTTGGTGTTTCTCAGCTCTATAAGAGCCGAATCCGAAACAATGTAAAGGGCTCTCTTTTTTTTTCATCAAGAAGAATACAACAATTTCAAAAAATACAAACAAAAGCAGAAATCAAATAAAAAAAAAAGAATCCAAAATGCTAAAATCAAACCAGTAACGTTTGGAGGTATTTTTAATTTATTTTTGTTTTTTATTTTCGAATCTTCTTTTTTATTCAAACATATATATCTATATATATAAAAAGGAGAGAAAATCCTACCTTTTCGGGGCTCGACACGCAAGCACAAGTGCGCAGTGACGGAGAGCCGCGCGGCATCACACGCTGTAAATACCCTTCCCCCCTTGCGTACCTACAGAGAGAATGAGAGAGAGTGAGTTAGTTTTTTTTAGGAAACTAAGAAGAAATGAAGTTTTAACAAAAAAAAATGGGGTTTATAAAGCCAATAGAAATGACGTCGTTTCATTCGACCCCCAGACACCCAAAACGGCGTCGTTTTGGGGGCTGACCCGAATTCAACCCGACCCAAGGCCAGGATCCGCGTGTTTTTGCGGAAGGGTCTATTTGTGCACTTGACCCTTTCACATCTCTTCACCTTTCCAATCCAATTTCTCTTATTTTCAAATTTACCCCAATATGTTTGCTTACTGTTCTAATTTAGTCCCGCGCAAAACGCAGCGCGTAGAAAACGGAATAATTTCTTTTTTGGACCCTCTCCTTTCACGCGCATTTCAGATAGACCCTTCCCCCTTTATTTTATTTCAAATTTACCCCAAGTGTTTCGTTTTTGTTCAATTTTAGTCATTTCTAATTACTTTGATTATTTTATTAAATTTATTATTTTTATTATATGCGTCATTATTACTTATTATTATTTTATTATTATTACTATATTATTATTGTTATTGTTATAACTATATTTGTATTATTATATTGCATATATTTTTGTATTATTCCATTATTATTTTATTATCATTACTATACTGTTACTATTGTTATTATTATATTTATCATATTTATATTATTATATTGTACATACTTCGTATCATTATTATTATCTTAGTATTATTACTATATTATTATTATTAATTATTATTTTTATTATGATATTATTATGTTGTACATATTATTATTAATTTATTATGGTATCATTATTATTATTATTATATTTATATTATCATATCGTATATACTTTGCATTAGTATTATTATCTCATTATCATTATTATATTTATATTGGCATGTTGTACATATTTTGTGTCCGTACTATTATTATCTTATTATTATTATTATTATTATTATTATTATATTTATGCTATCATATTGTATATACTTTTTTTATTATCTCGATCTTTACTAATACCTTCTAGCCTTTTTTATTATTATTTCAAAGCCGTCTTTTACCTTTTTATATTTTTTATATTATTGTATCTTTTATTACCAGTATTGTTGATTTTGTGTTTTCGTCATTTCATGTGAATCAACGGTTTTAAATCGCAACTCGACATTTTTAATTCATACAAAAAAGGTAATATTTGTGTGTTTAGAAGGCCGAAAAATTACATCCTAACGTATTGGGTGTCAATTTTTTCGTTCGACTAAATACTCAAATCTCCTTTTCTTTTACATGCTTTGAAGATCAAAGATGATCTGGGTGTCGAAATATAAGGGTGTTACATCCTAACGTGTTGGGTGTGATACTTTTATTCCTTTGAAGCGAGTTAATCTTGAGATTCAATCCTGATTCAATTAGCCGTTTTTTTCTTCGAGAGTTTTACCCTAAATATTTTCAAGTTTTCGACATTAGGACAACATTAATCAATTTGGTACCAACTTTGGGCGTTGCAAGGGTGCTAGGCCTTCCTTGCACGTAATCGACTTCCGAACCCGTTTCCTTGAATTTCGTAAACCAAAATATTTTTATAGGTGACCCGATCACACCTAAATAAAAAGGATCGGTGGCGACTCCATATTTTTAAAGTCAATTCCCGTTTTTTAAAACCCCTAGGCCCATTCACATCGTTATCTTTGTTTAGAATACCTTGGTTTACAAATTATTGAAATACCCTTATTTACAAAATTACCTAAATACCTTTAGTTTACAAAACTACTGAAATACCCTCGACTTGTAAAATTACCAAAGTACCCCCGGTTTGTAAAACTACTAAAATACCCTTGGTTTGTGAAATTACTAAAGTACCCCTAATTTGCAAAATTACCAAAATACCCTTAATTTGTGAAATTACCAAAGTACCCCTAATTTGTAAAATTACCGAAACACCCCCAATTTGTAAAATTACGAAATACCCCTGATTTATGAAATTACTGAAATACCATCAATTTGTGAAATTACCAAAATACCCCTGTAGGGTAGAATTACTAAATTACCCCTATAGGATAGAATTACCAAAATACCCTTAAACGGTAGAATTACCAAAATACCCTTACAGGGTAAGATGACTATTTTGCCCTTGTGGGTAAATGACTGACTTAGACTATGAGTTGACTAATTTGACTGTGGTTGTAGGACTGGTATGCTTTTATTACATGTTTAAATGATTGTTACTGAGCATGGCCATTTTGCATACACGTGTAATGATTGAGCATGACATACACGACATATTGCATGGGGTTGGGACATTGATACGGAGGAAGTTCTAATAGGGTCGCACGGGTCACATGACGACTGTGGATCCAGTACTGATCTGTTGAGGTCGCACGGGTCACATGACGACTGTGGACTAACGGACGGCTTAAAGCCGTGTAATCTGATTATGGCTCTGTGCCAACCTAAGTATGGATCTATGCCATCTTGATTATGGCTTTATGCCAATCGTGTTTACCCGTGGCTATGTGCCTAACATATATATCGATGACTCTGTATTGATCATATTTACCCAAGGCTATGTGCCGATTGTATTACCATTGTTGACGGCTATGTTCCAAACATAATACAGTTACTGATGGCTTTGTGCCAATTATAATACCACTATTGAAGGCTTAGATCTGTATATATATACTAGAAGCTTTACTGCGATTTTGTTTAGTGCTGGAACCGGTGCTAACATTGGGAGTGTAGGGATGGCGTGGGTGATTTATTCCCCGCAGGTAGTGCAGGGTTGGACGGAGGCAAGTGCAGGGTTGGATGGGATGGGTTAGCATGCATCACATACTATGCATATGGAATTGATTTTGAAATGGGCTAGGCCCAATTGATTCTGTTATGGGCTGTTACCCAAATGATATTATAGTGGGCTTTGGCCCACGTATGCTCTGATCTGTACTGTACTGTTACTGTTAAAGGGCTTTGGCCCAGACTATTTCGGGTTCTATTTCTATATATTAACTGTTACTCTAGTAAGGGGATTACACACTGAGTTTTCGTAAACTCACCCCATTTTTAATTGTATAGGTAATCCCTAGCATTAGGAGGATCGGTACTTCGTGGGACTCGGAGACGACCACACAACCACACATTTTTTTCTATCTTGTTTACATATTTAAGCACTTCGGTTTTTGAGTTGGGTTGTAATAAGGCCTCACTATTTTTAATTTTTATTTGGGGTGTTTACTTAAGCATGTTTAACATTTGCTAGAAGTAGGACACGTTTTTTTTTTTCCAGAGCAATGATTGCTTTCAAACACTACGTTTCCACAACCCAATTTTTTTTTAAATATCATGTTTCCATAAATCATTTATTTTAATTGAGTTTCTGCAATTGAAAAAGATTTTACTAAGTGATTAATAACATTTTGAAAATGGAATAATTTTTAATAAACCATGTTTTGAAAATAAACGAACGCAAATGAAAAACAGTTTTCGAGAAACACTTCAATGTGACACGTCAAATTCGGGCCTAACTTTTAGACTGAGTTTGGGGTGTTACATTTAGTGGTATCAGAGCTCGGGTTGCAAAACTCGGCTATGGAATGGGTTTTAAAAAATTGGATATCTGAAAGAATTGTTTCAAAAGGGTTTGAAAAGATTTGAAGTAATCGAAATGTTTTTCTGAATATTTTCCTAAAAGTGTGGTTGACCAAGTCTCCAGCGCTGAATCCGTAAGTTTTCTGTTAGATAGTATTTAAAGTTAGATTTTGTATTTATTTAGTGTATGTTCTGGAAGGCAGATTTTTTTTAAAAGCTAGCAACAGTGCTGTGATGGATTTAGAAGGCAAGCAAGGTCACGCGGAGTGGCCCGTCTCTCCGGAACATAAGATGGTTCAGGAGACAGTAGTCGAGGTAAGTCTGCCAACTTTGGGTAGCGATAACCCAGAGCTTGGTACGAAGGCACTAACCCGGTTGGTAAGGGAAGTGCTGGAAGAAGTGTTTGAGGTAGGAGTTAAGGCATATGGTGAAACACTTCAGGCTAGGTGCTCGGACAGCATCAGCAAGAGGGACCACAATTCTCTGAAGCAAGAGCCTCGTTTCGTGAAACGCGTTAAAATGCATCCAAACTTTTCAGCTTGTGAGCATTGCAAAAGGCGCCATCCGGGTGAATGCTGGAAGAATTCAGGAGTGTGCCTTAGATGCGGGTCTAAGGAGCATCAGGTTCGGGATTGCGCAGTCCCTTTTAAGTTAGGTGTGTTTTGTTTGGATGTGATGTTTGAATATAGAAATTGTATGAATGTGTGATAAATATCTGTTTGTTTCTGTGGTTAGATGTTTGGTTGTGTATAAGAGGTTTCAAGATTAAGTTAAAAGTGTATTAGTGTTATTGGGATTAGAGTGCGCAGTAGTAGCGTAGTAAGGTAGTCTGTGTTAAAAGACTGATAGATAGTTGGAAATTTCGACAAAATTTCTTTAAGGGGGTAGAATTGTAACGCTCTAAATTTTTGGGCCTAGTAGAATTGGGCCTATTGGGCCTTGGGCATGGGAGCATTTAAAATTTTTTAGAATAAGTGATACGGCCATGATCCGGGTCGCACCAAGTTCCAACAAAGAGTCATTGGTGTTGCCGCAAGGACCCATCACCCGAGCACGTGCAAAACGTTTCAAGGAGTCTATTTCGGCCTTAGTTGAGCAAAACTGGAGCAAGTTAATGGCTGGACAAAATGAGGAGAATCGGGCTAACTTAATAAGCCCAATGCGCATGCTTTTGCAAGTTGAAATAAGCTCATATTTAGCTCATTCAGCTTGTGTTTAGCTTGATTTAATTCATGCATTTTTATTTTGCTGAATAGAAACTTTTTAAATTAATTTTAAATAAAGGTGTTTAGTTTAAATAAATAAGTTGTGTTTAATAAGAGGCTTATTAATTAATCTAGTTACTAGGATGTTCATTAGTTTAAGTTAGTTTAATTCTGCTTCCATAAATTAACTAGTTGCTGCATTAATTGAAGTCTTGACTTTTAGTTCATTTAATAAAGTCAAGTGTTTAATGTGTTAGAGTTTAATTAGTGTTCATTTGTGTTTATTAAGTTCATTTTTAATGTGTTTATTGTAGGTTATTTTTAGCTCACAACTGTTACTTTACAAGGCTATTACAACATTAATTGAAGTGATTTTTTAGTTGATTTTGGTTACAAAAGAAGTGGTTGTTACAAGGGATGCTTAATACATCAATTTAAGGAGTTTTAAGAAGCATTTTAATTCTTCTTAAATTCGGCAGCAACCTCTTCACTTACCAGCAGTTTTTGGCTCATTTAAAAGATGATAACAAGCATTCAAAACACCATTAGTTGCTGGTGTCTTTTCAGCTAGCCAAGGACAACTCAAGGGACATTTTAAAGCATTCAAGAAGGACATTCCAGCTGATTTAAAGTGAATTCAAGCAAGGAGTTAAGTTGCTACAAGAATATAAAGAGTCTTGAGTTTAATTTCATTTTAATTAGCAAATTAAGATTTGACTTTTCAGCTAGTTTTTCTATCACTATAAATATGTGTAACCAGCCATATTGAGGGCACTTTTGATCTTTAATGAAATTTTCTTATTGTGAGTTATCTACTCTCATTATTCTTCAAGGTTCAAATTGACTTATCTAGTAGCTAGTGGCATCAATCTAACTTTGTTTCGAACTTATCATCCATTCGGGTGTGGCGTTCAAACCTTTATACTGAGTGATTTTGGAACGTTACAACACTAACGCAAGTTGGACCTATTGGGTGAGTGATTTTGGAAGGTTAGGGGGCTTCCATGAAGTCCCGGGCTCAAATCGGGGCTTTAGGAAAAATTTTGGTTTTAGGTGAATAAAACCCTAGGAGTAAGTAAGTAGGCTTTAAGAATAAATTGTGGGAAAAAAATGACACAAGGAAGTGAGTGGTCTAGTGGCAATGTAACAGTCCAGCTTATACCCTAGTTGGAACAGTGGTTTTCGGACCACAAATCCGAGTTAGAATAATATTTTACCATTATTTTCTATGCCGTAGATATGTGACTAAGCATGTGTTAAAATTTTCGTAAGTTAATTTGTCTGTCTGTATGTTTAATTTGATAAAAGGCTTAAATTGCATTGAATCAAAATGTGTATGCTTTATGAAAAGTATCTATTTGTGATGGCTTTTAATAGGTGAAGGGTTTATGTGGTAATTTAGCCTTTATTTTAGTAAGTGGATGGCAAAGGTCATAAATGACCTTGTATCAATATGTTTTATATGTTTGATTAATGGGTAACTATGTCTTTTATGTATTAAATTATGTTAAAATAAAAAAAGCATGAAAATGGACATTTATTCATCCATTTTTCCACCAATTATATTGAAAGAAAAAGAAAGAACAAAAGCTTCAAGGGTTTCGGCCATTTCAAGCTCAAATTTAGGTATGTTTTGGCTTTAGATTTTGATGATTTTTATGTTTTTGAGATTATTGCTTAGTCTACTATCAAGCCCATGTTGTAATTTGAAGAATAGATTATATTTGTGAGTTGTGCCATAGATGAATTGATGAGCTTTATGATGAGTTTAGTTGTTAAATGGAAGATATGTGTTAGATGAACATATTTTGTTCGTGAAATTTTGATGAATTTAGATAATTAGGGCTAAATTAAGAAAATAGCAAATTGAAGGACTAAATTGCAAATGTGATGGAAAATATGGGCTTGTATGATATACATAAGCATTCGGCTAAACATGAGTATGTGATGATTTTGTGTATTTGAAGTTTTGAGAAAAATGGACTAAATTGATAAAATGTGCAAATGTGAGGGTTAAGTTGCAAATAGCCCTAAATGTGTGATTTTGGATTGAAATGAATATGTTGGTAAATAAAAGGGTTAAATTTGAATATGTTTAGATCAAGAACCGAGGAAAATGGACTTAGACCGCGAGAAAGCGAAAGTAACCGAGTAGCCGTTTCCATTTCCGTTAAATTGAATCTGAGGTAAGTCATTATGCAAATAAACGTATTTGTATTGAACTGTGTATGTTCATATGACTATTGTTAATGATGAATGTTTACGAGATGATCTTTACATGAATTCCGAGATAAGGTTGACATAGTGACAATGTCCGAGAAGTCCCATACAAACCTAGGAATAGATAGGATTAGCTATGTCATGACATAGGTATCTGTTCTGTTTTATCATGTAAGACCACGTCTTGGACGTTGGCATTGATTCGAGATTTTGTGTAAAACCACATTTAGGACGTTGGCATCGATATGATCTTTACGTGTAAGATCATGTCTAGGACATCGGCAGCGTATTAATTCATGTAAGACCCTGTCGGGGACAGTGGCATCGTCATCTGATTACATGTAAGACCACGTTTGGGACGTTGGCATTGTACGACTATTCTGAGTATTCTATATATCCTATTAGATTCTGAATTGTTCAACAGGCAAATTCGAGCTATGAATAATTACGTGAATGTATATTCATTTTAGATACGTTTGGTATGTACACTAAGTGTATAAAAGGTAAGTACCTATATGAATTTACTTTGAAGAAATGTATAATTGAATATGAGAATATGAATGAGATACAAGAATGAATATGAATAAGCTAAGTACATATGTGATATGTGAAATGAAATATCTGGCAAGCTTTGAGTGAGAAAATGTGCCAAAGTCTATGCAATGAAATGGCTATGAGATTTATAAGCAATGATTCAATTTGGTTATATGCATTGTATATTAAGTTAATTTGTATATGGCTTACTAAGCTTTTGAAAGCTTACTCTGTGTGTGTGTTTGTTTCTGTTTTATAGATCGTCAAAGCTACTGAAGGCTCGGGACCGTCGAGGATCGTCATCACAGTACCTAAGCTCATTTTGGTATCGTTTGAAAATGTATTTAGTTAGTTATGGCATGTAAGTCATTATGCAAATAAACATATTTATATTGAACTGTGTATGTTCATATGACTATTCTTAACGATGAATGTTTACGAGATGATCTTTACATGAATTCCGAGATAAGGTTGACTTAGTGACAATGTCTGAGAAGTCCTGTACAAACCTAGGAATAGATAGGATTAGCTATGTCATGACATAGGTATCTGTTCTGTTTTATCATGTAAGACCACATCTGGGACGTTGGCATCGATATGATCTTTACGTGTAAGACCATGTCTAGGACATCGGCATCGTATTAATTCATGTAAGACCCTGTCGGGGACAGTGGCATCGTCATCTGATTACATGTAAAACCACGTCTGGGACATTGGCATTTACGACTATTCTGTATATCCTATGAGATTCCAAACGGTTCAACGGGAAAATCTGAGCTATGAACAATTACGTGAATATATATTCGATTTAGGTACGCGTTTGGTTGTATACTAAGTGTGTATAAAAGGTAAGTACCTATATGAATTTACTTTGAAGAAATGTCTAATTGAATATGAGAATATGAATGAGATACAAGAACAGATATGAATAAGCTAAGTACATATGTGATATGTGAAATGAAATATGTGGCAAGCTTTGAGTGAGAAAATGTGCCAAAGTCTATGCAATGAAATAGCCATGAGATTTATAAGTACCAATGATTCAATTTGGTTATATGCATTGTATATTAAGTTAATTTGTATATGGCTTACTAAGCTTTTGAAAGCTTACTCTGTGTGTGTGTTTGCTTCTGTTTTATAGATCGTCAAAGCTACTGAAGGCCAGACCGTCGAGGATCGTCATCACACTACCTAAGCTCATTTTGGTATTGTTTGAAAATGTATTTAGTTAGTTATGGCATGTATAGGCTAGTCACCTTGGATATCTTTGAAATGTTTATAAAGTAGCCATGAGATGTGGCTTGTCAAGTGTTGGTAAAATACATTGTGAATATGATATATGATGCTTGTTTTGGTATGTCTTGATGGCAATGAAATAGCCTTATGAATGGTAAGCTTATAGATGGATTGATGCCTTAGCAGATCAATGAGGTTATGGTTGAATTGTACTTAGATTTACATGGAAAGTGATTGAACCAGTTAGCATAGCTAGAAATAAGGTTGAATGGAATAATATGATGACCATTTGGTATGTTTTTGGTTGCCATTTGATTGTAGAAATAGAATTGCTTGGGCTTGTAGGTATGACCTTATTGTGGGTGGTAATTTGGCTTTACAAGTAGCCTATTTTGTCACATGGTTGTGCCACACGGGTGTGCCTAACAACTGTGGAATTAAGTTAGTAGCTAATTAGGTGTACACAGCCTTGGCACACGGGCATGCCTGGTAGCCATGTGGCCAAGTCAGAATCAACCACGGTCGAGGTACACGGGCATGCTTTATGGCCGTGGAGTTAAGTCAGTTTCGACCATGGGAAAGACACATGGGTGTGTCTAGCAGCCGTGGGAGGCACACGGCCTACCCACGCGGACGTGTAACCCCTGAAACTTTGAAAAGTTTTAAATTTTTTGATAATTTTTGTATGTGTTTGATTTAGTTCTGGCCCTACTCTAAAGCATGATTAAGATCTCGTTGACCTATTTAAGGGACACTATGATTGAGTTTGATGAACGGTTGTATGAAATTTCTGTAAATGTTTCTGATCTGTCCGGTAACGCCTTTAACCCTAGTCCAGCGATAGATACGGGTTAGGGGTGTTACATTTGGTTGGTATCAGAGCTACAGTTTAGTTGATTCTCGGACTAACATAGCGTGTCAGAGTCTAGCTATACATGCCATATATTTGAACTGTGATAGTGTGATGAATCTTGACGTATAAAATGTGATTCTCGTATAGTAATGGATCTTGAATGAGCCGTAGCTGACGATGTAGAAAGTAATGCCCCTACTCCCGCGCAAGGGACAATGCCTTCTAATTCGAGACTGGCTACGAGCGATCATGAGGGAGAAGCTAAACAAGCTTTCTTCCAAATGATGAATGAGTGGTTCACTCAGTTTGTTAAAAATAACCCGACTATTTCGCAACCTCCGTCCCCGCCTAATCACCCTCAGGCATCTGCTATGCCTCCAACTATGAATCTGAATTTGTTGAACAAGCCTCCAGTTGACAAAATCCGTAAGTATAGGGCTGAAGAGTTCAGGGCTACTAGTGATGATGAAGCCGAGAAGGCCGAGTTTTGGTTAGAAAACACGATCTGGGTATTCGATGAGATGTCCATGACTCCGGAAGAAAGTATTAAATGTGTTATTTCACTGCATCGAGATGTAGCTTATCAGTGGTAGAAGACTCTAATTTCTGTTGTTCCAAAAGAACAGGTGACATGGGATTTCTTTCAGATTGAGTTTCGAAAGAAATATATTAGTGAGAGGTTCATCGATCAGAAACAAAAGGAATTTCTGGATTTGAAACAAGGCCGTATGTCTGTTATGGAATATGAATTAGAGTTTGTCAAACTGAGTCAATATGCTCGTGAATGTATATCTACTGAGGCAATAATGTGTAAAAGTTTTGAAGACGGCCTTAATGAAGATATCCGTTTGTTAGTCGGGATTTTGGAAATAAAAGAGTTTGTTGTACTTGTTGATCGAGCGTGCAAAGCTGAGGCACTGGGAAAAGAGATAAAAGGAAAGCTGAGTCTGATGCTAGAAATGTGAGAAAGAGATTTCAGAGTAGATCATTTCAGTCTGCTTCGAAGAAATTCTGAGATGAGCATAACCATTCAAAGGCTAATGCGGGACAATCGAATAGAGACTGAGCTAGAACACAAATGAACTTCAAAACTCCAGCAACTTTAATATCAAGTGTTGGAAATGTCTGATTCGAGAAACCTAAATGTAGGCATTGTGGAAAAAGACATCCGTGAAGTTGTAGATTGAATGATCGAGCCTGCTTCAGATGTGGATCGTTAGATCATTTTATACATGATTGCCCAGAGTCTAGGGAGCAAAACACTGCTCAGAATCTGAGATCCAATAACGTCCCAGCAAGGGGCATACATTTTCGGAATGCTAGAAATGTCAGTGGTAGTCAAAGAACTACGAGAGACACTGTAGCGAGATCTGAAGCTAGAGTACCTGCCAGAGCATATGCTATTCGAGCTCGTGAGGAAGCTTCATCTCCAGATGTTATAACGGGTACTTTTACACTCTATGATACTTCTATGATTGCATTGATGGATCCTGGTTCTACACATTAGTATATATGCATGAATTTAGTATTCAGTCAGACTTTACCTATAGAATCTACCGAGGTTGTTATAAAAGTATCGAACCCCTTAGATAAGAGTGTCCTGGTTGACAAAGTATGCAAGAATTGTCCGTTAATGTTTCGAAATATCTGTTTCCATGCTGATTTGATGTTGTTACCTTTTGATGAATTTGATATAATTCTGGATATGGACTGGTTGACATTGCATGATGCGATTGTGAATTGCAAAAGAAAGGTCATTGATTTGAAAGGTCAGAATGATGAAATAGTTTGGATTGAGTCTAGTGAATTGAACGGATTGCCTGCAGTGATATTTGTATTGAAAGCTCAGAGTTATATGAAAAAGGGTTACGAAGCTTATTTTGCTTATGTAATTGACTCGAAAGTGTCTGAGAAGAAAATTGAATCAGTGCCTGTTGTATGTGAGTATTCTGATGTGTTCCCTGAAGAATTTTTGGGTTTGCCTCCGATTCGTGAAGTTGAGTTTGGTATTAATCTGTTTCCCGGTATGACTCCTATTTTGATAGCTCCGTATAGAATGGCACCAACAGAGTTGAAAGAGTTAAAGTCACAGTTGCAAGAGTTAACTGACAGAGGTTTCGCCAGACCGAGTTTTTCACCGTGGGGTGCTCCAGTTCTATTTGTGAAAAGGAAAGATGGCACGATGAGAATGTGCATTGACTACCGTCAGTTGAACAAAGTGACCATAAAGACCAAATATCCGTTGCCTAGGATTGATGATTTGTTTGATCAGTTAAAAGGAGCTACCGTATTTTCTAAGATTTATCTAAGATCGGGATACTATCAGTTGAGAGTGAAAGATTTAGACATTCCGAAAACGGCTTTCAGAATGAGGTATGGGCATTATGAGTTTTTAGTTATGCCATTTGGACTAATGAATGCTCCTGCTATTTTTATGGATCTGATGAATAGAATTTTTAGACCGTACCTAGATCAATTTGTTGTTGTATTCATTGACGACATTTTGATTTATTCACGGGATGAGACTGAACATGCCGAGCATCTAAGAATTGTATTGCAAACTCTGCGAGAAAAGCAATTGTATGCGAAATTTAGCAAATGTGAATTCTGGTTAAGTGAAATCAGTTTTTTGGGACATATAGTATCAGCCTCTAGTATACGAGTTGATCCAAACAAGATTTTTGCTATTTTGGATTGGAAGCCTCCGAAAATTGTTTCAGAAGTTCGTAGCTTTTTGGGACTCACCGATTATTATCAGTGGTTTGTAATAGTTTTTTCAATGATAGCTACTCCGTTGACTCGATTACTTCAGAAAGATGTTAGATTTGAATGGTCCAATAAGTGTCAGAAAAGCTTTGATCAGTTGAAAGCCATTTTGACAGAAGCTCCAGTCTTGACACAGCCAGAATCGGGTAAAGATTTCTGATTTACAGTGATGCTTCGTTAAACGGTCTGGGATGTGTTCTAATGCAGGAAGGCAAAGTTGTAGCTTATGCCTCGAGACAATTGAAGCCTCATGAAAAGAACTATCCGACGCACGATATTGAGCTAGCTGCGATTGTTTTTACATTAAAGATTTGGCGACATTATCTGTTTGGTGAGAAATGTCACGTATTTTCGAATCATAAAAGTTTAAAGTTTCTGATGACTCAAAAAGATTTGAATTTGTGACAGAGAAGATGGCTAGAGTTGTTGAAAGACTACAAGTTTGTGATAGATTATCATCCGAGTAAAGCAAATGTCGTTGCTGATGCACTGATTAGGAAATCATAGTTTGCATTATGTGCTTTAAATGCTCAATTAGATCCGTCTAATGTTAGTTTATGATAGCTTAATTGAAGGCAAAATCGTTGTTCTTACAACAGGTATGTGATGGTTAGAAAGTTGATAATGAATTGTTAGCGAAATGAGCTTAGTGTGATTTAAATTCTGATTTTGAATTTAAAGTCGTTGATGATCGCTTGAGATTTCGAGATCATATCTGTGTTCCAAGAAACTCGAAGTTATTACAGTTAATTCTGAGTGAAGCTCATAATAGTCTACTATCTATTCATCCGAGAAGCACTAAATGTATCATGGTCTAAAGCAACATTATTGGTGGTCTGGAATGAAACGAGACATATTTGATTTTGTCTCAAAATGTTTAGTTTGTCAGCAAGTGAAAGCTGAACATCAGGTTCCGTCTGGGTTGTTACAATTGATTCTGATTCCTGAGTGAAAATGGGATAGAGTAACGATGGACTTTATTTCTGGATTGCCTCTGTCTCCGTGAAAGAAAGATGCGCTTTGGTTTGTGGTTGATAGGTTAACGAAATCTGCCCATTTTATTCCGGTATGATCTGACTATTCACTTGATAGATTAGCCAAGCTTTACATTTCTGAGATTATGAGATTGCATGGGGTGCCACTATTCATTGTGTCAGATAGAGATCCGAGGTTTACATCACAATTCTGGAAGAAATTATAAGAAGCTTTAGGCATGAAATTGCATTTCAATACAGTTTTTCATCCGCAAACAGATGGTCAATCCGAGCGGATCATTCAGATTCTCGAGGATATGTTAAGATGTTGCATTCTTGAGTTTAATGGTACGTGGGAACAATATCTGCCATTAATTGAATTTGCTTATAACAACAGTTTCCAATCGAGTATCAAAATGGCAACATATGAAGCTTTGTACGGTCGTAAATGTCGCACACCTCTATATTGGACTGAGCTTAGTGAAAATAAACTACACGGGGTTGATTTGATAAAAGACACTGAACAGAAAGTGAAAGTGATCCGAGATAGTCTGAAAACAGCATCTGATCGTCAGAACTCTTATGCGGATCTGAAACGAAAGGAGACTGAATTTGAGATCGGTGACAAAGTATTTCTGAAAGTATGTCTGTGGAAGAAAATACTCTGATTCGGACGTAAAGGCAAATTGAGTCCGAGGTTCATCGGGCCGTATGAAATTATTGAACGAGTGGGCCAGTTGCATATAGATTGTTATTGCCCTCTGAGCTAGAAAAGATTCACAATGTATTTCATGTATCAATGCTCTGTAAATATCGATCTGATCTGTCACATGTAGTTGATTCGTCAGAATTTGAAATCCGATCTAGTATGACTTATGAAGAAGAACCGATCCGTATCTTAGCTCGTAAAGTGAAAGAATTGAGAAATAAAAGAATTTCATTAGTTAAAGTATTGTGGCATTGACACGGAATAGAAGACTCTATGTGGGAGCCTGAAGATTCAATGAGACAGCAATATCCGAATCTGTTTAACGGTAAGATTTTTTGGGACGAAAATCCCTAAGGGGGAGAATTGTAACAGTCCGGTTTATACCCTAGTCAAAATAGTGGTTTCGGGACCACAAATTCGAGTTAGAATAATATTTTAACATTATTTTATGTGCCATTGATATGTGACTAAGCATGTATTAAAATTTTCGTAAGTTAATTTGTCCATCTATATGTTTAATTTGATAAAAGGATTAAATTGCATTGAATGCAAAATGTGTATTCTTTATGAAAAGTATCTATTTGTGATGGCGTTTAATAGGTGAAGGCTTTATATGGTAATTTTGCCTTTATTTTAGTAAGTCGACGGCAAAGGTCATAAATGACCTTGTATCAATATGTTTTATATGTTTGATTAATGGGTAAATATGTCTTTGATGTATTAAATTATGTTAAAATAAAAATAAAGCATGAAAATGGACATTTATTCATCTATTCTTCCACCGATTATATTGAAAGAAAAAGAAAGAACAAAAGCTTCAAGGGTTTCGGCCATTTCAAGCTCAAATTTAGGTATGTTTTGGCTTTAGATTTTGATGATTTTTATGTTTTTGAGATTGTTGCTTAGTCTACTATCAAGCCCATGTTGTAATCTGAAGAATTGAGAAAATAGAAAATTGAAGGACTAAATTGCAAATGTGATGGAGAATATGGGCTTGTATGATATACATAAGCATTCGGCTAAACATGAGTATGTGATGATTTTGTGTATTTGATGTTTTGAGAAAAATGAACTAAATTGATAAAATGTGCAAATGTGAGGGTTAAGTTGCAAATAGCCCTAAATGTGTCATTTTGGATTGAAATGAATATGTTGGTAAATAAAAGGGTTAAATTTGAATATGTTTAGATCAAGAACCGAGGAAAACGGACTTAGACCGCGGGAAAGCGAAAGTAACCGAGTAGCCGTTTCCATTTCCGTTAAATCGAATCCGAGGTAAGTCATCATGCAAATAAACATATTTATATTGAACTGTGTATGTTCATATGACTATTCTTAACGATGAATGTTTACGAGATGATCTTTACATGAATTCCGAGATAAGGTTGACTTAGTGACAATGTCTGAGAAGTCCTGTACAAACCTAGGAATAGATAGGATTAGCTATGTCATGACATAGGTATCTGTTCTGTTTTATCATGTAAGACCACATCTGGGACGTTGGCATCGATATGATCTTTACGTGTAAGACCATGTCTAGGACATCAGCATCGTATTAATTCATGTAAGACCCTGTCGGGGATAGTGGCATCGTCATCTGATTACATGTAAAACCACGTCTGGGACGTTGGCATTTACGACTATTCTGTATATCCTATGAGATTCCAAACGGTTCAACGGGAAAATCTGAGCTATGAACAATTACGTGAATATATATTCGATTTAGGTACGTTTGGTTCGTACACTAAGTGTGTATAAAAGGTAAGTACCTATATGAATTTACTTTGAAGAAATGTATAATTGAATATGAGAATATGAATGAGATACAAGAACAGATATGAATAAGCTAAGTACATATGTGATATGTGAAATGAAATATGTGGCAAGCTTTGAGTGAGAAAATGTGCCAAAGTCTATGCAATGAAATAGCTATGAGATTTATAAGTACCAATGATTCAATTTGGTTATATGCATTGTATATTAAGTTAATTTGTATATGGCTTACTAAGCTTTTGAAAGCTTACTCTGTGTGTGTGTTTGCTTCTGTTTTATAGATCGTCAAAGCTACTGAAGGCCGGACCGTCGAGGATCGTCATCACACTACCTAAGCTCATTTTGGTATTGTTTGAAAATGTATTTAGTTAGTTATGGCATGTATAGGCTAGTCACCTTGGATATCTTTGAAATGTTTATAAAGTAGCCATGAGATGTGGCTTGTCAAGTGTTGGTAAAATACATTGTGAATATGATATATGATGCTTGTTTTGGTATGTCTTGATGGCAATGAAATAGCCTTATGAATGGTAAGCTTATAGATGGATTGATGCCTTAGTAGATCAATGAGGTTATGGTTGAATTGTACTTGGATTTATATGGAAAGTGATTGAACCAATTAGCATAGCAAGAAATGAGGTTGAATGGAATAATATGATGACCATTTGGTATGTTTTTGGTTGCCATTTGATTGTAGAAATAGAATTTCTTATGCTTGTAGGACCCTATTGTGGGTGGCAATTTGTCTTTACAAGTAGCCTATTTTGTCACACAGTTGTGGCTCACGGGTGTGCCTAACAACCGTGGGATTAAGTCAGTAGCTAATTAGGTGTACAAGGCCTTAGCACATAGGCGTGCCTGGTAGCCGTGTGGCCAAGTCAGAATCGACCACGGCCGAGGTACACAGGCGTGCTTTATGGCCATGGGATTAAGTCAGTTTCAACCACGGAAAAGACCCATGGGTGTGTCTAGCAGCCGTGGGAGGCACACGGCCTACCCACACGGACGTGTAACCCCTGAAACTTTGAAAAGTTTTAAATTTTTATGAATTTCTGTATGTGTTTGGTTTAGTCCTGACCTACTCTAAAGCATGATTAAGGTCTCGTTGACCTATTTAAGGGACACTATGATTGAGTTTGATGAATGGTTGTATGAAATTTCTATAATTGTTTCTGATCTATCTAGTAACGCCTTTAACCCTATTCCGACGATGCACACAGGTTAGGGGTGTTACAAGTTCATTCATTTAAGTTAAGTATTTATTTTTGATATGTTTAATTAGTGTTTAAATATGTTTAATAAGTTCATTTTTATGTGTTTATTGCAGGTGTCTCTTCAACTTACAACGTTACATTTTAAGGTTGTTACAACTTAATTGAAGTGACTTTTCAAGTGCTTTTTTTGGTTACAAAAGGAGTTGTTACAATGAGAGTTTTATACATCATTTAAGGAGTTTTAAAGAGCATTATAACACCCTTTAAAATTCAGCACAACCCTTTCATCTACCAATTGTTTTTGCTCTTTCAAAAGATTAAATCAAGCATTCAAAACACCATTAAGGAGCTAGTGTCTATTTGGCTAGCCTAGGGACAATTCAAGAATCATCTTTCAAGCATTCAAGGACATTCATTTAGCTAAATTGAAGTGAATTCAATGATGGAGTTATTTGGTTCAAGAATGTCAAGAGACTCAAATTTTATTTCAGATTTTTATTAGCACATTAAGATGAATACTTGTGACTATTCGGCTACCCTATTCTAGCACTATAAATAGGTGAAATCAGACTTTGTAAAGGGACTTTTTTAACTTTGATTAAATTTTATGAACATTTTGTTCTTGAGTGAGTTTACCTCCTCTCCTATTTCGTACAAGTCTTGTTTGACTTATCTAGCGTTGCTAGTGGCGTCTTCTCGAGTTGTTTGAACTTATCACCAACTCCATTGGTGTGGTGTTCATCCTACTTCTCCATCCAACCACCTTAAAGACATAAGAAACGGGGTGACACTATGATATAGTGTTGAATCTTTCTTCCGTTAAGTTCATTTTCCATCCCCAGCATTTATCCTAAAATTATCTATCTTTATTATTTTTTAAAAACCGAGCCTACTACATATTTCTAAACCTACCATTCTTTTCAAACCCTCTTTGTTAGCTTCCGCATATTTTTCCCCAAACTTACAATTTCAACGCACCGAACAATCTCCTCATCGTTGATCGGGCAAACAAGTGAAACGACTCGATTAACCCTGGCCGGATCACATCATGCAGCACATACATGGACGGCATTAAAGGGAGGGTGTGCTGATGCTTGGACTCTCGCAAGCACCTATTCAGCCAAAGAGCATGACCATTGCAATCCTCCAACAGCTCATTAAGTCCCCAAAACTATTAAGCTGATAAGGCAAGCAATTAAGCCTCTTTTAACACCATGGTCGAACCTAGCCAAGTCCAATCAGCTCCCATCCATGTTAATTTAATTTCAGCTGAATGAGGGCCTCTAGAAGATTAAACATCTTACGCGAAAACTCTTTACCACATAGGCTAACCAAAGAAGTAGTGAGCATACAAACATTCAAATAGTCAAACCTATCACATTTCATCCCAATAGGCATGCTTATACAAGAGGATTTTCCACAAATCTTTGGAGGGTGCATATTAACATCACATTTAATCAGATTAAGCACTTTCGTGAAAACCCGATCTCACTCAAGATCATATTTTGTGTTTGCTGACCTGACCGAACAACATGAACATATTTTTCATCACAAAACAAATCAAGAGAACAACTCATCATGCTATCTCTTAGAACGAATTTATCAACCACAAACAAAGAATAACAATTAATCGGATCAAAATACGGAGATCTTTTAAAAACTAAGTCACCAAAAATTTTATCGTCAACTTTCAAACCTGATTGCTATGGCTCGATTGTTAAAATTTCCTTACCTCGCTTACCTTTGAGCTCGTGTGGTTTGATTTCATCTTCAACCTTATCTTTTTTGGTCATACTAAAGCGTCTCTCGTCAAGAAGGTATTTAAGTTGAAAATTATCATTCGGTCTTTTGGGAACCTGAAAAGAAACAATACGAGGAAAACTAACATGGTGGTTAGTGGAAATATTCCTCACTTGTTCTCGCTCGTCTTTTTCTTTTGTTTCTTTTTCTAACTCAATTTTTTTCTTTCTTCAATCTCTCTCTCTCTCTTTCAATTTTATTTTCGTGCTCACACACTTTTTCGATTTCTTTTTCTCTTTCAATTTTTTTTCAATTTTCTCTTCTTCGTTTTCTTTTTCTCTCACTTCTCTTTTTCTTTTCTCGATTTCATTTAAAATCTGCTCATTCTCTCGCATCAACTTCTCTTGTCTCTCTTTTCTTTTTATTTCTTTTTCTCGCTTCCTTTTGTTACAAGATGAAGATAAAATGTAAGAATTAGAATGAGATGATTTCTAATGGGTTTGAATGGAAGGATTTACATACGAATCACGTTCACTTCTTCGTAAGGACTCTTCCGTGGATGAATACTTTGATGCATAGGAAGAATGACTTGTGCTTTCTCGTTTGTCATCTTGATAGGCTTCAAACTCGAAGCTTGTTTTATTTCATCTCGAATCCCTTGATGAATAAGAACCACGATATAGATCTCTTCCCAAATGGTCATTGGATGATTGATTTCTTGATAACCTGGACTCCGTCTTTTGAATTGGAGAAAGTCGTTCCCGTTGGTCTCTTTCCTCCAATCAGTCCAATCGTTTGTGCAACTTTTCAAACTTAGAGCTCACTATCCTACGCATTTCTTGCAACACATATTGGAATTTCGATTCGAAAAGCTCCTCCCGAAACATGATTTATTGCTGAAAAGACAAGTGATTAAAATAAAATAGAAAGTAAATACCTCACCACAAAATCTTATGTTTCACTCTCAAAAAAAAATTTGTTGGCACTCACACTCGTGTTTGCACTCATTAAATGGCTTTTTCTACACTCAAATGCTCTCTCAACACTCGTGCCTTTTACCACTCAATTCGCCTCTCTAAGTTCATAAATGACTCGCTTAGTCTTATCAGAAATTTGTGGGTCGGCTTAAAAGAGGGTTTTGCAAAGGTAATGATAAAATGGGTGTGGGTAGGCTGAAAAGAAAGATATTTGGTTATTAAGTGTGGCGTGAAAGGTTGGATGATAGTAGAAGGGAATTTACTAATCGGGAATACAAAATACAACTTTTCAACACTTTCGTTCTTTTTTCAAGATGAATATATTCAAAACACTTGTACAATCACTTATACACGAAATAATAATTTTTTTCAAATTTTTTTATTTTTTATTTTTTTATTATTTTTCAAATACTTACTCCTGCACTTCACGAACATTCGTACTCCTCGATTTTAGCTAGCTCTGATACCAAATAATGCAAACTCACCTCGATAATGATTCGAGTCATTTAGATTGCCCAATCGTTAAAATGAGAAGTATTGTTCGATTTAGAACCAAGGGGTTAAATTCAGCAAAGTGTGGTGTTTAGTTTTCGAAATAGGTTCAAAATGGCTAAGTAAGATATGTGATGGATTTGGCTAAGCAAAGAGACTAAGGTGATTTGAAGATGGAAATATGGATGGTTCGAATGGCTTTAAGGTCAAGAAAGAATCAGTACTAAAATGGAGTACTAACCCAAATCTTATAGACGCTTAAAGGTGGGTGGCAGGATAGATAAACCGTGACCCACTATCTATATGGAGATAGGAAGCAGTCGGTATAAGGGTGAACGCCACACTAGGGAGAGTGATAAGTTCAAATGAATCAGATTGACGCCACAAGAATAACTTGATAAGTCAATTGAGTCACAAAAGAACAAAGGGAGTTGAATAACTCAAAATTGCTGTAAATTTCATAAAGAGTAAGTAAAATTGTCTAACCCCAAAATGTTCACAAAATAGGCTATTTATAACCAAATACAAAGTCAAACTAAAAAAGCAATTTAGGGAGCTGAATGGGCAGCAAATTAAAGCTAAAAGAGGCTGGAAGTTTCTTGAACGTCCTTGGGAGCTTCCTTGAAGTTTCCTAGCTTAGGAGACACCAATGGACAACATCTAGAAGCCTACATTTAGCTGGAGTTTAATTAAGTTAATTAATGGGCTGAAACTTCTTAACTCTTGCTTAAAAACGTCCTTTAATGTTCCCTAGACCAGCTTGATTAATTAAAGTGAAGAATGAGCTGAATGGAGTTGCATTTGATGAACCAAAGAGTTATGATCAACTTTCAATTCTTCCTTGGGCAGCCAAACAAGCAGCAGCCATAATAAAGGCAGCTTAGGCGCACAAACAGTCCCTTGTGTGAACACTTGAATTCAATCGGCCTTAAGGTGTGAAAAGGGTGATACGAGCAACCACCAAGGTGAGAAAAATGTTGCTAGCTGAATAGGTTCAAAGTGCATAGCTTCTTGGCTATTGGACTCCACGAACAGCCACTTGGAGAAGCTAAAAACTGCTGTTGACTATTAATTTAGCTTAACTGCTCTAGCTCCAAATACATGTGCTCATTAACTTCATCCATGCATTAGCTGAATGTGACCAAATGGTCACTCGAGAGAAACCAATCATCGGCACACTTTGCATTAATCATCATTCATGCACTTATGCTGTCCCTTGTACATGTACCTGCACTAAATAAATTCGACAAATTAATTCTCTTTTAGACACATTAATTCAACAACTAAAACACATTAAAATGATGCATTCAGCTAGGACATATTAAACACAAACAACTAAGACACATTTAAAAACATTTATTTAAAATGTCCAGCTTAAGACACATTAAATCGCTGTAACTAGACATATTAAAATCATGTATTAAAATTTAAACACACTTAACTCAAATTAATAAATATCAAATTTGAACATATTTATGGGCTGAAAACTAATTAACTAAGTTAACTAAAAATCATTAATTTTATTCCAGCAACTACGAAATGCATAAATTATAATAAAAGAGCATCGAGCTCAATGAGCTAAGATTGAGCTGAATTGAGCTCAAGGAACTAAAATTCGAGCTAAATCAAGCTCAATAAGCTAGGATCGAGCTGATCAGCTAGAAGAAGATTGCAGTGCTCACTTGGGAAGCTTGGGCAAGGTCGTTCGCAGAGGGTGATCGTATCATTTTTTGCTCCCCAAGGCACCCATTCGGCCAAGGGCTGTCTAGCCATTAAGCTTCCCAAGCTTGGCCATTCCTTTCCCCAAAGTAGCATGATCCCATTCACACCTTGCGTTCACACCTTCCATGACCATTCAGCTTGGTGTTCACATGATAAAGACCTCCCATGGCCGGTCATTCACACTCAAAGGGCTGCTCAACTCCTCCTTTATTTCTTGTCACTTTTCAGCCAAAAGATGGCAATTTAAGGAGCTTATTTTTAAGCCTAGGCTGAACCTACACATGACCATTGGCTTTCTTGTGCATTCATCTCTTCCAAGTACATTTGCTTAATCATGAAGCTGCCCCCTTTGACTCCTATTCAGCCAAATCTAGTAGCAGCAAATTACGGGTTTATTTCTAGAATTTTCTATCTTATTCTAGCTGCATTTACTTTGTCTTTAAGCTTTATTTGTGACCATTCGGTTAGCTAGTGCATAGGCTATAAATAGTTGTTCATTTTCATTGTAAAAAAAAACTTTTATCCATTTGAATGAACTTTGTTCAAAGAGTGAGTTTTCTCCTCTCTAAATTCTTACGAGTTTTGACTTGACTTATCTAGCAAGCTAGTGGCATCAATCGATCTCTTTTTCTGAACTTATCACCGAGCTTGGTGTGGCGTTCATCAAACATTCTAATTCGTAAATTCGCCTTAAACCATATAGAAATCAGGGTGACACTCTTTAATTTTGAATCGTTTCTGACGTTTAATATCACTATCCACATCCACCATTTATCCTGAACCCATTGTATCCTTTAATCTATTCGTTGCTAAACTGAACCTACCCAACTAGCCTTCATTCTTGTTTCCATTGTTAACTGAACCTCCATTCCTAACTTAACCAATTCTAAAAGAACATTCCTTGAAAGCTTCCACATACTCAGCCAAGTTCCTTTTGTTTTTCGAAGACTCAACCACTCCTCGTAGACGATCGGGCAAACCCGTGAATGACTCGAATCAACCCGGGCCGTCTCACATCATTTGGTATCAGAGCTTGAACACGAGGAGCTCTGAAGATCAAAGAAGCTGTATAGGTTCGTAACGTGAAAAAAAATTTGAAATTATAAAAAAATTAAGTTGTATTCGAAATTGCTTTATATTTAGCATATTATAATTGAAAAAAAAAAGAATTACGAAATTATAAAAAAACCAAGTATAAAAAAAAGAAAGTGTGAAGTTGTTAAAGTTTTGTGTTGTTTTGTTTCATCTCTTCCGATCATCCACAATCATTCTACCCTCAACACTTCTACCCCCCAATGCGACCCTTAAACTGACTTTCTTTTGTTTTAGCCTACCCCACCACATTCATTTTATCCCTTGTTAACCATTTTGAAGCTGACCCGCTAAGGCGCAATAAGTCTACCTAAGACGAAATACGAATTTACGAGAGTGAGATGAGCGGTACAAAGGCACGAGTGGTGAGTGCATTAGAGAGTATAAGCCTTGAAAGAGTGAAAATTTTCTTTTTCGGTGATCTTGTGAGATTTTTGAGGTGAGGTATTTAATTTTTTGTTTTTGTTCTTTTTAACATTTGTTCCTTTTCAGTAAATAATCATGTCTCGAGAAGAGTTTTCTACGTTTGATTTTCAATATTTGTTGTAAGAAATGGAAAGCATGTTCGATCGCAAAATTAAGCCAATTTAAGAAGAGCTAGGACCTCGAGCAACAACCTGACAGAAGCAAACTCCACCAAGTCGAAAAACGGAGTCATGACCATCTTGAAGACCCATTTTCGATGACTATTCACGAAGAGATTCTTATCGGGTTTCCTACTTGTTAAGGAATTCGAGACAACAAAAAGAAAGTTTTGAGTTTGAGACTTTTCAAGAAAGTATGAGTTATTCGTCGTATGCTTCAAAGACATCACGCACAAAGGAACATTCCAAAAAATTAATTAAGAAATCGACAAGAATACTTTCTCTTTCTTTGAGCAAAACACCCATCTTTTCGATTTTTTTGTAACATCTTCATGTTGTAATAAAATTGAAAAAGAAAAAAGAAGAAAAAGAAAAGAAAATTGAAAAAGAAAAAGAAATTGAAAAAGAGTGTGAGCACAAAAATAAAATTGAAAGAGAGAGAGAATGAAGAAAGAAAAGAAGTCGAGTTAGAAGCGAGAACAAGAAAAAGAGAGTGATATTTTAACTAACACAAGCGGTATTTGCTCTTGTTCTGTTTCTTCTTTTCAGGTTTCCGAAAGGCCAAGTGGAAAATATCAACTTCAATACCTTCCTGATGAGCGACATTTTTGCCTGACCGAGAAAGGTAAGGTTAAAGATAAAAATCGAGCCATACGAGCCCAAAGGTAAGTTAGGAAAGGATCACCTAGCACTTGAACTTCCACTATCTTCCTTGAATGTGCATAAACCTCTTGTTGATGACTTCGCCTTTGTAAAAGCTCTGTGCCAAGGAATGGTTAATTTTCCTTCTTCGATTATTGTTAAAATTTCAAATGGTGGTGAGACGAGCTTTTCTAACACAAATCTTTGCGTTGACAAGTTTAAAGGTGAAGTATTGTTTAATTGGCAAATGCGAAACTCGATTATGTGTGACAACGTATTTTCATATAAGCATCTCAATTTAGTCGATTGTGGTGATTATGTAAATCATTTACTGCCTTGTTTGAAACCCTCGAGTTTTTGCAAATCTGTTTTGAAGAATGAATAGAGTTTTGATTGTATGTTGCCGTGTATGCAAAAATCTTTTTGGTTTGACATGTTTGACTTAATGAAACCATTGCTACACTTTGGCATAAGTACTCAAAATCACGTTTTTTAACTTGGAATTTGTTTTGGTTCGTTTTGTGAAAAAAACCAGCATCTTAAAGTTTGTGTGAATAAATTCTATTTGTTTGATACTTGGTTTTTGAATAAGGTAATGAAAGTTGACAAATTTGATTTCAATTTAAATTCATTCCTTAAACAATTTTTGTGGTTGTACTTGAAGTTCGCATTTCATTCCGACAAGGTTAAGTCAACCACAAGTTTTTGACTACACTATACCCTTGAGAAGCGAAGTTGTGTTGATCGAGCAAGATAAAAATGATCTTTGTTTCTCTTCTTTTGAAGATAATCAAGGTAAGACTCTTGGAAGTCTTAAAATAATCCTTGTCATCCCTCTCAGGGCAATTTTAGATGAAATGATCAGGTGAACCACACTTGTAGCAATTTCTGCTATTCCCCTAACACTCCCCCGTGTGTTGTCTTCAACAATTTGGACACTCCGGTTTGGACTTCAGTTTGCCCACACTTGCCATTGAAGTGGTTTGAACTTTCGAGCCCGAGTATGTGTTACCTCAGTCTCTATGTGAATATCCAACTGATGTAGTCGTCCGAGGGTTTACTTCCTTGGACCTCTTAGATTGAGCTTGGTATGATTTACTCATCAGCCTTTTTCTTACATCTCGGGCCTAACTCACAGCTTTCCTCTTTTCCTTATTCAATTCTTCGGCCTTATATGCCCTATCAACCAACACTACAAACTCTTTTGACTCCAAGATCCCAACTAGAAGTTTGATATCCTCGTTCAGCCCATCTTCAAACCTCTTGCACAAGATAGCTTCTGTAGACACGTACTCTTGTGCATACTTGCTGAGCCTAACAAACTCGCGCTCATATTCTACCACAGTCATTTTTCCTTGCTTTAACTCAAGGAATTCCTTCCGTTTCTGATCAACTAATCGCTGACTTATATACTTCTTTCGAAACTCTTCCAAAAAGAAGTCTCATGTCACTCTCTCCTTTGGAACCATTGATGTTAACATTTTCCACCAATAGTATGCCGAGTCCCTCAACAAAGATACGGTGCATTTTAAGCTTTCCTCAAGTGTATAAGAGAGTTCATCAAATACTCTCATTGAGTTCTCAAGCCAAAACTTCGCCCTCTCGGGGTCATCATCTATATTAGCTCTGAACTCCTCATCCCCTTACTTCTGAATCTTGTCCATCGGGGGCTTGGTTATCCTCACTAAATCTATACCTTGAGGAGCCACTGGAACTGGCTGAAGTATAGGAGGGGGTGGAGGAGGTTGAGCATTAGGATTTGCTCGTACATACTCCGTGTACCAATTACTCATCATTTGGAGAAAGGCTTCTCGAACCTCTTCTCCTTGACCCTTAGTCTCGGGTCCACCCTCTACAAACACGGTCCCTTGCGCGAGAGCCAGTACGTTACTAGCTACATCATCAGCAACTGCTCGATTGAGATCTATTTACTGTATAAAACAAAGTTTAAGATTATCAAAAGTCACCACACTATCAATATACACTTATGGCATGTATAGCTAGACTCTTACACACACTACAATAGTCCAAAAAATGACTAAACCATAGCTCTGATACCACTAAATATAACACCCCTTACCTGTGTTCAAAGTCGGAACCAGATATAAGGCATTACCTAACTTAACTTGCTTAAACATATCACATCAGGCTACAAAATTTCATTTCAACATAAAAAGTTTCCATTTAAACTCATATCCTGCTCATTCTCGGTCTACAAGGCCCTAAACATACTTCTGAGAGGTTTTGGAAGTAAACCAAGAACTTTTACGGACTTAGAAAATTATTCATCAAAACAGGGGCCACACGCCTATGTGTTCCTAAGGCATGCCTGTGTCCTTCGACCGTGGTTGACACTGACTTATTTCACACAGCCAGACACACGCTCGTGTCCCTCACACAGCCTCGACACGCTTGTGTCTTATGCTATGTGCCAAAACTATGGCATTCTATTTATGACATCATCACCTCACAAAGGTCACGCGGCCAAGGCACAACCCGTGTCCCTAGACCGTGTATCGAATTAAATTCCACATTTAAAGTGCAGACTTCACACGGCCTGGGCACACACCTGTGTTTGTGGCCATGCCTACCACACGGTTGAGACACACGGCCGTGTCTCTACCCGTGTGTTTATTACAAAGCTTACTGACTTGTAAAACTAACATGCAGGGGACACACGGCCTGGTCACACACCCATAGAAATGACCGTGTGTCGCACACGGCCTAGACACACGCCCGTGTGCCTACCCGTGTGGACAAGAACAAGGCTATTTGCTAAGCTATTTTCACCATCCTAACTCACACAACATAAATCCATTTAACAAATCACTAGACAACTCAGATTTGCAATATACACTTCCATGAATAACTTCACCTTTTAATATATAATAATGAGCCATCAACTATGGCTATATACAAAATTTAAAAGGACCAACACACCCTTGGCCAAAATTAACAAAATAATTTACCTAGTCTAGCCCTTATACATGCCATACTCAAAACACTAAGTATATTTCTGAGAGGAGCTGATAGTGTGGGTGATCTTCCTATTATCTTCGTATCCCGACCCGGCTCTTTGCCTCTATAAAATAAGGGAAAGGAAAAGGGGAGTAAGCTTTAAGCTTAGTACGTTTACATGTAAACAAATAACATCATAGTACGTGCTAAACAATAAACAGCATTACATACTAAGTAAGAACAATCCACATTCCATGATGATGCTTACTCATTTCATCTCTTACCACATTCTAACAATATCACAAGCCAAATGCCCACTTTATTTAACATACATCCCTGCACTTATCACCACATGATCACAAGAAACAACACATCATAATTTTCCCAATAAACCATTCATAATACTACCAATCACTTGGTGGTTTCACACTTAGCCCACCATCAATCTTTAATAGGGTGGTATCGCACATAGCCCACTAACAAGAATATTTACGGTGGTAACGCACTTAGCCCACCAAATAATATAAACAATGGTATCACACATAGCCCATCGTGGATAAGTAATAAGATAGTATCGCACTTAGTGCACCATCAAGAATTATTAAGGTGGTATCGCACACAGCCCACCATTTATTACTATGGATGTTATTTCACATTTACATATCTATTTCGTCTTTCATATGAAAATCATTCAATATCTACCAAATTCAATCCCCTTGAATCATACATGTTCCCAATCATACAACGCACCATTAAGTAACAACATGTGTATATAAGATGCATCGTTTACATATAAACTTACCTCGGTGTAAAGTTCGTTAATTAATGGTCTATTTTATAACCTTGCCTTTTCCTCGGTCAAGGTTGATTCCACTCTCTTCTTGGTCTATAACAACAAAATTCACTCGTTTAAAACATTTTATGATCATAATGCATCAAAATCTATACCAGGCAAAAATGACCATTTTGCCTTTATACTTTGGCAAAATTACGATTTTTCCCCTAGGCTCATAAATCATTTTCAACACATTTTCTCATAAAATAAGCCTAGATGAACATTTATTCCTCTCACAACTACTCACAAATCTAACCATTTCATGCATTTATTAAACATTTTTAATCTTTGCATTCAAATCCTATTTAGGTGTTTTCATATTAATACCTTTCACAAAAGTTATTTCTCATCTCCCTAACATTAATTTTCTTCCATAAACACTCTCATGGCAAGTCCCTAGACTTTCAACCATATCACAAATTAGTCCCCTCATTAGCTAGCTTAAGCTTTGGAGACTCCAAAAGTACAAAAATTGTCAAATAAAACCACCAACATCACTTATTTGCAAGAGATTTGTTTTGCTAAAAATTTTGAACTCCAAGAACCCTTATTCCTCTAAATTTTCGGTGGTAGAAGAAGAAGGAATAGTAAATGATGACAACATCTTTTATTAATCTTATTTTACTCATTTTTATCACCTAATTTCCACTAAATTTGACCAAAATTTAATGTCTTGTCTCCCTAGCCTCTATATGGCTGGCCATCACTCATCCAATGGCCTAATTTCACTTTAAGGACCTCCAATCTGATATTCCTTGGCTATTAGACACCTCTCCCACTTATAATGGGACTTTCACACTTTATGCGATTTAGTCCTTTTTCACAATTTCACATACAATTGCTAAAATTAAAGCATCAAAATTTTCATATAACCATATATTAATGCCATAACACATAAAATAATATCAAAATAATTTTCCTCAACCTCGGATTAGCGGTCTCAAAACCACTATTTCGACTAGCCCTGAAATTGGGCTGTTACACAAGAGGGAGAGGCTAAACAAGCCTTCTTCCAAATGATAAATGAGTGGTTCACTCAGTATGTTAGAACTAATCCAGCTGTTTCACAACCTCCGCCCCCACCTAATCCTCCGCAGACTTCTGCTATACCTCCGGTGATGAACTTGAATCTGTTGAATAAACCCTTGGTCGACAAAATCTATAAGTATAGGGCTAAAGAGTTCAAGGCCACCAGTGATGATGATGCTGAGAGAGTAGAATTTTGGCTTGAGAACACTATCCGAGTATTTGATGAGATGTCATTGACTCCTGAAGAATGTATAAAGTGTGTTGTATCTTTGTTATGAGACGCAGCTTATCAATGGTGGAAGACCTTGATTCCAGTTGTTCCAAAAGAACAGGTCACTTGGGATTTCTTTCAGTCTAAGTTTCGAAAGAAATATATCAGTCAGAGATTTATTGATCAGAAATGAAAAGAATTTTAGGAGTTGAAGTAGGGTCGTATGTCCGTCACTGAGTATGAGAGAGAGTTCGTGAGATTAAATCAGTATGCTCGAGAATGTGTATCAACTGAGGCAATAACATGCAAAAGATTTGAAGACAGCTTAACTGAAGATATCTGTTTGCTTGTTGGGATTTTAGAAATAAAAGAGTTCGTTGTGCTTGTTGATCGAGCGTGCAAAGTTGAGGCACTCGGGAAAGAAAAAAGAAAAGTTGAGTCTGAAGTCAGAGATGTGAGAAAGAGATTTTCGAGCAAATCATTTCAGTCTACTTCAAAGAAATTCAAAGATGAGCATAGTCATTCTAGAACTAATGTGGGACATTCAAATCCGAGAGATCGAGCTAGATCACATTCGAATTCTAAAGTTCCAGCTACATTGATAGCTAGTGTGGGAAATGTCTGATTTGAATGACCTGAATGTAAGCACTGTGTTAAAAGACATCCAAGTAGTTTTAGATTGAATGATAGAGCTTGTTTGAGATGTGGATTGTTAGATCGTTTCATCTGAGATTGCCCAGAATCTGTTGAGCAATATATTAATCAGAATTCGAGATCTGATAATGTTTCAGTGAGAGGTAGACCTTCCTAAAATGCAAGAAATGTTAGTGGTAGTCAGAGAACTACGAAAGACACTGCTGTGAGATCTGAGGCTAGAGCGCCTGCCAGAGCATATGCCATCTGAGCTCGTGAGGAAGCTTCATATCCAGATGTTATAATAGGTATATTTACTCTTTATGATACTTCTGTGATTGCATTGGTAGACCCAGGTTCTACACATTCGTATATATGCATGAACTTAGTATCCAATAAGACTTTTCTTGTAGAGTCTATCGAATTTGTTATTAGAGTATCGAACCCCTTAGGTAAAAGTGTCCTGGTTGACAAAGTATGCAAGAACTGTCCAGTGATGTTTAGAGATGTTTGTTTTCCTGCTGATTTGATGCTATTACCCTTTGATGAGTTCAATATAATTTTGGGTATGGACTGGTTGACATTGCACGATGCTGTTGTGAATTGCAAAAGGAAGACTATTGATTTGAGATGTCAAAATGATGAAATAGTTCAGATTGAGTCAAATGATTTGAATGGGTTACCTGCTGTGATATCAGTGATGAAAGCTTAGAATTTTTTGAAACAGGGTTATGAAGCTTATTTTGCTTATGTGATTGACTCAAAAGTAATTGAAAGGAAAGTTGAATATGTGCCTATGGTTTGTGAATTCTCTGATGTATTTCCTGAAGAATTACTGGGATTACCTCTGATACGTCAAGTTGAATTTGGTATTGATTTGTTACCGAGAACGACTCCTATTTCGATAGCTTCGTATAGAATGGCACCAACAGAGCTGAAAGAATAGAAGTCACAGTTGCAAGAATTGATAGATAGAGGGTTTGTGATGTGGGCACATCCAAGCCAATCAAGGAGGCTGATCCAAAGGTCTTGCCATTAGGACCTATCACATGATCTAAGCAAAGAAATTCAGGGAAGTTCTTTCTTTCACTTGTGCTAAAGTTTCTGACTCTTTCGAAAGTGAATGTGCCTTAGAAAATAAGTTTTATAGTGTGTTGCATGCTGATATGTGACATACTTTGCCATACTACTTATATTGGTGTGCTTAGTATGTATATATTATGCTAAGTATGTTTTTGGATTGTGTTGATAGTATTTTTATTGTCTTCAAGTTGTTTGTGTGTTAACGAATAAGTGTGCACTTGTTTACAACTTATTAGACTATGTTATATTAAGTTTACATAGCTTTGATAAGTGTTATATTATTTTGTAACATGTACACGAAAGGACTCTAGCTCATGAGAGTACATGCAACTCACCTTCAGCTCAAGTCAGCTCAGAGGCTTGTCCCCCAGCTCAACTCAGCTCAGAGCACTCTACACCAGCTCATGTCAGCTCATTTCACTTCTAACTAGCTGAATTTAGCTCAGTTTAGCTCCAGTCAGCTCACCTCCAGCTCCACTAGCTCTACTTTAGCTGACAAGTCCAGAAGTAGTTGAATAGTGTCCTACGTTTCGGGGAATACACCAGTGCACATATGGTAGCCTAGGTGGCGTCCAAGCATGTGGATGTGCATGTGCCATCCTTGTACACATGTGGTGCACATGTGTGACCAAAAACCAGTCCATTCTTGTGCATTTGTGTGGCAATTGAAGAGATAAGGACAAGGGAAGTTGTGTGTTTGAATTTCAAACAAAATTAGCACATATTTAAAGTGATAAACATGCCAACTCCCTCTTTTTTACTTGGCTGCAAATTAATTCCGCCCAAAAGGAGTTATTTCAATTCAAATTTAAATTTTAAACTCCTTTAATATTAGCCACACAATGTAATTTGGCCACCTCTTCATTCTTCTATATATTTGTAACTTCAAACATTGATAAAAAGATAGTCTTTTGAAATAAAAATTACTTTGTGAGTTTTCTCTCAAATTCGGTTCTTTTATTGAACTTCTTTCTTGACATTTCAATTTTGAATTGTTGTGTCAATCTTGTGATACTTCGGGTTCCTAGATCGCTATCTAGTGGGTCCAAGTCCGTTGACGTAGAATAGATTCGATTCGGGTTTGCATAACAGATTGTGCAAGTTCTTTCGAGTTCTTCGTTGTTCAAATTCCCAACCAGCTTCCAGCATTATTCCTGCCAATTTTTTATGTTCAAGGCTGCCATGGATGAATTTTGAAGCATTCATCTTCTACCTTCAAATCTTTCTAGAAATTCCAGCAACATCTTTTCTTCTTCAAATCTATTCAATTTTGTGTCTTTTTAAGTCTAAAACCAACCTCTTTGTTTTGTTTAATTGCAGGGAAGTGCTTGCTACAATCCTAGATACGTAAACATTCAAGGATCATTTTTTTTCCAAGCAATGCCTTATCATATGGTATTAGAGCCCAGGTTAGATTTTTTTTAAGCACATTCTGCACTCAAAATCAAGAAAATAAAATAAAAAGTTAAAAAAACCAAATTTGAAAATTCACAAAAAAAACACAAAAAAATCAGATTCGAAACACAACAATAAAATAGAAACAAAAAAAAGAAGAAAGTTTGCTAATTTGTTGAAATGATAAAAGATGCTCATATTATGCCATGAAATGCTTGGAAATCAACCGAAACAACTTATTCTTGTTTATTCGATGATAGGGTCGTTGTAAGCATTTCTGTTGCAGTAAGTTGTTGATTTTTCTTTTTTTTTTCTTCTTATTTTCATCCTTGTTTTCTTCATTTCGTTTGTTAATTTTCTAGCATTGTATTTCATTATTTTCAGCCTTTATATCTCATTTTTTTAGCCCTATTTTCATTCTAACCCTTGATTCTTTATCCTTGTTGTTTCTTACAAGTTGACACGATAAACAGATTCTGAAAGATCGAAATTAGTTCCTTTAAAGAACTGATTATGAGAGATTGAGTGGAAAAGGCAATTGAGCCTGTGAGATCAGAAGGGGAGACAAAAAGAGCCTTTATAGTATTCTCTCGAGTGAAACACGAGCGCTGAGTGAAATTGTTGACTGTTCTTCCTTTAGGAGCGATCTTGAGACTATGATGAGTGTGCTGTGAGACTATGATGAGTTTGCTGTGAGATCCATTCCTTTATTTTCACTAACCTTTAAAAGTGTTTTTGCTTGTTTCTTTTTTCTTTTTATTATTGTTATTATTTAAAATGACAGTTTCTAATGAGAGCAACCCGGATGGCTGGCAACCAAACTTGCAAATGCAGGCCATAACACGTGAACTTCAGCGTCTTTTAAGACAAGGACTCAGACCCCTATAATCGAGGATGGACAGAATTGACGGTGGTGGTTCTCAATCAGTCCCTAATGAAGGAAATGATGAGAATGAAGTTGATCAATCTCCGAGGCAGAATCTGAGAAGACATATACAACTTGATGATAATCTGTCTAACATTAAAATTGCTATTCCATCATTTCAGGGATGAACAGATCCTGATGCTTATCTTTCTTGGGAAAGCAAAGTCGAACATGTTTTTGAGTGTCACAATTACTTAGAACAGAAGAAGGTTCGTTTGGCTGCGATGGAATTCACTGATTAAGCTTTGATCTGGTGGGATCAATTGCTAATTAGTCGGAGACGCAACGGTGAAGGTCCAGTGAGAACGTGGAATGAAATGAAACAAATCATGCGTAAGAGATTTGTTCCTTCTCATTACCATCATGACTTATTCTAGAAGTTGCAAATGTTGAAACATGGGAGTAAGAGTGTTGAAGACTACTACAAGGAAATGGAAATGTCCATAATGCGAGCCAACATTGTTGAGGATCGAGAGGCTACTATGGCACGTTTTCTTGCAGGTTTGAATTTTGAGATTGCCAATGTTGTTGAGTTGCAACATTATGTCGAGTTGGAGGACATGGTGCATATGGCGATAAAAGTTGAACGACAGCAATGTAGGAAGTCTTCAAATAGAGGTAATACTCCATTTAAATCATTTTCAAATCCTTTATCTACTCCAAACAATTTCAGAAGGCCTACACCATAAGCACCACTTCAGATTCGAGATAAGGCAGAGTCAAGCAAACCAAAGACTCCTATTACTGAAAATAAGTGTGACAAGCAGGTGGTGACACAAGAATGTTCGAGGGACATTCTGTGTTTCAAGTGCCTTGGTCGAGGGCATGTTGCCAATCAGTGCCTAAATCAGAGGACCATGATGTTGTTGGATAGTGGCGAGATTGAATCTGAGTCCGAAGAAGATGAACAGGAGCCCCTTACAGTGGAAGTTGAAGAAGAAGATGATAATGTGCAGACATTTGCCACCGATAAGCACTTGTTGTCAAGAGGAGTCTAAATACTCAACCGATTCAGGATGAACAGCAACAAGAGAATATCTTTCACACGAGATGTCTCATTAATGACAAGGTATGTGTTGTAATTATCGATGGTGGTAGTTGCACTAATGTTGCTAGTTCTGTGATGGTTGATAAGTTGGGTTTGAAGACGACACGGCATCCAAATCCTTACAAGTTACAGTGGCTAAATGACGAAGGAGAAATTAGAGTGACTACACAGGTTCCTGTGCCGTTTGCCATTGGAAAGTACAACAATGAAGTACTTTGGGATGTGTTTCGATGGATGCGAGTCATTTACTGTTGGGACGCACATGGCAGTTTGATAAGAGGGCGATACATGATGGCTTTACAAACAGGTATTCTTTTTTTCATGCATATAAAAAGATCATCTTAGCACCTTTGACACCGAGCCAAGTGCAAGAAGACCAAGTGAGATTGCGACAGAATATCGAAGAAGCTCGAGGGAAAAAGAAGATGAATGTGTATGCTAGCAGCAAGGAAATTAGGAAATGTCTTTCCTCTCAGCATTCTATGCTTATTTTATTGTTCAAAGATAATTGTTTATTAGCTGAGATTCCTAGTGATTTGCCTATTTCTATTTCATCTCTTTTGCAAGAATTCAAGGATGTGTTTCCTGATGAAATACCAAAGGGTTTACCCCCCTATTCATGGCATCAAACATCAGATTGACTTTATTCCAGGAGCCACGATTCTGAATAGACCAGCATACCGTAGTAACCCTGAAGAGACGAAGGAACTTCAAAGACAGATTTCTAAGTTGTTAGACATGGGTACATTCGAGAGAGCTTGAGTCCGTGTGCTGTACCAGTGTTGTTGGTACCCAAAAAGGATAGAACTTGGAGGATGTGTGTTGATTGTCGAGCAGTGAACCAGATTACAATCAAGTATTGACATCCCATTCCTCGACTTGATGACATGTTGGATGAGTTGTGCGGATCGACTACCTTCTCCAAAATTGATTTGAAGAGTGGATATCATCAGATTCGCCTGAAAGAATGCGACGAGTTGAAGACAGCCTTCAAGACGAAACTAGGACTGTATGAATAGTTAATGATGCCTTTCGGTTTAACTAATGCTCCTAGTACTTTTATGCGTTTGATGAATCATGTTCTGCGACCTTTTATTGGTAAGTTTTGTGTTGTGTACTTTGATGACATTTGGATTTATAGCAAGACTTTGTAGGATCACTTAAAACATTTGTGAGCTATTTTACAGACTTTGCGAGAAGAGAGATTGATTGGTAACATGGAGAAATGTGTGTTTTGTACTGATAAGCTTATATTTCTTGGATATATTGTTAGTTCATAGGGAGTTGAAGTTGATCCTGAGAAGATTAAAGCGATTCAAGAGTGGCCGCGACTGACATCGGTTAGTCAAGTTAGATCGTTTCATGGTTTAGCTAGTTTCTACTGTCGGTTTGTTCCCCATTTTAGTTCTATTACTACCCCCTTAACTTGGATTATAAAGAAGAATTCAGTCTTCTCATGGGGTAAAGAACAAGAAGACGCCTTTCTGAAAATAAAGGAGTGTTTGACAAAAGCACCTGTTTTAGCATTACCTAACTTTGATAAAATGTTTGAAGTTGAATGTGATGCTTCTGGAGTTGGTATAGGTGCTGTTTTGTCACAGGAAAAGAGGCCCGTTGCATATTTCAGTGAGAAGCTTAGTGGAGCGATGTTGAACTATCCTATCTATGATAAGGAGATGTATGCACTGATTCGGGCATTGGAAACTTGGCAGCATTATTTGTTGCCTAAGGAGTTCGTGATTCACACTGATCATGAGGCTTTGCGATATATCACAGGTCAGCATAAATTAAACAAACGACATGCTAAATGGGTTGAATTTCTTGAGTCTTTCCCTTATGTCATTAGTTACAAGAAAGGTAAAGACAATGTCGTTGCTGATGCTTTATCACGTAGGTATGCACTTTTAAATTACCTTGATTCTCATTTGATTGGATTTGCATATATTCCTGAGCCATACACTGATGATCCTGATTTTAGAGATAAGTTTAATTCTTGCGCAAAAGGTGTAGAAGGAAACTTTTATAGGCATGATGGCTATCTTTTCAAAGAGAACAGGATATGCATTCCACAAGGATCCATGCGTGGTATTCTGATCCATGAAGCACATGAAGGTGGACTGATGGGTCATTTTGGAGTCACCAAAACGTTACAGACATTAAAGGAGCATCTATTTTGGCCTAAAATGCGTAGGGACAACGGTACTGTGAACGTTTTGTGACATGTAAGAAAGCAAAATCGAAGGTTTCACCACATGGTATGTACTTCCCTTTACCTATTCCTGATTCTCCTTGGACTGATATTTCGATGGATTTTTTTTGGGATTGCCTAGAACTAGGACCGGTAGAGATAGTATATTTGTTTTTTTGAGTCACTTCTAGAGGACTCTTTGGAGCAAATTAGGTACGAAACTTATGTTTTCTACTACTTGTCATCCCCAGACTGATGGACAAACTGAGGTTGTTAACAGGGTTTTATCTACTTTACTTCGTTCCATAATTAAAAAGAACATAAAAACTTGGGAAGATTGTTTGCCACATGTTGAATTTGCTTATAATCACGCTGTATATTCTGCTACTAAGATGTCACCATTTGAGGCTGTTTATGGATTTAAATTCTATTACTCCTCTAGATATGTTGCCTTTGCCACACGAACAGGTGATGAACAAGGACGGTAAAGCAAAAGCAAAATATGTGAAGAAGTTGCATCAACAGGTTAAGGAGAACTTAGAACAGAGGACTCAACAATACGAAAAGCAAGCAAACAAAGGAAGAAAGCGAGTCACCTTCGATGTTGGTGATTGGGTTTGGGTTCATTTTCGAAAGGAAAGTTTTCTAGCCCAAAGACAGTCTAAGCTGTTATCGCGAGGAGATGGTCCTTTTCAGGTGTTGGAGAAAGTGAATGACAATGCATACAAATTGGACTTACTGGGTGAATATAATGTAAGTGCCACATTTAATGTTTCGGACTTAACCCCTTATGACAATTCTATAGATTTGAGGACAAATCCTTTTCACGAAGGGGGGATGATGTGGGCACATCCAAGTCAATCAAGGAGGCTGATCAAGAGGTCTTGCCATTAGGACCTATCACATGATCTAAGGCAAAGAAATTTAGAGAAGTTCTTTCTTTCACTTGTGCTAAAGTTTCTGACTCTTTTGAAAGTGAATGTGCCTTAGAAAATAAGTTTTATAGTGTGTTGCATGCTGATATGTGACATACTTATGCCATACTACTTATATTGGTGTGTTTAGTATGTATATATTATGCTAAGTATGTTTTTGGATTGGGTTGATATTATTTTTTATTGTCTTCAAGTTGTTTGTGTGTTAACGAATAAGTGTGCACTTGTTTACAACTTATTAGACTATGTTATATTAAGTTTACATAGCTTTGATAAGTGTTATATTATTTTGTAACATGTACACGAAAGGACTCTAGCTCATGAGAGTATATGCGACTCACCTTCACTCAAGTCACTCGAGAGGCTTGTCCCCACTCAACTCACTTCGAGCACTCTACACCAGCTCATGTCAACTCATTTCACTTTTAACTAGCTGAATTCAGCTCAGTTTAGCTCCAGTCAGCTCACCTCCAGCTCCATTAGCTCAACTTCAGCTGACAAGTCCAGAAGTAGCTGAATAGTGTCCTACGTGTCGGGGAATACACCAGTGCACATGTGGCAGCCTAGGTGGCATCCAAGCATGTGGATGTGCATGTGCCAGCCTTGTGTGACCAAAAACCAGCCCATTCTTGTGCATTTGTGTGGCAATTAAAGAGATAAGGACAGGGGAAGTTGTGTGTTTGAATTTCAAACGAAATTAGCACATATTTAAAGTGATAAACATGCCAACTCCCTCTTTTTTACTTGGCTGCAAAATAATTCCGCCCAAAAGGAGTTATTTCAATTCAAATTTAAATTTTAAACTCCTTTAATGTTAGCCACACAATGTAATTTGGCCACCTCTTCATTCTTCTATATATTTGTAACTTCAAACATTGATAAAAAGATAGTCTTTTGAAATAAAAATTACTTTGTGAGTTTTCTCTCAAATTCTATTCTTTTATTGAACTTCTTTCTTGACATTTCAATTCTAAATTGTTCTGTCAATCTTGTGATACTTCGGGTTCCTAGATCGCTATCTAGTGGGTCCAAGTCCGTTGACGTAGAATAGATTCAATTCGGGTTTGCATAACAGATTGTGCGAGTTCTTTTGATTCTTCTTTGTTCAAATTCTCAGCCAGTTTCCAGCATTATTCCTGCCATTTTTTTATGTTCAAGGCTACCATGGATGAATTTTGAAGCATTTATCTTCTACCTTCAAATCTGTTTAGAAATTCCAGCAACATCTTTTTTTTCTTCAAATCTATTCAATTTTGTGTGTTTTTAAGTCTAAAACCAACCTCTTTGTTTTGTTTAATTGCAGGGAAGTGCTTGCTACAATCCTAGATCCGTAAACATTCAAGGATCGTTGTTTTGCCAAGCAACGCCTTATCAGTTTGCAAGACCGATTTTATCACCTTGGGGTGCTCCTATTCTGTTTGTGAAAAAGAAAGATGGCACGATGAGAATGTGCATTGGTTATCGTCAGTTGAACAAAGTGACTATAAAGAAAAAATATCCTCTGCCTAGAATCGATGATTTGTTTGATCAGCTTAAAGGAGCCACTGTGTTTTTAAAGATAGATCTAAGATCGGGGTATTATCAGTTGCGAGTAAAAGATTCAGATATTTTAAAAACTACTTTCAGAACGAGGTACGGGCATTATGAGTTTTTAGGTATGCCTTTTGGACTAACAATGCTCCTGCTATTTTTATGGATCTGATGAATAGAATTTTCAGACCGTACTTAGATCAATTTGTTGTTGTATTCATTGACGACATCTTAATTTATTCACATGATAAGATTGAGCATGCTGATCATTTGAGAATTGTTTTACAAACTCTGTGAGATAAGCAATTATATGCAAAGTTTAGTAAATGTGAATTTTGGTTGCGAAAAGTTAGTTTTCTGGGACATATTGTAATCAGCCTCTAGAATACAAATGGATCCGAGTAAGATTTCTGCTATTATGGAATGGAAACCTCTGAAGAATGTGTCTAAAGTTCGTAGCTTTCTGGGACTTGCTGGTTATTACCGAAGGTTCATAAAAGGCTTCTCGATGATTGCTGCTTCGTTGACTAGATTGCTTCAGAAAAATGTGAGATTTGAATGGTCCGATAAATGTCAGAAAAGCTTTGATCAGTTGAAAACTCTATTGACTAAAGCTCCAGTTTTGGTACAACCAAAATTGGGTAAAGAATTCGTGATATATAATGATGCTTCGTTGAATGGTCTGGGATGTGTTTTGATGTAGAAAGGCAAAGTTATAGCTTATGCCTCGAGACAATTGAAGCCGCATGAAAGGAACTATTTGACACACGATCTTGAGCTAGCTGCGATTGTGTTTGCCCTAAAGATTTGGCGCCATTATCTTTTCGGTGAGAAATGCCACATATTTTCTAATCATAAAAGTTTGAAGTATCTGATGACTCAGAAAGACTTGAATCTGCGTCAGAAAAGATGGTTAGAGCTATTGAAAGATTACGAGGTTGTGATAGATTATCATCCGGGTAAAGCAAATGTCGTTGCTGATGCATTTAAGTCAGAAATCACTATTTGCATTACGTGCTATGAATGCTCATTTAGACATGTCTGATGATGGTATAGTTTTAGCTGAATTAAAAGGGAAACCGTTGTTTTTACAACAAATTTGTGATACTTAGAAAGTTGATAATGAAATGTTAGCGAAACAAGCTCAGTGGGATTCGAACTCTGATTCTGAATTTTGAGTTGATGATAATGATTGCTTGAGATTTTGAGATCGAATCTGTGTTCCGAGGAATCCAGAGCTGATTCAGTTAATTTTGAATGAAGCTCATAATAGTCGCCTATCTGTTCATCTGAGAAGTACAAAGATGTATCATGATTTGAAGCAACATTATTGGTGGTCTGGAATGAAATGAGATATTTCTGATTTTGTCTTGAAATGTTTAGTCAATCGGCAAGTTAAAGCTAAACATCAGGTTCCATTTGGTTTGCTACAACCGATAATTATTCCCAAATGGAAATTGGATAGAGTAACGATGGATTTTGATTCTGGATTGCCATTAACTTGGTAGTTGATCGATTGACAAAATCTGCCCATTTTATTTATGTTGTAGTTGATTGATTGACAAAATCTGCCCATTTTATTTTGGTACGATCTGATTATTAACTTGATAAGTTAGTTGAGCTTTATATTTCTAATATTGTGAGATTGCACGGAGTGCCATTGTCTATTGTGTCTGATAGAGATCCAAGATTTACATCACGATTCTGGAAGAAATTGTAAGAAGCTTTAGGTACGAAATTGCATTTTAGTACGGCTTTTCACCTGCAAATGGATGGTGAGTCTGAACAAATTATTTAGATTCTCGAGGAAATGTTGAGATGTTGCATCCTTGATTTTGATAGTACGTGGAACAATATTTGCCACTAATTGAATTTGCAAGTAATAATAGTTTTTAGTTGAGCATCAAAATGGCACCCTATGAAGCTTTGTACGGACGTAAATGTCGGACACCTCTGTATTGGACTGAGCTTAGTAAAGTAAGATACACGGGGTCGATTTGATAAAAGACACTGAACAGAAAGTGAAAGTAATCCGTGATAGTCTCAAAGCAGCATCAGATCGTCAGAAATCCTATGTAGATTTGAAACAGAAAAATATTGAGTAATCAAATGTAACACCCCTAACCCGTAAATGACGCCGGTCTAGGGTTAAGACGCATTACCGGACAATCGAAAACTTTTACGGACATTTTAAAACATAATTCCACAAATCACATCAAAATGTCCCTTAAATATGTCTTCGAGACCTTAAACATGCTTTAGAAAAGGGCGGGGACTAAATTCCCAGAAATTTAAAAATTTTTCAAAGTTACAGAGGTCACATGCCCGTGTGGGCAAGCCGTGTGCCTCCCACGGCCTCAGACACGCCCGTGTGTCTAAGCCGTGTCAAAATAGAGCATACATACTGACTTGTCCACACGGCCGTGGGCACGCTCGTGTGCCTCACTCGTGGTCGCTACTGACTTGCACCACACGGCCAGTCACACGCCCGTGTGTCCAGCCCGTAGTCTAGTCTGACTTTTTTGAATTACAACCACGAGGGACACAGTCGAGCCACACGCCCGTGTGTTCAACAGTGTGGGCAATTATAGGCCAATTGCAAGGCAAAATTGCCACTCACACTTTGGGTCATCCCTACAAGCACATACAAGCATATTTCTAAACACAATTGGCAACCAAAAACACACCAAATGGTCATCATATCATATCATCCTATTCAATCTCATTTCTAAGCATACCAACTTATATGCCAAATAGTTCAACTCATTCAAAAATAAACCAAGCATGATTATTCACAACCTACCACTTCATCATGACCATCATTCATCAAACACATATACTCACTTTACATTAATAAGCTTGCCATTACCTTAACTATTTCATAACCATGGAATCCTACCAAAACCAAACATCGTATATCATGACTTTTCATTCATTACACAACCATTTAACTAGCCATATACATAGTTATACACATATTTCAAACATAATTCAAGGTAACTAGCCTATACATGCCATATTTTAGTATATACATTTCCAAAAAGGGTACCAAAATAAGAGTGAGTAGTGTGATGACGATCCTTGATGATTCTTCGAGCCTTCAGTAGCTTTGACGATCTATAAAACAGAGCAAACACACACAAAGTAAGCAAACTTAACATAAAATGCACATAGCCACATTGATACAATAACATTAATGTTTCTCATTTGCAAATTTATCACGTATCCTTTGGCTCATTTGTTTAGCCATTACTTACCCACATTCCATAGCTCGAAGTATCACTTTACTCATAGCTCATTCAAGCATGTATCATATATTATCTCATCAAATCTATACACATATTCACTTAGTAAGCTCATATAAACACTTACCTTTATACACATAGTACCTGAATCATTTATATATTTCACATAGTCTTTCATTTCTTGGATTTGCCTGTTGAACCGTTCGGAACTAAATAGGATACTCAGAGTACTCAAAATAATCGTACAATGCCTACATCTCGGACGTGGTCTTACATGTATTCAAATATCGATGCCATTGTCCCAGACAGGGTCTTACACGAACCAAATACGATGCCAATGTCCCAGACATGGTCTTACACGTAAATCTCATATCGATGCCAACGTCCCAGACGTTGTAACACCCCTAACTTGTAACCATCGTCGGACTAGGGTTAAGAGGCATTACTAATCATTTCCGAACATTCCATATCATTTCACATCTAAACATAACAGTTCATATTCAATGAGTTCCTTTATGAGGTCTACGAGACCTTAATCACATTCTAGAAGGGGGCCAGGACTAAACCAAACACATACAAAAGTTTTCAAAATTTAAACATTTTTCTAAGTTATAGAGGTCACACGCTCGTGTGGGTAGGCCGTGTGCCTCACACGGCCTTAGACACGCCCGTGCGTCCAAGCCGTGGCAAAATAGGGCATACATACTGACTTGTTCACACGGCCTGAGACATGCCCGTGTGCCTTACTCGTGGTCAAAACTGACTTGCATCACACGGCCAGTCACACGCCCGTGTGTCCAACCCGTGGTCGCTACTGACTTGGTCCACATGGCTAGTCACATGCATGTGTGTCTTGCCCGTGGTCAAGTCTGACTTGTTTTATAACACAACCTCGAAAGGCACGGTCGAGCCACACGCCCATGTGCTCAACCGTGTGGGCAGTTATAGGCCATTTTCAAGGCCAAAATACCATCCACACTTTGAAATTATCTATAAGCTTCAAATCTCATGCATTTATACCCCAATTGGCAACCAAAACATACCATTATATGCATCAGATAATCATCATCAACATCATTTATTTCTATACTCAATATCATCACAAATAAGTCCATCCAAAGGATCGAATGTACTCCACCAAACATATAAAACAAGCATTATGCAATCCATACCACAACTTCATATTTTATCTATCTTCTTATCAACCAATTCAAGTATAACACATACCATTTCCATTCTCACTATTTCATAATTCATTCATCAATTTCATAGCCCACATATATGCTCTATCAACATTTAACCATCTAGCCATATCACATGGCAAGGTCCAACATTACCAAAACAGACCATAACTTCTAGCCTATACATGCCATATACCAAATATATATATCTTTCAAAAGTACCGAATTAGATAGCCGATAGTGTGATAGAGATGCTGACGATTTGAGCTAGCTTTACTGACACTGTAAAACAGAGAAACAAATCACACAATAAGCTTCAAAGCTTAGTAAGTTCATAATATAATACATACCACTCAATAATGCAACACCAATATATATAATTAAACCATCACATAGATAGATACACAATCAAGCACATTATCATCCTCAACCATATGCTTAAATATACATTCATTCAATATTTAAAACTATAACATCAACCAAATAGGTTCAAACATACCTTTGCCAACACTTAGTTAACAAATGTACTTGTTATTCGATGCTCAATACTGTATCTCATTCACTGCTCGATATCTTTTCAACTTAACCGCACACTTAGTGCCTAAATTATAGCTAAAGCTTAATTAACATCGCACACTTAGTGCCTTGATACAAAACCGAACTTAATTCAGTATCGCACACACAATGCCAATCATAAAAGTAGAAGCTTCCATTACTTCGCACACACAGTGCCATTCAACTCTGTCTCAATTCATTTTTGCACACTTAGTGCCTCATTTCTCAATCTCATGTATTACATTTTTAATTCAATATCTATCATTCAATTCCCATCACATAGATAACAAATTAACAACTTGTACTATATCCAAACTTACCTTGGACGTCAAAATACCGAAACTAGCCGATCAATCGAGTACTTTATCTTTGCCTCGATCTCGACCCAAATTTCTCCTTTCTTGGTCTATACATATTCAAATTTAACTTATTCAATCACCAATTCATTCAATTTAGTCCACACACACATATTTAAAGCATTTTACAAAATAGCCCTCACATTTTCACATTTCGACACTTTAGTCCCTAATTCATCAAATCACAAAATACACAAAATTTCTTTGCACATAAGCTTAGCCAAAATTTCCCCATGCTAATACAAGCCCATATATTTCATTTATTTATCATTTTAGTCCCTCAAAATATTATTTTCACAATTTAGTCCAAATTACTCAATTTCATCAAAAATCCAAATACAAACTATGTTAACCCAACACTAAGCTTTCATATTTCACCAGCTATCAACACAAAGCTCTCATATTCATCAATGGCACATCTCAAAATTTTCATCTCATTCTAAAATTAAGACATGGGCTTGATAGAACACAAAGCAACAATTACAAATACGTAGAACTTATCAAAAATGGATCAAAAACACTTACCCTATTGAAGCTTAGACTTTGGCCGAATGTTAAAAGCTCAAACCCTTGGTCTTTCAATTTTAGGTGGAATAGGATGAACACTAATGCCATTAATTTCATGTTTGTTTATTAATATTAACTTAATACATAGTTTACCATTTTTCCCTTTGTTAAAGCATTTTTATTTCATTCATTTAATGGTCATTTTTGTCCATCTCCACTATCAAAGAGCTATTTACCACATAAGGACTTCTCATTTAATAAGCCATGCCAAATAGACACTTTAACAATCAGCACACAACTTTTACATTTTATGCGATTAAGTCCTTTTTCTTAATTCGACACACAAACAATAAAATTTTCACACCAAATTTTCACCCATGCTCAATCACATATTATAAACATCAAAAATAATATTGAAATATTTTTCTGACCTCAGATTTGTGGTCTCAAAACCACTTCTAGGGTCTAAACCAGGCTGTTACAGACATGGTCTTACACGAAATCTCTAATCAATGCCAACGTCCCAGACGTGGTCTTACATGATCTCACATACCGGAAACCTATGTCATGACATATGTAATCCTATCTATTCCTAGGTTCGTACGGGGCTTTTCAGACTTTGTTATACTATCAATTCTTCTTCGGATTTCATGTTCTCATCATCTCATATACATTCATCATGATAAATTTTCATATGAACATGAATATATCAATGTAAATACATTTATTTGTATATAAACTTACCTCGGATTTGAGTAAACGAACAGATTCGGCTATTCAATCAGTTTCAATTTTTCGCGATCTAAATCCGTTTTCTTTGGTTCTTGATCTATACATATTCAAATTTAATCCATTTATTCACTAAATCATTCAATTCAATCCAAAGACACATATTTAGGAAAATTTACAAATTAGCCCCCACATTTTCACATTTTGACATTTTAGTCCTTATTTCACAAAATCACAAAAATACACAAAATCTCAATACACCCATGCTTAGCCGAATTCTCTATAGGTCCCTAGCAACCTATATTTTTCATTTATTTCACAATTTAGTCCTTCAAAATATTATTTCTCAATTTAATTCAAATTACTCAAATTTATCAAAAATTCAAAGGCAAAGTATAATAATCTATCACATATCCTTCATATTTCATCCTCAAACATTACAAAACTCGTGTTCATCAATAGCATATTTCAAAATATTCATCAATTCACAAAATTGAAGCATGGGTTTTGAAAAACACGAAGCAACCATTACGAAAACATAGAAATTATCAAAAACTGAAGCAAAACATACCTTAAATCAAGCTCAAAAATGGTTGAATGCCTTAGCTTAGTTTTCTTTCTTTTCTTCAAATGTACCCGTTATAACATCTGGAGAAGAAGCTTCCTCACGAGCTCGAATGGCATATGCTCTGGCAGGCATTCTAACTTCAGATCTCACAACTGAATCTTTTGTAGCTCTTTGACTTCCACTAACATTCCTTGTATTTTGGGAAAGTCTACCTCTAGCTAAAACATTATCAAATCTCAAATTCTGAGCATTCTCTTGCTCAATAGATTCTGGGCAGTGTCGGATGAAATGGTCTAACGATCCACATCTGAAATAGGCTCGGTCATTCAACTTGCAACTTCTCGAATGTCTTTTACCATAGTGTTTACATTCAGGTGCTTAGATCGAACATTTCCAACATTGGCCATCGAAGTAGCGGGAGCTTTGAAATTTGACTGTGATCTAGCTCGATATCTATTCAATTGTCCCACATTAGCCTTTGATCGGCTTTGTTCATATGTGAATTTCTTTGAAGCAACCTGAAATGTTTTACTCAGAAATCTCTTTCTCGCATCTCTAGTTTCAAAGTCAGCTTTTCTTTTCTCTTTCTTAAGTGCCTCAGCTTTGCAAGCTCGTTCAACCAGGACTACGAACTCTTTTATCTCAAGTATGCCTACTAACAGTTTAATATTCTCATTTAGACCATCTTCAAATCTTTTGCACATTATTGCCTCAGTGATACACATTCCCGAGCATACTAACTTAATCTCACGAATTCTCTTTCATATTCGGTAACAGACATGCGACCCTATTTCAATTCTAAAAATTCTTTTCGTTTCTAATCAATAAATCTCTAACTAATGTATTTCTTCCAGAACTCAGTCTGAAAGGAATCCCATGTGACCCATTCTTTCGGAATAAAGAAAATTAAGGTCTTCCACCACTAATAGGTTGTGTCTCATAGCAAGGAAATAACACACTTTATACACTCTTCAGGACTCAATGACATCTCATTGAATACTCCAATAGTGTTCTCTAACCAAAACTTGGCTTTCTCAGTATCATCATCACTATTGGCCCTGAACTCTTCAGCCCCATATTTATGGATTTTGTCGACTGGAGGTTTTTTCAACAGATTCATACTCATAACCGGAGGCACAACTGGGGTCTGAGGGGGATTGGGAGGGGTGGAGGTTGTGAAATAGTCGGATTATTTCTCATGTACTAAGTGAACCACTCGTTCATAATTTGGAAGAAAGCTTATTTAGCTTCTCCCTCTTGACCGCTAGTAGCCGGTCTCAAATCAGATGGCGCTGTCCCTTGAGCGAGAGCAGGTGCGTTACTTTCTACATCATCATCTATGACTTTTTCGGGATCCATTACTATACGATAAACACATTTTATACGCCAGGATTCATCACACTATCACATTTCATATATATGGCATGTACAGCTAGACTCTCACACGCTACGTAAGTCCAAGAATTTACTAAACCGTAGCTCTGGTACCAATCAAATGTAACATTCCTAACCCATAATCATCGCTGATCTAGGGTTAAGAGGCATTACCGAACAATCAAAAACTTTTACAGACATTTTAAAACATAATTCCACAAATCACATCAAAGTGTCACTTAAATAGGTCTTCGAGACCTTAAACATGATTTAGAATAGGGCCAGGACTAAATCGAACACATACGAAAATTCTCAAAAATTTAAAAATTTTTCAAAGTTACAGAGGTCACACGCCCGTGTGGGCAGGCCGTGTGCCTTACACTGCCTCAGACACGCCCGTGTGTCTAAGCCGTGTCAAAATAGGGCAAACATACTAACCTGTACACACGGCAGTGGACATGCCCGTGTGCCTCACCTGTGGTTGCTGCTGACTTGCACCACATGGCCAGTCACACGCCCGTGTATCCAGCTCGTGGTCGAGTCTGACTTGTCTTGAGTTACAACCAGAGGGACATGGTCGAGCCACACGCTCGTGTGCTCAATCGTGTTGGCAATTATAGGCCATTTGCAAGGCCAAATTTCCACCCACATTTTGGGTCATCCCTACAAGCATATTTTTAAACACAATTGGCAACCAAAAACACACCAAATGGTCATCATATCATTCCATTCAATATCATTTCTAAGCATACCAACTTATACGCCAAATAGTTCAACTAATTCACAAATAAAACAAGCATGATTCATTCACAACTTACCACTTCATCATGACCATCATTCATCAAACACGTATACTTACTTTACATCAATAAGCTTACCATTACCTTGACTATTTCATAACCATGGAATCCTACCAAAACCAAACATTATATCATGACTCTTGATTCATTAAACAACCATTTAACTAGCTATTTCACATGGCTATACACATATTTCAAACATAACTTAAGGTAACTAGCCTATACATGCCATATTTTAGTATATACATTTCCAAAAAGGGTACCAAAATAAGAGTGAGTAGTGTGATGACAATCCTTAATGATTCCCCGAGCCTTCAATAACTTTGACTATCTATAAAATAGAGCAAACACACACAAAGTAAGCTTTCAAAAGCTTAGTAAGCCATATACAAATAAACTTAACATAAAATGCACATAGCCACATTGATACAATAACATTAATGTTTCTCATTTGCAAATTTATCACGTATCCTTTGGCTCATTTGTTTAGCCATTACTTACCCACATTCCATAGCTCAAAGTATCACTTTACTCATAGCTCATTCAAGCATGTATCATATATTATCTCATCAAATCTATACACATATTCACTTAGTAAGCTCATATAAACACTTACCTTTATACACATACATAGCGTACTTTTCAAACGTACCTGAGTCGTTTATATATTTCACATAGTCTTTCATTTCTTTGATTTGCCCGTTGAACCATTCAGAACTAAATAGGATACTCAGAGTACTCAAAATAATTGTACAATGCCTACATCCCAGACGTGGTCTTACATGTATTCAAATATCGATGTCATTGTCCCAGACAGGGTCTTACACAAACTAAATACGATGCCAATGTCCCAGACACGGTCTTACACGTAAATCTCATATCGATGCCAACGTCTCAGACATAGTCTTACACGAAATCTCTAATCAATGCCAACGTCCCAGACGTGGTCTTACATGATCTCACATACCAAAAACCTATGTCATGACATATGTAATCCTATCTATTCCTAGGTTCGTACGGGGCTTTTCGGACTTTGTTATACTATTGATTCTTCCTCAGATTTCATGTACTCATCATCTCATATACATTCATCATGATAAATTTTCATATGAACATGCATATATCAATGTAAATACATTTATTTGTATATAAACTTACCTCAGATTTGAGTAAACGAACAGATTCAGCTATTCAATCAGTTTCAATTTTTCGCGATCTAAATCTATTTTCTTTGGTTCTTGATCTATACATATTCAAATTTAATCCATTTATTCACTAAATCATTCAATTCAACCCAAAGACACATATTTAGGGAAATTTACAAATTAGCCCCTACATTTTCACATTTTGACATTTTAGTCCTTATTTCACAAAATCACAAAATACACAAAATCTCAATACACCCATGCTTAGCCGAATTCTCTATAGGTCCCTAGAAACCCATATTTTTCATTTATTTCACAATTTAGTCCTTTAAAATATCATTTCTCAATTTAATTCAAATTACTCACATTCATCAAAAATTCAAAGACCAACTATTTTAATCTATCACATATCCTTCATATTTCATCCTCAAACATTACAAAACTCGTGTTCATCAATAGCATGTTTCAAAATATTTATCAATTCACAAAATTGAAGCATGGGTTTTGAAGAACACGAAGCAACCATTATGAAAACATAGAAATTATCAAAAATCAAAGCAAAGCATAACTTAAATCAAGCTAAAAAATGGCCGAATGCCCTAGCTTAGTTTTGTTTCTTTTCTTTTCTTCAAATTCGGCAATATAATGGCTGTTGAAAGTATCTCTGCTGAAGAAAGTATTCAGATTTGGACGTAAAGGCAAATTAAGTCGAGGTTCATCGGGCCGTATAAGATCATTGAACGTGTTAGACCCATTGCATATAGATTATTGTTGCCACCTGAGCTAGAAAGAATTCATAATTTATTTCACGTATCAATGCTTAGACGATATAGATCCAACCCCTCTCATGTGATTTCTCCTTCTGAGATTGAAATTCGATACGATATGACTTATGAAGAAGAATCGATTCGTATCCTGGCTCATGAGATTAAAGAATTGAGAAATAAAAAGATTTCGTTAGTAAAAGTACTGTGGCATCGACATGGAGTGGAAGAGGCTACGTGGGAGCCCAAAGATACTATGAGACAACAATATCCGAATCTATTAAATGGTAAGATTTTCAGGGATGAAAATCCCTGAGGGGGAGAATTGTAATAGTCCAGTTTAGACCCTAGTCAAAATAGTGGTTTCGAGACCACAAATTTGAGTAAAAAATATGATATGAGAATAAGTATGTGTGTAAGTTTCGTGATTTAATTTGGCCATTTATGTGTTTAATTTGAGAAAAGGACCAAATTGTGAAATATGCTAAATTAGCATGCCATATGTTAAAAGCACCTATGTGTCATGTCTTTATAAATGTAAGGTCCTTATAATGCAATTGGACCATTTGAATTATGGATGGACATTAATGCCATATGTTAGTGGAATTTATAATGTTACAATAAAAGGTTAAAATTGGAATTATATTATTAAAGAAATTATAATAAAAAAAGCTTAATAATAGCCATAATGTTCATCCATTTAGCCTAATATTGAAAGAAAAAGAAGAAAGAAAACTAAGCTTATGTTTTGCTTCAGTTTTTGATAATTTTTACGTTTTTGTAATCATTGCTTCGTGTTCTTCAAAACCCATGCTCTAATTTTGTGAATAGATGATAAATGTGAAATATATCATTGATGATTTTTCAAGCTTTGTGATGTTTGATGATGAATTAGGAAAGATATGTATTTGATTAACATAGTTTGTCTTTGAGTTTTTGGTGATTTTGAGTATTTTGGATTAAATTGAAAAAATAATATTTTGAGCTGCTAAATTTTGAAATAAATGAAAAATATGGGTTGCTAGGGACCTACTAGAGAATTCGACCAAGCATGGGTGTATTGAGATTTTGTGTATTTTATGATTTTGTGAAATAAGGACTAAATGTCAAAATGTGAAAATGTGAGGGCTAATTTGTAAATTACCCTAAATATATGTTTTTGGATTTAATTGAATGGTTTGGTGAATAAATGGATTAAATTTGAATATGTATAGATCAAGAACCGAAGAAAACAGATTTAAATCACGGAAAGTCGAAAGTGATCAAATAATCGAGTTTGTACGTTTGTCCAAATCTGAGGTAAGTTTATATACAAATAAACGTATTTACATTGATATATGTATTTTATATGAAGATACATAATGATGAATGTGTACAAGATGAGGAGTACGTGAAATCCGAGATAGTATCGACATAGTGTCAACATCTGAAAAACTCCCGTACGAACCTAGGAATAGATAGGATTACATATGTCATGACATAGGTTTTCGATATGTGATATCATGTAAGACCACGCCTAGGACGTTGGCGTTGATTTGAGATTTCGTGTAAGACCACATCTGAGATGTTGGCATCGATATGAGATTTATGTGTAAGACCATGTCTGGGACCTTAGCATCGATATTTGGTTACATGTAAGACCACGTCTGGGACGTGGGCATTGTACGACTATTCCGAGTATTCTGAGTATCCTATTTGATTCTGAACGGTTCAACGGGCAATTCCGAGAAAAACAAAAGGATATGTGAAATGTATAAACAAGTCAGGCACGTTTGAAAGGTACACTATGTATGTGTATGAAAGGTAAGTTTATATATGAACTTACCAAAGTGAATATGTGTATGGATTTGATAAGATAATATGTGATATATGTTTAAATGTGCTATGAGCATAAGTGATGCTTTGAGATGTGATATGTTGGCAATTTATGGCTAAACAAATGAGCCAAAGATCTTGTTATGAAATTGCAAATGAGAAATATTAATGACATTGTATCAATGTGATTATGTGCCTTTTATGTTAAGTTTATTTGTATATGGCTTACTAAACTTTTGGAAAGCTTACTTTGTGTGTATTTACTTTGTTTTACAGATCGTTAAAGCTATGAAAGGCTCGGTAATCATTGAGGATCATCACCACACTATCAAACTCTACTTTAGTACTTTTAAATGTGTATATAGCTAAATATGGCATGTTATGCAAGTTGTTTTGGGATATGTTTGATATATGTAATAGCCATGTGATATGGCTAGATAAATGTTTGTGATAAGTATGAGTGATCAAGCTATATGATGCTTAGTTTGATATGGTTTGTTAGTTAATGAAATGGCCAAGGTAATGGTAAGCTTGTTGATGCAAAATTTGGTATATGTTTAATGAGAAATGTAAGGGAACTTGCTTAGAAATGTTTGTCATTTAGTTGAGCTAATTGTTGCATAAGATATTATGCTTGAAATGCTTATGAATGCTTGGAATAGTTGGTTATTTATGGCATGAATTGAATTGGTATGATGCGTGTAGAGATAGCCCATAGTGTGGGTGGCATTTTGGCCTTGAAAATGGCCTATAATTGCCCACACAGTTGAGCACACAGGCATGTGGCTCGATCGTGTCCCTCGTGATTGTATATCAATACATGTCAGACTTGACCAAGGGCTGGACACACAGGCATGTGACTGGCCGTGTGGTGCAAGTCAGTAGCGACTACGGGTGAGGCACACGGGCGTGTCCACGGTCGTGTGGACAAGTCAGTATGTGATATGATCCGTCTCTGGATGAGTCAAAATGTATTTGAGTTGCCTGATCGTCTACGAAGAGGAAACAAGCCTTTCAAGAAATTATAGGAAAATTTGGAAGAGTTGCAGAAGCTTTTAAGTGAATTTGTTTTAAGAAATGGATTAAGTTAGGAATGGAGGTTTGAGAAATGATGGGGGCAGTTTAGATGATAGGTTCAGTTTTAAGATGAAGGAAGATGGATAAAAGATAGGTGATATTTTGGTGGAAATGGATTAAAGAACTTAAACAAAGAAACGATTCAACACTATATTAGTGTCACCCCGGTTTCTATAATAGTTTAAGGTGGAAGATGGAATCGAAGATGGACCAAAGACCCGTTACTTAACAAAGTAGGAACCAATGGTATAATTGAATGGAAGAGAAACGACTAACGCCACAAGCAATGCTTGATAAGTCGGAATCAAAACTCGTATGAAAGATAGAGAGGAGAAAATCTCACTCGATGAACAAAGTTCATAAAATATATTCAAGGATCAAAAGTCTCCCTTTTACAAACTAATAACAGGTATATATAGTGCTTACATGTGGTTAGCTGAAGAGACAAATGAATTCAACTTTAATATGCATTTAAATGGCTAAAATAAAAATCTAAAAACTCTTGAATTCCTCCAGCCAAATAACAACAACTTTATGACTCCTAATGAGCTGAATAAATGAATTTGAATGCTTAAAAAGTGTCCCTTGAGTTCTTCCATGATCAACTGAAAAGTCACTAGCCAAATGAAAAGTCTCAACTTTTGGAATTCTAGCCATGTAACTCCCATCTTCAATGTGATTAATTCTCCATGATCAACAGAAAAGTCACCAGCCAAATGATGGAGAAATGATTGCTTGTAGTAAAACCATGAAGCAAACGTTATGGTAGTTGAAGACAAAGAGGTTGCTGAATTTAAAGAGCCATAATGCTCTTCTTTATTCAATAGTAATAATGGATGTAAGATGAAAAGTCACCTGCAATTATCACATGTAACCGACAAATTAATGCAATTATTAAACTTAAAATAAATTAACAACTAACTTAATTAAATAAACTAACACTTAAACATCATTTATTCTAGCAACTAGCTTAATTAAATAAAGTATTATTAAATGAACTTAACTCATGCATCAATAAATTAACCTAGTAACTAGATATAATTAAAGAAACAACTATTAAATTAAATTCATTAAAGGAACTCAATTAATTAAACTAAGTTGAGTTGAATTAATGACCAGCAACCATTTATTGAACTAAGATGCTTAAATGCAAGTATTAAAAATGCTAACTAAATGCAAAGCTGAAAATTAAATAAAGAGTTCAATATAGTTGGTTCGGTTCAAAGAGCTGGAATCAGCTTCATTTTGCACTTTGGCCCTTCAAACTTAGGCCACTCTCGATGGCATCGGATGGAGTCGGACCATGATGCGACCAAAATTGCATCAGTATGTATGCCCTGTTTTGACACGGCTTAGATACACGGGCGTGTCTGAGGCCGTGGGAGGCACACGGCCTGCCCACACGGGCGTGTGACCTCTATAACTTAGAAATTTTTTTAAATTTCCAAGAATTTCTATATGTGTTTGGTTTAGTCCCAGCCTTATTCTAAAGCATGTCAAAGGTCTCAAAGACCTATTTAAGGGATACTTTGATGTGATTTGTCAATTTAAGTTATGAAATATCCGTAAAAGTTTCTAAATGTCCAGTAATGCCTCTTAAGCCTAAATCAGCGATGGTTACGGGTTAGGGGTGTTACAATATCTCTCAACAAAGGAACAACACATTTAACACATTCATCAGGGGTACATGACAACACATCAAATACACGAATCGTATTCTCAAGCCAGAACTCGGCTCTCTCAGCATCATTATTAGTAGTAGCATGAAATTTTTCAGCCCCATATTTTCTAATCTTATCAACCAAAGGTTTATTCAGATGAATTGGATCTATAACTTGGGGAGTTATAGGAACTTGCGGGGGCGAAGGTTGAGGAACAACCAGATTTGCTCTAACATACTGAGTGAACCACTCATTCATCATTTAGAAGAAGGCTTGTTTAGCCTCTCCTTTCTGACCATTGGTAACCGATCTAGAATCAGACGGCGCTGTCCCTTGAGTGGGAGCAGGCGCATTACTTTCAACATTGTTAGCAACGCTCATTCAGGATCCATTTACTATACGAAAAACACTTTTATATGTCAGGATTCATTACACTATCACAGTTCGTATATTTATGGCATGTATAGCTAGACTCTCACACGCTATGTTAGTCCTAGAATCGACTAAACCATAGCTCTGATACCAACAAATTGTAACACCCCTAACCCGTATCCGTCGCCGGACTAAGGTTAAGAGGCATGACATATCAGACCATATCACAATCATTTCACTAACATCAAATATTCACAAACATTCCATAGCAAAATATCCACATAGAGTCCCTTTAGAAGGTCTACGAGACCTTAAACATGCACTGGGAAGGGGTCGGGACTAAACCGAGCACATACATATTTTTTTGAAAACTTAAACATTTTTCAAATTTACAGAGGTCACACACCTATGTGGGCAGGCCGTGTGCCTCACACGACTTAGACATGCCTGTGTGTCCAGGTAGTGGAAAAATAAGGCATACATACTGACTTGTCCACATAGCCACAAGACACACCTGTGTGTCAGACCTTGTGAAAATTATGGAGGCTACTAACTTGCTCACACGACCAGTCACATGCCCGTGTGTAACAGTCCGTTTAGACCCTAGTCAAAACAGTTGTTTTGGGACCACAAATATGAGTTAGAAAAATGTTTTAATATTATTTTTTGTGCTTGAAGTATGTGAATTGATATGTGTGAAATTTTCGTGATTTAATTTAATCATTTGGGTGCCCGATTTGTTAAAAGGACTAAATAGCATAAAAGATAAAAATGGCATTCTATGTGTTTAATGTGTTGGATTGCTTTGGCTTTTGAATATAATGGCCTTAACTTGAAATTATGCCATAAGAATTATGAGTGGACATTAATGACCAACAAATAAGTGATTTTTAATTGTTATAAAGTAAGGGTAAAATGGTAAATCATGTATTTATGTATATTAAATAAAGCAAAACCATTTTAATGTTCATCTTTCTCAATTCTCCAACCGAAAATAAGAAAATAGCTAAGGCTTGGAAGCTTTGAAACATTCGGTTACTTCAAGGCTCAATTGTAAGTTTGTTTTTGTTTGGTTTTTGATTATTTTTATATTTTTGTGATCATTGTTAAGTGTTCTAGCTAGCCCATGCTTAAATTCATGAAATTGATTATGATTTTGAGTTATGCCATTGTTGATAATGTGAGCTTTGTGAGGTTTGATGATAGAAAATAAGTGTTGGATGATAGATAAATGTATTCTGTATTAGGATTTTTGATGAATTTAATTATTATGGGCTAAATTATGAAAATGAGAAATTGTGGGGATAAAATGTGAAATAAATGAAATATGTGGACTAATATAAGCTAAGGGAATATTCGGCTAAGCCTTTGTATAAGGAAATTATGTGTATTTTGTGATTTTGTGAAATGAGGACTAAAGTGTTAAAATGTGAAAATATGAGGGCTAATTTGTAAAATGCCCTAAATATGTGCAAATGGATTGAATTGAATGATTTGGTGAATAAAAGAGTTAAATTTGAATGTGTATAGATCAAGAACCAAAGAAAATAGAATTAGATCAGGGGAAATCGAAAGTAGTTGAATAGCCATTCATTTCCATTCTTTCTCATACAAGGTAAGTCGATATACAAATAAATGTGTTTGAAATGAATTATTATTGCTTATATGTGAATGAATTGTGATATATGGCTATTGAAGCTAAATATGTGAAATCCGAGCAAAATTCTGATAATGTGATGACGTCCGAAAAGCCCCGTACGAACCACAGGAATAGTTAGGATACATATGTCATGACATAGGATCCCGATATGAGTTATTGTGTAAGACCACATCTGGGACGTTGGCATCGATTTGAGATTTACATGTAAGACCATGTCTGGGATATCGGCATCGTGTATAATTTCGTGTAAGACCCTATCTGCGACAGAGGCATCGATATTTAATTACATGTAAGACCACATTGGCTTTGTACGAGCTTTCTGAGCTATCCGAGTATCCTATTTGATTTCGAATGGTTCAATGGGCATTTCGAGAAATAAATGAGTATACATTCAAGTCAATGATGCACACAGGCTAGACACACGGGCATGTGATAGGCCGTGTGACCCAAGTCAGTGTTGCACACGGGGTAAGACATGGTCTAAGGCATGGCCGTGTGAGGCACATGGCTTAGCCACACGGGCGTGTGCCCTGTTTTGAAGAAAAATTTTTAAAGTTTCGTAAAAGTTTTAAATGTGATCGGTTCAGTCCCGAACTACTTCTAAAGCATGTTTAAGGTCTCGTAGACCTTCTAAAGGGACTTTGTGTTATTGATTAACTATGATATGCTGATGTGTGAGCAATGATTGTTTAAATGTTATGATTCAATCGGTAATACCTCGTAACCCTAGTCCAGTGATAGATACAGGTTAGGGGTGTTACACCGTGTGGCTATTTGAAATGACCACATGCCTGTGTCTGGGCCGTGTACTCGGTTGTGTCAAACCTGGAGAGTATACTGACTTGGCCTAGCATACACCTGTGTGTGCGACCGTGTGCCCTGCCTAGGTTCACTGCAAAGTGGCCCTCGAGCAGCACGACAGAGACACATGCCCGTGTCCCTGCCCGTGTGGGCAGAAGATAGGACAATTTGCCACCCAATTTGGGTCCTCCCTACAAGCATCAAACAAGCAACAAGTATGCCACATTTCCAGCCAATTTCAAGCACAAAACATACACCGTTTAAACCATCTCCTCATCAACCAATTTCATGCTCAAAACCTAAACCAAAACATACCAAAATCTCATAACAACTCATTAATTCATACATGATCAATATCCCAAAATATCACTTCCATTTTCATACTAAAATCTTACCAAATTCTCAACAAAGCACATACCAAATTGACCATTTCTTTTGGTCATTTATAAACATCAAAACATACCATTACTTAGCACAAATCATGTACCACATCCAAACCATATTTTCATCCACAAGCAAGCCATATCACATGGCTATAAAATGCATATCTCAAAACATATCACACTAGCCCTAGCCTATACATGCCATACTTTTAACATTTACACTTCCAAAAGGTACCAAAATAGAGTTCGATAGTGTAGTGATGATCCTCGACGATCCCAGAGCTACCAGTAGCTTCGATAATCTATAAAACAATGCAAACACACACAAAGTAAGCTTTCAAAAGCTTAGTAAGCCATATACAAATAAACTTATCACATAGATTCATACATATGGTTCATGGAATAACACAATCACAAGTCATATTTCTTTTATATCTCAATTGATCATGTTCACTTGCTCATAATCACATGTCATGTAATGTAGCTCACATATCAAGTGATCATATACATACATACCTTTCATTGCCAAATTTCATATACATACATATGTATTGGAATTTGGATGCACATTCGTATACTCATTTATTTCTCGGAATGCCCGTTGAACCATTCGGAATCAAACAGGATACTCGGATAGCTCAGAGAGCTCATACAATGCCAACATCCTAGACGTGGTCTTACATGTAATTAAATATCGATGCCTTTGTCCCAGACAGTGTCTTATACGAAATAATATACGATGCCGATGTCCCAGACATGGTCTTACACGTAAATCTCAAATCGATTCCAACGTCCCAGACTTGGTCTTACACGATAACTCATATCAGAATCCTATGTCATGACATATGTATTCTAACTATTATGGTTCTTACGGGGCTTTTCGGATGTCATCACATTAGCATAATTTTCTCAGATTTCACATATTCAGCTCCAATAGCCTTTCATCACATTTCATTAACATATAAGTAATAATAATTCAATTCAAACACATTTATTTGTATATAGACTTACCTCGTATGGATTCGGATAGAAATAAATGATTACTCGACCACTTTACATTTTCCTCGATCTAATTCCGTTTTCTCTAGTTCTTGATCTATACACATTCAAATTTAGCTTATTCATTCACCAACTCATTCAATTCAATCCATAAGCATATATTTAGGGAATTTTACAAATTAGCCCTTACATTTTCACATTTTGACATTTTAGTCCCTATTTCATAAAATCACAAAATACACATAATTTCCTTATACACATGCTTGGCCGAATATTCCATTAGTCCATATAATCCCATATCTTTCATTTATTTCACATTTTAACCCCTCATTTTATACCTTTCTCAATTTAGTCCACAATAAACAAATTCATCTAAAATTCCAATACAAAACATGTTTATCTAACACCAAACTTTCATATTTCACCAAATAACATCCTTAAGCTCACAAAATCATCAATGGCACATCATACAATCATCAACAATTTCTGAAATTTAGGCGTGGGCTTGATAAAACACAAAGCAATGATCACGAAAACGTAAAAATCATCAAAAACCCAACAAAACTCATACCTTCATTAAGCTTTAACAAGGCCGAACATTTGAAAACTTTGAACCCTTGTTTTCTTTTTGATTTTCGGCAAAATGATGAAAAGATGAAGCAAAAATCATGTTTTGTTTAATTAATAAACATTAATTCATCATTTACCAAAATAGCCTTATTAAACAAATTTAAAATCCACTAACATTTAATATACTATGTCAATTCGACATACATATCATGTAGCATACAACTTTTACATTTCCTGCGATTAAGTACTTTTTATCAAATCGGCACACAAGCGGTAAAATTTTCATACGAAACTTTCACAGATATTAATTCACATACTGTAAATATAGAAAATAATATTAAAATATTTTTTGACTCAAATTTGTGGTCCCAAAACCACTATTCTGACTAGGGTATAAACTAGGCTTTTACAATATTGATTACAGACAGCTGAATAAAGTGACTATAAAGAAAAAATACCCTCTACTGCGAATTGATGATTTATTTGATCAGTTGAAAGGGGCTACAGTATTTTCATAGATTGATTTGAGAACGAGTTATTATCAGTTGATAGTTAAAGAGTCAGATGTGTCGAAAATCGCGTTCAGAATGAGGTACGGACATTATGAATTCCTGGTTATGCCTTTTAGATTAACTAATACTCCTGTAGTTTTCATGGACTTGATGAACTGAATATTCAGATCGTATTTAGACAGATTTATTCATTGATGACATTCTGATCTATTCGTGAGATGAACCTAAACATACCGAGCACTTGAGAGTTGTGTTACTAACTTTACGTGATAAGCAATTATTTGCAAAGTTCAGCAAATGTGAGTTTTGGCTCCTAGAGGTTGGATTTCTGGGGCATATTGTTTTAGCTAACGGTATTAAAGTTGACTGGAGGAAGATTTTTGCTATCGTTGATTGGAAACCACCGAGAAATGTGTCTGAAGTTTGTAGTTTTCTGGGCTTAGTGGGCTATTACCGAAGATTCATGAAAGGATTTCCGATGATTGCGACACCGATGACATGACTGCTTCAAAAAAATGTGAAATTTGAATGGTCAAAAAAATGTTAGCAGAGTTTCGAACAGTTGAAAGTATTGTTAACTGAAGCACCAATTCTGGTTCAACCTAAATCGAGGAAAGAGTTTGTGATTTATAGTGATGTATCATTAAACGGTCTGGGATGTGTTCTAATGCAAAAAGGAAAAGTTATAGCTCATGCTTCCTGACAATTGAAACTGCATGAAAAGAACTATCCGACGCACAACTTAGAGTTGGCTGTAATTGTGTTTGTATTGAAAATTTGGCGACACTACTTATATGGTGAAAATGCCACATTTATACGGATCACAAAAGCTTAAAATATTTGATGTCACAAAAAGATTTGAATCTGTGACAATGAAGATGGCTTGAGTTATTGAAAGATTATGAATTTGTGATTGATTATCACCCAGGAAAAGCTAATGTTGTTGTTGATGCCCAGAGCCGAAAATCTTTGTTTGCATTACGAGCAATGAATACCCAGTTGATGATTTGTGATGATGGGTCTATTTTAGCTGAATTGAAAGCTAAACTGGTATTTCTTCAACAAATCTATGAAGCTTAGAAAAATGACCGTGTATTGCAAGTTAAACAAATTCAATGTGAGACTAACTTTAATTCAGAGTTCCAGATTGGAGCTGATGATTGTTTAAGGTTCTGAAATAGAATTTGCATACTAAGAAATTCAGAACTTATTTAGAAGATTTTGCACGAAGTGCACAATAGCTGTTTATCTATTCATCCAGGGAGTAGCAAAATGTACAACAATTTGAAACAGTTTTATTGGTGGCAAGGCATGAAACAAGCTATCTCAGGGTTTGTTTCTAAATGTTTGATTTGTCAGTAAGTCAAAGTTGAACATCAAGTACCATTGGGTTTACTGCAGCCTGTGATGATTCCCGAGTGGAAATGGGATGGAGTTACAATGGATTTTGTATCGGGATTGCCCCTAACTCCAAAAAAGAAAGATGCTATCTGGGTTGTCGTTGATCGACTAACAAAATCTACTCATTTTATACCGGTTTGTACAAATTATTCTCTTGATAGACTAGCTGAATTGTACATTTATGAGATTGTTCGATTGCACGGGGTGCTACTATATATTATTTCTGATAGAGATCCCAGATTTATGTCGCGATTCTGGAAGAAACTGCAAGAAGCTCTGGGAACAAAGTTGAACTTCAGTACTACTTTTCATCCTCAGACTGACAGTCAGATTGAGAGAGTTATTCATATTCTCAAAGATATGTTGAGATATTGTATTTTAAAGTTTGAGGGTAGTTTGGGAAAAATATTTATTGTTTATTGAGTTCGCGTATAATAATAGTTTTTGGATGAGTATAAAGATGGCATCGTACGAAGCTTTATGCAATCTCAAATGTCAAACTTCACTATACTAGACTGATCTAAGTGAGAAAAAGATTCACGGGGTTGAATTGATCAGAGAAACTGAAGAAAAAGTGAAAATAATTTGCGACAGTTTAAACGTAGCTTCAGATTAACAGAAAATCATACACTGATTTAAAATGTAAAGAAATTGAGTTTCAAGTTGGGGACCGAGTGTTTCTAAAGGTGTAACCATGGAAAAATATTATTCGATTTGGCCGTAAAGGAAAGCTAAGTCTGCGATTTATCGGACCGTATGAGATGATCGAAAGAGTAGGGCCTGTAGCGTATCGACTAGCTTTACCGCCAGAACTTGAAAAGATTCATAATGTCTTTCACGTTTCTATGCTACATCGATATATATCTGATCTTTCACATGTGATTTCTCCTGTAGATGTTGATATACAGACTGATTTGACATATAGCGAAGAACTGATTAGGATTTTAGCTCGTGAAATTAAAGATTTGAGAATTAAATGCATAGCCCTAATAAAGATTTTTTGGCATAAACACGGGATCGAGGAAGCTATGAGAAAACAGTACCCTAACCTATTTACCGGTAATATTTTAGGGGACGAAAACCCTAATGGGGGAGAGTTGTAACAGCCTTTTTTTAGTCAAATCAAAATAGTGGTTTTGGAACCACAAATCTAAAGTCAAAAAATTTATTTTATTATTTTAATAAAGTTTACAGCATGATAGATTAATTTCGTGAAAGTTTCATAAAGAAATTTTACTGTTTGAATGCTTAATTCAGTAAAAAGGACTAAATCGCGTAAAATGTAAAACTTGTGTTCAATTAGCTAAAAGTGTCAAATAGCTATAGAACATTAAAGTCAAGGTCCTTAAGTGGTAAATAGGCCGTTGTGGTTAGTGGATGATGATAGCATGGTAATTGGTGTAATTTTGATTAAGTAATAAGGTTAATTTTGGTATTTAGTAATTAAGGTTAATTAAATAAAACAAAAACAAATTTTGGGTGCTTTCATCTTCTCCAAGCCTAAAATAAGAGAGGAAAAAAACCATTTTTATTCCTTGGAAGGTTCGGCCATAGCTATTTGAGCATGTAAGTGATTTTTTACTTTGTTTTTAATGATTTTTACGTTTTTGATATCGTTGCTTCGTAATCTAGCTAGCCCGTACCTTAGATTTTGAAACTGTTAAAGATTTAATATGTTACCATTATTGAATGTTGAGTAAATTAATATTGATGATAGACTATGAAGGTTTATTGATAGATTTACTAGTTTTGTAAAGTGATTTTTGACAAAAATGTCAAAAGGGGGTTAATTTGTAAAAATGTAAAATTATGTGGGTAAAAGTGTGAATAAATTGAAAATATGGGCTGCTAGTAATATGTATTAAATTTGGCTAAGCACAGGTTTGTACTAAATTGCATAAATTTGCAATTTTATGTGATAAGGACTAAATTGTAAAAATTCAAAAGTTTAGGGGCAAATGTGTAAAATAGCCCTAATGTGTGTTTTGGACTAAATTGAATAAATAGTTGATTAAATAAGCTTATTTTAATAATATATAGATCAAGATAAGCTGAGATTGGGATTAGATCGGGGAAAAGGAAAGGTTGACGATTAGCAGATATTTTTATCCGAGCAACTCAAGGTAAGTTCATATAATTTATAGCAGTCCAGTTTAGACCCTAGTCAGAACAGTGGTTTTGAGACCACAAATCTGAGGTTGAAATAATATTTTAATGTTATCTTTAGTGTTGAATCTATGTGACATAGTCCGTGTGAAAATTCTGTGTGATAATTTTATTGATTGTGTGTCGAATTAAGAGAAAGGACTTAATGGCATAAAGTATAAAAGCTATGTGCTGATTTATAAGTACCTAATTGTGGCTGACTTCATAATGAGGAGGACTTATGATGCAATTTGAACATAATTGAGTATAGTGGACGGCATAATGATAACATATATGTTTTTATATGTTAAAATGATAATTTAAAATTTATATTTTATATTATATTATAAGGTTATAATAAAAACATGAATTAGAGGCATTTCTTTTCATGTTCATCTTTGTTTCCATTGAGAAACAAGAATAAGAAAGGGGTTTTAAGCTTTGTGACATTTGGCCTTGGTGTAATTCAAAATCGGGTATATGTTTTTGATCGGTTTTTGATAGTTTCTATGTTTTTGTAATCGTTTCTTCGTGCTTTAGCTAACTCGTGTTGTAATTTTACGAATTGATGATGTTTTTGTGATGAGCCATTGATGAATACTTAAGCTATGTGTTAGTTGATAGTGAAATATGAAAGCTTGGTGTTGGATTAACATAGTTTGTATTGAGATTTTTAGTGAAATTGAGTATTTTTGGCTTAATTGAGAAAGTGAGAAATTGAAGGGTTAAATTGTTAAATAAATGAAATGTATGAGCTTGTATTAGCATGGAAAGAATTCGGCTAGCATATGTGTTTTGAAATTTTGTGTATTTGATGATTTTGTGAAATAGGGACTAAATTGTTGAAATGTGAAAATGTGAGGGTTATTTTGTAAAATGCCCTAAATAAGTGTGTGTGGACTAAATTGAATGAAATTGTGATTGAATGGATTGAATTTGAATGTGTATAGACCAAGGAAAGAGAGGTTCAGATCGAGATCGAGGCAAAGATAAAGTCCTCGATTAATCGACCGTTTTGATAGTTCGACGTTCGAGGTAAGTTCGGATATAATACATGTTATTAAGATATGTTTTTGTATTACGAAATGAATATGTATATGATTATGAGAATTTAGATGCTATGTGCAAGATTTTATTGATGGCACTAAGTGTGCGAAATTGAAATTGAAACAAAAATGAATAGCACTGTGTGTGCAATGTTATGAATGCTTCGGCTTATACATTTGGTACTGTGTATGCGATACTGAGATAAGTCGGTTCAAAGAATAGGCACTAAGTGTGCGATGACGAATATGCACTGAGTGTGCGATTAAATTGAAAGAATATCAGAGGATGATCGACATGTAATATCGAGCATTGAGTAGCTTGGAAATTGAATAACTATGTGTTAGCTAAGGTATGTATTGAACCTTTGTGGTTGATGGGTTTATAGATAAAGATATGAATGGATGAATGAGTATTTTAGCTATGGATGATATAGTATGAATATGAGAGAATTGATCTATGTGATGGTTATTATATACATTGATATGAATTGATGAAATAATTGTATTGTATTTCAAACTTACTAAGCTTTGGAAAGCTTACTGTGTGATTTGTTTCTCTGCTTTGCAGTGTCAGTAAAGCTAGCTCAGATTTGGGGATCGTTAGCATCTCAATCACACTATCGGCAATATATTTTAGGTACTTTTGGAAAGATGTACATAGATGAAATATGGCATGTGTAGGCTAGATATTTGAATCATATTTGAGATGTGCAAATAGCCATGAAGTGTGGCTAGTTATATGATGGCTTTAAGTATGAATGGCTTTGATATATGATGCATATTATAGTATGGTTTGTTGGTAATAAGAATGTCTTATGAATGGTAAACTTAGTGATAGTTTGATGCTAGTATGATCTAATGAATTTGAGGATGAATCATGTTTGGGATTAAATGTGTTTAAGTTGTGCAAATTAGTTTATAAGTTGACATGTTTAGTAATGAGATGGTATGTGATGATATGATGATCACTTGACTTGGGATTGATTGCCAAATTATGTGTAAAATTATGCTTTTATGTGCTTGTAGGTTTGACCCTTGTGTGGGTGGCAAATTGGCCTTGCAAATGGCCTATTTTGTCACATGGTTGTGGCACACGGGCGTGCCTAGTGACCGTGGGGCTAAGTCAGTAGCTGGTTAAGAGTACATGGCCTTGGCACACAGATGTGCTTGGTGGCCGTGGGGCCAAGTCAGAATTGACCACGGCCAAGGTATATGGGCGTGCTTGGTGGCCGCGGAGTAAAGTCAGTTTCAACCACCGGAAAGACACACGAGGGTGTCTATCAGCCGTGGGAGGCACACGGCTTGCCCACACGGGCGTGTAGCCCCTGAAACTTTGAAAAGTTTTAAATTTCTGAGAATTTTTGTATGTGTTCCGGTTTAGTCCCGACCCTTTTCTAACATGTGTTTGAGGTCTCGAAGACCTCAATAAGGGACTATATACTTATGATTGAATATGTTTGATTGATGTTTTATACTTATGATTGAATATGTTTGATTGATGTTTGACTTTATGTCATGAAATAGTAATGAAACATTCTGATTGTCTGGTAATGCCTCTTAACTCAATTCCGACGATGATCTCGGGTTAGGGGTGTTACATAGTTAGAATCAAACTTTTAAATACTTGTAATTATTTGAAATGAATGTATGTAGTTGAATAAATGATCTATTTGAAATTTGAATGCCTTATTAATATAGTCTGATGGTTACCGAGCCCCGTTTGAACCATAGGAATTCGTAAGATACGAGTGACATGTCACTAGGGTTATCATTTAGGTCGAGATCCTGCATGTGTTGCGGACTCAACGCAGCTCGTATGAGCTTACTGTTATATCAGCTCGTAAGAGCTTACTATTTTTAGCTCGTTAGAGCTTACTGTTTCAGCTCAATAGAGCTTACTGTCCATCAGCTCAGGAGGAGCTTACTAATCATAGCTCAAAAGAGCGAAAATGATAATGAATTGACAGATTACTAATGATTACACGTAATGTATATCACCTGGGTATCCCTCAATATTCTAATAGGTTCAACGGGCATAATTATGCTAATGGTTATATGGAATTATTGGTTATATAGATGGATTGTCGATTATATGAATTTGGTATGATATAATACATTGATGTATGAAATTGAGATAAAGGTTGATTATATGTACTTATGAGACTAACATATTGATGAATGCTTGTGTACAGGCATTTGGCAAGTGAATTTGATATACTTTGTTTAATTATTTGATTATGTATAAATGGTAAGTTAAATTTTGAATTATACGGGCTTATTAAGCTATAAAGTTTACTCTGTTTCTTTTCCATGTTTTATAGAGGTTCGATAGCTCGCTCGATTCGGATAAAGTCAGGGTTACGCATCACACTATCCAGTTGCCGATTGGTACCTTTGAACTTACATGTATAAGCTAGTTATAAAGATGATAGTTATGGTTACTTGAGATTGTGATTTTGGTACATGTTGTGGTATAAGTTAAAGCCATGTGATTTGGCTTAACTTGGTGTAATGTTTTAGTTGTGTATAAGTGTTCAAATATGGTATGTTTTGGCAAGCAGTAGATGGAATGGAAATATGCAAATGTTGTCTTGTTATGTAATAGGCATATGTATGGAAAATGCATGATATTAATTAGGTGTTTGAATACCATGTCGAATTGGTATAAAATGTGTAACAGCTCGTTTTTAGTCAAAATCAGAATAGTGGTTTTGGAACCACAAATTCGAGGTCAAAATATTTATTTTATTATTATTCTAATGTTTACAGCATGATTGAGTGTATGTGTGAAAATTTCGTTAAGAAATTTTATTGTTTAGTTGGTCAATTTGATAAAAAGGACTAAATCGTGTAAAGTGCAAAATTAATGTTCTATTAGCTAAAGGTGTTTAATAGCTATAAAACCTTAAAGTAAAGGTTATTAAGTGGTAATTAAACCATTTATGAGATAGTGGATGATATTGGAGTGGTATTTGGTGTAATTACTAATGTTTTTAGAGGTTAATTTTGGAAATTGATTATTAAAGATAAAATAAATAAAATCAAAACATTTTATTATCTTTTAGTTTCTTCTCCAACCGAAAATAATAGGGTAAAAAACTCCATTGTTGAACATTCAACATTCGGCCAAGCTTATTTGTGCAATTGGTGAGTGATTTTTGACCCGTTTTTAATGATTTCTACTTTTTTGAGATCGTTGCAACTTAGTCTAGCTACCCCAGGGACTATTTTACAAAATTGTTTAAGATTTTGAATATTTTCATTGATGAATAAGCATGAGTTTTGATGTTTAATGATAGATTTTGAATGTTTGATGATAGTTATACAAGTGTTGTTAAGTGATTTTTAGTGAAAATGCAAAATAGGGATTAAATTGAGAAATATATAAAGTTAGTGGTTAAAATGCGAGATAAATGCAAATTATAGGCTACTAGGGGCATTGATGCGATCCTGGTCGCATCATGGTTCAACTCCATCCGACGCCATCGAGAGTGGCCTAAACTTGAAGGGCCCGAGTGCAAGATGAAACATCTCATTGGTCTGATTGATTATTGGGCCAATGTTTTAAGGACTTTTTAATTTAATTTAGTTTTAATTAAATTAATAAGTTTGTATATTTTTAATTTTAGATTTACACTTTGTGTGTTCTGCATTTAATAAAGTAAAGCATTATGTAACTTTCATGTTAGTTTAGTATGCATCATAAATAATGACTTGCATTATGAAACTCCCATGTTAGTTTAAGTCTACATTATTAAATTAAGTTTTGCATTAAGTAACTCATTTGTTCATTTAGTTTGCATTTCAAATCATGCATTTAAGCATCTTAGTTTAATAATGAGTTGCTGGACATTTATTCAACTCATCTTAGTTTAATTAATAAATGTTTTTATTGAACTTCATTTAATAAGAAGCTTATTTAATTAATCTAGTTACTAGGATAATTTAACGAAGAATAAGTTTAAGTTTATTTAATTTTGCTTCTTTAATTAAACTAGTTGCTGCATTAATTGATGTCTTAACTTTTAGTTCATTTATTAAAGGTAAGTGTTTAATGTGTTTGAGTTTAATTAGTGTTAAATTGTGTTTAATAAGTTCATTTTATCATGTTAATTGCAGGTGTCTTTTCAGTTCACAACCGTTACATTAAAGGGTTGTTACAAATTGATTAAAGAGACTTTTCAAGTGAATTTCGGTTACATTCAAGGGGAAGCATTATTCTTCATTAAAAGGAGCTATTATCATTCATTAAAAGGAGCATTATACATCATTAAATTCACCAATAGCTTCTTTCATCTTCCATAACTGATTGTTGATTTAAGTGATCACTTCATGAGTTAATTTTTCATTAAAGTTGTTGGTGTCCATTCGGTTGACCAAGGGAATTTCAAAGGTTTTTTCTAAGCATTCAAGACCATTTATTTAGCTGAATTGAAGTGTATTGAAGGGTGGAGTTATTTAGTTTGGCATTCCAAGAGTTTTTTAAGCTTTATTTCAGCGCATTATTAGCTTATTAAGTTGATCATATGTGACCATTCAGTTAGCCTCTTTTAACACTATAAATAGTTGTAACTAGCCTATTGTGGGGGACTTTTTGATCCTTAATCAAATTTATGAACATTGTGTTCTGGAGTGAGTTATCTCCTCTCTATCTTTCGTACAAGTTTCTTAGACTTATCAAGCTTCCTTGTGGCATCTTAAACTTGTTCATTTAAACTTATCACCAAACCCTTGGTATGGCGTTCACTCTATCTCCATCTTCCACCTTAAACAATATAGAAATCGGGGTGACACTTTTCATATAGTGTTGAATCGTTTCTCCCGTTTAAGTTCATTTTTCCATCTCCACCAAACAATCACACATCTATCATTCATCCATCTTCATTCATTCCTATTAAACCAAACCATCCGAACATCATCTTCTTCCTTTCTTATCTCTAGCTAAACCTATCCTTCTCATTATTTAAATCACCTCCAACTCTTATTCACATCCATTTCTAAGCTAAATCCATTTGTAAAAGTAAACCTATTCAAAGCTTCCGCAAACTTATCCATATTTTCTAATATTTTCTCGAAGACTCAACCTCTCCTCGTAGACGATTGGGCTACTCACATACGACTCGACTCACCTCGAGGCAGATCGTATCAGGCATTATGGTAATTCGGCTAGCATGGGTTAGTCTTGAATTTCATTAATTTGTGATTTTTGTGAAATAAGGACTAAATTGTAAAAATGTGAAACATTAGGGGCAAATGTGTAAAAATGCCCAAATGTGTTTTTTCGAATTAAATTGAATGAGTAGATGATTAAATGAGTTAATTTTGAATACATGTAGATCAAGAAAGAAAGAATTCAGATTTAGATTGGGGGAAAAGCAAGGTTATCGAGTAGTCGACTCGATTCATCAATTCTGAATACGAGGTATGTTCATACGTGATAAGCATTATTACAATTATGTTTTTAGTGCTTTGATATTGCATAAATTATATATGTGAAACTATGGTCATGTTCGACGACAAAATCGACTGTTTTTAGTACTTAGTGTGTGGGATTATAATAGCTTCGGATATGCGATGGCACTTAGTGTGCGAAACATAGAGTAAGGCACTTAGTGTGCGGGATTATAATAGCTTCAGCTAGGCGATGGCACTTAGTGTGCTAAACATCGAGTAAGGCACTTAGTGTGCGGAATTATAATAGCTTCGGTTATGCGATGGCACTTAGTGTGCAAAACATCGAGTATTCGACAGTATTACAGGAAGGTATGAGTTTGTTATGAATTTGTACATGTATGCACATGTAAGTATGAAGATCAAATAGAAAAGGTTATGACTTTGCATATAAGTATATGAATAAGCTTATGGAAGGTTTGATATTATCATGAATGATACATTAACTTGTTCAAATTGATGATTTGTATATTATGAATTGTTGAGTATATTTAGTATGAACTTACTAAGATTTGTAGCTTACTTTGTTTGTTTTTCCCGTGTTTTATAGTGAATTTAAAGCTAGCTCAAATTTGGGGATTGTTAGAGACTATGTCACACTATCCAACCATCTACTTGGTACTTTTGAATTGTGTATATATGGTATATGGCATGTATAGGCTTGAGTTATTTTGGTATGTTTGATGAACATGTATTTTGAGCCATTTGAGTTGGCTTATGATAATGAAAGTTGATGATGTTTATAAATGTGCAAATGGTTTATTTTAAGTTAGTAATTGACCTATATTGTGTTGTTGAAGTTGAATCTATAATCCTAAATGATATTAGGTAATTTGGAAAGCTATGTGCTATAGAATTGATGATTGATAATGTATATATGGAATGGTTTAGTTGATTGAATTTTATATGTGAATTATGATAAATGAACCATATTGTTGATGTTGTTTTGGGTTATATTTGAGTAAGTCAAATGGTTGAAATTGTATAGCATGAAATGAACATGAATTGGGATTGATTTGGTTGCATGTTTGTGCCTTGAAATGGTACTTTTTATACTTATGTAGGTATGTGTAAATAGGTGGCAAATTGGCCTTGCAAATGGCGTGTGACTGGGTTTGCAAATGTGTAAACGGGCATGCGTCTCCTAGTGTTGAAATTAAATTGAAGCTAGTATGCTCCAAAGGGTCTCATACACGGGCGTGTGACTGGCCGTGTGGTACAAGTCAGTATACCCCCTAATTGGCACATGGCCTAGCACACGGGCATGTGACTTGGCCGTGTTGTATAAGTCAGTATACCCTAAAGTTTTGGCATAGCCTAACACACGGCCTTACACACGAGCATGTGTGACCACATCGAAGGGTACACGGGCAAGACACACGGGTGTGTGGTCAGCCGTGTGACCTAAGTCAGTATGTATGCCCTATTTTCACACGGCCTGAGACACGAGCATGTCTACTAGCCGTGTGAGGCGCACGACCTGTTCACAAGGGCGTGTGACCCTTGTTTACATAAAAAATTTCTAAGTTTCCAGAAATTTTGTATGATATCAGTTTAGGCCCAAACCACTTCTAAAGCATGTTTAAGGCCTCATAGGCTCTTAATAGGGACAAATTGATTGAGATCGAATGGTGAATGATTCATTTCAACAATCGTATGTTAAATAGTTGTTAAATTGTTTTATAAGCCCGATAATGCTCCGAAACCCTATTTTAGCATTGAATACGGGTGAGGGGTGTTACAAAATGTGTATGAAATGTTGTCAATTGGCTACCTATTAGGTTATAAATTGTTGCAATTTATGCTTGTGCATGCATGTGTAAATAGGGTGGCAAAATGGCTTTGCAAATAGCCTATTTTTGTCCATACAGGCAGAGACACGAGCATGTGTCTTGGCCATGTGTGACACACAGTCATGTTACATGGCCATGTGTCCACTGGTGTTGAAATTAAAACCAAGTCAGTATGCTCCACACGGTCTCACACACGGGCGTGTGATCAGCCGTGTGGTACAAGTCAGTATACCCTCTATTTGGCACACGACCTAGCACATAGGCGTGTGACTTGTCGTGTTGCATAAGTCAGTATACCCTATAGTTTTGGCACAACCTAGCACACAGCCTGGCACATGGGCGTGTGTGGCCACTTCAAAGGGTGCACGGGCTAGAACACGGGCGTGTGGTTGGCCGTGTGACCCAAGTCAGTATGTAGCCCTTGTTTTCACACGGCTAGAGACACAGGCGTGTCTGATGATCGTGTGAGACACACGGCCTGGTCACATGGTGGTGTGTCCTCTGTATTGAGAAAAAGTTTCAAAGTTTCGTAGAAGTTTTATAACTTATTGGATTAGTCTCGAACCACTCCTAAAGCATGTTTCTAGCCTCGTAGGCTATTGTAAGGGACAAATTGAATGATGATTGAATGCATGAGAAAAGTACGGTTATATGTGTTATAAGTTCGGTAATGCTTCGTAACCCTATTCCGGTGTTGAATACGGGTGAGAGGTGTTACATGTACGAGATGAACCGATTTGGCTTCGGGCCATGCATATCGGCTAATTTGGCTTTGGGCCATGATATCAGAATTTCGGATAAGTTACCTTGATTTGGCTTCGAGCGATGGTATAGGTACTTATCAAGTGAGATCTTGAGTATCCGACTTTTATTCTGAATGGTTCAACGGGTATAAAAAGATGTGATTGATTACGAGATTGGTACAAGATGGTACAGGTACATACAAAAATGAATTGAGTATTGAAAACTATGAAATTGATGAGTTCCTTGGTAAGTTATATGAATTATCATATGATGACTTGAGAATTAATAGGTTTGTTACGCATTGTTTTCTATTATATGAATGATTAATGAATGATGATAGTTGCTCATTGTTAACATACGAGGTTACTAAGCTATATAGCTTACTTAGTTATTTTTCCATGTTTTATAGTGAATTCAAAGCTAGCTCGGATTCGGGGATCGTCGAAGATTTCACCACACTATCTACTGACTCTCTGGTACTTTAGAAACTATGTTTTAAGTATATGGCATGTATAGGTATTTGAGTCATGTTAGTTATATTTTGGTTTGTATATATAGCCATGGGTGTTGGATTAATATTGGTATTTTTGGTATATTTGAATCATGCGCAAATATATGTGCTTATGTCTGTTTTAATGGTTGATAAAAATTCTCTTGTTTTTGATATTTGGCATGATGCAATTGTTGGCAAGCATATGTCAAGCATATGTCCAAAGGTCAATTGCAACGATTGATTGTGCGAGATCATGAATCATGTGAATCTGCTCTATTACTTGATGGAGACGACTATGTTCAACTTTTGACCTACTATTCGCATTTCAATTCGTGGAAGCAATTTAAGTTGGTTGAATGCCTTGATCCTTAGTAATTCTATTTCAAACATTTGATAAGGCATTATTTCTTTTGTATGATAAGTTGATCTTTTCCTTCCACATGCGTCATACTTGTGTTGCTATGATTATGCGTGGATTGCAAATTTATGTGAAGCCTTATTTGTTAATTCATGGTTATCCCTTTCAGGTTTTGCGATTACCATTCGCCCCGTTCAACCAAGGAAAGCAAGGAAAAAGGAACTATGTCCTCAAGAACCAACAGCTCGATTTGAGGACGAATCACTTTCAAGAGGGGGTATGATGCGATCCTGGTTGCATCATGGTTTGACTCCATCCGACGCCATCTAGAGTGGCCTAAGCTCGAGGGGCCAAAGTGCAAAATGAAGTTGATTCCAGCTCATTTTCAGCTCAATTAAACTCCCTTCCTATGTAGTTCAGCTCACATGAGTTCATCTCAGCTCATTGAGCTTGGTTTAAGTTCACATTCAGTTCATTCAGTTTGTGTTTAGCTTAATTTAATTCATGCATTTTTATTTTGCTGAATACAAACTTTTACACTAAATATTAGCTTTAAATAAAGGTTTAGTTTAAATAAATAAGTTGTGTTTGATAAGAGGCTTATTAATTAATCTAGTTACTAGGTTGTTTTAATGAAGCATGAGTTTAAGTTAATTTAATTTTGCTTCCATAAATTAAACTAGTTGCTGCATTAATTGAAGTCCTTACTTCTAGTTCATTTAATTAAGTCAAGTGTTTAATGTGTTAAGTTAAATTAGTGTTTAATAAGTGTTTAATGTGTTAAGTTAAATTAGTGTTTAATAAGTGTTTAATGTGTTAAGTTAAATTAGTATTTAATAAGTGTTTAATGTGTTTAAGTTAAATTAGTGTTTAATAAGTGATTAAATGTGGTTAATATGTTTTTTTAATGTGTTTGAATGTAGGAAACTTTTCAGCTGGAAACCATTACACTCATGGGCTATATTACAAAGAGTTTAATGTGACTTTTCAAGTGAGAATCGGTTACACACATAAAGGAATCATTATTCAACATTAAAAGGAGCTGTTATGATAATTGAAGGAAGCATTTATACATCAATTAAATTCGACAGCAACCTCTTCTTCTTCCAATAACCGTTTGAAGCTTAAAGGTCACACATGAGTTACAAATTTTTATTAAGTTGCTGGTGACCATTCGGCTGCTAAGAGAGCGTGAAACCAAGCATTTAAATTCATTTAATCAGCTCATTTAGAGTCATAAAGTTGCTGTTATTGGCTTGGAGGAACTCAAGAGTTTTTATTTATTGATTAGATTTTATTTCAGCCATTTAAATGCATATTAAAGCTGAATTCACATGACTCTTTAGCTAACCACATGTAAACACTATATATACTTTGTTATTAGCTTGTAAAAGAGGACTTTTGATGCTTAATGAAATTTGTGAGTTATCTACTCTCTTTATTCTTCAAGGTTCAAATTGACTTATCTAGTAGCTAGTGGCGTCAATCTGACTGGTTTCGAACTTATCATCCATTTGGGTGTGGCGTTCAAACCTTTATACCTAGGTTCCTATCTTGCTAGATAGTGGGTCGAGGTTTTATCTAATTCTGTATTTACCTTTTAAAATGTATAAGACTCAGGTCCTTAATTCCTATTAAGGGTTCTTTCTTGTTTCAGCCAATTATCCATTTAACCATCTCTTTTCTTTGTTTTTAAACCACTGCCATTTTATTTAATCTATCCAATTTTCCCCTTTTAAACAAATCAAACTAAACTCCTTCGTAGACGATCGGGCAAATTCACATATGACTCGACTCACCCCTGAGGCGGATCGTATCACACACGGCCTAGACACACAGGCATGTGACCCAAGTCAGTATGTACCCCTCGTTTTCACACGACCTGTGACACGAGCGTGTCTGGTGGTCATGTGAGACACATGGCCTGGTCACACTGGTGAGTATCCTCTGTTTGAAGCAAAATTTTCTAAGTTTCACAAAAATTACCCAAGTATCCGGTTTAGTCCTGAACCACTCTCAATGCATGTTTAAGGCTTCGTAGGCTCGTTTAAGGGACACTATGATTATTTATGATTGAATTGTATTTGACTTGATGAATTGTATATGAAATGTATGTTTAAAGGTGTTGTAAGTCTGGTAATGCTCCGTAACCCTATTTCAGCATTGAATACATGTGAGGGGTGTTACATTTATTAGTATCAGAGATACGGTTTAGTCGATTTTGGGATTGGTTTAGTCGATTTTGGGACTAAAGTAGCACGTGTGAGAGTCTAGTTATACATGCCACATATAAACTATGATAGTGTGATTACTCCTGACATTGAAAATGTGTTTTTGTATAGCAAATGGATCCCAATTGAGCTACAGCTAATGAGGTTGAAAGTAATGCGCCTGCTCTCTCTCAAGGGACAGTGCCGCCTGATTCTTGACCCGTGACGTGTAGTCAGGGAGGAGAGGCTAAAGAAGCCTTCTTCCAAATGATGAATGAGTGGTTCACTCAATATATTCGAGCTGCTCAACAATCTCCAGCCCCTTCGGTTCCTCAACTTGTACCCCTAGCTCCTTAAGGAGTCGAGCTTTTGTGATTGAATAAGCCTCCAGTTGATAAGATTCGTAAACATAGGGCTGAAGAGTTCAGAGCTAATGTTGATGATGATCCTGATAGAGCCGAGTTTTGGCTTGAAAATACGATCCGAGTGTTTGATGAACTTTCTTGTACGCCAGCTGAATGCTTAAAGTGTGCTATTTCTCTTCTGAGCTACTCTGCGTATCAATGGTGGAATACCTTGGTGTCTGTAGTGCCAAGAGAGTGAATGACCTGGGAATTCTTTCAGACGGAGTTCCGAAAGAAATATACAAGTCAGCAGTTCCTTGATAAAAAGCATAAAGAGTTTCTAGAGTTGAAACAGGGCCGAATGACTGTGACAGAATATGAAGAGAATTTGTACGGTTAAGCAAGTATGCTCGAGACTATGTTTCTACTGAAGAGATAATGTGCAAACAATTTGTTGATGGGCTGAACGAAGACATTAAACTTATGGTCGGGATTTTATATTTAAAAGAATTTGTTGTGTTAGTTGACCGGGCCTACAAAGCTGAAGATTTTAGCCGAGAAAAGAAGAAAGCTGATTCAGAAGCTAGAGATTCGAAGAAAAGATCAATGAATAAACCTTCTTATTCTTCATCAAAGAAATTTCGAGATTCGTATAGTAGATTTAATGCATCAGTGTGATACCAGAACAAAGATCGTGGAAATCAAACTGTGAATTCTAAAGCTCAAGCTACATCTGTCCCGATTGTTGGTAGTATGAGAAATAACAAACCCGAGTGTCAATTGTAACACCCCTTACCCGTATCCAATGCCGGAATCGGGTATGAGGCATTACCGTACTTAACTTGTTCAAACATACAACATCAAGACATACAATTTCATTTCGACTTAAAACTTCTCATTCGAGATCATAACATCCCTAATATAGGTCCACGGGACCCTAAACATACATACGGAATGGGTCGAGACTAAACCAGAAACTTTTGAACACTTAGAAAATTTTTGCTTAAAATAGGGCCACAAGCCCGTGTGGTGAGGCTGTGTGGTCACACACGCCCATGTCCCTAGTCTGTGTGGATTTTACTTTTTATTTTGAACCTACAAGCGTTTTCACACGACCAGACACACGCCCGTGTCTTAGCCCGTGTGCAAAAACCTTGACATTCTGTTTCTGATGTCATCAACCTAATATGGTCACACGGCCAAGGCAGACGCCCATGCTATATGGCCGTGTCTTCTACACGGTTCAGACACAGGCCGTGCCTCAGCCCGTGTGGTTACTACTGGGCATTTTGACTTGCCAACTTAGCATGCAGGGGGACACACGGCCTATCAACACGCCCATGGGGCTGACCGTGTGTCACGCACTCCCGTGTGTCTACCTGTGTGGACAATTGTAATGCTAACTACTAAGCCAATTGTCACCCTGAAAAGCAACCACACTTATACCGTTTCATCTTAACATACAATATGACAATAAGGCACTTCTAAAATCCAAAATCAAGACATCCACATCTTAGTCCCACATTACATTCATAATATACATACTTTACTCATTACTCAATCATTTGCACAACCTAGTACTTAATGAATTTCATCATCACTGAATATATATAAAACTTAACAAGTATTGGCCAATTCCAATGGTCATTTACAAAATGAATGAGTAGCACTAATAGCCAACACATTGGCTAACAAATATGACATATCACAAAATAACCAAGTTCCTATACATGCCATACCCAAAATTAATCAACTTTACTATACCAAAAGAATAGTTGATAGTGTGAATCGAACTCTGACTTCCTTCGATCCCGAGCTAGCTTGGCGATACTACGAGGAATAGGGAAAAGAGAGGGGTAAGCATAAAGCTTAGTAAGTTTGCATGAAATAAATAGCAACATAAAAGTTCATGATAACATCCATTCATCACACTAAATAATACACAAGTTCTCAAGCACATCAAGATAAATTTCTCATGCTTACTCTTACCAAATCACATATCACATTTTGCATTCATTACTCGTAAGTTACTCATGGGTACCTGTATCACTTCATCACATAACTTTAGCACTTTTATTTCCTTGAACATAAACTTAGCTCTTTGCTTTCTTTAACATAAACTTAGTTCTTTACCCGTTGAACTACTTGGATTATTGAAGGATACTCAATCTCTTCATACATGTATCACGATGCCAATGCCATATCCCAGATATGGTCTTACATGGGATCACATCTCGATGTCGATGCCCTATCCTAGATATGGTCTCACACGGGATCTCATATTTTGATGTCGATGCCATATCCCAGATATGGTCTTATGCGAGATCGTATATCGATGTCGATGCCATGTCCCAGACATGGTTTTACACGAGATCTCCCTTTGGTGCCGATGCCATGTCCCATACATGGTCTTACACGGGACCTTCATTTGTCTCATGTTTGGACAATGGTATCCTTACTTCCTAATGTTCAATTGGGACTTCAACTCAACATAATATCATTATACTTTCATCGAGACATCATTTATCAATTTCATAGAAATAATATACATTTCTCATGATATCAAGCAATTAAGAATATAATAGCATTATGTAGCTTTAATTTCACACAAACTTACCTGGATACCAAAATATGTATAGTTGTTCGATTTATTCCACAATTTTGTCATTTCCTCGGTTTCGATCCAATCTTCGTGTTTCTTGATCTAAAATAACAATTTCACTTATTTAACGATCACATTGATTAAAATAACTCATGAAACATACTTTGGCAAAAATATGATTTTGCCCCTAATCTTTTTAAAATTACAATTTTGTCCCTAGGCTCGTAAGTCAATTCTAGTCAAATTTCCTCCTTTAACAAGCTGAGATGGATAATTATTACTCCTATAAAACCTCACAATACCAATTATTTCACACATTTACTACCTATTTACAACCTTTACAAAAAGGTCCTTTTAGGTGTTTTCATGGAAACCCCTTTCAAAAAAGTTGTTTATTTAACAACTATGATTCATTTTCTTCCATAAAATTTCAAAAATCAACATGAATACTCACATGGAAAAACCCTAGACTTTTAATCATTTTGCAAAATAGTTTCCTCATTAGCTAGATCATGCTACAAGGGTTCCAAAAACACAAAAATCAACAAAAATAATCATCAAGATGACTTACTTGCAAGGATGAAGAGTTTCTGAAATTTTTGAGCTCTCAAGCCCCTATTTTTGCTGCTAATTTCGGTGGAAGAAGAAAATGAACAAAGATGATATCACTTTTTCTTTATTTAATTTTATTTCATCAATTTAATCCACCAACTTTGACCAATTTTGACATTTCTTGTCCGCTATGGCTGGCCACTCTATATTAACAGTCTAATTGCAGTTTAAGAACCTCCAATTTAATATTCTATAACTATTTGACACCTCTAGCTTGTAAAATAAAACTTTCACACTTTATGCAATTTAGTCCTTTTTCACAATTAAGCATGAAATTGCTAAAATTTATACACTAAAATTTTCATACACTCATATAATCATGCTAAAACACATAAAATAATATTAAAACTAATTTCTCCAACCTCAGATTAGTGGTTTCGAAACTACTATTCTGACTAGCCCTTAAATCGGGCTGTTACATCAACAGTGCCAGAGAAGACATTTTGGTGAATTTTGGAATAAGAGTACTAAAGCTTGCTTCAAATGTGGTTCACCAGATCACTTTATTTGAGATTGCCCAGAGTTATCTGAGAAAGAAAAAGTTCAGAATGTAAGATCGAGCAATACGACTACGAGAGGGAGACCACTGAGAAATATGGGAAATGTATCCAGTGGTAGAGGTATAACTAAGGACTCAGTTGTGAGATCCGAGGCCAGAGAACCTGCTAGAGCCTATGCTATTCGCGCTCTCGAAGAAGCGTCGTCCCCAGATGTTATTACTGGTACATTCTCTTTTTATGATACTAATGTGATTGCTTTTATTGGCCCTGGATCGACTCAATCGTATATATGTATGAATTTGGGGTTTAATAAGAGTTTGCTTGTCAAGTCTACTGAGTTTATGATTAAAGTATCAAACCCCTTAGGCAAATATGTTTTAGTTGATAAAGTTTGCAAGAATTGTCCTTTAATGATTTGGGGTTACTATTTTCCGACTAACTTGATGCTTTTACCATTTGATGAGTTCGATGTGATTCTAGGAATGGATTGGTTAACTCTACATGATGCTTTTGTGAACTATAGATGAAAGATTATAGAATTGAAGTGTTAGAATAATGAAATTTTTCAAATTGAATCAAATGAATAGAATGAATTGCCTGTTGTGATTTCATCTATGTCAACTCAGAGATGTGTGAGAAAAGGTTGCGAAGCTTATCTTGCTTATGTTTTGGATACAAAAGTGTCTGAATCAAAGATTGAATCAGTGCCAATTTTCTATGAATATCCGAATGTGTTTCCTGAAGAATTACTGGGGTTGCCACCTATCAGAGATGTTATTACTGGTACTTTTTCTCTTTTTGATACTGATATAGTTGCGTTGATAGATCCTAGATCAACCCATTCATATATTTGTATGAATTTAGTATTTAAAAAGAGTTTACATGTCGAGTCTATAGAGTTTGTAACTAAAGTATCGAACCCCCTAGGCAAATCTGTGTTGATAAAATTTGTAAGAATTTTCCTTTGATGACTCGGGGTTATTGTTTTCGGGCTGACTTGATGCTTCTACCGTTTGATGAGTTTGGTGGGTATGGATTGGCTGACTATGCATGATGCAATTGTGAATTGTAGATGAAAGACTATTGAATTGAAATGTCAAAACGATGAAATTATTCGGATTGAGTCGAATGATTTGAGTGAATTACCTACTGCGATATCATCTATGTTAGCCCAGAAAAGTATGAAAAAGGGTTGTGATGCATATGTATTAGATACTAAGGTATCTGAATCAAAGTTTGAATCTATACCTATTGTTTGTGAGTTTTTGGATGTATTTACAGAAGAAATACTGGGTTTGCCACCGATTAGAGAGGTTGAATTTTGTATTGAATTAGTACTGGGAACAACACCGATATTGATAGCTCCATACAGAACGGCTCCAACAGAATTAAAAGAGTTGAAAGCTCAGCTGCAAGAATTGACAAACAGAGGTTTTGCATGATCGAGTTATTCACCTGTGGGTGCACTAGTTTTGTTCGTGAAAAAAGAAAGATCGCACAATGAGAATGTGTATCGATTACAGACAGCTGAATAAAGTGACTATAAAAAACAAATACCCTCTACCGCGGATTGATGATTTATTTGATCAGTTGAAATGGGCTATAGTATTTTCAAAGATTTATTTGAGATCGGGTTATTATCAGTTGTGAGTTAAAGAGTCGGATGTGCCGAAAATCGCATTTAGAATTAGGCACGGACATTATGAATTCCTTGTTATGCCTTTCAGATTAACTGATGCTCCAGCAGTTTTTATGGACTTGATGAATCAAATATTAAGACCGTATTTAGACAGATTTGTTATTGTATTCATTGACGATATTTTGATGTAACAGCTCGATTTAGACCTTATTCAGAATGGTGATTTCAGGATCACGAATCTGAGTTAGAAAAAAATATTTTAAAATTATATTCTGTGTTTATTATGTGTGGATTTATTTGTGTGAAATTTTCGTGCTTTAATTTTGTCGTTTGAGTGTCCGATTAAATAAAAGGACTAAATCGCGTAAAATAAAAATTTACTGGTTATTTTTAGAAGGGCCGAATAGTAGTTGCTCTTTTAAAATGGAGGTTTTATGTTGCAAATATGACATTGAATATATGAATGGATGGCATTAGACTTATATTATATAGTTTTCATATTAATTAGAAATGGTTAAAAATGTAAAATGCATAATATGTTAATATATCATAAAACATAAAATAATTAAAGACATGTTCTTCCTTTTTCTTATGGCCGAAACAAAAAGAAAAGAAAAAGAAATAAAGAAGTGTAACACCCCAAACCCGGCCCACGAGCCTTGACCGGATTTGGCATGCCACGGAGTAAAAACATTTTGAAGGATTTGAATTGATGGTGAAAATCGGGGGATTTGCTGAGATTATAAAACGGTATTTATTAAAACTTAGGTGAGATCGATTTTATAAACATGGTTGAGTTGAAAACTTTGAAAACATTGGATCGTTTTAAATTTTTAGAAACATCGGCGTTATTGTTAACTTGGAAAATTTTGCTACCCGATGGTAACATCTCTAAAAACGCGTATGAGTAAAATTTTGAATAAAAAACTTTACTTTTAAACGATTTGCTTAACAGTTCAAAAGTTCATCAGTCATATAATAAAGTAAAACAACTACTTGAACATCCAAAATAATAAGCGGCCATATTACAACCCAATCGAAATTTAGTAAGTAATAAACTTAAAACGGGGCAAGATAAAATTTCAAGTCCACGGAACAAGCATGGCCGCCTCGAGTCCTCCCCGGCTCCATCTCCGCGATCTACTCACCTGCAAAATGATATGGGAAGGGGTGAGTCACAAGACTCAGTGTGTATAAATCCCCAACCCGAAAATGCACCTCATACACAAGATATTAGTAAGACATGCAATTATGCAACCCAAGCTAGCCATCCATACTCCTTTTTCTACCCCGTGTGGTACCAAACCACTGGTGGTGCCAAACCACTGGTGACCGAAGCCACAAATATCAAATGATGGGGCCAACCCATCATGTGGTGCCAAACCACTGATGACCATAGGTCACAATATTAACATGTGGTACCAAACCACTGGTGGTGCCAAACCACTGGTGATCGAAGTCACAAATATCAATATGTGGTGCCAAACCACTGGTGGTGCCAAACCACTGGGACTTAGTCACAATTATCAATATGTGGTGCCAAACCACTGGTGACCGAAGTCACGAATATCAAATGATGGGGCCAACCCATCGTGTGGTACCAAACCATTGGTGACAGTCCATAGAGATCATCTCCCTCCTCTCATCAATCCCACCATCATCTTGCTCACATAACAGTATCATGATCTCATATATCATGCATTCACATATAGCATAGCATTTAATAGCATATGATGGCGTACACAACATACGTCATAAATCGAGTAATAGGGGACTTACCCGAAATCCAAGCTTATGCCCACAAGGCAAAGTTACTACATAAGAGGTTATATATATACATATATCATCATAGTAACAGTTATTCTACTAAAGTGTGTAAGATTTTACACACCTGATTAAACGTAAGTCTAAGCGAATCCCGAATTACCCAGCAACGAAAAACTCGAAGAATCGATCTACTGCTCTTGATTTCTTTGCCCTAAATTCGGCCAATACCAACGTTAATAACATAGGCTATTCGGCTATACCAATAAACCCCAAAAGATGAGGTCACGCAATAACTACATCATCCTTACCACTTGTCTTACAAAAACAACCCACCATGCAACGCATGCAGCCTGCTTCTCCCCCTACGATCGGCCAACAACCAAAATGAGTCTCAATAGCCTTCAGCTATCCCAAACAACTCAAAGAGTAATCAAACCAACTTGGATCCTTACCTCTTGACTTACCAACCGATTGCTAAGGAAAGGAGAGCTTAGATCAGCAACCTCAAAATACCGGAGTACCTTTTCTCTAAACCGATTGGAGAAAGACCCACCAATAAATCTGTTCTTGTTGATATTCGGCTAAGACCACTATAGAAAAAGAAAGGGGTTTGACCAGATGTAGTGACTAAGAGGTTTAGCTATGGCTACCAATATAGGGGAAGTATTCGGTTAACATCAAATGGGAAGATAAAATTTTGAGTACGAAAGGGGGTGATAACCAGCCAAGAAGAACAAAAAGGAGAGGAAGGCTAGAGAGGATTTGGCCAAGAACTAAATGAAAACAAAAAGGAGAACAGGCCAAAAGAATTTCGGCACCTCCAAGCCGATTTTGGATGCCCCTAATGGTGTCCCTATTTTGGCCAAGACAACTTGGAAAGGAAGAGAGACCAAATATGAGATTTTGGCCAAGATCAAAAATTGAAAAGAAAGGTTGACAAAAGAGTCACATTCGGCCAAGCAAAAATTTTGGGAAGAAGGAAAGCAAAACAAAGAATTTGGCACCTCCCTTGCTACTTGAAAACCGACCATGAAGGTCCCAAGAAAGACCACATTCGACCATACTCAATTGGGGGGAGAAAGAAAAACAAACCATGCATTTCGGCCATGCTTCAATATGGAATAATTTTTATTTTATCACCCATTTGCAATAACACATTATTAATCAATTCTTCCCATCTTCAATTTCTTCTTCCAACAAATAAAATAACAAACAAAAGAATAAAATATAACCCATACTTCAATTAAAATAAAAGAAATAATTCCCATGCTTTCCAACAACATATAAAATAAAAACCCATGCTTGATTTTATCAATTTTGGAGCCCCATGCGCAGGCCATTTCATGCACGCCAAAAAAATTTAAAGCCCCAAGACGCCGCCCCCAGTGTAGAACACGAGACACAGGCGACCACTCCTCTCCCCTTGGCACTCTGCCACTGCGCCTTTCATGTCCAACAAGGCTCCAAATTTTCTTTTAAAGCCTTCTTATTCCCCCTTCCTTTTAACGCCCAAAACAAAATAAAACGTCCTTGCATCCATGGTGACTCGAACCTGAGTCCCAATGCCCCCAGGCCCTTAAGTGGCGCTCCCAAACCACTTTGCCAGGCCGACTTTCATGCCTTTAAACTGCACCATTTAATAATAAGGCCTTCCTAGCCCAAACCCCTTTAACGCAAAAATAAAACACTCCTTGTTATCACTCAGGCTCAAACCCCTTACCTCCTGAAACCCCTTTTTGCACCCAGCGCCCAAAGCCATTCTACCAATTGCTTTCCTTGTGTCATGATTCGCCCCAATATATATATAAAGCTTCCTCACTTACCCTTTTCTTCTCAAGCACTAAAAGAAACTTTTAACCCTAAGCCCGACCTAACCCGGGATTTTGATTAAACCATAACATATGCATTTATTTAGGCAAACACACAATAAATAAATACATTGCAAACAACCCCTAATGCAGGATGTTACAGTTCTACCCCCTTAAAATAATTTCGTCCTCGAAATTACCTAGATCAGAAGAGTTGGGGGTATTGCTACCGCATCAAATCCTCGGGCTCCCTTGTGGCCTCTTCTGTACCATGGTTTCACCATAACACCTTTACCAAATGTACCGACTTCCTTCTCAGCACTTTAACATCTCGATCCAGAATCTGTACCGGCTCCTCCTCAAAAGACAAGTCTGCGTTCACCCCAATATCCACAATCGGTACGATGTGTGATGGATCTGATCGATAGCGCCTAAGCATTGACACATGGAAGACATTATGAATCTGACTTAATTACGCGATGCTTTCGAGCCGGTAAGCTCTCCACGGTCCCACACGCGTTTCAAAGCGGTGTATGCGGCCCGATAAACCTAGGGCTTAGCTTGCCCTTCCGGCCAAACCTCAGCACCTTCTTCCAAGGTGATACCTTCAATAAAACCTTATCACCCACTACATACTCAATCTCTCTACGCTTAAGATCAGATAGGATTTCTGTCTGTCCGATGCTTCCTTAAGACAATTCCGAATCACCCTAACCTTATCTTCCGTTTCTGCCACCAACTCTGGACCCAACATCTGACGCTCGCCTAGTTCTGTCCAACAGGTAGGAGTATGGCATTTCCGACCATACAGCGCCTCATATGGTGCCATCTGAATACTCGCTTGCTAACTGTTATTATAAGCGAATTCTGCCAAAGGTAGGTACTCCTCCCAACTACCATGGAAGTCCAAAACACAGCCCCTTAACATATCTTCCAACACTTGGATCACTCTCTCAGATTGTCCATCAGACTGTGGATGAAAAGCCGTGCTGAAATTCAACTTCGTACCCAACGCCTGATGTGAGGCCTTTCAGAACCTCGACGTGAACCGGGGATTTCTATCTGAGATAATGGACACAGGTACACCATGCAACCGCACTATCTCAGCTATATACAGCTTGGCTAACCTTTGAAGCGAGTAGTCAGCCCTTACCGGTATAAAATGAGCCGATTTAGTTACTCGATCAACAATCACCCATATTGAATCTTTCTTACTGGGCGTGAGGGGAAGCCCACTTACGAAATCCATCGTAATCCCCTCCCACTTCCACTGTGGGATCTTTACTGGCTGTAACAGCCCTGATGGCAACTGATGCTCAACCTTAACTTGCTTGCATGTCAGACACTTGCCCACTAACTCGGTTACTTCCCGCTTAAGACCCGGCCACCAAAACTGCTCCTTTAAATCCCGGTACATCTTACTGCCTCCCGGATGCATAGCATACGGGCTACTATGCGCTTCTTTAAGGATTCGCTGCCTCAAGTCATCATCCTTAGGCATACATACTCTCCCCTGAAAATACAACACTCCATCATTACCTAAGCTGAAACCCTCGGCCTCACCACTCTGTACTTGCAACCTCCGAGTACTCAAAACTTCGTCGGTCAACTGCCTCTCCTTAACCTCATCTATCCAAGACGGTTTTACCCATAATTCTGCCAGAAGACTACCATCCTCAAAGAGACTTAAGTGAGCAAACATTGCTCGCAAATCTGCCACCATTTTACGACTCAAAGCATCAGCGACTACATTAGCTTTGCCCGGATGGTACTCGATAGAGCAATCGTAGTCCTTCAGCAACTCAATCCACCTTCGCTGCCTCAAATTTAAATCTTTTTGGGTCAAGAGGTACTTCAGGCTCTTGTGATCCAAGTACACCACCGACTTCTCCCCATACAGATAGTGCCTCCAAATCTTCAAGGCAAAAACCACAGCAGCTAATTCCAAATCGTGTGTCGGATAGTTACCTTCGTGAGGCCTCAATTGTCGTGACGCATAAGCAACCACTTTTCCTTCTTGCATCAACACACACCCTAAACCAGTATGCGATGCATCACAATACACAGTGAATTCTTTTCCTGACTCAGGCTGAATCAAGACTGGCGCTTCTATCAAAAACTTCTTGAGTTTGTCGAAGCTCTCTTGCTGCTTCTCAGACCACACAAACGGAACTCTTTTCTCAACAACTTGGTCAACGGTGCTGCGATTAAGGAGAAATTTTCCATAAATCTTCTGTAATATCCTGCCAATCCCAGAAAACTTCAGATTTTCGTAACTGACTTTGGTGGTTTCCACTCCAATACTGCCTCAATCTTGTTAGGATCCACCCTGATCCCCTCAGCTGAGACAACATGCCCTAAGAAAGTTACCTCCTTAAGCTAGAACTCACATTTGCTGAACTTGGCGTACAACTGTTTCTCCCTTAGTACTTGCAAAACCACATGGAGGTGTGCGTCATGCTCCTCTTCAGACTTCGAGTACACCAAAATGTTGTCTATAAACACTACGACAAACCGATCCAGATAGGGTTGGAAAACACGGTTCATCAAGTCCATAAACGCGGCTGGTGCATTTGTCAAACCAAAAGGCATTACCAAAAACTCGTAGTGCCCATACCGAGTACGGAATGCCGTCTTATGGATATCAGCTTCCTTCACCTTCAGCTGATGATACCCCGACCTAAGGTCGATCTTAGAGAAAACCGATGCACCCTTGAGCTGATCGAACAAATCAACAATCCTGGGTAAAGGATGCCGGTTCTTTATTGTCAGCTTGTTCAACTGTTGATAGTCTATGCACATCCTCATGGTTCCATCCTTCTTTTTGACAAAAAGCACTGGAGCTCCCCAAGGCGATACACTCGGTCGGATGAATCCTCTATCCAACAACTCCTGGATCTAAGCCTTCAACTCCACTAACTCTTTTGGTGCCATCCGATACAGAGCTATAGATACTGGCGCGGTTCCAGGTAACAAGTCTATACCAAACTCAACCTCACGATCAGAAGGTAAACCCGGGAGTTCTTCTGGAAACACATCAACATACTCCCTCACTATCCGCACATCCCCAATAGTTGTATCCTTAGCTTCCAAAGCACAAACATGCATAATAAATGCCTCACAACCCTTCCTAACCATCTTTTCCGCGCTTAGCTGCTCAATCCAGGCTAGCTTGATACTTTACTAGCCAATCCATCCCGAGAATCAAATCGAACTCCCTAAACGGTAGTTCCATCAAGTCAGCCACGAACACGACCCCTTGGAGTTCTAGGGGTACATCCCTATAGAGTTTACTTACTTCTACAGAGTGACCCAGAGGGCTTAACACAGTCATCTTCTTAGAAGTGAGCTCAAAGTCTAAGTTCAGAGTTTCCATTACGTTACTAGCAATGTATGAGTGAGTCAAGCCAACATCAATCAAGGTGCTATAAGGTACTCCAAAGATAAAAAACATACCGGTTATGACGTTCGGTGCATCGCCCTCCTCTTAACGCCTCGCTACATAGACCAAACCAGGTTGCCTAGCCTCAGTACCATCGGTACTTCCACTCGATGCCCCACGACCTCTGCTAGTACCATTACCTCCCCTTCCTGCACTACGACCTCTCAGCGGCTGTTGGTTATCCCTCCTATTCATTGGACGTTCCTGAGCCTCAGACCTCAGCCTCGCTACCTTTTTCAGACAATCCCTAACTCGATGTGTCACGGATCCACATTCGAAGCATCCCCGATTACCTTTCCAACACTCCCCCGCATGAGACTTTCCACACCGAGCACACTGTGGCGGCCATTGAGTATTGGTAGCAGCAGCAGGCCTAGAAGCTTGATCTGACCGCCATACCTCGTCTTCTTCTACTGATTTCCAGAAAACCTCAAAGATCCAGAGCTCCTCTTATTCCAGCTCCTATCCTGATTCCGTCTAAAAGACTGTCTTACCCCTTCAGCAACTTTAGCCTTTTCTACTAGAACAAATGAACTCCGTTCTTGTTGCGGAGCTATCATCATCCTCAGCTCATCCCTCAGCCCATCTTCGAATCGGACACAGCGTTCATACTCAGTACCCACAACACCACGAGCATACCTACTCAATCAGAGAAATTCAGCCTCGTACTCTGCCACTGTCCTATTACCCTGAACCAGGTTCAAGAAAGCTTTTCGTTGCGCATCCACGTAGCTAGCTCCTATATATTTCCTTTGGTAGGCTGCCCTAAAGAATTCCCATGTGAGGTCCTCCGCCATTGCTCCGTCCCTTACGGTGAGCCACCACTGGTATGACTCATCTCGAAGTAGAGAGATTATACCTTTAGTTTTTCCTCAGCTGTAAAATCCAAGTCATCCATGATCCTTTCAGTCGATTCCAGCCAATACTCCACCGTACTAGGGGCTACACCTGATACACCTCAAAATATCTCCGCCCCATTCGCTCGGAGTCGCTCTGGAATTGATTTTCGAGCTCCTGTACCTCTACCTGCCTTAACCATCATCTCTAGAACTCGCAGTATACCCTGCGATACTGACTCACCCCCCGTCTGATCCTGTCGCCCAACACCAAAAGTTGGGGGTGGTGGTGGAGGTGGTATCTCATTATCAGATCCCTGGCCTGACCTAACGGGTTCTGACATAGCCATCCAGCCTCCACCGCGTCCCCGACGGCCGCGACCTCTAGAACTCATCTCTTATCACGCGATCTGATTAAAAAGTTTTATGAGTTAGCTATTGTTCCACTGATTATTAGCGAAGAAATTTTATGAATGGAGTTTAAAAGTTGTTCTTTCGATCAAACAAGTTTCAAGTCTTCTATCCTAATTCAAAGATACACATTCACTTATTCCATCACCTTTTTGTCCAATTCCTATCCCGGGGTATTTTCGTCATTTGCCCTACAGGGGTATTTTGGTAATAAACCAGGGTAAATTTGTAAATCTTGACAAATCAAGGGAAATTTAAAAATTTGCAAAACTTGGGGGTTCTTTTTGAGAAATTATTTTCCAAATTGGCAGTGTTGCAAAAATTTTGAAAATCAGGGTCATTTTGGTAATTTTTTACAAGTTAGGGGCAATTTCGTAATTTTCCAAAATTATGGCATTTTTTATATTTGCAAATTAAGGTTTTCGGGTACGTTTGTAAAATAAGAGAATTTTGTTGAATTTGGGGGTAGCTTAGTAATTTAGAAGCCAGGGGCAATTTTGTAATTTTACCACTAGGGGTATTTTTGTAATTTCCATAAATTAAAATTTTACCAAAAATTTTTGTAAAATAATGCTCACAAGTTTAGGGGAAATTCTTAAAAGTTTTTAAAACTAGAGTTTTTATAAAAATACGGCTAGTTCCCTTTCGGGTTTTAGTAATTGGGTTTAGCCCATGAACAAGTCCTCACGGTTAGGGTGACCCGAAGCTACGCACCAGGTAGGATTCCCGCGAAGAGGAGGTGAGTCGCTAGGACCGCTTAAGTACCAAGCTCTTTCGGATCCAATCCTAGACATGCGCACAAGGGTTACCACACCCTAACTCGGTGACTTAGTCATAGGTTTGTTTAATTAGGCAATTAAAATCTTATGCGATTGTTGGGGTAAACTAGTCCTAGGGTTCACATACCTTTTATACTATCTACGTCCCATTTCTATCCCTTTACAAATAATCATTCACACAGAGGTTAGAAATACTTACCCGAGCGGATTGGTGCCGGAGACTCGATGCCATGCTATTTCAAACAAAGCCATTTTCATAATATTTCACAGAGGCTTATCAAGAAAATATTTTTGGGCCTTGGGCCCCCACAGCCGAGTTTTGAATCGGGCTCTGATACCAATTATGTAACACCCCAAACCTGGACCACGAGCCTTGACCGGATTTGGCATGCCACAGAGTAAAAACATTTTGAAGGATTTGAATTGATGGTGAAAATCAGGGGATTTGCTGAGATTATAAAACGGTATTTATTAAAACTTAGGTGAGATCGATTTTATAAACATGGTTGAGTTGAAAACTTTGAAAACATTGGATCGTTTTAAATTTTTAGAAACATCGGGGTTATTGTTAACTTGGAAAATTTTGCTACCCGATGGTAACATCTCTCGCAACGCAGCGTCTGAGTAAAATTTTGAAAAAAAACGTTACTTTTAACCGATTTGCTTAATAGTTCAAAAGTTCATCAGTCATCTAATAAAGTAAAACAACTACTTGAACATCCAAAATAATAAGCGGCCATATTACAACCCAGTCGAAATTTAGTAAGTAATAAACTTAAAACGGGGCAAGATAAAATTTCAAGTCCACGGAACAAGCATGGCCGCCTCGAGTCCTCCCCGGCTCCATCTCCGCGATCTACTCACCTGCAAAATGATATGGGAAGGGGTGAGTCACCAAGACTCAGTGTGTATAAATCCCCAACCCAAAAATGCACCCCATACACAAGATATTAGTAAGACATGCAATTATGCAACCCAAGCTAGCCATCCATACTCCTTTTTCTACCCCGTGTGGTACCAAACCACTGGTGGTGCCAAACCACTGGTGACCGAAGCCACAAATATCAAATGATGGGGCCAACCCATCGTGTGGTGCCAAACCACTGATGACCATAGGTCACAATATCAACATGTGGTACCAAACCACTGGTGGTGCCAAACCACTGGTGACCGAAGTCACAAATATCAATATGTGGTGCCAAACCACTGGTGGTGCCAAACCACTGGTGACCGAAGTCACGAATATCAAATGATGGGGCCAACCCATCGTGTGGTACCAAACCACTGGTGACAGTCCATAGAGATTATCTCCCTCCTCTCATCAATCCCACCATCATCATGCTCACATAACAGTATCATGATCTCATATATCATGCATTCACATATAGCATAGCATTTAATAGCATATGATGGCGTACACAACATACATCATAGATCGAGTAATAGGGGACTTACCCGAAATCCAAGCTTATGCCCACAAGGCAAAGTTACTACATGAGAGGTTATATATATACATATATCATCATAGTAACAGTTTATTCTACTAAAGTGTGTAAGATTTTACACACCTGATTAAACGTAAGTCTAAGCGAATCCTGAATTACCCAACAACAAAAAACCCGAAGAATTGATCTACTGCTCTTGATTTCTTTGCCCTAAATTCGGCCAATACCAAAGTTAATAACATAGGCTATTCGGCTATACCAATAAACCCCAAAAGATGAGGGCACGCAATAACTACATCATCCTTACCACTTATCTTACAAAAACAACCCACCATGCAACGCATGCGAGCCTGCTTCTCCCCCTACGATCGGCCAACAACCAAAATGAGTCTCAATAGCCTTCGGCTATCCCAAACAACTCAAAGAGTAATCAAACCAACTTGAATCCTTACCTCTTGACTTACCAACCGATTGCTAAGGAAAGGAGAGCTTAGATCGGCAACCTCAAAATCCTGGAGTACCTTTTCTCTAAACCGATTGGAGAAAGACCCACTAATAGATCTGTTCTTGTTGATATTCGGCTAAGACCACTATAGAAAAAGAAAGGGGTTTGACCAGATGTAGTGACTAAGAGGTTCGGCTATGGCTACCAATATAGGGGAAGTATTCGGTTAACATCAAATGGGAAGATAAAATTTTGAGTACGAAAGGGGGTGATAACCAGCCAAGAAGAACAAAAAGGAGAGGAAGGCTAGAGAGGATTTGGCCAAGAACTAAATGAAAACAAAAAGGAGAACAGGCCAAAAGAATTTCGGCACCTCCAAGCCGATTGTGGATGCCCCTAATGGTGTCCCTATTTTGGCCAAGACAACTTGGAAAGGAAGAGAGACCAAATATGAGATTTTGGCCAAGATCAAAAATTGAAAAGAAAGGTTGACAAAAGAGTCACATTCGGCTAAGCAAAAATTTTGGGAAGAAGGAAAGCAAAACAAAGAATTTGGCACCTCCCTTGCTACTTGAAAATCGACCATGAAGGTCCCAAGAAAGACCACATTCGGCCATGCTCAATTGGGGGGAGAAAGAAAAACAAACCATGCATTTCGGCCATGCTTCAATATGGAATAATTCTTTATTTTATCACCCATTTGCAATAACACATTATTAATCAATTCTTCCCATCTTCAATTTCTTCTTCCAACAAATAAAATAACAAACAAAAGAACAAAATATAACCCATACTTCAATTAAAATAAAAGAAATAATTCCCATGCTTTCCAACAACATATAAAATAAAAACCCATGCTTGATTTTATCAATTTTGGAGCCCCATGCGCAGGCCATTTCGCACGCCAGCAAAAAGGAAATTAAAGCCCCCAAGACGCTACCCCCAGGTCTCGAACCTGAGACCTGAAGCAGCCACTCCTCTCTCCTTGCCACTCTTCCACTGCGCCTTTCATGTCTAACAAGGCTCCAAATTTTCTTTTAAAGCCTTCTTATTCCCCCTTCCTTTTAACGCCCAAAATAAAATAAAACGTCCTTGCGTCCATGGTGACTCGAACCTGAGTCCCAACGCCCCCAGGCCCTTAAGTGGCACTCCCAAACCACTTTGCCAGGCCGACTTTCATGCCTTTAAACTGCACCATTTAATAATAAGGCCTTCCTAGCCCGAACCCCTTTAACGCAAAAATAAAACACTCCTTGTTATCACTCAGGCTCGAACCCCTTACCTCCTGAAACCCCTTTTTGCACCCAGCACCCCAAGCCATTCTACCAGTTGCTTTCCTTGTGTCATGATTCACCCCAATATATATATAAAGCTTCCTCACTTAGCCTTTTCTTCTCAAGCACTAAAAGAAACTTTTAACCCTAAGCCCGACCTAACCCGGGATTTTGACTAAACCATAACATATGCATTTATTTAGGCAAACACACAATAAATAAATACATTGCAAACAACCCCTAATGCAGGATGTTACAAGAAGCTTAGGGTTCGGCACTTTTGAAGCTTGATTCAAGGTGAGTTCTAGCTCGATTTTTTATAATTTTTATGTTTTTGAGATCGTTGCTAAGTTATCTACAAGACCCATGCTTGAATTTTTTATTTTGGTGAATATTTTGAATTATGCTATTGTTGAAATCTTGTGATTTTTGTTGTTTGATGGTAGAAAATAAAAGATATGTGATAGATTAACATGTTTTGTATTGGAATTTTTGATGATTTTGAGTAATTAGGACTAAATTACAAAAATAATAAATTGAGGGACTAAAATGTGAAATAAATAAAATATATGGACTTGTATGAACATGTGTAAAATTCGGCCTAACATGGGTGTATTCAAATTTAGAATATTACTAAATTGTGAAAAATGTGAAATGTTTGGGGAAAAAGTGTAATTTGCACATTTATGTGTTTTTGGATGAATTTGATTGAATATATTATTAAATAAGTTTAATTTATATTAATTTAGATCGAGAAAAGAGAAAATCGGATTTGGATCGAGGGAAAACTAAAGTTGTCGACTAGCCGTACCATTCCATTTTTCATCGTCCGAGGTAAGTTTATAAGCAAATAGACATTGTTAGTTTAGATTAAATGTGAACTATATGTGCTGAAAAGAATATGTGAATAAATACATGTATTAGCCGAATGTGTACAAGCTTGGCAGCTAAGTTTATGAATTCGTTTCGACTGAGTTACGATGTCCGAAAGCCCCGTATGAGCCTTAAGAATAGTTAGGACACATATGTCATGACATAGGATTTCGATGTGTGATGTGCGAGTAAGACCATGGCATCGATATATGTGTGCGAGTAAGGACACGTTTAATATGTTGGCATCGATATGTGATTCCGATATATGTGTGCGAGTAAGGCCATGTCTGGGACAGTGGCATCGATATGTGATTACATGTAAGACCACGTCTGGGATGTTGCCATTGTACGATATGTGTGATAATCTGAGTATCCTACCCAATTTCGAATGGTTCAACGAGCAAAGATAAGTTGGGTTCGAATGTATAAATCAGGCTAAATGACCAGGTATGTGATAGTTGGTTACTTATTTGAAAATAAGGTAAGTTGTTTATTTGATATGTGATACAAAACATATGTATGATGTTAGTTTGAAATTGGGAGTAATTGTGAAGTATATTCGGTCACCAGTTAAGTGTAATTATGTGATATTAAGATTTGATTAATGAGTATAAGTAAACCAGTGATTAAAGATTCGACTTTATGCATTGATAATATGATTTTAAAAGTGTATGAAGATTTAGTTTAGAAATATGTATATTCGGCTAACATTATTTTCATCTATAAAGTACATGATTATATGTATTAAACTTAAAGCTTGAGATCAAATGTGGTTATGTTATTATAATTTTGTTTAGTTAAATTAAGTTGTTTATTTGCTTATGACTTATTAAGCTATAAAAGCTTATTCTGTGTGTGTATGTTTGTTTCTGTTTTAAAGATTTTGGATAAAGTTACGAGCTTGGGGATCGTCAGCAAAGTCTATCACACTATCGACTATTTTTGGTATTTTATAAGTTTACAATTAATATATGGCATGTATAAGCTAGGTTGTGTTTGGTCAATTTTGAAGTATGTATATATTAAGCCATGTGAAAATGGCTAATATGTTATGTGTGTATATGAAATTTTAGTCAAAATATATTTGATATATGCTCTGGAAATTGTTAATGATCTTGGATGTATATGTGGTTAATTCAATTATGGTTATGCATAGATAAATGAATATGTGAATTTGGTTGTTTTGTTAGGTTAAGGTATTATATGTGATTTGGTATTAAATGTTGTTTGGTCATACTCGGACATGATAAGAGTTTGTTATGATACGTTTATTATATGGTATGTAAGATTTGTGTTATGGATATATGTCTATATTTGGTTAATGACTTATTTTTGGTGAAGTATAATTTGTAACACGAATTGGTTTGAAAGCTATTATAATATTGTACTTATAAATTCGGCTATGGGATGAAAATATGTGAGATAGTTATAACCAACTTTGTGATTCAGCACTTGCTTTTATAAATATTTATGCATATGATGATTTGGTATGATATGTATTATCTTCTGAATGGTTTAATAATTCGGGCTTTGTAATGAAAGTGTATGTGCATATATTATGTTTGGTTGGTTGATAAATTAGGTACAGTTGATGAATATAAACATTGAGTATGTTATACGATTGTTTTGGTTATTTTACTTTGTTTAAAGTATGGTAATAAAAGATCAAATTTTTGTTGATAATACAAATGGTTAATATGAGTGTTATGTGATGCATATATGTTTGTTATGGTTAAAAATTGATATTTGAATAGTGTATAGCTTATTCATTAAATGATGAGCATAAATTGGTTGATTAGTAAATTAGTTCATGGTTTAATTTATTTAAGTTATATGTAGTAGGGTATATGTGCCGAATAATATATGGTTAAATTGATATGATCATGTACGCTTGATTATGTAAGAGTTGATTACATATAATATCTAGCATGCAAATGTGGTGTACTATGAATTATATTTTGTGTTCATTTAATGATTCATAGTAGTATGATAAAATGTGTATTGTTTAATATGGCCAGATAGTAATGTTTGTCTCTTTATAACTGCGTATGGATTGGTAATGCCTTTTAACCCTTATTCGGCAACGGATATGGGTTAGGGATGTTACATCTGATCTATTTGCGAGATGAATCTTAACATACCAAGCACTTGAGAGTTGTGTTACAAACTCTACGTGATAGGCAATTATTTGCAAAGTTCAGCAAATGTGAGTTTTGGCTCCGAGAGGTTGGATTTTTGGAGCATATTATTTTAGTTGGTGGTATTAGAGTTGACCCGAGTAAGATTTCTACTATTGTTGATTTGAAACCTTCGAGAAATGTGTCTAAAGTCCGTAGTTTTCTGGGTTTAGCGGCTTATTACTGAAGATTCATGAAAGGATTTTCGATGATTGCAACACCGATGACACGACTGCTTCAAAAAGATGTGAAATGCAAATGGTCAGAAAAATGTTAGTAGAGTTTTGAACAGTTGAAAGTACTGTTAACTGAAGCACCAATTTTGGTTTAACGTGAATCGGGGAAAGAATTTGTGATTTATAGTGACACGTCACTAAATGGTTTGGGAAGTGTTTAGATGCAAGGAAAAATTATAGCCTATGCTTCTCGACAATTGAAACCGCATGAAAAGAATTATCCGACGCACAACCTTGAGTTGGCTGCAATTGTATTTACGTTAAAAATTTGGCGACACTACTTATAAGGTGAAAAATGCCACATTTATACGGATCACAAGAGCTTAAAGTACTTGATGTCACGAAAATATTTGAATCTGCAACAACGAAGATTGCTCGAGTTATTGAAAGATTATGAATTTGTGATTGATTATCACCTGGGAAAAGCTAATGTTGTTGCTGATGCCCTAAGCCAAAAAATCTTTGTTTGCATTACGAGCAATGAATACCGAGTTGATGATTTGTGATGATGGGTCTATTTTAGCTGAATTAAAAGCTAAACCGGTATTTCTTCATCAAATCTGTGAATCTCAGAAAAACGATTGTGGATTGCAAATTAAATAGATTCAATGTGAGAATATCCCTGATTCAGAGTTTAAGATTTGAACAAATGATTGTTTAAGGTTCCGGAATAGAATTTGCATACCGAGAAATTCAGAACTCATTCAGAAGATTTTGCATGAAGCACACCATAATCACTTATCTGTTCATCTAGGAAGTACCAAAATGTATAACGATTTGAAATAGTTTTACTGGTGGCAAGGCATGAAAAGAGATATATCAAATTTTGTTTCTAAATGTATGATTTGTCAGCAAGTCAAAGTTGAACATCACCATCTGGTTTACTGCAGCCTGTGATGATTCCTGAGTGGAAGTGGGATAAAGTTACAATGGATTTTGTGTTGAGATTGCCCCTAACTCTGAAAAAGAAAGATGCTATGTAACACCCCTTACCCGTATCCTACGCCGGAACCAGGTACGAGGCATTACTAGACTTAACTATACATTCTACCAAATCCCGAGCCACAAAATTTCACTTATAATTTAAACTTTAACAAACACATGCATACATAAGCGTTATAAATCCATGACCAATATGAGCCACAACTCGTGGCCAAATACATAATAATCCTTATTACCGTTATGAAGCAATACATTTGGTCAAATTAATTAACACATATATAAAATGACTTATTCAAGCCCCTATACATGCCATAACTTAAATCATTTATAAATAAAGATACCCATAGATAGCTTGATAGTGTGAAGCAATCTCCGACGACCTCCAGTCCGAGCTTGTTTAATAGGACTCTGAAACATGGGAAAAAAAGGGGGTAAGCTTATAAAGCTTAGTAAGTTCACATGTAAAAATAATAAGAATTATCAATAAATTTAGCTTACTACTAAGCTATCATAACTTGCATAAATAATGCTAAGTTTTTACTTTCCCAACTTACTCATTTGTAGCCTTACCAAAGCCTCAACGTGACAAATCCTCACAACAAGTTCTCAAATTGATACAATCATTAAATCACATGCTTATACCTTATTACTCATGTTCACATTAATCTATCTACTTGAATCACTGTAACTAAATTATTTATTTCTTGAGCTACAGAGCTCAGAATTACAAACCGCTAATTTTCCCTAAAGCTAAACTCACATATATTCATACCATAAAATTTCTAAAATTTTTGGTCTTGCCAATTAGTACAGTTTATTCATTAAAATTTCCCCTGTTTCACTATTCAACTATTCCAACCTCTCTTCACTATGAATCAATTTTCTCCTAGTACAGAATTCAAATGACATTTTTGCTTAGTTCATTTGAAACTAGACTCATTAAGAATTTCAGGAATATAAATTATATTCCATAATAATTTTTTAAAAATTGTTAATGATTTTTCTAAGTCAGAATAGGGGATCACGTAATCATTCTGAACCAATCTCACAAAAATTCAAATATCTTAGAATATAGAATTCCTTTTCTTGCTTTGTTTCTTTTATATGAAAATAGACTCATCAAGATTTAATTCTATATCTCATTTAACTTCTAATTAAATTTCTACTATTTTTGGTGATTTTTCAAAGTCACCCCTCTGCTTCTGATTAAACTATTTTATCTCAAATTTCATCTTTTTCAATAAAATTTCCACATTTTCACATCAGATTTCACTTAATAAATTCATATCTCTCAATGAACACTTCGTAATGTAACAAATAATCGGTGGTTTTAGCATATAGCTCTACCTTTCTGAATTAAATATACATCCATGGTATATCCACTTAGCACCACGTTTTCAAATCAACATGTAATCGTGGCATATCCACTTAACACCACGTAACATGTATAACCGTGGCATATCCACTTAGCGCCACATAAATAGATCAACATGTGTTACCATGGTATATCCACTTAGCACCATGTAACATGTATAACTGTGGCATATCCACTTAACGCCACGTTTTTATTCCAACCCGAAGATTCATCCGAGATTTCCTCATTTAATTCCATTTCATCATCCACAAATTACAATTTTTATCAATCAACCATATGATATTGCTTCTCGTTTTATATAATATAATAAAATATCAAACATAAATGAAAATAATACATTATTTACATATCACTTACATTCTTGCACTCACTTGCACACATTATTACTTGCCTTTTCATTTTACAATTTTATCACTTTACTAGGAACACTTGTACATACGTGCCACTATGAATGTAGCCAAAGCTACCACTAATTTGTAGCCGAAGCTACCACTTTTCACTTGTTAACTTGGTAGTACTTGTTGAAATACTTGCAACTAGTTAATTATGATTCATACAATAAATAAACAATTTAACATACACATAATAATGTATTATCTACAAACAAACTTACATAATTACATTCTCAATCTCATCACATCATCAATTTAACTTATCCTCCCCAAATTATTCTATTCAATACTTTCTTGATATTACACAAAGCTATCTTCCTAATTTGGTCTTACATGTAAACTTATACCAATTCTCATTAAAATGTCGAGTCATTATCGAACATTATAATTATATTGGAAAATCAATACTAAAGAATTCATAACTAAAATTTCAATTTAACATTCAAACTTGCATCATTAAATGCTTATTAAACATATCAACTTACCTCAATACCAAAACGGCCATTTTACCAACTTTTCCGATTTTTCATTTTCCTCCCGTTCTAGGTCCAAATATCATTTTTCAGGGTCTAAAACATCACATTTCATTTATTTAATTAATGTACTACTCAAAACAGTCCCTAACTCAAACTTTGGAAAAATTACAATTTTGCCCCTAAACTTTTGCATAATTATGATTTTGCCCCTAGGCTCGAAAATTAAACTTCATCCCTTATTCTTATGTTTTATAACATGCTGATCATTTTTCCCTTCTATGGAAACATCAAATTCTTGCTCTAACATGCACTTATGTACATTAGTATTTTTGCTGATTATGTCGTTTTACTCGTTTTCACTTAAAATCGCTTAGTAAAAGTTGTTTAACATAATTCTAAGCTTCATATTCTGCCATAAAACAGCAAAATAAACACATTTCACCTATGGGTATTTTTCCAAATATGAACCCTAGGTTAAATTATTGCTAGAATAAGCTAAATCAAGTTATTAGGACTCCAAAAGTGTAAAGAACATGAAAAATGGGGCTAGAATGGACTTACCATGAAGCTTGGAAAGCTTGAAAACCCTATCCATGGCTTCCCACATGTTAAATTCGGCCTAAGCTTGAAGATGGACAAATTTGGCATTTAAATTTTGTTTTTAATTCATTTAATTCACTAAATTACCAAAATGCCCCTTAAAAAAATCTTTTGAAACATACCCATCCATGTCCATTTCTTTCCACCAACTTAACCAATGGTCTAATTATCATTTAAGGACCTCCAATTTAAAATTTCATAACAATTGGACGCCCTTAACATGCAGAACTCAACTTTTGCACATTTTACAATTTAGTCCTTTTGACTAAATTGAGTGCCCAAACGTCAAAATTTTCGAATGAGATTTTCACGAAATTATTCCGCAAAATTTTAGATCATACAAATATAAATAAAATAAATTTCTCAACATCAGATTTGTGGTCCCGAAACCACTGTTCTGACTAAGCTTAAAATCGGGCTATTACATGCTATCTGGGTCGTCGTTGATCGACTAACGAAATCTATTCATTTCATACCAGTACGTACAGATTATTCACTTGAATGATTAGCTGAATTGTACATTTCTGATATTGTTCAATTGCACGGGGTGCCACTATCAATTATATTTGATAGAGATCCAAAATTTACATCGCGATTTTGGAAGAAACTGCAAGAAGCTTTAGGTACGAAGTTGAATTTCAGTATAGCTTTTCATCCTCAGACTGATGGTCAGGCCAAAAGAATTATTCAGATTCTCGAAGACATGTTGAAATATTGTATTTTAGAGTTTGAAGGCAGTTGGAAAAATTACTTGAGGTTGATTGAATTCGCGTATAATAACAGTTTTCAGACGAGTATAAAGATGGCATCGTACAAAGCTTTATATGGTCATATATGTCGAACTCTGCTATACTAGACTGAACTAAGTGAGAAAAAGATTCACGAGGTTGAATTGATCAGAGAAGCTGAAGAAAAAGTGAAAACAATTCGCGATAGTTTAAAAGTAACTTCAAATCAACAGAAATCATACGCGGATTTAAAACGTAAAGAAATTGAATTTTAGGTCAGGGGCCGAGTGTTTTTAAACCCACTATGGAAAAAGGTTCTTTGATTCGGCTATAAAGAAAAGTTAAGTTCACTATTTATCGAACCTTACGAGATCATCGAAAGAATAGGGCCTGTAGCATATAGACTAGCTTTACCGTCAGAACTTGAAAAGATTCATAATGTTTTCCATGTTTCTATGTTACGTCGATATTGATTCGATCCGTCACATGTGATTTCTCCATTAGATGTTGAGATACAGGCAGACTTGATGTATAGCGAAGAGCCGATCAGGATTTTAGCTCGTGAAATCAAAGAATTAAGATATAAATGCATAGCCCTAGAGAAAATTCTTTGGCATAAACAGGGGATCGAGGAAGCTATGTGGGAACCTGAGGAAGCTATATGAAAACAGTACCCTAACCTATCACTAGTAAGATTTTCGGGAACGAAAATCCCTAAGGAGGAGAGTTGTAATAGCCTGTTTTTAGGTCAAATCGAAATAGTAGTTTTGGGACCACAAATTTGAGGCCAAAATATTATTTTATTGAATTTTACAACATGATAGTATTATTGTGTGAAAGTTTCGTAAAGAAATTTTACTGTTGGAATGCTTAATTGGGTAAAAAGGACTAAATCGCGTAAAGCGTAAAACTTGTGTTCTATTAGCTAAAAGTGTCTAATAGCTATAGAACCTTAAAGTTAAGGTCTTTATGTTGAAACTAGACCATTAACATGATAGTGGATGATAGTGGCTTGGTAAATTTGAAATTATTAATATTATTAAGGCTTTAGTAATTTGGTTAATAAGGTTAATTATAATAAAATAAAACAAAATTTCCATCCATTATCATTTTCTTTAACCAAAAATTGAAGGGAGAAAAGCCATTTTTAGGGTCGATATTCGACCAAGATTCTCTTGCTCATTTAGGTATGGTTTTTGATCTGTTTTTAATGATTTCTATGTTTTTGTGATCGTTGTTTCGTATTCTGGCTAGCCCGTACCTTTGATTTTAAAACAGTTAAAGATTTTAAGAGTTGCCATTGATGAGTTTATGTGTTCTTTGGTATTTGAAGTTGAAATATGAATTTTTGATGACAAATTTCCATATTTTGTAAAGTGATTTTTGACAAAAATGTCAAAAAGGGATTAAATTGTGAAATGTGAAATTATATGTGGTAAAAATGTGAAAATAATGAAAGATATGGGCTTCTAGGAGTCCCTATGAAATTCAGCTAGCATGTATTTGAATTGAATTGCATTAAATTGTAATTTTATGTGAGAATGACTAAATTGTAAAAATGAGAAAGTTTAGGGGCAAATGTATAAAATAGCCTTAAGACCTGTTTTGGACTAAATTGAATAAATTTTTGATTAAATAAGTTATTTTTTAATATATTTAGATCAAGAAAAGAGGAATTCGGTGTTGGATTAGGGAAAGGCAAGATTATCAAGTAATTAATTCATTTCGCCATTTTCATACTCGAGGTAAGTTCGTATAATTAGAATCAAACTTTGAATACTTGTATTTATTTGAGATATATGTTTATAATTGAGAATTTGATACACTTGGAATACAAATGCTTAATTGATATAGACTGATTATTACCAAGCCCCGTTTGAACCGTATGAATTCGTAGGAAACGAGTGACATGTCACTAGGGTTACCATTTTGGTCGAGCTCCTGCATTTGTTGCGGACTCACCATAGCTCATATGAGCTTACCAATATATCAGCTCGTAAGAGCTTATTATTTCCAGCTCGTCAGAGCTTATTGTTTTAGCTCAATAGAGCTTATTGTCCATCAGCTTAGGAGGAGCTTACCGATCATAGCTCGAAAGAGCGAAAATGATAATGAATTGACAGAAAACTGATGTATATCACCCGAGTATCCTTTGAAGTTCTAATAGTTTAACAGGCATAAATTTTGTTTATACTGATGAAGTACTGTTATCGAATGAAATACTGTTTATATTATGGATCGTTGATTATATGAATGTGAATGAATTGTTACATCTATTTTATATGTTACATGAATTTAGTTTGAAATTGGGATAAAGGTTGAATATATGTACTTATGAGACTAACAAATTGAAATTTGGCAAGTGAATTTGATTTACTTTGATTAATGGTTTAAATTTTGTAACAAATGGTAAGATTGTTTCTATATTATACGGGCTTACTAAGCTATAAAGCTTACTATGTTTCTTTTCCGTGTATTATAGTGGTTCGATAGCTCACTCGATTCGGATAAAGTCAGAGTTACACATCACACTATCGAATTGCCGGTTGGTACATTTGCATTAGTGGATATATGTAAATATGGCATATATAGGTTGGTTATAAGATGATAGTTATGGTCACTTGAACTTGTAATTTTGGTACATGTTATGGATACGTTTAAGCCATGTGATTTGGCTTAATTTGGTATAATGTTTTGATTATGTATGAGTTTATAAATATGGTATGTTTTGGCAAGTAGTAGATGGAATGGAAATATGCAATTGATGACATGATTTGAATTAGTCGTATGAATGAACAATGCATGATATTATTTAGGTATTTGAATGCTATGTTGATATGGTATAAAATGTGTTTGAAATGTCATGGATTGGCTGCCAATTGAGTTGTGAAATGTTGCAATTTATGCTTGTATATGTAAGTAAAAATAGGGTGGCAAAATGGCTAAACAAATGGCCTATTTTTGTCCACACGGGCAGAGACACAGGCGTGTGTCTCAGTCGTGTGCGACACACGGTTATGTTGCACGGCCGTGTGTCCCATGGTGTTGGAATTAAATTGAAGTCAGTATGCTTGATGCAACCCAGTCCCAGCATTTCTCAAACTCGGATGTAGACCCCTTGGTGTTGCCCCAAGGTCCCATTACGCGAGCTCGGGCTAGACAGTTCAAAGAGGCTATTTCAGCCTTGTTGGAGCGTGTTTGGGCTAAACTGTTAACCGAGCAATCCGTGGAAGCTCGGGTTAGCATGAGGAGTCAGCCATATATCTTCCTACAAGCTAGCTTTAGCTCACTTTCTGCTCCTCAAGTTTCTTTCAGCTCAGATCAGCTCATATGAGCTTATTTTAGCCCAATTGAGCTTGGGCTAAGACTATTTTAGCTAATTAATGTAATGATTGAATAAATTAAGTATCTTATTAATTTAGTTAGCTTTATTACATGCTTTAATATGCTTAATTAAATTTTTCCTAGCTAAATTAAAGTTGCCACAGCTCATTACATGTATTTAATGTGTCTAGAGTCCAGTCGAATTTTAATGTGTCTTAGATAGTTTGCAATTAAATTATTTAAGTGTTAATTAAAGTGTCAAGATTGAGTATTAATGTTGTTCAGCTGAATTTAGATTGAATTAATTGAGTTCATTTCCTTTGTAGGCTCAGCCGAATGTGGGAGAGTATTAACTCAAGGTTCATGCATGTTGGGTTCAATGTATGGGACGGTGCATGTAAGGCTTTCTTCAATGAATGCTAGCTGATCCAGTTAGCTCCCCAAGGTACCTATTCGGCTAAAGGGTTTCCAGCAATTCAGTGTCCAAGCTTGGCCGATCCACTCCCCCAAAATAGCACCTATGCGTTCACATTAGGAGTTCACACTCATGACCATTCAACTGGTCATGTTCACACAAAAAAGACCATTCAAGGCTGACTTTTCACACTCAAATGGCTGCTCAAATACTCCCTTTAATGCTCCTAATTATTCAGCCAAGAAATGCAAATGCAATGAGCCAATTAAGGCTATGGCCGAACCTAGACATGGCCATTGATCTCCTAGTGCATTCATCATCCCAAGTACATTTGCTTAAGCATGAAGCTGACCATTGGAGCTCTCATTCAACCAAATTTAGCCATGGCATTTTAAGGGTTTTGTTCTAGAATTTTCAAGTTTATTCTAGCTGAATTTTACTTAACTTTTAAGGTTCATTTGGACTATTTGGCTAGCTTTTCTTTAGACTATAAATATTTGTCATTTTCCATTGTAAAAGGGCTTTTTGGACTCTTAATGAATTGCTGCCAAATTTGTGAGAAAACTTTTCTCTCAATTTTCATTCAAGACCCGACTGACTTATCTAGATACTAGTGGCATCAGTACGAGTCTTCTTTATCTAAACTTATCACTCCTTAAACCCGAGTGCGGCATTCATTCTATCTCCATCTTTCACCTTAACCGTATAAGAACCAGGGTGACACTTTTTAGTGTTGAATCAGTCTTGGTTAAGTTCTCTAATCCATCATCTCCAAACTATCTTATTTATCCATTTTAAAATTGAGCCATCGATTACCCATCCTTTACCTATCTTGTTTCATTTCTTTCTAAACCAAACCTTCACCATCCATCTTCCTTCCTATTACCTTAGTCGAACCTATTCTTCCCAATCTTCTAACTTGTTTCCATTATCCTTAACCTCCATTCCTAACTTAAACCAAAATATAAAAGAAATTCACTTAAAAGCTTCCGCAAACTTAACTACTTATCCATTATTTTCCGAAGATGAAACCTCTCATCGTAGATGATTAGGCACCTAAAGCGACTCGTGTCATTCGTGAACCCGAGGACGCATCAATGCTTCACACAGTCTCACACACGGGTATGTGACTGGCCATTTGGCACAAGTCAGTATACCCTCTGAATGGCACACGGCCTAGCACAGGGCGTGTGACTTGGCTGTGTTGCATAAGTCAGTATATCCTATAGGTTTGGCATGGCCTAGTACACGACCTAGCACATGGGTGTGTGGCCATTTCGACGGGCACACAGGCTAGACACACGGGCGTTTGGCTAGCCGTGTGACCCAATTCAGTATGTAGCCCTGTTTCCACATGGCCTGAGACACAGGCGTGTCTGGAGCCGTGTGAGGTACACGGCCTGTTCATACGGGCGTGTGACCCCTGTATAGATAAAAAATTTCTATGTTTTCAAAAATTTTTGTATGTTATCGGTTTAGTCCCGAACCACTTCTAAAGCATGTTTAAGGCCTCGTAGGCTCTTATAAGGGACAATATGATTGTGTTGAATGGTGTTTGAGTATGAATGCATAGATGTATGAGCATTGTATGTTAAATGATGTGTAATGATCGGTAATACTTCGTAACCCTACTCTGACTACGGATACGGTTAGGGGTGTTACACTCCGACAGAGTTGAAAGAGTTGAAAGCTCAGTTGCAAGAGTTAACAGATAGAGGTTTTGTGTAACACCCCAAACCAAGTTAGGCCCGAATCTGGTATGTCACATTGAAGTATTTCTCGAAAATCGTGTTTTCATTTGCGTACGTTTATTTTCAAAACGTGGTTTAAAAAAAACCATTCCCTTTTCAAAATATTATTAATCACTTAGTAAAAACTTTTTCAATTGCGGAAGCTTAATTAAAATAAATGATTTATGGAAACATGATATCTAAAAATTGGATCGCGGAAACGTAGTGTTTGAAAGCAGTTATTGTTTTGGAAAAATCATGTCCTACTTCTAACAAATATTAAACATGCTTAAGTAAATATCCCAAATAAAAGTTAAAAATAGCGAGGCCTTATTACAACCCAACTCAAAAACTGAAGTGCTTAAATAAGTGAACAAAATAGAAAAACATGTTTGGCTGTGTGGTCGTCTTCGAGTCCCTCGCAACATTCGATCCTCCTAATGCTGGGGTTACCTCCACAGTTAAAAACAAGGTGAGTTTACGAAAACTCAGTGTGTAATCCCCTTACTAGAGTAACAGTTAGTATACGAAAACAGAACCCGAAATAATCTGGGCCAAAGCCCTTTAACAGTAATAGTATGATACAGATCAGAGCATACGTGGGCCAAAGCCCACTACAATATCATTTGGGTCACAGCCCTTAACAGAATCAATTAGGCCTAGCCCAATTTAGGTTGGCACATAGCCATAATCAGATTATGCAGTTTTAAGCCGTCCGTTGGTCCACAGTCGTCATGCGACCCGTGCGACCTCAACAGATCAATACTGGATCCATAATCGTCATGCGACCCGTGCGACCCTATCAGATCAATACTGGCCATGCAATGTGCCAACCCCATGCAACGTGTCGTGTATGTCATGCTCAATCATTACACGTGTATGCAAAATGTCCATGCTTAGTAACAGTCATTTCAACACATATTAACAGCATGTCAGTCACACGCCCACAGTCAAGTCAGTTAAAACACAGTCATACGATCACAGTCAAATCAATCAAAGTCCTAATCAGTTAGTTACCCGCAAGGGCAAAATAGTCATTTTATCCTATAAGGGTATTTCGGTAATCCTACCCTTTAGTGGTATTTCGGTAATTATACCCTACAGGGGTATTTCGATAATTCTACCCTATAGGGGTATTTTGGTAATTCTACCCTACAGGGCTATTTCGATAAATTCACAAATTGAGGGTATTTCAGTAATTTCACAAATTGAGGGTGTTTTCAGTAATTTTGCAAGTCGAGGGTATTTCAGTAATTTCCCAAACTGGGGTATTTTGGTACTTTTGCAACTCAAGGGTATTTTGATAATTTTGCAAATTGAGGGTATTTTGGTAATTTTATGAATCGGGGGTATTTTGGTAATTTAATAAATCATGGGTATTTTGGTAATTTTGCAAACTGGGGTATTTCGGTAATTTTGCAAGTCAGGGGTATTTTAGTAATTTTGCAAACTAGGGGTATTTCGATAATTTCACAAATCAGGGGTATTTCGATAAGTTCACAAATCAGGGGTATTTCGGTAATTTCACAAATTAGGGGTATTTTGATAATTTCACAAATCAGGGGTATTTTGATAATTTTACAAACTGGGGGTACTTCGGTAATTTTGCAAACTGAGGGTATTTCAGTAATTTTGTAAACCAAGGGTATTTTAGTAATTTTGTAAACCAAGGTATTCTAAACAGACATAACGATGCGAATGGGCCTAGGGCCCATTCTCGGCCCAAATGGGCCCACACGTTCATGTGCCCCATTTAGCCTAAATCTAGCCACAGATATGAGATTCACATAGTCCAATCCAATATTTACCACACAATCATACAATTTATCCGATTGGGCCACGGGCCCCACATGGCCCCTTTCGACCCATCGTGGCCCAAACAGCCTAAACCCACAAGAACACTCATGGTGGCCTCAACTATCGCATCGAAGCTCCCACACGTGCGCTCACACACCCGTGTGGCTACCATCACCGTGTGACAGGCATTTCGGCATTTGCCGCTCTATAGCTAGAGTAGTGCGAGATACACACCTGATAGGAATTTGGAGCTAATCCACGCTCCGAACACTTCTATGCCCAAACACAAACCAAGGTATGCTTACTCTCCTCATAGATTGCTCTATTTAAAGCCAGCTTCTCGCCTACTCTCACGCTAGCTTCCCGATGTGGGATTTCACCTTCAACAGAGTTTAATTCCACCACAACCATCTGCCGTCCCAACTTAGCAAAATAAATATCCCTTTTTGCTTGCAATGGGATTTGAACCCTTGCCCTCTCCTATGCTCGAACCCTTGCCCTCTTCTATGCTCCAGACGCTACATGCCACCACAACACAAGCTCCTTTTGTGACTTAAAATATGTGCAACTAAATATAAGCCTATGAGCCAAAGTCTAAGTTAATTTAAAAGGAAACCAAAATGAATTGCAAGCGCCAAGACTTGAACCCATGCTCCCTTGCAACCTTAATGACGCCTTGCCACTTGACCACTCACTTTCTTATGTCATTTTTTCCCCACAATTTATTCTTAAAGCCTACTTACTTACTCCCAGGGTTTTATTCACCTAAAACTAAAATTTTTCCTAAAGCCCAGGTTTGAACTTGGGCTTCATGGAAGCCCCCTAACCTTCCAAAATCACTCACCTAACAGATCCAACATGCATTTGTGTCGTTCTCTTGTTCTAAAAAATTTTAAACGCTCCCGTGGCCAAGGCCCAATAGGCCAAATTCTTCTAGGCTCAAATTCAGGGTGTTACATTTTGCACGATCGTGTTTTTCGCCCTGGGGTACTCTTGTATTGTTTGTTAAGAAGAAAGATGGGTCAATGAGAATGTGTATTGATTATCGTCAGCTCAACAAGGTCACGATAAAGAATAAATATTCGTTGCTGAGAATATACGATTTGTTTGATCAGTTGAAAGGTGTAACAGTGTTTTCAAAGACTAACTTGAGATCGGGTTATTATCAATTGCAAGTTAAAGACTTAGATGTGCCAAAAATTACGTTTAGAATAAGGTACGGACACTATGAATTCTTTGTTATGCCTTTTGGACTAACTAATGCTCTTGCCATTTTTATGGATTTGATGAATCAGATTTTTAGACCGTATTTAGACAGATTTGTTATTGTATTCATTGACGACATTCTGATCTATTCACAAGATGAGTCTGAGCATGCCGAGCATTTGAGGATTGTGTTGCAAACCTTGAAAGATAAGCAACTCTATGCTAAATTCAGCAAATGTGAGTTTTGACTTTAGAAAGTTGGATTTTTAGGACATATAGTTTTAGCGGATGGCATTCGAGTTGATCCAAGCAAGATATCTGCAGTTATTGACTGGAAACCACCTAGAAATGTATCCTAGGTCAGAAGTTTTATAGGATTGGTCGGTTTCTATCGACGCTTCGTTAAAGGATTTTTGATGATTGCTACACCGATGACCAGACTGCTACAGAAAGATATAAAGTTTGAATGGCCCGAGAAATGTCAACAAAGCTTTCATCAATTAAAAGTATTGTTAACTGAGGCACCAGTATTGGTTCAACCTGAGTCGAGTAAAGAATTTGTGATTTACAATGACGCGTCACTGAATTGTTTGGGTTGCGTACTGATGCAAGAGGGAAAAATTGTAGTTTATACCTCCAGACAGTTGAAACTGCATGAAAAAAAACTATCTGACGCATGATTTAGAGTTAGTTGCTATAGTCTTTGCATTGAAAATTTGGCGTCATTATTTGTACGGTTAAAAATGCCACATCTTTACTGATCATAAGAGTTTAAAGTATATTATGACTCAGAAAGATTTAAATTTGCAACAACGACTATGGCTCGAGCTACTAAAAGATTATGAGTTGGTCATTAATTATCATCTGGGATATTTATTTTAGTTACTTTAGTTATTATAATATGAGTCTTTAATTATGTCTTGTTTATTAAATGCATCTTTAATTAATGTCTTGCATTATTGATCTACATCTTTTAATTATGACATGCATTATGTGTTCTGCATTTAATAAAGTCATGCATATGTAACTCTCATGTTAGTTAAGTTTGCATTATAAATTATGACATGCATTGTGTAACTCCCATGTTAGTTAAAGTTTGCATCATTAAATTAAGTCATGCAGTAAGTAACTCATTTGTTCATTTAGTTTACATCTTAAACCATATATTTAAGCATCTTAGTTGATAAATATGTTTGAGTTTGTTTATATAACTATGTTAATTTAATTTGGCTGTTACTTTTTACTACATAAATTAAGGTGTATTTATTTTCATTTTAAATAAGATGATTTGAGCTGCAAATAAATTGTTGTATGAGTGTTTGTAGTGTGCTGATTCTTATGAGTGTTTTTAATGCTTAATTATCTACCTTGTAGGTGACTATTCATATGGCTAATTGACTCTTCAAGTTTAGACGTTTTTCAAGCCTTCAAAACTCATTATGGTGGCTTTTCAAATGGACCAAAAGTGACTCTTCAAGTCTGATTGGTATCATGCACTCAAAGTTAGTTATGGTGCCAATTAAGGAGATGGATACACAAGCATTAAGGCATTTGGTTAAGGGGAAAATGAAGGGACATCAAGCAGCACATTTAAAGGACCATTAAGCCTTCATCAAGTGAAAAGGCATGACTTTTCATTTATGCATGAATAAGTGAAAAGACATGACTCTTTGGCTACCCAAGGCTGATTTAATGAAGGAATTGAATTCATTTGGCTATTCAAAACGTTGAACTCTTCTGGCCCAAGTAATCAGCTCATTTATTCATGAATTGGAACATTAAATCATGTTAAAAGTTGCTCTTACTTAGGCCTAGAATTTCAAGAGTCTTTACTTATTTATTAAGCTTTATTTCAGCCATTAAACATCACATTAAAGTTGAATTCATGTGACTTTTCAGCTAGCCTCAAGTAGGCACTATAAATACTTTGTAATTAACTTATTTAGGAGACTTTTGAACTTTAGACTTTTTAAACCTTAATCAAATTTCATGAACTTTGAGTTCTTGAGTGAGTTAAACGCCTCTCTTTTTTTGTACAAGTTTCGTTAGACTTATCAAGCTTGTTTGTGGCATCTTCGACTTGTTTGAACTATCACCAAATCCCCTTTGGTGTGGCATTCATCAACCTATCTTCATCTTTCCACCTTAACAATATAAAAAATGGGGTGACACTGTTATATAGTGTTGAATCTTTCTTAAGTTAAGTTCGTATTTCCATTTCCATCACTATTGCCGAATATCACTTATCCATCTTTATTTGTTTGTCAAAACTAAACCCACTTAATTCCATAACTCATCCTTCCTTTATCCCATTTTGCTAAGCTTCTGCCTATCTTAAACAAATTTTCCCATTTTCAAAGACTCGAATATTTCTCCTCGTAGGAGATTGGGCAACTTCAGATACGACTCGACTCAGCCCCGAGGCGGATCGTATCATTTGGTATCAGAGCTTGCAAAATGAGGAGCGATGACATTCGTATCAATCCCAAAAGTAGGTTCGTAATGAGAAAGAAAAGTCAAAAAAATAGAAAAGCAAAGTTGTATTTTATTTTTCTTGTATTCAATATTTTGTATTTCAAGTGAAGAAAAAAAAGAAAAAAACGAAAATTCAAAACAAAAGAAAAAAATACGAGTTAAAAAAAAGAAAAGTGTGAAAGTTTTGCTTTGTTTTTCATCTCCTTCTATTTTTTTGTTTTCCCGATCTTCAAAGCCATCATTCTACCCCCATCCTTCTACCCTGATCAGCAAAACCTTTCTACCATCATTTGGTTTCACCCTTTCCACCCGAAACGCCACACTTAACCCCACACTTATTTTTGTTTCAGCCTACCCTACACTTAAACATCTATCCCTTGCACCCATTTTGAAGCTGACCCCAAAGCTGCTAATAGGTCTATACGAGACAACCTACATTTTGCACGATCATTTTTTTCGCCCTGGGGTACTCTTGTATTGTTTGTTAAGAAGAAAAATGGGTCAATGAGAATGTGTATTGATTATCGTCAGCTCAGCAAGGTCACGATAAAGAATAAATATCCATTGCTGAGAATATACGATTTGTTTGATCAGTTGAAAGGTGTAACAGTGTTTTCAAAGACTGACTTGAGATCGGGTTATTATCAGTTGCAAGTTAAAGACTTAGATGTGCCGAAAATTACGTTTAGAATAAGGTACGGACACTATGAATTCTTTGTTATGCCTTTTGGACTAACTAATGCTCTTGCCATTTTTATGGATTTGATGAATCAGATTTTTAGACCGTATTTAGACAGATTTGTTATTGTATTCATTGACGACATTCTGATCTATTCACAAGATGAGTCTGAGCATGCCGAGCATTTGAGGATTGTGTTGCAAACCTTGAAAGATAAGCAACTGTATGCTAAATTCAGCAAATGTGAGTTTTGACTTTGGAAAGTTTGATTTTTGGGACATATAGTTTTAGCGGATGGCATTCGAGTTGATCCAAGCAAGATATTTGCAGTTATTGACTGGAAACCACCTAGAAATGTATCCTAGGTCAGAAGTTTTATGGGATTGGTCGGTTTCTATCGACGCTTCATTAAAGGATTTTTGATGATTGCTACACCGATGACCAGACTGCTACAGAAAGATATAAAGTCTGAATGGCCCGAGAAATGTCAACAAAGCTTTCATCAATTAAAAGTATTGTTAACTGAGGCACCAATATTGGTTCAACCTGAGTCGGGTAAAGAATTTGTGATTTACAATGACGCGTCACTGAATTGCTTGGGTTGCGTACGGATGCAAGAGGGAAAAATTGTAGCTTATACCTCCAGACAGTTGAAACTGCATGAAAAAAACTATCTGACGCATGATTTAGAGTTAGTTGCTATAGTCTTTGCATTGAAAATTCGGCGTCATTATTTGTACGGTGAAAAATACCACATCTTTACTGATCATAAGAGTTTAAAGTATATTATGACTCAGAAAGATTTAAATTTGCAACAACGACTATGGCTCGAGCTACTAAAAGATTATGAGTTGGTCATTAATTATCATCCGGGATATTTATTTTAGTTACTTTAGTTATTATAATATGAGTCTTTAATTATGTCTTGTTTATTAAATGCATCTTTAATTAATGTCTTGCATTATTGATCTACATCTTTTAATTATGACATTATGTGTTCTGCATTTAACAAAGTCATGCATATGTAACTCTCATGTTAGTTAAGTTTGCATTATAAATTATGACATGCATTGTGTAACTCCCATGTTAGTTAAAGTTTGCATCATTAAATTAAGTCATGCAGTAAGTAACTCATTTGTTCATTTAGTTTACATCTTAAACCATGCATTTAAGCATCTTAGTTGATAAATATGTTTGAGTTTGTTTATATACCTATGTTAATTTAATTTGGCTATTACTTTTTACTACATAAATTAAGGTGTATTTATTTTCATTTTAAATAAGATGATTTGAGCTGCAAATAAATTGGTGTATGAGTGTTTGTAGTGTGCTGATTCTTATAAGTGTTTTTAATGCTTAATTATCTACCTTGTAGGTGACTATTCATATGGCTAATTGACTCTTCAAGTTTAGACGTTTTTCAAGCCTTCAAAACTCATTATGGTGGCTTTTCAAATGGACCAAAAGTGACTCTTCAAGTCTGATCGGTTTCATGCACTCAAAGTTAGTTATGGTGCCAATTAAGGAGATGGATACACAAGCATTAAGGCATTTGGTTAAGGGGAAAATGAAGGGACATCAAGCAGCACATTTAAAGGACCATTAAGCCTTCATCAAGTGAAAAGGCATGACTTTTCATCTATGCATGAATAAGTGAAAAGACATGATTCTTTGGCTGCCCAAGGCTGATTTAATGAAGGAATTCAAGTCATTTGGCTATTCAAAACGTTGAACTCTTCCAGCCCAAGTAATTAGCTCATTTATTCATGAATTGGAACATTAAATCATGTTAAAAGTTGCTCTTACTTAGGCCTAGAATTTCAAGAGTCTTTACTTATTTATTAAGCTTTATTTCAGCCATTAAACATCACATTAAAGTTGAATTCATGTGACTTTTCAGCTAGCCTCAAGTAGGCACTATAAATACTTTGTAATTAACTTGTTTAGGAGACTTTTGAACTTTAGACTTTTTGAACCTTAATCAAATTTCATGAACTTTGAGTTCTTGAGTGAGTTAAACTCCTCTCTTTTTTCGTACAAGTTTCGTTAGACTTATCAAGCTTGCTTGTGGCATCTTCGACTTGTTTGAACTATCACCAAATCCCCTTTGGTGTGGCGTTCATCAACCTATCTTCATCTTTCCACCTTAACGATATAAAAAACGGGGTGACACTGTTATATAGTGTTGAATCTTTCTTAAGTTAAGTTCGTATTTCCATTTCCATCACTATTGCCGAATATCACTTATCCATCTTTATTTGTTTGTCAAAACTAAACCCACTTAATTCCATAACTCATCCTTCCTTTATTCCATTTTGCTAAGCTTCTGCCTATCTTAAACAAATTTTCCCATTTTCAAAGACTCGAATATTTCTCCTCGTAGGAGATTGGGCAACTTCACATACGACTCGACTCAGCCCCGAGGCAGATCGTATCATTTGGTATCAGAGCTTGCAAAATGAGGAGCGATGACATTCGTATCAATCCCGAAAGTAGGTTCATAATGAGAAAGAAAAGTCAAAAAAATAGAAAAGCAAAGTTGTATTTTATTTTTCTTGTATTCAATATTTTGTATTTCAAGTGAAGAAAAAAAGAAAAAAATGAAAATTCAAAACAAAAGAAAAAAATACGAGTTAAAAAAAAGAAAAGTGTGAAAGTTTTGCTTTGTTTTTCATCTCCTTCTATTTTTTTTGTTTTCCCGATCTTCAAAGCCATCATTCTACCCTCATCTTTCTACCCTGATCAGCAAAACCTTTCTACCATCATTTGGTTTCACCCTTTCCCCCCGAAACGCCACACTTAACCCCACACTTATTTTTGTTTCAGCCTACCCTACACTTAAACATCTATCCCTTGCACCCATTTTGAAGCTAACCCCAAAGCTGCTAATAGGTCTATACAAGACAACCTACGAAATTACGAGACAAGGTTGAGTGGAAAAAGGCAAGAGAGAGGTGAGTCAATTCGAGAGAAGAAAAAGCCGTAAAATGAGTGAAACACGAGTGGAGTGATTTTTTTCTTCCCGAGTGACTTAGTGAGTTTTTGTGGTGAGGTAATCATTTTCTTTTTTTTTTTTTGCATTTCTCCTTTTCAGCAAATAATAATGTCTTGAGAAGAGATTTTCGCGTTTGATTTTCAATATTTGTTGGAAGAAATGGGAAGCATGCTCGATCGCAAGATTAAGCCAATTCAAGACAAGCGAGAACCTTGAGCAACAACCCGACGAAAGCAAACTCCAACAAGTCAGAAAATAGAGTCACGACTATCACGAAGACACCTTCCCGATGACTATTCGAGAAGAGATTCTTATCGGGATTCCTATCCAACAAGGTCATCAAGACAAAGAGAAGAAAGTTTTGAGTTTGAGACTCTTCGAGATAACGAATGAGGAAGTATGAGTTATCCTTCGTACGCTTCAAAGACATCATGCACGAATGAACGTACCTAAAAAATGATCGAGAAATCAACGAGAATACTTTCTCTTTCTTTGAGCAAAGCATCCATCTTTTTTATTCTTTTGTATCACCTTCATGTTGTAATCAAATCGAAAAAGAATATGAAAGAAAAGAAAAAGAAAAAGAAGAAAAAGAAAAAGAAACTGAAAAAGAAAAAGAGATTGAGAAAGAAATTGAAGAAGAAGAAGAGAGTGTAAAAGAAACGAGATATGTTGAAAAACAAACGGGAGAAAAAAAGGCAAAAGAACAAGAAAAAGTGAGGAATTTGTTTACTAACCCAGATGTGAAATTGCCTCGTTGTGTTTCTTTTTAGGTTCCTAAAATATCGAACGATAACCTTCAACTTCAATACTTTTCCGATGAAAGATGCTTTCGTATGATCAGCATAGGTAAGGTTGAAGATGAAATCGAACTACACGAGTTCGAAGGTAAGTGAGGTAAGGAATTTTTAACAACCGAGTCATGGAAATCAGGTTTGAATGTTGTTGAAAATGACTTAGTTTTAAAAAGTTTCCCTTATTTTCGTTTGATTGATTGCTATTCTTTGAATGTGGTTGACGTTGTTCGGTACTATCAACAAACCAAAAATTTGATTTTGCATGATAACGGGTTCTCACGAAAAACAAATAAATTCTTCGATCATTTTGTGCGTCAACTACTGCCTTGTGAAAGTTCCATGAATTGGTGCAAATTTATTTTGAAACATGTGATAAGTTTTGATTGTACGTTTTTGAGTATGCACCACTCCTTTTGGATTAACGTGTTTGATTTATCGAAACTGTTGCTACATTTCGACATAAGTAATCAAACTCATGTTTTTAAATCGGAAATTTGTTTTGATTCATTTTGTGGGAAAAACCAGCAACTTAAAGTTTGTGCAAATAATTTCTATACTTGGTTTTTGAATAAGGAAACGAGGTATGAAAAATTTGTTTTCCCTTTTAATGCGTTCCTTAAACAATTTCTATGGTTGTCCATGAAGTTTGCATTTCATTTGGAAAAGGCTAATTCAACCACGAAGCTTCGACTAGACTACATTCCCGAGGAGAGAAGGTTTGTGTTAAACAGAAAAGGTAAAATCGACCCTTATCCTTCTATTCAACAAGGTAAGACGTTTAAAACTTTTGAAACTTGTTTGTTCTCCTCGGATGGTACCAAAATTCACATTGATGACTTAGTTTTTGAAAATTACTTAGATTGTGATGTGATTAACTGTTCTGCTTCATTTGAACATGATTTATCTGTTTTGATAGGTGATAAAAAGATTCTTGTTTTTGACCCCGAAGACCTTTGTTCTATAGCTTTGTTCAAGAGGTTTGAGAATTGGAATGTTGTTAACTCTCGAATGTTATGTGGTTTTGGTTTGTTTCCATCGAAGAAAAAGATTTGTGACAATGAAAAATTTTTTGCGAGCAAATGGCCTGATTTGAGGACAAATTGTCTTCAAAAGGGAGGGTATGATGCGATCCCGGCCGCATCATGTTACGACACAACTCGATGCCATCGAGATTGGCCCAAACTCGAGGGGCCCAAGTGCAAAATTAAGCTTTTAATTTTAGTTTGTTACTTTGGTTGCTGGAATAACGACTTTGATTTATTTATTTTAGTTACTTTAGTTATTATAATGAGTCTTTAATTATGTCTTGTTTATTAAATACATCTTTAATTAATGTCTTGCATTATTGATCTCATTTTTTAATTATGACATGCATTATGTGTTCTGCATTTAATAAAGTCATGCATTATGTAACTCTCATGTTAGTTAAGTTTGCATAATAAATTATGACATGCATTATGTAACTCCCATGTTAGTTAAAGTTTGCATCATTAAATTAAGTCATGCAATAAGTAACTCATTTGTTCATTTACTTTACATCTTAGTTGATAAATATGTTTGAGTTTGTTTATATAACTATGTTAATTTAATTTGGCTGTTACTTTTTACTACATAAATTAAGGTGTGTTTTTCATTTTAAATAAGATGATTTGAGCTGCAAATAAATTGGTGTATGAGTGTTTATAGTGTGCTGATTCTTATGAGTGTTTTTAATGCTTAATTATCTACCTTGCAGGTGACTATTCATATGGCTAATTGACTCTTCAAGTTTGAATGTTTTTCAAGCCTTTAAAACTGAAGTCTGATAAGTTTCATGCACTCAAAGTTAGTTATGGTGCCAATTAAGGAGATGGATACACAAGCATTAAGGCATTTGGTAAAGGGGAAAATAAAGGGACATCAAGCAGCACATTTAAAGGACTATTAAGCCTTCATCAAGTGAAAAGGCATGGCTTTTCATCTGTGCATGAATCAAGTGAAAAGACATGACTCTTTGGCTGCCCAAGGCTGATTTAATGAAGGAATTGAAGTCATTTGGCTGTTCAAAACGTTGAACTCTTCCAGCCCAAGTAATCAGCTCATTTATTCATGAATTGGAACATTAAGTCATGTTAAAAGTTGCTGTTACTTAGGCCTAGAATTTCAAGAGTCTTTACTTATTGATTAAGCTTTATTTCAGCCATTAAACATCACATTAAAGCTGAATTCATGTGACTTTTTAGCTAGCCTCATGTAGGCACTATAAATACTTTGCAATTAGCTTGTTTAGGAGACTTTTGAACTTTAGACTTTTTGAACCTTAATCAAATTTCATGAACTTTGAGTTCTTGAGTGAGTTAAACCCCTTTTTTCGTACAAGTTTCGTTAGACTTATTAAGCTTACTTGTGGCATCTTCGACTTGTTTGAACTTATCACCAAGTCCCCTTTGGTGTGGCGTTCATCAACCTATCTTCATCTTTCCACCTTAACAATATAAGAAACAGGGTGACACTGTCATATAGTGTTGAATCTTTCTTAAGTTAAGTTCGTATTTCCATTTCCATCACTATTTCTGAATATCACATATCCATCTTTATTTGTTTGTCAAAACTGAACCCACTTAATTCCATAAACTCATCTTTCCTTTATCCGATTTTGCTAAGCTTCTGCCTATCTTAAACAAATTTTCCCATTTTCAAAGACTCGAATATTTCTCCTCGTAGACGATTGGGCAACTTCACATACGACTCGACTCAGCCCTGAGGCAGATCGTATCACAAGTTGTATGGTTGTTTAATTGGGGTATTTATGCATGGATAAGTTAGTTAATTAATGTGGTTTATGATGGTGCAAGTAGGGCTGGCAATGAGGGCTTGGTAAATAGCCTTGTTTTTGTCCACACGGGTAGACACACGGTCATGTTTCTAGTCCGTGTGTGACACACGGTCAGCCCCATGGGCTTGTTGTTAGGCCATGTGTTCCCCTACCTTCTAAGTTGGCAATTCAGTATAATTAGTAATAACCACACGGGCAAAGACACGGCCGTGTGTCTCAACGTTTATTCATGAATTAGGAATTTAATTTGCCACACAGTCGAAGGACACAGGTGTGTGCCTTGGTCGTGTGACATTTATGGGGTGATGATGTCAGAAATAGACTGCCAAGGTTTTTGCACACGGGCTAAGACACTGGCATGTGTCTGGCCGTATGAAAACCCCTGTAGGTTCAAAATGAATAATAAATCCACATGGGTGTGGAACACGGGCATGTGAAGTTCCACACGGACTTGTGGCCCTATTTTGTGTCAAAATTTTCTAATTGTTTAAAAGTTTTTGGTTTAGTCCCGAACCACTCCGTAAGTATGTCTAAGGTCTCATGGACCTATAAGAGGGACGTTATGAACTCGAATGAAAAGTGTTAAGTTGAAACAAAATTTTATGACCCAGTGTTGTATGTTTGAGTAAGTTAAGTCCAGTAATGCCTCGTACCCAATTCCGGTGTTGATTACAGGTAAGGGGTGTTACATTGGTAATGACTTTGGCGAAATGAATTGGCTTGTAAATGCATATATATTTTGGTTTGTATATATAGACATGGGTGTTGGCTTAATATTGGTATTTTTGGTATATTTGAATCATGTGCAAATATATTTGCTTATGTCTTGTGCTTATTGAGTTGGTTGTGATGATTGATGATAATAGGTACTATGAATGATAAATTGATGACTTGTGGAAATAGGTATGCTTGTGAAATTAGGCCTAATAATGAATCTTTGATAATGGTAATTTTATTGAGTAAAGAAGGATTGATATGAGTTTAGTTAGTATATTGTGGTACTTATGTGCCTTGAATTGGTTAGTATTGAAATGGTAAGATTTAGGCTTGGTTTGGTTGCTTTGGATTGTATATTATGCTATGGTTTGGTGTCAATTGTGTAGGTGAAAATGTGTACCAAATGGGGTGGCAAATTGGCTTGGTAACTAGTCTATTTTTGTCCACACGGTCAGAGACACGGGCGTGTGTCTTAGCCGTGTGTGACACAAGGTCATGATACACAGCCATGTGTCCTCTAGTGTTGAAATTGAAGTGAAGTCAGTATGCTCTATAGATCTCACACATGGGCGTGTGATCGGCCGTGTGGTACAAGTTAGTATACCCCTTAATTGGCACACGGCCTAAAACACGGGCTTGTGACGTGGCCGTGTTGCCTAGTATACCCTACAGGTTTGGCACGACCTAGCACTCGGCCTGGCACACAGACGTGTGTGGCCACTTCAAAGGGCACACGGGCTAGACACACGGGTGTGTGGTCGGCCGTGTGACCCAAGTCAATATATACCCCATGTTTTCACATGGGCGTGTTTGGTGGTCGTGTGAGACACACGGCCTGGTCACACGGGCGTGTGTCCTCTATTTGAAGAAAAATTTTCTATCACAAAAATTTCCCGAGTTATCAGTTTAGTCCAAACCACTCTCAATGCATGTTTAAGACCTTATAGGCTTGTTTAAGGGACAATATGGTTCTTTATGATTGAATTGTATTTGACTTGATGAATTCTATATGAAATGTATGTTTAAAAGTGTTGTAAGTCTGGTAATGATCTGTAACCCTATTCCAGCATTAAATACGTGTGAGGGGTGTTACAGCCAGGCCCTATGCTAGGCTGTGTAACTGCCTGACTTGCAACATTTAAGACCTACAAGGGACACACGGCCATGTCACATGGCCATATGTCACACGGCTGAGACACATGCCCTTGTCATAGGCCGTGTGGACAAGAAATTGGCGAAAATCAAGCCATTTCTTTCACCCATTCAAAGCATACACCTACAAGCCATTTGCACCTTTAACTAAGGCATCAAAACATACCAAAACATGCATAATAAGACCAATTCAATAAGCCATTAATCCATCCAACCAATATTCCATATAGGCACCTCAATCACAAACAAGCACATATACCTAATTTTATACATATTTGGTCGTAACTCATCCATACATATCTAGCTCAATTCCATAAAAAAATATACCATAATTGACCACATTGAAGCTACACCATCACATACCACATTGGTCATTCAAAATATGCATCAAACTTAGCCATAATAGCACCAACCATCAAGGCATCCAAGTACCATAAGTACATCAACTATAGTAACATATACACGTCAAACATAATAACTAGATCATTAAACACAAGTCCACCTATACATGTAACAACCCATTTTTAGTGAAATTAAAATAGTGGTTTCAGGAGGTTTCAAGACCACAAATCTAATTTGAAAAAATATATTTTTTTATTATTTTAATTTTTACAAGACTATATTAAGGTCATGTTAAAATTTCATTAAGAAATTTTGACGTTTGCATGCTTAATTAAGTAAAAATGACTAAATCGTAAAAGGTGCAAAAGTAGAGTTCTAGTGGCTAAAGGTATCCAATGGCTATAGAACCTTAATATAAGAGTAATTTTTGTGATAGTGGACATTCATGAGTTTGGTTTTATTGAAATTCTAAATAATTTTAAAGGTTATAAAGGTAATCTAGTAAATAAAGTTTAAAATTAAATAAAACAAAAACTCACTCATCTTCTCCAATTAGCTATCACCGAAAATTGAAGAAAGAATTAGCCAAAGCTAGGGTTCTTCATTTGTCGATATTGATTTACTTGCATGTAATTGATTTTGATCCCGTTTTTAACGATTTTTATATTTTTGAGGTTGTTGTAGCTTAATCTGGCTAGCTGAGGGACTAATTTGCAAAATTGTTAAAAGAATAGGGTTTTACGTTTAACATAGTTGTATGATTCTTGAAGTTTAATGAAAGATTATGAGTCCTTGTTGATAAATGAACAAGTTTTGTAAAGTGAATTTTGATGAAAATGTCAATTAGGGACTTATTCATAAAATATGTAAAAGTACATGGTGACATTATGAAATGATGATTTGTATGAGTTTCTATGAGTCTATAATGAATTCGGCTAGCATGGGTTAGGGATGAAATTGCGTAAATTTCCATTTACAACCTTAAGGGTCAAATTGTAAAGAAGTTAAAATATTAGGGGCAAAAATGTAAAATTTAAAAAGCATGATCTTTGGATTAAATTGAATAGTATGTGTATTAAATAGATTGAATTTGCCTATTTATATCAACATAGACCTCGTACGAATTTAGATAGGGGTAAAGCTAAAGCTTTAGATTAGTCGACTCCGTTTCTACGCCATTATCGTTGATGTTTAATGTTATGTTTTGATCTATATGTTAATATGTTAATTGATATGTAACTGATAATGTAAATCCAACAATATACGATGACTATCGAGCCTTGTATGAACCTTAGGAATTCGTAGGATACAAATGACATGTCATTAGGGTTTTCATGTTTCGAGTGCTAGTCTTTAATGTCCTACCGATGGTTGAGGTCCTACATTTGTTGCGAATACTCCATAGCTCGTGTGAACAGCATCGTGTAGCTTACATTCTGACCCACAGCTCGTGTGACCAGGCCCATTTCACAACTTGTGTGAGCAATGATGTAACGGAAAGGAAAGATTACGGTTATATGTTTAGCACACTTTGTGTAAGCTATCCAGCGTATCCAATGATATTCTAAACGGTTCTATGGACACGAAAAGGAAAGGAATTGGTAAGTACATTGCAAGTATGTTATGTTAAGAAGGGTGATGAATTCAAATGAATTATGTTGATGTATAATGGCTTACCTGTAACAGCCCATTTTCAAACCACAAATTTGATGTGAGAATAATTATTTTATTATTATTTTAATACCTACAGCATGTTAGTATTATAGTATAAAAATCTCGTTAAGAAATTTTACCATTTACATGCTTAATTTGGTATAAAAGACTAAATTGCAAAAGGTGCAAAATTTGAGTTCTATAAGCTAAAGGGATTTAATAGTTATGATATTAAATGTTTAGAGGGTTTATGTTGTAATTATACCATGGTTAAAATGAGTGGACAATTATGGACATAATATATATTGTTTTTAAAGGTTAATTAAAAGGTTAAATGTGTAGTTTAGTAAATAATGTTAATTAAGCTAAAGAAAAGGCAAAAATATCATCTTTTATGTTCATCTTCTACTAAAATAAGCTAGGAAAAACATCATTTTTGATGCTTTGAAGTTTCGGCTAGCTTGGTCCATGCATGTGTTCATTTTTTAGGTTAGTTTTTAATGATTTTTATGTTTTCGGGATTGTTGTAGCTTAATCTAGCTAGCCCGGGGACTAAATTATGAAGCTGATAAACCATTAGGGTTTTGCCATTGATGAATGTGTAAGAGTTTTGATGTTTTATGGAAGAAAATGGTTAGTTGTTGATGGACAAACAACTTTTGTTAAGTGACTTTTCATGAAATTGGTAAATAGGGATTTAATTGAAAAGTAGAAAACTATACATGGTGAAATAGTGAAATAAATGAAATGGTTAGTTTTCTTTTCTCTGTTTTATAGTGCTCTGAAGCTCATAAAGGTTGGAGAGGGGCCGGAGCATCATCACACTATCCTCAAGCTTGTTTTGGTATAAATAGCAAACTTATTTTGGAAATAATGGCATGTATAGTTTAAAGTGCCCAATGGAGGCATGCATATGTTTGGTTGTAACTAGCCATTGGAATGGCTAGTGTTATATGCATTTTGATGTAATTATATAATGCCATATCATGTTTGAAGTGTGTTGAAATGGTTGAAAGGTAAAAGATATATAAATCAAATGATGAATGGATTTGAATCAGTATAATTGATAAATTTTGTTCATGAACACAGGCATGAATTTGGTAAGTTTAAAACACTTGAGTATAAATGTTAATATGCCATGTAAAAGATTGGTTTTGGCTTGGTTTATATATACTAAATTGGGATGAAAGTGTGTCAAAGTGTTGATGTAGGTGTAATGTAAAATAGGAGAGAAATATGGCTTGGAAAATAGCCTTATTTTGTCCACACGGGCAAACACACGGGCGTGCATCTCAACTATGTGTGACACATGGCCATGCGCATGGTCGTGTGTCCCCTACATCCTTAAAATTTAGAAACAGAATGCTCAGAATTTCTAACAGCCCGTTTATAGTCAAATCAAAATAGTGGTTTCGAGACCACAAGTCTGAGGTTGAAATATTTATTTTATTATTATTTTAAGGTCTACAGCATGAATATATGATTGTGTGAAAATTTCGTTAAGAAATTTTATCATTTGATTAGTCAATTTGATAAAAAGGACCAAATCGTGTAAAGTGCAAAAGTGTTTTTCTAATAGCTATAGAACCTTAAAGTCAAGGTCCTTATGTTGTAATTAGACCATCAATAGCATGAGTGGACATATTTTGGCATATATTAAGGTGTTTTAATGGTTTAATAACAAGGTTAAAAAGGTAAATTAGTGAAATAGTAATAAAATAACCAAGGCTATCATCTTTATTCTCCAATTCTTCCACCAAAAATTGAAAGCTTAAGAAGCCATAGGAATGAGCTAGGGTTTGGCTACTTTGAAAGCTCAATTGATTAAGGAAACCAGAATACGGGCTTAGATCGAGGAAAGAACAAGATATCTATTTGTTGATCGTGTTGTCTTTTTTACGTCCGAGGTAAGTTCGTATGTAATAAGCATTGTTATAATTATGCTTTAAATGCTTTGATATTGCATAAATTGTGTATACGAGACTATAGTCATGTTTGACGACAATTCTGCTATGTATGGCACTTAGTATAGGTTTGAGATAGCTTCGGCTAAGTATGGCACTTAATATACGATTTGAGATAGCTTCAGCTAAGTATGGCACTTAGTATACGATTTGAGATAGCTTTGGCTAAGTATGGCACTTAGTGTGCAAGATTGAGATATCTTCAGCTATGTATGGCACTTAGTGTGCAAGATTAAAATAGCTTCGGCTATGTATTGGCAGTTTCGATGTGCAAATTCAAGTATTCGACATTATTCCATTTGGGTATGAGTTTGTTACGGATTGGTTCACATATGTATACGAATCATACGAGTTTAAATCGAAGAAGTTATGAAGTTTGCATATAAGCATATGATTAAGCATGTGGAAGGATTGTTAGTATTTATGAATTACAAGTTAACAAGTTCAAATTGATGATTTGTGTATTTATGATTAGTTGAATTTAGTTCGTACGAGATTACTAAGCTATAATGCTTAGTTGGTTTATTTTTCATATGTTTTATAGTGATTTCAAAGATAGCTCGGATTCAGGGATCATCAGAGACTACGTCACACTATCCAATCATCACTTTGGTACTTTTGAGCTTATGGTTTGGTCATATGGCATGTATAGGATCATGTTCATTTTGAAGTGTATTTTGGTTGTGAGTTTTGCCATTAGGGATGGCTTGTGAATGGTCCTGTTTTGGTTTGTATATATAGCTATGAGACTTAGCTTAACTTGGTTAGTTTGGTTATGAATCTATTTATGTGTGCATATAGTTTATGTTATGTGATTGAGGTTGGTTTTGAAATGTTATTGGTAGTTGATATTATAAATGTCAAATGGTTGATAATTGAGAAGTTATATGCTTGTGAATTGGTACATGATGATGCATGTTTGGAAAGGTTTATTTAGGTGATTTGAATATGAGAAATTGGTATGAATTGAATGAGTAAAACATGAGATAATAAGCATGTTAGTTGTTAGAATTGAAATGGTATGTTTTAGTTTTGATTGTGGTCTAATTGGATGTTCACTTATGCTATGAATGAGTACCATTTTAATTGTGTAGGTATGCACAAATTTGGGTGGCAAATTTAGACACAGCCTTGCACATGATGTGTGACTTGACTGTGTTGCATAAGTCAGTATACCCTACAGGTTTGGCAAGGACTAGCACACGGCTTGGCACACCGGCGCGTGTGGCCATTTCGAAGGGTACATGGGCTAGAAACATGGGCGTGTGGTTGGTCGTGTGACCCAAGTCAATAAGCTCACTTGTTTGGACACAGGGTAAGACACGGGTTGGGACACGACCATGTGTTTCGATTTCGAATGTTCACATGGCCTGTGACACGGGCGTGTCTCACACAACCTGGTCACACGGGCGTGTGTCCCCTATTTTGAGAAAAAATTTCAAAGTGTTCCAAATGTTTTAAAAGTTATCAGTTTAGTCCCAAACCAATTGCAATGCATGTTTAAGGCCTCGTAGGCTCGTATTAGGGACATATTGATTGAGATTGAATGATGAATGCTTGAATTGAGAAAAATGTATGCTAAAAGTATGTATAAGTGGGTTGTAAATCTGGTAATGCTTTGTAACCCTATTTCGACGTTGAATATGGGTGAGGGGTGTTACAGAATTGGTCACATGGATAGAGACACGGATGTGTGTCTCAACTGTGTGAGTCACACGACTTAGCAGATGGTCATGTGAATCCTGCACCTAATTTTTAAAAATTAAATTATCCACAAGGCCTAACACATGAGCGTATGGATAACTGTGTGACCCAACTAAGAGAGTTACACGGGTAAGGACACGGGCTGGGACATGGCCATGTGCCTCACATCGAATGCCCACACGGCTTGGGACATAGGCGTGTCATTGGCCGTGTGAGCCACACAGCATGGGCACACGGGCGTGTGTCCTCTGCACTTAATAAAAATTTTGAGATTTCGCAAAAAATTTTCTATGATTCTGGTTTAGTCCCGACACGATTCTAATATGTATTTTAGGCCTCAAGGACCCATATAAGGGACATTATGTATGATTGTGATTGATTTTCGGAAATGAATAGTAAATGACATAAATTAATTGTAATTAAACTGTAAACTCTGGTAATGCTCCCCAACCTTATTCCAGCGATGGATACGGCTTAGAGGTGTTACACTCCCCTACCTATTATCGCAACGCCCTCATTGCAACTTCCACATGGCACTGACTTGATTCACCTTGGAACTCTCTCGTTGCCTTGGCTTCTTCCCGACTTGCCTTGCGATTGGGTTGTCCTTTCTTTAGGAACTTTTGCCTCGTCTTCCATCGCTTCTTAACTTGAATCGTCCCACTCATTGGTACATCTCATTGGCAAGAAGTCTCCACTTTAACTTGTCCAAATTTTGACTTGCTCACTTTTGAATCCCGTGATTCTCACACCTTGGCTTCTTATTGCCCATAGTCCATCGGCCTTCTTACTTATTAACTTTGAAAAGGCCCCTACGACCTTGCCAAGCGAACAAGTCAGAATTCAAAACACTATCAAAGTGTTTGCAATGTACCTTACTCGTAGCATTCATTCGTCCCGGCCATTTCTGCATCACTCCTTTTTCCTTGGAGCCCGATGCACAACCCACCTTTCCCAAAGGTGTCGGCTCCATAGTTGATTTTGCCGGCTTCATATTAATCTCTTGCTCCACTAACGCTTCTAAAGGGGCTTGCGTAGCATTCCATTCTATTGAGTCAATGTTCCTCCCATACAAAATATCTTCGACTAGTTGGATTGATGACAACACCTTTGTCCAAACCTTTATATCCCAATGCACCGGCATAATAATTTTTGATAACAAACCGGTGACAATATGAATTGATCTGCCCATGGATACAGAGCTACCTAAATCTTGTTAAGGAAGTTTAAGCCAAGTACATAATCGTAATCATCTAATTGGATTACCTCAAATTCTTCCTAGCCTTTCCATTCGTTGATTTGTAGCTCCACATTTCGAACTACTCCCACAGTTGGGGCCTCACTAGAATTTACCGTGTTGATCTTCTTATCTGATTTCCTAATCAAGAGACCAATTTTCTTCGCAGCCTTTTCCGATATGAACAAGTTCAATGCTTCTGTATCAAGAAGAGTGCTCCTCTTTTGACCTGCAATGTTGATGTCTACAAACATCAACCCTTCATTGCCATCCCTTTTCTTAAAAATGAGCACCACAGAATTGACCCTCGATGTCATTCTCTCAATAGGCTCCGCCCTTCCGGCTCATCATTCCTCTTAATAGCCAAAATCAAAGATATCTTTGGGTAGTCCCTCTTCATATGCGGTCCCTTACAAAGATAGCATCTCAACCTTCCCCTCTTCTCTTTCAGGATGTTAGGTCTCCACTTCCTGTTTCATGGTTCCCCATTGCCACTGTCGCTACTACCGTTGCAATCATCACTTTGTCCCTCTTCATCGTCCTTATGGTACCCACCATTGCCCCTCCTGTTGTGCTTGAAAGATTCAAACATGTCTCTTCTCAGAATAAGTTCCACTAAGGACTCCACTACCATCATGGCATTGGTAAGTTCCTGAACTCCTCGGCGTTGCAACTTTTGCTTCGCCCATGGTTTCAACCCATCCGTGAAGGAGAAACATGCTTCATTCTCACTCAAATCAGAGATCTGGAGCATGAGTTCACTGAACTCCCACACATACTCCCTAACTGTGCCTCGTTGTGCAAGCTGTTGCAACTGTGCTCGAGCTTCACCTTCATCATACTCGGGGTAAAACCATACTTTGAATTCTTTTTGGAACTCCTTCTAACTCCCAATCTCGGTCCCACCACATCTCACATTTGTGGACCTATGTCGCCACAATAATAAAGCAACATCAGTAAAATACATAGCAACAGTATTTACCTTTGTGGTATCATCCTTCCCATAGCCTCGAAAGCATTATCCTCCCCAACTAGCTTGTTCTCTGAGGAACCGATAGTATGCCACACAAATTCCCTGAGCTTCTCCTTCATCGTTTGAAACCCAACAAAGATTCTATCATCGACATTGTCTATCCTCTCCTTGACGTCCCTCATGGACTTCTCGAGAGTGATGACTCTATCCTCCAAAGATGAAAACAAATCCCTCGATCGACTCACTTTTCTAGCCCTTCCACGGGTCTCCATTGGCTCACTCTGACCGGTAACTTCTTTCGACATCCCAACGGCGCCTTCGTAACCAATAGCTTGGATACCACTTGTCACGGGGCTGGATCTTTCGTCTCACGATTCGTGAGGCCTTAAGCGATCCGTTCGTCCAAACTTGCCTAAGTCAGCCTTTACTCAAGTGAGGATTCCTTAAGAACTCCTCTAAGGCATCAATTTGTATAGCAAAAGCAATTTATGCTAGAAGAAGCAACAAAAGAACAACAAAAAGCCATAGAAAAGAATGCACGAGAGATGTTTGAGTAAATACTCTCAGAATTTTATTACTCTTAAGAATTCAACTTACAATGGATGATTTACAAGTGACGGGGAGGCTCTCTATTTATAGTTGAGCTCCCCCAAAACCGACAAACAAGATTAAGTTACATTGACGGACAAGATTAACCTATCCTTTGATCTTAGGGATTTATAAGATTAAATTATATCAAATCAAATCTAATCTTTACAAGATATGATTCCCTATCAATCTTTAAAGATTAGTTCCATACTTATCAAGATTGCCTAAGTTGCCATATCTTCATTATCGGGCCAACCAGGCTTCAATTTGATAGACTTCTCCAACAGTCCTTTGAATTGGGCTAGTTTTCATGGGCCAGCTCTTTTCTTCATTCTAACAGCTCGATTTAGACCCTAGTCAAAATAGTGGTTTTAAAACCATAAATTTGAGGTCGTAAAATTATTTTAATATTATTTTATATGTTTACAGCATGTTTTAATGCATGGGTGAAATTTTTGTGAATTAATTTTACCGATTGGTTGTCTAATTTGATGAAAAGGACATAATCGCGTAAAATACAAAAGTGACTTTCTATTTGTTAAAATACTAATTTGCTATGGCTTATTAATTGATAAGTCATTAAAATGATATTTGGGCACTATATAGGCAAGTGGACGGTAATGGACCACCATTAAAAGGTTTTATTATTAAATTACAAAGGTTAATTTGGTAATAGGCTTATTAATATGAATTATAATAAAACAAAGCCACATTAGTGTTCATCTTCTGTTCATTCTCTTCAGCCGATAATAAGTAAGAAAAGGAGAATATAGAAGCTGGGAATAAGACGGCTGCATGCAGGGGAAAACCATGAAAATTGTTTGCTTAGAAGCTAAAATTTTGAAGTGCCAGAATCGATTATAAATCAGGGAAAAGAGAAGATCGTGGAATAATCATTTATGACTTCAGGTAAAATAAATAAGTGCTATTAAATTCGAATGTATATGTGTTATATGTGTTGAATTGAATTATAATAAATATATGTGTATGTGTCGAATTGAAATAAGTATTGGAGAACTTGTTACGAGCTTGAATTGATAGAATGACAACGTCTGACAAGCCCCGTATGAACCATAGGAATTGTTAGGATACATATGTCATGACATAGGATTCTGATACGTGTTTTCGTGTAACACCACGTCTGGGACGTTGGCATCGACTTGTGTTTACGTGTAAGACCATGTCTGGGACATTGGCAACATATTTGATTCGTGTAACACCCTGTCTGGGACAGTGGCATCGATTTGTGATTACATGTAAGACCACGTCTGGGACGTTGGTGTTGTACAAGACTTCTGACTATCTGAGTATCCTTATTGATTTCGAATGGTTCAACGAGCATTATCGGGAAATGTACGAGTATGTGAATGAATACCTAATTCAGGTATGTGTGAATTGTATATAAATTCAGAAATGAAAAATGAGCATGTTTCTAATAATGATATGTGGAATACATAGCAATGAATGTTGAATGCATGTAAGTGAATTATGAGCAAGTGAATTAGATGTAAATTGAGATGGAATATATGCATGATTATGACATTTCCATGAATGAATTGCTGACCAACTGTGAATTTTGAGCTAAATGATTTAGTTACGTATGAGGTTTATTTGTTAAATGAAAAAATAAGGTAAGTGAAGTTACTTAATGAGAAACATGGATTATATGAGAAAAGTGATTGTATATATGTATGTGATTAACTAAATTTGGCCTATTTGAATTGAATTATATATGTTTCTAAGATGAATTTGGTTATGGCTTACTAAGCTTTCAAAGCTTACTTTGTGTATTTTTCTTAAGTTTATAGAGTTTTGGAGACTTGCTCGGGTTGGAAGTTGAAGGAGATCTAACCACACTATCTAGTTTTCACTTCGATAAATAAATACTTCGAGACTTGGTTATGTGGCATGTATAGACTGGTTTTGATATGGTTGGTTTTGAAATTGTATATATATATAGCCATGCGAAAATGGCTTGATTATAATGTTAATGGTTGTGAATATGGTTATTGTCAATTAGGTTTTGTGATGAAAGGTTGGTATGTTAATGATGGAAGGTTGATATAATGAATTGGTAAGTTTTATGATGAATTATTCTTGGAAATGTTTAAGTTTAATATGAGAAATTGTGCATAATTTGGTATGTGTGGTATGCACTTGAATGGTTAGAAAAGATAGACATTATTGGTATGATTTGGTTGCATTTTGAGGGTATGAAATGTATTTGTTGTTGCTTGTAGGATTGACCCCAAATTGGGTGGCAAATTGGTCTTGCAAATGGCTTATATTTGCCCACACAGTTGAGCACACGGGCCTATGGCTCGACCCTGTCTCTTAAATTTGTAATTTGATTCAAGTTAGGCTCACACACGGGCTGGACACACGGTGTGTGACTGGCCGTGTGATGCAAGTCAGTTTCGACCACGTGTAAGGTACACGAGTGTATCTTCAATCGTGTGGTCAAGTTAGACCTGTTTTGCCACGGCTTGGACACAAAGCTATGTCTCACACGGCTTACTCACACGGGCGTGTGACCTCTGTAACTTTGAAAAAATGTTAAGTTTTTGGAAAAATTCTGTATGATCCCGGATTTATCCCGACCCCTTTCTAATTCATGTGTAAGGTCTCGTAGACCTTATTAAGGAACAATATGATTGTATTTTGCTATGATATGACGATGATATACCTTGTGATGTGAAATTATTCGTAAAAGTTCTGATTAGTCCAATAATGCCTCTTAACCCTAGACCGATAATGGTTACGGGTTAGGGGTGTTACATTTTATTGGTATCAGAGCTATGGTTTAGTCAGTTCTCAGACTAACATAGCGTATGTGAGTTTAGCTATACATGCCATATTTAACCTGCGATAGTGTGATATCTCCCGACTTTGATGAAAATTGTTTTGATGAGATAGATATGCTTTCCAATCGAGCTAATTCTAATAGTACATAAGTAAATACTCAAATGTTTGAGTGAAAAAGTGTTAATGATGAGTTGAAACTAATAAAGGTATGAATAAGAATACAAGATATTTTGTTGTTGATAAATGTTGTAATGATATGAGTATATGAGTTGTGATATGTGGCCTATGATTGCTATATAAATGTTTGATGGTGAATTAGTGATTTGAGTGTTTAGAACAAAAGTGATTATAAGCACATGTTTATTAAATGTTTTGAGAATGTGAAATTAGAAATGAGCTAGATATTTGTGATAGTATGTGTTATATGCATTTATGTGCAAGTTAAATTTGAGGCTTTACTAACCTCACCCCCTTATCAGTAAAATGTTACAATGAAATCTATAATATTTGGATTGAATAAGCTCACGAGTGTGGAATTTCAAAAGTCTGTGTTTAAAAAATTAATATTGTGGTCAGAAAAGGGAATGAATCAGCAAATGAAGACTGTACCAAAAGAGATATTGGATAGTTCTAGAGACTATTCAGATTATGCAAAGTCACTGTTACAGAAGAATGCTAACTCCGACTAAATGACCTATTCAGGATGTTATCTAAAGAAAGTATTACCTGAAAGTTTTTCTGAATTTATTTCTGTTAGTGAAGAGATAATGTGAAAATTTTTGATGTTAGAATTAGACAGTTGAATAATGATTGAATTATATTGATGGCTGAGTGCAATGTTTATAGCCAGGTAGTTACTATGATTCCTTCTAGGCATTCTTAGTGTACATTTATCCTCAGAAGTATATGTGACTGTTAAATTTCAGAAGGAATTCTTATCATATGAGAACATTAGCTAAACATATTAATGGATGAAATTATCATTGGTCTGTTTAGGTTATGTTCGACATTACTATGTCTTTATCTGGTATTTATTCCATTGTGTGGATATAAAAGTCGACGGTAAAATATGTATGAAGCTAATATTTTGTTTCTACTGGTTATTGTTCTGTTGAATATACGTCAAGATTATACTGCTTCTGTTAATGTGGATTTCAATATTTATGAGTGACATTGTTTTTTTTTTGGACACTTTCTGGGATATCATTAGAATTGATAATATGGGTTGTAATTTTCAGATATCCTGTGTAATTCCAAATGTTGAAATTTCACTATTCCGATTTTCCTATGATCCCATGTGATTATCTGCAAGAGATCTCTATTTGACAGAGATGATTATGTCTATTATGATTATAATTTCTGGCTTGAAATATGAGAGTATAGTGGCACCGTCCTCAGAGTTATAGAAGTTGTGTTTCTGTAATGGTGGCTATTTAAATCATATTTGATTTTCTTTTCTGTGTTCAAATGCTTCATTAACAGCCGAGATAAAATTTATTATAGGGTTGAGACATCATTCTTAGTAAGGCCCAATGATTTCTATTTGGTTAAGGTGATTTCAGTATAATTTAGAGTTTTGATGATTAATATATGAAATAGCTTCATTATAAACTCTTTTCTAGTTCTCGTGAAGGTTCGACATTGATAAAAGTGAAAATGATAGAAGATTAAGATCAAATTGTATAATGATATGTCTGGGGTTATTCCTTCTAATGAGAAGAAAGATATCTTCGAAAAGACTGATTCAATAGTTAGTATGGTTTAAATTATTTGATTGAAAAGTTAACTGGGTTATATGTGTTTGAATCTATCTACGAACTGGAAATAAACTTTGAATGTACATGTATGAATTGAAGGATAGTCTGAAAGAAGAATTTATATTCTTGAAGACTTGATACATAATTATATCTATCAGAACAATTCTATTTGAGAAATGTTGTGGTAAATTAAAGTTAGTTTGATTGTTGAAGCTTTCTTTTGCATGAAGACATTATCAATAGAAATGTCAGTTCTGGTTCCGCCTGAGTTGAATAAAAAGTTTATGATTTCCAGTCATATATTATTGAATGGTTCGAAATAAGTTCTAATACAAGGATTTGCAGAGATATCTTGTGATTCTATACTGTTTAAGCTACATAAAAAGAATTATGTGACATATTTGATGACTATAAGAGTTTAACATGTTTAATGTTAGAGAAAGATCTGAACTTGGCACAGCAAGGTTAGCTCGAATCATCGAAAAACTTTTGAGTGGTATCATGATAAGCTATCATGGGATTATAATAACGACATTGAATGAGGTATCGCATGGTTGCAACTATGGAACTTTGTTGTTTCGGGACCGAGCTTTGTGAGAAAAAGATTCATGGGATTAATATCATTAGGGAAATTGAGCAGAAAATGAAAGTAATTCAATACAGTTATAAGCAGTTTCAGCTTGATATGATGTATAGCGGAAGACAAATCAGAATCTTAGTTGTGAGATGAAAGAGGTATGAAATCCGAAGCCATGTGTGAATTTGAAATGTACAATGAGGAAGAAAATCCTTAATCTACTTTCTTGTAAGATTTTCAGAGACGAAAATCCCTAAGGGGGAGAGTTGTAACAACCCGATTTAGACCCTACTCGGAACAGTGGTTTCAGAACCACAAATCCAAGGTCGTAAAATTATTTTAATATTATTTTATGTGTTTATAGCATTTTTTGAATTAATTTTACTGAATGGTTGTCTAATTTGATAAAAAAGGACTTAATCGCGTAAAATGTAAAAGTGACTTTCTATTTGTTAAAATAATAATTTGCTATGGCTTATTAATTGATAAGTCATTAAAATGATATTTGGCCACTATATAGGCAAGTGGACGGTAATGGACCACTATTAAAAGGTTTTGTTATTAAATTACAAAGGTTAATTTGGTAATTGGCTTATTAATATGTATTATAGTAAAACAAAGCCACATTAGTGTTCATCTTCTCTTCATTCTCTTCAACCGATAATAAGTAAGAAAAGGAGAATATAGAAGCTGGCGAATAAGATGGCTGCATGCAAGGGAAAACCATGAAAATTGTTTGTTTAGAAGATAAAATTTTGAAGTGGCAGAATCGATTATAAATCGGGGAAAAGAGAAGGTCGTGGAGTAATCATCTATGACTTGAGGTAAGTTCATAAGTAAATAAGTGCTATTAAATTCGAATGTATATTGTTATATGCGTTGAATTTAATTATAATAAATATATGTGTATGTGCCGAATTGAAATAAGCATTAGAGAACTAGTTACGAGTTTGAATTGATCGAATGACGATGTCTGACAAGCCCCGTACGAACCATAGGAATAGTTAGGATACATATGTCATGACATAGGATTCTGATACGTGTTTTCATGTAAGACCACGTCTGGGGCATTGGCATCGACTTGTGTTTACATGTAAGACCATGTCTGGGACATTGGCAACATATTTGATTCGTGTAAGACCCTTTCTGGGACAGTGGCATCGATTTGTGATTACATGTAAGACCACGTCTAGGATGTTGGCATTGTACGAGACTTCTGACTATTTGAGTATCCTTATTGATTCTGAATGGGTCAACGGGCATTATCGGGAAATGTACGAGTATGTGAATGAATACCCAATTCAAGTATGTGTGAATTGTATATAAATTCAGAAATGAAAAGTGAGCATGTTTCTAATAATGATATGTGGAATACATCGCAATGAATGTTGAATGCATGTAAGTGAATTATGAGCAAGTGAATTAGATATAAATTATGAGATGGAATATATGCATGATTATGATATTTCCATGAATTAATTGGTGATTGATTGTGAATTTGGAGCTAAATGATTCAGGTACGTATGAGGTTTATTTGTTAAATGAAAAATAAGGTAAGTGAAGTTACTTACTGAGGAACATGGATTATATGAGAAAAGTGATTGTATATGTGTATGTAATTAACTAAATTTGGCCTCTTTGAATTGAATTATATATGTTTCTAAGATGAATTATTTGGTTATGGCTTACGAAGCTTTCAAAGCTTACTTTGTATATTTTTATTATGTTTATAGAGTTTCATAGACTTTCTCAGGTTGGAAGTCGAAGGAGATCTCATCACACTATCCAGTTTTCACTTCGGTAAATAAATGCTTGGAGATTTGGTTACGTGGCATGTATAGACTAGTTTTGATATGGTTGGTTTTGAAATTGTATATATATATATAGCCATGCAAAAATGGCTTGATTATGATGTTAATGGTTGTGAATATGGTTATTGTCAATTATGTTTTGTGATGAAAAGTTGGTATATTAATGATGGAAGGTTGATATAATGAATTGGTAGGTTTTATGATGAATTGTGCTTGGAAATGTTTAAGTTTAATATGAGAAAATGGTGCATAATTTGGTATGTGTGGTATGCACTTGAATGGTTAGAAAAGATAGACATTATTGGTATGATTTGGTTGCATTTTGAGGGTATGAAATGTATTTGTTGTTGCTTGTAGGATTGACCCCAAATTGGGTGGCAAATTGGTCTTGCAAATGGCCTATATTTGCCTACACAGTTGAGCACACGGGCATGTGGCTCGATCGTGTCTCTTAAATTTGTAATTCGATTCAAGTCAGGCTCGCACACGGGCTAGACACACGAGCGTGTGACTGGCCGTGTGATGCAAGTTAGTTTCGACCACGGGTAAGGTACACAGGCGTGTCTTCAACCGTGTGAGACACACGAGTTGCTCACATAGGCGTGTGACTTTGTAATTTGAAAAAATGTTAAGTTTTTGGAAAAATATTGTATGATCTGGGGTTAGTCCCGTCCCCTTTCTAATGCATGTTTAAGGTCTCGTAGACCTCATTAAGGGACTATATGCTTGTATTTTGCTATGATATGTTATGTGAAATTGTTCATAAAAGTTTTGATTAGGCCGGTAATGCCTCTTAACCCTAGACCGACGATGGTTACGGGTTAGGGGTGTTACATAATATGATGATATAAAAGGATTGATGAGTTAAAGGACTTACTTATATGTGAGAAATTTACTTATGCTATGGATGAATTTATCAATGTCATGAATAAACACACTAATTCGTGAATTGATAATGTTATTTAAGCTTAGGCTAAGTAAATGGAATTGAAAGTAAGTAAATGAAATGGAAAGTAAGTAAATGAAATAGATTGTAAGTAAATGGAGTGGTTCATAGTCTTATGATACGGTTAATGAATGTGCAATATGTCTTATAAATCCTATTATGTTAGGAATGAAAAATATATGTGATGTTGATGGAGTTACTCATTGATGGTTATACAGTTTGATAAATCTTGTGGCATTGGTATAGGTTTATATTTGTAGTTCATCATTGATATGGAATATGATGTTTAATGTTTTTACGAATTTACTAAGTATTATGTGCTTAAGTAGTTTTCTTTCTTATGTTTTATAGATAATCAAAAGCTTGATCAGTTTGGAATCTCGTCGGAGATCTATCACACTATCTAGCAATTATATCGGTAGTTTTGATGTGTTGGTCATGGTTATAATGGCATGTATAGGTACACTTGTGTTTGAATGTTATTTGATGAATTTAGCATGTATATGTTATTTTGGATTGATGTGCTTTTGGTGCTTTTGATGCCTTGTTGGAATGTGTTAATATGGATAAGTTTTGATGCATGTTTTAAATGGCCAATATGCTATGTGATGGAATAGTTGCAAAATCGTCAAGATAGGTTGTGTTTTAGAAAGGTATTGGACTTGATGTGCATGATTGAAATGTGTTATGTTTACATGTTTAGGTATAATATGAATGAATGCAATTGTGGTACCTTGTATGGCATATTGATTGTATTGATTTGGTCTTTTGAATTGGTCATTTCATGCAAGTTTTGGTAAGGTTTTGAAGCCTTGAAGTGGTGTACAAAATGCTTGTAGGTACACGTTTGGGTTGGTGATGGAAATGGTTTAGTTTTGGCTAATTTCATGTCCATACGGCCTGAGACATGGGTGCGAGACTCAGCCGTGTGTGACACAAGATGATGCAACACAGCCGTGTGTCCCCTATAGGTTTCAAGGTTTGCAACTCAGGTAGTTACACAGCGTAGCACATGGCCTGGAACATGGGCATGTGAGGCCATTTCAAGAGTTACACGGCCTGGCACCTAGGCGTGTAGCTTGGCCATGTGACCCAACTTTGAAAGTTACACGGGTACGAACACAGAATGAGACACGGCCATGTGTCCCTAGTTTTAGTGCTACACAGCCTGAGACATGGGCATGTGTCTCAGCTATACGGCCATGTGACTCATACGGTTCAAAATTTCTAATTTTTTCCTGAACTTTCCAATTGATTCCAATTTACTCCCGAGTTGTTTCTAATTTATTTTTAAGGCATCGAGGGCTCGATTAAGGGATGATAAGCATGTGAATGAATTATTTATGCTATGATTATACTAATGTTTGGATATGTACATTTTTATTTTACGGTTTGATAGTAAAGCTTCGTAACCCTATTTCGACAACAGATACGGGTTAGGGGTGTTACATAATTTGACTGACATTTTTGCATTAAAGTTTGTTGTGTAGACCAAAAACCCCTTTGTTCATTAATTCACCTTATCACGTTAGTGTTGCGACACCATTTGGTTTGTGTAGCGACATTGATGGCAGTTTATGAGCTAAGGCTTAATTATAGGGCTGTGTCATGAAACCCTCTGGCTACATTGAAGGCAGTTTGCTCCTTTTGAGTACTATATTCACTATGTTGTAACATCAACACTCCCTGTTGCAACATCACGGCCAGTCTCTTGTTCCTATGCCTTCGAATGATGTCCTGCACACTTATTGAATACATTAGCCAACCGTTAGGCCTACTTTGGCCCATAAGGTCATAGAAATGGCTCAAGTTACACTTTTTCTTATTTATGAACTAAAAATGAAAACTAAATAAAAACATAGCTAAATTGATTTTATACGAGCTCCTTAAGTACGGAAAATGGTTTAATTTGGTACAATGAATTGCGATAGATCACTCGACACCCTCTGGTCTTCAAAGTTCCACTCTTGTATGTGTCTATAGACCACTTATAGATAAGATTCCTAAATGCGGGGTCAATGAATTCAGAGGGAAGACAAATGATGATCCAGCTAGAGTTGAATTCTCATTAGAAAGTATTCAGAGAATATTTGATGAACTGGCATGTTCACCCGATGACTGCTTAAGATGTGCCGTGTGGTACGTTATTAGCCATTCTACCAAATGAGAAAGTTAATCGGGACTTTTTTCAAGATGAATTTAGAAAGAAATATGTTAGCAAATGGTACTTGCATAAGAAAAAGAAAGAGTTTTTTTTAGCTAAAATAGGGAAACAAGTTTGTATTAGAATATGAACGATAGTTTGTATAGCTTAGTAAGTATGCTCGTGAGATTGTATTGGCTGGAGAAGTGGTGTGTGTTTGTTTTGAAGATGGACTGAATGATGAAATTAAAATGTTAGTTGGACCAATGGAAATACAAGAATTCATTGTTCTGTCTGATTGAGTGCATAAATGAAGAGATCTATAATAGTAAGAAAAAGGCTAAAATGAAATTTTGTGACTTTAGTAAACAAAATGTATTTAAATCGTTTTTAGCTCCACTTTCAAAGAAACTGAGCAAACTTTTAGTCACAATGTCACATCATCTGGATTCACATGAAGAAATAAGTTGAGACAAAAATGATTCAAGATTCCAATCGACATCGGTAGTCAGTGTTGGTAGTGTCTATAATAATGATAAATCTATTTGTGATCATTGTGGAAAGTTTCATATAAATTTGTTATGACCGAGGACTATTTTCGATGTGGATCTATCAAAAATTTTATGAGAGACTTCCCAAAGAAGTCAGGCATTAATGAAAATCAAGTTGTTAGTCATATGTCTACTACTAAGAGAGCTAGAGGGCTAGGATTGTAACAGCCCATTTTTCGTCAAAATAAAATAGTAGTTTTGAAACCAAAAATTTGAATTAAAAATAATTATTTTATTATTATTTTAATGTCTACAACATGATAATATGTCTGTGTGAAAATTTTGTTAAGAAATTTTATCGTCTGATTGGTCAATTTGATAAAAAGGACTAAATCGTGTAAATTGCAAAATTGATGTTCTAATAGCTAAAGGTGTCACATAGTTATAGAACCTTAAATTTGAGGTCCTTATATGGTAATTAGACCATTTAAATTGTGAATGGACAATTATGAGCATATATTAAGTGATTTTGATAGCTATTAATTAAGGTTGTATTAGTAATTAAGTAATTAAGTTAAAATAAATAAAACAAAATAAAACCATCACCTAATGTCATCATCTTCAACCAATTTTTAAGAGAAGAAAGCCATTTTTTAAGGTTTTTCATTCGGTCATGGTTTAATAGCTCATTAAGATTAAGAAAAGCAAAATACGGACTTAGATCGAGGAAAGAACAAGATCTCGGATTAGTTGACCCGTGTCGTCATTTTTACGTCTGAGATAAGTTTGTATGTAATAAACATTGATATAATTATGTTTTAAATGCTTTGATATTGTATGAATTGTGAATTCGACTCTACGGATACGTTCAACGATGATTCGACATTGAAAATCCTGATTGAACTTTAGGAATAGATTAGGATACTAGTGACATGTCATTAGGAGATATATTGATTTGGCTTTGGGCCATGATATCGGCACTTCGCATGCGAGTTACTTTGATTTGGCTTTAGGCCATGATATCGGCACTTCGGGTGCGAGCTTTAATGATTTGGATACGGGCCATGATATTAGCACTTTGGGTGCGAGATATATTGAGTTGGCTTCGGGCCATGATTTGAGCACTTAGTGTGTGAGACTCTTGAGTATCTATCTTCTATTTTGAACGGTTCAACAGGTATATTGAAGATATGAATTGGTGATAAATAGATATGTATATATAGGTATGTACGGAAACTATTAGAAATAACAAGTTAAAGGAAGTTGAGAACTTATGATTAATTATGTGGTTAAACTTTATGTTAACTTAGTGTTTGATACTTTAATGCAATTTATGTTATCTATTTTGAAATGTTAATGAATGGGAAAGTTTATTTCATATTTACTATGAGCTTTCTAAGCTTTATAAAGCTTACTTTGTTTATTTTTGTATGTTTTATAGTGATTTCAAAGCTAGCTCAGATTTGGGGATCGTCGGAGATTTCGTCACACTATCCTATTATCAATTTGGTACTTTTAAGCTTATGTTTTGAGTATATGGCATGTATAGGGACTTTGGTCATGTTGGTTATGTTTTGGTTATGATTTTGGCAATTTGAATTGGCCTGTAAATGTCTAAGATTTGGTTTATATATTTGGCCATATGAGTTGGCTTATTTTGGTTGATTTTGACTATGTTTACAAATAACCTATGTTGTGTGATTGAGGTTGGATTCATGATGCTAATTGATAATAGGTAATTTGAATTCCAATTGGTTGATAATTGGAAGTTATGTGCTTGTGAATTGGTGAATGATGATGCATGTTTGGAAAGGTTTAATTAGTACATTTGAATATGTGAAGTTAGTATGATTTGATTGAGTAAAATATGAGATAATAAGCATGTTAGTTGTTGGTATTGAAATGGTATGTTTTAGTCTTGATTGTGGTTGAATTGGATGTCTACTTATGCTATGAATGAGTCCATTTGAATTGTGTAGGTGTGCTCAAATTTGGGTGGCAAATTGGCTTGGTAAATAGCCTATTTTTGTCCACACGGGCAGAGAAACGGGCGTATGTGACACACGGTTATGTTACACGGCCGTGTGTCCCTTGGTGTTGAAATTGAAATCAAGTCAGTATGCTTTACACAGCCTCACACACGGGCGTGTGACTTGGCTGTGTGGCATAACTCAGTATACCCTTTAGATTTGGCACGGCCTAGCACACAGTCTAACACACGGGCGTGTGTGTTGGCCGTGTGACCCAAGTCAAAGAGTTACACGGGGTCAGACACGGGTGGGGACACGACCATGTGCTTCCATTTTGAATGTTCACACGACCTGTGACACGGGCGTGTTTGTTGGCTGTGTGAGACACACAGGCGTGTGTCCCCTATTTTATGCAAAAATTTTCTAAGAGTTGAAAAATTTCCTAAGTTATCAGTTTAGTCCCGAACCACCCTGAATGCATGTTTAGGTCCTCGTAGGCTCGTATTAGGGAAAAATGATTGGTTGTGAATGAAATATATATGATTTGATTAATTGTATATGAAATGTATGTTTAAACGTGTTATAAGTCAGGTAATGCTCTGTAACCCTATTCCGACGTTAAATACGGGTAAGGGGTGTTACAAGGATAGAGTAGTAACGCTGAAACTACTGTGGTGGAATGAAGGATAAGACTGACAGATCTGAAGACGAGGGCGCCTGCTAGAACTAATGCCATCCGAGTCAAAGAAGAGACTTCTACCCCAGATGTTATAACTGATGCTTTTTCTCTATTTGATATTAATATATATGCATTGATGAACCTTGGGTCGACTCATTCTTACATTTGAACTACTTTAGTATCTAAAAAGAACATACCAATAGAACAGACTAAATTTAATGTTAAAGTAACTACTCAGAGTCAGAATGTCATAGTCAGTTAGATTTGTAAAAGTGCCCACTAAGAATTCAAGATTATGATTTTTCCTACTGACCTGATGTTACTATCGTTCCATGAGTTTGATATGGTATCGAGTATAGACTAGTTGACTCTATGTGATGCTATAGTAAATTGTAGTCAGAAACGAATCAATTTGAACTGTCAGATTAGTGAGTTGATTATTGATGAGTCAGACAAAACTGATTGTGTTATAAATGTCATATATGCAATTTTTACCCAGAGAACGGTTTCTAAAGGATTGTGAAACATTTTTTTAGCTTATATTTTACATACATGAGCATTAGAGTCAAAGGTTGATGATATGTTTTCTGAAGAATTATCTGGCTTACCTTCAGAACGAGAAGTTGAGTTTGCTATTGTAACACCCTTAACCTATATCTGTTGCCGGATTAGGGTTACAAGGCATTACTAGACATAACACAAGTCATAACAAATATTTACTATTCATATGGTCATAACCGAATACATTATAAGTAATGATGCACTTTCATAATATGCTTTAAACATTGACATACATATCTTAAATCCATATAGTCGAATTCATATATAAGTATTTCTCATCAAATAACAAAAGTTACTATTCATTTGGTCATTGAAGTCACAATAGCCGAATATGCACATGCTTATAATCACTTTACTAAAACAAATTATCAATTTCAAAACCAAATATACATATATACCAAAACCTTACTGAACCGAATCTAGGATATACCAAATTCAATTCCAATTGCCGAAAGCACCCAAACATATAATCGATCACATCTCTTATAATTAACATAGTCAAATTATCAAACCATACCTATCTTACAAATAACCTAAAACATATAAAACCAAGCTCATTACATACATATATGTATATCATGAACAATTTTGCACAACCAAAATATATAACCTATAATGCCATTCACAGCTATCATGAAAATTATTTACCACATCATACGAACACCATGGTTGAAATTACACAACTATGAATTAACTCAATGATCAATCAAGCCACATATTCAAACACCAAGCATAAACTCATCAGGAATTATACTTTCATAATAAGTTAACACCATGGCCGAATTCACATAAGACCATAATACCACAATTTAGCCATTTTCGCATGGCATATATATATATACACACCATTCGGAATAACTCAAAAAGTATCATAGCCTGTACATGCCATAAAGTTTAACCTCAAAAAGGTACCAAAATATTAAAGATAGTGTGACGAGCTTTAGCGACGATCCTCGAGCACGTAACGATCACCCGAAGGGAATCTAAAACACGAGAGCAACCAAGAACTAAGTAAGCTTTAATAGCTTAGTAAGTTATAAGCAATAATATAACAACAATGCATTATACTATTATATATAATAGGACAATTTATTATAATCACCATAAAGATTTATAGCCAAATTATAAGTTATAACACCATTCATAGATTTTCCTATTTCATAGCCTTAAGGCCGAACACTCACATATTCAATAATAGCTTCACATTGAACTATAAATCACTTTCTCATCTCAAAACAAATACATATGTATATAAATATGCTTCACATTTTCTTTATTTCATATGCATATATCACTTACCAAATTTATACTTGCAATTCAAACTCATATAAGTCACAGATTAACATGTATAATACATAATCTCATTTCAACAGCCAATACTTACTTTATTACCTCAAAAGATGACCTATCATCACTTACCTGATCATTTATCTCGTTTAATACATTCATTAATTGTTACACTTAAAGGATCGGCAAACCTGCACATTCAGTGCCAAACCTTGTAACGTATCGCACACTTAGTGCCATCACATAACATCCCGCACACTTAGTGCCAAATCATTGTAGCGTATCACACACTTAGTGCCGTCACATAACATCTCGTACACTTAGTGCTAAAAGACCGATTTCCCACACTTAGTGCTCGGTATCAAATTTGCACATTTAGTGCATCTCACAACTTGCTACTCATTCACATATATACATAGTAACTTATCCAAGTCACAAATTAACATCACACTCAAGTACATCATTAACATATATTCATACCTCACATTTGACTATATTCATCTCTCAAATCAATATCATATTCGGGTATATCATTGGCATATAGGCATACATTACATTCGGCTTTGTGGTCCTAAAACCACTGTTCCGATTAGGGTCAAAATTGGGCTGTTACAACTCCTCCCCCTTAAGGATTTTTCGTCTTCGAAAATCTTACCGGTGAATAAGTTTGGGTAACGTTCTTTCATCGAAGCCTTAAGTTCCCAAGTTGCTTCCTCGATTCCTTGCTTAAGCCAAAGCACTTTTACCAACGGTATTTTCTTATTTTGCAACTCTTTCACTTCACGAGCCAGAATACGGATCGGTTCTTCCTCATAGGTTAAATCAGACTGTATATCAACCTCTGACGGACTAATCACATGAGAAGGGTCAGATTTGTACCGTCGGAGCATTGAAACATGAAAAACATTATGGATCCTTTCTAGTTTAGGTGGCAATAGCAATCTATATGCAACTGGCCCAATCTGCTCCAAAACCTCATATGGTCCAATGAATCTCAGACTCAATTTGCCCTTGCGACCAAATCTGAGTATTTTCTTCCACGGTGAGACTTTCAAAAACACATGATCACCAATCTGAAACTCTATATCTTGATGTTTCAAATCCGCATATGATTTCTAACGATCTGACACTGCTTTCAAACTTTCTCAATCACTTTTACTTTTTGCTCGGTTTCTCTAACCAAATCAACCCCGTATTACTTATTTTCACTGAGCTCGGTCCAATACAAAGGTGTACAACATTTACGACCATACAAAGCTTCATATGGTGCCATTTTGATACTCGATTGAAAGCTAATATTGTACACAAATTCAATCAAAGACAAGTATCGTTCCCACGTACCCTCAAACTCGAGAACACAACATCTCATCATTTCCTCAAGTATTTGAATAATTCTCTCAAATTAATCATCTGTCTAGGGGTGAAAAGCTGTGCTAAAATGCAATTTAGTACCTAATGCATCTTGCAGTTTCTTCCAAAATCGTGATGTAAACCTCGAATCTCTATCCGAAATAATAGAAATAGGTACTCCGTGTAATCGTACAATCTGAGAAATGTACAATTCAGCTAGCTTATCGAGAGAAAAATCTATTCAGACCGGAATGAAGTGAGCCAACTTCGTCAATCTATCAACAATAACCCATATTGCATCTTTCTTACTCAGTGTCAACGGTAAACCAGATACGAAATCCATCATAACTCGATCCCGTTTCCATTTCGGTATCATAATCGGCTGAAGTAATCCTGATGGCACCTGATGCTCGGCTTTTACTTGCTGATATATCAAACATTTCGACACGAAGTTTGAAATATACCATGCTACCAGTAGTACTGTTTCGAATCATTATACATCTTCGTGCTACCCGGGTGAACAAATAACCTACCATTATGAGCTTCATTACAAATCATCTGAATCAACTTAGGATCCTTTGGTACACATATTCGGTTTCTGAACCGCAAACATCCCTCAGCATCAACCTGAAATTCAGAGTCAGCATTCGAACCATAGTGATTCCTTTTTGCCATTAAATTATCATCAACCCTTTGAGCTTCGCAAATCTATTGAACAAATAAAGGTCTCACTTTCAATTCTGCTATAATTGCACCATCGTCATTCATAGCCATATCTACGTTCATCGCACGTAAAGCAAACAGTGATGTTTGGCTTAAAGCATCAACAACCACATTAGCCTTTCCTGGGGGATAATCAATCACAAGCTTGTAGTCTTTTAATAATTCCAACCATCGTCGTTGTCTCAGATTCAAATACTTCTGAGTCATTAAGTACTTTAGACTTTTATGATCGGAATAGACATGGCATTTTTCACCAAACAGATAGTGGCACCATATCTTCAGAGCAAAAACTATAGCGGCTAATTCGAGATCTTGCGTCGGATAGTCCTTTTCATGTGGCTTTAACTGTCTCGAGGCGTAGGCTACAACCTTGCCCTCTCGCATCAAAACACAACCCAACCCATTTAAGGATGCATCATTGAAGATAACAAACTCTTTACCCGACTCTGGCTGAACAAGCACTAGAGCCTCAGTCAACAAGGTTTTTAGTTGATCGAAACTCTTCCGGCACCTCTCTGTCCACTCAAATCTAATATCTTTTTGAAGTAGCTTTGTCATCGGAGTTGCAATTATAGAGAAACCTTTCACGAAGCATCTATAATAACGGGTAAGTCCCAGAATACTCTAAACTTCATTAATATTCCGTGGGGGTCTCCAATCAAGTATAGTCGAAATCTTACTTGGATCAACCCGAATACCTGATACTGAAACAACATGTCCCAAGAAACTAACTTTGCGTAACTAGAACTCACATTTACTAAATTTTGCGTACAACTGCTCATCACGCAAAGTCTGTAACACAAGTCTTAAATGTTTGGCATGCTCGGTTTCGTCACGCGAGTAGATCAGAATATCATTGATAAACACAACCACGAACTGATCCAAATACTGTCTGAATACCCGATTCATCAAATCCATGAAAACGGCAGGGGCATTAGTGAGTACGAACGGCATCACCAAAAACTCGTAATGGCCGTATCTCGTTTGGAAAGTAGTTTTAGGCACATCAGAGTCTCTAAATCGCAGCTGATAATAACCTGATCTTAAATCGATCTTCGAAAATACTAATGCTCCCTTTAGCTGATCAAATAAATCATCAATGCGCATCAATGGGTATTTATTCTTTATGGTCACTTTATTGAGCTGTAGGTAGTCGATGCACATTTTCAAAGTTCCATCTTTCTTCTTCACAAATAACACTGGTGCACCCCAGGGAGAGAAACTCGTTCGAGCAAAACCTCTATCAGTCAACTCTTGCAATTGAGCTTTCAACTCTTTTAATTCAGTCGGTGCCATTCTATACGGAGCTATTGAGATCGGAGTCATCCCTGGCACTAACTCGATACCAAACTCTACCTCCCTAACAAGTGGCAAACCCGACAATTCTTTCGAAAACACATATGGGTATTCACATAGAACCGGTATAGATTCAATATTCACATAAAACCGGTATAGATTCAATCTTCTTTTTGGTCACTTTATGATCAATTACATAAGCAAAGTAAGCTTCGCAACCCTTTCTCATAAGCTTCCGAGTCAACATCGAAGATATCACTACTGGTCACCCATTTAAATTGGTAGACTTAATTCAAATTATCTCATTATTCTGGCACCGCAAATCAAGGGTCTTTCATCTACAATTCACTACAGCATCGTGTACGGTTAACCAATCCATGCCGAGAATGATATCAAACTCATCAAATGGTAGTAGCATCAAATTAGCCGGAAAACATGAATCTCGAATCATCAAAGGGCAATTCTTGCACACCTTGTCAACTAGCACACATAGGCCCAGGGGGTTTGAAACCCGAATCACAAACTCAGTAGACTCAACGATAAAGTCTTACTGGATACTAATGTTTCACACACAGAGGAATGAGTTGAATCGGGATCAATTAGAGTAATTACACTAGTACTAAAGAGAGTAAATATACCAGTGATAACATCTGGAGATGAAGCTTCCTCTCGGGCACGAATGGCATAGGCTCTGGCAGGCGCATGAGCCTCGTATTGAACAGCTGTATCCGAAGTCCCTCTCTGAGTACCGCTTCTACCACCCACATTTTAGGGTGGCCTACCTCTAATTGCAGTACCACTCAATCTCACACTCTGAGCATTATCCTTTTCAGCTAATTCTAGGCAGTCCCGAATGAAATGATCCTGCAAACCACACTTGTAGCAAACTCGATTGTTGAACTTGCCCCAACATTCACCAAAATGTCACCAACCACACTGTTGACACTCGGGTTTATTCGGTTGAGTATTGCAAACACTAGCAATCGAGGTGGGTCGTGAACTCACTGGTGGTCGCTCTCGTATGGGCATTAGTCTTAGATCGGCTATTGTCATTTCTGAACTTCTTTGATGCCATCTGAGAAGTTTTACTTGCTGATCTCTTGCGGAAATCTCTAGCTTCAAACTCAGGTTTTCTTTTCTCTTTTCCAAGCTCTTCAGCCTTGCAAGCTCGCTTGACAAGTACTACGAACTCTTTTATTTCAAGTATGCTGACACGCAATTTTATGTCTTCATCCAATCCTTCCTCGAATCTTTTACACAGCATCCTCGATTGCAACACACTCTCGGGCATATCGGCTGAGTCTCACAAACTCACACTCATAATCAGATACAGTCATACGACCCTATTTTAACTCGAGAAATTCTTTGTGTTTTTGATCAATGAATCCCAAGTGACTCATTCCTTCGGAACAACCGAAACCAAAGTGTTCCACCAAGAGTAGGCAAAATCCCATAATAAAGATATAGAACATTTCAAGCACTCTTCGAGTGTACAAGATAGTTCATCGAAGACACGAATAGTATTATCGAGCCAAAATTTAGCCCGCTCAGCATCATCAGTAGCTGTGGCACTAAATTGTTCAGCTCTGTATTTTCTGATTTTATCAACAGGAGGCTTATTTAATCTCTCAGGATTAATGATCGAAGGTACCATAGGCACTACAGGTGGATTATCAGGGTTCGGGGGTTATTGAACAGCTGAATTTGTCTGGATATACTAATTAAACCAATTATTCATTATACTAAAGAAGGCTTGCTTAGCCCCCTCATCTTGGTTATTCGTAGCTGGTCGAGATTTAACAGGAGCGGTCCCTTGTGCGGGAGCAGGCGCCACACTCTCGACATCATTAGCTACGGCTCGTTCGAGATTAGGATCCGTTTTCTATAAGAAAGAAGAAAAACATATTTCATTGTCAGAAGTCATCACACTATCACAGTAAAAATTATAGCATGTATAGCTAGACTCACACGTGCTACATTAGTCCGAGAACCGACTAAACCATAGCTCTGATACCAATCAAATTGTAACACCCTTAACCTATATCCGTAGCCGGATTAGGGTTACAAGGCATTACCAGACATAACACAAGTCATAACAAATATTTACTATTCATATGGTCATAACCGAATACATTATAAGTAATGATGCACTTTCATAATATGCTTTAAACATTGACATACATATCTTAAATCCATATAGTCAAATTCATATATAAGCATTTCTCATCAAATAACAAAAGTTACTATTCATTTGGTCATTGAAGTTACAATAGCTGGATATGCACATGCTTATAATCACTTTAATAAAACAAATTATCAATTATCAAAACCAAATATACATATATACCAAAACCTTACTTAACCGAATCTAGGATATACCACATTCAATACCAATTGCCGAAAGCACCCAAACATATAGTAGATCACATCTCTTATAATTAACATAGCCAAATTATCAAACCATACCTATCTTACAAATAACTTAAAACATATAAAACTAAGCTCATTACATACATATATGTATATCATGACCAATTTTGCACAACCAAAACATATAACCTATAATGCCATTCACACCTATCATGAAAATTATTTACCACATCATATGAACACCATGGTTGAAATTACACAACTATGAATTAACTCAATGATCAATCAAGCCATATATTCAAACACCAAGCATAAACACATCAGGAATTATACTTTCATAATAAGTTAACACCATGGCTGAATTCAAAGAAGACCATAATACCACAATTTAGCCATTTTCGCATGGCATATATATACACACCATTCGAAATAACTCAAAAAGTATCATTATAACAGTCCAGTTTACACCCTAGTAGGAACGGTGGTTTCGGGACCACAAATCATAGTCAGTATAATATTTTAATATTATTTTCTGTGTCATTGATATATGATTAATCATGTGTTAAATTTTCGTAAGCTAATTTGTCCGTTCATGTGCTTAATTTGACAAAAGGATGGAATTGCATTAAATGTGAAAGTTGCTTGCTATTTGTTAAAGTATCAATGTGTTGTGGCTTTGTTAAAGTGGAGGTTTTATATGGAAAATTAGCCATTTTTATAGATAGTGGATGACTATGGTCCATAATAACCTTAGAATTTATGTTTTGTGATTTTATATTATAAGGTTAAAATTAGAAATTATTTATTAATGAATTACAAAATGATTAAAACATGAAAATGGACATTATTTCATGCATTTATTCACTGAAAATCAAAAGAAAAGAAAGGTTTAAAAAATCAAAAGAAAAGAAAGGTTTAAAAGCTCTCATACATTCGGCACATACAAGCTTGAATCAAGGTAAGTTTTGACGTCAATTTTTGATAATTTCTACATTTTTGCAATCGTTGCTTAGAAAGCTACAAAACCCATGTATTGATTTTGTGTATTGATGATGTTTGTGAGATATGCCATTGATGATATGTTGAGCTTTGTGGTGATTTATGATGTTAAATGAAAGATTTGAGCTAGATGAACATACTTTGTTCTCGAATTTTTGATGAATTTAGCTAATTAGGGCTAAATTGAGAAAGTAGTAATTTGAAGGGCTAAATTATAAATTTGATGAAAAATATGGGCTTGTATGAGATGTAGGAACATTCGGCGTATGAGTTGATTTTGTGAATTTGATGATTTGAGAAAAATGGACTAAATTGATAAATTGTGCAAATATGAGGGTTAATTTGCAAATAGCCCTAAATATATGTGTATGGATTGAATTGAATGAATTAGTGAATAAAAGGGTTAATTCTGAATATGTTTAGATAAAAAACCAAGGAAAACAGACTTAGATCGCGGGAAAGCGAAAGTAACTGAGTAGCCATTTCCATTCTGATAGATCGAATCCGAGGTAAGTCACTATGCAAATAAACGTACTTGTATGAATTTGTAAATGCTCATATGACTAACAATGATAATGAATGTTTATGAGAGGTTGTGCATATGAATTACGAGATAAGGTCGATATAGCGACAATGTCCGAGAAGTCTCGCTCGAACCTAGGAATATATAGGATTAGCTATGTCATGACATAGGTATCTGTTCTGTTTTATCATGTAAGACCACGTCTGGGACGTTGGCGTTGATTTGAGATTTTGTGTAAGACTAAGTCTGGGATGTTGGCATCGATATGAGCTTTACGTATAAGACCACTTTTTGGATATTGGCATCGATATGAGCTTTACGTGTAAGACCATGTCTAGGACATCGGGATCGTATTGATTCGTGTAAGACCCTGTCTGGGACAGTGGCATCAATATCTGAGTGCATGTAAGACCTCGTCTGGGACGTTGGCATTGTACGACTATTTCGAGCTTTCTGAGTATCTTATTAGATTCATAAAGGTTCAACGGGCAAGTCTGTGATACGAATTGCAAATCTGAGCGATGATCAATTAAGTGAATGATTATCCGTTTTAGGTATGTTTCGTATATACACTGAGTGTGTATAAAAAGGTAAGGCCTAAGTGAGTTTGATTTGAGGAAATGTACAATTGATTATGAGAATGTGAATGAGATAAAAGAATAGTTATGTAAGAGTTATGTATATACATGTGATTCTTGAATTGATGAATGTGACAAATATGACCAAGGTTATGGTTTAATGAATTTATGAGAGAAATACACCATGAATATGAATTGTGCCAATGGTTATATATGCTTAAATGGTTTACATGTTAAGTTTATTTGTATATGACTTACTAAGCTTTTGGAAAGCTTACTTTGTGTGTGGGTTTTCTCCGTTTTATAGGTCGTCAAAGCTACTGAAGGCTCGGGACCATCAAGGATCATCATCACACTAATAAACTCATTTTGGTACACTTTAGAAATGTATAAAGCTAGATATGGCATTTATAGGCTAGTATTTTGGTATATGTTGTTATACGAACTTAGCCATGGGATTTGTGTAACACCCCAAACCCGGCCCACAAGCCTTGACCGGATCTGGTATGTCACGGAGTAAAAACTTTTTGAAAGATTCGGGTTAACATTGGAAATCTGAAACTATTACTGAATTTGTAAAACAATGTTTGCTAAAACTAAGATAGTTTGGTTTGATAAACACGATGGAGTTGAAAACTCTTTCTTTTCCTTTGAAACCATTCGATCATTTAGATTTTTAGAAATGTCGGGGTTATTAATAACTTAGTAAAATTTGCTACCCGATGGTAATGTCTTGGAAAACGCGTACGAGCACTTACCTTTGAAAACATTGCTTTTACCGATTTGCTTATAGCTTATAAGTTCGTTAGTGATATAATAGAAATAAGGTAAAAGCAACTACTTAAACATACAAAATAATAACTAGCGGCCATATTACAAACCAAACCAAAATGTAATAAATATTAACTTTAATGGTACGAAATAAAATTTCAAAACCGAGGAACATGTATGGCCGCCTCGAGTCCTCTCCGGCTCCGTCTCCGCGATCTACTCACCTGCAAGATGATATGGGAAGGGGTGAGTCACCAAGACTCAGTGTGTAAATCCCCAACCCGGAAATACCACTCATACACAAGATATTAGTATGACATGCAATTATGCAACCCAACCTAGCCATCCGTGCTCCTTTTTCTACCCCGTGTGGTACCAAACCACCGGGTGGGTGCTAAACCACCGGTGACATAAAGTCACGATATCCGTCAATACTTGTGGGGCCAAACCACTGGTCACATAAAGTCACGATATCCGTCAATACTTGTGGTGCCAAACCACTGGTGACATAAAGTCACGATATCCGTCAATACTTGTGGTGCCAAACCACTGGTGACCCGAAGTCACAATCAAATGATGGGGCCAACCCATCGTGTGATACCAAATCACTGGCGTCGATCCCGTATCTCAAATGTGGGGCCAACCCATGGTGGAATTAATCCACAGGGACGAGACGCTATGAGGTGCCAAACCTCTGGAGGTACCAAACCTCTGGTGACCGTAGTCACAATGTGTTACCAAAACACTGGTGTTCGTCAACACGAATATCACTGCCCCCTCCACTCATTTATCCCACATCATCATGCTCACATAACAAGTATCATGATCCCGTATATCATGTATTTGCATATAGCATAACATTTAACAGCATATGATGGCATACACAACATATATCATAGATCGAGTAATAGGGGACTTACACGAAGACCAAGCTTATGCCCACAAGGCAAAATTACTACATGAGAGGTTATAATTATTATCAAAATAACAATTTATACTAATAAAGTGTGTAAGAGCTTACACACCTATTTAATCGGAGATCTAAAGAGGAATCGTGAATCTATCCGATATCACAAAAGTCTCGAACCGTATCCCGTATTGCACCTATATTCGGTCACTATAGGTTAGTATTAGGTAGCCGTATTCGGCCAACTACTAATCCCGAAGGATCAATCGCACTCAAGATAGAATAGGGCCCTAGGCCGAACCTTTATTAGCACGAACCAACGTGAATTGAAATTCCGAGACCTCTGATTTCCTTAGCCGATTAGTCCCCTCCTAAAATCATAGAGCACATTTGGTTACACACTCATACCAAAAATGGCCTTTGGCCGAAAATGCTTAAACATTTATTTTCTCACTAAAAATCCGAAGTGGTCACTTGTTAAATTCGGCTATGAGCAGGTCTTTAGGAAATAGTCCATGGCCGAATGCCATATAGGCTTACCTTGACGTCTTGAAACCACGAAGAGGCTCCCTCAATACATGTTGACAATAGCTACAACAAGGAAATATCATCTTGTGATCTTATGAGCATTCTTGCCCTCCCAAAAGAGAGAGAAACAAACTGATTGTCTTAAGGAAGAAGTACTTACCAAGATGAGTCGAAATTCCTGGAAGCCACTCCTTCAAAGCACCCTTAACATTACAAGAGATTCGGCCCCAGCCCCCCCCAAAAACACACTTGATTTCGTCACTTATTACTACCAAAAGAAAAGGCAAGAGGAGGGCTAATAAGCAAGATATTCGCCAACACTCAAGCTCTTGGAGTCTCTCAAATTTCTGGCTAAGAACAATGTCAAGAAAGAAAGCAATTTGAAGAAATCGGCCATGCTCTCCTTTGCTACTCAAAGCCGGCCTTCACCCCCCCATGTGATAGTTTCTAACATCCAACAATAAAGCATTATTGTTTAATCCTATTTCTCATCTCCATAAAAATAAAATATAAACTATTCATAGTTTATTAAGTCTCCCATGCTCTAATAATAATTAAAAGAAATTAACCCATACATATATAAAATAAGCAAACCAAGGTATAACCCATGCTTTCCAATAAAATAAGAGTAAGAATCTTACCCATACCATCACTAAATAATAATAATAATAATAATAAATACCAAAAATCCCATCATCCTTAAAATAATAAAACTAAAAAACCAACTAATCCCCACATATTCCTCACGCATATAACCATAATAAAAAATAAAAATTTTAGTAATAATAATAAAATACTACCCATCACCATTAAAATAATAATACAACATAAATTAATAATAATAATAATAATATTATTATTACACCACCCATACCTATTAAAATAATAACACAAATAATAATAATACAACAAAAATCCCATCATCCTTAAAATAATAAAACTAAAACTAGAATAATACCCATGCTTCCTACGGCATGCTTATCTCTTTTGATAATTTCAAACATCACTTTCCTTTCTTTAATCTCTTTCCCATCATCCCTCATATCAAAATAATAAAACAACAAAAAAATAATTTGCTCCATGCTTGCGGCAGAGAATAATAAAAACATAAAATAAAATAAATAAAAAGAATAAAAAGGAAGTGCCCATGCTGCATGTGCCATGCAACCATTTTGCACGCTGCAAAAGAATAAAAAGGGTACTCATGCGTTGCTCCTGTGTCTCGAACCCGAGACACGAGAAGAAGCCCCACGTCCCAAAACACTCGGCCATTAGGCATTTCATGCCAATAACGCAATGAAAAATTCTTTTAAACCCTTTCTTCCTTGGCTCCCTTAGCCTAAATCGCCAAAGCCAAAATAAAATATCAGCCTCCAATAGGACTCAACCCCCACCTCGAGCTCTCCTGCTGCTAGCGCCCTTGCCATCTCGCCCAGTGCACTGTTTTTGTGATAAGAACCATCTCGATTTTCTTTTAAAGTCTTCCTTAATGTAGCGCATACTTGCAAAATAAAATGCTATGCGCCCCATACCACTCGAACCCCTGACTTATTTTGGCGCTGACCCTTAAGTGGCACACGGAAGCCACTTTACTAGGGAATTTTATATGCCATAACTTACCAAAATTTATTCTTAAGGCCTCCATCACCCAAATTTTCACTTTTGACCCAAAATTTTCAAAATTTTACAAAACACTCCCCTTTTATCCCCGAGCTTTAATAACCCCTAAAACTCATCAAAACAAATCTTAAGGCCTATCGACTTGTGAATTTTTGCTCCAACGCACAGCCCCTAATTTAGGATATTACAATTTGGCTAGAGATGAGTTGAGATTATGCATTATGATAATGATATATGAATCATGTTTTGGCATGGTTAATTGATTCATGAAATGATCAAGCTTTTGAGTTAAGCAAATGAATGTACTATAATTTTGTTATATGTTTTGGTCTTGGAAGTTGGCATTATTGAAATGGTTATTGAATGTATAGATTGGATGGTTAATTAGTATGTTCTTGCTTGACATATTGGTATGAAATGAGTTGGTTGACATTGCTTGTAGGTATGACCCAAATGGGTGGAATTTTGGCCTTGAAGAGGGCCTATAATGTCACACGGTCGTGGCACACGGGCATGCCTAGTGACCGTGGGCTAAGTATATAGCTAGCACAAGAGTACACGGCCTTGGCACATAGACGTGTCTACTGCCTAGTAGCCGTGTGATTTTTGACAGGATCGACCACGGCCTGAGTACACGGGCGTGCTTAATGGCCATGGAAGATAAGTCAGTTTCGACCACGGGGAGGACACACGGGTGTGTCTAGCAGCCGTGGGAGGCACATGGCCTGCCCACACGGGCGTGTAACCCCTGAAACCTAGAAAAGTTTTAATTTTCCATGAAATTTTGTATGTGTTTCGATTTAATCCCGACCCAGATTTATAAGCATGCTTAAGGTCTCATTGACCGTAATAAGGGACATTATGTTTTAGATTGATGGATGAATGTATGAATTTCTGTAAGTGTTTTTCGATCTGTTCGGTAATGCTCCTAACCCTAATTCAGTGACGGACACGGGATAGGGGTTTACATTTGGTTGGTATCAGAGCTACGATTTAGCCGATTCTTAGACTAATATAGCGTGTCAGAGTCTAGCTATACATGCCATATATTTGAATTGTGATAGTGTGATGAATCCTGACTTGTAAAATGTGATTTTTGTATAGCAATGGATCTCGAAAGAGCCATAGCTGACGACGTAGAAAGTAATGCGTCTGCTCCCCCGCAAGGGACAGCGCCCTCTGATTCGAGACTGGCTACGAGCGGTCAAGAGGGAGAAGCTAAACAAGCTTTCTTCCAGCTGATGAGTGAGTGGTTCACTCAGTTTGTAAAGAATAACCCGACTATTTCGCAACCTCGCCCCTGTTAATTCCCCTCAGACTATATTTGCGCCACTGATTATGCATCCGAACCTGTTGAGTAAGCCTCCGGTTGGCAAGATTCGTAAGTATGGGGCCGAAGAGTTTCGGGCTACCAATGATGATGATGCTGAAAAGGCCAAGTTCTAGTTAGAGAATACGATCCGGGTATTTGACGAAATGTCTCTGACTCCGGAAGAATGCATAAAGTGTATTGCATCTTTACTTCGAGATGCGGCTTATCAATGGTGGAAAACTTTGATTTCTGTTGTTTTGAAAGAACGAGTTACAGGGACTACTTTTAGAGCGAGTTTTGAAAGAAATATATCAGTGAAAGATTCGTCGATCAGAAGCGAAAGGAATTTTTAGAACTAAAATAGGGCCGAATGACTGTTTCGGAATATGAACAGAGTTCGTGAGACTGAGTCAGTATGCTCGGGAATGTGTATCATTTGAAGCGATAATGTGTAAAAGGTTTGAAGATGGTCTTAATGAAGACATTCGTTTGTTAGTCGTGATTTTAGAAATAAAAGAGTTTGTTACACTCGTTGATCGAGCGTGCAAAGCTGAAGCACTCGGGAAAGATAAAAGAAAAGTTAAGTCTGAAGCTAGAGATATGAGAAAGAGATATCCAAGTAAGTCATTTCAGTTAGCTTTGAAGAGATTCAGAGATGATCAAATTCGTTCAAGGGGCAATGTGGGACATTCGAATAGAAATTGAGCTAGATTGCAAATGAGTTCCAAAACTCTAGCAACTTCAGTAGCCAATGTTGGTAATGTTTGGATTGAGAGACCTGAATGTAAACATTTGGAAAAAGGCATTCGGGAAGCTGTAGATTAAACGATAGAGCTTGCTTCAGATGTGGATCGCTTGATCTTTTCATCCGTGATTGTCCTGAGTCTGTCGAGCCAGTATCTGATAATGCACCTATGAGAGGTAGACCTCTAAAGAATGTAAGAAATGTTAGTGGTAGTCAGAGGATTATGAGAGACACTGTTGCAAGATCTGAAGCTAGAGCGCCTGCCAGAGTGTATGCTATCTGAGCTCGTGAGGAAGTTTCATCACTTGATGTTATAATTGGTACTTTTACACTTTATGATACTTTTGTGATTGCATTGATAGACCCTGGTTCTACGTATTCGTATATATGTATGAATTTAGTATTCAACAAGACTTTGCCTGTAGAGTCTACTGAGTTTGCTATAAAAGTATCGAACCCCTTAGGTAAAAGTGTCCTGGTTGACAAAGTATGCAAGAACTGTCTGTTAATGTTTTGAGATATCTGTTTCCCTGCTGATTTGATGCTTTTGCCATTTGATGAGTTTGATATCATTTTGGGTATGGACTAGTTATTTTTGCATGATGATGTTGTGAACTATAAAAGAAAGACTATTAATTTGAGATGTTCGAATGATGAGATTGTACGAGTTGAGTATAATGATTTGAATGGATTGCCTGCTGTGATATCTGTTTTGAAAGCTCAAAGTTATGTGAAAAAGGGTTATGAGGCATATTTCGCTTATGTGATTGATTCGAAACTATCTGAGAAGAAAGTTGAATCAGTGCCTATTGTTTGTAAGTATTTTGATGTGTTCCTTAAAGAGTAACTGGGTTTACCTCTGATCGTAAAGTCAAATTTAGCATTGATTCACTGCCTGGTACTACACCTATTTCGATAGCTCCGTATAGAATGGCACCAACAGAGTTGAAAGAGTTAAAGTCACAGTTGCAAGAATTAACCGATAGAGGGTTTGCTAGACCGAGTTTCTCACCTTGGGGTGCTCCTGTTCTATTTGTGAAAAAGAAAGATGGCACAATGAGGATGTGCATCAATTATCGTTAGTTGAATAAGGTGACTATAAAGAATAAATATCCGTTGCCCCGAATAGACGATTTATTTGATCAGTTAAAAGGAGCTACTGTATTTTCTAAGATTGATCTAAGACCGGGATACTACCAGTTGAGAGTTAAAGATTCAGACATTCCGAAGACTGCTTTCAGAACGAGGTACGGGCATTATGAGTTTTTAGTTATGCCATTTGGACTAACCAATGCTCCAAATTATTTTTATGGATCGATGAATGCAATTTTTTGGACCATACTTAGATCGATTTGTTGTGGTATTCATAGATGACATATTGATTTATTCACGTGATGAAAATGAGCACGTTGAACATTTGAGAATCATGTTGCAAACTTTAAGAGAAAAGTAATTGTATGCGAAATTCAGCAAATGTGAATTCTGGTTGCACGAGGTTAGTTTTCTAGGGCATATTGTGTCAGCTTCTGGGATTCGTGTTGATCCGAGTAAGATTTCTGCTATTCTGAATTGGAAACCTCCGAGAAATGTATCTGAAGTCCGTAGTTTTCTGGGTTTAGCTAGTTACTATCGTCGATTTGTAAAAGGATTTTCAGTGATAGCTACTCCATTGACTAGATTACTTCAGAAAGATGTTAAATTTGAATGGTCAGATAAATGTCGAAAAGTTTTGATCAATTGAAAACTCTTTAACAAAAGCCCCACAGTGTTAGTACAAATTAATCGTAAAAAGAATTTGTCATATACAGTGATGCTTCATTAAATGGTCTGGGATGTGTTTTGATGCAGGAAGGCAAAGTTGTAGCTTATGCCTCGAGACAATTAATCCAATTGGATCATGCTCAAGTATAATGGTTATCTATGTCAAAATTCATATGAATTATGTTTAAATGAACTAACATGTGTTGTTGATGTGCTTAGGCTTGTGCCACGCTTATGATTGGATTATATAATGCTTTGTCTTAATGTAATACATTGAAATGGTAAGTGTTCAATTGATAATATGCTTATGTACAAGAAAAGGTGGTATAAATTAAAGTATGTAATTTCTTATGAAATGGATTATCATGTTGTTGATTCCAAAAGAGCTATGTTCAAATACACTAGCTTGTAGTCATGTTTGATGTTATGCTTATATTTGTGTGTTATGTATATGCAACGGGTGAGGAAAGGTAATGAAATGGTAAGTTCTTAGTTGAAATGGAATATGATGAAATAAAAGGGGAATGATGAGTTGAAAGATGTACTTGTATGTGAGAAATTTACGTATGTTATGGATGAATATACCTAGTTCATGCACAAATATGCCAATTAATGAATTGATATTGTTAGTTAAGCTAAAGTAAGTAAATGAACTGGAAAGTAAGTAAATGGAAGGGTTCAAAGTCTTATGAAATCCTACTATGCTAGGAATGATAAGTATATGTGGTGTTGATAGACTTATTCCATTGTGAGTTGATGTTTATGGTTCAATAAATCTTGAGGCATTGGAATAGGTTTATATTTAACCTATAAGGTTCATTATTGAAATGGAATGCTATGTTTAAAGTTTATACGAGCTTACTAAGCATTCATTGCTTACTACTTATTTTTCCTTTACTTTATAGATTATCAAAAGCTTGATCAGGTTGGAAACTAGTCGGAGATCCATCACACTATCCATAGATTTTATCGGTAGATTTTGATGCTTTGGTCGTGGTTACCAGGACATGTATAGGTGGACTTATGTCTAATGTTTAGTTAATGCTATCGACATGTAATGTTGCTTTGAATTTGTGAAACTTATTATATTTGATACCTTGATGGTTGGTGTGCTTTTGGCACTTTGATGTTTAAAGGTTGGTGTTTATAAGATTAAATTGATGCATGGTTTATGGCCAAAGTGGTAAGTATTGGCATGGTTGCAAAGTGATCAATTAGGGCATGTTTTGATATGGAATTTAGTCAAGTATGTTTGGTTGAATTATGACATTTCGACATAATTTGGTATGTATATCTGTTGGTTGTTGGAACCATTTGGAAATTGATAGAATTGTGACACTTAAATGGTTTTGATGCATGTGAGAAGTGGTCCTAAATATAGTCATTTTGATATGTTTCGATATGGAAACAAGTTAATTGATTAGTGGTTAAATAAGCACATGTATAGGTGTTTTGTGCTTGATGAAATAGTCATTATGTTTGACTTGTAAACATGGTATTTTGGTTGATGAATTAGTTGTCATGTATATATATGTGGTTTATGATTGATGACATTTTGGCATTTCAGTGCTTAAATGGTTAATGTTGAAATGGTCAAGTAGATATATGTTTATAATGATCAATTTGGTAAATTTTGTTGAGGTTTGATATATGGTCAATTGTGCATGTCTTGGCATGATGATTTGTGGTTGTGTATATTTGATTAATGCCAAAACATGTATGTGTTTAGGTTGATTTCAATATTTGTGTTTGATGCGCCTTTATGGCATATTGGTTTTATAAACAAATACCATAATGATCTAGTTTATTTATCCATGTTTTAAGTACATTTTGAATGCTTGAATATAGGTGCAAATGGCTTTTGTGTGTGAGCTTATTTTGGGTAAGGGAATTGGCTTGAAAATGGCTTATTTCTTGTCCACGCGGCCTAAGACACGGGTGTGTGTCTCAGTCGTGTGTGACACATGGCCACGCGACACAGTCGAGTGTCCCGTGTAGTTTATAGAAGTCTTCACTTCGAGAGTGACACGGCCTGGCAAACGGGTGTGTGGCTTGGCTATGTGAACCAAGCTAGAGAGTTAGACGAGCACAGACACGAGCTAGGATATGACCTTGTATCCCCACTTCAAATGTCCATACAGCCTGAGACACGGGCGTGTGTCTCAGCCCTGTGAGTAACATGGCTTGTCCACACGGTCGTGTGACCTCTGTAGTGTGAATTCTTCCATCTTTTTTTCCATAAAGTTTTAAATGTTTCTTATTTAGTCCCGAATCGTTTCTGAAGTGTTTCTAAGGCCTCGAGGGCTCGAATTAGGGACGTTATGCAAGTGTTTGAATTAATCATGTTATGATTTATGAAATGATTGGAAATGAATGATTCGAGTTACATTTTTACGATAATGCTTTGTAACCCTATTTTTTCGATAGATACGGGTTAAAGGGTATTCCATTTAGTGATGTTAGAGCTACGATTTAGTCAGTTCTCAGGCTGAACGTAGCAAATATGAAGTCGAGAAATACATACCATTATATAACCTATGATAATGTGATTTCTCTTGACTCTGATGAGATTTGTTTTACTTATAGATAGAGGTGTTTTCCAATTGAGCTAATTTTGATAATGATGAAAGTGATATTCAGTTATCTGAGTAAAAAGTTGCTAGGGATGAGCAAAAACTCAAAAAGGTAAAATAAAAAGTTCATAATGTTATGTTGTTAATGAAAGATATGTTTGATGTGTAACACGCCTCACCCGTATTCAACGCCGAAATAGGGTTACAAGGCATTACCAGACTTACAACACACACAATCATACAATTTGAATCATAAATCATTAAACCAAATGTAATTCCAATCAAATACAATCACATTGTCCCTATTACGAGCCTACGAGGCCCTAAACATGCATTGGGAGTGGTTCGAGACTAAATCGATAACATTGGAAACTTTTCAAACATTTATAAAATTTTCTCAAAAACAGGGGACACACGCCCTTGTGGCCTGGCCGTGTGTCTCACAAGGCCAACAGACACGCCCGTGTCATAGGCCGTGTGCACATTCAAAATGGGAGTACATGGCCGTGTCCCAGCCCGTGTCCAACCCCGTGTAACTCTCTGACTTGGGTCACACGACCAACACACACGCTCGTGTGGTTAGCTCCGTGTGCCTTAAAAATGGCTATACACACCCGTGTGCCAAGCCATGTGCTAGGCCGTGCCAAACCTTTAGGGTATACTGACTTATGCCACACGACCAAGTCACACGCCCATGTGTGAGGTCATGTGGAGCATACTGACTTGATTTTAATTTCAACACCAAGGGACACATGGCCGTGTAATCTAATCGTGTGTCACACACGACTGAGACACACGCCCGTGTCTCTACGCGTGTGGACAAAATAGGCTATTTACCAAGCCATTTTTCCACCCCAACTTGCATAAGCCTACAACAAACCAAAACCGGCACAAAATATGGCACATATATGCATACAACTACTCTCAATTAAACATCATTTATACCATTTCTAACATTAACCAATACAAAACATATCAATACACAATATGCCATCTAAAATCATACCAAACTCAAATGTGCATTAATGCCTAGATTCATTAGCATGCCAATATTCATATTTCAACCATTTGCTATCCATAATACTAATTTATCACAAGCGTCACATATCCCACATTCAAAACAACACACAAGCCGTACATATATATATACATGATTCAATCATCCAAAATAACTCAAAATAAGCCATCACTCATGGCTATTTATACAAACCAAACTTAGAACAGTCACAAGCCAATTCAAATGGCCAAAATCATTATACCAAAAGACCAAGTCCCTATACATGCCATATACTTAAAATACCAAAGTTCATAAGTACCAAGTGATAGGTGGATAGTGTGAAGTGATCTCCAACGATTCTCGAACCTGAGCTAGCTTGATAACACTATAAAACACAGGAAAATAAACAAAGTAAGCTTTATAGTTTAGTAAGCTCGTATGAAATAAACTCAATATAATCATAAATGCATAACTCAACAATTGATTATAAATACATAAATTCACATCAACTAACAAACCTTTCAATTACTCATTCACAAAACTATATATATTCTTCACCATTTCTTCGATTCAAAGCTAATATGGTTTATGCACATACCTGTACCATCTTGTACAAATCTCATTCTCAACCACATCATTCATTTACCCGCTGAACCATTCAAAATAGAAGTCAGATACTCAGGAGTCTCACACACTAAGTACCTATACCATGGCCTGAATCCAAATCAGGGTAACTTATATCCGAAGTACTAATATCATGGCCCGAAGCCAAATCAGCAGATATTCATGGCCCAAAGCCAAATCAGTATAACTCGCACCCAAAGTGCTAATATCATGGCTTGAAGCCAACTCAATGTTTCCCCTAATGATATGTCACTAGTATCCTTAATTGTTCCTAAGGTTTAGCCGGGATTTCAATTTTGAATTACCATTGAGTCATTGTCGAACTTATCCAAAGTCTGGTATTTACAACTTATACAATATCGAAGCATTTAAAATACATTTATAATGAAATTTATCACATACGGACTTACCTCTGATGTGAAAACAACAAAATAATTCGATTAGTCAATAACTTTAGTTTTCCCCCGATCTAGATCCAAATTCTGCTTTTCTTGATCTAAATGTATTTAAAATTAACTTATTTAATAATCTCTCTATTCAATTTAATCCAAAAGACATATTTAAGCATATTTACACTTTTACCCTTAGAATTTCACAACTTTTACAATTTAGTCCCTAGGCTCGTAAAACACAATTCAATCAATTTCATCACAACCCAAGCCTAGCCAAATTACTATTATACCCCTAGCAGCCCATATTTTTCATTTATTTCACATTTTAACCACAAATTTTCCACATTTCTCAATTTAATCCTTAATTTGCATTTTCACTAAAAATCACTTAACAAAACTTGTATATCTATCCACAAACATTCATAATCTATCAAGAAACTTCAAAAAACATGCTTATTCATCAATGGAAACATCTAAAATCTTTAACATTTTTGCAAATTAGTCCATGGGCTTGCTAGAATAAGCTGCAACAATCTCAAAAACGTAGAAATCATTAAAATGGGACAAAACCATACCTAATTGCTTGGATTTAACTTGTCCGAATGAAGAAATCTAGTGTCTTCTTTTTCTTCTACAATTCTAATTAACAAAGATGATAATGGATGAAATTTTTGCTTTATTTTACTTATTTTTAACTTTAATTACTTAATAACAAAATTAACCTTTATAAAACTTATTAATTACACCAAATACCATGCCACTATCATCCGCTATCTCATTAATGGTCTAATTACCACTTAAGGACCTCTAATTTAGGATTCCATAGCTACTAGATAACTTTAGCTAATAGAACTCCATTTTTACACTTTACGCGATTTAGTCCTCTTTATCAAATTGATTAGTCAAAGATAAAATTTTAAATGAAACTTTCACACAACCATTCAATCATACTGAAAACATTAAAATAATAATAAAATAAATATTCTGACCTTGAATTTATGGTTTCAAAACCACTGTTCCGATTTGACTAAAAATAGGCTGTTACATGATGTGTATATATGAGAATTAGATTTAGTGGCTTTACGACCTCCACCCCCTCACCCTCAAAGTCTTATACAATGGAATATACAAGATTTAGATTGATTAAGTCTGCAAATGAAGAGCTAGAGAATTCAACGATTGAATTATTAATATTGTGGTCAGAGCCGAGAATTGGTTAGCAAGTAAAGACGATTCTAGAAGAGATATTAGATTTTTCTATCGATCATTCAGGATACGTAAAGTCACTATTAAAGAAGAAATGATTCACAGGTAATCAAATTCATCAGATATGATATCTAAAGAACAGGTTAACCAGAATTTCCTCTAAATTGATTTTTTAAGTGGAACACGATAATGTAAGATCATCGATGACTTTAATAGTCAGTGGGATATTGTTTGAACTGTAAATATATCTGAATGTAGCTGTTATGGTCGAGTATTTTACGAGATCTCTTCTGGGTATTCTATATGTTCATTTACTCTCAGAGGTATATGTAATTGCTCATCTTCAGAGGTGATTCTTATCGTATAGAAAGGCTAGCCAATCATAATGTTAGACAGAGGTATTGTTAGTCTGGTTGATTACAATCAAAATTACTCTATTTCTTTTCTTTAGCATTCTATTCTATTATGTTTGGTAGAATATTCAACGATAAGACTCATATGATGTTATTTTATTTCTTCTACTGGTTGATGCTTTGAATTATATATCTAAATGCATTTTATGTTGTCTCTGTCACAATTGATTCCAGTACGTATGAGCGATATTCTTCTTTTGGATTTTATTTAGGGTATCATCAATCTCTTTATCATTTAATATAGGTTGTATTTTTGGGAATTCAGCAGAGCTTTATATCTTGGAGTTCTTTATCTCAATTTTCTTATAGTTCTTATTGTTTAATCTATCAAACATGGTTTATCTGTAAAGGATATTCATTGGCCAGAGATAATTACATCTATTACAGTTATAATTCTTGGTTCAATCATGGGAGCACGGCAATTAGATCACAGATTACAGAGGTTGTATTACTGCACTAGTTGTTATTGGGACTATGTTCGGCTTCCTTTTTTATTTTAGAGTACACTATTGATGTTGAGGTATTGTTCTATCTATACAGTTGAAACATCGGTCTTATTATAGCACTATGGTTTTAATTCATCTGATGGTTGTGGCTCCGGTATGGTTCAAAGCGTCAATGTTTATAATTGAAATAGCTTTATTATACATCCCATTTCTAGCTTTCATGAAAAGGATAGGTAAAGGCAAAAGTATAGATGATGGAAGATCAAGCTTAAACTTGTATATTGGTTCTCATTCCGCAGGTAATCTCGATTGATGTCAATGAGTTAAAATGGGATGTTATGTTTCGTTTGAGTTAATGCAGTTTGTAGAGATCTTTAATTAGTATTCTGATGGAATTATGACAGACGATATATCTGGATTATCTTGACAACAAGAAGAAAGAATTATTGTGAAATGTTATTATTCGATTGATAGGTCATCTCAATTGTGTTAGTCAGAACGGGTTATTCATTTGAAAAGTTAGGTAAGTTGTTTATATTCGAGCTTATTTCTCGATTCAGGAATAAATTTTATGGATTCATAGGTAAATTGACGGATAGTCAAAATAAGGGATTCATATTCTAGAAGACATGATAAAGAAATATATCTATCAGATCAGTTATAATCGGGAAATGTTAGTATAGGTTAAAGTTGTCTCGATAACTGAAGTTGTTGCGTTTGTGATAAATGATATTGCTTGACACTTCCCATGAAAGGGGAACAAATATCAATTGAAAGTTACACATACAAACATGTCAGAAGCATCAGTCAGTGTAACATCCTAGATTAGGGGTTATGCGTTCGTGCCTAATTCATGAGTTAGTAGGTTTTGGCAGTGTTGGAAGTGTATTAAGGGTTCCTAAAATTCTAGGATGGAAGAAGAAAGCTTTGGAAAATTATTGGTTTTAAGTAAAAGGGAGCTAGGTAAATGAGGCTTTAAAAGAAACTCCGTGTGAAGCATGACACAAGGAACCATGTGGTAAAATGGCATGTTTTATGAATTATGAATGTGTTATGTGAATTCTAGAAATAAGGAAATGTAAGGAAATGTGAGGAAATGTATGGAAATGTAAGGAAATGTAAGGAAATGCAAGGAAATGTATGGAAATGTAAGGAAATGTGAGGAAATGTGAGGAAATGTATGGAAATGCAAGGAAATGCCTTGTCTTGGAAATGTAGGGAAATGTCCTGAAAATGTAAAGGAATAAAGAGGAAAGTGAACATTTATGGAAACTTGGAAATGTAAGGAAATGTCAAGTTTACAGAGCCGAACGAAAATTTTTGAAAACTTAGAAATGACCTAGAAATGACGAGTTTTAAAGTTTAAATGGGGAAATTAAGGCAAGGTGGCCTTAAAAGAAAAAGTTTGTGAAATTTGACACACAAACAGGCTTGGAAAAGTGGCCTGAAGATGCTAATTAGGGCCTATGGAAATGGCACCATATGCAAGAGGAATGGGCCTGAGTTCGAGTCACTTGGGAAGCAAATAAAGGAGGTTTTATTTTTGCTTCCAGAAGTCTGAGGTGGACGGCACATGCTTCTAGAAAGGAGGTGTTTTATTTTCATAAATATTCGATTAAAAAGGTGATAAATAAAGGATTTTTAAATTGGATTATTTTGAAGAGATAAATGTTGGATTAAACTCTTTTATTTATGATAATTAAAGGATAAAGTTATCAAAATAGAAGAGTGGTGGCCAAGTAAGGGACTCTAGCCTAGTAAATTTGGCTATAAAAGGAAAAGAGAGGCCATTCAGCATTATTTACTCTTCCTTGATAACCTCTGTCGAATTTTCTCTGCAACCCCTATTCTTTTCTTCTTCATTCTTCTCTTCTCAATATTCCAAAAGCTAAAAGCTTGCTAAGATCAAGGCCATAGCCGAATCTCTGAAGGTTGAAGTGAAGGTGCAATCGATTTCTTCAAATAAGGGTAAGATCCAAGTTTGGTTTCCATTCTTTTATACTTTAGACTTATCAAAATCTAGGGCTAATTCCATTAATGTTCATGGTTGCCGAAACTTTGAAGAGATCTTTCGGGACTTACTAAGTGTAGACTACAAGGAAGGAGAAGTTCTTTTCCCAAAGGTACACCATAGGCTGCGTGTTCCCTAGTTATTCGGTAAATTTTGGGATTTAAAATCCACAAGGTAAGTGTCTATAGCATTCGGCCAAGGCTTATTTTAGTGTTTGGATCTGTCTTTTATTATCTTAAAAGCCGAAAACTAATATGTTAAAGGGATTTAGAGTTGGCCGAATACAAGGAAGAAGGATACAAAGTTTTGGGACTTGGTTATTAAGTCAATCAGCAACAAGGTAAGTTTTAGTGTACTAATCCTACTAGGATTTGGATTTATAGCCGAATAGCTCTTTACTAAGTATTAAATGATTGATTAAATGTAGAGAATTAAGATCTAAGGCATTAGATCAAGCTTTTCAGGATTTGGATTGGAAACCTTAAGCGAATCAGGTGTGTACTCCACACTATTTTTGTAATATGAATTATGGTTGCATATATTAAAATATATGTTAATAGAAATATGAGCATGGCTAAAGTACCATGTTATGGTACTAAGTACTCAGGTACGTTTCCTACTTCTAATAGGAATATGAAATATGTTATTCGTAACATGAGAATATGATAAGAATGTGAACTCTGGCATATTTATGCATATTATTATATGGGGCATATGGTTGTATATTGAAAGGGGAAGTGAAAAGTGGTGACTTAAGACCACAGTAATCTAAAAAGTGGTGACTTACGACCACAGTAATCTGAAAAGTGGTGACTTACGACCACGATGTCCCCGAAAAGTGGTGACCTAAGACCACGATGTCTGAAAAGTGGTTTTCTAAGACCACAGATACGGAGCTTTAAGCCCGCAAATTGGTGTGTCCGGGTTGACTTAGTAGTCCCCACGGTGTGTTTGGCAGGTACGGGGGTGTGTAGCGGATGGACAACTAGGTTTGGGTTTGGGAATGCATCATAACTTGTATTTTTATGTTTTGAATGTGTAACTCTTGTATGCCTAATTCTATTATGATTTAGTGTCGTGTACACATTGAGTCTGTTTGACTCACCCCGTTGTGGGACTATTTTCAGTGTGATCGATCGAATGGACCTGCTCAGTGAAGCTTAGGGATGGCCATGCACAGCAAGGAATTTAATTAATGGGATCCTTATTTTTATCAAGTACTTAAACTTTAAGTTTGGGGAATTATTTGATGTAACAAGGCCATAAGGCCATAGTTGGTTTTCTCTAATTCTTTTACTCTTATTTATTATGTTTACAAAATATTATTTATGGATTCAAGTAAATTTATTTTGAAATAAACCCTAAATGTTTATCACCTTAAATAAATGGATTTCAATTAAGATAAATTGGTTTTCAATAAAAGCCCAACCCAAACAATATTTTTTTTAAAAATCGCACAAATTTTCTCTAAGTAACAAAAGAATTTGAAACCGGTTTACTTGAGGAACATACCAGATCCGGTCAAAGCTCGTGGGCCGGGTTTGGGGTGTTTCAGTTTGGTATCAGAGCCCAATTTTAAACTCTCGGCCTGTGGGCTAAGGCCCAAAACGTTTTCAAATCGAGCCCAAATGAGTTTTATGAAAGTATTTTTGAAGATGAGCAGGTTTTCTGGCATGGCACCTAAGTCTCCGACCCGTAGTCTACCAGGTAAGTACCCTATCCATTGTGTGATTTATATTTTGATTTGTAGAAGGGTAGAAATGGAATGGAACGTAGATTAGTGAACTAGAATCTATTGAACCGTAGGACTAGTCTACTCAAACACAAGTGCATAAGACTTAAGGGCCATTAAACAAACCTGTGGTTAAGTCGCCCAGTTAGGGTGTGGCAACCATTGTACGCATGTCTAGGATTGGATCCGAAAGAGCTTGGTACTTAAGCAGTCCTAGTGACTCACCTCTTCTTCGCAGGAATCCTACCTGGTGCGTAGCTTCGGTTCACCCTAACCAAGAGGACTCGGTCACGGGCTAAACACAATAACTAAAACCCGAAAGGGACTAGCCGTGTTTTTATGAAAACTCTAGTTTTAAAATCACCATATTACCCTTTTAAAGTATAGCAGAATTTAGTTTGGAAAAATTTTTCCTAAAATATTTCTGAATTGCAAAATTACAAAAATACCCCTAGTGGTAAATTACAAAAATACCCTTGGTTTATGAAATTCCCAAAATACCCACAGTTCTTATCAAGATTTCATTATAAAATGTTCAAAAACCCTAATTTACAAATTATCAAAATACCTTAATTTTGGAAAATTACGAAATTGCCCTTAACTCACAAAATTACCAAAATGACCCTAATTTTCAAAATTTTTGCAACATCGCCGACTTGAAAAACAAATGCTCAAAAAAAGAACCCTCAAAGTTTTGTAAAATCTGCAATACCCCTGATTTATTGAGCTTTACAAATTTACCCTAGTTTATTACCAAAATACCCCTGGAATTTCAAAATTTTCGAAAGGCCCCAGGATTTCAAAATACCAAAATACCCTTATTGACAAAATCACCAAGGAACCTTATTTTGACAAATTACGAAAATACCCCTGTAGGACAAATTACGAAAATACCCCTAGGTAGTGGAAAAACAACAACAATGAAAACTACAACATTTCTCTGAATGAACGAAAGTTCATAATTGGTTGATGAATGTGAACGTGACTTTCTAAATAGTGAACTTGAGCTGAGAACTTTGCTTGATCGAAAGAACCACTTTTAAACATCTCTTTTCATAAAACTGTTCGCGGTTGATCAGTGAAACAAAAGTACTAATGTATAAAACTCTTAAATCAGATTAAATCGCAATGTTAGAAAATGAGTTCTAATGGATGTGAACTTAGAGATTGTACCTAGAAGGTATGATGGCTCTATTAAGATCAGAGTGCGCAGTGTAAGCATAGTGCGGTGAGAAGGATTGTAGGATCATGTTAAGTAATTTTTGAGGACGAAATTATTTTTAAGGAGGGTAGAACTGTAACATCCTAGATTAGGGGTTATGCGTTCGTGCCTAATTCATGAGTTAGTAGGTTTTGGCAGTGTTGGAAGTGTATTAAGGGTTCCTAAAATTCTAGGATGGAAGAAGAAAGCTTTGGAAAATTATTGGTTTTTAAGTAAAAAGGGGAGCTAGGTAAATGAGGCTTTAAAAGAAACTCCGTGTGAAGCATGACACAAGGAACCATGTGGTAAAATGGCATGTTTTATGAATTATGAGTGTGTTATGTGAATTCTAGAAATAAGGAAATGTAAGGAAATGTGAGAAAATGTATGGAAATGTAAGGAAATGTAAGGAAATGCAAGGAAATGTATGGAGATGTAAGGAAATGTAAGGAAATGTGAGGAAATGTATGGAAATGTAAGGAAATAAAATGCAAGGAAATGTCTTGTCTTGGAAATGTAGGGAAATGTCCTGAAAATGTAAAGGAATAAAGAGGAAAGTGAACATTTATGGAAACTAGGAAAATGATTTAGAAATGACTCGAAAGAGGAAAGTGAACATTTCTAGAAACTTGGAAATGTAAGGAAATGTCAAGTTTACAGAGCCGAACGAAAATTTTTGGAAACTTAGAAATGACCTAGAAATGACGAGTTTTAAGGTTTAAAAGGGGAAATTAAGGCAAGGTGGCCTTAAAAGAAAAAGTTTGTGAAATTTGACACACAAACAGGCTTGGAAAAGTGGCCTGAAGATGTCAATTAGAGCCTATGGAAATGGCGCCATATGCAAGAGGAATGGGCCTGAGTTCGAGTCACTTGGGAAGCAAATAAAGGAGCTTTTATTTTTGCTTCCAGAAGTCTAAGGTGGACGGCACATGCTTCTAGAAAGGAGGTGTTTTATTTTCATAAATATTCGATTAAAAAGGTGATAAATAAAGGATTTTTAAATTGGATTATTTTGAAGAGATAAATGTTGGATTAAACTCTTTTATTTATGATAATTAAAGGATAAAGTTATCAAAATAGAAGAGTGGTGGCCAAGTAAGGGACTCTAGCCTAGTAAATTTGGCTATAAAAGGAAAAGAGAGGCCATTCAGCATTATTTACTCTTCCTTGATAACCTCTGTCGAATTTTCTCTGCAACCCCTATTCTTTTCTTCTTCATTCTTCTCCTATCAATATTCCAAAAGCCAAAAGCTTGCTAAGATCAAGGCCATAGCCGATTCTCTGAAGGTTGAAGTGAAGGTGCAATCGATTTCTTCAAATAAGGGTAAGATCCAAGTTTGGTTTCCATTCTTTTATACTTTAGACTTATCAAAATCTAGGGCTAATTCCATTAATGTTCATGGTTGCCGAAACTTTGAAGAGATCTTTCGGGACTTACTAAGTGTAGACTACAAGGAAGGAGAAGTTCTTTTCCCAAAGGTACACCATAGGCTGCGTGTTCCCTAGTTATTCGGTGAATTTTGGGATTTAAAATCCACAAGGTAAGTGTCTATAGCATTCGGCCAAGGCTTATTTTAGTGTTTGGATCTGTCTTTTATTATCTTAAAAGCTGAAAACTAATATGTTAAAGGGATTTAGAGTTGGCCGAATACAAGGAAGAAGGATACAAAGTTTCGGGACTTGGTTATTAAGTCAATCGGCAACAAGGTAAGTTTTAGTGTACTAATCCTACTAGGATTTGGATTTATAGCCGAATGGCTCTTTACTAAGTATTAAATGATTGATTAAATGTAGAGAATTAAGATCTAAGGCATTAGATCAAGCTTTTCGAGATTTGGATTGGAAACCTTAAGCGAATCAGGTGTGTACTCCACACTATTTTTGTAATATGAATTATGGTTGCATATATTAAAATATATGTTAATAGAAATATGAGCATGGCTAAAGTACCATGTTATGGTACTAAGTACTCAGGTACGTTTCCTACTTCTAATAGGAATATGAAATATGTTATTCGTAACATGAGAATATGATAAGAATGTGAACTCTGGCATATTTATGCATATTATTATATGGGGCATATGGTTGTATATTGAAAGGGGAAGTGAAAAGTGGTGACTTAAGACCACAGTAATCTAAAAAGTGGTGACTTACGACCACAGTAATCTGAAAAGTGGTGACTTACGACCACAGTAATCTGAAAAGTGGTGACCTAAGACCACAGTAATCTAAAAAGTGGTTTTCTAAGACCACAGATGTGGAGCTTTAAGCCCGCAAATTGGTGTGTAGCGGAAGGAGGGTCGACTTAGTAGTCCCCACGGTGTGTTTGGCAGGTACGAGGGTGTGTAGCGGATGGACAACTAGGTTTGGGTTTGGGAATGCATCATAACTTGTATTTTATGTTTTGAATGTGTAACTCTTGTATGCCTAATTCTATTATGATTTAGTGTCGTGTACACATTGAGTCTGTTTGACTCACCCCGTTGTGGGACTATTTTCAGGTGACGATCAGTAATGGACCGGGCTCGGCAGAAGCTTAGGGATGGCCATGCACAGCAAGGAATTTAATTAATGGGATCCTTATTTTTATCAAGTACTTAAACTTTAAGTTTGGGGAATTATTTGATGTAATAAGGCCATAAGGCCATAGTTGGTTTTCTCTAATTCTTTTACTCTTATTTATTATGTTTACAAATTATTATTTATGGATTCAAGTAAAATTATTTTGAAATAAACCCTAAATGTTTATCACCTTAAATAAATGGATTTCAATTAAGACAAATTGGTTTTCAATAAAGGCCCAACCCAAACAATAATTTTTTTAAAAATCGCACAAATTTTCTCTAAGTAACAAAAGAATTTGAAACCGATTTACTTGAGGAACATACCAGATCCGGTCAAAGCTCGTGGGCCGGGTTTGGGGTGTTTCAGTCAGAATTTGATAATTAGGATTTCTCAATTATGTTTTGACAGACGATTACTAGGAACCTCTCGGTAGTTATACTACTAATGATAAAGTGATGACAAGAGAACATCATAGCTGTTCAGTTAAGTTCAAATATAGTATCAAGTTCTAATATGATTTTTTATACAAGTTCAGAATCGAGATGAGTTATGATTGATTTAACTATGCACAACCATTGTAAAAGTGGAAGAAAGACAACTTGATAGCTATAACAAGTGAGAAATTTCGAGGACGAAATTTTCGTAAGGAGAGGAGAGTTATAACAACCCATTTGTCAATAGTGTCAAAAATAATGGTTTCGAGGCCACAAATTCGATGAGTAAGTTCGTAAATATTATTATTTAATATTTATGAATCAATTATGGTTTTTCAAAGGTTTTCTATATGGTAATTTATGCCATTCGAATAATTAATTATGTTCAAGTGGTAAGACCCTAAGGTCAAATGGTTTTAGAAAATGAGGTATCAGGACCTCATTTCTATAAATTGAGCCATAAATATTTTTATAAATATTTACAGAGTGACATTAAGGAGGTATTAAATTTTCATTAAGAAATTTTAACGTTTCGATAGTTAATTAATTAAAAAGGACTAAATCGTAAAAGATGTAAAATTTGAATTTGATTTGAGTGATTAAATGGCTTATGGAATAAAGGAAAAGGGACTTAAATGGTAATTAAACCATTTAAAGAGTTAGTGGACAAATATGGACATGACTTTTGTGTTTTATTTAATTATTAACCAAGGTTAAAATGGTAATTTGATAATTAAATTAAAATAAATAAAACCAAAATGTTTTATCATCTTTTACATTTTATTCTTCACCAATTTTTAATGGAGAAAGAAGCCATAGTTTAACCTTAGAATTTTGGCAACTCGTAAAGCTAGCATGGTATGTGATTTTAGCCCTATTTTTAATGATTTTTATGTTTTTGAGATCATCACAAATAAGTCCAACTAGCCCGTACCTTCGATTTTGAAACTGTTAAAGATTTTGAATGTTGCCATTGATGAATCTAATTATTTTTTATGTTAAATGATGAGTTTAAAATATTAGTTGTTATTTCAAAATATTTTGTTAAGTGATTTTTTATGAATTTATCGATTAGGGATTAAATTGTCAAAACAATAAAAATACAAGGATTTGATGTGAAATTATTGCAAATGTGGGCTGTTTTGTGTGCCATGAATATTCGGCTGATGTGAAATGGCATTAAAAATGGTTAATTTGCATGTTTTAGGCTCAGGGACTAAATTGAATAAAAGTAAAACTTTAGAGGTAATTTTGTAAAAAATGTAAAAATGATTAAATTGCATAAAATAAATATTTTTACTGTCTAAATTAATAGATTGAATAAAATTATTAATTTAAATCAAGACCGAGTGGAAAATCGAGTAGAATGAAAAATTACCAAAATGCCCCTATACTTTGACATTTCTACAATTTAGCCAGATAAGTTCATATGAACTATAATCATTTAATGGTTGATTAAATTGAGTGTTTAATGTATGGTTCTATTGTAAATGAAGTAGTACATATGTGTTATTATGCAATTTATCATGTAAAGAAACAATGGAAATTTACCAACGTATGACAACTATCGAGCCCCATTTGAACCTTAGGAATTCATAGGATGCAAATGACATTTGATTAGGGTTTTCATGTTTCAAGTGCTAGTCTTGAATGTCCTATCGATGTCTAAGGTCCGGCATGTGTTGCAGTTACTACACAGCTCGTGTGAGTAGCATCGTGTAGCTTACATTCCGACCCACAGCTCGTGTGAGCAACCATGTATCTGAAAGGAAAGAGCACTATTATATGTTAGCAAACTTTGTATGAGCTATCCCGCATATCCAATGATATTTTAAACAGTTCAATGGGCATGAATTTGAAAGGAAATGGTAAGTGTTCAATATGAACTAAGATATGTATGTCTGAAATTCTTTGAAATGGTGATACATGGAAAACATGATATGTTATGAAGGATGATAAATCCAATTGGATCATGCTCAAGTATAATGGTTATCTATGTTAAATTCATATGAATTATATTTAAAATGAACTAGCATGTGTTGTTGATGTGCTTAGGCTTGTGCCAAGCTGATGATTAGATTATATCATGCTTAATCTTAATGTAATACATTGAAATGGTAAGTGTTCAATTGATAATATGCTTATGTACATGAAAAGGCGATATAAAATAAAGTATGTAATTTCTTATGAAATGGTTTATCATGTCGTTGATTCCAAAAGAGCTATGTTCAAATACACTAGCTGTAGTCATGTTTGATGTCATGCTTATACTTGTGTGTTATGCATATGAAACGGGTAAGGAAAGGTAATGAAATGGTAAGTTCTTAGTTGAAACGAAATATGATGAAATAAAAAGGGAAAGATGAGTTGAAAGATGTACTTGAATGTGAGAAATTTACATATGTTATGGAAGAATATACCTAGTTCACGAACGAATATGCTAATTAATGAATTGATGTTATTTAAGCTAAAGTAAGTAAATGCAATGGAAAGTAAGTAAATGGAAGGGTTCAAAGTCTTATAAAATCCTACTATGCTAGGAATGATAAGTATGTGTGGTGTTGATAGACTTATTCTATTGTGAGTTGATGTTTATGGTTCGACAAATCTTGAGGCATTGGAATAGGTTTATATTCAACCTATAAGGTTCATTATTGAAATGGAATGCTATGTTTAAAGTGTATATGAGCTTACTATGCATTCATTGCTTACGTAATTATTTTTCCTTTACTTTGCTAATTATCGGAAGCTTGTTTAGGTTGGAAACTAGTCGAAGATCCATCACGCTATCCATCGATCTTATTGGTAGATTTTTATGCTTTGGTCGTGGTTATAATGGCATGTATAGGTGGACTTATGTCAAATGTTTAGTTAATGATATCGGCATGTAATGTTGCTTTGAATATGTGAAACTTATTATATTTGATGCCATGATGGTTGGTGTGCTTTTGGCACTTTGATGTTTAAAGGTCGGTATTTATAAGATTAAATTGATGCATGGTTTATGGCCAAAGTGGTAAGTGTTGGCTCGGTTGCAAAGTGATCATTTAGGGCATGTTTTGTGATACGGCCATGATTCGGGTTGCACCAAGTTCCAACAAAGAGACATTGGTGTTGCCGCAAGGACCCATCACCTGAGCACGTGCAAAACATTTCAAAGAGGCTATTTCGGCCTTGGTTGAGCAAAAGTGGAGCAAGTTAATGGCTGGACAAAACGAGGAGAATCGGGCTAACTGAATAAGCCCAATGCGCATGCTTTTGCAAGCTGAAATAAGCTCATATTCAGCTTGTGTTTAGCTTGATTTAATTCATGCATCTTTTATTTTGCTGAATAAAAACTTTTAAATTAGCTTTAAATAAAGGTGTTTAGTTTAAATAAATAAGTTGTGTTTAATAAGAGGCTTATTAATTAATCTAGTTACTAGGTTGTTTAAATGAAGCATGAGTTTAAGTTAATTTAATTCTGCTTCCATAAATTAAACTAGTTGCTGCATTAATTGAAGTCCTTACTTCTAGTTCATTTATTAAGTCAAGTGTTTTAATTTGTTAAGTTAAATTAGTGTTTAATAAGTGTTTAACGTGTTAAGTTAAATTAGTGTTTAATAAGTGTTTAACGTGTTAAGTTAAATTAGTGTTTAATGTGTTTAAGTTAAATTAGTGTTTAATAAGTGATTAAATTTGGTTAATATGTTTGTTTAATGTGTTTGAATGTAGGAAACTTTTCAGCTGGAAACCGTTACACTCAGGGGCTATTACAAAGAGTTTAATGTGACTTTTCAAGTGAGAATCGGTTACATACATAAAGGAAGCATTATTCAACATTAAAAGGAGCTATTATGATAATTGAAGGAAGCATTATACATCAATAAAATTCAGCAGTAGCTTCTTCTTCTTCCAATAACCGTTTGAAGCTTAAAGGTCACCCATGAGTTACAAAGTTTTATTAAGTTGCTGGTGACCATTCGGCTGCTAAGAGAGCATGAAACCAAGCATTTGATTCATTTAATCAGATCATTTAGAGTCATAAAGTTGCTGTTATTTGGCTTGGAGGAACTCAAGAGTTTTTATTTATTGATTAGATTTTATTTCAGCCATTTAAATGCATATTAAAGCTAAATTCATATGACTCTTCAGCTAACCACATGTAAACACTATATATACTTTGTTATTAGCTTGTAAAAGGGACTTTTGGATGCTTTATGAAATTTGTGAGTTATCTACTCTTTTTGTTCTTCAAGGTTCAAATTGACTTATCTAGTAGCTTGTGGCGTCAATCTAACTTGTTTCGAACTTATCATCCATTTGGGTGTGGCGTTCAAACCTTTATACCGAGGTTCCTATCTTGCTAGATAATGGGTCGAGGTTCTATCCAATTCATTCATTCCTTTAAAACCTATAAGATTCGAGTCCTTAATTTTCTATTAAGGGTTCTTTCTTGTTTCAACCATCAATCCATTCATCCATTTATTTTTTTTCTTCAACCCAAGTTGCTGCCATTTACTAAAATATAACCATTTTTCCTTTCCTTTAAACAAATCGAACGATACTCCTTCGTAGACGATCGGGTAAATTCATATACGACTCGACTCAACTCGAGGCGGATCGTATCATTTTGATATGGAATTTAGTCAAGTATGTTTGGTTGAATTATGACCATTTAAATATAAATTTGTATGTATATATGTTGGTTGTTGGAACCATTTGGAAATGGCTAGAATGGTGACATTTAAATGGTTTTGATGCATGTGAGAAGTGGTCCCAATGGTAAGGTCATTTTGATATGGAAACAAGTTAATTGATAAATGGTTAAATAAGCACATGTATTTTGTGCTTGATGAAATAGTCATTATGTTTGACTTGTAAACATGGTATTTTGGTTAATGAATTAGTTGTCATGTTGGCATGTATATATATATGGTTTATGCTTTATGACATTTTGGCATTATGGTGCTTAAATGGTTAATGTTGAAATGGTCAAGTAGATGTATATTTTTAATGATTGTATCGTCCCAAAAATTAGGGGCTGGAATTTTGCTTAAAATTCATGTTGTGCTCGAATGGCTAGTTATTTGAGGGTATTTGGGGGTCCTAGGGAGGCCTGGGTTCGAGTCTGGGCTTTGGAAAAATTTTAGTTTTTGGCCTTAAGAGGAAAGGGCTGTTAGCAGTAGGACTTAAGTATATTTATGTGTGCTTTGTGATGCAAAGAGCCTGTTGGGACTTAGTGGTGTGGCGTCAATGGGATAACAAGGAAGAGTAGGGTTCGAATCCCACGAATTGCAATTGGAGACTTTTATTTTGTGTCTTGAGAGTGGAAGAAGTAGAGGTTGGATCAAACTCTATAAGGGAAGTTGGAGACTTGGTCAAAAGTTTCAAATGGATGGATGGGAGCAATTCTAGGAGGTTGTGGTGGAGAAAATCAGGGAGGTGGATGAGAGTGGGAGTGTTGGCCAAAATTGGGAGTGTCAATAGGATGAAAATTTTAGCTAAGAGGTTGGTATGATGCATTCGGCTGAGGGGTCATTTGGGAGCATTTTAGGGTTTTGGTTCTTTTTGGTATTTTTGTGTTCTTTTCTTCCTAAGTGTTAGTTGCAAGTCACCTTTTTGGTGCTTTCAGGATCAAGTGAGAGCAAGTCTTTAGTGCCGAGCATATAGGGGTGTGACTTGGCCGTGTTGCATAAGTTAGTACACCCTACAAGTTTGACATGGCCTAGCACACGGCCTGGCACACTGGCGCGTGTGGCCATTTTGTAGGGCACGCAGGCGTGTGTGGCCATTTCGAAGGGCACACAGGCTAGACACATGGGCGTGTGGTCGGTCATGTGACCCAAGTCAGTATGTACCCCCTGTTTTCACATGGCTGGTGACACAGGTGTTTCTAGTGGCCATGTGAGACACATGGCCTATAACAGCCTGGTTTAGATGCTAGTCGAAATAGTGGTTTTGAGACCATAAATCTGAGGTTGGACTAATATTTTAATGTTATTTTTGGTGTTGATTATATGTGGTATAGCCTGTGTGAAAATTTTGTGTGGTAATTTTATCGATTGTGAGCCAAATTAAGAGAAAGGACTATATCGCATAAAGTGCAAAAATGTTGTGTGCTGATTGTTAAGTGTTCAATTATTGATGTCTTTATAATGTGAAGCCCTTAAAAGGCAATTAGCCCATTTATATGGTTAGTGGGTGGCAAAGGACAAGTATGCCCTTAATGTATATATGTACATATATGTTTAGTAAAAGGATAATATAGTAAATATATTAATAATAATATGTTTATTAAACAAATAAAAGACTAAAATAAGATGAATATGCTCATCTTTGTCCATCGAAAACACAAAAGAAAAGAAGGGGGAAAACTTTGTGATATTCGGCCATTGTTACTCTTAATTGAGGTATGTTCTTTGATTAGTTTTTGATGATTTTTACGTTTTTTAGATTGTTGTTTAGTGCTCTTTCAAACCCATGCTTAAATTTTGTGAATTGATGATGTTTTTGAAATGTGCCATTGATGAGCATGTGAGTTCTTGAATGTTTAATGGTGGAAAATGAAAGCTTAGTGTTGGGTTAACATAGTTTGTATTGAGATTTTTAATGAAATTGAGTATTTTGGGCTTAATTGAGAAAATGAGAAGTAGGAGGACTAAATTGTGAAATAAATGAAATGTGTGGACTTGTATGAGTATAGTGAGAATTCGGCTAGCCATGGGTACAAGCAAATTGTGTGTATTTGATGAATTTATGAATTAGAGACTAAAGTGTCGAAATGTGAAAATGTGAGGGCTATTTTATAAAATTCCCTAAATATCTGTGTTTGGACTAAAATGAATGATTTGGTGATTGAATGGATTGAATTTGAATGTGTTTAGACCAAGAGATGAGAGGTTCGGATCAAGATCGAGGCACGATTAATTGATCGTTTCGATTGTTTGACGTCCGAGGTAAGTTCGGACATAATGCGTATATTTAGTTATGTTTAATGCTATGAAATGAGTGGTATGATAATATTGAAATGTGAATTCTATGTGAGAGCTTGAGTTATGTGGCACCAAGTGTGCGTATTCAGAAATATGACCCAGATGATTAGCACTGTGTGTGCGAAATAATATAAACTTTGGCTTTGTGGTTGGCACTGTGTGTGAGATACCTGTTTAAGATCGGTTTGATATAGATGCACTGTGTGCGATGCTAATTAAGCTTCGGCTAACTATTTGGGCACTATGTGTGCGATTGAATCGAAGAAGATATGGAAGTTGATCGAAATGGAATAGAGAGTATTGAGTAGCAAATGTAATTGACAACTAAGTGTTGACTAAGGTACGTTCAGAACCTATATGGTCGATGAATCTATGAATGAGATTCTGAAACTTTAAATGAGCATATTAGTTTTGGATGGTACAATATATATATAGATGTGAAATAATCTATGTGATGGTTTGTTTGATTTAAATGTGTTATGTTACGAACTTACTAAGCTTTGGAAAGCTTACTGTGTGATTGTTTTTCTACTTTGTAGTGTCAGTAAAGCTAGCTCAGATCCGGGGATCATCAGCATCTCTATCACACTATCGGTAATATATTTGGTACTTTTGGAAAGATGTATATAGTTGAAATATGGCATGTATAGGCTACAAGTTAAGATATGTCTTGAAATATTTAATCCTTGCCATGTGTGTTGGCTTGGAAGTTGAATGATGTAGAATTTATGAATGAACTATGAATATGGTATATTTCATGACTTTGTGGTTGATGAAAGATGTGGTTTGAAGATGAATTATGGCATGAATTGCCTAATGCTTGATATATGTGTATTTTGAGATATACAATTGTTATTTTGAATGAACTTATTGTAATGATATTAAGCATGGAAGTAGATGATAATGTTGATGATTATTTGGTGCATGAAATGGTATGTTTGAATGCATTTGAAAGCAAGAATTGGTATTGGATTGAAGTTAATTGGTTGACCCTTGTGTGGATGGCAAATTGGCCTTGCAAATGGCCTGTTTGTCTACACGGTTATGGTACACGGGCGTGCCTAGTGATCGTGGGATAAAGTCAGTAGCTAGCCCAAGTATGCCTCACCGACTCCTTAACCCCTTCGGCTACCTTAGCCTTTTCTACCAGGACAGCAAACTCACACTCCTGCTGTGGGGCAATCAGCAACCTCAGCTCATCTCTCAGTCTGTCCTCAAATCGGACACATCGCTCATGTTCTGTAGCCACAATACCCCTAGCATACCGGCTCAACCTTAAGAACTCTGCCTCGTACTCTGATACAAACTTACTCCCCTGAACCAACCTCAGAAACGCCTTCTGCTGCGCATCAATATAACTAGATCCAACATACTTCTTCTGATAGGCTGCCTTAAAATAGTCCCAAGTGAGATCATCGACTGCAGCACTATCCCGAACCGTGAGCCACTACTGGTATGACTCATCCCGGAAGAGCAACACTATCCCTTTTAGTTTTTCCTCAGTAGTCAGATCCAAATCGTCCATGATTCACTCCGTCGCCTCTAACCAATACTCAGCCGTACTGGGAGCCACACCCGAAACACCTCAGAATACCTCGACTCCATTGGCTCAGAGTCACTCAGATACAGATTTCCGAGCTCCTACGCCTCCACCTACTCCAGCTACCCTCTCAAGAACTCGCAGCATTGTCTGCGACACTGCGTCATCCCCAGTCTGATCCTGAAACTCACCACCTATAGCTGGTGGTGGTATCTCATTCTCCGACCCCTGACCAGACCCCACTGGTTCAAAAACTGTCATCCTACCCCGACCACGTCCACGCGTACTACGACCGCGACCACCTCGAGTACTCATGACTAAAGTCTTGACTTATCAGATTTAAAAGTTTTATGCATTAGTCATTATTCCACTATTATTAAAGCACAGTCTTATGAATAATTCTTATTAAGGAGTTTTGTTTTCGCGAGTCCATAGAGTCCTAACAAGTTTCGGTCTCTAAGGTAGTCCACTATCACTAGTCTTTCAAAGCTTAACATAATCATAATCATATACACAACCATGGGTTAGGGGTACTTACCTGAGCGGATTGGTGCCGGAAACTCGGTGCCATGCCTTTCAAACCATATACTCTTCGACCAAAACATTTTGAAACCCATATTTTAAAACATTTTGGGCCTCGAGCCCACAGTCGAGCCTTTGAACTTGGATCTGATAGCACAATTGTAACACCCCAAACCGGTCAACACACCACGACCAAATTTGGCATGTCACAGAGGAAAACATTTTGGAGAAAATAGGTTACCGGTTATATTTTAGTGAAAAATTCTTCGTTGTTTTATGCTTGTAGAAATCAGGTGCATGATTAGTTAAAAACCCATGATATATTCTGAAATCTCGATAATAAGTCATTAAAACTTAGTTGTTGATCTTTAGAAAACGTTTATGTCGTTTAAGATAATCGAATGATTCTTTCTTAGTTATCTCAAAATCATTTGAACTAAGTGTGGAAAACTTAAGTTTGAAATCCATTTGAGTTGTTGTTGTTATCAATTGATTTATAGTACCCGATGGTAAAGATTTGAAAACCATTGTGTTTTGTGGTTTAGAAAGCCTTGCGTTCAAATTATTAAATTAATCAAGTAATTTACTTAGCCATGTTCAAAATAAAATCCAAAACATATAGATAATCCAAACCATAATTTAAAAGGCCTTATTACAAACCCAAGTAATAAAAACGAAAGATAAAAATAAATACCCAATTTAAAATCCCAGTAAACCAAATGTTTTTAATGCATGGCCACCTCGAGTCCATCTAGCTCCTTATCCGCAATCTACGAGTCACCTGAAAAGATAAGGGAGAAGGTGAGTCACCAAGACTCAGTGCATAATTCCTCCTCCCGGTTAATGCAACATACTTACACAAATCATAACCAAGCAATATAAATAATGCACCCAAACCTAGCCATCCATAACTCCTTTTCTACCCCCTGTGGTACCAAACCACTGGTGGTGCAAAACCACTGGTGACACAAAGTCACGATATCCAATAATAATGTGGTGCCAAACCACTGGTGACCCAAAGTCACGAGTATTCCATCTGTGGGGCCAACCCACGTTGTGATACCAAATCATTGGCAACAATCCTGTAATATCATATGTGTGGCCAACCCACTGTGGTGCTAAGCCACTGGGACGAGTCGCTATGAGGGGCCAAACCTCTAGTGTCCCAAAGTCACAAAATCTCAATAATCCAAGTGTGGGGCCAACCCACGTGTGATACCAAATCACTGGCGACGATCCCAAAATGTCAACTGTGGGGCCAACCCACTATGGTGCTAAGCCACTGGGACAAGTTGCTATGAGGTGCCAAACCTCTGGTGACCCAAAGTCACGGATATCATCTTCCCCCTCCTCTCATATCACCCCTCATCATGCAATACTTATGCAAATCATGCCATCATGCTTTATTACGAACCACATAGCAAATATATCATAAATCATATTATCATGCATTAGCAAGAATCATATCGAAACGGACTTACCCGAATCCTTGCTTATACCCATACGGTATCTTATCAAGATCTACATAATTTTCGGCTTTTAACACATTCAGGTTATTAACATATTACTAAATTATAAAGTTTGTAAGTTACACACCTGTTATTAACGCAAGCACTAAATCCCGAAGAGCCGATCTATTGCACTAGATCCCTTGATCCTACATTCGGCCAACACTAAGGTTAGTAACATAGGCCATTAGGCTATACCAATAAATCCTGAAGGGTGAAATTACGCATAAACAACACCACCCTTACCTTTCTGCCTTACGAAAACAAACCACAACGCAAGGTATGCGAGATTGCTTCTCCCCCTACAATCGGCCAACAACAAAACTCACTTTCAATAGCCTTCGGCTTAACCAAATAACTAAGAGAGAAATTGAATCACCATAGATCCTTACCTCAGGCTTGATGGATTCGATTGCTAGAGAATAGAGGCTTAGATCGACTGCTTACAAGAACCCGAAGAACCTAAGAGAAATCGGTTCCTATAGATTGGTTAGAAATCTATCACCAAATGCCGAAATTCTGCTTTTACCCTTATGAAAGTCGACAGAGATAAGAGAAAAGAAGTAATGGGTTTCAGCCATGGACACTTACCTTCCTTTAAACCGATTGAAGAAGAACTCAAAGAAGATCCACCTTGTTGATATTCGGCCAAAGCAACTAGAAGAAAGAATAGGATAATTCAGCTATGGTTGATTGCAAACAACCAAATGGGATTCGGCTAGAGTGGAAGAAGAGAAAGAAGGAGAAAGTGAAAAGGGGAGAGAGGGATTTCGGCAAGGAAAGGTGGAGAGGGTTTCGGCAAAAGAGTTTGAGAGAAGAAAAGAAAAAGATGAAAGGGAAAGGGGACATTTCGGTTTTGAGCAAGTATGGGAGAAAGAAAAAGAGAGATGGGAGGGTAAGGGATTCGGCCAAATACTGAGAAGAAGAAAAAGAAGTAAAGTGGAAAAAAGAATAAAGATTGAAGAACCTAAGGAGCATTCGGCTAGGTGCTAAAACAAAAAGAATTTCAGCTTTTACTTCACTATAGTGCACTAGGGAGAAATCGGCAAGGCTTCAAAAGGACTTTTCGACTTTTGGAACATAACACAAGCTAGCTGAAAATGTCATCTGAGCACCTAAGAGAATTCGGCACTTCCCTCCCCTTAGCTTCCTAACCGAACACTCCTCTCCGAGTAGGAGTTCAAAATTCGGCCAGCACCTAAATTCTCTCCTGGCCAACAATTCAAATGAGTTTGAGCTCATCAAACTCCTAAATTTTCTCTCTACCACCTATTTGAATTAATTTGACTTAGTCCATCCTTATCTGACAGAATTTGAGCTGAGCACAACTCCTCCCCCTCCTTGGCGTCAAAATAATAAGCAAATAGTGGGATTTCTACTGCTCGAACCTGAGATCTCCTTCCCCTGCTAATGGCATCAATCACAAGACCTTAAGTAGCGCCTCCATGCCACTTTACCAAGCCTATTCTTGTGCTAAAATTCCCCTTAAAATACATATAACCCTAGCTCCTTGAGCTCCCTTTACTTAAAGCTTAAAAACAAAAATTCCAACCACACAGACCTGCTCTAGACTTATAACTAAATCTTAAAACACCTCAACTAATAACACCACAGTCCAAACACATGCGAAACAATTCAATTAAAAATATCCCCTATTTCAGGATATTACAGGTAAGGGAATTGTTATTTTGCTGCTGTGCTGTGGGAGGTGTTGGAGGTTGACTGAAACACCGAAGTCGTTGAAGTGAATTTGAATTGAATGGTTGAGTTGAGTGTGATCAAGTGGAGTGATTTGAGGAGAAAATCAAGGGATGAGAGAAGAGGTAGCGGAGTGCCGAATTTAGACTCCGGCACTCTAGAATTCGGCTCTAGGGGGATTCTCAGTTTCAGTTTGCTGGGTAAATGAGGTGCTCTCTGCCAAAATCTCCCTTTTCCCATTTCTTTTTCTTTTTGATTTCTTCTTTGTTTCTCTCTTTAGCCGATTCTGGTAAGGGCATCTACACTTTCTTTAGTTGCACTTTTTGACAACTATTTTCTCCTTGGCCGAATACATTTGTTCCCTTTTCTCCCCCTTTTCCTTTATCCCTTGTGTTGGTCGAATAGGCCTTAGTTGTCTCTGCCAATTTCATTTCTCTCTTCTCACCTAAACTGAACCTCCTCTTCTCCTTCAAGTGTTGTGCTGCCAAAACCAGTCCTCTTCATTAACTCCTTCCTTTTCGGTAAGTAAGTACAGCACTTAAAGTTTCGGCTTTTTAGTTACTAAGTGGGGTTGTGTTTAACTATGTTTGACAGCAAAAAATTGACTGTGAAAGGCCGTGCTAATGTCGAGCCCATCCTCTATTTGATTCTCTCACTCTCTTTAGGTAAGTTCTTTAAAGAATCATCTTTCCCTTTCTTTTTTTTTCTGCCTTATGTATTAAATGATAATAATTGTATGGCACTTAAGGAAAGACTCTGGAAACTCCTAATCAATTATTGAAGTCTAAGATTCGTGGGGAATCACCATGGTTCGATTGAAGGTAACACTACTCTATAAATGGATTGTCAATTTTGTGTTTCTTGTTATCCCTAAACACTAATACTGTTTGGCCTTAAGGCCCACACTGACACTGTAATGGGCTAAGGCCCAACTGGACTGAACTGGTATTAACTTGGGCTTAGGCCCAGACTGTACTTGCCTAATGGCATAATTGGTTGGTTATTTGCATGGGGTTACACACTGAGTTTTCATAAACTCACTTCTCCGTTTATCTGTACAGGTAATCCTCAGTCTTAGGCACATCGGTGCTACGAGAGAGTCGGAGGTGGCCAAAAAAACCGCATTTATTTATTTAAGTTCATTTCCTATGAATTTTATTGGGTTTTTGTTATGTCATAAGGCCTCTTTAATTTTTAACTTTTAATTTGGGGATTTTACTTATGTTAATTTACATTTGATTGGTAGTAGAACGCGATTTTCCAAAAGATGATTGGTTTCAAAAGACCACATTTTCGTAATTTATAATACAAGCTTCCGCATCAAACTTGGTTTTAAAATATAGTGACAAATTAATATGATCAACATTCTACCAAAATCACTTAAGTTTTGAAAGAACAAGACACCCTAAACTTTTTAAGGTACATAAACGAGGCTTTATAATAAGCATGGATTTTTCTAAAGAAACAATGTTTTCGAAAAACACTTCATTGTGATATTGCCAGATTCAACCATAAACGTCTGGGCCGGGTTTGGGGTGTTATATTTAGTGGTATCAGAACTATGTTCAAAACTCGACTGTGGTTTTTGGGTTTCTTCTAAAACTTGGAATATTCAAAAAGAACTGTTCCAAATGATCTGAGAAGTTTTGAAATGTTTTACTGAATGTATGGTACACCGAGTCTCCAGCGCCGATCCTGTAAGTCTTCTGAAACTGTTGTTTGTTTCAAACTAAATTGCTATAAATAGAAAATATTGAGAATACCATAAGTAGAAGACTATACTGAAACACTCTAGTTAGTGTGAACTGAAAATTATAGTAAGACTGCGATCAACGAAAACAAACTCTGAATTACTGATAATGATTTGCATAAAACTTTGCTAATAAATAACTAAAATTGTAAATTGATCTGCATAAAATTGTTAATTCAGATAAAATGCAATTTGATAATGAGCACAAGAGGTACTCGCAGATAGGGTACAAGAAGCCATGGTAGAGGCCGTAGAGGTGCTCGAGCGATGTCATCATCTGACCATATACCTAATTTGGAGACTAGTGAGACACTGGCTTCACCTGTGACTGAGACTAGGTCTCACGATCGAGCAGGTGGGGACAACGCATTGTCCCAAGCTATGCTGCGAATACTGGAGAGGGTTGTTGAGCCTAAGACTGTTACTGTGGGCCATGGGTCGATCATGGAATGACTCCAGTCCAATGGGGCTGAGATTTTTAGGGTATCGAGAGAATCATGGATGACTTCGACTACACCCCTGAACAGAAATTAAAAGGTGTAGTGTCCTTGCTGCGAGACGAAGCCTATCAGTGGTGGCTTCCAATTAAAGAGGGTATTCAAGCTAACCAATTGACATGGGAATTCTTCAAGACTACTTTCCAAGGGAAGTATGTGGGCGCTAGTTATGTGGATGCCCGAAGGAGGGAATTTCTAAATTTGACTCTAGGGGATAAGTCAGTGGCTGAATATGAGGTTGAATTTTTACGATTAAGCCGCTATGCACGTGGGATGGTAGTGACGGATTATGAGCGGTGTGTTCGTTTCGAGGATGGCCTCAGGGATAGTTTGGGAGTGTTAATTGCTCCACAGAGGGAGCGAGATTTTGCCACACTGATCGATAAGGAGAAGATCGACGAGGAGATGAAGCGTACTAAGTGTCTGAACAAAGAGAAGGGTAGGAATAAGAGGGATTCGAATCCCTCAAGTTCCATTCAGAAGTCGAATAAAAAGTCCAGAGTGGATGGGCCGGTCAAAGTTAGGGCCCCTATTGCTGCTACTAGACCACAGCCATGTGTTGACTATGGTAGACGCCATCAGGGTGAATGTTGGAAAAGGATTGGGGCATGTTTGAAGTACGGATCACTAGAGCACCGTATCAGAGATTGTCCACAGAGGCCCGAGCTGATGCAAGCTACTGGCTGGGGTACTATTCAGCCACAGAGAGGTGTTCAATAGCCGTTGAGATGCCGTGGCCAAGCCAGAGATGGAAATGGTATGGGCCATAGTCGTGTAGCACCGGGCAGAGGTGCTGATCATACTAAGGCGAGGCAGCCAACTCTGGTTTATACTGTACGTTGCCGAGAGGACGGAGACGCCCCAGATGTTATTACTGGTATGTTTCTTATCCATAATGTAACTTATACTACATTATTGATGTTGGGTCTACGAATTCGTATATAGAATGCTCGGAGTCTGACACTTTAGGTATAAGGGTTGAAACCACTACGAGTGGAATTACTGTGTTGAGTCCTTTAGGGCAGTCAGTTAAAGTAAACAAATTATTCAGAGATATACCTTTAGAGGTGTAAGGAGCCATCTTTTTGGCAGATTTAATGGAACTACCTTTTGGTGAATTCGACTTAATACTGGGAATGGATTGGCTAGTTAAACATCAAGTGAATCTGGATTGTGCTGCTAAGTGGGTGGTATTGAAAACTGTGAAGGGGGATGAAGTGGTGGTAATAAGGGAACGTTAGAATTATTTGTCAAATGTAATATCTGCCTTGAGGGCCGAGAAGTTGGTTTGTAAGGGTTGCAATGCGTATTTAGCCTTCATCAGTGGTGTTGATTCTAAGGTTCCATCTGTTAAAGATATCAGAACAGTCAAAGATTTTCTGGATGTCTTTCCCGATGAACTACCTGGATTGCCCCCAAATTGTGAAGTGGAATTTGGGATTAAGCTCCTACCGGGTATAGCTCCGGTGTCTATCGCCCTTAATAGAATAGCACTGAAGGAGCTAGCGGAGCTTAAGGCTCAGATTCAAGAGTTACTAGATCGAGGGTTCATCCGCCCTAGTGTGTCACCATGGGGAGCATCAGTGTCATTTGTGAAAAAGAAGGATGGATCCATGCATATGTGCATCGACTACCGGCAATTGAATAAACTGACTATTAAGAACAAGTACCCCCTGCCAAGGATTGATGATCTATTTGACCAGTTTCGAGGAGCTTCGATTTTCTCTAAGATTGATCTTCGATCGGGGTACCATCAACTGAGAATCAAAGAGGCTGATTTTTAGAAGACAGCATTTAGGACTCGTTATGGTCATTACGAGTTCCTTGTGATGCCGTTTGGATTGACGAATGCACCAGCAGCTGTGACAGTCTGGTTTAGACCCTAGTTAGAACAGTGGTTTTGGGACCACAAATTTGAGTTAGAATAGTATTTTAATATTATTTTTGTGCTTATGATATGTGAATCAGTATGTGTGAAAATTTTTGTGAGTTAATTTGTCCGTCTGTGTGCTTAATTTGAGCAAAGGATCAAATTGCATAAAGCATAAAAGTAGCTTTCTATTTGATTAATGGCCAAATTGATGTGGCTTTTAAACGAGGAGGCCTTATAAGGCAATTAAGCTATTATTTAGTAATTGGTTGGTTAAATGACAAAATAACCTTATTATATATATGTTTTATATGTTAAATGAAAGGTTAATTTAGTAAATGAATTAGTAGTGTATTTAATATTAAACAAAACCAATTGAAAGCCATGTTTATCTTTTGTTTTATGATTGAAAATAAGAAAAGAAAGCAAGGGTTTTGAGCTTTGCATATTCGGCTACTCTAAAGCTTAATTCAAGGTATGTTTTACTTCAATTTTTGATAATATCTACATTTTTGTAATCGTTGCTTCGTATACTTCAAAACCTGTAACGCCCCGAATTTGGGCCTAGTAGAATTGGGCCTACTGGGCTTTGGGCTTTGGGTCTCAGAAAATTTTTAAGTGGGCGAGAAAATGACAATTGGCATGTGGGCTTTGAAGGTTAATGAATTTGGAGTGTCTAAGGGTGTTGGAGATGTCCTGGGATGAAGTAAGGGTATAGGAAAAATTTTGGTTTTAGCCTCAAGGGAACTGTAACTTCAGTTAGTAGGCCTTTTAAATAAGGAAGAAGAAAAATGGCACAAAAGAGCTTGTGGTGTAGTGGCAAAGTGGTGCCACTTAGGGAGCAGGGAGGTGGCGTCATTAGCAGGCAAGGGAGGTCCAAGGTTCGAGGCTTAAGAGTGGTGAATTTAGGGGCTTTATTTTTTACACGTGGAAGGAAGGTAGTGGCGCTAGAGTGGACTCTGGAAAGGAGTGTTCAGGAGAGAAATTTAAGGTAAAGATAAGAGAGAAAAGATAGGGGATTGAGGTGTGGAGGTGTTGGTGCCGAATGGGACTTTGGGGGAAGGTAGTTTCGGCTTTTGGCTATAAAAGGTGGGTGCCGAATTCCTTTGAAAGGTTTCTTGGGTTTTCCATTACTTTTCTTTTCTCCCCTTCATCCTGTTTCTTTCGTTGTCGAATTCTTCCATTGCCGAAAAGTCATTATTCCTTTTTGCTGAAATCCCTATTGGTGTTGCATTCTTCTTCCTTCTTTGAAAGTCGAATACTCCCTTATAATCGAATAGCCCTATCTTTTTACCGATTCCTTGTTATTTTTCCTCCATCACAAATCGGTTGCTGTTATCTACTCTTAATCGAGTTTTAAAAGCTGGATCTCGTTCAGTAGCTATCTAGGCCACAAGATCAAAGGTTGGATTTGGTAAGTACTTAGTCAACCTCCTTTAGTGTGTTTTGGTAAAAGCCAGAGGGCTATCTAACTCTTTCTTATCGTTAATCTTGTATTAACAAGGGTAGGGTTCAAAGATCGCTAGCGTGGTAAGGATCGCTAGTATGTGGTAAGTGTACTCATCTCAATTGTGGATTAGTAAGTGGCCAAATGTAAGTGTGGCTTATAGAGGTGACTTGTGTGGAATATGAGTCACTTCATTTTTGATAGTATATGTGTGGGTGTAGATCTAGGGGATATTCGTGAATAGTAGCTAAGGAAGGGCTACTAGAACTGGTGGCACACGGTCAGGTTATGGTAAGACTTCGATTTTTTTGGGTAAATATTATGGTTAAGTGTGTGATTGATTGGAGATTGGAATTGGTTGTAGGTTCAAGGCTGGGGATAGTGTAGCACGTCGCATTAACCAGGTGTGTACATACACTTCACACATGACAAATCGGCAAAAATTGAAATCTCAGAAACCAGAATGCCAAAAAGCCGAAAAGCCGAAAGGTTGGCGCAGGCAGCCACACGAGCATGCGAACATTCATATGGGAACACCGATATGATTATCGAGGCCAAGAGAGTGATCTCATGGTCTCGGCCCATTGTTTGACTGATCCGGGCCAGATGGGGCTAAATGGGCCTGTCGAGCTCGTGGGCCCAAATCGATAAAAGTTGATATGTGAAATTGAGTCATGGATTGATATGGATGGCTGTATGATTTGATTATGATTGGGCCTAATGGGCTACATAAACATGATTGGGCTTAATGGGCTATATGGACATGGTTGGGCTTAGTGGGCCTTATGGGATTTTAAAAATGCATGCTAGGGTTTTAATGGACTCTAGGCCTAGTTCTTATAACTTCCTAAATATCATAAAACTTAATTTAATAATCAAACATGTCTGTGGACAAGTCGCTAGGTTGGAGTGTGGCAATAGACATATGCATGTCTAGGATTGGATCTAGGGAGAGCTTGGTACTTAAGCTGTCCTAGTGACCCACCTCCTCTTCTCTGGGATCCTACCTGGTGCATAGTGTCTATTCACTTTAGCTGCAAGGACTTGTTGATGGGCCAAAGTTCATAACTAAAACCTGAGATGAAAAAAATTACGAAAATACCCCTGTAGGGTAGAATTACTAAAATACCCCTGTAGGGTAAATTTACAAAAATACCTCTAGGTAGTGAAATGAATAAAATACCCCTAGGTGCTTAATGTGTGAAAATGTGTATGTTGCATTCATGAGATATATGTTGCACTTAGGTGGGTTTGATGATACGGAGGAAGATATGTGAGGATTGCATAGTCGCTTGATGACCGTGGACCCACCGGTGGCTTTAAGCCCATTATATGCTGAGCAGCCTTGCTACAACGTTTGAGTAGTGCCATTGTTGGTGCTACCATTGGAGTGTAGGGATGGGTGGGTTGATATTTATATCCCCATAGGAGTGTAGGGTTGGAAGGCAAATGGAGTGCAGGGTTGGATTTGGGATGGGAGCATTGCATTCATGTGATACTGATGTGATATGAGGTCATTGTGGGCTAAGGCCCAAGACCACCGATTTTGATAAGGCTTAGGCCCAATGTGATAATTGCATGTTGATTGGATTACCAAAGGTCGTACACATTGAGTTTCAAAACTCACACCCTTTTATTTAATGTTTTAGGTAACTCTCAGTAGACGACTCGACGTGGAAGAGGACTCGGAGGTGGCCACACTGCAAGCTACTTAGAAGTTTGTAATTAGTTTCGAATGACTTTAGTTTAATTACTTTATTTTTATTGGGATGTAATAAGGCCTTATATCTCCAATTTGACTCTACATTTGGGTTTTATTATTGTTTCAATTGCCTAATTATTAAACTTAAATTTCTAAAGTTTAACATGGTTTTTGAAATAACTATAACATATGGACGTTTTCTTAAAACATGGGCTTTCATCATAACTTAACAAGTTGCAAGGATTTTGGGTTTCTAAATCTTAAACTTAAGTTTTTAACTATGCAAATTTTCTACTGAATATAAATTTAACTAAACAAAGTCATTTTGGAATTATCCCTTTGATGTGACATTATCAGATTCGGCCATAATGTTTGGGCCGGGTCTAGGAGTGTTACAAAACCCATGCCTCAATTTTGTGAATTGATGATGTTTTTAAAATGAGCCATAGATGAATTCATGAGTTTTATGATGTTTGAGGATGAAATATGAAATATATGTGTTTGATTAACATAGTTTGTCTTTGAGTTTTTGATGAATTTGAGTATTTTGGACATAATTGAGAAAATACTATTTTGAGGGACTAAATTGTGTAATAAATGAAATGTGTGGACTTGAATGAGCATGGGTGATATTCGGCCAAGCATGGGTATCATGAAATTTGGTATATTTTGTGATTTTGTGAAATAGAGACTAATCGTCCAAATGTGAAAATGTGAGGGCTAATTTGTAAATTGCCCTAAATGTGTTTTTCTGGATTGAATTGAATGATTCAGTGAATAAATGGATTAAATTTGAATATATATAGATCAAGAACCAAAGAAAATGAATTTAGATCGCGGAAAGTCAAAAGTGGTCAAATAACCGAATTCGATCAAATATCTAAATCCGAGGTCAGTCTATATACAAATAAATGTATTTGTATTAGTTTTTATATGTTTATATGAAATCTCATTGTGATGAATGAATATGAGAATGATAGTATATGAATTCTGAGAAAGTATCGATAATGTATCAATGTTAGAGAAGTCCCGTATGAACCTAAGAATAGATAAGAATTATTATGTCATGACATAGGTGTCTGATATGTGATATCATGTAAGACCACGTCTGGGACGTTGGCATTGATTCGAGATTTTTGTGTAAGACCACGTCTGGGACGTTGGCATCGATATGAGATTTACGTGTAAGACCATGTCTGGGACATTGGCATCGTATTTATTCAAGTAAGACCCTATCTGGGACAGTGGCATCGATATCTGGTTACATGTAAGACCATGTCTGGGATGTTGGCATTGTACAACTATTCTGAGCATTCCGAGTAACTCATTAGATTTCGAATGGTTCAACGAGCAAGTCTGAGATATGAATGTCTTTGTGAAAGGTAAAATTGAATCAGGTACGTATGATGTGTACACATTGTGTGTATATGGAAGGTAAGTATATTTATATGCTTACCTAGATGAGATATGTATATTGATTTGAGGAAGTAAGATGTGGTACATGATTGAATAAGTTATGATCTAATGAGGTACATGGTGTTATGCATGTTGGTACGAAATGGCTAAGTAAGTGAGCTAAGAAGAAATATGATTATGCAAATGAGCTATTAGTAATTTTGTATTTGATTTGAGAATGTGAATTATGTGATAAGTTTATTTGTATATGGCTTACTAAGCTTTTGAAAGCTTACTTTGCGTATGTTTATTCTGTTTTATAGATAGTTAAAGATACGAGAGGCTCGGGGACGTCGAGGATCATCAACACACTATCAAACTCAACTTTGGTACTTTTGAAAGTGTATATAGCTAAATATGGCATGTATAGGCTAGTTATTTTGGAGTATGTTTGAAATATGTGGATATCCATGTGATATGGCTAGTTAAATGGATTGTGTAATGAATATGAGTCATCCTATATGATGTTTGGTTTTGGTATGATTTCATAGTTATGAAATGGTCAAGATTATGGTAAGCATATTGATGCAATATGAGTGTATATGTTTGATAAATGAAATGATTATATGAATGGAAAATGTGGATGTATCATGCTTGGTCATACTTGTGATTTAGTTGTGCAAATTGGCATACAAGTTGGCATGTTAGAAATGTATTTGAATGGGTCGAAAGAGTGACCATTTGGTGTGATTTTGGTTGCCAATTGTGTTTGGAATATGCTTGTATGTGCTTGTAGGTTTAACCCAATGTGTGGGCGGCATTTTGGCCTTGAAAATGGCCTATAATTTCCTACATGGTTGAACACACGGGCGTGTGGCTCAACCGTGTCCCTCGTGGTTGAAATTCAAAACAAGTCAGGATCGACCACAGGCTGGACACACGGGCGTGTGACTGGCCATGTGGTGAAGTCAGTAGCAACCACGGGTGAGACACACGGGTGTGTCCATGGCTGTGTGGACAAGTCAGTATGTATGCCCTATTTTGACACGACTTAGACACACAGGCGTGTTGAGGCCGTGGGAGGCACAGGGCCTGCCCACACAGGTGTGTGACCTCTGTAATTGAGAATATTTTTTAAAAATTTTTGAGAAGTTTCATATGCATTTGGTTTAGTCCTGATCCTATTGTAAAGCATGATTAAGGTCTCGTAGACCTAATTAAGGGACACTTTGATTGCATTTGATGATTTGTAATATGAAATGTCCGTTTAAGTTTTCGATTGTCTGGTAATGCCTCTTAGCCCTAAACCGGCGATGTTACGGGTTAGGGGTGTTACAGCGACATTTATGGATCTGATGAACTGAGTCTTCTAGCCATATTTGGATCGATTTATAATGGTGTTTATAGATGACATCTTGGTGTATTCGAGAATTGAGGATGAGGATGGTGCACATCTCCGTGTTGTTCTGCAGATTTTGAGGGAGAAACAGTTATACGCTAAGCTTAGCAAGTGTGAATTCTGGCTACGAGAGGTAACATTTTTGGGCCATGTGGTATCTATTGAAGGGATTAGAGTGGATCCTCAGAAAATTAAAGTTATTCTAGATTGGAAATTGCTGAAGACGGTATTTGAGATTCGAAGTTTTCTGGGTTTGACAGGGTATTATAGACGTTTTGTTGAGGGGTTTTCGTTAATTGCTGCACCTTTGACCAAATTGTTGCGTAAAGGGGTACCGTTTGTCTGGATTGATAAGCAGCAAAAGAGTTTTGTGAAACTTAAGAAGGTTCTGACGGAGGCCTCTGTCTTAATACAGCCAGAGTTTGGGAAAGAATTCACTATCTACAGCGATGCATCACATGTCAGATTGGGATGCGTGTTGATGCAAGAGGGTAAGGTAGTGGCATATGCGTCTCGCCAGCTTAAGTCCCATGAGGTGAATTATTCGACACATGACTTGGAGTTTGTCGCGGTGGTATTCACACTAAAAATCTAGAGGCATTACCTATACAGTGAGAAGTGTATCATTTACACAGATCACAAGAGCCTCAAATATCTCCTCACTCAGAAGGAGATAAATCTTAGGCAGCGTAGATGGGTTGAGCTGCTTAAGGTTATGACTATTCGATTGAATACCATCCTGGTAAGGCCAATATGGTGGCTGACGCACTGAGTCATAGGGCTATGACGGATCTAAGAGCGATGTTTGCTCGTCTCAGCTTCTTTGATGATGGTAGTTTGTTGGCCAAACTCCAAGTTAAACCGTCGTGGGTTGAGCAGATTAAGGGTAAACAGTTGGAAGATGGGTCTTTGGGTCTTCGATTCCGACAGATTAAGAGTGGGGAAACTTTAGATTTTGGACTGAATAGTGAAGGGGTTCTATGTTTTCGTGGGAGAGTCTATGTGCTAAGAGATACTGATTTGAGGCAGTCTATACTGTGAGAAGCGCATAGTAGTCCCTATGATATGCATCCCAGCGGGAATAAAATGTACCAAGACCTTCGAGAGTTATAATGGTGGCCAGGTCTTAAGCTTGAGGTTACCGACTTTGTGAGTAAGTGTCTGACTTGCCAATGGGTTAAAGCCGAGCATCAGTTACCTTCAGGGTTACTTCAGCTAGTAAAAATCCCACTTTGGAAGTGGGAGAGGATAACTATGGACTTCGTTAGTGGGTTGCCCCTAATGCCTACTAAGAAGGATGCAGTATGGGTCATAGTGGATCGATTGACCAAGTCAGCCCATTTCATACCAGTTCGTACTGATATTCTTTACAGAAGCTAGCTAAACTGTATGTGGCTGAGATAGTGAGACTGCATGGGGTACCGATTTCCACCATATCAGATAGAGATCCTCATTTCACATCTCGATTCTAGAAGAAGTTGCACGAGGCTTTGGGTACAAGACTGGACTTCAGTACTGTGTTTCACCCCCAGATAGATGGTCAATCAGAAAGGGTGATTCAGATACTGGAAGATATGTTAAGGTGTTGTGTAATAGATTTTTGAGGCTGTTGGGAAGATTACTTATCATTGGAAAAGTTTGCATATAACAATAGCTACCAGCCTAGCATATAGATGGCACTTTACGAGGCATTATATGGTCGTAGGTGTCATGCTCCATCGTGTTGGACTGAGTTGGGCAAGCGGCATATTCTTGGCCCTGAACTGGTTTCTGATACTAAAGACAAAGTTAGATTAATTTGGGATCGATTGAAGGCAACATCAGACCAACAGAAGTCATATGCAGATTTGAAGCGCAAGGAGATTGAGTATTCTATGGGGGACTTTGTCTTTCTTAAGGTCTCACCACGGAAGAAGGTACTGAGGTTTGAACGGAAGGACAAGTTAAGCCCTAGGTTCATTGGCCCCTATCACATACTAAAACGTGTAAGACCGGTTGCCTATCAACTTGAGTTACCTCCAGAGTTGGATCGGATTCATGACGTATTCCACGTCTCTATGCTGAGGCATTATCGCTCTTATCCCACACACGTGATTTCGACTAAGGAGATTGAGGTTAGACCACACCTAACATTTGAGGAGGAACCAGTCCAAATCTTAGCTCGTGATGTGAAAGTCTTGAGGAGGAAGTTTATCCCACTAGTTAAGTACTTTGGCGCAACCACAGTTCAGAGGAGGCCACATGGGAGCCCGAAGAAGAGATGTGTCAACAATACCCTCATCTGTTTTAACAGTTAAATTTTTAGGCTGAAATTTTCTTTTAAGGAGGTAGAGTTGTAACGCCCCAAAACTTAAGTATTTATTTTTGCATGTTTTTAACATAAATACATGTCTGCTTTAGTGGCCAAGTGATTTGGGTGTGTTTGGGAGTGTTTGAGAAGTCCTGGGTTCGAGCCTGGGCTTGTGTAAAATTTTGGTATTTGGGAATAAAACCCTTGCTTTTGGTTAGTAAGCTTTTAAGTAAATGTGGGAAAAGCATGACATAAAAAGCCTATTGGTCTAGGGGGTAAGTGGCGTGTTGCATAGGCCAGAGAAATGAGGTTTGAATCTTGGTATTGGCAAGGGAATTGTTATTTTGTTGCTGTGTTGTGGGAGGTGTTGGAGGTTGAATGAAACACCAAAGTGGTTGAGGTGAATTTGAATTGAATGGTTGAAGGGAGTGTGATTAGGTGGAGTGATTTGAGGAGAGATTTGAGGAGAAAATCAAGGGACGAGGGAAGAGGTAGTGGAGTGCCGAATTTGGACTCTGGCACTTTAGAATTCGAATCTAGGAGGATTCTCAGTTTCGGTTTGCGGGGTAAATGAGGTGCTCTCTACTGAAATCTCCCTTTTCCCATTTCTTTCTTTTCGGTTTCTACTTTGTTTCTCTCTTTAGCCGGTTCTGGTAAGGGCATCTACACTTTCTTTAGTTGCACTTTTTGACAACTATTTTCTCCTTGGTTGAATACCTTTCTTCTCTTTTCTCCCCCTTTTTCCTTTTTCCTCTGTGTTGGCCGAATAGCCCTTAGTTGTCTCTGCCAATTTCATTTCTCTCTTCTCACCTAAACTGAACCTCTGCTTCTCCCTCAAGTGTTGTGCTACCGAAACCAGTCCTCTTCATTAACTCCTTCCTTTTCAGTAAGTAAGTATAGCACTTAAAGTTTCGGCTTTTGATTTACTAAGTGGGGTTGTGTTTAATTGTGTTTGACAGTAACAAATCGAAGGTAAAAGGCCACGTTAGTGCCGAACCCATCCTCTATTCGATTCTCTCGCTCTCTTTAGGTAAGTTCTTTAAAGAATCATCTTTCCCTTTCTTTTTTTTCTACCTTATATATTAACTGATAACAATCGTACGGCATTTAAGGAAAGACTTTGGAAACTCCTAATCAATCATTGAAGTCTAAGATTCATGGGGAATCACCGTGGTTCGATTGAAGGTAAACGCTACTTTATAAATGGATTGTCGATTTCGGGTTTCTTGTTATCCCTAAAGTAAGGCTGATAGTGGTGTTCGATTGACCAAATGCAGGTTGCTGAGTGCTTGAACGATGGTTCGTGAGGAATCAAAACCAGGTGTGTAACACTGCCAAATCGTAAATCGGTAAACGCCAAAAAAGTATGAAAATTGACGCTACATGAGCGTACACTCGCTCGTGTGGTGAACCGAACGCATAAAATATGGGCGTTAGACTACTGAGACCACCATGAATTATTTCGTGGTCTTAGACCGTTTTAGGCCATGTTGGGTCGAAATAGGCCGTGTGGGTCTAGGGCTCGTGGGCCCCACATGGGTAAACCGCACAAGCGTGTGGAGAATTTTGGGCCAAGCTATGTAAATTACATGGCCGATCCATTTTTAGGCTAAATGGGGCTCACGAGCGTGTGAGCCCACATGGGCCGCATAATGGGCCTTGGGCCCATTTGTACTGTTTGACTGCTAAGGTTGCACGGGTCACCCGAGATGACTGTGGAACTATTGATGGGTCAGTAAGTACACCTAGTCCCCAAACTGATAAAATGATTGTAATGCCCTTGTAACAGTCTGGTTTAGACCCTAGTCAGAACAGTGGTTTCGGGACCACAAATCTGAGTCAGTAAAATATTTTAATATTATTTTATGTGCTTATGATATGTGATTAAGCATGTGTAAAATTTATGTGAATTAATGTGATCATTTGTGTGTTTAATTTGAGAAAAGGGTTAAATTGTATTAAATGCAATATTTGCATGCTATTTGTTAAAGCACCTATGTGTTGTGGCTTTTAAATGTTATGGCCTTATGAGGCAATTAATCTATTACCTAGTTAGTGGTTAATTAAATGACAAAATAACCTTATTGCTTATTTGTCTTATATGTTTAATAAAAGGATAAAATGGGAAATGAATAATTAAGTTATATTTTGTTATAACAAAAAGTTTGATAATGGCCATATTATCATCCATATTGCCGAAATATCAAAGAAAAGAAAAAGAAAATTTAGCTAGGGCATTCTGCTAGCTTTTGATTCAATTCAAGGTATGTTTTGCTTCGATTTTTGATAATTTCTACATTTTTGCAACCGTTGCTTCGTATACTTCAAAACCCATGTCTTAATTTTGAGAATTGATGATGTTTTTAAAATGAGATTTTGATGAACTCATGTGATTTGTGATGTTTTATAGTGAAATATGAAATATATGTATATGATTATCATAGTTTGTCTTTGAGTTTTTGGTGAATTTGAGTATTTTGAAGTAAATTAAGAAAATAATATTTTGAGGGACTAAATTGTGAAATAAATGAAATGTATGGATTGATATGAGCATAGTGTGTATTCGGCCAAGCATGGGTAAAAGCAAATTTGGTGTATTTTGTGATTTTGTGAAATAGGGACTAAATTGTCCAAACGTGAGGGCTAAATTGCAAATTGCCCTAAATATTTGTATTTGGATTGAATTGAATGTTTTGGTGAATAAATGGATTAAATTTGTATATATTTAGATCAAGAACCGAAGAAAACAAACTTAGATCGTGGAAAGGCGAAAGTTGTCGAATAATCAAATTCAATCAAATATCCAAATCTGAGGTAAGTCGATATACAAATAAATGTAGTTGAATTGAATTATTTGAGTATATATATGATATTTGAATTACTATGAATATCTATTGAGATGGAATGTATGTGAAATCCGAGTTTGCGAATAAGTCGACAAGTTGTTAAAGTCCGAGAAGTCCCATTTGAACCTAGGGATAGATAGGATAGTATATGTCAGGACATAGGTGTCCGTTATGTGATATCATGTAAGACTACGTCTGGGACATTGGCATTGATTCGAGATTTCGTGTAAGACCATGTCTGGGGCATTGGCATCGATATGAGACTTACGTGTAAGACCATGTCTGGGACATTGGCATTGTATTGATTCATGTAAGACCCTGTCTGGGATAGTGGCATCGATATCTGATTACATATAAGACCAAGTCTAAGATGTTGGCATTGTACGACTATTCTGAGTACTTTGAATATCCTATTAGTTCCGAATGGTTCAACGGGCAAGTTCGAGAAATGAATGACTTTGTGATCTGTATATTTGTTTCAGGTAAGTTTGATATGTACACATTGTATGTATAAGAAGGTAAGTATATTCATAAACTTACCTAGATGAGTTATGTATTTGAATAAGAGAATGTAAATGTGTTACATGAATGGACAAGTTATGATCCAATAAAGTATATGGTGATATGTAGATTGATAGATGAATGGCTAAGTAAATGTGCCAAGAAGAATTATGGTTATACAATTGAGCTATTAGTGAATCCATATTGATTATATGTATTAAATGCTTATATGCTAAGTTTATTTGTATATGGCTTACTAAGATTTTGGAAAGCTTACTCTATGTGTATGTTTACTTTGTTTTATAGGTCGTTAAAGCTACGAAAGGCTCGGGAATCGTCAAGGATCATCACCACACTATCAAATTCAACTTTGGTACTTTTGAATGTATATATAGCTAAACATGGCATGTATAGACTAGTCATCTTAGATTATGTTTGAAATATGTATAAATATCCATGATATGTGGCTAGATAAATGTTGGTAATATGCATGAGTGAATATGGTATATGATGCATGTTTTGGTATGGCTTGATAGCAAATGAAATGATCAAGGTTATGGTAAGCATATGAATGCAATATGAGTATGTATGTTTGATCAATGAAATGGTTATATGAAAGGCAAAATGTGGATGTATCATGCTTAGATATATATGTGTTTTAGTTGTACAAATTGGTATGCAAATTAGCATATTTAGAAATGAGAACGAATGTGAAGATTTGTTGAATATTTGACATGTTTTTGGTTGTCAATTGTGTATGAAATGGATTGGTATAATGCTTGTAGGGATGAACCTTGTGTGGCTGGCAATTTGGCCTTGAAAATGGCCTATATTTGCCCACACGGTTGAGCACACGGGCGTGTGGCTCAACCTTGTCCCTCGTGGTTGAAATTCAAAACTAGTCAGGATCAACCATGGGTTGAACACACGGGCGTGTCCACAGCCGTGTGGACAAGTCATTATGTATGCCTTGTTTTGACACGGCTTAGACACACGGCTGTGTTGAGGCCGTGGAAGGCACACAGCCTGCCCACACGGGCGTGTGACCTCTATAACTTAGAAATTTTTTTTAAAATTTTTGAGAAGTTTCATATGCGTTCGGTTTAGTCCTGACTCTATTCTAAAGCATGATTAAGGTCTCGTTGACCTATAAAAGGGACACTTTGTTTGCATTTGATGAATTATATTATGAAATGTCCGTAAAAGTTTTCGATTTGTCCAATAACACCTTTAACTCTAATCCGGTGATGGATACGAGTTAGGGGTGTTACAGCCCCTATGGTAAAATGACTGTTATGACCCTATGTTATGTATGACCGTATATGAGCATGCCATGATATATATATGTATATTGCATTCATGTGTGATACGTTGCATGGGATGGGATTATTATTGGAGGAAGTGTACTGTACTGGCAGCTCTGCTGCAAATACTGTTTAATGCCGCAACCGGTGCTAATTTTTGGAGTGTAAGGATGGGTGTGTAATATCCCGGGTTAGGGGCTATTTTGTGGTTGCATGATTTTGCATGTGTTGGGTTGTTATGTTGCTGTTTGTGTGATTCGGGGCTTAGTTGTGGGCTAGAAGTATGCCTGAGTAGGTAGGAAAATTTTTATTTTTTTGACTTTACTTGAGAGGAGCTGAAGGAGTTGGGCCATATGTATTTTAATTGGTATTTTTGAGCATAACAAGCAAGCTAGCAAAGTGGCAGAGCTTGCGCCACTTGGAGCTTGGTTTGGCGTCATGTGCAAGGGGGAGGTCTTGGGTTCAAGCAACGAAAATCCCCACTTTTTGGCTTCTTTTGGGCGGCATAGGAGGGAGGAGTTAGATGGAGTTCAAATTCCTCCTTGGACCAAGTCAAATTTTTTAAAAGATGGGTGGGGAGTGAATATAGGAGGAGACTTGTTCAAAGTGTTTGAAAGTGTGGTAGGGAGTGTTTATAGGGATTGTGGCCGAATTTTTGGGGAATTGGAGGTGTTGGCGTGCCTTGGGAAGCTTGTTGGAGGTGGTCGGTTTTGGTAAGTAAGTGGGAAGGCTATGCCAAATTCTTTTGGCATTTTGATGGGTTCGGTCAAAGGTTGATAGCTAAAATTCTTTCTTTTTGTCAATAGCCTAAGCCGAGTTTCAAAAGAGAGTTCTCTCATTTTTTCTTCTCTAACTAGCCGAAAATTCTAAAGAGCTCTATCTCATCTTCTTTTTCTTGAACCGAAAGTTTAAGCATCCATTTGGCAAGTTCGTTCTGCTTCTCTTGAATTTGTGTGTGTGTGGCCGAATGTTCTCTTCTCTTCTACCTCTTTTCTTTTGTTCATCCGTGTAAACCGAATCTCCATCCTCTAAAAACAATTGTTTTCTCTCTTCTCTCACTCTGAATCAACACAGTGTATTAAACACCTAAGGGCAATTCTCTTTTCTTTCTTTTAAGGTGTTGGCCGAATCTTTTCTTCCTTCCATAGCTCTCTCTTTTGACCGAATATTAGTGAAGGGTGATCCTGTTTGGTTGATCGGTCTTTGGTGTTTGGTAAGTGGTGGTAAGAGGGCATTCTATTAGTCTATTTGTTTAGTTTTGATTTAGCCAAGCTATTAAGTATTGATGGTTTTTCTTTTAGGAGTGGCCGATTGTCAAAGGAATACATCGCTTGACTCGGATTTGATAGGAAACCAAATCAAGTGAAGGAAAGGGATTGAAATTAACCCCTTTGGGTTTATAAGTCTTTGGCCGAATGGTTTATGTGTACTAACCCCTATGTTCGGCCGATTTTAGGAGCAAGTTAATCAAGGGACTTAGATCGTTTTCGTCGGGATTTCTAGACTCGTGTTACCAGGTGTGTAACTAACACACTGAAACTTAGTAATGTTATTAATAAACCTGTTTGCCTGTTAAAAATCATAACAGTGTGATGGATGATTGAATACCCAAATGGGGTATGTGTACGGATCCGGGTAAGTCTATCCTATTACGAGTTTTATTGTGATACCTGTGATATATGATTTATGCTATGTATGCTATGAGATGCATTTTGGGGCATGTTGGCATGAATTACATGATGTGCATCGATATGACATGTTGGGTGATTTGAGAGGAGGGGGATTTGATATCCGTGTCTTTGGGACACTGTGACTTTGGGTCACCAGAGGTTTGGCACCTCCAGTGGTTTGGTACCACAATGATATTTTGTGACTTTGGGTCACCAGAGGTTTGGCACCTCAGCGTCTCGTCCCAGTGGCCTAGTACCACGGTGGGTTGGCCCCACAGTTGATTATACGGGATTGACGCCAGTGATTTGGTATCACACGATGGGTTGGCCCCATCACTCGATTACCGTGACTACGGTCACCAGTGGTTTGGTACCACATTGTGTCTTTGGGACACCAGAGGTTTGGCACCTCATTGCGACTCGTCCCTGTGGTTTGACACCACCGTGGGTTGACCCCACTTGAGAGATACGGGATTGTCGCTAGTGATTTGGTATCACGCGATGGGTTGGCCCCATCATCAGATTATTCATGACTTTGGGTCACCAGTGGTTTGGCACCACACTTATGGATATCGTGACTTTGGGTCACCAGTGGTTTGGCACCACCAGTGGTTTGGTACCACACGGGGTAGAAAAGGAGATACGGATGGTTAGGATCGGGTTGCATTAATCATGTTGCTATGTATGGTGTGTGTTAGCATGTTGTTTTATCGGGAGCGTGATTTATGCACTGAGTCGTTCGACTCACCCTCTCCTTTGACATTTCAGGTGACACTTAGACGCGGACATGGAGCCGGGATGGACTCAGGGTGCTCATGCCATGCTGAATAAAAAGTTTTACTCAGACAGTACATTTTGGGTACTTTAGTTATTTACTTTCAGTTGGGTTTTATTTCGGATTTGTAAAAAGGCCTTTAAAATTATGCCTTATGATGTTTATGTTTTAAGTTAGATTTTGATATGCTTCAACAAAATAATTGGGTTAATTTGCTAAAACTTGAAATGACAACGATTTCAAAATTTTAACGATATGTTTTCAACTATACCATCGGGTATCACACTGATTTTATAAATAAATGAAAATCAATCGTCTTCTAACTTGAAATCAAAATTTTTACTTAGTCTAAATGTTTTAGTAACGATATTTCACAACTTGTTTTTCCAAACGGAACAAAGTTTTATCAAACCTATTTAGTGCAAACTCGTAACTTTCAAACACGTTTTTCCCCGTAACATACCAGATTCGGTCGTGGTGTTTGGACCGGGTTTGGGGTGTTACAATTGTGGTATCAGAGCCAAGTTCAAAAGCTCAGCTGTGGGCCTGAGGCCCAAACTGTTTTCAAAAGTTTGTTTTAAGTGTTTTGGGGTTAAATGCATGGTTTATAAGGCATGGCACCGAGTCTCCGGCACCAGTTCGCCCAGGTAAGTAGTTCTAAACTCTTTTGTGAATTACTACTTGTAGAAGGGTAGGTGGTATGGAACGTAGATAGATTTATAGGACTTGAACCCTAGGACTAGATTACTCAAACACTCACACCAAACCATAAGACTTAAAGAACTAAACCAATCTATGACTCAGTCACTAAGTTAGGGTGTGGTAACCTCTGTACGCATGTCTAGGAGAGGATCCTAAAGAGCTTGGTATTTAAGCGATCCCTCGTGACTCACCTCCTCTTCGCAGGTATCCCACCTGGTGCGTAGCTTTGGTTCACCCTGACCAAGAAGGCTCGGTCATAGGCTTAACCTAATGACTAAAACCCGAAAAGGGAATTAGCCATATTTTCGAAAACAATGAAACAACAACCCTAATGTTTTCAAACTCTTGCAATACACTCTTTCAAAACTGAGAACGTCACTCTTACAACAATTTTCTCGAAAAACCTGATTTGTGAGAAATTACAAAAATGCCCTTAGGGGTAAATTTACTAAAATGCCCTCGGTTCATAAAATATCAACTCAATGATTTTTGCTCAAAATTTCACTGATGTTACAAACTTCAAAAACCTCTTTGCAAAATATCAATCGAAAATTTTGATTTTGGAAATTTACGAAAACGCCCTCAGTTTGTGAAAATTACTAAAATACCCCTGGTTTCCAAAACGAAGTGTTTACACAACTTTCAAAAACACTCTCTAATTTTGAAAATTTCAAGTGACCGGTTTTACGAAAGTTTTAAAATATTTTTATTACAAAATACCCTCAGAGGGAAAAATGACGGAAATACCCTTGGGCTAGAAATGGGCGTGAGAATGTCCAAGAGTGAATAGGTATGGAAAGGGTTAAGGAATGGATGTATGAACTCTTTTGGGTGAATTAGGATAGAAGATTGAAACCTTGGTTGCTCGAAAGAACCCCTGATTAAACTCCATCCATAAAATTTCTTTTGCGGTTAAGAAAGTGGAACGATACTAATGCATAAAAATCTTCTTAATCGAGAGGCGTGGAAGCGTTTAGTCATGAGTACTCGAGGTGGGCGTGGTCGTAATACTCGTGGTCGAGGTCGAGGTAGGATGACGGTTTACGACCCGTAGGATCCGGTCGGGGTCGAAAGTGAGATCTGGCACCACCACCGGAGGTGGTGAGTTTCAGGATCAGACTGGGGATGACGTAGTGTCACAAGCGATGCTGCGGGTTCTGGAAAGGGTAGCTGGGATAGGCAGAGGAGGAGCTCGTAAATCTGTGCCTGAGCGACTCCGAGCAAACGGGGCTGAATTCTTTCGAGGTATTTCTGGTGTTGCTCCCAGCACTGCTGAATATTGGCTGGAGGCGACAAAGCGGATCATGGATGATCTGGACCTATCTGCTGAGGAGAAGCTTAAGGGGATTGTATCGCTTCTTCGGGATGAGTCATACCAGTGGTGGCTCACGGTTCGGGACAGTGTAGCAGTAGAGGATTTGACATGGGACTATTTCAAGGCTGCATATCAAAAGAAATACATTGGAGCTAGTTATATTGACTCCCAGAGGAAGGCATTCTTGAGGCTTGTTCAGGGGACTAAGTCTGTTTCTGAGTATGAGGCTGAGTTCTTGAAGCTTAGTCGGTATGCTAGAGGTATTGTGGCGACAGAACACGAGAGGTGTGTCCGTTTCGAGGATGGTCTCGAGAGACTAGTGAGATCTTTGATTGCTCCACAGCAGGAGCGTGAGTTTGCTGTCTTGGTTGAGAAGGCCAAAGTGGCCGAGGGTGTTAAGGAATCCGTGAGGCAAAATTTGGATAGGAACCGTCATAAGAGAAGTTTTGGATCTTCTGGGTCATCGGGTAATCCCCAGAAGAGGGCTAGACCGAGTGGGCCGAACCGGGCCGTAGGCTGTTCTTTGTGTCGTGGGGCCGCCGCTATGTAATCGCCATGGAAAATCTCATTGGGGAGGTTGCTAGACCGGGAGGAAAGAAATTTTTTTGAGTGTGGTTCTCTAGATCACCGTGTGAGGGACCCGCGTAAGTTGGCTAGGATTGATCCCGAGAGTCGGGGCCAGTCGATTCGAGGTAATGGACCGCCACCGTAGAGGGCCGTGGTAATGGCGAGAGGTGGTAATGGATTTGGTAGAGGCCGTGGAGCACCGGGCGAGAGCAGCGTAGTTTTGAGGCACGACACCGGGGTTGGTGTATCTTTGCGAGGCGCCGAGGAGAGGCGACGCCTTGCCGGGCGTCATCACCGTGTGCGTTTTTGATTTTTGGTTCTCCACTATCTTGCTTTGATTGATTTGGGTTCCACGCATTCTTATGTTGCTAGTAGTATAGTTGAGACCATGGACTTAGACTCTGAGATATCTTCTAGGCAGATGACTGTACTTAGCCCTCTAGGTCACTCTGTAGTCGTAGATAAGCTGTATAGGGACGTACCCCTAGAACTCCAAGGGGTCGTGTTTTGTCGCTAATCTGATGGAACTGCCGTTTGGGGAGTTCGATCTGATTCTCGGGATGGACTGGTTGGTTAAGTACCAGGCCAAGGTGGATTGCGCGGCTAAGCGCATGGTTCTATCGACGGATAAGGGTGATGAGGTGATTATGATAGGTAATAGGAGAGATTACTTATCCAATGTAGTGTCTGCATTAAAAGTCAGAAAGATGGTCGGAAGAAGGGTGTGAAAGCGTATGTGGTTCATGTGTATGCCTTGGAGGCTAAGGAGTTTCTTTGTAGAAGAAAGTGCGACAGTTAAGGAATTTGTGGATGTGTTTCGGGAGGAGCTCCCGGGTTTGCCACCGGATCGTGAGGTAGAGTTCGGGATAGATCTGCTACCAGGGACTGCGCCAGTATCTATTGCTCCATATAGGATGGCGCCAAAGGAATTGGTGGAACTTAAGGCTCGGTTCGGGGAGTTGTTGGACCGAGGTTTTATCGAGCCAAGTGTTTCACCTTGGGAGCGCCGGTACTCTTCATCAAGAAGAAGGGCGATGCGATGCGGATGTGTATAGACTACAGCTAACCGAATAAGTGACGATTAAAAACAAGTATCCGAATTACCACGGATAGATGACTTGTTTGATCAGGTATGAAGGAGTGCGTCTGTGTTTTCAAAGATCGATTTGAGGTGCAGGTATCATCGCTTGAAGGTTAAGGAAGCGATATCCACAAGACAAATGTTTCGGACTCGATGCGGGCATTACGAATTCTGTAATGCCGTTCGGGTTGACTAACGCTCGGCGACTTTTATGGACATGATGAATAGGGTGTTTCAGCAGTATCTGGACCGTTTCGTCGTGGTTTTTATTGACGATATCTTGGTATATTCAGGGTCAGAAGAAGAGCATGATGCACACTTGAGAGTGGTGTTGCAGATTTTGAGGGAGAAGCAACTTTATGCTAAGTTCAGTAAGTGCGAGTTCTGGCTGAGAGAGGTGACTTTCTTGGGTCATGTAGTATCAACTGAAGGAATTAGAGTAGATCCTCGAAAGGTTGAGGCGATTACGGACCGAAGCCTCCCAAGTCGATTCTTTGAGATTCGGAGTTTTTCTGGGTTTGGCAGGATACTACCGAAGATTTGTAGAGGGTTTCTCGTTGATCGCCGCACCGATGACTAAGCTGTTAAGGAAAGGAGTTCCGTTCGTTTGGACTGAGAAATAGCAGGAGAGTTTTGATAAGTTAAAGAAGATCTTGACTGAAGCTCCTGTTTTAATTCAACCTGAGGCTGGTAAGGAATTCACCGTGTACTGCGACGCATCACATACAGGATTGGGTTGTGTGCTGATGCAGGAGGGTAAGGTGGTGGCTTACGCTTCTCGGCAGCTGAGGCCACACGAGGTCAACTATCCGACGCACGATCTAGAGCTAGCAGCTGTAGTCTTCGCCTTAAAAATCTGGAGGCATTACTTGTACGGTGAGAGATCAATAGTCTACACAGATCATAAAAGTTTGAAGTACCTATTGACTCAGAAGGATCTGAATTTGAGGCAGCGTAGATGGGTTGAGTTGCTCAAGGATTACGACTGTTCGATTGAATATCATCCGGGCAAGGCTAACGTGGTGGCAGACGCGTTGAGCCGTAAGGTTGTTTCGGACTTAAGAGTGATGTTTGCCCATTTGAGCTTGTACGACGACGGGAGTATGCGGGCAGAGCTACAGGTTAAGCCTACTTGGGTTGAGCAGATTAAAGAGAAACAGTTAGAGGACGAGGTTCTGAGTGCGCAGAGGTTACAAGTGCAGAATGGTGGTTTGGAGGGTTACAGCTTGTCTAGTGACGAGGTGTTGTGTTTCCAAGGTAAGGCGTGTATGCCTAAAGATGTTGAGCTGAGGCAGAGGATTCTTCAGGACGCGCATAGTAGTCCTTATGCTATGCATCCTGGAGGTAGCAAGATGTATAGGGATCTTAGAGAGCAGTTTTGGTGGCCTGGCTTGAAGAAAGAGGTGACAAAGTATGTTGGGAAGTGTCTGACTTGTCAGCAGGTCAAGGCTGAACATCAGTTGCCGTCAGGTTTGCTTCAGCCTGTGAAGATTCCTCAGTGGAAATGGGAAAGGATAACCATGGATTTCGTCAGTGGTTTACCGCTTACGCCATGCAAGAAAGATTCGGTTTGGGTTATTGTGGACCGTCTGACTAAGTCGACTCATTTCATTCGGTGAGAGTGGATTATTCACTTGAGTGGCAAAGCTTTATGTGTCGAGAGATAGTGAGGCCGCACGCGGTATACGATTTTGATTATCTCGGATCGGGATCCCGATTTACGTCGATGTTTTGGAGAGCATTGCATCAGGCTCTGGGTACTCGTTTGGATTTCAAGATGACTTTTCACCATGATCGGACGGGCGATCGAGAGAGTTATTCGGATCTTGGAGGATATCTTTGAGGGGTTGTGTTCGGACTTGAGGGTAGTTGGGAGGAGTTTACGCCATTGGCGAATTTGCTTACAACAACGCTTACCAAGCAAGCATCAAGATGGCACCATATGAGGCGTATGACGGCAGAAGTGTCGCTCACCTACATGTTGGACGAGTTAGGTGAACGCCGGTTGTTGGGACCCGAGTTGGTTCTTTGAGACAGAAGACAAGGTTAAGCGATTCGAGCTCGTTTGAAGGAAGCTTGGACCGGCAGAAGTCTTATGCCGATCTTAAGCGAAGAGATATAGAGTTTGCTGTGGGGGATCGAGTTTTCCTGAAGGTCTCGCCATGGAAGAAGGTACCGAGGTTTGGCAGAAAAGGCAATTAAGTCCGAGGTTCATTGGGCCGTATAAGGTTCTGAGGCGAGTGGGACCAGTAGCGTATCAGCTTGAGCTGCCAGTAGAGTTGAGTCAGATTCACGACGTCTTTCACGTGTCGATGCTTGGCGTTATCGTTCGATCCGTCGCATGTGGTAGCAGTGGAAGAAATCGAGGTACATCCATTTGACTATGGAAGAGGAACCCGTGTGGATTCTAGATCGGGATGTGAAGGTTCTGCGCAGAGAAAGTCTGTGCCTTTGGTTAAGGTACTTTGGCGGAATCATGGCGTGGAAGAAGCCACGTGGGAACCCGAGGATATGATGAGACAAACAATACCCGCAACTCTTTTGATCGTGTAATTTGGGTAAAAATTATTTTTAAGGGGTAGAACCGTAATATCCCGGGTTAGGGGCTATTTTGTGGTTGCATGATTTTGCATGTGTTGGGTTGTTATGTTCTTTGTTTGTGTGATTCGGGGCTTAGTTGTGGGCTAGAAGTGTGCACAGTAGGTAGGAAAATTTTTATTTTTTTGACTTTACTTGAGAGGAGTGAAGGAGTTGGGCCATATGTATTTTAATTGGTATTTTTGAGCATAACAAGCAAGCTAGCAAAGTGGCAGAGCTTGCGCCACTTGGAGCTTGGTTTGGCGTCATGTGCAAGGGGGAGGTCTTGGGTTCAAGCAACGAAAATCCCCACTTTTTGGCTTCTTTTTGGACGGCATAGGAGGGAGGAGTTAGATGGAGTTCAAATTCCTCCTTGGACCAAGTCAAATTTTTTTAAAAGATGGGTGGGGAGTGAATATAGGAGGGAGACTTGTTCAAAGTGTTTGAAAGTGTGGTAGGGAGTGTTTATAGGGATTGTGGCCGAATTTTTGGGGGAATTGGAGGTGTTGGCCGTACCTTGGGAAGCTTGTTGGAGGGTGGTCGGTTTTGGTAAGTAAGTGGGAAGGCTATGCCGAAATTCTTTTTGGCATTTTGATGGGTTCGGTCAAAGGTTGATAGCTAAAATTCTTTCTTTTTGTCAATAGCCTAAGCCGAGTTTCAAAAGAGAGTTCTCTCATTTTTCTTCTCTTAACTAGCCGAAAATTCTAAAGAGCTCTATCTCATCTTCTTTTTTCTTGAACTGAAAGTTTAAGCATCCATTTGGCAAGTTCGTTCTGCTTCTCTTGAATTTGTGTGTGTGTGGCCGAATGTTCTCTTCTCTTCTACCTCTTTTCTTTTTGTTCATCTGTGTGTAAACCGAAACTCCATCCTCTAAAAACAATTGTTTTCTCTCTTCTCTCACTCTGAACCGAACACAGGTGTATTAAACACCTAAGGGCAATTCTCTTTTCTTTCTTTTAAGGTGTTGGCCGAATCTTTTCTTCCTTCCATAGCTCTCTCTTTTGACCGAATATTAGTGAAGGGTGATCCTGTTTGGTTGATCGATCTTTGGTGTTTGGTAAGTGGTGGTAAGAGGGCATTCTATTAGTCTATTTGTTTAGTTTTGATTTAGCCAAGCTATTAAGTATTGATGGTTTTTCTTTTAGGAGTGGCCGATTGTCAAAGGGAATCACTGCTTGACTCGGATTTGATAGGAAACCAAATCAAGTGAAGGTAAGGGATTGAAATTAACCCCTTTGGGTTTATAAGTCTTTGGCCGAATGGTTTATGTGTACTAACCCCTATGTTCGGCCGATTTTAGGAGCAAGTTAATCAAGGGACTTAGATCGTTTTAAAATGGGATTTCTAGACTCGTGTTACGGTGTGTAACTAACACACTGAAACTTAGTAATGTTATTAATAAACCTGTTTGCCTGTTAAAAATCATAACAGTGTGATGGATGATTGAATACCCAAATGGGGTATGTGTACGGATCCGGGTAAGTCTATCCTATTACGAGTTTTATTGTGATACCCATGATATATGATTTATGCTATGTATGCTATGAGATGCATTTTGGGGCATGTTGGCATGAATTACATGATGTGCATCGATATGACATGTTGGGTGATTTGAGAGGAGGGGATTTGATATCCGTGTCTTTGGGACACTTTGTGACTTTGGGTCACGGAGGTTTGGCACCTCCAATGGTTTGGTACCACAATGATATTTTGTGACTTTGGGTCACGAGAGGTTTGGCACCTCGCCGTCGTCCCAAAGGCCTAGTACCACGGTGGGTTGGCCCACACGATTGATTATATGGGATTGACGCCGCGATTTGGTATCACACGATGGGTTGGCCCCATCACTCGATTACCGTGACTATGGTCACCAGTGGTTTGGTACCACATTGTGTCTTTGGGACACCAGAGGTTTGGCACCTCATTGCGACTCGTCCCTGTGGTTTGACACCACCGTGGGTTGACCCCACTTGAGAGATACGGGATTGTCGCTAGTGATTTGGTATCACGCGATGGGTTGGCCCCATCATTAGATTATTCGTGACTTTGGGTCACCAGTGGTTTGGCACCACACTTATGGATATCGTGACTTTGGGTCACCAGTGGTTTGGCACCACCAGTGGTTTGGTACCACACGGGGTAGAAAAGGAGATACGGATGGTTAGGATCGGGTTGCATTAATCATGTTGCTATGTATGGTGTGTGTTAGCATGTTGTTTTATCGGGAGCGGGATTTATGCACTGAGTCGTTCGACTCACCCTCTCCTTTGACATTTCAGGTGACACTTAGACGCGGACATGGAGCCGGGATGGACTCGGGTGCTCATGCCATGCTGAATAAAAAGTTTTACTCGAGACGATAAGACATTTTGGGTACTTTAGTTATTTACTTTCGAGTTGGGTTTTATTTCGGATTTGTAAAAAGGCCTTTAAAATTATGCCTTATGATGTTTATGTTTTAAGTTAGATTTTGATATGCTTCAACAAAATAATTGGGTTAATTTGCTAAAACTTGAAATGACAACGATTTCAAAATTTTAACGATATGTTTTCAACTATACCATCGGGTATCACACTGATTTTATAAATAAATGAAAATCAATCGTCTTCTAACTTGAAATCAAAATTTTTACTTAGTCTAAATGTTTTAGTAACGATATTTCACAACTTGTTTTTCCAAACGGAACAAAGTTTTATCAAACCTATTTAGTGCAAACTCGTAACTTTCAAACACGTTTTTCCCCGTAAAATACCAGATTCGGTCGTGGTGTTTGGACCGGGTTTGGGGTGTTACAGGGTGGGTGATTTTATCCTCACATGGAGTGTTGGGTTGGACGGAGTGGAGTGTAGATGCTGGATAGGTAGGATTTCTGATTGCATGCTTAAACTATTACTGATACTGTTATGGGCTAAGGCTCACACTGATATTGTAATCGGCTAAAGCCCAACTGGACTGAACTGTTATTGACTTGGGCTTAGGCCCAGACTGTACTTGCCTAAAGGCATAATTGGTTGGTTATTTGCATGGGGTTACACACTGAGTTTTCGTAAACTCACTTCTTTGTTTATCTGTACAGGTAATCCCCAGTCTTAGGCGGATCGGTGCTACGAGGGAGTCGGAGGTGGCCACACAACAGCATTTATTTATCTATTTAATTTTATTTCCTATGAATTTTATTGAGTTTTTGTTATGTAATAAGGCCTCTTTAATTTTTAAATTTTAATTTGGGGATTTTACTTATGTTAATTTACATTTGATTAGTAGTAGAACGCGGTTTTCCAAAAGATGATTGGTTTCAAAACACCACATTTTCGTAATTTATAATACAAGCTTCCGCATCAAACTTGGTTTTAAAATATAGTGACAAATTAATATGATCAACGTTCTACCAAAATCACTTAAGTTTTGAAAGAACAAGACACCCTAAACTTTTGTTAAGGTACACAAATGAGGTTTTATAATAAGCATGGATTTTTCTAAAGAAACAATGTTTTCAAAAAACACTTCATTGTGATATCACCAGATTCAGCCATAAACGCCTTGGCCGAGTTTGGGGTGTTACAATTTTATAAAACTACTTAGAAAAGTACGAGTTATAATTTTGTTTAAAATTAAGAAAAATCGTAAATAGTTTAAATAAATTCCATAATTTAAAATACTTGAAATCTCATAAATTTTGCATGAACGTATGGCAGTTTTAAAGTTTACAAAAATAAACCACAAGCAAAAAATAAAAAGAAATATCCAAAGTCCACAAACCAAAATCTAAACGATTTTTAAAATTCATAAAAAGCTTCATTAGGTAAAAACATCCAAAAGGCTCTACTGAATGCTAAATCCAAGTCCTATGACTGAGTGTTACCTGAAAGACTATAACACTAATGGGGTGAGCTTTTTAAGCCCAGTGTGAGATTAAAATAAACACATCACATACATATGAACATATACATTATACAACCATAATAATCATATCAGTGATAAACCATAAAAGTAACATATTTTAGTCCCACATTTAGCATATTTTCGGATGATTTATCCCTTGATTTATGTAAAAAGGTGCTCTTAATCCTTTCTTTTCATGTTTTATACTCAGGAGAGCACCCAATGACGAAAAGAATGGAAAACGGGCCCAAAACAAAGTAAATTGGGCCAAGAGAAAAATTGACACGACCTGGCCCAAGGACCACACGATCGTGCCTCATTAAAAGTCTGAACACGGCCTGGCCACGATTCACACGGGCATGTGCCATGGCCGTGTCCTTGCCGCGGCTAAGAGGAGTTTTACTTGGATTTGGATACTTCAAGGCAAAGAAACACATTCCAAAGCCTATTCAAACACCCAAATAGGAATCCTATTTGAATTAGGATACTTTGGGGCCAAGTAAGGCATCTCAAAGTCTATATAAACATCCAAGGGGGCAACTTGAAGGGGAGTTCGGTAGAAGCCGGAACCCAGGGCAGTTAGCTAGGCTAAGGAGCCGAGCCAAAAAGGTCAGATTTGTGGGAAATACTCAAAGAGAGCCAGTTGATCCATCTCAAGAAGCCGGAATTCTACTCAAGATGGAGGATCTCTCTTTCAATTCCTTCAGGGGGTTTTAGAGATTTTTTATATTTTGTTTTATCTTTTCTTTTGAGATGTTTTCTTTTATCGTTATGAACTAAACCCTTCAGATACCTGAAGGGGATGAAACTTAAGACAGATCTTGTTATTGTTTTCTAAACTATATGATAAATACTTTATTTGTTCTTAATTATGTGTGCTTAATTCTTGCATTAATATTTCCATGATATTGATTCAAGTTGAATGTGCTTAGGTGGAGGAGCAGAAGTCCTTGCTTAAGAGTAGATCTAGCATAATTAAGCGGAGTTGATTGCACGCCTAGAGATAGGGTGGCGAGATTTTGTCGGATTAGAGTCAAACCTAATATGGGAGTCCATAGATCGAATTAATGCGATTCTAGGGGTTTTAATTAGAAAGAGATTTCAATTAATCAACCTAGGGTTAGACATTATTCGCCTCGAGAGAGGGTTTAATATAAATTAGGGAATCTTACGGATCAAGTCAAGTGAATAAATCGTCTGGTTCAGTGTTAGATAACAAGTGAAGTCTAGGTGGATTCTTCCTAAGGGTATCGTCTTAATCAACTAAATTTTTCCAACAGAATTTCCCAAATTCATTCTTTTTGTCTTTGCGTCTTTAGCTTAGTAGTTAATTAAAATTAGATTAAACAACAACTTCACTTATTCTAGGCTAGATAATAAAAAGAAAGTTAGTATTAGTACTTGTAGTTCCTTTGGGTTCGACAATCCATCTCGCCTAAGCTATACTACTGTTCGATAGGTGCACTTGCCTTAAGTCATTGTCAGAGTTAGTTTCCAGGTTCGATCATTCTCTTTTTATAAATTTTAAGACTCGATAGACACGATCAATCAATTTCATATAACTCAATATTTCACATTTTATACCATGCATGATCATGTCAATGCACTTTTTGTAAAATGATGCAGGTTTTACAAAAATGGTCTTACCCATCTCCAGCATACACCATAATCGAGTTCTCCAGAAGTCATCCATCCTATAACACACCAAGTTGTGAAAAGTGTCACGGTAATGCAGATAAACTGCCACATAATCAAATTGTGGACAAGCCACCACTTTTGCAGATATACTGCCACATAATCAAATCTGTGGACAGGCCACCACTTTTGCAAATATACTGCCACATTCTTCCACCTTTCTCGTATCCCACCCCATGCATGTGATATGGCCACAAAGTCACTTTTTCCCTTAAAAATCACTTTTCACTTTGGCATGTGAGACATGCTTATTATATCACTTTTCAGTTAAAATCACATAGGAATGCTTAACATGCAAATAACATATATACACATTATATCAATATTGCACATTCTTTAAATCATGCTAAAATCGCATATGCCATAAGATCACATAACATGAGAATGAGATTTTCATACATTTCATATCAATAATAATCATCAAGATCATACAACATGCTTTTCACAACATATACGGTTTGGAATCACTTACTTGACATAGTCCATATCGATAGGTTTTACCTCTTTTAATGGATACTTAAAGTATCCTCATCAAACATAATTTAAATAATAATGATTTTAATCAATATAAAATATAGATTTAATTTTTTTAATGCTCAAATCCACAACTGATCGTAGATCCAATGTGCAACCACTCTCTAAGAACGCCTACACTTCGATTTAACAATTAGACTACCTATTCAATCAACAAAGGGAATCCTACGTTAAGACTATTATTTTTAAGGTAGATACAATAAGTTGATTATCTGTTACCATTAACACTTACCCTAAAAATAATCACTCGAATTAGTGATTTTGATCCCAACGTTAATGGTCTCTTGGGTTGGTGTCGATCGACCCTTCAATAAACATGACATAATAAATGTAACACCCAATACCCAACACAATCACCGAGTTTGAGCAACGAGATATCACATTCGTTGCCGGAGCAACTGACAACATTCATTCCAATATAAATAAATAAATAAATAAAATCATACATTTAGACCCATAACCAAGTCATAATTAATATATATATCAGTATCTCACTATTAACCTATTTATTCATTAAATTTCATCCATCCTCTTTTCCAATTATATATATACATCGATTCACACAAAAAAACATTATAACCTCATCCAAAATATTCGCATAGCATCATAAACATTAAACATATGCATAGTACAAACTATTATCAACCATCATATATGACTATTTATATAATATCAAATTGGACAACTTAGTTAACTCGATATATTAGTATAAATAACAGCATATTGGATAGTGAATATAACACATTCGAGAACATATAAATTTCAAGCTCGCTAACAATTAATTTAGGTAGGAAATTATATGTAACATCCTAGATTAGGGGTTATGCGTTTGTGCATAATTCATGAGTTAGTAGGTTTTGGCAGTGTTGGAAGTGTATTAAGGGTTTTTAGAATTTTAGGATGGAAGAAGAAAGCTTTGGAAAATTATTGATTTTTAAGTAAAAAGGGGAGCTAGGTAAATGATGCTTTAAAAGAAACTCCGTGTGAAGCATGACACAAGGAACCATGTGGTAAAATGGCATGTTTTATGAATTATGAATGTGTTTTGTGAATTCTAGAAATAAGGAAATGTATGGAAATATATGGAAATGTATGGAAGTGTATGGAAATGTGTGGAAATGTGTGGAAATGTATGGAAATGTAAGGCAATGTAGGGAAATGTAAGAAAATGTAAGGAAATGTATGGAAATGTAAGGAAATGTAAGGAAATGTGAGGAAATGTATGGAAATGTAAGGAAATGCAAGGAAATGTAAGGAAATGTCTTGTCTTGGAAATGTAGGGAAATGTCCTGAAAATGTAAAGGAATAAAGAGGAAAGTGAACATTTCTGGAAACTTGGAAATGTAAGAAAATGGCAAGTTTACAGAGCCAATCGAAAATTTTAGGAAACTTAGAAATGACCTAGAAATGTCAAGTTTTAAAGTTTAAAATAGGAACTTAAGGCAAGGTAGCCTTAAAAGAAAAAGTTGGTTAAATTTGACACACAAACAGGCTTGGAAAAGTGGCCTGAAGATGTCACTTAGGGCCTATGGAAATGGCACCATATGCAAGAGGAATGGGCCTGGGTTCGAGTCACTTGGGAAGCAAATAAGGGAGGTTTTATTTTTGCTTCCAGAAGACTGAGGTGGACAGCACATGCTTCTAGAAAGGAGGTGTTTTATTTTCATAAATATTCGATTAAAAGGTGATAAATAAAGGATTTTTAAATTGGATTATTTTGAAGAGATAAATGTTGGATTAAACTCTTTTATTTATGATAATTAAAGGATAAAGTTATCAAAATAGAAGAGTGGTGGCCAAGTAAGGGACTCTAGCCTAGTAAATTTGGCTATAAAAGGAAAAGAGAGGCCATTCAGCATTATTTACTCTTCCTTGATAACCTCTGCCGAATTTTCTCTGCAACCCCTATTCTTTTCTTCTTCATTCTTCTCCTCTCAATATTCCAAAAGCCGAAAAGCTTGCTAAGATCAAGGCCGTAGCCAGAAGGTTGAAGTGAAGGTGCAATCGATTTCTTCAAATAAGGGTAAGATCCAAGTTTGGTTTCCATTCTTTTATACTTTAGACTTATCGAAATCTAGGGCTAATTCCATTAATGTTCATGGTTGCCGAAACCTTGAAGAGATCTTTCGGGATTTACTAAGTGTCGACTACAAGGAAGGAGAAGTTCTTTTCCCGAAGGTACACCATAGGCGCATGTTCCCTAGTTATTCGATGAATTTGGATTTAAGAATCTAAGGTAAGTCATATTTAACATTCAAATTAAGGGTTATTTGTTGTGAATAAATGTTAGAAATTGATCTAACATATAGTTATAGGGATTTCGACAGAGGGATACAAGGATTTCGGGATTTGAGAGTTTCAAGGTAAGTTTTAAGTATACTAATCCTACTAGGATTTGGATTTATAGCCGAATGGCTCTTTACTAAGTATTAAATGATTGAATGTAGAGAATTAAGATCTAAGGCTTTAGATCAAGCTTTTCGGGATTTGGATTAGAAACCTTAAGCGAATCAGGTGTGTACCCATACTAACCTTCAATACGATATAAGGCAATTATTAATTATATGAATATGCATAAGAATGTGAATGTGGCTATGTGCCCCAATGTGGTACAAAAAAACTACTCGAGTCACGTTTCCTACTTACGATAGGATTATGAATATGTTATATTTTTAAATAGTAATATGAATGAGAAAAATAAGTATGTTGTGCATGATAAAATATGTGGGGCATTTCGGGCTATATGTGAAAGGGGAAGAAGGTGTTGACTTTGGTCTCACCAATGGAATATGGTGACTACGGTCACATAATTTGAATATGGTAACTTCGGTTACATTATCTGAATTTGGTAACTTCGGTTACATTATTTGAATATGGTGTCTAATGACACAAATTATATGGGCGATGAGCACGTCATTTGCAGCCATGATCGCTTCGATGGTGTGTAGCGGATGGAGGGTTGACTTAGTAGTCCCACTGCGGTGTGATTGGTAGATGTACGGGTGGTGTGTAGCGGATGGACAAATAGGCTTGGGTTTGGGTTGCATCATTATTTATTTATATATGAATATGAACTGGATATGAACTTGTATGCTGATTTGTTAAATGTTAGTATTGTGTGCACATTGAGTGCATTGACTCACCTCTTTGTGGGGACCATTTTTGTGTAATGAGCAATAATGGACCGGGTCTGCGAGGGAGTTAAAGGTGGCCATGCATAGCAAGGAAAAACTTTCAATATTTGGGGACTTTTATTTTACCAAGTACTTTAAATTTTATTTGGGTTTACTTGATGTAATAAGGCCATAAGGCCCAAGTGAATTTCTTTATTTTTGATTTACTTTTAATTATTATGTTACTGAACTATTTAGATTAAAGTTAAGCAAAATTATTTCTTGAAAATGAACCCTACAATTATTTTGTCACCTTAATTAAATTAGATTTTCAAAATTAATTAAATGAGTTCCCAATCTAAGCCCAACCCAAAACAATATTTTTCTAAAATTTTTATACAAATTATATCCAAGAAACAAAGAATTTTGAAACCGATTTACTTAAGGAACATACCAGATCCTGCTCGTGGCTCGTGGGTAGGGTGTGGGGTGTTTCATTTGATCGTCGAGCCTAATTTTAAACTCTCACTGTGGGCTCGTGCCCCAAAACGTTTTCAAATCGAGCCAAATGAATTTTATGAAGTATTTCTAAAAATAAGCAGGTTTCTGGCATGGCACCTCAGTCTCCGACCCGCAGTCCACCAGGTAAGTACCCCTAACCATTTGGGTGATTATGTGATTTATATTATGTTATGGAAGGGTAGAAAAAGGAATGGAACGTAGAATAGCATGATAGGAACTTGAACCCTAGGACTAGTCTACTCAAACACAAATACATAGGACTTAATACTTACTCAAACAAACCCATGACTAAGTCACTAAGTTAGGGTGTGGTAACCCCTGTGTGCATGTCTAGGATTAGATTCGGAAGAGCCTGGTATTTAAGCAGTCCTAGTGACTCACCTCCTCTTCGCAGGAATCCTGCCTGGTGCGTAGCTTTGTTTCACCCTGACCGAAGAGGGCTCAGACATAGGCTAAACACAATAACTAAAACCCGAAAGGGAACTAGCTGTGTTTTTATAAAAACCCTAGTTTTAAAACTCTTAAAATTACCTTTTCAATTTGTGAGAACTATTTTTACAAAATTTTTCGAAAATTTTTTGATTTATGAAATTACAAAAATACCCCTAGTGGTAAATTACAAATTCATAAAATTCTCTTAAATCAGATTAAATCGTGACGTTAGAAATAAGTTCTAGGGGACATGAACTTAGAGATTGTGCCTAGAAAGTATGAAGGTTCTATTAAGATCAGAGTGAGCAGCGTAAGCATAGTGCGGTGAGAAGGATGGTACGACTGTTAGTAAGTAATTTCGAGGACGAAATTATTTTTAAGGAGGGTAGAGATGTAACATCCTAGATTAGGGGTTATGCGTTTGTGCATAATTCATAAGTTAGTAGGTTTTGGCAGTGTTGGAAGTCTATTAAGGTTTTTAGAATTTTAGGATGGAAGAAGAAAGCTTTGGAAAATTGTTGGTTTTTAAGTAAAAAGGGGAGCTAGGTAAATGAGGCTTTAAAAGAAACTCCGTGTGAAACATGACACAAGGAACCATGTGGTAAAATGGCATGTTTTATGAATTATGAATGTGTTATGTGAATTCTAGAAATAAGGAAATGTATGGAAATATACGGAATTGTATGGAAGTGTATGGATGGAAATGTAAGGCAATGTAGGGAAATGTAAGAAAATGTAAGGAAATGTAAGGAAATGTATGGAAATGTATGGAAATGTATGGAAATGTAAGGAAATGTGAGGAAATGTATGGAAATGTAAGGAAATGCAAGGAAATGTAAGGAAATGTCTTGTCCTGGAAATGTAGGGAAATGTCCTGAAAATGTAAAGGAATAAAGAGGAAAGTGAACATTTCTGGAAACTTGGAAATGTAAGAAAATGGCAAGTTTACAGAGCCGATCAAAAATTTTAGGAAACTTAGAAATGACTTAGAAATGTCAAGTTTTAAAGTTTAAAATAGGAAATTAAGGCAAGGTGGCCTTAAAAGAAAAAGTTGGTGAAATTTGACACACAAACAGGCTTGGAAAAGTGGCCTGAAGATCTCACTTAGGGCCTATAGAAATGGCACCATATGCAAGAGGAGTGGGCCTGGGTTCGAGTCACTTGGGAAGCAAATAAGGGAGGTTTTATTTTTGCTTCCAGAAGACTGAGGTGGACGGCACATGCTTCTAGAAAGGAGGTGTTTTATTTTCATAAATATTCGATTAAAAAGGTGATAAATAAAGGATTTTTAAATTGGATTATTTTGAAGAGATAAATGTTGGATTAAACTCTTTTATTTATGATAATTAAAGGATAAAGTTATCAAAATAGAAGAGTGGTGGCCAAGTAAGGGACTCTAGCCTAGTAAATTTGGCTATAAAAGGAAAAGAGAGGCCATTCAAAGATTATTTACTCTTCCTTGATAACCTCTCACGAATTTTCTCTGTAACCCTATTCTTTTCTTCTTCATTCTTCTCCTCTCAATATTCCAAAAGCCGAAAGCTTGCTAAGATCAAGGCCATAGCCGGAGGTTGAAGTGAAGGTGCAATCGATTTCTTCAAATAAGGGTAAGATCCAAGTTTGGTTTCCATTCTTTTATACTTTAGACTTATCGAAATCTAGGGCTAATTCCATTAATGTTCATGGTTGCTTTAAACCTTGAAGAGATCTTTCGGGATTTACTAAGTGTCGACTACAAGGAAGGAGAAGTTCTTTTCTCGAAAGTACACCATAGGTAGTGTGTTCCCTAGTTATTCGGTGAATTTGGGATTTAAGAATCTAAGGTAAGTCATATTTAACATTCATTAAGGGTTATTTGTTGTGAATAAATGTTAGAAATTGATCTAACATGTAGTTATAGGGATTTCACGAGAGGATACAAGGATTTGAGGATTTGAGAGTTTCAAGATAAGTTTTAAGTATACTAATCCTACTAGGATTTGGATTTATAGCCGAATGGCTCTTTACTAAGTATTAAATGATTGAATGTAGAGAATTAAGATCTAAGGCATTAGATCAAGCTTTTCGGGATTTGGATTGGAAACCTTAAGCGAATCAGGTGTGTACCCATACTAACCTTCAATATGATATATGGCAATTATTAATTATATGAATATGCATAAGAATGTGAATGTGGCTATGTGCCCTAATGTGGTACAAAAAGTACTCAGGTACGTTTCCTACTTCTGATAGGATTATGAATATGTTATATTTTTAAATAGTAATATGAATGAGAAAAATAAGTATGTTGTGCATGATAAAATATGTGGGGCATTTCGGGCTATATGTGAAAGGGGAAGAAGGTGTTGACTTCGGTGTCACCAACGGAATATGGTGACTACGGTCACATAATTTGAATATGGTAACTTCGGTTACATTATCTAAATTTGGTAACTTCGGTTACATTATTTGAATATGATGTCTAATGACACAAATTATATGGGCGATGAGCACGTCGATCGCAAATGATCGCCTTCGATGGTGTGTAGCGGATGGAGGGTTGACTTAGTAGTCCCCACGGTGTGATTGGCAGGTACGGGTGGTGTGTAGCGGATGGACAAATAGGCTTGGGTTTGGGTTGCATCATTATTTATTTGTATATGAATATGAACTTGATATGAACTTGTATGCCTGATTTGTTGAATGTTAGTATTGTGTGCACATTGAGTCTGTTGACTCACCCCTTTGTGGGACCATTTTTCAGGTAATGAGCAATAATGGACCGGGTCGGCAGGAGTTAAAGGTGGCCATGCATAGCAAGTACTTTAAATTTGGGGACTTTTATTTTACCAAGTACTTTAAATTTTATTTGGGTTTACTTGATGTAATAAGGCCATAAGGCCCAAGTGAATTTCTTTATTTTTGATTTACTTTTAATTATTATGTTACGAACTATTTAGATTAAAGTTAAGCAAAATTATTTCTTGAAAATGAACCCTACAATTATTTTGTCACCTTAATTAAATTAGATTTTCAAAATTAATTAAATGAGTTCCCAATCTAAGCCCAACCCAAAACAATATTTTTCTAAAATTTTTATACAAATTATATCCAAGAAACAAAGAATTTTGAAACCGGTTTACTTAAGGAACATACCAGATTCGGTTCAGGCTCGTGGGCCGGGTGTGGGGTGTTTCATTATATGCTAAAATTTCCATCATTTGGACTGCAAATATCCCTTAAGGGCAGCGGCCAAGTTAAAATAATGACAACCAATATTTTCCTTCATTTAACACAGTAAATAGTAACATTTAAAACAAAAGAACAAATATACTAAATTTCCAGCATTCAATTCAGATTACAAGTATTCGGTTTTGTACAGCTTTAACTTATGCTTCAAACATCATCAAATCTTCAACATTACAAAACATTAAATCAGTTTAATAGCATCACATTCAAACTATTTTATAAGCCCCATCCAAACAACTTAATTAACACCAATTTACATCCCCTTTAACAATGAATTTAACCCTTTCGATCAGCAAAAAAAACTAATATTTAACAACTATTGTTTTCTTTTATTTCATACATGCAGCAGACCAATTGCTCCACATATTACAGCACATTCAAATCAGTATTTACATGTTGGAATAATGAGCTTTCAAGCTGTAGTTTCCAACAGTCATTTAAGCATTTAATTGTCAAATTTTTACTTCACTACTAACAACCGAACTTAGTAAGAATAACATAATATTTTAGCCACTAAACTCAATTTATCAACCCTTACAACCATAGCTTACCTGCATGCAAGCATCAAAATTTAAACATGAGAATTTGCAAAGTTTCCTTTGAAAAACTCACTCACAAGCACATTCAATTTTTCTTATTTTGGACAGCATAAGATAGCAACATACAGGGCATTTGTATCCCATAATAACACACTCAATAGTATTAAAATTTATTAGCTTATCACATGTAACAACCCAGTTTAGACCCTAGTCGAAATAGTGGTTTTGGGACCACAAATTCGAGTTAAAAAAATATTTTAATATTATTTTTCGAGTCTACAGCATGTGAATTGGTATGTGTGAAATTTCCATGAATTAATTTGATCGTTTGTGTGCTTAATTTGCAAAAAGAACTAAATAGCAAAAAATGCAAAATTATCGTTCTATTTGAATAATGGCCAAATTGATGTGTCTTTATAAAGAGGAGATCCTTATGTTGTAAATTGACCATTGAATATTTGAGTGGACAAAGATGGACAACCATTAAGTGTTTTAATTATGTTTTATTAAAGGATATTTTGGTAATTGATGTATTATTATGAAATAAAATAAAACAAACAAGAAAATATGGACATTATCATCTTGTTTTGTCAAAATTGAAGAAAGAAAAGCTAAGGTTCTTGCATTCTAAAATTTTGCTACTTCCAAGCTTGATTAAAGGTTCATTTTTGTTCGGTTTTTTATATTTTTTATGTTTTTGTGATTGTTCTTAAGTGTTCTAGCTAGCCCATGCTTAAATTCATGAAATTGATTATGATTTTAAGTTATGCCATTGTTGATAATGTGAGATTTGTGAGGTTTGATGATAGAAACTAAGTGTTGGATGATAGATAAATGTATTTTGTATTGGGATTTTTGATGAATTTGATTATTATGGGCTATGTAATTCCCTGAAATTGAGCCTAGGAGAATTGGGCCTACTGGGCCTTGAGTGTAGGAGTTTTTGTTTTTAAATTTATGGGAACATGAGAACTGTAACATCCCAAAATTGGGCCTAGTAGGATTGGGCCCATTGGACCTTGGCGTAGGTGTGTTTAGAATTTTTGAGAACAACAGAATGACATTATTTCAAGTTGGACTTATTAAGAAGGTAATTTTGGAAAGTTACGAGGTTCCTAGGAAGTTCTGAGTTCAAGTTAGGCTATAAGTAAATTTTTATGTTTAAGCACTTTAAGGAGAAAAGGTAAGTGGCATCAAGGCTTTAGGAAATAAGAGTTTATTTTGCTAGCATAAGTTGAGCACATGGTGGAGTGGTGTGGTGTCAAGTGGAGAGCATGAAAGGAAAAGGTTCAAATCCCATCTATTGCAATTTTGGATTTATTTTTGTGCTTTCTTTCCAAGTGTCGGCCATGGTACTAATTAAGGCAAGGTGGACTTTTTAATTTGGGAAAGATGGCTAAGGAATATGGTAAGGAGGAAGACTAGGGAAAAAGAGGAAAGAAATGAAGGAAAAAGGTAAGAGAAGGGAACATGTTGGCCTATTAGGTGGTGGATGTTTTGGAAAGCATTTTTGGAGGTCAATGCTCATCTTTTGGAAAAGATGATACTTGGTTTTGGTTAAGGGAAATAGGGGGAGCCGAATTTCTCTAGCTCTCCATTGCATTTTCACATTTTTGGGGGTTATTTCATTTTCCTTTCTAAATATTTTGGTTCTTTTGATTGCACTCCCTCTTGGCCGAAACTTCAATTTGCCTATTAACTTCTACTCTTTTCTTTTCAAACATTCTCTTTTATACACTATAACCGAAACATCAACTTCATCTCATAGCCAAATTTTGGTTCTTGTGGTTGTCGGAGCTTCTTTGCCTTCTCGGGTTTTTGGTGGTTGCAAGGTAGTGTTCTTCCTCTTTTATTATTTTCTTCCTGTCTCTCTTTTACTCCATCTTCTAAAACTGATTATTCACCCTATTCTTTTGACCAAGGCCGAATCTATTCTTTGCTACTTCCATCTTCTTGGTTCTCTTGGTGTGGGCCAAATCGGTAGAGTGTTAGCTTATACTCTCATCATCTTTCTAGCTATTGGCTTTTGGAAGAAGGTTGGTAAGTAGCTCTCGAAGTACTTTATCGGAGGGCCAATTGAACACCTATCCCTCGTAATAAGAGACTTGGATTGTTGGTAAGTGATATAGATTGTTAATCAATCATAATACTTGATTGAAGTTGTAATTTGGGCTTTGGGCTAATTGTTGACTGATTGTACCTTTAGGTGCCGCAAAGAGTATCGTGTTACGAATTTCGAATAAGGTGTGTAATCCCGTACCTTCCGAATACATATTTGAAATGGTGTGTAATCTCATATTTCTATGAAAGTTTGCATGAAATATTCTGTGATTCGGTTGAAATACCAAAGAAAATTGGAAATCGACATCCGTGATCACTCGGGCGTGCGTAGGTTCGTAGTGGTAATCATATTTTGCAAATTAATAAGTTTTGGTAGTAGCAGTGACGTGATTTTGAAAAATCACGAAAAATAGGAGAAAGGGAGTTAGAAAGTGAATAAGATATAGAATGAAAGCTTACTGTGTCTATTTTTATATGAAAGAAACAGAGAAGGAAAAGGAATTTCATATTCTGTGATATTTTAATTTTAGTGAGACTGGTTCTGATCAACTTCGTGGTTCTCTGTTCTGTCTTGGAAAAAATCGTTTAAAATTGTACAATTACATGTATAGATTCCTTAGTGAGCCTATTTTCAATAGAAACAAGTGGGAGCAACATATGAAAACTGTACAATGAGATATTTGAGTTTAGGGTAAGAGAGGTTAGAATCGTTGGACAATGAAACAAGGGAAACTTTAATGATTAAACTTTACTAAATGGCTAAGCCAAAAATTCTAGAAAAATTGTAGTAAGAAGATATATGAGTCTAGTTTCAAGGAAAATTTACGGATCTAAATTTTGAGTTTCCTAACTCGAGTTATAGTCAATTTAGTCAATATGATGCAGATGGACAGTTTCAATTTTTATGCCCCAAATTAGTAGTTAAGTCTGGGTTGCAAAATTACCAAATTACCCTTAGTGGGTAAAATTACCGAAATACCCCTGGGTTGCGAGATTACCGAATTATGCTTAGTGGGTAAAATTACCGATTTAAGAAAATGCCCTTATGGGCCGATTTATGAAAATACCCCTATGGGCCGAGTTACGAAAATGCCCCTATGGACCGAGTTACGAAAATGCCCTTATGAGCCAAATTACAAAGTGTTATAATGGACAAATTTATCGTAACAAATCTCTGGATTAATGATTGTTGTTTATATTTGTATGTATTATGTTTTATTATGTTGCATTTACATAATTTTGCATGGGATGGGAAAAATGTTGAAGAGAAGTGTAGCCTGGTGGCTCTGCCACATTCTGATTCTGGTGGCTCTGCCACAAATTCTGATAACGGCTATGTGCCTAACATATGAATCAATGTCTTTGTGTCAATCATATTTACCCAAGGCTGTGTGTCGATTATATTACCGTTGATAGTGGCTATGCCACTTATATTCTGATTTCGGTGGCTTGGCCACAATAAAAATATATATTATAAATGGCATCTTGCCTGCGAATTAAATGGCTTCGAGCCTGCAAATTAAATGGCTTCGTGCCTGTGAATTAAATGGCTTCGTGCCTACGAATTAAATGGCTTCTTACCTACGATTGGTGTGTTTGGCGGGGTGGGTTGACTTGATCCCTACACGTGTGATGGGATGGTACGGGTGGTGTGTAGCGGATGGATTATTAGGATGGGTTGGGTTGCATATATTGCACACATACATTTGTCATATATATATATTCTGTTTCACTATATGGGCTTCGGCCCAACATTATGCTATAAGGGCTTAGGCCCAGGTTATTGCTAAATGGGTTCAAGCCCAGTGGACAACAGTAAAGGGATTATACACTGAGTTCTTATAACTCACCCCCTTTCTTTTCTTAATCCCTGTAGGTAATGCTCAGTGACGTGGACTTAGGCCATGGATGACTCGGTGGAGGCCATACTTCAGAAATGGTGTTTTATTTTGGAACTTTAGATTTCTATTTCCGTTCACTTTATATTTTGGGTTTTTATGTTGTAATAAGGCCTCTGGAGTATTTTATTATTTGCTTTATGTTTGATATACTTATTATTTTGCTTAAAATTATTTTAAATGAGAATTTTTCTAAAAAATTAAATAAAGGTTTTCCAAAATCGATTAACAAATGGATTTCAAAATAAACTTTTACAAATATTTTTAACACGAAAATTTCCCTCAAACTATTAACGATATTTTCAAAAGTCACGATTTTATAAGATTATTAGTTCAAATTTATTGATTTATCAATCAATCTTAAAAGTTAGTAGTATTTTATCAAATGTTTCAAATCAAATTTGTTTTCCTGATTTTAACGAATCAACACCTATTTTAGTACGAATAAAAAGAATTTAACATGTTTTTCTCCTGTGACATGTCAGATCCGGTCATAACGCATGGGCCGGGTTTGGGGTGTTACAAGAACGGCATTAAGGAATTTTGGACTAGCTAGGTAAGTGATTTTAGAAGGTTACGAGGCTCCTATAAAGTCCCGGGTTCAAGTTAGGCCATAAGAAAAATTTTGTTTTTGGGCTCTTTAGTGGGGAGAGCTGTAGGAGGTAGGGCTTAAGGGAAATTATTTGTGTTTTGCTAACATAAAAAGAGTTATGGTGTGGTGGCAAGGTGGCGCCACTTAGGGAGCAAGGGAGTGACGCCATAGGGAGGCAAGGGATCCAAGGTTCTAGTCTTGGTACTTGCTCTTCTTTTAGATTATTTTCTTTTAAAGGGAATTAGACTTTAGCTGTAAGCTTAAATTTTGTTGTGCATGTTGTAAGACGTAAATGGCCACATGGTGGAGTGGTGGTAGCGTCAGTATGATAGCAAGGTGGGAGAGGGTTCGAATCCCACATGCTGCATATTGAAGTTTTATTTTATGCTCAAGGAGAAGAAGAGGTGGAGTTGGAGTGGGACTCTGCTTAGCAAAGGTTTGAAGTGGTCAAACCGTTTGAATGGGAGGAGGTGAGTGAATGGTAGAGTGATTTGGGAAGAGAATCATGCGATTCAAAGTGTGGGAAGAGGTGGCCGAAAGTGGGAGTCTAGCAAAGGGAATTTTCAACTGAGTAAAGGAGAGTGAAGTAACATTTTCGGCTTGGTGTAAGTGAGAGTGCCGAAATTCTTTGGAACTTATTTTGCTTTGCATTTGTGCATTTCGAGTCTTTTGTGAATCATTTGTGCTAGTGCCGAATTTCTGAGCTCACTTTTTCCTCTCGTTCTTATGGTTTCATATCTTGTTGCTTTTGCTTGTTACCTAGAAAATCCTTGGCCGAATCTCTCCTTTCCACCCTATTCTACACATCCATTTCTACTTTCCTCTCACCTCATCTCTCTTGTGTGTTCACCATAGTCGAACCTCATTTCTTCTTCTTTGCTTCTCTACTTTTTCTTCATTAACTGAACCTCTACTTTCCCTAATTTGAATCGGTGCTTCTCTTCTTTTACTAATAGCCGAGTTTGAATAGCCTGAAGCGTGAGGGACTGTTGTCTGCCAAATCTACCTTGGCTATTCGGCACTGTTGTGAGCACAAGGCTGAATCTCTTCTTTTCTATTCGGCTCATTCCTGACCAAGGGCTGAAGCTATTCACTCTTCTCCAGTCAGTTCTTTTCTAGTTGAAGGTAATGAGTTCTTTCCTTTTTAGTTTTTTCTTCTCTTTCCTCTCTTCAATAATCGAAGCATTCAACCTTTTAACTCTATTTGTTTAGGCCGAATTACTCACCCTTTTTCACCTCGAGATCTTTTTATTCTCGGTGCTGAGAGCCGAATCTTGTGGGTTTAAGCCACTCTAGAGTTCTTCATGAAGGCAGACAATAGCCAACAGAGGGGAATCTGGAAGGGAGCCTAATGAAAGTGGACTCGTGACTTCTGCACCCAAGTTTAAGCGACGTAGGGTGTTAGCAGTTCAGGACCTTCTGCTTGGATGTGGAAGGGCGTCGATATCTGGTTTAGGTAGACAAATCGTGGTTACTCGATCTAGTGAAGGCAAGTGTTAGTAATCTCGTAGTTAGGTGTTTAGACTAAAGATCTTCCAATTCTTTTGTTAATAGTGTTAATTGTGAGATATGTTTGGTATAGGTGACGACGATTGTGAGTGTATAGTTCTCTACGTGATCAGGTGTGTAATCTCACACCCTTCTGAATAACGGCATGTGATGACTTGCGAATCGGCCAAAAGCCGAAAAGCTAAAAAACTGACATTTCTGCCACCCGAGCGTGCGAGCGCTCGTAGTGGTAAATCGAGATACGAGTAGTGACGGTAAGTCATTGAGAGTGTCACAAGCGCTCTCACGATATTGAGGCTATAACGAGCCTAACCGAGCCAATACGAGCTTAGTGGGCCCAATGGGCTTTTCGGCCCACAGGGGCGAAGTTGGTGGAAAACTGTAAAAGGGTAACTGCGGTTCTGAAATCTGGAAATTTGAGACTGAAACCATGCGAAATGGGCCTCACGAGAGTGTGGGCCCGTTGGGCCTAAAACGGATTTAAGGCCCATTAGTTTCGTAGAGACCCAATATGGGTCTCGCGTCGTTTGAGACGACAGTAAGCTATTAAAAAGCTGTAAATTGGTAAAATTACTGAAACACCTTCGGTGGGTAAAATTACTAAAATACCCTCCATAGGTAAATTACTAAGATACCCTCGTTGGGTAAAATTACTGTTATACTCTTAGGGGCAATTTTGTTATGATTGTGTATAACTTGATTAATTGCCATAATGATACGTTTTGCATACACTGAATTATTAAGCCATGACATGTTGCATTGGGATGGGTTATAATGATGGAGGAAGTGCTGTACTGGTGGCTATGCCTCAATATACTGATTTCAGTGGCTCAGCCACATATATCGATCTTGCAAATTCTTGTCATGATTTATCTGCAAAATCGACCGCATTCTTGGAGTGTAGGGTTGGGTGGGTTGACTTGGTCCCCACATGGAGCGTAGGGTTGGTACGGGTGGAGTGTAGCGGATGGACTATTAGGTTGGGGGCTGCATTTTCATTGTTCGCATTACCATGATTTTGGGGCCGTGGGCCCAAATTGATACTGTATGGGGCTTAGGCCCAGACTAAGACCATGACTGTGACTGGAATCGGGATTACACAATGAGTTCTTGCAACTCACCCCTTTTTCCTATAACATTGCAGGTAATCCCCAGTGATAGCGGATTTGGGAGCTGCGGAGGACTCGGTGGTGGCCATACATTGGAGACGTTCCTCACGAAACTCAGTAAATGTGGTTTTTATATTATTTCTAAGATTATCTGATTTGGGTTATTGTTTTGTAATAAGGCCATTGGACTAAATTTTCTTTTAAACTTTCATTTCCGATTGCTTTCTATTATATGTTTTTAAATGGGGGTTTTCCTAAACATTAATGATTGTTTTCCAAAATATCGCGTTTTCGCAAATGACCCAAACTCAATTTTCATAACCAAAGCAGTCGACAAAATAATAACTATAACATTTTTTTTCTCAAGGAACCTTAAAAAGCACAATCGGATTTCGCAAACAATAAAGCTAAAGTTTTAAAAAGAATGCAAACTTTTTAATGAAAGTATGGTTTTTAACGCAACCCTTCTATGTGACATGCCAGATCCGGTCATAACGTCTAGGCCGGGTTTGGGGTGTTATAGGCTAATTTGTGAAAATGAGAAATTGAGGGGCTAAAATGTGAAATAAATGAAAAATATGGGCTTATATGAAGTGTAGGAATATTTGGCCAAGCATTGATTGAATTTTGTATATTTTGTGATTTTGTAAATTAGGGACTTAAATGTCAAAATGTCAAAATGTGAGGGCTAATTTGTAAAATGCCTTGCATATGTATATTTGGATTAAATTGAATGATATGATGAATAAAAGAGCTAAATTTGAATGTCTATAGATCAAGAACCAAAGTAATTTGAATTAGATGGGGGAAGTCTAAAGTGGTCGAGTAGTTATTTATTTCCATCCGAATTCGTACGAGGTAAGTCTATATACAAATAAATGTTTTTTAATTGAATTATTATTGCTTGTATGTTAATGAAATGTGATGATTGGCTATTGGAGCTGAATATATGAAATCCGAGAAAATTCTGATAATGTGATGACGTCCGAAAAGCCCCGTATGAACCATAGGAATAGTTAGGATACATATGTCATGACATAGGATTCTGATATGAGTTATCGTGTAAGACCACGTTTGGGAAGTTGGCATCGATTTGAGATTTACATGTAAGAACATGTCTGGGACATCGGAATCATATATGATTTCGTGTAAGACCCTGTCTGGGACAGAGGCATTAATATTTAATTATATGTAAGACCACGTCTGGGACGTTGGCATTGTTCGAGCTTTACGAGCTATCCGAGTATCCTTATTGATTCCGAATGGTTCAACGGGCATTCCAAGATATGATTGAATATGTGAATATGTATCTGTTTTAGGTAAGTATGAGATGCATATGAAATTTGGCAATGGGAGACAAGTATGAATATGATCATTTAATATGTGAGCTACATGAAAATGTGATATGTTTATAAGAAAGTGGTTATGAACAATTGAGCTAGATGAGAAATATGAATTTGCTATTGTGTTATGCCATAGTTCATATGAATGAAATAGTTTGTAATTGTTTATGTGATAAGTTTATTTGTATATGGCTTACTAAGCTTTTATAAGCTTACTTTGTGTGTGTTTTAAATTATTTTATAGATTATCGAAGCTACCAGAAGCTCGGGGATCATCGAGGATCATCACCACACTATCCAACTATATTTTAGTACCTTTTGAAAATGTACATATCGAAGTATGGCATGTATAGGCTAGAGAACTTTGATTATGTTTTGAAATGTGTAAATATAGCCATGTAATATGGCTTGATAATGAATGTGATTATGGAGTGAATTTAGTGCATGCCATGTGATGCAAAATTGGGTATGTTTTGATGTGTTCATTAATGGCCAAGAGAAATGGTCAATTTTGGTAAGTTTTATGGTTGATTTGGGCAATCGATATGATGAGAAATGCTATGAATTGAAATGGATTAATATGATGTATGAATCACATGTTTTTTATGTGAAGTTGGTACTTTGAATTGGTATGTTTCAGTTGGATTTGTATATGGAAATAAATGATGTTGTTACAGGTTAAATTGTGCATGATTTGGTATGTTTTTGGCTACCTTTGGGACATGAATTGATGCTTGTTTGATGTTTGTAGATATGACCCAATTTTGGGTGGCAAATTAGCATTGTAAATGGCCTATATTTGCCCACACGGTTGAGCACACGGACGTGTGTCTCGACCGTGTCTCTCAAGGATGCAATTCGAAGCAAGTCAGGAAGCCACACAGGCTTGACACAAGGGGCGTGTGACTGGCCGTGTGAGCAAGTCAATAGCCTCCATAATTTTTAGATGGCCTGGTACATGGGCATGTCTTGTGGCCGTGTGGATAAGTCTGTATGTATGCCCTGTTTTACCACGGCCTAGACACACGGGCATGTCTAATGTCATGTGAGGCACACGGTCTGCCCATACGAGCGTGTGACCTCTGTATCTTTGAAAAAGGTTTAAGTTTTGGAAAAAATTATATGTTCTCGGTTTAGTCCTGACCCCTTCCCAATGCATGTTTAAGGTCTCGTAGACCTTCTAAAGGGACTCTATGTGTATATTTTGCTATGGGATGTTTCTGAATATTTGATGTTAGTGAAATGTTTGTATTATGATCCGATATGTCCGGTAATGCCTCTTAACCTTTGTCCGGCAATGGATACGGGTTAGGGGTGTTACATCACATCAACAATCCATGGTTTTTAATCCATTAATACTCAATTAATTGGTCCCAAAACTAAATAGCATAATGCAAGAAATGGGACTATCTTTACAACCCTCAATGGACATGAAAATAGAACCGTTAATTTGTTCAAATTTTGGACAGCATAATAGGGGCACAAAATTGGATAGCATTAATTTTTATATATTTCCTAGCAACATTTGAACTTACAATAAACGAATCTAGCTAATGCTAGACAGTAAGTAACCTTAAAATTTTAAAGAACATTTTCATCCATTAAATCGAAACCGAAACATCAATGCTAATTTAATATATATTTTTTAAGCATGAAAATAGCAAAATGAGTTTAAAGAAACTCACCATTAGCAACACTCAATTTTTACTTCTAAAATAACAAGTCATTCAACAAATAAAACGCAATTTATTCATTAATGACACATCATCAATATCAATCCCAGAGTTATACATTTTAACCACGGCAGCAAAGCACTATAAATCATAACTTTAACCCTTCTCAATTTGTTATTTGAAGATACCACAGTTTCATTATTAAGACTGTTTAAATTATGACAACTAATCCACTTCAGATAATGGTTTAAGACAACATAAATACTCACAGCATAAATACTTACAACATAAATACTTACATTTTAATCACGACCAAGAAGTAGGACATCCTAATTATAACTATGACATCTTCTAATTTCAGCTTAGAACATTAATATTTAATCACTTCCAGCAGCAGGTTACCTTAATTTCATTACAAAAAGTCATATTCGGACAGCATGCATGGAGTTTGCATGCCTCGACGGTTCACTCCACAACTAACAATCATCAAGACTTTTCCCTCAATTCTTATCACACATACTAGCATTAGAGTACAATTAATCATTCAAGAAATAACTTAAACTCACACCATAACCAACAACAACCATTTTTTCTATTTACAACCATTTCTTCAAATTTACAATATGATTTATTTGCTCCTAACCGAAAATCAACAGCAGCTAATTGACAGTTTAATAATAAAATTCAGACGACTTAATTGAAGTCACAAACTAGTTTAGTTCAACTTGACAATTAACTAAACGAGTAAGTGTGTGTAAATTTCAAGGAATACTTATCGAATTCTTCCCCAAATTGCTGTTACGAGCACAAACTTTCTCCTTGACTTTACCACTTTAACCGTCTCCCACCTTTCAAGCTTCTTAATATGAAGAAACAACTATTTAATATGCCAAATCCATGGCTTCTCCCTCCATACAATCGACCTCTTTTTTTTTTTATTTCATCTGTTCAGACCAGCAAAAGAAAAGAAAAGTAAAAGTACAGATAAATACATATAATATAGAAGAAAACATGAAGTTCTCCCCTTTCCTTTCACCATCGATTTCCCTTCTCACAGTTAAGGAAAAGAATAAATTTTAAAGGATTGCTTTCTCCCTTTTCTCCTCTGGGGTTTCGACATTTTGGGGAATATGAAGAGAAGAAAAGAAAAAAATGTTCTTCCCCTTTTCTTTTTTTCCCCATTTTTTACCTTTTTTTTATTATCTATTTATTATATTCCCATAAAATTTTAAAATTTTATAACATATATTAAACACATATGTAAATCATAGCCAAACACTATAGTAACCATTTATGTAATGGTTTATTAGATAAAACCCTTAGTTATAATTTAGCTTTTGATTTAATAACAACCACAGTTTTACCACTTACGCGATTTAGTCCTTGTACTTAAATTGAGCACTAAAGCAACGAAATTATCTAATGAAAATTCAATTCACCTACAACATAACTCTGTAAATATTTAATAAAAATATTTGTGACATCGATTTACAGAAACAAAGTCACAAAATTGGATTTTAGGTACTACTGACTTTTGGGTCGTTACAAGAAATGTTAATACACAAGAAAATAATTTGCTATGACAGTTTAAAGTATTTGACCAAGAGAAAAAGTATGGAGGAGGGAAATATTTCTACTCAACCCTTACACTTACACTATCACAATTGGAATGGAAGGATCGATAGATCGTCTTGATCATGGAACGAAGGGAAATGAGGATCTAAAAATGAGGACTATTATGAAAATAAGTCCAAGAAATAAGTTTTGGATTAAGAATTAATTAAAAATAAATAGTGAAAAGTTTTTTTGATGACTAAAAATAATAATAAAGGTTGAAGAAATGAAGAAGGAAAAGGAAGAATCTCAACCATCGGTGATGGTGCTACGAGAACAACGGCGATGCTCTGGCAATAGAAACAATGGTTTGGTGAAGGAAAAAAGAAAAGAAGATATGGGTTTTGGACACTCACTTAAAGGAGAAGAGAATTGAGAAGAGAAAATAAGAAAAATGGATGGTGTTGCGTGGTTGGGCGAGGCGATTACCATAATGATGGAGGGTGGAGCTAGGAGCGGCGTTAGAGAAATATCAGAGGAGAGAGGTGGCAAGGTGGTGGTTCGATGGTGTGGTGATTGTGGTTCAAGCCTAAGAACAGTGGAAAAGAAAGAAAAGAGAACAAAAAGAGGAGGTTGAAGGCTAAACAAAAGAGAGAAAAGGGTAAGAATGGGGAGGAGTATAGGGTGGTACAAAAATGAGAGGGAAAGAATGAAAATTGAATGAAAAGAATAGTGGTCAAACATGTCTAGGTTCATTGAATCCTTTCATATGGTAAAGATGGGGGGAATGGTAAGTTATGGGGACAAGAGAGTGAAAAGCAGATCATGTCCTCATAAGTATGGTATGTTGACTAAAGAGAACGGAAATAATCTTCCCTTAGTATGGTAAGAAAGGTTTGACGACAATGGGTATTTAGCACATGGAAAATTCACAAAAAATTAATTAAAAAGGGTGGTGATGAGGACACTTGAACCTAGGACCTATAGGATTTAATTAAAGCTCCTAACCACTTTACCACATTACTCCTTGTTTCTTTTTAACAGAAAATATTTCATTTACTCCTTGTTTTCTTTTTAACAGAAAATATTTCAAACATGGAATGTGACCTTTGCTAAGGTTGGAAACAAAATTGCACCGTATAGAAAATAATAAGAAGGAAGGGATTTAAACACTGATCATCAAGGACAACTCCACCGCTATTCAATCACTAAAAACAATTTGGGCGTGACCACTCTCGATTCATTAACCCAATTTCTACTAACTTAATTTTTGGGATGTGACAATTCGGCAGAAAAGGAAAGCTTAGTTCGAGATTTGTTTGGTTGTATAAAATTATCGAAAGCATGTGTCTAGTGACTTACAGACTAGCACTACCTCCGGAGCTTGACAGAATCCATAATGTTTTTCTTGTTTCTTCACCGCTACCAGTTTGATTCGTCACACGTGTTATCTCTGGATGAAATTTAGTTATAGCCTGATCTGACTTACGATGAAGAACCTATTAAAATTTGAGCTTTGGAAATAAAAGAACTATGAAATTAATGAATACTATTAATAAGTACAGAAGAAGCTACTTGAGAAACAGAAAGTTAATGAGATTACAGTATCCGAACCTATTTTTCAGGTAAAAATTTTAAGGACAAAATTTTCTTAGCGGGGAGTTGTAACAGCCCGTTTTTTAGTGGTGTCAAAAATAGTGGTTTCAGGACCATAATTTTGATGACTGAGTCCGTAGATATATTTAATTGGTATTTATGAGTTAAATATAGTATAATAGTGAATCGTGATTTAATATATTTTATTTATTGGTCAATTAGTCTGTGTACAAGTGGTGTGTACCGAAAGAGATTTCAAAAAATGAGGTATCGAGACCTCATTTTCATAAAACGAGCTCATAAATATTATTATTAAATATTTATGGAGCTATAATATATGTGAATTGAATTTTGATCTGGAAATTTTAATGATTTGATAGTTAATTAAAAAAGGGCTAAATCGTAAAAACTCGTAAAAGCTAACCACTATTAATTTTAATAGCTAAATTGATTGATCAGTAACTGGTTAAGGTGTAAAGTGGCAATACTTCCATATTTTATTATAGTGGGATTGTGGATGTTATTTTGTTGTATTTTTATGTTATTTTTAATGTTAAATAATAATATTAATAATAGTTAATAAACAAAAAGCACGGTGAACTTACCATTTTTTTGTCTTCACCGAATGCTCAAGAAGATTTTGATTTGAATTGAAGCTTTTGACCCTCTTCCATAGTAGGTAAATTAAGTTTGTTTTTCATAAATTTTATGTTTTTAATATTGTTGTAGTTTAATCTAGCTAGTTCAAGGACTATTTTGCACAATTGTTAAAGGTGTTAAAACTTATCACTAATGATTTTTAGATGTTCTTGGTGTTAAATGGTAGATTTATAAACTTGGTTGTGAAATAAGACTAATTTATTAAGTAATTTTTTGTTAGTTTTGTGTATAAGGACTGAATTGGAATAATGTAAAATTGTCATGAAATTTCTAAAAAAAATTGTTTTTAGAGGGCTGTATAGTGATGAAATTGTAATGATATTGAAAATCAAAGCTTGATGTTGAAAGATATAATAGTTTCAGTTCTAGGAACTAAATTGAATAAAATGCAAAATTTTAAGTAAATTATGCAAAATGAATAAAAGATATTATATTCATGAATTTAAATTGTTTAAAGTGATAAAAACTGATAATGTGATATAAATTATTATATAAATCAAGGATTAAATCGTATGAAGGAGAATAAAAAAAAAGGAAATATTGCAGTATAATCTCTGCGAACCAACTCGTTAGTTGAATACATTAGGTAAGTTCATAGGTATAGAAATCTACATATTTATATATACTATTTACTGTTGAATTGTGTATGTATAAATACAAGTTACACCAAAAATACAATTGAAGAAGTAAATACAAGAATTTTTTAAGGATTCAAAATTATTCCTTACATTTGACAGACCTTATCTAGAGCATATTCTACTAATCAATACTACAAATTGTGGTTTAAGTTTAATTTATTTATCAAGTTATATGTAACAACCCATTTTTAAGTGATGTCGAAAACAGTGGTTTCAGGGCCACCAAATTCGACGAGTAAGTTCATAAATATTATTATTTAATATTTACAAGTCAAATATGGTTTTAAAAAGGGTTTTGAATTTGATCATTTATGTTATAAGCGATTTATTAAGTTCAAGTGGTATGACCCTAATGTCAAAAGGTTTTAGAAAATGAGATATCATGACCTCGTTTTCTATAAATTGAGTCGTAAATATTTTTATAAATATTTACGGAGAGTCATTAAGGTGGTATTAATGTTTCGTTGAAAATTTTAACGTTTCGATGATTAATTAATTAAAAAGGCTTAAATTGTAAAAGATGCAAAATTTAATCACTATTTGATTTGAGTGATTAAATGGTTAATTGAATAAAGGAAAAGGGACTTAAATGGTAATTAGACCATTCAAGGTGTTAGTGGAAAATAATGGCCATGAATTTGATGTTTTATTTAATTATTAACTAAGGTTAATATGGTAATTTGATAATTATATTAAAATAAATAAAACAAAAGTTTGATTTATCTTTTTTCAAAGCTTGGTAACTGATTGTAATGAGGGAAGAAACCATTTTTTTTAGCTTGGAGGTTTTGGCAACTTCACAAGCAAAGTTGATCAAGATCGAGTAGAAAATCGAGAAAAATGAAAAATTATCAAAATGCCCCTAAACTTTGGTATTTCTGTAATTTAGCCAGGTAAGTTTGTATGAACTGTACTATGTATAATATTGGTTAAATTGAATGTTATTATATGATTTTATTGAAAATGAATCAATATATATATATGTTAATTATACAATTTATCGAGTAAAGAAACAATGAAAATTCAACCACGTACTATGACTATCAAGCCTCGTTTGAACATTAGGAATATATAGGATACAAATGAATGTCATTAGGGTTACAATGTTTCGGGTGCAGGTCTTGAATGTCCTATCGGTGGCGGAGTTTCCAGCATGTGTTGCAGTTACTTGACAACTTGTGTGAGCAGCACCGTGTAGCTACGTTTCGACCGACAGCTTGTGTGAGCAGATCTAGGTTACCATGTTTTGGGTGTTGGTGTTGAATGTCCTATCGATGGCTGAGGTCTAGCATTAGTTGTGAATACTCAATAGCTTGTGTAAGCAGCATCGTATAGCTTACATTCTGACAGATAGCTTGTGTGAGCAGACCCATTTTACAGCTCGTGTGAGCTGCGACTATATGTCTAGCACACTTTGTATGAGCTTTCTCTCGTATCCAGTATTATTCTAAGTAGTTCAACGGGCATGAAAAGGGATGAACCGGTAAGGGTTCTGGTTGGTTACACTACGATAATTGTAGAAATGTATGATGTATCGATATTTATGTTTATGTCTTATGTGTTATGCAAATGAAATGGTAAAGAAAACGATATGAATTAAGACATGAAATTATATGAATATCCTTGATATGTTGATACATGGAAATTATGAAAGTTGAGATAGATGACAATTTCTAATGGTTCACGTCGAGATCAATGGGTATATATATATTACTTATGATTTATACCATTTATGCTAACATGTTTAGTGTGGATGCTTAGGCTTATGCCAAGATTGTGGATATGATTGATGTTCATGATTATGCTTGTACTATGCATACAAAACAGGTAAGAAAAGGGAATGATATGGTAAGTACGTAATTGGGATATATTATGATGTTATAAAAAGGTTTAATGAGATAAAATATATATTCATATGATAGTAAATTGCTTATGCTTTAAGTGAATCTACCGATGTCATGAATAAATACATTGAATTGAGAAAAAATAATATTGTTAAGGCTTATGAAAAGCATTGGGAACGGAAAGGAAAGTAAGTAAATTGAGAGGTGTATAATTTTATAGAAAGTTTGATGGTTATACATTAAATCCCATAGAATCATTTCATGTTATGAATTATAAATATATGTAAACTAAATGAAATTACTCATTTACAAGTTGGTAATTATGGTTAGGTAAATCTTGAGGCATTGGTATAGGTTTATGTAACACCCCTAACCCGAAACGGTTGTCGGTCTAGGGTTAAGAAGCATTACCAATCAATCCAAAACATTTACAATCATTTTACAACACAAACTCAATCATCATCTAAACCTATCAAAATATAAACATATAGTCCCTTAATGAGGTCTACGAGACCTTAAACATGTGTGTTAGAAAGGGGTCGGGACTAAACCGATCACATATAAAATATTTAGAAAAATCAAACATTTTTCGCTGCAGAGGTCATGTAATATCCTAGATTTAGGGGTTATGCGTTTATGCATAATTCAAGTGATAGTGGGCTTAGTGTGTGTTTGGATATGTTTTAAGGGTTTTTAGAATTTTAGAATGTAAGGGAATGCCTTAGAAAAATATTAGATTTTTATTCTTAGAAGGGGAGCTAAGCAAAATTGGCCTTAAGAAAATTAGTTTGAGGTTTTAATCACAATGAGTCAATTGGTAAAGTGGCAAGTGGAGTGTGGAGTGTATTAATGGTCTTAGGTTCGAATCCCATGGATGACATTAAGGTGACTTTTAATTTTTGTATGGCATGTGTTGGTCAAATTTTACTTATGGTAAGGATGGACTTTGTTATTTATGGATAGTAGACTAAGGAATAAGGCAAGTACTTATTTATGGTATGGTATCAAGGAATTATGGTAAATGAGGGGACAAAAGGCATGGATTATGGAGTGTTGTTTTGGAAACTCTTCTATGGCATTTTGTCCATGAACATGGATGGTTTCATGGACTAGGGGGGAGTTGGCCAAATTTTTGGAAGGAATAGGATTAGGAGGAAATAAAGAGGAAATTGTGGGATTTGTGATGAATATGTGAGTTGGATGGCCAAGGGGGATTTCTTTGATAACCATTTCGGTTTTGTGAGTAGAGGGGAGTAGCCGAATTTCTCTTAAGGAGTTTAGATGTTTTCTTTTCGGGTTTATTCTTCTTTCTCTAGTGTGGTGCTGAAATCCTAATGCCAACAAAGTGCCGTTTTTGTGCATAAGCCATTTAGTTTCGGTTTCCCTTCTCTTTGTTTTGTGTTCGAAACTTCAAAGATCATTAAGGTCACTAGCGTTTTCTTCTTCTCTCTATTTGCTAGTTTGGCCGAATCTATCTCCTTTCCCAAACTCCTTCTTTTCCTTTTGATAGCCGAGTATGTCATCACCATTGGTAAGGATTGGCCGAACCCTATAGCCTCTTTCTCTCTTGTCTTTGCTTGAAATTTTAAGAAACACCATAGCCGAATCCTCTTAGCATTCAACTCCCTCCACTTTGGCGTGATCTCTCTCTCTTCACCATTCAAGTGCCGAAATCTTTCTCTTTGGGACTTGAAGTCGATTCTCTGAGGGTGATACCATCGATCTCTTGCTCTTAGTTTCGTTTTAAAGTGTGAAGTGCTCGCATAGAGGAGTCTTTTGGATTCGATTCTTCAAGGTAAGTAAGTGTAGCATTCGGCCAAGGGCCATTCTTATGGATTATTACTTAAAGCCGATTCTAACTTAGGTTGTGTAGGAAGGAGTTCAACAATCGTAGGAGTGCAAATCGTTAGACGTGGGTTTCGGGATTTGATTGATTGTGCCAAAGCAGGTGCGTAGTTATCGCACTATTCTCCTGTTATTTGTGTATATTGATATATATATGTGTGTGTGTGTGTATGTTAGCCGAAAATAATGGCTAAGAAGGTGGATACCCGTAATGGGTAATCAATTAATCAGGTCAGTGCTCTATTTTGCCTATGATATATGTGTGATATTTGTGGTGAGCATGTGATGAATATTTACTCTATGGTACACATATATGCATGGGACTTGGATGTGAAAATCAAAGGAAAGGGTGTACATATTTATGTACGTGGTCTAATGTTAGCCTTGTGCTACATTAGCGCTTGATGTTAGCTATGTGCTTCATCAAGGGAGGTGTTGGCTAGGTGCCCATCTTGGCGGTTGATAGCTGTGTGCATCACCGTGGATTAATTGATATGTGGGATCACTTATGTGATCGGTGGCTTAGTCACGGCCTTGGGCGGCAAGTCTGCCAAGGTGAGATATGTGGGATCACTTAGGTGATCGGTGGATTAGCCACGGCCTTGGCGCAAAGTGTGTGCGAGGTAGGTGTAATGGATGGACACTAGGTTGGGTTGGGCTTCATACTTGCATAATTTTGTATGTGGACTGTGTGGATATGGGCCAAGCCCATATGTGGGAACATGTGAAATAACTATGCACTGAGTCTGTGTGACTCACCCAAATTTTTCTCAAACCTTACAGGTGATGCATAAAGCTTGGACCGGGTTGGAGTGGAGATGAGGTGGCCCATGCAGAAGATATTTTATTTGTTTTACACATTTTATTTATGAAAGGTTATTTATTGTAATAAGGGCCACTTTAAGTATTTAAGGATTTTTATTATGTCTTAAGTTGGATTGTCGATTATATCATTATTTGAAAATGTTTTATTTTTAGCAAATTATGTTTAAAGTTTTCAAGTCGGAAATTTTGTAACAACTTAATTTTATTTGGAATTTTAATTATACAATGTTTTAGTAAAGACAATAAATTTTATGTTTTCACTCTAAGTCAAAATATTTTTCAAACGTTTTCCGCAGTGGCATTCTAAATTCGGCCGTTGCGTATGGGGCGGGTTTGGGGTGTTACAGGTCACACGCTCGTGTGGGTAGGTCGTGTGCCTCACACGGCCTCGGACACGCCCATTTGTCCAAGCTGTGGCAAAACAGGGCATACATACTGACTTGTCCACACGGCTTGAGACACGCCCGTGCGCCTCACTCGTGGTCGACACTGACTTGCACCACTCGGGCAGTCACACGCTCGTGTGCCTAGCCCGTGTGTGAGCCTGACTTGTTTCAATTTGCAAAATCGAAAGACACGGTCGAGCCACAAGCCCGTGTGCTCAACCGTGTGGGCAATTATAGGCCATTTGCAAGGCCAATTTGCCATCCACACTTTGGCATCACATATAATCATCAATCCATCTACATTTATACCTCAAATGGCAACCAAAACATATTAATATATGCACCAATTACCTATCAACCACACCATTTATTTCCATACTTAATTTCAACTCAAATAAGTCCATCTAAAATATCAATTTTACATCCCACATCATATAATCTATTCATCATTCATTCCTTACCAATTCTATCATGAAACATACCATTTCCATATTCCTAATTTATGCAATAATAATCACTCACATAGAACACACATATAAATCATTCTTTTCACATGTCCAAAACATTTACCAAACCATCAAACTTCCAAGCCAAATCACATGGCAAGACTTATACACTTCAAAACATGTCATAATGACTAGCCTATACATGCCATATACCAAATATATACAACTTCCAAAAGTACCAAAATAGATAGTCGATAGTGTGATTGAGTCGCTGACGATTCCCGGATCCGAGCTAGCTTTAAAGACACTGTAAAATAGAGAAACACTTTACACAATAAGCTTAAGAGCTTAGTAAATTCGTAATATAATACATTTAACTCAATGATTCAAAATCAATATACAAAATAAACCATCACATAGAATATTTCACAAGAAAGCACAATCTCATCCATATCCAACTCTCACATAACCATCCATTCATCTAATACCAAAGTCATCAACCACATAGGTTTCATACATACCTTTGCCAACACTCAGTTAACGAACACTTTTGCTACTCAATACTCAATACTACAACTTCGATCAATATTCAATAATCATTTGACTTACTCGCACACTTAGTCCCAAATTCTTAGCCGAAGCTTTAATATTGTCGCACACTTAGTGCCTTTATATTAAACTAAATTTAACTCAGTATCGCACACACAGTGCCAACCAATATAGCTAAAGCTTCCTTTATTTCGCACACACAGTGCTATTCACCCCTGTCTCAATTCTAATTACGCACACTTAGTGCCACATATCTCCAATCCACATATATAGCATTTCTAATTTATCAACCACATATTCATTCATTTCATAACAAGTGAATATAATCTAAACGATTCGTATTTTACACGAACTTACCTCGGACGACGAAATACAAAACAAGTCGACAAATCGAGCACTTTATCTTTGCCTCGATCTCGATCCAAATCTCTTTTTTCTTGATCTATACATATTCAAATTTAGCTCATTCAATCACCACATCATTCAATTTAGTCCAAACACATATATTTAGGGCATTTTACAAAATAGCCCTCACATTTTCACATTTCGACACTTAAGTCCATATTTCATAAAATCATCAAATTCACATAATTTCTTTTCACACATGCCTAGCCGAATTTTCCTTATGTTCATACAAGCCCACATATTTCATTTATTTCACATTTTAGTCCTCCAATTTCTCATTTTCACAATTTAGCCCAAATTACTCAATTTCACCAAAAATTCAAATACAAAATATGTTAACCCAACACTAAGCTTTCATATTCCACCAACTAACAACACAAAGTTCACATATTCATCAATGGAATTTTTCAAAATCTTCATCAAATTCTAAAATTAAAGCATGGGCTTGATAGTACTCTAAGCAATGATCACAAAAATGTAAAAATCACTAAAAACCGAGCTCAAAACACTTACCAAATAAGCTCACAAGTGCCGAAACCTAAAAGTTCATCAATGGCTTTCTTCTTCCTCTATATTCGGCTAAAAGAAAGATGATAACATGAATTTCTTATTTGTTTTATTATAATATAACATTTAATAGCTAAATACCCATTTTAACCTTAATGAATATTAGTAATAACACCAAAAGCCATTCCATTATCATCCATTTACTATCAAATGGTTTAATCACAAAATAAGGACTTCTCATTTTGGAAACCATACTAAATAAGTACTTTAATAATCAGCACACAGCTTTTGCATTTTATACGATTAAGTCCTTTGTGCAAATTAAGCACACAAACGTTAAAATTTTCACAGAGAACTTTCACACATACTCAATCACATATTGTAAACAAAAAAATAATATTAAAATATTTTTCTGACCTTGGATTTGTGGTCTCAAAACCACTATTTTGACTAGGGTCTAAACCGGGCTATTATAACTCTCCCCCTTAGGGATTTTCGTCCCTGAAAATCTTACCAATGAATAGGTTCAGATATTGCTCTCTCATAACATCTTCAGGCTCCCACGTAGCCTTTTCAACTCCGTGTTTGTGCCACAACACTTTCACTAAAGAAACTTTCTTGTTTCTCAATTCTTTAATCTCTCGTGCCAAAATTTGGATCCGTTCTTCACTATACGATAAATCTGACTGAATCTCAACTTCAGTAGGAGCAATTACATGCGATGGATCAGATCTGTATCGCCAAAGCATCGATACATGAAACACATTATAAATTTTCTCTAACTCAAGTGGCAACAACAATTTATATGCAACTGGACCAATTCATTCAATGATCTCATACGGCCCGATGAACCTCGTACTCAACTTACCTTTTCGGCCAAAACGAAGTATTTTCTTCCACGGAGACACTTTCAAAAACACTTTATCACCGATCTCAAATTTATTATCTTTCCGTTTCAAATCTACGTAAGATTTCTGATGATCTGAAGCCGCTTTCAAACTATCACGAATCACTTTCACTTTCTATAACATCCCAGTTTAGGGCCTAGTCAGAATAGTGGTGCGAGACTGCAAATCCAAGGGTTATGAATGAGTTTTTGAGGTTTATGCATGCTAGTGTGAAAGTTTTATGAAGTAATTTTGTGAAATTGCGGTTGAATTGTCCAAAAGGACTAAATTGCAAAAGTTGCAAAATGTGAGATTCTAGAAGCTATTTGTGTGAAATTGCTTTAGAATATTAATTAGAGGTCTTTAATTAGAAATTTTCCTAATTTCTAATTTTTGGACAAAAATGGGCATAAGTGGGTTAAAATTTGAAAGTTTGACAAAGGGGCATTTTGGTCATTTGTTAAATAAGTGATTAAACGAGGGAAAAGATGACAAAATCCATTCATCTTCTTCTCCAAGCTGCCGAAAATTTCAAGAAGCCATAGTTAGGGTTCTTCAATTTTTCAAGCTTGCTAGTAAGTGCATCCTAGCCCCTTTTTTGAATATTCTTCGTATTTTTGAAGTCCTTGTAACATGAGTAAGCTATTTTTAGCTATATGTTGAGCTAGGATTGATGTTCAAAAATGTACCCATGTATGACATACATGTGTTTTGATGTTTTATGGAAGATTATGAAAGCTTGATGTAGTAGAAACATCTTTTGCTAATTGAATTCCATGAAAAATGCATGTAGGGACTTGTTTGTAAAAGTCTTGAGATTGGTCATACATGAGTGATTTAGTGAGAATTGATGATTTCTTTAGTTGAGTAAATAAATCAACTAAGCATGAAATGTTAGAAAGTTGAATGAAAATCACTTTACGAGCCTTGGGGCCAAAGTGTAATTATGAGAAAGATTAGGGGCAAAGAGTAATTTTGCCAAAGTATGAGATAAGTGTCAATTTAGTCAATGTGTGTATTGAATAAGCTGATTTATTCATTATAGATCAAGAAAAACAAAGTCCGGATCTGAACTAAGGCAAGAGCAAGGTGGTGGACTAAATTGTACGTTTCTATACTTTTGAGTATCGAGGTAAGTCTATGCATAAACAATGCATTCATACTTACAATTTGTTAATGCTAGCTAGTGTGTAGCATGATTGAGAATGATTGAGAACCTATGTGGGATGAATGTGGTAGAATTTGTGAATGGATGTATGGTTAAGTAAGTAGATATGTGAATGTGTAGTGAGAACGCTAAATGGTGGGCTAAGTGAGATACCATCCTAATGCATATTGACGATGAGTTTGCTATGTGCGATGCTATCATTAGGTATATCGTCTAGTGGGCTAAGTACGAAACCACTATGAATCCTTTGTGGTAGGCTAAGTGCGATATTACCTTATTAATTGATTGTGGTAGGCTAAGTGCGAAACCACCGAGAAATTAGCTGTGTGGATTAGCTGTGTGGTTGTATAATTGAATTAATTAGCTGTGTGGATGAATTATCGAGAAATGATGTTGTGTTGTATATTGTGTAAATGTGATATTGAAATGCAGGGGTGCATTTCAATGGTTATGAGTATGTGACTCATGAGGTGTTGGAAATGTGGTAAGGGATAGAAAGAGTAAGCATAGTTGTACATTATATGTTAGTATAATGCTTATTGTTGTTTAGCTTATATTATGATGCTTAATTGTTTATGTGTAAACTTACTAAGCTTAAAGCTTACTCCATTTCTTTTCCCTTGTCTTATAGAGCAAAAGTGTTGAACTGAGATACGAGGGTCAATCGAAAGATCGTCCACATTATCAGCACACTCTGGTACATGAGACTCAATGTTCTGTATATGGCATGTATAGAGGCTAGACAAGTTAGTGAATTTTGTTGTAAATGGCTAAGATATGTTGGCCTTTAGATGGATAATCTATTTTGCGTAATGCCATAATAGCTGGCTACCTTATCTTATGAAAAGATTGTAGTTATCTATGTGAGATTGCACTTCAATTTGAGTTGATTATGGATGTGCTGAATGAATGCATATTGTGTATGCTAGAGGGGTGAAAGGAACTTAGCACATAGCTTTGTTTTTATCCATGTGGATAGACACACGGGCGTGTCTCTAGGCCATGTGTGTGACACACGGTCAGCCTATGGGCGTGTGACTTGGTCGTGTGTCCCCTGCCTGTTGAAATTTTAAGTCAGAATAGACCACGGACTAGCCACCGGGCGTGTGCATAGGCCGTGTGAGTTCAGTCAGTGTTGGCCATGGGCTAACCACACGGGCGTGTGACTAGGCTTTGAGGCCGTGTGTATGTGGTCAGTATTCACCACGGTTATGGAGCATGGGCGTGTGGGTCTATGCACAGGCGTGTCTCTTCTTGCACGGACGTGTTAACCCTGTACAAAAGAGAAAATTTTATAAGATTGGAAAAAGTTTTGATATAGTCTCAGGAGCCCTCGTGTGTATGAGTGAGGCCTCGTAAGTCGAGATTGAGGTTGTTGAGGTAACTTAAGAGAGTAGTCATGATGAGCCTAAGTGGCAATCAAGTGGTTTTATTACGGTAACGCCTCGGGCTCGGCTCTGGCGTAGAACTCGGGTAAGGGATGTTACACTTTCCATTCTGTCTCTTTGATTAAATCAACCCTGTGAATCTTATTCTCGCTAAGCTCAGTCCAATATAATGAAGTTCTGCATTTATAACCGTAAAGAGCCTCATATGGTGCCATTTTGATGCTAGATTGTCAACTATTATTGTATGAGAATTCAATCAACGGTAAATACTTTTCTCACATACTTTCAAACTCAAGAATGCAGCATCTTCAAGAATCTGAATGATCCGCTCGGATTGACCATCCGTTTGCGGATGAAATGTAGTACTTAAATTCAACTTTGTACCTAGAGCCTCTTGCAATTTCTTCCAAAACTGCGAGGTAAATCTCAGATCTCTGTCAAACACAATAGAGAATGGTATCCCGTGCAGTCTCACAATCTCGAAAATATACAATTCAACTAACTTATCAAGTGAATAATCTGTTCTCACCGGGACAAAATGAGCTGATTTCGTCAATCTGTCAACTATCACCCAGATTGTATCTTAGATAAAGGCAATCCCGTTACAAAGTCCATCGTGATTCTCTCCCATTTCCACTCAGGAATCATAATCAGTTGTGACAAACCGGATGGAACCTGATGTTTAGCTTTAACTTGCTGACATACTAAACATCTCAAAACAAACTCTGAAATATCCCGTTTCATACCATGCCACCAATAAAACTGTTTCAGATCATTATATATTTTTGTACTCCCCGGATGAACAACCCAACGACTATTGTGATCTTCGTTCAAAATCAACTGAATCAACTCTGAATTTCTCAAAATACAAATCCGGTCTCGAAATCTCAAACAATCATCATTATCAACTCAAAATTCTGAATCAGAAATCAAACCACACTGATCTCGTTTTTCCATAATTTCAACATCACTTTTCTGAGCATCACAAATCTGACGTATAAACATTGGCCTCACTTTTAATTCAACCAAAACCGAACCATCATCACACAGATCTATCTGAGTACTCATTGCTCGCAAAGCAAATAAAGACTTTCGGCTCAAAGCATCAGCAACAATATTAGCTTTACCTGGATGATAATCAATTACTAATTCATAGTCTTTTAGTAATTCTAACCACCTTCTCTGTCTCAAATTCAATTCTTTCTTAGTCATTATATATTTCAAGCTCTTGTGATCCGTATAAATGTGACATTTCTCACCAAACATGTAATGATGCCAAATCTTTAATGCAAATACAATCACAACTAATTCAAGATCGTGCGTCGAGTAGTTCTTTTCATGCGGCTTTAACTGTCTCGAAGCATAAGCTATAACTTTACCCTCTTGCATCAACACACAGCCCAAACCATTCAACAATGCATAGTGGTAAACTATAAATTCTTTACCCGATTCTGGTTGGACTAACATTGGTGCCTCTGTCAACAATGCTTTCAACTGTTCAAAACTCTGCTGGCACTTTTCTAACCACTCAAATTTAACATCTTTCTATAGCAATTTTGTCAACGGAGTCACAATCATCGAGAAGCCTTTCACAAACTGCCTGTAATATCCTACTAATCCTGGAAAACTGCAGACTTCAAACACATTTCTCAGAGGCTTCCATTCTAAAATAGTTGAGATCTTGATCGGATCAACTTGTATTCCCGCATCTGACACAATATGTCCCAGAAAACCAACCTCACGTAACCAAAACTCACATTTGCTAAATTTTGCATACAATTGCTTTCACGCAGAGTCTGTAACACAATTCTCAAATGCTCAGCATGTTGCATCTCATCACAAGAATAAATCAGAATGTCATCAATAAACACCACAACAAATCGATCCAAATACGGTCTGAATATCTGATTCATCAAATCCATAAAAACTGCAGGAGCATTCGTTAGTTCGAACCTCGTTCTAAAAGTAGTTTTTGGCACATCTGATTCTTTAACTCGTGGCTGATAGTAACTTGATCTCAAATCTATTTTAGAAAACACTATAGCTCTTTTCAGCTGATCAAACAAATCATCAATACGAGGCAAATGATATTTATTCTTTATAGTCACTTGTTCAACTGTTGGTAGTCAATACACATCCTTATAGTGCCATCTTTCTTTTTCACAAACAACACAAGAGCACCCCAGGGCAGGCAACTCAATCGTGCAAATCCTCTATCAGTCAACTCTTGCAACTGTGACTTCAACTCTTTCAATTCTGTCGGTGCCATTCTATATGGAGCTATCGAGATAGGAGTCATTCCCGGCACTAAATCAATACCAAACTCAACTTCTCGTATCAGATGTAATCCCGGTAGTTCTTCAAGAAATACGTCTGGGAACTCGTAACCTATAGGCACAAATTCAACTCTCTTTTCTATCACTTTTGCATCTATCACATACCCAAGATAGGCTTCGCAACCCTTTTTCACTTAATTCAAACTTTCATCGATGATATAACAGTCGGTAGCCCATTCAAATCTCTGGATTAATTCAAACTATCTCACCATTCTGACTTCTCAAATCAATACTCTTCCGTTTACAATTCACAATAGCATTATGCAAAGTGAGCCAATACATATCCAGAATTATATCAAATTCATCAAATGGTAGCAGCATCAAAGTAGCCAGAAAATAGATATCCCGAAACATCAATGGATAGTTCTTGCATACTTTATCAACCATAGCACACTTGCCTTAGGGGTTTGATACTCTAATTACAAATTCAGTAGACTCAACAGGCAGAGTCTTACTAGATACTAGATTCACACACACATGAATGAGTAGATCCTGGATCTATCAATGCAATCACGTCAGTATCAAATAGAGTAAAAGTACCAGTTATGACGTCTGGATATGTTGCTTCTTCACGAGCGCGAATACGTAGGCTCGGGCAAGTGCTCTCGCCTCGGATCTCACAACTGTATCGGTTGTCCCTTTTTGACTTCCACTCATATTTCTGGTGTTTCTAGGTGGTTTACCCCTAGCCGTTGTATTACTCGGCCTCACACTTTAAACATTGTCTTTCACAGCCAACTCTGGGCAATCTCGAATAAAGTCATCTTATGATCCACATTTATAGCAAGTTCTATTATTGTACTTGCCCCAGCATTCTCCAACATGTCGTCTTCCATACTGTCTACACTCAGGCTTGTTGCTTTTAACACTTCCAACACTCGATTAAATCGAAATTTGAGTTTTAGGACTAGCATTCTGTTTCACTCGGTCTTTACTCGGATGTCCAAACAAAACATTTGAACGATTAGTTGCATCTCTGAATCTCTTTGACAGAGGTTGACACGACTTACTCATCGATCTTTTTCTTTCATCTCTAGCTTCAGAATCTACTTTCTTCTTTTCTTTGCTAAGCTCTTCGGCTTTCCAGGCTCTTGAAACTAACATACAAATTCATTCAAATCAAGTATTCCAACCAACAACTTAATGTCCTCATTCAGACCTTCAATGAAACGTTTACACATAGTAGCTTCATCGAAACACATTCCCGCGCGTATTGGCTCAATCTTACAAACTCCAGTACATACTCAATAACGGACACACAACCCTATTTCTGATCTATGAATCGTTGACTGATATATTTCTTTCGAAATTCAACTTGAAAGAAATCCCAGGTGATTCTCTCTCTCGGAACCATAGATAACAACATTTTCCACCAATTGTATGCCGTATCTCTCAACAATGAAACAACACATCTTTTACATTCATCTGGAGTCAATGACATCTCGTCAAACACTCAAATTGTATTCTCGAGCCAAAACTCAGCTCGCTCGACATCATCATCAACTGTGGCTCTAAACTCTTCGGCCCCACACTTTCAGATTTTATTCACATGAGGCTTACTCAATCGGATCAGATCTAGAACTTGTGGCACTACAGGCACTTGTGGGGGTATTCATTTGAACGAACTCCGATAACCACTCACTCATCATTTAAAAGAAAGCTTACTTAGCCTCTCCCTCGTGGCTACTAGCTATCGACCTAGATTCGGCCGGCGCTATCCCTTGGGTGGGAGCAAGCGCATTGCTCTCAACATCATTAGCAACTGCTCGATCAGGATCCATTTACTATATAAAAACACATTTTTAACTGGTAGGATTCATCACACTATCGCAATTATATATATGGCATTTCTAGCTAGACTCACACGGGCTACGTAAGTCCTAGAATCGACTAAATCGTAGCTCTAATACCAATAAAATGTAACACCCCTAACCTAAAACTGTCACCAGTCTAGGATTAAGAAGCATTATCTATCAATCCGGAACATTTACAATCATTTTACAACACATAGTCAATCATCATCTAAACATATCAAAATATAAACATATAGTCCCTTAATGAGGTCTACGAGACCTTAAACACGTGTTAGAAAGGGGTTGAGACTAAATTGATCACATACAAAATTTTTAAAAAAATCAAACATTTTTCAAAGCTGTAGAGGTCACACGCCCACGGCCTCGGACACACCCATGTGTCCAAGCCATGGCAAAATAGGGCATACATACTGACTTGTCGACATGACCTGAGACACCCCCGTTCGCCTCACCCGTGGTCAACACTGACTTGCACCACTCGGCCAGTCACACGCCCGTGTGTTTAGCCCATGTGCGAGCCTGACTTGTTTCAATTTGCAAACTCGAAAGACACAGTCGAGTCACACGCCCGTGTGCTCAACTGTGTGGGTAATTATAGGCCATTTGCAAGGCCAATTTTCCATCCACACTTTGGCATCACTTATAATCATCAATCCACATACATTTATACCTCAAATGGCAACCAAAACATATTAATATATGCACCAATTATCTATCAACCACACCATTTATTTCCATACTCAATTTCAACTCAAATAAGTCTATCTAAAATATCAATTTCACATCCCACATCATATAATCTATTCATCATTCATTCCTTACCAATTCTATCATGAAACATACCATTTCCATCTTCCTGATTTATGCAATAATAATCACTCACATAGAACACACATATAAATCATTCTTTTCACATGTCCAAAACATTTACCAAACCATCAAACTTCCAAGCCAAATCACATGGCAAGACTTGTACACTTCAAAACATGTCATCATGACTAGCTTATATATGCTATATACCAAATATATACAACTTCCAAAAGTACCAAAATAGATAGTCGATACTGTGATTGAGTCACTGACGATCCTCAGATCCTATCTAGCTTTAAAGACACTGTAAAATAGAGAAACACTTTACACAATAAGCTTAAGAGCTTAGTAAGTTCATAATATAATACATTTAACTCAATGATTCAAAATCAATATACAAAATAAACCATCACATAGAATATTTCACAAGAAAGCACAATCTCATCCATATTCAACTCTCGCATAACCATCCATTCATCTAATACCAAAGTCATCAACCACATAGGTTTCATACATACCTTTGCCAACACTCAGTTAACGAACACTTTTGCTACTCAATACTCAATATTACAACTTCGATCAATATTTAATAATCATTTGACTTACTCGCACACTTAGTGCCAAATTCTTAGCTGAAGCTTTAATACTGTTGCACACTTAGTGCCTTTATATTAAACTGAATTTAACTCGGTATCTCACACACAGTGCCAACCAATATAGCCGAAGCTTCTTTTATTTCGCACACAGTGCTATTCACCCCTGTCTCAATTCTAATTACGCACACTTAGTGCCACATATCTCCAATCCACATATATAGCATTTCTAATTTATCAACCACATATTCAATCATTTCATAACACATGAATATAATCTAAACGATTCGTATTTTACACGAACTTACCTCGGATGACGAAATACAAAACAAGTCGACAAATCGAGCACTTTATCTTTGCCTCGATCTCGATCCAAATCTCTTTTTTCTTGATCTATATATATTCAAATTTAGCTCATTCAATCACCAAATCATTCAATTTAGTCCAAACACATATATTTAGGGCATTTTACAAAATAGCCCTCATATTTCCACATTTCGACACTTAAGTCCATATTTCATAAAATCATCAAATTCACATAATTTCTTTTCACACATGCCTAGCCGAATTTTCCTTATGTTCATACAAGCCCACATATTTCATTTATTTCACATTTTAGTCCTCCAATTTCTCATTTTCACAATTTAGCCCAAATTACTCAATTTCACCAAAAATTCAAATACAAAATATGTTAACCCAACACTAAGCTTTCATATTCCACCAACTAACAACACAAAGTTCACATATTCATCAATGGAATTTCTCAAAATCTTCATCAAATTCTAAAATTAAAGCATGGGCTTGATAGTACTCTAAGCAATGATCACAAAAACGTAAAAATCACTAAAAACCAAGCTCAAAACACTTACCAAATAAGCTCACAAGTACCAAAACCTAAAAGTTCATCAATGGCTTTCTTCTTCCTCTATATTAGAAAGATGGTAACATGAATTTCTTATTTGATTTATTATAATATAACATTTAATAGCTAAATACCCATTTTAAACTTAATGAATATTAATAATAACACCAAAAGTCGTGCCATTATCATCCATTTACTATCAAATGGTTTAATCACAACATAAGGACTTCTTATTTTGGAAACCATACTAAATAAGTACTTTAACAATCAGCACACAACATTTTCATTTTATGCGATTAAGTCTTTTTTGCAAATTAAGCACACAAACGTTAAAATTTTCACACAGAACTTTCACACATACTCAATAACATATTGTAAACAACAAAGATAATTTTCAAATATTTTTTTGCCCTCAGATTTGTGGTCTCGAAACTATTATTCTGACTAAGGTCTAAACTGGGCTGTTATAGTTTAGATTTAACGTATAATGCTCATTATTGAAATGTAATATTATGCTTATGGTTTATACGAGCTTAGTAAGCATTCATTGCTTATATGGTTTTATTTCTTTTACTTTCAGATTATCGGAAGCTCGATCGGGTTGGAAGCTCGTCGAAGATCTATCATACTATCCGACGATTATATCAGTAGATTTTGATGTCTTGGTTAAGGTTATAATGGCATGCATAGGTGGAATTTTGAGTTTGGCATGTATATGTCATTTTGAGTGATGTAGCCTTGGTATATTTGGTGCCTTGTTTACATGTGTTAATTTGATAATGTGTTGTAGCATGTTTGAATGGCCCAAGTGATATATGATAAATTGACCTTAACATGGTCAAGATATGGTATGCTTTGGAAAGGTTTTGAATAGATGTGCATGATTGAAATTTGGTTTATATACATGTTAATTGTTGGAACCATCTGGGTATGGTTAGACTTGTGTCATTTAGATGGCCTTGATGGTTGTATATGATATGGTCATTTGAAGTTGTGTTTTGAATAACCAAATTGGTATGTTTGGATGTAATTTTGGCATGTGGTCAAATATGTATAAGTTAGATATATGTATATTTGGGATGCATGATAACTATATGATGGAAGTTCAAATAGTGGATAAAAATGTATAATATAAATGGCCTTTTGGTATGTTTGAATATGGTGAATTGGTATAATTGTTATAGATGAAATGTATGGCTATTGGTGCTAGATGTAAAATGGCATATTTGGTACTTTTGGTGTGGAATTTGATAGGTAAACAAGGTGGTAAGTTATGACATAAGTTTAGTTATAAGTTAGTTGAACTTTTGGCCAATTTATGTATATGGATATACATGTTTAATGGTTTTAATTGAGATGTCTTTTGGGCACATTGGTTGTATGCTTATTTACCTTAATTGGATAGCTTGTTATAGCATGGTTTGGTTCACTTTGGAGTGCTTGATTATATGTGGAAAATTGGTTGTAGGTGGATGCATGTTTGGGTGAGAAAAATGGCTTGAAAGTAGTCTATTTTTCATCCACATGGACAGAGACACGGGCATGTGATGCCATTTCGAAGGGTACACGGGCGTGTGAGGCCATTTCGAAGGGTACACGGCCTAGCATACGAGCGTGTGGCTTGGCCGTGTGACCCAAATCAGTGAGTTACATGGGCACTAACACGGGCTGGGACACAGTCGTGTGTGCCTATTTTGAATGCCCCACAGCCTAAGACACGGGCGTGTGTCTCAACTGTAACACTCTTAACCCGTATTCATCGTCGGAATAGGGTTATAGAGCATTACCAGACTTATTACACAAATAAACATGCATTTCTCATACATTTTTCATATCTAAATAATAATCATTCATAATCAATCACATTGTCCCTAATACAAGCCTACGAGGCCCTAAACAGCATTGGAAGTGATTCGAGACTAAACCGATAACTTTGGAAACTTTTTTAAACATTTAGAAAATTTTCTCAAAAACAGGGGACACACGCCCGTGTGGCCCGGCCATGTGTCTCACACTGCCAACAGACACGCCCGTGTCACAAGCCGTATGGACATTCGAAATGAGAACACATGGCCGTGTCCTAGCCCATGTCCGACCCCGTGTAACTCTTTGATTTGGATCACACGGGCAACACACATGTCTGTGTGGCTAGCCTGTGTGCCCTAAAAATGGCCATACATGTCTGTGTGCTAGGCCGTGTGCTAGGTTGTGCCAAACCTGTAGGGTATACTGACTTCTGCCATACAGCCAAGTCACACGCCCGTGTGTGAGGCCGTGTGGAGCATACTAACTTAACTTCAATTTCAATACTAGGGGACACATGGCCGTGTAACGTAACTGTGTGTCATACACGGCTGAGACACACGCTCGTGTCTCTACCCGTGTGGACAAAAATAGGCTATTTATCAAGCCATTTTGCCACCCAATTTTGTGCATACCTACATCAACCCAATAGACACCAAAACATAGCTTAACATTACATTTTATCCCACCAATTCAAGCTTAATTCAGACATAATCTATACCACCTTTATCAATATACACAAGACACAAAATATACCATACCATTTAGACTAACATTACATATACAATTCAATTAAATGTACACTTCCAAATATGCATCATTTAACCTTAAATTCACAAGCAAATCAGTATCCACAAATCAACCATTTGATACTCATCATGCCTATTACCATTAAGCATCACACAACCATCATTCCACACATTCCACAAGACATAGACACACATATATATACATGATTCAAACATACCAAAATAGCCTAAAATGGGCCATCAGTCATGACTATAAATATACAAACCACAACATAAGCATTTACAAGCCAACTTATGTGGCACAACACATTACAAAATATACCAAAATGACCAAAGTCCTTATACATGCCATATACAAAAATACCAAAGTTTAAAAGTAACAAATGATAGTAGGATAGTGTGATGTAGTCTCCGATGATCCTCGAATCTGAGCTAGCTTGATTTCACTATAAAACACAAAAAATTAAACAAAGTAAACTCAATTCAATCATAAATACATATCAACCAATTGAATATAGCAACATATAAATCATTTCACTAACAAACCTTTCACACAATTAATCAAATGTTTATATGTGCACTTCAAAATATCTTCAAATTAAAGCTTATACAGTCCATAAACATACTTGTACTATCTCATATCAATCTCATACTCAACCACATCTTTCATTTACTCGTTGAACCATTCGAAATACTATCAGATACATGGGAAACTCGCGCACGAAGTGCCACATATATAGTCGAAGCTATCTCGATCACATATCACATATATGCTCACTCTCGAGCTATCAACGGGCTTGCTCACACAAGCTGTGGGTCAAGACGGAGCTACACGATGCTGCTCACACAAGCTGTCAAGGAACTGCAACACATGCCGACATACTCAGCCACTGGTAGGATGTACAAGACCAGCACCGTATCACATAAATTTCCTAATGACATGTCACTAGTAACCAAATCTATTCCTAAGGTTCAACTAGGAATTTCAATGCCAAATTGTCATCAAATCATTGTCGAACATGTTCGTAGTCTCGTATTCACAGTTCATACAATATCAAAACATTTAAAACATAATTATAACAATGATTATTACATACGCACTTACTTTAGATGTAAAAACGACGACACGAGTCAACTAATCCGAAACTTTGTTCTTTCCCTGATCTAAGTCTGTATTCCACTTTTCTTGATCTATATGTAATCAAAATCAACTTATTTAATTATCTCTCGATTTAATTTGGTCCAAAATTCACATTAAAACACATTTACACTTTTACCCCTAGAATTTCACAACTTTACAATTTAGTCCTTATTTCATAAAATCACAAATCCATGAAATTCAATCATAACCCATCCTAATCAAAATTCAATTAGGTCCCTAAAAACCCATATTTTTCATTTATTTCACATTTTAACCATAAAATTTCCACTTTTCACAATTTTATTCCTAATTGGCATTTTCACTAAAAAACCACTTTACAAAACTTGTTTGTCTATTAACAACCATTCATAATATATCATCAAACATCAAAACACACATGTATTCACCAATGGCATCATTCAAAATCTTTAACAGTTTTACAAATTGGTCCCTGGGCTAGCTAGACCTAGTTGCAACGATATCAAAAACATAGAAATCATTAAAAACGGGATGAAAAATCATACCAATGCAAGGTAAATAGCTTGGCCAAATGCCCTAGCATGCTTCCATGGTTTTCTCCTTTACATTTTGGTGAAAGAGATGATGAAGATGATAATAAAATGGATTTTGTTTTATTTATTTTATGGTTATTAACATTTTACTTAATTAAACTTAGTAAATAAACACTAAAATCACATAATACATGTCCAATATTGTCCATTCACCATTATAATGGTCTAATTACAACATAAGGACCTTCACTTTAATATTTCATAGTATTTAATACCTTTAACTAGTAGAATGTAAGTTTTACACTTTACGTGATTTAGTCCTTTTTACCAAATTGAGCATTCAAACGTTAAAATTTCTAAATGAAGCTTTCACATAAACATATTAACATGCTTTAAATATTAGAATAATAAAATAATAATAATACTGACCTCAGATTTGTGGTCCCAAAATCACAGTTCTGATTTGACTAAAAACGGGTTGTTACATTACAGGCCGTGTGGACATTCGAAATGGGATCACATGGCCGTGTCCCAACCCGTGTCTGACCCTGTGTAACTCTCTGACTTGGGTCACACGGCCAACACACATGCCCGTGTGACTAGCCCGTGTGCCCTTTGAAATGGCCACACATGCCCGTGTGCCAGACCGTGTGCTAGGCCATGCCAAAACTGTAGGGTATACTGACTTATGCCACACGACCAAGTCACATGCCCATGTGCTGGGCTATGTGGAGCATACTGACTTATTTTCTAATTAAATACCAGGGGACACACAGCCGTTGCTGCGACCTCGTACTCGTAGTTGGATTCGAGTCGTGAATTTTCCCGATCGTAAAATAGAGAAGTATCGTTCTATTTGGAGTTGGTAGTTGAAATAGGCTAAGTAAAGGTTTTTAAGCAAAAGGGTTCAGATGGTTTAGCTATATGAAGTATGTGAATTCGGCTAAGTAAGAAAAAAACAAAGTTATTTTTTTTAAGTTGATAATTTAGGATGGATTAGTAGGCTTAAGATCGAAGAAAGAACCAATATTATAAAAGAGTATTGATCTGAATCCTATATTGAATCTTAAGGTGATAGAAGATAAGAAAGACCTTTGCCAACTATCTATTAAGAGATAGGAACCAAAGGTATAGGGTTTCGAATGCCACACTCAAAGAGTGATAAGTTCGTAAAGGAACAAGGTAGACGCCACTAGCAAAGCTAGATAAGTCAGCTTGAGTCTTAAACGAACAATGAGAGTTGAATAAACTCATAGAAGATAAATTAAACATATAAGGTGTCACAAGTCTAAATTACAACAAATTAGCTTCCTATTATAGCTCACAACTTAGCTAGCCGAATGGACACAAAGTAGCTAAAAGGACAGCCTTAATTCAGCTTAATTGAGTTGAAACTTCCTTGAACCTTCCCAAAAACGTCCCTTGTAGTTTCCTAGGTCAGCTTGGCTTGATTAAAGTAAATGTGGAGCTGAATATGATCAGCCAAGAGGTGTGAACAGCTTTAAAGAAACTTCCTTGATTAGTCGAATAGACTTGAGCTTTTAATAGTAGCTTGGGCACTCCAATAGCCTTCCATGTGAATAGCCTTTTAGGTGTGAAAGCTCAAAACCGAAGCCTCAATGTGTGAAAAGAATCCTTTAGCTGATTTGAACAAATGTGAAAGCTTTGGTGACTCTTGTAATGCATGAAGGGGCTTCATCAATGTCATCCATGCAAGCACATTAAATTCAGCTAAGACAACATAAATTCGGCTAAGACAAATTAACTCGTACTTGCAATTAATTTGTCTTAAGCTAAGACACATTAAGATGACTATTTAATATGTACTTCACTAAGACACATTAAACACCTAAACGAAGACACATTAAAACCTTAATTAAAATGTTTAGATTATGACAAATTTAAACACACTATAAATTATGACATATTTAATAACTTAAAATAAATAAAATAAATTAACTAAGACCAAATTAAATATTTATTCTAGCAAAAATAATGCACAAGTTAAAATGACTAAAGAAGAGCTCAATGAGCTAGGAACGAGCTAGATGAGCTTGAAGAAGGTTGCAAGGCATGCTTGGCTTGCTTGTCCAAGAACATTCGATAAGCCCCGCAACAGTTTCACCCCAAACTCAATCGATTAAAGTCATAACAGCATCTTTGAATCTCTTAGCTCAAGCTCGAGTTATCGACCCTAATGGCAGCTCAATAGGATCCATGTCAGCTGTAGGTGAGTCTCAAGTCTTGTCCGTATCATCCCCTCCCTCTTCGAAGTGATTTGTCCCCAAATCATCACCTAAATCAAAGGGAGATAAGTCAGACACGTTAAAGCTTGCACTAATGTTATACTCACCTGGAAGGTCGAGCTTGTAGGAGTTTTCGTTAATTCGTTCCAACACTTGGAATGGACCATCTCCTATTGGTAACAATTTTCACTTTCGTTGAACTAGAAATTGTTCCTTCCTCATATGAACCCAAACCCAATCACCGGGTTCAAACACAACATGCTTCCTTCCTTTATTGGCCTTGTACATGTAATGTTCGATCCTTGCCTTAATGTTGGCCATCACTTTTTGGTGTAACTGCTTCAAGTACTCAACCTTCCGTTTAGCATCTACATGAACAACTGATCGTTAGGCAAAGGAATTAAGTCAAGTGGAGTCAATGGATTAAAACCATAAACAATTTCAAAAGGTGAGTGTTTAGTTGCTGAATGGATTGATCTATTGTAAGTGAATTCTATGTGCGGCAAACACTCCTCCCATGATTAATGGTTCTTCCGAATGATAGCTTGCAACAGAGTGGACAAGACACAATTATCCACTTCAGTTTGGCCATCCGTTTGCGGGTGACATGTTGTCAAAAATAGTAACTTTGTGCCAAGCTTTCCCCACAACGATCTCCAAAAATGGCTAAGGAATTCTGCGTCTCGATCAGAAACAATTGTTCTCGAAATTCCATGCAATTGAACAACTTCCCTAAAGAACAAGTTAGCAACATGAATAGCATCATCAATTTTATTGCAAGCTATGAAATGAGACAGTTTAGAAAAATGATCAACTACAACAAAGATTGAATCTTTTCCATTTTTGGTTCTAGGTAAACCAAGGATAAAGTCCATGGAAACGTCGACCTATGGCTCCTCAGATATGGGCAATGGCGTGTATAACCCATGGGGTTTGATCCTCGATTTAGCTTTCTTGCAAGCCACGCATTGATCACAGACCCTCTCGACATCTCTTTTCATCCTCGGCCAAAAGGAATGCTCTTGAAGCATTACTAAGGTCTTTGCCATGCCGAAATGGCCCATGAGGCCTCCGCTATACGCCTCCCTCACCAATAAGTCCTGAACGGAACCTTGTGGGATGCAAAGTTTTCCTTCTCTAAAAGGAAGCCATCATGTCTATAGAATCTATCAAAAGCAACATTCTCACAAAATTTATATAATTCACCAAAATTAGCATCATTCGCATATAAATATTTCAAAAACACAAACCTAAGCAGTTTAGAATCCAAATGAGTTAAGAGACACCTTCTAGATAATGCATCAGCAACAATATTTTCCTTACCTTTCTTGTACTTAATAACATATGGGAAAGACTCCAAAAATTCAACCCACGTGGCGTGACATTTATTCAATTTTTTTTGGCCTTTGAGGTGCTTCAATGCCTCATGGTCAAAATGCATCACGAACTCTTTAGGCCATAAGTAGTGTTGCGTACAATTTCTGATACAGTCCGATGAAACGTGGACTCAACTTGCCTTTACAATTGAAATGAAGTATTTTCTTCCACGGAGATACTTTCAAGAACACTTTGTCATCGATCTGGAATTCAATGTCTTTTCGTTTCAAATCTGCGTATGATTTCTGACGATCTGAAGCTACTTTCAAACAGTTGAGAATTACTTTTACTTTCTCTTCGATTTCTCTAACCAAATCAATCCCCTGAATCTGTTTCTCATTAAGCTCAGTCCAGTACAATGGAGTCTAGCATTTACGACCATACAAAGATTTGTACGGTGCCATCTTTATGCTCGATTGAAAGTTGTTATTATACACAAATTCAACCAGCGGCATATATTTCTCCTAATGGCCTTCGAATTCCAAAACACAGCATCGGAGCATATCTTTGAGAATCTGAATTACTCGCTCAAATTGTCCATCGGTTTGCGAATGAAAAGCTGTACTAAAATTCAACTTTGTACCCAAAGCTTCTTGCAATTTCTTCCAAAATCGCGACTTATATCTCGGATCTCTATCTGAAATAATCAAAATTGGCACTCCGTTCAATCTAACAATCTTAGCAATATACAATTCAGCTAATCTATCGAGTGAATAGTCAGTACGTACCAAAATAAAATGAGCTAATTTTATCAACCTATCAATAACAACCCAGACCGCATCTTTTTTTTCAGAGATAAGGGCAAACCCAATATGAAATTCATTGTTACTCTATCCCACTTCCACTCAGGAATCATAATAGGCTGTAATAAACTTGACGACACTTGATGCTCAGCTTTGACTTACTGACAAGTCAAACATTTCGAAACAAATTCTGAGATATCACGTTTCATGCCGTGCCACCAATAAAGCTGTTTCAAATTGTTATACATTTTCGTGCTTCCCTAATGCACTAATAAACAACTACTATGTGCTTCATTTAGAATCTTCTGAATTAGTTCAAAATTTCCTGGTACACGTATTATATCACAAAACATCAAATAGTCATCAGGCCTTATTCGAACCTCTGAATTAGAAGTCGACTAACACTGAGCTCGTTTTGCTTGCAAATAATTATCAATTTTTTTAGCCTCACAAATCTGCTGTGGAAATAACAGTTTCGTATTCAACTCGGCTACTATCGAACTGTCATCAGACAAAGCTAATTGTGTGTTTAAAGCACGTAAAGCAAATGAGGACTTTCGGCTCAAAGCATCAGCAACTACATTAGCTTTCCCCTGATGATAGTCAATCACTAACTCATAGTCTTTTAGCAATTCTAACCATCTTCACTGTTGCAAATTCAAATCTTTCCGAGTCATCAAATATTTCAAACTTTTGTGGTTGGTATAAACATGGCATTTCTCACCAAACAAATAATGACGCCAAATTTTCAATACGAACACTATCGCGGCTAACTCTAGATCATGCATTGGATAATTCTTTTCATGCGGCTTCAACTATCTCGAGGCATAAGCTACAACTTTGCTTTCCTGCATCAAAACACAACTCAGGCCATTTAACGATGCATCACTGAAAACTATGAATTACTAAACTAACACTGGGCCTCTGTCAATAATGCTTTCAATTGATCGAAACTTTGTTGATATTTCTCGGACCATTCAAACTTCACATCTTTCTGTAGTAATCTGGTCACTGGTGTAGCAACTATCGAGAACCTTTTAACAAAGCGTCAATAGTAACCAGGCAATCCTAGAAAACTTCTAACCTCAGACACATTTTTAGGTGGTTTCCAATCAATAACTGCAGAAATCTTGCTTGGATCAACTCAAATACCATTCGTCGAGACTATATGTCTCAAAAATCTAACTTCCCAAAGCTAAAACTCACATTTGCTAAATTTAGCATACAGTTGCTTATCTTTCAAGGTTTGCAATACAATCCTCAAATGCTCGGCATGCTCAGACTCATCTTATGAATAGATCAGAATGTCATCAACAGACACAACAACAAATCTGACTAAATACAGCCTAAAAATCCGATTCATCAAATCCATAAAAATGGCAGGAGCATTAGTCAAACCAAAAGGCATAACAAGGAATTCATAATACCCATACTCATTCTGAATGTAGTTTTTGGTGCATCTGAGTCTTTAACTCGCCATTGACCATAACTCATCTCAAAACAATCTTTGAAAACACTGTTGCACCGTTCAACTAATCAAACAAATCATCTATTCTCGACAACGGATACTTATTCTTTATCGTAACCTTGTTGAGCTGGCGATAGTTAATACAAATTCTCATTGACCCGTCTTTCTTCTTTATGAACAATACAGGCGCACCCCAAGGCGAAAAACTAGGTCTACAAAACATCTATCCATTAACTCTTGTAACTGAGCTTTCAACTTTGTCAGAGTCATTCTGTACGAAGCTATTGATATAGGTGTTTTTTTCAGTACTAATTCAATACCAAACTCAACAACTCTAATAGGTGGCAATCCTGATAATTCTTCAGGAAATACATCTGGATATTCACAGACAACTAGCACTATTTCAATCTTCTTTTTGGACACTTTAGTATCTAAAACATAAGTGAGATAAGCTTCGCATCCTTTTCTCACATATCTCTGAGCCGACATCAATGAAATCACTATTGGTAATTCACCCGACTCATCAGATTCAATTTGAAGAATTTTCTATAGTTTTTCATCTATAATTCACAACGGCATCATGTAGAGTCAACCAATCCATACCCAGAATAACATCAAATTCATCAAATGGTAAAAGCATCAAGTCAGCCGAAAAACAGTAACCCCGAGTCATTAAAAGACAGTTCTTGCAAACTTTATCAACTAGAAAATACTTGCCTAAGGGGTTCGATACTTTAATCAAAAATTCAGTAGACTCAACAGGCAAACTCTTATTAGACACCAAATTCATACATATATACGAATGAGTCGATCCAGGATCAATCAATGCAATAACATTTGTGTCGTAGAGAAAATGTACCGGTAATAACATCTGGTGATGACGCATCTTCGCGAGCGCGAATAGCATAAGCTCTAGTAGGTACTCTGGCCTCAGATCTCACTGTAGAATCTTTCATTGTACCACAAGTAGCTATATTGCTTGATCTTGCATTCTAAGATTTATCTTTTTCATTTAACTCAGGACAATTTCGGATAAAATGATCTCGCGAACCACAACTGTAACAAGCTCTATTTTTATTTTTTCATCCAACAGTCTCCAAAATACCATATTCCACACTATTAACACTCGTGTTTAACATCTTTCACATTGCCAACACTCGATACCGATGTGGCTTGAGCCTTAGGGCTGGTGTATTGCTTTCCACGATCTCTATTGGAATATCCCACTGAAGCTATCGATCGGTTAAAATAGTCTCTGGATTTCTTCGACGAGGATTGATAAGGTTTACTCATCGATCTTTTCCTTGAGTCTCTTGCCTCTGAATCAACCTTTCTCTTTTCTTGGCTAAAGTCTTCAGCTTTGCAAGCCCGATCAACTAACACAACAAATTCTTTCAAATCCAATATCCCAACCAAATTCTTTCAAATTCTTCATTCAGCTCGTCAACAAACCGCTTGCACATAATCTCTTCAATAGATACATACTCCGGAGCGTACTTACTCAATCGTACAAATTCTCTCGTACTCGGTTACAGTCATGCGACCTTGTTTCAATTCTAAAAACTTTTTGTGCTTTTGATATAGGAACCATTGACTAATGTATTTCTTTCAAAACTCAATCTGAAATAATTCTCAGGTAACTCTCTCCCTTGGCACTACCGATACTAATGTATTCCACCTTTGATAGTAATATCTCTTAAAAGGGATATGGTACATTTTAAACATTCAGCCGGTGTGCAAGACAACTCGTCAAACACTCGAATCGTATTTTCAAGCCAAAACTCAGCTCTCATCATCATTATTAGCCCTGAACTCTTTAGCCTCGCGTTTATGAATCTTATTAACTGGAGACTTGTTCAATCTTAAAAGCTCAACTCCTTAAGGAGCTACAGCTACAGGTTGGGGATTAGGAGGGGGTGGAGGTTGTTGAGTAGTCGGGTTAGTACGAATGTATTGATGAACCACTCGTTCATCATTTGGAAGAAGGCTTCTTTAGCCTCTCCTCCTTGGCTACCCGTCTTGGGAGCAGGCGTATTACTTTCAACCTCATCAACTACAGCTCGATCGAGATTCATTTCTATATGAAAACACATTTTAAAAAGTCAGAAGTCATCACACTATCATAGTTTATATATGGCATGTATAGCTAAACTCTCACATACGCCACGTTAGTCCTAGAATCGACTAAACCATAGCTCTGATACCAATAAATGTAACACCCATTACCCGTATTCAATGTTGGAATAGGGTTACGAGGTATTACCGATCAATTCACAACACATATAGCATACATTTATGCAACAATAAGCATTCATTCTCATATAAAGACTTACGAGACCTTAAACATGCTTTAGAAGTGGTTTGAGACTAAACCGATGTCATACGAAAATTCTGGAACTTAGAAATTTTTTCATGTAAACAAGAGTCACATGCCTGTGTGAATAGGCCGTGTGCCTCACACGGCTAGTAAACACGCCAGTGTCTTAGGTCGTGTGAAAACAGGGCATACATACTAACTTGGGTCACACGGCCAACCACACGCCCGTGTGTCTAGCCCGTGTACCCTTCGAAGTGGCCACACACGCTTGTGTGCCAGGCCATGTGCTAGGCTGTGCCAAAATTGTAGGGTATACTGACTTATGCAACACAGCCAAGTCACATGCCTGTGTGCTAGGCCGTGTGCCAATTAGGGGATATACTGACTTGTACCACACAGCCAGTCACACGTCCGTGTGTGAGACCATGTGGAGCATACTGACTTCAATTTAATTTCAACACCATAGGACACACAGCCGTGTAACATGATCGTGTGTCACACACGACTGAGATACATACCCGTGTCTTTGCTAGTGTGGACAAAAATTGGCTATTTACCATGCCATTTTGCCATCCCATTTGGTACACACCTTCACCTACACATATGGTACAAAAACAAAGCAAAATAGGCAATCCAAAACAACCAAATCAACCACAATTCTTACCATTTCATCTAAACATTTCTTAGCCTAAATCTCAATCATAAACACTATCTATTCATTAACCATTTCCAAGTATCATTAAACACATTATAAAATGGCACTAACATATCTAATCAACATATACTAAACTTACATCATTTTGCTCCCAATTCACAAGCATAACACCAATTCCAAAAATCTCATAATATAAACCATAAGCACACTTATATTTACAACCAAACTAGCCAAATTAAGCCAAATCTCATGGCTATAAATACAAACAAAACATAACCATTCACAAGTCATCTCAAATGGCAATATTCACTTTCAAAACATAACCAAAATGACCATGATCCTATACATGCCATATGATCAAACCATAAGTTCAAAAGTACCAAAGTGATGGTTGGATAAAGTGACATAATCTCTGACGATCCCCGATTTCGAGCTAGCTTTGAAATCACTTTAAGACATGGAAAAATAAACAAAGTAAGCTTTATAGCTTAATAAGCTCGTTTGATATAAACTTAACTAATCACAAATACACATTCATCAATCTAAACATATTATCATGAAATTCAAGATTACTAACAAACCTTTCACATGCTTATTCATAAGCTTATATACAAACTTTGTAACTTCTTCAATTTTAAGCTCATAATATACATATACATACCTGTACTAATCCATAACAAGCTCATACTTACACAGAATACTGTTGAATACTCGATATCTTGCACACTAAGTGCTATACTCGATGTCTTGCACACTAAGTGTTATACTCGATGTCTCGCACACTAAGTTTTGTACTCGATGTCTTGCACGCTAAGTGTCGTACATAGCCGAAGCTATACAAATAGCCAATTTATCATCGAACATAAATGTAGTCCCGTATATACAATTTATGCAATATTAAAGCATTAAAAAGCATAATTATAACAATGCTTATTGCATATGAACTTATCTCGGATATTGAAACGGTGAATCGGCTATTTATTTAAAATTAACTCATTTAATCAACTATTTATTCAAATCAATCCAAAATATACATTAAGGCTATTTTACACATTTGCCCTCAAACTTTCACATTTTCACAATTTAGTCCTTATCACATAAAATTGCAAATTCATAAAATTTAGTACAAACCCATGCTTAGTCAAATTTAATACATGTTACTAGCAGCACATATTTTCTATTTATTCACACTTTTAACTACCACATTTCACATTTTCTCAATTTAATCCCCTTTTTTTGACATTTTTGTCAAAAATCACTTTACAAAAGCTATTAATCTAACATTAAACCTTCCAAATCTATCATAAATCATCAAATCACTCAAGCATTCAATAATGGCAAAATGATAAATCTTTAGCAGTTTTGAAATTTAAGGTACGAGCTAGCTAGAATACGAAGCAACGATCACAAAAACATAAAAATCATTAAAAACGGATCAAAAACATATACTAATTGAAAGGAATGAGATTGCCGAAATGTTAACACCAAAGGGTTAGGTTTTTCTTCTTCAATCAGTTAATAACACCATTAATGAATGAAATTTGATTTTAGTTCTATTAATTAAAACATTATTTGTCTTTTTACTAATTTGCCATTAAAATAATTCATATTTACATAAATGCCAAACCAAATATCATCCGCTAACTCACAATTGGGCTATTTAACTCATAAGCACTTAAACTTTAAGGTTTTATAGCTATTTAACACCTTTAACTAATAGAATAACACTTTTGCACTTTACACGATTTAGTCTTTTTTCTCAAATAGACCAACTAAACAATAAAATTTCTTCACGAAACTTTCACACAATAATTCTATCATGCTGCTGTAAACTTTAATAAAATAAATATTTTGACTTCAGATTTGTGGTCCCGAAACCACTGTTTCGATTTGACTAAAAACTTGTTACATAAATGAACAATGAGAGTTGAATAAACTCACAAAAGATAAATTAAACATATAAGGTGCCAAAAGTCTAAATTACAACAAATGAGCTTCATATTTATAGCTCACAACTTAGCTAGCCGAATGGACACAAAGTAGCTAAATGGATAGCCTTAATTTAGCTTAATTGAGCTGAAACTTCCTTGAACCTTCCCAAAAACATCCCTTGTAGTTTCCTAAGTGAGCTTGGCTTGATTGAAGTAAATGTGGAGCTGAATGGAGCTGAATATGATTGGCCAAGAGGAGTAAACAGCTTTAAAGAAGTTGCCTTGATTAGTCGAATAGACTTGAACTTTTAATAGCAGTTAGGGCACTCCAATAGCCTTTCATGTGAATAGTAAAAAATGAGCAGCCTTTTAGGCGTGAAAGCTCAAAATCGAATGGCCTCAATGTGTGAAAGGAATCCTTCAGCTGATTTGATCAAATGTGAAAGCTTTGGTGACTCTTGCAATGCACGAAAGGGCTTCATCAAAGCCGTCCATGCATGTACCTACTGTAACAGTCCGGTTTATACCCTAGTCGAAATAGTGGTTTTGGGACCACAAATCCGAGTCTGTATAATATTTTAATATTATTTTCTGTGCCGTTGATGTGTGATTAAGCATGTGATAAATTTTCGTGAGCTAATTTGACTGTCTGTGTGTTTAATTTGACAAAATGATTAAATTGCATTAAATGTGAAAGTTGCTTGCTAATTTTTTAAGTGCTTAAATGATGTGGCTTTGTAAAGATGGAAGCCTTATATGGCAAATAAGCCATCTTTGAGATAATGGATGAATGAAAGTCATAAATGCCCTTATAACATGTTTGTTTTATTTATTTATGGAATGGATATTTTAGTAATTGAATAATAAAATATTGGTAATAATAAAACAAACATTAAAATGATGAGAGAGTGCTCATCTTTGTGCCGAATTTGAAGGAAAAGAAAAGAGATAAAATTCAAGCTAGGTTCGACTATTAATCATCTTGATTCAAGGTTAGTTTTTGATCCGTTTTCGATAATTTTTACGTTTTTATAATCGTTGCTTCGTCTACTATCAAACCCATGTTTCAATTTTGTGTATTGGTGATGTTTGTAAGTTGTGCCATTGATACTATGTTGAGCTTTGTGATGCTTTAAGGTGTTAAATGATAGATTGGTGGTAGATGAACATGTTTTGTTCTTGAAGTTTTGATTAATTTAGCTTAATAGGGCTAAATTGAGAAAATGACAAATCGAGGGACTAATTTGTAAATTTGATGAAAATGTGGGTTTGTATGTGATATATATGTATTCGGCCAAGCTTGTGTAAAAGTAGATTTTGTGAATTTGATGTTTTGAGAAAAATAGACTAAATTGCTAAGTTGTGCGATTGTGAGGGCTAATTTGCAAATTGCCCTAAATGTGTGTCTTTGGATTGAATTGAATGAACTAGTGAATAAAAGGGTTAATTCTGAATATGTTTAGATCAAGAACCGAGTAAAATAGATTTAGATCGCGGGAAAGCAAAAGTTATCAAGTAGCCGTTTTCTATTCCGATAAACCGAATCCGAGGTAAGTCACTATACAAATAACTGAATATGTATGCATTTGTAATTGTTCATATGTTTAATGATGATAATGAATGCTTATGAGAAATTCTATAATTGAATTCCGAGATAAGTTCTGTATATTGACTAAGTCTGAGAAGCCTAGTACGAACCTTGACATAGGTATCTGTTATGTTTTATCATGTAAGACCATGTCTGGGACGTTGGCATTGATTTGAGATTCGTGTAAGACCTTGTCCGGGACAGTGGCATCGATATCTGATTATGTGTAAGACCACATCTGGGACGTTGACATCAATATAAACTTTACGTATAAGACCACATCTGGGACGTTGGCATCATTATGAAACTTACGAGTAAGACCATGTCTGGGACATCGACATCATTTTGATTCGTATAAGACCATGTCTGGGACAGTGGCATCGATATCCGAGTGCATGTAAGACCTCGTCTGGGACATTGGCATTGTACGATTATTCTGAGCTTTCTGAGTATCCCATTGGATTTATTACTGTTCAACAGGCAAGTCTATGATACTAATTGCAAATCCGAGCTATGAACAAATACGTGATAGTAAATTCAATTCAGGTATGTTGATTATACACTAATTTTGTATACAAGGTAAGCATCAATATGATCTTACTATGATGCTATGAATATGGAATTGATGATATGTTGTATAAGGTTTTGGTGAAATGAGATATGTGTTTATATGATCTTTGAATTGAGAATATGGCTAATGTGGTCAAAAGTATATGAATCAAAGCAAGTACATGCATTTTATGTTAAGTTGTTGTATATTGACTTACTAAGCTTTTAGAAAGCTTACTCTATGTGTGTGTTTAATCTGTTTTATAGGTCGTCAAAGCTACTGAAGGCTCGAGACTGTCAAGGATCGTCATCACACTACTAATATCATTTTGGTACACCTTGGATATGTATATAGCTAGATATGGCATGTATAGGCTAGTTCTTGTGATGATTTGTAAAGTTAACTTAGCCATGTGATTTGGCTAGTTATGTTTTGGTACCATGCTTAGATGAATGTGATATGTGAAGTTGTTATGATATGATTAGTTGATATATGGAATGATTATGAGATGGTAAGTATATAGACAAATGGTGCATAGGTATAATTGAGTTTTAGTTATGCAAATTGGTATGTTTAGTATTGGTTTTGAATGTATATGTATAATGACAATTTAATGTATAGTTGTGAATATCATAGTGATCAAATGTGCATGATTTGGATGGTTATTTGTATGTTTTTGGTTGCCATATATGCTTGATATGTGTTGGTAAATGATGCTTATAGGTATGAACCTTTTTTGGTTGGCATTTTGGCCTTGTAAATGGCCTATAATGTCACACGGTTGTGGCACACGGGCGTGCCTTAGACCGTGGGTAAATTGGCAGGATGCAACATAAAATCACATGGGGTGTACAAGCCAGTAGCTAACATAAAAATACACGGCCTTGACACGGGCGTGCTTGGTGGCTATGGTTGGGAAGTCAATATATGGCCCAAAAGTACCCGGCCATGGCACACGGGCGTGCTTGGTGGCTGTGGTTGGGAAGTCAATATATGGCCTAAAAGTACACGGCCATGGCACACGGGCGTGCTTAATGACCGTGTTGGTATAGTCAGTATAAACATGGATGGTTACATGGGGGTGTATAGAAGCCGTGGAGGGCACACGATCTCCTCCCACGGGCGTGTCTCCCCTGTATTTTAGAAAAGTTTCAAATTTTCATAGAATTTCATATGTGTTTCAGTTTAGTCCCGACTCGGCCTATAGGTATGTTTAAGGTCTCGAGGACCCGATTAAGGGACATTATGTCTAAGAATGATGATTGAATGTATGATTTTATCTGTGAATGTTTTCGATCTATCCGGTAACGCTCCTAACCCTAATCCGGCAACAGACTCGGGATAGGGGTGTTACACCTACAAGCACATTAAATTCAGCTAAGACAACATAAATTCGGCTAAGACAAATTAACTCCAACTTGCAATTAATTTGTCTTAAGCTAAGACACATTAAGACGACTATTTAATATGTACTTCACCAAGACACATTAAAAACCTATTTAATTTGTACTAAACAAAGACACATTATGTAACACCCTTAACCCGTATCCGTCGTCGGATTAAGGTTAAAGGAGTTACTAGACAGATTAGAATCTTTTACAGACATTTCATACAATCATTCACCAAACACAATCAAAGCGTCCCTTATATAAGTCAACCAGACCTCAATTATGTTTTAGAGTAGGGCCGGGACTAAACCAAACACATACAGAAATTCTCAAAAATTTAAAACTTTTTCAAAACTATCAAAGTCACATGCCCATGTGGCCAGCCGTGTGCCTCCCACGGCTACTGGACACACCCATGTGTCCTAGTCGTGCCAAATCAGAGCATGTATACTAACTTATACACACGGTCATCAGACACGCCTGTGTGCTATGACCGTGTACTCCAAGGCTAAATACTGTCTTATTCACACGGCTACTAGGCACGTCCGTGTGCCATGGCCGTGCACACTTGGGTTGGCTACTGACTTATCCACACGGCTACTAGGCACGTCCGTGTGCTATGGCCGTGTAGGCAAAACAGGCCACTTGCAAGGGCAAAATGCCACCCATACAAGGGTCAATCCCTATAAGCAAATTACCAATTCATTTCATGCACATTTGGCAACCAAAAACATATCAAATTAATCAACAAATCTTCATTTTCAAATCATACCACTTTGCACAACTAAAACACATATACATTTAAGCATGATTCATCTACATTTACCTATCATATATTCATTCCTTTACTCAAATATACATTCTCATAATGCATTCATATGCTTACCATAGCTTAACCATTTCATTAGCTAACAAGCCATAGCAATTTAAGCATCATATATCATAATCACTTATGTATATCATCAACATTTATCTAGCCACATCTCATGGCTAATTATACACTTTTCAACCATAATCCAAAACATCTAGCCTATACATGCCATATTTAGATATATACACATTTCAAAAGTACCAAAATGAATTTGAGTAGTGTGATGACGATCCTCGACGGTCCCCAAGCCTTTAATAGCTTTGACAATCTATAAAACAGAGCAAACACACACACACACAGAGTAAGCTTTCAAAAGCTTAGTAAGCCATATACAAATAAACTTAACATATCGGCATTCAAGACATATAATCAATATGAGTTCATTATTAGCTCAATTTCATAATCATCATTCTTCTTGGCACATTTACTTAGCCATCCATCTTTCAATCTTGCATATCTCCACATACTTTATTAGCTCCTAGTTTTTCCATTCATATAACACATTTACATTCTCATATTCAAATACGTAATTCAACTAGGTAAGTTTAAGAAAATACTTACCTTCTTATACACACAATGTGTACTTATCAAACGTACCTAAAACGGATGTACAATTCACATATTCATTTATTTCTCGGACTTGCCCGTTGAACCGTTCGAAATCTAATAGGAACACAGAGTGCTCGAAACAGTCGTACAATGCCAACGTCCCAGACGTGATCTTACATGTAATCAGATATCGATGCCACTGTCCCAGACAGGGTCTTACACGAATCAATACGATGCCAATGTCCCGGACATGGTCTTACATGTAAATCTCATATCGGTGCCAACGTCCCAGACGTGGTCTTACACGAAATCTCAAATCAATGCCAACGTCCCAGACGTGGTCTTACATGATATCACATAACAGACACCTATGTCATGACATAGTTAATCCTACCTATTCCTAGGTTCGTACGGGACTTCTCGGACTTTAACAACTTGTCGACTTAGTCATAATCTTGGATAGCACATACATTCCATCTCAATGGATAATCATAATAATTCAACTATCATATATACTCAAATAATTCAACACAAATACATTTATTTGTATATCGACTTACCTCGGATTCGGATATTTGTTCGGACTCGGTTATTCGACTACCTTCATTCTCCTGCGATCTAAGTCTGTTTTGTTCGGTTCTTGATCTATACATATTCAAATTTAATCCTCTTATTTAACAACACATTCAATTCAATCCAAAATCACATATTTAGGGCTACTTGCAACTTAGCCCTCTCATTTGCACATTTTATCATTTTAGTCCATTTTTCTCAAAACATCAAATATACAAGATTACCATATATCCATGCTTAACCGAATGCCCATGCATCTCATACAAGTCCAAACATTTCATCAAATTCACAAATTAGTCCCTCAAAATGCTATTTTCATAATTTAGCACTAATTAGCTAAATTCATCAAAAATTCAAGAACAAAACATGTTCATTTAACATATATCTTTCATTTAACACCTAAACTCATCACAAAGCTCACCATTTCATCAATGGAACATCTCATAAACATCATCAATTCTTCCAATTACAACATGGGCTTGATAATAGACTAAGCAGCAATCTCAAAAACACAAAAATCATCAAAAACTAAAGTCAAAACATACCTTAATTTGGGTTAAAAGCTAGTTGAATACCCTAGCAAAACTTTCTTTTCTTCTTCTTTGAAGTTTCGGCCAAATAAGATGATAACTATCATCTTTCAATTGTTTCTTTTATTTAATAACATAATATTAACCCATTTACCAATTTATCCTTATTATAAAACATATGTATAACTTATATATAAGGCCATAAATGTCTTTTAAATATCCACTATCTAAAAATTGGCATAATTGCCTCATAAGGCCTCCTCATTTAAAAGCCACATCAAATATGTGTCTTTTCATAAAGCATGCAAATTTTGCCTTCAATACTATTTAATCCTTTTATCAAATTAAGCATACAGACGGACAAATTATTTTACGGAACTTAATCACAGGGTAAATCACATATCAAAGGCACAGAAAATAACATTAACATATTTCACTGACTCGGATTTGTGGCCCCGAAACCACTATTTTGACTAGGGTCTATACCAGACTATTACAATTCTCCCCCTTAGGGATTTTTGTCCCCAGAAATCTTACCGTTGAACAAATTCAGTTATTGTTGTATCATTGAACCTTCAGGCTCCCACGTAGCCTTTTCTATTCCGTGTTGATACCACAACACTTTAACTGGCGGAATTCTTTTGTTTCGCAGTTCTTTCATTTCATGTGCTAAGATACGGATCTATTCTTCCTCGTATGTCATATCAGATCGAATTTCAATTTTAGATAGAATTTCAATTTTAGACAGAGTAATCAAATGTGACGGATCAGATCTGTATCGACGGAGCATTGAAACATGAAATACATTATGTATCTTTTCTCACCTGGAGGGTAACAACAATCTGTACGCAACAGGTCCAACACACTCAACGATCTCATATGGCCCAATGAACCTCAGACTCAATTTGACTTTTTGTCTGAATTGGAGTATTTTCTTCCGCGAAGACACTTTTAGAAACACTTTATCACCAATTTCAAATTCAATATCTTTTCGTTTCAAGTCTGCATAAGACTTCTGACGATCAGATGCTACTTTCAGACTATCTCAGATTACTTTCACTTTCTATTCTGCATCTTTTATCAAACAATCCCGTGTATCTTATTTTCACTAAGCTCAGTCCAAAACAGAGGTGTTCGACATTTACGTTCGTACAAAGCTTCATAAGGTGCCATTTTAATGCTCGATTGAAAACTATTATTATAAGCAAATTCAATCAGTGGTAAGTACGATTCCCACGTATCGTTGAACTCAAGAATGCAACATCTCAACATATCCTTGAGAATCTGAATAATCCGTTCAAACTGACCGTCCGTTTGTGGATGGAAAGCGGTATTGAAATGCAATTTCGTGCCTAAAGCTTCTTGTAATTTCTTCGAGAATCGTGATGTAAACCTCAGATCTCTGTCTGACACAATGGATAGTGGTACCCCGTGTAATCTCACAATTTCAGAAATATAAAGTTCAGCTAACTTATCAAGTGAGAAATCTGATCATACCAGAATAAAATGGGCCAATTTCGTCAATCGATCAACTACGACCCAAATCGCATCTTTCTTTCTTGGAGTTAAGGGCAATCCAGAAACAAAGTCCATCGTTATTCTATCTCATTTCCACTCGGGAATAAGAATCGGTTGTAGCAATCCAGACGGAGCCTGATGTTCAGCTTTAACTTGTTGACAAACTAAACACTTTGAAACAAAGTCAGAAATGTCTCTTTTCATACCAGACCACCAATAATGTTGCTTCAGATCATGGTACATCTTTGTACTACCCGGATGAACAGATAGACGACTGTTATGAGCTTCATTTACTATTAACTGAATCAACTCTGAGTTTTTTGAAACACAAACTCGATCTCAAAATCTCAAACAATCATTAGCATCCACTCGAAATTCAGAATTAGATTTTGAATCACACTGAGCTCGCTTTACTATCATTTCATTATCAACTTTCTGGGCGTTAGATATTTGCTGTAAAAACAACGGTTTTGCTTTCAACTCAGCTAACACTGAATCTTTATTAGACAGATTTAAATAAGTAGTCATAGCACGTAATGCAGACAGTGATTTCTGACTCAAAGCATCAGCTACAACATTTGCTTTACCCGGAAGATAATTAATTACGAGTTCATAATCTTTCAATAGCTCTAACCATCTTCTCTGTCGCAGATTCAAATCATTCTGTGTCATCAAATATTTCAGACTTTTATGATCTGAAAACACATGGCATCTTTCACTAAACAGATAATGACGCCAAATCTTTAATGCGAATACAATCACAACTAGTTCAAGGTTGTGTGTCGAATAATTCTTTTCATGCAGCTTTAGTTGTCTCGAGGCATAAGCTATAACTTTGCCTCCTTGCATCAATACGCATCCTAGACCATTCAACGAAGCATCACTATATATTATGAATTCTTTACCCGATTCTGGCTGTACTAAAACTAGAGCTTCAGTCAAAGGAGATTTCAACTGCTCAAAACTTTTCTGGCATTTATCGGACCATTCAAATCTCACATCTTTCTGAAGCAATCTAGTTAACGGAGTAGCTATCATCGAAAATCCTTTTACAAACCGACGATAATAACCAGCGAGTCCTAGAAAACTACGAACTTCAGACATATTTTTTGAAGGTTTCCATTCTAGAATAGCAGAAATCTTGCTCGAATCTACTCGTATTCCAGAGGCGGATACAATATGTCCCAAAAAACTAACTTCACGCAACCAGAATTCACATTTGCTGAATTTCGCATACAATTGCTTTTCTCGTAAAGTTTGCAATACAATCCTTAGATGTTCAGCATGTTTAGTTTCATCCCGTGAATAAATTAAAATGTCGTCTATGAATACAAAAACAAATCAATCTAGGTACAGTCTGAAAATTATGTTCATCAGTCCATAAAAATAGCAGGAGCATTTGTTAGTCCAAAAGGCATCACTAAGAATTCATAATGTCCGTACCTCATTCTGAAAGCGCTTTTGAATGTCCAATCTTTACTACATGAATCGGTAGTATCCCGATCTCAGATCTATCTTTGAAAACACAGTGGCTCCTTTTAGCTGATCAAATAAATTATTAATCCTAGGCAACGGATATTTGTTCTTTATTGTCACTTTATTCAACTGACAATAGTCAATGCACATTCTCATCGTGTCATCTTTCTTTTTCAAAAATAGAACAGGAGCACCCAAAGGTGAGAAACTCGGTCTTGCAAACCCTCTATCAGTCAATTCTTGCAACTGTGACTTTAATTCTTTCAACTCTGTTCGTGCCATTCTATACAGAGATATCGAAATAGGTGTAGTACCAGGCAATAGATCAATACCAAATTCAACTTCACGTATCGGAGGCAATCCCGGTAATTCTTTAGGGAATACATCAGAAAACTCACAAACAATTGGCACTAATTCAACATTCTTTTTAGATACTTTTGAATCAATCACATAAGCAAAAAAGTCTTGTCTCCCTTTTTCATATAACACTGAGTTTTCAACACAGATATCACGGAAGACAATCCATTCAAATCATTAGATTCAACCCTAACTATTTCATCATTTGGACACTTCAAATCAATAGTCTTTCTTTTACAGTTTACAACAACATCATGTAATGTCAACCAGTCCATATCCAGAATTATATCAAACTCATCAAATGGAAATAGCATCAGATCAGCAGGAAAATAGATATCTCAAAACATTAACGGCCAGTTCTTGTATACTTTGTCAACCAGAACACTTTTACCTAAGGGGTTTGATACTTTTATAACAGACTCAGTAGACTTTACAGGCAAAGTCTTACTAAATACTAAATTCATGCATACATACGAATGAGTAGAACCAGGGTCTATCAATGCAATCATAGAAGTATCATAAAGTGTAAATGTACCCGTTATAACATCTGGAGATGTAGCTTCCTCACGAGCTTGGATAGCATACGCTCTGGCAGGCCCTTTAGCTTTAAATCTCGCAACAGTTTCTCTAGTAGTTCTCTAACCACCACTGACACTTCTTATATTTGAGGAAAGTCTACCACTTCCAGGAGCATTATCAGATCTCAGATTCTGGATTAAATGATCTAATGATCCATATCTAAAACAAGCTCGGTCATTCAATCTAAAATTTCTTGGATGCTTTTTACCACAATGTTTACATTCGGGTCGCTCGAATCGTACATTTCCAACACTTACCATTGAAGTTGCTGGGGCTTTGGAACTCAATTGAGATCTAGCTCGATCTCTACCTGAATGTTCTATATTAGCCTTTGAATGATTATGTTCATCTCTACATTTCTTCGACGTAGACTGAAATGATTTACCCAGAAATCTCTTTCTCACATCTCTAATTTCAGACTAAGCTTTTCTTTTGTCTTTCCCGAATGCCTCGTCTTTACACGCTCGACCAACAAGTACCACAAACTCTTTTATCTCTAAAATCCCAACTAGCAAGCAGATGTCTTCATTTAAACTATGTAACACCCCTATCCCGTGCCCGTCACCGGATTAGGGTTAGGAGCATTACCGGGTAGATCAAAAAACACTTACAGAAATTCATACATTCATCCATCAATCTAAAACTTAATGTCCCTTTATATGGTCAACGAGACCTTAAGCATGCTTATAAATTTGGGTCGGGACTAAACCAAAACACATACAAAATTTAATGGAAAATTAAAACTTTTTTAGGTTTCAAGGGTTACACGCTCGTGTGGGCAGGCCGTGTGCCTCCCACGGCTGCTAGACACCCCCACGTGTCCTCCCCGTGGTCGAAACTGACTTATCTTCCACGGCCACTAAGCACGCCGGTGTACTCAAGCCATGGTCGATCCTATCAAAAATCACACGGCTACTAGGCAGCAAACACGACCGTGTGCCAAGGCCGTGTACTCTTGTGCTAGCTATATACTTAGCCCACAGTGCCGCTCATGTGCCACAACCGTGTGACGTTATAGGCCATTTTCAAGGCCAAAATGCCACCCACTTGGGTCATACCTACAAGCAAGAATTACCAACTCATTTCATGCACATATGTCAAGCAAGAGCATACCAATTAAACCAACCAATTCATGCATTCAAAACTAGTTCCAAACATGTCAAATTACAAGACTATAACTCATCTCATCACAAGCATATTTCATTCATTTACTAACTCAAAACTTAACCATTTCATGGATCATCTAACCATGCCAAAACATGCTTCACACATTACAAATTCCTTTAAGCAAAATACCAACATATAACTAGCCAAAGCACATGGCTAAATTCACTTCATTTACAAATACAAAAGACTAGCCTATACATGCCACATCTAGCAAAATATATTTCCAAAATGTACCAGAAATAAGTTGATTAGTGTGATGACGATCCCTGACGGTCCCGAGCCTTCAGTAGCTTTGACGACCTATAGAGTAGAGAAATCACACACATGGAGTAAGCTTTCCAAAAGCTTAGTAAGTCATAATGCAAACAAACTTAGCATATAAGGCATATACATACTCATAGATACATTGGCACATCTAAATCACTTAATAAATTATCACATATATACTTGGATTCATGTACTTGGCCATATTTGCCACATTCATCAACTCAAAAGTCTTACAAATACAAAGCTCTTTCATGCTTATTTTCACATATCATATTGTTATCCCAATATACATACTCATCATAGTAAGAACATGTAGATACTTACCTTATATACACACTTGGTGTACAAATCAACATATCTGAAACGGATACTTAATGTACATAGCCATTCGGATTACAAACTTGCCCGTTGAACCGTAAGGAATCTAGTAGGATACTCAAGAAACTCGGAATAGTCGTACAATGCCAACATCCCAGACGAGGTTTTACATGCACTCGGATATCGATGCCACTGTCTGGGACAAGGTCTTACACGAATAAATACAATGCTAATGTCCCAGACATGGTCTTACACGTAAAGCTCAGATCGATGCCAATGTCCCAGATGTGGTCTTGCATGTAAAACTCATATCGATGCCAACATCCCAGACGTGGTCTTACATGAAATCTCAAATCAACACCAACGTCTCAGACGTTGTCTTACATGATAAAACAGAACAGATACCTATGTCATGACATAGCTAATCCTAGCTATTCCTGGGTTCGAATGGGACTTCTCGGACATTGTCGCTATATCGACCTTGTCTCGTAATTCATATACACAACATCTCATAAACATTCATTATCATTATTAGTCATATGAGCATTTATAAATTCATACAAATACGTTTATTTGCATAGTGACTTACCTCGGATTCGGCTTAGTAGAAACAGAAATGGCTATTCATTTACTTTCGCTTTCCCGCGATCTAAGTCCGTTTTCCTCGGTTCTTGATCTATACATATTCTGAATTAACCCTTTTATTTAGTAACTCATTCAATTCAATCCAAAATCACACCACATTTGCACAATTTATCAATTTAGTCCATTTTTCTCAAAACATCAAATTCACAAAATCAACCCACACTCATGCTTAGCCGAATGTACATATACATCATACAAGCCCATATTTTCCATCAAATTTGTAATTTAGCCCTTCAAATTACTACTTTCTCAATTTAGCCCTAATTAACTAAATACATCAAAAATTCAAGAACAAAGTATGTGTTGAAACGCCGATACCCCATGGCGCAGCAGAATAAAATTAGATCCGACGATCCAAACCATGGATCCATGTGTGAGGAACGAATCGGGGTGAAATAAAGGTTTCAAAATTACCAAAACTTCAATCTGAGTAGACAGCGACGCCTTGGCAACAAGAGTTTTGATCTACTGTCGAATCAAGCCACAACCTTTTCCGATGTCAGCCTCTACGTGATCCACCCGGTTTGACTATGAACGGAAGAAATCTCCAAAACTATTTTGGAGGTTTATTTGCTTGACGGCTGCTAGACCTAACAAGCAATCTCTTAGGGTTTTCCATAAGCTTTGCCTCTTTTAAATACCTTTTATATTGGGTATCCTTTTAATTGGGCCTTTTATAATGGGTATCTTTTTCATTGGGCCCATTATTAGGTATCCTTTTAATACCCTTTTATAATTGGTATCTCTTGAATGTATCATAAGATTAAATAAATACAATAAAGTTTTTAACCGAAAATTATAATTACATTAATTATATCCAAAAATTATAATTACATTAATTATAATAAGGATTTCTAGTAAACTATATTTATTTAAATTTATATATGAATCAAATTCATATATTAATAGAATTATGTTGTCATTATGTGTACAACATCCTTGTACATATAATATGTTCAATATTTGATTGCCCAATTAAATTAATTCTTTAATTAATTTAATTCATGTGACAACTAAAAACAATACCAATTATATTTTATTCCGTTCATTTAAACCATAGGGTGTGACCCTGTAGGTTCTTGCAACGTTAGCAGTAATAATAGAACGATTCTAATGTCACAAACAATGAGGGGCATCTAGCAATGCATCATTGCTACCTAAGTTACAAGAAGTCATGATTCCACATAACTTTTTGTGATTAACCTTTCATACATTAATCCTTAAGTCCTTTATCTCTGGAATGGACACAAGTCATGAAATAGTCACACTTGTATAGTCCATCCCATGTTTCTTGATATCTTGAGTAGACTATGATATAACATTAGTATGACATCTCATGTCAACTTATTTGAGCATGGCCATGCATTTCTAGTCTCATTCAATCAAGTGGCCTAAGATATTACTCCCATTATGTAGGAGGGACTTATCCTATATTGATCAACCATATCCCTCTGCATAGATTGTGGTATATCCAACATCAGTCTTTATAGAACAACCAATTACGGTTATACGTTTGATCAGATCAAAATATACAACTCACGATGTTGAGATAATAATTATCTCAAGTCTGAGGATCATATACATATTAATCACTATGAGTAATGTTGTGACAATTACATAATAATCCAATAAACATACTCATAACGGGTCAATCCAATATGTTGTTCTCTAACACACATATTCATGCATTGATTTTGACAATCCACATCAATGACAACTCTTTATCATCAATCAACTACATGTTAGTCTTAATGCATTATTGTTGTCCTAGTCAACAATAATACTCGACTAAGGATCTTTTAAGAATAATCATATTATTCTTAGGACATTATTATAAAACAGTTTATTTATACACACAGAAAGAAAAACTGAAATAATAATGACAACGCTTTATATTAATAAACATGGTAAATTAAGTATGTTATTACAACCATCTCATGATTGGTCTTTGGGCATACTCTTACAATCTCCCACTAGCACTAAGACCAATCACTCATATATCTAATACCAAGTGACTTAGTGTGACGATCATGCTTCTGCTGTGTCAGAGGCTTGGTCAGGGGATCAGCAATGTTATCATCTGAAGGTACTCTGCATATCTCTACATCCCCTCGATCGATAATCTCTCGAATAAGATGGTAGCGTCTAAGTATATGTTTGGATCGCTGGTGAGATCTGGGTTCCTTAGCTTGTGCAATAGCTCCATTGTTATCACATCGGAGCTCTATAGCATCTGATATGCTAGGCACAACCCCTAGTCCAGTAATGAACTTCTTGATCCAAACCGCTTCCTTTGCTGCCTCACTGGCTGCAATATACTCAGCCTCTGTTGTAGAATCGGCTACTGTACTTTGCTTTAAACTCTTCCAGCTCACAGCACCACCATTAAGGCAAAACACAAAACCTGATTGCGATCGAGAATCATCCTTGTCGGTTTGGAAGTCGGCATCGCGTAACCTTTTACACTTAACTCTTCCTCACCTCCATATAATAGGAACGTATCCTTAGTTCTTCTTAAGTACTTAAGGATACTCTTGACTGTGGTCCAGTGACCTTCACCGGGATCTACTTGATACCTGCTCGTCATACTTAAGGCATACGATACATCTGGACGGGTACATAACATAGCATACATGATAGATCCAATAGCGGAAGCATATGGAATTTTACTCATACGTTCTCTCTCTTGTGGAGTTGAAGGACACATTTCCTTCGAGAGTGAAATACCATGTCTCATAGGTAGAAATCCTCTTTTAGATTCTTCCATCTTCGAACCTTTTCAAGACTTTATCTATGTATGTACTTTGGCTTAGACCTAGTAGTCGCCTTGATCTATCTCTATAGATCTTGACTCCTAAGATATAAGTGGCTTCCCCCAAGTCCTTCATAGAAAAACAACTTCTCAACCAAGTCTTAATAGACTGCAAAGTAGGTATGTCATTTCCCATGATAAGTATGTCATCCACATATAGTACCAAGAATGTGATAGTGCTCCCACTAACTTTCTTGTAAACACATGGTTCATCTTCATTTTTGACAAAACCAAACTCTTTGATTGCATCGTTAAAACGAAGATTCCAACTTCGAGAAGCTTGCTTTAATCCATAAATGGATCTTTGCAGCTTACATATCTTTCTAGCATCCTTTGGATTTACAAAACCTTCAGGTTGTGTCATATATACATCCTCTTCAAGTTTCCCATTAAGGAAAGCTGTTTTGACGTCCATCTGCCAGATTTCATAATCATGAAATGCAGCTATGGCGAGCAAGATCCTGATGGATTTAAACATAGCTATAGGAGAAAAGGTTTCATCATAGTCAACACCATGAATTTGGCGAAAACCTTTAGCGACTAATCGCCTTTGTATGTTTGTACATTACCATCCATGTCGCTTTTCTTTTTGAAAACCCATTTGCACCCTATAGGTTTAACCCTTCTGTGGATCAATCAAAGTCCATACTTGGTTTTCATACATGGAATCCATCTCGAGATCTCATGGCCTCAAGCCATTTCTCGAGTCTCCGGGCTTGTCACCGCTTCTTGATAAGTCCTAGGCTCATCTTGATCTATAAGAAGAATGTCACCATGCGTTGTAACGAGAAATCCATATCTCTCGGGTGCACGCGTTCTCTTAAAGATCTGCAAGGGTGTGGTTGTGTTTCTACGATGGTTGTTTGTTCCTCAATTTCTTGTGGAATTTGCTATTGTTCAATCTCTGGTTCAGTGGTATCTTGTGATTCTCGAATTTCTTCAAGTTCAATCTTTCTCCCACTTCCTTTTCTAGAAGTAAATTCTCTCTCTAGAAAACACCACCAGAGCAACAAGCGTTTTGTTCTCGGGGGATTAAAGAAATAATATCCTTTGGTTTCTTTTGGATACCCCACAAAAATACACTTTTCAGATCTGGGTTCAAGCTTAGTAGACGTCTGACGTTTAACATAAGCTTCACAGCCCCAAATTTTCATAAAAGACATACTAGGGCGTTTCCGGTCCACATCTCATATGGCGTCTTTTGAACCGATTTAGATGGAACACGATTTAATGTGAAAGCAACTGTCTCAAGTGCATATCCCCAAAAGGAAGTTGGTAGATCAGCATGACTCATCATGGATCGAACCATGTCTAACAAAGTTCGATTTCTTCTCTTAGATACTCCATTCCATTGAGGAGTACCGGGAGGAGTAAGTTGTGAGATAATCCCACATTCTTTCAAAAGATCATCAAACTCTAGGCTCAAGTACTCTCCCTCGATCGGATCAAGTGACTTGATAGTTTTGCCTAGTTGATTTTGTACTTCATTTTTGAATTCCTTGAACTTTTCAAGGGACTCGGACTTATGGCGCATGAGATAAACATACCCATATCTCACTGAAATCATCGGTGAAAGTAATGAAGTAGTGAAATCCACCTCGGCTTGTGTATTTATTGGTCCACATACATCGAATGTATTAGGTCTAATAAATCACTAGCTCGTTCACTTTTACCAAAGAAAGGAGATTTAGTCATTTTTCCCAATAAGCAAGATTCACATACTTCAAATTGTTCAAAAACAAATGAATTCAAGAGACCATCTTTATGGAGTTTGGATATGCGTTTCTCACTTATGTGGCCCAAACGACAATGCCAAAGATAAGTTTGATTTGAGTCATTTATTTTAGATCTTTTAGTATTTATGTTGTAAATGGGCTTCGTTTGATCTAAAATATAGAGGCCATTAATTAATTGTGCGAACCATAGAAAACATTATTGAGATAAAATGAACAACAATTATTCTTAATAATTATCTCAAAACCAATTTTGTCTAAACAAGAAATTGAAATAATGTTTTTAGTCAAACTGGGCACAAAATAACAATCCTCTAAACATAAATCAAGTCCACTAGGCAAAGATAAAGTATATGTTCCCACAAATAATGCAAAGCAACTTTTGCTCCATTTCCAACTCGTAGGTCCACATCTCCTCTAGCCAAAGTCCTACTCCTTTGTAGTCCTGTGCATGAAGTACAAATATGAGAACCACAACCAGTATCTAATACCCAAGAAGCGGACATTCCGCTTGCTTTAGCCTTCTTGACTTCTTCAAGATAGACAGAGGCGATTCCGTTTCCAATGTCCAAATCACACCACAATGAAAACAGTTTCCTTCCTTAGACACCCCACCTTTAGGTTTCAGTTTAGCCTTTCCTTTTCCAAATTTGGGCTTACCTTTACCCTTAGGCTTTGTTTGAACTTTGGCCTTTCCTTGCCTTTGTTATTACGGACCATCAATATGGGCTTGGGTCCAACCTTTTTCAAGTTGCCTTGAGCAGTTTCGTAACATCTTGAGCAATTGTGGTAGAGTCTTGTCAATTTCATTCATATTGAAATTGAGGACAAACTAATCAGTAGCTATCCGACAACGATTGCAAAATAACATCGATGGCCAACTCTTGGCTCAATGGAAACCCAGCTTAGATAGGCTTTCAATATAGCCAATCATCTTAAGGACATGAGGTCCTCACTGGGCTTCCTTCACCCAACTTACATTGGAATAGGGCTTTAGAGATATCAAACCTCTCTTGCCGTGCTTGCCCCGATAAAGTTCTTTCAGTGCTCGATCATATCATAAGCAACCATGTCCCCATGTTGCTTCGAAGTTCGAGATTCATAGTGGCAAGCATAAGACATCCAACATCTATCATGTCATCGAGATACTTCTTGTAAGCATCTCTATCACCCTCGAGGCATTAGCGGGTGGTTCATTAGGAAGTGGTTGTTCAATGACATATAATTTCCGTTCTTGTTTAAGGACAATCCTCAAGTTACTGGAACCAATCAAGAAAATTCAAACCATTCAATTTGTCCTTCTCAAGGACCGATCGCAATGAGAGTGTGCTAGTGTTTTGCAGCCATAATATATCTACAACAATTAAATATGCATGTGAGTAAATTTACCATTTTTATATCAATCATTAAAAGACTTTATTAAATGATATTCCCACTATTTTATTTCAAAATTAATAACCTCGTATATTAATTTCGGAAAATCTTTCTCAAAAGTATTTCTAGTAGGTTAAGGATCCATATTTCACCACCTCTTAAGTCGACTTTGGCTTTACTCTTAAGATTATGGTTATTTAGGTAAGCAACATTTGCTAATTACATCATATGTAACTCCTAATATTTGGTGAACAACTCTTGTTCTAATCATCTTATGATTTATCCAATTTACTTGCCTCTAGGTTTCTAATCCTATTAGAGTAACCTAGTTAAGTCATTAACCAATTTTTAACCAAATGAATATCACTTGTTTATTCTTCTTCGTTTAACCAAGATAAATACTAGTACTTCGCTTTGGCGGAACCTACATAGTATTGATCGAGGCCTTAACGAGGCAAAATTGGAAGGCCATGCCGACTTAATATTTTAATAGAGGATTTTATTAAGGTTGTTGCATCTCACCAATTACGGTCTATTTCAGCCCATTTAGTCTTCTAATCGATCTCATCAATTAATAGGGTTTATTATCTTCAAATTTTAATATATATAAAAAAATTGGCATGCTTTAGACATCCATAGCATCTCATACATGAATAAATAAAGCAATAAATAAATGCAATAGTTATAGCCCATAAACTAAGGTGGTTCAACCCAAGCCAATGGGAAAACCAAAAAGAAACCTAAAGGTGTAAGCCATTTCAGAAGCTATCATTCTTAATCATTGTCCCACCTTCCTTCTCGTTTGGTCCACAGCAACTCTTGCAAATTACAATATACAGAAACTCGTTTTACATACGAGGGAATAAGATGAGAAGAGAAATACAAGAGAATAGTAGTAAGGCACGACACGCAGCCGTTTATTTAAAAAAATACAACCTTTTATCGAATGGGTCATTGGGCTATAACTAAGCATTTCAAACACCGTGCTAGTCAAAAATAGCATACATAATTCAATTATTATTATTATTATTATTTTAAAGTGAATTATAAAATATCCTTTCAACCTTTTGTGGCCCATCAAGTTTATAAATTTCTTTTATTAACAAAACTTTTTGCGGTGGTGCGAGGATGTCGGAGGAAGTGGGCGAAGGCCATTCGGCTGGAAGCCATCCTCGAATCCTCATCCGAGGTACGCGGGCGGCCCCCCGTCATAGACAGGGTGCGGGGCGGAGCCCCATGCGTACAAATCGCATATCCCAGTCAAATGAAACCTCACGATTTGATAACTTTTATCAACGAATCGTGTTTTTAGGATTTTAATCCTTGAGGTTTCATATCGGAACAACCCTTGTTCCACTAGCCAGTTAACACTTACTGGAAACTATAAATACCACCGTCGCATTATTACAGATTTGTTAATAGTTAACAGTAATAACATAAAATCAAGTAGGCCACAACACCATGATTAACATTTAATCAATTTCCAAAAGGAACAGTTATCAGGTTATGCTTAAACGATTTAAACAATCGAAAATACAATAAGATCAAAACATGAATCTCATACAATTGCATCACCCAAGTATTTAAACCCGAGTTTGTATCACACAAGTGGCTCTGATACCACTGTTGGAACGCCGATACCTCATGGCGCAGCAGAATAAAATTAGATCCGGCGATCCAAACCATGGATCCATGTGTGAGGAACGAATCGGGGTGAAATAAAGGTTTCAAATTACCAAAACTTCAACTGAGTAGACAAGCGGACGCCTTGGCAACAAGAGTTTTGATCTCTTCGTCGAATCAAGCCACAACCTTTTCCGATGTCGGCCTCTACGTGATCCACCCTTGGTTTGACTATGAACGGAAGAAATCTCCAAAACTATTTTGGAGGTTTATTTGCTTGACGGCTGCTAGACCTAACAAGCAATCTCTTAGGGTTTTCCATAAGCTTTGCCTCTTTTAAATACCTTTTATATTGGGTATCCTTTTAATTGGGCCTTTTATAATGGGTATCTTTTCATTGGGCCCATTATTAGGTATCCTTTTAATACCCTTTTATAATTGGTATCTCTTGAATGTATCATAAGATTAAATAAATACAATAAAGTTTTTAACCGAAAATTATAATTACATTAATTATATCCAAAAAATTATAATTACATTAATTATAATAAGGATTTCATAAACTATATTTATTTAAATTTATATATGAATCAAATTCATATATTAATAGAATTATGTTGTCATTATGTGTACAACATCCTTGTACATATAATATGTTCAATATTTGATTGCCCAATTAAATTAATTCTTTAATTAATTTAATTCATGTGACAACTAAAAACAATACCAATTATATTTTATTCCGTTCATTTAAACCATAGGGTGTGACCACAGTAGGTTCTTGCAACGTTAGCGGTAATAATAGAACGATTCTAATGTCACAAACAATGAGGGCATCTAGCAATGCATCATTGCTACCTAAGTTACAAGAAGTCATGATTCCACATAACTTTTTGTGATTAACCTTTCATACATTAATCCTTAAGTCCTTTATCTCTGGAATGGACACAAGTCATGGAATAGTCACACTTGTATAGTCCATCCCATGTTTCTTGATATCTTGAGTAGACTATGATATAAAATTAGTATGACATCTCATGTCAACTTATTTGACCATGGCCATGCATTTCTAGTCTCACTCAATCAAGTGGCCTAAGATATTACTCCCATTATGTAGGAGGGACTTATCCTATATTGATCAACCATATCCTCTACATAGATTGTGGTATATCCAACATCGGTCTTTATAGAACAACCAATTACGGTGTATGCGTTTGATCAGTATCAAAATATACAACTCACGATGTTGAGATAATAATTATCTCAAGTCCGAGGATCATATACATATTAATCACTATGAGTAATGTTGTGACAATTACATAATAATCCAATAAACATACTCATAACGGGTCAATCCAATATGTTGTTCTCTAACACACATATTCATGCATTGATTTTAACAATCCACATCAATGACAACTCTTTATCATCAATCAACTACATGTTAGTCTTAATGCATTATTGTTGTCCTAGTCAACAATAATACTCGACTAAGGATCTTTTAAGAATAATCATATTATTCTTAGGACATTATTATAAAACAGTTTTATTTATACACACGTAAAAGAAAAAGCAAATAATAATGACAACGCTTTATATTAATAAACATGGTAAATTAAGTATGTTATTACAACTATCATATGATTGGTCTTTGGGCATGCTCTTACAGTATGTTCATCTAGCTCAAATCTTTCATTTAACACCATAAATCATCACAAATCTCAACATATCATCAATGGCATATCTCACAAATATCATCAATACACAAAATTAACACATGGGTTTTTGTAGCTTTCTAATCAACGATTGGAAAAACGTAAAAATTATAAAAAATCGAAGTCAAAACTTACCTTGATTCAAGCTTGTATGTGCCGAATGTATGAGAGCTTTTAAACCCTTTCTTTTCTTTTGATTTTTGGTGAATGAATGCATGAAATAATGTCCATTTTCATGTCTTAATCATTTTGTAATTCATTAATAAACAATTTCCAATTTTAACCTTATAATATAAAATCACAAAACATAAATTCTAAGGTTATTATGGACCATAGTCATCCACTATCTATAAAAATGGCTAATTTGCCATATAAAACCTCCACTTTAGCAAAGCCACAACACATTCATACTTTAACAAATAGCAAGCAACTTTCACATTTAATGCAATTCCATCCTTTTGTCAAATTAAGCACATGAACGGACAAATTAGCTTAAGGAAATTTACCACATGCTTAACCACTTATCAAAGACACAAAAAATAATATTAAAATATCATACTGACTTGAATTCATGGTCTCGAAACCACTGTTCTGACTAAGGTATAAATCGGACTGTTACAATTCTCCCCCTTAGGGATTTTCGTGCCCGAAAATCTTACCGTTAAACAGATTTAGATATTACTATCTCATTGAATCTTCAGGCTCCCACGTAGCCTCTTCTATTCCGTGTCGATTCCATAGTACTTTTACTGATGAAATTTTCTTATTTCTCAACTCTTTCACTTCACAAGCTAAGATACAGATCGGTTCCTCTTCATATGTCATATCTGATCGGATTTCAGTTTCAGATGGGGCAATCACCTGTGACGGATCGGATCGATATCTACAGAGCATCGAAATATGAAATACATTGTGTATCTTTTCTAGCTCAGAGGGCAACTTTAATCTATATTAAACAGGCCCAACACGTTTAGTGATCTCATACGGTCCGATGAACCTCGAACTTAATTTGCCTTTATGTCCGAATCGGAGCACTTTCTTCCACGGAGACACTTTCAGAAATACTTTGTCGCCGATCTCAAATTCTATATCTTTTCGTTTCAAGTCTGCATAAGACTTCTGACGATCAGATGCTGCTTTTAAACAATCTCGAATTAGTTTCACTTTCTGTTCTGAATCTTTTATCAAATCAACCCCATGTAGCTTATTTTCACTGAGCTCAGTCCAATACAGAGGTGTATGACATTTACGTCCGTACAAAGCTTCATAAGGTGCCATTTTGATGCTTGACTGAAAACTGTTATTGTATGTGAATTCAATCAATGGCAGATACTGTTCCCATGACCTATTAAACTCAAGTATACGGCATTTCAATATGTCTTCAAGAATCTGAATAATTCATTCAGACTGACCATCTGTTTGCGGATGAAAAGCTATACTGAATGTAATTTTGTGCCCAAAGCTTCTTGCAATTTCTTCCAAAATCGTTATGTAAATCTCGGATCTCTATCTGACACAATGGATTGTGGCACCCTGTGCAATCTCACAATTTCAGAAATATAAAGCTCGGCTAATCTATCAAGTGAATAGTCAGATCTTACCGGAATAAAATGGGTAGATTTCGTCAATCAGTCAACTATGACCCAAATCGCATCTTTCTTTCTCGGAGTCAGAGGCAATCCAGAAACAAAATCCATTGTCACTCTATCCCATTTCCACTCAGGAATCAGAATCGGTTGTAGCAACCAGATGGAACTTGATGTTCAGCTTTCACTTGTTGACAGATTAAACATTTCGACACAAAGTCAGAAATGTCTCGTTTCATACCAGACCACCAATAGTGTCGTTTCAAATCATGATACATTTTCGTACTTCTCGGATGAACAGATAGTCGACTGTTATGTGCTTCACTTAAAATCAGTTAAATCAACTCCAGATTTCTTAAAACACAGATACGACCTCGAAATCTCAAGCAATCATCAATAACTCAAATTCAGATTCAGAATTTGAATTGCAGAGCTCATTTCACTAATAACTCATTATCAAATTTCTGAGCATCACATATCTGTTGTATAAACAATGGTTTTGCTTTTAACTCAGCTAACACAGAACTATCATCAGACAAATTCAACTAAGCATTTAGAGCATGTAGTGCAGACAATGATTTTCTACTCAAAGCATCAGCAACAACGTTCGCTTTACTCGGATGATAATCTATCATGAGTTCATAATCTTTTAACAGCTCTAACCATCTTCTTTGATGCAGGTTCAAATCTTTCTGAGTCATCAGATACTTCAGACTTTTATGATCTGAAAACACATGACATTTCTCACCGTACAGATAATGGCGCCAGATCTTAAGTGTAAACACAATTGTAGCAAGCTTAAGGTTGTGTGTCGGATAATTCTTTTCGTGAGGCTTCAATTGTCTTGAGGCATAAGCTATAACTTGGCCTTCTTGTATCAAAACACATCCCAGACCATTTAACGAAGCATCACTGTATATAACAAATTCTTTACCCAATTCTGGCTGTACTAACACTGGAGCTTTTGTTAACAGAGTTTTCAACTGATCAAAACTTTTCTGGCATTTATCTGACCATTCAAATCTAACATCTTTCTGAAGTAATCTAGTCAACGGAGTAGCTATCACTGAAAAACCTTTCACAAATCGACGATAATAACCAGCTAAACCCAGAAAACTACAGACTTCAGATACATTTCTAGGAGGTTTCCAATTCAGAATAGCAGAAATCTTGTTCGGATCACCACGAATTCCAGAAGCTGACACAATATGTCCCAGAAAACTGACCTCGTGTAACCAGAATTCACATTTGTTGAATTTCGCATACAATTGCTTTTCTCTCAAAGTTTGCAACACAATTTTCAAATGTTCAGCGTGCTCATTTTCATCACGGATGTCATCTATGAATACCAAAACAAATCGATCTAGGTACGGTCTGAAAATTCTGTTCATCAGATCCAGAAAAACAACAGGAGCATTAGTTAGTCCAAATGGCATAACTAAGAACTCATAATATCCGTACCTCGTCCTGAAAGCAGTCTTTAGAATGTCTGAATCATTAACTCTTAAATGGTAGTATCCCGATCTCAGATCAATCTTAGAAAATACAGTAGCTCCTTTTAATTGATCAAATAAATCGTCTATTCGGGGCAACGGATAATTATCCTTTATAGTCACCTTATTCAATTGATGATAATCGATGCACATTCTCATCGTGCCATCTTTCTTTTTCACAAATAGAACAGGAGCACCCCAAGGTGAGAAACTCAGTCTAGCAAACCCTCTATCGGTCAATTCTTGCAACTGTGACTTTGACTCTTTCAACTTGTTGATGCCATTCTATATGGAGCTATCGAAATAGGTGTAATACTAGGCAGTAAATCAATAACAAATTCGACTTCAGGAATCAGAGGTAAACCCGGTAACTCTTCAAGGAACACATCAGAATACTCACAAACAATAAGCACTGATTCAACTTTCTTCTCAGATACTTTTGAATCAATCACATAAGCGAAATATGCCTCATAACCCTTTTTCACATAACTTTGAGATTTCAAAACAGATATCACAGCAGGCAATTCATTCAAATCATTAGACTCAACCCGTACAATTTCATTATCCGGATATCTTAAATCAATAGTCTTTCTTTTACAGTTCACAACAGCATCATTCAAAAACAACCAATCCATACCCAAAATAATATCAAACTCATCAAATGGCAAAAGCATCAGATCAGCAGGGAAACAGATATCTCGAAACATTAACGGACAGTTCTTGCATACTTTGTCAACAAGGACACTTTTACCTAAGGGGTTCGATACTTTTATAGCAAACTCAGTAGACTCTACAGGAAAAGTCTTACTGTATACTAAATTCATGCATATATACAAATGCATAGAACCAGGGTCTATTAATGCAATCACAGAAGTATCATAAAGTGTAAAAGTACCCGTTATAACATCTGGTGATGAAGCTTCCTCACGAGCTCGAATAGCATACGCTCTGGCAGGCGCTCTAGCTTTAGACTTGGCAACATTGTCTCTCATAGTTCTCTGACTACCACTGACATTTCTTACATTCTTTGAAGGTCTACCTCTCATAGGTGCATTATCAGATCTCAGATTCTGAACAGTCTCAAGCTCGACAGACTCAAGGCAATCACGAATAAAATGATCAAGCGATCCACATCTGAAGCAAGCTCTGTCGTTTAATCTACAGCTTCTTGGATGCCTTTTTCTACAATGTTTACATTCAGGTCTCTCAGATCAAGCATTACCAACACTAGCCACTGAAGTTGTTGGAGTTTTAGAACTCATTTGCGGTCTAGATTGATTTCTATTTGAATGCCCCACATTATCTCTGGAATGACTTTGCTTATCTCTGAATCTTTTTGGAGTAGACTGAAATGATTTACTCTGAAATCTCTTTCTCATATCTCGAGCTTCAGACTCAGCTTTTCTTTTATCTTTCCCAAGTGCTCAGCTTTGCACGCTCGATCAACGAGTACAACGAACTCTTTTATTTCTCAAATCTCGACTAGCAAACGAATGTCTTCATTAAGGTCATCTTTGAATCTTTTACACATTATAGCTTCAGATGATACACATTCTTAAGCATACTGACTCAATCTCACGAATTCTCTTCCATACTCAGAAACAGTCATTCGACCCTGTTTTAGTTGCAAAAATTCTTTTTGTTTCTGATCGACGAATCTTTCACTGATATATTTCTTTCGGAACTCGATCTAAAAGAAGTCTCATGTAACTCACTCTTTCGGAACAACAGAAATCAAAGTTTTCCACCATTGATAAGTTGCATCTTGGAGTAATGACACAACACACTTTATACACTCTTCCGGAGTCAAAGACATCTCATCAAATACCCGGATCATGTTTTCTAACTAGAACTCAGCTTTTTCAGCATCATCGTTATTAGTAGCCTAAAACTCTTCGGCCCCATACTTACGATTCTTGTCAACCGGAGGCTTATTCCACGGATTTAGATTTGCAGTCAGAGGTATATCGAATGCTTGAGGGGGATTAACTGGGGGCGGGGATTGTGAAACAATCGGGTTATTCTTTACAAATTAAGTGAACCACTCACTCATCATCTGGAAGAAAGCTTGTTTAGCTTCTCCCTCTTGATCGCTCGTAGCTGGTCTCGAATCAGAGGGCGCTGTCCCTTACGCGGGAGCAGGCGCATTACTCTCTACTCGTTAGCTACGGCTCTTTCGGGATCCATTGCTATAAAGAAATCACATTTTAGACATCAAGATTCATCACACTATCACTATTCATATATATGGCATGTATAGCTAGACTATGACACGCTACGTTAGTCTGAGAATGGACTAAATCGTAGCTCTGATACCAACCAAATGTAACACCCCTATCCCGTGTCTGTCATCGAATTAGGGTTAGGAGCGTTACCGGACAGATCGAAAAACACTTACAGAAATTCATACATTCATCCATCAATCTAAAATGTAATGTCCCTTAATACGGTCAACGAGACCTTAAGCATGCTTATAAATTTGGGTCAAGACTAAACTGAAACACATATAAAATTTCATGGAAAATTAAAGCTTTTCTAGGTTTCAGGGGTCACACGCCCGTGTGGGTAGGCCGTGTGCCTCCCACGGCTGCTAGACACCCCTCTGTGTCCTCCCCGTGGTCGAAACTGACTTATCTTCCACGGCCACTAAGCACGCCCGTGTACTCAGGTCGTGGTCGATCCTGTCAAAAATCACACGGCTACTAGGTAGCAGACACGACCGTGTGCCAAGGCTGTGTACTCTTGTGCAAGCTATATACATAGCCCACGGTCACCAGGCACGCCCGTGTGCCACGACTGTGTGACATTATAGGCCACTTTCAAGGCCTAAATGCCACCCACTTGGGCCATACCTACAAGCAAGAATTACCAACTCATTTCATGCACATATGTCAAGCAAGAGCATACCAATTAAACCAACCAATTCATGCATTCAAAACTAGTTCCAAACATGTCAAATTACAAGACTATAACTCATCTCATCACAAGCATATTTCATTCATTTACTAACTCAAAACTTAACCATTTCATGGATCATCTAACCATGCCAAAACATGCTTCACACATTACAAATTCTTTTAAGCAAAATACCAACATATAACTAGCCAAAGCACATGGCTAAATTCACTTCATTTACAAATACAAAAGACTAGCCTATACATGCCACATCTAGCAAAATATATTTCCAAAATGTACCAGAAATAAGTTGATTAGTGTGATGACGATCCTTGACGGTCCCGAGCCTTCAGTAGCTTTGACGACCTATAAAGTAGAGAAATCACACACATGGAGTAAGCTTTCCAAAAGCTTAGTAAGTCATAATGCAAACAAACTTAGCATATAAGGCATATACATACTCATAGATACATTGGCACATCTAAATCACTTAATAAATTATCACATATATACTTGGATTCATGTACTTGGCCATATTTGCCACATTCATCAACTCAAAAGTCTTACAAATACAAAGCTCTTTCATGCTTATTTTCACATATCATATTGTTATCCTAATATACATATTCATCATAGTAAGAGCATGCAGATACTTACCTTATATACACACTTGGTGTATAAATCAACGTATCTGAAATGGATTCTCTATGTACATAGCCATTCGAATTACAGACTTGCCCGTTGAATCGTAAGGAATCTAATAGGATACTCAAGAAGCTCGGAATAGTCGTACAATGCCAACATCCCAGATGAGGTCTTACATGCACTCGGATATCGATGCCACTGTCCCGGACAGGCTCTTACACGAATCAATACGATGCCGATGTCCCAGACATGGTCTTACACGAAAAGCTCAAAACGATGCCAATAGCCCAGACGTGGTCTTACATGTAAAACTCATATCGATGCCAACATCCCAGACATGGTCTTACATGAAATCTCAAATCAACGTCAACGTCCCAGACGTGGTCTTACATGATAAAACAGAACAGATACCTATGTCATGACATAGCTAATGCTAGCTATTCCTAGGTTCGAACGGGACTTCTCAGACATTGTCGCTATATCGACCTTATCTCGTAATTCATATGCACAACATCTCATAAACATTCATTATCATTATTAGTCATATGAGCATTTTCAAATTCATACAAGTACATTTATTTGCATAATGACTTACCTCGGATTCGGCTTAGTAGAAACAGAAACGGCTATTCGTTTACTTTCGCTTTCCCACGATCTAAGTCCGTTTTCCTCGGTTCTTGATCTATACATATTCAGAATTAACCCTTTTATTCAATAACTCATTCAATTCAATCAAAGTCACACATTTAAGGCTATTTACAAATTAACCCTCACATTTGCACAAGTTATCAATTTAGTCCATTTTCTCAAAACATCAAATTCACAAAATCAACCCACACTCATGCTTAGCCGAATGTACATATATATCATACAAGCCCATATTTTCCATCAAATTTGTAATTTAGCCCTTCAAATTACTACTTTCTCAATTTAGCCCTAATTAACTAAATTCATCAAAAATTCAAGAACAAAGTATGTTCATCTAGCTCAAATCTTTCATTTAACACCATAAATCATCACAAATCTCAATATATCATCAATGGCATATCTCACAAAAATCATCAATACACAAATTAACACATGGGTTTTGTAGCTTTCTAATCAACGATTCAAAAACGTAGAAATTATCAAAAATCGAAGTCAAAACTTACCTTGATTCAAGCTTGTATGTGCCGAATGTATGAGAGCTTTTAAACCCTTTCTTTTCTTTTGATTTTCGATGAATGAATGCATGAAATAATGTCCATTTTCATGTTTTAATCATTTTGTAATTCATTAATAAACAATTTCCAATTTTAACCTTATAATATAAAATCACAAAACATAAATTCTAAGGTTATTATGGACCATAGTCATCCACTATCTATAAAAATGGCTAACTTGCCATATAAAACCTCCACTTTAACAAAGCCACAACACATTGATACTTTAACAAATAGCAATCAACTTTCACATTTAATGCAATTCCATCCTTTTGTCAAATTAAGCACATGGACGGACAAATTAGCTTATGAAAATTTACCACATTCTTAACCACTTATCAAAGACACAGAAAATAATATTAAAATATCATACTGACTCGGATTTGTGGTCTCAAAACCACTGTTCCAACTAAGGTATAAACCAGATTGTTACAAACCATCTTCAAACCTCTTGCACATTATTGCTTCCGATGATATACATTCTCGGGCATACTGACTTAACCTCACGAACTCCCGTTCGTATTCAGTGACAGACATGCGGCCATGTTTCAATTACATAAATTCTTTTTGTTTCTGATCAATGAATCTTTGACTAATGTATTTCTTTTGAAATTCAGACTGAAAGAAATCCCAAGTAATCTATTCCTTCGAAACAACAGAAACTAAAGTTTTCCACCACTGATAAGCCGCGTCTCGTAACAAAGAAACAACACATTTAATACTTTCTTCTGGTGTCAAAGACATCTCATCAACTACCCGGATAGTGTTTTCTAACAGAACTCGGCTCTTTCGGCATCATCATCACTGGTAGCCCTAAACTCTTCAGCCCCATACTTGCGGATTTTGTCAACTGGAGGTTTATTCAACAGATTCAGATTTGTAGTCGGAGGCATAGCAGATGTCTGAGGGGGATTAAGCAGGGGCGGAGGTTGTGAAACAGCCGAATTATTTCTCATAAATTGAGTGAACCATTCACTCATCATCTGGAAGAAAGCTTGTTTAGCTTTTCCCTCTTGACCGCTCGTAGCCGGTCTCGAATCAGAGAGCATTGTCCCTTGCACGGGAGCGGGCGCATTGCTTTCTACATCGTCAGCTATGGCTCTTTCAGGATCCATTACTATACGAAAATTATATTTTTCACTTCAGGATTCATCACACTATCACAGTTCAGACATATGGCATGTATAGCTAGACCCTGACACGCTACGTTAGTCTGAGAATCGACTAAACCGTAGCTCTGATACCAATCAAATGTAACACTCCTAACTCGTATCTGTCACCGGATTAAGGTTAAAGGCGTTACCGAATGGATCAGAATCTTTTACAGACATTTCATACAATTATTCACCAAACGCAATCAAAGTGTCCCTTATATAGGTCAACGAGACCCTAATCATGTTTTAGAGTAGGGCCGGGACTAAACTGAATACATACTAAACTGTCAAGGTCACACGCCTATGTGGCCAGGCCGTGTGCCTCCCATGGCTACTGGACACACCCATGTGTCCTGGCTGTGCCAAATCAGATCATGTATACTGACTTATCCACACGGTCACCAGACACGCTCGTGTGCTATGACCATGTACTCCTAGGCTAAATACTATCTTATTCACACGGCTACTAGGCACGTCCGTGTGCCATGGCCGTGCACACTTGGGTTGGCTACTGACTTATCCACACGGCTACTAGGCACGTCCGTGTACCATGGCCGTGTAGGCAAAACAGGCCACTTGCAAGGATAAAATGCCACCCATACAAGGGTCAACCCCTATAAGCAAATTACCAATTCATTTCATGCACATTTGGCAACAAAAAACATATCAAATTAATCAAAAAATCTTCATTTTCAAATCATACCACTTTGCACAACTAAAACACATATACATTTAAGCATGATTCATCTACATTTACCTATCATATATTCATTCCTTTACTCAAATATACATTCTCATAATGCATTCATAAGCTTACCATAGCTTAACCATTTCATTAGCTAACAAGCCATACCAATTTAAGCATCATATATCATAATCACTCATGCATATCATCAACATTTATCTAGCCACATCTCATGGCTAATTATACACTTTTCAACCATAATCCAAAACATCTAGCCTATACATGCCATATTTAGCTATATACACATTTCACAAGTACCAAAATGAATTTGAGTAGTGTGATGACGATCCTTGACGGTCCCCAAGCCTTTAGTAGCTTTGACGATCTATAAAACAAAGCAAACACACACACACACACAGAGTAAGCTTTCAAAAGCTTAGTAAGCCATATACAAATAAACTTAACATATAGGCATTCAAGACATATAATCAATATGAGTTTACAATTAGCTCAATTTCATAATCATCATTCTTCTTGGCACATTTACTTATCCATTCATCTTTCAATCTTGCATATCTCCACATACTTTATTAGCTCCTAGTTTTTCCATTCATATAACACATTTACATTCTCATATTCAAATACATAATGCAACTAGGTAAGTTTAAGAAAATACTTACCTTCTTATACACACAATGTGTACTTATCAAACATACCTGAAACGGATGTACAATGCACATGTTCATTTATTTCTCGAACTTGCCCGTTGAACCGTTCGAAATCTAATAGGATATGCAGAGTATTCGGAACAGTCGTACAATGCCAACGTCCCAGACGTGGTCTTACATGTAATCAGATATCGATGCCACTGTCCCAGACAGAGTCTTACATGAATCAATAAGATGCCAATGTCCCGGACATGGTCTTACACGTAAATCTCATATCGGTTCCAACATCCCAGATGTGGTCTTACACGAAATCTCAAATCAATGCCTACGTCCCAGACGTGGTCTTACATGATATCACATAACAGACACCTATGTCATGACATAGTTAATCCTACCTAGTCCTAGGTTCGTACGGGACTTTTCGAACTTTAACAACTTGTCGACTTAGTCATAATCTCGGATAGCACATACATTCCATCTCAATGGATAATCATAATAATTCAACTATCATATATACTCAAATAATTCAATACAAATACATTTATTTGTATATCGACTTACCTCGGATTCGGATATTCGTTCGGACTCGGTTATTCGACTACCTTCGTTTTCCCGCGATCTAAGTCTATTTTCTTCGGTTCTTGATCTATACCTATTCAAATTTAATCCTCTTATTTAACAACACATTCAATTCAATCCAAAATCACATATTTAGGGCTATTTGCAACTTAGCCCTCTCATTTGCACATTTTATCATTTTAGTCCATTTTTCTCAAAACATCAGATATACAAGATTACCATATATCCATGCTTAACCGAATGCCCATGCATCTCATATAAGTCCAAACATCTCATCAAATTCACAAATTAGTCCCTCAAAATGCTATTTTCACAATTTAGCACTAATTAGCTAAATTCATCAAAAATTCAAGAACAAAACATGTTCATTTAACATACATCTTTCATTTAACACCTAAACTCATCACAAAGCTCACCATTTCATCAATGGCACATCTCATAAACATCATCAATTCTTCCAATTACAACATAAGCTTGATAATAGACTAAGCAGCAATCTCAAAAACACAAAAATCATCAAAAACTAAAGTCAAAACATACCTTAGTTTGGGTTAAAAGCTAGCCGAATACCCTACCAAAATTTTCTTTTCTTCTTCTTTGAAGTTTCGACCAAATAAGATGACAACTATCATCTTTCAATTGTTTCTTTTATTTAATAACATAATATTAACCCATTTACCAATTTATCCTTATTATAAAACATATGTATAACATATATATATAAGGCCATAAATGTCTTTTAAATATCCACTATCTAAAAATTGGCATAATTGCCTCATAAGGCCTCCTCATTTAAAAGCCACATCAAATAGCTGTCTTTTCATAAAGCATGCAAATTTTGCCTTTAATGCAATTTAATCCTTTTATCAAATTAAGCATACAGACGGTCAAATTATTTTACGAAACTTTATCACAGGCTAAATCACATATCAAAGGCACTGAAAATAATATTAAAATATTTTACTGACTCGAATTTATGGTCCTGAAACCACTGTTCCAACTAGGGTCTATACCGGATTGTTACACATTAAAACCTTAATTAAAATGTTCAGATTATGACACATTTAAACACACTATAAATTATGACATAATTAATAACTTAAACTAAATTAACTAAGACCAAATTAAATATTTATGCCAGTAAAAATAATGCACAAGCTAAAATGACTAAAGAAGAGCTCAATGAGCTAGGAATGAGCTAGATGAGCTTGAAGAATGTTGCAAGGCATGCCCGGCTTGCTTGTCCAAGAACGTTTGATAAGCCTCGCAATAGTTTCACCCCAAACTCGATCGACTAAGGCAGCAACATCATCTTTGAATCTCTTAGCTCGAGCTCGGGTTATCGACCCTAATGGCAGCTCAATAGGATCCATGTTAGCTCTAGGTGAGTCTCGGGTCTTGGCCGTATCAGCCGTGTAACTTGACCGTATGACACACACGGCTGAGACACACGCTCGTGTCTCTGCCAGTGTGGACAAAAATAGGCTATTTCCAAGCCATCTTTCTCACCCAAACATTCCTTCACCTACACAAACCAAATGGCATATTACATGGCATAAAATAGGCATTCTAACCAATCTCAATCAAGTCTAATTCATGCTATTTCCATACCAAGAACTATAATGCTCATATCACCATGACTTACCTATACAAAACATACCAATTTCACATTCACATTTTCACCTAAATGATCACTTTCAATTATGCATCACTTTACCTAAAGCCACAAGCATACCAATCACAAATTTCAACCATTTAGTACTCCAAACACTAATTCACATCAAGCATTTATAAAGCAATTATACACAACATATCAAAATGCCATTTTTACATATATATACATCACCAAGCATACCAAAATAAGCCAAATCACATGGCTATACACATAACTAAGCATTTATCATTTACAAGCCAAATCAAATGGTTGAATCCTTTACCAAAATACATACCATAATGACCAAAACTCCTATACATGCCATATACCAAATAATTAAGAAGTAACAAAATGATAGCTTAATAGTGTGATGAGATCTCCAACGACTCCCAAATCCGAGCAAGCTTTGCTATTCACTATAAAACACAGAAAAGTAAACAGAGTAAGCTATAAAGCTCATTAAGCTCGTATAGTTAATAAGTAAAACTTACCATTCATTCATCATTCAAGTGATATAAACATAATGTACTACAAAACCATTTAATTACAAAGTTAACATGTATTCATCCATATAATGATCACGAACTTACAATTTCATAGATTCAATGCTCATATGATTTACGTACATTCCTGTACAAATACGTATTTATCCACACCATTTCATATGTTCGATATACCCGTTGAACCATTCAGAATAATATCGGATACTCAGGAATCTCGCACCCTAAGTGCCAAATACATAGCCGAAGTTATCTCAATATCATATCTCATATAATGCTCACTCTCGAGCTATCAACGGGTCTACTCACACAAGCTGACGGTCATGACGTAGCTACACAGTGTTGCTCACACAAGCTGACGAGAATTTGCAACACATTCCAGATAACTCAGCCACCGGTAGGACGTACGGACCAGCACCCAAACACATAACCCTAATGACATGTCATTTGTATCCTATTTATTCCTAAGGTTCAACCAGGATTTCACATTGCGGAATCTTTGTCGAACATTTTCGTAAGATCATATTCATCAACAATTCAAATATAAAGCATTTAAAACACATTTACATTAATGCTTATAAACATATGAACTTACCTCGATCACAAAAACGACGTAATAAGATCGACTAGTCCAAAACTTTATTTTCCCCCCGATATTGATCAGAACAAGGCTTTTCTTGATCTATATAATATCAAATTTAACTTAATCAATTATCATTCTATTCAATTTAGCCCAAAAAATCACATTATGGAAAAATTGCACTTTTACCCCTAATATTTAAACATCTTTACAATTTAGTCCCTAGCTCATAAAAATGCAAATTCATAAAATTTAACTTATACCCATGCTAGCTGAATATCAATTAAGTCCCTAGCAAGTCCTATATTCCATTATTTCACACATTTACCACAAAATTTTCACATTTCTCAATTTAATCCCTAATTGATAATTTTACCAAAAATTACTTTTACAAATGTTGTTTATCTAACAACAACCATACATTTTCTATCATCAAACATCAAAATACATATAGATTCATCAATGGAAAAACCCTAAACCTTTAACAATTTTAAATTAATACCCGGGCTAGCTAGATTAAGCTACAACGACTCCAAAAACATTAAAATCATTAAAAATCGAGTCAAAAATCACTTACATGCAATGGAAGTACTTAGCCGAATCAATGAACCCTAAAATGGTGTCTCTTGTTCTTTAATTTCGGTGGTGGAAGATGAATGAAGATGGAGAAATGTTTTGTTTTGTTTAATTTAAACTTAATTACTCATTCACCTTTTTAACCTTAACCAAAACCTTCAAAACACTTAATAGTATGTCCATATATGTCCACTCATGATATTAATGGTCTAATTACCACATAAGGACCACCACTTTAAAGTTCTATAGCTATTAGACACCTTTAGCTAATAGGATACAACTTTTACACTTTACGCGATTTAGTCCTTTTTATCAAATTGAGCATTCAAACGATAAAATTTCTTAACGAAATTTTCACACAATTATACTATCATGCTGTCGACATTAAAATAATAATAAAATTATTATTTCAACCTTGGATTTGTGGTCCTGAAACCACTATTCTGATTTGACTAAAAACGGGTTGTTACATCAGCCGTGTGACCCCTACAGTTTGAAAATTTTCATCTTTTCCCGAAAAATTCTAAATGTTTCTGGTTTAGTCTCGATTTGTTTGTAATGTGTTTTTAGGGTCTCGAGGGCTCGTATAAGGGACAATATATATTATTGATGGAATTTTCTATGATTGATGTTGTGAAGTAAATGATTTATATTTTTGACAATTTTGAAATGTAAACTCTGGAAATGCTCCATAACCCTATTCTAGTGATGGATACGGGTTAGGGGTGTTACATTTTAACCTCACAGCTATACATCAACTAAGATTACTCTCCCACTTGGACATTATATTGAAAGCTCAATTACAAATTGTATTTTAAAACAATTTGTTTACAAAAATACTTGCATGAAAACAAGTTCCTAAGATCAATTAGATTTGCAATCTCTTCAATTGGTATACAGTACATAATCAAGCTTTCATTAAATAGGCATTATAGGCTTATAATCTTTTGTTGGTGTAAATGAGACATGCTACTAGAATTATGTTCCATTGGTCTTGTATATGGCATTAAATAAGTAGAGATATTTTTCTCTTTTATTTTTATGTTCCATTGGTCTTGTATATGGCATTAAATAAGTAGAGATATTTTTCTCTTTTATTTTAACTTCTATAGAATTTGAATCTCCTTAATATGATAATTTGATCATACTTGAATTCTTCGATTCAAAGTTCTCACTTGACTGATATTCATTAACCTCGTATAATTGATGCTCAATATCCAAAAAGAAACTTAAATTTGAAACAGAATATATTTTTTTTAAATAAAAGAAGACACCAAAAAGATTCTTGCCGTTTCATTCAAAAATTTTATATATGTAGGAAGAAAAATGTGAAATATGCACAAGTTGGCGTTGTAAGAATTTAAAGGAAATTTCGCATTCATGGGATGTTTGCGGAAGGGGAGAATAATTAGATAAAGCTATTGTTTGCTTATGATTTGGACTGCTTGAACATAAATTTTGGACGAATGGTAGCTACTAAAAACCTCAATATGTCAATACTAATTTGTGGGGTGGGGCATATAAACCTTTTATACTTTACTCCAAGCCACTAGAATTTGTAACATATCTTGCATGTCGCAATTTCCTTAGCAACAATCATTGAAGAAATTTGTCATTAACTCTTATCAATACTAAAACATATAATAAATGAATACTTTAGGTACTAGAATGAGTAAAAATAATTAAGTATCAAAATGAGAAAATAAGTTTATTTTAAGGGCTAAATCGTGAATTAAGAGTTATTATTACTACTATTGTGATAATGATAATAATGGTGTATCAAACTATAATAGTAGTCATGAATTATGTTAGGTTAAGCTGGATTGAGCTCATATATGGTATTAATACCCTTTATATTAATATCCTACTTATGTTGTAAATAACGTGTAACCCAAATTCGTTTTAAGTTTATTCATATTATTTTTATTTTTAAAAATTATGTTATTTTTAATTTAATATTTAATAAATTAATGTATTTTTTTATTGAAAAGTTAAACATCTTCAACTTATTTTTCAATGTCAATCATATTATAGATTATTATAAATTTAATTTATATGTGATGTAAATTACATAATATATAAAATATTAAATAATTAAAAAATGGAGTTGAATCAAGTTTAAATTTTAAATATTAGTGTCTAAGTCCGAGACAATTTTTGTTAAAAACTTACCATTTGTTTTTCTCAAATCACTCCAATAAAATTTCGAGCTTTTAATAAACAACACAATCCTTAAAATAATCTAACATATATATAAATATAAGATAAATTATAAAATATATCAAATACCAAATATAAATATGTTATGTACGTTTCATATGTAAACGACTTGGCGTGTTTATTATATTACTTTTGTGCTCGTCATACGCCCACATCGCATTTTTGTATCATTTAAAAAAAAAATTATCAGATTTGAAACTCAGAGATTGAAATCAACCACTCATAATACACTATCATGATATTTAACTTAACCTCAAAACTTATTTAGTAAATGGCCAAAGTTAAATATTTAAAGTTGTCAGATGTACAAGTTCGGATCGATCTTTCAATTTAGGAGGCGTGTTTTTATTTGGTCAAATAGTGAGTTAGATAATGAATTGATATAATTGAACCCTATTTTGATAGATAAAATATTTGTTCATATAATGGTCAAATTCCATCCGACTTTAAACTTTAAACTTTAAACTCTTAAAAATATTTTCCTTTTTATAATTATTGCTAATACTTTTAAAACTCTGTACTCATTTGTTAGGTTAGGGATGAAAATATATACTGCTTCTCTTTTAGGAATATACAGTGCTTTTTTTATATTTACAAATATTTTATTTATATATATATATATTTTGTAGATTTGATTATTGCCAATTAGTGTAATTTCAAATTTGGATATTTAAATATTGTCCGAATTCAGAGTAGATGCGGATATTAACATTAAAATGTCCATTGTCCGAATTCATTTACTTTGATAGAGGATAGACTTAGATTCGAATAATGGATATGTAAATATACTTTACTTTTAAATGTATCGTTTATGTGAATTCATTATTAACCTCTTTCTTTATTTTTTAAAAAACAAAAAAAATTATATTTATTAAATTTAAATATTTAACGAATTTAAATATGTGACATATAATTTATCTAATTTGAATTCAAATAATAATTCTCAAATTTATTGTGAATAATAAATGAAACAAATTTAAAGTAAAATTGTATATTCAAATTTTACGAAATTACAAATATTCAATCCACTGCTACCTCTAAATGTAATTAGTAAGTCGGGCTGCTCTAATTGTAGGTATTCAGTATACCAATTTTCAAGATACAGCATTAACAGCTAGGATGGTTGCTTGATTAAAAATTTAACGTTTCTCCTAAACAAGTTTAATTCTAGATACGAATCTCCTAAACCAAACAAAATTCCAACTTAGTACATTGAACCGTACGTCTTGCAATACGAAATCTTCGAAGAAACCAAGACAAAGATACGATAATCCAATCTTAGGGTACATAAACGTGGATTAACCCAAAACCAAAATCAATTACTGTAAAATATAATTTAAAAAAAAAAGTCAAAGAAGCCTCCCTAGTTACCAAGAACAATGATATAACAAAAATCTTGGCTGTCTTTAATAGATAAGGCAATGGCAATGTCTCTCACGGGATAATCACGTGCCCACCGGTCCTCTTTGTACAGGACATGTTTGAAATATTTTAATACATGAGTGTGTTTATATTGAATAAAAGCAGCAAGCAACAACTGGAGACAAAAACATGGTCCCATTGTTTGGTAATGGTGTCATTTGAGATAATTTTAAAATTTGCAGTGTCTCCATTTAAGGACGACTTTCCCTTTCACCATGGGGTGTGTGTTTGGTGGATATTTTTGGGATAATTGGTTCAAATTTATTCTACCAAATTTTAGATTTTAAAACATCCTAATTAAAGATGATGTCTGAAAGAGACTTGAGAGTTGAGCCGGTGCGCACAAAAAAAGCGGCACGGTAGTGAAGTTAAAGCTGGCTAACCTTTTTATCTTATTTATATGTCGACAACCTTTTTTTATTTTCAATTGTTTTTCTTTTGGATCAAATATCATAGAGAGCATTTAAACTATCATGTATAGTGCAATCTGAACTTTCCCTGTGACTTTTAATTCTTTTCTTTTCTTGTCTTTTCCTTTTTAACAATCATCAAAGGTTTCCAGTATATTTATATTTATAATATCATGTTTCTCAAAACTATGATACATATTCTAGAAAATTAATGTTATTTTTAGTTAAGAGAAAGAATTATCTAAATTTCAAACTATAATTTGATGTGAACAAAATCTTAAATTATACAAGTTTATTTGCCAAGTGACTTAGTTTATGACGTCATTCTTGCAAAATTTCTTCTTCAACTAAGGGGTTAATGTTATTTGATTGAGTTGACATCACTTATTAATTGATTCTTAATTCAATCATAAAATTATAAAAAAATTCATTTATTTATAAAGTAAGAAATATTACTATGTGGGTATTTATATCTTTATATTTTTAAATAAAATTTAGAAAAAAAATACACCCATAATAAGATTTGAGCATGAAATAATATAAATTTTAACATCTTAACTTTATCATTTTAACTAAAACCTCATTTTTATTTGTATAATTTTTTTATAAATTCATTTGTTACATAAATTTATTTTCTGCCATTTATAATTTATTGTTTTTAAGTGTGCAGAATTGCTAAAAATATGGGCGGATTCAACTAGTTATGTTGGTTTAATTATGGTAATTTTGAGTTAGGTATTTTTTTTTCAAATTTTCGAGTCAATTTTGAGTTTAAATTGTTTTGGGTTAGGGTCTTTTTGAATTCAGAATATTTTAGGTTCAAGCCATCAACTTTGACATTTGGTATTTTTGTGTTGAAGTCATTTAGGGTTTAGATTATTTTTTTCTCTAAATTATATTTTCGAGTTTTTCTGTTGAATTTAATAATTAATTAATTAACTAAAGTAAATGAATTGACTATGATTTATTTAAAATTAATCGTAATTAATAGAATAAATAATAATTGTTGTTAAAAATAAATATATAAGATTATAGTTTTAATTTAAAAATGAATACCTAGATGAAGCTTTGGCAATTAATACTAAGAAACAAACTTCGAAAACTTTTGAGCCAAAATGTATTATGATTTGTTTGTTTGAGTTAATAGATTAACAATTTAACCTAGTAATAATAGTATAATTATAGATCTTAAATGGTAAGATAGTTAAATTTATACATAATGATAGGAGAACAAATATAAGAAAAAGCTATTTATACATAGCGAAAGTAATGAACTTTTATCGCAATTCAAATTGGAATATAAGTTATATATTAAAACAATTTAATACCAATAAATGTGAGTCATAATACACATTGTATTCTAAAGAGAAATAGTTTTGAATCTTGGAGATAATATTGTTGAGAGTAATAACCACAAACTTCGAATATGGACCACAAAACGGACATAGAGAATATAAAAAAAAAATTAAAATTTTTAATAATTTAGATTATAGATATTATTTTTACTTTTACTGAAATTATCTTTTTTTCTAACAAATAATTAAAAAATTAAATTAAGTTAGGATAGTTTTATATTTGATTTGTTTTGAGTTCGGATTAATTTAAGTTTGGATCATATTTTATTTAAATCATTTCTAGACTCAAATTGAGAGAATCTTGTTAAATTTTTATTATAAAATTAAATTGATGAGAATTGATTGATAGAATATATATTTTTTTATACATAGATATCATCAGATATCATCAAGGATGATAATATTAACGCAAATTTAATGGCTGATTATATTATTTATCAAAGATTTAGTTTAACATATGTTTAGTAAATTTAGTGAAGAATGCATGCAATGCGAGGTGAGTGTAAAATTGAAATATAAGGAATATACAGATAGGGAGATAGCTAGCTGTAAGCAACAAATTGTATGTCAAAGGGACCAAGGGTTCCAGGAATTTTGGTAGATGTTTGGTCAATTCTTAGCATCTTCACAACTGACAGCTAAAATCGTTGAAGGATTATAGATTAATCCCCCTTCCGTATGGAATGAGCGAAACCATTGAAGCAGCCTGCACTCTTTAATTAATTATATTCGGTAATATTAGTGTGGAGCACGAGACAAAACATGTGGGATTTTTAGCTTTTATGTATTTATTTTCACTTTCATATATTTTATCTAGTTTAACGTGGTCGGGTTTGAAGTTTCAACTTTTCATGTTTTGAGTTTTGAGCTTTAATTATTTTTTATATAATATAGCAAATATAATAATAGATTTACTAAAATGTTAATGTAGATATTTTTCACAAACTGAAATGAGAGCAAAAGGGAAGCTTTGATAAATAATGATAAGGGAATGTGTAGTCAAAACGACGTGACAATGAAACATTAATACACCTCAAATTAAAATCAAAATGAATGAAACCAAATCACATTCATGAAAACATGCATGCTCTCCTATCCTCTTCACCTTTCAAACCTTTTCCCTTCAAAGTTCCCAAGTTCTTTCATCAATGGCCGACCAACTGTCTAGGGTTAGTAACTCCCACATTAAATATTCTTTTACATATGATAACGTGTCCCATCCATAGATAGACAAAGGAATTAGATTTTTATTTTCTTTTATTGGGAAGGTGAGGTGCAGGAATCCGGACCACATCCCACCCTCTATAAGAAGCCTTTACCATTTCCTCTCATTTCCAACAACATTTTCAGCTTTTTTGCTTTCTATTGTGCCACTCCAAAAGACATCAAAGAGAGATTAAAACAAAGGAGAGACTTCAACATGAAGATCAGCTTAAGCAGTAGTTCTAGTGGTGAAGCAGCCATGGGAGAGTCCAAGAAGAAGGTTTCATGCAGAAGGCTAGGAGGGTATCTCAGACAACAAAAAGGCAGGCTATACATTATCAGAAGATGTGTGGTTATGCTCCTTTGCTGGCATGACTAACAAGTATTTGCTTCAAACTTGGGACTCAAGGATTAATGTCATGTGTCTAAGCATTTTTTGGAGCAAATTTAAGCTTCTTGTTTTCCGAATGTAAATATAGCAGAAGAGAATCATATGTAGCTTAGGGCTTTAGTGAGGTTCTCCTACCTTTTAGCTGCTTTTTAGACTACAAAGTTTCCTTTGTTAAATCAGATAAAACCTAAACTTATCCATATTTACATTATATATAAAAAGTTTCCATATATTTTATGTATAGTGTTGTTTTCTTTTCTATTTTCTTTTTTGTCTAAGCTAATATGAAGTTTATGTGTAAGTTTTGTTAAGTCATACGCATAACTTTACTGAGCTGCAAGTTTCAATTGATCAAATGATGGCTGTTTAGGGAAAAAAAAAAAAAAACCAGAGAATGAAATAAAAAAAATAAAATTAGGTTAAGAAAGTAAGAAGGTTTTTAGGTATTAATACGGTAACCTTAACCATTTCGATCAGACAGTGAAAATGGTTTTAATAGAAGAACTCTTTATATCTTTGAACAATGAAAACACTGATCTTTTTAATGAATACGTATCATTTTATTAAGCACACTTTTTATGAACAAGCTTAATATTTCATCAATGATTTTTTCATTACCATCAAGTACATAATCTACCAAAATGAAGTTTGGATATTTCCTACATGTTGGAAGTGACTTGATCGCTTCCGATAATCATACTAATCAATTATGGTATGGTTTTTACTTACCAAGTTATTTTGAGCTAATTGAACCAAGTCCATGGTAAAGAGTGGGCTTGCATACATGATTTTAACTATAATATATATCTTTTTGTTTATGAGACTCTCCCGTATCCAGTTACCACATTGGGTTCTGACTAAGTTCAGATTTGAGTTGAATTAGACCTCAAAACGGAGGACAAAGTTCTCCCAACACTATTTCTCCATCCATAAGACTTGAAATCAAAATCTAAGTGAAAGAGTATCGAATTTCTCACCACTCAATCCAACAAGTATAAGTAACTATAAAAGTTCATACATCAAAATGATGCGTCTAATTTTGTCTTGATCATTGTCACTGAATATTGACAATGCTTAAAGGCTATACTTGTGCTTCTTAATCTAATTTACTACTATGTATTGTTTATGTATGGTCTTAATTTGTCTTGATTTGTATAACGTATTGTTTAAAATTCTTGTTGTAACAGCCTGTTTTCAGTGAAACTGGAACAGTGGTTTCGGGACCACAAATTCGAGTCATAAAGAAAATTTATTTTACAATTATTACATGGTCTGCATTATGATAGGAATGTTATATAAAAATTTTGATAAGAAAATTTTACCAACTTCGTGATTAATTATAGAAAGGACCAAATTGCATAAAAATGCAAAAGTTGAATTCTAGTAGCTAGAAGGATTAAATGGCTATGGAATTCAAAACTTGAGGTCATTATATGGTAATTAGACCATTAAGAAAAAAGTTAGTAGATATTTATGGTGAATCATCCATGGAAAATTAAAAAAAGAAAAGGACTCAATTGGAAAGTGGAAAAATTAATGGATGATAAATAAATTAAATAGAAATATCATATTATTATTATCATCTTCTTCCCCAAAAATACATAGAAACCCTAGGGAAGAGAAAGCAAGCTTTCTTGGCTTAATTGGGTAAGTAATCTTGTCCTGCTTTTTGTAATTTTTATATTTCCGGGATTGGAATAGTTTAATCTATCTATTTTGGAGATTAATTTGTAAAGATATCAAAGTACTAGGGTTTTTCCAAGGATGAATATGCTGAAATTTTGAAATTTATGGTAGAAAATGAAAGGTTATTGATAGATAATCAACTTTTACAAAGAGAATTTTGATGAAATTATGATTTAGGGACTAAATTGAAAAAGGGTAAAACCCATGGAAAAATTCTGATTTTTGTGAAATTCATGGGCTGTTATTAAGACATGCAAATTGGTTAGGCTTGGAATAAGGATTAAATTGCATGAATTTTATTTTTCGAGCCTAGGGACAAAACTGTCATTTACGAAAAGTATAGGAGCAAAATAGTAATTTTGCCTAGGAAGTAAATTGAGTTCAATTGAATATGAAATGGATTAAATTGATGTTAAATTTATTTATATAGATCTGGAAAGGTCAAATGAAGAGTTAGATCGAGGAAAAGAAAAGGTGACAGATTAGTAGATTTACCTACATGAACAAGTGTCAAGGTAAGTTCGTGTAACTAAATTGTACTTATTCTTATGCTTGAATTGAGTGTGGTATGTGATTATATGAATTAAATAAATTTTATAAAAATATGAAATAATCACATGTCCAATCATGTCCAGAAAATGTTAAGTCCCGTTTGAATAATGAAATGCGATGGATACATAAATTTCCCGTACTGATTATAGTCCTGCATATGTTGCGGACATTATAGCTCGAATGAGCATCCTGTTAAAAGCCTTCTCGAGCATTCATGTTATATAGTTCCTGCGAGCATCCTGATTGGTAGTGATCTTGCATGTGTTGCGCACTACCGCAGCTCTTTGTGAGCGTCCTATCACACAATTCGATCGGTTGTGATCCAGCATATATTGTGGACACAAATGTAGCTCTTTATGAGCATCCTGTTATAGCTCGCTTGAACTTCCTGTTAAATGGCTATTCGGAGCTCCTTGTTAATAACTCTTCGGAGTTACTTGTTAAGCTCAATGAGCTTCTTGTTTTAAACTCTTATGAGTTTCCTATTTAGCCAGGATAAACTTCCTGTTACATGGCTCATATGAGCATCCTGATATATGGCTTGAGAGTGTGCTTCCTGATTAGGTGCCCTATTTGGGTACCCCTAGATATGAATTGACGGATTTTACTTTTGTACACTTTAAGTGTACTACATGAACGTATCCATCGATATTTCAAATAAATTCAACGGATAAAGTTTTGACATGGCTAAACTGAACTTGAAATGATTTGTCATGGAAATGTACTTGTAATATGGAAAAATGAAATGGAAAGCATATATATATGAAAATCATTAAATGATGAGCTCATCCATGTTCTTGGTATTATGTGGATTACTTGACTAACATGATTGGTGAAGTTGTGTGTTTTAGGCTATTAGCCAAATTGCTTGGATGCATTTTTATGTACTTATCTTAAATGAAAATATATGGTAAGTTAAATTCCTATTATATGAACTTACTAAGTATTTGAAATGCTTACTCAGTTTTCTTTTCTCTATTTTATAGTGCTTGGAAGCTCGTAAAGGTTGGAATCAGTCAGAGCATCATCACAGTACCCTTCAGCCCGTTTTGGTATAAATAGAAAACTTGTTTTGGTATAATGGCATGTATAGGCTAACTTGGCCAATGTTGGCATGTAAATTGTTGTTTGTTATCTAGCCATTGGAATGGCTAGTAATGGTATGTTTTGGTACATAATTATAAGGCTATATTATGTTTAACATATATGTGTATGGTATAGTTAAATTGAATTATGGTAAATTATATGTTTCACAAAAAGGTAAATTTGGAAATACATGAATGTATGTGTTAATATATAATACATAACTCTTGTGTTTGGCTTGGTTAAGTTGTCTTGAATTGGTTGTTGAAAATGCTTAACTATTAATGAAGGTGCAAGGTAAAAAGGGTGAGAAATAAGGCTTGGAAAATGACATTATTTTTTCCACAAGGGTAGACACACGGGCGTGTGTATTGACCGTGTGTGACATATGGCCATGCGAATGGGCGATTGGTTTGGCCGTGTGTCCCCTGCATTTGAAAAATTGAGAAACAGAATGCTCAAAATTAAGCACACGGGCAGAGACATGGGTGTGTGTCTCAGCCATGTGGGACACACGACCCAGCACATGGGCATGTGCTTGACTGTGTAATCATTGCACTTAATTTTTGAAAATTAAATTGTCTACACGGCCTAGCACACGAGCATGCGCCTGACCATGTGACCCAAGTCAGAGAGTTACACGGGCTGGGACACGGCCGTGTGCCTCACATCGAATACCCACACAGCCTAAGACACGGGCGTGTGTCCCCTGCACCTAAGAAAAATTTTGAAATTTCTTGAGTTTCTCGATTTAGTCCCGACTTGTTTTTAGTGCAAAAATTTGGGCCTTGAGTGTCCATTAAGGGACAATATGATTGGATTTGGATATGAATAGTAAATGACATGAATTAATTATATTTGTTCTATAAACTTCGGTAATGCTCCGTAACCCAATTCCAATGACGGATATAGGTTAAGGGTGTTAAACTTGTCAAATGCTCATTTGAATACACACAACTCTATCTCTATCCCGATATTGTATATAAAAAAAGGCATGATCCAAACTATAAATATGTATATGAATTTCATGGGACAATCAAATGCTATAGAGGAAATTTGGTGAGACTTTAAAAAGATTTTATACATAGAATTTGGTTGAGACTTAACTATGAATGAGTATCAGAATGACCTTGAGGTAATCTAGGTGACTCGGACTAAGGACATCTATATGCCATGGAAAATTATTGGATGCTCCTAGTTGCCATGTCAGTATTTGCATATTCAGGAATACCAACACTAAAAACAATTGAAAAAAGAATACTAATGTTCTCTTCTCTTTATTTCAGAATAAGGTTTGGACAACCAAGCAATAGTTGGAAGAAGTAGAAGTGGACTTCTTTCCTAAACATTTAGACCAAATTCAAATTATGAAGTTGGCATTCTTAAGAGATTGTACTTGAATACCACCCCTGGCTTGAACAAGACTTAGATCGTAAAATGAATGAGGACACATGTGATTATACCATAATAAAAAAGGTTGGAAAAAGACTAAAATTGTAACACCCTAAATAATTTATTTCTGCTTCTGTAAATATTTGACAGAAGTGTATATCTGCTTCGGTGGTTAAGTGTTCTGGGTGTGTGTGTGAGGTCTTGGGTACAAGTCCCACTTCTGTCAATTTTGTTATTTTTGGATACAAGCCCTATCCTTGTTCAATGGGCTTATATAAAATTTTTTCTTAATCCATTTCAGAATGAGCCTGTTGGTTCAAGTGGTAAGGAGGTGTGTTGTGTTGGAGGTCTTGTGTTCGAATCACTGCGCGAGCGTAGGTATTAATTTTTGCTTGAATGTTGGTTAGATTTTCGGTTTAGCAGAAATTTTGAGTGGTTTGTGGGTTTGTGGGATTTTTCCTGATTTTACTTTATTTTGTTGTTGTAACGACCGGTTTAGACCCTAGTCGAAACAGTGGTTTTGAGACCACAAATTTGAGTTTTTAATATTATTTTCTATGTCTGCAGTATATGATTTAGCATGTGTTAAAGTTCTGTGAGTTAATTTGTCCGTCTGTGTGCTTAATTTGGCATAAGGACTTTATTATGAATGCTGCAAAATTTGCATGCTTTATGAAAAGACACCTATTTGAGATGGCTTTTAAATGAGGATGCCTTATGAGACAATTAAGCCAATATTTAGATAGTGGATGGTTAAAAGACACTTATGTTTATATGTTTTATATGTTTATTCATAAGGTTAATTTTGTAAATGAATTAATAATATAAGTTATAACATAACAAACATAAAACATGGCCATTGTTCATCTTATTTGGCAGACTTTAGCAAGGAAAGAAGGGAAGAAAAACCATTTTAGGTTTCGACACTCATCTAGTTCAATTAAGGTATGGATTTTGATTGGTTTTTGATAATTTCTATGTTTTTGCAGTCGTTGCTTTGTATACGTCAAAACCCATGCTTCAATTTTGTGAATTGATGATGTTTTTGAAATGTGCCATTGATGAACACATGAGTTTTGTGATGTTTGATGGTGAATTATGAAAGATATGTGTTTGATTAATATAGTTTGTCTTTGAGTTTTTGATGAATTTGAGTATTTTGGACTTAATTGAGAAAATAGTATTTTGAGGGACTAAATTATGAAATAAATGAAATGTATGGACTTTTATGAGATACATGAATATTCGGCTAAGAATGGGTATATGATAATTTTGAGTATTTTGTGATTTTGTGAACTAGGGACTAAAATGTCCAAATGTACAAATATGAGGGCTAATTTGTAAATTGCCTTAAATATTTGTATTTGGATTGAATTGGATGAGTTAGTGAATAAAAGGGTTAAATTTGAATATGTATAGATCAAGAACCGAAGAAAACAGACTTAGATCGCGAGAAATCGAAAGTAATTGAGTAGCCATATCCGTTTCCGTTAATCGAATCTGAGGTAAGTCGATATACAAATAAATGTATTTGAATTGAACTATTTGTGTATATATGAAATTTGAATTGCTATGAATATCCATTGAGATGGAATGTATGTGAAATCCGAGTTTACAAATAAGTCAACAAGTTAACAGTGTCTGAGAAGTCCCGTTTGAACCTAGGGATAGATAGGATAGTATATGTCATGACATAGGTGTCAGTTATGTGATATCATGTAAGACCACGTCCGGGACGTTGGCGTTGATTCGAGATTTCATGTAAGACCACATCTGGGACGTTGGCATCGAAATGAGATTTACGTGTAAGACTATGTCTAGGACATTGGCATCGTATTGATTCATGTAATTCCCTGTCTGGGACAGTGGCATCGACATTTGGTTACATGTAAGACCACATCTGGGATGTTGGCATTGTACGACTATTCCGAGCACTTTGATTATCCTATAGATTTCGAACATTTCAACGGACAAGTCCAAGAAAATGAATGACTATGTGAGTTGTATATCTGTTTCAGGTATGTTGATACGTATGCTTTGTATAAGCATGAAAGGTGAGTAAGTACTTTATGTGCATTGATGCAAAGGAACATTTGAGATATATGTATGTTTGAGATATGAGTAAATGAGATACTTGAAATATGATGAATTGGTAAGCAATGGCAAACCAAATGAGCCAAAGAGATTATTTATATGTTTGAAATGAAGATATGATAATGAATTCAATTAGCAATGCTTATGATTGATTTTATGTTAGATTTATTTGTATATGGCTTACTAAGCTTTTGGAAAGCTTACTTTGTGTGTGTTTATTCTGTTTTATAGATCGTTAAAGCTACGAGAGGCTCGAGGACCGTCGAGGATCATCATCACACTACCTAAACTCATTTTGGTACCTTTTGGAGATGTATATAGCTAAATATGGCATGTATAAGCTAGTCATGTAGGAATATGTTTGGTTGTAAATAGTCATGTGATGTGGCTAGATAAATGTTGGTAATATGCATGAGTGTTTATGGTATATAATGCATGTTTTGGTATGGCTTGATGGCAATGAAATGGTCTTATGAATGGTAAGCTTATTGATGGATTGATGCCAAGGTGATTAAGTGAATTTATGGATGAATCATGCTTGGTTTTATATGTGATTTAGTTGTGTCATTTGAAATATTAAGTTGTGTAACACCCCTAACCCGTATCTGTCGTCGGACTGGGCTTACGAGGCATTATCAAAATAAACACAACTCAAAGCAGGCGTATATCATGTACACATACATAGCATACAAATCAAAGCTAGCATATATGTTTTGAATCATTTGAACAGAGTAAATTGCATATTCTGTCAATACAAATTTCATACCTCAATAACAAAACCAAAATCATTTACTTCACATATAACACCTATCTCAATTTTATAACATAATCAATCATTTATAATTAACATCATTAATCTAATCATTTTATTAAAGTCTTAATAAATAAACATCACTTTAAAACATATATATGGTATTCGAACATTGTATCACTAAAACCAAATAGCATCAACCACATTATGTATAACATTCGGCCAAACTTAATATCTCCCATAAAACTAAATTCGAATATATATATTCATCATTTCTTTAACTTACAAATTATATCTAACATCTACAAATTCCAAATTCATAATCTAATCATAAAACTAAATATAATTGTATTACTAATAATCATCCATCACCATTTCACAATATGGTCGAATACATACATACAATTTAACCTTGACATTCCAAATCCAAACCTTTCAAGACTTAAAAATTAACATAACCACATACTTTCTAATTGTATTCAAACACACACACACACACACACACACACACACACACACACACACATATATATATACCATCATAACCAATTCACAATTTACTAGCTCACATGCATATTAATACTTATTACATATACATTTCACTTAACTTCACTCAATTGATATATATACATATAAGTATACAAATACACATTTGATCATAGTTAGTTTAATAAATCAATCAAACTTTACATAATACATAATAAGTACACCATTACATATCACCTAATTCCATTCAACATATCCATGGCTTCATCACCTAGCTTAGCCAAAATATCCACATATACATTCGGTTCAAGTTCATATATCAACTAAATCAATCCATCAAACAAACATAACCAAAATACAAGTATCAACCACATAACCAAGTTCAATATGTCTAGTTTTAAAACATAACACAAGCTTACCTATTATGAAACATATACCTAACCAAATATGCATATGAATAAACCTATTCACAACAACTATCGCAAACCATCATCAAACATAGCAAATCAATCAAAAGAGGATAAGCCATTTTTGCATGGCTATTATTTACATACATAAGTACTTAATTCATATTCAACCTTTTTCTATGCTATACATGCCATATATTCATAATTAACATGCTGACGATCCCCGAGCTGATAACGTATCCAAAATCTATAAAACAAAAATAGACAAAAAAACACAAGGTAATCTATTTAGGCTTAGTAAGTCAATAGCAAGGTAAAATTAATTAACTTAACAAAATCATATATACAAAGCTATATCAAGTAGTGAATTATACGCAATCACAAGTAATTACTCAAATTTCAATATCAAATTCAAATAATGTACCCTTTGGCCGAATACACATAGTTAAAAACTTATACACGGTTCACGTGTTTACACATTAACTTCTGTACAATGAAATAAACATATAACTTACCATTCATTTCATAACACAGATTATGTACGTACCTGAGTTCTTTTAGTTTAAATATCACATTAGCCTTCACTTACACATGCCCGTTGAACCATTCGGAATTAAAAAGGATACGCGAACAGTCGAAAGCTCGTACAATGCCAACGTCCCAGACGTGGTCTTACATGTAATCACATGTCGATGCCACTGTCCCAGACAGGGTCTTACATGAATCAAATACGACGCCAGACATGGTCTTACACGATAACACATATCGGATATCCTATGTCATGACATATGTATCCTATCTATTCCTAAGGTTCATACGGGGCTTATGGACGTCGAATCTCAATCGAATCAAGCTCGAAAGTTAGCCAAATACAATACCCACATTCGTCCATAGCATATATAAATTCAAATAATTCATTTTGATACATAACAAGTACATATCCATGGTTATTTCAACATTTAAATGCTTATTGACTTACCTCGGATGTCGTCGACTGTTAAATCGACTACTCGACCACTTTTGTCTTTCCCCGATCCAAATCTTCTTTAATTCTTGATCTAAACATATTCAAATTAAGCTTATTTAAACACCATTCTATTCAATTTAGCCTAAAAACACATAAATGGGCAAATTACAATTTTGCCCCTAACATTTCACACTTTTAAAATTTAGTCCTTTTTGCTCAATACACAAAATACACAAAATTTGACTACACTCCTTAAGGGCCGAATATTCCTAGTGTCCATACAAGCCTACACATTTCAATTATTTCACATTTCAGTCCCTCAAAAATTTATTTTTGCAATTTAGTCCAAATTACTCAATTTCATCAAAAATTCAAAGACAAAACTTGTTAATCTAACACATATATTTCACATTTCATCATCAAACATCAAAAACCACAAGGTATCATCAATGGAAAAACATAAAATCATTATCAAAATCACAAATTGAGACATGGGTTTTGAAGTACACTTAACAACGATCTCAAAAACGTAAAAATGATCAAAAACTGAACAATTAACATACCTTAATTTGAAGAACACAAGGCCGAACCCTAGTTTCTTCTTATTTCTTTTTCTTTTTCTTGGTTTCGGTTAGCTTAAAGAAAAATATGAACATTGGTTTCTTTTATTTAGTTATAACTTATATTATATTATAACCAAATTACCTAATTAATCATTTTAACTTAAATAATATTAACATATAAATTAAGGGTATTTATGACCTTCATCATCCACTATCTCCTTAAATGGGCTAATTTCCCTTTAAGGACCTCATATTAAAAAGCCACTATCAAATAAGCACTTTACACTTTAATTTGTAACTTTTACATTTTACGCGATTAAGTCCTTTTATTTAATCTGGTACCTAAACGACAAAATTAAGTCACGAAAATTTAACACCAATAAATTCACACATAATAAACACAAAAAATAATTTTAAAATATTTTTTGAACTCAAATTTGTGGACTCGAAACCACTTATTCAATTAGGGTCAAAATTGGGCTGTTACAAGTTGGCATATTTAGAAATGTAATTGAATGGAATGATAGGTTGAACATTTGACATGATTTTTGTTGCCAAATTGTGTATGGGATATTACTTGTTTGAGCTTGTAGGGATGACCCTGTGTGGGTGGCAATTTGGAAAATGGCCTATAATTGCCCACACGGTTGAGCACACAAGCGTGTGGCTTGACCGTGTCCCTCGTGGTTGAAATTCAAAATAAGTCAGGATTGACCACGGGCTAGACACATGGGCGTGTGATTGGCCGTGTGGTGCAAGTCAGGATCGACCACTGGTAAGGCACATGGGTGTGTCCATAGTCGTGTGGACAAGTCAGTATGTATGCCTTATTTTGACACGGCTTAGACACACGGGCGTGTGACCTCTTAACTTAGAAAAAGTTTTAAATTTATGAGAATTTTCATATGTGTTCGGTTTAGTCCCGGCCCTATTCTAAAGCATCTTAAGGTCTCATTAACCTAGTTAAGGGACGCTTTGATTGCATTGGATGAACTGTAATATGAAATGTCCGTAAGAGTTTTCGATTGTTTGGTAATACCTCTTAACCCTAATCTGGCGATGGTTACGGGTTAGGGGTGTTACATTTGATTGGTATCAGAGCTATGATTTAGTCGATTCTCGGACTAATGTAGCATGTGAGAGTCTAGCCATACATGCCATATATCTGAACTGTGATAGTGTGATGAATCCTGATGTGTAAAATGTGATTTTCGTATAGTAGTGGATCCCAAAAGAGCCGTAGCTGATGATGTAGAAAGCAATGCGCTTGCTTCCACTCAAGGGATAACACCTTCTGATTTGAGACCGGCGATGAGTGGTCAAGAGGGAGAAGCTAAACAAGCTTTCTTCCAGATGATGAGTGAGTGGTTCACTTAGTTTGTAAGAGAAAATTTGGCTGTTTCGCAACCTTTGCCCCCGCCTAATCCCCCTCAGACCTCAATTGTGCCTCCGGTAATGAATTTGAATCTGTTGAACGAGCCTGCAGTCGACAAAATTCATACGTATGAGGTTGAAGAGTTTAGGGCTACTAATAACGATGATGCTGAAAAAATTGAGTTTTAGTTAGAAAACACTATCCGAGTATTTGATGAGATGTCTTTAACTCCGGAAGGAAGTATTAAATATGTTGTTTCTTTGTTATGAGATGCAGCGTATCAGTGGTGGAAGACTTTGATTTCTATGGTTCTAAAGGAAGGGGTTACTTGAGATTTCTTCCAGTCTGAGTTCCGAAAGAAATACATCAGTTAGAGATTCATTAATCAAAAATGGAAAAAATTTCTGGAATTAAAACAAGGTTGCGTGTCTGTCACCGAGTACGAACGAGAGTTCGTGAGATTAAGTCAGTATGCTCGGGAATGTGTATCAACGGAAGCGATATGTGTAAGAGATTTGAAGATGGACTTAATGAAGATGCCGTCTGTTGGTAGGGATTCTAGAAATAAAAGAGTTTGTTGTACTTGTTGATCAAGCGTGCAAAGCTGAAGCACTCAGGAAAGATAAAAGAAAAGTCGAGTCTGAAGTCAGAGATGCGAGAAAGAGATTTTCGAGCAAATTATTCCAGTCTACTTCGAAGAAATTCAGAGATGAGCATAGTCGTTCTAGACCTAATATGGGACAAATGAGTAGATATCGAGTTAGATCACAGTCGAATATTAAAGCTCAAGCAACTTCAATGGCAAGTGTTGGAAATGTTCGATCTGAGTAACCTGAATGTAAACATTGTGGTAAAAGGCATCTGGGGAGTTGTAGATTGAATGATCGGACTTACTTCAGATGTGGATCGTTAGATCATTTCATCCATGATTGCCCAGAGTCTGTTAAGCAAAAGATTGCTCAAAATCAGAGATCCGATAATGTCCCAGCGAGGGGTAGACCTTCTCATAATGCAAGAAATGTTAGTGGTAGTCAGAGAACTACGAGGGACACTATAGTGAGATCTGAAGCTAGAGCGCCTACCAGAGGTTATGCCATTCAAGCCCGTGAGGAAGCTTCGTCTCCTAATGTTATAACGGGTACATTTACTCTTTATGATACTTCTGTGATTGCATTAATAAACCTAGGTTCTACCCATTCATATGTATGCATGAACTTAGTATCTAGTAAGACTTTGCCTGTAGAGTCTACTGAGTTTGCTATAAAAGTATCGAACCCCTTAGGTAAAAGTGACCTAGTAGACGAAGTATGCAAGAACTGTCTGTTGATGTTTTGAAATATCTGTTTCCCTGCTGATTTGATGCTGTTACAATTTGATGAGTTTGACATAATTTTGGGTATGGACTGGTTGACATTGCATGGTGCTGTTATGAACTGTAAAAGAAAGACTATTAATTTGAGATGTCAGAATGATGAAATAGTTCATATTGAGTCTAATGATTTGAATGGATTACCGGCTATGATATCTATGTTGAAAGCTCAGAGCTATGTGAAAAAGGGTTACGAAGCTTATTTTGCTTATGTAATTGACTCAAAAGTATTTGACAAGAAAATTGAATCAGTGCCAATTGTCTGTGAGTTCCTTGATGTGTTCCCTGAAGAGTTACCAAGATTACCTCTAATACGTGAAGTTGAATTTGGTATAGATTTGTTGCTTGGTACGACTCCTATTTCGATACCTTCGTATAGAATGGAACCAACGGAACTGAAAGAGTTAAAGTCATAGTTGCAAGAGTTGACTGACAGAGGATTTGCAAGACCAAGTCACCTTGGGGTGCTTCCGTTCTGCTTGTGAAAAAGAAAGACGACATCATGAGAATGTGCATTGACTATCGTCAGTTAAATAAAGTGACTATAAAGAACAAATATTTATTGCCCAGAATCAATGATTTGTTTGATCAGCTTAAAAGAGCTACTGTGTTCTCATAGATAGATCTGAGATAGGGATACTACCAGTTGCGAGTAAAAGATTCAAACGTTTCGAAAACTGCTTTTAGAACGAGGTACGGGCACTACGAGTTTTTAGTTATGCCATTTGGACTAACAAATGCTCTTGCAGTCTTTATGGATCTGATGAACATAATTTTCAGATCGTACCTAGATCGATTTGTTGTTGTTTTCATTGACAACATTTTGATTTACTCTCGAGATGAAGTTGAACATGCTGAACATCTAAGAATCGTGTTGCAAACTTTGCGAGAAAAATAATTGTACGCGAAATTTAGCAAATTTGAATTCTGGTTACGTGAATTTAGTTTTCGGGGACACATTGTGTCAGCATTTGGTATACGAGTTGATCCGAGCAAGATTTCTACTATTCTGGAATGGAAACCTCCAAGGAATGTGTCTGAAGTGTGCAGTTTTCTGGGACTTGCTAGTTATTATTGAAGGTTCGTAAAAGGCTTTTCAATGATAGCTACTCCGTTGACTAGATTACTTCAGAAAGATGTGAAGTATGAATGGTCTGATAATGTCAGAAAAGTTTTGATCAGTTGAAAGCCCTTTTGACTGAAGTTCTAGTGTTGATACAGCTAGAATTGGGCAAAGAGTTCATAATTTACAATGATGCTTCATTAAGTGGACTGGGTTGCATTTTGATGCAAGAAGGTAAAATGATAGCTTATGCCTCGAGACAACTAAAGCCTCATGAAAAGAACTATCCGACACACGATCTTGAACTAGCTGCGATTGTGTTCGCATTAAAGATTTGGTGCTATTATCTTTTCAGTGATAAATGTCATGTATTTTCAGATCAAAAAAGTTTGAAGTACCTGATGACCCAAAAAGATTTGAATCTGCGACAGAGAAGATGGTTAGAGCTGTTGAAAGACTACAAGCTTGTAATTGATTATCACCCGGGTAAGGCAAATGTTGTTGCCGATGCACTGAGTTGAAAGTCAATGTTTTCATTGCGTGCTATGAATGTTCATTTAGACTTGTCTGATGATGGTTCAGTTTTAGCTGAATTGAAAGCGAAGTCGTTGTTTTTATGGCAGATTTGTGATGCTCAGAAGGTTGATAATACTTTGTTAGTAAAGCGGGCTCAATGTGATTCGAACTCTGATTCTGAATTTCGAGTTGGTGTTGATGATTGTTTAAGGTTCCGTGATCAAATTTATGTTCCGAGAAACTCAGAGTTGGTTCAGTTGATTTTAAATGAAGCTCATAACAGTCGCTTATCTGTTCATCCGGGAAGTACAAAGATGTATCATGATCTGAAGCAACACTATTGGTGGTCTGGTATGAAACGAGACATTTCTGGCTTTGTTTCGAAATGTTTAATTTTTCAGCAAGTTAAAGCTGAACATCAGGTTCTATCTGGTTTGTTACAACCAATAATGGTTCCCAAGTGGAAATGGGATGGAGTGACGATGGACTTTGTTTCTGGATTGCCATTGACTCCAAAAAAGAAAGATGCAATTTGGGTCGTAGTTGACCGATTGACGAAGTCCGGCCATTTTATTCCGGTGAGATCTGATTATCCACTTGATAAGTTAGCTGAGCTTTACATTTTTGATATTGCGAGATTGCACGGAGTGCCATTGTCTATCGTGTCTGACAGAGATCCGAGGTTCACTTCACAGTTCTGGAAGAAATTGCAAGAAGCTTTGGGCACAAAATTGCATTTTAGTACAGCTTTTCACCTACAAATGGATGGTCAATCCGAGCGGCTCATTTAGATTCTTAAGGATATATTGAGATGTTGCATTCTTGAGTTTGATGGTACGTGGGAACAGTACCTGCCATTGATTGAATTTGCATATAATAATGGTTTTCAGTTGAGCATCAAAATGGCACCTTATGAAGCTTTGTACGGAGGCAAATGTCGGACACCTCTGTATTGGACTGAGCTCTGTGAAAATAAGATACAGGGGGTCGATTTGATAAAAGACACTAAACAGAAAGTGAAAGTAATCCGTGATAGTCTGAAAGTAGCGTCTGATCATTAGAAGTCCTATGCAGACTTAAAACGAAAAGATATTGAGTTTGAAATCGGCGACAAAATGTTTTTAAAAGTGTCTCTATGGAAGAAAGTACTTCGATTAGGACGTAAAGGCAAGTTGAGTCCGAGGTTTATCAGGCCATATGAAATTATCGAACGTGTTGGGCTTGTTGCGTACAGATTGTTGTTGCCCTCTGAGCTAGAAAAGATACATTATGTATTTCATGTGTCAATGCTCCGTAAATACCAATATGATCCATCACATGTGATTTCTTCGTCTGAGATTGAAATCAGATCTGATATGACTTACGAAGAAGAGTCGATCCGTATCTTGGCTCGTGAAGTGAAAGAGTTAAGAAACAAGAAAATTCTGTTAGTGAAAGTGTTGTGGCATCGACATGGAGTGGAAGAGGCTACGTGGGAGCCTGAAGATTCAATAAGACAGCAATATCCAAATTTGTTTAACGATAATATTTTCGGGGACGAAAATCCCTAAGGGGGATTGTAACAGACTGGTTTAGACCCTAGTCAGAACAGTGGTTTCGAAACCACAAATCCGAGTCATAAAAATATTTTAATATTATTTTCTATGTCTGCAATATATGATTTAGCATGTGTTAAAGTTCTGTGAGTTAATTTGTCTGTCTGTGTGCTTAATTTGGCATAAGGACTTTATTGTGAAAGATGCAAAATTTGCATACTTTAAGAAAAGACACCTATTTGAGATGAATTTTAAATGAGGAGGCCTTATGAGGCAATTAAGCCAATATTTAGATAGTGGATGGTTAAAAGACACTTATGTTTATATATTTTACATGTTTATTCATATGGTTAGTTTTATAAATGAATTAATAATATAAGTTATAACATAACATAAGGACTTTATTGTGGAAGATGGAATGTATGTGAAATCCAAGTTTACAAATAAGTCGACAAGTTAACAGTGTCCGAGAAGTCCCGTTTAAACCTATGGATAGATAGGATAGTATATGTCATGACATAGGTGTCCGTTATGTGATATCATGTAAGACCATATCTGGGACGTTGGTGTTGATTCGAGATTTCATGTAATACCACGTCTGGGACATTGGCATTGAGATGAGATTTACATGTAAGACTATGTCTAAGACATTGGCATCGTATTGATTTGTGTAAGACCCTGTCTGGGACAATGGCATTAACATTTGGTTACATGTAAGACCACGTCTGGGATGTTGGCATTGTACGACTATTTCGAGCACTTTGAGTATCCTATTAGATTTCAAACGGTTCAACAGGCAAGTCCGAGAAAATGAATGACTATGTGAGTTGTACATCTGTTTCAGGTACGTTGATACGTATGCTTTGTATAAGCATGAAAGGTGAGTAAGTACTTTATGTGCATTGATGCAAAGGAACATTTGAGATAAATGTATGTTTGAGATATGAGTAAATGAGATACTTGAAATATGATGAATTGGTAAGCAATGGCAAACCAAATGAGCCAAAGAGATTATTTATATGTTTGAAATGAAGATATGATAATGAATTTAATTAGCAATGCTTATGATTGATTTTATGTTAAATTTATTTATAGATGGCTTACTAAGCTTTTGGGAAGCTTACTTTGTGTGTGTTTATTCTGTTTTATAGATTGTTAAAGCTACGAGAGGCTCGGGGACCGTCGAGGATTATCATCACACTACCTAAACTCATTTTGGTACCTTTTGGATATGTATATAGCTAAATATGGCATGTATAAGCTAGTCATGTTGGAATATGTTTGGGTTGTAAATAGTCATGTGATGCGGCTAGATAAATGTTGGTAATATGCATGAGTGTTTATGGTATATAATGCATGTTTAGGTATGGCTTAATGGCAATGAAATGGTCTTATGAATGGTAAGCTTATTGATGGATTGATGCCAAGGTGATTAAGTGAATTTATGGATGAATCATGCTTGGTTTTATATGTGATTTAGTTGTGTCATTTGGCATATAGGTTGGCATATTTAGAAATGTAATTGAATGGAATGATAGGTTGAACACTTGACATGATTTTGGTTGCAAATTGTGTATGGGATATTACTTGTTTGAGCTTGTAGGGATGACCCTTGTATGGGTGGCAATTTGGCCTTGAAAATGGCCTATAATTTCCCACACGGGTGTACGGCTCGACCGTGTCCCTCGTGGTTGAAATTGAAAACAAGTCAGGATCGACTACGGGTTCGACAAACAGGCGTGTGACTGGCCGTGTGGTGCAAGTCAGGATCGACCACGGGTAAGGCACACGGGTGTGTCCGCGGCCGTGTGGACAAGTCAATATGTATGCCCTGTTTTGACACGGCTTAGACACACGGGCGTGTCTGAGGCCGTGGGAGGCACATGGCCTGCCCACACGGGCGTCTGACCTCTATAACTTAGAAAAAGTTTTAAATTTTTGAGAATTTTTGTATGTGTTTGGTTTAGTCCCGGCCCTATTCTAAAGCATGCTTAAGGTCTCATTAACCTAGTTAAGGGACGCTTTGATTGCTTTGGATGAACTGTAATATGAAATGTCCATAATTGTTTCTGATTGTCCGGTAATACCTCTTAACCCTAATGTGGCGATGGTAACGGGTTAGGGGTGTTACATTTGTTATATCCATTTTCTCTCTCCGCTAAGAAATTCCCAATCAAGAAAATTTGACTTTTCTTTTCTGTCAATTGGCAAAGTCCACTCTTTCCCTTGCTTCCTTCTTTTTGTCACGATTTTTGTTTTCGGTTTTCTTTCGGAGATGCAAGACAGCTTGGTAAGTGGAAGGTGTAGTTTTTCGTTCATAAAGGTTAAGGAGTTGTTTCTCTTCTTTTTAATTGTTCTAAATTGCTTCAACTCTTTTCTGTTGGTGATTTGTTTTGGGCTGTTGGCAGCGAATCATGAGGAACGGATTTCTTCACTTGCAGAATCGTAGTCGGCTTAGTTCGAGAAGATGGGTAAGTATCGTTCACTTGATTTCTTCGTGGTCATTTGTCATTGGGTCGGTTTAATTAAGGATTAATACTATTTCCTTCCGCTTGACATCTGCGTATGACTTCTGCCTATCAGATACTTCCTTTAACCGTGGCCAAATTATCTCAATTTTCTCTTCAGATTCCGCCACTAACTCTGGACCCAAAACTCGATGTTCCCCTACTTCTGTCCAACACGTAGGAGTTTGACACTTTCGATCATATATTGCTTCATATGGTGCCATCCGTATGCTGGCCTGATAGCTGTTGTTGTAGGCAAACTCCGCTAAATGCATATAGTCTTCCCAACTTCCTCTGAAGTCTATCACACAGCCTCTTAACATATCCTCCAACACTTGGATTACTCGTTCAGATTACCCGTCGGACCGTGGATGAAATGTCGTAGTGAAATCCAATTTGGTGCCTAAAGCTTGATGTAGAGCTTTCCAAAATCGAGAAGTAAACCTTGGGTCCCTATCCGAAATGATTGATACTGGAACTCCATGCAACCTTACAATTTCTGCCACATACACTTTCGCCAACTTCTGCAGAGAATAGTTGACCCGCACTGGAATGAAATGCGCGGACTTTGTCAATCGATCCACTATCACCCATACCGAATCCTTCTTAGTAGGCGTAAGGGGAAACCCACTAATGAAGTCCATAGTAATTCGCTCCCATTTCCACTATGGAATCATTATCGGTTGAAGTAATCCTGACGGAACTTGGTGTTCAGCCTTAACTTGCTGACACGTTAAGCACTTGCCAACAAATTCTGTAACTTCCTTCTGAAGACCAGGCCACCAAAACTGTTCTCTTAGATCTCTGTACAGCTTAGTACCTCCAGGATGCATAGCATAAGGGCTACTATGCGATTCCTGAAGAGTCTTTTGTCTTAGGTCCTTATCTTTAGGCATACAGACCTTACCCTTGAAGCACAACACTCCATCACTGGACATACTGTAATTCTCTAAATTACCATTCTGAACTTGCCGCATCTTAGCACTTAAATCCTCATCTGCCAGCTGACTCTCTTTTACTTCATTCAACCATGTCGACTTGACCTGCAGGTCTGTCAGCAGAATTCCATCATCATTCAAGCTCAAATGTGCAAACATTGCTCTCAAATCCACACAAGTTTTCGACTTAAGGCATCTGCTACCACATTCGCCTTGCCCGGATGATACTCTATCAAACAGTCATAGTCCTTCAATAGTTCCACCCACCTTCGCTGTCTTAGGTTCAATTCCTTCTGAGTCAACAGATACTTAAAGCTCTTGTTGGTCCGTGTAGATCATTGACTTTTCTCCATAAAGATAATGTCTCCACACCTTAAGAGCAAAGACCACAGCCGCCAATTCCAAATCATGAGTTGGGTAGTTAACTTCATGTGGTCTTAATTGCCGAGACGCATAAGCGACTACTTTCCCCTCTTGCATCGATACGCATCCCAATCCTGTATGGGAAGCGTCACAATACACCACGAAATCTTTTCTTGCCTCCGGCTGAATCAAAACCGGAGCTTCAGTCAAGACCCTCTTAAGCTTCTCAAAGCTCTCCTGTTGCTTGTTCGTCCATACAAAAGGTACTTCCTTTCTCAACAACTTCGTCAAAGGTGCGGCTATCGATGAAAACCCTTCCACAAACCTTCTATAGTAGCCTGCCAGCCCCAAGAAACTACGAATCTCAGCCACAGACTTAGGTGGTTTCCAATCTAGCACCGCCTCAATTTTCCTAGGATCCACCCTTATTCCTTCTACAGACACCACATGTCCTAAGAATGCAACTTCCTGAAGCCAAAATTCACACTTGCTGAATTTGGCATAGAGCTTTTTCTCTCTTAACACTTGCAACATAACTCGGAGATGCTCATCATGTTCTTCTTCAGACTTAGAATATACTAGGATGTCGTCGATAAACACAACGACGAACCTATCCAGATAGGGTTGAAAAACCTGGTTCATCATATCCATGAACGCAGCTGGGGCGTTCGTCAATCCAAACGGCATTACTACGAAATCAAAATGCCCATACCTTGTCCGAAAAGCTGTCTTATGGATATCTACTTCCTTTACCTTAAGCTGATGATACCACGACCTTAGATCTATCTTCGAGAATACTGCTGCCCCCTTAAGCTGATCGAACAAGTCGTCTACCCTTGGCAAATGATACTTATTCTTGATGGTTAGCTTATTCAACTGACGGTAGTCTATGCACATACGCATAGTTCCGTCCTTCTTCTTCACAAACAAGACCGGTGCTCCCCATGGAGACACACTGGATCGAATAAACCCACGATCAAGCAAATCTTGGATATAAGCCTTGAGCTCAACCAACTCCTTTGGTGCCATTCTGTACGGGGCAATTGACACAGAGCTGTACCAGACAGCAAGTCAATTCCAAACTCCACCTCCCTATCTGGGGGTAATCCAGGTAATTCCTCCGAAAAGACATCCACAAAGTCCCTTACTGTTCGTACTCCACTAGCTCCCTCTTCTTTCTTATCCAATGCACTAACAAAAGCCAAGAACGCCTTGCATCCTTTTGAACCATCTTATCAGCCTTTAAAGTAGAAACTACGTTGGACAAGTAGTTTCTTCTTTCTCCTATCATCACTACTTCCTCATCCTTTAGGGTTCTTAACTCCATTTGCTTAGCTGCACAATCCAGTATAGCTCGATGCTCCACTAACCAGTCCATGCCAAGTATGAGATCGAATTCTCCGAAAGGTAGCTCCATTAAGTTGGCAGAAAATACCACTCCTTGAATTTCTAGAGGTACACTCCGAAAGATCTTATTCACCACTACTGTTTGACCTAGTGGGCTTACTACAGTCATCTCCCTATCAGATAGTTCAGAGGCTATGTCTAGAGTTTCCACTACTCTACATGCAACATAAGAATGGGTCGAGCCCACATCTATCAAAGCATAGTAAGGCTTGCCAAAAATAAGGAACGTCTTAGGTATGACGTCCGTGCGCGTCTCTATCTTCCCCTACGGCGAATCGCATATACCAAGCCCTACTGCCTTGCCTCTCAGATACCCACACCTCTGCGGTGTTCCACATCCTCTTCCAAAGACCGCTACCTCGGCCATTCGCACCACGACTCGGCCGTGGTCTTTGTCCACCTCTACCAGCCTGATTAACATTTTGAACTACCGATCGATTCCCATCCGGCTTCATAGGATAGTCCTTAATCATATGGTCCTTTGACCCACACTTAAAGTATCCTCCTGTCTTCTTCCAACACTCTCCTAAGTGTTTCTTCCCACACTGATCACAAGGACGATACTGCCCTCCTGTACCAACTTGTTGACCTCGCGGCCCATCAACTCTAGGCCTCTTCTGAACATTCCCAGCTGATCCAGACGATTCAAAACCTCTCTTCTGCCTATTCCGATCAGAGTTCTGCCTGGTAAAGTCTTTAATTCCCTCGGCTACCTTAGCCTTTTCCACTAATGCGGCAAACTCCCACTCCTGATGTGGGGCTATCAACAACCTCAGGTCATCCCTTAGTCCGTCCTCAAACCGGACACAGCGCTCATGTTCCGTAGCCACTACTCCTCGAGCATACCGGCTCAACCTTAGAAATTCAGCTTCGTACTCTGCCACGGACTTGTTCCCTTGAACCAGCCCCAAAAATGCCTTCCTCTGCGCATCAGTGTAACGCGTGCCGACATACTTCTTCTGATATGCCGCCTTAACATATTCCTAAGTAAGATCCTCAGCTATGGCACCATCCCGAACTGTGAGCCACCATTGGTACGCTTCATCACGTAGCAGTGCCACCATTCATTTCAGTTTCTCCTCAGGGGTCAAATCCAACTCATCCATAATACGCTTCGGCGCTCCAACCGATGCTTCACCGCATCGGGTGCTACACCAAATACTCCACGAAACACTTCAGCCCCATTGGCTCAGAGTCGCTCGGGTACAGATTTTCGAGCTCCCATATTTCCACCCACGCCAGCCACCATCTCAAAGACTCGCAAAGACGACTGCGATACAAAGATCCTCCCCGCTCGATCTTGTTGCTCAAAGACCAACACCTTGCCGGTGGTGGTGGCGATGGTACCTCATTCTCGGATCCTTGACCCGGTCTAACGGGTTCCGACACGGTCATTCTGCCTCGACCACGTCCACGATGACCGTGTCCTCTTGAACTCATATCTAACGTTGCGTTTTAATCTGATTAAGAAATTTTATGCATTTAGCGTTTGTTCCACTGATTATCCGCGAAGAAGTTTTATGTAAAGAGTTTAGTAGCAGTTTTTTCGATCAATCAAAGTTTCAAGTCTTCTATCCTAATTCAAAGAAAACACATCCATTCCTTAGTATCTCCCATCCACTTTCACTCTTTGAATATTTTTGTCTATTCCTATCCCAGGGGTATTTCCGTCATTTGTCCTACCAGGGTATTTTGGTAATTAAATCAGGATCAATTTGAAAAATCTCTATAAATCAAAGGTACTTCAAAATTTACGAAACTTAGGGTTCTTTTTGAGAATTTATTTTCCAAATCAGCGTTGTTGCAGAAATTTTAGAAATCGAGGGTCATTTTGGTAATTTTGTAAAGCAGGGGTAATTTCGTAAATTTCCAAATCAAGGTGCCTTAGTATTTTGAAACAATAAAGTTTTTGGATATTTTTGCAAAATCAGAGAATGTTATTGAAATCGGGGGTAGTATGGTAATTTTGGAAACCACGGGCATTTTAGTAATTTTACCACTAGAGTATTTTAGTAATTTTGTAAATCGGATATATTTTGGAAAAATTTTTAAAAATAACTTTTGCTACAATTGAAAGGGGTAATTTGGGGATTTTAAAACTGAGGTTTTGTAAAAATAGGGTTAATCCCTTTCGGGGTTTAGTTATTGGGTTTAGCCCGTGAATAAGTCCTCATGATTAGGGTGAACCGTAGCTATGCAACAGGTAGGATTCCAGCGAAGAGGAGGTGAGTCACTAGGACTGCTTAAATACCAGGCTCTTCTGGATCCAATCCTAGACATGCGCACAATGGTTGCCACACCCTAACTCGGTGACTTAGTAACGGGGTTGTTTAATTAGGCTTTAAGTCTTATGTAACTGTTGGGGTAATCTAGTCCTAGGGTTCAAGTACCTATCATACTATTCTACGTTCCATTTCTACTCTTCTACAAATCATTATATAAATCACACAAGAGATAGGGGTACTTACCTAGTGGACTTCGGGTCAGAGACTTAGGTGCCATGCCAGAAAAACCTGCTTACTTCACAAAGATTTTCACAATTTCTTTTGGGCTTAACTTTGAAAATGTTTTGGGCCTTAAACCCAAGGCTGAGGGTTTCAAACCTGGCTCTAATACCAAGCTAAAACACCCCAAACCCGGCCTACGAGCCTTGACCGGATCTGGTATGTTCCTCGATGTAAACCGATTCAAAATTCTTTTGTTACTTTGGAAAATCTGTGTGTTTTGAAAGAAAGATTGTTTTGGGTTGGGCTCGAGTTGAGAACAAGTTTATCTTTTATTGAAAACCCTTTTATTTTAGGTGACAAAACACTTAGAGTTTATTTTAAAAATTTACATAATCTCTAATTGATAAAAAAAAATCGTAACATAATAAATAAAAGTAAAATAAAGTAGTTCAACTATGGCCTTATTACATCAAAATAAATCCCAAAATTAAATTCCAAGTACTTAAAATAAAAGTCCAAATAAAATGAATTCCTTCTTGAGCATGGCCATCCCTAAGCCTCTCTGTGACCAGGTCCATCCATCACCGATCACACCAAAAATGTTCCCACAACGGGGTGAGTCAACAGACTCAATGTATAACCACAATACTAAGTCCTAATAGAGCCAAGCATATCAAATCATACATGTACGCATATAGCATTTAAATAATATGATGCAAACCCGAACCCAAACCTAGATAGCCATCTCTACACGCCACCCGTACTAACCTCGCACACCGTGGGGACTACTAAGTCAACCCTCCATCCGCTACACACCATCGGCGCGCCATTGCAATCGACGTGCTCATCGCCCTTATAAAATTTTGTGGCATAGCCACCAGGTAATTATTTTGTGTCATGTGACACCACATTCAGATAATGTGACCAAAGTCACCACATTCATATATCGTGACAATAGTCACCACATTCACTTCCCCTTTCATAATCACCCAAATGCCCATATCACACAGATCATGGATTATCATGCCATGTTCTCTATTCACATTCTTATAGGTTCGCATATGTGCCATAATTAATCATGTTATAATCCTACTAGGAGTGGGAAAACGTACCTGAGTACTTTGTACCATAGTATGGTACCTTTGGCCACATTCACATTATTATAACCATACATATATTAAATAGATGCCATAAATCTATTAAGAAATAGTGTGGGGTACACACCTGGTATACTTATCGAGTCCACTCCAAATCCCGAAAAGCCCGATCTTAAGCCTTAGATCTCAAGTTCCTACATTCGGCCAACATGCAATATTTTTAGCTAAAGGCCCTTCGGCCAGTTAATCAAATCCCGAAACTTACCTTGTTACTGATTTGCCTCCTAACCAAATCCAGAAATGTTGAAATCCTTCTACCTTGTAATCGGCTAACACTAGATCAATTGATTTGATTAGTTTTCGGCTTTTGAACAATTAAGAAATAGATCTATAACACCAATATGGCCTTGGCCGAATATTAGCACCCACTTTACCTCGCTTATCCAAATCCCAAAACCACTACTTGTTCCTGTTGTTGCAAAAATCCCTATATGCCTTGTTAGAATCGGCTACACAATAAATCCATGAAGATGGCCTATGGCCGAAAAGCACTACTGCCTTACCTTGAGTAGTCGAATCCAAGGACCTCCCTTGATGCTCCTTGACGCCTTACATGTTGGAGAGATCAGAGAAGAGTAGTCGACAGCCCTTCTTTAGAGATTCGGCTATGGCTTCAAAAGGTGATGCACATTCAGCTATCAAATGAACAAATATGGAGTTGAAATAGTTTCGGCAATAGGGGGAATGTAAGGGAGATTTCAGCTAAAGGTGTTTCTCTAAGGTTTGGAGGAGAAAAGATGAAGAGAAAAAGAGTAGAGAATGGGGCTAATAGGTTCGGCTAACACCACATAAAAGAAGAGATTTGGGGAATGAAGTATAGGTTCGGCCAAGCTAGCAAATAGGGAGAAAAAGAATGAAATACAAAGGCCCTAATGCTCTTTAAAGTTTCGGCCATACTAAAAAGAATAACAAGCCAAAACTAGGTGGCTTCTTCACATCAAGAAAATAGCACAAAGAAAATTAAAAAAAAAAGAAATAACAAAAGATGGTCACTCCCTTTTGTCCCTATCAACTCTCGGCACTTACTCCCCCCCATAGCCAAATTTTTGCCAACCAAAGTGACCCACATACGGCCACTATATCAGCCCCTATCATATCCCACATTTTCCTCCCATTATCACTTCATTTAAAATTTAATAGAAATAGGCCACCATTATCTCTTATCCTACCCATACAAAATAATTTAATAAAACCTACCATTATCCCCATATGTTTTTAAATTAAAAATTCCCTCTCTCTTGCCGTCCACACCCACTAGCCATTCATGCTCAATTTTTTTTCTTTTAATATTTTACAAATACATGCCTTTAGTGTTTTATGATTCATCCCACTATAGTCTTTTGCTGCATGCCTTTGTAAGTGCCATATGTTTGATTAAAAAAATTCCTATCCCAATGTGCTATGCCGTCCATGCACTCACCCATGCCTTGGTGCCATACACATTTATTTATTCTAAGCCACTCACACAAGTTCACACATGCTTCCCTATGCCCCCATATTTTATTCTTTCTCCAAGTTCTATGCCGTCCAACATGATTCACAAAAGACAAGGTTTGCTCATCATCTCATTGACTTTTGTTTGTTTAACTCATGCTCTTAAGGCCTATCAACTTAGCTTCCTTTTAAAACTTAAAACTTAATATTTTCTATGGTATTTCCTATTATTCTAAGGTTCACAACCATTCATATAAACATATTCATACACACAAAGACATGCTTTCACATTCAATTAAGCAATTATGCATAAGCCCATTTTCTGGATGTTACAGGTAATCCACAGACTTAGGCGGATCGGTGCGGCAGAGACTCAGCGGTGACCACTCGACCATAAATTGTTAAAACTTGCTCATTTATGGTTTTATTTAAGATTTTGGTTTTCAATTGAGAGTTTGTAATTTTTGGGACTCTCTAGACTGTATGGATTTTTAACTGTTGGTTTTGGTTTCCTTTGTTCGATAATTCGCATGCTTCAACAAAACATTTTTCTTTTAAAATGATGGTTTTACGCAAACAAAGGTTTTTTTCTAAAAACTCGATTGCATTTTCAAAATATAACGGTTTAAAGGCTTCCACTGTAATAAGTTTTTGGCAAATGAACCAATTAAATGGTGATTTCAGTAAAGTTGTGAATGTATGTGAATATGAATTGTGAATGGTTTGACGAGACAACTTCGCTTTTAAAACCCAATCTTTGTGGCATCTCCAGATCCAGCCCATAACGTTTAGGCAGGTTTAGGGCGTCACATTTAGTGGTATCAGAGCCAGGTTATAAAACTCAGATTGTGAATTTTGTGATCCAAAATTGTGTTTAAAAAAGAACTAGTTTGTAACACCCCACACTCGGCCCAAACATTATGACCGGATCTATCGTGCCACATCATGTGTTGTTTGAAAATTTTGTGTTCATTGGAAAACTCATCTACAAATCAAAGCTTCCTACCGTTCAAAACTGTCGTTTTTCATTGCTTGTTAACAAAAGAAGTTTTGATCGAATTAGTTCCCTTTCAAAAACTTATTATTATGCAGGTACTATTTTGCTTTAAAAATCTTGTCTGTTATGGAAATCTGGTTTAAACAGTTGCGGATACGTGATATTTTAGAAACAGTTGTTATTGTTTAAAAACCTGCTTTTGATAAGTTAGCAGTAATTAAAGAAATACCAAATTAACGTTAAAACAATCCCAATGGCCTTATTACAAAAATTATTAACCCAAAAATTTAAGTAAAGTAAACTAAAATAAATTTACTAAATTAACCCCCTAAACATACAGGACGCGTGTGGCCACCTCCGACTCCCTCGCGGCTCCAAATCCTCTAAGGATGGTGATTACCTGCACAGTTAAAAAGAAGGGTGAGTTACCAGAACTCAGTGTATAATCCCTTTAAGTACACCCACAGTCTGGGCCCGAGCCCATACAATGTCAATCTGGGCTAAAGCCCTATTCAATAACAGTTTGGGCTGAAGCCCTATTCAATAACAGTCTGGACTGAAGCCCTATGATATGCAAATCAAATGTACCCAACCCAGTCCAACCAACACACCACCTGTACCAACTAGCACACCTGTGAGGACCATGTCAACCCACCCAACTAGCACACCAATAACGTAGCCTAGCTGCTAATAACAGTATACGTGGCTGAGCCATTAAATCAGTATAACGTGGCAGAGCCACCAGTACAGTGTTACCTCCAAATCTATAACCCAACCCATGCAATATGCCATATCATAATTAAATCATGAAAACAGTGCATCATCATAGACATCAATCATCTAGTTACTACTCATACATCGATTATCCTACCACTAAGGGTAAATTGGTCATTTGGGTGTAAAACGGTAATTTTTCCCCTCAGAGGTATTTTCGTAATTTTATCCACCAAGGGTATTTTGGTACTTTACCCACTAAGGGTATTTCGCTAATTTACCCACTAAGGGTATTTCAATAATTTTAACCCTACAACGGCCTTTTCGAAGGCCTAATGTCGCCTCGAGTGACTCGATTTCCATTTTCAGTCAATACATTGCTATTGGGCTGAAAACCTGATTTCGGCCCATACAGGCCCACACACTCGTGTGGCCCATTTTGTTTGTTTTTAGTCTCGGTTCTGCGGATTTTACAGTCGCATCAATCAACTTACACTTTTCATCGTTTTCGCACATATGGGCCCGTTAACCCGTTGAGCCCATTTAGCCCGCTTCGACTCAACAAGGCCCATTAAAGCCTAAGTCCATAAAAAAGGTCGCTGCACACCCAAAGGTTTATCGTCATCACTTGTGGCTCGGTTTATCACTACGAGCGCTCGCACACTCAAGCCATCTCAGTTGCCGATATTCCGGCTTTTCAGTACTTTGGCATTTAGCCGATTCACAGATCATGGCAATAGCAGTTTAAGCAGAGGTGTGAGATTACACACCTGTGATGATTTGCGGTTCAAGACACTATCTGTGACACCTAAAAAAGGACCAATAGTTAGTCTCCACCCTTGATAATCCCAAAATATCGAAATACCTTACCTATTATCATTACTTGCTAGAGAATGAAGACTCCTTGTAATGGGAGGGAGTTCAGCCTACGTCTCCTGATTAAGGCAACAAGTCCCTAACAAAAAAGAACCCGTTAGAACAAGGCAACTAGATAGAAAAAAAACAGCCTTTCAGCCCCCCAAAGAATCCAAACTGAGAATAAGAGGAACACAGCAAGTCTATACTCGGTTATAGCCACACTTACCAACCAATTGCTGAAGTTCGAAGACTAACAGAACGAAGGGGAGTACACACTTAGGCCCCACTAGATTTGGCTTGCACCAAAAAGGGAAACCAAGGTTAAATGTTTTGGCTTTAACCTTGCAAAGAGAGAAAAAGATAAGGGAAAGGAAAATGATACCTTCGGCCAGACAAGAACCGAATGGAGAAGAGAGGTTCGGCAGCAAGGAGTAGTACCCGTGAAAATAATGGAGAACGACGAAGAAAAGAGAGTGGAAGAGGGAATGCCTATCAGTTCACGAATAGTCAAAAGAATGTGAAGAAAAGTTGAGGAACTGAAAGAAGAATTGGATTTAGCAAAGTCAAGAAGAGAAAAGAAGTAAAAATGACACGAACCTGAAATGCTAGAGAACAAAATACCCGAGATGCAAAAACTCTCCAAAAGAAAACCAAAGAAATTCGGCTTACTCTCACACTCACCAAAAAAAAAAATCGAAATGCACTTCCCCCAAATGACACCCTTTTGCTGAAATTCCCTATTCCACTTCCTTACATTCGGCCAACTCTTCCCCTCTCCTCTATCTCTACGATTTTCTCCACCAAAGACTCTTAGAATAGCTCCCCTCCATCCGTTTGAACCATTTGACCAAGTCTCGAACTCCCTTAGTAGAGTTTGATTCAAACTCCACTACTTGCTCCCTCGAGACATAAAATAAAAGTCACCCTTTTTGCTACTCATGGGATTCAAACTCCTTCCCTCCTTGCTCTCCACTTGACGCCACACCACTACACCCCATGTTCAACTTGTGTTAGTAAAACACACAAAAATTTACTTAAGCCCCACAATTGCCAACCCTCTTCACTTTAGGGTCAAAAACCAAAATTTTTTTGAGGCTCAAACTCGAACCCAAGCCTCTTTAGGACCCCCAAACACACTCAAATAGCTAGCCAAATAAGCATAACATGAATTTAAGCAAAAACCACAACCCCTAATTTTTGGGATGTTACATAAGTTTTAAATGATTTGGATAAATTTAGAAAGTATGTGGTACACTGAGTCTTCGGCGCCGATCCTATAAGTATCTCTGTACTTAGATAGAACTGTTTTAAAAACACAGGAGTTAGTACTTTCTGAAACTGTACCGAAATAGTTAGAGACTGAAACTTCTGAAAACATCTCTGGACCTCTGATAATTTATGCATAAAATATATGTTAATAAATACTGAAAATAATGCATAAAACTCTATAATGCAGATAAATTCAAATTATACAATGAGCACTCATGGAGCTCATGGACGTGGTACTCGTGGCCATGGTAAAGGCATGGGGGGCTTGAGCTGAGTCTGTAATAGCCTGTTTTTAGTCAAATTAGAACAGTGGTTTTGAAACCATAAATCTGATATTGAAATATTTATTTTATTATTATTTTAATGTCTACAGCATGATAGTATAACTGTGTAAAAATTCTGTTAAGAAATTTTGTCGTTTGAGTGCTCAATTTGATAAAAAAGACTAAACCGCGTAAAGTGTAAAACTTGAGTTCTATTAGTTAAAGGTGTCTAATAGCCATAGAACTTTAAAGTGGAGGTCCTCATGTGGTAATTAGACCATTTTTATAGTGGGTGGACATTTACGGAGATCAAATGGATGATTTAAAGGATTTTATAATAAGGTTAATTAGGTAATATAGAAATTTAAAATTAAATTAAATAAAACAAATCATATTTTCTTTCCCATTCATCTTCTTCAAATGAATTTTAGGGCAAAAATAACCATTGGAGAAGCTTAACATTCGGCCAACTATTATTCATGCATGTAAGTTCATTTTTCTCCCGTTTTTAATGATTTTTATGTTTTCAGAGTCGTTGTAACTTAATCTAGCTTGCCCAGGGACTAATTTACAAAACTGTTAAAGGTTTAGGGTTTTAACATTGATGAATATAGGTGTATTTTGATGTTTGATGATAGAAAATAAATGATTGTTGTTAGATATAAGTGATTTTGGGTGAAATTGCAAATTAGGGATTTATTTGTGAAATATGAAAATTTTGTGGTAGAAATGTGAAATAAATGAAAAATATTGGCTACTATGATAATAAGGGAAATTCGACTAGCATGGGTAAACACTTAATTGCATGAATTTGTATTTTTATGAGTCAAGGACTAAATTATAAAGATGTTGAAATATTAGGGGCAAAAGTGTAATTTTCCCATAATATGATTTTTGGGCTAAATTGAATAGAATGATAATTGAATGAGTTAAATTTTATATTGTATAGATAAAAAAATGAAGTTCGGATCTAGATCGGGGGAAAAACAAAGTATTGGACTAGTCATTTCATTTCGTCATTTTTGTCAATCGAGGTAAGTTCGTATGTTCATAAGCATTAATATAATTGTGTTTTAAATGCTTTATTATTGCATTAATTGTGAATACGGCCTTACGAAATTGTTCGACAAAGATTCGGCAATGTGAAATCCCGATTGAACCTTAGGAATAGATTAGGATAAAAATGATGTGTTATTAGGGGTTATGTGATTTGGGTGCTGGCCCGTACGTTCTACCGATGGCTGAGTTTTCAGAATGTGTTGCAAAATCTCGTCAGCTTGTCTGAGCAGCACCGTGTAGTTACGTCTTGACCGTCAGCTTGTGTGAGCAGACCCGTTAATAGCTCAAGAGTGAGCATTATATGAGATATGAGATTGAGATAGCTTTGGCTATGTATTCGGCACTTAGGGTGCGAGATTCCCTAGTACCCGATATTATTCCAAATGGTTCAATGGGTATATTGAAGATATGAAATGGTGAGAGATAGATACGTATTAATACAGGTATGTACGTGAACTATAAAACCATTGAATCGAAGAAATTAGTGGAAATAATGATTAATCTTTGGGTTGAATATATGTGTTAAGTTTTGAATTAAATTTGAATTGCATTATGTGATGCTTATGTTATTGAATTGTTGAATGGTAAGTTTTACTTACTTAGCATACGAGCTTACTAAGCTTTATAGCTTACTCTGTTTACTTTTTCGTGTTTTATAGTGGTTATCGAAGCTTGCTCGGATTAGGGAGTCGTCAGAGATCTCATCACACTATCAAGCTATCATTTTGGTACTTTTGAATTTATTTACATACAAACTTCCTCGGTACAAAAATAGTGAAAGTGGACCTAAACGTCAAACACTTTGTTTTTCCCCCAATCTAGGTCCGAACCTCGTTTTTCTTAATCTATAATAGCAAATTTAACTCATATAATAGTCACATTATTCAATTCAATCCAAAAATCACATTCTGAAAAAATTACATTTTTGCCCCAAACTTTTCAAGTTTTTACACTTTAGTCCCTAGGCTCGTAAAATGAAATATAGTCAATTTCTTCAAAACTCAAGCCTAGTCGAACCATTTTCATACTTATAACAGGCCACATTTTCATTAAATCAAACTTCTACTACATATTTTTCAACTTTTACAAATAGGTCCTTTTAGGCATTTTCATAAAAAATCACTTAGTAAAAGTTGTTTATCCAACATCAAATTTGTATAATCTACCATTAAACATCAAAATAAACTCATGTCTAACATGGGTCAAACCCTAGACCTTGATCATATCTTAAATTAGTGGTAAAAATAGATAAATTGGTTTACACCGACTTCAAAAATGTAAAGAGCATTAAAAACGGGGCAAGAATGGACTTACAATCGAGCTTGAAAGATGAAAAAACCCTAGATATGTCTTCCTTAGTAAATTTCAGCCATGGGAGAAGAAGATAGACAAGATTTTGGATTTATTTTGCTTATTAATTCATCTAATTACTAAATGACCAAAATGCCCTTTCTTTAAAACACCCAAATTCATCTAAATCATGTCCATTTTTGTCCACAAACTTAACCAATGGTCTAATTACAATAAAAGGATCTCTAATTTAAAATCTCATAACAATTGGACACCTTTAACATATAGAATTCAAGTTTTGCACTTTTTGTAATTTAGTCCCTTTAACTAAATTGAGTACCCAAACGTCAAAATTTTTGAACGAAATTTTCACGAAATTGTTTCACAAAATTGTAGACCAAAAAAATATAATAAAAATAAATTTTACTGCGTCATATTTGTGCATTTATGCATTTCATATAACCATTTCATCTAACCATTCCTGAAACCACTGTTCCGACTAGACCCAAAATCAGGCTGTTACATTTATGCATTTCATATAACCATTTCATCTAAATATTTCATCTTACCAGTTCATTTACTCAAGTAACTCATAATCATTCTGTATATCACATTTTGTTTTAATAGTTCATATAAACATATCATTCCCGAATCACTCACTTCAATTAAACAATGTGAAAACTAAATAAATTACACTAATCACACTTTTCAAGCATTTAAGAGACACATATGGGATTGGTACTGAAAAGGTAAATCATATGCTTCTTTTTCTATAATAATTCAATCAAAACTAATTCATGTATGTATACAAGTATCTACCTTTAATCACATAATCATCAATATGAAACATATTACAAAATCATTCTTGATGCAATATTGCAATGGTATACATCAATATTTCAACATTAAACAAATATTTTCATAGCCTGATGAACTATATAGCAAAATGATTGGGATACTCAGGTAACTACACCACACCAATGGTATCAAAGATGTGTAACAGAGGCACCGAAGTGCAGACAGAGGCACAAATGTGCAATCAGAGGCACTGAAGTGAAAACAAAGGCACCAAAGTGCAAACCCGTACAAGCACGCGTACGAACCCTATTGGCATGCCAATCATATCTTAATTGTTTACTATGTTCAATCGAGCATTATAACTTAATACAAGTATTTACATCCAGAAGCACTTTGTAAATTCTGAACACATATTATAAATCTGAAATATTCATTTCAGCATTGTTAAACCACAAGATTTCCCATTAGCAAAAATTTCATTTGTACTTAATTGCAATATTTATTAATTTATAGGTAAATAATGGAATTTCACATTAAATACAATTATCCAACTCATTAATTTAAAATAATATTAATGTACACATACTTACTCTATGAACTTACCTCGACAATTACAATTGTAAAAACGAAGCCGACAACTAATCCCTCATTAGCTTTTCCTCAGTTTAGATATGTTTGATTGATTTCGACCTACATAATATTTTTTATTCAATGAACCAATTCAATATCATAAAATACTAAATTTCATATATTTGACCCTTAATCATCTTTTAACATGTTTACCCTAAACTTACATTTTTATTCAATTGTTCTAAAACCCAAAACTTTCAAATTAACCACATTTAATCCCAATTCATGCTAGCTGAATTTCCTATAATCCCTATTCAGCCCATATTTAACAAGTGTTTACAATAATTTCATATAATTTTACTATTTTAACAACTTAGCCCTTAACTTTAAAATTAACTAAAACCACTTTACAAAATAGTCCTATTAAATTATCAGGTTTACAAAACTATCATAAAACTTCAAAAATCTCACAAATTCAACAATGGCACATGTCAAAACATTTAATGTTTTTGCAATTTAACACTCGGGTTACCTGGACCTAGTTGCAACGATCACAAAAACATAAAAATAACAAGAAACAAGATAAAATCGCACTTACATGCATGATTCAAATGTTGGCTAAATCTTCCAAGTCTTTAAAAATTGTGATTCGGTTAGAAGAAAGAAAGAATAAAAAGATGAAGTTTGATTTACCTTTTAATTTTATTATTATAACTTAAACATTAAAATAATAAACTTTTTAACTATAACTTATTTAATTAAAGTTGTAAAATTGGCCACTAATTTTAATAATGGCCTACTTGCCATTAAATCCAGCCATTAATACTTTTAAATCAATTTAGCACTTAAAAATAATAGCGATAAACTTTTACAATTTTTACAATTTAGTCCTTTTTCTTTAATTAGATATCTAAATGTCAAAATTTTTGGAACAAATTTTAATACACAAATATAAGAACTTTGTAAATATTTAATAAAAATATTTGCAGGCTTGTTTTATAGAAATGAGATCCTGATACCTCATTTTCTAAAACCACTTGACTTTAGGGACAAACCACTTGTACTTAACTATATATTCAAATAGCAAAAAATATTAGATAAAAATTCTATTTAATACAATATTTGACTTGTAAATATTAACTAATAATATTTACAAACTCATTTGTCAGATTTGTGATCCCGAAATTACTATTTTCGACACGACTAGAAAACGGGCTGTTACAAGATCTCACTTATTGATTTGAAATAGTAATTTTGACATATCTTGTAAAATATAAATTAAATGAGCAGATAGTGTCGAGTTTCAAAAAACGAAGCCTTGGGTTTGAAATAACGATCATTGAGTTGAGTTTGTCATTAGGTTGAAAAATCCAGTTTTTCTTACTCAATCCATAAATCGTCTTAGATGATAGTTTTAAAAATTTAATCATGCAAAATCATCCAAAAATCCAAAATCCAAAAGAAAAGTCCCAACCCATAGTCCAAAATAATAAAAACAATTCCCAAAGTACCAAATATCAAAGTATGGTAGTTTATTCAAAAATATCTATGTGCACCTCCGTAAGTTGAGTCCAAGTCCTAACCTCAATTATTATTTGAAAAATCAGAAACTTAAAGGGCTGAGATTTTAAATCCCAATGTGGGTCTATAGGCATAGAAAAAAATTAAGAAAGAACCTCATTCGGTATAGTAGAACGCATATTCATAAGTATACTATCATAAATCACATTTATCAACATGCATAGCAATGATGTCGATGTAACACTTTTTCAGAAACAGTACAAATTTTTTAGAAAGCATTTCCTACCCATCTCAACTACACAACATAATGAGTTCCCAGAACTCGTCCATCCAATATCACACCAATAATGTGGACAACCCACCAGATATCACAATCAAGCTGCCCAAAATAGAATATTATGGTCGAGCCACCAGATAATGAAGGTATGTAATAGTCCGGTTTAGACCCTAGTCAAAACAGTGGTTTTGGGACCACAAATTTGAATCTGAATAATATTTTAATATTATTTTCTGTGTCTTTAATATGTGATTAAACACGTGTTAAATTTTCGTAAGTTAATTTGTCCGTCTGTGTGCTTAATTTGACAAAAGGATTTAATTACATTAAATGCAAAAATTTGCATGCTATTTGTTAAAGCACCTTTGTGTTGTGGCTTTTAAATGTTATGGCCTTATGAGGCAAATAATCCATTATTTAGTTAGTGGTTCATTAAATGACAAAATAACCTTAGAATTTATTTATTTTATATGTTTTAAAAAGGGCTAAAATGTTAAAGTGATAATAAAATGTTAATAAACAAAAAAAAAAAAAGGCCAAAAATCCTTTTTTATGTTCATCCACCAAATGTTAAAAGGGAGAAAGCAAGGGTTTGAGTTTTTCATATTCGGCTACTTTAAGGCTTAAATTCAAGGTATGCTTTGATCCATTTTTTGTAATTTCTACGTTTTCATAATCGTTGCTTCAAATGCTTTAAAACCCATGACTTAATTTGAAGAATTGATGATGTTCATGACATGTGCCATTGATGAAATAATGAGCTTTGTGATGAGTATTGGTATTAAATGAAAGATATGTGTTAAATAAACATGTTTTGTTCATGAAATTTTGATGAATTTAGCTAATTAGGGCTAAATTGTGAAAATAGTATTTTGAAGGGCTAATTTGTGAATTAAATGAAGTGTTTGGACTTGTATGAGATGCATGAGCATTCGGCTAAGCATGAGCATATGGTGATTTTGTATATTTGATGTTTTGAGAAAAATGACTAAATTGATAAAATGTGCAAATATGAAGGCTAAGTTGCAAATAGCCCTAAATATGTGTATTTGGATTGTGAATGAATTAGTGAATAAAAGGGTTAAATTTGAATATGATCAAGAACCAAAGAAAACGAAATTAGATCGCTGGAAAACGAAGGTAATCGAATAATCGAGTCTGAACAAATATCTGAAGCTGAGGTAAGTCATTATACAAATAAATGTATTTGTATTGATTTATGTATGTTCATAAGACTATTGGTATCGATGAATGCTTACGAGATGTTGTGTACATGAATTCTAAGATAAGATCGACACAGTGAAAATGTTTGAAAAGTCCCGTACGAACCTAGGAATAGATAGGATTAGCTATGTTATGACATAAGTGTCTGTTATTCGATATCATGTAAGACCACGTCTGGGACGTTGGCATTGATTTGAGATTTCGTGTAAGACCACATCTGGGACGTTGGCATTGATATGAGTTTTACATGTAAGACCATGTCTGGGACATCGACATCGTATTGATTCGTGTAAGACCCTGTCTGGGATAGTGGCATCGATATCTGATTACATGTAAGACCACGTCAGGGATGTTGGCATTGTAATATTATTCCGAGCACTAAGACCACGTCAGGGACATTGGCATTGTAATATTATTCTGAGCACTCTGAATATTCTATTAGATTCTGAATGGCTCAACGGGAAAATCTGAGATACGAATGATTATGTGATTTGTATATCTGTTTCATGTACGCTTGGTTGTACATTAAGTGTGTATGAAAGGTAAGTATCTATATGAACTTACTACGATGAACATGAACAATGAATTGATGGAATGGTATGTGAATATATGCTCAAATGAGCTATGTGTATAAGTGATATTTGAGTTGAAGAATTTGGTATGATATGACTAAACATATGAACAAGTGATTATGAGATGAAGTTGCTATGAAAATTATAAATGACATCTTATCAAATTGAATATGTGTAATGTATGATAAGTTTATTTGTATATGGCTTACTAAGCCTTTGAAAGCTTACTTTGTGTGTGTTTTTCTCTGTTTTATAGATCGTCAAAGCTACTGAAGGCTCGAGACTGTCAAGGATCGTCATCACACTACCTAAGCTCATTTTGGTATCTTTTGAAAATGTATATAGTTAGATATGGCATGTATAGTCTAATTATTTGGTATAAGTTTGAGTTATGAACTTAGCCATGTGATATGGCTAGTTATTTGTTGAAATTATGCACTATGAATATGGTACTTGATGATGGTTTTGATATGATCTCATGACTATAAAAGGAACAAGTTTATGGTAAGCATATGGATGAAATTTTGAGTATTGATGTTTGATTAAAGAAATGATTATATGAAAGGTAATTATAGATGAATTATGCTTATGAACAAATGTGTTGTAGTTGTGCAATTTGGTATGTTTGAAAATGAGATTGGATGTAAAGCTTTGTTGAGTATTTGGCATGTCTTTGTTTGACAATTGAGTATGATATGAATTGGTATATTGTTTGTAGGTATGACCCTATTGTGGGTGGCATTACGGCCTTGACAATGGCCTATTTTGCATACACGGCTATGGCACACGGGCGTGCCTAATGACCGTGGGAAAATGGCAGTATCTAGCTAAGTGTGCACGGCCTTGGCACACAGACGTGCCTGGTAGCCGTGTGATTAAGTCAGTATACATGCCCTGAATTGACATGGCCAAGACACATGGGTGTGTCTAGTGTCCGTGGAAGACACACGGCCTGCCCACACGGGTGTGTGGCTTTCATAATTTAGAAGTTTTAAATTTTTAAGAATTTTTGTATGTGTTCAGTTTGGTCCCGGCCCTACTTTAAAGCATGATTAAGGTCTCGTTGACCTATTTAAGGGACACTTTGATTACGATTGATGAATGGTTGTATGAAATGTTTGTAAAAGTTTTTGATCTGTCCGGTAATGCCTTTAACCCTAATCCGACGATGGATACCAGATAAGGGTGTTACAAGGTATACTGTCAGATATTGTGGTCAAACCACTAGAATTATGCAGATTATTAAATTGTAGAATTTTCCTCCATACAATTATATCCCAACCCTATGCATGTGATATGGCATACAAAATATAATTTAAGCACGCTTTACATGCGATTCAGAATCACTTTACGGATAGATAGTAAATCGTAATGTTAGAAACACCCTAATCGAGTATAAAGTTAGAAACACCCTAATCGAGTATAAAGTGAGAGAATATATTGTGATTGGAGGATTTTCAATACTTATGCAATATCGAAATTTTAGGGCTCAACTATTTCCCACAACGAACCGATTAGGGAGGAGGATTCACAACAAATTAGAATATAAGAAAAATTTTAAAAAGATGGATTAGAAATAAGATATAAATAATCCCTTTTGAGATCAAAGTAATAAAATTGAATAATTAGAAAATTGATTACAAGTAGAGGAGGAGAAGAGAATGAAAAATGAAGAAATTCCGTGGTGGATGGCGGCGCGGTAATGGTGCAACGATGCGATGGAATTGGTGTTGTGGTTGTGGTTTGGTTCACTACTAGTGGTGGGTAGGTGGAGGAGAAAGGAAGAAAAAGGGTGACTAGGTGATAAAAATGAAAGAATATGAGAGAAAATGGGGGATCAAGAAAGAGGACGACAAATAGAGGGGAAGAGAGTAAAATAAAAAAAAATTAAAAAGTGAAGGATGTGACTACATGCATTGGATGACATCAGCAAGTCAATGGAGGGGAGAAAGGAAAATGTGGGGAAAAGGGAAGAAAATGGTGGATCATGAAGGGACTATAGGAACAAAAATGGATTGTTGACCATGCAAAAAAGGAAAGAATCTTTCAAAGCATGGAAACTCATGGGTTGGACAACAAATGTGTTGACTTCATGCAAAAGTTGTCCCAAAAATTCAATTAAAAAATTGAGAGTGTGGGGGCTTAATCTTAGGACCTTTTGGAAATAATTTACTCACTTAACCACCAGGCTACTTGAATTTATTTTACATGCACTAGCGAATTAAGGTAAATAAAATATGGGTTGTGTCAGTTAGAGCCACAAACAAGGGATGGGTTGTGGCTAGAGTAACTGAAATGTAAATCCCCAAGGTCCAACAATCTTTGAACCCAAAGGTCTCGATGACACACCCCTAGCTAGAGGCTCCAAAGCTCGATTGTAGTACTACTCAAGAAAAAAAATACATCGATACTTAGGAGCATGGGGCATTCTTTGTTAGTAATAGTGCCCTAGGCCTATTGTATGGACCCTTTATTTTGATTAAATGAATTTATTATTATTATAATTTTCATGTTTAATATATAATAATATCATTAAATAAGTTTATTCTAAATGTCCCTAATCGGTCGTTGTTGTGGGAACAACAATGAATTAAGATTAGTATGGAATATGATAGATATTCATGTAATGAATATGTGTTTGAGAAACAAATCATATTCATATGTATTTGTTGAGAATGAATATTGGACTAACCCATTTTGAGATTAATAAATGGTTCAAAGTCATAAATTAAATATCTAAACAATTGGGTCATTAAATCCTTAGACCTGAAATCACTATAGTTCTCAACACAAGGAATTTTATGTTTTGACATAATCAAATGTTGTCTTTAACCGGACAACTATAAAAGTTATGCTTGAACATAATTAGAATCATATAGTGAGATGTGAGTGATTAAGATGGAACTTGTCCCTCTTATTATAAAAGAGATATCTCTAGGCCCCTCGACGATTGAGACTGAAAAATGCATGGCCTTGCTCGAATGAATTGATGGAGGTTAATGTCATTCATTTTGATAGTCTAATTGGTATCGAGAATTTAAAGATAGAACGATATAAGGTTGGCTTTATCCATACCTTATACTCTCTCTCGATATCGTGAGACGAAAAGATTATGCCATGAGCTGTATTCAAGTTGTCTCGGATCATGACCAAATATGATTTGGGCCTACTGCCAATGTTAATTGAACCTATAGGGTCGCACATTAAGAATGAACAAGAATGGTTGAGTTTATCACCGTCTTTAAGTAATTTAAAATGATAAGATTATTTTAAATTACAAGCAATAATTAGTTATTATTTTGATTCAAGTTTAATTTTGGAAATTTAAATTCGTAGTCAAAATGATAAAAAATAGTAATTTTGTTTCTATTTCCTGTTAAATTCGAAAATAATAATAAACGAGATAAAAAGAGAATTTGGTATATTCCTTATTAGATAAGGAAATAGAATTTAGTTATTATTTAAAAGACTTTTAGATAAATAATAATGAAAATAGAATTTAATTATTATTTAAAAGAGTTTTTAAAATTTGAGATAAAATATGATATTCCTTATCATATAAGGAAAGAGATTTAAATTATTTAAAAGAGTTTTAAATATATATACAGCCTCAAATCTAGTTTTACTTAACCCTATATATAAGTGATATGTGTACACTTCTCCTGTTACACAAGCTTTTGGCTATCAGTCGTTTGAGAGAATAAATTAAAAATGTTTTGAGAAAATGAAGTTCAAACTAGCATTCCATTGGACCGTTCGCCGTTCGTTCGAGTGTGGATACTTGTAGAGGGTGGCCATCTTCCAACAAGGAAGCACCTTTGGAGAGCCGATTCAAATCAAGCATTAGTATCTTGAAGTTTAATGAAACAAGGTAATTTTCATTATTCCGTTTTTTTCATTTGTACGTATTGTATGAGATCATTGGTAGTTTATGGGCTATCAATTTTATTTTTTGTCGCGTTATGTTCTTAAGAGATTTGAACTCTATCTCATATCTGAATAGTCGTATCAGAGCATCTTGCTTTACATATTTATCATGCTTGTGCTATGTTTGAATCGCTGATGTTGTTGTATGTAGTGTTGCCTATTGCATGGTGCATAGTATGGCCTTTAAGGTTTATCTGAATGGCATATTATTTTGCTATTATTTTATAAGGGGATGTAATTTTTAAATACGACCTGCATGTCATTTTATTTTATTGTAATTTTGTTTCTTTAGTAAAAGTAAATTTTATTGTAATATAACAAGAAGACATTGTAAGCCCCTTTGGACTCATGCCATTCGACCATGATGATGGAGGAGCTAGATGACTATACACAAGTTGGTGGTCCAAGGCAATGCCATGGAGATACTTATTACCTTGGGTTAAATTTTGATTTTCATATTTTATTATGAAGATCAATTTAGATTAAGGCCATACTATGAAACGTTTAATTTAACGCAATTATGTGATGCTATGAGTATAGAATGCCTTGGATGATATCTATTAGTATGTGATACTCATATTTTTGTTAGGACATATATACTAAATATTAAAATCAATAGAGATCCCTCACATAAAATTTTAAGTTTATATGCCATCTATTTTAGAATACTTGTCAAGGCTTTTATCACTTTAATGTGGGTTCTACCAAAGTAGGAGTACATTAGGTTATATTAGTGAGACAAGACGGGTAATGGTGCTACTCATATGTTTAAAGTGGTTTAACATAATTAGGCAATCAAAATGGTTTTGTAACACCCTAACCCATATTCATCACCGGAATAGTGTTTCAGAACATTACCATCAAACAGTAACATAAAAACATACATTTCCAAACATTAATATAATCATAGCATAAATCATTCATTCACATGCTTATCGTCCTTTAATCAAGCCCTCGAGGCCTTAAAAATACATTAGAAACAATTTGGGACTAATTGGAATCAATCGAGAAGTTCAGGAAAAAGTTAGAAAATTAAACAACAGTGGTCACATGACCATGTGGCTAGGCTGTGTGAGTCACACGGCTGAGACACATGGCCTTGTCTCAGGCCGTGTAGCACTTAAAATAGGGACACACGGCCGTGTCCGTGCCTGTGCAACTTTTAAAGTGTTACACAGCCAAGTCACACGCCCATGTGCTAGGTCGTGTAACTGCCTAACTTGCCAACCTTGAAACCTATATGGGACACATGATCGTGTAACACACGGCTGAGTCACACGCCTGTGTCTCAGGCCGTGTGAACATGAAATTGGCCAAAACCAAGCCATTTCCATCACCAACCCAAACATGTACCTACAAGCATTTTGTAAACCACTTCAAAGCTAAAACCTTCCAAAAACATGCATGAAATGACCAATTCAAATGCTAAATCCAAAATCATGCACATCAAGTCCAATACCTTTCCAAAACATAACCTATCTTGACCATTTTGCAACTATTCCATCACATAGCATATTGGCCATTAAAACATGCATTAAAACTTAAGCAATATTAACAAATTTCAACAAGGCATCAAAAGTACCAAAAGTACATCAATTCAAAATAACATATACATGCCAAATTCATCAAATAACATTCAAACACAAGTCCACCAATATATGCCATCATAACCTTGACCAACACATCAAAACTACCGATGTAACACCCTTCACCCGTATTCAATGCTGAAATAGGGTTACAGAGCATTATCGAATTTACAACACTTTTAAACATACAATTCATATACAATTTATTAAACCAAATATAATTCCATCATAACCAATCATAGTGTCGCTTAAACAAGCCTACGAGGCCTTAAACATGCATTGGGAGTAATTCGGGACTAAACCGATAACTCGGGAAATTTTTCAACACTTACTAATTTTTTCTCAAAACAGGGGACACACGCCCATGTGAGCAGGCCGTATGTCTCACATGGCCACTAGACACGCCCGTGTCACTGGCCGTGTGAAAACAGGGGGTACATATTGACTTGGCTCACATGGCCAATCACACGCCCGTGTGTCTAGCCAGTGTACCATTCAAAGTGGCCACAAACGTCGTGTGCCAGACTGTGTGATAGGCCGTGTCAAACTTGTAGGGTATACTAACTTATGCCAAATGGCCAAGTCTGTAACACCCTAAACCCGGCCCAGACGTTATGGTCGAATTTGTCGGTATCACATGATAGTGCTTTAGAAAACGTAATTACAATAAAGCCATTTTTGATATCTTAGCTTACTATAAAAAAACATGTCATTTATTCGTTCATTATCCATTTTCAAAACATTATATGTAGCGGAAGCCTTTAAAATAATTTGCAAATTCGCGTGTATTTGATAAAACTTTTGTTTATTTTTGAAAACTCAAGTTTTCGTACTTCTAACTGTAATACCATAAACGTCACGAATCCCAAATTAAACAAAAATCCATAATGGCCCTATTACATAAGGTATACCCAGATATAATCAAAATCGTAAATGAAATAAATAAAATAAAACCATGAAGGTTCGTAATCGTACCATCGCCGAGTCTTTCACACAGCACCGACTTGTCTCATCTCTTGGGATTACTCCGAAGGCAGTTAAATGTAAATGGGTGACTTTTCACAAACTCAGTGTCTAAACCCCACAGAAAAAATACACATGGCATAATGTCAGAAGACAGTCATAAACTCATAGTTCGGGTCTGAACCCATTACAGATATGGTGTGCACCTTAGCCCACTAAGATACAGAATCAAATATGTTCTAGGGCCTTAGCCCATTTCAAACATAATATGCAAATCAGAACAAACTAGTAAAGTCCTAACCACCAGCCTCTACACACCAACTCCATCCAACCCTACAAACCATGTGGAGATAAAATCAACCCACCCATCCCTACACACCATGCTGTATCGAATACGACACATAATTAGAAAGTTGTAGCTGAACTGCCAGATAACATGCTTCAGAGCCTTTCGGATACTTCCTCCAAATATCATCAACCCACCTCGATGCAATGCAACATACATAATATGACATGCTTTCATGCAAATAATAGTTCATACATTCAAATCAGTAAACATGTTGAGTACAGATTTCACATAATCAAATCACAGAGCTACGGGTCTAAGTACTACTTACCGACCCTTTATTAGGTTCACAGTCGACTTGGGCGACCCGTGTAACCTTTCAGAACATTTCATTAAAATGGGCTCACGTACTCATGTGGCCTGCCCGTGTGGGCACACACAGCCCAATTGGTCAAGCCCGTGTGTCGCACGCGGCCATGCCTGGCCGTCACACGATCGTGTCACTCGTGCATGGCCTGGCTCGTCGATCACACGGCCGTATGGTGACTTACAATCTTGCACACGGCCTACCACACTGGCGACCAGACGCCCATGTGGCGTCGACAAAGAGGTTTTCGGCTTTCACTAAAACCTCATTCTCTGTGTTTTCGGGTACACACCTAGTTTAATTTCGACGCGTAAGCCCCCTAAGCCTCCAGAACCTAAAAATCAACCAATGAAACACTCATTTAACAACTTGTTTTGTCATTCAATCAAAAGTTTATCGTCAGAAATCTTAATGAGTCCTTACTATTAACAACCGAAATAGCAACTCTTAAATCTTTGCAGCAACACCAATCAATTATTGCCTTCACCTAATCAAAAGACATAAACAGACCACTCATTAGGCGCCTAACCCAAAGGAAAAAGATTAAACAGAAAAGGAGTTACCGTATGAACACATCACCATTGAACAAGGAGAAAACAAATTGAAAAACTGAAGAATAGGGGAGAACAAAGAAATTTCGGCAGGGAATAGGCAGCAACATGTCAAAAAGAAAAGGAGAAATTTTTGGGGAAAACAGGGTGATAGCCAAAAATTCAAAAGGAAATCTCCTAATCCCCTGATCTCTCCCCTTAATTCTCTCCACTACTCAGATTTTGAAACCAACTCAAACTTTTCGTCACCAAACCGAACAAAAAAAATCTCCCTTTCCTATGCAAAGATTCGAATTCACAACCTCCAACCAATCAACACTCCACCTAGCCACTAGACCAGCAGGCCCATTCTGTTAAATACTTACACACTTTTACTTATAAGCCTACTAACCCAAGTTTGGGCTTTATTCATAAAAATACCAAAATTTTCCCAAATCAAGGCTTGAACTTAGGACCTCACACACACACCCAGAACACATAAACACTGAAGTAGATACATAGTTGTGTCTCAAAATTACAAAATTTGAAATTAGAGAAAAATGGGGCGTTACAACTCTACCCACTAAAAGAAAATTTCAACCTCAAAATTTTTACCTAATCAGAAAAGGTGAGGATACTGCTGACACATCGAACCCTCCAGCTCCCAACTGGCCTCCTCAGTGTTATTCTGCCACAAAACTTTCACTAAGGGGATAGACTTGCTTTGCAAAACTTTGATGTCAGGATCCAGGATCTGGACCGGCTTTTCCTCAAACTTTAGATTTGGTTTAACCTCAATGTCCTCAATAGGAATAACATGCGTGGGATCAGAGTGTAGCGTCTCAACATTGAGACGTGGAACACATCATGAATGCAATCCAACTCTTGAGGAAGCTCCAATTGATATGCGATTGGCCCCACTCGCTTCAGAATATGGTACGGCCCAGTAAACCTAGGGCTCAGCTTACCCTTGCGATCGAACCTCAAGACCTTCTTCCATGGAGAGACCTTGGGAAAAACTAAGTCTCCGATAGAATGCTCAATATGCTTTCTCTTCAGATCCACATAGAACTTCTGCCTATCCCATGCCACTTTCAATCGATCCTGAATCAATCAGACCTTATCTTCAGTTTTATAAACCAATTCTGGACCCAGAACCCGATGCTCACCCAACTCAGTCCAACACAAGGGAGTGCGACACTTACGACCATATAGGGCCTCATAAGGCACCATCTGGATGCTAGACTGGTAGCTATTATTGTAGGCGAACTCTGCCAATGGTAAATACTCCTCCCAACTACCTTGAAAATCTATAACATAGCTCCTCAACATATCCTCCAGTACTTGATTCATCCTCTCCGACTGACCATCTGTTTGAGGATGGAAAGCAGTACTAAAGTCAAACCTTGAACCTAGATCTTCATGTAACTTCTTCCAGAACCGAGATGTGAAGCGAGGATCCCTATCGAAGATGATCGAGATAGGAACCCCATGCAGTCTCAATATTTCAGATATGTATAGCTTAGCCAGTTTCTGGAGAGAAAAGTCTGTCCTGACTGGAATGAAATGAGCGGACTTGGTCAATCGATCCATGATGACCCAGACAGAATCCTTCTTAGTAGGTGTTAAAGGCAACCCACTAACAAAGTTCATTGTTACTCATTCCCATTTCCACATTGGAATCTTTACCGACTGCAACAACCCAGACCCACATGTGACGCATCACTATATACAATGAAATCCTTCCTAGATTTAGGCTGTATCAAAATTGGAGCCTGCGTCAAAATAGATTTCAGCTTCTTGAAGCTTTTTTGTTGCTTATTAGCCTAGACAAAGGGAACTACCTTACATAGAAGCTTGGTCAAGGGCGCTGCGATCAAAGAGAACCGTTCTACGAAGCATTGATAATAACCCGCCAGCCCCAGAAAACTGTGAATTTCAGACACATTCTTCGATTGTTTCTACTCCAACACAGCTTTAATCTTATGAGGATCAACATGAATCCCCTCCACAAAAACTACATGCCCCAGAAAGGTTACTTCTCAGAGCAAAAATTCACACTTACTGGACTTCGCATACAACTGTTTCTCGCGAAGCGTCTATAATCCCGCTCGGAGATGCTCATCGTGTTCGTTCTCAGTCTTCGAATACACCAGAATATCGTCAATGAAGACTACCACGAACTGATCTAGATAGGGCTGGAACACTCGGTTTATCAGATCCATAAAAGTTGTTGGTGCATTCGTCAGTCCAAATGGCATCACTAGGAACTCGTAATGTCCATATCGAGTCCCAAATGCCGTCTTATGCACATCAGCCTTCTTAACCTTCAGTTGATGGTATCCTGGCCATAGATCAATCTTGGAGAAAACTGAAGCTCTTCAGGACTGGTCAAACAGATCATCTATTCACGGTAGGGGGTACTTATTCTTGATGGTTAGCTTGTTCAGCTGTCGGTAGTCAATACACATCCTCATTGTCCCATCTTTCTTCTTTACAAACAAAGCTGTGCTCCCCATGGGGACACACTGGGATGAATGAACCCACGATCTAACAGTTCTTGAATTTGAGCCTTAAGCTCTGCAAGCTCCTTCGGTGCCATTCAGTAGGGCACAATAAACACCGGAGCTGTACCCGAAATGAGCTCAATCCCAAATTACACTTCTTGGTTCAGAGGTAAACCCAATAGTTCCTCAAGAAAGACATCCGGAAAGTCCTTTATGGTCCTGTTGTCCTTAACTGAAGTGTCCCCAAAATTAGAAACACTGATGTAGGCCAAGAATGCCTCACATCCTTTCTGTACCAACTTTTCTACCACCAATGCAGAAATCACATTAGTCAAATAGTCTCGACGTTCCCCAATCACCACTACCTTGTTGTCCTCATCGGTTCTAAAAACCACCCTTTTTGTCGCATAGTCCAAACTCACCCGGTGCTTGACCAGCCAATTGATCGCTGTGATCAGAGTCATAAAATTTATAAAAAGAATGATCGAAGCTGGAAACTAACTCTGACAATGATTTAAAGGCAAGTGTACCTATCGAACAGTAGTATAGCTTAGGCAAGACTGGATTATCGAACCCAAAGGAACTAAAAGTACTAATACTAACTTTCTTTTTATTATTTAGCCTAAAATAAAGTGAAGTTGATTTAATCTAAAACTAACGAATGACTAAGCTAAAGATAAAAGACAAAAAGAATGAATTGGGGAAATAACTTTAGGAAAAAAGCTCAGTTGATCAAGACGATACCCTCAGGAAGAATCCACCTAGACTTCACTTGTTATTAAAGCCTGAACCATATAATTTATTTACTTAGTTTGATCCGTAAGACTCCCTAACGTATATTAAACCCTCTCTCTAGGCGAATAACGTCTAACCCTAGGTTGATTAGTGGAACTCTCGTTCTCTTATAATAACCCCCTAAAATAGCAGTAAATCGATCTATAGACTCCCATATTAGGTTTCACCCTAATCCAGCAAAATCTCGTCACCCTATCTCTAGGCGTGCGATCAACTCCGCTTAATTATACTAGATCTACTCTTAAGCAGCGTCTATTCCTCCTCCACCTAAGCACATTAGATTTGGATTAAGCATGCATAATTAAGAACAAACTAAGTCTTTATCATATAATTTAGTAAATAATAACAAGATCCATCATAGGTTTCATCCCCTTCAGGTATCTGAGGGGTTTAGTTCATAATGAATAAAGAAAACATCTCAAGAGAAAAGATAAAACAAAACATAAGAAATCCCTAAAACTCCCTGAAGGAATTGAAGGAGAAATCTGCCGTCTTGAGTAGAACTCTGGCTTCTTGAGATGGATCAACTGGCTATCTTCGAGTGATTCCCACAATTCTGACCTTTCGGCTTGGCTCCTTGGCCTAGCTCACGGCCCCCTTTCAGTTGATACTTAGGGGGTTTATATAGGCTCTTGAAATAAATTTCTTTCTCCCCAAGTATCCAAATCCGAGTGAAATTGCTCTTTCCAGCGACAAGGACACGGCCATGGCACACGCCCGTGTAGATCGTGGCCAGGCTGTGCTCGGATTCTTTAGTGAGGCACGGCTGTGCAAGTTTAGGGAAGGTCGTGTTCTAGATTATTGGCGAGGCACGGCCGTGTGATCTTGGGCCCAGGCCATGTCGATTTTGTGATATGGCCCATTTACTTCGTTTTGGGCCCATTTTTTGTTCTTTTCATCCTCGGGTGCTTTCCTGGGTATAAGACATGAAAAGAAAGGATTAAGAGTACCTTTTTACATAAATAGAGGGACAAATCATCCAAAAGCATACTAATTGTGGTGTTAAAATATGTTACTTTTACAGTTTATCAAATACCCCCACACTTAAGCTTTAGCTTTTGCTTGTCCTCAAGCAAAATTCTCAACTTACAATTAAAACGAACTTTCCATGATTCATAATTCCTATCAACAGTGTCTTATCATAATTCATGGATAATTTATACCTGGATAATTCAACTCAAATAGTCCTAAAGATTCAAACAAGATAAGTCATACATTTGTAGCACGAAAACCTAGGCGTTTCCCTTTATCTAAATAATTACCTTTAATCCAAAACCTACAAGGATTGACATCCTCACAAAAGATTCACTCAAATCACTCAAAAAGTGTTTAAGGTTCAAAATTAGAAGATCACTCATAAGTCAAATATGAAAAGTTAATCCCATAGGCTTGCCTGAAAATCAAATCTCCACCACTGTAAAATGAGATGACAAATAGATCAAAAGGTCTTTAACAGGGTTGTAATGAGGCTAGGGTTAAGGGTATGGATATAGGCTGAATTAGAGGGTTAGAATTGAGATCGAATTGACAAGTTACCTATCTAGAAAAATAAACTGATCTAAGATAATTTACATCAATTGAAAATTTATAATACTAATAATACGAGCTTTTTTTTTTGGATAATGTGACTTTAACTGTATAAGCTCATTCTTCATAATACTAATACTGAATATACTTTGTTTTTTATTTAAGAACAATCTTAAGTAATAAAATCTAAATTTAACTATTGAAATAATATAGTTAGATAGCTAATCAAATCAAATCTCGATATAAGGGTAGTAAAAAAATGGTGATAACAAATACAAAAGGTTTTGGGTTAATATTAGTGGGTTAGTCAATAAAAAGGGTTGTTAGGCTCAACAGGGTTCACAAAGGGTTTATTATGGAGGTAGGCTTTTTAGTGGAGTGAGTGGGTTAAATCCCAGGTGCCTTTATTATCTCGGTACATCAAATCATAACTGTGGTCTTGACATGTATAATCAAGGCAAGTTCTAGAATAATAGTTCAATGTCGACACACTCATAATCGATAAAGTGAGCATGGAAAAGAATGTATGCTCTATAATGCTCAAAACCTCATAAAAAATTATGGGTGGTTTTGACATCAACCTCGTAAATTTCAAATTTCAAGATAACATTCAAATTCAGGTTAACAACCTAAAAAATTTTTAATTTTGAAAAATAGACTTATCATGCATGATTCTCTAGTATTCTTCAAATTTAATTATCAATGCACAATTATCAATGACTTACTCTAAAACACATCAATAAAATTCATAAATCATCAGAAATTTCATCCTAATTAGTAATATAAGGAAATTTCTTAAGAACAAGACTAAATTCAGGGATTTGAGAATAATGAAAAAAGTTAGGCATTTTTATCCTCAGGAATTGAGAATAATGCAGAAAGTTAGGCATTTTCTTGAAATAACTATTCACCCCCCATACTTAAGATGTACATTGTCCTCAATGTACAAAGATAGATATGACATTTAAGGGATAAATCAAAAGAGTAGGGGAAAGAATACTCCCTGAGTTTTGGATGTTTTCCCGGATGAGTGTCTTTGGTGGTGGTGATGGTCGGTCTGGATGACAAACCTGCGCTAGATGATGAGATTGGGTAGCGCACTGAGAAGTAGCCTGGAATTATTAAGACCTAATTAAAATAAGCTAAATATATAATTAAGGATTTGAAAGATAAAGAAAGAGGAAACAAAAATGTAAACAAAATGAAGATAAAAAATAAATGGACCGAAGAGTCCTTATTGTTGGATGGTTCATGAGATGGGTGTGACCTCTAAGGCTGGGGAGGTACTGGCGGTGGTGGCGGTGGTGGAAGTGGCGTGATTCCCTAGCAGCCTGACGAACATGACACTACGAGACTAAAGCAAGTTAAACTAAATTAAATAGAAAAGAAGTAAATTGAAGCAAAAGAGAAAAGAAAATTAAAAATTATACTGTCTCAAAGACCCTTGGCTTGTTGTTTGGATGAAACGGACGGCATGAACTTATGCATTGGGATCTCCCTTTGGGAGATTATGTTTGGCCGCTTTCGCTTCTTCGATATGGTTCTGGTATAACTCAAGAGTTTGGACACCTTTTCTAGGGAAAGGGAAAAATTTTGAAAGAAAAAGAAGGAAGAAGGAGATGGGGAGAGGGGGAAAAGCTGTAGGGTTTAAATAGGATTTCAAATCTGGCATGTTCCCACGCCCATGGACTGAGGGTGTGTCAATTCGTATGGTCGCTTCGCACGACCATGTTTCTTCCGCATGCCACGCCCGTTTTTGTCAAGTCAGTATATTGGCACGGGTTGAAGGCACGGGCGTGTTCTGCCCGTGGTTGGTAAGTTAGTAGCTTCACACGGTTACGGGGCATGGCCATGCCACTTTGTCGGAGCCCGCGGTGTAGTGGTTGGATCCGTGACTTTGAAAAGTGGTTGGGACTGATTTGCACTGCCTCTGCTATGTCAGTACGGGGATTCTGGTGGTTCACACGGCCATGGACACGACCGTGTGCAAGGTCGTGCGACCTGGAAATCTGCACTTTTGGTTAGTTTGAAAGAAAAGAAAAATAAAATAAAATGAAAGCAAAAGAAGTAGGGTTATTGCTTCGGGTTGCCTCCTGAGAAGCGCTCGTTTATAGTCTTAAGCTAAACTTTCCTCGTGTAAAAATTTTAGGGGGTTTAAAGGTTTGAATATCTTCCCTCATATTATCAGTTTTATGTTCATTGTATGGTTCAAGTCGAGTGGCATTTACTTTAAGAGTATCAAAATTAGGATTGCTTACCTCGACTGTCTTGTGTGGAAGAACATTGATTATCTTAAAAAGGATTTCTTTGTTTGTGTCAAGGTCTGTAGGAGATAGTCGTAGGTCTGACAATACATGATCTTCGCTTTTGGACTTGTCTATCTTGTAGAGTGGTTTTGATTCTGTTTCCTGTATCCCTAATTTTTCCTTGAAGTGCGTTTTCCACTCATCTAATTTATCGGGTTGAATTCTTTGCTCCTCATGATCTATTGCTTTGTTGGCACTGGATTTAGGATCAGGTTCAATCGTGCCCTTTTTTGGTTGTTCCTAAAAAGAAAGGTTAATTGAATGGTTATCAATGGATTTTTCTTTCTCACCTTGGTCATTCGATGTTCTGACCGAGTCGAGGGCTTGAAGATTGATTGAGTCGTCACCTACACAAAGTATGAGCTCGCCTGTGGCAACATCAATTTTAGTCTTGGCAGTTTCTAGAAAAGGTCTTCCTAAAATTAAAGGGATCTAATTGTCCTCATCCATGTCTAAGACAACAAAATCTATTGGGAAAATAAATTTATCTATTTTAACAAGAACATCTTCGATAATGCCCCTAGGAATTCTAACAATTTTATCAGCTAATTGAATACTCATCCTAGTTTGTTTGGGCTTCCTTAGACCTAGCTGTTTAAACAATTTATAAGGCATGACATTTATGCTCACCCCTATATCAGCTAACGCATTATCAATAGTTAAACTACCAATTAAACATGGAATTGTAAAACTCCCTAGATCTTTTAACTTCCGTGGTAGTCTATTTTGTAGAATTGCTGAGCACTTGGTGTTGAGTTCCACGTGTGGCTCTTCGTCTAATTTGCGTTCGTTTGTTAGGATTGTCTAAAAATTTCCTCGAGTCTGGCATCTGAAAAAGAGCTTCAAGAAAAGGTAAGTTAATATGTAATTTCTTTAGAAGTTTAAGAAACTTACCGAACTGTTCTTCTGAATCGTCTCTTTTCATCGCTTCGGGATAAGGTATGCGAGGCTGGTACTCTTTTATTACCAGTTTTGGCTTGCCTTGTGTTACCTCTACTTTACCTTCGTCTACCTTCGTTTCTTGTATTGGATTGGATTAGTTTAACCTTTTACTGTCATGAGCTCTTTTGGGTTAATCTCGGTGTTACTTGGTAGACGTCCTTGCGGTTGTTCTGACATTAGCTTTTCGAGTTGTTCGACTGCATTGGTGACTTCCTTGACTGAATTAGTAACTTTTTCAATCGATGCTTGTTGATCTTTACGTATTTTCTCATTTTCTTGGAAACTGTTTTATGTGTCTGCCATGAATTTTGTCAGCATCTCTTCGAGGTTTGGCTTTTTCTCTTACGGATATGGCTGACTTTGGAAGTTTTGAGGTTGTTGTTGTCTTTGATTTCCTTGATTCCCTTGGCCTCCCCATGAAAAATTTGGCTGGTTCCTCCAACCTGGATTGTAAGTATTATAAGGATTATTATTGGATCTGAAATTATTACCTATATAGTTCATCTGTTCGCTCTCTGCTCCTGGTTGGTAGGGTGGGTACTCAGGATTCGCCACAGTTCCACTTGCGTCGCACTGTATTACTGGATGTACCTATCAAAAACACAAATTATCAAGCTTTTTATTCATTATCTCCATCTGTGTTGATAGCATGGTCACTGTGTCTATATTGAAAACTCCGGCTAATTTTGTTGGTTTTGTCCTTGTAACCTGCCACTGATAATTATTCAGTGACTTTCTTCTATAAATTCGTAGGCTGCTTCAAGAGTTTTGTTGTTTAGAGTTCCACCGGTGGTTGAATCAATTAGTTTCCTTGTTGAGGGGTTTACACCGTTATAGAAAGTTTGGACTTGTAGCCACAAAGGTAAACCATGGTGGACACCTTCTTAAGAGATCCTTGTATCTCTCCCATGCATCGTATAGTGTTTCTAAATCTATCTGCACAAAAGAAGAGATATCATTCCGTAATTTGGCCGTTTTGGCCTGTGGGAAATATTTTAATAAAAACTTTTAGGTCATTTGTTCCCATGTAGTGATTGACCTTCGTGGTAACGAGTTCAACCACTGTTTGGCTTTATTCCTTAATGAAAAGGGAAATAACCGTAGACGGATGGCATCATCAGAAACACCATTTATTTTGAAGGTATCACAGAACTCTAAAAAGTTAGCTATATGAGTATTTGGGTCTTCGTCCTGCAAACCATCAAATTGAACAAATTATTAGCAGCTATAGCAGGCCTAACAATACTCAATTCTACTCCTGTTAAATGTGGTTTAGCATAATCAAACATAGTACGTGGAGCATTGCGTTCCCCCACATCATGGGGTTGAGGATTATATTCGTCCATCCCTTCAGTAGGATTGGATCTGCCTTCTTGATTTTCCTCTGTATAATCTAGGGCTCGCCTAATTTCTCTGAGAGTCCTATGAATGGTCGTTTCAATTTCACTGTTGTATACTAGTGGTCCTTTCGAGTTCCTTCTAGTCATAAACTAGAGGTACCTACTAGGAAAAGAAAGAAAGAAAGTTTAGCAAAAATTAAAATTTAACCTAAAAAAATAAAAATTAAAATAAATTACAAAAAATAAAAAAATAATGGCTAAAGTAATAAAAATGGAGCTTTCTTAATATTTTAGTTCCCTGGCAACGGCACCAAAAACTTGATCGCTGTGATCAGAGTCTTAAAATTTATAAAAAGAATGATTGAACTTGGAAACTAACTCTGACAACGATTTAAAGGCAAGTGTACCTATCAAACAATAGTATAGCTTAGGCAAGACCGGATTATCGAACCCAAAGGAACTAAAAGTACTAATACTAACTTTCTTTTTATTATTTAGCCTAAAATAAAGTGAAGTTGATTTAATCTAAAACTAACGAATGACTAAGCTAAAGACACAAAGACAAAAAGAACAAATTGGGGAAATAACTTTAGGAAAAAACTCAGTTGATCAAGACGATACCCTCAAGAAGAATCCACTTAGACTTCACTTGTTATTAAACCCTAAACTATATGATTTATTTACTTAGTTTGATCCGTAAGACTCCCTAGCGTATATTAAACCCTCTCTCGAGGCAAATAACCTCTAACCCTAGGTTGATTAGTGGAACTCTCGTTCTCTTATAATAACCCCTTAGAATAGCAGTAAATCGATCTATGGACTCCCATATTAGGTTTCACCCTAATCCAGCAAAATCTCGTCACCCTATCTCTAGGAGTGCAATCAACTCCGCTTAATTATGCTAGATCTACTCTTAAGCAGGGTCTATTCCTCCTCCACCTAAGAACATCAGATTTGGATTAAGCATGCATAATTAAGAACAGGCTAAGTGTTTATCATATAATTTAGAAAATAATAACAAGATCCATCATAGGTTTCATCCCCTTCAGGTATCTGAGGGGTTTAGTTCATAATGAATAAAGAAAACATCTCAAGAGAAAAGATAAAACAAAACGTAAGAAATCCCTAAAACTTCCTGAAGGAATTGAAGGAGAAATCCGCCGTCTTGAGTAGAACTCTGGCTTCTTGAGATGGATCAACTGGCTATCTTCGAGTGATTCCCACAATTCTGACCTTTTCGGCTTGGCTCCTTGGCCTAGCTCACCGCCCCCTTTTAGCTGATACTTAGGGGGTTTATATAGGCTCTTGAAATACGTTTCTTTCTCCCCAAGTATCCAAATCCGACTGAAATTGCTCTTTCTAGCGACAGGGAGAGAGCCATGGCACATGCCTGTGTGGATCGTGGCCAGGCCGTGCTCAGATTCTTTAATGAGGCACAGCCGTGCAAGTCGGGGTAAGGCCGTGTTCTAGATGATTGGCGAGGCACAGCTGTGTGATCTTGGGCCCAGGCCGTGTCGATTTTGTGATAGGGCCCATTTACTCCGTTTTGGGCCCATTTTGTGTTGTTTTAATCCTAAGGTACTTTCTTGGGTATAAGACATTAAAAGAAAGGATTAAGAGCACCTTTTTACATAAATCAAGGGATAAATCATCTTAAAGCATACTAAATGTGGGGTTAAAATATGTTACTTTTACGGTTTATCACCAGTCCATTCCCAGAATCAAATCGAACTCCCCAAATGGAAGCTCCATTAGATCTGCCAGAAATACTGTCCCCTGTACCTCTAGCGGGACATCTCTAAACAGTTTACTCACTCAGATAGACTATCCCAACGGACTCACAATGGTTACCTCATTAGAAGTACCCTCAATCGGCATCCCCAAAGTTTCAGACACAGTACTACCTACGTATAAGTGTGTAGAGCCTATGTCTATCAGTGCCAAATAAGGTACATTATAAATTAAAAACATACACGTGATGACATCCACAGCATTTCAGTCCTCACGGCGATGAGTAGCATAAACCAGTGCAGGCTGCCTTGCCTCGGTTGGTCTAGCTCCTCTGCCCGGTGCTCTCTATCCTCGGACCATGCCGTTACCACCTCTGGCATAACCTTAGCCCTCAGGTGGCTGCTAAACTACTCTCGATGGTTGTGCAGTACCAGTACCCGTAGCTTACATCTGATCAGTTCTTAATGGACAATCTCAGACACGATGCTAAGTCGACCCACATCTCAACATGCCCCAGTTGTCCTCCAACACTCGTTCGGATGGCATCTACCACAGTGTCCACAAAGCGCCAACCCAGTAGGTGAAAAAGAGGCTCAACTCTCACTGGCCCATCAGATCTGGCCTTTTTCTTAGGCCTCATCACAGAATTCGAGGGCTCTGATTCCCTCTTATTCTTTCCTTTATCGCGGTTTTGGCGCTTAGCGCGCTTAACCTCCTCGGCGATCTTCGCCTTCTCCACTAGTGTAGCAAACTCACACTCCCTCTATGGAGCTATCAGAACCCGTAAATTGTCCCTGATTCTATCCTCAAAACGGACACAACGCTCATACCCGATCGCCACCATGCCCCGGGCATAATGGTTTAGCCTCAGGAACTTGGCCTCATACTCGGCCACTAAATGATCCCCTTAGGTGAGATTAAGAAACTCACGCCTCCTGGCATCGATGTAGGTAGCTTCCACATACTTACTCTGGAAAGCCGTCTTAAAGTAGTCCCAAGTCAGGTGGTCGAGCTGAGTGCCCTCCTTAACTGTCAGCCACCACTGGTATGCTTCGTTGCGAAGCAGAGAAACAACCCCCTTAAGCTTCTGCTTTGCGGTAAAATGCAGATCGTCCATGATTCTTTCTGTGGCCTCTATCCAGTACTCGGCCACGCTAGGGGCGACTCTAATGACACCCCTAAATAATTCTACCCTATTGGACCAGAGTCATTCCGTAACTGACCCGTGGTCCCCTAATTTGGTGTTGGGCCCAACGACCCTTTCTAAAATTTGTAGCATGGCTCGGGATAGTGCGTCATCCCTAGCCTCATTATCTGAGACCTAGTCTCTATAGTAGGGAGATTAGCGTCTCGCTCGTATCTAGATTAGGCAGATTCTCAGATGCTGAGGACCCAGCTTGAGCCCCCTATGGCCTCTACCACTACCTCTAGTACCCCGTCCGCGAATACCTCGTGCGCTCATCGTAAATATAGAGTTTATCTTGATTAATAGTGTTATGCATTAGTTAAAGTTCTGATATTTATTAACAGATATTTTATAAAGAATAGTATCATAATTTCAGAGTTTGTTATCGCGAATCGTAGTCTCACTACGATTTTCAGTTTCGCTACAGTTTCCAATTTACACTACCTAGAGTGTTTCAGTACAGTATACTACCTATTGGCTATTTCAAGCATGCAAGTAGTATTTTCAGATAAATTCAAACAAAATTCAGAACACTTACAGAATCGGCGCCGGAGACTCGGTGTACCACATACTCAGTAAAAAATATTTTAAATCATCAGAAAAATCATTTCAGAAAACCCAATTTTAAAAACCCAAATCAACAGCCGACTTTTACAACCTGGCTTTGATATCACTAAATGTAACACCCTAAACTCGGCCTAGATGTTATGGCTGAATCTGGCGATGTCACATGATAGTGCTTCAGAAAAAGTAATTACAATAAAGCCATTTTTGATATCTTGGGTTACTATAAAAAATGTGTCGTTTAATCATTCATTATCCATTTTCAAAACATTATACGCTATAGAAGCCTTTAAAATAATTTGCGAATTCACGTGTATTTGATAAAACATTTATTTATTTTGAAAACTTGAGTTTTCCTACTTCTAACCGAAATACCATAAACGTCACAAATCCCAAATTAAACAAAAATCCGTAATGGCCATATTACATAAGGTATACCCAGATATAATCAAAATCGTAAATGAAATAAATAAAATAAAACCACAAAGGTTCAGAACTGTGGTCACCACCGAGTCTTCTGCTGCACCAACCCATCTACTGTTGGGGATTACCTATATAGATTAAACAAAAAAGGGTGAGTTTTCGCAAACTCAGTGTGTAAACCCCATAGAAAACATACACATGGCATAATGTCAGAAGACAGTCATAAATTCATAGTTCGGGTCTGAGCCCATTACAGATACGGTGTGGACCTTAGCCCACTCAGATATAGAATCAGATATGTTCTAGGGCCTTAGCCCATTTCAGACATAATATGCAGATCAGAACAGTATAGCAAAGTCCTATCCACCAGCCTCTACACACCAACTCTGTCCAACCCCTCACACCAAGTGGGGATAAAATCAACCCACCCATCCCTACACACCATGCTATACCGAATGCGGCACATAATCAGAAAGCTGCAGCTAAGCTGCCAGATAACAGGCATAAGAGCCTTTCAGATACTTCCTCCAAATATCATCATGTAACATCCCAGTTTAAGGCCTAGTCGGAATAGTGGTGCGAGACCACAAATTTGAGGTCTATGTATGAGTTTTGAGGTTTATTCTATGTTTTCATGTTAGTTGGAAAGTTTCATGAAGCAATTTTGTGAAATTTCGGTTGAATTGTCCAAAAGGACTAAATTGCAAAAGTTGCAAAATGTGAGATTCTAGAAGTTATTTGTGTGAAATAGCTTTAGAATATTAATTTGAGGTCCTTAAATAGAAATTTACCCAAATTCTAATTTTTGGACAAAATTGGGCATAGATGAGTTAAAATAGAAAGTTTATCAAAAAGGGCATTTTGGTCATTTAACAATTAAATGATTAAAAAGGAGGAAAAGATGAAAAAAATTCATTCATCTTCTTCTCCAAGGCTGCCGAAATTTTCAAGAGCCATTGTTAGGGTTCTTCAAATTTTTCAAGCTTGCTAGTAAGTGCATCCAAGCCCCGTTTTTGATATTCTTCGTATTTTTAAAGTCTTAGTAGCATGAATAAGCTATTTTTAGCTATTTTATGAGCTATATTGAATGTTCAAAAATGTGGCCATGTATGACATGCATGTATGTTGATGTTTTATGGAAGATTATGAAAGCTTGGTGTAGTAGAAACATCTTTTGTTAAGTGATTTTCCATGAAAATGCATGTAGGGACAAGTTTGTGAAAGTTTTAAGTTTGGTCATACATGTGTGATTTTGTGAGAATTGGTGAATGCTTTAGTTGAGTAAGTGATTCAGCTAAGCATGAAAGGTTAGAAAGTTGAATAAAAATCACTTTTTGAGCCTTGGGGCAAAAGTGTAATTATGAGAAAGATTAGGGGCAAAAGAGTAATTTTTCCAAATTATGAGATAAGTTTCAATTTAGTCAATGTGTGTATTGAATAAGCTGATTTATTCATTATAGATCAATAAAGACAAAGCCCGAATCTAAACCAAGGCAAGAGCAAGGTGGTGGACTAGATTACATATTTCTATACTTTTGAGTATCGAGGTAAGTCTATGCTTAAACAATGCATTCATACTTACAATTTGTTAATGCTAGCTACTATGTAGCATGATTGAGAACCTATGTGGGATGAATGTGGTAGAATTTGTGAATGGATGTATCGTTAAGTAAATAGATATGTGAATGTGTGGTGAGAATGCTAAGTGATGGGCTAAGTGCGATACCATCTTATTGTATATTGACGATAAGCTAGCTATGTGCGATGCTATTGTTAGGTATATTGTCTAGTGGGCTATGTGCGAAACCGCTATGAATACCTTTGTGGTAGGCTAATTGCTATACTACCTTATTAATTGATTGTGGTGGGCTAAGTGCGAAACCACCGAGAAATTAGCTATGTGGATTAGCTGTGTGGTTGTATTATTGAGTTAATTAGCTGTGTGGATGAATTATCGAGAAATGATGTTGTGTTGTATATTGTGTAAATGTGTTAGTGAATGCATGGGGTGTATTTTAATGGTTATGAGTATGTGACTCATGATGTGTTGGGAATGTGATAAGGGATAGAAAGAGTAAGCATAGTTGTACATTATATGTTAGTATAATGCTAATTGTTGTTTAGCTTATACTATGACGTTTAATTGTTTATGTGTAAACTTACTAAGCTCAAAGATTACTCCCTTTCTTTTCCCTTGTCTTATAGAGTAAAAGTGTTGAATCGAGATACGAGGATCAATTGGAAGATCGCCCACATTATCAGCACACTCTGGTACATGAACCTCAATGTTTTGTATATGGAATGTATAGAGGCTAGACAAGTTAGTGAACTTTTTTGTAAATGGCTAAGATGTGTTGGCCTTTAGATGGATAGTCTATTTTGTATAATGCCATAGTGGTTGACTATCTTATTTTATGAAAAGGTTGTAGTTATCTATGTGAGATTGCACTTCAATTTGAGTTGTTTATGGATGTGTTGAATGAATGCATATTGTGTATGCTAGAAGGGTGAAAGGAAATTGGCACATAGCTTCGTTTTTGTCCATGTGGATAGACACACGGGCGTGTGTCTAGACCATGTGTGACACACAGTCAGCCCATGGGCGTGTAACTTGGCCGTGCGTCCCCTGCATGTTAACATTTTAAGTTAGAATAGACCACAGGCTAGCCACACGGGTGTCTGCATAGGCCGAGTGAGTTTAATCAGTGTTGGCCACAGGCTAGTCACACGGGCGTGTGACTAGGCTTTGAGGCCTGTGTATGCAGTAAGTATGCATCACGGTTGAGGAACATAGGCGTGTGGGTCTATGCACGAGCATGTCTTTTCTTGCACGGGTGTGTTAGCCCTATACAAAAGAGAAAATTTTTAAGATTGGAAAAGTTCTGATTTAGTCTCGGGAGCCCTCGTGTGTTTGAGTGAGCCTCGTAAGTCGAGAATGAGGTTGTTGAGGCGACTTAAGAGAGTAGTCACGATGAGCCTAAGTGGCGATCAAGTGGTTTTATTACGGTAACGCCTCAGGCCGATTCTGGCATATAACCCAGGTAAGGGGTGTTACATTTAATGGTATCAGAGCTATGGTTTAGTCGGTTCTAGGACTACCATAGCGGGTGTAAGAGTCTAGCTATACATGCCATAAGTGTACTAGGATAGTGCGGTGGTTTCTGATGATTTTAAATCTTGTTTCATATAGTATATGGATCCCGATCAATCTGCTATTGATGAAGCAGTTATGAATGCACTAGCTCCTGCAGAAGGAACTGTGCCTGTACAAAGTGGACCCGAGGTTAGAGGTCAAGGGGAAGAGGCATGGGAAGCCTTTCTCCAGATGATGAGTAATTGGTACTCGTACTATGTTCGAGCGAACCCTAATGCTCAACCTCCTCCACCTCCTCCTATACCTCAGCCAAATCCAGTGGCTCTTCAAGGTATTGATGTTGTGAGGATATCAAAACCCCCGGTGGATAAGATTAGGAAGCATGGGGTTGAGGAGTTTAGAGCAAAAGTAGATGATAACCCTGAGAGGGCGGAGTTCTGGTTAGAGAACTCGATGAAAGTGTTTGATGAACTCTCATGTACACCTGAAGAGAGCTTGAAGTGTGCCGTATCTTTGCTTAAGGATTCGGCATACCATTGGTGGAAGACACTAATGTTGGTGGTCCCGAAAGAGCGGGTGACGTGGGACTTCTTTCTGGAAGAATTATGGAATAAGTATATAAGCCAACGATTTACTAATCGAAAAAGGAAGGAATTCCTTTAGTTGAAGCAAGGAAGAATGTCAGTAGCAGAGTATGAGCGTGAGTTTGTTAGGCTTAGCAAATACGCTCAAGAGTGTGTATCGACAGAGACCATCTTGTGTAAAAGGTTCGAAGATGGACTGAATGAGGACATCAAACTCCTAGTGGGTATTCTGGAGTTGAAAGAGTTTGTGGTGTTAGTTGAAAGGGAAAGTAAGGCCGAAGAGTTGAGTGAAGAAAAGGGAAGGGCTGTGAGTGAAGCCCGAGATGCTAGAAAGAGGCCGATGGGCAAGTCGTATCAAGCCCAGTCGAAAAGATCCAAGGAAGGAAATCCTCGTACGACAGCACCAGTGGGTTATTCGCATGAGACTTGGGCAAATGCTCGTTCGGGTTCGAGAGTCCAAGCCACCTCGATGGAAAGTGTAGGCAATCCGGAAAGCAAGCCAAAGTGTCCAAATTGTGGTAGATATCACACCGGAGAGTGTGGGGGTAACAGTCAGAACTGTTATAAGTGTGGCTTCCCCGATCACTTTATCTGAAACTGCCCTGAGAGGGATGATAAGGAATAGAAGAAAGAGATAAGATCCAATGATGTGTCTGTAAGAGGTAGACCACCTAGGAACCTGAGATGTGGGAATAGTGGTAGAGGTGCGTCTAAGGATTCTACTGTGAGACCAGAGAGTCGGGCACCTACGAGGACGTATGCTATTCGCGCTCGCGAAGAGGCATCCTCCCCAGATGCGATAACGGGTACTTTTTCTCTCTATGAAACCTTTGTTATTACTTTAATAGATCCAGGGTCTACTCATTCTTATATTTGTATGAGATTAGCATCTAGTTTGAGTATGACCATTGAGTCTACAGATATTGTGGTTAAGGTGTCAAACCCGTTAGGAAAGCATGTGTTAGTGGACAAAGTGTGTAAAAAATTGTCCTTTATTGATTGACATGGCCTGGCCACGATTCACACGGGCGTGTGCTATGGGTATGTCCTTGTCGTGACAAAGAAGAGTTTCATTCGAATTAGAGTACTTAGAGGCAAAGAAAGCCATTCCAAAAGCCTATATAAACACCATAGAGGCCAACCTTCAAGGGGGTCTAGTTAGGCTTCCAATTAGGCTGAAGAGCCAAGCCAAAGAGGCCAGAATTGTGGGATTTACTCGAAGTAAGCCAGTTGATTCATCTAAAGAAGCCGGAGTTATACTCAAGACAGAGAATCTTCTTTTCAATTCCTTCAGGGTTTTTAGGGTTTTTCTTATATTTTATTTTATATTTTCTTCTGAGATGTATTCTTTTATGATTATGAACTAAACCCATCAAATACCCGAGGGGGATGAAACCTAAGATAGATCTTGTTATTGTTTTCTGAACTATATGATAAATACTCGATTTGTTCTTAATTATGTGTTCTTAATTCTTGCTTTGATATTTCAGGATATTGATTCAAGTACTGATGTACTTAGGCAGTGGAGCAAAAGTCCCTGTTTAAGAGTAGATCTAGCATAATTAAGCAGAGTTGATCGCAACCCTAGAAATAGGATGACAAAAATCTGCCGGATTAGGGCCAAACCTAATATGGGAGTCCATAGATCGAGTTAATGCAATTCTAGGGGTTTTAATTAGAAAGAAATTTCAATTAATCAACCTAGGGTTAGACGTTAGTAGCCTCGAAAGAGGTATTAATATAAATTAGGGAATCCTACAGATCAAGTCAAGTGAATAAATCGTCTGGTTCAGAGTTTAATAACAAGTGAAGTCTAGGCAGATTCTTCCTGGGGTATTGTCTTAAACAATTGGTTTTTCCCACAAGTATTTCCCCAATTCATTCTTTATGTCTTAGCATCTTTAGTTTAATAGTTAGTTTATTTTAGATTAAATAAATAATTTATCTTAGGCTAAATAATAAAAAGAAAGTTAGTATTAGTACTTTTGGTTCCTTTGGGTTTGACAATCCGGTCTTGCCACTAAATTATACTACTGTTCGATAGATGCACTTGCCTCAATCATTGTTATAGTTAGTTTCTAGGCTCGATCATTCTTTATATAAATTTTTAAGACTCTGACACACGATCAACAGCACCCGTCAATGACACCAAAAACTTGGAACGACGGGAATGCGCTAGTGTACACAATCGCAACAAGTAATAAAGTGACAAGTAAATGTCGAGTTATCGTACCTATGGGGACTGTGAAAATAATTATCTATAAATGCAATTTAAAACACTTTGGTGAAGAAAAGTATTTTTGAATTGAAAGGGTGATTAAAAACTAGGATTTTAACAACATGAAATAAATAATAAAATAAAATAAAAGTTCTAATGCACGATTTCAATAAATGATTTTAATCAAGATGACATAATTGTACCAGGTTAATTACATTTCTTAACTTAGAACTATTAAACTCGTGTTTATGTTGTTACAAATAAATTCACGGCAACTCGGTAATTTGCTAACTTATGAACATACTTACCTACCAAAATCCATTCATCTCTTGACTATACCTCAATGTCAATTCAACCGATTAAACAAATTTTAGTAGACAAATATATTAATGCACATACATACTTATGAAAACAAAATATTCTCTTGTACGTATCTCTATGTCAATTCAAACAATTAATTCAATCTCATAAGCACATAAAAGATTAAGTGAGGTAACAATGTATTCCTACCTTGAAACAGTTTAATCACAATAATCTTGCAAGTTATGCAAGGCAATTGTATCTCTCGATACGATTGTTAATTTAACCCTCAGCTACCTTATATGATTAAACATGCACAAATTAAGTATCGTGTCAATTAATTTGTAACATCCTGAATTATTGGGCCTATGCGTTTAGTGTGTGGATATGTTTAATGTGTTAATTTAAGTGTTAGGGTCCAAATCGGGCTCAGGTTTGGGTTGAAGCCTTGGTTAAATTCTCCGTTTGGGCACTATAGGGTTTAAAAGGTGGTATCTGTGTTTAAAATACCAAAGGGGGCTTGTAGCCCAATGTTAGGTGGCACTGCAAGGGAGCTAGAGGGTGGCGTCACTAGCAGTTGAAGAGGCCCAAATTTTGGCCGCAAGGAGCCCATGTAATTGGGCCATTTTTGGCAATTAAAGGGAGCTAGTTGAGACGGCAATGGGGCTAGAAAATAGGAGGATTAAATGACATGGATAACATGGATATTATCCTGATAATGGTAGAGAGAGGTGGTGTTATCTAGACCTCTTCTAAAGGTGTGAATAGATTAAGATAGAGGAGAAAAGATAGGAGCTATCTGCTGAGTGCAGAGTTGGCTGAAATTCCATCTCCTGAAAGGGGGTGAGAAATCAGTTTCTATTTGCCAAAAGGGGTGCCGAATTTTCCCTATTATTTGTTTAATTTTTAGCTATCAGGAAGGGCACTTCCGGGATTTGTTAAGTAAGTGTCGAAATTCTCTATAAATAGGGGTAGTATTTCTTCAATTTCTGCATTTGAACCCTATTCCTTTCTTTATTCTCTGTGCCAAAACCCTCAGCCATTCTCTGCAACCTTTCCTTTTAATTTTTTTCTAAAAGCCAAAACCTCATAATCTTTTCTCTACATTCTTTTCTTTTGATCTTTGCTGAAGCCGAACCTACCCCTAGTCTGCCGAAATTCTCTTTTCTTCTTCCTGTCGATTTCTTCATTAAAAGCAGAATCACCATAGACTTCTTTGAATCATCTTCACTTCTTGATTTTTGCAAAAAGCTGAAATCTCCTAAGAGTAGCTGAATTTTCTCTATTAAGGTAAGTGTCGACTCTTGCTATTCCTTAAGATCTCTTTTGGTTTTTAGAGACAAGGCCGAATAGCCACTTGGTTTATTAAGGCTATCGATTGAGGCTAATACTTTCTCTCTTTTTGCATTTTGGGCGGCATTCTGGGATTTGAAGGAAATCTGATCGTCTAGATCTAAAAGCCAGAAATCGCTAGTGTCTAATTTCGGGATTTTAAGGTAAGAGGGTTTTCTTTAGATTTCCGTTAGATTCGCTGTCACATTTGAGATCTTAACCATATATTATGGTTAACAACCCTATTTCGTTATAGTAGTTCTGACAAGGACTTTTGATGGAATCTAATATGGATCAGGCAAAGGAGAGGATTGGGTTTGTAAACCCAATCCCTAAGTTTAAGAAATGCGCGGTGTCAGCAGTTCGAGATTGGCCACCGGGTTGTGGACCAACTTCTGAACAACACCTCAGGTAGATAGCGGTGGTGCTGGCTACGGATAGTGTCGACATAGAGGGTCTCGTTCTAACGGTAATCAGGTGTTTAAATCTCTAACACACTAGTTAATTGTAATATATATGTTACGGGCTAAAAAGCCGGAAAGAGGCTATGTAGACAGTCAAATAAAACCCAAAAAGGGTTAGGCAAAGGACGCCAGGTACGTAATCATAGAAATCTCTATGTGTATCGATATATATATATGAAAGCCTGATTTCCTAAAGATGGTATGATGTTTTCTTGTTTACAAGCATGTATGCATGGGGTGGGATTATGATACTGAAGGGGAAGTGCATGATAGGTCACTTGGTGATCGATGGTTAAACCACAAATTCAAATGTTAGGTCACATAGTGATCGGTGGCTATGCCACATTTAATGATTCCCGATTAATAGGAATAGGCAGTACGGCTATCGTTATGGTGTGTCGTGGATGGAGGGTTGATTGTAGAAATCCTCGAGCTGTGATGGTTGGTACGGGTTGGTGTAGAAGATGGAATTCTAGGTTGGGTTAGGCTATTCATCATTTATTATTTATCATGTGATTATGATTGTTGCCTTTATGTATGGGCCAGGGCTCATAATGTGTTTGTGGGCCTCAGGTCATTGTGTTTCGGGATTTACACACTGAGTCTTGGTGACTCACCCTTTCATTTTTCTCTACTCTTTCAGATGAGCAGTAGATCGTGGACATGGGAGCTGAGACGGACTCGAGGGGCCATCAAGTTCGTTTATTTTCATAAACTATTTTTGGTTTTCTTTTAAGTTTTAATTTTTGGATTATTTATGTAATAAGGCCCATGGCTTAGGTTTCGATTTACTATTTGTTAATGTTTACAATTTATAAATTTATGTTCAAGGACTTAAGTCATAAGGAGTAATAAAATGGGATTTTCAAACATGTACAACGAAAAAGCAAAGGTTTTCATCAAATATCATTTTTCTGAATGAATACCTAAATAAATAAATTGAGATTTCCAAAAACCATCAAAGCAAAGTTTCTAACATTAACCCGTAGCATACCAGATCTGGTCGTCGCGTTTGGGCCAGGTTTGGGGTGTTACATAATTACAATTTCAATCTGTTTAAATAATTAATTCATTAGTTACCTTACAATTGTAATGCAAGAATAACTTAGTCATGGTTTTACTTAATCAAACATCTTACCGAGGCCTATAACAACACAAACACAATTTTAATAAATTATGTAGATGAAATGCAATCAACTTAACACGAATTAAGTTTAAGTCATATCAATTAAATTAAACATATTAACATCACAAATATTCAAAGACATGTTCATTAAAATAACAACAGAATTAAAAAGGATAGGGAATAAGAAGCAAATCCAGTGTTTTTCCTTGGCTTGACTGGTTTGCTCCACTATTCCTTCTTCACTTGTTCTTGTCGAACCAAGGCTTTTACGAACACTTGAGTGCTGCTCCAAATGATGGATGAATGACTCTTTTTCAAGAGGTGAAATCGGTAATAGGATAAAGGAAAATGGATGGGAAATAAAGAGAGAAAGTTGAAAGAGGAGAGAAGAGATGAGAATGTAGTGGTGTGTTCAAATGAGCAGCCAAGGCAGTTTTTGTAGGGTGAGAGGGCTGCTAAAAACAGCAAAAACTAGCAGCCAAAGAGCCTTCCTAGGGCTGGCCATACATGTGGCAAGTTTGAAGCTTTCAAACTTGCTATATTACAGATGGGGCAAATCTAGGAAGGAACTAAAAAAGGGGGGGTTTGTTTGCAGTTTGATGAAGTGTAACACCTCAAACCCAGCCTAGATGTTATGACTGGATCTGGCATGTCACATAAAATGTTGTTTAAAACTACCCGTTTGTTAAAAACTTCGTATTCTTTTTGAAACTTCAAGCTTTGTTGTTTGTGAAACTCAGATTTGCTTTTATGGGTTTCTTGTAAAAACGTTATTATTATTTTCAAAAACTTTGTTTACAACAGAAATTAGATTTAGTGAATTGCAGAAATGTGATATTTGAAAACCGTTATTGTTGTTTTAAGAAAAATCCAGAGTTTAATCATTTATAGTTTGAATATAACTAAAATGAAAGTTTTAAAAAAAACAAAAGAAAAGAAAATCCAATGGCCTTATTACATAATATTAACCCAAGTTAAAATAATTTTAAAATGAAGCAAAAAGGAAATTTACTAAAGTTCATGAGAAGTACTCCGATGTATGTCCGCCACAGAGTCCTTCGTAGCTCCAAATCTTCTAACGCTGGGGATCACCTGTATGGTCAAAGCAGAGGGGTGAGTTACAAGAACTTAGTGTGCAATCCCCTAATTGGTCCTTAACTGGGCCCGAGCCCATACAGAAGCAGATTGGACTGAGGCCCTATTCGGTAACAATCTGGGCCTTAGCCCTATAAACATGCTAATGCAAACAGAGAATGGAGCCCAACCCAGTCCAACCCAACACACCCTTGCACCAACCCTACACACCTGTGGGGATCAAGTCAACCCACCTAGCCCTACACACCAATACGGAAGACAAGCTGCTAATCACAGAATTTGTGGTGAAGCCACCAAAATAATAGAATATACATGGCATGGCCACTACACAGAATGTGGCAGAGCCACCAGAATGCACTTCCTCCGATCATTAAACCCAACCCATGCAACATATCATAAATGCAATGCATCATACATACAAAAGTGTAAATAAAGCATATACATGATAACCAATCATAATCAATGGTATAACGGTCATTTACCCTTTAAGGGTATTTTGGTAATTTTATCATTTAACGGCCTTTCTGAAGGCCTACTATCGCCTCGAGAAACACAGGACCTTTTTGGGTCTCTACGGAACTATTGGGCATAAAGTCCATTTCAGGCCCAAATAGGCCCACACGCTCGTGTGGCCCATTTTACATGATTTCAGTCTCAGTTTTTCAGATTACGCAATCACACCTATCATTTGATAGTTTTCCAGTAATTTTGCCCATGTGGGCTGGATAGCCCATTGGGCCCATTTGGCCTGTTTCGGCTCGGTTAGACTCATTATAGCCTCAATTTCGCGAGAGTGCTCGCGACACTCTCAATGGCTTAATGTCATTATTTGTATTTTGATTTACCGCTACGAGTGCTCCCACGCTCGAGTGGTCACAGTTGCTGGTTTTTTGGCTTTTTGACTTCTGGCAGAGTCACAGAACATTGTAGGCATTCATCTAGAGGGGTGTGAGATTACCCACCTGATTTGGAATACATATCACGCTATTCTCCGAAGCACCTAAGGACATAATTGGCTATCAGTTAGTCTTCTTGTTCGATAATCCCAAAATTGAAATTGATAACACAATCCACAACACTTACCAAGAACGATGGCAACTCCTTGTTATGCTTGAATGTTTGGTTTACTCCCTTTGATTACAAAATTGAGTCCCTAATGAAGAGCACGAGTTAGCAATGTTGTTTCAAAACAACAGAAACGGCCTTTTGGCCTACATGAACCTAAAATAGAGATTAACCATCCACTTCCCCCTATTCGGCCATATTATACTTACCAAGGTGCCACAGATTTGGCAATTGCTCAACAAGGGTTTTGGCTTTCACAAAGGAACAGAAAAGATTCGGGGTGGAGAGGAGTATTCAGATTTGGCCTTTGACAAGAAGAGGTAGAGTGAGAGATTCGGCTTTACAAGAGAGAAAAAAAAGAAATAGGAAAGAAATTAAAAGAAGAGAAAAACACTACCTTGCAACCACAGAAAAACCGAGTAGGTAAAGAAGCTTCGGCAAACACAAGGACCAAGATTAGCTATGAAGTTAGCCGAAATGAAAAACCCAAGATAAGAAGAAATGGAGTAAGCCAATTGAAACTAGAAGAAAATGAAACATAGGTTTCGGCTAATGAGTAGAAAAGATCAATTGGGAGAGATGAGAGGTTGAACCAAAGTTGCACGAGTGGTCAGTTTCTAATAGATTTGGCCAAGTCCCAATGAAAGAAAAGCAAGAAGGGAGAAAATGTCCCAAGAGAAGAAAAGAAATGCCAAAAGGAAAGGACCCGAAAATGCTTGAGTAGCAAATGCCCAAAAATGCAAAAATGCCTAGAGAGACTAAAGAAATTCGGCACCTACTCCTCACTAACCGAAAGTGCCAAAACACCACCCCTTAGCCGAATTTCTCTTCCCCCCAACACTCCCACATTCGGCCACTACCACCTCTCACTCCAATCCCATGATTCTCTCCTCTTTTTGCTCCACCAAAGACTCTCCACCCCCCATTCAAACTCTTTGACTCATTCTTCAACCACCTTAGCAGAGTTTGAACTCGACTCTGCTTCTTCCTCTTCCAAACACAAAATAATAGCCACCAAAATGCAGCTTGTGAGATTCAAACCTCCAACCTCCTTGCACTCCCCTTGATACCACACCACCTTACCACATGCTCTCTTGTGTTAGCAAGACACAAACAAATTTCCTTAAGTCTTGCTTCCAACAGTCCTCTCCCCTAAAGTGGCCGAAAACCAAAATTTTCCTAGGGCTTGGGCTCAAACCTGAGCCTCCCTAGGACCCCCAAACACACCCAAATAATAAGCTAAACAAGCTCAACACATGCAATAGTGCAAAAATGCCAGACCCCTAATTTTAGGATGTTACACGAAATCTTCAAGGGCCTTTTTGCAAGCCAATTAGCCAAGCAAGCTGATTGGGTCAGCATGCTGGACGATTTTAGGCTGCCCATAGCTTGGTTGGTTTAGTTTTCTCAGTTCAGCTCAATCGGGCCACTTTTCATAATTAATTAATAATAATTTATTTAACCAAAATTATTTGGATTGAAATTAAATTAATTATAATATGAATTAATACACATAATTTGGACTGTCTTTAGCTAAAAAATTCATTCGTCTTGATGCTTCAAAAATCGCTTCTCGATTTTGCGCCTCTAGTAGTGTTGCCAAGTCAATTTTCGCTCTTTGTGTGAATTTGTCGAAAATGATCAAAAATAATCAAAATTTATTATAAAATTAATTAAAAATCATTATGTTAATAATTTAAGTAGAAAATAATTATTTTATAATAATTATATATTTTTCGACAATAATTTTACCGAAACTGCTTGAATTTGAGTTAAAAAGGGCATGAAAAAGTGTGTATATTTTCAAGTTTCCACACATATACATCAACCATGTTAGCCATGTAAATACATATATAAACCAATAATCATGGATGAGCACAACAATTGATTAAATTACATATACATGTATCATCCAATTATATTTTCCATATACCATGTAACAACATTTTCATGTAATTCATATGTATCCTTGTAATAGTTCGTACCGACCACTTATCATTTCGTATCAGAGCATTGCTCGTTGAAACATTAGAATACCGTTGGATGCCCAGGATAGCTCTCACATAGTGTTCTAACTCATAACCTATCAAATCCTGTACATGTATCTCACACGAGCTGTGAAACGGTATGCTCACACGAGCTATAAATCTGTATGCTCACACAAGTTGTAAATCAATATGCTCACACGAGCTATGAAAATAAGCCTACTAACAAGAGTTGGGGGTCAAAACGTAGCTACATGATGCTGTTCACATGAGTTGTAGAGTATCCGTAACACATGTTGGACCTCAGCCATCGATAGGACATTTAGGACCAGCACCCAAATCATGTAAACCCTAATGACATGTCATTTGTTCTAACACCCCTAACCTGTATTGATGCGATCTCGTACTCGTTGGACGAATCAAGCTACTTTTGTTCCCGATCATAAAATTAAGTAGTATTCAGACTAGTTCATCGAAAAGGTTGAATTCGTACAAAGATAGGTTTAACAAGGGGTTGGGATGAGCTTAAAAGCTGAAAAATGAACCAATATTAAGAGAATATTGACACAATTCTTATAATAGCTCTTAGGTGGAAATGAGGTTGGTAGATTGAACCGTGACCCACTATCTATATGAGATAGGAATCAAACGGTATAGATTGAACGCCACACTCGTTAAAGTGATAAGTTCACAAAGGAATTGGATTGACGCCGCTAGACTAGCTAGATAAGTCAATTTGAGTCACAAAAGAATAAGGAGAGTTGAACAACTCACAAATAGATTAAAATTCATCAAAGGTTCAAAAGTCCTAAATACAAAATATAAACTTAGTATTTATAGGTTGTACAATGGTCCAACCGAATGGACTAATTTAAATTAGCTTAATTGAGTTGAATGGCCATTGAACTATCCAACAAGGCACTTGAAGTCTCCTAGGCATAGATGATGCCAATAGCCATGTCTATTTGTAATCCCAATCAGCTAGTTCATTTGACTTTAAAAATGAGCTAAATGTGCGTGGAGCTAATCGGTCAAGATGGTGTGAACAAGTTTAGATGCTACTTTGGAAACCCGAATGCACATGCAGCTCTTTATGGTTGCTTAGGGAGCATGAAGAGTCTTCAATGTGAACAGCCAAAATTGGAAAGTCCTTTACTGTGAACATGGCAGCCAATCAGTTTAATCAAGTATGAAACACTTGATGACATAGCTTTTCATGAATAGTTGCTTGGAGGAAAGCAATCAGCAGCTCCCACATGCTTGAACATCCCAATGCATGTTTCTCCATAAATGCGGTCCATGAATCTTCAAGTACATGAACAATCAACAACTCCCTCATGCATGAACGACCCAAATGTATGTTTCCCCTTTAAATGTCGTCCATTGAATCTTCAAATACATGAACAATCAGCAGCCAATGTGAAAAACCTACAAGACACATTAAACTCGACTTAATTACACTAATAGCACAATTTAATTTGTCTGAACTAAGACATATTTAAAACATATATTAGAGATGTCCTAAACTATGGCATAATTAAAACCCCTTATTAAAAATGTTCATATTATGACATAATTAAAACTCATATTACTGATGTTCAAATTATGACATAATTAAAGATTTAAACTAATTTTAACTAAATAACTAAAACCAAATTTAATTATTTATTCCAGCAATAAATTCACAAGCTGAAGAAAGCTAAGGTTGAGCTTGAAGCAAGTTGCATGGCATGCATAGAGTGCATATCCATGATTGATCAATGAACCTCGCAACGACTTAACCCCAAATTAAATCAATAAGGCCCGCAATAGCTTCCTTGAACCCCTTAGCTCGAGCATGAGTAATTTGCCTCATTGGTAGCTCCATCGATTCTTTGGCAACCTTAGTTGGGTATTGGACCATGATCGCATCACGTATCCGTTGCCAAAATAGGGTTACAGAGTATTATCGGAGTTTACATCCCAAACAAATAGAATTTTGATCATTTCATAACTTATTAATATTCATAATAAAACTAATCAAAATCATACATACTGTCTCTTATACAAGCCCTAGAGGCCCCAAATACGCATTAGAAACAAGTCGGGACTAAATCGAAAACTCATAGAATTTTGCAGAAAACATTGCAAATTTTCAAAGCTGCAGGCGTCACATGGTCGTGTGGCAGGTGGAAACACGAAAATATATTTCATGCCCTTTTTAACTTAAATTCATGCAGTTTCGGTAAAATTATTGTCGAAAAATATATAATTATTATAAAATAATTATTTTGTATTTAAATTAATAACATAACAAATTTTAATTAATTTTATAATAATTTTTGATTAATTTTGACCATTTTCGACAGTTTCACACAAAGGGCGAAAATTGGCTCATCAAACACTACTAGAAGCGCAAAACCGAGAAGTGATTTTTGAAGCATTGAGACGAATGAATTTTTTAGCTAAAGACGGTCCAAATTATGTGTATTAATTCATAATATAATTAATTTTTAATTTTAATCCAATTTAATTTGGGTTAAATAAATTATTATTAATTAATTATGAAAAGTGGCCCAGTTGAGTTGAACCGAGAAAACCGAACCAACCAAGCTATGGGTAGCCCAAAACCGTCCAGCATGCTGACCCAATCAGCTTGCAAAAGACCCTTGAAGACTTCATCAAACTACAAACAAACCTCTCCTCTTTTAGTGCCTTTCTAGATTTGCCCCAACCTTAATATAGCAAGTTTGAAAGCTTCAAATTTGCCACATGTGTGGCCGGCCATGGGAGGGCTCTTTGGCTGATGATTTTGGCTATTTTTAGTAGCCCTCTTACCCTATAAAACCCCCCTTGGCTGCTCATTTGAACACACCACAACATTCTCATCTCATCTCTTCTCTCTCAACTTTCTCTCTTTATTTCCCATCCATTTTCCTTTGTCCTCTTATCGATTTCACCTCTTGAAAAAGAGTCATTGTGTTCATAAAAGCCTCAGTTCGACAAGAACAAGTTAAGAAGGAAAAGTGGAGCAAACCAGTCAAGTCGTGGAGAAACACTGAATTTGCTTCTTGTTCCCTATCCTTTTTAATTCTGCTGTTGTTATGATGAACATGTCTTTGAATATTTGTGATGTTGGTATGTTTAATATAATTGATATGGCTTAAATTTGATTCTTGTTAGGTTGATTGCATTTCGTCTACTTAATTTATTAAAATTATTTTTGTGTTGTTATAGGCCTCGGTAAGATGTTTGATTAAGTAAAACCATGACTAAGTTATTCTTGCATTACAATTGTAAGGTAACTAATGAATTAATTATTTAAACAGATTGAGATTGTAATTAATTGACACGATAGTTAATCTGTGCATGTTTAATCATCTAAGGTAGCTGAGGGTTAAATTAGCAATGGTATTGAGAGATACAATTGCCTTGCATAACTTGCAAGATTATTGTGATTAAACTATTTCAAGGTAGGAATACATTGTTACCTCACTTAATCTTTTATGTGCTTATGAGATTGAATTAATTGTTTGAATTGACATAGAGATATGTACAAGAGATTATTTTGATTTCATAAGTATGCATGTGCATTAATATATTTGTCTACTGAAATTTGTTTAATCGATTGAAATGACATAGAGATATAGTCAAGAGATGAATGGATTTTGGTAGGTAAGTATGTTCATAAGTTAGCAAATTATTGAGTTGCCGTGAATTTATTCGTAACAACGTAAACATGAGTTTAATAATTCTAAGTTAAGAAATGTAATTAACCTACCACAATTATGTCATCTTGATTAAAATCATCTTTTGAAATCGTGCATTAGAACTTTTATTTTGTTTTATTTATTTATTTTACGTTGTTAAAATCCTAGTTTTTAATCGCCCTTTCAAATCAAAATATTTTTCTTCACCAAAGTGTTTTTAATTGCATTCATAAATAATTTTATTCACAATCCCTATGGGTACGGTAACTCGACATTTACTTGTCACTTTATTACTTGTTGCGATTGTGTACACTTGCACATTTCCGTCGTTCCAAGTTTTTGGCGCCATTGCCGGGGACTGTTTTAGAAAGTCATTATTATTGAATTTGTTAATTTTGTATTTTGGTTTATTTTTCTGTTTAATTTTAACTTAATGAAATTTTCTGTGATTATTACAGGTGTTTATGAGTATTGACTGAATTATCGATTTACTTTCTGTAGACCCTGAGATTGAACAAACTTTTTGTCAACGAAGAAGACAAGCAAGTCAAAGAATGACTGAAGAGATGAACTTCAAAAATCTAAATTAAGGAAACGGAGCAGGCCCTGCTCAAAGTCCTATCCTTATTGCTGATGATAGGGATAGAGCTCTAAGGTAGTATGTCGTGCTAATGTTTCATGATCTTAATCCAGGTATTAGGAGACCCGAAATCCAGGCACAACAGTTCGAGCTGAAGCCAGTCATCTTCCAAATACTTCAAATAGTGGGCCAATTCAGTGGAATGCCTACCAAAGATCCTCACCTACACTTAAGATTGTTTATAGAGGTGAGTGATTCTTTCAAGTTACCCGAAGATGCATTGCGATTGAAGCTGTTCCCATATTCGCTAAGGGACAGAGCTCGAGCCTGGTTGAACTCATTACCACCAAATTCAATTACCACATGGCAAGAGTTAGCAGAAAGATTCCTCATGAATTATTTCTTACCTAGCAAGAATGCTAAGTTGAGGAACAAGATCACTACTTTCCAACGAATGGATGATGAGTCCCTGTACGAGGCATGGGAAGGTACAAAGAGTTATTACGAAAGTGCCCTCATCATGGAATCCCAAATTGCATCCAACTTGAGACATTTTATAATGGTCTCAATGCCCACACAAGGATGGTAGTGGACACTTCTACTAATGATGCTCTCCTTTCTAAGTCTTATAATGAGGGCTATGAAATCATTGAGAGGATTGCCAGCAACAATTATTAATAGCCGACCAATCAAGCAGTATCACGAAGACGAGTCGCTAGAATACATAAAGTAGACGCTCTCTTCACTCGCATTTCAGGTATCCTCAATATCCTCAATTCTTAAAAATTTTACCACTAATGGGTTTAATAGTTTTGCAGCACAGCCACCAAATCAATTTGAAAATGTAGCTTGTGTCTATTGTGGGGAAGGACATTTGTTTGAAGAATGTCCATTGAACCCAGAATCCATGTATTACATGGATAACCTGAACCAAAATCGAGGAAGGCAAGGACTGCAGTCCATTTTCTATAACTCATCATGGTGAAACCACCCAAATTTTTCTTGGAGTAACCAAGGGGTGGGAACGAGTAACACTTATACCCAACCTAGACTGACCCAGGCACCTAGTTTTTCCCAACATGCTCAGAAACCAACCCAAGCTGAGCCATCCAATAGCTTAGAGAATTTATTAAAGCCATACATGGCAAAGAATGATGCCACTCTAAGGAATTTGGAGAATCAAGTGGGCCAGCTTACAACTGAACTCAGAAACTAACCACAAGGTGCCTTACCTAGTGATACGAAGAATCTGAGGAATTCAGGGAAGGAGCATTGTAAAGCACTGACATTGAGGAGTGGAAAAACATTAGAGCCCAACACCGTCGAAGTTTAAGAAGAGCCAACTGAAGCTCAAGACTCAGAGGAAGTTCAACCAAATGTTGAAATTCCAGTTTTACTGAAACCAGAACCTGTAAAATCTAACAAGGTAACTTCAGGACTAGCTAATTTTGATCAACTAACAACTTCGTTAGATGCAAAATTGCCACAGAAGGCGAATCAACCAGTTTTAGTAAAGAAGCCTCCACCACCCTACCCTCAAAGACTTCAGAAAAAGAAGCAGGAATTTCAATTCAAGATGTTCCTAGACGTATTCAAGCAACTTCATATCAACATTTCGTTGGTTGAAGCACTTGAACAAATGCCAAACTACGTCAAATTCATGAAGGATATCCTGTCAAAAAACGAAGGCTTGGAGAATTTGAGACGGTAGCCCTAACGAAGGAATGCAGTGCATATCTTCAAGACAAACTGCCCCCAAAATTGAAGGATCTTGGACGTTTCACTATACCTTGCAACGTTGGAGCAACATATTGTGGTAAAGCACTATGTGACTTGGGTGTGAGTATCAACTTGATGCCCATGTCAATATTTAGAAAGTTAGAGATAGGTGAAGTTAGACCTACTACGGTTACACTTCAACTAGCAGATCGATCCTTAGCACATCCAGAAGGAAAAATCGAGGACATATTGGTACGTGTAGACAAATTTATTTTTCTTGCTGACTTTGTGGTTCTAGACTTTGAAGTAGACAAAGAAGTGCCAATCATTCTAAGAAGGCCTTTCCTAGCAACTGGAAGGACCCTTATTGATGTGCAGAAGGGTGAGCATACTATGCATGTTCAGGATGATCAAGTAACATTTAATGTTTTTAAGTCTATGCAATTTCCTGACACAATTGATGATTGTTCTGCAGTTTTCGATTTAGAGGAGTTAATCATGGAAAACGAACTCAACTATGTTGAGGACCCATTGGAAAATTTTTTACATCAGACCCTCCAAATGATGAAGAAGAGGATGAATACTTAGCTTTGCTAGAAGCTAATCAAAGGGTATTTAATCCGCAATCCCGTTTTGAATATTTGGAGTTAGAGGATAGGGATTATGCCCAACCAAAAGCGTCAATTGAAGAGCCACCTAAATTAGATCTGAAGGTACTTTCCTTGTAACACCCCTCACCCGTATTCAATGCTGGAATAAGGTTACGGAGCATTACCGGACTTACAACACATTCAAACATACCTTTTCATACATTTAATCAATACATGCAATCATCATTCAATCTCAATCACTTTGTCCCTAACACGAGCCTGAAATGCCCTAAACATGCATTAGGAGTGGTTTGGGACTAAACCGATAACTCAAAAAAATTTTCAACACTTATAATTTTTTTTCTCAAAACAGGGGACACACGCCCGTGTGGCCAGGCCATGTGTCTCACATGGCCACCAGACACCTTCGTGTCACAGGTCATGTGAACATTCGAAATAGAAGCACATGGCCGTGTCCCAGCCCGTGTCCAACCATGTGTCCAAACAAGTGAGCTTACTGACTTGGGTCACATGACCAACCATACGCCCGTCTGTCTAGCCCGTGTATGCTTCGAAGTGGCCACACAAGCCCGTGTGCCAGTGTAACAGTCCGGTTTAGACCCTAGTCAGAATAGTGGTTTGGAAACCACAAATTTGAGTCAAAAAATATTTTAATATTATTTTCTGTGTTTATAGTATGTGATTGAGCATGTGTGAAAGTTTCTTGAATTAATTTTGTTGTTTGTGTGCTTAATTTGATATAAGGATCTAATTGCGTAAAATGCAAAATTAGCATGGCATGTGTTAAAAGTACCTATGTGTGCTATGTCTTTATTATTGTGGTGGTCTTATGAAGCAATTAAACCATTAGGTAAGATAATGGACATAAATGGCCTTAATGAATATAAATTTTATATGTTAATTAAAAGGCTAAATTAGTAAATAATTTAATAAGGTTATTATTATTATAAAAAAAGCTTAAAATTAAGCTATTATGTGTGTTCATCCACTGAAAATAAGAAAAGAAAGAAGGGTTATGTTTTGGTTTCGGTTTTTGATAATTTCTACATTTTTGTAATCGTTGCTTCAAATACTACAAAACCCATGCCTTAATTTTGGAATTTGATGAAGAATTTGAAATGTGCCATTGATGAATGCTTGAGCTTTGTGATGTTCGTTGATGAAATATGAAATATGTGTTAGATTAACATATTTTGTCTCTGGATTTTTGGTGAATTTGAGTAATTTGGACTAAATTGAGAAAATAATATTTTGAGGGACTAAAATGTGAAATAAATAAAATGTGTGGACTTTTATGAGGCATACGAAAATTCGGCTAAGCATGGGTGCAAAGAAATTATGTGTATTTTGTGATTTTGTGAAATAGGGACTTAAATGTCAAATGTGAAAATGTGAGGGTTAATTTGTAAAATGCTCTAAATATTTGTTTTTGGATTGAATTGAATGATTTGGTGAATAAATGGGTTAAATTTGAATATGTATAGATCAAGAACCAAAGAAAACGGATTTAGACCGAGGAAAGTCGAAAGTGATCGAGTAGTCGAATCCGTCTGTTTATTCCAAATACGAGGTAAGTCTATATACAAATAAATGTATTTAAATTGATTTATTCATGTTCATATAATATGGTATTGTGACGGATGGCTTTGAAATGTATACATGTGAAAATCGAGAAAGTACCGACAATGTGTCAAGGTCTGAAAAGTCCTGTACGAACTTTAGGAATAGATAGGATTCATATTTCATGACATAGGGTTCTAGTATGTGATATCGTGTAAGACCACATCTGGGACATTGGCATCGATTTGAGATTTACGTGTAAAACCATGTCTAGGATATTGGCATCGTATTTGATTTGTGTAAGACCCTGTCTGGGATAGTGGCATCGTTATTTGATTACATGTATGACCACATCTGGGACGTTGGCATTGTACGAGTATTTCGAGTTATCCGAGTACCCTATTTGATTCCAAATGGTTCAACGAGCAATTCTAAGAAATGAAAGACTATTTCAAATATGTAATCGGTTTAGGTACGTTTGAGATGTATACTATGATTGAGTATGAAAGTTAAGCATATGTGAATGTGCACAAGTGAGATTTATGCATAGATTCAATGAGACAAAATGTGGTATGTATATGAATATGCTATGTTCAAAAGAGATACTTGGAGATATGATTTGTTAGAAAACAATGGCTGAATAAATGAGCCAAAGAATAATTTTGAATTTTGCAATTGATATATATATTGATGATCTTGTATTGGATATGATTATGCATGTTTATATGATAAGTTTATTTGTATATGGCTTACTAAGCTTTTGAAAGCTTACTCTGTGTGTTTACATAGTTTTATAGATCGTTAAAGCTACGGAAGGCTTGGGAATCATCGAGGATCGTCACCGCACAATCAAATCATATTTTGGTACCTCTTGAAAGTGTATATATTAAAGTATGGCATGTATAGTCTAGTGAGTTTTGATTATGTTTTGAAAGGTGTAAAAATAGCCATGTGATATGGTTAAATAATGAATATGATGTGAATAAGTAGTTCATGCTATATGTTGCATAGTTTGGTATGGTTTGATGGCTAATGGTTGGACTAATGAGATGGTCAAATTTATGATAAGTTTTATGATGCAAAGTTAGTATATTATTAATGAAAGGTTGTCATAATGAAATGGTAAGTTTTTGTTGGTTTATACTTAGAAATGCTCGTGATTAGAATGAGATAAATGGTACATAAGATGGTAGGTTTGACATGCTCTTGAATGGTTAGAAAAGATGGTTATTTTGGTATGTTTTGTTTTCATTGGAGATATGATTTGAATTGGTATAAGGCTTGTAGGTATAACCCAAAGTGTGGGTGGCAAATTGGCCTTGTAAATGGCCTATATTTGCCCACACGGTTGAGCACATGGACGTGTGGCTCGACCGTGTCCTTCATGGTTGCATTTCAAAACAAGTCAGTTTCGACCACGGGCTGGACACACAGGCGTGTGACTGGTCGTGTTATGCAAGTCAGTGTCGACCACAGGTGAGGCACACGGACGTGTCCTCGACTGTGTGGACAAGTCAGTATGTATGCCTTGTTTTGCCACGGCTTAGACACACGGGCGTGTCTGAGGGCGTGTGAGGCACACGGCCTGCCCACAAGGGCATGTGACCTTTGTAACTTTGAAAAATGTTTAATTTTCAAAAATTTTCGTATGTATTCGGTTTGGTCCCGACTCCTTTCTAATGCATGATTAAGGTCTTGTAGACCTGTTTAAGGGACACTTTGATTTGATTTGTTAGATTATGATGTGAAATGTTTGTAAAAGATTTGATTTGCTCGGTAATGCCTTTAATCCTAGACCAGTGTTGGTTACGGGTTAAGGGTGTTACAGCCAGTTCGTGCCAAAACTGTAGGGTATACTGACTTATGCAACACGGCCAAGTCACACGCTCGTGTTCTAAGCCATGTGCAAATTAGTGGGTATATTGACTTATGCCACACGGCCGATCACACGCCTGTGTGTGAGACCGTATGGAGCATACTGCCTTCATTTCAATTTCAACACTAGGGGACACACAGCCGTGTAACATAACTGTGTGTCACACACGGCTGAGACACACGCCCGTGTCTCTATTCGTGTGCACAAAAATAGGCTATTTACCAAGCCAATTTGCCACCTAAATTTGAATGTACCTACATAAATCCAAATGACACCACAACATAGCATAATATGACATTATCACCAAACAATTCAAGTTTAACTCACATACATTCACTACTCCCATTCTCTATGCACACTAATCATAAAACATATCATACCATTTATACCAAATTTCAAATTTACAATTCAACAGTTTATACACTTCTGAACATGCATCATTATGCATCAAAATCATAAGCATATAACTTCTCTAATATCAATTTTATAATATACAAGCCACATATATCTATTCATGAACTCACAACATAAGCCATATATTTATATATATACACATGGTTCAAACATACCAAAATAAGCCAACTTTCATGGCTATATACACAAACCAACAAGCCAATTCACATGGCACAACTCAATACCAAACTACATACGAAAATGACCACAATCCTATACATGCCATATGACCAAAACATAAGCTCAAATGTACCAAAGTGATGATTTTAGATAGTGTGACGATATCTCCGACGATCCCCGAATCCGAGCTAGCTTTGAAATCACTATAAAACATGGGGAAAAGAAACAAAGTAAGCTATAAAGCTTAGTAAGCTCGTATGACATAAAATCAATAAACCATAGTACACAAATAAACAATTTGAACTATTTAACATGTAATTCATGATAACAAACAAACCTTCCACATACTTAATCATATGCCTATATAAAAATTCATAACTTCTTCTATTTAAAGCTCATACTTTCCATGTACATACCTGTGTGATTTTAATAAAGCATGCAAATCATACCATACAATTTTTAGTGTATTTTTAATAAAGCATGAATTATGCGAATGGTCTTATTATACTTGATTTTAATTGGAAAGACAATTGATGTGGGAAAAATCATCTCGAGAGAGATGCGGAATTGTGCTGCTAGACGTTCTGGCCTAGCTTACTTCCCCTTTGCGATAACAATTTTGTGCTTAAAAGCTAAAATTCTTGAAAAAGTAAAGAAGACAGGCTATAGCCAGGGCACAATCACAGATTGGGACCTCTACCAAATAGATGGAGATTCTATTCTACAGCAACGAGTTGAAGAAAGTGAGGATCCCAAAGAAGAAGAAGAAGAAGATCCCATAAAGATCGAACCAATGCAATCAGCTGAAATCCCTAATAAGGAAGAACCAATGAAACTAGAAGTCGAACCTGATGTCACAACTTGAATGTTCAGAACTCAATCGCCTTGCCTAGATCTTTGAGATGACCCGTCAAAATTGATGGACTTAATGCAACATATGCAGTGGCAACAGCAAGTTTATTGGAGATATTCAAAAATAAGGGATGACTCCATGAAAAGCGCTTTTACAAAAATATACAATGACCCATTTATTTTTGTGCCTGAGTTTCCAAATTTCATATTTGAGCCATGGAGTCCACTATCGAAGAGGGAGCAAAGTGATTCATGCAAAAACAAAGATGATGGAGCAAAAGATGAGTCAAATTCGGAGGAATCTACAAAAAATAAAAAGGGGGGATCTTGACTTTATTTTATTTCCGTTCTTAGGTTATTTTAGGATTAGGTGTAATCAGAAATTTTTATTTTCGCATAATAAAACAAGAGGTAAAAATCATAAATAAAAATGAACAAGTTGCAAAGTATAAAAGTGTGGCAATAGATATATACATGTCTAGGATTGGATCTAAAGAGAGCTTGATACTTAAGTAGTCAAATTGACTCACCTCCTCTTTTCTAGAATCTTACCTGGTGTATAGTATCTATTCACTTTTAACAATGAGGACATTGTTCATCTTAAGTAGGGGGACCAAAAAATTTAAATTGTTTCCACTTAGAATAAAATTTTCTTCTAATTATGATTAGGATATTTTTTTTCAATAAATTTAAAATTTTGTTAAGTATGCTAAGCTTCAGTATGAATAAAGTTTGATTATTTCAATAATTGTTATGTTAACTGAAATATGACATAGGTGTATTTTTAATAAAGCATGCAAATCATACCATAAAATTTTTAGTTCCTTAAAAAAGTTAGGCTTGCATGAAAGTTTAAGTCTCTAGAATTGACTTAGTAGTTTCTTGAGGCGAAATCCTAGGAAGTATGGAATGTTGAAAATGATTTAAGCAACTTTTGTTTGTACCACTTGAGCCTTTCGAGCCAACCTTGATGAAATTTTATCCTTTGAAACCCAACTTTGAGACTATATGGCCTAATTTTATTTGAACCCTTGCAATATTTAGCCATCACTTCTCTCTTATTTATCTTTAAATTGTCCCAAACACTAGACTCAGTACTATTCAGAATATTCTTTGACAATAAGTTTGGAGGAGTTGAAAAGAAGTATCAAATGCTCAAAATTTTTGTAGTACATAAGCAAAATGCTCATAAAAAATAGAGCATATGTACTTGAAAGAAAATAAATGTACAAAAGAGCAAGTGAAAGCAAAGTAAGTTGGCGTATTGAAGGTAATTATTCCGAAGGTCCAATTGAAGTTGAGGCTAGGTGTTTTAGCCTAAATTTATCTATCTTTTACCTACCCATAGCCTAGCCACATTACAACCTATTTAAAGACCTATTGATTCATGTTTCTATGCTACCTATATTAGGGAGAGAAATTTCTATATTCAACATATGAAGGCATAAGTTAAACTTAATGATTGCAGCTTAATCTCGAATAAGGGAATAAAATCAAATTTGTAGGGATTTAACATGTCTTTATTAGGAAGCATTTAGTCTATTTTTTCTATCATAAGAATGATTGAGATTAATTTGAACGATATGTATACATAAGTAGCATAAATACCAAATTTCTTGTTTTTGAGCATAAGTATACCAAATTCATAATTTTGTGAAGAATGTTGTTCTAAAGGAATTTTTCAAAGGTGTAACAGCCCCATTTAGGGCCTAAACAGAACAATGGTTTTGAAAACCACAAATCTGAAGTATAAATATTTATTGCGATTAAGTTTTAAAGTTTATAGTGTGATAGAATGATTGTGTGAATTTTTTGTTAAGAAATTTTATCAATTGGGTGTCCAATTTGATAATTTGGACTAAATTGCAATATGTGAAAATTATGAGTTCTAGAAGCTAAGGTACTTATTTGAAATGGGTTTTTAAAGTGGAGGTCATTAAATGGCAATTATACCATTATATTTTGGTTTGGACAAGGATGGTTAAAATACTAAAGGTTTTAATGAAGGGCATTTTGGTCATTTGGTAATTAAAAGAAATAAAAAGGGAAAATGGGCCAAAAACATGTTCATCTTCTTCATTTGTTGGCCAAATGTTGCTATGGACACCATGGCTAGGGTTTTCAAGCTTTCAAGCTTAATAGTAAGTGCATCCAAGCCCCGTTTTTAATATTCATTACATTTTTGAGATCCCTGTAACTCGGTTTAGCTATTTCTACCATTATTTTGAGCTAGGATTTGTGTTTAAAAATTTACCTATGGATGACATGCATGTGTTTCGATGTCTAATGGTATAATATGAATGGTCGGTGTGTAACAAATGACTTTTACTAAGTAATTTTCAATGAAATCGCATAAAAGGACTGGTTTGTAAAAAGTTGAAAATTGTATAAAAATGTGTGAATGAATGCAAATTGTGGATTGCTATAGTTATGAAAATGGTTCGGCTAGGCCTAAAATACAAGGAAATTAAATAAAAATCATTTTACAAGCTTAGGGAAAAAGTGTAAATATGACAAAGTTTAAGGGCAAAAAATGTAATTTTTCCATAACATGATTTTTGGACTAAATTGAATAGTATAATAACTTGATAAGTCAAATATGATATTTTAGATAAAGAAAAACGAGTTTCAGACTTAGAACGAGGGAAAGACGAATATTGGACGACTCGGTCCCTTTTGCCATTTTAAGTTGAGGTAAGTTCGTATGGTAAACATTAATGTTTATTTGTTAAATTGACGAATAATTTATGAAATTACTCGTATTATTTGTTGAATATTGGAAACTAGTGTTCAAAAGAGTAAACTCAGGGTTGAACTATTCTGTTCAGTGCTAAATGATAATTTGACGGAAAAGACCATGGACGAACCACGGCATAGTGTAACACACCAAACCCGGTCAACACACCACGACCGAATCTGGCATGTCACAGAGAAAAACGTTTTGAAGAAAACAGGTTACCGGTTAAATTTCAGTGAAAAACTCTTTGTTGTTTTATGCTTGTAGAAATCAGGTGCATGATTAGTTAAAAACCCATGATATACTTTGAAATCCTGATAATAAATCTTTAAAACTTAGTTGTTGATCCATAGGTTTAGGAAACGTTTATGTCATTTGTAAACCGAAGGGTTCTTTCTTAGTTACTTAGAAATCAGTTAAGTTGAATGTGGAAAACTTAAGTTTGAAATCCATTTGAGTTGTTATTGTTATCAATTGATTTGTATCACCCGATGGTAAAGATTTGAAAACCATTGCGTTCTATAGTTTAGAAAACCTTGGGCTCAAATTATTAAATCAACCATGTAATTTGTTTAGCCAAGTTTAAAACAAATCCAAAGCATATAAATAATCCAAAACATAATTAAAAAGGCCTTATTACAAACCCAAAATAAAAATGAAACCAAATTTAAAATAAAATAAAGTACCCAAACCAAAGTCCATGTAAAACCGAGTTTATTTAATGCATGGCCACCTCGAGTCCGCCTTAGGCTCATCATCGCGATCTATGAATCACCTGAAAAGATAAGGGAGAAGGTGAGTCACCAAGACTCAGTGCATAATCCCCCTCTCAGTTAATGCAACATACTTACACAAATCATAACCAAGCAATATATATAATGCACCCAAACCTAGCCATCCATAGCTCCGTATCTACCCCATGTGGTACCAAACCACTGGTGGTGCCAAACCACTGGTGACTCAAAGTCACGATATCCAATAATAATGTGGTGCCAAACCACTAATGACCCAGAGTCAAGAATAATCCATCTGTGGGGCCAACCCTCGTTGTGATACCAAATCACTAGTGACAATCCCGTAATATCAAATGTGGGGCCAACCCACTCTGGTGCTAAGCCACTGGGACAAGTCGCTATGAGGTGCCAAACCTCTGTGACCCAATGTCACAAAATATCAATAATCCAAGTGTGGGGCCAACCCACGTGTGATACGAAAGCAATGGCGACGATCCCAAAATATCAACTGTGGGGCCAACCCACTGTGGTGCTAAGCCATTGGGACAAGTCGCTATGAGGTGCCAAACCTCTGGTGACCCAAAGTCACAAAATAATCTGTGGTACCAAACCACTGGAGGTGCCAAACCTCTGGTGACCCAAAGTCATGGATATCATACTTCCCCCTCCTCTCATATCACCCATACCAATGCATTACAAGTGCAAATCATGCCATCATGCTTTAATATGCAACATAAAACAAATATATCATAAATCATATTATTATGCACCATATAGCAAAAATCATATCAAAACGGACTTACCCGAATCCTTGCTCACACCCATAAGGCATCATATCAAGATCTCACAGTTTTCGGCTTTTAATCATGATTAGATTATTAATATATTACCCAGTTATAAAGTGTGTAAGTTACACACCTGTTACTAATGCAAACGCTGAATCTCGAAAACCCGATCTACTGTACTAGACCTCCTTGTCCTACATTCGGCAAACACTAAGGTTAATAAAATAGGCCATTCGGCTATACCAATAAATTCTGAAGGGTGAGATTACGCATAAACACCACAACCCTTACCCTTTTGCCTTACGAAAACAAATCACAACACCAAAATATGCGAGACTGATCCTCTCCCTACATTCGGCCAACAATAAAGCTTAGTCTCAATAGCCTTCGGCTTTTCAACAACCTAAAGAATGATGAACCAACATAGATATCCTTACCACTTGACTTACCAAATTCGATTGTTAGAGAATAGAGGGCTTAGATCGACTGCTTCCAAAACCCCGAAGAACCTAAGAGAAATCGGTTCCTATAGATGATTAGAACCTTGTTAACAAATGCCGAAATTTGACTTTTACCCTTATGAAAGTCGATAGAGAGAAGAGAAAAGAAGTAATGGGTTACGGCCATGGACACTTACCTCTTCTTAAAACCGATTGAAGAAGAACCAAAAGAGATCAAGGCTTGATTGAGATTCGGCCAAAACAAAACAAGAAGAGAATGGGGAATTTCGGCAGTAGAGTTAAGTGATGAAGGGAGATTCGGCTAGAGTAAAAGAAGAGAAAGAAAAAGAAAGTGAAAGGGGAGAGAGGATTCGGCAAGTGGAAGGAAGAAGAAGATTTGGCACAAGGGTTTGAGAAAAGAAAAAGATAAAGGGGAAGAGGGTGCTTTCGGTTTTGAACAAAAATGAGAAAAGAAAAAGAGATAGATGGGAGAGTAGAAGATTCGGCCACCAACAAGAATGGGGAGCAAAGGAGAGGAGATGTTTGGGAGAGTAAGGTTTCGGCTACTAATGAAATAAAGAGGAAAGCAAGTGCAAAATTCGGCTAAATGCCTAAGGAAGAATTCGGCAAGAGTCTAAGGTGCTGGTGGCTTTCGGTTTCTAAGGAGAAAAAGAGAGAGAGCTCAAATGAAGATTCAGCTAGGTGCCTCAAATGATATTTGGCAAGCACCAAAGGAGGTTCGGCTCTGCTCCCAACCGATTGCATCAAAACTTTAGCTAGCTGAAAGTGTCACAAAGAATTTCGGCACCCTTCCTAAGTCTCAGCCGAATACTCCACCTCCCACCTATTCAAATTTCGGCAAACTCTAAAATCTCTCCTAGCCACCAATTCAAACGAGTTTGAATTAATCAAACTCCTAAATTTTCTCTTTGCCACCTGTTTAAAATAATTTGACTGAGTCCAAGCTTATCTAACAGAGTTTGTGCTGAGCATAACTCTTTCCCCTTGGCGTCAAAATGCAAAGCAAAAAATGGGATTTCTGCTGCTCGAACTTGAGCTCTTCCTTCCCTGCATGTGGCGTCACTCTCAAGGTTCTAAGTGGCGCCTCCTCGCCACCTTACCAAGCCAATTCTTGTGCTAAAATACCCCACGAATTACACTTAACCCCTAGCTCCTTCAGCTCCCTTTTCTTAAAACTTAAAAGCAAAAATTTCCTGCCACTCGGGCCTACTCTAGACTTATAACTAGCTCTTAAAACACCTCAAATAACAACACAACAGTCCATATCATGCAAAACAATTCAATCACAAATAACCTCTATTTTAGGATATTACAGTTCTACCCCCTTAAAAATAATTTCGGCCTCGAAATTACCTGGTCAAAAGAGTTGAGGGTATTGCTGTCTCATCACATCCTCTGGTTCCCACGTAGCTTCTTCCACGCCATGATTTTGCCATAATACCTTCACCAATGGAACTGACTTCTTACACAAGACTTTCACATCTCGATCTAGAATCTGCACTGGCTCCTTTTCCATGGTCAAATCTAGACTCACCTCTATTTCTTCCACTGCTACAACATGCGATGGATCTGAACGATAACGCCTAAGCATGGAGACATGGAACACATCGTGAATCTGACTCAGCTCTACTGGCAACTCGAGCTGGTAAGCTACTGGTCCCACTCGTCTCAACACCTTATATGGCCCAATAAACCTTAAACTTAACTTGCCTTTCCTTCTGAACCTCAATACCTTCTTCCATGGCGAGACCTTCAAAAAGACCTTGTTACCCACGGCAAACTCTATATCCCTCCGCTTGAGGTCGGCGTATGACTTCTGCCTGTCTGAAGCTTCCTTCAAACGAGCCTGAATCAACTTAACCTTGTCCTCAGTCTCTGCAACCAACTCTGGTCCCAACATCTGACGTTCACCCAACTCCGTCTAGCATGTAGGTGTGCAACACTTCCTACCATACAACGCCTCATATAGTGCCATCTTAATGCTTGCTTGGTAACTATTGTTGTGTTCGAACTCAGCTAATGGTAGAAACTCTTCCCAGCTACCTCTGAAGTCCAAAACACAACCTCTCAGCATATCCTCTAAAATCTGTATAACCCTTTTTGACTGCCCGTCAGACTGTGGATGAAATGCCGTACTGAAATCCAACCGTGTACCCAAAGCCTGATGCAACGCTTTCCAAAACCTCAACATAAATCTAGGATCCCTATCCGAGATGATCGATATTGGCACACCATGCAACCTCACTATCTCTGCCACATATAGCTTAGCTGACTTCTGAAGCGAGTAATCAACCCTTACCGGTATGAAGTGAGCTGACTTAGTCAGACGATCCACAATTACCCAAACTGAGTCCTTCTTACTAGGCGTAAGGGGTAATCCACTGACAAAGTCCATAGTGATCCTTTCCCACTTCCACTGTGGAATCTTCACCGGCTGAAGTAAACCCGACGGCAACTGATGTTCAGCCTTGACCTGCTGACACATCAAACATTTACCCACAAACTCCATTACTTCCCACTTCAGACCTGGCCACCAAAACTGCTCTCTTAAATCCTGATACATCTTCCTACCTCCAGGATACATAGCGTATGGGCTACTATGTGCGTCCTGAAGAATCCTCTGCCTTAGCTCGACATCCTTCGGCATACAAGCTCTTCTTTGGAAACACAGTACTCCATTACCGGACAAATTGTAAACCTCTAAACCACCATTCAAAACTTGCAACCTCCGAGCATTCAAACCCTCATCCACTAACTGTTTCTCCTTGATCTGCTCCACCCAAGTCGGCTTAACCTGCAAGTTCGCCAAAAAGCTCCCATCGTCATACAAGCTAAGACGAGCAAACATCGCTCTCAAGTTTGATACAACCTTACGGCTCAACACGTCTGCCACCACGTTAGCCTTGCACGGATGATACTCAATCGAACAGTCGTAGTCCTTCAATAGTTCAATCCACCTACGCTGTCTCAAGTTCAAATCCTTCTGAGTTAAAAGGTACTTCAGACTCTTGTGATCCGTGTAGACTATCGACTTCTCTTCGTACAAATAGTGTCTCCATATCTTCAAAGCGAAAACCACTGCAGCTAATTCCAAGTCATGCGTCGGATAGTTAACCTCATGAGGTCTCAGCTATCGAGATGCATAAGCCACTACCTTCCCTTCCTGTATCAGCACATATCCCAAGCTCGTATGTGATGCATCGCAATATACCGTGAATTCCTTTCCTGCCTCGGGCTGAATTAAAACCAGAGCTTCAGTTAGAATCTTCTTTAACTTATCGAAACTTTCTTGCTGCTTCTCAGTCCACACAAATGGAACTCCTTTCCTTAATAACTTGGTCATTGGCGTTGCGATCAACGAAAATCCCTCTACAAATCTCCGATAATACCCTGCCAAACCTAGAAAACTCCGAATTTCAGCCACTGACTTAGGCGGCTTCCAATCCAACACTGCCTCAATCTTTCGAGGATCCACTCTAATCCCCTCAGCTGATACTACATGACCCAAGAAAGTCACCTCCCTAAGCCAGAACTTGTACTTACTAAATTTAGCAAATAACTGCTTTTCCCTCAGAATCTGCAACACTATTCACAAATGAGCATCATGCTTCTCCTCCGACCTGGAGTATGCCAAGATGTCGTCTATAAATACCACGATGAACTGATCCAAATACTACTGGAATACCTGGTTCATCATGTCCATGAATGCTGCCGGCGCGTTAGTCAACCCAAACGGTATTACCAGAAACTCATAGTGCCCATACCGAGTACGAAACACCATCTTGTGGATATCAGCCTCCTTTACCTTTAGCTGATGATACCCAGACCTAAAGTCAATCTTTGAGAATACTGATGCCCCCTTAAGCTGATCAAAGAAATCATCTATCCTCGGCAACGGATACTTGTTCTTGATCGTCAGCTTATTCAACTGGCGGTAGTCTATGCACATTCGCATTGTACCATCTTTCTTCTTGACAAAGAGTACTGGCACTCCCCAAGGTGAAACACTTGGCCGGATAAAACCTCGGTCTAACAACTCCTGAATCTGAGCCTTTAATTCCACTAATTCCTTTGGCGCCATCACATGCGGGGCAATAGACACCGCGCGATTAGCTCCGGCAATGATCTATGCCAAATTCAACCTCACGATCCGGAGCGCATCCCGTGGTTCCTCCGAAATACGTCAACAAATTCCTTTATTGTTCGGACATTCCCTACAGCAGACTCCTTAGCCTCCAAGGCACACACATGAACCATAAACGCTTCACAGCCCTTCCTGACCATCTTCCCAGCTTTCAAAGCAGATACCACGTTGGATAGATAATCTCTTCTATTACCTATCATAACCACCCCGTCACCCTCAGCCGTCTTCATAACCATGCGCTTAGCCGCGCAATCTAAACTTGCCTGGTACTTAACCAACCAGTCCATCCCAAGAATCAGATCGAACTCCCCAAACAGCAGTTCCATCAGATCAGCTACAAACACTACCCCTTGGAGTTCTAGGGGTTCATCCCTATATAGCTTATCCACTTCTACAGAGTGACCTAAAGGGCTAATTACTGTCATCTCCCTAGAAGTAGTCTCAAAGTCTAGGTTCATGGTCTCTACTATGCTACTAGCAACATATGAATGCGTCGAGCCCACATCAATCAAAGCAGTATATGGAAATCCAAAGATTAAGAATGTACCGGTTATGACGTCCGGTGCGTCGCCCTCCTCTCGACGCCTCGCTGCATACACCAACCCAGGCTGTCTTGCCTCAGTGTTGCCTGCACCTCTGCCCGGTGCTCCACGGCCCCGACCAGAACCATTACCTCCTCTACCATTACCACGACCCCTCTGTGGTGGAGGTCCCTCATTTTTGAACTGAGCACGGCCCTGACCCTCAGATTGAGTCCTGGCTAACTTACGCGGACAGTCCCTCACACGATGGTCCAGCGAGCCACACTCAAAACATCCTTTTCCATCAATCCAACATCCTTCCCAATGGGATTTTCCACATTGGTTACACTGCGCTGGTTCCTGATTAGCAGCAACAAACCTTTCAGACTGATTCGGCCCATTCTGCCTAGCCCTTTTTTGAGAATTGCCGACCGACCTAGATGATCCAAAACCTCTCTTATGTCTATTTCTATCCAGATTCTGCCTCACAGACTCCTTAACCCCTTCGACTACCTTAGCCTTTTCCACCAGAACAGCAAACTCACGCTCCTGCTGTGGAGTAATCAGCACCCTCAGCTCATCTCTCAGTCCATCCTCAAATCGGACACATCACTCATGTTCTGTAGCCACAGTACCCCTAGCATACCGGCTCAACCTTAAAAATTTTGCCTCGTACTCGATCTGCACTTGCTCCTCCACGAACCACCCTCGAAATGCCTTCATTGCGCATCAATGTAGCTAGACCCAACATACTTTTTCTGATAAGCTGCCTTAAAATAGTCCCAAGTGAAATCCTCTGCTGCAGCACTATCCCGAACCGTGAGCCACCACTGGTACGACTCATCCCAGAGAAGTGACACTATCCCTTTCAGTTTTCCCTCAGCAGTCAGATCCAAATCATCCATGATTCGCTCCATCGCCTCTAACCAATACTCAGCCGTACTGGGAGCCACACCCGAAACACCTCGAAATACCTTGGCTCCATTGGCTCGGAGTCACTCCGGAACAGATTTTCGAGCTCCCGCGCCTCCACCTACACCAGCTACCCTCTCAAGAACTCCTAGCATCGCCTGCGACACTGTGTCATCCCCCGTCTGATCCTGAAACTCACCATCTACAGCTGGTGGTGGTGCTGGTATCTCATTCTCCGACCCCTGACCAGACCCCACTGGTTCAGACACAGTCATCCTACACCGACCACGTCTACTCGTATTACGACCACGACCTCGAGTGCTCATGACTAAAGTCTCGACTTATCTGATTTAAAAGTTTTATGCATCAGTCATTATTCCACTATAATTAAAGCACAGTCTTATGAATAATTCTTATTAAAGAGTTTTTGTTTTCGCAAGCCCATAGAGTCCTAATAAGTTTCAGTCTATAGGGTAGTCCACTATCACTAGTCATTCAAAGCTTATCATAATCATAATCATAATCATACACAACCATTTGTTAGGGGTACTTACCTGGGCGGATTGGTGCCGGAGACTCGGTGCCATGCCTTTCAAACCATATAATTTCAAACAAAAACATTTAAAACCATACTTTAAAACATTTTAGGCCTCGACCGAGCCTTTGAACTTAGCTCTGATACCACAATTGTAACACCCCAAACCCGATCAACACACCATGACCGAATCTGGCATGTCACAGAGAAAAACGTTTTGAAGAAAATAGGTTACCGGTTAAATTTCAGTGAAAAACTCTTTGTTGTTTTATGCTTGTAGAAATCAGGTGCATGATTAGTTAAAAACCCATGATATAGTTTGAAATCCTGATAATAAATCTTTAAAACTTAGTTGTTGATCCATAGGTTTAGGAAACGTTTATGTCATTTGTAAACCGAAGGGTTCTTTCTTAGTTACTTAGAAATCAGTTAAGTTGAATGTGGAAAACTTAAGTTTGAAATCCATTTGAGTTGTTGTTGTTATCAATGGATTTGTATCACCCGATGGTAAAGATTTGAAAACCATTGCATTCTATAGTTTAGAAAACCTTGGGCTCAAATTATTAAATCAACCATGTAATTTGTTTAGCCAAGTTTAAAACAAATCCAAAGCATATAAATAATCCAAAACATAATTAAAAAGGCCTTATTACAAACCCAAAATAAAAATGAAACCAAATTTAAAATAAAATAAAGTACCCAAACCAAAGTCCATGTAAAACCGAGTTTATTTAATGCATGGCCACCTCGAGTCCGCCCGGCCCCTTATCCGCGATCTATGAATCACCTGAAAAGATAAGGGAGAAGGTGAGTCACCAAGACTCAGTGCATAATCCCCCTCCCGGTTAATGCAACATACTTACACAAATCATAACCAAGCAATATATATAATGCACCCAAACCTAGCCATCCATAGCTCTGTATCTACCCCATGTGGTACCAAACCACTGGTGGTGCCAAACCACTGGTGACCCAAAGTCACGATATCCAATAATAATGTAGTGCCAAACCACTGGTGACCCAAAGTCACGAATAATCCATTCGTGGGGCCAACCCATGTTGTGATACCAAATCACTAGTGACAATCCCGTAATATCAAATGTGGGGCCAACCCACTGTGGTGCTAAGCCACTAGGACAAGTCATTATGAGGTGCCAAACCTCTGGTGACCCAAAGTCACAAAATATCAATAATCCAAGCGTGGGGCCAACCCACGTGTGATACCAAATCACTGGCGACGATCCAAAATATCAACTGTGGGGCCAACCCACTGTGGTGCTAAGCCACTGGGACAAGTCGCTATGAGGTGCCAAACCTCTGGTGACCCAAAGTCACTAAATAATCTGTGGTACCAAACCACTAGAGGTGCTAAACCTCTGGTGACCCATAGTCACGGATATCATACTTCCCCCTCCTCTCATATCACCCATACCAATGCATTACAAGTGCAAATCATGCCATCATGCTTTAATATGCAACATAAAGCAAATATATCATAAATCATATTATTATGCACCATATAGAAAAAATCATATCGAAACGGACTTACTCGAATCCTTGTTCACACCCATAAGGCATCATATCAAGATCTCATAGTTTTTGGCTTTTAATCATGATTAGATTATTAATATATTACCAAGTTATAAAGTGTGTAAGTTACACACCTGTTACTAACGCAAACGCTGAATCTCGAAAACCTAATCTACTGTACTAGACCTCCTTGTCCTACATTCAGCCAACACTAAGGTTAATAAAATAGGCCATTCGGCTATATCAATAAATCCTGAAGGGTGAGATTACGCATAAACACCACCACCCTTACCCTTCTGCCTTACGAAAATAAATCACAATACCAAAATATGCGAGACTGATCCTCCTCCTACATTCGGTCAACAATAAAGCTTAGTCTCAATAGCCTTCGGCTTTTCAACAACCTAAAGAATGATGAACAAACATAGATAGCCTTACCACTTGACTTATCAGATTTGATTGTTAGAGAAGAGAGGGCTTAGATCGACTGCTTCCAAAACCCCGAAGAACCTAAGAGAAATCGGTTCCTATAGATGATTAGAACTTTGTTAACAAATGTCAAAATTCAGCTTTTACCCTTATGAAAGTCGACAGAGAGAAGAGAAAAGAAGTAATGGGTTACGGCCATGGACACTTACCTCTTCTTAAAACCGATTGAAGAAGAACCAAAAGAGATCAAGGCTTGATTGAGATTCGGCCAAAACAAAACAAGAAGAGAATGGGGAATTTCGGCAATAGAGTTAAGTGATGAAGGGAGATTCGGCTAGAGTGAAAGAAGAGAAAGAAAAAGAAAGTGAAAGGGGAGAGAGGATTCGGCAAGTGGAAGGAAGAAGAAGATTCGGCACAAGGGTTTGAGAAAAGAAAAAGATGAAGGGGAAGAAGGTGCTTTCGGTTTTGAACAAAAATGAGAAAAGAAAAAGAGAGATGGAAGAGTAGAAGATTCGGCCACCAACAAGAATGGGGAGCAAAGGAGAGGAGATATTTGAGAGAGTAAGGTTTCGGCTACTAATGAAATAAAGAGGAAAGCAAGTGCAAAATTCGACTAAATGCCTAAGGAAGAATTCGGCAAGAGTCTAAGGTGCTGGTGGCTTTCAGTTTCTAAGGAGAAAAAGAGAGAGACCTCAAATGAAGATTCGGCTAGGTGCCTCAAATGATATTCGGCAAGCACCAAAGGAGGTTCGGCTTTACTCCCAACCGATTTCATCAAAATTTTAGCTAGCCAAAAGTGTCACAAAGAATTTCGGCACCCTTCCTAAGTCTCAGCCGAATACTCCACCTCCCACCTATTCAAATTTCGGCAAACTCTCAAATCTCTCCTAGCCACCAATTCAAACGAGTTTGAATTAATCAGACTCCTAAATTTTCTCTTTGCCACCTGTTTAAAATAATTTGACTGAGTCCAAGCTTATCTAATGTAATTTGTCTGAGCACAACTCTTTCCCCTTAGGCGTCAAAATGCAAAGCGTAAAATGGGATTCTGTTTGCTCGAACCTGAGCTCTTCCTTCCCTGCATGTGGCGTCACTCTCAAGGCTCTAAGTGGCGCCTCCTTGCCACCTTACCAAGCCAATTCTTGTGCTAAAATACCCCACGAATTACACTTAACCCCTAGGTCCTTCAGCTCCCTTTTCTTAAAACTTAAAAGCAAAAATTTCCTGCCACTCGGGCCTACTCTAGACTTATAACTAGCTCTTAAAACACCTCAAATAACAACACAATAGTCCATACTCATGCAAAACAATTCAATCACAAATAACCCCTATTTCAAGATATTACACATAGTGTGACAATGTGAAAACTATGTGAAATTGTGACTAAGTGAATCCGGGTGCTGGTCTAGTACGTCCTACCAGGTGGTGGGTATTCAGTATATTGCGAGATACTGGACGACTTGTGTGAAAGAAGACGAGTAGTTACGTATGACCGACAGCTTGTGTGAGCAGACCTAAAAATGTAAATGTGAATAGCTCAAGAACGAGCCTATGTGTGTTACGTGATTATGTGATGTCCGGGTGCTAGTCTTGTACGTCTACCAGTGGCTAGGTAGTCCTGCATATGTTGCAGATACTTGACAGCTTGTGTGAGCAGCACTGTGTAGCTACATCTGGTCGATAGCTTGTGTGAGCAGACTTGTGAATGTTAAGTGATTCGGGTGCTAGTCTTATAAGTTCTACCAGTGGATGGGTAATCCGGCATGTGTTGAGGATGCCTGACAGCTTGTGTGAGTAGCACTGAATAGTTAAGTATGACCGAAAGCTTGTGTGAGCAGAATCGAGAATGTAAATGTGAATAGCTCGAGAATGAGCATATATGTGAAATGTGATAAGAGGTAGCTTCGGCTACATATATGTGGCACATATGTGCAAGCGTTTTGAGTATCCGTTAATATTCTGATGTGTTCAACGGGAAAATGACTAAAGCGTAAATGAATGTGAATATGTGACGATTAAGTGCAGGTATATGTATGTATACACTCATGAGCAATGTGCACGGTATGTGATCAAATTTTGCTAAATGAAAGATATGGGCTTATATGGACTAATGGAATATTCGACCAAGCATATGTATAAGGAAATTATATGTATTTTGTAATTTTATGAAATAGGGACTAAAATGCAAAAATGTGAGGGCTAATTTGTAAAATGCCCTAGATATATGTATATGGATTGAATTGAATGATTTGTTGAATGAATAAGCTAAATTTGAATGTGTATAGATCAAGAACCAAAGAAAATAGAATTAGATCGGGGAAAATCTAAAGTGGTCGAGTAATCGTTTATTTCCATCTGAATCCGTACGAGGTAAGTCTATATACAAATAAATGTGTTTGAATTGAATTATTATTACTTATATGTTAATGAAATGTGATGAATGGCTATTGGAGCTGTGATTGTTGAAATCAGAGTTTTAAAATTTATAAAAGAATGATCAAAACCTGAAAACTAACTCTGACAACAACTAAAGGCAAGTGTACCTATCGAATAGTTGTATAGCTTAGGCAAGACCGAATATCGAACCCAAAGGAACTAAGAGTACTAATACTAACTTTATTTTTATTATTTAGCCTTAAAAAATAGAGTGAAGTTGCTTTAAATTATGTTGACGAAGACTAAACTAAGGACACAAAGATAAAAAGGACGAATTGGAAAATAACTTTGAAGGAAAACTCAGTTGATTACGATGATACCCTTAGGAAGAATCCACCTAGACTTCACTTGTTATCTAACCTTAAATTATATGATTTCTTTTAGCTTGATCCGCAAGACTCCCTAACCTATATTAAACCCTCTCTCGAGGCGAATAACATCTAACCCTAGGTTAATTAGTGGAACTCTCGTTCGCTTATAATAACCCCCTAGAATAGCAGTAAATCGATCAATGGACTCCCATATTAGGTTCACCCTAATCCGGTAAAATCTCGTAACCCTATCTCTAGGCGTTCGATCAACTCCGCTTAATTATGTTAGATCTACTCTTAGGCAGGGTCTATTCCTCCTCCACCTAAGCACATTAGATTTGGATTAAGCAACATAATTAAGAACAAATAAAGCAATTATCATATAACTTAGAAATCAAATAAAAAGATTCATCTAGGTTTCATCCCCTTCAAGTATCTAAAGGGTTTAGTTCATAATGAATAAAAAGAACATCACAAGATAAAAGAGAAAACAAAACATAAGAAAACCCTAAAACTCCCTGAAGGAATTGAAGGAGAATTCCGCCGTCTTGAGTATAATTCCGGCTTCTTGGGATGGATCAACTGGCTATCCTCGCGTTATTCCCTAACTCTGACCTTCTCGGCTTGGCTCCTTGGCCTAGCTTTGACGCTTTTTCAAAGGTGGTACTTAGGGGATATATATAGGCTCTTGGAATGCGATTCTTTCTCCCTAAGTATCCTTTTCTGACTGAAATTGCTCTTTCCAGCGACAGAGGCACGGCCATGGCACACGCCCATGTGAATCGAGACCAGACTGTGTTCGAATTACTAATTTGAGGCACGGTCGTGTGAGGCAGAGTTGAGGCTATGCTATAGGTGTTCGTCGAGGCACGACCGTGTGGATTTTGGGCCAAGCCGTGTCAATTTCTTGCTAAAGCCCATTTTCTCCATTTTGGGCCCGTTTTATGTTGTTTTCATCCTCGGGTGCTTTCCTGGGTATAAAACATGAAACGAAAGGATTACAAGCACCTTTTTATATAAATCAAGGAATAAATCATCAAAAAGTAAGCTAAATGTGGGATTAAAATATGCTACTTTTACGGTTTATCAAGTTGAATATGTGAAATTCGAGAAAACTTTGATAATGTGATGACGTTCGTAAAGCCCCGTACGAACCATAGGAATAGTTAGGATACATATGTCATGAGATAGGACTCGGATATGAGTTATCGTGTAAGACCACGTCTGGGACGTTAGCATCAATTTGAGATTTACGTGTAAGACCATGTATGGGACATCAGCATCGTATATGATTTTGTGTAAGACCCTGTCTGGGACAGAGGCATCGATATTTAATTACATGTAAGACCACATCTGGGATGTTGGCATTGTATGAGCTTTTTGAGCTATCCGAGTATCCTGTTTGATTTCGAACGGTTCAACGGGCATTCTGAGAAATGAATGAGTATACGAATGTGCATCCGAATTTTGATACGTATGTATGTATATGAAATTTGGAAATGAAAGGTATGTATGTATATGATCACTTGATATGTGATTATGAGCAAGTGAACATGATCAATTGAGATATAAAAGAAATATGACTTGTAATTGTGTTATACCATGAACCATATGTATGAAATGGTTTATAATTGTTCTATGTGATAAGTTTATTTGTATATGGCTTACTAAGCTTTTGAAATCATACTTTGTGTGTGTTTGCATTGTTTTATGGATTATCGAAGCTACTGGGAGCTCGGGGATCATTGAGAATCCTCACTACACTATCGAACTCTATTTTGGGACCTTTTAGAAGTGTAAACTTTAAAAGTATGGCATGTATAGGCTAGGACTAGTGTGATATGTTTTGAGATATGCATTTTATAGCCATTTGATATGGCTTGCTTGTGGAAGAAAATATGGTTTGGATGTGGTACATGATTTGTGCTAAGTAATGGTATGTTTTGATGTTTATAAATGACCAAAAGACAATTTGGTATGTGCTTTGTTGAGAATTTGGTAAGATTTTAGTATGAAAATGGAAGTGATTGATAAATCGTAATATAAACATATTTTAATCCCACATTTAGCATACTTTTGGATGATTTAAGCCTTGAATTATGGAATTTAGTGCTCTTAATCCTTTGTTTTCATGTTTTATACTTAGGAAAGCACTGGAGGATGAAAGGAATGAGAAACAGGCCTAAAACAAAGTAAATGGGCCATATCACGAAATCAACACGGTCTGGGGCCAAGCCACACGGCCGTGCCACCTTAATAGACCAGAACACGGCCTGGCCACGATTCACACGGGCGTGTGCCATGAGCGTGTCCTTGTCTTGACAAAGAAGAGTTTCATTCGGATTAGGGTACTTAAAGGTAAAGACAAAAGCCTATATAAACACTCTAGAGGCCAACCTTCAATGGGGAGTCTAGTTAGGTGTCCAATTAGGTCGAAGAGCCAAGCCAGAGAAGCCAGAATTGTGGGATTTACTCGAAGAAAGCCAGTTGATTCATTTCAAGAAGTCAGAGTTATACTCAAATGGAGGATCTTCTCTTCAATTCCTTCAGGGGGTTTTAGGGTTTTTCTTATTTTTTTTATATTTACTTATGAGATGTATTCTTTTATTATTATGAACTAAACCCCTCAGATACCTGAGGGGGATGAAACCTAAGACGAATCTTGTTATTGTTTTTTGAACTATATGATAAATACTTGATTTGTTCTTAATTATGTGTTCTTAATTCTTGCTTTGATATTTCAGGATATTGATTCAAGTATTGATGTGCTTAGGCAGTGGAGCAAAAGTCCCTGTTTAAGAGTAGATCTAACATAATTAAGCGGAGTTGATCGCAACCCTAGAAATAGGATGACGACAATCTGCCGGATTAGGGTCAAACCTAATATGGGAGTCCATAGATCGAGTTAATGCAATTTTAGGGGTTTTAATTAGAAAGAAATTTCAATTAATCAACCTAGGGTTAGACGTTAGTAGCCTCGAAAGAGGTATTAATATAAATTATGGATCTTACGGATCAAGTGAATTGAATAAATCGTCTGGTTCAGTGTTAGATAACAAGTGAAGTTTAGGTGGATTCCTCCTCGGGTATTGTCTTAATCAATTGGCTTTTCCCACAAGTATTTTCCCAAATTCGTTCTCTTTATCTTAGCATATTTAGCTTAATAGTTAGTTAGGTTTAAATTAAATAAATAATTCATTTTTATTCTAGGCTAAATAATAATAAAAAAGTTAGTATTAGTACTATTGGTTCCTTTAGGTTCAACAATCTGGTCTTGCCACTAGGCTATACTACTGTTCGATAGGTGCACTTGCCTCAACCGTTGCCATAGTTAATTTCTAGGCTCGATCATTCTTTGTATAAATTTTTAAGACTCTGACACATGATTAAGTTTTTGGCGTCGTTGTCGGGGAACTAAAATATTAAGAATGCTCAATTTTTATTACTTTAGCCATTTTTATTTTTGCAATTTATTTTTATTTTTGCTTTTAACTTTACTAATTTTCCTTCTTTTATTTGTTCTTGACAGGTACCTCTAGTTTATGACTAGAAGGAACCTGACAGGACCCCTGATTTACGACAGTGATATTGAAGGTATTGTTCACAGAAACCGTAGAGAAATAAGGCGAAGCTTAAATTACATAAAAGAAGAGCAAGAAGTCGAAACCAATACCACCGAAGAGATGGCTGAGAATAATCCGCTACCTCCAGAGGTGGATGACAATCATGCTCCTCGAACTATGTATGATTATGCTAAACCTAATTTAACAGGAACCGAGTCAAGTATTGTTAGACCTGCTATTGCTGCAAATAATTTTGAACTGAAACCTAACACAATTCAAATGATACATCAATTTGTTCAGTTTGATGGTTTGCAGGATGAAGATCCAAACAATCACTTGGCGAATTTCCTAGAATTTTGCGATACTATCAAAATAAATGGCGTTTCTGATGATGCCATCCGTCTTTGATTATTTCCCTTTTCTTTGAGGAATAAAGCCAAACAGTGGTTGCATTCTCTTCCACGAGGGTCAATTACTACATGGGAACAAATGACCAAAAAAATTTTATTAACATATTTTTCGCCAGCTAAAACGGCCAAAATAAGGAATGATATCTCTTCTTTTGTACAGATGGATTTAGAAACACTTTACGATGCATGGGAGAGATACAAAGATCTATTGAGAAGGTGTCCACACCATGGATTACCCTTGTAGCTAAAAGTCCAAACTTTTTACAACAAGGTAAACCCTTCAACGAGGTAATTGATCGATTCAGCCACCGGAAAAACCTTGAATAACAAAACACCTGAGGCTGCCTATGAATTCATTAAAGAGATGTCACTGAATAACTATCAGTGGCAAGTCACAAGGACAAAGCCAACAAAAGCAGCCAATGTTTTCAACCTCGACGCAGTAACCATACTATCAAATCAGGAGAACTGATAAACAAAAAGATTGATGGTTTATATGATTCTTTGCAGGTACATCCAGTTATGCAGTGAAATCTGAATGGAGGTTGGAGGAACAACACAGATTATCCACCTTACAACCCAAGCGCTGAAAACGAACAAGTTCACTATATGGGTAACAATTTTATACCCCAAAGTAACACTTACAATTCAGGTTGGAGGAACCATTCAAATTTCTCGTGGGGTAATCAAAGAAACCAAAGACAACAATCCTTCCCACAAGAAAAGAAAACAACCCTTGAAGAAATGCTGACAAAATTTATAGAGGTGTTAGAAACTTGTTTCCAAAATATTGAAACAATATTGAACAATCAGCAAGCATCAATTTAAGGGCTTAAAGATCAAATTGGACAACTAACTAAGTTAGTTTCTGAAAGACAACTAGAAAGTTTACCTAGGGAAAAAGAGCAGGTGAAGGCAGTTACTGTAAGAAGTGGAAAGGAGTTAGTTGAAACAACGAAGAAGATACCACGTGACACAGATAAGGCAGTAGATAAGGAAGTTGAGAATGTAACACCGGTACACAAAGAATGTAAACCACCAATCCCATATCCAGCAAAGTTGAAGAAAGACCGATTAGATGCACAGTACGGTAAATTTCTTGAACTTTTTAAAATAGTTACATATTAACTTACCTTTTGTTGAAGCTATTTCACATATGCCGACGTACGCAAAATTCCTAAAAGAAATTCTAACAAATAAAAGGAAGTTTGAAGAAATAGCAACAGTGGAACTCAATGAAGAATGTTCAGCCATCCTCCAAAACAAGCTACCAACCAAATTAAAAGATCCAGGAAGTTTCACTATTCCTTGTTTAATTGGTAGTGTAAATATTAAGAAAGCACTGGCTGATCTAGGCGCCAGTATTAATTTAATGCCTTATAAAATGTTTAAGCAACTTGGTCTTGGGGAACCAAAACCCACTAGGATGAGTATTCAATTAGCTGATAGATCTATTAAATATCCTAGGGAAGTTATTGAAGATATTTTGATAAAAGTTGATAAATTTATATTCCCATTTGATTTTGTTGTGCTTGACATGGATGAAGACATTGAGGTACCTTTAATTTTGGGTGCCCCTTTTTAGCTACTGCTAGAGCGGTTATTGATGTAGGTGATGATAAACTCGCGTTAAGGGTAGGCGACGAGGAAATTATTTTCCAAATTTTAATGCTATGCGGTACTCTAAAGAACAAGATGATTCCTGTTATTTTATTGATTCCATTGACCATTTTATTCAAGATTCTTTGCAGGAAATCATATATAATGACACGATGGAACTGTGTCTTACCCAAGGTGAAGGGAAGATGATGATACAGATAAGTTGAATTCTAATACATCTACCCTTAGACAAAAGAAAGAAGAGGGCATTGAAAGCAACGACGAACTAATACAAAAACCCTCTATTGTTGAGCCACCGAAATTGGAATTAAAACAGTTGTGAAAACACTTAGAATATGCATTCCTCGGGGATAATTCTATGCTACCACTAATTATCTCTTCAGAACTGGAACCCAAAGAGAAAGACGAGTTGCTAAAGGTACTAAGGGAATATAAAAGAGCCATAGCTTGGAAAATTTTTGACATTAAAGGAATAATTCCATCGTTTTGCACCCACAAAATTTTAATGGAAGATGAGTATAAACCATGTGTGCAACCTCAAAGACGATTGAATCCCAACGTGAAAGAAGTTGTTAAGGCTAAGGTAATTAAACTCCTAGATGTTGGAATAATTTATCCTATTTCTGACAGTACTTGGGTAAGCTCTGTGCAGGTTGTTCTAAAGGAAGGAGGTATGACTATTGTAGCCAACCAAAAGAATGAATTTATTCCTACAAGAACAGTCACAGGTTGGAGAGTCTGTATTGACTATAGAAAGTTCAATGACGCCACCAGAAAAGATCACTTCCTTTTGTCCTTTATTGATCAGATGTTGGAAAGATTATCTGGGCATATGTACTACTACTTCCTGGACGGACTCTCCGGCTACTTCCAAATCCCAATAGCCCATGAGGATCAAGAAAAGACAACATTCACATGTCCATACGGTACGTTTGCTTATCGTAGAATGCCTTTTGGATTGTGTAATGCTCCTGCCACTTTTCAACGCTACATGCTGGCTATCTTTGATGAACTTGTGGAAGACATTATGGAGGTATTTATGGATGATTTTTCAGTATTTGGTAATTCTTTTCATCTTTGCCTTAAAAATCTAACATGAGTTCTAATGAGATGTGAAGAAATGAACCTTGTTTTAAATGGGGAAAAGTGTCACTTTATGGTTCGAGAGGGGATTGTGTTAGGACATAAAATTTCTAATAAATGGATTGAGGTAGACAAAGCAAAGGTTGAAACCATAGAAAAATTACCTCCTCCTAGTTCAGTTAAGGCTATTAGAAGCTTTTTAGGACATGCTGGATTTTATAGAAGATTTATAAAGGATTTTTCTAAAATAGCTAAGCCTTTAACGAACCTACTAGAAAAAGATGTACCTTTCAATTTTGATCAAGAATGTTTAGATGCATTTAATATCCTCAAAGATAAATTAACAAATGCTCCAATTATAATTGCACCTGATTGGAATTTACCCTTTGAACTAATGTGTGATGCGAGCGATTTTGTAGTAGGTGTACTTTTGGGATAGCGAAGAGACAAGCACTTTCAGTCGATCTATTACGCTAGCAAGACATTAACGGCTACACAAGAAAATTACACCACCATGGAAAAAGAATTGCTAGCTGTGGTTTTTGCATTTGATAAATTTAGACAGTATTTGATATTATCTAAAGTTGTCATTTACACTGACCATTTAGCTCTTTGTTATCTTTTAACAAAAACCGATGCAAAACCTCGACTCATAAGATGGATTTTACTCTTGCAGGAATTTGATCTAGAAATTCAGGATAAGAAAGGAGATGAAAATCTTGCAACAGATCATCTATCTAGGCTTGAAAATCCACATATCAAAGAATTAGATGAGAGAGAGATAAATGACTCGTTTCCTGCAGAACAATTATTTACTATTTCTAACTCCGAGGCACCCTGGTTTGCAGACATTGCAAATTACCTAGCTGCTAACATCCTACCAAAAAGGTTAACACATCATCAAAAGAAGCGATTCTTTGCTGATGCAAAAAACTATTTTTGGGAGGATCTTTTTCTTTTTCGTATATGTGTAGATCAAGTAATTCGAAGATGTGTTATGAAAGCAGAAGCAAGCAAAATTTTGGAACATTACCACTCAGAACCTTTAGGAGGACATTACAGCGGAATTAAGACAGTGTATAAGACACTTGAATCAGGTTTTTATTAGCCCACCTTGTTCAAAGACGCTAACAGGTATGTTGCTTCATGTGATAGATGTCAAAGAACAGGTAATATCTCTAAACGCAATGAAATGCCTCAAATGTACATACTATCATGAGAAATTTTTTATGTATGGGGTATTGATTTTATGGGCCCATTCTCTAGCTCATTTAGGAATAAATATGTTTTAGTAGCAGTGGACTATATGTCAAAATGGGTGGAAGCTCAAGCTTTACCTATTAATGATGCCAAAATGGTAGTAAGATTTCTTAAGAAACTTTTTTCTTGATTCGGAACACCCAGAGCAATTATTAGTAATAAGGGTACTCACTTTTGTAATACTCAATTTGATAAAGTCTTAAAAAAATATGGAGTGCACCACAGAATAGCTACCCTTATCACCCTCAAACTAGTGGGCAAGTAGAAGTAGCAAATCGAGAGCTTAAGCGTATTCTAGAGAAAACAGTTGAATCAAATAGGAAAGACTGCGCATTAAAAGTAGACGATGCATTATGGGCCTCTAGAACAGCATTTAAAACCCCCATAAGGACATCCCCATACAAACTTCTTTATGGAAAAAGTTGTCATCTACCATTTTAGTTAGAGCACAAAGCTTTTTGGGCTATTAAATTTGTAAATTACGATCTTAAAACCGCAGGTGAGAAAAGGATGATGCAATTAAACGAGCTTGATAAATGGCGAGCCAATGCTTATGAGAACTCAAGACTATATAAGGAGGCAACAAAACAATGCCATGATGCTCGTTTAAAGCAATCAAAGCAATTGGAAGTAGGAGATTTAGTCCTGCTATACAATGGAAGGCTCAAATTATTCCCTGGGAAGTTGAAATCAAGATTGTCAGGCCCTTTTATGATCAAAACTATCTTTCCCTATGGCATAGTCGAGGTGACTCATCCGAATTACGGCACATTCAAGGTAAATGGTCAACGACTGAAAATTTATAACGGTGAAGATTTTAGGGATATAAGAGAAGAGCTTCAGCTCTGTGAACCTTCATTTAGAAACAAAAAAAGGGAAAGTCTAGCTTAAGACTATAAACGAGTGCTTCTCTGGATGCAACCCCAGTACTAACCCCATTAATTTTATTTTTATTTTTCATTTCTAGCATCTAACTATAAACTAACAAAAAGTGTAGGTTTCTCCACCCACACGGCCTCACACACGGCCGTGGCCGTGGCCGTGTGGATACCACGAACAGGTACATGGGCGTGGCAAAGATGGTGTAGAAACAGGACAAAATTTTCCCCAAGCCACGGGCTCCGACTAAACGACACTGCCGTGTGACGCGACCGTGGTCGAAACTGACTAATGGACACGGACGTGTGACACGCTCGTACATCCAACCCATGGTCGATCCTGAATAAAGGACACGGGTATTAAACATGCCCGTGCTCTAAGGCCGTGGATGACACTAACTTATGAACACTGGTATGGGACCATTGACATGGGCGTTGGAGAAGCTAACAAAGCTAGGCACGCCCATGCGATACGGGCGTGGGACACAACTTATGCGCGCCAGACCCCTGAACATTCAAAACGCACGGGCTAAAAACGATTTACTCGGGCGTGTGACATGCTTGTGTACCCTTATTTCTATATAAACCCCTCACTATTCATCATCTTTTTTCCCAAATTCTTCCTCCCAAACCCTAGCCGTTTTCTTTTTCTCCCCTCCCCTAAGTCCGGCCACCATCCTTCCCCTCCCTTCTTCCTTTTCCTTCTCTTTTCCCTCTATTTTCCTTTTCTATTACACAAAACATGCAGCCCACGCCCGTGCGCAGACACCACAGCCACACCCGCCCACGCCCGCGTGCCACCACCAGCCCGTGGTCTGACCACCGCCTAAACCGCCCCGCTTCTCTCCAAAAACTCCACCTGTCACCCCTCTTCACATTTTACTTCATTGAACTATATTATCACTAGAAATTTAGGTAGTTTCTAGTTAGTTTATTACTGCTGAAAATAAATATTAGTTATATTCATTATTAGATTGATTTATTCATTTAATCATTGTTTAAGTAATAACGATTAGCATTTATGTAAAATATTTGTTTATTCTTATCGTGATTTTTGTCCTTGTTATATTTTTGATATTGTTGAGTTCTTAAATGTTATGCAATATGTCTTGGATGGAAATGTTACTTGAATCGTTGATTATATGTTATTTTCAAGACCATAATGTCATCGTCCTGAGGCAAGAAAACTACAGTCCCTAGTTCGAACAAACGGAAGGGACCCGGTTCGTCATCAGCCAGCGGAACCGCCGAAGTACGCCATCCATTTTTACAATTTCCTCCAGGATCTCAGGAGGACCTTTATAAGATACTTCGCATGCGACCCCTTGGTATAGGGAGGTGCATTGATTAGGTCGCTTTGGAGCAAGTCCAATTAGCCGACAACGTACGGGCTTTCCTAGCTACCGATCCATGGGACCAATTCTTCAATATCATTGAGCCCACATATCTAGAGCTCACTTTAGAGCTCTGTTCCACTTTCCACCTTCAGACGGTGATGACATGCCATGATGACCCCGACAGGATCCAATTCCGTCTAGGAGGCATTGTACGAGAATTGAATGTACCGTAATTCGGGGCCGCATTAGGACCCTATACCGACGAATTTATAGAGGATAATGATCTCGCGACGCTCCATCGCCATATCCATAAGACCCCCATGAGATGTTGGTACAATATAGCACCCAACAATGCCTCTTATGACCCCAGTCGCTCCAAGGCGACGGCTCTTGCCCCATCCCTGAGGTACGTACATGTTATTTTAGCTCATACACTGACAGGTAGGTGAGAGAGCACCGGTGTTGTCAACACTCACGACGCCTACTTCCTATGGTGCATGGCAAACAGGCACATTTTTGACCTAGCCTATTTTATAGCTCGTGCCATTCAGCACCAAATAGAGAAACATAGGAGAGGGGTCATATCTATGGGTCCATACATCACACGCTTGGCTCGATATTTCGAGCTCCTCAACACTGCCGCTCAGACCTCTTCACTCATATAAATAGGTCAGATGTCCCTACAGGGCATCCAAACGATGCTACACATGAGGATGATGCAACGTCGACGTGGGACCGATCCTAACCAATATCGGCTAGCACCTACCACTGAAGAGGAGGATCCTGAGGACATTACTGACAATGTCCCACACCCACATGAGGAACCACAACCGAGCCATCGCCCAGTTCATGCGGTTGCTTCACTTTCAGACATCTCTGCACATCTCACTCAGTTCGAGCATTACTGTACTTAACAATTCAATGACACCGCTCGAGGATTTGATGGCATTGAGGCAGCTCTTCAGCAGATTTGTCATCACTTTCACATATCGCCGCCTCCACCACCTCGTGACCCAGCCGATGACAAGGACTTTTGAGTCCTTTGATTTTATTTATTTTTCAGTTTTTATTTTTAGTTTATGTTTAGCTTATTTTCATTTTTAATTAAAACTTTTCCCTTTCTTGTTTAAAACTCTTATTAGTACATTTTTATTCCTTTTATCACTGGCTGTCTAATTCTTGAGTATCTCTAACAACACTCATTAAATAAATACTCCCTGAACATCTAACTGATCACTTTGCAGTTTAAAATATTCAATTTGCCACTCCAAGAACGAACACATCACCGGAGTATTCACTACCATATTCACCCATGCCTAAATCATCATCACTAGCCATCCTTCAAGGATTTCATCCAACATTCAGGGAGTTTCACTTCTCTCTCTCTTTTGATTTTTTTACTCCATGATTATCATACATCTTTGTACATTGAGGGCAATGTACATCTTAAGTGTGGGGGTGAATATTTATTTCAAGAAAGTGCCTAACTTTCTGCATTATTCTCAAATCCCTGAATTATACCTTAAATTATGCCTTGTTCTTTCAGTAATTTTCTCATATTACTAATTAGAATGAAATTTCCTGTGAGTCATGATGTGTATTGATATGTTTTGGATTAAGTCATTGATAATTGTGCAGTGATGATTTGAACTTTAGGAGACTAGAGAATCAAGCATGATAAGTGTAACACCCCTATCCCGAGTTCGACGCCGGATTAGGGTTAGGAGCATTACCGGATAGATCGAAAAGCATTTACAGAAATTCATACATATAATCATCATTATCAAACATAATGTCCCTTAAATGAGTCTTCGAGACCATAAGCATGCTTATAAACCAAGTCGGGACTAAATCGAAACACATACAGAAATTCTTGAAAATTTAAAACTTTTCTAAGTTTCAGGGGATACACACCCGTGGGGGTAGGCCGTGTGCCTCCCACGACTGCTAGACACCCCTGTGTGTCCTCCCGGTGGTCGAAACTGACTATCCTTCTACGGCCACCAAGCATGCCTGTGTACCCTGGCCGTGGACTATATTGACTTAACCTCCACGGCCACTAAGCAGGCTTGTGTGCTCTGGCTGTGGTCGAGCCTGTCAAAATTCACACGGCTGCTAGGCACTTGGCACTACCGTGTGCCAAGGCCGTGCACTATCCTGACTTGGTCACCACGGTCATTAGGCACGCCCGTGTGCCACAACCGTGTGACATTATAGGCCATTTTCAAGGCCAAAATGCTACCCACTTGGGTCATACCTACAAGCAACACTTGCCAACACCATTCATGCATATATAGCAACCAAAAACATACTAAAATTTACCATTCAATCTATACATTCAATAGCCATTTCATTCATATCAACTTTCCAAGCAAAACATATATATAACCTAAGCATCATTCATCCAAATACTTACCAAAAACTTGACCAACTTATATGGTTCAACCAAATCAAGATATACATCAAACATCACATTCATTTAGGCAAGTACTCAACTCATAATTAGCCAAATCACATGGCTAAATTCATATAACAAACTTATACCAAATACTAGCCTATACATGCCATATCTAGCTATATACATTTTCAAAGTGTACCAAAAAGGGTTTAGTAGTGTGATGACGATCCTTGACTATCCCTATAAAATAGAGAAAACACACACAGAGTAAGCTTTCCAAAAGCTTAGTAAGTCATATACAAATAAACTTAACATAAAGGCATATATGCATAAGGTACATTAGTACACAACATTTACTTAGCAAATTATCACATTTATGCTTTAGTCCATATACTTGGCATGACTTGCCACATTGATCAATTCAAAAGTCACATATATACAAAGCTCCTTCATGCTTACTTTCACATATCATATTGCTATTCCCATATACATACTCATCATAGTAAAAGTCACATAAGTACTTACCTTGTATACACATTTAGTGTATGAAAAATGTACCTAAAATGGATATTCACTCACTTAACAAACCATAGATTGGATTTGCAATTCGCTTCACAGACCTGTCCGTAGAACTGTTAGGAATCTAGTAGGATACTCAGAAAGCTCGGAATGGTCGTACAATGCCAACGTCCCAGACGAGGTCTTACATGCACTCAGATATTGATGCCACTGTCTCAGACAAGGTCTTACACGAATCAATACGATGCCGATGTCTCAGACATGGTCTTACAAGCAAAGTTCATAACGATGCCAACGTCCCAGACGAGGTCTTACACGTAACACTCATATCGATGCCAACGTCCCAGACGAGGTCTTACATGAAAAACTCATATCGATGCCAACGTCCCAGACGAGGTCTTACACGAGTCTCAAATCAATGCTAGCGTCCCATACGTGGTCTTACTTGATAAAACAGAACAGATACCTATGCCATAATATAACTAATCCTATCTATTCCTAGGTTCGTACGGGACTTCTCGGACTTAGTCACTATATCGAACTTGTCTCAAAATTCATATGCATAATCCTCTCATAAGCATCCATTATCAACATTAGTCATATGAAAAATTACAATTTCATACAAGTACATTTATTTGCATAATGACTTACCTCGGATTCGAGATGTCGGAATAAAAACGGCTACTCGATTATTTTCACTTTCCCGCGATCTAAGTCTGTTTTCCTTAGTTCTTGATCTAAACATATTCAGAATTAACCCTTTAATTCACCAATTCATTCAATTCAATCCAAGGACACACATTTATGGCTATTTGCAAATTAATCCTTATATTTGCACACTTTATCAATTTAGTTCATTTTTCTCAAAACATCAAATTCACAAAATCTACCCATGCTCATGCTTAGTCGAATATTCCTACATCACATATAAGCCCACATTTTTCATCAAATTCATAAATTAGTCCCTCAATTTGCTATTTTCACAATTTAGCCCTATTTAGCTAAATTCATCAAAACTTCAAGAACAAAACATGTTCATCTAGCTCAAATCTTTCATTTATCCACTAAACTCATTTCAAAACTCAACATATCAACAATGGCATCTCACAAAAACATCATCAATACTTAAAATTAGCACATGGGTTTGATAGCTCTTGAAGCAACAATTACAAACACGTAGAAATTATCAAAAACGGATTAAAATCTAACCTTGAATTAAGCTTAAATGTGCCGAAAATTAAAAGAATAAAACCCTTTCTTCTTCCTCTTATTTTCAGTCAAAAATATGAAAATAAGGATGGCCATTTTTCATGTTTTTATCACATATAACATACTTAATAATTCATTTACCCTTTTAGCCATGTAAAAAAAAATTTTATAACATAAATAACAAGGTCATTTTTGACCATATCCACCCACTAATTAAATAGTGGTTCAATTGCCATTTAAGGCCATAACTTTAAAAAGCCACAACATATTAGTACTTAAACAAATAGCATACAATTTTCACACTCAATGCAATTTTATCCTTTTGTCAAATTAAACACACAGACGGACAAATTAACTTACAGAAATTTCACACATGCTAAACCACATATCAACGACACAAAATATAGTATTAAAATATTATATGGACTCATATTTGTGGTCCCAAAACCACTGTTCTGACTAAGGTATAAACCGGACTGTTACAATAAGTCCATTTTCAAAAAATTAAAATTTTGTTAGGCTGTCTACCTAAATCTAATTATTACCTTGAAATTTGAAATTTACAGAGTTGCTATCAAAAACCCATAATTTTTTGTGAGATCTTGAGCCTTTTAGAGCATATATTCTTTCGTGCTCACCTTGTGATTATGAGTGTGTCAACATTGAGCTGTTATTCTAGAACTTGCTTCGATTATACATGTCAAGACCACATTGATTGATTTGATATACTGAGATGATAAAGGCACTTAGGATTTAACTCACCCACTCCACTAAAAAGCTTACCCTCACAATTAACCCCTAGTGAACCCCTTTGATCCTAACAACCCTTTTTATTGACTCATTCACTAATATTAACCCAAAAACCCAGTCTGTATTTGCTATCACTATTCCTTTTGACCACCCTTACATCGAGATGTGATTTGATCAGTTGCCTAACTATAATATTTAATTCAGTAGTTAAATTCATCTTTTATGACTCGATTTATTCTTAAAAAAATTGAAGTATATTCATTATTAGTTCCATAATTAAGTGAGCTTACATGTTTAAATTCTACATCTTGAAGAAGAAGCTCGTTTTATTAGTATTACAAGTTTTCATTGATGTAATTATTTAAGAGTAGCTCATTTTTCTAGTTAGAAAAATTGTAAATTCAATCTCGATTCTAACCCTCTAATTCAACCTTCATCCACACCTTTAACCCGAGCCCCATTACAACCCTTTTTAAAAGACTTTTGATTCGTGTATCATCTCATTTTACAGTGCTGGAGATTTGATTTTCATGCAAGCATATGGAATTAACTTTTCATGTTCGACTTTTGGCGTGCTTAATCTTGAACCTTAAACACTTTGAGTGATTTGAGTGAATCTTTAGTGAGGATGTCAACTCTTGTCGATTTTGAATTAAGGGTAATTATTTAGATAAAGGGAAAACACCTATGTTTTCGTGCTACAAAAACCATGACTTTGATTGTTTGAATCTTTAAGACCCTTTACTTAAATTATCAATGTATGAATTATCTTTGAATTATGATGAAACACTATTGATGAATATTATGAATCAAGGAAAACCATTGTAATTGTGAGTTGAGAATTTTGCTTGAGGACAAGCAAATGCTTAAGTGTTGGGGTATTTGATAAACCGTAATATAAACATATTTTAATCCCACATTTAGCATACTTTTGGATGATTTAAGCCTTGAATTATGGAATTTGGTACTCTTAATCCTTTGTTTTCATGTTTTATACTTAGGAAAGCACCGGAGGATGAAAAGAACGAGAAACAGGCCTAAAACAGAGTAAATGAACCATATCATAAAATCAACACGGCCTAGGCCCAAGCCACACGGCCGTGCCACCTTAACAGACCTGAACATGACCTGGCCGCGATTCACACGGGCATGTGCCATGGGCGTGTCCCTGTCTTGACAAGATGAGTTTCATTCAGATTAGGGTACTTAGAGGCAAAGAAAGCCATTCCAAAAGCCTATATAAACACCCTAGAGGCCAACCTTCAATAGGGGGATGAAACCTAAGATGAGTCTTGTTATTGTTTTCTGAACTATATGATAAATACTTGATTTGTTCTTAATTATGTGTTCTTAGTTCTTACTTTGATATTTTAGGATATTGATTCAAGTATTGATGTGCTTAGGCAGTGGAGCAAAAGTCCCTGTTTAAGAGTAGATCTAACATAATTAAGCGGAGTTGATCGCAACCTTAGAAATAAGATGACGAAAATCTGCCGGATTAGGGTCAAACCTAATATGGGAGTCCATAGATAAAGTTAATACAATTCTAGGGGTTTTAATTAGAAAGAGATTTCAATTAGTCAACCTAGGGTTAGACATTAGTAGCCCCGAAAGAGGTATTAATATAAATTACAGAATCTTACGGATCAAGTCAAGTGAATAAATCGTCTGGTTCAGAGTTAGATAACAAGTGATGTCTAGGTGGATTCCTCCTCGGGTATTGTCTTAATCAATTGGTTTTTCCCACAAGTATTTTCCCAAATTCGTTCTCTTTGTCTTAGCATCTTTAGCTTAATAGTTAGTTAGTTTTAAATTAAATAATAATTCATTTTTATTTTAGGCTAAATAATAAAAAGAAAGTTAGTATTAGTACTATTGGTTCCTTTGGTTTCGACAATCTGGTCTTGCCACTAGGCTCTACTACTGTTCGATAGGTGCACTTGCCTCAATCGTTGTCATAGTTAGTTTCTAGGCTCGATCATTCTTTATATAAATTTTTAAGACTCTAACACACGATCAGTGATATTTTGGGATATTTATCATGTATGAATTAATGAGTTGTTATGAGATTTTGGTATGTTTTGGTTTAGGATTTGAGCATGAAATTGGTTGATGAGGAGATGGTTTAAATGGTGTATGTTTTGTGATTTAAATTGGTTTGAAATGTGGCATATTTGTTGCTTGTTTGATGCTTGTAGGGAGGACCCAAATTGGGTGGCAAATTGGCCTAGTAAATGGCCTATTTTTTGCCTATACGGGCAGGGACACGGGTGTGTGTCTCTGCCGAGTTGCCCGAGGGCCACTTCAAAGTGAACCTGGGCAGGGCACACGGTTGCACAAACGGGTGTGTGCTAGGCCGTGTGGCCAAGTCAGTATACCCTCTAGGTTTGACACGACCGAGGACACAGCCCAAACATGGGCGTGTGACTAGACATGTGAGCAAGTTAGTAGCCTCCATAATTTTCACACGGCCTGACACACGGGTGTGTCTTGTGGCCATGTGGACAAGTCAGTATGTATGCCTTGTTTTTCCATGGCCTGGACACACAGGCGTGTCTAAGCCATGTGAGGCACATGGCCTGCCCATACGGGCGTGTGACCTCTGTAACTTTGAAAAATATTTAAGTCTCAGAAAAAATTGTATGTGCTCGGTTTAGTCCCGACCCCGCATGTTTAAGGTCTCATAGACCTTCTAAAGGGACTCTATGTGTATATTTCGCTATGGATTGTTTGTGAATATTTGATGTTAGTTAAATGATTGTGATATGATCCGATATGTCTGGTAATGCCTCTTAACCTTAGTCCAGTGATGGATATGGGTTAGAGGTGTTCAACTTGTTGGTATCAGAGCTACAGTTTAGTCGATTCTAGGACTAACGTAGCGTGTGAGAGTCTAGCTAAACATGTCATACATACAAACTGTGATAGTGTGATGAATCCTTACAAATAAAATGTGTTTTCCGTATAGTAAATGGATCCCGAACGAGCCGTAGCTGACCATGTTGAAAGTAATCCGTCTGCTCTCGCTCAAGAGACAGTGTAATTTGATTTTAGACCGGTTACTAGCGGTCAGGAAGGAGAGGCTAAACAAGCCTTCTTCCAAATGATGAATGAGTGGTTCACTCAGTATGTTAGAGCAAATCCGGCTGTCCCTAAGTAATAGGTTCGATTCGTCTAAATAAACCTCTGGTTGATAAGATAAGAAAAAATGGGGTTGAAAAATTTCGTCCTACTAATGATTATCTAAAAGAGCTGAGTTCTGGCTTGAGAATACAATTTAGGTATTTGATGAGTTGTCATGTACCCCTGATGAATGTGTTAAATGTGCTATTTTTTGTTGAGAGATTCAACTTACCAATGGTGGAAAACTCTGACTTCTGTTGTTCCGAGAGAACGAATTACCTAGGATTTCTTCCAGTCTAAATTTCAAAAGAAATACATCAGTGAGAGGTTTATAGATCAGAAATGCAAAGAGTTTCTTGAATTGAAATAGGGTCGTATGTCTGTTACATAATACGAGTGAGAATCTGTGAGTCTGAGCCAGTATGCACGAGAATGTGTCTTAGCTGAGGTAATAATGTGTAAAAGGTTCGAAGAATGCTTGAATGAAGATATTCATTTGTTAGTTAGAATTCTGGAAAGAAAAGAATGTGTTGTGCTTGTTGACCGAGCGTGTAAAGTTGAAGAACTCAGGAAAGAGAAAAGAAAAGCTGATTCGTAAGCTAGAGAAGTGTGAAAACGAACAACGAGTAAGTCATATCAATCGGCATCAAAGAAATTTTGAGAAGATTTGTAACACCCAAATTTGGCCTAATCGTTATCGTCGAATCTGGCGTGTCACATTGAAGTGTCTTTCGAAAATTTGACTTGTTGGTAAAAATTTGTTTCTAAGTTTAAAAACCCTTATTATTATTTTGCAAATCATTAGTCAAACCGTTTGCCTTATTATCTACTCTTGTTATAGGGTTGATTCAAAATGGCGAAAGCTTTTGAAAAATCTAATGTTTAAATTTCATGTCTTTGAAAACAATATTTATTTTGAAAATTTGCCTTCTCCTAAACTAGTAGTTTAAAATAAGCAAACAAAGCCCAATTTAAAAAAAATTAAACAAACATAATGGCCTTATTACATAAACAAAACATAAACTTTAAATTTAAATAAAAACAAGTGTAGAACAGCTGCAGTTGTGTGGCCACCTCCGAGTCCCTTACAGCACCAAATCGCCTATGGCTAAGGATTACCTGTACAGTTAAAAGGAAAGGATGAGTTTACGAAAACTCAGTGTGTAATCCCCTATTAGTCAGTCAGTATATAACATGCAGTAACAGTCTGGTAAATACCCTAGTCGAAACAGTGGCTTTGGGACCACAAATCCAAGTCAGTGAAATATTTTAATATTATTTTCTATGCCTGTGATATGTGATTTAGCCTGTGATAAAGTTCCGTAAAATAATTTGTCCGTCTGTATGCTTAATTTGATAAAAAGGATTAAATTGCATTGAAAGCAAAATTTTCATGCTTTATGAAAAGTCACCTATTTGATGTGGCCTTTAAATGAGGAGGCCTTATGAAGCAATTATGCCAATATTTAGATAGTGGATGATTAGACATTGATGGCCTAATATACATATGTTATATATGTTTTATTATAAGGATAATTTTGTAATTAGATTAATAATATGTTAGAAAATAAAATAATTAAGCATAATAGTGGATTTTATTCATCCATCTATCACCAAAAATTCAAAAGAAAGAAAGGAAGAAAACTATCCTAGGTTTCGGCAACTATCAAGCAAAATTAAGGTATGTATTGGCTTTGGATTTTGATGATTTTTATGTTTTTGAGATTGTTGCTTAGTCTACTATCAAGCCCATGATGTAATTTGAAGAATTGATGATGTTCATGAGATGTGCCATTGATGAAATAGTGAGCTTTGTGATGAGCTTAGGTGTTAAATGAACATGTGTTGTTCTTGAATTTTTTATGAATTTAGCTAATTAGGGCTAAATATTGAAAATAGTATTTTGAGGGATTAAATTATGAATTTAATGAAATGTTTGGACTTGTATGAGATATATGAGCATTCGGCTAAGAATGAGTGTATGGTGATTTTGTATATTTGATGTTTGGAGAAAAATGGACTAAATTGATAAAATGTGCAAATATGAGGGCTAATTTGAAAATTGCCCTAAATATGTGATTTTGGATTGAATTGAATGTGTTGTTAAATAAGAAGGTTAAATTTGAATATTTATAGATCAAGAACCAAAGAAAACAGACTTAGATAGCGGGAAAATGAAGGTAGTCGAATAAACGAGTCTGAACGAATATCCAAATCCGAGGTAAGTCTATATACAAATAAATGTATTTTTAATGAATTATGAATGTTCATTTAACTATTGATAATGATGAATGCTTATGAGATGTTGAATATATATGAAATCCGAGATAAGATTGACACTTTGCTAACATCCGAGAAGTCCCGTACGAACCTAGGAATAGATAGGATTAACTATGTCATGACATAGGTGTCTGTTATGTGATATCATGTAAGACTACGTATGGGACATTGGCATTGATTTGAGATTTTGTGTAAGACCACATCTGGGACGTTAGCATCGATATGAGATTTATGTGTAAGATCATGTTCGCGACATTGGCATCGTATTGATTCATGTAAAACCCTGTCTGGGACAGTGTCATTGATATTTGATTACATGTAAGACCACGTCTGGGACATTGGCATTGTACGACTATTCCGAGCACTCTGCGTATCCTATTAAATTTCAAACGGTTTAACGAGCAAGTCCAAGAAATGAATGAATATGTGAATTGAACATCCGTTTCAGGTACGTTTGATAAGTACACATTGTGTGTATATGAAGGTAAGTATTTTCTTAAACTTACCTAGTTGAATTATGTATTTGAATATGAGAATGTAAGTGTGTTATATCAATGGAAAAACTATGAGTTAATAAAGTATGTGGTGATATGCAAAATTGAAAGATGAATGGCTAAGTAAATGTGCCAATGAGAATGATGATTATGAAATTGAGTTAATAGTGAACTCATATTGATTATATGTTTTGATTGTCTATATGTTAAGTTTATTTGTATATAGCTTACTAAGCTTTTGAAAGCTTACTTTGTATGTGTGTTTACTCTGTTTTATAGATTGTCACAGCTACTTAAGGCTCGAGCCCATCGAGGATCGTCATCACACTACTCAAATTCATTTTGGTACTTTTGAAATGTGTTTATAGCTAAATATGGCATGTATAGGCTAGTTGTTTTGGATTAAGGTTGAAATGTGTATAATTAGCCATGAGATGTGGCTACACAAGTGTTGATAATATGCATGAGTAAATATGAAACTTGGTGTATGATTTGGTATGACTTGGTAACTATGAAGTGGTCAAGTTAATGGTAAGTATATGGATTATATGTGAGTATGCATGTTTGATAAAAGAAGGGGATATATGAAAAGTAAATGTGGATGAATCATGCTTGAATGCATATGTGTTTTAGTTGTACAAATTGGCATGATTGGTATTGTAATCGTATGTGGAGATTTGATGATTAATTTGATATGTTTTTGGTTGCCAAATGTGTATGAAATGAATTGGTAAATTGCTTATAGGGATTGACGCTTGTGTGGGTGGTATTTTTGCCTTGCAAGTGGCCTATTTTGCCTACACGGCCATGGCACATGGGCATGCCTAGTAGCCGTGTGATTAAGTCAATGTCTAGCTTATTACTACACGGCCATGACACAACATGAAACCTAGCCGTGGGCATAATTCAGTAGCCAGCTCAAGTGTGTATGGCCATGGCACACGGACGTGCCTAGTAGCCGTGTGAATAAGGCAGTATTTAGCTTAAGAGTACACGGTCATAGCACACAGGCGTGTCTGATAACCATGTGGATAAGTAAATATACATGCTCTGATTTGGCACGGCCAGGACACATGGGTGTGTCTAGTAGCCGTGGGAGGCACACGGCTTGGTCACATGGGCGTGTGTCCTTGAAAGTTTTGAAAAAAAAATAAATTTCTGAGAATTTCTGTATGTGTTCAGATTAGTCCCGGCCTTACTCTGAAGCATGATTAAAGTCTCGTTGACCTATATAAGGGACACTTTGATTGTGATTAATGAATGGTTGTATGAAATGTCTGTAAAAGTTTTTGAATTTTCCAGTAACGCCTTAAACCCTAATCCGACGACGGATACGGGTTAGGGGTTTTACAGTCTGGGCCTAGGCCCTATTCAGTAACAGTACAGTGTGGGTCTTAGCCTAATACAGTAACAGTGTTGGCCTTAGCCCAAAACATATCAGTATAGTGCAATAATGCAACCCATCCCAATCCAGCCAACACACCACTCCGTACCACCAACACACCATATGGGGATAAAATTGACCCACCCAGCCAACACACCAATATCGTAGCAAAGTTGCCAGTAATAGTATATGTGGCAAAGCTACCAGTACAGTATACTTCCTTTATAACAGTATCCCAACCCCATGCAGTATGTCATGTCATAAATCATACATATATGCAAAATGTCATACTCAGTAACAGTCATATACAAATCATGAACACATCAGTCAACCTACCCGTAGGGGTATAGCTATCATTTCTATCCAATAGGGATAATATAGTCATTTCACCCTTTAGGGGTATTTTGGTCATTTTACTTACTTTGGGGTCTCTATGCAAATATCAACCTCTCGAAAGGTCCACAGTCGCCTCGAGTGACTTCGGTAACCTAAATGGTCATAACAGTGTTAATGGGCCCAAGGCCCATTACTCGACCCAAGTGGGCCCATAAGCTCGTGCGGCCTGTTCAGCCCAGATTTCACCACAGCTATGAGACTTACATAGCCCAGTCCAGTATTTGCCACAAATCGTGGAGGCCCTAACGTCATACACTCGTGATTCATGGGCTCGGTTTAACCATACGAGTGTTCGCACGCCCATGTGATCTCAAAGCCCAATCTTTCAGCTTTTTGGCTTTTCGGCTTTTACTGTTCCACGGTCAAAACAGTGTGAATACACACATATTTACGCAACCTCTCCAAGTTCCACGAGCACCCAACCTAGATTCAAACATGACCCAATGTCAGCGCCTTAATCGTTAGGGTAAAACACCCTCTTATTGACACTTAATCCAAAACCACCATCCTTACCTTGCTTGAATGAGGCGACTTTAGTCCTCCAAGACCGCTAACCAGAAGTGATCACACGCCTTTATAGATTATCTGTACCACCAACACCAATCTCATTAACCAAGGTAGGCCATATAAGTGGCCTTAATCCACAAATGGTATCCTTTAAGAACATAATAAGAATACAGCCTAAACTCCAAAAGTGAGGTAACACATTACCTTGATTGAATGCTGAGAACGAGAGTTACGACTACTTCAAAACCATTTACACTCCACCACTCCTCGAGGAACAACCTAGAACCGCAACGAGTAACACATCGTGAATAAGAAACAATAGTCAGTAATCAAAAGATAAATAAAAGGGTATTCGGTTTAAGGAAAAGAATAGAAGAGAACAGGTTCAATCAAAAAGTGAGGAGTATAAACACTTTACCGATAATCAGAAACATTTGCAGCACTGGAATAGTAAGAAGCAGTGAAGAGAAGATCGACGCAAAGAGTGATAAAACAAAAGGTGATATTCAACCAAACCACAATCAATAAGGAGAAGTACCTCTCGGTCAAAATAAGAAAAATATTGAGAGGTAGAAAACAGAAAGAGAAGAATAGGACCAAGTCAAATTGATTAAGAGCAAAACATAGAAGGTAAAAGGAGAAATATTCTGACAAAGGTAAATCGATCAGAAGGCAAGGGATATTCGACCAAAAGAGAGTATAGATTGAGGAAGAGAAGAAGAGAGAAAAGAAAAGGAATAGTTGCTCACAAAAACGACTAACAACAATTGACCGACAAGGAAGGGGCTTTTGTTGACTAATGCGCAACAACCAATACAAATTCGAATGAACCAAAAGCCAATAGATGGAAGGAAAGAAAAGAGAATTCGGCAGATGCTAACCCAATGCTAAAAATGACAAACATTTTCCCCCAGCTGAATTTTCAAGGCTTGAGTTCCCCTAAATGGCACACCACCTCCTCTTAATCAAACTCCTTAATTTTCTTCTAGTATCTCTTCCCTTATCCCTCCTTGAACTACTCCACTGATTTCTCCTCAACTCCACCATCAATTCCATTCAAGTTCTATTCAAACTCCCCTTAATTATGATCCAGTCCAACTCCACTACCTACACAGCTTAAGCAGCAAAACAAATACTCCATTGTGCAACCCAGGACTAGAACCTCAGACCTCACAGTTACACAACACGCCACCTTGCCACTAGACTACAAGTTCTTTTTGTGTCATAAAACAAGCATTATTATTGATAAGGCCTATATGCCAGTGTCTAAATTCATTTAAGACCAAAACTAAAAATTTTGCAAAAGCCAAGACTTGAACCCAGGCTTCTCAAACACTCCCATACGCACCCAAATCACTTAGCCATTAAAGCAAACAAGCAATTTGTGTCATATCATGCAAAATGTAAAGACTTAAATTTTAGGGGTGTTACAACTCTACCCCTTTAACAAAATTTCAGCCTCGAAATTTACCTGGTCAGAATAGATGAGGGTATTGCCGAAGCATCGCCTCCTTAGGTTCCCACGTGGCTTGTTCTGAATTGTGATTAAGCCAAAACACCTTGACTAGTGGAATAGGTTTCTCCCTCAGTACTTTAACCTCACTGTCCAATATCTGCACTGGCTCCTCCTCGAAGGTCAGATCTGGCCTAACCTCGATCTCCTCGACTGGTACTATATGTGTGGGATCAGAGCGATAACGCCTCAGCATGGAGACATAGAACACATCCTGAATCCGGTCTAATCCTGGAGGCAACTCAAGTTGATAGGCGACTGGTCCCACACGCTTCAGTATATGTTAAGGCCCAATGAACCTAGGGCTAAGCTTACCCTTCCGCCCAAACCTCAGTATCTTTTTCCATGGGGAGACCTTGAGAAATACAAACTCCCCCATAGAATTCTCAATCTCTCGGTGTTTAAGATCCGCTAAAGACTTCTGCCTATCAGATGCTTCCTTCAACCGATCTCGAATCAGTTTTACCTTCTCTTCAATGATCGAAACTAACTCGCCCCGAGAACTCGCCTCGCCTTGACTTAGTTCAACGGTGAAAATCGACACCTACGACCATATAACGCCTCGTATGGTGCCATTTGAATACTGGACTGAAAGCTATTAGTATACGCGAACTCTACTAGCGGCAAATAGTCTTCCCAACTGCCTCGAAAATCAATTACACAACTTCTTAACAAGTCCTCCAGTATCTGCATCACCCTCTCTGACTGACAATCTATCTGAGGATGGAATGTAGTACTGAAGTCTAACCTAGTACCCAAAGCCTCGTGTAATTTCTTCTAGAACCAAGATGTGAACTGAGAGTTTCTGTCGGATATATGGAATCCAGTACCCCATGCAGTCTCATAATCTCAGCCACATATAACTTTGCCAGCTTCTGCAATGAGTAATCGGTACGGACTGGTATAAAATGGGTAGATTTAGTCAATCGGTCTACAATAACCCATACCGAATCCTTCTTAGTAGACGCTAAGGGCAGCCCACTCACAAAATCCATGGTTACCCTCTCCCACTTCCAAAGTGGAATCTTAACTGGCTGCAGTAACCCTGAAGGCAGTTGATGCTCAACCTTAACTTGCTGGCACGTCAAGCACTTATTCACAAAATCAGTAACTTTGCGTTTCAGTCCTGGCCACCAATATAGCTCACGAAGATCTCGGTATAACTTGTTCTCGCTAGGATGTATAGCATATGGACTACTATGCACATCTTGCAGTATAGACTGCCTCAAATCAGAATCCCTCGGTACACAGACTCTCCCACGAAAACGTAGTACTCCTTTACTATTCAGCCAAAATCTGAAGTTTTCCCATTCTCAACCTGTCAGAAACGAGGAACCAGTGACTCATCCAACAACTATTTATCCTTAATCTGTTCAGTCCACGCCGGTCTAACTTGCAGCTCAACCAACAAGCTACCACCATCAAACAAGCTGAGACGAGCAAACATTGCTCTCAAATCAGATACAGCCCTACGGCTCAGTGCATCAAGTACCACGTTAGCCTTACCAGGGTGGTACTCAATCGAGCAATCATAATCCTTAAGCAGCTCTATCCATCTTCGCTTCCTAAGATTCAGCTTCTTCTAAGTGAGGAGGTACTTGAGGCTCTTATGATCTGGGTAGATAATACACTTCTCATTGTATAAATAGTGCCTATAATTTTCAGTGTGAATACCACCACGGCTAACTCCAAGTCATGAGTAGGGTAATTTGCCTCGTGAGGTTTAAGATGACGAGACGCATAATCAACCACCTTACCCTCCTGCATTAGTACACAACCCAAACCAACGTGTGATGCATCACTGTAGATAGTGAATTCCTTCCCAGACTCTGGCTATATCAAGACAGGGGCCTCAGTCAGAACTTTCTTCAGTTTTTCAAAACTTTCTTGTTGCTTATTAGTCCAGTTAAATGGTACCCCTTTACACAGTAGCTTAGTCAGCAATAAAGGAAAACCCCTCAACAAAACGTCTGTAATAACTTGCTAGACCGAGAAAGCTTTGAATCTCAGATACAGTCTTAGGTTGTTTCCAATCTAGTACGGCTTTAATTTTTCGAAGATCAACCCTAATCCCCTCGACAGATACTACGTGACCCAGAAATGTCACTTCTCACAGCCAAAATTCACACTTGCTGAACTTAGCGTACAGTTGTTTCTCCCTTAAAATTTGTAGAACAATTCGGAGATGTGTATCATGTTCATCCTTGGTTATTGAATACACCAAGATATCGTCTATAAATACCACCATGAATCGATCCAAGTAGGGCTGGAATACTCGGTTCATCAGGTCCATGAAGGCAGCTGGTGCATTCGTCAGTCCAAACAGCATCACTAGGAACTCGTAATGACCATAAGAGTCCTAAACGCAGTCTTATACACATCAATCTCCTTAACTCTCAACTGATGGTACCCAGAACGAAAATCTATTTTGGAGAAAATTGAAGCTCCTTGCAGCTGATCAAATAAATCATCAATCCTCGGCAAAGGATACTTATTTTTTATACTCAATTTATTCAATTGCCGATAGTCGATGCACATGCGAATGGACCCATCCTTCTTCTTTACGAACAACACTGGTGCTCCCTATGGAGAGACATTAGGTCGAATGAATCCTTGATCCAGTAGATCTTAGATTTGAGCTTTTAACTCCACCAGCTCCTTCGGTGCCATCCTATAAGGAGCGATGGACACTGGAGCTGTCCAGGCAGGAGCTGAATACCAAATTCAACTTCACAGTCCGGAGGCAACCTAGGGAGCTCATCAGGAAATACATAAAAAAATACTTAATTGTTCTGATATCTCCAACAGAAGGACCCTCAGCATCAGATACACCAATATAGGCTAGAAACACCTCACAACCCTTGCGAACCATTTTTTCGGCCCTTAATGCAGAGATCACATTAGAGAGAAAGTCCCTTCGCTCCCCAATCACGGCCACCTCCTCATCATTCATAGTCTTTAACACCATACACTTAGCAGCACAATCCAAACTTACACGATGTTTTACCAACAAATCCATCCTCAAGATTTGGTCGAATTCACCAAACGGTAGCTACATCAAATCCGCTGGAAATAAAACTCCTTGAACCTCTAGCGGCACATCTCTGAACAACTTGTCTACTCTTTCTGACTGTCCCAGTGGACTTAACACAATCATCTCATTAACAGTACTCTCACACATGATACCCGACCCAGTGCATGCAATGTATGAATGTATAGACCCTATATCGATCAGAGCAGTATAAGGTACACTATGAATTAGGAACGTACTGGTTATAACATCTAGAGTGTCACTATTCTTTCGGCGACGAGTAGCATAGACCAGTACTGGCTACCTCGCCTCACTGTTACCAGTACCTCTGCCTAGTGCTCCACGACCTCGTCCCATACCATTTCCACCCCTGGCCTGCCCACAGCCTCTCGGTGGCTGCTGACCACCTCTGGCTGGCTGAACATAACACTGACCTGCAGCTTGCATCTGAACAGGCCTCTGAGGACAATTCTTAACTTGATACTCTATAGACCCACATCTAAAACATGCCCAATCTTCTTCCAGCACTCACCCAGGTGATGTCTCCCATAATCAGCACAGGGTTGTGGTCTTGCAACAGGAACCTTAGATCGGACTGGCCCATAAAACCTGGCCTTCTTTTTAGGCCTTCCAGAAGCACTTGAAGGCTCTGAATCCCTCTTATATCTGCCCCTATCTTTCTTATGGTTCTGGCGCTCAGAGCGCTTCACGTCCTCGACGATTTTCGCCTTTTCTACTAGGGCAGCAAAATCTCGCTCCCTCTGCAGAGCTATCAAGACTCGAAACTCATCTCGGAGGCCGTCCTTGAATCACACACAGTGTTCATATTCAGTTGCCACTATCCCACAAGCATAGCGACTCAGTCGCAGGAATTCTACCTCATATTCTACCACAGTTTTATCCCCCTAGGTCAAGCTTAGAAATTCCCTTCTTTCGGCGTCTACATAACTTGCACCCACATACTTTCCTTGGAATGCTTCCTTAAAGAAATCCCACGTTAACCGGTTGGCCTGAGTACTCTCTCTCACGATAAGCCACCACTGATAGGCCTCGTCTCACAGTAAAGACAGTACACCTTTTAGTTTTGTTCAGAAGTGCAGTCGAGGTCGTCCATTACTCTCTCTGTGGCTTCCAACCAGTATTCAGCCACATTAGGGGCTACTCCAGAAATACCCTGAAGATTTTCACTCCATTCTTGAGTCGTTCTAAAATTGACCCACGTCCCACAGCACCAGTAGTGGTCCCTGTGACCCTTTCCAGAATGCGAAGCATAGCTTGGGATAGTGCATCATCTCCAGCCGCTCGATCGTATTGTAACACCCCAAACCTAGCCTAGAAGTTAGGCCCGAATCTGGAATGTCACATTAAAGGCACACTTCAAAACGATTTTACTAATTAACCATTTAAGGCCCAGAAGCCCAAAACCCTCGTATCTTGTTAAGTTAAGATGAAAAGCCCATATTTTATGAAAACATTCATATGTTGAGTTATTTCAAAAACCATGTTAACTTTGGAAATTTTATTTAAGTTTATTAACTAGATAGTTGAAACAATAATAATAAAACCCAAAATCTAAAGTCAATTAGGAGATACATGGCCTTATTACAATTCAGTGAAAAATAAAGTATTTAAAATAAATTCATTTGAACAAATTAAAAACATCTGATTAGCTTGTAGTGTGGCCATCTCGAGTCCTCTCCCACGCCGAGCCGTCTATTTAGGATCACCTGAAACATTAAAAAAAAGGGTGTGAGTTCTGAAACTCAGTGTGTACAACCCTTGGCAATTAAATCACAATTCACATTGGGCCTAAGCCCTATCAAAATTGGTGGTCTTGGGCCTTAGCCTACAATGAACTCATATCATATCATATCGTATCATATACAAACAAGATAATGCAAAACCCTTCCCAAAAATCCATCCGCTACACACATCATTTCCCTTCCAGCCATTACACACCTGTGGGGATTTCTAAATCATCTCACCCATCCTCTACACATCAAAGGTAGCACTTACTGTGGCACTACTCAACGTTGCAGCAAAGTTGCTAATCATATAATGGGCTTAAAGCCTCCGGTGGATCCATGGTCTTCAAGCCACTATGTGATCCTCAAATCTTCCTCCGTACCATAATTACCACCCATATGCATCCTAAGCAGAATGTCATATGAATGCATCAAACACGAGTAACATCTATAAACTCATATTTGTCACATAGGGGTATTTTCGTCATTTCACTACCTAGAGGTATTTTTCCTAATTCTACCCTGTATGACCCAATTTTACCCCAACCAAAGCCCAAACAATAAACCAAAAAAAAAAAAATCAAACCAAACCCAATTAACCAAGCCCAAGTAACCCTAACCCAACTAGACCACTAAACCGACCACTAACTCCACCACCCTACTAAACCGACCACTAACTCCACCACTCCACTAACTCCACCATCCCACTAACTCTATCACCCCACTTGTATGCATAAGTTGTAGAATTTGGCTTTAAAAGCCATTCAAAACCATTGTAAAAGGGGTTGTTTTTTTTTCTTCTATTTTTTCGGATAGTTACGAATACACGAGAAATCAAGTACACAAAAAGAAAAGAATTTTGAGACAGATTCAAGATATTCAAGGTGTTCTTTTTATTTTGTTCTTTTTATTCATTTTCATGTTTTTGAAAATAAAGCGATGTTTCGTGTTTGGAAGTTCGAGAGATTCGTGCCCAATCGTGCTGGGTCTCAATTTTCTATTCGTCCAAACAACTAAATATCCTTCAAAGATTCTTTATCGTGTTTTCTTAAATAAGGCAATATTTCATGATTGGAAATTCAAGGAATCATGCCCAATCGTGCCGGGTTTCGGTTTTTAGTTTGGCCAAATAGTGAAATACCCTTTTGAAATTGCAACACATGAATTTTGGAAATCATGAAATGATCTTGGTATCGAGAGTTTGAAACATCGTGTCCTATCGTGCTGGATGTGGTATTTCGGCTTTTCGGAACAAGAGAGTTTCGATATCCAATTCGAGTTATCCAAATATTTTTTAAAGATTCATACTTCGATTTTTTTCTAATTTTTGATACGGTACCAATTTTGGGCGTTGCAAGGGTGCTAGCCCTTCCTCGTGCGTAACCGACTCCCGAGCCTGTTTTCTTAAAATTCATAGACCAAAATGTTTTATAAGTGGCCCAATCACACTTCAAAAAAGATTGGTGGCGACTCCGTTTTTTTATTTTAAAGTCAGCCCGCTTTCTAACAAAAAAAATGGTTTCGACAGCTTGGCGACTCCACTGGGGACAAATAAGAGAGTCAAGCCATAGAATTGATTGATTAATGTCCTTTTATCGGAAATAAATTTTTTTTTAATTTCGTTTCTTTCATTGCATGAGTTTGTGTTGCGTCATATGTTTGTTGTGGTTTGAGACCCATAGGATATTTCTGCATTCATATTGCATGACCATTGTGGTCACACCCTTAAGTGGGAGCGAGAAGCTATGCCTTTGTGAGGTTTTCACCTTCGCATGGGCTAGGGGATTTCTTTCGGAATACATCCGTACCTATAGTTCCGTGAGGTTTTCACCTCCGTATGGCCATAGGGAAGTGTATTCCCCTAAACTGAACTCGATCCGTATGAGCCTATAATGGGTGAGGATTGAGGAATCTGCTGGTTTAGGTACCCTCCTTTAGAACTAAACCACATGTAGAGAACCTAAGGGCCTACCCTAGGTAGAACCTAAGGGCCTACCTTAGGTAGAACCATGTCAAACCCTAGTGGTCACCCTGACAGGTTCTATGTTATTTATGTTTCTTGTACTAAAGGGTTTTCTTTTGTTTTGATTGCTTTGCATTCACGTCATAGAAAAGATGTGTTGATTTCAAATTCGATTACTAAATAGAAAAGTTGGTCATAAGAAAATGGATTTTTTGATAAAGTGGATTATAATACGGTCGTCCGAATATAGTCCAAGTGAATACAACGAGAGAAGAATGATAGTCTGTGAAGGAATACAAGGCCTTATCACCCAGGAATTCAAGCTGACAAGACTATTCGAACATTACTACATCTCGGCATTCTTGAAGAAGCTAACAAGTGAATAGGAGTAGCGGTCCAGATCAAGCAAAAGGAGCTAGAGGAGGCATCTATTAGAAGTTTGCAAGACTTAACTTTTGCGAAGAAGGGATTCATGCTTTCACTTGGACTATGAGGACAAGGCCGTGTATGCGATCCATTTTGTGTAAAGAAATTTATTTTCTAGTAAAGTTTTTCTAATGTAACTGAATTCGGAGTCAATGCCTCTCTTTCTTTGCATTCATTCATTTGCATCACATCGCATATGCATATAATATCATAAAATAACCCTATTAACTAGAGATCATATTATAGTTATCTTAGAACACCGTTACTACACCCGGAGAAAAACGAAAGCTATGGATCAAAGGTTAGAGAGGTTAGAGCAGATGCAGAAAGAGATGCAAGACCAACTGCTGACTCAGATGCAAGAACAGTTGGCTAAAATCCAGCAGGACATGAGGGATCAAATGCTGGAGTCCCAGAGGAGCATGATGAGCCAGTTGGCACATTTGTTGGCTGGAGGGCATAATAAAGAGAAGGGCCCTATGGTTGATACTGGAGTTAATAATGAAGGTTCTACTTATCCTCCAGGCTCGACCTTAGTAAATTCCCAGATTCAACCACCAAGAGTGTCAGTCAACATCAAACCCCAGTACCCATCTGGCACCCCAGCACTGGTAAATTTCTCGGCAGGCTCGAGCTCCAACCCAGAAGTAAATTTGGCAAAACCAATGGTCCCTGACTTCGATGATGCAGCAGAGAGGGAAAAAGCAAAGGTAGAACTCCCAAAAGAGTTTGAGGATCGATGTAAATGGTTGGAAGAGAAGTTCAGAGCATTGGAAAGTGCTGATTACCAATACGAGGTAGATGCTAAGAAGTTGAGTTTGGTCCCTGATCTGGTACTTCCACCGAAGTTCAAAATGCCATAATTTGAAAAATATAACGGGACCAGCTGCCCTGAGGCCCATATTACAATGTTCTGTCGGAGAATGACGAGATATGTCAACAATGACCAGTTGTTGGTCCACTGTTTCCAGGATAGCCTGACTGGAGCCGCGGCTAAATGGTACAATCAGTTGGGTTGCACTCAAATCAAATCATGGAAGGATTTAGCACAGGCCTTCATGAAGCATTATGGCCATGTGACTGACATTATGCCTGACAGGATCACATTGCAAAACATGGAGAAAAAGTCGGGCGAAAGTTTTAGGAAGTATGCCCAGAGGTGGAGGGAAGTTGCTACACAAGTCCAGCCACCTCTACTAGAAAAAGAAATTACCATGCTCTTCATTAATACCCTGAAAGCACCTTTCATCAATCATATGTTGGGGAGCACGACTAAAAGTTTTACAGACATAGTGATGTCCGGCGAAATGATAGAGAACGCGATAAGGTGTGGGAAAATAGAAACTGGAGAGAGCATGAGAAGATCAGTTCCAAAGAAAATAGAGAATGAAGTAGGTAATGTAAGCTCGAGTTATCCCAAACCCATTACTATCAGTCAATCGAAAGCGGTCACTACGGGCCAGCAGGCCCCACCAAGACAAGAGCCCAACACGAGGCAGAAGATCGAGAAATTCCAGTTTACTCCCATACCTGTGATGTATAGGGAGTTGTATAAAACTTTATTCGACGCACACGTGGTAGCCCCTGTCTACTTAGAACCGTTGCAGCCCCCATATCCTAAATGGTACGACGCAAACACTCAATGTGAATACCATGCGAGGATAGTGGGGCACCCGATAGAGAATTGCTTCCCTTTCAAAAAGCTAGTTGAAAGGCTCAGCAAAATGGGCATTGTGGAGTTCAATGATGCGCCTGTCGTAGGAAATCCGTTGCCTAATCACATTGATAATAGGATGAATGCGATAATCGAGAGCGCAGAAAAAAGAATCAAGTTGAACGTTGCAGAAATAAGAACCCCATTGAGAGAGGTCTGGAGAAGAATGGTGGAAACAGGTTTAATCATACAAGATGTAAGGGGCAAATCCCAGGATACGAGGAACTACTGTGAGCTCCATAACAAGGAAGGCCATGAAATCCAGCAGTGCAGCGAATTCAGAGTCCTAGTGCAAGGGTTAATGGATAATAAAGAGTTGGAGTTCTTTGACTCTTCTAAAGGAGAAAACGTGTGTACCATAGGAGGAGAGTTGGTAGAGAAGGACACCGAGGTCAAATGGGGATCAATGATCCCTATATGTCCAATGCATCTGTATCGAAAGGAGTTGTCCATCCGGGACCAGAGAACATGAATGAAGAAATGGCTGAAGATATGTGGAAAACCTTGAGCGTTAAAGCCGTGTTCGAAGAAGGATCGAATGAGGGAAACCTAGGGGACATTCGCCCTTACAAGCTTGAAAGTGTCCTGAACAACTGGACTGCGGAGGAAATTCCTGTAATCTTTAAAGCTAGCATAGAGTAATGTTCAAAACATACTTGTTGTTTTGAGCGTAGAAACAATAAGAATCTTTTGTGAAATTGGCTTATGTTCAAACATCTTTATTTTCAATAAAAAATGCATTATTGTGTTTCATGCCAAGCAAATATTTTTCATTTTTTCCCATGTCATACTATACATTCTTCTATTTTTTGGGGATGTCTTTCATTCTTCATTCATGATCATAGATAATCATCTTAAGAATCGTTTATTCTTTGGAATTTACCTTCATACCTACAATAGGTACCCAGATATCGAGACATGAGCAACACTGTTTCGAACCCCCTTTTGAGTGAAATATAGGTCTAAAGGGATTTGATGATTTTGAAGATATCAGAGATTATAACTTATCTTTTGATTTGTTAAAGATAGTGGAACAAAATGAAATAGACTCGACTGTACAAAGGGTCAGTGGACATTGCGGGTCTAGGAAAGGAGTGAAGATCAAAGTCTTACCCACCACAGAAACAAAGCCTGACGTCATTGAGTTATTCCAAAAATTTAAATATGTCTTTGCATGACCGCATCAAGATATGCCTAGGCACAAGGAGACTACAGAATGTTCAAAAGGCACATGCTAAGAGTTTTTCGATAGTCAGGTCGATTTTAAATTTTGGGTACTGCTGGTCTACCACGAAAGGAGATTGCATCAGTTATGCCATATATGCCATATTAAGAAGACATGACTTATGTGCTTCCTCTATTTTTTCCTATAAGAGGGGCATAGATGTTACGGGGACGATCTCGTCAAAAAATCTAGTTGACACCTATTCATCTTCGTGATTGTCAATTATTTTACTAAGAGGGTAAAAGTCAGTTCCTATGGCAAAGCTACAAAGTCAATCGTTATCAAATTCAATTTCAATTTCAAATTCAAGTTGGGATTCAAAAAAAAAAAGAAAAAGAAAAACAAAAGAAAAGAAAGAAACCATCCAAAAAAGATTTTGAAAGATGATGGAAACTTGTAAAGATTGGCATAGGCTAGTTACCATTCACCCTTTATGCTTCTCGAATGTTGGCCAGGACCTCCACCAAGGCAACACCTTTCTCATTGGTTTGTGGGATGGATACAGTCTTGCCTATCGAAGTTGAAATTCCATATCTTCAGATTTTGTCAGAGTTGAAGTTGGATAACCGGAATGGGTTCAGTCTCGGTATGATCAACTAAATCTGATCGAGGAAAAAGGATTAAGAGCCATTCGTCATGGTCGAATGTACCAGAAGAGAATGATGAGGGCTTACAACAAAAAGTCTACCCTAGAGTGTTTCATGAAGGAGACTTGGTATTTGAAAAAGATCCTCCCTATGTAAAAGGACTTCAGAGGAAAGTGAATGCCTAATTGGGAAGGATCTTATGTTGAAAAGAAGGCATTTTCTAGAGGAGCATTGATACTAGCCAAGAAGGACGGCAAGAGTCAGCCGAACCCAGTTAATGCAGACTCAGTTAGGAAACACTTCGCTTAAGAAGGAAATAGGCCAAGGCAAAAACCCGCAAAGGGCACTTTGAGACCAAAGGAGCTTTGAGTTGAAGGGCGGCTCAAATTATGATCAAATTGTGATGGGGCATACAGTAGTTTCGTTACACTTGAATTAACAATGAGGAAGTAAGATACATCTTGGGGCATCGACAAAGTACCCCGGATCCCTTAAACACATATGGAGCTTAAATAGTCCTCAAGAAGTTTGAACAGAGAAGCTTAGGCGGAAATATCTGGGGCACCTAGTTTCCGTCTTACCCATTCTGAATTTGCTCATTTCTACCAATAAATCTTCTTTTGATTGCATTCGCTATCTTATTTGTTTCGAGCTTTGCTCCTAATTATTTCTCCCTTGTCCATTATTATGATCTTTTTCAAGCATTTCTTTTTCGGATTGAAATAATGATCAATGAACTAATAATGCTTTCACAAAAGAAGTTTTGCGTATTACTCTAAAAGTCTCTAAATAATACAAGAATCCGAAACAGGACAATTATTTAGAACTCACCAGGCTTAAAGGGCTCAGAGCACTTGAGATAAGGGACTAAGCAGTGACCACATCTTCCGATTCTCTTTTAGAGGTATCAGCTGAACAAAGAAGACATACATCAGGATAAACAACAGGCAATGACAGCCCAAGTGTTAAAAATAGATCATTCTCATTTTGCACTCATTCAAAACATTCATAATACATATGGTTAGGAACATTTCTCATGAAATCCTAATCATTTGGCATAAACATATACCCCATGAAATCAATTCTACAGGTAGGTTCCCCAGAGGACAATGTAGCTAAATTGATGGGAGTTACAAAAGATTACAAACCTTATCCCACTGAGCAGGAGTGGAACAGATCGAAAACATTGAGCCTTAATTCCCTAAACAGTAGGGTAACAGGCTAAAGAACCAGATCTTATCCCACTGAGCAGAAGTGGAACAGATCAAAGACGATGAGCCTTAATTCCCTAAGCAGTAGGGTAATAGGCTAAAGAAGCAGATCTTATCCCACTGAGCAGGAGTGGAACAGATCGAAGACGATGAGCCTTAATTCCCTAAGCAGTAGGGTAACAGGCTGAAGATTACAGACCTTATCCCACTGAGCAGGAGTGGAACAAGTCGAAAACATTGAGCCTTAATTTCCTAAGCAGTAGGGTAACAGGCTAAAGACAACAGATCTTATCTCTACTGAGCAGGAGTGGAGCAGATTGAAAGACTGAAGCCTTATCTCTACTGAGCAGGAGTGGAGCAGGCTAAAGATATAGATCCTATCTCCACTGAGCAGGAGTGGAGTGGATTGAAGACAACAGATCTTATCTCTACTGAGCAGGAGTAGAGCAGATCGAAAGACTGAAGCCTTATCTCTACTGAGCAGGAGTGGAGCAGGCTAAAGATATAGATTTTATCTCCACTGAACAGGAGTGGAGCAGGCTGAATATACAGATCTTATCTTCATTGAGTAGGAGTGAAGCAAATCAAAAATTACAAGTCTTATCTCCATGTATCGACAATGGAACAGATCAAGATCCCACTTTATCTTCACCGGCGAGAGGATCAAAGTTGAAAGGAAGCGGATCGAAAATTACAAGTCTTATCTCCATGTATCGACAATGGAGCATCAAGATCCTAGCCTTATCTTCACTGAGCAGGTGAGGCGGCAGCTAAAGACAAGCAGAGACTCTATCTCCACCGAGCAGGAGTGGAGCGGATCGAAGATGACGAATCTTATCTTCATGTATCGACAATGGAGCAGGTTCAAACCACTAGCCTAACCCCCTAAGCAGTAGGGCAACAGGCTAAAAATTACAGATCCTAATTCCTAAGCAGTAGGGTGACAGATCGAAGACGATGAGCCTTAACCCCCTAAGCAGTAGGGTAACAGGCTAAAGATAGCAGATCTTACCTCTACTGAGCAGGTGTGGAGCAGATCGGATACGATGAGCTCTAATTCCCTAAGCAGTAGGGTAGCGGGCTAAAGAATAGTAGATTTTATCTCCACTGAGCAGGAGTGGAATAGATCAGAATAAAATTTCTATACCCCTGAAGATGCAATGGGTCAAAGCAAGGCTACCTGAAGAGAAGAAACGCCAAGAAATCAAGACTCAGCAAAACGGGGCAAAATTGGCTCTTTTAGAATCTTTTCTTTGTTCTTGTTACACGATAGCAAGCAAAGAGGGGCAGCTGTATGACCCAATTTTACCCCAACCAAAGCCCAAACAACAAACCAAAAAAAAAAAAAATCAAACCAAACCCAATTAACCAAGCCCAAGTAACCCTAACCCAACTAGACCACTAAACTGACCACTAACTCCACCACCCCACTAAACCGACCACTAACTCCACCACTCCACTAACTCCACCATCCCACTAACTCTATCACCCCACTTGCATGCATAAGTTGTAGAATTTGGCAATAAAAGCCATTCAAAACCATTGTAAAAGGGGTTGGTTTTTTTTCTTCTATTTTTTCGGATAGTTACGAATACACGAGAAATCAAGTACACAAAAAGAAAAGAATTTTGAGACAGATTCAAGATATTCAAGGTGTTCTTTTTATTTTGTTCTTTTTATTCATTTTTTTTACACTTGTTTTTAAGAATAAACGCAAAAATATACTGAAAAAAGAGGTAAAACGTACCCATTTTGAGATCGTCGAAAAAGAAGCTTTTTAGTTTCTACGCCATGTCTTCATGCAAGTGCCTCAAGAGCCTGCTTTGAAGGGTGGGGATATTTTCCCTTTTAGCCCCTCCTTGTTACTCGCAAGCTCTAATTGGTCCATCTTTTTAATTTTATTTCTGATTTTGCCCCAGATGCTTGTTTTTAAATTCAATTTAGTCCCTATTCTGCTTTGCTTTCAAATCAATTATCTCTAAATATATATTATTGTACTTACTGTTTTAATGTGGCCATTACCATTATTGTTTTTAATATTTTTTTCCCTTTTACTTTATTACTATTACTAGGTTCGTTAGCATTATTAGCATCATTTTATTATTGCCACTATTTTACATGTATTATTATTATAAAAATCATCTTTTTATATTACTATTTATTATTCCTATTTTTCATTACTATTATTTTTTATCACTATTATTACATATATATTATTACTACAATTATACTTATTATAATTACATTTATTTTTACTACTACCATTATTTTTTATTATTACCACTATTAATTCTAATATTATTACTATTATTTTCTTATTGATATTTTTATTTTTACTTTTTAAAATTCATAAAAAGGGGTTTCACAAAGGTAATATTTCGTGTTTGGAAGTTCGAGAAATTGTGCCCAATCGTCTTTGGGCTTCGATTTTTCGTTAAATCGAATCACTAAATATTCTTTAAAGATTTTGATCATGTTTTTGAAAATAAAGTGATGTTTCGTGTTTGGAAGTTCGAGAGATTCGTGCCCAATCGTGCTGGGTCTCGATTTTCTATTCGTCCAAACAACTAAATATCCTTCAAAGATTCTTTATTGTGTTTTCTTAAATAAGGCAATATTTCATGATTGGAAATTCAAGGAATCATGCCCAATCGTGCTGGGTTTCGGTTTTTAGTTTGGCCAAATAGTGAAATACCCTTTTGGAATTGCAACACATGAATTTTGGAAATCATGAAATGATCTTGGTATCGAGAGTTTGAAACATCGTGTCCTATCGTGCTGGATGTGGTATTTCGGCTTTTTGGGACAAGAGAGTTTCGATATCCAATTCGAGTTATCCAAATATTTTTTAAAGATTCATACTTTGATTTTTTTTCTAATTTTTGATATTAAGGACATTAATCAATCAATACGGTACCAATTTTGCGCGTTGCGAGGGTGCTAGCCCTTCCTCGTGCGTAATCGACTCCCAAGCCCGTTTTCTTAAAATTCGTAGACCAAAATGTTTTATAAGTGGCCCAATCACACTTCAAAAAAGATTGGTGGCAACTCCGTTTTTGTATTTTAAAGTCGGCCCGTTTTCTAACAAAAAAATGGTTTCGACATACCCTACAGGGGTATTTTGGTAATTTGGCAAGATAGGGGTATCCTGGTAATTTTACAAAATAGAGGTGTTTTGGTAATTTGCAAAATAGGGGTATTCTGTTACTTTTGCAAAACAATGGTATATTAGTAATTTTACAAATCTAAGGGTATTTTAATAATTTTACAAATTTAAGGGTATTTTCGTAATTTTACAAATCTAAGGGTATTTGGTCCTTCTCGGGTTTTAGTTATAAACTTTGGCCATCAACAACTCCTCGCGGCTAAAGTGAACAGACACTACGCACCAGGTAGGATACCAGAGAAGAAGAGGTGGGCCACTACGACCGCTTAAGTACCAAGCTCTCCTTAGATCCAATCCTAGACATGCGTATGTCTGTTGCCACACTCTAACCCAGCGACTTGTTCACGGATGTGTTTAATTAGATTTAAGTCTTATGAAATTTAAGAGTTGTTCAAACTAGGCCTAAAGTCCATTAACCGTAACATACTTGTCTACGTCCCCATAAAGCCCATTTCATGTCATATAGCTTGCTGGGCTCAATTATGATCCAATCATACAATCATTCACGCCAATTCATAATTCATGCTCACATATCAACCATTGTCATTTGGGCCTACAAGTTCGACAGGCCTACTTAGCCACTTTCGACTTTTCAGCTTTTCGGCGTTGCCGATATCGTGTATGTAGTGTTTGTACACACCTGGTAACCTCGCATGCTGTAAACCCTTTAGTCACGAACCTACAATCGACATTACTAGCGATTAACCAAAGCTTTAACACATACTTATCAAAAACTGAAACCTCACGGTACCCTTACCTTATGCCTTACGTTCTAATAGTCCTTCCTTTGCTACTATTTGTGATTATCCTCTAGATCTTCATCCAAACACCTATATCGTCAAAACCAAGTGACCCACATTGCACATAAGTCACCCCTATGAGCCACATTAGAATCGGCCATTTACTAAACCATGACTGAGTTGAGAACACTTACCCCCTTGTCAGCAATCCTTACCTACCACGCTTGTGATTGTTGAGCCTTACCCTTGTTAATACAAGTTAACGACAACGAGGGGTTAGATAGCCCTTTGAATTTTAACAAAACACACTAAAAAGTTCAAGTAAGCACTTACCAAAATTCTCCTTTAATCCTGCGGCTTAGTTATCTATTGAGCAAGATTTGGCTTCCAACGTGACTAAGAGTAGATAACAATCGATTGAGGTGGAGGAACAACAACAAGGGTTCGGCAAGAGTAGAGATTTGGCAAAGAAGGATGATAGTAATTTCGGTAATAAAGGGAATTTGGCTTAGCAAAAATTTGGCAAAAAGGGAGAAATCATTTGAGAGGGAGAATAAAAACTAGAGAATGCTCAAAGAACCTTTCAAGCATTCGACCCCCTCTCCTTTTAAATCCACAGGCCGAACACTCCTCTCCTTTAGAGTCCCATTTGACACCATCACATCCTTACTCCCCATCTCCTAACTTTTCTCTCCAATAATACCTTAATCTTATCCGAAATCTCCTCCACATCCATCAGTCCTGCTTACTTCAAACTCTCCACGGCAAGAGTAAAAAACCAACACAACTCTTGTCGTCCACCTATGCAAAATAAAACACTCCAAAATACGCTCCTCCTGCTCGAACCTTGGACCTCTCCAGCTTTCACACATGCCACCTCATAGCTCTTAAGTGACGCCACTTTCTGTAACACCCTAAATTAGGGATTGTGCATTTGGAGCATAACCCTAGTGTTAGTAGGCCTTAAGATTGGTTTGGGTGTGTTTTAGGGGTTCTTAAAGCTCAAGGATAAAAAGGGAGTGTTTTGGAATTTTTTTGATGGAAATTGATGTTTGAAATTAGCAAAAGGAAGAGCATGACCGTAGGAAGCATGGGGAGTTGGCCGGCCTTGTCCTTTGTTCTTGGCCAAATTGCTTGAATCTTTGACTTTCTTTCCCCCATTTTTGGTGCTTGGCCAATTGAAGCTCTCTCTCTAGGGGCTATCTTAGTCGGTTTTCTAATAGCAAAAATGTGCCAAAACTTTTGATATTGTTTCCTTCCCTACCCAAGCTATTCATGGCCAAATATAGTTCTTGCTAAGGAGGTATTTCGATTTGGTATGCCCTTGCTTGGCCGACTTCTCCACCATTGTTTGAAGGACTTAGCCGAATCCTTATTGAAGGTGTTGTCGACTACGCGTTTGTGATCTCTTCGATCGTTTTGGTAAGTAAGTTCTCTGCTAGTAATCGGTTTGGATTTCTTTCCATTAAAGTACCCAAAATCAATGGTTAAACCTTGATTTCTAAGGAGGGTCGAATGTGCATTAAGCTTTTATAAGTATTCTTTTGAGTAGCTAGTGTTAAGGAGCATCAAAGGAGCCTTCGGGGTTCGATTATTCAAGGTAAATGGTAAGCATAATATTCGGCCAAGGGCTTTTGTTCATAGATTTGTGTGTGAGCCGATTCTAACAATGTTTTAGTAGGAATTTTGATAACTTCGGGAGCTAATCAACCGGAACAAGTGGTGTTTCGGGATCAAATTAAGCTAGGTAAAAGATTCATAGCATTCGGCCTTAGGCCATTTTTGGTGATTAAATGGCTAACCGTTTCAGTTCATGATGGTTTAGAGGCTAATCGACAGCAATAGGACAAGTTTGGGATTTTAGTTGATATTAGATTCGATAGATCAGAATCTCGCTATAATCATCAAAGCGTAGTTATCGTGACCGTTTCTCTTGCTTGTTATATGTGTTGTATGTATTATTTCATGTAAATGTATGTATATTGAGCATGTTAGTTGAAATAAAAGCTATGATGAAGGATACCCGTGGTGGGTGATTGAATAATCAGGTTAGTGGTTACTGTATTAACTTTTCAATTATAAATGATTATTGATGAATGTAAAATAATGTGATGACATGTGATGTGTATTGTTTTGAATAGTATGTTGCCATGGTTTATATATATACATATGTATGGGAATTGTGATTAATATGTGGATCACTATGTGATCGGTGGCTTAGTCACAGCCTTGAGCAGTAAGTCTGCCAAGATAAGATGTGTGGATCACTATATGGGTTGAGCTTTATAATTGCATATTCGTAATTGTACATTCATAATTGCATATTCATGTATATGGACTGTGTGGATATGGGATAAGCCCATATGTGAGGACATGTGTACTAACTATGCACTGAGTCTTGGTGACTCACTCAATTTTTATTTTAACCTTTCAGGTGGCGCATAAAGCTTGGACCAGGTTGGAGCGGATACAAAGGTGGCCATGCAAAAGCGGATTTTTCATGCAAAGGAATCTCTTGTTTAATAAATTAAGTGCCTATATTTTCAGTATTTTGATTAAGTATGTATTGTAAGAAGGCCCACTAAAGTATTTCAGTTCTTTTATTAAGTATCTTTATTATTATGCTCTATTATGGATGGACAATTTAAAATGCTTATTGCAAATGATTTTATTTCCGTGAGTATGTACAATAAAGTTTGGAATCCCGTGTTGTCATAATAATTTAGCTTTTACTTAGAATATTTCAAGTCACGAAAATGTTTTATTAAACTCAACAAATTTTATCGATTTTACTTCTAAGTAAGGATATTTTTCGAACGTGTTCCGTAGTGGCATTCCAAATTCAGTCAGAGTGAATGGGCCGGGTTTGGGGTGTTACATTTTGGTATCAGAGCATGGTTCAAAACTCGGCTTTGAAATTTTAGGCTCGAAAGCAGTTTTCGAAAGTGGGCTTTTCGAAATGTGGACTTTTATTTTAGGCTTGTTCTGGCATGGCACCTGTACCTCCGACCCGAAGTCCACCTGGTAAGTACCTCTGACTATTGAGGAATGTTGAATATGTGAACTGTATGGGCATAATTGGGCTTGTAGATTAGAAATTTTGGGCTATCGAACCCTAGGACTAGTCTACTCAAAAACAAGTGCATAAGACTTAAGGACTGAAATGACCATAGGGGTGTAGTGAATGAATGTGTCCCTGCTTATGAACGTGTATGTGACTCTCTGAATAGCGAACTTGAATTGAACCTATGTATGATCGGAAGAACCACTTCTAAATACTTTATTCCATAAAATTGTTCGCGGATAATCAGTGGAACAAATTTCTAATGCATAAAACTTTTTAAGTTAGATTGCGCGATAAGATATGAGTTCTAGAGGACGTAGTTGAGGTAAAATAACCGTATCGGAACCCGTTAGATCGGGTCAAGGGTCTGATAATGAGGTACCACCTCCACCACCAGCCTTTGGTAATGAGCAACAAGATCAGACGAGGAATGATGCTGTATCGCAGGCGGTGCTGTGAGTTTTAGAGATGGTGGCTGGAGAGAGAGGAAATATGAGAGCTCGAAAATTTGTTCCCGAGTGACTTCAAGCCAATGGAGCGGAATTGTTCCGTGGTGTATCAGGTGTAGCACCCAGTATGGCTGAATATTGGTTGGAAGCAACCGAGCGAATTATGGATGAGCTCGATCTGAGCCCTGAGGAAAAAGTGAAAGGAATGGTGGTGCTACTTCGCAATGAGGTGTATCAATGGTGGCTCACGGTTCGGGATAGTGTCACAAACAGGACCTCACTTGGGAGTATGTCAAGACCGCATACCAGAAGAAGTATGTCGATACTTACTACATTGATGCTCAGAGGAATGTGTTTTTGGGACTGGTTCAACGGAACAAGTCCGTGGCGAAATACGAGGCTGAATTCCTAAGGTTAAGCCAATGTGCTCTAGGAGTAGTGACTACAAAACATGAACGATGTGTCCGGTTTAAGGACGGATTAAGAGACGGCCTGAGACTGTTGATAGTTCCTCAACAGGAACGGGAAATTGCTGTGTTAGTCGAAAAAGCTAAGGTAGCTGAAGGGATTAAGAACTCCAAAAGATAAAATAGAGATAAGGATAGGAACCAGGATAGAAGAAATTTTGGATCGTTTAAATTATCTGAGGGTCTTCAGAAAAGACCGAGGGCTGAAAGTTTTGCTCATGTAACTAAGCCAGTTATGGAAAATCGGGACTGTCCGTGTGCTCAGTGTGGAAGGTATCATGACAGTAAGTGTTGGAACCGGAATTGAGAATGTTTTAAGTGTAAGTCTTTAAGCAGTTAAATATCGTTAATATTAGTTATAACCTTGAATACATGCTGAATTATGGAATCCTGGTTATAAATATAGTGAAAGCCAAATGTGGATAGACATTCTATCATGAAATGTTATTGAATTTTTAATTGAATTGATAAGTACAAGGGATATGAATTATGTATGGTTTTTATAATTTTGGTCAGCTTGTAATGTGATTCAGATGATGATAATATCGTATTTCGGGCTTTCAGCCTAGCAGGCCTTGTGCCGGTGAATTGTATTTCGGGCTTTTAGCCCAGCAGGCCTTGTGCCGGTGAATTGTATTTCAGGCTTTGATGCCTAGCAGGCTTAATGCCGGTGTGTATTTCAGGCTTCGATGCCTAGCAGGCTTAATGCCGGTGATGTGTTATAATGGAGAATTCATGAATCACTTACAAGATGGAACATGTTTATTACAATAAGCTAAATGCTCGGGTAAGTACAAGTCTTTCATATTTACAAGAAATAAGGTAAGTTAGTATATTCCCATTTGAATTAAGTAAGATGCGATATAGTTGAAGCTTCGGTAAACATTTTAATATGTGCAATTGATCTTACCATTGATGTGTGTGATTTATATACGATGGAATTTAAGTTTGAATATGCTTATAGAGAATTGGCCATATGTGAAAATGGTAAATGTGAAAGAGGTTGGATATATTTGTGTATGTGTATAATTGGGTATATGTGATAGTTATATGGTGAATTGAAATGTACGGATGTTCGTTAGTAAGTAATTTCGAGGACAAAATTATTTTTAAGGGGGCTAGAATTGTAACACCCTAAATTAGGGATTGTGCGTTTGGAGCATAACCCTAGTGTTAGTAGGCCTTAAGATTGGTTTGGGTGTGTTTTAGGGGTTCTTAAAGCTCGAGGATAAAAAGGGAGTGTTTTGGAATTTTTTTGATGGAAATTGATTTTTGAAATTAGCAAAAGGAAGAGCATGACCGTGGGAAGCATGGGGAGTTGGCCAGCCTTGTCCTTTGTTCTTGGCCAAATTGCTTGAATCTTTGACTTTCTTTCCCCATTTTTGGTGCTTGGCGATTGAAGCTCTCTCTCTGGGGCTATCTTAGTCGATTTTCTAATAGCAAAAAGGTGCCAAAACTTTTGATATTGTTTCCTTCCCTACCCAAGCTATTCATGGCCAAATATAGTTCTTGCTAAGGAGGTATTTCGATTTGGTATGCCCTTGCTTGGCCGACTTCTCCACCATTGTTTGAAGGACTTAGCCGAATCCTTATTGAAGGTGTTGTCGACTACGTGTTTGTGATCTCTTCGATCGTTTTGGTAAGTAAGTTCTCTCCTAGCAATCGGTTTGGATTTCTTTCCATTAAAGTACCCAAAATCAATGGTTAAACCTTGATTTCTAAGGAGGGTCGAATGTGCATTAAGCTTTTATAAGTATTCTTTTGTGTAGTTAGTGTTAAGGAGCATCAAAGGAGCCTTCGGGGTTCGATTATTCAAGGTAAATAGTAAGCATAATATTCGGCCAAGGGCTTTTATTCATAGATTTGTGTGTGAGCCGATTCTAACAATGTTTTAGTAGGAATTTCGATAACTTCGGGAGCTAATCAACCAGAATAAGTGGTGTTTCGTGATCAAATTAAGCTAGGTAAAAGATTCATAGCATTCAGCCTTAGGCCATTTTTAGTGATTAAATGGCTAACCGTTTCTGTTCATGATGGTTTAGAGGCTAATCGACAGCAATAGGACAAGTTTGGGATTTTAGTTGATATTAGATTCGATAGATCAGAATCTCGCTATAATTAGATGCGTAGTTATCGCACTGTTCTCTTGCTTGTTATATGTGTTGTATGTATTATTTCATGTAAATGTATGTATATTGAGCATGTTAGTCGAAATAAAAGCTATGATGAAGGATACCCGTGGTGGGTGATTGAATAATCAGGTTAGTGGTTACTGTATTAACTTTTCAATTATAAATGATTATCGATGAATGTAAAATAATGTGATGACATGTGATGTGTATTGTTTTGAATAGTATGTTGCCATGGTTTATATATATATACATATGTATGGGAATTGTGATTAATATGTGGATCACTATGTGATCGGTGGCTTAGCCATGGCCTTGAGCAGTAAGTCTGCCAAGATAAGATGTGTGGATCACTATATGGGTTGAGCTTCATAATTGCATATTCATAATTGTACATTCATAATTGCAGATTCATATATATGGACTGTGTGGATATGGGATAAGCCCATATGTGAGGACATGTGTACTAACTATGCACTGAGTCTTGGTGACTCACTTTATTTTTATTTTAACCTTTCAGGTGGCGCATAAAGCTTGGACCGGGTTGGAGCGGATACAAAGGTGGCCATGCAAAAGCGGATTTTTCATGCAAAGGAATCTCTTGTTTAATAAATTAAGTGCCTATATTTTAAGTATTTTGATTAAGTATGTATTGTAAGATGGCCCACTAAAGTATTTCAGTTCTTTTATTAAGTATCTTTATTATTATGCTCTATTATGGATGGACAATTTAAAATGCTTATTGCAAATGATTTTATTTCCATGAGTATGTACAATAAAGTTTGGAATCCCGTGTTGTCATAATAATTTAGCTTTTACTTAGAATATTTCAAGTCACGAAAATGTTTTATTAAACTCAACAAATTTTATCGGTTTTACTTCTAAGTAAGGATATTTTTCGAACGTGTTCTGCAGTGGCATTCCAAATTCGGTCGGAGTGAATGGGCCGGGTTTGGGGTGTTACACTTTCCACTGGACCACGAGCCCGTTTGTATCTTATTTTCTCTTAATCTACTTAAGAGGCCTCATGCCTGAGACTAGGGTCCACTAAGCAAGAAAAATAAATTTTTCCCTATGATCTCCCCTATCTCTAAGGCTTCAAATAATCTCGGTAATACCTTAATATTATTATTCTAAGTGCTACACATACATACTAACTTTAATGCACATAAATTAGGTTTTCAGGATTTTTGGGGCATTACACGTATGATCCCATCTCAGTCACCGGTGAAGCTGGTGCCTCCCTAGCCGCAACATTAAGCATGTGGCCTAATGTTGAAGACCTAGCCCTAGCACCTCCTCGGTCTCTACCGCGGCCTCGTGTACCCCTTCTGTGGGTACCTTTAGTGCTCATATCAAATAACGTATTATCTGTTTAAGAAGGTTTATGTATCAGTTTGTAATTCCAGTAATTATTAACAGATGTCTTATGAAAAGTAGTAGTTAGAGTTTTGTTTTTGCAAATCAAGGTCTCCCTACAGTTTCTAGTTTCCTACAGCCTCAGTTTACTCTAACTAAAGAGTTTTAGTACAGTCCTACTATATATAGTAGTCTCTCAATGTATTTCAGTTCAAGCAGTCTACAGTATAAAGAAAACTTAAGGATTCGGCGCTGGAGACTCGGTGTGCCACACATGTAAACCCTCCAAAACACTTCAACAACAGTTTTTCAGAAATTCCAAATATTTTCAAAACCCATTCCATAGTCGAGTTTTTCAATCGGGCTCACCCGGCCTAGACGTTATGGTCGAATCTGGCGTGTCACATTGAAATGTCTCTCGAAATTTTAACTTACTGGTAAAAATTCATTTCTAAGTTTAAAAATCCTTATTATAATTTTACAAATCATCTAGTTAAACCATTTGCCTTATTATCTGCACTTGTTATAGGGTTGATTCAAAATCACAGAAGCTTTTGAAAAATCTAATGTTTAAATTTTGTGTCTTTGAAAATAGTAACTATTTTGAAAATTCGCCTTCAACTAGCAGTTTAAAATAAGCAAACAAAGCCCAATTAAAAAAATTAAACAAACATAATGACCTTATTACATTAACAAAACCGAACATAAACTTTAAATTTAAATAAAAACAAGTGTAGAACAGCTGCAATTATGTGGCCACCTCCGAGTCCCTTACAGCACCAAATCGACTATGGCTGAGGATTACCTGTACAGTTAAAAGGAAAGGATGAGTTTACGAAAACTCAGTGTGTAATCCCCTATCAGTCAGTTAGTATATAACATGCAGTAACAGTCTGGGCATGAGCCCTATTCAGTAACAATACAGTGTGGGTCTTAGCCTAATACAGTAACAGTGTGGGCTTTAGCCCAATACAGTATCAGTACCGTGCAATAATGCAACCCATCCCAATCCAGCCAACACACCACTCCGTACCACCAACACACCATGTGGGATAAAATCGACCCACCCAGCCAATAAACTAATATCGCAGCAATGCCGTCAGTAACAGTATCGCAGCAAAGCTGCAAGTAATAGTATCGCACCAAAGCTGCTAGTAACAGTATATGTGGCAATGCCACCAGTACAGTATACTTCCTCCATAACAGTATCCTAACCCCATGCAGTATGTCATGTCATAAATCATACATATATGTAGAATTTCATACGTAGTAACAGTCATATACAAATCATGAACACATCAGTCAACCTACCCGTAGGGGTATAACGGTCATTTCTATCCAATAGGGGTAAAATAGTCATTTCACCCTTTAGGGGTATTTTGGTCATTTTACCTACTTTGGGGTCTCTGTGCAGATATCAACCTCTCGAAAGGTTCATAGTCACCTCGAGCAACTTCGATAACCATAACATTATAAATGGGCCCAATGCCTATTACTCGACCCAAGTGGGCCCACAAGGTCGTGTGGCCCGTTCAGCCCAGATTTTGCCATGGCTATGAGACCTACATAGCCCAGTCCAGTATTTTCCATAAATCGTGGATTTCATCCGTGTGGGGGCTATGAGCCCATTTGGCCTACACGGCCCATTTTAGCCCAACGTGGCCCAATACGGCCTAAGCCTATGAAAATGCTCAAGGAGGCCTCTACAGTCATACACTCGTGATTCATGGCTCGATTTGACCACACGAGCGTTCACACGCCTATGTGACCTAAAAATCCAATCTTTCGGCTTTTCGGCTTTTTGACTTTTACCATTCTACAGTCAAAACAGGGTGAATACACACCTGTTTACGCAACCACTCTAAGTTCTACGAGTACCTAACCTAGATTCAAACATGACCAATGTCAGTCCCTTAATCGTTAAGGTAAAACACCCTCTTATTGACACTTAATCCAAAACCACCATCCTTTCCTTGCTTGAATGAGGCGACTTTAGTCCTTCAAGAACGCTAACCAGAAGTGATCACACACTTTTATGGATTATCTGCACCACCAACACTGATCTCACTAACCAAGGTAGGCCATATAAGTGGCCTCAATCCACAAATGCTATCCTATAAGAACATAATCAGTATATGGCCTAAACTCCAAAAGTGAGGTAACGCATTACCTTGATTGAATGATGAGAACGAGGGTTGCGGCTACTTTAAAACTATTTACACTCCACCACTCCTCGAGGAACACCCTAGAACCGAAATGAGTAACACATCGTGAAGAAGGAAACAATAGTAGACAATCAAAAGATAAATAAAAGGGTATTCAGTTTTAAGGAAAAGAATAGAAGAGAACAGGTTTAATCAAAAAGTGAGGAGTATAAACACTTTACCGATAATCAGAAACACTTGCAGCACTGGAACAACAAGAAGCAGCAAAGAGAATATCGGTGCAAAGAGTGATAAAATAAAAGGTGATATTCGGCCAAACCACAGTTGATAAGGAAAAGTAGCTCTGGGTCAAAACAAGAAAAATATTAAGCGGTAGAAAACGGAAAGAGAAGAATCGGACCAAGTCAAATTGATTAAGAGAAGAACCTAGAAGGTAAAAGGAGAAATATTCTGACAAAGGTAAATCGATTGGAAGGCAAGAGATATTAGGCGAAAAGAGAGTACAGATTGTGGAAGTGAAGAAGAGAGAAAAGAAAACGAAGAGTTGCTCACAAAAACGACTAACAATAATTGGCCGAAAAGGAAGGGGCTTTTGTTGACTAATGCACAGCAACCAATACAAATCTGAATGAACCAAAAGTTGATAGATGGAAGGAAAGAAAAGAGAATTTGGTAGATGTTAACCCAATGCTGAAAATGACAAACATTTTCCCCTCAACCGAATTCTCAAGGCTTGAGTTCCCCCAAATGGCACAACAGCTCCTCTCAATCAAACTCCTCGATTTTCTCCTAGTATCTCTCCCCTTATCCCTCCTTGAATTACTCCATCGATTTCTCCTCAACTCCACCAACAACTCCATTCAAATTCTATTCAAACTCCCCTTAGCTGTGTTTCAGTCCAACTCCACTACCTACAAAGCTCAAGCAGCAAAATAAATACTCCACTGTGCGACCCAAGACCAGAACCTCAGACCTCACAGTTACACAACACGCCACCTTACCACTAGACCACAAGCTCTTTTTGTGTCATAAAACAAGCACTATTATTGATAAGGCCTATATGCCAGTGTCTAGAGTCATTTAAGACCAAGCTTCTCAAATACTCCCATACGCACCCAAATCACTTAGCCATTAAAGCAAACAAGCAATTTGTGTCATATCATGCAAAAATTAAAGACTTAAATTTTAAGGGCATTACATGATTAGAGCCGTTCAAAGGCTAATGTGGGACATTCAAGTAGAGATCGTGCAAGATCACATTCGAGCTTCCGAGCTCCAGCTACTTCAATTGTGAGTGTTGGAAATGTTAGATCTGAGCGACCCGAGTGTAGACATTATGATAAAAGACATCCGGGAAATTTTTGATTAAATGATCAAGCTCGTTTCACATGTGGATCTTTAGATCACTTTATCTGAGACTGTCCTGAGTCTATTGAGCAAGAGATTGTACAGAATCTGAAGTCGAATAACGCTTCAGCTAGGGGTAGACCTCCCAGAAACATGGGAAATGTAAGTGGAAGCCAGAGAGCTACGAAACATACAACTGCGAGATCTGAGGCGAGAGCACTTGCCAGAGCTTATGCTATTCGTGCTCGCGAAGAAGCTTTGTCTCCAGACGTCATTACTGGTACTTTTATTCTTTATGATACTTTTGTGATCGCATTGATAGATCCAGGGTCTACTAATTCATATATACATGAACTTATTATCTAGTAAGACTTTGCCTATAGAGTCTACTGAATTTGTAATTAGAGTATCGAATCCCTTAGGCAAGTATGTTCTGATTAACAAAGTGTGCAAGAATTGTCTATTGATGTTTTGAGATATCTATTTCCCAGATGATCTAATGTTATTACCCTTTGATGAGTTTGATATAATTCTTGGTATGGATTGGCTAACATTGCATGATGCTGTTGTGAATTGCAAACGAAAGACTATTGATTTGAGATGTCAAAATGATGAAATAATACAGATTGAGTCCAGTGATTTAAATGGGTTACCGGCCGTGATATCTTCGATAAAAGCTCTGAATTATGTGAAAAAAGGATGTAAAGCTTATCTTGCGTATGTGATTGATACGAAAGTGATAGAAAAGAATCTGCGCCAATAGTTTGTGAGTTTCCTGACGTATTTCTTGAAGAATTACCGTCCGATATGAGAAGTTGAGTTTGGCATTAAGTTAGCGCTGGGGATGACCCCTATCTCAATAGATCCGTATAGAATGATTCCAATAGAATTGAAAGAATTGAAGTCTCAGTTGCAAGAATTGGCAAACAGAGGTTTCGCATGATCGAGCTTTTCTCTTTAGGGTGCTCCTGTTCTGTTTGTGAAAAAAAAAGATGGCACGATGAGAATGTGCATTGATTATTGTTAGTTAAACCAAGTGACTATTAAGAACAAATATCCTCTGCCCAGAATCGATGATTTGTTCGATCAGCTGAAAGGAGCTACTGTGTTTTCAAAGATAGATCTGAGATTGGGAAACGATCAATTGAGAGTAAAAGATTCAGAATGAGGTACGGGCATTATGAATTATTAGTTATGCCTTTCAGACTAACAAATGCTCCTGATGTCTTTATGGACTTGATGAACAAAATTTTTAGACCGTATTTAGATGGATTTGTTGTAGTATTCATTGATGATATTTTGATTTATTCGTATGATGAAATTGAGCATGCCAAACATTTAAGAATTGTGCTACAAACTTTGCGTGATAAGTAATTGTATGCAAAGTTTAGTAAATGTGAGTTCTGGTTGTGCGAAGTTGGCTTTTTTGGGGCATATTGTGTCAGCATCCGGTATACAAGTTGATCCGAGAAAGATTTCAGCTATTTTAGAGTGGAAACCTCCAAAAAATGTGTCTAAAGTTTACAGTTTTCTGGGACTTGCTGGTTATTACCAACAGTTCGTAAAAGGCTTTTCAATGATTGCAACTCCATTGACGAGATTGCTTTAGAAAGATGTGAAATTCGAATGGTTTGAAAAGTGTCAGAAAAACTTTGATCAGTTGAAAGCCCTTTTGACTGAAGCTCCAGTTTTGGTATAGCCAGAATCGGGAAAAGAGTTTGTGATTTTTAGTGATGCTTCGTTAAATGGTCTGGGTTGCGTCTTGATGCAGGAAGACAAAGTTATAGCTTATGCCTCGAGACAATTAAAACCGCATGAATAAAATTATTCGACGCATGACCTTGAGTTAGTTGCGATCGTGTTTTCTCTAAAAATTTGGCGCCACTATCTTTTCGGTGAGAAATGTCATGTTTTTTCAAATCATAAAATTCTAAAATATTTGATCACTCAGAAAGACTTGAATCTGGGACAAAGAAGATGGTTAGAACTGTTAAAAGGCTACGAGCTTGTGATTGATTATCATCCAGGAAAAGCAACTATTGTTGCTGATGCTTTGAGTCAGAAATTGTTGTTTGATTTACTTGCAATGAATACTCATTTAGTTCTGTCTGATGATGGTTCGATTTTAGATGAATTGAAAGTGAGATCGTTGTTCTTACAGCAGATTTGTGATGCCCAAAAAGTTGACAATGAAATGCTAGCAAAACGAGCTCAGTGTGATTTGAACTCTGACTTAGAATTTCAAGTTGATGATGATGATTGTCTGAGATTCCGAGATCGGATTTGTGTTCTGAGAAATCCAGAGTCGATTCAGTTGATTTTGAAAGAAGCTCATAGTAGTCGCTTATCGGATCATCCGAGAAGTACAAAGATGTATAATGATTTGAAACAACTTTACTGGTGCCCTAGAATGAAAAGAGATATCTCTAATTTTGTTTTGAAATGTTTGATTTGTCAGCAAGTTAAAGCTAAACATCAGGTGCCATCCGGTTTGTTACAACCGATTATGATTCCTGAGTGGAAATGGGATAGAGTGACGATGGATTTTGTTTCAGGTTTACCTTTAACTTTGAGGAAGAAAGATGCAATCTGGGTTACAATTGATAGATTGACAAAATCAGCTCATTTTATTCCGGTGAGAATGGATTATTCGCTTGATAAGTTAGCTAAGTTATACATTTCTGATATTGTGAGATTACACGGGGTGCCACTATCTATTGTGTCTGACAGAGATACGAGGCTTACTTCGTGGTGTTGGAAGAAACTACAAGAGGCTTTAGGTACAAAATTGCACTTCAATACTGCTTTTCACTCGCAGACAGATGGTCAATCTGAGCGGATTGTTCAGATGCTCGAGGATATGTTAAGATGTTGCATTCTTGAGTTTGAAGGTACGTGGGAATAGTATTTGCCATTGATTGAATTCGCATATAATAATAGTTTTCAATCGAGCATTAAAATGGCACCATACGAAGCCTTATATGGTAGGAAATCCCAAACACCTCTATACTGGTCTAAACTTAGTGAAAATAAAATTCACGGGGTTGATTTGATTAAAGAGACTGAACAGAAAGTAAAACTGATATGAAATAGTCTAAAAGTAGTATCTGATCGACAGAAATCATATGCAGATTTGAAATGAAAAGATATTGAATTTCAGATTGGTGATAAAGTATTTTTGAAAGTGTCTCCGTGGAAGAAAATACTTCGATTCGGTAGAAAAGGCAAAATTGAGTCCGAGATTTATTGGGCCGTATGAGATTATCGACATATTGGGCTGGTTGCTTATAGACTATTGCTACCATCTGAGTTACAAAAGATCCATAATGTGTTTTATGTATCGATGCTTCGACGATATAGTTTCGACCCCTCGCATGTGATTTCTCTGTCTGAGATAGAGATTCAGTCTAATATGACTTATGAAGAAGAATCGATCCGTATCTTAACTCGCAAGGTTAAAGAATTGAGAAATAAGAAAATTCTGTTAGTAAAAGTATTATGGCATCGACACAGGGTTGAAGAAGCTACGTGGGAACCCAAAGATGTAATGAGAGAGCAATATCCGAATTTGTTCAATGGTAAGATTTTCAGGGATGAAAATTCCTAAGGGGGGAGGGTTGTAACAGTCCGGTTTATACCCTAGTCGGAATAGTGGTTTTAAGACCACAAATTTGAGTTAGAAAAATATTTTAATATTATTTTTTGTATTTATAGTATATGAATTAATATCTGTGAAAGTTTCGTATGAAAATTTTACCGTTTGTGTGCCGATTTGATAAAAAAGACTTAATCGCAAGAAATGCAAAAGTTGTGTGCTACATGATATGTGTGCCGAATTGACATAGTATATTAAATGTGAGGTTCTAATGTTGTAAATGGACCATTGAATTTATGAATGGACATATATGCCAAGGGTTAGTGGATTTTAAATGTGTTTAGTAAGGCTATTTTGGTAAATGATGAATTAATGTTTACTAATTAAACAAAAGATGATTTTTGCTTCATCTTTTCATCATTTTGCCGAAAATCAAAAAGAAAACAAGGGTTCAAATTTTTCAAATATTCGGCCTTGTTTAAGCTTAATCAAGGTATGAGTTTTGTTCAATTTTTGATGTTTTTACATTTTTGTGATCGTTGTTTTGTGTTCTATCAAGCCCATACCTAAATTTCAGAAATTGTTGATGATTGTGTGATGTGTCATTGATGATTTTGTGAGCTTAATGATGTTATTTGGTGAAATATAAAAGTTTGGTGTTAGATGAGTGTTAGATGAACATGTTTTGTATTGGGATTTTTGATGAGTTTGTTTTTTGTGGACTAAATTAAGAAAGGTATAAAATAAGGGGTTAAAAATGTAAAATAAATGAAAGATATAGGCTTATATCGACTAATGGAATATTCGGCCAAGCATGTGTATAAGGAAATTATGTGTATTTTGTGATTTTATGAAATAAGGACTAAAATGTCAAAATGTGAAAATGTGAGGGCTAATTTGTAAAATGCCCTAAATATATGTATATGGATTGAATTGAATGATTTGGTGAATGAATAAGCTAAATTTGAATGTATATAGATCAAGAACCAAAGAAAACGAAATTAGATCGGGGAAAATCTAAAGTGGTCGAGTAATTGTTTATTTCCATCTGAATCCGTACGAGGTAAGTCTATATACAAATAAATGTGTTTGAATAGAATTATTATTGCTTATATGTTAATGAAATGTGATGAATGGCTATTGGAGCTGATTATGTGAAATCTGAAAAAATTCTGATAATGTGATGACGCCCGAAAAGACCCGTATGAACCATAGGAATAGTTAGGATACATATGTCATGACATAGGATTCCGATATGAGTTATCGTGTAAGACCATGTCTGGGACGTTGGCATCGATTTGAGATTTACGTGTAAGACCATGTCTGGGACATCGGCATCGTATAAGATTTCGTATAAGACATTGTCTGGGACAGAGGCATCGATATTTAATTACATGTAAGACCACGTCTGGGACGTTGGCGTTGTATAAGCTTTCCAAGCTATCCGAGTATCCTGTTTGATTCTGAACGGTTCAACGGGCATTTTGAGAAATGAATGAGTATATGAATGTGCATCCGAATTTCGGTACATATGTATGTATATGAAATTTGGCAATGAAAGGTATGTATGTATATGATCACTTTATATGTGAGCTATATTACATGATATGGAATTATGAGCAAGTGAACATGATCAATTGAAATATAAAAGAAATATGACTTGTGATTGTGTTATGCCATGAACCATATGTATGAAATGGTTTGTAATTGTTCTATGTGATAAGTTTATCTGTATATGGCTTACTAAGCTTTTGAAAGCTTACTTTGTGTGTGTTTGCATTGTTTTATAGATTATCGAAGCTACTAGGAGCTTGGGGATCATATCGAACTCTATTTTGGTACCTTTTAGAAGTGTAAATGTTAAAAGTATGGCCTGTATAGGCTAGGACTAGTGTGATATGTTTTGAGATATGCATTTTATAGTCATGTGATATGTCTTGCTTGTGGAAGAAAATATGGTTTGGATGTGGTACATGATTTGTGCTAAGTAATGGTATGTTTTGATGTTTATAAATAACCAAAAGAAATGGTTAATTTGGTATGTGCTTTGTTGAGAATTTGGTAAGATTTTAGTATGAAAATGGAAGTGATATTTTGAGATATTGATCATGTATGAATTAATGAGTTGTTATGAGATTTTGGTATGTTTTGGTTTAGGTTTTGAGCATGAAATTGGTCGATGAGAAGATGTTTTAAATGGTGTATGTTTTGTGCTTGAAATTGGCTGGAAATGTGGCATATTTGTTGCTAGTTTGATGCCTGTAGGGAGGACCCAAATTGGGTGGCAAATTGTCCTAGTAAATGGACTACTTTGTGCCCACACGGGCAGGGACATGGGTGTGTGTCTCTGCAGTGTTGCTCGAGGGCCACTTCGAAGTGAACCTAGTCAGAGCACGCAGTTGCACACACAGGTGTGTGTTAGGCCATATGGCAAAGTCAATATACCCTCCAGGTTTGACACGGTTGAGCACATGACCCAGACACGGGCATGTGTGGTCATTTTGAATAGCCACACGGGCATGTGACTGGCCGTGTGAGCAAGTTAGTAGCCTCCATAATTTTCACATGGCCTGACACACGGGTGTGTCTTGTTGCCGTGTGGACAAGTGAGTATGTATGCCCTGTTTTGCCATGACCTAGACACACGGGCGTGTCTAAGCCGTGGGAGGCACACGGCCTGCCCACACGGGCGTATGACCTCTGTAACTTTGAATAATGTTTAAGTTTCAAAAAATTTGTATGTGCTCGGTTTAGTCCCGACCCCTTCCCAATGCATGTTGAAGGTCTCGTAGACATTCTAAAGGGACTCTATGTGTATATTTCACTATAGAATGTTTGTGAATATTTGATGTTAGTGAAATGATTGTGAATAGCCACACGGGCATGTGACTGGCCGTGTGAGCAAGTTAGTAGCCTCCATAATTTTCACACGGCCTGACACACGGGTGTGTCTTGTTGCCGTGTGGACAAGTGAGTATGTATGCCCTATTTTGCCACGGCCTGGACGCATGGGCGTGTCTAATCAGTGTGAGGCACACGGCCTACCCACACGGGCGTGTGACCTCAGTAACTTTGAAAAATGTTTAAGTTTTGAAAAAATTTGTATGTGATCAGTTTAGTCTCGACCCCTTCCCAATGCATGTTGAAGGTCTCGTAGACATTCTAAAGGGACTCTATGTGTATATTTCGCTATGGAATGTTTGTGAATATTTGATGTTAGTGAAATGATTGTGATATGATCCAATATGTCCTGTAATGCATATTAAACTTAGTCTGACGACAGATACGGGTTAGGGGTGTTACAATTTGTTGGTATTAGAGCTACGGTTTAGTCGATTCTAGGAGTAATGTAGCGTGTGAGAGTCTAGCTATACATGCCAAACATACGAACTGTGATAGTGTGATGAATACTGATAGATAAAATGTGTTTTTCGTATAGTAAATAGATCCCGAACAAGCCATTGTAACAGTCTGGTTTAGACCTTAGTAGGAATAGTGGTTTTGGGACCACAAATCTGAGGTCGAAAAAAATATTTTAATATTATTTTCTGTGTTTGTAGTATGTGATTAAGTATGTGTGAAAGTTTCATGAATTAATTTTATTTTTTGTGTGGTTAATTTGAGAAGAGGACTTAATCGAAAAAATATAAAAGTAGCCTTTTAATTGAATAAGTGTCGAACTGTTATTGTCTTTAATATGTGAAGTCCTTAAGAGGTTATTATGCCATTGATATGGTTAATGGACATTTATAACCAACCATTATATAAGTTTTATATGTTAAATAATAAGGATAAAAAGGTTTAGTTAATAAGTTTAATTATAATAAAACAAAAGCTAAAATAAAACATTCACTTTTAATTATAATAAAACAAAAGCTAAAATAAAACATTCACTCATCTTTGTTGCACTGAAAATTGAAAGAAAAAGAAGGGTTAAAGCTTTGTTATATTCGACACTTGTAAGTCTTGATTTAGGTATGTTTTGGTTTCAATTTTTTATAATTTCTAAGTTTTTGTGATCATTGCTTTGTGTTTTATCAAGCCCACACTTTAATTTTAGAATTTGATGAAGATTTTGAGATGTGCCATTGATGAATGCTTGAGCTTTAAAATGGTTGATTATGAAATATGAAATATATGTGTTAGATTAACATGTTTTGTCTTTGGATTTTTGATGAATTTAAGTAATTTGGACTAAATTGTGAAAATAATAAATTGAAGGACTAAAATATGAAATAAATGAAATGTATGGACTTGTATGATCTTGATGATTAATCGGCTAAGCATGGGTACAAAGAAATTATGTGTATTTTGTGATTTTGTGAAATAGGAACTTAAATGTCAAAATGTGAGGGTTAATTTGTAAAATGCCCTAAATGTGTGTTTTTGGATTGAATCGAATGCTTTGGTGAATAAATGAGTTAAATTTGAATATGTATAGATCAAGAACCAAAGAAAACGGATATAGACCGAGGAAAGTCGAAAGTGATCGAGTAATCGAATCCGTCTATTTATATCCGTACGAGGTAAGTCTATATACAAGTAAATGTATTTGTGTTGATTTATTTATGTTTATATGAAATTTAATTGTGATGAATGGCTATGGAAGATATACATGTGAAATCTTAGAAGGTATCGACAATATGTCAATGTTCGAAAAGTCCCGTACGAACCTTAGGAATAATTAGGATACGTATGTCATGACATAGGGTTCCGATATGAGATATCGTGTAAGACCACGTCTAGGACATTGGCGTCGATTTGAGAATTACGTGTAAAACCATGTTTGGGACATTGGCATCATATATGATTTCCTGTAAGACCCTGTCTAGGACAGTGGCATCGATATTTGATTACATGTAAGACCACGTCTGGGACGTTGGCATTATACAAATGTTCTGAGTTATCCGAGTATCCTATTTGATTTTGAATTGTTCAACGGGCAATTTTGAGAAATGAATGATTACGAGAAAGGTGTAACCGATATAGGTACGTTTGAAATGTATACCATGTTTGATTATGAAAGGTAAGAATATATGAAATTACAAAAGTGAGATATGTTAAAGTTCTTGAAATTGAAATGGTTATAAATGTTTTATATGTTAAGTTTATTTGTATATGGCTTATAAGCTTTTGAAAGCTTACTTTGTGTGTGTTGTATTGTTTTATAGATCGTTAAAGCTACGGAAGGCTCAGGGATCGTCGAGGATCATCACCACACTATCAAACTCTATTTTGGTACCTTTTGAATGTGTACATAATTAAGTATGGCATGTATAGTCTAGTTGAATTAGATGATGTTTTGAGTTGTATATATAAGCTATGTGATATGGCTTGTAAGTGGGATGTGAATATGGCAAATGAAATTATGTTTTGTGATGCAAAGTCAGTATATTATTAATGAATGGATAGTATAATGAATTGGTAAGTTTTTGTATGGTGTTTGCATAGAAATGTTTAAAGATAGATTGAGATAAATGGTATATAAGTCAGTAGTTTGATATACATTTGAATGGTTAGAAAAGATGGACATTATTGGTATGATTTGGTTGCATTTTGAAGGTATGAAATGTGTTTGTTTGTGGTTGTAGGTTTGATCCTAAATGGGTGGCAAATTGACCTTTCAAATGGCATATATTTGCCTACACGAATAAGCACACGGGCATGTGGCTCGACCGTGTCCCTTGTATTTGTAATTCGATGCAAGTTAGGCTCGCACACGGATTGGACACATGGGCGTGTGACTGGACGTGTGAAACAAGTCAGTGTCGACCATGAGCTGGACACACGGATGTGTGACTGGCCGTGTGATGCATGTCAGTTTCGACCACGGGTGAAACACACGGGTGTGTCCTCAGCCGTGTGGACAAGTCAGTATGTATGCCCTGTTTTGCCACGGCTTGGACACACGGGTGTGTCTGAGGCTGTGTGAGGCACACAGCTTGCCCACATGGGCATGTGACCTCTGTAACTTTGAAAAATGTTAAGTTTTCAAAAAATTTTGTATGTGTTTGGTTTAGTCTCGACCCCTTCCTAATGCATGTTTGAGGTCCCATAGACCTATTTGAGGGAATCTATGTGTAACATCCCAAACCCAGCCTAGACGTTTCGGTCGAATCTGATGTATCACATCGAAGTGTCTTTCAAAATCAAAGCTTGTTGATAGAAAATTGTTTTTAAGTAAAAACCCATTTAGATTTTGTTGTTTGAGAAAAATGTTGGCAAATTAAGTTATTAAGTTTGAAAAATCACTTAATTAAAACGATTGCCATGTTTGTTACCGTTTGTTTCTTAGTTAATTAAAATTCGCGGAAGCTACTCTAATTAAAATCATCTTGCAGTTTGAAAATGCCTGTTTGTCTTCAAAACAGTTATTATTCCTTTTTAAAACTTGTTTGGATCAGGTTGGCAGTTCAAAATAAGAAATTAAAACCCAATAAAAAAGAAAATTAAATCCACCAAAGGCCTTATTACCAAAATCAATAGCCCAATATAAAAGAAATATATAAGTCTACAACAACCATTAGCGAACGAGTAGCCACCTCCGAGTCCCTCGCGGCTCCAAATCGTCTAAGACTGGGGATTACGTGTACAGTTAAAAGATAGGGTGAGCTTATGAAAACTCAGTGTGTAATCCCCTACCATTCAGTCAGTAATATATGCAGTAACAGTTTGGGCCTAAGCCTTTTTCAATAACAGAACACTGTGGGCTTTAACCCCAAATAGTAACATTATAGTGTGGGCCTTAGCCCATTACAGTATCAGAATCAGAAATAGAATACATGTGAGATAAGCCCAATCCAGTGAAAGTATTAGTAATAGAAATGCAACAATGCAATCATGCAACCGATCCCAATCCAACCAACACACCACACGTACCAACCAACACACTATGTGGGGATAAAATCGACCCACCCAGCCAACACACCAATATCAGCACCGGTTGCAGCACTAATCAGTATCGTAGCAAAGCTTCCAGTAATCAGAATGGCTAAGAGCCGTAAACAGGATAGCTATAATGCCATGAGTACTGTAGTATGATTGGCACAAAGCCATTGGTAGTAGTAATATGACCGGCACCCAGCCATCAGTAACGGTAATATGATCGGCACAAAGCCATCAGTAGCAGTGATATGATCGCCACAAAACCATCAGAAGCATCGCAGCAAAGCTGCCAACAATGGTATTGTAGTAAAGCTGCCAGTAATAGTATCTCAGCAAAGCTGCCAATAACAGTATATGTGGCAAAGCCACCAGAAACAGTGATTGAGGGAGAGCCACCAGTACAGTACTTCCTCCATAACAGTATCCCAACCCCATGCAGTATGTCGTGTATGCAAAGTGCCATGCTCAGAATCAGTCATACAAATCATAGAAAAATCAGTCATTTAAATCACAGACAGATCAGTCATTTATGTCACAGACAAATCAATCATTTACATCACAGAAAAATCAATCACTTACATCGCAGACAAATCAATTATTTAACCTCGAGGGCCAAAATAGTCATTTTACCCTTTGGAGATATATTGGTCAATTCACCTAACAGAGGTATTATAGTCATTTTACCTATAGGGGGATCACGGTTGTTTTACCCTATAGGGGTTTCACGGTCATTTTACCCTACAGGGGTATTACGATCATTTTACCCTACAGGGCTATTATAGTCATTTTACTTTTTAGGGGTATTACGGTCATTTTACTCTACAGGGGCATTACGGTCATTCTACCCTATAGGGGTATTACGGTCATTTTACCCTACAGGGGTGTTACGGTCATTCTACCCTACATGGGCATTACGATCATTCTACCCTACATGGGCATTACGGTCATTTTACCTTACAGGGGCATTACTGTCATTCTACCCTACAGAGGTATTACGGTTATTTTATCCTACAGGGGCATTACGGTCATTTTACCTTACAGGGGCATTACGGTCATTTTACCCTAAAGGGACATTACAGTCATTTTACCCTACAGGGGTATTACAGTTATTTTACCCTACGGGGTTATTACTGTAATTTTACCATATGGGGGTATTACGGTCATTTTACCATATTGGGGTATTTCGGTCATTTTACCTTATGGAGGTATTTGGTCACTTTACTTATGTTAGGGTCTCGGTGCAGATAACGACCTCTCTGAAGGTCTACAATCACCTCGAGCGACACAGAAAACCTAAATGTTCATAACGGTGTAAATGGGCCCAAGGCCCAATATTTGGCCCAAGCGGGCCCGTATGCTCGTGTGGCCCATTTAGCCCAATCCAGTATTTGCCACTTAACGTGGATTTTATTTGTGTGGGGCCCACGAGCCCATTGGGCCCACACGACCCATTTCAACCAAACGAGGCGCATGACGACCCAAGAACACGAGAACGCTCGTGGTGGCCTCTACAGTCTATCGCCCATGATTTTGGGCTCAGTTTAGCACACGAGCGATCGCACGCTTGTGAGGCCCCAAATGCCGTAGTTTCAGCTTTTCAATTTTTCTGCTTTTGCCGACTCATAGAAACGATAGTGTGATTACAGACTTTACCGGCTTTTACACCTATTACCGTTTGCAGGGTACCGTTACACACCTTTTTACAGAGTCGTTCCAAGATCTACGAGTACCCCACTTTGTTTGAATGAGGGTGACCTTAATCAGTCAACGAACGCTGTTCAGAACCGACCACATGCCTTCACTGCTTTCTTAACGCATAGTCAAGAACCGATTAGTAAGTGGTAGGGTATATTCGACCAACCCTAAAAACATGAGGTAGCCTTATTACTTTACCGGTTGTTTTGAGAATGAAAGTGTGACTCCTCCAAGTCGTTCACACTTCACCACTTCTTGAGGAAGACCCTAGAATCACAATGAGTGCGGTACGAGAAGAATGAAATAACAATCGGTTAATGGGGTTATTCGGTTTTGGGAAAGAAAGGGAGAGCATAGGTGCATTCGATTTTAAAGGTAAAACAGAGGACAGATTTTGAACACTTACCGATTGTCAGAGCCATTGCAGAATCGAAACAGAGAGGGGACAGTGTTGAGTTTCAGCTAGAGTGAAAACCACCCAGAGAATAGGAGAATCCAAATCAAAAAGGGAGGGAAGAACTTTCAGTCACAAGCCAAAAATGAGAACGAGTCTGTAACACCCCGAACCCGGCCTAGAAGTTAGGCCCGAATCTGGCGTGTCACATGGAAGGGTTTTTGAAAACCCTATTTCTTGTTGGTAAAACTTGTTTAAGAGTTAAAGCCTCTTCGTTAAAACTCAAAACACTTAAGCAAATGCTATCCACTTGAAAATCAAATTACTTTTAAAACCTTATCTATTCAAAATAAACAATTTACGAAAATGTGATGTTTAGAAATAGAGTTGCAGAAGCATATTGAAAATGTTGCGGAAACGCAGTGTTTTGAAAACAGTTACTATTTTGGAAATCGTATTCCACCTTTAGCAGTTAGAAAACATCATAAATAAATATCAGAAATAATAAGTTAAAAATAAAGAGGCCTTATTACAAAATTATTAATCCAATAAATTAAAAGAAAATGAAATAAAGTCGCTAAGTTTAACTTTAAAGCATATTTGACGTGTGGCCACCTTCGAGTCCCTTGCAACTCTAAACCGTCTAAGACTGGGGATTACCTGCACTATTAAAAACGAGGTAAGTTTACAAAAACTCAGTGTGTAATCCCCTTACTAGAGTAACAGTCAGTATACAAAAACAGAAACTGAAACAGTCTGGGCCAAAGCCCTTTAACACTAACAGTACAGTCCAGTTCAAAGCATACATGGGTCATAGCCCACTACCATATCATTTAGGTCACAGCCCATACAGAATCAATTGGGTCTAGCCCAAACCAATAACAGAACAACTGGGCCTAAGCCCAGTATAGTGACAGATCTCATAAACAGATATGCAACAGTATGAGGATACATCCCACCCCGGTCCAGCCAACACACCACCCGTACCAACCAACACACCATGTGGGGATAAAATCGACCCACCCATCCAACACACCAAGCTTAGCACCGGTTTCGGCACTAAGTCAACAGAACAGCTCGGCGCCATAGACAGAACGACTGAAAGCCATAAATATTGCAGCAACGTTGCCGTTTAACAGAACGGCTAAATGCTGTAAACAGAATGGTTATAAACCATAATCAGGATGGCACAGAGCCATAATCAGGATGGCACAAAGCTACCGGTGACTGTAATAATTTTGGCACATAGTAATCAGCAACGGTAATATAATCGGCACATAGCCACGAATAATTATGATCGACACAGAGTCATCAATATATATGTTAGGCACATAGCCACAGGTAAATACGGTTGGCACAAAGCCATAATCAAGATGGCACAGAGCCATATTTATCGCAGAAAGGCTAAAAGCCTTGTATAGAACGGCAATGGGCCGTACACTTCCTCCATAACTTTGTCCCAACCCCATGCAATATGTCGTGTATGTCATGCTCAATCATCACAGGTGTATGCAGAATGACCATACTCAGTAACAGTCATTTAAACATGTAATAAAAGCATATCAGTCATACAACCACAATCAACTTAGTTAAAACATAGTCATACGATCACAGTCAAGTCATGGCACAAAATCAGTCTTTTACCCTCAAGGGTAAAATAGTCATTTTACCCTATAAGGGTATTTCGGTAATCCTACCCTACAGGGGTAATTTGGTAATTCTACTCAAAACTAATCCATGTATGCAGTGCATCTCAAACTTAATCAATCATACAATTAACACATTCAACACTAGTACTACCACGAGGGTACAACAATCATTTAATCGGTTAGGGGTAAAATAGTCATTTCACCATGTAAGGGCATCTCAATAATTTTACCCATCGAGGGTATTTCGGTAACTATACCCATAAAGGGTATTTCGATAACTTTACCCAAAGAGGGCATTTTAGTAATTTCGCAAACTAGGGGTATTTTGGTAATTTCGTAAATCGGGGTATTTCGATAATTCTATAAACCAGGGGTATTTCAGTAATTTCACAAATTAGGGGTATTTCGATAATTTTGTAATTCGAGGGTATTTTGGTAATTTCACAAATCAGGGGTATTTCGGTAATTTTGCAATCTAAGGGTATTTCGGTACTTTCACTAATAAAGGTTATTTTGGTAATTTTGCAATTTGAGGGTATTTTGGTAATTTCACAAATTAGGGATATTTCGATAATTTGCAATTCGAGGGTATTTTAGTAATTTTGTAAACCAAGGGTATTCTGAACAGAGATAACGATGCGAATGGGCCTAGGGTCCATTCTCGGCCCAAACGGACCCTCACGCTCGTGTGGCCCATTTAGCCCAAATCTAGCCATAGATATGAGATTCACATAGACCAGTTCAATATCTGCTACACAATCATACAATTTATTCATATGGACCCATGGGCCCATTAGGCCCACTTGGCCCCTTTCGGCCTATCGTGGCCCAAACAGCCTAACCAACAAGAACACCTATGATGGCCTCAACTATCGCGTCGAAGCTCCCACACGTGCGCTTGTACGCTCGTGTTGCTACCATCGTCGTGTGACCGGCATTTCGCCATTTGCCGCTCTACAGCTAGAGTAGTGCAAAATAAATAGGAATCTGAGGATGATCCGCGCTCTGAACACTCCTATGCCCAAACTCCAACCAAGGTATGCTTACTCTCATCATAGATTGCTCTATTTAAAGCCAACTTCTCACCTTCCCTCATGCTAGCTTCCCGATGTGGGGTCCCTCCTTCAGTAGAGTTTAAATCCATCACAACCACTTGCTGTCCCAACTTAGCAAAATAAATGTCCCTTTTTGCTTGCAATGGGATTCGAACCCTTGCCCTCCCTAATCCTCCAAACGCTACATGCCACCACAACACAAGCCCCTTTTTGTGTCTGTAACACTCCAAACCTGGCCTAGATGTTACGATCGGATCTAGCATGTCATATAGAAGGGTTGTTTAAAAACAAAGCGTTCGTTGAAAATGTTTGCATCTCTTTTGAAAACTCCGAGTTACGTTGGTTGTTTATTAAAACCCGGTTTACTTAGTGTCCATTTTGGAAAAGTTGTAATTAACTAGAAAACTACCTTTATTATGAAAACCGATTTTGAATATTTACGGTAACGTGATATTTTAGAAAGCGATTTTCAATGTTTTAAGAAAACCCCGTTTTTATAAGTTTAACAGTTATAATTGAAAGGTTAAAAGAAAAATATACCAATGGCCTTATAACAAAATATCAACCCAAAATAAATAATCTTAAAGATAAAGTAAAAACTGAATTTACTAAAGTTTGAGAGAAATCTCCGTTGTATAGCCACCACTGAGTCCTCTACGGCTCCAAATCCTTTATTGCCGAGGATTACCTGCGAGGTTAAAGAAAAGGGGTGAGTTACGAGAACTCAGTGTGTAATTCCCCACATGACATTAACTGGGCCCGAGCCCATAAGGCATCAATCTGGGCCTAAGCGATATAATCATGGTAATACAATGATGGGATGCAAAGAATGTAATGCAACCCAACTCAGTCCAACCAACACACCCCCGTACCAGCCAATCACGCCTGTGGGAATCAAGTCAACCCACCCCGCCAAACACACCAATATTGCAGACAAGCTACTAATCACAGAATATTTGTGGCTGAGCCACCAGAGTCATAATTATGTAGATGTATATATATTGTGGCTATGCCACCAGGCTACACTGCTTTTCAATCATTAACCCGCCCCATGCAACATGATAAAATGCAATATATAGATCAACATATAAAAGTGTAATGTAAATATACACACGTTACTTGACAAAACTGAGGGTAAAATAGTCATTCAACCCATCGAGGGTATTTTAGTAATTTCGCAACCCAGGGGTATTTCGATAATTTACCCTTTAAGGGTATTTTGGTAATTTTACAACCTAGGGGTATTTCGGTAATTTACCCTCTAAGGGTATTTTGGTAATTTTGCATATTAGGGTTTTAATGACCCAACAGAAGGTCCATTGTCGCCTCGAGCAACTCAAGTATTCTAAACAGAGATAATGATGCGAATGGGCCTAAGCCTATTCTCGATCCAAGTGGGCCCACGTGCTCGTGTGGCCCATTTAGCCCAAATCTAGCCACAGATATGAGATTCACATAGTTCAGTCTAATATTTACTACATGATCCTACAAATTATTCATATGGGACCATAGGCCCATTGGGCCCATTTGGCCCCGTCGTGGCCCAAACAGCATCAACCCAAAAGAATACTCATAGTGGCCTCGACTATCGCGTGGCTACCATCGCCGTGTGACTGGCATTTCAGCAATTTGCCGCTCTATAGCTAGAGTAGGGCGAAATACACACCTGATAGAAATCTGAAGCTGCTAAACCGCACTCCGAGCACTCCTATGCCCAACGCCAACCAGGAATGCTTACTCTCCTCATAGATTGCTCTATATAAAAGCCAGCTTCTCACTTTCCCTCTTGCTAGTTTTTCGATGTGGGATCCCTTCTTTAGTAGAGTTTAAATCCAACACAAACTCTAGCCGTCCAATCCACAAAATAAATACTCCCTTGCTTGTCATGAAATTCGAACCTAGGCTACCTTGTAGCTTAATCCACGCCGCTAGCCACGGGGCCACAAGCTCCTCTTGTGTCTAAAATCATGCGCAACTAAATATAAATCTATGGGCCAAAGTCTAAGTTCACTTAAAAATAAAATCAAAATGCAAGCGCCAAGACTTGAACCTTGGACCCCTTACTTCCTTGTCTGGCATCATTCCCTTGTCTCCTATGTGGCGCCATTTGCCACTAGACCACAACTCCTTTTTGTGTCAATTTTTCTCCACATTTTATTCTTAAAGCCTACTTACTAACTCCTAGGGTTTTACTCACCTAAAACCAAAATTTTCCTAAAGCCCAAGTTTGAACCCGGGACTTCATAGAAGCCCCTTAACCTTCCAAAATCACTCACCTAACAGGTCCAACTTGCATAAATGCCGTTCTCATGTTCTCAAAAATTTTAAACGCTCCCACGCTTAAGGCCCAATGGGCTGAATTCTACTAGGCCCAAATTCGGGTCGTTACAAACCTACCCCCTTAAAAAAAATTTCATCCTCGAAATTTCCAACTATCCAACAGTCGTTTAACACAGACTACTCTACCACGCTGCCGCTGCGCACTCTGATTCCAATAACACTAATACACTTCTAACCTAATCTAGAAACCTCTTCACCCAACCAAATGTCTAACCACAGAAGCTAACAGATCTTTATCACACATACATACAATTTCTATATTGAAACATCACATCCAACAAAATACACACAGAACAAATACCAAAAATATAGTCATTACAGCATATAACAGAGCATAAGGTCAAGAAACTTACAGATTTGGTGCCGGGGACTTGGTGTGCCATACTTGCAGTAACACTATCACTTTATCTAAACCAAGGTTTAAGCAAATTTGGAAAAATTTTCAAACCCATTCCACAGCCGAGTTTTGCAACCGGGCATTGATATGTAAAATGTAACACCTCAAACCCGGCCTAGACGTTACGACCGGATCTAGCATGTCACATAGAAGGGTTGTTTAAAAACAAAGAGTTCATTAAAAATGTTTGCATCTCTTTTGAAAACTCCGAGTTACGTTGGTTGTTTATTAAAACCTGGTTTACTCAGTGTCCATTTTGGAAAAGTTGTAATTAACTAGAAAACTGCCTTTGTTATGAAAACCAATTTTGAATATTTTCGGTAACGTGATATTTTAGAAAGCGATTCTTAATGTTTTAAGAAAACCCCGTTTTTATAAGTTTAACAGTTATAATTGAAAGATTAAAAGAAAAATATACCAATGGCCTTATTACAAAATATCAACCCAAAATAAATAATCTTAAAGATAAAGTAAAAATTGAATTTACTAAAGTTTGAGAGAAATCTCCGTTGTATGGCCACCACTGAGTCCTCCACGGCTCCAAATCCTCTATTGTCGGGGATTAACTGCGAGGTTAAAAAAAGGGGTAAGTTATGAGAACTCAGTATGTAATCCCCTACATGACATTAACTGGGCCCGAGCCCATAAGACATCAATCTGGGCCTAAGCCCTATAATCATGGTAATACAATGATGGGATGCAAAGAATGTAATGCAACCCAACCCAGTCCAACCAACACACCCTCGTACCAGCCAATCACACCTGTGGGGATCAAGTCAACCCACCCCGCCAAACACACCAATATTGCAGACAAGCTGCTAATCATAGAATATTTGTGGGTGAGCCACCAGAGTCATAATTATGTAGATATATATATTATGGCTATGCCACCAGGCTACGCTGCTCTTCAATCATTAACCCGCCCCATGCAACATGATAAAATGCAATATATAGATCAACATATAAAAGTGTAATGTAAATATACACACGTTACTTGACAACATTGAGGGTAAAACGATCATTCAACCCATCGAGGGTATTTTAGTAATTTTGTAACCCAGGGGTATTTCGGTAATTTACCCTTCAAGGGTATTTTGGTAATTTCGTAACCTAGGGGTACTTTGGTAATTTACCCTCCAAGGGTATTTTGCTAATTTCGCATATTAAGGTATTAACAATCCAACAGAAGGTCCACTGTCGCCTCGAGCTACTCAAGTATTCTAAACAGAGATAATGATGCGAATGAGCCTAAGGCACATTCTCGGCCCAAGTGGGCCCACACGCTCGTGTGGCCCATTTAGCCAGATCTAGCCACAGATATGAGATTCACATAGTTCAGTCTAATATTTACTGCACGATCCTACAAATTATTCATATGGGCCCACTTGGCCTCGTTCGGCCCATCGTGGCCCAAACAGCATGAACCCACAAGAATACTCATGGTGGCCTCGACTATCACGTCGAAGCTCCCACACGTGTGCTTGCACGCTCGTGTGGCTACCATCGCTGTGTGATCGGCATTTCGGTAATTTGCCGCTCTACAGCTAGAGTAGGGCGAAATACACACCTAATAGGAATCTGAAGCTGCTAAACCGCCCTCCGAGCACTCCTATGCCCAACGCCAACCAGGTATGCTTACTCTCCTCACAGATTGCTCTATTTAAAGCCAGCTTCTCACCTTCCCTCTTGTTAGCTTTCCAATGTGGGATCCCTTCTTCAGTAGAGTTTAAATCCAACACAAACTTTGGCCGTCCAATCCGAAAAATAAATACTCCCTTGCTTGTTATGAGATTCGAACCTAGGCTCCCCTGTAGCTTAATCAACGCTGCTAGCCACGGGGCCACAAGCTCCTCTTGTGTCTAAAATCATGCGCAACTAAATATAAATCTATGGGCCAAAGTCTAAGTTCACTTAAAAATAAAATCAAAATGCAAGCGCCAAGACCCTTACTTCCTTGTGTGGCGTCATTCCCTTGTCTCCTATGTGGCGCCATTTGCCACTAGACCACAAATCCTTTTTCTGTCATTTTTCTCCACATTTTATTCTTAAAGCCTATTTACTAACTCCCAGGGTTTTACTCACCTAAAACCAAAATTTTCCTAAAGCCCAAATTTGATCCCAGGACTTCATAGAAGCTCCCTAACCTTTCAAAATCACTCACCTAACAGGTCCAACTTACATAAATGTTGTTCTCATGTTCTCAAAAATTTTAAACGCTGCCACGCCTAAGGTCTAATGGGCCCAATTCTATTTGGCCCAAATTCGGGTCATTATAGTGTCTAAAATCATGCGCAACTAAATATAAGTCTATGGACCAAAATCTAAGGTCATTTAAAAGGAAATCAAAATGATTTGCAAGCGCCAAGACTTGAACCTTGGACCCCTTGCTTCCTCTGTGGCGTGACTTCCTTGTCTCCCATGTGGCACAATTTGCCACTAGACCACAACTCCTTTTGTGTCATTTTTCTCCACATTTTTTTCTTAAAGCCTACTTACTAACTCCCAGAGTTTTATTCACCGAAAACTAAAATTTTCCTAAAGCCCTGGTTTGATCCCGAGACTTCATGGGAGCCCCCTAACCTTCCAAAATCAGTCACGTAATAGGCGCTACTTGCATTAATGTTGTTCTCTTGTTCTCAAAAATTTTAAATGCTCCCGTGCCCAAGGCCCAATGGGCCCAAATTCAGGTCGTTACAATTCTACCCCCTTAAAGAAATTTCGTCCTCAAAATATCTAACTACCTAACAGTCATTTAACACAAACTACTCTACTACGCTGCCGCTTCGCATCTCATCCCAATAACACTAATACACTTTTAACTTAATCTTGAAATCTTTTACACACAACCAAACATCTGACCACAGAAACAAATAGATATTTATCACACATGCATACAATTTCTATATTCAAACATCACATCCAAACAAAACACAAAGAGAATAAATACCAAAAGAAATACAGTCCAATATCTAAAGAACTACCTATTTCTAACTTACTGTATTTAAATTTCTAAATAGTTAAAAGTATTTAGAAACTTACAGATTTGGGCCCAACTTCTAGGCCGAGTTTGGGGTGTTACAGAGTCTCAAGGCTAGGGTGATAGGTTCGGTCGAAAGAATCAATAGTCAAGAAGGGATGATTAGGCAGTTTGCCGAAATTGAAAAGAATAGAGAAGAAGAAGGAGAGGTTTCAGCAGATGTCGTTGCAAAAAAAAGGGGAGAGGAATGGACTTGAAAATAAAATAGTCTATGTTACCAGAATGGTAGGAGTCGAATACCCAAAATAAGCATATGCCCACTTGCAAATTCGGCACAAGACAGCAGAGAAAGAAAAACCTTAGCAATTCAGAAAACCAATGACAAACTAACCAAAACTGAGAGAAAACCCCTCAGTTGAATTTCCTATCCCCCAATTCGGTACCCACAACCCTACACACTTCCACTTCCTTTATTCTCTCCATAATACTCTCCTTAATCCTCTCCATGACCAATTCAAACACCTCTTCAGCAGTGTCTCAGTCCAACTCTTCTAACTTCCCAGCTCAAGCAGCAAAATAAACACTGCATTACTTATCCCAGGATTTGAACCCCAGACCTCATAGTTACACCACACGCCACTTGCCACTAAGCCACAATCTCCTCTTGTAACAGTCCGGTTTAGACCCTAGTCGGAAGAGTGGTTTCAAGACCACAAATCTAAGTCAGTAAAATATTTTAATATTATTTTTTGTGTCTTTGATATGTGATTAAGCATGTGTTAAAGTCCCATAAGTTAATTCGATCATCTGTGTGCTTAATGTGGTAAAAGGATTAAATTGTATTAAATGCAAAACTAACATGATATTTGTAAAAGTGCCTATTTGATGTGGCTTTTGAAAGTAGTGGCCTTAAGAGGCAATTAAACCATTATTTAGATAGTGGTTGATTAATAGACAAAAATGGCCTTGAATTATATGTTATTATATATTTTGTAATAAGGTTAATTTGGTAAATTGATTAATAAGTTTAATAAAGCTTATAATAAAACAAAAAAAATTAAATAGTGGAAAATGTTCATCTTTTCCACCGAAATATGGAAAAAAGAATAGGTTTCATGAGCTTGAAGTATTCGGCCCTTGTTTCCTTTGATTAAGGTAAGTTTTAACTTCGATTTTTGATAATTTCTATGTTTTTACAATAGTTGCTTCGAGTACTTTGAAACTCATGTTGTAATTTGAAGAATTGATGATGTTTATGAGATGTGCCATTGATGAAATGGTGAGCTTTGTGATGAGTATTGGTGTTAAATGAAAGATATGTGTTTAATGAACATGTTTTGTTCTTGAATTTTTGATGAATTTAGCTATTTACGGCTAAATTGTGAAAATAGCATTTTGAAAGACTAAAATGTGAAATAAATGAAATGTATGGATTGATATGAACATAGTGTGTATTCGGTTAACCATGAGTAAAAGCAAATTTGTTGTATTTTGTGATTTTGTGAATTAGGGACTAAATTGTCCAAATGTGAAAATATGAGGGCTAAATTGCAAATTTCCCTAAATGTGTGTTCTTGAATTGAATTGGATGAATTAGTGAATAAAAGGGTTAAATTTGAATATGTATAGATCAAGAACCGAAGAAAATGGACCCAGATTGTGGGAAAGCGAAAGTAATCGAATAACTGAGTCCGAACAAATATCCGAATCCGAGGCAAGTCGATATACAAATAAATGTATTTGTATTGAATTATATATGCTCACATGACTTTTGATAATGATGAATGTATATGAGCTGATGTATACAAGAATTCCGAGATAGAATCGACATAGTGTCAATGTCCGAGAAGTCCCGTTTGAACCCAGTGATAGATAGGATAGTATATGTCAAGACATAGGTGTCTGTTAAGTGATTATGTGTAAGACCACATCTGGGACGTAGGCATTGATTCGAGATTTCATGTAAGACCAAATCTAGGAAATTGGCATCATTATGATATTTACGTGTAAGACCATGTTTGGGACATTGGCATCGTATTGATTCATGTAAGACCCTATCTGGGACAGTGGCATCGATATCTGATTACATGTAAGACAATGTCTAGGACGTTGGCATTGTACGACTATTCTAAGCAGTCTGAGTATCCTATTAGATTTCAAATGGTTCAACTGGTAATTCCGAGATACGAATGACTATGTTAATTTAATATCCATTTCAAGTATGTTTGAAAAGTACACTATGTGTATATAAAAGGTAAGTGCCTATATGAACTTATTAAAATGCATATGTGTGTTGAAATGATGAGATAATATGAGAATATATGTTTGAATAAGCTAAATGTATATGTGATATTTGAGTTGAAGAATATGGTAAGATATGGCTAATCAATTGAGCCAAAGAATATATGTGATGAATTTGCTATGAGGACCAAAAATGTTCTTGTATCAATTTAGTTATGTACATGTTAGACCAAGTTTATTTGTATATGGCTTACTAAGATTTTGAAAGCTTACTCTCTGTGTGTTTACTCTGTTTTATAGATCGTCAAAGCTTTTAAAGGCTCGGGGACCGTCGAGGATCGTCATCACTTTACTCAAACTTATTTTGGTATTTTGAAAATGTGTATATAGCTAAATATGACATGTATAGGCTAGTCATGTTAGACCATGTTTGATATGTATAAATAGCTATGTGATGTGGCTAGTTATATGTTGGAGTATGCATTAGTGAGTATGGTATATAATGTTGGTTTTGGTATGATCTCATGACTATGAAATGGTCAAGCTTATGGTCAGCATATGGAGGAATTTTGGGTATGTATGTTTAATCAAAGAAATGGTTACATGAAAAGTAAATGTAGATGAATCATGCTTGAATGTATATATGTTTTAGTTGGGCAAAGTGGTATGATTAGAAATGAGTTTGAATGTGAAGATGTGTTGATTTTTTGACATGTTTTTGGATGTCAAATGTGCATAAAATGAATTGGTAATATGCTTGTAGGGTTGACCCAAGTGTGGGTGGCATTTTGGCCTTGCAAGTGGCCTATTTTGCCTATGCGGCCATGGCACATGGGCGTGTCTGGTGGCCGTGTGAGTAAGTCAGTAGTTTGCCTATTATACACGGCCATGGCACACAGGCGTGTCTGGTGGCCATGTGGATAAGCTAGTATATATGCTCTATTTTGGTATAGCGAGGGCACATGGGTTTGTCTAATAGCCATGGAAGGCACACGGCCTGCCTACACGGGCGTGTGGTCTTTATAACTTAGAAAGGTTTTAAATTTCTGGGAATTTTTGTATGTGTTTGGTTTAGTCCCGACCCTATTCTAAAGCATGATTGAGGTCTCGTTGACCTATAAAAAGGGACTCTTTGATTGTGATTGATGAATTGTATTATAAACTGTCTGTAAAAGTTTTTGATCTGTCTGGTAAAGCCTTAAACCCTAATCCGGCGATGGATATGAGTTAGGGGTGTTATAATTGATTGTTTAGCCAATTCTCAGACTAACGTAGCGTGTAAGAGTCTAGCTATACATGCAATATATCTGAATTGTGATAGTGTGATGAATCCTGACCTGTAAAATGTGATTTATGTATAGTAATGGATCCTGAAAGAGCTGTAGTTGACGATGTAGACAGCAATGCGCCTGCTTCTTCGCAAGGGACAACGCCATGTGATTCGAGACCGGCTACGAGTGATCAGGAGGGAGAAGATAAACAAGCTATCTTCCAAATGATGAGTGAGTGGTTCACTCAATTTGTGAGAAATAACTCGACTGTTTCACAACCTCTGCCCCTGATTAATCCCCCACAGACATCTGCTATGCCTCCGACTATAACACTGAATCTGTTGAACAAGCCTCCTGTTGACAAAATTCGTAAGTATGGGGCTGAAGAGTTCAAGGCTACTAGTGATGACAATGCCGAGAGAGTTGAGTTTTGGCTAGAGAACACAATCTGGGTATTTGATGAAATGTCGTTGAGTCCGAAAGAATGCATAAAATGTGTTGTATCCTTGCTACGAGATACAGCTTATCAGTGGTGGAAGACTGTAATTTCTGTTGCTCTGAAAGAACGGGTCACTTGGGATTTCTTCCAGTCTGAGTTCCAAGAGAAATACAATAGTCAGAGATTTATTGATTAGAAATGGAAAGAATTTCTAGATTTGAAACAGGGTCGCATGTTAGTCACTGGATATGAAAGAGAGTTTGTGAGACTAAGTCAGTATGCTCGGGAATGTTTATCGATGGAAGCAATAATGTGCAAAAGATTCGAAGATGGTCTTAATGAAGATATTCGTTTACTAGTTAGGATTCTGGAAATAAAAGAGTTTGTAATGCTTGTTGACGGAGTGTACAAAGTTGAAGCACTCGAGAAAGATAAAAGAAAAGCTGAGACTGAAGCTAGAGAGGTGAGAAAGAGATTTTATGGTAAATCATTTTAGTCTGCTTCGAAGAAATTCAGAGATGAACAAAGTCGTTCGTGAGTTAATATGAGATTTTTGAATAGATATCAAGCTAGAACACAATCGAGCTCTAAAGCTCTGGCAACTTCAATGGCAAGTGTTGGAAACGTTCGATCTGAGAAACCTGAATGTAAACATTATGGAAAAAGGCATCCAGGAAGTTCTAGATTAAATGACCGAGCTTGTTTTAGATGTAGATCATTAGACCATTTCATCCGTGATTGCCCAGAGTTTGTTGAGCCATAGACTGTACAAAATCCGAGATTTGATAATGCTCTAGTGAGAGGTAGACTTTCCCAAAATGTAAGAAATGTCAGTGGTAGTCAGAGAACTACGAGGGATACTGTTACAAGATCCGAAGCTAGAGCACCTGCCAGAGGTATGCTATCCAGGCTCGGGAGGAAGCTTCATATCCAGATGTTATAACGGGTATATTTACACTTTATGATACTTCTGTGATTGCATTGATAGACCCTGGTTCTATTCATTCATATATATGCATGAACTTAGTATCCAGTAAGACTTTACCTATAGAGTCTACTGAGTTTGTTAATGTTTCGAGATATCTGTTTCCATGCTGATCTGATGCTATTACCATTTGATGAGTTTGATATTATTCTGGGTATGGACTGCTGACATTGCATGATGCTGTTGTGAGCTGTAAAAGAAAGACTATTGATTTGAAATGTCCGAATGATGAAATAATCAGGGTTGAGTTTAATGATTTGAATGGATTGCCTGTTGTGATATCTGTATTGAAAGCTCAAAGATATGTGAAAAAGGGATATGAGGCATATTTTGCTTATGTAATTGATTCAAAAGTGTCTGAAAAGAAAGTTGAATCAGTGCCAGTTGTTTGTGAGTTTTCTAGTGTATTCCCTGAAGAGTTACCAGGATTGCCTCCGATACGCGAAGTCGAATTTGGTATTGATCTATTGCTTGGTACGACACCTATTTTGATAGCTCCGTATGGAATGGCACTAACAGAATTAAAAGAATTAAAGTCACAGTTGCAAGAATTGACTAATAGAGGGTTGCAAGACTGAGTTTCTCACCTTGGGGTGCTCCTGTTCTGTTTTTGAAAAAGAAAGACGGCACGATGAGAATGTGCATTGATTATCGTCAGTTGAACAAAGTGACAATAAAGAATAAATATCCGTTGCCCAGGATTGACGATTTGTTTGATCAGCTACAAGGAGCCGTTGTATTTTCAAAGATAGATCTAATATCGGGTTACTACCAATTGAGGGTAAAAGATTTAGACATTCAGAATACTACTTTCAGAATGGGGTACGGGCATTATGAGTTTTTAGTTATGCCTTTCGAATTAACGAATGTTCCTGTTGTCTTTATGGATCTGATGAACAGAATTTTCAGACCGTGCCTAGATCGATTTGTTGTTGTTTTCATCAACGATATTTTGATTTATTCATGGAATGAAACTGAACATGCTGAACATCTAAGGATTGTGTTGCAAACTCTGAGAGAAAAGTAATTATATGCGAAATTTAGCAAATGTGAATTTTGGTTGCATGAAGTCAGTTTTCTGGGACATATAGTATCAGCCTTTGGAATACTAGTTGATCCAAGCAAGATTTCTGCTATTTTAGATTGGAAACCTCTGAAGAATGTATCTGAAGTCTGTAAGTCTTTTGGGACTTGCTAGTTATTATCGAAGATTCGTAAAAGGCTTTTCTATGATTGCAATTCTGTTGACTAGATTACTTCAGAAAGATGTTAGATTTGAATGGTCTGATAAATGTCAGAAAAGTTTTGATCAGTATAAAACTTTCTTAATTGAAGCTCCAGTGTTAGTACAACCAGAATCGGGTAAAGAATTTGTGATATATAGTGATGCTTCGTTAAATGGTCTGGGATGTGTTCTGATGCAAGAAGGCAAAGTCATAGCTTATGCCTCAAGAAAATTGAAGCCTCATGAAAAGAATTATTCGACACACAACCTTGAGCTAGCTGCAATTGTGTTCGCATTAAAGATTTGGCGACATTATCTGTTCAGTGAGAAATGTTACGTATTTTCAGATCATAAAAGTTTAAAATATCTGATGGCCTAGAAAAATTTGAATTTACGACAGAGAAGATGGTTAGAGCTATTGAAAGATTATGAACTTGTAATAGATTATCATTCGGGTAAAGTAAATGCCGTTGCTGATGCACTGAGTAGGAAATCATTGTTTGCACTACGTGCTTTGAATGCTCAATTATATTTTTCTGATGCTAGTTCAGTGATAGCTGAATTGAAAGCAAAACCATTGTTTTTACAGTAGATATGTGATGCTCAGAAAGTTGATAATGAAATAATAGCGAAACGAGCTCAGTGTGATTCGAACTCTGATTCTAACTTTCAAGTGGGTGATGATGATTGCTTGAGATTTCGAGATCGAACCTGTGTTCCGAGAAATCTAGAGTTGATTCAGTTAATCTTGAATGAAGCACATAACAGTCGTCTATCTGTTCATCCGGGAAGTACAAAGATGTACCGTGATCTAAAACAACACTATTGGTGGTCTGGTATGAAACAAGACATTTTTGACTTTGTGTCAAAATGTTTAATCTGTCAGCAAGTTAAAGCTGAACATCAGGTACCATCTGGTTTGTTACAACCATTTCTGATTCCCGAGTGGAAATAGGATAGAGTGACAATGGATTTTGTTTCGGGATTGCCTCTAACTCTGAGAAAGAAAGATGCGATTTGGGTAGTAGTTGATCGATTGACGAAATCTGCCCATTTTATTCCCGTACGATCTGATTACTCACTTGATAGATTAGCTGAGCTTTATATTTCTGAGATTGTGAGATTGCACAGGGTGCCACTATTCATTATGTCAGACAGAGATCTGAGGTTTACATCACGATTCGGGAAGAAATTACAAGAAGCATTAGGCACGAAATTGCATTTCAATACAGCTTTTCATCCACAAACGGATGGTCAATCTGAGCGGATTATTCAGATTCTCGAGGACATGTTGAGATGTTGCATCCTTGAGTTTAATGGTTCGTGGAAGAAATATCTGTGATTGATTGAATTTGCATATAATAATAGTTTTCAGTCGAGTATCAAAATGGCACCATATGAAGCTTTGTATGGACGTAAATCTCGTACACCTCTATATTGGATCGAGCTCAGTGAAAATAAGCTACATGGAGTTGATTTGATAAAAGATACTGAACAAAAACTAAAAGTAATTCGTGATAATCTGAAATCAACATCTGATCGTCAGAAGTCTTATGCAGACTTGAAACAAAAAGAGATTGAATTTGAGATCGGTGATAAAGTGTTTCTGAAAGTGTCTCCGTGGAAGAAAGTATTTCGATTTGGACATAAAGGCAAGTTGAGTCTGAGGTTCATCAGACCTTATGAGATTATCGAGTGTGTTGGGCCAGTTGCGTACAAATTGTTGTTGCCACCTGAGCTAGAAAAGATTCATAATGTATTTCATGTATTGATGCTCCATAGATATCGATCCGATCCGTCACATGTGATTGCTCCGTCTAAAATTGAAATCTGATCTGATATGACATACGAGGAGAAACCTATCCGTATCTTAGCTCATGAAGTGAAAGAATTGAGAAATAAGAAAATTTCGTTAGTGAAAGTAGTGTGGCATCAAAACAGAATAGAAGAGGCTACGTGGGAGCCTGAGAATTCAATGAGACAGCAATATCCGAATCTGTTTATCGGTAAGAATTCCGGGGACCAAAATCTCTAAGGGGGAGAATTGTAATAGTCCAGTTTAGACCCTAGTCAGAACAGTGGTTTCGAGACCACAAATATGAGTCAGTAAAATATTTTAATATTATTTTTCGTGTCTTTGATATGTGATTAAGCATGTGATAAAGTTCCGTAAGTTAATTTGATCATTTGTGTGCTTAATGTGATAAAAGGATTAAATTGTATTAAATGCAAAACTAACAAGATATTTGTAAAAGTGCCTATTTGATGTGGCTTTTGAAAGTAGTGGCCTTAAGAGGCAATTAAACCATTATTTAGATAGTGGTTGATTAATAGACAAAAATGGCCTTCAATTATATGTTATTATATATTTTGTAATAAGGTTAATTTGGTAAATTGATTAATAAGTTTAATAAAGCTTATAATAAAACAAAAGAAAATTAAATTGTGGAAAATGTTCATCTTTTCCACCGAAATATAGAAAAAAGAATAGGTTTCATGAGCTTGAAGCATTCAGCCCTTGTTTCCTTTGATTAAGGTAAGTTTTGACTTTGGTTTTTGATAATTTCTATGTTTTTGCAATCGTTGCTTCGAGTACTTTGAAACCCATGTTGTAATTTGAAGAATTGATGATGTTTATGAGATGTGCCATTGATGAAATGGTGAGCTTTGTGATGAGTATTGGTGTTAAATGAAAGATATGTGTTTAATGAACATGTTTTGTTCTTGAATTTTTGATGAATTTAGCTAATTAGGCCTAAATTGTGAAAATAGCATTTTGAAGGACTAAATTGTGAAATAAATGAAATGTATGGATTGATATGAACATAGTGTGTATTCGGTTAAGCATGAGTAAAATAAAATTTGTTGTATTTAGTGATTTTGTGAATTAGGGACTAAATTGTCCAAATGTGAAAAAGTGAGGGCTAAATTGCAAATTTCCCTAAATGTGTGTTCTTGGATTGAATTGGATGAGTTAGTGAATAATAGGGTTAAATTTGAATATGTATAGATCAAGAACCAAAGAAAACAGACCTAGATCGCGGGAAAGCGAAAGTAATCGAATAACTGAGTCCGAACAAATATCCGAATCTGAGGTAAGTCGATATACAAATAAATGTATTTGTGTTGAATTATATATGTTCACATGACTTTTGATAATGATGAATGTATATGAGCTGATGTATACATGAATTCTTAGATAGAATCGGCATAGTGTCAATGTCCGAGAGGTCCCGTTTGAACCTAGGGATAGATAGGATAGTATATGTCATGACATAGGTGTCTGTTAAGCGATATCATGTAAGACCACGTATGGGACGTAGGCTTTGATTCGAGATTTCGTGTAAGACCACGTCTAGGACGTTGGCATCGATATGAGATTTATCTGTAAGACCATGTCTGGGACATTGGCATCGTATTGATTCGTGTAAGACCCTGTGTGGGATAATGGTATCGATATCTAATTACATGGAAGACCACGTCTGGGACGTTGGCATTGTACGACTATTCTAAGCACTCTGAGTATCCTATTAGATTCTGAATGGTTCAACGGGCAAGCCCAAGATACGAATGACTATGTGAATTAAATATCCGTTTTAGGTATGTTTGAAAAGTACACTATGTGTATATAAAAGGTAAGTGCCTATATGAACTTACTAAAATGCATATGTGTACTGAAATGATGAGATAATATGAGAATATATGTTTGAATGAGCTAAATGTATATGTGATATTTGAGTTGAAGAATATGGTAAGATATGGCTAAGCAATTGAGCCAAAGAATATATGTGTTGAATTTGCTATGAGGACCAAAAATGTTATTATATCAATTTGGTTATGTGCATGTTAGGCCAAGTTTATTTGTATATGGCTTACTAAGATTTTGAAAGCTTACTCTGTGTGTGTTTACTCTATTTTATAGATCGTCAAAGCTATTGAAGGCTCGGGGACCGTCGAGGATCATCAACACACTACTCAAACTTATTTTGGTATCTTGAAAATGTGTATATAGCTAAATATGGCATGTATAGGCTAGTCATGTTAGACCATGTTTGATATGTATAAATAGCTATGTGATGTGGCTAGTTATATGTTGGAGTATGCATTAGTGAGTATGGTATATGATGGTTTTTGTATGATCTCATGACTATGAAATGGTCAAGCTTATGGTAAGCATATGGAGGAATTTTGAGTATGTATGTTTGATCAAAGAAATGGTTATATGAAAAGTAAATGTTGATGAATCATGCTTGAATGTATATATGTTTTAGTTGGGCAAAGTGGTATCATTAGAAATGAGTTTGAATATGAAGATTTGTTGATTGTTTGACATGTTTTTAGATGTCAAATGTGCATAAAATGAATTGGTAATATGCTTGTATGGTTGACCCAAGTGTGGGTGGCATTTTGGCCTTGCAAGTGGCCTATTTTGCCTACACGGCCATGGCACACGGGCGTGTCTGGTGGCCATGTGGATAAATCAGTATACATGCTCTGCTTTGGCACGGCCAGGGTGTAAGAGTATGCCCAAAGATCAATCATGAGATGGTTGTAATAACATACTTGATTTACCATGTTTATTAATATAAAGCGTTGTCATTATTTTTTCAATTTTTTTCTGTGTGTACAAATAAACTGTTTTATAATAATGTCCTGAGAATAATATGATTATTCTTAAAAGATCCTTTGTCAAGTATTATTGTTGACTAGGACAACAATAATGCATTAAGACTAACATGTAGTTGATTGATGATAAAGACTTGTCATTGATATGGAGTGTCAAAATCAATGCATGAATATGTGTGTCAGAGAACAACATATTGGACTGACCCGCTATGAGTATGTTCTTGGATTATTATGTAATTTTCACAACATTACTCGTAGTGATTAATATGTATATGATCCTCAGACTTGAGATCATCATTATCCCAACATCGTGAGTTGTATATTTTGATACAGTCAAATGTACACCGTAACTGGTTTTTCTATAAAGGCTGATGTTTGATGTACCACAATCTATGTAGAGGGATATGGTTGATCAATATAGGATAAGTCCTACCAACATAATGGGAGCAATATCTTAGGCCACTTGATTGACTGAGACTAGAAATGCATGGCCATGCTCAAATAAGTTGATATGAGATGTCATACTAATTTGTATATCATAGTCTACTCAAGATATCAAGAAACATGGGATGGACTATGAAAGTGTGACTATTCCATGACTTGTGTCCATTCCAGAGATAAAGGACTTAAGGATTAATGCATGAAAGGTTAATCACAGAAGGTTATGTCGAATCATGACTTCTTGTAACTTAGGTAGCAATGATGCATTGCTAGATGCCTCATTGTTTGTAACATTAGAAACATTCTAGTATTACTGCTAATGTTACAATGACCTACAGGGTCACACCCTATGGTTTAAATGAACAGAATATAACATAATTGGTATTGTGTTTGGTTGTCACATGAATTAAATTAATTATAGAATTAATTTAATTGGGCAATCAAATATTGAACATATTATATGTACAAGGATGTTGTACACATAATGAGAACATAGTTCTATTGATAAATAAATTTGGTTCATATATAAATTTAAATAAATATAGTTTACTGAAATCTTTGTTATAATTAATGTAATTATAATTTTCAGTTAAAACATTATTATATTTATTTATTTATTTTTAATTATGATTCATATATAAATACCAATTATAAAAGGTGAGAAGGAGATAGAGTTAATTTGAAGAAACCCTAGAATTGCTGGTGAGGTCTAGCAGCCGTCAAGCAAAGAAACTTCCAGAATAGTTTTGGAGATTTCTCCCGTTCGTCGTCAAACCGGGTGGATTACGTAGAGGTCGAAATCAGAAAAGGTTGCGGCTTGGTTCGACAGTAGATCAGAATTTTTGTTGCCGAGGCGTCGCTGTCTACTTAGATTAAAGTTTCGGTAATTTCGAAACCATTATTTCACCCCGATTCGTTCCTCGCACATGGATCCATGGTTTGGATCGCCGGAGTTATTTTTTTCGCTGCACCATGGGGGTACCGGCAATCCAACATAAGGCACATGGGTGTGTCTAGTAGCCGTGAGAGGCACACAGCCTGCCCACACGGGTGTGTGGTCTCTATAACTTAGAAAGGTTTTAAATTTTCAAGAATTTTTGTATGCGTTCGGTTTAGTCCCGACCCTATTCTAAAGAATGATTAAAGTCTCGTTGACCTATAAAAAGGGACTCTTTGATTGTGATTGATGAATTGTATTATGAACTGTCTGTAAAAGTTTTCGATCTGTCCGGTAACACCTTAAACCCTAATCCGACGATGGATACAGGTTTGGGGTGTTACACCTCTTGTGTCATTAAACAAGCATTTTTACTAATAAAGCCTAAGTGCCAGTGTCCAGGTTCATTTAAAGGAAAAAAATAAAAATTTTGAAAGAGCCAAGACTTGAACCCAGGCTTCTCAAACACTCCCATACACACCCAAATCACTTAGCCATTAAAGCAAACAAGCAACTTGTGTCATTTTCTTGCACACATAAACTTTTATGTGCAGTATCCTAGCTGATCCCATACTCAAGGCCCATTCCTTTTAGGCCTAAATTCGGGGCGTTACCATTCACCCCTCCTTAAAGAAATTTTATCCTCGAAATTTCCAACTATCAGAATAGTCGCACAACACAGACTTCACCACCACGCTCCCGCTGCGCACTCTGATTTCAAAACTTTATTACCTCCTCTTGAACCATGTTCGCGTATATCTCTTATGCCCATTGTCTATTAGAATTTTATCAGAACTAACAATTTAATGCAGATCAAAGTTTCACTACAGTTTCAGTCCCCTATAGTTTCAGTTTGCTCTATCTAAAGTGTTATGGTCTAATTTCTAAAGTAGTCACAGTATTTCCTAACTTATCGCATTTCAATTTCTAAACAGACAAAAGTATTCATGAAACTTACTGTAACGCCTTGAATTTGGGCCTAGAAGGAATGGGGCCTTAAGTGTGGGATCAGCTAGGAGACTGCACATAAATATTTATGTGTGCAAGGAAATGTCACAAGTTGCTTGTTTGCTTTAATGGCTAAGTGATTTGGGTGTGTATGGGGGTATTTGAGAAGACTGGGTTCAAGTCTTGGCTCTTGCAAAATTTTTATTTTTCTCTTAAATGAACCTGGACACTAGCACTTAGGCCTTATTAGTAATAATGCTTGTTTTATGACACAAGAAGAACTTGTAGTCCAGTGGTAAGTGGCGTGTTCAAGGGAGCTCAAGTTCGAGTCCCATGATGCGTAAGGGAGTATTTATTTTATTTCCTTACAGCATGAGAAGTGGAGTTAGACCGAAACTCTGTCAGGTGAAGTTTGAATTGTTCTTGGAGGGTTTTATGGAGCAAATCAAGGAGATAATTGGGGAGAAAATCAAGGAAATTCAAAAATGGGAGGTTGGTAGGGTGTTGTGTCTGATTGGGACTCTAAAGCTTAGTGAAATTCGGCTAAGGGGAAGTGAGGGAGCATTTTCGACACAAGGCAATTCTTTGTTCGATTTTGTGAGGGTTGAAAGGAAGGTGCCGAATGTTCTTTGGGTTTTTCTACCATTCGGAGTTCCTTTTGGGTTTACGTTTTAGCTATTGAAGTGACCAAATTTTCCAGTACTTTCCTCTTTCCTACAATTGACGAATAGGTAACCTTCTTTTTGGTTTCTTTTTCTTTATTTGCTTTGCCGAAATCCCTTTCCTCTCTCACCCTTGGTTCTGCTTCTTCTTTTCCTTTTGAATTCTTCTCCTCTCGGCCTCATTTCTAAACCGAACCTACTCTCCATCTTCTTCTCTGCCTTCCACTCTCTTTCAATCATAGCCGAATTCTTCATAAGGCTTTTTGTGTACGTTTGATTTATCATCTTTCCCTATTGTGCTTGGCCAAATATACCTAAACTATTCCAATCGATTCCATCATCATCAATTTTGGTAAGTCTTCCAACCTTTTCCAAGTGAGTTATTTCATTAGCACTGTGTTTCCAAACCACGCTTATTTTGTTATTAGGGTTCTAAAACCTCTAGAAGAGAAATGGAGGTTTCCGATAATATGTTGCATAAAGAGATATTAATGGTGGCGAATAGTAGCCATTTTGAGAGAGGATCAGGAATGGTGCTAGCTAAGAATGGGCACGTAGCCCTTGGCCCCAAATTTAAGCAGCGTAAAGTGTCAGCTATTTGGGGTTTTCCCGCCAGAGTGTGGCAGGGTGGCTGCACCAATCTCTGGATCAAGTGGGCAAACCACAACCAACTGATCTAGTCAAGGGAGAGGTAATCTGTTGGACAAGTAATTTCGGTAGAGGTTGTTTTTGATAAGTTGATTGGGATTCGATTAACCCGATTGACAAGTGATTAATGGATTGCCTTGATTGAATGTAGGTTGGGTGCTCGTAGATCTTTGAATGACTCTGTAAAAAGGTGTGTACACACCCTGATCTGACTGTAGCACGGCAAAGGCCAAAAATACAACAATTGAGGCCACATGGGCGTGCAAATGCTCGTGTGGTGAATCGAGCCCACGAAACATAGGCATTTGACTGTAGAGGCCACCGTGATCGATCTCATAGGCTTAGGCTGTTTTGGGCCACATTGGGCCAAAATGGGCCATGTGGGCCTAATGGGCTCGTGGGCCCTACATGAATAAATTTCAAGAACATGTGGAGATTATTAGACCCTGCTATGTTGTTCACATCGTTAAGTTCTTTTCTGGACTTATTGGGCCACACGGGCATGTGGGCTCACATGGGCCACAAAATGGGCCTGGGGTCCATTCACATAGTTGACTATTAAGGTAAGATGACCGAAATACCCCCATACGATAAAATGACCGTAATGCCCCTGTAGGGTAAAATGACCGTTATGCCCCTAAAGTGCAAAATGTCTAAAATACCCCTATATGATACATGACTGATCTGGTATGCCATTTGATGATATGTTTACATTCATATGTGATATTTTGTTGCATGGGGATGGCATCTTATATTGGAGGAAGTGATTGATATGTGAGGGTCGCACGGGTTGCGCGAGATGACTGTGGACCCACCGATGGCTTTAAGCCAATTATGTGATTGGCAGCTCTGCTGCAATATTGGTTAGTGCCGCAATCAGTGCTACATAAGGAGTGTAGGGGTGGTGGATGGGTCGATTTAATCCCCACAGGAGTGTAGGGTTGGACAAGAGACGAAGTGCAGGGTTAGTTTGGGTATTTATGCATTGCATATACTGATTTTGATATTGAGATGGGCTTAGGCCCAGATATATGTGATATGTGACTTTTGATATAGGCTCAGGCCCAACCGAGGCTGATGGGGGCTAAGGCCCAATTGCCACCGTTACTGTTAAAGGGCTCAGGCCCAGACTGATTCTATTTCTGTATACTGACTATTTCTTTAATAAGGGGATTACACACTCTCACCCTGTTTTTAACTTTCAGGTAATCCCCAGCGTTAGACAGTTCGGAGCTGCGAGGGACTCGGAGAGGGACACACAACTGCACATGTTTTATTCTATTTTGCTCATTTACTTAAGCACTTTGATTTTGATTCGAGTTGTAATAAGGCCTCTATAATTTCTGTATTTTAAATTTGGGATTTTATTGATTGTGATTTATATCTGCTAGAAGTAGAACACGGTTTTCCAAAACAATAACATTTTCATACACTATGTTTCCACAACTCAATTTTTAAATATCACATTTTCGTAGTGTAACAGTTTGGTTTAGGCCCTAGTCAGAATAGTGGTTTTGGGACCACAAATCTGAGTTAGAAAAATATTTTAATATTATTTTCTGTGTCTACTGTATGTGCTTAAGCATGTGTTAAAGTTCTATGAATTAATTCTATTGTTTGTGTGTTTAATCTGAGAAAAGGACTAAATTGCAAAAAAGGTAAATGTGAAAATTCATATGTTGATGTGTTGATTTGATATGGCTTATTAAAGGTGAAGTCCTTAAATAGAAATTTTACCATTTTATAATGGTATGGACAGTTATAGTCATTAGTTAAAAGGTTGATGCATTAAAATTATGATGGTTAAAATAGTAATTGTCATAATAATACATGTTATAGTAAAAATAAATGAAAGATGATAGTGGATTGTTCATCCATCTATCACTGAAAATAGAAAAGAAAATAAGGTTTAAATTCTTCAAAATATTCGGCCATAAAGCTCTTTGATTTAAGGTTAGTTTTTGTTTGGTTTTTGATAATCTCTACGTTTTTGTAATCGTTGCTTTGTATACTTCAAAACCCATGCTTTAATTTTGTGAATTGATGAAGATTTTGAAATGTGCCATTGATGATTTTACAAGCTTTGTGATGTTTGAGGATGAATTATGAAAGATATGTGTTAGATTAACATAGTTTGTCTTTGAACTTTGATGAATTAGAGTAATTTGGACTTAATTTAGAAAATAATATTTAGAGGGACTAAATTGGGAAATAAATGAAAAATATGGGTTGCTAGGGACCTATAGAGAATTTGGCTAACCATGGGTGTATTGAGATTTTGTGTATTTTGTGATTTTGCGAAATAGGGACTAAAATGTTAAAATGTGAAAATATGAGGGCTAACTTGTAAATTTCCCTAAATATGTGTTTTTGGATTGAATTGAATGATTCGGTGAATAAATGGATTAAATTTGAATATGTATAGATCAAGAACCGATGAAAACGGACTTAGATCACGGAAAGTCGAAAGTGATCAAATAGCCCAGTCCGTACGTTAACCGAATCCGAGGTAAGTCTATATACAAATAAATGTATTTGTATTGATTTATGATGTTCATGTGAAATCTCAATGTGATGAATACGTTGAGAATGATAAATATATGAAATCTGAGGAAGAATCAATAGTATAACAAAGTCCGAGAAGTCCCGTACGAACCTAGGAATAGATAGGATTACATATATCATGACATAGGTTTCCGATATGTGAGATCATGTAAGACCACGTCTGGGACGTTGGCATTGATTCGAGATTTTGTGTAAGACCACGTCTGGGACATTGGCATCGATATGAGATTTACGTGTAAGACCATATCTGGGACATTGGCATCGTATTTAATTCGTGTAAGACCCTGTCTGGGATAGTGGCATCGATATTTGAGTACATGTAAGACCACGTCTTGGACATTGACATTGTATGATTATTCTGAGTACTCTAAGTATCCTATTTAATTCTGAACGGTTCAACGAGCAAGTCCAAGGAATGGAAGTTTATGAAAAATGTATAAATGATTTAGGTATGTTTGAAAGGTACACTATGAATGTGTATGAAAGGTAAGTGTATATATGAGCTAATTAAAGTGAATATGTGAATAGATTTGATGAGATAATATGTGATACATGCTTGAATGAGCTATGAGTAAAGTGATACTTTGAGTTATGAAATGTTGATAAGTAATGGCTAAACTAATGAGCCAAAGAATAAGTGATGAATTTGCAAATGAGAAACATTGATGCTATTGTATCATTGTGGTTATGTGCATTTTATGATAAGTTTATTTGTATATGGCTTACTAAGCTTTTGAAAGCTTACTTTGCGTGTGTTTGCTCTATTTTATAGATCGTCAAAACTACTGAAGGTTCGGGGAAACATCAAGGATCGTCATCACACTACTTAATCTTATTTTGGTACCCTTTTAAAAATGTATATACTAAAGTATGGCATGTATAGGCTAGTTACCTTGAGTTATGTTTGAAATCTGTGGATAGCCATGTGATATGGCTAGTTAAATGGTTGTGTAATGAATGACGAGTCATGCTATATGATGTTTGGTAATGAAATGGTCAAGATAATGGTAAGCTTATTGATGCAAAATGAGTATCTGTGTTAATTGAATGATGGTTATGTGGAAGTGGTAAGTTGGGGATGAAGCATGCTTAGTTCATTTGTGAATTGGTTGAGCTATTTAGTATATAAGTTGGTATGCTTAGAAATGATATTAAATGAGATGATATGATGACCATTTGGTGTGTTTTTGGTTGCCAATTGTGCTTAGAAATATGCTTGTATGTACTTGTAGGAATAACTCAATGTGTGGGTGGCATTTTGGCCTTGAAAATAGCCTATATTTGCCCACACAGTTAAGCACACGGGCGTGTGGCTTGACCGTGTCCCTCATGGTTGTAATTTAAAACAAGTCAGACTCAACCATGGGCAAGACACACGGCGTGTGATCGGCGTGGGATCAAGTCGATGAGCGACCACGGGCCGACACACGGGCGTGTGGATCGGGCCGTGTGTAATGACTTCGATTTAGACCCTAGTCAGAGTAGTGGTTTTGGGACCACAAATTCGAGTTAGAAAAGTTTTTTTAATATTATTTTTAGTGTTTACAGTATGTGAATTAATATGTGTGAAAATTTTATCATTTGTGTGCTTGATTTTATAAAAGGACTTAATCGCATAAAATGTAAAAGTGGCAATCTAATTGTTAAAGCACTAAATTGCTATGGTCTATTAATTGTGAAATCCTTAAAATAAAATTTGGACATTGGTTAATGGGATGGACGGTAATAGACAACCATTATATGGTTCTCTAATTAATTTATAAAGGTTAATTTTGTAAATGTTACATTAATGTAATAAATTAAAACAAAACAAAAAAAATCACATGCACATATTCTCTTTGTTGGCCGAATGGAAGAAAGAAAGAAAACATTTGAAGGTTTTTAAGGTTCAGCTCTTTGAAACTCAAATCAAAGTATCTGATTAGTCGACTTAATGTGTCATTACTACGAACGAGGTAAGTTCGCATTTTAATAGACATTACAAAATCATGCTGTAAATGTATATTATTTGTATGATTGAATTCAATGACAAATGTTAATGCAAATGTATGTAATTTGAATAAGTTATATATATGTTATTATGATATTGAATTGTTCGAGAAGCAGAATATATGAATACGAGAAAGTTCCGATAACGTGACGACGTCCGAAAAGTCCCAGACGAACCCTAGGAATAGTAAAGGATACATTTGTCATGACATAGGATTCCGAGATACGATTTCGTGTAAGACCACGTCTGGGACGTTGGCAACAATTTGAGATATCGTCTAAGACCGTGTCTGGGACACTGGCATCGATTAGAGATTACATGTAAGACCATGTCTGGGATATTGACATCGTATATGATTTCGTGTAAGACCCTGTCTGAGACAGTGGCATCGATATTTGATTACATGTAAGACAACGTCTAGGACATTGGCATTGTACGAGCTTTCTGAGCTATCCAAGTATCCTTATTGATTCCGAACAGTTCAACGGGCGTTCCAAGAAATAAGTGATTAAGTGAATGACATTCTGATTTAGGTATGTTGAAATGTATACAATAATTGATAATGAAATGTAAGTATATATATTTCCAAAGAATGTTATGTGATGCATATGCAAATATGAATATGTGCAAATGAAACATGAACAAACGGATAAGATGTGGTTTATAAAGTGGCATAAGTGAAATTGTCATATACTATATGAATGAAAGGTGAATTTGGGTATAAATGATGAAATGAGATTCATATGAAAAAGATATATGATTAGATGAGCTATTTTCTATAATGTGCTTATTTGGCTATAAGAAAGTGTGAATTGAATGTTATTTGATAATCAAATTGAATAAGCTTGTGAAGCTAAAGTTATTAAGTAAGTAAGTATATTATTGAAGGGTGATGATTTGATATGGAATCATGTTATAAACTTGAGATAAGTTGTGTTTTGGCATGTGAGATAGTATATTATGTTTATGACATTGAATTAAAATGATTTATTATGTTAAGTTTATTAAGATACGAGCTTATTAGGCTTTCAAATCTTACTCTGTGTGTTTTTTCTATGTTTATAGATTTTAGGAGAATTTGCTTGGGTTGGGAGTCACGAGAGGCCTTATCACACTATCCGGATATTGTTTCGGTAATTAAAAGTTTTGAGTTTTGGTTATGTGGCATGTATAGGCTAGTTTTAATATGGTTTATTTTGATAATGTGATTATGGAGTGAATTTAGTGCATGCTATGTGATGCAAAATTTGGTATGTTTTGATGTGTTCATGAATGGCTAAAAGAAATGGTCAATTTTGGTAAGTTTCATGGTTAATTTGGGAAATTGATATGATAAGAAACGCTATGAATTGAAATGGATTAATATGATGTATGAATCACATGTTTTTTATGTGAAGTTGGTACTTTGAATTCGTATTGTAAGTTTGGTGCATGAAATAGCATGGTTTGGCTACTTATTTATGTATTGAAATGGCATGAAATGTGATGTTTAGGTATGCTTGAGAAGGGTGAGAAAAGTGGCTTCAACCAAGCCTATTATCACTCCACCGGCCGAGCACACGGGCCTATGGCTTGACCGTGTGTGACACATGGCTTTGGTACATGGTCATGTGTCCCCTGGGGTAGTCCTTCGAATTAAGTCGATACCCCTACGTGTCGTGTCGCACACCCCTAGACACACGCAGGCGTGTCTCATCGGCCGTGGTGTGTGGCACACGGGCTGGCACATGGGCATGTGGCTGGCTATGTTACCCAAGTTAGTAACCCCTCTAGATTTCACATGGCGTGGCACACGACTGTGTCCTCGGTCGTGTGGTACAAGTCAAAATGTATGCCCTGTTTTGCCACGGCCTATAAACATGAGCGTGTCTAATACCGTTTGAGGCACACGGCCTGTCCACACAGACGTGTGACCTTTGTAACTTTGAAAATAATTTAAGTTTTGAAAAAAAATTGCATGAGCTCGATTTAGTCCCGATTCCTTCCTAGTGCTTGTTTAAGGTCTCGTAAACCTTCTAAAGGGACTCTATGTATATGATTTTCTATGATATGATGATGGTGTATTTTATGCTTGTAAAATGATCGTAAAAGTTCTGATATGTCTGGTAACGCCTCTTAACCCTAGTCCGGCGATGGTTACGGGTGTTACAGTGTGGAGCAAGTCAGTAGCGACCACTAATGAGGTACACGGACGTGTCCACAACCATGTGGACAAGTCAGTATGTATGCCCTATTTTGACGCGGCTTAGACAGAAGGGCGTATCTGAGGCCGTGCGAGGCACACGGCCTGCCCACACGGGCATGTGACCTCTGTAACTTTGAAAAAATTTTATATTTCTGAGAATTTTTGTATATGATTGGTTTAGTCCCGACCCTATTAAAAGCATGTTTAAGCTCTCGAGGACTTATTTAAGGGACACTTTAATTTGATTTGTTGACTTATGTTTTGAAATGTACGTAAAAGTTTCCGATTGTCTAGTAATGCCTCTTAACCTTAGACCGGCGATGGTTACGGGTTAGGATGTTACATTTGATTGGTATCAGAGCTACGATTTAGTCTATTCTCAGACTAACATAGCATGTGAAAGTATAGCTATACATGCCATATATAAGAAATGTGATAGTGTGATGAATCCTGGCGTATAAAATGTGTTTATCGTATAGTAATGGATCCCGAAAGAGCCGTAGCTGACGATGTAGAAAGTAACGTGCCTGCTCCCACTCAAGGGACAGTGCCATCTGATTCGAGACAGGCTACTAGCGGTCAAGAGGGAGAAGCTAAACAAGCTTTCTTCCAAATGATGAATGAGTAGTTCACTCAATATGTTAGAAATAATTCGACTGTTTCACAACCTCTGCCCCCGCCTAATCCCCATCAAACCTCAGTTGTAACTCTGGTTATGAGTATGAACTTGTTGAATAAACCTTCGGTCGACAAAATACGTAAATATGAGGCAGAAGAGTTCAGGTCTAATAGTGATGATGATGCTGAGAAAGCCGAGTTTTGGTTAGAGAATACTATCTGAGTATTCGATAAGATGTCGTTGAGTCCTAAAGAGTGTATAAAGTGTGTTGTTTGCTTGCTTCGAGACACAACCTATCAGTGGTGGAAGACCTTAATTTCCATTATTCTAAAAGAGCAGGTCACATGGGATTTCTTTTAAACTGAGTTTCATAAGAAATACATCAGTCAGAGATTTATTGATCAGAAATGAAAAGAATTTCTAGAATTGAAGCAGGGTCGTATGTCCGTCACTGAGTATGAGAGAGAGTTCGTGAGATTAAGTCAGTATGCTCGGGAATGTGTATCAACTAAAGCAATAATGTGTAAATGGTTTGTAGACGACCTAAATAAAGATATTCATTTGCTTGTTGGGATTCTGGAAATAAAAGAGTTTGTTGTGCTTGTTGATCGAGCGTGCAAAGCTGAGGCACTCGAGAAAGATAAAAGAAAAGCTGAGTCTGAAGTTAAAGATGCGAGAAAGAGATTTTCAAGAAAATCATTTCAGTCTACTTCAAAGAAATTCAGAGATGAGCATAGCCATTTCAAAGCTAGTGTGGGACATTCGAATCCGAGAGATCGAGCTAGATCACAGTCGAATTCTAGAGCTCCAACTACATCGGTAGTTAGTGTGGGAAATATCCGATCTGAACGACCTGAACGTAAGCACTGTGGTAAAAGACATCCAGATAGTTGTAGATTGAATGATCGACCTTGTTTTAGATGTGGATTGTTAGATCATTTCAGCCATGACTGCCCAGAATCTGTTGAGTAAGAGAATGTTCAGAATTCGAGATCTGATAATGTTTCAGCTGGAGGTAGACCTTTCGAAAATACAAGGAATGTTAGTGGAAGTCAAAGAGCTACAAAAGACTCAGTTGCGAGATCTAAAGTCAGAGCGCCTGCTAAAGCATATGCCATCCGAGCTCGTGAGGAAGCTTCATCTCCGGATGTTATAACGGGTAAATTTACTCTTTATGATACTTCTGTGATTGCATTGATAGACCCTAGATCTACACATTCTTATGTATGCATGAGCTTAGTATCCAGTAAGACTTTACATGTAGAGTCTACTGAATTTGTTATTAGAGTATCGAACCCCTTAGGTAAAAGTGTCTTGGTTGACAAAGTATGTAAGAACTATCAGTTGATGTTGAGAGATGTTTGTTTTCCGGCTGACCTGATGCTATTACCTTTCGATGAGTTTGATATAATTTTGGGTATGGAGTGGTTGATGTTGCATGATGCTGTTGTGAATTGCAAAAGAAAGTTTATTGATTTGAGATGTCAGAATGATGAAATAGTTCAGGTTGAGTCTAATGATTTGACTGGGTTCTTGCTGTGATATCTGTGTTGAAAGCTCAGAATTATTTGAGAAAGGGTTATGAAGCTTATTTTATTTATGTAATTGACTCAAAAGTATCTGAAAAGAAAGTTGAATCAGTGCCAGTTGTTTGTGAGTTCTCTGATGTATTTACTGAAGAATTACCGAGATTACTTCTGATACGTAAAGTTGAATTTGGTATTGATCTATTGCCAAGAACGGCTCCTATCTCGATAGCTCCATATAGAATGGCACCAACAGAGTTGAAAGAGTTAATGTCACAGTTGCAAGAGTTGACAGATAGAAGATTTGCAAGACCTAGTTTCTCACCTTGGGGTGCTCCTGTTCTATTTGTGAAAAAGAAAGATTGAACGATGAGAATGTGCATTGATTATCGTTAGTTGAACAAGGTGACTATAAAGAATAAATATCATTTGCCCAGAATCGATGATTTGTTTGATCAGCTAAAAGGAGCTACTGTGTTTTCAAAGATAGCTCTGAGATCGGGATACTATCAGTTGCGAGTAAAAGATTCAGACATTCTGAAAACTACTTTAAGAATGAGGTATGGGCATTATGAGTTTTTAGTTATGCCTTTTGGACTAATGAATGCTCTTGTTGTATTTATGGATCCGATGAATAGAATTTTCAGACCGTACCTAGATCAATTTGTTGTGGTATTCATTGATGACATTTTGATATATTCACATAATGAGATTGAGCATGCTGAACATCTGAGAATTGTGTTGCAAACTCTCCGAGATAAACAATTGTATGCAAAGTTAAGTAAATGTGAATTTTGGCTGCGAGAAGTTGGTTTTCTAGGACATATTGTATCAGCCTTTGGTATACGAGTTGATCCGAGCAAGATTTCTGCTATTCTGGAATGGAACCCTCAGAAAAATGTGTCTGAAGTCTGTAGTTTTTTGGGACTTGCTGGTTATTACCAAAGGTTCATAAAAGGCTTCTCGATGATTGCTACTCCATTGACTAGATTGCTTCAGAAAGATGTGAGACTTGAATAGTCTGATAAACGTCAGAAAAGCTTTGATCAGTTGAAAACTCTGTTGATTGAAGCTCCGGTTTTGGTACAACTAGAATCGGGTAAAGAATTTGTGATCTATAGTGATTCTTCGTTAAATTGTCTGGGATGTGTTCTGATGCAGGAAGGCAAAGTTATAGCTTATGCCTCGAGACAATTGAAGCCACTTGAAAAGAACTATCCGACACACGATCTTGAGCTAGCTGCGATTGTATTTGCATTAAAGATTTGGCATCATTATCTTTTCGATGAGAAATACCACGTGGTTTTAGATCATAAAAGTTTGAAGTACCTGATGACTCAGAAAGACTTAAATCTACGACAGAGAAGATGGTTGGGGCTGTTGAAAGATTACGAGCTTGTGATAGATTATCATCCGGGTAAAGCAAATGTCGTTGCTGATGCATTGAGTCAAAAATCACTATTTGCATTGCGAGCGATGAATGCTCAATTAGATTTATCTGATGATGGTTCAGTATTGGCTGAATTGAAAGCGAAATCGCTGTTCTTACAACAAATTTGTGATGCTCAAAAAATTGATAATGATTTGTTAGCAAAACGAGCTCAATGCGAATCAAATGATGAATCTAAATTTCGAATTGATGTTGATGGTTGTTTCATATTTTGAGATAGAATTTGTGTTCCAAGGAATCCAGAGTTGATTCAGCTAATTTTGAATGAAGGTCATAATAGTCGCCTATCTGTTCATCCGAGTAGTACAAAGATGTATCATGATTTGAAGCAACAGCATTGGTGGTCTGGTATGAAAACAGATACCTAGGATTTTGTCTCGAAATGTTTAGTCTGTCAGCAAGTTAAAGCTGAACATCAGGTCCATCTTGTTTGTTACAACCGATAATAATTCCCAAATGGAAATGGGACAGAGTGACAATGGATTTTGTTTCTAGGTTACCTTTGACTCCGAGAAAGAAAGATGCAATCTGGGTTGTAGTTGATCGGTTGATGAAATCTGCCCATTTTATTCCGGTACGATCCTATTATTCACTTGATAAGTTAGTTGAGCTTTACATTTCTAAGATTGTGAGATTGCACGGGGTGCACTGTCATTGTGTCAAATAAACATCACGATTCTGGAAGAAATTTCAAGAAGCTTTAGGTACGAAATTATGTTTCAGTACAGCTTTTCATTGGTAGATGGATGGTCAATCCGAACAAATTATTCAGATACTTGAGGATATGTTAAAATGTTGCATTCTTGAGTTTGATGGTACATGGGAACAGTACTTGCCATTGATTGAATTTGCATACAACAACAGTTTTCAGTCGAGCATAAAAATGGCACCTTATGAGGCTTTGTACGATCGCAAATGTCGAACACCTCTATATTGGACTGAGCTCAGTGAAAGTAAGATACACAGGGTCGATTTGATAAAAGACACAGAACATAAAGTAAGAGTAATCCATAATAGTCTGAAAGTAGCGTCTGATCATTAGAAATCTTATGCAGACTTGAAAAGAAAAGACATTGAGTTTGATATTGGTGACAACATGTTCTTGAAAGTATCTCCATGAAAGAAAGTACTTAGATTCGGACGTAAAGTCAAGTTAAGTTCGAGGTTCATCAAACCGTATGGGGTCATCGAGCATGTTGGTCCTGTAGCATATAAATTTTTGTTGCCACCTGAATTAGAAAAGGTTCATAATGTATTTCACATGTCAATGCTTCGTCGGTACAGATCCGATCCATCACATGTGATAATTCCATCTGAGATTGAAATCCGATCTGATATGACTTATGAGGAAGAACCAATCCGTATATTAGCTCGTGAAGTGATAAAATTGCGAAATAAGAAAATTCTGTTAGTAAAAGTACTGTGGCATTGACACGGAGTGGAAGAGGCTACGCGGGAGCCCGAATATGTAATGAGACAACAATATCTGAATCTGTGGGGGAGAATTGTAACAGTCCGATTTAGGCCCTAGTCAGCATAGTGGTTTCGGGACCACAAATCTGAGTTAAAAAAATATTTTAATATTATTTTTTGTGTCTATTGTATGTGATTAAGCATGTTTTAAAATTCTGTGAATTAATTTTATCGTTTGTGTGTTTAATTTGAGAAAAGGATTAAATTGCGAAAAAGGTAAAGGGGGCAATTCATATGTTAATATGTTGATTTGATATGGCTTATTAAAGGCGAAGTCCTTAAATAGAAATTTGACCATTTTATATTGGTATGGACGATTATAGTCATTAGTTAAAAGGTTGATGCATTAAAATTATGATGGTCAAAATAGTAATTGTTATAATAATACATGTTATAATAAAAATAAATGAAAGATGATAGTGGATTGTTCATCTATCTATCACCGAAAATAGAAAAGAAAATAAGGTTTAAGTTCTTCAAAATATTTGGCTATAAAGCTCTTTGACTCATGCTTAGTTTTTGTTCGGTTTTTGATAATTTCTATTTTCTGTAATCGTTGCTTTGTATACTTTAAAACCCATGCTTTAATTTTATGAAATGATAAAGATTTGAAATGTGCCATTGATGATTTTACAAGCTTTGTGATGTTTGAGGATGAATTATGAAATATATGTGTTAGATTAACATAGTTTGTCTTTGAATTTTTGATGAATTAGAGTAATTTGGACTTAATTGAGAAAATAATATTTTGAGGGACTAAATTGGGAAATAAATGAAAAATATGGGTTACTAGGGACCTATAGAGAATTTGGCTAAGCATGGGTGTAGTGAGATTTTGTGTATTTTATGATTTTGTGAAATAGGGACTAAAATGTCAAAATCTAAAAATATGAGGGCTAATTTGTAAATTGCCCTAAGTATGTGTTTTTGGATTGAATTGAATGATTTGGTGAATAAATTGATTAAATTTGAATATGTATAGATCAAGAACCGAAGAAAACAGACTTAGATCGCGAAAAGTCGAAAGTGATCGAATAGTCGAGTCTGTACGTTAACTGAATCCGAGGTAAGTCTATATACAAATAAATGTGTTTGTATTTATTTATGTATGTTCATGTGAAATCTCAATGTGATGAATGTGTTTGAGAATGATAAATATATGAAATCTGAGGAAGAATCGAAAGTATAACAAAGTCCGAGAAGTCCCGTATGAACCTAGGAATAGATAGGATTACATATGTCATGGCATAGGTTTCCGATATGTGAGATCATGTAAGACCACGTCTGGGACGTTGGCATCGATATGAGATTTACGTGTAAGACCATGTCTGGGACATTGGCATCGTATTTGATTCGTGTAAGACCTTATCTGGGACAGTGGCATCGATATTTGAGTACATGTAAGACCACGTCTGGGACGTTGGCATTGTATGATTATTTCGAGTACTCTGTGTATCCTATTTAATTCCTAACGGTTCAACGGGCAAGTCCGAGGAATGGAAGTTTATGAAAAATGTATAAACGATTTAGGTATGTTTGAAAGGTACACTATGAATGTGTATGAAAGGTAAGTTTATATATGAGCTTATTAAAGTGAATATGTTAATAGATTTGATGAGATAATATGTGATACATGCTTGAATGAGCTATGAGTAAAGTGATACTTTGAGTTATGAAATGTGGATAAGTAATGGCTAAACTAATGAGCCAAGGAATAAGTGATGAATGTAGCACCCTGAATTTGGGCCTAGTAGAATTGGGCCTATTGGGCCTTGGGCAGGGGAGCATTTAAAACTTTTGAGAATAAGAGAACGGCAGTAATGCAAGGTGGGTCTATTAAGTGAGTGATTTATGAAGGTTTTGGGGCTTTTATTAAGTCCAGGGTTTAAGCCATGTCATTTGGGAAATTTTTACTTTTAGCATTAGGGGACCCTGACTCCTAGTATTAAGCCTTATAAGTATTTGTGATTAAAAAGGAGGCACAAGAGAGGCTGCGGTGGAGTGGTGGCATCAAGGTATGGCAAGTAGGGTAGATGTTCAAGTCTCAGTGCATGCTAAAAGAGATTATTTATTTTGCTGATAAGTGGGCAAGAGTTGGTGTTGGATTCGAACTCTGTGTTGCAGAGTTTGAATGAGTCAATTGAGGGACTTAAGGAGTGGATCATGAAGGAAATTAAGGAGAGGGAGGTGGAGATTTTCAAGGAGTTGAACGTTTAAGGAGTTTGTGCCGAAATGGGGTCTTTGATCTTAGAAATTCGGCCAAAGGGGTTTTGGGGTATATTTTGGACTTTGATGAGTTTTTCTTTTCTTTTCTTTTTTGGTCAGTTTGGTCTGGTTACCAAAACCAAAGTTCCTTTTTGTTCTTTTCTGTGTTGTCGAATTTGCACAAAAGTGACCTCTCGTGCATGCTTTTTCCTTGGTTTCACCCTACTTTCTTGTTAGCCGTTTTTGTGTTACCATATCATGTAACTGCTGCTGTTTCAATCTATTTTACTGAAAATTTTACTCTCCCATGTTTTCTTTATATTACTTTCATATATGCACATATAACACCAAGCATGTTCAATACTAGCCATACAAATGAATAATCATCACTAATATTTACGAGTATTCATAGTGGCTCTTACACCATTCAGCCTTACCTCCATTTCAATCACGTATTACATATCAAACATATTATGCACATACACACATGGTCACATGCACCCTTTTTCACACAAACACTTGCTCACACGTACATTTGCTACATTTCTCAATTGGTCACATTCACACCTGCACTTATTCATAACATGATCTCACCAATCACCATTAGTAAGTTATCCCGTTGAACCCCTTCGGAAAACGCCCGATACTCGGTGATCTCAGCACATAACTCCGCCTACACGTAAATCGACTTTTTAGTACACATGGTGAAGGTTCTTTATCACCCATGTAACCTAGCCATTCCATCTCGTAGCTTTCTTGTCTACATGGCGTCCAACACTAGGGACCACTCATGTGACCTAGCTACTCATAACCCATAGCTTTCTTGTACACATGGTATACACACAGTATTACACATGTAACCTAGCTACATATGAAATTATTACCCTGTAGCTTTCTTACACACATGGTGAAAGTCCCTTATCATCCATGTGGCCTAGCTACATATCAAATTTTGCCATCTTGTAGCTTTCTTGTGCACATGGTGAAGGTCCCTTATCACTCGTGTGACCTAGCTACATGTTGTCCGTATCTCTAGGTTTTTCCGAAGGTTCAATCGAGAATTTCACATTCCATTCACTTTCATATCATAGTTATCACCCGATGATTTCCATAACATCTAGCAAAATAATTATGGAACAAGTAAAATAAATGCATTATTTATATATAAACTTTCCATTTCACATAATAACCATAGTCATAGAAAAAACTTTTATGCACAACATTTCAACCCATTTTCCATGTCACCTATGTCATCTTTTATCATAAACATATTATTAAATCAATTCACCAACATAATATGCTAAACATGTAATTCAGCAAAATCAATTTAATACTACAATTTAGGTTTCAAACATACATTACGACATTATTGCATTACTCGGACACGAAAATGACAAATTTCCCAATTCAGTCCACAACCTCGATCTAAGATCGAACCTCATTTTCCATGATCTATAATACCACAATTAGCTCATTTATTAGTCATATTATTCAACGTGACCCAAAAATCACAAATTTTTACAATTTGCACTTTGACCCCTAAACTTTCACATATTTGCACTTTTGCCCCAATACTCGAAAATTAAACTTCAGCCCTTATTCTTATGTTTTATAATATGCTGATCATTTTTCCCTTCTATGGAAACATCAAATTTTTACTCTAACATACACTTATGAACAATAATAATTTTTACCGATTATGCCGTTTCACTCGTTTTTACTAAAAATCGCTTACCAAAAGTAGTTTAAAATAATTCTAAGCTTCATATTCTGTCATAAACATCAAAATACACACTTTTCACCTATGGGTAATTTTCCAAATATAAACCCTAGCTCGAATTAATGGTAGAATTAGCTTAATCGAGTTACCGGGATTCTAAAAATGTAAAGAACATGAAAAACGGGACTAGAACGGACTTACTATGAAGCTTGGAAGATGAACAAACCCTAGACATGGTGTTTCCTTGCTACACTCGGCCATGGAGAAAAAAAATGATGAAGATGATATCTTATTTCATGTTATTTTGTCTTTATTCATTAATTAAGGCATTTTACCAAAATGCCCTTAAATTCCTTACTTACTAACCATGTCTATTTTTGTCCATCAAACTTTAATGATCTAATTACTATTTAAGGACCTCTACTTTAAACCCCCATTTCAATTATGTACTTTCTGAACTAGAACACATATTTTGCAACTTTTGCAAATAAGCCCTAATAGACAAATTAAACATAAAATCTATAAAATTTCTTATCGGTTGTCTAAAACATACATCCAACCAATAGATAAATTATGATAATTCATCGTAATAAACTTTTCTATTTTAGATTTGTGGTTTAGCAACCACTGTTCCGTTTAGGCCCTATTTTGGGATGTTACATGGCCATTATTTTAGGCTTTTGTTTTATTATATTAACCTTATTTAATCATTTACTAGTTTAGCTTTTTTAATTAACATAAATAAATTCCACTAACTATGTCCATCTTTAAAACATCCAATGGTTAAATAACCACATAAGGGCCTTATCTTTAAAAAGACACATCAATTCAATACTCAATCAAATAGAAGGCCACTTTTACATTTTATGCGATTTAGTCCTTTTATCAAATTAAGCACACAAAAAGTAAAATTAATTTGAAGAAATTTCACACATACTAATTCACATGCTGTGGACACGAAAAATAATATTAAAATATTTTTCTAACTCGGATTTGTGGTCCATAAACCACTATTCTAACTAGGGTCTAAACGGGACTGTTACAGTGAGTTCAAGTCTTGGCTTTTGTAAAATTTTTAGTTTTCCTCTTAAATGAATCTGGGCACTGGCATATAGGCCTTATAAATATTAATGCATGTTTTATGACACAAGAAGAGCTTGTGGTCTAGTGGCAAGGTGGCGTGTTGTGTAACTGAGAGGTTTGAGGTTCAAGTCCTGAGTTGCGCAAGGGGGTATTTATTTTGCTGCTTGAGCTGTGTAGGTAGTAGAGTTGGACTGAAACATAGGTAAGGGGAGTTTGAATAGGAGTTGGATGGAGTTTGAACTGGTCACGGAGAGGTTCAAGGAGGGATAAGGGGAGAGGTTCAAGGAGAAAATCAAGGAGCTGAGAGGGGGAATTGTGACGAATTTGGACTCTGGCACTCAAGAAATTCGACCAGGGGAGGTATACTGCTCATTTGGGTTATTTTCTCTCTTTGGCCAAATGAGGTAGGCTCTTTTGGCACTTTTCTCTACACACTTTTGCACTTTCCTTTTTCTCCACTGCCAAATCCCTTTTCCTCCTTTCCATTCCTCGGCCTTTGGTTCATAGCCGAACCTTCTTGTTTTTCTTCTCAACATTTCTTTTTCCTCTTTGACTGAGTGGCCGACTCTCTTTTTCTCTTTCTACCGTGCCAGTTGGTTTGGTTGTGGGCGGTGATTTCTTCTTCTGCTCTTAATACTATGGTAAGCTTAATCCTTCATCTCCTCTTTTCCCCTCTTTTGTTTCTCTACTTTTCCAATATAGACTGAATAACATAAGTCTTGTCTTGCTATTTCAAAACCATTTGGATGATAGTCTCTGACAATCGGTGGAGTGTCGACTGCCTTGCTTCTCTGCACATCTCTGCTTTCTTCTTCGGATACCTATTTGGTCGAATACTGTGGGGTAAGTAGGTTTGTTTTGTAGTATTGGCCTAATACCAAAACTGCTCTAACTCTAATTCTGTGGACTATGGGTATCAATTCAAGCCTTTTATTAAACGGTTATTGCAAATGGAATCTGTTATATGCGCAGTAAATCTAGAAGAAGGGTGCGATCGATTTCAACCAGTGATCAAAGAGTAATAATTGCATAGCTTTCGATTAAGGTAAGTGGTGATATAGGTTTGGGGCTTTAGTGTTAATGATCTAATGGATGAAAGATTGATTGTAGGTTGATCGCGCATGGGGTAATCTGTTCGTTACGCAAACATGTGTGTAGTCACATCCCTCTCTACTATGAATCAGTGAAAGTCGAATGCCGAAAGCCGAAAGCTGAAAAGCTGAAACTTTGACATTGGAGGCCTTACGAGCGTGCGATCGTTCATGGGGTAAACCAAGCCCACAAATCGTGGGTGATAGACTATAGAGGCCACCACGAGCGTTCTCGTGCTCTTCGACCGATATGGGCCTCGCTTGGCTGAAATGGGCGGTGTGGCCCAATGGGCTCGTGGGCCCACACGAAATAAATCCACGATAAGTGGCAAATCTTGGATTAGGCTATTTAGTTCGCATAGTCGTAACTAAAGTTGAGCTAAATGGGCCACACGAGCATGTTGGCCCACTTGGGCAAAATAATGGGTCTTGGGCCCATTTACACCGTTATGACCATTTAAATTATCTGTGTCGCTCAAAGCAACTGTAGACCTGCAGAGAGGTCGTTATTTGTACCGAGACCACAAAATAAGTAAAGTGACCAAAATACCCCTAAAAGGTAAAATTACTATTGTACCCCTAATAGATGGAAATGACCATTTTACCCTTAGAGGAAGGTTGACTGATGAGTGTACGTTTTTTGTAAGACAGTACTGAGTAGGACACGTTGTATACTCAAACTATTTATGACATGACATACTGCATGGGGTTGGGATTCTGATATGGAGGAAGTATCAGATCGGTGGCTCTACCACATTCATCATTCATCGGTGGCGTTGCCACATATCATCGCTATCGTAGCTCATTGCGTTATTATTACTGGCAGCTATGCTACGATATTGGTGTGCTGGCTGGGTGGGTCGATTTTATCCCCACATGGTGTGTTGGTTGGTACGGGTGGTGTGTTGGCTGGATTGGGGCGGGTTGCATATTTGCATCGTATTGATACTATATTGGGCTTAGGCGCACACTGTTACTTTAATAGGCTAAGGCCCAGACTGTTACTGCATATATTATTACTGACTGACTGATAGGGATTACAAACTGTGTTTTTGTAAACTCACCTTTTCTTTTTAACTATACAGGTTGTCCCCAGCCTTAGACAATTTAGAGTCGCGAGGGACTCGGAGGTGGCCACATGATCACTGATGTTCTGCTTTAGACTTAGTTGTTTAATTTTAATTTTCATATTGGGCTATTGATTTTGAAATAAGGCCATCGGTGGATTTAATTTTTAATTGAGCTTTGATTTCTTGTTTTAAACTTCCAAACAGATACAAAAAAGTTTTCAAAATCACAACAGTTTTCAAGAAAAACACACATATTAAACTTTAAGGTTTTTAGTTAGAGAAGCTTCCGCGGTTTTATTCAGTTTAAGAAATCAACGGTAATAAATATGGCAATCGTTTTGATAAGCTGGTTTCAGATTGTAATAACTTAAATTGTCGAATGTTCTTAAGCAATAAAAACTAAATGGGTTTTAACTTAAATACAGATTTTTATCAGCAAGTCCAAATTTTCAGAAATCATTCGATGTGATAGTTAGATTCAGTCGTAACGACTAGGCTAGATTTGAGATTTACATTTAGTGGTATCAGAGCCCAGTTGCAAAACTCGGCTGTGGAATGGGTTTTTGAAAAGTTTTTTTGAAAACAGATTTTAAAGATTGGAAACGTTTTGAAAGATTCACAAGTGTGGCACACAGAGTCTCCGGCACCAAATCTGTAAGTCTTATAAATACTTTTTACTGTTAGAGAATGAGACATTATACTAAGAAACTACTATGGATAGTAGGATTATACTGTGAAACTCTAGATAGAGGAAACTGGGACCGTAGAAGACTGAAAACTGTAGTGAGACCTCGAGCTGCGATAATAAACCCTTAATAGATGTCTTTCATAACATATCCGTTATTAATTACTAAAATTATAATTTGATGCATAAGACTCTTAAAACAGATAAAGCGTATATCAAAATGAGCACAAGAGGTACTCACGGAAGGGGTACACGAGACCGCGGCAGAGGCCGAGGAAGTGCTTAGACTGGGTCTTCGATATTGGGCCACATACCTGCTAGGGAAGCAACAACTTCACTAGTGACCAATACGGGGTCTTATGATCGAGTGGATGGGGATGATGCCCTATCCCAAGCTATGCTTCGCATTTTAGAGAGGGTTGCTGGATCTAATACTGGTGCAGTGGGCCGAGGGTCAATTTTAGAGTGACTCTGATCTAATAGAGCAAAACTTTTTAGGGGTATTTTTGAAGTAGCCCCAAATGAGGCGGAATATTGGCTGTAGGCCACTGAAAGAATAATGGACGACCTCGACTGTACAATAGAACAAAAGTTAAAAGGAGCAGTGTCCTTACTACAAGACGAGGGCCACCAGTGGTGGCTCACTGTGAGAGAGGGTATGCAGGCTGATCAGTTAATGTGGGATTTCTTTAAGGCGGCCTCTCAGGGGAAGTATGCAGGCGCAAGTTATGTGGATGCCCGAAGAAGGGAATTTCTGAGCCTAACCCAAGGGAATAAGACAGTGGCAGAATATGAGGCAGAGTTCTTGCGGTTGAGTCAATATGCTCGTGGAATAGTAACAACTGAGTATGAACACTTCGTGCATTTTGAGGACAGCATTCGAGATGAGTTACGAGTATTGGTAGCTCCACAGAGGGAGCGAGACTTTGCTGCCCTTGTAGAAAAGGAAAAAATTGCTGAGGATGTGAAGCGCTCTGAACGTCGGAACCGCGAGAAAGATAGGGGCAGAAATAAGAGGGATTCTAAGCCCTCAGGTACTTTTAGAAGGCCTATAAAGAAGACCAGGATTGATGGGCTAGTTTGGGCTGGAGTTCCTATTGCTGTTGCTAGACCGCAACCTTGTGCTAATTGTGGGAGATTTCACCAGGGTGAGTGCTTGAAGAGGATTGGGGCGTGCTTCAGATACGGGTCCATGGATTATTAGATTAAGAATTGTTCTCAGAGGCCTGTTCAGATACAGGCCATAGAATAGGGTTATGTTCAGCCAGGGAGAGGTGGTCAGTAGCCACCGAGAGGCCGTGGATAGGCCAGGGGTGGGAACGGTATGGGACGAGGTCGTAGAGCACCGCATGCAGAGTGCCGTAACACCGAGAGCAAAGGCGATCGGCTTTGGTCTATCTTTGCTCGTCGAGAGAGGATGGTGACTCTCCAGATGTTATAATCGATACATTCATAATTCATAATGTACCTTACATTGCTCTGATTGATATAGGGTCTACGCATTCATACATCGCATGTACTGTGTCTGGCACTTTGGGGATCATGCGTGAGAGTAATGTTAATGAGATGATTGTAACATCCGAGAATTAGGGGTGCTACATTTTTTATGTTTGCTGTGTGTTTGGCATGTTCTGTTTGTTAATTTGGCATGTTTGAGGGTCCCGGGAAGGCTCGGGGTCAAGCTTGAGCCTTGGCAAAAATTTTGTTTTTAGGGTCTTTAGGGGAGAGCTAGTTGAAGCGGGTCTTAAGGGTAATTTCTTGTGTTTGTTGACACAAGAAGGAGCGTGGTAGAGTGGTAAGAAGGCGCCACTTAAAGTGCAGGGGTGTGGTGTCACAAGGGAGCAGTAATGGAAAGGAGTTTGAGTCACGTCAATAGCATTCAGAAGCTTTATTTTTGCGCTTAGGGAGCTAAGGTGGTGGTTTCGGCAAGGACTCTTCAAGGATGGGTGTTGAATGAGTCAAGGTGTTTGAATGAGTGGCCATAAGGAGGGAAGGAGTTTGAATTGGTCAAACTGATTCAAATGATTGAAGGGGAGTGAAAGTAGGAGAAAATTGTGGGATATGATGTTGGTGGAAGTGGTTGGCCGAATGTGGGGTTTGTGGGAAGGAGAAATTCGGCTAGGGGGCTTTAGGAAACATTTTCGGTTTAGCTACTTGAGGTGTGCCGAATTTGGGGAGAAAGCTTTTTGGTTTACCATTTTGGGTTGCCTAGTTTCAATGTGAGCCGATTTTCCCTAGTGCATCTAAGGTCTTTTCTTATGGAATTCTTTTTATTTCTTCTCAACCTCTTTTCATCTCTTTTCATTTTGTTGTCAACCTTCCCATTTGTGCATTGTTATCTTCAAGGTTACCAAAGTCACTTTGGCTGAATCTCTCCTTATCATCCTCTCTATTCATCCAAATTTCTTCTTCTTTGACTACACTTTTCACCAAAGCCGAAACCTTCTTCTTCTTCACCTTTTCTTCTTGTACTTTACTTTCTTTTCTCCTCTGATCGAAGCCTACTCCTTATCTTCCTCTCTTTGTGTTTCGTTCCTACATCCTTCACATAGCTGAACCTCCATCTCTCCTTTCTACTTCTCTAGTAAACCGACACTCCTACTCCTCGAGGTTCTCGGCTAGTTTGCACCATAGTCGAATCTTCTGGTGTGTCAATCGGTATCTCTGCTCTAGGTAAGGTTCTCTTTTATTTTCATATGATCAATCTCTCTATTCTTTCTTTTCAAGGTGAAGCCGAACCTATTCTTGTAAACAACTAAACCCGTTTCTGTCATTCGGTGCCCATTAATCGAACATCGTGAAGCAAGGTGCTAGGAATCTTTGGCCAGGAAGTTTCAATTGATTTTGTTGTTTAAGGTAAGGAGAGACTCTGTTGCCCATTTCTTTTCTTTCTTTCGGTTTATGTAGCCAAAGCCGAATGGCTAGTTGGCTTGATGTTTATATTTTGGTTAACCCCCTCTTCCTTATCTTCTTCTCTCGGTTGGGGCGCTTACTCCAAGAAACTCCTTTAGCCAAGCGTTTTGTCATTCAAAGTCAGAGGATCAGTTGATTTCTGAATCACATCTCTCCATTTGGGATTAAGGTAGGAGCCTTTGTTGTTCTTTGTATTGAGCCTTTGTTCATTACTTTGTGATTAATCAAATCTTTTGGTTAGCAAATCAAAGGTTCTCTTTGACCTCTGATCAAGTCTGTTTCACGGATACAAGAAATGGTCAAGCTGTGGTGGGGAGTGAATCCGTAATCCCTGCTCCCAAATTCAAAAGATGTGCAGTGTCGGCGGTTCGAGACTATCTGCCGGGTTGTGGTAGAGAGTTGACGTCTACCTGGGATAGGCAAATAGCCGTTGTCCCTGCTAGTGGAAGTGTCAACGTAGAAAGCTTAGTGTTACGCGTTATCAAGTGTGTAATACTCACACACTTCTTTACTGTTTGTGTTATTAACGGTGGTCAAGAACCACAGTGGCATAATGCCACGGGTGTTTGGATGATTCTGGTGTGTAGAGGATGGAAAACAAGGTTGGGCTAGGCTGCATTGCATACATGATTAACATGCTGTACTATGTAGGTTTAAGGCCCAGTTTGCATTATTCGGGGATTTACATACTGAGTCTTAGTGATTCACCCCTCTGCTGAATTTCGCAGGTAATCACTAGGTCATGGGTTTGGAGCCGGGGTGGACTCGAGGTGGCCATGCACTACTATTTCTTTCGTAAACTTCGTACTTTATTTTGAACTTATTTAAATTTGGGATTCTAATTTGTAATAAGGTCACTTAAACTTTATTTTTTTTGGGGTTTTGATTTAATGCTGATTTTGTATATGTGTTATAAGCTGTCGGAAATGAGGTTTTCTTAAAAACGTAAATAATGGTTTTCTAAAATATTAACATATGGACCACAAACACTAAATAACTAAACTTGGGATTTTGTTAGTACTACAAATATTATTTTCAAAGGTTACGTCCTCAACATTAGTTTCAAATGTCACCTTATAGAAATTTTCTAGGTTCGATTTTACAAAATAAGCCCGTTTCCAACTCCTAGTTGTTTAAATAAGAAGTGGTAAGATATTCTCAAACAATATTTTTAACTATCCCTTAAAATGGAAGTACTAAACAAAATGTTTTCAAAACTGCGATACCTCTTTAAAGTCCAAAGGTTCTTTTAAACAACCTTTCCCTGTGACATACCAGATCCGGTCGTGACGTTTAGGCCGGGTTTGGGGTGTTACAATGACTGTGTTAAGTCCACGGGGACAGTCAGCAAGAGTAGACAAGTTGTTCAGAGATGTGCCCCTAGAGGTTCAAGGAGTTATATTTCCAGCAGATTTGATGGAGCTATCGTTTGGTGAGTTCGACCTAATTTTGGGGATGGATTGGCTGGTAAAACACCGTGCAAGGTTGGTATGTGCTGCTAAGCGCATTGTGTTAAAGACTTTGGAGGATGAGGAGGTGGCTATGATTGGGGAGCAAAGATTTATTTCTAATGTGATCTTTACATTAAGGGCCAAGAAACTGGTTCGTAAAGGTTGTGAGGCGTTTCTAGCCTATATTGGTGTATCTGAATATGAGGGTCCTTTTGTGGGAGATATCAGAACAGCTAAGGATTTTTCTGATGTATTTTTTAATGAGCTCCCTAGGTTGCCTTCGAACCGTGAGGTCGAATTTCGTATTCAGCTCCTACCTGGAACAGCTCCAGTATCCATCGCTCCTTATAGGATGGCACCGAAGGAACTGGTGGAGTTAAAAGCTAAAATTCAAGAACTGCTAGACCGAGGATTCATTCGGCCGAGTGTGTTTTCATGGGGGGCACCAGTGTTGTTTGTGAGGAAGAAGGATGGATCCATTCGCATGTGCATCGATTATCGGCAATTGAATAAACTAACTATCAAGAATAAATATCCTTTGCCGAGGATAGATGATCTATTTGATCAGCTACAAGGAGCTTCTGTTTTCTCCAAAATAGATCTTCATTCTAGGTACCATCAGCTGAGAGTTAAGGAGGATGATATGTATAAGACTGGGTTTAGGACTCACTATGGTCATTACGAGTTCCTAGTGATGCCATTTGGGCTGGCAAATGCACCAACTGCTTTCATGGATCTGATGAATCGAGTATTCCAGCCCTATTTGGACCGGTTCGTAGTAGTATTTATAGACGATATCCTGGTGTATTCGAGAACCGAGGAGGATCATGATGCACATCTTCGAATTGTTCTGTAGGTTTTGAGGGAGAAGCAGCTGTACGCGAAGTTCAACAAGTATGAGTTCGGGCTATAGAGGTGACATTTCTGGGTCACGTGGTATCTGCTGAGGGGATTAGGGTTGATCCTCGAAAAATTGAAATCGTACTGGATTGGAAACCACCTAAGACCGTATCTGAGATTCGAAGCTTTCTGGGTCTGGTAGGGTATTATAGATGTTTTGTTGAGGGGTTTTCCTTGATTGCTGCACCTCTGACTAAGTTGCTACGAAAATGGGTACCGTTTAACTAGACTGATAAGCAGTAAGAAAGTTTTAGAAAACTAAAGAAGGTTTTGACTATGGCCCCCGTCTTGATACAGCCAGAGTCTGGGAAGGAATATACTGTCTACAGTGATACATCACACATTGGATTGGGTTGTGTGCTGATGCAGGAGGGTAAGGTAGTTGCGTATCCGTCTCGCCAACTGAAGCCTTACGAGGCGAATTACCCAACTCATGACTTGGAGTTAGCCGCAGTGGTTTTTGCATTGAAAATTTTGAGGCATCACTTATACGATGAGAAGTGTATTATTTACATGGATCATAAAAGCCATAAATACCTCCTTGCTCAAAAGGAGCTGAATCTTAAGTAGCGAAGATGGATAGAGCTGCTTAAGGATTGTGATTGCTCGATTGAGTATTACCCTGATAAGGCTAACGTGGTAACTGACGCATTGAGCCGTAGGGCTGTATCTTATTTGAGAGCAATGTTTGCTCGTCTCAGCTTGTATGATAATGGTAGCTTGTTAGTTGAGCTTCAAGTGAGACCGATATGGACTAAGCAAATTAAGGGGAAACAGTTGTTGGATGAGTCACTGGTTCCTCGTTTCCAACAAGTTGAGAATGGAGAAACTGCAGATTTTGCGTTGAATGGTGAGGGAGTACTGTGTTTCCGTGGGAGAGCCTGTGTACCGAGGGATTCTGAGCTGAGGCAGTCTATACTGTGAAAGGTGTATAGTAGTCCATATGCTATGCATCCTGGCAGAAACAAGTTATACCGAGATCTTCATGAGATGTACTGGTGGCCAGGGCTGAAACGCGAAGTTACTAATTTTGTGAGTAAGTGCTTGACATGTCAGCAAGTTAAGGCTGAGCATCAGCTGCCTTTTGGGTTACTGCAGCCAGTTAAGACTCCACTTTGGAAGTGGGAGAGGGTAACTATGTATTTTGTGAGTGGGCTGACCTTAACGCCTACTAAGAAGGATTCAGTATGGGTTATTGTAGATCGATTGACTAAATCTGCCCATTTTATACCAGTCCACACTGATTACTCGTTGTAGAAGCTGGCAAAGTTATATGTGGCTTAGATTGTGAGACTGCATGGGGTACCAATTTCTATCATATCTGACAGAGATCCTAGATTCACATCTCAGTTCTGGAAGAAGTTACATGAGGCTTTGGGTACCAGGTTGGACTTCAGTACTGCGTTTCAGGCAGAAGTCATATGTAGACTTGAAGCATAAGGAAATTGAGTACTCTGTGGGGGAATTATGTCTTCCTTAAGGTTTCACCGTGGAAGAAAATTATGAGATTTAGACGGAAGGGTAAGCTTAGCCCAAGGTTCAATGGGCCTTACCGTGTACTGAAGCGTGTGGGACCGGTCGCCTATCAACTTGAGTTGCCTTTAGAATTAAACCGAATTCACGATGTGTTCTATGTCTTCATGCTGAGGCATTATCGTTCTAATACCACACATATAGTACCAGTCGAAGAGATCGAGTTAGGCCAGATCTGGCTTTCGAGGAGGAGCCAATACAGATATTGGACCGTGAGGTTAAAGTACCGAGGAAGAAGTTTATTCCGTTAGTAAAAGTGCTTTGGCGCAATCACAGCTCGGAAGAAGCCACGTGGGAACCTGAGGAGGTGATGCGACAACAATACCCTTACCTATTCTGACCAGGTAAATTTCGAGGCCGAAATTTCTTTTAGGGGGTAGAGTTGTAACGCCCTAAAAATATAGGGTCTTTAATTTTGCATGGTCGGACACAAATTGCTTGTTTGTTTTAATGGTTAAGCGATTTGGGTGTGTATGGGGGTGTGTGAAAAGCCTGGGTTCAAGTCTTGGCTTCTGCAAAATTTTTGTTTTCCTCTTAAATGAATCTGGACACTGGCATATAGGCCTTATAAATACTAATGCATGTTTTATGACACAAGAAGAGCTTGTGGTCTAGTGGCTAGGGGGCATGCTGTGTAACAAAGAGGTCTGAGGTTCAAGTCCTAGGTTGCGCAAGGGGGTATTTATTTTGCTGCTTGAGTTGTGTAGGTAGTAGAGTTGGACTAAAACACAGCTAAGGGGAGTTTGAATAGGATTTTGATGGAGTTTGAACTGGTCATTGAGAGGTTCAAGGAAGGATAAGGGGAAAGATTCAAGGAGAAAATCAAAGAGCTGAGAAGGGGAATTGTGCCGAATTTGGACTCTGGCACTCAAGAAACTCGGCCAGGGGAGGTATACTACTCATTTGGGTTGTTTTCTCTCTTTGGCCAAATGTGGTAGGCTCTTTTGGCACTTTTCTCTGCACACTTTTGCACTTTTCTTTTTCTCTGCTGCCAAATCCCTTTTCCTCCTTTCCATTCCTCGGCTTTTGGTTCATAGCCGAATCTTCTTGTTCTTCTTCTCAACATTTCTTTTTCCTCTTTGACTGAGTGGCTTACTCTCTTTTTCTTTCTCTTCAGTGCCAGTTGGTTTGGTGGTGGGCGGTGATCTCTTCTTTTGTTCTTAACACTGTGGTAAGCCTAATCCTACATCTCCTCTTTTCCCATCTCGTTTGTTTCTCTGCTTTTCCAATATAGACTGAATAACATAAGTCTTATCTTACTATTTTGAAACCATTTGGATGATAGTCTCTGACAATCGGTGGAGTGTCGACTACCTTGCTTCTCTGCACATCTCAGCTTTCTTTTTCGAATACCTATTTGGCTGAATACTGTGGGGTAAGTAGGTTTGTTTTGTAGTATTGGCCGAATACCCAAACTGCTCTAACTCTAATTCTGTGGACTATGGGTATCAATTCAAGCTTTGTATTAAATGATTATTGCTTGTGAAATCTGTTATATGTGCAGTAAATCAAGAAGAAGGGTGCGATCGGTTTCAACCAGTTATCTAAGAGTAATAATCGCATAGCTTTTGGTCAAGGTAAGTGGTGATATCGGTTTGGGGCTTTAGTGTTAATGATCTAATGGATGAAAGATTGATTCTGTGGGGATGATTGTAGGTTGATCGCGCGTGAGGTAATTTGTTCGTTGCGCAAACAAGTGAGTAGTCACATCCCTCTCTACTGTGAATTGGCGAAAGCCGAAATCTGACAGCCGAAAGTCGAAAAGCCAAACCTTCGGCATTGAAGGCCTCACGAGCGTGCGATCACTCGTGGGGTAAATTGGGCCCACAAATCATGGGTGATAGACTCTAGAGGCCAGCACGAGGGTTCTCGTGCTCTTAGGCTGATATGGGCCTAATTTGGCTGAAATAGGCCATGTGGGCCCAAAGGGCTCGTGGGCCCCACACGGAATAAATCCACGATAAGTGGCAAATCCTGGACTGGGCTATTTAGTTTGCATAGCCGTGACTGAATTTGGGCTAAATGGGCGACACGAACATGTGGGCCCACTTGGGCCGAATAATAGGCATTGGGCCCATTTACATCGTTATGACCATTTAAATTATCTGTGTCGCCCGAAACGTCTGTAGACCTTCGGAGAGGTTGTTATTTGCACCGAGACCAAAAAATAAGTAAATGGACCAAAATACCCCTAAAAGGTAAAATTACTATTATACCCCTAATAGATGGAAATGACCATTTTACCCTTAGAGGTAGGTTGACTGATGAGTGTACGTTATGTGTAAGACAGTACTGAGTAGGACACGTTGCATACTTGAACTATTTATGACATGACATACTGCATTGGGTTGGGATTCTGATAAGGTGGAAGTACTGTACTGGTGGCTCTGCCACATTCACTGTTATTGGTGGCGTTGCCACATATCACCGCTCTTTGGTAGCTTTGTCTTTGCGTTATTATTCTTGCGGCTATCTTTTGCAATATTGGTGTCTTTGGTAGGGTGGGTCTATTTTATCCCCACATGGTGTGTTGGTTGGTACGAGTGGTGTATTGGCTGGATTGGGGTGGGTGGCATATTTGCACCGTACTGATACTGTATTGGGCTTAGGCCCACCTTGCATTGTTATTGAATAAGGCTCAGGCCCAGACTACTACTGCATATATTGTTACTGACTGACTGATAGGGGATTACACACTGAGTTTTTGTAAACTCGCCCTTTCCTTTTAACTATACAGGTAATCCCCAGCCTTAGACGATTTGTAGCCACGAGGGACTCGGAGGTGGCCACATGATCGCTGATGTTCTGCTTTAGACTTAGTTATTTAATTTTAATTTTCATATTGGGCTATTGATTATGTAATAAGGCCATTAGCGGATTTAATTTTTAATTGAGCTTTGATTTCTTGTTTTAAACTTCCAAACGGATACAAAAAAGTTTTCAAAATCACAACTGTTTTCAAGAAAAACACGCATTTTAAACTTCAAGGTTTTTAGTTAGAGAAGCTTCCGTGGTTTTATTTAGTTTAAGAAATCAACGGTAATAAATATGGCAATCGTTTTGATAAGCTGGTTTCAGATTGTAATAACTTAAATTGCCGTATGTTCTCAAGCAATAAAAACTAAATGGGTTTTTAACTTAAATACGGATTTTTATCAAAAAGTCCAAATTTTCAGAAATCACTTCGATGTGATACGTCAGATTCAGTTGTAACATCTAGGCCGAGTTTAGGGTGTTATGTGAATGGCAATGTGATTGTGGAGTTTGGTAATGTAAAATGTGAGTTCGAAGATATGTGGCACTAAGTGTGTGTAAATAGAATCGTTACAGTGATGAATGGCACTAAGTGTGCGAGATAAAAAAAGCATCAGCTGTATTATTTGGCACTATGTGTGCGATACTAAGATAAATTCGGTTTAATGTGATGGCACTATGTGTGCGAAATTATTATAGCTTCGGCTTATTAATTGGCCTAAGTGTGCGAGTTCATTGGACGTTTAAAGAGGATCAAATGAATTATGGCATCGAGCATTGAAGTGGTAAATGTGATAGATAAATACGTGATGGTATAAGTATGTACAGAACCTATGTGGTTGATGGTATTGTGTATGAGATAGATGGAAGGTTATGTGAATGAATGATGAAAAGAGTTAGATTGAGTAGCATTATAAATGCCTGTATATGAACCTATAGATATGGTATGGAAGTGAATAAAAGCCATGGATGAGATTGAGTAGTGATGTGAATTGAACTATGTGTTAGTTAATTTTGCATATTGAATTTGAATTTTTGAGTTAATTGTGTTATATTACAAACTTACTAAGCTTTAAAGCTTACTGTGTGAAGTCATTCTCTGTTTTACAATGGTATTTAAAGCTAGCTCAGATCCAGGGATCGTCAGCGACTCAATCACACTATCGGACACCTATTTTGGTACCTTTTGAAAGTTGTATTTATGATATATGGCATGTATAGGCTAGTGAGGTTGTGGAATGTTTTGAGATGTATAAATCTTGTCATGTGATATGGCTTGATAATGGATGAGACTTTGGATTGATTTTGGTATATGTTTTGCTATGTGAAAATGGTGTATGTGATGTGTATATATAGTCTTGTGTAAATGACCATTATGGTATGCTTTAGTGAAATAGAAATAGAATGTTTCATACTTGATTCGGTAGTTGAGATGGTGAATATATTGCATGTTTGAAATAGTTTGAAATGAGATGTGAATCATATGCTTTTGGTATGGAATTGGTTCATGAAATGTGATATGGCCACACCCGAGAACGCCCTTGGTTCAGCTCACCAAGCGAGGCTTTCCATCTTTCGCAAGCTAACCTAACTCAAACTCAGCTCATTAAGCTCAATTTAGCTCAATTTCAGCTCAATGAGCTCGTTTCCATCTTTTTTTATTTTTTATTTTATGCGTTTTTAATTTGTCAAGTTTAATACTTGTTTTTAATATGTCTAGCTACAGCAATTTAATGTGTCTTAAGCTGAACATTTTAAATACAGGTTTTTAAATGTGTCTTAGTTGTTTGTGTTTGATATGTCCTAGCTGAATGTATCATTTTATTGTGTTTTTAGTTGTTGAATTAATGTGTCTAAAAGAGAATTAATTTGCTAAATTTATTTAGTACAGGTACATGTACAAGGGATGGCATAAGTGCATGAATGAAGATTAATGCAAAGTGTGCTGACGATTGGCTTCTCCCAAGTGACCATTCGGTCATATTTAGCTAATGCATGGATGGTATTAATGAGCACATGTATTTGGAGCTAGAGCAATTAAGCTGAATTAATAGTCAGCAGCAGTTTTTGGCTTCTGCAAGTGGCTATTCATAGAGTCCAATAGCCAAGAAGCTATTCATATTGATCCTATTCAGCTAGCAACGTTTTTCAAACCTTGATGGCTGCTCAAATCACATTTTTCACACCTCAAGGCCGATTGAATTTAAGTGTTCACACAAGGGACTGTTTGTGCGCCTAAGCTGGCTTTATTATGGCTGCTGCTTGTTCGGCTGCCTAAGGAAGAATTGAAAGCTGATCATAACTCTTTAGTTGATCAAATGCAGCTCCATTCAGCTTATTCTTTACTTCAATTGACCAAGTTGGTCTAGGGAACATTAAAGGACGTTTTTAAGCAAGAGCTAAGAAGTTTCAGCCCATTAATCAACTTAATTAAACTCCAGCTAAATGTAGGCTTCTAGATGCTGTCCATTGGTGTTTTCCATGCTAGGAAACTTCAAGGAAGCTTCCAAGGACGTTAAAGAAACTTCAAGGAGATTTCCAGCCTCTTTTAGCTTTAATTTTCTATCCATTCAGCACCCTTAATTGCCTTTTTGGCTAGACCTTGTATTTCGCTATAAATAACTTGTTTTGTGAACATTTTGTGGTTAGACAACTTTGAACTCTTTTATGAATATTATAAAATTTGTTAGTTATTCAACTCCCTTTGTTCTTTTGTGACTCAATTGACTTATCAAGTTATTCTTGTGGCGTCAATCTGATTCATTTGAACTTATCACTCTCCCGAGTGTGGCATTCACCCTTATATTGACTGGTTCCTATCTCTATATAGATAGTGGGTCACGGTTTATCTATCATTCTAGCCACCTTTAAGTGTCCTATAAGACTTAGGTTAGTACTCCATTTTAGTACTAGTTCTTTCTTGACCTTAAAGCCATTCGAGCCATCCGCATTTCCATCTTCCAATCACCTTAGACTCATTGTTTAGCCAAATTCATCACATATCTTACCTAGCCATTTTGATCCTATTTTAGAAACTAAATACCACACTTAGTCGAATTCAACCATTTGTTCTAAATCGAAAGATGCTTCTCATTTTAACAATCGGGCAATCTAAACGACTCGACTCACATCACCGAGGTGGGCTCGTATCAAAATTGACATTTTTTGAGTTGGAATTGTATGTGGAAATGATGGAGCATATTGTAGCATGAATGGTGCATGTTTTGGTAGGGTTCTGACAATTAATTGGGCATGAATTGAGTATAGATTGATGCTTGTAGGAATGACCCAAAATAGGTGGCAATATGGCCTTGTAAATGGCCTATAATTGCCCACATAGTTGAGCACACGGGTGTGTGTCTCGACCGTATCCTTCAATATACCAAGCCGTGTGACAAGCCAGACTTGCACACAGGTCAGACACATGGGCGTGTGATAAGCCGTGTGATTCAAGTCAGTGTTGCACACGGGCCAGACACATGGGTGTGTGACAGACTGTGTGACCCAAGTTAGTGTTGCACACGGGGTAAGACATGGTCTAAGGCATGGCCGTGTGAGGCACACAGCCTAGCCACACGGGCATGTGCCTTGTTTTGAAGAAAAAATTTCTTAAAGTTTCGTAAAATTTTTAAGTGTGATCGGTTCAATCCCGAACCAATTCTAAAGCATGTTTAAGGTCTCGTAGACCTTCCAAAGGGACTTTGTGTTATTGATTAACTATGATATGCTGATTTGTGAGCAATGGTTGTTTAAATGTTATAATTCGACCGGTAATACCTCGTAACCCTAGTCCGACGATGGATACGGGTTAGGGGTGTTCCATTTGATTGGTATCAGAGCTAAGGTTTAGTCAATTCTTAGACTAACGTAGCGTGTGAGAGTGTAGCTATACATGCCATATATATATGCGATAGTGTGATGATTCCTGAAGTTAAAAATGTGTTTTCGTATAGCAAATGGATCTTGATCGAGTTGTAGTTGATGATGTTGAGAGTAATGTGCCTGCTCCCACTCAAGGGATAGCGCCGTCTAATTCTAGAGCTGTTACGAGTAGTAACGAGGGAGAGGTTAAGCAATCCTTCTTCCAATTGATGGACGAGTAGTTCACGGAGTTCGTTCGAACAAATCCGACTGCTCAACAACCTCCACCCCCGCAAGTTCCTATAACGCCACAAGTTATAGACCTAATTCGATTGAGTAAACCTCCAGTTGATAAGATTCATAAGTATGGGGCTGAAGAGTTCAGGGCCGTAGTTGATGATGATGCTTAGTGAGCTGAATTCTGGCTTGAGAATACCATTAGAGTGTTTGATGAATTATCATGTACTCTTGATGAATGTCTTAAGTGTGTTGTTTCATTGTTGAGAGATACATTGTTTCATTGGTGGAAAACATTGATATCTGTGGTTCTGAGAGAATGAATCACTTAGGATGTAACGTCGAAACTGGATACGGGGCATTACCGAACTTGTTCAAACATACAACATCGGGCCATAAAAATTCATTCCAACTTAAAAAGTTTTCATTCATACTCATAACGTCCTTATTATGGGTCTACGAGACCCCAAACATACATATGGAACAGTTTGAGACTAAACCGAAAACTTTTGCTTAAAACAGGGCCAAACGCCTATGTGAAATGGAACAAGCTCGTGTGGGCAGGCCGTGTGGTCACACACGCCTATGTTCCTAGATCGTGTGGATTTTATTTTTCATTTTGAACTTACAGGGGTTTTCACACGGCTGGACACACGCCCGTATCTATAGCTGTGTCCCTCACACGGCCTAGACACGCCCGTGTCCTCATCCATGTGCAAAAACCTAGGTATTCTATTAATGATGTCAGTAACCTCTTAGAGGCACGCGGCCTAGTCACACGCCCGTGTGCTGACCCATGTGACGAATTGAAATTTCGCAAATTTGATGCAGGGGACACACTTATAAGGCTATTTTCCAAGCCAATTGCCACCCTAAAAAGTAAACACACTTATACCACCTCAAACAACACTTAACATAACAATAATACACTATGAAAGATCACTAATTCATCATGCATACATTTCGCATTTTACCCAATCAATTGCATGAACTTTCACTTCATTCAACTCATCATCATTAAATATATGAAACTTAACAAGTATTGGCCAATTCACAATGGCCATTTACAAAATGAATGAGTAACAATAATAGCCAACACTTTAGCTAATAAATATGACATAACAAAATGACCAAGTTCCTATACATGCCATACCAAAAATAAATCAACTTTATATACCAAAAGAATAGTTGTTAGTGTGATCCGAACTCCGACATCCTATGATCCCCGAGTTAGCTTGGCGATATTACAAGGAAAAGGGAAAAGAGAAGGGTAAGCATATAGCTTAGTAAGTTTGCATGAAATAAATAGCAACATAAAGACTTATGATAACATCCAATCATCTCATTGAATAATAGCAACACAAGTTCTCAAACACATCAACATAACTTACTCATGCACAATCTTACCAAATCACACATCACATTTTGCATTTATATCTCGTAAGTTACTCATGGGTACCTATATCACTTCACCATATAACTTTAGCACTTTTATTCTCTTAAACATAGACTTAGCTCTTTGTTATGTGTACATAAACTTAGCTCTTTGCATGTTGAACTACTTGGAATATCGAAGGATACTCAATCACATCATACATGTATCAGATGCCAATGCCATATCCCAGATATGGTCTTACTTGGGATCACATCTTGATGCCGATGCCTTATCCCAGATATGGTCTTACACGAGATCTCATATCTCGATGTCAATGCCATGTCCCAGACATGGTCTTATACAAGATCGTATATAGATGTCGATGCCATGTCCCGGACATGGTCTTACACGAGATTTTTTTTGGTTCCGAGGCCATGTCCCATACATGGTTTATACGGGACCTTCCTTATTTGGTACAGATGCCATGTCCCAAACATGGTCTTATATGGGACCTTCCTTCTTTGGTACCGATGCCATGTCCCAGGAATGGTCTTATACGTGACCTTCCTTATCTTATGTTGTCACACAGGTACCCTTGCTATTCCGAATGTTCAGCCAGGACTTCAACTTAACATGATCTCACTATAATTTCATCGAGGCATCATTAATCAACTTCATGGAAATGATATACATTTCTTATAATATAAAGTAATTAAAAAACAACATAATAACATTATGTAGCTTTAATTTCACACAAACTTGCCTCGGTACCAAAATATGTGGAATTGTTCAACTTAGTCCACAACCTTGTCCTTGCCTCGGTTTCGGTTCGAGCTTCGTGTTTCTTGATCTATAATAGCAATTTCACTTGTTTAATACTCACATTGACTAAATTAACCCATGAACCGTACTTTGGCAAAATTATAATTTTGCCCCTAAACTTTTACATAATTACACTTTTGCTCCTAGGCTCGTAAAATGATTTTCATTTAATTGCTTTACATTTTAAGCCTAGCTGAATCATTTTCATAACTAGAACAACCCCCAATTTTCACTAATTCACTCATGTATGACCATTTTCATGACTTTTACAATTTAGTCCTTTTCATGAATTTCTCATGAAAATCACTTAGAAAAAGATGTTTAGCATACATCAAACTTTCATATTCTTCCATAAATCATCAAAATACATGCATGTCATACATGGGTAAATTTTTTAACATAAACCCTAGCTCAAAATATAGCTAGAAATAGCTAAATCAAGCTACGAGGATCTCAAAAATACGAAGAACATTAAAAATAGGGCTAGGAGATACTTACAATCAAGCTTCAAAAATGAAGAAACCCTAGCTATGGAGAGCTTGAAAATTTCATCACTTAGGGGAAGAAGATGGACAAAATTTTTTACTTCTTTTTCCTTTTTAATTCTTTTATTATCCCAATGACAAAAATGCCCTCAAGGCCTTTCTTAAGATTTTTCCTTCCCATGTCTATTTTTGTCCATCTTGACCTATATTGGTAACTGCTAAATAAGGACTTCTAATAATTTTTATAATGTTATTTCATACTTAAATCTTCTAGAATCTCATATTTTCTAATCTTTGCAATTTAGTCCTAATGGACAAATTGATCACTAATTAATAAAATTTCCTTATGAAGTTTTCACAAAATCATGCAAACACATCATAAGCCTCATAAAATCATAAAACACATATTTCTAATTCGGATTTGGGTCTCGCAACCACTATTTTGACTAAACCCTAAATCGGGCAATTACATGGGATTTCTTCCAAACTAAATTCTGGAAGAAATATATCAATCAACGATTTATAGGTCAGAAATGAAAAGAGTTCTTTAAGCTGAAATAGGGTCGTAGGTCTATTACGGAATACGAGCGAAAATTTTTGAAATTGAGCTAGTATGCACGAGAATGTGTTTCGACATAAACTACTATGTTTAAACGATTCATTGAAGGGTTGAATGAAGATATTAAACTCTTGGTCTGAATTCTTGACTTGACTGAATTTGTGGTATTTGTTGAAAGATCTTGTAAAGCCGAGGAGCTTAATAAAGAAAAGAAGAAAGCAGACTCAGAAGCTAGAGATGAGAGAAAAAGTTCAATGAGTAAGCCGTATAACTCTTCGTCAAAGAGATTCAGAGATGCAACCAGTTGTTCAAATGCTTCGATTGGACATTCGAGTAGAGATCGTGTGAAACAATATACGAGTCCTAAAACTCAAATTCCAATGGAATCAAGTGTTGGCAGTGTTAGAAATAATAAGCCTGAGTGTAGACTGTGTGGGAGACGTCATGTTGGTGAATGCTGGGGCAAGTATAATAATAGAGATTGTTATAAATGTGGATCATGAGATCACTTCATTCGGGATTGGCTAGAGTTGGCTGAGAAAGATAATGCTCAAAGTACGAGGCTGAGTAACACGGCAGCTAGGGGTAGACCACCCAGAAACACAGGAATTGTGAGTGGTAGTTAGAGAGGAACAATAGATACAACTGTGAGATCCGAGGGGAGAGCACCTACGCTATTCGTGCTCGCGAAGAAACGTCATCTCCAAACATTATTACTGGTACTTTCACTCTTTATGATATTTCTGTGATTGCATTGATAGACCTAAGATCAACTCATTCATATATATGCATGAACTTAGTATCCAGTAAGACTTTGCCTATAGAGTCTTCTTAATTTGTAATTAGAGTATCGAACCCCTTAGGCAAGTGTGTTCTGGTTGACAAAGTGTGCAAGAATTGTCTGTTGATGTTTCAAGATACCTATTTCCCGGCTAATCTGATGCTACTACCCTTTGATAAATTTGATATAATTCTAGGTATGGATTGGCTAACTTTGCATAATGCTATTGTGAATTGCATATAGAAGACTATTGATTTGAGAAGTCAGAATGATGAGATAGTCTGAATTGAATCCAGTGAATTGAATGGGCTACCAGTCGTAATATCTTCGATGAAAGATCTGAATTATGTGAAAAAAGGATGTGAAGCTTATCTTGCGTATGTGATTGATACGAAAGTGACAGAAAAAAAAGTTGATTCTATGCCTGTGGTTTGTGAGTGATAAACCATAAAAGTAACATATTTTAATCCCATATTTAGCATGATTTTGGATGATTTAAGCCTTGAATTATGTAATTTGGTGCTCTTAATCCTTTGTTTTCATGTTTTATACCCAGGAGAGCACCAAAGGATGAAAAGAACAGAAAATAGGCCCAAAACAGAGTAAATGGGCCATATCACGAAATCCACACGGCCTGGGCCCAAGACCACATGGTCGTGCCCCATTCAACAGGCTCAAACACGGCCTGGCCACGATTCACACGGGTGTGTGCCATGGCCGTGTCCCTGTCTCAGGAAAGGAGTTTTACTCAGATTTGGATACTTGGAGGCAAATAAACATACTCCAAAGCCTATTCAAACACCCTAGTAGGAATTCTACTTGAATTCGGATACTTAGGGGCCAAGTAAGGCATCTCAAAGTCTATATAAACACCCAAGGGGGCAACTTGAAAGGGAGTTCAACAGAAGCCTTCTGCAGGGCTTTTGTCAAGGCGGTTAGCTAGGCCAAGGAGTCGAGCCGAAAAAGTCAGATTTGTGGGAAATACCTAAAGATAGCCAATTGATCTATCTCAAGAAGCCGGAATTCTACCCAAGACGGAGGATCTCTTCTTCAATTTCTTCAGGGGGTTTTAGGGATTTCTTATGTTTTGTTTTATCTTTTCTTCTAAGATGTTTTCTTTTATAGTTATGAACTAAACCCTTCAGATACCTGAAGGGGATGAAACCTAAAACGAATCTTGTTATTGTTTTCTGAACTATATGATAAATACTTGATTTGTTCTTAACTATGTGTGCTTAATTCTTGTGTTGATATTTTTAGGATATTGATTCAAGTATGATGTGCTTAGGTGGAGGAGCAAAAGTCCTTGCCTAAGAGTAGATCTAGCATAATTAAGCGGAGTCGATCGCACGCCTAGAGATAGGGTGATGAGATTTTACCGGATTAGGGTGAAACCTAATATGGGAGTCCATAGATTGAGTTAATGTGATTCTAGGGGTTTTAATTAGAAAGAGATTTCAATGAATCAACCTAGGGTTAGACGTTATTCGCCTCAAGAGAGGGTTTAATATAAATTAGGGAATCTTACAGATCAAGTCAAGTGAATACATCGTCTGGTTCAGTGTTAGATAACAAGTGAAGTCTAGGTGGATTCTTCCTAAGGGTATCATCTTAATCAACTGAGTTTTTCCAATAGTATTTCCCCAATTCATTCTTTTTGTCTTTGTGTCTTTAGCTTAGTAGTTATTAAAATTAGATTAAACAACTTCACTTATTTTAGGCTAGATAATAAAAAAAAGTTAGTATTAGTACTTTTAGTTCCTTTGGGTTCGACAATCCGGTCTTACCTAAGCTATACTACTGTTCGATAGGTGCACTTGCCTTAAGTCATCGTCAAAGTTAGTTTCCAGGTTCGATCATTCTCTTTTTATAAATTTTAAGACTTGACAGACACGATCAAGTTTTTGGCGCCGTTGCAGGGGAACTAAAATATTAAGAACGCTTAATTTTTATTACTGTAGCCATATTTTATTTTTGCAATTAAATTTTATTTTTTTATTTTGCTAATTTTTCTTTTAATTACTTTTGACAAGTAATTTTAGTTTATAGAGGGCATGGCATTGAATAACTATCAGTGGAACGTTATGAGGACAAAGCCAATAAAAGCAACCGATATCTACAGCCTCGACCCAGTAACCATGCTATCAAACCAGATAGAGCTTTTAAGTAAAAAAATTGGTGGTTTGTATAGTCTCTCACAGGCACATCCAGTAATGCAGTATGACTCGAATTTAGAAGGAGTGGCGAATCCTGAGTACCCACCCTACGGATATGGCATGGAAAACGAGCAAACTCACTATACGGGTAACTATTTTAGACCACAAAATAATTTTTATAGTGACACTTATAATGTAGGTTGGAGGTACCATCCCAATTTCTCGTGGGATGCTCAAAATAGCCAAGGGCCGGAACTTCCTCTAGATTTTCAACAACCACCTCACCATCAGGAAGAGGAGTCGAACCTTGAAGAGATGCTAACAAAATTCATGGAAGCCACAGAAACCCATCTCCAAAAAACTGAGACAACGCTCGATAATCAACAAGCATCAATCAAAGGGATCGAGAGCCAAGTTCGAAACTTACTAAGTCAGTTAGACAACTTATTAAGATAGTTTCTGAAATTCGATCAGAGATCTTAGAACAACCACAAGAAAGCTTGCCAAGCAACACTGAAACTAACCCAAAAGAGCAAATTCAAGCCGTAACGGCTCATGACAGTGAAAGGTTAGTGGAATCTGACCCGAGGCAAGAGCCTGTGGTAAGTGAACGTAAGGTTGAGGAAAGCTATGATTTACCAAACCCGGTGATTACAGAGTACCAACCCCGTGTGCCATACCCCGATGCGATAAAGAAAAACCACACAGAGGAACAACTTGGTAAGTCTCTTAAAATTTCAAAGAAATTTCATATTAACTTGCCATTTCTTGAAGCTCTTTCATAGATTCCAGATCCTAGACCTCGTGTCGATAAAGAAGAAATTCATGAGGAACGAAGGTTTTGGATTGATGAATGGAAGATACACTTCAAGGAGAGACTAAAAACACAAGAAGCAAAAAATGAGGCAACTCCACGACGAACTTAATAATGGGACAACCCAGCTTAAGATAAGAGATCAGGGACTCAAAATCTTCCCAGATGGAACGATCGAGGTAACACATTCTAATTTCGACACTTTTGAGGAAAACATTACTCGACTTAAATCTTATATCAATAACCGAATTGATCGCATGAGAAAGGATTTTCACCTCATCAAACCACCATGACCATACGAATGAGAGGTAAAGTCTAGCTTAAGGCTATAAATGAGCGCTTCTCGGGAGGCAACCCGAGCACTAACCCCATTAATTTTACATTTTTTTACTTTTATTTTTTCCTTTTAGCACCTAACCATAAACTAACCAAAGTACAGATTTCCGTACCACACGGTCGTGGCCGTGGCCGTGTGGCCACCACAGGAAGGTACAAGGGCGATGCCAACTGCTAGATCCATAATTTCTATTTAACCCCCTTTCTTCCCTTCCTTTTCCCATTATTTTTCTTCTTTCATTTTCCATTATTTACTTTTATTTTTATTTTTAATTTTATTTATTTTTATTTTCTTCTTATTCTTTATGACATTTAGATTTAGCTTAGGACACAATAAAATTCGACCGGCTGCTTTGAGGATTCAATTTCAAATGGTTCGAGACGCTTCCCCACGTTCACCTCCAACCCTATCCGGTTTCTTTCTATTGACTTCATCTAAAATTCAGGAAGTTTCACTTCTCTCCCCGTCTTATGATTATTTTGATATTATCTATCTTTGTACATTGAGGGCAATGTACATCTTAAGTGTGGGGGGGTTAATTATAGTATTATTTGAAAATCCTTGAATTATGCCTTGTTTTTTAAGTAAGTTTCTCATATTATGATTAGAATGAAATTTCCTTTGATTTATGATGTTTCGTTGATATGTTTTAGAGTAAGTCATTGATAATTGTGCATTGAAGATTTAAATTTTAAAGATACTAGAGAATCAAGCATGATGAGTCTATTTTTTCAGAAAAATATTTTTTTTAGGTTGTCTACCTAAATCTGAATGTTACCTCGAAGTTTAAAGTTTACAAGATTGATATCAAACACCCATAATTTTTGTGCGACCTTGAACCTTATAGAGCATATATTTCTTTTCTAAATTTTTGTACTTAGGATTCGTCACTCCTTCTAAATTCGAGTCATACTGCATTACTGGATGTGCCTGTGAGAGACTATACAAACCACCATTTTTTTTTACTTAAAAGCTATATCTGGTTTGATAGCATAGTTACTGGGTTGAGGCTGTAGATATCGGTTGCTTTTATTGGCTTTGTCCTCATAACGTTCAACTGATAGTTATTCAATGCCATGCCCTCTATAAACTAAAATTACTTGTCAAAAGTAATTAAAAGAAAAATTAGCAAAATAAAAAAATAAAATTTAATTGAAAAAATAAAATATGGCTACAGTAATAAAAATTAAGCGTTCTTAATATTTTAGTTCCCCTGCAACGCCGCCAAAAACTTGATCGTGTCTGTCGAGTCTTAAAATTTATAAAAAGAGAATGATCGAACCTGGAAACTAACTTTGACGATGACTTAAGGCAAGTGCACCTATCGAATAGTAGTATAGCTTAGGTAAGACCGGATTGTCGAACCCAAGGGAACTAAAAGTACTAATACTAACTTGTGTGCAAAATTATTATAGCTCTGGCTAATTAATTGGCACTAAGTGTGCAAGTTCATCGAACGTTTAAAGAGGATGGAATGAATTATGGCATCGAACATTGAAGTGGTAAATGTGATAGATAAATATGTGATGGTACAAGTATGTACAGAACCTATGTAGTTGATGATATTGTGTATGAGATAGATGGAAGATTATGTGAATGAATGATGAAAAGATTTGGATTGAGTAGCATTATAAATGCTTGTATATGAACCTATAGGTATGGTATGAAAGTGAGTAAAAGCCATGGATGAGATTGAGTAGTGATGTGAATTGAACTATGTGTTAGTTAATTTTGCATATTGAATTTGAATTTTTAATTGTGTTATATTACGAACTTACTAAGCTTTGAAGCTTACTGTGTGAAGTCTTTCTCTGATTTACAGGAGTATTTAAAGCTAGCTCGGATCCAGGGATCGTCAGCGACTCAATCACACTATTGAACATCTATTTTGGTACCTTTTGAAAGTTGTATTTATGGTATATGGCATGTATAGGCTAGTAAGGTTGTGGAATGTTTTGAGATGTATAAATCTTGTCATGTGATGTGGCTTGATAATGGATGAGACTTTGGATTGACTTTGGTATATGTTTTGCTATGTGAAAATGGTGTATGTGATGTGTATATATGGTCTTGTGTGAATGGCCATTATGGTATGCTTTAGTAAAATAGAAATAGAATGTTTCATACTTGATTTGGTAGTTGAGATGGTGAGTATATTGCATGTTTGAAATGGTTTGAAATGAGATGTGAATCATATGCTTTTGGTATGGAATTGGTTCATGAAATGGACATGTTTTGAGTTGGAATTGTATATGGAAATGAATGAGGATATTATAGCATGAATTGTGCATGTTTTGTTAGGGTTTTGACCATTAATTAGGCTAAATTGAGTTTAGAGTGATGCTTGTAGGAATGACCTAAAATGGGTGGCAATTTGGCCTTGTAAATGGCCTATAATTGCCCACGCGGTTGAGCACATGGGCGTGTGTCTCGACCGTGTCCTTCAATGTCCCAATTCGAAGCAAGTCAGAGTTTCACACAGGTCAAACACAAGGGCGTGTGGCAGGCCCTGTGATTCATGTCAATGTTGCACACGGGCAAGACACATGGGCTGTAACACCCCTAACCCGTAACCGTCGCCAGTCTAGGGTTAAAGGCATTACCGGACAAATCAGATCTTATACAAACATTTCATGTCATAATTTAACCAATCAAATCAAAGTGTCCCTTAAACAGGTCTACGAGACCTTAAACATGCATTAGAAAGAGGTCGGGACTAAACCGAACACATACGAAAATTTTGAAAATTTAACATTTTTCAAAGCTACAGAGGTCACACGCCCATGTGGCCAGGCCATGTGCCTCACACGGCCTCAGACACGCCCGAGTGTCTAAGCTGTGGCAAAACAGGGCATATATACTGACTTGTCCACACGACCGGAGACACGCTCATGTGCCTCACTCGTGGTTGACACTGACTTGCACAACACGGCCAATCACACGCCCATGTGTCTAGCCCGTGGTCGAAACTGACTTGTTTTGAAATGTAAGCACGAGGGACACGGTCGAGCCACACGCCCGTGTGCTCAACCTTGTGGGCAAATATAGGCCATTTGCAAGGCCAATTTTCCACTCACACTTTTGATTATACCTACAAGCACAAATAAGAATCATTCCATACATCAAAAGCAACCAAAACATACCAAAATGACCACCTTTTCTAACCATTCAAGAACATATCAAGCACACCAACTTATGTACCATTTAGCTCAATCTAAACACAAGTATCTCAAAGCAAAATCCACCCACAACTTACCAATTCATTAAGACATCTTTTCATCTATAATATACCAACTTTGCATCACAAAAAATAGATAAATTGTTACCATATGCACATCCACTTACAAGCCATATCACATAGCTTATATATATACAACCCAAAACATCAACCGTTTCAACTAGACTATACATGCCATAATTAAATATCAAAAGGTACCAAAATAGTGTTTGATAGTGCGGTGATGATCCTTGACGATCCCCGAGCCTTCTGTAGCTTTAACGATCTATAAAACAATGCAAACACACACAGAGTAAGCTTTCAAAAGCTTAGTAAGCCATATACAAATAAATTTAACATATAAACATTCATAATCATATCAAATATAAGATTATTAATATCTCAATTACAAATTCATAATTCTTCTTTGGCTCATTTGTTTAGCCATTGCTCACCAACAAATCATATCACCAAATATCTCTTTTGATCAAAACACATTGACACATATATCACACTTTGTCTCAACAAGTCTATGTACATATCTCATTCTTGCGAATTAACATATACTTACCTTTCGTATTCAAACATAGAATACACTTCAAACATACCTGAACCGATAACATATTTCACATAGTCTTTCATTTCTAAGAATTGCCCGTTGAACCATTCAGAATCAAATAGGATACTTGGATAACTTAGAATAATCGTACAATGCCAACGTCCCAAACGCGGTCTTACATGTAATCAAATATCGATACCATTGTCTCAGACAGGGTCTTACACAAAATCATATATGATGCCAATGTCCCAGACATGGTCTTACATGTAATTCTCTAATCAATGCTAAGGTCCCAGACGTGGTCTTACACGATATCACATATCGGAATCCCTATGTCACGACATATGTATCCTAACTATTCCTAAGGTTCGTACAGGACTTTTCGGACATTGATACATTGTTGATACTTTCTCAGATTTCAAAAGTACATCTTCTATAGTCATTCATCACAATTCAATTTCATAAGATCATAATAAATCAACTCAAATACATTTATTTGTATATAGACTTACCTCATATTCGGGATAAACGAACGGATTCGACTACTCAATCACTTTTGACTTTCCTCGGTTTAAATTTGTTTTCTTTGGTTCTTGATCTGTACATATTCAAATTTAACTCATTTATTCACCAAATCATTCAATTCAATCCAAAAACACACATTTAGGGAAATTTACAAATTACCCTCATATTTTCACATTTTGACATTTAAGTCCTTATTTCACAAAATAACAAAGTACACATAATTTCTTTGTACCCATGCCTAGCTGAATTTTCATCATGATCATAAAAGTCCATACATTTCATTTATTTCACATTTTAGTCCCTCAAAATATTATTTTCACAATTTAGTCCAAATTGCTCAAATTCACCAAAAATCCAAAGATAAAACATGTTAATCTAACACATATATTTCATATTCCATCAACTAACATCACAAAGCTCAAGCACTCATCAATGGAACATTTCAAAATCTTCATCAAATTCCAAAATTAAGGCATGGATTTTGTAGTAATCGAAGCAACGATTACAAAAACGTAGAAATTATCAAAAACCAATCAAAATCCATACCTTAATTTTGCTTGAACCTAGCCGAACCCTTAAAGCTTTTCTTCTTTCTTTTTCTTTGATATTTTTGGCACAAAGATGAACACATTTCAACCATTTTTCATGTTTGTTTAATTAATAATCATATTAATTATCAATTTCCCTTTTTTACCCTTAATGAAACATTAATGAAAAACATTTATTGTAACTTCCCAAAAATTAGGGATTGTATTTCTTTGCATAATTTCATGTTGTGATTATTTGGCTAGCTATTTGAGTGTGTTCAGGGGTTCTAAAGGGGCCTGGGCTCAAGTTTAAGCCTTGGAAAAATTTTAGTTTTTGGCCCTTTAGTGGAGAGGGCTATTGGAAGCAGGACTTAAGGGAATTTGCGTGTGTTTTACTGACACAATTGAGCTGGTGGTAAGTTGGTGGTGGCGTCACTAGGAACAAGGGGGAGTGGAGTTCGATCCCCTTGGCAAGCAAATAAAGGCATTTATTTTATGTTTTAGGAGAGGAGGAAGCTGAGTTTTGATCAAATTCTTCTAAGGGAGTTGGAACTTGATCAATTGTTTCAAATGGATGAAGGGGAGCAAAATTAGGAGGAAAAGGTGGAGAAAATCAAGAGATGGGGGAGTGTGGTAGTGTTGGCCGAATGTGGGGAAGTGGTGATAGGCAATTTCGGCAAAAAGGGGGTCTTTTGAATGTGCATTTTCGGTTTTATGTTAGGGAAGTGCCGAATTTTCTCTAAAGTTTTCCTAGGGAAGTGTTTGCATTTTGGTACCTTGTGACATTTTGGGCCGTTTTCTTCTCATTTTCTTTTGTGCTTCTTTCTTTCCTCTGACCTCTACCGAATCCACATTATTTGCATTTCACTTTCTTTCCCTCTTTCTCCTTCATTTCTCTGGCAATTGCCGAATTGGTAAGTCTTCACTCCACCTTCTTTTCTTTTCTCTTCACATTATTCTTTTCTCTATGGCCGAATACAACCCCATCTGTATCTCTTATTATTCTTGTTCCCTCTCTTTGCAAATTGTAAGCCGAAGCACTTAAAGTTTGACCCCTTTGGTGTAGGCCGAATCTATCAGAGTCCAAGCATACTCTCCTCACCGTTCATTCAGCCTTCGAATCTCGAGAAGTGGTTGGTAAGTTGTGGCTATGGCTGAATGTGAGGGGTGGTTTCTCTCTTTAGCGTTTTGTGTTCTTCGGGGACGAAAGGCCGTTTCTCTTGTTGCCTTGAAGCGACGTTTCTAATGTGTTCTTTTTGCTAGGGACTCGATTCTTTAATCAAGAGGTGTAAGCCGAATACTCCCCCATAGCAAGAAGTCTGTCGATCTTTGGTAAGTAAAGTCTATGGGTAGAGTATTACTATATTTTGGATTACCAATGGTAAACTAATTAGTGATCAACTGTGATCTTAGATGCCTTGGAAAGTGTCGCGAAACGCAATCCAAAGCAGGTGTGTAACCTCACACTTCTGTCTAAACTACCATTGCCATGATCTATGAATCAGCTAAATACCGAAATGCCATAAAGCCAAAATACCAGCAACTGTGATCGCTCGAGCGTGCGAGAGCTCGTAGTGATAAATCGAGCCTTAAATGATGACGATAGACCTTTGGGTATGCTGCAAACTTTTTCATGGACTTGGGTCGTGATGGGCTTTGAATAAGCCGAAGTAGGCCCAACGGGTTAACAGGCCTACATGAGTGAAATTGATGGTAAGTACTGAATGCTTGACGTGACTGTGGAGTCCGCAGAACTGAAACTGTAAATGAGCTAGATGGCCACACGAGTGTGTGGGCCCATTTGGGCCAAATTTGGACTTTAGGCCCAATTATATTGTTTTGACCCAAGTTGAAGCCTATGTCGCTCGAAGCGACAGTTGGCCTCCGGAAAGGCCGTAAATGAGCAAATTATCAAAATACCCTTGATGGGTAAATTACTAAAATGCCCTTGATGGGTAAATTATCGAAATACCCCCGAGAGGCGAAATTACTGTTTTACCCCAGTGACCGTTTTACCCTTAGTGGTAGGATCGTTAATGTAATTTTAGTAACTGTATGATGATGATGATGACGATGCACTATTTACATGATTTCTTTATGACATGGCGTACTGCATGGGTTGGGTTATGGATTTGGAGGTAGCACTGTACTGGTGGCTCTACCACGTCATACTGATTTAGTGGTTAATGCCACGCTATTTTGATTTAGTGGCTCAGCCACGTATACTGTTATTAGCAACTAGTCTGCGTTATTGGTGTGCTGGTTGGTGGGTTGACTTGGTCCCCACAGGTGTGCTAGTTGGTACGGGTGGTGTGTTGGTTAGACTGGGCTGGGTACATTTGATTTGCATATCATAGGGCTTCGGCCCAGACTATTATTGAATAGGGCTTTAGCCCAGACTATTATTGAATAGGGCTTCAGCCCAGACTGCTACCGAATAGGGCTTAGGCCCAGACTGACACTGTTTTCCTTGGGCCCAGACTGTGGGAGTACTAAAGGGGATTACACACTGAGTTCTTGTAACTCACCCTTTTCTTTTAACTGTGCAGGTAATCCCCAGCCTTAGAGGATTTAGAGCTGCGAGGGACTCGGAGGTGGCCACACATCCTGCATGTTTTCGAAGGTTAATTCAGTTATTTCATTTTGGGTTACTTTACTTTAATTTTTGGGTTTAATAATTTTCGTAATAAGGCCATTGGAACTGTTTTTAACTTTTATTTGGTATTTCCTTAATTACTAAAAATTTATTAAACACGGGTTTTTAAAACAATAACAACTGTTTTTAAAATATCACGTTTCCGCGACTGTTTAAATCAAATTTCTATAACAGACACGTTTGTTTTTTTTAAAAAAAGATAATACACGCATTTTTGAAAGGGTATTAAGTTGAGTAAACTTCTTTTGTTAACGTGCAACGAAAAGCAGTATTTTGGATGTTTAAAGTTTTGATTTGAAAATGAGTTTTCCAACGATCACAAGGTTTCCAAACAACACCTGATGTGGCACGCTAGATCTGGTCATAACGTCTAGGCCAGGTTTGGGGTATTACATTTATACCATGGACATAATTATCTACTAACCTAATAATGGCATATTAACCTCATAAGGACTTCACATAATAAAAACAATAACAATTCGACACTTAAACATTAATAGCCAACCTTTTGCAATTTATGCAATTTAGTCCTTTTATCAAATTAAGCAGACAAACAATAAATTAAATCACGAAACTTTCACACATGCCTATTCACATATTGCAAACATAGAAAATAATATTAAAATATTTTTCTGACTCAGATCTGTGGTCCCAAACCACTATTCCGACTAGGGTCTAAACTGGACTGTTACATAAGCGTGTGACAGGCTGTATGATCCAAGTCAGTGTTGCACACGGGGTAAGACATGGTCTAAGGCATGCTCGTGTGAGGCACACGGCCTAGCCACACAGGCGTGTGCCCTATTTTGAAGAAAAATTTTCTTAAAGTTTTGTAAAAGTTTTAAATGTGATCGGTCCAGCCTCGAACCACTTTTAAAGCATGTTTAAGGTCTCGTAGACCTTCTAAAGGGACTTTGTGTTATGATTAACTATGATATGCTGATGTGTGAGCAATGGTTGTTTAAATGTTATGATTTGACCAGTAATACCTCGTAACCCTTGTTCAACGATGGATACGGGTTAGGGGTATTACAACCTCCCACAATGTGGCCTAAAAATGGCACCTCTCGTTAAGCAAATGAGCATTTCTCCTCTTTGACAAGCAACGCATTTTCCCTTAAAGTTTGAAACACTTCCCTCAAATGTTCCACATGCTCATTGAGTGACTTATTGTACACCACAATATCGTTAAGGTAAACAACCACGAAACGATCAAGGAAAGGTTGAAGTACCTTATTCATCAGGGTGTAGAATGTAGCTAGGGCATTTGTAAGTCCAAAGGGCATCACCAAGAACTCATACGAACTGTAACACGTCACACAAGCTGTCTTTGGCCCATCCCCCTTAGCTATCTGAACTTGATGGTACCCTGATCTTAAGTCCAACTTGGTAAACCATCTCGTACTACCATGCTGGTCAAACAAGTCTACAATAAGGGGAATAGGATACCTATTATTCAAAGTGAACTTGTTTAAAGTCTAATAATTGATGCATATCCTTAACGACCAATCATGTTTCTTTTGAAACAACACCAGTGGACCATACAGAGATTTAGATGGCCTAAGAATCCCGCATCTAAAAGCTCCTTCAATTGTTTCCACAATTCTTCCAATTCCGGTAGGGACATACGATATGGGGCCCTAGCTGGTGGCACCATGTTGGATATTAATTCGATCCTGTGATCCACCTCCCTCTTGGATGGCAACTTCTCGAGCATCACATCCCGAAAAGACTATAGTATTTGGCCCACTTCCTTAGGGATCTCACCAATGGACTTAACGATTTCCTCCATCTTCAAGGTGGCTAAGTAGGAGACTTCATCTCTACGTACTCCCTTAGGAAATTGGATTATGGATAATGTTTTTCCCTCCATGCTCCCCTTTCTGGTCAATCTCACCATGCATTGATGGTTCAAATTTTAAATCACCATGTAATTATCGAAAGGAACAACAGATGCATTAACCTGATCAAGGAAACTTAATCCAACCACAAAATCATAGTCATCAAGTGGTATTACCTTAATGGATGCCTTACTGGCCCAATCGCCAAGTTGGAGATCTACTCCCTTTGCAAGCCCCTTGATTGGAACACTTTCTGAGTTTATCGTTTTGATCCAACCCGGCTCATTCTCAATATTGAGGCCAAGTTTATGATCAGCACCTTCGGACATGAACAAATCAGATGCCCCTGTGTTGACAAGTGCATTCAACTTTCTACCAGCCACTATGATGTCTACAAACATCAGCCCATGACCCGTCTTCTTCGACACCACCTAGTATTGAACCAAGATTGTTAGCCTCCACATTTGACTCCACTTTTGCTTCCATAACGGAGAGTGCGACCTTCTTTGGATAGTCCTTAATCATATAAAGACCATCACAATGGAAGCAACTTATAGGCTTCCTTTTGTCCCAAGGCTTCCTACCATTGCCATTCCTAGTGGGACTTTTTTTGTCTCCCCCACTATTTCCCCTTAGATTGAATTTGGGCTTAGAAGACTCAAGCATGTCTTTCTTCCCACCAAATTTGGCCAACGATTCTACTACAGACATGGCCTTGGTAAGCTCTTAGACTCCTCGGTGTTGTAGCTCTTGCTTCACCCATGGTTTCAACCCATCCATGAAGGAAAAGAATGCCTCTTTCTCACCCATATTTGAGATTTGAAGTATGAGTTCACTAAACTCCTGTGCATACTCCCTCACAGTGCCTTGTTGCAAAAGCCAACACAACTTTACCCAAGCCTCATCCTCGGCATACTCTAGATAAAACTATGCCTTGAACTTGCATTGGAACTCCTCCTAAGTCCCAATTTTAGTCCCACCACAACAAGGCAACGTTAGTAAGATACATAGCAGTAGTAATTACCTTAGTGGCATCATCTGTGATGCCTTTGGCACGAAAGTATTGCTCGACTCCCTATAGGAAATTGTCCACATCTCTTGTGAACCTTATACCCTTGAACTCCTTGGGCTTGGGAACATCCACACTGGGCTTGGGTGTGACAGCAACAAACCTTTCATTGCCCAAAGCAGCCTTATAGATTGTGAGTTCACCCTTGAGCTCCGCAATCTCCTCTTTCAAGGTCGTCATCATAGCCTCAATGGCATCATATCTACCAGTCAGCTTTCTAACATAGTCCGACACATACTCTTTGAAATGCTCCTGAATAGACTGCAACGTATCCATTAGCCTGTCATCGACATCATCAATCCTCTCCTTGATATCTTCCATGGATTCCTCGAGAGTGATAACTTGATACTCCAAAGCTAACAGTATGTTCCTCGAACGACTAGTTTTCCTAGCCCTCCCACAGGTCTCTGTTCCCTCAACATTCTCAGCAACTTCTTTTGACATCTTTCAATTGTGCCTTTGAACGCTAGCTCGGATACCAATTGTCACGGGCTTAGAGTTTTCACAAACAATTCGTGTGGCCTTAGGCAGTTTCTTCACTCTAAAATGCCTAAGTCAGCCTAACTTGTTACAATTGAGGATTCAACAGAACTCCTCTAAGGCACCCACGAAGAACAACAAAAGAACTAAGTAAGAACAAACTTGAAAGATGAAAAAAAGCCACTGAAAGGCAAGAACACTTGAGAGAAAAGTTTGAATGAATACTCTCAGAATTATATTAATAACTAAATTAATTACAATAAGGGGGAGAGGCCTCTATTTATAGCTTAGCCTCCTCAAAATCAACGGTACAGATTGAAATAAATCAATGGCTAAGATTAAAAGCTATCTAGATATCAAATATCTAATATTACAGAATCGTATCTTCTAAAGATTACATTTAATGTCTAGGATCACATATATTTGAAGATCACCTTCCATATTTGCCAAGCATAACTTTGAAGATCACTTTCCATATTTACCAAGCAATGGACCAGTCCGATTGGGCCTAATGACCTCCCTCGATGCGATGGATCGTACAAGTTTGTCATGGTTACAGGCTCCCATGAGCAACTCATGACACTAGTATGTAGTTGCGTACATAAAATGGAAAAAAAAGGTCAGTCGAAGGGTGTAATAGGCCAAATCAAGTTCTCTTAAGAGGAAGTGAATGCCAAGAATGGATATCTAGCAAAGCCCACCTTAAAGATAAGGGAAACCAGAGGATAAATCTAGTCAATGGAGGGGCATGGATTTTGTTGAGCTCCCAAGACCAAAGCTATAGACATAAAGTAGCCTTATTTAGGAATATTGTGGCAAGGATGAGGGCCACAGTAGTAATTGTGAGCCCTAGGGCTCTGAGGCTGTGAAGACATGAAAATTCGGAGGAAGACCATAGTTGTGAAAATCTCCTGGTAGTGGCCAATCGTCAGTTGTCAGAAATAATGAATACGACTATCAGGGAGATAAAATCTAAGTTGAATGTTTCACATTTGTTTTTACTTTTATATATATGCAGTTCTCACTAAGTTCGCTCGAACTTATAAGTTTTTTGCTTACATGTAGGTTAGTTAAAGATCAAAAAAAATGAGAGGGACCAAGTCAATTTTAGCTATGTGGAACATAGTTAGAGGTAACGCCTCAAGGATTAATTTGAAAGAGTTTGTATTAAGTTTTGTAGAGTTGTAAACACTACTAAATTAGTTAAATTAGCAAATCTGTAGAGACCCAATTCTTTAATGGCATGGATTATATATGACATATTAAATTGTATATTGTCAGTATCAACCTATTTGTGATAATAACTCAAAGTAATTTATTGTGTTAATTTAAGTTGTTGTAGCATCCAGTACCCAGGGCCCGTTGGTTGAGCTGGGTGAGGGATGTTACATACCAACTACCTATTTTATTTTCTCATATACTAAGCTCAATTCCACTTCAAACTTACCACATTAAACCATTAGCATCCATACCATTTAACCATTAAGCACACTTCATTTGGACAAGCAAAAACATGTTTACATTACAACCACATAAGTCCATATACAAGTTACTCATATTACATGCTACAAAGCCATATTATAATGCTTTCAAAGTCTAGAAAAAGATAGTTGGATAGTGTGATCATTAAGTTGATCCAATCGCCCGATTTTGCAATATGATATCTACAAGTAAACAGGGAAATGACATTGAGTAAGCTTCAATCAAGCCTAGTAAGTTCATAGGTAGAAAAATGGTACAACATACCTTAATATCACAGTTAAAAATTAACAAAAAAATTAATTATAATTAACCCTATCATTACAACCATATCAAGAGGTGAGTTCATCACATACAAGCCATATAATCTTCCAAGTAAACAAGTTGATTTAATACCCAATCACAATATAATATCTAAAATATGGACACATTTTCAAGTCATTCAACAAGTAATTATTACCGCATATCAATACAAGTCATTATTTCATTTACAATCACAATTTAGCCCGATGAACTAATATGGGTAGATACAAATATGCAGTTATCCACCAAACACATGCCAGAATGGTCAACCGATCTAATCCAACCAAGAACACGCCTGAGCACTATGTGCCTAGTTTGAAGGCTAACATCCCTCCAAAAACACACTTGGGCACCAAGTGCCAAGCCTGTAGGCTTCACATCCTCTCTCGAAAACACGCCAGGAGCATTATAAATATAACTCAGTAATCCGTAACAAATGTTGGATTCTGGTATATTTAGTGTAACATTTCATATATCTTCATCTCATCACATATCAATCCTATACTATGCGGAAAATAACCTATTGGCATGTCAATTTATCCTATCATATGTTCATCCGGGCTCGCTACATATAACGATATGACAATTTCCATTTCAATCCATTTTCTCACTTTGTACCAATTTTAACAATTAAGGTTACATTCAATATCCCCAAAACACAAAATTCAATAAAAACATTACCAAAATACACAAGACAATACTTTATGAACTTAGCAAGGCCAAACAATAAAGATAGGAGTATCAGGGACTAGTTTGAAATTTTCTCTTTTCCACGATTATCTACCAGTTCTTGATCTATATAGTAATTTTATTTCAATTTTTTAGCCTCAATTACATTATAACATTCAAATTGATGCATATGAATTCCTATTAATATTTTTCACAATTTCACTAAAGTTTTGCATTTTGTTCAATTTAGTCCCTAAAACTGAAACGAGCTAATTTTTCATAATTAAGCCAAAAACCATATTTCCAAATTCATTATCATCCCTATAAAGCCCTCAAGTACTAAAATTTTACATACCAAATTTAACATAGTTTCAATTTAATCCCTGAACTTAAAAACTATTCAAAATCACTTTACAAAATAGTCTTTTTCCATCATCAAGCTTCAAACTCAAGCATTAACATCTAAAAAGTGTCAATAACATCAATGGTAAGCTTTAAAAAATTTGATAGTATTTCAAAATAGTCTTTAGGCTAGCTAGATTAAGCTACAACATTCTCAAAAACATAAAATTTACAAAAAATCGATAGTCGGAGAACTTACATGCAAAGACACAAGTTGGCTGAAATTCTTTAGCTATCAACCATGGAGTTTTTGGTGGGAGATAATAAAATGAAGAAGATGATAATTTGTTTCTTTTGTTTATGTTAAACATTTACCTAATTACCAAATTAACCTTAAGTAATTTTTTAAATTTCATTAAACAATAGTCTTTAGTTGTCCGCTGACATTCATCGTGGTCTAATTACAACATAAATCCTCCCACTTTGACTATTTAGACCCTTTAGTTAATATAAAATCAATATCGATTAACTTTTACAACTTTTATGATTTAGTTTTTTCATTAATGAACTATTCAAACATCAGAATTACATATCCAAATTTGAATACAACCCTATAATAACCTCGAAAATAATATTTATGTACTCACACATCAAAATTGTGGTCCTAAAATCATTGTTTTCGACACCATTGATAACGAGTTACACCATCCATGAATATTCGCCCAAGTGTGAGGGGATCAAGTGCAAGATGAAGATCAACATTGTTAACATTTCATCTAGTTCATTGTCTAGAGATAGATGCGTTGGGCTTCAAGAGGCCAACCATGGTCCGCGTCCAAATATTTAGGCCCCACCTGTGAATCCCACGTTCTAAATGAAATGCAACATTCAAAATTTAGTTCTTTATTTGATATGCTCCTTAGTGTTTCTATGTCATACTTTATGTGTTCATATTTTCATATTTTACTTTTGTTTCTCAATGTCTTATGTCACATTCCAACATTGTGTTTCCTATTATTTATAGGTGTTTGTTTTGATATTTATTTCTATGCAAGTATTGTATGTTTATTTATCTATTTTTGTTTATTTTGTGTCTAAATATGTTATGTTTTTATTCATGTTTTAATGTCATCATAATTTCGTGTACTTTTGAGTTCTAGTATTTTGTCTCTTATTTTATTTTTTATGTTTAACTATTTTCATGTGCCACTATGTGTTTTATAATGGTTTGTTTATAATATTATTATGCATTCGTGTTTTAAAGTGTCATGTTGGGTTCTTTGTGTCTAAATGTATCAAGTCTAAATCATTTTCTTTAATGTTCTTCCTACATGCCTCAAAGTTCTATGATCTAAGTGTTTGTGTTTGAGTTTTATGAAGCCCTATTTAAATATTTTGTAAGTACATTAGCTGATCACATTTTCACACTTACACACTTATACAAAGTTCATGCACTGTTGACCATTTGTTTTCCTCTAGATTCAATGGATGGCAAGAGGGAATGCAACACCAAGTTCATGCACCGTTGATCGTTTGTGTAATAGTCCACCCAGTGGAGTCTCCATATTTGGTTACTGTTTGGCATTTAGATGGTAAATTAAGGATAGGTTTGAGTAAGTAAATTATTTGTCATAGCTACGTGTAAAATTATGTTTAATTCACCATTTAGCTAACCCCTAGCTTGATAAGCTCTATGGTTTGGTGAACTCTTTTGTTAATTATCTGCCCACCCCAGATGCTTTGGGCGAACTTGTTAAGTTTGTATTTGTTTAGATTTGTTGATTATTTAGTGTATGGTGATTTCACTACAGCAAAACAGACTTTTAGCGGCGTTTTTAGTGGCGTTTTAATGAAAAATGCTGCAAATATCATACATTAGCGGCGCTTTAAGAAAAACGCCGCCAAAAAATGAGAAATAGCGGCATTTATTTACAAAACGCCGCTAAAAAGGATATATAGCTGCCTTTTCCAGAAAAACGCCGCTAAAAGTCTGGGAATTAGCGGCGCTTTGGGAAAAACGCCGCTAAAAGTCTGGGAATTAGCGGCGCTTTTGGAAAAACGCCGCTAAAAGTCTAGAAATTAGCGGCGCTTGTGGAAAAGCGCCGCTAAAAGTCTGGGAATTAGCGGCGCTTGTGGAAAAGCGCCGCTAAAAGTCTGGGAATTAGCGGCGCTTTAAAGTCTGGGAATTAGCGGCGCTTTTGGAAAAACACCGCAAATAATTTTAAAGTTTTTTTGGATATATATGACTGATTGTTTTTAAATTTATATATAATCGTAAAAGATATATTATTAATTTTAAAATATTGAATTAATTCTTACGATTGTTTAGGGTTTATGGTTTAGCATATATAGTTTAGGGTGTAAGGTTTAAGAGTTATTGTTTTAATATTTAGGGATTATGATTTATGATTTGTTGTTTAAGGTTTAAGGGGAATGTGTTAGGGTTTCATGGGTTAAAAGTTAGGATTAATGTGTTGAAAGGTAAATGGTTAAGGGTTTGGGGTTAATATGTTAAGGGTTAGGGGTTATGGGTTAGGAATTATGGGTTAGGGTTTTATAGTTTATGATTTAGGGTTTATGAGATAGAGGATAGATGTTATAGGGTTTAGATTAAATTAGTGTCTTTTAATTTATATATTAAATAATTTATTATATAATTGTTAAAGAGATAACATTATTTTTAATACATTAAAATTATGATTATAGTTTAAATTATTTAAGAGAAAAATATTTGTTAAAAATGAAAAAAAAATATTAAATAATTTCTTATATAATCATAAAAGAGATAGTATTAATTTTAAAATATTGGATTAATTCTCATGATAATTTGGAGTTTATGGTTTAATTTATGGTATATAGTTTATGGATTAATCTTTATAGTTTAGGGTCTAGAGTTTATGTTTTAGTGTTTAAGATTTAGTATTTAAAATTAAGGGTTAGGTTAGGATTTAGGCTGAGTTTATAGTTTAGTTTTTATTATTTTAGAGTTATAGTGTTTTGGGTTTATTGCTTAAACCATATTGAATAATAATTATTTATTTTCTTTATTGTAACTTCATATTGCTATAGTATATGTATACAAACTTTATATATATTAAATGGTTTAGGATTTAAGGTTTACTTGAGATTTGTTAAATGATGAAATTTTATACAATTAATTAATACTTTTATATTTTACCAAAATATAACATTTAGCCATTTAATCATTTGTTTTCTTATTAAAGTATACGATATTTATTTTGAGAGTACTTTATTTTTTTATAAAAATCCAATTTATAAAAAATAGAAATAATAAATGTTTTATAAAATCACTTAATTAATAATTTTTAGCAAACAAAAAATCATATTTTTAACAAAACAAAACGGTGTCGTTTTGTTTAAAAAACAAAGATTTTTTGTGGCGTTTTTATTAAAAACGCGTAAAATCAAATTTCCCCCCGTAAAACCAAAATTCCTCTTTGAAACCCTATTTCCCCCGTAAAACTGGTATCCTCAAAACACCCTTTAGGTGTTTCTCTCCGCCACCACCGTCTTCCGGCCGACTTCACACGAGAAGGCGGTGATCTCCTGCTTCTCGATCAGAGTATTAACAACCATGAACAACACCCCGTAGAAATCGAAGATGCTGCTGATGGTACGCCTAAGCAACTTTGTGATTTTTGATAATCAATACGACCCGGGTTTTTTTTGTTTGTTTTTGTTATTCAAGTATTGCTTTGGTTTTTGCACAGAATCTGACCGCTGCCCTTCTCCTTGCAACGAGAATGAACAAGAGTAAGTTTCTTTTTTACTACTTCTGTTTCGATTTGCTATGTTTTTTGTTCGTTATTATTTTATTTTAAACTGCTTTTAAACCTTAATGCATTCAATGGCGGGGGGCTTTGTTCTGCTTTTTAGCGATCGATCTTTGCATGGTTTCATTGTTCCACTTTAAAACGAAAGTTAGTGCTTCTGGCTTTACTTGCTGCTGACATTCAAACTTCCTCCACATGTATATTCATGAGCCTTCCAACTTTATATTTCACGATTGTTTGCACTTTCCTTGCTTTATTTTTAGATGGGTACGATTGTTTTTCATAGAAAAACCGCTTGGAGTTTTAACTTGAGGTCTTCCAGAGTTAATCCTACCACTGGTTTGCGCGAGTATTTTCATGGTTGTATAAATACTTCTAGCTTTGTGTCACTGGGATTTGGTTTCTCCATGTAATTTTTAGGCATTTTCAGGGTTATAACTTCAGGTGAAGGTTGTTGACCAACTTTAGGACTTACGAGGCTTTCATTTGGTTGGGGAAAAGGAGGCTTTACTGCTTGGGTCAAGCTGTCTCTGCTTGATTGTGGGATCGATCTTTCTCTTGCTTTGTATATGACCATTGCACGATACTACTATACTGTTGGAGTACTTTGGCTGCACCAACACTTACAGTTGCAAATATTTTACAATGATGGTGTCACTATTGATCATCTTGTCAAAATGTGGGCATTGTCAAATGTATTGAATACTTCTGCTAACTACTAACCACTTCCTGATTTGCTAATGTTGGGATTCCTTTTTTTCTCTTTAAATATTCAGAAGTTCTCATCTATAAGTCATTTTGAGTGAAGTTTCACAGATGTACCATAGGATATCCAATTGTCCATGTCACCCTATTGATAGATTTTTCTTATTTGCCTGCTTTCTGAATGACAGTGGTAAATTAACCTTCCGAATAATGCCTTTCTTTGAAATTTGATTGTCGAGGAATTTAACGTAATTTATTGTGCTTGTCGGAAGATCCAAAGTTTGGAATACCTTGATTGGTTAGATTGAATGTAAGAAATTTATCCTTAGATGATGATTTACACAACTCACTCTTACTTTTGTAGTAAGCAGCATTTTCAAGAGTAATAATTCATCCATCATATGAGATGCTTCTGTCAAATGACATAAAATGATGTCCTTGGATGATTTGGATTCTTTCGTTGTAGAAGATTCACTTGAGAAAGGGAGTATTAGTCTCCTGGGTCCTTTGTTTTATTTTTCTCTTTATATATTTTTTTTACCTCTACTTTGGTGATTGATTATAAGATTATAACTTGCATGCCGATGAACCTATATTCACTGAAATTGGTTTGTGAAGAAATCTGGAAAAAGAGTAAACCAGAGGAAAAAACGCTTTGAATCTATATGCATTGCTAACATAGAGTGCTATTATTTCCCTCTGCTTAGAGATAAACAAAAAAGAAAAAAAAAGGAACTATTGACTATGGGCTAACCTTTTGCCAGGTTTTCTTTGGAGTGGCCAGGGGTTATGTTGGTTGTATAGGTAGTTGGTTTTCTTTTATTGTTGTGTTTTGCAGTTGATATTTGTAATCTGCAATGCAGGTAGTGTGATTGGCCTTTAAAAAAAAAAAGAAGTTTGTTAATAAGTTTGTTAATATTCGTTTCCTCTGTGGTTTTGCTACAAAATGGTTTATACATTTTTCTATTTAATTAATTGATTTATTTTTGTTTTCGATGATTGAATTGATGTGAAGAATTTTTGGTTTTTTTGCAGAAATCGTTGATAAAAGCGATAAAGAGTCGGATTGATGTTATAAGGAGGAAAAAGAGTGCGACGCTTAAGTTTTTGAAGAAAGATATTGCTGATCTGCTTGCTAATGGCCTTGATATCAATGCTTATTGCAGAGTAAGTTTTTGACAAAAAAAATATTATTACTGTTTTATACTGATATATTCTGCTAATTTTGACTTATATGTAGTTTTACTGATTTAATTTTTGAGCAAGATTACTAGCGGAATGGTAAGGTTTATGATTTGCATATGTACATATATATATATATAAGCAGATTTGTTTGAATATGTACATATTCTTGCAAGTTTCCAGCAATCGCTTCCTCAAAGCCTTGCAGGTTCATTCTTTCATTTTTATATATTTCTTAAACTTTTTTCTGTTTTCTGAAGAAAGACATTGCTGACGACATTTATTCTCTTCACTATTTTAATTTATATTTTGGTCCAATTTCATCACTTTCTTGAGATGATAGTTTGAGTTATGTGTCACAATAAATTGAAAAAAGATATTGGTGTAGATAAAAAAAGTTTAATCACTACTTTATAATGCTAGATAAAATAATTCATTGAAAAAAATAATTAATATTTCTGATTATTTATTTTTTTAACATGTTTGATAATCTAAAATAAAAAAAATGTAAATTAGACAAATTTTTCAACAAAAAAGTGAAGAAAATGATAAGTAAATAAGGAGTTACTTATCACTTAATGTGGAATTTTTTAATATTATCTTTTAAATATTGTACCTTTAAATTTTTAAAAATTACATTTATCAAACAATCTAATAATATTTTGCATTTTATTTTAAAAAATATACCAAATAATTTTATAAATTAAATTCCATTTTTAACATCTATAATTTGATATATTTCAAAAACAATATTTAATTCATAGAAGAAAAACGGTTGCTTCATTGTCATTCCAGAGTTTAGAAATTGGCATGTGCATGCAATTTGAATGTAAACTATAAGAGTTAAGGGTTCCATTTGGTTTGCTAACTTGTCCTCTTTGTTGAGTCCAAAGTTCATCTTTTTGGATTTTAAGCTTATGTAATTGGATTTTAAGCTTATGTATGTTCAAACCTTTCTAGCATTTCATTGTAATACTACTTGATAAGTTAGATTCGCGTTTCTTTCTGCAGGAGCTCAACAACTTAAAGCCTTAGCTCAGCTATATTCAGCTGCAAAATATAGTGAAAAGTCGTTGTTGCACAGTGAACTGAAGCAGATGTGAGGCTGCACCCTTTTCACGTTAAGTTTTGTTGCTTATATATATATATATATATGTACATATGCAAATCATAAACCTGGATATTCTTGTTTTCTACTTCCAATTTTCTTGCTTTGTTTGCTAAAGCCTACTGATATGGATAATTCTCTGTTCTTTGAACTTTTTTTATTTTTACTACACTATATCAATGGGGTTGTCCACGATTTGTAGTTGGGAACCAATCCCTTCTCTCTGACAGAGAGAGCAATTCCTCACATAAAGACTGAAGTGTGAAGCTCCTAGGGAAAATGGAGAGCGAAAGAGCAATGGCATTAAAGAAGATGCTAAATCTGACAGAAGTGCAGAGAGACAACCTGATGTGGTAGATGATCGCCCGAGCAAATCTAGGTTTCCTTTTGTATTTTTTTTCCTTTTTTGGTCATTTATTGTAGGAAAAAATGTAGATTGATGTGACATAAAATGTGGTATTTCGGTACCAAACAAATCAGAGATACAATAGTAATGCAAAATTTTTATTTTTTTAATTTGTTGATATGAAGAAAAATATTTTAATTTTTTTTTATTTTTCATCACAAAATTAGCGGCGTTTGTAAAAAAAGCGCCGCTAAAAGTCATACCTTTAGCGGCGTTTGTAAGAAAAGCGCCGTGAAAAACCATGACTTTTAGTGGCGTTTTTAGGAAAAGTGCCGCTAAAGGCCATGACTTTTAGTGGCGTTTGGAAAAAAAGTGCCGTTAAAGACCATAACTTTTAGCGGCGTTTTTGGGCAAGCGCCGCTAAAGACCATGACTTTTAGCGGCGTTTTTGGAAAAGCGCCGCTAAAGACCATGACTTTTAGCGGCGTTTGTAATAAAAACGCTGCTAATAGTCATGATCTTTAGCGGCATTTTTTCCCCATAAACGCCGCAAAAATTTGCGGCGGTTGTAGTGGCGGCGTTTTTTGTGGCGCTTACAAAAGCGCTGTAAACAGTTTTAGTGGCGCTTATAAACGCCGTTAAAGGCCAAAAAAATGCCATCTGTTTTGCTGTAGTGTTTGATTAGTTAATTGAGATTTAGTTAGAACAGAACTAGACTATTGTAGTTGATAAGACCTAAACTTTTTATTAAGTGCACTTAATCACAGGAATCAAGAGTGTTAGTGGAATTATATGAATTTTCCACTAATTCTTGTCTCTATTGTTTAAGTATATAAGGATAATGGTGGCCTTTTTGAAAGACCTTTACGTTTTCTTCTTCTTTCTTGATTTCCTCTAAAACTTTCTAAAAACCTAAGTTTAGAAAAACTTCATCAAAGTGAAGGTTCACAGTATCTAGCTAACTTCTACGTTAGCACCAACTCACTGGTAATTACTGATGAACTCTTAGGTTATCATTGAAGTCATTTACGAGTTTTTTGTACTGCATGCATAGATGTTAGAATGGTGTGTGAGGAAGGAAACTTCCTAATTCTAGATTAAGTGTTGTCAATTCTTACATGCATGTTAAAATTTAATAAATTGATAATCTTATATGTATAATTATCTTTATTTTAGCTCAAGAAGCTGTCGAGGGTCCAAGCCATAAAGGCAATGGACCTGCTTTGTAGATTTGTGCTAGAATTTCTGGTGCATTCCTTCTTACTTCACTGTGTTGTAAATTTTATTATTTTATAATTTATGAAAGGTAAGTAATCTTCCTTTGTAATGGATGGAAGATTTATGTATGGATAAAGGTTGTCCAGTGTTGTCAGCTTAAGTTCAGTCTTTATGTGATATGAAGTAAACGCTATAAAAACATCGGTACACCCCATGGTGTAGCGAAAATTTAAATCCGACGATCACATCTAGGGATCTATGTGCGAGGAACGAATTGGGGTGAGAAGGGTATGAACAATTACCTTTAATCATTTGGAAAACCAAAGATAACTATTGTGGAATTGATTATGCAATTGTATGTCAATTCCAAGGCACTACGAAAAGTTCCGTCCTCTAATAAATCCACCATGTGTGACAACAAACAGAAAGAACTCTCTTAAACTTTTCAGAGAGAATTAACTATATAACGACTGCTAGACCTCACTCTTTTTTATTTCAGGTATATTAGGTTTTCTTAAAAACCCTATATTTCCTAATTCGGGAATAGTTGATATTTTAATATGAATCAAAATTCATTATATTAATTAAGCAAATATAATAATTAGAATTACCATAATTATAATAATGTTTGACCAAAAAATTACAATTACAATAATTATAATAATATTCAATCGTAAATTATAATTATAATAATTATAACAAGGATTTCGGTAAATTATGTTTAGTTAAATTTTATACGAATCAAATTCATAAATATTAATTTAACCATGTTATCATTATGTGTACAATATACTTGTACATATAATTAGTTCGATATTTAGCTGCCCAGTTAAATTAATTCTATAATCAATTTAATTCATGTGACAGTTAAAAACAATACCAACTATGTTTAGATTTCTTTCATTTCAACCATAGAGTGTGACTATGTGGGTTTGTAACACCCCAAACCCGGTCAATACACCACGACCGTGTAACACCCCAAACCCGGTCTATGCATTTAGACAAGATTTGGTTTGTCACACAAATCATACATTCGTTTATTCTCAATGGTTAAAAATAGAAAAGTGCTACAAAACTTTTTGAAAATAGAGTTTAATAAAAATTAAACTCGAGGATTTGAAATTTGTGACTTAAGAAAAATACTTGTTTGAAAACTTATCGTTAAAATTTAAATGTCAAAATCTTAAGATAGTTTAAAAGAACTTTGAAAGAATTTAAAATAATTAAAGTGTCCACACATTTGTTATAAAACCATTCTTGAGAAAACTTAACATATTGAAGATAAAACCATATTAAAAGTTTTGAAATAAAATTTAAACCATCCACACAATAAAATTCATAAAAACATACTAAGAGGCCTTATTACATTAAACCCATAACAAAAATTTAAGATAATAATTTAAATAAAGTCATAGTTTATAAAAACCCAAGTTTGTAGTATGGCCTCCACCAAGTCATCTCCTACCCAAGTCCACGTCAATTTCCATTACCAAAATGGTTAATAAAATTGGGTGAGTTACAAAGAACTCAAGTGTGCAACTCACTTACCACCATTATTGGGCCGGATCGTCAAGATATTATCTTTGGGCTTGAGCCCAATTACACAGATTCAACAATATATCATAAAATAACATAATTTAAAAATGTATGTAAAATGAATTTCCCAAACCAACCTAATATCCATCCGCTAACACCCCCGTACCAACCAACACACCTGTGGGGATCAAGTTAACCCACCCCGCCAAACACACCAATCATAGGCTTTAAGCCTTTAAATAATTTTGTAGTGCACTACCGAACTAGATTGTGACATTGTCACCGAACTAGAGGCATTTAGCCGAATTTGTGGCAGAGCCACCGAACTAGAGGCATTGAGCCAAATTTGTGGCAGAGCCACCGAACTAGAGGCATTGAGCCAAATTTGTGGCAACTGGCCATTCTTCTCTTCATATATCCTACCCCATGCAATTATGCGTGTATAACAAAATATAGTCATATAACAAATTTTCAATTATTCCATATCATCGGTGGGTTTATCATTAAACATTTTATTTGGCCTATAAAAATAATTTAGCAACTAGCCCATTTTTAGCGCTTTAGTGAACTTTTGGCCCATATATCGAACTAGAGTATTTTGGCCCAATTTATCGAACTAGAGTATTTTGGCCCAATTTATCGAACTAGAGTATTTTGGCCCAATTTATCGAACTAGAGTATTTTCGCATATTTCTCGGTTTTAACCGTTTTCATGCATTTTCACAAAAGTATCAATTACTACAAAATTTCTGAATTTACCATTTTCACGATTTTATCGCAATACTTACGATTAGAAATCTAACCCGAAAATGAGTGTGAAATTACACACCTGGTTATTGAGAGGACTACACTTTCCCGCTCTTCAACACCTATATGTATCACGATAATTAGAACACTATAATCTATAATAAAACCGATCTAAATATAACGATCTAGAAATTTTACCCTCAGATTTCCGTAATACTTCTACTTGCGATTTCTCCCCGATTGATGGTTCGCTAACCGAATCGAATCCACGAACGAATAATGGTTCGGGAGTATGAACGACTTCGAACAGTTGATTTTCCTCGGTTGAACATCCGCAACCCGGTGGGAAAACCCGGATTCCTGAAATAGCCCTTTGCTTATACTTAGGGGGAATAACGGAACCTCCCCTCTTTCGAAAACTGAACACCGCCCTTTTCTTCCCTATTTTGAATGTCTTCAATGAGAAAGATCGTTACTCCAATCTAAAATAATTTCGAAATAATACCAAGGTTTTAAAGATGTGATTTCCTTACCACTAGAATCGATTCCAACGTTTTGTGTCACCCACGACTTCTTGATCTCCAACTTCCGTTATTGCACTAAAGAGTAACAAAGAAGACGTTACTAGAACGAATGATTATTTCGATCCAAATGATCCTTCATGACACCATCAATAATCGGTCATACCACTATTAACTAATCGAAATGAAAAGAATCTCTTACCTATTTTCCACGTCGAAAAGAAAGGATTTGAGAATGGTGGTTGATTGATGAAAGATTCGGCTATGTAAGATTAAGGAGAAGAGAAAATAAATTTGGCTTAGAGGCACATTAGCATTCGGCCATGAGAGAAATATTGGAGAAAATATTGATTGAAAAGAAATAAAAATAAGAAAATAGAGATGATGATGAATTCGGTTTTCAAAGAAAATAAAAGAGAAAGAAAGAGATGAGGTTAGGATCAAGACACATTCGGCAATGGAGAAAAGAGAGAAAAGAAAGGAATGGTCATTTGATGTAGGTGATTTCGGCACTAATGAGAATAAGGCACAAAAAGAATACCAATTGATGTGCAAAAATGACCAAATGGTCAAAAATAATCAAGGCTTACCAAGGATCAAATTCGGCCAAGGGAGAGAGAGGTTGAGAGAATTTGCAAAACTATGCACAAAACTAAAAATGACCAAAACAAAAGACTAAAATTCCTAGCCAAACTATCACCAAAATTCGGCTCTCCCTATAGTCCAAGTTGCCGTCCAAATGCATGGTCTAATGGCCAAGATATTGTTTCCATAAACAATTCCTTGATTCTTGCTTCATATCTTCACATCTTTCTTTATTTTCTTGATTCCCTTCCTTAAGTTAACAATTTCCTTATTCCCTTGATATACTAACCAAAAATAACATGGTCAACACATACCATATATGCTCTTGGCCGACACTTGCTATACATGTGCAGAAAAATTAAAAATAAAATTCACCTAGATGCTAAACATGGGATTTGAACCTTCTCCCTCATACTTAAACCCATGCGCCATCACCACTTGGTCATTAACTCATCTTATGCTTCACTTTGACACTTAAATTAACTTATGTGTCATAGCCACTTAATCCACTTCCATAAATAATTAAAATTTAATATTATACCATCCCAAATAAATTCTAATTCTTCTTCAGGACTATACTAAACACGAAAATAAATCAGAAATTTTTACTTCCTAGAATAATTACTCAAAACACACAATGAAAATAAATTACTCGAATTTTCAGGGTGTTACAGACCGAATCTGGTATGTTACGGGGAAAAAATGTGTTTAAGGGGTTTGGTTTTCGGTTAAAGATTTGATAGAAAACTTTTTGCTATAATTTATACTTTCCAAAAACTTGGGCATGACTGTTTTAAAGCTGATAGTGTATTTTGAAAACCCGGGAATTTTGGAAACTTAGTTCGATCCATAAGTAAAACAAATTCATATCATTTAGAAATCTGAGAAACTCCTTGTATTTGCTTAAAACATTTTGAACGTAGCGTGAAGCAAATCTCAAGTTTGTAAAACAATTTGGGTGTATTCATTTTAAAGTTTTAGTGTGATACCCGATGGTAAAGTTTAGAACATATCGCTTTGTATTTTTGAAAAAAAAAACCTTTTTCTTTCCAAGTTTTATCCAATATTAACCCCATAATTTATTAGAACATATTTGGAATCAAATCAAAACATATAAATAATCAAAGCATAATCTGAAAAGGCCTTTTACAATCCCAACAAAACCAAAAGAAATATAATGAAATAGAATACCAAGTTTGAAATCAGTGCAAGTCTGAATTTATTCATGGCATGGTCACCTCGAGTCCACCCGGCTCCATGTCCGCGATCTAAGTGTCACCTAAAATGATAAGGGAGAAGGTGAGTCGCAAGACTCAGTGTATAAATCCCCCTCCCGATTAATGCAACAAGCTAACACACATCATAGTAAAGCAATATAATTAATGCACCCCGATCCTAACCATCCATATCGCCTTTTCTATCCCGTGTGGTACCAAACCACTGGTGGTGCCAAACCACTGGTGATCCAAAGTCACGATATCCATAAGTGTGGTGCCAAACCACTGGTGACCCAAAGTCACGAATAATCCAATGATGGGGCCAACCCATCGCGTGATACCAAATCACTGGCGTCAATCCTGTATCTCAACTGTGGGGCCAACCCACTGTGGTGCGAAGCCACTGGGACGAGACGCTATGAGGTGCCAAACCTCTGGTGTCCCAAAGACACAATGTGATACCAAATCACTGGTGACCGAAGTCACGAATACAATGATGGGGCCAACCCATCGCGTGATACCAAATCACTGGCGTCAATCCCGTAATATCAACCGTGGGGCCAACCCACTGTGGTGCTAAGCCACTGGGACAAGACGCTGAGGTGCCAAATCTCTAGTGACCCAAAGTCACAAAATATCATCTGTGGTACCAAACCACTGGAGGTGCCAAACCTCTAGTGTCCCAAAGACACGGATATCATATTCCCCCTCCTCTCATATCACCCAATAACATCTCATACTGATGCAAAATCATGCAACTCATGCAATCATACTAACATGTTTAATGCTGCATCTCATAGCATATATATCATAATCATGATATCAATATGTATAAACAACATAGCTCGTAATGAAACGGACTTACCCATATCCGTGCTCATCCCCCACAGGGTATCATGTAAACCATCATACTGTTTTGGTCTTACCAAGGCAATCAGATTTATTAATTATATTACTAAGTAAGAAGTGTGTTAGTTTACACACCTGTTAAAACGCAAGCCTTTAAACCCAACGAACCGATCTAAGATCCTCAAATACCTTGTTCCTATAATCGGCCAATCATGGGGTTAGACACCTAGACCATTCGGCCATAGCTATTAAACCGAATAGGTTAATGTTTAACCTTACCTCACAAATGATTTGGTTTCCTACCAAATCCCGAACCAACCGATGGTTCTCCTTTAACAATCGGCACACCCTATTAAGAAGAACAGTTAATCCTTTGAAACCTTTGATTTAATGAAACACTAAAAGAATGAACTAATAGAACCATCCCTTACCACCACTTACCAATCGACTACCCAATGATAGAGACTTCAATTGACTGATTCGAAATCCCGAATGCCCTATAATGAAATCGGTTTCAATACCAAAGATTAACTCTTATTAGCAAAGGCCAAAATCGGCTCTTAACCAACCCAACATCGACAACGAACAAAAGAGAGGGGAAATGGCCATTCGGCCAAGCACTTACCTTGCTTTAAACCCGATTGGAAACCACACAAGAGAGGTTTACACCACCCCCCAATATTCGGCCAAGAGAGAACTACTAGGAGAGGAAAGATTCGGCACACAAAGAAATGGGGAGAAAACGATGGAGAAAAATTGGCTAGAGCTTTGAGAAGAAGAAAGAAATAAAAGATGAATAGAGGGAGAGTACTTTCGGTGTTGAACAGAAAAAGAAATGGAGAGAGTGTTTTGGAGGATGAGTTTCGGCTACCAAAGTTCAAGAAGAAAAGAGAGTATGAGAGGAAGAGAGAAGCTAGATTCGGCTTAACACAATTGAACAAAAACTAAAAAGCAATAGAAATGGGAGGGTTCGGCCAAAGTGAATAGAAAAGGTAATTGTTTAAAGGCTCAAGAGTATTCGGCTAATAATGAAAACACAAGGAAACAAGGCAACTTTTGGCAAGCTATTAAGGGGTTTGGTCTTTCGGTTTCAAGAAGAAAACACAAGGAAACTTACTTGAAATTTCGGCTTTGGTATGACAAAAGAAGAAGTTTGCTTGACACCAAAAGTGACCGAAAATGCACAAAATGCCAAGTGCATTTCGGCACTACCCCCCCAACTCACTCACCCAACCGGCCACTCCCCCAAAATCTCCCTAAAATTCGGCCACAACTCCCCCAAACACTCCAAGCCGCAACTTCAAACTAGTTTGAACTAGTCCACTTTCTTAATTCACTCCCCACCCACCATTTGAACATTTGACTTGGTCTAAGGCAGAGTTTGAACTGCCTACAACTTCTCCCCTCCATGCCGTCAAAATAGGAGCAAAAATGTGGGATTTTCGTAGCTTGAACACAGGACCTCCTCCCCTGCAAGTGACGCCAAACACAAGCTCCAAGTGGCGCATGCTTTGCCACTTTACTAGCTCAACTCTTGTGCTAATTTTCACCAATTAAAACCTTTAAACCCCAGCTTCCTCAGCTCCTCTCCCCTAATACTTAAAACTAAAAATTTTCCTACCACTCCGGCTTACACTAGGCTTACAACTAAGCCTCCAAAACATTAAACACAACATAGCAAACCAATAACATGCAAACAAAGCCACAACAAAATAGCCCCCTATCTCGGGATATTACAGTTCTACCCCCCTAAAAAATAATTTTGGCCTCAAAATTACTTGGTCAAAAGAGTTGAGGGTATTGCTGTCTCACCACATCCTCGAGTTCCTACGTAGCTTCCTCCATGCCATGGTTCCGCCAAAGTACCTTTACCAAAGGCACTGACTTCTTACGCAGAACCTTCACATCCCGATCTAGAATCTGCACAGGTTCTTCCTCCATGGTCAAATCTAGATTTACCTCGGTCTCTTCCACTGCTACCACGTGTGATGGATCTGAACGATAATGCCGAAGCATCGAAACGTGAAAAACATCGTGAATCTGCCTCAACTCTGCTGGCAACTCAAGCTGATACGCTACTGGTCCCACTCGTACCTTATATGGTCCAATAAACCTCGGACTTAGCTTGCCTTTCCTTTCGAACCTCAACACTTTCTTCCATGGTGAGACTTTCAGAAAAACTTGGTCCCCCACAGCAAATTCTATATCTCTCCGCTTGAGATCGGCATAAGACTTTTGCCTATCCGAAGCTTCCTTCAATCGAGCCTGAATCAACTTAACCTTGTCTTCGGTCTCAGCAACCAACCCGGGTCCCAACAACTGACGTTCACCTAACTCCGTCCAACACGTAGGTCAGCGACACTTCCTACCATACAATGCCTCATATGGTGCCATCTTGATGCTTGCTTGGTAACTGTTGTTGTAAGCGAACTCAACTAATGGAAGAAACTCCTCCCAACTACCTCTGAAGTCCAGAACACAACCTCTCAGCATATCCTCTAAGATCTGTATAACCCTCTCCGATCGCTTTCGTCGATCATGGGTAAAAAGTCATCTTTGAAATCCAAACGCGTACCCAGAGCCTGATGCAACGCTCTCCAGAACCTTGACGTAAATCTGGGATCCCTATCCGAGATAATCGAAACTGGCACTCCCTGCAGCCTCACTATCTCAGACACATACAGCTTCGCCAACCTCTGAAGTGAGTAGTCAACCCTCACCGAAATGAAGTGAGCTGATTTAGTCAGACGGTCCACAATTACCCAAACTGAGTCCTTCCTGCTTGGCGTAAGAGGTAAACCACTGACGAAATCCATAGTTATCCTTTCCCACTTCCATTGGGGAATCTTCACCGGCTGAAGCAACCCTGACGGCAACTGATGTTCCGCCTTGACCTGCTGACATGTCAGACACTTTCCAACAAACTCTTTCACCTCTCGCTTTAGGCCTGGCCACCAAAACTGCTCTCTTAGATCCTGATACATCTTACTACCTCCCGGATGCATAGCGTATGGACTGCTATATGCGTCCTGAAGAATCTTCTGCCTTAGCTCAATATCCTTCGGCATACAAGGTCTCCCTTGAAAACATAGCACTCCATCACCGGATAAACTGTAACCCTTCAAACCACTGTCCTGCACCTGAGACCTACGCGTACTCAAAACCTCATCTTCCAACTGCTTCTCCTTGATCTGCTCAACCCAAGTAGGCTTAACTCGCAACTCGCGAATACTTACGTCCATACAAACTCAAATGGGCAAACATCGCTCTTAAGTCCGAAACAACTTTACGGCTCAACGCGTCTGCCACCACATTAGCCTTGCCCGGATGATACTCAATCGAACAGTCGTAATCCTTGAGCAACTCGATCCATCTGCGCTGCCTCAAATTCAGATCCTTCTGAGTCAAGAGGTACTTTAGACTCTTGTGATCCATGTAGACTATCGATCTCTCTCCGTACAAGTAGTGCCTCCAGATCTTCAAAGCGAATACTACAGCTGCTAATTCCAAGTCGTGCGTCAGATAATTGACCTCATGCGGCCTTAGCTGCCTAGATGCATATGCCACAACCTTTCCTTCCTGCATCAGCACACAACCCAGTCCTGTATGTGATGCATCGCAATACACTATGAATTCCTTACCTGCTTCAGGTTGAATTAAAACAGAAGCTTCAGTCAAAATCTTCTTTAACTTGTCGAAACTCTCTTGCTGTTTCTCAGTCCAAACGAACGGAACTCCTTTCCTTAACAACTTAGTCATCGGTGCTGCAATCAACGAAAATCCCTCTACAAATCTTCGGTAGTATCCTGCCAAACCCAGAAAACTCCGAATCTCAGCAACTGACTTAGGAGGCTTCCAATCCAAAACTGCCTCAACCTTCCGAGGATCTACCCTAATCCCCTCAGCTGACACTACATGACCCAAGAAAGTCACTTCTCTGAGCCAGAACTCGCACTTACTAAACTTAGCATAAAGCTGTTTCTCCCTCAGAATTTGCAGTACCACTCGCAAGTGTGCGTCATGCTCCTCTTCTGTCCTTGAATACACCAAGATGTCGTAAATAAAAACCATGACGAACTGATCCAAATACTGCTGGAACACTCTATTCATCATATCCATGAATGCTGCCGGCGCGTTAGTCAACCCGAAAGGCATTACCAGAAATTCGTAGTGCCCATACCTAGTACGAAACGCTGTCTTGTGGATATCCGCCTCCTTTACTTTTAACTGATGGTACCCAGACCTCAAATCGATCTTCGAGAACACAGATGCACCCTTCAGCTGATCAAACAAGTCATCTATTTGTGGTAACGGATACTTGTTTTTAATCGTCAGCTTATTCAACTGGCGGTAATCTATACACATCCGCATCGTACCATCTTTCTTCTTGACAAAGAGTACTGGCGCTCCCCAAGGTGAAACACTTGGCCTAATAAAGCCTCGGTCCAACAACTCCTGGATCTGAGCCTTTAATTCCACTAACTCCTTTGGCGCCATCCTATATGGAGTAATAGACACTGGCGCGGTTCCCGGTAACAGATCTATCCCGAACTCTACTTCACGATCCGGTGGCAAACCCGGAAGCTCCTCTGGAAACACATCAACAAATTCCTTAACTGGTCAGACCTTCTCAATAGCAGACTCCTTAGCCTCCAAGGCATACACATGAACCACATATGCTTCACAAACCCTTTCCGACCATCTTCTCGCCTTTCGGAGCGGATACACCACGTTGGGCGGTGTAATCTCTTCTGCTACCTACCTATCATAATCACCTCATTACCCTCAGTCGTCTTAAGAACCATGCGCTTAGCCGCGCAATCCACCCTTGCCTGGTACTTAACCAACCAGTCCATCCCAAGAATCAGATCGAACTCCCCAAACGGCAGTTCCATCAGATCAGCCACAAACACTACCCCTTGGAGTTCTAGGGGTACATCTCTATATAGCTTATCTACGACTACAGAGTGACCTAGAAGGCTAATTACTGTCATCTGCCTAGAAGTAGTTTCAGAATCTAAGTCCATGGTCTCAACTATGCTACTAGCAATGTAAGAATGCGTTGAACCCAAGTCAATCAAGGCAGTATATGGAGAACCAAAAATTAAAAACGTACTGGTTATGACGTCCGGTGCGTCGCCCTCCTCTCGGCGTCTCGCTGCATACACCAAACCAGGCTGTCGTGCCTCAGAACCACTTGCACCTCTGTCCGGTGCTCCGTGGCCTCGGCTAGAACCATTACCTCCTCTACCATTACCACGACCTCTCTGCGGTGGCGGTCCATTATTCCTAAACTGAGTACGGCCCTGATTTTCAGACTGAATCCTAGCCAACTTACGCAGACAGTCCCTCACACGGTGATCTAAGGAGCCACACTCAAAACATCCTTTTCCACCGGTCCAGCATCCTCCCCAATGAGGTTTCCCACAACGGTTACACTGAGGTGGTCCCTGATTAACAGCAACAGGCCTAACAGACTGATTCGGCCCACTCGGTCTAGCCCTTTTCTGAGGATTACCTGATGACCCAGAAGATCCAAAACTCCTCTTATGCCTGTTCCTATCCACATTTTGCCTCACAGACTCTTTAATACCCTCGGCTACCTTAGCCTTCTCAACCAGACGGCAAAATCACCCCCCCTGCTGTGGACCATCCAGCAACCTTAATTCATCTCTCAGACCATCCTCGAATCGAACACACCTCTCGTGTTCAGTGGCCACAATGCCCCTAGCATACCGACTCAGCTTCAAGAACTCTGCCTCGTACTCGGACACAGACTTACTCCCCTGAACTAGCCTCAGAAATGCTTTTCGCTGCGCGTCGACGTAACTAGCCCCAATGTACTTTTTCTGATAAGCATCCCTAAAATAATCCCACGTAAGATCCTCTGCTGCAACACTGTCCCGAACCGTGAGCCACCACTGGTATGACTCATCCCGAAGAAGCGATACTATCCCCTTCAGCTTCTCCTCAGCAGTCAGGTCCAGATCATTCATGATCCGTTCCGTCGCTTCCAGCCAATACTCAGCAGTGCTGGGAGCAACACCAGAAACACCTCGAAAGAATTCGGCCCGCTTAAATCGGAGTCGCCGAGCCACATTTCGAACTCCTGCACCTCCACCTGCTCCAACTACCCTTTCCAGACTCGCCGCATTGCCCGGTGACCCGCCACCACCCCCGGCCTGATTCTGAACCTCACCACCTCCAGTTGGTGGTGATGCGATCTCATTCATTCTCGACCACGACACCTCTGCTCGTTTGAAACAGTCATCCTACCCCGACCACGTCCACGTGTATTACGACCATGTCCACCCCGAGTGCTCATCACTAACGTCTTGACTTATCTGATTTAGGAGTTTTATGCATCAGTAATTATTCCACTATTTAAAAGCACAGTCTTATGAATATTGCTTATTAAAGAAGTTTTGTTTTCGCAAGTCCATAGAGTCCTAGTGGTTTCAGTTTCTAAAATAATCTACTATTGCTAGTCATTCAATCACTTACTCATATCAAAATCACAAGTAATAGTAAGGGGTACTTACCTGGGCGGATTGGTGCCGGTGTCTCGGTGCCATGCCTTCAAACCATGTGTTTTCAAACAAAAACTTTTAAAAACAACTTCTAAAAACAATTTGGGCCTTGGCCCACAGCGAGCCTTTGAAATTGGCTCTGATACTACAATTGTAACACCCCAAACCCGGTCAATACACCACGACCGAATCTGGTATGTTACGGGGAAAAAATGTGTTTAAGGGGTTTGGTTTTCGGTTAAAGATTGGATAGAAAACCTTTTGCTATAATTTATACTTTTCAAAAACTTAGGCATGACTGTTTTAAAGCTGATAGTGTATTTTGAAAACCCGGGAATTTTGGAAACTTAGTTCGATCCATAAGTAAAACAAATTCATATCATTTAGAAATCTGAGAAACTCCTTGTATTTGCTTAAAACATTTTGAACGAGTGTGAAGCAAATCTCAAGTTTGTAAAACAATTTGGGTGTATTCATTTTAAAGTTTTAGTGTGATACCCGATGGTAAAGTTTAGAACATATCGCTTTGTAGTTTTGAAAAAAAAAACCCTTTTTCATTCCAAGTTTTATCCAATATTAACCCCATAATTTATTAGAACATATTTGGAATCAAATCAAAACATATAAATAATCAAAGCATAATCTAAAAAGGCCTTTTACAATCCCAACAAAACCAAAAGAAATTTAACGAAATAGAAAACCAAGTTTGAAATCAGTGCAAGGCTGAATTTATTCATGGCATGATCACCTCGAGTCCACCCGGCTCCATGTCCGCGATCTAAGTGTCACCTGAAATGATAAGGGAGAAGGTGAGTCGCAAGACTCAGTGTATAAATCCCCCTCCCGATTAATGCAACAAGCTAACACACATCATAGCAAAGCAATATAATTAATGCACCCCGATCCTAACCATCCATATCGCCTTTTCTACCCCGTGTGGTACCAAACCACCGGTGGTGCCAAACCACTGGTGACCCAAAGTCACGATATCCATAAGTGTGGTGCCAAACCACTGGTGACCCAAAGTCACGAATAATCCAATGATGGGGCCAACCCATCGCGTGATACCAAATCACTGGCGTCAATCCCGTATCTCAACTGTGGGGCCAACCCACTGTGGTGCGAAGCCACTGGGACGAGACGCTATGAGGTGCCAAACCTCTGGTGTCCCAAAGACACAATGTGATACCAAATCACTGGTGACCGAAGTCACGAATCCAATGATGGGGCCAACCCATGCGTGATACCAAATCACTGGCGTCAATCCTGTAATATCAATCGTGGGGCCAACCCACTGTGGTGCTAATATGTATAAACAACATAGCTCGTAATGAAACGGACTTACCCGTATCCGTGCTCATACCCCACAGGGTATCATGTAAACCATCATACTGTTTTGGTCTTACCAAGGCAATCAGATTTATTAATTATATTACTAAGTAAGAAGTGTGTTAGTTTACACACCTGTTAAAATGCAAGCCTTTAAACCCAACGAACCGATCTAAGATCCTCAAATACCTTGTTCCTATAATCGGCCAATCATGGGGTTAGACACCTAGACCATTCGGCCATAGCTATTAAACCGAATAGGTTAATGTTTAACCTTACCTCACAAATGATTTGGTTTCCTACCAAATCCCGAACCAACCGATGGTTCTCCTTTAACAATCGGCACACCCTATTAAGAAGAACAGTTAATCCTTTGAAACCTTTGATTTAACGAAACACTAAAAGAATGAACTAATAGAACCATCCCTTACCACCACTTACCAATCGATTACCCAACGATAGAGACTTCAATTGACTGCTTCGAAATCCCGGATGCCCTATAATGAAATCGGTTTCAATACCAAAGATTAACTCTTATTAGCAAAGGCCAAAATCGGCTCTTAACCAACCCAACATCGACAACGAACAAAAGAGAGGGGAAATGGCCATTCGGCCAAGCACTTACCTTGCTTTAAACCCGATTGGAAACCACACAAGAGAGGTTTACACCACCCCCCAATATTCGGCCAAGAGAGAACTACTAGGAGAGGAAAGATTCGGCACACAAAGATATGGGGAGAAAACGATGGAGAAAAATCGGCTAGAGCTTTGAGAAGAAGAAAGAAATAAAAGATGGATAGAGGGAGAGTACTTTCGGTGTTGAACAGAAAAAGAAATGGAGAGAGTGTTTTGGAGGATGAGTTTCGGCTACCAAAGTTCAAGAAGAAAAGAGAGTATGAGAGGAAGAGAGAAGCTAGATTTGGCTTAACACAATTGAACAAAAACTAAAAAGCAATAGAAATGGGAGGGTTCGGCCAAAGTGAATAGAAAAGGTAATTGTTTAAAGGCTCAAGAGTATTCGGCTAATAATGAAAACACAAGGAAACAAGGCAACTTTCGGCAAGCTATTAGGGGGTTTGGTCTGTTGGTTTCAAGAAGAAAACACAAGGAAACTTACTTGAAATTTCCGCTTTGGTATGACAAAAGAAGAAGTTTGCTTGACACCAAAAGTGACCGAAAATGCACAAAATGCCAAGTGCATTTCGGCACTACCCCCTAACTCACTCACCCAACCGGCCACTCCCCCAAAATCTCCCTAAAATTCGGCCACAACTCCCTCAAACACTCCAAGACGCAACTTCAAACTAGTTTGAACTAGTCCACTTCCTTAATTCACTCACCACCCACCATTTGAACATTTGACTTGGTCTAAGGCAGAGTTTGAACTGCCTACAACTTCTCCCCTCCATGCCGTCAAAATGGGAGCAAAAATGTGGGATTTTCGCAGCTTGAACACAGGACCTCCTCCCCTGCAAGTGACGCCAAACACAAGCTCCAAGTGGCGCATGCTTTGCCACTTTACTAGCTCAACTCTTGTGCTAATTTTCACCAATTAAAACCTTTAAACCCCAGCTTCCTCAGCTCCTCTCCCCTAATACTTAAAACTAAAAATTTTCCTACCACTCAAACACACACTAGGCTTACAACTAAGCCTCCAAAACATTAAACACAACATAGCAAACCAATAACATGCAAACAAAGCCACAACAAAATAGCCCCTTATCCCGGGATATTACAGGGTTTTTGTAACGTTAGAAATACTATTAGAATGATTCTAATATTACCAACAATGAGTGGCATCTAGCAATGCATCATTGCTGCCTAGGTTACAATAAGTCATGATTCGACATAACCTCATTATGATTAACCCTTCGTGTGTTAAATCCTTTTTTCCTTTATATCTAGAATGGACATAGGTCATGGAATAGTCACACTTGCATAGTCCATCTAAAGTTTCTTGATATCCTGAGTAGGCTATGATAAACAAATAAGTATGATATCTCATATCAACTTATTCGAGCATGGCCATGCATTTCTAGTCTCACTTAATCAAGTGGCCTAAGATATTACTCCCATTATGTAGGAGGCACAAATCCTATATTGATCAACCATATCCCACTACATAGATTGTGGTATATTCAACATCAGCCTTTATAGAACAACCAGATACAAAGGACATTTGGCTGTATCAAAATATACGACTCACGATGTTGGGATAATGATGATCTCAAGTCTGAAGATTGTATACATAGTAATCACTATGAGTAATGTTGTGCCTATTACATAATAATCCAAAAAACATACTCATAGCTGGTCAGTCCAATATGTTTTTCTCTGACACACATACGCATGTATTGATTTTGACAACCCAAGTCAATGACAACACTTTGTCATCAATAAACTACACATTAGTCTTAATGCATTATTGTTGCACAAGCCCACAATAATACTCGACTAATGACCTTTTAAGAATAATCATATTATTCTCAAGACATTATTATAAAATAATTTATTTATATACACAGAAAGGAACTAAAAATAATAATGGCAATGTCTTATATTAATAAACGAGGTAAAACAAGTATGTTATTACAATCATCTCATGATTGGTCTTTAGGCATTCTCTAACAAATGCCATCTTTCATGCCTAAGCTACTACCATCTGCTTTTGATATGTGAGATGTGATCTGATCTGTGGTGATGGAGAAGAGGAGATAGCTTGTGTAGCTTTTGGTAGGGCAACTATATTGCAAACTAGATTGGCAGATCACAATAAAACATGTTAATCTAAATGAAAATGATATGAGGAGTTAAAGAAAAAGTATATATGTGAACGAGATTGTATGATATGCTTCTGATTCTGAATTGTGTATGTGGCTAGCATGAAAATGGGTTGTCTTATGTGTTAAGTTGGCATACTGTATATGCCCATATGTTAAGTAAGTTGTTGTACTAAGTCTATTTGTGTCTTGTACACGCCATTGGGTGTACTATGATTATCGTGAGTAAGTCATTTCAAAAATTTCAGTTGTATAGTGAGTAATGATATGTATGATTTCTCTTTGGAACTCACTAAGTTCGTATGAACTTAATTCGTTATCTTTTCATTCTCAAGCTTGCTAACTAGAGGAAGACTTTGTTAGAAGTACTACGCTAGAGTGCTGATGCTATTGTGAGTTGAGTACTTTGTTTTGTATCATGCATGACTTGTGGGAGTGGTGTATAAATGTAATTTGGAAATGATCTGTATAAAGAACTACTACTTTGACAAAATAATGTTTTTATGAAAACTATATTAAATTACAATGTTTGGTTTTGAGTTATTATATTTTGTACAATTAAATTATTTATTTGAACATGTAAATTAATTAGTTTTAATGTTATTTTAAACTACCAATGATGACATTCCTACTTTAGTAAATCAACAGACATTATACATTTTATATTGATAACTTTGTAAAAAAATTATAAAGCTTCCACCAAATATTTTGTTGTAAGTTAGTCAAATTTTAAGTTGTGACACATCATATTCGGAACCAATTACCAGGTCGGGTTTGGCATGTTATAAGTTTTGTATCAGAGTCAAGGTTGAGTTGATTCTTAGAAAGACAAAGTGATGACGGCCCGTCTCGGGTTAGGAGGCGAATCGTTAATGTTGCCCGATCGTAAATTAGACAGTTTCTCGTTCAACTAACAAAAGGGATAATTTTATTGGAAATGATATCTTTGAAATGAAAAGATAGGTGATGGATTGAAATGGATACGTATTTGAAACAAGAAAGAACCTTTAATAAAAATTAAAGACCCGAATCTTATAAGTTTCAAATTGATGGAATGAGTTTCGAAATAAAATCGAGACCCACTATCTAGCGAGATAGGAACCAACGGTATGGTATTTCAAAATAAAATCGAGACCCACTATCTAGCGAGATAGGAACCAACGGTATAGGTAGATGAATGCCACACCTGAAAGGATGATAAGTTCAAATAAGGAAAGAACGACGCCACTAGAAAACTAGATAAGTCAATTCAAACCTCGAGAATTTAGGAGAGTGAATACTCACCAAAAGAAAATTTTCTTTCATTCAAATTCAAGTTCTGTTTACAAAATGAAATTGCAAAGTATTTATAGGCTCTTTCAAATGATAGCCGAAATAAGGAGGAATAACACTTGAGGGCTTTAATTCCTATTTGTGCGCACGAGTGGTTGACTTGGTGTAGCACCTTGTGAGCATTCGGCCAAGCTAGTCACAATAAAGACAAAAAGATTATGGAATATGAAAGTAGCCACTTGAATTAAAAATAGGCACTTGGCCGTTCAACCTAATTTCACCAAAGTTTGTTGCCACTTTCATTTGCCATAAAATTATCCTAATTTAAAAGCTTAAACCGTTCACTATGCTTGCTCTTCTTTGTGTGTGCCGTCCACTAGCATCACCATGCTTTGCATATTTTAATTTCAACTATTTGTTTATCACCTTGCCGTCCACTTTTGTTCACCATAAGACAAAGTTTTGATTTTTTTTTTAATGCTCCATTCTTCATGCCGTTCACCATTTGTGATTTTCAATAATTTTATTTCTTTGATTGTTCTCATCCAATTGTGCTTGCTCCAATTAAGAATTCTTTAATTCTTTAATTCCTCCATGGTGCTTCATGCTTGCCGTCCAATGCCTCCATTCTTTTAATTTGAAATTTCAAGCTCCATAAAATCCAAAGTCTCCATATCCTTGAAGCACTATGTATTTTATTCAATCATGCCTTTGCATTTCACTTTAAAAATTCAGCCCCTTTGTGCCATGCATTCATGCTTTGCCGTCCATGTTCATACCCACTACATGTTCTATTTCTTTAATATTCAACTTAGCACATGCTTAATTTTCTTTCTATAGCCGTCCAAGCCTTCATACCTTATGCATTCAATTTTCACCTATTGTTTATTCAACCCACAAACATATTTTTCCATCTTTCACGCATGGTCTATCTTCAAATCCCATCTTTCATGTATTATTTAATTCATGCATCAATTGATCACCTCTAGTTGCTGTGTCTTCCATTCCCTTTAAGTTCCATTAGCCTTTGTTTAAAACGTGAAGCACTACAAAAAATAATAATAATAAAATAAATCACATTAATTAAAATTTGACTAAACATAGTTAAATAGTATTTTATTTTTTATTTTTTTTTAACCACCTTATTTAAACACTAGTAAGAACATACTAATATTCAACTTTGACAAAGACGAACTTAAAACTTGTACCATCTAAACAAATAAATAAGAAATACGAAAATGAAGTTACTACTGAAAATTAAAAATTAAAATACTTTACTTTAGACACTAGACATATTAAAATACTAAGACTAATTATTTGGCAAAATTAATTTGCTATAGAAAATTAATTAAATAAATTAAGATGTTTAATTCATTTAATTAAAATTTAGCAATTTAATTTTCAGCAAATTCAAAGACTCGATTTATTTAAAAGCAATAAAATTAAAATTTGGCGTCGAGCTTCGTCGACTTGAAAATTCGGTGGGTGGCCCGGGCGTGCCCGTATCATCCCCTCCCTCTTCAAGACGATTCGTCCTCGAATCGACCCATTGGTTGTTCGAACAAACTCCTTGTTCGTCTTCCCTCGATCAAACGGGACGGATGATAAACGTGACACCTGAAAGGGATAACCAAGAATTAGCAAGATCCGGTTCAAACAAAATTGCAATCCGGATATGGGCATCACCAGACAAATAGTTCTCAAGCAATCAAGCATAATTACATTATCATACAAAATGATCAAGGCCTTGTCAAAATTTTGAAACAAAAGCGGATAAGCTTTAAAGCATGCATACAATCTAATTAGATTCCACACGACAAGATAATCATGCGAATAACACATCAATTGATAGATATAATTGTCAAAAGCAAGTAATGAAGAAAAGGCATATGGCACCTGAAATTGAACATTCAAACCTTGCTTTGTACTAGCACATGGATAAAAATTATCAAACACAAAATTCTTTTTGTCTTCTTTTAAAACAAATAGATCATAAAGAAGAAAATTGGAGTGGTTAAAAATATTATGATCAAATTGCTTTGTAAAAGGCAGTCCATCAAAATAATGCATGTCTTCATCCGAAGAGAGCAAAATTATATCAACCTTTTCAGAAGACTTACCTTTGGGCGCAAAAATACAAAGACCGTTCTTACCTTGCTTGTCTTCACAAGTTGAAACTCGAAGATCAAATTTTCCTTGCTCGATCAAGACGAACCTTCTCTCCTCGTGCATGTAATGTAGTCGATACTTTATTCGCGAATTAATATTTTTCAAACAAAATGGGAACTCCATGTACACGAATTGCATATACAAACACAAAATTTGCTCAAGGAACGAATAAAAATTGAAAACAAGGTTGACAAAATTTGTTACCTTATTCAAAAACCAAGTATCAAAAATATAGAAATATTTAAAACTTGCCGGAGGATACTTGAGTTTTCCACAAAACAAATCGAAACATATACCCGATTTATGGGACTTAGGTTCCAAAAAATCAATCACGTTAGACCAATAAGAATTATGTACGTTCAAAATAAAGCAATCAAAACTCTTAACATGTTTCAAAATGTATTTACAAAAACTCAATGATTTCATACTAGACAACGAATTAATCTCGTAATATCTACAATCAAACAAATTTGGGGTTAGAAGAAAAATCATCTTTGTACAAAAATTTCGATTCTTCAAAACGCTTACCTTTCTTACCTTTCGACTCGGGAGGTTCAACTTCACCTTCAACTTTACCTCTTTCAATCAAAGAAATACTTTGCTCTTCCGGGAGGAGTTGAAGTGGTAGACTCTTGTGAGATACGTCGGGAACCTGAAATGAAGCAAAAGAAGAACAAACTTCAAATGAGTTAGTTAAATCAACACTCACTTCTACTTGCTCATCTCGTTTTCTTGTTTCCCTTTCACACTCTTCTTTGTTTTCTTCTCACTCTTTTTCTCGTTCTTTTTCAGTAATCTTCTCAATGGCCTTTTCAAGCCTTCTCAAAATTTGCTCATCGTCTCTCTTTCTTGCCTCTTTTCTTTTTATTTCTTTTTCTTTTTCTTTTTCTTTCTCTTTTTCAATTTCTTTTTCTTGTTTCTCATTTTTATTTTCTTTTCTCTCGAACTTTTTTTCTTTTTGTTTTTGTTTTTCTTCTTTTTTTCTTCTCTCGAGTTCATTCCATATTCGCTCGTTTTCTCTCATGATCTTCTCTTGTCTTTCTTTTCTTTTTAATTCTTTTTCTCTCTTCCTTTCATTATGACAAGAAGACGATACAAAAGAATCAAAATGAGTAAAATTTTGTTCAAGAGAAGGGATAGCATTCTCAAAGATATCTTGATGAGTTCTTCGGGGAGAATACTCCATGGACGCTTTCTTGGAAATTCCTGAACGAATATACCGATCAACTCGCATGTCTTCTTGGAGGGAATAAGAATCATAATATGTACCATTTTGAGGATAATCTTTCATGGATGAATACTGTTTCGAACTTCTTGAGGAATAAGAATTTCGATCACAGTCTCTTCTCGAATATTCTTCGAAAGTGTGTCTTCGAGATGATCTTGACTCCGTCCTTCGACTTGAAGAAGGTCGATCTCGTTGGTCTCGTTCCTCGATCCGATCCAAGTGCTTTTTCAACTTGTTTATGGCTCTTCGCATTTCATTCAACAAGTATGGGTAGTCATTGGATGAGAACTCTTCTTGAGACATATTTGTTGCTGAAAACTAATCTATTATAACAAAGGGAAATAAACAGACAAAATTAAAATACCTTACCACAAAATCTCACAAGTCACTCACAAAGAAATTTCGCTCACACTCGTGTTTCACTCGTATTAAGGCTTTTCTTTGATGAATCACTCGTGCCTTTTACCGATATTTCTCACAAATTCGTATTTCGTTTTTCGAAAGACTTATTTGCTTGAGGGTCGGCTTTTAAAATTGGTACAAGGAAAATGATGTTATGGGGTGGAGATCGGCTGAAAAAAAAATTTTGGTATAGTGGTGTTGGAGTGAAGAAGGGTGGTGAAGATCGGGAAAAGAAGTAATGAAACAAAACTTGCAAAATTTCGCACTTTTTTTTTAACTCGAATTTTTTTTAAATATTTTTTTTTACTCACCAAAAGGTATTGGGCTAGTTGATTACCGAATGAAACTTAAGCTAACACGACTAAATCAGCTTGAAGAAAGGTGCGAATCAAGCTAATTGAGCATGAAGTAAGCGCTTTAATGTAAAAAGCCAAGAGATGACCAAGATATGTTAGAGGAGGTAACAATTGCGGGAAGTCAACTATAGTTGATTTCCAACATCTTATAGAGCTAACTAATTATACTGCACAAGGACTCGTCTCGCTTAATATACTTTGTAAAACACTTTGGGAATATAAATCTAAACAGGCTATGGTAGGAAGAGGGTTCTTTTTTTTTTTAAACTTACTCGGAAAAAGTCAAAACGATCAAAAACGTGCCTAATTTAATTGGCTCTGATACCAGATGATGACGGCCCGTCTCAGGTTAGGAGGCGAATCGTTAATGTTGCCCGATCGTAAATTAGACAGTTTCTCGTTCAACTAACAAAAGGGATAATTTTATTGGAAATGATATCTTTGAAATGAAAAGATAGGTGATGGATTGAAATGGATACGTATTTGAAACAAGAAAGAACCTTTAATAAAAATTAAAGACCCGAATCTTATAAGTTTCAAATTGATGGAATGAGTTTCGAAATAAAACCGAGACCCACTATCTAGCGAGATAGGAACCAACGGTATGGTATTTCGAAATAAAACCGAGACCCACTATCTAGCGAGATAGGAACCAACGGTATAGGTAGATGAACGCCACACCCGAAAGGATGATAAGTTCAAATAAGGAAAGAACGACGCCACTAGAAAACTAGATAAGTCAATTCAAACCTCGAGAATTTCGGAGAGTGAATACTCACCAAAAGAAAATTTTCTTTCATTCAAATTCAAGTTCTGTTTACAAAATGAAATTGCAAAGTATTTATAGGCTCTTTCAAATGATAGCCGAAATAAGGAGGAATAACACTTGAGGGCTTTAATTCCTATTTGTGCGCACGAGTGGTTGACTTGGTGTAGCACCTTGTGAGCATTCGGCCAAGCTAGTCACAATAAAGACAAAAAGATTATGGAATATGAAAGTAGCCACTTGAATTAAAAATAGGCACTTGGCCGTTCAACCTAATTTCACCAAAGTTTGTTGCCACTTTCATTTGCCATAAAATTATCCTAATTTAAAAGCTTAAACCGTTCACTATGCTTGCTCTTCTTTGTGTGTGCCGTCCACTAGCATCACCATGCTTTGCATATTTTAATTTCAACTATTTGTTTATCACCTTGCCGTCCACTATTGTTCACCAAAAGACAAAGTTTTGATTTTTTTTTTAATGCTCCATTCTTCATGCCGTTCACCATTTGTGATTTTCAATAATTTTATTTCTTTGATTGTTCTCATCCAATTGTGCTTGCTCCAATTAAGAATTCTTTAATTCTTTAATTCCTCCATGGTGCTTCATGCTTGCCATTCAATGCCTCCATTCTTTTAATTTGAAATTTCAAGCTCCATAAAATCCAAAGTCTCCATATCCTTGAAGCACTACGTATTTTATTCAATCATGCCTTTGCATTTCACTTTAAAAATTCAGCCCCTTTGTGCCATGCATTCATGCTTTGCCGTCCATGTTCATACCCACTACATGTTCTATTTCTTTAATATTCAACTTAGCACATGCTTAATTTTCTTTCTATAGCCGTCAAGCCTTCATACCTTATGCATTCAATTTTCACCTATTGTTTATTCAACCCACAAACATATTTTTCCATCTTTCACGCATGGTCTATCTTCAAATCCCATCTTTCATGTATTATTTAATTCATGCATCAATTGATCACCTCTAGTTGCTGTGTCTTCCATTCCCTTTAAGTTCCATTAGCCTTTGTTTAAAACGTGAAGCACTACAAAAAAATAATAATAAAATAAATCACATTAATTAAAATTTGACTAAACATAGTTAAATAGTATTTTATTTTTTATTTTTTTTTAACCACCTTATTTAAACACTAGTAAGAACATACTAATATTCAACTTTGACAAAGACGAACTTAAAACTTGTACCATCTAAACAAATAAATAAGAAATACGAAAATAAAGTTACTACCGAAAATTAAAAATTAAAATACTTTACTTTAGGCACTAGACATATTAAAATACTAAGACTAAATATTTGGCAAAATTAATTTGCTATAGAAAATTAATTAAATAAATTAAGATGTTTAATTCATTTAATTAAAATTTAGCAATTTAATTTTCAGCAAATTCAAAGACTCGATTTATTTAAAAGCAATAAAATTAAAATTTGGCGTCGAGCTTCGTCGACTTGAAAATTCGGTGGGTGGCCCGGGCGTGCCCGTATCACAAAGGTTGTGTTATGCCCCATCTTGCATGATACGCCTCTGGCATAGTCCTTTTGATTTAAACTAATCTAAATTTTCTTGTAATGTGATAATAATGCTTGAAGGATTTAGAAAAGTGACCAAAGAAGAAATTAAAAGTCATGTGCCCCATATACCAGAGTAAGCACCTGTAGTTGGTTCGGGAGCAGCTAGTAATGCTTTCAGAAATGTCTTCTTTACGATGATGACGCAAATGTTTGACTAATTTATGGGGAATCCTTAAGCACCCCAACCTCAACAAACATAACCAGAAATGGTACGCCTAGCACCACGTGCACCACCAGTACTGGTTGTAACTCCATCTAAAGAAGATCCTATGAAGGAGATTCGTAAGAGAGGTGCTAAGGAATTTCTAGGTGACAAAGGTGATGATCCCACTGTGGTTGAGCAGTGGGTGTCTCGGGTTTGCAGAGTGATAAAGGAATTGAAATGCATGCTAGAAGATATTCTCTTATATGCCATATCATTGCTAGAAGGAGTCAATAGTTTCCTAAAAGCCCATTACCTTTCATGTGAAGGCCTGCAAATTCAAGCCCAAATCTCAAGTAGAAAAACAAATTAAAAGGTTAAAGTACATGAGAGGTTCCTGTATTATTAGTCTCTGGATCAACTTAGTCTTTATGATATTAAAAAAGAATCAACTAAGTTTATCTTAATTTTTTTTAAATAATTTCTTTCAATTTGGTATTATTTTATATTATTTAATAGTAGAAACAACTAAAGAGATGATTGATTGGGAGTTCATTCTGTAAAAGTTCAGAGAAAGATACATGAATGAAATTTATGTAGAACAGATGAAGAAAGGATGTCTATGATGGAATATGAATGAGAGTTTGTTAAACTCAGTCGTTATGCTAAGAATATATTCCAATCAAATAAAGAAATGTGTGACAAGTTTGAGTAGGGATTAAAAGATAAAATTCATGCTATGGTAGCAACTTTAGAATGTACAACTTTAGCAGATGTGGTAGTCAAAGCTCATAAAATGGAAACAATTATTCGAGACAGAAGCAGGAACTTTGAAAGAGAAAGAATGAAGCAAGGAATGTCTAGCCCTCCACCTCTAACAAATTTCAAGACATGAAGGATTCACAACCTATGTTTTCTAGGCATGAAGGATTTATGATCATTGTTTTCGCGATGTCAAAGACTTAAAATTTATAAAAAGAATGATCAAACCTGAAAACTAACTATGACAACGATTTGAGGCAAGCGTACCTATCAAACAGTAGTATAGTTAAGGCAAGACCGGAATGTCAAACCCAAAGGAACCAAAAGTACTAATACTAACTCTCTTTTTATTATTTAGCCTAAGAATTAAGGGAATTGTTTATCTAATCTAAATTTAACTAATTACTAAACTAAAGACTCTAAGACAAAGAAGAATGAAATTGTGAAAATAACTTGAGGAAAAACCAATTGATTAAGACGACACCCAAGTAAGAATCCACCTAGACTTCACTTGTTATCTAACTCTCGAACCGCATTTATTTATTCATTTGACTTGATCCGTAAGATTCCCTAAGTTATATTAATCCCTCTCTCGAGGCGACTAACGTCTAACCCTAGGTTGATTAATTGAAATCTCTTTCTAATTAAAACCCCTAGAATCGCATTAACTCGATCTATGGAATCCCATATTAGGTTTCACCCTAATCCGGCAAAATCTCGTCACCCTATCTCTAGGCGTGCGATCAACTCTGCTTAATTATGCTAGATCTACTCTTAGGCAGGGACTTTTGCTCCTCCACCTAAGCACATCATCCTTGAATTAATATCCCAGAAATATCAACACAAGAATTAAGAACACATAATTAAGAACAAGTCAAATATTTATCATATAGTTCAGAAAACAATAACAAGATTCATCTTAGGTTTCATCCCCCTGAGGTATCTGAGGGTTTAGATCATAATAATAAAAGAAAACATCTCAAAAGAAAAGATAAAATAAAACATAAGAAATCCCTAAAACCCCCTGAAGGAATTGAAGGAGAGATCCTCCATCTTGAGTATGATTCCGGCTTCTTGAGATGGATCAGCTGGCTCTCTTCGAGTAAATCTCCATAAATCTACCCTCTCTAGCCTAGTCGGATGCCACCTAACTAAAGCCTTGGGTTTTCCCTTTCTGGTCATACTTAGGGTGTTTATATAGGCTTCTGAATATGTTTCTTTGCCCCTAAGTATCCACATCTGAGTGAAACTCTTCTTTCCTACGACAGGGACACGCCCATGGCACACGCCCGTGTAAGTCATGGCCAGGCCGTGTTCGAGACTGTTGAATGAGGCATAGCCGTATGGTCTTGGGCCTAGGCCGTGTGGATTTCATGATATGGCCCATTTACTCCGTTTTGGGCACGTTTTTCATTCTTTTCGTCATCCGATGCTCTCCTGAGTATAAAACATGAAAACAAAGGATTAAGAGCACCAAATTACACAATTCAAGGCTTAAATCATCCAAAAGCATGCTAAATATGGGCTTAAAATATGTTACTTTTACGGTTTATAAAATACCCCCACACTCCTCAAGCAAAATTCTCAACTCACAATTAAAACGAACTTCCTTAATTCATAATATTTATTAATAATTTTTCATCATAATTCATAGATAATTTATACATGGATAATTTTAACTCAAAAGGTCCTAAAGATTCAAACAATCAAAGTCATACATTTATAGCCCGAAAAATGTTAAGTGTTTCCCTTACCTAATTAATTACCTCTGATTCAAAATCGACAAGAGTTGACATCCTCACTAAAGATTCACTCAAATCACTCAAAGTGTTTAAGGTTCAAAATTAAGCACTCAAAAGTAGAACACTAAAGAGTTAATCCTATAGGCTTGCATGAAAATCAAATCTCCACCACTGTAATATGAGATGATACACAAATCAAAAGGTCTTTACAGGGTTGTAATGGGGCTTGGGTTAAAGGTGTGGATAAAGGCTAAATTAGAAGGTTTAGAATCGAGATTGACTTGACAAATTACCTAACTAGGAACAACGGACTGATAATGAATAATTATATTAACTGGAGACTAATAAAACGAGCTTCTTTTTCAAGATTTGAAATTTACATGTATAAGCTCATAGAACTAATAATGAATATATTTCGAAATTTTCTTCTTCTTTTTTAAGAACAAGTTAAATGATGAATTTACTAATGAGATTAAATAATTACTCAACCAATCAAATCAAATCTCAATATAAAGGTAGTTAAAAGGGATGGTGATAATAAATATAAAGGGTTTTGGGTTAATATTAGTAGATGAGTCAATAAAAAAGGGTTGTTAGGATTAAAAGGGGCTCACTAGGGGTTAATCGTGAAGGTAGGCTTCTAGTGGAGTGAGTGAGTTAAAACCTAGGTGCCTTTATCATCTCTGTATATCAAATCAAAGGTGTGGTCTTGACATGTATAATCAATGCAAGTTCTAGAATAATAGATCAATGTTGACACACTCATAATCAATAAAGTGAGCAAGAAAAAAGAATATATGCTCTAAAAGCTCAAAATCTCACAAAAATTATGGGTGTTTGATATCAACCTCGTAAATTTCAAACTTCAAAGTAATAATTAGATTCAGGTAGACAACATAACAAAATTTTTAATTTTTGAAAAATAGACTTATCATGATTGATTCCCTAGTATCTTTCAAATTTAATCATCAATGTACAATTATCAATGACTTAATCCAAGACATTTCAATAAAAATCATAAATAAAAGGAAATTTCATTCTGATCATAATATGAAAAACTTACTTCAAGACAAGGCATAATTCAAGGATTTGAGAATAATGAAGAAAGTTAGGCACTTTCTCGAAATAACTATTCACCCCCCACACTTAAGATGTACATTGCCCTCAATTACAAACATGTATATGCAATTTAAGAGAGAGGGAGAGGTGAAACTTCCTGAATTTGGATAGTTTCTTGGAGTTGGAAGTCAATAGGGGTGGTGGCTACTACCGAGCTCTGCGCTAGATGAAGAAATTGGGGAGCTTGTAGATAATTAGCTAGGAATTATTAAGACACATTTAAAATAAAATAAATATATAATTAAAGACAAGAAAGATAAAGACAAAGAAAATAGAGATGTAAATAAAATTAAAATGAAAGATGAATGGACCGAAGAGTCCTTATTGTTGGATGGTTCGCGAGGTGGGTGTGACTTCTAAGGCTGCGGTGGTGCTGGCAGTGGCGGAAGTGGCGTGATTCCCAAGTAGCCTTTAGAACCTGACACTAAGAAACTAAAATAAAATAAACTAAATTAAGCATAAGATAGTCAAAGAGAAGGAAAATAAAGGAGAAGATTAAAGAAGATTCTTGGCTTGTTGTTTGTATGAAGCGGCCGACATGAACTTATGTATACTGGTCTCCCACAGGGAGACTGTGCTTGAATCCTTCCACTTCTTTGCCATGGCCATTGTGGAAGAAGGGAGGGGTGGTTTAGAAAGAAAAAAAGAAAATGATATGGAAGAAGGGCGATGGGGAGAGGGTTAGAAGAGGGAGGGGTAGTTTAAATAGGATTTTGGGGCCTGGTACTTTTCCACGCCCGTGTACTAAGGGCGTGGGGTGTCACACAACCGTATACCTTGGGCGTGTCGATTCTCACGGTCGTGGTGGGCTTCGTTCGTTTCTCCCACACCCATGTTTAAGTGGCCACGCCCGTGTGTGATCTAGCAGTGTTGGCCACGACCGCGTCGCACGGTCGTGGCGTGGTAGTTGAGTCCGTGATTTTGAAAATTGATTCGCTCTGACTCGTACCATCCCTGCCATGTCAGTACGGTGATTCAGTGTACCCACACGGCCACGGTCGCGGTTGTGTGAAAGGCCGTGTGGCTTGAAATTCTGTACTTCTGGTTAGTTTATAGTTATGTGCTATATAGAAAGAACAAAATAAGATAAATAAGATGAAAAATGCAGGAGTTAATGGGGTTAGTACTGGGGTTGCCTCCCAAGAAGAGCTCGTTTATAGTTTTAAGCTAGACTCTCCTCTCTTTTATGTATTCATGGTGGTTTGAGGAGTTGAAAGTTCTTCCTCCTACTGGCAATTCATTACCATGATGGAGTTTAAGACGGGTGGCATTTATTTTCAAAGTGCCAAACATAGGGTTACTTACCTCGACCGTTTCATACGGGAAAACACCGATTACCTTGAAAAGGATTTCCTTGCTGGTGTTAGGATCAGGAGGGGACACTCGTGGATCTGTTTTATCTAGCAATACCTAATCTCCAATTTTGAACTTGTTTATCTCGTAGAGTGGCTTTGGCTGCTTTGGGCATCCCTAGTTCTTTTTTAAGTGCGTCTTCCCCTCTTCTAGTTCATCGATCTGAATCTCTTGTTCCTCATGAGTTATTTCTTTGTTGGCACAGGGTCTAGGATCGAACTCAGTTGTGTTCTTTTGTGGTGTTTCCTGAAAATAAGGGTTAACCAAATGGTTATCAATAGAATTTACTTTCTCACCTTGGTTACTTGACGTTCTAGCTAAGTCGAGGGCTTGAAGAGTGACTGTCTCCTCACCTACACAACGTATGAGTTCGCCTGTGTCAACATCAATTTTAGTCTTGGCAGTTGCTAAAAATGGTCTTCCTAAAATTAGGGGGATCGTGTTGTCCTCATACATGTCTAAAATGACAAAGTCTACTGGGAATACGAATTTATCAATTTTCATAAGTACATCTTCAATTATACCCCTAGGAACTCTAATAGTTTTATCAGTTAATTGAATGCTCATCCTAGTTTGTTTGGGTTTCCTTAGACCTAGTTGTTTAAACAATTTATAAGGCATGACATTTATGCTTGCCCCTAAATCAGCTAACGCATTATCAATAGATAAACTACCAATTAAGCATGGGATTGTAAAACTCCCTGGATCTTTTAATTTTTGTGGTAGTTTATTTTGCGACATTGCTGAGCATACTGCGTTCAACTCCACATGTGATTCCTCATCTATCTTTCGCTTATTTGTTAATAGCTTCTTTAAAAATTTCCTGGAATCTGGCATCTGTGAATGAGCTTCAAGAAACGGTAAGTTAATACGTAATTTCTTTAAAAGTTTGAGAAACTTACTAAACTGTTCCTCTGTATCATCTTTTGTTATTGCTTAGGGATATGGTATGCGAGGTTTGTACTCTTTGATTATTGGCTTCGCCTTATTATTGACCTCAACCATATCTTTTTCTATTATATTCTTTTGTTTTGAATTAGGCTCGTCTAACCCTTCACTTTCTTGAGCTGTTATGGCTTGAACTTGCTCCCTTGGGTTAGTCTCGGTGTTGCTCAGTAGTCTTCCCTGTGGTCTCTCAGTGATTTGCTTAGCGAGTTGCCCGATTTGATCCTTGAACTCTTGTGCCAATGCCTCAAGTTTTGTTTCTATCTTTTAGAAACGTGTTTCTATATTTTGGGAACGTATTTCTAAGGCTGCTATGAAGTTTGTCAGCATCTCTTCAAGGTTCGGCTTCTTTTCCTGTGGGTAGGGCTATTGTTGGAAGTTTTGGGATGGTTGTTGCCTTTGATTTCTTTGACCACCCCATGAGAAATTGGGGTGGTTCTTCCAACTTGGATTATAAGTATTACTATAAGGGTTACTGTTAGATCGGAAATTGTAACCCATATAGTTCATTTGTTCGCTCTCCATGCCCTGTCCGTAGGGTGGGTACTCAGGATTCACCACTTCTTCACTTGCGTCACACTGCATAACTGGATGTGCCTGCAAAAAACCATATAAACCATCAAATTTTTTATGTAGCAATTCTACCTAGTTTGATAGCGCGGTTACTGCATCGAGGTTGAAAACTCTGGCTGTTTTGGCTGGCCTTGCCCTTGTAACTTGCCACTAATGTTTATTCAGTGACATCTCTTCTATAAACTCGTAGGCTGCTTCAGGAGTTTTGTTGTTAAGAGTTTCGCCGGCGGCTGAATTGATTAGTTACCTTGTTTAGGGGTTCACACCATTGTAGAAAGTTTGGACCTGTAGCCACAAGGGTAATCCATGGTGTGGACATCTTCTCAACAAATCCTTGTATCTCTCCCATGCATTGTAAAGTGTCTCTGAATCTATCTGCACAAAAGAAGAGGTATAATTCCTTAATTTGGCCTTTTGGCCGGTGGGAAATATTTTAATAAAAATTTTTTGGTCATTTGATCCCATGTAGTGGTTGACCTTCGTGGAAGAGAATGCAACCATTATTTGGCTTTATTTCTCAGAGAAAAGGGAAATAACTGAAGATGGATGGAATCATCAGAATTGCCATTTATCTTGAAGGTATCATAGAATTCTAGAAAATTTGCTAAGTGTGTGTTAGGATCCTCATCCTGCAAACCATCAAACTGAACAAACTGTTGTATCATCTGTATAGTGTTAGGTTTTAGTTCAAAATTATTTGCAGCAATTGTAGGCCTAACAATACTGGACTCAGTTCCTGTTAAACTAGGTTTAGCATAATCATACATAGTACGTGGAGCATGATGTTCGGCCATCTCTGGAGGTGGCAGATTATTTTCAGCCATCTCTTCTGTAATATTTATTTCGGCTTCTTGCTCTTCGTCTATGTAGTTTAAGCTTCACCTTATTTCTCTGCGATTTCTATGAATGGTACTTTCAATATCACTATCGTAGAGTATGTAACATCCTTAAATAGGGGCTATTGTGTTTGAATTGTTTTGCATGTGTATGGATTGATTGTGTTATTGATTGAGGTGTTCTAGGGTCTAGGTATAAGCCAAGGGTAGGCCCGAGCTATAGGAAAGAAATTTGTTTCTAAGCTTTGGTTAAGGGGAGCTGAAGGAGCTAGGGGTTAAGTATATTTCGTGGTGAATTTAAGCTCAAGAAATGCCTTGGTAAAGTGACAAGGAGGCGCCACTTAGGGCCTTATGCAGTGACGCCACAAGCAGGGGAAGGAAAGCCTAGGTTCGAGCTGCAGAAATCCCTTGTTGCTAATTCTTTTTGACGCCAAAGAGGGGAGAGCTGTGCTCAACTCAAACTCTGTCAGATAACTATTGAACAAGTCAAAATAATTTAAATCGGTGGAGAAGAGAGAATTTAGGAGCTTGTTAAATTCAAACTCATTCGAATTAGTGGCCAGGAGGAGCTTGAAGTAGTTACCAAAATTTGAACTCTAGTGTGAGAGGAGTAATCGGTTGGGAGTCTAGAGGGGGGATGCCGAAATTCCTTAGGTTCCTAGATGGGCATTTTCAGCTAGCAAATGCATTAGTGCAATCGGTTGTGAGCTAAAGGTGAAACCTCCTCAACCTTGTCGATTTCTTCCCTAGTGCATCTTGTTGAAGCAAACCCGAAACCTCAATTGGCACTTGTCGATTTACCCTCTTAGACATTGAGCCGAATTTCCTTTTTCACTCCTCTCATTTTCTTTGAAGCCGAAACTTGTTTCACTTCTCTTCTCCCATTTTGCTCAAAAGTCGAATCTATTCTCTCTTCTTCATCTTTTTCTTTTCTCAACCCCTTGTGCCGAAATCTTCTTCTTTCTTCCTTTGCTGAATCCATTTACTCTCATTCCCTTTTTCCTTCTTCAATCTCTTCCATCTTTATATTGTGTTGAAAAGCCGAAAACCTTGTTGTTCTCTTTCGCTTTCATCAAAGAACCTTGGCTGAATCTTTTTGATTTCTTTTTTCAAGCCAAAGTCGAATTACATTGAGATCCATCACCATTGCCGAAATCTCCCTACCTTCTTCTTGTTCTATCTTTGGCCGAATATCAATCAAGCATAGATCTCCCTTGGTTTCTTCTATAATCGGATTTGGAGAGGGTAAGTGTTCTTGGCTGAATCTCTGTTACTTTTTTTCTCTTTTTCTATGTCGACTCACATAGGGACAAAAGCTGAATTTCGGCATTTGATGACATGATTCCTAATCATCTATGGAAACTGATTTCTTTTAGGTTCTTTTGGATTTTGAAGCAGTGGATCAGGGTTATTTATTCTCTGTCAATCGATTTCATTAAGTCAGTGGTAAGGGTTCATGTTGATCTAATCTTTCTATCATTCTTTTGAAAAGCCGAAGGCTATTAGTGACCTTACTTAGTTGGCCGATTGTAGGAAGGGAGTAGATCTCCGGGATTTGTTGGCGTGCGACTTAAGCCTAAGGGCTCGGGTATAATCAATCTTGGTAAGGGCCTTATTGTGCGTTATCTCACCCTTCGGGCTTTGCTAGTATAGCCGAATGGCTTTTGCTAATGATCTTAGTGTTGGCCGAATGTAGGAAAGGGGATCTAGTGCGTTAGATCGGGATATTCGGGATTCAGTAATCGCGTTAGTAACCAGGTGTGTAACTTACACACTTCTTAATCATTGTAAACTTGCTAATAACCTGAACATGTTAAAAGCCGAAAACTGTGTAGATCTCGATATGATACCTTTATGGGTATGAGCAAGGATTTCGGGTAAGTCTGTTTTGATGAGATTATGCTATATCATTCTTGATGCTATGATCTACGTTACATTCGATATATGTTTAATATTAAAGCATGTTGGCATGATTTATATATATGTATTGCATTATTATGGGTGATATGAGAGGAGGGGGAAAATTGATATCTATGACTTTGGGTCACCAGTGGTTTGGCACCACCAGTGGTTTGGTACCACAGTTTATTTCATGACTTTGGGTCACCAAAAGTTTGGCACCTCATAGCGACTCGTCCCAGTGGCTTAGCACCACAGTGGGCTGGCCTCACATTTGATAAAACGGGATTGTCGCCAGTGATATGGTATCACAATGTGGGTTGGCCCCACAATTGGATTTTTCATGACTTTGGGTCACCAGTGGTTTGGCACCACATTATTATTGATATCAGTGACTTTGGGTCACCAGTGGTTTGGCACCACCAGTGGTTTGGTACCACACGGGGTAGAAAAAAGAGTTGTGGATGGCTAGGTTTGGGTGCATGGTATGTTTGCTTGATTATGATTTGTGTAAGCATGTTGCAATAATCGGGAGGAGGATTATGCACTGAGTCTTGGCGACTCACCTCTTCCCTAATCCTTTCAGGTGACTTGTAGATCGCGGATGAGGAGCCGGGTAGACTCGAGGTGGCCATGCGATATTTGCTTCTGGTTTTACATGGACTTTTTTTGACTTGGGTACTTTACTTTAAATTTCTGTTTTATTTGGGTTTGTAATAAGGCCATTGGTTATTTTTATTCTTATTTTTATCTGCTTTGGATTTGATCTTAAATATGATTAAGTAAATTATTGGACTTGCTTTAATAACTTGAAACACAGAGTTTTCTAAACTATACTACGCACTGGGTTTCTAAACTTTACCATCGGGTAATACAATTCACATGATAACAAAGCCAACTAAATGATTTTCTAACTTAAGTTATTCAAAGCTCAAAGTACAAACGGTTTAAAAATTAATCAAGTTAAAAATCACTCGGGTTTAAATTGACATAAACATTTTCTTAAGTAATAAATCACGAACGAGTTTTAAAGAGGCTTTTTGGGGTTTCAAAAGCAACTTAACTTTTTTCAACTGTACATACACCAGATTTCTCCAAGCATAAAGTGATAAAGGAGTTTTTCAATAAAAACAAACCGGAAACTTATTTTCTTCGAAACGTTTTCACTTTGTAACATGCCAGATTCGGTCATGGTGTGTTGATCGGGTTTGGGGTGTTACAATTATGGTATCAGAGCCCGATTTCAAAAGTTTGACTGTGGGCCCGAGGCCCAAAATGTTTTAAAGTGTGGTTCCAAAATGTTTTTGTTTGAGAATACATGGTTTGAAAAGCATGGCACAGAGTCTCCGTCACCAATCCACCCAGGTAAGTACCCCTAACTGATGTTTGCATATGACTATGATTAGGAAGATATATGATATGGATGAATAGTATTAGTGGACTACCCTAGAGACTAAAGCCTATAGGATTCTATAAACTTGCGAAAACGAAACTCTGTAATAAGAACTGTTCATAAGACTGTGCCTTAATAATAGTGGAATGAAGATTGACGTATAAAACTTTTAAACCAGATAAGTCGAGATAATAGATATGAGCACTCGAGATCGTGGTCGTAATACGCTTGGACACGGTTGAGGTAGGATGACTGTGTCTGAACCAGTGGGTCTGGTCAGGGGTCGAAAAATGAGATGCCACCACCACCACCAGCTGCAGGTGGTGAGTTTCAGGATCAGACGGGGGATGACGCAGTGTCGCAGGCGATGCTGCGAGTTTTTGAGAGAGTGGTTGGAGCAGGTGAAGGTGCGGAAGCTTGGAAATCTGTATCTGAGCGACTCCGAGCCAATGGAGCCGAGGTATTCCGAGGTGTTTCTGGTGTGGCGCCCAATACGACTGAGTATTGGTTGGAGGCGATGGAGTGAATCATGGACGACTTGGATTTGACTACTGAGGAGAAACTGAAAGGGATAGTGTCGCTTCTCCGGGATGAGTCATACCAGTGGTGGCTCACGGTTCGGGATGGTGCTGCACCGGATGATCTCACTTGGGATTATTTTAAGGCGGCTTATCAGAAGAAATATATTGGTTCTAGCTACATTGTTACGCAGTGGAAGGCATTTCTGAGACTGGTTTAGGGGAGTAAGTCCGTATCGGAGTACGAGGCAGAATTCTTAAGGTTGAGCCGGTATGCTCGAGGTATTGTGGCTACGGAGCATGAACGATGTGTCAAGTTCGAGGACAGACTGAGGGATGAGCTAAGATTGCTGATTGCTCCATAGCAGGAGCGAGAGTTTGCCATGTTAGTAGAAAAGGCTAAGATAGCCGAAGGGATAAAGGAATCTGTGAGGCAGAATCATGACAAGAATAGACATAAGAGAGGTTTTGGATCAGCTGGGTCGGTTGGTAATTCTCAGAAAAAGGCTAGGCATGGTGGGCCGAATCAATCTAGGAGGCTGTTCATCGCTAATCGAGGGACAGTAGCAGTGTATGTCGGTGTAGGAAATCTCATTGGGGGGAATGTTGGACCGGTGGAAAAGGATGTTTTGAATGTGGCTCTTGGATCATCGTGTGAGGGATTGTCTACGGAAGTTAGCTTTGGATCTGATCAGAGGTCGTGGCGCGTCTTTGTAATATCCCGGTTAGAAATCATTTTGTTGTTGCATGTTTTGCATGTGTTTGGTATCTTTGCGTTGTTGTTTGTGTTGTATCGGGGTTTAAGTGTAGGCTAGAAGTAAGCTTGAGTAGGTAGAAAATTTTTTAGTTTTTGAGCTAAGGTATAAGGAGCTGAGGAAGCTGGGGCTTTTAAATTTATTTTGGGTGTTTGTTAGCACAAGAAACAAGTTGGTGGAGTGGCAATGTAGGCGCCACTAAGGGCTTGGGAATGTGACGCCACTTGCAGGGGGGTGAGGTCCTGTGTTCAAGCTGCAAAGTGGCCACATTTTGCATTCTTTTTGGACGGCATAGGAGGGAGGAGTTGGAGGAGTTCAAATTCCTCCTTGGACTTGGTCAAGTGGTGATTTGGATGGTGGAGAGTAAATAGTGGAGTGTGACTTGGTCCACACATTTGAAATGTGTGGAGTGGAGTGAATGGGGATATATGGCCGATTTTTGGGAGTTGGGGAGAGGGTGGCCGGTTTTGGGAAGTGGGAAGGCTATGCCGAAATTCTATTTGGCATTTTTGATGTTTCGGTCAAACAGGTAATGAACAAAATTTCTTCTTTTGTCAATAGCTTAAACCAGAAAATTCAAGAGAGTCTCTCATTCTTTTCTTCTTGGAAAACCGAAAGATTTAAATCTCTAAGGCTTGCCGAATTTGTTTTGCTTTTCTCTCAAACTTCTTGTAGTGGCAGAATGCACTCTTGCATTTTCTTTTCTTCTTCATTTGCATAAGCCAAAAATTGGTGTTGTTCTTCTCTTCTCAACTCTCTTTTCTTCTTAAAATCTCCATTAGCCAAAACTTTAACCTCCAAGATACTTTCTCCATCCCTTTTACTTGCAAACCGAATACACCTCCTTTTCTTTTCCTATCTTTTTGGTTGTTAGCCGAATATCTCCCCTCTCCTAGACGTCCTAGTTTGGCCGAATATTGGGTGTTGGTAAGTGCAAAGGCGAATGGCCATATCTCCCTCTTTTGGTTCTTTGTTGGTTATGGTTTGGTTAAGGGCCGATTATGGTCAGTTTGGAAGGGTGTTAACCTTTTGGATTATCATTTTGTGATAGGGTCTTGGATATCGTAAAGTAGCCAGGAAGAGCCTTCGACTCTTTGAACCGATTGGTAAGTGTGGTAAGGGTTGGTATTGTTGTTAGTCCATTCTTTTAGTTCTCGTTTAGATAAAGGTGATTGGTGATTAAGCTGTTTGTTTATTAGAGTGCCGATTGTTGGAAGAAGAATCAACGCTGATTCGGTTTTGGTAAGGAATCAAATCAATAGCAAGGTAAGGGTGTTTCGACAAACCCTTGTTGGTCTAAATGGTGTTGGCCGAATGTCTTAGATGCCTAACCCCCTTATGATTGGCCGATTGTAGGAGAGCTAGTCATCAAGGGAAGTTAGATCGTTTTCGTTGGGATTCTAGACTGCGTAGTTACTGTGTGTGTAAACTAACACACTTCAGTTTAGTAATATGATTGATAACCTGTGTGATGACTAATGAAACAGTGATGATTGAGATGATACCCTAATGGGTATGATTCTGGACTCGGGTAAGTCAGTATTACTATTTTAATGATGATCTATATGTTACCATGACTGTGGATATATGTGACACGAGATATGAGATTAGACATAATAGCATGAGATGCATGATTGTATGATATGCATGATTACATGAGTATGGTATGTTGATGGGTGATACGAGTGGAGGAAGCGGTGGTATTTTGTCTTGTGAGCACCGGTGCTTTGGTAGCACACTTTGTGACTTTGGGTCACCAGAGGTTTGGCACCTCCAGAGGTTTGGTACCTCGGCGTCTCGTCCCGAGTGGCTCGGTTACCACGATGGGTTGGCCCCACGATGATTATACGGGATTGACGCCGGGTGTTTGGTAACACACGATGGGTTGGCCCCACCACCGATTTGTGACTACGGTCACGGTGCTTTGGTAGCACATTGTGTCTTTGGGACACCGAGGTTTGGCACCTCATTGCGACTCGTCCCTGTGGTTTGACCACCGTGGGTTGGCCCCACTTGAGATATGGGATCGTCTGCTAGTGATTTGGTATCACACGATGGGTTGGCCCCATCATTGGATCTGTGACTTCGGTCACTAGTGCTTTGGTAGCACAATTGTGTCTTTGGGACACCAGTGGTTTGGTACCACATTGATGGATAATGTGTCTTTGGGACACCAGTGTTTTGGTAACACATTGTGACTATACGTCACCAGTGGTTTGGCACCACCAGTGGTTTGGTACCACACGGGGTAGAAAAGGCGATATGGATGGTTAGGGTCGGGTTGCATTAATTATGTTGCTATGTATGATGTGTGTTAGCATGTTGTTTCTTCGGGAGCGGGATTTACACACTGAGTCACTCGACTCACCCTCTCCTTTGACATTTCAGGTGACTCGTAGACGCGGACTTGGAGCCGGGATGGACTCGGGGTGCACATGCCATGCTATAATAAAAGTGTTGCTTGGACTATTGAATTTGGGTACCTTAGTTATTACTCTCTCTTGGGTTTTATATTGGATTTGTAAAAGGCCTTTTAATTTATGTTTTATGCTGTTTATGTTAAATTTTAATATGCCTTAACAAAATAAGTTGGTGTGAATTCTACTAAAACTTGGAAAGATAATGATTTCAAAATTTTAACGCAAAGTGTTTTTAAACTATACCATCGGGTATCACGCTAAGTCTTTATACTAGACAAATTCAAATGATTTCCAAATCGAACTCGTATTTCTCCTAAGTTCAAAAATGTTTTAAGTAACACTAAGAAACTAGTAAGGTTTTAAATGGTTTAAACTCGTTTTAACCACACATTCGGGTTAAGTTTTCAAATCTCCGGGTTTCAGATACACCATCTGATTTCAAACAAGTCTACTTAAATTGTCTTCCAAAATACACTGTGTTTTCACTCGGCTTTTAAACGAAAAATTTAACTTCTCAAAACATGTTTCCCCGTAACATACCAGATTCGGACGTGGTGTCTTGTCCGGGTTTGGGGTGTTACACGTGCTCAGTTCAGGAATGAGGGACCGCAACCGCAGAGGGGTCGTGGTTCTGGTAGAGGGGGTAATGGTTCTGGTCGGGGCCGTAGAGCACAGGGCAGAGGTGCAGGCAACACTGAGGTGAGACAGCCTGGATTAGTCTATGCAACGAGGCCTCGAGAGGAGGGCGACGCACCGGATGTCATAACTGGTATGTTCTTAATCTTTGGATTACCATATACTGCTTTGATAGATATGGGTTCGACCCATTCGTATGTTGCTAGTAGCATAGTGGAAATCATGAATCTAGACTTTGAGACTACTTCTAGCGAGATGACAGTAATTAGCCAGCTAGGTTACTCTGTAGAAGTAAATAAGCGGTATAGGGATGTACCCCTAGAACTCCATGGGGTAGTGTTTGTGGCTAATCTGATGGAACTGCCGTTTGGGGAGTTCAATCTGATTCTTGGGATGGACTGGCTGGTGAAGTACCAAGCAAGTTTGGATTGCACGGCTAAGCGCATGGTTTTGAAAACGGTTGAGGGTGAAGAGGTGGTGATGATAGGTAATAGAAAAGATTATCTATCCAACGTGGTGTCTGCTTTAAAAGCTGAGAAAATGGTCAGGAAGTGTTGTGAGGCGTTTATGGTTCATGTGTGTGCCTTGGAGGCCAAGAAGTCAACTGTAGAGAATATCTGAACAGTGAAGGAATTTGCTGACGTATTTCCAAAGGAACTTCCGGGTCTGCCTCCGGATCGGAAAGTTGAATTTGGTATAGACCTATTACCTGGGACTGCGCCAGTGTCTATTGCCCCATATAGAATGGCGTCAAAGGAATTAGTGGAACTGAAGGCTCAGATTCAGGAGTTGTTGGACCGGGGTTTCATTCGGCCAAGTGTTTCACCTTGGGGAGTACCAGTGCTCTTTGTCAAGAAGAAGGATGGTACAATGTGGATGTGTATAGATTATCACTAGTTGAATAAGCTGACGATTAAGAACAAGTATCCGTTGCCGAGGATAGACGACTTGTTTAATCAGCTTAAGGGTGCATCAATTTTCTCGAAGATTGATTTAAGGTCAAGGTATCATCAGCTAAAGGTGAAAAAGGCTGATATCCACAAGACGGCATTTCGCACTCGGTATGGGCACTATGAGTTTCTGGTTATGCCGTTTGGGTTGGCTAACGCACCGGCAGCATTCATGAACATGATTAATCAGGTGTTCCAGCCGTATCTGGACCAGTTTGTTGTGGTGTTTATAGACGATATATTGGTGTACTCAAGATCTGAGGAGGAGCATGATGTGCATTTGCGGGTAGTTTTGCGAATCATGAGGGAGAAATAGTTATTCGCCAAGTTTAGTAAGTACGAATTCTGGCTTAGAGAGGTGACTTTCTTGGGTCACGTGGTGTCAGCTGAAGGGATTAGGGTGGATCCTCAAAAGATTGAGGCAGTGTTAGACTGGAAACCGCCTAAGTCAGTGGCAGAAGTTCGAAGTTTTCTAGGTCTAGCAGGGTATTACCAAAGATTTGTTGAGGGGTTTTCTTTGATCGCAGCGCCAATGACCAAATTACTGAGGAAGGGAGTTCCATTTGTGTGGTCTGAGAAGCAGCAAGGAAGTTTCGACAAGTTGAAAAAGATTCGTACTGAAGCTCTGGTTTTGATTCAGCCTGAGGCAGGAAAGGAATTCACGTTATATTGTGATACATCGCATACTGGCTTGGGATGTGTGCTGATGCAGGAAGGGAAGGTAGTGGCATATGCATCTCGACAGCTGAGACCGTATAAGGTCAACTATCCGAAACATGACTTGGAATTAGCTGCAGTGGTTTTCGCATTAAAGATTTGGAGGCACTACTTATACGGAAAGTGGTCGATAGTCTACACGGATCACAAGAGTCTGAAGTACCTTTTGACTCAGAAGGATTTGAACTTGAGACAGCGCAGATGGATTGAGCTGTTGAAGGACTACAACTGTTCAATTATCATCCAGGCAAGGCTAACGTGGTGGCAGACGTGTTGAGCCGTAAGGTACTATCAGACTTGAGAGCAATGTTTGCTCATCTTAGCTTGTATGATGACGGGAGTCTATTGGCAGAATTACAGGTAAAGCCGACTTGGGTAGAGCAGATTAGAGAGAAACAGTTAGTGGATAAGGGTTTGAATGCTCGGAGGTTGCAAGTTCAGAATGGGGGTTTGGAGGGTTACAACTTGTCCAGTGATGGAGTACTATGTTTCCAAGGGAGAGCTTGTATGCTGAAGGACGTCGAGTTAAGGCAGAGGATTCTTTAGGACGCACATAGCAGCCCATACGCTATGCATCCTGGAGGTAGCAAGATGTATCGAGATTTGAGAGAGCAATTTTGGTGGCCAGGTCCGAAGCGGAAAGTTACGGAGTTTGTGGGTAAGTGTCTGATGTATAGCAAGTCAAGGCTGAACATCAGTTGCCGTCAGGTTTACTTCAGCCGGTGAAGATTCCACAGTGGAAGTGGGAAAGGATTACTATGGACTTTGTCAGTGGGCTACCCTTTACGCCTAGTAAGAAGGACTCAATCTAGGTGATTGTGGATCGTCTGACTAAGTCGGCTCATTTCATACCGGTAAGGGTTGATTACTCACTTCAGAGGTTAGCTAAGCTGTATGTGGCAGAGATAGTGAGGTTGCACGGTGTTCCAGTGTCAATTATCTCGGACAGGGATCCCAGGTTCACGTCAAGGTTTTGGAAAGCGTTGCATCAGGCGTTGGGTACGCGGTTGGATTTTAGTACGGCATTTCATCCTTAAATAGACGGACAGTCAGAAAGGGTTATACAAATCTTGGAGGATATGCTGAGGGGCTGTGTTTTGGATTTCAAAGGCAGCTGGGAAGAATTTCTACCGTTTGCTAAATTTGCATACAACAATAGTTATCAGGCAAGCATTAAGATGGCACCATATGAGGCGTTGTATGGTAGGAAGTGCCGTACACCTACATGCTGGACAGAGTTGGGTGAGCGTCAGATGTTGGGTCTAGAGTTGGTTACGGAAACGGAGGATAAGGTCAAATTGATTCAGGCTCATCTAAAGGAAGCTTCGGACAGGCAGAAGTCCTATGCCGATCTTAAGCGGAGAGATATAGAGTTCGCAGTGGGTGATAGGGTTTTCTTAAAGGTCTCACCGTCGAAGAAAGTGCTGAGATTTGGAAGGAAGGGCAAGCTAAGCCCAAGGTTCATTGGCCCGTATAAGGTGTTGAGACGAGTGGGACTGGTAGCTTATCAACTCGAGTTGCCAGCAGAGCTGAGTCAGATACATGATGTGTTCCACGTCTCCATGCTTAGGTGCTACCGTTCAGATCCATCGCATGTTGTATCGGTGGAGGAAATTGAGGTGAGCCCAGATTTGACCATGGAAGAGGAACCAGTGCAGATTCTAGATCGGGATGTGAAAGTTTTGCGCAAGAAGTCAGTTCCATTAGTGAAGGTATTATGGCGAAATCATGGCGTGGAAGAAGCTACGTGGGAACCAGAGGATGTGATGAGACAGCAATACCCTCAACTCTTTTGACCAGGTAATTTCGAGGCCGAAATTATTTTAAAGGGGTAGAACTGTAACATCCTTAAATAGGGGCTACTGTGTTTGAATTGTTTTGCATGTGTATGGACTGATTGTGTTATTGATTGAGGTGTTCTAGGGTCTAGGTATAAGCCAAGGGTAGGCCCGAGCTATAGGAAAGAAATTTGTTTCTAAGCTTTGGTTAAGGAGAGCTGAAGGAGCTAAGGGTTAAGTATATCTCGTGGTGAATTTAAGCTCAAGAAATGCCTAGGTAAAGTGGCAAGGAGGCGCCATTTAGGGCCTTATGCAGTGACGCCACAAGCAGGGGAAGGAGAGCCTGGGTTCGAGCTGCAGAAATCCCTTGCTGCTAATTCTTTTTGACGCAAAAGAGGGGAGAATTGTGCTCAGCTCAAACTCTGTCAGATAGCTGTTGAACAAGTCAAACTAATTTAAACTGGTGGAGAAGAAAAAATTTAGGAGCTTGTGAAATTCAAACTCATTCGAATTAGTGGCCAGGAGGAGCTTGAAGTAGTTGCCGAAATTTGAACTCTAGTGTGAGAGGAGTAATCGGTTGGGAGTCTAGAGGGGGGATGCCGAAATTCCTTAGGTTCCTAGATGGGAATTTTCGTCTAGTAAATGCATTAGTGCAATTGGTTGTGAGCTAAAGCCGAAACCTCCTCAACCTTGTCGATTTCTTCCCGAGTGCATCTTGTTGAAGCAAACCCGAAACCTCAATTGGCACTTGTCGATTTACCCTCTTAGACATTGAGCCGAATTTCCTTTTTCATTCCTCTCATTTTCTTTGAAGTCGAAACTTGTTTCACTTCTCTTCTCCCATTTTGCTCAAAAGCTGAATCTATTCTCTCCTCTTCATCTTTTTCTTTTCTCAACCCCTTGTGCCGAAATCTTTTTCTTTCTCCCTTTACCGAATGCATTTACTCTCATTCCTTTTTTCCTTCTTCAATCTCTTCCATCTTTCCATTATGTTGAAAAGCCGAAAACCTTGTTGTTCTCTTTCGTTTTCATCAAGGAACCTTGGTCGAATCTTTTTGATTTCTTTTCTCAAGCCAAAGCTGAATTATATTGAAATCTATCACCATTCCCAAAATCTCCCTACCTTCTTCTTGTTCTATCTTTGGCTGAATATCAATCAAGCATAGATCTCTCTTGGTTTCTTCTCTAATCGAATTTGAAGAGGGTAAGTGTTCTTGGCCAAATCTCTGTTACTTCTTTTCTCTTTTCTATGTCGACTCACATAGGGAAAAAGCTAAATTTCAGCATTTGTTGACATGATTCCTAATCATCTATGGAAACCGATTGCTTCTAGGTTCTTTGGGATTTTGAAGTAGTGGATCGGGGTTATTTATTCTCTGCCAATCGGTTTCATTAAGTCAGTGGTAAGGGTTCATGTCGATCTAATCTTTCTATCATTCTTTTGAAAAGCCGAAGGCTATTTGTAACCTTGCTTAGTTGGCCGATTGTAGGAAGGGAGTAGATCTCTGGGATTTGTTGGCGTGGACTTAAGCCTAAGGGCTCGGGTATAATCAATCTTGGTAAGGGCCTTATTGTGCGTTATCTCACCCTTCGGGATTTGCTAGTATAGCCGAATGGCTTTTGCTAATGATCTTAGTGTTGGCCGAATGTAGGAAAGGGGATCTAGTGTGTTAGATCGGGATCTTCGGGATTCAGTAATCGCATTAGTAACCAAGTGTGTAGCTTACACACTTCTTAATCATTTTAAACTTGCTAATAACCTGAACATGTTAAAAGCCGAAAACTGTGTAGATCTCGACATGATACCTTTACGGGTATGAGCAAGGATTTCGGGTAAATCCGTTTTGATGAGATTATGCTATATGATTCTTGATGCTATGATCTACGTTACATTCGATATATGTTTAATATTAAAGCATGTTGGCATGATTTATATATATGTATTGCATTATTATGGGTGATATGAGAGGAGGGGGAAGATTGATATCTGTGACTTTGGGTCACCTGTGGTTTGGCACCACCAGTGGTTTGGTACCACAGTTTATTTCATGACTTTGGGTCACCAGAGGTTTGGCACCTCATAGCGACTCGTCCCAGTGGCTTAGCACCACAGTGGGTTGGCCCCACATTTGATAAAACGGGATTGTCGCCAGTGATTTGGTATCACAATGTGGGTTGGCCCCACAATTGGATTTTTCATGACTTTGGGTCACGAGTGGTTTGGCACCACATTATTATTGATATCAGTGACTTTGGGTCACCATTGGTTTGGCACCACCAGTGGTTTGGTACCACACGGGGTAGAAAACGGAGTTGTGGATGGCTAGGTTTGGGTGCATGGTATGTCTGCTTGATTATGATTTGTGTAAGCATGTTGCAATAATCGGGAGGAGGATTATGCACTGAATCTTGGTGACTCACCTCTTCCCTAATCCTTTCAGGTGACTTGTAGATCGCGGATGAGGAGCCGGGTAGACTCGAGGTGGCCATGCAATATTTGCTTCTGGTTTTACATGGACTTTTTTTGACTTGGGTACTTTACTTTAAATTTCTGTTTTATTTGGGTTTGTAATAAGGCCATTGGTTATTTTTATTCTTATTTTTATCTGCTTTGGATTTGATCTTAAATATGATTAAGTAAAGTATTGGACTTGCTTTAATAACTTGAAACACAGAGTTTTCTAAACTATACTACGCACTGGGTTTCTAAACTTTACCATCGGGTAATACAATTCACATGATAACAAAGCCAACCTAAATGATTTTCAAAATTAAGTTATTCAAAGCTCAAAGTACAAACGGTTTAAAAATTAATCAAGTTAAAAATCACCCAGGTTTTAATTGACATAAACATTTTCTTAAGTTCTGAATCACGAACGAGTTTTAAAGAGGCTTTTCGGGGTTTCAAAAGCAACTTAACGTTTTTCAACTGTACATACACCAGATTTCTCCAAGCATAAAGCGATAAAGGAGTTTTTCACTAAAAACAAACTGGAAACTTGTTTTCTTCGAAATGTTTTCACTCTGTAACATGCCAGATTCGGTCGTGGTGTGTTGACCGGGTTTGGGGTGTTACAGAGTAAGGGTCTTGTCGGGTTCCTTCTAGTCATAAACTAGAGGTACCTGAAAGGAACAAAAGAAAGAAAGAAAATTTAGAAAAATAAAAATAAAATTTAATTGCAAAAATAAATATGGCTAAAGTAATAAAAATTAAGCTTTCTTAATATTTTAGTTCCCCGGCAACGGTGCCAAAAACTTGATCATTGTTTTCACGATGTTAAAGTCTTAAAATTTATAAAAAGAATGATCAAACCTGAAAACTAACTATGACAACGATTTGAGGCAAGCGTACCTATCGAACAGTAGTATAGTTAAGGCAAGACCGGAATGTCGAACCCAAAGGAACCAAAAGTACTAATACTAACTCTTTTTTTATTATTTAGCCTAAGAATTAATGGAATTGTTTATCTAATCTAAATTTAACTAATTACTAAACTAACAACTCTAAGACAAAGAAGAATGAAATTGTGAAAATAACTTGAGGAAAAATCGATTGATTAAGACGACATCCAAGGAAGAATCCACCTAGACTTCACTTGTTATCTAACTCTGAACCAGACGATTTATTAATTTGACTTGATCCGTAAGATTCCCTAAGTTATATTAATCCCTCTCTCGAGGCGACCAACGTCTAACCCTAGGTTAATTAATTGAAATCTCCTTCTAATTAAAACCCTTTGAATCGCATTAACTCAATCTATGAAATCCCATATTAGGTTTCACCCTAATCCGGTAAAATCTCGTCACCCTATCTCTAGGCGTGCGATCAACTCTGCTTAATTATGCTAGATCTACTCTTAGGTAGGGACTTTTGCTTCTCCATCTAAGCACATCATACTTGAATTAATATCCCGAAAATATCAACACAAGAATTAAGAACACATAATTAAGAACAAGTCAAATATTTATCATATAGTTCAAAAAACAATAACAAGATTCATCTTAGGTTTCATCCCCCTCAGGCATCTGAGGGTTTAGTTCATAATAATAAAAGAAAACATCTCAACAGAAAAGATAAAACAAAACATAAAAAATCCCTAAAACCCCCTGAAGGAATTGAAGGAGAGATCCTCCGTCTTGAGTATGATTCCGGCTTCTTGAGATGGATCAACTAGCTCTCTTTGAGTAAATCTCCACAAATCTGCTTCTCTGGCCTAGTCGGACGCCCCCTGTCTAAAGCCTTGGGTTTTCCCTTTCTGGTCATACTTAGGGTGTTTATATAGGCTTATGAATATGTTTCTTTGCCCCTAAGTATCCAAATCCGAGTGAAACTCTTCTTTCTTACAATAGGGACACACCCATGACACACGCTCGTGTAAGTCATGGCCAGGCCGTGTTCGAGACCGTTGAATAAGGCACGGTCGTGTGGTCTTGGGCCCAGGCTATGTAAATTTTGTGATATGGCCCATTTACTCCATTTTGGGCCTGTTTTCCATTCTTTTTGTCATCCGGTGCTCTCTTGAGTACAAAACATGAAAACAAAGGATTAAGAGCACCAAATTACATAATTCAAGATTTAAATCATCCAAAAGCATGCTAAATGTGGGTTTAAAATATATTACTTTTACGGTTTATCAATTTAGTAGACCAGTTGTTTCGATGGTGAACTCTGGTGGATATAGAGTAATGAGAAATGTTAACTACAAGCACTATGGAAAAAGCCATGGAGGAGAATGTTGGAGGCGTCCTAGAGCATGTTTTGGATGTAAATCCAAGGATCATCTGGTTAAAGATTGTCCCTCTAAGATAAAAGCAAGTAAATGGCATTCTGTTCGTGGGCCTTAGAAGTTTCAACAAGGTGCCAAGTCTGGAGTGGTAGAGAAGTCTAGATTAGTGCAAGGGACACCAAGAAAAGTTTTACTAAGCCAAGTTTTGGAGTATCCACCTGAGCATATGTAATGAAGGCAAAAGAACATGTTGATGTACTAGAAGTTATAATAGGTAAATTTTCTTTCCTCAAATATAGTATTTATGCATTAGTAGATCCATGATCAACTCATTTTTATATTTGTACTAAAGTTGTAGAGGGTCTATGTAACGCCCCGAATTTGGGCCTAGTAGAATTGGGCGCATTGGGCCTTGGGCTTGGGAGCGTTTAAAATTTTTGAGAACAAGAGAATGGCACTAATGTAAGTTGGACCTATTAGGTGAGTGATTTTGGAAGGTTAGGGGGCTTCCATGAAGTCTCGGGATCAAACCTGGGCTTTAGGAAAAATTTTGGTTTTAGGTGAATAAAACCCTGGGAGTTAGAATGTAGGCTTTAAGAATAAAATGTTGAGAAAAATGACACAAAAGAGGTTGTGGTCTAGTGGCAAATGATGCCACATAAAGGACAAGGGAATGACGCCACAAGGAAGCAAGGGGTTCAAGGTTCAAGTCTTGGCGATTGCATTTCATTTTGATTTCCTTTTAAATGAACTTAGACTTTGGCCCATAGACTTAAATTTAGTTGCGCATGTTTTAAGACACAAAAGGAGCTTGTGTTGTGGTGGCATGTAGCATCTGGAGCAGAGGAGAGGGCAAAGGTTCGAATCTCATGTCAAGCAAGGGAGTGTTTGTTTTGCGGATTGGAAGGCCAGAGTTTGTGTTGGATTTAAACTCTGCTGAAGAAGGAATCCCACATCGGGAAGCAAGCATGAGGGAAGATGAGAAGCTGGCTTTAAATAAAGTGATCTATGAGAAGAGTAAGCACACCTTGGTTGGCGTTTGGGCATAGGAGTGATCGGAGCGCGGATTTACTCCAGATTCCTATCAGGTGTGTATTTCGTACTACTCTAGCTGTAGAGCGGCAAATGCCGAAATACCAGTCACACGGCAATGGTAGCCACACGAGCGTGCGAGGTAATGGGATTACACACTGAGTTTTCGCAAACTCCCCTATTTTTAACTGTGCAGGTAATCCTAGCCTTAGACAGATCGGAGCTGCGAGGGACTCGGAGGTGACCACACGTCCGATTCACTTTAAAGTACAAGTCCTATTTTTATTTTAGTTTAATTTGTTGGGTTATAAATTTCGTAATAAGGCCTTAAGATTTTTGAACTTTAAGTTTTGGGATTTTATTGTTTTATAATTGCTAGAAGTAGAACATGATTTATCGGAAATAACTACTGTTTTTCAAAACATCACGTTTCGCAACTGTTTTAAATTAAGCTTTCCGCAATAAACAAGGTTTTAAAGATAATAGTGTTTTCCATGAATGATTTCTAATAAACCACGTTTGAAAATAAGCAAACAAAATCTGAGGTTTTGAATAGCAGAAAGTTTTACGTTATAAGAAGGGTTTCTAATGAAAGCATAGTTTTCGAAAAACTCTTCAATGTGACACTCCAAATTTGGGCCTAACTTCTAGGCCGGGTTTGGAGTGTTACATTTAATAGTATCAGAGCCCGGGTTGCAAAACTCAGCTGTGGATTAGGTTTTCAAAATTGAATTTTCGAAAGTGTCGTTTCAAAAAGGGTTTGAAAAGATTTGATATAATAGAAATGTTTTTCTGAATATGATCCTGAAAGTGTGGCACACTGAGTCTGCGGTACTAAATCCGTAAGTTTCCTGACATTTTACTCTGTTATGTGCTGTAAAGACTGTATTTTTGGTAGTTATTTTGTGTGTTTGGTTTGGATGTGATGTTTGGATATAGAAATTGATTGCGTAGGGATATCTGTATGCTTTAATGGTTAGGTGTTTTGAGTATATGTAGGGAGTTCCAAATTCTAGTTAGAATATGATAGGGATATTAGAATCAGGGTGCACAGCGGCAGCGTGGTAGAGTAGTTTGTGTTAAACGACTGTTAGATAGTTGGAAATTTTGAGGATGAAATTTCTTTAAGGGGGTAGATTTGTCACGCCCTGAATTTAGGCCTAGTAAAATTGGGCCCATTGGGCCTTGGGCCTTGGGCTTGGGAGCGTTTAAATTTTTTTAAACCAAGAGAATGACACTAATGCAAGTTGGACCTATTAGGTGAGTGATTTTGGAAGGTTAGGGGCTTCCATGAAGTCCCGGGATCAAACCTAGGCTTTAGGAAAAATTTTGGTGTTTGGTGAATAAAACCCTGGGAGTTAGAAGGTAGGCTTTAAGAATAAAATATGGAGAAAAATGACACAAAAGGGGTTGTGGTCTAGTGGCAAGTGACGCCAGATAAGGGACAAGGGAATGACGCCACAAGGAAGCAAAGGGTCCAAGGTTCAAGTCTTGGCGGTTGCATTTTCATTTTGATTTCCTTTTTAAATGAACTTAGACTTTGGCCCATAGACTTATATTTAGTTGCGCATGTTTTAAGACACAAAAGGAGCTTGTGTTGTGGTGGCATACAGCGTCTGGAGCAGAGGAGAGGGCAAAGGTTCGAATCTCATGTCAAGCAAGGGAGTGTTTATTTTGCGGATTGGATGGCCAAAGTTTGTGTTAGATTTAAACTCTGCTGAAGGAGGGATCCCACATCGGGAAGCAAGCATGAGGGAAGAAGAGAAGCTGGCTTTAAATAGAGTGATCTATGAGAAGAGTAAGCACACCTTGGTTGGCATTTGGGCATAGGAGTGTTCGAAGTGCAGCTTAACTCCAGATTCCTATCAGGTGTGTATTTCGTACTACTCTAGCTTTAGAGCAGCAAATGCCATGTAACATCCCCAAACCCGGCCCACAAGTCTCGACCGAATCTGGTTATGTCACTGCGGAAAGACGGTTGAAAATCTTTGACTTTAAATTAAAACGTGAAAATTTGTTAACTCTGAAAATCATGTCCATTTAAAATTTAATAAATAACATAGGCTTGTTGAAAACTTCCGAATTAAAACATTGTTATAAATTACTATAATATGAACCTTTTGTAAAAATATTTCTGAATATAATGTAAACTTCAACAAAATTAAATAGAGTACTTTAAATAAAAAGGGGCCCTTATTACATCAAATAAAAGTCCAAAATACTGATAATATAAAATACTTAAATAAAGTAAAACATCTTCTGCATGAAAATCCCCTTCTACATGGGCCACCTTGTACCCACTCCAACCCGGTCCGATCAACATGTCACCTGCGATGTTTGAAAATAATTGGGTGAGTCATAATGACTCAGTGTGTAATTAAACCACTGATATCCACCCACATGTAAGCCACATAATATCCCAATTATCAAATGCAACATGTAATGTAATCATTTAGACAATACCACACTCTGGGCTTGGCCCACAATCAAATTATAACAAATACTGGGCTAGGCCCTTATCTCATCAATCCCCTGATTACTGGGCTTGGCCATTTCCACATATGTTCTTATAACATACCAATTCACATGTCATACTGGGCTTGGCCCATTGCCATATCTTTTCATAAATGAAATAATGCAATCATGAAACCCAACCCAAACCTAGGGTCCATCCGCTACACACCCCCTTATCCAGCCTACCACACACCAGGGGACTATCGAGTCACCCTCTCCTTTTCCCTCCAAAAAGGCAACCAATGCCATCCACGATGTAGCGTATAGCTAACATCAAACCACGATATGGCATAAAGCCGATATCAATCAAGGTAACCACGCGAACTAAATCGCAAAGATCCACAACGCGACCTCGATCATTATTAAATCCACGATGTAGCACAAAGCTGACATCAACCACGTACTCGAAGTACACCCGTACCTTCTTTTCATAACCCACCCATGCACATGCCACATAAAATATAATCGTGATAATGCATGCACATGCTTATTAATATCTATAAACATACTCATAAACAAATAATCACATTGCAACAGGTCCGATACTAACCTGGTCATCGCTATACCTTTTAGGGGTATATATGGCACACTTATCACTGCACTTGTTAGTAAAACATATAACACATAAAACCCGGAAACAGTGGGTTAGTTACACACCTTATAACCTGAAGCTCTAAACCTTCAATCCCGACGCTATCGTTTAGCGAGACTACCGCTATCTGCCTATAACTCTCTCCTAACTGTTTGGCCACACCTCGTGGCCAATCTCGTCATGTGGCAAACCTCTCTTTCTTAAACTTCGGGATGGGGACTTTCCTTTTCCTTCTAGAGGCGGTATTGGCCTCCATCGAAAGTCACTTAATCGTAACCACACGATTAATCAACAAAGTCATAATCTACGATTAACGAATCTAAGTCACTTACTAATCATCCTTACACGAAATAAATTGAGATCCCAAGGCCTCCCTTTGCTTACATCGATTTGCCCTTAAAAGACCCTTTTACTTGAATCCCAAAACACCAATGGTCTTATGGAATTGCCGAAAATCCCACCACCTTATCTCGATGATCTAACCTCGAGAGAAACCCTTCTTAGCTCCTTGGCGCCGACACCTATGTGCTTTGAAGATATTCAAGGGAGTTTGCCTCAATCACGAACAAAATAGACTCAATGGTGAACAAGATTTGGCTTTAAGCTTGGTGAAATAAAAGAGAAGAATAAAGAGGCTCAAGGTTTCTGGCTCGATCAAGAAAAGAAGAAATAAGGTTGGAAGAATGGAAGTAATAGGAAGAGAATGGTGGAAGAAATTCGCACAAGAGAGAGTGGGATGAGAGAATGTACTTTCGGTTTTGGAGAGTAAAAGAGGAAAAGGATTTCAAACAGGTGCTCTCCCTATTTAAAGTATTCGGCCACTACCTATGGCCACTAATTCAATTTGAATTGAATTAGTCCACCACCTATATTAATCCTTCAAATAGTTGAATTATCCTCACTTAATCCAATAAATAATAATAATCTAATACTTAAAATAATTAGATAAATAAATAAACTACTAATAAAACTTTTATCCAATACCACCACTTTAATAAAAACAAAGCAAAAGACCACCCTTGGCTACCCACCAATTCTTCTTAAATTCTAATCCAATTTCCTTTCCTTTTTTTTTAAACTCATATTTTATCTCTTTATGAAATCAAAACAATAACCATTATCTCTAACTAATAATAATAATCCTAAAAGATAACTAAGTAGATAAATAAAAAAATAAAAAAAATAAACTAATAATAATCCTTCTCCCACCGAATTTGAAACATGACCAGCTTATCCATTGAAGACTCCATGTGCCGTCCAACTAGCAAAAAGCCAAAGAAAATAAAATTAAAACCAAATGCAGCCCCCAAGGTTCGAACACAGGACCTTGCTGCTGCACGCCTTGCCCCCAACGCCCCAGGCCACTCGGCCTGTTTGATTTTTATGCCATAAAGCCCCAACATTTTATTTTAAACCTTTCTACTCAAGCCCATCACAAGCAAAATATAAAACGCCCAAAATGCTTCTCCAGGCGCTCGAAACCGTGACCTCTCTCCCCTCTGGCGCCTAAGTGGCGCATGAGTGCCACTTTGCCACTGGACTTCCATGTCCATCAACTTGGACATTTTATTTTTAAGGCCTACTTAGCCCAGCCCCTTGACGCAAAAAAATAAAACAAAATTGCTGCCCCATCAACTCGAACCCAGGCCCTCAATGGCGCTATCTCTAGCCCCCCAAAGCAAAATACATGAAGCCACTTTGCCAAGGCCTTTCTTGTGCCAAAATCATCCAAATAATTTTCTTAAGCCCTCTAAAGCCCAGCTCCATTTCTTAACCCTAAAATTAAAATTTTTCCTAAGCCTTTCCCCTTCATTCCGAGCATTCTTAAACTTTTAAGACACATCCAAAACCCTTCCAACATTTGAATTATACCCAAATTGCCTAGCCCCTAAACCAGGGTGTTACATGCCAAAATGCCGGTCACACGGCAATGGTAGCCACACGAGCGTGCGAGTGCACGTGTGGGAGCTTCGACGTAATAGTTGAGGCCATCATGAGTGTTCTTGTGGGTTAGGCTACTTTGGGCCAAGTGGACCCATATGAATAAATTGTTTGATTGTGTAGTAGATATTGAACTGGTCTATGCGAAACTCATATCTGTTGCTAGAAGTGGGCCAAATGGGCCACACGAGTGTGTGGGCCCATTTAGGCCGAGATTGGGCTCTAGGCCCAATCGCATCGTTATCTCGTTTCTTCCTGTTAGGGTGCTTTGTATCACAGGATGATTTCAAGGATTCTTAATCTTCACTGGTATTCAAAAAGGACTTAGCAAAACCCGGTGAAACAAGGATCGGTGCTAAGGGATTGGCGGCATACTCGTAATCAAGGTGTGTAATCTCACATTCCTGTTTGTTCTGTAAATGCTATGATCGGTGAATTGGTTAAAAGCTGAAATACCCTTAGAGGGTAAATTATCGAATTACCCTTGGTGGGTAAATTACCGAATTACCTTTGGTGGATAAATTACCAAATTGCCCTTGGTGGGTAAATTACCGAATTGCCCGTGGTGGGTAAATTATCGAAATACCCCTATAGGGTAGAATTATCGAAATACCCCTAAAGGGTAGGATTACCGAGATACCCCTGAAGGATAGAACTATTGAAATACCCTTATAGGGTAAAATGACTGTTTTGCCCTTGTGGGTAAATGACTGACTTAGATTATGAATTGGACTGATTTGACTAGGATTGTATTACTGTGTTTCAACAGACTTGATGGTGGTTGTATGTCTGGTACGCTTTTAAATTATGTTTAAATGTCTATTACTGAGCATGGCCATTTTGCATACATGTGTAATGATTGAGCATGACATACACTGAATACATAACATATTGTATTGGGTTGGGTTATATATTTGGAGGAAGTACTGTATTAGTGGCTATGCCACGTTATATTGATTCAGTGGCTCAGCCACGATATACTGATTTTAGTGGCTCAGCCACGTATATTGTTACTGGCAGCTTTGGTGCGTTGCTATTGGCAGCCCGACTGCGTTCTTAGTGTGTAGGGCTAGGTGGGTTGACTTGGTCCCCACAGGAGTGTAGGGTTGGTACGGGTGGTGTGTTGGCTGGATTGGGGTGGGATGCATCCTCATACTGTTGCATATCTATTTATGAGATCTGTACTGTACTGTTACTGTTTAGGTTTCTGCTTTTGTATACTGACTGTTACTCTGAAAAGGGGATTACACACTGAGTTTTCGCAAACTCACCCCATTTTTATCTGTGTAGGTAATCCCCAGCCTTAGATGGATCAGAGCTGCGAGGGACTCGGAGGTGACCACACGTCCGATTCGCTTTAAAGTACAAGTCCTATTTTTATTTTAGTTTAATTTGTTGGGTTATAAATTATGTAACAAGGCCTTAAGGTTTTTGAACTTTAAGTTTTGGGATTTTATTATTTTATAATTGCTAGAAGTAGAACATGATTTATCGAAAATAACTATTGCTTTTCAAAACATCATGTTCTGCAACTGTTTTAAATCAAGCTTTCCGCAATAAACAAGGTTTTAAAGATAATAGTGTTTTCCATGAATGATTTCTAATAAACCATGTTTTGAAAATAAGCAAACGAAATCTGAGGTTTTGAATAGCAGAATGTTTTACGTTTTAAGAAGGGTTTCTAATGAAAGCATGGTTTTCGAAAAACTCTTCAATGTGACACGCCAGATTTGGGCCTAACTTCTAGGCCGAGTTTGGGGTGTTACAGTCTAAATCTAGAGGTTGCGTATTCTGAAACGAATATGTTAGTGACTAATCCTCTAGGTCAGAGCACTATGGTTAATAAGATGATAAAGAATTGTTCGTTGGTGTTTGTGAGTATACTTTCTTGGCAAACTTATTTTTACTGAGTTTTCATGAATTTGATTCTATCTTCGGATTTGATTAGCTAACTAGACATAATGTCGTGGTGGATTGTTGTGCTAGAGGTGTGTGTTTATTTTCTACTGAGGGTAAGGAAGTATTAATGTCTGGCATACAGTTTGGTATGGTGAACAAGATGATTTTTGTTCTAGCCGCTAGAAAATTATTAGTTAAAGGCACAGATGCTTACTTGGCGTACATTTTGGATTCATCTGAGTGAAGAAAGGACGTCAGTGTAATAACCCATTTTTCAGCGGTGTCAGAAACAGTAGTTTCAGGACCACGACTCCGATAGGTGTGATTGTGTTTTTTTATGTAATTAATATTTATGGAGTTACATTAAAGTCATACTAAATTTTGGAAAAGAAATTCTAATGTTTTGTTAGTTAATTAAATAAAATGACTAAATTGTGAAAGATACAAAAGTTAGTAATTATTGAATTGTATTGATTTGATATCTTAATTATTAAAGAAAGAGGACTTATATTGTAATTAGTCCATTAGATATATAAATGGACGGTCAGTGGCCTTCTAAAATGTAATTGTAAGTTTATGATTAAGGGCAATTTTGTAATTTAATAAATTTAAACTAAAGTAAAATAATAATAATAATTAGTATCATCATCTTCCACAAGGGTTAGCCGAAAATTGAAAGGGAAGAACACCATTTCATGGAACTTTAGGTTTTGTCATCACACTGCTCTTGCATATCAAGAACCAAGTTAAAAAGACAATAATTGAGGAAAGGGGAAAATTGCGGAGTAGTCTCTATGTTTTAATCGAAAGTGAATCGTAGTTAAGTTCATAGTGTTTTGATATGTAATTGTAAATATCTTTATATTATATCATTTTTTGTTAGTTAGTTGAATATATGCATGTGAAATTTCACTTGTTATTATTGGATATTGATTATTACAAATGAGAACATTTGAGAATGAATAGTTGCTAATAGTATTCCATGTGATTTCACACTATTGATATGAATGTATTGGATTTATTGTAAATATACAAAGACGATGAAGTGCCTTTGCATGATGAATGTGTATAAAAGTAACGAATTTATGCATAATGCCCAGTTGAACGAAGTACGCGCTTAGGATACAATTGGCATGTCAATAGGTTTAGTATGTGCACTTGTATGGGATTGCACTTTGATGCCTGTATTTTCACTTTGGTGCCTCTTGTAACACCCCTCACCTGTATTCAACACCGAAATAGGGTTACGAAGCATTACCAAACTTATAACACATATAACTGTACTTTTCTCATGCATTCAATCATTTCATACAATCATCATTCAATTTGTCCCTTACAATAGCCTACGAGGCCTTAAACATGCTTTAGGAGCGGCTTGGGACTAAACTGATAACTTATAAAACTTCCATGAAACTTTGAAAATTTTTCTCAAGACAGAGGACACATGCCCGTGTGACCAGGCCGTGTGAAAACATGGGGTACATACTGACTTGAGTCACATGACCAACCACACGCCCATGTGTCTAGCCCGTGTGCCCTTCGAAGTGACCACACATGCCTGTGTGCCAGGCCTTGTGCTAGGCCGTGCCAAAACTAGAGGGTATACTGACTAATGCAACACGGTCAAGTCACACGCCCGTGTGCTAGGCCGTGTGCCAAATAGAGGGTATACTGACTTGTACCACACAGCCAGTCACAACCCGTGTGTGAGACTGTGTGGAGCATGCTGACTTGGTTTTAATTTCAACACCAGGGGGCACATGGTCGTGTAACATGATCGTGTGTCACACACGACCGAGACACACGCCTGTGTCTCTGCCCGTGTGGACAAAAATAGGCTATTTGCAAAGCCATTTTACCACCCTATTTACACATGCATGCATAAGCATAAATTGCAACAATTTATAACCCAATAGGAAGCCAATCCACAACATTTCATACATATTTTATACCAATTCAACATAGTATTCAAATACCTAATTAATATCATGCATTTTTCTATTCATATATGCCTACTATATAACAAGACAACATTTGCATATTTCCATTCCATCTACTACTTGCCAAAACATACCTGATGAGACCATAGCTCGGGAGATCACTTTCGAATCCATTGAGCTGCCACGAGGGCCTATAACGCGATCATGAGCTAAGAAATTTCAAGAAGCCTTAGCAAGCTATGTGGATCGAGCTTGGGGAGAGTAAAAGGTCGAATCCAACATTCATGCATGGGACAACTCAATTGGTGCCACTTGCAATTTATTGCAAGTTGAACTTAATTTTTAAAAAACTCATCTTACTTTAATAAATGAGTTGTTGGACTTTATTCAACTTATCTTAGTTTAATTAATAAGTGTTTTTTGTTGAACTTTATTTAATAAGTGTTGCTCTTAATTAATCTAGTTCCTAGGATTATTTATTGATGCATGAGTTAAATTTCATTTAATTTTGCTTCTTTAATTAACTAGTTGCTGGAATAATTGATGCATATGTTTTAATTCATTTACTTAATGTGTGTTATGTTTAATAAGCTCATTTTAATGTGTTTATTGCAGGAGTCTTTTCAAGTCATAATGGTTACAATTCAAGGCTGTTACAAATTAAATAAAGTGGTTGTTCAAGTCATTTTTGGTTACAAAGTAAAGGGGCTGTTACAAAGGAGGTTTATACATCATTTAAGGAGGTTTTAAGGAGCATTATATCATCTATTTAATTTCGATAGTAACCTTTTCAACTACCAGCCCATTTTTGCCATTTCAAAGGTTAATTCAAGCATTCAAATACCATTAAGGAGCTGGTTAATAAGTTGGTGTCTATTCGGCTGGCAAAGGGCTAACTCAAGAGTCATTTTTCAAGCAATTAAAGTCATTCATTCAGTTGAATTGAAGTAACTTCAAGAATGGAGTTATTTGGCTCAAGAATGTGAAGAGACTTGAGTTTTATTTCAGCTTTTCAATGGCACATTAATTTGAATGTTTGTGACTGTAACATCCCCAAACCCGGCCCATTCACTACGACCGAATCTGGTTATGTTAGTGAAAGTATTTTTCTTTCTTTACTTAAAATTTAAAAACACGAAAATATACTAACTTTTGAGTGTAGTGTTTATTGGGAAGAAAAAGAGAAAAAAAAAATAAGTAAATCTTTAATATAAAAAAAAATTCTAAAGTGCCAAAAATGAATCTTTAGCATATAAACAAGCTGATTTAAAATAAATCACTTCACATAGTTTTCACTTTAAACAAACCATAATAAAGATAAAAATAAAATAATACCCAGAATAAATAAAACAAAAAAAAAACCTTTATTACAACCATTATTTAAACCCAAATAATTAATATAAGTAAGCTTAAATTATTTAAACTCTTCCTTCTGCATGGGCCACCTTGTGTCCTCTCCGATCCCGGTCCAACTCATGAATCACCTGAAATGTTAGGAAAATAATTGGGTGAGTCCACTGACTCAGTGCATAATCAAAACACAGATTTCCCGCGTATGGGCTTGGCCCCATACCAAACCATTCACATAGCAAGTCATGCACATATGCATCTTAGCCCAACCCACTCCAACCGTAACACCAACCTTAGCGGACTCCTGCGCCCCAAGGCCGTGGATAAACCACCACCGATCACATCGTGATCCAAAACCTTACCTTGGCTACTCATCGCACAAGGCCGTGGTGAGCCACCATCATCAACCAAGTGATCCAATATCATAAACCGCCTCACGGTGATGCACATAGCCATCAACCGCCGAGATGGGCACCTAGCCATCATCTCCCTTGAGGTAGCACGAAGCTAGCCATCAAGCGCTAATGTAGCCGGAGCTATCATTAGACCACGTACAACTAGTGTACATTTCCTCCTTCTTCAATCCAATCCCATGCCCATGTGTCAATAAATCATGCAAGAGTATCATGTAAAATGAGTATTTATTATTAATCAATACCACATCAATCATATATAGAATATATATAACAGTCAATCTTACCATCATCGGTTCACATCACTTAAGCCATTATAACCGGCTACCACACATTATACTCAGGTTTAAACGTTAACAATCAATCGAGAAATAGTGCGATGATTACGCACCTTAATAGCACAACCGATCAAAACCCGAAATACTATTTGACCAAAACTCTTCCGACACACCCTTAAAACCTGAAGAACCCACAACTACCTCCCTACTGCTGGCTTCCAAGAAGAGTCACGGATCCAAGGCCTTGAATGGGTTTGGTCATACAAAAATACAAGGTTAACTTCAAGGTTTCGGCTAGCCAAAATAAGAATAAAAGATTTAAATCAAAGAGGGAGACCTTACCACACTACTGAAATCAGCACAAGGAGATTCGGCCAGAGGCTATTCGGCTTTGAAGAACAAATGGGAGGCTGCTGGGTTTCAAACGATCGCCAAGAAAGGAGAGGGATTTCGGTTTAGGAACAAAGAAGATAAAAAGAGAATGGGAGGAAAGGTGGCTTGAAGTTTCGGCCAAGGGGAGTTTTGGTGAGGGAAAAGAGGTGTTTTAGCATATGGGAAGGAAAAGTGAAGGCTTACAAGAAAAGAGAGCTAAAGTTTTGGCAAGAAGGAAGCTCACACCCTTTAATTAGAAGTTGGTTACCCCTCCAAACCCCTAGCCGTCCCACTCCTCTTCCTCCACTCAAACCCTTGATTCTCTCCTAAAAATACTCCACACCAACCCTTCAAATAAATTCAAAAATAAAACCACCCACTCTTCTCCTAGCCACTCATTCAAAAAGGTTTGAATGAGTCAAACCTCACTCTAGCCGAATTTAAAAGGAAAGACCAAGTCTTTCTCCATCTTTTAAGTGCCCAAACTGAATCCAACACCTTACCAAGTTGACGCAAAAATAAAGCCCCATCTGCTGCTCTTGCGAGTCGAACCTGAGTCCCCTTCCCCTTGCAAATGGCGTCATCTCTCCAAGCTCTAAGTGGCGCCTCCTTGCCACTTTGCTGCCATTCCTTGTGTTTTATTTTCCCAAATAAAACTCTTAAAGCCCCCTTCATTCAAGATCCCCTTTTAACCCCTAAAACTAAAATTTTTCTAAGGCATTCCACTACCCTTAAAAGTTCTCAAGACCCCTAAAACCCATCCAAACATACCCAAAACCTACTAGAACTTGAATTATACCCAACATGCATAGCCCCTAAATTCGGGTGTTACAGTGACCATTCGGCTAGCCTATTCAACATTATAACTAGATGAAATCAGCCTTTGTAAAAAAACTTTCGGCTGAATATATATAAATTCTTTGAATTGTGAGTTATCCAATTTTCCTTGTTCTTAAGGAATTGATTTGACTTATCAAGCTTAGCTTGTGGCGTCTATCCATTCCTTGTTTCTGAACTTATCACTTTCATAGTGTGGCGTTCATCATATACCAAGGTTCCTATCATCCTTGATAGTGGGTCGAGGTTCATCATATACCAAGGTTCCTATCATTCTTGATAGTGGGTCGAGGTCTTTTCTTTGCTGTTTTTCTTAAAAACTGAAATCATGTAAGAGCCATTTGAGATTTGGGTCAACAATCAAGTATTGTTGGTTCATCTTTGGCCTTAATAAATTTATCATTTGTTTTGTTAAACCTTTTTGTTACTAATTTCTAAACCATCTTCTTCTTTCTTTAAGCCTTTTCTTTAAATAGCCTTTGTTTTTTTGAAACGATCTATTTTTACTCAAATTTATGATCGGGCAACAAACAACTCGAATCAATCACGAGACGAGTTCGTGTCAATACCATATTTGAACACTTATACACAACTGAAACATTACACCAATTTAAGGCAGATCACATGGTTTTAACTTATACCACAACATGTACCAAAATCACTATCTCAAGTAACCATAACTATCATCTTTATAACTAGCCTATACATGCCATATTTACATATATCCATAAGTTCAAAGGTACCAATCGGTAACTGGATAGTGTGATGCGTAACTTCGACTTTACCCGAATCGAGCGAGCTATCGAACCTCTATAAAACACAGAAAAGAAACAGAGTAATCTTTATAGCTTAGTAAGCTCGTATAATTCAGAATTTAACTTACCATTTATACATAATCAAATAATTAAAAAAAGTATATCAAATTCACTTGCCAAATGCCTATACACAAGCATTCATCAATATGTTAGTCTCATAAGTACATATAATAAACCTTTATCTCAATTTCATACATCAATGTATTAGATCATACCAAATTCATATAACAAGTATAACATATGTAACAATTCATCCTCATTCATATGTGTAATCATCATTAATCCGTCAATTCATTATCATTTTCGCTCTTTCGAGCTATGATCAATAAGCTCCTCCTGAGGTGGTGGGCAGTAAGCTCTATTGAGCTAAAATGGTAAGCTCTAATGAGCTGAAAATAGTAAGCTCTTACGAGCTGGTATATCAGGAAGCTCATACGAGCTACGGTGAGTCCACAACACATGCAGGATCTCGACCTAAATGGTAACTCTAGTGACATGTCACTCATATCCTACAAATTCCTACGGTTCAAATGGGGCTCGGTAACCATCAGACAATATCAATAAGGCATTCGAATTTCAAATAGATCATTTACTTAATTACATACATTCATTTCAAATAATTATACGTATTTAAAAGTTTGATTCTAATTATACAAACTTACCTTGAGTTTCTCGGATAGAAATATCGGCTAATCGTCAACCTTTCCTTTTCCCTGATCTAATCCCAATCTCGGCTTATCTTGATCTATATATTATTAAAATAGGCTTATTTAATCAACTATTTATTCAATTTAGTCCAAAACACACATTAGGGCTATTTTACACATTTGCCCCTAAACTTTCACATTTTTACAATTTACTCCTTATCACATAAAATTGCTTGAATATGCAATTTAGTACAAACCCATACTTAGTCAAATTAAATACATATTACTAGCAGCCCATATTTTCAATTTATTCATACTTCTACCCACAAATTTTACATTTTCAGAAATTAACTTTGTCAAAAATCACTTTATAAAACTAGTAAATCTATCAATAAACCTTCATAATCTGTCATCAATATCAATTTACTCAACATTCAACAATTGTAACATGTTAAATCTTTAACAGTTTGAAAATCTAAGGTACGGGCTAGCTAGATTACGAAGCAACGATCTCAAAAACGTAAAAATCATTAAAAACAAAGTCGAAACTCACTTACATGCTCAAATAGCTATGGCTAAACCTTCCAAGGAATAAAAATGGTGTTTTTTTTTTCCTCTCTTATTTTCGACTTGGAGAAGATGAAATAACCCAAAATTTGTTTTTGTTTTACTTAATTAACTTTAATTACTAAATACCAAAGTTAACCTTATTACTTAATCAAAATTACACCAATTGCCATGCTATCATCATCCACTAACCACAAATGGCCTATTTACCACTTAAGGACCTTTACTTTAATGTTTTATAGCTACTTGACACTTTTAGCTAATAGAACACAAGTTTTATGCTTTACGCAATTTAGTCCTTTTTACCAAATTAAGATTCAAATAGTAAAATTTCTTTACGAAACTTTCACGAAATTAATCTATCATGCTGTAAACCTTATTAAAATAATAAAATAAATATTTTAACTTCATATTTGTGGTTCCAAAACCACTATTTTGATTTGGCCAAAAATAGGCTGTTACACCTCTAATTGCACAATTGTTCTCTGTCTGCACTTCGGTGCCTCTGTTACACATCTATAAAGTATTCGAGTCAAGTTACTAGTTCATCGGGCCATGAAATAATTGAATTACAATTTATCTATATGTTAAAATGTTGTTGCATAATCATAGTACTATTAGGTGAGAAATATTACAATGAATTTCTTTATTTCATGTATGGATTGCTTCATTGAGGAAATTTGAATTATGGTATGAGTAAGTCCTTTGAGAAGGGAGTTATTATGATATATTTGAATATGTGAACAATTACTAATGTGGTTTGTGAATTTGTATTTGGTTATCAAGATTTTTAAATTATCTCTTTGAATATTTATTTTGAATGAGGTAAGTTAATTTGATGTTATACAACGAGCTTACTAAGCTTCTTTAGCTGACTTATTTCATTTATGATCTTTTGTAGTTGACAAGTTTGCGGACTGGCTAGACAGATCGATTGGAAGCTCATATTATCCAGTCATTTTGGTAGTTTTTGTAATTTATTTTGGGATGTGGCATGTATATTAGTGTTTTGTTATAACTATTTAAATATTATATTATAAAAGTGTTCCTAGTGAAATGTTTGGTTTTGAATGTGTATGTTTGAAGTGTTTTGGTTAGGTTGATTCTTAATGGTCAAGAGCTAAGTGGTAATACTTTGAAATGGTAAATTTTGTGTATGTTTATACTTTGGTGAATGTGGTTGGTGGTTGAGCATGTATAGATGTTTAATTTCATGTGTTATTTAGCTAGATTAGTTGAATGAATGATCTTTTTTTGAGATGCCTTTAAATGGCATATTGGTTAGTATAGGATGGAGGAAATTTTGACATGTAATTGATGATTTGAATGTGTTTTTGAACCTAGGAAATGATTTAGATATGGCATGTCTTGTTGTTCACGGAATGGTGAATGAATTTTATTAATTTAGGGATTAAAAATGATGCACACGGTCTGGGACATAGGCTGTCGGATGATCGTGTGCCACACACGGTCACCTTACACAACTATGTGCATTTATTGTTTTTCAGTGTCATATCCACACGGCCTAGCACATGGCCTGCGACACGGCTGTGTGACCCAACTTTGAATACATATACGGTCTGGCACACAGCCTGTGACACGACCATGTGGCCCTATTTTAAATACTCACATAGGCTGAGACATGGCCATGTGTCTTGGCTTCGAATGTTCACACGGTCTGGGCCATGTCACACGACCGTGTGACCACTGTTTTGCAAATTTTCAAGTTTTTCTGAATTTTATTTTTTTATTTTGATTTAATCCCAAATTGTTCTCAAACTATTTTTGGGGCCTCGTAAGCCCAAATTTAGGCACATATGTGTATTAATACCATGAATTAATTTATTGGTTATATGTTTGTAATTTATTTGTTTAACAGTTTTATAAAGAATTCAAATGTTTCATTTTGCTTGGTAATTGACCACCTCTAGACGTTCTAACATCCAGAGTGTGATTACTGTAACAGAATGGAGAATTGTAAGGTGGTATCCACAAGTATATGGGTAGAGTAGTAAAATATATTTTACAACGAAGTAAGTGAGTACTCTTAGGCTCATACCCAAGGGAGGTGAGCATTAAATCAATCTTAACCTACACAGTTAAAGATCTAATTAAACGTTTTAAATCAGTTATAGTACGATAGTAAAATCTGACATATTTTTTTAGGGTTTTAAATTTAATAAAATAAAATAACATAAAAGAGTTAAAATTGCAACAGATAGGGAGAAATAAAGTGAATCAAATTTGAAGACGAGTGATTAGCTCGCTTCAGCAATCTCAATCAACTATCATCTCGGGTTCTTTGTCTAATTACTGCCCTAGTAGAATCTTCCAATCTTCCACTAACATAACGAGTCAACAAGAACTACTTATCTTCTAACATCACAATCTAGACTAGTTTGGGGTCAAGGTGTTCTCGAATGGGCAATACCAATTTTGGGTTAATTCCCACCTTGATAACTTCTCAGGGTTGTCAGGCCTAGGGTTTATTTCACGTTCTTCTTTTCCCAAATAATTGATCCATTAAATAACCCCCTATAGAAGGATTAGTTCCTCATGGATTTCATAAACAACATGGAGTAGATGGAACAATTAATCATAATGAATGAATAGTAGTCAGTTTAAGAAAAGTCTTATCAATATTGATAATGAATGCGAATCCACAAGAGTTGATCTCCTTTACAACTTAGATATCTTGAAAGAAAATAAAGAACAAAATAAACGAAACTCTAAAAACCTAAGAAAACAAAATTAAATCTAAAGAGATAATCTCATCTAATTGAATGATGTCTATAATGTGTGCCAAATGAGCCTATTTTATAACTTTTAGGTAGTCGTTTCCTTAACCCTAGGTTAGCTGACGTTCTCGAGCTTTAAGTTTGATTGTGCATACCAGAATGCCCTTGCATCATTTTTTATTCTTAGTCATAGAGGTGATGTCGCAACACACCAGGACCTGTGTCATCACATAGCAACTAATCTACTTCTCTGCAGTTGTCTTCAAGTGTATGTTGCGACACCCTCAGCCTGTGTTGCAACTTTGAAGGCAATTTCTTACATTCTTCATTTTCCTCTCTATGTTATGACATAGCTTTCAGGATTGGCCCAAAATGCCTTCTAATGGTGTCCTGCACATTGACGAAGTATGTTAGCTCTCCCTTAGGCCTCATTCAACCCTTAAGGTCAATAAAAGACGCGATTTGCACATTTTATTGAATGTAAGCAAAACTAAAGAAACTAAATTAAAACATAATGAAAATGTTTGTATTAAAGCTCCTTAAATGTGAAAACTAGTTTAATCTGCTACATCAAATTATGGTAAATAAAACTCCCACATACTTAAGTCATTGCTTGTCCTCAAGCAACATAAAAAAATATGAAAAATAAAAAATAAGGACGCTTGAGCTAGTACGATACAAGTATTGATTTCAGAGCATATGACTTACCCATTTCATGCTTATTACCAATTTCAACATGATGAGAAGTTGACTTGTAACAGCTCGTTTTTAGTCAAATTGGAACAGTGGTTTTAAAACCACAAATCTGAGGTCAAAATATTTATTTTATTATTATTTTAATGTATACAGCATGATATTATGTTTGTGTGGAAATTTTGTTAAGAAATTTTATTGTTTGAATGCTTAATTCAGTAAAAAGGACTAAATCACGTAAGGTGCAAAATTAGGGTTTTATAAGTTAAAGGTGTTAAAATAGCTATGGAACCTTAAAGTAAAGATCCTTATGTTGTAATTATACCATTATTATCTTGAGTGGACAAGTATGGACAAGTATTAAATGATTTTTTAAGTTATATAACAAAAGTTAAATTAGTAATTTAGATAATTAGATAAGTAAAATAAAAAAAATCACAAAAGCTATCATCTTTTATGTTCTTCATCAACCGAAAAATTCGAGGAAAACCCATGGTTAGGGCTTGATATTCGGCATATTTTCTTGACTCAATTGTAAGTTCGTTTTTGTCCCCTTTTTAATGATTTCTATGTTTTTCTGATTGTTACAACTAGTACTAGCTAGCCCAGGGACAATTTTGCAAAATTGTTAAAGATTTTGAAAATTGACATTGATGAAAATTATGTGTTCTTTGATGTTTGATGATGAAATATGAAATCTTGTTGCTATATTTACATATTTTGTGAAGTGATTTTGAGTAAAAATGCAAGATAGGGATTTATTTGTGAAAATGTGAAAATGTGTGGTTAAATGTGTGAAAAGTTGATAAATGTGGGCTACTAGGGCATTGTAGTAATTTGTCTAGCATGGGTTATGCTTGAATTTTATGAATTCGTGATTTTGTGAAATAAGGACTAAATTGTAAAAGTTGTGAAATATTAGGGGCAAAAGTGTAAATGTGTTTTAAAGTGTGTTTTGGACTAAATTGAATAGAGAGCTTATTAAATAAGTTAATTTTGAATATGTTTAGATCAAGAAAAGCAGAATTCGGATCTAGACTGGGGGAAAACTAAAGTACTCGATTAATCGACCAATCTCATCATTTTTGAATCCGAAGTAAGTTCGCATGTGATAAATTTCATTATAAATGTATTTTAAATGCTTTGATATTCTATAAGTTGTAATTACGAGACTTCGGTTAAGTTCGACAATGACTTGTTGGTAATTCGGCATTCAAAATCCCAGTTGAACCTTAGGAATAGTTTAGGATAGTAGTGACATGTCATTAGGGGATACATTGAGTTGGCTTCGGGCCATGATATGAGCACTTCGAGTGCGGTTATATCGATTTGGCTTTGAGCCATGAATATCGGCTAATTTGGCTTCAGGCCATGATATTGATATTTCGGACATAAGTTACCTTGATTTGGCTTCGGGCCATAGTATAGGTACTTAGTTTGCGAGACTCTTGAGAAATCGACCTCTATTCTGGATGGTTCAACGGGTAAACAATAGATGTGGATGAGTATGAGATTGATGGTAGATGATACAGGTACATACATGAATTGTATAAGTTTTAAATCGAGGAAACTTGTGAAGGAAGTGTATCGACCCATTTTTTAGTGAAATCGGAACAGTGGTTTCGGGACCACAGATCCGACCCAAAATATAATTTATTTTTATTTTATTTTATGGTTCGTAATATGATAGATATGACATGTGAAATTTTTAACATGAAAATTTTATCACTTGAGTCCCTATTTACGAGAAGGACTAAATCACATAAAATGTGAAAGTTGAATTCTAGTAGCTATAAGGATAAAATAGCTATGGAATTCAAAACTAGCTGTTCTTATATGGTAACTATACCAATAAGAAAAGTATATAGATTTTTCATTGTGACTCGTCCATGGAATTATAGAAAAAGGTCAAGGACTAAATTGGAAATAGCAAAAATTTAATTAATTACAAGATGATAAAAGAAACTGTTATCTTATTATTCTCATCTTCAACCTAAAACACATGGAAACCCTAGGAGAGAGTGAGGACACTTTCAAGGCTTAATTGAGTAAGTTCTCTTGTCCCGTTTTTAATAATTTTTGTATTTTTGAAACCGGGAGAGCTTAATCTCTCTATTTGAGGGATTAATTTGAAAAGTTATCAAGGTATAAAAATGGGTCAAGGATGTATTATACTGGAAATTAGAAATTTATGGTAGAAAATGAAAGGTTATTGATAGATAGACAACTTTTACAATGTGATTTTTGATGAAAACATGATTTTGTGACTAAAATGTAAAATTGTGAAATTGAAAGAAAAATTCTAAAATTTTATATATACATGTGTTGCAAATTTTGTAATGGGGCTTTGGCTAGGCTTAGAATATGGAGTAATTTTCACAAGTTTCACTTTCTGGGCCTAAGGACAAAATTGGAATTTATGGAAAAGTTAGGAGCAAAATGGTAATTTTGCCTATGACGTAAATCGAGTCCATTTAATATGAAATGTATGAAATTCATAGTTAAATTCATTTATATAGATTCGGAAAACACAAACTTGAGGCTAGATCAAGGAAAAGAAAAGATTCTGAATTAGTGGATTATTACGCGAAAAAGTGTTGAGCTAAGTTTATGTAACTTAATCGGACATGTAATTATGTTAATTGAATGTTGTGTTTGTATCTAATGTGATTTATATTAATGTGCTTTACTTGTAGATGGAAAATTTGCTACATGCTTGAAATGGTGATAATCCCAATTGAATGTTGAATTCCGATGATTATATGCGCTTTTCCTAAACTAATAAGGTTCTGCATTTTTTACTGATGGGATTTAGCTCGGACGAGTAATCCCATTGACCGTGTTATATAAAGGATTTAGCTTGGATAGGTAATCCTAATATAATACCTCTCGAGTATTCATTAAGATTGGGGGTTAGCCTGGATTGATAATCCTAATCGAGCTCCTTTGAGCTTATGTTATATAAAAGATTTAGCCTAGACTGGTAATCCTGTTATACGATATGTGGCTCGAGAGTGTGTTCCTTGGTTAAGTGCCCTAAAGGGTACACTTGAATAAGAAATTGACGGATTATGGAACCGTACACTTTGAGTGTACTACTTGAGCATCCATCAGAATTTAATGATTCAACGGGAATTTATCTCTTGACTTGGCATGAAAATCTTGGATGTAATGATAATGACTTGAAAGAACATTGCATGATGAGCTCATCTATTTTTACTTGACATGATGTAAGTGTTCTGACTAACATGTTTGATTGAAAGCATTTGCTTAGGAAATTTTGCTAATGGATGGAAAACATGATGTTGTGTGCTTAACAAGATTGGTAAGTTTATTTTCCGTTATACGAACTTACTAAGCATGTAATGCTTACTCTATTTATTTTTCCCTTGTTTTATAGTGCTAGGAAGCTCGTGAAGGTTAGAAGATCATTGGAGCACCGTCACACTATTAACCAGCATTTTAGGTATATTTAGTAAAATCCATTTGGGTATAATAGCATGTATAGGACAACTTGGCCAATAGTGCTTGAAATGTTATTTTGTAACCTAGCCATTGGAATGGCTAGTATTGGTTCATTTTGGTATAACCAAGTAGATTATTATGATATACATATATACACATGTGTTATGTTAAAAAATTGCATGTGTGTTTCAAGTGCAGGTCGTGTGTGAAATTTTGGGTGAGAAATGAAGCTAGAAATGGCTTTATTTTGTCCACACGAGCAGACACACGGGCATGTGTCTAGACCGTGTGTGACACACGGCCTGGTAATGCGGGCATGTAGTTAGGTTGTGTGTCCCCTGCACTTTAATTTTGAGAAACAGAATGCTCAGAATTGGGCACACGGGCAGAGACACGGGAGTGTGTCTCAGCTGTGTGTGCCACACGACCTAGCACACGGGCATATGGCATGGCCCTGTAGCGCAAGTCAGAGAGCTCCCTAAATCAAACATGGCCTGTAGTACAAGCGTGTTCCAGGGTCACACGGGCATGTCCTTTGGACCACACGGCCGTGTGAGTCCTGAACCTTAGAAAAAATTTGTAATTTTTAAAAAATTCTTAGAGGTTCCGATAAAGTCTTGATTCGATTCTAATGCTCGTATTGGGCCTCAAGGGCCCGATTAAGGGACATTACAGATGATCGCGGTAAATGAATAGTAAATTTATGTAGTTTAATAGAAAAATGTTCTAAATGTTCTGGTAATGCTCTAAAACCCTATTTCGATGACTGGTACGGGTTAGGGGTGTTACATTTAATGGTATCAGAGCTACGGTTTAGTCAATTCTCGGATTTGACGTAGCAAACACTAGTTTAGCTATACATGCCATTATATGAATTGTGATAGTGTTATGACTCTTGATCATTTTAAATGTGTTTTCATATAGTAATGTCATCTGACTGAGCTAGAGCTGAATCCGAGGAAGCTGAGAGCAATGCTTCAGCTTTAGTACAAAGAGTTGCGTCTACGTCTGGTAGTGAAAGGACCGTGTCTGAGGGCGAAGTGAGGAGGCAAAACAAGCATTCTTTCAAATTATGAATGAATGGTTTAGACAGTACCTGAGAACAAACCTTGCTGTACAATGACCTCCCCCACCTGTTCCCCAACCGATTCCTGAGGTACCACAAGGTGCCGAACCTATTAGAATTGGTAAGCCTCCGATAGATAAAATCTGTAAGCATAGGGTGGAAGAATTTAGAGCTACCACAAATGATGATCCGAAAAGGACTGAGTTTTGGCTAGAGAATACTATCTGGGTTTTTGATGAACTATCCTACACACCTGCTGAATGTCTGAAATGCGATATCTCTACTGAAAGATATAGCTTGTCATTGGTGGAATACCATATCGCTAGTTGTACCGAGAGAAAATGTTACATGGGAATTCTTCCAGACTGATTTCAGGAAGAATTATGTTAACTAAAGGTTCATGGATCAGAAAAAGAAAGAATTTCTCGAGCTTAAACAAGAAAACATGGCCATTGCACTTTTTCTTTTCATTTTTATTTACCAAAACCCAATAGTCTCCTAAACTCCTTCTTCTTTTCTGTTTTGGTGTGTAGTCGAAACCTACATTGCCCTTCACTCCTCATTTTCGTTCATCTTCCTTGTCTATAAGCATCAAAGCCGAATACCCTTGGCCATACTATTCTTTCTCCATAGCCGAATCTCCTTACCATTTTTCCCCTCGTTTCTTTTCAATCTTTTGAGGAGCCGAACCTGTTTCTTATATTGTTTCTTCTTCTCTTTTTGGGTACTCTCAAACCGAAACCACAAATCCCATTCCTCATTTTTATTTGCATCTCTCCGCTTCTTGTCAGCTGAAACCTGTTGAAGTTTCAACCCCTGCCAAAAGTTCATCAACTCTTCTCTCTTCTCTTTTAACCTTTGGCCGAATATCATCTGTTAAAGATTTCCCTTTGATTTCATCTTTCTCTTTGCATAAGTGGAACACTTTCGGCATTTGGGTAAGTTCTTGGCCTTTGGCCGAATCCCCCTAACTCTCTCTTTCATTCTCTTTACTCTTTTTCCTATCGTTTTCTTTGGAAAAGAAAGCCAAAATCTCTTGGCACTTAACCATTCTTGTTTAATTCTTGGTTGCAGTGGTTTGCTGTCTTCGATTTGTCATTTTTTGAATCGATTTTGCTACGGTGTGGTAAGTGTTTCTGTCATTTCGACATCTCTTATTGCGTTAAATGCCGAAGACAAAGATCTAAAGTTATTCGAAGCTTGGCCGAATGAAGGGGGAGTGGTGACGCCAACTTGCGTAGACTTCCGAGATTCGTTGGGTTGTGAGTCAAGCCTGGAACCTCTGGTGTTGTCGATTTAGGTAAGGGCTTTCGCTCTACGGATTATGTTAATTTCTTAGATTCAATTTCGTTGCTTTAACCTGAGTTAGTGACTAAGGTGTGTTATGGACTCGAAGGCTAGCCAAGCGTTAAGAGGGGTTGGATCGAAGACCCCAGCCCCTAAGTTCAAGAAAAGGGCAGTGTCAGCTGTTCGCGATTGGCCACCTGGGTGTGGGCTGGCATCTGAGCAAACTAGTAGACAGATAGCGGTAGTGTCGGTTAACGAGAATGTCGACATAGAGAGCGTCGTAATACGAGTAATCAGGTGTGTAACTCTTACACACTTAATACGTTAATATGTTATATCTTGTATATTGTCAAAAGCCGGAATGACTATTGAAATCGGTAAGTTACCCTTGTGGGTAAAAGCGAGGACTCCCGGTAAGTCCACTTTGTTTGGCTAATGTTAAATGCCTGTGCTAAATCTGCATATGCCATGTTATATTATCTTTGAATGTAAAGCATGATTATTTTGCCCTGAAAAGCATGTGCACAAATATGGGTGATGAGAGGAGGGGGAAAGTATGATTTCAGACTGTCACTAGTGGTTTGGTACCACACAGTGGGTTGGCCCTGCTTACTATAATATTGTGACTAAGTCTCAGTGGTTTGGCACCACTAGAGGTTTGGTACCACATATATCAATCTTTGTGACTCGTCCCAGTGGTTTGGTACCACAGTGGGTTGGCCCCACATATCGATATACGGGATTGTCATCAGTGGTTGGGTACCACAAAGTGGGTTGGCCCCACACATGATTATTTGTGACTTCGGTCACCAGTGGTTTGGGACCACCAGTGGTTTGGTACCACATAGGGTAGAATCGGGAGTTTCGGATGGTTATGTTTTGGGTTGCATGGCATACATATTCACTTATGAAACTATGTAAGGGCTTATTATCTTCGGGATAGGGATTTACACACTGAGTCTCGGTGACTCAACCCTTCCTTTACATTTTGCAGATGATTCATAGATCGCGAATATGGAGCCGGGACGGACTCGAGGTGGCTACGCACGATATTTTGGGTTTTCGCTTTAAATTATTCTTTCAAATTTAGTTTACTTTAAATTTGGTTTTTTTGGGTTGTAATAAGGCCATCTAAATTTTTACTTCGGGATTAGTTATTTTGCTAAACATCTATGAATTTGAGTTAAACACTAAAGCATGTTTTAAAAGGAAAAGAACCTATAAAATGAATGTTTTCACAAACTTCTGTGAATTTTTGAGATTTTTCCAAAACTTTACCATCGGGTAAATAGCGAACATGTAACACCAACAAGTCAATTCAATTATCTTTAAAACAAACTTTGAAATGATTTTAGCAATTTACTTAAAATAACACGGGTTTTATTAAATAAAAAGTTCTTAATTTAAAGACGACAACTTGATTTCCAAGAACATTTTTCTTTCCTGTGACATACCAGATTCGGTCGTAGCATTTTGATCGGGTTTGGGGTGTTACAATTTTGGTATCAGAGCCTGGTTCAAAAGCTTGGTTGTGGGCCTGAGGCCCAAAACATTTTATAAAGAAGTTTGTAAAATGATTTTGATGGAAAATACATGTATTGGAAAAGTATGGCACCGAGTCTCCGGCACCGATCCGCGAAGGTAAGTCCCTTAACTGCTATTTATATGTTTTCAATCATTGTGACATGAATGATAGTGATAGGAATTCACTTTAGAGACTGAGACCGTAGGGCTGTGTGAACTTGCGAGAACAATCACTATAATACATTGTTCATAAAATTGTGCTGTAATAACAGTGGAATAAAGCTAATGCATAAAATTTTTTAAATCAGATTAATACGTGAACGCTAGTCATGAGTACTTAAGGATGTAGGCATAATACACGTGGTCGTGGAAGAGGTAGGATGACTTTGTCGGAACCGGTAGGGTCGGCCATGGGTCAGAGAATGAGGTACCGCCGCCGCTAGCTGAGGGCGCAGAGTTTCAAGGTCAGACGGATGGTGATGATGCAGTGTCGCAGGCGATGCTACGGGTTCTGGAGAGAGTTGCTGGTGTAGGCATTGGAACGAGAGCTCGGAAATCAGTGTCCGAACGACTCCGAGCCAATGGGGTAGAAGTATTCAGGGGTGTTTCTGGTGTGACTCCTAATACAGCTGAGTACTAGTTAGGGGCGACTGAGCACATAATGGACAATTTAGACTCTACGGCTGAGGAGAAGTTGAAAGGGATAGTGTCTCTTCTCCGGGATAAGTCTTATCAGTGGTGGCTCACGGTCAGGGATGGTGCAATGGCCGATGATATCACCTGGGATTTCTTTAAAGAGGCTTATCAAAGGAAGTACCTCGGGTCCAGTTATATAGATGCGCAGCGCAAGGCATTCTTGAATTTGGTCCAGGGGAGTAAGTCAGTATTGGAATACGAGGCAGAGTTTCTTCAGTTAAGTCGTTATGCTCGGGGTATAGTGGCTACGGAGCACGAGCGCTGTGTCAGATTTGAGGATGGCTGAGAGATGAGTTGCGGATGTTGATTGCCCCACAGCGGGAGAGAGAATTTGTTGTCTTGGTAGAGAAGGCCAAGATAGCTGAGGAGCTGAAGCAGTTGGTGAAACGGAATCAGGATAGATATTGGAATAAGAGGAGTTCTGGGTCATCAGGGTCTGCTGGGAATTTGCAGAAAAGGGCTAGATCTGGCGGGCCGAGTCATGCTGCAAAGCCTGCTGCTACTACTCAGTGGCTGCCACGGTGTGCTCTATGTGGGAAGTCTCATTCGGGAGAGTGTTGGACAGGAAACAGAGTGTGCTTCGAGTGTGGGTCAATAGAGCATCGAGTAAGGGATTGTCCATGGAAGCTGGCTAGGATGTAGTCTGAGGGTCAGGGGCGTGTTCAGTTTAAAGGTGGTGGACAGCAACCACAGAGGGGTCGCGATTCAGTCAGGGGAGGTAATGGTTTTGGACGAGGCCGCGGAGCACCGAGCAGAAGTGCTGTGAGCACTGAGGCAAGACAGCCTGGGTTGGTCTATGCTGTGAGTCGTCGAGAGGTAGGCGACGCACCGAACGTCATAATCGGTACGTTCTTAATTTTTGGACTGCCTTATACTGCTTTGATAGATGTTGGTTCGACGCACTCGTATGTTGCTAGTAGTATAGTGGGAACTATGAACTTAGCTTATGAGATTTCTGCTAGGTAGATGACTATAATTAGCCCTCTAGGTCACTCTGTAGAAGTAAACAAACTGTATAAGGATGTACCCCTAGAACTTCAAGGGGTAGTGTTTCCGGCTGATCTGATGGAACTGCCATTCAGGGAGTTCGATTTGATCTTAGGGATGGACTGGCTAGTGAAGTACCAAGCAAGTCTAGACTGTGCGGCTGAGCGCATGGTGTTGAGATCGGTTGAAGGTGAAGAGGTGGTGATGATAGGCGATAGGAGGAATTACCTATCCAATGTGGTATCTGCTTTGAAGGCTGAGAAAATGGTGAGGAAAGGATGTGAGGCATTCATGGTTCATGTTTGTGCATTGGAGGCCAAGGAATCAACATTGGGGAATGTCCGAACGGTAAAGGAATTTACCGATGTATTCTCAGAAGAGCTTCCGGGTCTGCCCCCGGATCTCAAAGTTGAGTTTGGTATAGATCTGCTACTCGGAACCGCGCCAGTATCTATTGCCCCATATAGGATGGTGCCGAAGGAGTTGGTGGAGCTAAAAGCACAGATTCAGGAGTTGTTGGACCAGGGTTTTATCCGGCCGAGTGTGTCACCTTGGGAGCGCCTGTGCTTTTTGTTAAGAAGAAAGACGGAGCAATACGAATGTGTATAGATTACCGTCAGCTGAATAAGTTGATGATTAAGAATAAGTATCCATTGCCGAGGATAGACGATCTGTTTGACCAGCTTAAGGGAGCATCGGTTTTCTCTAAGATTGATTTGAGGTCAAGGTATCATCAAATTAAGGTAAAGGAGGCTAATATCCATAAGACAACGTTTCGTACTCGTTATGGTCACTACGAGTTTTTGGTAATGCCGTTTGGGTTGACCAACGCGCCGGCAGCGTTCATGGACATGATGAATCAGGTTTTTCAGCCGTACTTGGACCGGTTCGTTGTAGTGTTTATAGACGACATCTTGGTGTACTCGAAATCTGAGGAGGAGCATGATGCGCATTTATGTGTGGTTTTGCAGATTCTAAGGGAGAAGCAGCTATTCGCAAAGTTTAGTAAGTGCGAGTTCTAGCTAAAAGAGGTAACCTTCTTGGGTCATGTGGTGTCAGCTGAGGGGATTAGAGTGGATCCTCGGAATATTGAGGCGGTATTGGACTGGAAACCACCTAAGTTTGCAGCGAAGATTCGGAGTTTTCTGGGTTTAGTAGGTTATTACAGAAGGTTTGTGGAAGGGTTTTCCTTGATTGCAGCTTAACCAAGTTGCTGAGGAAAGGGGTTCCATTCGTGTGGTCAGACAAACAGCAAGAAAGTTTTGATAAATTAAAGAGGATTCTGACAGAAGCTCCGGTTTTGATTCAGCCTGAAGTAGGGAAGGAGTTTACAGTTTATTGTGATGCATCGTATACTGGTTTGGGATGTGTACTGATGCAAGAGGGGAAGGTAGTGGCGTATGCGACTCGGCAGTTGAGACCTCACAAAGTGAATTACCCGACACATGACCTGGAGTTGGCCGCAGTGGTTTTCACTTTGAAAATTTGGAGGCATTACTTGTATGGGGAGAAGTCTATTGTGTACACGAACCATAAGAGTTTGAAGTACCTCTTGACTTAGAAGGAATTGAATTTGAGACAGCGAAGGTGGATCGAGTTGTTAAAGGACTATGACTGCTCAATTGAATACCATCCGGGTAAGGCTAACGTAGTGTCAGACGCGTTGAGCAGCAAAGTGGTAGCAGACTTAAGAGCAATGTTTGCCTGCCTTAGTCTGTATGATGACAGAAGTCTATTAGCGGAATTGCAAGTGAAGCCGACTTGGGTAAACCAGGTTAAGGAGAAACAGCTAGTGGATAAAGACTTAAGTGCTCGGTGTTTACAAGTGCATAATGGTGGATTAGAGGGGTATAGCTTGAGTAGCGATGGAGTGTTATGTTTCCAGGGGAAAGTTTGTATGCCTAGAGATGTAGAGTTAAGGCAGAAGATTCTTCAGGAAGCTCATAGTAGCCCATATGCTATGCACCCTGGGGGTAGTAAGATGTACCGGGATTTGCGAGAACAGTTTTGGTGGCCGGGTCTGAAGCGAGAGGTAACAGAGTTTGTAAGTAAGTGTTTGACGTGCCAGCAAGTCAAAGCCAAACATTAGTTACCTTCAGGTCTGTTGTAACCGATTAAGATTCCGCAGTGGAAGTGGGAAAGGATTACGATGGATTTTGTCAGTAGGCTACCCTTTACACCTAGCAAGACGGATTCGGTCTGGGTGATTGTTGATCGTCTGACAAAGTCTGCTCATTTTATACCGGTTCGGGTTAATTACTCACTTTAAAGGTTGGCTAAGTTGTATGTGGCAGAAATCGTGAGACTACATGGAGTGCCAGTGTCGATTATCTCAGATAGGGATCCTAGATTCACGTCAAGGTTTTGGAAAGCGTTGCATCAGGCATTGGGTAGAGGTTGGATTTCAGCACAACATTTCATCCGCAGACAGATGGGCAGTCGAAGAGGGTAATTCAGATTTTAGAAGATATGTTGAGGGGTTGTGTTTTGGATTTCAGAGGTAGTTGGGAAAAATTTCTACCATTGGCAGAGTTCGCATACAACAATAGTTATTAGGCAAGTATTCAGATGGCACCATATGAAGCATTATATGGACGGAAGTGTCGTACTCCCACATGTTGGACAGAGTTGGGTGAACGTCAGTTGTTTGGTCTAGAGTTGATTGCTGAAACAGAAGATAAGGTTAAGCTGATTCGAGCTCGTCTGAAGGAAGCTTTGCAGAGGCAGAAATCTTATGCCGATCTTAAGTGGAAGGATATAGAGTTCGCAGTGGGTGACAAGGTCTTTTTGAAGGTGTCGCCGTGGAAGAAAGTGCTGAGATTTGGTCGAAAGGGCAAGTTGAGCCCTAGGTTTATCAAGCCTTATCGAATGTTGAAGCGGGTAGGACCAGTAGCTTACCAGCTTGAGTTACCATCAGAATTGAGTCAGATTCACGACGTATTTCATGTTTCCATGCTTAGACGCTATCATTCAGATCCATCTCATGTTGTGCCAGTGGAGGAGATTGAAGTGAGTCCGGATTTGTCTTTTGAGGAGGAACCAGTGCAGATTCTGGATCGGGATGTCAAAGTCTTACGTAGAAAGTCAGTTCCTTTGGTAAAGGTGTTATGGCGGAATCATGGAACAGAAGAGGCTACGTGGGAACCAGAGGCTGTGATGCGGCAGCAATACCCTCAACTCTTCTGGCCAGGTAATTTCGAGGCTGAAATTATTTTTAAGAGGGGTAGAACTGTAACATCCTTAAATCGGAGCCTTTGCATTTTGTATGTTTGCATGCTGTTGGTATGGATGACATGCTAGTTTAGGCTAACTTAGGGTCTAGGCAAAAGCCAGGGGTGGGCTAGGGACATAGCAAAAATTTTCTTCTTGAGCGCTTTGAAGGGAGAGCTGTATGTTTTAGGTGTTAAGGGAATTTAGTGGCATGATTTGTCACAAGAAGTGATGTGGTAAAGTGGCAAGGGAGGCGCCACTTAGGAGGCAAGGGAGTGACGCCACAGGGAGCAGAAGGAGCCTTGGTTCGAGCTGCAGGAATCTCCTTTTGGGCATTCTTTTTGACGCCAGGACAAGGGAGAGTTGTGCTCAGGATGGACACTGGTGGATGAGGGTTGAAGGAGCCAACAAGACTTGAATGTGTGGAAGAGAGGAAATTAAGGAGTTTGAATCATTCAAATTCATTTGAACGATTGGATGAGAGGGAAGCAAGGAGTAAAGAGAGGGACGGCATAGTGTTTGAGGGGAGTTGGGATGTGTAGCCGAAATTGTGAGGGGTGGATTCGGTTTTGGGTGCTTTAGGGGGTGGCCGAATGTGCTTTAGGGAGTGTTGTGAATTTAGCTAGATAGGGAGCCTTTAGGGTCTTCTCCTCTCATTTGCTTTGTGCCGAAACCACCCATTGCACTTTTTCTTTTCATTTCTATTTACCAAAACCCAATAGTCTCCTAAACTCCTTCTTCTTTTCTGTTTTGGTGTGTAGTCGAAACCTACATTGCCCTTCACTCCTCATTTTCGTTCATCTTCCTTGTCTATAAGCATCAAAGTTGAATACCTTTGGCCATACTATTCTTTCTCCATAGCCGAATCTCCTTACCATTTTTCCCCTCGTTTCTTTTCAATCTTTTGAGGAGCCGAACCTGTTTCTTATATTTTTTCTTCTTCTCTTTTTGGGCACTCTCAAACCGAAACCACAAATCCCATTCCTCATTTTTCTTCGCATCTCTCCGCTTCTTGTCAACCGAAACCTGTTGAAGTTTCAACCCCTGCCGAAAGTTCATCAACTCTTCTCTCTTCTCTTTTAACCTTTCGCCGAATATCATCTGTTAAAGATTTCCCTTCGATTTCATCTTTCTCTTTGCATAAGTGGAACACTTCCAGCATTTGGGTAAGTTCTTGGCCTTTGGCCGAATCCCCCTAACTCTCTCTTTCATTCTCTTTACTCTTTTTCCTATCATTTTCTTTGGAAAAGAAAGCCGAAATCTCTTGGCACTTAAACCTTCTCGTTTAATTCTTGGTTGCAGTGGGTTGCTATCTTCGATCTGTCGTTTTTCTAAACGGTTTTGCTACGGTGTGGTAAGTGTTTCTGTCATTTCGACATATCTTATTGCGTTAAATACCGAAGACAAAGATCTAAAGTTATTTGAAGCTTGGCTGAATGCAGGGGGAGTGGTGTCGCCAACTTGCGTAGACTTCCGGGATTCGTTGGGTTGTGAGTCAAGCCTGGAACCTCTGGTGTTGTCGATTTAGGTAAGGGCTTTCGCTCTACGGGTTATGTTAATTTCTTATATTCAATTTGTTGCTTTAATCCGAGTTAGTGACCAAGGTGTGTTATGGACTCGAAGGCTAGCCAGGCGTTAGGAGGGGTTGGATCGGAGGCCCCAGCCTCTAAGTTCAAGAAGAGGGCGGTGTCGGCTGTTCGCGATTGGCCACCTGGGTGTAGGCCGGCATTTGAGCAAAGTAGTAAACAGATACTGGTAGTGTCGGTTAACGACAGTGTCGACATAGAGAGCGTCGTATTACGAGTAATCAGGTGTGTAACTCTTACACACTTCATACATTAATATGTTATATCTTGTATATTGTCAAAAGCTGGAATGACTGTTGAAATCGGTAAGTTACTCTTGTGGGTAAAAGCGAGGACTCCGAGTAAGTCCACTTTGTTTGGATAATGTTAAATGCCTCTGCTAAATCTACATATGCCATGTTATATTATCTTTGAATGTAAAGCATGATTATTTTGCCCTGAAAAGCATGTGCACAAATATGGGTGATGAGAGGAGGGGGAAAGTATGGATTTAGACTGTCACTAGTGGTTTGGTACCACACAGTGGGTTGGCCCCGCTTACTATAATATTGTGACTAAGTCTCAGTGGTTTGTCACCACCAGTGGTTTGGTACCACATATATCAATCTTTGCGACTCGTCCCAGTGGTTTGGTACCACATATATCAATCTTTGCGACTCATCCCAGTGGTTTGGTACCACAGTGGGTTGGCCCCACATATCGATATACGAGATTGTCATCAGTGGTTGGGTACCACAAAGTGGGTTGGCCCCACACATGATCATTTGTGACTTCGGTCACCAGTGGTTTGGGACCACCAATGGTTTGGTACGACACAGGGTAGAATCGGGAGTTTCGGATGGTTAGGTTTTGGGTTGCATGGTATACATATTCACTTATGAAACTCTGTAAGGGCTTATTATCTTCGGGATGGGAATTTACACACTTAGTCTTGGTGACTCACCCCTTCCTTTACATTTTGCAGATGATTCATAGATCGCGGATATGGAGCCGGAACGGACTCGAGGTGGCCACACACAATATTTTGGGTTTTCGATTTAAATTATTCTTTCGAATTTAGTTTACTTTAAATTTGGTTTTTTTGGGTTGTAATAAAGCCATCTAAATTTTTACTTCAGGATTAGTTATTTTGCTAAACATCTATGAATTTGCATTAAACACTAAAGCATGTTTTGAAAGGAAAAGAACCTATAAAATGAATGTTTTCACAAACTTCAGTGAATTTTCGAGATTTTTCCGAAACTTTACTATCGGGTAAATAGCGAACCTGTAACACCAACAAGTTAACTCAATTTTCTTTAAAACAAACTGTGAAATGATTTTAGCAATTTACTTAAAACAACAAGGGTTTTATTAAATGAAAAGTTTCTTTTTAATTTAAAGACGACAACTTGATTTCCAAGAACATTTTTCTTTCCTATGACATACCAGATTCGGTCATAGCGTTTTGACCGGGTTTGGGGTGTTACAACTAAGGAATGGGTTTTAACCAAGGCTGAAATGTGTAAACACTTTGAAGAGGGCCTAAATGAAGATATCAAGTTATTGACTGGAATTCTTGAAATAATATAATTTACAGTGTTAGCTGATCGAGCCTACAAAATTGAGGAATTGAGTAAAGAAAAGAGAAAAGCCGAAAGAGACGCTCGGGTTTCTAGGAAAATAATAATGAGTGAGTTACAACCATTTACTTCTAAGAAATTAAATAAGTATTATGATCGTGTGACCTTCTTTACGGGATATTCTAGAAGAGAGCGGGGCTCTCAACGCTCTAACTCGAGGTCCTTATCTCCATTTGTGACCAGTGTGGGTAGTGTTGGTAATCCCAAACCGAAATGTAAACACTGTAACAAATTTCATCATGGGGAATGTCGGTCTAAAAGTGGAGCTTGTTTCGAATGTTGTTCACTTGACCATTTTCTCATGGATTGTCTCGAAAGAGTTGAAAAAGAAATAGAACCAGCTCCAAAGCCTAGTAATACTGTTGCGAGATGATACGATCCGTCTCGGGATGAGTCAAAACGTATTTGAGTTGCCCGATCATCTACGAAGAGGAAACAAGCCTTTCAAAAAATTATAGGAAAATTTGGAAGAGTTGCGGAAGCCTCTAAGTGAATTTCTTTTAAGAAATGGATTAAGTTAGGAATGGAGGTTTGAGAAATGATGGGGACGGTTTAGATGATAGGTTCGGTTTTAAGATGAAGGAAGATGGATAAAAGATAGGTGATATTTTGGTGGAAATGGATTACAGAACTTAAACAAAGAAACGATTCAACACTATATTAGTGTCACCCCGGTTTCTATAATAGTTTAAAGTGGAAGATGGAATCGAAGATGGACCAAAGACTCGTTACTTAACAAAGCAGGAACCAATGGTATAATTGAATGGAAGAGAAACGACTGACGCCACAAGCAACGCTTGATAAGTCGGAATCGAAACTCATACAAAAGATAGAGAGGAGAAAATCTCACTCGATGAACAAAGTTCATAAAATATATTCAAGCATCAAAAAAGTTCCCAATTACAAGCTAATACAAAGTATATATAGTGTTTACATGTGGTTAGCTGAAGAGTCATATGAATTCACCTTTATTATGCATTTAAATGGCTGAAATAATATCTAATTAATAGGTAAAGACTCTTGAATTCCTCCAGCAACTTTATGACTCCTAATGAGCTGATTTCAATGAGTTTAAATGCTTGGTTTCATGCTTTCTTAGCAGTAGAATGGTCACCAAAGAACTTAATGAGAAGTTGTAACTCTTGTGTGATCTTTTAAATCTCAAATGGTTATGGAAGATGAATAGGTTGCTGCCAAAATTAATGGAGATGTAATGCTTCCATCAATGATGATAACAACTCTCTTTAATGTTAAATAATGCTTCTCCATGTGTGTAACCATTTTCACTTGAAAAGTCACAAGAACTCTTTGTAACATCCCTTGAGTGTATATGAGCTTTTCACTTGAAAAGTTTCCTACATTCAAACACATTAAACAAACAATTTAATCACATTTAAACACTTATTAAACACTACTTTAACTTAAACACATTAAACACTTGACTTTATTAAATGAACTAAAAGTTAAGACTTCAATTAATGCAGCAACTAGTTAATTAAATAAACTAACACTTAAACATCATTTATTCCAACAACTAGCTTAATTAAATAAACTAACACTTAAATATTATTTATTCCAGCAAATAAAGCATCATTAAATGAACTTAACTCATGCATCAATAAATTAACCTAGTAGCTAGATTAATTAAAGAAACAACTATTAAATTAAATTCATTAAAAGAACTCAATTAATTAAACTAAGTTGAGTTGAATTAATGACCAACAACCATTCTTCAAACTAAGATGCTTAAATGCAAGTATTTAAAAGGCAAACTAAATGAAAAGCTGAAAATTAGATAAAGAGTTGAATTTAGTTGGTTCGGTTCAAAGAGCTGGAATCAGCTTCATTTTGCACTTTGGCCCCTCAAACTTAGGTCACTCTCGATGGCATCGGATGGAGTCGAACCATGATGCGACCAGGATCGCATCATACCCCCTCTTGAAAGTGATTCGTCCTCGAATCGAGCTGATGGTTCTCTCGAACAAAATTCTTGTAACTCAACTGTTCTCGATCAAACAGGACGAATGATAATCGCAACACCTGAAAAATATATCCAAGAGTTAGCAAGATTTGTGTCAAACAAACTTGCAAACGAAATGTGAACATCAAACAAAGAAATCGCATGTAATCGGGCAGCATCAAACTTTCGTATAAAATGAACAATGCCTTATCAAACATTTGAATCTGAAGTGAATAATCTTCATGGCATGCATACGATTCAAATGGATTCCATAAATCAAAATCACCATGTAAGTAACACATCAAACGATAGATATATTCATCACAAACAGATAGGTGAGAAAGTGCAAATGACACTTGAGATAGAACAATCTCATCTTGCATTGAACGATGCATTGAATTACTCGCACATGAATAAAATTTATCAAACACAAGATTCTTTTTGTCAATGAACAAATTAGATAGATCACCAATCATCAGAATGAAACATTCAAACACTTCATGATCTAAATGATGAAAATCAATAGCATGTGTTCTATCAACATTCAAAGAAATCAAGAGCATTTCAAAGTTTTCAAATGGATCACACATGGAACGCAATATGGACTCTTTTACATGGAAATTATCAAAACTGTGAAACTCAAAAATCCTATCATCATTCCTTGAAACGGTTAAATCGTAAACAGGCAAAGTAGAACGATTAATCATAGCATGATCTAAATGTTTGGCAAAAACATAATCAGCAGCGCAAAGTTTATCGCAGTCTGAAAAGAGCAGAAACGCATCAACAGTTTCAGAAGACTTACCTTTTTACTCAGAAAGACAAAGATCAGTCTTACCTTTATCGAGCAATACAAACCTTCTCTCTTTGGAAAGATAGTGCAATCGAAGCCTCGCATTTGATTCAGCACTTTTCAAATGGAATGTGAATTTCAAGTGCAACCATAGACATTGTTTAAGGAGCGAATAAAAATTGAACACAAAATGGGCAAATTTTGCAACCTTAATAAAAAACCAACTATCAAAATGATTGAAATTCTTCAAGCACAATTGTTGTTGCTTGATTTTCCAACAACGCATACCAAATGATACAAAATATAGTCCTGATTTAAAGACATGATTTTGATAATTAAACTCAAGATGTGAGAAGGGTTTAGAAAAATCAAATATGTTAAACCAATAAGACTTATGCACATTCAAGATCGAGCAATCAAAAATCTTTATATGTTTTAAAATCGATTTACAAAAACTCAAAGTTTCTGTATTAGACAATGAACGGATTTTGTAATAACCACAGTCAAACAAGTTGAGATTAAGAGAAAATTCATTGTCATACTTACTTGAGTCTTGCACCTGTCGAATAGACGTTACTCCACCTTTACACTTTGCTTCACAATGATTATTATGGGGTAAACTCGTCTTATCATCTTTTAAATCATCATAACGAATCAAAGTATGGCAAATGACAAAATTATCCACATAATCACAAACAGTAGAAAGATTCGGTGGAGATTGAATCTCATCAAAGCACTTACCTTCCTTACCTTCCGGCGTAGGCGGTTCAATTTCACTTTTAACCTTACCTTTTTTGATCATTTGAAAACGTCGTTCTTCCGGGAGGTATTGAAGTTGAAGATCTTTGCCCGATACGTCGGGAATCTGAAATGAAGAAACATAATAAGAAAAAACTTTAAATGGGTTAGTTGAAAAATCACTCTCTTTTTCTCTCTCATCTTGTTCTTTTGTCTCTTTTTCACACTCTTTTTCACTTTCAAGTTTCTTTTCAATTTTCTTTTCTTCATTCTCTTTTTCAAGCTCTTTTTCTTCACTCTCAAATTCTTTTTTCAAATTTCTTTCCGACTTCTCGTTCAACTTCTTTTTGTTCTTTCTCTTTTTCAAAAACCTTCTCAATGACTTTTTCAAGCTCTCTCAAAACTCGCTCATTTTCTCTCTTAATTCTCTCTTTTCTTTTTATTTCTTTTTTCTCATTTTTATTTTCTTTTCTCTCGAACTCTTTTTCAAGTTTTTTTTTTCATTACAACAAGGGAATGATTCAAAAGAATTGAAAAGAGATGGATTTGACTCAAGGATCGAAGAAATATTTTCGTAGATGTCACGATCGATGCTTCGTGAAAAATCCTTCATCGAATAAGAATCACAATTTGAACTACTTCGAGAACAATCTTTCGTGGATGAATTCTTCGACGCGCATGAACCACGTTCACTTCTTCGTAAAGATTTCTCCGTGGATGGATATGTTGAAGCTTGTGAAGAAGAAATCATACCTTTTCGATGGTAATCACGAGAGGTCTCACCTTCATGGTTTGATTCATACCGTCTCAAACTTCTATATGAACCATAATCTCGATCGAAATCTCTTCTTGAATGATCTTCAAAAGCGTATTTTTTAGACAACCTTGACTTCGTTCTTCGACTTGAAGAAAGTCGTTCTTGTTGGTCTCGTTCCTCGATTCGATCTAACTGCTGATGTAACTTGTCAAACTTGGCATTCATGACTTTTTGCATCCCGTTCAACAAGTATTGATAATCAGAATCGACAATGCTTCTTGATTCATGATGTTAGTAATGCAAAAGATATTTGATTGAAATAGAAAGAAGAAAAATTTATAAACCTCACCACAAGGCTCACAAGTCACTCACAAAGAGTGTTTAACTCGTATGATGGCTTTTTCTCTAATGAATACTCTCGTGCCTTTTACCGCTCTCTCTCGCACTCGCAAATTCTTACTTCATTTTGAAAGACTTATTGTGGCTTGAGGGTCGGCTTCAAAATTGGTTAACAAAGGTTTGACGTTGGGTTTCGGGTAGGCTAGAAGAAAGAAAAGGCAAATGGAGTAAGGGTGGGTGGCGTTGGGTGAAAAGAGAAAATACCAAATGATTGTAGAAGAAATTTTTTTTCACTCGTATATTTTTTTCTTTTTTCTTTTTTTTTTGTAATTATTTTTTTCAAACTTTTTTTCACCAAATGCAAAAAGATGAGTACAAAAGAAATGAAATACAACTTTTTTTTTTATTTTTTTGATTTTTTTATGAACCTATTACTGACTTCTCGTTCGTCGTCAAAAATCCTCATTTGTAGCTCTGATACCAAATGATACGATCTGTCTCGGGATGAGTCAAAACGTATTTGAGTTGCCCGATCGTCTACGAAAAGGAAACAAGTCTTTCAAGAAATTATAGGAAAATTTGGAAGGGTTGTGGAAGCTTCTAAGTGAATTTGTCTTAAGAAATGGATTAAGTTGGGAATGGAGGTTTGAGAAATGATGGGGACGGTTTAGATGATAGGTTCAATTTTAAGATGAAGGAAGATGGATAAAAGATAAGAATTTGTTTACATGTGGTTAGCTGAAGAGTCATATGAATTCACCTTTATTATGCATTTAAATGGCTGAAATAATATCTAATTAATAGGTAAAGACTCTTGAATTCCTCCAGCAACTTTATGACTCCTAATGAGCTGATTTCAACGAGTTTAAATGCTTGGTTTCATGCTTTCTTAGCAATGTAGAATGGTCACCAAAGAACTTAATGAGAAGTTGTAACTCTTGTGTGATCTTTTAAGCCTCAAATGGTTATGGAAGATGAATAGGTTGCTGCCAAAATTAATGGAGATGTAATGCTTCCATCAATGATGATAACAACTCTCTTTAATGTTAAATAATGCTTCTCCATGTGTGTAACAATTTTCACTTGAAAAGTCACATTAACTCTTTGTAACATCCCCTTGAGTGTAACGGTTTTCACTTGAAAAGTTTCCTACATTCAAACACATTAAACAAACAATTTAATCATATTTAAACACTTATTAAACACTACTTTAACTTAAACACATTAAACACTTGACTTTGTTAAATGAACTAAAAGTTAAGACTTCAATTAATGCAGCAACTAGTTAATTAAATAAACTAACACTTAAACAACATTTATTCCAACAACTAGCTTAATTAAATAAACTAACACTTAAACATTATTTATTCCAGCAAATAAAGCATCATTAAATGAACTTAACTCATGCATCAATAAATTAACCTAGTAGCTAGATTAATTAAAGAAACAACTATTAAATTAAATTCAATAAAAGAACTCAATTAATTAAACTAGGTTGAGTTGAATTAATGACCAGCAACCATTTATTGAACTAAGATGCTTAAATGCAAGTATTTAAAAGGCAAACTAAATGAAAAGCTGAAAATTAGATAAAGAGTTGAATTTAGTTGGTTCGGTTCAAAGAGCTGGAATCAGCTTCATTTTGCACTTTGGCCCCTCAAACATAGGCGACTCTCGATGGCATCGGATGGAGTCGAACCATGATGCGACCTGGATGACATCACGAGAGGTAGACCACCCCGTCACCCGAGTAATGTTAGTGGTAGTCGAGGTAGTACCAAGGATAGGGTAGTTAGATCTGAGGCACGAGCACCTACAAGGACATATGCTATTCGTGCTAGAGAAGATTCCTCTGCACCAGACGTCATTACTGGTACATTTTCTCTACTTAATACTGATATTACTACCTTGATTGATCCGCGTTCCACACATTTATATATATGCACAAACTTAGTGACTGTTAAAAATTTACCTGTTGAATTCACTGACTTTGTGGTTAAAGTTTCAAACCCCCTGGGCCAATGTGTTATGGTGGATAAAGTTTGTAAGAACTGTCCATTGATGATAAAAGGTTATTAATTTCCAAATGACTTAATGTTATTGCCATTTGATGAATTTCATGTGATTTTGGGAATGGATTGGTTAATCCGATATGATTCAGTGGTAAATTGTAAGCAGAAATATATTGTATTGAAGTGCGAGAATGATGAATTGCTTCATGTTGAACCTGATATCTATAGCACCTTAAAGAATGGCTCCTACAGAATTGAAGAGCTGAAAGTACAATTACAATAGTTGATTGACAAAGGTTTTGCTCGACCTAGTTTCTCACCTTGGGGTGCGCCGGTCCTATTTGTAAAGAAGGATGGATCGTTGAGGTTGTGTATTGATTACAGACAGCTCAACAAAGTCACAATAAAGAACAAGTATCCATTGCCTCATATTGTTGACTTATTTGACCAGCTGAAATGTGCCACTGTATTTTCGAAGATTGATCTCCGTTTTGGTTACTATCAACTACGAGTAAAAGAACTGGATGTTCCAAAAACAACTTTTAGAACTAGGTATGGGCACTATGAGTTCCTTGTGATGCCATTCGGCTTGACAAATGCACCTGCAGCGTTTATGGATTTGATAAACAAAATTTTCAGCCCGTATCTAGATAGGTTTATGGTGGTCTTTATAGATGATATTTTGGTCTATTCTTGAGATGAAAACGAACATGCTGAGCATTTGAGAATAGTGTTGCAAACCCTATGAGAGAAACAATTGTACGCCAAATTCAGTAAATGTGAATTTTGGCTACAGGAAGTTAGTTTTCTTGGGCATATAGTATCTGTTGAATGTGTCAGAGTAGACCTAAAAAAAATTTCAGCCCTTGTTAATTGGAAGCCACCGAGGAATGTGTCTGAAGTCCGAAGTTTTCTGGGACTAGCTGGTTATTATCGGAGGTTTGTAAAAAGTTTTTCAATGATAGCTTCTCCGATGACTCGTTTACTACAAAAAGATGTAAAGTTCGAGTGGACTGATAAATGCCAGCAGAGTTTTGACAGATTAAAGGCTTTATTGGCAGAAGCACTTGTGTTAGTCCAGCCTAAATCGGGTAAAGAATTTACAATTTATAGTGATGCGTCATTGAATGGCTTAGGCTGTGTTTTAATGCAAGATGGTAAAGTAGTAGCTTATGCCTCACGATAACTAAAGCCACATGAAAAGAACTACTCGACACATGACTTTGAATTGGCAGCCATAGTGTTTGCACTGAAAATCTTGCAACATTACTTATTTGGTGAAAAATGTCACATATTCACTGATCATAAAAGTCTAAAATATTTGATGTCATAGAAAGATTTGAATTTGAGACAGCACAGATGGCTTGAGTTTTTGAAAGATTATGATCTTGTTATTGACTACCACTCGAGAAAGGCTAATGTAGTGGCAGATGCTTTGAGCAGAAAATCCCTGTATGTTTTACAAGCAATGTATACTCGATTGTCATTGTTTGATGATGGTTCAATCCTAGCTGAGTTAAAAGCTAGACCAATGTTTTTACAGTAGAAAAATGATAGCAAGTTGTAGGCAAGACGCGTACAAAGTGAATCGACTCTTGACTTAGAATTTCAGATTGAGACTGATGGTTGTTTGTCATTCAGAGGCAGAGTAAGTGTACCAAAAAGTTCAAAACTGATACAGAATATTTTGAATGAAGCTCATAATGGTAACATGTCTATGCATCCTGGTAGTAATAAAATGTATAATGATATGAAAAAGATATACTAGTGGCCAGGAATGAAACGAGATATTTTTGAGTTTGTACCTAAATGTTTGATATGTCAGCAAGTAAAAGTTGAACATCAGTTGCCTTCTAGACTATTATAGCCAGTTACAGAACCGGAATGGAAATGGGAAAGAATTACTATGGACTTTGTATCGGGATTACCCCTGTCTCCAAAGAAGAAAGATGCCATTTGGGTAATTGTTGATCGATTGACAAAGTCTGCACACTTTATCCCAGTACGTATGGATTATTCCTTGGATAGATTGCCTGATTTATATGTTTCTGAGATTATCAAATTGCATGGAGTGCCTGTCTCCATCATTTCAGATAGAGATCCTCGGTTTACATCTCAATTCTGAAGCAAATTGCAAGAAGCTCCGGGTACTCAATTACACTTCAGCACTGCATTTCATACCCAAAGAAATGGTCAATCTGAACGGGTAATACAAATCTTGGAAGATATGCTTCGATGTTGTATACTTGAGTTCAAAGGTAACTGGGAAAAGTATTTTCATTTGGTAGAATTTGCTTATTATAAAAGTTATCAATCTAGTATTAAAATGGCACTGTATGAAGCCTTGTATGGACGCAAATGTAGAACTCCATTGTACTTGATCGCTGTGATCATATCTTTAAAATTTATAAAAGAGAATGATCGAACCTAGAAACTAACTCTGACAATGATTAAAGGCAAGTGTACCTATCGAACAGTAGTATAGCTTAGGCAAGACCGGATTGTCGAACCCAAAGGAACTAAAAGTACTAATACTAACTTTCTTTTTATTATTTAGCCTTAAAAATAAAGCCAAGTTGTTTTAACCTAAGTTAACAATGACTAAGCTACGGACAAAGACAAAAAGAACGAATTGAGAAATAGCTTGAAGAAAAACTCAATTGATCACGATGATACCTTCAGGAAGAACCCACCTAGACTTCACTTATTATCTAACCCTGAATCATATGATTTATTTACTTAGCTTGATCCGTAGGACTCCCTAACGTATATTAAACCCTCTCTCGAGGTGAATAACGTCTAACCCTAGGTTAATTAGTGGAACTCTCGTTCTCTTATAATAACCCCTAGAATAGCAGTAAATCGATCTATGGATTCCCATATTAGGTTTCACCCTAATCCGGCAAAATCTCGTAACCCTATCTCTAGACGTTCGATCAACTCCGCTTAATTGTACTAGATCTACTCTTAAGCAGGGTCTATTCCTCCTCCACCTAAGCACATCAGATTTAGATTAAGCATGCATAATTAGGAACAAACTAAGTAGATATCATATAATTCAAAAATTAAATAACAAGATTCATCTAGGTTTCGTCCCCTTCAGATATCTGACGGGTTTAGTTCATAACTAAATAAGAAAACATCTTAAGAGATAAGAAATCCCTAAAACTCCCTGAAGGAATTAAAGGAGAGTTCTACCATTTTGAGTATAATTTCGGCTTCTTGGGATGGATCAACTGGCTAACTTCGAGTGATTCCTACAATTTTGACCTTTTCGGCTTGGCTCATTGGCCTAGCTCGACTCCCCCTTAAAGGTGGCACTTAGGGGATATATATAGACTCTTTGGAATGCGATTCTTTCTCCCTAAGTATCCTTTTCTGACTGAAATTGCTCATTCCAGCGACAGAGGCACGGCCATGGCACAGCCCGTGTGGCTCGACTTCAATCCGTGTTCAGATTTCTACTTTGAGGCATGGCCGTGTAAGTCGGGGTTGAGGCCGTGCTCTAGGTGATCGACGAGGCACGACCGTGTGGTATTTGGGCCATGCCGTGTTAATTTCGTGATATGGCCCATTTACTTCGTTTTGGGCCCGTTTTACATTCTTTTCATTCTCGCGTGCTTTCCTGGGTATAAAACATGAAAAAAAAGGATTAAAAGCATCTTTTTTCATAAATCAAGGGATAAATCATCCAAAAGCATACTAAATGTGGGATTAAAATATGTTATGATTATGGTTTATCAAATACTCCCACACTTAAGCTTTTGCTTGTCCTCAAGCAAAATTCTCAACTTACAATTAAAACAAACTTTCCATGATTCATAATTCCTATCAACAATGCCTTATCCTAATTCATAGATAATTTATACATGAATAATTCAATTCAAAGAGTCCTAAAGATTCAAACAAGATAAGTCATTCATTTGTAGCACGAAAACAGAGGTGTTTCCCTTCATCTAAATAATTACCTTTAATTCGAAATCTACAAGGATTGACATCCTCACAAAAGATTCACTCAAATCACTCAAAAAGTGTTTAAGGGTCAAAATTAAGCACTCATAAGTCGAACCTGAAAAGTTAATCCCATAGGCTTGCCTGAAAATCAAATCTCTACCACTGTAAATTGATATGATAAACAGATCAAAAGGTCTTGTTAGGATTGCAACGGGGCTAGGGTTAAAGGTGTGGATAAAGGCTGAAATTAGAAGGTTAGAATCGAGATTAAATTGATAAATTACTGATAAATATACAAGTAACATATTTTAATCCCACATTTAGCTTACTTTTTGATGATTTATTCCTTGAATTATATAAAAAGGTGCTTGTAATCCTTTCTTTTCATGTTTTATACCCAAGAAAGCACTCAAGGATGAAAAGAACATAAAACGGGCCCAAATGGAGTAAATGGGCCTTAGCAAGAAATTGACACAGCCTGGCCCAAAATCCACATGGTTGTGCCTCGACGAAAACCTAGAGTACGACCTCAATTCCGCCTCACACAGTCGTGCCTCAAGTTAGAAATCCGAACACGGTCTGGTCTCGATTCACACGGGCGTGTGCCATGGCCGTGCCTCTGTCGCTGGAAAGAACAATTTCAATCGAAAAAGGATACTTAGGGAGAAAGAATCACATTCCAAGAGCCTATATATATCCCCTAAGTACCACCTTTGAAGGGGCGTCAAAGCTAGGCCAAGGAGCCAAGCCGAGAAGGTAAGAGTTAGGGAATAACACGAGGATAGCCAGTTAATCCATCCCAAGAAGCCGGAATTATACTCAAGATGGCAGAATTCTCCTTCAATTACTTCAGGGGGTTTTAGGGTTTTCTTATGTTTTGTTTTATCTTTTCTCTTGTGATGTTCTTTTTATTCATTATGAACTAAACCCTTCAGATACTTGAAGGGGATGAAACCTAGATGAATTTTGTTATTTGATTTCTAAGTTATACGATAATTGCTTAGTTTGTTCTTAATTATGTTGCTTAATCCAAATCTAATGTGCTTAGGTGGAGGAGGAATAGACCCTGCCTAAGAGTAGATCTAACATGATTAAGCAGAGTTGATCGAACACCTAGAGATAGGGTTACGAGATTTTGCTGGATTAGAGTGAAACCTAATATGGGAGTCCATTGATCGATTTACTGCTATCCAGGGGGTTACTATAAGCGAACGAGAGCTCCACTAATTAACCTAGGGTTAGACATTATTCGCCTCGAGAGAGGGTTTAATATAGGTTAGGGAGTCTTACGGATCAAGCTAAGTAAAAGAAATCATATAATTTAGGGTTAGATAACAAGTGAAGTCTTAGTGGATTCTTCCTAAGGGTATCATTGTAATCAACTGAGTTTTCCTTCAAAGTTATTTTCCTATTCGTCCTTTTTGTCTTTGTGTCCTTAGTTTAGTCTTCGTCAATATAGTTTAAAGCAACTTCACTCTATTTTTAAGTCTAAATAATAAAAAGAAAGTTAGTATTAGTACTCTTAGTTCCTTTGGGTTAGATATCCGATCTTGCTTAAGCTATACTACTATTCGATAGGTATACTTGCCTTTAATTGTTGTCAGAGTTAGTTTTCAGGTTTTGATCATTCTTTTATAAATTTTAAAACTCTGATTTCAGCGATCAGTTACATACCTAAAAATTTCTGAGATAATAATTACATCAACTGAAAATAATAATAAACCTACTAATACGAGCTTTTTCTTTTGATAATTAGACTTTAACTTGTATAAGCTCACTCTTCATAATACTAATACTGACTATACTTTGATTTTTTTTTAAGAACAAACTAAATAAAGACAATTTCAACTTATAATAACAAAAACTTAATCAAATCATATCTCGATTAAAGGGTAGTCAAAAGGAAGGGTGATAATAAATACAAAGGGTTTTGGTTTATTAGTGGGTGAGTCAATGGAAAGGGTTGTTAGGATCAACAGGGTTCACTAGGGGTTAATTATGAGGGTAGGCTTTTTAGTGGTGCAAGTGAGTTAAAACCTAGGTGCCTTTATCATCTCTGTGTATCAAATCATGAATGTGGTCTTGACATGTATAATCAAGGCAAGTTCTAGAGTAACAGTTCATGGTTGACACACTCATAAAAAAGTGAGCACGGAAAAGAATTATGCTCTATGGGGCTCAAAGTATCACAAAATTATGGGTGACATCATCCTTGTAAATTTCAAAGTTCAAAGTAACATTCAAACATAGGTAAACAACCTAAAAATTTTAAATTTTTGGAAATTAGACTTATCATGCTTGATTCCCTATCATTCTTCAAATTTAATCATCAATGCACAATTAACTATAACTTATTCTAAAATATGTCAATAAAAATCATAAATCATCAGAAATTTCATCCTAATTAGTAATATGAGAAAATTACTTTAAGAACAAGATTAAATTCAGGGATTTGAGAATTATGCAGAAAGTTAGGTACTTTTACCCTCAGGGTTTGAGAATAATGAAGAAAGTTAGGCATTTTCTCGAGATAATTATTCACCCCCCACACTTAAGATGTACATTGCCCTCAGTATACAAAGATAGATATGACATTTAAGGGATAAATCAAAAGAGAAGGGGAACGAATTACTCCCTAAATTTTGGATGTTTTCCCGGAGGAGTGTCTTTGGTGGTGGTGATGGTCGGTCTGGATGACGAACCTGCGCTAGATGAAGAAATTGGGTAGCGCTCTGAGAAGTAGCCAGGAATTATTAAGACCTACTTAAAGTAAACTAAATATATAATTAAATATAAGAAATATAAAGAAAGAGGAAACAAAAATGTAAATGAAATGAAAATAAAAGATAAATGGACTGAAGAGTCCTTATTGTTGGATGGTTCGCGAGGTGGGTGTGACCTCTAAGGCTGGGGAGGTGCTGGCGGTGGCGGAAGTGGCGTGGTTATCGTGGTGGTCAGCGTGATTCCCAAGCAGCCTGGCAAACTTAATACTAAAAAACTAAATTAAGTTAAACTAAATTAAGCATAAAATTGTTAAAGAAAAGGAGAATGAAAGGAAAGAGAAATGAAAAATAGAAATTAAATGGTCTCAAAGACCCTTGGCCTGTTAGTTGGATGAAGCTGCAGGCATGAACTCATGTAAATCATCCTCCTTTAAGGAGTTTTTCCTTTTATGCTTCTTCGACATGTTGTTTGAGGGCTCAAGGATCTAGAGTTTTAGCAGTGAAAAGTCTGAGAGGAAGAAGGGGAAAAAGAAAAGCAAGATGTAATTAGATGGGGGCAAGGGAAAAGGTGGTGTAGATTAAATAGATTTTCAAATCTGGCGTGTTCCCACACCCGTGGTCTAAGGCTGTTTTGATTTACACGGCTGCCTCGCACGGTCGTGTTTTGGAGTGTGTTGTTACCCCATGCCCGTGCTTCAGCCATCAACGCCCGTGCTTCAGAAGTCAGTATGTAGGCACGGTTGGGAGCCACGAGTGTGTTTCGATCGTACTATGCAAGTTAGTAGCTTCATACGGCTGAGGGGCACAGCCGTGTCATTCTGTCGGTGCCTGTGGGGGAGAGTGGTTGGATCCGTGACATCGAGAAGTGGTTGAATTGGTTTGCACGGCCTTTGCTATGTCAGTACAGAGATTCTGGTGGTCCACACGGCCACGGGCACAGCCGTGTGGAAGGCCGTTCGGCCTTGAAATCTGCACTTCTTGTTAGATTAAAAGAGAAAAGAAAAAGTGAAAATAATGTAAAATGAAAATAAATGCAAAGATCAGTAAGGTTAGTGCTCGGGTTGCATCTTGAGAAGCACTCGTTTATAGTCTTAAGCTAGACTTTCCTCGTGTTTGTGAAATTCAGGGAGGTTTAAAGGTTTAAGATAAAACAAAACATAAGAAATCCCTAAAACCCCCTGAAGGAATTGAAGGAGAGTTCCGCCATTTTGAGTATAATTCTGGCTTCTTGGGATGGATCAACTGGCTAACTTCGAGCGATTCCCACAATTCTGACCTTTCTGGCTTAGCTCCTTGGCCTAGCTCAACTTCCCCTTAAAGGTGGCACTTAGGGGATATATATAGACTCTTTGGAATGCGATTCTTTCTCCCTAAGTATCCTTTTCTGACTGAAATTGCTCATTCCAGCGACAGAGACACGGCCATGGCACACGCCCGTGTGGCTCGACTTAAGCCGTGTTCAGATTTCTACTTTGAGGCACGATCGTGTAAGTCAGGGTTGAGGCCGTGCTCTAGGTGATCGGCGAGGCACGGCCATGTGGGATTTCGGCCAGGCCGTGTCGATTTCGTGATATGGCCCATTTACTCCGTTTTGGGCCCGTTTTACGTTCTTTTCGTCCTCGGGTGCTTTCCTGTGTATAAGACATGAAATGAAAGGATTAAAAACACCTTTTTACATAAATCAAGGGATAAATTATACAAAAGCATACTAAATGTGAGATTAAAATATGTTATAGTTACAGTTTATCAGTACTGTACGGAACTTAGTGAGAAAAAGTTACACGAAATTGACTTGATCTAATAGACCGAGGAAAAAATGAAGGTAATTCGAGACAGCTTGAAAGTGGCCTCTGATCGAGAAAAGTCTTATGCTGATCTGAAAAGAAAAGAGATAGAATCTTAGGTTGGTGACAAGGTATTATCGAAAGTGTCGCCTTGGAAGAAAGTTTTTTGGTTTGGTCGTAAAGGGAAACTGAGTCTAGGGTTTATTGGATCATATGAGATTATTGAAAGAATTACACCGGTTGCATATTGGTTAGCTTTACTGCTAGAGCTTGATCAGATTCATAATGTTTTTCATGTGTCTATGTTATGACGGTACCGATCTAACCCTTCACATGTTATCTCTCCGACAGAGGTAGAGATTCAGCCTGATATGACCTATAGTAGAGAACCAATCAAAATCTTAGCTTGGGAAACAAAAGAGTTAAGAAATAAAAAAGGTAACTTTGGTAAAAATTCTTTAGCAATGACATGGTATAGAAGAGGCTACCTGGGAGCCGGAGGAAACTATGAGGAAGCAATACCAGTATCTTTTTACTAGTAAGACTTTCGAGAACGAAAATCCTTAAAGGGGGAGAATTGTAACAGCCCATTTTTCAATGAAATCGAAACAGTGGTTTCGGGACCATAGATCCAACCCATAATATAATTTATTTTTATTTTATTATATGGTCTGTAATATGATAGGCGTGACATATGAAAATTTTATCAATTGAGTGCCTAATTACAAGAAGGACTAAATAGCATAAAATGTGAAAGTTGAATTCTAGTAGCTATAAGAATAAAATAGCTATGGAATTCAAAACTAAAGGTCTTTATATGGTAATTAGACCAATAAGAAAAGTATGTAGATTTTTCATGGTGACTCATCCATGGAATTATAGAAAAAGGTCAAGGGCTAAATTGGAAATAGCAAAAACTTAATTAATTAAAAGATGATAAAAGAAAATATCATCTTATTATTGTCATCTTCAACCTAAAACACATGGAAACCAAAGGAGAGAAAGGGGAAACTTTCAAGGCTTAATTGAGTAAGTTCTCTTGTCTCATTTTTAATAATTTTAGTATTTTTGAAACCGGGATAGCTTAATCTCTCTATTTGAGGGATTAATTTGAAAAGTAATCAAGGTATGAAAATGGTTCATGGATGTATTATGCTAGAAATTAGAAATTTATGGTAGAAAATGAAAGATTATTGATAGATAAACTGTAACACCCCTTACTCGTGTTCGACGCCAGAACAGGGTATGAGGCATTACCGGAACACATATACTTAACCATTCACATGCAAGCATACACATCCTTGAAATGCATCATCATAGACTTATAACATAACAAATATTGGCCACATTAAATGGCCTTATACAACAATAACCATCAAATAGCATAGGCCAATCCAGCCCCTATACATGTCATAGACTTAAAAATACTTGAAGATCATTGATACAATACCAATCAATAACTTGTTAGTGTGATAGAATCTCCGACGACCTCCAACTCGAGCTAGCATCTGTGACACTATAGGAAAAAAGAAGGGGGTAAGCATTATAGCTTAGTAAGTATGTATGTAAATAATAAGTGATTTATTAACAGGCTTTTATAAATTTTCACAATATGATCTCATGATAATACAATCATAATTGCACATAGTTCCACTATTTATTCATGTTCATCTCAAGCTGTCTACTCAAGTCACAGTCACTAAATTATTTACATCTTGAGCTACAGAACTACAAATTAATATCCTCTAATTTTTCCTAAAACTAGACTCAAATATCTTCTTACATAAAATTTTCAGAATTTTTGGTTTATCCAATAAGTTCATTTTATTCTTTAAAGTCTCCCATGTTCTGCTGTCTAACAATTTTAACCCTTCTTTACTAAAAATTAATTATCTCTTTGTGCGAGATTCAGATGATGTTCCTGTTTATTTCTATTGAAAATAGACTCATTAAGAAATTTAAGCATATAAATTATAAACCATACTTATTTTTTATTCAATTTTTAATGATTTTATAAAGTCAAAATAGGGGATTCCAAAATCATTCTCACTCTATCTCACAAAAATTCAAATATCTCAGAATATGAAATTTTTTCACTTACACTATTTCTTTTATGTGAAAATAGACTCAATAATATTTAATTTAATATCTTATTCAACCTCTAATTTGATTTCCATTATTTTTGGTGATTTTTCAAAGTCACACAACTGCTGCTATCCAAAACTGTTTTGTTGCTAAATTTACTCTTTAATAATTTCACTTACTCCATTTCATCTTACCGAAGGTTCGATCAAATATTGAGCACATTGTTCATAAATTTTCACACTTATACGTGCACTTATTCATCACATAGTCATATTTAATTACACTTAGTCGTTACATGATCACATGTATTTTCACTTAGTTAATTTCCCATTGAACTCATCGGAATAATAACAGATACGCTGTGGTCTGCAAATAGTACCACCCTTGTAGCTGAAGCTATCTGGTGCACATAGTAGCCTGCACTTAGTACTACACATGTGACCAAAACCATCACTTATACATAGTGGCTTGCACTTAGCACCACACATGTGATCAAAGCTATCCGGTAAGCACTACACATGCGACCTATCCGTTTGGTACACGTAGTAGCCTGCACTTAGTACTACACACGTGACCTAAAACCATCTCATAACTCTCTTTTACACATAGTGGCCTACACTTAGTACCACACATGTGACCTAGCTACCTCATTCGTATCTTTTCTATTCCGAAGGTTCAACCGGGAATTCTCACTTTTCAACATTTTACCAATTCATCCATAATCATTCACAATTCATAACTTACATCAAATAATTACTCCATATTCAACCATATCTCATATAATATAACAAAATATTAAAACATAAATAAAAAATGATGTATTATTTACATACAAACTTACCTCGATAGAATAATTGGTGAAAAGGACTTATTCGTTAATTTCTCGTTTTTCCTCTATTCTAAGTCTGAATCTCGTTTTCCTTGATAATCGAGCTTGGAAGCTTGAAAAACCCTAGCCATGGTTTCCCCTTGTGAAATTCGGCCATGGGGTTGAAGATGGACAAAAATTGGCTTTTAATTTTGTTTTTAATTTATTTTAATTACTAAATGACCAAAATGCTCCTAACTTAAAAATATTCTATTTCACCTATTTCATGTCCATTTTTGTCCAAAAAATTAACCAATGGTCTAATTATCATTTAAGGACCTTAATTTTAAAATTTCATAACAATTGGACACCTCTAACATGTAGAACTAAACTTTTGCACTTTTTACAATTTAGTCCTTTTGACTAAATTGGGTGCTCAAACGCCAAAATTTTCGAATGAAATTTTCACGAAATCACTTTGTGAAATCGTAGACCATAAAAATGTAATAAAAATAAATTTTTTTCCTCGTCAGATTTGTGGTCCCAAAACCACTATTCTGACTAGGCCCAAAATCGGGCTGTTACATAAACAACTTTTACAAAGTGATTTTTGATGAAAACATGATTTAGGGACTAAAATGTAAAATTGTGAAATTGAAAGAAAAATTCTGAAATTTTATGTATACATGTGCTGTTAATTTTGTAATGGGGTTTGGTTAGGCTTGGAATAGGGAGTAATTTGCACAAGTTTCATTTTCCGGGCCTAGGGACAAAATCAAAATTTATGGAAAAGTTAGGGGCAAAATGGCAATTTTTCCTAGGATGTAAATTGAGTCTATTTAAATATGAAATGTATGAAATTGATAGTTAAATTCATTATATAGATTCGGAAAACACAAATTCGAGGCTAGATCGAGGAAAAGAAAAGATTTCGGATTAGTAGATTATTACGCGAACAAGTGTCGAGGTAAGTTCGTGTAACTTAATCGGACATGTAATTATGTTAATTGAATGTTGTGTTTGTATGTAATGTGATTTATATTAATGTGCTTTACTTATATGATATGATGGAAAATTTGCTACATGCTTGAAATGGTGATAAAGGGGTTAGTCCCGATTAAATGTTGAATTCCGATGATTATATGTGTAACACCCCAAACCCGGCCTAAACGTCACGACTAGATCTGGTCTGTCACAGGGAAAGGTTGTTTAAATGAACTTGGGAATTTTAAAGAAACATCACAATTTTTGAAAATCAAGTTCAGCTTTAAGGCTTCCTTGCAAAAATTTTATGAGTAATCTTAACAATCGAAAACAGGTTTGTATTACGAAAGCTGAAAGCTAGTGATATTTCGAAACGTGATATTTTGAAAATAGTGTTTGTGGTTCTAAGAAAATTTCTGAATTACTTAGTTAATCGCAAGCCACCTCTTGTTAACACTTTGAAAACTATTTGTTTATTTTTTTTAGATTAGAAAAATCCCCATATTTGACAGTTTATAAAATATATATATAATATCAGCATTAACTCAAAACCTAAATTAAAGTTATAGCGGCCTTATTACACAATAAAATCCCGAATTAAAATAAGTTCAACAGAAAGTAGCATAGTTTACGAAAGAAGTAGTAACGCATGGCCACCTCGAGTCCACCCCGGCTCCAAACTTGCGATCTACTGATTACCTGCAAAATTAAGCAGATGGGTGAGTCACCGAGACTCAGTGTGTAATTTCCCCTTGTAATGCAATCGGCCCTTAAGCCCACATAATATAGCATATTAAATAGATAATGTATGTAATGCAGCCCAGCCCAACCTAGTTCCCATCCTCTAGGTCACCTGCATCAACCAAACACCTGTGGCATCAAGTGATATGGGCCGGCTCAGGATGAGTCGTCACGTATGTGGGTTGCCCAATCGTCTACGAGGAGGAATCAAGCCTTCGAAAAATAATTGGAAAATATGGATGAGTTTGCGGAAGCTTTAATTGAACAAAATAGTAGATGGTTCGATTTGATGGAACGAAATAAAACTAAAATAGATAAATAGCTAAGGGATAATTTGGATGGATATGGAATAAGGAACTTAAACAAAGAAACGATTCAATGTTAACAAACGTCACCCCAGTTTCTATATTTGCTTAAGGTGGAAATATGGATATCAAATAGGATAGTTGATGGAAATGGCAAAATGAACTTGAACGGAGAAATGATTCAGCACAAGTTAGTGTCACCCCAATTTCTATATGGTTCAAGGTGGAATTATGGAAGTTGATATGGACCAAAGACCCTTTACTTAGTGAAGTAAGAACCAATGGTATAATTAAATGGAAGAGAATCGATTGACGCCACAAGCAAGCTTGATAAGTCAAGATCGAAAACTAGAAAGTGAAGAGGAGAGGAGCTCACTCGATGAACAAATGTTCAAATATTTTTCATTCAATAAATTTTCCTTACAAAGGAAGATTAACAACTATTTATACTAAATAGTTGCAAGACTTAACTAGAAAAAAAATCTGGAAGAAAAATCATTTAATTGGCCTATCTAAATTCGGCTGAATGTGGCCTAATTTGCTTGCAAAATTCTGTGGTATTTGGGTGGCTAAAAGGCATGAACATTGTGTTTCATGAAATTGTCCCTTTGGAGAACTCCCAAGCATGTGCAAGAATATCCAATAAAATTAATCATGCTTTCCCAATGTTGTCTTTTGTTGAACACGAAAAAGCACATAAATGAAGCATTTATCCATCTTTTGTGCCGTCCAAAGCCATGAATGCTGCTGATTTATTGAGCTTCTTTTATAGCCTTAATTCCCTCCAAAACATTTCCCACAATTCCATAAATATGATCTCAAGCATGCTGCTATTTGGTCCTTCTTTAATGCACGTTTTTTGGGGACTTAAAAAGTCATGTTGGAAGCATAAACATCAGCCATTTTGAGTCCCAAGCATGCTGAACGTGGTTCACTAAAATTCCAGCACATATGCTTTTGTTGTTCACGAAAAAAAGGCTTTGGAAGCTTCAAAACGTAGCAGCCATTTTTTTACTTGTTTTAATGTGAATTTTGGGGACATAAATGGCCACATTGGAAGCATAAACATCAGCTAATTGAAGCCCCATGCATGCTTAGCTCCCTTTAATTTTGTCCAAAGCAAAGTTGGCTGCAAAGACTCTCCTTTAATTGTTGAAATAAATTCTACAAATTTCCCAAAAAAAAAAAATCAGCTAATTTAATTTAAAACCAAACATCTTAAAAAACATGTAATAAAATGTGAAAATTAACTTGGACTAAGAAAAATTAATTTAGACACTAAATAAAATATTTAGAAAAAATTAATTTGCTGTAAACCAAAAAATTAATTAAATAAATTAAGGTGTTCAATTTATTTAATTAAATTCAGCAACTTAATTTCCCGAAATTTAAAAAAACTTAAATTATTTAAAGCATTAAAATTAAAAATTAAAGGATCAGCTCAATAGGCTGAAATGAGCTCGAGTGAGCTTAAATTGAGCTCGAATTGATTAATCCGGTTCAATTTGGAAGTGTATCAAAATGCCAATCAGCCGCTCGGCACTTGGAGCATTTGATCCGAGCTTCGTCACTTTGAAAAACGTTGGTGCCCCTGGTGTGCCTGTATCATCCCTCCCCTCTTCAAGACGATTCGTCCTCGAATCGACCCGTTGGTTGTCCAAACAAAATTCCTTGCTCGTCTTTCCTCGATCAAATAGGACGAATGATAATTGCGATACTTGAACACGATAATCATAAATTAGCAAGATTGGTTTGAAACAAACTTGCAATCCAAATATTAGCAAAACAAGGCAACTAGATCGCATGTAGTCTGGCCTAAACACATCATCGTACAAAAGGAACAAAGCCTTGTAAAATTTTTGAAACAAGATGGAATAATTAAGAGCATCACGTTTTAAGGGCTTTACAAGAGAAAAATCAGCAACTTGATTCTTGTCAATATCCGAAGAGAACAAAGCTAGTTCATAGGTGTCAAGTGTCTTACCTTCGGGAGTTGAAAGAAAAATATCGACCTTACCTTTCTCTGTTAGCACCAACCTTCGTTCCTCGGAATCATAGTGTAGTCATGGCTTCACTCGTGAATCAGCGGTTTTCAGACAAAATGGGAATTCCATGTATACGAATTCTATGTACAACCACAAAATTTGCTTAATGTACGAATAAAATTTGAACAAAGAGTGGGAAAAGCTCATTACCTTATTTAGAAACCAAGTATCGAAACAATAGGAATTTCTCACGCATATTTGATGATACTTGCTTTTTCCACAAAACAATTCAAAAACAATTTCCGGTTTAAAAACTTGATTTTGATTATTTAAGTCAAAGTGTATCAAATGTTTTGTTAAATCAAACGTGTTAAACCAAAAAGAATTATGTATATTCAAGATCAATCGATCAAAACTCTTAACATGTTTCAAAACAAATTTACAAAAACTCAACGATTTTATTTTGGAAAATGAATTAATCTCGTAATATCTACAATTAAACAAATTTGGGTTAAAAGAAAAATCATCGTCATACGAAAAATTTGATGGAGGTTGAATCGCTTCAAGATGCTTACCTTCCTTACCTTTGGGCTCGTATGGTTTATTTTCAACTTCACCTTGGTTGATCAGACGGAAATGACGTTCTTCCGGAAGGTATTGTAGTTGAAAAGTATCATCACTTGGTTTCTTGGAACCCTGAAAAGAAGAAGTAGAAAAAGAACAAATTTCAAGTAAATAAACACTCTCTTTTTCTCATTCATTTTGTTCTTTTTCTTTTTCTTTTTCAATCTCAATCTCAATTTCTTTTTCTTTTCCTTTCTCTTTTTCAATTTCTTTTTCTTGTTTCTCATTTTTATTTTCTTTTTCTTTTTCATTTTTATTACAATAAGAAGATGTTTCAAAAGAATCAAAATTGGGCGGGTTTGATTCTAAGATCGAAGCAATATTCTCATAGATGTCACGATCGATATTTCGTAAAAGATTTTTCGTACGGGACAGCGTGGACTCATATGATGAAAAACTCGAGCTTTCGTGTTCATCACCGTAGTTGGCTTCAAACTCGTAACTCGCTTTGCTTCGCCTTGAATACGAATTAGAATATGTAACACTTCAAGAATAATCTTTCGTAGATGAATATCGTCTCGAACTTCTTGAGAAATAAGAATATCGATCACAGTCTCTTCTCGAATATTCTTCGAAAGTGTGTCTTCGAGATGACCTTGACTCCGTCCTTCGACTTGAAGAAAGTCGATCTCGTTGGTCTCGTTCTTCATTCCGATCCAAACACTTTTCCAACTTGTCAAACTTTGCGTTCATGGCTCTTTGCATTCCATCCAACAAGTATTAGTAATCATCAGATAAGAACTCTTCTTGAGACATTTTTTTTTGCTGAAAAATAAACGGTTATAAAGGAGGAAAATAAACAAACAAAAAAAATTAAAGTACCTTACCACAAAAACCTCACAAGTCACTCACAAAGAAAAATCACTCACACTCGTGTTTGCACTCGTATAAGGCTTTTTCTTTAATGTTTCTCTCGCTTTCACCGTTTTCTCTCGCTTTCACAAATTTGTACTTCGTTTTCGAAAGACTTATTTGTTGCTTGAGGGTCGGCTTCAAAATTGGTAACAAAGGTTTGATGTCGGGTAGGCTAAACAAAAGAAAAATTTTGGGTATCGAGTAGGCTAAAATAAAGGGAAAAAAAATTTAGGGGGTCGGGTAGAAGGAAAGAGGATAGAGGGGTGGTTTTGAGATCGGGGTAAAAACAACGAAACAAAAACTTGCAAACTAAAAAAATAAATTCCCACATGTTTTTTTTAACTCATATTTTTTTTTTGAATTTTCGTATTTCTCTTTTTTTTTTTGAACTTCAAATATGAAGTATAAGAAACAAAAAATTACAACTTGACTTTTTTTTTTGAACTCTCTTTTTTTTTAACTTTTTTTAACTTATGAACTAACTTTCGGCTTCACGATGGACGTCGGTAGTCCTCGTTTTGTAGCTCTGATACCAGATGATAATCTGGTATCAAATGATATCATCGTTCTCGGTTTAACCGGCTCTGATACTAGATGATACGGGCCAGCTCGGGGTGAGTCGTCACGTATGCGGGTTGTCCAATCGTCTACGAGGAGGAATCAAGCCTTCGGAAAATAATTAGAAAATATGGATGAGTTTGCGGAAGCTTTAATTGAACAAAATAGTAGATGGTTCGATTTGATGGAACGAAATAAAACTAAAATAGATAAATAGCTAAGGGATAATTTGGATGGATATGGAATATGGAACTTAAACGGAGAAATGATTCAACTTTAACAATCGTCACCCCGGTTTCTATATTTGCTTAAGGTGGAAATATGGATATCAAATAGGATAGTTGATGGAAATGGCAAAATGAACTTGAACGGAGAAATGATTCAACACAAGTTAGTGTCACCCCAATTTCTATATGGTTCAAGGTGGAATTATGGAAGTCGATATGGACCAAAGACCCGTTACTTAGTGAAGTAAGAACCAATGGTATAATTAAATGGAAGAGAATCGATTGATGCCACCAGCAAGCTTGATAAGTCAAGATCGAAAACTCGAAAGTGAAGAGGAGAGGAGCTCACTCGATGAACAAATGTTCAAATATTTTTCATTCAATAAATTTTCCTTACAAAGGAAGATTAACAACTATTTATACTAAATAGTTACAAGACTTAACTAGAAAAAAAATCTGGAAGAAAAATCATTTAATTAGCCTATCTAAATTCGGCTGAATGTGGCCTAATTTTGTTTGCAAAATTCTGTGGTATTTGGGTGGCTAAAAGGCATGAACATTGTGTTTCATGAAATTGTCCCTTTGGAGAACTCCCAAGCGTGTGCAAGAATATCCAATAAAATTAATCATGCTTTCCCAAGGTTGTCTTTTGTTGAACACGAAAAAGCACCTTGAAAAATGAAGCATTTATCCATCTTTTGTGCCGTCCAAAGCCATGAATGCTACTGATTTATTGAGCTTCTTTTATAGCCTTAATTCCCTCCAAAACATTTCCCACAATTCCATAAATATGGTCTTAAGCATGCTGCTATTTGGTCCTTCTTTAATGCACATTTTTGGGGACTTAAAAAGTCATGTTGGAAGCATAAACATCAGCCAATTTGAGTCCCAAGCATGCTGAACGTGGTTCACTAAAATTCCAGCACATATGCTTTTGTTGTTCACGAAAAAGAGGCTTTGGAAGCTTCAAAACGTAGCAGCCATTTTTGACTTGTTTTAGTGTGAATTTTGGAGACATAAATGGCCACATTGGAAGCATAAACATCAGCTAATTGAAGCCCCATGCATGCTTAGCTCCTTTTAATTTCGTCCTAAGCAATGTTGGCTACAAAGACTCTCCTTTAATTGTTGAAATAAATTCGGCAGCCCCCCCAAAAAAAGAAAAAATCTACACATTTAATTTAAAACCAAACATATTAAAAAACATGTAATAAAATGTGAAAATTAATTTGGACTAAGAAAAATTAATTTAGACACTAAATAAAATATTTAGAAAAAATTAATTTGCTGTAAACCAAAAAATTAATTAAATAAATTAAGGTGTTCAATTTATTTAATTAAATTCAGCAACTTAATTTCTCGCAATTTAAAAAAACTTAAATTATTTAAAGCATTAAAATTTAAAAATAAAAGATCAGCTCAATAATCTGAAATGAGCTCGAGTGAGCTTAAATTGAGCTCGAATTGATTAATCCGGTTCAATTTGGAAGTGCATCAAAATGCAAATCAGCTGCTCGGCACTTGGAGCATTTGATCCGAGCTTCATCACTTTGAAAAACGTTGGTGCCCCGGGTGTGCCTGTATCATCAAGCCACTGTGGTCCTAGACCACTTGTGACAGGTCACAGAATGTACAAATGTGGGGCCAACCCACTGTGGTCCCAGACCACTGTGACGATCTCTAATAAGTATACGTAGGGCCAACCCACTGAGACAAGTCACTGATAATCATATGTATACGTGGTTCCAAACCACTGTGGTGCCAGATCACTGTGATAGAAGTCACTGAATAACACTTCCTTTTTTATCATCTCCCAAAACCCATGCAAGCATGTTATCAGTTTGTAACAGTTACCTAGGTCATACATATTCATACTATATGGAAAGCAATTCTAACGGAACTTACCTGGTCCATCCAATCTTACCCGTAAGGGTATCTTGACCGTCTGAACAGCCATTTTGGCTTTCAGCCAGTGCAGTTTTTAACGCAAAACAGTAAAGAAATGTGTGAGCATTACACACCTGATTACGTGTAAAACTAGACTCTCTACGTCGACGCTCTCGCTAGCAGGGATAACAGCTATTTGCCTATCCCAGGCAGACATCGACTCTCTACCACAACCCAGCGGGAAGTCTCGAAACCGCCAGCACTGCATGACTTTTAAACTTAGGAGCAAAGACCACGGGTCCGCTCCACAGTAAAAGTCTTGATCAATACATTACTATAGCTAAAACAGGGATTGCCCTAGCAAGGGGTTTGATTATGGCAGAGTAATGAATAGAGGCTGGTCACAAAGAACAAAAGAGGGCTCCTTACCTTAAAACTCGAATGAAAAGGTGAGATTTGGCAATCAAAAGATCTTCAGCCTTCGGACTTCAAAACGTTCAGCTACTGGGGTTTCCCGGAGTAAGCGTTCCAAAACGAGAAAGAAGAGAAGGGATTAGCCGGAATCTAACCATCAAAACCAAAATAGCCATTCGATTATGACCATATAGAATCGAAAAAGAATGAGAAAGAAATGAGAGAGTTCCCCCTTACCTTGCACGATAGGACCCTATTAAAGAAGAGACTTTGATGACGGCCCGTCTCGGGTTAGGAGGCAAATCGTTAATGTTGCCCGATCGTAAATTAGACAGTTTCTCGTTTAACTAACAAAAGGGATAATTTTATTGGAAATGATATCTTTGAAATGAAAAGATAGGTGATGGATTGAAATAGATACGTATTTGAAACAAGAAAGAACCTTTAATAAAAATTAAAGACCCGGATCTTATAAATTTCAAATTGATGGAATGAGTTTCGAAATAAAACCGAGACCCACTATCTAGCGAGATAGGAACCAACGGTATGGTATTTCAAAATAAAACCGAGACCCACTATCTAGCGAGATAGGAACCAACAGTATAGGTAGATGAACGCCACACCCGAAAGGATGATAACTTCAAATAAGGAAAGAACGACGCCACTAGAAAACTAGATAAGTCAATTCAAACCTTAAGAATTTAGGAGAGTGAATACTCACCAAAAGAAAATTTTCTTTCATTCAAATTCAAGTTGTGTTTACAAGAATGTAAATGTGCAATATTTATAGGCCCTGTTAATGATAGCCGAATAGGTGACTGGGATAGGCCTTTGTGAACAGTCGGTCAAGAGAAGGAGTGGCCATTTGCAATTAAAATAAAACACTTGAATTATCCTAATTTAAAATGCTTGAGCCATCCCATTAGTTGACTTCTTCAGCCACTCAAATGTCAATTTCAATTCTTCATGCTGTCCACTATGCCGCCCATTATTTCATGCATTCCATTTATGTTCCATGTGCTTATTAACTTGCTCCAATTTGCCGTGCAAGTGCTTTCATACTCACACACTTTCACCTTTTATTTGTTTAATCAACATTGCCGTCCACCTAGGTAATCCATGCACTTGACTTTGCCGCCCACTAGCATCAATTGTTTATTCATGATGGTTTTTGCACTCCCAAATTTTATTTATTCATTCCATTCAAACTCCAATTTCTATCATGGCCCTCCATTATCTTTCCTTGTGTGCCGTCCCATGCCATATTCCCAAAAGCTCCACTTTGCTTCAATCATTCTTTAATCCATCACTTGAGCATTTGTTAATTCCAATTATTTGTCATCAAGTCTCCAAAGTGTTTCATGCTTAATTAATAATTCCCACTCTAAGCCGTCCACACCACAAGCTTTTATTTGTTTATGGCCTCCATTGTTGTCATCCAAAATAACGTGAATCACCTATAAAATATAAACCAACATTAGTAAAATTTCAGTTGAACATAAATTAACACAAATTTTAATCACTTTTATTTAAATACTAGGTAAAACACACTATCATTCATTATGACAAAGGATTTATTAAAAACTCGTGCTATTTAAACAAAATAATGAGAATTTAAGAAAATGTAACAACTTCTGAAAATTAATCAAACATGCGTATTTTAAAGTGCTAAATATTCTAGCAGTCGGACTAGCTAGTATATTCAACTCCAAAGAAATTGTAATAGTTCAGCATGTTTTTGGACTCTTTTCTATCGTCATTCCAAATTTGTGCCACCAACACCATTGTGGCATCTTTGAATTGCTTGGCTCGAAAACGTGTAATTGGCCCATTAGGTAGCCTTATCGGGTCATGATTGGCGTCCATCACAGCGTCGTGGGTGAGCTCGTATCATCCTCCTCTTTTTAAGTTGATTCGTCCTCGAATCATCACCTACATCGAAAGGAGAAAGATCAGTAACATTAAAACTTGCGCTCACATTATATTCACCTGACAAGTTCAATTTGTACAAGTTGTCATTTATGCGTTCAATGACTTGAAATGGGCCGTCCCTCCTTGGGAGAAGTTTAGATCGCCTTTGCTTGAGAAATCTTTCTTTTCGCATATGAACCCAAACCCAGTCCCCTGGTTCAAAGAGAATGCGTCTACGACCTTTGTTAGCTCGTTGGACGTATTGCTTGGTTCTTGCTTCAATATTCTCGCGCACCTTTCGATGCAGCTCCTTTATGTATTCCGCCTTTTTCCTAGCATCGGGATGGATAAATTTATCTCTGGCGGTGGCAATAATAAATCAAGAGGAGTGAGAGGTTAAACCCGTAAATAATCTCGAAAGGCGAAAATTTAGTTGCAGAATGAACAGTTCGATTGTAAGCAAATTCGATGTGGGGTAGACAGTCTTCCCATGTTTTGAGATTTTTGCACCAAGGTTCGCAACAAGGATGAGAAAACTCGGTTTACTACTTGATCATCCATCCGCTTGAGGATGACATGTGGTCGAGAATAGTAGTTTTGTCCCTAACTTTCCCCACAGAGTTCGCCAAAAATGACTTAAAAATTTTACGTCCCTATCAGATACAATCGTCTTCGGAACTCCATGCAATCGTATGATATCCCTAAAAAACAAGTTGGCAATATGCACAGCATCGTCAGTTTTAGAACAAGGGATAAAATGGGACATTTTAGAAAAACGATCAACTACAACAAAAATCGAGTCCTTCCCAGTTTTTGATCTCGGTAATCCAAGGATGAAATCCATGGAAATGTCGACCCACGGAGTTTCTGGAATAGGAAGGGGCGTATATAAACCGTGAGGCTGGACCCGTGATTTGGCTTGTTTGCAAGCAATGCAACGTTCACAAATTCGTTCAACATCCTTGCTCATTCCTGGCCAGAAAAAATGTTCTTGATGAGTGGACAATGTTTTGTCTCGTCCAAAGTGACCCATAAGGCCACCACTATGTGCTTCTATCACAAGCATGTCTCGTATAGAACCTTGCGGTATACAAATCTTGTTTTCCTTGAAAAGGAATCCTTCATGCCTGTAAAACTTATCAAAAGCACCACTCTCACAAGCATTATAGACATTGCCAAAATCAAAGATCGTTAGCATACAATTCCTTAATATGATGGAAACCAAGTACTTTAGAATCAAGAGAGGTTAATAAATTGTACCTTCGTGATAACGCATCTGCTACAACATTTTCCTTACCTTTCTTGTACTTAATTACGTACGGAAATGATTCTAAATACTCGATCCATTTTGCATGTCTTTTGTTGAGCTTGTGCTGACCTTTAATATACTTGAGTGCTTCATGATCTGAATGAATAACAAACTCTTTCGGCCTCAAGTAATGTTGCCATGTTTCAAGCGATCTTATTAGAGCGTACATCTCTTTGTCATACACGGGGTAATTGAGTGCAGCTCCGTTCAATTTCTCGCTAAAGTACGCCACCGGTCCTCCATTCTGAGTTAGAACGGCTCCGATCCCTACACCTGATGCATCACACTCAATTTCAAAAGTTTTATTAAAGTCAGGAAGGGATAACAATGGAGCTTTAATAAGAAATTCTTTAATGGCATTAAAAGACTGCTCTTGCTCATCGGACCAATGAAAAGCCGAATTCTCTTTGATCACGCTTGTTAAAGGAGCGGCTATCGTGCTGAAGTTAGGCACGAATCGGCGGTAAAAACTAGCCAACCCATGGAAACTTCAGCCACTTGGCTAACCGCTGTAGGATCGGGGCCATTCTTGGATTGCTCTAACCTTCTCTTGGTCCACCTCTAATCCATTTGCACTTACGACGTAGCCTAAGAAAATAACCTTGTCGATTACAAAAAACATTTCTCGAGATTGGCGTACAATACCTCTTTTCGCAGTATTTTTAAGATCGCACGTAGATGTTGGAGATGATCCTTCAAAGATTTGCTGTACACTAATATGTCATCAATGTAAACAACACATGATTTGCCAATAAAAGCTCGTAAAACATGATTCATAAGTCGCATAAAAGTACTTGGAGCGTTTGTAAGTCCAAATGGCATCACCAACCATTCATACAAACCTAACTTTGTTTTGAAAGCCGTTTTCCACTCATCGCCTTCTCGCATCCTAATTTGGTGATAACCACTTTTGAGGTCAATCTTTGTAAAGATTCAAGCCCCACTTAACTCATCGAGCATGTCATCGAGTCAGTGTATCGGTGTCGATATTTGATGGTAATCTTATTGATGGCGCGACAGTCGACACACATTCGCCACGAACCATCTTTCTTTGGTACTAGTAGCACCGGTACTGCGCATGGACTAAGGCTTTCTCGAATATATCCCTTTTCTAGCAGTTCAGTGATTTACTTTTGGAGCTCTTTTGTTTCTTCAGGATTGCTCCGTCTGCGCAGTCGATTAGGCGAGAGATGCTCCCGGCACCAAGTCAATTTGGTGTTCTATGCCTCGAATGGGTGGTAAACCACTTGGTATCTCCTCTGGAAATATGTCCTTGAATTCCTGAATCAGAGACCACACAGAAGAAGGAAGATTCTTGGGTAAGTCGTTAGTGTTCAAAAATGATTCTTTGTATAGTAAGACATACATAGGTTGTCTCACATACAAAGCTTTTCGAATATCTCTTGCTTTTGCAAAAACACTCATTTTTCCATTTTCTTTTTCTTCTTTCATTTCCTCTTCTTTTTGTTCACACTCTCTCGTTTTATCACTTATTTTCTTGTCCCTCTTTTTTTTAAAATTCTTTTCTTTTTCTTTCTCATTTTTCCGCTCATTTTCTTTTGATTTTTCCATTGATGTCTTCATTTTCAACTGATCCTCATAAACTTGCTTGGGTGTTAACGGAGCGAGTGTCACGTTTCGGCCCAAGTACTTAAAAGTGTACCGATTAGTGTAGCCGTCATGAATTGCTCGCTTATCAAATTGCCAAGGTCGTCCAAGCAGTAGATGTCCCGCTAGCATCGGAACCACATCACACAAAACCTCATCTTGATACTTCCCTATTGAAAAGGAAACCAAAACTTGTTTTGTGACCTTAAGTTCTCCCGCGTCATTAAGCCATTGTAGCTTATATGGATGGGGATGTTTGGTGGTAGTCAATCCAAGTTTCTCAACCAATATGGTGCTAGCTACATTAGTACAACTTCCTCCGTCTATAATGACGCAACAAATCTTCCCTTGTATTTGACAACGCGTATGGAAGATGTTTTCACGTTGTTGCTCATTTTCGACACCTTGTAAACTAAGGCTCCTTTTTACCACCAAGATCTCTCCACTTTCGGCTTGTTCTATTTCTTCCTCATCTTGGGATGTCTCATTGGCATCGTCTTCCTTTTCACTTTCGGATTCGATCTCACCATTATCTCGGACAAACATAGTGTTTCGATTTGGACATTGACTTGCAATATGTCCTCGTCCCAAACATTTGAAACACTTAATGTCTCGGGATCGATTCGGAAGAGCTTCCATTTTACCTTCGCTTGTTTCACCGATAGGCTTGTTAGTCTTGGTTGCGCCACTGATTTCTTTGGCTCGGTTCGGTATGTCCCTTTTGTTGGTCACTTGTCCCCACTTCAATGTTGAGGCTTGATTCGGGTTTGCTCTAGGCGTAGCTTTTCATTTCAGCTGTTTTTCTACCTTTATAGCCATGTGAACCATTTCGATAATATCGATGTAATGATGTAATTCTACAATATTTGCGATATCTCGATTGAGGCCAGCGCTAAAACGTGCCATGGTGGCTTCTCGTTCTTCTTCCATATTGGCTCGGATCATGGCCACTTCCATCTCCTTGTAGTAATCTTCTACGCTTCGGTGACCCTGGGTTAGGCTTTGCAATTTTTGATGCAACTCGCGGTGATAGTAGGTTGGGATGAACCTTTTCCGCATTAGCGCCTTCATTTCTGCCCATGTGGATATTGGGCGTTCACCATCCCGTCTTCGACTCGTCGTTAATTCATCCCACCAAATGAGGGCATAATCAGAAAATTTGATGGCAGCAAGTTTCACCTTCTTATTTTCTGAATAATTATGACAGTCAAAAATTAGTTCCACCTTCTTTTCCCACTCAAGGTAGGCTTCCGGATCGGACCGCCCTTGAAAAGCAGGAATCGCCATTTTAATGTTCTTTAAATCGTCATCGGACCATTCTCGATCTCTTCGCTCACGGACTCGTGGACCTTCTCTTCGATCATCTTGTTCAAAAGCCAGTTGCTATCGGCTTCACTTGGTTCATAGACGTCGTTGTTACGTAACCAAGGCTGTTCTCGTCCCCTTCTCGGAATTGGAGGGGTGTTTGCTCGAGGTCTTCGTTCTTCTCTTCGATCTAATCGTTCAGTGATTGATCTGAACATACGTGTGATTTCTTGCAATACTGTTTGCACATCCTGATTTCTCCCTTCGGGATCATTCCTTCTGGTGGTAATCCTCCTCCACCTCCTCGGCGGCGTCGGATGCTTCGTCACTTATTGTTCGACGTTCGGGGCTCCTAGACATGTTTTTAAACAAAATTAATGAATCCTCACTACAATACTCACCTGTTCACTCACAAAGAAAATTATCAACACTCACACTCGTGCTTTTACTCAATTCTGGCTTTTTCTTTAATGTATTCACTCTTGCCTTTTACCGCTCAAATTCACTCTTCTAGATTCTAGAAGGTTGTCGTTGACTTACTAGCAACTCGTAGGTCGTTTCAAGCTAATTGAGCATGAAGCTGGAAAGCAGTTTAATGTAGAAAAGCCAAGAGATGACCAAGATATGTTGAAGGAGGTAACAAATGTGGGGAAGTCAACTATAGTTGATTTCCAACATCTTATAGAGCTAACTAATTATACAGACAAGGACTCGTCTCAGTTAATATAATTTGTAAAACACTGGGAATATAAGCAAGCAAATGTCGTTCGTCCTTTTAGAGAAGAACTTGACAATCTAAACAGGCTACGGTAGGAAGAAGGTTTTTTTTTTTAAACTTACTCGGAAAAAAAACTCAAAATGATCAAAAACGTGTCTAATTTAATTAGCTCTGATACCAGATGATGACGGCCCGTCTCGGGTTAGGAGGCGAATCGTTAATGTTGCCCGATCGTAAATTAGACAGTTTCTCGTTCAACTAACAAAAGGGATAATTTTATTGGAAAATGATATCTTTGAAATGAAAAGATAGGTGATGGATTGAAATGGATACGTATTTGAAACAAGAAAGAACCTTTAATAAAAATTAAAGACCCGAATCTTATAAATTTCAAATTGATGGAATGAGTTTCGAAATAAAACCGAGACCCACTATCTAGCGAGATAGGAACCAATGGTATGGTATTTCAAAATAAAACCGAGACCCACTATCTAGCGAGATAGGAACCAACGGTATAGGTAGATGAACGCCACACCCGAAAGGATGATAAGTTCAAATAAGGAAAGAACGACGCCACTAGAAAACTAGATAAGTCAATTCAAACCTCGAGAATTTAGGAGAGTGAATACTCACCAAAAGAAAATTTTCTTTCATTCAAATTCAAGTTGTGTTTACAAGAATGTAAATGTGCAATATTTATAGGCCTTGTTAATGATAGCCGAATAGGTGACTGGGATAGGCCTTTGTGAACAATCGGTCAAGAGAAGGAGTGGCCATTTGCAATTAAAATAAAACACTTGAATTATCCTAATTTAAAATGCTTGAGCCGTCCCATTAGTTGACTTCTTCAGCCACTCAAATGTCAATTTCAATTCTTCATGCCATCCACTATGCCGCCCATTATTTCATGCATTCCATTTATGTTCCATGTGCTTATTAACTTGCTCCAATTTGCCGTGCAAGTGCTTTCATACTCACACACTTTCACCTTTTATTTGTTTAATCAACATTGCCGTCCACCTAGGTAATCCATGCATTTGACTTTGCCGCCCACTAGCATCAATTGTTTATTCATGATGGTTTTTGCACTCCCAAATTTTATTTATTCATTCCATTCAAACTCCAATTTCAATCATGGCCCTCCATTATCTTTCCTTGTGTGCCGTCCCATGCCATATTCCCAAAAGCTCCACTTTGCTTCAATCATTCTTTAATCCATCACTTGAGCATTTGTTAATTCCAATTATTTGTCATCAAGTCTCCAAAGTGTTTCATGCTTAATTAATTAATTCCCACTCTAAGCCGTCCACACCACAAGCTTTTATTTGTTTATGGCTTCCATTGTTGTCATCCAAAATAATGTGAATCACCTATAAAATATAAACCAACATTAGTAAAATTTCAGTTGAACATAAATTAACACAAATTTTAATCACTTTTATTTAAATACTAGGTAAAACACACTATCATTCACTATGACAAAGGATTTATTAAAAACTCGTGCTATTTAAACAAAATAATGAGAATTTAAGAAAATGTAACAACTTTTGAAAATTAATCAAACATGCGTATTTTAAAGTGCTAAATATTCTAGCAGTCGGACTAGCTAGTATATTCAACTCTAAATAAATTGTAATAGTTCAGCATGTTTTTAGACTCTTTTCTATCGTCATTCCAAATTTGTGCCACCAACACCATTGTGGCATCTTTGAATTGCTTGGCTCGGAAACGTGTAATTGGCCCATTAGGTAGCCTTATCGGGTCATGATTGACGTCCATCACAGGCGTCGTAGGTGAGCTCGTATCAGACTTTCGGCAAACCACAGGGATGCTTCTTGGTATTCGGTTGATAATGGTGAGTAGAAAGTGAGGGAGAGGTTCGGCTAATGTGAGGCTAAACAAAAAGAATAACTTTGAATGGGAGATGAAGGGAATTCGACTTGAGAAGGAGATAGTAGCAAAGAGAAGAAAAAGAAAGTTGAATGGGAAGGTTTGACAACAAAAGAGAAAAGATGAAAAGAAGTTAAGAAAAAACAAAAAGAAATCCACAAGACGAGACCTTAGATGCACTTAGGGAATTTTGGCACACACAAAATTAGGCAACCGGAATTGGAAAACACAAAGCTCTCTCATAATTTCGGCACCCCTCACAAAAGACCGAATGCCTCCTAGCACACCCCTAGCCGAATTTCACCCCTTCTTCCAAGCTCCCACTTTCGGCCAACAACTCTACCAACACCAAATCCCTTGATTTGCTCCTTGTTTCACTCTCCAACATCCATTTGAATCGGTTGACCAATTCAAACTCCATCAGCTCCTCATGTCCACTCATTTGAAATGTTTTGACTCCTTCAACAACCACCAAAAAGAGTCCAGCCGAACGCCAACACCTTACCTCCCTAGCACAAAAAATAAAGCACCCAAATACCGCTGACGAGACTCGAACTCCTTCCTCCTCCAGCTCTCTTGTGACGCCACTCCCTTGCTCCTTAAGTGGCGTCACTTGCCACTTTACCACAATCCATCTTGTGTCAACAAACACAAGAAAATATTCTTAAAACCTGCTTCAATCAGTTTTCCCCCTAAAGCGCCCAAAAAGAAAAACTTTACCAAGGCTCTAGCTTGACCCCGAGCCTCCCCAGAACCCCCAAACACATCTAAATAACAAGCAGAACAAGACAAGCACATAGAAAAGCAGAAAATACAGAACCCCTAATTCTAGGATTTTACAATATGCGCTTTCCCGAAACTAATAAGGTTCTGCATTTGTTGCAGACGGGATTTAGCTCGGACGAGTAATCCTATTGACCTTGCTATATAAAGGATTTAGCCTCGAAGGTTAATCCTAATATAATACCTCTCGAGTATGTATTAAGATTAGGGTTTTGCCTGGACTAGTAATCCTAATCGAGCTCCTCTGAGCTTACGTTATACAAAGGATTTAGCCTAGACTGGTAATCCTGTTATACAATATGTGGCTCGAGAGTGTGTTCCTTTGTTAAGTTCTCTAAGGGGTACCCTTGAATAAGAAATTAAATTAATGGAACCGTACACTTCGAGTGTACTACTTGAGCATCCATCGAAATTCAATGATTCAATGGGCATGTATCTCTTGACTTGGCATGAAAATCTTGAGATGTAATGATAATAAATTGAAAGAACATTGCATGACGAGCTCATCTATTTTTACTTGACATGTTGTAAGTGTTGTGACTAACATGTTTGGTTGAAGGCATGTGCTTAGGAAATTTTGCTAATGGATGGGAAACATTATGTTTTCTGCTTAATTTAATAACAGGATTGGTAAGTTTAGTTTTCGTTATACGAACTTACTAAGCATGTAATGCTTACTCCATTTATTTTTCCCTTGTTTTATAGTGCTCGGAAGCTCGTGAAGGTTGGAAGATCATTGAAGCATTGTCACACTATCAACCAGCATTTTGTGTATATTTAGTGAAATCATTTTTGGTATAATGGCATGTATAAGATAACTTGGCCAATAGTGGCTTGAAATGTTATTTTGTAACCTAGCAATTGGAATGGCTAGTATTGGTTCATTTTGGTATGACCAAGTAGATTATTATGATATACATATATACACATGTTTTATGTTAAAAATATGTGATCAATGTTGGGAATGCCTAAGCTAAACTAAGGTAAGGTTGTGATCATGTATGCTTGTAGTGATATGTCTTGTGAATGGTAGAAATTACCCAATTTGAATGCTTAAATTGGTTGGTATTGGATGTGTGTTTCAAGTGCAGGTCTTGTGTGAAATTTTGGCTGAGAAATGACACTTAAAATAGCTTCATTTTGTCCACATGGGTAGAAACACGGGCGTGTGTCTAGACCGTGTGTGACACATGGCCTAGTAACACGGGCATGTAGTTAGGCCGTATGTCCCCTGTACCTTAATTTTGAGAAACAGAATACTCAGAATTGAGCACAGGTAGAGATATGGACGTGTGTCTCAGTCGTGTGAAACCTACACCTAATTTGATTTAAGTTAATTAACCACACGGCCTAGCACACGGGCGTGTGGCGCAAGTCAGAGAGCACCATAAATTGAACACGACCTGTAGCATGGGCGTGTTCCAGGGTCACACGGGCTTGTCCCTTGGACCAAATGAGCGTGTGAGTCTTACACCTTAGAAAAAATTTGTAATACTACAAAAAATTCTTAGAGGTTTCGATTAAGTCCCGATTAGATTCTAATGCTCGTATTGGGCCTCGAGGGCCTGATAAAGGGACATTATAGATTATCTCGGTAAATAAATAGTAAATTTATGTAGTTTAATAGAAAATTATTTTAAATGTTCTGGTAATGCTTCGAAACCCTGTTCTAGTGACGGGTACGGGTTAGAGGTGTTACAGGAAGTGTATACTCTCATATTTGAGTATTTGAAAGGTTGGTTAGTTAATGAAAGCTATATGTTGGTGTATTCACATTATTGAATTATATTTGTGAGATTGCATTGAGTTTATTTCATACGAGCTTACTAAGTTTTATAGCTTATTTTGTTTATTTTTTCCGTGTTTTATAGTGTTATCAAAGCTAACTCAGATTCTAGGGTTGTTAGAGATCGCTTCACACTATCTACCTATCTCTTGGTACATATGAATTTTGGTATTTTAAGTATATGGCATGTATAGGGACAATGGGTCATTTTGGTATTGTAGCATGATTTTGGCCATTTGTGTTGGCTTGTAAATATTAAATGTTTGGTTCTATGTTAGACATGTAAGTTGGCTTATTTTGGAAATTATGTGATGTATATATATGTTTGTTAATGCCTCTTAGTGATGTGGTCCATGTTTTCTTGGAAATGGCTTGTTTAATACAACTTTTAAGGTAGCTAATACTTGATGAATTGAAAATGATTATGCTTGTGAATTGGTGCCAAATGATGTGTGTTTGGTAAAGGTTTAGTTAGTTGATTTGTATATGTGTTTTTTGTATGTTTTGAATGAATACAACATGAGTTTATAAGCATGTTAGTTGTTGTATTAGAAATGGTATTATTTAGCCTTGATTATGGAAAAGTTAGATGTTCATTTATCTTATGAATTGGTAGCATTTGGGTTGTGTAGGTACATGCAATTTGGGTGGCAAATTGGCTTGGTAAATAGCCTATTTTTGTCCACACGGGCATGTGTCTCAGTTGTGTGCAACACATGGTTATGTTACACAGCCGTGTGTCCCCTGGTGTTGAAATTAAAATCAAGTCAGTATGCTCCACACGGCCTAACACACAGGCGTGTGACTTGGCCGTCTGACATAAGTCAGTATACACTACAGGTTTGGCATGGCCTAGCACGCGGCCTAGCACACGATCGTGTGTGGCCATTTTTAGGGCACACAGGCGTGTGTGTTGGCCGTGTGACCCAATTCAGAAAGTTATATGGGGCCGGACACAGCCACGTGCTCCCATTTTGAATGTCCACATAGCCTATGACACGGGCGTGTCTGGTGGTCGTGTTAGATACACAGCTTGGCCACACGAGCGTATGTCCCCTATTTTGAGAAAATTTTTATAAGTGTTCCAAATGTTTCCAAAGTTATCAGTTTAGTCCGAACCATTCCTAATGTATGTTTAGGGCCTCGTAGGCTCGTATTAGGAACAAATTGATTGAGATTGAATCATGAATGTTTGAATTGTGAAAATGTATGCCAAATGGATGTTTAATTGTTATAAGTCCGTTAATGCTCCGTAACCCTATTCTAGCATTGAATATAGGTAAGGGGTGTTACATTTATTGTATCAGAGCTATGGTTTAATCGATTCTAGGACTAACGTAGCGTGTGTGAGAGTCTAGCTATACATGCCATATATAAACTGTGATAGTGTGATGACTCCTGACATTTTAAAATGTGTTTTCATATAGTAATGGATCCTAATCGAGCTATTACTGATAAGATTGAAAGTAATGCGCCAGCTCCCGCTCAAGGGTCAGCGCCTTCTAAATCTAGACCTGTATCGGGTAGCTAGGGAGGAGAGGCTAAAGAATCCTTCATCCAAATGATGAACGAATGGTTCACGTAATATATCCGAACAAACCCGGCTACTCAACAACCTCCACCCTCTCCTAATCCCCAACTGGTTCCCATAACTCCTCAAGGTATAGAACTTTTAAGATTGAATAAGCCTCCAGTTGATAAGATCCGTAAACACGGGGCTAGAGAATTCAGAGCTAATGTTGATGATGATGCTGAGAGAGCCAAGTTTTGGCTTGAAAATACGATTTGAGTATTTGATGAGCTTTCTTACACATCAGCTGAGTGTTTAAAATGTGTTATATCACTTCTGAGGGACACCGCATACTAGTGGTGGAATACTCTAGTATCTGTTATACCTAGAGAGCGGGTCCCTTGGGAATTCTTTCAAACCAAGTTTAGGAAGAAATATATAAGCCAACAGTTTCTGGATTAAAAGCATAAAGAGTTTTTAAAATTAAACAGGGTCGCATGACTGTAACTGAGTATGAAAGAGAACTTGTACGGTTAAGCAAGTATGCTCGAGAATATGTTTATACCAATGAGATCATGTGCAAGCGGTTTGTTAACGGTTTGAATAAAGACATTAAACTTTTGGTCAAGATTTTAGATTTGAAAGAATTCATTGTATTAGTTGACCGGGCTTGTAAAGCCAAAGACTTTAGTTGAGATAAGAGGAAAGTTGATTCAGAGGCTAGAGATTCAAGGAAAAGATCGATGAATAAACCTTATCATTCTTCATCAAAGAAATCTCGAGATTCGTATTGTCGAACGAATGCATCAATGAGATACCAGAATAGAGATCATGAAAATCAATATGTGAGTCCTAAAGCTCAAGCAACTTCCGTCTCGAGCATTGGTAGTGTGAGAAGTAACAAACCTGAGTGCCAACAGTATGGGAGGAAATATTTTGGAGAATGCTGGAATAAGAGTAATAAAGCTTGTTTCAAATATGGCTCACCAGATCACTTTATTCGAGATTACGCATAGTTATCCAATAAAAATAAATTTCAGAACGCAAGACCGAGCAACATGACTACGAGAGGAAGACAATCGAGGACTGTGGGAAATGTGTCTAGTGAAAAAGGAGTGACAAAGGACTCAGCTGTGAGATCTGAGGCCAGAGCACCTGCTAGAGCCTATACTATTCGGGCTCGCTAAGAGGCATCATCCCCAAATGTTATTACAGGTACATTCTCTCTTTATGACACTAATGTGATTGCTTTAATTGATCCTGGATCGACACATTTGAATGTTTGTGGGAAGTTAGTGTCTAGTAAGAGATTGCCTATTGAGCCTACAAAATTTGTAATTAAGTATCGAACCCTTAGGCAAGTATGTTCTAGTTGACAAAGTATGCAAGAACTACCCTTTAATGAATTGGGGTTACTATTTTTCGGCTAATTTGATGCTTTTACCATTTGATGAGTTCGATGTGATTCTGGGTATGGATTGGTTGACTCTGCATAATGCCATTGTGAACTGTAGACGAAAGATTATAGAATTGAAATGTCAGAATAATGAAATTCTTTGGACTGAACTTGATGAGTCGGGTGGATTGCCTATAGTGATTTTGTCTATGTCGGCTTAGAGATATGTGAGAAAAGGTTGCGATGCGTACCCAGAATATGTTTTAGATACCAAAGTATCTGAAAAGAAGATTGAATCGGTGCCTGTAGTTTGTGAATATCCGGATGTATTTCTAGAAGAATTGCCTGGGTTGCCACCAATAAGAGAGGTTGAGTTTGCTATTGTGTTAGTACCGGGAACTTCATCGATATCTATAGTTCTGTATAGAATGGCTCCGACAGAGTTGAAAGAGTTGAAAGCTCAGTTGCAAGAGTTAACAGATAAAGGTTTTGCATGACCGAGTTTTTCGCCTTGGAGTGCGCCAGTATTGTTTGTTAAGAAGAAAGACGGATCCATGAGAATGTGTATTGACTATCGTCAGCTCAACAAGGTTACGATAAAGAATAAGTATCCGTTGCTGAGAATAGACGATTTGTTTGATCAGTTGAAAGGTGCAATAGTGTTTTCGAAGATTGATTTGAGATTGGGTTATTATCAATTGAGAGTTAAAGATTCAGATGTGCCGAAAACTACATTTAGAACTAGGTAAAGACATTATGAATTCCTTGTTATGCCTTTTTGGATTAACTAATGCTCCTGCTATTTTTTTGGATTTGATGAATCAGATTTTTCGACTGTATTTAGACAGATTTGTTGTTGTGTTCATTGACGACATTCCGATCTATTCTCGAGATGAGTCTGAGCATGCCAAACATTTGAGGATTGTGTTGCAAACTTTAAAAGACAAGAAATTATTCGCTAAATTCAGAAAATGTGAGTTTTGGCTCAAAGAAGTTGGATTTTTGGGGCACATGTTTTGACTGATGGCATTCGAGTTGATCTGAGTAAAGATTTCTACAGTTGTTAACTGGAAAACACCTAAAAGTGTATCTGAAGTAAAAAGCTTTTTGGGGTTAGTTGGCTACCACCGATGACCAGATTGCTACAGAAAGATGTAAAATTTGAGTGGTCTAAAAAATGTCAATTGAGTTTCGAGCAGTTGAAAGCATTGCTAACCGAAGCACCAATTTTGGTTCAACTTGAGTCGGGTAAAGAGTTCATAGTTTACAGCAATGCGTCAATGAATGGTTTGGGTTGTGTTTTAATACAAGAGGGTAAAGTGATAGCTTATTCCTCTAGACAGTTAAAGTCATATGAAAAGAATTATCTGACGCATGATTTAGAGTTGGCCGCTACTGTATTTGCATTGAAAATTTGGCGACATCATTTGTACGGTGAAAAATGCCACATCTTTATCAATCATAAAAGCTTAAAGTATATTATGACTCAAAAAGAATTGAATTTGTGACAGCGGAGATGGCTCGAGTTATTAAAAGACTACGAGTTAGTAATCGATTATCATTCGGGAAAAGTAAATGTGGTCGCAGATGCTTTAAGTAAAAAATCTTTGTTTTCTTTGAGAGCGATGAATACGAGATTGACTATGTCCGATGGTGGTTCTATTTTAACAAAGCTGAAAGCTAAACCTATAACATCCTAAAATTAGGGGTCTGGCATTTTGCATTATTGCATGTGTTGCGTTTGCTAAGCTTGTTATTTGGGTGTGTTTGGGGGTCCTGGGGAGGCTCAGGTTTGAGCCTAAGCCCTGGTGAAAGTTTGGTATTTGGGCACTTTAGTGGGGTGAGCTAGTGGAAGCAGGACTTAAGGTTAATTGAATGTGGTTGCTAGCACAAGCAAGATAGTGGCATAGTGGTGGTGGCGTCGCATGTGGAAGCAAGGTGATGGGGTTGAAATCCCATATGCTGTATAATTGAGTTTTATTTTTATGTTTATGAGGAGAAGAGGTTGAGTTGGAGTAGAACTCTACATGGTGGATGGGGAGACTTGGTCAAATTATTTGAATGGGTGATGGAGAGGAAGTTGAGGAGGAAATGGGGGAGTGATTTGGGGAGAGAATCGTGGGATTCAGAGTGTGGGAAGAGGTGGCCGAAAGTGAGGGTCTAGCAAAGGGAATTTTCAGCTGAGTAAATGAGTTTGGAGTAACATTTTCGGTTTTGTGTAAGCGAGAGTGCTTAAATTCTTTAGAATTTCTTTTGCTTTGCATTTGAGCTTTCGGGTCTTTTCGAATCATTTGTACTAGTGCTGAATTTTTGAGTCCACTTTTCCTCTCGTTCACTTGGTTTCATACATTGTTTCTTTTGCTTGTGACATAGTAAACCTTGGCCGAATCTCTCCTTTCCACCCCTTTTCACACATTCTTTCCTACTTTCCTCTCACCTCTTCTCTCTTGTGTGTTTACCATAGCCGAAACCTCACTTCTTTTTCTTTGCTTCTCTACTTTTTCTCCAATAATCGAACCTCTACTTTTCCCCAATTTGAATCGGTTCTTCTCTTCTTTTTCTAATAGTCGAACATCTTTTAGTCTGAAGCTTGGGGGTTCTTAGTCTACCGAATCTGCCTTGTCCATTCGGTTCTTCTGTGATCACAAGGTAGTACTTTTTTTTTTTGGGTTTTTCTTCTTCTCTGCCCTTCCTCTCTTTAGCCATAGTTAATTCTTTTGTATTACTGCCAAGTGCCGGGCGGTTCTATCTTGGATTGGTTGTGGCTGTCCATAGCGGCCGAATCTCTTTCCATTCGGTTTCTCTCTGATCAAGGGTAATGATTCTTTCCTCTTTATTCTTTTTCACCCCTTTTTACTTCTCCTCAAAACTGTAGCATTCAATCTCAATTCTTTATGGTATAAGTTGAACTCACCCACCCTCTGCCATCTCAAATCCCTCTTGTTGTGGTAAGGGCGGAAAGGCCACTTCTCTCATTACCTTGCGTAGTTGTCTAAAGAAATCTTCTTGATAGGGTCACGGATCTTTGAGCAGTAGAAGGAGGGCCAAATACCCTCTTTAGAAGGGAGGCTATTTTGGGGTAAGTTAAGCCTATAGTCATATATATTCACATCTTGGTATTATTGAACAGGAAGGCTAATTGAGAGCCAATGATGTTTTTAGGTGCTTCAGGTAGTACGTGATCAATATTTCAAATCAGGTGTGTAATCTCACACCCCTCTGAATGATTGCTTGTGATGTTGTGCGAATCGGCCAAAAGCCGAAAAGCCAAAAAATCGACATCTGTGCCCACACGAGCATGCAAGCGCTCGTAGTGGTAAAATGGAATATGAGTAATAATAGTAAGTCGCAGAGGGTGTCGCGAGCACTCTCGCAAAACTAAGGCTGTAACGGGCCTAACTGAGCCGAAACGGGCTTAACGGGCCCAATGGTCTATTCGGCCTATATGGGCAAAATGGATGGGAATCTGTCAAAGGGTAAGTGCGGGTGCAAAGTCTGGAAATCTGAGACCCAAAATCAAGCGAAATGGGCCACACGAGCGTGTGGGCCCAAAATGGGTTTGAGGCCCATTAGCTCCGTTGGGACCCAAAAAGGGTTCTGCGTCACTTGAGGCGACAGTAGGCCTTCGGACATGCCATCAAATACAGAATTACCGAAATACCCCTGGAGGGTAAAGTTACTGAAATACCCTCAGTGGGTGAATTACTGTTATACCCCTTAGGGTAGATTTAGCATGATTTGTGTGTATTCTATTTATCTGCTATGTTGGTACATTTTTGCACACACTAAATTATTATGTCACGACATTCTGCATGGGATTGGGATATTGATGATCGGAGGAAGTATATTCCGGTGGCTCTGCCACATATTCTGGTGGCTCTGCTACAATCTGTATAGTGGCTATGCCACGTATATTCTGTTATTCTGGTGGCTTCGCCACAAATTGCGCGATGAGCAGCTTGTCTGCCATCGAGGTGTGTAGCGAATGGATGGGTCAATTTAGAAATCCCCACAGGTGTGTTGGGCTGGTACGGATGGTGTGTAGCGGATGGAGTATGTAATATCCCGGATTTATGGCTTATGTATTTATGCTTAATTGTGTGAAGTAGCATACTTATGTGTGTTATGAATGTGTTTTACGAATTTTGTGAACCTTAGAATGTAGGAAAAATGCCTTAGAAAATATTAAGTTGTAAGTTTAAAAGAGGAAGCTAGGCAGAGCATGGCCTTAAGAAAATTAGTAAGGGAAATATGACACAAAAATGGCCTTGGTAAAGTGGCATGATGGCGCCACTTAAGGCCCAGGTAAATGACGCCATATGCAGTGGGCAAAGGGCTAGGTTCGAGTTGCAAGGGAAGCAAATGAAGGAGTTTTTATTTTGCTGCAAGATGGAACAGTAGTGGACAGCAATGGGGCACTAAGGAATGAGTTCAATCCTTTCTAAAATTCGGCTGAGATAAGGGATAAATGATGGATTATTTTTATTTTTAAATGAAGTGATAAAGAGAAAATTAAGGGATTAGATAAAGGATGAGGAGTTGGCCGAATATGGGGCACTGGGGGATGGTATTTTTGGTTTAATGATAGCCAGGTAAGTGTGCCGAAAATTCTTCTCTTCTTATCTTTTCATTTGTGCCGAAATTCTCAAAAGATCAGCTTGTGTCCCTTTTCTTTTCTTCCTTTTTGCTACTCATTTCCATAAGCTGAAATTTATCAAGCCACATTCTCTTCTTCTTTTCATCAAAGGCCGAATACCCTCCTCTCAAAATCCCACCATAGCCGATTCTCTCTAAGCCTCATACTCTTTCTTTTCTTTCCCTTGTTAGTGTTCATCAAAAGCTGAAATCAATTGATCAAAGATCTAGGCCATAAGCCAGAATAGCTCTGTGGTTCGTAAAGGTGTTACCGATTTCAGTATTAAGGGTAAAGATCAATTATTATTCAATCTTCAATCTTTTTCTTTTAGCCGAAACTTAAGGACTAATCCATTAATGTTCTTGGCTGAAACTCTAAAAGAGGGTTTCGGGATTCTGTTAGTGTCGACTACAAGGGAGGAGATCATTCGAGATTTCAGATCTAAGGCAAGTAAGGTGTGATATTCGGCCATAGGCCATTTTAATAGATCTTGTGTGAAAGGCTGATTCTAACTTATATCTATAGGGATCTCGACATCATCAAGAGCAAGTAGCACTTTTCGGGATTTAAGATTCACAAGGTAAGTGAATCTGATATTCGGCCAAGGCTATAGACAATGATTTAGATCTATACTTTATTTATTCAAAAGCCGAAAACTAACTAGTTCAGTGATTTAGTGTTTAGCTGATTGCAAGAAGAGGCATCACAAAGTATTTCGGGATTTGATTAGTAGTCAAATCGGTAGCAAGGTAAGAAGTTGGTTGCGTTAATCCTTCGGGATTTGGTTTTATAGCCGAATAGGCTTTTGTTAAAATAATAAGTGTTGGCCGAATGTAGGGACTAAGATCTAGAGCATTAAATCGGGATTCTTCGGGATTTCAGTGAACTCGTTAAGTATACCAGGTGTGTAGCCCTTCCCTAAGTCTTAATAGATTTACGGAATTAAATTTAATATATGTGTTTATAATAATGTGCAAAGTGGGCTAAGGTACCATGCAAACTCAGGTACGTTTATCTACTCCTACTATGAGTATAATATGATCTGTACAACACATATGTGAAATTATAAGAATGTGAATAAGAAATATGACATGGTTTATGCATATTTGTATGACATGGGGCATATGGGTTATATGGAAAGGGGAAGTGATCTGGTGGTTTATACCACAAATATCTGAACGTGGTGATTTCGGTCACATAATTTGAATGTGGTGACTCATGTCACAAAATTTTATCTGGTGGCTATGCCACAATATATATAAGGGCGATGAGCACGTCGTCTGCAGCGACTGCCTTCAATGATGTGTAGCGGATGGAGGGTTGACTTAGTAGTCCCCACGATGTGATGGTTGGAACGGGTGATGTGTAGCGGATGGTTATCTAGGTTTGGGTTCGGGATTGCATCATTATTTATAATTTGTGATATGTATAAGAATGATCTGATATACCTGAATCGTTAGGACTTAGTGTTGGTTATACACTGAGTCTGTTTGACTCACCCCGTTGTGGGATATGTTTTCAGGTGACGCTCAGTAATGGACCGGGTCGGCAGGAGCTTAGTGGTGGCCATGCTCAGCTCAGAGCTTATTTTTAATTTGGACTTTCTATTTTCTTTTTCGAATTTGGATTTATTCAGGATTTGTTTTTGATGTAATAAGGCCATAGTATGAGACTGTTTTATGCTTGCTTTTACTTATTTTTATCACGATATTATTATTGTTAAATCAAAGGTTATCAAAATTGTTTTTAAAATAAACGTTCAATGTTTTGACATCTAAAAACAGATGATTTCCAATTTAAAGGTGAAACCTAAAACAAATTCAGCATGTCTTTCAACTTGTGGTTTTGTAATATAAAAACAAGATTTTAATAAATCCCTGATTTCAAAAAGAACAAGATTTTCAACTGAACCCCACACAAAACAAGTTTTCTTCCAAAATCACTCAAATTTTCCAAAGTAACAAACGAATTTTGAAAATGTTTTACTCAAGGAACATACCAGATTCGGTCAAGTCTCGTGGGCCGGGTTTGGGCTGTTTTAGCTTGGTATCAGAGCCCAATTTTAAACTCTAGTCCTTGGGTTTAAAGCCCACAACATTTTCAAATTCGAGCCCAAATGAATTTTGTTAAAAATTTTGTGAAATGAGCAGGTTTTTTCGGGCATGGCACCTAAGTCTCCGACCCGAAGTCCACTAGGTAAGTACTCCTAACCACTGTGTGATTTATTGTATGATCTGTATGTGGGTATAACGGGAACGTAGACTAGTATGTTAAGCTATTGAACCCTAGGATTAGTTTACCCCAACATAAAAATTACATAAGACTTGATGCCTAATTAAACAAATAAGTCGCCGAGTTAGTGTGTGGCAACCATTGTGCGCATGTCTAGGATTGGACTTAGGAAGAGCCTGGTATTTAAGCAGTCTTCGTGACTCACCTCCTCTTCGCTCGAATCCTACCTGGTGCGTAGTAACGGTTCACCCTAACCAAGAGGACTTACTCACGGGCTAAACTCAGTGACTAAAACACGAAAGGGACTAGCCATATTTTCATGAAAACCCTAGTTTTAAAAATCAACAAACTACCCTTTTGAATTGTGAAAATTTTGTATTTTGAAAATTTACAAAAAAAAAAATTCCCAATTTACAAAATTACCTAAATACCCCTGATTATAAAATTACTAAAATGCCCTTGGTTTGAAAAAATTTTTAAATTACCATACTACCCTCGATTTTTTTTACTAAGATTTGCTTACTTTACAAAAATATCCAAAAACCTTATTTTGCAAAATATCAAAATACATTGATTCGGGGAAATTTACTAAAATACCCTTGACTTACAAATTACCAAAATAGCCCCGATTTCCAAAATTTCTGCAACATCACCGATTTGAAAAACAAATTCTCAAAAAGAACCCCAAGTTTTGCAAATTTTGAAATTCCTTTGATTTCTAGAGTTTTTCAAATTGACCCTGGTTTATTACCAAACTACCCTTTTAGGACAAATGACGAAAATACCCCTAGGATAGGAACTACTGAATGGATGTGTTTCTCTGAATTAGGATAGAAGACTTGAAACTCTGAATGATCGAAGGAACCGCTCTTAAACTTCTTGTCATAAAATTGTTTGCGAATAATCAGTAGAATAAGATACTAATGCATAAAACTTTCTAATCAGATTAAAGCGCGATCGTAGATATGAGCTCTAGGGGACGTGGTCGTAATGTGCGAGGACGCGGTCAAGGTAGAATGACTGCGTCAGAACCCGTTAGGTCGGGTCAATGGTCCAAAAATGAGGTACCACCACCCCCACCATCAGCTGTTGGTGTTGAGCAACAAGATCGGGCGGGGATGATGCGATGATCGCAGCGATCTTTGCGAGTTCTTGAGATGGTGGCTGGAGCAGGTGGAAATATGGGAGCTCGAAAATCTGTACCCGAGCGACTCCGAGCCAACGGAGCTGAGGTGTTCCGTGGTGTATCTGGTGTGGCACCCAGTACGGCTGAGTATTGGTTGGAGGCGACAGAGCGAATTATGGATGAACTGGATCTGACCGCTGAGGAGAAGCTGAAAGGAATGGTGTCGTTTCTTCTTGACGAACCATATCAATGGTGGCTCACAGTTCGGGATGGTGCCACAGTTGAGGATCTCACTTGGGAGTATGTTAAGGCGGCGTATGAGAAGAAGTATATCGGTACACGTTACACTGATGCGCAGAGGAAGGCATTTCTGGGACTGGTTCAAGGGAATAAGTCCGTAGCAGAGTACGAAGCTAAACTCCTAAGGTTGAGCCGGTATGCTCGAGGAGTAGTGGCTACGGAGCATGAGCGATGTGTCCGGTTTGAAGACGGACTAAGGGATGACCTGAGGTTGTTAATAGCTCCGCACCAGGAGCGGGAGTTTTCTGCATTGGTAGAGAAGGCTAAAGTAGCTGAAGGGATTAAGGACTCTGTGAGGCAAAACACGAATCGGAACAGGCAGAAAAGAGGTTTTGGATCGTCAGAATCATCTGGAAATATGCAGAAAAGGCCTAGAGTTGATGGGTCGCGAGGTCAGCAGGCTGTGACCGGAGGGCAGTATCGTACTTGTACTCAGTGTGGAAAGATGCACTTAGGAAAGTGTTGGAAGAAGACAGGAGGATGCTTTAAATGTGGGTCTAAGGAACACATGATTAAGGACTGTCCTATTAAGATAGACGAGAGCCGACCCACAGGTCAGGGTTCTTATCAGGCTGGAAGAGGTGGACAAAGACCCTCGGCCGGGTCGTGGTCCGCTGGCGAGAGAAAAAAGATCTTTGGAAGAGGACGTGGAACACCAGGCAAAGGTTTTGGTAATACTAAGGCAAGACAGCCGGGTCTAGTGTATGCGGTTCACCGGAGGGAGGATGGAGACGCGCCGGACGTCATAATCGGTACGTTTTTTATAGCGAACAAGCCTTATTTTGCTTTGATTGATGTGGGCTCTACCCATTCTTATGTTGCATGTAGAGTAGTTGAAACTCTAGGCATAGCTTTTGAACTTTCTGATAGGGAGATGACTGTAGTAAGCCCGTTAGGTCAAACTGTAGTGGTGAACAAGATATTTCAGAAAGTACCTCTAGAGATTCAAGGAGTGATTTTCCCTGCTGATTTAATGGAACTACCCTTTGGAGAATTTGATCTTATACTTGGTATGGACTGGCTAGTGGAGCATCGGGCTGTATTGGATTGTGCAGCTAAGCGAATGGAGTTAAGGACACCGGAGGATGAGGCGGTAATTATGATAGGAGAAAGAAGAGACTACTTGTCTAACGTTGTTTCAGCACTAAAGGCTGAAAAAATGGTTCGAAAAGGGTGCAAGGCATTTTTGGCCTTCGTGACTGCGTTGGATGCAAAAGAAGGGGGAGTTAGTGGAGTTAGAAACAGATGGGAATTTGAAGATGTGTTTCCGAGGAGTTACTCAGAATACCCCTGATAGGGAGGTGGAGTTTGGAATTGATTTGTCACGGAATGACTCTCCGTGTCAATTGCCCCTTATAGAATAGCACCAAAGGAGTTGGTTGAGCTCAAGGCTCAAATTCAAAAGTTGCTTGATCATGAGTTTATCTGACCCAGTGTGTCTCCATAGGGAGCACCGGTCTTGTTTGTGAAGAAGAAGGACGGAACTATGCGTATGTGCCTAGATTATCGTCAGTTGAATAAGCTGACCATCAAGAACAAGTACCCGTTGCCGAGGATAGACGACTTGTTCGATCAGCTTAAGGAGGCCGCGGTATTCTCAAAGATCGACTTAAGGTCGAGGTATCATCAGTTGAAGGTGAAGGAAGCAGATATCCATAAGACAGTTTTCTGGACAAGATACGGCCATTATGATTTCTTAGTAATGCCGTTTGGTTTGACGAACGCCCCAGCCGCGTTCATGGATATGATGAACCAAGTTTTTCAACCCTGCTTGGATCGGTTTGTCGTTGTGTATACGACATTCTAGTATACTCCAAGTCTAAGGAAGAGCATGATGAGCATCTTTGGGTAGTGCTGCAAGTGTTAAGGGAGAAAAAGCTCTATGCCAAATTCAGTAAGTGTGAATTTTGGCTTAAGGAGGTTGCATTCTTAGGGCATGTGGTGTCTGCAAAAGGAATAAGGGTGGATCCTCGAAAGATTGAGGCGGTATTAGATTGGAAACCACCTAAAACTATAGCCGAGGTTCATAGTTTCTTGGGATTGGCAGGTTACTACAGAAGGTTTGTAGAAGGATTCTCATCGATAGCCGCACCTTTAACAAAGTTGTTGAGGAAGGAAGTACCTTTCGTATGGGCAGATAAGCAACAGGAGAGCTTTGAGAAGCTTAAGAGGGTTTTGACTGAAGCTCCAGTTTTGATTCAACCTCAGGCAGGGAAGGATTTCGTGGTGTATTTTGATGCTTCTCATACAGGGTTGGGATGCGTATTGATGCAGGACGGGAAAGTAGTCGCTTATGCATCTCGGCAATTGAGGCCTCATGAGGTTAACTACCCGACGTATGACTTGGAATTGGCGGCAGTGGTCTTTGCTCTTAAGGTATGGAGGCACTATCTATATGAAGAAAAGTCAATAATCTACACAGACCACAAGAGCCTTAAGTATCTGCTGACTCAGAAGGAGCTGAACCTGAGACAGCGAAGGTGGGTGGAGCTATTGAAAGACTACGATTGTTCCATAGAATATCACCCGGGCAAGGCGAATGTAGTGGCGGATGCCCTAAGTCAGAAAGTAGTGTCAGATATGAGGGCGTTGTTTGCACACCTTAGCTTGTATGACGATGGAAGTTTGTTGGCAGAGTTGCAAGTCAAACCGACATGGTTGAATAAAGTAAAAGAGGGTCAGTTGGTGGATGAGGATTTAAGTGCTAAGTTACAGCAAGTGCAGAATGGAGAGTTGGAAGATTATGGTATTAATGATGAGGGACTATTGTGTTTCAAGGGTAAAGTTTGTATGCCGAAGAATGAGGAGTTAAGGCAGAAGATTCTTCAGGAATCGTATAGTAGCCCTTATGCTATGCATCCTGGAGGTATTAAGTTGTATAGAGATCTGAGGGAACAGTTTTGGTGGCCTGGTCTTAAGAGGGAAGTTACAGAATTTGTAGGGAAGTGCTTAACATGTCAGCAAGTCAAGGCTGAACACCAAGTTCCGTCAGGATTGCTTCAGCCGATAAAGATTCCGCAGTTGGAAGTGGGAGAGAATTACCATGGACTTCGTTAGTGGGCTTCCCCTTACGCCTACTAAGAAGGACTCGGTATGGGTGCTAGTGGATTGGTTGACAAAGTCCGCGCATTTCATCCCAGTGCGAGTTGATTATTCTTTGCAAAAGTTGGCGAAGTTTTATGTGGCAGAAATTGTGAGGTTGCATGGAGTTCCGATGTCGATTATTTTGGATAGGGAGCCAAGGTTTATGTTTCGGTTCTGGAAAGCTCTACATCAGGCTTTAGGCACCAGATTGGATTTCACTACGGCATTTCATCCACAATCGGACGGTCAATCTGAACGAGTAATCCAAGTGTTAGAGGATATGTTGAGAGGCTATGTAATAGACTTCAGAGGAAGTTGGGAAGAGTATTTGCCGTTAGCGAAATTTGCATACAACAACAGCTATCAGGCCAGTATTCGGATGGCACCGTATGAAGCGTTGTATGGACAGAAGTGTCGCACTCTTACGTGTTGGACGGAATTAGGGGAACGTCAAGTTTTAGGGCCAGAAATTGTAGCAAAATCCGAGGAGAAGGTTAAGGTAATTCGGGCACGATTAAAGGAGGCATCTGATAGGCAGAAGTCATATGCAGATCTCAAGCGGAAGGAAATAGAATTTGCTGTGGGAGATCAAGTGTTTCTTAAAGTGTCGCCTTGGAAGAAGGTGATGAGATTTGGTCGCAAAGGGAAGTTAAGTCCAAGGTTTATAAGACCTTATCGGGTATTGAAGCGAGTTGGACCAGTGGCAAACCAGCTAGAGTTGCCACTGGAGTTGAAACAGATGCACGACGTATTCCATGTGTCTATGCTACGTTATCGATCGGATCCATCTCATGTAGTTCCGATTGAAGAGGTGGAGCTAAGGCCAGATTTATCCTACGAGGAGGAGCCAATTCAGATTTTGGAACGAGATGTGAAAGTGTTACGAAGGAAATCAGTTCCTCTAGTCCAAGTGTTATGGCGTAACCATGGATCGGAAGAAACTTCGTGGGAGCCAAAAGAAGCAAAGCGACAGCAATGCCCTCACTTATTTCAGCCAGGTAATTTCGAGGACGAAATTATTTTAAGGGGGTAGAACTGTAATATCCCGAATTTATGGCTTATGCATTTATGCTTAATTGTGTGAAGTAGCATGCTTATGTGTGTTATGAATGTGTTTTACGAATTTTGTGAACCTTAGAATGTAGGAAAAATACCTTAGAAAATATTAAGTTTTAAGTTTAAAAGAGGAAGCTAGGCAGAGCATGGCCTTAAGAAAATTAGTAGGGGAAATATGACACAAAAATGGCCTTGGTAAAGTGGCATGAAGGAGCCACTGAAGGCCCTGGTAAGTGATGCCATATGCAGTGGGCAAAAGGCTAGGTTCGAGTTGCAAGGGAAGCAAATGAAGGAGTTTTTATTTTGTTGCAAGATGGAGCAGTAGTGGACGGCAATGGGGCACTAAGGGATGAGTTCAATCCCTTCTAAAATTCAGCTGAGATAAGGGATAAATGATGGATTATTTTTATTTTTAAATGAAGGGATAAAGTGAAAAATAAGGGATTAGATAAGGGATGAGGAGTTGGCCGAATATGGGGCACAGGGGGATGGTATTTTCGGTTTAATGATAGCAAGGTAAGTGTGCCGAAAATCTTCTCTTCTCATCTTTTCATTTGTGCCGAAATTCTCAAAAAGATCAGCTTGTGTCCCTTTTCTTTTCTTCCTTTTTGCTACTCATTTCCATAAGCCAAAATTTATCAAGCCACATTCTCTTCTTCTTTTCATCAAAGGCCGAATACCCTCATCTCAAAATCCCACCATAGCCGATTCTCTCTAAGCCTCATACTCTTTCTTTTCTTTCCCTTGTTAGTGTTCATCAAAAGCTGGAATCAATTGATCAGCATCTAGGCCATAGCCGAATAGCTCTGTGGGTTCAGGTAAAGGTGTTGCCGATTTCAGTATTAAGGGTAAAGATCAATTATTATTCAATCTTCAATCTCTTTCTTTTAGCCGAAACTTAAGGACTAATCCATTAATGTTCTTGGCTGAAACTCTGAAGGAGGGTTTCGGGATTCTGTTAGTGTCGACTACAAGGGAGGAGATCATTCGGGATTTCAGATCTAAGGCAAGTAAGGTGTGATATTCGGCCATAGGCCATTTTAATAGATCTTGTGCGAAAGGCTGATTCTAACTTATATCTATAGGGATCTCGACATCATCAAGAGTAAGTAGCACTTTTCGGGATTTAAGATTCACAAGGTAAGTGAATCTGATATTCGGCCAAGGCTATAAACAATGATTTAGATCTATACTTTATTTATACAAAAGCCGAAAACTAACTAGTTCAGTGATTTAGTGTCTAGCCGATTACAAGAAGAGGCATTACAAAGTATTTCAGGATTTGATTAGTAGTCAAATCGGCAGCAAGGTAAGAAGTTGGTTCCGTTAATCCTTCGGGATTTGGTTTTATAGCCGAATAGGCTTTTGTTAAAATAAGAAGTGTTGGCCAAATGTAGGGACTAAGATCTAGAGCATTAAATCGGGATTCTTCAGGATTTCAGTGAACTCGTTAAGTATACCAGGTGTGTAGCCCTTCCCTAAGTCTTAATAGATTTACAGCATTAAATTTAATATATGTGTTTATAATAATGTGCAAAGCGGGCTAAGGTACCATGCAATGGTACAAAGTACTCAGATACGTTTACCTACTCCTACTATGAGTATAATATGATCTCATGCATAAACATATGTGAAATTATAAGAATGTGAATAAGAAATATGACATGGTTTATGCATATTTGTATGACATGGGGCATATGGGTTATATGGAAAGGGGAAGTGATCTGGTGGTTTATACCACAAATATCTGAACGTGGTGATTTTGGTCACATAATCTGAATGTGATGACTCATGTCACAAAATTTTATCTGGTGGCTATGCCACAATATATATAAGGGCGATGAGCACGTCGTCTGCAGTGACTGCCTTCGATGATGTGTAGCGAATGGAGGGTTGACTTAGTAGTCCCCACGGTGTGATGGTTGGTACGGGTGATGTGTAGCGGATGGTTATCTAGGTTTTGGTTCGGGATTGCATCATTATTTATAATTTGTGATATGTATATGAATGATCTAATATGCCTGAATCGTTAGGACTTAGTGTTGGTTATACACTGAGTCTGTTTGACTCACCCCGTTGTGGGATATGTTTTCAGGTGACGCTCAGTAATGGACCGGGTCGGCAGGAGCTTAGTGGTGGCCATGCTCAGCTCAGAGCTTATTTTTAATTTGGACTTTCTATTTTCTTTTTCTAATTTGGATTTATTCGGGATTTGTTTTTGATGTAATAAGGCCATAGTATGAGACTGTTTTATGCTTGCTTTTGTTTATTTTTATCACGATATTATTATTGTTAAATCAAAGGTTATCAAAATTGTTTTTAAAATAAACGTTCAATGTTTTGACATCTAAAAACAGATGATTTCCAATTTAAAGGTGAAACCTAAAACAAATTCGGCATGTCTCTCAACTCGTGGTTTTGGAATATAAAAACAAGATTTTAATAAATCCCTGATTTCAAAAAGAACAAGATTTTCAACTGAACCCCACACAAAACAAGTTTTCTTCCAATATCACTCAAATTTTCCAAAGTAACAAACGAATTTTGAAAATGTTTTACTCAAGGAACATACCAGATTCGGTGAAGTCTCGTGGGCCGGGTTTGGGGTGTTTCAGAGTATTAGGTTGGGTTGCATGCATTATATGCTTTACCATGCTAATAGGGCTAAGGCCCAGTCTGTTTCTGTATGGGCTTCAGCCCAGTTTGCTTCTGTATGGGCTTCGGCGCAGTCTGTTTTCGTATGGGCTTGGGCCCAGTTAATAACCGATAAGGGGATTACACACTGAGTTCTTGTAAGGATTTGGAGTTGTGGAGTACTCCATGGTGGCCATACATCGAAACCTTAGTAAATTTCTGTTTTGTTTTGTATTAAGTTTTTATTTTACTTTGGGGTATAATATTTGTAATAAGGCTATTGGACTTAAATTTTCTTTTAACTTTCATTTCCGTTATTGCTTATTTTTATATGTTTTAATATGAGAGTTTACCTAAAACATTAATAACCGTTTTCCAAAAAATCATGTTTCCGCAAATGTTCCAAATTCGATTTTCATAACGAAAGCAGTTTACAAAATAATAACAATAACACTTTTTTTTCAAGGAACCTTAAAAAGCACATTCGAATTTCACAAACAACAAAGCTTGAAGCTTAAAAAAGAATACGAACTTATAATGAAAGCGTAGTTTTTAAGCAACCCTTCCATGTGACATGCCAGATTCGGTCATAACATCTAGGCCGGGTTTGGGGTGTTACATTTTATGGTATCAGAGCCAGGTTGTAAAACTCGGCTGTGGAATGGGTTCGAAAACATTTTTCAAAATTTATTTGAAATTTGGTTTAGAAAAATATATCTTTATTGAAAGTATGGCACCCGAGTCTTCAGCACCAAATCCGTAAGTTCTCTTACCTTATCTCTAATGATATGATGAAATGACATTAGTAAGAAATTACTAGAATTAGTGTTGGTATACTGAGACTGCTAGCTATAGGAGCTAAGCTTATAGAGACCGAGACATTAGGAAATTTGTTCTGCGAGAACAACTCTTATACCTGCTTTTTATAAAACATTTGTTAATAAACATTGAATTATATAATGATTCATAAAATTTCTAATCAGATTAACTCGACTCAGTGATATGAGTACAAGAGGACGTGGACGTGGTACACGCGGCCGTGGTAGAGGCCGAGGTGCTAGGGCTGGACCCTCAGCATCAGGTCACATGCCTGAAATTGAAGTACCTGCATCACCAGTGACTGAAACAGGGTCTCATGACCGAATTGGAGGGGACGATGCTTTGTCATAAGTAATGCTGCGGGTTTTAGAATGGGTTGCAGGAGCGAGTACTAGGTCGGTAGCCCATAAATCCATTTCTGAGCGACTCCGGTCAAGCGGGGCAGAAGTTTTTAGGGGAATTTCGGGTGTAGCTCCGAATGTAGCGGAGTACTGGTTAGAGGCTGTGGAACGAATTATGGATGACCTGGACTGCACAATAGAGGAAAAATTGAGAGGAGCAGTGTCTCTCCTGCGAGATGAGGCATACTAGTGGTGGCTCACTGTGAGGGAAGGTACTCAGGCGGATCGTATCACCTGGGACTTCTTTAAGACAGTGTTCCAGGGAAAATACATTGGGCCTAGTTATGTGGATGCCTAGAGGACAGAATTTATTAATTTGGTCCAAGGGAACAAATCTGTAGCAGAATATGAGGCGGAGTTTCTGTGCTTGATCCATTACGCTCGGGGTATAGTCGCTACCAACTACGAGCGTTGTGTGGTTCAAGGATGGTCTGCGAGATAAACTGCGGGTACTGATAGCTCCGCAGCGGGAAAGAGATTTTGCCACTTTGATCTAGAAAGCAAAAATTACCGAAGAGGTGAAATGTTTTGAGAGGAAAAATTGAGATAAGGAAAGGGGCAAGAATATGAGAGGTTTTGGGTCGTCAGGTTCTTCCGGGGGTTTCCAAAAAAGGCCTAGGTTGGATGGGCCAGCTCGAGTTGGGATGCCAGTTGCTGTGGGTCAGTTGCGACCTTGTATGCAGTGTGGGAAAACACATCCGGGGGAGTGCTGGAGAAGAACTGATCGGTGTTTCAAATGTGGGTCTAGGGATCATTAGATAAAGGACTGTCCATGAGAGCCTGTTAGGGTGCAGATGGTAGGTCAGAGATTTGCGCAACTAGGGAGAGGTGGTCAGCAGCCACCGAGAGGTCGTGGTCCAGCCAAAGGGGGAAATGGGTTTGGATGAGGTCGTGGAGCACCGGGCAGAGGTGCTGATAATACAGATGCAAGGCAGCTGGGGTTGGTTTATGCGGCTCGACATCGAGAGGAAAGCGATGCACTGGATGCCATAACCGGTATGTTTCTTATATTTGATGTGCCATTTACCGTTTTGATTGATATTGGATCTACCTATTCATATGTTACCTGTACTGTGTCTGGGACTCTGGGTATAAAACCTGAGGTTGTTGTTAGAGAAATGTCTGTGATTAGCCCTCTAGGACAATTTGTGGTAGTGAACAAGTTGTTTAGGAATGTGCCTCTAGAAGTTCAAGGAGAAGTGTTTCCGACAGATTTGATGGAACTGCCATTCGGCGAGTTTGACCATATTCTAGACATGGACTGGCTAGTTAAGCATCGTGCAAAATTGGATTGCGCTGCTAAGCGTATGGTATTAAAGACCCCAGAGGATGAGGAAATGATGGTGATAGGAGAAAGAAGGGATTATCTATCCCATGTGATTTCGGTATTAAAGGCTGAGAAGTTGGTGCGTAAATGGTGTGAGGCGTTTCTAGCTTTTGTTAGCACATCTGATGCTAAGGAATTGTCTGTTTGGGATGTCAGAACCGTGAAGGAGTTCTCGGATGTATTCCCTGAAGAGCTTCTGGGGTTGCCTCCAAATCGCAAGGTCGAATTTGGCATTGAGCTGTTACCGGGAACGGCTCTGGTGTCCATCGCCCCTTATAGGATGGCGTGAAAGGAGCTAGTAGAACTAAAAGCTCAAATCCAAGAGTTGTTGGATCGAGGATTTATCAGACCAAGTGTGTCTCCGTGGGGAGCACCGGTATTGTTCGTGAAGAAGAAGGATGTGTCGATGCGTATGTGCATTGACTACCGTCAGTTGAACAAGCTAACTATTAAGAACAAATACCTGCTACCAAGGATTGACAATCTGTTTGATCAGCTACCGAGAGCTTCGATCTTTTCGAAAATAGATTTAAGGTCGGGATATCATCAGTTAAGGGTTAAGGAGGCATATATTTACAAGATTGCATTTCGAGCTTGTTATGGACATTACGAGTTTTTGGTTATGCCGTTTGGATTAAGGAATGCACCAGCCGCTTTTATGGATATGATGAACCTGGTCTTCCAACCCTATCTAGACCGGTTCGTGGTGGTATTCATTGATGACATTTTGGTGTAATCAAGAACGGATGTGGAGCATGATTTACATCTTTGGGTGGTGCTGCAGATATTGAGAGAAAAGCAATTTTAAGCCAAATTCAGTAAGTGCGACTTTTGGCTAAAGGAAGTGACATTTTTGGGGAATGTTGTGTCTGCCGAGAGGATTAGGGTGGATCTTCGGAAAGTTGAAGCGATATTGGATTGGAAGCCACCGAAGTCAGTATCAGAAATTTGAAGTTTTCTGGGTTTGGCTGGGTACTACAGAAGTTTGTTGAGGGGTTTTCGTTGATTGCTGCACCCCTAACTAAGTTACTGCGTAAGGGAGTACCATTTGTTTGGGCTGATAAACAGTAGGAAAGTTTTGAAAAGTTGAAGAAGATTCTAACTGAAGCACCAATGTTGATTCATCCTGAGGCTGGGAAAGAATTTGTTGTCTATTGTGATGCATCGCACACATGTTTGGGTTGTGTGCTAATGCAAGAAGGGAAGGTGGTGGCGTATGCGTCTCGTCAACTAAGGCCATATGAGGTGAACTATCCAACTCACGACTTGGAACTAGCTGCAGTAGTATTCGCCCTAAAGATATGAAGACACTACCTATATGGAGAAAAGTCGATTATCTATACCGACCATAAGAGTCTGAAGTACCTCCTTACCCAAAAGGAGTTAAATCTCAGGCAATGGAGGTGGATAGAGTTACTAAAGGACTATGACTGCTCGATTGAGTATCACCCGAGTAAAGCCAACGTGGTGGCGGATGCACTAAGTAGGAAAGTGGTATCTGATTTGAGAGCAATGTTTGCTTGCCTTAGTCTTTTCGAGGATGGTAGTTTGATGGCAAAACTTCAGGTGAAACTGACTTGGGTTAATCAGATTAAGGAGAAACAAGCATTGGATGAGTCATTAGATTCTCATTTTCAGCAGGTGAAAAGCGGTGAGATAGTGGATTTTAGGCTGAATAATGAGGGGATATTATGTTTTCGTGGAAGAGTTTGTATGCCGAAGGACTCTGAGTTGAGACAGATGATTCTGCGGAAGGTATATAGTAGCCCATACGCTATGCATCCCGGTGGAAACAAGATGTACCGAGACCTACGTGAACAGTACTGATGGCCAGGGTTGAAATGTGAAGTTACCGACTTTGTGAGCAAGTGTTTGACATGTCAGCAAGTGAAGGTGGAACATCATCTACCTTCGGGATTGTTGCAACCGGTAAAGATTCCACTTTGGAAGTCGAAGAGAATAACAATGGATTTTGTTAGTGGGCTACCCCTGACACCTACTAAGAAAGATTCAGTGTGGGTAATCGTTGACTGGTTGACTAAGTCTGCTCACTTCATACCGGTTCGCACTGACTACTCACTTCAGAAGTTGGCCAAGTTGTATGTGGCAGAAATTGTGAGGCTGCATGGGGTACCAGTGTCTATCATCTCGGACAGGGACCCAAGATTCACATCTCGGTTCTGGAAGGCATTACATGAAGCTTTGGGTACAAGATTGGACTTTAGCACAGCGTTTCATCCACAGATGGATGGTCAGTCAGAAAGGGTAATCCAGATTCTGGAGGACATGTTAAGGGGCTATGTGATTGATTTCAGGGGTAGTTGGGAAGATTACTTACCGTTGGCGAAATTTGTGTATAACAACAGTTATCAATCCAGCATTCAAATGGCACCTTACGAGGCGTTATATGGTCGTAGGTGTCGTACCCTACCTGTTTGACAGAATTGGGTGAGCAACGATTGTTGGGTCCAGAATTGATTTCAAAAACTGAGGAAAAGGTTAAGTTGATTTGGGGTCAGTTAAAAGAAGCTTCTGATAGACAGAAGTCCTATGAGGATCTGAAGCATAGGGAGATAGAGTTTTCAGTAGGGGATTATGTCTTCTTTAAGGTCTCACCTTGGAAGAAGGTTTTAAGATTTAGACAGAAGGGCAAGTTGAGCCCCAGGTTCATCGGGCATTATCGGATAGTGAAGTGTGTTAGATCGGTCGCATATCGGCTTGAGTTGCCCCCTGAGTTAAACCGGATACATAACGTATTTCACGTTTCTATGCTGAGGCGCTACCGTTTAGATCCATCTCATATAGTGCCAGTGGAAGAAATTGAGGTAAGACTTGATCTGTCTTTTGAAGAAGAACAGGTGCAGATTTTCGATTGGAATGTTAAGATGTTGAGGAGGAAGTCCGTTTCGATGGTCAAAGTGTTGTGCCGTAATCACCGTTCAGAGGAATCCACATGGGAGTCGGAGGAGGCAATGCGACAGCAATACCCTCACCTTTTTTAATCAGGTAAATTTTGAGGCCGAAATTTTTTTTAAGGGGGTAGAACTGTAACATCCTAAAATTAAGAGTCTGGCATTTTCCGTTATTGCATGTGTTGCATTTGTTAAGCTTGTTATTTGGGTGTGTTTGGGGGTCCTGGGGAGGCTCGGGTTCGAGCTTAAGCCCTAGTGAAAGTTTGGTATTTGGGCACTTTAGTGGGGAGAGCTAGTGAAAGCAGGACTTAAGGTTAATTGAATGTGGTTGCTAGCACATGCAAGATAGTGGCACAGTGGTGGTGGCATCGCATGTGGAAGCAAGGTGATGGGGTTCAAATCCCATATGCTGTATAAGTGAGTTTTATTTTTGTGTTCAAGAGGAGAAGAGGTGGAGTTGGAGTAGAACTCTACACGGTGGATGGGGAGACTTGGTCAAATTATTTGAATGGGTGATGGAGAGGAAGTTGAGGAGGAAATGGGGGAGTGATTTGGGGAGAGAATCGTGGGATTCAAAATGTGGGAAGAGGTGGCCGAAAGTGAGGGTCTAGCAAAGGGAATTTTCGGCTGAGTAAATGAGTTTAGAGTAACATTTTCGGTTTTGTGTAAGGGAAAGTGCCAAAATTCATTAGAATTTCTTTTGCTTTGCATTTGTGCATTTCGGGTATTTTCGAATCATTTGTGCTAGTGTCGAATTTCTGAGTCCACTTTTCCTCTAGTTCACTTGGTTTCATACATTGTTGCTTTTGCTTGTTACCTAGTAAACCTTGGCCGAATCTCTCATTTCCACCCCTTTTCACACATTCTTTCCTACTTTCCTCTCACCTCTTCTCTCTTGTGTGTTCACCATAGTCGAAACCTCACTTCTTTTTCTTTGCTTCTCTACTTTTTCTCCAATAACTGAACCTCTACTTTTCCCCAATTTGAATCGATTCTTCTCTTCTTTTTCTAATAGCTGAACATCTTGTAGTCTGAAGCTCAGGGGTTCTTGGTCTGCCGAATTTGCCTTGTCCATTCGGTTCTTCTGTGATGACAAGGTAGTACTTCTTTTTTTTCTGGTTTTTTCTTCTTCTCTGCCCTTCCTCTCTTTAGCCGTAGTTAATTCTTTTGTTTTGCTGCCAAGTTCCAGGTGGTTCCATTTTTAACTCATTGTGGCCGAATCTCTTTCTATTCGATTTCTCTCTGATCAAAGGTAGCAATTCTTTCCTCTTTATTCTTTTTCATCTCTTTTTACTTCTCCTCAAAACCGTAGCATTCAATCTCAATTCTTTATGGTATAAGTCGAACTCACCCACCCTCTGCCATCTCAAATCCCTCTTGTTGTGGTAAGGGCTGAAAGGCTACTTCACTCATTACCTTGCGTAGTTGTCTAACGCGATCTTCTTGATAGGGGCACGGATCTTTGAGCAGTTGAAGGAGGGTCGAATACCCTCTTTAGAAGGGAGGTTATTTTGGGGTAAGTTAAGCCTATAGTCATAAATATTCACATCTTAGTATTATTGAACAGGAAGGCTAACTGAAAGCCAATGATGTTTTTAGGTGCTTCAGGGAGTACGTGATCCATATTCCAAATCAGTTGTGTAATCTCACACCCCTCTGAATGATTGCTTGGGATGTTCTGCGAATCGGCCAAAAGTCAAAAAGCCAGAAAACTGGCATCTGTGCCCACACGAGCGTGCGAATGCTCGTAGTGGTAAAATGGAATATGAGTCATAACAGTAAGTCCCAGAGGGTGTCGCGAGCACTCTCACGAAACTGAGGCTGTAACGGACCTAACCGAGCTGGAACAGGCTTAATGGGCCCAATAGGCTATTTCCCATATGGGCAAAATGGATGGGAATCTATCAAAGGGTAAGTGCGGTTGCAAAATCTAGAAATCTGAGACCCAAAATCAAGCGAAATAGGCCACACGAGTGTGTGGGCCCGTATGGGCCTGAAATGGGTTTAAGGCCCATTATCTCCGTTAGGACCTAAAAAAGGTCCTGTGTCGCTTGAGGCAACAGTGGGCCTTCGGACAGGCCGTCAAATGCAGAATTACTGAAATACCCCTAGAGGGTAAAATTATTGAAATACCCTCTGTGGTTGAATTACTGTTATACCCCTAAGGGTAGATTTAGCATGATTGTGTGTATTCTGTTTATCTGCTATGTTGGTACATTTTTGCATACACTAAATTATTATGTCACGAAATTCTGCATGGGATTGGGATATTAATGATCGGAGGAAGTATATTTTGGTGGCTCTACCACATATTCCGGTGGCTCTGCCATAATCTGTATAGTGGCTATGCCACGTATATTCTGCTATTCTGGTGGCTTCACCACAAATTCTGTGATGAGCAGCTTGTCTGCCATCGAGGTGTGTAGCTGATGGATGGGTTGATTTAGAAATCCCCACAGGTGTGTTGGGCTGGTACGGGTGGTGTGTAACAGATGGATTATTAGGTTGGGTTGCATGCATTATATGCTTTACCATGCTAATAGGGCTAAGGCCCAGTCTGTTTCTGTATGGGCTTTGGCCCAGTCTTTTTCCGTATGGGCTCGAGCCCAGCTAATGACCGATTAGGGGATTACACACTGAGTTTTCGTAACTCACCCCTCTGCTTAATCTTGCAGGTGATCCCCAGCATTGAGGATTTGGAGCAGTGGAGTACTCCGTGGTGGCCATATATCGGAACCTTAGTAAATTTCCATTTTGCTTCATATTAAGTTTTTATTTTACTTTGGGGTATAATATTTTGTAATAAGGCGATTGGACTTAAGTTTTCTTTTAACTTTCATTTCCGTTATTGCTTATTTTTATATGTTTTAATATGAGAGTTTACCTAAAACATTAATAACCGTTTTCCAAAATATCACGTTTTCGCAAATGTTCCAAATTTGGTTTTCATAACCAAAGCAGTTTACAAATTAATAACAATAACATTTTTTTAAGGAACCTTAAAAAGCACATTCGAATTTCACAAACAACAAAGCCCGAAGCTTCGAAAAGAATATGAACTTATAATGAAAGCGTAGTTTTTAAGCAACCTTCTATGTGACATGCCAGATCCGATCGTAACGTCTAGGCCGGGTTTGGGGTGTTACAAAACCAATTTTTTTCAACAAATTTGTGAAGCTCAAAAGGGTGATACTGAGTTGCAAGCTAAAAGAATGCAATGTGAATCGACTAATGATTCAGATTATCAGATTGGAGCCAGTGATTGTTTAATGCTCCGAAACAGAATTTTTGTACCAAAGAATTTCAAGCTCATTAAGAAAATTCTGCACGAAGCACATAATGGTTGTTTATCTGTTCACCCGAGGAGTTCCAAAATGTATAATAACTTGAAACAATTGTATTTGTGGTCAGGTATGAAACGAGACACTTCTGAATTTGTATTGAAGTGTTTGACTTGTCAACAAGTCAAAGCTGAACACCAAGTACCTTCGGGATTGTTACAACCTATAATGATACCAGAGTGGAAATGGGACTGAGTTATGATGGATTTCGTATCGGGGTTACCTCTGACTACGAAAAAGAAAGATGTTGTTTGGGTTGTAGTTGATAGATTGACGAAATCAGCGCATTTTATACCAGTATGTACAGACTATTCACTCGATAGATTAGTTGAATTGTACATTGCTGAGATCGTTAGATTGCATGGGGTACCAGCTTATGTTGTTTCAAATAGATATATGAGAGTTACATCGTGATTTTGGAAGAAATTGTAAGAAGCTCTGGGTACGAAGTTGAATTTTAGTACAGCTTTTCATCCACAAATAGATGGTTAGTCTGAGAGAGTAACTCAGATTCTTGAAGATATGCTCCGATGTTGTGTTTTAGAGTTCGAAGGCAACTGGGAGAAATATTTGTCGCTGGTTGAATTTGCGTATAACAACAGCTTTCAATTGAGTATAAAGATGGCACCGTAGAAGCTTTGTATGGTCGCAAATGCCAAACTCCATTGTACTGGACCGAGATTAACGAGAAATAGATTCACGGGGTTGATTTGGTTAGAGAAATCAAAGAGAAATTGAAAGTAATTTGCGACTATTTGAAAGCAGCTTCAGATCATAAGAAATCGTATGCGGATTTGAAACGAAAAGACATTGAAGTTTAGATCAATGACAAAGTGTTTTTGAAAGTATCTCTATGGAAGAAAAATACTTCTTTTCGGTCGCAAAGGCAAATTGAGTCCGCAATTCATCGGGCCATATGAGATTATTGAACAAATAGGGCCAGTAGGATATCGTCTAGTGTTACCGATTGAATTAAAGAAAATTCATAATGTGTTTCATTTATCGATGTTGCGCCGATATAGATCGGATCTATCACATGTAATTTCTCCGTCAGAGATTGAGTTCAACCTGATATGACATACAATGAAGAACCGATCAGAATTCTAGCTCGAGAGGTCAAAGAGTTGAGAAAGAAACGAATAGCCTTAGTGAAGGATTTGTGGCAATGACATGGTGTTGAAGAGGCTACGTGGGAACCCGAGGGCTATCAGAAAACAATACCCTAACCTATTCACTGGTAAGATTTTTTTGGGACGAAAATCCCTGGGGGGAGAGTTGTAACAGCCCATTTTAGTCAAATCAAAACAATGTTTTTGAAACCACAAGTCCGAGGTCAAAATATTTACTTTATTATTATTTAATGTTTACAACATGATATTATGTTTGTGTGAAAATTTCGTTAAGAAATTTTATTGTTTGAATGCTTAATTCGGTAAAAAGGACTAAATCGCTAAGGTGCAAAATTAGGGTTCTATGAGTTAAAGGTGTTAAAATAGCTATGGAATCTTAAAGTAAAGATCTTTATGCTGCAATTATACCATTATTAGCTTAAGTGGAAAAATATGGACAAGTATTAAATGATTTTTTAAGTTATATAACAAAGGTTAAATTAGTAATTTAGATAATTAAATAAGAAAAATCACAAAAGCTATCATCTTTTATGTTCTTCATCAACCGAAAAATTCAACAAGAAAAAGCCATGGTTAGGGCTTGATATTCGGCATAGCTTCTTGACTCAATTGTAAGTCCGTTTTTGTCTCGTTTTTATTGATGTCTATGTTTTGTAATCGTTGCAACTAATACTAGCTAGCCTAGGGGCTATTTTGCAAAACTGTTAAAGATTTTGAAAGTTTCTATTGATGAAAATATGTGTTCTTTGATGTTTGATGATGAAATATGAAATCTTGTTGCTATATTTACATATTTTGTAAAGTGATTTTGAGTAAAAATGAAAAATAGGGATTTGTTTGTGAAAATGTGAAAATGTGTGGTTAAATGTCTGAAAAGTTGATAAATGTGGGCTACTGGGGCATTATAGTTATTCGGCTAGCATGGGTTATGCTTGAATTTTATGATTTTGTGATTTTGTGAAATAAGGACTAAATTGGAAAAGTTGTGAAATATTAGGGGCAAAAGTGTAAATGTGTTTAAAAGTGTGTTTTGGACTAAATTGAATAGAGAGATTATTAAATAAGTTAATTTTGAATATATTTAGATCAAGAAAAGTAGAATTCGGATCTAGACTGAGGGAAAACTAAAGTACTCGATTAATCGACCAATCTCATCGTTTTGAATCCGAGGTAAGTTTGTATGTGATAAATTTCATTATAAATGTATTTTTAAATGCTTTGATATTGTATAAGTTGTGATTACGAGACTTCAGATAAGTTCGACAATGACTTGAGGGTAATTCGACATTCGAAATCCCGGTTGAACCTTAGGAATAGTTTAGGATACTAGTGACATGTCATTAGGGGATACATTAAGTTAGCTTCGGGCCATGATATTAGCACTTCAGGTAGGAGTTATACCAGGTTGGCTTCAGGCCATGAATATCGACTGATTTGGCTTCAGGCCATGATATTAGTATTTCAGACATAAGTTACCTTGATTTGGCTTCGGGCCATGGTATAGGTACTTAGTTTGCGAGACTCCTAGTATCTGACCTCTATTCCGGATGGTCAACAGGTAAACGATAGATGTGGATGAGTGTAAGATTGATGCTAGATGATACAGGTACATACATGACTTATATAAGCTTCAAATCGAGGAAACTTATGAAGGAAGTGTATACTCTCATATTTGAGTATTTGAAAGGTTTGTTAGTTAATGAAAGCTATATGTTGGTGTATTCAAATTATTGAATTATATTTGTGAGATTGCATTGACTTTATTTCATACGAGCTTACTAAGCTTTATAGCTTATTTTGTTTATTTTTCCCGTGTTTTATAGTGTTATCAAAGCTAGCTCAGATTAGGGGGTCGTCGGAGATCGCTTCACACTATCTACCTATCTCTTGGTACTTATGAGGTTTGGTATTTTAAGTATATGGCATGCATAGGGACATTGGGTCATTTTGGTATTGTAGCATGATTTTGGCCATTTGTGTTGGCTTGTCAATATTAAATGTTTGGTTGTATGTTAGGCATGTAAGTTGGCTTATTTTGGCAATTATGTGATGTATATATATGTGTTAATGCCTCTTAGTGACGTGGTCCATGTTTTCTATTAAATGGCTTGTTTAATACAACTTTTAAGGTAGCTAATAGTTGATGAATTGAAAATGGTTGTGCTTCTGAATTGGTGCCAGATGATGTATGTTTGGTAAAGGTTTAGTTAATTGATTTGTATATGTGTTTTTGGAATGTTTTGAATGAGTAAAACATGAGATTATAAGCATGTTAGTTGTTAGTATTAGAAATGGTATGATTTGGCCTTGATTATGGAAATGTTAGATGTTCATTTATGCTATGAATTGGTACCATTTGAGTAATGTAGGTACATGCAATTTGGGTGGCAAATTAGCTTGATAAATAGCCTATTTTTGTCCACACAGGCGTGTGTCTCAGCTGTGTGTGACACATGGTTATGTTACAAGGCCATGTGTCCCCTGGTGTTGAAATTGAAATCAAGTCAGTATGCTCCACACAGCCTCACACACGGGGGTGTGACTTGGCTATGTGACATAAGTCAGTATACCTTACAGGTTTGGCACGGCATAGCACACGGTCATGTATGGCCATTTGTAGGGCACACGAGCTAGCCACACGGGCGTGTGTGTTGGCCATGTGACCCAAGTCAGAGAGTTACAAGGGTCGGACATAGGCTAGGACAGGGCCATGTGCTCCCATTTTGAATGTCCACACGGCCTATGACAAGGGCGTGTGTCCCCTGTTTTGAGAAAAATTTTATAAGTGTTTCAAATATTTCCAAATTATCAGTTTAGTCTTGAACCACTCCTAATGTATGTTTACGGCCTCGTAGGCTCGTATTAGGAGCAAATTGATTGAGATTGAATGATGAATGCTTGAATTGTGAAAATGTATGCCAAGTGGATGTTTAATTGTTCTATAAGTCCATTAATACTTTGTAACCCTATTCCGACATTGAATACGGGTGAGGGGTGTTAGATGACTTACCACTTTTGCCGACAAACATGTAAGTTTAGTATGTTTCAAAGTATACAAGTATTAAGGGTCTCGTCTATAGGGATCCATCAACAAATCATACAAGTACTTTGATTATTCGAGAAAAATTCAAATAGTCATTTCTGTGAATGTTTAGTATGATGTCCATTCATGTATAAGGATATTTAGGTCAAATAGGGCTTTTCGACTTGTAACGTTCTGAGGCTTAGGATAGGTATGGAATTCAAAAACAGGAAGCATACAAGAATTACAAACACGAAAATAGTTAAGCACATCGTATTGATCCTTATTCTTCCCCTTTAATAACCCTTACCCACTCACTGCCTTATTTCTCCTTCTCTCACCTTCCTTGTCTCTTCAGATAGGAAATTAGTGCTAGCCTACGAGTTTTTGTGCACTACTGAATGAGTTTTTTTCTATTATTGTGACTTTGTCACTGTTCTTTTTCATTTTTTCTCACTCAATAATGCTTTTTGGCTTTTCAGGTACGTTTTCTACTCGTATGGGTTTTCTTTTTGGATTTCCCTTTTTGTTTTGCACTTTCAAGCTAACCTATAGTTCCCACATCACACTAATCCTTCACATTTCTCTTTTTTTTTTTTTTTTACAAACTATGCCTTAATGTATCTACTTAACCCTCAATATGTATGGCTAGATGTCTATAGTCGTCCTGTGTAGGAGCAAAGAAAAAGGGTGCATACAATTTATCATTTTTAGGCTTGGGGTTTGCAAGGAGGTTCATCAAGAAGTGTCAATAGGTTCAAAAATTGGTATTAAAGGTGAAATATAAATAGGACAGCTTTTTGGTTCTGGATGTGTTCCAAGCAAGGCCTTAGGTCATCCCTATATATCTTAACGTGCACAAATTTAATCAACAAAAAAAAAATACAAATTCAACTATTTATCATTCATACTAGCATGCTCGTTTCCTTGTACTTTCTATATCACTTGGTACAAATGAAGGCTTAATACCCATTTACAGTGTAACATATAGAACTTCAGTAGTCCAATAATCAAAAATTTAAAATTACCTATTACCATGCCAAATTTATTCATAAACACAAGAAACCTATGTACAGACTCCTAACCAATCACTTGTATTTCTGCAAGCTTAAGCACACAAGACACAAGAAAATCAAAGAAAATTAAAACAACAAATTTCCTATGGTACCCCACATACTATAGTTGACACATTGTCTTCAATGTATAGCCTAGAAAAGGAGAAAATGTTACCTAATTTATTATGGTGGCTAATGTTGGGTGCTTCCTCCCTTGATCATATGAAGCTCGATTTGTTTGTGTCTTCTCCATGTCAGGTTTTTTTTTTTTTTTTAAGAATGAAAGATTTAAACAAACTTTAAAAAAAAAGAATTACAAATTTATCCCTATCCTAAAATCATATTTGCATTGCCTTAAAGTTCAACATAATCCCTAAAAAATACACAAAAAAATAAGCATTCAAGTTTTCCTAAATTTGTCTACTCCTAATCCTACTAGATTACTTTGAGTATTAGTTCTCTTCTTCCTGAAATCCTCTTTTTCTCCTTTCTTATTTTTGTTTCATCTACAGAAGAACAAGTTGCTTGAATAAATCATCACCGAGTAATTTCCTTGGGGGATTCACGGTTTTATCCATCGTTCCATGGGTACTCTTGCCCTTTTACATAGTTTCATAATTATATGTGGGAAAAATATTCCCTTTCCTAAATTTCTCGTACAATCAACCATGTTTTTATATATCTAGGTTCTAATACATATTTGCTTCTTCTGAAGGATCCCACAAGTTATGATTGCTTGAATTAGACTAATCTCAGACATCTCTGATATAGGCAATATTCTTGAAAATACGAATTTCATTCACATCTTGGCTTTTGGTGTCATCAGCTCCTGATTAAACATTATAAGAATTGTTGTCCCCCTTTGATATGTCCACATCTCTTTCCCTGCCGTTAGGAATCACAATACTTCCTCTGTATCAATGTTTCTAAATTCCTTCAAATCTGTTTTATAGAGATAATTGCAGTAATAATATGGTGTATCACAAATTTGGCAAATACTCATCTCAATTACTGGAACATTAGCCCTTCTGATCTTCACAAAAGAGCACATTTTTAGAATGGTTTGGCTGTTTCCCTTTGTTTTAATGCTAGATAAAATTTTTGCACTACAGGAATTATTAGAGGTTCTTCGACTGGTAGACAAAATTTCATCCATTCCCTTTCAGTTGTGTTTTCCCATTTTTCTTTGCAATTCATCATTAAAGGGTCAAATCCCTATACTTGAATAAAAGTATATGGTTCTAATTGTTGCAGATAGTTATCCATATCACCTTCTTGAAACTTTGTAGCTGGGCAAGAAATGCTTGCACTGAAACTGGTCATTTGATGATCTATTCTAATTATATTTTCAAATTATCCTGTTCTGATAAAAGAGAATTTCCTACAATTTGAACTTTGCTAATAATATCATAAGATAGCCATATGTCCTATTTATAGGTTAGGAGGAAAGAATAAATTATTCAAGAGTTATAATCTGGTTCTACTAAGTAAATAGTTAAAGAACAAGAATCCTAGTTTAATTAAGCTACTAAAATGTCAGAAGTTAAGTTAGTTCAGAAAATAGGGTTATGTAGTGGTGTCATGACATCCTCAGGTGATGTCGCAATGTCGAGAGCTAGATTTCTCCGTGTTTTGTGAAATCACCAGTTGGGTTACCTTTGGCCTTATCTTCCCTTATGTTTATTGGTTTTCTCTTGATATCTTGGAAATCCCAAAATACGCTGCACTACAAGTTTTGTTCCTCCACTACAGTGTTAATAGTCCCTCCAAAATAATGTTTTACTCGTTGGCCATTAACAATGAAGGTTTGACCCTCTTTTCCAATTAACTCTATTGCCCCATGAGGGGTTACCCACTGTATTGTATATGGACCTGTCCATCTTGATTTAAGCTTTCCAGGGAATAAATTTAACCTTGAGTTTAATAGCAGTACTTTCTATCCCGGAAAAAGTTCTCACTTTCTGATCTTTGCATCATGTTGAGTCTACTCCTATCCTTGTACATAGTATTTTCGTAAGCCACAAATTTGAACTCTTCCAATTCTTGGAGTAGGAATAGTCTTTCTTTTTTAGTTAATTCAATATCCAAATTTAATTCTTTGATCGCCCAATATGCCTTCCTCTCCAATTCGATTGGTAAGTGACAGTTCTTACAACAAACTAGCTTATATGGCGACATGCCTAATGGAGTCTTATATGCTATTATGTAAGCCCACAATGCATTGTCTATCTTGATTGTCTAATCTTTCCGGCTTGCATTTACCGTTTTCTCTACAATCTACTTTATCTCCCGATTAGATACTTCTGCTTGCCCATTAGCCTATGGGTGATATGTCATTGTCATATAATGCCTTATGCTATACTTATAACTAATGCTGCTTCGAACTACTTACTAAAAAAATGAGATCCTTTGTCACTGACCAGTGCTCGTGGTATACCAAACCTGGAGAATATGATCTTCCTGAGGAATCTTACTACAGATTGTGTATCGTTAGTAGGTCGGTACGGCAACTTCGACAAATTTTGTAACATCCTGAATTTTTGGGCCTATGCGTTTAATGGGAGAATAGGCGTAATATGTTAATTTAAGTGATAGGGGTCCAAGTTGGGCTCAGGACTAGGCAAAGGCCTTGGTTAAATTATCTGATTGGGCATTATAGAGTTAAAAGGAGGTAATTGTGTTTAAAATACCAACGTGGGCTTGTGGCCCAACAATAGGTTGCACTGCAAGGGAATTTGAAGGTGGCGTCATTAACAATTAAAGGGGCCCAAGTTTGGGCCGCAATGAGCCCATGTTTCTGGGCCATTTTTGGCACTTTAAAGGGAACAAGGGGTGACGCCATACACAAGTAGTTAGGGGCCCAAAATTTAAGTTTCATAGAGCCCAAATCCTTTAATTTAAGTTAGCTAAATTCGGCATTAGGGTTAGGTGAAGTGGACGGCAACAAGGCTAAAAAATAGGAGGATTTATGTGGATTTTATAATTGATAATATAGATGATAAAAAGGAGAAAAGATAGGAGCTATCTGCAAGGCAAGGTGATGGCCGAAAATCCACCACCTAGAGGAGTAAAGAATTCAGCTACTTCATGGATAAGGGGTGCCGAATTTTCCCTTTTTATTAGCTTGAATTTTAGTTATCAGGAAGGGCGTTTTCGGTTTTAAGTAGTAGATGCTGAAATTTCTATAAATAGGGGGGATATCTCATTGATTCTGGCATTTAAACCCTAATTTCCTCTTCACTCTTTGTGCCAAAATTCTTACCCTCTCCCTCTACAATTTCTTTTCTTCAATTTCTTCAAAAGCCGAAACCTCTCCTTTCACTCTTTTCTCCATTCTTTTTCTCTTGAGCCAATTTCTCTAAAAAGCCAAAATCTCCATAGTTTTTCACTATTCATCCCATTTGTGACATAGTTCTATTCTTCCGGCATTTAATCTTTTCCTTTGGCATTGTTGAATCTTCTCTCTAGTGCTAGCCGAATCCCCTGTGTTAAGTTAAGCGTCGACTTCTACTAAGCTCTCACGTTCTATTTTGGTTTTTGAAAGGCAAAAGCCAAAAAGCTAATAGTTTAATGGTTCTATGTTGGGCGGCATTCTGGGATTTGAAGGAAACTTGGTCGTCTAGATCTAAAAGCTGAAAAACGTTAGTCTCCAATTTCGGGATTTTAAGGTAAGAAGATTTTCCCTAGATATTTACTAGATTCGCTTATTATATGCAAGAACTTAACTTTATGATGAGGATTAACGATCATAAATTGTGATAGTAGTTCTGACAAGGACTTGTGATGGAATTAAATATGGATCAGGCAAAGGAGAGAATCCCTAAATTTAACGAGCGGTGTGTGATTGGCCACCTGGTTGTGGACTGGCTTCTGAACAACACCTTAAGCAGATAGCAGTTGTGTCGACTAAGGATAGCGTCGACATAGAAAGCATCGTTTTATCAGTAATCAGGTGTGTAGATCTCTAACACACTATTAATCCTGTATATATGTCTATATATTTATGTTATGGGCTAAAAAGCCGGAAAGAGGCTGTATAGACAGTCGAATGGAACTCAAAAAGGGGTTATGCTAAGATGCCAGGTACGTAAACATAGAACTCTCTATGTGTATCAAAATATGTATAAGTCTGCATGATGTTTCTTTTATGTGTATGCATGGGGAGGGATTATGGTATTGAAGGGGAAGAGGTCACATAGTGATCGGTGGTAGAAATCCCACAAATATGAATGTTAGGTCACACAGCGATCGGTGGCTATGCCATGTTTAATGATTCCTGAATAACAGGAATAGGCAGTACGGCTGTCATTATGGTGTGTAACGGAAGGAGGGTTGATTGTAGAAATCCCCAAGGTGTGATGGTTGGTACGGGTTGGTGTGTAGAGGATGGAAACCTAGGATGGGTTGGGCTATTCATTGTTTAACATTTGATTTATATTCATGATTGTTGCCTTTATGTATGGGCCAGGGCCCATAATATGTTTGTGGGCTCAGGTCGTTGTGTGTTTTGAGATTTATACACTGAGTCTTAGTGACTCACCGCTTTCCTTTTTCTCTACTCTTTCAGATGAGCAATAGATCATGGACACGGGAGCCGAGACGGACTCGAGGGGCCATCCAGTTTTTAATTTATATTTCTTTAGATTATTTCAGTTTTTCTTAAGATTTTAGTTTTGGGAAATTATATGTAATACGGCCCCATAGTTTTTATTCATCTAAGTAGTTTTTCTTTATAAAAGTTCTGCAACTTGTGAATTTGTGTCAAAGGTTTTATTATATTTAATATTACAAAGTTTTTTTAAAATGTCACTCATTTATTCAAATAATGTTTAAATTAACTTATGACTTCCAAACCAACAAAGCAAAAGTTTTCCATGTACAACTCGTAGCATACCAGATCTGGTCGAAACGCATGGGCCAGGTTTGGGGGTGTTACAAATTTTAAGACATAATCTACAGCCAAGAGAATATACTAATTCCTAAAAGAACTCAGAAAAGTTCCCATGAAATCAATTCATCGTACATTAAACACTTCGACCTCAATTATTCCTATTTGTGGCATTCTATCCCTCTTAGATATATTTCCAATTCTCTAACATCTATCACATCCTTGGATAAATTCATAAGTGTCTCCATTCATTGTTGTCCAATAAAACCCTTATTGTAGTATTTTTGAGCTGTCATTTTTCCACCGAAATGCCCTCCACAAGGAGATGTGTGACAACCTTGTAAAATATCTTGTATCTCTTCCTCCGCTACACATCATCGGAATAATTGATCTACATATTGTCAAAACACGTATGGTTCCTCCTAAATGTAATTTTTTTATTCATGAGCTATCTGTGTTTTCTATTGCCAAGATGCATGTGCTGGGAAGACCCTCTTGCAATGTAGTTAACATAATCTGCATACCATGGCGTTAGATGCTTACCTGGTCTTAATTGATCCACGTCTACCTTGAATACTTGTTCATCTACAAAGGTCTCCTTTATATCTTCAATTTTCTTCTCTTTTAAATGGTTTTAAATTCAGGATAGGTGATGTGCAATTTGATTCACAGTCCCCTTCCTGTCCATTATCCATGAACCAAATTCCTGAAGTAATAAAACTCATCTCATTAGTCTAGCTTTTGTTTCTTTTTTCTTCATGATGTATTTTAGTGCAGAGTGATTAGTATACACATATGCTCGATTCGCTATTAAGTAGGGTCAAAATTTTTCACATGCAAACATGATCTACCATAATTTGCTGTAGCAGATTAAGCTAGTTTTTACATTTAAGGAGATTGAATATAAGCATTTTCATTATGTTTTAATTTAGTTTCTTTAGTTTTAATTACATGCAATAAAATGTGCACATCGAGTCTTTTATTAACCTTAAAGGTCAAATGAGGCCTAAGGGAGAGCTAATATACTTTGTGAGTGTGTAGGAGACTATTAGAAGGCATTTTGAGTCAATATTGGATGTTATCTCACAACATGGGGGATTTGATGTCGCAATATAGAGAGCATAATAAAGAAAGTGAGAAACTGCATTCAATGTCACAACACGGGCTGAGGGTGTCGCGACATACCCCTAACGATGGCTACAAATGCACATTCTGGTTGCTACGTCATGACACAAGTCCTGGTGTGTCACGACATCGACTTTGTGACGAGATTAAAACACGAAGCATGGGTGTTTTAGTTTGTACAATCGAACCTAAAGCTTGGGAATGTCAGCTACCCTAGGGCTATGGACGACAATGACTACTTGAAGGCTATAAATAGACATCTCTAGCACACATTAGGGACACCATTCCATTAGCTTAGATTCTTTCTTTAGGTTTAGATTTCTTCTCTTGCTTTCATAGGTATTTAAAATTTTAGTTTTCTTGTTTTCTTCAAGAGATCTGATTGTAAAGGAGATCAATTTCTGTGGATTCACTCTATTCATCAATATCATTCAGGCTTTCTTCAACTCTTTATTTCAATTCATTCCCTATGATTAATTCTTCCATTCTTTCCATGTTTTTTATGAAAGCCATGAGGCACTAACCTTTTATGGGGGATTTATAATTGTCTGTTTTTAGTGAAATCAGAAGAATAGTCTTGGGACCACAAATTTGATGATTAAATTATTATTTTATTATTTTAATATCTATAGGGTGTTAGTAAGGTCATATTAAGATTTCGTGTAACAGCCTATTTTTGGTCAAATTAGAACAGTGGTTCCGGGACCACAAATCTGATATCAAAATATTTATTTTATTATTACTTCAATGTTTACAGCATGATTAAGTGATTGTGTGAAAATTTCGTTAAGAAATTTTATCGTTTGAATGATCAATTTGATAAAAAGGACCAAATCGCATAAAGTGTAAAAGTAGAGTTCTATAAGTTAAAGGTGTCTAATAGCTATAGAACCTTAAAGTAAAAGTCCTTATGTTGTAATTAGACCATAAATAGCATTAGTGGACATATATAGACATTTATTAAGGTGTTTTAATGGTTTAATAACAAGGTTAATTTTGCAATTTGGTTAATAACTTAAAATAAATAAAACAAAACCAAATTAAAGCTTCATTATCATCCTTATCCACTGAAAATACTAAGATGAAGAAACCAAAGAAGTTGTTTAGGGTTCGGCACTTGCAAGTTTAAATTGGTAAGTGATTTTGACTCGGTTTTTAATTATTTCTATGTTTTTGTTATCGCTGCATCTAGTACTAGCTAGCCCAAGGACCAATTTGCAAAATGTTAAGGATTTTGAATGTTACCATTGATGAATATGTATGATTTTTGATGATTTATGATAGATTTTGAATGTTTATTGATAGTTAAACAAGTTATGTTAAATGATTTTTAGTGAAAATACAAAATAGGGGTTAAATTGAGAAATGTGTAAAGTTAGTGGTTAAAATGTGAAATAAATGAAAATTAAGGGCTGTTAGGGGCATTATGGTAATTCGGCTAGCATGGGTCTATTGTGAATTTCACTAATTTGTGATTTTATGCAATAAGGACTAAATTGTGAAAAATGTGAAATATGTGGGGCAAAAGTGTAAATGTGTTTTAAAGTAAGTTTTGGATTAAATTGAATGAATAGATGATTGAATAAGTCAATTTTGAATATATTTACATCAAAAAAAACGAAATTCAAACCTAGATCGAGGGAAGAACAAGGTGTCAGATTAGTTGATCCGCGTTATCATTTTTACGTCCGAGGTAAGTTCGTACGTAATCAGCATTGTTACAATTATGCTTTAAATGCTTTGATATTGCATAAATTTTGTATATTAGGTTATAGTCATGCTTGACGATCATTCAGATATATATGACACTTAGTGTGTGATTCGAGATAGCTTCGGCTATATATGACACTTAGTGTGCGATTCGGAATAGCTTCTGCTATATATGGCACTTAGTGTGCGAGACTGAGATAGCTTCGGCTATGTAAGGCACTTAGTGTGCGAAATTATAATAGCTTTGGCTACGTATTAGCACTCAGTGTGCAAAATATCGAGTATTTGACAGTATTCCGAAAAGGTATGAGTTCTTTACGAATTTGTACAGGTATGTACATGTAAAGTATGGGATTCAAATAGAAGAAGTTATGAATTTACATATAAGCATATGATTAAGTATGAGGAAGGTTTGTTGTTATCATGAACTAATGTTAAAGTGTTCAAATTTATGATTTGTGTATTATGATTTGTTGAACATATTTCGTACGAACTTATTAAGCTTTATAGCTTACTTTGTTTATTTTCCATGTCTTATAGTGATTTCAAAGCTAGCTCAGATTCGGGGATCGTCAGAGGCTACATCACACTATCCAACCATTACTTTGGTACTTTTAAGCTTATGGTGTGGTCATATGGCATGTATAAGAAATATGGTTATGTTGGTTATGTTTTGGTAGTGAGTTTTTCCATTTGAATTGGCTTGTAAATGTATATGTTTTGGTTTGTGTATATAGCCATGAAAGTTGGCTTGTTTTGGTATGTTTGAGCCTAGTGTATGTACATATAAATATATGACTTATATTATGAGATTTGTGGAATTAATATTGTAACATCCTGAAATCGGGGTTTTGCATTTTACTTGTGTGCATGGGATGGTATGTCTATTATGTTCATTTATCATGTTCTGGGGTCTAGTTATAACCCTGAATTAGGCCTGAGTTAGGGCTTAAAATTTCATTTTAGTACTTAAGAGGAAGGAGCTAGACAAGTAGGGGTTAAAAGAATTTATTTGATGTTTTAGACACAAATAATCTAGTGGAAAAGTTGCAAGGGAGGCGCCACTAAGGTACAAGGAAGGTGATGCCATAGGGAGCAAGGAGGACCTGGGTTTGAGCTGCAAAAATCCCTTTCTGCTCATTTATTTTTGACGCCACAGGTAAGGAGAGGAGTGCTCAGGTGGGACTCTTTCGAATGGATGGAGAGGAGAAACTTGAGGAGTTTGACTTGCTCAAACAGATTTGAATTGATGGAGGGGAGCAAATTTAGGAGTTTGAATTATTTCAAACTCACTTGGGAAGAGTTGGCCGAATGGTGGACTGTATGCAAGGAGGCTATCGGTTTTGGGGAGCTATTGGTGTGGCCGAATGTCTATAGGGGTTTTAGGGAGTGTTTCGGCCAGCACACCAAAGGACTTTTGTTTTCTTTTTCTTCCTTTTTCGGTAATTCTAACTGCTGGCTGAATTACCCCTTTTGCAAGTTTTGCCAAAGTGCCGAAACTCAATGCTCACACTTCCTTTCTTTACCTTTTTGGTCATTCATTGTTAGCCATATTACCGAATATACCTTTCTTCTTCTTCTTATTGTGTTCAAAACTGAAACCACCATTGCTCATCTTCTCTTCCTCCTATTTTTGATCATAGCCGAAACTTCATCCACTCTTCCTTGTCGAAATCGATCCTATTCCATCTTCTTTCACCTTTTCCTTGTTTTGAAAAGCCGAAGCCAATACCCTCTACTCCATTCGACTTCTTCTTTTAATCCCCTTGTGCCGAAATACTCAACCTTCTTCTCTTCTACTATTCGGCATCATCACTCTTCTTCGTTTACGTTCATTTTTCTTTTCTTCACTTTTGAACTCATAGCTGAATCCTCCTGGTGAGTATAGATTCTTTACTTTCTCCTTCTCAGTTGCTTTGGGTAAAGCCGAAATCTCTCTTATCATGATTCTTTTATTTTTCATTCGTTGTAGATTGAGATCTTTTTTTTTTTGTGGGGTAGCCGAAACCCCTAACATCACCTAAGGGTGTCGAATGTTGGTGTTTGGTAGCCGAACTTATCATTAAGGTAAAGGGTGACTAACTCATGTGGTCTCGGGTTATATGTTGTGGCCGAATGGCCTTTGGTTTCTTAACAAGATGTGAAATCGATTGCAGGGAGGGCTATAGCTGAATACAGAGAGCCTTCGGGATTTGGTGGTCGATCAAGGTAAGGGTTCAATATTAAGATCTATTTCTTAATCATTCAAAAGCTGAAGGCTAATCGTTATGTGCAGCAGTGTGTGGCCAATTGCAAGGGGGCTCTTTGTGTGACTTCGAGATTTGGTTGAAAACCAAATCGGCTTATTTGGGGGCGACATATCCTTCGGGATTTCTAATAGAGCCAAATAGGCTAGTTAGTTACTAACTAATGTTGGCTGAATGTAGGAGGGAGCAACGTTCGAGATCTCGTTAGGTTGCGTAGTTTCGGGATTCTTACTTAGATCTGCGATTAGTCAGGTGTGTAAACGCTTACACACTTTATTAGTTTAATGATGCTTATTATGTTACTATATAACCTTCGATATTAGTGACTTTGCCTTGTGGGCATGAGCTTGGATTCCGGGTAAGTCCCCTGCTATGTGCTTTTTGTTATACACCAGCATGATTTGTTAAATGCTATGTTATGCTTTAAATGCATGATACATGATATTATAAGACGTACGATATGAGCATGATGATGATGGGATTGATGAGAGGAGGGGGATGATTTATTTGGACTGTCACTAGTGGTTTTGACCACAAGATGGGTTGGCCCCATCATTTGATTTGTGACTACGGTCACCAGTGGTTTTGACCACATTATTATTATTTGTGACTAAGTCCAGTGGTTTTGACCACCAGTGGTTTTGACCACACTATTGATATTTGTGACTACGGTCACTAGTGGTTTTGACCACACCGATATATTTGTGACTTCAGTCACCAGTGGTTTTGACCACCAGTGGTTTTGACCACACGGGGTAGTTAAAGGAGATTGGATGGCTAGGTTATGGGTTGCATAATCTGCATGTTTTACTGATGAACTGTGTAAGTGCTTGAATGCTTGAGTTGGGGATTTATACACTGAGTCTTGGTGAGTCACCCTTTCCCTTATATTCTGCAGATGAGGCAAAGATCGCAGATATGGAGCCGAGGAGGACTCGAGGTGGCCATGCATCCTAGTTTGGTTTAACTTTAAACTACATTTTTGGTTTTATTTATTTCTTTTAAATTTGGTTTGGGTTTGTAATAAGGCTGCTAAGTTTTATTCTTTTGGTTTTTATAATTTGTTTTTCTTTGAATATATTATACTTATTGGAAGTAATGACTTGATAAATTAACTGGTAAAAAGCAATGGTTTTCAAAGTTATATCTCTTCGGGTTTTCCAAACGTTACCATCGGGTAACAAAGTTCATAAAATAATAAGAAGGGTAACTTGAATGTTTTTATGATTACAAATTTTCACACAACTTCAAAGGCAGATGGTTTTAAACTTGATTATACTCGTCACACTCTGTTTTTCGTAAAAACCAGATGCTTTCTAAAATTAAGGATAACAAATAGATTTTTCAAGAATGAGTTTGCTAGGTTTAAAGCAACCCTAAAAATAATTTGAAAACTTCACTTCATATTATGTTTTCTAAACTAAAAACGACAAAGAGATTTCAACAAAATTTAACCGGTAATTTGTTTATGCAAACGGTCTCACTCCGTAACATATCAGATTCGGTCATGGTGTGTTGACCGGGTTTGGGGTGTTACAAGTATCATGCTTGTGAATTGGTACAAACTGATATATGTTTGGTAAATGTTTACATATGTGCTATGCTATTTTGTGATGTGTTTAATGTTACTTGGAAATGGTTGATGAATTGATGATGTTGTGATTGAGGTTTAGGCTAAGAAATGCTTAGATGAAATGGTAGGAATTATGTTTGATTTGGTTGTTTTAGGTTGCCTATTATGCTTTGTTTTGGTGCCATATGTGTAAGTGAAGGTGTGTATCAAATGGGGTGGCAAAATGGCTTGGTAAATAGTCTATTTTTGTCCACACGGGTAGAGACACGGGCGTGTGTCTCAGTCGTGTGTGACAAACGGTCATGATACACAACCATGTGTCTCCTGGTGTTGAAATTGAAATGAAGTCAGTATGCTCCACACGGTCTCACATGCGGGCGTGTGATTGGCCGTGTGATCAGCCGTGTGGCACAAGTCAGTATACCCCCTAATTGGCACACTGCCTAGCACAAGGGCGTGTACTTGGCCGTGTTGCATAAGTCATATACCTTATAGGTTTGGCACGGCCTAGCACATGGCCTGGCACACAGGCGTGTGTGGCCACTTCGAAGGGCACACAGGCTAGACACACGGGCATGTGGTTGGCCGTGTGACCCAAGTCAGTAACCTTACTTGTTTGGACACGGGGTAGGACACGGGTTAGGACACGGCCATATGCTTCCATTTTGAATGTTCACACGGACTGAGACACGGGCGTGTGTCCTTTGCTTTGAGAAAAATTTTCTAAGTGTTCCAAACGTTTTAAAAGTTATCGGTTTAGTCCCGAACCACTCCCAATGCATGTTTAGGGCCTTATAGGCTCATATTAGGGACAAATTGATTAAAATTTAATGATGATTCCTTGTATTGATTAAATGTATGAGAAAAATATGTTTAAATGTGTTGTAAGTCTGGTAATGCTTTGTAACCCTATTCCAGCATTGAATACGGGTGAGGGGTGTTATATTTCGTTAAGAAATTTTGACGTTTGCATGCTTAATTAAGTGAATAGGACTAAATTGTAAAAAGTGTAAAAGTAGAGTTCTATTAGTTAAAGGTGTCAAATAGCTATGAAATTTTAATCCAAGGAACTTGGATGGTAAGTAGACCAATTGAGGTGATAATGGATATTTATGGAGTTGGTTTTGTTGAAATTATGGATGTTTTTAAAGGATAAAATGGTAAATAAGTATTTAAAGTTAAAATAACTTAAACAAAATGCATTCATCTTCTTCATTTCACACCACTCAACCGAATTCACCACTGAAGACATAGCTTAGGTTCAGCCAAGTTTAAATCTCTTGCATGTAAGTGATTTTGATCCCGTATTTAATGATTTTTTTTTCTATTTTTTGAAGTCGTTGTAGCTTAATCTAGCTAGCCCGAGGATTAATTTACAAAATGAATGCTATTGCATGATTCTTGATGTTTCATGAAAGATTATGCGTCCTTGTTGATAAATAAACAAGTTTTGTAAAGTGATTTTTTATGAAAATGTCATTTAAGGACTTATTTGTAATAGTGGTAAAAGTCCATGGTAAATTTGTGAAATGATGATTTGTATGGATTGATATAGGTCCCTAGAGAAATCGAATAGCTTGAGAAAAGGATGAAAATGCTTAGATTTCAATTTATGAGCTTAAGGACTAAATTGTAAAAGGTTAAAATATTAGGCGAAAATAGTAATTTTGCAAAAATATTAGGCGAAAATAGTAATTTTGCAAAAATATTAGGCGAAAATAGTAATTTTGCAAAAATAAGAAATATGGACTGGATTTAATAATATAAGTATTAAATAGATTGAATTTTTCTATGTAACACCCCTTACTCGTATCCTACGCCAGAACCAAGTACGAGGCCTTACCAGACTTAATAATACATTCTACCAAATCCTGAGCCACAAAATTTCACTTTTAATTTAAAATTTAACAAACACATGCATACACAAGCATTGTAACTCCATGACCAATATGAGACACAACTCGTGGCCAAATACAGAATAATCCTTATTACCGTTATGAAGCAATACATTTGGTCAAATTAATTAACATATATACAAAATGACTTAGTCAAGCCCCTATACATGCCATAACTTAAATCATTTATAAATAAAGATACCTATAGATAGCTTGATAGTATGAAGCGATCTCAGATGACCTCCAGCCCGAGCTTGTTTAATAGGACTCTAAAACATGGGAAAGAAAAGGGGGTAAGCTTATAAAGCTTAGTAAGTTCACTTGTAAAAATAATAAGCATTAGCAATGAATTAAGCTTACTACTAAGCTGTCATAACTTGCATAAATAATGCTAAGTTCTTACTTTCCCAACTTACTCAATTGTAGCCTTACCAAAGCCTCAACGTGACAAATCCTCACAACAAGTTCTCAAATTGACACAATCATTAAAACACATGCTTATACCTTATTACTCATGTTCACATTAATTTGTCTACTTGAATCCCTATCACTAAATTATTTATTTATTGAGCTACAAAGCTCCGAATTATAAACCACTAATTTTCCCTGAAACTAGACTCACATATCTTCATACCATAAAATTTCTAGAATTTTTGGTCTTTCCAATTAGTACATTTTATTCATTAAAATTTCCCCTATTTCACTGTTTGACTATTCTGCCCCCTCTTCACTACAAATCAATTTTCTCCTTGTACAGAATTCAAATGACCATCTTGTTTTATTCATTTGAAACTATACTCATTCTGGATTTCAGGAATATAAATTATATCACATAATTATTTTTGTAAAATATTTGATGATTTTTCCAATTCAGAACAGGGGATCACGTAATCATTCTAAACCAGTCTCACAAAAATTCAAATATCTCAGGATATAGAATTCTTTTTATTGCTCTGTTTCTTTCATATCAAAATAGACTCAATAAGATTTAAATAAATATCTCATCCAACTTATAATTCAATTTGTACTATTTTTGGTGATTTTTCAAATTCACATCACTACTACTATCCAAAATAGTTTTATTGTAACTTTTTGCTCTCTCTCACTTTAGTTGTATTCATTACTTACCTATAACAATCTTTTCGATTTCTGATTACATATCGAGCATATTGCTCATACATTACACTTGCATATACCTACACTTATCACAATAACATCACACATAATTTCACTTAATCGATTTTCCCTTTGAACGCTTCGGAATAATAACAGATACGCGGTGGTTTCGCACACAGCCCACCTTTGAAGTTGAAGCCCTCTTGTACACATAGTGGTTGTAACATCCTTAAATAGGGGCTCTTGCATTTTAATTATTTGCATGTGAATGGCTTGATTGTGATGCTAGTTAGGTGTCTTAGGGTCTGGGTAGGAGCCAAGGGTTGGCCTGAACTATAGCAAAACTTTTGTTTTTGGGCACTGGGCAAGGGGAGCTGAAGGAGCTAGGTGTTAAGAATATTGTATAGCAAGTTTTAGCACAAGAAGTGCCTTGGTAAAGTGGCAAGAAAGCGCCACTTAGAGTTCAGGGAAGTGATGCCACAAATAGGGGGAAGGAGCTTGGGTTCGAGTTGTAGAAATCCCTCATTGGGTATTTCTTTTTGATGCCAGAGCTGAGAAGAGTTGTGTTCAGATGGAACTCTGGTGGATAGCTGTTGAACAAATCAACAGATTCAAACCGGATGGAGAAGAGAAAATTGTGGAGGTTGACTCATTCAAACTGATTTGAATGAGTGGTCAGGAGGGACTTGAGGAGTTGGCCAAAATTTGAACATTGGAGAGGAGGAGGAATCGGTAGGGAGGCTTAGGAAGTGTGTCGATTTTCAAAGCTAGTCAAGGTGAACATTTCGGCTAAGCATTCTTTAGTGCACATTGTTTTGAAGCAAAAGCCGAAATCCCAAAAGCACCTGTCGATGTTTCCTCTTAGGCATCAAACTGAATTGGCATTTGAACCTTATGAGTTTCTCATTTTCCCTTTGAAATCGAAACCCTTTTTCCTCTAAAATCCCATTTTATCTTTTGTTTTCTACTCCTATTTGGTATTCAGCCGAAACTAAGTCTCTCTCTTGTCTTCTTCTCGGTGACATTCAAACTCGAATGCCCTTGAACCCTTCCACTCTCCCATTTTGGATTTGGCCGAATCTCTTTTGAACTTCTTTCTCAAGTGAAAGCCGAATCCTCTCTATTTTCTTTCTCTTCTCTCCCTCACATTTGTTTCAAAACCGAATCAACACCCTTTCACCCTTGATTGACTATTTTCTTCTTTTAATCCTCCTCTGGTGTGCCGAAAGTTCATAAGCTTTTCTTGATTATTTGTTAAAGCTGAATCACCCTTTCATATCTTGTGGTTCTCAATCGTTCTTCTCCTTTGGCTCTATAGCCGAATCTTCACTCTGGTGGATTGTGGTCATCTACTCCTTTCCAATCGATTGCATTAAGGATTATGGTAAGGGTATCTGTCGATTCAACCTCACTGTTATTTATTTGAAAAGCCGAAGGCTTCTTGTTTATGTTGCTTAAGTGCTTGGCCGAATGCAGGAGGGGGTGTTTGATGCTATTTCATGTGGAGTTTCTGGGATTTGTTAGTCGTGAGTCCAGCCTAGAACCTTCGGGATCTGTCGACTAGGTAAGGGATCTAACTCGGGGATCTTAGTTCTTTATATGTTAGTTTGTTTCTTTAACTCGATTTAGTGATAAGGTATATTATGGATTCGAAGGCTAATCAAGCAGTAAGTGGGGTTAGATCTGAGACTCCAGCCCCTAAGTTCAAGAAGAGGGCTGTCTCGGCAGTTCGTGATTGGCCACCGGGGTGTGGACCAGCATTCGAGCAGGAGAGTAGACAAATCGCGGTAGTGTCAATTAATGATAGTACCGACGTAGAAAGTGTAGTTTTGCGCGTAATCAAGTGTGTATCTCTTACACACTTCATAATTAATGTATGACTATGTTATTAACTTAAACACTGTTAAAAGCCGGAATAAGTGTGGATATCGATATGCTACCCTTATGGGTATGAGCGAGGACTCCGGGTAAGTCCATTCTAATAGTTAATGGTAATTGATTTCTGATGAATATGTAAATGTTATGTTGCAGTATGTTGTTAATTGATAAAGCATGTTAGTAATGTATGTATAAGCATGTGCATTGAAACGAGTATTATGAGAGGAGAGGGAAGATGTGATATTTGTGACTTTCGGTCACCAGTGGTTTGGCACCACCAGTGGTTTGGTACCACATTTGATATTCGTGACTTTGGGTCACTAGTGATTTGGCACCACATTGGATTGTAGCGACTCGTCCCAGTGGCTTAGTACCACAGTGGGTTGGCCCCACATATTATACTGAAAAGGGATTGTCACTAGTGGTTTGGTACCACGAAATGGGTTGGCCCCACATATAGATTATTTGTGACTTTGGGTCACCAGTGGTTTGGCACCACCAGTGGTTTGGTACCACATTTATACTATGATATCTGTGACTTTGGGTCACTAGTGGTTTGGCACCACCAGTGGTTTGGTACCACACGGGGTAGAATATGGAATTGTGGATGGCTAGGTTTGGGTTACATGACATATTACTTGATTATGAAGCTGTATAAGAGTGTTGCTATAACCGGGAGGGGGATTATGCACTGAGTCTTGGTGACTCAACTCTTCCCTTATTTTTTTTAGATGACTCGTAGATCACGGATGTGGAGCCGGGCGGAATCGAGGTGGCCATGCAAATTGCTTTCGGTTTTAGTTTGTTCATTATTTTGGGTACCTTTACTTAATTTGGTTATTTGGGTTTGTAATAAGGCCACTAGTTAATATTTTGGGATTATTTTATTCTTTTTAAAACTTGTCATATTTTGCTAAAGTAAATTGCTTGACATGTTTAAGTAACTTGGAAATCAAAGTTTTCTAAATTATACAACTCAACGGGTTTTCTAAACTTTACCATCGGGTAAAAAAAATAAACCAGTGACAATAACAAACCAACTTTATTTTCTTCAAAACGAAGACAAGATGTTTTAAAAATTGTTATCAACTTTACACTTAAATAAAATTGGGTTTTCCCTAAAATCACATGGATTTCCTAGAATAAACAACGACATACGATTTTCTCAAAGAGTTCTTCTTCCGTTCAAGAAATTTTAAGCATCCAACCTGTTTCCAAGTGTCGCTTCTTTAAAAGTGAATCTATAGCTGGATTTGTTCAAAAGGTTTTACCCTGTGACATGTCAGATTCGGTCGTAGTGTATTGACCGGGTTTGGGGTGTTACAATTATGGTATCAGAGCTAAGTTCAAAAGCTCGGCTGTGGGCCCGAGGCCCAAAATGTTTTAAAAGTGGGTTTTTGAAAAGGTTTGGTTGGAAAATACATCGTCTGGGAAGCATGGCACCGAGTCTCTGGCACCGATCCGCCCAGGTAAGTACCCCTAACTGCTGTGTTTATATATATGATTGTGGTGATAGTGATATGATTGATAGTACTAGTGGATTACTTTAGAGACTGAAACTCATAGGATTCTGCGAACTCGCGAAAAATAAGACTTCGTAATAAAATTGTTCATAAAACTGTGCTGCAATAACAGTGGAATAAGTCTAACGTATAAAACTTTTAAATCAGATAAATTGAGAACGTTAGTTATGAGCACCCGAGGACGTGGTCGTAACACGCATGGACGCGGTCGGGGTAGAATGACTGTGTCTGAACCAGTGGGGTCTAGTCAGGGGTCGGAGAATGAGGTACCACTGCCACCAGCTGCGGCTGCTGAGTTTCAAGATCAAACAGGTGATAATGCAGTGTCGCAGGCGATGGTGCAAGTTCTGGAGAGGGTAGCTGGAGTAGGTGGAGGTACGGGAGCTCGAAAATATGTGTCTGAATGACTCCGAGCCAATGGAGCAGAGGTATTCCGGGGTGTTTCTGGTGTGGCTCCCAATACGGCTGAGTATTGGTTGGAGGCGACAGAGCGTATCATGGACGATTTAGACCTTACGGCCAAGGAGAAGTTGAAAGGTATAGTGTCTCTTCTCCAGGATGAGTCATACCAACGGTGGCTCACGGTTCGGGATGGTGCGCAGCTGATGATCTCGCTTGGAACTATTTTAAGGCAGCTTATCAGAGGAAATACATTGGGTCCAGTTACATTATTGCGCAGAGGAAGGTGTTTCTAAGGCTGGTTCAGGGGAGTAGGTCAGTATCTGAGTATGAGGCAAAATTCTTAAGGTTGAGCCGTTACGCTCAGGGTATCATGGCTACGGAGCATGAACGATGTGTCAGGTTTGAAGACGGACTGATAGATGAATTGAGGTTGCTGATCACTCCACAGCAAGAGAGGGAGTTTGCTGTGCTGGTAGAGAAGGCTAAGATAGCCGAAGGAGTGAAGGAGTCTACAAAACAGAATCTGGACAGGAATAGACACAAGAGGAGTTTTGAGTCGTCAGGGTTGGCCAAAAATTCTCAGAAAAGGGCTAGGTATGGTGGGCCGAATCAATCTGTGAGGCCTGTTGCTGCTACTCAGGGACCAGCGTAGTGTGCTCGATGTGGGAAATCTCATTGGGGGGAATGTTGGACTGGTGGCAGGGGATGCTTTGAGTGCGGGTCGTTGGATCATCGTATGAGGGATTGTCCACATAAACTAGCAAGGATGCAATCTTAGAGTCAGGGGTGTGCTCAGTTCAGGAGCGGTGGACAGCAACCGCAGAGGGGTCATGGTTCTGCCAGGGGACATAATGGTTCTGGTCGGGGCCGCGGAACACCGGGCAGAGGTACAGGTAATACTGAGGCAAGACAGCCTGGGTTGGTATATGCAGCGAGGTGTCAAGAGGAGGGTGACGCACCGGATGTCATAACCGGTACGTTCTTAATTTTTGGACTACCTTATACTACTTTGATAGATGTTGGTTAGAAGCACTTGTATGTTACCAGTAGCATAGTGGAAACCATAAACTTAGACTTTAAGATTACTTCTAGGGAGATGACAGTAATTAGCCCTCTAGGTCACTCTGTAGAAGTAAATAAACTGTATAAGGATGTACCCCTAGAACTCCAAAGGGTAGTGTTTGTGGCTGATCTGATGGAACTGCCATTCGGGGAGTTCGATCTGATCCTTGGGATGGACTGCCTGGTGAAGTATCAAGCGAGTTTAGATTGCGCGGCTAAGCGCATGACAATGAGAACAGGTGAAGGTGAAGAAGTGGTGATGATAGGTAATAGAAGAGATTATTTATCTAACGTTGTTTCGGCTCTGAAGGCTGAGAAAATGGTCAGGAAGGGGTGTGAGGCATTCATAGTTCATGTGTGCGCTTTGGAGGCCAAGGAATCAGCTGTAGGGAATGTCTAAACGGTGAAGGAATTTACCGACGTATTCCCAGAAGAACTTCTGGGTCTGCCTTCGGATCGTGAACTTGAATTTGGCATAGATCTGTTACCCAGAACCGCGCCAGTGTTTATTGCCCCGTATAGGATAGTGCCAAAGGAATTGGTGGAATTGAAATCACATATCCAGGAATTGTTGGACCGAGGTTTTATCCGGCCAAGCATTTCGCCTTGGGGAGCGCCTGTGCTCTTTGTTAAGAAGAAAGATGGTACAATGCAGATGTATATAGACTACCGCCAACTGAATAAGTTGACGATCAAGAACAAGTATCCGTTGCCCAGAATAAACGATTTGTTTGATCAGCTTAAGGGGGCATCAGTCTTCTCTAAGATCGATTTGAGGTTGGGGTATCATCAGCTTAAGGTAAAGGAGGCTGATATCCATAAGACGTCGTTTCGCACTCAATATGGGCACTACGAGTTCTTGTAATGCCTTTTGGGTTGACCAACGCACCAGCGGCGCTCATGGATATGATGAATCGGGTGTTCTAGCCATACTTGGACCAGTTTGTCGTGGTGTTTATAGACGATATATTGGTGTAATTGAGATCTGAGGTGGAGCATGATGCGCATTTGCGAGTGGTTTTGCAGATCTTGAGGGAGAAGCAGCTTTTTGCCAAGTTTAGTAAGTGCGAGTTTTGGCTTAAGGAGGTAGCTTTCTTGGGTCATGTGGTGTCAGCGGAAGGGATTGGAGTGGACCCTCGGAAGATTGAGGTAGTGCTGGACTGGAAATCGCCTAAGTCGGTAGTGGAAATTCGAAGTTTTCTGGGTCTGGCAGGGTATTACAGAAGATTTGTGGAGGGTTTTTCTTTGATTGCAGCGCCGTTGACCAAGTTGTTGAGAAAAGGGGTTTTGTTTGTATGGTCTGATAAGCAACAGGAAAGCTTCGATAAGCTAAAGAGGATTCTGACGGAAGCCCCGATTTTGATTCAGCCTGAAGCAGGAAAAGAGTTTACGGTGTATTGTGATGCATCACATACTGGGTTGGGATGTGTGCTGATACAAGAAGGGAAAGTAGTGGCATATGCGTCTCGACAGCTGAGTTAACTATCCGACGCATGATCTGGAATTGGCTACAATGGTTTTTGCCCTGAAGATATGGAGGCATTATTTGTACGGGGAGAAGTCAATAGTTTACACGGATCACAAGAGTCTGAAGTACCTCTTGACTCAGAAAGACTTGAATTTGAGGCAGCGGAGGTGGATCGAGTTGTTGAAGGACTACGACTGTTCAATTGAGTATCATCCGAGCAAGGCCAATGTGGTGGCAGACGCGTTGACCGTAAGGTAGTGTCAGACTTGAGAGCAATGTTTGCGCATCTCAGTCTGTATGACAATGGGAGTCTATTAGCAGAATTGCCGGTAAAGCTGACTTAGGTAGATCAGGTTAAAGAGAAACAGCTAGTGGATGAGGGTCTGAGTGCTCAGAGGTTGCAAGTGCAGAATGGTGGATTGGAAGGTTACAGCTTGACCAATGATGGAGTGTTGTGTTTCCAAGAGAGAGTTTGTATGCCGAAGGACGTCGAGTTAAGGCAGAAGATTCTTCAGGAGGCACATAGCAGTCCTTGCGCTATGCATCCTGGAGGTAGTAAGATGTACCGAGATTTACGGGAACAGTATTTGTAGCCAGGTCTTAAACGGGAAGTAACTGAGTTTGTGAGTAAATGTCTGACGTGTCAGCAGGTCAAAGCTGAACACCAATTACCATCGAGTTTGTTGCAGCCAGTAAAGATTTCGCAGTGGAAGTGGGAAAGGATTACGATGGATTTCGTCAGTGGGCTACCCCTTACGCCTAGCAAGAAGGACACAGTCTGGGTAATTGTGGATCGTTTGACAAAGTCAACTCATTTTATACCGGTTCAGATTGATTACTCGCTCCAGAAGTTAGCCAAGTTGTATGTGGCGGAGATAGTAAGGTTGCATGGAGTGCCAGTATCGATTATCTCTAATAGAGATCCCAGATTCACGTCAAGGTTCTGGAAAGCGTTGCATCAGGCACTAGGTACAAGATTGGATTTCAGTACAGCATTTCATCTGCAGTCAGATGGGCAGTCGGAAAGGGTAATACAAATTCTAGAGGATATGTTGAGAGGTTGTGTCTTGGATTTCAGAGGCAACTGGGAAGAATTTCTACCACTGTCAGAATTCGTGTACAACAATAGTTACCAGGCAAGCATTAAGATGGCACCATATGAGGCGTTATATGGTCGGAAGTGTCGTACACCTACGTGCTGGATAGAGTTGGGTGAGCATCAGATGTTGGGTCCGGAGTTGGTTGCTGAAACAGAGGAAAAGATTAAGCTGATTCGAGCTCGTCTGAAGGAAGCTTCGGACAGGCAGAAGTCTTATGCTAATCTTAAGCGAAGAGATATAGAGTTTGCAGTAGGTGACAAGGTTTTCCTGAAGGTCTCGCCATGGAAGAAAGTGCTGAGATTTGGTCAGAAAGGCAAGCTGAGCCCTAGGTTTATCGGGCAGTATAAGGTGTTGAAACGTATGGGACCAATGGCTTATCTGCTCGAGTTGCCAGTAGAATTGAGTCAGATTCACGATGTGTTTCATGTTTCCATACTTAGGCGCCATCGTTCTGATCCGTCGCATGTTGTGGCAGTGGAAGAGATCGAGGTGAGCCCAGATTTGACCATAGAGGAGGAACCAGTGCAGATTCTGGATCGGGATGTTAAGGTTTTGCGTAGGAAGTCGGTTCCACTGGTAAAGGTATTACGGTGGAACCATGGTACGGAAGAGGCCACGTGGGAACCAGAGGATGTGATGCAGTAGGAATACCCTCAACTCTTTTGACCAGGTAATTTCGAGGCCGAAATTATTTTTAAGGGGGTAGAACTATAACATCCTTAAATAGGGGCTCTTACGTTTTAATTATTTGCATGTGAATGACTTGATTGTGATGCAAGTTAGGTGTCTTAGGGTTTGGGTAGGAGCCAAGGGTAGGCCTGAACTATAGCAAAACTTTTGTTTTTGGGCACTGGGCAAGGGGAGCTGAAGGAGCTAGGTGTTAAGAATATTGTGTAGCAAGTTTTAGCACAAGAAGTACCTTGGTAAAGTGGCAAGAAGGCACCACTTAGAGCTCAGGGAAGTGACGCCACAAGCAGGGGGAAGGAGCTTGGGTTTGAGCTGCAGAAATCCCTCATTGGGTATTTCTTTTTGACACCAGAGCTGGGAAGAGTTGTGTTCAGTTGGAACTCTGGTGGATAGCTATTGAACAAATCAACAGATTCAAAATGGGTGGAGAAGAGAAAATTGTGGAGGTTGACTCATTCAAACTGATTTGAATGAGTGGTCAGTAGGGACTTGAAGAGTTGGCCGAAATTTGAACATTGGAGAGGAGAAGGAATCGGTTGGGAGGCTTAGAAAGTGTGTCAATTTTCAAAGCTAGTCAAGGTGAACATTTCGGCTGAGCATTCTTTAGTGCATATTGTTTTGAAGCAAAAGTCGAAATCCCAAAAGCACTTGTCAATTTTTCCTCTCAGGCATCAAACCGAATTGGCATTTGAACCTTATGAGTTTCTCATTTTCCCTTTGAAACCGAAACCCTTTTTCCTCTAAAATCCCATTTTATCTTTAGTTCTCTACTCCTATTTGGTATTCGGCCGAAACTAAGTCTCTCTCTCGTCTTCTTCTCAGTGATAATCAAACCCGAATGCCCTTGAACTCTTCCACTCTCCCATTTTGGATTTGGCCGAATCTCCTTTAATCTTCTTTCTCAAGTCAAAGCCGAATCCTCTCTATTTTCTTTCTCTTCTCTCCTTCACATTTGTTTCAAAACCGAATCAACATCCTTTCCCCCTTGATCGACTGTTTTCTTCTTTTAATCCTCCTTTGGTGTGCCAAAAGTTCATAAGCCTTTCTTGATTATTTGTTAAAGCCAAATTACCCTTTCATATCTTGTGGTTCTCAATCGTTCTTCTCCTTTGGATCTATAGCCAAATCTTTACCCTGGTGGATTGTGGTCATCTACTCATTTCCAATCGATTGTGTTAAGGATTGTGGTAAGGGTATCTGTCGATTCAACCTCACTATTATTTATTTGAAAAGCCGAAGGCTACTTGTTTGTGTTGCTTAAGTGCTTGGCCGAATGCAGGAGGGGGTGTTTGACGCCATTTCGTGTGGAGTTTCCTGGATTTTTAGTCCTGAGTCCAGCCTAGAACCTTCGAGATCTGTCAACTAGGTAAGGGATCTAACTCCGGGATCTTAGTTCTTTATATGTTAATTCGTTTCTTTAACCCGATTTAGTGATAAGGTATATTATGGATTCGAAGGCTAATCAAGCAGTAAGTGGGGTTAGATATGAGACCCCAGCCCCTAAGTTCAAGAAAAGGGCTGTCTCGGCAGTTCGTGATTGGCCACCGGGGTGTGGACCAGCATCTGAGCAGGAGAGTAGACAAATCGTGGTAGTGTCGATTAACGATAGTACCGACGTAGAAAGTGTAGTTTTGCGCGTAATCAGGTGTGTATCTCTTACGCACTTCATAATTAATGTATGACTATGTTATTAACTTAAACACTGTTAAAAGCCTGAATAAGTGTGGATATCGATATGCTACCCTTATGGGTATGAGCGAGGACTCCGGGTATGTCCGTTCTGGTAGTTAATGGTAATTGATTTCTGATGAATATGTAAATGTTATGTTGCAGTATGTTGTTAATTGATAAAGCATGTTAGTAATGTATGTATAAGCATGTGCATTGAAACGGGTATTATGAGAGGAGGGGGAAGATGTGATATTTGAAACTTTGGGTCACCAGCGGTTTGGCAACACCAGTGGTTTGGTACCACACTTGATATTCGTGACTTTGGGTCACCAGTGGTTTGGCACCACATTGGATTGTTGCAACTCGTCCCAGTGGCTTAGTACCACAGTGGGTTGACCCCACATATTATACTGAAAAGGGATTGTCGCCAGTGGTTTGGTACCACGAAGTGGGTTGGCCCCACATATGGATTATTTGTGACTTTGGGTCACCAGTGGTTTGGCACCACCAGTGGTTTGGTACCACATTTATACTACGATATCTGTGACTTTGGGTCACCAGTGGTTTGGCACCACCAGTGGTTTGGTACCACACGGGGTAGAATATGGAGTTGTGGATGGCTAGGTTTGGGTTACATGACATATTACTTGATTATGAAGCTGTATAAGAGTGTTGCTATAACCAGGAGGGGGATTATGCACTGAGTCTTGGTGACTCACCTCTTCCCATATTTTTTTTCAGATGACTCGTAGATTGCGGATATGGAGCTGGGCGGACTCGAGGTGGCCATGCAAATTGCTTTCGGTTTTAGTTTGTTCACTATTTTGGGTACCTTTACTTAATTTGGTTATTTGGGTTTGTAATAAGGCCACTAGTTAATATTTTGGGATTATTTTATTCTGTTTAAAACTTGTCAAATTTTGCTAAAGTAAACCACTCATGTGACCTAGCCATCTCGTAGCTCTCTTGTACACATAGTGGCTCACACTACATACCACACATGTGACCTAGCTACGTATAGCTTTCTTGTACACATGGTGTACTCTCGGTACCACACATGTGACCTAGCTAAGTATATATATGTATCTTGTAGCTCTCTTGTGCACATAGTGGCCTGCACTTAGTACCACTCATGTGACCTAGCTATATACCATTTATATCTTTCGATTCCAAAGGTTCAAACGGGAAGTATCTCACTTTCTAATACTTTATTCCATTCCTTCAATAGTTAATTATGATTCAAAAATCAGCTACAATACATAAAATATGCTGAAATATAAAAATGTCAATAAAAATAATGAATTATTTACATACAACTTACATAATTACATTGTCAATCTCATTACATCATCAATTTAACTTATCCTTCCCTAATTATTCTATTCAATACTTTCTTGATATTACACAAAGCCATCTTCCTAATTTGGTCTTACTTGTAAATTTATACCAATTCTCATTAAAATGTCGAGTCATTATCGAACATTATAATTATATTGGAAAATCAATACTAAAGTATTCATAACTAAAATTTCAATTTAACATTCAAACTTGCATCATTAACTGCTTATTAAACATATGAACTTACCTCGATACCAAAACGGCCATTTTACCAACTTTCTCGATTTTCAATTTTCCTCCCGTTCTACGTCCAAGTCTCATTGTATCAAGGTCTAAAACATCACATTTCACTTATTTAATTAATGTACTTCTAAAAATAGTGCCTAACTCAAACTTTGGAAAAATTACAATTTTGCCCCTAGCTTTTCCATAATTATGATTTTGCCCCTAGGCTCGAAAATTAAACTTCATCCCTTATCCTTATGTTTTATAACATGCTGATCATTTTTCTCTTCTATGGCAACATCAAATTCTTGCTCTAACATGCACTTATGTGCATTAGGTATTTTTGCCGATTATGTCGTTTTACTCGTTTTTGTTTAAAATCGCTTAGTAAAAGTTGTTTAACATAATTCTAAGCTTCATATTTTGCCATAAAAACATTAAAATAAACACATTTCACCTATGGTTATTTTTCCAAATATGAACCCTAGGTTAAATTATTGCTAGAATAAGCTAAATCAAGTTACCGGGACTCCAAAAACGTAAAAAAAACATGAAAAACGAGGCTAGAATGGACTTACCATGAAGCTTGGAAAGTTGGAAAACCCTATACATGGCTTCCCACATGTTAAATTTGGCCTAAGCTTGAAGATGGACAAGTTTGGAATTTAAATTTTGTTTTTAATTCATTTAATTCACTAAATTACCAAAATACCCCTTAAAAAAATCTTTTGAAACATGCCCATCCATGTCCATTTTTGTCCACCAACTTAAACAATGGTCTAATTATCATTTAAGGACCTCCAAATTAAAATTTCATAACAATTGGACACCTCTAACATGTAGAACTCAACTTTTGCACTTTTTACAATTTAGTCCTTTTGAGTAAATTGAGTGCCCAAACGTTAAAATTTTCGAATGAGATTATCACAAAATCATTTCGTGAAATTGTAGACCATAAAAATATAAATAAAATAAATTTCTCAACATCGAATTTGTGGTCCCGAAACCACTATTCCAACTAAGCCCAAAATCAGGCTGTTACAACTCTCCCCTCTTAGGGATTTTCGTCCCCGAAAATCTCACCAGTTAATGGATTTAGGTCTAATTTCACAAGTCACTTTCAGCTTCGCATTTAGTCTCGGCATCTTCAACATCTTACTTCTTAAACTAAGATTTGGAACTGTGCTCTCTTATCATGAACATAAAAATCATATTACTGATCTTCTTAAATTCTGACTGAAAATCCCACTAATAAGTAACTGGCCTTATTCTATCAATAATCTCATACTCTTCGATGAACCAGAACTCACCTATCTTTACATATCCAGATGAAAAATTCTCTATTAATGAAATACTTTCAGAAGCACTTGACACTCATCTAAGTTCAATACTCTTACCTTTCGGTTCTGTATACAATTTTTGATAATCTGTATTTGATCTCTAAAACCAATCTTCACTTCCACTTTTTTTTCTAGTATTTTAGCTCAATTTTACCCCATGAGTTCCTTTTCCTCAATTGCTTTCAATATTTAAGACACGATAACACACATACCTTTCTGAGAATCTGGATCACTTCCTCAATATAACTATCTGTACAAAGGTGACATTGTAACATCCAAAAAACGGGGCTATTTGAAATTTCATTATTGCCTTATGTATGAACTACTGAAATATTATTTATGGAATAAGAGAGTTTAATTTAAGGCTTTGAGTTGGCTCTTTCAGTTTAAAAGAAAATTTAGTTTTTAAACTTAAAAGGTAAGGAGCCTTAGCGTATGGGTGTTAAAAGAATAAGTGGGGATAATTGGACACTAAAAAGCCCTTGGTAAAGTGGCGAAAAGAAGCCCACTTAAGAGCTAGCATGTGACGCCACATTATTAGGAAGGGAGAGCCTTGGTTCGAGTCACAAGGATCCTCCTTTTTGCATTATGGATGGATTCTGCACTTGTGGAGAGTTTTTCTCTCTTTAATTCTTTTTATTTTGGATAATAAAGGGGTTATTATTATTATTATTAAGGGATAATTTAAGCATTTTAAATTAGTTTTAATTTGCTTAAACCTTTTGATAATACAAGAGATATGATAATTTCATCAAGGATATTATTTAAATTAAAAGGGATTATTAGGTGATTAATTCAAAATTATTTGAATTAAAATGAATGAGTGGCCAAGAGCAATTCAAGGAGATTAATGGAGTTTGAACTCTTTGGGTAATAGAAGTGGACTAAAGGCGACTAGGGGGGGCCGAATTCTATTTAAGGCTCCTAGCTATCATCCTATTTTTCCTTTTCTTCACTATTGAGCATAGCCGAATTCTTTAGAGAGAAACTTTGTTATTTTTACAACGTGTTCCAAGGTTCCAAAACTCCAATCTTTGTCCCTCTTTGCCGAAATTCCATCCTCAAGTCCTCTTCTTCTTTTCTTTGTCATTCGAACATTCACTTCTTATTACCAAACTTCATCCCCTTCTTCCATTATTTTTCCTTGGCCAAATCACCCCCTTGCAAAGTCCGAAAGTCTTTTCTCTTACTTGGAGGCACTTTGGCCGAATACCAAAGGTGGTGCAGGATGTTTCGGGACTTTCTTTCCAATCGGTTGAGAAGGTAAGGGGTTCTAACCGAATGTGTAGTGTTCACTCTTATGATCTATCGATTTGGACTTAAGGAAAAGCAAAAATTCGGCATAAGCTAATGATGGGTTAATCTTGTTGGTTAAAGCCGATTTCACCTAGGACTTCGGATCTCCACGCGATAGGTTGAATCCTCCAAACCTATAGCAATCGATTTTGGGGGTAAGTAATGGTAAGATTTACATTGGTTAGTTATTTGATATTCATTTAAGCCGAAGGCTACTAATGGGAGTTATTGCAATGGCCGATTGTAGGGGAGCAAAATAAATAGTTTGATGACTAGTACTCAAGGGCATTAGGTAAGGCTTCCCAAGTTAAATCTTAACCCCTTTTGGTATTTTGGTTTTGGCCGAATAGGCCTTTGAGCACTAACTTTGACAAATGGCCGAATATAGGGGCAAAGACTTGAGTGTGGCCGATTTCTCTTTCTGATTTAGACTCCTTGTTGGTGACAGTGTGTACATACACACCATATAGCTTATTAACTATGTTAAGTAATGTGAATGTTATCTTGATTTATGTAGCGATGGCTTGAATACCATAACGGTATATCGTGATGAATCGTAAGTACACATGCGCATGATTTTGATATTTTATGCTTTTGGGAAGCATGTTGTGATAGTACATATGATAAATCAGATATGATCGCGACCATGTGGGTTGATTGAGTGGAGGGCGGTATTGATCGCGCCGACGGCACCGTGTTTTGGTAACACACCGTGACTACGGGCCACCGTGAGGTTTGGTACCTCCGCAGGTTTGGTACCTCATAGCGACTTGTCCTCGTGGTTACTACCACCGTGGGTTGGCCCCACTTGAGATATGGGATCGTCACGCTGATTTGGTATCACACGATGGGTTGGCCCCATCACCCGATTTGTGTCTACTGGACACCGGTGCTTTGGTAGCACATCGTGACTATATGTCACCAAAGTGGTTTGGCACCACCAAAGTGGTTTGGTACCACAACGGGGTAGACAAAGGGCGTATGGTCAAGCTAGGTTGGGATACATGATAACTTGCATAATTAATTTGTTATATGTTGTGTATGAATATGTTTAAACCGGGAAGGGTTTACATATCGAGTCTTGGTGACTCACCTTCTCCTTTACATTTTTCAGTAACGAGTAGATCGCGGATGTGGAGCCGGGCTGACTCGAGGTGGCCATGCAGTGAATTTAAACCGAATGGATTTTGGCTTTAGTTATTTTAATCTTTAGTTGATTTTTATTTTGAATGTAATAAGGCCTCCTAACACTTTAGCTTTGTTGTTTTTTTTTATATTGCTGAATAATTTGCTTAAACTATTTTTATCAATATTACATTGAATGAACACGCTTTCTCAAAGTAAACGAAAATGTTTTAATCGTGTCGTCGGGCACATTTAAAACTCTAAAACAACTTGACCCAAATGATTTCCAAATTTAATCTAAGTAAGGTTTTATTAAGTCCACTAAAAAGAAGGGTTTTCAAAATTTAAGTTGGTTTCAAAAAGGAACTTCAAAAATGTTTTCACCATAATCTGACCAGATTCGCCATAGCGCTTGGGCGGGTTTGGGTCGTTACAAAATTGGTATCGAGCCCAGTTCAAGCTCTACTGTGGGGCCCAAGGCCCAAAAATGTTTTAGAAGGCCTTATAAAATGATTTTTGGATTTTGGACAGCATGGCCCGAGTCTCCGGCACCGATCCGCCCAGGTAAGTACTTCTGAACCTCTTGGTGAATTATATTCTGTAGAAGGGTAGGAAGTATGGAACGTAGATAGACTTATAGGACTTGAACCCTAGGATTAGATTACTCAAACACACAAACAGAACATAAGACTTAAGGAACTAAACCAACCTATGACTTAGTCAGTGAGCTAGGGTGTGGTAACCTCAGTGATGCGTCGAGGATTGGATCCGGAAGAGCCTGGTATTTAAGCAGTCCGTGTGACTCACCTCCTCTTCGCAGGTATCCTACCTGGTGCGTAGCCTCGGTTCACCCTAACTCAGAGGGCTCAGTGGTGTGGCAACCTCTGTGCGCATGTCTAGAAAGGTTCGGTGAGAGCTTGGTATTTAAGCGGTCCGCGTGACCCACCTCCTCTTCACTCGAATCCCGCTCAGTGCGTAGCTTTGGTTCACCCCGACCAAGAGACCGAGGCTCTGGCCATAGGCTAAACCTAATGACTAAAACCCGAAAGGGAATTAACCATGTTTTCAAACAGAACTAAACAACAACAACTCAAATGTTTTCAAAACTCTTGCAACAACTCTTTCAAATCGAAAAACCTCATATTTACAATGTTTTCCTAGAAAACTCAAATTTTTGGAAAATTACAAAAATGCCCCTGTGGGTAAAATTACTAAAACGCCCGACTCATAAAATATCCGCTTCAATGGTTTTGCTCAAAATTTCACTACTTTACAAATATCCAACAACTTAGTTTTGAAAATCAACACTCAAATATTTTGGTTTTAGAAAATTACGAAAACGCCTCGATTTGTGAAAATTACCGAAATGACCCTCGATCTTTGGGAAACTTTACCAACATCACTATTTGAAAAGGAAAACTTTCAGAAAGGACCCTCAAAGTTTTACAACCTCACAAAAATATCCCCGATTTATCAAAATGACAAAATTGCCCCCGATTGACAAAATTACCAAAATACCCCCGGGTTTCAAAACGACATACAATTTTACAAACTTTCATAAATATCCTCCAGCTTTGGGAATTTCAAAATGACCTACTTTACTAAAGTTTTAAAATTTCTTTATTTACTTAAAATACCTCGTAGGGAAAATGACGAAAAATACCCTCAGGTTAGAAATGGGCGTAAATGTCCAAGAGTGAATAGGTAAGGAAAGTATTAAGGAATGGATGCATGAACTCTTTTGTGTGAACTAGGATAGAAGATCAAACCTTGTTTGCTCGAAGGAACCCCTAATTAAATTCTCGCTTCATAAAATTTCTTCGTGAATAAGAAAGTGAAACAAATGCTAACACATAAAATTCTCTTAATCGACAAAGCGCAGAGAGATAGAATGAGTTCTAGAGGACGTGGACGCCGTGGACGCGGTAGGGGTAGGATGACGGTGTCCGAACCCGTCAGTCAGTCAAGGTTCGAAAACGAGGTACCACCGCCACCACCACCTCCTACTTTCGTGGTCGGCGAGCGTGACCGCATCGGTGGTGAGGCCGTGGTCGCAAGTCGCTTTTTCGCGAGTGTTGAGATGGTGGCCGGGCCGGTGGGAATTTGGGAGCTCTAAGTCCGCTCCCGAGCGGATTCGGTCCTAACGGGCCGAGGTGTTCCGTGGTGTCTCGTGAGTGGCACCCAAGGCGCAGAATATTGGCCGGAATCTACGGAAAGGGTCATGGATGATCTTGACCGATCGACGACGAGGAGAAGCCGAAGGGGCGTGTCGCTTCTAAAGGATGAAGCGTACAGTGGTGGTGGTCGATCGTCCGGGATGGAGCCGCGCCGATGATCTCACGCGGGACTACTTTAAAACGGCCTTTCGTAAGAAGTATGTGGGCACTAGTTACACCGATGCTCAAAGGAAAGCCTTCCCAGGTCTAGTGCAAGGAACTAAGCTCGCGGGCCGAGCATGAGGCGGAGTTTTTAAGGCTAAGTAGGTATGCCGAGGAATCGTAGCCATCGAACATGAGCGCTGTGTCCGCTTTGAGGACGGCTCGAGATGATCCGAGATTAGTAATTGCCCCGCAGCAGTTCGGGGAGTTCTCATCTCTTGTGGAGAAAGCCAAGGTGGCCGAAGGGGTTAAGGAGGCAAAGAAGGCAAAACTATAGCAAGAATAACCGTAAAAGAGGATTTGGGTCACCGGATCGGGTAGCACTAATGCTCGTAAGCGGGGTTAGGCGAGTGGGCCAAATCAGACCGGAGGCCCACGACTACTAATCAAAGGCCGACTCAGCAACCGCTGTGGAAAAACCCATTGGGAGGTTGTTGGACCGGTAACAAAGGTTGTTTTGAGTGTGGGTCTTTGGAGCATCGGGTAAGGGATCGCCCTCAAAAGGCGCCTAAGGATCACCGTAAGGTCGAATCGCGCCAGTAAGGTAAATGTTGGACCACCACGAGGGGTCGGGTAATGGCAGAGAAACAATGGTGGTTTCAACCGAGGTCGTGGAACTCAAGGCGAGGTTCGGGTAACACGCAGGCTAGGCAGCCTGGCTTAGTCTATGCAAATGTGGGCGTCGCGAGAGGAGACGCACCGGATGTCATAACCTGTGACGCTTTCTAATATTTGGTTTACCTTATGTTGCATTAATTGATGTGGGTTCGACGCACTTGTACATTGCTAGTAGTGTGGTAGGAACTATGGACCTAGACTCGAGACTACTCTTAGGAAGATGACTGTGCTAAGCCCCCAGACACTCAGTAGTAGTAGTAGACAAACTTTATAAAGAGGTACCCTAGAACTCCAAGGGTCGATTTGTAGCCGATCCGATGGAACTACCTTTCTGAGAGTTCGATTTGATCCTTGGAATGGACCGTTAGTTAAGCATCGCGCGACTTGGATTGCGCGCTAAGCGCATGGTGCTTAAGACGGCCGAGGGTGATGAAGTGGTTATGATAGGTGATAGAAGGAATTACCTATCCATCGTGGTGTCGGCCTTGAAGGCCGAAAGGATGGTTAAGAAAGGTTGCGAGGCATATTTGGTTCGGATCGTGCTTTGGAAGCTAAGGAGTCGAGAGTTGAGGTTCGAACGGTTGGGGAATTTGGCCGACGATTCTCTAAGAACTTCCGTGTCCGCCTCCGATCGGAAGTTGAATTCGGTGATTGACTTGCTACCCGAAACGGCACTGTGTCTATAGCCCCATATCGAATGGCACCAAAGGAATTGGTGGAGTCAAGGCTCAAATTCGTGAGCTCTTGGATAGAGGGTTCATTCGACCAAGCATATCCCCGCGGGGAGAGCACTGCGTGCTATTTGTCAAGAAGAAGGACGGGTCCATGCGAATGTGCATCGACTACCGCCGCTTAAACAAGTTAACAATCAAAAACAAGTATCCGCTGCCTCGGATCGATGACTTGTTTGACCAACCAAGGGTGCCGCGGTGTTTTCAAAGATAGACCTTAGGTCGGGCTACCATCAACTAAAGGTGAAGGAAGTTGATGTCCACAAGACGGCATTCGTAACTCCTGTATGGACATTACGAGTTTCGTAATGCCATTCGGGTTGACCAACGCGCCGACGGCGGCATTTATGGACTTGATGAACAGAGTATTTCAGCAGTACCTAGACCAGTTCGTCGTGGTATTCATTGAAGACATCTTGGTGTACTCTAAGACGGAGGAAGAGCATGACAAACATTTGCGAATAGTGTTGCAAGTACTAAGGGAGAAGCGATTATATGCCAAATTCAGTAAGTGTGAATTTTGGCTAAGGGAAGTAGCTTTCTTAGGTCACGTAGTGTCGGCGGAAGGAATTAGAGTGGACCTCGCAAGATTGAAGCAAGATTGGATTGGAAACCGCCTAGGTCGCTGGCGAAATCCAAGTTTTCTAGGGCTAGCGGGTACTATCGGAGATTTGTAGAAGGATTCTCTCTGATCGCAGCACCGTTGATGAAGCTACTAAGAAAAGGAGTCCCATTTGTATGGTCGGAGAAGCAGCAAGAAAGCTTCGATAAACTAAGGAAAATTTTGACTAAGCTCCGATTTTGGTGCAAACAGAGGCGGAAAATTATTCACCGCTTATTGTGATGCGTCCCATACTGGTTTGGGATGTGTGCCGATGCAGAGGGGAAGGTAGTAGCCTATGCATCACGCCAATTAAGACCTCATGAATTGAACTATCCAACGCACGACTTGGAGTTAGCAAAGCAATGCTTTTGCTCTAAAGATATGGCGGCATTATCTTTATGGGGAGAAGTCAATAGTTTACACGGATCACAAGAGTTTGAGGTATCTCTTGACTCGTAAGATCTAAACCCGAGACAACGCTTCGAGATTGAACTTTTGAAGGATTACGATTGTTCGATCGAGTATCATCCGTGCAAGGCCAACGTGGTAGCCGACGCGTTGAGCCTAAGGTTGTGATTTTGACTTGAGAGCAATGTTTGCTCTGCTAAGTCTATATGATGATGGAAGTCTATTGGCGGAACTTCGTGTTAAGCCAACATGGATCGAGGAGGTTAAGGAAAAACAATCGAGATGAAGGGTTGAACGCTAAGAAAGCACAAGTTCGTGATGGTGGTTTGAAAGGATATAACCTGGCCGAGTGATGGAGTATTATGCTTTCAAGGGCGGGCGTGTATGCCAAAGGATGTGGAGTTGAGGCGTAAGATTCTCCATGATGCACATAGCAGCCTCTTACGCTATGCATCCGGGAGGAAGCAAGATGTATAGGATCTTAGAGAGCGCTTTTGGTGGCCCGTTAAAAACGTAAAGTAACAGAGTTTGTTGGTAAGTGTCTAACTTGTCAACAAGTTAAGGCTGAACATCGCTTGCCGCTGGTTGTTTCACCAAAGTGAAGATTCCCCAATGGAAGTGGGAACGGATCACTATGGATTTTGTTAGTGGGCTACCCTCACGCCCAAGAGAAGACAGACGCGCGTTTGGGTAATAGTTGACCGGTTAACTAAGTTGGCTCACTTCATACCGGTGAGGATGGATTTCTCTCTTGAGAAGCTAGCTAAGTCAGTATGTCTCGAGAGATAGTAAGATTGCATGGGGTTCCAACATCAATCATCTCGGATAGGGATCCTGTGTTCACGCTAAGGTTTTGGAAAGCCTTGCATCAAGCTATGGGCACACGGTTGATTTTAGTACCGCTTTCCATCCACAATCGATGGACAATCTGGAAAGAGTGATACATATTTTGGAGGATATGTTAAGAGGTTGTGTCTTGGATTTCCGTGGTAGTTGGGAGGAATTTCTACCGTTAGCGCGAGTTCGCCTATAACAACAAATACCTACTGTGCAAGTATCCGTGATGGCTCCGTATGAGGCAATCAGATGGAAGGAAGTGTCGAGACTCGACATGTTGGACTAACTAGGTGAACGGCGATTTTGGGTCCGAGTTGGTGACAGAGACGGAGGATAAAGTCAAAATAATTCGGTCTCGCCTTAAGGAAGCATCGGATAGGCAAAAATCCTATGCGGATTTAAAACGCAAGGAGATGGAGTATCTTTGTGGGAGACAAGGTTTTTCCGAAAGTGTCGCTTGGAAAAAGGTGTTAAGATTTGGACGGAAAGGGAAGCTAAGCCCAAGGTTTATCGGGCCATATACGGTGATTAAGCCGAGTAGGACCGGTAGCCTACCACCTTGAGTTACCGGCCGAATCGAACCAAATCCATGATGTCTTTCACGTATCAATGCCGAGACGGTATCGGCCGACCGATCGCACGTGAGTGCCGCGGCGTAAATCGAGGTGAATCCGGATTTATCGCTTGAGGAAGAACCGCCTCGATCTTAGATCGAGATGTGAAGGTTCTACGTAGGAAGTCGCCCCTTTGGTGAAGGTGCCGTGGCGAAACCATGGTACAGAGGAAGCTACGTGGGAACTCGAGGATGTAATGAGGCAAAGAATACCCCCACCTTTTCTAGTTAAGTAATTTCGGGACGAAATTTATTTTAAGGGGGTAGAACCAGTAACATCCAAAAATGGGGCTATTTGAAATTTCATTATTGCCTTATGTATGAACTATTAAATAATTATTTATGGAATAAGAGAGTTTAATTTAAGGCTTTGAGTTGGCTCGGTTTAAAAGAAAATTTAGTTTTTAAACTTAAAAGGTAAGGAGCCTTAGCGTATGGGTGTTAAAAGAATAAGTGGGGATAATTGGACACTAAAAAGCCCTTGGTAAAGTGGCGAAAAGAAGCCCACTTAAGAGCTAGCATGTGACGCCACATTAAGGGGAAGGGAGAGCCTTGGTTCGAGTCACAAGGATCCCTCCTTTTTGCATTATGGATGGACGGCACTTGTGGAGAGTTTTTCTCTCCTTTAATTCTTTTTATTTTGGATAATAAAGGGGTTTTTATTATTATTAAGGGATAATTTAAGCATTTTAAATTAGTTTTAATTTGCTTAAACCTTTTGATAATACAAGAGATATGATAATTTCATCAAGGATATTATTTAAATTAAAAGGGATTATTAGGTGATTAATTCAAAATTATTTGAATTAAAATGAATGAGTGGCCAAGAGCAATTCAAGGAGATTAATGGAGTTTGAACTCTTTGGGTAATAGAAGTGGACGGCAAGGCAACTAAGGGGGGGGCCGAATTCTATTTAAGGCTCCTAGCTATCATCCTATTTTTCCTTTTCTTCACTATTGAGCATAGCCGAATTCTTTAGAGAGAAACTTTGTTATTTTTACAACGTGTTCCAAGGTTCCAAAACTCCAATCTTTGTCCCTCTTTGCCAAATTCCATCCTCAAGTCCCTCTTCTTCTTTTCTTTGTCATGGCGAACATTCACTTCTTATTACCGAAACTTCATCCCCTTCTTCCATTATTTTTCCTTGGCCAAATACACCCCCTTGCAAAGGCCGAAAAGTCTTTTCTCTTACTTGGAGGCACTTTGGCCGAATACCAAAGGTGGTGCAGACGCCGGGACTTTCTTTCCAATCGGTTGAGAAGGTAAGAGGTTCTAACCGAATGTGTAGTGTTCACTCTTATGATCTATCGATTTGGACTTAAGGAAAAGCCAAATTCGCATAAAGCTAATGATGGGTTAATCTTGTTGGTTGAAGCCGATTTCACCTAGGACTTCGGGATCTCCACGCGATAGGTTGAATCCTCCAAACCTATAGCAATCGATTTTGGGGTAAGTAATGGTAAGATTTACATTGGTTAGTTATTTGATATTCATTTAAGCCGAAGGCTACTAATGGGAGTTATTGCAATGGCCGATTGTAGGGGAGCAAAATAAATAGTTTGATGACTAGTACTCAAGGGCATTAGGTAAGGCTTCCGGTTAAATCTTAACCCTTTTTTGGTATTTTGGTTTTGGCGAATAGGCCTTTGAGCACTAACTTTGACAAATGGCCGAATATAGGGGCAAAGACTTGAGTGTGGCCGATTTCTCTTTTGATTTAGACTCCTTGTTGGTGATGTGTGTGTACATACACACCATATAGCTTATTAACTATGTTAAGTAATGTGAATGTTATCTTGATTTATGTAGCGATGGCTTGAATACCATAACGGTATATCGTGATGAATCGTAAGTACTGTATGCATGATTTTGATATTTTATGCTTTTGGGAAGCATGTTGTGATAGTACATATGATAAATCAGATATGATCATGACCATGTGGGTTGATTGAGTGGAGGGGGCAAGATTGATCGTGCCGACGGGCACCAATGTTTTGGTAACACACTCGTGACTACGGCCACCGAGAGGTTTGGTACCTCCGAGGTTTGGTACCTCATAGCGACTTGTCCCTGTGGTTACTACCACCGTGGGTTGGCCCCACTTGAGATATGGGATCGTCTGCCAGTGATTTGGTATCACACGATGGGTTGGCCCCATCACCCGATTTGTGTCTACGGACACCGTTGCTTTTGGTAGCACATCGTGACTATATGTCACCAAAGGGTTTGGCACCACCAAAGGTTTGGTACCACAACGGGTAGACAAAGGGCGTATGGTCAAGCTAGGTTAGGATACATGATAACTTGCATAATTAATTTGTTATATGTTGTGTATGAATATGTTTAAACCGGGGGAAGGGTTACATACTGAGTCTTGGTGACTCACCTTCTCCTTTACATTTTTCAGGTAACGAGTAGATCGCGGATGTGGAGCCGGGCTGACTCGAGGTGGCCATGCAGTGAATTTAAACCGAATGGATTTTGGCTTTAGTTATTTTAATCTTTAGTTGATTTTTATTTTGAATGTAATAAGGCCTCCTAACACTTTAGCTTTGTTGTTTTTTTTATATTGCTGAATAATTTGCTTAAACTATTTTTATCAATATTACATTGAATGAACACGTTTTCTCAAAGTAAACGAAAATGTTTTACCGTGCCGTCGGGCACATTTAAAACTCTAAAACAACTTGACCCAAATGATTTCCAAATTTAATCTAAGTAAGGTTTTATTAAGTCCACTAAAAAGAAGGGTTTTCAAAATTTAAGTTGGTTTCAAAAAGGAACTTCAAAATGTTTTCACCAGAATCTGACCGTGATTCTCTACCATAGCGTTTGGGCGGGTTTGGGTCAATTATGACATATACAATAATATTTAACAATCTCATACTCAAGACTTACTATAGCTTTCTTCTGAAGTCATAATACAAATTTTGGTTTCCAATCACGAACAATGAAAATTTTCACTTTGTATAATCTGGACACCTTTCGTAATAAATAATTTCGATAACCCATCAATAGAAAGACTCGTTTGTACTGAGAAAAATGCACAGACTTCTTCAAGCAGACAATAATAACTTAGATAACATTTACTTTATTTTTTTATGATAATAATAGCCTCAGTTCATATTTCCTCTGAAAACCATACATTTTCACACAGATGTCAATACTGACTGTAATAGCTTCTAAGATGCTTGAAAATCAACTCTAACCCATTAAAAGTTCAGACATCAGGTTCAAAGTCTGGTACATAACATTTCATACTCTTACTAGTGTAACTGCCTCGGAGTATCATCCATCTTTGTACTTCTCAAATAAACAGATAATTATCACTGTGCTAGACATCATAACATTCTATCTTTAACTCGCTGATATATGTATCAAGATCATTTGAAAAGTGAAAACCAATACACAGGTTTAAGTTGAACTTCCTATCATTCACACTTTGCCAACTTCAATTTCTTCTCAAATCTAGAGAAAGATTAAACTTATAATAGAATTTACTTCAATTGTTACTCTTCGAAGCACTTAACTATATTGATGCCACAATACTCATACAGCTTAAAAATCATAGTGCCATAATAAGACTAACTTCTCAATTACTTTAGTAGATAATGTCTCGGCTGAAAACAAAACATCTCGATCATCTGAGAAATTTAAACACAAATTTCCATAACAACCAATACAAAAGCACAATCTTCATACCTCTGGTAACTGTATCAAAGTACTCTCACCATCAAGTCAAAACTTATAATCATCATAAGCATTTTAATAATAAGATGAAACCATTTTCATCAATAGAACATTTCCTACTGATATCTCATGGCTGATACTTTGAACAATAATTTATTAAGGAAACAAAAATAACAAACACAGAAAATACTCATAAGCACTGAAAATAATCTTAACAAAAGCCACACAATCTTCCTTTATTTTCATTGAGCAATAGCTAGTAAAACGGGACGTAACATCATACAGACCTTACTGTCAACTTTCTATCTGTGCATGATGCAGAAAACCAGAAAAGATAGAGCAATTTTGATCGCAGTTCAAATAGACTATAATGTTTTCATCTACCTGTAAATTTAGCTGACATTCTCATACTATAGGAATTTCATTCGAAATCTTATAGATATATATACCTCTGAGAGTAAATGGACACATATAATACTCGGAAGAGATTGCTGTAATTTCTCAACCATAAACACTGCATTCAATCATTAATACATCTTGATCATGATTGCACTATCTAATTCTATCATTACTAATCTGATATTATTCCAATTGCAAACAGAAATAAATTCAGAATAAATTCTAGCAATCACATACTTTAGGCCTCATACCTGGATGAGTTAATTAGCTGAGCCTTACCTTTCTTTAACTATAACGTTTCAGAATCTGAATGATCTTTATATTAATCTGACATCTTTTCTACAACTGTGTTCATTTACTAAACCATTCTCAACTCTGATCACGTTGTCAATTAATCTACAACTCAACTCTTTAGTCTTCAACTTTTAAACCCATTCGGTCTGAATTTCATGAAATTTATTTATAACATACCTTATTGGAAGGGGGTGAGGTTGTAACGCCTCTAACTTGCCTCTTATATACTCATGCATATAACTTAACACTCATCAATATATATATTTTGTTTCAAGTAACTTAACATGCATACTCATTTTACACAACCTTCCTATCATCTTATACAAACAAGTGCACTTATACTTTCATTCATAAATCTCGTGTAAAATTACTCATAACATTCACTTAATTTCACAAGTTATACTCATAGCATCATACAAATGCCAATCAAACATGAACACTTATCATAGTATAAACTTTCCTTTCATCTCATCTTTCATATTTCAAGAGAAATTCCTATCCACAATTTATTCATCATCACATAAACATCATAAACTATCATTCTTACTTTTTACGAGTCTTAACTCATCATAAACACACTGTTTGCACTATCAAATTTAGCTCAGTTGAAGTGCGCATCTGACTAATAAAATAATTTACATCAGGGTCGGGAATCGCCACACTATTACAGTTTATTATGGCATGTATAGCTAGACTCTCACACTCACTATGGTAGTCCAAGAATCGACTAAACCATAGCTCTGATACCATTAAATGTAACACCCCTTACCCGTATCCTACGCCGGAACCGGGTACGAGGCATTACCAGACTTAACAATACATTCTACCAAATCCCGAGCCACAAAATTTCACTTTTAATTTAAACTTTAACAAACACATGCATAAACAAGCATTATAACTCGATGACCAATATGAGCCAAAACTCGTGGCCAAATACAGAATAATCCTTATTACCGTTATGAAGCAATACATTTGGTCAAATTAATTAACACATATACAAAATGACTTAGTCAAGCCCCTATACTTAAATCATTTATAAATAAAGATACCCATAGATAGCTTGATAGTGTGAAGCGATCTCCGACGACCTCCAACCCGAGCTTGTTGCTCTGAAACATGGGAAAGGAAAAGGGGTAAGCTTATAAAGCTTAGTAAGTTCACATGTAAAAATAATAAGCATTAACAATGAATTTAGCTTACTATTAAGCTGTCATAACTTGCATAAATAATGCTAAGTTCTTACTTTCCCAACTTACTCATTTGTAGCCTTACCAAAGCCTCAACGTGACAAATCCTCACAACAAGTTCTCAAATTGATACAATCATTAAAACACTTATACCTTATTACTCATGTTCACATTAATCTGTCTACTTGAATCGCTGTCACTAAATTATTTATTTCTTGAACTACAGAGCTCCGAATTACAAACCCCTAATTTTCTCTGAAACTAGATTTACATATCTTCATACCATAAAATTTCTAGAATTTTTGGTCTTGCCAATTACCACAGTTTACTCATTAAAATTCCCCCTATTTCACTGTTTGACTATTCTAACCTCTCTTCACTATGAATCAATTTTATCCTCGTACAGAATTCAGATGACCTTCTTGTTTGGTTCATTTAAAATTAGACTTATTTAGGATTTTAGGAATATAAATTATATCCCATAATTATTTTTGTAAAATATTTGATGATTTTTCCAATTCAGAATAGGGGACCACATAATCATTCTAAACCAGTCTCACAGAAATTCAAATATCTCAGAATATAGAATTCCTTTTCTTGCTCTGTTTCTTTTTTATGAAAATAGACTCAATAAGATTTAAATCAATATCTTAGCCTACTTATAATTCAATTTCTAATATGTTTGGTGATTTTTCAAATTCACGTCACTGCTGCTGTCCAAAACAGTTTTATTGTAAATTTTTGCTCTCTCTTACTTTAGTTGTATTCATTACTTACCTATAACAATCTTTCCAATTTCTGATTACATATCGAGCATATTGCTCATATGTTACACATACATGTACCTACACTTATAACTATAAAGTCACACATGATTTCACTTAATCGATTTTCCCGCTGAACGCTTCGAAATAATAACAGATACGCGGTGGTTTCACACACAGCCCACCTTTGAAGTTGAAGCTCTCTTGTACACATAGTGGCCTTCACTTAGTACCACTCATGTGACCTAGCTCGAATGTACACATAATTTTGGCTCTCTTGTACACATAGTGGCCTTCAATTAGCACCACTGATGTGATCTAGCCATCTCGTAGCTCTCTTGTACACATAGTGGCTCACACTACATACCACACATGTGACCTAGCTACGTATAGCTTTCTTGTACACATGGCATACTCTCGGTACCACACATGTGACCTAGCTAAGTATATATATATGTATCTTGTAGCTCTCTTGTGCACATAGTGGCCTGCACTTAGTACCACTCATGTGACTTAACTATATACCATTTATATATTCCGATTTCGAAGGTTCAAATGGGAAGTCTCACTATCTAATACTTTATTCCATTCCTTCAATAGTCAATTATGATTAAAAAATCAGCTACATTACATAAAATATGCTGAAATATAAAAACGTCAATAAAAATAATGAATTATTTACATACAACTTACATAATTACATTCTCAATCTCATCACATCATCAATTTAACTTATCCTCCCCAAATTATTCTATTCAATACTTTCTTGATATCACACAAAGCCATCTTCCTAATTTGGTCTTACATGTAAACTTATACCAATTCTCATTAAAATGTCAAGTCATTACCGAACATTATAATTATATTGGAAAATCAATACTAAAGTATTCATAACTAAAATTTCAATTTAACATTCAAACTTGCATCATTAAATGCTTATTAAACATATGGACTTACCTCCATACCAGAACGGTCATTTTACCAACTTTCCCGATTTTCGATTTTCCTCCCGTTCTAGGTCCAAATCTTATTTTTTTCGGAGTCTAAAACATCACATTTCACTTATTTAATTAATGTACTACTCAAAATAGTCCCTAACTCAAACTTTGGAAAAATTATAGTTGTGCCCCTAAACTTTTGCATAATTATGATTTTGCCCCTAGGCTCGAAAATTAAACTTCATCCCTTATTCTTATGTTTTATAACATGATGATCATTTTTCCCTTCTATGGAAACATCAAATTCTTGCTCTAACATGCACTTATGTACATTAGGTATTTTTGCCGATTAAGTCGTTTTACTCATTTTCATTTAAAATTGCTTAGTAAAAGTTGTTTAACATACTTTTAAGCTTCATATTTTAAGGTTCAATCGGAACTTAATAACCGTCAAGGTATTGTTGAATAATCATCATTCCTAACATATTAACACATAATTGAAAATAACATTTTTATGTATTGTAGCTGATTTTTTAATCATAATTGACTATTGAATAATCATCATTCCTAACATATTAACACAAAATAAACACATTTCACCTATGGTTATTTTTTCAAATATGAACCCTAGGTTAATTTATTGCTAGAATAAGCTAAGTCAAGTTACCGGGACTCCAAAAACGTAAAGAACATGAAAAACGAGGCTAGAATGGACTTACCATGAAGCTTGGAAAGCTTGAAAACCCTATCCATGGCTTCCCACCTGTTAAATTCAGCCTAAGCTTGAAGATGGACAAGTTTGGCATTTAAATTTTGTTTTTAATTCCTTTAATTCACTGAATTACCAAAATGCCCCTTAAAAAATCTTTTGAAACATGCCCATCCATGTCCATTTTTGTCCACCAACTTAAACAATGGTCTAATTATCATTTAAGGACCTCCAATTTAAAATTTCATAACAATTGGACACCTCTAACATGTAGAACTCAACTTTTGCACTTTTTACAATTTAGTCATTTTGACTAAATTGAGTGCCCAAATGTCAAATTTTTCGAATGAGATTTTCACGAAATCATTCCGTGAAATTGTAGACCATAAAAATATAAATAAAATAAATTTATTAACATCGGATTTGTGGTCCCAAAACAACTGTTCCGACTAAGCCCAAAATCGGGCTGTTACATTCTATATAGATCAAGATAGACCCCGTACGGATCTAGATCGAGGAAAAACTAAAGCCGCAAATTAGTCGATCTCATTTTTACACCCTTTTCATTGAGGTAAGTTTGTACGATTAAATATTGTTTTAATGTTACTTTCAATTATATGTTAATTTTGTCTATTTAGATCAAGATAGATCCCGTATGGATCTAGATCGAGGAAAAGCTAAAGCCTCGGATTAGTCGATCTCATTTTTACGCCCCTGTCATTGAGGTAAGTTCGTACGATTAAATATTGTTTTAATGTTATTTTCAATTATGTGTTAATATGTTAGGAATGATTATTATTCAACAATACCTTGACGGTTATTAAGTTCCGATTGAACCTTAGAAATTCGTAGGATACAAATGACATGTCATTAGGGTTTTCATGTTTTTGGTGTTGGTCTTGATTGTCCTACCGATGGCTAAGGTCCTGCATATGTTGCCGATACTCCATAGCTCGTGTGAGCAGTATTGTATAGCTTACATTTTGACCTACAGCTCGTGTGAGCAGGCTTATTTCACAGTGTGTGAGCAACGATATAAAGGAAAGGTTACGATTGTATGTTTAAGCACACTTTGTGTGAGCTTTCCCGAGTATCTGAAGATATTCTAACTGGTTCAACAGGCATGAAAAGGAAAGGAATGGTAAGTGTTCAAATGAACTATATTATGTAATTATGAAAAGGATTGAAATGGTAAGCTTCAATGGAAGTATCCTTTTGTTGATGAAAATGATGAACTCAAATGAAGTATGTTCATGTATAATGGCTTACCCTATGTTAAATTCATGTGAATTATGTTTGAATGCACTAACATGTGTTTTTTATGGTGCTAAGGCTTGTGCCAAGCTTGTGGTTGGATTATATTATGATTAATCTTAATATTATGTATTGAAATGGTAAGTTATGTTTCATGTTTTACGAACTTGCTAAGCATTATGTGCTTACGTAGTTTTCTTTCCTATGTTTTATAAGTAATTAGAAGCTCAATCAGTTTGGAAGCTTTTAGGAGATCTACTACACTATCCAGCATAAATTTTAGTAGTTTTTGATGTTTTGCTAAGGTTATAATCGCATTAATAGGTGAATTTGTATTGGTATCTAGTTTGATGATTTTGGCATGTATAAGTTGTTTTGGGTACCAATTGATGTTGGTTGAATTGTTTCATTTTGGTACCTGTGATGCATGAATGGTATGGCTCAAATGGTAAGTTTATGTTGAAGTACTAATGGTCAAGATATGGTATGTTTTGAGATGGTATTGAACTAGATAAATATGAATAAAATGCGGTCAAGTATATATATAAGTTTAGGTAAGCTTGTATGTTCGCATTTGATGTGCCTTGTATGTCATATTGATTGAATGATTTTGGACTATTGAATTGGCCATTTCATGTTGGTTTTGGTCATGTTATGATGCTTTGATTATGTGCACAAAATGCTTTTAGGTGGTTGCATGAATCGGTGTTGGAAATCACTTGATTTTGATCAATTTCATCTCCACATGGCCTAGGACATGGGTGTGTGACTCAGTCGTGGGTGACACATGGCCTAATGACATGACCGTATGTTGCCTATAGGTTTTAATGAATGCAAGTCAGGCTTTTACACGACCTAGCACACGAGCATGTATGGCTATTTTGAAAATTACACGGCCTAGCACACGGACGTGTGGCTTGGCCGTGTAACCCAACTCAAAGAGTTACACGGGTGAGGACACAGGCTAAGACAGAGCCGTGTGTCCCTATTTTGATTTTTATATGGCTTGAGACACGAGTGCGTGTCTCAATCGTGTGAGGCACATAGCCATGTGACCCCTGCAGTCCAATTTTTCTAGCTTTTTCTTATACTTTTCGATTGTTTCGAATTTGGTCCTAAATTGTTTCTAAGGTATTTCTAGGGCCTCGAGGGCCCAATTAAGGGACGTTATGTATGTGATTGAATGTAATTAGATTATGTTTGCAATGATGTATGAAATGAATGTTTTAATGTTCAGTTTGTATGGTAATGCTCTGTAACCCTATTTCAGCAATGGATACCGGTTAGGGGTGTTATAGGATTAGTGAGTGGAGGCATGATCTCTTAACTGTTTTGTAGGGGTACTCAACAGATCAACTCTTTGGACAAGGAAGAACGTGAAACAAACCCTAGGCCTGACAACCCTTGGAAGTTGTCAAGATGGGAATTAACCCAAAATTGGTATTGCCTATGAGTGAACACCTTTACCCCAAGCCAGTCTAGACTGTGAGGTCAGAAGATTAGTAGTTCTTGTTGACTCGTTATGTTAGTGGAAGGTTAGAAGATCCTACTAGGGTAGTAACTAGTTGGTTGACAAGGAACCCGAGACAACAGTTAATTGGGATTGCTGAAGTGGGCTAATCACTCATCCTCGAATTTGATTCATTCTATCTATCTCTATCTCTTGCAATTTTATTTTTTTTATGTTATTTTCTTTTATTATTTTACAAATCCTAGACATATTTCTTTTATTATTAGATCTTTAATTGTTTAGGTTAAGATTGATTTAGTACTCATCTCCCTAGGATACAATCCTCATAGTACTCACCTATTTTATCATAAAATCTATTTTACAACTCGACCCGTATACTTGCAGATACAGCCTCATAACTCTCTATTTTATTGCAGTATTCACACTCTGGACATTAGTACGTCCCGAGGCAGACAAGTTGTTGGCGTCGTTGCCGGGGAGGCAATCACTAGGTTAATTTATATTTTTGGACTTAAAAGGAACAATTAAAAAATTTGTAGGTTATAGATACGATCTTATTCCAATTATTGTTACTAACCTCCTTTTTCTAGGTTTAATATGTGACTTATAGTACGGGCACACCTATTGTAGTAGCTACAAATCCAGAGAAAATAATCTGAAGGAATCACTGACAGCAGCAATAGTAGATGCAAGAACAACTACCACCCGCTACAGGTAACGTACCATGTGACAATCCATTGTTTGGCAACGCTGACGATAATGTCCTAAGAGACCCACCATCACCACAATTACCCACAAACATGCATATGGCTTGGAATGAGAGAACTTCACGGGCTATGCCTAACCAAGTGTAGATATGGTTCAAGAAAGTATAGCAAGGCCGACAATTACAGCTAATAATTTTTGAAATCAAACCGGTGATGATACAAATGATCCAAAATAATCTACAATTTAGGGGCACTACGATAGAGGGCCCTAATCAACATTTGAAATGGTTTCTTCAACTTTTTGATACTTTTAAGCATAACAGGGTCACTGATGATGCTATTAGTCTTCGGTTGTTCCCCTTTTCTTTTATTGATAACACTTTTTCTTGGCTAGACTTGTAGGCACTAGGGTTTATCATAACATGGGATGAAATTGCCAAAAAGTTCTTATAGAAGTTTTTCCCAATCAATAAAGTAGTCCAACTAAAAAGAGAGATCGTTGTTTTCAAACAGATGGGGGGAGAAAGTTTTTATGAGGCGCAGAAACGTTTTAATATGTTAATTCAAAAATGCCCGTACCACAGATTTCCTGAGTGGATGAGATTAAAAATATTTTATAATGGGTTGGATTCAAACGCACGATTTGGATTAGACGGAGCAGCAGCATGTGCCCTTATGAATAAGACATACGAGGACACGTATGAAATTATTGAAAATATGGCATTAAACTCCTATCAATGGCCAGCTAACGATTCACATATGGCCAAAAACCTGCTACAGTCAAAGCTATTCAAAAGGATGATGAATATAAGGAACTAGTGGATGGACTCAACCATATTGAATCTGCTTCTTCACCATCTATGTATGGAGGAGACAAGTCACTCTTCCATTATGTCAAAAACCCTATCAATGATATAAATTACTGTAACTCCCCTAACACATATCCGTCGCCAGATTAAGGTTACGGGCATTACTAGTTAAGTCACAACTTCTATTCAATCAATTAAATCATAGTTAAACATACTTATATAATGATACAAATATAAGCAAACGATCACATATGCATAAAACATACTTAATATACTAAAACTAAGTCATATACGGCACAATCATTAACGAACATAAGTTGAACATGCAACGTACATTTTATTAATTCCACACAACAATGCAAGTACCATAAGCCTCATTTACGATATCTTTATTAATTTATAAAGTACTCAAATAATAGAAGCAATCGTATTTATTTGATTGAATAAACATTATCCGAATATTATCTTCTAATAACTCACTTATAAGGCCGAATATATATAGTTTAAAATTTTATCCCATATGGCCGAATATACCAACACCATACATAATAACATATGTCCGAACATACAAGCTCAATAAACATACAAAGACACATATATGAAATCACATGTACATAGCTCATACCAAATTCAGATAGATCCAAACAATCAATCGAATCAATGTACACATAAATTCGTTTGCATGCAATAATTTAATCGAAATTAACTATAAGGCTTATACATTATTTTGCATTCGCCAACCACTCCAAATTAGCAAATCATTCAAGCTTTTAAACTGTGTACACATTACCCTTACAATCGAATCAAGCAACCAACACAAAACTATATATATATTCATTATTATCCCTTTACTAGGTTAATTTATATCCATACACCAAGACAATTTATGCTAAGCATCAAGATTATCAAATGAGCTAACCATAAGCTAACCACATCATTTCCAAATCAAGACATAAAATCAATTTATTAAATTCCCATGCCACATAACATAATTACCAAAATAAGCTCATAATATGACTCATTATCAATATACCATACTAATATCATGTTCAAGCCATTTTCATATGGCTTATATACACCATCAAAATGTCATTCGATTATCAAACTAGCCTATACATGCCTTAAGTTCAAAAGTCTAAACTTTAAAGGTACCAAATTGAACCGATAGTGTGAATAACTTCAGTGACGATCCCCTGAGCTTGTAGCTTGATCAAAATCTATAAAACAGAACAATGAACACATACAGAGTAAGCTTACTAGCATAGTAAGTCTTAAGCAATTATAATATAGCATTCAACATTCAAGCTTTTAGAACATTTAGTTTATAACATTGAATATAAGTAATTTAACTTATAAGTTGTAACACCTCAAACCCGGTCAACACACCACGGCCAAATCTGGCATGTCACAGAGAAAAATGTTTTGAAGAAAACAGGTTATCGGTTAAATTTCAGTGAAAAACTCTTTGTTGTTTTATGCTTGTAGAAATCAGGTGCATGATTAGTTAAAAACCCATGATATACTTTGAAATCCTGATAATAAATCTTTAAAACTTAGTTGTTGATCCATAGGTTTAGGAAACGTTTATGTCATTTGTAAACTGAAGGGTTCTTTCTTAGTTACCTAGAAATCAGTTAAGTTGAATGTGGAAAACTTAAGTTTGAAATCCATTTGAGTTGTTGTCGTTATCAATTGATTTGTATCACTCGATGGTAAAGATTTGAAAACCATTGCGTTCTATAGCTTAGAAAACCTTGGGCTCAAATTATTAAATCAACCATGTAATTTGTTTAGCCAAGTTTAAAACAAATCCAAAGCATATAAATAATCCAAAACATAATTAAAAAGGCCTTATTACAAACCCAAAATAAAAATGAAACCAAATTTAAAATAAAATAAAGTACCCAAACCAAAGTCCATGTAAAACCGAGTTTATTTAATGCATGGCCACCTCGAGTCCGCCTGGCCCTTCATCCGCGATGTATGAATCACCTGAAAAGATAAGGGAGAAGGTGAGTCACCAAGACTCAGTGCATAATCCCCCTCCCGATTAATGCAACATACTTACACAAATCATAACTAAGCAATATATATAATGCACCCAAACCTAGCCATCCATAGCTCTGTATCTACCCCATGTGGTACCAAACCACTGGTGGTGCCAAACAACTTGTGATCCAAAGTCACGATATCCAATAATAACGTGGTGCCAAACCACTGGTGACCCAAAGTCACGAATAATCCATCTACGGGGCCAACCCACGTTGTGATACCAAATCACTGGCGACAATCCCGTAATATCAAATGTGGGGCCAACCCACTGTGGTGCTAAGCCACTGGGACAAGTTGCTATGAGGTGCCAAACCTCTAGTGACCCAAAGTCACAAAATATCAATAATCCAAGTGTGGGGCCAACCCAAGTGTGATACCAAATCACTGGCGACGATCCCAAAATATCAACTGTGGGGCCAACCCACTGTGGTGCTAAGCCGCTGGGACAAGTCGCTATGAGGTGCCAAACCTCTGGTGACCCAAAGTCACAAAATAATCTGTGGTACCAAACCACTAGAGGTGCCAAACCTCTGGTGACCCAAAGTCACGGATATCATACTTCCCCTTCCTCTCATATCACCCATACCAATGCATTACAAGTGCAAATCATGCCATCATGCTTTAATATGCAACATAAAGCAAATATATCATAAATCATATTATTATGCACCATATAGCAAAAATCATATCGAAACAGACTTACCCGAATCCTTGCTCACACCCATAAGGCATCATATCAAGATCTCACAGTTTTCAGCTTTTAATCATGATTAGATTATTAATATATTACCAAGTTATAAAGTGTGTAAGTTACACACCTGTTAGTAACGCAAACGCTGAATCCCGAAAACCCGATCTACTGCACTAGACCTCCTTGTCCTACACTCGGCCAACATTAAGGTTAATAAAATAGGCCATTTGGTTATACCAATAAATCCCGAAGGGTGAGATTACGCATAAACACCACCACCCTTACCCTTCTGCCTTACGAAAACAAATCACAACACCAAAATATGCGAGACTGATCCTCCCCCTACATTCAGCCAACAATAAATCTTAGTCTCAATAGCCTTCTGCTTTTTAACAACCCATAGAATAATGAACCAACATAGATATCCTTACCACTTGACTTACCAAATTCGATTGTTAGAGAATAAAGGGCTTAGATCGACTGCTTCCAAAACCCCAAAGAACCTAGGAGAAATCGATTCTTATAGATGATTAGAACCTTGTTAACAAATGCCGAAATTCGGCTTTTACCCTTATGAAAGTCGACAGAGAGAAGAGAAAAGAAGTAATGGGTTTCGGCCATGGACACTTACCTCTTCTTAAAACCGATTGAAGAAGAACCAAAAAGATCAAGGCTTGATTGAGATTTAGCCAAAACAAAACAAGAAGAGAATGGGGAATTTCGGCAATAGAGTTAAGTGATGAAGGGAGATTCAGCTAGAGTGAAAAAAGAGAAAGAAAAAGAAAGTGAAAGGGGAGAGAGGATTCGGCAAGTGGAAGGAAGAAGAAGATTCGGCACAAGGGTTTGAGAAAAGAAAAAGATGAAGGGGAAGAGGGTGCTTTCGGTTTTGAACAAAAATGAGAAAAGAAAAAGAGAGAGATGGGAGAGTAGAAGATTCGGCCACCAACAAGAATGGGGAGCAAAGGAGAGGAGATGTTTGGGAGAGTAAGGTTTCGCTACTAATGAAAGAAAGAGGAAGCAGTGCAAAATTCATTTAAATGCCTAAGAAAGAATTCGCAAGAGTCTAAGTCTGCCGGTGGCTTTCAGGGCTTCTAAGGAGAAAAAGAGAGAGAGCTCAAATGAAGATTCGGCTAGGTGCCTCAAATGATATTCGGCAAGCACCAAAGGAGGTTTGGCTTTGCTCCCAACCGATTGCATCAAATTTTTAGCTAGCCGAAAGTGTCACAAAGAATTTTGACACCCTTCCTAAGTCTCAGCCGAATACTCCACCTCCCACCTATTCAAATTTCGGCAAACTCTCAAATCTCTCCTAGCCACCAATTCAAATGAGTTTGAATTAATCAAACTCCTAAATTTTCTCTTTGCCACCTGTTTAAAATAATTTGACTGGGTCCAAGCTTATCTAGCAGAGTTTGTGCTGAGCACAACTCTTTCCCCTTGGCGTCAAAATGCAAAGCAGAAAATGGGATTTTTGCTGCTCGAACCTGAGCTCTGCCTTCCCTGCATGTGGCGTCACTCTCAAGGCTCTAAGTGGCGCCTCCTTGCCACCTTACCAAGCCAATTCTTGTGCTAAAATACCCCACGAATTACACTTAACCCCTAGCTCCTTCAGCTCCTTTTTCTTAAAACTTAAAAGCAAAAATTTCCTGCCACTCGGGCCTACTCTAGACTTATAACTAGCTCTTAAAACACCTCAAATAACAACACAACAGTCCATACTCATGCAAAACAATTCAATCACAAATAACCCCTATTTCAAGATATTACATAAGTTCATTTTGGCCGAATGCCACTACCTTACCTAACTTAACAACTATCATTTTCTTACCATAAGCATGCCAACTTACCGAAACACCTAAATACAATAGATATTCGCATATTCCAAACCAAATAAGTATAACATACACCTTAACCCTATGTAATCATTCCTACACATATGCAAACATATCCAATCACTCTCACATTAAATATTCACACATATGGCCGAATCTCAAAGGCATAACAAAGCTTAAATTCCAATGTATATATCATACTCATTGTTAGTAAGATCAAATGCGTATATTAACATCTCACTGAAATCTTCAACTACATCACATCTTACTTAATTCGAATGGAAATATAACTGACCTTATTCCTTGCAACTATAATAGCTTATACTTACCCGAGCATTTAACGTATTGCTGTAATTACGTTCCACCTTGTAAATGATTCATGAATTCTCTACTTATAATACATCACCGGCATTAAGCCTGCTAGGCATCAAAGCCTGAAATACACACCGGCACTAAGCCTGCTAGACCCGAGGTCTGAAATTGATCACTGGTATTTAGCCTGCTAGGCAATAAGCCTGATACACTTCACCGGCACAAGGCCTGCTAGGCTCGAAGCCCGATACAATTCATCGGCACAAGGCCTGCTAGGCTCGAAGCTTGAAATACGATATTATTTCCATCTCATTCACATTACAAGCTGACCAAAATTATATAAACCATACTTAATTCATATCACATGAACTTATCAATTCAGTTAAAATTTAACAACACATCATAATAAAATGTCTATCCACATTTGGCTTTCACTAATTTCATAACCAAAATTCCATAATTTAATATGTATTCAAGGTTACAAATGACATTAACGGTATTAAATTACTTATAGACTTACCTCAGAAATCGTCAGACGATAACAACTGGCTATTCGAGAACTTTTGCCTTTCCCCGATCCAAATCTGTTTTTCTTTGTTCTTGATCTAAACACATTCAATTTAAGCTCATTCAAACTCATTTCATTTCAATTTAATCCAAGAACACTTATATGGGCAAATTACCATTTTACCCATAATGTTTCACACTTTTAAAATTTAGTCCTATTTGTATAAAACACAAAATACACAAAATTTGGTTATACACTTCAAGGGCCGAATGCTCCTAGGCTTCATACAAGACCATGCATTTCATTTTTCTCATGTTTTAGTCCTTCAAGAATTTATTCTTTCCAAATTAGTCCCTAACATTCAATTTCACCAAAATTTCTAATTCCAAACATGATGATTTAAAATATACTATTAATAATCAACCATCAAGCATCATATATCATGAATATACATCAATGGCTGAATCCTTAACATATCTCAAACTCAAAAATTTCAACATGGGTTGTATAGCATCCAAAGCAACGATTCCAAAAATGTAAAAATTATCAAAAACTAAACAAAATACATACCCCAAATTGAGCTCCCTAATGCCGAAACTCAAGCTTCAAAAATGGAGTTTCTTTCCTTCCCACATTCAGCCAAGAAGATGAACAAAGGTATGTTCTCTTTCTTTCCACTTTCTCTCATTATTTTATGACTTAAATTAAAAGAAATATTTATTTACTTATTACTTATATTAACATATTATTATAATAACATGAAAATTACCTAATTTTCCACATGTTGCCGTCCACTTTACTAATAATGGACTAATTGTCCTTTAAAGACTTCACTTTAATAAAGCCATCTCAATTTAACAATTAATCAATTAAGAGGCCACTTCTAACAATTATGCAATTTAGTCCTTTAGTCAAATTAAACACACAGATAAGCAAATTAATTCACAGAAATTTAACACATGCTAATTAACTTATCAACAACACAAAAAATAATATTAAAATATTATTTGGACTCAGATTTGTGGTCTCAAAACCACTGTTTCGATTAGGGTCAACTTTGGACTGTTACAATTACATTAGGAATAGGGGTGGAAACCCTTATTCGAACACATACAGTCCTGGCTGGAGAGATCATCGAACTTGAGATGGGGAGGAAACCAAGGAGCAGGTAATAATTCAAGTTAAGTTAAAAATATTAATTACCAACCTCATTACTTTAAGAAACCCCAGGACAGAGCCAACCTAAGTGAACATACGTGTAAGGTCAGTTTTAGCTAGATCAGAATAGTGGTTTCAGAACCAAAAATCCAATGTTGGAAAATTATTTTAATATTACTCTCTGTATTTACAGCATGTTATTTGATAAGTGTGAAAATTTCATGAGCTAATTTTAACGATTTGTTGATTAATTTGATAAAAAGGATTAAATCGCATAAAATGCAAAAGTTGCATTCTACTTGTTAAAGGTGTTTAATTGCTATGATTTAATAAATCAAAGGTCCTTATAATGTTATTAGTCCATGATTAGTGTAAGTGGACAATTATGGCCATCCATTATATGTTTTTATATGTTTATAACAAAGGTTATTATAGTAAATTAGTAATTAAGTTATAATTTAATAAAACAAAGCCAAAATTCATTTCATTCATCTTTTTAGCAACCAAAAATAAAAAAGAAAAAAAAGGGGTTTGAGGCTTTCTAAGGTTCGGCACACTCCTAGCTTGATTAAGGTACGATTTTAGCTCGGTTTTTGATGATTTCTATATTTTTGTAATCGTTGCAGCTCAGTCTAGCTAGCTTGTACCTTTAATTTCGAAACTGTTAAAGATTTTGAAAGTTGCCATTATTGAATCTATGTGTTCTTTGGTGTTTAATGTTGAAATATGAAAGCTTGATGATAGTTTTACATGTTTTGTTAAGTGATTTTAAATGAAAAATGCATAATAGGGATTAAATTGTGTGGTTGAAATGTGAAATAAATGAAAGTTTTGGACTGCTAGGGACCTATATATATAATTCAGCCAAGCATCGATTTTGTTGAATTGTGTGAATTTTGTGTATTTATGAAATAAGGACTAAATTGATTAAATGCGAAAGTTTAGGGGCTAACGTGTAAATATGCCCAAATGTGTATTTTTGGATTAATTGAATGAGTAGATGAATAAATAAGTTAATTTTGAATTCATATAGATCAAGAAAGAAAGAATTCGGATTTAGATTGGGGGAAAAGCAAGGTTATCGAATAGTCGACCCGATCTATCAATTCTGAATACGAGGTAAGTTTGTATGTGATGATTATAATATAAATGTATGTTAAAATGCTTTAATATCGTATAAATGGTTAAAACGGGATTATGTATAATGTATGAATTGTGAAAATGACTTTACGGATGCATTTGATGATAGAAACGAAGAGCGTGAAAGCCTTGTTGAACCTTAAGAATAGTTTTGGATACTATTGACATGTCAGTAAGTGATACATTGAGTTGGCTTCGGGCCATGATATTAGCACTTCGGGTGCGTATTTTACCGATTTGGCTTCGAGCCATGCATATCGGATGATTTGGCTTCGGGCCATTATAATAGTTCTTCGAATAAGTTACCTTGATTTGGCTATGGGCCATGGTATAGGTACTTATCATACGAGACTCTTGAGTATTCGATTTCTATTCCAAATGGTTCAACAGGTAAATGAATGATGTGGTTGAGAAAGAGGTTAATATGAGGCGATACAGGTACGTACAAAACATATTCGAGTATTAAATAGTGAAAGTTCGATGAGTTTTGTATTTGATCATGTTTTGAGACATGAGAAAGTTTGTAGTTAATTCATATATGGTTTTGTCATGTGTAATTGGTTGATTTGCATTTATTCGATAAAATAAGTTATTCACATACGAGCTTACTAAGCTATGAAGCTTACTTCGTGTTATTTTTCTATGTTTTATAGTGAATCAAGGCTAGCTCGGATCCAAGGGTAGTCAGGAACATCATCGCACTATCAAACATCTAAGTTGGTACTTTTGAATTATACATTTATGGTATATGGCATGTATAGGTTAGATGTGGTATTTTGGTTGTGATTATAGCCATAAGATATGGCTTGTAAATGTATATGTTTTGGTTTGTATATATTGCCTTAAGTGATGGCTTATTTTGGTATGTTTGGTATAAATGTGGTTATGGTTTTATAGTTGCTCAAATGGTTAATTGATTTGTGGAGTATAAATGCTTGAGAAATGCCTTGATGAGATATGATTTTAGATGTTGTGTTGGTTATTTATAGGGTAAGTTATGTATGTGTGAATTATGGTAAATGAACCATATTGTTTGATATTGTTTTGGCATGTATTTGGCTAAGTAAATTGTAGTGATTTAAGAATTGGAATAGATGAAATTATAATGGTATGAATTGTGCATTTGATTGATGATTTTGGCTGCCTAATTGTATAACGATGTAACGCCCCGAATTTTTTGGCCTAGATAAATTGGGCTTTGGGTCTCAGAAAATTTTTAAGTGAGCGAGAAAATGACAATTGGCATGTGGGCTTTGAGGGTTAATGAGTTTGGAGTGTCTAGGGGTGTTGGAGATGTCCTAGGATCAAGTAAGGGTGTAGAAAAATTTTTGGTTTTAGCCCTAAGGGAATTGTGACTTCAGTTAGTAGGCCTTTTAAATAAATGAAGAAGAAAAATGACACAAAAGAGCTTGTGGTGTACTGGCAAAGTGGTGCCACATAGGGAGCAGGGAGGTGGCGTCATTAGCAGGCAAGGTAGTCCAAGGCTCAAGTAGTGGCATGGTATTTTATTGGGGTATTTATTTTGCTATCAGGACTGCTAGCGTTTATGTTGCAGTGAATGTCTGATGGATGAGAGGTTTGAAATGGTCATGGAGAGATTGTAGGAGCTTATCTTGGAGAAAATTTAGGATGAGATTGAGGAGTTATCAGGAAGAAAAGTTTGGAACTGAGAAGTGTGAAGAGTTGGTGCCGTTTTGGGAAGTGGGAAGTGTATAAATTCGGCTTAGGAGGGTAGATGAGTGCCGTTTTTGTGTCTTTTAGGGGGTATTACGAATTTTCATTGTGGCTTTTAGCATTTCGAGAGTTTTGCAAATACGTCAGCCTTTCTTTCTTTACCAAATATCTTGTAGTTACCCTCACACAAGCACATTTGATCTTTTTCTTTTCTTCTTGTTACCTTTTCCAAACCCTCAAAAGCCAAATAATTCCACCCTCCCTTTGTCGATTTTTGTGCCGTCACTATTTCTTCAGCCTAGCTGATTCTTGTGTAAGTATTTTACTCTTTCAATTGATCTTGATAGAACCGACTTCTCCTCTCCCTCACTCTCTCTAAATCGATTTTAGTAGGGGATTGATATCGAATCTCTGTTCTTATCTGCCCAATCACTCTTTATGCGTTTCAGAATTTGGGTAAGTATTCTTCACTTTTGGTTTTGAAGGTTGGCCGAATGGTCGTAAGTAAGGTAAGGGTGACTTAAGATGGATATAAGTCACTTATGGTTCAGTTTTAATAATTAAGATTGATGCAAATTTTGGAAGTACTCGTGATTAGTGATCGAGGAAAAGCTATTAAGGCTTGGTGTTTCAAGTAAGGTTAAGGTGAGACTTTAGCTTTTGGTAAAGTATTCGATAAGTATATGTGATTAATCATTGAGTGACATCATTTGTAGGATCGTGGCTAAGGAGATCGCAGCGCGTTTTGTTATCAGGTTTGTACATACACTATACACACACAATGGATTGAGAAATCCTGAAATCCCAAAAGTTTGGCTTCGGTAGTCTTGCGAGTGTGCAAACACTTGTATAAGGGAAATGGAATCGATAACAGAGACCCCATAGGCGATCTCATGGACTTGGGTCATGTTAAGACCAACTGGGCTAGAATGGGCAAAATGGGCCCGATGGGCCGTAGGCTCAAAATAGGCGAATTTGATGATTTGGTAATAAGTGATGAACTAGTCATGCTGGTTTCATGGCTTGGAATTGATTTGGGCCAGATGGGCCATATGAATGTGATTGGGCCAAACGGGCCATATGAATGTGATTTGGGCCTAATGGGCCATACGAATGAGATTAGGCCTGATGGGCCATATGAACGTATGTGAATTTGTTTGGGCTTTGTAAGGGGTCTTGGGCTTAGTATTTGGTAAATTGCTTAACCTTGCATAAAACTTAAATAATTAACTAGTTGTGACCGTGGACAAGTCATAAGGTTAAGGTGTGACAATGGGTATATGCATGTCTAGGATTAGGTCTAGGGAGAGCTTGGTACTTAAGCGGTCTTAATGACTCACCTCCTCTTCTCTGGAATCCTACCTGGTGCATAGTATCTGTTCACTTTAGCTAACGAGGACTTGATAACGGGCCAAGGTAAGTAATAGACCCATAACAATGAGAAATGATTGAAATGCGCCTAAGGGAAAAAATGACTAAAATGCCCCTATGTGTTGAATGTATGATTTATTGATGTTACATGTACATTTGCTGCATTCATATGATATTCTGTTTAGGTTGCATATGGGTTGGGAATTATGGAACGGAGGAAGTATATGAGGATCGCATGGTTGCTTGACAACTGTGGATCCACCAATGGCTTTTTAAGCCCATTATATGATTAGCAGCTTTGCTGCAATGTTTGGTAGTACCGTAACTGGGCTACCCTTGAAGTGTATCGGATGGGTGGGCCGATTTAGAAATCCCTACATAAGTGTTTCGGTTGGACGGAGACGAAGTGTATCGGATGGATTATTTGGGGAGGGTTTGCACTGCATTGAATGTATGAAATTATTATGTTATTATTATGATATGTATGCTTTTTGTTTGACGAGTGTCATACATACTGAGTTTTCGAAAACTCACTCCCTCTTTTATTTTTCTCAGGTGATCCTCACTAGGTGGTTCGACGGATTGAGGGACTCAGAGGTGGCAAACTAGCAAGATGATTAGACCTATTTTTCTTAATATCTAAATTCTAGATTTTAAATTATTTTATTTCGGATTGTAATAAGGTTTTCCCTCTAGTTATTATTCCATTACTTCCACTATGCATTGAAATTTTGAAACGGAATTTGGATTTATTTCCTTTAAGCATATTTCAAGTTTTTGAAAATAATTGTGTTTTAAGAACGAGCTTCCGCTGTCAAAGGAATTTTTTTTTACATAGTAACAAGGAAATGGTTTTTTGGATACACCTCATTTTGAACGTAAACTGGATTTTACTTAACTTTTCTATAGAAGGGTTTTCAACGAAAACAAGGTTTTCTCAAAAACACTTCAATGTGACACGCTAGATTCGGGCCTAACTTCTAGGCCGGGTTTGGGGTGTTATAGATGAAATGGTACCATTTTGTCTTGTGTAGGTACATTGAAGTTGGGGTGGCAAATTGGCCTTGCAAATGTCTTATTTTTGTCCACACGGGCGTGTGTCTCGGTCGTGTGTGACACACAATCATGTTACACGACTGTGTGTCCCCTGGTGTTGAAATTGAATTGAAGTCAGTATGCTCCAAAAGGTCTCACACACGGGCGTGTGACTGGCTATGTGGTAGAAGTTAGTATACCCCTTAATTGGCACACGGCCTAGCACACAGGCGTGTGACTTGGCCGTGTTGTATAAGTCAGTATACCCTATAGGTTTGGCACGGCCTAGTACAAGGCTTGGCACGGGAGCGTGTTTGGCCACTTCGAAGGGCACACGGGCTAGACACACGGGCGTGTGGTTGGCCGTGTGACCCAAGTCAGTATGTATGCCCTATTTCCACACGGCCTGAGACACGTGTCATAGCCTGATTTTTGGGCTAGTTGAAATAGTGGTTTCAAGACTACTATTCTGAGGTTGAAGAAAATTATTTTTATATTATTTTATGTGTTATAGCATGGTTACAAGGATGCATGAAAATTTTGGTGCTTTAATTTTAGCGATTGTATACTTAATTGCGAAAAAGGACTAAATCGCATAAAGTGCGACAGTTTCATTTTACAAGCTAGAAGTGTCTAATAGCTATGGAATATTAAATTGGAGGTCCTTAAAGTAAAATTAGACCACTCTAAAAGTGATGGCTGGCCAAGGGGCCAAAGGCATTAATTTTGGTCAAAATTTGGTGAAATTAGGTGACAAAAAATGAATAAAATAAGATAAATGGAGGAGATATAATCTTTCACTATTCACATTCCTTCTTCCACCGAAAATTTAAAGAGAAAATAAAGTTTTTGGAGCTCAAACTTTCAGCCAAGCTATTTCCTTACAAGTAAGTGACTTTAGAGGTCTTTCTTGATAATTTTTGTACTTTTGGAACCCCCAAAGCTTAAGCTAGCTAATGAGGGGACTGTTTTGCAAAATGGTTGAAAGTCTAGGGATTTTCCATGAGAGTGTTTATGTTGTTTGTTGAGTTTTATTAAAGAAAATGAATGTTGGTGGGTTAAGGAATAACTTTTGTGAAAGGTGTTACCATGAAAACACCTAAAAAGGGACTTATTTGTAAAGGTTGTAATTGAGTAATAAATGCATGAAATGATTGTTTTATGAATTGTTGTAAGAGAAATAAATGTTCAGCTAGGCTTGTTTAATGAGAAAATATGATGAAAAATGATTTACAAGCCTAGGGGCAAAATCATAATTTTGCCAAAGTATAAAGGTAAAATGGTCATTTTTGCCTAAGTAGATATTTTGAAGTGTCATGAATTATGTAGTGATCGAATGAGTGAATTTTATTATAATAGATCAAGAAGAGCGCGGAAACAACCTTGACCAAGAAAAAGGCAAGGTTACAGATTAAACCATCAATTAACATATTTTGCACCGAGGTAAGTTTATGTGTAAATGATACATCTTTAATACATATGTTGTTACCTATTGATGTATTGTATGGATGAAATTGCTTATTGATGAGATTGGTTGAAAATGGTAGATAATGAGTAGTTCTCGTATGAACCTCGGAATAGAAATGTAAGTACAGATAAATATCTGTAATCATCATTTGGTGGGATGTGTGCGATACCACCTTGCCATTTATTCACAATGGGTTGTGTGCGATACCATCATTTATATTATCATTTGGTGGGCTGTGTGTGATGCCACCTTAATATTTATTCACGATGGGCTGTATGCGATACCATCGTTTATATTATCATTTGGTGGGTTGTGTGCGATACCACCCTATTACTGATTAATGGTGGGCTTTGTGCGAAACCACCGGGTACTTGTATTTTTACAAGAGTTCATCGAGAAACCTACTTAAGTAAAATGTTTCATGTGGCTTGTGTGATAAGTGCAGGATATATGTGCAAGTAATTATGAGCAATGTTGTGATATGTGCTTGGGATGTGGTAAGAATGAAATGAGTAAGCTTGACTATGAGGTTAAGAATTGTTATTGCATAATGTGTAATGTTTGGGCTAAATTTTATGTGGTATGGTGTTTATTGTAACGCCCCAAAAATATAGGGTCATTAATTTTGCATGTTCTGACACAAACACCTATTTGCTTCCATAGTTGAGTGATTTGGGTGTGTTTGGGAGTGTTTAGGAAGCTTGGGTTCAAGTCTTGGCTTTTACAAAATTTTTAGTTTTCTCTTAAATGAATCTGGACATTGGCATATAGGCTTTATAAATATTAATGCATGGTTTATGACACAAGAAGAGTTTGTGGCCTAGTGGTAAGGTGGCGTGTTGTGCAACAGAGAGGGCTGAGGTTCAAGTCCTCGGCTGCGCAATGGGTATTTATTTTGCTACTTGAGCTGTGTAGGAAGTAGAGTTGGACTGAAACACAGCTAAGGGGAGTTTGAATAGATTTGAATGGTGTTTGAACTGGTCATGGAGAGATTCAAAGAGGGATAAGGGGAGAGAATCAAGGAGTTTGAGTGAGAGGAGAATTATGCCGAATTTGGACTCTGGCACTCAAGAAATTTGGCCAGGGGAGGTATAATGCTCGTTTGGGTAGCTTTCTCTTAGTGACCAAATGTGTTAGACACTTTTGCACTTTCCTTTTCTCTACACCCTTTTGCATTTTTCTTTTTCTCTGCTGCCGAATCCCGTTTTCCTCCTTTCTATTCCTCGCTTTTGGTTCATAGCCGAACCTTCTTATTCTTCTTCTCAACATTTCTTTCCTTTTTCTCTTCTCTTCTTCCTGAATTTGTACCCTCTTCTTCCCGAGTATTACATCCCTCTTTCCTTCCTCTATTCTTTTTTCCTTTCGGTGTTCTTTTGTTTATGGGTGTTGGGCGACTGTCTCTATACTCTGCAATGGTGTTGCAGTTTCAGTCTTGAAAGGGTTCTGACGAATCGGTAGGTATTCATGAGTCACCTCCTTCGACTCTTTTTTATTTCTTTATGTGTTCACTCTGTTTTCTTCTATCTTTCCTGAAATTTGAGTGCTATTTTCACGTGTTCTTTTATGTTTCTTGTCTTCCTTGTGATGTGGCAGTTTGTTGGGTGCTAGGGGCTTCAGTGGAGTGAAGGGGTGCAAGTGACTAAAGCAATCAAAACCTTTTCGTTCATCTGTTAAGGTAAAAGAGTCATCTTGTCCTTTCTGTACATAGGCTGAATATCTCTATGTTCTAGAAGTTTGATATGTATATGAATTGAGGCCACTTATAAGGCCTATAATCGGTGTTGTGATATAGATAAACCATAAAGGCGTGTGATCACTTCTGGATAGCGGTTTTGAAGGACTAAAGTCGCCTCATTCAAGCAAGGTAAGGAAGGTAGTTGGGATTAAGTGTCCATAAGATGGTGTTTTACCCTAACGATTAAAGGATTAACGTGGGTTATGTTTGAATCTAGGTTGGGTGCTCGTGGAACTTGGAGCGGTTTCGTAAACGGGTGTGTAATCACAGCCCACTCTACTGTGAATCGGTGAAAGCCGAAAGGCCGAAAAGCCGAAACTTCGACATTGGAGGCTTCACGAGCGTGTGATCGCTCGTATGGTAAACCAAGCCCACAAATCGTGGGCGATAGACTGCAGAGGCCACCATGAGCATTCTCGTGCTCTTGGGCCGATAATGGCGTTTGGCTGAAATGGGCCGTGTGGGCCCAATGGGCTCATGGGCCCTACATGGAATAAATCCACAATAAGTGGCAAATACTGGATTAGGCTATATCTTTCGCACAGCCATGACTTAATTTGGGCTAAATGGACCACACGGGTGTGTGGGCCTACTTGGGCCGAATAGTGGGACTTGGGCCCATTTACCCCGTTATGACCATCTAAATTATCTGTGCTGCTCGAAGTGACTGTAGTTAGTTGGAGAGGTTGTTATTTGCGTCGAGACCCCAAAATAAGTAAAGTGACCAAAATACCCTTAAAAGGTAAAATTACTGTTATACCCTTACTTGATGGAAATGACCATTTTACCCTTAAACGTAGGTTGATTGATGGGTGTATGATTATTTGTATGACTGTACTGAGTAGGACACTTTGTATACACGAACTATTTATGACATGACATAATGCATGGGGTTGGGATTTCGATATAGAGGAAGTATTGTACTAGTGGCTCTGCCACATTCACTGTTATTGGTGGCGTAGCCACATATACTGTTTCTGGCAGCTCTGCTGCGTTATTATTACTGGCAGCTATGCTGCGATATTGGTGTGCTGGCTGGGTGGGTCGATTTTATCCCCACATGGTGTGTTGGTTGGTACGGGTGGTGTGCTGGCTGGATTGGGGTGGAGCATATTTGCACCGTACTGATACTGTATTGGGCTTAGGCCCACATGTCACTATAATAGGCTAAGGTCCACACTGCACTGTTACTGAATAGGGCTTATGCCTAGACTGTTACTGCATATATTGTTATTGATTGACTGTTAGGGGATTACACTCTGAGGTTTTGTAAACTCACCTTTTCTTTTTAACTGTACAGGTAATCCCTAGCCTTAGACGATTTGGAGCCGCAAGGGACTCGGAGGTGGCCACATGATCGTTGATGTTCTGCTTTAGACATTGTTATTTAATTTTAATTTTCATATTCGGTTATTGATTATGTAATAAAGCCATTGGTATTTGCTTAAATTTTTAATTGGGCTTTGATTTCTTGTTTTAAACTGCCAAATAGACACTAAAGAGTATTCAAAATCACAACTACTTTCAAGAAAACACGCATTTTAAACTTCAAGGTTTTTAGTTAAAGAAGCTTCTGCGGTTTCATTCAGATTAAGAAATCAACGGTAATAATATGGAAAACATTTTGATAAACTGGGTTCAAATTGTAATAACTTAAATTGCCGAATGATCGCAAGCAATAAAGTGGGTTTTATCTTAAATACGAATTTTTATCAACATGTAACACCCATAACCCATAACCATCGCCAATATAGAGTTAAAGGCGTTACCGAACAGATCAAAAACTTTTACAGATATCTCATATCATAGCTAGGTCAATCACATCAAAGTGTCCCTTAAGTAGGTCCACGAGACCTCAAACATGTTAGAATAGGGCCGGGACTAAGCCTAACACATACGAAAATTCTCAGAAATTTAAAACTTTTTCAAAGTTACAGAGGTCACACGCCCGTGTGGGCAGGCTGTATGCCTCCCACGGCCTTTAGACACGCTCGTGTGTCTAAGCCGTGTCAAAATAGGGCATACATATTGACTTGTCCACAAGGCTGTGGACACGCCCGTGTGCCTCACCCATGGTCGCTACTGACTTCACCACACGGCCAGTCACACGCCCATGTGTCTAGCCCGTGGTCGATCCTAACTTGTTATGAATTTCAACCATGAGGGACATGATCGAGCCACACGCCCGTGTGCTCAACCTTGTGGGCAAATATAGGCCATTTTCAAGGCCAAAATGCCACCCACACATGGGTCAACCCTATAGTCTCAAATAAGCATTATCTCATACACAATAGGCAACCAAAAATCATGTCAACTAATCAACATATTATCCCATTCAACCTCATTTCTAAATATTCCATTTATATACTAAATAATCTAACCAAATAATTTATAAAACCGAGCATGTTTCATTCACATTTTAACCAAGTCACCATGGTATCAATTCATCAATAAACTTACCATTCATAAGACCAATTCATTGCAATCAAGGCATACCAAAACATGCTTCATATACCATAAGTACTTATGCACATTTTCAACATTTATCTAGCCACATCACATGGCTATTTACATCTCACACATATACCAAAATGACTAGCCTATACATGCCATATTTAGCTATATACACATTTTCAAAGTACCAAACTGAGCTTAGGTAGTGTGATGACAATCCTCGACGGTCCTGAGCCTTCAGTAGCTTTGACGATCTATAAAATAGAACAAACACACACAAAGTAAACTTTCAAAAGCTTAGTAAGCCATATACAAATAAACTTAGCATATAAGCATTCAAAACATATAATCAATATGGATTCACTAATAGGTCAATTGCATAGCCACAATTCTTCTTGGCGCATTTACTTAGCCATCCATATTTCAATCTTGCATATCACCATATACTTTATTAGATCATAGCTTCTCCATTCATGTAACACATTTACATTCTCATATTCAAATACAAAACTCATCTAGGTAAGTTTATGAATATACTTACCTTCTTATACACATAATGTGTATATATTAAACGTACCTGAAACAGATATACAAATCACATAGTCGTTCGTTTCTCGGACTTGCCCATTGAACTGTTTGGAACTAAATAGGATACTCAAAGTGCTCGAAATAGTCGTACAATGCCAACGTCCCAGACGTGGTCTTACATGTATCCAGATATCGATGCCACTATCCCAGGCAGGGTCTTACACGAATCAATATGATGCCAATGTCCCAGACATGGTCTTACACGTAAATCTCATATCGATGCCAACGTCCTAGAAGAGGTCTAACATGATATCACATATCAAACACCTATGTCATGACATATACTATCTTATCTATTCCTAGGTTCAGTCGGGACTTCTCGGACATTAACCATTTCTCGATACTTTCTCAGAATCCATATATTCATCATTCGAGTATTATTCATAACAATTCAAATTTCATATATTCACAAATAAGTCAATTGAAATACATTTAATTGTATATCAACTTACCTCGAGTTTAGTTTAACGGAAACGGGTACGGTTACTCGATTACTTTCGATTTCCAGTGATCTAAGTCTGTAACATCCTAAAATCTAGAGGTCTGTAAAATGTGTGTACTTGCATGTTAGCTGGTTCTGTGTGTTGTTTAAGGGTGTTTAGGGGCCCTAGGGAGGCCTGGGGACGAGTTTAAGCCCTGGTAAAATTTTATTTTTCGGCACTTAAAGGGGGAAGGCTGTTGGCGACGGGGCTTAAGAGAAAATGTTGGTAATTTGCTAGCACAAGTGAGCTGGTGGCATAGTGGTGATAGCGTGAAATGGCAGAGGGGAGAGTTTGGGTTCGAATCCCACATGCTGCAATTTATTGCATTTATTTTTATGCTAAGCAGGTGATAGTAGTAGAGTTCAGCTTGGACTCTGCAAGCGAGTTGAAGACTCAGTCAAATAAGGTTGAATGAGTGATAGAGAGGAGTTTGAGTAGAGAATCCTGGGATTTGGGGAGAGAGGAGGAGTTTGGTTGAATGTGGGAGTTTGGAGGTGGTGAAAATTCGGCTAGGGTAGTGTGAGGTGCATATTTGGTCTTGTGGGAGAGTAAGTGCCGAATTTTTCCTTAGGCTCTTCTTGTTTTTCCTCTACTATTTTGTGCAAATTGGATGCTTTTTTGCTTGGTGCATTTCGGGTTACTTTTACTTTTGCCAAAAACATTTTCTTCTTCTTTTCTTCATCTCTGCTCCTCATAGTGTGTATTAGCCGAACCTTTAGAGTTTGACCACCCGTGCATTTCTTTTCATCTATTCTCTCCAACATTCGTCTCCTCCTTTCTCTTTTTGTTTTCAACATAGCCGAAACTTTGCTTCTCCTTCACTGCCTTTATACCTTTCCCCTTAAGCCAAATATTCGCCTTTTTATTCCAATTGAATCAGGTTGCCTTCATTTTTACCATTAGCCGAATGCTTGTAGCTGCAAGTGGGACGTTCATTTTACCATCGACTCGTCTTGTTTACTCAAATCATTTGTAATCATAAGGTGATGGTGATTCTTTCTCTTCCTTGCTTTCTTTTCGTTCTTATGTTTCACATAGCCAAGTTGTTTAGGGATGTGCCTCCAGAATTTCAATGAGTGATTTTTCTGGCGAATTTGATGGAATTGCCGTTCGGCGAGTTTGACCTTATACTATGCATGGACTAGCTAGTTAAGCATCGTGCGAACTTAGATGGCGCTGCTAAGCGGATGGTATTAAGAACTCCAGAGGATAAGGAAGTGATGGTGATAGGTGAGAGGAGGAATTACCTATCCAATATGGTCTCGGCATTGAAGGCCAATAAGATGGTGCGTAAAGGGTGTGAGGCATTTTTAGCCTTTGTCTGCACATCTGATGTTAAGGAACTATCTGTTGGGGATGTCAGAATTGTGAAGGAGTTCCCAGACATTTTTCCTGAAGAGCTTCCGAGACTGCCTCCGAACCTCGAGGTCGAATTTGGTATTGAGCTCTTATCGGGTACGGCTCCGGTGTCCATCGCCCCTTATAGGATGGCGCCGAAGGAGCTAGTAGAACTGAAAGCTCAGATTCAAGAGTTGTTGGACTGGGGTTTTATCAGACCAAGTGTATCACCGTGGGGAGCACCAGTATTGTTCGTGAAGAAGAAGGATGGGTCGATGTGTATGTGCATCGAATATTGCCAATTGAACAAGCTAACTGTTAAGAACTAATACCCGTTACCTAGGATCGACGATCTATTTGATCAGTTGCAAGGAGCTTTAGTTTTCTCGAAGATAGATTTAAGGTCAGGTTACCATCAGCTAAGGGTCAAAGAGGTAGACATATACAAGACTACATTCTGAGCTCGGTATGGGCATTACGAGTTTTAAGTGATGCCGTTCGGGTTAACGAATGCACCAGCTGCTTTTATAGATATGATGAACCGGGTTTTCCAACCCCTAGACCGGTTCGTGGTGGTATTCATAGATGACATTCTAGTGTACTCAAGAATGGAGGAGGAGCATGATTCATATTTTTGGGTAGTGCTGCATATATTAAGAGAGAAGCAACTGTATGCCAAATTCAGTAAGTGTAAATTTTGGCTGAAGGAAGTGACCTTTTTGGGGCATGTTGTTTCTGGCGAGGGGATTAGGGTTGATCCTCGAAAGATTGAAGCTATATTAGATTGGAAGCCATCGAAGTCAGTATCAGAAATCCGAAGTTTTCTGGGTTTGGTTGGGTACTATAGAAGGTTGGTTGAGGGGTTTTGGTTGATTGCTGCACCCCTAACTAAGTTACTGCGTAAGGGAGTACCGTTTGTGTGGTCAAATAAACAGCAAGAGAGTTTTGTGAAACTGGAAAAGATTCTGACTGAAGCGCCAGTGTTGATTTAGCCTGAGGCAGGGAAAGAATTTGTTGTTTACTATGATGCATCACACACAGGCTTGGAATGTGTGCTAATGCAAGAAGGGAAAGTAGTGGCTTATGCATCTCATCAACTAAGGCTGCATGAGGTGAACTATCCCACTCATGATTTGGAACTAGCTGCTGTAGTGTTCGTCTAAAGATATGGAAACATTACCTGTATGGAGAAAAATCGATCATCTATACCGACCATAAAAGCTTGAAGTATCTCCTCACCCAGAAGGAGTTAAATCTCAGGCAACGGAGGTGGATAAAGTTACTGAAGGACTATGACTGCTTGATCGAGTATCACCCGGGTAAAGCCAACGTGGTAGCAGATGCCTTAAGTTGAAAGGTGGTATCTGAGTTCAGAGCTACATTTGCTTATCTCAGCCTTTATGAGGATGGTAGTTTGTTGGCAGAACTTCGGGTGAAACCGTCTTGGGTCAAACAGATTAAGAAGAAGTAATTGTTGGATGAATCGTTGGGTTCTCGGCTTCAGCAAGTGAAAGCTGGTGAGACGGTGGATTTTGGGCTGAACAGTGAAGGGGTATTATGTTTCCGTGGAAGAGTTTGTATGCCAAAGGATCTGGAGTTAAGACAGATGATTCTGCGAGAGGCACATAGTAGCCCATACGCTATGCATCCTGGTGGAAACAAGATGTACCGAGACCTCCATGAGCAGTATTGGTGGCTAAGGTTGAAATGGGAGGTTACCGATGTTGTGAGTAAGTGTTTGACGTGTCAGCAAGTGAAGGCGAAACATCAGCTGCCTTTGGGATTGCTGCATCCAGTGAAAATTCCACTTTGGAAGTGGGAGAGAATAACAATGGATTTTGTTAGTGGGCTACCCCTGATGCCTACTAAGAAAGATTCAGTGTGGGTAATCGTTGACCGGTTGACTAAGTCCGCTCACTTCATACCGGTTCGTACTGACTACTCGCTTTAGAAGTTGGCCAAGCTATATGTGGCAGAAATTGTGAGGCTACATGGGGTGCCAGTGTCAATCATATCAGACAGGGACCCTAGATTTACATCTCGGTTCTGGAAGGCATTGCATGAGGCTTTGGGTACCAACTTGGATTTCAGCACAGCGGTTCATCCTCAGACTAACGGTCAGTCGGAGAGGGTAATCCAGATCTTGAAAGATATGTTAAGGGGCTGTGTAATTGACTTTAGAGGCAGTTGGGAAGACTATTTACCTTTAGTGGAATCTGCATACAACAACAGCTACCAGTCCAGCATTCGGATGGCACCCTACGAGGCGTTATATGGTCGTAGGTGTCGTACCCCTACTTGTTGGACAGATTTGGGTGAGCGACGGTTGTTGGGTCCGGAATTGATTTTAGAGACTGAGGAAAAAGTTAAGTTAATTCGGGCTTGGTTGAAGGAAGCTTTAGATAGGCAGAAGTCGTATGCGGATCTGAAGCGTAAGGAAATAGAATTCTTAGTGGGGGATTATGTCTTCTTGAAGGTCTCACCTTGGAAGAAGATTTTAAGATTTGGATGGAAGGCAAGTTGAGCCCCAGATTCACTGCGCCTTATCGGATAGCGAAACGTGTGGGACCGGTCGCTTATTAGCTTGAGTTGCCTCCGGAGTTAGATCGGATACATGATGTATTCCATGTTTCGATGCTGAGACGCTACCGTTCAGACCCATCTCATATAGTGCCGGTGGAAGAATTGAAGTCAGACCTGACCTATCATTTGGAGAGGAACCTATGCAAATTTTGGATCGGGATGTTAAAGTATTGAGAAGGAAGTCTATTCCGCTGGTTAAGGTGTTGTGGAGGAATCACGGTTTGGAAGAAGCCACTTGGGATCCTGAAGAGGCAATTCGACAGCAATACCCTCATCTCTTTTAACCAGGTAAAATTTCGAGGCTGAAATTTCTTCAAGGGAGTAGAATTGTAACATCCTAAAATCTAGGGGTCTATAAAATGTGTGTAATTGCATGTTATGCTGGTTCTATGTGTTGTTTAAGGGTGTTTAGGGGCCCTAGGGAAGCCTGGGGTCGAGTTTGAGACCTGGTAAAATTTTGGTTTTGGGGCACTTAAGGGGGGAAGGCTGTTGACGCCAGGGCTTAAGAGAAAATATTGGTAAATTGCTAGCACAAGTGAGCTGGTGGCATAGTGGTGATAGCGTGAAATGGCAGAGGGGAGAGCTTGGGTTCGAATCCTACATACTGCAATTTATTGCATTTATTTTTGAGCTAAGCAGGTGATAGTAGTAGAGTTCAGCTTGGACTCTGCAAGGGAGTTGAAGACTCAGTCAAATGAGGTTGAATGAGTGATGGAGAGGAGTTTGAGGAGAGAATCGGGGAGTGAATCGTGGGATTTAGGGAGAGATGAGGAGTTTGGCTGAATGTGGGAATTTGGAGGGGTGAAAATTCGGCTAGGGGCAGTGTGAGGTGCATATTCGGTCTTGTGGGAGAGTGAGTGCCGAAATTTTCCTTAGGCTCTTCTTGTTTTTCCTCTACTATTTTGTGCAAATTGGGTGCTTTTCAGCTTGGTGCATTTCGGGTTACTTTTACTTTTGTCAAAAACCTTTTCTTCTTCTTTTCTTCATCTCTTCTCCTCATAGTGTGTATTAGCCGAACCTTTAGATTTTGATCACCCGTGCATTTCTCTTCATCTATTATCTCCAACGTTTGTCTCCTCCTTTCTCTTTTTGTTTTCAACATAGCCGAAACTTTGCTTCTCCTTCACTGCCTTTCTACCTTTCCCCTTAAGCCGAATATTCCCCTTTTTGTTCCAATTGAATCGGGTTGTCTTCATTTTTTCCATTAGCCGAATGCTTGTAGCCGCAAGTGGGGCATTCTTTTGACCGTCGAATCGTCTTGTTTACTCGAATTGTTTGTAATCATAAGGTAATGGTGATTCTCTCTCTTCCTTCTTTTCTTTCCGTTCTTATGTTTCACATAGCCGAATTGGCTACTCTTTTTCTTCGTTTTCATGACCAAGTCTTTCCTTCCTTTGCTCATCATGGAATGTTTACTTCAGTTTGATTCCATAGTCGAGTCTGTCTTGTTCGGTTCCTCATTAATCAAGGTAAAGAGTTCTCTCTGTGGTTTCTTTTCTTCTTTTCTCTTTTCATTCACTCGGATATAACCGAATCTTCATCTCTGCTTAGGCCCATTGTTTTAAGGATCAAGCTACCCTCTTCTCTGCTCTTTAAAAGTTCAGAATCAAGAAGTCGTGGTAAGAGTTGAAACCCCTTGTTAGACAACCGCCATTTCTTACTGTGGTACTTTACTGATCGAGATTTCTTCATGGAGGCAAGGAATAGCCAGTCTAAGGGGAGTGGACTCGTAGACCCTGCTCCCAAGTTCAAACGGCATAGGGTGTCAACGATTTTTATCGGGCTATGGAAGGGAGTCGACATCTGATTTGGATAAGCAAATCATAGTTGTTCGCGCTAGTGAAGGTAAGTGTTAGTAAATCGTATGGTTAGTTGTGGATCTCCCATTTCTATTGCTGTAAGTTAATTGTGTGGTATGTTGGCATAGGTGACAGAGACCGGGAGTGTATAGTTCTTCACGTAATCAGGTGTGTAATCTCACACCATAACCATGTAGTTTCGTAATACGCTACAATGTTGGTAAAAACCGAATCACTATTATCTGTATGTTTAATAAACTGGAATACTGCATGGAATCGAATAACTCGATTTAACAACTTCAGTTCTAAATTCGCTAGAGTTGGTGTTAACTGGTTGTTTTACCAAAATACCCTTTTTGGGCCGATTTACCAAAATACCTTTATTGGGCCGATTTACCAAAATGCCCTTATTGGGCCATTTACAAAAATGCCCTTAGTTGGCCGATTTACCGAAAGACCCCTAGTGGGTAAATTATCGAAATACCCCTGGGTTGTGAAATTACTAAAATACCCTGGGTTGAATGTCTGCTTTACTCTCAATGTTGTCTAGTAACGTGTGTGTTTACATTACATTTTCATATCTTGATACGTATGTTGCATTTTATCATGTTGCATGGGGCGGGATATTGCATGAAGAGCAGTGTAGCCTGGTGGCATAGCCACAATATATATATATGTACATAATTATGACTCTGGTGGCTCAGCCACAAATATTCTGTGTAGCAACTTGACTGCAATATTGGTGTGATTGGCGGGGTGGGTTGACTTGATCCCCACAGGTGTGATTGGCTGGTCGGGGGTGTGTTGGATGAATTGGGTTGGGCTGCATTAATTCATTTGCACTATTATGTTTGTAGGGCTTAGGCCCAATTTGATGTCTTATGGGCTCGGGCCCGGTTGATGTCAGTTTAGGGGATTACACATTGAGTTCTTATAACTCACCCCTTTTTCCTTAACCTCGCAGGTAATTCCCAGCACTAAGGATTTGGAACCGTGGGTTACTCAATGGAGGCCATACTTTAGAAACATCGCTTGCAAACTTTAGTAAATTTCCTTTTGGCTTTATTTCTAAGATTATTTTTATTCTGTGGGTTTAATATTTTGTAATAAGGCCTCTGGTTAAATTTTCTTTTAAGTTTTCACTAATAACTATTGATTTTATTAACACGGGATTTTCTTAAAGCATAATTAATTGTTTTTCAAAGCATCACGTTCCCGCAAATACTCCAGTTTGATTTTTCACAAGTGGAAATAGTTTTATTATTAAAACATTAATAACTTCACAAAAAGGACATTAAACAAACCGGGTTTTTATTAACAAATATCAAAACTCGAAGTTTTAAAGAGACGCGATATTTTCAACTTACGGTTAGCTTTTTAACAAACCTCCTATGTGACACGCTAGATCCGGTCATAACGTCTAGGCCGGGCTTGGGGTGTTACAAAGTCCGTTTTCTTCAGTTCTTGATCTATACATGTTCAAATTTAACCATTTTATTCACTAACTCATCCAATTCAATCCAAATACACATATTTAGGGCAATTTACAAATTAGCCCTCACATTTTCACATTCGGACATTTTACTCCCTATTTCACAAAATCACAAAATCACAAAATACACAAAATTACCATCTTCCCATGTTTAGCCAAATATTCACATGCCTCATTCTATTCCATACATTTCATTTATTTCACAATTTAGTCCTTTAAAATTTCATTTTGTCAATTACAACCAAATTACTCAAAATCAACAAAACTCCAAAGATAAAATATGCTAATCAAACACATATATTCTATATTTCATCATCAAATATTTCAAAGCTCGTGTGTTCATCAAAGACACATTTCAAAATCATCATCAATTCTCAAAATTAAGACATGGGTTTTGTAATATACGAAGCAACGATTGCAAAAACATAAAAACTATAAAAAAAATGGATCAAAAGCTAACCTTGAATCAAGCCAAAACCATGGCCAAACCCTTGCTTACTCTTTTCTTTCTTTCCTTTGATATTTTCGGTCAAGAAAATAGATGAACAAATGTCCATTTTCATACATTATTTTCATTATAACATATTATTATGTTATTTACTAAATTAACCTTTTGAATTAATAAATAAAACATATAAACATTAAGGACATACTTGTCCTTTGTCATCCACTAACTCAAATAATGGGCTTATTGCCTTTTAAGGACTCCACATTCAAAAGCCACATGAATTTAGCCATTAATCAAATAGATAACTTCTTTTACGCTTTACGCGATTTAGTCCTTTGCTCAAACTAGGCACACAAATAGAGAAATTAATTTACAGAAATTTCACATATACTAATTCACATATCAGAAGCACGGAAAATAATATTAAAATATTATTCTAACTCAGATTTCTGGTCCCAAAACCACTGTTTCGACTAGGGTCTAAACCGGACTGTTACACAACAAGTCCAAATTTCAGAAGTCACTTCGATGTGACAAGTCAGATTCAGTCGTAAAGTCTAGGCCAGGTTTGGGGTGTTACATTTAGTGGTATTAGAGCCAAGTTGTAAAACTCGACTGTGGAATGGGTTTTTAAAAAGTTTTTCTAAAAACGGATTTTAAAGATTGGAAACGTTTTGAAAGATTCATAAGTGTGGCACACCGAGTCTCCGACGCCAAATCTATAAGTCCTCTAATACTTTTTCTGTTATAGACTGAGGCATTATACTGAGAAACTACTATGGATGGTAGGACTGTACTGTGAAACTCTAGATAGAGAAAACTGAGACCGTAGAAGACTGAAAACTGTAGGGAGATCTCAATCTGCGATAATAAACCCCTAATAATTGTCTTTTATAATACATTTGTTATTAATTACTGAAATATTAATCTGATGCATAAGATTTTTAAAACAGATGAAGCGTACATTGAAATGAGCACAAGAGGTACTTGCGGAAGGGGTACGGGGGCCGCGATAGAGGCCGAGGAAGTGCTCGGGCTAGGTCTTTAGCATCAGGCCACATGCCTACTAGGGAAGCACCAGCTTCACCGGTGACTGAAATGAGGTCTTACGATGGAGCGGCTGGGGATGATGCATTGTCCCAAGCTATGCTTCACATTTTAGAGAGGGTTGCTGGATCTAATGCTGGTGCGGTGGGTTGAGGGTCAATTCTGAGTGACTCCGGTCTAATTGAGTGGAAATTTTCAGGGGTATTTCTAGAGTAGCTCCAAATGTGGCAGAATACTAGCTGGAGGCCACTGAAAGAATAATAGACGACCTCGACTGTACTGTGGAACAAAAGTTAAAAGGAGCAGTGTCCTTACTACAAGACGAGGCCTACCAGTGGTGGCTCACCGTGAGAGAGGGTACGCAGGTCGGTCGGTTAACCTGGGATTTCTTTAAAGCTGCCTTTCCAGGGAAGTATGTAGGCGCAAGTTATGTGGACGCCTGAAGAAGGGAATTTCTGAGCCTGACCCAAGGGAATAAGACACTGGCGAAATATGAGGCAAAGTTGTTGCGGTTGAGTCGATATGCTTGTGGGATAGTAGCAACTGAGTATGAACATTGTGTGCGTTTGATGATGGCCTTTGAGATGAGTTACAAGTACTGATAGCTCCATATAGGGAGCGAGACTTTGCTACCCTTGTAGAAAAGGCAAAAATTGCTGAGGATGTGAAGCGCTCAGAGCGCCAAAATCGCGAGAGAGATAGCGGCAGAAATAAGAGGGATTCTGGGCCCTTAGTTTTTCTCAAAGGCCTATAAAGAAGGCCAGGTTTGTTGGGCCAGTTCAGGCTGGAGTTCCTGTTGTTGTTGCTAGACCGCAGCCTTGCGTTGATTATGGGAGATCTCACCGGGGTAAGTGCTGGAAGAGGATTGGGGCATGCTTTAGATGTGGGTCCATGGATCATCAGGTTAAGAATTGTGCTCAAAAGCCTGTTCAGATGCAAGCTATAAGACAGGGTCATGTTTAGCTAGTGAGAGGTGGTCAGCAGCCACCGAAAGGCCGTGGGCAGGCCAGAGGTGGAAACGGTTTGGGACGAGGCCAAGGAGCGTCAGGCAGAGGTGCTGGTAACATTGAGGCGAGCCAGCCAACACTGGTTTATGCTGCTCGTCACCGAGAGGATGGTGACGCTCCAGATGTTGTAATCGGTACATTCCTAATACATAATGTACCTTACACTGCTCTGATTGATATAGGGTCTATGCATTCGTACATTGCATGCACTGTGGCTGGCACCTTGTGTATCATGTGTGAGAGTACTGTTAATAAGATGACTGTGTTAAGTTCACTGGGACAGTCAGTAAGAGTAGGCAAGTTGTTCAAAGATGTGCCCCTAAAGGTTCAAGGAGTTATATTTCCAGCAGATTTGATAGAGCTACCGTTTGGTGAGTTCGACCTAATCTTGGGGACGAATTGGCTGGTAAAACACCATGCAAGGCTGGATTATGCTGCTAAACGCATGGTGTTAAAGACTTTGGAGGATGAGGAGGTGGCGGTGATTAGGGAGTGAAGAGACTTTTTATTTAATGTGATCTCTACATTAAGGGCCGAAAAATTGGTACGCAAAGGATGCGAGGCGTTTCTAGCCTATATTAGTGTATCTAATTCTGAGGGTCCTTCTGTTGGATATATCAAAACAGTTAAGGATTTTTCTGATGTATTTCCTAATGAGCTCCCTTGGTTGCCTCCAAACCAAGAAGTGGAATTTGGTATTGAGCTCCTGCCTGGAACAGCCCCAGTGTCCATCGCCCCTTATAGGATGGCACCAAAGGAACTGGTTGAGCTAAAAGCTCAAATTCAAGAACTGCCAGACCGAGGATTCATTCAACCGAGTGTGTCTCCATGGGGAGCACCAATGTTGTTTGTGAAGAAGAAGGATGGATCCATGTGCATGTGCATCGATTATCGATAGTTGAATAAATAGGCTATCAAAAATAAGTATCCCTTGCCTAGGATTGACGATCTATTTGATCAGCTGCAAGGAGCGTCAGTTTTCTCTAAAGTAGATCTCCTTTTTGGGTACTATCAGCTGAGAGTTAAAGAGGCTGATGTGTATAAGACTGCGTTTAGGACTCGTTATGGTCATTACAAGTTCCTAGTGCTGCCGTTTGGGCTGATGAATGCACCAGCTACTTTCATGGACTTGATGAATCGAGTATTCTAGCCCTACCTGGATAGGTTCGTGGTGGCTTTTATATACGACATCTTGGTGTAATCAAGAACAGAGTATGAACATGATGCACATCTCCAAATTGTTCTGCAGATTTTGAGGGAGAAACTACTGTACGCTAAGTTCAGCAAGTGTGAGTTTTGGCTGCGAGAAGTGACATTTCTGGGTCACGTGGTATCTGCTGAGGGGATGAGGGTTGATCCTCAAAAAATTGAAGCCGAACTGGATTGGAAACCATATAAGACCGTATCAGAGATTCGAAGCTTTTTGGGTTTGGTATGGTATTACAGACGTTTTGTCGAGGGGTTTTTTGTGATTGCTGCACCTATGACTAAGTTACTACGTAAAGGGGTATCATTCAATTGGACTGATAAGCAGCAAAAGAGTTTTGAGAAATGGAAGAAAGTTCTGACTGAGTCCCCTGTTTTAATACAGCCAGAGTCTGGTAAGGACTTTATGGTCTACAGTGATGCATCACACGTTGGTTTAGGTTGTGTGCTGATGTAGGAGGGTAAGGTGGTTGATTTTGCATCTTGTCAGCTTAAGCCTCACGAGGCAAAATACCCTACACATGACTTGGAGTTAGCCGTGGTGATAATCGTACTGAAAATTTGGAGGCACTATTTATACGGTGAGAAGTGTGTTATCTACACAAATAACAAGAGCATCAAGTACCTCCTTACTCAGAAGGAACTGAATCTTAGGCAACGAAGATAGATAGAGCTACATAAGGATTATGACTATTCGATTGAGTATCACCCTAGTAAGGCTAATGTGGTAGCTGACGCACTGAGCTGTAGGGTTGTATCTGATTTGAGAGCAATGTTTGCTCGTCGTAGCTTGTGTGATGATGGTAGCTTGTTAGCTGAGCTTCAAGTGAGACCGACATGGACTGAGCAAATTAAGGGGAAACAGTTGTTGGATGAGCCACTGGTTCCTTTGTTTTTGACAAGTGGAGAATGGAGAGACTGCAGATTTTAGGTTGAATGACGAGGGAGTATTGTGTTTCTATGGAAGAGTCTGTGTACCGAGAGATTTTGAACTGAGGCAGTCTATACTGCGAGAGGCGCATAGTAGTCCATATGCTATGCATCCTAGTAGAAACAGTTATATCGAGATCTTCGTGAGTTGTACTGGTGGCCAGGACTGAAACGTGAAGTTACTAAATTGGTGAGTAAGTGCTTGACGTGCCAGCAAGTTAAGGCTGAGCATCAGCTGCCTTCTGGGTTACTACAGCTAGTTAAGATTCCACTTTAGCAGTGGAGAGGGTAACTATGGATTTTGTGAGTGGGCTGCCCTTAACACCTACTAAGAAGGATTCGGTATGGGTTATTGTAGATTGATTGACTAAATCTACCCATTTTATACCAATCATACTTGATTTCTCGCGTTGCGTCGTGCAAAGTTGTACGCAAATTGAGATTGTGAGACTGCATGGGTACTGGTTTCTAACATATCTAACAGAGATCCTAGATTCACATCTCAGTTTTGGAAGAAGTTATATGAGGCTTTGGGTACCAAGTTGGACTTCAGTATTGCGTTTCATCCTTAGACAGATGGTCAGTAAGAAAGGGTGATTCAGATACTGGAGGACATGTTAAGAAGTTGTGTAATAGATTTTTGAGGCAGCTGGAAGACTACTTACCGTTAGCAGAGTTCGCGTATAATAATAGCTATTAGTCCAACATTCAAATGGCACCGTACGAGGCATTGTATGGTCGTAGGTGTCGTATTCCTACCTGTTGGACTAAGCTGGGCGAGCGGCGAGTTTTGGGGCCAGAGTTAGCTTCTGATAATGAAGAAAAGGTAAAACTGATTCGAGATCGGTTGAAGGAAGTGACTGATAGGCAGAAGTCATATGTAGATCTTAAAATCTGAGAGATTCAGTACTCTGTGGGGGATTATGTCTTCCTTAAGGTCTCACTGTGGAAGAAAATTCTGAGATTTGGACGGAAGGGTAAGCTTAGCCCAAGGTTCATTGGGCCTTACCGTGTACTGAAGCGTGTGGGACCGATCGTGATACGATTTGCCTCGGGGATGAATCGAGTCGTATGTGAGATGTCCGATCGTCTACGATGAGGAATTAAGTCTTCGGGGAAAATAGTCAGAATTGCGGTTGAGTTTGCGGGAGCTTTTTAAAGATAATTCTTTAAGAAATGGTTTAAGTAGAAATGGAGGTTGATAGATGAATGATAACGGATTAGTAGGTGAAATGGATAGGTTCAGTTTGGTAGTATGACATATAGTGAAGTGAAATGAATATAGTTGAAAATGAAGGCTATTAGATGGAAATGGAATGGAACGAACTCAAAAGCAAGTAGGAACCAATACTAAAGAGTATTGACCCGAATACTTATAGGCCTTCAAGGTGGACGATGAAGTAGTGAAACCTTGACCCGCTCCTTAGAAAAGTAGGAACCTTGGTATAAGGGTGAACAAGGGATAGACACCACAAGCTTAGCTTGATAAGTCTAAGAAACTTATACAAAAATAGAGAGGAGATAAAACTCACTCAAGAACATAAAGTTCGTAAAATAAGATTAAGGATCAAAAGTCCCTTACAAATGAAAATAGCAAAATATTTATAGGCTATCAAAGAGCTAGCCGAATGGAAAAAATAAATACTTAATAACTAAGTAAAATTCGGCCATTAATGAGCTGGAAAATTATGGAGAAAATCCTTTAAACTCCTTGCAAGATTCGGCTAAATTTGGGATCTTGGGACGGTTTCTAGAAATGGCCATTGAGCTACTGCTATGTTCGACTGAATGTAGCTAATTGTTCAGCTTGGAAAATGCATGGAATCATTTTAACGATTGAGTGTCCATTGAATTGACCGAATAGCCACTATGATTCAGCTGGAAATTCATGAAACATTTTAATGTTTGAATGGCCTTTGAGATAACCGATCAACCTTGAATGCTGGCCATTGTTTTACATGAAATTGGCTCTTAGAGAACACCAACCAGTAGCTTCTTGATGTTCATGAAATGCACTAGCTGTGAATTAATTCCTTGTCCATTGATATCCATGAAAAGGCACTATAAATTCATTCCATGCATGCTGAACAACACATTAAATTCGTGGCTCATTTAATGGACGCCCCCTGCATGCTGAACGGCTCTTTAAATCCGTTCCTTGCTTGCCCAACATCTCATTAATTCAGCCAGCAATCATGCAGCAAAAAAAATTCAACCAGCAAGCTTCTTTATTGCTGCTGCTGATCACGAAAAAGGCCCTTAGTGGCAACAATAAATTCGGCTCCACACATGCTTCCTGGACAAAATAAATGGCAGCATTTATCACATGGTTGAGACACATTAATTCGGTTAGACAACTTAATTAGCAACCACTAAATTGGTCTGAAACTAGACACATTAAATTCGGCAGCCATAACACATTAAACCTGTAGTAATGTTGAGACAAACACAATAATAACATGTCTAAACTAGGACAACCATTAAACACCCTACTTAGGACATATTAAAAATCAGCAGCAACTAAACTTTAAAAATCCTGCACATTTAATTTTAGTATTAGAACACTTAAAAACCTGTAATAAAATGTGACAAATTAAATTAGGCTTAGGCAACTTAAATTCGACACTAATTTAAATATTTAAACACATTTACTTGCTATAGTAAAAATAAATAAATTAAAGAGTTTAATTTATTTAATCATTAAATTAAGTAATCAACTCAATGAGATGGAGTGAGCTCAAATAAGCTGAAAACAAGCTCATTTTGGACGTGCACCAAAGTGCACAATAGCTCCACGGCTTTGACCTAAGCTCTTAAGTTGTAAAATGTTGGTGCCCTAGGCTGGGTCATATCATCCCCCCTCTTCAAGACGATTCGTCCTCGAATCATTCCGTTGGTTCTCTCGAACAAAATTCCTTTTGCTCGGCTTTCCTCGGTCAAACGGAGCGGATAGTCATTGGGTCACCTGAAAGGGATATCCATGAGTTAGCAAGAAATGTTTCAAACACTCTTGCAATTCAAATATTAGCAGCACCAAACAAGTAAATCGCATGCGAATGGATAGAATCAAATTATCATATAAAAGAAATAATTCCTTGTCAAATTTTTGAAACAAGATGGAATAAGCTTCAGGGCATGCATACGATTTAAATAGATTCCACGAGTCAAAATTATCATGCAAATAATGAATCAAATGGTAAACATAAACATCACAAGCAGGCAATTGAGAAAATTCACATGATTCATAAACTTGCACAATCAGACCTTGCAATGTATGATTGTATATGGACTCACCAACAAATACATCATGCCAATCATCAACGTCCAAAGCAGGTAGATCATTTTCAATCAAGATAGAACAATTAAGCACATCAAGATTTAAGTGATTTACAAAAGGGAAATCAGTGACATAATTTTTAACATCTTCCGAGGAGAATGAAAACGTCTCAGAGTCTTCAAGTGACTTACCTTGATGTGTAGAAAGACAAAGACCATTCTTACCTTGCTCGAGCAATACAAACCTTCTCTCTTCAGGAACATAGCGTAGTCGAGGCTTCGCGATCGAATTAACCTTTTTCACATGAAATGTGAACTTCAAGTACAACCAAACAAATTGTTTAACGAAAGAATGTAAATTGAAAACAAATTGAACAATTTTTGTTTCCTTATCCAAAGAACACGTATCAAAATGATGGAAATTTTTCAAGCACAATCAATGAAACTTAATTCTTTGGCAAATGAGTCAAAACAAATTCCCGGTTTAAAAACTTGATTTTGATTGTTTATGTCGAAATGTAGCAAAGGTTTTGCCAAGTTAAACATGTCAATCCATAGAGGTTTTTGCGTACACAGGAACAAACAATCAAAGCTATTCACATGTTTCAAAATAGATTTGTTAAAAATCGAGAAGTTCAAACAAGGCAGCAAGTTATCCACATAATCATCACAACCGAAGAAATTGAGATGTTTACATGAAAATTCATTGGCACGCAAAATCAAGTTTCGATTAAACGCTACTTCACCTTCAAGTTGGTTAATGTAAAGATTGGCATTAGGAAAACTCCCCTCACCACCATTTGAAACTTTAGCAATAATCGAAGAAGGAAAACTTTCCATCCCGTGGCACGTTCAAGGGGATTACGCACATTCAAGGAAGGTAATGGAAACGCAAGGGTGAAGGAATCCTTACCTAACTTACCTTTGAATTCACATGGTTTGTTCTCAACTTCAACCTTACCTTTGTTGATCATTCAAAAGCGTCTTTCATGGGGAAGGTATTAAAGTTGAGAGTTATTGCTCGGCCTTTCGGAAACCTAAAAAATAGGGACAGAACAAGAAAAACTTTCAAGGGGGTTAGTTGAGTCACTCCCCACTTCTTCTTGCTCGTTCTCTTCTTTCACTTCTTTTTCCAACTCGATTTCTTTTTCGATATCTTTTTCTTTTCTTTCTTTTTCAACTTTCTCTTTTTCTTCATTCTCATTTTCTTTGTCAAATTCTTTCTCATTTTCTTTCTCATTTTCATTTTCATTTTCTTCTTTTATTTCTTTCTCTTTTTCACACTCCTTTTCGATTTTGTTACAACTCGTAAATGTTACAAAAGAGTCAAAAATATAAGGGCTTGACTCAAAGATAGAGGAAATATGCTCATAGATGTCTCGATCGATTCTTCGTGAAAGATTCTTCGTGCGTGACATCGTTGAGGCGCTCGAAGAGTAGCTGGTACTTTCTCGTTCGTGATGTCAAAGAGTCTCAAACTTGTAGCTTCTCGATAATAGTTGTCGAAACCCTTTTTATATTTTTTTATCTTGAAAAAACGGGGGTCGACTTTAAAAACAAAGATGGAGTCGCCACCAATCTTTTTTTAAGGTGTGATCAGGTCACCTTGAGACTAATCATTTTAATAAAACATTTTGATTTATTAAAATAATGATTTTAGTCTACAAAATTCGAGAAAACGGGCTCGGGAGTCATTTACGCACAAGGAAGGATTAGCACCCTCGTAATGCCCAAAAATTAGTACCTAATTGATTAATTAATGTCCTAATGTCAAAAAAATTGAAAAGATTTTAAAACACGATCCTTTTGATTTTTAAAACTTATGTCCTTTAATTTTAAATAGACATTCAATTATTTGGATTTTAAAAGAAAAATCGAAACTCAGTAAGTTAGAGCACGATCTTTCGAATTTTCCAAACACCGAATATCCTTTGTTTTTTAGAAATCCTTGCCTTGAGATGACAAAACGTCGCATCCAGTGAGTTAGGACACAACATCTTAAATTCCCGAGAATAGGTTTTTTATTTGAAGTTATATTTTAATTAAAGACAATTAGTTCTTTAGATTCGATGAGAAAAATCAAAACCGAGTAAGTTAGGGTATGATTTCTTTCAAATATTAGAACACGAAGTAATTGCTTATTTTCAAAATCAGATAAAACGTGATATGATTTTATAATAAAATGGGGATGAATTATAATACACATGCATAATAGAGTGAAACGAGGGAAACAATATGAATTACAATAATAAATAAAAATTAAAACGAATAATCTATATAAAATAATAATTAAAAAGATGACAAAACAAAAACAAAAACAAAAGTTAATAATAAATCAATAAAAAATAGATACTATGTACAATAATCAAAAAATAAAAAATAATAATAATGACAAAAAATACAATAATAATAAAATATGTTAATAAACAAATAATATTAGCAAAAATAATAATAATAATAATAATAATAATAATAATAATAATAATAATAATAATAATAATAATAATGAAAATAATAGTAATGATGTTGATAATAAAATAATAATAGGTATAAGTATAATAATAATAAATATAATAAGTGATAATAAAAGTGATAATAGAAACAAAAATAATAATAGTAGTAGTTATAAAAGTAATAATAATAGTAATGGGATAAAATAACAATAATAGTACATATAATAACAATAATAATAATAGTACTAATAATAGTAGTAAAAATAATAATAAAAATAATAGTAATAGAAAATAGAAATAATAATTAAAAGTTTTGATAATAACAATATTGATAATAATAAAAATAATCGTGATAACAACAAAAATAATAGTAATAATAACAATAATATTTAAAAAATAATAAAAATAATAATGTTAAAACAATGGCAAAATAACAAGAATAATAAAAGAAAATAAAGAAAGGACCAAATTAAACTTAAAAAATGAAGTTTCGGGGTAAATTGAAAATAAAAAAAAAAGAAAAAAGGATCCCATTGCAATGCGCGAATAACATGGGGGACTAAAAGGGAAAATATTCCTTCCCTCCAAAACGCACAGCTTCAGGGGGACCCAATTGAGAATCGAGGTAAATTATCGGGCAAAATTGAAAATAAAATAAATTTAATTGTAAAACAATAAAAAAGCGGAGGGGCTAAATGTGCAATTAGCCCCTCCATAAAAAATGCACGGTTCCTGGGATGGGTCGGGTCGACACGCGGGTCAACCCCCAAAACAACATCGTTTTAGGCGTTAAGGGGGCTGCCCAAAACGACGTCATTTAAATAAGCTATAAAATCCAAAAGAAAATTTTAAAAAAATTCATTTATCCATTCATTCCAGAAAAAAAAAGGGAGCTCTCCCCTTTTTCCCCTTTGTGGCGATTTCCGACAGGCCCTCCGACGAGGCTCCGGCGCCGTCTCGGCCACCGCACGTGGTGGCTAGAGTTCCAAAAGGTTAGTTTTTTGTTCTTTTTTTTTAATATTTAAATCCTTCGTATGTACAAAAACTAAAATAAATTAAATAAAGAAAAACGGACAGATTCGGGAATGAAAGAAAAAAATAAAAAGAAACCTTTTCTTGATTTTTTCTTGATTCTGTATTTTTTGTGTATATCTCTGTATCTTGTGTGTATATGTTCGAGTCCCTATTACAGATTGTTATTTGGTGTTTTATAGCCCCAAAAATAAAAAATGAAATACAAAGATTCTGTCTCGTTTGCCATTTTTGCTACTTTTTCTTTCCTTTTTGTAGGTGAGAGGCGGAGATCTCGGCGGTGGAGTGTCATCCATGCGCGGATTGCGACGCGCCCGAGGTTCTAGTGTTAAGGCTTGCGGCGCGAGGGTTTCCCAGAAACCCTAGGTTTCTGTTTAGATTTTGGGCTCCGTAGGTTAGGCTAGAAGTTGGGCTAGGTTAAGTTTGGGCCATGGGTTTTGGTCTGGGTTGTAATGGGCTTCGGGTAATCTGTTTTGGGCAGTCTGTTTAGTATTGGGCTATAAATTGGTTTTGTAAATGGGTTGTAAAAATAAACTGGACATTTATTTTTATTTTTTGTTTTTTATTCTGGTTTATTTATCTATATGGGCCCGAGCATAAATGGGCTATTACAGCTGCCCCTCTTTGCTCATTGTCGTGTAACGAGAATAGAGCAAAGATGATAAAAAGACCCATTTTGCTCGGTCTTGTCAAATGGCTGTATCTTCGGGAAGATGAGCTAATATCTTCAATCTGATTTACTGCAACTTCAGGAAGTAACAAGATTTACTATCTTCGATCTGCTTCATTGCAAACTCTGGAACACAAGATTTGTAGTCTTTTGGCCTGCTCTACTGCAACTCAGAGAGGCAAGGCTGATGTCTTTGATCTTCTTCCTGCAACTTCAGGAAGGTAAGATCTGTTGTCTTTAATCTGCTTAATTGTAACTTCAGGGAGACAAGATCTAATATCTTCGATTTGCTTCTTGCAACTTCAGGAATGCCAAATCTACTGTCTTCGATCTGCTCCACTGCAAACTCAGGGAGACAAGCTCTGATGTCTTCGATCTGCTTCCTGCAACTTCAGGAATGCCAAATCTGCTATCTTCAATCTGCTCCACTGCAAACTCAGGGAGACAAGATCTGATGTCTTCGATCTGCTTCCAGCAATTTCAGGAATGCCAGATCTGCTATCTTTAATCTGCTCCACTGCAAACTCAGGGTGACAAGATCTGATGTCTTCGATCTGTTTCCTGCAATTTCAGGAATGCCATATCTGCTATCTTCATTCTGCTCCACTGCAAACTTAGGGAGACAAGACTAATGTCTTTGATCTACTTCCTGCAACTTCTGGAATGCCAAATCTACTGTCTTCGATCTGCTTCACTGCAAACTCAGGGAGACAAGATCTGATGTCTTCGATCTGCTTCCTGCAACTTCAGGAATGCCAGATCTGCTATCTTCAATCGCTCCCATCGCAAAACTCGGAAGACAAGATCTCGATGTCTTCGATCGCTTCCAAGCAATTTCGGAATGCCGGATCGCTATCTTCATTCTCGTTCCATCGCAAACTCTCGGGAGACAAGCTCGATGTCTTGATCCGCTTCTGCGCAACTTCAGGAATGCCAAATCTGCTATCTTCATTCTAATCCACTGAAAACTCAGGGAGACAAGATCTGATGTCTTCGATCTGCTTCCTGCAATTTCAGGAATGCCAGATCTACTATCTTCAATCTGCTCCACTGCAACTTCAGGGAGATCAGGCTGATGTCTTCGATCTGCTTCACTGCAACTTCAGGAATGCCAAATCTACTATTTTTAGTCTGCTCCACTGCAACTTCAGGGAGACAAGACTACTGTATTCGATCTACCCTACTACATTGCCCTCTTGGAGACATAATCTGTAGAATGAGTATATGCTTATGCCTAATAATTAAGATGCTTTGGTCGAAATGAGTCAAATACTTCTATTTATAAATGTTATGAGAATGATTCCTATTTCAGGTGTCATCACTCATTTATTCGTCAAGGTTTCGTCTTCGTTCCTCTTGAAGTATCAATCATATTCTGCTCAAATAATTTGCCCCATGGTAATTCTGAGTCCACTCCACTTGAAACTTGGGTCATAAAGTTTGTACCTCCCACTGCAATTCCAGAGGAATAACATTTGGTTTCTTCCATCCACCCTATTACCACTTAGAGGTATAGAATTTGTATCATCTTCAATCAATTTGATTTCTTATACCATTCCCTGGGTGTAATGACCAGATGTATGTGCTTGAAATTGTCATGAATGCAGAGGATCATTTTTCTTTTCCTGAGAATGATCCCTTTTTACACTTGGGTTGACATTGCTCATCACTTATCGAGATGTCATATCCAATAAAAATCTAAAGAGATAATCATCTTTCAAGGTTTCCAACCCTTAGGCTTGGTGAGTTCTAAACAATAGTCCTGTTTCAGATTCTCATATTATTTAGAAGCTTCCAGAGTAATATGCGAAACTCTTTTTATGAAAGTATTATTAGTCCATTAATCGTTATTTCAATATAAAATGCTTGAAAAAGATCACAACAATGGACGAAAAAGAAATTAATTAGGAACATAGCTCAAAACAAATAAGTTAATCAAAGATAACCAAGGCAATAAAAGAAAATTGATTGGGGTGTATCTTGATAAGAATAAAGTAATCAAAGATAGCCAAGGCCATAAAAAAAAATTGATTAGGGTATATTTTGAAAAGAATAAAGTAATCAAAGATAGCAAATTCAAAATGGGTAAGATAGAAGCTAGGTGCCTCAGATATCACAGCCTAAGCTTCTCTGTTCAAACTTCTTAAGGACCATTTTGAGCTCAATACGTGTTTAGAGGATCCAGAGTACTTTGTTAATGCCCCAAGACGCAGCATACTTCCTCTTTGTTAATTTAGGCATAGCAAGACTACCGCATGTCCTATCTTTGATCAAAATTTTGAGCCGTCCTTTTTGAGTTTTCAGCTCAAAACCGCTTTGGTCTCAAAGCGCCCTTTGCGGGTTTTCGCCTTAGCCTCACCTTTTTTTTTTTGAGTTTGATCTCAAGGCGCCCTTTGCGAGTTTGCACCATGGCCTTTCCCTTTTCAGGTAAAATACTTCTTGGCTGAACCTGAATTCACCGGATTGGACCAGTCTTCGCCATCCGTCTCGGTCAATATTAATGCTCCTCTAGAATAGGCCATACATAAGGTCCTTCCTAGTTTGGTATTTGCTTTCCTCTAAAATCCTTTTGTATAAGAAGGATCTTCCTCAATACTAGGTGCCCATCATGACAGTCCTTTGGATGGACCATTTTTTACATAAATCACCATCATCCATTTTTAGTACAGTTGACTATAATGAATAAGTTCAAACCCTTTTTTTCAGCCAAGTTCACTGGAGACATTCTACTTCATACAATTCTTGACTCAATCAAAGCTTAGAGCAAAGGAATCTCTATTTTCATGGGTAAAACCACTTCTATTCCATAAACCAATGGGAAAAGTATTGCCCCACTGAAAGTCCTAGTTGACGTTTGATAAGCATAGAGAGTAAATGGTAGCTTCTTATGCCAATCTTTACAAGTCTTGGTCACCTTTCATATTTTTTCTTTTTGTATTTTTTTCTTTTGGAAACCTTTGCTGCACTGTGATATGTTGCCTGATCTTTGAGCAAACTATAATCTTTAACATTGTACAATTATGGATTATTAAACATAGTCCTTTCTGGCCTTCTTTGCCAGCACCTGATCCTTTTTTTTTTTTAAATTTGATGACAGTCAACTTGCAATATTGGCGTATGAAGCAACATTCACCCTCTTAGTGACGTAATCAATGACCACAAAGATGAATCGATGCCCATTCGAAGCTTTCGGTGAGATTGGTCCAATAACATCCATGCCGCACATGGAAAAAGGCCATGGGGAAATCATAACATGCAAAAGTAATGGTGGTACATAAATTTTGTCTCCATAAATCTGGCATTTATGACACATCTTGGCATAGTTGATGCAATCTCCTTCCATGGTAGACCAATAATATCTGAATCTCATTATTTGTCTAGCCATTGTGAATCCATTAGCGTGTGTTCCACAAACGCCCTCATGAGCTTCTTCCAGGATTTTCCTAGCTTCAACAGCATCAACACATTTCAATAGTACTTGATCTTTTCTCCTTTTGTACAAGATATCCCCATCTAAAACATAGTCAGAGGTCAATCTTCTTAATGTCCTTTTATCATTCTTAGTTGCATGCTGTAACATCCCCAAACCCGGCCCACGAGTCTAGACCGGATCCGGTTCTGTCACTGCAAAAAAACGGTGGAAAATCTTTGACTTTAGTTTAAAACGTGAAAATTTGTTAACTCTGAAAATCATGTCCTTTTAAAATTTAATAAATAATATAAACTTGATATAAAATATCCGAATTAAAACTTTATTATATGATTTAAGATATAGTTGCCGAAAATAAACTGATTTCAAAACAATAATTTAATCGTCATTTTGATTTAACATAATATAAATACTCAAATAATTAATTGGGCCTTATTACAATAAAACTTATTCAAATACTTAAAGTACTGAAAGTGATAAATTCTATTAAATAAGAAAACAATTTGATGCAAAATCACTCTCTGCATGGCCACCTTTGTATCCACTCCAACCCGGTCCGATCATCACGTCACCGCGATGTTTTAAAAGTTGGGTGAGTCATACAGATCACTCGATTGTGTAATTTAGCCACCGATATCCACCCACATATTAGCCACAATCAACCCAATTATTAAAGGCAACAAGTAATATATATTCATCTTAACAATTACCACGATATGGGGCTAGGCCCATTTCCACGCATGTTCCCAAAACATACCTATCCACATGTCATATTGGGCTTAGCCCATTTCCATATTATTACAAAAATAATGCAACATGATACCCAACCCAAACCTAGGGTCCATCCGCTACACACCCCCTGATCCAGCCTACCACACACCAGGGGACTATTGAGTCACCCTCTTATTTTCCCTCCAAAAAGGCAACCAATGCCATCCACGATGGGGCACATAGCAACCCATCAAGCCACGATATGGCATAAAGCTGATATCAATCAAGGTAACCACGCAAACTAAATCGCAAAAGATCCACAACGCGACCTCAGTCAGCGCCAATCCACGATGTAGCACGAAGCTGACATCAACCACGTACTCGAAGTACACCCGTACCTTCTTTTCATAACCCACCCATGCACATGTCACATAAAATATAATCATGATAATGCATGCACATGCTTATTAATATTCATAAACATACTCATATACAAGCAAATAATCACATTGCAACAGGTCCGATACTAACCTGATCATCGCTTATACCCTTTAGGGTATACATGGCACACTTTATTATGCACTTGTTAGTAAAACATATAACACATAAAACCCGGAAACAGTGGGTTAGTTACACACCTTATAACCTGAAGTTCTAAACCCTCGATTCCGACGCTATCGTTTAGCGAGACTACAGCTATTTGCCTAACGTTTTCTGCTGCACGTCCACACCCCGGTGGCCAATCCCGAACTGCCGAGACGGCTCTTTTCTTAAACTTGAATAGGGACCTTCCCTTTCCCTCTTGGACCGGTATTGGCCTCCATCAAAAGCTTAATCGGATAAACGGGTTAAACCTCCAAGTCATAAACTAAATGTTGAACCTTTACCAAATATTACTTACCAAAATATCTTGAATCCCGAGAATTGATCTATGTCCTTAAATATCCTTGCTTCAAGGGTGATTTGATTTCCAATCAAATCTCAGGACTACGGAATGGTCCTTTTTGCAATCGACCACACCCTAAACGCATAAATGATTAGCCTTAATAGCCTTCGGCTTTCGAATAATAAAAGAATAAATACAACATGGATCTTTACCACCACTTACCGAATCTTGACTACCAACGATTGAGGAGAAGAAACCGAAGAGATCCACACCACACCAATATTCGGCCAAAGTAAAAGAGAAGATTCGGCTTGCCAAGGATTTAAAAGAAATAAAAGAAATATTCGATAGAAAGCCAAAGGAGAAATCGGCAGGGATTAATGGTGTTTGGGAGGATTTCAATTTCAAAGCACAAAAAGAAATAAAGATCACTTGGAGGTTCGGTCAACTAGAAAAAATATAAAAAGGAATTTAAGGAAGTAGGATCTAAAAGAGGGAACTAAAATTTGGAAAAGGAGAGCACACACCCTTAAATAATATTCGGCTACTAACCGAATGGAGAACTCAAGATTCGGCCAACTCCTACTAATTCAAACTAATTGAATTAGTTCAATTCAAAAACAATTTGAATTGCTCCACCATTATCCCACTTATCCTCATAAATAAATAAAATAAAATAATAATAATTATCCTACAATTATCCTACCACTATCTAAAAAAAAAAAAAACAAAAGAATAATCTAATACTTATCTCCTTCAGCCGAATTAAAAACAAAATTAATCCTACTCTTATCCCATTTGAAACCCCCCCATGTGCCGTCCAATACCCCAAATCGGCAGCAAAAAGAGAAACTATTCCACCTCACACCCTGTGATTCGAACATAGGACACAGGGAACCCACCGCCAAGTAGCGCCCAGGCCACTTGGGCCACCTTGAATTTATGCTAAAAACCCCCAACAATTATTCTTAACACCTACCTTCTTCAGCCCATCACCAAAAAGCAAAATAAAAACACCCCAAATGCAGCTCCAACCCCTCGAACCCGCGCTCTCTCCTCCCTCCAGCGCCTAAGTAGCGCCTAAGAGCCACTCTGCCACTGGACTTCCATGTCCATCAAACCTGCCCTTTTATATTAAGGCCTACATAGCCCAGTCCCCTTGACGCAAAAATAAAACAAAAATTGCTGCCGCTTGGACTCGAACCCAAGCCCCTTAGGCGCCACCTTCCAAAGCCTTAAGTAGAGCCTCTATGCCACTTTGCCACCTCCTTCCTTGCGTCCCCAAACTCAGAAAAATATTTTAAGGCCTTCACTACCCATTTCCCCTTTTTACACTAAAAAAAATAAAAATTTTCCAAAGCCCTTCCTTTTCCATCCAAGCATTCCTAAACCTCTAAAACACATCCAAAAACACCCAAAACCCTTCCAACACTTAAATTATACCCGAATTACCTAGCCCCTAAACTAGGGTGTTACACATGCTCTGGGTATTCACGATTTTTTACATATTGTAATATATCATGATACCAAGGGTGGTCATCTTTCTCCTCTTCCAGATTATAACAATGAGCTAGATCTTTGACAATACTCATCTTAATAGGTCTCATATCTTCTGGTTTGTTTACTTTGATCATAGAAGCCAAGGTTGCCAAAGCATCTGCCATCTGGTTTTCATCACGTGGGAGATAATTAAAAGTAATGTCATCAAACTCCTCAATCAATCCCAGCACTATTTTTCGGTAATCAATTATTTTGGGATCCCTTGTCTCCTGTTCTCCTTTAGCTTGGTAGATTACTAAGGAAGAATCTCCATATACTTCTAGCACTCTGATTTTATGCTCTACAACTGCTCGAATTCCCATTATGCATGCTTCATAGTCTGCCATGTTATTTGTGCAATCAAAATCCAATCTGCATGTGAATGGATAATAATCACCACTAGGGGATACCAAAATTGCCCCAATTCCATTTCCCACAGCATTTGATGCCCCCATCAAAATTTAGCTTCCACGAACATTCTTCAGTAGTTGCCACATACATTAGCTCTTCATTGGGGAAGTCAAAGCTCAAAGGTTCATAATCCTCTAAGGCCCTGCTAGCCAGAAATTCTGCTATTGCGCTCCCTTTTATAGCCTTTTGATTCACATAGACTATATCGAATTCAGAGAGCAAAATCTACCACCTTGCCATCCTTCCATTCAAAGAAGTTGACTTCATCATATACTTTAACGGATCAAGCTTCGGAATTAACCAGGTTGTATGATATAACACAATTTCTCAATCAACAAATATCTCATTTCACATTCAGCGAACTTTTTACTGAGATAGTATATCGCCTTTTCTTTTCTTCTTGACTTGTCGTGTTGACCAAGCACACATCCCATGGAATTATTGAACACTATCAAGTACAATATCAATGGTCTATTTAGATTTGGCGGTGATAATACTGGGGCATTTGACAAATATTGTTTGACTTTGTCAAAAGCTTTCTGGCATTCGTCGTCCCATACACCTTGGTTGTGTTTCTTAAGAAGACGAAATATGGGATCACGTTTCTCAGTTAATTGTGAAATAAACAGAGCAATGTAATTTAACCTTCCAAGAAAACCTCGAACTTCCTTTTGAGTGCGCATTTGAGGCAATTCTTGTATAGCTTTGACCTTATTTGAGTCAACTTTGATTCCTCTCCTGCTGACCACGAAACCCAGTAATTTCCCTGACCGAGCTCCAAAAGTACACTTGGCCGAGTTGAGCTTCAATTGAAATTTCCTCAACCTCAAAAACAACTTCTTCAAAACTTCAATGTGTTCCTTTTTTGTTCGAGATTTGGCGATCATATCATCAACATATACTTCAATCTCTTTGTGCATCATGTCATGAAACAAGGTTACCATGGCCCTTTGATATGTTGCTCCAACATTCTTTAATCCGAATGGCATTACCTTATAACAAAAGGTACCCCACAATGTTATGAAAGTAGTTTTCTCCATATCCTCAGGGTGCATCTTGATCTGATTGTATCCCGAAAAACCATCCATGAAAGAGAACAATGAGTATCCCACCGTATTATCCACCAACGTGTCAATATACGGCAAAGGGAAATTGTCCTTTGGGCTGGCTTTATTTAAGTCCCTATAGTCTACACACATCCAGACCTTTCTATCTTTCTTAGGGACAGGAACAATGTTGGCAACCCACTTTGAGTATTTGACCACTTGTAGAAAACCAGCATCAAACTGTTTCTTGACTTCCTCCTTTATTTTCAACATCACATTAGGCCTCATCCTTCGTAGCTTTTACTGAACTAGCTTGCACTCTTCTCTTATGGGAAGGTAATGCACTACAATATTAGTACTTACACCAGGCATATCTTGGTACGACCATGCAAAGACGTCTTTGAATTCCCGTAGTAACTCAACAAGGTCTTGTTTCGTCTCCTCAGTTATGCGCGTTCCAATTTTCACAACCTTTCCTTCCTCCAAGGCTATCTTCTCTACCTCCTCTTCATGGGGTAAAATTTGTTTCTCCTCTTTCTTTACCATTCTTAACAAATCTGGAGATAAGTCACAATCTCTATCACCTTCAAAATCCTGAGATTCCTCTAAACACATGTCTTGCTCAAAGTGGACCTTTGAATCTATAGAATCGTTGCTCATGTCATTGGTATCTAGGGACCTGTGGTGGGCACCAAAAAATGTACAAGGAACAAATAAATTCGAGAACAACTATTCACATGATATGAATGAGAATAAAAAATTTGGAATGAAATTAGAAGATCAAAAGAATAAAAATAATGAAAGAATATTTTCCTGAATGGACCATTAAAGATGTATTTCATTCAAATAAAGATTTCTGAATATCAGCCTATTTCACAAAAGAAATCTTATTATTCCTAGGCTTAAAAACAACAAGTGCGTTTTGAATATTACTCTGTGTAATCTCTAAAAATTACAGGAAGTTCCTCTGTAGTCTAATTGTCCAAAGCGCTTCTAGGTTCATACGGGCAGATACTCAACAGGTTTCCTTGCTCAATTTCTTCATCGTGTATGGCATTGATGTTTTCATTTTTCAATAATCCTCTCTCCGAGTGAATTATCCATCCTAATACAAAGGTCTGGGATATGTGAGGGAAGGTCATCGATTCCCACTTGACTTCTTTCCCATTCAAACGTGCTTTTCTTCTCTCTTGCTTTTTCTCTATTTCCTTTCTCCTCTGTCTAGCATCTAGCCAGAAACCCAAGCCAAAACGGTCTGTCTTCTCTTTCAGCATTGGAACTTGAGTCTCTCCTTGAAGATGTATGCCCAGTCATTTTCACGGTAAGGCTCCTCTCCCCATCATCAATTACAGGCCCATTCTCGTGGTCCTAGATATTTTAGGCACTGGAACCTCATTTCCTTCCAATATGAAGGTGGCATTCACAAACTCTAAAGATCGAAAGGAACACTTAGTGGACTCTTCATTTGCCTCTAAGTATGGTGCGTCATTGGTAACGGTTGCTATGATTTCTTCCTCTATGTTTATGGTTACCAACTGACCTTCTGTTACCAGTTTTAGTTTTTGATACAGTAATGAGGGCACTGCCCCTGCCGAATGAATTCAGGGCCTTCCCAACAAGCAGTTGTAGGAGGGCTTGATATCCATTACCAGAAAGTCAACTTCATATGTGTTAGGCCCAATCAACAATGGTATGTCAATCCTTCCCATCATCTTCTTTCAGTGCCATCAAATGCTCTCACTATGTTCTGGCATGTCTTCATGTGAGGTCTATAGGCAACCTCTTCAGCGTAGACAATGGTAAGACATTCAAAGCCGATCCATTATCTATTAACACACTTGGCAAAGTGTATCCCTTGCAACGAGTAGTAATATGCAGAGCTTTGGTCGATCCCATACCCCCAAGAGGAATTTCAACATAACTGAAGTAGATGAAGTTGTCAGCACTTATGTTACTAACCAAATGGTCAAGTTTGTTGGCAGATTTATCTTTGGTAACATAGGTTTCATTTTAGACTTTCATCAATGCCTCGCGATGCATTTCTGAATTTAAAAGCAAGGCTAGTACTGACACGCGAGCCGGTTGTTTGCGCAGCTACTCTACCATGCTGTATTCACTGTGCTTTAAGAATTTAAGAAATTCTTTAGCCTCTTCTTCCTTCACAGGTTCATTGGTAAGTGCTTCAACCTCTTTCTCCTACTCAACTACCAAAGTTTTTGCTTTCACAGGCACAATTATGACGTTTACCGAATCGTAACACCTTTCACTTCGTGTGTAGGACCCTTCGTTTTGGACCTCTTTGGAAGTGCCAGCTGAATTTTCCACTACCGGTATTGTTACATTGCAGTCGTAATTCCAAGGTACCATTTTGTTATCCTTGTAAGGAAAGGAAACATGTTTCTGGATTACGACTTTAGGCGCGATGTGTGCTCTGCCTTCTGTGGTTCTCGGTCGAGAAATAATGATCCTCAGATAGTTGACTTTTTGGTTTGTCAACTCTCCTTCTATTATGCATATGTTTCCTTCCTCTGAGCCTTCTTCATAAAATTCCACTTCCTTATTATCCATAAGGCTTTGCACCAAGACCCTAAACTCAACACATTCCTGGATCTCCTGCCCTTCTGCTTTGTGGAACTCACAGTAGTCCCTTAGTCCTTGATCGTGTGTCAGAGTCTTAAAAGTTTATAAAAAGAATGTTCGAGCCTAGAAACTAACTGTGACAACGACTTGAGGCAAGCGCACCTATTGAACAAGAGTACAGTTTAGTGGGAAAACCGAATTGTCGAACCCAAAGGAACTAAAAATACTAATACTAACTGTCTTTCTATTATTTAGCCCAAAATAAAAGTGAATTATTTATTTAATCTAAAATTAACTAACTATTAAGCTAAAGATGCTAAGACAAAGAGAATGAATTTAGGAAAATACTTATGGGAAAAACCAATTGATTAAGATTAACCCGAGGAAGAATCCACCTAGACTTCACTTGTTATTTAACTCTGAACCAGATGATTTATTCACTTGACTTGATTCGTAGGATTCCTTAATGTATATTAATACCTCTCTCGAGGCTACTAACGTCTAACCCTAGGTTGATTAATTGAAATCTCTTTCTAATTAAAACCCTTAGAATTGCATTAACTCGATCTATGGACTCCCATATTAGGTTTGACCCTAATCCGACAGATTTTCGTCATCCTATCTCTAGGGTTGCGATCAACTCCGCTTAATTATGTTAGATCTACTCTTAGACAGGGTCTATTCCTCCTCTGCCTAAGCACATCAATACTTGAATTAATATCCTGAAATATCAAATCAAGAATTAAGAACACATAATTAAGAACAAATCAAATATTTATCATATAGTTCAGAAAATAATAACAAGATCCGTCTTAGGTTTCATCCCCCTCAGGTATTTGAGGAGTTTAGTTCATAATTATAAAAGAATACATCTTAGAAGAAAATATAAAACAAAACATAAGAAAAACCCTAAACCCCCTGAAGAAAATTAAAGGGAATATCCTCCATTTTGGGTATAACTCTGACTTCTTGAGATGAATCAACTGGCCTTCTTCGAGTAAATTCCACACTCGCCTCTCTCTGCTCAGGCTCTTGGCCTAATCGACGCCTTCTTGAAGGTTGGCCTCTAGGGTGTTTATATAGGCTTTTGGAATGGCTTTCTTTGCCTCTAAGTACCCTATTATGAGTAAAATTTCTCTTTGTCACGGCTGGGACACGCCCATGGCACACGCCCGTGTGAATCATGGCCAGGTCGTGTTCGGGTCTGTTAAGGAGGCACGGTCGTGTGGTCTTGGGCCCAGGCCGTGTCGATTTCATAATTTGGCCCATTTACACTATTTTAGGCCCGTTTCTCATTCTTTTCATCCTCTGATGCTCTCTTAAGTATAAAACATGAAAACAAAGGACTAAGAGCACCAAATTACACAATTCAGGGAATAAATCATCCAAAAGTATGCTAAATGTAGGATTAAAATATGTTTATATTACGGTTTATCAAATACCCCCACACTTAAGCATTTTCTTATCGTCAAGCAAAATTCTCAACTCACAATTAAAATGAACTTCCTTGATTCGTAATATTCATCAATAATGTTTCATCATAATTCAAAGATAATTCATACATTGATAATTTAAATAGAAAGATCCTAAAGATTCAAACAATTAAAGTCATAGTTTTTGTGGCATAAAAACATAGGTGCTTCCCCTTACCAAATTAATTATCTTTAATTCGAAATAAAAAAGAGTTGACATCCTCACTAAAGATTCACTCAAATCACTCAAAGTGTTTAAGGTTCAAAATTAAGCACTCAAGAGTCGAACATGAAAAGTTGATCCCATAAGCTTGCCTGAAAATCAATTCTCCACCACTGTAAAATGAAATGATACACAAATCAAAAGGTCTTTAAAAAGGGTTGTAATGGGGCTTGGTTTAAAGGTGTGGATAAAGGTTGAATTAGAGGGTTAGAATTGAGATTGAATTGACAATTTACCTAACTAGAAAAATGCACTAATCTTGAATAATTACATCAATTGAAAACATGAAATACTAATAACATGAGCTTTTTCTTTAGATGTGGAATTTAAACATATAAGCTCAATTACATAGAGCTAATGTTGAATATACTTTGTTTCCTTTTTTTTAAGAACAAATCATGTATTAGGAATGAACTTTTACAACTGAAATATAGAACATAGTTAGATAATTACTCAAAATCAAAACTCGACAAAAAGGGAGTCAAGGAATGATGATAACAAATACAAAATGTGTTTTAGGTTAATATTAGTGGGTGAGTCAATAAAAAGGGTTGTTAGGATCAAAGGGGTTCACTAGCGGGTAATTGTGAGGGTAAGCTTTTTAGTGGGGTGAATGGGTTAAATCCTAAGTGCATGTATCATCTCTGTATATCAAATCAATGATGTGGTCTCAACATGTATAATCAAAGCAAGTTCTAGAATAACAAATCAATGTTGACATACTCATAATTAAAAAGTGAGCACGAAAGGATGTATGCTCTAAGAGGCTTAAAATATCACAAAAATTATGGGTTTTTTATATCAACTTTGTAAATTTGAAACTTCAAGGTAATAATTAGATTCAGGTAGACAACCTAACAAAATTTTAATTTTTGAAAATAGACTCATCATGCTTGGTTTTCTAGTCTCCTAAAGTTTAAATCATCACTGCACAATTATCAATGATTTAATCCAAAACATATCAAAGAAAATCATGGATCACAAGAAATTTCATCCTAATAGTAATTTGAGAAAATTACTTAAAAATAAGATATCATTCAGGGATTTGAGAATAATGCAGAAAGTTAAGCATGCTTTCGAAATAAATATTCACCCTCCACACTTAAGATGTAAATTGCCCTCAATGTACAAAGATATATATGAAATTTAAGAGATAGGGAGAGGTGAAACTTCTTATATTTGGATGGCTTCCTTGCGTTGGGAGTGTCGTGGTGCGGCAGCCGCCAACAATCTCTGCGCTAGATGAAGAAATTGGGAAACTCGTGGAGAATTAGCCAGGAAATAATGATAATAATTCAAAATATACTAAATATATATTTAAAGACAAGAAAGATAAAGAGGAAGAAAATAGAAAGTAAAATAAAATTAAAAGAAAAGATTAATGGACCGGAGAGTCCTTATCGTTAGATGGTTAGCGGGGTGAGTGTGATTTCTAAGGCTGTGGTGTCGTGGCTATGGTCGTGGTGTGGTGATTCCCAAGCAGCCTTTAGAACCTAAATCAAAGAAAATGAAATGAAATAGATTAAACTAAGTAAAAGAAAACTAAAGAAAAGGAAAATAAAGGAGAAGGGGAAATAAAAAGAAAAGTTAGATGGACTCAAAGGTCCTTTTCATATTGAGTTAATGAAACGGCTGGCATGAACTTATGTAGATCGGTTTCAGAGAGGGAGACTGTGCTAGGATCCTTCTATTTCTTTGACATGGATGTGATTAGATCTAGAGTTAGGAGGAATGAAGAAGAATGAGAATGATAAAGAAGGGAGGTGTAAAGAAAGAAGAAGGGTAGGAAGTAGGTCAAAAACGAAGAGGGGTGGTTTAAATAGAAATTTCAGGTATGGTACGTCCCCACGCCCGTGTACTGTGGGCGTGTCGAGTCACACAGCCATGTCGCACGGTCATGTTATGCTTCATTCATTTCTCCCACTCCCATGTGCAGGTCGCCACGCCTGTGTTGCTAAAACAGTGTCAGCCACGGCCGCATCGCAAGATCGTGGTGTTCAGTTGAGGGCTTGTGGCTTGAAGATATTTTTTGTCTTGTTTCGTACTATCTCTGCTATGTCAGTACGTACATCCGTAGCATCCACACAGCCACGGCCACGGCCGTGTGCAAGGCCGTGGGGTATGGAAATCTGCACTTGGTTAGTTTATAGTTAGGTACTAAAAAGGAAAATTAAGAGTAAAAATAAAAAAAATGTAAAAATTAATAGGGTTAGTACTCGGGTTCTCTCCCGAGAAGTGCTCTTTTATAGTCTTAAGCTAGACTTACCTCTCATTCGCACATTCATGGTGGTTTTAGGAGTTGAAAGTCCTTCCTCATGCTATCAGTCCTTTTATCAGTATATATCTCAAGTTGAGTAGAGTTTACTTTAAAAGTGTCGAACATAGGATTACTTACCTCGACTGTTTCGTATGGGAAAACCTTGAGTACCTAAAAGAGATTTCTTTGTTTGTATTAGGGTCAGGAGGAGGTATTCAAGGGTTTGCCTTATCTAACAATACTTGATCTCTAATCTTAAATTTGTTTGTCCCACAAAATGGTGTTGGTTCTGCTTTGTGTATTCCTAATTTCTCCTTGAAGTGTGTCTTCCACTCGTCTAGTTCATCAATCTAAAGCCTTCGTTCCTCATGAGTTATTTCTTTGTTGGCATGATGTATAGGGTCTGGCTCAGTTGTGTAGTTTCATGATGCTTCTTGCAAAGAAGGTTTAATCGAACGGTTGTTAATAGAATTTATATTCTGGCCTTGACTACTCGATGTCCTAGCTGAGTCAAGAGCCTGGAGACTGATTGATTCGTCACCTACGCAAAGTATGAGTTCACCTGCACTGCCATCAATTTTAGTCCTGGCAGTTGCTAAAAAGGGTCTTCCTAAAATCAATGGGATACTATTGTCCTCATCCATGTCTAAAACGACAAAGTCTACTGGGAATACAAATTTATTAATTTTCACAAGTACATCTTCAATTATACCCATAGGAATTCTAATAGTTTTATCAACTAATTGAATGCTCATCCTAGTTTGTTTGGGTTTCCCTAGACCTAGTTGTTTAAACATTTTATAAGGCATAACGTTTATGCTTGCCCCTAAATCAGTTAAAGCATTATCAACAGATAAACTATTGATTTAGCGTGGAATTGTAAAACTCCCTGGATCTTTTAATTTTTGTGGTAGTTTATTTTGTAACATTGCTGAGCACACTGCGTTTAGTTCCACATGCGATTCCTTGTCTAACTTCCGCTTGTTTGTTAAAAGCTCTTTTAAAAATTTCTTTGAATTTGGCATATGCAAAAGAGCTTCAAGAAACTGTAAGTTAATATGTAATTTCTTTAAGAGTTTAAGGAATTTACCAAATTGTTCGTCTGTGTTGTCCTTCTTCATCGCATCAGGATAAGGTATACGAGGTTGGTACTCTTTAATTACGGTTTTGGTTTATCATGACTTACCTCGTTCATACTTTTCTCTACCACATTCTCTTGGCTTATCGTAGGCTCATCTAACCCTACGCTATCCTGAGCTGTTATGGCTTGAAGTTGCTCCTTTGGGTTAGTTTCAGTGTTGCTTGGCAAGCTGCCTTTTGGTCATTCAGAGATCAGCTTAGAGAGTTGTCCTAATTGGTTCTTGATCCCTTGAACCGATGCTTGTTGATTTTTAAGTGTTGTTTAGGTGTTTTACAAATGTGTTTCTGACACTGCTATGAATTTTGTCAGCCTCTCCTCAAGGTTCGGCTTATCCTGTGGGTAGGGTTGTTGTTGGAAGTTTGGAAGGGGTTGTTGTCTCTGATTTCCTTGACCACCCCATGAAAAATTGGGGTGGTTCCTCCAACCTGGATTATAAGTATTACTATAAGCGTTATTTTGAGATTTAAAATTGTTACCTATATAGTGAACTTGCTCATTCTCGGCGCTCGAGTTGTAAGGTGGATAGTCTATGTTGTTCATCCCTCCTCTATTCGTATCGTACTGCATGACTAGATGTACATGTAAAGAATCACATATGCCATCAATCTTTTTATTTATCAGTTCTACTTGGTTTGATAGCATGGTTACTGCGTCGAGGTTGAAAACACTGGCTACTTTTGTTGGCTTGGTCTTTGTAACTTGCCACTGATACTTATTCAGTGACATCTCTTCAATGAATTTGTAAGTAGCCTTAGGTGTTTTGTTGTTCAGGGTTTCACCGGTGGCTGAATCTATCAATTGGCTCGTTGAGGGGTTCAAACCACTGTAAAAAGTTTGGACCTATAGCCACAAGGGTAATCCATGGTGTGGGCACCTTCTTAATAGATCTTTTTATTCTCCCATGCATCGTAAAGTGTTTCTAAATCCATCTGCACAAAAGAAGAGATATCATTCCTTAACTTGGCCATTTTAGCCAGCGAAAGATATTTTAATAAAAATTTTTCGGTCTTTTGTTCCCATGTAGTGATTGATCCTCGTGGAAGAGAATGCAATCACTGTTTAGCTTTATTCCTCAAAGAAAAGGGAAATAACCGAAGACGGATGGCTTCATCAGAAACACCATTTATTTTGTAAGTATCACAAAATTCTAGGAAATTCACCAAGTGATTGTTTGGATCTTCATCCTGCAAACCATCAAACTGAACAAATTGATGTATCATCTGAATAGTGTTAGGTTTCAGTTCAAAATTATTTGCAGCAATAGCAGGTCTAACAATACTTGACTCAGTTACTGTTAAATTAGGTTTAACATAATCATACATAGTTCGAAGAGCATGATTTTCGGCCACCTCTGGAGGTAGCGGATTATTCTCAGCCATCTCTTCGGTGGTATTGGTTTCGATTTCTTGCTCTTCCTCTATGTAATTTAAGCTTCACCTTATTTCTCTATGATTTATGCGAACAGTATCTTCAATATCACTGTCGTAAATCAGGGGTCCTGTCGGGTTCCTTCTAGTCATAAACTAGAGGTACCTGCTAGGAACAATTAAAAGAAGGAAAATTAGTATTGTTAAAAGCAAAATAATAAATAAAAATAATAAATTGCAAAAAATAAAAATGGCTAAAGTAATAAAAATTGAGTGTTCTTCATATTTTAGTTCCCTTCCAACGACGCCAAAAACTTGATGTGTGTCAGAGTCTTAAAAATTTATAAAAAGAGTGATCGAGCCTAGAAACTAACTGTGACAATGACTTGAGGCAAGCGCACCTATCGAACAATAGTATAGTTTAGTGGCAAGACCGGATTGTCGAACCCAAAGGAACTAAAAATACTAATACTAACTTTCTTTCTATTATTTAGCCTAAAATAAAAGTGAATTATTTATTTAGTCTAAAATTAACTAACTATTAAGCTAAAGATTCTAAGACAAAGAGAATGAATTTAGGAAAATACTTGTGGGAAAAACCAATTGATTAAGACAATACCCGAGGAAGAATCCACCTAGACTTCACTTGTTATTTAACTCTAAATTGAGCGTTCTTAATATTTTAGTTCCCTGGCAACAGCGCCAAAAACTTGATCGTGTGTCAGAGTCTTAAAAATTTATAAAAAGAATGATCTAGCCTAGAAACTAACTATGACAGCGACTTGAGGCAAGCACACCTATTGAACAATAGTATAGTTTAGTGGCAAGACTGGATTGTCGAACCCAAAGGAACTAAAAATACTAATACTAACTTTCTTTCTATTATTTAGCCTAAAATAAATGTGAATTATTCATTTAATCTAAAATTAACTAACTATTAAACTAAAGATTCTAAGACAAAGAGAATGAATTTAAGAAAATACTTGTGGGAAAAACCAATTGATTAAAACAATACCCGAGGAAGAATCCACCTAGACTTCACTTGTTATTTAACTCTGGACCAGATGATTTATTCACTTGACTTGATTCATAGGATTCCCTAATGTATATGAATACCTCTCTCAAGCCTACTAACGTCTAACCATAGATTGATTAATTGAAATCTCTTTCTAATTAAAACCCCTAGAATTGCATTAACTCGATCTATGGACTCCCATATTTGGTTTGACCCTAATCCGGCAGATTTTTGTCATCCTATCTCTAGGGTTACGATCAACTATGCTTAATTATGCTAGATCTACTCTTAGACAGGTTTTATTCCTCCTCTGCCTAAGCACATCAATACTTGAATCAATATTCTGAAATATCAAATCAAGAATTAAGAACACATAATTAAAAACAAATCAAGTATTTATCATATAGTTAGAAAACAATAACAAGATCAGTCTTAGGTTTCATCCCCCTCAGGTATTTGAGGGGTTTAGTTCATAATTATAAAAGAATACATATCAGAAGAAAATATAAAACAAAACATAAGAAAAACCCTAAAACCCCCTTAAGGAAATTGAATGGAAGATTCTTCGCTTTGAGTATAACTCCGGCTTCTTGAGATGAATCAACTGGCTTTCTTCGAGTAAATTCCACAATTTTGGCCTCTCTGGCTCAGCTCTTCGACCTAACTGGATGCCCCCTGAAGGTTGGCCTATAGGGTGTTTATATAGGCTTTTGGAATGGCTTTCTTTGCCTCTAAGTACCCTATTTTGAGTAAAATTCCTCTTTGTCACGGCAGGGACACGCCCGTGTTAATCGTGGCCAGGCCATGTTCGAGTCTGTTAAGGAGGAAAGGTCGTGTGGTCTTAGGCCCAAGCCGTGTTGATTTAATAATTTGGCCCATTTACTCTATTTTAGGCCTATTTTTCATTCTTTTCATCCTCCGGTGCTCTCCTAAGTATAAAACATGAAAATAAAGGATTAAGAGCACCAAATTACACAATTCAGGGAATAAATCATCCAAAAGTATTGTAAATGTGGGATTAAAATATGTTTATATTACGGTTTATCAGTCCTTCACATCCTTCCACATGATTTGATTCTACCAATCCTCTTTTTATAATTTCTCTCCAGATTACTCTCAATGGAGTTTTCACTTCCGAGATATCATCCTTGATCTTTCTCACGAACTTCTCACCGATCGCATTTATCCCTTTATCCCCATGGTTAGGTAATGGGTTCTCCGCACTAGGTGTAACACCCCAAATCGGGTCCAAACACCACGACCGAATCTACTTTGTCACATAAGAAGATTTTAAAGAACTTTACATTCGTTTGAAAAATTTTAGAAATTCCCTTGAAAACTTCAAGTTTGGTAGTTCATCTGGAAACTCAGTGTTCATTTTATAAATGTCGTGATTAGCCCAAAACCTGCTTTAAGGTGACAGGTGAAAACCCTTGATGATGTATTACGTTACTTTGAGATTGTTATTTAGTATCATTCGTAAATTCATTGTTTAAGTTTTGGAAAAACCTTTCATTTGCATACTATCAAGAAAACGTCTTACCAATTAACTCATAATTTAAAGCGCTTAAAGTTCAAATCAAGAGTAGACCCAAATTATTAGTGGCCTTATCACAACATTAAAATCCCCAAATTAAAGAAAATCCAAAGGAAAGTAAAGTTTAATTAAAAACAATAACCGTGCATGGCCACCTTGAAGTCTGTTCCTGCCCCAATCCACTGAACTAAGAATTACCTGCAAAAGTTTAAGTTGAAGGGGTGAGTCATGAAGACTCAGTGTGCAATTACCTCACATAAACCATAATTGGGCCTAAGCCCCCATATTTCATTCGGCTGAAGCCCAAACACTATAGCATATCAGATAGTCAATATGATAAACCCAGCCCATCCTAATGTTCCATCCTCTACACTCCACTCCATATATCCAACCTCAGCACTCCTGGGGGGATTTCTACAATCAACCCTCCATCCGCTACACTCCTCTTTGGTAGTCATGCTGACAGTCATGCTGCTCAAGGTCGATAAAATGTGACATAGTCACCGATATACAAATATGTGGCCTAGCCACTAAAACAATGTGACCAAGTCACTAATAAACATGTATGGCACCGAGCCATCAGAATAGTGTGACAAAGTCACCGATATACACTGCCCCTTTACATCATCATTATTTCCCAAAACCCATGCATATGCAATCTTAGTGAAATGAACATCATATAATAGTATACATTGAATGTTTAAATCACATAACTAATCTGGTATTTCGATTTTACCCTCCAAGGGTAACTCAATAGCGATTATCGAGTTCTCGGCTTTTAAACAACACATATACCTTTTATAACAAACATGAAAAGGTGTGGGAATTACACACCTGTAAACACGAAGAACTAAGTACTCCTTATCACCCTCCCCCTCACTATTACGAACCACCACAATCTATCTATTCAGATTCGAAGTCGGCCCACAACCTGGTGGAAAATCCCAAACGGCTGACACTGCACGCCGTTTGAACTTAGGGGCAGGGGTTACGAGTCTACTCCCCTCCTTCGATTGACTGGCACTCGCATCCATAAAACAACCTTGATCAATAAAATACTATAACAAAAGCAACGATTGTTCAACAATGATGTTGGGTTAAAGCAACGAATAACGAAGAGAGAACGATACTAACTCAAAGGAACTTCTTACCTTGATCCACAAAATTTGAACACTAGAAGGCTTGGCCTATGAAACTGAATGAGTCCTTATATCACACCCAGTTAGAACCGATTCCTCAAAACATAACAAAAGAAACGGCCTTTCGGCCAAACCAAACAAGAAAGACCCCCTTACTACCCATTCAACCAACATCTATACTTACTAGAGACTTCCCGAAATGCAGGCTAAACGAAGAAGAGAAGATGAGAATAAGCCCCTCTACAATCGACCAATGCCTAAAGAAGCGAGTTAAAATCTTCGATTTAACCAAACCAATGAGAGAAGGGAAAAAGAACGAATAGAAAACAAAAGAGAAAGATGGCTCCTTACCGAAAAACAAGAGTACGCTGATTGAAGAGGCTATATTCGGCTACTGGCACAAAACAATGGAAAGGGTGCCTTCTACTGACGCAAAAAGAGATTTAGCTTCCACACAATATGTAATAAAGAAGAGAGAAGAGAAAACAGAGATAAAGGTTTGGCTACGGCACTTACTCCAAAGAGTACTGACTTCAAATAGCTACTAGGGAGATTCGGCTATGAAGGAAAACAAATAGCAAATGGAGGAAAAAGGAAGAAGAAAGTACAAGAACCAATCAAATATTCGGCTATTACCCAAGGAACAAGAAGGAGAAGAAAAGAGGTCAAAGAGGTTGCGGTTTTTGTAGGAAAAAATAGATGAAAAAACCAAGTTTCGAATGGTAAGAGGAAGAAATGAAAAGAGAGAATATCAGAATGGACAACACAAAAAAAAAACGATGTGGAAAAGAGGAAAAACCACTCAGAACTTCGGCAATGCTCACAAGTGAAAGAGAATGAAAATTAGAAGAAAAGAAAGAGAGCACCCACACACCTACTTTAGAAAGAAAATCTCGGCACCTCTCAATATGACCGAATATGCAAAAACACAAGTTTAATTTGCCTACACACCCTAAGGAAAATTCGGCCCTTACCTACCAAGCTAGACCATCCACACACACCTCCCACATCTTTCGAAATTCGGTCACACTCTCCCTCTCACCATATCCCTCGATTTTCTCCACCTTTCACTCTCCACTCCCTATTCAAAAGTGTTGACCGATTCTTCCTCCTCAAACACCTCCCCTCCTTCAAATTCAAATATGTTGACCCATTCCACAACTAACCTGTAGAGTCTTGGTCGAATCTACCACCTCTCCATCCTAACGCATAAAAGAAACTCCAAAATGCAAGCTGTGAGACTCGAACCTGCTCCCTTCTCTTCCAAGCTCCCCCTTGAGGTGTCATCCCCCTTTGCTTCTTAGGCGTCAGTTACCACTCTTCTACACCCCTTTTTGTGTCGTCAATTACACACAAATATACATAAGACCCACCTCTTCAAGCTTCCCCCTAAAGTTCCGTAAAACAAAAATTTAATTAAGTGTCCAGCTTGAACCCGAGCCCTCCTAAGACCCCCTAAACACATCCAAATAGCAAGCAGAACAAGCCAAACACACAGAAACATGAAATGCAGAACCCCCTAACTTGGGATGTTACACTAGGTGTATCATCGAACTTCACAATCCCCATCTTGATGAGTCTCTCTACTACCTTTTTGAAGGCAGTGCAGTTTTCTATTGAATGCCTTGATATTCCCGCCTGGTAGTCACATTGAGCGTTTGAATCATACCATTTGGGATATGGGGGCTGTAGCGATTTTAGATAGAACAGGGACACCACGTGCGCGTCAAATAAACTTTGATATAACTCCTTACACGTCATTGGGATTGGCGTAAATTGGAGCTTTTCCAAATTTTGCCTTGTGCCTAATTCTTGTCTTGTCGACGCTTGTTGCCCAATCATAATTACCTTTGGCTGGCTAACAGTGATTACTTTCGATTACCCTTTATTGTATGTACTCGTATTATTCACCTCATTGTCCTTTTTCCTAGGAGCAGACCTTTTAGTGGTTTCCCCCGCTTCAATCTTGCCACCGCTTATGGCATTTTCAATCATTTCTCCTACCATCACTATATCTGTAAAGCTTTTGGTGGCACTTCCTATCATATGAGTGATGAATAGAGCCTTCAAGGTATTGATAAAGAGCATTGTGGCTTCCTTTTTTAAGAGTAGTGGATGAACTTGCATGGCAATCTCCCTCCATCTTTGCGCATACTGCCTGAAGCTTTCATTTGACTTCTTTTCCATATTCTGCAACAGATTCTGTTAGGCGTCATGTCTGTGACATGATTGTATTGCTTCATGAAGGCTTGGGCCAGATATCTCCAGGAGCTAATCTTAGCACGGCTGAGTTGATTGTACCACCTGGATGCTGCCCCCACCAAACTGTCTTGGAAACAATGAATCAAGAGTTGGTCATTGTTAATGTAGCCAGTCATCCGTCTACAAAACATAGTGATATGGGCTTCAGGGCAGCTGGTCCATTGTACTTCTCAAATTCTGGCATTTTGAATTTATGCGGAAGCACCAAATTTGGAGCTAAGCTCAAATCTTTAGCATCAATTCCATGGGATTATCAGTATTTTCCAAAGCCTTGAACTTTTCTTCCAACCATCTGCAACGGTCTTCCAACTGCCTTGAAGATTCAATTCTTGTCCCCTCCCTCTCTGCTATATCTAAGTCAGGAATAACAAGATTAGCAGGGTTATCTCTTGGGTTGGATCTTGTGCCAACTTGGAAATTCATGGGCACTCCAGCGTCTTTTTGCCTTTGTTGAGGCCTTATCGTGACAGACGGCCTTCGGGGATACTCCTCAGGTTGTGTTTGCACATGCGGTGGGGTGAAACCTCAAAGAAAGTCCTCATTATCTTCAGCATTAATTATCGCCTCGTTCAGCATCTGGGCCATTTGAGCCACAATGTTCCTTTGAGCTTCTAACATTTGGTCTCTCATTTCTTGTTGGAGCTCTGCCAATTGCTCTTGCATCTGGTCTTGCATGTCTCTCTGGAATTGTTCAAGTCTTTGATCCATTTTCTTTGTTTTGGCACGTGTACCGTAATGGTGTTCAGTTTCCAGATTTTCCTTCTCTCTCTCTCTTTTCTTCTCTCTGTGATAATTTCAACTAATTAGGCTCTCTCTATGGACTTAAATGCATATGATGTGATGTAATTCAAATGCATGAATGCAAGGAGGTATCGATTCAGACTCAACTTCATTTTAGAAAAATTTATTAGAAAATAAAATCCTTTACATAAAAAGAACTACAAATATGCTTTCACCCTAAGGCCCAAGGTTTTGATTTTCCCAAACAACAAGGCTAACTCTTGACCACGATCTGACTGTAGCACATACTTCATGCTCAATGTATCAGCCTGTACTGCCAAAGTCTGTAGGTGATCAGCTACCTCTCGAATCTGGACTATTGCTTCACCCATGATATAATCCCGATTTCTAACTTGGTCATGGGAATGGTGGAGCTCTTCCTTCCAATGCCCTTCTCTTACTTCAAGAAACTCGATCCAGAGTTCACAATTCTGCAATGATGATTCTAATCTTTCAATTTTGCCCTTCATTTCCTCAATCTTATTCAGACTTGACTTCAAATCATTTGCAGAATTACGGCTTCGATAGTGGTGAATAGACTGTCCCAGTTCAGTCACTTTAGCCTTTAATCCGCATTTCTCCTTTTGGCTCACTACCAAACTCCTTTCCAAAGCCTCGTTTCGCATCTACTTCTCTAGGAACTTCCTCTCCCAATGGTCAGCTTTGGCCTTTTCCTCTTGAATCTCCTGTTGCCACTGTTCCGAAGTCTTCCCCAATCCGGGAATTTTCATTGATAGACGCAGCTTCTTATACTCTGTCTTTAAGCTGTCCAGGTCTTCTTCGACCTTTTTCTTCCCTTTTCATAACTTATCGGCCTCTAGTTTTTGAACATCCACGTCTAACCTCAGATACATTTTCTCTTCTTCCAACTTCTCTATCCTCTTTCCAAGTTCTGAGCTCCTCTTTTCAAAATATTGTTTTACAATCTCTAACTCTGATGGGACCACTTGCAAGCATTCTTCTCTTGATCGGGCGCCTTCTGAATTCAGCTCAGGGATGTTATCATTAATCCTTCTAATCGTCCATCCACTGTATTCTAGGGTCGTCATGGGGCCTGTAGATAATCTCTTCATCCTATGAATTTGATTCCAAGCACCAGAAATCTCCTTAACCCTCTTCTTATAATTTTTCCCTCTGTATGAGAACTCACATTGAGCTCGCCCATATGTCGTTGGTACAAACTGTCTTGACCCATATTGCCTTAGTACGAGCAAAGGGGCATACCCAATGCTCCCCAAATTCCAAGTAAAGGAACCCAGTCGAAACTCCCACACCGATAAAGGATTTCATCAAGAATCATCCAAGGAGCCCGCCACTCGATGTCTTCCTCTTGAAGGTTTTGAAGGAGCGCATCCAATTTTCCTCGGACACGTCTTCTCTCCTTGGTGGAGCCACTATCTCTTTCAACGGAGAGTAATTCTCGGAGAAAACCCTATAAGAAACATTCTCCACCTTCCAGAAATGACTGTGGAACCAAGCCAACAACAACTGCGCGCATCCAATGAACCTGCTTTTACCCGTTCTCCGACATGCATTTAAAGACTTGAATGTCTTAGCTAAGATTATAGGCACATGCGTGACCCCTTTTTTTAATCAATCGAATAGATCAGTAACCACTTCATCTACATGTCTCAAAGCTTTAGGGAAAATTACCAAACCATAAATACTCAGGGTAAATACGTCAATCTTCTTCTTTACATCTAGATGTGCTAGAATCAAGTCCCTCAAACTCACCCAAGGTATGCATTTACCCTCACCTTTCTCTTGAATTCTGGCTATAACCCATTGTTCACTCATCCTCGTGATATTCATTAATTTCTTCACAAAAGTTGGGATTTGCAGCCCTAGAATAAGCTTTATCAACTTAGATCCTTGAACAATGAAGCAAGGTCATATATTCCTACACTGTGGGCACTAAATCTACTTTCCCGAAAGAGAAACAGCTATAAGCAGAATTCCAAAATTGAGTATAGCCCAGAACAGATACTTATCTACCTTGACATCGAGCAAGTAAGGTATATCACCATAATTACGATAGAGCAGCTGCTTTGCCTCATCATCCCACTGGGTCCATATTCTTTTCAACTCCTGGAGTTCATTTTGTGTGACAATGACACGAGAGAAATCCCGTAGTTCTGACACATACCCCTCAGCTAAGCTATCCCCTTTCTCTAATTACCTTTGCTCTGACCATATGCGGACGACTGTATTGTCTTCCACTTTATCAAGGAATTCGTTCTCTATAACCAGCTTTCTAACTTAGAAACTGACCGTGAATCGATACCTCTTAAAATATGAATTGACATGCACAAAAAATAAAACACAGCAAGTTAGTACCGTATAATAAAATATAAAGCAAGTAAAACGAACACCTATCTGGGTAACTACTAAGGTTTGACATAGTTCTACTTAGGGTGGCTTCTTATGTTTTCTACGTGTGGTTTAGCTCTAAAGTTGAGGAACTTAAACCAGCAGATTCCTCGATCCTCACCCATTATAGGCTCATACGAACTGAGTTCGATTCACGAGAATACATTTCCCTATGGCCATGCGGAAGTGAAAACTTCACAAAGACATAGGTACAAATGTATCACGAAGGCATAACTTCACGGAAGTGAAACTAGCCCATGCAGAGGTGAAAACCTCACGAAGGCATAGCTTCTCGCTCCAACTTAAAGGCGCGACCACAACGGTCATGTAATGCAATGAAGAGATATATATTAAAATTAGAACCACATGCAATAAAAGGATCATGGTTTTTATTTTTTTTAAATCAGAATTTTAAATTCAGAAAAAAGGATATGAAATTATCAATTTTACGGCTTGACTTTCTTATTGTACCCAGTGGAGTCGCCAAGCTATCGAAACCCTTTTTATATTTTTTTATTTTGAAAAAACGGGGGTCGACTTTAAAAACAAAAATGGAGTCGCCACCAATATTTTTTTGAGGTGTGATCGGGTCACCTTGAGATTAATCATTTTAATAAAACATTTTGATTTATTAAAATAATGATTTTGGTCTACAAAATTCGAGAAAACGGGCTCGGGAGTCAGTTACACACGAGGAAGGATTAGCACCCTTGTAACGCCCAAAAATTGGTAACTAATTGATTAATTAATGTCCTAATGTCAAAAAATTTGAAAAGATTTTAAAACACGATCCTTTTGATTTTTAAAACTTATGTCCTTTAATTTTAAATGGAGATTCAATTATTTGGATTTTAAAGGAAAAATCAAAACTCAATAAGTTAGAGCACGATCTTTCGAATTTTTCAATCACTAAATATCTTTTGCATTTTAGAAATCCTTGCCTTGAGATGACAAAACGTCGCATCCAGTGAGTTAGGACACAACATCTTAAATTCTCGAGAATAGGTTTTTTATTTGAAGTTTATGTTTTAATTAAAGACAATAAGTTCTTCAGATTCGATGAGAAAAATCGAAACCCAGTAAGTTAGGGTATGATTTCTTTCAAATCTTAGAACGAGAAGTAATTGCTTATTTTCAAAATCAGATAAAATGTAATATGATTTTATAATAAAATGAGGATGAATTATAATACACATGCAAAATAGAGTGAAATGAGGGAAACAATATAAATTACAATAATAAATAAAAATTAAAACGAATAATATATATAAAATAATAATTAAAAAGATGACAAAACAAAAACAAAAGTTAATAATAAATCAATAAACAAATAGATACTATGTACAATAATCAAAAAATAAAAAAAAATAATGACAAAAAAATACAATAATAATAAAATATGTTAATAAACAAATAATATTAGCAAAAATAAGAGTAATAATAATAATAATAATAATAGTAATAATGAAAATAACAGTAATGATGTTGATAATAAAATAATAAGTATAATAATAAATGTAATAAGTGATAATAAAAGTGATAATAGAAACAAAAATAATAATAGTAGTAGTTATAAAAGTAATTATAATAGTAATGGGATAAAATAACAATAATAGTACATATAATAACAATAATAATAACAATAATAATAATAATAATACATGTAATAATAGTACTAATAATAATAATAATAATAATAATAATAATAATAATAATAATAATAATAATAATAATAATAATAATAGAAATAATAATTAAGAGTTATAATAATAATAATATTGATAATAATAAAAATAATCGTGATAACAACAAAAATAGTAGTAGTAATAATAATAATAATAATGAAAAATAATAAAAATAATAATGTTAAAACAATGGCAAAATAACAGGAATAATAGTAAAATAAAATAAAGAAAGGACCAAATTAAACTTAAAAATGAAATAATAGTAAAAGAAAATAAAGAAAGGACCAAATTAAACTTAAAAATGAAGTTTCGGGGTAAATTGAAAAAAAAAGAAGAAAAACGGATCCCATTGCAATACGCGAATAACATGGGGGACTAAAAGGGAAAATATTCCCTCCCTCCAAGACGCACAGCTTCAGGGGGACTCAGTTGAGAACCGAGGTAAATTATTAGGAAAAATTAAAAATAAAATAAATTTAATTGTAAAACAGTAAAAAAGCGGAGGGGCTAAATGTGCAATTAGCCCCTCCATCAAAAACGCGCGGATCCTGGGACTGGGTCGGGTCGAGGCGCGGGCAACCCCTAAAATGACGTCGTTTTAGGCGTTAAGGGGGATGCCCAAAACGACGCCGTTTTAATAGGCTATAAAATCCAAAAAAAAAAATTAAAAATTTCAGTTAACCATTCATTCAAGCAAAAAGAAAGGGAGCGCTCCCCTCTCTCCCCTTTGGGGCGATTTCTAGCAGGCCCTCTGGCGAGGCTCCGGCGCCGTCGCCGGCTATCGCGCGCTGTGGCTGGAGTTCCAAAAGGTTAGTTTTTTTTCTTTTTTTTAATATTTAAAGCCTTCGTATGTAGAAAAACTAAAATAAAATAAATAAAGAAAAACAGACAGATTCGGGAATGAAAGAAAAAATAAAAAGAAACCTTTTCTTGATTTTTTCTTGATTCTGTATTTTTTGTGTATATCTCTGTATCTTATTTGTATATGTTCGAGTCCCTATTACATATTGTTATTTGGGGTTTTATAGCCCCGAAAATAAAAAAGGAAATACAAAGATTCTGTCTCGTTTGCCATTTTTGCTGCTTTTTCTTTCCGTTTTGCAGGTGAGAGGCAGAGATCTCGTTGGTGGAGCGTCATCTGTGCGCGGATTGTAGCACGCCCGAGGTTCAGGTGTCGAGGCTTGTGGAGCGAGGGTTTCCCAGAAACCCTAGGTTTCTGTTTAGATTTTGGGCTCCGTAGGTTGGGCTAAAAGTTGGGCTAGGTTAAGTTTTGGCCATGGGTTTTGGTCTGGGTTGTAATGGGCTTTGGGTAATCTATTTTGGGTAGTCTGTTTAGTATTGGGATATTATTTTGTTTTGTAAATGGGCTGTAAAAACAAACTGGACATTTATTTTTATTTTTTTAATTCTGGTTTGTTTTATCTATTTGGGCTCGGGCATAAATGGGCTATTACAATAGTCACTTCTCGAATGGTCTTCGGAAGTAGGTCTTCGAGATGGTCGTGACTCCATTTCTCGATGTTGTGTGTTTTGCTTCCGTCGAGTCTTTTCTTCCACTCGGTCCAAACGCTTTTGTAGTGGACTTAGTCCATTTCGCTCACCAAATATTGGAAATCGTGGCTGAGAACTCTTCTTGAGACATGCTTATTGCTGAAAAGAAAATGTTATAAAGAAAAATAAATTGAAAAATTGAAATACCTTACTACAAAAACACACAAGTCACTCACAAAGAAAAAAATCACTCCACTTCTGTTTCACTCATTTTATGGCTTTTTCTCTAATGAGTACACTCGTGCCTTTTACCATTCAACCTCACTCTCACAAATTCGTACTTCGTTTCGAGTAGGCTTAACGCGGCTTGAGGGTCGGCTTCAAAGTGGTTAACAAAGGATAGCGTTACGATGTAGGGTAGGCTGAACAAATAAAAGGTCAAAATCGGTTTAAGTGTGGTGTTGGGTAGAAAGGTTGGTACCGAATAATGGTGAAAGAACTTTGATGTTCGGGGTAGAAATATGGGGGGTAGAATGAGAGTAACAAGACGAAAACCTCGTAAAACTTTCAAAAGAAAACTTCACTTTTTTTTATATCCGTATTATATTTTTTTGTAAATTTCGTATTTCTTTTTTTTACTACAATGCACGAAATTAATACAAGAGCACTTAAATTACAACTTTGATTTTTTTTTAAAAATTTTCAATTTTTTTTTCAACTTACGAACCTATTCTGGCTTCACGAACGTCATCGGTGCTTCTCGTTTTGTAGCTCTGATACCAAATAATACGGTTTGCCTCGGGATGAGTCGAGCAGTATGTGAGATGCCCGATCATCTACGAGGAGGAATTAACTTTTCGGGGAAAATAGTCGAAATTGCGATTGAGTTTGCGGAAGCTTTTTAAGGATAATTGTTTAAGAAATGGTTTAAGTAAAAATAGAGGTTGATAGATGAATGATAACAGATTAGCAGGTGAAATGGATAGGTTCGGTTTGGTAGTATGACATATAGTGAAGTGAAATGAATATAGTTGAAAATGAAGGCTATTAGATGGAAATGGAATGGAACGAACTCAAAAGCAAGTAGGAACCAATACTAAAGAGTATTGACCTGAATACTTATAGGATTTCAAGGTGGACAATGGAAGTAGTGAAACCTTGACTTGCTACTTAGAAAAGTAGGAACCTTGGTATAAGGGTGAACAAGTGATAGACGCCACAAGCTTAGCTTGATAAGTCTAAGAAACTTGTACGAAAATAGAGAGGAGATAAAACTCACTTGAGAACATAAAGTTCGTAAAATAAGATTAAGGATCAAAAGTCCCTTACAAATGAAAATAGCAAAATATTTATAGGCTATCAAAGAGCTAGCCGAATGGACAAAATAAATACTTAATGATTAAGTAAAATTCGGCCATTAATGAGCTGGAAAATTCTGGAGAAAATCCTTTAAACTCCTTGCAAGATTCGGCTGAATTTGGGAGCTCTTGGGACGGTTTCTAGAAATGGCCATTGAGCTGATGCTATGTTCAGCTGAATGTAGCTAATTGTTTAGCTTGGAAAATGCATGGAATCATTTTAATGATTGAGTGTCCATTGAATTGACCGAACAACCACTATGATTCAGCTGGAAATTCATGAAACATTTTAATGCTTGAATAGCCTTTGAGCTAACCGATCAGCCTTGAATGTTGGCCATTGTTTTACACAAAATTGGCTTTTAGAGAACACCAACCAGTAGCTTCTTTGATGTTCATGAAATGCACCAGTTGTGAATTAATTCCTTGTCCATTGCTATCCACGAAAAGGCACCATAAATTTGTTCCATGCATGCTGAACAACACATTAAATTTGTAGCTCATTTAATGGACGCCCCATGCATGCTGAGCAGTTCTTTAAATCCGTTCCTTGCTTGCCCAACACTCATTAATTCAGCCAGCAAGCTTCTTTATTGCTACTGCTGATCACGAAAAAAGCCTTTAGTGGCTGCAATAAATTCGGCTCCACACATGCTTCCTGGACAAAATAAATGGTAGCAATTATCACAAGGTTGAGACACATTAATTCGGCTAGACAACTTAATTAGGAACCACTAAATTGGTCTAAAACTAGACACATTAAATTCGACAGCCATAACACATTAAACCTGTACCAATGTTGAGACAAACACATTAATACTAGGACAACCATTAAACACCCTAATTAGGACTGTAACATCCAGGATTTAGGGGCTCTGTATTTATCTTGTTTCTGTGTGTTTGGTATACTTGTGTGTTGTTTAAGTGTGTTTGGGGTCTCTGGGAAGGCTCGGGGTTAAGTCGGAACCTTGGCCAAAATTCTAATTTTGGGCATTTTAGGAGGGAAACTAATTGGGACAGGACTTAAGGTTTATTGTTTGTGCTTGTTGACACAAGGATTAAAGTAGTAAAGTGGCAAAGAGGCGCCACTTAGGAGGCAGGAGAGTGACACCACGAGGAGTAGGGAAGGAGCAGGTTTGATTCTCGTTGTCAGCAGTGTGGTTTTATTTTTGCTCATGCGTCAAAGGGCTGGATGATGGATTTGGTTAGGAACCTTGAAGAGTGGGGGTGACTTGGTCAAACTTTTTGAATGGTTGGACAAGAGTAAAAAGGGGGATTGGAAACTTTCAAACTATTTTGAGTGTTTCAAATATTTTCAAACGAGTGTTCAGGAGTGTTTCAAGGAGAAGAGGTGGTGTAGGGTGCTAGCTGAATTTTTGAAGGGGTGCTAGGTGGGTTAGGCATTCGGTTTTAGGGGGTGTTGGTGCCGAAAATTTTAAAGGGTTAGCTTTAAGTAGTAAGCTCTCTTTTTCGGCATTTGAGTGTGTTGCATTTTGGGCAATTTTGGTTCTTTTCTTTGTGTAGCCGAAAGTTCCTAAGAGCTTATTCATTCTTCTTTAGCTTCAACCGAAACCAATTCTTCCCCCTCTTTTCCATTTTTTCAACTTGAGTTCTTTCCCTCACCATCAAAGTCGAAACAAGTCTCTCATCTTTCTTTTGTCAAAAAGTATTCTCTTTTGATAACCCATTGGCCGAACCTTCTATTCACCATCATTTCATCTTTTTCTTCTTTCTTTTAGCATTTTGGTAACAAGTGAGCATTTCTTCTTCACCTGAAGCCGAACCTCAACCCTCCCTTTCTTCTTCTCTTTATTCTTCTTTGGTTCATATTTTCTGTGGTCTCTTGATCACTTAGAAGCCGAAATCCATTTTCCTCTCTTTCTCTGGTTTGATTCTCATTTGTTTTCTCCTCTTTTGGCCGAATCTCCTTAGGTGTGCATTTTGTTAATTCATTGTTATTTCAGAAGGCTGCCGCCACTTCTTTTCTCAATCTCCTCAATAGGATTCTTCTTAGTGGTGAGGGGTTTGGGTTCGTTTTCTCCTACTTTTGGCCAGCGGTTAAAGGGTCTTTGGGATCAATTAGGGTAAGTGGTTTATACCATTCGTTTGGTCGAAGGCCACTTTCTTTAACCCATATCTTGGAAGGTCGAATCTAACATGGAGTTATGTAGGGAAATCAGGTGATCTATTAATTCAAGTGTAGTAACCTATGGGTTCTGTCAATTTCGGTAAGGATTTTTTTGTTCAAAGCAATTAGTTCGCTATTATCTTATTCAACGGTTTAACTCGATCTTTTAACCAAGATCATTTTATGGAATCAAGTACCAATTAGGCAAAGAAAGGGGTTGGACCCATAAACCCAGCCCCTAAGTTTAAGAAGCGTGCGGTGTCTGCCGTCCGAGATTGACCACCGGGTTGTGGGCTGACTTTTGAAAGGGATAAACAGATCGCGGTGATCCCTGCAAGTAAGGACGTTAACGAGATTGATAGTGTAGTCTTGCGTGTTCACAGGTGTGTAATTACCACACTACTTCCTTCTTTGTTGTATTAATTGTGAATATGTTATGGAAGCCAAAAATCCCGGCAATGGTGATTGAGTACCCATGTTGGGTAAAGCTGAAACATCAAGTTAGTGTATCTTGGTTAAATCTTATAAACTTGATAGCATGATTGTGTGTATGACATCATATAACCTATTTATTACACTATGTTGCATATGCATGGGATATTGGGATGTTATGATATGAAGGGGAAGTGCTTATGGGTGACAATGTCACACCTAATAATGGTACATTATTGTATCGGTGTTTTGGTCACATAGTGATCAGTGGCTAAGCCACATTATATTATCTTTGGTCACATAGTGATCGGTGGCTAAGCCACGTTATATTGTCTTTGAGCAGTGTGCTTGTCAGCATGACTGCCAAAGTGGAGTGTAGAGGATGGAGGATTGATTGTAGAAATCCCCAGGTGTGTTGAGGTTGGGCGTATGAAGTGGAGTGTAGAGGATGGAAAACTAGGTTAGGTTGGGTTTGCATATGGATCATTTGGTTATGCTGTGTTAATTGGGCTTCGGCCGATGGTGTTTTAGGGCTAAAGCCCATTTGTGGAGTATGTGGACTAATTGCACACTGAGTCTTGTGACTCACTTTTTTGTTTAACCAAATGCAGGTAATTCTTAGCTTAATGGACTGGGTTGGAGGGAACTCGAGGTGGCCACGCATGGATTTTACTAGTAAACTTTATTATATTTGACATTTGTTTTTTTTTTGGGGGGGGAATTTTTCTTGATTTGTAATAAGGCCACTACAAAACTTGGAATTTTCTTTCGGGATTTAAATTTTAAACATATTAATTACAGACTGCTCAATGGGACGTTTTAAAAATTAAATTACAAACTAGAGTTTCCTTATAGCCTGTCAAACAACGTTTCCTATTATAAAAGGCATTTAAAAAAAAAAAAAACACCTGATAATCAAACAATTGGTAAATGTTTTCAAATGTCACCTAAGGCACAACTTATTAAATTTCAAGGTTAACTACACTTCAGGTTTTCAACTGAACCACGAAATTCGAGATTTTAAAATGACTTAGAATTTTTCCGAAACCAGTCAAACTTCCTAAACTTCTTTCTAGTGACATGCCAGAACCGGTCGTAGTGTTTGGGCCGAGTTTTGGGTGTTACAATTTGGTATCTAAGGTTGGTTTAAAAAGCTCGGCCTTGGGTTTTGGGTTCAAAACATTTTCCAGATTTCGTTTTTAAGAAAAAAATACATATGATCTGTTTTTGAAGTGTGGTACCCGAGTCTCCAGCCCAAGTCTGCCCGATAAGTTTCTTCTGATTGCTAAGTGATTTGTATAAAGTGGATGTGTTATGTGAATATGTTGTTATGGACAGTAGAATTAAGAAACTCTACTTTAGGGACGGAAACTTTAGGTACACATGTGCTTGCGAAAAAACTATTTATAACTCTATCTTCATAAAACTTATCGTTAATAAACAGTGAAAAGAAATACTGATACATAAAATTTGTAATCAGAGTAAGACGGGGTAATAGACATGAGTGGTAGAGGACGTGGACGTATTACACGCGGTCGTGGGAAAGGCCGAGGTAATGAGGTTGAACTCTCGGAAGCAAGGAATGAGCCTGAGGGCGAAGCGCCAGCATCACCTGTGGCAGAAGCGAGATCGTAAGATAGAATTGGTGGAGATGATGCCTTATCCCAAGCTATGTTGCGAGTGTTGGAACGAGTGGCTGGGGCAAGCACTGGGGCAGCAACTTGGAAGTCTATCCCTGAGCGACTTCGAGCGAATGGAGCCGAAATGTTTAGAGGTATCTTTGAAGTAGCTCCAAACGTGGCTGAGTGTTGGCTAGAGGCAGTTGAAAGAATTATGGATGATTTAGACTGCACGGCAGAGGAAAAACTGAAGGACGCGGTGTCTTTACTTCGGGATGAGGCCTATCAGTGGTGGATCACTGTGAGAGAGGGTACTCTGGTGGACCGAGTTGATTGGGATTTCTTTAAGATGAAGTTCCAAGGGAAGTACGTTGGGGCCAGTTACGTGGATGCTCAGAGGAAGGCATTCTTGAATTTGGTCCAAGGGGGTAAAATGGTAGCTGAGTATGAGGCAGAATTCCTGCAGTTGAGCCGGTACGCTCGAGGGATAGTTACGATTGATTATGAGCGCTGCGTACTGTTTGAAGATGGGCTGTGAAACGAGCTGCGAGTGTTGATAGCCCCTCAGCGAGAGAGAGATTTTGCTATTCTAGTGGAAAAGGCTAAAATAGCTGAGGAGGTGACGTGGACTAAGAAGCAAAATAAGGACAAGGATAGAGGTAGAAATAAGAGGAGTTATGGACTGTCAGGGTCATCTGGGGGTTTCCAGAAGAGGCCCAAGGTTGATGGGCCGGGTCGCATGGCAGCACCAGCTGCTATTTTTCGACAGTGTGGGAGGTGTGGGAGGTGTCATACAGGAGAGTGCTGGGGAAGAGATAGGTTATGTTTCAGGTGTGGGTCAAAGGATCATATGATTAGGGACTATCCGCTAGAAAGGACCAAGACTCGGATGTCAAGACAGGGGTATGTGCAGCCAGGAAGGGGTGGACAGCAGATGCTGACAGGTCGTGGTCCGAACCAAGGAGAGAATGGTTCTGGTCGGGGACGTGGAGCACCAGGCAGAGGTGCTGGAAGTACTGAGGCGAGACAGCCCGGGTTAGTTTATGTAGCCAAACGCCGAGATAAGGGGGATGCACCAGATGTTATAACGGCTACGTTCCTCATTTTCGGTTTACCTTTTACTGCATTAACTGATATTGGGTCGACGCATTTCTATATTGGGTCGACACATTCCTATATTGGGTCGATATGGGCCTCGTTTGGCTGAAATGTGCCGTGTGGGCCCAATGGGCTCGTGGGCCCCACACGAAATAAATCCACGATAAGTGGCAACTACTGGACTGGGCTATATTGTTTGCATAGCCATGACTGAATTTGGGCTAAATGGGCCACACAGGTGTGTGGGCCCACTTGGGCCGAATAGTAGGCCTTGGGCCCATTTACCTCGTTATGACCATCTAAATTATCTGTGTCGCTTTAAGCGGCTGTAGACCTTAAGAGATGTCGTTATTTGCATCAAGACCCCAAAATAAGTAAAGTGACCAAAATACCCCTAAAAGGTAAAATTACTATTATACACTTGATAGAAATGACCATTTTACCCTTAGAGGTAGGTTGATTGATGAGTGTATGATTATTTGTATGACTGTACTGAGTAGGACACTTTGCATACATGAACTATTTATGACACGACATACTGCATAGGGTTGGGATTTAGATATGGAGGAAGTATCAGATCGTGGTGGCTCGCCACATTCATCATTATTCATCGTGGCGCTGGCTTGGCAAACTCAATCTGCGTTATTATTATTGCGCTTATGCTGCAATATTGGTGTGCTAGCTGAGTGGGTCGATTTTATCCCTATATGGTGTGTTGGTTGGTACGGGTGGTGTGTTGGCTAGATTAGGGTGGGATGCATATTTGCACCGTACTGATATTGTATTGGGCTTAAGCCCACACTGTCACTATAATGGGCTATGGCCCACACTGCACTGTTACTGAATAGGGCTGAGGCCCAGACTGTTACTGCATATATGTTACTAATTGACTGTTAGGGGATTACACTGAGTTTTCATAAACTCACCCTTTCTTTTTAACTGTACAAGTAATCCCTAGCCTTAGATGATTTGGAGCCGCGAGGGACTCGGAGGTGGCCACATAATCGTTGATGTTCTACTTTAGACGTTGTTATTTAATTTTAATTTTCATATTGGGTTATTGATTATGTAATAAGGCCATTGGTATTTGCTTAAATTTTTAATTGAGCTTTGATTTCTTGTTTTAAACTGCTTAAATGGACACCAAAGAGTTTTAAAAATCATAACTGCTTTTCAAGAAAAACACGCATTTTAAACTTCAAGGTTTTTAGTTAGAGAAGCTTCTGCGGTTTCATTCAGATTAAGAAATCAACGGTAATAATATGGCAAATGTTTTGATAAACTAGTTTCAAATTGTAATAACTTAAATTGCTGAATTATCTCAAGCAATAAAGTGGGATTTATCTTAAATACAGATTTTTATCAACAAGTCCAAATTTTAGAAATCACTTCGATGTGACACGTCAGATTCGGTCGTAACGCCTAGGCCAGGTTTGGGGTGTTACATTTATTGTTTATATATATACTTACTAAGCTTAAAGCTTACTCCCTTTCTTTTCCCTTGTTTTATAGTGTCAAAGAGCCAGTTCGGGATACGAAGATAATCAGAAGATTACCCACACTATCAACACATCTCGGTATAGTTAAACTTAGCATTTTGAGTATGGCATGTATAGGGGCTAGACTTAGTGAAATGTCTTATTGTTTTGGCCAAGTGTGTTGGCTCTTTTAAGATGAACTCTTTTGCATAAGGCCATAATTGATGGCTCATTATTATTAATCTATAAAAAGATGTGGTTATTCATGAATGTGTATAGTGCAGAATCGGGTTGCTTGGTTAAAGTATGTATGAATAGGTTGATGATTGATTATGATTTATGTTTGTATGAGTTAGGGTGATAAAAAGAACTTGGCAAATAGCGTTGTTCTTGTCCACACGGTAGACACACGGACGTGTGGCTAGGCCGTGTGTCCTCTGCATGTTGGTTTTGCAGGTCAGTATGCTTAGTAGTAAACACACGGGTAGAGACACGACCCTGTGTCTCAGCCGTGTGGAAGGCACAGCCACGGACATAGGCGTGTGCCCAGGCCGTGCGAAGTCTACACCTGAATTTGGAATTTAATTCGCCACACAGTCGAAGAACACGGGCGTGTGACTGGCCACGTGATACAAGTCAGTGTCGACCATAGGCCAGACACACGGGCGTATGACAGGTCGTGCGATGCAAGTCAGTGTAGACCACGGGTGTGGAACACGAGCGTGTGATATGTCACACGGGCGTGTACCTTCCTCCACACAGGCGTGTGGACTGTTTAGAGAAAATTTTCTAAAGTCATCCAGAGAGCTTCAAAAGAGCTTGATTTGATCCCAAACCATTCCTACACCGTGAATTAGGCCTAATAGGCTTGTTTGGGAGGAGTGAGTAAGAGTTTTGATCTAGAGAGAAAAGTCAAGTTTCTAAACTGCATGATTGATTGCGTGTAAGCTTAGTAATGCCTCGTACCCTGTTCCGGTGTTGAATACGGGTAAGGGGTGTTACAAAACAGGTGTGTCTGGAGCCATATAAGGCACACGGTCTGTTCATACGGGTGTGTTGCCCCTGTATGGTTGAAATTTTTCTAAGTTTCCAAAAAAATTTGTATGTTATCAGTTTAGTCCCCGAACCACTTCTAAAGCATGTTTAAGGCCACGTAGTCCCTTAGAAGGGACAATGTAATTGTGTTGAATGATTTATGAGAATGAATTGTTTATGTTTGATAAATGTATGCTATATGTTGTGAATTATACCTCGTAACCCTACTCTGGCGACGAATATGGGTTAGGGGTGTTACAATACGGCATGTGGTCAACGTCTTGATAGAATTGAGGGAGAAATGTAGTTAATGAGAATAGATGTCAAGCAATACAATCTGATTACACCAACTCAATCAGAGCATTGACTAAGCTTGAGGATCAAATGAGCCAATTGATAAGCATGATGGGTGAAATCAAAAGACAAATTGGCTTGGGCATTCCCAGTAACAGGAAGATAATCCACGGATGGAAGGTAAAGAGCATGTGAAAGCCCACGGATGGAAGGTAAAGAGCATGTGAAAGCTATAGCAATCTGATAGGGCAAGGTACTGAGTAGCCCAAAAATACCTATCCTACCTCTATGGATAATACTGATGAACCTCAAGATAACTCCCTAGAAGTAGAAAACAGACCTGAACCAGAAGAGAGAATGCACTAGCAGTTAAGACAGGAAAAGAGACAGTTAAATATGATGAAATCACAAAAGTCTCATTCCCATCACGATTAGAAGAAAGATGAAAATTGGACAAGGATGAATTTGTAAGTTTTTTTAATTTGTTTAAAATCTTAAATGATAACCTACCTTTGATTGAGTTAATTGAGAAGGTTCCCAAGTATGCAAATTTTTTAAAGGAGATGATGGCAAAGCGAAAACTGAAAGTCTAGGTAAGAGAATAGGTTAATTTAAGTGTTTCCTTTAGTATAAGAATTTTTAGACAAGTACTGCAAAAAGTGAAAGACCCAAGCAATTTTACCATTCCCATAGAAATAGCGACTATTCACTTTATTATAGCCCTATGCGATTTAGGAGCTAGTATTAATTTAATGCCCTTATCAATTTTTGAAAAACTCAGGTTAGAGAATCTTAAAGCAACTTAAGTAACATTACAATTAGCTGACAGGTCTTCACTACACCTAAAGGGGGTACTAGAAGATGTGTTAGTCAAGGTACGAAGATTTATTATTCCTATGGATTTTGTAGTACTTGACTTTGAAGAAGATCGAGAGATACCAATCTTACTAGGAAAACCTTTCCTAGCCACTTCTAGATCCACCATTGATTTAGAGAAAAGTTGACAATGAAATTTAATGGTGAGACTGAAACATTCAAATGTGGCTATCAGCCGAACGAGACAAGTATGAGGAAATTAGGGGAGCACTACAAAAAATTATCGATTTCTGACATTCCCAAATCAAGGGAAATGTTTTCTTTTATGACTATAGAAAACATAAACAGGTTCAAGGAACGGGACAAATGACCAAAGGCAAAATGGCACGACGGATGATAGAAAAATATTAATAGAATAAAAAAATAATCCATGAGTGAATTGACAATATTGCTAGATAAATCTGGTAGTATAACTTAAAATTTGTGAATTGTTGCATGATATTTTAAATTTTATTTGATGTAGGTTTATCCTTAGATCGAAACATCCTTAAGATGGAATTTTGGGCCGAAACAAAGTCGTTGTCACGATATCACAATAGCAAGTCACGACGTAGCAGACAGTCCCTGGGAATCTTCACACTGCTGGATGTGTCGCGACATGAAACCCCTGTGTCATGACATCGCTGTAATTTTTTGCAGGTTGACACGACCCATTGTGCAACCTGATAATTTAAACATTAATTTTACCTGATTTTTAAACCTTTAAAACCCTATTTTACAACTTAAACTCTTATTTACTCCTAATTAAAACACTCTTTAAACCCTTACCCCCTTAAACTCTCTCAAATCTATCAACATCTCCTAAACCCCCAATTTTCCAAATTTACTTTCACAACAAGGAACGGGGACATTACGGTCAAGCAAGGAATTCAAACGAACTTCAACTATACATTCAAGGTTAAGGGTTCCTAAATTCAAACTTTTTACTGTTTCACTGAATTATTTATTTAGTAATTCGTTAGGATAGAAACATTATGCCTCGTAGAAAAGTTATGCGAACAATGGAAACAGAGCCATCGATGGTTCAAAATCCCTCTACTTTTTTGAATAGGAATGTTGAAAAGAATTTTAATGAACTTCAAGGAAAAACACTTATTCAAGAGAGGGGATTTGATCCATCGATGATTTTATGTAAAGAGATATGGCCTTTGGTTTTATATTATTGATCGGAGCATTTTTAAATGATCCCAAAGGATAATGTCGTGGTACATATTGTTTAAGAAATCTACGCATCTTTACGGGACCACGAGTCTAGAAATATTGAAAGACATATATGGGAAACAATACTTGTGTGAGGGAAAGATGTAACACCCTAACCCATAACCATCGCTCGTCTAGGGTTAAAGGCATTATCAGACAAATCGGATCTTTCACAAACTTTTCACATTGTAATTTAATCATTCAACTCAAACTGTCCCTTGGTCTATGAGACCTTAAACAAGCTTTGGAAAAGGGCCGGGACTAAACCGAACACATACGAAAATTTTTGAAACTCAAACATTTTTCAAAGTTACAGAGGTCACACGCCCGTGTGGGCAGGTCGTGTGCCTCACAAGGCCTCAAACACGCCCGTGTGTCTGAGTCGTGGCAAAATAGGGCATACATACTGACTTGTCCACATGGCTTAAGACACACCCGTGTGCCTCACTCATGGTCGACACTGACATGTATCACACGGCCAATCACATGCCCGTGTGTCCAGCCCATGGTTGAAACTAACTTATTTTGAAACAAAACCACGAAGGGCATGGTCAAGCCACACGCCCGCGTGCTCAGCCATATGGGAAAATATAGGCCATTTGCAAAGCCAATTTGCCACCCACACTTTGGTTTATACCTACAAGCATTATACCAATTCAAATCACATGTCCAATGCATACAAAATATACCAAAATGACCATCTTTTCTAACCATTCAAGATTATTTTAAACACACCAAATTATGTACCATTTAGCTCAATCTAATCACAAGCATTTCTAAGCATAAACCATCCACAAACTTACCAATTCAGTATGACATCTTTTCATCTATACTATACGAACTTTGCATCACAAAACATAGATCAACTATTACCATTTGCATATACATTTACAAGCCATATCACATAGCTTATATATACAACTCAAAACATCAACCATTTCAACTAGACTATACATGCCATACTTAAATATGTACACATTCAAAAGGTACCAAAATAGAGTTTGATAGTGTGGTGACGATCCTCGAAGATCTCAGAGCCTTCCGTAGCTTTAACGATCTATGAAACAATGCAAACACACACAGAGTAAGCTTTCAAAAGCTTAGTAAGCCATATACAAAAAAACTTAACATATAACATTCATAATCATATCAAATACAAGATCATTAATATAACTCAATTGCAAATTCATATTTCTTCTTTGGCTCATTTATTTAGCCAATGCTTACCAACAATTCATATCTCAAAGTATCTCCTTTGCTCATATCACAATGATACATATATCATATTTTGTCTCATTGAATCTATGCGCATATCTTTCTTTCGCAAATTCACATATACTTACCTTTCATGCTTAAACAAAGTATACACTTCATACGTACCTGAAACGGTTACAAATTTCACATAATCTTTCATTTCTCATAATTGCCCGTTGAACCATTCGGAATCAAATAGGATACTCGGAATGCTCAAAATAATCGTACAATGCCAACGTCCCTGACGTGGTCTTACATGTAATCAAATATCGATGCCACTATCCCAACAAGGTCTTACACGAATCAAATACGATGCCAATGTCCCAGACATGGTCTTACACGTAAATCTCAAATCGATGCCAACATCCCAAACGTGGTCTTACACGATATCACATATCAGAACCTTATGTCACGACATATAAATCCTATCTATTCCTAAGGTTCGTACGGGGCTTTTCGGACATTGACACATTGTCGATACTTTCTCGGTTTTCTCATGTATATTTTCTAAAGCCATTCATCACAATTCAATAATATATGAACAAGTATAAATCAACTTAAATACATTTATTTGTATATAGACTTACCTCGTATTCAGGATAAACGAACGGATTCGACTACTCGATCACTTTCGACTTTCCTAGGTCTAAATTCGTTTTCTTTGGTTCTCGATCTATACACATTCAAATTTAACTCTTTTATTCACCAAATCATTCAATTCAATCCAAGATCACACATTTAGGGCAATTTACAAATTAGCCCTCACATTTTCACATTTTGACATTTAAGTCCCTACTTCATAAAATCACAAAATACACATAATTCTCATGTACCCATGCTTAGCCGAATTTTCAACATGATCATACAAGTCGACACATTTCATTCATTTCACATTTTAGTCCCTCAAAATATTATTTTCACAATTTAGTCCAAATTATTCAAGTTCACCAAAAATCCAAAGACAAAACATGTTGATCTAACACATATATTTCATATTTCATCAACTAACATCACAAAGCTCAAACATTCATCAATGGCATATTTCAAATTCTTTATCAAATTCCAAAATTAAGACATGGGTGTTGTAATACTCAAAGCAATAATTACAAAAACGTAGAAATTATCAAAAATCGAACAACTAACATACCTTAATCAAGACTTGTAATGGTCGAACCCTATTTTGCTTCTTTTCTTCTTCTTTTTTCTTTCAAATTCGGCTAGAATGGATGAACATTCCACTACCATTTTCATTTGTTTTATTTATTTCATAATATTAGATTATTTACTAAATTAACCTTTTAGTTACCATATAAAACTTATATACATTAAGGTCATTTTTGTCCATTATCATACATAATGGTTTAATTACTTCATAAGGCCATCACATTTATAAAGACTTAGCACATAGATACTTTTAATGTAATATCCTGAAATTGGGCTTGGAAAAGTGGCTTGGAAGTGCCATTTAGGGCTCTGGAAATGACGCCACATGCTAGGGGGAAGGACTGTGTTCGAGTCGCGTGGGAAGCAAAATTTTAAGGATTATTTTTGCTAAGTAGCGTCAATGAGAGGGAGTAGGGAGGACGGCACTTAGGCTAAATTCTAGGAGTTTTTATCCTTTTATTTTTAAAGATAAATGGTGGATAATTGAAGGATTATTTCTATTAATTTTTAAACGAAGTGATAAAGATATGAGAAGTGATGGCCAAGTAAGGGACTTTAAGCCTAGTAATTTCGGCTAAGCTAGTAAAAGGGGTATAGCCGAATTCTCTAGCCATATTTCCTCTTCTATTTTAATTTTTCCAAAACCATCATCTTCTCTTCTTTTTTTTTCTCTTCTTTTCTTCCTTAGCCGAAATATTCTTCTCCCTAATTCACCATTGACGAATTTCTCTAAGCCTCATACACTCTCTTCTCCTCTCCTTTTTGATTCTCCAAAGGCTGAATCTCAAGGTACCCTATCCGATTATTCTCCAAGCCTTAAGCCAAATCTTTGAGGACTCAAGCAAGGGAGCCGTCGGTTACAAAGTTAAGGGTAAGAACAAAATTCGATTTCTATTCTTTTATTTTTAGACTTGTCGAAAACAAGGTATTAATGCTATTAGTGATCTTTGGCCGAAACATTGAAGGGTTCTCCGGGATTTCTACCATTGTCGACATCTCCATAGTCAAGTAGCAATTTCGGGATTTAGATCCACAAGGTAAGTGCTTATGATGTTCAGCCAAGGCCTAGTTAGTGTGTCAGATACTATTTCTTACTTATTCAAAAGCCAAAACTAATCAATTAAAGTGATCTAGTGTTAGCCGATTACAAGGGGAAACATCATGACGTTTCGGGATTTGTTTAGGAATCAAATTGACAGCAAGGTAAGATTTAGATTGTGATAAACCCTTCGGGATTTAATCTTATAGCCGAATAGGGTTTTACTCAACATTGAGTGATTGACCGAATGTAGGGATTAAGGATCTAAAGCAGTAGATCGGGATTTTCGGGAAATTAGTGAACTTGCTAAGTGAATCAGGTGTGTACCCCACACTATTTCCTATTAGATTTATGGCACCTAATTAATGTATATGTGTTTATAATAATGTGAATATGGCTAAGGTACCATGCTATGGTACAAAGTACTCAGGTACGTTTTCCTACTCCTACTAGGATTGTAATAAGAATGTGAATAAGGGATATGACATGAATAATGAGTATTTGCATAACATGGGCATAAGGGATATTATGAAAGGGGAAGTGAATGTGGTGACTTATGTCATAATATCTGAATGTGGTGACCTCGGTCACGATTATCTGAATGTGGTGTCTCATGACACAATATGTTATCTGGTGGCTATGCCATAATATTTATAAGGGCGATGAGCACGTCAACTGCAGCGACTGCCTTCGATGGTGTGTAGCGGATGGAGGGTTGACTTAGTAGTCCCCATGGTGTGTAGGTTGGTACGGGTGATGTGTAGCGGATGGCATCTAGGTTTTTGGGTTCGGGTTTGCATCATATTATTTAAATGCTATATGTACATGTATGCTTTGATATGCCTGAATTTGTTAGGACTTAGTGTTGTGGTTACACATTGAGTCTGTTGACTCACCCCGTTGTGGGATTATTTTTCAGGTGACGATCAGTGATGGACCGGGTCGGCAGAAGCTTAGGGTGGCCATACTCAGCAAGGAATTTATTTTATTTGGATCTTTTTATTTTAAGAACTTTAAATTTAATTTTGGAATTATTTGATGTAATAAGGCCATAGTTGAACTACTTTATTTTTACTTTTATTTATTATGTTACGAATTTTTATCAATTAAAGGATTAAGTAAATGTATTTTAATATAAACTCTAAATGTTTTGTCACCTAAAATAAAGGGGTTTTCTATATAAGACAAATTTGTTTTCAACTCAAGCCCAACCCAAAATTTTAATCTTTCTTTCAAAACCATCCAAATTATTCAAGAAGTTTTGAACCGTTTTACTCAAGGAACATACCAGATTCGGTCAAGGCTCGTGGGCCGGGTTTGGGGTGTTTCATTTAACACATGGCATGCTAATTTTGCATTTTATACAATTAAATCCTTATATCAAATTAAACACACAATCAGATAAATTAAATTACAAAACTTTCACACATGCTAAATTACATATTGCAAACACAAAAAATAATATTAAAATATTTTTCTAACTCAGATCTGTGGTCCCAAAACCACTATTTTGACTAGGTTCTAAACCAGACTGTTACAATTCTCCCCCTTAGGGATTTTCATCCCCAAAAATCTTACCGTTAAACAGATTATGATATTATTGTCTCATAGTATTTTTGGGGCCCTACGTAGTCTCTTCCACTCCGTTTCGATGCCACAGTACTTTACTAATGAGATTTTCTTATTTCTCAATTCTTTCACCTCACGATCTAGAATCTGGATCGGTTCTTCCTCGTAAGTCATATCGGATTGAATCCCAATCTCAGACGGAGAAATTACATGTGATGGATTAGATCTATATCGTCTAAGCATTGACACGTGAAACACATTGTGAATCTTTTCTAGCTCAGGTGGTAACAATAATCTATATGGAACAGGTCCAGTACGCTTGATAATTTCATACAGCCTGACCAACCTCGGACTCAGTTTGCTTTTTTTGCCAAAAAAAGTATTTTCTTCCACAGAGATACTTTTAAGAACATTTTTTCACTGATCTCAAATTCAATATCTTTTCGTTTCAAGTCTGCATAAGATTTCTAATGATCTGATGCGGCTTTCAGACAATCACGAATCACGAATCACTTTCACTTTCTGTTCAGTTTATTTGTCAAATTGACTCCATGTATCTTACTTTCACTTAGCTCAGTTCAATACAAAGGTGTTTGACATTTGCATCCGTACAATGCCTCATAAGGTGCCATTTTGATGCTCGACTGAAAACTATTATTGTATGCAAACTCAATCAATGGAAAATATTGTTCCCACGTGCCATCAAACTCAAAAATGCAACATCTCAACATATCCTCGAGAATCTGAATGATCCGTTCAGATTGACCATCTTTCTGTGGGTGAAAAGCTGTACTGAAATGCAATTTAGTACCTAAAGCCTCTTGCTGTTTCTTCCAGAATCGTGAAGTAAATCTTGGATCTCTATCGGACACAATAGATAGTGGCACTCCATGCAATCACACAATATCAGAAATATATAACACAACTAATCTGTCAAGTGAGTAATCAAATCGTACAAGAATAAAATGGGCTGATTTCGTCAATCTGTCAACTACGACTCAAATTGCATCTTTCTTTCTTGGAGTCAAAGGCAACCCTAAAACTCCATCGTCACTCTATCCCATTTCCACTCGGGAATCATTATCGGTTGTAACAAACTAGATGGGACTTGATGTTTAGCTTTAACTTGCTGACAGACTAAACATTTTGATACAAAATTTGAGATATCGCGTTTCATACCAGGCCAGCAATAAAGTTGTTTCAAATAATGGTACATCTTTGTACTTCCCGGATGAACATATAGGTGACTACTATGTGCTTCTTTCAATATCAATTGAATCAGCTCTAGATTCTTCGGAACACATAATCAGTCTCGAAACCTCAAACAATTATTAACATCAACTCAAAATTCAGAATCAGATTTCATATCACACTAAGCTTGTTTCACTAACATCTCATTATCAACTTTCTGAGCATCACATATTTATTGTAAAAACAACAGTTTCACTTTCAACTCAGCTAAAACTAAACCATCATCAAACAAATCTAAATGAGCATTCATTGCACGTAATGCAAACAATGATTTTCGACTGAATGCATCAACAACAACATTTTTCTTGCCTGGATGATAGTCTATCACAAGCTCATAGTCTTTCAACAATTCTAACAATCTCCTCTGTCGCAAATTCAAATCTTTCTGTGTCATCAAATATTTCAGACTTTTATGATTCAAAAATACATGGCATTTTTCATCGAAAAGATAGTGGCGCCAAATCTTCAAAGCAAACACAATCGCAGCTAACTCTAGATCGTACGTCGGATAGTTCTTTTCATGTGGTTTCAATTGTCTCGAGGCATAAGCTATAACTTTCCCTTCCTGCATCAAAACACATCCCAGACCATTCAACGAAGCATCACTATAAATCACAAACTCTTTACCTGATTCTGAATGTATTAAAACTGGAGCTTCGGTCAAAAGGGCTTTCAACTGATCAAAGCTTTTCTGAAATTTATTGGACCATTCAAATTTTACATCTTTTTGAAGTAATCTAGTCAACGGAGTAGCAATCATCGAGAAGCCTTTTACAAACCTTTGATAATAACCAGCAAGTCCCAGAAAACTATGAACTTCAGACACATTTTTTGAAGGCTTCTATTCCAAAAGAGCTGAAATCTTGCTCGGATCAACCCGTATACCAGATTCTGACACAATATGTCCCAGAAAACCAACTTCACGCAACCAGAATTCATTTATTAAACTTTGCATACAATTGCTTTTCACGCAGAGTTTGTAGCACAATTCTCAGATGTTCAGCATGCTCAATTTCATCATACGAATAAATCAAAATGTTGTCAATGAATACAACAACAAATCGATCTAAATACGGTCTGAAAAATTTGTTCATCAGATCCATAAAAACAGCAAGAGCATTTTTCAATCTGAAAGGCATAACTAAAAACTCATAATGCCCGTATCTCATTCTGAAAGCAATTTTCAAAATGTCCGAATCTTTTACTCGTAACTAATAATACCCCGATCTCAGATCTATCTTTGAAAACACGATAGCTCCTTTCAACAGATCAAACAAATCATCAATTCTGGGCAGAGGATATTTGTTCTTGATAGTCACTTTGTTCAACTAACAGTAGTCAATGCACATTCTCATCGTGCCATCTTTTTTTTTCAAAAATAGAATGAGAGCACCCCAAAGTGAGAAACTCGATCGTGCAAATCCTCTATCGGTCAACTTTTGCAACTGCGTCTTCAACTCTTTCAATTTTGTCAGTGCCATTCTGTACGGAGCTATAGAGATAAGAGTTGTTCTTGGTAATAGATCAATACCAAATTTGACTTCACGTATCGGAGGTAATCCCAGTAGTTCTTCAGGAAATACATCAGGAAATTCACTGACAACTAGCACTGATTCAACTTTCTTTTCAGTCACTTTCAAACCAATCACATAGGCAAAAAAGCTTCATAACCCTTTTTCGCATAACTCTAAGCTTTCAACACTGATATCACAACCGGTAACCTATTCAAATCATTTGATTCAATCTGAACTATTTCATCATTCTGGCATCTCAAATCAATGGTCTTTCTTTTGTAGTTCATAATAGCATCATGCAATGTTAACCAATTAATTTTATAAGGGCGATGACCACGTCGACTGCAGCGACTGCCTTCGATGGTGTGTAGCGGATGGAGGGTTGACTCAGTAGTCCCCATGGTGTGCGGGATGGTACGGGTGATGTGTAGCGGATGGCATATAGGTTTGGGTTCGGGTTGCATCACTTTTTCCTATCTGATATATGAATATGTATGTGATATGATAATGTATGCCTGAGTTATTAAATTTTAGTGTTGGTTACACATTGAGTCTGTTTGACTCACCCCGGTTGGGAAACTTTTTCTTCCAGTGACGATCAGTGATGGACCGGCCTGTGAGAAGCTAGGGTGGCCATGCTCAGCGAGTAATTTTATTTTATTTGGACTTTCTATTTTACGTACTTGGAATTTATATTTTGGGATTTATTTTGATGTAATAAGGCCATACTTGAATTACTTTATTTTACTTTTATTCATTATGTTACGAAATTTTCATTAATTAAAGATCAAATAAATTTATTCTAAAATAAACTCTAAATATTTTGTCACCTAAACTAAAGGGTTTTCAATATAAAATAAACCTGTTTTCAACTCGAGCCCAACCCAAAAACATTTTTCTCAAACACACAGTTTTTCTAAAGTAACAAAAGAATGTTGAATCGATTTACATCGAGGAACATACCAGATCCGGTCAGGGCTCATGGGTCGGGTGTGGGGTGTTTCAATTTGGTATCAGAGCCCAGTTTTAAACCCTCGGCCTGGGGTTTAAGGCCCAAAACATTTTCAAAATTGAGCCCAAATGAATTTTTAGAAAGTTTTTAAGCAGGTTTCTGGCATGGCACCTAAGTCTCCGCCCCGAAGTCCACCAGGTAAGTACCCCTATCTATTGTGTGAATTATAGTATGAATTGTAGAAGGGTAGAAATGGAACATAGATTAGAATATTAAGTATGTGAACCCTAGGACTAGTGTACCCCAACTATTACATAAGACTTAATGCCTAATTAAACAAACCTATGGCTAAGTCGCCGAGTTAGGGTGTGGCAACCCCTGTACGCATGTCTAGGATTGGATCCGGAAGAGCCTGGTACTTAAGCAGTCCTAGTGACTCACCTCCTCTTCGCTGGAATCCTACCTGGTGCGTAGCTTCGGTTCACCCTAACCATGAGGACTTATTCATAGGCTAAACCCAATAACTAAAACCCGAAAGGGAACTAGCCGTATTTTTATAAAAACCCTAGTTTTAAAACTCTTAAAATTACCCTTTTAATTTTTGAGAACTATTTTTACAAAATTTACCGAAAAATTTTCGATTTATGAAAATTACCTAAATACCCCTAGTGGTAAAATTACAAAAATGCCCTTGGTTTCTAAAATTTCCATACTACCTTCGATTTCAATAAAATTTTCTTACTCTGCAAAAGTATCCAAAAACCCTAATTTGCAAAAATCAAAATACCTTGATTTGGAAAAAAAAATTTACGAAATTGCCCCTAACCTGCAAATTACCAAAATGACCCTAATTTCCAAAATTTTTGCAACATCACCGTTTTGGAAAATAAATTCTCAAAAAGAACCCTCAAAGTTTTGCAAATTTTGAAATACCCCTGAATTATTAAACTTTACAAATTTATCCTGGTTTATTACCAAAATACCCCCGAGTTTTAAAATTTCCAAAATACCCTCGGGAATGCAAAATTACCGAAATACCCTTATTGACAAAATCACCAAGGAATCTTATTTTGAAAAATTACGAAAATACCCCCTGTAGGACAAATTACGAAAATACCCCTGGGGTAGGAATAGACAAAAAAATAGAGAAATAGAGAACGTGTGTGAATGAATGTTTGGATGAATGTGCTTCTCTGAATTAGGATAGAGAACTTGAACCTTTGATTGACCGAAAGAACCCCTATTAATTCTCATTTCATAAAATTTCTTCGCGGATAATCAGTGAAACAAGTATTAATTCATAAAATTTCTTAATCAGATTAAAGCATGAACGTAGACATGAGCTCTAGGGAACGTGGTCGAAACGTACGAGGACGCGGTAGGGGTAGGATGACTATATCTGAACCCGTTAGGTCGGGTCAGGGATCTGATAATGAGGTACCACCGCCACCGCCACCAGTTGTTGGTGTGGAACAGCAAGATCAGACGGGAGGCGATGCTGTATCACAGGCTGTGCTGTAAGTTCTGAATATGGTGGCTGGAGCAGGAGGAAATATGGGAGCTCGAAAATCGGTACCCGAGCGACTCCGAGCTAATAGAGCTGAGGTGTTCCGTGGAGTATCGAATGTAGCACCCAGTACGGCTGAATATTGGTTAGAGGCAACCGAGCGGATTATGGATGAGCTCGATCTAACCCCTGAGGAGAAGTTGAAAGGAATGGTGGTGCTGTTACGCGATGAAGCGTATCAATGGTGGTTAACAGTTCGGGATGGTGCCACGGCTGAGGATCTGACCTGGGAGTATGTTAAGGCAGCATATCAGAAGAAATATGTTGGCACGCGGTATACTGATGAGCAGAGAAAGGCTTTTCTAGGGCTAGTTCAAGGGAACAAGTCCGTAGCGGAGTACGAAGCTGAATTTTTGAGGTTAAGCCGGTATGCTCGAGGAGTAGTAGCTACGGAGCATGAGCGATGTGTCCGATTTGAGGACGGGTTAAGGGATGATCTGAGATTGTTAATAGCTCCACATCAGGAACGGGAGTTTTCTGCTTTAGTAGAGAAAGCTAAGGTAGCTGAAGGAATTAAGGATTCTACAAAGCAAAACTTCGACCGGAACAGGCAGAAAAGAAGTTTTGGATCGTCTGGATCAGCGAGGAATGTTTAGAAGCGGCCTAGAGTCGACAGATCGCGAGGTCAGCAAGTTGCTACAGGAGGGCAGTATCATACTTGTGATCAGTGTGGGAAGAAGCACTTAGGTGAGTGTTGGAAAAAGACAGGAGGATGCTTTAAGTGTGGGTCCAAGGACCATATGATCAAGGACTGTCCTATGAAACCGGATGGGAATCGACCAGCAGCTCAGAATGTTAATCAGGCTGGTAGAGGTGGACAGTAGCCGCAGCGAGGTCGTGGTTCGAACAACAAAGGTAATGGTGTCGGCAGAGGACGTGGAACACCGGGCAGAGGTGTTACTGAGGCTAGACAGCCGGGTTTGGTTTATGCAGTTCACCGGAGGGAGGATGGAGACGCACCAGACGTCATAACCGGTACGTTCCTTGTATTTAGAAAGCCTTATTATGCTCTGATTGATGTGGGCTCGACCCATTCCTATGTTGCATGTAGTGTAGTGGAAACACTAGGCCTAGACTCTGAACTTTCTGATAGGCAGATGACTGTAATAAGCCCATTAGGCCAAACTGTAGTGGTGGATAAGATCTTTCGGAGTGTACCTCTAGAGATTCAGGGAGTGAAATTTTGAGCCGACTTAATGGAACTTCCCTTCGGAGAGTTCGAACTCATACTTGGTATGGATTGGTTAGTAGAGCACCAGGTCGTGTTGGATTGTGCAGCTAAGCGAATGGAGTTAAGGACCCCGTAGGATAAAGTAGTGGTCATGATGGGAGAAAGAAGAAACTACCTGTCTAATGTAGTTTCGGCGTTGAAGGATGAGAAGATGGTTCAGAAAGGGTGCAAGGCATTTCTGGCCTTCGTTAGTGCTGTGGACGCAAAAGAAGGGGGAATTAGTTGAGTTAGAACGGTAAGGGACTTCGTAGATGTTTTTCTAGAGGAGCTACCAGAATATCCCCAGATAAGGAGGTGGAATTTGGAATAGACTTGCTACCGGGAACAGCTCCTGTGTCAATCGCTCCATACCGAATGGCGCCAAAGGAGTTAGTTGAGCTCAAGGCTCAAATCCAAAAATTGCCGGATCGTGGTTCATCCGACCCAGTGTGTCTCCATGGGGAGCACCAGGTCTGCTTGTGAAGAAGAAGGACTAACTATGCGTATGTGCATAGATTATCGTCGATTGAATAAGTGACCATTAAGAACAAGTATCCTTTGCCAAGGATAGATGACTTGTTTGATCAGCTTAAGGGGGCTGCAGTTTTCTCAAAGATCGACTTAAGGTCGGGATATCATCAGTTAAAGGTGAAAGAAGCAGATATCCATAAGACCGCCTTTAGGACAAGATACGGCCATTTTGAGTTTATAGTAATGCCATTTGGGTTAACGAATGCCCCAGCCACGTTCATGGATATGATGAACCGGGTTTTTCAACCTTACTTGGATAGGTTCGTCGTTGTATTCATCGACGACATCTTAGTATACTCGAAGTCAGAGGAAGAGCATGATGAGCACCTACGAATAGTGTTACAAGTATTAAGGGAGAAGAAGCTCTATGCCAAATTCAGCAAGTGTGAATTTTGGCTTAAGGAGGCGGCATTCTTAGGGCATGTGGTGTCCACAGAGGGAATAAGAGTGGATCCTAAGAAGATCGAAGCAGTGTTGGATTGGAAACCACCAAGGTCCGTGGCTGAGATTCGTGGTTTCTTAGGTTTGGCAGGCTATTACAGAAGGTTCGTGGAAGGGTTCTCGTCAATAGCCGCGCCTTTGACAAAGTTGTTAAGAAAGGAAGTACCCTTTGTATGGACAGATAAGCAACAGGAGAGCATTGGGAAGCTCAAGAGGGTTTTGACTGAAGCTCCAGTGTTAATTCAGCCGGAGGCAGGAAAGGATTTTGTCGTGTACTGTGACGCTTCGCACACAGGATTAGGCTATGTAATAATGCAAGATGGAAAAGTAGTCGCTTATGCGTCTCGACAGTTAAGGCCTCATGAAGGTAATTACCCGACTCATGACTTGGAATTAGCGGCTGTGGTCTTCGTTCTTAAGGAGTGGAGGCATTATCTTTATGGAGAGAAGTCGATAATTTACATGGATCACAAGAGCCTTAAGTATCTGTTGACTCAGAAGGAGTTGAACTTGAGACAGCGAAGGTGGGTGGAATTGCTGAAAGATTATGACTGTTCTATAGAGTATCATCCGGGCAAGGCGAATATAGTGGCAGATGCCCTAAGTCGGAAGGTTGTGTCGGATCTGAGGGCGATGTTTGCACATCTGAGCTTGTATGATGATGGAAGTCTGCTGGCAGAGCTGCAAGTTAAGCCGATGTGGTTGAATGAAGTTAAAGAGGGACAGTTGGTTGATGATGAGTTAAGTGCTAAGTTACAGCAAGTACAGAATGGAGAGTTAGAGGATTATGGTGTTAATGATGAGGGAGTATTGTGCTTCAAGGGAAAAGTCTGTATGCCGAGGGACGAGGAGTTAAGACAGAGGATTCTTCAGGAAGCGCATAGTAGCCCTTATACTATGCATCCTAGAGGCACTAAGTTGTACAGAGATCTAAAGGAACAATTTTGGTGGCCTGGTTTGAAGAAGGAAGTTACAGAATTCGTTGGAAAATGTCTGACGTGTTAAGGCAGAACACCAAGTTCCTTCGGGATTACTTCAGCCAATCGAGATTCTGCATTGGAAGTGGGAGAGAATCACCATGGACTTCGTTAGTGGGCTTCCCCTTACGCCTACTAAGAAGGACTCGGTATGGATGATAGTGGATCGGTTGACTAAGTCTGCGTATTTTATGCCAGTGAGAGTTGACTATTCCCTGCAAAAGTTGGCAAAATTGATTGTGGCAGAAATTGTGAGGTTACATGGAGTGCCGGTGTCAATCATTTCGGATAGAGACCCAAGATTTACGTCTCGATTTTGGAGAGCACTTCATCAAGCTTTAGGCACTAAATTGGACTTCACTACGGCTTTTCATCCATAATCAGACGGGCAGTCTGAGCAGGTAATACAAGTGTTAGAGGATATGTTGAGAGGCAGTGTGATGGATTTCTGAGGAAGTTGGGAAGACTATTTGCCTCTAGTAGAGTTCGCCTACAACAACAACTATCAGGCTAGTATTCGAATGGCACCATATGAAGCGTTGTATGGTCGAAAGTGTCGGACTCTTACATGTTGGACGGAATTAGGAGAACGTTGAGTTTTGGGTCCAGAAATGGTGGCAGAATCCGAAGAAAAGGTTGAGATAATTCGGGCACGGTTGAAGGAAGCATCTGATAGGCAAAAGTCATACGCAGACATGAAACGGAAGGAAATAGAGTTCGATGTGGGGGATCAAGTGTTCTTTAAAGTGTCACCTTGGAAGAAGGTAATGAGATTTGGACGAAAAGGAAAGTTAAGTCCAAGGTTTATAGGACCTTATCGAGTATTGAAGCGAATTGGTCCAGTGGCATACCAGTTGGAGCTGCTTTCGGAATTGAAGCAGATGCACGACGTATTCCATGTGTCCATGCTACGTCGATATCGATCAGACCCATTTTATGTGGTACCAGTCGAGGAGGTGGAGCTAAGACCAGATTTGTCCTACGAGGAAGAGCCGATTCAGATATTGGAACGTGATGTGAAAGTGTTACGGAGGAAGTCAGTTCCTCTAGTCAAAGTGTTATGGCGCAATCATGGATCGGAAGAAGCTTCGTGGGAGCCAGAAGAAGCAATCAGACAACAATACCCTCATCTATTTCAGCCAGGTAATTTCGAGGAGAAAATTATTTTAAGGGGGTAGAACTGTAATATCCTGGACTAGGGCTTATGCATTCTTGCTTAATCGTATGTGAAAGCATGCTTACGAATATTCTAAATGTGTTCTATGAATTTTATGAACCATAGTGTATAGTTAAATACCTTAGGAATTATTAGATTTTTAAAGTTGAAAAGGGGAGCTAAGCCTGACAGGGCCTTAAGAGGAATTGTATGCAAAACATGACACACAAATGAGCTTGGAAAAGTGGCTTGGAGGTGCCACTTAGGGCTCTGGAAATGACGCCACCTGCTAAGGGGAAGGACTTGTGTTCGAGTCGCGTGGGAAGCAAAATTTTAAGGCTTTAATTTTAGCATGTGACGTCAATGAGAGGGAGTAGGGGGCGGCACATGGCTAAATTTTAGGAGTTTTTATCCTTTAATTTTCAAGAGATAAATGATGGATTATTTTTTAAATTTTAAATGAGGTGATAAGAGGAGAAAAAGGAGGGATTTGATAAGGAGCATGTGTTGGCCGGCCAAGGGACTCTCTTGGTAGTAATTTCAGCTAAAGAAGGAATTAAGCCGTTATTCTCTTCTCCATTGAAGCCTCTGCCGAATTTCCCTTCTCCTTATTCCATCATTGCCGAATCCTCCATCTCTATTCTTCTTCTTCTTCTTCTTCTTTGTTTCAATTCATCAAAAGTCGAAACCCCAAAGACAGCCCATAGCCGATTCCCTCATACCATTCAAAAGCCAGAAGTAAGCCTTTTAAGACCATAGCCGATTATTCAAGGAAGCCGAAATCAAGTTCATTCTTACCTATAGTCGAATATCTCAAGGGGTATCAAAAAGAAGTGCTGTCGACTTCCATAAATAGGGTAAGGGCTGATTATTGTCTTGATCATTCCTTTTTCTTTATATAGCCGAATGTTAGAAACTAACCTTAATGATATTGGCTGAAACTTTGGAAAAAGGTTTCGGGATTTGCTAGTTGTAGACTACAAGGAGGATATCTCTTGGGTTTTGTCCAAGTCAACTATTTCGGGATTTAAGGATCTAGGTAAGAGAACAAAGTATTCGGCCTTAGGCCATTTTATTGTGATTAGATCTATTATTTAAAAGCCGGAGGCTAATCTGTTATGTGATCTAGTGTTAGCCGGTTACAAGGAAGAGAGTCTATAACGTTTTGGGACTTGATTTGTAGGCAAATTGACAGCAAGGTAAGGATTTAAGTGTGTTAATCCTTCGGGATTTGGTTGTTTGGCCGAATAGGCTTTTCCCTAAAAATGCTAAGTGTGGCCGAATGTAGGGAGTTAAAGATCTAAGGCAGTAGATCAGATTTCGGGATTTCAATGAATTTGTTAAGCGAATCAGGTGTGTATCCCACACTATCTTTTAATAAGATTTATGGCAATATGTAATATGAGCATGTTTATAAGAATGTGAATATGGCTAAGGTACCATGCTATGGTACAAAGTACCCAGGTACGTTTCCTACTCCTACTAGGATTATGAATACATGTTATATATAATATGTGAAAAGAGATAAGAATGTGAATTAAGGCATGATGTGCATGATATGTATGATATGGGGCATTCGGGTTATATGAAAAAGGGGAAGTGAATGTGGTGACTCCGGTCACATTACCTGAATGTGGTGACTTCGGTCACATTATCTGAATGTGGTGACTTCGGTCACAATTATTTAATCTGGTGGCTAGGCCACGAATTTTATAAGGGTGATGAGCACGTCGACTGCAGCGACTGCCTTCGATGGTGTGTAGCGGATGGAGGGTTGGCTTAGTAGTCCCCATGGTGTGCGGGATGGTACGGGTGATGTGTAGCGGATGGCATATAGGTTTGGGTTCGGGTTGCATCACTTTTTCCTATCTGATATATGAATATGTATGTGATATGATAATGTATGCCTGAGTTATTAAATTTTAGTGTTGGTTACACATTGAGTCTGTTTGACTCACCCCGTTGGGGAACTTTTTCTTCCAGGTGACGATCAGTGATGGACCGGGTCGGCAGAAGCTTAGGGGTGGCCATGCTCAGCAAGGAATTTTATTTTATTTGGACTTTCTATTTTACGTACTTGGAATTTAAATTTTGGGATTTATTTTGATGTAATAAGGCCATACTTGAATTACTTTATTTTACTTTTATTCATTATGTTACGAAATTTTCATTAATTAAAGATCAAATAAATTTATTCTAAAATAAACTCTAAATGTTTTGTCACCAAAACTAAAGGGTTTTCAATATAAAATAAACCTGTTTTCAACTCGAGCCCAACCCAAAAACATTTTTCTTAAACACACAGTTTTTCTAAAGTAACAAAAGAATGTTGAACTGGTTTACATCGAGGAACATACCAGATCCGGTCAGGGCTCGTGGGCCGGGTGTGGGGTGTTTCATTTGTTCTTATGTATTGAACGATCCACTCATTCATCATTTGGATGAAGGCTTGTTTATCCTCTCCATCCTAACCGCTAGTAACCGGTCTTGAATCAGATGGCGCTGTCCTTTGAGCGGGAGCAGGCGCATTACTTTCAATGTCATCAGCTACAGCTCATTCGGGATCCATTTACTATACAAAAACATATTTTATACGTCAAGATTCATCACACTATCATAGTTCATATATATGTCATGTATAGCTAGACTCTCATACGCTACGTTATTCCTAGAATCAATTAAACTATAGCTCTTATACCAATCAAAAAGAACACCCCTGACTGGTAACCATCGCACGTCTAGGGTTAAAGGCATTATCGGACAAATCGAATCTTTCACGAACTTTTCACACTGTAATTTAATTTTCAACTCAAAGTGCCCTTAAACAGGTCTATGAGACCTTAAACAAGCTTTGGAAAGGGGTCGGGACTAAACCGAACACATACAAAATTTCTAAAATTTAAACATTTTTCAAAGTTACAGAGGTCACACGCCCGTGTGGCTATGCCGTGTGCCTCATACGGCTTCAGACATGCCTGTGTGTCTAAGTCGTGGAAAAATATGGCATACATACTGACTTGTCCACACGGCCTAAAACACGTCCGTGTGCCTCACCTGTGGTCGACACTGACCTACATCACACAACCAGTCACACACCCGTGTGTCCAGCCCCAGGTTGAAGCTGACTTATTTTGAAACAAAACCATGAAGGACACGGTCAAGCCACACTCCCGTGTGCTCAGGTGGGCAAATATAGGCCATTTGGAAGGCCAATTTGCCACCCACACTTTGGTTTATACCTACAAGCATTATACCAATTCAAATCACATGTCCAATGCATACAAAACATGCCAAAATGACCATCTTTTCTAACCATTCAAGAACATTTTAAACGCACCAACTTATGTACCATTTAGCTCAATCTAATCATAAGCATTTCTAAGCATAAACCATCCACAAACTTACCAATTCATTATGACTTCTTTTCATATATAATATACCAACTTTGCATCACAAAACATAGATCAAATATTACCATTTGCATATCCATTTACAAGCCATATCACATAGCTTATATATACAACTCAAAACATCAACCATTTCAACTAGACTAGACATGCCATACTTAAATATGTACACATTCAAAAGGTACCAAAATAGAGTTTGATAGTGTGGTGACGATCCTCGACGATCCCGGAGCCTTCCGTAGCTTTAACAATCTATGAAACAATGCAAACACACACAGAGTAAGCTTTCAAAAGCTAAGTCATATACAAATAAACTTAACATATAACATTCATAATCATATCAAATACAAGATCATTAATATAACTCAATTGCAAATTTATATTTCTTCTTTGGCTCATTTATTTAGCCAATGCTTACCAACAATTCATATCTCAAAGTATCTCCTTTGCTCATATCACAATGATACATATATCATATTTTGTCTCATTGAATCTATGCACATATCTCTCTTTTGCAAATTCACATATACTTACCTTTCATGCTTAAACAAAGTATACACTCCATATGTACCTGAAACGGTTACAAATTTCACATAATCTTTCATTTCTCAGAATTGCCCATTGAACCATTCGGAATCAAATAGGATACTCAGAATGCTCGAAATAATCATACAATGCCAACGTCCCTGACGTGGTCTTACATGTAATCAAATATCGATGCCACTGTCCCAGACAAGGTATTACACGAATCAAATACGATGCCAATGTCCCAGACATGGTCTTACATGTAAATCTCAAATCGATGCCAACGTCCCAGACGTGGTCTTACACGATATCACATATCAGAACCTTATGTCATGACATATAAATCCTATCTATTCCTAAGGTTCGTACGGGGCTTTTCGGACATTGACACATTGTCGATACTTTCTCAGTTTTCTCATGTATATTTTCTAAAGCCATTCATTACAATTCAATAATATATGAACATGTATAAATTGACTTAAATACATTTATTTGTATATAGACTTACCTCGTATTCAGGATAAACGAACGGATTCGACTACTCGATCACTTTCGACTTTCCTAGGTCTAAATTCGTTTTCTTTGGTTCTCAATCTACACACATTCAAATTTAACTCTTTTATTCACCAAATCATTCAATTCAATCCAAGATTACACATTTAGGGCAATTTACAAATTAGCCCTCACATTTTCACATTTTGACATTTAAGTCCCTACTTCACAAAATCACAAAATACACATAATTCTCTTGTACCCATGCTTAGCCTAATTTTCAACATGATCATACAAGTCCATACATTTCATTTATTTCACATTTTAGTCCCTAAAAATATTGTTTTCACAATTTAGTCCAAATTATTCAAATTCACCAAAAATCTAAAGACAAAACTTGTTAATCTAACACATATATTTCATATTTCATCAACTAACATCACAAAGCTCAAACATTCATTAATGTAATATTTCAAATTCTTCATCAAATTTCAAAATTAAGAAATGGGTGTTGTAGTACTCGAAGCAACAATTACAAAAACGTAGAAATTATCAAAAATCGAACAACTAACATACCTTAATCAAGACTTGTAATGGTCGAACCCTATTTTGCTTCTTTTCTTCTTCTTCTTTTCTTTCAAATTCGGCTAGAATGGATGAACATTCCACTAGCATTTTCATTTGTTTTATTTATTTCATAATATTAGATTATTTACTAAATTAACCTTTTACTTAACATATAAAACTTATATACATTAAGGTCATTTTTTTCCATTATCATACATAATGGTTTAATTACTTCATAAGGCCATCCCATCAATAAAGACTTAGCACATAAAAACTTTTAAAACATGGAATGCTAATTTTGCATTTTATACAATTAAACCATTATATCAAATTAAACACACAATCGGATAAATTAAATTACGAAACTTTCACACATGCTAAATCAAATACTGCAAACACAAAAAATAATATTAAAATATTTTTCTGACTCAGACCTGTGATCCTAAAACCACTATTCTGACTAGGGTCTAAACCGGACTGTTACAAAAGAGGTGAGAGTAACCCCTCGAATAATTTGTGGATTTTATAATGCACCATACTATGAAAATAATTTCATAGATGAAACTAACTTAGAATATTTCAGAAACATAGAAATATAAACTTATTAACTGAAGGAAGGGGTGAATGGAAGTATCGCGCAGGTACTAATATCCCAGTATCTTTTTATCAAGCCATTCAGTTTATTCGTACACGAATTGTACCTGCTTTAAATGTTTTTAACATTAATACCTTTAGAGTAGTTTTACTCTATGCTATTTTTCAAAAAAAAAAAAATAGGTGTGTGTTGGCAAATGAATCCACCAGAACATGGGAAGATGAATTAGTAGTCAGAAGGTGAGAGTTTTCTTTCCCCATCTAGGGATGGCTTTATGCAAAAAGGAAGGTGGACCTATGACATCAACTGAGCAGTCATTGAAACTATCACAAAGCATTATCGGAGACACTTTGTTCCAACAATACATCAAGCTACGGGCCAAACAGATCAAATATGGGAACAAGCGACAGCAAGAAACGATAGTTATACCCACCTTGTCACAAAGGTTGGCACAAGCTCAACAAGACATTGCTCAGGACAGTCATCCAAAATTAGATTGGATGATTTAGTGGATGCAAAAATTAGGATAATTTTTTCAAGAGTTTGCTAGGCAAAAAAAATATGAGTCCCTAACTATACACCTGATATGTTCGGTCCAACGAATATGGAACAAGACGAACAAGCACAGGAAAACGAAGAAGAAGGATAAGAAGAGGAGGATGACGGGGATGAGGAGATGGACGATGAGGAGGATGATTGAATGATTTTTTTAAAAGACCTATATTAATTTTTGGATGATTGTATGTAACACCCCAAACCCGGCCTAGACGTTACGACCGGATCTGGCATGTCACATAAAAGGGTTGTTTAAAACTACGCGTTTGTTAAAAATTTCAAGTTTAATTATTTATTTGCTTGTTATCCTTTTGTTAACATTTTTGGAAAATAGTTATTAAGGGTTTAGGAAAATCCCGTATTAAACATTTAATAATAATAGGCAGTAATCATATTAAAAGCTAAACTAAAAAAAATACCAAATTTAAAGTTATAGTGGCCTTGTTACATAATAAAATCCCAAGATTAAAAAGTACTGTTAAATAAGAACCGAAAGTTTACGAGAAAAACAATGCATGGTCACCTCGAAGTCTGCCTCGGCTCCAAAACCGCAATCTATGAATTACCTGAAACATTTAAAAAGAGGGGGTGAGTTTACAAAAACTCAGTGTGCACAACCCTCATCAATAAGAACATGAATCACAACAGTTCGGGCCGAAGCCCATTTCAGTAATGATGGCAATTGGGCCTTAGCCCATAAAAGCCTCAGCTGGGCCTTAACCCATAAATGTCACATATCATATTTATCTAGGCCTAGCCCATCTCAATATTAAAAACCACATATTCAATGCATTAATGTCCATACCAACCCTGCACTCCTGTGGGGATTTAATCGACCCACCCATCCCTACACTCCTTATGTAGCACCGGTTGCGGCACTAAATTACCGGTGCAGCATGGCTGCTCGGTGGCTTAAAAGCCTTCGGTGGATCTACAGTCGTCAAGCGACCATGCGATCCTATTAGCACTTCCTCCGTATTAATAATCCCATCCCCATGCAACATAATAACAAATGAATGCAACATAAAATAATAATCATATGATAACAATCATAAATCACATACAAGAATAATCATATAACATATAGGGCCATTTTCGTCATTTTTCCCTTCAGAGGCATATCGGTCATTTTACCCATCGAGGATATTTCAGTAATTTCACCCTTTAGGGCTGCAATGGCCTTTTCAAAGGCCTAATGTCGCCTCAAGTGACTCAACTACCATTTCTGGTCGTACCGGACTATTGGGCCTAAAACCCGATTTCGGCCCATTCGAGCCCACACGCTCGTGTGGCCCACCTAACACAAATCTAGCCACGTATATGAGATTCACCTAGTCTAGTTTACTATTTACTACACCATCGTACATTTTATTCAATTGGGCCCACGAGCCCATTGGGCCCATTTCGGCCCATCGTGGCCCAAGCAGCCTCAACCCACAAGAATACTATTGATGGCCTCAACTATCACGTCGAAGCCCCATACGTGCGCTCGCATGCTCGTGTGGCTACTATTTCCGTGGCCAGCACTTTGGCATTTGCCGCTCTACAACTAGAGTAGAGAGAGTTACACACCTGATAGGAATTTGGTGCTAGTCCGCGCTGCGAAGCTCCTACGCCCAAACGCCCACAAAGGTATATTAACTCTCCTCATAGAATGCTATATATATAGCTAGCTTCTCCCCTTCCTTCTTCGTATCTTTCTGATGTGGGATCCGTTTGCTTGCAGAGTTTAAATCCAACTCAAACTCTTGTCGTCCAATCCGCAAAATCAATACTCCTTTGCTTGTCATGAGATTTGAACCCAGGCTCCCTTGTAACATAATCCACGCTGCTAACCACTTGGCCACAAGCTCCTCTTGTGTCTTAAACCATGCGCAACTAAATATAAATGTATAGATAAATTCTAAGGTTCGTGTAAAAAGAAAACCAAAATGCAAGAGCCAAGACTTGAACCTTGGACCTCCTTCCTTCCTTGTGGCGTCACTCCCTTGCTCCCTAAGTGGCATCACTTTGCCACTACACCACACACTCCACTTGTGTTATTTTTGTCCACATTTTATTCTTAAAGCCTACCTACTAACTCCTAGGGTTTTTCTCACCTAAAACCAAAATTTCCCTAAAGCCAAAGTTTGAACCTGGGACTTCATAAAAGCCCTCTAACCTTCCAAAATCACTTATCTAATAGGTCCAACTTGCGTTTAAGCCGATCTCTTATTCTCCAAAAAATTTAAACGCTACTAAGCTCAAGGCCCATTGGGCCCAATTCTTCTAGGCCCAATTTCGGGATGCTACAAATCTACCCTCCTTAAAAAAATTTTGTCCTCGAAATTTCCAACTACAGGAACAGTCATACAACCTAACCTAAAACACTACACTCACGCTGCGCACTCTGATTCAAATAACCCTAATATACTTTTAACTAGAAATTAGAACTCCCTACACATACTCAAAAACACCTAGCCTAAGCAGACAAATATTTTATATGCAACCAACTCTATATCCGAACATCACATCCAAACCAAACACACAGAATAGATACCAGAAATACAGCATATAACAAAGCAAGGTACCAGGAAACTTATAGTGCAGATTGGTGCCGGAGACTCGGGTATCATACTTCCAGAAAACAAATATATATTTTTTCTAAACCATTCGCTAGTCATCTTTTGAAAACATTTTTGAACCTCATACCCACAGCCGAGTTTTTGAACCTAGGCTCTGATACTACAATTGTAACACCCCAAACCCGGCCTAGACGTTACTACCGGATCTAGCATGTCACATAAAAAGGGTTGTTTAAAACTGCGCATTTGTTAAAAAATTCGAGTTTAATTATTTATTCGCTTGTTATCCTTTTGTTAACATTTTTGGAAAATGGTTATTAAGGGTTTAGGAAAATCCTGTATTAAACATTTAATAATAATAAGCAGTAATCATATTAAAAGCTAAACCAAAAAAATACCAAATTTAAAGTTATAGTGGCCTTGTTACATAATAAAATCCCAAGATTAAAAAGTACTGTTAAATAAGAACCAAAAGTTTACGAGAAAAACATGCATGGCCACCTCGAAGTCCGCCTCGGCTCCAAAACTGCAATATATGAATTACCTAAAACATTTAAAAAGAGGGGGTGAGTTTACGAAAACTCAGTGTGCACAACCCTCATCAGTAAGAACATGAATCACAACAGTTCAGGCTGAAGCCCATTTCAGTAACGATGGCAATTGGGCCGTAGCCCATAAAAGCCTCAGCTGGGTCTTAACCCATAAATGTCACATATCATATTTATCTGGGCCTAGCCGATCTCAATATTAAAAACCACATATTCAATGCATTAATGCCCATACCAACCCTGCACTCCTGTGGGGATTTAATCGACCCACCCATCCCTACACTCCTTATGTAGCACCGGTTGCGGTACTAACTTATCAGTACAGCATGGCTGCTCGATAGCTAAAAAGCCTTCGGTGGATCCACAGTCGTCAAGCGACCATGCGATCCTATTAGCACTTCCATCGTATTAATAATCCCATCCCCATGCAACATAATAACACATGAATGCAACATAAAATAATAATCATACGATAACAATCATAAATCACATACAAGAATAATCATATAACATGTAGGGCCGTTTTCGTCATTTTTCCCTTCAGGGGCATGTCTGTCATTTTACCCTTTACCTATCGAGGGTATTTTAGTAATTTTACCCTCCAGGGGTATTTCAGTAATTTCACACCTGCAATGGCCTTTCCAAAGGCCTAATATTGCCTCGAGCGACTCAACTACCATTTTCGGTCGTACCGAACTATTGGGCCTAAAACTCGATTTCGGCCCATTCGGGCCCACACTCTCGTGTGGCCCACCTAACACAAATCTAGCCACGTATATGAGATTCACCTAGTCTAGTTCACTATATACTGCACCATCATACATTTTATTCAATTGGGCCCATTGGGCCCACTTCAACCCATTGTGGCCCAAGCAGCCTCAACCCATAAGAATACTACTGATGGCCTCAACTATCATGTCGAAGCCCCACACATGTGCTCGCACGCTCGTGTGGCTACTATTGTCGTGGCCAGCTCTTTGGCATTTGCCGCTCTACAACCAGAGTAGAGAGAGTTACACACGTGATAGGAATTTGGTGCTAATCCGCGCTCCGAAGCTCCTACACCCAAACGCCCACCAAGGTATATTAACTCTCCTCATAGAATGCTATATATATAGCTAGCTTCTCCCCTTCCTTCTTCGTATCTTTCCGATGTGGAATCCCTCCGCTAGCAGAGTTCAAATCCAACTCAAACTCTTGTCATCCAATCCGCAAAATAAATACTCTTTTGCTTGTCATGAGATTCGAACCCAGGCTCCCTTGTAACATAATCCACGCCGCTAACCACTTGGCCACAAGCTCCTCAAGTGTCTTAAACCATGCGCAACTAAATATAAATCTATAGCCAAATTCTAAGGTCCATGTAAAAAGAAAACCAAAATGCAAGAGCCAAGACTTGAACCTTGGACCTCCTTCCTTCCTTGTGGCATCACTCCCTTGCTCCTTAAGTGGCATCACTTTACCACTACACCATACACTCCACTTGTGTCATTTTTCTCCATATTTTATTCTTAAAGCCTACCTACTAACTCCTAGGGTTTTTCTCGCCTAAAACCAAAATTTTCCTAAAGCCAAAGTTTGAACCCGGGACTTCATAGAAGCCCTCTAACCTTCCAAAATCACTTATCTAATAGGTACAACTTGCATTTAAACCTATCTCTTATTCTCCAAAAAATTTAAACGCTACTACGCTCAAGGCCCATTGGGCCCAATTCTTCTAGGCCCAATTTTAGGTTGTTACATTGTAATTTAGATTTTGTTGGAGTAGGATAAATAAGTAGATTTTCTTTTAGTTTTGTCGCATTTTGTTTAATTTTTTCTATGTAGGAACCTGACACAAAGGAGATACAAACAAATTCAAACTTTCAACTATCAAATGAGGAAGCACCTACCAATAGGAGTTCAAGCAATCATGATCAATCGGGTAACTTCTTTCATTATCTTTTGATGAGCTACGCATTGAGGACAATGTGTCAACTAAAGTGTGGGGGTAACATAGAAAATTTTGCTTCAAATTTTTACATTTTCTTTGATTTTTATTTGACACATCAAGACTTGTATTGCAACATAGCAACCAGTCTACTCCTCTGCAACTGTCTTCAGGGGTATGTCGCAAAACCTACAAATTATGTCACAACATTGAAGGCAGTTTCTTACTTTCTTCATTCTGCTCTCTATGTTGCGACATCAGATCTCCCATGTTGTGACATAGCTTCCATGATTGGCCCAAAATGCCTTCTAATGGTCTCTTGCACACTCATGAAGCACGTTAGCTCTCCCTTAGGCCTCATTCAACCCTTAAGGTTAATAAAAGACGTGATTTGCACATTTTATTAAATGGAAGTGAACCAAAGAAACTCAATTAGCACATAACAAAAATGCTTGTATTCAAGCTCACTAAATGTGAAAACTAGTTTAATCTACTACACTGAATTACGACAGATTAGTAACACTTCGTAACCCTACTTCGGTAATGGAGATGGGTTAGGGATGCTACAATCAGTCAAGTTCGAGTAAAGGATTTCTTAGATGTGTTTCTAGGAGAACTTCCAGGGATGCCACCTAATAGTGAAGTGGAGTTTTCAATTGAACTGGAACCTAGTATATCGTCTATCTCATGTGCTCCATACAAAATGGCACTGTTAGAATTGAAAGAGTTGAAAACACAATTTCAAGATTTTTTGGATAGGGGATTTATACGATCGAGTGTGTCACCATGGGGTGCACCAATTCTATTTGTGAAGAAGAAATATGAAACACTACTCCTATAGATATATTATCGCTAGTTAAATAAGGTAAATAAAAAGAATAAGTATCATTTGCCTAGAATTGAAGAATTGTTTGATTAGCTATGTGGGGCTACTATTTTCTCTAAGATTGATATGTGATCTTGATATTATCAAGTTAAGATCAGAGGTGGTGATGTCCCTAAGACTACATTTTGATCAAGGTACGGCAATTATGAATTCTTAGTGATATGTGTAATAGTCCGGTTTATACCCTAGTCCGGTTTATAATATTTTTTAATATTTTTTCTGTGCCATTGATATGTGATTAAGCATGTGGTAAATTTTCGTAAGCTAATTTGTCTGTTCGTGTGTTTAATTTGACAAAAGGACTGAAATGCATTAAATGTAAAAGTTGATTACTATTTGTTAAAGTATCAAAATGTTGTGGCTTTGTAAAGTTGAAGGACTTATATGGCAATTAAGCCATTACTATAGATAGTGGACGGCTATGGTCCATATTAACCTTTGAAAATATGTTTTATAAGTTTATATTATAAGGGTAATTATGTCATTCATGTATTAAGTATATTATGGTTTAATAAAAGCATGAAATTAGACATTTGTATCATCTTTTGGCCGAATGTCATAAAGAAAAGAAAGAACAAAAGCTTAAGGATTTCGGTTGGCTTTCATCTTGATTAAGGTATGATTTTGAGTCGGTTTTTGATAATTTCTACGTTTTTGCAATTGTTGCTTTGTCTACTATCAAGCCCATGTCTCAATTTTGTGTATTGATGATGTTTGTGAGATATGCCATTGATGATATGTTGAGCTTTGTGATGAATTTAGTTGTTAAATGAAAGTTTTAAGCTAGATGAACATGTTTTGTTCTTGAAGTTTTGATGAATTTAGCTAAATAGGGCTAAATTGTGAAAATAGCAAATTGAGGGACTAAATTGATAATTTGATGGAAAATATGGGCTTGAATGAGATGTATATGCATTCAGCTAAGTATGTGTATGTGTTGATTTTATGAATTTGATGTTTTGAGAAAAATGGACTAAATTGATATATTATGCAAATATAAGGGTTAATTTGCAAATAGCCCTAAAAATGTGTTCTTGGATTGAATTGGATGAATTAGTGAATAAAAGAGTTAATTTTGAATATGTTTAGATGGAGAACTGAGGAAAACAAACTTAGATCGCGGAAAAGCGAAAGTAAACGAGTAGCCGTTTTCATTCCGATAGATCGAATTTGATGTAAGTCATTATGCAAATAAACGTACTTGTATGAAATTTATATGACTAATGTTGATAATGGATGCTTATGAGAGAATTATGCATATGAATTTCGACATATGTTTGATATAGTGACTAAGTCCGAGAAGTCCCATACAAACCTAGGAATAGATAGGATTAGCTATGTCATGACATAGGTATCTGTTCTGTTTTTATCATGTAAGACCACGTCTGGGACGTTGGCGTTGATTTGAGACTCGTGTAAGACCACATCTGGGGCATTGGCATCGATATGAGCTTTACGTGTAAGACCATGTCTGGGACGTTGGCATCGTTATGATCCTTGCATGTAAGACCATGTTTGGGACATCAGCGTCGTATTAATTCATGTAAGACCCTATCTGGGACAGTGCCATCAATATCAGAGTGCTATAAGACCTCGTCTGGGACGTTGGCATTGTACATTATTCCGAACTTTCTAAGTATCCTACTAGATTCCTTACGGTTCAACGGGCAAGTTTGTGATTCGAATTGCAAATCTGAGCTTTGATAAATTAAGTGAATGAATATCCATTTCAGGTACGTTGCTTATATACTAATTGTGTATATAAGGTAAGTATCTATGTGAGCATATTATGATGTTATGTATATGGAATTGATGATACGATATGTAAAGTCTTGACTAGATGAACTATATGCATATATGGTATGTGACTTGGAAATATGGTAAGTTATGGCTAAGCATATGAGCTCAAGAAAGAATGAGGTGATTTTTGTCATGAGAACCATATTGGTCATCTTATTAATTCGGTTATGTTCAATTCGTGCTAAGTTTGTTTGTATATTGACTTACTAAGCTTTTGCAAAGCTTACTCTGTGTGTGTTTTCTCTATTTTATAGGTCGTCAAAGCTACTGAAGGCTCGGGACCGTCGAGGATTGTCATCACACTTATCAACTTGAGTTTGGTACATTTTGGATTTGTAAATAGCTAGATATGGCATGTATAGGCTAGTACTTCGGTATAAGTTGTTATATGAATTTAGCCATGGGATTTGGCTAGAGATAAGTTGAGATTATGCATTATGATCATGATATGTGAAGTATGTTTTGGTATGGTTAGCTGATTCATGAAATGGTCAAGTTTTTGAGTTAAGCAAATGAATGTATTATGCTTTTGTTATATTGTTTGGGTCTTGAAAGTTGGCATTGTTGAAATGATTACTGAATGTATAGATTGACTGGTTAATTGGTATGTTCTTGCTTGACACATGGGTATGAAATGAGTTGGTTGACATTGCTTATAGGTATGACCCAAAAGGGTGACATTTTTGGCCTTGAAAATGGCCTATAATGTCACACGGTTGTGGCACACGGGCGTGCCTAGTGATCGCGGGGCTAAGTCAGTAGCTAGCATAAGAGTACACGGCCTTGGCACACGGTCGTGCCAGCTGTCTAGCAGCCATGTGAATTTTGGCAGGATTGACCACGGCCTGGGTACACGGGCATGCTTAGTGGCCATGGGAATTAAGTCAGTTTCGACCACGGGGAGGACACATGGGTGTGTCTAGCTGCGGTGGGAGGCACACGGCCTACCCCCACGGGCGTGTATTCTCTGAAACTTAGAAAAGTTTTAAATTTTTCGAAAATATCTGTAAGTGTTTTGGTTTAGTCCCGACCTGGTTTATAAGTATGCTTAGGGTCTCGATGACTCATTTAAAGGACATTATGCTGGAGAATGATAAATGAATGTATGAATTTCTGTAAATGCTTTTCGATCTGTTCGGTAATGCTCCTAACCCTAATCCGGCGACGGACACAGGATAGGGGTGTTACAAAATGCGCATGCAATATTCATGGACTTAACAAATATTGTGTTTCACCCATATTTGAATCTGTTTGTGGTGGTTTTTATTGATGGTATTTTGGTTTACTCTAAAAATGAAGTTGATCATGAAGAACACTTGAGGATTGTACTGAGAACATTATGCAAGAATTGGTTATATGCCAAGTTTAGTAATTGTGAATTCTGGCTGAGAGAAGTTCATTTTCTGGGCCATGTGATTTCTACTAAAAGTATTAAAGTGGATCCTGATAAGGTAAAAATAGAGCTTGAATAGAATCCGCCAAAGAATGTCATTGAACTCTGTAGATTTTGGGGGCTAGCAGGCTATTATAGAAGGTTTGTGAAAGGCTTTTCAATATTGGCAACTACTCTTACTAGGTTGTTGAAAAGGACAGAAAAGTTTGAATGGACTAATTAAAGTATTCTTAATTGAAGCACTTGTCTTAGCTTAACCAGAATTTGGTGTGGAGTATACTAGCTTAACCAGAATCTGGTGTGGAGCATATTAGCTTAACCAGAATCTGGTGTGGAGTATATTATTTATACTGGCTGTGGCTTATGCATCACGCCAACTCAAACCTCATGAGAGGAATTATCCAACCCATGATTTGGAGTTGGCAGGAGTGGTTTTGGCGTTGAACATTCGAAGACACTACCTGTATGAAGCAAAGTATCATGTGTATTCTGATCACAAGAGCTTGAAATATTTTATGAAACAAAAATATTTGAATTTACGCCAAAGACGCTAGATGAAACTTTTAAAAGATTATGATTTGGCCATAGAGTATCACCCTGGAAAAGATAATGTTGTGGCATATGCTTTAAGTAGAAAAACAATAAGTATGGTAGATGATCGATCATTACTAGCAAAGCTAACTGTTAGGCCAACTTTTCTCTCCTAAATTCTAGAAGAATAGATGAAAGATGTATAGTGTGATTTGTATAAGCGGTGTTTGATGTCTGGTATTGAAGCAAACTTCAACTTGGGTAAAGAGGGTGAACTGCGATTCATTGGGAGAATGTACGTACTAGCTAGAAATGGCATAAGGTAAGAACTACTAAGAGAATCTCATCAAATACCCTTCTTGTGAAACCCAAAACCTAACCGAGACGGACTAACCCAAATGTAAAGCATTACATTAGCCACCTAAGTGACTCTCCGGCTAACGACCACCCAAGACACACCCTGACCTTATAACACCTCAATCCTATCTAATTATTAGTTATTTATTAATACGGAAGCAAATTATTAGCCAATTTTAAACTTTTCCTAGGTAGTTTAACTGAAGGGCATTTTTTGTCATTTTACCACCTATGGTAAAACTAACTCGATTTTAGATCTAAGTGTTTACCGACCTCTGTTTAGTCAAATTATGCAAGCCTAAAAGTTCCAGGTTAATTTGAGTTCGTTTCCTATGTCTAATTCAAGTTTTATTATTAGGGACTAAATTGTAACTTAAACAAATTAGAATACCAATTCAAAGAGACAAAAATTCAAATCCCAAAACCCACACGGCTTTGTCCCCCAGACCGTGTGTCATTAAAAAATCGTGTTCGCGTTGTGAAAAACTTTTAGACCAATCGGACACGCCCGTATGGAAATCCCATAGGCCCGTGTGTGATAGCTCCAATCTCCACACGCCTGTGTCACTTACCCACATGCCCGTGTGCAACCCCTCACATGCCTGTGTGGACAGGCCATTTAACATCCAATTAAATCAAGTATTGCATTTGCCATTTTCCAATGTTCAATGTTCAATTACCAATTGTAACACCAATATCATGGTCAAAAATTCCACTAACCATGCTCTAATCATCAATATAATTAGCCTAATTAATTTGCACAAAATCACTTAAATGCTTACTTACCATTATTCAATAAAAATTCAACTCTTGTACATATAATATCAATCTTGCCAAAATCAGCCTTTCAACCACAATTAATCAATTGAAATCATCAATTAAGTGACTAATTAAACATAAATGAATATCAATTTACCAAATTGCCCTTAGAAACACTCACCACACAATTTATTTTACCACAAACAAGTGATCAACCAAGCAAATCCAAGCTTCAATTTTGGTTAGCTCACTCCTCTTCAAGATTCGGAGCTTCAACAGAGATAAAGTAAACATTACCATATTTCTAATGCTATAATAAACATGAATTTTAATTAACTATACTAATCGAAATGCTCTCACAAAGATACCTTACCGAATTTGTAACATCAAGTCGAAAACTCGATCCCTCACAAAATCGATCTCTCCAACCCTCCTAAACACTTTCAATCATCAATACTGGACCAAATACACTTATACTAAGCATCAATTTCATCTTTAAATCAATTCACAAAATTCTGGAAAATCAGTTCATGAAGATGATGAAATTTGAATTTCTTTAAATTACCTCAGAAATCGTGTTTAATCTTGATAAATAAGATTAAAAACCTTTTAATAGATCCATTTTGATTTGGAACATCCATTGATTTGTGGATTTCCTCTCAAAATTCAAGATCCACCATTAAAGAACCATGTGTTGTTAGAAAAAGATAACATTGATAAAAATCATTTAACTGACTCTCAAATCATGTAAAAATGTTTCTAATAATCATAAAAACAAGTTTAGGATTGAAGATTACCTTTGATTCGCTTTAAATTTGTTGATTGAAAATCTTGATTCAAGAAACTTGTGAAATTTTAAAATATTTTTTTGCTACTTTTGAGAATAATTTTGGGTGAATTGAGAGAGTATTTTGAGAAGGAAATTGGTTGGATCTATTCTCTGATGATAGATCTTTAAAATCATGCAAATAAAACAAATTTTAAAGCTCTCTAATCTAATGTAAAATGTGTGAAAAGTGGGCTAGATACATTAGTTTTAAAACTGAAACCACCCACTAGAAATTTAAAAATTGGGAAATTTGCATAATGGCCACTCTCACATTTCCCTTACTTTACCATTTAATCCTTTCCCTCCAAAATTCTGAATTATAAGTTTTATTTGTCATATAAATACTCTAAATTTTCCCTTGTTTTACAATTAAATCCTATTTAATTAATATTTAAATTTTACTCAAATTACCCCCAATAAAAATTATTTTAAAATTCTTTTTCAACCAAAATTGATTTTTTTCATTAATAATTATGTAAAATATTTAAAATACATTTTTTAAAAATTTTCTGGATTATTGTATAATCAATTTTAGATGAAATTAACCTCCTAAATTAAATTAAAAATTACTAGGAACCCTATAAATTCCTAGTTTCACACTCAAAACCCGAAAAATATACCCAAAATTACTAGACCCAGTTTAGGGATATTACTCTTCTCACTCCATCAAAGAGGTGTCAAAAGGTATAAAGATTTGAAAAGTTTTTAATGGTGGCCTAGAATGAAGAGGGATTTCATAGAATATGTTTCAACTTGTTTGACTTACCAAAGAGTTAAAGCAGAGCATCAAGTTCCTTTAGGTAAGTTGTATCCTCTGGAGATAATAGAATGGAAATGGGATAGAATTATTATGGATTTTGTATCAGAGTTACCTCTTAGTTCTTCAAAGAAGAATTCAGTGCATTTTCTACCACTAAGTGAGCTCACTTTCTGATAGTGCATACTACTTATTCTCTGGAAAAATTAGTCGAGCTCTATATCTTTAAGATAGTGTGCCTTCATGGAATTCTATCTTCCATAGTTTCAGACAGAGATCCAAGGTTTACATCAAGGTTTTGGAAACAATTGCAACAATAATTGGGAACCAAGCTACAATTCAGTACTGTCTTCCACCCTCAAACAAATGGTCGGTCTGAAAGAGTCCTTCAAGTCCTAGAAGATATGCTAAGAAGTTGTGCGATTGAATTTGGGATGAACTAGGAAAGGTATCTTCCTCTGGTTGAATTTGCATATAATAACAGTCATTATGCCAGGCTGAATATGTCTCCATTTGAAGCTCTGTATGGAAGAATGTGTAGAATGCCCACGTGTTGGATGGAACATAGTAAAAGGAAATTGGTAGGTCCTAAGTTGGTTTGAGAAACAGAAGAAAAAGTTTCTTTCATCAGTAGTCATCTGAAAGCTGCCCAAGATCATCATAAAGCTTATGCTAATTTGAATAGGAAAGAGATTTCTTTTGAAGTTGGTGATAGAATGTTTTTAAAAATTTCTCCTTGGAAGAAAATTATAAGATTTGGTCAGAAAGGAAAATTGAGTCCACAATTTGTAGGGTCATATGAAATTTTAGAGCAAGTTGGACCAATGGCTTATAGGATGGCTTTACCTTTGGAGTTATCAAAGATTCACAAAGTGTTTCATATATTTATTCTAAGAAGATATTGATTAAATCTAAATCATGTTGTGCAGATTGAAGATTTAGGGTGGAACCAAATCTGTTATACGAAGAAAAGCCTCTTTGTATCTTGGCAAGAGAGGTGAAAGAGCTAAGGAATAAGAGGATTCCATTAGTGAAAGTATTATGAAGAAATCATAATGCAGAAGAAGCTACTTGAGAATGAAAAATTTTAATGAAAGGGCAGTATCCTCAGCTTTTCACAAGTACGGATTTTGAGGATGAAATTTTCTAAGTAAAGGAGAATTGTAATAGCCCACCCGACGGAGTTTTCGTATTTGGTTACTATTTGGGATGGTAAATTAAGGATAGATTTGATTAAGTAAAGTATTTGTTATAGCTAAGTATATAATTTTGTATAATTCACCATTTGGCGACTTCTAGTTTGGCAAGCTTTATGGTTTGGCAAACTCTTCTGCTAAGTATCCTCCCACCCTAGATGCTTTGGGCGAACTCGCTATAAGCTTGAATTAAGTCCCATTTTTATTGAATAGCATGGAAATGAATTCAATTAAGTTATTTGACTATTTTAGTTTTAATCAACAATTATGTTAAATTTTATAGTTGTAATACCATAAAGCTCGGACTGGGCAACCAAACCGAGTATTAGGTGTTACAATATCACTGATTGGCTTGTTTAGTCATTCCAAATTTTAGGTTAATTGCCTAATTCAGAGAGTATATGCTGAAACCTCTATAAAAATAATAAATCAAGTTTAAGCCTATTTTTTTGTGCAACACCTCATTCCAACAATGGGGTGTAACACTCCTAACCCGTATCCGTCATCAGATCAGGGTTATGAAGCATTACCATACAATCGAGAACATTAAAACTTAATACCACTCAATAACATAATTAATTCATAAACCAATAATATGCATACATACCATCCCTAAATCAAGCCCTTGAGGCCTAAAAAAAACCTTAGAAGCTATATGGGACCAATTTGAAATCATTTGAAAAGTCTAGGAGAAAGTCACAAAAATTTAGAAATAGAGGTCACACAGAAAGAAACTAATAGGCAATTAATGCTTAGTAAGCTCATATAAAATAAAACATAACTTACCATTTCATTTGTATAATATAAAACATATGCATAATATAATCCAAACCATAAGATTGGTATAATCCTATACATCATCATCAATACACAAGTTAGCACACTTGAACATAAATCAAATGAGCCATCCATAATATAAGTCATTTTCCATATGAAATACATCAATTAGTTCGTGCATTCTTTCCATAAGATCATGCTTGATTCTATTTGAATACTTACCTTTTCAATCCCTTTTCTTGCCCGTTGAACCATCTAGAATTTCATCGGATACTCGGGAAAGCTCATACAAAGTGTGCCTTTACATATAACTATAACCTTTCCTTTACATCATTGCTCACACGAGCTGTGAAATGGGCCTGCTCACATGAGCTGCGAGTCAAAATTTAAGCTACATGGTGCTGCTCACACAAGCTGTGGAGTATCCACAACAAATGCAGGACCTCAACCATTGGTAGGACATTCAAGACCAGCACCCAAAACATGAAATCCCTAATGACATGTCATTTGTATCCTACGAATTCCTAAGGTTCAACCGGGACTCGATAACCATCATAGCATTGATTTGTTTATACATTGTTCAATTAACATTATAAATAACACAATAACATATAATTTAAATAGCATTAATACGATAACCATTCATACGAACTTATCTCGATGACTAGGGCAATAGAAGTTAAATCGAGTTAATCCCAAGCTCTTGCTTTGCCTCGATCTAGGTCTGTACTTATCTTGATCTAAATGGACAATTTCAATCAATTTAATACTTATAGTATTCAATTTAATCCACATTTCATATTTATGCAAAATTAACCATTTTGCCCCTAACATTTTACCTTTTCACAATTTAGTCCTTAAGCTCATAAATTGAAATCTAATCATTTTAAATAAAATCCATGTTAATCAGACATGCAAGGGACCTTGAAACAACTCATATTTACCATCATATCACAATAAAACCCTAGAATTTATACCATTCACAATTTAGTCCCTAATTCCAAAATTTAATAAAAATCACTTAACAAAACTTGTTTATTTTTCAACAAAGATTCATAATCTACCATTTAACATCAAAAACCATTCAAGAACATTCATGGCATAACCCTCAACCTTTAACAATTTTACAAATTAACCCCGAGCTAGCTAAATTAAGCTAAAACGAACTCAAAAACATAAAAAAATAATTAAAAACGAAGCTTAAAAACATACCATGCAAGAAGAAAGTGTGAAATCAAAACTTCCATCTCCATAACTGGTTATTTTCAGTTTTGAGATTGAAAAATAAGAAATATGATAGCCTTTTTCCTTTTTCTTTGTTTAATATTTACTTTAATTATCAAATTACTAAATTAACCTTAATCTTTAACTTTAAAAATCACTTAAACTATGTCCATATATGTCCACTAACTTTAAGAATGGTAAAATTACCATTTAAGTCCATTTACTTTCATTTCCATAGTCATTTAATCCTTTTAACTTATAAAACTCAACTTTTGCACCTTTTTACGATTTGGTCCTTTTTACTTAATTAATTAAGCAAACATCAAAATTTCTTAATAAAATTTTAATATGACCTTAATAAAATCCATTAGAAACTAAATAAATAATAAAATATTAATTTACTCATCAGAATTATTGTCTCGAAACCACTATTTCAATATCACTAAAAATGGGTTGTTACATGGGGTTGAGGTGTTACATGAATGTGGCATGGTATGCAAATATAATATTGGTAGTGAATTAACCATGTTGATTAGATGAACTATTTGGTGTGATGTATAAAATGCCATGATGTGAAAGTGTATGGCTAATAATAAGTATAATAATGGTGTGTAAATTAAATAATTGGCAAATTATATTGTCGTGTGATAAGTAGTAATTGTTGGCTGAGTATTTGCGTATGATATGCATGATATTTATGAAGCTTTAAGGAGGTTAGGATGGACATTCATGTGATTGCCTAGACATTCTTTTTTTCTGGCTATGAGGGAGGTTCAGTTGCACTGAGTCAGTAAAGGAGATTTGAATGATACGAAGAATGGTGCATACTAGTGTATGAGATACATTTGTGGGGGACGTTTGAAAGCCCTTTATGTGGGACGTATAAGAGCCCTTAGTAGGAAGAATAAAAGTCCATAGTCATGGCAATACTGTAGATAGTCATGGCAATACTATAGATATAGAAAGTCCATTAGGACTATCTACTATGGAAAGTTCCTCAAAACTATCTAATGTGGAAAGCCCGTCAAGACTATCTAATGTGGAAAGCCCGTCAAGACTATCTGTAACAGTCTGGTTTATACCCTAGTCAGAACAGTCGTTTCGAGACCACAAATCCAAGTCCGAATAATATTTTAATATTATTTTTCTGTGCCGTTGATATGTGATTAAGCATGTGGTAAATTTCCGTGAGCTAATTTGTTCGTTTGTGTGTTTAATTTGACAAAAGGATTAAAATGCATTATATGAGCCAATAATTAGTTAATGGATGACTAAAAGTCATAAATGGCCTTATGTTTGTAGGTTATAAATATTTTGTAATAAGGATAATATGGTAAATTAGTATTAAAATGAATTATAGTAAAAGAAACAAATGAAAGATGATAGTTATCATCTTTTTATGAGTACCGAATATTGAAGAAAGGAAAAAGAAGAAGTTGAGCTAGGTTTCGGCAATTGAAAGCTTGAATTACGGAGAGTTTTGACTTCGATTTTCGATAATTTCTACGTTTTTACAATCGTTGCTTAGAAAGCTACAAAACCCATCTATGAATTTTGTGAATTGATGATGTTTGTGTGATATGCCATTGATGATATGTCAAGCTTTTTGATGATTTTTGTTGTTAAATGAAAGATAGGAGCTAGATGAACATACTTTGTTCTTGAATTTTTTATGAATTTAGCCAAATAGGGCTAAATTGAGAAAATAGCAAGTTAAGGGACTAATTTGTGAATTTGATGAAAAATGTGGGCTTATATGTGTTGTATATATATTCGGCTAAGCATGAGCATGGGTAGATTTTGTGAATTTGATGTTTTGAGAAAAATGGACTAAATTGATAAATTGTGCAAATATGAGGGTTAATTTGCAAATAGCCCTGAATGTGTGTCTTTGGATTGAATTGAATGAATTAGTGAATAAAAGGGTTAATTCTGAATATGTTTAGATCAAGAACAGAGGAAAATGGACTTAGATCGCGGGAAAGCGAAAGTAAACGAGTAGCCATTTTCATTCCAATAAACCGAATCCGAGGTAAGTCATTATGCAAATAAACGTATTTGTATGAATTTGTAAATGTTCATATGACTAATAATGATAATGAATGTTTATGAGACGTTGAGCATATGAATTACGAGATAAGGTCGATATAGCGACAATATCCGAGAAGTCCCGTTCGAACCTAGGAATAGATAGGATTAACTTTGTCATGACATAGGTATCTATTCTTTTTTATCATGTAAGACCACGTTTGGGATGTTGGCGTTGATTTGAGATTTCGTGTAAGACCACGTGTAACATCCTGGAAAGGGCCTATGCATTTTCGGTTTAATTGTACGAAGTGACATGTTTTATGTACTAAGAATAAATTTTGAATATTTTTGGAAACCCGGAAATGAATGAAAATGATTTGGAAATGAACATTTTTGGAAACCTAAAAATGTATGGACATGATCTAGAAATGATTCAAAAGAGGAAAGTGAACATTTCTGGAAACTTGGAAATGTAAGGAAATGATTCAAAAGAGAAAAGTGAACATTTCTGGAAACTTGGAAATGTAAGAAAATGTCAAGTTTACAGAGCCGAACGAAAATTTTAGGAAACTTAGAAATGACTTAGAAATGTCGAGTTTTAAAGTTTTAAAAGAGGAAATTAAGGCAAGGTGGCCTTAAAAGAAAAAGTTGGTAAAATTTGACACACAAACAGGCTTGGAAAAGTGGCCTGAAGATGTCACCTAGGGCCTCTAGAAATGGCGCCACATGCAAGGGTGTTGGGCCTGAGTTCGAGTCACTTGGGAAGCAAATAAAGGAAGTTTTATTTTTGCTTTTAGAAGCCTGAGGTGGATGGCACAAGCCTTCTAGAAAGGAGGAGTTTTATTTTCATAAATATTCGATTAATAAGGTGATAAATAAGGGATTTAATTTGGATTATTTTTGAAGAGATAATAAAGGATTATTCTCTAATTATTTTAAATTAAGGAGATAAAGCTATCAAATAAAGAAGAGTGGTGGCCAAGTAAGGGATTATGAGTAGTAGTTTCGGCTATAAAAGGAAGAGAATAGGGCTACTCATTATTTTTTCTTCCTTCTCTTCTCTCTGCCGAATTTCTGAGTGCTCTCTTCTCTTCTCTTCTCTTTTTCTTTTGTCAAGCCGAATCTATAGTCCACCATTGTCAAAATTCTCAAGTTTTCTTTTCTTCCTATTTCTTCTTACCAATCCATTCAAAAGCCGAATCTTGGAAGGGCTTCAAGCATAGGTGCTGTTGATTTCTTCAAAGGTAAGAACAAGTTTGATTTCCATTCTTTTCTTTTAGATTAGCCGAGAGATAATCTAACCCCATACATATTATGGTTGCCGAATATGGAAGGATCTTTCGGGATTATCAGAGTAGTCGACTAAAAGGAGGAGTATTCGGGATTTCTAAGATTAAGGTAAGACATGTGAATATTCGGCCAAAGGCCTTGATTTATGTTTCGATGATTAAGATTAAGTCTAATGAAAGGTTTTAGGGATTTCGACATTCCTAGGGAAACAAGGAACAGTTTCGGGATTTTTTGGTGTTCCAATCGACAACAAGGTAAGAATACTAATCCTACTAGGATTTGGAATTTTGGCCGAATGGCTTTTTATTAAGGTAATAAGTGATAAATCAATGTAGGGATTAAGGATCTAAGCATTAGATCAAGCTTTTCGGGATCTCAAGGAAATTTTAAGCGAATCAGGTGTGTACCCTACACCAATCTTGATAGATTCATGGCTTTAACTTAATATATGTTTTAATCTGAAAATATAAGAATATGGCTAAGGTACCGTGTTACGATACAAAGTACTCAGGTACGTTTCCTACTCCTACTAGGATTATGAAACACGAGAATAAGAATAAGAATGTGAACTCTGGCATATTTATGCATATTATTATTATATGGGGCGTATGGGTTTTATTTTGAAAGGGGAAGTGAATGTGGTGACCTAAGACCACGAACACGGTGACCTAAGACCGTGATATCTGAAAAGTTGTGACCTAAGACCACAGTAATCAGAAAGTGGTGACCTAAGACCACAATAATCTGAACGTGGTGACCTAAGACCACGAATGCGTTGACCTAAGACCGCAATTTGGTGTGTAGCAGAAGGAGGGTCGACTTAGTAGTCCCCACGGTGTGACTGGCAGGTACGGGGGTGTGTAGCGAATGGACAATTAGGTTTGGGTTTGGGAATGCATCATAACTTGTATTCTATGTTTTGAATGTGTAACTCTTGTATGCCTAATTCTATTATGATTTAGTGTCATGTACACATTGAGTCTGTTTGACTCACCCCGTTGTGAGACTATTTTCAGTGACGATCGATAATGGACCTGGGCTCGCGAGAAGCTTAGGGATGGCCATGCACAAAGACAAGAATTTTAATTAATGTGGATTTTTATTTTTATCAAGTACTTAAACTTAAAGTTTGGGGAATTACTTGATGTAATAAGGCTCTTTAATTCTTTTACTCTTATTTATTATGTTTACAAATTATTATTTATGGATTCAAGTAAATTTATTTTGAAATAAACCCTAAATGTTTATCACCTTAAATAAATGGGTTTCAATGTAAGATAAATTGGTTTTCAATAAAAGCCCAACCCAAACAATATTTTTTTTAAAAATCGTACAAATTTTCTTTAAGTAACAAAAGAATTTGAAACTGGTTTACTTGAGGAACATACCAAATCTGGTCAAAGCTCGTGGGTTGGGTTTGGGGTGTTTCACCACGTCTGGGACGTTGGCTTCAATTTGATCTTTACGTGTAAGACCACGTCTGGGACGTTGGCATCGATTTGATCTTTACGTGTAAGACCACGTCTGAGACATTGGCATCGATTTGATCTTTACGTGTAAGACCACATCTGGGACGTTGGCATCGATTTGATCTTTACATGTAAGACCACATTTGGGATGTTGGCATCGATTTGATCTTTATGTGTAAGACCTCGTCTGGGACGTAGGCATCGATATGAGTTTTACGTGTAAGACCATGTTTGGGACATCGACATCGTATTAATATGTGTAAGACCCTGTCTGGGACAGTGGCATCGATATCTGAGTGCATATAAGACCTCGTCTGGGACGTTGGCGTTGTACGACTATTTCGAGATTTCTGAGTATCCTATTAGATTCCTAATTGTTCAACGGGGCAAATCTGTGATACGAACTACAATTTCGAGCTAAGAACAAATACGTGAATGTACATCCATTTCAGGTACGTTGACATATATATGCTTTGTATAAGCATGGAAGGTAAGTATGTATGTGTATTAATGCAAATGAACATTTGAGATATATGTATATTTGAGATATGAGCAAATGAGATCTTTGGGATGTGTGGATTGGTAAAAAATGGCAAACCAAGTGAGCAAAAAGTTCATTTATGTGCTTGAATTAAGGATATGTTAATGAATTCCAATTGCCATACTTATGAATGAATTATGTTAAGTTATTTGAATATGACTGTAACACCCCAAACCCGGCCTAAACGTTACGACCGGATCTGGCATGTCACATAAAAGGGTTGTTTATAAACTGCGCGTCTATTAAAAATTTCGAGTTTAAATATTTATTCGCTGGTAATCCTTTATTTAAAATTTTGGAAAACGATTATTACGAGTTTAGGAAATTCTCGTATTGAACATTTAATAATAATAGGCAGTAATCAAATGAGAAGCTAAACCAAATAAAATACCAAAATTTAAGTTATAGTGGCCTTATTACATAACAAAAACTCAAATAAAAATAAGTCCAAATAAAAGAAAAATAAGTTTACGAGAAAACATTCCATGGCCACCACAAGTCCTTCTCAGCTCCCAAATCTGCGATCTAATGATTACCTGCAAAATTAAACAAAGGGGTGAGTCACTGAGACTCATTGTGTAAATCCCCTATAACACATAAATGGCTCGAGGCCCACAATCGCATACCGGCCTTAGCCCACTCAAGATGACATAAAAATAAATGAATGCATCATGTCCCAGCCCAAACCTAGTTTTTCCATCCTCTACACGCCAACCCGTACCAGCCAATCACACCGTGGGGATTTCTACAATCAACCCTCCATCCGCTACACGCCATCTCGACAGTCATGCTGTCAGTTATAATACCGATCACCATGTGACCTTATAATCCACTGTGGCAGAGCCACCGATCACTGTGTGACCTTATAATCAAATATGGCAGAGCCACCGATCACTATGTGACCTTATAATAAATGTGGTAGAGCCACCGATCACTATGTGACCTCATAATATAACGTGGCATAGCCACCGATCACTATGTGACCTCATAATCAAGCACTTTCCCTTAAACATCATAACATCCCAAATCCCATGCAACATGACATAATAATTCGTGTATGCAGTATGTCATGTGTGCAAAACACATATCAAATATAAGTATAACATGAATTACCATCATAATCAGATAGACATAATACAACATAATCAAGCTAATCAACCTCTAAGGGTATAACTGTAATTTTACCTAGCAAGGGTATTTTCGTAATTTACCTATCGAGGGTATTTCAATAATTTTGCACCTACAATGGCCTTTTCGAAGGCCTAATGTCGCCCCGAGCGACTCAGCTACCATTTTCGGTCGTACCGGACTATTGGGCCTAAAACCCGATTTCGCCCCATTCGGGCCCACACGCTCGTGTTGCCCACCTAACACAAATCTAGCCACGTATACGATATTCACCTAGTCTAGTTCAGTAATACTACACCATCATACAATTTTATTCAATTGGGCCCATGGGCCTATTGGGCCCACTTCGGCCCATCGTGGCCCAAGCAGCCTCAACCCACAAGAATGCTACTGATGGCCTCAACTATCGCGTCGAAGCCCCACATGTGCGCTCGCACACTCGTGTGGCTACTATTGCCGTGACCGGCACTTCGGCATTTGCCTCTCTACAGCTAGAGTAGAGAAGTACACACCTAATAGGAATCTGGTGCTAATCTGCGCTACGACCACTCCTGTGCCCAAACACCCTCCAAAGTGTATTCACTCTCCTCACAAATGCTCTATATATAGCTAGCTTCTCACCTTCCTTCTTTGTATCTTTCCGATGTGGGATTCCTTCATCAGTAGAGTTTAAATCCAACTCAAACTCTTGCCGTCCAATTCACAAAATAAATATTCCCTTACTTTTCATGATATTCAAACCCAGACTCCCTTATAGAATAATCCACGCCGTTAACCACTTGGCCACAAGCTCCTCTTGTGTCTGAACCATGCACAACTAAATTTAAACCTATAGCCAAATTCTAGAGTCCATTTAAAAAGAAAACCAAAATACAAGAGCTAAGACTTGAACCTTGGACCTCCTTCCTTCCCTGTGGCGTTACTCCCTTGTCTCTTATGTGGCGTCACTTTACCACTACACCACACACTCCACTTGTGTCATTTTTCTCCATATTTTATTCTTAAAACCTACCTACTTAACTCCCAGGGTTTTTTTCGCCTAAAACCAAAATTTCCCTAAAGCCAAAGTTTGATCCCGAGACTTCATAGAAGCCCTTTAACCTTCCAAAATCACTTATCGAATAGGTCTAACTTGCATTTAATCCGATCTCTTATTCTCACAAATTTTAAACGCTACTACACTCAAGGCCCATTGGGCCCAATCCTACTAGGCCTAATTTTGGGATTTTACAAATCTACCCTCCTTAAAGAAATTTTATCCTCGAAATTTTCAACTACAGGAACAGTCGTACAACCTAACCTACAACACTATGCTCACGCTGTGCACTCTGATTCTAATAACCCTAATATACTTTTAACTAGAATTTAGAACTCCTACACACACTCAAAAACATCTAGCCATTAAAGCAGACAAATATTTCATACGCAACCAACTTTATATCCGAACATCACATCCAAACCAAACACACATAATTGCTACCAGAAATGCAGCATATAACAAAGCAAAGTATCAAGAAACTTACAGTGCAGATTGGTGCCGGAGACTCGGGTGCCATACTTCTAAAAAAAATAGATATATATTTTTCTAAACCATTTTCCAAACCATCCTTTGAAAACATTTTTAAACCCAAACCCACAGTCGAGTTTTTGAACCTCGGCTCTAATACCATAATTTTAACACCCAAACCTAGCCTAAACGTTACTACCGGATCTGGCATGTCACATAAAAGGGTTGTTTATAAATTGCACGTTTGTTAAAAATTTCGAGTTTAAATATTTATTCACTGGTAATCCTTTATTTAACATTTTGGAAAACAATTATTAAGGGTTTAGGAAATTCTCGTATTGAACATTTAATAATAATAGGCAGTAATCAAATGAGAAGCTAAACCAAATAAAATACCAAAATTTAAGTTATAGTGGCCTTATTACATAACAAAAACCCAAATAAAAATAAGTCCAAATAAAAGAAAAATAAGTTTACGAGAAAACATTGCATGGCCACCACAAGTCCGCCTCAGCTCCCAAATCCGCGATCTAATGATTACCTACAAAATTAAACAAAGGGGTGAGTCACCGAGACTCAGTGTGTAAATCCCCTATAACACATAAATGGCTCGAGGCCCACAATCGCATATCGGCCTTAGCCCACTCAAGATGACATAAAAATAAATGAATGCATCATGTCCCAGCCCAAACCTAGTTTTTCCATCCTCTATACCCCAACCCGTACCAGCCAATCACACCGTGGGGATTTCTACAATCAACCCTCCATTCGCTACACACCATCTCGACAGTCATGCTGTCAGTTATAATTTCGATCACCATGTGACCTTATAATCCACTGTGGCAAAGCCACTGATCACTGTGTGACCTTATAATCAAATATGGCAGAGCCACCGATCACTATGTGACATTATAATCAAATGTGGTAGAGCCATCGATCACTATGTGACCTCATAATATAACGTGGCTTAGCCATCGATCACTATGTGACCTCATAATATGACGTGGCATAGCCACCGATCACTATGTGACCTCATAATCAAGCACTTTCCCTTAAACATCATAACATCCCAAATCCCATGCAATATGACATAATAATTCAGGTATGCAGTATGTCATGTTTGCAAACATATATCAAATATACGTATAACATGAATTACCATCATAATCAGATAGACATAATACAACATAATCAAGCTAATCAACCTCTAAGGGTATAACCGTAATTTTACCTAGCAAGGGTATTTTCATAATTTACCTATCGAGGGTATTTCAGTAATTTCACACCTGCAATGGCCTTTTCGAAGGCCTAATGTCGCCCCGAGTGACTCAGCTACCATTTCCGGTCGTACCGGACTATTGGGCCTAAAACCCGATTTCGGCCCATTCGGGCCCACACGCTCATGTGGCCCACCTAACACAAATCTAGCCACGTATATGATATTCACCTAGTCTAGTTCAGTAATACTACACCATCATACAATTTTATTCAATTGGGCCCACGGGCCCATTGGGCCCACTTCGACCCATCGTGGCCCAAGCAGCCTCAACCGACAAGAATACTACTGATAGCCTCAACTATCGCATCGAAGCTCCACAGTGCGCTCGCACGCTCGTGTGGCTACTATTGCCGTGACCGGCACTTCGACATTTGCCTCTCTACAGCTAGAGTAGAGAAGTACACACCTAATAGGAATCTGGTGCTAATCCGTGCTCCGACCACTCCTGTGCCTAAACGCCCTCCAAGGTGTATTCACTCTCCTCACAGAATGCTCTATATATAGCTAGCTTCTGACCTTCCTTCTTTGTATCTTTCTGATGTGGGATCCCTTCATCAGTAGAGTTTAAATCCAACTCAAACTCTTGCCGTTCAATTCGCAAAATAAATACTCCCTTGCTTTTCATGAGATTCGAACCGAAGCTCCCTTATAGCATAATCCACGCCGCTAATCACTTGGCCACAAGCACCTCTTGTGTATTAAACCATGCGCAACTAAATTTAAATCTATCGCCAAATTCTAGAGTCCATTTAAAAATAAAACCAAAATGCAAGAGCCAAGACTTGAACCTTGGACCTCCTTCCTTCCCTGTGGCGTCACTCCCTTGCCTTTTATGTGGCGTCACTTTGCCCTACACCACACACTCCACTTGTGTCATTTTTATCCATATTTTATTCTTAAAACCTACCTACTTAACTCCCAGGGTTTTTTTCGCCTAAAACCAAAATTTTCCTAAAGCCAAAGTTTAATTCCGGGACTTCATAGAAGCCCTCTAACCTTCCAAAATCACTTATCCAATAGGTCCAACTTGCATTTAAGCCAATCTCTTATTCTCAAAAATTTTAAACGCTACTACTCTCAAGGCCCATTGGGCCCAATCCTACTAGGCCCAATTTTGGGATTTTGCAATGACTTACTAAGCTTTTGGAAAGCTTACTCTATGTGTTTTCTTTGTTTTATAGGTTGTCAAAGCTACTGAAGGCTCGGGACTGTCACAGATCGTCATCACACTAATAAACTCATTTTGGTACACTTTAGAAATGTAAATATTTAGATATGGCATGTATAGGCTAGTTTTTGGTACAAGTTGATGTATAGACTTGGTCATAAGATGTGGCTAATTTTGTTCATATGTTGCCTTGATGAATTTGGCATGTGATGTTGTTTTGGAAAGTTTTGATGTTCATGAAATGGTCAAGTTTTTGGGTAGACAAATGATGGTGATATGCCTTAGTCATATATATGTTTTGTCTTGAAAGATGGCATGAATGAATTAGATATTAAATACATAGTTTGAATGGACAAATTGGTATGTTTTTGGTTGCTATATGTTCAGGGTATGTCTTGGATTATGATGCTTGTAAGTTTGACCCTTATGGGTGGCAATTTGGCCTTGTAAATGCCTAAAATGTCACACGGTTGAGGCACACGGGTATGCCTAAAGACCGTGGGTGATTAGTAGGATGTAGTTTGGTAACACACGGCCTCAACACAGGGGTGCCAGCTAGCCGTGGTGTACAAGTCAGTAGCTAGCTAAGGGTACACGGCCATGGCACACGGACGTGCTTGGTGGTCGTGGTGGGGAAGTCAGTATATGGCCAAGTAGCACACGGCCATGGCACACAGGCGTGCCTAGTGACCGTGGAGATATAGTCAGTATATAGACACGGATGGACACACGAGGATGTCTAGGAGCCGTGGAGGGCACACAGTCTCCTCCCACGGGCGTGTCTCCCCTTTAGTTTAGAAAAATTTTAAATTTTTTTCCATAAAAGTTGTATGTGTTTCGGTTGAGTCCCGACTTGATTTATAAGCATGATTAAGGTCTCGATGACCGTTTTAAGGGACACTATGCTTGAGAATGATGTTTGAATGTATGAGCTTCCGTAAATGATTTTCGATCTGTCTGGTAATGCTCCTAACCCTAATCCGTTGACAGACTCGGGATAGGGGTGTTACACTATCTAATGTTGAAAGTCTGTCAAGACTATCTAATATGGAAAACCTGTTAAGACTATCTAATGTGAGAAGTCTGTCAAGACTATCTAATATGTAGAAGTCCATGAGGACTATCAAATATAGGGAAAGTCTGTCAGTACTATCGTTGTGAGGAAAATTTGCCAGAACTATCTTGTAAATATGATTTTACACTACATATGTTTGTATGAGTCCACCAAAAAGATGATTTACTATTATGAGAAGGTTACTACGTCTGTGTTAATGGTTATAATGAGGCGGGTACAAGTTATAAAGGCCTATAGGCTTTGTTATTACATTTTTATATCTACAGTAGTTACAGAATTCAATCTGGTAAAAGTAAGCAGAATCATTCGAGCATTCAAATCTAATTTTATAGGTCTGCCAATAATAAGTTCGCAGACAAATTGTAGGGAAGTCATATTATATATGACAGTCCACCAGGTTCTTGTTAGGGACAATATAAGAGTATCCCTTTATACTTTTGGAAGGTATGAATAGTTTATCCAAGAATTTTTTTTGTCTGAGACAAAGTACGAAAGATCGGTATCTGACCATGTGATCAAAGAAAAGGATCCATCCACTGGAATTGTCAAAAAAAGCACTAATAATGGTTTGTGGTTGAAGGGATCATCTAGTAACTACAAAAGTGTTTGCAAGGAAAACTACTAAAGAAAGGATTGGCAGAAACTAACAAAGCAAAATATATCAGTGTCTTTATTTGGGCATCCGTTATTGTACACCATTAAAATATCATCATTAGATCATTACATAATTAAGACTATGCCAAAAAGATTAAACGGATGTGTTTTTGTCACAAGCAAAGTCATGTGTTTTCCGAATGTTTAAAGAATCAGCCTGATGACACTGTATTGTTGCCAAGTACAGATTGCTCACTAGGTTCAATTGAACTTACCACTGTGTTGCTATGAATTGCAGGTTTAAATGGTTGATTCTAGGAATCAATAAGAGAGACCGGCCACATTTTTTCAGGCTTAAATACCGTACTTTGTAGTCGTAGTAACATGCATATAGCGGGGCGACCTAGAAACGGAATCTCAAGGCTCGAGTCGATTTTGTACATAAGTCTAAAATAACTTTCAATTTTCAAGTCTATTATTTTCTTCGATAGTAGAACTTCCATAGAAATAAGTACTCTTCTTGAATTAGGAAATTTGGTAAAGCCATTAAGTTATGTGTCTTAAGATTGTAATAAATCCCTTAAGCTAAATCAGTTAATTATCCAAATTGCAAATGCTTATTATATTATCTTCATTTGTATGCTGAGAGTGTTAAATTAAAGATTTGTAAATAAGAGTTAGCATGTTGTCAATTTAAGTTGCGATATTAATTTAAAATGAATGTGTTAGGAAATTGTTATTGAAGTGTAGGATCTGGCGATCAAATTAGATATGGAGTGTTACAGATGGGATAATTCTCGATTGACTTAATAATTATAATGCCCCAAATTTGGGCCTAGAATAAATGGGTTTCGTGTGTCGAGAGAATGGATTTTGTCAATCGGGAAAAAAAGGGGGGGATAATGAATTAAGGGTGTTTAAAAAAAATTATGATTGCATGTTTAGTTTAATTTTTAGGTGATTTAGGAAGGGTTGGTAGTGTTGGAAAAGTCATGGGCTCGATCTTGGGCTTCAGCAAAAATTTTGTTTTTACCCTTAAGTGTGGTTGGTGTTAGTCAGAAGGCTTTTAAAATATTTTTGGGTTAGAAGATAGCACAAGAAAGTAGGTGGTCTGGTGGCCTGGGGCATTTTGAACAAGCTGGTGGTCAAAGGTTCAAGTCTTGGACTTGGCAAAAAAAAATTTTATTGCGCATATGTTAGTATGAAGGCCAGAATTTAGGCCTTATAATTAGTTGGGTCTGATTTATGACACAAAGAAACGCCTAGCCCAGTGGCAGAGGCGTTAGGAGTAGGAGGGGGAGCAGGGTTCTAGTCGCAGCGTGCACTAAATATTGGTTTTTTTAAGTAAACTTGGAGCGCAACAGAAAAGTTTATAATTAATTGGGGAGGAATTATGACTTAAATAAAGTGGGCGGTAGAGTGGCAAGAGGCGTGTATCATAGTGAAGAGGTTGGAGGTTCGAAGCTGGGTGTTGAAGAATATTTTTAGATTTCTTTGGATGATTCGGTCATTGGGACATAGGCCTTAGAAGAAGTTGGGAGGAATATATCACAAGAAGAGTTGTGGTGCAGTGGCTGGTAGCGTGTGGTGGTGCCTAGAGGTCTTGGTTTCGAGTTGCCTTGGGCGCAATAACCTGCTATTTTGCTGCTGGTGTGGGGAAAGTGTTTGAAGTGGACCGAAACACCAAAGGATGGCTGCTGTTCGGGGAAAGCAATTTGAATGTAATTCAAATTGGATTTTTGGCTAAATAAAGGAATTTTTGGATGGGGATGAAGATAAAATTTGGAGAAAATAAAGGAATTTAATTGGTGATAAGTTTGAGTCGACTAGGGAGTGTAGGTTTATTTTATTTTATTTATTTATTTATTTTAGTATATATATGGGTGCCGAACAAAGTTCCTAAAGTAATGCCGAAATTTTGTTTTCCCTCTGGTCGAATTTCTTCACTTGTGAGATGCTCAAACACCCTTTTTCTCTCTAAGTGTTCAGAAGCCAAATCCTCCATACTCTCCCTTCTCAAATTCCCTTTTTGGTTCACAACTTGGTTCTAGTCGTATCACCTCTTTTCTTATTCTCCCTAGTGTTGTCGAATTGTCGCTGTCACCTTATTAGTCTCAAAAGCCGAATTTAAGCCGTTGGATCAAAGGAGAATTTTGGTAAGTGTTTAGTTGAATTTTTTAGTGTATTTTGTTAAAAGCCGAAGGGCTATCTAACCCAATCCTTGTCGTTAACTTGTATTAGCAAGGGTAAGGCTCAACAATCGCAAGCATGGTAGGTAAGGATTGCTAACAAGGGGGTAAGCGTTCTCGACTCAGTCATGGTTTAGTAAATGGCCGAATCTAATGTGGCTCATAGGGGTGACTTATGTACAATATGGGTCACTTGGTTTTGACGATATAGGTTTTTGAGTACAGATCTAGAGGATAATCGCAAATAGTAGCGAAGGAAGTGCTACTAGAACGTAAGGCACATGGTAAGGGTACAGTGAGGTTTCAGTTTTTGATAAGCATGTGTTTAAGCCTTGGTTAATAGTTAGTAATGTCGATTGTAGGTTCGTGACTAAAGGGTTTGCAGCTTGTGGATACTAGGTGTGTACAAACATTACACACACGATATCGGCAACGCCGAAAAGCCGAAAGTGGCTAAATGGGCCTGCCAAACTTGTGGGCCCAAAACGGCAATGGCTGGTATGTGAGCATGAATAATGATTTGGCATGAACGATTGTATGATTGGGTTGTATTTGAGCCCAATGGGCTATATGACATGAAATGGGCTTGATGGGCTTTATAGGGACGTAGACAAGTATGTTAGGGTTAATGGACTTTAGGCCTAGTTTGAACAACTCTGGAATTTCATAAGACTTAATCTAATTAAACACGTCCGTGAACAAGTCGCTGGGTTAGAGTGTAGCAACGGACATACGCATGTCTAGGATTGGATCTAGGGAGAGCTTGGTACTTAAGCGGTCCTAGCGGATACCTCCTCTTCTTTAGAATCCTACCTGGTGCGTACTGTTTGTTCACTTTAGCCGCGATGACTTGTTGATGGGCCAAAGTTCATAACTAAAACCCGAAGGGACCAAATACCCTTATATTTGTAAAATTACTAAAATACCCTTATATTTGTAAAATTACTAAAATACCCTTATATTTGTAAAATCACTAAAATACCCTTATATTTGTAAAATTACTAAAATACCCTTATATTTGTAAAATTACTAAAAATACCCTTATGTTTGTAAAATTACTAAAATACCCCTAAATTTGTAAATTACCAAAATCCCCTAGTTTTGCAAATTACCAAAATACCCCTATTTTGCAAAATTATCAAGATACCCTTATTTCGCCAAATTACCAAAATACCCCTGTAGGGTAGAATTACGAAAATATCCATGGGTAGTGAAATGACGAAAATACCCCTATGTGACGAATATGAGTATGTGGATGTTACTCGTGTGTTTGATGCATTCATATGATATTCTGCTTAGGTTGCATGTGGGTGGGAATTATGATACGGAGGAAGATTTGAGGATTGCATAGTCGTTTGATGACCATGGATCCGTCGGAGGCTTTAAGCCCATTATATGATTAGCAGCTTTGCTGCAACGTTAACTAGTGCCGCTGTGAGTGCTACCTTTGGTGCGTAGAGGATGGATGGGTTGATTTAGAAATCTCCACAGGTGTGTAATGATTGGAAGGGAAATGGTGTGTGTAACAGATGGATTTTTGGGAAGGGTTTTGCATTATCTTGTTTGTATATGATACGTTATGATGTGATATGAGGTCATTGCGGGCTAAGGCCCAAGACCACTGATTTCGATAGGGCTTAGGCCCAATGTGAATATTTGTATGTGATTTGATTACCAAGGGTTGTACACACTGAGTTTCAAAACTCACACCCTTTTATTTAATGTTTCAGGTGCTCTTGAATAGACGGCTCAACGTGGGAGAGGACTCACAGATGGCCACACTACAAGCTGATCAAATGCTTTATTTTGTTCAAATGAATTTATTTTAAATATTTTGTTTTTTTTTCATTGGATTTTAATAAGGCCATGTAACTCCTAATTGAATTTAGATTTTGGGTTTTATTATTATTGTTTCAACTATCCGCTTAATAAATTTCATAAAATTTCTAAAGTTAACATGGTTTTCGAAATAACTTAACCTATGAATGTTTTCTAAAATATGGGCTTTTCAACGTAACTTAACAAGATACAAGGGTTTTGGACTTTGGGGCCTTAAATTGTTAAATGGTAAAATCGTTTTGAAGCGTGCCTTTAATGTGACATTCTGAACCCGGGCCTAACTTTTAGGCCGGGTTTGAGGTGTTACAATAATTCTTTTTTGCTTCATATTTTTAATAAATGACTCAATTTATCATCAAATTAAATCACCTATATTACCTTGAATCATCTTCACATTTTCACTATGTAACGCCCTGATGAATTTATTTCTATTTTTGTAAATAAATGACACAAGTGGGTGCCTGCTTCAATGGTTAAATGTTCTGGGTGTGTATGGGACGTCTTGGGTTCAAGTCTCTACTTTGCCAAATTTTGTTACTTTTCTGATCTAAGTATAAAGTTATCTGTGAATTCATATCAAAATGAGCCTGCTGGTTCTAGTGGTAAGGGAATTAATGTGTTGAAGGTCCTGTGTTCGAATCCCTACGTGAGCGTGGGTATTATTTTTGCTCAGTTGTCAGGCAGAGTTTTAGTTGAGTTCAAAATTTGAGAAAGTTATGGGTAGTGGGAATTAGTGGGAGAAAAAGAGGGGATTTTGTAATATATTTTATTTTTCTCTCTCTGGCTAATTCCCAAATTTTTTTCGTTCTTTTCCTGTTCTGGCAAAAAAATTCTTTTTACTTTCTTGTGTTTGGAATTCTGTCGAAATTCTGTCTTTCAATTCCTATTTTCAGTTCTTTGGTGTTCTTGTGCGTTTGGTAAGTGTAAGGGGTACGTTTCGTGTGGATTGGGGCAGCCGCTTCTTGTTGTTCAATCCATTTTTTTATGCTATTCTTTTTTTCTGGTTGTTGATCTCAAGCTTTGGCAACAGTGAATCGGGAAGAAAATGGCTCTTCTCTTGCGGAATCATAGTCATAATCATTCGGAGTGTTGGGGTAAGTGATAAATGTAGAATTGGACTATTGTCGGTTTGGTAGTTTCAATTTACTCTTTGAATCATGACTAATTTTGGACTTGGGTTTATTGATTTTAGGTTCTAGTTATCTCGAGAGTGTTTTTGCGTTGAAATTGTACTAGGTGTGTACCCGAAACGCATGAAATCGAATTTTGATAAAAGCTGAAAAACTATTCTGTCGACGCCACAAGGGCGTGTGGTCACCCGTGTTGTTGGCTGTGTGCGAGACACAGCCGTGTGGTCAACGAAGGCATGGTCATACATAAGACACATTGTCTGGTAGCCGTAGTGTGGCTGTGTGAGCCACACGGGCTAGGCAAATCTGGGCGTGTGGGCCACACGGACGTGTGGGCCCACATGAGCATTCTACACGGTGTGTGGGTTTTTGGGCCAGGCCGTGTGGGCCACACGGGTATGTGGGCCCATATTTCTAAAATTTCCCCTAGGGTTGCATGGGTCATTCCAATCGACTGTGAGCCTACCGTAGGGTCAGTAAGGGCTAACCAAACCCTAAAACTGTAGATCTGATAGTTTGATATTTTTGTTCTGAGTATGATAATGCTATGCATGTCTGATTATTCTGATATCTGTCCATAAGCACGTTGAGCATGTCTAGTATGTTATTTTGTATATGTTTCTGTATATGATTGTGGGGTGAGATTTGTATATAAGGAGGAAGTATTCTGTACGGCGATCATCACCTGTATTCTGGTAGCTTGGCTGCACATTATCTGACATGTGTCGTAATAACACGATATGGTGTGTAGGGATGGCTGGGTGTTTTTAACCCCACATGGTGTGATGGGATGGTCGGAGTTGGTATGTAGAGGATAGGGGTAGGATTCTGTATATTTGATAATGTTTACTGTAACTAAAAAGGGCATGAGCCTAACTCTGTATTTGTATGTTTGTATGCTTAATTCTGTTGGGTTACACACTGAGTTTACGAAAACTCACATCCGTTTGTCTGTTCTATTTAGGTAATCCACAGACTTAGGCGGATCGTTGTGACGGAGCCTCCCGATGACCACAAGTTTGTAAATTGATTCGGTTTATGGTTTTTATTTTAAGGGTTATTTCTAGATTTTCGTAATAATTGAACTCTCCGGACTTTTTGGCTGATTTTCTTTTGGATTTGGATTTTCGTTTAAGTACTTAATTTGCAACTGATATCTAAAAACTAAGGTTTTTACTAAAACAAAGGTTTTCTAAAAATACGAACTGTTTTCTTTAAATACAATATTTTTCGTAAGCTTCCACTATAAAACACGTTTTAAGGCAAATTGATTAATTGAATAAACGTTTTGACAAGGGATATAAGCAAATAAGAGTTGAAAACTGAAATGGTTTTAACGTGTGGATTTCATTATCAAAACCCCATTCTTTGCGATAACTCTAGATTTGGCCATAACATCTAGGCTGGGTTTGGGGTGTTACACACTATCAAAACCCTTAAATAATCTTCAAGTAATACAAATCTAAAAATTACTTTGATTTAATAGAATACTATATTTAAATTTCACTTAATTAATAATGCTTGTTTATTCTTATCTCGCCTTGTCTTTATGGCCTCGCTTGAAACTTTATCACCAAATTATCTTTATTAATATCAAATATTCACTTATTTGCACAAGGGTTATCAATAAATTTTTGCCACCAATTTGATTAAAAATGAAGTAGCAAAGTTGATGTTAGAAGGATTTCGACTAGCTTGGGACAAAGGTTATCGACAAGTTGAGCTTGAGATTGACAATACCCTGTTAGTGGTATTAATTTTAACTGGTAAATCTATTAATAGTGTAACAGTCCGGTTTAGACCCTAGCCGAAATAGTGGTTTTGGGACCACAATTCTGAGGTCGAAAAAATATTTTAATATTATTTTTAGTGTTTACGGTATGTGATTAAGCATGTGTAAAAATTCTATGTGAAAATTTTATCGTTTATGTGCTAAATTGTGAAAAATGACTTAATCGCATAAAATGCAAAAGCTGTGTGCTAGTTGTTTAAGTGCTTAATTGTCATGGCTTATTAAATAAGAAGTCCTTATGTTGTAATTAGACCCTTGTTAGTGGGGATGGACAAAAATGGGCTTATATTAATGGAAATTTAATGTTTTAATCAAAGGTTAAAATGGTAATTGAGTTATTAAGTTAATATTAAATAAAACAAACAATTAGATGGCCATTTCTCATCATCTTTTCACCGAAAATAGAGAAAAGGAATAAGGGCTAGAAGCTTTCTCACATTCGGCCATTGTTGTTCTTAATCAAGGTATGTTTTGAGCTCAGTTTTTGATGATTTTTATGTTTCTAAGATCGTTGCTTCGTGTTCTAGCTAGCCTATGTTTTAATTTTTGAATTTTTTGATGATTTTGTAAGATGCCATTGATGAATGCTTGAGTTTTGTGATAGTTTATGATGAAATATGAAAGATATGTGATAGATTAACATATTTTGCCTTTGAATTTTTGATGAATTTGAGTATTATGGGCTAAATTGTGAAAATGAGAAATTGAAGGACTAAAATGTGAAATAAATGAAGTATGTGGGCTTGTATGAGCTAAGGGAGAATTCATCTAAGTAAGAGTATAGTGAAATTATATGTATTTGATGATTTTATGAAATAGGGACTTAAATGTCGAAATGTGAAAATGTAAGGGTTATTTTGTAAAATGCCCTAAATATGTGTGTTTGGATTAAGTTGAATGATTTAGTGATTGAATGAGTTGAGTTTAATATTATATAGATCAAGAAAAGAGAGATCTGGATCAAGATCGAGGCAAAGACAAAGTGCTCGATTGATCGACTTGTTTCGTTATTTCTACGTTCGAGGTAAGTTTGTGTATAATACAAATTGTTTAAATCATGTTCATGTACTATGTAATGAATGAATATGTGGTTGATAAATTAGTATTGTTATATGTGGATTTAATAGATGTGGCACTAAGTGTACGTAAATAGAATTGATACAGCAGTGAACGACACTATGTGTGCAAAATAAAGAAAGTATAGACTATATTGATTAGCACTGTGTGTGTGATACTGAGTCAAATTCGGTTTAAAGTAAAGGCACTGAGTGTGCGATGATATTAAAGCTTCGGCTAAGAAATTTAGCACTGAGTGTGCGAGTAAATCGAATGAATAATGAAGGTTGAACGAGTTGTGGTATTGAGCATTGAGTAGCAAAAGTGATCGTTAATTAAGTGTTAGCACAGGTATGTACGGAACCTATGTGGTTGATGATATCGTATATGGATAAATGGATGATTATGTGAGTAATGACTATGAATGAGATTGTATATCATTGTGAATTAAACCATGTGATAGTCTATTTTATATATTGAAATTGGTTTGTTGAGTTCAATGTGTTATATGACGAACTTACTAAGCTTTTAAGCTTACTGTGTGAAGTGTTTCTCTGTTTTACAGTGTCATTAAAGCTAGCTCTGATTCGGGGATCGTTAGTGACTCAATCACACTATCGGCTATCTATTTTGGTACTTTTGGAAGTTGTAAATTTGGTATGGTATGTTTTGAGATGTATAGATCTTGCCATGTGATATGGCTTGATAGATGAATGATTTTAGTTTATGTCTTGGATATGTGAGAATGATGGTTATAATGTGTTTATGTGACTTTGTGTGAATGATCTTTATAATATATTTTGATGAGATGGAGGTAGTAAGTTTCATGCTATGAATTGGTAAGGATTGAGTGATGTATGGATTACATAATTTTAATGTGAATTTGATATTTTGGGATTAATATGTTTGAGTTGGAATTGAGTGTGGAAATAAATGATATAGTTGAAGGTTAAAAAGTGCATATTTTGGTATGTTTTGATTGCATTTGGAGTATGAAGTTAGTATGTTTAGATGATTGTAGATGATGCGAACCTGGTCGCATCATGGTTTGACTCCATCCGACGCCATCGAGAGTGGCCTAAGCTCGAGGGGCCAAAGTGCAAAATGAAGCTGATTCCAGCTTATTTTCAGCTCAATTAATATTTTTGCATATTTTTAATTTTAGATTTGCACTTTGTATGTTTTGCATTTAATAAAGTTATGCATTATGTAACTTCCATGCTACTTAAGTATGCATCTTAAATAATGACATGCATTATGTAACTCCCATGTTAGTTTAAGTCTGCATTATTTAATTAAGTCATGCATTAAGTAACTCATTTGTTCATTTAGTTTGCATTTTAAACCATGCATGTAAGCATCTTAGTTTAATAAATGAGTTGTTGGACATTAATTCAACTCATCTTACTTTAATTAATTGAGTTTTTGTTGAACTTTATTTAATAGTTGCTTCTTTAATTAATCTAGTTACTAGGATAATTTATTGATGCATGAGATAAAGTTCATTTAATAATGATTCTCTTAATTAAACTAGTTGCTGGAATAAATGATGCATAAGCGTTAGTTCATTTATTTAAGTTAGTTGTTACTTTGTTTTAGTTTTAGTCATTGAATAAATGTGTTTAATATGTCGGTTACATGTGTTAATTGCAGGTGATTTTTCAGCTTACAACCATTAAATTTAAAGGCTGTTACACATTCAATAAGGTGGCTTTTCAAGTGATTTTTGTTACAAAAGAGGGGGCTGTTACAAAAAGAGGCTTTATAGATCAATAAAAAGAGTTTAAAAGAGCATTACACTTCCTTTAAATTTCAGTAGCAACCCTTCCACTAGTCCAAATGTTTTTGCTACTTTAATGGTCAATTCATGCTTTAAAAACTTCATTAAGTTGTTGGATCTATTCAGCTAGCCAAAGGAAAAACCAAGAGACATTTTCAAAGCATTCAAAAGGGCATTGAATCAGCTGATTAAAGCATCTTAAAGAGAGGAGTTAATTGATCCAAAAATTTCAAAGGTCTTTGATCCTTAATTAAGCTCTTTATTAGCACTTTATTAAGTGACCATTCGACTAGCTTATGCTAGCTTTATAAATATGTGTAAACAAACCTTTTTGGAAGACTTTTGACTTTAGACATTATATTGAATGAAATTATATCATTTTGTGAGATTTGATTCTCTCAAATTCGCTTGAAGACTTGTTGGCTTATCTACAAAGCTAGTGGCGTCAACCTGTTCTTTCTTCTATCCTGAACTTATCACTCCAAAAGAGTATGGGATCTACCAACACCAATTCTAACATATCATACTTCATAGCTTGTGCACCAATAAAATTATTTTCATATTTATAATTTCCTTAATGTTATGAATATCTTATTAAGTGGATGTCCGTCATGATCAAGATAACGTTTTAATGTAATTTAAATTCTAATAGTTATTAGAATTAGATCTCTACTTCTTTTTTACTTCTTATGCCTATAAATAGAGACTCTAATGAAGCATTGCAATCATCCCTTTTAATCAATAAAGTACATCCTCTATTACTTTCATATCTTCTTTGTTCTTTATTCTCTCCATCTCTCTTTATTTTATAACACGTTATCAGCACAATCTTGCTCAAAGTGATAGTTCCTTTTATCGACAATCAAATTTATCCATGATTTTCAATATCTTTGACGCCAAGATGTAATTTTTTTACAGGAAATTTCTTTTATTTAATGTTTCATATTTGATTATTATTTTTCATTCTTCTTTATTATCATTGTTTTTATTAACTTATTTTACTTTTTGTTCTTAAGGATGGTGAAAGATTTGATACTGTTATCTATATGAAATCGAGAAGTAAGATTCATTCTCAAAGTTTGCTTTTTGATATTTGCTTGAGGATGATCTCTTTTTCTACATTACAAAGGATGTTGTTTATAATCACTACTTCTCATCCATGGTAACGTAAGTCAATCTAATCAACTTCTTTTGAAATTTGATTTGATTTCTATTAAAAAGTTCAATTTATATAATTCACTATCCATATCTCTATGAATTTATAAAACCCTTCACGCATTTAGTTATTGGGATTTTCATGTGGAGATAAATATTTTTTTCATTTTTAATAGAATTGATTGGTTTAATTTTGTTTTTGATTAAGATATATGATTATTGTGGAATGTGAGTAAAAAAACTTACTTGTCATGAACTTTGTGATATTCACTCTATCTTTGATAATTTCATATCATTTTAAAATTTGAGATGACATTATGTCATAAGAGGTGGAGGTTAGAAAATATTTATGTTTAAATGTAACAACTCGATTTTGGGCCTAGTCAAAACAGTAGTTTCGAGACCACAAATCTGACGTAGTAAAATTTATTTATATTATATTTTTATGGTCTACAGTTTTATGGAATGATTTTGTGAAAATTTCGTTCGAAAAGTTTGATGTTTGGGCACTCAATTTAGTTAAAAGGACTAAATTGCAAAAGGTGCAAAATGTGTGTTCTAGAAGCTAGAGGTGTCTAATTGCTATGAAATTTTAAATTGGAGGTCTTTAAATAGTAATTAGACCATTATATTTTAGTATGGACAAAAATAGACGTGGTTAGGTGAAATTCCAAAGTTTGGCATTAAGGGTATTTTGGTAAAATGGTAAATAAAGACAAATAAAACTAATAAAAAGATGTCATCTTCTCCAATTTAGTCCCCTTGTGCCGAATTTGAAGAGTCACCATAGCTAAAGTTCTTGGCCAAGCTTCCAAGCTCGATTGTAAGTCTGTCCTTGTCCTGTTTTTAATGATTTTTATGTTTTTGTGAATGTTGTAACTTGATTTAGCTATTTCAATGTAACATCCCAAAATTGGGCCTAGTAGGATTGGGCCCAATGGGCCTTGGGCGTAGGAGTGTTTAAAATTTTGAGAACAAAAGAATGGAATTATTGCAAATTGGACTTATTAGTTAAGTGAATTTGGAAGGTTACGAGGTTTCTATGAAGTTCCGGGTTCGAGTTGGGCCTTAGTAAAATTTTGTGATTTAGCCTATAAAGGAGAGATAGTAAGTGGCATCAAGGCTTATGGAAATAGATGGGTAATTTGTTAGCATAAATGAGCAATTAGTAAAGAGGTTATGGCATCAAGTGATGGACCTTGAGGGAAGAGGTTCGAATCACTTTGTGTGCATTTTGACTTTTATTTTTGCATACCTTCCTTAAGTGTCGGCCAAGGAGTATTTATGGTAAGGTGGACTTCTTTATTTTTGGTAAGGTGGCTAAAAGAAATAAGGCAAGGTTGAGGTTAGGGAAAGGAATGAAAAGAAATAGGTAAGTAAGGGGGGACAAGAGGCTTATTTCGTGGATGGTGTTTTGGAAAGTTTGGGTGGCCAAACTTTTATCCTAGGGGGGATGAATGTGGACGGTTTGGGGCTAGAGTGATAGCCGAATTTTACCTTGGCATTTGGGAAGGTCTTGGTTTTGTTTTGGCCAAAAATCCTATTGCAACCTTTGTGTCATCTTCTCTCTTTTTGCTACTTTCTTTGCCGAAATTTTCTAGCACAATAGTGCAATTTTCTCTTCTCTTGAATTGGTCACATATTCATCTTTTGTCTAATTTCCTTGATAGCCGAATATCATTGTTCATTCTCCTCCATAACCGAAACCTTTTTATCGTTCTTTCTTTCTCATTCCTTAATCAATCGGTAAGTATTCTTTCCAATGTTTTATTTTCTTTCTCTTATGACCGAATCCATACTTTGGTTTTTGGATGGTCATTTTGACCGAGACCATCACCTTACTTTCTCTCATTTGAGATCATTTTCTTCCTCGTAGAGATATAGTGGAAGGCCGAAACTTGGATTTTTCCAAAGTCATCGTTTAATCGCTAGAAATGGATTCTAAAATCTTTAAAGTAACTGTTCTTCAAAGATTCTATAAATCATTCTTTATTCATTAAGATGGTGATTTTTAACCGATATTATTTATACGGATTAAATTGCTCGATCTACCCAATCATTGATCACTCGGAATTAGTGGTCAACGACGAGTGGTTCGTTAGGAAATCGAAATAAGGTGTGTAATCCCATACCTTCCGTATATGGTGTGTAATCTCACACTTCTCTGAAATTTTGTATGAAATATTCTGTGAACCGGTCGAAATACCGAAGAAAAACTGAAAATCGGCATCCGCGATCACTCGGGCGTGTGTATAATCGTAGTGGTAATCGTATTTTGTAATAAAACAATTTCAGTCGGAAACAGTGTCGTGTATTTGAAAAATCACGAAAAATAAGAGAAAAGGAATTACAAAGTGAATAAGATATCACATTAAAGTTTACTGTGTCTATTTTAATATGGAAGAAATGGAGAAGGAAAAAAATTTTATATTATGAGATATGTAAATTTTAGTGAGACTGGTTCTGAATGACTTTGGGGTATTCTATTCTATCTTGGAAAAATCGTATAAAATTGTACAAAGTGAATTAAGAGTCATAATTGATATGTATGGATTCCTTAGTGAACCTATTTTCAATAGAAACAAGTGAGAGCAGTATATGAAAAGCGTACAGTAAGATATTTGAGATTAAGTTAAGAGAGGTCAGAATCATTAAAAGTGAAACAAGGGAAACTTTAAGGAATAAACAGCACTAAATGGTTAAGCTAAAAATTCTGGAAAAATTTTAAGAGAAAGATATATGAGTCTAGTTTCAAGGAAAATTTACGGATTTAGATTTCGAGTTTTCTAACTCGAGTTATAGTCAGTTTAGTCAATATGATGCAGATGGACAGTTTTGATTTTATGCCCCAAATTAGTAGTTAAGCCTAGGTTGCGAAATTAACGAATTACCCTTAGTGGGTAAATTACCGAATTACCCTTAGTGGGTAAAATTACGAAAATTACGAAAATACCCTTAATGGGCCGTTTGATATTTGCTTAATGGGCCGTTTGATATTTGCTAAATGGGCCGTTTGATATTTTCTATATGGGCCGATTGATATTTGCTATATGGGCCGATTTGTAATAATTGCGAAATGGGCCAAAATGATATTTTGCTTAATTGGCCAACTTGATAAAGTTGTTATAATGGGCCATAATATTTGTAATATATATCCGAATGTATTTTTATGATTTGCTATGCATTATATACATGTTTGCATGGGATGGGATATTGATGAAGAGAAGTTCTGGTAGCTCTGCTACATAAATCTGGTGGCTCTGCCACAAATCTGAAAAATGGCAATGCCATGTAAATTATGTTAATCTGGTGGCTTGTCCACAAATTTATATAAATGGCTTAATGCCTATATTTGGTGTGTTGGCGGGGTAGGTGACTAAAGCTCCCCACAGGTGTGTTGATTGGTACGGGTGGTGTGTAGCGGATGGAAAACTAGGTTTGGTTTGGGAATTGCATATCATATGCATATTATATATGTTACATTTATATTTTTCTAAACGGGCTTTGGCCCAAATAATGGCTTAATATATTTTGGCCCAGTGGACAACGGTAAGTGGGTTACACACTGAGTTCTTGTAACTCACCCCCTTTCTTTCTTAATCCTTGTAGGTAATGCTCCGTAGTGAGGACTTGGGCCTATGGATGACTCGGTGGAGGCTATATTTCCGAAATGGTGTTATTAAATTTTAAATTTTCTATTTCCATTTATTTTATTATTTTGCTATTTTGGTTTAAGTTGTAATAGGGCCTCTAGAGTATTTTATTATTTGCTTTATGGTTGATATACTTATTATTTTGCTTAGATTGTTTAAAATGAGAATTTTTCTAAAAACGTAAATAAAGGTTTTCCAAAATCGATTAACAAATGGATTTCAAATAAACTTTTACAAATATGATTTAACTCGAACTTTCTTTCAAATTTTCAACGTCGTTTTCAAAAGTCACGGATTTAAAGTTCAATTCATTGATTTGTGATTCATCAATCAATCTCTCAAAAATACTTGTACTTAATCTACGTTTCCGCAATGTTTCTAAATGCTTTTGCAACTCTATTTCAAACGTCACATTTTCGTAAATCGTTTATTTCAAATATGTTTTCGCAACCAAAAAGGTTTATTAAAGATAATTATGTTTTCACGTGGACGCAATTGCTTTAGTTGTGTTGGGTTTTAACAAAGAGGCTGTAATTCTCAAACAAGTTGTTAACAATTGCAAAGATGGTTTTGAAAAAAAAAAACTTCCATGTGGCACGCTAGATTCGGGCTTAACTTCTAGGCCGGGTTTGGGGTGTTACATTCAAGGACTAATTTAAAAGAAAATCAAAGTTTAAAATTTTACCCATGTTAGATATTTGTGTATTTTGATGTCTAATGGTAGAAAATGAATGTTTGGTGTTAGATAAACAAGATTTACTAAGTGATTTTTGATGAAAATGTTAAATAAGGACCTATTTGTAAAAGTTGTAAAATGTGTGTAAAAATATGAATAAATGAAAAATGTGTGCTGTTATGAGCATGAAATAGGTTTGGCTAGGCTTGAGTGTAATAAAATTGAATGAAAATCATTTTACGAGCCTAGGGACTAAAATGTAAAAAGTTGAAAAGTTAGGGGTAAAAATGTAATTTTTACCATAATGTGTTTTTTGGGATTAAATTGAATAATGTGATAATTGAATAAGCAAAATTTGATATTATAGATCAAGAAAGACAAGGTTCTGACCTAAACCGGGGAAAGAACAAGATTGTGGAGTAAATCGAACAATTATCCATTTTGTACCGAGGTAAGTTCGTATGTTAAAAATAAGCTTTAGAATAATTGTATTTAAATGCTTTAATATTGTATGAATTGTATGTTTGATTTTGTGAATGAGTATAATCCTACGAACGTGTCCGAAGACGAATTGACAAGCAAGAAATCCCGTTTGAACCTTAGGAATAGGTTAGGATACAAGTGACATGTCACTAGGGTCATTATGTGTTATGTGATTATGTGATCCGGGTGCTCGTCTCGTACGTCCTACCGGTGGCTGAGTATACTAGCATATGTTGCGAATACTTGACAGCTTGTGTGAGCAGCATGGTGTAGCTACAACTTGACTGACAGCTTGTGTGAGCTGGCTCATCGATAGCTCGAGAGCGAGCAATTATGTGATATGATACTTAGGTAGCTTTGACTACATATGTAACATCCTAGATTAGAGGTTATGCGTTTGGAGCATAACTCAAGTGTTAGTAGGCTTTAAGTGTGGTTGAGCATGTTTTAAGGGTTTTGAGAATCCAAGGATGTAGGAGGAAGTCTTGGAAAAGTATTGGAATTTTATTTTTAAAGGAGAAGTTAGGTGAAGAAGAAATCTTGGAAATGTCCTAGAAATGCATGGAAATGATTTAGAAATGAACATTTTGGAAACCCGGAAATGATTTGGAAATGATTCAAAAGTGGAAAGTGAACATTTTTGGAAACCTGGAAATGTATGGAAATGTTAAGTTCAAAAGAGGAAAATGAACATTTTTGGAAACTAGGAAATGTAAGGAAATGATTTAGAAATGACACGAAAGAGGAAAGTGAACATTTCTGGAAACTTGGAAATGTAAGGAAATGTCAAGTTTACAGAGCCGAACGAAAATTTTTGGAAACTTAGAAATGACCTAGAAATGACGAGTTTTAAGGTTTAAAAGGGGAAATTAAGGCAAGGTGGCCCTAAAAGAAAAAGTTTGTGAAATTTGACACACAAACAGGCTTGGAAAAGTGGCCTGAAGATGTCACTTAGGGCCTATGGAAATGGCGCCATATGCAAGAGGAATGGGCCTGAGTTCGAGTCACTTGGGAAGCAAATAAAGGAGGCTTTATTTTTGCTTCCAGAAGACTGAGGTGGACGGCACATGCTTCTAGAAAGGAGGTGTTTTATTTTCATAAATATTCGATTAATAAGGGGATAAATAAAGGATTTAATTTGGATTATTTTCAAGAGATAATTGTTGGATTAAATTCTTTTAATTTGAATAAAGTGATAATTAAAGGGATAAAGCTATCAAAATAGAAGAGTGGTGGCCAAGTAAGGGACTCTAGCTTAGTAATTTCAGCTATAAAAGGAAAAGAGAGGCAATTTTGCATTATTTTCTGTTCTTTGAAAGCCTCTGCCGAATTCTCTTCACCAAATCTTCTTCTTCTTTTATTTTTGCCAAGCCGAAATACCTTGTGTTCTAGCTGAATCCTCCATCTTTATTCTTCCTTCTCTAATCCCTTCAAAAGCCGAAAGTTGTGAGATCATCATCTAGCCATAGCCGAATCTCTGAAGATTGAAATGAAGGTGCAATCGATTTCTTCAAGTAAGGGTAAGATCTCATTCGGTTTCATCCTTTTTCTTTTAAGATTTGCCGAAATCTAGGACTAACCCCATTAATATCTTGTTGTCGAAACTTTGAAGAGATCTTTCGGGATTTACTAAGTGCCGACTACAAGGAAGGAGAAGTTCTTTTCCCGAAGGTACACCATAGGCCACGTGTTCCCTAGTTATTCGGTGAGTTTCGGGATTTAAAATCCACAAGGTAAGCATATGAAGTATTCGGCCAAGGCTTATTTTTGGTATTTAGAATTATTTCCTATTTATTCAAAAGCCTAAAAATGACCTAGTTAAATGATTTGGTGGCTAAATGATTTTTAAGGAAGGAATACTACAAATTTCGGGATTTGATTATTAATCAAATCTAACAACAAGGTAAGTTTAAGTATACTAATCCTACTAGGATTTGGATTTATGGCCAAATGGCTTTTTAAAGTGATTAATCAAATGTAGGGATTAAGGATCTAATCGGTAGATCAGATTTCGAGATCTCAAAGAATTTGCTAAGCGAATCAGGTGTGTACCCCACACTACTTCATAATACGTTTTATGGCATGTTTAATTAAAATATGTGACATTAAGAATATGAAAGTGGCTAAGGTATCATGTTATGGTACTAAGTACTCAGGTACGTTTCCTACTTCTACTAGGAATATGAAAAATGTTATTTGTAACATGAGAATATGATAAGAATGTGAACTTTGCCTTGTAATTGCATAATATGTTACGGGCATATGGGTTTTATTTTGAAAGGGGAAGTGAATGTGGTGAATTAAGACCACGAACACGGTGACCTAAGACCGTGATATCTGAAAAGTGGTGACCTAAGACCACAGTAATCTGAACGTGGTGACCTAAGACCATGAATGCGGTGACTTAAGACCGCAATTTGGTGTGTAGCGGAAGGAGGGTCGACTTAGTAGTCCACTGCGGTGACCGGCAGTGCAGGGTGTGTAGCGGATGGACAATTAGGTTTGGGTTTGGGAATGCATCATAACTTGTATTCATTATTTTGAATGTGTAACTCTTGTATGCCTGATTCTATTATGATTTAGTGTCGTGTACACATTGAGTCTGTTTGACTCACCCCGTTGTGGGACTATATTTAGGTGACTCGATAATGGACCGACCTCTGAGTAGGCTTAGGGATGGCCATGCACACAAAGGAATTTAATTAATGTGGATTTTTATTTTTATCAAGTACTTAAACTTAAAGTTTGGGGAATTATTTGATGTAATAAGGCCATAAGGCCATAGTTGGTTTTCTTTAATTCTTTTACTCTTATTTATTATGTTTACAAATTATTATTTATGGATTCAAGTAAATTTATTTTAAAATAAACCCTAAATGTTTATCACCTTAAATAAATGGATTTCAATGTAAGACAAATTGGTTTTCCATAAAAGCCCAACCCAAACAATATTTTTTTTAAAATCACACAAGTTTTCCCTAAGAAACAAAAGAACTTTGAACCGGTTTACTTGAGGAACATACCAAATCTGGTCAAAGCTCGTGGGCCGGGTTTGGGGTGTTTCAACATATGTGGCACTTAGTGTGCAAATTTACCCGAGTATCCGACATTGTTTTTCGAGTGGTTCATGGGTATGTCAAAGATGAGAATATGTGTAAGTTCATTTTGAGATGGCTCAGGTATGTACATAAAGCTCATGCTTAATAAATGTGTGAAATGATGAATATGAGGTAAGTTTTTATGATGGAATATATTATGATCATGAGACCATGGTAAGTCTACATTTAATTATATTATAATAATTGAATGTTATATACATGGTAAGGTTGCTTATTTCTTGCATACGAGCTTACTAAGCTATATAGCTTACTCCGTTTATTTTCCATGTTTTTATGTGTCGCCAAGCTAACTCAGAAGCGGAGATCGTCGGAGATTCGGATCACGCTATCAAACTCTCATTTTGGGTATTAATGGTCTTAACATTTTGAATGTATGGCATGTATAGGGACTTGGTCATTTTGTTATATGTGTCATTGGTAATGTGGCCAAATGGATTGGCTTATAATGGCTAATGGTTTCATTTTGTATATGGCCATGTAAGTTGGCTAATGTTGGTTATGAGTATATTCATAGGTTGATACCATTCATGATTATGGAAACTTGCATGAGTATATTCATAGGTTGATACCATTCATGATGTTAAAGCATGTTAGATGTTAGCATGTGGATGTGATGTTAATACCTTGGTTGTGGATGTTTTGGTTGCCTAAGTGTGCTATGAATTGTGTCATTGAATTGGTGTAAGCGTAGGTGTAAATGAGGGTGGCAAATGGTTTGGTAAATAGCATTATTTTTTGTCCACACAGGTAGACACATAGGCGTGTGTCTAGGCCATGTGTGACACATGGTCTGCCCCACGGACATGTGTTTCAGCCGTGTGCCCCCTGCACCTTAATTGTTGCAAAACAAAATGTCCAGAATTGAGCACACGGGCAGAGACAGGGGCGTGTGTCTTAGCCGTGTGTGCTACACGGCCTAGAACACGGGCGTGTGTCTTGGTCATGTGAAACCTGCATCTAATTAGAATTAAATTAATTTACCACAAGGCCTAGCACACGGGCGTGTGGCACGGCCGTGTGGCACAAGTCAGAGAGCACCCTAATTTGAACACGGTCTAAAACACGGGCATGTCCCATACTCACACGGGCGTGTGACCCCTGTTTAGTGGAAAATTTTCTAAGTTTTGTAAAAATTTCTAAAGTTCTCAGTTTAGTCCCGAACCACTTCCAAAGCATGTTTCGGGCCTCGTAGGCTCATACTAAGGACTTTATGATTAATTTCAAATGGTTTTAATTTGGATGCAAATTTATGACTTGGAATGGTGTGAATGCTTGTGTTGTAAGTTTGGTAATGCCTCGTACCATGTTCCAGCATTAAATACGGGTAAGGGGTGTTATATTAAACTTTTATAGCTGTAAAGTTATTTTAATTTGACATTATAATATTTTGTATTTTGTTGTGGTATGATATATAAAATATATATTATCTAACCATAATGATTTATTAGTGACATGAATTTATTATTTGTTGCGTTTAATATATGTTTTATTTATACCTATTCATTTTATTTTTATATGAATAAATAAAATTTTATTTAAAATAAATTAAGCATTCATTAAGGTTATATAATAAAATGATTATATGCTCTTAAAGAGTTAATATTGCATCAAGCTGTAAAAAGCTCTTTAAGAGCTTATATTTTAGCTCCTGGTGATGCAAAATTTTATAAAATATAATATTATTTTTCAAATCAAGAAGATATATGTTGAATAAAACCTTCATGTGTTTTACATTAAAACCATATATATAAATAACATGAGATACTCATGTATTTGTATTATATATATTCCCTGAAGGAATACATTACACTATATGATTGAAATATCTAATATGCTCCTGTAGTAGCAATATTGTGAAAATGACTTTAACAGTATTTTCGAATTATCTCATATCTTCTAGTAACTAAGAATATTGTGAAAATGACTTTAACAGTATTTTCGAATTATCTCATATCTTCTAGTAACTAAGCAAAATAATAAGTTACTAATGCAAAACTATGAAATTCTTCCTACTAGTTTTGCTTCATTCCCTTAAGTGAATGTAGCAGTACATAACTGTAACACCCCAAACCCGGCCCATGCGGTATGACCGGATCTGAAATATAACATGAGAAAACGTGTTAAATCCTTTTTATCCGTACTAAAATAGGTATTATCAAAAAAATAAACTTGATTTGAAACATATGATAAAACACTACTAATCTCAAAGGTTGATTGATAAATCGATAATTTGAAATAGAGATCTTATAAACTGTGACTTTTGAAAATGTTGTTGGTAATTTGAAAGAGAATTCAAGTTAAATTATTTATACGAGTTTGTTATGAAATCCAATTGTTAATAAATTTTGGAAACCATATTTATGATTTTAGAAAATCCCCATTTACAACAATTTAAGAAAAAATAATAAGTACGGCTAAACATAAAACCAAATAAAAATACTCAGAGGCCTTATTACAACTTTAAAACCCGAAATAATAAAAGCAACGAAATAATACGGAAAAGAAGTTTACTAAGGTCCGAAAATAAAGTTCCAAAAGTATGGTCTCTACTGAGTCATCCATGGCCCCAAGTCCTCGTCACTGAGCGTTACCTACAAGGATTAAGAAAGAAAGGAGGTGAGTTACAAGAACTCAGTGTAAAATCCCCTTACCGACATTCACTGGGCCTGAATCCATAAAGCAATAACTTGGGCCTAAGCCCATTTACAAAATAATAAATAAATGAGACAATTGTAAGAATGTATTCAACCCATCCCATCCAGCCATTCTCTCCCCCGTACCAGCCAATCTCTCCTGTGGGGATCAAGTCAACCCACCCCGCCAGTCTCTCCAATTTGCAGTCAAGCTGCCATTTATAATATTTGTGGCTGAGCCACTAGATTCATATACGGTAATATAATCGGCACACAGCCTTAATCACGATGGCACAAAGCCAAATTTAAAATTTGTGGCAGAGCCACCAGAATCAGAATGTGGCAGAGCCACCAGGCTACACTTCTCTTCAGTCGTTAACCTGCCCCATGCTTATGATAAAATGCAGTGTATTAACATACAAAAGTGTAATAACAATAATACATAAGATATTTAACCACGAATAAGAATATAATAGTCATCTTCATCCATTTAGAAGTGTTTCGGTAATTTTACCCATCGAGGGTAATTCGGTAATTTTGCAACCCAGGGGGTATTTCAGTAATTTATTACAGTGAATCGGCCCATTATAGAACTTTGTAATTCGGCCCGCTAAGGTATTCTAGCAAATCGGCCTATAGAGGCATTTTAGTAAATCGGCCAGTAGGGGTATTTTCGTAATTCGACCCATAAGGGCATTTTCGTAATTCAGTAATTTTACCCACTAAGAGTAATTCGGTAATCTCGCAACTCAGGGGTATTTTGATAATTTACCCTTCAAGGGTATTTTGATAATTTTGCAACCCAGACTTAACTACTAATGTGGGGCATAAAAATTGAAACTGTCCATCTGCGTCATATTGACTAAACTGACTATAACTCGAGTTAGGAAACTCGAAATTTAGATCCATAAATTTTCCTTGAAACTAGACTCATATATCTTCTTACTACAATTTTTCCAGAATTTTTGGCTTAACCGTTAAGTACAATTTATTCATTAAAGATTCCCTTGTTTCACTGACCAACAGTTCTGACCTCTCTTACCTTCATTTCAAATATCTCACTGTACAGTTTTCATATGTTGCTCCCACTTGTTTCTATTGAAAATAGACTCACTAAGTGTTTCTATTGAAAATAGACTCACTAAGGAAACTATACATATAAATTATAACTCAAATTCACTTTGTACAATTTTAAACGATTTTTCCAAGACAGAACAAGGAACCACAAAGTCAATCAGAACCAGTCTCACTAAAATTAAAATATCATAGAATATAAAATTCCTCTTCCTCCTCTATTTCTTTCATATAAAAATAGACACAGTAAGCTTTAATTTGATATCTTATTCACTTTCTAATTCCCTTTCTCCTATTTTTTGTGATTTTTCAAAATCACATCACTGCTGCTGACCAATCTGTTTCATTGCAAAATATGGTTACCACTACGAATATACGCACGCCCGAGTGGTCACAAATGTCGGTTTTCGGGTTTTTTGGTATTTTGACCGAATCATAGAACATTTCATGCAACATTCAAGAGGTATGAGACTACACACCATTTCAAACATGTATTCGGAAGGGTACGGGATTATACACCTTATTTGGATTTCCTAAAGAACCACTCTTCATTGACCCTAGAACAATACCAACCAAAAGTTAGCCTCGGATTTCCAAAATATTTCATACCCAACGTATTACTTATACTTGAATCACTTACCACATGTGATCTCCCTTTAAGGAGTTCCGATATTCAATCCCGCCTTTTGACTACCACCACACGCTCCTTTACTGCAACTGATGTTAACGATCCTCACCCTTTGATTATCAAAAGAATCGGCAAAAGAGTGTTTCGGCTTAACCAAGTCAAGAGAAGAATGAACAAACAACATGAAATAAGAAGAAAGAACCTTTACCTTAATAATAGGGATGAACCGAAAGGAAGAACACAGTTTGTCACTAGCAGCAAGACAACAAAGAAGGTTCGGCTATCAAAGGGAAAAGAAGCAAAGATGCCTTCAGGGTTTCGGTCAAAACAAGAGAAAAAGATGCTCTCTTTTTGGCTTTGGAGTTTCGACAAAGAGGGGAAAATTGGAGAAAGCAAAAGACACCAAAATGCTGAGGAGAAAACAACCTCTTCAAGCACCAAAAATTTGCCAATTCCTATAGAAAATTCGGCTATCACAAAACCCCATTCCAAACCATTATCATTTTTTCCAAAAGATGAACATTAACCAAATAAAATCTTTCCAAAACATCCCCCACGTAAAATGCCAACATGTTCCCTTCTCTTGCCTTTTTCTTTTGATTCTTTCCTTCATTATCCTTTATCTTCCTCCTTACATAATCCTTAGCCACCTTTCCATAATTTAAAAAGTCCACCTTACCAAAAATACAACCATGGCCGACACTGTGGATGGATAGCACAAAAATTAATCAAAATTTGCAAAAGATGGGATTTGAACCCCTTCCCTCGAGCCCATACATGCAACGCCACACCACTCTTCTACTAGCTTCACTTGTGCTAGCACAATGCACACTTATTTCCTTAAGTCTTGATGCCACATACCCTCTCTCCTTAAAGTGCTTAACCATAAAAATTTTCTTATAGCCTAACTTGAAACAGAAACTTCCTAGAACTCCGTAACTTTCCAAAATTATCTTCCTAATAAGTCCAACTTGAATTAATGTCATTCCCTTGTTCTCAAAAAAAATTTTAAACACTCCTACACCCAAGGTCCAATGGGCCCAATCCTACTAGGCCCAATTTCGGGATGTTACAATAACAATTATGAAAAATGAAAATATAGAGGTCATGATTGTTGTTGTTATTTAGGATGTGATTGGAGAATAATCATGACAACATGAATAGATCGATTTTGATTTGAAATCCACGCATGTTTTGTGATGGTGATTATGAAATGAAGAATCAATGGAGGCATTTAAAAGTCTATCCTACTAGATTTATTGCATTCCTTGAAATGAATGCAAACAAAAAGAACATAAAAGATATAATCGTGGACCACTAAAAGTAGGAACATAGTAATAAATAATAGAACAATGAGGGTTCTCAAAATAACTCTTCAAAGGGTAAAGATAACTTATGTTATCAATGTGATATAAAAGATTATTGGCCACATATGTGGTGTATGCCCAAATATTTTGTTTCTGTTAATATTCTTTGAGGAAGGATATGAGAATGTAGTAACAAATTCTATCATTATAGATAGAAACTATTTATCTTATTTGGTACTAAAACAAACAAATATTATTCCAATATTTGATAGTACAAAATTAGTCGAAAGTTCTAAAAGAGCTAATATATTAATATCTTGTGATGGTTAATCTATTGGTTCTAAAATATATTATAATGGATCTTATATTAAGACTCTGAATGAGGAAAATATTATATTTCATATGAATCACTATTCCTATAAATATCTATAACACCCCTTACTCGTATTCTACGCCAGAGCCGGGTACGAGGCGTTACCGTACCTGACTCACATAGTCAGACAACTTTGGGTTATCAAAATCTAATCCAAATTAAAATTTTTCCATTCTCATATCTAACATCCTTATAATGGACCTACGAGGCCCTAAACATACTTCCGGAAGGTTTCGGAAAAAAATCGGAAACTTTTACACACTTAGAAAAATTTTACCTAAACAGGGGCCACACGCCCCGTGTGAAATGGGACACACCTGTGTGAGCAGGCCGTGTGGTCACACGTGCCCATGTCCGTCACCCGTGGTTGACACTGACTTATTTCACATAGCCAGACACACGCACGTGTTCCTGGCCCGTGTCCCTTACACGGCCTCGACACGCCCGTGTCTTAGCCCGTGTGCCAAAACCTTGGCATTCTGTTTATGACATCATCATCTCACTAAGGTCACATGGCCCAGGCACACGCCCGTGTCGTTAGACCGTATGTCGAATTAAATTCCAATTTCAAGGTGCAGACTTCACACGGCCTGGGCACATGCCCATGTCTTTGGTCGTGCCTCCCACACGGCTGAGACACACAGTCGTGTCTCTGCCCGTGTGTAACACCCCAAACCCGGCCTAGACGCCATGACCAGATCTGGCACGTCACATGGAAGGGTTGTTAAAGAAGGTTGCGTGTTTGTTAAAATGTTCGTATTCTTTTTAAAACATCGAGTTTAGGTGTTTGCTTAAAAAACCTGTTTAACTCCATGTCCATTTTAGAGAAGTTGTAATTAATTTGAAAACTGCTTTTATTAGGAGATTTGAGTTTGAATTGTTGGTAGAATCTTATTATTACCAGAAATCAGCTTTAGTGAATTTGAACATGTGTTATTTTGAAAATTGTTCGACGTTTAAGAGAAACTGATGTTTAATCAATTATAGTTTAAAAAGCCATTCGTTAACATTTTGGAAAAACAACAGGTGTTAAGGTTTTAGAAAAATCTCGCATTAACATTTAATAATGAGCAGAAAACGAGTTAAAAGTTTAAAAACCAAATAAAATACCAAATGCCTTATTACTGAACATAATCCCAAATTAACATAAATTTAAAGTAATGTAAAACGGAGTTTACTGAAGAAACGATGTATGGCCACCACAGAGTCCACATTGGCTCCAAATCCTCAAAGCTAAGGATTACCTGCAAAATTAAACAGAGGGGTGAGTTACGAGAACTCAGTGTGTAATCCTCTAAACGAACATTAACTGGGCCTTTGCCCATTCAGATACAAATTGGGCGTTAGCCCTTACGAAGTCAAACTGGGCGAAGCCCTTAAGGAAACGAACTAGGCCTGAGCCCTTTTAGCATGGTAAAACAGATAAATGCATGCAATGCAACCCAGCCCAACCTAATAATCCCTCCGCTACACACCACCCGTTCCAGCCAAAACACACTAGTGGGGATTTCTACAATCAACCCTCATCCGCTACACACCTCGATGGCAGTCACGCTGCTCGTTGCCGAAATTGTGGCAGTGCCACCGAAATATGTGACAGATTCACCGAAATATGTGGCAGAGCCACCGAAATACACTTTCCCGATCAATCAATATCCCTTTCCCATGGATCATGTTATATCATCATAATATGGTGAATGCATACATATATCAATGTACATCAGATAATCAGAACACATGTACAATCATACTAACTTACCCAAATAGTATAGTCATAAATTTTATTTACCTGGTATATCTCCAATCTTACCCACTAGGGTATCTCAACTGCATTCCCGTTAAGGGTATTTCGGTTTTGAGCCGACACATAGTATAACACAAACTAAACGAAATAAAGGTGTGAGATTACACACCTGACTACGCGAAGAACTATACACTCCTGCTCGTCATCGCCCACACTAGCATGAACAACAGCAACTTGTCTATCCCAAACAGATGTCGGCTCCTTTCCATAGCCCGGCAGAAGATCCCGAACTGCTAACACCCCACATCGTTTGAACTTAGGAGCAGAGGGTACGAGTCCACTCCCCTAGGGCTCCCTTAGCGCACCTCCTTAGTTTGGTTATCCCTTGCCCCCATGAAGAGAATTCGATTAGTAAGGTACCACAGTGAAACCAGCGGTTGTCTAACAAGGAGGTTTGGTTATGGCAGAGTAAAACGAAAAAAGACTAGCCGTAAAGAAACCAGAGAGAAAACACCTTACCTTAATTAATGAGGAACCGTACAACCACAGATTTAGCTATGGAACCAAATCGAAGTGAACCTTATGATCACAGAAGAACCAAACACCCCTGACAACTTCGGCACCCAAAAAACACCAAGCTTTCGATTGCAAGGTGTTCGGTCTATCTAACAAGAGTCTACCACGAATCACAGAAAGAAACAAGGTCACAGTGTGATGGAGTAATCAATTACGAAAGAGAAACCAAATTCAGTTTGTGATTTAAAAGATAAGTGTTCGGCTTTTATGAAAAGAGAGAGAAGAAGAACATATGTGCCAAACAAAATATAAAAAAAGCCATTACCTTCAACAATCGAATAAACAAGATGAATCCGATTCACTTGGGACCAAAGGAACTATTTAGCTTAAGGAGAGAAATAGAAGGATGACAATGAAGGAGCAGCAAAGTTTCGGCTATGATGAGAATAAAAGAGAAGACAGTTAGAAAGAATGGATAAAGGGAGAAAGAAATGCACAAGTGGTCACTCTATAGATTCGACTAATACCAAAGAGACAAGAAGAGATGAAGAAAGTGAGATGAGAGTTTCGGCACAAGCAAGGAATAGGAAAACCTGAAAGGAAAAATCAAAAGAACTTTGCAAAATTCAGCACCCCACACAACATATGACCGATTATGCTAACAAAATTTGCCTAAGAAACCAAAAGAACATACGGCACACACCCACACTAACTAAAACCAAAAATACTCCCTTACACCTCCCCACTTTCGGCCAAACACTTCCACACACCCACTCCCACGATTCTCTCCCCTATTTCCTCCTCAATTCACTCTCCATCCATCATTTGAAAACATCCCACCACTTTGACCCATTCAAACTCCCCAAACTCCTCTCCTCCTTCCATTTGGAATTCTTTGACTCATTCAACAACCACCCCATCAGAATCCCACACCTACTCCGCCACCTCCCCATCTTGGACACAAAAATAAAGCCCATTATTGCAGCAGCTGAGATTCGAACACTCTCCCCCCTTCCATGCTCTCTTGTGACGCCAACCACTAGGCCACCCTGCTACTTGTGACATCCAAATACAACCAATTATTCATAAGGCCTGCTTCTACTAGCTCTCCCCCTTGGGTACCCAGAAAGCACAATTTTACCAAGGCTATGGCTCGAACTCAAGCCTCCCCAGGACCCCCAAACATACCCAAACAACTAACTTAACTAGCCAAACACACAGAATAGAACAAAATGCCGAACCCCTAATTTATGGATGTTACACCTTGTGTTTACTACAAAGCTTATTGACTTGTAAAACTAACATGCAGGGGACACACGGCCTGGTCACACACCCATAGGACTGACCATGTGTCACACACGGCCTAGACACACGTCTGTGTGTCTACCCGTGTAGATAGGAACAAGGCTATTTGCCAAGCTCTTTCATCACCTAATTCACTCAAGTTTAATTCCTCTTTTACCATTAAAGCTTAGTAAGTTTACATGTAAACAGTAAACATCATAACATGTGCTAATCAATAAATAGCATTTCACAATAAGTAAAAGCATCCAACAATCCAAGATCATGCTTACTCATTCTTTCTTACCACATTCCAACCTATCACAACCAAATGCTCTTATTATTTAACATACATCCCTGCACTTATCACCACAAGACCACATGAAACAACACAACACAATTTCACGATAAGTCACCCTTAGAAATATCAGGCACTCGGTGGTTTCGCACTTAGCCCACCATTTGTCTTAAACAGGGTGGTAACGCACATAGCCCACCAATAAGAATATTTACGGTGGTATCGCACATAGCCCACCAATTATAACATAAAAAATGGTATCGCACACAGCCCATCGTAAATAAGTATTAAGGTGGTATCGCACATAGCCCACCAATTGATAGCATAAACGATGGTATTGCACATAGCCCATCGTTATTTATTACGGATAATATTCTACACTTACATATCTATTTCAACATTCATATCCTACCAAGTCCAATTCATTTAAATCATGAGTGACCTCAATCACACAATACTCCAATAAACAACAACGTGTGTATTTAAGATGCATCGCTTACACATAAACTTACCTCGATGCAAAATGCATTAATTTGCAGTTTAATCCGAAACTTTCCATTTTCCTCGGTCAAGGTTAATTCTGCGCTCTTCTTGATCTATAACAACAAAATTTCACTAATTCAATCATTTTATGATCATAATACATCATAATCTCTACTTAGGAAAAAATAACCGTTTTGCCCTTGTACTATGGCAAAATTACGATTTTGCCCCTAGACTCGTAAATCATTTTTCATCATATTTTCTCATTAAACAAGCCTAGATGAACATTTATTACTCTTACAACTACTCATAATTCCAATCATTTCATGCATTTATTACACAATTTCAATCTTTGCATTCAAATCCTATTTAGGTGTTTTCATGCTAACACCTTTCACAAAAGTTGTTTCTCATCTCACTAACATTCATTTTCTTCCATAAAAACTCAGCTAACAACATAAACTTTCTCATGGAAAGTCCCTAAACTTTCAACCATTTAACAAATTAGTCCCCTCATTAGCTAGCTTAAGCTTTGGGGACTCCAAAAGTACAAAAATCATCAAAAATAATCATCAAAATGACTTACTTGCAAGGATGAGATGTAGCTGAAATTTTCAAGCTTTCAAACCCTTAAGCTTGCTAATATTTTCGGTGGGAGAAGAAAAGAAAATGAAAAGATGATAGCCTTTGTTTATTTTATCTTATTTTATTCATTTAGTCAACTAATATCACCAACCCTTGTCAAATTTTAATTCTCTTATCCCCCTTGGCCGTCCATCACCTTTAGGAAGGCATAATTGCACTTTAAGGACCTCCATTTTATATTCTATAACTATCTGACACCTCTAGCTTGTAATTTGAAACTTTCGCACATGATGCGATTTAGTCCTTTTTCGCAATTAAGCCTACAATTGCTAAAATTAAAGCACCAAAATTTTCATGCATCGGTATAAACATGTTATAACACATAAAATATTATTAAAATAATTTTTCTCAACCTCAGATTAGTGATCCCGAGACCACTGTTCTGACTAGCCCCAAATCGGGCTGTTACAATATCTATTTTGAAAAGATAAAAAAAAAGAAAGGATTGGGTTATTAATTTATATTTATTTTAAAATCTTTGTGATCGACTTTTGTCATCATCCCCGTTAAGGGGTTGGAAGCAAAATATTTTACTGTGAAAGATATATTTATGAGCAATAAAATATGATAATTCTATCTAAAGCTCATTATGGTTGGATACACCTGAAGTTGCAAAACGTTTTTTAGATATTTGAAGATTTTGGCATATTCCCTAAAGCAAATATTGGATATAATTGTTTGGAAATTATATTTATTTTGTTGACTTAGTGACATTATAATATTCACATTGATTTAGATATTTCTAGTAGTAAATGTCACAATAGCACTTATATGTGGATACAAAGTAAAAAGAATTATAGTAAAATTATCAATTTGTTACAATTTAGTACAATTGAAATGCATGTTAAAGTAAACCAGAAGTTTATTGATACAAATGCATTTACTACTTGGCGTGACCAGTGAGACCATCTTGGATCATATATGATGCGAAAATTAATTGAGAATTCATATGAACATTCATTAAAGAACCAGAAGATTCTTTAATTTAAAGAATTCTCATTTGTTACTTGTTCTTAATGAAAATTAATTGTTAGAAACTCAGTAGCTAAAGTTGAGATTTAATGTCTTGCATTTCTGAAATGAATATGGGCCCATTCATCCACCATGTGGATGGTTTTTGTAACACCCCAAACCCGGCCTAGAAGTTAGGCCCGAATCTGGAATGTCACATCAAAGGCACAATTCAAAATGACTTTGCTAATTAACAAATTAAGGCCCAAAAGCGCTTTCATCCTTGAGTCTTGTTAAGAAATATTAATAACCCATTTTTATAATTTTAAGTATTTCGGAAACCAAGTTTAAACATACGAAATTTACTTAGACTTAATTTTTAAGTAAACAGTTGAAAACAACAACCCAAAATCTAAAGTCAAATCGGAGTACAAGGCCTTATTACATCCAACTAAAATATAGCAATTAAAAACCATGTCTTTTGAAACAAATAAACAAAAATTTGAACATCTTGTAATGTGGCCATCTCCGAGTCCTCTCCGACATCGAGCCATCTATTGAGGATCACTTGAAACATTAATTAAAGGGTGTGAGTTTCGAAACTCAGTGTGTACAACCCTTGGCAATCAAATCAACATACAAATATTTCACATTGGACTAAGCCCTATCAAAATCGGTGGTCTTGGTCTTAGCCCACAATGACCTCATATCATATCATATCATATTATATCATATCATATGCAAAACAAGGTAATGCAAAACCCTCCCCAAAAATTCATCCGCTACACACACCATTTCCCTTCCAACCTTACACACATGTGGGGATTTCTAAATCGACCCACCCATCCTCTACACACCAAATGTAGCACTCACAGTGGCATTACTCAATGTTGCAGCAAAGCTGCTAATCATATAATGGGCTTAAAGCCACCGGTGGATCCAAGGTCGTCAAGCGACTATACGATTCTCAAATCTTCCTCCGTACCATAATTCCCACCCATATGCATCCTAAACAGAATATTGTATAAATGCAACATGCACATAAGTAACATCGACAAAATTCATATTCATCATATAAGGGGTATTTTCATCATTTCACAACCCAAGGGTATTTCCGTAAATCTACTCTATAGGGGTATTCAGGTAATGTTGAAAACAGAGGTATTTTGGAGATTTTGTAAATCAGGGATGTTTTGGTAATTCTGCAAATCAAGGGTATTCTGGTAATTACACAATTCGGGCTATTTTAGTGATTTTGCAAATCTAAGAGTATTTCGATAATTTTCTAACTAAGGGTATTTTGGGTATTTTCAAATCAGGGGTATTTTAGTAATTTTACAAATCTAGGGGTATTTGGTCCCTCTCGGGTTTTAGCTATGAACTTTGGCCCATTAACAAGTTCTTGCAGCTAAAGTGAATAGGCACTATGCACTAGGTAGGATTCTAGAGAAGAGGAGTAGGCCACTAGGACCGCTTAAGTACCAAGCTCTCCCTAGATCCAATCCTAGACATGCATATGTCCGTTGCCACACTCTAACCCAGCAACTTGTCCATGGACATGTTTAATTATTAGATTAAGTCTTATGCGATTTAAGAGTTGTTCAAAACTAGGCCTAGAGTCTATTAAACCCTAGCATACTTTTCTACGTCCCCATAAAGCCCATCAAGCCCATTTCATGTTCATATAACCCATAATAGCCACATCACATTTTTATGGCCCGCTAGGCCCAAATCTCAGTCATGACCCATTAGGCCCAAAACAAATCCAGATCATGTAACATGCATGCCTAACCCAATTCATATAATCAAATTAATCCATTTCATCAAACTTAGCCTCAGGGCCCACCGGGCCATTTAGCCACTTTGGTCTTTCGGCTTTCCGGCGTTGCCGGTATGTGTGTGTAGTGTTTGTACACACCTGGTTACCACGACGCGCCATTCTATCCTTAGCCTTGAACCTACAACCAATCAACCTTCAATCAACCACTCATACTTAATCAAAATATTTACTCAAAAGTCGAAACCTTACCGTAACCTTATCGTGTGCCACCGGGTTCTAATAGCCCTTCCTTAGCTATTAATCGCAAGTGTTCCCTAGATCTGCATTCACACATACTTCATTAAAATCGAGTGACTCATTTCTCACATAAGTCACCCCTATATGCCATACCTACATTCGGCCATCCATTAATCCATAATTGAGATGAATACACTTACCACTTTGCTAACGATCCTTACCACGCTTGCGATCTCTGAACCCTACCCTTGTTAATACAAGGTTAACGATGATGATAAGTTAGTTAGCCTTTCGGCTTTTAGCAAAATGTACAAAAGAGGTTAACCGAATACTTACCAATCCGCTTTCGATCCTGCGGCTTTCGGCTTTTAAGACTTGATTAAGAGCAAATAACAGCAACCAATTTGTGATGGAGGAAAAATAACAAGGAATCAGCAAAAAGATAGGGCTATTCAATTATAAGGGAGTACTCGGCTTTCAGAGAAAGAAGAAGAACGCAACACCAATAGGGATTTCGACAAAAAGGAATGATGGTTTTTCGGCAAATGGAAGAATTTGGCAATGGGAGAAACAGAATGAGGGAGAGAAAAGAAAAGTAATGGAAACCCAAGGAACCTTTCAAAGGAATTCGGTAAAGAAAAGAAAGACTGACCTATTTGCAAAACTCTCCAAATGCCGAAAACCACAATAAAAATTCGTAATACCCCTAAAAGACCCAAAAACGGCACTCATCTACCCTCATAAGCTAAATTTATACACTCTCCACTTCCTAAAACGGAACCAACTCTTCACACTTCTCAGCTCCTAACTTTTCTCCCTGATAACACCTTAGCCTTATCCGAATTTCCCTCCATTATCAGTTCCCCTTACCACTTAAACACTCTAACGCAAGAGTTCATATTCAACACAACTCTGGTCGTCCACCTATGCAAAATAAAACACTCCAAAAATATCATTCCTAATGCTCGAACCTTGGACCTCCTTAGCTGACAACACGCCACCTTATAGGTCCCCAAGTGACGCCACTTGCCACTGGACCACAGGCCCAACTGTGTCCTATTTTCTCCTTAATCTGCTTAAGAGGCCTAATGCCTGAGACTAGGGTCCACTAAAGCAAGAAAAATAAATTTTTCTCTATGGTCACCCCTATCTGTAAGACTTCAAACAATCCCGATAATACCTTAAAATTAATATTCTAAGTGCTACTCATACATACCAACCTCAGTGCACAGAAATTTAAAGTTTCGGCCTTTTTGGGGCATTACAACTTGGTTAGTGCCGTTCTCTTGTTCTCAAAAATTTTAAATGCTCCCATGCCCAAGGCCCAATAGGCCCAATTCTACTAGGCCCAAATTCGGGGCGTTACAGTTTTAATATTAAATGATTTTGGTAGATGCATCTACAAAATAATTATGTATGTGTTATCAACTTACAACATGTCGTTTGCAAGATTACTTGTTTAAATAATTAATTTCAGATCATGCAATTAAGACAATCCATCTTGCTAATACTGATAAGTTTATATCTCAGACTTTTATTGATTGAGTTTAAAAAACTTTTATAGAAGTTTGTTATTTATACACATAATGATTTAGATAAATAATTGATTGAATGCCTTTAATTAATGTCTAAATCATTACTTATGAGAACTAAACTTCTTATTTCAACATGATATTATGTTGATTTACATGTATGCATCAATCCAATAAGTTATAAATACTCCCCATTACAATTGGTTTTTGATCAAGGGTTAAATATTTCTCATCTTTGAATTTTTGTATGTGTGTATATGTTCCAATTGCTCCACCACAACGCATAAAGATGAGTGAATTCTTAAAGAAAGTTGGGAATATATATTAATTACAAGTCTCTTTGTATAATTAGATGTTTTGAGTGCATTGGAGATTCAATTATAACATGATTTGTGATTATAATTTTGATTTGATAGTTTTCCCGACATTAGGGGGAGAGAAATAATAACATGTAATGAGTTAGGGGGAGAGTAATTTGAACCAAAAGTTCAACAATGATAACTCACTACAAGTTAACTGTCAGATTTATTTACAAACTTAATGAGAATAACCAAGTTACATTCTAATTTGAATCAAAGTCCTAGTTGAAACACCCCAAACCCGGACCACGAGCCTTGACCGGATCCGGTATGTTCCTTGAGTAAAATGGTTCAAAACTGGTTTGTTTCTTTGGAAACTTTGGGTAATTTTGGAAACGATTTGATGTGTGTTGAGTTTAATTGAAAACATTGCTACTCTTGAAATCGGGGATTTATTAAAACCTTGTTTTTATATTCCAAAACCACAAGTTAAAAAGAATTGCCGAGTTTAAAGATTATCTTTTAAATTGAAAATCATTTATGTTTAGGTGTCAAAACATTTTACATTGGTTTTTAAGAAAAGTTACTTAAACTTTAATTTGATATAAACCGTAATGTACTAAATACTTAGAATGCATGCATAAACAGTTTCATTCTAGTGGCCTTATTACATTAAAGAAAACCCGAAATAAATCCAAAATACTTGACAATATAAAGTCCAAAAATAAAATAAAATCAGAGCTGAACATGGCCACCACTAAGCTCCTGCCAACCCGGTCCATCACTGAGTGTCACTTGAAAAGATATCCCCCAATGGGGTGAGTCAAACAGACTCAATGTGTAACCACTAACACAAAGTCCCAATGATTTAGGCATATCAGATCATACATATACATATAGCAAACATAAATAATGATGCAATCCCGAACCCAAACCTAGATAACTATCCGCTACACATCACCCGTACCAACCATCACACTGTGGGGACTACTAAGTCGACCCTTCATCCGCTACACATCATCGAAGGCAGTCGCTGCAGACGACATGCACATCGCCCTTATATATTGTGGCATAGCCACCAGATAATTATTTGTGACATAAGTCACCATATTCAGATTTTATGACATGAGTCACCAGATATCGTGGTAATAACCACCAGATCACTTCCCCTTTTCATATCACCCATATGCCCCATGTCATACAAATCATGCAATATCATGCCTTATGCCTTATTTCACATTCTTATCAATATTCACATATGGGCCATATTCCAAATATTCATATCATTTATTAACATAATGTTAAGGTTACATACCTGAATACTTTGTACCATTGTATGGTACCTTTGCCCACTTTTCACATTATTATAAACACATATATTAAATTGATGCCATAAATCTATTAAGAGTTAGTGTGGGGTACACACCTGGTTTACTTAACGCTTCCACTGAAATCCTAAAAATCCCGATCTAGAACTCTAGATCCTTAGTTCCTACATTCGGCCAACACTAAGTTTCTTAGCAAAACCCAATCGGCTTATACAATCAAATCCGAAGGATTATCACAACTTAAATTCTTACCTTTGCTGCCGATTTGATTACTAATCAAATCCCGAAAGTAGTCTCTTGGCTATAAAGATATCGAAATCCTACAGAGTACATGTTAGATCCAATTCTAACATTAAATCACAATAAGTGGCCCTTGTCCGAATGTCACATGACTTACCTTGGGTATTGAAATCCCGAAAATCTTCTCCTTATAGTCGACTAGAGACAAGTCCCAAAACCTCCTTCAAAGTTTCGGCCACAAAGTAATAATGGGATTAAAGCCTCAATTTTCAATAGTTAGAGAAAGAAAATAACAAGAGTTCGGCATAGAAGAGATTCCTTACCAACTTAATCAAATGTCCTTTCTTGAAACAAGGGGATTCGGCTTCTGTTTAAACAATCAACTCGGCTCCTAAAGGGTAGAGGAGCAATCGGCTATGGCCACCAAGTAGAGGATTCGGCTTCAACAAGGAACACAAGAGGAAGGGTATGAATCTTTTTAGAGGTTACAGCAATGGTGGATTAGGGAGAAGAAGATTTCGGCTAGACTAAAAGAAAAAGAAGAGAAATATGATGGTTTTGGAGAGAAAAAGAAAACGAAAGAGAGGCTACAATGCCTTAATGAAATTCGGCTATTCCCCTTACTAAACTTGGCCAAAAATCACCTTAAAAGAGTCCATAGGCCGGCCAACTCCTTCCCCCTATCTCATCTCTTCCTTTTCTCCTATTTTTCCTCCTCCTTGCACATTCAAAATAATTTAAAAATAAATCTTCATTTATCTTCTACTTAGCCGAAATTTCAAAAGGATTAGACCACATCTTAAACTCATCCCTTAGTGCCCCGTTGCCGTCCACCTCTCTTGCTCCTTGCTGCAAAATAAAACTCTTTTATTTGCTTCCTCAGGACTCGAACCTAGCCCCTGCTCCATCGCATATGGCGTCACTTACCGAGCTTTAAGTGGCGCCTCCAAGCCAATTTAACAAGCTGATTTTTGTGTCTAATTCTCCCTACAATTTCTCTTAAGGCCTCCTCTGCCTAGCTTCCTCTTTTAAACTTAGAACTTAATATTTTCTAAGGCATTTTTCCTACATTCTAAGGTTCACAAAATTCATACAACACAATCAGAACACACATAGGCATGCTACTTCATACAATTTAGCATTAATGCATAAGCCATAAATCCCGGATATTACACTAGTAGGACAATCAGTTAGAATAAATAATAGATTGATCGATTCCAAAGATGAAAATTCTTCTAGACGGTCATATAGTGGAGGCGAATGCTTTAGAAGAGACCCAATACATAACTAATAAGTAAAACTCCAGAAGATATTCAGGTACCTGAAATTGAATTTTAAAATAACGAAAATAAGAGATCTCAATAAGTTATATCAATTCAAGAAAATGTGGAATCGAATAATAAAAGTGGTTGACAATGATTTTGCATGCAATATTATCATTGAAATTATGAAATAAAAGGAAGATCTTGAATAAATCTATTAAGAAATTTACCTATAGAATAAATTGATCAAAATAGAAAGACGCAACTCAAGTACAATTAAATTCATGAAGTTTTTGGACCAGTAGTCCAAATATCTAAAGGTATAAAGCCAGTGATGATGCAATTGAAGTAGTTTTGCAAAAGCGGAATAAAAATATGAAGTTTTTCGCTAAGTTTTGTCATTGATTATGAAAAGATATAATATTCTTTTGTGGTGGATGCAATAACCTTTAGATATATTATTAAATTGATAATTCATAAAAGATTTAACTTGCGTCTAATGGTTATTGCTACAACCTTTTATGAACCACTATAAAGTAAAGTTTATATTAAAATCCTTGAAGGATTTAGGATGGTAGAAGCATATTGAAATTCTCGAGAAATTGTTCATGTATATAAATTTAAATAATTTGAATATATGTTGTAAATTTGGCTTAGTGAATAGTAGTTGAAGGAGGATTATAAAATGATCCAAAATACCTATTTGTGTTATTATAAAAGAATCATGATTAAAGTTTGTTATGATTATTGTTGAATCTCCTGAAGAGATCAAAATATATTTCCCCAAAATTTCTCTCACTCATGACTTTTAAAAGAATGGTAATATAAATGCTTTTTAAATAGTCATTTGAGATTTTAACGAGATAAATTATCTACCAATAGACATCCAATGGTGAAAGTTTTAATGTACTTTAAATTCTAATAGTTATTAGAATTAGATCTCTAATTTTTTTATACTTTTTATGCCTATAAATAGAGACTCTGAAATAATTCCTTTTATTCAATAAAATACATCTTCTGTTACTTTCATATATTCTTTGTTCTTTATTTCATATCTTCTTTATTCTTTATTCTCTCTATTTTTCTTTATTTTATAACACTTAAATAATTTTTTTCCTTGTATATTGAATTTAATTTTTTCCCAATTTTGGAATTTTCTTCTCGTCTCATCGCCATAAAATAAAGGGGAAAAAAGGTTTTATGTTTCTTTAAATTTTTATTTTTATTTTTGAAATTGTTTCTTTAGAATTTTAAAAGGGTAGCAACTTGAAAAAAAAAAAAAGAAAGGCAAAAGAGTAGGAAGCCGCAAAATTATACTTGCCTTGCCAACTTAGCCGTCGTTCTGCAAAGTACACATTAAACATACTTTGCTGTGGGCCCTCAAACACTCAATTTCATATGCCTCCTCATGCTTAAAGTTCCATTGACCTATCTACCCCTCTCACCACGGCCTTTTTACTAAAGTAACTTAAAAAAATTAATTATTTGTCAAAATAACCCACCTTTTTAATTAAATACCAAAATGACCTAAAAGCTACAGTAATTTTAGGTGGAGCCAAATTAAATGGCTCCACCAAGTTGCCACATCAGCATAGGGATTAAAAATAATTTTTAGTGGAGCCATTTTGAATGGCTCCACACAGATAAAATCTGAGAAATCTTGTAAAATTTAAAAATCGTGGGGCCTTTAAAATAATTTTTCAATTTTTGGTGGAGCCATTTGAAATGGCGCCACCACCTTTACAGGTTTTTTTTTTAATTTTGTCTTTTTTTTTTTTACTTTTTCATGTATTTAAAAAATTAAAGGCCTAAAAGTAATTTTCCTTTTTGGTGGTGCCATTTGAAATGGCGCCACCACCACTAAATTTGTTTTTTTTTTTTTTTATATTATTTTATTATTTTATTTTATTTAGTTATTTTATATTATTAATTTTAAAATATTTGTAATGTGTATTTAAAATGTTTTATACTATATTTTTTAAAAAAATTTAAATAGTATTTTAAATAAATTTTTTAACTTTAGATATATTTTAGTAATTATTTTAAATATTATATTTTTTTACTTTTTTCAAGTTTTTGAAAAGTATGGGGGACTTAAAAGTAATTTTTCCTTTTTTTGGTGGTGCCATTTGCAATGGCGCCACCCCTACTGACCCCTTTTTCTTTTTGGGACTTAAAAGCAATTTTTCCTTTTTTTTGTGGTGCCATTTGCAATGGCGCCACCCCTACTGACCCCTTTTTCTTTTTTTTTTTTACTTTTTTATTAGGCCTTTTTTTTTACTTTTTTATTAGGCCTTTTTACTAAAATATATCTAAAGTTAAAAAATTTATTTAAAATACTATTTAAAATTTTTTAAAAATATAGTATAAAACATTTTAAATACACATTACAAATATTTTAAAATTAATAATATAAAATAACTAAATAAAATAATATAAAATAATATAAAAGTAAAAAAAAAACAAATTTAGGCGGGTGGTGGCGCCATTTCAAATGGCACCACCAAAAAAGGGAAAATTGCTTTTTAGGCCTTTAATTTTTTAAATACATGAAAAAGTAAAAAAAAAAAGATAAAATTAAAAAAAAAAACCTGTAAAGGTGGTGGCGCCATTTCAAATGGCTCCACCAAAAATTGGAAAATTATTTTAAAGGCCCCCAATTTTTTAAATTTTACAGTATTTCCTTTGTATTTTATACAGGTGGAGCCATTCAAAATGGCTCCACTAAAAAATTATTTTTTAATCCCCTATTCTGACGTGGCAACTTGGCTCCACCTAAAATTACTGTAGCTTTTAGGTCATTTTGGTATTTAATTAAAAAGGTGGGTTATTTTGACAAATAATTAATTTTTTTGGGTTACTTTAGTAAAAAGGCCCTCTCACCACTTATTTGTTTGTCACCCAACCCAACCTACCTTTATTTTCTTCTCATTTTCTAAACTTAAAACTTTAAGGAAGGTGGAGCGATGGTTAATATCTTTCGAAATTAAACTTTACTTTGTATCAAAAATAGAATTAGATATTATTTTAATAAATTTTCATATAATAATATTTCTAACGAATTTAAGAAATTCTTTCTCTAGCAGCATTATTACATACATCATAAATGATAAATACTCATTATTTTACAAATAATTCAACCTAATAATTATATATACATGTAAAGTTTCAGTGATAAATGTTCAAATTAATAAATTTATCATTTTGAATTTTAATAAAAATTCAAACTTATAAAAATAAAAAGTCAATAAATTTAATTTTTTTATATTTTTGACTAATGAAAAAAAACCCCTCAAAAATTAAAGTTTTTTTGAACAATTTATTATAGATTCTAACCAAATAAATTATTTTTGTCATAATTTCTAAAATTACTTATAACTTCTTTCAACTTATAAATAAGAGAATAAATTTTTATATTAATATTAATATTTATATCAATTAAATTAAGACTCAAATAAAATCTCACAAAAACAAACTTTAAGATGACATTTAATTATATATATTTACAGTCAGACAATATAACTTTTAATGAGATTAGAATTCTACCTTTTCTTATGAAAATTTCCCCTTTTATTTATTTATTTTTAAGGCGTCTACGATGATGGCTACTCGGGGGACAAAAGAGATGCTTATCTTCTAACCTACGAGCTTAACAGCTCTTAGACACCGTGGCATTTCCATACCAAGTATTTTAATAATAAATATTATTAATACTCCATTATTCCCCAAAAAGAAAATGTATTTCCCAAACAGTCCTACTTCACCCTCTTATTTACACCCTACCCTCCTCTAAACCGTCAGTTACCTACCATAGGCAATTCCGTCTTCGCAAAGAGACACCATCAGAGTCGCACGTTGAGAGCATCAGTTATTTCCCCAAAATGCCCTAACAAGAAGCATAATGTAAAGGGTAAAATAGGAATTTAAATACAGTACAGAGGGAGGCGGGCCCATGAGTTAAAATGAAATCAAAGAACGTGAGTGATCCGCGCAAAGGAAAAAAGGTTGGCTGAGAAAGGATAGAGAGAGAAAAGAAAAGTACTCAGAGACGTTCTCGGATTTGAACACCACTCTTCGCCGGAATTTGGGATTCCATTTCAAGTCCGGCTCCTGGGTTTTTTTTTTTTTTTTTTTTCCCTCTTTTCTAACTTCTTCCAGATTCTCTAGCATAGAAGAAGCAAACAAAGAAACACGAGAAAATATTAGGGCTTTTCATAAAATTTGGGAATTGTGGAAATTAGGGGTTTTTGTTTTCCCCTATTTGGTTCTTTTTTTACTTGAATTTTAAGATTATCTAAGGGACGAATTGAGGAATTCGCCAAATGTTTACGCCGCAGAGGAAGGTTTGGTCGGGTCGGTCGTTGACGCCATGGAAGAAAGTGGACGGGTCAGTTTCGGATCCAAATTCCAACGGGGTTGTTGTGGGAAAAGGGAAAGCAGCGGCTTTTGCTGAGCCAGTGACTCCTGATGGGAACGACCTCGGGTCAGAGGACCAGGAAGGAGTGCCCGAGAAAGCTTTAAGACTCGAAAATGAGGTTATTTTGTTGTAATATGCATTATATATATATATATTCTTTTGGCTACTCTAATTTTGTGTATGTTACATTTTTTATAGGGTTAGTTGAGAAATTGGTATGATTAAAAAATTACCACCAAATAACTTGTTTAAAGTTGAATTGCTTGATTTAGGTTATTTGGCTTAAATATACACTTTACTATGAATTTCTCATTTAATTTTTGATTTTGTTTAACTGAGGAACTAAAATTTATATTTACCGCTTGAGGAAGTTTATTTGTTATGTTAATTTGTCTTTGTTATGCAATTTTTTTACTGTTTCAATTTAGTGCATGAGTTGCTGAAGTGGATACTCCATTTTAGTAAATAGTTTTGGTGTTTGGTTTAGGTAACCACCATATGTAATCATGATTTAGTTATTTGTAAATTGCGATTCTGTGGGATATGCAGTTAATAATAATAATAAATCATAGAATTTGATAATCCAGGGAATGAATGTTTAGTCCCTTAGGTTAGGCCTAGATGTGTTGTACCCAGCATTGGTCATGCATTCAATCATACCCCAAGGGAAATCACTGAAATATGTAGTAATGGTCCAATGTAAACATTAAAGATTAGAGAGTTGGAGTTGTGAAGTTTGTCCTATGCGTATTGGAATTCGATTTCACCTTTTTTCATATGGATTTAGGGGTCTGATAAATCACTTAAGCTTGACTCTGTGGTTCCATGTCTATAAGCAAGTGCCATACCTAAGCTGTTACTACTATATCTATCTCCACTATCTTTCTGTAGTTCAAAAATCTTCAATTGCTTTGATCTGTTGCTAAAATGTCCATATGTGCTAACATAACATGTCAAGAATAACTGACTCCATAACCCACCTTTTTCTCCTTGTTTTTTGGTAAACATCTGAATTTTTTGTTACTAGTGAATTACTGATGCTTCCCTGTCATGACATTTGCAGATTGGTGGTAGTCCAGTAACATGAATAAATTATAGTAATAATTAGGATAAAGAAATATTTCAGACAGAATTTTGGTAAATATTAACCTCAAATTGCAGATCTTATGACCAGTCAAAGAGAAATGTGCTTATGCTAACTAAACTACTTGATAAGTGCCAATAGCATCACACTGTTTTCTTTTGTCTTTTATGTCTAAGTAAAAATTGGGCCCATAATATTTGTTACCAGCTTGTTGGAAGTGTCATTGTTGACAAGTTTGGACTGCCTAGGGCTATAACGGAAAAATTGGATGTTTTTAGTTTGCTTATTTTGCTGTGTAGACAACACACACAACCACACACACATACAACCCATCCTACATTTTGTGTCGACTGGAGAAGTTTGAACCTTTATGTCGTTTCAGCTTTTTGATGATTTATGTTATTGATGTATTGAATAGTTATCTGCTCAATTTGATTGCTATGCCCTATTTAATGGTTTTATGCTTTGTTCTATGTTGCACTATCTCATTTGAAAGATCCATATTTTGTGCCAGCTTTTTGAATACCAATACAATATGGGGCTTCTCTTGATTGAAAAAAAGGAATGGATATCTAAGCATGAAGAACTCAATCAGGAATTGATGGAAGCAAAGGATGCTCTCAAACGGGAACAAGCGGCTCATTCAATTGCAATAAATGATGTTGAGAAGCGTGAAGAGAATTTGATGAAGGCCCTTGGTGTCGAGAAGCAGTGTGTGCTTGATGTGAGGATCTTATTTCCTGTTTTAATCTTTCCTCTGAAAGATTTTGATTGCAGTGTTCTGGTTTTATCTTCTGCTTTGTATTTTTTTTGTTATATCACAAAGTGGAGGCAAGATACTTTTTGGATTCTTTTAATGGGATGTTTTTATGCTACTCTAGCATCTAATTCTTTACCTTTTGGACTTAACAGTTGTGTGCTTATTTATTTCTTCATGTTATATATGGGGGTAATGATATTCACTAACGTTTAGATTATGGTTTTTTGCCACAGCTTGATAAAGCCTTACGAAACATGCGTGCAGAGAATGCAGAAATCAAGTTTACAGCTGATTCAAAACTTTCTGAAGCAAATGCTTTGATTGCCAGTGTTGAAGAGAAATCCTTGGAGGTGGAGACAAAATTGCGTGCAGCTGATGCCAAGCTTGCAGAAGTGAGTAGAAAGAGTTCACAGATTGAGAGGAAGTCGCAGGAGTTGGAGTCCCGTGAAAATGTACTTCGGAGGGAACGCCTCTCCTTTATTTCAGAGTAAGCTCCAACCTACTTTTCTTATTTTTAATCCTGTCTTTTTTTTCTTTGGAAGGAGGGGGGAGGGTAGGTGTGAATATTGTGTTTATATACGTTTCCTAATTGAACATGTGTTCTTTCAAAGTTCTCTTTTTCTGTTTACCCAAAAGTATATGTAACTTCTCATTTAAAGTTTATTATTATTATCATCATCAGGCAAGAAGCACATGAGATCACTATGTCCAAACAGAGGGAGGATTTGTGGGAATGGGAAAAGAGATTGCAAGATGCAGAAGAGAGGTTGGCCAAATCCCAAAGATATGTCAACCAAAGAGAGGAGAGAGCAAATGAGAATGATAGACTCTTTAAGGCAAAAGAGAAGGACCTTGAAGAGGCACAAAAGAAAATTGATGCTGCCAACCAAACTTTGAAGGAGAAAGAAGATGATATAAACAGCAGGCTAACAAATCTAACTTTGAAAGAAAAGGTGAGCTATTTTTTATGTTGAGTAGCTGTTTGTATGAGTTAATATTATTTTATTTATCATTATCATCTGGATGCAGGAATGGGGTGTTGTGAAAGAGAAGCTAGAGATGAAGGAGAAGGAGTTACTTGTCATTGAAGAAAAGTTGAATACCAGAGAGAAGGTAAGATTTTGCAAGGTTTTGCTTCTTGTTTTTCACAAAATGTGTTATAGCTCTGTTTCTGTAATTGATAAGGGTGAGCATCCGGTCAGTTTGGTTTCAAAATTCCTAAAACTGATTAAACCAAATTTAACTTATAAAACCGAGTTAAGTTGATTAATAAAAGAAACCGAATCTGAGTTGGTTTGGTTTGTTTAATCGGTTTTAACTATTAAAAATAAATTATTCATATTATTATATAAAAATATTGTGTATTATATATAATATAATATATCATACATAAGTTTAAATTAATTTATAAATCTATTTCATTTATATTTTGTAAAATGTATTTAAAAATAAAACTATAAAGGTCAGTAAATTCAGTGTATTCAGCTATAAATTTTAAAAACCGATAACTTACTTAACTAACTGAACAAATCAATTTTCAAAACCAATCAATTTCAAAAGTGAATAAACCAAACTAAATTAACCAGGTTTGATTGGTTCGGTTGGTTAAATTGTTTGAAACCTACTAATACTCTCCTTTTTGTTCATTTTTTTTTCTCCATTTGGTCTTTTTACTTGTATTTTTTCTTGAGAGTTATATATAATTTACTTGGAGGGCTAGGTATCATTTAGGATCTTGTCTTTTGACATTTTTTTCTGTTTTGTATTTATTGACAGGCCGAGGTTCAGAAGCTCATGGATGAACATAATGCCATTCTGGATGAGAAGAAGCGCAAATTTGATCTGGAAATTGATGAAAAGAGAAAATCCTTAGATGCAGATCTGAAAAGCAAGGTGATTGAAGTTGAGAAGAAGGAAGCTGAAGTAAAACATATGCAAGAAAAGGTTTCTAAACAAGAGCAGGCATTAGATAATAAATTGGAGAAACTAAAGGAGAAAGAAAAGGAACTCGAATCAAAAGTGAAAACCCAGAAGGAAAGGGAGAAGACCATCAAATCTCAGGAGAAGGATTTGGAGATTGAGAAGCTGCAGATGGTTGCTGACAAGGAAGAACTTTTGAGTCTTAAGGCTGAAGTTGAGAAGATAAGGACTGCAAATGAAGAAAAACTACAAAAGATACATGAGGAGACAGATAGGCTCAGGGTAACTGAAGAAGAGCGTTCCGAGTATCTTCGCTTGCAATTGGAATTGAAGGAAGAAATAGAGAAATGCAGGCTTCGAGAAGAACTACTGTTGAAGGAAGCTGAGGATTTGAAACAGCAGAAGGATAATTTTGAAAGAGAGTGGGAGGAGCTAGATGAGAAAAGAATAAAAATTGAGAAAGAGTTGAACAGTATCAGCCAACAGAAAGAGAAATTTGAAAAACAAAACCTTGCTGAAGAGGAAAGGTTAAAGAAAGAGAAGCAAGTAACTGATGACTATAGAAAGAGGGAGCTGGAAGCTCTTGAAGTTGCCAAAGAAACTTTTGCTGCCACCATGGAACATGAGCGGTCAGTTATTGCTGCGAAAGCTGAAAGTGAGAGAAGCCAAATGCTTCATGACCTTGAGCTTCTGAAAAGAAAACTCGAGAGTGATATGCAGAATAGACTTGAGGAAATGGAAAAGGAATTAGGAGAGAGAAAAAAATCATTTGAGGAAGAAAAAGAGAGAGAACTAGACAATATTAACTATTTAAGAGATGTAGCTAGGAGAGAAATGGAAGAGTTGAAACAGGAAAGACTCAAGATAGAAAAAGAAAGGCAAGAAGTTAATGACAGTAAGATGCATCTTGAAAGACAACAAATTGAATTACGAAAAGACATCGATGACCTTGTGGATCTCAGCAAGAAGTTGAAGGATCAAAGAGAGCAACTTATCAAGGAGAGAAACAGCTTTATTTCATTTGTTGAGAAACTTAAGAGTTGCAAGAATTGTGGTGAAATTACCTCTGAGTTTGTGCTTTCTGATCTACGATCTCTACAGGAAATAGAGAATGAGGAAGTCTTTCCTCTCCCTCCTTCAGCAGATGAGTATATCAGTGGAAATGTTTTTGGAAATTTGGCTGCATCTGAGAGGCAGAAGGATGAGATGTCTGCACCTGTAGGTTCAGGTTCTCCAGTTTCTGGTGGAACCATGTCATGGCTTCGTAAATGCACCTCAAAAATATTCAAATTCTCTCCCAGTAAGGACAGTGGACCTCATGCTATTGCAAAACTGAATATGGAGGCCATGCTCCCTGGTCAAAAAGATAATTTGGAAGGCACATCAAAAACTGAACATGAGCCGGAGCTCTCTTTTGCTGCTGCAACCACATCTTTGGATATTCATGGGGTCCAATCAGACTCCAGCAGAAGAAATGTTGATGTTGGTCATGACCTCTCAGTTGATAATCAGAGCAACATGGAAAGTAAGGAACAGGAAGTGCATGGAGATTCTCAGAGTTCTGATTTGAATCATGGAAAGCAGGTTCACAAGAGAGGCAAGCCTAGAGCTAAAAGAACACGCTCTGTGAAGGCAGTTGTCAAAGATGCTGAAGCTATTATTGGGAAAACCTTAGAATCAAATGAACTTGAGCATCCTGATGAAAGCAGGGGTGAATCTGGTCTTGCTGATGGGAGAGCAACTAGAAATGCAAGGAAGCGGAATCGTGCTCGAACATCTCAAACTCAAACAGCAGACACTGAGCAAGATGGTGATGACAGTGAAGGACGTTCGGATAGTGTTGTGGGGGGTCAGCGAAGAAAGAAGCATCAAAAAGTGGTTCTGGCTATGCCAATACCTGGCGAGAAAAGATATAATCTCCGACGGCTCAAAATGTAAGTTACTATTTAAATGCATCACATGCATGTGTATTCATTCTGGCAAATGTAGTTTGATGGTTTCCCTGTCATAGCGTTGAGGCAAGCACCTCTTGTTCGAAGTTTGGACGAGTTACAATTTTTTACAATGTGTTTTTGCTAGTTTGTTGTTTATTTATGTAGCTTACAATAATTCAGTTAATGATTTATGCGCTTTTGTATCCACCTAATAAGTAGCAAGAAGCAAGAGGTAAAAGACTTAATTAAGTGTACTGGTTACATTGTAAAATGCTTCGTAAAAGGAATCCTTTCTGGTGATTGTAAAATAACTTAATGGCAGATTCCTTAAACTCATGTTAAATATGTTCTGTTTGCAACATGTATAATATTGGAATTTAGTTTACAATGTGAAACTTGCAGACAATGTTATTCTGTAGGAAAATAAATACCCAGTAAACTTTAATGGATTCTTAGAAGTACCTTGTTAATCTTTGTGAAGTAACTATGTGGAAATTCTGATTAATGCAGTGGGGTCACAGTTGCTAAAGATACAGCAGATTATGTTAACAACTCTGAAGCTCCCGTGCCTGCGGGTGAAAATGGAGATGCGAGTGAGAATGGTGGCGCGGACTTTCTGCAGCAGGTAAGGGTCTTGGAATTTAGTTTTCTTGTGCCATGTACCTTGTAGCATGTGCATGTTTGGTGATCCCTGCTCAAACCTACATCTTAAGAAATAGAGCAAACAAATTTTGCTATTTAAATGGTCCACTGTGACTTGACAGTATGGTTTGACGCATAATGGTAATTCTCTACATTGTTGAGTACATTATCTATGGATAGAAATGCTTTAGTTTAGGGTCGACCAAACAAACCGAGAAAACTAGGAAATCAATTTGGATCTTTTTATAATATAAAAAGAAATATTTTATTTCTAGTTAGTGAAAAAAATTAAAGTACTATATAAAAATACTTAAAAAAAAGAAGAAAACTGGTGGTCTGAATTGATCCAAATAAGTGGTATTCGATTCAGGTTGGTTCGATCAATTATGGCATTCAATTGTCCTTTTTAAAAACCAGAAAACTGCATATTAATAACAAATTTACGAAACCAGATTGAACTGAAGCTATACTACTAGTTTAGTTCTTTATGTTTATTTTCTTAAAAGTCCATGGAATTATATGTTTGTGATCGTATGAGCTACAAGGTTCATTGTTCACTAAGGCTGAGCAAAAAAATGAATCAAGAAAACCGAAAACTACTTTGAACCAGTGTTAATTTCGGTTTTGGTTTGGTATCGGTTCATATTTTACTTAAAAGTGTTTGCTTTGATTTGGTTTTGGTTTGTAAGTTAAAAATACAGCAATTATCTGAATTAAAATTTATATTTTATTTAATTTACAAGTAGCTATTATTTATTTTAATATAAAATAAATCTTATATTTCAATTTATTGAAAGTAATTTAAAACTACTATATAAAACTTCTGTAATATAAAATTAACTGAAGAATTGAACTGATCCAAGCTGGTGGAATTTGGTTTGGTTTGGTTTCCAAAAAACCAAAATATTGCATACTAACTGCAGATTCTTTTCCAAAACCGATCTGAATCACTATCACCCCTACTTAAGCTTGACATGTGTCGCGGAGAAAACAAGGGAGGAATAAAAAATGAAGAAACGAAAGAGTTGGAAAGCTAACGGTGAGGAGTGTGGGGAAAAACAGAAAATGAAGTACTTTTACTAGATGAGGGCGATGACTGCAATATTACAATTTGAATTTCTAGTATCAACTGCTTACTATTTATACCAGTCATTATGAGTTCATGTTAAATAATCTAGTTTATATATTTTATGTGGCAGTCTGAAACAGCTCTTGACGCTAAGGATGATGATGCTGGTGCAACCAAAAAATTGGATGCGCATACAACATTAAGTGAAGAGGTGAATGGCACACCCAAAGGGGTTGGTGAGTATGCAGATGGTAATGACTACAAAAGTGAGTCGCGTAGTGAAGGGCTGAAAGGTGAGGGTGAGGATGATGGAGATGAAGATGAGGAGGATGAAGTTGAGCATCCTGGCGAAGTCTCTATAGGAAAGAAGCTTTGGAATTTTTTCACCACGTAAAGATGTGGATCTTATTCCTAGGTTGGCAATATCATTCACGTCTTTGATTGTATCAGCTGTTTTAGGTTTGCTGGTAGGAACACCTTGATCTAGTAGTGTGTATTAACAATTTAAATGTTGTAACCAAGAAAAAAAACACATTTATTCAGGAGGGAGAGTGGGTTTTCTTCACCTTTTTTTTGGGGGGTTAGGATTCAGGTATTGGGCTTTTTTTTTTTTCCTTTATTGTACTTAAGTACTAGTGCTAGATGATTTGATGTAGCAATGATTGGCTCCTTCAACCATATTGTTTGTATCAAATAGTACATGTATTTTTCATATTTGCTGGAATTATTGTCCGACTGCTGTGATCTCAATTATTCTTTCAGCAGTAAAGATTACGTTGGTCCATTTAGATTGTTTGGCATATTTAAGTGGTTCAGAGAGAACCTTGCACTGCTTTAGTAGGTGCTAGACGTTTACATTTTATGCGCAGTCAAACACGAAGACATATAAGCCCTTTCCAGTATTGCTTTGCTCTTTGGTTTTTTGTCATCCGTGTGTTGAAACTGTGACATCAAAACTGGAGCTGGCAAAGTAAGTACTAACCCCCAAAGCCTGTAGATATCATATGATATGGTACAAGGTGGAAGATAAAACGTGCCTTTTTTTTAACTTCATTGTTAGAACATGCTGGGAAAAAACTGGGTTTAGCTGTCCAATTATTGTTATTGTTACTACTTGCTTTTTGAAGAGAAATATGAATTTTAAACACATAAGTTTGTTTGGATTACCTTCTACATCCCCCTAATTATGCCTTACATTCCACATCCACCTAATTACGGAAAACAGAGCAGTTGGTTTAATCATGAAGGTGAACCTCAACAGATTTACCATATTTTGGTGTGCATGTATTCATAATTGGCTATTCTTATTCCTGTGCTGAATGCAAGTGTTCATGTTTGGAGATGGATTGTTGAGGAGGTACCCTTGCAAGCTGGTTTCAGTCATTGATGGAAGATTTGTTGCCACGCTGCTGCTGGATGGAACGTCATGAAACATACCAAATTCATGTGGTGGTAAGCCCACAAAGCCAGCAACATTGCGTCCAAAACCTGCAGGATCCAACATAGATACCATATGCCGATTGTTGGCAAATATGTCTCCATCCCCCTCCGTTCTATGCATGCTTGTTTCTTTTATAAAATTCCAGTCAGTCGTGCCTGTCATGGAGTTATTGCCAATATTGTGCTTCACATAGTTGCCACAATCATCTTCAACCTCATAACCAATTTGGGAATTATTGACCCCATTAATCCTTAGATATTGCATTTGATTCTTGTTCTTGCCACTTTCTATGAAGTCGAGGTTTTCATATGGGGACCGAAACTCTGCATGTTTTCCAGATTTGATCAACTTCTTAATTAATTTAGTTGGATCAACTTTTCCTGTTACTGTAACCACTTGGAGTTCTTCATCTATGTGAACTGAAAAAACACCTTTAATCCAAAAAGCAAGAGCCATAAGTCTCAACAAACCAGTAAAAAACATTAATTACTAGTCTACAACTGACATCATAGAAATATATATTCTATATATCAACAATGATCAATGATAATGCCACAGTTTTTAAGCTTTAAACTTATAAAAGATGATTCAATTGGTTGAGTATTATTAGCACCCTGACAAGCATCAAGGTATGAGTCTCACTAGCCGTCTATTTAGTGGATAGTTTATAAATATTACTTTCAGCCATTACGAGCAGGTGGCATGTATTGACCCTGGACTAGGATCCTTCTCTGACCTAAATTTTGTCTGTAAGAAAAAAAAGTAAAAGAACCTTTAATTTTCCGCAAAAGTTTCTTCACTCTCTGCTTGCACCCATCACAGTTGATGTTTACATTGAGCGCATATGTCTGTTAGACAAAAAAAAAAAGAAAAAGAAAAAGTAAAAGGTTTAGTGAATGGGCATCATGAACGCAATAATAAAGAGAAATGATATTATAGAAACCTCAAAATTTCCATGTCCCAAACCAGTTGTTAACATTTTCAAACAGTATTGACTATTAGTTTTTTTTTTTTCCTCCCTTATTAGCAAGTGAATAGTGAAGATCTGTTTGCTTTATATAAAACATTGAATGGGGAGGCAAATATTTTGTGAGTGTCAGGAAAACGAAGTTGGGACCATATCAATGATTCAATTGGAGAAGTGTGTGATTTGATTTGATTTTGACTTGGGCGGAATCAGCCCTCGTGCATCATTATCTCGTGATTTCTTTCTGTAATGAAATTTGAAGGGGAATCATGCAACCAAAACTCAAAGGCATAGAGCTGTGTGAAGTAAAGTAAATTATTATTTTGTTTACAAAAAACGTATGCCATGAATTGCTCAGATGATAGATGCTGGAATTAATTAACAACACGTCAACAAAAATGGATAGGTGTTAGAATTAATTAACAACACATCAACAAAATAAAACGTATAACCTAACAAACTCACTCCAAAGCATATCTAAAATTTGTTGATACCGAGAATCAATTGGGAAATTGGCGAAAAGTGCAAGGTGATTCATCCTTAACGATGGAGGAGAGAGAGAGCGAGATTGTAAGGGTAGAGAGAGTAGAAATTGTTTATATGTCTTTTTTATTGACATAAGAAAACTTTTATATGAGAAACATGACGTCACATGTAAATATTTTATTGACAAAGGGATCACTTCTATAACAGCCCAATTTAGATTTTAGTCGGAACAGTGATTTCGGGACTACAAATTCGAGGTCAAAGAAATAATTTAATATTATTTTGATGTTTATGGCATGTGATAAAGTACGTGTGAAAGTTCTGTGTGAAAATTTTATCGTTTGTATGCCGATTTGTGAAAAAATGGCTAAATCGCAGAAAATGATAAAGTGGCCTTCTATTTGATTAAGTGCCGAATTGATGTGTCTCTTTAAATGTGAGGTCCTTATGTTGTAAATGGACCATTGATTTAATGAATGGACATAGTTGGACATGAGTTAGTGGATTTTAAATGAAATCATTAAGGTTAAATATGGTATTTGATAATTAAAGTTAATATTAATGAAATAAAAACATTTTGATGGCCATTATCATCTTCTTGGCACCGAATATTGAAGGAAAATGCAAAGAAATTTATCTAGTTAGGGTTCAACGCTCATTTTGCTCAATCAAGGTAGGTTTCAAGCTCGATTTTTAGTGATTTTTATGTTTTTGTGATTGTTGCTTAGCATTCTATCAAGCCCATGCCTCAATTTTAGAATTTGATGATAATTTTGAGTTATGCCATTGTTGATTTTGTGAGCTTTGTGATGTTTGATGATGAAAACTAAGTGTTTGATGATTGATATACATATTTTCTAAAGTGATTTTGAGTAAAAATGCATTTTTGGGATTTAATTAAGAAATGTGAAAACTTTGTGTTGAAATGTGAAATAAATGTGAAATATGGGCTGCTAGGGGCACTATGGTAATTCGGCTAAACATGGATTAAATTGGATTTTGTGAATTTGATGTATTTGTGAAATAAGGACTAAAATTCTAAAGTGTGAAATTATAAGGGTTAATTTGGAAAATGCCCTAATTATGTGTTTGTGAATTGAATTGAGTAAAGATGAGATTGAATGAGTTGAATTTGATATTATATAGATCAAGAAAAAAGAAATTCGGGCTTAGATCGAGATAAGAACAAAGTGCTCGATTGATCGACTAGTATCGTTGTTTCTACGTCCGAGGTAAGTTCGTGTATAATATGCATTGTTTAAAAAATGTTCATATGTGATGAAATGAATGGTAATGTGATGGTGGAGTTTGGTAACGTAAAATGTGAGTTCGAAGATATGTGACACTAAGTGTGCGTAAATAGAATAGTTACAGTGATGAATGGCACTAAGTGTGCTAGATAAAGAAAGCATCAGCTGTATTATTTGGCACTACGTGTGCGATACTGAGACAAATTCAGTTTAATGTGATGGTACTAAGTGTGCGAAATTATTATAGTTTCGGCTAATTAATTGGCACTAAGTGTGCGAGTTCATCGAACGTTTAAAGAGGATTGAATGAATTATGACATCGAGCATTGAAGTGGTAAATGTGATAGATAAATACGTGATGGTATAGGTATGTACAGAACCTATGTGGTTGATGATATTGTGTATGAGATAGATGGAAGATTATGTGAATGAATGATGAAAAGAGTTGGATTGAGTAGCATTATAAATGCTTGTATATGAACCTATAGATATGGTATGAAAGTGAGTAAAAGTCATGGATGAGATTGAGTAGTGATGTGAATTGAACTATGTGTTAGTTAATTTTGCATATTGAATTTGAATTGTTGAGTTAATTTTGTTATATTACGAAGTTACTAAGCTTTAGAGCTTACTGTGTGAAGTCTTTCTCTGTTTTACAGTGGTATTTAAAGCTAGCTCGGATCCGAGGATCGTCAACGACTCAATCACACTATCGGACATCTATTTTGGTACCTTTTGAAAGTTGTATTTATGGTATATGGCATGTATAGGCTAGTGAGGTTGTGGAATGTTTTGAGATGTATAAATCTTGCGCTGTGATATGGGTTGATAATGGATGAGACTTTGGATTGATTTTGGTATATGTTTTTCTATGTGAAAATGGTGTATGTGATGTGTGTATATGGTCTTGTGTGAATGACCATTATGGTATGCTTTAGTGAAATAGAAATAGAATGTTTCATACTTGATTTAGTAGTTGAGATGGTGAATATTTTGCATTTTTGAAATGGTTTGAAATGAGATGTGAATCATATGCTTTTGGTATGGAATTGGTTCATGAAATGGACATGTTTTGAGTTGGAATTGTATATGGAAATGAATGAGGATATTGTAGCATGAATTGTGCATGTTTTGGTAGGGTTTTGACCATTAATTGGGCATGAATTGAGTATAGAGCTATGCTTGTAGGAATGACCCAAAATGGGTGGCAATTTGGCCTTGTAAATGGCCTATAATTGCCCACACGGTTGAGCATAGGGGCATGTGTCTCGACCGTGTCCTTTAATGTCCCAATTCGGAGCAAGTCAGATTTGCACATAGGCCAGACACATGGGCGTGTGACAGGTCGTGTGATTCAAGTCAGTGTTGCACACAGCCTAGCCACACGGACGTGTGCCCTGTTTTGAAGAAAAAATTTCTTAAAGATTCATAAAAGTTTTAAATGTCATCGGTTCAGTCCCGAACCACTTTTAAAGGATGTTTAAGGTCTCGTAGACCTTCTAAAGGGACTTTGTGTTATTGATTAAGTATGACATGCTGATGTAGCAGTTCGGTTTAGACCCTAATTAGAACGAGTGGTTTCGAGACCACTTACCCGAGTTAAAATATTATTTTTATTATTTTAATAATGTTTACAGTGTGGTAGTATTATTGTGTGAAAGTTTCGTAAAGAAATTTTACCGATTAAATAGTTAATTTGGTAAAAAGGATTAAATCGCGTAAAACGAAAACTATGTGTGCCATTAGTAAAATGACTTATTTGATTATGGCTTTATAAATGGGAGCCCTTGCATGGTAATTATACCTTGCATATTTGAGTGGACGGTAGTGGACCTTGAATAACATAATTTATATGGTTATTAAACATGGATATTTTGGTAAATTATGGAATAATGCTTAATAAAATAAAGCCATATGATATTTTTATTATGTTTTTCATCAACATCAACCGAATAACAAAACAAAGCAAGGGTTTGGAAGCTTTAACATTCGGCCGTGGCTTTCTAAGGGATTAAGGTACGATTTTTGATCCATTTTTAATGATTGTTATGTTTTTGAGCTTGTTGCAGCTCGGTTTAACTGACCCGTACCTCAATTTCTGAAATTGGTTATGTTTTTGAAGTGTGCCATTGATGAGTGCATGTTTGTTTTAATATTTCTTGTTAAATTATTGATGGTTGTTTATAGATATACAAGTTTTATAAAGAGTTTTTTTATGAAATTGAGTATTTAGGATTAAATTGAAAAAGATAGAATTTTTGTGGTTAGAAATGTGAATAAAATGAAAATATGGGCTGTTTAAATACTATAGAAAATTCAGCTAAATACATGTATGTTGGGATTTTGTGTATTTTTGCATAATTATGCATTAAGGACTAAATTATTAAAGTATGAGAATATAAGGGCTATTTTGCAAAATGGCCAAAATACTTGTATATGTATTTAATTGATTATTTTAGTGAATAATTTAGTTAAATTTGGTTAAATTAGATCAAGACAAATGAAATTCAAGATTTTGATCGAGGAAAATCGGAAAGTAGACGAATAGTCGACGGATACACGAGGTAAGTTCGTATGGTTAAAAATCAAATTATTAGCTACTGAAATTGTTTTAATTGATGTTAATTGTTTACATAATGAATAAATTACTAAAATTTATCGGCTCTATGAATATGATGTAGTTACTGAATTATATGATTAAATTGATATATATATATGTTATAAGAAATGATGGATAATCGGCTAAATTGTGAGTATGTAATGGTAGATATGTTAAATGGCTTTGTACTTGATTATATTAATATTACATGATGATGGAATGCCATAATATATATTCAGTCTTGTGTTTGGTAGTAATGAAATACTTTTGGGCTGAGTAAATATATATTAGAGTTAATTGACTTTTAGCATATGATAAATTAAATGCCTTGTATGCGGTAAGTTACTAAGTAAACATTTGTTGTTGATTAAATTAAATACTATATATACATATATGTGCCAAATTTGAAATTTATAAAAAAAGTTGAGGTTGTCGAATGCAAATAAAGTTGATAAATTTGAATTGATGAATATTGAGTAATTGAATTTCGGCACAGAGGGTGCGAGTATATAAGGTTACAGATGTAAAAATTGCACTAAGTGTGCGAGCCTGATTATTGAGTACTAAGTGTGCAAGCTTAAGTATTGAGCACTAAGTGTGCGAATTCGATATATAATGTTGAATAACTATTGGCACTAAATGTGTGACTTTTCGATTAATTGGGAATAGTTGAATGTATTTTTGCCTTGAATTTCTTGAGAAGTATTTATGATTTATAAATTTGAATTTGAGAAGGTGAGTATCAAACCTATAGGGTTACTATTATTGATCGTAAAGCTGTGTGATTGATAATGGTAAAGACGGTTGCATGATAGATGTACAAATTGGATGAGTGAAATGAAATGATTATATATATATATCTACATACGATACCATGTAGTAAGTTTTTAAACAATTGAGTTAGATTGAATTTTTATCTATGATGTTGTACATGTATTTTAATAGAAGTATATATGTACAATGTGACATTGCCGAATGTGATATTGGTTGTGAGATGAATATATGGCCGATTGTGATGTATACATATATGTCAATAATATAGCTGAATGTGATGTTGTTATGGAGATGAAATAAGATAATTTATATATATATGTGTGTGTGTGTGTGTGTGTGTGTGTGTAATTGAGGTTTAAGTTTTATATATATGTGTTTATTTAAAAGAGTAACAAGTTTGAGTAATGCACTATGTGTGCGAATGTAAATACCGAGCACTATGTGTGCGAAATCAGTCATTTGGCACTAAGTGTGCGGGATATTAAAGGTAACGACACTAAGTGTGCGATACGTTACGAGAATTTGGCACTAAGTGTGCGGGATATTAAAGGTAACGGCATTAAGTGTGCGATACGTTACGAGAATTGGCACTAAGTGTGAGGGATATTAAAGGTAACGACACTAAGTGTGTGATACGTTATGAGAATTTGGCACTAAGTGTGCGAAATGTTAATGTGATGCAACTAAGTGTGCGATACGTTGCAGGGTTTGACATTGAGTGTATTGGTTTCTTGATTCATCAAGGATATCTATTATTGGAAATATTAAGCGAAATAAAATGAGTAGGTACGTGATGATATATCATATATGGATAGTAAGGTAAGTTTTAGTTGTTGAAATGAAAATTATGAATTATTGATGTTACTGATGAGTTAATATTATAGGGTATAATTCTGTTATCGGTTATATAAAGGTGTTACAGGTTGTACATAATGAAATAAATCGACCCAATGCTATGTGAATTCTATGATATTGATATTGTATTGGTGATATGTAATATAAATGGTTTAGTTACATATATGGTACTTAGTATGGAAGATACAGGGTTTTCGATGTTGGTCTCAAGGGTTCAACTGTAAAGATGATGCTGCGAGAATAGAAATGATAATATAAATCAGTACAGTTATACATGGTACACTTGACAAGCAATGACATTGATAAATTTTTATGACAAGTGAGTAGATGTGATAGATTACATGACTGTTAAGGAAATAAATATTAAATTATATGAGGCTAGTTTAAAAGCAATCTTATTGCTTAAAATGACAAGCTTAATGTTAAATCTTTTATATAGTGTTGATAATCATACGAGCTTACTAAGCTTATTAGCTCACTTTGTCTATTCTCTGTATTTTACAGTGATTCGAATGCTCACGCAGGTTGGAAGTCATCGAAGAATCTATCACACTATCCAGGAGGCAATTGGTATTTCTGAACTCTTTGAAATTGGGTAATATGGCATGTATAGGCTAGTTAATAAGTTGATTATATGTTCACTTGTTTATATGAATGTGAGATGAATTTTGGGTATTATGATAAAGCTATGTGATATGGCTTGATATGAGAAAAGTTATTTTGATAGGAAAGCGTTATATGATATGTGCATTTAGTGGTAAAATTTATAATTGGCATTTTGGTTTGAATGATATGTGATTATGGATGAGTTGATAAGAATGTTGAAATGTGATTAATTTGTAAGTGGTATTTAGATGCTTATATATATATGTCTACATGGAATGGTCGCGTTAGTATAAGCTAATATAATTGTTTTAAGCATGATATGTTGGACTAGGGTTGAATGATGTTGACGATTGATAAGTTAAAGTCTTACTGTTCCGGTATGAGTTACAAGTCTGGTAATGCCCCTTACCTATTCTGGCGACGGTTACGGGATAAGGGTATTACATTTTATTGGTATCAGAGCTATGGTTTAGTCGGTTCTAGGACTACCATAGCGTATGTGGGTCTAGCTATACATGCTATATTTAACCTGCGATAGTGTGATATCCGTGACTCTAAAAAAAAAAGTTTTGATGAGACAGATATGTCTTCCAACCCAGCTAATTCTGATATTACTGATTATGATACGTGAATACTAAGTAAAATGTATGTGTGATGAGTTGAAACTCATAAAGGTATGAATAATAGTTTATAACATTATGTTATTGATAAATGTTATGTTATATGCGAATATATGTGAGAGTCAAATTATGAGGCTTTACAACCTTCACCCCCTTACTGGTACAGAGTTATAATGAAATTCATCAGATTTAGATTGAATAAGTTTCCAAGTATGGAATCAAAGAACTCAAGGATTAAATTATTTATAACATAGTCAGATATGAGAATGGATGAACAAATAAAGACTGTCATGGAAAAAAAATGATAGATTTCTCAAGAGATCATTCGAATTATGCAAGGCTACTGTTAAAGAAGAAATTTTACTTCAGTTGACTAAATTATACAGGTATGTTAATTAAAGAATGCATTACTGGAATCTTTTCTGAATTGATTATAAATAATGGATGAGATAATCTGGGAATAGTGATGAGAAGACTAGATAGCGAAGTAATAATTGAATTGTACTGATAGCTTAGTGCAGCGAATATAGTTAAAGTATATTGCGATGATTTCTTTCGTGTATTTTACGTGCTCATTTATCTTCAGAGGTATGTAAAACTGTATATCTTCAGATGAAATTCTTATCATATGAAAATGTTATCTAAATATACTGATATATGAAAGCTTTGTTGGGCTATTCGGGTTATGATCGGCATTATTCCATTTTCTCCGGTATTCTATTACCTTGTGATGATAGAAGTCTACTGTAAAATATATATGATGTTGGTATTATGTTTTTTTTCTTGGTTATTGTTCTGTTGAATATACATGAAAATCATATTGCTTCTGTTACCATTGAAACCAGTGCATATGGTTTTAAAGATTGTTCTTTTTGTCCATCTTCTTCTTGCCAATTTTCTAAGGAGAAAACACCACCATTTTTGAGCTTCAACATTCGACCATCTCTCTTATTTTGCATGTAAGTGCATTTTTGTCCTGGTTTTAGTGATTTCTATATTTTTGGCGTCGTTGTAGCTTAATTTAGTTAGCCTGGGGACTAATTTGCAAAACTGTTAAAAGTCTAGGGTTTTACCATGAATTCATATGTATTTTTTTGTGATGTTTGATGGAAGAAAATGAATGTTTTTTGTTAGTTAAACAACTTTTGTTAAGAGATTTTTGATGATATGTCAATTAGGGATTAAATTGAAAAATAGAAAAAAATTCATAGTGAAATTGTGAAAAAAATGAAATATAGGGTTTGCTAAGGACCTAAGTGCAATTCGGCTATAGTGGGTTGGCACCAAATTGCATGATTATTTAGATCCAGAAAAGCGTCGTACAAATTTAGATCGAGGAAAGGAAAAGGTGTTGGATTAGCCGATCGTATTTCTTCGTTTGTGATCTAGGTAAGTTTGTACATTTAATTAAAGTTTTAATACGCTTGAATTAAATGCTATTATGTTGTATTATGATATTACGAATCTATGAAATATCCAATGAAGTTTCGACAACTTTCGAATCTCGTTTGAACCTTAGGAATATATAGGATACAAATGACTTGTCATTAGGGGTTACCGTGTTTCAGTTGCTGGTCCTGAATGTCCTATCGGTCGTTGAGTTTTTGGCATGTGTTGCGGTTACTTGACAACTTGTGTGAGCAACACTGTGTAGCTACATTCCGACCGACAACTTGCGTGAGCAGACCCACTTATGGCTTGAGAGTGAGCATTTATATGAGAAAAGAGAAAGAAATGGTTTCGATCATATGTTAGCACACAGTGTGTGAGATTCTAGTGGTTCAACGGGAATACAAAGGGAAGGAACGATTGATGTTTTGATAAGTAATGCTATGAAAGCATGGGAAATGTATGAGTTGATGATGATTTAAATATGCCTAGCCATGTTCATGAAAATATGAATGCTTATATGTTATGTTTATAAAAGTTATTATGTTATGCAATGAATTTGCTAAGTTATGTGGTTATCACTAACTTGAATTGTTGCTTGTGCCAAGCTATGTGGGATTAATTCAAACTTACTTTTAAGCTTGTATATTGAAATGGTAAGCATTGTTTATGATTTATGAACTTACTAAGCAATATATGCTTAATTTGTGTTATTTCTCTCATGTTTTTTTAGATAATCGGAAGCTTGTTCGATTTAGATCTTGTCGAAGATCCATCACACAATCCATTGGCTATATCGGTAGATTTTGAATTTTTTGAGTTAAGATTATAATAGCATGTATAGGTGTCTTTGTTTGATGAAATTAGTCATTATGTGTGGCTTGTAAATTTGCTATTTTGGTTGATGAAATAGTGGATATGATATCATGTATATATGGTATTTTAAATGGTTGTTATTTTGGCATCTAGGTACTAAAATGATGGTAGTGAAATGGTGATTATAGTGGTATGCTATAAAATGTTCATTGGTATGGAATAAGATAGTACATTAAGTTGTTAATGGCTAGTTTTGGTATCCTTGAATTTGTTTTGCCTTTGGTAAATTTATTAAGCTAGATGGTAGATCTGGAAATGGTCATAATGGTATTTGTTGTGCATGGAAATGGTATGTGAACATTATGGCAGATGTAGTATTTAAGTTGTGCAATTGGTTGATTGAACTATGGATGAATTTAGTAAGTGTTTGATCAAGTTTGATTGTTGAGATTGAGGTGCCATTTTGGCATATTGGTTAAATGGTTAGTTTTTTTGGTGTTTAAGCTTGTATATGCAAATGTTTGGTGTGTTTTGAATGCATGAATATAGGTACATTTGGTTTGTGTAAGTGGCTAGACTTTGGGTGAGAAAAATGGCTTGGAAACGGCCTATTTTTCGTCCAAATGGCCAAAGACACGAGCGTGTATGTAACACCTCTTACCCGTATTCAATGCCAGAACTGGGTACGAGGCATTACCAGACATAACGCACTTTAACATACAACTTTGGGCTATCAAATTTCATTTCCAATATAAAATCTATCATTCACATTCATAACATTCTTATTATGGGCCTACGAGGCCTTACACATGCAAACAGAGGGCTTCAGAATCAAACCGGGATCTTTGTATACTTAGAAAAATTTTGCCTTAATAGGGCCACACACCCGTGTGAAATGGGACACGCCCGTGTGGGCAGGCCGTGTGGTCACACACGCCCATGTCCCTAGCCCTTGTGGAATTTATTTTCAATTCAAACCTACAGGGGTTTTCACACGGTCGAACACACGTCTGTGTCCTTGACCCCTATCCTTCACACGGCCTAGACACCCCTGTGTGTGAAAACCTGGGTATTCTGTTTGTGACGTCAGCAACCAAATAATGGGCACATGGCCTAGGCACACGCCCGTGTGTCTAGCCCGTGGTTGACACTGACTTGCAACACTAACATGCAGGGGACACACGGCCTGGTCACACACCCATGGGACTGACCGTGCATCACACACAGCCTAGGCACACGCCCGTGTGCTTACCCATGTGGCCAAGAACAAGGTTATTTGCCAAGCTCTTTTATCACCCTAACTCATACAACATCAATCACATTCAACCATTTACCAAGCAACTCAATCATGTATCATACACATTCATGAATAACCTAATCTTTTCGTATATATAATGATAATGAGCCATTAAATATGGCCATTTACAAAAGTGTTCATCTTTAAAAGAGCCAACACACTTGGCCAAAACAACAAAACATTTCACTATGTCTAGCCCCTATACATGCCATACTCAAAATGCTAAGTCTAATATACCAAGATGAGCTGATAGTGTGGATGATCTTCAAATTATCTTCGTATCCCAAGCCGGCTCTTTGACACTATAAAACAAGGGAAAAGAAAGGGAGTAAGCTTTAAGCTTAGTAAGTTTACATGTAAACAATAAGCATCATAGCATGTGCTAGTCAGTCAATAACATTTCATACTAAAGAAGAATAATTCACATTTTCATAACCATGCTTACTCATCTCATCTCTTACCACCTTCCAACTGTATAACATTTATATTGCTCACATATCCTGTACTCATCACCACAAAGCCGCATGAAACATTTACATAGACAATTTCTCGATGAACCATTCGGAATAATACTAAGTACCTGGTGGTTTCACACATAGCCCACTATTAATCAATAATAGGGTGGTATCGCACATAGCCCACCAAATGATAATACAAATGGTGGTATCGTACACAACCCATCGGTGGTATCGTACACAACCCACCAAAAAGAATAATTATGGTGGTATCGCACATAGGCCACCAATAAGAATATTTACGGATATTTTTCCGCACTTACATATTTATTCCGAGGCTCATATAAGAATTATTCACTATCTATCAATTTCAATCAATCTCAAACATAATTGATTTCATTCATACAATGCACCAATGAGTAAAAACATATGTATTAAAGATGTATCGTTTACACATAAACTTACCTCGGTGCAAAATGTATTAATCGATGTTTTAGTCCGTAACCTTGCCTTTTTTCGGTCAAGGTTGTTTCTGCGCTCTTCTTGATTTTCACGGGTGAGAAGTTGCTGAAAATTTTTAGCTTCCAAAACCCTTCCTTAGCTGATATTTTCGGTGGGAAGAAGATGAACAAAATGGGTGATATCATCCTTTATTTATTTTATTTATTTCCTTCAATTTCATCCACCTAACCCAACCACTTGACCAATTTTGACTTAATTTTGTTCCCTATGGCCGGCCACCTATTGCCTATGGGTCTAATTTCACTTTAAGGACCTCCAATTTGATATTCTATGGATATTAGACACCCCTAGCTTGTAAAATAGAACTTTCGCACTTTATGCGATTTAGTCCTTTTTCACAATTAAGCATTCAATCACTAAAACTAAAGCACCAAAATTCTCATGCATCCTTATAATCATGCTATAACACGTAAAATAATATAAAAATAATTTTCTTCAACCTCGGATTAGTGGTCCCAAAACCACTGTTCTGACTAGCCCTAAAATCGGGCTGTTACAACTCTCCTCCCCTTTAGAGATTTTCGTCCCCAGAAATCTTACCGGTAAAAAGGTTTGGGTATTGTTCCTTCATGGCTTCTTCCGGTTCCCATGTAGCCTCTTCCACATCATGTTTTTGCGTAACACTTTTACTAAGGCTATGTTCTTGTTCCTCAACTATTTAACCTCTCGTGCCAATATCTTAATTGGTTCCTCTTCATAAGTCATGTCCGGCCGTATCTTAATTTTTGTTGGAGGGATCACATGCGAAGAATTAGAATGATATCACCACAACATCGACACATGAAACACGTTGTGTATTCTTTCTAACTCTGCTGGCAAAGCCAACCGGTATGCTACTAGTCCAATCCCTTCAATAACCTTATACGGCCCTATAAATCTTGGACTCAATTTCCCTTTCGACCAAATCTCAATATTTTCTTCCATGGGGATACTTTCAAAAATACTTTGTCACCCACTTGAAACTCGATTTCTTTCCTTTTTAAATCCGCGTATGACTTTTGTCGATCTGAAGCAGCTTTCAGACTATCACGGATCACTTTCAATTTCTCTTCGGTCTCTTTAACTAGATCGACTCCGTGAATTTTCTTCTCACTAAGCTCGGTCCAATACAAGGGAGTCCGACACTTGCGACCATATAAAGCTTTGTACGGTGCCATCCGTATACTCGACTGATAACTGTTGTTATAGGCAAACTCAACCAAAGGTAGATATTTTCCCAACTACCTTCGAACTCCAACATACAGCATCGAAGCATATCCTCAAGAACTTGAATCACTTTTTCAGATTGGCCATCGGTTTGAGGATGGAAGGCAGTACTAAAATTCAACCTTGTACCCAAGGCTTCCTGCAACTTCTTCCAAAACCTCGAGGTAAATCTCGGATCTCTATCCGAGATAATAGATACAGACACTCCATGCAATCTTACCACCTCAGCAATATACAATTCGGCCAACTTACCAAGTGAATAATCCACACACACTGGTTAAAGTGAGCCGCCTTCGTTAATCTATAAACAATAACCCACAGCAACATCTTTCTTTCTCGGAGTCATAGGTAACTCCGTAACAAAATCCATGGTTATTCGATCCCATTTCTACTCAGGGATCATCACTGGCTAAAGCAATCCCGAAGGCACTTGATGCTCGACTTTCACTTGATGACAGATTAAACATTTTGTAACAAACTCAAAGATGTCTCTTTTCATACCCGGCCATCAATACAACTTCTTCAAATCATTGTACATTTTCGTACTGCCTGGATGTACTGACAAGCAACCACTGTGCGCTTCATGTAAAATTTTCTGAATCAACTCATCATCCCTAGGTACACAAATCCTGTCATGGAACATCAGACAACTATCTGAACTCATCCGAAAATTAGAGTCATTTCCTGATTCGCACTGAGCTCTCCTAGCTTGCATCTCATCATCATTCTTTTGAGCTTCACAAATCTGCTGAATAAATAACGATCTAGCCTTTAACTCGGCCAATATAGTACCATCATCAGACAATGCTAAGCTCGTATTCATAGATCTCAAAGCATACAGGGATTTTCTGCTCAAGGCATCTGCAACCACATTCGCTTTCCCTAAATGGTAATCAATGACTAACTCATAATCCTTCAATAATTCGAGCCATCGCCATTGTCGCAAATTCAAATCCTTTTGATCCATCAAGTACTTCAAACTCTTGTGATCGGTAAAGGTTTGACACTTCTCACCTTATAAATAATGACGCCAAATCTTCAAAGCAAAGACGATCACAACCAACTCTAAATCATGAGTCGGATAATTCTTTTCATGCTGTTTTAGCTATCTCGAGGCGTAAGCTACTACCTTACCTTTTTGTATCAACACAGCCGAGACCATTTAGTGACGCATCACTATAGACCACAAACTCTTTCCTCGACTCAGGTTGTACTAAAATCGGTGCCTCAGTCAACAGTGCTTTCAATCTCTCGAAACTCTATTGGCATTTCTCAGTCTATTCAAACTTAACATCCTTATACAATAGCTTCGTCATCGGTATAGCTATCATAGAAAACCCTTTGAAAAACCATCTGTAGTAACCCACCAAACCCAAAAAGCTTCTAATTTTCGACACATTCCTTGGTGGTTTCCACTCCACAATAACTGAGATTTTACTCAGATCAACTCTAATGCCATCACCTGACACAATGTGTCCTAAGAATCTGACCTCTCTAAGCCAAAACTCACTCTTGCTGAATTTAGCATACAACTGCTAGTCTCTTAAAGTCTGCAAAACAATTCTCAGGTGCTCTGCATGCTCATTCCCACCCCGAGAATAAACTAATATGTCGTCGATAAAAACAACTACAAACTTATCCAAATACAATCAGAAGGTGCAGTTTATTAAATCCGTAAAAATCGCAGGAGCATTCGTTAAGCCAATTAGCATGACAAGAAACTCATAATGGCCATATCTCGTCCAAAATGCAGTTTTCGGTACATCTTGCTCCTTAACCCTCAACTGGTAGTAGCCAGACCTTAGGTCTATCTTAGAGAATATCGTAGCTCCCTTCAATTGGTCAAATAAATCATCTATCCTTGTTAAGGGATACTTATTCTTCACTGTCACCTTGTTGAGTTGTCTGTAGTCTATGCACAATCTCATCGCCCATCTTTCTTTTTCACAAAAAGTACCGGAGCACCCCACGGTGAATAGCTTAGTCTTGCAAAACCCTTATCTGTTAACTCCTGCAACTGGACTTTCAATTCTTTCAGCTCTAATGGTGCCATCCTATACAGGGCAACTGAAATAGGTGCTATACCCAGAACTAACTCAATCCCAAACTTGACATCTCTAACTGGAGGCAATCTGAGTGACTCTTCTAGAAACACATCTGGATACTCACATACCACCGGCACTGATTCAATCTTTACCTCTAACTCTTGAGTATTTAACAAAAAGGCGAGATAGGACTCATACCCTTTTCTCAAGTATCTCTCGGCTACCATAGATGAAATTATCACAGGCAAACTATCCGATCTACCTGATTCAACTCGAATGACATCTCTATTTACACACTTCAATTCTATAAACTTACTACCACAATTTACTAAAACATTATGAGTAGTCAACCAATCCATGCCAAGAATCAAATCAAATTCATCAAACGACAACAACATGAGATTAGCCAGAAAACATTGACCTCCAATTGTCAAGGGACAATTCCTACACATTTTGTCAACTAGCACATGTTTGCCTAATGAGTTTGATGCTTTTATCACAAATTTCGTAGACTCAACAATCATACTCATGCTAGATGCCTGTTTCATGCAAATATAAGAATGGCTAGACCCCGGATCAATCAAAGCAATAAAAGAAATATCATGAAAAGAAAATGTACCTGTGATCACATCTGGGGATGATGCCCCTTTGCGAGCGCGAATGGCATAGGTCCTTGCAGGTGCTCGACCCTCCGATCTCACAGCAGAGTCTCTAAGCGTACCTCTACTACTAGTCCTACTCCCCGGGTTCCTTTATGGTCTACCCCTCGATGATACATTGCTTGATCTTACTTCTTGTTTTCTATCCTTCCTATTCCTCTCTGGACAGTTTTGAATGAAGTGGTCAGGTGAACCACACTTGTAGCAATTACGGTTGTTTCCCCAGTACTCCCTAGTGTGTTGTCTACCACAATTTTGACTCTCCGGTTTATTAGACTTTGGATTACCCACGCTTGCCATCGAGGTGGTTTGAACTCTCGAGCCTGAATATGCATTACCTCAATCTCGATGTGAATACCCAACTGAAGCAGTCGTCCGAGGGTTCATTTCCTTGGACCTCTTTGATTGAGTTTGGCATAATTTACTCATTGGCCTCTTTCTTGCATCTAGGGCCTCGTTCACAGGTGTGTGTCCTCTATATTGAGAAAAATTTTCAAAGTTTCGTGGAAGTTTTATAAGTTATCGGTTTAGTCTCGAACCGCTCCTAAAGCATGTTTAAGGCCTCGTAGGCTATTGTAAGGGACAAATTGAATGCTGATTGTATGAAATGATTGAATGCATGAGAAAAGTGCGGTTATATGTGTTATAAGTTTAGTAAAGCTCTGTAACACTATTCCGGCATTGAATACGGGTGAGGGGTGTTACACTAAAATCGTCCCACATGCTGACCTAATCAGCTTGCTTGATTGATTAATTAGCTTGCAAAATGGCCCTTGAAGACTTTTTCAAATTGCAAACAAACCCCTCCACTTTTGTGCCTTTCTAGATTTGCCCCTACCTTAATATAGCAAGTTTGAAAACTTCAAATTTGCCACATATGTGGCCGGCCATGGGAGGGCTCTTTGACTGCTGATTTTGGCTATTTTTTGCAGCCCTCTCAACCTATAAAAACCGCCATTGGCTGCTCATTTCAAACACACCACAACATTCTCATCTCTTTTCTCCTCTTTTAACTTTCTCTCTTTATTTCCCATCTATTTTCCCTTGTCCTCTTGCTAATTTCACCTCTTGAAAAAGAGTCATTCATCCATCATTTAGAGCATCACTCAAGTGTTCATAGAAGCCTCGGTTCGACAAGAACAAGTGAAGAAGGAAGAGTGGAGCAAACTAGTCAAGCCACGGAGAAACACTAGATTTGCTTCTTGTTCCCTATCCATTTTAATTCTGTTGTTGTTACGATGAACATGTCTTTGAATATTTGTGATGTTGATATGTTTAATTTAATTGATATGGCTTAAATTTAATTCGTGTTAGGTTGATTGCATTTCGTCTACTTAATTTATTAAAATTGTTTTTGTATTGTTATATGCCTCTGTAAGATGTTTAATTAAGTAAAACCATGACTAAGTTTTTCTTACATTACAATTGTAAGGTAACTAATGAATTAATTATTTAAACGGATTGAAATTGTAATTAATTGACACGATACCTAATCTGTGCATGTTTAATCATCTAAGGTAGCTGAAGGTTAAATTAGCAATGGTATCGAGAGATACAATTGCCTTGCATAACTTAAAAGATTATTGTGATTAAACTGTTTCAAGGTAGGAATACATTGTTACCTCACTTAATCTTTTATGTGCTTATGAGATTGAAATAATTATTTGAATTAACATAGAGATATAGTCAAGAGATGAATGGATTTTGGTGTGTAACACCTCAAACCCGGTCTACACACCATGACCGAATCTGGCATGTTACAGAGTGAAAATGTTTTGGAGAAAAAAAGTTGCCGGTTTATTTCTATTGAAAACATCTTTTATTGTTTTGAGTTTTGAAGAAAACCCGCGTAGAGTATTGTTTGAAAATGTACCATTGCTTTGAAACCTGGAAAACTCATTTAAAAACCCACTTGGTCGTTTCTAGTGGTAGAAAATCATTTGATTGTGTGAAGAACCCGAGTGAGTTAAACATGATTAAGTTAAAACCGTTTCCATTTGAACTTGTAGAAAACTTAAGTTGAAAACACATTTAAGTTAACTTGTTATCATCTCGTATATATTATTATCCGATGGTAATGTTTGGAAATTCCGATAAGAAGTAAATCTTTGAAAACATTAATTTTTACCGGCTATTTGAGCATGCAAGGTTATTTAACTTAAGCATAATATGATAACGCAAAAGCAGATAAATAAAAACCCAAAATAATAACTTAGCGGCCTTATTACAACCCAAAACCAAATTTAAGAAAATGTAAATGGAAATTAAAATTTAAAATGAAACCCGAAAGTAAAGTGCATGGCCACCTAGAGTCCTCCCCGGCTCCATATCCGCGATCTATGCCTCATCTGCAAAATATAAGGGAAGAGGTGAGTCACCAAGACTCTGTGCATAAATCCCCATCCTGAGAATAACAAGCACTTACACAAGTCATAAGTAATTATGCAAATCATGCAAACCCAACCTAACCATCCGAACCACTGTGTCTACCCCGTGTGGTCAAAACCACTGGTGGTCAAAACCACTGGTGACCGTAGTCACAAATAATAAAAGTGTGGTCAAAACCACTGGTGACCATAATCACAAATAATATGGTGGGGCCAACCCACCGTGTGGTCAAAACCACTGATGACAATCCTGTAATCAACATGTGGGGCAACCCACTATGGAACCAAACCACTGGGACGAGTCACAATAATCCATGTGTGGTCAAAACCACTGGTGACCGTAGTCACAAATAGCATACGTGTGGTCAAAGCCACTGGTGGTCAAAACCACTGAGACTTAGTCACGAATATAGTATCAAAAGTGGGGCCAACCCGCCATGTGGTCAAAACCACTGGTGACAGTCTAGAATCATCCTTCCCCCTCCTCTCATCATACCCATATCAGTGAACATATTTTCCATGGCATAAATATCATGTTTGACATGCAAATATCACATAACGTAGCATAATCCAATAGAATAACAGCACATCTCGGTAATCAATCGATAAGGGACTTACCCGGAGTCTACGCCTATACTCACAAAGTAAAACACTGGATTCAATGGCTATTTCAGCTTTTAACAGTAAACATAATTAACACATATTACTAATGAAGCGTGTAAGCGTTACACACCTGACTACTTGAGAACCTAGCGAAATCCCAAAACTACGATCCATCCACGAATCGTGAGGAACCCGAGGATCCAACGCTTGCCTTCACCTTTCCTATAATCGGCCAACACCACACTGTTGAGGACATAGCCATTCGGCTTTAATCATGAAATCCCGAAGAAATAACACAACGTTAGAACCCTTACCTAAATCGATCACCCCCGAGCCTTTAGGCTTAAATCGCAAGCCAAACAAATCCCGGAGATCTACTAAATGCGGCTACACTCCTCCCTACAATCGGCCCAAACACATTATCAATAACCCAATAGCCATTCGGCTCAACATACATCTCACAGAAACAGCTAGAATCCAAAAGAGATCATCCCCCTTACCTTACTGACAGATTCGGCCACCAACCACCAAGGTTTGGCACACCCTAGAGATGTTTAGGGACTTCGGCTACTTCACCAAAATAAGAGATCTCAGTCTACAACGAATGGAGAACAAAAGAAAACATGGCAAGTGAGATTTTGGCTTTACACGAAGCAGTTGAGAAAGAGAAAAGAGAAGCTATACTCACCAGGAAGATTTGGCTATAACCCAAAAGAAAGAAATAGATTTCGGCACTCCAAAGGGGATTAAAACACATGAGAAGAGAAGAGTAATAAGGCCAAGGGTATTCAGCCAAACCACTTTGAAGGAAGGAGAAGAGAGTAACGTAAGAATGGATAGTTTCGACAAAAAGGGAAAAGGTTTCGGCTAGCAATAAAACAAAGTGAGAGAGATAGCAAAGGAGATCGAAAAGAAGAAGTGATGTGTGATGAACAATGGGGATTCGGCTAATCACTGAAGAAGTAAATGAAAAAAAAAAAAGAAATGAGGAGGAATTTAGGAGAGCAATCGACTAATGTATTTTGAGAGAATAGGGAAAGAATCAAAATGTATAAAAGTGCAATTGTGGGAGTGATTCCGGCACACTAGGAGATGGAAGGAAACTCAACCGAAAAGCAAATGAACCCACACCAAAATGCCGAAATTCACACCCCATGCAACCTAAATTTGGCACACTTCCTTACCACTCTCCAAAATCGATTGCACACTTACCTACACGACTCAAATTCGGCTATCACACCTTCCCAACTCAATCCCCTCCTTTTTCTCCACAAAATTCTCTCTTCCACTCATTCAAACTCATTTGAATGAATCAAATTCCTAAATTTCCTCCTCTCCACATACTTTGAATCTGTTGATTCAATCCACATCCATCCAAGAGAATTCATCCTGAGCACACTACCTCTTTGTTCCTGGCGTCAAAAATAAATGCATAAGGGAGATTTCTGCAGCTCGAACCAAGGCCCTCCTAGCTCCCTGTGGCGTCACCTCCCTTGTACCTTAGTGGCACCTCCCTTGCCACTTTACCACTAGGTTATCTGTGTCAAGACACCCCAACAACTCCTTTTAACCCCTAACTTCCCTAGCTCCCCCTTCCAAGTACTTAAAACAAAAATTTTAGCCATAACTCAAGCCTAACCCGAGATCATGCCTGGACCCCAAAACACCCTAAACTAACACAGCAGGCATATTATCACATGCAATCACACAAAAATGCAGAGACCCCGATTTAAGGATGTTATAGTTCTACCCCCTTAAAAATAATTTCGGCCTCGAAATTACCTGGTCAGAAGAATTGAGGGTATTACCAAGGGAACTGACTTCCTACGCAGAACTTTGATATCCCGATCAAAAATCCTTACCTGTTCCTCCTCGAAAGACAAGTCTGAGCTCACCTTTATCTCCTCAACTGGCACAACATGCGACGGATCTGATCGATAGCGCCTAAGCATTGAAACGTATATGGCCCGATAAACCTAGGGCTTAGCTTACCCTTCCGCCCAAATCTCAACACTTTCTTCCACGGTGATACCTTCAGAAAGACTTTGTCACTCACTGCGTACTCTATATCCCTACGCTTAAGATCGGTGTAAGACTTTTGCCTGTCCGACGCTTCCTTCAGACGAGCCCGAATCACCTTAACCTTATCCTCTATTTCTGCAACCAATATGGACCCAACATCTGCCGTTCACCCAGTTCTGTCCAACACGTCAGAGTACGACAGTTCCGTCCATATAATGCCTCATATGGTGCCATCTGTATACTCACTTGATAACTGTTGTTATACGCGAATTCTACCAATGGAAGATACTGCTCCCAACTACCGCTGAAATCCGGAACACAACCCCTTAACATATCTTCTAGAATCTGGATTACCCTTTCTGACTGTCCATCAGACTGCGGATGGAAAGCCGTGCTGAAATCCAGCCTTGTACCCAATGCCTGGTGCAAAGCTTTCCAGAACCTTGACGTGAACCTGGGATCCCTATCTGAGATAATTGACATTGGCACTCCATGCAACCTTACTATCTCTGCCACATACAACTTGGCTAAATTTTGGAGCGAGTAATCAACCCGAACTGGTATGAAATGAGCTGATTTAGTCAGACGATCCACAATTACCCAAACTGAATCCTTCTTGCTAGGTGTAAGGGGTAGCCCACTGACGAAATCCATCGTAATCCTTTCCCACTTCCACTGCAGAATCTTTACTGGCCGCAATGCACTGACGGTGATGGCGATGCTCAGCTTTGACTTGCTGGCATGTCAAACACTTACCCACAAACTCAGTTACTTCCCGTTTAAGACTCGGCCACCAGAACTATTCCCTCAAATCTCGATACATCTTGCTACCTCCAGGATGCATAGCGTATGGGCTGCTATGAGCTTTCTGACGAATCCGCTGTCTCAACTCAACGTCCTTCGGCATACATACTTTCCCTTGAAAACACAGTACTCCATCACTGCCCAATCTGTAACCTTCTGATTCACCATCTTGCACTTGCAACCTCCGAGCACTCAAAACCTCATCCACCAGCTGCCTCTCCTTAACCTGATCAATCCAAGTTGGCTTTACTTGCAATTTTGCCAATAGACTCTCGTCGTCATATAGACTAAGGTGAGCAAACATCGCTCTCAGGTCTGCTACCACCTTGCGGCTCAACGCGCCAGCCACTACGTTAGCCTTACCCGAATGATATTCAATCGAGCAGTCGTAGTCCTTTAACAACTCGATCCACCTCCGCTGCCTCAAATTCAAGTCCTTCTGAGTCAGGAGATACTTCAGACTCTTATTATCCGTATAAACTATTGACTTTTCCCCATACAAATAATGCCTCCAAATTTTCAAGGCGAAAACCACTGCAGCCAACTCCAAGTCATGTGTCGGGTAGTTACCTTTATGAGGTCTCAACTGTCGAGACGCATATGCCGCTACTTTCCCCTCTTGCATCAGCATACACCTTAAACCAGTATGTGATGCATCACAGTAGACCGTGAATTCCTTTTCTGCTTCCGGCTGAATCAAAACCGGTGCTTCTATCAGGATCTTCTTTAACTTGTCGAAACTTTCTTGCTATTTTTCAGACCACACAAACGGAACCCCTTTTCTCAACAATTTGGTCAATGGCGCTGCAATCAAAGAGAAGCCTTCTACGAACCTTCTGTAAGATCCTGCCAAACCCAGAAAACTTTGAATCTCTGCTACCGACTTAGGTGGTTTCCAATCCAACACTGCCTCAATCTTTCGAGGATCCACCCTAATCCCCTTAGCTGATACTACATGACCCAAGAAAGTTACCTCCTTAAGCCAGAACTCACACTTACTAAACTTGGCGAATAACTGCTTCTCCCTCAAAACCTGTAAAACCATCTGAAGATGCGCGTCATGTTCCACCTCAGATCTCGAGTACAACAAAATGTCGTCTATAGACACTACGACAAATCGATCCAAGTACAGCTGAAACACCCAATTCATCATGTCTATGAATACTGTCGACGCATTGGTCAACCCGAACGGCATTACCAAAAACTCGTAGTGCCCATAACGAGTACGAAATGCCATCTTATGAATATCAGCCTCCTTCACCTTGAGTTGATGATACCCCGATCTAAGATCTATCTTAGGGAAAACCATTGCACCCTTAAGCTGATCAAACAAGTCGTCTATCCTGGGCAACAGATACTTGTTCTTGATCGTCAACTTATTCAGTTGGCGGTAGTCTATACACATCCGCATTATACTACCTTTCTTCTTAACAAAGAGCACAGGTGCTCCCCAAGGAGATACACTCGGCCGGATGAAACCACTATCCAACAATTCCTGAATCTGCACCTTTAACTCTACCAATTCCTTCGGCACTATCCTATATGGGGCAATAGACACTGGCACGGTTCCAGGTAACAAGTCTATACCGAAGTCAACCTCGCGGTCCGGAGGCAGACCCAGAAGTTCCTCTAGGAATACATCAGCAAATTCCCCCACCGTTCGCACACTTCCCACAAATGGATCCTTGGCTTCCAGAGCACAGACATGCAGCATAAACACCTCACAGCTCTTCCTCACCATCTTCTCAGCCTTTAGTGCATATATAACATTGGATAGGTAATCTCTCCTATTACCTATCATCACTACCTCTTAACCTTCCATTGTCTTCAACACCATGCGCTTAGCTGCGCAATCCAAACTGGCCTGGTACTTCACTAGCTAATCCATCCCGAGAATCAGATCGAACTCCCCAAACGGCAGTTCCATCAAGTCAGCCAAAAACACGACCCCTTAAAGTTCTAGGGGTACATCCCTATACAGTTTATTTACTTCTACATAGTGACCTAAAGGGCTAATTACTGCCATCTCCCTAGAAGTAATCTCAAAGTCTAAGTTCATGGTTTCCACTATACTACTGGCTACATACGAGTGCGTCGAACCAACATCTATCAAGGCAGTATAAGGTAGTCCAAAGATTAAGAACGTACTGGTTATGACATCCAGTGCGTCACCCTCCTCTCGACGCCTCGCTGCGTAGACCAACCCAGGCTGTCTCGCCTCTGTACTACCTGTACCTCTGCCCGGTGCTCCGCGACCTCTACCAGAACCATTACCTTCCCTGGCCGAACCACGGCCCCTCTGTGGTTGCTGACCATCCCTCCTGAACTATGTACGATTCTGATCCCCAGACTGAAGCCTAGCTGACCTCTGCGGACAATCCCTCACTTGGTGCTCCATTGACCCACATTCGAAGCACCCTCTGTTTCCAGTCCAACATTCCCCCGTGTGAGACTTCCCACACCGAGCACACCGTGGCAACCACTGAGTATTAGCAGCAGCAGGCCTCGCAGCTTGATTCGGCCCACCATATCTAACCCTTTTCTGCTGATTCCCGGTAGACCCTGATGACCTAGAATTTCTCTTATTCCAACCCTTATCCTGATTCCGCCTTACATACTGTTTCACTTCCTCAGCAACTTTGGCCTTCTCTACTAAAACTGTAAACTCTCTTTCCTGCTGTGGGGCAATCAACATCCGCAGCTCATCTCTCAACCCATCCTCAAATTTGACACAACGCTCATGCTCCATGCCCACAATACCACGTGCATACCGACTCAGCCGAAGGAATTCTGCCTCATATTCCGATACTGACTTATTTCCCTGAACCAAATTTAGGAACGCTTTATGCTGCGCATCGATGTAGCTAGCCCCAATGTATTTCCTCTGATAAGCTGCCCTAAAGAAATCCCATGTAATGTCATCAGCCATTGCTCCATCTCTAACTGTGAGCCACCACTGATATGACTCATCTTGAAGAAGAGATACTATACCCTTTAGCTTCTCTTCAGCCGTAAAATCCAGGTCATCCATGATACATTCCGTCGCTTCCAACCAATATTCCACCGTACTAGGAGCCACACCCGACACACCTTTGAATACCTCTGCACCATTAGCCCAGAGTCGTTTGGACACAGATTTCTGAGCCCCTAATCCGACGCCTGCACTGGTGACGCTTTCTAGCACCCGCAGCATCGCCTGTGATACTGCATCATCACCACCCATCTGGACCTGAAATTTTGCGCCCACAGCTGGCGACAGTGGTACCTCATTTTTTGACCCATGTCCAGACCCTATTGGTTCTAACACTGTCATCCTACCCTACCTCGTCCACGTGTATTACGCCCACATCCTCATGCACTCATGACTACCGATACGAATTGATCTGATTAAAAGTTTTATGCGTTAGACTTTATTCCACTGTTATTAAAGCGCAGTCTTATGAAAAGTTTAATACGGGGATTGTTTCGCGAGTTCATTCCATCCTACAGTTCAAGTCTCTACAGTATTTCCCTACTACTATTTAGTCATAGCATCATCATTACAACCATGTAAATAATACACAATAATTAGGGGTACTTACCTGGGCGGATTGGTGCCGGAGACTCGGTGCCATGCTTCCCCAACCACACCTTTTCTTATAAAAACCTTTCATAACCCGTCTTAAAACATTTTTAGGCCTCAGGCCCACAGCCGATCTTTTAAACTTGGCTCTGGTACAAAAATTGTAACACCCCAAACCCGGTCTACACACCACGATCGAATCTGGCATGTTATAGAGTGAAAATGTTTTGGAGAAAACAAGTTGCCAGTTAATTTCTATCGAAAACATCTTTTATTGTTTTGAGTTTAGAAGAAAACCCGTGTAGAGTATTGTTTGAAAATGTACCGTTGCTTTAAAACCTGGAAAACTCATTTAAAAACCTGTTTTGTCGTTTCTAGTGGTAGAAAATCATTTGATTGTGTAAAGAACCCGTGTGAGTTAAACATGATTAAGTTAAAACAGTTTGCATTTGAACTTGTAGAAAATTTACGTTGAAAACACATTTAAGTTAACTTGTTATCATCTCGTATATATTATTACCCGATGGTAAGGTTTGGAAATCCCGATAAGAAGTAAATCTTTGAAAACATTAATTTTTACTGGTTATTTGAGCATGCAAGGTTATTTAACTTAAGCATAATATGATAACGCAAAAGCAGATAAATAAAAACCCAAAATAATAACTTAGCAACCTGATTACAACCCAAAACCAAATTTAAGAAAATGTAAAGCGAAATTAAAGTTTAAAACGAAACCCGAAAGTAAAGTGCATGGCCACCTTGAGCCCTTCCCGGCTCTATATCTGCGATCTATGCCTCATCTGCAAAATATAAGGGAAGGGGTGGGTCACCGGGACTCAGTGCATAAATCCCCATCCCGAGAATAACAAGCACTTACACAAGTCATAAGTAATTATGCAAATCATGCAAACCCAACCTAACCATCCGAACCCTTCTGTCTACACCGTGTGGTCAAAACCACTGGTGACCGTAGTCACAAATAATATAAGTGTGGTCAAAACCACTGGTGACCGTAGTCACAAATAATATGGTGGGGCCAACCCACCGTGAGGTCAAAACCACTGATGACAATCCCGTAATCAACATGTGGGGCCAACCCACTGTAGTACCAAACAATTGGGACGAGTCACAATAATCCATGTGTGGTCAAAACCACTGGTGACCGTAGTCACAAATAGCATACGTGTGGTCAAAACCACTGGTGGTCAATACCACTGAGACTTAGTCACGAATATAGTATCAAAAGCGGGGCCAACCCGCCATGTGGTCAAAACCACTGGTGACAGTCTAGAATCATCCTTTCCCCTCCTCTCATCATTCCCACATCAGTGAACATATTTTCCATGGCATAAATATCATGTTTAACATGCAAATATCACATAACGTAGCATAATCCAATAGAATAATAGCACATCTCGGTAATCAATCGATAAGGGACTTACCCGGAGTCCACACTCATGCTCACAAAGCAAAACACTGGATTCAATGGCTATTTCGGCTTTTAACAGTAAACATAATTAACACATATTACTAATGAAGTGTGTAAGCGTTACACACCTGACTACTTGCGAACCTAGCGAAATCCCGAAACTACGATCCACCCACGAATCGAGAGGAACTCGAGGATCCAATGCTTGCCTTCACCTTTCCTATAATCGGCCAACACCACACTATTGAGGACATAGCCATTCGGCTTTAATCATGAAATCCAGAAGAAATAACACAACGATAGAACCCTTACCTAAATCGATCACCCTGAGCCTTTAGGCTTAAATAGCAAGCCAAACAAATCCCGGAGATCTACTGAATGCGGCTACACTCCTCCCTACAATCGGCCAAACATATTATCAATAACCCAATAGCCATTCGGCTCAACATACATCTCAAAGAAATAACTTGAATCCAAAAGAGATCGTCCCCCTTACCTTACTGACAGATTTGGCCACCAACCACCAAGGCTCGGCACACCCTAGAGATGTTTAGAGACTTCGGCTACTTCACCAAAATAAGAGATCTCAGTCTACAATGAATGGAGAACAAAAGAAAACATGGCAAGTGAGATTTTGGCTTTACTCGAAGCAGTTGAGAAAGAGAAAAGAGAAGCTATACTCACCAGGAAGATTTGGCTATAACCCAAAAGAAAGAAATTGATTTCGGCACTCCAAAGGGGATTAGAACACGTGAGAAGAGAAGAGAAATAAGGCCAAGGGTATTTGGCCAAACCACTTTGAAGGAAGGAGAAGAGAGTAACGTAAGAATGGATAGTTTCGGCAAAAAGGGAAAAGGTTTCAGCTAGCAATAAAACAAAGTGAGAGAGATAGCAAAGGAGATCGAAAAGAAGAAGTGATGTGTGATGAACAATGGGGATTCGACTAATCACTGATGAAGTAAACGAAAAAAAGAAATGAGGAGGAATTTAGGAGAGCAATCGACTAATGTATTTTGACAGAATAGGAAAAGAATCAAAATGTATAAAAGTGCAATTGTGGGAGTGATTCCGGTACACTAGGAGATGGAAGAAAACTCAACCGAATAGCAAATGAACCCACACCAAAATGCCGAAATTCACACCCCAAGCAACCCAAATTCGGCACACTTCCTTACCACTCTCCAAAACCAATTGCACACCTACCTACACCACTCAAATTTGGCTATCACACCTTCCCAACTCAATCCCCTCCTTTTTCTCCACAAAATTCTCTCTTCCACTCATTCAAACTCATTTGAATGAGTCAAATTCCTAAATTTCCTCCTCTCCACATACTTTGAATCTGTTGACTCAATCCATATCCATCCAAGAGAGTCCATCCTGAGCACACTACATCCTTGTTCCTGGCGTCAAAAATAAATGCACAAGGGAGATTTCTGTAGCTCGAACCAAGGCCCTCCTAGCTCCTTGTGGCGTCACCTCCCTTGTACCTTAGTGGCGCCTCCCTTGCCACTTTACCACTAGGTTATCTGTGTCAAGACACCCCAACAACTCCTTTTAACCCCTAACTTCCCTGGCTCCCCCTTCCAAGTACTTAAAACAAAAATTTTAGCCATAACTCAAGCCTAACCCGAGATCATGCCTGGACCCCAAAACACCCTAAACTAGCACAGCAGGCATATTATCACATGCGATCACACAAAAATGCAGAGACCCCGATTTAAGGATGTTACATAGTGGGTAAGTATGTTCATAAGTTAATAAATTACCAAGTTGCCGTGAATTTATTCGTAACAACATAAACATGAGTTTAATAGTTGTAAGTTAAGAAATGTAATTAACCTAGCACAATTATGTCATCTTGATTAAAATCATCTTTTGAAATCGTGTATTAAAACTTTTATTTTATTTTTTATTTATTTTACGTTGTTAAAATACTAATTTTTTAATCACCCTTTCAAATTAAAATGTTTTTCTTCATCATAGTATTTTTAATTGCATTCATAAATAATTCTTTTCACAGTCCTTGTGGGTACAATAACTCGACATTTACTTGTCATTTATTACTTGTTACGATTGTGTACACTTGCACATTTCCGTCGTTCCAACTTAACTTTCAACTCAGCTAACAAACTCCCATCATTAAACAGACTAAGTCAAGCGAACAACGCTCTCAAAATAGTCATCGCTCTACGACTTAAAGCATAGGCCACCACATTGGCCTTACCGTGATGATACTCTATCGTTCAGACATAATATTTGAGCAGCTCAATCCATCACCGCTATCTAAGATTCGACTCATTCTGGGTAATGAGATACTTGAGGCTATTGTGATCAGTATAGATAATACATCTCTCACCATACAGATAGTGCCTCCAGATTTTCAATGTAAAAACCACCGCAGCCAACTCGAGATCATGCGTCAGATAATTCCCTTAATGTGTCTTAAGCTGACGGGAAGCATAAGCCACAACTTTACCATTTTGCATCAATACACATCCCAAACTGACTTGTGACGCATCACTGTACACCACAATCTCTTTACCAGATTCAGGTTGTATCATAATAGAAGCTTGAGTCAGAACAGACTTGAGCTTCTCGAAGCTCGATTGTTGCGCATCAGTCCAAATAAAAGGAACACCCTTACATAGGAGCTTAGTCAAAGGAGCTGTGATTAGAGAGAACCCCTCAATAAACCACCGATAATAACCTGTTAGACTCAGAAACCTACGTATTTCAGATACATTCTTAGGCTGATCCCAATCTAGCACAGCCTTGATCTTTCTAGGATCAAGTTGGATCCCCTTAGCAGAAACGACGTGCCCCAAAAAAGTTACCTCACACAATCAGAACTCACACTTGCTCAACTTAGCGTAGAGCTGCTTTTCACAGAGAATCTGAAGCACTACTCTAAGATGCTCATCATGCTCATCCTTGATCTTAGAGTAAACCAAAATATCGTCGATGAAGACCACGACGAACTAATCTAGATATAGCTGAAACACTCAGTTCACCAGATCCATAAATGCGATTGGAGCATTCGCCAAACCAAAAGGCATAACTAGGAACTCGCAATGCCCATAACGAGTCCTAAATGCAGTCTTATGAACATCCATCTCCTTAACCCTCAACTGATGATACCCAGATGGAAGTTCAATCTTCGAAAACACTGAAGCCCCTTGGAAAAAATCAAACAGATCGTCGATCCTCAGAAATGGATACTTGTTCTTCACCGTCAATTTATTCAACTGATGATAATCGATGTACATACTCATGGTTCCATCCTTCTTTTTACAAAACAGAATTGGTGCCCTCATGGAGACACACTAGGATGGATGAAACCGTGGTCTAGAAGTTCTTGAAGTTGAGCCTTAAGTTCTGTAAGCTCCTTCGGTGCCACTCGGTAGGGAGCGATAGACACCGGAGCTGTACCTGGTAGAAGCACAACTCTAAACTCAAGTTCTCGATTTAGAGGTAATCCCGGTAGCTCTTCAGGGAAAACATCTGGAAAATTCCTCACTATTTTTACATCCTCGAAAGAAGAGTCCCTAAAAATAGAAACACTGACGTAAGCCAAATATGCCTCACACCCTTTTCGAATCAATTTCTCAACCACAAGCGTGAAGATTACATTGGATAGATAATCTTGGCGCTAACCTTTCACCACCACTTCTTTATCATCTTCAGTCCTCAGAACAACCCTCTTAGATGCGCAGTCCAAGCTAACACGGTGCTCAACCAACAAGTCCATACCAAGAATTAAGTCGAACTCCCCAAATGGAAGCTCCATTCAGATTCGCCAAAAAGACAGCCCCTTGCACCTCTAACGGAACATCCCTAAAGAGCTTATTAACCCAAACAGACTGCCCCAACAGACTCAATACAGTGATCTCACTAGAAGTGCTCTCGACAAAAATTCCCAGGTTTTCAAATACAGAACTAGCTACATAGGAGTGCGTAGAACCTATATCTACCAAAGCAGTATAAGGTACATCAAAAATTAAGAACATGGCGGTGATAACATTTGGAGCATCTTTATCCTCCCGGTGAGAAGCATAAACCAGTACAGGCTGCCTTGCCTCAATCTGACTAGCACCTTTGCCCGGTGCTCTCTGCCCACGACCTATACCATTACCACCCCTAGTTGGTCCACGCCCCTAGGTAGCTACTGAACTGCCCTCTGAGGCTATACAGAACTCGGTCCCGAAGCTTGCATCCGATCTACCCGCTGTGGGCACTCCCTAATACAATGCTCCAAAGACCTACACCTTAAACAAGCTCTAATCCTCCTCCAACACTCGCTCGGATGGTGCCTACCATAGTCTCCACAAGGCTGAATCCTTGTAGGAGCAACAAGAACCCCTACTCTAACTGGCCCCTCAGGTTTGACCTTTTTCTTAAGCCTCTGAACAGAACTAGAGGGCTCCAAATCCTCTTATTCTTACCCCTCTCTTGATCCTTATTCTGGCTCTCCACACGCTTAACATCCTTAACGATCTTCACCTTCTCAACCAGAACTGTGAACCCCCGCTCCCTCAATGGAGCAATCAATACCCTTAAGTTATCCCTCAAGCCATCCTCAAACCAAACGCTCATACTCAAATGCCACCATGCGTCGAGCATAACGGCTCAGACTCAAAAACTCAGTCTTATACTCGGCCACCGATCTATCACATTGCGTGAGATTCATGAACTCATGCCTACGAGCATCCACATAGCTCGCCCCCACGTACTTACTCTAAAAGGTGGTCTTAAAGAAATCCCAATTCAGACGATAAGGTTGAGTACCCTCCTCAAGCGTCAACCACCACTGATATGCCTCGTCACGAGGTAAGGAGACTACACCCTTAAGTTTCTGCTCGAAAGTATAGTCTAAATCATTCATAATCCTCTCAATGGCCCCCAAGTAATACTTGACCACAGTAGGGGTGACTCCAATGGCACCCCTAAACAGTTCAGCACCATTAGATCGGAGTCATTCAATTACTAACCTATAGCCCTCAGATCCAGAATGGGGCCTAGCGACCCTCTCCAATATCCTCAACATGGCCTGGGAGAGTGCGTCATCCCTAACTGAATGAATTTGAGACCTAGTCTGAGTAGCAGGCGAAACAAGCGTCTCACTCGTATCTAAATTTGGCATACTACTCAAAAAAGAAGACTCAACTTGAGCCCCCTTACAGCCTCTACCACAGTCACGAGTACCACGTCTGCGAGTTCCACGTGCACTCATTGTAAATTTCAAATATATCTACATTATAAAGTTTTAAGCCTCAGTTCCAGCATTTATTAACAGATACTTTATGCATAACTTATCAGAAGCTCAGAGATGTTTTCAGATGTTTCAGTCTCTAACTATTTCAGTACAGTTTCAGAAATTACCAACTATAGTGTTTTCAGAACAGTTCTATCTAAGTACAGAGATACTTACAGGATCGACGCCAGATACTGGGTGTACCACATACTTTCTCAATCCAAAATATTTGAAAGCAAATTCTTTTTAAATCACAATCTTGGAACCCCAAATTCATAGCATGAGTTTTGTAACCGAGCTCTGATACCAATAAATGTAACACTCCAAACCCGACCTAGATGTTATGGCTAAACCTGAAGGTGCCACAAAGAATGGGTTTTGATAATGAAATCCACACGTTAAAACCATTTCAGTTTTTGAACTCTTATTTTCTTATATCCCTTGTCAAAATGTTTATTTAATTAACCAATTTTCCTCAAAACGTGTTTTATAGCGAAAGCTTACGAAAAACATTGTATTTAAAGAAAACACTTCGTATTTTTAGAAAACCTTTGTTTTAATAAAAACCATAGTTTTTATATATCAGTCGCAAATTAAGTACTTAAACGAAAATCCAAATCCAAAAGAAAATCAGCCAAAAAAGTCAGAAGAGTCCAATTATTACGAAAATCTAGAAATAACCCTTAAAATAAAAACCATAAACCTAATCAGTTTACGAACTTGTGGTCACTGAGAGGCTCCATCGTAAAGATCCACCTAAGTTTGTGGATTACCTGAACAAAATAGACAAACAGATGTGAGTTTTTGTAAACTCAATGTGTAACCCAATAGAATTAAGCATGCAAACATACAGATACAGAGTCAGGCTCATGCCCTTTTCAGATACAGTAAACAAAATCAGATATACAAAATCTTACCCCTATCCTCTACATACCAACTCCAACCATCCCATCATACAATGTGGGGTTAAAAACACCCACCCATCCCTACACACCATATCGTGACATTACGACACATGTCAAATAATGTGCAACCAAGCTGCCAGAATACAAGCGATGATCACTGTACAGAATACTTCCTCCTCATATACAAATCCCACCCCACAATCATATACAGAAACAGATACAGAATAACATACGAGAAGAAAAGAATAGCATAAAAAATGATTTGAACAGCAAGAAACGACTACCCCAATCCACACAAAACTCACCACTTACACTTACCAAACGCACAAGAACACCGAAGAACTGAAAATCAAAATTGAAAGACAGAATTTCGATAGAATTCCAAATGCAAGAAAGCAAAAAGAAATTTTTTTCTAGAAGAAGAAAAGAACGTCAAAAATTTGGGAATTAGCTAGTGAGAGAAAAATTAAAGATTTCACAAAATCCCCTCTTTTTCTCCCACTAATTCCCACTACCCATGACTTCTCAAAATTTGAGCTCAAGTGAAACCCTGCCTGACAACCGAGCAAAAATAATACCCATGCTCGCGTAGGGATTCAAACACACGACCTCCAACGCACCAATTCCCTTACCACTCGAACCAACAGGCTCATTCTGATATGAATTCACATATATTTTTATATAAGCCCACTCCACAAGGGTAAGGCTTAGATCAGAAAAGTAACAAAATTTGGTAAAGTAGAGACTTGAACCTAAGACCTCCCACACACACCAGAACACTTAACCACTGAAGCAAACACCCACTTGTGTCATTTATTTATAGAAATAGGAATAAATTCATCAGGGTGTTACAGGTTTATCGTATAATAATTACCTGACAACCTAACTTAAATTTACAATTGAATGTCATACAAAATAAAAATTCAAAACTAGATCCTAAGTCCCATGCCAAATTTCATAAATATATAATACAATCTTTTAACCGAATTAGAGAATAATATTGAAACTTAAAATATTAAGAAAGACGAAATTAAGTCGAGTCCCTCCGGATGTCGCGCCCACGTCTTAACCTTACTGGTTAACTGAAAAGAAGGAAACTAAGAGGGGTGAGCTATGAAAGCTCAATGCGAGTTCTGTTATAATAAAACCAACACAAATAGTTGTTAGGAAGCATTAAGTAAAATTGCACATAGTTTTCAAATAAGTTCAAAAAATAGTATTTTGATTCTACCACTTATTTAAGCATTAGAACTCACAATCACAAATTTCAAGATAATCAAATATTCAAAATTTCCCATACTAATCATACAGGAAATATAAACATTTATAAGTATGAAATCGTTCACAAGAACAAAAATCTCATAACATAACTTTTAGACATATATGCACATGATGTCGAAGATGCCATACAATTTGGGTTTTAACTGAATTTATCCTACCCCCACTGCTACGCTCCATATTTGGGAGTTCCCCAGAACTCCTGCCACCATCAGTCCAATTTGTGGATTAAGCATTAACAATTTATAGTTTAATTGCATGTGAAATATGTCGATGTCTGTGGAAACACAACCTACTCACATATGAAAGCTATTAGAGGGTTGTGAATTCACAGTAAAACATCGTAGTTGGAATCTGCTATTTCAATAGGTACACTGCGAGACCATCGCGGTTGGAATCTGCTATGACTGTAGGTACACAACAAACATTTAAATGTAAAAATTCTATCAGTTCTTCCTCCGTACATATCAAACCAACCCATGCAATGCAATCTAATCGATTGATTTCAATCATATATCAATGAATTTAATGTTCTAACACATGGAAAATTAATAACAAACTCAAGAATATTCATACATTCAGTTCGACAATAATTTAAGGCATATTGTTCATACGATCAAACAAATATATAGAGTAACACATATACAATTTATAGTTCATGCATATATTCATAGATACGAATAATACCACATTAATTTAATCATTCATGGATCCTAGCATGCCATATATAATCAGGGACCTAATTGTATAATTTAATTCTTTAAAAATTGTGTGGAACCTATTCAGGGACTAAATTTATCAAAACATAAAATTTTGGGTCAAAACTGCAACTTTTGGATTCTAGGAGACACATGGTCATGTGTGTAACAGTTTAGTTTAGACCCTAGTCAAAATAGTGGTTTTGGGACCACAAATTCAAGTTAAAAAATATTTTAATATTATTTTAATTGTATACGGCATGAGAGTAAACATGTGGGAAAGTTTCATGTGTTAATTTGATTATTTGTGTGTTCAATTTGATAAAAGGACTAAATCGCATAAAAGGTAAAAGTTATGTTCAAATTGTTAAAGTGCCAAATTGCTGTCTTTAAAATGTGTGAGTCCTCATAATGGAATTAGACCATTAATGGCTCGAATGGACAAGTATGGACATGAGATAGTGGATTTTTAATGTTATTGTTAAGGTTAATTATGGTATTTGTTAATTAAGTTAATGTTTAATAAGACAAAAATCAAAGTAATGCTTCATTCATCTTGTTTTAACCAATTGAAAGAAAGAAAATAAGGGTTTAGAAGCTTTCTCATATTTGGCCATTACTAAGCTTGATTAAGGTATGTTATTTGTTTGATTTTTGATAATTTTTACGTTTTTGAGATTGTTGCTTCGTGTTCTCTTAAGCCCATGCCCCAATTCATGAAATTGATGAAGATTGTGAGTTATGCCATTGGTAATTTTGTAAGCTTTGTGATGATAGTTGATGAAAAATGAAAGATATGTGTAGGGTTATCATGTTTTGTATTTGAATTTTTGATGAATTTGAGTATAATAGGCTAAATTATGAAAGTGGGAAATGGAATGACTAAAATGTGAAATAAATTATATATGTGGGCTTATATGAGCTAAGGGAAAATTTGGTTAAGCATGGGTATAAAGAAATTATGCGTATTTTGTGATTTTATGAAATAGGGATTAAAATGTCAAAATGTGAAAATATGAGGGCTAATTTGTAAAATGCCCTAAATATGTGTATATGGATTGAATTGAATGATTTGGTGAATAAAAGAGTTTAATTTGAATGTGTATATATCAAGAACAAAAGAAAATGGATTTAGATTGAGGGAAATCTAAAGTGGTCGAGTAGTCGTTTACATCTGTTCGTATCCGTACGAGGTAAGTCTATATACAAATAAATGTGTTTGAGTTGATTTATTCATGCTTATATGAAATTGAATTGTGATGAATGACTATGAAAGATGAATATTTAAAATCTGGAAAAGTTCCAGTAATAAGAAGACATCCGAAAAGTCCCGTACGAACCTTAGGAAGTAGTTAGGATACATATGTCATGACATAGGTTTCCAATATGTGTTATCATGTAAGACCACATCTGGGACATTGGCATCAATTTGAGTTATACGTGTAAGACCATGTCTGGGACATCGGCATCGTATTTGATTTTGTGTAAGACCCTATCTGGGACAGTGGCATCGATATTGACTACATGTAAGACCACGTCTAGGACGTTGGCATTGTACGAGCTTTTCGAGCTATCCGGGTATCCTATTTAATTCCAAATGGTTCAACGGCCATTCTGAGAAATGAATGAGTAAACGAATGTGCAACCAAATTCTGGTATGTATGTCTGTATATGAAATTTAGCAATGAAAGGTATGTATGGAAATGATCATTTGATATGTGAGCTACATTACATGATATGAGATTATGAGTAAGTGAACACGATCAATTGAGATGTAAGAGTGATATGACTTGTAAATGTGTTATGCCATGAATAATATATATGAAATGACTTATAATTGATCTAAGTGATAAGTTTATTTGTATATGGCTTACTAAGCTTTTGAAAACATATTTTGTGTGTGTTTGCATTGTTTTATAGATTATCGAAGCTACTGAAAGCTCAGGGATCGTCGAGGATCATCACCACACTATCAAACTATATTTTGGTATTTTGAAAATGTATATATTGAAGTATGGCATGTATAGGCTAGAAATGTTAAGATATGTTTTGGAACATGTGTATATAGTCATGTGATATAGCTTGATGATGAATGTGAAAATATGTGAAATTAGTTGTAACACCCCAAACCCGGCCCATGTGTTACGAGCAGATTTGGTATGTCACATGAAGAAAATGTTTTGAGAACTTATAGATGTACTAAAGAATGACATTAATATAATATAGTTAAGAAAGCAAGTTTGATTTATAACTATTCGATAAAATATAAATTTCGAGAAGTTGATTGATGTTTCGAAAACCGAACTATTGAACTTTAAAACCATGAGGAAAACGTAAAACATCATGTGATTCTTACTAAAAATAGGCGTTACTTAGTTGTGTTTAAGTAAACAAGTTTTGTATGTAAATATTTGATAAAATACAGCTATTTTGAAAGATCGTTTGATGAATCGGAAATCGAGGTAGTGAGCTTTAAAACCGTGACTTTTGAAAATGTCGTAGATAATTTTGAAAGAGAATCCGAGTTAAATCATTTGTAAAAGTTTACTATAAAATCCATTTATTAATCAACTTTGGAAACCATTATTTATATTTTTAGAAAATTCCCTTTTTAAACAATTTAAGAAAAATAATAAAAACTTCCCAAACATAAAGCAAAATAAAAAGAGTCCAGAGGCCTTATTACAACTTAAAAACCCAAAATAGTAAAAGCAGCTAAATAAAACGGAAAAAAAGTTTACTGAAGTCCGAAAATAACATTCCAAAAGTATGGCCTCCACCGAGTCATCCATGGCCCCAAGTCCTCGTCACGGAGCATTACCTACAAGGGTTAAGGAAAAAGGGAGTGAGTTACAAGAACTCAGTGTATAATCCCCTTACCGTTGTCCACTGGGCTTGAACCCGTTTAGCAAAAACTTGGGCCCGAGCCCATAAAGCATAATCTTGGTCCGAATCCCATTTACAAAATAATAAATAATTGAAACAAATGTAAGAATGTATGCAACCCATCCCATCCAGCCAATCTCTCCCCCGTACCAGCCAATCTCTCCTGTGGGGATCAAGTCAACCCACCCCGCCAGTCTCTCCAATTTGCAATCAACCTGCCTTTTATAATATTTGTGGTTGAACCACCAGATTCATATACGGTAATATAGTTGACACATGGCCTTATTCACGATGGCACAAAGCCATGCTTACATTGGCACATAGCCATTATCAGAATTTGCGGCAATGCCACCGGTCTATACTTCTCTTCATTCAAATTTTCCCATCCTATGCAATATGTAAAGATGCATCATACATAATCGTAAAACATCCATATAAAAATAACATCCATTAACCTATTGAATACTTTTTATGAATCAGCCCATTAAAGCAATACGATCATTTGGCCCATAGGGGCATTTCGGTAATTCGGTCCATAAGGACATTTCGGTAAATCGGCCCATTATAACACTTTGCATATCGGCCCATTATAACAATCTATCAAATCGGCCCATAGGGGCAATTTGGTAAATCGATAATTTTACCCACTAAGGGTAATTGGTAATCTCGCAACCCAGGGGTATTTCGGTAATTTACCCACCAAGGGTATTTGGGTAAATTCGTAACTCAGACTTAACTACTAATGTGGGGCATAAACATTGAAACTGTCCATCTGTGTCATATTGACTAAATTGACTATAACTCGAGTTAGGAAACTTGAAATTTAGATCCATAAATTTTCCTTGCAACTAGACTCATATATCTTCTTACTAAAATTTTTCCAGAATTTTTGACTTAACCAATTAGTACAGTTTATTCCTTAAAGTTTCCCTTGTTTCATTGACCAACGATTCTGACCTCTCTTACCCAAAATTCAAATAACTCACTGTACAGTTTTCATATGTTGCTCCTACTTATTTCTATTGAAAATAGGTTCACTAAGGAATCTATACATATAACCTATAACTCATAATTCACTTTGTACAGTTTTATACGATTTTTCCAAGATAGATTAGGGAACTACGAAGTCATTCAGAACCAGCTCACTAAAATTAAGATATCACAAAATATAAAATTCCTTTCTCTTCTCCGCTTCTTTCATATAGAAATAGACACAGTAAGCTTTAATTCGATATCTTATTCACTTTCTAATTCCCTTTCTCTTATATTTCATGATTTTTCAAAATCACGTCACTGCTGCTGTCGAAATTGTTTCATTGCAAAATATGGTTACTACTACGAATATACGCACTCCCGAGTGATCACGGATGCCGGTTTCTGGTTTTTTTCGGTATTTCAACCGAATCACAAAACATATCATAGAAACTTTTAGAGAGATATGTGAGATTACACACCATTTCAAATATGTATACGGAAGGTACGGGATTACACACCTTATTTGGAATTCGTAACACGATATTCTCCGTGGCACCTAAAGATACAATCAGTCAACAATTAGTCCAAAGCCCAATTTACAACTTTATCCAAGTATTGCGATTGATTAACAATCTATATCACTTACCAACAATCTGAGTCTCTTATTACGAGGGATAGGTGTTCGACTTTACTACTATTTCTGAAAAATCCACAAGTAGAGAGTACCGAGTGATTTCGTGCCTAACAACATAATCGATTAGCCAAACTTTCAATTCGATTAACACCATAACCGAGTAGCGATATCGAATGGACTATGAAAAGACTCCTTATCTTAATCGATGATAATCTCGATTCCCACCAATTGGCTTATGACTACAAATGAATTGACAAGGATTTGGTATTCTGCCACCCATTAGAACTCCAATTCAACCAAGAAGAGATGTCCAACACACAAAAATGGGGAAGATAGAAGAAGATAGAAATTCAGCTATTGAAGAGAAAATAATAAAGAGGATTCAATCATATGGTAATGTCGATTTAGGAAAAAAGAAGAAAGGTTGAAGGAATGATAAAAAGAAGAGAAAAGATATGAGAAGAAATGTTGGGTAATTCAGCTAACACAAAGGAAAAAAAAAGTTGGAAAAGAGTACCAAAAATTTTCAAAAGAGAAAATAGGCTTTTTCAAGCACAAACTTGCAAATAGGCTGGGAAAATTCAGCTCCTCCTTTTTCCCCAACAAAACCGTGTGCCTCTAATGCCTAAAGGGGTGAGTGTTGACCAAATAATCTTTCCAAAACATCACCCACATAATAGGCCACATGTTCCCTTCTCTTACCTTTTCTTTCTTTTCTTTCCTTCATTTTCCCTAGTCTTCCTCCTTACCATAATCCTTAGCCATCTTTCCCAAATTAAAAAGTCTTCCTTACCAAAAATATAGCCATGGCCGACACATGAAATGAAGAACAAAAATTAATCAAAAAAATGCAGTAGATGGGATTCGAACCTCAGACCATTAGTACACTCCACACGCCACTTTCCACCTTTACCAATAGACTACTTGTGCCAGTAAAATGCACCCTTATATCCATAAGCCTTAATGCCACTTACCTTCTCCCCCTTAAGTGCATAAACACAAAAATTTACCTATAGCCTAACTTGAACCCGGAGCTTCCTAGAAACCCCGTAACTTTCCAAATTCACTTAACTAATAAGACCAATTTGCAATAATGCCATTCTCTTGTTCTTAAAAATTTTAAACACTCCTGCGTCCAAGGCCCATTAGGCCCAATTCTTCTAGGTCCAATTTTGGGATGTTACATTAGTGCATGCTATGTGATGCATAAGTTGATATGTTTTAATATGCTTATGAATGATATTGTTATGGGACAATTTCTACATAATTGGTATGTTTTGGCTGCTCTTGGAACATATATTGATGTTTGCTTGATGATTGTAGGGATGACCTAAAATGGGTGGCAAATTTGGCCTTGCAAATGGCCTATATTTGCCCATACAGTTGAGCACACGGGCGCGTGACCCGACCATGTCCTTCACTATCCTATTGTGAAAGCAAATCAGTGTTGCACATGGGCCAGACACACGGGTGTGTGATAGGCTGTGTGATTCATTTTAGTATTGCACACAGGCCAGACACACGAGCGTGTAACAGGCCGTGTGGTTCTAGTCAGTTTTGTGCACGGGCTGAGACATGGTCCAAGGCATGGCCGTGTAAGGCACACGGCCTAGCCACATGGGCGTTGCCCTGTTTTGAAAGAAAATATTCTAAGTTTTGAAAAGTTTTCGTATGAGATCGGTTTGGTCTTGAACCCTCTCAAAAGCATGTTTAATGTCTCGTAGACCTTCTAAAGGGACAAAGTGATTATGAATGATGATGATTTGTTGATGTATAATGTATGTTGTAAAATACTTGTGAAATGTTCTGATAGGTCTGGTAATGCCTCTTAACCTTAGTTTGACGATGAATACGGGTTAGCGATGTTATAGTGTGTTCAGGCCGTGTAGGTCACATAGCCGTATGGAAGGGTTTAGGCTGTGTGGTTTGGGTTAGGTTTGATTTTGCCTCAATTTTCTCATAAAAAACACACACCTGACTTCCAGGGTCTCGTACAACGATTCTCACATCAAAATTTGATTTGGGTCACTTAAAATGGGTCCTTCGATCGACAAAAACACAAGAATTACTTACCGATGTTCAAGATTTATCAATTTTATAAAGATTTTTAAGAAAGTTTGTAAAAGATTTATCAATTTTATAAAGAATGCTTGGGTTCTACAAAATTAAAAATAAGAATTCTTGTAACACCCCTAACCCCTATCTGTCGTCGGAATAGGGTTACTGAGCGTTACTATAAGATTGCAACTTTAAAACATACATTTAATACCTCGACATAAACATGGCATAATTCACTCATATACATGCATAACGTCCCTTAACCGAGCCATCGAGGCCTTAGAAACACTGTAAAAATGATTCGGGACTAAATCAAAAACATTTAGAACATGTAAGAAAAAGTTGGAAAACTTGAACTGCAGGGGTCACACGGCCGTGTGGCCAGGCCATATGACTAACACGGCTGAGACACACGCCCATGTCTCAAGCCCTGTAACATTTGGAATAGGGACACACTACCGTGTCCTAGCCCGTGTTCGTGCCCATTTAACTCTCTGAGTTGGGTCACACAGCCAAACCACACGCCTGTGTGCCAAGCCATGTGCTAGGTTGTGTAACTTCCTGACTTGAAACCTTTAAAACCTACAGGGGACACACAGCCATGTCACATAGTCATGTGTCACACACGACTAAGACACAGACCCGTGTCTTAGGCCATATGGACAAGAAATTGGCCAAAATCAAGCCATTTCCTTCACCCACTTCAAGAATGTACCTACAAGCCATTTGCACTCTTAACCAAGGCATCAAAGCACACCAAAACATGCATAAAATGACCAATTCAAATAACCAAATTCCATTCTGTAATAGCTCATTTTCAATGAAATTGGAACAGTGGTTTAGGGACCACAAATCCTAGTTAAAAAGAAAATTTATTTTAATGTCATTGCATGGTATGCATGATGATAGGAAGGATGTATGAAAACTCTGATAAGAAAATTTTACCGATTATGTGTTTAATTATGGAAAAAATCAAATTGCATAAAATGCAAAAGTTGAATTCTAGTAGCTAAAAGGATCAAATAGCTATGGAATTCAAAATAAGAGGTCCTTATATGGTAATTAGACTATTAAACAAAATTTAATAGATATTTTTGGTGACTCATCCATGGAAAATTAGAAAAAGAAAAGGATGAAATTGGAAAGTTGAAAAATTAAAGGTGATAAATAAAATAAATATCAAATAACATCATTTTATATCATCTTCTTCCCCAAAATTTATATGGAAACCCTAGGAAAGAGAAAGCAAGCTTTCTTGGGTTAATTAGGTAAGTATTATTGTCCCGTTTTAGTAATTTTTATATTTTTGAGATCAGAATAGCTTAATCTATCTATTTTAGGGATTAATTTATAAAGATATGAAAGTATAGAAATTTTTCCCTGGATGTAAATGCTAAAATTTTGAAATTCATGGTAGAAAAATGAAAGGTTGTTGATAGATAAACAACTTTTGTAAAGTGAATTTTGATGAAATTATGATTTAGGGACTAAATTATAAAAAGGAAAAAGTTATTGAAAAATTTTGAATTCTGTGAAATAAAAGTGCGATAAATGTTATATGAAAATTTCAGTTAGGCTTGGAATAAGGATTAAATTGCATGAATTTCATTTTCCAAGCCTAGGGATGAAATTGTCTTTATGAAAAGTATAGGGGCAAAATAGTAATTTTTCTTAGGATATAAATTGAATCCAATTGAATATGAAATATAATGAATTGATGATTAAATTCATTTATATAGATCCGAAAAGACCAAATACGAAATTGGGTTGAGGAAAACAAAAAGTAACGAATTAGTAGACTTTTATACACGAACAAGTGTCGAGGTGAGTTCGTGTAACTTAATCATGTTATTTATATTTTTCAATTGAATGTTGTATATATGAGAATTGTATAAATGATAAATGTATGAAAATAATCACATGCCCGAAATTATTCGATAAATAATGAGTTCTATTTGAATAATGAAATGCAATGGATACAGTATTTTACCGTACTGATTATAGTCCTACATATGTTACGGATATTATAGCTCGGACGAGTATTCTGTTAAAAGCCTCCTCGAGCATCCTGTTATATAGTTCCTGCGAGCATCCTGATCAGTAGTGATTCTGCATGTGTTTCACACTACCTTAGCTCTTTATAAGCGTCCTGTTACATGATTCGATCGGTTGTGGTCCAACATATAATGCATACACAAACACAGCTCTATGTGAGCATCCTGATATAGGCTCTTATGAGCTTCCTGTCATGGCTCGCTTGAACTATCTGGTGCTCTCTGATAATAACTCTTTGGAGTTACCTGTTAAGTTCTATGAGCTCCCTGATTAAAACTCTTATGAGTTTCCTGTTTAGCATGGATAAGTGTCCTATTACATAGCTCATCTGAGCATTCTGATATATGTGGCTCGAGAATGTGCTCCCTAATTATGTGACCTATTGGGTACCCCTGAACATGAATTGACGGATCACTGGTTTGTACACCTCACATATATCACCTGAGTATCTATTGTAATTTCAATGATTCAATGGAAAAAACTCCTGACATGAGAAAATTTTGAGATTTAAAAGAATTGTGTCTTGATTTCTTTAGAAATACCTTAAAGTTTGTAGCATGATGAGCTCATCCATGCTTATTTGATGTACATGTGAATTATGTGACTAACTTGCTTAATTGAGTGTATGTGATTAGGCAAATTGCCAATTTTTTGGAAGCATGTTATTGAATACTTATTTTAATGAATGTTATTGGCAAGTTTAATTACTGTTATATGAACTTACTAAGCATTAAATGCTTACTAGGTTTTCTTTTCTCTTTTTTATAATGCTTGAAAACTCGCACAGGTTAGAGATCGATCAGAGCATTATCACACTATCCACCAGCTCGTTTTGGTATGAATAGTAAACTTATTTTGGTATAATGGCATGTATAGGTTAACTTGGCCAACTGTTGGCTTGTAAATGGTTGTTTGTAATCTAGCCGTTGGAGTGGCTAGTGATAGTTGGTTTTGGTATATTTATAAGGTTAAATTATGATAAATACATATGTGTTTAGTATGTTTAATTGAGTTTTGTTAAATATGTATGTTTATAAAAGGTAATATTATAAACATGAATGCATGTGATGATATAATATGCTAGATGATAAAATTGCTTGGTTATAATGATTGAATTGGTTGGTATATGATTGCAAGTATTAGTATAGGTTGTTGGAAAATTTGGGTGAGAAATAAGGCTAGGAAATGGCCTTATTTTGTCCACACAGGTAGACACACGGGCGTGTGTCTTGACCATATGTGACACACGGCTTGGCACATGGCCGTATGGTTTGGCCGTGTGTCCCCTACATCTTAAAATTTAGAAATAGAATGCTTTGAATTAGGCACATGAGCAGAAACACGGGTGTGCGTCTCAGTCGTGTGTGACACATGACCTAGAACACTGGTGTGTGTCTTGACCGTGTGAATCCTGCACCTAATTTTTGAAAATTAAATTGACCACACAGCTTAGCACACGAGCATGTGGTAGGCCGTGTTGCACAAGTCAGATTCTAACAGCCCGGTTTGGACCCTAGTCAAAAAAGTGGTTTCGGGACCACAAATCCGAGTTAGAAAAATATTTTAATATTATTTTCTATGTTTACAGCATAATACGTGATATGTGTTAAAATTTCGTGTGAAAATTTTATCATTTGTGTGTTCGATTTGATAAAAGGACTTAATTGCGTAAAATGTAAAAGTGGCTTTCTATATGTTAAAGTGCTAAATTGCTTTGATGAATTAATTATGGAGTCCTTATGTTATAAATTGACTATTAAAAATTTGAGTGCACAAATATGGACAACCATTATAAAGTTTTTATTTTGTTTCATTAAGGTTAATTTGGTAAATGAATATTAAATGATAATAAAATAAATAAAACATGAAAAATTTTGCATGTTCATCTTTCCCATTACCAAAACTTGAGAAGAAAATAAAGCTTTGAAAGGTTTTAAGGTTCGACCTTGGTCCAAGCTTGATTAAAGGTTCGTTTTTGTTCAGTTTTTGATAATTTTTATGTTTTTGAGATCGTTGCTTTGAATAGTAGCTAGCCCATGCTTGAATTCTTGAATTGGTTTTGGATTTTGTGGTTTGCTATTATTGATAGCTTAAGTTTTTTGTTGTTTGATGATGAAAAATAAATCCTTGTTGATAGATTATTATGTTGAATTAAGTGATTTTTGTTAAAAATGTGTATTAAGGATTAAATTGTGAAAATTGTAAGTTGAGGGGTCAAAATGTGAAATAATGGGCTGCTAGGGACCTAGGGAGAATTCGATCTAACATGGGTTTGATGAGATTTTGTGTATGTTGTGTTATTTTGAAATAGGGACTAAATTGAGAAAATGTGATATGTTAGGGGCTAAATGCAAAATGCCCAAATTATGTATTTTTGGATGTATTTGAGTGAATATGTTTTTAAACAAGTCAAATTTGAATTAATTTAGATCAAGAGAGAAAGAAATCAGATTTGGATCGGGGGAATTCGAAAGTTGTCAAATAGCTGTTCCGATCCGTTCGTCTTCGTACGAGGTAAGTTCATAAGTAAATAAATGTTATTAAATTTTGAATGTATATGTTTTAAATGTTGCTGAATTGGCATGTATATATATATTTGACATATTGTCGAATTGTTATAAGCATAGTGTGACTTGTATCGAGCTCGAATCGATCAAACTATGACGTCCGAAAGTCCCATATGAACCATAGGAATAGTTAGGATACATATGTCTTGACATAGGGTTCCGATATGAGATTTTGTGTAAGACCACGCTGGGACGTTGGCATCAATTTGAGATTTATGTGTAAGACCATGTTTGGGACATTGGCATCATATATGATTTCGTGTAAAACCTTGTCTGGGATAGTGGCATCGATATTTGATTACATGTAAGACCACGTCTAGGACGTTGGCATTGTACGAGCTTTATGAGCTATCCGAGTATCCTTATTGATTCCGAACGATTCAACGGGCAATGACATTGTAAAACCGAATGTAAATTCATGTTAAATGATACAGGTACATTTTAAGTTTATATGAAATTTGAAAATAAAGGTAAATGTTGTTGCATAAAATGATCATGTGAATTATTTGTGAATTATAACTTTATATATATGTGTATGAGATTGTAGGCATTCGGCCTAATATAATTAAATTGTGCATGTTCTTTTGATGATTTATTTGGTTATGACTTACTAAGCTTTCCAAGCTTACTTTGTGTAGTTAATCATTGTTTTATAGATTTTGAAAGCTAGCTTCGAGCTAAGGGATCGTCAAGGAACATCGTCACACTATCGACCAATATTCGGTACTTTAGAATATGTAAATATGACATATGGCATGTATAAGCTATTTTGATATGTGTGGTTTTGAATTTGAATATATATATAGCCATGCGAAAATGGCTTGATTTTTATGTTAATGCTTGTGTGTATTCGGTCATGACATAAGTTTAAGTTGGAAGTATATCTCATGATATATATATGTTTGTGATGTTTGGTTTTATAATTCGGCTTAGTAATGAGGTAAAAGATGAATGCATTCTTGATATATGATATGTGAAATATAGGTTAAGTGATGGTATGTCATTATTTGTATTTGGCTATTTCGGTACTGTAAAGCCCCGAATTTGGGCCTAGTAGAATGGGGCCTATTGGGCTCTGGGCTTTGGGTCTCAGAAAATATTTAAGTGAGCGAGAAAATGACATTTGGCATGTGGGCTTTGAGGGTTAATGAATTTGGAGTGTTTAGGGGTGTTGGAGATGTCCTGGGATCAAGTAAGGGTATAGGAAAAATTTTGGTTTAAGCCCCAAGGGAACTGTGACTTCAGTTAGTAGGCCTTTTAAATAAATGAAGAAGAAAAATGACAAAAAAGAGCTTCTGGTGTAGTGGCAAAGTGGCGCCACTTAGGGAGCAGGGAGGTGGCATCATTAGCAGGCAAGGGAGTCCAAGGTTCGAGTAGTGGCATGGTATTTTATTGGAGTGTTTATTTTGTAGATTGGACGGCCAGAGTTTGTGTTGGATTTGAACTCTTGCATTGGAGAGTTTGAATTGGTCTTGTGAGATGATTGTGGAGGAAATATAGGATGAGATTGAGGAGTTATTAGGGAGAAAAGCTAGGAGCTGAGAAGTGTGAAGAGTTGGTGCCGAATGGGACTTTGGGGGAAGGTAGTTTCAGCTTTTGGCTATAAAAAGGGGGGTGCCGAATTCCTTTGAAAGGTTCCTTGGGTTTCCATTACTTTTCTTTTCTCCCCCTCATTCTATTTCTTCCATTGTCGAATTCTTCCATTGCCGAAAAACCATCATTCCTTTTTGCCAAAATCCCTATTGGTGTTGCGTTCTTCTATCATTCCTTTTTGCCGAAATCCCTATTGGTGTTGCGTTCTTCTTCTTTCTCTGAAAGCCGAATACTCCCTTATAATCCAATAGCCCTATCTTTTTGCCGATTCCTTGTTGTTTTCCCTCCATCACAAATCGGTTGCTGTTATCTGCTCTTAATCAAGTTTTAAAAGCTGGATCTCGTTCAGTAGCTATCTAGGTCGCAGGATCAAAGGTTGGATTCGGTAAGTACTTAGTCAACCTCCTTTAGTGTGTTTTGGTAAAAGCCGGAAGGCTATCTAACTCTTTCTTGTCGTTAACCTTGTATTAACAAGGGTAGGGTTCAAAGATCGCAAGCGTGGTAAGGATCGCTAGTAAGTGTACTCATCTCAATTATGGATTAGTAAGTGGCCAAATCTAAGTGTGGCTTATAGAGGTGACTTGTGTGGAATACGAGTCACTTGATTTTTGATAGTATATGTGTGGGTACAGATCTAGGGGATATTCGTGAATAGTAGCTAAGGAAGGGCTACTAGAACTAGTGGCACACGGTAAGGTTATGGTGTGGTTTCGATTTTTGGGTAAATATTGTGGTTAAGTGTGTGATTGATTGGAGATTGGTATTGGTTGTAGGTTCAAGGCTGGGGATAGTGTAGCATGTCGCATTAACCAGGTGTGTACATACACTTCACACACGACAATTGGCAAAAGTCGAAATCCCGAAATGCTGAAAAGCCGAAAAGATGAAAGGTTGGCGCCGGCAACCACACGAGCGTACGAACATTCATGTGGGAACACCAATACGATTACCAGGGCCAAGAGAGCAATCTCATGGTCTCGGGCCATTGTTTGGCCGACCGGGCCAGACCGGGCTAAATGGGCCTGCCAAGCTTGTGGGCCCAAATCGACAAGAGTTGATATGTGAAATTGAATGATGGATTGACATGGGTGGTTGTATGATTTGATTATGATCGGGCCTAATGGGCTACATAAACATGATCGGGCTGGGCTATATGGACTTGATTGGGCTTAGTGGGCCTTATGGGATTTTAGAAATGCATGCTAGGGTTTTAATGGACTCTAGACCTAGTTCTAATAAATTCTTAAATAACATAAAACTTAATTTAATAATCAAACATGTCTGTGGACAAGTCACTAGGTCAGAGTGTGGCAATGGACATACGTATATCTAGGATTGGATCTAGGGAGAGCTTGGTACTTAAGGGGTCCTAGTGACCCACCTCCTCTTCTTTGGGATCCTACCTGGTGCATAGTGTCTATTCACTTTAGCCGCAAGGACTTGTTGATGGGCCAAAGTTCATAACTAAAACTCGAGATGAAAAAAATTACCAAAATACCCCAGTAGGGTAGAATTACAAAAATACCCCTGTAGGGTAGATTTACAAAAATACCCTTGGGTTGTGAAATGACTAAAATACCCCTAGGTGCTTAATGTGTGAAAATGTATATGATGCATTCATGAGATATATGTTGCACTTGGGTGGGTTTGATGATACGGAAGAAGATATGTGAGGATCGCATAGTCGCTTGACGACTATGGATCCACCGGTGGCTTTAAGCCCATTATATGCTTAGCAGCCTTGCTACAACGTTTGAGTAGTGCCGCTGTTGGTGCTACCTTTGGAGTGTAGGGATGGGTGTGTTGATATTTATATCCCCACAGGAGTGTAGGGTTGGAAGGGAAATGGAGTGCAAGGTTGGATTTGGGATGGGAGCATTGCATTCGTGTGATACTGATGTGAAATGAGGTCATTGTGGGCTAAGGCCTAGGACCACTGATTTTGATAGAGCTTAGGCCCAATGTGATAATCGCATGTTGGTTGGATTACCAAGGGTCGTACACACTGAGTTTCAAAACTCACACCCTTTTATTTAATGTTTCAAGTGACTCTTAGTAGACGACTCAACGTGGAAGAGGACTCGGAGGTGGCCACACTGCAAGCTACTTAGAAGTTTTTAATTAGTTTTGAATGACTTTATTTTAATTACTTTATTTTCATTGGGATGTAATATGGCCTTGTATCTCCAATTTGACTTTACATTTAGGTTTTATTATTGTTTCAACTGCCTAATTATTAAACTTAAAGAAATTTCTAAAGTTTAACATGGTTTTCGAAATAACTATAACATATGGACGTTTTCTTAAAACATGGGCTTTCATCATAACTTAACAAGTTGCAAGGATTTTGGGTTTCTAAATCTTAAACTTAAGTTTTTAACTATGCAAATTTCCTACTGAACATAAATTTAACTAAACAAAGTCGTTTTGGAATTATCCCTTTGATGTGACATCACTGGATTCGGCTATAACATCTGGGCTGGGTCTGGGGGTGTTACATGTACGATTGGTGAAGGCAAGTAATAAATATGTTTCACGATTGTTTTGATTGATTGTTTTGGTACAGATCTAAATGGTGAAATTGGTATGACTTTTGTGGTTAACTTGGATAGTCAAATAGACAAAGAGATGAATGGTTTGGTATATGTATTTTAGATTGATTATAGAGCATGCGAATTTTGTATGCTATGAATTGTTCATTGTGTTCATAAATGTTTAATGTGACTATGGTGAGATGTGCATGAGTCGGGTTTTTGGTAGTATTTGTTTATGTTTTTATAATTATGTCTATTAAGCTATGTGGGATAGCTTGATTTAGATTAATAACCTAATGCGTATAATATGTGAATTGGTATATTCATTAATTAGTTATGTAATGCCCCAAAAATATAGGGTCTTTAATTTTGCATGTTCTGACAAAAATTGATTGTTTACTTTAATGGCTAAGTGATTTGGGTGTGTATGGGGGTATTTGAGAAGCCTGGGTTCAAGTCTTGGCTCTTGCAAAATTTTTATTTTTCCTTAAATGAACCTAGACACTGGCAGTTAGGCTTTATTAGTAATAATAGTGCTTGTTTTATGACACAAAAGAACTTGTAGTCCAGTGGTAAGTGGCATGTTTAAGGCTGCAAGGGAGCTAAAGTTCGAGTCTCATGATGCGCAAGGGAGTATTTATTTTATTTCCTTGCAGCATAAGAAGTGGAGTTGGGCTGAAACTCTGTTAGGTGAAGTTTGAATTGGTCTTGGAGGGTTTTGTGGAGAAAATCAAGGAGGAGATTGGGGAGAAAATCAAGGAAATTCAAAAATGGGAGGTTGGTAGGGTGTTGTGGCTGATTGGGACTCTAAGGCTTAGTGTGTATCGCCCCAAACCCGGCCCACGAGCCTTGATCGGATCTGGTATATCACGGAGTAAAAACGTTTTGAAAGATTTGGATTAAAAGTGGAAACCTGAAAATATTGTTGAGGTTATAAAACGGTGTTTGCTAAAAACTTAGGTGGGTTAATTTTATAAACATGGTTGAGTTGAAACCCTTTTCCTTTGAAACCATTTGATCATTTAAAATTTTAGAAACATCGGAGTTATAGTTAATTTGGTAAATTTTGCTACCCGGTGGTAACCTCCTTGAAAACTCGTAAAAGTACTTATTTTGAAAACGTTACTTTTAACATATTTATTTTACAATTTATAAAATCATTAGTAATATAGTAAAAGTAAAATATAAACAACTACTTGAACATCCAAAATAGTAATTAGCGGCCTTATTACAATCCACACCAAAAAATTAAAAGAAATAATAAACTTTAACTATGCTAAATATAAATTCAAATCCAGGGGACAAGCATGGCCGCCTCGAGTCCTCTCCGGCTCCATCTCCGCGATCTACTCATCTGCAAAATGATATGGGAAGGGGTGAGTCACCAAGACTCAGTGTATAAATCCCCAACCCGGAAATGCAACTCATACACAAGGTATTAATAAGACATGCAGACATGCAACCCAAGCTAGCCATCCATACTCCTTTTAACTACCCCGTGTGGTCAAAACCACTGGTGGTCAAAACCACTGGTGACCAGAGTCACAAATCAAATGATGGGGCCAACCTATCGTGTGGTCAAAACCACTGATGACCATAGGTCACAATTATCAATATGTGGTCAAAACCACTGGTGGTACCAAACCACTAGGACTTAGTCACAATTCATATCAATGGTGTGGTCAAAACCACTGGTGACCGAAGTCACAATTTAGCTGATGGGGCCAACCCATCTTGGGGTCAAAACCACTGGTGACAGTCCATAGAGATCATCCCCCTCCTCTCATCAATCCCACCATCATCATGCTCACATAATAAGTATCATAATCCCATATATCATGCATTTATATATAACATAGCATTTAATCAGCATATGATGGCATACACAAACATACATCGTAGATCACGTAATAGGGGACTTACCCGGAATCCAAGCTCATGCTCACAAGGCAAAGTTACTACACGAGAGGTTATACAGCAACATAATAAGCAGTCTATGCTAATAAAGTGGGTAAGATTTTACACACCTGTTTGACCGAAGATCTAAGGAGAAATCCCGAATCTATCACAAAATCCCGAAACTGCGCTTATTCCTAAAATTGTTGAGATCCCTATATGGCACATATTAGTTTTGGCTTTAGGCATAAATTCTTAACAAATGGCCCTTGGCCGAAACTACCTTTTACTTACCAAAACGAATTGAAATCCCGGAAGACTCCTTCAATGTCCCTTAACGTTACCTACACACAAGAGAACATATCACCTATTGTCTTAAGAACACATTCGGCCAACCTTACCAAGGCTTTTACACAGCCTTTCGGCACACCAACGGAAGAGAAAAGAAACCGAATGCTAAAGAGTGACACTTACCAACCTTTGAAATCGACAGCACCTTCCTTTGGGGATTCGGCCTATGCTCTATATGGTAAGGAATATTCGGCTCAAAAGAAAAAAGGTATGGAGTCGGGCTTGAAAGAAAGAAAGGAGATGAAAGGAGAGACTTAGAGTGTTTCAGCAAAGATGGATGGAGGGTTTTTGGCACAAGGTTTATTGTATGTTCCAAAGAAAAAATCAAAAAGTATCAAAGGAGGAGAAAGGGGTTTCGGTTTGAACAACAAGGGAAAAAGGTGAAAGAAAAGTGTTAGCCGAAAATACTCCCTAGGACTCCCTTTTCATTCGGCCATTGCTTCCTTATCTTTTAATTATCACCCTTTCAATTAAATTAAAAACAATATCTATCCTTTATCCCATCCTTTAACACCTCTTCAATAAATAAAATAAGAATAAAATACTAATTATCCCATCCTTCCAGCCGATTTCAAAATCAAAATATCAAGCTAAACTTTTATCCCATCTTTTAACACCTTTTCAAAAAATAAAAATAAAATAATAATATCCCTACTCCTCCAGCCGAATTCAAAAATAAAAACAAGGTTTATCTTTATCAAATTAAGAGTTCCACGTGCAGATCATTAGCTCACTCCCTTCACGCCAGCATGCATAAAAAAACACCCATTGCTGCCCATGCTACTTGAACATGAGACCTCACTGCCGCAGCCCCTTACAACGTCCCAAGCCACTTTACCATATCGACTTTCATGTCCATAATCCTCGCCATTTATTGTTAAGGCCTTCCTAGCTTAACCCTTTACATAACGCAAAAATAAAACTCCCAAGCGCCACTCCAGCAGCTCGAACCTCTGCTTGCCGCTCCCTTCCTAGCTCCTTAGGTAGTGTCCCAAGCCACCCTATCACCTGTTTCCTTGTGTCATGCTTCGCCCCAAATAATTTTTAAAGCCTCATCACCTAGTTTTTTTCTCCTCAAGTGCTAGAAAAAACTTTTAGCCCTAAGTCCGACCTAGCCCGGGGTTATAACTAGACCTTAAAACAAGATAAATGAGCATAGCATTCCAATATCTTCAAGCATATATATGAAAAATAATTTAATTCCCAACAATCCCCTATTTCAGGATGTTACAGTTCTAACCCCCTTAAAAATAATTTCAGCCCCGAAATTACCTGGATCAGAAGAGTTGGGGGTATTGCTGTCGCATCACATCCTCGGGTTCCCACGTGGCCTCTTCCGTACCACGATTTCGCCATAGCACTTTTACCAACAGTACCGACTTTCTCCTCAGAACTTTGACATCTCGATCCAAAATATGTACCGGCTCCTCCTCGAAGGACAAGTTCGAGTTCACTTCAATCTCCGCAACCGGCACAACGTGTGATGGATCTGATCGATAGCGCCTAAACATTGACACATGGAAGACGTCATGAATCGAGCTGGTAAGCTACCGGTTCCACACGTTTCAACACTATGTACGGCCCGATGAACCTAGGGCTTAGCTTGCCCTTCCGACCAAACCTCAGCACCTTCTTCCAAGGTGATACCTTCAAGAAAACCTTATCACCCACTGCATACTTTACATACCTACGCTTAAGATCAGCGTAGGATTTCTGCCTGTCCGACGCCTCTTTAAGACGAGCCCGAATTACCCTAACCTTATCTTCTGTCTCTGCCACTAACTTCGGACCCATCATCTGTTGTTCTCCTAGTTCTGTCCAACATGTAGGAGTACGGTATTTCCGACCATACAATGCCTCATACGGTGCCATTTGAATACTCGCTTGATAATTGTTGTTATAAGCGAATTCTACCAAGGGTAGGCACTCCTCCCAACTACCACGGAAATCCAAAACACAGCCCCTCAAAATATCTTCCAACACTTGGATTACCCTCTCAAATTGTCCATCAGACTGCGGATGAAAAGCCGTGCTAAAATTCAACTTCGTACCCAATGCCTGATGTAAAGCCTTCTAACATCTCGACGTAAACCGGGGACCTCTGTCTGAGATGATGGACACAGGCATACCATGCAACCGCACTATCTCTGCTATATACAGCTTGGCTAACCTTTGAAGCGAGTAGCTAACCCTTACCGGTATGAAATGGGCCGACTTAGTTATACGGTCTACTATCACCCATATCGAGTCTTTCCTACTCGGCGTAAGGGGAAGCCCACTTACGAAATCCATCGTAATTCCCTCCCACTTCTATTGCGGGATCTTTACCGGCTGTAACAGCCCTGATGGCAATTGATGCTCAGCCTTAACTTGCTGGCATGTCAGACACTTGCCCACTAACTCGGTTACTTCCCGCTTAAGACCCGGCCACCAAAACTGCTCTCTTAAATCCCGATACATCTTGCTGCCTCCCAGATGCATGGCGTACGGGTTGCTATGAGCTTCTTTAAGGATCCGCTGTCTCAAATCATCATCCTTAGGCATACATACTCTCCCCTGAAAATACAACACTCCATCGCTACCCAAGCTGAACCCTTCGGCCTCACCACTCTGTACTTGCAACCTCCGAGTACTCAAAACTTCGTCGGTCAACTGCCTCTCTTTAACCTTATCGATCCATGACGGCTTTACTTGTAATTCTGCCAGAAGACTCCCATCCTCGTAGAGACTTAGGTGACCAAACATTGCTCGCAAATCTGCTATCACCTTACGGCTTAATGCATCAGCGACTACGTTAGCCTTACCCGGATGGTATTCGATAGAGCAGTCGTAGTCCTTCAGCAACTCAATCCACCTCCGCTGCTTCAGATTTAAATCTTTTTATGTCAAGAGGTACTTCAGGCTCTTGTGATCCGTGTACACCACCGACCTCTCCCCATACAGATAGTGCCTCCAAATCTTCAAGGCAAAAACCACAGCAGCCAATTCTAAGTCATGGGTCAGATAGTTACCTTCGTGAGGCCTCAACTGCCGTGACGCATAAGCGACCACCTTTCCTTCTTGCATCAATACACACCCTAAACCAGTATGTGATGCATCACAATACGCAGTGAATTCCTTTCCTGCCTCAGGCTGAATCAAGACTGGTGCCTCTATCAAAATCTTCTTTAGCTTGTTGAAACTCTCTTGCTGCTTCTCAGACCACACAAACGGAACTCCTTTTCTCAGCAACTTAGTCAACGGCGCTGCGATTAAGGAGAAATTCTCCACGAATCTCCTGTAATATCCTGCCAACCCCAGAAAACTCTGAATTTTTGTAACCGACTTTGGTGGTTTCCACTCCAATACTGCCTCAATCTTACTGGGATCCACCCTGATTCCCTCAGCTGAAACAACATGCCCTAAGAAAGTTACCTCCTTAAGCCAGAACTCACACTTGCTGAATTTGGCGTACAACTGTTTCTCTCTTAGAACTTGCAGAACCATATAAAGATGTGCGTCATGCTCCTCTTCCGACTTCGAGTACACCAAAATGTCGTCTATAAACACTACGATGAACTGATCCAGATAGGGTTAGAAAACCCGGTTCATCATGTCCATAAACGCGGCTGGTGCATTCGTCAAACCAAAAGGCATTACCAAAAACTCGTAGTGCCCATACTGAGTACGGAATGTCGTCTTATGGATATTGGCCTCCTTCACCTTAAGCTGATGATATCCTGACCTAAGGTCGATCTTAGAGAAAATCGATGCACCCTTGAGTTGATCGAACAAGTCATCGATTCTGGGCAAAGGATATCTGTTCTTTATTGTCAGCTTGTTCAGCTGTCAATAGTCTATGCACATCCTCATTGTTCCATCCTTCTTCTTGACAAAAAGCACTGGAGCTCCCCATGGCGATACACTGGGTCGGATGAACCCTCTATCCAACAATTCCTGGATCTGAGCCTTCAACTCTACTAATTCTTTCGGTGCCATCCGATACGGAGCTATAGATACTGGCGCGGTTCTGGGTAACAAATCTATACCAAACTCAATCTCACGATCGGGAGGTAGACCCAGGAGTTCCTCTGGAAACACATCAACATATTCCTTTACAGTCCGGACATTCCTAACAGCTGCATCCTTAGCTTCCAAAGCACACACATGCACTACATATGCTTCACAACCTTTCCTAACCATCTTTTCTGCCTTTAATGCAGAAACCAGATTAGATAGGTAATCTCTTCTCTTACCTATCATCACCACCTCATCTCCTTCCTTGGTCTTTAACATCATGTGCTTAGCTGCGCAATCTAGGCTAGCCTGATACTTTACTAGCCAATCTATCCCGAGAATCAGATCGAACTCCCTAAACGGTAGTTCCATCAAGTCAGCCAAGAACACGACCCCTTGGAGTTCTAGGGGTACATTCCTATAAAGTTTACTTACTTCTACAAAGTGACCTAGAGGGCTTAACACAGTCATCTTCCTAGAAGTAAGCTCAAAGTATAAGTTCAGAGTTTTCACTACGCTACTAGCAATGTATGAGTGAGTTGAGCCAATATCAATCAAGGTGCTATAGGGTACTCCAAAGATCAAAAACATATCGGTTATGACGTCCGGTGTGTCGCTCTCCTCTTGATGTCTCGCGGCATAGACCAAACCAGGTTGCCTAGCCTCAGTACCACCGGTACCTCCACTCGGTGCCCCACGACCTCTGCCAGCACCATTACCTCCTATTCCTGCACTACGACCTCTCGGTGGCTGCTGGTTATCCCTCCTATTCAGTGGACGTTCCTGACCCTCAAAACTTAGCCTAGCTGCCTTTTTCGGATAGTCCCTAACTCGATGCGCCATGGATCCATATTCGAAGCATCCCCGATTATCATTCCAACACTCCCTCGTGTGAGACTTCCCACACCGAGCACACCGTGGCGGCCATTGAGTATTAGCAGCATCAGCAGGCCTAGCAGCTTGATCTGACCCACCATACCTTGTCCTCTTCTGCTGATTACCAGAAAGCCTCGAAGATCCGGAGCTCCTCTTATTCCAACTCCTATCCTGATTCCGCCTAACTGACTGTCTTACCCCTTCAGCAACCTTAGTCTTCTCCACTAGGACAGCGAACTCCCGTTCCTGTTGTGGAGCTATCATTGTCCTCAACTCATCCCTCAGCCCATCCTCGAATCTGACACAGCGTTCCTGCTCAGTACCCACAATACCACGAGCATACCTGCTCAATTGGAGAAATTCAGCCTCATACTCTGCCACTATTTTATTACCCTGAACTAGGTTCAAGAAAGCCTTTCGCTGCGCATTCACGTAGCTAGCTCCTATGTTTTTCTTTTGGTAGGCTGCCTTAAAGAATTCCCATGTGAGGTCCTCCGCCATCGCTCCATCCCTTACGGTGAGCCACCACTGGTAGACTCATCCCGTAGTAGGGAGATTATACCCTTCAGCTTTTCCTCAGCTAAAAAACAGAGGTCATCCATGATCCTCTCAGTTGATTCCAACCAATACTCTACCGTACTGGGTGCCACACCTGATACACCCCGAAACACCTCAGCTCCATTAGCCCAGAGTCGCTCGGGTACAGATTTTCGAGCTCCCATGCCCCCACCTACTCCAACCACCAGCTCTAGAACTCGCAGCACAGCCTGCGATACTGCCTCACCCCCCGTCTGATCCTGTTGCTCAACACCAAAAGTTGGGGGTGGTGGTGGCGGTGGCTGTGGTATCTCATTATTAGACCCTTGACCCGACCTAACGGGTTCTGACACGGTCATTCTGCCTCTACCGCGTCCACGCCGGCCACGTCCTCTAGAACTCATCTCTAACGATTGCGTTTTTAATATGATTAAGAAATTTTATGGATTAGCACTTGTTTCACTGGTTATCCGTGAAGAAATTTTATGAAGAGAGCTTAATAGGGATTCTTTCGATCATTCAAAGTTTCAAGTTTTCTATCCTAATTCCCAGAAAAGCATATCCATTCCATAGTTCCTCTCATACACATTCACTCTTCGGACATTTCTGTCCGTTCCTATCCCAGGGGTATTTTTGTCATTTGCCCTACAGAGGTATTTTCGTAATTTGTCAAAATAAAGTTTCTTGGCGATTTTGTCAATAAGGGTATTTTGGTAAATTTTTAAATTCTGGGAGTAATTCGAAGATTTTGAAATTCTGGGGTTTTTCGTAAATTTTAAATTTTCGGGGGCATTTCGGTAATTAACCAGGGTAATTTATAAATCTTAATAAATCAAGGGTATTTCAAAATTTGTGAGACTTGGGGGTTCTTTTTGGGGATTTGTTTTCCAAATTGATAATGTTGCAAAAAGTTTGAAAACCAGGGTCATTTTGGTAGTTTTGTAAGTTAGGGGCAATTTCGTAATTTTCCAAAATCATGGCATTTTGATATTTGCAAAACAGATGTTTCCAATATTTTTTTGAAGTAGAGATATTTTAACAAAAATCGAGGGTATTTTCTGAAAATCTAAAAAAAACTAAAGGCATTTTAGAAATTTACAACACAGGGGCATTTTTGTAATTTTACCCCTAGAGGTATTTTTGTAATTTTCACAAATTAAAAATTTTTCCGAAAATTTTTTGTAAAATAGTTCCCACAAGTTAAAGGGTAATTTTAAGAGTTTTAAAACTAGAGTTTTTTATAAAAATACGGCTAGTTCCCTTTCGGGTTTTAGTTATTGGGTTTAGCCTATGTATAAGTCCTCATGGTTAGGGTGAACCGAAGCTACGCACCAGGTAGGATTCCTGCGAAGAAGAGGTGAGTCACTAGGACTGCTTAAGTACCAGGCTCTTCCGGATCCAATCCTAGACATGCGCACAAAGGTTACCACACCCTAACTCGGTGACTTAGCCATAAGTTTGTTTAATTAGGCATTTAAAGTCTTATGTGATTTGTTGGGGTAAACTAGTCCTAGGGTTCAAATGCTTATCATACTATCTACATTCCATTTCTACCCCTCTACAAATAATAATTCACACAATAGTTAGAAGTACTTACCTGAGCGGATTGGTGCCGGAGACTCGATGCCATTCTGTTCAAACTAAGAACCATTTTCATAATATTTCACAGAGGCTTACTAAAACATTTTGGGCCCTGGGCCCCCACAGTCGAGTTTTGAACCTGGCTCTGATATCAATTATGTAACACCCCAAACCTGGCCCACGAGCCTTGATCGGATCTGGTATGTCACGGAGTAAAAACGTTTTGAAAGATTTGGATTAACAGTGGAAACCTAAAAATATTGTTGAGGTTATAAAATGGTGTTTGCTAAAAACTTAGGTGGGCTGATTTTATAAACATGGTTGAGTTGAAACCCTTTTCCTTTGAAACCATTTGATCATTTAAAATTTTAAAAACATCGGAGTTATAGTTAATTTGGTAAATTTTGCTACCCGGGGATAACCTCCTTGAAAACTCGTAAAAGTACTTATTTTGAAAACGTTACTTTTAACCGATTTACTTTACAATTTATAAAATCATTAGTAATATAGTAAAAGTAAAATATAAACAACTACTTGAACATCCAAACTAGTAATTAGCGGCCTTATTACAATCCACACCAAAAAATTAAAAGAAATAATAAACTTTAACTGTGCTAAATATAAATTCAAATCCAGGGGACAAGCATGGCCGCCTCGAGTCCTCTACGGCTCCATCTCCTTGATCTACCCATCTGCAAAATGATATGGGAAGGGGTGAGTCACCAAGACTCAGTGTATAAATCCCCAACCCGGAAATGCAACTCATACGCAAGGTATTAATAAGACATGCAAACATGCAACCCAAGCTAGCCATCCATACTCCTTTTAACTACCCCATGTGGTCAAAACCACTGGTGGTCAAAACCACTGGTGACCGGAGTCACAAATCAAATGATGGGGCCAACCCATCGTGTGGTCAAAACCACCGATGACCATAGGTCACAATTATCAATATGTGGTCAAAACCACTGGTGGTACCAAACCACTAGGACTTAGTCACAGTTCATATCAATGGTGTGGTCAAAACCACTGGTGACCGAAGTCACAATTTAGCTGATGGGGCCAACCCATCTTGTGGTCAAAACCACTGGTGACAGTCCATAGAGATCATCCCCCTCCTCTCATCAATCCCACCATCATCATGCTCACATAATAAGTATCATAATCCCATATATCATGCATTTATATATAACATAGCATTTAATCAGCATATGATGGCATACACAAACATACATCGTAGATCACGTAATAGGGGACTTACCCGGAATCCAAGCTCATGCCCACAAGGCAAAGTTACTTCACGAGAGGTTATACAGCAACATAATAAGCAGTCTATGCTAATAAAGTGGGTAAGAGTTTACACACCTGTTTAACCGAAGATCTAAGGAGAAAGCCCGAATCTATCACAAAATCCTGAAACTGCACTTATTCCTGAAATTGTTGAGATCCCTATATGGCACATATTAGTTTCGGCTTTAGGCATAAATTCTTAACAAATGGCCCTTGGCCGAAACTACCTTTTACTTACCAAAACGAATTGACATCCTGGAAGACTCCTTCAATGTCCCTTAACGTTACCTACACACAAGAGAACACATCACCTATTGTCTTAAGAACACATTCGGCCAACCTTACCAAGGCTTTTACACAAAGCTTTCGGCTCACCAACTAAAGAAAAAAACCAACCGAATGCTAAAGAGAGACACTTACCAACCTTTGAAATCGACAGCACCTTCCTTTGGGGATTCGGCCTATGCTCTATATGGTAAGGAATATTTGGCTCAAAAGAAAAAGGGTATGGAGTCGGGCTTGAAAGAAAGAAAGGAGATGAAAGGAGAGACTTAGAGTGTTTCGGTAAAGATGGATGGAGGGTTTTTGGCACAAGGTTTATTGTATGTTCCAAAGAAAAATCAAAAAGTATCAAAGGAGGAGAAAAGGGTTTCAGTTTGAACAACAAGGGAAAAAGGTGAAAGAAAAGTGTTAGCCGAAAATACTCCCTAGGACTCCCTTTTCATTCGGCCATTGCTTCCTTATCTTTTAATTATCACCCTTTCAATTAAATTAAAAACAATATCTATCCTTTATCCCATCCTTTAACACCTCTTCAATAAATAAAATAAGAATAAAATACTCATTATCCCATCCTTCCAGCCGATTTCAAAATCAAAATATCAAGCTTAACTTTTATCCCATCCTTTAACACCTTTTCAAAAAATAAAAATAAAATAATAATAACCCCACTCCTCCAGCCGAATTCAAAAATAAAAACAAGGTTTATCCTTATCAAATTAAGAGTTCCACGTGCAGGTCATTAGCTCACTCCCTTCACGCCAGCATGCATAAAAAAACACCCATTGCTGCCCATGCTACTCGAACATGGGACCTCACTGCCGCAACCCCTTTACAACGTCCCAAGCCACTTTACCACATCGACTTTCATGTCCATAATCCTCGCCATTTATTTTTAAGGCCTTCCTAGCTTAGCCCTTTACATACGTAAAAATAAAACTCCCAAGCGCCACTCCAGCAGCTCGAACCTCTGCTTGCCGCTCCCTTCCTAGCTCCTTAGGTAGCGTCCCAAGCCACCCTATCACCTGTTTCCTTGTGTCATGCTTCGCCCCAAATAATTTTTAAAGCCTCATCACCTAGTTTTTTTCTCCTCAAGTGCTAGAAAAAACTTTTAGCCCTAAGTCCGACCTAGCCCGGGGTTATAACTAGACCTTAAAACAAGATAAATGAGCATAGCATTCCAATCTCTTCAAGCATATATATGAAAAATAATTTAATTCCCAACATTCCCCTATTTCAGGATGTTGCATAATGGAATTTGGCTAGGGGGAAGTGATGGAGCATTTTGGCACTAGTCATTTCTTTGTTCGGTTTTGTGAGGGTTGAAAGGAGAATGCCGAATTTTCTTTAGGATTTTTACCATTCGGGGTTTCTTTCGGGTTTTACGTTTTAGCTATTGAGGTGACCAAAATTTCTACTACTTTATTCCTTCCTACATATGCCAAATTGGTAACTTTCTTTTTGGTCTCATTTTTCTTTCCTTGCTGAATTCCCTTTCTTCTCTCACTCTTGGTTCTGGTTCTTCTTTTCCTTCTGAATCCTTCTCCTCTCGGCCTCCCTTCTAAATCGAACCTACTCTCCATCTTCTTCTTCTCTGCTTTCCGCTCTCTTCCAATCATAGCTGAATTCTTCATAAGGCTTTTTGTGTACGTTTAGTTTATCATCTTTCCCTATTGTGCTTGGCCGAATATACCTAAACTATTCCAACTGATTCCATCATCATCAATTTTGGTAGGACTTCCAACTTTTTTCCAAGTGAGTTATTTCATTAGCACTGTGTTTCTAAGCCACACTCATTTTGTTCTTAGGGTTCTAAAATCTCTAGAAGAGAAAGGAGGAGTCTCTAGAGTACAGAGACGTTCCAAATCTTCCCCTTCACCAACTGGTTGATCATTGGGGTAAGTTTGGTAAGGTAGGCCGATTAGGCTGTGATGTGGGTGTTGGGTTTGCTTTAAATCACATTCTAGTGAATAGAACTGTCTAATAGGAATCGTTGCTTAAATAGATAATCATTAGGAGCGTGGAACCGTGGCTTGGCCAACAATCTTAGAAGAGTAGGCCATGCTTCATTCAATCGTGGTAAGAGATTGTTTAAGGGTGGTTAAGTACTTGAAAATATTCATTATTGAAGGGCTGATCAAATATATTTGAATCAATGTAGGTTGGTGCCAAGAGTGTTTTGCTAGCTCTCGTGAAATAGGTGTGTAATCACACTATTTCCTCTGTGAATCGGCAAAAGTCGAAAAGCTAAAACCTCAGCGTATAAGGCCTGACGAGCGTGCGATCAGTCGTATGGTAAACCGAGCCCACAATCATGGGCGATAGACTGTAGAGGCCACCACGAGTGTTCTCGTGCTCTTGGGCCATTATGGGCCTCCTTTGGCTGAAATGGGCCGTGTGGGCCCTATAGAAATAATTCCACGATATGTGGCAAATATTGGACTGGGCTATATCGTTCGCATTGCCGTAACTGAATATGGGCTAAATGGGCCACACGAGCGTGTAGGCCCACTTGGGCTGAATATTAGACATTGGGCCCATTTACATCATTTTGATCATATGGGTTATTTGTGTCGCTCGAGGCGACTACGGACTTTTGGAAAGGTCATTATCTGCACTAAAACCCTAAAATAGGTAAAATGACCAAAATACCCCTGAAGGGTAAAAGTACCACTTTACCCTTAATAGATGGAAATCACCAATATTATTGTATGACTGTACTGAGTATGACATTCTGCATATATGTATGATCTATGAAATAACATACTGCATGGGGTTGGGATACTGTTATGGAGGAAGTATATCGATCGGTGGCTCGCCACATATAATCGCTTAGCGGTAGCTTTGTCGCTATCATTCTTGCGACCTTGCTTTGCGTTACTATTCATCGTGGCTTTGCCACATATATCATTATTATTGCGCTATCGGTGCCGCGATATTGGTGTGTTGGTTGAGTGGGTCAATTTTATCCCCACATGGTGTGTTGGTTGGTACGGGTGGTGTGGTGGTTGGATTGGGGTGGGTTGCATATGTGCACCATATTGATTCTGTATTGGGCTTAGGCCCACATTGATTATTGTAATGGGCTTAGTCCACATTGTATCAGCATCTTGATAGGGCCCGTGCCCGCATCATTCTTGCATGATAGGGGATTACACACTGAGTTCTTGTAACTCACCCTTTTCTTTTAACTATACAGGTAATCCCCAGCCTTAGATGATTTGGAGCTGTGAGGGACTCGGAGGTGGCCACACGTTCGCTAGTATTTTGTTTTAGACCGAGTTATTTAAATTTTTATATTGGGTTGATATTTATGTAATAAGGCCTCTGGTGATTTTATTTTCTTTTAATTGGGTTTAATTTCTTATTTTGAAACTGCCAAACTGATACAAATAAGTTTTCAAAAATAAGAACGGTTTTAAAAAGACAAACACATATTTGTAAACTTCAAAATGACATTAATTAGAGTAGCTTCTGCAGGTTTTTAACAAACTAAGAAACCAACAGTAACAAACATGGCAATCGTTTAAAAACTATTTTCTCTCAACAAGCCTGATTTCGAAAAACACTTCGATGTGACACGTCAGATTCGGACGTAATGTCTAGGCCAGGTTTGGGGTGTTACAAGTTAAAGGAATGGGTTTTTGTTATAGTTTGGTATTTGTGTTTAGAAATGGCTTTTGCTTTAAAGTGATATGCGCATGTTATAATAGCACAAAAAGCATATTTGGCTGTGTTGTAAAGTTAACTAATGTTTTATATGTGAAGGAATATTAGGCTGTGTTTTATGATTTGTCTTGTTTGAAATACGCATGTACATGAGCTTATTGAATGAAATGTTTGATATTCAGTCAATAAGATAGATGTATATAATTGAGTGATGCAATGCATATGTTACGTATATGACATTGTATTGTAATAAGTTTATTTATAATTTGATTATTCGAATACCATGATTATAGGTTTACGGTTCAACTATTAAATTTTATAAGACATTGGTAATATGATTTGATATATGTCGTTGGTTCGAATATGTGAATAAATAAATGATACTGATATGATTGAATTTCGAAGCATAGTTTGTTTATGTGAAATTATTATTAAAGCCTGTTTGATTTTTAATTAGCTTTATGCTGTATTTATATACGAATTTGACTTGTATAATTATGTGAATGTTTGAAACTGTGTTATGTCCAGTAATGCCTCTTAACCCATTCCGACGACGGATACGGGTTAGGGATATTACACAAAGAGTTACACGGGTAAGAACACGGGCTGGGACACGGCCGTGTGCCTCACATCGAACGCCCACACGGCTTGAGATATGGGCATGTCACTTGGTCGTGTAAGCCACACGGCATACTCACACGGGCGTGTGACCCTTGTATTTAATTTTTTTTTTTGAAATTTTGCAAAAAAAATTTTGAGATCCCGATTTAGTCCTGAATTGTTTCTAATGCTCAAATTGGGCCTCGAGGGTCCATTCAAGGGACGGTGTAACAACCCAAATTTCGGTGAAATCAGAACAGTGGTTTTGAGACCACAAATCTGATCCGAAAATAAAGTTTATTTTTTTTATTATATGATCCGTATTATGATAGATATGACATGTGAAAATTTTGGTACGAAAATTTTATCGATTTAGTGCTTAATTACGAGAAGGACTAAATCGCATAAAATACGAAATTTGAATTCTAGTAGCAATAAGGATTAAAGAGTTATGGAATTCAAAACTAGAGGTCCTTATATGGTAATTAGACCATTAAGAAAAGTATGTAGATTTTTCTTGGTGACTCATGCATGGAAAAATAAAAAAGGCTGAGGAGTAAGTTGGAAAGATGAAAAGTTATAAAAATGACAATTTAATTAAATGAAAAAGAAAACATTTTCATATCATCTTCCCCAAATATTTCCATGGAAACCCTAAGAGAGAGGATGAAAACTTTTCAAGCTCAATAAGGTATGAAATCAAGTCCCGTTTTTAATGATTTTTATATTTTTGGAATCAGGATAGTCTAATCTATTTATTTGGGGGATTAATTTGAAAAGTTATCAAGGTATGAAAAGTGGGTCATGGATGTATATGTTGAAAATTAGAAATTTATGGTAGAAAATGAAAGATTATTGATAGATAAACAACTTTTACAAAGTGATTTTTGATGAAAACATTATTTAGGGACTAAAATGTAAACTTGTGAAATTGAAGGAAAAAATTTGAAATTTTATGAATATGTGTGCTGTAAATTTTGTAATGGGGATTTGGTTAGGCTTGGAATAGGAAGTAATTTGCACAAGTTTCATTTTCGGAGCCTAAGGAAGAAATTGGAATTTACGGAAAAGTTAGGGGCAAAATGGTAATTTTGCCTAGAATGTAAATTGAGTCCCAATGAGTATAAAATGTATCCAGAATTTTCGTATGATATCGATTTAGTTCCGAACCAATTCTAAAGCATGATTAACGCCTCGTAGGCCCTTATAAGGGACAATGTGATTGTGTGGAATGATTTATGAGAACGAATACTTATTGTTGCATAAATGTATGCTATATGTGTTGTGAATGGATCAGTGATACCTCGTAACCCTATTCCGGTGTTAAATACATGTGAGGGGTGTTACATGGTACTTATGGTATCTTGTCGATGTTTGATATTATGGTTGGGTTGATGCATGTCTTCAATAGCCAATTTGTTATGTGAATGAAGTATTTTCAATGTGGTGAAGTATGGTATGTTTGAGATGGAAATAAGGTAAATGTGGTTGAATGAAATATGGTCAATTATACGTACGTTTAGGTATATAAGTTTGATTGTGATTGAGGTGCCTATATGGCATATTGGTTTAATGTGTAACACCTCTAACCCGTATTCGTTGCTAGAACAGGGTTACAAAGCATTATCAGAGTTTATAGAACAATTACAGATAATTCATATAATTTGCTATTCATATCTAAAACTAATCATAGCGTCTGTAACACCCCCAACCCGTATCCATCTCCGGAATAGGGTTACAGCGTGTTACCGGGAACTTTCAAAACATTTTCAGACAAATCATGCCAATCACTATTCATTAACTGAGATCATTCATAACTTCCCTTAGATAGACCCTCGAGACCTAATATGAGCATTAGAATCAAGTCGAGACTTAATCGAAAACTCTAAGAATTTTTTTTGTGACATTTCAAAAATTTTCCAAGGAGTAGGGCTCACATGCCCGTGTGGTCCAAAGGACACGCCCATGCCTCAAGTCGTGTTCGATTTAGGTTGCTCTTTGACTTGCGCCACAAGGCCATGCCACACGCCCGTGTGCAAGGCCGTGTGTTAGGTCGTGCCACTGTAGGGTATATTGACTTATGCAACAAGGCCAAGTCACACGTCTGTGCGCCAATTAGGGGGTATACTGACTTGTACCACACGGCCAGTCACACGTCTATGTGTGTGGAGCGTACTAACTTTAATTTAATTTCAACACCAGGGGACGCACGACCGTGTAACATGACCTTGTGTCACACACAGCTAACACACACGCCCGTGTCTCTGACCGTGTGGACAAAAATAGGCCATTTGTAAGGTCAATTTACCACCCATTTTACACATACCTACATAAATATAAATAGTACCATTTCAAGGCACAAATATGCAGCCAAATCAATCTCAATTCATGCTCATTTCATGCTATACAATTACAACCATTTCATATATACATTATAAATCATCAATTCTCAAGCACATAGTTTTCCAAATTACCTAATATCATTTAGCATTATAGATTCAACTTCAACCACACAATATAAGTCAATTACTAAACTCAAAATAGAACCATTTGCACATTTATAAACATCATCAACTTTCATTATCATAAGCCAACTCAAATGCCTCAAAATACATGTTCATCAAACATACCAAAATGACTCAAGCCTATACATGCCATATACCATATATACACAATTCAAAAGTACCAAGTAGATGGTTGGATAGTGTGACGTAGACTCTAACGATCCCTGAATCCGAGCTAGCTTTGAATTCACTATAAAACACGGTAAAAAACAAATAAAGTAAGCTACAAAGCTTAGTAAGTTCATACTAAATATACTCAACAATTCATTAAAAAAAATCATCAATTTGATCTTCATTCATGATAATATCAAACCTTCCATAAGCCTATTCATATACTTATATACAAAGTTATCACCTTTTCTATTTGATCTTCATTCTTACATGTACATACATGTACAAATTCATAACAAACTCATACCTTCTCGTAATATTATCGAATACTCGATGTTTCACACACTAAGTGCCATTGCATAGCCGAAGCTATTATAACTCCACACACTAAGTGCCATCGCATAACCGAAGCTATTATAATCCCACACACTAAGTGCTAAACATAGCCAATTTTATCGCCGAACATGACCGTAGTCTCACATATACAATTTATGCAATATCAAAGCATTAAAAGCATAATTGTAACAATGTTTATCACGTACGAACTTACCTCGTATTCGGAATTGACGGATCAGATCGACTGCTCAATAACCTTGTTTTTCCCCCGATCTAAATCCAAATTCTTTCTTTCTTGATCTATATGTATTCAAAATTAACTCAATTAATCATCTACTCATTCAATTTAATCCGAAAATACACATTTGGACATTCTTACACATTTGCCCCTAATGTTTCACAACTTTTACATTTTAGTCCTTATTGCGTAAAATCACAAATTCATAAAATTTAATCCAATTTCATGATAGCAGAATTTCACTAGTGTCCATATTAGCCCATATTTCTGTAACACCCCCTATCCCGAGTCCGTCGCCGAATTAAGGTTAGGAGCGTTACTGGATAGATCGAAAACATTCACAGACAAAATCATACACTCAATCATCATTCTCAGACATAATGTCCCTTAATCGGGTCCTCGAGACCTTAAGCTTGCTTATAAACCGAGTCGAGACTAAACTGAAACACATACAAAATTCCATGAAAATTTGAAACTTTTCTAAAACACAGGGGAGACACGCCCGTGGGAGGAGACCGTGTGCCCTCCACGGCTTCTATGCACTCCCCGTGTAACCATCCGTGTTTATACTAACTATACCGACACGGTCATTAGGCACTTCCGTGTGCCACAACCATGTTCTTTCAGGTCATATAATGACTTCCCCACCACGGCCACCAAGCACGCCCGTGTCGAGGCTGTGTATTTTTAAGTTAGCTACTGACTTGCACACCATGGCCAGATGACACGCCCGTGTAACACCCTGAATTAGGGGTTATTTGTAATTTAAATAAATTCCATGTGGGCTTCAAGAAATAAATAAAATTTATGATTTATTTGGCATGTTTTAGGGTCTAGAAATAACCCCGAGCTAGGTCTGACTTAGTATTAAAAATTTTTTTTAGTACCTAAAAGGAGGGAGCTAGGTGAGATAGGGGTTAAGTAAAAATTTGGGAGAAGTGTGACACAAGGAACTAATTGGCACAATTGGCTTGGTGCGTCTAAGTGTATTGCAAGGGAGGAGGTTCGAGTCTTGGGAGGTACAAGGGGGATGAGTTTTATTTTTGGCTTTTTGACGCTAAAGGGAAGGGGGCCGAGCAAGAAGGCTTTAAAGAACTTTGGGGGCAAGGTATTGACATGAAAGTTGGGTTGGCTAAGTGGCTACCATGCGCCACTTAAGAGCTTGTGGTGACAATGGGCGCAGGTCACAAGTTCGAGTGGCAGGAAGAGCATTTCTGCGTTTTGTTTTTTTTTTAAGGAAGTGATGGGCTTAAGTAGGAAGGCCTTAAAATTAATTCGTGAAGGTTCATGGCATCAAAGCCCAGGTAGTAGGAGTGGCTTGGGGCGCCACTTGAGAGTTTAGAAGAGGCAGGTCTCGGGTTCGAAGGACGCAGGGAGCATTTTTATTTTGGGCTTTTGCGTTAGAAGAAAAAGGGCCAATAAGTAGGTCTTATAAATAAAGGAAAGGGTAAATTGACATGAAAGTCTAATGGGAGAAGTGGCAAGGGCGTTGGAAGAGGGGGGCTGCAGTGGGGTCTTGGTTTCAAACCCCAGCAGCTGCATATGGTTTTTATTTTTTTCCTCTTTGCTGTTGGCGTGAATTGGCCTGCACATGGTCCCTTGTTTCTTTCGACTGGAGTTTGACAAGCACATGGTCTCTTTTATTTTCATTATTTATTTGATAATTGTTAAAGGATAAGAGAATATATAGGAAATTGGTAAAAGATTAATCTAGTTTTTGGTCTTTGCATTCGGCTGGGGTGTTTGCTAACCTTTATTTTATTTTATTATTATTTATTTAGGAAGGCAAAGGTGGCTTTATTGTTTAATTGTTTTTGAAGAGGTGAAGGGATAATGAGGCTTTTAAATTGTTTTTTTTAATTGAATTATTATTTGATTAATCCTTAGGAGTTGGCAAGAGAGAATTTAGGCATTTTAGCTATTCAAATTATTTTAAATTGATTTGAATATATGGTCAAGAGCAAATTAAGGAATTGGAGGAATTTTAAACTCTTGGTTGGGGTAGAGTGGACGGCAAGGATATTAGGAGTGTGCCAAAAGTTCAACCAAAATTCTTCTTTTCTCTCTAAATTTACTACTGCTGAAATCTCCATTGTTTCATAGCCAAAACCATTCAAAAATTCCAGCTTCTCTTCTCTTTTACAAGCCGAATATACCCCCTCTTTAAGAGGAAATTTCCAGCAAACTCTTTCTCTTCTTCCTCTCTTCATTGTGCTGCCAAAATCTCCCTTAAACTCTTAGCCAAAATTGTTCAGAAAATTCCAGCACTGTTGTTTCTCTTAGCCGAATACACCCTCCTCCTTCACAAAAATTTCCAGCCCTTCCAATTGTGTATTAGGTCGAATATCATATCTCCAACAAGGTGCTGCCAATTTTCAATAAGTGTGGTAAGGGGTAATCATCTCTTTTGGAATTAAAATTATGGCCTATGATTCATATTAACTTGATTAAAACCAATTGTAGGGAAGCTTTCGGGATTTATTTTCCAAAGGACTAATTAAGGCTTCGGGATTTGTTAGGAAATCAAATCCGTTTAAGGTTAAGAGATCTAACGTCATAGATCGGCTTTTCGGGATCTAGGAATTCCGGTAGGAGCAGGTGTGTAAACTCGTTACACACTTTATTAATAAATTTGCTATATTATTGCCTTGTGTATAAATTTTGGTAGTGATCTATGATATGCTTGTGGGCTTAAACATGGATTCCGGGTAAGTCCCCTGTACGTGATCTATTGATATATGTTTTGCATGCCATCATATGCTGTTAATTGCATGATATGTGATATTGATATGTAAGCATGTGATGGTAGGATTGATGAGAGGAGGGGGATGAATTATGGACTATCGTCAGTGGTTTTGACCACAAGATGGGTTGGCCCCATCAGACTATTTGTGACCAGTGGTCATAGTGGTTTTGACCACAACGATTAATTATTTGCAACTAAGTCCCAGTGGTTTGGTACCACCAGTGGTTTTGACCACATTTGATATATTGTGACCTATGGTCATCAGTGGTTTTGACCACACGATGGGTTGGCCCCATCATTTAAATTGTGACTTTAAGTCATCAGTGGTTCTGACCACACGGGGTAGAAAAGGAGTATGGATGGTTAGATTGGGTTGTATGTGAATGTTTATTAATGACTTGTGTATGAGTTACCTTACCGGGTGGGGGATTACACACTGAGTCTTGGTGACTCACCCCCCTTCCTTTACCATTTTGCGGGTGAGTAGAACGCGGGGATAGAGCTAGATGGACTCGAGGTGGCCATGCAGGGGAAATTTTAATTAGATGAACTTGGATTTTGTTTTATTTTACTTTAATGTTGGTTTTATTTTAATTAAGTTGTAATAAGGCCTCCTAGATATATTTTATTATTCTATGTTTTGGATTAATTTTGTTTATACTATTTCTTAACATTAAATTAAGTACACGTGGTTTCTAAAATTTAATCGCAAAATGTTTTATCGTGCCATCGGGCACATCTGAATCGGTAACAATCTGGCTTAATAAATATTTTTAAAATAAACCTAAGTATGGATTTTATACACCTCAAATGTTTTAAACAAAATAACTATCTTTTACCAAAAGATAATTCGACTTAAAAGGATTTCCAAAGATGTTTTCTCTCAGAGCACACCAAATTCGATCGTAATGTTTGGGCCGGGTTTGGGATGTTACAAATTGGTATCGAGCCGTGTTCAAAACTCATTTGTGGGGCCCCAAGGCCCAAAAATGTTTTAGTAGGCCTTTTGAATTGTTTTTTTAAACAAAGATGGCACCGAGTCTCCGGCACCTATCCGCCCAGGTAAGTACTCCTAACTTCTGTATGATTTATTTTTGTAGAAGGGTAAAAAGCATGGAACGTAGATAGCGATAAGTATTTTGAACTTTTAGGACTAGTTACCCCAAATAAGGACATAAGACTTTAAAAGCCTAATTGAACAAACCTAGGACCAAGTCGCCGAGTTAGGGTGTGGTAACCTTGGTGCGCATGTCTAGGATTGGATCCGGAAGAGCTTGGTATTTAAGCAGTCCTTGTGACTCACCTCCTCTTCGTAGGAATCCTACCTGGTGCGTAGCTTCGGTTCACCCTAACCAAGAGGACTCGATCATAGGCTAAACATAATAAATAAAACCCGAAAGGGATTAGCCATGTTTTAAGGAAAACTTTAGTTTTAAAATCACTAAAATACCCCTTTTAAATAGGAGGACAAAGTTATTTTTGGAAAATTTTTAAAATATTTTGATTTACCAAAATTACCAAAATGCCCCTAGTGGTAAAATTACGAAAATGCCCTTGGTTTCTAAAATTACCAAGACCACCCCGATTTCAATAAAATTCTCTTATTTTGCAAAAGTATCCAAAATTTTGTATTTAAAAATAATACCCTGACTTTTGAAATTTTCAAAATTTCCTTGATTGCTAAAATTTCCAAAATACCCCTGGTTTCCAAAATTTTGTCATATCTTTAAATTTTACAAATTTTCAGGAATACCCTCCAGTTTTAGAAATTTCAAAGTGACCTGATTTATTAAAGTTTTAAAACTCCTCTGATTTATTACGAAAATACCCCTATAGGAAAATGATGAAATTACCCCTGGGTTGGGAATGCTCAAGGAAGTGACATGGATGAATGAATGTGACTCTTGAATTAAAATAGAGAACTTGAACTGAAATTTTGTGTGATCGAAAGAACCACTGCTAGAACTTCGTTTCATAACATTTGCTCGTGGATAAACAGTGGAACAAAATTTCTAATACATAAAACTTTTAATTAGACTAAATCGCGGTGTAGAAATGAGCTTGAGGGGACGTGGTTGTCGCGAACATGGTCAAGGTGGAATGACAGCTTAAATAAGATCAGAGTGCGCAGCAGTAAAGTAAGTGTGGTAAGTTAGGGTGTACGGATGTTCGTTAGTAAGTAATTTCGAGGACGAAATTATTTTTAAGGAGGGTAGAATTGTAACACCCTGAATTAGGGGTTATTTGTAATTTAAATAAATTCCATTTGGGCTTCAAGAAATAAATAAAATTTATGATTTATTTGGCATGTTTTAGGGTCTAGAAATAACCCCGAGCTAGGTCTGACTTAGTATTAAAAAATTTTTTTTTAGTACCTAAAAGGAGGGAGCTAGGTGAGATAGGGGTTAAGTAAAAATTTGGGAGAAGTGTGACACAAGGAACTAATTGGCACAATTGGCTTGGTGCGTCTAAGGGTGTTGCAAGGGAGGAGGTTCGAGTCTTGGGAGGTACAAGGAGGATGAGTTTTATTTTTGGCTTTTTGACGCTAAAAGGAAGGGGGCCGAGCAAGAAGGCTTTAAAGAACTTTGGGGGCAAGGTATTGACATGAAAGTTGGGTTGGCTAAGTGGCTACCATGCACCACTTAAGAGCTTGTGGTGACAATGGGCGCAGGTCACAAGTTCGAGTGGCAGGAGGAGTATTTCTGCGTTTTGTTTTTTTTTTTTTTAGGAAGTGATGGGCTTAAGTAGGAAGGCCTTAAAATTAATTCGTGAAGGTTCATGGCATCAAAGCCCAGGTAGTTGGAGTGGCTTGGGGCGCCACTTGAGAGTTTAGAAAAGGCAGATCTCGAGTTCGAAGGACGCAGGGAGCATTTTTATTTTGGGCTTTCGCGTTAGAAGAAAAAGGGCCAATAAGTAGGTCTTATAAATAAAGGAAAGGGTAAATTGACATGAAAGTCTAATGGGAGAAGTGGCAAGGGAGTTGGAAGAGGGGGGCTGCAGTGGGGTCTTGGTTTCGAACCCCAGCAGCTGCAAATGGTTTTTATTTTTTTCCTCTTTGCTGTTGGCGTGAATTGGCCTACACATGGTCCCTTGTTTCTTTCGGCTGGAGTTTGACAAGCACATGGTCTCTTTTATTTTCATTATTTATTTGATAATTGTTAAAGGATAAGAGAATATATAGGAAATTGGTAAAAGATTAATCTAGTTTTTGGTCTTTGCATTCGGCTGGGGTGTTTGCTAACCTTTATTTTATTTTATTATTATTTATTTAGGAAGGCAAAGGTGGCTTTATTGTTTAATTATTTTTGAAGAGGTGGAGGGATAATGAGGCTTTTAAATTGTTTTTTTTTAATTGAATTATTATTTGATTAATCCTTAAGAGTTGGCAAGAGAGAATTTAGGCATTTTAGCTATTCAAATTATTTTAAATTGATTTGAATATATGGTCAAGAGCAAATTAAGGAATTGGAGGAATTTTAAACTCTTAGTTGGGGTAGAGTGGACGGCAAGGATATTAGGAGAGTGCCAAAAGTTCAACCAAAATTCTTCTTTTCTCTCCAAATTTACTGCTGCCGAAATCTCCATTGTTTCATAGCCAAAACCATTCAAAAATTCCAGCTTCTCTTCTCTTTTACAAGCCGAATATACCCCCTCTTTAAGAGGAAATTTCCAGCAAACTTTTTCTCTTCTTCCTCTCTTCATTGTGCTGCCAAAATCTCCTTAAACTCTTAGCCAAAATTGTTCGTAAAATTCCAAAGATCGTTGTTTCTCTTAGCCGAATACACCCTCCTCCTTCACAAAAATTTCCAGCCCTTCCAATTGTGTATTAGGTCGAATATCATATCTCCAACAAGGTGCTGCCAATTTTCAATAAGTGTGGTAAGGGGTAATCATCTCTTTTGGAATTAAAATTGTGGCCTATGATTCGTATTAACTTGATTAAAACCAATTGTAGGGAAGCTTTCGGGATTTATTTTCCAAAGGACTAATTAAGGCTTCGGGATTTGTTAGGAAATCAAATCCGTTTAAGGTTAAGAGATCTAACGTCATAGATCGGCTTTTCAGGATCTAGGAGTTCCGATAGAAGCATGTGTGTAAACTCTTTACACACTTTATTAATAAATTTGCTATATTATTGCCTTGTGTATAAATTTTGGTAGTGATCTATGATATGCTTGTGGGCTTAAACATGGATTCCGGGTAAGTCCCCTGTACGTGATCTATTGATATATGTTTTGCATGCCATCATATGCTGTTAATTGCATGATATGTGATATTGATATGTAAGCATGTGATGGTGGGATTGATGAGAGGAGGGGGATGAATTATGGACTGTCGTCAGTGGTTTTGGCCACAAGATAGGTTGGCCCCATCAGACTATTTGTGACCTATGGTCATCAGTGGTTTTGACCACAACTATTAATTATTTGCAACTAAGTCCCAGTGGTTTGGTACCACCAGTGGTTTTGACCACATTTGATATATTGTGACCTATGGTCATCAGTGGTTTTGACCACACAGGGTAGAAAAGGAGTATGGATGGTTAGATTGGGTTGCATGTGCATGTTTATTAATGACTCGTGTATGAGTTACCTTACCGGGTGGGCGATTACACACTGAGTCTTGGTGACTCACCCCCCTTCCTTTACCATTTTGCAGGTGAGTAGAACGCGGAGATGGAGCTGGATGGACTCGGGGTGGCCATGCAGGGGAAATTTTAATTAGATGGACTTGGATTTTGTTTTATTTTACTTTAATGTTGGTTTTATTTTAATTAAGTTGTAATAAGGCTTCCTAGATATATTTTTATTATTCTATGTTTTGGATTAATTTTGTTTATACTATTTCTTAACATTAAATTAAGTACACGTGGTTTCTAAAATTTAATCGCAAAATGTTTTATCGTGCCATCGGGCACATCTGAATCGGTAACAATCTGGCTTAATAAATATTTTTAAAATAAACCTAAGTATGGATTTTATACACCTCAAATGTTTTAAACAAAATAACTATCTTTTACCAAAAGGATAATTCGACTTAAAAGGATTTCCAAAGATGTTTTCTCTGTAGCACACCAAATTCGGTCGTAATGTTTGGGCCGGGTTTGGGATGTTACAGCCTGTGTCGAGGCTGTGTGATTTTAGGTTGCATCCTACCAAATTACCCACGGTCTAAGGCACGCCCGTGTGCCACAACCGTGTGACATTATAGGCCATTTGCAAGGCCAAAATGCCACCCACAAAGGGTCATACCTACAAGACATAATCAACAAGATATTTCATGCATATAAAACCATCAAAAGCATACCAAAATAACCATTCAAACCTTACATTCAACCAATCCCAACCATGACAATTTCCAAGGATCAAATATCATATCATTACAAGCTAAATTCATTTAGTTGCTCACTCAAAACTTGACCATTCCACATGCTTTCACCATATCAAGATATGCATCATATATCTCATTCATATAAACAAAGTATCAACTAAAAATTAGCCAAGTCACATGGCTAAGATCACATAACTATTTACACTAAAATACTAGCCTATACATGCCATATCTAGCTTTGTACATATCCAAAGTGTACCCAGCAAGAGATTAGTAGTGTGATGACGATCCGTGACGGTCCCGAGCCTTCAGTAGCTTTGACGACCTATAAAACAGAAGAAATGTACACAGAGTAAGCTTTTCAAAGCTTAGTGAGTCATAATACAAATAAACTTAACAACCATCACATATATATTTGGGTTCATATATTTGGCAATAATGCCATATTCATTGCTTCAAAAATCATATGTATAAACATAGCTTTCCATAACCATTTTAACATCTCATTCACATTCTCATATTCATTCATACCTTCCTTCTAATCAGAGTCATATAGGTACTTACCTTGTCTACACATTTCGTGTATATGCAACATACCTGTGCTGAACATTTATTTACTTAATCCATCAGAACTCGGATTTGGTATTTATATCCCAGACTTGCTCGTTAATTCATAAAGAATTCAATCAGATACTCAGAAGCTCAGAATAATCGTACAATGCTATCGCCCCAAGCGAGGTCTTACACATAAACAGATATTGATGCCAACATCCCCGACGTGGTCTTACACGCAAATAGATATTAATGCCAACGTCCCCGACGTGGTCTTACATGTAATCGTAACGGCCTCACGCCCCGCATAAAGGTCTTATATATAAGCAGATAATGATGCCTACGCCCCGCATTTGCGGTCTTATATATAAATAGATAATGATGCTTATGTCCTGCATTTAGGTCTTATATATAAACAGATAATGATGCCTACGTCCCTGCATTTGAGGTCTTATATATAAACAGATAATGATGCCTACGTCCCAGACGAGGTCTTACTCGATTTGTTCCATGACTTAATCACTTCGTAGTCTAAACTCGAAATTGTAAATCACCGGTATAAAACCTGCTAGGCGTCAGCCTGAATCACACACCGGCACTAAGCCTGCTAGACTCGAGGTCTGAAATTTAAACACCAGCATTTAGCCTGCTAGGCAATAAGCCCGATATAATTCACCGGCACAAGGCCTGCTAGGCAATAAGTCCAAATATTCATTTTACTGAACCAACTCATTCACATTACACATTAACAATATCACAAATATCACATATAATATATATCCTTACACATAGTGAACTTAATTTAATTCAATTACATATCATTGCTAAATTACTTTCACACGTTCGGCTTTGACATATTTCAATCTGCAAATTCATAATTCAGCATGTATACCATATTATAATCGATACTTACGATATTAACTTGCTTAAAGACTTACCTCGACTTTCGACGGACAACGGAGGCCGGCTATTCTATAACCTTTGCCTTTCCCCGACCCAAATTCGTTTTTCTTTGTTCTTGATCTAAAAACATTAAAATTTAGCTCATTCAAGCACATTTCATCTCAATTTAGTCCCAAAACACATAAATAGGCAAATTACCATTTTATCCCTAATGTTTCACATTTTTACAATTTAGTCCTATTTGCACAAAACACAAAATACACAAAATTTCATTACACAATCTAAGGGTCGATATTCATAGGGACTATACAAGTCCATTTATTTCATTTATTTTGCATTTTGGTCCCCTCAAAAATTTATTTTTGCAATTTAGCCCAAAATACTCAAATTCACCAAAATTTCCAATTCAAAATTTGTTTAACATATCTTTAATATAAAATCATCAAACATCAAAAACCACAAGAACATAACAATGGCCGAACATCAAGCATGCTCAAATTCAAAAATTCTAACATGGGTCAACTAATATTCGAAGCAACGATCTCAAAAACGTAAAAATTATCAAGAACCAAAATCAAACTAACCTTGAATTTGTGATTATAGGTGCCGAAAATCAAATGAAACCAAACCCCTTTCTTTTCTCAGCATTCGACCAAGCAAAAATAAAAGATGATAATGGCCATTTTTTTTTATGTTTTATTACATATATTATGTTATTAATAAATTACCAAACTAACCTTATAATATAAAATAAACATAACATATAAATAAGGACATTGTTGGCACATACCGTCCACTACCTTGTAAAATGGGCTAATTGCCCTTTTAGTACCTCATATTGAAAAGCCATTATCATTTTAGCACTTTTCACTATAGTATGCAACTTTTACACTTTACGCGATTAAGTCCTTTTTTTCAAATGAAACACACAAATGGACAAATTAACTCACGGAAATTTACCACATGCTTAGTCATATATCATAGGCACAGAAAATAATATTAAGAATATTATTCAGACTTGGATTCGTGGTCCCGAAACCACTGTTCTGACTAGGGTATAAACCGGACTGTTACAATTTCTAATTTATTACACATTTTAACCAGACATTTCTCACATTTCACAATTTAGCCCCTAATTTGAATTTTCACCAAAAATCACTTAAAAAAACATGTAAAACTATCATTAAGCTTTCATATTTCAACATTAAACATCAAAGAACACATAGATTCAACAATAGAAACTCTCAAAATCTTTAACAGTTTCAAAATTTAAGGTATGAACTAGCTAGAATACGAAGCAACGATCTCAAAAACATAGAAATCATTAAAAACCAAGCAAAAATTGACTTACTTGCTCAAGGAAAAAGTGATCGAACCTTGAAGCTATTTAATGGCTTTCTCCTCTTCCACATTCAGTTGAGAAAGATGAAGACAAAAGTTTTTCTTTTGATTTCTTTAATAACATTAATAATTTCAAATTTACCAAGCCACTATCATCCACTAACTCTCAAATGGGTTAATTACCACTTAAGGACATTTACTTTAAGATTCTATAGCTATTAAACACCTTTAGCTAATATAACACTACTTTTGCACTTTACACGATTTAGTCCTTTTTCTCAAATTGACCATTTAAACGATAAAATTTCTAAATGAAATTTTTGCACATACATACTATCATGCTGTAAATACTGAAAATAATATTAAAATAATTTTTTGACATCAGATTTGTAGTTTTGAAACCACTGTTTCGATTTAGCCAAAAACGAGTTGTTACATACCAAAAGTGTACCAACCATAATAACACATATACATGCCAAACTTATCAACTAACATAAACCACAAGTCAACCTATACATGCCATTATAACCTTAACCAACACATCAAAACTATGGATATTTATGCTGGATAGTGTGATAGATCTCTGACAAGTTTCCAAACTGATCAAGCTTCCGATAATCTGAAAAGTAAAGGAACGTAATTACGTAAGCAATGAATGCTTAGTAAGCTCGTATATACTTTAAACATAACATTTCATTTCAACAATGAACTTTATAGGTTAAATAAAAACATATACCAATACCTCAAGATTTATCAACTACATAACCATCAACTCACAAATGAGTAAGTCTATCAACATCATATATATTTTTCATTCCTAACATAATAGGATTTTATAAGACATATAACACCATCATTAACCTTTTCTTAAGACTATGAACTACTCCCTTTATTTACTTTCCATTCCATTTACTTAACATAAACCTAAATAACAACATCAAATGACGAATTAGTGTATTTATTCATGACATATGTAAAATCATCCATAGCATACGTAAATTTCTCACATATAAGTATGTCATTCAACTCATCAATCTTTTTTTTCATCATGTTACATCTCAATTATGAACTTACCATTTCATTACCTTTTCTTACCTATTTCATTTGCATAATTCAAGACCTAAGCATAAACATCAACCACATGATAAACCATTTCATTAGAAAATACATCTTTTGATTCATACCACCTTTTCATGAACATAAGTATACTTCTATTTGGACACTAACCATTTCAATGTATAACATTACAATTAAGCATATATAATCCAACGATAAACTTGGCACATAACACATAACTCAATTGAATTATTACAAGATAAGATAGATTTACATGAACATAATGCCTTTAAGTTCATACTTTCCATAAACATAGATATACATTTATTGTCCATTTTCAATTCATACCTTTCCATAGATTTATGACATAGTCCATTGAAACACTTACCGTTCCTTCCCTTTTCAAGCCTGTTGAACCACTTAGAATAATATCAGATATGCGGGAAAGCTCACATAAAGTGTGCTAAACATATGGTCGAAACCATTCCTTTTCCTTTTCCTTTACACAGTTGCTCACTCAAGCCATAAAATGGGTCTGCTCACACAAGCTGACGGTTAAAATGTAAGCTATACAATGCCGCTCACACAAGCTGACAAGCATCCGCAACAAATGCAGGACCTCAGCCATCGGTAGGACATTCAAGACCAACACCCAAAACATGGTAACCCTAATGACATGTCATTTGTATCCCATATATTCTTAATGTTCAAACAGGACTTGATAATAGTTGTAACTTCACTGGATTTCCATCATTTCTTTACATGTTAAATTGCATAATAACATATATTTATTGATTCATTTACATTAGAACAACACATTAAACATTCAATTTAATCGACATTTAAGTGATTATAGTTCATATGAACTTACCTGCCAAAATTACAGCAATGACTAAGTACAGGGGCTATTTGGTAATTTTCTCTTCTCATTGATTTTCCACTTGTTCTTGATCTAAATTAAAGTTTTCATTCAATTTGTCAATTTAGATTGTAACGTCCCAATTTTGGGCCTAGTCAGAACAGTAGTTTTGCGACCACAAATCCGACAAAACAAAGTTCATTGTTATTATATTTTTATGGTCTACAGTTTCATGGAATGATTTCGTGAAAATTTGTTCAAAAATTTTGATCTTTGGGCACTCAATTTAGTCAAAAGGAATATATTGTAAAAAGTGCAAAAGTTGAGTTCTACATGCTAGAGGTGTCTAATTGCTATGAAATTTTAAATTGAAGGTCCTTAGATGGTAATTGAACCATTTGTTAAATTAGTGGACAAAACTGGACATAGTGGGATAAAATTCCAAAGTTTTACATAAAGGGCATTTTGGTCATTTAGTAAATAAAAGAACTAAAAAAGGGAAAATCAAGCTAAATCTTGTCCATCTTCTTCCTCATGCCCAAAATTAGAAGATACCATAGCTAGGGTTTTTCTCAACTTCCAAGCTTGATTATAAGTGCATCCTAGCCCTGTTTTTAATGCTCTTTACATTTTTGAAGTTGTGTTCACCTGATCTTTCTATTTCTACCATTATTTTGAAGTAGGGTTCATGTTTGAGATTTGACACATGTATGAAATGCATGTCTTTTGATGTTATATGGTAGAAAATGAAAGTTTGATGTGTAATAAACAACTTTTACTAAGTGATTTTTGATGAAAATGCTTAAAAGGTACTTATTTGTAAAAGTTATAAAATATGTAGTAAAAGTGTGTTCTAATGGAAATTGTTGGCTATTATAGTTATAAAAATGGTTCAGCTAGGCTTGTACATCAAATAAATTGCACAAGTTTCATTTTACGAGCCTAGAGGCAAACATGTAAATATGTCAAAGTTTAAGTACAAAAATGTAATTTTTCCATAATTTGATTTTTGGACTTAATTGAATAATGTGGATAATAAATAAGGTAAATTTGCTTTTATAGATCAAGACATATGAGGTTCAGACCTTGATCAAGGGGAAAACAAGGTTATTAACGATTAGGTCTATTTCTGCTATTTTTGTACCAAGGTAAGTTCATATGTAAATAATGAATTATTATTTATGCTTTAATTGTTTTATTACTATATGAATTATGATTTACTCTTGAATGAAATCGATAAAGTTCGATAAACGAGAAAATCCTGGTTGAACCTTAGGAATAGTTAGGATACAAATGTCATGACATTAGGGTTATTGAGATTTCGTGTAAGACCATATCTGGGATATGGCATCGATATTAGACTTCGTGTAAGACCATATCTAGGATATGGTATCGATATAAGACTTTGTGTAAGACCATATCTAGGATATGGCATTGATATAAGACTTCGTGTAAGACCATAACTGGGCTATTGGCATCGATATAAGACTTCGTGTAAGACCATAGCTGGACTATTGGCATCGATATGAGAACCCATGTATGACCATATCTGGGATATGGCATTGGTATGGTATTGTGAGTATAAGATGTCCCAAGTATCCTTTAGTATTCTAAGTGGTTCAACGGGTAGTTCAAAGGAAACGGTAAAGTTGTGAAAGACTAAGTATGATGTGAAAGATTACAGTAAGTTGCAAGTTGGTACAGGTATGTAATTAAAACCCATGCTTAATGAGCTTGATATGTTATGAAACCTCGGATTGGTTCGATTGAGTAAGTTATGATGTTAAGATTTTAATAACATCTATGCCAATCTTGATTATGAATTAATGTTAATTTACTTGATGTTAAATATGTTAAAGTGTGTATGATGCTTATTATTTGCATAGGGACTTACTAAGCTTTAAAGCTTACTCCTTTTCTTTTTCCCTTGTCATATAGTGTCACCAAGCCAGCTCGGGGATCGAAGATGGTTGGAGATCCATTCACACTATCAAATTATCATTTTGGGTACCTATGAATTCAATATTTTGAGTTATGGCATGTATAGGGACTTGGTCTTTTTGTTATGTCTCATAGTTGATTTGGCCTAAAGTGTTGGCTTATGTTAGTTGATAATTCATTTTGTAAATGGCCATTGAAATTGGCTAATATTGTTTAAGTGTATATGCATATGATAATGTCTTTCATGGATGTGGAGTTTGCATGGTTTGAAATGATCAGTTTGAGATGTTGTGTGTGACTGGAAATAGCATGTGAAAGATATATTAATATCTTGTTTGTGGTTGAATTGGTTGTATGGATATGCTTGGATTGGTGCTATGTTTTGTTGTGGAGGTTGGTGCATGGAAGGGTGGCAAAAAGGCTTGGTAAATAGCCTTATATTTGTCCACACGGGTGTGTCTAGGCCGTGTGCGACACACGGTCCGCCCTACGGGCATGTGTATCAACCATGTGTCCCCTGCACCTTAATTGTTTCAAAATAGAATGCTCAATAATGAGCACACGAGTAGAGACACGGGCGTGTGTGTCAGCCGTGTGGACGGTACGTCCTCGAACACGGGCGTCTGCCCTAGCCGTGTGAAGTCTACACCTATTTTATGAAAAAATACAAAAATTAAATCGATCACACGGCCTAAGCACACGTGCGTGTGACTTGGCCGTGTGACCTCAATTTGATGATGACGTTATAAACAGAATGCCCCCTAATTTGAACACGGCCTAAAGCACGGGCGTGTCGTAGGGTCACATGGGCATGTCCCGAACTCACACGGACGTGACCCCTTTTCATGAAAAAAATTTTAAGTTTCCCAAAAGTTTCCAAAGTCCTAGGTTTAGTCCCAAACCACTTCTGATGCATGTTTTGGGCCTCGTAGACCTGTAATAGGGACGATATGAATGTTTTGAAAAGTTTTAAATTTGGGTGAAAACTCATGTCTCGATTTTGTATGTTTGCTTATGAATAAGTTCGGTAATGCTTCGTACCCTATTCTGGCGTCGGGTACGGGTAAGGGGTGTTACATTTAATGGTATCAGAGCTATGATTTAGTCAATTCTTAGACTAACATAGCGCGTGTAAGAGTCAACCTATACATGGCATAAATGAACTCTGATAGTGTGATGACTCCTGACAACTTTAAATTGTGTTTTCATATTGTAATGGATCCCAATCGAGTTGAGGCTAATGAAGTCAAAAGTAATGCGCTGGCTGTCACTTAAGAGGTTGCGTCGTCTGATAGTAGACCTCCTACGGTTAGTTAAGGAGAAGGATGCAGAGAAGCCTTTCTCTATATGATGAATGAATGGTATATAGGATTTGTTCGAACAAATCCGAATGCCCAACCTCCTCCAGCCCTACCCATTCCTCGACAGGTTCCTGTAGCCCCACAGGGTATGGACTTTGTAAGGATGAATAAGCCCCCGATTGATAAAATCTAAAATCATGCAAATGAAGATTTCTGAGATAATGTAGATGATGATCCCGAGAGAGCCAAGTTTTGGCTCGAAAACTCTATCAGGGTATTTGATGAGTTGTCCTGCACACTAGGTGAGTGTTTAAAGTGTGCTATCTCACTTCTGAGAGATTCTGCATACCATTGGTGGAATACACCTGTATCAGTAGTTCTGAGAGAAAAGGTCACCTGGGACTTCTTTCAAGAGGAATTCTGAAAGAAGTATATTAGCCAACGGTTCATCGACCAAAAACGTAAAGAATTTCTTGAGTTGAAACAAGGCCGTATGACGATGACCGAATATGAGCGAGAATTTGTCAGACTGAGAAAATAAGCTCGAGAGTGTGTTTCTACGGAGGCTATTATGTGCAAAAGATTGAGGATGGATTGAATGAAGATATTCGTGTGTTAGTCGAGATTTTAGAGCTGAAAGAGTTTGTGGTATTGGTTGAACAGGCTTGTAAGGTCGAAGAATTAAACAAAGAGAAGAGGAAAGCTGATCTTGAAGCTAGAGACTCGAGGAAAAGACCGATGGGTAAGTCATTCTCATCTCAATCTAAGAAATCGAAAGAGATGTATTCCCGTTCGAATGTTTCAGTGAAGTATTCACGCAGAGATCGTGAGAAACAACATTCAAGTTTTAAATCTCAAGCTACTTCGATGGCAAGTGTGGGTAATGTTAAGTCTAATAGACCCAAATGTCAACAATGTGGAAGAGACATCCTGGTGAGTGTAGGATGAATGACCGGGCTTGTTTCAAGTGTGGCTCTCAAGAGCACTTTATCCGAGATTATCTTGAATTGGATGAGAAGGAAAAATTTTAGAGTGTGAGGCTGAGTAATACTGCTTCTAGAGAAAGACCCCTGAGGAATACTAGAAATGGAACTAGTAATAAAGGTGTGACGAAAGAAACCGTGGTGAGATTCGAATCTCGAGCACCTGCCAGAGCCTATGCCATCCGTGCTCGCGAAGAAGCGACATCTCTCGATGTTATTAGTGGTAATTTTTCTCTTTATGATACTGACATTATTGCATTAATTGACCCTGGATCTATTCATTCGTATGTTTGTATGAATTTGGTAAATAATAAGAAATTCCCTGTTGAGTTTACTGAATTTGTGATTAAGTTTTCAAACCCTTTAGGCAAGCATGTTTTAGTTGACAAAGTATGTAAGAAATGTCCTTTGATAATTAGAGGTCACTGTTTTCTGGCTGACTTGATGTTATTGCCATTTGATGAGTTTGATGTCATTTTGGGTATGGATTGGTTGATGTTGCATGATGCTATAGTAAATTCTAGACAGAAAGTTATTGAATTGAAATGTGAAAATGGTGAAATTCTTCGGGTTGAATCAGATGAGTCGGATATATTGCCTGTGGTGATTTCTTCAATGTCAGCTCAAAAATGTATAAGAAAAGGATGTGAAGCTTACCTAACTTATGTGTTAAACACGAAAGAGTTTGAATTGAAAATTGAATCAGTGCTAGTGGTGTGTGAATATTCAATTTTTTTTCGAAGGAGTTGCTAAGATTACCTCCAATTAGAGAAGTTGAGTTTGGTATTAAGTTAGTTTTTGGTGTTTCACCGATATCGATTGCTGTGCACAGGATGGCTCCGACCAAATTGAAAGAGTTAAAGACTCAGTTACAAGAATTGACAGATAAGGGTTTTGCGAGACCAAGTTATTCTCCCTAGGGTGCTATAGTATTGTTCGTAAAGAAGAAAGACGGGGCTATGAGACTCTATAGATTACCGTCAGCTCAATAAGGTAACCATTAAGAACAAGTATCCTTTGCTGAGGATTGATGATTTATTTGACCAACTGAAAGGAGCGATGGTGTTCTAGAAGATAGATTTGAGATCTGGTTACTATCAGTTGAGAGTAAAAGAGGCGGATGTGCCAAAAACTACTTTTAGAACAAGGTACAGACAATATGAATTCCTTATTATGCCTTTTGAGTTAATGAATGCTCCTGTAGTTTTTATGGACCTAATGAATCGAATCTTTAGACCGTATTAGACAAGTTTGTAGTTGTTTTATTGATGACATACTGATTTATTCTCGTAATGAGTCCGAACACTTGAGAACTATTTTGGAGACTTTGAGAGATAAGGAGTGAGTTTTAGCTTCGAAAAGTCAGATTTTTAGGACATATTATCTCAGGTGATGGTATTCGGGTTGATCCAAGTAAGATTTCGGCAATTGTTGATTGGAAACTGCCAAGGAATGTATTTGAAGTTAGAAGCTTTTTGGGCTTAGCCGGTTACTACCTCCGGTTCGTCAAAGGGTTTTCGATGATTGCTACCCCTACGACCAGGTTGATGCAAAAAGATTTCAAATTTGTATGGTTCGAAAAATGTCAGCAAAGTTTTGAGAAGTTGAAGGCTTTATTGACTGAGGCACCGGTTTTAGTGCAACCTGAACTGTGAAAGGAGTTTGTGATTTATAGTGATGCGTCACTGAATGGATTGGGATGTGTGTTGATGCAAGAGGACAAAATGATAGCCTATGCCTCGAGATAGTTGAAACCACACGAGAAGAATTATCTGACGCATGATTTGGAGTTAGCCGCCATTGTCTTTGCTCTAAAAATTTGGAGACATCATTTGTACGGTGAGAAATGTCATGTTTTTATGGATCACAAGTGTAACATCCCGGTTTAGGGCCTAGTCAGAATAGTGGTGTGAGACCACAAATCCGAGGTATATGAATGAGTTTTTGAGGTTTATGCTATGTTTGCATGCTAGTGTGAAATTTTCATGAAGCAATTTTGTGAAATTGCGGTTGAATTGTTCAAAAGGACTAAATTGCAAAAGTTGCAAGATGTGAGATTCCAGAAGCTATTTGTGTGAAATTGCTTTAGAATATTAATTAAAGGTCTTTAAATAGCAATTTTCCCAATTTTTAGTTTTTGGACAAAATTGGGCATGGATGAGTTAAAATAGGAAGTTTATCAAAAAGGGCATTTTGGTCATTTGGTTATTAAATGATTAAAAAGGGAGAAAAGATGACAAAATGCACTCATCTTCTTCTCCAAGGTTGCCGAAAATTTCAAGGGCCATTGTTAGGGTTCTTAAAATTTTTCAAGCTTGCTTGTAAGTGCATTTAAGTCTTGTTTTTTATATTCTTCGTATTTTTGAAGTCCTAGTTGCATGAGAAAGCTATTTTTAGCTATTTGATGACCTAAAATGAATGTTCAAAAATGCACGTATGTATGACAGGCATGTATTTTGATGTTTTATGGAAGAATATGAAGGCTTAATGTAGTAGAAACATCTTTTACTAAGTGATTTTCCATGAAAATGCATGTAGGGACTTGATTGTTAAAATCTTAAGTTTGTTCATACATGTTTGATTTAGTGAGAATTGATGGATGCTTTAGTTAAGTAAGTGGTTCGACTAAGCATGAAAGACTAGAAAATTGAATAAAAATCACTTTACGATCCTTGGGGCTAAAGTGTAAATATGAGAAAGTTTAGGGGAAAAATAGTAATTTTACTAAAGTGTGAGATGTGGGTCAATTTAGTCAATGTGTGTATTGAATAAGCTGATTTATTCATTATAGATCAAGAAAGACAAAGCCCGGATCGAAACCGTGGTAAAAGTAAAGTGGTGAACTAAATTGCAAGTCTCAAATACTTTTGAGTATCGAGGTAAGTCTATGCATAAACAATGTATTCATATTTACGATTATTAATACTAGCTAGTGTGTAACATGATTGGGAATGATAGTGATTGATTGAGAACCTATGTGGTTCAAGTAGAATAAATGTGGTAGATGTTGTGAATGGATGAATGATTGAGTAAATAGATATATGGATGTGTTGTGATATTGCAAAAAGGTAGGCTAAGTGCGATACCATCCTAATGCATAATGATGATAAGATGGCTATGTGCGATGCTATCGTAAGGTATAATATCTAGTGGGCTATGTGCGAAACCACTATGATTATCTTGTTGGTAGGCTTAGTGCGATACTACCTTATTAATCGATTGTGGTGGGCTAAATGCGAAACCACTGGGAAATTAGCTGTGTGGATTAGCCGTGTGATTGTATTGTTAGGTTAATTAGCTGTGTGGATAAATTATTGAGAATAATGATGTGTTGTATATTGTATAAATGTGATATTGAATGCAGGAGTGCATTTCAATGGTTATGAGTATGTGATTCATAATGTATTGGAAATGTGGTAAGGGATAGAAAGAGTAAGCATAGTTGTTCATTAATTGTTAGTATAATGCTAATTGTTGTTTAGCTTATACTATAATGCTTAATTGTTTATGTGTAAACTTACTAAGCTCAAAGCTTACTCCCTTTCTTTTCCCTTGTCTTATAGAGTAAAAGTGGTGAACCGAGATACGAGGATCATTGGAAGATAGCCCACATATCAGCACACTCTGGTACATGAGACTCAATGTTTTGTATATGGCATGTATAGGGGCTAGACAAGTTAGCGAATTTTTGTTGTAAATGACTAAGATGTGTTGGACTTTAGATGGATAGTCTATTTTGTATAATGCCATAGTTGTTGACTATTCTATTATATGAAAAATGTAGTTATCTATGTGAGATTGCAATTCCATTTGAGTTGTTTATGGATGTATTGAATGAGTGCTTGTTATGTATGCTAGAGGGGTGAAAGAAACTTGGTATATAGCTTTGTTCTTGTCCATGTGGATAGACGCACGAGCGTGTGTCTAGACCGTGTAAGACACACGGTCAGCCCATGGGCGTGTGACTTGGCCATGTGTCCCCTGCATGTTAATCTTTTAGGTTGGAATTGGCCACGAGCTAGCCACACGGGCGTGTGTCTAGACTCTAGGCCGTGTGAGGGAAGTCAGTGTTCACCACGGTTGGGGAGCACAGGCGTGTGGTTTAGCCGTAGGGCAATTGGCACTATGCTTGAGTTTTAAGCACGGTTTGGGAACATGGGCATGTCTGTCTACACACGGGCATGTTACATCTTGCATGGGCGTGTGAGCCCTGTATAAAAGAGAAAAATTTTAAGATTGGAGAAAGTTCTGATATAGTTGCGAGAGCCCTCGTGTGTATGAGTGAGGCCTTGTAAGTTGACAATGAGGTTATTGAGGTGACTTAAGAGAGTAGTCACGATGAGCCTAAGTGACGATCATGAGGTTTTAGTACAGTAATGCCTCGGCCTCAATTCCGGCGTAGAATACGGGTAAGGGGTGTTACAACAAGAGTTTGAAATATTTGATGACTCAAAAAGACTTAAATCTGCAGCAACGAAGATGGCTTGAGTTACTGAAAGATTATGAGTTGGTGATTGATTATCACCCGGTTAAGGCGAATGTAGTCGTAGATGCCCTGAGTAGAAAATCCTTGTTTGCCTTGAGAGCAATGAACACGAAGTTAACATTGTCCAATAATAATTCGAATATAGCTGAATTGGGAGCTAGACCGTTATTTCTTCAGCAAATTTGTAAAGCTTAGAAATGTGACCATGATTTGCAAGCCAAGAGAGTTCATTATGAATCGGTTAGTGATTCAGATTTTCATGTCAGATCCAATGATTGTTTGATGTTCCGAGGTAGAGTTTGTGTACCGAAAAATGATGAACTTATTCAGAAAATTCTTCATGAGGCGCGTAATGGTTGTTTATCTATGCATCTGGGTAGTACAAAAATGTATAATGATTTGAAGAAATTGTATTGGTGGTCTGGTATGAAAAGAGATATCTACGAGTTTGTTTTGAAATGTTTGATTTGTCAACAAGTAAAAGCCGAACACCAAGTACCCTCTGGTTTACTTCATCCAGTGATGGTACCCGAATGGAAATGGGACAGAATTACGATGGATTTCGTAACTGGATTACCTCTGACTCCGAAAAAGAAGGATGTCATTTGGGTCATTGTTGATAAATTGACGAAATTAGCTCATTTTATTCCGGTACGTACCGATTATTTGCTTGATAAGCTAGCTGAGTTGTACATTTCTGAGATTGTAAGATTGCACGGGGTGCCTACTTCAATTATTTCGGATAAAGATCCAAGGTTCACTTCGAGATTTTGGAAGAAGCTACAAGAGGCTTTGGGTATGAAATTAAATTTTAGTACTGCATTTCATCCACAGATCGATGGTCAATCCGAAAGGGTAATGCAGATACTTTAAGACATACTTTGATGCTGTGTTCTAGAATTTGAGGGTAGTTGGGAAAAATATCTATTATTGGTTGAATTTGCCTATAACAACAACCATTAGTTGAGTATAAAAATGGCACCTTATGAGGCATTGTATGGTCACAAGTGCCTAACACCTTTGTATTAGACCGAGCTTAACGAGATTCAAGGGGTTGATTTGGTTAAGGAAACCGAAGAGAATGTAAAGGTAATCCTTGATTGCTTGACAGCAGTTTCAGATCGACAAAAGTCATACGCGGATTTGAAAACAAAAGAGATTGTGTTTCAAGTTGGGGATAAAGTATTTTTGAAAGTATCTCCATGGAAGAAGATTCTTAGATTTGGCCGTAAAGGCAAGCTGAGTCCACGTTTCATTGGGCCGTATGAAGTTATTGAAAGAATATCGCCAGTGGCATATCGATTAGCTTTACCAACAAAGTTGGAAAGAATCCATAATGTGTTTCATATATCTATGCTGCGACGTTATCGATCAGACCTTTCACGTGTGATTTCTCCAACAGAGGTTGAGATTCGACCTGATATGACTTATGGTGAAGAACTGATCAAGATTTTGGTACGAGAAGTTAAACAGTTAAGAAATAAGAGTATAGCCCTAGTGAAAGTTTTATGCCAATGACATGGAGTCGAAGAGGCTACATGGGAACCTGAGGAAGCTATACGAAAGCAATACCCAAACCTATTCTCTGGTAATATTTTCGAGGACGAAAATCCTTAAGGGGGAAAGTTGTAATAGCCCGATTTTGGGCCTAGTCAGAACTATTGGGACCACAAATCTGACACAACAAAGTTCATTATTATTATATTTTTATGGTCTATTGCTTCACGAAATGATTTCGTGAAAATTTCGTTCAAAAATTTTGACGTTTGGCCACACAATTTAGTCAAAATGACTAAATTGTAAAAAGTGCAAAAGTTGATTTCTACATGCTAGAGGTGTCTAATTGCTATGAAATTTTAAATTGAAGGTCCTTAGATGGTAATTGGACCATTTGTTAAGTTAGTGGACAAAAATGGACATGGTGAGATAAATTTCAAAGTTTTAAGTGAGGGGCATTTTGGTCATTTAGTAAATAAAAGAATAAAAAAGGGAAAATCAAGCTAAAATCTTGTCCATCTTCTCCCTCAAGTGCCGAAAATTAGAAGACACCATAGCTAGGGTTTTTCTCAACTTCCAAGCCTGATTGTAAGTGCATCCTAGACCCGTTTTTAATGCTCTTTTCATTTTTGAAGTCGTGTTCACCCGATCTTTCTATTTCTACCATTATTTTGAAGTAGGGTTCATGTTTGAAGTTTGACCCATGTATGACATGCATGTGTTTTGATGTTATATGGTAGAAAATGAAAGTTTGATGTGTAATAAACAACTTTTACTAAGTGATTTTTGATAAAAATGCTTAAAAGGGACCTATTTGTAAAAGTTATAAAATATGTAGTAAAAGTGTGTTCTAATGGAAATTGTGGATTATTATAGTTATAAAAATGGTTCGGCTAGGCTTGTACATTAAAGAAATTGCACACGTTTCATTTTACGAGCCTAAGGGAAAAAATGTAAATATGTCAAAGTTTAAGGGCAAAAATATAATTTTTCCATAATTTGATTTTTGAACTGAATTGAGTAATGTGGATAATAAATAAGGTAAATTTGCTATTATAGATCAAGAAAGACGAGGTTCGGACCTTGGTCAAGGGAAAGACAAGGTTATTGACGATTAGGTCCATTTCTACTATTTTTGTACCAAGGTAAGCTCATATGTAAATAATGCATTATTATTTATGCGTTAGTTGTGTTATTAATATATTAATTATGATTTACTCTTGAATGAAATCGACAAAGTTCGACAAACGAGAAAATCCCAATTGAACCTTAGTAATAGTTAGGATACAAATGTCATGGCATTAGGGTTATTGAGATTTCGTGTAAGACCATATTTGGGATATGGCATCGGTATAAGACTTCGTGAAAGACCATATCTGGGATATGGCATAGATATAAGACTTCGTGTAAGACCATAACTAGGCTATTGGCATAGATATGAGATCCCATGTACGACCATATCTAGGATATGGCATTGGTATGGTATTATGAGTATGAGATGTCCCGAGTATCCTTTAGTATTCCATGTGTTTCAACGGGTAGTTCAAATGAAACGATAAAGTTGTGAAAGACTAAGTATGATGTGAAAGATTACGGTAAGTTGCAAGTTGGTATAGGTATGTACTTAAAACTCATGCTTAATGAGCTCGATATGTGATGAAACCTCGGATTGGTTCGATTGAGTAAGTTATGATGTTAAGATTTTAATAACATCTATGCTAAGTTTGATTATGAATTAACAATGACAATTATGTTAACTTACTTTATGTTAAATATATGTTAAAGTGTGTATGATGCTTATTATTTGCATAAGGACTTACTAAGCTTTAAAGCTTACTCCCTTTCTTTTTCCCTTGTCTTATAGTGTCACCAAGCCAACTCGGGGATCGAAGACAGTCGGAGATCCATTCACACTATCAAATTATCATTTTAGGTACCTATGAATTCAATATTTTGAGTTATGGCATGTATAGGGTCTTGGTCTTTTTGTTATGTGTCATAGTTGATTTGGCCAAAATTGTTGGCTTATGTTAGTTGATAATTCATTTTGTTAATGGCCATTGAAATTGGATAATATTGGTTAAGTATATAAGCATATGATGATGTCTTTCATGGATGTTGACTTTTCATGGTTTGAGATGATAAGTTTGAGATGTTATATGTGATTGGAAATAGCATGTGAAAGATATATTGATATCTTGTTTATGGTTGAATTGGTTGTATGGATATGCTTGGATTGGTGCTATGTTTTGTTGTGTAGGTTGGTGCATGGAAGGGTGGCAAAAAGGCTTGGTAAATAGCCTTATATTTGTCCACACGGATAGACACACGGGCGTGTGTCTAGGCCGTGCGTCCCCTGCACCTTAATTGTTGCAAAACAGAATGCTCAGTAATGAGCACACGGGCAAAGACACGATCGTGTGTCTCATCCGTGTGGACGACCCGACCTTGAACACGGGCGTGTGCCCTGGCCATGTGAAGTCTGCACTTATTTTATGAAAAATTACAAAAATTTAATCGACCACACGGCCTAAGCACAGTGGCGTGTAACCTCAATTTGATGATGACGTTATAAACAGAATGCCCCCTAATTTGAACACAGCCTGAAGCACGGGCGTGTCATAGGGTCACACGGGCGTGTACTGAACTCACATTGGCATGTGACCCCTTTTCATAAAAAAATTTCTAAGTTTCCCAAAAGTTTCCAAAGTCCTCGGTTCAGTCCTGAACCACTTCCGATACATGTTTTGGGCCTCGTAGGCTCGTAATAGGACGATATGAATGTTTTGAAAAGTTTTAAATTTGGGTGGAAATTCATGTCTCGATTTTGTATGTTTGCTTATTTAACAGCCCAATTTTGGGACTAGTCGAAATAGTGGTTTCGGAAGCGCAAGTTCAACAAGAAAAAAAAATTTTATTACATTTTTATGGTCTACAATTTCAAGAAATGATTTCATGAAAATTTCGTTCGAAAATTTCGACGTTTGGTCACTCAATTTAGTCAACAGGACTAAATTGTAAAATGTGCAAAATTTGAGTTCTACATGTTAGAGGTGTCCAATTGTTATGAAATTTTAAATTTGAGGTCCTTAAATGATAATTAGACCATTGGTTAATTTTTTGGACAAAAATGGACTTGAAATAGGTGAAATAGAATATTTTTAAGTTAGGGGCATTTTGGTCATTTAGTAATTAAAATGAATTAAAAAATTAAAAGCCAAAATTTTTTCCCATCTTCAATCCATGGCTGAAACTTGCATGGAGAAACCATGGATAGGGTTTTTCAAGCCTCCAAGCTCGACTGTAATTCTGTTCTAGCCCCGTTTTTAATATTTTTACATTTTTGAAATCCTCGTAACAAAAACTATCTATTTCTACCAATATTTTGACATATGGTTGAAGTCCAAGGTTTTGACCCATGATGAATGTGTATTTTAATGTTTAAAGGTAGATTATGCATGTTTATGGTTAGAGAAAAGACTTTTACTAAGTGATTTTCGGTAAAGATGCTAAAAAGGACTAATTTGGAAAAGTTATAAAATTTGTCATAAAAGTGTGAATTAGTGGAAATTGTGGGCTTTTTTCGTTATGAAAATGGTTCGGCTAAGCCTAAAATATAGGGAAATTGAATAAAAATCATTTTACGAGCCTAGGGGCAATAGTGTAAATATAAAAAAGGTTAGGGGCAAAATGTAATTATTCCATATTATGATTTTTGACTGAATTGAATAATATAATAACTTAATAAGTCAAATGTGATATTTTAGATAAAGAAAGATTAGTTTCGGACTTAGAACGAGGGGAAAGACGAATATTGGACGACTCGGTCCCTTTCGCCATTTTAAGTCGAGGTAAGTTCGTATGGTAAACATTAATGTTTATTTGTTTGATTGACGAATAATTTATGAAATTACTCGTATTATTTGTTGAATATTGGAAACTAATGTTCGAAGACAAGTAAACGCAGGGTTGAACTACTCTGTTCAGTGCTAAATGATAATTTGATGGAAAAGACCATGGACGAATAATGGCATAGTGTGACAATGTGAAAACTATGTAAAATTATGACTAAGTGAATACTGGTGCTGATCTAGTACGTCGTACTAGTGGTTGGGTATTCTGGTATATTGTAGATACCTGAAAGCTTGTGTGAGCAGTACTGAGTAGTTACGCATTACCGACAACTTGTGTGAGCAGACCTGAAATGTAAATATGAATAGCTCGAGAACGAGCCTATGTGTGTTATGTGATTATGTGATGTTCGGGTGCTGGTCTTGTACATCTACCAGTGGCTAGGTAGTCATGCATATGTTGCAGATACCTGACAGCTTGTGTGAGCAGCACTGTGTAGCTACGTCTGACCGACAGCTTGTGTGAGCAAACTCGTGAATGTTAAGTGATTCGGGTGCTGGTCTTATAAGTTGTACCAGTGGCTAGGTAATCCGGCATGTGTTGCCGATACCTGACAGCTTGTGTGAGAAGCACTGAGTAGTTATGTATGATCGACAGCTTGTGTGAGCAAACCCAAGAATGTAAATGTGAATAGCTCGAGAACGAGCATATATGCAAAATGTGATAAGAGGTAGCTTTGGCTACATATATGTGGCACGTATGTGTAAGCGTTCCGAGTATCCGTTAATATTCTGATGTGTTCAATGGGAAAATGACTAAAGTGTAAATGAATGCGAATATGTGACGATCAAGTGCAGGCATATGTATGTGTACACTCATGAGCAATGTGCTCGGTATGTGATCGAATTTTGGTAAGAATGTAAACGAGTAAGTTATACCTATGAGAATGACCTTGTGATTATAAGTCCCTGCTTATGATGTACGAATATGTGATAAATGTGTGTAAATTAAAATTGGAATGGCTAGTAAATATTTAGAAATATTTGGAATGGTGAGTAAATATTTGCAAATGATTAGTTATTGGAATGGCTAACCATGGATATACTTTGGTGTTATATGTGTGTAAATGAAAATTAATATAAAGGAAACATGATAGAGTAAAATTAGCAATAAAACAGTTTGGATAGCAGCAGTTGTGTGACTTTGAAAAATCACAAAAAAATAGTGGAAATTGAATTAGAGGTTGAATGAGAAATGAAATTAAAGCTTATTAAGTCTATTTTTAGATAAAAGAAATAGAATAAGTAAAAAAAATTCATATTGTGAGATATTTGGATTTTAGTGAGAAAGGGTCAAAATGATTTTGGAATTCCCTGTTCTGACTTGGGAAATTCATTAAAAATTGTACAAAAATAATCATGGGATAAAATTTATATGCTTGAATTTCTTAATGAGTCTATATTCAAGAGAAACAAGAGAAATTCGATTTCTGTACATAAAGATAACTAATTTTTAGTGAAGATGGGTCGGAATTGTCAGACAGCGAAATAGGGGAGACTTTAAAGAATAAATTGTACTGATTAGTTGAACCAAAAATTCTGTAAATTTTATGGTAAGAAAATACGTGAGTCTAGTTTCAGGTAAAATTAGCGGATCTTAATTTGGAGTTTCGTAACTTTGGATAAAAATAATTTAGTGACTGTAACTCGAGTAAATAGCTCAAGATGAACATAAATGAATTGTGGAATTTTATGCAATAATGATGGTATTATCTTGAGAGCTTATAATGAGGATTGTTAAAAGCATGGTAATCAATTGTTTATTTTTTACATACGTACTTGCTAAGCTTTATAGCTTACTCCGTTGTTTTCCATGTTTATAATGTACTCAGGTTAGCTCGAGTTGGAAGTCGCCGAAGAACCTATCACACTATCAAGCTTACAATTTAGGTATCGATGATTTTATACTTAAGGTTACGGCATGTATAGGGAAGTTGGTCATCTGTATATGTTACTATGAATTGTCCTAGAATAATGACCCATGATATTCGGAGTTCATTATTCTATAAGGCCATTTAATGTGGCCAATAAATTTGTTATGCTATAAACTCATGATGATGCATTCCATGGTTGAGTAAATTGTATACTATGACTTGTTACGTGTGTGTGTGGTGGATGTTTTGGTAGCTTAAATATGTCATGAAATGTGTCATTCAAGTTATACTTAAGTATTGCCATGATAGGGTAAAAATTGGCTTGGAAAATAGCCAACTTTTTGGCCACACAGGCAGAGACACGGCCGTGTGTCTCAGCCGTGTGAAGGACACTGCCTGCCTACATGGGCGTGTGACTCTCCAAAATAAGAATATTTTTTAAATGTTCCAATAGTTTTAAAAGTTCTCAGTTCAGTCCTGAATCGCTCCCAAAGCATGTTTTGGGTCTCGTAGGTCCGTTTAGGGACTTGATGATATCAGATAAAAGTTTTAAATTTTAAACGAAAATTTATGCCTTGGATTTGTTCAGTTGCAAGTGTTATTGTCCAGTAACACCTCGTACCCTGTTCCGACGTTGATCACAGATAAATGGTTTTACATTTAGTGGTATCAGAGCTATGGTTTAGTCGGTTCTCGGACTAACCTAGCATGAGTAAGTGTCTAGCTATACATGCCATATGTGGACCATGATAGTGTGATATCTCCGGTCTCTAACGAAATTGTTTTGTTGAGACAGAGGTGCTTTCCAACCGAGCTATTTTCGAAAATGCTGACATTGACACTGAGATGTTTGAAAACGTGTTTGTGATAAGTTGAAATGTGATAAGGTACAAATAAGAGTTCATAATATACATGTGATGATGTATAAAATGAAATAACTATAATTTGAGAATTTTGGGTACAATGTTACTGTCCTGGTTGAATGTCGTATTTCGATGAATTATGGTGATTTTATACAATAGATAAAATGTTATAAATGTTGAGAAGTTATGAAAAAGGAATTAAATGTGTAAACCAAGTAGAACACTGGAAACGGGTACTTTCGTTTAGAGACATGTGATGAATTGACGATAATGACCATGGGTTGACCATAGAGCATGTGAAAAATGTGACTATGTGATTTCCGTATAAGACCATAGTTGGGCTATGGCTTCGATGTGTAATATGTGTATATGTGAAAGACCATAGTTGAACTATGATATTGTGCAAAACGAAGTACCCAATTTCGTAAGACGTTCTCTAATTTGACCAAGTGTAGTAAATGAAAGTGTACGAGGATTTAAAGGATAAATTTGTAGTGAACATTAAATTGAGCTTGAATGAATGATTTTATTAAAGAAATATTGTGTATGGCAGGATGTGATAGTAAATTACATGTTGTAAATGGATGCTTAAAGTTCGATAATTGATGTATGAAACTAATATGGGAAAGTGAAACTAAATGAAGGTTTATATTATGACAAGCATTCATATTTGTTTGGCATTCACATGATGTAATGTGCCTAACTTGTGTGATCAGGTGAATGCGATAAGAAAAGTTTTCAAAATTTATGGAATATATATAAACGCGTCTGTTCGAATAAGATAATCAGAAAATTTGTGTAACGTGAATATGTGTGTTAAATTTGCCTAAAACAACTGGTGTGTTATGATGGAATTTTATGATATTTATGTTGAATGAACTCACAAATGAGAGACTAAAGAATTTGTAGCGGATAAACTATTATGGTGGCCAGATAAAAGAATGAGTCGATAAGTAAGGATAGAACTAAAAGAGATATTCAATCATTTTGAAGATTATTTGGATTATACAAGGCTAAGGTTAAAGAAGTCAACTTCGATGAAATAAAACATACAGGTATGATACCTAAAGAATGTACTAATTGCGAGTTTTTCTGAGTTGGTTTATGATAGTGGATGGAATAATATAAACCTAATGATGGCAGAATTAGACAGTGAGATAATGTTCGAATTGTATCGATAGCTAAGTGCAGTGATTATAGTTGAGTAACCTACCTTAGTTCCTTTTGGGTATATTATGTGTTCGATAAATCTCAGAGGTATATGAGGTTATTTATTTTCAAGTAAAACTTTTATCACAAGGGGTACGATAGCTAAAGATACAGGTAGGCGAAGGTCTTGTTGACCTGTTTGGAATATGTTCGGCATTTTCCTATCTTTCATTTGTATTTCATTTCTTTTATTAAAGAAAAAATGATGACAGAATTTGTGTGATGATGGTATCCGATTCCTACTGGTCATTGTTATGTTTATTGTACAAGAAGATTGTGTTGCTTCTGTTACAATTGATTGAAGTGTGGATGAGTGATGTTTCTTTCGAAATTACTCTGAGACCTCGTTGAGGTATTTATCATTTGGCAGGAGTTGTGTTCTTAAATTTTGGTATAGTTTTAGCTGGAATATTATTTATCTATACAGTTGAAATGTTGACTTTATTTTGGCATTTTGATTTTAAAAATATTCGATGGATATGGCTTTATCAAAGTTCAACATTGTGATGATTAGTAATGGAAGATGGTTTGGATATGCACCGTCTTTCCTAGTTGCAATTGAGTTGACATTGGTAAATGTGAAAATCAGAAAATATTAATGTTAATCAAGTGGTGTAATGGAGGGGGACCATTACGCTTGAGAAGCCTAATTAGTTGTATTACTTATTAGTAAAGTTAGAAACAGTTCAAACATGATTAACAGAATCACCAATTTTGATTTAGCCTGAGTTGAGAAAAAGGTTTATGTTTTTTAGTTAAGTATTATTGCATGACCTAGGTATAAATAATACTAAAATGTAAAGTGATGGTTCATATTTTTTTATGGTTAATAACACATTAAAAGAGAACTGTTCGACCAGTGATTTAGAAACGGTCACTTTTATGTTCATATTGAGAATTTGGTGATATCATTTATTCGATGAAAGGTGTCACATGTTCACTGATTTCAAGGATTAAAGTAACGAATGTTATAGAAAGATCTGAAGTTAAGATAGTGTTAAAGACCCTAGCTATTGGAAGATCGCTAGTAGTTATTAATTTATTTCTGGAAAAGCTGATATAATTACAGATGTTGAATGGAAGAATCTTTGTTTATGTTGTGAATGGTTATACGGTTAACCTTAATTAATGAGGATCTAATTTTAGCCATATTGAAAGTTAAAGTGATGATTTTTTTTCCTTAAGGGTTAGAGAGGTTCATGAATGTGTTAGTAAATGAAATTTGCATACAAATGAATCCAGAACTTATGCAGAAGTTTTCGTACAAGGCTCTAAGCAAGACGCGTCTATTTATTCAAGGCGATGGGTGAGCAGTGATATGTAGTAGATGTTCTGGTGATTGAGTATGTACCACGATATTTTTAAATTGATGTTCAGATGTCTATTTGTTACCAAGTAAGCATAACATCAAGAGCATTCAAGACTATTGTAGTCAGTGACAATACTGGTGTATTACAGATAGAATCACTATAGATTTCATATCGGGATTACCTCCATCCCTGAAATGGATGATGATGCTAGAATGTTGATTGTTTGATGAAATTCGCATGAATGATCCAATAGGTAACAAGTACTTATTTCACAGATCAACTGAGTATATGTGTTCCTGAGAGAATAATTTAGGTCTTTAACGATATGCTCCGGCACTGTGTGCTAAATTTCAAAGGTTATTGGAAAGAGATATATGAAGCTAAATTGGTTTGTGATTCTGAGAAATTAGTGAAAGTGATTCATTAGAGTTGAAAGAAATTTTTTCTGGTAAGATTTTTCGGGACGAAAATCCCTTAGGAGGGAGAGTTGTAACAGCCCAATTTTGGGCCCAGTCGGAACAGTGGTTTCGGGACCAAAAATCTGACAAGGAAAAATTTAATTTTTATTAAATTTTATGGTCTATGATTTCACGAGATGATTTCGTGAAAATTTCATTCAAAAATTTCGACGTTTGGGCACTCAATTTAGTCAAAATGACTAAATGGTAAGAAGTGCAAAAGTTGAGTTCTACATGTTAGAGGTGTCCAATTGTTATGAAATTTTAAATTTTAGGTCCTTAAATGATAATTAAACTATTGGTTAATTTGTTGGACAAAATTGGACATGAAATAGGTGAAATAGAATATTTTTAAGTTAGGGGCATTTTGGTCATTTAGTAATTAAAATGAATTAAAAAAATTAAAAGCCAAATTTTTGCCCATCTTCAACCCATGGCTGAAATTTGCATGGAGAAACCATGGCTAGGGTTTTTCAAGCTTCCATGCTCAATTATAAGTCCATTCTAGCCCCATTTTTAATGATTTTTACGTTTTTGAAATCCTCGTAACAAGATCTATCTATTTCTACCAATATTTTGAGATATGGTTGAAGTCTAAGGTTTTGATCCATGATGAATATGTGTGTATTTTGATGTTTAAAGGTAGATTATGCATGTTTGTGGTTAGAGAAATGACTTTTACTAAGTGATTTTCGGTAAAGATGCTAAAAAGAACTAATTTGGAAAAGTTATAAAATTTTTCATAAAAGTGTGAATTAGTGGAAATTGTGGGCTGTTGTAGTTATGAAAATGGTTTGGCTAGGTCTAAAATACAAGGAAATTGAATAAAAATCAATTTACGAACCTAGGGGTAAAAGTGTAAATATGAAAAGTTTAGGGGAAAATATAATTTTTCCATAATATGATTTTTGGATTGAATTGAATAGTATAATAACTTAATAAGTCAATTGTGATATTTTAGATAAAGAAAAGCCTGTTTCGGACTTAGAACGGGGGAAAGACGAATATTGGACGACTCGGTCCCTTTTTCCATTTTAAGTCGAGGTAAGTTCGTATGGTAAAAATTAATGTTTATTTGTTTGGTTGACGAATAATTTATGAAATTACTCGTATTATTTGTTGAATATTGGAAACTAATGTTTGAACAAGTAAATGTAGGGTTGAACTATTCTGTTCAGTGCTAAATGATAATTTGACGAAAATGACAATGGACGAATCATGGCATAGTGTGACAATGTGAAAACTATGTGAAATTGTGACTAAGTGAACCCGGGTGCTGGTCTAGTACGTCCTACCAGTGGCTGGGTATTTCGGTATATTGCGGATACCTGACATCTTGTGTGAACAGCACTGAGTAGTCATGTATGACCGACAGCTTGTGTGAGCAGACCTGAGAATGTAAATGTGAATAGCTCGAGAACGAGCTTATGTGTGTTATATGATTATTTGATGTCTGGGTGCTGGTGTAACAGCCCGATTTAGGGGCTAGTCAGAATAGTGGTTCCGGAACCACTAATCCGAGGTTTAAGTAAATTATTTTAATGTTGTTTTATGAGTAAAAGGTGTCTAAAAGCCATAGAATATTAACTGGAGGCCCTTAATGTGCAATTAGACCCTTAGATATAGGGTGGCTGGCCATAGGGGACAAACAATGTCAAAATTGGTCAAAGTTGTTGGAATTAGGTGGACTAAATTGATGTTTTATAATAAAAGAAAGAAACAAAAGATACCATTTTTTCTCTCCATCTTCTCCACCGAAAAATGCAAGCAAAATAGGGGTTTGAGAGCTCAAAAATTTTAGCAAGCTTTTCTCCTTGCAAGTAACTGCTTTAATGGCCATTCTTTGTTAATTTTTATACTTTTGGAACCCCTAAAGCTTAAGCTAGCTAAAAAGGAGACTATTTTGCAAAGAGGTAGAAAGTTTAGGGTTTTTCCATGTGAGCATTTATGTTATTTGCTACATTTTTATGGAAGAAAATGAGTCTTATTTGTTAGATAAACAACTTTTGTGAAAGGTGTTTCCATGAAAACACCTAAGAGGACCTCTTTCTAAAGGTTGTAAAATAGGTGTAAAATGTGTGAAATAATGAGTATTGAGAGTTGCTATAAGAGAAACAAATGTTCACCTAGGCTCGTTAAAGGAAGAAATTTGATTAGAATTGATTTACGAGCCTAGGGGTAAAATGGTCATTTTGTGAAAGTCTAAGGGCAAAATGGTAATTTTTCCAGAGTATGATTATTGAAATGTATTGATTAATGTGGTAATTAAATGAGTTAATTTGCTATTATAGATCAAGAAGAACAAGGAATTAACCTTGACCGAGGAAAAGGCAAGGTATCGGACTAGATCGGCAAATTGGCCTATTTTGAAATCGAGGTAAGTTTGTGTGTAATAAATTAAACATCATGTTATTAAGTTTCTAAATGTTTGATATTCGTGATGTTTTATAATATTTCTATGAATTTGAGTAATGATGTTGAATGAGAAAATGATGAGAATTATGATGTGGAAGTCCCGGTTGGACTTTAATAAATGAGAGAATAATATCGTCAAGACTTGAGAAGAGTAAGGTCCCGTATAAGACCATGTCTCGGGCTGGCCTCATCACCAAATTGAGATCCTGTATAAGACCATATTTGGGATATGGCATCGGCATCAAATATGAGAATCGTATAAGACCATATCCGGGATATGGCATCGATAATTGATATAAGATCTCGTATAAGACCATATCTGGGATATGGCATCGGCATCTAGAGGTGACCCCATGTAAGCCCATATCTGGGATATAGCATTGACGTCGTATTTATGTGAATGATGATGATTATGTATCTTTGAGTATCCCCAAGTAATTCAATGGGTAAATAGCTAAGTTTATAATAGAGATGAGATTAGTGCTAAAGCTATGTGATGAAGTGATACAGGTACATGTGAGTAATTCACGAGAAATGGTTATGATATGAGACATGTTATGAAATTGGTAAGAGTAAGCATGAGTAAGTTATGGCAATGTGTTTAAGACTTTGTGTTTTATTCAATGCAATGGATGGATGCCATTATGAGCCTTTATGTTGCTATTTATGTCATGCAAACTTACTAAGCTTTATGCTTACCCCTCTCATTTCCCTTTTCCTTGTAGTATTGCCAAGCTAGATCAGGGATCGTATGACGTTCGGAGTTCGAAATCACACTATCAATTTCTATTTGGTATAGCAAAGTTAGATTTATTTTGAGTATGGCATGTATTGGACTTGGTCATTTTGTTATGTCATATTTGTTAGCCAAGTGTTGGCTATTAATGTTGTTCAATTCATTTTGTAAATGGTCATTGGAAATTGGCCAATACTTGACAAGTTCATCTATTTAATGCTGATGAAATTCATGAAGTGTATACTTATGTGGATGTCTTGATTTGAGTTCTTAGAAGTGCCTTATGGTTATCATATATGTTAAATTGAATTGGTATAAGTATGGTTGCTTTGTAGGGTGGCATTTGGCTTGGTAGGTAGCCTTACAAATGTCCACATGGGTAGACACACAGGCATGTGTCTAGGCCATGTGTGACACACGGTCAGCCCCATGGGCGTGTTGATAGGCCATGTGTCCCCATGCATGCTAGGTTGGCAAGTTAGTATGCTCAGTAGTAAACACACGGCCGGAGACATGGCCATGTGTCTCAACCGTGTGGGAGACACGGCCTAAGACACGAGCATGTGCCCAAGCCGTGTGAAGTCTACACTTGAAATTAGGAATTTAATTCGACACATAGTCTAAGGACACGGGCGTGTGCCTTGGCCGTGTGACCTTATTGAGTTGATGACATCATAAATAGAATGCCAAGGTTTTCACACACGAGAGAAGATACTGGCGTGTCATGGCCGTGTGAGGGACACGGGGGTGTGTCAGGCCATGTGAAAACCCCTGTAGGTTCAAATTGAAAAATAATTCCACACGAATGTGGAACACGGGCATGTGATATGCCACACGGACGTGTTTCATCCTTCACACGGGCTTGTGGTCCTATTTTATGTCAAATTTATCTAAGTGTTCAAAAGTTTTCGGTTTAGTCCCGAATCATTTCGGGTACAAGTTTAGGGTCCTGTAGACCTATAATAAGGACATTAAGGTCTTGAATGAAAAGATTTAATTTGAAGTGAAATTTTATGAATCGATGATGCATGATTGAGCAAGTTAAGTATCGTAATACCTCGTACCCGGTTCAGGTGTCGAATATGGGTAAGGGGTGTTACAGCTGGTCTTGTACGTCTACCAGTGGCTAGGTAGTCCTGCATATGTTACAGATACCTGACAGCTTGTGAGAGCAGCACTGTGTAGCTAAGTCTGACTGACAGCTTGTGTGAGCAGACCCGTGAATGTTAAGGGATTTGGGTGCTGGTCTTATAAGTTCTATCAGTGGCTAGGTAATCCGGCATGTGTTACGGACACCTGACAGCTTGTGTGAGCAACACTGAGTAGTTACATATGACCGACAGCGTGTGTGAGCAGACCCAGGAATGTAAATGTGAATAGCTCAAGAATGAGCATATATGTGAAATGTGATAAGAGTTAGCTTCAGCTACATATATGTGGCACATATGTGCAAGCGTTCCGAGTATCCGTTAATATCTGATGTGTTCAACGGGAAAATGACTAAAGTGTAAATGAATGTGAATATGTGACGATCAAGTACAGGTATGTGTATGTATACACTCATGAGCAATGTGCTCGGTATGTGATCGAATTTTGGTAAGAATGTAAACGAGTAAGTTATACCTATGAGAATGACCTTGTGATTATAAGTCCATGCTTATGATGAATGAAATTGATGATCATGTGTGAGGCTTTTAGGCCAAATTAAATTGAGAAATGATATGTTGAAGTCTTTGTTGTTGATGTATAGGTTAAATCGGCCAATGAATGCTTGTAAATATTTGATAATGACTAGTTATTGGAATGGCTAACCATGGATATACTTTGGTGTTATATGTGTGTAAATGAAAATTAATATAAAGGAAACATAAAAGAGTAAAATTAGTAATAAAATAGTTTGGACAGCAGCAGTTGTGTGCATTTGAAAAATCACCAAAAATGGTGAAAATTGAATTAGAGGTTGAATGAGATATGAAATTAAATGTTATTAAGTCTATTTCTAGATAAAAGAAACAGAATAAGTCTATTTTTCATATGGTGAAATATTTGGATTTTAGTGAGATAGGGTCAGAATGATTTCGGAATCCCTTATTCTGACTTGGGAAATTCATTAAAAATTGTACAAAAATAATCATGAATAATATTTATATGCTTGAGTTTCTTAATGAGTCTATTATCAAAAGAAACAAATAAGAACGCCATTCGAGTTCTGTACAACCAGATAATTAATTTTTAATGAAGAGGGGTCGGAACGTCGGAGAGCGAAACAGGGGAGACTTTAAAGAATAAATTGTACTGATTGGTTGAACCAAATTTTGGAAATTTTATGGTAAGAAAATATGTGAGTCTAGTTTTAGGGAAAATTAACGGATCTTAATTTGGAGTTTTGTAACTCCAGATAAAAATAATCTAGTGACTGTAACTCGAGTAAATAACTCAAGATGAACATAAATGAATTGTGAAATTTTAAGAAATAATGATGGTATTATCTTGAGAGCTTATAATGAGGATTGTTAAAAGCATGGTAATCAATTTTTTATTATTTACATACGTACTTACTAAGCTTTTTATCTTACTCCATTGTTTTCTGTAACACCCCTAATCCGTAACCGTCGCCGGAATAAGGTTAGAAGGCATTCCCGAACAATCGGAGCATTTCATATTCATTTCACAACACAAAGTCAATCATCAATCGAACATATTCAAATATAAACATATATTCCCTTATTGAGGTCTATGAGACCTTAAACATGTGTTAGAAAGAGGTCGAGACTAAATCGAACACATATGAAAATTTCTGAAATTCAAACAATTTTCTAAGTTACAGAGGTCACATGCCTGCGTAGGTAGGTCGTGTGCCTCACACGGCCTCGGACACACCCGTGCATCGAAGCCGTGTCAAAATAGGGCATACATACTGACTTGCCCACACGGCCTGAGACACGCCCGTGTGCCTCACCCGTGGTTGACACTGACTTGCACCACACGGCCAATCACACGCCCGTGTGTCCAGCCCGTTGTCGCTACTGACTTGGATTGAATTTCAACCTTGATGAACATGGTCGAGCCACACGCCTGTGCGCTCAACCGTGTGGGCAATAGGCCATTTTCAAGGCCAATCTTACCATCAACACATGAGTTAACCTACAAGCCTCATTTCACAAGCATTTATACCACAAATGGCACCCAATCATACCAATATATGCACCATTTAATCATCATCTAAACCATTTACTAACCAAACATCATTTCTACCCAAATACGCCCATCCAACTCAACCAATTTCACATCCCAAGCATATAGGTTAGTCACCATATATACCATACCATATTTCACATTGAATCCACAATTTTCATCTACCATTAAAGCATGAAACATACCATATTCATCTCTCATATAACCCTACACATTCATACCAGCATTATTCAATCCTCAAGCCATATCACATGACAAGGATCATTTACTAAAAAACATGCCACATTACCAAGCCTATACATGCCATATTTAAAATATACACATCCTTCAAAATTACCAAAATAGTTAGCTGATAGTGTGATTTAGTCGCTGATGATCCCCAAATCCAAGCTAGCTTTACTGACACTGTAAAACAGAGAAACAAATCACACAGTAAGCTTTTAAAGCTTAATAAGTTCGTAATATAATACATATTACTCAATAATACCACATCAATACATAATTAAACCATCACATAAATAAATGCACAATTAGGCACATCATCAATCTCAACCACATAGGTTCAAACGTACCTTGATCAAAAACATTTCATTTATTTTACACTTTAGTCCTTCCATATCTCATTTTCACAATTAAGCCCAAAATAGCCAATTTCATCAAAAATTCAAAGACAAAGCATGTTCATCCATCACATATCTTTCATATTTCATCATCAACTATCACAAAACGTAGAATTATCAAAAACCGATCAAAAATCATACCTTAATTAGCCAAAGTATGTGCCGAACCCTATCTTGCTTATTTTCTTTATTTTTCTTGCTATTTTTGACCCAAGATGATAATAAATGGCCATTATTTCATCGTTGTTTTAATTATATTAACATTAATAATCCACTTCCACTTTTACCCTTAATGAATTTTATTAATAACACCAAATGCCATGCTATTATCATCCATTAACTATCCAATGGTTTAATAACCTCATAAGGACCTCTCATTTAAGAAGTCATGACAATTTAGCACTTTAACAATCAGCACACAGCTTTTACATTTTATGCGATTAAGTCCTTTTCGCAAATTAATCACACAATCGATAAAATTTTCACACGAAACTTTCACACAGGCTAATTCACATATAATGAACACGGAAAATAATATTAAAAAATTTTATGACCTCGGATTTGTGGTCCCAAAACCACTTTCAGACAAGGGTCTAAACCGGGCTGTTACATTTTCCGTGTTTATAATGTACTCAGGTTAGCTCGGGTTGGAAGTTGCCGGAGAACCTATCACACTATCAAGCTTACAATTTAGGTATCGATGATCTTATACTTAAGGTTATGGCATGTATAGGGAACTTGGTCATGTGTATATGTTACTATGAGTTGTCCTAGAATAATGACCCATGATATTCAGAGTTCATTGTTGTATAAAGCCATTTAATGTGGCCAATAAATTGGTTACGCTATAAACTCATGATGATGCATTCCATGGTTGAGTAAATTGTATGCTATGACTTGTTACATGTGTGTGTGGTGGATGTTTTGGTAGCTTTAATATGTCATGAAATGTGTCATCAAGTTATACTCAAGTATGGGCATGATAAGGTAGAAATTGGCTTTGAAAATAGCCAACTTCTTGGTCACACAGGCAGAGACACGGTCATGTGTCTCAGCCGTGTGGAGGACACGACCTGCCCACACGGGCGTGTGACTCTCCAAAATAAGGAAATTTTCTAAATGTTCCAATAGTTTTAAAAGTTCTCGATTTAGTCTCGAATCGCTCCCAAAGCATGTTTTGGGCCTCGTAAGCCCGTTTTACGGACTTGATGATATAAGATAAAAGTTTTAAATTTTAAACAAAAATTTATGCCTTGAATTTGTTCAGTTGCAAGTGTTATTGTCCAGTAATGCCTCGTACCCTGTTCCAGTGTTGAACACGGGTAAAGGGTGTTACAGCTTATGAATAAGCCCGATAATGCTTCCTACCCTATTCCGGCATTGGATATGGGTAAGGGGTGTTACATATATAGTACACCAATTCATTTTATGCAATTTAGTTATTTTTACAAAATTACCTTCAACTTTTTATTTTTATTCAATTTAGTCTCTATGTCTTAATCATGCAAATAAACCAATTTTCTTGAAAATTCACACCAACCGAATGTTTATAGCATCCATTACAGCCCACATTTGTAACAATTTCACACCAAGGCCTTGTATTTTTTTTTTATTTCAACAATTTAATCCTTAAACGTTATATTCATCAAAATCACTTAACAAAATACTTATAAATAACAACTAATACCTCAAATTCATCATTTAACATCTAAAATCACAAAGATTCATCAATGGCAACATTCAAAATCATTAACAGTTTCAAAAACGAAGGTACGGGCTAGCTGGACCTAGTTGCAACGATCTCAAAAACATAAAAATTATAAAAAAAATCGATCAAAAATGTCTTACCAATTGTTTCTTGAAGCTAGACGTGGGCTAGGTTTCTTCTCCCTTTTTATGTTTCGACTAAATGAGAAGAAGATAAATGAATCATCTTTTTATTTTCTTTTTCTTATTTGATTAACATTATAACATATAATATAATGTTTTTATAATTTAATAATCATTATTTTTTAACTAAAAAACTCCACTAACCGTCCAACACCTTTTAAAAATGGTATATTTATCATTCAAATCCATTTACATTCATTCATTAAGCCATTTAATCATTCAAATCTAATAGTAATCAAATTTTACATCCTTTACGATTTAGTCTTTTTTAATTAATTAACTATTTAAACATTAAAATTTCTTAAAGAAACTTTAATACAATCTTAATAACACTCTGTAGATATTTATAAAAATACTTACAGATCTGTTTATAGAAACAAGGTCCTGGTACCTCATTTTCTAAAATCACTTGACTTTAGGGTCAAACCACTTAAACCTAATTGTTCTTCCATTTAACAGAAAACCAATAAATCAAATTTTATCATTACACCTATTAGAGTATAGAGATGGTTAATATAGACTGTTAGTCTGTTATCATTCACTTACTTAGTCTGGTGTATAGTTGGTTAGGAACAGTTACTCATATCAACAGTGTAATTGATTAAAGAAGAGAAAGAATACTAAGTAATTTCTCAGTAAATTCATCTCTCTCAATTTGTTCTTGTGTAGTAGTACGGTATCTTTCATGGTATCAATCGCCTAACCTTCTGATGTCTGCTTCCGCTACCGATCCATGGCCAATTCAATAGATTCCACTTCCATTGATCATTTTAGTCAGTCTTTGTCCAGCTCGCGTTTGATTTAGTTTTTTCCTCGGCACGACACAGTGAAATTAGATGAAGGGAATTTTGTGCAATGGAAACAACATATTAGATTAACAACAGAAGGATATGAGTTGTAAGGTTTTTTAGAAGGCACGTTACCTGCTCCGCCTAGATTTGTGGCGTCTTCAGATGGAGCTCTGACTTCAAATCCTGAAGCTTATTTGTTTACTCAACAAGATAAGTTACTGGCCTCTTGTTTACTCTCTACAATTAGTCCGTCTTTGTTATCTTGTTTTACAGCTGCTAAAATAGAGTGCGACGTTTAGAGCATAGCAAATCGGTTTTTCACCGCCTCTGGTGCTAAGATATCACGAATAAAACATGACCTGCACTCGATCAGAAAAGGTGAGCTAATAGTAAAAGAGTACATCGCAAAAATTTAGAATATTTGTGCATTACTTAAGGCTTTCGGATCTACTGTTCTAGAGGTTGAAAAGGTGGAGGTTATTTTGGTCGGCTTTCATTGGACTTTGGAGTGGTATTAACCTTGACGTCATTCTCGTCGGAGCCTCTTCCTTTCCAAAAACTTGTGGATGTTCTCATGGAGTTTGAAAGTCGACAGTTACGAACAGTGCATGATGTGCCGATGCATGCCCATTGGTTGAAACTCCTCTGATTATGGTGGTGGCCGAGCCTGATCTGCGTGATGTACGTGGTCGTTCCACCTTTGGCTCACTTGGACGTGGTTTTCGCCCTCGTGTACGTGTCAAATCTATGGCCGGTATAGTCACCTGGTGCAGTGTTGCTTCTACCAGTTTAATCGAGACTACAGCAGTCCGACTGGTCCACCTCTGGCTCGATTTGCTTCGGCACATGATAAACAGGGGCTATGTGCTGGTCTTGGTGGATCTAGCCAACATGTTGGCTCAGCAGGACTCGATCCAGAATAATTTTTGATCGAGACTTCGTCGGAAGGATGGCCGATGCTCTCAAATGTTGGATTTCTGCCGCAAGTTAGGGATTCTAATCCCTTTGCATGTACTAAAATGAATGATGTTGGGTCTGCTAATGGTCCACATGCTTATTATGGTCCGTATGGCAAACCAAATATGGCGCAAAAAATGGGCTAGCATCGGTTTGGGCTTCCTAGCTCTTATGGCAGATCACTTACAGTGCAAGAGTTGGGCCAGCATCAATTTGGGCCCTCTACCAGTGTTCTCAAAACACATGAGGCAGGCCAACATAGTGGGTCATTCAGTTCTGGTGAGCAGGACATTGCTGGACCGAATTCTGGGCAAAATCCCCTTGGGCCTACTGCTAATTATGCTAGCCTTGAGGGATCTCTTGGATCTGACCAAGGTTTTGGTCACGCGACATCCATACAAAATAATAATTTTGAAGTTCCATGGTAGACTAAACCTTGAGTATGTGTAATTGATTTTGACTCCTTGTCGCGTATTGGACTGCCTCGTATCCCTAATTTTCATGCATCTAATTTTTCGATAGCTACTGAGTATTGGTCCAATTTTGATAATAATTATTCCTATGTGCCTTTGCCTGTAGGAACCTCATCCTAGTATCCAGATTCAGGGGCTACTCATCATGTTTGTTAGAATGTCTCGGGGTTAAATGAGTCAACTTCATACTCAGGTACTTCTTCTCTTTTAATGGGGAATGGGCCCGCCATTAAAATCTAATCTATTAGAAATTTTGTCCTGCCCATAAAGAAAAAGTTATTACATCTATCTAATGTCTTGTATGTACCAAGTATCCAAAAGAATCTTATGTATGTTTCTCAGTTTGGTAATGACAATAATGTCTTTTTTGAATTTCATCTGTCTTGTTATGTTATTAAGGATGTCCAGACACAGGAAATTTTGCTGCGGGGCCAAGCTTCTGATAGTCACAATCAATTTTCAGCTGATCTGTCTGTTCCATCTGATACAATACCTTCTATTCACAACACCAGGATCCAAGATTGTCCTTCAGATGATGATGTTTTTTACATTGTGGCATGAAAGACTTAGCCATCCTTCTGTCGCATTTGTTAAAATTATTCTTGATAAGTGTCAAGTTGTTTCTAATAAGAAATGTCTAGATAATGTTTGTATTGCCTATCAGAAAGGGAAATCACATAAATTGCCCTTTGCACACTCTACTACTGAATATATGGAATTATTTGACTTGGTTGTTTCTAATTTGTGGAGACTGGCTTCTATTGCTTGTGGAAGTAGTCTATACTATGTTTCGTTTATTGACATGTGCAGTCGGTTGACATGGGTTTATCTCATTAAATGTAAATCTCAAGCGATTGAGTGTTTTCTTTAGTTCTAGAAAATGGTTCTCACTCAGTTCAGGAAGCATATTAAAAATTTTCGAAGTGACTAGGGCTATGAGTTTCATGCTTTTGCATCAGTTTTGGCTAGTCATAGGATTCTTCATCGTCTTTCTTGCCTAAATACATCATAACAGAACGGTGTTGCTGAGCGTAAACACAGGCACATTGTGGAGACCAGTCTTACACTCTTAGCCCAGGCCAATCTACCTATGGGTTACTGGGGTTATGCATTTTGTAGTGCTGTTCATCTTATCAATCGTCTACCTACTCCAGTCCTGAAAGGTCAATCTCCGTATCAGGTTCTTCGTGGTCATGAACCTACGTATGACCACTTAAGGGTATTTGGTTGTTGTTATTTTTCGTATTTGCATCCATTTATAAATCACAAACTGTATTTCTATTCACAGCCATGTACGTTTTTAAGGTATAGCTCTCAACATAAGGGCTATCACTGTCTCACATCGGATGGTAAGGTTATTATCTCTCAGCATGTTGTTTTTTATGAGCGCAGATTCTTGTTTTCTTCGCCTGTTTTGGACACCGTTAAGTCTCCTACCTGTGTCACCACTTATGTTCCTATCATTCAGCCCTCCTCTAATTGATCCACTGCTGAACCAAGAGAAACAACTGTCTCTTCACCAACTTTACATTTGCCTCCTACTCCAAGATGCAATCCAGTGCTCCGAGTTGATTCATTGGCTAAATTAGGATCTGATTGTCTTGTAGTACCGTCAGCTAAAGCTAGTCTGTCTAACCCAATCACTGAGTCCTTTAATATTCCTTATGTTTCTCTGGGAAATACTCACACCATGGTTACTCGGTCTAAGGCAGGTATTTTAAACCCAAGGTTTTGTCAGTTGAGGCTATCAATTTTGAGCCAGGAAATGTTCATGAGGCTCTTGCTCATAAAGAGTGGAAATTAGCAGTTCAAGTTGAATTTGATGGTTTAATGGCTAACTCTACCAAGGAACTTGTTCATCTACCTCCTGGTCGAAAAGTGATTGGGTGCAAATGGCTTTTCAAAGTCAAGAAGAATTCTGATGGACCGGTTGATTGCTGAAAGGCACGGTTGGTGGCAAAAGAATGTTCATAGGTACCTAGATGTGACTTCAAGGAAATGTTTAGCCCAATGGTCAAACCTGCTACTATCCAAACCATATTATCTATTGTTGTATCAAATGGTTGGCAACTCCGTCAAGTCGATGTAAACAATGTCTTTTTAAATGGAGATCTCACTGATGAAGTGCTTATGCAGCAACCACCAGGCTATGTTCAATATTAACCAAATGGTGAGCCTTTGGTGTGTCATCTAATAAAGGCATTGTACAGATTAAGGTAAGCTTCCCATGCCTGGTTTGATAAATTAAAGTAGTTTCTTATTTCTACTGGTTTCTGTTATCTAAATCTGATGTTTCTTTTTTTTTAAAAGTTACAACCAAGTCCATCATCTATGTTTTGGTCTATGTGAATGATATTATTATTGGAAGTTCAATTGATGAAATAAACTATTTTGTTCTGCAACTGGATAACGATTTTTCTCTAAAGGATTTGGGCGACCTCCATTATTTTTAGGTATTGAAGTTAGTCGGTCATCTCCTGGAAGTCTCCACTTATGCCAGCGCAAATACATTCAGATCTACTTGACAGGTGTTCTCTGGCTAATCCAAAGAGTGTTCATACGTCGATGGTTAGTTCATCTACATTGTCTAAAGATGTGGATGATCATCTTACTGGCCCTACTGAATACAGAAATCTTGCTAGTGCTCTTCAATATGTGGTAAATCGTGTGTGTCAATTCATGCATGCCCCTACTGCAGTTCATATGGTAGCATTAAAATGTATTTTGAGGTATTTACATGGCACTATTAATCATGGGTTGGTGTTTTGCCGATCCAACAAACTATCTTTAGTTGGTTATGCATATGCCAACTGGGGTCTAGATTTTGATAACCGTTGTTCTACGACAGGCTATTGTCTTTACTTTGGTCATACACCTATCTCACGGTGCTCTAAGAAACAACAAGTTGTTTCTCGATCTATGGCAGAGGCTGAATATCGGAGCTTGGCTACAACTACTAGTGATGTTGCTCTGTTATTAAATAAGAGAAAGAATACTAAGCAATTTCTTAATAAATTCACCTCTTTCAATTTGTTCTTGTGTAGTAGTATGGTGTCTTTCAACACCATATAATATTCTTAAATATTAATAAATAATATTTACGGGCTCACACATTGGATTTGTGGCCCTAAAATTACTATTCTGACACTTTAGAAAATTAGGCTGCTACAATTCTTATCAATCTTGGCATGTTAGAAATGAATTTTGACGGTGTTCCACTAAAACAATACGAAGAATGGATTGAATAGTGTGGAATTCAAGTTTGAGATTTGAATATTAAATTTCCAACAAAGAAGAGAAAATTTTATGAAAAGGAAAAGTGAGAAAAATAAGAGAAAAAGATGTATTTAAAAAAGAGAGAAAAGAAATTCTAAATAAGGTTGAAAAAGATAATCAAAATCCTATTATGATTAGGAAAGGGATCAAATGGAAAGATTAAGCAAATTTTAGGGGTTGATTTTGTAAATTACCTAATTTGTTGAAATTTAATAATAGAGGAAGGGAATTGATATAGATAAAACTTGGGACTCTAAGGAGGATGGAGTGATGCTTGGCCATTGGGGTATTCCTCATTTCTTGGTCATTTTCTACCACATTTATTTCTTATACAAACTTGGTTTTCATCTTTAATTGCTAAAAGATAAAGAGGAAAATTGCAAAAAGTGGGGCTTGAACCTTGGTTCTCTAGGGGTTTTACTAAGCTCTTAACCACTAATACTAAGGCTCAGTTCTTGATGATTTTTAAATTCTAACCCCCTAATTTTTGAGGTGTTGCACTGCTTATCGAGTGATGGCTTGATGCTCACACGACATGTGAAATTTGTAAGTCACCAGCTACATGACATCACCATGAACCAAACATAATTTAAACAAAGACTATATCTCTCTCAAAAAGAGGGAAATAAATCTTCAAACCTGAAAATTTCAAGATGTGGAAGAAAGAAAAAAAACAATTTAGAGATATGGGTGATTAGGTTTAGGTTTAGTGCATTTATATAGGGAATAGGGCAGGGTAAAATGGGAATTTTTTTATCACAAGAATCCTGAGTTACAGGTCTTAGACATAAAAGCAATTAACTTTGCTTGGGGTTGAAACCACCAGAGGCAAAACGCTCCCTGCAGGAGGCGTTTTCATCTGACATTGTAGTAAAAATGTTTTTTTTTTTTTGCAGGAGGTGTTTTCTCTTTGCATTTCTGAGTGGAAAACGCTTCCTGTAGGAGGCGTTTTCAATACAATTCTGACATGTAATCCTAAAGTAGATATGGCTTCTCGTGATGCCTGAATCAATCCATGTAACCTAGAGTTGTCGCCAACTTCGGCATGAGAAATGGTTCACGCGTTGGCAAGTAATTGTACATGTGCTACCAAATCTCGATATACTTCTTGTGGAGTTACCCAGTCTTCGTTAAGTCTCCCCCGCATGTTGATCATGTTCAGGTCATTGAGCTCTTGAGGTTGCGATGGAATACACTAAGTACACCCGAACTGTCACATAACTCAGTCATATTAGTGCATCTCCACCGTTGCAAACACGATTAATGGCGCTTGCACATGCCAGATTTTAAAGGTGGCCAAAAATTCTTCTAGGATACGTTCTTGAATCCTCGAATCCGATTATGGCATCCATACAAACTATAGTACGAATTTATAAATTTCAATGAGTGCAAAATATTTAATTTAAAATGTTGGAATAAAAAATTGATAGCTATGAAATTAATAAATTAATCTCCTTTTCTGTTTGTTGGTCTAAAACTAGTCGAATGTCTTCGAGCTCGGTCGGTATACCACTGTGTCTGGCTAGGTTGTTCCACTTGTAAAAAAATATGTTATTTCAAAATTAAAACAATGAAAATTCCAATATTATAACAATAATATCGAAAGAATTTTACCATGTTACGAGTGAGAATTCATCAGGGACTTGCACTTGGGGGCGTAGAAATGGTATTCGAAAACATACCCACAATTGAAGAAGTAGCATTGTAACAGTCTGATTTAGGGGCTAGCCGGAACAGTGATCTCGAGTTCGCTATTTGAGATTAGAGAAATTTATTTGCATGCCATTTTATGAGTCAGAGCATGATGGTATATGTACATGAGAATTTTGGTACTTTAATTTTAGCAATTTCTTGATTAATTGCGAAAAAGGACTAAATCGCATTAAGTGCGAAAGTTCCATTCTATAAACTAAAGGTACCAAATAGACATAGATTGATAATTGGAGGTCTTTAAAAGGCAATTAGACCCCCAATAGTTACTTGGCCGGCCATAGGCTAACATAGGAGACAAAGATGGACAATGTTGGTCAAAGTCGATGAAAGTTGGTGACTAATTTGACTAGTTTAATATTAGAATAAAGAAAGAGAAGATATCATATTTCTCTCCATCTTTCTCCACTAAAAATAGCAAGCAAAATAGGGGTTGAAAGCTTCAAAAATTTCAGCACACTCTTCTCGTCATAAGTAAGTGTTCTAGTGATCTTTTCTTGAAAATAGTTGTACTTTTGAGACCCTTAAAGCTTAAGCTTTCAAATGAGGGAACCAATGTGCAATATGGTGAAGCGTTTAGAGTTTTTCCATTAGAGATATCATTGTTAATTACTGCATTTTCATGGAAGAAAATGAGTCTTAGTTGTTAGATGAACAACTTTTGTGAAAGGTGTTGTCATGAAAACACCAAAAAGAACCTTGATGAAAAGGTTATAAAATTTGTAGTAAGCATGTGAAATGTTGAATTTTGATGATAGTTATAAGAGTATTAAATGTTCACCCAGGCTTGATGAAGGCAGAAATGTGATTAGAATTTAATTCCGAGCTTAGGGGCAAAATGGTAATTTTGCCAAAGTCTAAGGGCAAAATAGTAATTTTGCCAAAGCATTATTCTTTAAATGCATTTATTAATGTGGTGATTAAAATGAGCTAAATTACTATTATAAAGCAAGAAGAACCGAGAATTCGCATCGATCGGGGAAAGAATAAAGTCTCGGACTAGACCGACGAGTTAGCTCATTTTGAAAACGAGGTAAGTTTGTATGTAATAGATTCAACATTTATGTTAGCATGTTGAGAATGCTTGGCATTATATTGATGCATGAGACTCTATTAAATTGAGTAGTTAATGTTGAATGAGATGATGAAGTCCTAGTGGACCATATTGAATATGAAAATACTATCATCGAGAGATGAGATAGAAAAGGGTCCCGTATAAGACCATGTCCAGGACATGGCCTCGGCGCCGAATTGAGATCCCGTATAAGACCATATCTGGGGTATGGCTTCGGTAATGAATATGAGGATCGTATAAGACCATATCCGGGATATGGCATCGATACTTGATGTGATAGTCTATATAGGACCATATCCGGGATATGGCATTGGCATTTAGAGGTGACTTCATGTAAGACCACCTCGGGGATGTGGCATTGGCTTCAGACCTAAATTAAGGACAATGAAATTGTGCCTTTGACTATCCCTAGTGATTAATGGGATACGTAGATGAGTATAGAAGTAGAAATAAGAGTTGTACTAAAGTCACGTGATTGAGTGAAAACAGGTACTCGTGAATGAGTCACGAAGAAATGATTTGTAGCAGTCCGATTTAGACCTAGTCAAAATAATGGTTTCGAGACCACAAATTAGAGTCTAAATAATATTTTAATATTATTTTCTACATCTTTGATATGTGACTAAGCATGTGTGAAAGCCTCGTATGAAAATTTGACCATTTGTGTGTTTAATTTGAGAAAAGGGTTAAATTGCATTAAATGCAAAATTTGTGTGCTATTTGTTAAAGTACCTATGTGTTGTAGCTTTTGAATGTTGTGGCCTTATGAGGCAATTAGACCACTATTAAGTTAGTGGATGGATAAAGGACATAAATGCCCAAAATGTTTATATGTATATATGTTTAGTAAAAGGTTAAATATGTCATTTATGAATTAAAATGTCTTTTGATAAAAACAAAACGTGAAAATGGGCATTAATTCATTCATCCTCCCACCGAAAAAACAAAAGAAAGAAAGAGTTTGAAGCTTTCTAACATTCGACTTTTTGTCTTCTTGATTAAGGTAAGTTTTGACTTCAGTTTTTGATAATTTCTACATTTTCAAAATCGTCGCTTTGTCTACTTCAAAACCCATGTCTTAATTTTGAGAATTGATGATGTTTATGAAATGTGCCATTGATAAAATGGTGAACTTTGTTATGAGTTTAGGTGTTAGATGAAAGATATGTGTTAAATGAACATGTTTTGTTCTTGAATTTTTTATGAATTTAGCTAATTAGGGCTAAATTATGAAAATAGCATTTTGAGGGATTAAATTGTGAATTTGATGAAATTTTTGGACTTGTATGAGATACATGGGCATTCGGTTAAGCATGGATATATGGTGATCTTGTATATTTGATGTTTTGTGAAAATGGACTAAATTGATAAAATGTGCAAATGTGAGGGTTAAGTTGCAAAAAGCCCTAAATGTATGTTTTTGGATTGAATTGAATAAATTGATGAATAAAAGGGTTCAATTTGAATATATATATAGATTGAGAACCGAAGAAAATAGACTTAGATCACGGGAAAGCGAAAATAGTCGAATAACCGAGTCCTAACAAATATCTGAATCCGAGGTAAGTCTATATACAAATAAATGTATTTGCATTGCACTATTGATGTATATATGGAATATGAATTGAGAGGAATATCTATTATGACGGAATGTATATGAAATACGAGTTACGAATAAGTCGACAAGTTGTTAAAGTCTGATAAGTCCCGTGTGAACCTAGGAATAGATAGGAATTACGTATGTCATGACATAGGTGTCTGTTATGTGATATCATGTAAGACCACGTCTGGGACGTTGGCATTGATTTACGATTTCGTGTAAAACCATGGTTGGGACGTTGGCATCGATATGAGATTTACGTATACGACCATGTCTGGGACATTGGCATCGTAATGATTCATGTAACACGCTATCTGGGACAGTGGCATTGATATCTGATTACATGTAAGGCCACATCTGGGACGTTGGCATTATACGACTATTCTGAGCACTCTGTGTATCCTATTAGATTCCGAACGGTTTAACGGGCGAATCCGAGATACGAACGATTATGTGATTGTATATCCATTTCAGGTACGTTTGATATGTAAACTAAGTGTGTATGAAAGATAAGTATCTATCTATATGAACTTACTAAGATGAATATGTGCAATGGAAGGATAAGATGATATGTGAAAATATGCTTGAAAGAGTTATGTATATATGTGATATTTGAGTTGAAGAATGTGGTAAGATATGGCTAAGCATATGAGCCAAAGAATATGAGATGAATTTTCTATGAGAACTAAAATGATGTTGTATCATTATGAATATGTAAATTTTATGCTAAGTTTATTTGTGTATGGCTTACTAAACTTTTGAAAGCTTACTCTGTGTGTGTTTGCTCTGTTTTATAGATCGTCAAAGCTACTGAAGGCTCGGGGACCGTTGAGGATCATCATCACACTACTCAACTCATTTTGGTATCTTTGAAATGTGTATATAGCTAAATATGGCATGTATAGGCTGGTCATTTTGGGTCATGTTTGATATGTGTAAATATAGCCATGAGATTTGGCTAGATAAGTGTTGATAATATGCATAAGTAAATATGAAATATGATGTATGATTTGGTATGGCTTGGTAAATATGAAATAGTTAAGTTGATGGTAAGTACATGGATGAAATGTGAGTTTCCATGTTCGATCAAAGAAAGGGATGTACGAAAGGTAAATGTGGATGAATTATGCATAAATTGTATATGTATATTTTAGTTGTGCAAATTGGCATGTTTGAAAATTAGATTGGATGCAAAGCTTTTGTTGATTAGTTTGATATGTTTTTGGATGTTAATTGTTCATGAAATGAATTGGTGGATAGCTAGCAGAGATGACCCTAGTGTGGGTGGTATTTTGGCCTTGCAAATGGTCTGTTTTGCATACACGGTTGTGGCACACGGGCGTGCCTAGTGGTCGTGGGATTAAGTCAGTAGCTAGACTAAGTGTGCACAATTTTGGCACACGGACGTGCTTAGTAGCCCTGTGAATAATTCAGTGTCTAGCCTAAGAGTACACGGTTTTGGTACACGGGCTTGTCTAGTGGTCGTATGGTTAAGTCAGGGCATATGCTCTGTTTTGGCACGGCCAGGGAACAAGGATGTGTCTAGTAGCCGTGGGAGGCACACGGCCTGCTCACACGGGCGTGTGGTCTCTATAACTTAGAAAAGTTTTTAGATTTCTAAGAATTTTGATATGGGTTCGATTTAGTCTCAACTCTATTATAAAGCATGATTAAGGTCTCGATGACCTATAAAAGGGACACTTTGACTGTGATTGATGAATTGTTTTATGAAATGTCTGTAAAAGTTTCTGATCTGTCCAGTAACTCCTTTAACCCTAATCCGACGATGGATACGGGTTAAGGGTGTTACATTTGATTTGTGTCAGAGCTACGGTTTAGCCGATTCTCGGACTAAAGTAGTGTGTCAGAGTCTAGCTATACATGCCATATATCTGAACTGTGATAGTGTGATGAATCCTGACGTGAAAAAAATGTAATTTTCGTATAGTAATGGATCCCGAAAGAGCCGTAGCTGACGATGTAGAAAGCAATGCGCCTGTTCCTACACAAGGGACAGCGCCCTCTGATTCATGACCGGCTATGAGCGGTCAAAAGGGAGAAGCTAAACAAGCTTTATTCCAGATGATGATTGAATGGTTCACTCAATTTATGAGAAATAATCCAACTGTTTCACAACCTCTGCCCCCGTTTAATCCCCTCAGACATCTGCTATGCCTCCGACTATGAATCTGAATCTATTGAATAAGCCTCCAATTGACAAAATCTGCAAGTATGGGGCTGAAGAGTTTAGGGCTACCAGTGATGACGATGCCGAGAAAGCCGAGTTTTGGCTAGAGAACACAATCTGGGTATTTGATGAAATGTCTTTGACTCTGGAAGAAAGTATTAAATGTGTTGTATCATTACTACGAGATGCGGCCTACCAGTGGTGGAAAACTTTGATTTCTGTTGTTTCGAAAGAGTAGGTCATGTGGGACTTCTTTCAGATTGAGTTTCGGAAGAAATACATCAGTAGAGATTCATTGATCAAAAACGGAAAGAATTTTTGGAATTGAAACAGGGTCGTATGTCTGTTTCGAAATATGAACGGAAGTTCGTGAGACTGAGTCAATATGCTCGTGAATGTGTATCCACCGAGGCAATAATGTGTAAAATATTTGAAGATGGTCTTAATGAAGACATCCGTTTCCTTGTTGGGATTCTGGAAATAAAAGAGTTCGTTATACTCATTGACCGAGCAACAAAGCTGAGGCACTCGAGAAAGATAAAAGGAAAGTTGAGTCTCAAGCTAGAGAGGTGAGAAAAAGATTTCAGAGTAAATCATTTCAGTCTGCTTCGAAGAAATTATGAGATGAGCATAGCCATTTAAACGTTAATGTGGGACATTCGAATAGAGATCGAGCTTGGTCACAAATGAGCTCCAAAACTCTAGCAACTTCAATAGCAAGTGTTAGAAATGTTCAATTCGAGAAACTTGAAGCATTATGGAAAAAAAATAATCGGGAAGTTGTAGATTGAATGATCGAGCTTGCTTCAGATGTGGATCATTAGATCATTTCATCCGTGATTACCCAGAATCTATTGAGCAAGAGACTACCCAGAATCCGAGATCCGATAATGCTCTAGTGAGAGGTAGACCTTCGCGAAATGCAAGAAATGTTGGTGGTAGTCAGAGAACTACAAGAGATACTGTTGCAAAATCCGAAGCTAGAGCGCCTGCCAGAGCGTATGCTATCCGAGCTCGAGAGGAAGCTTCATCTCCAGATGTTATAACGGGTACATTTTCACTTTATGGTACTTCTATGATTGCATTGATAGACCCTGGTTCTACCTATTCGTATAAATGCATGAACTTAGTATCCAGTAAGACTTTGCATGTAGAGTCTACTAAGTTTGTTATAAAAGTATCTAACCCCTTAGGTAAAAGTGTCTTGGTTGACAAAGTATGCAAGAACTGCCCGTTAATGTTTCGAGATATCTGTTTTCCTGCTGATTGATGCTATTACCATTTGATGAGTTTGATATTATTCTAGGTATGGACTAGTTGACATTGCATGATGCTGTTGTAAATTGTAAAAAAAAAAGACTATTGATTTGAGATGTCCGAATGATGAAATAGTCAGAGTTGAGTCTAATGATTTAAACGGATTACCTGCTGTGATATCTGTGTTGAAAGTTCAGAGTTATGTGAAAAAGGGCTGAGAAGCTTATTTTGCTTATGTGATTGATTCGAAAGTATCTGAAAAGAAAGTTGAATCAGTGTCAGTTGTTTGTGAGTTTTCTGATGTATTCCCTGAAGAATTACTGGGACTGCCTCTGATACGTGAGGTTGAATTTTGTATTGATCTGTTGCTTGGTACTATACCTATTTCAATAGCTCCGTATAGAATGGAAAAAACAGAGTTGAAAAAGTTAAAGTCACAGCTGCAGGAGTTGACTGACAGAGGGTTCGCTAGACTGAGTTTCTCTCCTTGGGTGCTCCTATTCTGTTTGTGAAAAAGAAAGATAGCACGATGAGAATGTGCGTCGACTATTGTCAGTTGAACAAGGTAACTTTAAAGAACAAATATCCATTGCCCAGGATTTACTATTTGTTTGATCAGTTAAAAGAAGCCATTGTGTTTTCTAAGATTGATCTGAGATAGGGATACTACTAGTTGAGAGTGAAAGATTCAGACATTCCAAAAACTGCTTTCAGAACGAGGTACGGGCATTATGAATTTTTGGTTATGCCTTTTGGATTAACAAATGCTCTACCGTCTTTATGGATCTGATGAACAGAGTTTTCCGACTGTACCTAGATTGATTTGTTATCGTATTCATTGACGAAATTTTGATTTATTAACGGGATGAAATTGAACATACTGAACAATTGAGAATTGTGTTGCAAACTCTGAGAGAAAAGAAATTGTATGCAAATTTTAGTAAATGTGAATTCTGGTCACGTGAAGTTAGTTTTCTGGAGCATATTGTGTCAGCATCTGGAATACGAGTTGATCTGAGCAAGATTTCTGCTAGTTTGGAATAGAAACCTCCAAAAAATGTGTCTGAAATCAGTAGCTTTCTAGGACTCGCTGGCTATTATCGTCGATTTGTAAAAGGATTCTCGACTATAGCTACTCCTTTAACTAAATTACTTCATAAAGATGTTAGATTTGAATGGTCCGATAGACGTCAAAAAAGTTTTGATTAGTTGAAAGCCCTTTTGACTAAAGCTCTAGTCTTGGTACAGCTAGAGTCAGGCAAAGAGTTTGTAATTTACAGTGATGCTTCGTTAAATGGTCTGGGATGTGTTTTGATCCAAGAAGGCAAAGTTGTAGCTTATGCCTCAAGACAAATAAAGCCGCATGAAAAGAATTATGTGACACACGACCTTGAGTTAGATGCGATTGTATTCTCATTAAAGATTTGGCGTCATTATCTGTTCGGTGAGAAATGTCACGTGTTTTCAGATCATAAAAGTTTGAAATATCTAATGACCCAGAAAGATTTGAATTCGTGACAAAGAAGATGGTTAGAGCAGTTGAAAGATTATGAACTTGTAATTGATTATCATCCGAGTAAAGCAAATGTCATTGCCGATGCACTGAGTAGGAAATCATTGTTTATAGTACATGCTTTGAATTCTCAATTAGATCTGTCTGATGACAATTCAGTGATAGCTGAATTGAAAGCAAAACCGTTGTTTTTACAACAGATATATGATGCTCAGAAAGTTGATAATGAAATAATAGCGAAACGAGTTCAGTATGATTTGAACTCTGACTCTGCATTTTGAGTGGATGATAATGATTGTTTAAGATTTCGAGATTGATTTTGTATTCTGAGAAACTCAGAGTTGATTGAATTGATTTTGAATGAAGCACACAACAGTCGATTATCTGCTCATTCGGGTGGTACGAAGATGTATCAGGATTTGAAACAACACTATTAGTGGTCTGGTATGAAACGAGACATAACTGATTTTGTTTCGAAGTGTTTACTTTGTCAGCAAGTAAAGGCCGAACATCAGGTTCCGTCTGGTTTGTTACAACCGATTATGATTCCCGAGTGGAAATGGGATAAAGTGACAATGGATTTTATTTCGGGATTGCCTCTAACTCCGAGAAAGAAAGATGCGATTTGGGTCATAGTTGATCGATTGACGAAATCTGCCCATTTTAATCCGATACGATCTGGTTACTCACTTGATAGACTAGCTGAGCTTTATATTTCTAAGATTGTGAGATTACACGGGGTGCCACTATCTATTGTGTCAGATAGAGATTCGAGGTTTACATCACGATTCTGGAAGAAATTGCAAGAAGCTTTAGGCACAAAATTACATTTCAATACCACTTTTCATCCACAAACGGATGGTCAGTCTGAACGAATCATTTAGATTCTCGAGGATATGTTGAGATGTTGCATCCTTAATTTTAACGGTACGTGGGAACAATATCTACCATTGATTGAATTTGCGTATAACAATAGTTTTCAATCGAGCATTAAAATGGCACCTTATGAAGCTTTGTACGGACGTAAATGTCGAACACCTCTGTTTAGACTGAGCTCAGTGAAAATAAGCTATACGGGGTTGATTTGATAAAAGACACTAAGTAGAAAGTAAAAGTAATCCATGATAGTCTAAAAGTAGCACCTGATCATCAAAAGTCTTATGCGGACTTGAAATAAAAAGAGAATGAATTTGAGATCAGTGACAAAGTGTTTTTAAAAGTGTTACCGTGGAAGAAAGTACTCCGATTTGGACGTAAAGGCAAGTTGAGTCTGAGGTTCATAGGACCATATGAGATCATTGAGCGTGTTGGACTTGTTGCATACAGATTGTTGTTGCCCACCGAGTTAGAAAGATACATAATGTATTTCATGTTTCGATGCTCCATCGATACAGATCTGATCCGTCATACGTGATTGCTCCATCTAAGACTGAAATCTGATCTGATATGACTTATGAATAAGAACCGATCTGTGTCCTAGCTCGTGAAGTGAAAGAATTAAGAAACAAGAACATTTCAGTGGTTAAAGTATTGTGGCATCGACACGGAGTGGAACAGGCTACGTGGGAGCTTGAAGATTCTATGAAACAGCAGTATCCGAACCCATTTAATGGTAAGATTTTCGATGACGAAAATCCCTAAGGGGGAGAATTGTAACAGTCTGATTTAGACCCTAGTCAGAATAGTGGTTTTGAGACCATAAATCCGAGTCTGAATAATATTTTAATATTATTTTTATATCTTTGATATGTGACTAAGCATGTGTGAAATCCTCGTATGAAAATTTGACCATTTGTGTGTTTAATTTGAGAAAAAGGGGTTAAATTGCATTAAATGCAAAATTTGTGTGCTACTTGTTAAAGCACCTATCTGTTGTGGCTTTTGAATGTTGTGGCCTTATGAGGCAATTAGACCACTATTAAATTAGTGGATAGATAAAGGACATAAATGCCCATAATGTTTCTATGTATATATGTTTAGTAAAAGGTTAAATATGTCATTTATGAATTAAAATATCTTTGATAAAAACAAAACATGAAAATGGGCATTAATTCATTCATCCTCCCACTGAAAACACAAAAGAAAGAAAGAGTTTGAAGCTTTCTAACATTTGGCTCTTTGTCTTCCTGATTAAGGTAAGTTTTGACTTCAATTTTTGATAATTTCTACGTTTGTGAAATCGTTGCTTTGTCTACTTCAAAACCCATGTCTTAATTTTGAGAATTGATGATGTTTATGAAATGTGTCAATAATGAAATGGTGAACTTTGTGATGAGTTTAGGTGTTAAATGAAAGATATGTGTTAAATGAACATGTTTTGTTCTTGATTTTTTTATGAATTTAGCTAATTAGGGCTAAATTGTGAAAATAGTATTTTGAGGGATTAAATTGTAAATTTGATGAAATGTTTGGACTTGTATGAGATACATGGGCATTCGGTTAAGTATGGATATATGGTGATCTTGTATATTTGATGTTTTGTGAAAAATAGACTAAATTGATAAAATGTGCAAATGTGGGGGTTAAGTTGCAAAAACCCCTAAATGTATGTTTTTGGATTGAATTGAATAAGATGGTGAATAAAAGGGTTAAATTTGAATATATATATATATAGATCGAGAACCGAAGAAAATAGACTTAGATTGCGGGAAAATGAAAGTAGTCGAATAACCGAGTCCGAACAAATATCCGAATCCGAGGTAAGTCAATATACAAATAAATGTATTTGCATTCCACTATTGATGTATATATGGAATGTGAATTAATAGGAATATCCATTGTGATGGAATATATATGAAATACAAGTTACGAATAAGTCGACAAGTTGTTAAAGTTCGATAAGTCCCGTGTGAACCTAGGAATAGAGAGGAATTACGTATGTCATGACATAGGTGTCCGTTATGTGATATCATGTAATACCACATCTGGGACGTTGGCATTGATTTGAGATTTCGTGTAAGACCACGTTTGGGACGTTGGCATCGATATGAGATCTACGTGTAAGACCATGTCTGGGACATTGGCATCGTAATGATTCGTGTAAGACCCTGCTTGGGATAGTGGCATCGATATCTGATTACATGTAAGACCACGTCTGGGACCTTGGCATTGTACGACTATTCTGAACACTCCGTGTATCCTATTAGATTCCGAACGGTTTAACGGGCGAATCCGAGATACGAACGATTATGTGATTGTATATCCATTTCAGGTACGTTTGATATGTAAACTAAGTGTGTATGAAAGATAAGTATCTATATGAACTTACTAAGATGAATATGTGCAATGGAAGGATAAGATGATATGTGAAAATATGCTTGAAAGAGTTATGTATATATGTGATATTTGAGTTGAAGAATGTGGTAAGATATGGCTAAGCATATGAGCCAAAGAATATGAGATGAATTTGCTATGAGAACTATGAATGATATTATATCATTATGAATATGTATATTTTATGCTAAGTTTATTTGTATATGGCTTACTAAGCTTTTGAAAGCTTACTCTGTGTGTGTTTGCTCTGTTTTATAGATCGTCAAAGCTACTAAAGGCTCGGGGACCGTCGAGGATCATCATCACACTACTCAACTCATTTTGGTATCTTTGAAATATGTATATAGCTAAATATGGCATGTATAGGCTAGTCATTTTGGATCATATTTGATATGTGTATATATAGCCATGAGATTTGGCTAGATAAGTGTTGATAATATGCATGAGTAAATATGAAATATGATGTATGATTTGGTATGGCTTGGTAAATATGAAATAGTTAAGTTGATGGTAAGTACATGGATGAAATGTGAGTTTGCATGTTCGATCAAAGAAAGGGATGTATGAAAGGTAAATGTGGATGAATTATGCATAAATTGTATATGTATATTTTAGTTGTGCAAATTGGCATGTTTGAAAATGAGATTGGATGCAAAGCTTTTGTTGATTAGTTTGATATGTTTTTGGATGTTAATTGTTCATGAAATGAATTGGTGGATAGCTAGCAGAGATGACCCTAGTGTGGGTGGTATTTTGGCCTTGCAAATGGTCTGTTTTGCAAACACGGTTGTGGCACACGGGCGTGCTTAGTGATCGTGGGATTAAGTCAGTAGCTAGCCTAAGTGTGCACGGCCTTGGCACACGGACGTGCCTGGTAGCCGTGTGAATAAGTCAGTATCTAGCCTAAGAGTACACGGCTATGGTACATGGGCGTGTCTAGTAGTCGTGTTGTTAGGTCAGTTTACATGCTCTGTTTTGGCACGGCCACGGCATAAGGATGTGTCTAGTAGCCGTGGGAGTCACACGGCCTGCTCACACGGGCGTGTGGTCTCTATAACTTAGAAAAGTTTTTAAATTTTCGAGAATTTATGTATGGGTTCGGTTTAGTCCCGACTCTATTATAAAGCATGATTAAGGTCTCGATGACCTATAAAAGGGACACTTTGATAGTGATTGATGAATTGTTTTATGAAGAGTCTGTAAAAGTTTTTGAGCTGTCCGGCAACGTCTTTAACCCTAATCCAGTGATGGATACGGGTTAGGGGTGTTACATGATTACTAGGTGTGGCACGGTATGTGCTCAATAAGGGCAATTGTAAGTAAGTGTGGCAAGGAGCCTATGACTTGTATATGGTTAGTCAATGCCATGGATGGATTATATTATGAGCTTATTGTTGCTAATTATTTCCATGCAAACTTACTAAGCTATATGCTTACCCCTTTTATTACCCTTTTTCCTTGTAGTATTGCCAAGATAACTCGAGGAACATGGATCATCGGAGTTCGAAAATCACACTATTGACATCACTTTGGTATAACAAATTAGACTTATTTTGAGTATGGCATGTATAGGACTCGAATATTTTGTTAAGTTGTAATTGTTAGCCAAAGTGTTGGTTATATATGTTACTAACGTCATTTTGTAAATGGTCTTAAAGTTAGGCCAATATTTAGCAAATTCTTTTGCTTAATGAAGATGATTTTCATGAAGTGTATGCCCTTGTGTATGGATTTCTTGATGATTTCTTATATGTGCCTTTGGGTTATGAGTTGTTTATTGATAAGCTGAACAGATTTGTATGGTTTGAACTAAGGGAAAGCAAAGAGCTTGGCGAATATCCTTGTTCTTGTCCACATGGATAGGCATACAGGCGTGTGTCTAGGCCGTGTGAAGTCTGCACCTAGGATTGGAATTTAAATCGCCACACGGTTGTAGCACACGGGTGTGCGACTGGCCGTGTAGATTAATCAGAGGTGACCACGGGTGTGCTAATAAAGGGTTGATGATATCATAGTCAAAGAGCTCCACGAGTAAAAGACACGGGTGTGTCTAGACCGTGTGTTTTGGTCAGGATCGACCACGGGCGGAAGACACGGACATGTCTTAGGGGCACACGGGCGTGTCCCTAGACCAACACGGGCGTTTGGCCCCTGTTTTAAAGAAAAGTTTTCCAAGCTCGTAAAAGTTCCCGATTAAGTTCCCAAACCTCTCGGAGGTATGTTTAGGGCCTCGTGGGCCGAGAATGATTAAATGATTGGTTCAGATGAAATCTTATAGCCCGATTTGTTATGTGTAAGCAAGATAAGTTAGGTAATGCCTTAAACCCGGTTCCGACATCGAACCCGGGCGAGGGGTGTTACAAGCATGCAATCGTCTATTTTAGCTTTTTTCAGTATTGTCGCTCGACACATTTCTCGGTACAATGTCACCGACACCGTTGATCCCTAGCTAAGTCGTCTTGCTTCTCTCAAGCCGGCTACTAGTAGTAGCCACCTCAAGTGTATTAGATTGAGAGATTTATTTGGCATTAATAGACCCCAATCGACCTCAAAATGAATGCTCGCACAAATTGCTCCTTTTCAACGTCGATCGCTGAAGTGTTGATAGTTTGGAAGTTATCCTCCAACTATCTCATCTCGATTTGGCTACCCCTAAACCTATTTGGCACCTTCCCCAGTAGTTGCTCGCATGTTGCACTCCAATCAACACTAACAACTGGCCTCGTAAAGACATCCCGATAAACTAGTAGACTAAGTTGTAAATTGACGTCCTCGAATTTAGTCTTTGGAGCATGTGCGTCTTTGGTCTCCATCTCTCACCAAAACACTGATGAGTGGGGAATCCAATTTAGTCCCCTTGGGCATGTGAGCAGCGTATAAAAAGCTTGAATCTTGCAAGTGTCCATGAATGACCTTCGGTGCACCTTCGCTTAAGTCATTTATGTACGTCTCAAGAATTCAATCTTCTGCCTAAGTATATAAACATAAAAAATTATTAATCTGAACATCATAATAATTAAGTATTTAAAATTAAATAATTTAATTTTTTTTCTTAATATCATAATAATTAGCGTATTAAAATTAAATAATATTTTCTTACTATTTGTAATTAAACGCTAGAGATGTGCTTGTCATCCAAATGAATAAGTTGTTATACCATCGAAAATTGAATAAAATAAAATCAAAAGTTTTAGACACTTTTTTTAAAATAAAAAAATAAAAAAATTAGATTTGGGAATTTAGAATAAAAAAATCGAGAATAACAAATTGAGAACAATAAATCAAGAACAATAAGTTGAAAATTGAGAGTTGAGAGTTGAATTGAATGAAATGAGAATTGGGAGGTTTATATAGGAAAAAAAATAGTCGTTTGGATTTATGACCGTTGGGAAGTTATCATTGGACAATGACACATTTTCACTGATGTTCCAAAGAAAACCCACCACGTAGACATTTTTAGGAAAGAGAAGAAAACGCGTCCTACGTGGGACTTTTTTCTGGATAATCAGTGAAAACGCACCTTGTAGGATGCATCTTCTTTTCTCTCTCCAAAAATAATATAGATTGGTAAATTTTAAGAAAAATAACATAGTTTCTCAAAGCATATATGGATAATTTTGCCTAACTTTTTTCCTCAATTTGTAATATATAAAAAAAATAAAAATTTTAACATATAATTAAATTAGGTTATGCATTAACGCAAAAAAAGATGAAAAAAATAGGACACTCCAATTACTGAATCTTCCCATTACATTTTTCCTAATGTATGTGTATGTGAATTAAGCTGTTGATTTGGTAAGATTTTTCTTAAAATCCATCAATTAACAAAATGGCTAATGATTCTCAAATCCAAGAATCAACTTTTCAAAGAAGTGAAAATGAGTGAAATAAAAAATAAAATAAAATGAATAAGAAAAGCTGAAAGGCCAGAATGGAAAAGCAAAAGACAGGGACCGGAAGGGTTGTCAAGTCACCATCAAAGTAACCTAATTTGTTCTCTTTTTCCCACTCTTTTAACTTTAAATTTCCTTCTTGTTAGAGCTCCATGATGTCTGCCACTGTTTCACACACCTGTTCCATCATCATTCTTTTCTCTTTCACTTTAATTATAAAACCATAGAATCCCAGGTTTTCTATATAATATAACTAATCACAATGCTGCCACCTTCAGTATTTTTCTTTATCATATTTAAGTGGCGATGCCAAACATTTTTTTTATTCTATTTTCTTAAGTTATTTTATAAGTTATCTTTTATATTCCATTAATTACATTCATAAGATATTTTCTATATTCTATTTGCTTAAAGTTTGCATTATAGTAATCAATGGAGCCAAGTTGGTTGCATATTACTTTTAGATTAATAAAATTATATATTCTTTTTTTTTAAAAAAAAAAAAAGATAACTTTACCTTTTAGTCAAATTACCATTCTATTTTATTTTTGTTATCTTTCATCTTTGTATTCAATAATTTTCAATTAAAAATAATAAAAAATTTAAATTAATTATAAAATATTTTATTTAATATTAAATTAAAGTATAAATTGTATTAATAATAAATTATTATTTTTCAATTAATATATATAAGTGTTTTTAGAAGATACACATATAGTCGCAATTGTAATTACAAATAACACATTCGAATAACTATAACTAAGGGCAAGCGTTCAATCGAATCAAATAAAAAATTTTGAGTTAATCGAGTTGACGAATCCTATTTTATCATGCTAACTCGATTTGAAATTTTCTTGAATTGAGTCGAGTGAGATGAAATTTGAATCGAATCAAATCGAATATATTTGTTCGAGTTAAATTAAAAAAAAATGAATTTGGGTCCTTGTAGCCACTATCACCCATTGTAATCAAATTTATTATTAATTTTCATCCCCCCATAATTTATTGATTAATCTTTTATATATAGGTTAATTTCTTTGTTTGCTTAGTTGCTTCAATTATCGTCTGATTTTGTAACCATGTATTTTGAAATTAAAAAATATATTAAATGCAAATATGTGATTTTTTTAATAAAAATTATTTTAAAGATAAAATGTGAAATTGATATAAACAGAAAATTTTAACAAGAATATTTTATGGCATCATCAATAATTTAATTTTAACAGAAATTGATAATGATTAAACAATTTAATAATACAAATAGTAAAAAATGTGAAATTTAATTCAATAATATAAATAGTAGACATAAATTTGAAAAAAAAAGTTTTGGGGGTTTGGAGGGAAGTAAAAGTTTTGGGCGAAAGCAAAAAGAAAAAAAAATAGGGTTTAGGGGAAGTAAAAGTTTTTGGGAAAAGTAAAAGAAAAAAAGTTTTGGGGGGTTGGGGGAAGTAAAATTTTTTAGGCAAAGTAAAAGTGTTAGGGTGAAAGGAATGGAAAAAAAGTTTTGGGAATTTGAGGGGAAGTAATTTTTTTGAGGGGAAAAGTAAAAGGGTTAGGGGTAGGGGTGTTCAAATTTTGGTTAAAATCAAACTAATCAATCGAACCGATATAATTAGGTTAACCGGTCAGTTAACTGATCTAATTCGGTTGGAGGTCGGTTAATGATTCTTTGAAAGTTCGGTTATCGGTTAATTCGGTTTGAAATCGGGTAATTAATTAAATTAACCGGACTTAATAATTAATAATACAAATTATATGTAGATTTAATTCGGTTAATTCAGTTCATTCGATCAAATGAACATTATCAATTTATTTTTTTATATGTTTTATACTTGTTTTAACAAAAAAAAATATAAATTTCGATTAATTCGGTTAACCGAAATATTTTGGTTTGGTTATTTTCTTTTTGAAAAAAATTCCGGTTTAGTTAACAGTTAAAATATTAAAAAGTTCGGTTAATTCAATTAATACTAGTTTGGTTCGGTCAATCATTTGAACACCCCTAGTTTGGGGGGTTGAAGGAAGGGAAGTAAAAGGGTTTGGTATTTGGTTTATTCGAATTCAAAAATTCAACTCTGTAACAGCCCAATTTTGGGTCTAGTAGGAATAGTGGTTTTGGGACCACAAATCCAACGCAATAAAATTCATTTTTATTATATTTTTTATGGTCTACGGTTTTATGGAACGATTTTGTGAAAATTTCATTCGAAAATTTTGACGTTTGGGCACTCAATTTAGTCAAAAGGACTAAATTGCAAAAAGTGCAAAACTTGAATTATATATGTTAGAGGTGTCCAATTGCTATGATATTTTAAATTGGAGGTCCTTAAATGGTAATTGGACCATTAGTTAAGTTGGTGGACAAAAATGGACATAGTTTGGTATGTTTCTAAAGTTTTTCATTAAGGGCATTTCAGTAATTTGGTTATTAAAATGAATTAATAATCAAATTACAAGCCAATGTTTTCTCATCTTCTTCCCCTTGGCTGAATTTTACATGGAGAAGACATGGCTAGGGTTTTTCAAGCTTCCAAGCTCAATTGTAAGTCCGTTCTAACCCCGTTTTTAATGCTCTTTACATTTTTGAAGTCGCTGTAACTCGATCTTTCTATTTCTACCATCATTTTGAAGAGATGTCAAGGTCTAAAATGAGTAGAAAATGCATATTTGGTGTATGATAAACGACTTTTGCTAAGTGATTTTCGGTGAAAATGCTTAAAAGGACTTATTTGTAAAAGTTGTAAAATGAGTAGTAAAAGTGCGAATAAATGAAAAATGTGGGCTGTTATGAGCATGATATGCATTTGGCTATGCTTGGGTGTAATGAAATTGAATGGAAATCATTTTACGAGCCTAGGGACTAAATTGTAATATGTCAAAAGTTTAGGGAAAAATGTAAATTTTTCCATAATGTGATTTTGGGCTAATTTGAATAGTATAATCGTTGAATAAGTTAAATGTGATATTATAGATCAAGAAAAACGAGGTTCAGACCTAGAACGAGGGAAAACGAGTATTTGACGATTTAGTCTTTTTTTCCATTTTTATGCCGAGGTAAGTTCATGTGTTTAATAAGCATTAAATTATATGTGTATAAATGCTTGGTTGATATAATTGTGGTAAGTGCTACATTATTGAAATGAAATGTGAATTCTATTGAGTACGGTACTACGGAAATGACCGACAGAGATTCGATACAACGAAAGTCCCTGTTGAACCTTAGGAATAGTTAGGATACAAATGTCATGAAATTAGGGTTACTGAGATTACGTGTAAGACCATATCTGGGATATGGCATCGATATGAGACTTCGTGTAAGACCATATTTGGGATATGGCATCGATATGAGACTTCGTGTAAGACCATAGCTTGGCTATTGGCATCGATACAAGATTACATGTAAGACCATATCTGGGATATGGCATTGGTACGGTACTGTGTGTACGAGATCCCCGAGTATCCTTTAGTATTCCAAATGGTTCAACGGGAAATTCAATGAGTATGTCAAAGAAGAGAAAGAGTATTACGTATTACGAAATGATACAGGTATGCACGTAAATTTTGCAAGTATTGACTTCATGAAATTGTGAGTTCATGATTTCCACGAGAATTATTTGTGAGAACCTTGTGATTATTGGTTAATACTTGTGATGTATGAAATTCATGGTAAATTCAATTGACGATTATGTGATTGGCTTCCGGGCCAAATTGAGTTATGATATAGCATGTTTTATTCATGCAAATTGTGATTTATCGGATATGAGAAAAAGGAAAGATTGGCATAATTGCCTATTAAAATGATTATGGAAATATGAAAAGATATGAGCTTTAAACAATTGAAAGATGTTAAAGTATATGCTTGAGAGGTGAATACTAGTAATTAAAGTGCATGTTTATTATGAGGTATGAAATGATTGATTGATTATGGTAATTTGTCATAATAGAGAGATTATGGTTATTAGGCTAATGTCAAAACATGTTAAAATATGCTTACAAATTGATAGAGCAAACAAAGTGACTGAATAAATTATAATTGTGAGTTTTATAGCAATTTATATTATCTTGTGTTTATATTATCGGACTTGGTAAATGATTGGTAAAAGTTGCTTATTACTTTCATATGGACTTATTAAGCTAAATATATATAGCTTACCCCTTTCCTTTCCTATGTCTTTTAGGGTTATTAAGCTAGCTCGGATTGGAGATCGCCGGAGATCCTATCACACTATCAAGCTATCATTTTGGGTATTGATGAATTCAAGTGTTTTGAGTTTATGGCATGTATAGGGACTTAGTCATTGTGTTAAATGTGTCATTGTGATTGTAACCAATGTGTTGGCTTATGATTGTCAAAGGCTTGTTTTGCTATTTGGCCATGTAAGTCGACTCATATTGGATAACATGGTTGTAAGCCTAAGTATATTCATATATGTGTCAATGTCCATGGTGATATGATCATGGTATGCCTAATGAATGTGAAACTTGTATGTTTGATTTAAGGCTTAATAAATGTAGTGAATATGTTAGACAAAGATATAAAGTTGATATGTTTTAACCATGAATGTGGAATCTTGCATGAATTGGTGTGGAAAGGTTGATGTTCTAAGCGTGATAAATAATGGCATGAGGATGACATGTTATTGTCTTGGTTGTGGTTGTTTAGTTGCTCTTAAATGCTTGAATTTGTGCCATGTAATGTTGTGTTGATGTGTTCAAGTGAGGGTGGCAAAATGGCTTGGTAAATAGCCTTATTTTTGTCTACACTGGTAGGCGCACGGGCGTGTGTCTAGGCCGTGTGTGACACACAGTCCACTCCACGGGCATGTGTTCCTGTCGTGTGTTCCCTGCACCTTAATTGTTGCAAAACAGAATATCTAGAATTGAGCACACGGGCAGAGACACGGGCGTGTGGCACAAGTCAGAGAGCACCCTAAATCGAACACAGCCTGAAGCACGGGTGTAACACCCCTATCCCGAGTCCATCGCCAGATTAAGGTTAGGAGCGTTACCGGACATATTGGAAATGTTCACAGACAAAATCATACATTCAATCATCATTCTCAGACATAATGTCCCTTAAACGGGTCCTCGAGACCTTAATTATGCTTAGAAGTCGAGTCGGGACTAAACTGAAACACATATGAAATTTTATGAAAATTTTAAACTTTTCAAAAATACAGGGGAGACACGCCCGTGGGAGGAGACCGTGTGCCATCCACGGCTTCTAGACACCCCCGTGTGTCCCTTCGTGTTTAAATACTGACTTGGTCCCCACGGCCACCAGACACGGTCAAGTACCGTGGTCCTATACTGACTTCGCCACCACGGCCACCAAACACGCCCGTGTCAAGGCCGTGTTATTTTTAGGCTACATTCTGCCAATTTACCCACGGTCTTAGGCACGCCCGTATGCCACAACCGTGTGACATTATAAGCCATTTACAAGGCCAAAATGCCACCCATAGGGGTCAAACCTATAAACAACATATATCATCCCATTTCATTCACATATAACCATCAAAACATACCAAATAGTCATCCCAAATCATGTATATTTGACAACTAAGGAAATCACACACTAATACATTCAAAACCAACTCCAAACATAACAATTTGCGTGACCAAATCACAATTATACCCAAACATCATTCATCTATAAACTTACCATATCAATCATGTCATACATCAACTAATCATACCAAAACAACTTCTCAAATCACATTCATTTAAGCATAATACCAAAACGTAACTAGCCAAATCACATGGCTAAGTTCAATTTACAACTCATAACAAGAACTAGCCTATACATGCCATATCTAGCTATATACATATCCAAGGTGTACCAAAATGATATTAGTAGTGTGATGACGATCCTTGATGGTCCCGAGCCTTCAGTAGCTTTGACGACCTATAAAACAGATTAAACACACACAGAGTAAGCTTTCCAAAAGCTTAGTAAGTCATATACAACTAACTTAACATAATTCATTCATAAGTATGGCAATTTGAATTCATTAACATATTCTTAATTCAAGCACATAAATGAACTCTTTGCTCACTTGGTTTGCCATTTCTTACCAATCAACACATCCCAAAGATCTTATTTGCTCATAACTCAAACATACATATATCTCAAATGTTCATTTGCATTAATGCACATACATACTTACCTTTCATGCTTATACAAAGCATATATATATAACAACTTACTTGAAACGGATGTACATTCACGTATATGCTCCTAGCTCAGAATTGTAATTCGTATCACAAATTTGCCCGTTGAACCGTTATGAATCTAATAGGATACTCAGAAAGCTCAGAATAGTCGTACAATGCCAACGTCCCAGACAAGGTCTTACATGTACTCCAATATCGATGCCACTGTCCCAGACAGGGTCTTACACAAATTAATACGATGCCGATGTCCCAGACATGGTCTTACACGTAAAACTCATATTGATGCCTACGTCCCAGACGTGGTCTTACACATAATCAGATATTGATGCCATTGTCCCGGACAGGGTCTTACACGAATCTCAAATCAATGCCAACGTCCCAGACGTTGTCTTACATGATAAAACAGAATAGATACTTATGTCATAATATAGCTAATCCTATCTACTCCTAGGTTCACACGGGACTTCTCGGACTTAGTTATTATATCGAAATTTTCTCGGATTTCATAACCACAACTTAACATAAGTATTCATAATCAACATTAGTCATATGAGCAATAATAACATTGAACAAGTATGTTTATTTGCATAATGACTTACCTCGAATTCGGTTTATCGGAATGAAAACGGCTACTCGATTACTTTCGCTTTCCCGTGATCTAAGTCCGTTTTCCTTGGTTCTTGATCTAAACACATTCAGAATTAACTCTTTTATTCACTACTTCATTCAATTCAATCCAAAGACACATATTTAGGGCTATTTGCAATTTAGCCCTCATATTTGCACACTTTATCAATTTAGTCCATTTTTCTTAAAACATCAAATTCACAAAATTTGTTCATACACATGTATAGCTGAATATCCTTAGGGACTATATAAGTCCAAATATTTCATCAAATTCACAAATTAGTCCTCTAAAATGATACTTTCACAATTTAGCCCTATTTAGCTAAATTCATCAAAAATTCAAGAACAAAGTATGTTCATCAATTACATATCTATCATTTAACACCATAAAACATCACAAAACTCATGTTCATCAATTACATATCTATCATTTAACACCATAAAACATCACAAAACTTAACATACATCAATGGCATTTTACACAAACATCATCATTTCATGAAATTGAGACATGGGTTTTAAAGCTCTCGAAGCAACGATTGCAAAAACGTAGAAATTATCGAAGACGGATCAAAACTAACCTTGAATTTTTGGCTTGCAAGTGCCGAAAATTTGAAAGCTCTTATTCTTTCTTTCCCCTTGATATTCGGCCAAAGAAAATAAGATGATAACTATCATCTTTCAATTGTTTCTTTTATTAATTATGTTAATAATTCAATTACTAAATTGCCCTTCCATTAAACATAGAAAACAATTTATTACTAAGGTTATTATGACATTCTACCATCCACTAATTCAATAATGGCTTAATTGCCATATAAGGCCCCCAACCTTACAAAGCCACAACATATTAATACTTTAACAATTAGCAAGCAACTTTCACATTTAATGCAATTTAATCCTTTTGTCAAGTTAAACACACAAACAGTCAAATTAGCTCACAGAAATTTTACCACATGCTTTGTCACATAATAACGGCACAGAAAATAATATTAAAATATTATTCGAACTCGAATTTTTGGTCCCAAAACCACTGTTCCGACTAGGGTATAAATCGGATTGTTACAACGGGCATGCCCTAGGGTCATACGGGCGTGTGAGCCCTGTAACATGAAAAATTTTCTAAGTTTTGTAAAAATTTCTAAAGTTTTCGGTTTAGTCCCGAACCACCTCCAAAGCATGGTTTGGGCGTCGTAGGCTTGTATAAGGGACTTTATGATTGAATATGAATGGTTTTAATTTGGACGCAAAATTATGACTCGGAATCGTATGAATGCTTGTGTTATAAGTCTGGTAATGCCTCGAGACTCGATTAATTCGATTTGAGTAATTTGAAATTTGAACTTTTCTCAATTTTTTCAAGTCGAATCAAATTTTGCTCACCCCTAAGTATAACATAATTAGTCATTACGAAACACTATTGGATTAAAATATACAAAATCCGTATATAATGAAACATAAATTAAAATAAATATAGACTAAGAATCCACACATGATTTATATAAAGTCAACCTAACATCTTAGAGTTTTAAAAACCTTTAACCTTAATGTTAAACTAAGTCTTCATTAACTATTAATTTATTTTTAAAAGTTGTTGTTGTAAGAGTATGCCCAAAGACCAATCATGAGATGGTTGTAATAACATACTTAATTTACCATGTTTATTAATATAAAGCGTTGTCATTATTATTTCGAGTTTTTCTTTACGTGTGTATAAATAAACTGTTTTATAATAATGTCCTAAGAATAATATGATTATTCTTAAAAGATCCTTAGTCGAGTATTATTGTTGACTAGGACAACAATAATGCATTAAGACTAACATGTAGTTGATTGATGATAAAGAGTTGTCATTGATGTGGATTGTCAAAATCAATGCATGAATATGTGTGTTAGAGAACAACATATTGGATTGACCCGTTATGAGTATGTTTATTGGATTATTATGTAATTGTCACAACATTACTCATAGTGATTAATATGTATATGATCCTCGGACTTGAGATAATTATTATCTCAACATCGTGAGTTGTATATTTTGATACAATCAAACGTGCAATCGTAATTGGTTGTTCTATAAAGACCGATGTTGGATATACCACAATCTATGTAGAGGATATGGTTGATCAATATAGGATAAGTCCCTCCTACATAATGGGAGTAATATCTTAGGCCACTTGATTGAGTGAGACTAGAAATGCATGGCCATGCTCAAATAAGTTGACATGAGATGTCATACTAATTTTTATATCATAGTCTACTCAAGATATCAAGAAACATGGGATGGACTATACAAGTGTGACTATTCCATGACTTGTGTCCATTCCAGAGATAAAGGACTTAAGGATTAATGTATGAAAGGTTAATCACAAAAAGTTATGTGGAATCATGACTTCTTGTAACTTAGGTAGCAATGATGCATTGCTAGATGCCCTCATTGTTTGTGACATTAGAATCGTTCTATTATTACCGCTAACGTTGCAAGAACCTACAAGGTCACACCTCTATGGTTTAAATGAACTAATAAAATATAATTGGTATTGTTTTTAGTTGTCACATGAATTAAATTAATTAAAGAATTAATTTAATTGGGCAATCAAATATTAAACATATTATATGTACAAGGATGTTGTACACATAATGACAACATAATTCTATTAATATATGAATTTGATTCATATATAAATTTAAATAAATATAGTTTATCAAATCCTTATTATAATTAATGTAATTATAATTTTCTGGATATAATTAATGTAATTATAATTTTCGGTTAAAAACTTTATTGTATTTATTTAATCTTATGATACATTCAAGAGATACCAATTATAAAAGGGGTATTAAAAGGATACCTAATAATGGGCCCAATGAAAAAGATACCCATTATAAAAGGCCCAATTAAAAGGATACCCAATATAAAAGGTATTTAAAGAGGCAAAGCTTATGGAAAACCCTAAGAGATTGCTTGTTAGGTCTAGCGGTACTCAAGCAAATAAACCTCCAAAATAGTTTTGGAGATTTCTTCCGCTTCATAGTCAAACCGGTGGATCACGTAGAGGCCGACATCGGAAAAGGTTGTGGCTTGATTCGACAATGAGATCAAAACTCTTGTTGCCAAGGCGTCATTGTCTACTCAGATTGAAGTTTTGGTAATTTGAAACCTTTATTTCACCCCCGATTCGTTCCTCACACATGGATCCATGGTTTGGATCACGGATCTAATTTTATTCTCACGCGCCATGGGGTATCGGCGTTCCAACGATTGTCAATAATGATTGTATTTTATTGTTTTTCTTCTTCTTTACTTTTATTTCTTGTTTAACAATTTTTATGCAAATATATGGTGAATATTTCAATATTTAGTTATAATATTAAGTTTGAGTTTTTTTATGGTTATATATTTTAATCAATTACTTTTAAATTAAAATATTTTAAATAATGAAAAATAATTAATTTTACATAAATTAATTTAATGAATTTATCTAAAGATTTATGTATAACTTAATTAAATATAAATTTAAAATATTTATTTTTAATTAAAGTGAAATAAATTTAATTTTATAACACTTCAATATGTAATTAAATTTTTATTATGTTGTAGTTAAAACTAGAAAAATGAATAAACTAAATAGAAAATATAGATAAATAATAAAAAGGGTATAATTATTTTTTTACTTAAAATTTGTTTAGTAAAAAAATCGAGGGGGCTTATAGGTTTTTTCAAACCTGGGGTAAGTGAACCTTCTTGAAACTATAAGAAGGTAAGTGTAATTTATACTAAACTTGATGTGGGTAAGTGTTTTTTTTGTTTGTCCTAAAAATTTATCGATTTAATGACGAGGTTTAAGTCCTATTAGCTTTGAGATTGCAAGTTTGGAGTCTCATTTTATGTAAATCATGTGTAGGATCTTTTTAGATTTTATTTTGATTTAAATTTCACTGTAAGAAGGATTTCTTTATATGTAATATTTTCAATTAATTAGTTTATTAAAGATTTTTTTTCTAGTCTACTACCCTAGCACGAAATAAGTCTAACTCCTCTGGCACATTTTCTTAGGTTTTATTTCTTTTGTTCTTTTGTTGATTGTTTGCTTGACGGCGGTGCGTTTTAAACATTCTCGTGGCTCTTGCATAGCAAAATGGTATTCAAGATATGATTTCTTGCCTGAAATCAGTGGAAACTGATTTAGCGGGATTAAAACTTAATAAAGACGAAGAAGCAGTCTTACAAATTCAAATAGAGCCAAATACAGATGGCGAAGCGGAGTTCTTCAGGTTAGTGAGTTGTTTCTTAACAACTAGTATTATTCACTTCCCAACAATGAAAAGTACTATGGCAAATCTTTGGCACCCTCTTCGGGGTGTTCAAATTAGAGATCTGTGAGAAAAATGATTTTTGTTTCAATTTTATCATGTTATGGATATGGATAGGGTGTTGAAAAGGTCTCCATGGACATTTAATAATCATCTACTAATATTACATAAATTACAGTGGGGGGGAGGACCCATTAAAAGTACCCTTAATACTTACGCCTTTTTGGGTACAGATCCATGATGTTCCTATTTGTCTCTTTTTTGAAAATTTGGCAATGCAATTGGGCAACTTTATAGGGGAATTTATAGAATATGATGGTGTAACAGTCCGGTTTATACCTTAGTCGGAACAGTGATTTCGGGACCACAAATCCGAGTTCGCATAATATTTTAATATTATCTGTGTCGTTAATATGTTACTAAGCATGTGTTAAATTTTCATAAGTTAATTTGTCTGTCTGTGTGTTTAATTTGACAAAAGGACTAAATTGCATAAAGTTTAAAAGTGACTTTTCATATAGTTAATGATTCAATTGAGATGGATTTATTAAAGTGAAGTCCTTAAAGGACAATTAGTCCATTATTATTTATAGTGGACGGCAACATGGTTTTATAACATGTTTTTATATGTTATTTTTATTAGTTAAAAGTTATGTTATATTTATTTTATAAGATATTATATTATATCAATAAAAAGAAAACAAAAGATAGTGGCCTTTGTTCATCCTACTTTTGGCTGAATATCAAAGAAAGAAAAAGAAAGAAAATTTGGCTAGACATTCGGCACTTGCAAGCCAAAAATTCAAGGTAATACTTTGATCGGTTTTTGATAATTTTTACGTTTTTGGAATCGTTGCTTTGAGAGCTACAAAACCCATGTCTCAATTTTGTGTATTGATGATGTTTGTGAGTTATGCCATTGATGATATGTTGAGCTTTGTGATGTTTTAAGGTGTTAAATGATAAGTTGGTGGTAGATGAACATATTTTAAATATGTTCTTGAATTTTTGATGAATTTAGCTAATTAGTGCTAAATTGAGAAAATATTATTTTGGAGGACTAATTTGTAAATTTGATGAAATATTTTGACTTATATAGTCCCCAAGGAGGTTTGGCTATGCATATGTGTGAACAAAATTTGTGAATTTGATATTTTGAGAAAAATGGACTAAATTGATAAAGTGTGCAAATTTGAGGGTTAATTTACAAATAGCCCTAAATATGTGTTCATGGATTGAATTATGTGAATTAGTGAATAAAAGGGTTAATTTAGAATATGTCTAGATCAAGAACCGAGGAAAACGGACTTAGATCGCGGGAAAGCGAAAGTTATCGAGTAGCCGTTTTCATTCCGATATATCGAATCTGAGGTAAGTCACTATGCAAATAAACGTACTTGTATGATATTATAATTTTTCATATGACTAATGTTGATTACGGATACTTATGAGAAGTTATACATATGAATTCCGAGAAGTCCGAGAAGTCCCGTGTGAACCTAGAAATAGATAGGATTAGCTAAGTCATGACATAGGTATCTGTTCTGTTTTATCATGTAAGACCACGTCTGGGACGTTGGCATCGATATGAGTATTACGTGTAAGACCACGTCTGGGACGTTGGCATCGATAAGAGCATTACGTGTAAGACCACGTCTGGGACCTTGGCATCGTTATGATCCTTACGTGTAAGACCATGTCTGGGATATCGACATTGTTTTGATTCGTATAAGACCTTGTTTGTGACAGTGGCATCGATATCCGAGTGCATATAAGACCTCGTCTGGGAAGTTGGCATTGTACGACTATTCCGAGCTTTCTGAGTATCCTACTGAATTCCTTATGGTTCAACGGGCAAGTCTGTGATATGATATGAATTGTGAATCCGAGCCATGACCAAACAAGTGAACGAATGTCTTTTTCAGGTACGTTTGGTATATATATACACAAGTGTGTATAAAAAGGTAAGTACCTATAAGACTTTGACTCGAATAGGTGTATGTTTAAATGTGAGAATGAGAATCTTAAAATGATGAATGTGGCAAATGTGGGCACAAGAACGTGAAACAAAGCATAATTGTGATATATGCTAAATGATTGGAATGTGCCTATGTATCTATTTGCAATATATGCATTTTATGCTAAGTTTGTTTGTATATTGACTTACTAAGCTTTTTGAAAGCTTACTCTATGTGCATTTTCTCTGTTTTATAGGTCGTCAAAACTACTGAGGGCTCGGGACTGTCACGGATTGTCATCACACTACTAAACTTATTTTGGTACACTTTGAAAATGTATAAAGCTAGATATGGCATGTATAGGCTAGTATTTTGGTATAAGTTGTTATGTGATCTTAGCCATGTGATTTGGCTATTTATGAGTTGAGACTTTGCTTAAATGAATGTGATATATGATGTATATCTTGGTATGGTGGAAGCATGTGAAATGGCCAAGTTTTGAATGAGCAAATGGATGAATTATGCTTGTAATGATATGAGTTTTAGTCTTTGAAATTGCCATGGTTGGAATTGGTATTGAATGCATGGTTTGAATGATTATTTTGGTATGTTTTTTATGGTTATATGTGATTGAGATATCTTGTTAAATATGGCTTGTAGGTATGACCCTTATGGGTGGCATTTTGGCCTTGTAAATGGCCTATAATGTCACACGTTTGTGGCACACGGGTGTGCCTAAAGACCGTGGGTGAATAGTAGGATGTAGCTTGGTAGTACACGGCCTCGACATGGGGGTGTCAGCTAACCATGGTGTATAAGTCAGTAGCTAGCTAAAAGTACACGGCCATGGCACACGGGTGTGCTTGGTGGCCGTGGTGGAGAAGTCAGTATATGGCCTAAGAGTACATGGCCTGAGCAAATGGGCGTGCTTGGTGGCCGTGGGGACCAAGTCAGTATAGGTCCACGGAGAGGACACACGGGAGTGTCTTGAAGTCGTGGGAAGCACACGGTCTGCTTACACAGGCGTATGATCCCTGAAACTTAGAAAAGTTTTTAATTTTCATGAAATTTTGTATGTGTTTCGGTTTAGTCCCGACCTGATTTATAAGCATGCTATTGGTCTCAAAGACTCATTTAAGGGACACGGTGTTTGAGAATGATGAATGATTGTATGAAATTTCTGTAAATGCTTTCCGATTTGTCCGGTAAAGCTCCTAACCCTAATCTGGTGACGGACTCGGGATAGGGGTGTTACAGATGGATTGAATCTAGGGAAAGAAAACAAAAATTACATGAGAATAAGAGTTCAAATTGATGTGCGGCGTCCGTTAAAAAGGAAAAAGCAGATTATGTTTTGTGGAAGTTGTGCATATGTGAGATTTAAATACGAAAGACTATCACTATCTTGTTTCTACTATGGTCGATTGGGCCATAATGATTCTTTTTATGAATCAAAGATGGCGTTAGGTGTGGAAATTGCTGAAATGGGCTGGGATTTATTGCTACGAGCTCAGTTTCAGAGGGCTTTAGCAATGAACAGTGTTTGGTTGAGAGAAGAAGGTGAAGGAAAAATGAACGGGAACAGAGAAGACAGTTATATGACAAGAAATTCCTTGTGGACGGTCGAAAATAAAAAACCAGGATATGGATAGTCTTTTGATCCGATTTTGGGAATTAATCTGGAAGGCAAGTCGGCGGTTTTGAATCAATAGGGGAAAAAGCTAATGATAGACCAAGCTTTCACTGATATGGAGTACGACCTGGAAGATGGAGTACTAATTAGAGAGGAAAGGAAGAAGAGAGATAGAGGGGAGATGGAGGTGCCAGCAGAAATGGGAGAGATTAACACCTCGGTGGTAAGAAACAGGAGGTTGTTAGAGATTAACCGTTTATCACCGGCAGCTGCCAATAGGCAAGTCGACCGGGCGCAATGAAAATCCTAAGTTGGAATGTCCGTGGATCGGGGGTCCACGGACAGTTCGAAGATTTCGACATATGCTAAAGACATAAAATCCCCAAATGGTCTTCTTTGTGGAGACGAAGTTATGTAAAAGTCAAATGGAAAGAGTTCACAATAGTTGTGGTTATGTAAATGGGATTAAAGTCGATCCGGAGGGTACTAGAGGAGGATTATGTCTGGAATGGAGAAATGATATTTGTGTTACGCTTTGAAGCTTTTCTAAAAGACATATTGATGCGATGATTGACGATAATGAAGTAAGAGGCAAATGGAGATTCACTGGTTTTTACGGATCTCCTTATGTATAAAATAGAGATAATTCCTGGGCTGCGTTAAGGAATTTATACACTGGTGAGGAGATTCATTGGTTTGTTTGTGGGGACTTCAACGAAATCATGTATAGTTTTGAAAAAAAAAGGAGGATTACCTCGAGATGAAAGAAGAATGGAAATATTTCACAACGCTCTGGCAGATTGTCATTTAATAGATGTGGGGTTCTCTGAAAATTGGTTTACATGGGAGAGGGAAAATTTACCCGAAACAAATATTAAAGAAAGATTAGATAAAGGAGTTGCAAATGAAGAATGGATGGATATGTTTTCTCAGGTAAATATTCTTCACTTAATACGCTCTTTCTCTGATCACTGTCTCCTTTTAATTAATACGAGAAAAGCTGAAAAATGGTCGAATAAGAAATTATTTAAGTTTGAAGCCTGGTGGATTATGGAGGACTTATTTGGTGAGGAGGTTAAAAACATTTAGGAGACATCTTCAGGAAATCTATTGGAAAATTAGATAATTTAAAGGAAGGTTTGCAAAGGTGGGTTGGGAGGATCTGAATTGACAGATGGAGGCGAAAGGAATTTCTTATAGCTAAGTTATCAGAACTAACAGAAGCTGATAGAGATGATTTCAATTTGGCAGAGATGATTGATACGAAGATTCAACTTAATTTTGAAATTGAAAAGGATGAATGCTATTGGGAACAAAGAACTCGTGTAAACTGGTTGAAATTTGGAGATAGGAACACAACATTTTTTCATAGCCAAGCGTCCGAAGGAGAAACTGTATTCACAAATTGAAAGATGAAGAAGATAGAGAAACAGAGATCATTCAGGAAATGGAAGGTATCGTGAGAGCCTATTTCCAGAATTTATTTATGTTAGAAGCAAGAGGAAATTATGATCATTTGCTGTCGAGAACTGATATATGCATTTTCGAGGAGGATAATCAAAGACTTACGTCACTATACACAAAGGAAGAGATTCGAGAAACAGCGTTTGAAATGGGACCCACAAAAGCCCTAGGTGAAGATGGATTTTTGGTTTTATTTTATCAAAAGTGCTGGCACATTGTTGGGGATAATGTCACCAAATTTTGTCTACAAATCCTTAATGAAGGCAAGGAGGTTAAACATATCAACTCTACTCATATAGTACTCATTCTAAAAATTGCCAACCCATATGATATGAAGCAGTTTAGGCCTATTAGCTTATGCAATGTGATTTATAAAATTTTGGCAAAAGTTATTGCAAATCGGCTCAAAGGAGTTATCAAGAAATGTATTGATTCAGCTCAAAGCACTTTCATACCAGGAAGATTGATCTCAGATAATGTACTGCTGGCTTATGAAATTCTTCATGCATTGAATCAGAAGAGGTTGGGGAAAAAAGGGTTCATGGCAGTGAAGCTAGATATGAGCAAGGCATACGACAGAGTTGAATGGAACTTCATAAAGGAAATAATGGCTTGAATGGGTTTTTCTATAAACTGGATTGAAACTATTATGAAATGTTTAACTTCTGTTTCCTATTCTGTTGTGGTTAATGGACATACAGGAGAAAGTTTTCGACCAAAAAGGGGACTTCGTCAAGGAGATCTATTGAGACCGTTTTTATTTCTCATATGCAGAGAGGGTTTATCTTGTTTAATGCGACTTGCAGCTGGAGAAGGACTATTGAAAGGAGTGAAAGCTAGCAAAAGTGGTCTACATGTATCGCATTTGTTATTTGAAGATGCCTGTATCTTATTTAGTGAAGCGACTAATAGAGGGGCTACTTTATTGAAAGGAATTCTAAGGGAATACAGAATCTGTTCGGGTCAATGCGTTAATTTTGATAAATCAAGGGTATTCTTTAGCAAAAACACGTCAGAGGAAGACAGAAAAACGGTTGTAAACATTTTGGGGGTGTGGAGTTTAAACAATTTGGAGCATTATCTTGGATTGTCCAACATGGTTGGAAGAAAGAAAAAGGAGACGTTTTAGAACTTAAAAGATCAGATTAAGAAGCGTGAAGAAAAAGAAGACGTTTTAGAACTTAAAAAATTAGATTAAGAAGCGTGTTGACAATTGGAGCACTAGACACCTATCTCAAGGTGGGAAGGAAATATTAATCAAGGCTATTCTTCAAGCCATTCCAACCTATACAATGGTCTTTTTTTACTACCGAAATCATTATGTCTTAAGTTAGAGAGCATTATAGCTAAATTTTGTGGCAGAGAAGACATGGAAATCAGGAAATTCACTGGCGTACGTGGAGGAATCTTTGTATTTTAAAGGAGAAAGGGGGTCTCGGATTTTGAAATTTTAGCCAATTTAACATTGCTTTATTAGCCAAGCAAGGTTGGCACCTTATTAATTATCCGAATTCATTATTAGCGAGGGTTCTTAAAGCTAAATACTAGCCGCATTCGGATTTCCTTAATGCCTGATTAGGAAACTTACCTTCACTTACTTGGAATAGTGTTTTGGCTGCTAAGGGCTTGCTATAGGATGGGCTGTGCTGGAGAGTGGGAAGGGGAATTAAAATTTCTGTTTGGGATGATCGTTGGATCCTAGGAATTGACCCAGGTGAATGGAGCAACAGAAACGACAATAGAGTAAAGTTAGTCTCGGATTTAATTGAAGCCACAAATAGAACATGGAAGACAGATTTAATTAATAGTACCTTTCAAGAAGATGTAGGTCAAAAAATTTTGTAGATCCCTCTTGCAGAAACACCTCACGATGATTTTCAAGTGTGGAAAGGAGAACTATCTAGCGAATTTTCTGTGAGGAGTGCCTACAAATTATTATAAGATGCTAGCTCGAACCTAATATTTATTTAATACAGACCGATCTAAAAGATTTCTACAAAAAGCTATGGAATCTACAGCTACCTTCAAAAATTACAATTACAATATGGAGAATATCCTGGAATTATATCCCTACTCTAGCCCATCTAAAGTATAAACGAGTGACAAATAATGCATTATGTCTTTGCTGCGGAAGATTGGAAAAAGACAACACTCATGTTTTCGGCAATGTCCTGTAATAGTTGAGGTATTGGCAAATATTAGACCTTTCTTAGGTTATTAATAGTACGATTCAAAGTTTTTGGGAGTGGATTATCTGGATCTTTAAGAAGAGTACTTATGAACAGTGTAGAATGTTCTGTTGCGGATTGTGGTTCATCTGGAACTCGAGGAATAAACTCATACATGAAAGAAAGTCGGAGATAGGGAGAGAGTTATCACAAAAAGTTCAACTATACACAGCCGAACTCGAAGGTTTGACGGAAAGAATAAGTACCTTGAATACGGATAGAAGCCATAGTCAACGAAAAGCTAATGCCAGGGTGACGATTCAATTTGACGTAGCTTTTGACAAAGGGAATTTTAAATCGGCATCGGGTCTGGTGGTTTGGGGCCGATCAGGGGAACTAATTGCAACGAAGACTGTATTGCACACAAATGTTCCATCTCCATTTGCAGCAGAAGCCTTTGAAGGTCTACAGGCTCCAAAGCTAGGAATTGCGATGAATCTCCTCTCAGTAACGATTATGGGAAATTCCCGTACAGTTATCAAGAAATGTCAATCAACGAAACCACATAAATCTGTTATAGGGGCGATTATTAGCAACATTCAAAGCAAGAAGATTTGTTTCCAAGAAATCAGTTTCATTTTATCAACATAATAGAAAACGCCTTTGCCCACAAAATTGCAGAAGAATCTTTAAAGAAGGGAGAGGAAACATACTTGGTGAGAGCGACTGTAGATCATTATCATTTGAATCTGGAGGGACGATGGAGAAGAGACCCAGTCTGAAGCTTGTAGTGTGAAGGAAGAAATAAATCGGGTAGCAGGCAAATCAAGATATTGAAACGGCTATCAACTGAACAGGTGGGACAAGGGATGGGACAAGACAATGGAAGGAGGCGTCCAGTTGTTCTTGAATCGACTAGCAGTAATGACATTAGGTTTCCTTTTCTGTAGCATTAAACGAATTGTCTTTTACAAAGTTGTGCTTTTTGAATTTTGTTTTGTTTTTTAATAGGTAGCTTGAAAGTTTGAAAAACTTTATCAGGCCTAAACCCAATATTAGGACCCAATTAGGCTTTTCCTTCTTATTATTAATAAATTACTAGTTGATTTTATTCAAAAAAAAATTCACAGTATCTATACTTTTTATGATTTAGGTTTAAATATATTTCAATTATCAACCTTTTTATTATAATTAGTTGAACACATTTTTTTAAACTAATTTGTAACATTTTCAAAATAATTGAAAATAAATTATATGCATGGGTACTAGGTCGTAAGTGCCTAAGTTCAAGATTCACAATGTGCAATTCTATACATAAGTTTCCAAGTCTAATCTTGTACAATTGTCATGTGTGTGTTTTAGTTCAGTTACTCTAGTTTGGTAGGATTAATTTAAATTATTTCAATTCTTAATTTATTTGTATTGTAATAATTTAATTTTACTCTTTAATTACTCAAACAGTATATTTTTATTGTAATAATTTAATATTTATGATTATATTTGTATTTGTATTTATAGTTTAATTGTAAAAAAAAATAATCCTAATCTTCAAGAGCGTCTTGTCTAATAGAAAAAGTACTGCAGCAATGTATTGATGTGGGCCAACACAAAATTATACAAAAGAATACATGCCCATCCACCTTATTCACATTGGGAGAATGGTGGGCCATCCTTTGCGCGTGATGCTGCCTAAATCAATGCAAGTGTCCCTCACTCACACTCTCTTTATTATCTTCGCTCTTTAGTCTTTACACAAAACAAATACAATTCGTTTTGGGTTAAGTGTGGAGGAAACAAATCTCACATCTATTTAAATTAAATTTTAATTTTATAAAACAAATATGATCATTTCTTTATCAAAAATATATTTTCTTAATCCATGGGCAACTTCCATTTTTAAGCAAGTAAATACTTCAGCAATGGTTAAAATTTAGTTTTATAAAATTGTATGGTAAAATTTTAATTTTATAAAATTAATAAGTATTTATTAATATATATGTAAATATTAAGATTCAAATCTCACAATAATATTTTTCAATGGTGATTTGTAAGTGCTATTTTCAAATCTCTATGAGATCAAAAGCATGCCATAACCTTGAATTGAGATGACTCCCATCACCTATAACCTATCTGAAAAAAATATATATTTACAAAAATGAGTTCTTTTTAATGAAAATATTTCATATAATAAAAATCTATATCTATATTGTTGACCTAAATAAGTATAATTGAAAGAAACAAAATATGGTTTTTAAACCATTAATTTTATCATTTTAATTAAAATATTATTTAATTTTAATATAACGTTTTAGTAAATATATTTTTATACAATTCTTTTCATCCACATATTGAGTGTGTCATAATTTAGTATTATTAAAATATTTTTTTAACATTTTAATTTTTATAGTAATTTTTACAATTATATCATATTCACACTTATAAAAAAATTTAAATCATACTAAATTATGGCACACTTATTATATGGAGAAAAATATGTAAAAGTATATTTATGAAAGATTATATAAAATCAAAAGAGATTTTGTTGAAATGACAAAATTAAGACTTTAAAGATATTGATATTGTAAGTTTCAAATGCCTTTGAAGTTTTATTATGAGTTAAATTGCTTTTTTTCTTTTTAGTTTTATATAAAAAGCAAAAGTACTTTTATTATAATATTTGTAACATTTTAAAATAGAAATAATTTTTTAATTACTTTTAGCTGAATTATTAATGATTAACTTGTGGCAAATCAGAAACTTAAATATAATTTAAATTTTGTGAATAATTTTTTACCCAATTCTTTTTCTATTAAATTAACCCTTACTCTTTACTCAAACAATTTTCCAATTAGATTAGGCTTCGGTCAATGAGTGTGGCAGAAGAAAAACGACTATATTATAAAGCAAGAACTCTACTTTTAGTTGAGATTTATTTTTCAAAAATTAAATACCTTGAAAACGGCTTCATCAGTCGTTACTCTTTGAAAATACTTCCAACAACTAGATTATTTCTTAGCAAAATCTATAATTTTTAAAAATATTTTCTTCAAAAATATCATAAGAGCTATTTATTTATTTGTGATAGATACATTTTTTTTTGTATAAAATAAACTTGGGCGAACTAAACTATTACCTTTTATCTTTTTTTATTATTAATTGACGAATATTCTCTTCCAACAGACTTTTTAGAGGAGGTAATGGATCATCAAGAATAGCTAATTAATCTACTTCGCCTCCATCTACTTTAGCTAGATAATCAACAACTTTATTTTCATCCCACTGAATGTGATGAAACTTAACTTGTCAATCCTTGGAGCACCAGTCATGTATCATTTTGATTTTATCAATGTTACTTACTGCAGATCATCCCGAAAAATATCAATTAATAATGTGTTGTCACTTTCCAATTTTTTTTTGTCTAAATCTTGTGATGGTGACACTTACTCCTAATAATGCATCCATATTTAATTAGTTATACATTTCACAAGTTAATCGGTTAGGTAACATTTTTAAAATTAATAATTTTCATTAAAAGAATATTTTTTTAATTTTAAGTTTTTTTTAACATTAATTTCATTATAAGTTCTTATCATGTCAGTTTTTTTTATACTATACCTATACCTATAATTGCCCATAGCCTCGTCCAACCATTAAATAATAGGATAATATGCTACAGCGCATTCGAATCAACATCCTCTTATACTGACAATAATATCGATACAATTCGAATTAAATCTTAACCGGTTAAATTTAATTTCTTTTAAATATAGGATCGATTATTTTATTAATAATTTTACCGTCTATTTTTAACATTTACAGATACTCCTCTTAACAATATGTCTCCGACTTACACATTGATATACGGGCTTCATTATTAGTATTTATTTTATATAAATTTTCTTTTCTTAATCTACAATGTGAAATGAAGTTATCATTACGCTAGCAAATTCAGTGTAAAATGAACAAAAATATTGTATATACTGTAAAAGAAAAGTGAAACTCAAAATCTGTAAAAGAAGCGATCTTAGCTTCTCTTGAGACAATCATAGGTTTCTTTTGGCAGAAAGCAGAAAGACTGAAACCCTTACCGAACATTTTTATGGTATTTTTTTTTTTCCTCATCCTATCTGATTTTCTGTCTCTGGTAATAGCAAGAAGACAATAGCAACCAACCATGGCTGCTGGCAACAAGTTTGCTAGATTTTTGCATAAACACACCAGCAAAATCACTGTTATTTTAGTCTACGCTGTGCTTGAATGGATCCTCATCTTCCTCCTTTTACTCAACTCTTTCTTCACTTACTTGATTACTAAGTTTGCCAATTATTTTGGCCTTAAACCACCTTGTCCCTGGTGTTCTAGAGTTGACCATGTCCTGGAGCCCGACAACAACAACTCCTCAAACTCTTACAGGGATCTTGTCTGTGACAAACATGGTTCCGAGATTTCCAAATTGAGTTACTGTTCAAGTCATGGGAAACTAGCGGAACCACATCTGATGTGTGAGGAATGCTTGGCTTCTAGGCCAACGCCTAGTGACGGTAAATCCACTGGAATGACAAGGAGGATTGCTTTCATTTCATGGGTGAGTGGTGATCCCAAGCTTGACAATGGTGAAAAGGTTGTCCCTTGTTCTTGCTGCAATGGCACCAAACTTCATCCTCCATATTTCCTGTTCAAGCCTAGTTGGGGTGCTTTGGATTGTGCAGAAAAAGGAAGTTTGATAATACAAGCAATCGAAGATGATGATGATAACGATGGCAGTGAAAGCGATCAGTGCAAAGATGGTGAGGATATGATTGAGATTAAACTCAACAACCAAGATGATGACGACCAAAACGATCAAAGGGCTAAAACTGAGCATCAGGTGCTTTCTGTTGTTGAAAAATATGTACATGAAGATGACAGATCAGACGCCATCAATATTGCAGAGAAGCATTTCAGCAGTGCCACAAGTGGAATCGTTGAACCCTGTTTTGCTGGAGATTATATGCTAGACTTCATTAATCTGCATCATCAGAAATGTGTTTCAGATCGCTTATTTCCTGTTGAATTAATTGATTTATCAACATCTGCATGCCATTTCTCAGAAAAGCAAGATAATGGAAGTGAAACTAGTGATTCTTCTAATGAAGAGACACCATTACATGCTATTGATGAGATTGCAGAGACTATTACCAGTCCCAGGGAGGCTGAAAACCTGGAGCTAGGTATGTAATTGCTATTCAGTATATTTGCTTAACCATGATTTATTGTACTTACCATACAAGTATCATTTTCCGCTTTCAATGTGTTCCTTGATAGCAGATCATCAACTAGACAAGAATGATCTTAATCTAATGGCTGAGCGACCAATTTCCGAGACCACATTGTTAAGCACTCAAGACTCTGATCTGCCTCAAGTTCAGGTGTCAGATCCTTCATTGCAATGCTTACGAGAAGATGGCTTTTCAACGTTTAAGGATCAAGATAAAGGTGTTGACGCTCCTGAATCAAGCAAGACTCGTAAGACTATACTTGTGTTCATCATTGTGGTCAAGCATTTGATCTTGTGAATGGTAATTATATTTAATATATGTATCATATGTTGTACAGAAATTCTTGGTTTTACACTAGGTACACATGAAGAGAAGAGCACAATGGATGAGAACAGAGAAAGGATAAACGCTTCTTTATCGGTTCATACGGATTGTAACAACAACGAAGCAGAGGAGGAAAAGTTCCCTGACACTCCAACTTCATCACACGAAGGTATGCATTACTTGCATAATAAACTGCTATTCTTCGAGAAAAGAGAATCGGGTATTGAGGGGTCTTTAGATGGGAATGTAGTAACTGAGATGGAAAGTGGTGATCCGGTTCGAACCATTGAAAGGCTGAAAACTTCCTTAAAAGCTGAAAGAAAGGCATTGAGTGCTTTATATGCAGAGCTTGAAGAAGAGAGGAGCGCCTCTGCAATTGCTGCAAATCAGACAATGGCCATGATAACACGGCTTCAAGAGGAGAAGGCGGCAATGCAAATGGAAGCTTTGCAGTACCAGAGGATGATGGAAGAACAATCTGAATATGACCAAGAGGCCCTTCAACTACTAAATGAGCTTATGATCAAACGAGAGAAGGAGAAGGAAGAACTCGAGAAAGAATTGGAAGTTTACCGCAAGAAGGTTCTCTATTATGAGGCCAAAGAAAAGACGAGGATAATGAGGATAAGCAAAGATGGAAGCTTGGGAAGTGGGAAATCTTCGGCTGCTTGTAGCTATGCGGAGGATAGCGACGAGCTATCCATAGACCTGAATCGTGAAGCCAAGGATGAAGATAGCAGCTTCTCTGGCAACCAAGAAAGCAGCAGTGATGCAGTTGGTAACTTGGAAGAAATGGCACTGGATTGTGTAAACCATATAAGTGCCCTTGATGAATCGTTGACAGAATTCGAGGAAGAGAGGCTGTCCATCCTGGATCAGCTTAAGGCATTGGAAGATAAGTTACTAACTATGGGGGATGATCAATTCATGGAGGACTTGAAATCAATTCAGAATTCCTTTGATGGTCTTGATAAGAAGAATGACCTGCGCAGCAAAGAAGGTAATGGATTTTCAAAAGAAACAAGTTGTGGCAAAACAATGGCTTCCATGGCAAAGAGTCTCCTTCCTTTCCTGGATGCAGCTGATAACGGGACTGAGGAAGTAACGATGTATGGAAAACAAGGAGAATCTGATTCTGAACCGGTAGTAATGCAGACATATCCTGGTCCAGAACTGGAGTTGGACCCCAAGAAACTTGCAATTGAAGAGGAGGTGGATCATGTTTATGAGAGGCTACAAGCACTTGAAGAAGACAAGGAATTTCTCAAGAACTGCATGAGTTCCATAAAGAAAGGAGACAAAGGGATGGATCTCCTCCAAGAAATCCTGCAACATCTCCGAGATCTGAGAGCCGTCGAACTTCGAACAAGGACCTTGAGTGGTGATGTGCAAGGGTGATCTTAGGCTTGCCGTGCATAAAAGGAATCACCTGGACCTAGTAATTTCATATATATTCAAGTGTCTATAGGGAATATCTCCAGATTGATGGGGAGATTCCTTATCTTCCTTCCTTTTGGGCTTACAAGAATGATGCAAGTTCCCAAAATTGGAAGGATCTCCTCTTTGTCTGCCTTATTTACAACCAAAAAGGAAAGGGTGGAAAATGAAGGAAAACATACCATCTACCTGGGTTGTTCATGTAGAGTAAGTCAGTTGAGAACCTAGTAACATGTTTTTCTTATTTGTTTAGATTTCATTTACTCTTTTCTCCATAAGGTTTGGAAGAAGATTTGAAAGGAGAGGGAAGAAGGCTTTATCCTTTACTCTCTTACTGTTTGCATCAGGGAATGTTTTAGATTTCATGATTTTTTTTTTCTTTTTTGGAACTCAAACATATGTGTTGACTTTCTATAGCTTTGTATGAAATTAATGTTGTTTCTGTCTTCTTTGGGTTCTCTCCCTTAGTTAAACTGTCATGTGTATGGCTTCTCATTTAGAACAGGGGGAATTGCATATTCAAATTACTTGTGAATCTGATAGAAGATAATTTCTTGGTTCTTGGTTAGAACTCTCTGTTGTAAATATATTATATAGTACATTTCATATATGAAAGATTGTGATTTTTTGAGGTGACACTTATCTACCTATTGGTATATATATTAAAAATGTCTTATATTAGAGTTGAAATATTCATTTCTGAGTGTATCTTTCTTTCTTTTAAAAATGTTTTCTAGATGCATTTTAATTTGTAAGAACAATTTGAGTGGGCTTATATTATTTTAAATCAATATAAAAAACATGGTATCATGAAAATAGCATTTCTTTTATTATTTTGCGTAATAAAAAAATAAATTATTTAAAATAGTTTCTCGAGAACGCCTTGCTCTTATATATATATATTTTTATAATTTCCGATTTTCAAGTTCAACCATATATTTATACAACACTTTTGACGTATATATATTTTTTGGTAGGGGTTAGTTTTTAAAAATATATACTTGTTTTAGATAAGAATTTTTCTTGTCGATTAAAGCAACGCTATCAAAATGGTCAATATTATATTATGTACATATATAAACTTGATTGGATATAATATATATATTTTAAATTTTTATATAATAAAATTTTGAAAATAATAATTTTTATATCTCAATGTATCAAATTCAAATGTATTAACAAAAATAAAAAATGGAGTAGAATAGATAAAATGTAATATGAGCTTATATAATCATGCAACAAAGCAGTGACATAGTTGTTACCTAATCATAATTAGCAGACAGTGGAGTCTATATTAGATTCAGACTTTCCTTGAAACAAGTTCTCAACCCAAAAGCCAATGTGATATTTTCAGTGCTACAAGCAAAAGAGAGTAAAATACAATATGCAAATAAATAAATAATAGGTGTAAAATGGAGTAGTCCAAAAAAAAAAAAAAAAAAAAAAGGTGAAGATTCTCAACTTCCATTTGTTTTTTATTTACTAGTATGGTTATTTTTATATTTTACATTAAATTAATTATTTGTTTGTGTTAAATTATGGAGTAAAGTTTTAAAAATTAAAATATGCTCTAAGTCTATATACATTTGTATATTTGGATTTTAATCCTTCTATTTTTATTTTAAATAGTCTCTTTACTTTTCAGATTTAAAAATTTAAGTCTAATTGTTATCACCATTAAAACTTTTTGGTGTGACCTTTTGAAATTAAAAAAAAAATATTCACTTGGTAGTCATGTAACAATAAAAATAACGTTGAAAATATTGATTAAGATTTTTGTTTTCTTAAAAGCACTCATTTGAACTTGCCATGATAAAATAACTTTATTGTTAAAATAGTGTTCTTAAAAAGAAATTGAAGGCATCATTTAGATTCAAATAGTTAACAATATTAACTATTTAGACTTGCTAATGACATTATAAAAATAGAAAGACCAAATTATGTCAAAATTTAAAGTATATAGATGGAATCTCAAGTTTCAGCATAGTATAAAGGCCAAAATTGAAAATTGACCATCATATTATAAAGTAAAAAAAAAATCAATACAAACATAAAAGAAATAGAAAGTCACATGTCAATCTCTAAAACTCTTAGAACATTCAAATTAGTTAGAATTTAAAGTATAAAAATTTAAACTTAAATTTAAGCATAATAAAGAGCTAAAATTAAAATTTAACCATTTTTCTAAAATGTAAAAGAAAAAAAAAAGGGAACATTAGTAGGTATACCCATGTGTCAACAAATGAAGATATTTTGGATCTTTCTGGTCACTAAGTACTTAACACTGTGACTTTAGTGCCCACGAGATAAGCTCTGAATCTGCCTTGGCTTTTCTTTGTCCTAGGAGTGCTCCTACGGCAAAGTCACTTATAGCATACATCAGTTCAACGGTAAAGTCCAATTTGGTGTAGTGACTATTGGTGCTGTGATCAATCGCTTATTCAATTCCTCAAATGCTTGCAAACATGACCTATCAAAATTAAAAGATCTGTTTTGTTCCAATAATGTGTAGAGAGGTTTGGATAATTTGGATAAGTCCTTGATAAATCGATGATAGAATCACGTGTGACCGAGGAAGCTTCGGATACCTTTTATTGAAGTGGGTGGTGGCAATTTCTCAATAACCTCAAATTTTACTTTGTCAACGACAATTCCTTGCTGTGGAATCTTATGTCCTAGAATAATGCCCTCACAAACCATGAAGTGACATTTTTCCCAATTCAGCACAAGATTGGTTTCTTGACATCGACAAAGAACTAACAACAGATTTTGCAAATAGTCTTCAAATGTATCGTCAAACACTGAGAAGTCGTCCATAAACATTTCTAAGAATTTCTCTACCATGTCTGAAAATATTGCCATCATGTAACGCTGAAAAGTTGTAGGGGCATTGTATAATCCAAATGGCATTCTTCGAAATACAAAAGTTTCATACGGACATATGAATGTGGTCTTCTCTTGATCAGCAGGAGCTATGGCAATCTGATTGTACCTTGAGTTTCCAACTAGGTAGAAGACTTTCCCTACTAGTCTATCCAACATTTGATCGATAAATGGTAGAGGGAAATGGTCCTTCCTTATTGCTTTGTTGAGTTTCTGATAATCTATACAAACCCTCCATCCCGTGATAGTACGAGTAGGAATAAGTTCATTGCTATCGTTGCTTACCATAGTGATACCTCATTTTTTAGGGACACATTGAACATGGCTCACCCAAGAATCATCAGCAATTGGGTATATGATTCCAACATCAAGCCATTTGATAATATTCTTTTTCACAATTTTCTTCATGATAGGATTCAGTCTCCTCTACTGCTCAATACATTTTCCATGGTAATCCTCCAATATTATATTGTGTATGCAAATTGTTGGACTGATTCCCTTGATATCTGTAATTGACCACCCCAAGGCTTTTTTAGATGTCTTTAAAACTTCCAATAATTGAGCCTCTTGATCTGTTGTTAACTCAACAGAGATAACTATTGAAAATGTGTTGTTATCTCCCAGATACGCATACTTCAAATGTACTGGCCAGGGCTTCAATTCCAGCTTAAGAGGGTCTTCTATGGATGGTTGAGGAGATTTAAAAAAACAATCGGACAAATTTAATGATTCAAAACTTCTCCTTGATCTATTTCCAATTTGTTGAACTTCTATTAGTTTATCAAAATCTATAATCATGTCTGCGTCAATTAACTGACATACATCTGCATCATTTTCTAAATTGTTAGGACAAAAATCTACATTTTTTCTTGTACTGCTGTATCAATAATCTTAATAGCATGGCATTCTTCATCAGTATCTGTACACTTCATAACATCAAAGACATTAAAAGTTAATTGTTGATCATTAACTCTCATAGTTAATTCACCTTTTTGGATATCAATTAGTGTCCTACCAGTTGCTAAGAAAAGTCTCCCAAGAATGATTGGCACCTTTTTATCAGCCTTACATTCCAAAATAATAAAATCTGCTGGAAAAATAAATTTGTCAACTCTTACCAGCATTGTAACACCCCAAACTTGTATCCATCGCTGGAATAAGGTTACGGAGTATTACTGTAAAAACGTAACTCAAATCATTCATTTTCAACATTTCATTAACACTGAAAATGTAACACCCCTTACCCATTTTCTATAGTGGGACCGGGCACGAGGCATTACCATGCTTAACTCTTACAATTATACAACACTAGCTATAAAACTCATTACAAATTAAAACTCTTCCATCCATGTGCCTATCGTTCTTATAATGGACCAACGAGGCCCTAGACATACTTCTAAAAAGTTTCGGGATAATTTGAAAACTTTTGTGCACTTAAGGAAAATTTTCCTGAGCAGGGGCTACACGCCCGTGGGGGAGATGACACGCCCGTGTATCATCTCACACGCCAGTGTTCGACGCCCGTGGTCGACACTGACTTGAATCACATGACCTGGACACACGCCCATAGGACTGGCCCGTGGTCCCCTCTGATTAATCCACACGGCCTGGGCACGCCCGTGTGCTTCAACCGTGTGACAATTCAAATTCCAATTTCAAGATGCAGACCTCACACGGCCTGAGCACACATCCATGAATTGGCCATTTGTCACACACGGCCTAAACACACGCCCGTGTGCCTACCCATGTGGACAAGAACAAGGCTATTTGCCAAGCTTTTTGCACCCCTCTAGCTCACATCCCATGAACCCATTCAACATATCAATAAACAACTCATAATTGCAATATAAACTTCCATGGATAACTTTATATTTTCATAAATGATAGGGTGAGCCATCAACCATGGCAATATACAAAATAGTTATCTTAACAAGGGGCCAATACACTTTTGGCCAAATCAACAAAATAATCTAACTAGTCTAGCCCCTATACATGCCATACACAAAATCACTAAGTCTAAATATACCAAGGTGAGTAGATAGTGTTGGCGATCTTCTGGTTATCCTCGTATCTCAGCTCGGCTCTTAAACTCTATAAAATAAGGGAAAAAGAGAAGGGAAGTAAGCTTTAAGCTTAGTAAGTTTACATGTAAACAATATAACAATATATCATGTACTAATCATTTACATAGCATTACATACTAAGTAAGAAACAATCTACATTTATAATCATGCTTACTCATTTCCTCCTTGTCTATATTCCCACCATATCACAAGCTTAATGTATACATTCATTAGCATGTTCCCCTGCACTTAGCATCACAATATCACATAAACAACACATCACAACCTCTTAATCAATTACTCGTAGTCAAATTACTCGGTGGTTCCGCACTTAGCCCACCATCAGTCTTTATTAGGGTGGTATCAAACATAGCCCACCAAAAGGGTTAGTTACGGTGGTATCGCACATAGCCCACCAGATGATAAATAAACGATGGTATCGCACATAGCGCATCTTAATTAAGCAACAAGGTGGTATTGCACTTAGCCCACCATCAAATGCTGTCATGACATGTTCATATGACTATTTCATCATTCATACAATAATTATTCAATAACTACCACATTCGATCCACTTGAACCACACATGTTCTTAATCATACACACACCAATTAGCAACATAATGTGTATAAAGAAAATGCATTGTTTACACATAAACTTATCTCGATACAAAATATGTAAATTTGTAGTTTAATCTGAAACCTTGCCTTTCTCCCGGTCAAGGTTGATTCCACGTTCTTCTTGATCTATAATGATAAAATTCATCCATTTAGATCATCATATGATCACAATACATCAAAATCTACACTTGGGCAAAAATGACCATTTTTCCCTTGTATTATCGCAAAATTATGATTTTGCCCCTAGGCTCGTAAATTATTTTTCAACATATTTTCTCAATAAATAAGCCTAGTTGAGCATTTATCTCTCTTACAACTACTCAAAATTCCAACTATTTCATGCATTTATGACACAATTTAAAGCTTTGCATTCAAGTCCTAATTACGTGTTTTCATGCTAACACCTTTCACAAAAGTTGTTTTTCATCTCCCTAACTTTCATTTTCTTCCATAAAAACTCAGCTAACAACATGAACACTCTCATGGCAAGTCCCTAGACTTTCAACCATATCACAAACTAGTCCCCTCATTAGTTAGCTTAAGCTTTGAGGACTCCAAAAGTACAAAAATTATCAAATAACACCACCAAAATCACTTATTGTAGGGAGAATTGTGTGGCTGAAAGTTTGAACCCCAAGAGATCCATTTTCTCTTCAATTTTTGGTGGAAAGAGATGAGTGAATAGTGAAAGATGATAGTTTTTCTTTTTACCATATTTTATTCATCTTTTCCCATCCAATTTCACCCAATTTTGACCAAAATTAAAAATCTTGTCCCCCTAGACCCTACATGGCCGGCCATCACTTGTTAAATGGCCTAATTGTACTTTAAAGACCCCCAAATTTCATTCCATAGCTATTAGATACCTCTACCTTATAAAATAGAACTTTTGCATCTTATGCGATTTAGTCATTTTTCATAATTAAGCATGCTATTGCTAAAATTAAAGCACCAAAATTTCTACATAACCATATTTTAATGCTATAACACATAAAATAACATCGAATAATTTTCCTTATCCTCGGCTTAGTGGTTTTGAAACCACTATTTCGACTAGCCCTAAAATCAGGCTGTTACAGAAAAATCCAATCAAGCACATGCATAGTGCAGGAAAAGGTGGCGATGACCTTCCTTCCATTTGTCTAAATTGTTTTCCTATGGCATTTTTATCAGCAATACAAGTTACATCTATGTTAGCATTTTTCTGGTTACTGTTTTCCTTTGTAGCTTGCTTCCCTACTGATTCTAAATTCTTTTCATTTGCAAAGGTTGAAATTCCTTCTTCAGTAATGGTGTCATTCACAACTCCTAGTAGTTGAGTACCACTTTGAAGTGTAATGGCTTTACACTGTTCCTTCCCTTGAGATTAAGAACTCTCAGTGTCACTCAATGTAACAACCCAGTTTTAGCTAAATCAGAAAAGTGGTTTCAAAACCACAAATTTGAGGTCAGAAAAATTATTTTAATATTATTTTTGGTGTTTATATATGTGTGAAAGTTTCGTGAAATAATTTTAGCATTTGAATGCTTAATTTGACAAAAGGACTAAATCGCGTAAAATGTAAAAGTTGCATTCTAATTGTTTAAGTGCTTATTTGCTATGAATAATTAAATATGAAGTCCTTATATTGTGAATAGACCATGGATAGTGGGAATTGACATGAATAGCCATCCATTATATGTTTTATTATTGTTTAAACAAAGGTTAATTAAGTAATTTGTGATTTAAGTTTAGTTAAGTTAAAACAAAACAAAATGGTGGCCATGTATCATCTTTTTACAACCAAAATAGAAGAAAGAAAAGAGGGTTGAGAGCATTTTAGGGTTCAGCCCTTATTGATCTTGATGAAGGTATGAATTTTGTTCGGTTTTTAATGATTTTTATGTTCCTGTGATCGTTGCATTGAGTACTAGCTAGCCCGTGCCCTAATTTTTGAGTTTGTTGATGATTTTGTGAAGTTCCATTGATGAATCTTTAAGCTTTTAAATGTTTGATGATGGAAAATGGATATTTGTTGATGATTATCATATTTTGTTAAGTGATTTTTGGTAAAAATACTATTTAGGGATTAAATTGTGAAAAGCACAAATTATGTGGTTGAATGTGAAATAAATGTGAAATATAGGATGCTAGGGGTACTATGTTAGTTCGACTAAGCACGTGTTTTGTTAAATTTTGTGTAATTTGTGTTTTTATGAAATAGGGACTAAATTGTAAAAATATGGAACTTTAGGGGGTAAAGTGTAAAAAGGCCCAAATATGTGTTTGTGGACTGAATTGAGTGATTTGATGAATAAATGAGTTAATTTTGAATGTATATAGATCAAGAATGAAAGAAATTAGATTTAGATTGGGGAAAATCAAAAGTTATCGAATAGTTCATCCAGTCCGTTTATCCCTAATACGAGGTTAGTTCATATGCAAATAAATGTCTTTAAATTGAATTATATATGTTTAATTGTCATTGAACTGTTATGAATGATGAATGATCAAATACGAGCAAGAATCGACAGGGTTACAATATCCGAAAGTCCCGTACGAACCTTAGGAATAGTATAAGATACAAATGTCATGACATTAGGATTACCGAGATGTGATTACATGTAAGACCATGTCTGGGACATTGGCATCGTTATATGATTTCATATAAGACCCTGTCTGGGACAGTGGCATCGATATGTGATAACATGTTAGACCATATTCGGGATATGGCATTGTACGAGTTATATGTGATTTCCGAGTATCCTTAACGATTCTAAATGGTTCAATGGGAAAAGTCAAGTCGAGAAAGAATGTTTGAATTAGTTAAGTGACTCAGGTACATATGAGATTCATATGAGTATTGAAAAGGGAAATATTTGATGAACTCACTTATGATTTTGAATATGTGATCAATAGGAAAGGTTTGTGAGCTTTTATATGCTTATTCATGATTTGCCTATTAATGAAAATGATATTGATTCATTTGGTAATTTTATTTGTATATGGCCTACTAAGCTTTTAAAGCTTACTTCGTGTGTTCTTTCCCTATTTTATAGATAATCGAAGCTAGCTCAGACTCGGGGATTATCGGGAACATCATCTCACTATCGATCAAATTGTTGGTACTTTTGATGTTATGTATATATGGTATATGGCATGTATAGGCTAGTGTTAAGATGATATGTTTTGAGTTGTGATTTTAGCCATGAGAGTTGGCTTGTAAATGATGTAAATGTTGATGTGTATTTGGCCATCTAAGTTGGCTTAATTTATGAATTTGGTAAGTGATATGTGATGTATATATGGCCTTGTGTTTTGGCATGTTGTGGCTTGATCTTAAGATGATGATTTGGTATGTTTTATGATATGAATTAGTTGATAAGATTATGAGAAAAATACATAGAGAAGATAGTTGAAATTGTTAGTAATGGTATATTGTTTTGGTATGTTTATGGTTATGATTTGAGTAGTGAAATGGTTAAAGATGAAATGACATGATTTGTATATGAATTGGCATGTTTTGGTTGCTTATAGATGTGTTGGAATGGTATTAATTTGGATGTATAGGTGAACATGAGAAAGGGTGGCAAATTGGCCTTGTAAATGGCCTATTCTTGTCCACACGGGCAGAGACACGGGCGTGTGTCTCATCCGTGTGTGACACACGGTCATGATACACGACCGTGTGTCTCCTAGTGTTGAAATTGAATTAAAGTTAGTATGCTCTACACGGCCTCACACACGGGCGTGTGACCGGCTGTATGGCACAAGTCAGTATACCCCTTAAATGGCACACGGCCTAGCACACGGGCATGTCACTTGGCCGTGTTGCATAAGTCAGTATACCTTATAGGATTGGCACAGCCTAACACATGGCCTGGCACACAGGTGTGTGTGACCATTTCGAAGGGCACACGGGGTAGACACACGGACATGTGGTCAGCCGTGTGACGTAAGTCAGTATGTATGCCCTGTTTTCACACGATTTGGGACACGGGCGTGTCTGGAGCCATGTGAGGCACGGCCTGTTCACACGAGTGTGTGACCCTTTTGTGTTTGAAAAATTTTTAAGTTTTTGAGAATTTTCATAAGTTATCGGTTTAGTCTTGAACCACTTCTAAAGCATGTATACAGCCTCGTAGGCCTTTATAAGGGGCAATGTGATTATGACTGAATGATGTTTGAGAATGGATACATGAATATATGTTGTATGTTGTGATTTGATTGGTAATGCCTCATAACCCTATTCTAACGACGTATACAGGTTAAGGGTGTTACATTTATTGGTATTACAGCTACGGTTTAGACGATTCTAGGACTAACGTAGCGTGTGTGAGAGTCTAGCTATACATGCCATATATACTCTGTGATAGTGTGATGATTCCTGACAGCTTAAATTAAGTTTTTTTATAGTAATGGATCCCGAAAGAGCTGTAGCTAATGATGTAGAGAGTAACGCGCCCGCTCCTGCTCAGAGGGAAGCACAATCTGACTCTAGACTTGTACTAGTAGCCATGAGGGAGAGGCTAAACAAGCCTTCAAATTGATGAGTGAGTGGTTCACGGAGTTCGTTCGAACGAATCTGGCTACTCAACAACCTCCACCCCGCCTATTCTTCAACAAGTCCCAGTTGTGCCACAAGTGATAGATTCAATTCGATTGAGTAAGCCACCTGTTGATAAGATTCGTAAATATGGGGCTAAAGAATTTTGGGCTAATGTTGATGATGATGTTGAATGAGCTAAGTTCTGGCTCGATAATACAATCCAAGTATTCGATGTGTTATCTTGTACTCCTAATGAATGTATCAAATGTGTCGTATCTTTATTAAGAGACACTGCGTATCACTGGTGGAATACATTAGTATCGATGGTTCCAAAAGAATTGGTTACTTGGGAGTTTTTCCAAACCGAATTCTGGAAGAAATATATTAGCTAGAGGTTCATTGATTAGAAACGCAAAGAGTTTCTCGAGCTGAAATAGGGCCGTATGTCTGTTACCGAATACGAGCAAGAATTTGTGAGATTGAGCAGATACGCTCGAAAATGTGTTTCAATTGAAGCTATTACGTACAAGAGATTTGAGGATGGTTTAAATGAAGACATCAAGCTATTAGTTGGAATTCTAGAAATCAAAGAGTTTTTGATACTCGTCAAACGGGCATGTAAAGCTGAAGAACTAGGAAAAGAAAAGAGAAAAGATGATTTTGAAGCTAGACACTCCGTAAAGAGATCGACAAGTAAATCTTAGTAGTCTGTATCAAAGAAATTCTGAGACTCGTTCGATCGTTCCAATACATCAATGAGATATTCAAGCAGGGATCATGAAAAGCAACCTGTGAATTCTAAAGCTCAAGCTAAATCTTGCTAGTGTTGGCAATGTGAGACAAAACTGACCCGAGTGTAGACATTGTGGAAAGCGACATATCGGTGATTGTAGATTGAATGATCGGGCCTATTTTAAATTCGATCATTAGATCATTTCATTCGTAACTATCCTGAGTTGGCTGAGCAAGATTCAATACAAAACATGAGACCGAGTAACACTACAGTTAGAGGTAGACCACCCAGAAACACGGAAAATGTGAGTGGTTGAAACACCCCTGTAACACCCCTAACCCAAAACTGTCGCTGGAATAGGGTTAAGAGGCATTACCGAACAATCAGAACATTCCATATCTAATTTACGACACAAAGTCAATCATCATCAAAGCATATCTTAACATAATCGTATAGTCCCTTATTTAAGTCTACAATACTTTCAACACGTGCTAGAAGAGGGTCGGGACTAAACTAAACACTTACGAAAATTTTAGAAAATTTTCTAAAGTTTCTAAGTTTCAGGGGTTACACGCCCGTGTGGGTAGGCCGTGTGCCTCCCACAGCAGTTAGACACGCCCATGTGTCTCCCTTATGGTCGAATCTGACTAAACTTCACGGCCATCAAGCACGCCCGTGCACCTTGGCCGTGGTCGATTCTGACTAAACTCCACGGCTACCAGGCACGCCTGTGTACCTTGCCCGTGTACTCTTAATCAACTACTGACTTAGTCCCACGGTCAATAGGCACGCCCGTGTGCCACAACCGTGTGGCAAAATAGGCCATTTGCAAGGCCATAATGCCATCCACATAAGGGTCAATCCTACAAGCACAATTAAGCACAAACTCACACACAAATTGATAACCAATCTCACGTCAAAAGATCAACATAACATCTCATACAATCTCATTTATAACCATGTTAACTTATAGACTAAATTGCACCACTTGAACACATTCAATACCAAATATGATTCCTCCTCAAATTCACTTGACCATACTAGCATCAATCTATCACTAAGATTACCATTTATAAGACATATCTATTGCTGTCAAAACATACCAAATCTCACTTCACATACCAAACCCACACAAGCATATCTCAAACATTTATCTAGCCACCTCACATTGCTATTTACACATCTCATACATAATTTACATATCTAACCTATACATGCCATATTTCAACTATGTACATCTTTCCAAAGGTACCAAAATAGATTGCCGATAATGTGATTGAGATGCTGACAATTCTCGAAATCTGAGCTAGCTTTACTGACACTGTAAAACAGAGAAACAATCACACAGTAAGCTTTCAAAGCTTAGTAAGTTCGTGATACAATATCATAAACTCATTAAATCAAATCAATGTACAAATAAACCATCACATAGATAATTTAACAATGATACACCAAATTCATCTATATCCAATATTCACATAGCATTCCATTCATCTACTTTCAATTTCCTCATCCACATAAGTATGATACATAACTTTGCCAACACATAGTTACTCACCAATAATGCTACTCAACCGCTTGATTTTACATTACGATCAACCGTTGCTATTCTTTTGAATTACTTGCACACTTAGTGGCAATTCATAATCAAAACATATTTGACATCGCACACATAGTGCTAATACGTTAAACCGAACTTATGTCGGTATCGCACACACAGTGCCAAATCATTAAGCTAAAACTTTTATCTTATCGCACACATAGTGCTAAACATCTCTATCCCGTTTCTAATTCCGCACACTTAGTGCCTTCTATTTCCATTCAGCACATAGCAATCCAAATCTTATAATTATATTCATACTCATTCAATTTACTTCACATAGATATAATTTAACAACTAGTATTATATCCGAACTTACCTCGGACGTCGAACTATCGAAACGGTAGATTAATCGAGCACTTTATCTTTGCCTCAATCTCGATCTAAACCTCTCCTTTCTTGGTCTATACACATTCAAATTCAATCCATTCAATCACAATTTCATTCAATTTAGTCCACACACACTTATTTAAGGCATTTTACAAAATAGCCCTTACATTTTCACATTTTGACACTTTAGTCCCTATTTCACAAAATCATCAAATACACAAAATTTCAAAACACATATGCTAGCCGAATTCTTCCCATGCTAATACAAGCTCATACATTTTATTTATTTCACATTTTAACCCTTCAATTTACACTTTTCACGATTTAACCCAAATTACTAAATTTCATCTAAAATCCAAATATAAACTATATTAACCCAACATCAAGCTTTCATATTTCACCAACTAGCATCACAAAAATCACATATTCATCAATGGCATATCTCACATTCATCACTAATTCACAAAAAAGCATGGGTAGCTAGAGCACGAAGCAACGATTACGAAAACATAGAAATTATCAAAAACCGAGCTCAAACATATCTTCAATCAAGCTCAAATATCGGTCGAATACCGTAAAGCTCTCTTCCCTTCTTTTTCTTCAACATTCGACACTCATAAAGATGATAACATTCATCTTTTCTTTCATTTGTTTTATTAATATTACCTTATTAAACATTTTACTCATTTTCCCATTTATTAAACATATAAAATAAATATATTTAAGGCTAATATGTCATTTAGCCATCCACTATCTTTAATAATGGCTTAATAACAACATTAGGCCTCCACCTTAAAAAGCCAACAACAAAGCACTAGTAAATCAACACATAACATTTTACACATTATGCAATTAAGTCTTTTCTCACAATTTGACACACAGTCGATAAAATTATCACACAGAAATTTCACTTAAGCTAAATTACATACTATTCACACATAAAATATTATTAAATTTTCATTTCGACCTCGAATTTGTGGTCTCAAAACCACTATTCTGACTATTCTCAGGCTCCCACGTAGCCTCTTCAACTCTGTGTTTGTGCCATAATACTTTCACTAAAGAGATTTTCTTATTTCTCAACTCTTTGGTCTCTCGTGCCAAAATTCGGATCGGTTCTTCATTATACGACAAATCTAGCTAAATCTCAACCTCAGTAGGAGCAATCACATGAGACGGATCAGATCGATACGGTCGAAGCATCAAAACATGAAACACATTATGAATCTTTTCTAACTCAGGTGGCAACATCAATTTGTAAGCAACCGGACCAACTCGTTCAATAATCTCATACGATCCGATAAAACTCGGACGCAGCTTGCCTTTCTGGCCAAATCAAAGTATTTTCTTCTACAGAGACACTTTCAAAAACACTTTGTCACCAATATTAAATTCAATATCTTTCTGTTTCAAATCTACATACAATTTCTGGCGATCAAAGGCCACTTTCAAACTATCACGACTTACTTTCACTTTCTGTTCAGTTTCTTTAATAAAATCAACCACGTGAATCTTATTCTCACTCAGTTCGGTCCAATACAATAGGGTTCGACACTTTCGATCGTAAAGAGGCTCATATGGTGCCATTTTGATACTAGATTGAAAACTATTATTGTACGCGAATTCAATTAACGACAAATGTTTTTCCCACGTATTCTCAAACTCAAGTATGCAACACCTCAGCATGTCTTCAAGAATCTGAATAATTCGTTCGGACTGACCATCTGTTTGCGGATGAAAAGCTGTACTAAAATGTAATTTTGTGCCTAAATCTTCTTACAATTTCTTCCAGAATCTCGATGTAAACCTCGGATCTTTACCTGACACAATAGATGGTGGTACTCCGTGTAATCTCACAATCTCAGCATTATACAATTCAACCAACTTATCAAGTGAATAACCTATTCTCACTAGAATGAAATGAGCTGATTTCGTCAATCTATCAATTATCACCCAAATCACATCTTTCTTTCCCTGAGATAAAGGCAATCATGGCACAAAGTCCATCGTGATCCTTTCCCATTTCCACTCAGGAATCGAAATCGGTTGTGTAACACCCCTAACCCATATCCGTCGCCGGATTAGGGTTACGAGGCCTTACTATAACAATTACTAAGTCCATGCACTCCATCCAAACTAACACTAAAGAAATTCATATTATTTCATGCTATCACAAATCAATATATATATATTCTATCAGGTCTTAATACAACAACTTACATTATAAAATCACATGGTCATTTAAAAACAACAACAACATAAGTATATATATTAAATCAAACGAAAATCTAATAGTCGCTTACATATTTAATCAAATAAAATCTTAAAGCATTCCATATATATATACACGTAATATTTATAAATATCAATTTAGCACATACCATTTTTGAAATCAATCCATGTACAAATATGTTCATGTACCACTTTATTATTAACCATTATACATCAAATCCCTATAGCAAAATATACTAGCAAAATCATTATTATAAATATATATTTACGCATCAAACGACTGCACATATAGACTGTGAAATATTACACATAACATGAACGTCTATTAGACCAAATATACCTTATCAAATCATTATCTTAGCCCAAAATGCCATAAACCACAAAATCAAACCATACCTATCAAATATATATATGTACCATGGTCGAATATAGGTTAAAATAACTTACTACTCATCAACATTAACATGGCATCTTTAATAATCCAAATAGACCAAATTAATTTACAACCCAAAGAACATCATCTCAACTATATCCACTTCATTCGAACCAAATCAAAACGAATGCAAAACATATCAATATATCATGCTTATCCCAAACGCATCACATTTAGATATAATAGGCATTTTATCTGACCATATTTCATACATGATTAAACCATGGCCGAATTTCACATCCCTTAATATCATAATCAATCGATTATAACAAAAACATAGGAATTAAACTTAATCAAAAGAAATAGCCATTTTCGCAAGGCTATTCATATATATACAAGGCCGAAAGTCATTAATCCAAACCTTAGTCTAACCTATACATGCCTTCGGTTCAAGACTAAGATTAAATACCAAAAGGGGAGATAGTGTGGTTGACTTTTTCGACAATCCTCAGATGCCCGTAGCTTGATGGAAAATCTATAAAACAGAACAAAGAGCACACACGAAATAAGCTCACTAGCTTAGTAAGTCTTAAGCATTTACAAAACAACAGTCAAATATTCCAACATTTAGCACACATACATATATAAATATACATATAAATCCAAGTAATTTAACAAATAATAATTTCAATATGGTCGTACAATCGTCTCCGTAACTTATCATTTATTATTCTCTCATTAAAGGTATACAACCCTTCCAGCACTTTAAGCCTTAAGTATTCGCATATTACCTTATTAACAAGTATAACATATATCACAATTATATACGATTAATCATATATGTATACAGATATGCATTTTCACTTTTGACTTTTCGTTTTACAAAGTAAATTCAATTCAATACCGTACTTCTACATTCGACTATTATCTATAATTATACTTTAAATATTCAAGTTTCATCATTTATCATAGTCGTAAATAAATCTTTAACGTATATTTGCTTAAGGACTTACCTCGGTTGTCGATAGACCGTGTAAATCGGCTATTCGAGAACCTTCGTCTTTCCCTGATCCAATTCCACTTTTCTTTGCTCTTGATCTAAAACACATTAAATTCAGCTCATTCAAGTACATTTCAATTCAATTTAGTCCCAAATCACATAATTAGACAAATTACCATATTACCCCTAATATTTCACTACCTTGCAATTTAGTCCTATTTTGCTTAACACGCAAAATACACCAAATTAGCTAATACTATACAAGGGTCGAATGTTCCTAGGGACTTTACAAGCCCCCACATTTCATTTATTTTGCAAATGGGCCACTCTAAAATTTTATTTTTGCAATTTAGCCCAAAATACTAAAATTCACTAAAATTTCTAATACAAAACATATCAATCCTTAACATATCTTTAATTTAAAAATTATCAAACATCAAAACCTCAAGAATTCATCAATGGCCGAATCATATAAACATACTAATCTTAGAAATTCTAGCATGGGTCAGGTAATATACTAAGCAACGATCTCAAAAACGTAAAAATTAACAAAAACCGAGCTAGATTTCATACCTAAATAAGCTTGAATAAGGCCGAATGCTTCAAGATTTTCTCCTTTTTGTTTCTCTTTTAGTTTCGGCAAAATAAGCATGCAAATGGCTTTATTTTATGAATTGTTTAACTATTATTAACATAATTTAATAATTACCATTTTAACCTTATGATATAAAATATTAAACATTATAAATTAAGGCTAGTTATGTACTTGGCCGGCCACTTACTATAGAAATGGGCAATTTGCCCCTTTAAGGCTTCAATTTAAAAAGCCACTATCACATTAGGACTTTTCACTATAATTTGCAACTTTTGTACTTTACGCGATTAAGTCCTTTTTATCAAATTAAGCACTTAAATGATAAAATTTTTCTACGAAACTTTCACACACATTAATATACATATAATAAACACAAAATATAATATTTAGATATTTATCGGACTCGGATTCGTGGTCCCGAAACCACAGTTCCGATTAGGGTCAAATTCGGTCTGTTACAACTCTCCCCCCTTTAGGATTTTCGTCCCCGAAAATCTTACCGTTAAACAAAGTTGGATATTGTTGCCTCAATAAATCCTCAGGCTCCCACGTAGCCTCTTCAACTCCGTGACGATTCCATAGTACCTTCACTAATGGAATTCTCTTATTTCTCAGCTCTTTTATTTCCTGAGCTAAGATACGGATCGGTTCTTCATCATATGTCATATTTGATCGGATTTCAATTTCAGATGGAGAAATCACATGTGACAGATCTGATCTATATCTACGAAGCATCGAAACGTGAAATACATCGTGTATCTTTTCTAACTCAGAGGGCAATTTCAATCTATAAGCAACAGGCCTAATATGTTCGATGATTTCATACGGTCCGATAAATCTCAGACTCAACTTGCCTTTCCGGCCAAATCGGAGTACTTTCTTCCACGGAGAAACTTTTAAGAATACACGATCTCTGACTTGAAATTCAATGTCTTTACGTTTCAAATCAAGATAGGACTTTTGACGATCCGGCGAAATTTTCAAATTGCCTCTAATACTAGCTACCTTCTGTTCTGTTTCTTTAATCAAATCAACCCCGTGTATCTTATTCTCGCTGAGCTCAGACCAATATAACGGTGTTCGACATTTTCACCCGTACAAGGCTTCGTAAGGCGCCATTTTGATACTAGATTGAAAGCTATTATTGTAAGTAAATTCAATCAAAGGTAGGTATCGTTCCCACGTACCTTCAAACTCGAGAACGCAACATCTCAACATGTCCTCAAGTATCGAATAGTTTGCTCGGATCGACCGTCCTGTCATGCGGATGAAAGGTCAGACTAAAATGAAGTTTAGTACCTAAAGCATCTTGCAATTTCTTCCAAAACCGCGATGTGAATCTCGGGTCTCTATCTGAAACAATGGAACTCAATACACCATGCAATCTTACAATCTACGATACATACAATTCAGCAAGTTTATCAAGTGAATAGTCTGTACGTACTGGAACAAAATGAGCTGATTTAGTTAGTCTATCAACTATAACCCAGACGGCATCTTTCTTACTCGGTGTCATAGGAAGACCGGATACAAAATCCATTGTAATTCTATCCCATTTCCATTCGGTATCATGATTGGTCAAAGTAGTCCGGATGGCACTTGATGCTCGGCTTTTACTTGGCGGCAGATTAAGCACTTGGAAACAAATTCAGATATATCCCGTTTCATGCCAGGCCACCAATAGAACTATTTCAAATTGTTACACATTTTCGTATACCGGATGAATCGATAGTCGACCACTATGGGCCTCACTCGAATCATCTCAGTATCAAATCGAAGTTCTTCTAACACACATTCGGCTTTTAAAATTCAAATAGTCATTTTGCATTAATATGAAAATCGATTACGCACCTTTTCACACCGAATTCGACTAGCAATCAAATCTTTGTCAACTTTCTGTGCATCACAAATTTGCTGAATAAACATCGGTCTTGCTTGTAACTCGGCTATGATAGAACCATCACCGGGACATAGCTATCTCGTGCGTTCATTGCACGAAGAGCAAACAATGATTTTCGACTTAACACATCCGCAAACTCGTTAGCTTTTCCCGATGGTAGTCAATCACCAATTCATAGTCTTTCAACAATTCTAACCATCTGCGTTGTCTCAAATTTAGATCTTTCTAAGTCATCAAATACTTTAGACTTTTATGATCCGAATAAATGTGACATTTCTCGCTAATAAGTAGTGACGCCAAATTTTTAATCTGCGAAAACAATAGTTTGCTAATTCCAGATCGTGAGTCGGATAATTTCTCTCATGCGGCTTCAATTGTCTCGAAGCGTAGGCTATAACCTTGCCTTCCTGCATCAAAACGCAACCCAACCCATTCAAAGAAGCATCACTAAAAACAATAAATTCTTTACCCGATTCAGGCTGAGCTAACACTGGAGCTTCGGTCAGAAGGGCTTTCAACTGCTCGAAACTTTTCTGACACTTTTCTGACCACTCAAACTTGACATCTTTCTGTAGTAGCTTTGTCAAAGGTGTAGCTATTACAGAAAAACCTTTTACAAATCGTCTGTAATATCCCGCAAGACCTAAGAAGCTTCAGATCTCGGAAACATTCTTTGGTGATTTCCAATCGAGTATAGCTGCTATTTTGTTTGGATCCACCCGAATACCTGATGCTGAAACAACATGACCCGAGAAGCTGACTTCATTCATCCAGAACTCACACTTACTAAACTTTGCATACAGTTGTTGGTCTCACAAAGTTTGTAACACTAATCTCAAATGCTCGGCATACTCGGTTTCATCTTTGGAATAGATTAGTATATCATCAATAAACACAACTACAAACCGATCCAAAAAGCGTCAAGACCCATTCATTAGATCCATAAAAATAGCGGGTGCATTAGTGAGTCCAAAAGGCATAACCAGAAATTCAAAATGTCCGTACCTAGTCCAGAACGCAGTCTTTGGCACATCTATATCTCTGACTCGCAACTGATAATAGCCTGATCTCAAATCTACCTTTGAAAATACTGAAGCCCCTTTTAACTGATCAAACAAGTCATCAATTCGAGGTAACGGTACTTATTCTTTATAGTTACCTTGTTCGATTGCCTATAATCAATACACATTCGCATCGTTCCATCTTTCTTTTTCACAAATGTAATCGGTGCACCCCAAGGAGAGAAGCTCGGTCGTGCAAAGCCCTATCTCACAACTCTTGCAATCGCGCTTTCAATTCTTTTAACTCAAGAGGTGCCATCCGATACTGAGCTATCGAAATTGGAGTCGTTCCTGCACTTAATTCAATGCCGAACTTAATCTCTCTCGTCTTCGGTGGTAAACCCAGAGTTCTTCAAGAAACACATCCGGTATTCACATACATCCGATCTGATTCAATCTGTTTCTCAGATAATTTATTATCCAGTACATAAGCCAAATAAGCTTCGCACCCTTTTCTCACATACTTTCGGGCTAACATCAAAGATATTACTGTAGAAAACCCACTTAAATCACTGGATTCAATTCTGATTGTCTCACGTTTTGACATTTCAAATCAATAAGCTTTCTTTTACAATTCACCACTGCATCATGTGAAGTTAACCAGTCCATACCCAAAATTACATCAAACTCATCGAAGGGCAACAACATTAAATCGGCTGGAAAGTAATAATCCCGAATCATCAATGGGCAACCTCTACACACTTTATTAACAAGCACACATCTACCCAAAGGGTTGGACACATGAATCACAAACTCGGTAGACTCAACTGGTAGAGTCTTCATCAATACTAAAGTTTCACACATATATGAATGAGTCGAACCAAGATCAATCGGTTGCAATCACGAGTATCATAAAGGGTGAAAGTACCGGTAATGACATCGGGAGGAAGCATCCTCTCTCTCGCTCGTGTAGCATAAGCTCTAGCTGGAGCTCTAGCCTCGAATCGAATCTGCAGTGTTCTTCGCTCCTTCTCGACTACCTACCTACATTGCACAGAATGCGGGTGGCGACCTCGCATGCGGACGTGTTGCTCGACTTAATGTTCTCGAATCAGATTCGCTCAACTAACATCGGACATTCCCTAATAAAATGACCTGACGATCCACATTTAAAGTAAGACCGATCATGGAATCTACAGCTCCCTGAATGCCATTTCCCACAGTGCTTGCATTCAACTCTATTTTGTGGAGCGTTTCCAACACTGGCCATCGAGGTAGCTCGGGAGCCCACTGGAGGTCGATCACATCTAGGTAAATCTGAAGTAGCTTTATGTCGGCTGAAGTCATCTCTGAACTTCTTGGATGTGGGATGGAAGGTCTTACCCGAAGATCTCTTACGAATATCTTTAGCTTCTGTCTCAGCCTTTCTTTTCTCTTTTCCAAGCTCTTCAGCTTTGCAAGCTCACTCAACTAGTGTCACAAACTCTTGAATTTCAAGAATGTCAACAAGCAACTTTATATCTTCATTCAGACCATCTTCAAATCTTTTGCACATAATAGCTTCAGTAGAAACGCACTCTTTAGCATATCTGCTGAGCCTGACAAATTTCCGTTCATATTCTGTCACGGTCATTTGCCCCTATTTTAGTTCAAGAAATTCTTTTCGTTTTTGATCAACGAATCTTTGACTGATATATTTCTTGCGGAATTCATTCTAGAAGAAATCCCATGTCACTTTTTCTTTTGGAACCACTGATACTAGTGTATTCCACCAGTGATATGCAGTGTCCCGAAGTAAAGATATAGCACACTTCAGGCATTCATCTGGAGTACAAGATAGCTCATCTAATACCCGAATAGTGTTATCAAGTCACATTTCGGCTCGCTCTGCGTCATCATCATCATTGGCCCCGAATTCTTCTACTACTAAATTTCTGGATTTTATCAATCGAGGCCTACTAGATCTTATCGGATCTATCATCGAAGTCTTGAAGGAATCGGAGTTGGATTATTCGGGGGTGGAGGTTGGTGTACAGCCAGGTTAGTCTGAATAAACTGGGTAAACCACTCGTTCATCATCTGATAGAAGGCTTGTTTAGCCTCCCACTCGTGGCTACCCGAAACTGGTCGAGAGTCTACCGGCACTGATCCGTGTGCACAGCCAGGCGCTACACTCTCTACATCATCTGCTACGGCTCTTTCAGGATCAGTGTCCATTTACTATATAAAACACAGTTCAGAATGTCAGGAGTCACCACACTATCGATATATGATAAAGGCATGTATAGCTAGACTCACACGCGCTACGGTAGTCCTAGAATCGACTAAACCGTAAGCTCTGATACCAATCAAATGTAACACCCCTAACCCGTATCCGTTGCCAGATTAGGGTTACGAGGCCTTACTATAACAATTACTAAGTCCATGCACTCCATCCAAACTAACACTTGATAAATTCATATTATTTCATGCTATCACAAATGAATATATATATAAATTCTATCAGGTCTTAATACAACAACTTACATTATAAAATCACATGGTCATTTAAAAACAACAACGGCATAAGTATATATATTAAATCAAACGAAAATCTAATAGTCGCTTACATATTTAATCAAATAAAATCTTAAAACATTTCATATATATATATACGTAATATTTATAAATATCAATTTAGCACATGCCATTTTTGAAATCAATCCATGTACAAATATGTTCATGTACTTTATTATTAACCATTATACATCGAATCCCTATAGCAAAATATACTAGCAAAATCATTATTATAAATATATATTTACGCATCAAACGACTGTACATATAGACTGTGAAATATTATACATAACATGAACGTCTATTAGACCAAATATACCTTATCAAATCATTATCTTAGCCCAAAATGCCATAAACCACAAAATCAACCCATACCTATCAAATATATATATGTACCATGGCCGAATATAGGTTAAAATAACTTACTACTCATCAACATTAACATGGCATCTTTAATAATCCAAATAGACCAAATTAATTTACAACCCAAAGAACATCATCTCAACTATATCCACCTCATTCGAACCAAATCAAAACGAATGCAAAACATATCAATATATCATGCTTATCCCAAACGCATCACATCTAGATATAATAGGCATTTTATCTGACCATATTTCATACATGATTAAACCATGGACGAATTTCACATCCCTTAATATCATAATCAATCCATTATAACAAAAACATAGGAATTAAACTTAATCAAAAGAAATAGCCATTTTCGCAAGGCTATTCATATATATACAAGGCCGAAAGTCATTAATCCAAACCTTAGTCTAACCTATACATGCCTTCGGTTCAAGACTAAGATTAAATACCAAAAGGGGAGATAGTGTGGTTGACTTTTCTGACAATCCTCAGATGCCCGTAGCTTGATGGAAAATCTATAAAACAGAACAAAGAGCACACACGAAATAAGCTCACTAGCTTAGTAAGTCTTAAGCATTTACAAAACAACAGTCAAATATTCCAACATTTAGCACACATACATATATAAATATACATATAAATCCAAGTAATTTAACAAATGATAATTTCAATATGGTCGCATACTGCCTCAGTAACTTATCATTTATTATTCTCTCATTGAAGGTATACAACCCTTCCAAAGACTTTAAGCCTTAAGTATTCGCATATATTACCTTATTAACAAGTATAACATATATCACAATTATATACGATTAATCATATATATATACAGATATGCATTTTCAATAACTTTCACTTTTGACATTTTTACCTTTGACCGAATTTCAAAGATATCACCAAGTTTATATTCAATATACATATCACACTTATTAATGAGTAATTCAAATGCACATATCATAAAGACTCATTATCAAAAACTTTAACCATTCTATCACTTATGTAATTTGAAAAGGAAAGATAATCACTTACCTTGTTCTTTGCATCTATAAACCTTTATTTTTTTTACCCGAGCATTTTGTTTATCGAAGTATTTACATTCCACCTTGTAAAGAATTTATAACACATCACCGGCATTAAGCCTGCTAGACCGAGGTCTGAACTTGATCACCGGCATTAAGCCTGCTAGGCAATAAGCCTGATATACATCACCGGCACAAGGCCTGCTAGGATCATAGCCCGGATTACATCACATCACACAAGGCCCGCTAGGGCATTTAGCCCGATAAATAACATCGGCACGAAGCCTGCTAGGCTTAAAGCCCGATATAAATATGATCATCAATTCAACACTCATTTCATAACATCAACAATGCAAACAACTCATATAGATCATGTTACCTTCACATACCAACCAAAACATATTTATACACTTTTCGTTTTACAAAGTAAATTCAATTCAATACCATACTTCTACATTCGACTATTATCTATAATTATACTTTAAATATTCAAGTTTCATCATTTATCATAGTCGTAAATAAATCTTTAACGTATATTTGCTTAAGGACTTACCTCGGTTGTCGATAGACCGTGTAAATCGGCTATTCGAGAACCTTCATCTTTCCCTGATCCAATTCCACTTTTCTTTGCTCTTGATCTAAAACACATTAAATTCAGCTCATTCAAGTACATTTCAATTCAATTTAGTCCCAAATCACATAATTAGACAAATTACCATATTACCCCTAATATTTCACTACCTTGCAATTTAGTCCTATTTTGCTTAACACGCAAAATACACCAAATTAGCTAATACTATACAAGGGTCGAATGTTCCTAGGGACTTTACAAGCCCCCACATTTCATTTATTTTGCAAATGGGCCCCTCTAAAATTTTATTTTTGCAATTTAGCCCAAAATACTAAAATTCACTAAAATTTCTAATACAAAACATATCAATCCTTAACATATCTTTAATTTAAAAATTATCAAACATCAAAACCTCAAGAATTCATCAATGGCCGAATCATATAAACATACTAATCTTAGAAATTCTAGCATGGGTCGTAAATATACTAAGCAACGATCTCAAAACGTAAAATTAACAAAACCGAAAGCTAGATTTCATACCTAAATAAGCTTGAATAAGGCCGAATGCTTCAAAGATTTTCTCCTTTTTGTTTCTCTTTTAGTTTCGGCAAAATAAGCATGCAAATGGCTTTATTTTATGAATTGTTTAACTATTATTAACATAATTTAATAATTACCATTTTAACCTTATGATATAAAATATTAAACATTATAAATTAAGGCTAGTTATGTACTTGGCCGGCCACTTACTATAGAAATGGGCAATTTGCCCCTTTAAGGCTTCAATTTAAAAAGCCACTATCACATTAGGACTTTTCACTATAATTTGCAACTTTTGTACTTTACGTGATTAAGTCCTTTTTATCAAATTAAGCACTTAAACGATAAAATTTTTCTACGAAACTTTCACACACATTAATATACATATAATAAACACAAAATATAATATTTAGAAATTTATCGGACTCGGATTCGTGGTCCTGAAACCACCGTTCCGATTAGGGTTAAATTCAATTTGTTACAGGTTGTAACAGACCGGATGGAACTTGATGTTCAGCTTTAACCTGCTGACAAACTAAACATTTCGACACAAAGCCAGATATATCTCGTTTCATACCATGCCACCAATAAAACTGTTTTAGATCATTATACATCTTCGTACTCCCCAGATGTACAGTCAAATGCCTATTGTGAGCTTCATTCAAAATCATCGAGATTAACTCTGAATTTCTCAGAACACAAATTCGATCCCTAAATCTCAAACAATCATTACTATCAACTCGAAATTCTGATTCAGCATTCATTTCACATTGAGTTCGTTTAGCCATCATTTCAATATCACTTTTCTGGGCATCACAAATCTGTCGTACATACATTGGCTTTACTTTCAACTCAGCCAAAATCGTACTATCATCACACAGATCTTTCTGAGTGCTTATAGCTTGCAAAGCACATAATGATTTTCGACTCAAGGCATCAGCTAAAACATTAGCTTTACCTGAGTGATAATCTATCACAAGCTCGTAGTCTGTCAACAACTTTAACCATCTTCCTTATCGCAAATTCAATTCTTTCTGAGTCATCAAGTACTTTAGACTCTTATGATCAGTATAGACGTGACATTTCTCACCAAATAGATAGTGACACCAAATCTTCAATGCAAACACAATCGCAACCAATTCTAGATCATGCGTTGGGTAGTTCTTTTCATGCGGCTTTAACTGCCTCGAGGCGTAGGCAGTAACTTTACCTTCTTGCATCAGCACATATCCCAAACCATTCAACGATGCATCACTGTAGACTATAAATTCCTTGCCCGATTAAGGTTGAACAACACTGGTGCTTCTGTGTTCAAAACTCTGATGGCATTTTTCTGACCACTCGAATTTAACATCTTTCTGTAGCAACTACGTTAACGGAGTCGCGATCATCGAGAAGCCTTTCACAAATCATCTATAATATCCTGCTAGTCCCAGAAAACTACAAACTTCAGACACTTTTCTCGGAGGCTTCCATTTCAAAATGGCTAAAATCTTACTCGGATCAACTCGTATTCCTACAGCTGATACAATATGCCCCAAAAAATCCAACTTCATGCAACCAAAACTCACATTTGCTAAACTTTGCATACAATTGCTTCTTACGCAGAGTCTGTAGCACAATTATTAAATGCTCGGTATGTTGCGTCTCATCACAAGAGTAGATCAGAATATCATTAATGAACACTACAACAAAGCGATCCAAATACGGTCTGAATATCTGATTCATCAAATCCATGAATACTGCAGGAGCATTTGTTAGTCCAAAAGGCATCACTAAGCATTCGCAATGTCCGTACCTCGTTCTGAAAGCAGTTTTTGGCACATCAGATTCTTTAACTCTCAACTGATAATAGCCCGATCTCAAATCTATCTTTGAAAACACTGTTGCTCCTCTTAGCTGATCAAACAAATCATCGATACGTGGTAACAGATATTTATTCTTTATTGTCACTTTATTTAATTGTCGATAGTCGATACACATCCTCATGGTGCCATCTTTCATTTTCACAAACAACATAGGAGCACCCCAGGGCGAGAAACTCAGTCATGCAAATCCTCTATCAGTCAACTCTTGCAATTAAGATTTCAACTCTTTCAACTCCGTTGGTGCCATTCTATACGAAGCTATCGAAATAGGAGTAGTCCCTAGCACTAATTCAATACCAAATTTGACTTCCCGAATTTGAGGTAATCTCGGTAGTTCTTCAGGAAACACATCTTGAAACTCACAAATTACAGGAACAGATTCAACTTTCGTTTCTGACACTTTGTATCGATCACATATGCCAAATAGGCTTCGCAACCCTTTCTCACATAGTTCATAGCTTTCACCGCGAATACAACAACTGGTAACCCTTTCAAATAACTGGATTCAATTCAAACCATCTCACTGTTCTGACTTTTCAATTCAATACTCTTCTTTTTACAATTCACAATGGCATTATGCAGAGTGAGCCAATCCATACCCAGAATTATGTCGAACTCATCGAATGGTAGCAACATCAAATTAACAGGGAAGCATATATCCTGAAACATCAACGGGATATTCTTTCACACCTTATGCACCAAGACACACTTGCCTAAGGGGTTCGACACTCTAACCACAAATTCAGTAGATTCAACAGATAGAGTCTTACTCGATACCAGATTCACACACACATAAGAATGAGTAGAACCTGGATCTATTAATGCAATCACATCAGTATCAAATAAAGTGAAAGTACCGGTGATGAAGTCCAGAGATGATGCCTCCTCTCGTACACGTATAGCATAAGCTCGGGCAGGTGCTCTCGCCTCTGACCTCACAAATGTGTCAGTAGTTCCCCTTTGACTTCCACTCACATTCCCAACATTCCTAGGTGTCTACCCCTAGTCGATACATTACTTGATCTCACATTCTGAACATTTTCCTCTTCGACCATCTTTGGGCAATCTCGAATAAAATGATCTCAGGATCCACATTTATAACAAACTCTATTGTTGTACTTGCCCCAACACTCTCCCACGTGTCGTCTTCCACACTGTCTGCACTCAGGTTTGTTACTCTTAGCACTATCAACACTTGATTCAATTGGAGTTTGATTTCTTGAACCAACACTTAGTCATGTACGATCTCTACTCGGATGTCCAAATGAAGTATTTGATCTATTGCTTGTGTTTCTAAATCTCTTTGTTGAAGGTTGAGAAAACTTATTCATCGATCTTTTTCTTTCATCACGAGCTTCAGAATCAGCTTTCCTCTTTTCTTTACTGAGCTCTTCAGCTATGCATGCTCTTTCAACTAGCACAATAAATTCATTTATATCGAGTATCCCAACCAACAAGTTAATGTCTTCATTCAATCCCTCTATGAAGCCTTTGCACATGGTAGCTTCGGTCGAAAAACATTCTCTTGCGTATTGACTCAATCTTACGAATTCCCGCTCATACTTAGTAACGAACAAACGGCCCTGTTTCAGCTCTAAAAACTCTTTACGTTTCTGATCAATGAAGCGTTGGCTGATATACTTCTTTCTGAATTCAGCTTGAAAGAAATCCCAGGTGATTATCTCTCTCGGAACCACAGATATCAATGTTTTCCACCAGTTATATGCAGTATCCCTCAACAACGAAACAACATATTTTATACATTCATCAGGTGTCAAAGACATCTCATTGAATACTCGGATTGTATTCTCGAGCCAAAACTCGGCTCGCTCAGTATCGTCCTCAGATGTGGCCCTAAACTCTTCGGCCCCGTACTTTCGAATCTTGTCCATAGGAGGTTTATTCAATCTGATCGGATCTACAACTTGTGGTACCACAGGTATTTGTGGGGGTGGAGGTTGTGGAGCAGCCGGATTCATTCGAACGAACTCCATAAGCCACTCACTCATCATTTGGAAGAAAGCTTGCTTAGCCTCTCCTTCCTCACCATTTTCATTCAGCCTAGATGCAGCCGGCGCTGTCCTTTGAGCTGGAGCATGCGCGTTACTTTCTACATCATCAGCAACTGCTCGATTGGGATCCATTACTGTAGGAAAACACATTTTCACCTATCAAAATTCATCACACTATCACAATTTCATATATGGCATGTATAGCTAAACTCACACGCGCTACGTTAGTCTGAGAATCGACTAAACTTTAGCTCTGATACCAATAAAATGTAACACCCCTAACCTGAAACTGTCACAGGAATAGGGTTAAGAGGCATTACTGAATAATTAGAACATTCCACATGTAATTTACAACACAAAGTCAATCATCATCAAAGCATATCTTAACATAATCATATAGTTCCTTATTTAAGTCTACAATACTTTCAACACGTGCTAGAAAGGGGTCAGGACTAAACTAAACACTTACGAAAATTTTAGAAAATTTTCTAAATTTTCTAAGTTTCAGGGGTTACATGCCCGTGTGGGCAGGCCGTGTGCCTCCCATGGCTGTTAAACACTCCCATGTGTCTCCCCCGTGGTCGAATCTGACTAAACTCTACGGCCATCAAGCACGCCCGTGTACCTTGGCCGTGGTCGATTCTGACTAAACTCCACGACTACCAGGCACGCCCATGTACCTTGGCCGAGTACTCTTAATCAGCTACTGACTTAGTCCCACGGCCAATAGGCACGCCCGTGTGCCACAATCATGTGGCAAAATAGGCCATTTGCAAGGCCATAATGCCACCCACATAAGGGTCAATCCTACAAGCACAATTAAGCATAAACTTACACACAAATTGGTAACTAATCCCATGTCAAAAGATTAACATAACATCTCATACAATCTGTGACACCCTTATCCCGTGTCAATTGTCGGATTAAGGTTAGGAGCGTTACCGGGCAGATCGAAAATATTTACAGACAAAATCATACATTCAATCATCATTCTCAGACATAATGTCCCTTAAACGGGTCCTCGAGACTTGAATTGTTTTTAAATGTTGAGTCGGGACTAAACTGAAACACATATGAAATTTCTTGAAAATTTAAAACTTTTCTAAAATACAGGGGAGACACGCCCGTGGGAGGAGACCGTGTGCCCTCCACGGCTTCGAGACACCCCCGTGTGTCTTTTCGTGCCTACATACTGACTTGGTTCCCATGGCCACCAGACACGACCGTGTGGTATAGCCGTGGTCCTATACTGACTTCCCCACCACGGTCACCAAACACGGCCGTGTTAAGGCCGTGTCTATTTTAGGCCACATTCTGCCAATTTTCCCACGGTCTTAGGCACGCTCGTGTGCCACAACCGTGTGACATTATAGGCCATGTACAAGGCCAAAATGCCACCCATAAGGGTCAAACCTATAATCAACATATATCACCCCATTTCATACATCTATGACCATCAAAACATACCTAATAGCCAACCAAATCATGCATATTTTTCAACTAAGGTAATCACACTATAATCCATTCCATATTCATTCAATCTAATCATTCAAACCAATTTCAAATTTACCAATTTGCATGATCAAATCTCAATTATGCTCAAGCACAAATCATCTATATACATACTATATCAAAACCATTTCATATATCTACTAATCATACCAAAACAACTTCACATATCATACTTCTTTAAGCATATATCAAAACATATCTAGCCAAATCACATGGCCTAGTTCACTTTACAACTTATACCAAGACTAGCCTATACATGCCATATCTAGCTTTATACATTATCAAAGTGTACCAAAATAAGTTCTATAGTGTGATGATGATCTAAGACGGTCCCGAGCCTTCAGTAGCTTTGACGACCTATAAAACTGATTAAATACACACACAGAGTAAGCTTTCCAAAAGCTTAGTAAGTCAATATACAAACAAACTTGATATGTAAAGCATGTAAACATATAACCACATTGGCACATTTCTTCTACAAGGTAAATTTCTCACATTTATACTTTGATTCATATTCTTGGCCAAATTGCCACATTTATCAATTCAAGAATCATAGACACATAGTTTTTCTTATATGCTTTCATGTGACATATTTTCAATCCATCATAGTAAAACACATAGTCACTTACCTTATATACACATTTAGTGTATAATCAACGTACCTGAATCGGACATTCGATTACTTAATCAATCAAAGCTCGAATTTGTCATTTGTATTTCAGACTTGCCCGTTGAACCATAAGGAATCCAGTAGGATATTTCAAAAGCTCGGAATAGTAGTACAATGCCATCGTCCCAGACGAGGTCTTACATATACTCAAATATTGATGCCATTGTCCCGGACAGGGTCTTACACGTAAAGATCATAATGATGACAATGTCCCAGACGTGGTCTTATACGTAAAGCTTGTATTGATGCCAACGTCCCAGACGTGGTCTTACACATAATTAGATATCGATGCCACTGTCCCGGACAGGGTCTTACACGAATCTCAAATCAATGCCGACGTCCCAGACGTGGTCTTACATGATAAAAAAAGAACAGATATCTATGACGTGACTTAGCCAATCCTATCTATTTCTAGGTTCGTACGTGGCTTCTTGGACTTAGTTACTATATCGAACTTATCTTGAAATTCAAATACATAACATCACATAGATATTCATTATCCACAATAATCATGAGAACATTTACAATTTCATATAAATGCGTTTATTTGCATAGTGACTTTCCTCAGTTTCAGTTTATCGGAATAAAAATGACTACTCATTTAGTTTCGCCTTCCCACGATCTAAATCCGTTTTCCTCGGTTCTTGATTTAAGCATATTCAAAATTAACCCTTTTATTCACTAATTCATTCAATTCAATCCAAGGACACTCATTTAGGGCTATTTGCAAATTAACCCTCATATTTGCACACTTTATCAATTTAGTCCATTTTTCTCAAAACATCAAATTCACAAAATCCACTTATACTCATGCTTAGCCGAATATATACACATCACATACAAGCCCACATTTTTCATCAAATTTCCAATTTAGTCCCTTAATTTACCATTTTCTCAATTTAGCCCTATTTAGCTAAAAATTCATCAAAACTTCAGGAACAAAACATGTTCATCTAGCTCATATCTATCATTTAACACAAAAAATCATCAAAAAGCTTAAAAAATCATCAATATCATATCACACAAACATCATCAATTCATTAAATTGAAACATGGGTTTGATAGCTCTCAAAGCAACAATTGCAAAAACGTAGAAATTATCAAAAACTGATCGAAAACATACCTTGAATTCAAGCTTAGAAGTGCCGAAAATTTGAAAGTTTTTATTCTTTCTTTTCTTTCTAAAATTCGGTGGAAAGATGAATGATTCATGCCCATTTTTCATGTTGTATTATGTTATAAACATAATATTTATCTATTTACTAAACTAACCTTTCATAATAATAAGAAACATATAAATAAATCAAGGATATAATTGACCTTTGTCCATCCACTATCCATAGATTGGCATATTTGCCTACTAAAGCCTCAAACATTTAAAAGCCACAACAAATAGGTGCTTAAACAAATAGCAAGCAAATTTTACCTTTTATGCAAATAAATCCTTTTGTCAAGTTAAACACACGGACGGACACATTAGCTCACTGAAATTTACCACATGCTTAGTCACATATCAACGGCACATAAAATAATATTAAAATATTATACAAACTCAGATTTGTGGTCCCAAAACCACAGTTTCGACTAGGGTATTGTAACATCCTTGAATTAGGGTCTCTGCATTTTGCATGTGTTTGCATGTGATGATATGTTTCCTGTGTTTGGTTGGTATGTGTTGGGGTCTAGGCATAACCCTGGGTTAGGTCTGAGTTAGGGCTAAAAATTTTGTTTTAGTGCTTAGGAAGAGGGAGCTAGGAGAGTTAGGGGTTAAATTTATTGGGTGGATGTGACACAAAGAACCTAGTGGCAAAGTGGAATAAAAGGCGCCACTAAGGAGTCAGGAAGGTGACGCCACTTTCAGGGAAGGAGTGCTTGGGTTCGAGCTGCAGGAATTGCACTCCCTGCTTATTCTTTTTCAAGCCAGGAGTAAGGAAGTGGAGTGCTCAGGTTGGACTCTAGAAGATAAGGATGGAAGGGGTCAAAAGAATTTGAACTAATCGAAGGGAGGAAATTTAGGAGTTTGAATCTTTTCAAACTCATTTGAAGGAGTTGGCCGAATAATGGACTTTGGGCAAGGGGTGCTATCGGTTTTGGGAGTCTTTTGGTGGTGGCCGAATGTCTATGGTGGTTTAAGGGAGTGTTTCGGCTAGTGAAGTAAAGGTCTTTTTCTTTTCGATTAGTGTCAGAAACCGAACCTCAAGTGCTTTTTCTCTCTTCTCCCTTTCGGCAATTTGGGCATTTGGCCAAAACAAATCTTGCCATTCCTTTGTAAAAGCTGAAACTCAAATAGCTACCTTCTTCTTCTCTTTTCGGTTCACTCTTTGTTAGCCTTCTCTTTGCCAAAATCACCTTGTTCACTTCTTCTCCTTCTTTCTATTTTGTTCAAAGCCGAAACCAACAACCTCACCTCCACTCGGTATCTTTTCTTCTCTTTTTCAAATCCCCTTGTGCCGAAATTTCATTCATTCTTCTTTGCCGGAATCAATCCTATTTCATCTTCTTCCATCTCTTCCATTTGCAAAAGCCGAAAGCTTTGTTATTTTCTTTCGGTTTCATCAAGAGCCTTAACCGAATACCCTTAGCCTCATTCTCTTCTTTTCTCACGTGATCTAGTCTCCATTGAAGTGCCAAATCTAGTTCTCCTTGTGAGTCATAGTCGAATCTCTTGGTAAGTGACATCTTTTTTTTTCTTCTTGATCAATTCGGGTAATGACCGAAACCCCACCTCTCTTCTATCTTCTTTTCCATTATAGATCTATGTATTGAACTCCATTCTTGTTCTTTAAAGGTAGCCGAAACCCCTAACATCATTTAGGGTGTGCCGATCTTTGGTGAGTAGGGGCCGAATCAGTCATTAAGGTAAGGGTGGGACAATTCCTTTTGGTTTCCGGAATCATGCTATGGCCGATTAACTTTTAGATTTCTAATGATGTGTTAAAGCCGATTGTAGGGAGGAGTGTAGCCGAATGTAGTGGATCTTCGGGATTTGATTGAAAACCGAACCGGCATTAAGGTAAGGTGTACTCTTGTGCGACATATCCTTCGGGATTTAGCGATAAAGTCGAAAGGCTATAATATTAAAAGTATGTGTTGGCCGATTGTAGGAAAGGTGAAGGTAATGTTTCAGGATTTCGCTAGTTTCGTGTAGTTCCAGGATTTCGCTTAGATCTACGAATAGTTAGGTGTGTAACTTTACACACTTCATTAATGTTACATGTTATTATGTTTACTGTTAAAACCGATTAGCCATTGAGATTAGTGATTTTTCCTTGTGGGCATGAGCGTGGACTCCGGGTAAGTCCCATGTTATGTTATTTTTGATATACATCGTCATGTTACTGTTAAATGCTATGCTATGCGTTGTTTGCATGATTACATGATATTATGATACGTATGATATGGACATGATGATGGGATTGATGAGAGGAGGGGAAGGATGTATTTGGGCTGTCACCAATGGTTTTGACCACACGACAGTTTGGCCCTGTCTTCAATATTATTATTTGTGACTAAGTCTCAGTGGTTTTGACCACCAGTGGTTTTGACCACATATATGATATTGTGACTGCAGTCACCAGTGGTTTTGACCACATATGGATATTATGACTCGTCCCAGTGGTTTGGTACCACAGTGGGTTGGCCCCACATAATTGATACGGGATTGTCATCAGTGGTTTTGACCACACGATGGGTTGGCCCCATCACTTGATTTGTGACTATGGTCACCAGTGGTTTTGACCACACCGATATATACTTATGACTTCGGTCACCAGTGGTTTTGACCACCAGTGGTTTTGACCACACGGGGTAGATAAAGGAGATCGGATGGTTAGATAATGGGGTTGCATAATTTGCATGTTCTATTAATGATTTGTGTAAGTGCTACTCCATCGGGTTGGGGATTTATACACTGAGTCTCGGTGACTCACCCCTTCCCTTATATTTTGTAGATGAGGCATAGATTGCGAATATGGAGCCGGGGAGGACTCGAGGTGGCCGTGCAAACATATTTTTGGGTTTTGACTTTAAATTATCATTTCGATTTTATTTATTTACTTTAAATTTGGTTTTGGTTTTGTAATAAGGCCACTAAGTATTATTTTGGGTTTTAATTACTTGCTTTAGTTTTGATTATATTATGCATGTGCTTAATAAATTGATTGCTTAAATAACTGGTAAGAAGCAATGCTTTCAAAATTATACTTCCTTCGGGTTTTCAAACCTCACTATCGGGTAACAACATTTACAATATGATTGCAAAGGTAACCTAAATGATTTCTGGATTTAAGTTTCAAAAAACTTCAAAGCGAATGGTTTTAACCGAACTATACATAACTTACTCGAAAGTTAAAAGAATCACATGATTTCCAAAAGCTAGTAACGATCAACGGATTTTTCAAACATAAGTTATTTTGGGTTTAAAGCAGCACTAAAAATGATTTCAACACCACTTTATACAAGGTTTTCTAAACACTAAAACGATAAAGAGTTTTTCAATAAAATTTAACCGGTAACTTGTTTTATTCAAATGTTTTCACTCCGTAACATGCCAGATTCGGTCGTGGTGTGTTGATCGGGTTTGGGGTGTTACAATTTTGGTATCAGAGCCAGTTTCAACAGCTCGGCTGTGGGCTCGAGGCCCAAAAATGTCTTAAAATGAATGGTGAAAAGGTTTTATGGGAAAAGTATAGTGGTGGAAGGCATGGCACCGAGTCTCCGGCACTAATCCGCCCAGGTAAGTGCCCTAAACTGTTGCTTTTGATGATATGATTATGATGATTGGCATAACTAAATAGTAGTAGGAACTACTCTAGAGGTTTGAACTATAGGATGGATGTACTCGCGAAATAATCCCTTATTAAATTTCTCATAAAACTGTGCCTTAATAGACAGTGGAATAAAAGTCTAATGCATAAAACATTTAATCAGCTCGTATCGTATCGGTAGACATGAGTACACGTGGACGTGGGCGTAACACCCGTGGATGAGGTAGGGGTAGGATGACGGTCTCAAAACCGGTAGGGTCTGGTCATGGATCGAAAAATGTGGTACCACAGCCGCCAGTTGTGGGCGCGGAACATCAGGACAAGACAGGTGATGACGCAGTGTCACAGGCGATGCTGCGGGTGTTAGAAAGGGTTGCTAGTGTAGGCATCGGAGCAGGGGTTCGAAAATCTGTGCCCGAACAACTCTAGGCTAATGGTGCCGAGGTGTTCAGAGGTATATCCGGTGTGGCTCCTAGTATGGCGGAATATTGGTTGGAGGCAACAGAACGTATTATGGATGATCTAGACTTCTCGGCTGAGGAGAAGCTTAAGGTGGTAGAATCTTTGCTGCGAGATGAGTCATATCAGTGGTTGCTCACCATTAGGGACGGAGCATAGGCGGATGATCTTACTTGGGAATTCTTTAGGGCAGCCTATCAGAGGGAATACATAGGGGCTAGCTATATTGATGCGCAGCGCAAGGCATTCCTGAACTTGGTCCAAGGTAATAAGACTGTGTCAGAATATGAGGCGGAATTCCTTCGGCTAAGTCGCTATGCACGTGGTATTGTGGGCAGGAAGTAAGAGCGCTGTATTAGATTTAAGGATAGGCTGAGAGACGAGTTGCAGATGGTAATTGCCCCACAGCAGGAAAGAGAGTTTGCGGTCTTAGTGGAAAAGGCCAAAGTTGCTGAGGAAGTGAAATAGTCAGTAAGACGGAATCAGGATAAGGGTTGGAACAAAAGAAGTTTTGGGTCATCTGGGTCTACCGGGAATCAACAGAAGCGGGGTAGATTTAGTGGGCCGAATCAAACTACTAGGCCTGCTGCTGTTAATACTTAGTGGCCGCCACGGTGTGCTCGGTGTGGGAAGTCTCACACGGGGGAATGCTAGACTGGAAACAGAGGATGTTTTAAGTGTAGATCGATGGGGCATCGAGTGAGGGATTGTCCACAGAGGTTAGCTAGGTTGCAGTCTAGGGATCAGAATCGTACACAGGTCAGGAGGGATGGTCAGCAGTCTTAGAGGGGCCGTGGTGCAGCCAGGGAAGGTAATGGATCTGGTAGGGGCCGTGGGGCACTGGGCAGAGGTGCCACTGGTACAGAGGCGAGACAGCCTGGATTGGTCTACACAGTGAGGCGTCGAGAGGAGGGCGACACACTGGACGTCATAACCGGTACATTCTTAATCTTTGGACTACCTTATAATGTTTTGATAGATGTGGGATCCACGCACTCGTATGTAGCCAGTAGCATAGTGGAAACCATGAACTTAGACTCTGAGATTACTTCTAGGAAGATGACAGTGATAAGCCCTCTAGGTCACTCTGTAGAAGTAAGTAAACTGTATAGGGATGTACCCCTAGAACTTCAAGGGGTCGTGTTTTTGGCTGACTTGATGGAACTGCCATTTGGGGAGTTCGATCTGATTCTCGGGATGGATTGGTTGGTAAAGTATCAAGCTAGTTTGATTTGCGCAGCTAAGCGCATGGTGTTGAAGACAGTGGAAGGCGAGGACGTGGTGACGATAGGTAATAGGAGAGATTACCTATCCAATGTGGTCTCTGCGCTGAAGGCAGAAAAAATGGTTAGGAAAGGTTGTGAGGCATTCATGGTACATGTCTTTGCTTTGGGAGCCAAGAATTCAGCTGTGGAGAGTGTTCAAACCATGAGGGAATTTGCTAATGTATTTCCAGAGGAACTTCTGGGTGTGCCTCCAGATCGCGAAGTTGAGTTCGGTATAGATCTGCTGCCAGGAACCACGCCAATGTCTATTGCTCCATATAGGATGGCACCAAAGGAATTGGTGGAGTTAAAGGTGCAGATTCAGGAATTGTTGGACAGGGGTTTCATCAGGCCGAGTATATCTCCTTGGGGAGCACCTGTGCTCTTCGTTAAGAAGAAAGATGGTACAATGCGGATGTGTATAGACTACCGCCAGCTAAATAAGTTGATGATAAAGAACAAGTATCAGTTGCCCAGGATTGACAGCTTGTTTGATCAACTTAAGGGTGCATCGGTCTTCTCTAAGATCGATCTCAGGTCGGGGTATCATCAGCTCAAAGTGAAGGAGGCTGATATACATAAAACGGCATTTCGTACTCGGTATAGGCATTACGAGTTTCTGGTGATGCCGCTCAGGTTGACTAATGCACCAGCAGCATTCATGGATATAATGAATCGGGTGTTTTAGCCGTATTTGGATCGATTTGTCGTAGTGTTCATAGATGATATCTTGGTATACTCAAAATCTGAGGAAGAACATGATGCGCATCTTCGGGTGGTTCTATAGGTTTTGAGGGAGAAGCAGTTATTCGCCAAATTTAGTAAGTGCGAGTTTTGGCTTAAGGAGGTAACTTTCTTGTGTCATGTCGTATCAGCTGAAGGAATTAGGGTGGATCCTCGTAAGATCGAAGCAGTGTTGGATTGGAAATCACCTAAGTCGGTCGCAGAGATTTGGTGTTTTCTAGGTTTGGCAGGATACTACAGAAGGTTTGCAGAAGGTTTTTCTTGATCGCAGCACCGCTGACTAAGTTGTTGAGAAAAGGGGTTCCATTTGTCTGGTTTGAGAAACAGCAGGAAAGTTTTGACAAGTTAAAGAAGATTCAGACTAAAGCTCCGATTTTGATTCAGCCTGAGGCAGGGAAGGAATTCACGGTCTATTGTGATGCATCGCATACAGGCTTAGGGTGTGTGCTGATGTAAGACGGGAAAGTTGTAGCGTATGCATCTCGATAGTTGAGGCCTCAAGAGGGTAACTATCCGACGCATGACTTGGAATTAGCTGCAGTGGTTTTTGCCTTGAAGATTTGGAGGCATTACTTGTATGGGGAAAAGTCGATAGTTTACACGGATCACAAGAGTCTGAAGTACCTCTTGACTCAGAAAGATTTAAATTTGAGGCAGCGAAGGTGGATCGAGTTGTTGAAGGACTACGACTGCTCGATTGAGTACCATCCGGGTAAGGCTAACGTAGTAGCTGATGCGTTGAGCCGTAAGGTGGTAGCAGACTTGAGAGCGATGTTTGCTCACCTTAGTCTTTATGACGACGGGAGTCTTTTGGCAAAATTGCAAGTAAAGCCGAATTGGATTGATCAGGTTAAGGAGAAACAGCTGACAAATGAGGTTTTGAGTGCTTGGAGGTTGCAAGTGCAGAATGGTGAATCTGAGGGTTACAGCTTGGGTAGTGATGGAGTACTGTGTTTTCAAGGGAAGGTATGTATGCCTAAGGACGTCGAGTTGAGACAGCGGATTCTTCAAGAAGCTCATAGCAGCCCATATGCTATGCATCCTGGAGGCAGTAAGATGTATCGTGATTTGAGGGAACAGTTCTGGTGGCCAGGTCTTAAGCGGGAGGTAACAGAGTTTGTGGGCAAGTGTTTGACATGCCAGCAAGTTAAAGCTGACCATCAGTTGCCATCAGGGCTGTTGCAACCGGTAAAGATTCCGCAGTGGAAGTGGGAGAGGGTTACGATGGACTTCGTTAGTGGGCTTCCCCTTACGCCTAGCAAGAAGGACTCAGTTTGGGTAATTGTGGATTGTCTGACTAAATCGGCTCATTTCATTCCGGTTAAGGTTGATTATTCGCTCCAGAAGTTAGCCAAGTTGTATGTGGCAGAGATAGTAAGGTTGCATGGAGTGCCAGTGTCAATCATTTCGGATAGGGATCCCAGGTTCACGTCGAGGTTCTGGAAAGCTTTGCATCAGGCTTTGGGTACGAGGTTGGATTTTAGCACGACTTTTCATCCGCAATCTGATGGACAGTCTGAGAGGGTAATCCAGATTCTAGAGGACATGTTAAGAGGTTGCATCCTGGATTTCAGCGGTTGTTGGGAGGAGTATCTACCATTGGCAAAGTTCGCTTATAACAATAGTTATCAAGCAAGTATTCAGATGGCACCATATGAGGCACTATATGGACGGAAATGTCGTACTCCTACGTGTTGGACAGAACTAGGTGAACGGTAGATGTTGGGATCAGAGTTGGTGGCAGAAACAGAGGATAAGGTTAAGGTGATTCGGGCTCGTCTTAAGGAAGCGTCAGACAGGCAGAAGTTTTACGCCGATCTTAAGCGCAGGGATATAGAGTATGCAGTGGGTGATAAGGTCTTTCTGAAGGTATCGCCATGGAAGAAGCTGCTGAGATTTGGGCGAAAAGGGAAATTAAGCCCTAGGTTTATCGGGCCATATACGATGTTGAAGCGAGTGGGACCGGTAGCTTATCAGCTCGAGTTACCAGCAGAGTTAAGTCAGATTCACGACATCTTTCATGTTTCCATGCTTAGGCGCTATCGATCAGATCCATCGCATGTTGTGCCAGTTGCGGATATAGAGGTAAACTCAGATTTGTCTTTCGAGGAGGAACCAGTACGGATCTTGGACCGGGATGTCAAAGTTCTGCGTAGGAAGTCAGTTCCCTTGGTGAAAGTATTATGGCGGAACCATGGTACGGAGGCGGCCACGTGGGAACTAGAGGATGTGATGCGGCAGCAATACCCTCAACTTTTCTTACCAGGTAATTTCGAGGCTGAAATTATTTTTTAAGGGGGGTAGAACTATAACATCCTTGAATTAGGGTCTCTGCATTTTGCATGTGTTTGCATGTGATGATATGTTTGCTGTGTTTGGTTGGTATGTGTTGGGGTCTAGGCATGACCCTGGGTTAGGTCTGAGTTAGGGCTAAAAATTTTGTTTTAGTGCTTAGGAAGAGGGAGCTAGGAGAGTTAGGGGTTAAAAGAATTTATTGGGTGGATCTGACACAAAGAACCTAGTGGTAAAGTGGAATAAAAGGCGCCACTAAGGTGTCAGGAAGGTGACGCCACTTTCAGGGAAGGAGTGCTTGGGTTCGAGCAGCAGGAATTGCACGCCCTGCCTATTCTTTTTCACGCCAGGAGTAGGGAAGTGGAGTGCTCAGGTTGGACTCTGGAAGATAAGGATGGAAGGGGTCAAAAGAATTTGAACTAATGGAAGGGAGGAAATTTAGAAGTTTGAATCTTTTCAAACTCATTTGAAGGAGTTGGCCGAATAATGGACTTTGGGCAAGGGGTGCTATCAGTTTTGGGAGTCTTTTGGTGGTGGCCGAATGTCTATGGTGGTTTAAGAGAGTGTTTCGGCTAGTGAAGTGAAGGTCTTTTTCTTTTCGATTAGTGTCAGAAACCGAACCTCAAGTGCTTTTTCTCTCTTCTCCCTTTCGGAAATTTGGGCATTTGGCAGAACCAAATCTTGCCATTCCTTTGTAAAAGTCGAAACTCAAATAGCTACCTTTTCTTCTCTTTTCGGTTCACTCTTTGTTAGCTTTCTCTTTGCCGAAATCACCTTGTTCATTTCTTCTCCTTCTTTCTATTTTGTTCAAAGCCGAAACCAACAACCTCACCTCCACTCGGTATCTTTTCTTCTCTCTTTCAAATCCCCTTGTGCAGAAATTTCATTCATTCTTCTTTGCCGGAATCAATCCTATTTCATCTTCTTCCATCTCTTCTATTTGCAAAAGCCGAAAGCTTTGTTGTTTTCTTTCGGTTTCATCAAGAGCCTTGACCGAATACCCTTAGCCTCATTCTCTTCTTTTCTCACGTGATCTAGTCTCCATTGAAGTGCCGAATCTAGTTCTCCTTGTGAGTCATAGCCGAATCTCTTGGTAAGTGACATCTTTTTCTCTTCTTGATCAATTCGGGTAATGACCGAAACCCCACCACTCTTCTATCTTCTTTTCCATTATAGATCTATGTATTAAACTCCATTCTTGTTCTTTAAAGGTAGCCGAAACCCTTAACATCATTTAGGGTATGCTGATCTTTGGTGAGTAGAGGCCGAATCAGTCATTAAGGTAAGGGTGCAACAATTCCTTTTGGTTTCGGGAATCATGCTATGGCCGATTAACTTTTAGATTTCTAATGATGTGTTAAAGCCGATTGTAGGGAGGAGTGTAGCCGAATGCAGTGGATCATTGGGATTTGATTGGAAACCAAACCGGCATTAAGGCAAGGTGTAATGTTGTGCGACATATCCTTCCGGATTTAGTGATAAAGCCGAAAGGCTATAATATTAAAAGTATGTGTTGGCCAATTGTAGGAAAGGTGAAGGCAACATTTCAGGATTTCGCTAGTTTTGCGTAGTTTCGGGATTTCGCTTAGATCTACGAATAGTTAGGTGTGTAACTTTACACACTTCATCAATGTTACATGTTATTATGTTTACTGTTAAAACCGATTAGCCATTGGGATCAGTGATTTTGCCTTGTAGGCATGAGTGTGGACTCCGGGTAAGTCCCCTGTTATGTGATTTTTGATATACATCATCATGTTACTGTTAAATGCTATGCTATGCGTTGTTTGCATGATTACATGATATTATGACACGTATGATATGGACATGATGATTGGATTGATGAGAGGAGGGGAAGGATGTATTTGGACTGTCACCAGTGGTTTTGACCACACGACAGGTTGGCCCCGTCTTCGATATTATTATTTGTGACTAAGTCCCAGTGGTTTTGACCAGCAGTGGTTTTGACCACATATATGATATTGTGACTGCGGTCACCAGTGGTTTTGACCACATATGGATATTGTGACTCGTCCCAGTGGTTTGGTACCACAGTGGGTTGGCCCTACATGATTGATACGGGATTGTCATCAGTGGTTTTGACCACACGATGGGTTGGCCCCATCACTTGATTTGTGTCTACGGTCACCAGTGGTTTTGACCACACCGATATATACTTATGTCTTCGGTCACCAGTGGTTTTGACCACCAGTGGTTTTGACCACACGGGGTAGATAAAGGAGATCGGATGGTTAGATAATGGGGTTGCATAATTTGCATGTTCTATTAATGATTTATGTAAGTGCTATTCCATCGGGTTGGGGATTTATACACTGAGTCTCGGTGACTCACCCCTTCCCTTATATTTTGCAGATGAGGTATAGATTGTGGATATGGAGCCGGGGAGGACTCGAGGTGGCCGTGCAAACTTATTTTCGGGTTTTGAGTTTAAATTATCATTTCGGTTTTATTTATTTACTTTAAATTTGGTTTTGGTTTTGTAATAAGGCCGCTAAGTATTATTTTGGGTTTTAATTACTTGCTTTAGTTTTGATTATATTATGCATGTGCTTAATAAATTGATTGCTTAAATAACCGGTAAGAAGCAATGCTCTCAAAATTATACTTCCTTCGGGTTTTCAAACCTCACTATCGGGTAACAACATTTACAATATGATTGCAAAGGTAACCTAAATGATTTCCGGATTTAAGTTTCAAACAACTTCAAAGCAAATGGTTTTAACCGGACTATACAAAACTTACTCGGAATTTAAAAGAATCACATGATTTCCAAAAGCTAGTAACGATCAACGGATTTTTCAAACATAAGTTTTCTGGGTTTAAAACAACACTAAAAATGATTTCAACACCACTTTATACAAGGTTTTCTAAACACTAAATTGATAAAGAGTTTTTCAATAAAATTTAACCAGAAACTTGTTTTATTCAAATGTTTTCACTCCGTAACATGCCAGATTCGGTCGTGGTGTGTTGACCTGGTTTGGGGTGTTACAGGTATAAACCGGACTGTTACAATTCTCCCTCCTTAGGGATTTTCGTCCCTGAAAATCTTACCGTTAAACAAGTTCGGATATTGTTGTCTCACTGAATCTTCAGGCTCTCAGGTAGCCTCTTCAATCCCATGTCGATTCCACAGTACTTTTACTAACGAAATTTTCTTATTTCTCAACTCTTTCACTTCACGAGCTAAGATACGGATCGATTCCTCTTCATATGTCATATCAGATCGAATTTCAGTTTAAGATGGGGCAATCACATGTGACGGATCGGATCGATATCTATGAAGCATCGAAACATGAAATATGTTGTGTATCTTTTCTAGTTCAGAAGGCAACTTCAATTTATATGCAACAGGCCCGACACGTTCAATGATCTCATAGGGTCCGATAAACCTCAGACTTAATTTGCCTTTACATCTGAATCGAAGCACTTTCTTCTATGGAGACACTTTCAGAAATACTTTGTCGCCAATTTCAAATTCTATATCTTTACGTTTCAAGTCTGCATAAGACTTCTGACGATCAGATGCTGCTTTCAAACAATCTCGGATTAGTTTCACTTTCTATTCTGAGTCTTTTATCAAATCAACCCTATGTAATTTATTTTCACTAAGCTCGGTCCATTACAAAGGTATATGACATTTACGTCTGTACAAAGCTTTATAAGGTGCCATTTTGATACTCGCTTGAAAACTGTTGTTATACACAAATTCAATCAATGGCAGATACTGATCCCACGAACCATTAAACTCAAGTATACAGCATCTCAGCATATCTTCAAGAATCTGAATAATTTGTTTAGACTGACCATCTGTTTGCGGATGAAAAGCTGTATTGAAGTGTAATTTCGTGCCCAAAGCTTCTTGCAATTTCTTCCAGAATCTCGACGTAAACCTCAGATCTCTATCGGATACAATAGGCAGTGGTACCCCGTGCAATCTTATAATCTCAGAAATATAAAGATCGGCTAATTTGTCAAGTGAGTAGTGTAATATCCTGAAAATGGGCTTATGCATTTATGCTTAATTATATGAAATAGCATGCTTGAGTATGTTGTGAATGTGTATAATAAAATTTGTGAACTTTAGAAAATAGGAGGAAGCCTTAGAAAATATTAAGTTTTAAAGTTTTTAGAGGAAGCTAAGTGGATAGGGCCTTAAGAGAAAATGTATGTGAAATATGACACCAAGATCAGCTTGCTTAAGTGGCATGAAGGCGCCACTTAAAGCTGTATTAGGTGACGCCACAAGCTTGGGTATAAGGCCAAGGTTTGAGCAGCAGGAGGAGCACTCTTGAGAGTGTTTTTGCGTCAAATAGCAAGGGAGTTGGGCTTGTAGTCCAAATTTTATTAATGTTAAAATGGGAAGGAGAATGGCGTCACTTAGTGGGAGGAATTGGGCCTTGTTTGGCCGCAAGGGGCCCAAGTTAAGGAGTTAAAATTCGGCACTCCTAGGGTAAGGGGGATGGACGGCAAGTAAGCTACAATTTAGGAGCTAAAATCTTTTATTTTTAAGGGATAAAAGGAGATAATTATGGGAGAAGGATAAAGGATATGAAAAAGATGAGATAAAATTATCAAATTATGGAGAATTGGCCGATTGAGGGACTCCTTAGGTAGTACTTTCGGCCAAGGAAGAAAAGCAAGGCCATACTTCGTATCTTCTTCTCTTTTCTCTAAAGTCTCTACCGAATTTTCTAAGTAAAGCTCTCTTCTCTTCTATTTTTGTCAAAACCAAATAGTTCCTTCTCAAAACTCATCTTAGCCGATTCTCCCAAAGCTCACATACCTCTCTTTTCATCCTTGTTGAAGCCGATTACTCTATTAAACCCCAAAAGCCGAAATCTCTTGATCACTAGCTAGTCTTCATAGCCGAATCTTTGAGGGGCTTCAAGCAAAGGTGCTGTCGATTTCTTCAAGTAAGGGTAAGATCCAAATTCGATTTTCATTCTCTTTCTCTTAGGCTTGTTGAAAACTAAGATCTAATCTCTACTATTGTTCTTGGCCGAATTATGGAAGGGAGGTTTCGGGATTTAGTAGCTGTCGACTACAAGGAAGGCTATTTCGGGATTTATAAGGATCTAAGGTTTTGACAACTCTATAGCCAAGAGATTAACTTCGGGATTTAAGAATTTTGAGGTAAGTACACATATACATTCAGCCAAGGCCCCATTTGATGATTAAGATCTATTTCTTATTTTTGCAAAAGCTGAAACTAACATGTGACGTGATCTAATGCTTGGCCAAATGCAAGAAGGAATATAGCAAAGTTTTTGAGATTTGGTTAGCAGTGAAAACGGCACCAAGGTAAGGATTTAATTACCATAATCCTATTGGGATTTGGTTTTATGGCCGAATGGTTTTTAGTAAATTACTATATGTTGGCGGAATATAGGAACAAAAGATCTAGGACGCTAGATCGAGATCTTCGGAATTTGGAGTGAATTTGCTAAGTTAATCAGGTGTGTACCCCACACTAAACCTTAATAGTTTTATGGTATTGATTATATGCATGTGTTAATATGAATGTGGAAAATATGGCTAAGTACCATTCAATGGTACAGAGTACTCAGGTACGTTTTCCTACTCCTACTGTGAGTATGATTTATGGCATATAAATGAATGTGATAAGAATGTGAAATAAGGTTTAAGGCATGATATTGCATAATATGTATGACATGGGCATATGGGTGATTATGAAAGGGAAGTGAATGTGGTGACTATTGTCACGATATAAGAATGTGGTGACCTCGGTCACATTATCTTGAATGTGGTGACTTCGGTCACATTATCTGAATGTGGTGTCACATGACACAAAATATTATCTATTGGCTATGCCACGAATTTTATAAGGGCGATGAGCACGCCGATCGCAGCAATGATCGCTTTCGATGGTGTGTAACGGATGGAGGGTTGACTTAGTAGTCCCCACGGTGTGCAGGTTGGTACGGGTGATGTGTAGCGGTTGGTAACTAGGCTTGGGCTTGGGAATGCGTTATTAACTGTATATTTCATATGAATGTGTATGACTTGATATGCCTGAATCTATTTGGACTTAGTGTTTGTGTACACATTGAGTCTGTTGACTCACCCCGTTGTGGGAACATTTTTCAGATGACGATCATCGAGAATGGACCAAGGTTGGCGGGAGCTTAGTGGTGGCCATGCTCAGCAAGGAATCTATTTGGACATTTTATTTTTATTTAAGTACTTTAAATTATTTGGGTTTGTTTTGATGTAATAAGGCCTTAGTATGATTTTTTCGCATGCATGTTTAATTATTTTACTATGTTACGAAATTTTATCAAATTAAAGTTTAAGTATTTTATTAAAAATAAACTCTAAACGTTTTGACGCTTAAATTCATATGATTTCTAAATAAAGATAAGATCTAAAAAGAAATTCGGCATATCTTCTAACTTAACGTTTTGAAACTTAACAATGAGATTTAATAAAACTTATATTTCAAAAAAAATAAATTGGTTCCCAACTTGAGCCCAACCCAATTCAAATTTTATCCCAAAAATCACTTAAAGTTTTTCAAGGTGCAAACGAATTTGAACCGATTTTTCTTAAGGAACATACCAAGTCTGGTCGAGGCTCGTGGGCCGGGTTTGGGGTGTTTCAAGTAGTTAAATCTTACCGGAATAAAATGGGTAGATTTCGTTAATCTATCAACCACAACCCATATCGCATCTTTCTTTCTCGGAGTCTGAGTTAAACCAAAAACAAAGCCCATGGTTACTTTATCCCATTTCCACTCTGAAATCAGAACCTGCTGAAGCAATCTAGATGGAACTTGATGTTCGGCTTTAACTTGTTGACAGACTAAACATTTCGAAACAAAGTCAGAAATGTCTCGTTTCATACCAGACCACCAGTAGTGTCGTTTCAAATCCTGATACATTTTCGTACTTCCCGGATGAATAAATAGACGACTATTATGTGCTTCATTTAAAATTAACTGAATCAACTCTGGGTTCCTCGGAACACAGATACGATCCCAAAACCTCAAACAATCACCAATTATTTGAAATTCAGATTCAGAATTCACTTCACACTGAGCTCATTTCGTTAGCAATTCATTATCAAATTTCTAAGCATCACATATCTATTGTAAGAACAACGGTTTTGCTTTTAATTAAGCTAACACAGAACTATCATCAGACAAATCTAACTGAGCATTCAAAGCACATAATGCAAAGAATGATTTTCTACTCAAAGCATCAGCAACAACATTCACTTTACCCAGATGATAATCTATCACGAGCTCATAATCTTTTAACAACTCTAACCATCTTCTTTGACGCAGGTTCAAATCTTTCTGACTCATCAGATATTTCAGACTTTTATGATCTGAAAAGACGTGACATTTCTCACCGTACAGATAATGACACCAAATCTTAAGTGCAAACACAATTGCAGCTAGCTCAAGGTCATGCGTCGGATAATTCTTTTCATGAGGCTTTAACTATCTCGAGGCATAAGATACAACTTTGCCTTCATGCACCAAAACACATCCTAAATCATTTAACGAAGCATCACTGTATACAACAAATTCTTTACCTGATTCTGACTGTACTAACACTGGAGCTTCTGTTAACGGAGTTTTCAACCGATCAAAACTTTTCTAACATTTATCAGACCATTCAAATCTGACATCTTTCTGAAGTAATTTAGTCAACGGAGTAGTTATTGTTGAAAAGCCTTTCACAAATCTGCGGTAATAACCCGCTAAACCCAGAAAACTACGGACTTCAGATACATTTCTCAGGGGTTTCCAATTCAAAATAGCAGAAATCTTGCTCGAATCAACTCAAATCCCAGATGCTGACACAATATGTCCTAGAAAACTAACGTCGTGCAACCATAATTCACATTTGCTGAATTTCGCATACAATTACTTTTCTCTCAAAGTTTGCAAAACAACTTTCAAATGTTCAGCATGTTCAGCCTCATCACGCGAATAAACCAAAATGTCATCCATGAATACGAAAACAAATCGATCTAGATACGGTCTGAAAATTCTGTTCATCAGATCCATAAAAATAGCAGGAGCATTGGTTATTCCAAATGGCATAACTAAAAATTCGTAATGCCCGTACCTCGCTCGAAGCGATCTTGAATGTCTGAATCTTTAACTCTCAACTGATAGTTTCCCGATCTCAGGTCAATCTTTGAAAACACTGTAGCTCCTTTTAGTTGATCAAATAAATCATCAATTCTGGGCAACGAGTATTTATTCTTTATTGTCACCTTATTCAACGGACGATAATCGATACACATCCTCATCGTGCCATCTTTCTTTTTCACAAACAAAACCGGAGCACCCCAAGGCGAGAAACTCGGTCTAGCAAACCCTCTCTCAGTCAATTCTTGCAGCTGTGACTTTAACTCTTTTAACTCTGTTGGTGCCATTCTATACGGAGCTATCAAAATAGGTGTAGTACCATGCGACAATTCAATACCAAACTCAACTTCTCGAATCGGAGGTAAACCCAGTAACTCTTCAAGAAACACATCAGAAAACTTAGAGACAACAGGCACTACTCAATCTTCCTTTCAGACGTTTTCAAATCAATCACATCAGTGAAATATGCCTTATAACCCTTATTCAAACAACTCTGAGCTTTCAAAACAGATATCACAGTAGGCAATCCATTCAAATCATTAGATTCAACTCGTACAATCTCATCATTTGCACATCTCAAATCTATAGTCTTTCTTTTGCAGCTCACAACAGCATTATGCATAAACAACCAATCCATACCCAGAATAATATCAAACTCATTAAATGGCAAAAGCATCAAATCAGCAGGGAAACAAATATCTCGAAACATTAACAGACAATTCTTGCATACTTTGTCAACCAGGACACTTTTACCTAAGGGGTTCGATACTTTTATAGTAAACTCAGTAGACTCTACAGGCAAAGTCTTGCTGAACACTAAATTCATGCAAATGTATGAATGAGTAGAACCAGGGTCTATCAAAGCAATCATAAAAGTATCATAAAGAGTAAAAGTACCCGTTATAACATCTGGTGACGAAGCTTCCTCACGAGCTTGGATAGCATACGCTCTGGCTGGCGCTCTAGCTTCAGATTTGACAATGTTGTCTCTCGTAGTTCTTGACTACAATTAACATTTCTGACACTCTTCGATGGCCTACCTCTTACAGGTGCATTGTCAGATCTCAAATTCTGAATAGTCTCTGGGTCGACAGACTCAGGGCAATCACGTATAAAATGATCAAGCGATCCACATCTAAAGCAAGCTCTGTCGTTTAATCTACAGCTTCTCAGATGCCTTTTTCCACAATGTTTACATTCAAGTCTCTCGGATCGAACATTGCCAACACTGGCCACTGAAGTTACTGGAGTTTTAGAACTCATTTGCGGTCTTAATTGATTTCTATTTGGATGTCCCATGTTATCTTTGAAACAACTTTGATTATCTCTGAATCTTTTCAGAGCAGATTGAAATGATCTACTCTGAACTCTCTTTCTCACATCCTGGGCTTAAGATTCAGCTTTTCTTTTATCTTTCCCGAGTGCCTCAACTTTACACGCTCTATCAACGAGTACAAAAAATTCTTTTATTTCCAAGATCCCAACTAACAGATGATTGTCTTCATTAAGGCCATCTTCAAACCTTTTGCACATTATAGCTTTAGATGATACGCATTCTCGAGCATACTGACAGAGTCTCACAAATTCTCGTTCATATTCTGAAACAGTCATTCGGCCCTATTTAAGTTCTAGAAATTCTTTCTGTTTCTGATCAACGAATCTCTCACCGATATATTTCTTTTGAAACTCGATCTGAAAGAAATCCCATGTAACTCGCTCTCTCGGAACAATCGAAATCAGAGTTTTCCACATTAATAAGCTGCATATCAGAGTAATGATACCACACACTTTATGCATTCTTCCAGAGTCAGAGACATTTCATCAAATACCCGGATCATGTTTTCAATCCAGAACTCAGCCTTTTCAGCATCATCATCTTTAGTAGCTCGAAATTCTTCGGCCCCATACTTACGGATCTTGTCAACAGGAGGCTTATTCAACAGATTCAGATGCATAACCGGTGGCACAACTGTAGTCTGAGGGGGATTAACTGGGGGCGGGGGTTGTGAAACAGTCGGTTATTCAGTACAAACTGAGTGAACCACCCACTCATCATCTAGAAGAAAGCTTGTTTAGCTTCTCCCTCTTGACCGCTCGTAGCCGATCTTGATTCAGAGGGCACTGTCCCTTGCGCGGGAGCAGGCGCATTACCTTCCACGTTGTCAGCTACGGCTCTTTTCGGGTCTATTACTATACGAAAATCACATTTTGTGCACCAGGATTCATCACACTATCACAGTTCAGATATATGGCATGTATAGCTAGACTCTGACACGCTACGTTAGTCCGAGAATCGGCTAAACCGTAGCTCTGATACCAATCAAATGTAACACCCCTATCTCGTGTCAGTCGTCGGATTAAAGTTAGGAGCATTACCGGGTAGATCGAAAATATTTACAGACAAAATCATACATTCAATCATCATTCTCAGACATAATGTCCCTTAAACGGGTCTTTGAGACCTGAATCATTTTTAGACATCGAGTCGGGACTAAACTGAAACACATATGAAATTTCTTGAAAATTTAAAACTTTTCTAAAATACAGGGGAAACACGCCCGTGGGAGGAGACCGTGTGCCCTCTACGGCTTCGAGACACCCCCGTGTGTCCTTTCGTGCCTACATACTGACTTGGTTCCCACGGCCACCAGACACGGCCGTGTGGCATAGCCGTGGTCCTATATTGACTTCCCCACCACGGTTACCAAACACGCCCATGTTAAGGCCGTATCGATTTTAGGCCACATTCTGCCAATTTTCCCACGGTCTTAGGTACGTCCGTGTGCCACAACCGTATGACATTATAGGCCATCTACAAGGCCAAAATGCCACGCATAAGGGTCAAACCTATAATCAACATATATCCCCCTATCTCATACATCTATGATCATCAAAACATACCAAATAGCCAACCAAATCATGCATATTTGTCAACTAAGGTAATCACACTAAATCCATTCAATATTCATTCAATCTAATCATTCAAACCAATTTCAAATTTACCATTTTGCATGATCAAATCTCAATTATGCTCAAGCACAAATCATCTATATACTTACCATTTCAAAACCATTTCATATATCTACTAATCATACCAAAACAACTTCACATATCATACTTCTTTAAGCATATATCAAAACATATCTAGCCAAATCACATGGCCTAGTTCACTTTACAACATACCAAGACTAGCCTATACATGCCATATCTAGCTTTATACATTATCAAAGTGTACCAAAATAAGTTCTATAGTGTGATGATGATCCAAGACGGTCCCGAGCCTTCAGTAGCTTTGACGACCTATAAAACTGATTAAATACACACACAGAGTAAGCTTTCCAAAAGCTTAGTAAGTCAATATACAAACAAACTTGATATGTAAAGCATGTAAACATATAACCACATTGGCACAATTCTTCTACAAGGTAAAGTTCTCACATTTATACTTTGATTCATATTATTGGCCAAATTGCCACATTTATCAATTCAAGAATCATAGACACATAGTTTTTCTTATATGCTTTCATGTGACATATTTTCAATCCATTATACTAAAACACATAGTCACTTACCTTATATACACATTTGGTGTATAATCAATGTACCTGAATCAGACATTCGTTTACTTAATCTATCAAAGCTCGGATTTGTCATTCATTTTTCAGACTTGCCCGTTGAACCATAAGGAATCCGGTAGGATATTTCAAAAGCTCGAAATAGTAGTACAATGCCATCGTCCCAGACGAGGTCTTACATGTACTCAGATATCGATGCAACTGTCCCGGACAGGGTCTTACATGTAAAGATCATAATGATGCCAACGTCCCAAACGTGGTCTTATACGTAAAGCTTATATTTATGCCAACGTCCCAGACGTGGTCTTACACATAATCAGATATCGATGCCACTACCCTGGACAAGGTCTGACACGAATCTCAAATCAATGCCGACGTCCCAGACTTGGTCTTACATGATAAAAACAGAACATATATCTATGACTTGACTTAGCCAATCCTATCTATTTCTAGGTTCGTACGGGGCTTCTCGAACTTAGTTACTATATCGAACTTATCTTGAAATTCAAATACATAACATCACATAGATATTCATTATCCACAATAATCATGAGAACATTTACAATTTCATATAAATGCGTTTATTTGCATAGTGACTTACCTCGGATTCGGTTTATCGGAATAGAAACGGCTACTCGTTTACTTTCGCCTTCCCACGATCTAAATCCGTTTTCCTCGGTTCTTGATCAAAGCATATTCAGAATTAACCCTTTTATTCACTAATTTATTCAATTCAATCCAAGGACACTCATTTAGGGCTATTTGCAAATTAACCCTCATATTTGCACACTTTAACAATTTAGTCCATTTTTCTCAAAACATCAAATTCAAAAAATCCACTTATACACATGCTTAGTCGAATATATACACATCACATACAAGCCCACATTTTTCATCAAATTCACAATTTAGTCCCTCAATTTACAATTTTCTTAATTTAGCCCTATTTAGCTAAATTCATCAAAACTTCAAGAACAAAACATGTTCATCTAGCTCATATCTTTCATTTAACACCAAAAATCATCAAAAAGCTTAACAAATCATCAATGGCATATCACACAAACATCATCAATTCATTAAATTGAAACATGGGTTTGATAGCTCTCAAAGCAACGATTGCAAAAACGTAAAAATTATCAAAAACCGACTGAAAACATGCCTTGAATTCAAGCTTAGAAGTGCTGAAAATTTAAAAGCTTTTATTCTTTCTTTTCTTTCTAAAATTCGGTATGTTGTATTATGTTATAAACATAATATTTATTTATTTACTAAACTAACCTTTAATAATAATAAGAAACATATAATTAAATCAAGGATATAATTGACCTTTGTCCATCCACTATCCATAGATTGGCATATTTGCCTACTAAAGCCTCAAACATTTAAAAGCCACAACAAATAGGTGCTTAAACAAATAGTTAGCAAATTTTACCTTTTATGCAAATAAATCCTTTTGTCAAGTTAAACACATAGACGGACACATTAGCTCACTGAAATTTACCACATGCTTAGTCACATATCAATGGCACATAAAATAATATTAAAATATTATACCGACTCAGATTTGTGGTCCCGAAACCACTGTTTCGACTAGGGTATAAACCGGACTGTTACAATTCCCCCTTAGGGTTTTCGTCCTCGAAAATCTTACCGTTAAACAAGTTCGGGTATTATTGTCTCACTGAATCTTCAGGCTCCCAGGTAGCCTCTTCAATCCCATGTCGATTCCACAGTACTTTTACTAACGAAATTTTCTTATTTCTCAACTCTTTCACTTCACGAGCTAAGATACGGATCGGTTCCTCTTCATATGTCATATCAGATCGAATTTCAATTTCAGCTGGGGTAACCAAATGTGACGGATCGGATCGATATCTACGAAGCATCGAAACATGAAATACGTTGTGTATCTTTTCTAGTTCAGAAGGCAACTTCAATTTATATGCATTAGGCCCGACACGTTCAATGATCTCATACGGTCCGATGAACCTCGGACTTAATTTGCCTTTATGTCTGAATCGAAGCACTTTCTTCCATGGAGACACTTTCAGAAATACTTTGTCACCAATTTCGAATTCTATATCTTTACGTTTCAAGTCTGCATAAGACTTCTGACAATCAGATGCTGCTTTCAAACAATCTCGGATTAGTTTCACTTTCTGTTCTGAGTCTTTTATCAAATCAACCCTATGTAACTTATTTTCACTAAGCTCAGTCCAATACAAAGGTGTACGACATTTACATCCGCACAAAGCTTCATAAGGTGCCATTTTGATACTCGCTTGAAAACTGTTGTTATATGCAAATTCAATCAATGGCAGATACTGATCCCACGAACCATTAAACTCAAGTATCAACAAACTCAAAGATATCTTCAAGAATCGAATAATTAGTTCGATGCCCGACCATCCGCTTTGCGGATGAAAAGTCATCTTGAAGTGTAATTTCGTGCCCAAAGCTTCTTGCAATTTCTTCCAGAATCTCGACGTAAACCTCGGATCTCTATCGGATACAATAGACAGTGGTACCCCGTGCAATCTTACAATCTCGGAAATATAAAGCTCGACTAATTTGTCAAGTGAGTAGTTAGATCTTACCGAAATAAAATGGGCAGATTTCATTAATCTATCAACCACGACCCATATCGCATCTTTCTTTCTCGGAGTCGGAGGTAAACCAGAAACAAAGCCCATGGTTACTTTATCCCATTTCCACTCTGAAATCAGAGCCGATTGAAGCAATCCAGACGAAACTTGATGTTGGGCTTTAACTTGTTGACAGACTATACATTTCGAAACAAAGTCAGAAATGTCTCCTTTCATACCAGACCACCAGTAGTGTCATTTCAAATCCTGATACATTTTCATACTTTCCGGATGAACAGATAGGCGACTATTATGTACTTCATTTAAAATTAACAGAATCAACTCTAGGTTTCTCAAAACACAGATACGATCCCAAAACCTCAAACAATCACCAACTGTTTGAAATTCAGATTCAGAATTCACTTCACACTGAGCTCTTTTTGTTAGCAATTCATAATCAAATTTCTGAGCGTCACATATCTGTTGTAAGAACAACAGTTTTGCTTTTAATTCAGCTAACACAGAACTATCATCAGACAAATCTAACTGAGCATTCAAAGCACATAATGCAAAGAATGATTTTCTACTCAAAGCATCAGCAACAACATTTCACGAGCTCATAATCTTTTAACAACTCTAACCATCTTCTTTGACGTACGTTCAAATCTTTCTGAGTCATCAGATATTTCAGACTTTTATTATCTGAAAAGACGTGACATTTCTCACCGTACAGATAATGACACCAAATCTTAAGAGCAAACACAATCGCAGCTAGCTGAAGGTCATGCGTCGGATAATTCTTTTCATGAGGCTTTAACTGTCTCGAGGCATAAGATACAACTTTGCCTTCCTGCATCAAAACACATCCTAAACAATTTAACGAAGCATCACTATATACAACAAATTCTTTACCTGATTCCGGCTGTACTAACACTGGAGCTTCTGTTAACAGAGTTTTCAACCGATCAAAACTTTTCTAACATTTATTCGACCATTCAAATCTGACATCTTTCTGAAGCAATTTAGTCAACGGAGTAGTTATTGTTGAAAAGCCTTTCACAAATCTGCAGTAACAACCAGTTTAAACCCAGAAAACTACGGACGTCAGATACATTTCTCAGAGGTTTCCAATTCAAAATAGCAGAAATCTTGCTCCAATCAACTCGAATCCCAGATGCTGACACAATATGTCCTAGAAAACTAACCTCGTGCAACCAGAATTCACATTTGCTGAATTTCGCATACAATTGCTTTTCTCTCATTGTTTGCAAAACAACTTTCAAATGTTCAATGTTCAGCCTCATCACGCGAATAAACCAAAATGTCATCCATGAATACGAAAACAAATCGATCTAGATACAGTCTGAAAATTCTGTTCATCAGATCCATAAAAATAGCAGGAGCATTGGTTATTCCAAATGGCATAACTAAAAATTCGTAATGCCCGTACCTCGTTCTGAAAGCAGTCTTCGGAATGTCTGAATCTTTAACTCTCAACTGATAGTTTCCCGATCTCAGGTCAATCTTTGAAAACACTGTAGCTCCTTTTAGTTGATCAAATAAATCATCAATTCTGGGCAACGAGTATTTATTCTTTATTGTCACCTTATTCAACGGACGATAATCGATACACATCCTCATCGTGCCATCTTTCTTTTTCACAAACAAAACCGGAGCACCCCAAGGCGAGAAACTCGGTCTAGCAAACCCTCTCTCAGTCAATTCTTGCAGCTGTGACTTTAACTCTTTTAACTCTGTTGGTGCCATTCTATACGGAGCTATCAAAATAGGTGTAGTACCATGCGACAATTCAATACCAAACTCAACTTCTCGAATCGGAGGTAAACCCAGTAACTCTTCAAGAAACACATCAGAAAACTTAGAGACAACAGGCACTACTCAATCTTCCTTTCAGACGTTTTCGAATCAATCACATCAGCGAAATATGCCTTATAACCCTTATTCAAACAACTCTGAGCTTTCAAAACAGATATCACAGTAGGCAATCCATTCAAATCATTAGATTCAACTCGTACAATCTCATCATTTGCACATCTCAAATCTATAGTCTTTCTTTTGCAGCTCACAACAGCATTATGTATAAACAACCAATCCATACCCAGAAAAATATCAAACTCATTAAATAGCAAAAGCATCAAATCAGCAGGGAAACAAATATCTCGAAACATTAATAGACAATTCTTGCATACTTTGTCAACCAGAACACTTTTACCTAAGGGGTTCGATACCTTTATAGTAAACTTAGTAGACTCTACAGGCAAAGTCTTGCTGAACACTAAATTCATGCATATGTATGAATGAGTAGAACTAGGGTCTATCAAAACAATCATAGAAGTATCATAAAGAGTAAAAGTACCCGTTATAACATCTGGTGATGAAGCTTCCTCACGAGCTCGGATAGCATACGCTCTGGCTGGCGCTCTAGCTTCGGATCTGACAACGTTGTCTCTCATAGTTCTCTGACTACAACTAACATTTCTGACACTCTTCGATGGCCTACCTCTCACAGGTGCATTGTCAGATCTCAAATTCTGAATAGTCTCTAGGTCGACAGACTCAGGGCAATCACGTATAAAATGATCAAGCGATCCACATCTAAAGCAAGCTCTGTCGTTTAATTTACAGTTTCCGGGATGCTTTTTTCCACAATGTTTACATTCAAGTCTCTCGGATCAAACATGACCAACACTGGCCACTGATGTTACTGGAGTTTTAGAACTCATTCGCGGTCTTGATTGATTTCTATTTGGATGTCCAACGTTATCTTTGAAACAACTTTGATTATCTCTGAATCTTTTCGGAGCAGACTGAAATGATCTACTCTGAACTCTTTTTTTCACATCCTTCAGATTCAGCTTTTCTTTTATCTTTCCTGAGTGCCTCAGCTTTACACGCTCTATCAACGAGTACAACAAATTCTTTTATTTCCAATAACCCAACTAACAGACGAATGTCTTCATTAAGGCCATCTTCAAGCCTTTTGTACATTATAGTTTTAGATGATACGTATTCTCGAGCATACTGACACAGTCTCACAAATTCTTGTTCATATTCTGAAACAATCATTCGGCCCTATTTAAGTTTTAGAAATTCTTTCCGTTTCTGATCAACGAATCTCTCGCCGATATATTTCTTCCGAAACTTGATCTGAAAGAAATCCCATGTAACTCACTCTCTCAGAGCAATAGAAATTAGAGTTTTCCACATTGATAAGCTGTATCTCGGAGTAATGATACCACACACTTTATGCATTCTTCCGGAGTCAGAGACATTTCATCAAATACCCGGATCATGTTTTCAATCCAAAATTCAACCTTTTCCGCATCATCATCTTTAGTAGCTCGAAATTCATCGACCTCATACTTACGGATCTTGTCAACAGGAGGCTTATTCAACAGATTCGGATGCATAACTGGTGGCACAACTGTAGTTTGAGGGGGATTAACCGGGGGCGGGGGTTGTGAAACAGTCGGTTATTCTTTACAAACTGAGTGAACCACTCACTCATCATCTGGAAGAAACCTTGTTTAGCTTCTCCCTCTTGACCGCTCGTAGCCGGTCTCGATTCAGAGGGCGCTGTCCTTTGCGCGGGAGCAGGCACATTACTTTCCATGTTTTCAGCTACGGCTCTTTTAGGATCCATTACTATACGAAAATCACTTTTTATACGTCAGGATTCATCACACGATCACAGTTTAGATATATGGCATGTATAGCTAGACTCTGACACGCTACGTTAGTCTGAGAATCAGCTAAACCGTAACTCTGATACCAATCAAATGTAACACCCTTATCCCGTGTCAGTCATCGGATTAAGGTTAGGGGCATTACCGGGCATATCAAAAATATTTACAGATAAAATCATACATTCAATCATCATTCTCAGACATAATGTCCCTTAAATGGGTCCTCGAGAGCTGAATCATTTTTAGACATCGAGTCGGGACTAAACTGAAACACATATGAAATTTCTTGAAAATTTAAAGCTTTTCTAAAATACAGGGGAGACACGCCTGTGGGAGGAGACCGTGTGCCCTCCACGGCTTCGAGACAACCCCGTTTGTCCTTTCGTGCCTACATACTGACTTGGTTCCAACGGCCACCAGACACGGCCGTGTGGCATAGCCGTGGTCCTATATTGACTTCCCCACCACGGTCACCAAACATGCCCATGTAAAGGCCGGGTCCATTTTAGGCCACATTCTGCCAATTTTCCCACGGTCTAAGGCACGCCCGTGTGCCACAACCTTATGACATTATAGGCTATCTACAAGGCCAAAATGCAACCCATAAGGGTCAAACCTATAATCAACATATATCACCCCATTTCATACATCTATGACCATTAAAACATACCAAATAGCCAACCAAATCATGCATATTGGTCAACTAAGGTAATCACACTATAATCCATTCAATATTCATTCAATCTAATCATTCAAACCAATTTAAAATTTACAATTTTCCTTAATCAAATCTCAATTATGCTCAAGCACAAATCATCTATATACTTATCATTTCAAAACCATTTCATATATCTACTAATCATACCAAAACAACTTCACATATCATACTTCTTTAAGCATATATCAAAACATATCTAGCCAAATCACATGGCCTAGTTCACTTTACAACATACCAAGACTAGCCTATACATGCCATATCTAGCTTTATACATTATCAAAGTGTACCAAAATAAGTTCGATAGTGTGATGATGATCCAAGACGGTCCCGAGCCTTCAGTAGCTTTGACGACCTATAAAACTGATTAAATACACACACAGAGTAAGCTTTCCAAAAGCTTAGTAAGTCAATATACAAACAAACTTGATATGTAAAGCATGTAAACATATAACCACATTGGCACATTTCTTCTACAAGGTAAATTTCTTACATTTATACTTTGATTCATATTCTTGGCCAAATTGCTACATTTATCAATTCAAGAATCATAGACACATAGTTTTTCTTATATGCTTTCATGTGACATATTTTCAATCCATCATAGTAAAACACATTGTCACTTACCTTATATACACATTTGGTGTATAATCAACATACCTGAATCGGACATTCGTTTACTTAATCTGTCAAAGCTCGAATTTGTCATTCGTATTTCAGACTTGCCCGTTGAACCATAAGGAATCTAGTAGGATATTTCAAAAGCTCGGAATAGTAGTACAATGCCATCGTCCCAGACAAGGTCTTACATGTACTCAGCTATCGATGCCACTGTCCCGGACAGGGTCTTACACGTAAAGATCATAATGATGCCAACGTCCCAGACGTGGTCTTATACGTAAAGCTTATATTGATGCCAACGTCCCAGACGTGGTCTTACACATAATCAGATATCGATGCCACTGTCCCGGACAGGGTCTGACACGAATCTCAAATCAATGCCGACGTCTCAGACTTGGTCTTACATGATAAAAACAGAACATATATCTATGACGTGACTTAGCCAATCCTATCTATTTCTCGGAACTTATCTCAAAATTCAAATACATAACATCACATAGATATTCATTATCCACAATAATCATGAGAACATTTACAATTTCATATAAATGCGTTTATTTGCATAGTGACTTACCTTGGATTCGGTTTATCAGAATAGAAACGGCTACTCGTTTACTTTCGCCTTCCCACGATCTAAATCCGTTTTCCTCGGTTCTTGATCTAAGCATATTAAGAATTAACCCTTTTATTCACTAATTCATTCAATTCAATCCAAGGACACTCATTTAGGGCTATTGGCAAATTAACCCTCATATTTGCACACTTTAACAATATAGTCCATTTTTCTCAAAACATCAAATTCAAAAAATCCACTTATACACATGCTTAGCCGAATATATACACATCACATACAAGCCCACATTTTTATCAAATTCACAATTTAGTCCCTCAATTTACCATTTTCTTAATTTAGCCCTATTTAGCTAAATTCATCAAAACTTCAAGAACAAAACATGTTCATCTAGCTCATATCATTCATTTAACACCAAAAACCATCAAAAAGCTTAACAAATCATCAATGGCATATCACACAAACATCATCAATTCATTAAATTGAAACATGGGTTTGATAGCTCTCAAACCAAGGATTGCTAAAACGTAGAAATTATTAAAAACCGATCGAAAACATACCTTGAATTCAAGCTTAGAAGTTTCAAAAATTTGAAAGCTTTTATTCTTTCTTTTCTTTCTAAAATTCGGTGGAAAGATGAATGATTCATGCCCATTTTTCATGTTGTATTATGTTATAAACATAATATTTATCTATTTACTAAACTAACCTTTCATAATAATAAGAAACATATAAATAAATCAAGAATATAATTGACCTTTGTCCATCCACTATCCATAGATTGGCATATTTGCCTACTAAAGCCTCAAACATTTAAAAGCCACAACAAATAGGTGCTTAAACAAATAGCAAGCAAATTTTACCTTTTATGCAAATAAATCCTTTTGCCAAGTTAAACACAGAGACGGACACATTAACTCACTGAAATTTACTACATTCTTAGTCACATATCAAAGGTAAATAAAATAATATTAAAATATTATACAGACTCAGATTTGTGGTCCCGAAACCACTGTTTTGATTAGGGTATAAACCGGACTGTTACAATTCTCCCCCTTAGGGATTTTCGTCCCCGAAAATCATCCCGTTAAACAAGTTTGGATATTGTTGTCTCACTGAATCTTCAGGCTCCCAGGTAGCCTCTTCAATCCCATGTCGATTCCACAGTACTTTTACTAACGACATTTTCTTATTTCTAAACTCTTTCACTTCACGAGCTAAGATACGGATCGGTTCCTCTTGATATGTCATATCAGATCGGATTTCAATTTTAGATGGGGCAACCACATGTGACAGATCTAATCGATATCTACGAAGCATCGAAACATGAAATACATTGTGTATCTTTTCTAGTTCAGAAGGCAACTTCAATTTATATGCAACAGGCCCGACACGTTCAATGATCTCATACGGTCTGATGAACCTCGGAATTAATTTGCTTTTACGTCCGAATTGAAGCACTTTCTTCCATAGAGACACTTTTAGAAATACTTTGTCTCCAATTTCAAATTCTATATCTTTACGTTTCAAGTCTGCATAAGACTTCTGACGATCAGATGCCGCTTTCAAACAATCTCGGATTAGTTTCACTGTCTGTTCTAAGTCTTTTATCAAATCAACCTTATGTAACTTATTTTCACTAAGCTCAGTCCAATACAAAGGTGTACGACATTTACGTCCGTACAAAGCTTCATAAGGTGCCATTTTGATACTCGCTTGACGTTTGGCTTTAACTTGCTGACAGACTAAACATTTCGAAACAAAGTCAGAAATGTCTCGTTTCATACCAGACCACCAGTAGTGTCGTTTCAAATCCTGATACATTTTCGTACTTCCCGGATGAACAGATAGACGACTATTATGTGCTTCATTCAAAATTAACTGAATCAACTCTGGGTTTCTCGGAACACAGATACGATCTCGAAACCTCAAACAATCACCAACTGTTTGACATTCAGATTCAGAATTCACTTCACACTTAGCTCGTTTTGTTAGCAATTCATTATCAAATTTCTGAGCGTCACATATCTGTTGTAAGAACAACGGTTTTGCTTTTAATTCAGCTAACACAGAACTATCATCAGACAAATCTAACTGAGCATTCAAAGCACATAATGCAAAGAATGATTTTCTACTCAAAGTATCAGCAACAACATTTACTTTACCCCAGATGGTAATCTATCATGAGCTTATAATCTTTTAACAACTCTAACCATCTTCTTTGATGCAGGTTCAAATCTTTCTGAGGCATCAGATATTTCACACTTTTATGATATGAAAAGACGTGACATTTCTTACCGTACAGATAATGACACCAAATCTTAAGTGCAAATACAATCGCAGCTAGCTCAAGGTCATGCGTCGGGTAATTCTTTTCATGAGGCTTTAACTGTCTCGAGGCATAAGATACAACTTTCCCTTCCTACATCAAAACACATCCTAAACCATTTAAAGAAGCATCACTGTATACAACAAATTCTTTACCCAATTCCGGCTGTACTAACACTGGAGCTTCTGTTAACAGAGTTTTCAACCGATCAAAATTTTTCTGACATTTATTCGACCATTCAAATCTGACATCTTTCTAAAGTAATTTAGTCAACGGAGTAGCTATTGTTGAAAAGCCTTTCACAAATCTGTGGTAATAACCAGCTAAATCCAGAAAACTACAGACTTCAGATACATTTCTCAAAGGTTTCCAATTCAAAATAGCAGAAATCTTGCTCGAATCAACTCAAATCCCAGATGCTGACACAATATGTCCCAGAAAACTAACCTCGTACAACCAAAATTCACATTTGCTGAATTTCGAATTCAATTGCTTTTTTCTCAAAATTTGCAAAACAACTTTCAAATGTTCAGCATGTTCAGCCTCATCGCACGAATAAACCAAAATGTCATCAATGAATACGACAACAAATCGATCTAGATACGGTCTGAAAATTTTGTTCATCAGATCCATAAAAATAGCAAGAGCATTGGTTAGTCCAAATGGCATAACTAAAAATTCGTAATGCCCGTACCTCGTTCTGAAAGCAGTCTTCGAATGTCTGAATCTTTAACTCTCAACTGATAGTATCCCGATCTCAGGTCAATCTTTGAAAACACCGTAGCTCCTTTTAGCTGATCAAATAAATCATCAATTCTGGGCAATGGGTATTTATTCTTTATTGTCACCTTATTCAACTGACGATATTCGATACACATCCTCATCGTGCCATCTTTCATTTTCACAAACAAAACCGAAGCACCCCAAGGCGAGAAACTCGGTCTAGCAAACCCTCTCTCAGTCAATTCTTGCAACTGTGACTTTAACTCTTTTAACTCTGTTGGTGCCATTCTATACGGAGCTATCGAAATAGGTGTAGTACCATGCAACAATTCAATACAAAACTCAACTTCTCGAATCGGAGGTAAACCCAGTAACTCTTCAAGAAACATATCAAAAAACTCACAGACAACAGGCACTGACTCAATCTTCCTTTCAGACGTTTTCGAATCAATTACATAAGCAAAATATGCCTCATAACCCTTATTCAAACAACTCTGATCTTTCAAAATAGATATCACAGCTGGAAATCCATTCAAATCATTAGATTCAACTCGTACAATCTAATCATTTGGACATCTCAAATCTGTAGTATTTCTTTGGCTGTTCACAACAGCATCATGCGTAAACAACCAATCCATACCCAGAATAATATCAAACTTATTAAATGGCAAAAGCATCAAATCAGCAGGGAAACAAATATCTCGAAACATTAATAGACAATTCTTGCATACTTTGTCAACCAGAACACTTTTACCTAAGGGGTTCGATACTTTTATAGTAAACTTAGTGGACTCTACAGGCAAAGTCTTGCTGAACACTAAATTCATGCATATGTATGAATGAGTAGTACCAGGGTCTATCAAAGCAATCATAGAAGTATCATAAAGAGTAAAAGTACTCGTTATAACATCTGGTGACGAAGCTTCCTCACGAGCTCGGATAGCATACGCTCTGGCTGGCACTGTAGCTTCGGATCTGACAAAGTTGTCTCTTGTAATTCTCTGACTACAACTAACATTTCTGACACTCTTTGATGGCCTACCTCTCACAGATGCATTCTCAGATCTCAAATTCTGAAAAGCCTCTGGTTGGATAGACTCAGGGCAATCACGTATAAAATGATCAAGCAATCCACATCTAAAACAAGCTCTGTCGCTTAATCTACAGCTTCCCGGATGCATTTTTCTACAATGTTTACATTTAGGTCTCTCGGATCGAAGATTACCAACACTGGCCACTGAAGTTATTGGAGTTTTAGAACTCATTCGCGGTCTTGATTGATTTCTATTCGGATGTCCCACGTTATCTTTAAAACAAATTTGATTATCTCTGAATCTTTTCGGAGCAGACTGAAATGATCTACTCTGAACTCTCTTTCTCACATCTCGGGCTTCAGATTCAACTTTTCTTTTATCTTTCCTGAGTGCCTCAGCTTTACACACTCTATCAACAAGTACAATGGATTCTTTTATTTCTAAGATCCCAACTAACAGACGAATGTCTTCATTAAGGCCATCTTCAAACCTTTTGCACATTATAGCTTCAGATTATACGCATTCTCGAGCATACTGATACAGTCTCACAAATTCTCGTTCATATTCTAAAATAGTCATTCGGCCCTATTTAAGTTCTAGAAATTCTTTCCGTTTCTGATCAACGAATCTCTCACTGATATATTTCTTCTGAAATTCGATTTGAAAGAAATCCCATGTAACTCGCTCTCTCGAAGCAACAGAAATCAGAGTTTTCCACATTGATAAGCTGCATCTCGGAGTAATGATACCACACACTTAATGCATTCTTCCGTAGTCAGAGACATTTCATCAAATACCCAGATCATGTTTTCAATCCAGAACTCAGCCTTTTCAGCATCATCATCTTTAGTAGCTCAGAATTCTTCGGCCCCATACTTACGGATCTTGTCAACAGGAGGCTTATTCAACAGATTCGGATGCATAACCTGTGGCACAACTGTAGTCTGAGGGGATTAATCGGGGGCGAAGATTGTGAAACAGTCGGTTATTCTTTACAAACTAAGTGAACCACTCACTCATCATCTGAAAGAAAGCTTGTTTAGCTTCTCCCTCTTGACCGCTCGTAGCCGGTCTCGATTCAGAGGGCGCTGTCCCTTGCGCGGGAGCAGGCACATTACTTTCTATGTCGTCAGCTACGGCTCTTTTGGGATCCATTACTATACAAAAATCACATATTATACATCAGGATTCATCACACTTTCACAGTTCAGATATATGGCATGTATAGCTAGACTCTGACATGCTACATTAGTCTGAGAATCGGCTAAATCGTAGCTCTAATACCAATCAAATGTAACACCCCTATCCTGTGTCAGTCGTCGGATTAAGGTTAGGAGCGTTACCAGATAGATCAAAAATATTTACAGACAAAATCATACATTCAATCATCATTTCTCAGACATAATGTCCCTTAAACGGGTCCTCGAGACCTGAATCGTTTTTAGACGTCGAGTCGGGACTAAACTGAAACACATATGAAATTTCTTGATAATTTAAAACGTTTCTAAAATACAGGGGCGACACGCCCGTGGGAGGAGACCGTGTGCCCTCCACGGCTTCGAGACACCCACGTGTGTCCTTTCGTGCCTACATATTGACTTGGTTCCCACGGCCACCAGACACGGCTGTGTGGCATAGCCGTGGTCCTATATTGACTTCCCCACCACGGTCACCAAACACGCCCATGTTAAAGCCGTGTCGATTTTAGGCCACATTCTGCCAATTTTCCCACGGTCTTAAGCACGCTCGTGTGCCACAACCGTGTGACATTATAGGCCATCTACAAGGCCAAAATGCCACCCATAAGGGTCAAACCTATAATCAACATATATCACCCCATTTCATACATCTATGACCATCAAAACATACCAAATAACCAAACAAATCATGCATATTTGTCAACTAAGGTAATCACACTATAATCCATTCAATATTCATTCAATCTAATCATTCAAACCAATTTCAAATTTACCAATTTGCATGATCAAATCTCAATTATGCTCAAGCACAAATCATCTATATACTTACCAGTTCAAAACCATTTCATATATCTACTAATCATACCAAAACAACTTCACATATCATACTTCTTTAAGCATATCAAAACATATCTAGCCAAATCACATGGCCTAGTTCACTTTACAACTTATACCAATACTAGCCTATACATGCCATATCTAGCTTTATACATTATCAAAGTGTACCAAAATAAGTTCTATAGTGTGATGATGATCCAAGACGATCCCAAGCCTTCAGTAGCTTTGACGACCTATAAAACTGATTAAATACACACACAGAGTAAGCTTTCCAAAAGCTTAATAAGTCAATATACAAACAAACTTGATATGTAAAGCATGCAAACATATAACCACATTGGCACATTTCTTCTACAAGGTAAATTTCTCACATTTATACATTGATTCATATTCTTGGCCAAATTGCCACATTTATCAATTCAAGAATCATAGACACATAGTTTTTCTTATATGCTTTCATGTGACATATTTTCAATCCATCATAGTAAAACACATAGTCACTTACCTTATATACACATTTGGTGTATAATCAACGTACCTGAATCAGACATTCGTTTACTTAATCTATCAAAGCTCGGATTTGTCATTCGTATTTCAGACTTGCCCGTTGAACCATAAGGAATCTAGTAGGATATTTCAAAAGCTCAGAATAGTAGTACAATGCCATCGTCCCAGACGAGCTCTTACATGTACTCTGATATCGATGCCACTGTCTTGGACAGGGTCTTACACGTAAAGATCATAATGATGCCAACGTCCCAGACGTGGTCTTATATGTAAAGCTTATATTGATGCCAAAGTCCCAGACGTGGTCTTACACATAATCAGATATCGATGCCACTGTCCCGGACAGGGTCTTACATGAATCTCAAATCAATGCCGATGTCCCAGACGTGGTCTTACATGATAAAAATAGAACATATATCTATGACGTGACTTAGCCAATCCTATCTATTTCTAGGTTCGTACGGGGCTTCTCGGACTTAGTTACTATATCGAACTTATCTCGAAATTCAAATATATAACATCACATAGATATTCATTATCCACAATAATCATGAGAACATTTACAATTTCATATAAATGCATTTATTTGCATAGTGACTTACCTCAGATTTGGTTTATCGGAATAGAAACGGCTACTCGTTTACTTTCTCCTTCCCACGATCTAAATCCGTTTTCCTCGGTTCTTGATCTAAGCATATTCAGAATTAACCCTTTTATTCATTAATTCATTCAATTCAATCCAAGGACACTTATTTAGGGCTATTTGCAAATTAACCCTCATATTTGCACACTTTATCAATTTAGTCCATTTTTATCAAAACTCAAATTCAAAAAATCTACTTATACACATGCTTAGCCGAATATATACACATCACATACAAGCCCATATTTTTCATCAAATTCACAATTTAGTCCCTCAATTTACCATTTTCTCAATTTAGCCCTATTTAGCTAAATTCATCAAAACTTCAAGAACAAAACATGTTCATCTAGCTCATATCTTTCATTTAACACCAAAATCATCAAAAAGCTTAACAAATCATCAATTCATTAAATTGAAACATGGGTTTGAAGCTCTCAAAGCAACAATTGCAAAAACGTAGAAATTATCAAAAACCGATCGAAAACATACCTTAAATTCAAGCTTAGAAGTGCCAAAAATTTGAAAGCTTTTATTCTTTCTTTTCTTTCTAAAATTCAGTGGAAAGATGAATGATTCATGCCCATTTTTCATGTTTTATTATGTTATAAACATAATATTTATCTATTTACTAAACTAACCTTTCATAATAATAAGAAACATTTAAATAAATCAAGGATATAATTGACCTTTGTCCATCCACTATCCATAGATTGGCATATTTGCCTACTAAAGCCTCAAACATTTAAAAGCCACAACAAATAGGTGCTTAAACAAATAGCAAGCAAATTTTACCTTTTATGCAAATAAATCCTTTTGTCAAGTTAAACATAGAGACGGACACATTAGCTCACTGAAATTTACCACATGCTTAGTCACATATCAACGGCACATAAAATAATATTAAAATATTATACAGACTCGGATTTGTGGTCTCAAAACCATTGTTCTGACTAGGGTATAAACTAGACTGTTACACAATCTCATTTATAACCATGTTAATCAAATATCTCCTCACTCAGAAGGAGTTAAACCTTAGGCAGCGTAGATGGGTTGAACTGCTTAAGGATTATGACTGCACCATTTAGTACCATCCTGGTAAGGCCAATATGATGGCGGATGCTTTGAGCCATAAGGCTATGATCGATCTGAGAGTGATGTTCACTCGACTCAGTTTATTCGACGATGAGAGTCTATTAGCGGAACTTCAGGTTAAGCCTACATAGATTGATCATATTAGAGGTAAACAGATTGGGGATAAGTCTCTTGAGCTTCATTTTTATCAGGTTGAGACTGGTGATGCTACTGATTTTGGGATTAACAGTGATTGGATACTTTGTTTCCGCAGTCAGATTTGTGTTCAAAGTGATGAGGAGTTGCGACAGTCGATTCTAAGGTAGGTGCATAGTAGTCCCTATGCTATGCATCCTGGTGGGAATAAGATGTATCGAGATCTCCGAGAGTTGTACTGGTGGCCAGGGTTAAAGCATGAGGTTACTGACTCTGTTGCTCGCTGTCTGACTTGTCAGCAGGTTAAGGCTGAGCATCAATTAACTTCGGGGTTGTTGTAGCCGGTAAAGATACCGATGTGGAAATGGGAGCGAGTAACGATGGACTTTGTTAGTGGATTGCCATTAACACCCACTAAGAAGAATTCTGTCTGGGTCATCGTGGATCGATTGACCAAGTTTGCTCACTTCATCCTGGTAAGGATGAACTTTTCTCTCTAGAAATTTACTAAACTATATATATTCGAAATAGTGAGACTACATGGGGTTCCTCTCTTGATTGTAACACCCCTTACCCGTGTTCGACTGCTTGGGGTTCCTCTCTTGATTGAAACAGTGAGACTGCAGGGTACAAGGCATTATCGAAATAAAACACATACCGTCGTACTAAACCGAAACATAAAATTTACATCCAAATTTAAAACTTTTCAATTTTCATCACACACTCATTCAACCTAGTCATGCATCTCTAAATTGCATCATCATAAACATATAACTTGATCAATAATATCCAACAATGGCCTTATACAAAATGAACTATCAAATAACATAGGCCAATATTTTAGGCCAAATCAATTATGACACATAACAAAATAACCAAGTCCTCTATACATGCCATAATTCAAAATATTGATTTCAAATACCAAAAGAGTGTTGATAGTGTGGATGGATCTCCGACGATCTCCGAATCCCGAGCTAGCTTGGTGACACTATAAAACAAGGTAGAAGAGAGGGGAGTAAGCATATAGATTAGTAAGTAAGTACATAAATAATAAACAAATTACTAACATGCTTTCAAAATAATACAATCATAACTACACATAGATTCATCATTTATTCAAGTTCAAACAAGTTGTTTATTCGAGTCATAGTCACTAAGTTATTTTTACCTGGAGCTACAAAACTCCAAATTAAGATCCACTAATTTTCCCTAAAACTAGACCCATATATATCCTCACCATAAAATTTTCAGAATTTTTGGTTTAGTGAATAAGTACAGTTTATTCTTTAAAGTTCCCCCTGTTTTGCTGTCTAATAGTTTGGACCCCTCTGCACTAAAAATTAGTTATCTCATTGTACAGAATTTGATAATATTCTCATTTGTTTCTCTTGAAAGTTGGCTCATTAAGAAATGTAAGCATATAAATTATAAACCATATTTATTTTTATAAAATTTTTAATGGTTTTCCAAATTCGGAACAAGGGATTCCGACATCATTCTGACCCTATCTCACAAAAATTCAAATATCAGAGAATATGAAATTCTTTTGTTTACACTGTTTCTTTTATGTAAAAATAGACTCATTAATATTTAATTTCATATATTATTCACCCTCGAATTCAATTTCGACCATTTGTGGTGATTTTTCAAAGTCACACAACTACTTTATACAAAACTGTTTTGTTGCTAAATTTACTCTTTCATAATTTCACTTACTCCATTTCATCTTACCAAAGGTTCGATTAAATATTGAGCACATTGTTCATAAATTTTCACACTTGTACCTGTACTTATTCATCACATAATCATATTCAATTACACTTAGTCGTTACATGATCACATGTATGTAACACCCCAAACTCGGCCCAGAAGTTAGGCCCGAATCTGGCGTGTCACATTGAAGTGTTTTTCGAAAACCATGTTTTCATTGAAAACCCTTCTTAATTAAAAGCTTGAGTAAAATCTCAGTTACATTATTTTTTTATTAGTTTTTTAAAATGTGGTACATAGAAAAATTATTAAGTTTATTATAAAATTTCTTTCCATTTGCGGAAGCTAAGTTTAAAAGTAACCGATTTACAAAAACATGATGTTTAAAGATTAAGTTGTGGAAGCATAGTGTTTGAAAAAAAATTTTGTTTTGGAAAATCACGATCTACTTTTAACAGATAGAAAATGCATTAAACTAAAAATCCCAAATTAAAAACAGAAATTAAAAGAGGACTTACTACAACCCAATAGGAAAGCAGTTTAAGTAAGGTTGAATAGAATACTAAAATGTAAAGCTGTTCGTAGTATGGCCACCTCCGAGTCCTTCAGTACACAGAACCGCTTATTGAGGATTACCTGAAAAATAAAAAAAGGGGTGAGTTTACGAAAACTTAGTGTGTGCAACCCTCATTGATCATAAAGCATGCATCATATCAATTCGGGCCTAAGCCCATTACAATAATCAGTGTGGCCTAAGCCCAACACAGTAACGGTGGCATTTGGACCTTAGCCCATATCCAATGTCACAGATCACATCTATCTGGGCCTAAGCCCATCTCAATAACAGAACAAGTGGATTCAATGCATTAATGCCCATACCAACCCTGCACTCCTGTGGGGATTTAATCGACCCACCCATCCTTACAATCCTTATGTAGCATTGGTTGCAGCACTAACCAATGTTGCAACAGAGCTGCCAATCACATAATCGGCTTAAAGCCATCGGTGGATCCATAGTCGTCAAGCGACCATGCGACCCTAACAAATCATACACTTTCTCCAAATCAATAATCGCATCCCTCATGCAGTATAATATCACATGAATGCAGACATACTATAAATAGCATACAAGAACAATCATATTACATGTAAGGGCATTTTGGTCATTTTGCCCTTTTGGAGTATAACAGTCATTTTACCCTCCGGGGGTATTTTGGTCATTTTACCAACCGTCCCAAAGGTCTACAGTCGCCTTGAGCGACACAGATAACATATGTGATCAAAACGGAGTATTTGGGCCCAAAGCCCGCTATTTGACCCAAATGGGCCCACACGCTTGTGTGGCCCATTTAGCTCAAAACTGCCCTTTGGTCAGGTGATTGACATGGCCGGCTCTTTATTTCCTATCCATCTACAAAATTTACTCGCGTAGAGCCCATGGGCCCATTTAGCCCACTCGGCCCATTCCGGTCCATTTGCCCAAAAACGGCCTAAGCCCATGAGGACGCTCATGGTGGCCTCTACCCATCTTACACCCATATTCGTGGGCTTGGTCCACCAGACGTGCAATCGCACGCTCGTGTGTCATCATTCGCTGATATTTCGGCTTTTCAGCATTTGTTGATCTACTTGGAGTGGTGTGTGTGTACACACACTTTTCGGCTCTTTTCTAACTATCAGTCATAGGGCATTGCTACACACCTGTTTACCAAAATCGAGTGAATAACCCACGAGCACCGAACCTACAATCAACAACAATATTCTATTATTCACTTAATGACAGAGTCAAACACCCTCTTCTAATACTTAAATCGAACAATGTCGATACTTACTTTGATTGAACGAGCGCGATTTAGCCTACTTAAACTGTTGAAAGAGATTGATAACAAACCTCTTGAAAGGTATCTTGATCGAGTGATGAGAGAAAAGCTTCGTCTATCTTAAAACACTTGCAACTCCTTTATTCCACGAGAAAACCTAGGACTCAAACGAATCAACATACCATACAAAGAGAAGGGAGGATTCGGCTATAAAAGGAAGGAAGGAATCGGCTTAGAAGAGCACAGAAGAGAGGAGACGTAATACTCTTTAAAAAATAAAAAGAACAAACAAAAGTTGAACAAACTACTCACCGATTTACCAGAAATAGTTGCTCCACTTAAACAAAGTTTGAGAGAGGTGAAGAATTCGGCCTGGTTATCAAAAAGAAGAGATGATAGGCGAAACAGTTTGAGGGTGAATAGAGAGAAGATGATGCAATATTTGGTCCTAATAACAAGATGGAGAGAAAGGAAATCCGTTAACAAAAAGAACCAAAACAGGAAAGAAAGTACATTCGGCTAAAAGAAGAATCAAGATGCAATGAGAGGAAAATACTAAGACTGACAAACTTGAGAGAAAAAGATATTCGACTAAAGAAACAAGATGAAAAGAGAAAAAATAGACTCGGAATAAGCAATCAAAAGAGGAAATGAGAGAACCCCAGAGTCCCTTAGCAAAACTGGCTCTAAAAAGTTCTAAAAACCCGAGATGGAGAGAAAGAATCAGCACTCACTCCCCCACCACACTAAAATTTCGAATTTTTGAGTGCCTAAAGTCCCTATACGGCACAACTCTTCCCACCCAAAGTCCACGATTTTCTCCCCCTTATCTCTCCACAATCTACTCATTAAATCACTCACTTGACCAATTCAAACACTCTAACACAGAGTTCAAATCCAACTCAAACTCTTCCATACACATGAGTAAAATAAATAATCCCTTTTGCATGCAGTGAGACTTGAACCTCTATTCTCCTTGCCACACCTATAACGCCACAACCACTTCACCCCAGGCTCTCTTTGTGTCCCTTTTTAATCATAATTACTTAAAAGGCTTACAACCAGGAGTCATCGTTCCCTTAGTGCTAAAAATAAAAATTTTCCATATGACATGGCTTGAACCCAGGACTTCATAGAAGCCCCATAACCTTCCAAAATCACTCACCCAATAGATCCAACATGGAATTGTGTCGTTCTCTTGTTCTCAGAAATTTTAAACTCTCCCATGCCCAAGGTTTAATTCTTCTAGGCCCAAAATTTGGGTCGTTACAGCTCTACCCCCTTAAAGAAATTTCATCCTCGAAGTTTTCAACTATCTAATGATCTTACACCACTACGATTCTGCTGCGCACTCTAATTCTAATTACAAATTAGTTAATTAGTACACTATGGGTAAAGTACATACCAGTATTCAAATTTGGAGCATCTCAGTCTTCTTGGCGACGTGCTACATAAACTAAAGCTAGCTGTCTCGCCTCCGCATGACAAGCACCTCTACTTGGAGCTCCACGACCCAAACCGTTTTCACCCCTGGCCTGTCTACGGCCTCTAGGCGGTTGCTGTCCACCCCTAGGTGGTTGTACATCACCCCTACCAAAAACTTGTTTCTGATCCGATTTTTTGGGACACTCTCTGAGACGGTGTTCCATGGAACCACAACTCAGACAAGCTCCCATCCTCCTCCAGCACTCACCCGCATGACTTTTCCCACAAATAGCACAATGTGGTAACCTAGTAGTAGTAACAGGGGGCCCAGCTCTGACTGACCCATCCATTCTGGCCCTTCTCTTAGGTCTCTGATCAGAATTGGAATGCTCATAATCCCTCTTGTTTCTGCCCCTTTCTCTTTCTCGGTTTAGGCACTTAGAGCGCTGCACATATTCAGTGATCTTTACTTTCTCCACTATTGCCGCAAAATCCCGCTCCCTTTGGGGAGCAATCAGTACCCGAAGACTGTCTCTGAGGCCATCTTCAAACCAAACACAACGTTTATAATTTGTTGCCACTATTCCCTTAGCATACCAGCTAAGTCACAAAATCTCAGTTATGTTAGTTTTTCTATTAGTTTTTTTAAAACATGGTACATAGAAAAATTATTAAGTTTATTCCAAAAATTCTTTCTAGTTGCGGAAGCTAAGTTTAAAAGTAACTGATTTATGAAAACGTGATGTTTAAAGATTAAGTTGTGTAAGCGTAGTGTTTGAAAATAGTTATTGTTTTGGAAAACCACGATCTACTTTTAACAGATAAAAACGTATTAAACTGAAAATCCCAAATTAAAAACCAGAAGTTAAAAGAGGCCTTATTACAACCCAATAGGAAAGCAGTCTAAGTAAGGTAAAATAGAATACTAAAATGTAAAGATATTCGTAGTGTGGCCCCCTCCGAGTCCTCCAGTACGTTGAATCGCTTACTGAGGATTACCTAAAAAATAAAAAAAAGGTTGAGTTTACGACAACTCAGTGTGTACAACCCTCATCGATCATAAAGCATGCATCACATCAATCCGGTCCTAAGCCCATTCTAGTAATCAATGTGGCCTACGCCCAAATAGTAACGGTGGCAATTGGGCCTTAGCCCATAATAGCCTCAGTTGGGCCTTAGCCCATATCCAATGTCACAGATCACTTCTATGTGGGCCTAAGCCCATCTCAATAACAAAATAAGTGTATGCAATGCATTAATGCCCATACCAACCCTGCACTCCGTCTCCTGACCAACCCTGCACTCTTGTGGGGATTTAATCGACCCACCCATCCTTACAATTCTTATGTAGCACCGATTAGGGCACTAACCAATGTTGCATCGGAGCTGCCAATCACATAATCGACTTAAATCCACAGTCGTCAAGTGACCATGCGACCCTAACAAATCATACACTTCCTCCAAATCAAAAATACCATCCCCCATGCAGAATAATATCACATGAATGCAGACATATTATAAATAACATACAATAACAATCATATTACATGTAGGGGCATTATGGTCATTTTGCCCTTTAGGGGCATAAAGGTCATTTTACCCTCTAGGGGTATTTCGGTCAATTTACCAACCTTTCCAAAGGTCTACAGTCACCTCGAGTGACATAGATAACATATGTGATCAAAACGGAGTATTTGGGCCCAAAGCCCGTTATTCGACCCAAGTGGGCCCACACGCTCTTGTGGCCCATTTAGCCCAAAACTGCCCTTTGGCCATGTGATCAACATGGCCGGTTCTTTATTTCCTATCCATCCACAAAATTTAGTCACGTAGGCCCACGAGCATATTTGGCCCACTCGGCCCATTTCCGCCCATTTGGCCTAAAAACGGCCTAAGCCCATGAGGACGCTCATGGTAGCCTCAACCCATCTTATGCCCATATTCGTGGGCTCGGTCCACCACACATGTGATTGCATGCTCGTGTGGCATCATTCGCCAATATTCTGGCTTTTCGGCATTTGCCAATCTACTTGGAGTGGTGTGTGTGTACACACGCTTTTCGGCTGCCGACTATCAGTCACAGGGTATTGCTACACACCTGTTTACCAAAATTGAGTGAATGACCCACGAGCACTGAACCTACAATCAGCGATGATATTATATTAGTCACTTAATGACAGAGTTAGATACCCTCTTCTAATACTTAAACCAAACAATGTCGATACCTGCTTTGATTGAACGAGCACAGTTTAGCCTGTTTAAATCGTTGACAGAGATTGATAACAAACCCCTTGGAGGGTATCTTGTTCGAATGATGAGAGAAAAGCTTTGTCTATCTTAGAACACTCTCAACTCTTTCATTCCACGAGAAAACCTAGGAATCAAACGAATCAACATACCATACAAAGAGAAGGGAGGATTCGGCCTTAAAAGGAAGGAAGGAATCGACTTAGAAGAGCACAGAAGAGAGGAGACATAATACTCTTTAAAGAATAAAAAGAACAAAAAAAACTTGAACAAACTACTTACCGATTTACCAGAAATAGTTGCTCCACTCGAACAAAGTTTGAGAGAGGTGAAGAATTCGGCCTGGTCATCAAAAAGAAGAGATGATGGCGAAACAGTTTGAAGGCTAACGGGGAGAAGAAGATGCAGTATTCGGTTCTAATAGCAAGATGGAGAGAAAGGAAATCTATTAACAAAAAAAATTAAGGAGGGAAGAAAGTGCATTCGGCTAAAAGAAGAATCAAGATGCAAGGAGAGGAAAATGCTTAGACCAACAAACTTGAGAGAAAAAGATATTCGACTAAAGAAGCAAGATGAAAAGGGGAAAAATAGACTTGGAATAAGCAATCAAATGAGGAAACGAGAGAACCCCAGAGTCCCTTAGCAAAACCTGCTCCAAAAACTGCTAAAAACCCGAGATGGAGAGAAAGAAACAGCACTCACTCCCCCACCACACTAAAATTTTGAATTTCTGAGTGCCCAAAGTCCCTATACGGCACAACTCTTCCCACCCAAAGTCCACGATTTTCTCCCCCTTTTCTCTCCACAATCTACTCCTTAAATCACTCACTTGACCAATTCAAACTCTCCAACACAGAATTCAAATCCAACACAAACTCTTGCCCACACATGAGTAAAATAAATAATCCCTTTTGCATGCATTGAGACTTAAATCTCTGTTCTCCTTGCTACACCTGTAACGCCACAACCACTCCACCCCAGGCTCTCTTTGTATCCCTTTTTAATCACAATTACTGAAAAGGCTTACAACCAGGAGTCATGGTTCCCCTAATGCTAAAAATAAAAATTTTCCATATGACATAGCTTGAACCCAGGGCTTCATAGAAGCCCTATAACCTTCCAAAATCACTCACCCAACAGATCCAACATGCAATTGTGTCGTTCTCTTGTTCTCAAAAATTTTAAACACTCCAATGCTCAAGGCCCATTTCTTTTAGGCCTAAAATTTGGGGCTTGCAATGTATTTTCACTTAGTCAATTTCCTGTTGAACTCACCGGAATAATAACAGATACATGGTCGCTTGCACATAGTACCACCCTTGTAGCCGAAGCTATCTGGTGCACATAGTAGCCTGCATTTAGTACTACAATGTGACCAAAACCATCACTTCCATATTAATCATGTGTCAGAGTCTTAAAAATTTATAAAAAGAATGATCGTGCCTAGAAACTAACTATGACAACGAGTGAGGCAAGCGCACCAATCGAACAGTAGTATAGTTTAGTGGCAAGACCGGATTGTCGAACCTAAAGGAACTAAAAGTACTAATACTAACTTTTTTTTATTATTATTTAACCTAAGATAAAAGTGAATTGTTTATTTAATCTAGCATTAACTTACTATTAAGCTAAAGATGCTAAGACAAAGAGAATGAATTGGGGAAATACTTGTGGGAAAAACCAATTGATTGAAACAATACCCGAGGAAAAATCCACCTAGACTTCACTTGTTATTTAACTCTGAACCAGATGATTTATTCACTTGACTTGATCCATAGGATTCCCTAATTTATATTAATACCTCTCTCGAGGCTACCAACGTCTAACCCTAGGTTGATTAATTGAAATCCCTTTCTAATTAAAACCCCTAGGATTTCATTAACTCGATCTATGGACTCCTATATTAGGTTTGACCCTAATCCGGTAGATTTTCGTCATCCTATCTCTAGGGTTACGATCAACTCCGCTTAACTATTCTAGATCTACTCTTAAATAGGGACTTTTGCTCCACTTCTTAAGCACATCAATACTTGAATTAACATCCTGAAATATCAAACCAAGAATTAAGAACACATAGTTAAGAACAAATCAAGTATTTATCATATAGTCCAGAAAACAATAACAAGATCCGTCTTAGGTTTCATCCCGCTCAGGTATCTGAGGGTTTAGTTCATAATAATAAAAGGATACATTTTAGAAGAAAATATAAAACAAAACATAAGCAAAAACCCTAAAACCCCCTAAAGGGAATTGAAGAGAAGATCTTTTGTCTTGAGTATAACTCCGGCTTCTTGAGATGAATCAACTGGCTTTCTTCGAGTAAATCCCACAGTTCTGACCTCTCAGGCTTGGCTCTTCAGCCTAACTGGACGCCTCCTTGAAGGTTGGCCTCTAGAGTGCTTATATAGGCTTTTGGAATGGCTTTCTTTGCCTCTAAGTACCCTAATCTGAATGAAATTCAAATAAGCCACGTTAGGGACACGCCCATGGCACATGCCTGTATAAGTCGAGGCCAGGCAGTGTTTGGGTTTGTTAATGAGGCACGACCGTGTGGTCTTTGGCCCAGGCCGTGTCGATTTTGTAATTTGGCCCATTTACTCCATTTTAGGCCCGTTTCTCGTGCTTTTCATTCTCTGATGCTTTTCTAAGTATAAAACATGAAATTAACAGATTAAGAGCACTGAATTCCACAATTCAGGGAATAAATCATCCAAAAGTATGCTAAATGTGGGATTAAAATATGTATATATTAGTTTATCAAATACCCCTACACTTAAGCATTTTCTTATCCTCAAGCAAAATTCTCAACTTACATTTAAAATGAACTTCCTTGATTCATAATATTCATCAATAGTGTTTCATCATAATTCAAAGATAATTCATACATTGATAATTTAAATAGAAAGATCCTAAATATTCAAACAATCAAAGTCACAGTTTTTGTAGCATAAAAACATAGGTGTTTTCCCCTTACCTAAATAATCACCTTTAATTCAAAATCGACAAGAGTTGACATCCTCACTAAAGATTCACTCAAATCACTCAAAGTGTTTATGGTTCAAAATTAAGCACTCAAAAGTCAAACATGAAAAGTTAATCCCATAGGCTTGTATGAAAATCAAATCTCCACCACTGTAAAATGAGATGATACACAAATCAAAAGGTCTTTAAAAAGGGTTGTAATGGGGCTCGGGTTAAAGGTGTGGATAAAGGCTGAATTAGAAGGTTAGAATCAAAATTGAATTGACAATTTACCTAACTAGAAAAATAAACTATTCCGAAATAATTACATCAACTAAAATCTCATAACATGAGCTTCTTCTCAAGATGTGGAATTTAAACGTATAAGCTCACCTAATTATAGAACTAATGATGAATACACTTTGATTTTTTTAAGAACAATTCATTACAATAATAAGAAAGACCTTTAACAACTAAAATATAGAACATAGTTAGGAAACTGTTCCAAATCAAATCTCGGCAAAAAGGGAGTCCAGGAATGGTGGTAACAAATACAAGATGAGTTTTGAGGTAATATTAGTGGGTGAGACAATAAAAGGGTTGTTAGGATCAAAGGGGTTCACTAAGGGTTAATTGTGAGGGAAAGCTTTTTAGTGGAGTGAGTGGGTTAAATCGTAAGTCCCTTTATCATCTCTGTATATCAAATCAATAATGTGGTATTGACATGTATAATCCAAGCAAGTTCTAGAATAACAAATCAATGTTGACACACTCATAATCAAAAACTGAGCACGAAAGGATGTATGCTCTAAAAGGCTCAAAATCTCACAAAAATTATGGGTTTTTGATATCAACCTTGTAAATTTCAAATTTAAAGGTAATAATTAGATTCAGGTAGACAACCTAACAAAATTTTAATTTTTGAAAATAGACTCATCATGCTTGATTCTCTAGTCTCCTAAAGTTTAAATCATCACTGCATAATTATCAAAGACTTAATCCAAAACATATCAATAAAAAATCATAAAACAAAAGAAATTTCATTCTAATCGTAATATGAGAAAATTACCTAAGAACAAGATATAATTCAGGGATTTTCAAATAATACTATAGTTAACCCTCCCACACTTAAGATGTACACTCAATGTATAAAGATAGATAATAGTCAAATACAAATAAAATCATAAGATAGGGAGAGAAGTGAAACTTCCTAAATTTTGGATGGAGTCAATGAAAAGAAACGGATAGGATTGGCAGAAGTGAACGTGGGGGAGTGCCTTGAACCGTTTGAAATTGAATCCTCGAAGTAACCAGCCTGTTTTATTGTATCCTAAGCTAAATCTAAATGGAGTGAAGAATAAGAAGAAAATAATAAAGAAAGTAAAAAGAAAATAAAAATAAGAATAAAGGTAAAAATGGAAAATGGATATGCGTTTAAAAAGAAAGGGGAAAGGGGACGAATACTTTAGGGGGAAAGTGAACAGAAGAAGGGGATTTTAAATAGAGGAACGACCCATCCCATACCCTAGGCGTGTTATGTCACACGGCCGAATCGCACAGCCGTGTTTAACTTCATGCATTTCTCCCACACCCGTATAAAGTGTTCGCTCACCTGTGTTGCTTAATCAGTGTCGCCCACGGTTTATAAGCACGGGCGTGTCGCACACCCGTGTTCTTTAGTCAGTTTCAACCACGGTCGTGTCGCATGGTTAGGGCGTTTTATCGCAACCCGTGTTTTGGGAAATTTTTGTCCTTGGTTCGCACGGCCTCTGCCACGCCGCTGTGCAAATTCATGATGTCCACACGGCCACGGCCACGCCCGTGTGCAAGGCCGTGTGGTAGGGAAACATACGCCTAAAAATTTTGGTTAATTTTTTGTTAGATGCTAAAATTCGAAAATATGGATGTTAGTAGGGTTAGTGCTCGGGTTGCCTCTAGAGAAGCACTCGTTTAAAGTCTTGAGCTAGACTTACCTGTTATTTGTGTGGCCATGGTGGTTCACGGAGTCGAAACTCCTTTTTCTTACTATCAATTCTATCAACATATGGTTTGAGTAGGGTAATATTTACCTCAATAGTGCCGAAATTAGAATGTGTTACCTCGACCGTTCCGTATGGAAAGTCCTTACGTGTCAAAAAAGGAGTCGCACCATTTGTATTAAGCTTTGAAGCAACTACTCGAGGGTCGTGTGCATCTGACAGTTCCTGGTCCCCAACTTTGAAGTGATTGGTTTCACCTTTAGTACTCGATGTCCTAGCTGTGTCAAGAACTACGTTTAGCTCTACATGCGACGTATCGTCTAGCTTCTGTTTGTTTGTCAAAAACTCTTTTAAAAATTTCCTTGAATCTGGCATCTGCGAAAGAGCTTCAAGAAATGGCAAGTTAATATGTAATTTCTTTGGAAGTCTAAGAAATTTACCGAATTGTTCCTCTATGTGGTCTTTCTTTATCGCATTAGGGTACGGCACATGTGGTTTGTACTCTGTAATTACCGGTTTTGGTTTATAATGGCTTACCTCAACCTTACCTTCCTTTATCACATTCTCTTGCTTTAATTTTGGTTCATCTAAGCCTTCACTATCGTGAGAAGTTATTGCCTGAGGTTGCTCTATTGGGTTAGTTTCGGTGTTGCTAGGCAAGATACGTTGTGGTCTTTCTGAGATCAGCTTAGCAAGCTGACCTAATTGGTTCTTGAGCCCTTGAAGTAACACTTGCTGATTTTTAAATGTTGTTTCGGTGTTTTGGAAGCATGTTTTTGACACCAAGATAAATTTCGTTAGCATCTCCTCAAGGTTCGGCTTCTTTTCCTGCTGGTCAGGTGGTTGTTGAAAGCCTGGAAGAAGTTGCGGTCTTTGATTACCTTGACCACCCCACTAGAATTGGGATGGTACCTCCAACCTGTATTGTAAGTGTTACTGTAAAGATTATTTTGAGGTCTATAATAGTTACCCATATAGTTGACTTGTTCGTTCTCTGTGCTAGGGTTGGAGGATAGATATTTTGTGCTGTTCACCCCTCTTCCATCTGTATCGTACTGTATTACCAAATGTACCTGCGTAGAGCCATACCAACCATCAAATTTTTTATTTAAAAGTTCTACCTGGTTTGATAGCATGGTTACTGTGTCGAGGTTGAAAACACTGGCTGCTTTTGTTGGCTTTGTCCTTGTGACTTGCCACTGAGAGTTATTCAGTGGCATCTCTTCAATGAATTCATAGGTAGCCTTAGGTGTTTTGTTGTTCAATGTTCCGTCGGCAGCTGAATTAATCAATTGCCTAGTTGAAGGGTTCACGCCATTGTAAAAAGTTTGGACTTGTAGCCACAAGGGTAATCCATGGTGTGGACACCCTGTATCTCTCCCATGCATCATAAAGTGTTTATAAATCCATTTGTATAAAAGAAGAGATATCATTCCTTAACTTGGCCGTTTTAGCTGGCAGAAAATATTTTAACAAAAACTTTTTGGTCATTTGTTCCCATGTAGTGATCGACCCTCATGGAAGAGAATTCAACTATTGTTTAGCTTTATTCCTCAAAGAAAAGGGAAATAACCGAAGACGAATGGCATCATTAAAAACGCCATTTATTTTGATAGTATCGCAAAAGTCTAGGGAATTTGCCAAGTGATTGTTTGGATCTTCATCCTGCAAACCATCAAACTGAACAAATTGCTGTATCATGTGAATAGTGTTAGGTTTCAGTTCAAAATTATTTGCAGCAATAGTAGGCCTAACAATACTTGACTCAGTTCCTGTTAAATTAGGTTTAGCATAATCATACATAGTTCGAGGAGCATGATTCTTGGCCACCTCTGGAGGTGGCGGATTATTCTCAGCCATCTATTCAGTAGTATTGGATTTGACTTCTTGCTCTTCTTCTATGTAATTTAAGCTTCGCCTTATTTATCTACAATTTCTGCGAACAGTACCTTCAATATCACTGTCGTAAATTAGGGGTCATGTCGGGTTCCTTCTAGTCATAAACTAGAATACCTGCCAGAAGAAAAGAGAAAATTTAGAAAAGTAAAAATAAAATTTAATTGCAAAAATAAAATATGGCTAAAGTAATAAAAATTAAGCGTTCTTTATATTTTAGTTCCGCTGTAACGGTGCCAAAAACTTGATCGTGTGTCAGAGTCTTAAAATTTTTAAAAAAGAATGATCGAGCCTAGAAACTAACTGTGACAACGATTGAGGCAATCGCACCTATCGAATAGTAGTATAGTTTAGTGGCAAGACCGGATTGTCGAGCCCAAAGGAACCAAAAGTACTAATACTAACTTTGTTTTTATTATTTAGCCTAAGATAAAAGTGAATTGTTTATTTAATCTAGAATTAACTAACTATTAAGCTAAAAATGATAAGACAAAGAGAATGAATTGGGGAAAATACTTGTGGGAAAAACCAATTGATTGAAACAATACCCGAGGAAGAATCCACTTAGACTTCACTTGTTATTTAACTTTGAACCAGACGAATTATTCACTTGACTTGATCTGTAGGATTCCCTAATTTATATTAATACCTCTCTCGAGGCTACCTAATTTATATTAATACCTCTCTCGAGGCTACTAACGTCTAACCCTAGATTGATTAATTGAAATCTCTTTCTAATTAAAACCCCTAAGATTGCATTAACTCGATCTATGGACTCTCATATTTAGGTTTGGCCCTAGTCTGGCAGATTTTCTTCATCCTATCTCTAAGGTTGCGATCAACTACGCTTAACTATGCTAGATCTATTCTTAAATAGGGACTTTTGCTCCACTGCTTAAGCACATCAATACTTGAATTAATATCCTGAAATATCAAAACAAGAATTAAGAACACATAGTTAAGAACAAATTAAGTATTTATCATATAGTTCAGAAAAACAATAATAAGATCCGTCTTAGGTTTCATCCCCTTTAGGTATTTGAGGGTTTAGTTAATAATGATAAAAGAATACATCACAAAAGAAAAATATAAAACAAAACATAAGAAAAACCCTAAAACCCCTTGAAGGGAAGATCTTCCGTCTTGAGTATAACTCCAGCTTCTTGAGATGAATCAACTGGCTTTCTTCGAGTACATCCCACAATTTTGGCCTCTCAGCTTGGCTCTTCGGCCTAACTGGATGCCCCCTTGAAGGTTGGCCTCTAGGGTGCTTATATAGGCTTTTGGAATGGCTTTCTTTGCCTCTAAATACCCTAATCTGAATGAAATTCAAACAGGTCATGTCAGGGACACACCCATGGCACACGCCCGTGTAAGTCGAGGCCGGGCTGTGTTCGGGTCTGTTAAGGAGGCCCGGTCGTGTGGTGTTGGGCCTAGGCTATGTCAATTTTGGCCCATTTACTCCATTTTAGGCTCGTTTCTCGTTCTTTTCATCCTCTGGTGCTTTCCTAAGTATAAAACATGAAACTGGCGGATTAAGAGCAGCAAATTCCACAATTCAGGGAATAAATCATCCAAAAGTATGCTAAATGTGGGATTAAAATATGTATATATTACGTTTTATCACACATAGTGGCCTCCACTTAGTACCACACATGTGATCCAAGCTATCTGGCACGCATAGTAGCCTGCACTTAGTACTACACATGCGACCTATCCGTCTAGTACATGTAGTAGCCTGCATTTAGTACTACACACGCGACCTATCCATCTAGTACATGTAGTAGCCTGCACTTAGTACATGCGACCTAAAACCATCTCGTAGCACTCTTATACATATAGTGGCCTACACTTAGTACCACACATGTGACCTAGCTATCTCATTCGTATATTTTCTATTCCGCAGGTTCAACTAGGAATTCTCACTTTTCAACATTTTACCAATTCATCCATAATCAATCACAATTCATATTTTACATCAAATAATTGCTCCATATTTAACCATATCTCATATAATATAAATAAATATTAAAACATAAATAAATAAATAAAATGATGCAATATTTACATACAAACTTACCTCGGTGCAAAATATGACGAATTTGCAATTTCGTCCACAACTGTTTCTTTTTCCCGATCAAGGTCAATTTCTCATCTTTCTTGATCTATAATAACACATATATTCATTTAATACTCACATTATTCAATTTAGTCCAAAAATCACACTATGAAAAAATTACATTTTTGCCCCTAAAGTTTACATATTTACAATTTTACCCCTAGGCTCGTAAAATAATTTGTATTCAATTTCCTTGCATTTTCATAACTATAACATTCCGCAATTTGCACTTATTCACACACTTACACACGTTTTACAACTTTTTTACAAACTAGTCCTTTTATGTAATTTTATCAAAAATCACTTAGTAAAAGTTGTTTATCACACCCTAAACTTTCATATTCTTCCATAAAACATCAAAACACATGCATGTCATCCATGGGTAAATTTTTAAACATAACCCCTAGCTCAAAATAATGGTAGAAATAGGTAAACTGAGCTATGAGGATTTTAAAAATGTAAAGAACATTAAAAACGGGGCTAAAACGGACTTACAATTGAGGTTGGAAGGTTAAAAAACCCTATCTATGTCTTCCACATGTGAATTTCGGCCAAAGGGTTGAAGATGAGCAAAAATTTGCTTTTAATTTGGCTTTTTAATTCATTTAATCACCAAATTACTAAAATGACCTTAAATTAAAAATATTCTATTTCACCTATTTCATGTCCATTTTTGTCAAAAAAATTAACCAATGGTCTAATTACCTTTTAAGGACCTCCAATTTAAAATTTCATAGCAATTAGACACCTCTAGCTTCTAGAACTCAAGTTTTGCACTTTTTACAATTTAGTCCTTTTGACTAAATTGAGTGCCCAAACATCAAAATTTTCGAACATAATTTTCACGAAATCATTCCATAAAAATGTAGATCATAAAAATATAAGAATATTAAATTTTTGTTCGTCAGATTTGTGGCACTGAAACCGCTATTTCGACTAGGCCCAAAATCGGGTTGTTACATCGATCTTCTCCGATAGGGATCCTCGCTCCACATTTCGATTCTGGAAGAAATTGCATGAAGCTCTAGGATCAAGGTTAGAATTCAGTGTTGCTTTCCATCCTCAGACAGATGGTTAGTCGGAGAGGGTGATTCAGGTACTGGAGGACATGTTGAGGAGTTGTGTTATTGACTTCCGAGGCAGTTGGGAGGAGTACTTGCCTTTGGCAGAGTTTACCTACAATAACAGCTACCAGTTTAGCATCCAGATGGCAGCTTACGAGGCCTTGTACGATCATAAGTGTCACACTCCCTTGTGCTGGACTAAGTTGGGTGAGCGACATGTACTGAGTCCTGAACTGGTTTCTGAAACTGAAGATAAGGTTTAAGTGATTCGAGATCGACTGAAAGCGACATCTACTAGGCAGAAGTCCTATGCTGATCTAAAGAGAAAAGATATCGTGTATTCTGTAGGGGACTTAGTTTTTCTCAAGGTTTCGCCATGGAAGAAGGTCTTGAGGTTCGGTCGCAAGGGCAAGTTGAACCCTCGGTTTATTGGGCCGTACCGTATTTTGAAGCAAATGGGGCCAGTCAAATATTAGTTGGAACTACCCTTGGAGTTAGATCGCATTCATGATGTTTTTCATGTTTCAATGTTGAGACGCTATTGCTCTAATCCCACACATATTGTTCCGATAGAAGACATTGAGGTTAGACCAGATCTAACATTTGAGGAAGAGCTGATCCAGATTTTAGATCCCGACATTAAAGTTCTATGAAGGAAGTCTATCCCCTTAGTGAAAGTGCTGTGGCAGAATCATAGCACTGAGGAGGCCACTTGGGAGCCGGAGGATTCGATGAGTTAGTAGTATCCTCACCTTTTATGATCAGGTAAAATTTTGAGGACAAAATTTTCTTTTAAGGGGTAGAGTTGTAATGCCCCAGATTTCTTTAATTCCAGCTTATGTGATTTTGGAGCACAAAAATATCTGTATGTGTTTCTGAAATTAATTGACACAAATCTGTATCTGCTTCAGTGGTTAAGTGTTCTGGGTATGTATGAGAGATCCCAAGCTCAAGCCATGACTTGGGAAAAATTTAAGTTTTTTTATAAATAAAGCCCTAACCTTGCTTAAAGGGTTTAAGTTTAATTATTTGTAGGCTTATATTAGAATGGGCCTACTAGTCTGGTGGTTAAGTTGGGTGTTGGTAAGTTGAAGGTCATGTGTTCGAAGTAAGGTGTAAGTAAGAGAATTTATTTTTACCTCGGTTGACTAGGAGTGTTTGAGTGAAGTTGGAATTCTGCTAATGGTGGAGGTATTGGAAGGTTTTGGGAGTGTTTTGAGGGATTAGTGGAGTGAAATTAGAGATTTGGGGGTTAGCGAGATAGTTTCAGGTTTTTTTGTATTCTCTTCCCAATTTTGGCCCTATCTTTCTCTTTTACCAATTTTTTTCTGATATTTTGTTTCTCCTACACTCATTGCCGAAACTTTGTTCTCCCCTCATCCTTTCCTACTTTCATTTCTTTACTTTTTGATTCCTTTGCGCATAGTGGACTACACGCATTCGGTAAGTTTAGTTTTTGTTAAACCTTAACTTTGTTGTGGTTAAGTGTTAAAAAGGGTTTCATTTGGTGTTTAAGGGTTAATCGAAAGGCTGAAGATTGGTTATCGACATTTTGCGTGCGTGGAATTCTTGTTCTGGCTCGAGGGTAAGGTTTTGTTGGAAAAAGGTTGAATAGCTCATTATAAGTTTCGTTAAAGTTTCATCGGTATCACTGAAATCGGGTTTGGATTATAGCTTTTTAGGTTCTCTAGTGCTCGTGGTTTTTTTAGCATCGATACGATACCAGGTGTGTACCTACAAACACAAAAAATGAGGATCAGCAAAAGCAAAAAAATGATCCTATTGACGCCACACAGCTGTGTGGTAGGCCGTGTGCAAGGCTGTGAGCCACAACACGGCCGTGTGGTCGATGAGGCCAGGCTGTGCACGAAGGACACGACCGTATGATTGCTGGGGGACGCCGTGTGCGAGACACAAGTTCAACTAATTGGGCCATGAGGGCCACACGGGAGTGTGGGAGCACATGGGTCAACCACACGGGCATGTGGGATTCTGGGCCAGGCTGTGTGATCCACACGGCCAAGGCCAATTTGGGCCGTGTGGGCCACACTGGCAGGCCATATAGGCATGAGAGCCCATTTTTTTGAAATGATCTATAAGGTGGCACGGGTCACCCAAGTAGACTGTGGACCTATTGTAGGGTTGGTAAGCGTTACTTAGACCCCTATTTATGTGATTTGATTATATGATATTTGTACTGAACTAAATGTATGTGTAACAGCCCGATTTGGGGGCTAGTCGGAATAGTGGTCTCGTTCACTAATCCGAGATTAGAGAAATTTATTTTCATGTCATTTTATGAGTCAGATTATGATGGTATATGTAAATGAGAATTTTGGTACTTTAATTTTAGTGATTTCTTGATTAATCGCGAAAAAGGACTAAATCGCATGAAGTGCGAAAGTTCCATTCTATAAGCTAAAGGTACCAAATAGTCATAGACTGTAATTGAAGGTCTTTAAAAGGCAATTAGACCCACAATAGTTGCTTGGCCGACCATAGGCTAACATAGGATACAAAGATGGACAATGTTGGTCAAAGTTGGTGAAAGTTGGTGACCAATTTCACTAGTTTAATATTAGAATAAGGAAAAAAAGATATCATCTTTTTGCTCATCCTTATCCACTGAAAATAGCAAGCAAATAGGGGTTTTTGAAAGCTCAAAACTTCATCAAGCTCTCATCCATTCAAGTAAGTGTTCTAGTGACCTTTTCTTGAAAATGATTGTACTTTTGAGACCCCTAAGGCTTGAGCTTTCAAACGAGGGGTCTATTGTGCAATGTGGTGAAAAGTTTAGAGTTTTTCCATGAGAGCTATCATAGTTATTTGTTTCAATTTTATGGAAGAAATTGAGTCTTAGGTGTTAGATGAACAACTTTTGTGAAAGTTGTTGTCTTGAAAACACCTAATTGGACCTTGATGAAAAGGTTACAAATTTGTGGTAATTAGTTGAAATGTTAAGTTTTGATGATAGCTATAAGAGTATTAAATGTTCACCTAGGCTTGTTGAAGGTAGAAATATGATTAGAATTTATTTCCGAGCCTAAGGGCAAAATGGTCATTTTACCAAAGTCTAGGGGAAAAATAGTAATCTTGTCTAAGCATGATTATTGAAATGCTTTTATTAATGTGGTGATTAAAATGAGCTAAATTGCTATTATAGAGCAAGAAAAACAGAGAATCCACCTCGATCGGGGAAAGAACAAAGTCTTGGACTAAACCGATGAGTTAGCTCATTTTGAAAATCGAGGTAAATTTGTATGTGATTAATGCAACATTTATGTTAGCATAATTGAGAATTCTTTGTATCATATTGATGCATGATGCTCTACTAAATCGAGTAGTTAATGTTGAATGAGATGTTGAGGTCCTAGTGGACTATATTGAATATGAAATTGATGTCGCCGAGATATGAAATAGATAAGGTCCCGTATAAGACCATGTCCGAGACATGGCCTCGGTACAAAGTTGAGATCCCGTATAAGACCATATTCGGGATATGGCTTCGGTAATGAAATATAAGAGTCGTATAAGACCATATCCAGGATATGGCATTGATACTTGATGTGAAACTCCATATAAGACCATATCCGAGATATGGCATTGGCATTCAGAAGTGACTCTATATAAGACCATACCCGAGATATGGCATTGGCATTTAGAAGTGATTCCATATAAGACCACCTCTGGGATGTGGCATTGGCTTCATACCCACATGAATGACGATTAAAATGCGTCTTTGACTATCCCTAGTGATTAATGGGAAAAGTAAATGAGTTTAGAAGTAGAAATGAGAATTATACTAAAGTTATGTGAATGGGTGAATATAGGTACTGTGCTAAATAAGGAAAATTGTAAGTAAGTATGGCAAGGAGCCTATGACTTGTGTATGGTTAGTTAATTCCATGGATGGATTATATTATGAGCTTATTGTTGCATTTTATTTCCATGAAAACTTACTAAGCTTTATGCGTACCCCTTTCATTGCCCTTTTTCCTTGTAGCATTGCCAAGATAGCTCAAGGATCATGGACGTAGGAGTTCAGAAATCACATTATCGACATCAGTTTGGTATAACAATTTAGACTTATTTTGAGTATGGCATGTATAGGACTCGAGTATTTTGTTAGGTCGTAATTGTTGGCCAAAGTGTTGGCTATGTAAAGTATAGAAGTCTTTTTGTAATGGGCTATTAAGTTAGGACGATACTCGGCAAACTCTTATGTTAAATGAAAGTGATTTTCTAGAAGTGTATGCCCTCGTGTATGGATGTGGAATTAAGTATTCAGATGTGCCTTTGGGTTACTAATTATGTTGAATTGAGTTGGTGTATATGTGTATGCAATGTAGAGTGGCAAAGGGCTTGGTAGATAGCCTGCTAATTGTCCACATTGGTAGACAGTGCAAAATGTAATATGTGTTTATGTAGCTATTGGTCAAAAAGCATCTTTTGTGGCTCAGGTTTTCCAAGAAAGGGGAGCGATGGAGTACACCATTGTGGTAGCCGAGACGGCGGATTCCCCAGCTACATTACAATACCTTGCTCCTTATACAGGAGCTGCTTTGGCTGAATATTTTATGTATCATGAACGACACACCTTAATCATTTATGATGATCTTTCCAAGCAAGCACAGGCTTATCGCCAAATGTCTCTTCTATTACGAAGACCACCGGGTCGTGAAGCTTATCCAGGAGATGTTTTTTATTTGCATTCGCGCCTTTTAGAAAGAGCCGCTAAATCAAGTTCTCAGTTAGGTGAAGGAAGTATGACCGCTTTACCAATAGTTGAGACCCAGTCGAGAGACGTTTTGGCGTATATTCCTACTAATGTGATTTCCATTACAGATGGACAAATATTCTTATCCGCGATCTATTCAATGCTGGAATCAGACCTGCTATTAATGTGGGGATTTCCGTCTCTAGAGTAGGATCGGCGGCTCAAATTAAAGCTATGAAACATGCGAACGTGTGTCCAGACCGTGTGGGAGTGTAACGCCATAAATTTGGGCCTAGAAGAATTAGGCCTATTGGGCTTTGGATTTTAGAAGTTTTTATTAAGTGAGCGAGAAAAATGACAATTGGCATGTGGGCTTTGAGGATTAATGAATTTGGAGTGTCTAGGGGTGTTGGAGATGTCCTGGGATCAAGTAAGGGTAAAGGAAAAATTTTGGTTTTAGCCTTAGGAACAGTGACTTCAGGTTTGTAGGCCTTTTTAATAAATGAAGAAGAAATAGGACATAAATGGGCTTGTGGTCCAGTGGTAAGTGGCGTCACTTGGGAGCTATAAGGTGGCATTTTGTAAGCTAAAGAGGTCCAAGGTTCGAGGCTTAGGAGTGGTATTTTATGGAGTGTTTGTTTTGCAGAGTGGATGGCAAGAGTTGTGTTAGTTTTGAACTCTTGCGTTGGAGTGTTTGAGTGGTAGGGGGAACTGAAAATGGAGGGAAATTCGGATAAGGCTAAGGTGTTATCAGGGAGAATAGTCAGGAACTAAGAAGTGTGAAGAGTTGGTGCCGTTTTGGGAAGTGGAGAGTGTATAAATTCAGCTTAGGAGGGTAGATGAGTGCCGTTTTTTGGGTCATTTAGGGGGTATTACGAATTTTCATTGTGGCTTTCAGCATTTGAAGAGTTTTGCAAATAGGTCAGTCTTTCTTTTCTTTACCGAATTCCTTTGAAAGGTTCCTTGGGTTTTCCATTACATTTCTTTTTCTCCCCCTTTGCCGAATTCTTCCATATGCCGAAATTTTGGTTTTTTCTCTAGTCGAATTCCCCATACTTTCTTTTCTTAAATTCCTTCTCTTGTTCACCTTTAGTTCTAGCCGATCACTTATCCTCTTCTTCTCCCTATTGGTGCCGAATTGTCTCTGTCACCATACTAATCTCAAAAGCCGAATTTAGGCCGCAGGATCAAAAGCGGATTTGGTAAGTATTCAGATAACCTCTTTTGTACATTTTGCTAAAAGTCGAAAGGCTATCTAACTTCTCATCATCGTTAACCTTGTATTAACAAGGGTAGGGTTTAGAGATCGCAAGCGTGGTAAGGATCGTTAGTAGAGTGGTAAGTGTACTAGTCTCAGTTATGGATTAATGGATGGTCGAATGTAGGTATGGCCGATAGGGGTGACTTATGTGAGAAATGAGTCACTCAATTTTGATGAAATATGTGTGAATGCAGATCTAGGGAGTACTTGTGATTAATAGCTAAGGAAGGGCTATTAGAACCCGGTGGCACATGGTAAGGTTACGGTAAGGTTTCGTCTTTTGAGTAAATATTTTGATTAAGTATGAGTGGTTGATTGAAGGTTGGTAGGTTGTAGGTTCAAGGCTAAGGATACAATAGCACATCGCGGTAACCAGGTGTGTACAAACACTACACACACATGATATCGGCAATGCCGGAAAGTCGAAAAGCCGAAAGTGGCTAAATAGACCCATGGGCCCTCAGGCTAAGTTTGATGAAATTGACTGATTTGGTTATATGAATTGAGTTTAGTCATGCATGTTACATGATCTGGAATTGTTTTGGGTCTAATAGGCCATATGAATGAGATCTGGGCCTAATGGTCCATAAGGATGTGATTTGGGCATAATCGGCTATATGAACGTGAAATGGGCTTGATGGACTTTATGGGGACGTAGACAAGTATGCTAGGGTTTAATGGACTTTAGGCCTAGTTCTGAACAACTCTTAAACCGCATAAGACTTAATCTATTAATTAAACATGTCCGTGGACAAGTCGCTGGATTAGAGTGTGGCAACAGACATATGCATGTCTAGGATCGGATTTAGGGAGAGCTTGGTACTTCAGCGGTCCTAGTGGCCCACCTCTTATTCTCTCGAATCCTACCTGGTGCATAGTGCCTGTTCACTTTAGCCACAAGGACTTGTGAATGGGCCAAAGTTCATAACTAAAACCCGAGAGGGACCAAATACCCTTGATTTGAAAATTACCAAAATATCCTTAGATATGCAAGATTACTAAAATACCCCTGATTTGAAAATTATCAAAATATCCTTAGATATGCAAGATTACTAAAATACCCTTGATTTGTAAAATTACCAGAATACCCTTAATTTGCGGAATCACCAAAATATCCCTGATTTACAACATCTCCAAAATACCTCTATTTTCCAACATTACCTGAATACCCTTATAGAGTAGATTTACGGAAATACCCTTGGATTTTGAAATGACGAAAATACCCCTATGTGATGAATACGAGTTTTGTGGATGTTACTCATTTGCATGTTGCAATCATACGATATTCTGTTTAGGGTGCATATGGGTGAGAATTATGGTACGGAGGAAGATTTGAGGATCGCATAGTTGCTTGACGATCATGGATCCACCAGTGGCTTTAAGCCCATTATATGATCAGCAGCTTTGCTGCAACGTTGAGTAGTGCCGCTGTGAGTGCTACCTTGGTGTGTGGAGGATGGGTGGGTCGATTTAGAAATCCCCACAGGTGTGTAGGTTTGGAAGGGAAATGGTGTGTAGCAGATGGATTTTTGGGGAGGGTTTTGCATTACCTTGTCTTGTATATGATATGATATGATATGATATGATATGATATGAGGTTATTGTGGGCTAAGGCCCAAGACCACCGATTTCGATAGGGCTTAGGCCCAATATGAATATTTGTATACACACTGAGTTTCGAAACTCACACCCATTATTTAATATTTCAGGTAATCCTTAGTAAATGGCTCGACGTGGGAGAGGACTCGGAGATGGCCACACTATAAGATGTTTAAAATTTTATTTTTATTTATTTGTTTCAAAGGACATGGTGTTAGTTGCTTTACTTTCATTGGATGTAATAAGGCCTTGTACTTTGATTGGATTTTAAATTCTGGGTTTTGATGTTTTAACTATTTACTTAATGATTAAACTTAAGAAATTTCTTATGCTTAAACTTGGTTTCCAAAATATTTAAAGCTATAAAATGGGATTTTATCATTACTTAACAAGACTCATGGGTTTTGGGCCCTAAAATTTAACTTAGCAAAATCGTTTTGAAATATGCCTTTGATGTGACCGGCCAGATTCGGGCCTAACTTTTAGGCCGGGTCTGGGGTGTTACATTTAGTGGTATCATAGCCCGGTTGCATTGCTCGGGCTATGAAATGGGCTTTAGATTTTGGTTTTTTAAAAACAAGTAGATTAAAAAGTTTTTGCAGGACTCTTGAAGTGTGGTCCACCGAGCCGTCGACGTCGAGCCAAGTAAGTTTTCTGTATTACATTTGTTTACATTACGTAACTGTATAGAAAATGGGCTACTTTAAAGTAGGTTTTTAGAGACTAAAGCCCGTAGGAAACTTAAGCCTGTACTGGACTCTCGACCGTGAGATAACTTTTAAAAAAAATTGTTACTTACATAAGACATGCGCTTTAAACAGTGGAATTACGAATTAATTTCAAAAACAAATTAATTCATAAACACGCAACGATGAGCGCTAGAAGAGGTGCAAGAGGCCGCGGCTGAGGTTGTGGAAGTCTTAGGGCTTTGTAAACATTTGAATCGTAATTTGGTAATTATTCTGCGTATGTTTGAGAATGTTTGCGATAGGTGGATACTTTGGGTATGTATTAAGATTCTTAGGGTCAGAGTGCGCAGTGGTAGCATGGTGGGGTAGTTGATACACGACTACCCTGTAGTTGGAAATTTCGAGGATGAAATTTCTTTAAGCGGGTAGAATTGAAACGCCCCGAATTTGGGCCTAGAAGGATTGGGCCTATTGGACTTTGGATTTCAGAAATTGTTTTTAAGTGAGCGAGAAAAATGACAATTGGCATGTGGGCTTTGAGGATTAATGAATTTGGAGTGTCTAGGGGTGTTGGAGATGTCCTGGGATCAAGTAAGGGTAAAGGAAAAATTTTGGTTTTAGCCTTAGGGAACAGTGACTTCAGTTTATAGGCCTTTTTAAGAAATGAAGAAGAAATAGGACACAAATAGGCTTGTGGTCCAGTGGTAAGTGGCGTCACTTAGGAGCTATAAGGTGGCGTGTTATAAGTTAAAGAGGTCCAAGGTTCAAGGCTTAGGAGTGGTATTTTTTGGAGTGTTTATTTTGCAGAGTGGACGGTCAGAGTTGTGTTAGTTTTGAACTCTTGTGTTGGAGTGTTGGAGTGGTAAGGGGAATTGATAATGGAGGGAAATTCGGATAACGCTTATGTGTTATCACGGAGAAAAGTTAGGAGCTGATAAGTATGACGAGTTGGTGCCGTTTTGGGAAGTGGAGAGTGTATAAATTCAGCTTAGGAGGGTAGATGAGTGCCGTTTTTTGGGTCTTTTAGGGGGTATTACGAATTTTCATTGTGGCTTTCGGCATTTGGAGAGTTTTGCAAATAGGTCAGTCTTTCTTTTCTTTACCAAATTTCTTTGAAAGGTTCCTTGGGTTTTCCATTACATTTCTTTTTCTCCCCTTTTTCCGAATTTTTCCATTTGCCGAAATTTAAGTTTTTTCTCTAGTCGAATTCCCCATACCTTCTCTTCTTAAATTCCTTCTCTTGTTCACCTTTAGTCCTTGCCGATCACTTATCCTCTTCTTTTCCCTATTGGTGCCGAATTGTCTCTGTCACCATACTAATCACAAAAGCCGAATTTAGGCCGCAGGATTGACAAGGGTAGGGTTCAGTGTTCGCAAGCGTGGTAAGGATCGTTAGCCAAGTGGTAAGTGTACTGGTCTCAGTTATGGATTAATGGATGGTCGAATGTAGGTATGGCCTATAGGGGAGACTTGTGATTAATAGCTAAGGAAGGGCTATTAGAACCTGATGGCACACAGTAAGGTTACGGTAAGGTTTCGTCTTTTGAGTAAATATTTTGATTAAGTATAAGTGGTTGATTGAAGGTTGGTTAGTTGTAGGTTGAAGGCTAAGGATAGAATAGCACGTCGTGGTAACCAGGTGTGTACAAACACTACACACACATTATATCGGCAATGCCGGAAAGCCGAAAAGCCGAAAGTGGCGAAATGGACCCGGTGGGCCCTAAGGCTAAGTTTGATGAAATTGATTGATTTGGTTATATGAATTGAGTTTAGTCATGCATGGTACATGATTTGGAATTGTTTTGGGTCTAATAGTCCATATGAATGAGATTTGGGCATAATGGGCCATAAGGATGTGATTTGGGCATAATGGGCTATATGAACGTGAAATGGGCTTGATAGGCTTTACGGGGACGTAGACAAGTATGCTAGGGTTTAATTGACTGTAGCCCTAGTTCTGAACAACTCTTCAACCGCATAAGACTTAATCTAATAACTAAACATGTCCGTGGACAAGTTGCTGAGTTAGAGTGTTGCAACGGACATATGCATGTCTAGGATTGGATCTAGGGAGAGCTTGGTACTTAAGCAGTCCTAGTGGCCCACCTCCTCTTCTCTCGAATCCTACCTGGTGCATAGTGTCTGTTCACTTTAGTCGCAAGGACTTGTTAATGGGCCAAAGTTCATAACTAAAACCCGAGAGGGACCAAATACCCCTGATTTAAAAATTACCAAAATATCCTTAGATATGCAAGATTACTAAAGTACCCCTGATTTGAAAATTACCAAAATATCCTTAGATATGCAAGATTACTAAAATACCCCTGATTTGTAAAATTACCAGAATAGCTTTGATTTTTGGAATCACCAAAATATCCCTAATTTACAACATCTCCAAAATACCTCTATTTTTCAACATTACCTGAATACCCCTATAGAGTAGATTTATGGAAATACCCTTGGACTTTGAAATGATGAAAATACCCCTATGTGATGAATACGAGTTTTGTGGATGTTACTCATGTGCATGTTGCAATCATACGATATTCTGTTTAGGATGCATATGGGTGAGAATTATGGTACGGAGGAAGATTTGAGGATCGCATAGTCGCTTGACGACCATGGATCCACCGGTGGCTTTAAGCCCATTATATGATCAGCAGCTTTGCTGCAACGTTGAGTATTGCCCCTGTTAGTGCTACCTTTGGTGTGTAGAGAATGGGTGGGTCGATTTAGAAATCCCCATAGCTGTGTAGGGTTGGAAGGGAAATGGTGTGTAGATATGAGGTCATTGTGGGCTAAGGCCCAAGACCACAGATTTCGATAGGGCTTAGGCCCAATGTGAATATTTGTATACACACTGAGTTTCGAAACTCACACCCTTTATTTAATGTTTCAGGTAATCCTCACTAAGCGGCTCGACGTGGGAGAGGACTTGGAGATGGCCACACTACAAGATGTTTAAATTTTTATTTTTATTTATTTGTTTCAAAGGACATGGTTTTAGTTGCTTTACTTTCGTTGGATGTAATAAGGCCTTGTACTTTGATTTGATTTTAAATTCTGGGTTTTGATGTTTTAACTATTTACTTAATGATAAAGCTTAAGTAAATTTCTTATCATTACTTAACAAGACTCATGGGTTTTGGGCCCTAACTTAGAAATATCATTTTGAAATATGCCTTTGATGTGACATGCCGAATTTGGGCCTAACTTCTAGGCCGAGTCTGGGGTGTTACAGGGAGGCACGGCTAGCACATGGGCGTATACCCATGCCGTGTGAAGTCTGCACCTTGCACTTGGAATTTAAATCGTCACACGACTGGAGCACGCGGATGTGTGTATTGGCCGTGCGGATAAGTTCAGAATGCCAAGGTTTGGCACACGAGCCAGGGTCACAGACGTGTCAAGGCCGTGCGGAATTAGTCGGTGTCGACCACGGGTGAAAGACATGGGCATGCCTTAGGGGAACACGGGCGTGTCCCTAGACCAACACAGGCGTGTGGCCCCTGTTTTGCTGGAAAGTTTCTCGAACTCGTAAAAGTTCCCGGAATAATTTCGATACCTCTAGGAAGTTAATTTAGGGCATCCTAGGCCGAGCATGTGCAAGTGATGGGTTTAAATGAACTTTTACAACCCTGGTCAGATGTTTAAGCAAGGTTAGTTAGGTAATGCTTCAAACCCTGTTCTGGCTTGAATACGGGTAAGGGGTGTTACAGTATGATCGGTTAATTGCATGTTGCATGTCATATTTGGTATGTTGCATTGCATCGGGAAGGGTTGTTAATATTTCGAATGAAGTGTCTGAAAGGCTTTAAGCCAGTTATATGGCAGCACAGCTGCATTATTCTATTTATGTGCTACATTTCGGTACAGTATAATGTGTAGGGATGGGTGGGTTGATTATATCCCTACATGGTGGGTAGGTTGAACGGAGATGGTGTGTAAAGGCTGGAGGGTAGGATTCCGATATTCTGATATGCAATTTGTATCTAATTGGGCTGAGGCCCTAATATATTTCTGACTGTGTATCTGATTGGGATAAGGCCTTGTTATATATATCTAGTTCTGCATCCGAGTGGGCTAAGGCCAAATTGTTTCGGCAATGGGCTTCAGCCCTGTCTATGATTTCTGATTTCTAGTGATTATTCTGTACGTTTGATATCTGTGAGGATTACACACTGAGTTACGAAACTTACCCTTTTCTGTTTAATCTGTTCAAGTAATCCCCAGCATTGGACGGATTGGTGCAGTGGAGGACTCGACGGTGACCACTGCTTCTGCTTTACGATAGATTCACAGTTTTTATACTTATGTATGGTTTTGATTATATCTGGGAAAAGTTTATGTAATTATGGCCATTATGGATTTTTGTTTAAATTTAGTATTTGAAATGTTTTATGGTTTTTATTGCTAGAAGTAGGAAAGCGAGGGTTTTCAAAAGAAACAAATGTTTTACCAAAACACCACGAGTACTTAAACTATTTTACATGCTTCCGCAAAATATAAATGTTTTGGGAAACAAGTAGCGTTGTGGAAACGAATGACACTATTTAGAATTAACATAAGATAATGAAACATTTTTTTTACAAAAAAAAAAAAACAAAAGGAGAAATGGTTTAAGCGTGCCTACGGTTTCAAAAGCACTATCATGTGACATCGCCAGATTTGACCATAACATCTAGGCTAGGTTTGGGATGTTACATTTTCTCAAAATAGGAGACACACGCTCGATGGCTCAACCGTGTGTCTCACACGGCCAAGAGACATGCCCGTGTCATAGGCCGTGGGGACATTCGAAATAGGAGCACATGGCTGTGTCCCAACTCGTGTTCAACCACATAAATCTCTGACTTGTGTCACACGACCAACTCACACGCCCGTGTGCCCTAAAAATGGCCATACACGCCCGTGTGCCAGGCCGTGCCAAACCTGTAGGGTATACTGACTTATGCCACACGGCCAACTCACCCGCCCATGTGTGAGGCCATGTGGAGCATACTGACTTGGTTTTTAAGTCAACACCAGGGGACATGTAACAGCCCGATTTTGGGTCTAATCGGAACAGTGGTTTTGGGACCATAAATTAAACATAGTAAAATTTATTTTTATTATATTTTTATGGTCTACAGTTTTATGGAATGATTTCATGAAAATTTTGTTCAAAAATTTTGATGTTTGGGTACTCAATTTAGTTAAAAGGACTAAATTGTAAAAAGTGTAAAATTTGATAAATTGTGTCCAATTTCTATGAGATCTTTAATTAGAGGTCCTTGGATGTTAATTAGAGCATTGGTTAAGTTGTTGGACAAAAATTGACATGAATTAGGTGAAAGTTGGGTGTTTTAAAGAAAGGGCATTTTGGTCATTTGGTAATTAAATGAATTACTAAGTAAAATAAAGCCTAAATCTTGTCCATCTTCTTCTCCCATGGCCAAATATCACTAAGGAAGACATAGCTAGGGTTTGTTCATCTTACAAGCTCAATTGAAAGTCCGTTCTTGCCCCGTTTTTAATGATCTTTACATTTTTGAAGCCGTTTAACCCGATCTATCTATTTCTACCACTAATTTAAGAAATGGTCAAGTCTAGAGTTTGAACCATGTGAGACATGGGTGCATTTTTATGTTTAATGGTAGATTATGCAAGTCTGGTGTTGGATAAACAACTTTTAATAAGTGGTTTTTGATGAAAATGCCTAAAAAGGACTTATTTGTAAAAAAAAGTTATAAAATGTGTAGTAGAAGTGTGATTAAATGAAAAATGTGGGCTGGTATGAGTATAAAAATAGTTCAACTAGGCTTGTGTATTAAAGAAATTGAACATATTTCATTTTACAAGCCTAGGGACTAAAGTGTAAAATGTTGAAAAGTTAGGGGTAAAAATGTAATTTTTCCATAATGTGATTTTTGGGCTGAATTGAATAATGTGAGTATTAAATATGTTTAATTTGCTATTATAGATCAAGAAAAATGAGATTCGGACCTAGATTGGGGGAAAAATAAAGTGTTTGACGATTAGGTTTATTTCTACTATTTTTGAACCGAGGCAAGTTTGTATGTTAATAATGCAACGTTACAATTGAATTTATAATGTTTTGATATTGCATGAATTGTATGATTGACTCTATGGATGTAATTGACAAAGTTTCGACAAGCGAGAAAATCCTAGTTGAACCTTAGGAAGAGTTTGGGATACAAGTGACATGTCACTAGAAACCATGTGAGTATGTAATTATGTGATTTATGTGTCCCGGGTGCTGGTCTAGTACGTCCTACTGGTGGCTGGGTATACCGACATGAGCTGCTGATACTTGATAGCTTGTGTGAGCAGCACTGTGTAGCTACGTCTTGATTGACAGCTTGTATAAGCAGGCCCGTGGATAGCTCGAGAGCGAGCCTGTATGTGTTATGAGATTGGTGGTAGCATTAGCTACATATGTGGTACTTTTGTGCAAATTTTCCGTGTATCTGATAGTATTCCAAGTGGTTCAACGGGTATGTCAAAGATGAGAAAGTATGTGATTATGTTACGATTTGGTACAGGTATGTATGAAAAACTCATAGGAAATGGATTCGGTATATGATGAACTATTGGTAAGAATGTTATTGAGTAAGTTATGCTCGTGAAGTTTTAATGACATTTATGTTGATATATTTTATGTTATTCATATGACAAATGTATAATTATTTTTGTTTATTATTTGCATATGAACTTACTAAGCTATATAGCTTACTCCCCTTTTCCTTTCCTTGTCTTATAGTGTCACCAAGCTTGCTCGGGATCAGAGATCGTCTAAGATCCATTCACACTATCAACCATTATTTTGGGTACCATTGAAATGTCATTTTGTTATATGTATAGGGACTTGGTCATTTTGTTATATGTGTCATTATAATTTGGCCAAATGTATTGGCTTGTAATTGATGGATGTTATTTTGTACAAGGCCTTGAAACCTGGCCTATCTTGGTTAAATTGGATGTCCTTGTGGTATGTTGTGTTTGGTAAATTATGATGTCAAAGCATGTTAAATGTCAGCCTGTGAATGTGATGTTAATACCTTGGTTGTGATTGTTTGGGTTGCTTGTATATGCTTGGATTGGTGTTAGATGATGTTGTGTAGATATGTGCATGGAAGGACGGAAAATGGCTTGGTAAATAACCTTATTTTTGTCCACATGGGTAGACACACGGGCGTATGTCTAGGCCGTGTGTCTGTCCCACGGGCATGTGTTTCGGCCATGTGTCCCCTACACTTAATTTTGAAAAATATAATATTCAAAATATAGCACATAAGCAGAGACACGAGCATGTGTCTCAGCTGTGTATGCTACACAGCCTAGAACATGGGCGTGTGTCTTGGCCGTGTGATACCTGCACTTAATTCGAATTAAATTAATTAACCATACAGCCTAGCACACGGGTGTGTGGCACGACCATATGGTACAAGTCAGAGAGCAATCTAAATTGAACACGGTCTGAAGCACGGACATGTCTCAGGGTCACACGAGCGTGTCCCTCGGACGACACGGACGTGTGAGTCCTTCAGTTAGCAAAAAATTTCTATGTTTTGTAAAAATTTCCTAAGTTCTCGGTTTAATCCTGAACCACTTCCAATGCATGTTTTGGGCCTCGTAGGCTCGTATTAGGGACTTTATGATTCAATATGAATGGTTTTAAATTGGATTCCAATTTATGACTCGGAATTGTGTGAATGCTTGTGTTGTAAGTCCAGTAATGACTTGTACCCTATTCTGGCGTTGAATACGGATAAGGGGTGTTATCGGACACACGACCGTGTAACCTGACCGTATATCACACACGGCTGAGACACACGCCCGTGTAGACAAAAATAGACTATTTACCAAGCCATGTTGCCACCCCAATTTGCACACACCTACACAATTCAAAAGGGTACTCATTCATAGCATAAGTGGGTATCCAATTCAACCACAATCAAAGCTAAAAAGTACCAATTCAATACCAACAACTAACATGCTTATAATATCATTTTTTACTCATTCAAATCATACCAACTTCACATATTAAAATCAACAAATTAAACCTTTCCAAACATGCACCATCATGAACCAATTCACAAGCACATAGCTTCTCAATTATCAGCCATTTGACATCTATAAAACTTACTATCGAAAAGCATCACAAAACCAACCTAAAAAACACAACATAGGTCATTTGTATACATATAAACATAACCAAAATAAGCCAACTCACATGGCCAAATATACAAACTAAACCTTAGACATTTACAAGCCAATTCAAATGGTTAATTTCATAAGCACCACATTTATCAAAATGACCAAAGTCCCTAAACATATTATATGACCCAAAACTTAATTTCAAAGGTACCACTGGATAGTGTGAAGTGATCTCCAACGGTACCCAAATCCGAGCTAGCTTTGAAATCACTATAAAACATAGAGAAATACACAAAGTAAGCTTTATAGCTTAGTAAGTTCAATAGCATTTAAAATCAACTTACCAAATGTGCACAATTTAAACAAATCAAACATAATATACAATTCACATATGGACTCATCATCCTATCACAATTTCATTCAAAATATTAGTTATCAGTTTCATAATCTCCTTTTTTCAATGCTTGTACGGTTCACTTACATACTTGTACCATTCTGTATCAAACTCATAACTCATCCACATCTTTGACGTACCCGTTGATCCATTTGGAATATTTTTGTTGATCGCTGTGATCAGAGTCTTAAAATTTATAAAGAGAATGATTGAACTGGAAATTAACTCTGACAACGATTTGAAGGCAAGTGTACCTATCGAATAGTAGTATAGCTTAGGCAAGACCGGATTATCGAACCCAAAGGAACTAAAAATACTACTACTAACTTTCTTTTTATTATTTAGCCTAAAATAAAGTGAAGTTGATTTAATCTAATACTAACGAATGACTAAGCTAAAGACACAAAGGCAAAAAGAACGATTTGGGAAAATAACTTTAAGAAAAACTCAGTTGATCAAGACGATACCCTTAGGAAGAATCCACCTAGACTTCACTTGTTATTAAACCCTGAACCATATGACTTATTTACTTAGTTTGATCCGTAAGACTCCCTAACGTATATTAAATCCTCTCTCGAGGCAAATAACGTCTAACCCTAGGTTAATTAGTGGAACTCTCATTCTCTTATAATAACCCCTTAGAATAGCAGTAAATCGATCTATGGACTCCTATATTAGGTTTCACCCTAATCCGGCAAAATCTTGTCACCCTATCTCTAGGCGTGCGATCAACTCCGCTTAATTATGCTAGATCTACTCTTAAACAGGGTTTATTCCTCCTCCACCTAAGCACATCAGATTTGGATTAAGCATGCATAATTAAGAACAAACTAAGTCTTTATCATATAATTTAGAAAATAATAACAAGATCCATCATAGGTTTCATCCCTTTCAGGTATCTGAAGGGTTTAGTTCATAACAAAATAAGAAAACATCTCAAGAGAAAAGATAAAACAAAACATAAGAAATCCCTAAAACTCCCTGAAGGAATTGAAGGAGAAATCCACCATCTTGAGTATAACTCCGGCTTGTTGAGATGGATCAACTGGCTATCTTCGAGTGATTCCCACAATTCTGACCTTTTCGGCTTGGCTCCTTGGCCTAGCTCGCCGCCCCCTTTCAGCTGATACCTAGGGGGTTTACATAGGCTTTTGAAATACGTTTCTTTCTCCCTAAGTATCCAAATCTGAGTGAAATTGCTCTTTCCAGCAACAGGGACACGGCCATGGCACACGCCCGTGTGGATCGAGGCTAGGCCATGCTCAGATTCTTTAATGAGACATGGCCATGTGAATCGGGAGAAGGTCGTGTTCTAGATGCTTGATGAGGCATGGCCATGTTGTCTTTGGGCCAGGCCGTGTCGATTTCGTGATATGGCCCATTTACTCTATTTTGGGCCCGTTTTGTGTTCTTTTCATCCTTGGGTGCTTTTTTGGGTATAAGACATGAAAAGAAAGGATTAAGAGCACCTTTTTACATAAATCGAGGGATAAATCATCCAAAAGCATACTAAATGTAGGATTAAAATATGTTACTTTTACTATTTATCAAATACCCCCAGACTTAAGCTTTTGCTTGTCCTCAAGCAAAATTCTCAACTTACAATTAAAACAAGCTTTCCATGATTCATAATTCCTATAAAAAAATGTCTTATCATAATTCATAGATAATTTATACATGGATAATTCGACTCAAAGAGTCCTAAAGATTCAAACAAGATAAGTCATAAATTTGTAATTCGAAAGCGTAGGTGTCTCCCCTTATCTGAATAATTACCTTTAATTCAAAACCGACAAGGATTGATATCCACACAAAAGATCCATTCAAATCACTCTCAAGTGTTTATGGTTCAGGAAAAAGCACTCATAAGTCGAACTAGAAAAGTTAATCCCATAGGCTTGCCTGAAAATCATATCTCCACCACTGTAAAATAAGATGGTAAACAAATCAAAAGGTCTTTGTTAGGGTTGTAACGGGGCTAGGGTTTAAAGGTGTGGATAAAGGCTGAAATTAGAAAGTTAGGGTCGAGACTGAATCGATAAGTACCTACCTAGAAATACTGAGATAATAATTACATCAACTGAAAATAATAATGTTAACAATACGAGCTTCTCTTTTTGGAGCATAAACTTTTTTAACTGTATAGGCTCAGCACTAATACTGAATATACTTCGATTTTTTTTAAGAACAAACTAATAATAAATGATAAGTTGAATTACTAAAATAATAATATTAGGTAACTAATCAAATCAAACCTCGATATAAGGGTAGTCAAAAGGAATGGGGATAACAAATACAAAGGGGTTTTGGGTTAATACTAGCTGGTAAGTCAATAAAAAGGGTTGTTAGGATCAACGGGGTTCACTAGGGGTTATTGTGGGGATAGGCTTTTTTTTTTAGTAGAGTGAGTGGGTTAAAACCTAGGTGCCTTTATCATCTCTGTATATCAAATCATAAGTGTGGTCTCGACATGTATAATCAATGCAAGTTCTAGAATAACAAATCAATGTTGACACACTCATAATCAATAAAGTGAGCAAGAAAAAGGATGTATGCTCTATTAGGCTCAAAATCTCACAAAAATTATGGGTTTTTGATGTCAACCTCGTAAATTTCAAATTTCAAGATATCATTCAGATTCAGGTAGACAACCTAAAATTTTAATTTTTTTGAAAAAAATAGACTTATCATGCTTGATTCTCTAGTGTTCTTCAAATTTGATCATCAATGCACAATTATCAATGACTTACTCTAAAACATATCAATAAAAATCATAAATCAAAGGAAATTTCATTCTAATCATAATATGAGAAAATTACTTTAGAACAAGACTAAATTCAGGGATTTGAGAATAATGCAAAAAGTTAGGCACTTTTTCAAAATAATTATTCACCCCCCACACTTAAGATGTACATTACCCTCAATGTACAAAGATAGATAATAACATTTAAGGGATAAATCAAAAGAGAAGGGGAAAGAATACTCCCTGAGTTTTGGATGTTTTCTCGGAGGAGTGTCTTTGGTGGTGGTGATGGTCTGTCTAGATGACGAACCTGCGCTAGATGAAGTGATTGGGTAGTGCACTGAGAAGTAGCCAGGAATTATTAAGACCTAATTAAAATAAGCTAAATATATAATTAAGGATAAGAAAGATAAAGAAAGAGGAAACAAAAATGTAAACAAAATGAAGATAAAAGATAAATGGACCGAAGAGTCCTTATTGTTAGATGGTTCGCGAGGTGGGTGTAACCTCTAAGGCTGGGGAGGTGCTGGCGGTGGCGGAAGTGGCGTGATTCCCTAGCAGCCTGACGAACCTGACACTACGAGACTAAAGCAAGTTAAACTAAATTAAACAGAAAAGAAGTAAAATGAAGGAAATTGAAGCAAAAGAGAAAAGAAAATTAAAAATTATATGGTCTCAAAGACCCTTGGCTTGGTGTTTGGATGAAGCGGCTGGCATGAACTTATGTGTAGGGCCTCCGTTGAGGAGACTATGCTAGGTTGCTTCCGCTTCTTTAGCATGGTTCTGGGGTAGCTCAAGAGTCTGGACACCTTTTCTAAGGAAAGGGAAAAATAATTTTGAAAGAAAAAGAAGGAAGAAAGAAGATGGGGAGAGGGGGAAGGGCTGTAGGGTTTAAATAGGATTTCAAATCTGGCACGTTCCTACGCCTGTGGACCGAGGGTGTGTCGATTCACACAGCCGCCTCGCACGGTTGTGTGTTTTTGCGTGTTGTTTTGCCATGCTCGTTTTTCAGCCAACCACGCCCATGTCTAAGAAGTCAGTATGTTGACACGGTTAGGAGGCACGGGCGTGTTTTGCCCGTGGTTGACAAGTCAGTAGCTTCAAACGGTTGTGGGGCACGGCCGTGCCACTTTGTCGGTGCCCGTGGGGGAGTGGTTAGATCCGTGACGTTGAAAAAAATGGTTGGGACTGAATTGCACGGCCTCTGCTATGTCAGTACGGGGATTCTGTTGGTTCACATAGCTACAGACACGACCGTGTGCAAGGCCGTGTGACCTGGAATTCTGCACTTTTGGTTAGTTTAAAAAAAGAAAAATAAAATAAAATTAAAACAAAAAAAGTAGGGTTAGTGCTTCGGGTTGCCTCCCGAGAAGCGCTCGTTTATAGTCTTAAGCTAGACTTTTCTCGTGTAGAAATTCCAGGGGGTTTAAAGGTTTGAATATCTTCCATCATATTATCAGTTTTATGTTCATTGTATGGTTCAGGTCGAGTAGCATTTATTTTAAGAGTATCAAAATTAAGATTGCTTACCTCGACTATCTTATGTGAAAGAACATTGATTACCTTAAAAGGGATTTCTTTGTTTGTGTCAGGGTCCGGAGGAGATAGTCGTAGGTCTGACACTACCTGATATTCACTTTTGGACTAGTCTATCTTGTAGAATGGTTTTGATTCTGTTTCCTGTATCCCTAATTTTTCCTTGAAGTGTGTTTTCCACTCATCCAATTTATCGGGTTGAATTCTTTGCTCCTCATGATCTATTACTTTGTTGGCACTGGATTTAGGATCAGGTTCAATCGTACCCTTTTTTGGTGGTTCCTGAAAAGAAAGTTTAATCGAATGGTTATCAATGGATTTTTCTTTCTCACCTTGGTCATTCGATGTTCTGATCGAGTCGAGGGCTTGAAGACTGATTGAGTCGTCACCTACACAAAGTATGAGCCCGCCTGTGGCAACATCAATTGTAGTCGTGGCATTTGCTAGAAAAGGTCTTCCTAAAATTAAAGGGATCGAATTGTCGTCATCCATGTCTAAGACAACAAAATCTACTGGGAAAACGAATTTATTTATTTTAACAAGAACATCTTCGATAATGCCCCTAGGAATTCTAACAGTTTTATCAGCTAATTGAATACTCATCCTAGTTTGTTTGGGCTTCCCTAGACCTAGTTGTTTAAACAATTTATAAGGCATGACATTTATGCTCGCCCCTAAATCAGCTAACGCATTATCAATAGTCAAACTACCAATTAAACATGGAATTGTAAAACTCCCTGGATCTTTTTGCTTCTGCGGTAGTCTATTTTGTAGAATTACTGAGCACTTTGTGTTGAGTTCCACATGTGGCTCTTCGTCTAATTTGTGTTTGTTTTTCAAGAGCTGTCTTAAAAATTTCCTCGAGTCTGGCATCTGAAAAAGAGCTTCAAGAAGAGGTAAGTTAATATGTAATTTCTTTAAAAGTTTAAAAAACTTACCAAACTGTTCTTCTGTATCATCTCTTTTCATGGCTTCGGGATAAGGTATGCGAGGTTGGTACTCTTTGATTACCGGTTTCAGCTTTTCTTGTGTTACCTCTACCTTACCTTCGTCTACCTTGGTTTTTTGTGTTGGGTTTGGTCCACCGAACCCTTTACTATCATGAGTTGTGATTGCTTGAATCTGCTCCTTTGGGTTAATCTCAGTATTACTTGGTAGACATCCTTACGGTCGTTCTGACATTAGCTTTGTGAGTCGTTTGACTGCATTAGTGACTTCCCTGGCTGACTTAGTCACTTTTTCAACCTACGCTTGTTGATCTTTAAGTATTTTCTCATTTTTTTGGAAACGGTTTTCTGTGTTTGCCATAAATTTTGTCAGCATCTCTTCGAGGTTTGACTTCTTCTCTTGCGGATATGGCTGATTTTGGAAGTCTTAAGGGGGTTGTTGTCTTTGATTTCCTTGATTTCCTTGTTCTCCCCATGAAAACTTTGGGTGGTTCCTCTAACCTGGATTGTAAGTATTACTATAAGGATTATTATTAGATCTGAAATTATTACCTATATAGTTCGTCTGTTCGCTCTATGCTCCTAGATGGTAGGGTGGGTACCCAGGATTCGCCCCAGTTCCACTTGCGTCGCACTGCATTACTGGATGTACCTGCGAAGAATACAAACTATCAATCTTTTTATTCATTATCTCTATCTTGTGTTAATAGCATCATTATTGTGTCTATGTTGAAAGCTCCTGCTGATTTCGTCGGTTTTGTCCTTGTAATTTGCCACTAATAGTTATTCAGTGACATCTCTTCAACAAACTCGTAGGCTGCTTCAGGAGTTTTGTTGTTCAGAGTTTCACCGGCGGCTAAATCAAATAATTGCGCCAAAAACTTGATCGATGTGATTAGGGTCTTAAAATTTATAAAGAGAATGATCGAACCTGGAAACTAACTCTGACAACGATTTAAAGGCAAGTGTACCTATCGAATAGTAGTATAGCTTAGGCAAGACCGGATTATCGAACCCAAAGGACCTAAAAATACTAATACTAACTTTCTTTTTTATTATTTAGCCTAAAATAAAGTGAAGTTGATTTCATCTAAAACTAATGAATGACTAAGCTAAAGACACAAAGACAAAAAGAACGAATTGGGAAAAAACTTTAGGAAAAACTCAGTTGATCAAGACGATACCCTTAGGAAGAATCCACCTAGACTTCACTTGTTATTAAACCTTGAACCATATGATTTATTTACTTAGATTGATCCGTAGACTCCCTAACGTATATTAAACCCTCTCTCGAGGCAAATAACGTCTAACCCTAGGTTAATTAGTGGAACTCTCGTTCTCTTATAATAACCCCCCAGAATAGCAGTAAATCGATCTATGGACTCCCATATTAGGTTTCACACTAATCCGGCAAAATCTCGTCACCCTATCTCTAGGCGTGCGATCAACTCCGCTTAATTATGCTAGATCTACTCTTAAGCAGGGTCTATTCCTCCTCCACCTAAGCACATCAGATTTGGATTAAGCATGCATAATTAAGAACAAACTAAGTCTTTATCATATAATTTAGAAAATAATAACAAGATCCATCATAGGTTTTATCCCCTTCAGGTATCTGAACGGTTTAGTTCATAACAAAATAAGAAAACATCTCAAGAGAAAAGATAAAATAAAACATAAGAAATCCCTAAAACTCCCTGAAGGAATTGAAAGAGAAATTCGCCGTCTTGAGTAGAACTTCAGCTTCTTGAGATGGATCAACTGGTCATCTTCGAGTGATTCCTACAATTCTGAACTTTTCGGCTTGGCTCCTTGGCCTAGCTCGCTGCCCCCTTTCAGCTGATACCTAAGGGGTTTATATAGGCTTTTGAAATATGTTTCTTTCTCCCTAAGTATCCAAATCTGAGTGAAATTGCTCTTTCCAGTGACAGGGACACGGCCATGGCACACGCCCGTGTGGATCGTTGCCAGGCCATGCTCGAATTCTTTAATGAGACACGGCCGTGTGAATCGGGAGAAGGCCGTGTTCTAGATGCTTGATGAGGCACAATCGTGTGGTCTTTGGGCTAGGCCGTGTCGATTTCGTGATATGGCTCATTTACTCTGTTTTGGGCCCGTTTTGTGTTCTTTTCATCCTCAGGTGCTTTCCCGGGTATAAGACATGAAAAGGAAGGATTAAGAGCACCTTTTTACATAAATCGAGGGATAAATCATCCAAAAGCATACTAAATGTGGGATTAAAATATGTTACTTTTACGGTTTATCATTTGTACACTCGGAAAACTCACACAGTTAGTGCCAAATGAATAGCCGAAGCTGTATCAATCACGCACTCTAAATGCCAATATATATATAGTCGAAGCTATCTCGATCACGCACATTAAGTGCAAATATATAGTCGAAGCTATCTTGATTTCGCACACTAAGTGCCCGTAATTAACCAAATCATCATCGAATACAACTGTAGTCTCGTATACACAATTCATACAATATGAAAGCATTTAAAGCATAATTAGAACAATGCTTATTGCATACGAACTTACCTCGGATGCAAAAATGACTAAACTGATCGATTATTTGAGAACTTTGTTTTTCCCTTGATCTAGATCCGAGTTTCACTTTTCTTGATCTATATAATATCAAATTCAACTTATTTAATCATCACTCTATTCAATTTAATCTAAAACACTCATTAAGGCACATTTACACTTTTGCCCCTAATATTTCAACATTTTTACTATTTAGTGCCTAGGCTCGTAAAACAAAATTCATTCAATTTCATCACAACCCAAGCCTAGCCAAATATTTATCATGCTTATAACAGCCCAAAATTTTCATTTATTACACATTTTAACCACCAAATTTACACATTTTACAATTTAGCCCCTAATTTGCATTTTCATTAAAAATCACTTAACAAAACTTGTATATTTATCAACAAGCATTCATAATCTATCAAGAAACTTAAAAAATACATGCTTATTCACCATTGGCAACATTCAAAATCTTTAACAGTTTTGCAAATTAGTCCGTGGGCTAGCTAGACCTAGTTGCAACGATCTCAAAAACGTAAAAATAATTAAAAACGGGAAAAAAATCATACCTTAATTGATGGAAAAGAGGTTGTCAAAATTTTAGCACAAAAATGGTTAGGTTTTGTTCTTCAATCGGTGCGAATAAGAAATAAAAGATGAGCTTTTGTTTTGGTTTTAATTTAATTAACCATTAATAATCAATTTACATATTTAACCGTTAAAATATTTAATATTTACACCATATGTAACACCCCTTACCCGAATTCAACACTGAAACAAGGTACGAGGCATTACCAGATTCACATCACAAGCAAGCACACAATTTCGAGATGTAAAATTTGTCCAAATTAAAACCATTCATATGCAATCATAATGTCCCTTATACGAGCCCATGAGGCTCAAAATATGCTTTGGAGGTGGTTCGGGACTAAATCGAGAACTCAGGGACTTTTACAAAACTTAGAAATCTTTTACTAGAAGTAGGGCTAACACGTCCGTGTGGTCCAAGGGACATGCCCGTGTGACCCCGGGGACATACCCGTGCTTCAGACCGTGTTCAACCCGTGTGCTTAATTCTGGACATTCTATTTTTTTCAAAAATTTAGGTGCAGGGGACACACATCTGGAACACATGCCCATGGGGCAGACCATGTGTCACACACGGCCTAGATACACGCCCGTGTGTCTACCTGTGTGGACAAAAACAAGGCTATTTACCATGCCATTTTGCCACCCTTACTTGCACACATCTACACAACATGACATGGCACAAACTCAATCATATAAATGCAACCAAACAACCACAAACAAGACAATAACATTTTATTCTTATACCATTCTTTATCATGCTTGAAACCTCATACTTAGCCCATTAAAAACATACTAATTTCACATTCACAAGACGACATTAACATGCGGATATATTTATAATTAGCAGAAGCCATCATTCATGGCTATATATAAGATGAAGCATTAACATTACAAGCCAACACATATGGCCAAATTAATCATGACACATATAACAAATTGACCTAGTCCCTATACATGCGATAGACTTAAAATACTTGAATTCATTTACACCCAAAATGACAGCTTGATAGTGTGATAGAATCTCCGGTGATTTCCAACCTGAGCTAGCTCAATAACCCTATAAGACATTGGAAAGGAAAGGGGTAAGCTATCTATATATAACTTAGTAAGTCTGTACGAAAATAATATGCAACTCTTACAAATCTTGTATCAAGTTCAATAATTTAAACATAAGATAATACAAATTGCTATGAATCTCACAGTTATAATTTTTTATTCAGTCATAATGTTTACTCTATCAACTTATAAGCATAATTTAACATATCTTGGCATCTGCTTAACAACCATAATCCCTCCTTTGTAACATATTACAACAATTCAACAAATCATTTCAAACCTCATAATAAACATGCACAATAATTATGTGTACTCATGTTTCCGAGCATATGTCTTAATATCTTTCAATTGCCTAATCTCTTATCTTCCCTTACTTCCATAACCATTTTAATAGGCAATTATGCCAATCTTTCCTTTTTCTCATATCCGATAAATTACAATTTGTGTGAATAAAACATGCTATATCATAACATAATTTGGCTCGAAGGCCAATCACAAAATCGTCAATCAAATTTACCATGCATTTCATACGCACAATTATAGACCAATAATCACAAGGTTTTCACAAAAATCATTCTCGTGGAAAATCATGAACTCACAATTTCATGAAGTCAATGCTTATAAACTTTACGTATTGTAACAGCCCAGTTTAGACCCTAGTCAGAACAGTGGTTTTAGAACCAAAAGTTTGAGGTTGTAAAATTATTTTAATATTATTTTTTGGTATTTGCAGCATATTATTTTATTTGTGTAAAAATTTCGTGAATTAATTTTACCGTTTGAACGGTTAATTTGGAAAAATGACTTAATTGCGTAAAATGAAAAAGTGGCATACTAATTGTTAAAGTACTATATTGCTATGGTTTATTAATTGTTAAGTCCTTAAAATTGAATTATGCCACTATTATGGTAGATGGGCGGTAATGGACATTTGTTATATGGTTCTATAATTAAATTACAAAGGTTAATTTTGTAATTGGTATACTAATATGTAAATAAATAGAACAAATGAAAATGTAAGTGGGGTGTTCATCTTTATGGCCGATTATATGAAAGAAAATAAGTCATTTTCTTTGTTTAAGGGTTCGGCAACTTGAAGATCAAATTCGGGTATGTTCTTTGCTCGTTTTTTGATAATTTATACGTTTTTGATATCGTTGCTTTGTCTTCTACCTAGCCCATGTCTCAATTTCTGAATTTGATGAAGATTTTTAGTTATGCCATTGATGATTTTGTAAGCTTCGTGATGATAGTTGATGAATTATGAAAGATATGTGAAAATGAGAAATTGAGGGACTAAAATGTAAAATAAATGAAATATATGGGCTTATATGAAGTGTACGAATATTTGGCCAAGCATTGATTGAATTGAATTATGCATATTTTTGATTTTGTGAAATAGGGACTAAAGTGTCAAAATGTGAAAATGTGAGGGCTAATTTTTAAAATACCCTAATTATGTTTATCTGGATTGAATTGAATGATTTGATGAATAAAAGAGTTAAATTTGTATTGAATTAGATCAAGAAAAGTGGAAATCAGGTTTGGATCGGGAAAATCAGAAGTTATTGATTAGTCGTTCCGGTCCGTTCGTGTCCGTACGAGGTAAGTTCAAAAGTAAATAAATGCTGTTAAATTTTAATGTATATGTGTATTATGTGCTGAATTGATTATAATAAATATATGTGTATATGCTTAATTGAATTGAGAGTTGGAGAACTAGTTACGAGCTTGAATAGATAAAATTACGACGTCCGAAAGCCCATACGAACCATAGGAATAGTAGAGGATACACATGTCATGACATAGGATTCTGAGATATGATTTCATGTAAGACCACGTCTGGGACGTTGGCATTGACTTGAGATATCGTGTAAAGCCGTGTCTGAGGCACTGGCATCGATTAGAGATTACGTGTAAGACCATGTCTGGGACATTGGCATCGTATATGATTTCGTGTAAGACCCTGTCTGGGACGGTGGCATCGATATTTGATTATATGTAAGACCATGTCTGGGACATTGGCATTGTATGAACTTCCAGAGCTATCCAAGTATCCTTACTGATTTCGAATGGTTCAACGGGTATTTCGAGAAATAAATGAGTATATAAATATGTATCTGAATCATGTATTTTGTGATATATATGAAATTGAGCAATGAAAGTGAGTATGTTTATGATTAGTTGTTATATGATCTATATGATAACAAGATGTGGATATTAGCAAGTGAACTATGATCAAATGAATTATATTAGAAATGTGGAATTGTAATTTACTTTTGCCATATATTATCCAAGTACATGTGATTTGTATATGAAATTTTGATATGAAATGTGAGTATGATTCAAATAACGATATGTGAAATATATGATAACAAATGATGTGTTTTATATGCTCGTTATATGAAATTGTGGTCCTATGTTTCAGACATGAGAATTATGAAACACGGAACATGCTTTTGATGTGTGATTTGTTATGGTTATTCGGGTTTGAAAGTGTATACAATGAAATTGATATATTTTTATGCATGAAAGATAATAAATGACCATGTTTCGGTTGGTTATGTAATGAACTTATCTAAGCTTAATTTAAATGAATTAGTTAATGGTTATTATTTGAATTTGAAAGCATGGTTTATATATTCATCAATAAATAAGCCTAGTGAAGTTACGTAATGTGGTCATAAGAATTTTTGAGTATGATGAATGTATATGTGGTTGAAATTTGCTAAATTTGGCCTAGTTAAATTGAATTATAAATATCATTGAGATGATTTATTTGCTTATGGCTTACTAAGCTTTCAAAGCTTACTTTGTGTGTTTTTCCTATGTTTATAGAGTTCCGGAGACTTGCTCATGTTGGAACTCGCAGGAGGCCTTATCACACTATCCAGTTATCATTTCAGTAAATAAAAGCTTTGAGTTTTGGCTATGTGGCATGTATAGGCTAGTTTTAATATGGTTTATTCATATTAAGTAAATATAGCCATGTGATATGGGTTGATAATGAATCTGATTATGGAATGAATTTAGTGCATGCTATATGATGCAGAATTTGGCATGTTTTAATGTGCTAATGAATGGCCTAAAGAAATGGTCAATTTTGGTAAGTTACATGGTTGATTTGGGAAATTGATATGACGAGATATGCTATGGATTGAAATGGATTAATATGATTTATGAATCAAATGTTTTGATGTGAAGTTGGTGCTTTGAATTGGTATATTTGAGTTGGACTTGTATATGGAAATGAATGATGTTATTACGGGTCAATCTGTACATGATTTGGTATGTTTTTTGGCTGCCTTTGGGACATGAATTGATGCTTGTTTGATGCTTGTAGGTATGACCCAAATTCTGGGTGGCAAATTGGCCTTACAAATGGCCTATAATTGCCTACACGATTGAGCAAATGGGCGTGTGTCTTGATCGTGTCTCCCAAGTTAGTGTTGCACACGAGCTGAGACATGGTCCAAAGCATGGCCGTGTGAGGCACATGGCCTAGCCACACGGGCGTGTGCCCTATTTTGAAAGAAAAATTTTCTAAGTTCTGCAAAGTTCCCGTATGAGATTGGTTTAGTCTCAAACCCTCTCTAAAGCATAATTAAGGTCTCGCAGACTATCCAAAGGGATTATATGAGTATGAATTATTATGAAATGGTGTTGTATGATTGATGTTGAGATATGAGCATAAAATATTTTGATATGTCCAGTAATGTTTCTTAACCCTAGTCCGGCAACAAACACGGGTTAGGGGTATTACACGTACATACCTGTACCAATTCATAATACTTACATACTCTTTCTCTTCTTTGACATACCCATTAAATTTCCCATTTAACCATTTGGAATACTAAAGGATACTTGGGGATCTCGTACACATAGTACCGTACCAATGCCATATTCCAGATATGGTCTACATGTAATCGTGTATTGATGCCAATAGCCTAGCTATGGTCTTACACGAAGTCTAATATCGATGCCATATTCTAGATATGGTCTTACACGAAGTCTCATATCGATGTCATATCCTAGATAGGTCTTACACATAATCTTAGTAACCCTAATGTCATGACATTTATATCCTATCTATTCCTAAGGTTCAACTTTGGACTTTCATTGCATCAATCTCACATCGGTCATTTTAAATAGTATCGTACTCAATAGCATTCACATTTCATTTCAATAATATAACATTTACCGTAATTATATCAATTAAGCATTTATACATATATAATTTAATGCTTATTAAACATACGAATTTACCTCGGCGTAAAAACAGCAAAAAGGACTAAATCGTAAAATACTCATTTTTTCCCTGTTCTAACTCCGAACCTCATTTTTCTCAATCTATAATATCACATTTAACTTATTTAATCTTTATACTATTCAAATCAGCCCAAAATCACATTATGGTAAAATTACAATTTTCCCCCTAAACTTTAACATTTTTATATTTTAGTCCCTAGGCTCGTAAAATGGATTTCATTCAATTTCTTCAAAACCCAAGCCTAGAAGAACCATTTTCATACTCATAACAGCTCACATTTCTCATTTATTCACATTTTTCTACTCATTTTATCACTTTTACAAATAAGTCATTTATGACATTTTTACCGAAAATCACTTAGTAAAAGTTGTTTATCATACACCAAACATACATTTTATAACGTTAGACATCAAAATACACAAATATCCATCATGGGTAAAATTTTAGACCTTGATTATATCTTAAATTAGCGGTAGAAATAGATAAATCATGTTACAAGGATTTCAAAAACATAAAAATCATTAAAAACGGGGCTAGAACAGACTTACAATCGAGCTTGGAAGCTTGAAAAACCCTATCCATGGTTTCCCCCTTGTAAAATTCGGCCATAGGAGGAAGATGGACAAAAATTGGCTTTTAATTTGGCTTTTTAATTCATTTTAATTACCAAATTACCAAAATGCCCTTAATGAAAAATTTTAGAAACATGCCAAACCATGTTTATTTTTGTCCACCAACTTAACCAATGGTCTAATTACCATTTAAGGACCTCCAATTTAAAATTTCATAGCAATTTGACAGCTTTAACATATAGAATTCAAGTTTTGCACTTTTTGTAATTTAGTCGTTTTGACTAAGTTGAGTGCCCAAACGTCAAAATTTTCGAATGAAATTTTCACAAAATCATTCCATAAAACTGTAGACCAAAAAAAATAATAAAAATAAGTTTTACTATGTCAGATTTGTGGTCCCGAAACCACTATTCCGACTAGACCCAAAATCGGCCTGTTACACCTTATACCAAGCCACTATCATCCACTAACTCACAAATGGGTTAATTACCACTTAAGGACCTTAACTTTAAGGTTCTATAGCTACTAAACACCTTTAACTAATAGAACATAAGTTTTACATTTTACGCAATTTAGTCCTTTTCATCAAATTAAATAATTAAACGATAAAATTTCTTAACGAAATTTTCACACAAATATATTTTCATGCTGTAGACATTAAAATAATAATAAAATAATTATTTTGACTTCAGATTTGTGGTCTCAAAACCACTATTCCAATTTGACTAAAAATGGGTTGTTACAACTTTCCCCTTTAAGGATTTTCGTCCCCGAAAATCGTATCAGCAAAAAGGTTAGGGTACTATTTTCTCATAACTTTCTCAAGTTCCCAAGTAGCCTCTTCAACTCCGTGTCGTTTCCATAACACTTTCGCCAAAGCTATGCTTTTATTGCCCAACTGTTTAACCTCTTTAGCTAAAATTCTGATCGATTCTTCATTATATGTCATGTCGGGTTGAATTTCAATCTCTGCTTGAGAAATTACATGTGAAGGATCCGATTTATATCGACGCAACACCGACACATGAAATACATTGTGGATTTTCTCTAACTCAGTCGGGAAACCTAATCGATAAGCCACTGGCCTTATTCTTTCAATGATCTCATACGGCCCGATGAATCGCAGACTCAGCTTGTCTTTACGACCAAATCAAAGTATTTTCTTCCACGGATATACTTTTAGAAACACTTTGTCACCGATCTGAAATTCAATATCTTTTTGTTTCAAATCCACATATGATTTTTGTCGATCTAAAGCTACTTTTAGGCTGTTTCGAATTTCTTTCACTTTTTCTTCAGTCTCTCGGGTCAAATCAACCCCGTGAATCTTGTTCTCAATAAGTTAGGTCCAGTACAACAGAGTTTAGCATTTAAGACCATATAAAGCTTTGTACGGTGCCATCTTTATACCCGATTGAAAGTTGTTATTATAAACAAATTCAACCAACAGTAAATATTTCTCCCAATTGCCTTCGAACTCTAAAACACAACATCGAAGCATATCTTCGAGAATCTAAATTACTCTCTCAGACTGACCGTCAGTTTGTAGATGAAATGATGTACTAAAATTTAACCTCGTACCTAGAGCTTCTTACAATTTCTTCCAAAATCATGACCTAAACATCAGATCTCTATACGAAATAATTGAAATTGGCACCCGTGTAATCTAGCAATCTCAGAGATATACAATTCAGCTAATTTATCAAGTGAATAGTCTGTACGTACTGGAATGAAATGCGCAGACTTTGTTAGTCAATCTATAACAACCCATATAGCATCTTTCTTTTTCAGAGACAGAGGCAAGTCCGATATAAAATCCGTCGTAACTCTACCCCGTTTCCATTTTGGTATCATCACAGGCTGTAGTAATCCCGATGGCACTTGATGTTCAGCTTTAACTTGCTGACACACCAAACATCTCGATACAAATTTTGAAATGTCTCACTTCATATCTAACCACCAATACAATTGTTTCAAGCCATTGTACATTTTAGTACTCCCTGGATGAATAGATAAACAACCACTGTGTGCTTTGTGCAAAAATTTTTGAATGAGCTCGAGATTCTTTGGTACGCAGCTTAATCTTTGAGACAAGCATATGACTACTGCCAGGATCAACCAGGTAGCACTCCTCCATGACATCGGCATCCGAAAGCACGATCGAGTACCAATGCACCGATGAGGCCGCACCGATTTAAGGGGGCGCACTCGAGACACAGGGCACGATTGAGGTGCACCAGGCACCCAAAAGGGTACGAGATGGAGAAGGACGATAACACATCCATAATTCCATCTGGCCTATGTACGCAACATAGGATCCTGATTGCACCCTTGAGTTCAATTAGAACAAGGGGAGTTAATGAAGAGGAGTACAGCTCGACAGTTCGATGCAGGTAGCATGGAGCCTGCCAATACACACAACCAAAGCACCACTCATATGCCTATTGCATACTAGTAGTATCACCCATGCACACCGGCCAACAACCCACCCAACCAATGTAGTGGTAGGGGAGTGGAAGGAACAATGAAACGAGGGCGCACCACAACCGCTTGACACGAGAACTACGAGGGGTAAAATCCAACTGGGACTTGGTCGAGCCCAGACCGAGCCTACAAACTCAACTTACGCCCCCTAGTGAGCCGTTGCCGTCAAAGGGACTTGGTACTGGGGTCATAGGCAGCTTCGAATAAAGGCAAGGGCTTGGCAAGGCCAAGGCACCATGTGGTTACCGATTTGGGAGGCACAAGGCATCCCTAACATGATGGGGGAGAATGGGCAAGCCAAGCTCGAGCCTATAGCAATGCATAAGCCACCCCAAGAGATCTTTGCCCGATATAGGGTACTTGGTCCTAGAGTCGTTGGCTACATTTTTATGGGCACGGGCTTGACCGGCTAGAAAATCATCACCTCGGCCACTAGCATCGGATACCATCGGCACCATAGGCCCCGTTGGTTGACCTTGATGATGGTAAAAAGGTTAGATTTACGGGCTTCTATGGCCAATCGGATCCGCGTTTGAGGAAGCAAGCATGGGATATTCTGAGGAGTATTAAGGGTCGTGTCAAGGAGGGTTGGATTGTTGGCGGGGATTTCAACGATATTCTGAATGAGGCCGAGAAGGAGGGTGGGAGAAGGAAACCGAGGATTTTTATGAGAGATTTTAACGAGCTGGTGGATGAGCTTGGTTTGGTTGACATCAAGACTAGGGTGGGCTGGTTCACTTGGAGTAACAATAGGGAGGGGTCTGGCTTGGTGAAGGAGAGGCTGGATAGAGTCATGGTTACGGATGAAGTCATTAAAGATATGCCCTTCTTAGAAACTAGAGTGGTGCGTCAATCCAAGTCGGATCACGATGCTATTCTTTTCGATACGGTGGGAGGTAAAACGGGGGTTCGGGACTCTGCCCGCAAAAGGTGGTTTAGATATGATATGTGTTGGGCTAAGGATAAGGAGGGCAAAGATATCATCAATAATATTTGGACTAAGTCGGATAGGAGTTTGCTTGAGAAGATCAGGGATGTTAGGATTCTGCTTGGGCCCTGGCAATTTAAACGCCTCAAGGAGTTGAGGAAGAAGATTAGCACTCTTGAAAATTCTATTGGCCGGTTGATGGATGGCCCGTGCAATATGAATACGGCTAGGCTCATTAAGGAGGCCAGGGGAAAGTTGGGCTACCTGTTTGAGATTGAAGAGAGGTATTGGGCGCAGAGAGCCCGCATTCAGTGGCTCAAAGAAGGGGATCGCAATACGCGGTTCTTTCACGTGCGTGCTACTGGCCGGAAGAAGAAGAATACCATTGAAAGGCTGAAGGATGCGAATGGGGAGTGGCACGAAAACAGCGAGGAGATTTGTGATGTGGCCTGGAACTATTTCAATGAGCTCTTTAAGAGTTCTACTAGAGATGTTAATGATTGTGACTTACACTGTATTCCTTGTTGTGTTACAGATAGTATGAACAGGGAGCTGGAGAAGGAGTTTACGGATGCGGAGATTATGTCGGCTTTTAATCAGATGGACCCAAGGAAGGCCCCTGGCATTGATGGGATCCCTGGCGGTTTCTATAAAGAGCACTGGCAAACCGTGGGGGAAGAGGTTTTGAAATTCTGTCACGAGATGTTAAGGGACCCCAGGAGCATTCAAAGTGTCAACGACACTCTTATCGTGTTAATCCCTAAGACCGAGAATCCTGGAGATATGTCAAACTTCCGGCCGATCAGCCTCTGTCGGGTTATTTACAAGATCATTTCTAAAGCCTTGGCTAACCGGCTAAAAGCTATCCTCCCCGCTTGCATTAGTAAACATCAGAGTGCTTTTGTGCCCGGTCGCATGATCCACGACAACGTCTTAATTGCCCACGAGCTTGTCCATTATTTGTGCAGCTCCAAAAATGGTCCGAACAAAGGATGTGTGCTCAAGCTCGACATGAGCAAGGCCTACGACCGTGTGGAGTGGTGTTTTATTGAAAATGTTATGCTAAAACTCGGTTTCTCGAGGGCTTGGGTCCATAAAATCATGTGTTGTGTTAGATCGGTTAACTATAGAGTTAAATGCAATTCGAATTGCACTGATGTTATTACTCCCCAGAGGGGCCTCCGCCAAGGGGACCCCTTATCTCCTTATCTTTTTCTTTTCTGTATGGATGCCCTATCCCGTATGCTGCTGGATGCCCAAGTTAAGTCCAGACTGAAGGGCATTCGTGCTAGCAAAGAGGGACCTCGCATCAATCATTTATTTTTTGCTGATGATGCCTTGTTGTTTGTCAGGAATAATCGGGAAGAGGTGCAGGAGTGCATGAAGATCCTTGATGCGTTTGAGAGGATGTCGGGGCAGAAGATTAACCATGATAAGTCCATGGTGTGTTTCAGTCCTAAGACTCCTTTTCCTCTCAGAAGGGCAGCGAATGAGATCTTCAAAATGAAAGTGGTTGACGACCTCGATAAATATTTGGGGCTCCCGATCCCTATTGGCAAGAGGAAAGCGGCTGCCTTTAGGAGTATCATGGATCGCACGGCTAAAAGGATTAACAGTTGGTCCAAGCGTCTTCTCTCGAGTGCGGGAAAGGAGATTTTTATTAAGGCGGTCATCCAATCCCTGCCTACTTATGCGTTCTCGGTTTTTATGGCCCCTAAAGGAGTGCTTGATGATCTCCAGACTATGATGGGCCGGATTTGGTGGGGCAGAAAGGAGAAGCACAGAGTGTGGAGTAGGTTGGCTTGAGACCGATTATGTTACCCGAAGGGGATGGGGGGTATTGGTTTTCGGGACCTCCACCTCTTTAACATTGCTCTCTTGGGCAGACAAGTGTGGCGCCTTTTAAAGTGTAAGGAGACATTCATATGTCTGAAACGGGGACACTTTTCTTTAGCCCGCACATCCGAGGCACCAAGTGCTCGAGGCTCCCCCACATCCAGGCACCAAGGTTGCCGATGGTGTCCGAGGCTCCCGCACATCCAAGCACCAAGTTACCGACGCTGCTTGAGCCTCCCGCACATTCGAGCACCAAGGTGTTGATGGTGCTTGAGGCTCCCGCACATGCAAGCACCAAGGTGCCGATGCTACTCGAGGCTACCCCACATCCAGACACCAAGGTACCGACGCTGCTCGAGGCTTTCGCACATCCAAGCACCAAGGTGTCGATGGTGCCTGAGGCTCCTGCACGACTAAGGGCCTAGGTTGTCGATGGTGCTCGAGGCTTCTACACATCCAAGCACCAAGGTACTAATGGTGCTCGAGGCTCCCGCACGACCAAGGGCCTAGTATGCCGATGGTGTCCGAGTCTTCCATACATCCAAGCACCAAGGTGCCGATGGTGCTCGAGGCTCCTGCATGACCAAGGGCCTATGGTGCCGATGGTATCTGAGGCACATTTCAAAAACATTATCAATCCACCAAATCAAAGCATGGGTTTCAAAGTATACGAAGAAACGATTACAGAAACGTAGAAATTATCAAAAACTAAAATCAAACATACCTTGAATTGAGCTTAGAAATGGCCGAATGCCCTAACTCTTTCTTATTTTCTTTTTCTTTTCTTTGTTTCAGTCATAGAAGAAAGATGAACATAAGGATAATGGCTTTTTAATGCCTTTTTTTTATTATAATATCTTATAATATATAATATTAACTTAACTTATAAAATAAACATATAAAAGCATAATATATGTATATAAATGTTGCCGTCCACTAACCATGGTAGTGGCTTCATTGCCATGTAAAATCTAATTTTGGGCCTAGTCGGAATAGTGGTGTGAGACCACAAATCCGAGGTCTATGTACGAGTTTTAGAGGTTTATGCTATGTTTTCATGTTAGTGTGAAAGTTTTATAAAGCAATTTTATGAAATTGCGGTTGAATTGTCCAAAAGGACTAAATTGAAAAAGTTGCAAAACGTGAGATTGTAGAAGCTATTTGTGTGAAATTGCTTTAGAATATTAATTAGAGGTCTTTAAATAGCAATTTTCCCAATTTATGATTTTTTGGACAAAATTGGGCATGAATGAGTTGAAATGGAAAGTTTATCAAAAAGGGCATTTTGGTTATTTAAGAATTAAATGATTAAAATGGGAGAAAAGATGACAAAAATTCATTCATCTTCTTCGCCAAAGCTGCCGAAAATTTGAGAGAGCCATTGTTAGGGTTCTTCAAACTTTTCAAGCTAGCTAGTAACTGTATTCTAGCCCCGTTTTTGATATTCTTTGTATTTTTGAACTCCTTGTAGCATGAGTAAGCTATTTTTAGCCATTTGATGAGCAATAATGGATGTTCAAAAATGTGGCCATGTATGACATGCATGTATTTTGATGTTTTATGGAAGATTATGAAAGCTTGATGTAGTAGGAGCATCTTTTGTTAAGTGATTTTCCAGGAAAATGCATGTAAGAACTAGTTTGTAAGAGTTTTAAGCTTGGTCATACATGTGTGATTTAGTGAGAATTGATGATTACTTTAGTAGAGTAAGTGATTCGGCTAAGCATGAAAGGCTAGAAAGTTGAATAAAAATCACTTTCCGAGCCTTGGGCAAAAAGTGTAAATATGAGAAAAATTAGGGGCAAAAGAGTAATTTTGCCAAAGTATGAGATAAGAGTCAATTTAGTCAATGTGTATATTGATGAGTTGAATTATCAATATAGATCAAGTAAAATAAAGCTTGGATTGAAACCGAGGCAAAAGCAAGGTGGTGGACTAAATTACACGTTTCTATTCTTTTGAGTATCGAGGTAAGTCTATGTTTAAACAATGCATTCATACTTACAATTTCTTAATGCTAGCTAGTGTGTAGCATGATTGAGAATGATTGAAAACCTATGTTGGATGAATGTGGTAGAATTTGTGAATGGATGTATGGTTAAGTAAGTAGACATGTGAATGTGTAGTGAGAATACTAAATGATGGGCTAAGTGCGATACCATCCTAATGCATATTGATGATAAGCTGGCTATGTGCAATGCTATCGTTAGGTTTATCGTCTAGTGGGCTATGTGCGAAACCACTATGAATACCATTGTGGTAGGCTGAGTGCGATACTACCTTATTAATTGATTGTGGTGGGCTAAGTGCTAAACCACCGAGAAATTAGTTGTGTGGATTAGTTGCATGGATTAGCTGTGTGGTTATATTATTGAGTTAATTAGCTATGTGGATGAATTATCGAGAAATGATGTTGTGTTGTATATTGTGTAAATGTGATATTGAATGCAGGGGTGCATTTCAATGGTTATGAGTATGTAACTCATGATGTGTTGGAAATGTGGTAAGGAATAGAAAGAGTAAGCATTGTTGTACATTATATGTTAGTATGATGCTAATTGTTGTTTAGCTCATACTATGATGCTTAATTGTTTAAGTGTAAACTTACTAATCTCTAAGCTTACTCCCTTTCTTTTCCCTTGTCTTATAGAGTAAAAGTGTTGAATAGATATACGAGGATCAATTGGAAGATTGCCCACACTGTCAGCACACTCTGGTAAATTTTGTTGTTTTGTGTATGGCATGTATAGAGGCTAGACAAGTTAGTGAATTTTGTTGTAAATGGCTAAGATGTGTTGGCCTATAGATGGATAGTCTATTTTGTATAATGCCATAGTAGTTGGCTACCTTATTTTATGAAAAGATTGCACTTCAATTTGAGTTGATTATGGATGTGTTGAATGAATGCATATTGTGTATGCTAGAGGGGTGAAAGGAACTTAGCACATAGCTTTGTTTTTGTCTATGTGGATAGATACACAGGCGTGTGTCTAGACCATGTGTAGCACATGGTCAGCCCATGGGCATGTGACTTAGCCATGTGCCCCCTACATATTAGAATTTTACGTCAAAATAGACCACGGACTAGCCACACGGGTGTGTACATAGGTCGTGTGAGTTTAATCAATGTTGGCCATGGGCATTTGACTAGGCTTTGAGGCCGTGTATATGTGGTCAGTATTCACCACGATTGTGGAGCATGGGCGTGTGGGTCTATGCACGGGCGTGTCTCTTCTTGCACGGGCGTGTTAAACCTGTACAAAAGAGAAAATTTCTAAGGTTGGAAAAAGTTCTGATATAGTCTCGGGAGTCCTCGTGTGTATGAGTGAGGTCTCGTAAGTCGAGATAAAGGTTGTTGAGGTGACTGAAGAGAGTAGTCACGATGAGCCTAAGTGGCAATCAAGTGGTTTTATTACAGTAACGCCTTGGGCTCGGTTCTGGCGTAGAACTTGGGTAAGAGGTGTTAGATTTAATGGTATCAGAGCTATAGTTTAGTCGGTCTAGGACTATCATAGCGGGTGTAAGAGTCTAGTTATACATGCCATAAGAGTACTATGATAGTGTGGTGGTTTCTGATTATTTTAAATCTTTTTTTATATAGTATATGGTTCCCGATCAATCTACTACTGATGAAGCAGGTAGTAATGCGCCGGCTCCTGCGCAAAGAACTGTGCCTGTACAAAGTGGACCCGAAGCTAGGGGTCAAGGAGAAGAGGCACGAGAAGCCTTTCTCCAGATGATGAGTAATTGGTACTCGGACTATGTTCGAGCGAACCCCAATGCTCAACCTCCTCCACCTCCTCCTATACCTCAACCAAATCCAGTGGCTCCTCAAGGTATTGATGTTGTGAGGATATCGAAACCCCCGGTGGATAAGATTAGGAAACACAGGGCTAAGGAGTTTAGAGCAAAGGTAGATGATGGCCCTGAGAGGGCGGAGTACTGGTTAGAGAACTCGATGAGTGTGTTTGATGAACTCTCATGTACACCTGAAGAGAGCTTGATGTGTGTCGTATCCTTGTTGAGAGATTTGACGTACCATTGGTGGAAGACGCTGATGTTAGTGGTCCCGAAAGAGCGGGTGACGTGGGACTTCTTTCTGGAAGAGTTCCAGAAGAAGTATATAAGCCAATGATTTACTGCTCAGAAAAGGAAGGAATTCCTTGAGTTGAAGAACGTAAGAATGTCAGTAGCGGAATATGAGCGTGAGTTTGTTAGGCTTAGCAAATACACTCAAGAATGTGTGTCGACAGAGACCATCTTGCGTAAGAGGTTCGAAGATGGACTGAATGAGGACATCAAACTCCTAGTGGTTATTTTGGAGTTGAAAGAGTTTGTTGTGTTGGTAGAAAAGGCAAGTAAGGTCGAAGAGTTGAGTAAGAAAAAGGGAAAGGCTGTGAGTGAAGCCCGAGATGCTAGAAAAAGACCGATGGGCAAGTCGTATTAAGCCCAGTTGAAAAGATCCAAGGAGAGGAATCCTCGAACAGCAGCCTCAGTGGGATATTCGCATTGAGACTTGGGCAATATTCGTTCGAGTTCTATAGTCCAAGCCAGCTCGATGGAAAGTGTGGGCAATCCAAAGAGTAAGCCGGAGTGTCCAAGTTGTGGTAGATATCACACCGGAGAGTGTAACAGTCGGAACTGTTATAAATATGGTTCCCCCGATCACTTTATTCGAAACTGCCCTGAGAGGGATGATAACGAAAAGAAGCAATAGTTTAGATCAAGCGATGTGCCAGCAAGGGGTAGGCCGCCTAGGAACCCGAGAAGTGGGAATAGTGGTAGAGGTGCATCCAGAGACTCTACTGCAAGATTAGAGGGTCGGGCACCTACGAAGACGTATGCTATTCGTGCTCGCAAAGAGGCATCCTCCCCAGATGTGATAACGGGTACTTTTTCTCTTTATGACACCCTTGTTATTGCTTTAATAGATCTAGGGTCTACTCATTCTTATATTTGCATGAGATTAGCATCTAATTTGAGTATGACCATTGAGTCTATAGATATTATGGTTAGGGTGTCAAACCCGTTAGGAAAGCATATGTTAATGGACAAAGTGTGTAAAAATTGTCCTTTATTGATTGAGAATCATTGTTTCCTGGCAAACCTTATGCTGTTGTCATTTGATGAGTTTGATTTAATCCTTGGCATGGATTGGTAAACTACACATAATGTCTTAGTGAACTGTGGTAGTAAGTTTATTAAATTGAAATGTGAGAATGGAGATTGGTTCGGGTTGAATCAGGTGGATCGGATAGTCTACCAGTGATGATTTCTACTCTAGTGGCTGAGAAATGTTTGAGAAAAGGATGTGAGTCCTATCTCGCCTTTGTGTTGAATACTCGAGAGGTTGGAGTAAAGTTTGAAACAGTTCCAGTGGTACGCGAATATCCAGATGTATTCCCAAAAGAGTTACTCGAATTACCTCCAGTGAGAGAGGTTAAGTTTGGGATTGAGTTGATTCCAGGAACGACACCAATTTCAATCGCTCCACATAGAATGGCACCTTTAGAGTTGAAAGAACTGAAGGTACAGTTGCAAGAGTTGACAGATAAGGGTTTTGTAAGATCGAGTTACTCATCGTGGGGTGCTCCGATTTTACTTGTGAAAGAGAAAGGTGGGTCTATGAGGTTGTGTATAGACTATAGACAGCTCAACAAAGTGATGGTGAAGAATAAGTATCCTTTACCAAGGATTGATGACCTTTTCGATCAACTAAAAGGAGTAAGATGTCTTGAAAACTGCATTTCGAACAAGGTATGGCCATTATGAGTTTTTGATTATGTCGTTTGGACTAACGAATGCACCTGCGATTTTTATGGATCTGATGAACCGTGCTTTCAGGCCATATGTGGACAAGTTTGTGGTTGTCTTCATTGACGACATATTGATCTATTCTTGGGATGAGAATGATCATGAAGAACATTTGAGAATTGTTTTGCAAACTTTAAGGGACAAGTAGTTTTATGCTAAGTTTAGCAAGAATGAGTTTTGGCTCCTAGAGGTCGGATTTCTAAGACACATTGTGTTGGGTGATGGTGTCAGAGTTGACCCAAGAAAGATTTTGACTATTGTGGATTGGAAACAGCCGAGGAACATGTCAGAAATCAGAAGTTTCTTGGGATTGGCAGGATATTATAGACATTGGTAAAGGGGTTCTCTGTGATTGCTACCCTGATGACGAAACTATTGCATAATGATGTCAAGTTTGAATGGAATGAGACATGTCAACAAAGTTTCGAGAAACTGAAAACAATGTTGACTGAGGCACCAGTTTTGGTTCAACCAAAATCAGGGAAAGAGTTCGTGGTTTATAGTGATACATCGTTTAATGGTCTCGGTTGCGTGTTGATGCAAGAGGGTAAGGTAGTCGCTTACGCCTCGAGATAGCTAAAACCGCACGAGAAGAATTATCCGACCCATGATTTGGAGTTGGCTGCGATTGTTTTTGCGTTAAAGATTTAGTGACTTTACTTGTATGGTGAGAAGTTCCGAATCTTTACAGATCACAAGAGTTTGAGGTACTTGATGGATCAGAAAGATCTAAATTTGAGACAGAGGCAGTGGCTTGAGCTGTTGAAAGACTATGAATTAGTCATTGATTACCACCCGGGAAAAGCGAATGTGGTTGTGGATTCCCTGAGTAGGAAATCCTTATATGCTCTAAGAGCTATGAGCACGAGTTTAGCATTATTTGATGACGGTGCTATTTTGGTAGAGTTGAGAGCTAGGCCACTATTTGTTAAACAGATATATGAAGCTCAGAGAAATGACAGTGAGATACAAGCTAAGAAAGCTAAGTGCGGATCAGAAAGTGATTCTGATTTTCGAGTGGACTCGAATGATTGTTTGTTATATTGGGACAAAATTTGTGTACCCAGAGCTGAAAAGTTGATCCGAAAGGTTCTGTATGAGGCACATAGTGGTTATTTGTCAGTGCACCCGGGCAGTACGAAAATGTACAATGACTTGAGGAAGTTTTATTGGTGGCCAGGTATGAAAAGAGATATTTCAGAATTTGTAGCAAAGTGTCTGATTTGTCAACAAGTGAAAGCTGAGCACCAAGTGCCTTCAGGATTGCTTCAGCCAGTGTTGGTTCCTGAATGGAAGTGGGATCGGGTTACCATGGATTTTGTGACGAGGTTGTCAATGACTCTGGAAAAGAAAGATGTTGTGTGGGTTATCATGGATAGACTAACGAAGTTGGCTCACTTTATTCTGGTACGTGTTGATTATTCATTGGATAAGTTAGTTGAGTTGTATGTTGCAGAAATAGTGAGATTGCATGGCGTGCCTATGTCTATTATATCGGATAGAGATCCGAGGTTTACTTCTAGATTTTGGAAGAAGTTGCAAGAGGCCATGGATACGAGTTTGAATTTCAGTACTACGTTTCATCCACAAACTGATGGTCAGTCTAAAAGAGTAATTCAAATCCTCGAAGATATGCTTTGATGCTGTGTGTTACAATTCGTAGGTAGTTGGGAGAGATATCTACCTTTGGTCGAATTTGCTTATAACAACAATTATCAGTCAAGTATACAGATGGCTCCGTATGAGGCCTTGTATGGTCGTAAGTGTTGGACTCCATTGTATTGGACCGAGCTTAGTGAAAAGCAGATCCATGGAGTTGATCCGGTAGAGGAGATCAAAGAGAAAGTGAGAGTAATTCGTAATAGTTTGAAAGCTGCTTTGGACCGACAGAAGTCTTATGCGGATTTGAAAAGAAAAGAGATTGAGTTTAATGTGGGTGACAAAGTGTTTTTGAAAGTGTCCCCATGGAAAAGATTATGAGATTTGGACAAAAAGGGAAGTTGAGTCCAAGATTTATGTCTTATGAAAATTGAAATAAGACTGGATATGTTATTGCTCCGATCCGATCCTTCACATATGATTGCTTCAACGAAAATTGAAATAGGACCGGATATGTCTTATGAAGAGGAGCCGATTAAGATCTTGGCTCAAGAGGTGAAACAGTTGAGAAATAAGAGCATAGCACTAGCGAAAGTGTTATGAAAGAGACACGGTGTGGAAGAGGCTACGTGGGAAATGGAAGAATCTATGAGAGAGCAACATCCAAACCACTTTACTGGTAAGATTTGCCGGGGCAAAAATCTCTAAAGGGGGTAGAGTTGTAACATATCGGTTTTAGGCCTAGTTGGAATAGTGGTGTGAGACCACAAATCCGAGGTCTATGTACGAGTTTTAGAGGTTTATGCTATGTTTTCATATTAGTGTGAAAGTTTTATGAAGTAATTTTGTGAAATTGCGGTTGAATTGTCCAAAAGGACTAAATTGAAAAAGTTGCAAAATGTGAGATTGTAGAAGCTATTTGTGTGAAATTGCTTTAGAATATTAATTAGAGGTCTTTAAATAGCAATTTTCCCAATTTATGATTTTTGGACAAAATTGGGCATGAATGAGTTGAAATGGAAAGTTTACCAAAAAGGGCATTTTGGTTATTTAACAATTAAATGATTAAAATGGGAGAAAAGATGACAAAAATTCATTCATCTTCTTCTCCAAAGCTGCCGAAAATTTGAGAGAGCCATTGTTAGGGTTCTTCAAACTTTTCAAGCTAGCTAGTAAGTGTATTCTAGCCCCGTTTTTGATATTCTTTGTATTTTTGAACTCCTTGTAGCATGAGTAAGCTATTTTTAGCCATTTGATGAGCAATAATGGATGTTCAAAAATGTGGCCATGTATGACATGCATGTATTTTGATGTTTTATGGAAGATTATGAAAGCTTGATGTAGTAGGAACATCTTTTGTTAAGTGATTTTCCAGGAAAATGCATGTAAGGACTAGTTTGTAAAAGTTTTAAGCTTGGTCATACATGTGTGATTTAGTGAGAATTGATGATTGCTTTAGTAGAGTAAGTGATTCGGCTAAGCATGAAAGGCTAGAAAGTTGAATAAAAATCACTTTCTGAGCCTTGGGGGCAAAAGAATAATTTTGCCAAAGTATGAGATAAGAGTCAATTTAGTCAATGTGCGTATTGATGAGTTGAATTATCATTATAGATCAAGTAAAACGAAGCTCGGATCAAAATCGAGGCAAAAGCAAGGTGGTAGACTAAATTGCACGTTTCTATACTTTTGAGTATCGAGGTAAGTCTATGTTTAAACAATGCATTAATACTAACAATTTCTTAATGCTAACTAGTGTGTAGCATGATTGAGAATGATTGAAGACCTATGTTGGATGAATGTGGTAGAATTTGTGAATGGATGTATGGTTAAGTAAGTAGACATGTGAATGTGTACTGAGAATACTAAATGATGGGCTAAGTGCGATACCATCCTAATGCATATTGACGATAAGCTGGCTATGTGCGATGCTATTGTTAGGTATATCGTCTAGTGGGCTATGTGCGAAACCACTATGAATACCATTGTGGTAGGCTGAGTGCGATACTACCTTATTAATTGATTGGGGTGGGCTAAGTGCGAAACCACCGAGAAATTAGCTGTGTGGATTAGTTGCGTGGATTAGCTGTGTGGTTATATTATTGAGTTAATTAGCTGTGTGGATGAATTATCGAGAAATGATGTTGTGTTGTATATTGTGTAAATGTGATATTGAATGCAGGGGTGCATTTCAATGGATATGAGTATGTGACTCATGATGTGTTGAAAATGTGGTAAGGAATAGAAAGAGTAAGTAGTGTTGTACATTATATGTTAGTATGATGCTAATTGTTGTTTAGCTTATAATATGATGCTTAATTGTTTAAGTGTAAACTTACTAATCTCTAAGCTTACTCCCTGTCTTTTCCCTTGTCTTCTAGAGTAAAAGTGTTGAATCGAGATACGAGGATCAATTGGAAGATCGCCCACACTGTCAGCACACCCTGGTACATGAGACTCGATGTTTTGTATATGGCATATATAGAGGCTAGAAAAGTTAGTGAATTTTGTTGTAAATGGCTAAGATGTGTTGGCCTATAGATGGATAGTCTATTTTGTATAATGCCATAGTAGTTGGCTACTTTATTTTATGAAAAGATTGCACTTCAATTTGAGTAGATTATAGATGTGTTGAGTGAATGCATATTGTGTATGCTAGAGGGGTGAAAGGAACTTAGCACATAGCTTTGTTTTTGTCCATGTGGATAGACACACGGGCGTGTGTCTAGACCATGTGTGACACATGGTCAGCCCACGGGCATGTGACTTGGCCGTGTGTCCCCTGCATATTAAAACTTTAAGTCAGAATAGACCTCGGATTAGTCACACGGGCGTGTGCATAGGCTGTGTGAGTTTTGTCAGTGTTGGCCACAGGCTAGCCACATGGGCGTGTGACTAGGATTTAAGGCCGTGTGTATGTGGTCAGTATTCACCACGGTTGTGGAGCATGGGCATGTGGGTCTATGCACGGGCGTGTCTCTTCTTGCACGGGCATGTTAAACCTGTACAAAAGAGAAAATTTTTAAGATTGGAAAAAGTTCTGATATAGTCTCGGGAGCCCTCGTGTGTATGAGTGAGGCCTCGTAAGTCGAGATAGAGGTTGTTGAGGTGACTTAAGAGAGTAGTCATGATGAGCCTAAGTGGCGATCAAGTCATTTTCTTACGGTAACGCCTCGGGCTCGGTTCTGGCGTAGAACTCGGGTAGGGGGTGTTACATGCCACATAAGTCCTCACACTTATAAAGACATAGCAAATAGTCATCTTTTCATAAAACATGCAAATTTGCATTTCAATGCAATTTAATCTTTTGATCAAATTAAACACACAAACGAACAATTTAACTTACGAAAATTTTAACACACATGCTTAATCACATATCAACGGCACAGAAAATAATATTAAAATATTATTTAGACTCGGATTTGTGGTCCCGAAACCACTGTTCCTACTAGGGTATAAACCGGACTGTTACAATTCTCCCCCCTTAGGGATTTTCGTCCCCGAAAATCTTACCTTTAAACAGATTCGGATATTGCTGTCCCATTGAATCTTCAGGTTCCTACATAGCCTCTTCTATTCCGTGTCGATTCCACAATACTTTCACTAACGGGATTCTCTTGTTTCTCAACTCTTTCACTTCACAAGCTAAGATATGGATCGGTTCCTCTTCATATGAAATATCAGATCGGATCTCAATTTCAGATGGGGCAATCACATGTGATGGATCGGATCGATATCTACGAAGCATCGAAACATGAAATACATTGTGTATCTTTTTTAGCTCGGAAGGCAACAACAATCGGTATGCAACAGGTCTAACTCGCTCAATAATTTCATGCGGTCTGATGAACCTCAAACTTAACTTGCCTTTACGTCTAAATCGGAGCACTTTCTTCCACGGAGACACTTTCAAAAATACTTTGTCACTGATTTCAAATTCAATATCTTTTCTTTTCAAGTACGCATAACACTTCTGACGATCAGATGGTGATTTCAGGCTATCATGGATCACTTTCACTTTCTGTTCAGTGTCTTTTATCAAATCAACCCCGTGTAGCTTGTTTTCACTGAGCTCGGTCCAATACAGAGGTGTACGACACTTACGTCCATACAAAGCTTCATAAGGTGCCATTTTGATGCTTGGCTGAAAACTATTATTATACGCAAATTCAATCAATGGTAGATATTGTTCCCATGTCCCGTTATACTCAAGAATACAACATCTCAACATATCTTCAAGAATCTGTATTATCCGTTCAGATTGACCATCTGATTGCGGATGAAAAGCTGTACTGAAATGTAGTTTCGTGCCTAAAGCTTCTTGTAGTTTCTTCCAAAAACATGATGTGAATCTGGGATCTCTATTAGACACAATGGATAGTGGCACCCCGTGACTTATCAAGAGAGTGATCAGATCTTACCGGAATAAAATGGGAAGATTTCGTTAATCGGTCAACTACTACCTAAATTGTATATTTCTTTCTTGGAGTCGGGGGCGATCCAGAAACAAAGTCCATCGTTACTCTATCCCATTTCCACTCAGGAATCAGAATCGGTTGTAACAACCCAGACAGAACCTGATGTTCAGCTTTGACTTGCTGATGAACTAAACATTTTAACACAAAATCGGATGTCTCATTTCATTCCGGATTGTTTTAAATCATGATACATCTTTGTACTTCCCGGATGAACAGATAAATAGCTGTTATGAGCTACACTCAGAATCAACTATAATAATTCAGAATTTCTCGGAACTCAAATATGATCTCGAAATCTCAAGCAATCATCAACGACTTTAAATTCAAAATCAGAATTCAAATCACACTAAGCTCGTTTCGCTATTATTTCATTATCAAATTTCTGAGCATCGCATATTTGTTGTAAGAACAACGGTTTCGCTTTCAATTCAGCTAACACTGAACTATCATCAAACAAATCTAATTCAGCATTCATGGCACAAAGTGCAAACAATGATTTCCTACTCAGTGCATTGGCAACAACATTTGCTTTTCCCGAATGATAATCTATTACAAGCTCATAGTCTTTCAACAACACAAGCCATCTTCTCTGTCGAAAATTCAAATCTTTTTGAGTCATCAGATACTTTAAACTTTTGTAATCCAAAAATACGTGACATTTCTCACCAAATAGATAATGGCGCCATATCTTTAATGTGAACACAGTTGCAGCTAACTCAAGATCGTGTGTCGGGTAGTTCTTCTCATGAGACTTCAATTGTCTCGAGGCATAAGCTATTACTTTGCCTTCTTGCATCAAAACACATCCTAGACCATTTAACGAAGCATCACTGTATATTACAAACTCTTTGCCCGGATCCGATTGTACTAACACCGGAGCTCAGTTAATAGAGTTTTTAATTGATCAAAGCTTTTTTGACACTTATCGGACCATTCAAATCTCACATCTTTCTGAAGTAATCTAGTCAACGGAGTAGCTATCGTCGAAAAGCCTTTTACAAATATGCGGTAATAACCAGCAAGTCCTAGAAAACTACGAACTTCAGACACATTCTTCAGAGGTTTCCAATCCAGAATAGCAGAAATCTTACTCAGATCAACTCGTATTCCAAAGGTCGATATAATATGTCCCAAAAAATTGAATTCACGTAACCAGAATTCACATTTACTAAATTTCGCATACAACAGCTTTTCTCGTAAAGTTTACAACACGATTCTCAGATGTTCAGCATGCTCATTTTCATCACGTGAATAGATCAAAATATCATCTATAAACACAACAACAAATCGATCGAGGTACGGTCTAAAAATTCTGTTCATGAGATCCATAAAAATAGCAGGAGCATCCATTAGTCCAAATGGCATAACTAAAAACTCATAATGCCCGTACCTCGTTCTAAATGTAGTTTTCAAAATGTCTAAATCTTTCACTCTCAATTGATAATATCCCGATCTCAGATCAATCTTAGAAAATACGGTAGCTCCTTTTAACTGATCAAATAAATCGTCAATCCTAGGCAACGGATATTTGTTCTTTATGGTCACTTTGTTCAACTGACGGTAGTCAATGCACATTCTCATCGTGCCATCTTTCTTTTTCACAAACAGAACTGAAGCACCTCACGGTGAAAAGCTCGGTCTACTGAAACTTTTGTCAGTTAACTCTTGCAACTATGACTTTAACTCTTTCAACTCTGTTGGTGCCATTCTATACGGAGCTATCGAAATAGGTGTCGTACTAGGCAACATATCAATACCAAACTCAACTTCACCAATCAGAGGCAAACCCGATAATTCTTTAGGGAACACATCAGAATACTCATAAACAACTGGCACTAATTCAACTTTCTTTTCAGATACTTTCGAATCAACCACATAAGCAAAATAAGCGTCGTAGCCCTTTTTCATATAACTCTAAGCTTTCAACACAGATATCACTGCAGACAATCCATTCAATTCACTAGACTCAATCCGAACTATTACATTATTCTGACCTTTCAAATCAATGATCTTTCTTTTGCAATTCACAATCGCATCATGCAATGTCAACCAGTCCATACCCAGAATTATATCAAACTCATCAAATGGTAGTAGCATTAGATCAGCAGGGAAACAGATATCTTGAAACATTAACTGGCAATTCTTACATATTTTGTCAGCCAAAACACTTTTACCTAAGGGATTTGATACTTTTATAATAAACTCAGTAGACTCTACAGGCAAAGTCTTATTGATTACCAAGTTCACGCATATATATGAATGTGTAGAACCAGGATCTATCAATGCTATCACAGAAGTATCATAAATTGTAAATGTACCCGTTATAACATCTGGAGATGAAGCTTCCTCACGAACTCAGATAGCATATGCTCTGGCAGGCGTTCTAGCTTCGGATCTTGCAACAGTATTTCTCATAGTTCTCTAACTACCACTAGTATTTCTTGCATTTTTCGGAAGTCTACCTCTTATTGGAGCATTATTAGATCTTAAGTTCTGAATAGTCTCTAACTCAACTAACTCTAGGCAATCTCGAATGAAATGATCTAATGATCCACATCTGAAGCAAGCCTGGTCATTCAATCTACAACTTCCCAGATGCCTTTTTCTACAATGCTTACACTTGGGTCTTTCAGAACGGACATTTTTGACACTTGCTATAGAAGTTGCTGGGGTTTTGAAGCTCATTTGTGATCTAGCTCGATCTCTATTTGTTTGTCCCACATTAGCCTTTGAACGTCTATGCTCATCTCGAAATTTCTTCAAAATAGGCTCAAATGATCTACTCTAAAATCTCTTTCTCACATCTCTAGATTCAGACTCAACTTTCTTTTTATCTTTCCCGAGTGCCTCAACTTTGCATGCTCAACAACGAACTCTTTTATTTCTAAGATCCCGACTAACAAACGGATATATTCATTAAGGCCGTCTTTGAATCTTTTGCACATTATTGCCTCAGAAGATATACATTCACGAGCATATTGACTCTGTCTGACAAACTCTCGTTCATATTCCGTAATAAACATACAGCCCTATTTCAAGTCTAGAAATTCCTTCTGTTTTTGATCGATGAACCTCTCACTAATATATTTCTTCGAAACTCAATCTGAAAGAAGTCCCATGTAACCCGTTCTTTCGGAACAATAGAAATTAGAGTCTTCCACCACTGATAAGCTGCATCTCGAAGCAGTTAAATAACACATTTAATACTTTCTCACGGAGTTAAGGACATCTCATTAAATGCTCAGTCGTATTTTTTAACCATAACTCGGCTTTCTTGGCATCATCATCACTAGTAGCCCTGAACTCTTCAGCCTCATACTTACGAATTTTGTCAACCGGAGGCTTGTTTAACAAATTCAGATTCATAGTCGGAGGCATAGCAGATGTTTGAGGATGATTAGGCGGGGGCGGAGGTTGCAAAACAGTAGGGTTATTTTTAACAAATTGAGTGAACCACTCACTCATCATTTGGAAGAAAGCTTGTTTAGCTTCTCCCTCATGACCGCTCGTATCCGGTCTCGAATCAGAGGGTCCTATCCCTTGCGCGGAAGCGGGCGTATTACTTTTTACATCGTCAGCTACGGCTCTTTCAGGATCCATTTCTATACGAAAATCACATTTATACATTAGGATTTATCACACTATCACAGTTCAAATATATGGCATGTCTAGCTAGACTCTGACACGCTACGTTAGTCCGAGAATCGACTAAACCGTATCTATGATACTAACAAAATGTAACACCCCTAACCCATGTCTGTCGCCGGACTAAGGTTAAAAGTATTACCGGACAGATCGGAAACATTTACTGACATAATAAACAATCTTTCATCAATCTCAATCATAGTGTCCCTAAAATAGATCAATGAGACCTTAATCATGCTTTACAGTAGGGTCGGGACTAAACCGAACATATACAAAAATTCTTAGAAAATTTAAAACTTTTCTAAGTTTTGCAGGACACACGTCCGTGTGGGCAGGCCGTGTGTCATCCACGGGCACCAGACACTCCCGTGTCTCTTTCCCGTGATTGAATTTGACTTTACTCCACGGTTACCAAGCACGCCCATGTACCTTGGCCGTGGTCAATTTTGATTTGGCTCCACGGCCATCAAGCACGCTCTTGCGCTTTGGTCGTGGTCGATCCTGACTAAACCACACGACTACCAGGCACGTTCGTGTGCCAAGGCTGTGTACTTTTAATCAGCTACTGACTTAACCCCACGGTCACTAAGCACACCCGTGTGCCACAACCGTGTGTCAAAATAGGCCATTTACAATATCAAAATGCCACCCACTAAAAGGTCTTACCTACAAGCAAATTACCAAATCAACTTATGCACAATTTAGTCACCAAAAACATGTCAAAACTACCAATCAATCTCTACAATCAAATCCAGCCACATCCATGACAAATTACAAGACTAAAACTCATGTAATCATAAGCATAATTCATCCATACTTACCTTTCATGAGCTCATTCTTTTGTCCATAAACTCATCAAACCTCCACCATTTCATATACTACCAAACCATACCAAAACATGCACCATTTATCATATTAATTAATGCGTATTCTCAACACAAAACTAGCCAAATCACATGGCAAGATCAACTTGCCACTATTAAAAATACTAGCCTATACATGCCATATCTAGCTATATACATTTCCAAAATGTACCAAAACAAGTTGAGTAGTGTGATGATGATCCTTGACGATCCCCGAGCCTTCAGTAGCTTTGACGATCTATAAAACAGAGAAAAAGCACACAGAGTAAGCTTTCCAAAAGCTTAGTAAGCCATATACAAATAAACATAACTTAAAATGCACATAGCATATTTATAGAATAACAATTATGGTTCTCATAGCATATACATTTCACATAGAGTTTGGCTCGATTGTTTAGCCATAATTTATCACATACTTCAACTCATTACCACATATGCACATAGTTCATCTAAGCATAATTTCACATATCATCCCATCATTCCATTGCACATATTCATTTTAGTAAATTCATATAGATACTTACGTCTCATACTCACCTTGAGTACTTATTAAACGTACTTGAAACAGATTTATGATCCACATAACCTTTCGTATCACATACTTACCCGTAGAACCGTTCAGAATCTAATAGGATGCTCAAAAAACTTGGAATAGTCGTATAATGCCAACGTCCCAGACGTGGTCTTACATGTAATCAGATGACGATGCCACTATCGCCGACAGGGTCTTACACGAATTAATAGGATGCTGATGTCTCGGACATGGTCTTACACGTAAAGATCATATCGATGCCAACGTCCTAGACGTGGTCTTACACGTAAAGATCATATCGATGCCAACGTCCCAGACGTGGTCTTACACAAAATCTCGAATCAATGCCAACGTCCCAGACGTGGTCTTAGATGATAAAATAGAACAAATACCTATGTCATGACATAGCTAATCCTATCCATTTCTATGTTCGTACAGGACTTCTCGGACATTGTCACTAAGTCGATCTTATCTCAGAATTCATGTATACAACATCTCATAAGCATTCATTCTTAACATTAGTCATATGAACATACATAATTCAATACAAATACGTTTACTTGTATATTGACTTACCTTGGATTCGATTTAACGGAAATGGAAATGGCTACTCGGTTAATTTCGCTTTCCCGCAGTCTAAGTCAGTTTTCATCGGTTCTTGATTTAAACATATTCAAATTTAACCCTTTTATTTACCAACATATTCATTTCAATCCAAAATAACACATTTAGGGCTATTTGTAACTTAACCCTCACATTTGCACATTTTATCAATTTAGTCCATTTTTCTCAAAACAACAAATACACAAAATCACCACATACTCATGTTTAGCCGAATGCTTATATATATCATACAAGCCCATATTTTCCATCACATTTGCAATTTAGTCCTTCAAATTGCTATTTTCTCAATTTAGCCCTAATTAGCTAAATATATAAAAAATTCAAGAACAAAGCATGTTTATAGAACACATATCTTTCATTTTTCACTATTAAACAACACAAATCACATATATTCATCAAAGACACATTTCAAAAACATTATCAATCCGCAAAATCAAAGCATAGGTTTCAAAGTATACGATGCAACGATTACAGAAACATAGAAATTATCAAAAACTAAAATCAAACATACCTTGAATTGAGCTTAGAAATGATCGAATGCCCTAACTCTTTCTTATTTTCTTTTTCTTTTCCTTGTTTCAGTCATAGAAGAAAGATGAACATAAGGATATTGGCTTTTTAATGCCTTTGTTTTATTATAATATATTATAATATATAATATTAACTTAACTTATAAAATAAACATATAAAAGCATAATATATGTATATGAATGTTGTCGTCCACTAGCCATGGTAGTGGATTAATTGCCACATAAGTCCTCACACTTATAAAGACATAACAAATAGGCATCTTTTCATAAAACATGCAAATTTGCATTTCAATGCAATTCAATCCTTTCATCAAATTAAACACACAAACGAACAATTTAACTTACAAAAATTTTAACACATGCTTAATCACATATCAATGGCACAGAAAATAATATTAAAATATTATTCATACTCGAATTTGTGGTCCCAAAACCATTGTTCTGACTAGGGTACAAACCGGACTGTTACAGTAGCCCGATCTCAAATCTATCTTAGAAAACATTGTAGCCCCTTTCAGTTGATCGAACAAATTATCAATACGTGGCAAAGGATATTTATTCTTTATCGTCACTTTATTCAACTGTCAGTAGTCAATACACATCCTCATAGTGCTGTCTTTCTTTTTCACAAACAACACAGAAGCACCCCAGGGCGAGAAACTTGGTCGTGCAAATCCTCTATCAGTCAATTCTTGCAAGTGAGACTTCAACTCTTTCAATTTTGTTGGTGCCATTCTATACGGAGCTATTGAGATAGGAGTCGTTCCCTGCACCAATTCAATACCAAATTCAACTTCTCGGATTGGAGGTAACCCCAATAATTCTCAGGAAACATATCATGGAATTCACAAACCACCGGCACAGATTCAACTTTCTTTTCTACCACTTTTGTATCAATCTCATACGCTAGATAAGCTTCATGTAACACCCCAAAATTTTGGGCCTAGATGAATTGGGCTTTGGACTTTGGGCTTTGGGTTTTAGAAAATTTTTAAGTGAGCGAGAAAATGACAATTGACATGTGGGCTTTGAGGGTTAATGAATTTGGAGTGTCTAGGGGTGTTACAGATGTCCTCGGATCAAGTAAGGGTATAGAAAAATTTTGGTTTAGCCCCAAGGGAACTGTGACTTCAATTAGTAGGCCTTTTGAATAAATGAAGAAGAAAAATGACACAATGATGCAATCCTGGTCACATGATGTTTCGATACATCTCGACGACATTGAGATTGGCCCAAACTCGAGGGACCCAAGTGCAAAATGAAGCTTTTAATTTTAGTTTGTTAATTTGGTTGGAGAAATAGAACGAGTTGGGACCAGTTCAATAAAGTTTACTTGCAACATGTTGCAAATCGATTTCAGCTCAATTCCAGCTCTTTGAACCCGTTCCAACTAAATTGAACTCTTTATTTAATTTTTAGCTTTGCATTTAGTTTGCATTTTAAATATTTACATTTAAGCATCTTAGTTTAAATAAATGAGTGCTGGTCATCAATTCAACTCATCTTAGTTTAATTAATTGAGTTTCTTTTAACGATTTTATTTAATAGTTGCTTCTTTAATTAACCTAGTTACTAGGATAATTTATTGATGCATGAGTTAAAGTTCATTTAATAATGCTTCTCTTAATTAAACTAGTTGCTGGAATAAATGATGCATAAGTGTTAGTTCATTTATTTAAGTTAGTTGTTACTTTGTTTTAGTTTAATCATTGAATAAATGTGTTTAATATGTCGGTTACATGTGTTAATTGTAGGTGATTTTTCAGCTTATAACCATTAAATTGTAGGCTGTTACACATTCAATAAGGTGGCTTTTCAAGTGATTTCGGTTACAAAAGAGGGGGCTGTTACAAAAAGAGGCTTTATACATCAATAAAAAGAATTTAAAGGAGCATTACACTCCCTTTAAATTTTAGTAGCAACCCTTCCACTACTCCAAACGTTTTTGCTACTTTAATGGTCAATTCATGCTTTAAAAACTTCATTAAGTTGTTGAAGTCTAATCAGCTAGCCAAAGGAGAAACCAAGAGACATTTTCAAAGCATTCAAGGGCATTGAATCAGCTGATTAAAGTATTTTAAAGAGAGGAGTTAATTGATCCAAGAATTTCAAAGGTCTTTGAGCCTTAATTCAGCTCTTTATTAGCACTTTATTAAGTGACCATTTGACTAGCTTATGCTAGCTTTATAAATATGTGTAAACAAGCCTTTTTGTAGGACTTTGGAATCTTTATCAAAATTTATGAACTTTGTTCAAAGAGTGAGATCACTCTTCTCTAAATTCGTATGAGTTTTGGTTTGACTTATCAAGCTTGCTTGCAGCGTCAATCGTTGTCTTCATTTAAACTTATCACCAAATCGGTGTGGCATTCGTCCATCTTTTTATACCTACGGTTCTTACTTTTTTAAGTAACGGGTCGAGGTCCATTTTTGAATTCCATCTTTCCACCTTAAACCAAATAGAAATCGGGATGACACTTTTAGTGTTGAATCATTTCTAAGTTTAAGTTCACTTTCCCCATTTCCATTTTATTATCCTACAATCTTTATCTACCTTTACTATCTCCTACTAAATTGAACCATTTCAATACCCATCTTCTTTGTTTTCTCTTAGCTGAACCTATCCTTCTCATTATCCAAATCGTTTCCTTCATTTCTCAACCTCTCAATTCCTAACTTAATTTCATTTCCTAAAAGCAAACCTATTCAAAGCTTCTGCAAATTTATCCATATTTTCTATTATTTTCCCAAAGATTCAACCTCTCCTCATAGACGATCGGGCAAATCTCATACGACTCGACTCACCCCGAGACGGATCGTATCACACAAAAAGAGCTTGTGGTGTAGTGGCAAAGTGGTGCCACTTAGGGAGCATGGAGGTGGCGCCATTAGCAGGCAAGGGAGTCCAAGGTTCAAGTAGTAGCATGGTATTTTATTGGGGTATTTATTTTGATATCAGGACGGCAAGAGTTTGTGTTGTAGTGAAAGTCTGATGGATGAGAGGTTTGAAATGGTCATAGAGAGATTGTAGGAGCTTATCTTACAGAAAAGTTAGGATGAGATTGAGAAGTTATCAGGGAGAAAAGTTAGGAGCTGAGAAGTGTGAAGAGTTGGTGTCAATTTGGGAAGTGGAAAGTGTATAAATTCGGCTTAATAGGGTAGATGATGCCATTTTTGGGTCTTTTAGGGGGTATTACGAATTTTCATTGTGGCTTTCGACATTTGGAAAGTTTTGCAAATAGGTCAATCTTTCTTTTATTTACCGAATATCCTTTAATTACCCTCACACAAGCACATTTTATCTTCTTCTTTTCTTCTTGTTACCTTTTTCAAACCCTCTAAAGCCAAATAATCCCACCCTCCCTTTGCCGAAATTCTTTCTGTGTCGTCACTATTTCCCCAACCTAGCCGATTCTTGTGTAAGTACTTTACTCTTTCAATTGATCTTGCTAGAACTGACTTTTTCTCTCCCTTACTCTTTCTAAATCAATTTTGGTAGGGGATTGATATCAAATCTCTGTTCTTCAAATCTTTGCCAAATTACTCTTTATGCGTTTCGGGATTTGGGTAAGTATTCTTCACTTTTGGTTTTGAAGGATGGCCAAATGGTCGTAAGTAATGTAAGGGTGACTTAAGATGGATATAAGTCACTTATGGTTCAGTTTTTAATAATTAAGATTGATGCAGATTTAAGAAGTACTCGTGATTAGTGATCGAGGAAAAGCTATTAAGGCTTGGTGTTTCAAGTAAGGTTAACGTGAGACTTCGGCTTTTCGTAAAGTGTTTGATAATTGTATGTGATTAATCTTTGAGTGATGTCATTTGTAGGATCGTAGCTAAGGAGATCGCAACGTGTTTTGTTATCAGGTGTGTACATACACTATACACACACAATGGATTGGGAAATCCTGAATTCCCGAAAGTTTGGCTTTGGTAGTCTTGCGAGTGTGCAAACACTCGTGTGGGGGAAATGGAATCGATAATAGAGACCCCATGAGCGATCTCATGGACTTGGGTCATGTTGTGGCTAGCTGGGCCAGAATGGGAAAAATGGACCCAATGGGGCGTAGGCTCAAAATAGGTGAATTTGATGATTTGGTAATAAGTGATGAACTAGTCATGCTGGTTACATGGCTTGGAATTGATTTGGGCCAGATAGGCCATATAAATGTGATTGGGCCAGATGGGCCACATGAATGTGATTTGGGCCTAATGGGCCATACGAATGAGATTGGGTCTGGTGGGCCATATGAACGTATGTGAATTTGTTTGGGTTTTGTAAGGGGTCTTGGGCTTAGTATTTGGTAAATTGCTTAACCATTGATAATTAACTAAATGTGACCGTGGACAAGTCATAAGGTTAAGGTGTGGGAATGGGTATATGCATGTCTAGGAATGGATATAGGGAGAGCTTGGTACTTAACCGGTCTTAATGACTCACCTCTTCTTCTCCAGAATCCTACCTGGTGCGTAGTGTCTATTCACATTAGCCGTGAGGACTTGTTGACGGGCGAAGGTTAGTAATTAAGACCCATACTGTTAAGAATTACTGAAATACCCCTGTAGGGTAGGATTAGCGAAATACCCCTGAATTGTAAAATTACCGTAATACACTTGATTTGTGAAAATGACTAAAGTTCCCCTATGTGTTGAATGTAAGATTTATGGATGTTACATGTACATTTGCTGCATTCATATGATATTCTATTTAGGTTGCATATGGGTGGGAATTATGGAACGGAGGAAGTATATGAGGATCACATGGTTGCTTGACGACCGTGGATCCACTGTTGGCTTTTTAAGCCCATTATTTGATTAGTAGCTTTGCTACAACATTAGGTAGTACCGCAACCAGGCTACCCTTGAAGTGTATCAGATGGGTGGGTCGATTTAGAAATCCCCACAAAAGTGTTTCGGTTGGACGGAGACGATGTGTACCGGATGGATTATTTGGGGAGGGTTTGCACAGCATTGCATGTATGATATTATTATGTTATTATTATGATATGTATGTTTTTGTTTAACGAGGGCCGTACACACTAAGTTTTCGAAAACTCACTCTCTCTTTTATTTTTTTTATCAGGTGATCCTCAGTAGGCGGTTCAACGGATGGAGGGACTCAGACGTGGCCAACTAGCAAACGATTGGACTTGTTATTCTTAATATCTAAATTCTAGATTTTAAGTTATTTATTTTAAGTTATTTTATTTCGGATTGTAATAAGGTTCTCCCTCTAGTTATTATTCCATTACTTCCACTATGCATTGAAATTTTGAAACAGAATCTGGATTTATTTCCTTTAAGCATATTTCAAGTTTTTGAAAATGATTGTATTTTAAGAACTAGCTTTCGCTGTCAAAGGAATTTTTTTTTTTAACATAGTAACAAGGAAATGGTTTTTGGATACACCTCGTTTTGAAAGCAAACTGGATTTTACTTAACTTTCCTCTAGAAAGGTTTTTAATTAAACAAGGTTTTCGTAAAAACACTAAAATGTGACACGCCAGATTTGGGCCTAACTTCTAAGCCGGGTTTGGGGTGTTACACTTCGCAACCCTTTCTCACATAGTTCAAGGCTTTCATCGCAAATACAATAGTTGGTAACCCATTCCAATCACTGGATTCAATTCGAACTATCCCACCATTCTGACTTCTCAAATCAATACTCTTTCTTTAACAATTCACAATAGCATTATGTAAAGTGAGCCAATCCATACCCATAAGTAAAAGGTAGCAACATCAAATTAGCCAGAAAGCACATATCCCGAAACATCAACGGGCAGTTCTTACACACTTTATCCACCAAGACACACTTGCTTAAGGGGTTTGGTACTCTTATCACGAATTCAGTAGACTCAATAGGCAGAGTCTTACTTGATACTAGATTCACACACACATAAGAATGAGTAGAACCTGGATCTATGAATGCAATCACATCAGTATCAAATAAATTAAAAGTACCAGTGATGACGTCTCGAGATAACGCTTTGATACAGGCACGCCCGGGGCACCAACGTTTTACAAAATGACAAAGCTCGGATCAAATGCCCCAAGTGCCGAACCGCTGAAGTGCTTCTTCATGCATTTTCAAATTGAGCCGGATTAATCAATTCAAGCTCATTTTAAATTGAGCTCACTCGAGCCCATTTCGACTCATTGAGCTGACTCTTTAATTTTTAATTTTATGCTTTTAAATGATTTTAAGTTTTTAAATTGCGGGAAATTAGATTGCTGAATTTAATTAAATAAATTGAACACTTTAATTTATTTAATTAATATACAGCAAATTAATTTTCAAATATTTTATTTAGAGTCTAAATTAATTTTTCTTAGTCTAAATTAATTTTGTTTCATGTTTTAATTGATGTTTTAAAGTTGTTTAAAGTAAAATTAAAGTGCAGATTTTTTTTTAAAAATAGGGGTTGCCGTTTTTAGCTAAATGGCATTTAAAGTGTCCCTAAAAGTGTTCTAATGTTTAGCTGAAATTTGAACACCCTAAAGGCCTCATCTAATTCATGTTTCTTAGCTTAAAACATGTATTAAAAGTGTTCTCTGCTGCTGGAAACTTAAAACTCGAAATTGTCATGTGCAGGTATTTTTTTGGGGGCATCTTTTAAAAGCATGTGCAGCAACTCCACTAAAGGAGCCTTGGGAGCATACAAGGGACATTGGGGGCTGCTTTTATGCTCCCCAACACGTCCATTAAGGGGACAATGTGCAGCAATTTGGGGACATATTCAAATGACATGCTGGTGCATATTTCTAGCAAACATGTTGGCCAAAAATCAATGAAATGCTGGTCGCTAAATTGATGCTTGTTTTTGGACGAAAATTGAGGATAAATGCTGCTATTTTTCAGCTTCCAAGATGGGATTTTTTCTGTGCCGAATTTAAGGAGATGTTGGGAAAGCATGAGGGACAATTAAATGGATTAATATTTTAGCTTTCCAAAGCCTAATTTTCGTGCTAAATTTTGGGACATAAATTAAAGGCCATGTTCAGCCACCATTCTATAAGGAACCACATTAGGGCTGACGTTTTGCATTCCCCACACATGGAGGCTGATATTTTATGCTCCCCACATATTTTAATTAATTTATTTAGCCTAGAAAACATGTTTAAAGTTGGTTTAAACTTTGCTGGACACTAATGCCTAATTTACTCATATGTAGGTGATTTTTGGGACAAGCATCATGAAGCATTGTTGCTGGATGTATTTCCAACGAAATAAAGGTGCTTTGGGGGCATCCTTTAAGGCATGGACGGCAACCTCCTTAAGAGGGAGCAGGGGACACGCATGAGACTTTAAAATATCAAAGAAACAACATTGGGAATGGGCTTGAATGTGATAGACGGCCTTGAGCTTGGAGAAAAGAATAAAAAAAAATTGGGGCATGTCTTTCACGTTTTCAAGGCACCTTGGGACATGTCAAGGACAATCCGGTTTCAAAGGTCAGTATGGGGTTTGAAAATTCCTTTTTACACTCTCCTAGGTCGAATATTAAAAGGGCCTTTACATGCCTTAATGCTCCATGCATGGGGGGTATTTTAGAAGCTAATATGGGGATTTGGGGAAGGCTTTTCACGTTTCTAAGACACCTAGGACATGGCAAAGGCCATTTAGCTTCCAAGAGCAAACCACACAAGTTCCTAGGTCAAATATTAAGGGCCTTATGTTCCCCATTGCAGCATTTTTAACAAGCATGGCCGTTGGAATCCCCCTAGGCCGAATATCAAGAACATTTTCATGACTTTTAATGCTTCATGCGTAGGGGATTGAATTCAAAGGCTTTCTAGGCTAATTTAGAGTCATTTTAGGTCCGAAAATTACTTAGAAATTAAGTTTAAATTTCATGCCTTTTAAATTAGTTTCTTAGCACTATAAATATCCGAAAATTACCATTTGCAAAGAAAATTATTGAATGAAAAATATTTGAACATTTATTTATCGAGTGAGCTCGTCTCCTCTTCGCTTTCGAGTTTTTGATCTTGACTTATCAAGCTTGCTTGTGGCGTCAATCGATTCTCTTCCATTTAATTATACCATTGGTTCTTACTTCACTAAGTAACGGGTCTTTGGTCCATATCGACTTCCATAATTCCGACTTGAACCATATAGAAATTGGGGTGACACTAACTTGTGTTGAATCATTTCTCCGTTCAAGTTCATTTTGCCATTTCCATCAACTATCTTATTTGATATCCATATTTCCACCTTAAGCAAATATAGAAACCGGGGTGACGTTTGTTAACGTTGAATCGTTTCTCTGTTTAAGTTCCTTATTCCATATCCATCCAAATTATCCCTTAGCTATTTATCTATTTTATTTTTATTTCATTCCATCAAATCGAACCATCTACTATTTTGTTCAATTAAAGCTTCCGCAAACTCATCCATGTTTTCCAATTATTTTCTGAAGGCTTGATTCCTCCTCGTAGACGATTGGGCAACCCGTATACGTGACAACTCATCCTGAGCCGGCCCGTATCACGCTTCCTCTCACGCACGTATAGCATAGGCTCGGGCAGGTGCTCTCGCCTCGGATCTCACAGCTGTACCTGTAGTCCCTCTCTGACTTCCACTCACATTTTCGGTGTTTCTGGGTGGTCTACCCCTAACGGTTGTGTTACTCGGTCTCACACTTTGAACATTTTCTTCTTCAGCTAACTTTGGGAAATCTCTAATAAAATGGTTTCGGGATCCACATTTATAGCAAGTTCTATTGTTGTACTTGCCCCAGCATTCTCCCACATGTCGTCTTCCACACTGTCTACACTCAGGCTTGTTGCTTTTAACACTGCCAACACTTGATTCATTCGGGAATTGAGCTTTTAGACCAACACTTTGTCTCGCACGGCCTCTACTCGGATGTCCAAATGAAACATTTGAATGATTATTTTCATCTCTAAATCTCTTCGTCGAAGGTTGGGATGACTTACTCATCAATCTTTTTCTTTCATCTCGAGCTTTAGAATCAGCTTTCCTCTTTTCTTTGCTAAGCTCCTTGGCTTTGCAAGCTCGTTTGGGCAACACAACAAATTCATTCAAATCAAGTATTCCAAACAGGAATTTAATGTCTTCATTCAACCCTTCAATGAAAGTTTACACATAGTAGCTTTGGTTGAAACACATTCCCGCGCATATTGACTCAATCTTACAAATTCTCGTTCATAACTCTGTAACTGACATACGGCCCTGTTTTAGCTCTAAAAAAAAACTCTTTATGTTTCTGATCTATGAACCGTTGACTGATATACTTCTTTTTGAATTCAACTTGAAAGAAATCCGAGGTGATTCTCTCTCTCGGAACCACAAATATCAATGTCTTCCACCAGTTATACGTCGTATCTCTCAACAAAGAAACTGCACATTTAATGCATTCATCAGGGGTCAACAACATCTCATCGAACATTCAGATTGTATTCTCGAGCCAAAAATTGGCTCGCTCAGTAGCATCATTAGTTGTGGCCCTAAACTCTTCGGCTCCATACTTTCAGATTTTATCCACAGGAGGTTTGTTCAATCAGATCTAATCTACAACTTCTGGCATAACAAGCACTTACGGGGGTGGAGGTTGTGGAGCAGCCAGATTCTTTCGAACGAACTCCGAAAACCACTCACTCATCATTCAGAAGAAGGCTTGCTTAGCCTCTCCCTCTTGGCTACCATTATTCGGCCTCGATGTGGCCGACACTGTCCCTTGGGTGGGAGCAGGCGCGTTGCTTTCTACATCATCAGCAACTGCTCGATCGGGATCCATTACTATATAAAAACACATTTTTAACCATTAGGATTCTTCACACTATCGCAATTATATATATGGCATGTATAGCTAGACTCACACACGCTACGTTAGTCTAAGAATCAACTAAACTACAGCTCTGATACCAATAAAATGTAACACCCCTAACTCAAAACCGTCGCCAGAATAGGGTTAAGAGGCATTACTAAACATTTGGAACATATCACATCCATTTAATCAACACAAAGTCAGTCACCAATCAAACATATGCAAATATAAACATATAGTCCCTCATTGAGGTCTAAGAGACCTTAAACACGTGTTAGGAAGAGGTTGGGACCAAACCAAATATACAAAAATTCTCGAAAATTTAAAATTTTTCTAAATTGCAGAGGTCACACGCCCATGTGGGCAGGCCGTGTGCCTCCCACGGCCTCAGACACACCCGTGTGTCTAAGTCGTGTCAAAACAAGGCATACATACTAACTTGTCCACACGGCTTGAGACACGCCCGTGTGCCTTACCCGTGGTCGAAACTGACTTGCACCACACGGCCAGTCACGCACCCGTGTGTCCAGCCCATGGTCGAGCCTGACTTGTTTCACTTGGAAAACTTAAACAACACGGTCGAGACACACGCCCATGTGCTCAACCGTATGGGCAATTATAGGCCATATTCAAGGCCAAACTTGCCAACCACACTTAGGTACACCTACAAGCTTCAAAGCAATACCAATTCATGCCTCAAAATGCATCCAGACATAACATTTCATGCACCAATTAATCACCAACTATACCATCTATAATAATACTCAATTTCATCTCACATTGGTTCAACCAAAATACCAAAATTCACATCTCAAACATATAGACCAAACATCATATAAACCTTACCACCATTCACATTTAGACCACAATTTTCATCAACCATTTAGGCATGAAACATACCATATTCATCATTTACAAAGCTCACACTTAAAACCTACATCATTCCACTTCCAAGCCACATCACATGGCAAGGATTAAACATTGCAAAACATGCCATATCAACTAGCCTATACATGCCATATACCAACTATATACATCTTTCAAAAGTACCTAAAGTAGATAACCGATAGTGTGATAGAGATGCTGACGACCCCTGGATCCAAGCTAGCTTTACTGACACTGTAAAATAGAGAAACAAATCACACAGTAAGCTTAAGAGCTTAGTAAGTTCGTAACATAATACACTTAATTCAATCATACAATTACATTATACAAGAACAATCCATCACACAGATCAATTTACAATCACATATACCATACCATCCAAAGCTAGTATGCTCAATTAACATTCCATCAATTCATTTACAATTTCATCCACCACATAGGTTCCGAACGTACCTGAGCCAACACTTAGTTATCGATCACACAAGCTACTCAATACTCATTATTTCATTTTGATCAACCTTCGTCACTTCTTCGATTCAATCGCACACTTTGTGCTTAATTCATAGCCAAAGCTTAAATAAAATCGCACACCTAGTGCCTCTATGTTAACCTGGACTTAATTCAGTATCGCACACACAATGCCAAGTCACTAAGCTGAAGCTTATACTATTTCACACACACAGTGCCAATCCTTCTCTATCTCATTTCTATTTACGCACACATAGTGCCTCATTACTTAATCTCATATATATAACATGGCTAATTCATTAACTATGCAATTCATTCATTTCACATCACATATCTATAAATTTAATAACTGTATTATATCTGAACTTACCTCGAACATCAAAATACCGAGACTAGCCGATTAATCGAGCACTTTGTCTTTGCCTCGATCTCGATCCAATCTCTTCTTTCTTGGTCTATACATATTCAAATTTAACTTTCAATCACGAAATCATTCAATTTAGTCCAAACACACATATTTAGGGCATTTTACAAAATAACCCTCACATTTTCACATTTTGACACTTTAGTCCCTAATTCACAAAATCACAAAATACACAAAATTTCCCTTCACCCATGCCTAGCTGAATTCTCTTTATGTTCATACAAGCCCTCACATTTCATTTATTTCACATTTTAGTCCTTCTATTTCTCATTTTCACAATTAAGCCCAAAATAGCCAATTTCATCAAAAAATTCAAATACAAACTATGTTAACCCAACAATAAACTTTCATATTCTACCAACTATCATCACAAAGCTCACATAGTCATCCATGGCACATTTTAAAATCTTCAACAAACTCTAAAATTAAAGCATGGGTTTTGAAGAACACGAAGCAACGATCATAAAAACATAGAAATCATTAAAAATCGAGCTAAAAATAGATACCAATTTAAGCTTGAGCTTGCCGAAACCTTCAAAGCTCTTAAAACTTTCTTTCTTTTCTAATTTCGGTGGAAGAGATGAGAATATGCATCAATTAATTCATTATGTTTTAATTATCTTAACATAATTTACTAATTACCAAACTAACCTTTTTATTTTCATTTATATTCCACTATCTCATGGTTTATATGTCCATCTAATATTTCAATGGAATAATAACAACATAAGGACTCCTAACTTTAAAAGCCATAGAGATCTAGAACTTTAACAATTAACACACAGCTTTAGCATTTTATACGATTAAGTCCTTTCTCATAATTCGACACACAAACTATAATCTTTTTGCACGAAACTTCCACACATGCTCAATCACATATTATAAATACCAAAAAAAATATTAAAATATTTTTTTCGACCTCAGATTTGTGGTCTCGAAACCACTATTCCGACTAGGGTCTAAATCAGGCTGTTACATTCAGCCTATTGATGTAATTGTGATATTAAAAGTGAAAATATATATGTGTATATGATTGTTTATATTCGGCCATATGATATGTATGTGTGATTAAAGTATGACCTTTTTAGTAAATGATATCTTTGTATTGGAAATTATGTGTATTCGACCTTATTAGTAATGTAACACCCCTAACCCGTAACCGTCGCCGGACTAGGGTTAAGAGGCATTACCGAATCATCAGAACATTTCACATCCACTTCACCACACAAAGTCAATCATCAATCACACCTATTCAAATATGAGCATATAGTCCCTTATCTATGTCTACGAGACCTTAAACACGTGATATGAAGAGGTCAGGACTAAAACGAACACTTACGAAAATTTTCAGAAATCCAAACATTCCTCAAAACTGTTGAGGTCACACGCCCGTGCAGTCAGGCCGTGTCTTTCACACGGCTAGTAGACACACCCATGTGTCTAGGCCATGCCAAAACAGAGCATATATACTGACTTATCCCCATGGCCATAAGACACGCCTGTGTGCCATGGCCGTGTGAAATTAGGCTAGCTACTGACTTAATCACACGGCCACCAGGCACACCCGTGTACCACAGCCGTGTATCCTGTCCAGGTACACTTCAAAATAGCTTTTGAACCACATGACAGAGACGCGCGCCCGTGTCCCTTGGCCATGTATGCAAAATAGGCCATTTGCAAGGCTAATTTGCCACCCACACAAGGGTCAACCCTACAAGCTGATTTAAGCATGTTTTCTCACACAATTGGGCAACCAAATACATGTCAAAAAGTCAACATATAACCCCCTTTCCAATCTAATTTCTAATCATGTTAACTTATAAACCAAATTACACAACTAAAACACATACATTACTAAACATGATTCATCCTCAATATCACTAAATCATAATAGCCTCAATCCATCACTAAACTTACCATTCTTAAGACATTTTCATTACCAACATACCATACCAAAACCTACTTCACATACCATATTCATTCATGCATATTACCAACATTTTGTTTAGCCATATCACATGGCCATATACACATCTCAAACATGTTTCAAAACAACTAGCCTATACATGCCATATTCAAATACACACATCTTTAAAAGTACCAAAATAGATTACCGATAGTGTGATAGAGATGCTGACGATCCCCGGATCTGAGCTAGCTTTATTGACACTGTAAAATAGAGAAACAATTCACACAGCAAGCTTTCAAAAGCTTAATAAGTTCGAAATGCAATACATACAACACAATAATATAATTAAACCATCAATAGACAAATGCACAATTAGGCTCATCATCAATCTCAACCATATACTCAAGTATCTATTCATTCAGCTTTTAAAGCTTTCATCAACCACATAGGTTCAAATGTACCTTGATCAACACATAGTTACTCACCATTTGTGCTACTCAATAACTCGATATTACCTCTCGATCAACACTTGCTATTCTTTTGATTTATTTGAACACTTAGTGCTAATTTCATAAACCGAAACATAGTCATCATCGTACACTCAGTGCCAATATATTAAACTGAACTTATATCGGTATCGCACACACAGTGCCAATTCAATAAGTCGAAGCTTTTATCTTATCAAACACATAGTGCTAATCATCTGTATCTCGTTTCTAATGTTGCACACTAAGTGCCATCTATTTCCATTCCGCACATAGCATTTCTAATCTCATAATTATGTTTATATTTATTCAATTCACATCACATAGATATAACTTAACAACTAGTATTATATCTGAACGTACCTTGGACATCAAAATACCGAAACAGTTGATTAATCGAGTACTTTATCTCTGCCTCGATCTCGATCCAAACCTCTCCTTTCTTGGTCTTGAATCAAGCCAATTGCTATTCAAAAATATCAAAACTTTAAACCCTATTTTCTTTCTCAACTTTCGGTGGGAAGATACATGAAAAAGATGAGCATTTTGACTTCATTTTGTTTATTATAACATTTATAATTGATTTCCAATCATACCCATTATTCTTATAATGGTTGGTTATAAATGTCCATCTACCATCCACTATCCAAACAATGGGCTAATTGCCTTATAAGGCCTTCACATTATATAGACAACAACAATTAAACACTTAGCAATCAACACACATCATTTTACACTTTACGCGATTAAGTTCTTTTTCTTAATTTGACATATAGTCGACACAACTGGGCTGTTACAACTTTGCCCCGTTAAGGATTTTCGTCTCTGAAAATCTTACCAATGAATAGGTGTGGATACTGCTCTCTCATAATGTTCTCAGACTCCCACGTAGCCTCTTTCACTTCGTGTTTGTGCCACAACACTTTCACTAAGGAAATTTTTTTGTTTCTCAACTCTTTGGTCTCTCGTGCCAAGACTCGAATCAGTTCTTTATTATACGACAAATCTGCCTGAATTTTAACTTCAGTAGGAGCAATCACGTGAGACGGGTCAGATCTGTACCGTCGAAGCATTGATACATGAAACACGTTATGGATCTTTCCTAACTCAAATGGCAACAACAATCTATGCGCAACTGGCCCAACATGCTCGATAATCTCATATGGTCCGATGAACCTCGGACTCAACTTGCCTTTTCTGCCAGATCGAAGTATTTTCTTCCACGGAGACACTATCAAAAACACTTTATTACCAACTTCGAATACAATATCCTTTCGTTTCAAGTCTACATAAGACTTTTGATGATCTGAGGCAGCTTTCAAACTGTCACGAATCACTTTCACTTTCTGCTCAGTCTCTTTTATAAGATCAACCCCGTAAATCTTATTCTCACTCAGCTCAGTCTAATACAATGGAGTTCGACAGTTTTTACCATAAAGAGCCTCATATGGTGCCATTTTAATGCTAGATTGAAAACTGTTATTATACGCAAATTCAGTCAACAGCAGATGTTTTTCCCACGTATTCGTACACAACACCTCAACATATCTTCGAGAATTTGAATGATTCACTCAGATTAACCATCCATTTGCGTATGAAAAGCAGTACTGAAATGCAGTTTTGTGCCTAAAGCCTCTTGCAACTTCTTCCAAAATCGTGAGGTAAATCTCGGATCTCTTTCAGACACTATAAATAGTGGTACACCATGCAATCTCACAATCTTAGCTATATACAATTTGGCTACCTTTTAAAGTGAATAATCAGTTCTCATCAGACTGAAATGAGCTGATTTCGTCAATCTATCAACTATCACCCAAATTGCATCTTTCTTTCCCAGAGGTAAAGGCAACCCTGACACAAAGTCCATCGTAATTCTCTCCCATTTCCACTCAGGAATCATGATTGGCTGTAAAAAACCAAACGGAACATGATGTTCAGCTTTAACTTGCTGACAAATTAAACATTTCAACACATAGTTAGAGATGTCTCATTTCATACCATGCCACCAATAAAATTGTTTCAAATCATTATACATTTTTGTACTCCCCAGGTGAATAGTCGAACGACCATTGTGAGCTTCATTCAAAATCATTTGAATCAACTCTGAATTTCTTGGAACACAAATTTAATCTCTAAATCTCAGACAATCATTACTATCAACACGAAATTCTGAATCAACATTCAATTCACACTGAGTTCGTTTAGCCATCATTTCAACATCACTTTTCTGGGCATCACAAATCTGATGTACAAACATCGACTTTACTTTCAACTCGGACAAAACAGTACTATCATCACACAGATCTTTCTGAGCATTCATTGCTTGCAAAGCACATATAGACTTTCGGCTCAAAGCATCAGCTACAACATTAGCTTTACTCGGATGATAATCAATTACAAGTTAATAGTCTTTCAACAATTCTAACCATCTTCTCTGTGAGAAGTATAAATATGACATTTCTCACCAAGTAGATAATGTCGCCAAATCTTTAATGCAAACACAATCGCAGCTAATTCAAGGTTGTGCATCGGATAGTTCTTTTCATGCGGCTTTAACTGCCTCGAAGCATAAGCAATGACTTTACCTTCTTGCATCAGCACACAGCCCAAACCATTCAATGATGCATCACTGTAAACTATGAATTCTTTACCTGATTCAGGCTGAACCAACACTGGCGTCTCTATCAACAAAACTTTCAACTGCTCAAAACTCTATTGGCACTTTTCTGACCATTCAAATTTAACATCTTTCTGTAGCAACTTTGTCAATGGAGTCGCAATCATTAAGAAGCCTTTAACAAACCGTCTATAATATCCCGCTAGTCCCAAAAAACTACGAACTTCAGGCACATTTCTCAGAGGCTTCCATTCTAAAATAGCTGAGATCTTACTCAGATCAACTTGTATTCCCGTAGCTGATACAATATGCCCCAGGAAACCAACCTCACACAACCAAAATTCACATTTGCTAAACTTAGCATACAACTGTTCCTCACGCAGAGTTTGTAGCACAATTCTCAAATGCTTGACATGCTGGTCTCATCACATGAGTAGATCAAAATATCATCAATGAACACCACAACAAAACGATCCAAATACGGTCTAAATATCCAATTCATCAGATCCATAAACACTACAGGAGCATTTGTTAGTTTGAAAGGCATCACTAAGAATTCGTAATGTTTGTACCTCATTCTGAAAGTAGTTTTCGGTACATCAAATTCTTTAACTCTCAACTGATAGCAGCCCGATCTCAAATCTATCTTAGAAAACACTATATCTCCTCTCAGCTGATCAAACAAATCATTGATACGAGGCAATGGATATTTGTTCTTTATCATCACTTTGTTTAATTATCGATAATCAATACACATTCTCATAGTACCGTCTTTCTTTTTCACAAATAACACAGGAGCACCCCAGGGTGAGAAACTCGGTCATGCAAATCCTCTGTCAATCAACTCTTGTAACTGAGACTTTAAATCTTTCAACTCCCTTGGTGCCATTCTGTATGGATCTATTGAAATGGGAGTAGTTCCCGGCACTAATTCAATACCAAATTCAACTTCCCAAATCGGAGGTAATCCTGATAAATCTTCAAGAAATACATCTGGAAACTCACAAACCAAAGGCACCATTTCAACTTCCTTTTCTGTCACTTTTGTTCAATCACATAAGCCAAATAAGCTTCACAACCCTTTTTCACATAGTTCAAAGCTTTCATCGTAGATACAACTACTGGTAACCCTTTCATATCACTAAATTCAATTCGAACTATCTCACCATTCTAACTTCTCAACTCAATACTTTTTCATTTACAATTCACAATAGCATTATGCAAAGTGAGCCAATCCATACCCAGGATTATGTCGAATTCATCGAATGGTAACAATATCAAATTAACCGAAAAGCATATATCCCGAAACATCAATGGGCAATTCCTGCACACTTTATCCATCAAGACACACTTGCCTAAGAGGTTCGATACTCTAACCAAAAATTCAGTAGACTTAACAGATAGAGTTGATCGTTATGTCAGAGTCTTAAATATTTATAAAAAGAATGATCAAGCCTAGAAACTAACTATGACAACGATTAAGGCAAGTGCACCTATTGAACAATAGTATAGTTTAGTGGCAAGGCCGAATTGTCGAACCCAAAGGAACCAAAAGTACCAATGCTAACATTCTTTTTATTATTTAGCCTACAAATTAAAGGATTTATTAAAATATTCTAAAATTAACTAACTATTAAGCTTAAGATGCAAAGACAAAGAGAATGAATTGGGGAAAATACTTGTGGGAAAAAACCAATTGATTAAGACAATACCCGAGGAAGAATCCACCTAGACTTCACTTGTTATCTAACTCTGAACCAGATGATTTATTCACTTGACTTGATCCGTAAGATTCCCTAATTTATATTAATACCTCTTTCGAGGCTACTAACATCTAACCCTAGGTTGAATAATTGAAATCTCTTTCTAATTAAAACCCCTAGAATTGCATTAACTCGATCTATGGACTCCCATATTAGGTTTGACCCTAATCCGGTAGATTTTTGTCATCCTATTTCTAGGGTTACGATCAACTCCACTTAATTATGCTAGATCTACTCTTAAAAAGGGACTTTTGCTCCACTATCTAAGAACATCAATACTTGGATCAATATCCTGAAATATCAAAACAAGAATTAAGAACACATAATTAAGAACAAATCAAGTATTTATCATATAGTTCAGAAAACAATAAACAAGATCCGTCTTAGGTTTCATCTCCTCAGGTATTTAAGGGGTTTAGTTCATAATAATAAAAGGATACATCTTAGAAGAAAATATAAAACAAAACATAAGCAAAAACCCTAAAACCCCCTAAAGGGAATTGAAGGAAAGATCCTCCGTCTTGAGTATAACTTCAGCTTCTAGGGATGAATCAACTGGCTTTTTTCCGAGTAAATTCCACAATTCTGGCCTCTTTGGCTCAGCTCTTCGGTCTAACGTGACGCCTAGACCCCACTTGAAGGTTGGCCTCTAGGGTGTTTATATAGGCTTTTGGAATGACTTTATTTGCCTCTAAGTACCCTAATCCGAATGAAATTCTTCTTTGTCACGACAGGGACACGCTCATGGCACACGCCCGTGTGAATCGTGGCCAGGCCGTGTTCGGGTCTGTTAAGGTGGCACGACCGTGTGGTCTTGGGCCCAGGCCATGTTGATTTCGTGATATGGCCCATTTACTCTGTTTTAGGCCCGTTTCTTGTTCTTTTTATCCTCTGGTGCTCTCCTAAGTATAAAACATGAAAACAAAGGATTAAGAGCACCAAATTACACAATTCAGGGAATAAATCATCCAAAAGTATGCTAAATATGGGATTAAAATATGTTTATACTATGGTTTATCAAATACTCCCACACTTAAGCATTTGCTTGTCCTCAAACAAAATTCTCAACTCATAATTAAAATGATCTTCCTTGATTCATAATATTCATCAATAATGTTTCGTCATAATTCATAGATAATTCATACATTGATAATTTAAATAGAAAGATCCTAAAGATTTAAACAATCAAAGTCATGGTTTTCGTAGCATGAAAACATAGGTGTTTTCCCTTTACCTAAATAATTACCCTTAATTCAAAATTGACAAGAGTTGACATCCTCACTAAAGATTCACTCAAATCACTCAAAGTGTTTAAGGTTCAAAATTAAGCACTCAAAAGTCGAACGTGAAAAGTTAATCCCATAGGCTTGCCTGAAAGTCAAATCTCCACCACTGTAAAATGAGATGATACACAAATCAAAAGGTCTTTAAAAAAGGTTGTAATGGGGCTCAGGTTAAAGGTGTGGATAAAGGCTAAATTAGAGGGTTAGAATTGAGATTGAATTGACAATTTACCTATCTAGAAAAATGAATTAATCCTAACTAATTACATCAACTAAAAACTTGTAATACTAATAATACGAGCTTTTTATTCAAGGTGTGGAATTTAAACATGTAAGCTCTCTTAAATATAACTAATAAATATACTTCGATTTTTTTTTCAAGAACAAATCAAGTGATAATAAAAGATGAATTTTACGACTGAATTAAAGATTATAGTTAGGCAACTGATCAAATCAAATCTCGATATAAGGGTGGTCAAGAGGGATGGTGATAACAAATACAGATCGGGTTTTTGGGTTAATATTAGTGGGTGAGTCAATAAAAAGGGTTGTTACGATCAAAGGGGTTCACTAGGGGTTAATTGTGAGGGTAAGCTTTTTTGAGTGGAGTGAGTAGGTTAAATCCTAAGTGCCTTTATCATCTCAGTATATCAAATCAATCAATGTGGTCTCAACATGTATAATCGAAGCAAGTTCTAGAATAACTGCTCAATGTTGACACACTAATAATCACTAGGTGAGCACGAAAGAATGTATGCTCTAAGAGGCTCAAGATCTCACAAAAATTATGGGTTTTTGATATCAACTTTATAAATTTCAAATTTTAAGGTAATAATTAGATTTAGGTAGACAACCTAACAAAATTTTAATTTTTTAAAAATGGACTTATTATACTTGATTCTCTAGTCTCCTAATGTTTAAATCATCACTGCACAATTATCAATGCCTTAATCCAAAACATATCAAAAAATCATAAATCAGAAGAAATTTCGTTCTATTCATAATATGAGAAAATTACTTAAGAACAAGGCATAATTTAAGGTATAATTCAGGGATTTGAGAATAATGTAGAAAGTTAGGCACTTTCTTGAAATAAATATTCACCCCCCACACTTACGATGTACATTGCCCTCAATTTACAAAGATATATATGAAATTTAAGAGAAAAGGAGAGGTGAAACTTCTTGAATTTGGATGGCTTCCTTGAGTTGGGAGTGTCGTGGTGTGGTCGCCACCGACAATCTCTGCGCTAGATGAAGAAATTGGGAAGCTCGTGAAGAATTAGCCAGGAAATAATAATAATTCAAAATATACTAAATATATATTTAAAGACAAGAAAGAGAAAGAGAAAGAAAATAGAAAGTAAAATAAAATTAAAAGAAAAGATTAATGGACCGAAGAGTCCTTATTGTTAGATGGTTCGCAAGGTGGGTGCGATTTCTAAGGCTGCGGTAGGGTGGCTACACACTGAGTCTCAGTGACTCACCCCTCTGCTAAATTTTGCAGGTAATCACTAGATTGCGGGTTTGGAGCCGAAGCAGACTCGAGGTGGCCATGTGTTACTATTTCTTTCGTAAACTACGTTACTTTATTTTGAACTTATTTTAATTCGAGATTTTATTATGTAATAAGGTCGCTATAACTTTAATTTGGGTTTGGATTTAATGCGGGTATTATATATATATTTTTATAAACTATCAAATATGGGGTTTTTCTAAAATTAAAAACATAAAAAAATAGTTTTCAAAGTGTTAACAAAAGATGGTTTGCGATTAACTAAGTAATTAATTTGGAGATATTATTGAAACTACAACATTATCTCCAACTGTCACATTTCTGGAATTTTTCTAAGTTCGGGTTTTACAAAATAAACCCGTTTTCAACTCCTAGTTGTTTTAATAAGGAATTGGTAAGATATTCTCGAACAGAATTTTTAATTATCCATAAAATGGAATCACTACCCGAAAAGTTTTTCTCAAGTTACAATTTTCTGTTAGAATTTTAAAACTACCTTTCCTACAATAAACCAGATTTGGTCGTAACGTATTAACTGAGTTTGAGGTGTTACAATTGTGGTATCAGAGCCAGTTTCAAAAACTCGGCTGTGGGTATGGGATTCAAAAATGTTTTCAAAAGTTGGTTTAAAAAATGGTTTAGGAAAACACCTATTTTCTAGAAGTACGACACCCGAGTCTCCGGCACCAAATCCGCATGGTAAGTCTTCTGACTATTGGTTGTTTTGCATGAAATAATTGTATTGTGCTATGATTGCTAGTACTACGAAATTCAACTTTAGAGATTGAAACTTTTAGGTATATATGTATTTGCGAGAACTACTTTTAATGCTATTGTCATAAGACTGTTCGGTAATAAACAGTGAAAGAAGTACTTATTCATAAAACTTTTAATCAGATTAAGTCGAATTAGTAGTCATGAGCATTAGAGGTCATGGACGTGGTATGCGAGACCGTGGTAGAGGCCGAGGTGTTGGGGCCAAACCTTCAGAATTTGGGCATAGGCCGGAAGGTGAGGTGCCAGCATCACCAATTACGGAAACAGAATTTCAAGACCAAACTGGTGGAGACGATGCGGTGTTTCAAGCTATGTTGCGTGTTTTAGAATGAGTTGTTGGAGGGAGCACGGGATCAGTAGCTCAGAAATCTGTGTCGGAGTGACTTCGAGCCAATGGGGCTGAAATGTTTAGGGGTGTTTCAGGTGTGGCTCCTAGCGTAGCTGAGTACTGGCTGGAAGTGGTGGAGTGCATCATGGATGATCTTGACTATACCGTAGAAGAGAAACTGAAAGGGGTGGTGTCTCTCCTCCGAGATGAGGCGTACCAGTGGTGGCTCACGGTGAGGGATGGTACAGCAGCTGACCGCATTACCTGGGACTTCTTTAAGTTTGCGTTCCAGAGAAAGTACATCGGGTCGGGCTATGTGGACACTCAAAGAAAAGCGTTTCTAAACTTGGTCCAGGGGAACAAGTCAGTTGCTGAATATGAGGTGGAATTCCTATGTCTAAGTCGGTATGCCCGGGGTATTGTGTCAACAGATCATGAGCGTTGTGTCCGATTTAAAGATGGTCTGAGGGATGAGTTGTGAGTATTGATAGCTCCACAATGGGAAAGGGAGTTTGTTATTTTGGTTGAGAAGGCTAAAATAGCCGAAGAGGTGAAGCGATCTAGAAGGCAGAACCAAGATAGGGACAAAGGCAGGAATAAAAGAAACTTTGGGTCGACAGGATCAACTAGGAATTTCCAAAAGAGGCCTAGGCTCGATGGGCCGAGTCAAGTCGCGAGACCTGTTGTTGTGGGCCAGCCTTAGCAATGTGCTACGTGTGGGAAATTTCACTCGGGGGAGTGCTGGGCAAGAAGTAATGGATGTTACAGGTGTGGATCAATGGATCATCAAGTAAGGGACTGTCCGCAAGAACCAAACAGAGCGCGGCTAGTGGGTCAGAGTTATGCTCAGCCTGGAAGAGGTGGGCAGCAACCATAGAGAGGTCGTGGACCCGCTAGGGGTGGAAATGGTTTTGGTCGAAGGCGTGGAGCACTGGGTAGAGGTGCTGGGAATAAAGATGCGAGACAGCCTGGGTTGGTTTATGCAGCCAGACGCTGAAAAGAGGGCGATGCATAGGATGTCATAACCGGTATGTTCCTTATTTTCGGTTTGCCCTTTACTACATTGATTGATACTGGGTCTACGCATTCCTATGTTGCTAGTACTATGTCTGAAATTTTGAATATAGAATCTGAGATTGCTTCTAGAGAAATGACTGTGATTAGCCTTTTAGGACAATTAGTAGTGGTGAACAAACTCTTTAGAGGTGTGCCTTTAGAAGTTCAAGGGATAGTTTTCCCGGCTGACTTGATGTAATTGCCGTTCGACGAGTTCGATTTGATCTTAGGCATGGACTAGTTAGTTAGGTATCGTGCAAACTTGGACTGTGCCGCTAAGTGCATGGTGTTGAAAACTCCTAAGGCTAATGAAGTGCTAGTGATAGGCGAAAAAAGAAATTATCTGTCTAATCTGGTGTCTGCTCTTAAGGGTGAAAGGATGGTAAGGAGAGGATGCGAGGCTTTTCTAACTTTTTTTGAGTGTATTGGAAGCTAAGGAATTATCTGTAGGAGACGTTAGAACAGTGAAGGAATTCTCTGATGTTTTTCCAGAAGAGCTTCCAGGGTTACCTCCGGATCGCGAGGTGGAATTCGGTATTGATCTCCTTCCAGGAACGGCACCAGTGTCCATTGCTCCGTATAGGATGGCGCCGAAACAATTGGTGGAACTTAAGGCCCAGATTCAGGAACTGTTGGACCGGCATTTTATCTGACCAAGTGTGTCACCTTGGGGAGCGCCAGTGTTATTTGTTAAGAAGAAGGACGGGTCGATGCGGATGTGCATTGACTACCGGCAGTTGAACAAGCTAACAATTAAGAACAAGTACCCGTTACCAAGGATTAATGACTTGTTCGATCAACTGTGAGGCACTTCAGTCTTCTCAAAGATAGATTTGAGGTCAGGCTATCATCAGCATAAGGTCAAGGAGGCAGATATTCATAAGACAGCTTTTCGAACTCATTACGATCACTACGAGTTCTTAGTGATGCCGTTCAGGTTGTCGAAAGCACCAGCTGCGTTTATGGACATGATGAACCGGGTGTTCCAACCCTATCTGGACCGTTTTGTTATAGTGTTCATAGAGGATATTTTGGTTTATTCAAGTACGAAAGAGGAACATTATTCGTATCTACGGGTGGTTTTGTAAATTTTGAGAGAAAAGCAGCTGTATGCTAAGTTCAGGAAGTGTGAATTTTGGTTGAGGGAAGTTACCTTTCTAGGACATGTTGTGTCTACTGAGGGGATTAGGGTTGACCCCCGGAAGATTGATGCTGTTTTGGACTAGAAGTCGTCTAAGTCTGTGGCAGAAATTCGAAGTTTTCTTGGTTTGGCTGGGTACTATAGAAGGTTTGTTGAAAGGTTCTCATTAATAGCTGGACCGTTAACCAATCTGTTACGGAAAGGGGTACCGTTTGTCTAGTCAGATAAGCAGTCGGAAAGTTTTGAGAAGTTGAAGAGGATTTTGACAGAGGCACCAGTGTTGACTCAGCCTGAGGCTAGGGAGGAGTTTGTCGTCTACTGTGATGCGTCACACACAAGGTTAGGATGTGTGTTGATGTAAGAGGGGAAAGTGGTAGTATATGCATCTCGGTAATTGAGACCACATGAGGTGAACTATCCTACGCATGATCTGGAGTTAGTTGCGGTAGTGTTCGTTCTGAAAATTTGGAGACACTACCTGTATGGAGAGAAGTTAGTTATCTACACAGACCACAAGAACCTGAAATACCTTCTTACCCAGAAGGAGTTGAATTTAAGGCAGCAGAGGTGGATTGAGTTGTTAAAGGATTATGATTGCTCGATCGAGTACCACCCGGGTAAAGCTAATGTAGTGGCAGACGCGCTGAGCCGTAATATAGTATCGAAGTTGAGGGCAATGTTTGCTCATCTCAGATTATACAATGATGGAAGTCTGCTAGCTTGCAAGTGAAGCCTTCGTGGGTAAGTCAGATTAGAGAGAAGCAGTTGGCGGATGAATCGTTAAGATCTAGATTTCAGCAAGTGGGAAGTGGTGAGACAGAAGATTTTAGTGCGAATAGTGATGGGGTATTGTGTTTTCGTGAAAAGGCTTGTATGCCAAAAGATTCCGAGTTAAGGCAGAAGATTCTACAGGAAGCGCATAGTAGTCCATACGCTATGCACCCTGGCGGGAGTAAAATGTATTGGGATCTGTGCGAACAGTTTTGGTGGTTGGGTTTGAAGCAAGAGGTGGCCAATTTTGTAAGTGCCTGACGTGTTAGCAGGTAAAAGTGGAACATCAGTTGCCTTCGGGATTGTTACAACTAGTAAGGATTCCACTTTGGTAGTGGGAGCAGATAATGATGGACTTTGTTAGTGGGCTACCCATTATGCCTACGAAGAAAGATTCAATATGGGTAATTGTGGATCGGTTGAAGAAGTCCGCTCACTTCATAATGGTTCGGGTTGGTTATTCCCTGCAGAAGTTAGCCAAGCTATTCGTGGCAGAGATTGTGAGGTTGCCTGGGGTACCTGTGTCTATCATATCAGACAGAGACCCTAGATTTACATCGCGATTCTACAAGGCGTTGCATCAGGCGTTTGGTACAAGATTGGATTTCAGCACAGTGTTTCATCCACAGATTGATGGTCAGTCTGAGAGGGTAATTTAGGTTTTGAAAGACATGTTGAGAGGCTGTGTTATCGATTTCAGGGGTAGTTGGGAGGAGTTCTTACTATTGGCAGAATTTGTATACAACAACAGCTATCAATCTAGTATTCGGATGGCACCCTATGAAGCGTTGTATGGTCATAAGTGTTGTACTCCTACTTGCTGGACGAAGTTGGGTGAGCGGCAGTTGTTGGGTCCGAAATTGGTTTCAGAAAAAGAGGAAAAGGTTAAGTTGATTTGGACTCAGTTGAAGGAAACTTCTGACAGCTAGAAATCTTATGCAGATCTGAAGCACAAGGATATAGAATTTGCAGTGGGTGATCGAGTTTTTCTGAAAGTTTCACCGTGGAAGAAGGTTTTAAGGTTTGGACGGAAGGGCAAGTTGAGCCCCAGGTTCATCGTGCCTTATTGAATGTTGAAATGTGTGGGACCAGTAGCTTATTAGCTTGAGTTACCTCCAGAATTAGGACAGATACATGATGTATTCCATGTCTCGATGTTAAGGCGCTACCGTTCGGATCCATCTCACATGGTGCCAGTGGAGGAAATTAAGGTGAGACCTATTTATCTTTTGAAGAGGAACCAATTCAGATTTTAGACCGAGATGTTAAAGTATTGAAAAGGTAGACAGTTCCGTTGGTTAAAGTGTTGTGGCGGAATCATGGTTCAGAGGAAGCCACGAGGGAGCCAGAGGATGTGATGCGACAGCAATACCCTCACCTCTTTTGACCAGGTCAATTTCGAGGCCAAAATTTCTTTATGGGGGGTAGAGCTGTAACATCCTGGAATTAGGGGTTCTACATTTTTATGTCTTCTTTGTGTTTGGGTTGTTCTGCTTGTTAATTTGGTGTGTTTGGGGGTCCCGTGAAGGCTCGGGGTCAAGCCAGAGCCTTGGTGAAAATTTTTTTTTAAAGCACTTTAGGGGAGAGCTGGTTGAGGCAGGTCTTAAGGCTAATTTCTTGTGTTTGTTGACACAAGAAAAAGAGTGGTAGAGTGGAAGGAAGATGCCACTTAAGGTGCAGGGGTGTGGCGTCACAAGGGAGCAGCAGTAGGGAAGGAGTTCGAATCCCATAAGCCTCATGTTGAACTTTATTTTTCTTTTGGCACCAGGATGGAGGGAAGATGGTTTCGGCAAGGACTCTTCAAGGATGAGTGTTGAATGAGTCAAGGCATTTGAATGGGCGGCCATGAGGTGTTTGTGGGGTTTGAATGGGTCAACAAGTTTGAATGGATGTGGGGGAGTGAAAATAGGAGGAAAGCGTGGGATTTGATGTTAGTGGAGTGGTGGCCGAATGTGGTGGTCTTTTGAAAGTGGAATTTCGGTCAACAAAGGGGTATGTTGGTGGGAGCATGATTGATTTTGATTTGTGTAATGTGTGTACCAAAATTGCATAGACTTTAGGCTTTTGTTCATTTCACTTTAGCATTGTTCATTAAGGGAGGTGAGTGTCGTTTGGTAGCTAGTGTTATTTGAGTGTGAAGTTAAGTCGAAACCGTCCTTAGAGACTTCCCTTTCTTATTTTCACTTTGGTCACTTGGCTTCATTTTCTTTTTGTTTACCAAAGAAAACCGTAGCTCCCTACTTTCTTTCTCTCTTCATTATTTCTCTGCAACTTTCTTTCATTTCATGTGTTAGCCGAAACCCTCTTCTTCATTCTTTCTCTTTGCACTTTACTTTCTTTTCTCCTCTCTTGCCTTGCCGAATCTCTTTCTCCTCTATCATTTTCTTTCCTAGCCGAATCACCTCTCAAACTCATCTTCTTCTTTAGACGAAACCTTGCACCGTCTCCATTAGCACCTTTTCTTTTCACTCTTTAGCCGAATAGCTCCTCTGGTCAAGTAAATTGGTTCCATCCTGCTACTCGGTGGTTGAAGGTAAGGATCTTCTTTTCTCTCTTTTGTTGAAAACTAAATCTTCTATCTCTTTCTTCACTAACTGAACCTCTAGTTCTTTGTCATACGAATCAATGCTGCTCGTATAGCCTAAGACGTAAGGGGCTACTCTTTTCTACCGAATCTATCTTGGTTTTTCATCATCAATAACACAAGGTAATCTCGTGCGATACTTTTTTCTCCTCTAATTTTCTTTTATTCCTATTACTCAAGAAGCAACTTTTGTTGCTAGGCCGAACTTTTGGTTCTCTCATCACTCATTTTTTATTCAAGGCCGAACTAGTTGCTGTGTGGTTCATCATTTACCAAGGTAGGAGTCACTTCTTTTCGGTTCTTGGTTGTTAAGTCCCTTATTGGTTGTAGTCTGATTTATCAATTCTTTTGATAGTCAATCGACGTTTTCTCTACCTCTGATCAAGTCTATTTCATGGATTCAAGAAACGGTCAAGCTGAGGAGGGGAGTGGACTCATAGCCTCTGCTCCTAAATTTAAAAGGCATGCTGTGTCGGCGGTTCGTGACTATCCACCGAATTGTGGTAGAGAGCCGACGTCTGCTTGGGTTAGGCAAATAGCTGTTATCCCTGCTAGTGAGAGCGTCGACGTAGATAGTCTAGTTTTGCGCGTTATCAGGTGTGTAATACTCACACACTTCTTTACTGTTTGTGTTATAAACTGTGATGGCTGGAAGCCGATAAGACTGTTTTGACAGTTGAGATACCATGGTGGGTAAGGTTGGTGACACCGGTAAGTTCTGCTGTGACAATATTCGATGATATACATGTATGAAATAATTACCTGTTACACATTGGTAGTATGTGCATCCATTTTTAGTATGATATAATGAGCATGGAGTTGGGATTGATTGAAAGGGGAAGTGTTAATCAAGTGACTATTGCCACAAGTGGCCTAAGAACCACGGTGGTTTGAAACCACAAATACATATATCATTGACTTGTCTCAGTGGTCTAAGACCACAGTGGGTTGGCCCCACGTATACATAAACTTATCAGAGATCGTCACAGTGGTCTGAGACCACAGTGGGTTGGCCCCACGATTATATATATTTTAGTGACTTTGTCACGAGTGACTGTTGTCACGAGTGGTCTAGGACCATAGTGGCATAATGCCATAGGTATTTGGATGGTTCAGGTGTGTAGAGGATGGAAAACTAGGTTGGGCTGGGCTGCATTGCATACATGTGTTATATGCTATATTGAATGGGCTAAGGCCCAATGTGCATCTGCGGGCTTAAGGCCCATATTGTGTTATCAGGGGATTTACACACTGAGTCTCGGTGACTCACCCCTCTGCTAAATTTTACAGGTAATCACTAGATTGCGGGTTTGGAGCCGGGGCAGACTCGAGGTGGCCATGCGTTACTATTTCTTCGTAAACTACGTTACTTTATTTTGAACTTATTTTAATTCGGGATTTTATTATGTAATAAGGCCGCTATAACTTTAATTTGGGTTTGGATTTAATGCTGGTACTATATATATATATTTTATAAACTGTCAAATATGGGGTTTTTCTAAAATTTAAAACATAAACAAATAGTTTTCAGAGTGTTAACAAAAGATAGTTTGCGATTGACTAAGTAATTAATTTGGAGATATTATTGAAACTACAACATTGTTTCCAACTGTCACATTTTTGGAATTTTTCGAAGTTCGATTTTTACAAAATAAACCCGTTTTCAACTCCTAGTTGTTTTAATAAGGAATTGGTAAGATATTCTCGAACAGAATTTTTAATTATCCATAAAATGGAATCACTACCCGAAAAGTTTTTCTCAAGTTACAATGTTTCGTTAGAATTTTAAAACATTTCCTATAACAAACTAGATTTGGTCGTAACATATTGACTGGGTTTGGGGTGTTACAAAAAAAATTATTTTTATTACGTTTTATGGTCTAAGATTTCACGGAGTGATTTCGTGAAAATTTCATTCGAAAATTTCGACGTTTGGGCACTAAATTTAGTCAAAATGACTAAATTGTAAAAAATGCAAAAGTTGAGTTCTACATGTTAGAGGTGTCCGATTGTTATGAAATTTTAAATTTGAGGTCCTTAAATGATAGCTAGACCATTGGTTAATTTGTTGGACAAAAATGGACATGAAATAGGTGAAATAGAATATTTTTAAGTTAGGGGCATTTTGGTCATTTAGTAATTAAAATAAATTAAAAACAAAATTAAAAGCCAATTTTTGTCCATCTTCAACCCCATGGCCGAATTTCACAAGGGGAAACCATGGATAGTTTTTTTCAAGATTTCAAGCTCGATTATCAAGGAAAACGAGATTTAGACTTAGAACGGAGGAAAAACAAAGAATATGATGAATAAGTCCTTTTCACCGGTAGTGCTACTGAGGTAAGTTTGTATGTAAATAATGCATCATTTTTATTTATGTTTTAATATTTTGTTATATTATATGAGATATGGTTGAATATGGAGTAATTATTTGATTAAATTATGAATTGTGATTGATTATGGATGAATTGGTAAAATGTTGAAAAGTGAGAATTCCCGGTTGAACCTTCGGAATAGAAAAGATACGAATGAGGTAGCTAGGTCACATGTGTGGTACTAAGTGTAGGCCACTATGTGTATAAGAGAGTTACGAGATGGTTTTAGGTCACGTGTGTAGTACTAAGTGCAGGCTACTACGTGTGCCAGACGGATAGGCCGCATGTGTAGTACTAAGTGCAGGCTACTATGCGTACCTGATAGCTTCGATCACATGTGTGGTACTAAGTGCAGGCCACTATGTGTAAGTGATGGTTTTGGTTACATGTGTAGTACTAAGTGCAGGCCATTATGTGTAAGTGATGGTTTTGTCACATGTGTAGTACTAAGTGCAGGCTACTATGTGCACCAGATAGCTTCGGCTACAAGGGTGGTACTATGTGCAGGCCGCCGTGTATCTGTTATTATTCCGATGAGTTCAACGGGAATTTGACTAAGTGAAAATACATGTGATATGTAAAGACTAAGTGTAATTGAATATGACTATGTGATGAATAAGTGCAAGTATAAGTGTGAAATTTATGAACAATGTGCTCAATATTTGATCAAACCTTCGGTAAGTAGAAATGGAGTAAGTGAAATTATGAAAGAGTAAATTTAGCAACAAAATAGTTTTGGACAGCAGCAGTTGTGTGACTTTGAAAAATCACCGAAAATGGTGGAAATTGAATTAGAGGTTGAATAACATATGAAATTAATTCTGAATGAGTCTATTTTCACATAAAAGAAACAGTGTAAATAAAAGAATTTCATATTCTGTAATATTTGAATTTTTGTGAGATAGGGTCAGAATGATGTCGGAATCCCCTGTTTTGAATTTGGAAAATCACTAAAAATTGTATAAAAATAATTATGGTTTATAATTTATAGGATTAAATCTTTTAATGAGTCTACCTTCAATACAAACAAATGGAAACATCATCCGAATCTCGTGCGAAGAGATAATTAATTTTTAGTGAAGAAGGGTCGAAATTATCTGACAGCAGAATAGGGTAGACTTTAAAGAATAAAATGTACTTATTGCCTTAACCAAAAATTCTTAAAATTTTACGGTAATAAGATATGTGAGTCTAGTTTCATTAAAAATTAGCGGATCTTAGTTTAGAGTTTTGTATCTCAAGATATAAATAATTTAGTGACTGTGACTCGAGTAGACAGCTTAAGATAAACATGAATAAATAGTGGAACTATGTGCAATTATGATTGTATTATCTTGAGAACATATTGTGAAGATTATAAAAGCCTGTTAATAAATCACTTATTATTTACATACCTATTTACTCTTTTTTACTATAGTGTCACAAATGCTAGCTCGATTTGGAGGTCTTCGGAGATTCTATCACACTAACAAGTTATTGATTGGTATTGTATCAACAATCTTCAAGTATTTTTAAATCTATAGCATGTATAGGGACTTGACTTTGGGTATATGTTATTATAAGTCTTCCTAGAATGTTGGCCTATGCTACTTGATGGTTGTTGTTGTATAAGGCCATTTAATGTGGCCAATATTTGTTATGTTATAAGTCTGTGATGATGCATTTCAAGGATGTGTATGCTTGCATGTGAATGGTTAAGTGTATGTGTGTGATTATGCATGATGAATGTTGTTTTTAAATGGTATGTGGATGTCTTAGTGTGGATGTTTGAATGCTTAATAATACAAATTTGTTTGATGATAAATTTGTATAAATGTATAAGTGTTTTGGGGTGGCAAAGGGCTTGGTAAATAGCCTTACTTGTGGCCACACTAGCAGCCACACGGCCATATGCCTAGGGTGTGTAAAGTCTGCACTTGATTTTCAGAAATTTGAAATGCCACACAGCCTAACACACGGGCATGTATCTCGGCTATGTGAAGGACATGGCCTTGGACACAAGCGTGTGCCCTTGTTTTTCAAGAAATTTTTCAGAGCTTTCAAAAGTTCTCGGTTTAGTCCTGAACCACTTCCAAGGTATGTATTGGGCCTTGTAGGACTATTTAGGGACTCAAAGATAAAAATTTGAAAGGTACTAATTTGGATGAAATTTTATGACTCAGTTTAATACGTTTACAAGTGTATGTATTCCGATAATGCCTCGTACCCTATTCCGGCGTCGAATACGGGTAAGGGGTGTTACATAAAAATCTAATGAAGGAAAAAGGGTACACAATCTATAATACACATAATATTATGCTTCATTAAAAACCTTTCCAGGAAAACCCAATGGGACAAAACCTCGATTAAGGGAAAAAGAGTGCAACGCGTATTTACTCCCCCTCATGAAAACATCACATATTTTCTCGTATTCTGCGTATTTAATCCTGAATACTAGTTTTTCAAATGACTAGTTGGATGTATTTGCTAAGCATTTATATTACCATTCTTTTAAAAGTTACGAGTGAATGAAATTTAGGGAAATATATTTTGATCTCTTCAGGAGATTCAACAATAATCATAACAAAATTTAATCATGATTCTTTTATAAAAACACAAATAGGCATTTTGGATCATTTTATAGTCCTCCTTCAACTACTATTCACTATGTAACGCCCCAAATTTTTGGGCCTAGTAGAAATGGGCCTATTGGGCCTTGGGCATGGGAGCGTTTAAAATTTTTGAGAACAAGAGAACGACACTAATGCAAGTTGGACCTATTAGGTGAGTGATTTTGGAAGGTTAGGGGGCTTCCATGAAGTCCCAGGATCAAACCAGGGCTTTAGGGAAATTTTAATTTTAGGTGAATAAAACCCTAGGAGTTAGTAAGTAGGCTTTAAGAATAAAATGTGGAGAAAAATGACACAAAAGGAGTAGTAGTCTAGTGGCAAATGGCGCCACATGAGCGACAAGGAAGTGACGCCATAGAGGAAGTAAGGGATCCAAGGTTCAAGTCTTGGCACTTGCATTTCATTTTGATTTCTTTTTAAATGAACTTAGACTTTGGCCAATAGGCTTATATTTAGTTGCGCATGTTTTAAGTCACAAAAGGAGCTTGTGTTGTGGTGGCATGTAGCATTTGGAGCATAGGAGAGGGAAAAGGTTCGAATCTCATGTCAAGCAAGGGGGTGTTTATTTTGTGGATTGGACAATCAGAGTTGGTGTTGGAATTAAACTTTACTGAAGGAGGGATCCCACATCGGGAAGCTAGCATGAGAGTAGACAAGAAGATGGCTATAAATAGAGCGATCTATAAGGAGAGTAAGCATACCTTGGTTGGCATTTGGGTATAGGAGTGTTCGGAGCATGGATTAACTCCAGATTCCTATCAGGTGTGTATTCCGCGCTACTCTAGCTGTAGAGCGGCAAATGCCGAAATACCGGTCGCACGACGATAGTAGCCACACAAGCATGCGAGCGCACGTGTGGGAGCTTCGACGCGATAGTTGAGGCCATCATGAGTATTCTTGTGGGTTTAGGCTGCTTGGGCCTCGATGGGTCGAAAGGGGCCATGTGGGGCAAATGGGCCCGTGGGCCCATATGAATAAATTGTATGATTGTGTAGTAGATATTGGACTGGTCTTTGTGAATCTCTATGGCTAGATTTGGGTTAAATGGGCCAACATGCGTGTAGAGAATGGGCCCTAGGCCCATTCACATCGCTATTTTTGTTTAGAATTCTTTGGTTTGCAAAATTATCGAAATACCCTCAATTTGTGAAATTACCGAAATAGCCCCGACTTACAAAATTAATGAAATACCCCCGATTTGTAAAATTATCGAAATACCCCCGATTTGTGAAATTATTGAAATACCCCTGATTTGTGAAATTATTGAAATACCCTCGGATTACAAAATTATTGAAATACCACTGATTTTTGAAATTTCTAAAATACCTTTGGTTTGTAAAATTACTGAAATACCTTCGGTTTGCAAAAATTAACAAATACCCCAGCATTACATGATCATCAAAATACCCCGTAGGTAAAATTATCAAATACCCACGAAGGTAGGATTATCGAAATACCCTTATAGGGTAAATGACTGTTTTGCCCCTGAGGGTAAATGACTGATTTTGTGCCATGACTTGACTGTGTTTTGACCGACTTGATTGTGGTTGTATAACTGATATGCTTTTATTACGTGTTTAAATGATTATTACTGAGCATGGCCATTTTGCATAGACGTGTAATGATTGAGCATGACATAAACGACATATTGCATGGGGTTAGGACAAAGTTACGGAAGAAGTGTACGGGCTTATTGCCATTCTGTACAAGGCTTTCAGCCTTTCTGCAATATTTATGGCTTTAGCCGTTCTGTTAACCGGTAGCGATGCTATGATATTTATGGCTTTTAGTCATTCTGTTAACCGGCAGTGATGCTGCGATATTTATGGCTTTTAGCCGTTCTGCCTACGGCGCCGAGCTGTTCTGTTGACTTAGTGCCGCAACCGGTGCTAAGCTTGGTGTCTTGGTAGGTGAGTCGATTTTATCCCCACAGGGTGAATTGTTTGGATTGGGCTGGATTTCTATCTGCATATTTGCATCTGATACCGATTCTGTAATGGGCTTAGGTCCACCTCGTTCTATTATGGGCTAAGACCCACCTGATACTGTGTCTGTGATGGGCTCAGGCCCAGTCTGTTTCTGCATACCGTATATCTGGCTATTTGTATTATAAAGGATTACACACTGAGTTTTAGCAAACTCACCCTTCTGTCTAACTGTACAGGTAATCCCCAGACTTAGTGGATTTGGAGCTGCGAGGGACTCGGAGGTGGCCACAGTACTGCTCCTGTTTTCATTTACTTGGCTTTTAATTATTATTTTTTTCTGTATTTTTTTTATATTTGTAATAAGGCCCCTCCAATTTTATAGTTATCAATTTGAGGTTTTAATCATTATGATTTATACATGATAGAAGTAGAACGCGGTTTTCCCAAAACGATAACTATTTTCAAAACACTATGTTTCTGCAACGATTTTTAAGCTTCCGCAAGAAAATAAGGTTTTAGAAGTAATGATGTTTTAAATTGATTAACAAAATGCTGGTTTAACATGAGTTCTACAAAGAGGCTTCAACCTCCAAACGAGTTTTTTTCAACAAGGAAAAAAAAGGTTTCCAAAAAGCACTCCAATGTGACACCGCCAGATTCGGCTATAACTTTTAGGCCAAGTTTGGGGTGTTACACACTAAGTCAAATTTACCACATATGTTCAACTTATTTCAATTCATATAAATGAACACTTTCTTGAGAATTTCAATATGATTCTAGCATCCTAAATGTAATGCCCCAAAATTCTTGTTTCGGCTTCTGTGAAATCTTGACACAACTGTGTATCTGCTTCAGTGGTTAAGTGTTTTGGGGTGTGTGTAAGAGGTCCCAAGTTCGAGCCTTATCTTGGGTGAATTTTTGTCTTTTTCTGAATAAAGCCTTAACCTTTCTCAAAGGGTTTAAGTTTAATTATGTGTAAAACCATATCAGAATGAGCCTGCTAGTTCGAATGGTAAGAGAGTCTGTGTGCTGTGTGGAGGTCCTGTGCTCGAAGGCCTGCGAGAGCGTGGGTAATTATTTTTGACTCGGTTCTGGGAGAGAGATTGGGTGGGAGTGGAATTTTGAGAAGTGGGTTAATGGGAGAGTGAAATTAGGGATATGTGGGTATATCCATGATTCTATTTTCTTTTTGAAAATTTCGCCCTTTCTCTCTATGCCGAAAATCCCCAATCTTTTTTACGTTTATTTTAGTTTTTCATCTTTTTCGCATTCAATCTTTATAGTTTTTGTTTTTCAGTTTGGTAAATAGTTGGGCAATTGTCAACATGTGGATTTTCTTTGATTTTGGGAAATCTTTGTGATAGCCAATAAGTGGTGGTAATCGACGAATTCTTTGGTATAGGAGAAGGCGGTGGTGGAGGAGAATGCCTCTGACAGTTGGAATCATGTCGAAACCTTCTTTTGTCGACGGTAAGTCACTTATGTTATTTCAGGATTAAGAGTTAAATCGTTAAATGATCGCTAAGTGGTCAATGGATTGCTGTTTCTTAGGTTCTGGAGTGCTTGGAGTCGCAGGTGCTTCATAAACGAAATAGGTGTGTACCAGAAAATGCAGAAAATGGGGTTTCGATAAAAGCTGAAAACCCTATTGTCGATGCCACACAGGCATGTGGTCACCCGTGTGGTAGGCCATGTGCCATAACACCGACGTGTGATTGACAAGGCAAAGTCGTGTACGCAAGACACGACTGTGTGATGGCCATAGAGACCGTGTGTGACGCACGGGATAGACTGATTTGGGACATGTGGGTCACACGGGCGTGTGGGTCCACACGGGTAGTCCAGGCGGGCATGTGGGAATCTGGGCCAGGTGGTGTGATCCACACAGCCAAGGCTGAATTGGGTCGTATGGGCCATATAGGTGTGTGGACCCACACAGGCAGGCCACATGGGCGTGTGAGCCTATTTAACTGAAATGTGTTCTAAGGTTTCACGGGTAGCCCAAGTCGACTGTGAACCTATTGTAAGGTCGGTAAGCACTACTTAGACCCTTAAATTCATGAATTGTATGTATGATGTATGTACTGAGCATGATGATTATGTGAATGAATACTGAACTGTACGTATAACTGATATTCATGTATTAGCATGCCATATACTGTATGTTGCATTGCATTGGGTTGGGATGTTGATATTTGGAGAAAGTGTACTGAAAGGCTCTTAAGCCTATTATTTGGCAACTCAGCTGCAAGTTACTGATTATGTGCCGTATTCAGTACTACTTGTAGTGTAGGGATGGGTGGGTGTTTTAAACCCCACATGGAGTGTAGGGATGGATGGAGGTGGTGTGTAGAGGCTGGTTGGGTAGGACTCTATTTACTGATTAATGTATATCTGATACTATTACTGTGATGGGTTTAGTCCCTAATGCATATCTGATACTAAAACTGAAATGGGCTAAGGCCCGAACTGCTACTGAAACTAAAATAGGCATAGGCCTAAACTGCATTTGACTGTTTGTTGTGATAGACTGTAGTTTGACTGTATGCTTGTCTTCCGTGGGGATTACACACTAAGTTTACGTAAACTCACCCCTTTTTTGTTTTACTGTACAGGTATTCCGCAGACTTAGAAAAATCAGTGCGATGGAGGACTCAACGGTGACCACATGACTATTGAATGGATTTAATTCCATTTAAGGTTTTTAATTCCTATTATTTTTGGAGTAATTTTTTTATGTAATTTGGACTTTTGGGATGTTTGCTTTTGTTTTGGGATTTTTAACAGTTTTCATGAATTTTTTAGATGCAACGAAAACTTGGTTTATTAAGTACAACGTTTTTCATAAACGTGAATGGTTTTCTTAAAATATCACGGTTTAAAAAGCTTCCACTACAGAATATGTTTTTAAGCAAATCAGATTAACGAGTAAATAATTTTAAAATTAGCGAGAGATAAATAGAAGCTAACAAACGGAAACAATTTTAACTTGATAATTCGATTTCAAATTCCATTCCATGTGACATCGCCATATTCAACCATAACATATAGGCCGGGTTTGGGTGTTACATTTAGTGGTATTTAGTGGTATCAGAGTCAAGTTGCAAAAAACAGCTGTGTATTTTGGGTTCTAAAATTTGGTTTTTAAAAGAATTGGTTTCAAATGATTTGAACTGATTTGACTGAGTATGTGGTACACGGAGTCACCGGTGCCAATCTTGTAAGTATTTTGATAATCTGTTATGATAGATAGTCTGTTCTGAAACACTCTAGTTAGTGTATACTGAAACTGTAGTGAAACTAAAACTGATAGAGACTTTATTTGAGAAAAAACAAACTTCGAATAAATGATACTACTTACATAAAACATCTGTTAATAAATACTGAAACTGTAACTGATTCATAAAATTTGTAATATAAATAAGTCCAAATAGACATGAGCGCGCTAGGTAGCGTGCCTAATCTAGACACGAGTGAGACACTCATATCACCTGCTACTGAGACTGGGTCTCAGAGTCTAGATCTGGGGGCCGAGGGTCGATAACTGAACGACTCGGGTCTAATGGAGCTGAGTTGTTTAGGAGTGTCATAGGAATCGCCCCTAACATGGCTGAATACTAGTTGGAGGCCACAAAGAGGATTATGGACTGTACCTTTGAGCAGAAATTGAAGGGTGCAGTCTCCTTGCTTCGTGATGAGGCTTAACAGTGGTGGCTGACTGTTAAGAGGGTACTCAGCCTGACCGTCTGATTTGTGAGTTCTTTAAGACTACATTTCAAAGTAGATATGTGGGAGCTAGTCATGTTGATGCTACGAGACGTGAGTTCTTAAACCTCATGCAAGGTGACCGATTTGTGGCCGAGTATGAGGCCAAATTCTTGAGGCTGAGCCGTTATGTTCGAGGCATGGTGGTAGATGAGCATGATGAACATCTTAGAGTAGTGCTTCAAATTCTTCGTGAGAAGCAACTTTATGCTAAATTCAGCAAGTGTGAGTTCTGGCTATGTGAAGTCACTTTTCTGGGGCACGTAGTGTCTGCTGAGGGGATCCAAGTCGATCATAGGAAGATTGAGGATGCACTGGATTGGAAATTGCCAAAGAATGTGTCTGAGATCCGCAGTTTTCTGGGTCTGAGAGGTTATTATCGGCGGTTTATGGAAGTTTTCTCATTGATTGCAGCACCCTTAACTAAGCTCTTGCGTAAGGGTTTGTCGTTTGTTTGGACTGATGCACAGCAAGAGAGCTTTGAGAAGCTCAAGTCTATTCAGACTCAGGCTCCTGTTTTGATACAGCCTGAATCCGGCAAGGAATTTGTAGTGTATAGTGATGCGTCACATGTAGGTTTGGGTTGTGTTCTGATGCAGGATGGTAAGGTGGTAGCATATACGTCTCGTTAGCTCAAGACGCATGAGGCAAACTATCCGACCCATGCTCTTGAGTTGTCTGCAGTGGTCTTTGCATTGAAAATCTGGAGACATTATTTGTACGATAAGAGGTGTATTATCTACACTGATCAAAAAAGCCTCAAGTACCTCCTGACTTAGAAGGAGTTGAATCTTAGGCAGCACAGATGGACTAAGCTGCTCAATGATTATGATTGCACTATTGAGTACCACCCTGGCAAAGCCAATGTGGTGGCTGATGCGTTGAGCCATAGGGCGATGACTGATCTAAGAGTGGTGTTAGCTTGACTTAGTTTGTTCGACGACGGAAGTTTGTTGGCTGAGCTGTAAGTTAAACCAACTTGGATATAACAGATTCGAGTTAAGCAGTTAGAGGATGAATCGTTTGGTCTTCGGTTCCATCAGGTTGAGGGTGGCAGCACTACGGACTTTGGACTGAATAATAATGGGGTACTCTGTTTCCGGGGTTGGATTTGTGTACCAAACGATACAAATCTAAAGTGGTCTATTCTGAGAGAGGTGCATAGTAGCCCTTATGCTATGCATCCCAGTGGGAATAAGATGTACCAAGATCTTCGAGAACTATATTGGTGGCCGGGATTGAAATGGAAGGTTACTGATTTTGTGGCACGATGTCTAACATTCCAGCAGGTTAAGGCTGAGTATCAGTTACCTTCGGGTTTGCTACAGTCGGTTAAGATTTTGTTATGGAAGTGGGAGCGAGTAATGATGGACTTTGTTTGTGGGTTGCCTCTAACACCCACTAAGAAGGATTCTATTTGGGTTATCGTAGATCGATTGACCAAGTTTGTGCACTTTATTTTAGTTAGGATCGACTATTCTCTTTAGAAGTTGGCGAAGCTCTACATCTTTGAGATAGTGAGAATACATGGGGTACCAGTCTCAATCATTTCTGATAGGAATCCTCTCTTTACGTCTTGATTCTAGAAAAAGTTACATGAGGCTTTGGGTTTGAGATTAGACTTCAGTATTGCATTCCATTCTTAGATTGATGGTCAATCTGAGAGGGTGATTCAAATACTAGAAGATATGCTGATGAGTTGTGTTATCGATTTTCGAGGCAGTTGGGAGGATTATCTACCGTTAGTCGAGTTCACCTACAATAACAACTTTCAGTCAAGAATTTAGATGGCACCTTATGAGGCTCTGTATGGTCGTAAGTGTCGTACTTTTTTTTTGTTGGACTAAGTTGGACGAGCGTCGAGTATTGGGTCTTGAGCTTATTTTTGAGATTGAGGATAAGGTACGACTGATTCGGGATCATTTGAAGGCAGCTTCTGATAGACAGAAGTCTTATGCTGATCTAAAGAGACATTAGACTAAGTATTCTATTGGGGACTTCGTGTAACATCCCCTAACCCGTAACCATTGCCAGAATAGGTTTAAGAGGCATTACCGAACATATTGGAACTTTTACGATCATTTCATTCACAAGATACATCATCATCCTATCATAGAAAATCATATACATAAAGTCCCTTTAAACGGTCTACGAGACCTTAAATATGCATTGGGAAGGGGTCAGGACTAAACCGAGCTCATAAATTTTTTTTGAAAATCAAACATTGTTTTCAAAGCTACAGAGGTCACACGCCCGTGTGGGCAGGCTGTGTGCCTCACACAGCATCAGACACACCCGTGTGTCCAAGCCGTGGCAAAACAGGGCATACATACTGACTTGTCCACACGACCGATGACATGCCTATGTGCTTAACCTGTGTGTGAGTCTAACTTGTTTCAACATACAACCTTAATGGACATGGTTGAGACACATGCCCGTGTGCTCAACCGTGTGGGCAAATATAGGACATTTGCAAGGTTAATTTTCGACTCATTTTAGGGTCATTCCAACTAGCAACAACAAATATCATTTCATACATCAAAAGCATCCAGATCATACCAATAATGACCGTTCTTTCTAACCATTCATAAGCATATCAAATATATCAACTTTGCATCACAAAACATAGGTTAAAAGTTACCATATTCACTTCCATTAACAAGCCATATCACATGGCTTATATTTACATCTTATAACATAATCTATTATTACTAGCTTATACATGCCATACTAAGTTATGTTCACATTCAAAAGGTACCAAAATATAGTTTGATAGTGTGATGATGATCCTCGACGATCCCCCAGCCTTCCATAGCTTTGATAATCTATAAAACAATGCAAACACACACAAAGTAAGCTTTCAAAAGCTTAGTATGCCATATACAAATAAACATATTATGTAAAACATTTATAATCAATTCATTTACATGATCTTTAGCATAACACAATAGCATATTCATAATTTTTCAATGGTTCATTTTCTTCTAACCACTTGCTTACCAACAAATCATAATTTCATATATTTCATTAGATTATAGCACATTTGTATATAACATATCTTATTTCCTTAAGTCCATACACATATATCTCACATATACTTACTTTTCATACTCAAATTTAACATACACTTCAAACGTACCTGTTTCGGATACACAATTCAATTCTCGGGTTACCTGTTGAACCATTCAGAATCTAATAGGATACTTAGATAACTCTGAATACTCGTACAATGCCAACGTCCCAGACGTGGTCTTACATGTAATCAAAAATTGATGCCACTGTCCCAAACAGGGTCTTACACAAAATCATATACGATGCCAATGTCCTTGAATGGTCTTACATGTAATTCTCAAATCGATGCCAACATCCTCTACGTGGTCTTACACGATATCACATATCAGAACCCTATGTCATGACATATGTATCCTAACTATTCCTAAGGTTCGTATGGGACATCTCAGACATTGATACACTATCGAACTTTCTCGAATTCACATGTACACCTTCCATTGTCATTCATCACAATTCAATTTTGTATAAACATGAATAAGTCAACTTAAACACATTTATTTGTATATAAACTTACCTCGTACGGATATGAATGGACATGAACAACTAATCGAACACTTTCGACTTTCCCCGATCTAAAACCCTTTTCGTTGGTTCTTGATCTATACATATTCAAATTTAACTCTTTTATTCACCAAATCATTCAATTAAATCCAAAAACACACATTTAGGCATTACAATTTAGCCCTCACATTTCCATATTTTAACATTTAAGTCCCTATTTCATAAATTCACAAAATATACAAAATTTCAACATTACATGCGTAGGCCAAATCTTCCTCATATTCATACAAGTCCAAACATTTCATTTATTTCGCATATTAGTTCTTCAATTTATTATTTTCACAATTTAGCCCAAATTACTCAAATTCATAAAAAATCCAAATACAAAATATGTTAATCTTTTACATATCTTTCAAATTTCATCATCAACCATCATAAAGCTCAAGCATTCATCAATGGCACATCTCACAATCATCATCAAATTCTAAAATTAAGACATGGGCTTAAGAGAATGCTAAGCAACGATCACAAAAACATAAAAATTATCAAAAACTGAGTTCAAAATATATCTCAATCAAGAATAACAATGACCGAACCCTAGCTTGATTACTTTTCCTTCTTTTTCTTGTTATTTTTGGCAATGGATGAACAAAATAACTTATTTCATGCTAATTTACCTTTTTATCCTTAATAATAACATTAAAATTCCACTAACATATGTCCATCTTTGTCCATGCATTAATCTAAGGGTCCATTTACCACATAAGGACCTCACATTAATAAGACACATCAATTCGGCACATAATTAATTAGAAGGACAATTTTGCACATTCTGCGATTAAGTCCTTTTTGCAAATTAAACACACAATTGATCAAATTAAATCACGGATCTTTCACACATGCTTAATCATATACTGTAAGCATAAAAAATAATATTAAAATATTTTTCTGACTAAGATTTGTGGTCTCGAAACCACTATTCCATCTAGGGTCTAAACCGGACTATTACAATTCTCCCCCTTAGGGATTTTCGTCCCTGAAAATCTTATCGCTGAATAGATTCAGATATTGCTCTCTCATAGCATCTTTAGGCTCCCACATAGCATCTTCAACTCCGTGTTAGTGCCACAACACTTTCACCAAATAAATTTTCTTATTTCTTAACTCTTTGATTTCACGTACTAAAATTCGAATTGGTTCTTCATTATACAATATACCAAATTGAATCTCAATTTCAGTAGGAGCAATCACATGTGACGGATCAGATCTATATCATCGAAGCATTGATACGTGAAACACATTGTGAATCTTTTCTAACTCCGGTGGTAACAACAATCTATACACAACATGTCCAATACGCTCAATAATTTCGTACGGCCAGATGAATCTCGGGCTCAATTTGCCTATACGACCAAATCGGAGTATTTTCTTCCACAGTGAGACTTTCGAAAGCACTTTATCACCAGCCTCAAACTCAATATCTTTTTGCTTCACATCTACGTAAGATTCATGACGATTAGACGCTGCTTTCAAACTATTATGAATCACTTTTACTTTCTGCTCAGATTCTTTTATCAAGTCAACCCTGTGAATCTTATTCTCACTGACTTTTGACTAATGCAGAGGTGTACGATATTTCCTACCATACGAGGATTCATACGGTGCCATTTTAATGCTTGACTGAAAACTATTATTGTACACAAACCTAATCAATGGTAAATATTGTTCCCACGTAACTTTAAACCTAAGAATGCAACATCTCAATATATCCTCGAGAATCTAAATAATCCGCTCGGATTGACCATCCGTCTGTGGGTGAAAAGCTGTATTAAAATGCAATTTAGTACCTAAAGCTTCTTGCAGTTTCTTCCAAAATCGTGAAGTAAATCTCAGATCTCTGATAGACACAATAGATAGTGGCACCCCGTGCAATCTCACAATATCATAAATATATAGCTCAGCTAACTTATCAGGTGAGTAATCAGATCATACCGGAATAAAATGAGTTGATTTCATCAATCTGTCAACTACAACCCAAATTGCATCTCTCTTCCTCAGAGTTAAAGGCAACCCTGAAACAAAATCCATTGTCACTCTATCCCATTTCCACTCGAGAATCATAATTGGTTGTAACAAACCGGATGGCACCTGATGTTCAGCTTTAACTTGCTGACATATTAAACATTTCGAAACAAACTCTGAGATATCCCGCTTCATACCAGACCACCAACAAAGTTGCTTCAAATCATTGTACATCTTTGTACTTCTCGGATGAACAGATAGACGACTGCTATGTGCTTCTTTCAATATTAACTGAATCAACTCTAGATTCATTGGAACACAAATCCAATCTCGAACTCTTAAACAATCATCTTTATCAACTCAAAATTCAGAATTAGAGTTCAAATTATACTGAGTTCGTTTCACTAACATTTCATTTTCAACTTTCTGAGCAACACAAATTTGCTGTAAAAACAACAGTCTCACTTTCAATTTGGCCATAACTGAACCATTTTCAAACAGATCTAAATGAGCATTCATTGCACGTAGTGCAAATAGTGATTTCCGACTCAATGCATCAGCAACAACACTTGTTTTACCCGGATGATAATCTATCACAAGCTCGTAGTCTTTTAACAGTTCTAACCATATTCTCTGTCATAGATTCAGGCCTTTCTGAGTCATTAAATATTTCAAACTTTTACGATCTAAAAACACATGGAATTTTTCTTAGAAAAGATAGTGGTGCCAAATATTTAAAGCAAACATAATAGCAGCTAGCTCAAGGTCGTGTGTCGGATAATTCTTTTCATGCGATTTCAATTGTCTCGAGGCATAAGCTATAACTTTAACTTCCTGCATCAAAACACATCCCAAACCGTTCAAAGAAGCATTACTATATAGCACAAACTCTTTACCAGATTCTAGCTGTACTAACACTAGAGCTTCAGTTAATAAAGTTTTTAACTGATCAAAGCGTGTCTGACACTTTTCAGACCACTTAAATTTCACATCTTTCTGAAGTAATCTCGTCAGTGGAGTTGCAATCATCGAAAAACCTTTTACGAACCGTCGATAATAACCAGCAAGTCCCAGAAAACTACAAAATTTAAATGCATTTTTCGGAGGCTTCCATTCTAAATTAGCTGAAATATTGCTCAGATCAACTCGTATACCAGATGCTGATACAATATGCCCCAAAAAGCCAACTTCATGAAACCATAACTCACATTTACTCAACTTTGCATATAATTGCTTATTTTGCAGAGTTTGTAGTACAATTCTCAGATGTTCCGCATGCTCAACTTCATCACACGAATAAATCAAAATGTTATCAATAAATACAACAACAAATTGATCTAAATACAGTCTGAAAATTTTGTTCATCAAATCCATAAAGACAGCAGGAGCATTTGTTAGTCCGAAAGGTGATCGTTGTTTTATGTGATGTCAAAGTCTTAAAATTTATAAAGATCGAACCTGGAAACTAACTATGACAATGATTTGAGGCAAGTGTACCTATCGAACAATAGTATAGTTAAGGCAAGACCAGAATGTCGAACCCAAAGGAACCAAAAGTACTAATACTAACTCTCTTTTTATTATTTAGCCTAAGAATTAAGGAAATTGTTTATCTAAACTAAAATTAACTAACTACTAAACTAAAGACTCTAAGACAAAGAAGAATGAATTTGGAGAATAACTTTTAGGAAAAACCAATTGATTAAGACGACACCTAAGGAAGAATCCACCTAGACTTCACTTGTCATCTAACTTTGAACTAAACGATTTATTTATTTGACTTGATCCGTAAGATTCCCTAAGTTATATTAATCCCTCTCTCGAGGCGACTAACGTCTAACCCTAGGTTGATTAATTGAAATCTCTTTCTAATTAAAACCCCTAGAATTGCATTAACTTGATCTATGAACTCCCATATTAGGTTTCACCATAATCTGGAAAAATCTCGTCACCCTACTCTAGGCGTGCGATCAACTCATCTTAATTATGTTAGATCTACTTTTAGGCAGGGACTTTTGCTACTCCACCTAAGCACATCATACTTGAATTAATATCCCAAAAATATCAACACAAGAATTAAGAACACATAATTAAGAACAAGTCAAATATTTATCATATAGTTCAGCAAACGATAACAAGATTCATCTTAGGTTTCATCCCCCTTAGGTATCTAAGGGTTTAGTTCATAACAATAAAAGAAAACATCTCAAAAGAAAAGATAAAACAAAACATAAGAAATCCCTAAAACCCCCTGAAGGAATTGAAGGAAAGATCCTCCGTCTTGAGTATGATTCCGGCTTATTGAGATGAATCAACTGGATATCTTTGAGTAAATCTCCACAAATCTGCCTCTTTGGCCTAGCTGGACGCCCCTTGACTAAAGCCTTGGGTTCCGGCTTCTGCCGAACTCCCCGCTTAAGTTGCCCCTAAGGTGTTTATATAGGCTTTGAGATGCCTTACTTGGTCCCTAAGTATCCTAATCTAAGTGGAATTCCTACTAGGGTGTTTGAATAGGCTTTGGAATGTGTTTCTTTGCCTACAAGTATCAAATCCGAGTAAAACTCCTCTTGGCCGCGACAGGGACACGCCCATGGCACACGCCCGTGTAAGTCGTGGCCAGGCTGTGTTCGAGTCTGTTGAATGAGGCACGGTCGTGTGGTCTCGGGCCCAGGCCGTGTGGATTTTGTGATATGGCCCATTTACTCTATTTTGGGTGTTTTCCGTTCTTTTCATCATTTGGTGCTCTTCTAAGTATAAAACATGAAATTAAAGGATTAGGAGCACTAAATTCCACAATTCAAGGAATAAATCATCCAAAAGTATGCTAAATGTGGGATTAAAATATGTATATATTACGGTTTATCAAAAGGCATAACTAAAAACTCATAATGCCCGTACCTCATTCTAAAAGAAGTTTTCAGAATGTCTGAATCTTTTACTCGCAACTGATAATATCCTGATCTCATATCTATCTTTGAAAACACGGTGGCTCCTTTCAGCCGATCAAACAAATCATCAATTCTGGGCAGAGGATATTTGTTCTTAATAGTCACTTTGTTTAACTGACAATAATTAATGCACATTCTCATCGTGCCATCTTTCTTTTTCACAAATAGAACGGGAGCACCCCAAGGTGAGAAACTCGGTCTTGCAAATCCTCTTTTGGTTAACTCTTGCAACTGAGACTTTAATTCTTTCAATTATGTTGGTGTCATTCCATACGGAGCCATTGAGACAGGAGTCGTCCCCAACACTAATTCAATGCCAAACTCAACTTCTCATATCGAAGCTAATCCCGGTAATTCTTCAGGAAACACCACAAGGAACTCACAAACTATAGGAACAGATTCAACTTTCTTTTCTGTCACTTTCGTATCAATCACATACGCAAGATAAGCTTCACATCCCTTTTTCACATAATTCAGAGCTTTCATCGAAGATATTACGGCTCATAACCCATTTAAATCACTGGACTCAATCCGTATTATTTCATCATTCTGACATCTCAAATCAATAGTCTTTCGTTTGCAATTCACAATAGCATCATGCAATGTTAGCCAATCCATATCTAGAATTATATCAAACTCATCAAAGGGTAATAACATTAGATCAGTCGAGAAACAAATATCTCGAAACATCAACGGAAAATTCTTGCACACTTTATAAACCAGAACACACTTGCCTAAGGGGTTCGATACTCTAATTACAAACTCAGTAGACTCTACAGGCAAATTCTTACTGAATACTAAGTTCATGCATATATAGATGAATGAGTTGATCCTGGGTCTATCAATGAAATCACAGAATATCATAAAGAGTAAATGTGCCCGTAATAACATCTAGAGACGAAGCTTCTTCACGAGCTCGAATGGCGTAAGCTTTGACAGGTGCTGTAACACCCCTAACCCGTAACCGACGCCAGACTAGGGTTAGGAGCATTACCGGATAGATCAAAAACTTACATAACATTTCATACATTACATTCATCAATAACAATCATAGTGTCCCTTAGAGAAGTCATCAAGACCCTAAACATGCATATAAACCGAGTTGGGACTAAATTGAAGCACATACAGAATCTCATGGAAAAATTTAAACTTTTCAAAAATACAGGGGAGACACGCCCGTGGGAGGAGACCGTGTGCCCTCCATGGCTTCTAGACACCCTCGTGTGTCCATCCGTGTCTATATACTGACTATGTCAACACGGTCACTAGGCACGCCCGTGTGCCATGGCCGTGTGCTACTAGGCCATATACTGACTTCCCCACCACGGCCACCAAGAATGCCCTTGTGCCATAATCGAGTGCTCTTAGCCAGTTACAGACTTGCACACAACGGCCAAATGACACGCCCATGTCGAGGCCGTGTACTACTAAGCTACATCCTACTAATCGCCCACGGTCTTTAGGCACACCCGTGTGCCACAACCGTGTGACATTATAGGCCATTTACAATGCCAAAATGCCACCCATAAGGATCATCCCTACAAGCCATTTTTACCAAGATATCTCATATACATATAACCATAAAAAACATACCAAAACAAACATCAAAACCATGCATTTAATACCAATTCCAACCATGACAATTTCAAAGACTAAAACTCATGTCATTACAAGCATAATTCATTCATTTGCACACTCAAAAATTGGCCATTTCACATGCTTCAACCAAACCAAGCTATGCATCATATATCACATTCATTTAAGCAAAGTCTCAACTCATAAATAGCCAAATCACATGGCTAAGACCACATAACAACCTATACCAAAATACTAGCCTATACATGCCATATCTATCTTTATACATTTTCAAAGTGTACCAAAATAAGTTTAGTAGTGTGATGACGATCAGTGACGGTCCCGAGCCTTCAGTAGCTTTGACGACCTTAGATTCGGTTTATCAGAATGAAAAAGGTTACTCGGCTATTTTTGTTTTCCCGTGATCTAAGTCCGTTTTGTTCAGTTCTTGATCTCTAGTTTGGCTCTCAAATGGCTGAATATGTAAAACTCAACCCTTGCTTTCTGTTTTTCTTATTTCAGTCAAAAGATGAACTAAAAATGGCCATTTTGTTATGTTTTATCCAATATAGCATACATAATAATTCATTTACATATTTGGCCTTTCATTAAACAAATAAAACAAGCATGTAATAAGGGCATGATTGTCTTTCATTCATCCACTAACTAATAGTGGTCTAATTACAACATAAGGCCTCCACCTTATAAAGCCATAACACATTGATACTTTAACAAATAGCAAGCAACTTTCACATTCAATGCAATTTCATCCTATTTGTCAAATTAAACACACAGACGGACAAATTAACTCATGAAAATTTACCACATGCTAAACCACATATCAACGGCACAAAATATAAAATTTAAAATATTATACGTACTCGAATTTGTGGTCCCAAAACCACCATTTCTACTAGGGTATAAATCGAACTGTTACAATTTTCCCCCCTTAGGGATTTTCATCCCCGAAAATCTTACCGTTAAATTGATTCAGATATTGTTGTCTCAACGAATCTTCAGGCTCCTACATAGCCTCTTCAATTCCGTGTCGATTCCATAATACTTTCACTAATGGAATTTTTTTATTTCTCAACTCTTTCACTTCACGAGCTAAGATACGGATCGGTTCCTCTTCATATGTCATATCAGATCGAATTTCAATTTTAGATGGGACAATCACATGTGACGGATCAAATCGGTATCCACAGAGCATCGAAACCTGAAATACATTGTGTATCTTTTCTAGCTCAGATGGCAACTTTGATCTATAAGCAATAGGTCTGACACGTTCAATGATCTCATACGACCAGATGAATCTCGGACTTAATTTTCCTTTACGTCCGAGTCGAAGCACTTTCTTCCACGGAGACACTTTCAGAAATACTTTGTAGCTAATTTCAAAATCTATATCTTTTCGTTTCAAGCCTGCATAAGACTTCTAACGATCAGATGTTGCTTTCAAACAATCTCGGATCAATTTCACTTTCTGCTCTGAATCTTTTATCAAATCAACCCCGTGAAGCTTATTCTCACTGAGTTCAGTCCAATACAGAGGTGTACGGCATTTATGCCCATATAAAGCTTCATATGGTGCCATTTTAATGCTCGTCTGAAAACTGTCATTGTACGCAAATTCGATCAATGGTAGATACTATTCCCACAACCCATTAAACTCAAGTATACAGCATCTTAACATGTCTTCAAGAATCTGAATAATCCGTTCAGACTGACCATCTGTTTGAGGATGAAAAGCTGTACTGAAATGTAATTTCGTGCCCAAAGCTTCTTGCAATTTCTTCCAGAATCTCAACGTAAACCTCGAATCTCTATCGGATACAATAGACAGTGGCACCCTGTGCAATCTCACAATCTCAGAAATATAAAGCTTGGCTAATTTGTCAAGTGAGAAATCAGATCTTACCGGAATAAAATGGGCAGATTTTGTCAATCGATCAACTATGACCCAAGTCACATCTTTCTTTCTCGGAGACTGAGGCAATCCAGAAACAAAATCCATTGTCACTCTATCCCATTTCCACTCAGGAATCAGAATTGGTTGTAACAACCCAAACGGAACTTGATGTTCGGCTTTCACTTGCTAACAGACTAAACATTTTGAAATAAAATCGGAAATGTCCCTTTTTCATACCAGACCACCAGTAGTGTTGTTTCAAATCATGATACATATTAGTACTTTCCGGATGAACAGATAGATGACCATTATGAGCTTCACTCAATATCAACTGAATCAACTCTGGATTTCTCGGAACACAGATACAATCCCGAAATCTCAAACAATCATCAACAATTTGAAATTTATATTCGGAATTCACTTCACACTGAGCTCGTTTCGCTAGCAATTCATTATCAAATTTTTGAGCATCATATATCTGTTGTAGAAACAACGGTTTTGCTTATAATTCAGCTATCACAGAACAATCATCAGACCAATCCAACTGAGTACTCAAAACACATAATGCAAACGATGATTTTCTACTCAAAGCATCTGCAACAACATTTGCTTTACCTGGATGATAATCTATCACAAACTCATAATCGTTTAACAGCTCTAACCATCTTCTTTGACGCAGGTTCAAGTCATCAGAAATTTCAGACTTTTACGATCTAAAAAGACGTGACATTTCTCACCGTACAGATAATGATGCCAAATCTTTAGCGCAAACACAATCGTAGCTAACTCAAGGTCGTGCGTCGGATAATTCTTTTCATGAGGCTTCAACTATCTCGAGGCATAAGTTACCACTTTGCCTTCCTGCATCAAAACACATCCCAGACCATTTAACGAAGCATCACTGTATACAACAAATTCTTTACTCGATTTTGGCTGTACTAACACCAGAGCTTCTGTTAATAGAGTTTTCAACTGATCAAAACTTTTCTGACATTTATCCGACCATTCAAATCTGACATCTTTCTGAAGTAATCTAGTCAACGGAGTAGCTATAGTCAAAAAGCCTTTTACAAATCTGCGGTAATAACCAGCTAAACCCAGAAAATTGCGAACTTCAGATACGTTCTTCGAAGGTTTCCAATTCAAAATGGCAGAAATCTTACTCGGATCCACTCAGATTCCAGAAGCTGACACAATATGTCCCAGAAAGCTAACCTCATGCAACCAGAATTCACATTTGCCGAATTTTGCATACAATTACTTTTCTCTCAAAGTTTGCAACACAATTCTCAAATGTTCAGCATGCTCCTTTTCATCACGTGAATAAATCAGGATGTCATCTATGAATACCACAACAAATCGATCTAGGTACGGTCTAAAAATTCTGTTCATCAGATCAATAAAAACAGTAGGAGCATTGGTTAGTCCAAATGGCATAACTAGAAACTCATAGTGCCCGTACCTCGTTCTGAAAAGCAATCTTTGGAATGTCTGAATCTTTCACTCTCAACTGATAGTATCCAGATCTTAGGTCAATCTTTGAAAACACAGTAGCTTCTTTTAGTTGATCAAATAAATCATCAATTTTGGGAAACGGGTATTTATTCTTTATTGTCACCTTATTCAACTGACGGTAGTCGATGCACATTCTCATCGTGCTATCTTTCTTTTTCACAAATAGAACAGGAGCACCCCCAAAGCGAGAAACTCGGTCTAGCAAACCCTCTCTTAGTCAATTCTTGTAACTGTGACTTTAACTCTTTTAACTCTGTGGTTGCCATTCTATACGGAGCTATCGATATAGGTTTAGTACCAGGCAATAATTCAATACCAAACTCAACTTCACGAATCGGAGGTAAACCCGGTAACTCTTCAGGAAACACATCAGAAAACTCACAAACAACAGGCACTGATTCAATCTTCCTCTCAGACATTTTCGAATCAATTACATAAGCAAAATATGCCTCGTAACCTTTATTCAAATAACCCTGAGCTTTCAAAATAGATATCATAGCAGGCAATCCATTCAAATCATTATACTCAATTCGTACAATCTCATCATTCGGACATCTCAAATCTATAGTCTTTCTTTTGTAGTTCACAACAGCATCATGCATAAACAACCAATCCATACCCAGAATAATATCAAATTCATCAAATTGCAAAAGCATCAGATCAGCAAAGAAACAGATATCTCGAAACATTAACAGACAGTCCTTACATACTTTGTTAACGAGGACACTTTTACCTAAGGGATTCAATACTTTTATAGCAAACTCAGTAGACTCTACAGGCAAAGGCTTGGTGAATACTAAATTCATGCAAATATATGAATGCGTAGAACCAGGGTCTATCACTTACTCTACAGCTTCCCAGATGCCTTTTTCCGCAATGTTTACATTCAGGTCTCTCAGATCGAACATTTCCAATGCTAGCCACTAAAGTTGTTGGAGTTTTATAACTCATTTGCGGTCTAGATTGATTTCTATTTGAATTTCCCACGTTATCTCTGAAATGACTTTGATTATCTCTGAATCTTTTCGGAGCAGACTGAAATGATTTACTCTGAAATCTCTTTTTCACATCTCGAGCTTCAAACTCAGCTTTTCTCTTATCTTTCTCGAGTGCCTCAGCTTTGCAAGCTCTGTCAACAAGTACAACAAACTCTTTTATTTCCAAAATTCCGACTAGCAGACGAATGTCTTCATTAAGACCATCTTCGAATCTTTTACACATTATAGCTTTAGAAGATACACATTCTCGGGCATACTGACTTAGTTTCACAAATTCTCGTTCATACTCAGAAACAATCATTCGGCCCTGTTTAAGTTCCAAAACTTCCTTTCGTTTCTGATCAACAAATCTCTCACTGATATATTTCTTCCGGAACTCGATCTGAAAGAAGTCCCACGTAACTCGTTCTCTCAAAACAACAGAATTAAGGTTTTCCACCATTAATAAGCTGTATCTTAAAGCAAAGATACCATACAATTTATGCATTCTTCCAGAGTTAGAGACATTTCATCAAATACCCGGATAGTATTTTCTATCCAGAATTCGGCATTTTCAGCATCGTCATCTTTAGGAGCCCGAAATTTTTTAGCCCTATACTTATGAATCTTGTCAACCGGAGGCTTACTCAACAGATTCAGATTTGCAGCGGAGGTATATCAGATGTCTGAGGGGGATTAACCAGGTGTGGAGGTTGCGAAATAGTCGGGTTATTCTTTACAAACTGAGTGAACCATTCACTCATCATCTAGAAGAAAGCTTGTTTAGCTTCTCCCTCTTGACCGCTCGTAGCCGGTCTCGAATCAGAGGGCGATGTCCCTTGTGCGGGAGCAGGTGCATTACTTTCTACGTCGTCAGCTACGGCTCTTTTGGGATCCATTACTATACGAAAATCACATTTTATACGTCAGGATTCATCACACTATCGCAGTTCAAATATATGGCATGTATAGCTAGACTCTGACAAGCTACGTTAGTTCGACAATTGGCTAAACCTGGCTCTGATACCAACCAAATGTAACACCCCTAAGAATCGACGCCGGACTAGGGTTAGGAGCATTACCAGACAGATCGGAAACTTACATAACATTTCATACATTACATTCATCATTAACAATCATAGTGTCCTTTAGAGAAGTCATCAAGACCCTAAACATGCATATAAATTGAGTTGGGACTAAACTGAAAAACATACAGAATCTCATGGAAAAATTTAAACTTCTCTAAAATACAGGGGAGACACGCTCGTGGGAGGAGACCGTGTTCCCTCCACGGCTTCTAGACACCCCCGTGTGTCTTTCCGTGTCTATATACTAACTACACCAACACGGTCATTAGGCACGCCCGTGTTCCATGGCCGTGTACTTTTAGGTCATATACTGACTTCCCCTCCACGGCCACCAAGCACACCCATGAAGAGGCCGTGTATTTTTATGTTAGCTACTGACTTGCACACCACGGCCAGATGACACGCCCGTGTCGAGGCCGTGTGATTTTAGGCTGCATCTTGTCAATTTACCCACTGTCTAAGGCATGCCCATGTGCCACAACCATGTGACATTATAGGCCATTTATAAGGCCAAAATGCCAACCAAATGGTTCAAACCTATAAGCATCACTTACCAACACTTATCAAGCATATATGGCAACCAAAAACATACCAAATAGCCATTCAAATATGAATTCGATACCAATTCCAACCATGTCAATATCAAAGACTAAAACTCATATCATCACAAGCATATTACTTTCAATACCAAACATCATTTCTTCTCAATATCACTAGTTCATATTAGCATTTTATCAACACCAAGTTACCATTTATAAGTCAACCTCTCAAACCACAAACCATGCCAAAAGATGCATTACATATATATACCAAGTCATTCATGCTAAAACTAGCACATATCTAGCCACATCTCATGGCTACTACAAGTCTCAAACATGATTCAAATGACTAGCCTATACATGCCATATCTTAACTATATATACATCTTTCCAAAATACCCCAAAATAGATTACCGATAGTGTGATTGAGAAACTGACGATCCCCTGATCCGAGCTAGCTTTACTGAAACTGCAAAGCAGAGGAACAAATCACACAATAAGCTTATAAAGCTTAGTAAGTTCGAAATAAAATACAACTATATCATCAAATCAAACCAATTCATATACTAGTCATCACATAGATCATTCTTCTTGTACTTATACCATACTATCAATAGCTAAAATACTCATTCATCAGTCCATAACATCATCTATAAACTCATCAACCACAAAGGTTCGATACATACCTCGGCAAACACATAGTTATTCAATCTCCAAACTATTCAATGCTCGATTATACTTGTTGATCATCATTTGATATTCATTCAGCTTAATTGCACACTGAGTGCTTAATACACGATCGATACATATTAGTCATCGCACACTTAGTGCCCAAATCTCTCAACTGACTTATCTCGGTAACGCACACTCAGTGCCAAATCAATAAACTGAAGCTTTTATAACATCGCACACACAGTGCTATTCACTCCTATTTTGATTTTAATATCGCACACTTAGTGCCCTTAACATAAACTTGCACATAGCATCTCAATTTCATACATATATACACATTCATTTCATAATACAAAATCATATGTTAACAACATGTATTATATCCGAACTTACCTCGGACGTCGACTATCGATACGGTCGATTAATCGAGCACTTTATCTTTGCCTCGATCTCGATCCAAACCTCTTCTCTCTTGGTCTATACACATTTAAAATCAATCCATTCAATCACCATTTCATTCAATTTAGTCCACACACACACAATTAGGGCATTTTTCATATTAGCCCTTATATTTTCATATTTCGACACTTTAGTCCCTATTTCACAAAATCATCAAATACACCAAATTTCAATATACACGTGCTTAGCTGAATTCTTCTTATACCTATACAAATCCACACATTTCATTTATTTCACGTTTTTACCCTTCAATTTGCTATTTTCACAATTTAGCCCTAAGTAGCTAAATTCACCAAAATTCAAAAAGCAACATATATTAATCCAACACCAAGTTCTCATATTTTACTACCAACTAGCACATAGCTCATATGTTCATCAATGGCTCATCACAAAACATCATCAATTCATGAAATTACAACATGGGTTAGCTAGAGCACAAAGAAACGATTATAAAAAACGTAGAAATTGTCAAAAACTGACTCAAAATCATACCTTTCAAGCCAAATTCTAGCCGAAATTTTCAAAGCTTTTCTTCCTTCTTTTCTTTTGTATTTCAGCACTAACAAAGATGATAACATTCATATTTTCTTTCAATTGTTATCATATTAAACCTTTTACCATTTTATCCATCCATTAAACATATAAGACAAATTTATACTAAGGTTATTTAGTCATTCAATCAACCATTATCTCATAAATGGCTTATTTGCCATATAAGGCCTCCACAATATAAAGACATCAACACTTTGATATTTATAAATTAGCACACAGCTTTTACTCTTTACGCGATTTAATCCTTTCTCTTAATTCGACACACAAATGATCAAATTATCACACAGACTATATCACATATCATTCACACAGAAAATATCATTAATATATTTTTACGACCTCGGATTTGTGATCTTGAACCACTATTCCGACTAGGGTCTAAACCGGGATGTTACAACTGTCTCCCTTTAGGGATTTTCGTCCCCAAAAATCTTACCAGTGAATAGGTGTGGATATTGCTCTCTCATAACGTTTTTAGATTCCCATGTAGCCTCTTCAATCCCGTGTTTGTGCCATAATACTTTCTCTAAGGAAATTCTTTTGTTTCTCAACTCGTTAATCTCTCGAGTCAAGATTCGGATCGGTTCTTCACTATACGACAAATCTGACTAAATTTCAACCTCAGTAGGAGCAATCACATGAGACGGGTCTGATTTGTACCGTCGAAGCATTGACGCATGAAACACGTTATGAATCTTTTCTAATTCATATAGAAATCTCAATCTATAAGCAACCGGCCCAACTCGTTCAATGATCTCGTACGGTCCGATGAACCTTGGACTTGGCTTGCCCTTTCGGCCAAATCGAAGTATTTTCTTCCACAGAGACACTTTCAAAAACACTTTATCATCAACTTCAAACTCAATATCTTTTCGTTTCAAATCTGCATAAGATTTCTGACGATCTAAGGCTGCTTTTAAACTGTCACGAATTATTTTCACTTTCTGTTCCGTCTCTTTTATCATATCAACCCCGTGAATCTTATTCTCACTCAGCTCAGTCCAATATAATGGAGTTTGACACTTTCGACCGTAGAGAGCCTCATATGGTGTAATTTTAATACTAGATTAAAAACTGTTGTTATACGCAAACTCAATCAAGGATAAGTGCTTTTCCCACGTATTGTCAAATTCAAGTATGCAACATCTCAGTATGTCTTCAAGAATCTGAATGTTTCGCTCTGATTGACCATCCATTTGCTGATGAAAAGCAGTACTAAAATTCAATTTCGTGCCTAATGCATCTTGCAATAACTTCCAAAATCACGAAGTAAACCTCGGATCTCTGTTAGACACTATAGATAATGGTACTCCGTGCAATCTCACAATTTCATCGATATACAATTCAGTTAATTTATCTAAAGAGTAATCGGTTCTCACCGGAACGAAATGAGTTGATTTCGTCAATCTCTCCACTATCACACAGATTGCATCTTTCTTTCACGGAGATAAGGGTAATCCCGACACAAAGTCCATCGTGATCCTTTGCCATTTCCACTCAAGAATCATAATCGGTTGTAATAAACTAGATGGAACTTGATGTTTAGCTTTGACTTGCTGACAAACTAAGCATTTCGACACAAAGTCAGAAATATCTCTTTTCATGCCATGCCACCAATAGAACTGTTTCAGATCATTATACATCTTTGTACTCCCTGGATGTACAGTGAAATGACTATTGTAAGCTTCAGTCAAAATCTTCGGAATCGACCCTGAATTTCTCGAAACACAAATCCGATCTCTGAATCTCAAACAATCATCACTATCAACTCGAAATTCCGATACAGCATCTGAATTATACTAAATTCTTTTTGCTAACAACTCATTATCACTCTTCTGAGCCTCACAAATCTATTGTACGAATAAGGGTTTTACTTTTAATTCAGCTACCACCATCACACAGATCCATCTGATTACTCAAAGCTTGAAAGCATATAACGATTTTCGGCTCAAGGCATCAGCTACAACATTAGCTTTACTCGGGTGGTAATCTATCACAAGTTTATAATCTTTCAACAACTCTAGCCATCTTCTCTGTCGTAAATTCAAATCTTTCTGAGTCATCAAATACTTTAAACTCTTATGGTTAGTATAAATGTGACATTTTTCCCCAAATAGATAGTGACGCCAAATCTTCAATACGAATACAATCGCAGCTAGTTCAAGATCATACGTTCGGTAGTTCTTTTCGTGTGGCTTTAACTGTCTCGAAGCATAAGCAATGACTTTCCCTTCTTGCATCAGTACACAGCCCAAATCATTCAACGATGCATCACTGTAAACTATGAACTCTTTACATGACACAGGTTGAATCAACACTGGTGCTTCTGTTAACAACACTTTCAACTGCTCAAAACTCTGCTGACACTTTTCTGACCACTCAAATCTAACATCTTTCTGTAACAACTTTGTCAACAGAATCGCAATCATCGAAAAACCTTTCACAAATCGTCTATAATATTCCGCTAGTCCTAGAAAACTACAGACTTCAGACACACTTTTCGGAGGTTTCCATTCCAAAATAGCAGAGATTTTACCCGGATCAACTCGTATTCCAGCAGCTGATACAACATGTCCTAGAAAACCAACCTCACGCAACCAAAATTCACATTTGCTAGACTTTGCATACAATTGTTTCTCACGTAGAGTTTGTAGCACGATTCTCAAATGTTCGGCATGTTGCGTCTCATCACACGAATAAATCAAAATATCATCAATGAACACCACCACAAAGCGATCCAAATACAGTTTGAATATCCAATTCATCAGATCCATAAACACTGCAGGAGCATTTATTAATCCGAAAGGCATCACTAAAAATTCGTAATGTTCGTACCTTGTCTAAAAGCAGCTTTCGGCACATCAGATTCTTTAACTCTCAACTAATAGTAGCCCGATCTCAAATCTATCTTTGAAAACACTGTAGCTCCCTTCAGCTGATCAAACAAATCATCGATATGAGGCAACGTATATTTGTTCTTTATCATCACTTTATTCAATTGTCGATAATCAATACACATTCTCATAGTTTCGTCTTTCTTTTTCACAAATAACACAGACGCTCCCCAGGGTGAGAAACTCGATCGTGCAAATTCTCTATCAGTCATCTCTTGCAACTGCGACTTTAGCTCTTTCAATTCTGTTGGTGCCATTCTATACGGAGCTATAGAAATAGGAGTAGTCCCCGACACTAATTCGATACCAAATTCCACTTCTTGGATCAGAGGTAATCCCGGCAGCTCTTCAGGAAATACATCTAGAAACTCACAAACTACAGGCACAGATTCCACTTTCTTTTCTAATACTTTTGTATCTATCACATATGCCAAATAAGCTTCACAACCCTTTCTCACATAGTTCATGGCTTTCATCACAGATACAACAGCTGGTAATCCTTTCATATCACTGGATTCAATTCGAACTAGCTCACCGTTCTGACTTCTCAATTCAATACTCTTTCTTTTACAATTCACGATGGGCATTATGTAGAGTAAGCCAATCCTTACCCAAAATTATGTCGAATTCATCAAACAGAAGTAACATCAAATTAACCGGGAAACATATATCACAAAACATCAATGGGCAATTCTTGCACACCTTATCCACCAAAACACATTTGCCTAAAGGGTTCGATACTCTAATCATGAATTCAGTAGACTCAACAGGTAGAGTCTTATTCAATACTAAATTTATACCCACATAGGAATGAGTTGACCCCTGATCTATCAATGCAATAACATCAATATTAAATAAAGTGAAAGTACCAGTGATGACGTCTGGAGATGATGCTTCTTCTCGTGCACGTATGGCATATGCTCGAGCAGGTGCTCTCGCTTCTGATCTCATTGCTATGTCATTTGTCCATCTCTGACTTTCACTCACATTTTTGGTGCTTCTAAGTGGTCTACCCCTAGCTGTCAGATTACTCAGTCTTTCATTCTGAACATTTTCTTCTTCAACCATCTTCGGACAATCTCAAATGAAATGATCTCGAGATCCACACTTATAACAAACTCTATTGTTATACTTGGCCCAACACTCTCCCACATGTTGTCTTCTACATTGTCTGCACTCAGGTTTGTTACTCTTAACATTGCCAACACTTGGTTCATTCGGAGCTTGAATTCATGGACCGGTACTCTGTCTCAAACGATCTCTACTTGGACGTCCAAACGAAGTATTAGAACGGTTATTTACATCTCTATATCTCTTAGTAGAAGGTTGAGAAGATTTATTCATTGATCTTTTTCGTTCATCACGAGCTTCTGAGTCAGCTTTCTTCTTTTCCTTACTGAGCTCTTCAGCTTTGCACGCTCTTTCAACTAACACAACGAATTCATTTATATCAAGTATCCCAACCAACAATTCGATGTCTTCATTCAATCCCTCTATGAAATGTTTGCACATAGTAGCTTCTGTCAAGACACATTCTCTCGCATATTGACTCAATCTTACGAATTCTCACTCGTATTCAGTAACAGACAACCAACCCTGTTTCAATTCTAGAAACTCTTTACGTTTCTGATCAATGAAGCATTGACTGATATACTTCTTTCTAAACTCAGCTTGAAAGAAATCCCAGGTGTTTCTCTCTCTTGGAACCACATATATCAACGTTTTCCACCAGTTGTAAGTTGTGTCTCTCAACAAGGAAACTGTACACTTAATGCACTCATCAGGGTTCAACGACATCTCATCAAATACTCTTATTGTGTTTTCAAGCCAAAACTCGGCTCGTTCAGCATCATCATCGGATGTGGCCCTAAACTCTTTGGCCCCATATTTTTGAATCTTGTCTACAGGAGGCTTATTCAATCTAATCGGATCTACAACTCGAGGCACAACAGGTACTTGCGGGGGTGGAGGTTGTGGAGCGACCGGATTTGTTCGAACGAACTCCGTAAACCACTCGCTCATCATTCGGAAGAAGACTTGCTTAGCCTCTCCTCCCTCATCACTATCATTCGGCCTTGAAGTGGGCTGCTGCGCTGTGTCCCTTGAGCGCAGAAGCGCAGCGCATTGCTTTCTACATCATCAGCAACTGCTCGATCGGGATCCATTACTATATGTAAACACATTTTCAAATGTCAGATTAGTCACACTATCGCAATTTCAAATATGGCATGTATAGCTATACTCATACACGCTATGTTAGTCCAAGAATCGACTAAACCGTAGCTCTGATACCAATAAATTGTAACACCCCTAACCCGAGACCGTCACCGGAACAGGGTTAAGCGGCATTACCAATCAAATGGAACCTTTAACATCCAGAAATTTCAACACAAAGTCAATCATTATTGTTCGCATTTATTTACAAACATAGTGTCCCTTAAATGAGTCATCAAGACCCTAAGCATGCTTATAAACTGAGTCGGGACTAAACCAAAAGACATACAAAATTTCATGAAATTTGAAACTTCTCGAAAATACAGGAGAGACACGCTCGTGGGAGAAGACCGTGTTCCTTCCACGGCTTCCAAACACCCCCGTGTGTCTTTCCGTGTCTATATACTAACTATACCAACACGGTCATTAGGTACGCCCGTGTTTCATGGCCATGTACTTTTAGGTCATATACTGACTTCCCCTCCACGGCCACCAAGCACAACTGTGTCGAGGCCGTGTAGCTACTAACTTGCACACCATGGCCAGATGACACGCCCGTGTCGAGGCCGTGTGATTTTAGGCTGCATCCTGCCAATTTACCCACGGTCTGAGGCACGCCCGTGTGTCACAACCGTGTGTCATTATAGGCCATGTACAAGGCCAAAATGCCAACCAAATGTTTCATACCTATAAGCATCATTTACCAACACATATCAAGCATATATGGCAACCAAAAACATACAAATAGCCATCCTAATCATGCACATTTGATCACTAAGATATTCACAATTATACATTAAATTTTCATTCAATATATACATTCAAAACCAATACCAAGCATACCAATTTGCATAACTAAAACTCAATTATACCTATGCACCATTTGTCTATAAACTTACCATATCAACCATATCATATGTTAAACTAGTCATGCTAAAACAACTTTCCAATTCACATTCATCTAAGCATGATACCAAAACATAACTAGCCAAATCACATGGCTAAGTTCCCTTTACAAATCATCACAAGAACTAGCCTATACATGCCATATCTAGCTATATACATATCCAAGGTGTACCAAAATGATATTAGTAGTGTGATGATGATCCTTGACGGTCTCGAGCCTTTAGTAGCTTTGGCGACCTATAAAACAGATTAAACACACACAAAATAAGCTTTCCAAAAGCTTAGTAAGTTATATACAAATAACTTAACATAATTCATTAGTAAGTATGGCAATTTTGAATTCATTAACATATCCTTAATTCAAACACATAAATGAACTCTTTGTTCAATTGGTTTGCCATTTCTTACCAATCCACACATCCCAAAGATCTCATTTGCTCATACCTCAAACACACATATATCTCAAGGTTCATTTGCATTAATGCACATACATACTTACCTTCCATGCTTGTACAAAGCATATATATATAGCAACGTACCTAAAACGGATGTACATTCACGTATATGTTCCTAACTTGGAATTGTAATTCGTATCACAGATTTTCCCGTTGAACCATAAGGAATCCAATAGGATACATCAAAAGCTCAGAATAGTAGTACAATGCCATCGTCCCAGATGAGGTCTTCCAAGTACTCAAATATCGATGCCACTATCCCGGACAGGGTCTTACACGACTCAGAACAATGCCAATGTCCCAGACATGGTCTTACACATAAAGATCATAATGATGCCAACGTCCCAGTCGTGGTCTTATACGTAAAGCTTATATTGATGCCAACGTCCCAGACGTGGTCTTACACATAATCAGATATCGATGCCACTGTCCCGGACAGGGTCTCACACGAATCTCAAATCAATGCCAACGTCCCAGACATGGTCTTACATGACAAAACAGAACAGATATCTATGTCATAACATAGCTAACCTATCTATTTCTAGGTTCGGACGGGACTTCTCAGACGTTGTCACTATATCGACCTTATCTCGAAATTTATATGCATAACATCACAAAGATATTCATTATCCACAATAATCATGAGAACATTTACAATTTCATATAAATGCGTTCAATTGCATATTGACTTACCTCTGATTCGGTTTATCGGAATAGAAACGGCTACTCGTTTACTTTCGCTTTCCCATGATCTAAATACATTTTCCTCGGTTCTTGATCTAAACATATTCAGAATTGCCCCTTTTATTCGCTAGTTCATTCAATTCAATCGAAAGACACATATTTAGGGCAATTTGCAAATTAGCCCTCACATTTGCACACTTAATCAATTTAGTCTATTTTTCACCAAACATCAAATTCACAAAATCTACTTATACACAAGCTTGGCCAAATATATAAATATCACATTCAAACCCACATTTCTTGTCAAATTCACAAATTAGTCCCTCAATTTGTCATTTTTTCAATTTAGCCCTATTAGGCTAAATTCATCAAAACTTCAAGAACAAAACATGTTCATCTACCACCAATCTATCATTTAACACCTTAAAGCATCACAAAGCTCAACATATCAACAATGGCATCTCACACAAACATCATCAATTTATCAAATTGGAACATGGGTTTGATAGTAGACGAAGCAACGATTACAAAAATGTAGAAATTATCAAAAACTGAAATCAAATCATACCTTAATCAGAGCTTACAAAGGCTGAATACTAGGCTTCTTTATCTTTTCTTTTCTTTTGTGTATATTCGGTGGAAGAATGAATAAATAAGGCTTGTTTTTGTTTTCCTTATAATAATATATATAACTTATAATATAATATACTAATTTTAACATATATTATAAACTTATGAAAACATATAATATATATATAAGGCCGCATTTAATGCTGTCCACTCCTTTTAGTAATGGCTTAATTGTCATATGAGTCCTTACTCTTAAAAAGACATAACAATTGAGCACCCTTTCATAAAACATGCCATTTTCACTTTTTATGCAATTTCATCCTTTTTCAAATTAAACACACAGACATACAAATTTTTTCACGAAAATTTATCACATGCTAATTCACATATCAATGACACAGAAAATAATATTAAAATATTTTACGAACTCAGATTTGTGGTTCCGAAACCACTGTTTCGACTAGGGTATAAACTGGACTGTTATAATTCTTTCCCTTAGAGATTTTCGTCCCCGAAAATCTGACCGTTAAACAGATTTGGAAATTGCTGACTCATTGAATGTTCAGGCTCCCAGGTAGCCTCTTCAATCCCATGTCTATTCCACAGTACTTTTACTAACGAAATTTTCTTATTTCTCAACTCTTTCACTTCACGAGCTAAGATACGGATCGGTTCCTCTTCATCTGTCATATCAGATCAGATTTCAATTTTAGATGGGGCAATCACATGTGACGGATCAGATCAATATCTATGAAGCATCGAAACATGAAATACATTGTGTATCTTTCTAGTTCAAAAGGCAACTTCAATCTATATGCAACAGGTCCAACACGCTCAATGATCTCATACGGTCTGATGAACCTCGAACTTAATTTACCTTTACATCTGAATCGAAGCACTTTCTTCCATGGAGACACTTTCAGAAATACTTTGTCGCCAATTTCAAATTCTATATCTTTTTGGTTCAAGTCTACATAAGACTTCTGACGATCAGATGATGCTTTCAAACAATCTTGGATTAGTTTCACCTTCTATTCTGAATCTTTTATCAGATCAACCCCATGTAACTTATTCTCACTGAGTTCAGTCTAATACAAAGGTGTACAACATTTTCGTCCATACAAAGCTTCATAAGGTGCCATTTTGATGCTCGTCTGAAAACTATTATTGTATGCAAATTCAATCAAGGGTAGATACTGTTCCCATGAACCATGAAACTCTAGTACACAATATCTTAACATGTCTTCCAGAATCTGAATAGTCCGTTCAGACTGACAATCAGTTTGCGGATGGAAAGCTGTACTGAAGTGTAATTTCATTCCCAAAGCTTCTTGAAATTTCTTTCCGAATCTCGACGCAAACCTCGGATCTTTGTCGAATACAATAGACAGTGGCACTCCGTGCAATTTCACAATCTCAGAAATATAGAGCTCGGCTAACCTGTTAAGTAATAAATCAGATCTTACTGGGATAAAACGGGCAGATTTTGTTAATCTATCAACTACGACCCATATCGCATCTTTCTTTCTCGGAGTCTGAGGTAAACCAGAAACAAAATCCACGGTTACTTTATCCCATTTCCACTCAGGAATCATAATTGGTTGCAACAACCCAGACTGAACTTGATGTTCAGCTTTCACTTGCTGACAAGCTAAACATTTTGAAACAAAGTCAGAAATGTCCCATTTCATACCAGACCACCAGTAGTGTCTTTTCAAATCCTGATACATTTTTGTGCTTCCCGAATGAACAGATAGACGACTATTATGAGCTTCATTCAAGATTAACTGAACCTACTCTGGATTTCTCAGAACACAGATATGATCTTGGAATCTCAAACAATCATCAACAATTTGAAATTTAGATTCGGAATTCACCTCACACTGAGCTCGTTCCGCTAGCAATTCATTATCAAATTTTTGAGCATCACATATCTGTTGTAAGAACAACGTTTTGGCTTTTAATTCAGCTAACACAGAACTATCATCAAATAAATCTAACTGAGCATTCAAAGCATATAATACAAACAATGATTTTCTACTCAAAGCATCAGCAACAACATTCGCTTTACTCGGATGATAATCTATCACGAGTTCTTAATCTTTTAACAGCTTTAACCATCTTCTTTGACGCAGGTTCAAATCTTTCTGAGTCATCAGGTATTTTAGACTTTTATGATCTAAAAACATGTGACATTTCTCACCTATAGATAATGACGCCAAATCTTTAGCGCAAACACAATCGCAGCTAACTCAAGGTCGTGCGTCGGATAATTCTTTTCATGAGGCTTCAACTGTCTCTAGGCATAAGCTACCACTTTGCCTTCCTACATCAAAACACATCCCAGACCATTTAATGAAGCATCACTTTACACAACAAATTCTTTACCCGCTTTTGGCTGTACTAACACTAGAGCTTCTGTTAACAGAGTTTTCAATTGATCAAAACTTTTCTGGCATTTATCTGACCATTCAAATCTGATATCTTTCCGAAGTAATTTAGTTAACGGAGTAGCTATTGTCGAAAAGCCTTTCACAAATCTGTGGTAATAACCAGCCAAACCTAGAAAACTGTGGACTTCAGATACATTTCTCGGAGGTTTCCAATTCAGAATAGCAGAGATCTTGCTTGGATCAACTCGGATCCCAGATGCTGACACAATATGTCCTAGAAAACTAACCTCGTGCAACCAGAATTCACACTTGCTGAATTTCGCATACAATTACTTTTCTCTCAAAGTTTGCAAAACAACTTTCAAATGTTCCACATGCTCACCCTCATCACTAGAATAAATCAAAATGTCATCTATGAATACTACAACAAATCGATCTAGGTGCGGTCTAAAAATTCTGTTCATCAGATCCATAAAAACAGCAGGAGCATTGGTTAGTCCAAATGGCATAACTAAAAACTCGTAATGTCCGTCCCTCGTTCTGAATGCAGTCTTCGGAATATCTGAATCTTTCACTCTCAACTGGTAATATCCCGATCTTAGATCAATCTTGGAAAACACAGTAGCTCCTTTCAACTGATCAAACAAGTCATCAATTCTAGGCAACAAATATTTATTCTTTATTGTCAGCTTATTCAACTGACGATAATCAATACACATCCTCATCGTGCCATCTTTCTTTTTCACAAACAAAATCGGAGCACCCCAAGGCGAAAAACTCGGTCTAGGAAACCCTCTCTCAGTCAATTCTTGCAACTGCGACTTCAATTCTTTTAACTCTGTTGGTGCCATTCTATATGGAGCTATCGAAATAGGTGTAGTACCAGACAACAATTCAATACCAAACTCAACTTCACGAATCGGAGGTAAACCCGACAATTCTTCAGGGAACACATCAGAAAACTCACAAACAACTGGCACTGACTCAATCTTCCTTTCAGACATTTCGAATCAATCACATAAGTGAAATATGCCTCATAACCCTTTTTCAAACAACTCTGAGCTTTCAAAACAGATATCGTAGTAGGCAATCCATTCAAATCACTAGATTCAACTCGTACAATCTCATCTTTCGGACATCTCAAATCTATAGTTTTCTTTTGCAGTTCACAATAGCATCATGCATAAACAACCAATCCATACCCAAGATAATATCAAACTCATCAAATAGCAAAAGCATCAAATCAGCAAGGAAACAATTATCTTGAAACATTAATGGACAATTCTTGCATACTATGTCAACCAGAACACTTTTACCTAAGGGGTTCGATACTTTTATAGTAAACTCAGTAGACTCTACAGGCAAAGTCTTGCTAAACACTAAATTCATGCATATGTATGAATGAGTAGAACCAGGGTCTATCAAAGCAATCACAGAAGTATCATAAAGAGTAAAAGTACCCGTTATAACATCTGGTGAAGAAGCTTCCTCACGAGCTCGGATAGCATACGCTCTGGCTGGCGCTCTAGTTTCGGATCTGACAACATTGTTTCTCATAGTTCTCTGACTACAACTAACATTTCTGACATTTTTCGATAGCCCACCTCTCACAGGTGCATTTTTAGATCTCAATTTCTGAACAGTTTCTGGATCGACAGACTCAGGGCAATCACGAATAAAATGATTGAGCGAACCACATCTAAAGCAAGCTCTGTCGTTTAATCTACAACTTTCCGGATGTCTTTTTCCATAATGTTTACATTCAGGTCTCTCGGATTGGATATTACCAACACTGGCCATTGAAGTTGCTAGAGTTTTAGAGCTTATTTGCGACCTAGATTGATTTCTATTCGCATGTCCCACATTATCTCTGGAATGACTCTGGTTATCTCTAAATTTCTTTGAAGATGACTGAAATGATTTGCTTGGAAATCTTTTTCTCATATCACGGGCTTCAGATTCAGCTTTTCTCTTATCTTTCCCGAGTGCCTCAGCTTTGCAAGCTCTGTCAACGAGTACAACAAACTCTTTTATTTCCAAAATCCCGACTAACAGATGAATGTCTTCATTAAGGCCATCTTCGAACCTTTTGCACATTCTAGCTTTAGATGATACACATTCTCGAGCATACTGACTCAGTCTCACAAATTCTCGTTCATATTCTGTAACAGACATACGGCTCTGTTTAAGTTCTAAAAATTCTTTCCGTTTTTGATCAACAAATCTCTCACTGATATACTTCTTTCAAAACTCGATCTGAAAGAAATCCCATGTAACTCGTTCTCTCGAAACAACAGAAATTAGAGTTTTCCACCATTGATAAGCTACATCTCGGAGTAATGATACAACACATTTTATACATTCATCCAGAGTCAGAGACATTTCATCAAATACCCGTATCGTGTTTTCAATCCAGAACTCAGCCTTTTCAGCATCATCATCTTTAGTAGCTCAGAATTCTTCTGCCCATGCTTACGGATCTTGTCAACAGGAGGCTTATTCAACAGATTCGGATGCATAACTGGTGGCACAACTGTAATCTGAGGGGGATTAACCAGGGCGGGGGTTGTGAAACAGTCGGGTTATTCTATACAAACTGTGTGAACCACTCACTCATCATCTGGAAGAAAGCTTGTTTAGCTTCTTCCTCTTGACCGCTTCAGTAGGGTCTTGATTCGTAGGCGCCACCGCCTTGCGCGAGCAGAACATTACTTTCTATGTCGCTACCATCGCTTCTTTTTCGGGATCCATACTATACGAAAATCACATTTATATGTCTGGATTCATCACACTATCACAATTCAGATATATGGCATGTATAGCTAGACTCTGACATGCTACGTTAGTCTGAGAATCGGCTAAACCGTAGCTCTGATACCAACCAAATGTAACACCCCTATCTCGAGTCCATCGCCAGATTAAGGTTAGAAATGTTACCGGACAGATCGGAAACATTCACAGACAATATCATACATTCAATCATCATTCTCAAACACAATGTCCCTTAATCGGGTCCTCAAGATCTTAATCATACTTATAAGTCGAGTCGAGACTAAATTGAAAAACATATGAAATTTTATGAAAATTTGAAGCTTTTCTAAAGTCCAGGGGAGACACGCCCGTGGGAGGAGACCGTGTGCCCTCCACGGCTTCTAGACACACCCGTATCCAACCTTGTTTACTAGCTATACCAACACGGTCATTAGGCACGCCCGTGTGCCATCGCCTTGTACTTTTAAGCTATATACTGACTTCCTCACCACGGCCACCAAGCACGCCCGTGTCAAGGCCTTGCATTTTTATGTTAGCTACTAACTTGCACACCACGACTAGATGACACGCCCGTGTCGAGGCTGTATGATTTTAGGTTGCATCCTGCCAATTTACCCACGGTCTAAGGCACGCCCGTGTGCCACAACCATGTGTCATTATAGGCCATGTACAAGGCCAAAATGCCAACCAAATGGTTCATACCTATAAGCATCATTTACCAACACATATCAAGCATATATGGCAACCAAAAACTTACAAATAGCCATCCAAATCATGCACATTTGATCACTAAGATATTCACAACTATACATTAAATTTTCATTCAATATATACATTCAAAACCAATACTAAACATACCAATTTGCATAACTAAAAATCAACTATACCTATGCACCATTTGTCTATAAACTTACCATATCAACCATATCATATATTAAACTAGTCATGCCAAAACAACTTTCCAATTCACATTCATCTAAGCATGATACCAAAACATAACTAGCCAAATCACATGGCTAAGTTCCCTTTACAAATCATCACAAGAACTAGCCTATACATGCCATATCTAGCTATATACATATCCAAGGTGTACCAAAATGATATTAGTAGTGTGATGACGATCCTTGACGGTCTCGAGCCTTCAGTAGCTTTGACGACCTATAAAACAGATTAAACACACACAGAATAAGCTTTCCAAAAGCTTAGTAAGTCATATACAAATATCTTAACATAATTCATTCATAAGTATGGCAATTTTGAATTCATTAACATATCCTTAATTCAAACACATAAATGAACTCTTTGTTCAATTGTTTTGCCATTTCTTACCAATCCACACATCCCAAAGATCTCATTTGCTCATACCTCAAACACATATATATCTCAAGGTTCATTTGCATTAATGCACATACATACTTACCTTCCATGCTTGTACAAAGCATATATATATCAACGTACCTGAAACGGATGTACATTCACGTATATGTTCCTAACTCAAAATTGTAATTCGTATCACAGATTTTCCCGTTGAACCATAAGGAATCCAATAGGATAAATCAAAAGCTCAGAATAGTAGTACAATGCCATCGTCCCAGACGAGGTCTTACAAGTACTCAAATATTGATGCCACTATCCGAGACAGGGTCTTACACGAATCAGAACGATGCCAATGTCCCAGACATGGTCTTACACATAAAGATCATAATGATGCTAATGTCCCAGATGTGGTCTTACACATAATCAGATATTGATGCCATTGTCCCGGACATGGTCTCACACGAATCTCAAATCAATGCCAACGTCCCAGACGTGGTCTTACATGACAAAATAGAACAGATATCTATGTTATAACATAGCTAACCTATCTATTCCTAGGTTCATACGGGACTTCTCAGACGTTGTCACTATATCGACCTTATCTCAGAATTTATATGCATAACATCATATAGATATTCATTATCCACAATAATCATGAGAACATTTACAATTTCATATAAATGCGTTTAATTGCATATTGACTTACCTCTGATTCTGTTCATCATAATAGAAACGGCTACTCGTTTACTTTCGCTTTCCCATGATCTAAATTTGTTTTCCTCAGTTTTTGATCTAAACATATTCAGAATTAACCCTTTTATTCGCTAGTTCATTCAATTCAATCCAAAGACACACATTTAGGGCAATTTGCAAATTAGCCCTTATATTTGCACACTTAATCAATTTAGTCCATTTTTCACCAAACATCAAATTCACAAAATCTACTTATACATAAGCTTGGCCAAATATATAAATATCAAATTCAAACCCACATTTCTCGTCAAATTCACAAACTAGTCCCTCAATTTGTCATTTTTTCAATTTAGCCCTATTAAGCTAAATTCATCAAAACTTTAAGAACAAAACATGTTCATCTACCACCAATCTATCATTTAACACCTTAAAGCATCACAAAGCTCAACATATCAACAATGGCATCCCACACAAACATCATCAATTTATCAAATTGAAACATGGGTTTGATAGTAGATGAAGCAACAATTACAAAAATGTAGAAACTATCAAGAACCGAAATCAAATCATACCTTAATTAGAGCTTACAAGGGCCGAATACTAAGCTTCTTTATCTTTTCTTTTCTTTTGTGTATATTCGGTGGAAGAATGAATAAATAAGGCTTGTTTTTGTTTTCCTTATAATAATATATATAACTTATAATATAATATACTAATTTTAACAAATATTATAAACTTATGAAAACATATAATATATAAACATAACATATATATAAGACCACATTTAATGCCGTCCACTCCTTTTAGTAATGGCTTAATTGCCATATAAGTCCTTACTTTTAAAAAGACATAACAATTGAACACCCTTTCATAAAACATGTCATTTTCACTTTTAATGCAATTTCATCCTTTTTCAAATTGAACACACAGACATACAAATTTGTTCTTGGAAATTTATCACATGCTAAGTCACATATCAACGGCATAAAAAATAATATTAAAATATTATACGGACTCAGATTCGTGGTTTCAAAACCATTGTTCTGACTAGGATATAAATCGGACTGTTACAGGAAGGCTCTTCAGCCTATTATTTGGCAGCTCAGCTGCAATTTACTAATTATGTCCCGCATTCGATACTACTTGTAGTGTAGGGATGGGTGGCTATTTTAAACCCCACATGAAGTGTAGGGATGGACAGAGATGGTGTGTAGAGGCTGGTTGGGTAGGACTCTGTTTACTAGTTAATGTATATCTGATAATGTTACTGTGATGGGCTTATTCCCTAATGCATATTGTAACATCCCCAAACCCGGCCCATTCTCTACGACCGAATCTGGTTATGTTATTGCGGAAAGACGGTTGAAAAACCTCGTTAACTTAGCATAAAGCATGAAAGAATTCAATTTTGAAAACTATATCGATATATGTGAGTAAAACGAATTCCTCTTACTTAAAACTCATGTAATTTCTTTTTTGTTGTGTGAAAACATTTTTGAGTTAATAAGAATTTAAAATAACAAAACCATAATCAAGTAATACCAAATAATAAAATGGCCTTTATTACAACCCCATAATTCAAATAAAGTACTTATATCAAAACCAAACATAAAATATTAAATCATCATCTTCGGCATAGGCCACCTTGTCCTTTCCGATCCCTGGTCCACCTTATGCAATACACGAAAATGGTTAAAGGAAAAAGGTGAGTCACCAAGACTCGATGTGCCACCCTTTTTCCCTGGATTAGCAAAATATCATATGCAACATAAACATAACCATCATGCATCCAATCAATATGCACCCAATCCTAACCATCCATACACCTTTTCTACCCGTGTGGTACCAAACCACCGGTGGTGCCAAACCACCGGTGACATATAGTCACAATGTGTTACCAAAACACCGTGTCCCAAAGACACGATATCCGTCAATGTGGTGCCAAACCACCGGTGTCCCAAAGACACGCGTTGTGATACCAAATCACCGTGACCGAAGTCACAAATCCGATGATGGGGCCAACCCATCGTGGTGATACCAAATCACTAGCGACAATCCCGTATCTCTCTCAGTGGGGCCAACCCACTGCGGTGGTGTCCAACCACGAGGGGGCAGTCGCAATGAGGTGCCAAACCTCCGTGTCCCAAAGACACAAATGTGGTACCAAACCACCGTGGTGACCAGTCACAATAATCGGGTGATGGGGCCAACCCATCGTGTGATACCAAATCACCGGCGTCAATCCTCAATACCGCCTTGTGGGGCCAACCCACCGTGGTGCGAAACCACGGGACGAGACGCTGAGGTGCCAAACCTCCGAGGTGCCAAACTCTCCGTGACCCAAAGTCACAAAGTTGTGTTACCAAAACATCGTGCTCGTCAAGACAAAATATCACCGCCCCTCTCTCATATCACCCATCATTATACCAACTCATGTATAGTATTCAAATCATGCAAACATGTTTAACGTTGCATCTCATAGCACATACATCATAAATCATGACATCATGTATCAATAACGATTACTCATAATGAAACGGACTTACACTGAATCCGCACATACCCCATAGGGTATCATATCACTCAACCATACTATCTCGATTTTACCAATCAATCGGTTTATCAAACATATACAAAGTAAGAAGTGTGTTAGTTTACACACACGTTACTAATACGACTATCAAATCCCGAGATCAAGATCTAACGCACTAGATCCCCTTCCTTAACACTTTTCGAGCACTAGCCACAACTCGAGATATGCGAGATCAAGCCTTCCCCTACAATCGGCCAAAACTAAACAACATAATCATGCTAATCAACCTCTAAAAGGTATAATCGTAATTTTACCTACTAAGGGTATTTTCAGTAAATTCACAACCGAAATGGCCTTCCAGAAGGCCTAATGTCACCACTAGCGACTCAGCTACCATTTCCGGTCATACCGGACGATTGGGCCTAAAACCCGATTTCGGCCCATCCGGGCCCACATGCTCGTGTGGCCCACCTAGCACAAATCTAGCCACGTATATAACTTCCACCTAGTCTAGTTCAACATATACTAACCAATCATGCAATTTACTCATATAGGCCCACGGGCCCATTGGGCCCACTTCTACCATCGAGGCCCAAGCAAATTTCCAACCCACGAGAATACTACTGATGGCCTCAACTATCGCGTCGAAGCCCCACACATGCGCTCGCACGCTCGTGTGGCTACTAATGCCGTGTAACCGGCATTTCGGCATTTTGCCGCTCTACAACTAGAGTAGAGAGAGTTACACACCTGATAGGACTGCAGGGGCTAATCCGCGCCCACCACTCTTGTGCCCAAACGCCTCCAAGATGTGTTTACTCTCCTCCTAGCATGCTCCTTATATAGCTAGCTCTTCACCTTCATTCTTTGTGTCTTTCCGATGTGGGATCCCTTCACATAGAGTTTAAATTCAACCAAAACTTGCCGTCCCAATCATAAAATAAATACTCCTTGCTTCTCATGAGATTCGAACCTGTGCTCCTTGCAACATAATCCTCGCCGCTAGCCACTTTACCACAAGCTCCTCTTGTGTCTTAAACCATCTTGCAACTAAATATAAACTATGGGCCAAATTCTAAGGTCCAAGCAAAAGAAACCAAAATGCAAAAGCCAAGACTTGAACCTTGGACCTCCTTCCTTCCTTGTGGCGTCACTCCTTGTCCCCTAAGTGGCGTCACTTTGCCACTACACCACACACTCCTTTTGTGTCATTTTTCTCCATATTTTATTCTTAAGGCCTATCTCGCCAACTTCCAGGTTTTTTTCACCTAAAACCAAAATTTCCCCAAAGCCAATATTTGATCCCGGACTTCATGTAAGCCCTCTAATCTTCCAAACTCACTTATCTAATAAGTCTAACTTGCATTTAAGCCGATCTCTTATTCTCTCGAAATTTTAACGCTACTACGCCTAAGGCCCATTGGGCTCAATTCTCCTAGGCCCAATTTTGGGATGTTACAAATCTACCTTCCTTAAAGAAATTTCGTCCTCGAAATTTCGAACTAACTAACAGTCGCACATCCTAACCTACCACACTACGCTCTTGCTGCGCACTCTGATCTTAATAAAGCTGTCATTCCACCTTGACCACGTCCGCGACAACCACGTCCCCTAGATCTCATATCTAGCGTCGCGATTTAATCGATTAAAAGTTTTATGCATTAGAAATTTTGTTCCACTGTTTTATCCACGAGCAAATTTTATGAATGTGTTCGGAAGTCGTTTTTTCGAGCAATCAAAGTTTCATCTCAAGTTCTCTGTTCTAATTCAAACATTCACATACTTCACTAAAGACACATTCATTCATACATGTCACTTTCTTGAGCATTCCCAACCTGGTAATAATTCCGTCATTTTCCTATAGGGGTATTTCTATAATAACTCAGGGTTAATTTGAAAATAGTTTTCAAATTAAAGATATTTCAAAGTTTACAAAATCTCAGGGGTCATCTTCAAAATTTTGTTTTTCAAACCAGATGTGTTGCAAAAATTTCAGAAATCGGGGTTATTTCAGTAATTTTGGAAGTTAAAGGTATTTTCATAAGTTTCCCAAATCAGGATATCTCGATATTTGTAAAACAAAAGTTTTTGATATTTTCATAATCTAAGAACATTTTAGTAAAAATCGAGGGCATTATGAAAATTTAGAAACCAAGGGCATTTCGGTAATTTTGTTCATCGTGGTAATTTTGTAAATTTTCAAATCGAGGTATCTTGAAAATAGCATTTTTGTATACTTTTGCAAAGTAGGGAAATTTTATTAAAATTGGAGTTAAACCGAAAATCTTGAAATTTAGGGGCATTTTAGTAATTTTTAACACAGGGGTATTTTTGTAATTTCCCCATACTAGGTATCTTAACATTTTGAAATTTCGAGATTTTGGTATTTTGCAAAGTAAAATCATTTTAATGAAGTTGAGGTAGTACTGTAATTTTACAATACAAGGGCATTTTTGTAATTTTGCCACTAGGGGCATTTTGGAAATTTTGGTAAATCGAGAAAACGTCTTTCAAAATCGATTTAGGGTTTACACCCCAAAGGGGTAAGTTTAAAAATTTTAAAACTAGGGGTTTTAAAACAAGAAGGCTAATCCCTTTCGGGTTTAATACTTGGTTTAGCCTATGAACAAGTCTTCTTGGTTAAGGAGAACCGTAGCTACACACCGTAGGATTCGCGTAAGAGGAGGTGAGTCGCTAGGATCGCTTAAATACCAAGCTCTTCTCGAATACCAATCCTCGACATGCGTCATGATGGTTACCACACCTTAACTCTGACTTACTTCACACGAGTTTGTTTAGTAGCCTTAAGTCTTATGCATGTGTTTAAGTAGACTAGTCCTGGGTTCAACAGATCCTAGTTCACTAATCTACGTTCCCATAAAAGCCCATAATATTCACATATAAATCAATTCATACAAACAAATCACTTCAAGAAAGTCCGGAGTACTTACCCGTGGACTTCTGCCTGAGGTACAAAGTGCCATGCGAATAACTTGAAAAGTTTCTTAAAAGCCCATATTTTGAAAAGCCCTTTTTTTTTTTTTTAAAAGTGTTTTTGGGCCCAAAACCCTCAAAGCCGAGTTTTGGAACCGGCTCGATACCAAACAAGAACATTCCCAAACCCGGCCCATTCTCCTACGACCGAATCTGGTTATGTTATTGCGGAAAGACGGTTGAAAAACCTCGTTAACTTAGCATAAAGCATGAAAGAATTCAATTTTGAAAACTATATCGGATATGTGAGTAAAACGAATTCTCTTACTTAAAACTCATGTAATTTCTTTTGTTGTGTGAAAGCATTTTTGAGTTAATAAGAATTTAAAATAACAAAACCATAACCAAGTAATACCAAATAATAAAATGGCCTTTATTACAACCCCATAATTCAAATAAAGTACTTATATCAAAACCAAACATAAAATATTAAATCATCATCTTGTGATAGGCCACCTTGTCCTTTCCGATCCCTGTCCCACCTTATGCAATACACGAAAATGGTTAAAGGAAAAAGGTGAGTCACCAAGACTCGATTGTGCCACCCTTTTCCCTGGATTAGCAAAATATCATATGCAACATAAACATAACCATCATGCATCCAATCAATATGCACCCAATCCTAACCATCCATACACCTTTTCTACCCCGTGTGGTACCAAACCACCGTGGTGCCAAACCACCGTGACATATAGTCACAATGTGTTACCAAAACACCGGTGTCCCAAAGACACGATATCCGTCAATGTGGTGCCAAACCACCGTGTCCCAAAGACACGTTTGTGATACCAAATCACTGGTGACCGAAGTCACAAATCCGATGATGGGGCCAACCCATCGTGTGATACCAAATCACTAGCGACAATCCCGTATCTCTCAAGTGGGGCCAACCCACGGTGGTGTCCAACCACAGGGACGAGTCGCAATGAGGTGCCAAACCTCTGTGTCCCAAAGACACAAATGTGGTACCAAACCACTGGTGACCGAAGTCACAATAATCGGGTGATGGGGCCAACCCATCGTGTGATACCAAATCACTGGCGTCAATCCCTCAATACCGCCTTGTGGGGCCAACCCACTGTGGTGCGAAACCACGGGGACGAGACGCCGAGTGCCAAACCTCTGAGGTGCCAAACCTCGGTGACCCAAAGTCACAAAGTTGTGTTACCAAAACACCGGTGCTCGTCAAGACAAAATATCACCGCCCCTCTCTCTCATATCACCCATCATTATACCAACTCATGTATAGTATTCAAATCATGCAAACATGTTTAACATTGCATCTCATAGCACATACATCATAAATCATGACATCATGTATCAATAACAGTACTCATAATGAAACGGACTTACCTGAATCCGTGCACATACCCCATAGGGTATCATATCACTCAACCATACTATCTCGATTTTACCAATCAATCAGTTTATCAAACATATACAAAGTAAGAAGTGTGTTAGTTTACACACCTGGTTACTAATACGACTATCAAATCCCGAGATCAAGATCTAACGCACTAGATCCCCTTCCTTAACACTTTTTCGAGCACTAGCCACAACTCGAGATATGCGAGATCAAGCCTTCCCCTACAATCGCCAAAACTAAACAACATAATCATGCTAATCAACCTCTAAGGGTATAATCGTAATTTTACCTACTAAGGGTATTTTCGTAAATTCACAACCGAAAATGGCCTTTCCGAAGGCCTAATGTCACCACTAATGACTCAATTACTACCATTTCCGGTCATACCGGACGATTGGGCCTAAAACCCGATTTCGGCCCATCCGGCCCACATGCTCGTGTGGCCCACCTAGCACAAATCTAGCCACGTATATCACTTCCACCTAGTCTAGTTCAACATATACTAACCAATCATGCAATTTACTCATATAGCCTCACGGGCCCATTGGGCCCACTTCGCCCATCGAGGCCCAAGCGGCCCCAACCCACGAGAATACTACGATGGCCTCAACTATCGCGTGAAGCCCCACACATGCGCGCGCCGCACGCTCGTGTGGCTACTAATGCCGTGTAACCGCATTTCGGCATTTTGCCGCTCTACAACTAGAGTAGAGAGAGTTACACACTGATAGGACTTACACACACGATAGGACTGGGGCTAATCCACGCTCCGACCACTCTTGTGCCCAAACGCCTCCAAGATGTGTTTACTCTCCTCCTAGCATGCTCCTTATATAGCTAGCTCTTCACCTTCATTCTTTGTGTCTTTCCGATGTGGGATCCCTTCGTCGCAGAGAGTTTAAATTCAACCAAAACTCTTGCCATTCAATCATAAAATAAATACTCCCTTGCTTCTCATAAGATTCGAACCCAGGCTCCCTTGCAACATAATCCCTGTCGCTAGCCACTTTACCACAAGCTCCTCTTGTGTCTTAAACCATGCGCAACTAAATATAAACTATGGGCCAAATTCTAAGGTCCAAGCAAAAAGAAACCAAAATGCAAAAGCCAAGACTTGAACCTTGGACCTCCTTCCTTCCTTGTGGCGTCACTCCCTTGTCCCCTAAGTGGCGTCACTTTGCCACTACACCACACACTCCTTTTGTGTCATTTTTCTCCATATTTTATTCTTAAGGCCTATCTGCCAACTTCCAGGGTTTTTTTTCACCTAAAACCAAAATTTCCCCAAAGCCAATATTTGATCCCGGGACTTCATAGAAGCCCTCTAATCTTCCAAACTCACTTATCTAATAAGTCTAACTTGCATTTAAGCCGATCTCTTATTCTCTGAAAATTTAAACGCTACTACGCCTAAGGCCCATTGGGCTCAATTCTCCTAGGCCCAATTTTGGGATGTTACACATATTTTATACTGAAACTAAAATGAGCTAAGGCCTAGACTGCATTTGACTGTTTGTTATGATAGACTGTAGTTTGACTCTATGCTTGTCTTCTGTGGGGATTACACACTGAGTTAACGTAAACTCACCCCTTTTCTATTTTATCTGTATAGGTATTCCCTAGACTTTGACGGATCGGTGCGGCGGAGGATCAACGGTGACCACATGACTATTGAACGGATCTAATTGCATTTAAGGTTTTTAATTTCTATTATTTTTGGAGTAATTTTTATGTAATAACGGTTTAAAAAGCTTCCGCTACAGAATATGTTTTTAAGCGAATCAGATTATCAAGTAAACAATTTTAAAATTAACGAGAGATGAATAAAAGCTAACAAACGGAAATAATTTTAACTTGATAATTCGATTTCAAATTTCATTCCACGTGACATTTCCAGATTTGGCCATAACGTCTAGGCCGGTTTGGGGTGTTACATTTAGTGGTATCAGAGCCAAGTTAAAAAACTCAATTGTGGATTTTGTGTTCTAAAATTTGGTTTTTAAAAGAATTAGTTTCAAATAATTTGAAATGATTTGACTGAGAATGTGGTACACTGTGCCTCCGGCGCTGATCCTATAAGTATTCTGATGAACTGTTATGATAGTCTGTTTTGAAACACTCTAGTTAGTGTATACTGATACTGTAGTGAAACTAAAACTGATAGAGACTGTATTTGCAAAAAAGCAAACTTCGAATATATGATACTACTTACATAAAACATCTGTTAATAAATACTAAAACTTTAACTGATTCATAAAATTCATAATACAGATAAATTCGTATAGACATGAGCGCATGAGGTATCTGTGGACGTGGTACTCAAGGCCGTGGTAAGGGCTGTAGAGGAGCTCGAGCTAAGTCCTCTTTTCTAGGTAACATGTCAAATCTAGACACGAGTGAGACACTTGTGTCACCTACTACTGAGACTGAGTCTCAGAGTCGAACGGCTGGGGACGACGCACTGTCCCAAGCCATGCTGAGGATATTAGAAAGGGTCGCTGGGCCCAATTCTAGATCTTGGGTGTCACAATGGAGCTAAGTTGTTTAGGGGTGTCACAAGAGTCACCTCTAATGTGGTTGAATACTGTTTGGAGGCCACAGAGAGGATTATGGACGATTAGGGCTAAACTGCAAAGATTAGAAAATATGATATTCTAGAATATTTAAGTATGAAATAACATCATAAAAAAAATTATTAGGGGTCCTTATTTAGCAATTAAACCATTATATGTTAAGATCGACAAAAATGGACATGGGAAGGAAAAATCTCAAGAAAGGGCCTTAAGGGTATTTTTGTCATTTGGTTAATAAAAGAATTAAAAAGGGAAAAAGAAGTCAAAATTTTGTTCATCTTCTTCTCCCATGGCTGAAAATCACTAAGGAAGATATAGCTAGGGTTTTTTCATATTCCAAGCTTGATAGTAAGTGCATCTTAGCCCTGTTTTTAATGTTTTACGTGTTTTTAAGATCCTTGTAGCTCGATTTAGCTATTTCTAGCTATATTTTGAGCTAGGATTTATGTTCAAAAATTTACCCATGTATGACATGCATATATTTTGATGTTTTATGGAAGAATATGAAAGTTTGATGTATGATAAACATCTTTTTCTAAGTGATTTTCATGAAAAATGCATAAAATGACCAAATTGTAAAAGTTATAAAAATGGTCATACATGAGTCAAATAGTGGAAATTAGGGGCTGTTGTAGTTAAGAAAATGATTCGGCTAGGATTGAAATACAAGAAAGTTGAATAAAAATCATTTTACGAACTTAGGGGCAAAAATGTTATTATGAGAAAGTTTAAGGGCAAAATAGAAATTTTGCCAAAGTGTGATTCATGAGTCAATTTAGTCAATGTGAGTACTAAACAAGTGAAATTGTTATTACAGATTAAGAAACATGAAGCCTGAACCGAAACTAAGGCAATGACAAAGTGTTGGACTAAATCGAACATTCACACACATTTTGAGTACCAAGGTAAGTTTGTGTGAAATTAAGGTTACTTATGTTATTTTGTTTAAATTACTTATTATTTTGAGAAATGCATATCATTTTCATGAAATCTTATTGATGATGTCCTAATGAGAAAATTATGAGATTTTGCTAAGTAAAGTCCCGATTGAAATTTTAGAATAACGAGGATACCTATGTCACAACATGAGATAAGGACGTTCCCGTACAAGACCATGTTTGGGATATGGCATCAGCACTGAATGCAGATCTCGTATAAGTCCATGTCTGGGACATGGAATCGGCATCGAATACGGAAGGTCCCATGTAAGACCATGTTTGGGACATGGCTTCGGCACCAAAGGAAGACCTCGTGTAAGACCATGCCTGGTGTAACATTCCAAACCCAGCCTAGAAGTTAGGCCTAAATCTGGCATGTCACATTGAAGTGTTTCTCGAAAACCATGTTTTCATTTGTGTTCGTTTATTTTCAAAACGTGGTTTAAAAAAACCATTCCATGTTCAAAATATTATTAATCACTTAGTAAAAAAATTTTCAATTGCGGAAGCTTAATTAAAAAAATTATTTATGGAAACATGATATCAAAAAATTGGGTTGCAGAAATGTAGTGTTTAAAAGCAGTTATTGTTTTGGAAAAATCATATCCTACTTCTAGCAGATATTAAACATGCTTAAGTAAATATCCCAAGTAAAAGTTAAAAATATCAAGGCCTTATTACAACCCAACTCAAAAATCGAAGTGCTTAAATAAGTGAACAAAATAGAAAAACATGTGTGGCTGTGTGGTCGTCTCTAAGTCCCTCGCAGCACCGATCCTCCTAATGTTGGGGATTACCTGCACAATTAAAAACGGGGTGAGTTTACGAAAACTCAGTGTGTAATCCCCTTACTAGAGTAACAGCCAGTATACAGATCAGAGCATACGTGGGCCAAAGCCCACTACAATATCATTTGGGTCACAGCCCATGACAGAATCAATTAGGCCTAGCCCATTACAGAATCAATTCCATATGCATAACGTGTGATGCATGCTAACCCATCCCATCAAACCCTGCATTTGCCTCCGTCCAAACCTGCACTACCTGTAGGGAATAAATCACCCACACCATCCTTACACTCCCAATGTTAGCACGGGTTACGGCACTAACCAAAATCGCAGCAAAGCTGCTAGTATATATATACGGCTCTAAGCCTTCAGTAGTGGTATTATAATTGGCACAAAGCCATCAGTAACTGTATTATGTTTGGCACATAGCCATCGGTGATAATATAATATAATCCGCACACACCTTGGGTAAATATGATCGACACAGAGTCATCGGTATATATGTTAGGCACATAGCCACGGGTAAATACGATTGGCACAAAGCCATAATCAAGATGGCACAGAGCCATATTTAGGTTGGCACAGAGCCATAATCAGATTACACGGCTTTAAGCCGTCCATTGGTCCACAGTCGTCATGCAACCTGTGCGACCCTATCAAAACTTCCTTCGTATCAATGTCCCAACCCCATGCAATATGTCGTGTATGTCATGCTCAATTATTACACGTGTATGCAAAATGGCCATGCTCAGTAACAATCATTTAAACATGTAATAAAAGCATATAAGTCATACAACCACAGTCAAATTAGTCAACTCATTGTCTAAGTCAGTTGTTTACCCACAAGGGCAAAATAGTCATCTTACAATATAAGGGTATTTCGGTGATCCTACCCTACAGGGGTAATTCCGTAATTCTACTTTACAGGGGCATTTTAGTAATTTTACAAACTGAAGGTATTTTAGTAATTTTGCAAACTGAGGGTATTTCAGTAATTTTATAAACCGAGGGTATTTCGGTAATTGCACAAACTAGGGGTATTTTGGTAATTTTGCAAACTAGGGCATTTCGGTAATTTCTTAAACTAGGGGTATTTCGATAATTTTGCAAATCAAGGGTATTTTGGTAATTTTACGAATCGGGGGTATTTTGTAATTATATAAATAAGGGGTATTTCAATAATTTTGCAAACTAGGGTATTTAGGTAATTTTGCAAATCGGGGGTATTTCGGTAGTTTTGCAAATTGGGGTATTTTGGTAATTTTGCAAGTGAGGGGTATTTCAGTAATTTCGTAAACTAGGGTTATTTCGATAATTCTACAAATCAGGGGTATTTTGGTAATTTTACGAATCGAAGGTATTTTGGAAATTTTACAAATCGGGGGTATTTTAGTGATTTTGTAAACTGAGGTATTTCAATAATTTTGCAACTAGTGGGTATTTCAGTAATTTTGCAAACCGGGGTATTTCGATAATTTTGTAAGTTAGGGGTATTTTGATAATTTTTCAAATTAGGGGTATTTTGGTAATTTTGTGAATTGGGGGTATTTTGGTAATTTTACAAATTAAGGGTATTTGGGTAATTTCGCCAACTGGGGGTATTTTCATAATTTCACAAATCGGGGTATTTCGATAATTTTGCAAATCATGGGTATTTCAGTAATTTTGTAAACCAAGGTATTCTAAACAGAGATAACGATGCGAATGGACCTAGGGCCCATTCTCAGCCCAAATGGGCCCACACGCTCGTTTGGCCCATTTAGCCCAAATCTAGCCACAGATATGAGGTTCACATAATCTAGTCCAATATTTGCTAACAATCATACAACTTATCCGATTGGGCCCACAGGCCCATTGGCCCCACATGGCCCCTTTCGGCACAAATAGCCTAAACCTACAAGAACACTCATGATGGCTACAACTATCGCGTCGAAGCTCCCACACGTGCGCTCGCACGCTCGTGTGGCTACCATCGCCGTGTGACCGGCATTTCGGCATTTGCCGCTCTACAGCTAGAGTAGTGCGAAACACACACCTGATAGGAATCTGGAGTTAATCCGCGTTCCGAACACTCCTATGCCCAAACGCCAACCAAGGTATGCTTACTTTCCTCATAGATTGCTCTATTTAAAGCCAGCGTCTCACCTACTCTCATGCTAGCTTCCCAATGTGGGATTTCACCTTCAACAGAGTTTAATTCCATCATAACCACTTGCTGTCCCAACTTAGCAAAATAATATCCCTTTTTTCTTGCAATGGGATTCGAACCCTTGCCCTTTCCTATGCTCTAGACGCTGCATGCCACCACAACACAAGCACTTTTTGTGACTTAAAACATGCGCAACTAAATATAAGTCTATGGGCCAAAGTCTAAGTTCATTTAAAAGGAAATCAAAATGAATTGCAAGCGCCAGGACTTGAACCCACGCTCTCTTACAACCTTAATGACGCCTTGCCACTTGACCATTTACTTCCTTATGTCATTTTTTTCCCAAAATTTATTATTAAAGCCTACTTACTTACTCCCAGGGTTTTATTCACCTAAAACTAAAATTTTTCCTAAAGTCCAGGTTTGAACCCAGGCTTCATGGAAGCCCACTAACCTTCCAAAATCACTCACCTAACATATCCAATATGCATTTTTTATGTTCTCTTGTTCTCAAAAATTTTAAACGCTCCCATGGCCAAGGGCCAATAGGCCCAATTCTTCTAGGCCCACATTCAGGGTGTTACATCTGGGACATGGCATCGACATCGAACTAAGAGATCCCGTGTAAGACCATATCTGGGATATGGCATCGGCATCAAGAGGTGATCCCATATAAGACCATATCTGGGATATGACATTGGCATCGTGATACATGTATGATGAAATTGAGTATCCTTTGATATTCCGAGTAGTTCAATGGGCAAAAGAGCTAAGTATGCAAAGATGATATACAGCTAAATTATATAAGGATGATAATGAGTTCCACTTATGTTAAGGATGATGATGATTTAAGTTCATGTTCGAGTTAGGATAAGTGTTAAATTATGTGACTAAGTAATACAGGTACCATGAGTAAAATACAAGTTATGAAACCATAATGTGAAGTGTGATGGTAAGAGTGAGTATGAGTAAGTATGCCTAAGCACTTAAGAACTTGTGTTGCTATTGTTCTATGAGATGAATAGATATTTACCATGAGTGCTTATGTTGCTATATTAATTCATGCAAACTTAATAAGCTATAGGCTTACCCCTCTCTTTTCCCTTTTCCTTGTAGTATCGCCAAGCTAGCTCGAGGATCGTAGAATGTCGGAGCTAGGATCACACTATCAATCATTCTTTTGGTATAGTAAAGTTGACTTATTTTGAGTATGGCATGTATAGGAACTTGGTCATTTTGTGTTATGTCATATTTGGAAGCCAAAGTGTTGGCTACTAACATTACACACTCATTTTGTAAACGGCCATTGGAAGTTGGCTAATACTTGTCAAGTTTCATATATTTAATGATGATGAGTTTATGAAGTGGATGAATGATGATTAATGATTCTTCATAGTGTATTTTTGCCATGATATATGTTACTTGTGTTTGTATAGTTGTGTTTATATTTCAGGGTGGCAATTGGCTTGGAAAATAGCCTTCTAATTGTCCACATGGGTAGACACACGGCTGTGTGTCTAGGCTGTGTTCGACACATGGTCAGCCCCATGGGTGTGTTGATAGGCCGTGTGTCATCTACATCAAATTTGTGAGAATTTGATTCGTCACACGGGCCAGCACATGGGCGTGTGCTTAGGCCGTGTGCCCCTTAAGAGTTGCTGACATCATAAATAGAATACCTAGGTTTGCACACACGGGTGAGGACATGGTCGTGTCTAGGCCGTGTAGGAGACACGACCCAAAGACACTGGCGTGTGCCCGGTCGTGTAAAAACCCCTGTTGGTTCGAAATGAAAAATAAATTCCACATAGTTTAGGGACATGGACGTGTGTGACCACACGGCCTGCCCATACGGGTGTGTCCCATTTCACACGGGCGTGTGGCCCTGTTTAGGCAAAAATTTTCTAAGTGCATAAAAGTTTCTAGTTAAATTTTGAAACGCTCCGTATGCATGTTTAGGGCCTCGTAGGCCCATAATAAGGATCACATGAATGTGAATTAGAAGTTTTAAGTTGAAAAGAAATTTTATAGCCCAAAATTGTATATTCAAGCAAGTTATGTTTGGTAATTCTTTGTACTCGATTACGAAGTTGAATACGGGTAAGAGGTGTTACATTTAATGGTATCAGAGCTACGATTTAGTCAATTCTCAGACTAACGTAGCATATACATGAGTCTAGCTATAGATGCCATACATATAAGTATTTCTGTAATGATAGTGTAATGACTCCTGACGATTTAAATTGTGTTTTGATATTGTAAATGGATCCCGATAGAGCTATGGCAGATGATGTAAAAAGTAACACTCCGGCTCCCGCTTAAGAGACAATGCCAAATGAAAATAAGAATAGACCTACGATCGTGACTCAGAGAGGAGGAGAAGAGGCTAGGGAAGCCTTTCTCCACATGATGAATGCATGGTATACGGAGTTCATTTGTACGAACCTGAATGTACAACCTCCTCCACCCCCACCTATTCCTCAACCTACCCAGTAGCTCCCCAAGTGGTAGAAGTGGTAAGAAGAGAAAATCCTTTGGCTGATAGAATTTGGAAGCAATGAGCCGAAGAATTCAAGGCTAGTAAATATGATGACCCAGAAAGAGCAGAATTCTGGCTTGAAAATACCATCAGGTTATTTTATGAGTTATCTTGCACACCTGAAGAGTGCATGAAGTATGTGGTGTCTCTTTTGAGAGATTCCATTTATCAGTGGTGGAACACCCTTGTGTCGGTTGTACCAAGGGAAAATATCACATGGGAGTTTTTCCAAGAAGAGTTCCGGAAGAAGTATATTAGCCAGAGGTTTATTGACCAGAAAACAAAGGAATTCCTTGAATTGAAACAAGGTAGGATGACAGTAACCAAATATGAGCGTGAGTTTGTAAGGCTCAACAAATACGCTCGAGAGTATGTATCCACTGAACCCATTATGTGTAAACGGTTTGAGGACGGATTAAATGAAGATATCAAATTATTTGTTGGTGTCCTCAAATTGAAGAAATTTGTTGTGCTAGTGGACCGGGCTTGTAAGGCCGAGGAATTCGTGAAAGAGAAAAGAAAAGCTGAGATGGAGTCTCGTGACTCATGAAAGAGACAAATGAACAAGTTATTTCAATCTTCATCCAAGAAGTCAAGAGACTTCCCTACCCGATCAGCTACTTCAGCCGAGTTTTCAAATAGAAGAGTAAACAGTACTCGGGGATCAAGGCTCAGAATACTTTAGTTGCAAGCGTTAGGAACACTAGACCTAACCAACCAGAATGCCCACTGTATGGCATACGTCACTCCGGTGAGTGCCGAGCACATGAGAGGGCTTGTTTTAAGTGTGGTTCTCAAGATCATTTTATTAGAGAATACCCCGAGATGGTTGAAAAAGAGAAAATTCAGAGTGCGAGATCAGGAAGCACTACTAGAGGGAGACAACAGAGAAACTCGGGAAGTGGGATGAGTAGTAAGAGTACTCCAAGAGAGCAGGCTACAAGATTTGAGGGTAGAGCGCCTGCGAGGACTTATGCCATTCGCGCTCGCGAAGAGGCGTCATCCCCTGATGTAATTACGGGTACATTTTCTCTCCATGATACTAATGTTGTTGCTTTAATTGATCCAGGGTCTAACCATTCATACATTTGCATGAAATTAGTATCTAGCATGGGCTTGCTTGTAGAGTCCACAGAATTCGTGATAAAAGTGTCCAATCCTTTAGGCAAAAGTGTATTAGTTGATAAGGTATGCAAAGATTGTCCATTGATGATTAGAGGTCATTATTTTAAGGCAAATCTCATGCTATTACCATTTGATGAATTAGATATAATTCTTGGTATGGACTGGCTAACCACTCATGATGTGACAGTAAATTGTGGAAAGAAATACACTGAATTGAGATGTGAAAATGGGGACACTCTTCGTGTTGAATCAGATGAACAAGATAGATCGCCTGTAGTGATCTCTCATATGTCTGCTCAGAGGTATGTAAGAAAGGGGTATGAAACATATCTTGCTTTTGTTATGAATGCTAAAAAAATTGAGTTAAAGATTGAATCAGTGCCGATAGTATGTGAGTACCCAAATGTATTCCCAGATGAATTGCCAGGGTTGCCTCCGATTAAAGAGGTTGAATTTGGCATTGAGTTAGCTCCTGGTACGACACTTATATCGATTGCTCCATACAGAATGGCTCCAACTGAGTTGAAGGAATTGAAGGCACAGTTGCAAGAGTTGATGGACAAAGGTATTGCAAGACCAAGTTATTCTCCATTAGGTGCTCTAGTATTATTTGTGAAAAAGAAAGATGGATCCATGAGGTTATATATAGATTACCGACAACTTAATAAGGTAACAGGGAAGAACAAGTACCCATTGCCATGGACCGATGATTTGTTCGATCAATTGAAGGGAGCCACTGTATTTTCGAAGATAGACTAGAGGTCGGGATTTTATCAGTTGAGAGTAAAAGACTCAGATGTGCCGAAGACTGCATTTCGAACGAGGTATGGGCACTACAAATTTTTAATCATGCCTTTTGGCTTAACAAATGCCCCTGCGGTGTTTATGGATTTAATGAACTGCATCTTTCAGCCATATTTGGATAAGTTTGTCGTGGTTTTTATTGATAATATACTGATTTATTCTCGTGATGAGAATGAACATGCCGAGCACTTGAGGACGGTTTTATAGACTTTACGAGGCAATCAGTTGTATCCCAAGTTTAGCAAAAGTGAATTTTGGCTCAAAGAGGTTGGATTTTTAGGGCATATTGTCTCGAAAGATGGAATTCGAGTCGACCCAGGTAAAATTTCAGCTATTGTTGATTAGAAACCACCAAGAATGTATCAGAGGTTAGAAGTTTTCTAGGCTTAGTTGGCTATTATAGACGGTGTAACAGTCTGGTTTATACCCTAGTCAGAATAGTGGTTTCGGGACCACAAATCTGAGTCCGTATAGTATTTTAATATTATATTCTGTGTTGTTGATATGTGATTTAGTATGTGGTAAATTTTTGCAAGTTAATTTGTCCGTTTGTGTGTTTATTTTGACAAAAGGATGAAATTGCATTGAATGTGAAAGTTGTATACTATATGTTAAAGTGCTTATGTGTTGTGGCTTTATAAATGTGAGGACTTATGTGGCAATTTAGCCATTTCCATGGTTAGTGGATGGCTAAGGTCATACATGACCTTGTAACTATGTGATACATATATTTATATGAAAGGTTATATTGGTAAATTAGTTTATATCATATTATTAACAAAAATAAAGCTTAATATAAGCTTTAATGCATTGTTCATCCACCGAAAAACACAAACAAAGATAGGAAAGAAAGGCTTTGTTATATTCGGCCATTTGAAAGCTAAATTCAAGGTAAGTTTTTGATCCATTTTTGATAATTTCTACGTTTTTGTAAACGTTGCTTCATCTACTATCAAGCCCATGTTTCAATTTTGTGTATTGGTGATTTTTGTAAGTTATGCCATTGATGATATGTTGAGCTTTCTGGTGCTTTAAGGTGTTAAATGATAGATTGGTGGTAGATGAATATGTTTTGTTCTTAAAGTTTTGATGAATTTAGCTAAATAGGGCTAAATTGAGAAAATGGCAAATTGAGGGACTAATTTGTGAATTTGATGAAAAATGTGGGCTTATAAGTGATGTACATGTATTCGGCTAAGCATGTGTATGCGTGGATTTTGTGAATTTGATGTTTTGAGAAAAATGGACTAAATTGATAAAGTGTGCAAATATGAGGGTTAATTTGGAAATAGCCCTAAATGTATGTCCTTGGATTGAATTGAATGAATTAGTGAATAAAAAGGGTTAATTCTGAATATGTTTAGATCAAGAACCGAGGAAAACGGACTTAGATCGTGGGAAAGCAAAAATAACCAAGTAGCCGTTTTCATTTTGATATATCGAATCCGAGGTAAGTCATTATGCAAATAAACATACTTGTACGATGTTATAATTGTTCATATGATTAATGTTGATTATGGATACTTATGACGAGTTCTGGTTATGAATTCCGAGAAAAGTTCGATATAGTAACTAAGTTCGAGAAGTCCCGTGTGAACCTAGGAGTAGATAGGATTAGCTATGTCATAAGTATCTATTCTGTTTTATCATGTAAGACCACTCTGGGATGTTGGCATTGATTTGAGATTTGTGTAAGACCCTGTCCGGGACAGTGGCATCGATATCAGATTATGTGTAAGACCATGTCTGAGACATTGGCATCATTATGATTGTAACACCCCGTACTCGAGACTGGTGTTAAGACTGGATACGGAACATTACCATGCTTGAACTCACTTAAACATACACTTACTAGCTAAAATTTTGTTCTGAATTAAAAACTTATCTTTCTTAATCAACTCGTACATCTCATAAGCCTACGAGGCCTCATACACATATCTGGACACTTTCGGAACTCAATCGAAAACCTTTCCCCAAAACAGGGGCCACACGCCCATGTTGCTTGGGACATGCCCATGTCATCAACCGTGGGGAGTTACTGCCAATTTTCACACGGCCTGGACACGCCCGTGTTTACCAACCGTGTGAGGCTACTGACTTAATCCACACGGCTTGAGCACATGGCCGTGTGTCCTACACGGCTTATGAACATGGCCGTGGGTTTCACCCGTGGCCTAATTTAACTAATAATAATAAGGTGCAGGGTACACACGGCCTAGACACACGCCCGTATGTCTAACTGTGTGGGCACTTAGAGGCTATTTACCAAGCCATTTACCACCCTGAAAACAAAATCAACTCAATATATTTCATAAACTATACCACATACTATATTAACCTCAATAAACATTCATAAATAGTCAATTTGGCCAATCACTTAACCATATACAAAAGAATATTAACTTGATAGTCTACACAAGGGCCCTTCTTAACACATATTCTCAAAATGAATGCTTCCTATACATGCCATACTTAGTAAAATAATTTGGCTATACCAAAAAGAAGATTGATAGTGTGCTACGAGCTCCGACTCCGACTATTCCCCAATTTATCTTGACAGGACTACATAGAAAAGAAAGAAATAAAGGACGTAAGCATTTAGCTTAGTAAGTTTGCATACAAAGCACATATCAACATACTTGCTTAATATATAATCCATTTGACATAACAATGGTATCATAATTCCGGCTAATAAGCTTACTTACTCATACATGATTTTTACTTGTCTTATGATACTTTCTATTCTCTTACTTGTAAGGTAAACAACGTACCTGTATTACTTGATCACCTTGATCAGTATACTTTAACATAATGACCATAGTCTCTAATTCATCATTCATAACATAGCTGGTACCCAATTTCATCTTGATAATAACTTTGCTCTCTAAATTTTCTTGTTATCTCATTTTACCTTTACCCATTTTGCCCGATGAATTTCTAAGAATAGCCGAGGATACTAAATCTCGTCTTGGTTTCGAGGCCATGTCTTGACATGGACTTATACGAAGTTTTTACTCATAAACTGGTCAATACCGAGCCTTGGCTGGGACTTACATGAAATCTCTTTCTCTTGATAGCTTTTTAATGCCAAGACTTGTCTTGGGCTTACATAATAACTGTTCAATGCCAAGCTTGCCTTGGACTGACATTATATCTGTTCAATGCCAAGCTTGCCTTGGACTTACATGATATCTGTTCAATGCCAAGCTTGCCTTGGACTTACATGATATCTGCTTGATTGCCGATGCCATGCCTAGACTTGGTCTTATGCGGACTTTCTTGTCTCATGTGATAGTTAGAGTATCCTGGGCATTTCTTCTTCAATCGGGACTTGCTCAATATTTAATCTCATTGATTTCTTTATTTACAAAACATTAAGTATTCCATGAATACAATAGACATTATACTAAGCAATTTAATAAAGATCAGAAATCATACAAACTTACCACAAAATACAAAATGTATGTAGATATGGAATTTAGTCCTCAACTTTGTTCTTGCCTCGGTTTCGATTCAGGCTTCATTTTTCTTGATCTATAGTTACAAATAGATCATTTAATACTCCCATTAACTAAATTGACTCATAACTCGTACTTTGGCAAAATTACTATTTTGTCCTTATACTTTCTAATATTTGCACTTTTGCCCGTAGGCTCGTAAAATGATTTTCATTCAATTTCCTTAAACCTCATGCTTAGCTGAATCATTTTCTCTACTATAGTAATCATCAATTCTTTCTATTTCTAGTAGGTATGACCAATTTTATAACTATTACAAAATGGTCCATAGTACCATTTTTCATGAAATTCATTAAGGAAAAGATGTTTTTCAAGCATCAAACCTTCATAAACTTCCATAAAACATCATTTAGCATGCATGGCAATCATGGGTAAATTTTTGAACATGCATCATAGCTCATTTAATAGCTAGAAATGGCTAATTCATAATACGAGAACTCCGAAAATACAAAGAATATCAAAAACAGGAATAAGATGAACTTACTAGCAAGCTTGAAAAAATGAAGAGCCCTAGCTATGGTGTCTCCACTTTTTCGGCAGCAACAAGGAAGAAGATGAGTGAGTTTTTCTCATCTTTTTCCTATTTTAATTACTAATTAGGCAAATGACCAAAATGCCCTTCCTTTTAAAATTTTCTATTTAACACCATCTCAAGGCCAATTTTGTCCAAAATAATATTTTTGGAAAAATTGCTATTTAAGGACTTCTAATTACTATTATAAAGCTATTTCACACAAAAAGCTTCTAGAAACTCATATTTTGCAACTTTTGCAATTTAGTCCTTTTTGGACCAATCCACCACAATTTAATAAAATTGCTTCGTGAAACATTCACACTAGCATGCAAACATGACATAAACTTTGTAAACTCATAATTTCACCTCAGATTCATGGTCTCGCACCACTATTCTGACTAGGCCCTAAATCAGGCTGTTACAATGATCTTTACGTGTAAGACCATGTCTGGGACATCGGCATCGTTTGATTCGTGTACGACCCTGACTGAGACAGTGGCATCATGTAAGATCTCGTCTGGGACGTTGGCATTGTACAACTATTCCGAGCTTTCTGAGTATCCTATTAGATTCCTAATGATTCAATGGGAAAATATGTGATACAAATGGCAAATCCAAGCTATGAACAAATATGTGATATTAAATCTAATCCAGGTACGTTGATTATACACTATATGTGTATATAAGGTAAGCATCTAAATGATCTTACTATGATAATATGTATATGGAATTTATGAGATGATAAAAATTGTTTTGGCTAGATGAGCTATGTGTTTATATGATTCTTGAATGCTGAAAATGGTTAATGAAGTATGAACCAAAGCAAATATGTGAGGGTTTGATAAGTGATTGATATGTGCCAATGTATTTATTTGCATAAATGCCTTCAATACTAAGTTTATTTGTATATGACTTACTAAGCTTTTGAAAAGCTTACTCTGTGTGCATTTTCTCTATTTTATAGGCCGTCAAAGCTACTGAAGGCTCGAGACTGTCACGGATTGTCATCACACTACTAAACTTATTTTGGTACACTTTGAAAATGTATAAAGCTAGATATGGCATGTATAGGCTAGCATTTTGTTATAAGTTTTTTTTTTTTTGATCTTAGCCATGTGATTTGGCTATTTATGAGTTGAGACTTAGCTTGAATAAATGTGTTATAATATGCATATTTTGGTTTGGTTGAAGCATATGAAATGGCTAAGCTTTGAGAAAGCAAATGAATGAATTATGCTTGTGATGATATGAATTTTAGTTCTTAAAATTGTCATGGTTGGAATTGGTATTGAATGTATGGTTTGAATGGGCAAAATAGTATGATTTTGGTTGCTATATGTTCATGTTATGACTTGGTTTGTGAGGCTTATAGGTGTGACCCAAATGGGTGGCTTTTTGGCTTTGCAAATGGCCTATATTGTCACACGATCCTGGCACACGGTCGTGCCTAGAGACCGTGGGTAAATTGGCAGAATGTAGCTTAGTAGTACACAGCCTCGACATGGGGTTGTCAGTTAGCCGTGGTGTATAAGTCAGTAGCTAACTAAGAGTGCACGGCCATAACACACGGGCGTGCTTGATGGCCGTGGCATGGAAGTTAGTATATGGCCTAGTAACACACGGCCATGGCACATGGGCGTGCCTAGTAACCGTGTTAATATAGTCAGTATATAGACACGGAAGGACACACGGGGGAGTCTTGTAGCAATGGAGGGCACACGGTCTCCTCCCACGGGCGTGTTTCCCCTATATTTTAGAAAAGTTTAAATTTTCCATGAGATTTTGTATGAGTTTTGATTTAGTCCCGACTCAAATCTTAAGCATGCTTAAGGTCTCGATGACCGTTTTAAGGGACACTATGCTTGAGAATGATGTATGAATGGATGAATTTCTATAAATGCTTTCCGATCTGTCTGGTATCGCTCCTAACCCTAATCTGGTAAAGGACTCGGGATAGGGGTGTTATAGACGATTTGTCAAGGGATTATCCATGATAGCTACACCTATGACAAGCTTATTACAAAAAGACGTAAAGTTTGAATGGACAGAAAAGTGTCAACAGAGTTTCGAGAAACTAAGGGCATTGTTGACAGAGGCTCCAATTCTAGTGCAACCTGAACCGGGAAAGGAATTTGTGATTTATAGTGATGCATCCTTGAATGGATTGTGCTATGTGCTTATGCAAGAATGCAAGGTGATAGCATATGCTTCTAGACAGTTAAAGCCATACGAGAAGAATTACCCGACACATGATTTTAAGTTTGCTGCCATTGTGTTTGCATTGAAGATATGGAGACACCATTTGTATGGTGAAAGATGTTGAATATTCACCGATCACAAAAGTTTAAAGTACTTGATGACTCAAAAGGAATTGAACTTAAGGCAATGAAGATGGCTAGAGTTGATAAAGAATTATGAGTTAGTGATTTATTACCACCCGGGAAAGGAGAATGTAGTCACTGATGCTTTGAGTAGAAAATCCATATTTGCATTAAGGGTTTTGAATACTCGGGTGACCTTGTTAGAGGATGGTTCTATTCTAGCTGAGTTGAGGGCTAAACCGATGTTTCTTCAAGAGATTTACGAGGCATAGAAAGATGACAGTGACTTCCAAGCCAAAAGAGTTCAGTGCGAGTCGGGTGTTGAGTTTGACTTTCAGATCAATTCTAATGGATGTCTGATGTTCAGAGATAGAGTTTGTGTACCGAGAAATGTTGAGCTTATTCAAAAGATTTTACACGAGGCACATAGTGGATGCCTATCCGTACATCCGGGCAGCACGAAAATGTATAATGACTTGAAGAAATGGTATTGGTGGACGAGTATGAAGAAAGATATTTCTGAGTTTGTATCAAGATGCTTGATTTATCAGCAAGTAAAGTCGAAACACCAAGTTCCTTCGGGTTTGCTTCAACCTATTATGGTTCCTGAGTAGAAATGGGACTGTGTTACCATGGACTTTGTAACGGGTTTTTCGTTAACACCGAGCAAGAAAGATGTCGTATGGGTTGTGGTAGATAGACTTACAAAGTCGGCCCATTTCATACCTGTACGTGTCAACTATTCACTTGATAAGTTGGCAAACTTGTATGTTTCTAAGATTGTAAGGCTTCATGGAGTGGCTTTGTCGATTATATCGAATAGAGATCCGAGATTCACCTTTCAATTTTTGAAAAAATTGCAAGAGGCCTTAGGCACAAAGTTGAGTTTTAGTACCGCCTTTCACCCCCAAACTGACGGACAGTCGAAGAGGTTAATACATATACTTGAGGATATGCTCCGGTGTTGTGTTCTTGGGTTTCAGGGCAGCTAGGAAAAGTACCTACCATTGGTAGAGTTTGCCTATGTAACACCCCTCGCTCGGGTTTGATGTTGGAATCGGGTTTAAGGCATTACCTAACTTATCATGCTTAAACATCACAAATCGGGCTATAAGATTTCATTTGAATCCGTCATTTGAACATTCTCAACCCAAAAGGCCCTAAACATACCTCCGAGAGGTTTAGGAACTTAATCGGGAACTTTTACGAGCTTGGAAAACTTTTCTTCAAAACAAGGGCCTAGACACACCCGTGTTGGTCTAGGGACACGCCCGTGTGCCCCTAAGACATGCCCGTGTCTTCCGCCCGTGGTCAATCCTAACCAAAACAAACGGCCTAGACACGCCCGTGTGGCTGGCCCGTGGTCACCTCTGATTAATTCTTATGGCTGGTTGCACGCCTGTGTGCTACAATCATGTGGTGATTTAAATTTTAATCCTAGGTGCAGACTTCACACGGCTAGGGCACATGCCCATGGACTGACCGTGTGTCACACACGACCTAGACACACGCCCGTGTGCCTATCCATGTGGACAAGAACAAGGCTATTCGCTAAGTTCTTAACATTCCCCTAGTTCAAACCATACGAATCATTTCAACTTATCGAATAACAACTCATAACCCAAGGGCACATCTAAGAACTCATCAAGACATCCATACACAAGTCATACACTTCATGAAAATCATCTTCATTAAACAAAAGAATTTGCTAAGTATTGGCCTAACCTTAAAGCCATTTACAAAATGACTTTAGTAACATATATAACCAACATTTTGGATAAAAATTACAACTTAACAAAATACTCAAGTCCTATACATGCCATACTCAAAATAAGTCTAATTTGTTATACCAAAGTGATGTTGATAGTGTGATTTTCGAACTCCGACGATCCACGTTCCTCGAGTTATCTTGGCAATTCTACAAGGAAAAAGGGCAATGAATGGGGTAAGGACAAAGCTTAGTAAGTTTGCATGGAAATATATAGCAACAATAAGCTCATAATATAATTCATCCATGGCATTGTCTAACCATACACAAGTCATAGGCTCCTTGCCATACTTACTTACAGTTGCCCTTATCTAGCACATACCGTGCCATACCTCGTAATCGTTTCTTCGTGACTCATTCACGAGTACCTGTTTTCACTCAATCACGTGACTTTAGTACAATTCTCATTTCTACTTCTATACTCATCTACTTATCCCATTAATCATTAAAGATAGTCAAGGACGTATATTCATCGTCATTCATGTAGGTACGAAACTAATGCCACATCCCCGAGGTGGTGTTACATAGAGTCACTTCTAAATGCCAATGCCATATCCCGGATATGGTCTTATATGAATTATCACATTAAATATCAATGCCATATCCTGAATATGGTCTTATACAATTTTCATATTCATTACCGAAGCCATATCCCGGATATGGTCTTATACGGGATCTCAACTTGGTGCCGAGGCCATGTCCTAGACATGGTCTTATATGGGACCTTATCTATCTCATCTCTCGATGATAGCATTTTCATATTCAATATGGTCCACTAGGACTTCATCATTTCATTCAACGTTAACTACTCAATTTAGTAGAGGATCATGCATCAATATAATGCCAAGCATTCTCAATCATGCTAACATAAATGTTGAATCTATCACATACAAACTTACCTCGATTTCAAAATGAGCTAACTCGTCAGTTTAGTCTAAGACTTTGTTCTTTCCCCGATTGAGACAGATTCTCTGTTCTTCTTGCTCTATAATAGCAATTTATCTCATTTTAATCACCACATTAAAATAAAGCATTTCAATAATCATGCTTAGGCAAAATTACTATTTTGCCCCTAGAACACTTACTTGTGAAGAGAAGAGTGTGCTGAAATTTTTGAAGCTTACAACCCCTATTTGGCTGCAAATTTTCGGTTGAAGAAATGAACAAGAAAGATGGACATCATCTTTTCTTTATTTTAATATTAAACTATCAACTTAATCCACCAAACATCATGAACTTTGACCAACTTGATCAATTCTTTTCCTCTATGGTAGTCTATGGCCGGCCAAGCCTTTTCAAAAGGCTAAATTGCCTTTTAAAGACCTCAAATTAATCATCTATGGCTATTTGGTACCTTTAGCTTATAGGATGGAACTTTTGCACTTTATGCGATTTAGTCCTTTTTCGCGATTAAACATGAAATCACTAAAATTAAAGTACCAAAATTCTCATGTACATATAACATCATGCTCTAACTCATAAAATGACATGAAAGTAAATTTCTATAATCTCAGATTAGTGATCCGGAGATCACTGTTTCGACTAGCCCCTAAATCAAGCTGTTATAGCCTATAATAACAGTTTTCAATCGAGTTTGAGAATGGCGCCTTATGAGGCTTTGTATAGGCGTAAGTGTCGAACGCCTTTATATTGGACTGAACTCAAGAAAAATTAGATTCATGAGGTCGATCTAGTTAGAGAAACCGAAGAAAAAGTAAGGGTGATTCGAGATTGTTTAAAAGCTGCTTCTGGTAGGCAAAAATCCTACTCGGATTTGAAACGAAAAGAGATCGAGTTTCAAGTCGGTGATAAAGTATTCTTGAAAGTGTCACCATGGAAGAAAGTTTTTATATTTGGCCGGAAAGGCAAATTGAGTCCGAGTTTTACCGGACCATATGATATCTCCGAGAGGATAGGGCCGGTAGCCTATCGATTTGCTTTACCGTCTGAATTGGAAAAGATTCGTGATGTGTTTCACATGTCTACGTTACATCGTTACCGATCAGACCCTTCGCATGTGATTACACCGACAGAAGTTGAAATTCAACCCGACATGACTTATGGCGAAGAACTGGTAAAGATTTTGGCACGAGAAGTCAAACAGTTAAGGAATAAAAGTATAGCCCTTGTGAAAGTATTGTGGCAAAGACATGGGGTAGATTAGGCTACATGGGAGCCTGAGGAGGCTATAAGAAACCAGTACCGAAACCCTTTCACAGGTAAGATTTTTGTGGACGAAAATCCCTAAGGGGGAGAATTGTAACAGCCCGATTTAGGGCCTAGTCAGAATAGTGGTTGCAAGACCACAAATCCGAAGTAGAAATATGTGTTTTATGATTTTTATGAGGCTTATGAGGTGTTTACATAATTGTGAGAAAATTTCATGAAGAAATTTTATTAATAAGTGATTAAATTGTCCATTAGGACTAAATTTCAAAGATTAGAAAATATGAGATTCTACAAGATTTAAGTATGAAATAACATCATAAAAAAATTATTAGGCGTCTTTATTTAGCAATTAAACCATTATATGTTAAGTTGGACAAAAGTGGACATGGGAAGGAAAAAACTCAAGAAAGGGCCTTAGTGGCATTTTTGTCATTTGGTTAATAAAAGAATTAAAAAGGGAGAAAAAGTCAAAATTATGTTCATCTTCTTCTCCCATGGCCGAAAATCACTAAGGAAGACATAGCTAGGGTTTGTTCATCTTCCAAGCTTGATAGTAAGTGCATCATAGCCCCAATTTTAATGTTTTTCGTATTTTTGAGATCATCGTAGCTCGATTTAGCTATTTCTAGCTCTATTTTGAGCTAGGGTTTATGTTCAAAAATTTACACATGTATGACATGCATATATTTTGATGTTTTATGGAAGAATATGAAAGTTTGATGTATGATAAACATCTTTTTCTAAGTGATTTTCATGAAAAATGTATAAAAAGATCAAATTGTAAAAGTTATAAAAATGGTCATACATGAGTCAAATAGTGGAAATTAGGGGCTGTTGTAGTTAAGAAAATGATTCGGCTAGGCTTGAAATACAAGAAAGTTGAATAAAAATTATTTTACGAACTTAGGGGCAAAAATGTTATTATGAGAAAGTTTAGGGGCAAAATTGAAATTTTGCCAAAGTGTGATTCATGAGTCAATTTAGTCAATGTGAGTATTAAACAAGTTAAATTGTTATTATAGATCAGGAAACACGAAGCCCGGATCGAAATTGAGGCAAGGACAAAGTGTTGGACTAAATTGAACATCGACACATATTTTGAGTACCGAGATAAGTTTGTGTGAAATTAAGGTTACATATGTTATTTTGTTTAAATTACTTATTATTTTGAGAAATGCATATTATTTTCATGAAATCTTATTGATGATGTCTTAATGAGAAAATTATGAGATTTTGCTAAGTGAAGTCACGATTGAAATTTCAGAATAGCGAGGATACCTATTTCACAACATGAGGTAAGGACGATTCATATAAGACCATGTTTGGGACATGGCATCGGCACTGAATGTAGATCTCGTATAAGACCATGTCTGGGACATGGCATCAGCATCGAGTCAGGAAGGTCCTGTGTAAGACCATGTCTAGGACATGGCTTTGGCACCAAAGGAAGATCTCGTGTAAGACCATGTCTGGGACATGGCATCGACATCTAGGTATGATCTCGTGTAAGACTTTGTCTGGGACATGACATCGACATCGAGCTAAGAGATCTCGTGTAAGACCAGATATGTGATATAGCATCGGCATCAAGAGGTGATCCCATATAAGACCATATCTGGGATATGGCATTGGCATCGTGATACATGTATGATGAAATAAAGTATCCTCTGATATTCCGAATAGTTCAACGGGCAAAAGAGCTAAGTATACAAAGATAATATAGAGCTAAATTATAAAAAGATGATAATGAGTTCCATTTAGGTTAAAGATGATAATGATTTAAGTTTATGTTCGAGTTAGCATAGGTGCTAAATTATGTGACTAAGTAATACAGGTACCATGAGTAAAATACAAGTTATGAAACCATAATGTGATGTGTGATGGTAAGAGTGAGTATGAGTAAGTATGCCTAAGCACTTGAGAACTGGTTTTGCTATTGTTCTATGAGATGAATGGATTGTACCATGAGTGCTTATATTGTTATATTAATTCATGCAAACTTACTAAGCTATATGCTTACCCCTCTCTTTTCCATTTTTCCTTGTAGTATCGCTAAGCTAGCTCGGGGATTGTAGAACGTTGGCATTCAGATCACACTATCAATCACTCTTTTAGTATAGTAAAGTTGACTTATTTTGAGTATGGCATGTATAGGAACTTGGTCATTTTGTGTTACGTCATGTTTGGAAGCCAAAGTGTTGGCTACTAATGTTACACACTCATTTTGTAAATGGCCATTGGAAGTTGGCCAATATTTGTCAAGTTTCATATATTTAATGATGATGAGTTTATGAAGTGGATGAATGATGATTAATGATTCTTTGTAGTGTATTTTTTTCATGATATGCGTTGCTTGTGTTGGTATAGTTGTGGTTATATTTTATGGTGGCAACTGGCTTGGAAAATAGCCTTCTAATTGTCTACACGGGTAGACAAAGTGTCTAGGCCGTGTGCGACACACGGTTAGCCCCATGGGTGTGTTGATAGGCCGTGTGTCCCTTGCATCAAATTTGTGAGAAATCGATTCGTCACTTGGGCCAGCACACGGGCGTGTGCTTAGGTCGTGTGTCCCTTAAGTGTTGCTGATGTCATAAACAGAATACCCAGGTTTTCACACAAGGTCGTGTGTCCTTTCAGTAGCTTTGACGACCTATAAAACAGATTAAACACACATAGAATAAGCTTTCCAAAAGCTTAGTAAGTCATATACAAATAACTTAACATAATTCATTCATAAGTATGGCAATTTGAATTCATTAACATATCCTTAATTCAAACACATAAATGAACTCTTTGTTCAGTTGGTTTGCCATTTCTTACCAATCCACACATCCTAAAGATCTCATTTGCTCATACCTCAAACATACATATATCTCAAAGTTCATTTGCATTAATGCGCATACATACTTACCTTCCACGCTTGTACAAAGCATATATATATATCAACGTACCTGAAACGGAGGTACATTCATGTATATGTTTCTAACTCGGAATTGTAATTCGTATCATAGATTTTCTCGTTGAACAGTAATAAATCCAATGGGGTACTTGGAAAGTTTAGAATAATCATACAATACCAACGTCCCAGACAAGGTCTTACATGTACTGGGATATCTATGCCACTGTCCCAACAGGGTCTTATACGAATCAAAACGATGCCGATGTCATAATGATGCCAACGTCCCAGACGTGGTCTTATACGTAAAGTTTATAATGATGCCAACGTCCCAGACATGGTCTTACACATAATCAGATATCGATGCCACTGTCCCAGACAGGGTCTTTCACGAATCTCAAATCAATGCCAACGTCCCAGACGTGGTCTTACATGATAAACAGAACATATACCTATGTGAATGTTCGTACGAAGCTTCTCAGACTTAGTCAATATACTGAACTTATCCCGGAATTCAATTACAGAATTTCTCATAAGCATTCATTATCATCATTAAACATATGAACAATTACAAATGCATACATATCCATTTATTTGTATAGTAAGTTACCTCGGATTTGGTTTATCGGAATAGAAAACGGCTACTCAATAACTTTCGCTTTCCCGTGGTCTAAATTCGTTTTCCTCGGTTCTTGATCTAAACATATTCAGAATTAACCCTTTTATTCACTAGTTCATTCAATTCAATCTAAAAACACACATTTAGGGCAATTTGCAAATTAGCCCTCACATTTGCACAACTTAGCAATTTAGTCCATTTTTCTCAAAACATGAAATTCACAAAATCTACTTTTACACAAGTTTGTCTGAATACATATATATCACATACAAACCCACATTTTTCATCAAATTCACAAATTGTTCCCTCAATTTGTCATTTTCTCAATTTAGCTCTATTAAGCTAAATTCATCAAAACTTCAAGAACAAAACATGTTCATCTACCACCAATCTATCATTTAACACCTTAAAGCATCACAAAGCTCAACATATCAACAATGGCATCTCACACAAATATCATCAATTTATCAAATTGAAACATGGGTTTGATAGTAGATGAAGCAACGATTACAAAAATGTAGAAATTATCAAAAATCGAAATCAAATCATACCTTAATCAGAGCTTACAAGGGCCGAATACTAAGCTTCTTTATCTTTTCTTTTCTTTTGTGTATATTCGGTGGAAGAATGAATAAATAAGGCTTGTTTTTTTTTCCTTATAATAATATATATAACTTATAATATAATATACTAATTTTAACAAATATTATAAACTTATGAAAACATATAATATATAAACATAACATATATATAAGGCCATATTTAATGCCGTCCGCTCCTTTTAGTAATGGCTTAATTCCATATAAGTCCTTACTCTTAAAAAAATTTGTTCCGACTAGGGTATAAACTGGACTGTTACAATTCTCCCCCTTTAGGGATTTTCGTCCCCAAAAATCTTACCGTTAAATAGATTCGAAAATTGCTGACTTATTGAATCTTCAGGCTCCCAGGTAGCCTCTTCAATCCTATGTCGATTTCACAGTACTTTTACTAACAAAATTTTCTTATTTCTCAACTCTTTCACTTCACGAGCTAAGATACGGATCGGTTCCTCTTCATATGTCATATCAGATCGGATTTCAAATTCAGATGGGGCAATCACATGTGACGGATCGGATCAATATCTACGAAGCATCGAAACATGAAATACATTATGTATCTTTTCTAGCTCAGACGGCAACTTTAATCTATATGCAACAGGTCCGATATGTTCAATGATCTCATAAGGTCCGATGAACCTCGGACTTAATTTACTTCTACGTCCAAATCGAAGCACTTTCTTCCATGGAGACACTTTCAGAAATACTTTGTCGGCAATTTCAAATTCTATATCTTTTCGTTTCAAGTCTGCATAAGACTTCTGACGACCAGATGCTGCTTTCAAACAATCTCAGATCAATTTCACTTTCTGTTCTGAATCTTTTATCAGATCAACCCCATGTAACTTATTCTCACTGAGTTCAGTCCAATACAAAGGTGTACGACATTTCCGCCCGTACAAAGCTTCATATGGTGCCATTTTAATACTCGACTGAAAACTATTATTATACACAAATTCGATCAGTGGCAGATACTGTTCCCATGAACCATTAAACTCTAGTGTGCAGCATCTTAGCATGTCTTCAAGAATCTGAATAGTCCGTTCGGACTGACCATCAGTTTACGGATGAAAAGTTGTACTGAAATGGAGTTTCGTGCCTAAAGCCTTTTGCAATTTCTTCAAGAATCTCGACGTAAACCTCAGATCTCTATCGAATATAATGGACAGTGGTACCCCGTGCAATCTTACAATCTCCGAGATATAAAGCTTGACTAATTTGTCAAGTGAGTAGTCAGATCTTACTGGAATGAAATGGGCAGATTTCGTTAATCTATCAACCACGACCCATATTGCATCTTTCTTTCTCGGAGTCTGAGGTAAACCATAAACAAAATCCATGGTCACTTTATTCCATTTCCATTCAGGAATTAGAATTGGCTGAAGCAATCCAAGAGGAACTTGATGTTCAGCTTTCACTTGCTGACAGACTAATCATTTTGAAACAAAGTCAGAAATGTCTCGTTTCATACCAGACCACCAATAGTGTCGTTTCAAATCCCGATACATTTTCGTGCTTCCCAGATAGCAGATAGACGACTGTTATGAGCTTCATTCAAGATCAACTAAACCAACTCTGGATTTCTCAGAACACAGATACGATCCCGGAATCTCAAACAATCATCAACGATTTGAAATTCAGATTCGGAATTCACCTCACACTGAGCTCGTTTCACTAGCAATTCATTATCAGATTTCTGAGCATCACTAATCTGTTGTAAGAACAACGGTTTGGCTTTTAGTTCAGCTAACACAGAACTATCATCAGACTAAATTAACTGAGCATTCAAAGCACATAATGCAAACAATGATTTTCTACTCAAAGCATCAGCAACAACATTCGCTTTACCTGGATGATAATCTATCACGAGCTCATAATCCTTTAACAGCTCTAACCACCTTCTTTGATGCAGGTTCAAATCTTTCTGAGTTATTAGATATTTCAGACTTTTATGATCTGAAAACACGTGACATTTCTCACCGTATAAATAATGATGCCAAATCTTTAGCGCAAACAGAATCGCAGCTAACTCAAGGTCATGCGTCGGATAATTCTTTTCATGAGGCTTCAACTGTCTCGAGGCATAAGCTACCACTTTGCCTTCTTGCATCCAAACACATCCCAGACCATTTAATGAAGCATCACTGTACACAACAAATTCTTTACCCGATTGTGACTGTACTAACACTGGAGCTTCTGTTAACATAGTTTTCAACTGATCAAAACTTTTCTGGCATTTATCTGACCATTCAAATCTGATATCTTTTTGAAGTAATTTTGTTAATGGAGTAGTTACTGTCGAAAAGCCTTTCACAAATATGCGATAATAACCAGCCAAACCCAGAAAACTGCAGACTTAAGATATATTTCTCGGAGGTTTCCAATTCAGAATAGTAGAGATCATGCTTGGATCAACTCGGATCCCAGATGCTGACACAATATGTCCCAGAAAACTAACCTTATGCAACTAGAATTCACACTTGCTGAATTTCGCATACAATTGCTTTTCTCTCAAAGTTTGCAAAACAACTTTCAAATGTTCCGCATGCTCAGCCTCATCACGAGAATAAATCAAAATGTCATCTATGAATACCACAACAAATCGATCTAGGTACGGTCTAAAAATTCTGTTCATCAGATCCATAAAAATAGCAGGAGCATTGGTTAGTCTAAATGGCATAACTAAAAATTCGTAATGCCCGTACCTCGTTCTGAATGCAGTCTTCGGAATATCTGAATCTTTCACTCTCAACTGGTAATATCCCGATCTCAGATCAATCTTGGAAAACACAGTAGCTCCTTTCAACTGATCAAACAAGTCATCAATTCTGGGCAACGGATATTTATTCTTTATTGTCACCTTATTCAACTAACGATAATCAATACAAATCCTCATTGTGCCATCTTTCTTTCTCACAAACAAAACCGGAGCACCCCAAGGCGAGAAACTCAGTCTAGCAAACCCTCTCTCAGTCAATTTTTGCAGCTGCGACTTTAACTCTTTTAACTCTGTTGGTGCCATTCTATACGGAGCTATCGAAATAGGTGTAGTACCAGGCAACAATTCAATACCAAACTCAACTTCACGAGTCGGAGGTAAACCCGGTAATTCTTTAGGGAACACATCAAAAAACTCACAGACAACTGGCACTGACTCAATCCTCCTTTTAGACATTTTCGAATCAATCACATAAGCAAAATATGCCTCACAAGCCTTTTTCAAACAACTTTGAGCTTTCAAAACAGATATCGTAGCAGGCAATCCATTCAAATCACTAGATTCAACTCGTACAATCTCATCATTCGGACATCTCAAACGTATAGTTTTTCTTTTGCAGTTCACAACAGCATCATGCATAAACAACCAATCCATACCCAGAATAATATTAAAGTCATCAAATGGCAAAAGCATCAAATCAGTAGGGAAACAATTATCTCAAAACATTAACGGATAGTTCTTGCACACTTTGTCAACCAAAACACTTTTACCTAAGGGTTTCGATACTTTTATAGTAAACACAGTAGACTTTACATGCAAAGTCTTACTGAACACTAAATTCATGCATATGTATGAATAAGTAGAACCAGGATCTATCAAAGCAATTACAGAAGTATCATAAAGAGTAAAAGTACCCGTTATAACATCTGGTGACGAAGCTTCTTCTCAAGCTCGGATAGCATATGCTCTAGCTGGCGCTCTAGCTTCGGATCTGACAATGTTGTCTCTCTTAGTTCTCTGACTACAACTAACATTTCTGACATTCTTCGATGGCCTACCTCCCACAAGTGCATTTTCAGATCTCAATTTCTAAACAGTTTCTAGATCGACAGACTCAGGGCAATCACGAATAAAATGATCGAGCGATCCACATCTGAAGCAAGCTCTTTCATTTAATCTACAGCTTCCCGGGTGCCTTTTTCCATAATGTTTACATTCGGGTCTCTCGAATTGAACATTACCAACACTAGCCACTGAAGTTACTGGAGTTTTAGAACTCATTTTCGGTCTAGATTGATTTCTATTCACATGTCCCACATTATCTCTGGAACGACTCTGGTTATCTCTAAATTTCTTTGAAGATGACTAAAATGATTTGTTTGGAAATCTCTTTCTCGTATCACGGGCTTCAGCCTCAGCTTTACACGCTCTATCAATGAGTACAACAAACTCTTTTATTTCCAAAATCCCGACTAACAGGCAATGTCTTCATTAAGGCCATCTTCGAACCTTTTGCACATTATAGCTTCAGATGATACACATTCTCGAGCATACTGATTCAGTCTCACAAATTCTCGTTCATATTCTGTAACAGACATACGGTCTTGCTTTAGTTCTAGAAATTCTTTTCATTTCTGATCAACGAATCTTTCACTGATATATTTCTTCCAAAACTCGATCTAAAAGAAATCCCATGTAGCTCGTTCTCTCAAAACAACAGAAATTAGAGTTTTCCACCCTTGATAAGCTGCATCTCGGAGTAATGATACAACACATTTTATACATTCTTCCGGAGTCAGAGACATTTCATTAAATACCCGGATCGTGTTTTCAATCCAGAACTCAACCTTTTCAGCATCATCATCTTTAGTAGCTTGGAATTCTTCAGCCCCATACTTACAGATCTTATCAACAGGAGGCTTATTCAACAGATTCGGATGCATAACTGGTGGCACAACAGTAGTCTGAGGGGGATTAACCGGGGGCAGGGGTTGTGAAACAGTGGGGTTATTCTTTACAAACTGAGTGAACCACTCACTCATCATTTGGAAGAAAGCTTGTTTAGCTTCTCCCTCTTGATTGCTCGTAGCCGATCTCGATTCAGAGGGCGCTGTCCCTTTCGTGGGAGCAGGCGCATTACTTTCTACGTCATTAGCTACGGCTCTTTCGGGATCCATTACTATACGAAAATCACATTTATACGCTAGGATTCATCACACTATTACAATTCAGATATATGGCATGTATAGCTAGACTCTGACATGCTACGTTAGTTCAATAATCAGCTAAATTGTAGCTCTGATACCAACCAAATGTAACACCCCTATCCCGAGTCCGTCACCAGATTAGGGTTAAGAGCGTTACCAGATAGATCGAAAACATTCATAGACAAAATCATACATTCAATCATCATTCTCAGACATAATGTCCCTTAATCGGTCCTCGAGACCTTAATCATACTTATAAGTCGAGTCGGGACTAAACTAAAACACATACGAAATTTCATGTAAATTTGAAACTTTTCTAAAACATAGGGGAGGCACGCCCGTGGGAGGAGACCGTGTGCCCTCCACGGCTTCTAGATACCCCGTTTGTCCATTCGTGTCTAAACTAACTATACCAACACGGTCATTAGGCACATCCGTGTGCCATGCCCGTGTACTTTTAGGCCATATACTGACTTCCCCACCACGGTCACCAAGCACGCCCGTGTCGAGGCCATGTATTTTTATGTTCGCTATTGACTTGTACACCACGGCCAGATGACACGCTCGTGTCGAGGCCGTGTGATTTTAGGTTGCATCCTCCCAATGTACCCACGGTCTAAGGCACGCCCGTGTGCCACAACCATGTGACATTATAGGCCATTTACAAGGGCCAAATGCCAACCAAAAAGATTCATACTTATAAGCATCATTTACCAACACATATCAAGCATATATGGCAACCAAAAACATACAAATAGCCATCCAAATCATGCACATTTGATCACTAAGATATTCACAACTATACATTAAATTTTCATTCAATATATACATTCAAAACCAATACTAAACATACCAATTTGCATAACTAAAACTAAATTATACCTATGCACCATATGTCTATATACTTACCATCTCAAACCATTCCATATATCAACTAATCATATCATAACAACTTCACATATCACATTCATCTAAGCATGGTGCCAAAACATAACTAGCCAAATCACATGGCTAAGTTCACTTGACAAATCATCACAAGAACTAGCCTATACATGTCATATCTAGCTATATACATATCTAAGGTGTATCAAAATGATATTAGCAGTGTGATGACGATCCTTGACAGTCCCGAGCCTTCAGTAGCTTTAACGACCTATAAAACAGATTAAACACACACAGAATAAGCTTTTCAAAAGCTTAGTAAGTCATATACAAATAACTTAACATAATTCATTCATAAGTACGGCAATTTGAATTCATTAACATATCCTTAATTCAAACACATAAATGAACTCTTTGTTCAATTGGTTTGCCATTTCTTACCAATCCACACATCCCAAAGATCTCATTTGCTCATACCTCAAACACACATATATCTCAAAGTTCATTTGCATTAATGCACATACATACTTACCTTCCATGCTTGTACAAAGCATATATATATCAACATACCTGAAACGGATGTACAGTCACGTATATATTCCTAACTCAGAATTGTAATTCGTATCACAGATTTTCCCGTTGAACAGTAATAAATCCAATGGGGTACTCAGAAAGTTCAGAATAATCGTACAATACCAACGTCCCAGACGAGGTCTTACATGCACTCGGATATCTATGCCACTGTCCCAGACAGGGTCTTATACGAATCAAAACCATGTCGATGTCCCACACATGGTCTTACTCGTAAGTGTCATAATGATGCCAACGCCCCAGACGTGGTCTTATACGTAAAGTTTATATTGATGCCAACGTCCCGGACGTGGTCTTACACATAATCAGATATCGATGCCACTGTCCTGGACTGGGTCTTACACGAATCTCAAATCAATGCCAATATCCCAGACGTGGTCTTACATGATAAAACAGAACAGATACCTATGTCAAATTTTGTACGAAGCTTCTTAGACTTATCCAATATACCGAACTTATCCCGAAATTCAATTATAGAATTTGTCATAAGCATTCATTATCATCATTAAACATATGAACAATTACAAATGCATACATATTCATTTATTTGTATAGTGACTTACCTCAGATTCGGTTTATCGAAATAGAAAATGACTACTCAATAACTTTTGCTTTCCCGCAATCTAAATCCGTTTTCCTTGGTTCTTGATCTAAACATATTCAGAATTAACCCTTTTATTCACTAGTTCATTCAATTCAATCCAAAGACACACATTTAGGGCAATTTGCAAATTAGCCCTCACATTTGCACAACTTAGCAATTTAGTCCATTTTTCTCAAAACATCAAATTCACAAAATCTACTTTTACACAAGCTTGGCCGAATACATATATATCACATACAAACCCGCATTTTACATCAAATTTACAAATTAGTCCCTCAATTTGTCATTTTCTCAATTTAGCCCTATTAAGCTAAATTCATCAAAACTTCAAGAGCAAAACATGTTCATCTACCATCAATCTATCATTTAACACCTTAAAGCATCACAAAGCTCAACATAACAACAATGGCATCTCACACAACCATCATCAATTTATCAAATTGAAACATGGGTTTGATAGTAGACGAAGCAACGATTACAAAAACGTAAAAATTATCAAAAATCGAAGTCAAATCATACCTTAATCAGAGCTTACAAGGGCCGAATACTCTTTTCTTTTCTTTTGTGTATATTTGGTGGAAGAATGAATAAATAAGGCTTGTTTTTGTTTTCCTTATATATATAACTTATAATATAATATACTAATTTTAACATATGTTATAAACTTATGAAAACATATAATATATAAACGTACCATATATATATAAGGCCACATTTAATGCCGTCCACTCCTTTTAGTAATGGCTTAATTTCCATATAAGACCTTACTCTTAAAAAGACATAACAATTGAGCACCCTTTCATAAAACATGTCATTTTCACTTTTAATGCAATTTCATCCTTTTTCAAATTAAACACACAGACATACAAATTTGTTCACGAAAATTTATCACATGCTAAGTCACATATCAACGGCATAGAAAATAGTATTAAAATATTATACGGACTCGAATTTGTGGTTCCAAAACCACTATTCCGACTAGGGTATAAACCAGATTGTTAAGTACCCCTGAGCAGAAATTGAATGGTGTAGTCTCCTTGCTTCACGTTGAGGCTTACCAGTGGTGGCTGACTGTTAAAGAGAGTACTTAGCCTGACCGTCTGAATTGGAAGTTCTTTAAGACTATGTTTCAGAGTAAATATGTGGGAGCTAGTTATATTGATATTAGGAGACGTGAGTTCCTAAGCCTCACACAAAGTGACCGATCTGTGGCTAAGTATGGGGCTGAATTGCTGAGGCTGAGCGGTTATGCTTGAGGCATGGTGGCGGATGAGCATGATAAACATCTTAGAGTAGTGCTTTAGATTCTGCGTGAGAAGCAACTCTATGCTAAATTCAGTAAGTGTGAGTTCTGGATACGTGAAGTCACTTTTTTGGGGCACGTAGTGTCTGCTGAGGGGATTCGAGTCGATCCTGGGAAGATTGAGGTTGTATTGGATTGGAAACAGCCGAAGAATGTGTCTGAAATCTACAGTTTTTTGAGTCTGGTGGGTTATTATCGAGAGTTTGTGGAAGTTTTCTCACTAATTGCAACGCCCTTAACTAAGCTCCTGCGTAAGGGTGTTTCATTTGTCTGGACTGATGCACAACAAGAGAGCTTTGAGAAGCTCGAGTCTGTTCTGACTCAGGCTCCTATTTTGATACAGCTTGAATTCGGAAAGGTGTTTGTAGTGTACAACGATGCGTCACATGTGGGCTTGGGTTGTGTTCTGATGTAGGATTGTAAGGTGGTAGCATACGCATCTCGTTAGTACAATACGCATGAGGTGAACTATCCGATACATGATCTTCAATGGGCTGCAGTGGTCACTGCATTAAAAACCTGGAGACATTATCTGTACGGTGAGGTGTATTATCTACACTGATCACAAAAGCCTTAAGTACCTCCTGACTCAGAAGGAGTTGAACCTTAGGCAGCATAGATGGATTGCGCTGCTCAAGGATTATGACTGTACTATTGAGTACCACCTTAGCAAGGCCAATGTGGTGGCCAATATATTGAGCCGTAGGGCCATGACTAATCTGAGAGCGATGTTTGCTCGACTTAGTTTGTTTGACGACAAAAGTTTGTTGGCTGAGCTACAAGTTAAACTGACTTGGATAAATAGATTCGAGTTAACTAGTTAGAGGATGAATCGTTCGGTCTTTGGTTCCATCAGGTTGAGAGTGGCAGCACTACAGACTTTGGGCTGAATAATGATGGGTTACGCTGTTTCTGGGGTCAGATTTGTGTACCGAATGATACTAATCTGAGGCAGTCTATTCAGAGAGAGGTGCACAGTAGCCCTTATGCTATGCATCCCGGTGGGAATAAGATGTACTGAGATCTTCGGGAACTATATTGGTGGTCGAGATTAAAACGGAAGGTTACTAATTTTGTGGCACGATGTCTGATGTGCCAGCAGGTTAAGGCTGAGCATCAGTTACCTTCGGGTTTGGTACAGCCGATTAAGATTCCATTATAGATGTGGGAGCGAGTAACGATAGACTTCGTTAGTGGGTTGCCTCTAACACTCACTAAGAAGGATTCTGTTTGGGTCATCGTAGATCGATTGACCAAGTTTGCGCACTTTATTTCGGTTAGGACCGACTTTTCTCTTCAGAAGTTGGCAAAGCTCTACATCTCTGAGACAGTGAGACTACATAGGGTACTGATCTCAATCCTTTCTGATAGGGTTCCTCGCTTCACGTCTCGGCTCTAGAAAAAGTTATATGAAGCTCTGGGTTCGAGATTCGACTTCAGTACTGCATTCCATTCTCAGACCAATGGTCAATCTGAGAGGGTGATTCAGATACAGGAAGATATGTTGAGGAGTTGTGTTATCAATTTTTAAGGCAGATGGGAGGATTATCTGTTATTACCCTAGTTCACCAACAATAACAGCTTTCATTTGAGTATTCAGATGGAACCTTACGAGGCTTTGTATGGTCATAAGTGTCGTACTCCTTTATGTTGGACTGAGTTGGGTGAGCGTCAAGTATTGGGTCTTGAGCTGATTTTTGAGACTGAGGATAAGGTACGACTGATTTGAGATCATTTGAAGCTGCTTCTGATAGACAGAAGTCTTATGCTGATCTAAAGAGATGTGAGATTGAGTATTCTGTGGGGGACTTCGTGTTTCTTAAGGTCTCGCCATGGAAGTATGTTCTGAGGTTCAGTCGTAAGGGCAATTTGAGCCCCAGGTTTATTGGGCCTTACCGAATTCTAAAGCGAGTGGGACTAGTTACTTATCAGCTGGAGTTAGCTCTAGAGCTAGACCGTATTCAGGACGTACTCTACATCTCGATGTGAGGCGTTACTGCTCTGATCCTACTCATATTGTTCCTGTTGAGAAGATTAAGGTTAGGCCAGATTTGACCTTCGAGAAGGAGTCAGTTCAGATTCTGGATAGCGATGTAAAGGTTCTTCAGAGGAAGCCTATCTTATTAGTGAAGGTGCTATGGCGAAACCGTAGCACTAAGGAGGCCACGTAGGAGCCTAAGGATGCGATGCGTCAGTAGTATCCTCATCTATTCTAATCAGGTAAATTTTGAGGCTAAAAATTTCTTTTAGGGGGTAGAGTTGTAACGCCCCAAAATTTTTGTTTTGACTTCTATGAAATCTTGACACAACTGTGTATCTGCTTCAACGGTTAAGTGTTCTGGGGTGTGTGTGAGAGGTCCCAAGTTCGAGCCTTATCTTGGGTGAATTTTTTGTCTTTTTCTGAAAAAAGCGTTAACCTTGCTTGAATGGTTTAAGTTTAACTACGTGTAAAACCATATTAGAATGAGCCTGCTGGTTCGAGTGGTAAGGGAATCTGTGTGTTGTGTGAAGGTCCTGTGTTCGAAGCCTGCGAGAGCATGGGTAATTATTTTTGACTTGGTTCTGGGAGAGAATTTGGGTGGGAGTGGAATTTTGAGAAGTGGGTTAGTGGGAGAGTGAAATTAGGGATATATGGGTATATCCTTCATTCTATTTTATTTTTGAAAATTTTCCCCCTTTTCTCTCTCTGTCAAAAATCCCCAATCTCTTTGACGTTCATTTTACTTTTTCATCTATTTCATAATTTTCGCATTCAATCTTCATAGTTTTCATTTTTCGGTTTGTTAAATAGTTGGGCGATTGTCAACATGTGGATTTTCTTTGTATTTGTGAAATCTTGGTGATAGCCGATAAGTGGTGGTAATCGACGAATTTTTTGGTATAGGAGAAGGCGGTGGTGAAGGAGAGTGCCTCTGACAGTTGGAATCGTGTTGAAACTTGCTTTTGTCGACGGTAAGTCGCTTGTGTTATTTCGGGATTAAGAGTTAAATCGTTAAATGATCGCTAAGTGGTCAATAGATTGTTGTTTTTTAGGTTCTGGAGTGCTTGGAGTTGCAGTCACTTCATAAACAAACCAGGTGTGTACCCGAAAACGCAGAAATTAGGGTTTCGGTGAAAGTTAAATACCCCACTCTCAATGCCACACGAGCGTGTGGCCACCTTTGTGGTTGGCTGTGTGCCATAACATGGGCCTGTGATCGATGAGGCCAGGCCGTGTGATGGCCAGGTAGGCCGTGTGGGGCACATGGGCGTGTGGGATTCTTGGCCAGGTTGTGTGATCCATACGTCCAAAGGCAAATTGGGCTGTATGGGCCACACGAGCGTATGGGCCCACACAGGCAGGCCACATGGGCGTGTGAGGCCATTTAACTGAAATGTGTTCTAATTTTGCACGGGTTGCCGAAGTCGAATGTGAACCTACTGTAGGGTCGGTAAGCACTACTTAGACGCTTAAATGCATGAACTATATGTATGATGTATGTACTGAGCATGATGATTATATGAATGAATACTAAACTGTACGTATAACTGATAATCATGTATTAGCATGTCATATACTATATGTTGCATTGCATTGGGTAAGGATGTTGATATTTGGAGGAAGTGTACTGGAAGGCTCTTACGCCTATTATCTGGTAGCTCAGCTACAATTTACTGATTATGTGACGTATTCGGTACTACTTGGAGTGTAGGGATGGGTGGGTGTTTTAAACCCCACATGGAGTATAGGGATGGACGGAGATGGTGTGTAGAGGCTGGTTGGGTAGGACTCTGTTTACTGATTAATGTATATCTGATACTGTTATTGTGATGGGCTTAGGCCTTAATGCTTATCTAATACTGAAACTGAAATGGGCTAAGGCCCAAACTGCTATTGAAACTGAAATGGGCTTAGGCCTAGACTGCATTTGACTGTTTGTTATGATAGACTATAGTTTGATTGTATCCTTGTCTTCTGTTGGGATACACACTGAGTTTACGTAAACTCAACCCTTTTCTATTTTATCTATATAGCTAATCCGCAGCCTTAGACGGATCAGTACGGCGAAGGACTCAACAGTGACCACATGACTATTAAACAGATTTAACTCCATTTAAGGTTTTTAGTTCCTATTATTTTTGGAGTAATTTTTTATGTAATTTAGACTTTTGGACTGTTTGCTTTTATTTTGGGATTTTTAAATGTTTTCATGAATTTCTGAACTGCAACGAAAACTCAGTTTACTAAACACAACGTTTTTCCTAAATGCGAACGGTTTTCTTAAAATATCACGGTTTAAAAAGCTTCCGCTATAGAATATCTTTTTAAGCGAATCAGATTAACGAGTAAAACAATTTTAAAATTGACGAGAGATAAATAAAAGCTACCAAATGGAAACAGTTTTAACTTGATAATTTGATTTCAAATCCCATTCCATGTGACATCACCAGATACGGCCAAAACGTTTAGGCCGGGTTTGGGGTGTCACACTAAATCCTTCAAGCATTTTAATATAAACCTTACTATATCATGATTAATAAAAGGTTGTAACAATAACCATTAGACGCAAGTTAAATATTTTATGAATTGTCAATTTAATAATATATCTAAAGGTTATTGCATCCACCATAAAAGAATATTATATCTTTTTATAACAAATGCCAGGACTTAGTGAAAAACTTCATATTTTTATTCCATTTTTGCAGAACTACTTTAATTGCACCCTCATTGGGTTTATATCTTTAGATATTTGGACTACTAGTCCAAAAACTCCACGAATTTAATTGAACTAATAGTCTATTATTTTGGTCAATTCTGGAGCACCCGCCTTCACTATATAACCATCTAGAAGAATTTTCATCTTTGGAACCGATCAATCTATTATTTATTTTAACTAATAGTCTTACTGGGACTTTGATCCAAATTAAAATATTAGATGGTATATAACACTTGGTTATTCTCATTAAGTTTGTAAGTACATCTAACAGTTAACTTGTAATGAGTTATCCTTATTGAACTTCTAGTTCAAATTACTCTTCCCCTAACTCATTAGAAGTTATTATTTCTCTCCCCCTAATGTCAGAAAAACTATTGACTCAATATTGTAATCACAAATCACGTCATAATTGAATCTCAAATACATTCAAAACATCTAATAACATAAAGAAACTTGTAATTAATATATATTCCCAACTTTCTTTTAGGATTCACTATCTTTGTGTGTTGTGGTGCAGCAATTGGAACATATATGCACATACAAAAATTCAAAGATGAGAAATATTTAGCTCTTGATCAAAACCAACTGTAATGGGGAGTATTTATAATTTAATGGCTTGATGCGTACAACACGTAAATCAACATAATCTCATGTTGAAATAGGAAGTTTAGTTCTCATAAGTAATGGTTTAGACATTAATCAGAGGTGTTCAATCAATAATTTCTCTAAACCATTATTGTAACGCGTAGGTTTGTGCAAGTGTACACAGTCATTATCAAGTAAAAAGTAAGTATTGAGTTATTGTCTCCACAAGGATTGTATTTGTGCTAAGTCACTTAATTTGTAAAATTATATTAACAATTTGATAATAAAAAAACACAATATGACTGAGAAGTGATGATTAAAATTAAGTATATTAAACTAAATGCAATGATCCCTAATGCAGATTATCCTAAGTATGCAAACTATATGAATGAAATAGATTTTAGCAAAATTAAACACATTTTGCAACAGTTATAACATAAATAAACTAGGACAATTACTTTAATTAAACTCAATTTATTATCAACATGCTTAATAACATTCGGAAAAACATTCCATGGCAACTGGAACTTTCATGAGTTTGGAAACCATATTAGGTCCTTTTAAAATCCTTTATTTAGTAAATACGCATTTTACTGATCCTTATTTACTAAGGGTTTCTTAGCATTTGTGTGAGGTAACAGGGATGTGTCAGGTTTGAAACAGTTTAATCACACAAATCTAAAATCTATACAGATAACAGAGCTTGGTCAGAGTTGTTATGCAACTTGCAATTTAATCGGGTTAGGATCTAATTTGAGCATGCAGATTTCTATTATGCGTCCTCTAGTTGTCGTTTGGTCAGGATCGCTCAGCTAATTCAGGTGCATTTTAATCACGTATGAACGAAATACAGACTTGATTTTAATTGAAAACATGATCAATTGAGGCACAAACATTATAAGCATGAATCAAATAAATATTATTTAATCAAAGCAATCATCCTAGCTTAAATAAAATGAAGCTAACATTGTTGTAAACAAGAACAAATAATGCATAGCAAACATTTTCAGATTAAATCAAAGAAAAGAAAGATTAAACCCAAAACAAAGTTGCTGTCACCCAAGACTCTAATCGACGAGGCTGCTCCGCTCCTTCACTTTGCTCCTTTGCTGATGGCTCTCCAAGGTAGCCGACCAAGGGCTCTTTAAGAGGATTAATTACTAAAATCACTATGAAGAGATGATGCTAGGTGTGGGGAATGGAAAATGCTAAGAGAATTGAGAGAGAATAGAGAATGATGAAGGATGAGGGATGATGAATGATGAATGAGGGGGTCTTATTTATAGGTAAGGAGAGGGGGATAGTTTGCTAAAAATAGGAGGTTCCATCTCTTCAAGCATCTTCAAAGGGTGGCTAGCCATGAATTGAGGAAATTGAGCTGGTTTTTGCTCCATTTAAGTGCCACAACAACTCAGGACTAAGACTCGGTCAAGTGGAAATCTTCAAGCAAATCTCTAATTTCTTCAATATTGCAAGGACCTTGTGCAATTAAACCAAATGGTGGTTTATGTGGACAGCCAAGTGTAGCCAAAAATTGGGTTGACTTATTCTCCAATTTGGACGGTTTTGTAATCCAACAAAGCTATCAAACTTGTCCAAAATAAATTAATAAATTAGAGGACCAAAGAATAAAATTTATCCAATTTAAATAATTAATTACAACCTAAATTATTAATGAAATATTTAAAAATGAATATGTAAATATAATTTTATATTTTATTATTTAATTTAATCATGCATGGCCCACTTCATGTCTTAAAAATATAATATGCTCAATTTAATATAAAATAAGCCATTTTATGCATGAAATCTAAATAATAAAGCATAAAATCACATTTTAATAATTTCTATGCCCTAATTTCATATTTTCACATATTTCATTAATTTATTAAACAATTACTTAGTTTTAACAACAAATTTAAGTAAAAAGGTGATAAATTATATAGGAAAAATCCTATATATTTTTTCCGTTTACACACCCCCAAACTTAAATCATTGCTTGTCCTGAGTAATGGTTATGCACAACAAAAGGTCTTGCTAAGCCAAAATTGCTAATTGTGTAAGCAACATCAATCTTTGTCCCATTCTCATGCATTAATAACTTCATGTTCATAGATCTTCTTTATTAACAAGTAATTCATATGCAAACACTTATAGAAGTTTATACTAAGATTCAAAATATGCCAACATGAATCATAGTTTGTATGTATGTCACAGCCATAGATAACATTCTTCATTCAACATAATTTCTTATCAATCAAGCAAACAATCATAAGGCTTATTTATAAACTTCATATGTTGAACTTAGTACTTCCTATCCACTAATATAGGTGACATAAGCATCAAATCAATAGGTCTTTTATAAGGTTATAATGGGGCTTGGTTAAAGGTAGGGATTTTAGGAGATGAGACATTTCAGTTTCAAATCTTAACCTTTAACTCTGTCTTGATTTCTCAAATTACAGCCTTCTTCTTTAAGTGAACCTTTGGAACACCCCCAAACTTATTTTGAACTCAAGCTCATACATATTTCTTTTTTGGAGACTGAGCAAACTTTCTTTGCTCTCTTTTTTTTTATTTAGCATGAGCACATACATCTTTTTGAAAATTTCCTCAAATGTTGATTACCAAGACAACTTTAGTTAAGATGGGTGCACAAAATTAGGATAACTTAAAAAGATGGTAATTGGCTTATAATGTGGATTCATTGCAATAAACAGGCCTTTAAGCTCAAAATTATAGTTTCAAGGGTCTAATATCATAAGGTTGGCTTGAAGAGGCTCAAATGATCCAAAGAAATAGTGCCTATATCATTTTAGATTTTTATGTCTCCCATTATTTTGTCTCAAGAAATTTACTAAGTCAATTCTAAAAATATAAACCTTTATGCATGTCTAATCTCAAGAGAAACTAGGTTTCATGGCAAACCTTACTAAGGCTAAGATCATACAAGCATTCCATTCTTCATGATAACATACTTTCACTCAGATATAATCATTATTCATACTTGCATACAAACTATCTTATTAACAGAAAATGTCTCTAAACATTCATTTATTAAAACATACTTATGAAAGAAATGATTGAAACATACTTGGAAATTTAAAAATTTGAGCAATTTATTTGCCTTATCCCCTTTTAAAAAGAAGCAATGTGCTCATTGCAAGAACAAAGTAATGAATGAAAACTGAACACCAGGTAGGGTTGTAAAGAAAGAGAGATGAGTCATTAAGACTACTTAAATACCAAGTCTTTCCTAATAACCCAATCCTAGACATGTTCATTCCTATTGCCACATTACTTAGTCTTTTTCTTTCTAAAGAAGTGTTAAGTTTATTCATGCTTGCTATGTTTTATTCTACAGAAATTAAATCCTAATTATCAAAGAAATAAATTCTTAGAGACCTAAAAGAAACTAAATAAATAACAAGACAAGAATCCTTCCTTTTATTTTTCTTAATCATTCCCCTTGTCTTATTTAGGTCCATCTCCACTTGCATATTCAGTAACTTCCGTCCATGTCTTAAAGATAGCATTTGGGAACTCAGGAACAAAAGTATTAGAGATATTTTTAAAAGTATTTAGAATTGACTCATCTCTAATTTTTGCATATTTCCAGTAAGTTTGTTGTTGATTGTGCATGAACTTGCACATATCCATCAAAATTGACAACTCTTATTTCCTTGAAGCACTTGTAGAAGTCGGCATAGTAGTTGTAGATTCAGGTTCAACACTTAGCTTGACTGGTTCTTCTTCTGGATCAACCTTTTCTTCAAGGTTCGTAGATCCTTCAATTGGGTTAAGACTGTTCAATTCCTTAACAGACTTTTCCTTTTCAGTGTCTGTAACTGAATTAGCTTCAGTTTCAAATTTAATAAAATAATCTAATATTTCTCATTATCTTAAATATTTTTATTTATTATTGTAACTTTCTAAAACATGAGAAATATATTAATATTATTAGTTACAAAAAATTTGACATGAATCGTTACAAAATAAAGGTTTATGAAAGACATATATAGATGACGTAAATCTTAAACTACACTTTTCCTGTAACGACCTAAATTTGGGCCTAGTAGAATTGGGCCCATTGGGCCTTGGGCAGGGGAGCGTTTAAAATTTTTGAGAACAAAAGAACGGCTCTTAGGCAGGCTGGATCTAGTAGGTGAGTGATTTTGGAAGGTTATGGGGCTTCTATGAAGTCCCGGGATCAAACTTGGGCTTAGGAAAAATTTTGGTCTTAGGTGAAAAAAAACCCTGTGAGTTAGCAGGTAGGCTTTAAGAATAAAATATGGAGAAAAATGACACAAGTAGAGTGTGTGGTGTAGTTGCAAAATGACGCCACTTAGGGAGCAAGGGAGTGACGCCACAGGGAAGGAATGTGGTCCAACGTTCAAGTTTTAGCACTTGCATTTCTTTTATATTATTCTTTCTAAATGGATTTAGACATTGGCCATAGACTTAGCTTTAGTTGGGCATGTTTTAAGACACAAGAGGAGCTTGTGGCTTGGTGGCAAGTGGCATGTTGAGCTATTGAAGGGAGCAAAGGTTTGAATCTCATGACAAGCAAAGGAGTATTTATTTTGCGGACTGGACGGCAAGAGTTTGAGTTGGATTTAAACTCTACTAACGGAGGGATCCCACATCAGAAAGATACAAAGATGGAAGGTGAGAAGCTAGCTATATATAGAGCACTCTATGAGGAGAGTTAATATACCTTGGTGGGTGTTTGGGCATAGGAGCTTCCGGAGCGTGGTTTAGCAGCTTCAGATTCCTATAAGGTGTGTACTTCTCTCTACCTTAGTTGCAGAGCGGCAAACGCCGAAATGCCGATTACACGGTGATAGTAGCCACACGAGCGTGCGAGCGCACGTATGGGGGCTTCAACACGATAGTAGAGGCCATCAGTAGTATTCTTGTTGGTTGGATTCGACTGTTGGGCCACGATGGGCCGAACAGGGCCAAGTGGGCCCAGTGGGCCCATATGAATAAATTGTATGTTTGTGTAGTAGATGTTGGATTAAACTATGTGAATCTCATATATGTGGCTAGATCTGGACAAAATGGGCCACCCGAGCATGTAGGCTCGAATGGGTCGAAATCGGGTTTTAGGCCCAATAGTCCGGTAACGACCGAAAACGGTAACCGAGTCACTCGAGGCGACATTGGACCTTCAGAAAGGCCATTACAGATACAGAATTACCGAAATGCCCTTGGTGGGTAAATTACCGAAATAACCCTAGAGGGTAAATTACCAAAATACCCCTAGCAGGTACTGTTATACCCTTAGAGGTTGTTTAGCTTGGGTATGTTGTATTTTTATGGTAAATCGTTTCATACGTTATATTTGATATATGTTTTGCATATATGACATACTACATACACGAATTATTATGTCATATTGCATGGGATTGGGATATGATATTGATTAAAAGGGGCAGTGTATATCGGTGACTCTGTCACACTATTTCGATGTCTCGGTGCCACATATATCGGTGACTCTGTCACATTGTATCGGATTTAAGCAGCATGACTGCCAAAGAAGAGTGTAGCGGATGGAGGGTTGATTGTAGAAATCCCCACAGGAGTGTTCAGGTTGGACATATGGAGCGGAGTGTAGAGGATGGAATACTAGGTTGGGCTGGGTTGCATTGCATTCACTATCCGATATGCCATGATGTTAGGGCTACGGCCCGATTCGATTTATGTGGGCTTCGGCCCAATATGATACTGTGAGGGCTAAGGCCCAATGTGCTTCTGTGGGCTTAGGCCCAGTTATCGTTGTAAGGGGAATTGCACATAGAGTTCTCGTAACTCACCCCTCTGCTAATTTTGCAGGTGATGCCTAGTTCTGCGGATGTGGGCCAAGGTGGACTCTGTGGTGGCCATGTACTGTTTCTTTAGCAAACACTATTTTACTTTCCTTTAAATTTATTTTAATTTGGGGTTTTGTTCTGTAATAAGGCCATTAGACTTTAATTTTCTTTCAACCTTTCCTTTTCATTATTATTTATTATTAAATGTTTAATATGGAGGTTATTTTTCCTAAAATGTTAATAAACCATTTTTCTAAATGTCACGTTTCTGAAGTCCACTAGTCTCGATTTTTCATATCACCAAAACCTGTTTACGACTGTTAGTATTATTAATGAATATTCGCAAGAAAACCTTAAAACTGAATTTGATTTTCAAAAAGGAAAACCAAAGGCTAAGTTTTAGAAATCGCGAAGTTTTAACAACCTTTCCGATCGTAACATTTAGGCTGAGTTTGGGGTGTTACATTTCCTCTGTATGCATAAGAGCCCATTCCAACACTCGCTTAGTGTGCTTTTGACATTGTCCCTCTAGGCCAAGTCTCTTCCCATATACCTGAAAAATAATAACAAACCTTGTAAGTACAATGATACTTAGTGAACTTGATTACAATGGATATTTTGCATTCTTGTGTGAATTACTACACACCAACCATTCTTTTGAACCATTTCTTTTGGGTTGATATCACTAAATTTTAACATACACTTATATGCCAACTGTCATGCTCTTATCATACTCATATCTTCCTTATCTAATTAACTGATGATCCTTACAAACATTTTCCTATTTCTGTAACATCCCGCCCGACGAAGCCCTGAATGTTCGAAACATTATTTATAGAAGTAAGACTGAACAAGTAAGTTTTCAGCGTCCAATGCTAGGATTTGATTAAGTGTAAGAAATTTTTGAATGCGCCTTTAATGCTCTGGTCTAGCAGATTCTGAAAGAAAAGGCTCCATAGGGAATGTCACGGTGAAACTTATATGGAAATAAGGTATGAACAAGTGAGGCTAGAACGTGATAACTCTTGAAAAGAGTTATATTTCATGCCTTTAAACCTAGCTAAATTGCTTGAACATAAGTACATTTTGCTGCATTTTAGGACATTTTAGTTAGCATTTTTTATATTGCATTAGGACTTAGACTGTATTGGAATTTGATGCTTTTAATCGCTTGCGGTAGAGTTTTTTGTGTGTTGGTGTGGTAGGAACAGGTTTTGGAATGAGGAAATAAAGGAGTGAAGTTTTGTCAGGGCAAAGTGCAGATAGTTTCCCAACACGGATGCCATGGTAATGTTGGGAAGACCAAGTTAACATTTATCACGCAATAGTCCCAGCTCAAATTTAAACTTAGGCATGAATAAGTCCCCCTAAAAGTGGAGAAGATAATCACGAGGTGTTAATCAACCCTAACCTAATCTATCTATAAAATCTGATGAAGGGAACCTCACAAAGGAGAACAAAACAAAGTGGGAGAGATCTTTAAACCTAAATAAGGGTTTTGCTGCGTAAAGAAAAGGAAGTCAAAGGCAGACCTTCTTAGCCATCACAGGACGTTATGTTGCCGATGTGTGGACTGGGCAAGCAAAAGTTGTTTCCCAAAGTTCTTCTTTTATTTATATTAGTGTTCCTTTGAAATATTGAATTGAAATAGTTGAACACAATGTTGGATAATATTTTGGTTTGGAATTTTATTTCCCATCCCATGAGCTAAATCTCATAAGGTTGGGATTACTTTCAATGAAACCTTAAACTATTTTTATGGATGCAGTATACATCTCATTTACTTTAATGTTGAATTTTATTATTCCTATTTCTTTATTAAAATGTAAACAATCTCTGTAATTAATACACATCCTCATGGAACCATCATTCTTCTTGACAAACAATACCAGTACACCCCATGACAGAACACTTGGTCGAATGAATCGACGATCCAAAAGTTCTTGAAGTTAAATCTTAAGTTCCTTAAGCTATTTTTGTGCCATGCAATAGGGAGAAATGGACACCAATTTATATCAGGCAACAGTTCAATTCCAAATTCAACTTCACGTTCATGAGGTATCTTGTAACAGTTCATTTTTAGTCAAATTGGAACTGTGGTTTTGGGACCACAAATTCGAGGTCAAAATAATTATTTTATTATTATTTTAATGTCTACAGCATGATAATATTATTGTGTGAATGTAACACCCTCAGACCCGGCACAGACGTTATGGCCGAATTCGAGGATGTCACATCAAAGGCAACATTCAAACGATTTTGCAAATTAAAAATTTAAGGCCCAAAAGCCCAAAATCCTTGAGTCTTGTTAAGTAAAAAAACCCATTTTATAATTTTAAGTACTTCGGAAACCAAGTTGAAACGTAAGAAATTTACTCAGGTTTAATAATTAAGTAAACAGTTGAAACAACAAAACCTAAAGTCTAAAGTCAAAACGGAGTACAAGGCCTTATTACATCCAACGAAAATAAGCAATTAAAACTATGTCTTTTGAAGCAAATAAATAAAAATTTAAACATCAACTAGTAGTGTGGCCATCTCCGAGTCCTCTCCCACATCAAACCGTCTACTGAGTATCACCTAAAAACTTATAATAAAAAGGGTGTGAGTTTCGAAACTCAGTTTACATTGGCAATCAAATCAACATGCAAATATTACATTGGGCCTAAGCCCTATCAAAATCGATGGTCTTGTGCCTTGGCCCACAATGACCTCATATCATATCATATCATATCATATCATATCATATCATATGCAAAACAAGATAATGCAAAACCCTCCCCAAAAATCCATCTGCTACATACCATTTCCCTTCCAACCCTACACACCTATGGGGATTTCTAAATCGACCCACCCATCCTCTACACACCAAAGGTAGCACTCACAGTGGTACTACTCAATGTTGCAGCAAAGCTGCTAATCACATAATGGGCTTAAAGCCACCAGTGGATCCATGGTCGTCAAGCGACTATGCAATCCTCAAATCTTCCTCCGTACTATAATTCCCACCCATATGCATCCTAATCAGAATATCATATGAATGCAACATACACATGAGTAACATCCACAAAACTCATACTCATCACATAGGGGTATTTTTGCCATTTCACAACCCCGTAAATCTACTTTATAGGGGTATTTAGGTAATTTTGCAAAATAGAGGTACTTTGGAAATTTTGTAAATCAGGGATGTTTTGGTAATTCTACAAACCAAGGGTATTCTGGTAATTTCAAAATTCGGGCTATTTTAGTGATTTTATAAATTTAAGGATGTTTTGGTAATTTTCAAACTAAAGGTATTTTGGTTATTTTCAAATCAAGGGTATTTTAGTCCCTCTCGGGTTTCAGTTATGAACTTTAGACCATTAACAAGTCCTTGTGGCTAAAGAGAATAGACGCTATGCAGCAGGTAGGATTCCAGAGAAGAGGGGGGCCGCTAAGGCCGCTTAAGTACCAAGCTCTCCCTAGTCCAACCCTAAACATGCATATGTCCGTTGCCACACTCTAACCCAGCGACTGTCCACAGACATGTTTAATTATTAGAAAGTCTTATGCAGTTTAAGAGTTGTTCAGTACTAAGCCTAAAGTCCATAAAACCCTAGCATACTAGTCTACGTCCCCATAAAGCCCATCAACCCATTTCATGTTCATATAACGCATAATGGCCACATCACATTTTTATGGCCCACTACGCCCAAATCTCAGTCATATGACCCATTAGGCCCAAAACAAATCTAGATCATGTAACATGCATTCCTAACCCAATTCATATAACCAAATTAATCCATTTCATCAAATTAGCCTTAGGGCCCACCGGGCCTATTTAGCCACTTTTGGCCTTTCGGTGTTTCGGCATTACCAGTATGTGCGTGTAGTGTTTGTACACACCTGGTTATCGTGACATGCTATTCTATCCTTAGCCTTGAACCTACAACCAACCAACCTTAAATCAACCACTCATACTTAATCAAAATATTTACTCAAAAGCTGAAGCCTTACCGTAACGTTACCGTGTACCACTGGGTTCTAATAGCCTTTCCTTAGCTACTAATCACGAGTATCCCCTAGATATACACTCACACATACATCATTAAAATTTGAGTGACTCATAATCCACACAAGTCACCCCTATAGATCACACACACATTTAGTAATTCACTTATTCCATCATCGAGTTGAGTACACTTACCCTTGCTAACGATCCTACCATGCTTATGATCTTTGAACCTTATCCTTGTTATCACAGAGTTAATGACAGGATAGTTAGATAGCCTTTCGGCTTTTAACAAATCGTACAAGAAAGGTTAACCGTACACTTACCAAATCTACTTTCTATCTTGTGGCCTAAATTTGGCTTTTGAGATTAGTATGGTGACAGAGAAAATTCGGCACCAATAGGGAGAAGAAGAGGAGAACTGATCAGCTAGAACTAAAGGTGAACAAGAGAAGTAATTTAAGAAGAGAAGGTATGGGGAGTTCGGCTTGAGAGAAAACCAAAATTTTGGCAAAGGAATGATGGGTTTTTTTTCGAAAATGAAAGAATTCGGCTAAGGGGGAGAAAAAGAAATGTAATGGAACCCAAGGAACCTCTCAAAAGAATTCGGCACCTCCTTTTATAGCCAATATCCAAATCCTACCTTCCCCCACAGTCCAATTCGTCACCAACTCTTCCCACCTCTCATCTCCTAATTTTTCTCCATGATATCTCCCTTATCTCATCCGAAATTTCCTCCTTTATCAGCTCACAAGACCAATTCAAACACTTCAACAAAAGAGTCCAAATTCCACACAACTCTGGCTGTCCACTATGCAAAATAAACACTCCAAAAACACCTTACCACTACTCGAACCTTGGACCTCTTCACGCCACCTTGCCACTAGACCACAAGCCCATTTGTGTCCTATTTTCCCCTTAATCTGCTTAAGAGGCCTAATGCTTGAGACTAGAATACACTAAAGCAAGAAAAATAAAATTTTCCCTATGGTCTTCCCTATCTGTAAGGCTTCAAATAATCCCGATAATACCTTAAAATTAATATTCTAAGTGCACGAAAATTTAGAGCTTCAGGATTTTTGGGGCGTTACAACCCAATAGGCCCAAATCTACAAGGCCCAAATTTAGGGCGTTACAGTGAAAATTTTGTTAAGAAATTTTACCGTTTGAATGTTTAATTTGATAAAAAGGACTAAATCACGTAAGGTGTACAACTTGTGTTCTATTAGCTAAAGGTGTCTCATAGCTATGAAATATTAAAGTGGAGGTCCTTATGTGGTAATTAGCCCATTTATAAAGTTAGTGGACATTCTTGGACATCATTCAAGTGAATTTTAATGTTTTGACTTAAGGTTAAATAGGTAATTTGGTTATTAAAGGACTTCGGAGGCTCAATCACACTATCAATCTGAACATTTGGTATAATTATATTTATTACTTTGAGTATGGCGTGTATAGGGACTTGGTCTTTTTGTTAAGTGTCATATTGTGTTGGCCAAATGTGTTGGTTTGTCATGAAGTTGATTCATTTTGTATAAGGCCATAGTTGATGGTCAATACTTGTTGTTGATAAATGCAAATGTTGGTGTTTCCATGAATGTGGTTAATATATGATTTGGTCAGATGTTTATTGTGGATTGGTGTTACTTGATGTGGCTTATGTTGGTGCAAGTAAGGTTGGAAAAAGGGCTTGGTAAATAGCCTTGTTTTTGTCCACACAAATAGACACATGGGCATGTGTCTAGGCTATGTGTGACACACGGTCTACACTATGGGCGTGTAGTCTGGCCGTGTGTCCCCTACACCTTAATTTGGTAAAACAGATTGCCAGTAGTAACCACACGGGATGAGGCACGGTCGTGTGTCTCAACCATGTGGATGACACGGCCATAATACATGGCCATGTGCCCAGGCTGTGTGAAGTTTGCACCTTACATGCGAAATTAAATTTGCCACACGACCTAGCACATGGATGGGTGCCTTGTCCGTGACCCTAAAATGTTGCTGACGTTAGAAACAGAATGTCATGGTTTTAACACACAGGCAGAGACACGGGCGTGTCATGGTTGTGTAAGGGACACGGGCCATGGACCCTGTAGGTTCGAATTGAAAACAAAATCCACACGGCTAGGGACATGGGTTTGTATGATCGCACGGTCTGCCCACACGGCGTGTCCCTTGACACATGGGCGTATGCCTCTATTTTCAGTGAAATTTTTCCAAGTTTTCTAAAGTGCCTGGTTTAGTACCGAACCATTTCTAAAGTATGTTTTGGTCCTCGTAGGCCCATATTAGGGACTTCAAAATGATGTTTGAAAAGTTTTAAATTTGAATGAAATTTCATAACCCGAAAATGTTTGTATGCATGTTATAAAGTTAGGTAACACCTCGTACCTTGTTCCGGCATAGGGTACGGGTAAGGGGTGTTACATTTAGTGATATCAGAGCTATGGTTTTGTTGATTCTTGGACTAACCTAGCATGAGTACGAGTCTAACTATACATGCCATATATGTGATATGATATTGTGACGACTCCTGACGAGTTTAAATTTTGTTTTTATATAGTAAATGGATCTTGATGGAGCAATGGTGGATGATGTAGAGAGTAATGCACCGGCTCCCACTCAGGGGATCGCGCCAGTCGAGAGTGGGCCCATGACACTGAGTCAAGGCAGAGGGGCTAGAGAAGCCTACCTCCATATGTTGGATGCTTGGTATTCAGATTTTGTTCGTGCAAATAAAAAAACTCCACTTCCTCCACCCCCTCCAATTCCCCAGTCTGCCTCTGTAGCTTCCCAAGTGGTGGAGATTTTAAGAAGTGAAAAACCTCCTGTAAACAGAATTAGGAAGCAAGAGGCTGAGGAATTTATAGCAAATATAGATGATGACCCAGAGAGGGCAAAGTTCTGGCAAGAAAAAACCATTAGGTATTTGATGAATTGTCTTGCACACCTGAGGAGTGCATGAAGTGTGTTGTGTCACTCCTGTGAGACTCGGCCTACTAATGGTGGAACATTCTTGTGTCAGGTGTACCAAGGGAAAGGATTACGTAGGATTTTTTCCAAGTGGAATTCTAAAAGAAGTATATTAGTCAGAGGTTTATAGACCAAAAGAGGAAGGAATTTCTAGAATTGAAGCAAGGCCGAATGATAGTAACAGACTATTAGCGTGAGTTCGTGAGGCTCAGCAAATATGCTAGAGAGTGCGTATCTACCGAAGCCATCATGTGCAAGAGATTTGAGGACAGATTGAACGAAGACATCCGATTATTAGTTGGCATCTTAGAGTTAAGGAGTTTGTGGTGCTTGTTGAAAGAGCTTGCAAGGCAGAAGAGTTGGTCAAGGAGAAGAGAAAAGCTAATAACAAGTCTCGTGACTCAAAGAAAAGACAAATGGAAAGATCATTTCAGACCTCATCCAAGAGATTGAGAGAGCTTCCTACTCGATAAAATACGTCAGTAAGATTCTCGAGTAGAAATAAGAATAAGTAGTATACAGTGTGTAAAGCTCAAACCACTTCTATCGCGAGTGTTTGTAGTGCTCGACTGAATAGACTAGAATGTTCGCAGTGCAGTAGACGTCATTTTGGTGAGTGCCGAGGAAATGAAAGAGGTTGTTCAAATGTGGGTCACTAGACCATTTTATTCGTAATTGTCTAGATATAGTCGAGAAAGATAGAGATCAAGGTGTGAGATCAGGTAACGCTCCTTCTTGGAGTATACCACAAAAGAACCCGGGAAGTGGGGCTAGCAGTAGAGGTGCACCTAAAGATTCCGTCGTGAAGTCTGAGGGCCGAGCACCTGCAAGGACTTATGCCATTCGTGCTCACAAAAAGGCATCATCACTGGATGTGATTACTGGTACTTTTTCTCTTCACGATATTTCTATTGTTGCTTTGATTGATCCGGGGTCTATCCATTCGTATTCATGTATGAAATTGGTGTCTAGCATGAATATGCCTATTAAGTCTATAGAATTTGTGATAAAAGTGTCAAACCCGTTAGGCAAGCATGTGATAGTTGACAAAGTGTGTAGAAACCGTCGTTTGATGATTAGAGGTCATTATTTTCCTGCTAACCTCATGCTACTACCATTTGATGAATTTGACCTAATTCTTGGCATGGATTGATTGACTATTCAAAACGTGTTAGTAAACTATGGTAGTAAGTTTATTGAACTGAAACGTGAAAATAGGGATATTATTCGGGTTGAATCAAGTGAACTGGATAGCTTACCTGTACTGATTTCTTCTATGACTGCTGAGAAATACATGAGAAAAAGGTATGAGTCCTATCTTGCATTTGTGTTGAATACCTGTAACACCCCATACCCGAGTCCGAGGTTGAAACCGGATATGAGACATTACTATACTTGAAATTTCTTAACATGCACTTACGGGCTGTAAAATTTTGTTTCGAATTAAAAACTTCTCTTTATTAGCCTATTCATACATTTCATAGGCCTACGAGGCGTTAAACACGTATCTTAAAACTTTCAGAACTTAATCAAAAACGTTTCTTTAAAGAAGGGGTCACACACCCATGTGGCTTAGGACATGCCCGTGTACTCCTTTGACATGCCCATGACTTCCAACCGTGGTCGACACTGACTAAATTCACACGGCCTTGACACGCCCGTGGACTTAGACCGTGTGCTATTCCATGGTATACTGACTTGATCACACGGCCTGGAGCACACGCCCATGTTCTAACCTTGCGTCATACATGGCTTAAACAAACGGCCGTCGGATTTTCCCGTGGCCTATCCTGACTTCAATTATAAAGGTACAGAGTACGCACGGCCTAGACACACGCCCGTGTGTCTAACCATGCGGGCACTTAGAGGCTATTTACCAAGCCAATTGCCACCCTGAAATCAAGACCAAACCCATGCTCAATTGAACACATTTCATAAATAATACTACATGCTTCATTGATCTCAATAAACATTCATACTTAGTCAAATTTTGGCAAATCACTTAGCCATATAAAAAAGAATAATAAACTTAATAGCCAATACTTTGGCTCTTCTTAAAACATATTCTCAAAATGAAATGCTTCCTATACATGCCATACTTAATATAATCAACTTGGCTATACCAAAATAGAGATTGATAGTCTGCTCCGAGCTCCGATGACGATGATCCACTAGATTAGCTTGATGGGACTACATGAAAAAAAAATTAATAAAGGATGTAAGCATTTAGCTTAGTAAGTTTGCATATTATGCACATAGCAACATACTTGATTACTATAAACCATTTGACATAAACAATGGTATCATTAATTTCAGCTATAAAGCTTACTTACTCGTGCTGATTCTTACATATCTCATGATACTTACTAATCTCATACTCCTGAGGTAAACAAGGTACCTGTATCACTTGAACACATAGATTAACATACTCTACAATAATAATCATAATCTCTAGTTCACCATTTATAATATGTATAATACTCATTTCCAACTGGATAATAGCTTTGCTTACTTATCTTTCTTGTTATTTCATTTTAACTTTACTAATTTGCCCGATGAATTTCTGTGAATAATCAAGGATACCGAATCTCATTCCACATATAACTTGATGCCGAAGCCATATCCTAGATACGATCTTACATGGAATATCTCATATTGGTTTCGAGGCCATGTCTTAACATGGACTTATACAAAGTCTTTCTCGTGTGTTCCCTTGGGAACTTACCATTGCCATGACTTGTCATGGTCTTACTTGGTATCTTTACTCATGAACTGGTCAATGCTGAGCCTTGGCTTGGACTTACATGAAATCTTTCTTGTTCTCACCAATGCCATGCCTTGGCTTGGACTTACATGGGATCTTTATCTCTTGCTAGCTTTTCCATGCCAAGAATTGTCTTGGACTTACATGATAACTTTTCAATGCCAAGACTTGTCTTGGACTTAAATGACATCTTTTCTTGGAGACTCACCAATGCCATGCCTTGGCTTGGGCTTATATGGGTCTTCATCTCATAATAACTCTCCAACACCAAGACTTGTCTAGGACTTACATGACAACTTGCTTGATTGCCGATGCCATGCCTTGGCTTGGTCTTATACGGACTTCCTCATTTCATGTGGTAGATCAAGTATCCTAGGTAATTCATCTTCAATCGGGACTTGCTTATGCTTAATCTCATTGATTTCTTTGTTTAATATAACATTAAACATTCCATGGCAATAGTGTACATTATACTAAGCAATTCAGTGATAGAAATCATAAAGCTTAGAAATCATACAAACTTACCTCAATATACAAAATGTATCTAGATAAGCAATTTAGTCCTTGACTTTGTTCTTGCCTCGGTTTCGATCCGGACTTCATTTTTCTTGATCTATAATCATAAATAGATCATTTAATACCCACATTGACTAAATTGACTCTTTACTCATACTTTGGCAAAATTCCTATTTTGCCCCTAAACTTTCTCATATTTGCACTTTTGCCCCAAGGTTCGTAAAATGATTCTCATTCAACTTTCTTAAACTTCATGCTTAACTGATTAATAGTCTCAACTATAGAAATATGAAAATCCCTCTATTTCTACCATGTATGATCAATCTCATAATTTTTATAAACTAGTCCCTATATTCATTTTTCATGAAATTCACTTAGAAAAAGATGTTTATCTAACATCAAACTCTCATAAACTTCCATAAAACATCATTTAACAAGCATATCGTTGATGGGTAGATTTTTGAACATGCATCTTAGCTCAACATATAGCTAAAAATAGCTAGTTCATGTTACGAGGACTCTAAAATATGAAGAATATTAAAAACGGGGCTAAGATGCACTTACTAGCAAGTTTGAAAGATGAACAAACCCTAGCTATGGGTTCTTTGAAAATTTTGGCAATGTGGGGAAGAAGATGAACCTAATTTTGACTTATTTCATCCTTTTTAATCATTTATTAGACAAATGACCAAAATGCCCTTTTCTAAAAAAAATCACCATTTACTAACTCATGTCCATTTTTGTCCAAAAATTATAATTTGATAAAATTGCTATTTAAGGACTTCTAATTGATATTCTAAAGCTATTTCATACAAAAAGCTTCTAGAATCTCATATTTTGCAACTTTTGCAATTTAGTCCTTTTTGGACCATTCAACCTCAATTTAACAAAATTGCTTCATGAAACATTCACACTAGCATGCAAACATGGCATAAACCTTAGAAACTCATAAATTCACCTTGGATTCGTGGCCTCGCACCACTATTTCAACTAGGCCCTAAATTGGGTTGTTACAATACTCAAGAGTCGGAAGTAAAGATTGAGTCAGTGCCTGTGGTATGTGAGTACCTGGATGTGTTTCCGGAAGAGTTGCCCTGATTGCCTCCAACTAGGGAAGTCAAGTTTGGTATTGAGTTGGTCCCTGGTACAGCACCTATTTTGGTTTCCTCGTATAGGATGGCACCGTTGGAGTTAAAAGAGTTGAAGGTTCAGCTGCAAGAGTTAACGGATAAGGGTTTTGCGAGACTGAGCTATTCTCCGTGGGGTGCTCCGGTAATTTTTGTGAAAAGGAAAGAAGGGTCGATGAGGTTATGTATAGACTACAGACAGCTCAATAAGGTGACTGTGAAGAACAAGTATCCTTTGCCAAGGATCGATGATCTGTTTGACCAATTGAAAGTAGCCACAGTGTTTTCTAAGACAGACTTAAGGTCTGGTTATTACCAGCTAAGAGTTAAGGAGCAAGATGTATCGAAAACTATATTTCGAATGAGGTACGGGCATTATGAGTTCCTTGTCATGCCCTTTGGCTTAACAAATGCTCCCACTATGTTTATGGATTTAATGAATCCTATTTTTCGATCGTACTTGGATAAGTTCGTTGTTGTTTTTATCGATGATATATTAATTTATTCTCATGATGAGAGTAAGCACGCGGAGCATTTGAAAACTATTTTGCAGACTTTAAGAGATAAGCAGTTGTCTGCCAAGTTTTGTAAAAGTGAGTTTTGGCTCCAAGAGGTCAGATTCTTAGGACACATCATGTCGGGTGATGGATTTGGAGTTGACCAGAATAAGATCTCGGCTATTGTTGAGTGGAAACTGCCGAGAATTGTATCGGAGATTAGAAGCTTTCTAGACTTATCGGGTTACTACAGACGATTCATTAAAGGATTCTCTATGATTGCTACTTCGATGATGAGGTTGCTACAGAAAGATGTCAAGTTCGATTGGATGAAAAAATGCCAACAGAGTTTCGAGAAACTAAAGGTGTTTTTGACTGAAGCTCCAATTTTAGTGCAGTCAAAACCAGGAAAAGAATTCATAGTGTATAGTGACGCATCCTTGAATGGATTGGGATGCATGCTCATTCAAGAAGGCAAGGTAATAGCATATGCCTCGAGACAACTGAAGCCGCATGAGAAAAACTATCCGACTCACGACTTAGAGTTAACTGCTATAGTGTTTGCACTGAAGATTTGGAGACACCATTTGTATGGCGAGAGATGCTGAGTATTCACTGACTATAAAAGTCCAAAGTATTTGATGACTCAAAAGGAACTGAACCTTCACCAACGAAGATGGCTAGAGCTCATAAAAGATTACGAACTGGTGATCGACTATCACCCGGGGAAGGCGAACGTGGTCACCGATGCTTTGAGTAGGAAGTTATTGTTTGCCTTAAGGGCTATGAACACTCAGTTGTTAGTAAGCGATGATGGTTCGATTTAAGTGGAGTTGAGAGCGAAACCAATGTTTTTACAAGAGATCTGTGAAGCTCAGAAAGGTGATAAAGAATATCAAGCTAAGATAGCTCAGTGCGAGACGGGTATAGAATCAGACTTTCGGATTGGTTCAGATGGTTGTTTAATGTTTCGAGACAGAATTTGTGTACCCAAAGACGATGAGCTTATTTGAAAAATTTTGCATGAGGCACATAGCAATTGTATTTCTATCCATCCAGGTAGTGTGAAAATGTACAATTACTTGAAGAAAATGTATTGGTGGTCGAGAATGAAGAGAGGCGTTTCAGAGTTTGTCTCTAAGTGCCTAATTTGTAAACAAGTGAAAGCTAAATACCAAGTACCTTCGAGTTTACTTCAGCCTGTGATGGTTCCCAAATGGAAATGGGACCGTATTACTTTGGATTTCGTGTTCGGGTTGCCTTGGGCGCCAAGGAAGAAAGATGTCGTATGGGCTATGGTTGATAGGCTGACAAAGTCAGCTCATTTTATACCAGTGCGTATGGATTATCCGCTTGAAAAATTGGTTGATTTGTATGTTTCCAAAATTGTGAGACTCCACGGAGTGCCCTTGTTAATTATTTTGGATAGAGATTCAAGGTTTACCTCGTTATTTTGGAAAAAAGTTACAAGAAGCTTTGGGGACAAAGTTGAATTTTAGCACGGCTTTCCATCCGCAAACTAATGGTCAGTGGGAGAGAGTAATTCAGATTCTTGAAGGCATGCTACAGTGTTGTGTCCTTGAATTCCAAGGCAGTTGGGAAAAGTATTTACCATTGGTAGAGTTTGCCTACAACAATAGCTACCGGTCGAGTTTGAAAATGGCGCCTTATGAGGCTTTGTATGGGCGTAAGTGCCGAACGCCCTTGTTGTACCGAACTCAGAGAAAATCAGATTCACAGGGTTGACTTAGTTAAAGAGACCGAGGAGAAAGTAAAGGTAATTCGTGACTGTTTGAAGGCAGCTTCGGATAGACAGAAATCCTACGCGTATTTGAAACAAAAAGAAATTGAGTTTTTGTAACACCCCTTATCCGTGCCCGACGCCAGGACCGAATACGAGGCATTACCATGCTTAAACTTGCTCAAACATGTAATAACGGGCTATAAAATTTCGTTCCAACTAAAACTTTTTCTTCTTAGCCATAACATACATCTAGGAACGTTTCGGGATTCAACCGGAAACTTTTACACTCTTTGAAAATTTTTACCTAAACAGGGGTCACAAGCCCGTGTGACTTGGGACATGCCCGTGTGGGCAAGCCGTGTGGTCTCACACGCCCATGTCCCTAGCCCTTGTAGAATTTATTCTTATTTAGAACCTACATGGAATTTCACACGGTCGGCCACACGCCCTTGTCAATGGCCCTTGTCCTGCTCACGGCCTAGACACGCCCGTGTTTTCACCCGTGTGAAAAACTAGGGGTATTATATTTATGACGTCAGCAACCCCTTAAGAAGCACACCGACTAAGCACACGCCCATGTGCTAGCCCGTATGATGAATCAAATTCTCATAACTAGATGCAGGGGACATACGACCTATCAACACACCCATGGGGTTGACCATGTGCCACACACAGCCTAGACACACGCCCGTGTGTCTACCCGTGTGGACACTTAGAGGCTATTTTCCAAGCCAATTGCCACCCTGAAACATAAACACAATTATGCCAACTCAAGCAATACATAATATGGCCTTAATTCACTATAAATGACCCTTAAAATCTCACTTGTAGAACTCATATAACTCATCATTAGTAATATATACAGATTAATAACATTTGGCCAATCTCTTTAGCCATATACAAAAGAGTAATAACCTTAATAGCCAACACTTTAGCTCCCAATATGCTATAGCTCAAAATGACATAATTCTTATACATGCCATACTTAAAATAAAACAACTTGGCAATACCCAAAATAATGGTTAATAGTGTGATCTGAGCTCCGACGTCAAAGATCCCCGAACTAGCTTGGCAAAACTACAAGGGAGAATAAAATGTAAGAAGTGAGCATATAGCTTAGTAAGTTTGCATGTAATTCATATAACAACATATTTTCTCATAATAAACTCATCCATCATGAAACAAGAACAACATAAATCTCAAGTGCTTGAGTTTACTTACTCATGCTTACCTTTTTTATCACATATTACATAATAATTTCATACTTGTATTTTAATCATGGTACCTGTATCACTTAATCACATAGATTAACACTTTTGCTAATATAAACATAAACTCAAATCTACCTCTTTCTTAATTTAAATAAAGCTCTTTATCAACCTTGAATAACTTAACTTATTACTATCTTTACTTGCTTAGCTTCCTTGTTCCTCTCTCATACTTGGCTCTTTTGCCCGATGAATTACCCAGAATAACTAAGGTTACTCAATCTCATCAAACATGGGTCCCGATGCCAATGCCATGTCCCATACATGGTCTTACATGGGATCGCCTCATGATGCCAATGCCATATCCCAGATATGGTCTTACATGGGATCCCTTAACTTGCTGTCGATGTCGTGTCCCAGACATGGTCTTACACGAGACCTTCCTTATATGTTTCTTTTAGAAACTTACCATTTCCCTGTCTTGACATGGTCTTACGTGGTATCCTTGCCTTATGAATCTTATCAATGCCATGTCTTGACATGGACTTACATGACATCTTTGCCTTATGAATTCACCAATGCCAAGCCTTGGCTTGGACTTACTTGGGACTTTTGCCTCATGATAACTTTTCAATGCCATGATTTGTCATGGACTTGTATGATATCCTTGCCTTAATGCCGATGCCATGTCATGACATGGTCTTACACGGACTTTCCGTGTCCCATGCTGTGATGTTAGTATCCTCATTATTCTGAGTCTTCAACCGGGACTTCTTCTTCTTACATTTTCTGGTTCATTTTCTTATCAATATCATTAATCATAACTTCATGAAAATAGTGTACATTATACAACATAATAAGCAATTTATTGAAAATACATGTGAAGCGTTAAATTCATGCAAACTTACCTCGGTATTCAAAATGTAAGTAGACATGCAATTTAGTCCTCAACTTTGTTCTTGCCTCGGTTTCGATCCGGGCTTCGTATTTCTTGATGTATAATAACAATTTAACTTGTTTAATTCTCCACATTGGCTAAATTGACTCATAACTCAAACTTTGGAAAAATTATAATTTTGCCCCTTAACTTCATCAAAATTACACTTTTGCCCCTAGGCTCATAATATGATTTTCATTCAACTTTCTTACATTTCAAGCCTAGATGAATCATATTCTCAACTATAGCAACATTCATTTCTCACTATTTTATACATGTATAACCATTTTCATAACTTTTACAATTTAGTCCTTATATGCATTTTTCATGAAATTCACTTAGAGAAAGATGTTCATACTACATCAAACTATCATAATCTTCCATAAAACATCAAAATACATGCATTTCATAGATGGTTAAATTTTTGAACATGAACTCTAACTCATAATATAGCTAGAAATAGCTAATTCAAGTTACGAGGATTTCAAAATACGAAAAATATTAAAAACGAGGCTAGGATGCACTTACTTTGAACTTGAAAATGAACAAAACCCTAGCTATGGAGTCCTTGCAAAATTTGCCACTATGGGGAAGAAGATGGACATGAGTTTTGCCTTTTTTTTTCCCTTTTTGATCATTTATTAACAAATGACCAAAATGCCCTTAAGGCTCATTCCTTAAGATTTTTCCTTCCCATGTCCATTTTTGTCCATCTTGACATTTAATGGTCTAATTTCTAAATAAGGACTCCTAATAATATTTATGATTCTATTCCATACTCAAATCTTCTAGAAACTCATATTTTCTCATCTTTGCAATTTAGTCCTAATGGACAATTTATTCACTAATTAATTAAATTTCTTCATGGAATTTTCACTCAATTTTGAAAGCACCTCACAAGCCTCATAAAAGTCATAAAACACATATTTCTACTTCGATTTTGTGGTATCGCACCACTATTCTGACTAGGCCCTAAATCGGGCTGTTATAGTTTCATGTCGGTGATTAGCTGTTTTTGAAAGTATCACCGTGGAAGAAAGTCCTCAGATTCCGTAAGAAAGGAAAACTAAGTCCACGTTTTATTGGACCTTATGAGGGGATTGAGAGAATGGGACTGGTAGCTTATCGACTAGCCTTTCCATCCGAGTTAGAGAAGATCCACAATGTTTTCCATGTGCTGATGTTGTGCCGATACCGTTCTGACCCTTCGCATGTTCTTTCACCAACAGAGGTTGAGATTCAATCAGACATGACTTATGGCAAAGAGCCAGTTAAGATCTTGGGCCGAGAGGTCAAGCAATTTAGAAGTAAAAGTATAGCACTAGTGAAGGTATTATGGCATAGACATGGGGTTGAAGAGGCCACGTGGGAGCTCGAGAAGACTATGAGAGATCAATACCCAAACCTTTTCAATGGTAAGATTTTCAGGGACGAAAATCCCTAAGGTAGGAGAATTTTAATAGCCCAATTTTGGGGCTAGTCGGAACAGTGGTTTCGAAACCACTAATTCAAAGCCAAAGAAATTATTTTTAATATTATTTTATATGTAATAGCATGATTATATGAGTACACAAAAATTTTGGTGAATTAGTTTTAGTGATTACTTGCTTAATTTCGAAAAAGGACTAAATCGCATAAAGTGCAAAAGTTTTGTTCTACAAGATAAATGTGTTAAATAGCTATGGAACACTAAAGTAGAGGTCTTTATTGCGTAAATAGACCAATAAAATTATGGTGGCTGGACATGGAATTTCTAATTGGAGACAAAGTCATAAAATGGTCAAAATTAGGTGACATTAGGTGACTTGTTCAATAAAAAATAAAATAAAAAGAGAGGAGGCTATCATCTTCTCTTCACCACCAAAATTCTCAGCAAAAAAAGGGGGTTTTGAGAGCTCAAATTTCAGCCAAGCTTTTCTCTTGCAAATCAAGAAAAACGTAATTCAGACCTAGACTGGGGAAGACCAAGCTAGTAGACTAATTCAATCAAGTTGCCCACTTTTTGTATACCGAGGTAAGTTGTGCGTAAATAATACAACTTTATTATTATTATGTATTGAACAATTAAGATGGCATAAAGTATTTGATTATTTTTGTGAATATCCATGATGATAATTGATGTAGTAAAAACTCTCGGTTGAACCTTAGGAATAGATTAGATATCCATGTCATGACATTTGGGTGATATGTTTGCTAGTGTAAGACCATGTCTGGGACATGGCATCGGTGTTGATATGTGTGCTACTGTAAGACCATGTCTAGGACATGGCATCGACCACATTATGAGAGCCAGTGTAAGACCATGTTTGGGACATTGCATCAGCGTTGATATGTGTGCTAGTGTAAGACCATGTCTGGGACATGGCATCGGCAATAAGACGAGAGCTAGTGTAAGACCATGTCTTGGACATGGTATCAACCTCGACATGTGAGCTAGTGTAAGACCATGTTTGGGACAAGGCATCGACATTTTACCCTCTTGTGTTAGGCTTATCGGATATCCTTAAGTATTCCAAATGGTTCTACGGGTTATTTAAAACTTATGATAAAGATATGAAAGGATATAATCATGTTGTGAGTGGTATATGTTCTTACTCGAAACTCATTAGATATGACCTTAGTTATGATACCTTAATGGTAAGGATGAAATTGAGTAAGTTCTATCATTGAGTATGATTTCAAGATGATTTTGTTATCTTTGGCTTATACTTGTGATGTGTAAATATGTAGTAAATCTACCATTGCTAAATCAAGAATGTTGTGCTGGTTTATATTATGCTATGTATTTAAAGATGCATGGTTGATGCTGTTACTTATTTACATGCAACTTACTAAGTTTTATGCTTACTCCCTTTCCTTTCATATTTTTTATAGTATCGCCAAGCTAGCTCGGGGATCAAAAGACGTCGGAGGCTCGATCATACTATCAATTTGAACATTTGGTATAGTTAGATTTATCATTTTGAGTATGGCGTGTATAGGGACTTGGTCTTTTTGTTAAGTGTCATATTGTGTTGGCCAAATGTCTTGGCTTGTCATGAAGTTGATTCATTTTGTATAAGGCCATAGTTGATGGCAAATACTTGTTGTTGATAAATGCAAATGTTGGTGTTTCCATGAATGTGATTAATACATGATTTGGTCAAATGTTTATGTGTGGATTTGGTTACTTGATGTGGCTTATGTTGGTGCAAGTAAGGTTGGCAAAAGGGCTTGGTAAATAGCCTTGCTTTTGTCCATACGGGTATACACACGGGTGTGTGTCTAGGCCGTGTATGACCCACAGTCTGCCACATGGGTGTGTAGTCCAGCCATATGTGTCCCCTCCACCTTAATTTGGTAAAACAGAATGCTCAGTAGTAACCACAAGGGCTGAGGCCGGGCCGTGTGTCTCAATCGTATGGATGACATTACCATAATACATGGGCATGTGCCCATGCCGTGTGAAGTCTGCACCTTAAATGCAAAATTAAATTTGCCACAGGGCCTAGCACACGGGTTCGTGCCTTGGCTGTGTGACCCTAAAATGTTGCTGACGTCAGAAATAGAATGTCAGGGTTTTAACACAAGGGTAGAGACACGAGCATGTCATGGTCGTGTGAGGGACATAGGCCATGGACACGGGCATGTGTCAGGCTGTGTGAAAACCCCTATAGGTTTGAATTGAAAAATAAATTTACATGGCTAGGGACATGGGTGTGTGTGATAGCACGGTCTGCCCACACGGGCGTGTCCCTTGCCACATAAGCATGTGCCCCTATTTTCAATGAAATTTTCCCAAGTTTTCTAAAGTACCTGGTTTAGTATCGAACCATTTCTAATGTATGTTTTGGGCCACGTAGGCCTATATTAGAGACTTCAAGATGAAGTTTGAAAAGTTTTAAATTTGAATGAAATTTTATAACTCTTCGTACCTTGTTCCGGTATAGGATATGAGTAAGAGGTGTTACAGCAACCTCCACCCCCACTTACTCCCCAACTGGTTCCCGTAGCTCCTCAAGGTTTGGAACCTTTACGATTGAGTAAGCCACCTATTGATAAAATCCGAGAATATGAGGCTGAAGAGTTTAGATCTATTGGTGATGACGGTCCTAAGAGAGCTGAGTTTTGGCTTGAGAATACGATCTGGGTATTTGATGAACTTTCTTGCACGTCAGCTAAATGTGCTAAATGCGTGGTATCACTTCTAAGAGACACTGCATATCTGTGGTAGAATACTTTGATATCTGTGTGGCGAGAGAACGGGTCACGTGGGAATTCTTTCAAGCCGAGTTCTAAAAGAAATACATTAGCCATTGTTTTATTGATCAAAAGCGCAAAGTGTTTCTGGAGCTGAAACAGGGTTGAATGTCTGTGAATGAATACGAGAGGGAGTTTATGAGACTCAGTAAATATGCTCCAGAATGTGTTTCCACTGAGACAATTATGTGTAAGAGATTTGAAGACGGATTGAGCGAGGACATCATATTGCTAGTCGAGATTTTGGAATTTAAAATTTATTTTGTGTTAGTCGACAAAGCATGCAAGGCTGAGGAACTAGGCAAAGAAAAGAGAAAATTTGATTTCGAGGCTAGAGATTCGAGAAAGAGGTCGATGAGTAAACCATATCAGTCTTCGTCCAAGAAATCACGATATTCGTATACTCTTTGAACTCTTCAATCGGATATCCAAATAGAGATCGTGGAAAGCAATACTTGAGTCCTAAAGCTTAAGCTACTTCGGTGTCAAGTGTTGGTAGTGTGAGAAATAATAAACCCGAGTGTCAACAATTTGGACGATGACATTTTGGAGATTGCTGGATGAATAATAAAGCTTGTTTCAAATGTGGTTTGTTAGATCACTTTATTTGAGATTGCCCTGAGTTAGTTGAGAAAGATAAATTTCAGAATGCAAGACCGAGCAACACAACGTCTAGAGGGAGGCCACCTAGAAATACGAGAAATATAACTAGTAGCAAAGGTGCGAGAAAAGATTCGGCTGTGAGATCTAAGGCTAGAGCATCAGCTAGAGCTTACGCTATTCGCGCTAGCGAAAATGCGTTGTCACCAGATGTTATCACCGGTACATTTTCTCTCTATGACACTAATGTAATTGCCTTTATTGATCTTGGATCGACTCATTCATGTATTTATATGAATTTAATGTCTAGTAAGAGTTTGCCTATTGAGTCTACCGTATTTGTGATGAAAGTATCGAACCCCTTAGGCAAGTATGTTTTAGTTGATAAAGTTTGCAAAAACTGTCCTTTAATGACTAGGGGTTACTATTTTCTGGCAAATTTAATGTTATTACCATTTGATGAATTCGATGTAATTCTGGGTATAGATTGGTTGACACTGCATGATACTGTTGTGAATTGTAAATGAAAGACTATTGAATTGAAATGTCAGAATAGTGAAATCCTTTGAATTGAATCAAATGAGTTGAGTGGATTGCATGTTGTGATTTCGTCGATGTTAGCTCAAAGATATGTGAGAAAAGGTTGTGACGCTTATCTTGCGTATGTACTGGATACAAAAGTGTCTGAATCGAAGATTGAATTAGTGTTAGTAGTTTGCGAATATCCGGATGTGTTTCCAAAAGAGTTGCCTGGGTTGCCACCGATTGGAGAAGTTGAATTTTCTATTGATTTAGTACCGAGAACATCTCTGATATCGATAGCTCTGTACAGAATGGCTCTGAGAGAATTGAAAGAGTTGAAATCTCAGTTGTAAGAGTTAACAGATAGAGGATTTGCACGACTAGTTTTTCGCCTTGGGGTGCACCAGTGTTATTTGTAAAGAAGAAAGATAGGTCGATGAGATTGTGTATTGATTATCAAAACTCAACAAGGTTACAATTAATAATAATTATCCTTTGCCTAAAATTGATTATTTTTTCGATCAGTTGAAATGAGCAACCGTATTTTCAAAGATTGATCTGAGATCTGGCTATTATCAGTTACGAGCTAAAGATTCGGATATGCCAAAGACTGCATTCAAAACAAGGTACTGGCATTATGAATTTCTTGTTATGCCTTTCAGATTAACTAATGCTCCTTCAATTTTTATGGGTTTAATGAATCGAATCTTTAGACTGTATTTAGAAAGATTTGTTGTTGTATTCATTGATGGCATTCTGATCTATTCCCGAAATGAGTTTGAGCATGCCGAGCATTTGAGAATTGTGTTACAAACTTTGAGAGATAAGAAATTATTTGCTAAATTAAAAAAAATGTGAGTTTTGGCTCCGAGAGGTTGGATTTTTGGGGCATATTATTTCAACAGAAGGTATCCGAGTTGATCCGAGCAAGATTTCAGCAGTTGTTGACTGGAAACCACCAAGAAACGTATCAGAAGTCAGAAGTTTTCTGGGATTAGCTGGCTACTATCGACATTTTGTAAAAGGATTCTCAATGATTGCTACATTGATGACTCGATTACTACAGAAAGATTTGAAGTTTGAGTGGCCCGAGAAATGCCAACAGAGTTTTGAAAAGTTGAAAGCATTATTAACTAAGGCACCAGTTTTGGTTCAACTTGAGTCGGGTAAAGAGTTTGTGATTTTCAGCGACGCGTCATTGAACAGTTTAGGTTGTATTTTGATGCAAGAGGGAAAGTTGATAGCTTATGCTTCCAGATAGTTGAAACCACATGAAAAGAACTATCCAATGCACGATTTAGAGTTGGCCGCTATTGTATTTGCATTGAAAATTTGGCGACATCATTTATACGGTGAAAAATGCCATATCTTTACCAATCAAAAGAGCTTGAAGTATATAATGACTCAGAAAGACTTGAATTTATGTCAAAGAAGATGGCTCGAGCTATTGAAAGATTATGAATTAGTAACTGATTATCATTCGGGATTGGTGAATGTAGTTGCGGATGCTCTGAGTAGAAAATCTTTGTTTGCTTTTCGAGCAATGAATACACAGTTAACCTTGATTGATGATGGTTCAATTTTAGCTGAGTTAAAAGGTAACTATTATTTCTTCAGCAAATTTGTGAAGCTCACAAATGTGACAATGAATTGCAAGTTAAAAGAGTGCAATGCGAGTCGACTACTGATTCAGACTATCAGACCGGATCTGATAATTGTTTAATGTTTCGAGGTAGAATCTGTGTACCAAAGAATTCTGAGCTTATTCAGAAAATTCTACAAGAAGCTCACAGTGGTTGTGTATCTGTTCATTCGGGGAATACTAAAATGTACAATGATTTGAAACAGCTATATTGGTGGTCAGGCATGAAATGAGACATTTCAGAGTTTGTGCCGAGATGCTTAGTTTGTCAACAAGTTAAAGCTGAACATCACTTGCCTTCGGGACTTCTACAGCCTGTGATGATACCAGAATGGAAATGGGATAGAGTTACGATGGATTTTGTATCGGGATTACCCCTGTCTCCAAAAAAAACAAAAAGATGTTATTTGGGTTGTCGTTGATCAACTGATGAAGTCTACACAATTCATTCTGATACGTACAGATTATTCACTTGATAGATTGGCTGAATTGTACACCTCTGAAATTGTTAGATTGCACGAGGTGCCAATTTCTATTATTTCGGATAGAGATCTGAGGTTTACTTCGCGATTTAGGAAGAAATTCAAGAAGCTTTAGGTATGCGGTTGCACTTTAGTACTGCTTTTCACCCGCAGACCGACAGTCAGTCTGAGAGAGTAATTCAGATTCTCAAAGATATGCTTCGTTGCTGCGTTTTAGAGTTTGAAGGCAAATGGGAGAAATATTTACCTTTAGTTGAATTCGAGTATAACAATAGTTTTCACTCGAGCATAAAGATGGCACCGTATAAAGCATTGTATGATCGTAAATGCTGAACTCCATTATATTGGACCGAGCTTAGTGAGAAAAAGATTCACATGGTTGATTTGATTAGAGAGACTGAAGATAAAGTGAAAGTAATTCGTGACAGTTTGAAAGTAGCTTCAGATCAACAGAAATATATGCGGATTTGAAACATAAAGACATTGAATTTCAAATCAGCGATAGAGTATTTTTGAAGGTATGTCCGTGAAAGAAGGTTCTTCGATTTGGTCGCAAAGGCAAATTGAGTCCGTGATTTATTGGGCCAGTGGCATATCGACTAGCTTTACCTTCAGATTTAGAAAAGATTCACAACGTATTTCATGATTCGATGTTGCATTGATATGGATCACATCCGTCAAACGTAATTTCTCTGGCAGAGATTGAAATTCAACTTGATATGACGTATAGCGAAGAACTGATCAGAATTTTAGCTCGGGATGTTAAAGAGTTGAGAATAAAAACATAGCTTTGGTGAAGTTTTTGTGGCAACGTCACGATATCAAAGAGGCTATGTGGGAACCCGGGGAAGCTATGAGAAAACAGTACCCTAGCCTCTTTTCTGGTAAGATTTTCAGGGACGAAAATTTCGTAGGGGTGAAAGCTGTACAGCCTGTTTTTAGTCAAATCAAAACTACAAATATTATTTTCAAAAACAGCCTGTTTTTAGTCAAATAGAACTACAAATATTATTTTCAAAAGGTAACATTTTTGAAGTCCACTGGTTTCAATTTTCGTATCACAATATAACCTTCCGGAATTAATAGTATTTATAACATTTTGGCAAGCATCATTAAATCAAGCCTGTTTCCTTAAATTGAACCCAAAAAAATGTTTTTTTAAACGATCACAAGTTGCTTTAAACAGCCTTTCCCTGTGACATACCAAATTCGGTCGTAACGTTTAGGCCGGGTTTAGGGTGTTATAATTGTGGTATCAGAGCTGGTTACAAAACTCGGCTGTGGATTGGGTTCGAAAAAAAATTTTCAATGTTGGGTTGAAATATGGTTTAGAAAAAAAAATACATGTTTTCTAGAAGTATAGCTCCTGAGTCTCCGGCACCAAATCCGTAAGTTTCCTGATACATTGCTTTGTTATATGATGTGTTTCTGGTATTTATTCTGTGAGGTTTGGATATAGCAATTGGTTGTGTATGAGATATTTGTGTGTTTTAATGGTTAGGTGGTTGAGTAGGGAGTTCTAAATTTTAGTTAAAACATGATAAGGATATTAGAATCAGAGTGCGCATTGTGAGCGTAGTGTGGTAGGTTAGGATGTGCGACTGTACCTATAGTTGGAAATTTCGAGGACGAAATTTCTTTTAGGAGGGTAGATTTGTAACATCCCGAAATTGGGCCTAGAAGAATTGGGCCCAATGGGCCTTGAGCGTAGTAGCATTTAAAATTTTTGGAGAACAAGAGATCGGCTTTAGTGCAAGTTGGACTTATTAGGTGAGTGATTCTGAAAGGTTAGAGGGCTTCTATGAAGTCCCGGGATCAAACTTTGGCTTTAGGGAAATTTTGGTTTTAGGTAAAACCCTGGGAGTTGGTAGGTAGGCTTTAAGAATAAAATGTGGAGAAAAATGTCACAAGTGGAGTGTGTGGTGTAGTGGCAAAGTGACGCCACATAAGAGGCAAGGGAATGATGCCACAAGGAAGGAAGGAGGTCCAAGGTTCAAGTCTTGGCTCTTGCATTTTTGGTTTTCTTTTTATATGGACCTTAGAATTTGGCTATAGATTTATATTTAGTTGCACATGGTTTTAGACACAAGAGGAGCTTGTGGCCAAGTGGTTAGCGGCGTGGATTATGCTACAGGGGAGCCTGGGTTTGAATCTCATGAAAAGCAAGGGTGTATTTATTTGGCAAATTGGACGGCAAGAGTTTGAGTTGGATTTAAACTCTACTGAGGGGGATCCCACATCGGAAAGATACAAAGAAGGAAGGTCAGAAGCTAGCTATATATAGAGCATTCTGTGAGGAGAGTGAATACACCTTGGAGGGCGTTTGGGCACAGGAGTGGTCGGAGCGCAGATTAGCACCAGATTCCTATCAGGTGTGTACTTCTCTACTCTAGCTGTAGAATGCCAAATGTCGAAGTACCGGTCACAGAAATAGTAGCCACACGAGCGTGCGAGCGCACGTGTGGGGCTTCGATGCGATAGTTGAGGCCACCATTAGTAATCTTGTGGGTTGAGGCTGCTTGGGTCGCGATGGGCCGAAGTGGGCCCATATGAGTGAATTGTATGATTGTTTTGTATATATTGAACTAGACTAGGTGAATCTTATATACATGGCTAGATTTGTGTTAGGTGGGCCACACGAGCGTGTGGGCCCGAATGGGCTGGAATCAGGTTTTAGGCCCAATAGTTCGATAAAGACCGGAAATGGTAGCCGAGTAGCTCAGGGCGACATTAGGCATTTGGAAAGGCCATTGCAGGTGCGGATTATTGAAATACCATCGATGGGTAAAATGACCGATATGCCCCCAAAGGGCAAAATGACGAAAATGCCCCTACATGTTATATGGTATTCTTGTATGCGATTTATGATTGTTATCATATGTTTATTATTGTATGCTGCATTCATGTGTTATTATGTTGCATGGGGTTGGGATTATTTGAAAGGGGAAGTGCAAATAGGGTCGCATGGTCGCTTGACAACTGTGCATCCACCGAAGGCTTTTTAGCCGTCGAGCAGCTATGCTGCACCGATAAGTTAGTGCCGCAACCGGTGCTACATAAGGAGTGTAGGGATGGGTGGATCTATTAAATCCCCACAGGAGTGAAGGGTTGGACAGGAGACGGAGTGCAGGGTTGGTATAGGCATTAATGCGTTGCATATATGGATTTTTAATTTGAGATGGGCTCAGGCCTAGGTAAGTATAATATGTGACATTTGATATGGGTTAAGGCCCAACCAAGGCTATTTTGGGCTAAGGCCCAATTGCCACCGTTATTGTAATGGGCTTCGGCCGAATTATTTTGATGTATGTTCTCACTGATAAGGGGAATTACCCACTGAGTTTTCGTAAACTCACCCCCTCTTTTTAAATGTTTCAGGTAATCCCTAGTTTGAAGACTTAGAACTGAGGTGGACTCTGTGGTGGCCATGCATTACTTTTTTCATGAACTCCATTTTCTTTATCTAAACTTATTTTTAATTGGGTTTCTGTTATGTAATAAGGCCTCCGTAACTTAGTTTTGGATTTTGATTTTAATGCTGTTATTATATACTTTATGAACTGTCAAATATGGAGTTTCCAAAATAATGACAAACGGATCACAAGCAATAAATAATTAAACTTGGGATTTTCTTAGAACTACAAATATTATTTTCAAAAGTTCACGTTTTTGAAGTCCACTAGTTTCAATTTTCGTATCACAATATAACCTTCCGGAATTAATAGCATTTATAACGTTTTGGCAAGCATCATTAAATAAAGCCTGTTTCCTTAAATTGAACCAAAAAAATATTTTTTAAACGATCACAAGTTGCTTTAAACAACCTTTCCCTGTGACATACCAAATCTGGTCGTGATGTTTAGGCTAGGTTTGGGGTGTTACAAATCCCGAAAGAGCTATAGCCGATGATGTGGAGAGTAATGTGCCTACTCCCGCTCAAAGAGCAGTGCCATATAATTCTAGGCCTATAATGAGTACTTATAAGGGAGAGGCTAAACAAGCCTTTTTCCAAATGATAAACGAGTGGTTCACAGAGTTCGTTCGAACAAATCCGGTTGCTCAACAACCTCAACCCCCACCTGTTCCTCCACAAATCCCTGTCACTCCTCAAGTTATAGATTCGATACAGTTTAACAAGCCGTCATAGATAAGATTCAGAAACATGAGGCTGAAGAGCTCCAAGCTACTGTTGATGATGATGCAGTGAGAGCTGAGTTCTAGCTCGAAAATACAATCTGAGTATTCGGTGAATTATCATGTACTTTTGATGAGTGTATCAAATGTGTTGTATCTTTGCTGAGAGATAATGCGTACCATTGGTGGAAAACATTGACATCTGTGGTTCCTAAAGAATGGGTTACTTGGGAGTTTTTCCAATCTGAATTCCGAAAGAAGTACATCAATCAAAGATTTCTTGATCAGGAGCATAAAGAGTTTCTAGAGTTGAAACAAGGTCGGATGACGGTAAAATCTTGCAACGGCAAGGATGGTACGGTAGCAACAATGACGTGCGATAGCAACAGCAAAGTGCGGTGGTGACAACAGAATGCGACGGCAATGACTGCGATTTGGCAATCTCTTTACGGTGGCATTAAGAGATTTAGGAAAATTGGGAAGAGAACTAAGGTTTTTTTCGGGATTTGAGGTTGGCAGCGCAAGAGGGAGGCTCAAAGATTTTTAGGGTTTAAGTAAATTACTTTGAGGGATATGAAAAATAGTAGAATGAAGAGGGGTTTGTATAGGGAAAAATTAGGGCAACATGTAGCAAAAATTTAACTACATTAGGGTTACTTGGGCGGCAAGTAATGGGTATGACGGCAAGGCATGGATTTTTCCCTCTTTTTTGCTGTCTTGGGTGTAATACCCCAAACTCGGCCTAGACATTATAACCGGATGTAGCATGTCACATCAAAAGGTTGTTTAAAAGCTATGCGTTCGTTAAAAACTTTGTATCCTTTTTGAAACTCTGAGCTTTGTTGCTTGCGAAACCAAGTTTTACTTAAAATATTTTCTTGTAAAGATGTTATTACTATTTTCGAAAACTTTGTTTATTCCTGAAATCTGACTCAAAGAATTGTGAAAATGTGTTATTTTGAAAACAGTTGTTATTGTTTAAAAATCCCTGATAAACCGATTAATAATTATTAACTAGCAAAATTACTAAACGAATGTTTAGAAGAAAATGCCAATGGCCTTATTACACAAAATGTTAACCCAAAATGATAACATAAAATAAGTTAAAAATAAATTTACTAAGTATCGTAAGAAGCAAATCCGACGTATGGCCACCTCCGAGTTCTTCGCAACTCCAAATCCTCTAAGGCTGGGGATTACCTGCACGGTTAAACGAAAGGGGGTGAGTTACGAGAACTCAGTGTTTAATCCCCTATACTGGTCACTACCTGGGCCTGAGCCCATACGGTATTGGTCTGGACCTAAACCCTTATTCGGTAACAAGCTGGGCCTAAGCCCCAAAATCATATCAATGTCTATGGATATGTGAATATGAGCCCTCCCGAATCCAACCATCACACCACCCGTACCAACCAATCGCACCATGTGCGGATCAAGTACACCCATCCTGCCAAACGCACCAATATTGCAATCAAGCTGCTGATCACGATATATGTGGCTATGCCACCAAAAAGATATGTGGCATAGCCACTAAAACGGTATGTGGCAGACCCACCAGAACTGCACTTCCTCCAATCATCAACCCAACCCATGCAACATGATATGAATGCAATGTATTACAAGTGTAAATAGTATAAGAAAAATCACATACACGATATTTAACCACAATCGAGGGTATAACAGTCATCTTGTCCCCTAAGGGTATAACGATAATTTTTACCCCTTTGGGGATATTTCGGTAATTGACCCACTAAGGGTATTTTAGTATTTTGGTAAACCAATGTATTCTAAACAGAGATAACAATGAGAATGGGCCTAGGGACCATTCTTAGCCCAAATGGGCCTAGACGCTCGTGTGGCCCATTCAGCCCAAACCTATCTACAGATATGAGAATCACATAGACCAGTTCACTATCTACTACACGATCATACAATTTATTCATATGGGCCCATGGGCCTATTAGGCCCACTTCGCCCAAGGCAGCTTAAACTCATGAGAACACTCATGAGGGCCTCAACTATCGCGGCAAAGCTCCCATACATGCGCTTGCATGCTCATGTGGCTATCATCACCGTGTGGCTGGCATTTCGGCATTTGCTGCTCTACAGCTAGAGTAAGGTGAAATACACACCTGATAGGAATATGGAGTTGATCCACGCTCCGAACACTCCTATGCCCAAACGCCAACCCAGGTATGCTTACTCTCCTCATAGATTGCTCTATTTAAAGACAGCTTCTCACCTTCCCCCTTGCTAGCTTCCCTACGTGGGATCCTCCTTCAGCAGAGTTTAATTCCAACAAAACTCTGGCCGTCCCAACTTAGCAAAATGAATATCCCTTTTTGCTTGCGATGAGATTCGAACTCAGGCTCCCCTGTAACTTAAGCCACGCTGCTAGCCACTGGGCTACAAGCTCCTCTTGTGTCTAAAATCATGCGCAGCTAAATATAAGTTGATGGGCCAAAGTCTAAGTCCACTTAAAAAAATAAATCAAAATGAAATTTAAGCGCTAAGACTTGAACCTTGGACCCCTTGCTTCCTTGTGTGGCGTCATTCCCTTGTCTTCCATGTGGCGTCATTTGCCACTAGACCACAACCCCTGTTGTGTCATTTTTATCCACATTTTATTCTTAAAGCCTACTTACTAAGTTCCAGGGTTTTATTCACCTAAAACCAAAATTTTCCTAAAGCCCATGTTTAATCTCGTGACTTCATAGAGGCCCCCTAACCTTCCAAAATCACTCACCTAATAGGTCCAACTTGCATTAATGCCGTTCTCTTATTCTCAAAAATTTTAAACGCTTCCCTGGTCAAGGCCCAATAAGCCCCATTCTACTAGGCCCAAATTCGGGTCGTTACAAATCTACCTCCTTAAAGAAATTTCGTCCTCAAAATTTCCAACTATATAATAGCAGCACAACACAGGTTACCCCACTATGCTTCCGCTATGCACTCTCATCCCAATAACACTGCAACACTTCTAACTTAATCTTGAAACCACATAATCAACCATCTAACCACAGAAACAAACAGATATTTATCACACATGCATACAATTTCTATATTCAAACATCACAACCAAAGAAAATGCACACAAAATAAATACAAAATATACAGTCGGTGTGCCATACTTCCAGTAACACTATCACTTTTCTAAATGAACGGTTAAACAGATTTTGGAAAAAAAATACTTTAAACCCAATCCATAGCTGAGTTTTGCAACTGGGTTCTGATACCATAAAAAGTAACAGCCTAAACCCAGCCTAGATGTTATGCCCGGATGTAGCATGTCACATTAAAAGGTTGTTTAAAAGCTATGCGTTCTTTAAAAACTTTGTATCCTTTTTGAAACTCCAAACTTTATTGCTTGTGAAACCAAGTTTTACTTAAAATGTTTTCTTGTAAAGATGTTATTAATATTTTTGAAAACTTTGTTTATTGCTGAAATCTGACTCAAAGAATTTTGGAAACGTGTTATTTTGAAAACGATTGTTATTATTTAAAAATTCGTGATAAACCGATTAATAATTATTAATAGCAAAATTACCAAACGAAAGTTTAGAAGAAAAGTCCAATGGCATTATTACATAAAATATTAACCCAAAATAATAACATAAAATAAGTTAAAAATGAATTTACTAAGTTTCGTAAGAAGCAAATCTGACGTATGGCCACCTCCGAGTCCTCTGCAGCTCTAGATCCTCTAACGCTGGGGATTACCTGCATGGTTAAAAGAAAGGGGGTGAGTTACGAGAACTCAGTGTGTAATCCCCTATACCGGTCACTACCTGGGCCTAAGCCCATACGGTATCGATTTGGGCTTAAATCCTTATTCGGAAACAAGCTGGGCCTAAGCCCTAGAATCATATCAATGTATATGGATATGTGAATATGAGCCCACCCCAATCCAACCATCACACCACCCGTACCAACCAATCACACCATATGGGGATCAAGTCAACCCACCCCACCAAACGGACCAATATTGCAGTCAAGCTGCTGATCACGGTATATGTGGCTGAGCCACCAAAATGATATGTGGCATAGCCACTAAAATGGTATGTGGCAAAGCCACCAGAACTGCACTTCCTCCAATCATCAACCCAACCCATGCAACATGATAATAACGCAATGTATTACAAGTGCAAATAGTATAAGTAAAATCACATACACCATATTTAACCACAATCGAGGGTATAACATTTATCTTGTCCCCTAAGGGTATAACGGTAATTTTCACCCCATTGGAGGGTATTTCGGTAATTCACCCACTAAGGACATTTTGGTAATTTTACCCACCAAGGGTATTTCGGTAATTTACCCTCCAAGGGTATTTCAGTAATTTACCCTCTAGGGGTATTTCGGTAATTTTACATATTAAGGGTATTTTACTAATTTTGTAAACCAATATATTCTAAAGAGAGATAACAATGCGAATTGGCTTAGGGCCCATTCTCGGCCCAAATGGGCCCACACGCTCGTGTGGCCCATTTAGCCGAAATCTATCCACAAATATGAGATTCACATAGACCAGTTCACTATCTACTACACGATCATACAATTTATTCATATGGGCCCACGGGCCCACTGGGCCCACTTGGCCCAGGGCAGCCTAGACTCATGAGAACACTCATGAGGGCCTCAACTATCGCGTCGAAGCTCCCACACGTGTGCTTGCACGCTTGTGTCACTACCATCATTGTGTGATCAGTATTTTGGTATTTGTCGATATACAGCTAGAGTAGGGTGAAATACACACCTGATAGGAATCTAGAGTTGATCCGCGCTCCGAACACTCCTATGCCCAAACGCCAACCCAAGTATGCTGACTTTCCTCATAGATTGATCTATTTAAAGACAGCTTCTCACCTTTCCCCTTGCTAGCTTCCCGATGTGGGATCCCTCCTTCAATAGAGTTTAATTCCAACACAAACTCTGGCCGTCCCAACTTAGCAAAATAAATATCCCTTTTTGCTTGCGATGGGATTCTAACTTAGGCTCCCCTGTAACTTAATCCACGCCGCGAGCCACTGGGCCACAGGCTCCTCTTGTGTCTAAAATCATTCGCAGCTAAATATAAGTCGATTGGCCAAAGTCTAAGTTCACTTAAAAAAATAAATCAAACTGAAATGAAAGTGCCAAGACTTGAACTTTGGACCCCTTGCTTCCTTATGTGGCGCCATTCCCTTGTCTCCCACGTGGCATCATTTGCCACTAGACCACAACCCTTTTGTGTCATTTTTCTCCATATTTTATTCTTAAAGCCTACTTACTAACTTCCAGGGTTTTATTCACCTAAAACCAAAATTTTCCTAAAGCCCAAGTTTGATCCCGGGACTTAATAGAAGCCCCCTAACCTTCCAAAATTACTCACCTAATAGGTCCAACTTGCATTAGTGCCGTTCTCTTATTCTCAAAAATTTTAAACGCTCCCCTGGTCAAGGCCTAATAAGCCCCATTCTACTAGGCCCAAATTCGGGTCATTACATGGGGCCTCAAACTCAGACTGTATTTATAAACTTACTCAAGAAAAAAACTGATTAGTACTTGGGCCAAATTTACCCCCTTTCTTAACAAAAAAAATTAAAATTTAAACAGGACAAATAAAACTTAAAAATTTTAAATTTTAATTAGAAATTTTTTTCTTAACAAATTACATTAAATTAATTCCCAGGAAAGGTTGGAGGGGTCGCAGCGGTCCCGTTTAAGTTCCAATCTCCTTAGACAGAATTAATTAAAAGTAATAAGTTAATAAAATAAGTTCTAATTATTTATTTATTTACAAAACAAGTTCATGAAAAATCAAGGGTCTGTTAATTTGAACGAGGATTCAACTCGCTCAACTTCACCATCCCAGTAGTGTTTGAGATGTTGACCATTAACTTTAAACGTACCTGTAACAGTCCGATTTTGAGGCTAGTCAGAATAGTGGTCTCGGGACCACTAATCCGAGGTTGACGAAATTTATTTTAGTATTATTTTATGTGTTATGGTATTAATAAATGACTATATGGAAATTTTGGTGCTTTAATTTTAACAATAGCATGTTTAATTGGGAAAAAGGACTAAATCGCATGAGATGCGAAAAGTTCTATTTTATGAGGTAGGGGTGCCTAATAGCTATAGAATATAAATTGGAGGATTTTAAAGTGCAATTGGGCCATTTATCTAGTGATGGCCGGCCATAGGAAGCTAGGGGAGACAAGAGCATTAATTTTTAGTCAACTTTGGTGAAAGTTGTTGACTAGTTAACTAAAATATGATAAAAAAAGGGAAGGCTATCATCCTTTTCTCTTCTTTTCTTCTTCCACCTATTTTACACTCAAAAGAGGGGTTTTGAAGCTTTGAAATTTCAACAACTTTTCCTCACCGAAGTAAGTGGTTTTTGGTGGTGTTATTTGATAATTTTTGTACTTTTGGAGTCCTCAAAGCTTAATCTAGCTAATGGGAGGACTAATTTGTGATATGGTTGAAAGTCTAGGGACTTTCCATGAGAATGGTTATGTGGTTAGCTGAGTTTTTATGGAAGAAAATGAATGTTAGAGAGATGAGAAACAACTTTTGTGAAAGGTGTTAGCATGAAAACACCTAAATAGGACTTTAATGCAAAGATTTAAATTATGTCATAAATGCATGAAATAGTTGGAATAGTGAGTAATTGTAAGAGAAATAAATGTTCATCTATGCTTGTTTATGGATAAAATATGTTGAAAAATAAATTACGAGCCTAGGGGCAAAATTGTAATTTTTGCCAATGTACAAGGGCAAAATGGTCATTTTTTGCCCAAGGTTAGAATTTGATGTATTATGATCCTAGAATGATCTAAACGAATAAATTTTGTTGTTATAGATCAAGAAGAGCGTGGAATCAACCTTGACCGTGGGAAAGGCAAGGTGACCGAGTAAATTGCTAGTTAACACGTTTTGCATCAAGGTAAGTTTACGTGTAAACAATACAATTTACTTATATGCATTGTGCTGCTAATTGAATTTTGATTTGAGTGGGACCATATGTGATTCAAATGTGTTGAATGTGGTAGTCATTGAATAATCATTGTATGAATGAAGAAATAGACGTATATATATGTGAAGACATCGCTTAATGGTGGGCTAAGTGCGATACCACCATATTGTTTGATTACGATGGGCTTTGTGCGATACCATCGTTTATTTATCTTTAGTGGGCTAAGTGCGTTACCACCTTATTGCTCAATTACGATGGGCTTTGTGCAGAACCATCGTTTACTTTTTATTTGGTGGGCTATGTGCTATACCACCGTAACTAATTCTTTCAATGGGTTAAATGCAATACTACTCTAAGAAAAACTAAGGGTAGAATAAGTGCGGAACTATCAAGTAAATTGACTATAAGTAATTGATTAGAAATTGTGATGTGTTGTATATTGTAACCTTGTGATGTTAAGTGCAGGGAAACTTGAGAATGAAAGTATGTATTATGCTAGTGATATGGTTGGGATGTGTGAATGGAGGAAGTGAGTAAGCATGCTCATAAATATAAATTGCCTCTTGTTTAGTATTATCAAGCCAAGAAAATTGTTGAATACATGTTTATGTGTTATATTGTTTCCATGCAAACTTACTAAGCTTAAAGCTTACTCCTCTTTTCTTTCCATTGTTTTATAGTCTTTGAAAAGCCGAGAAATTTGGTCTGTAGATAACTGGAGAGACCGCCACACTATCTACTCACTTCGGTATAAATAGACTTAGTGATTTTGTGTATGGCATGTATAGGGACTAGACCAGATAGATTATTTTGTTATTTTGGCCAAAAGTGTATTTCTTGTTAAGATATTCATTTTGTAAATTGCCAAGAATGATGGCACACTTTATCATATATGAAATTTCAAAGTTATCAATGAGATGTTTATTAGTATGTTGAATGGGCTCATGTATTGTAAGATATAGGGGTGCTAGAAGTTGTGCAAATAGCCTTGTTCTGTCTACATGGGTAGGCACACGGGCGTGTGACTAGACCATGTGTGACACACGGTCAGCCCACGGGCGTGCGATTTGGCCGTGCGTCCCCTGCATGTTAGCATTTTAAATTAGGATAGACCACGGGATATCCACACGGGCGTGTCAAGGTCATGTGAATATAGTCAGTAACTTCCCACGGTTTAAAGACACGGGCATGTTATGAGGGTACACGGGCGTGTCCCATTTCACATGGACGTGTGCTCTAACCATAGTGTTAAAATAGTATTCTGGAGTTTTAGGCACGGTTTGGGGGCATGGGCGTGTGTATGTCTACACACGGGCATGTCTCGTCGTACACGGGCGTGTGAGCCCTGTACAAAAGAGAAAAATTTTAAGATTTGAAAAGATTCCAATAGGGTCTCGAGAGTTCTTGTGTGTATGAGTGGTGTCTCGTAAGTCGAGAATGAGGTTGATGAGGTGACTTAAGAGATTAGTCATGACGAATCTTCATGGCTATTAAGTGGATTTCGGTATGGTAATGCCTCGGGCCCGGTTCTAGATTAGAATCCGGGGAAGGGGTGTTACATTTAATGGTATCAGAGCTATGGTTTAGTTGGTTCTAGGACTACCGTAGCGTGTGTAGGAGTCTAGCTATACATACCATAAGCGTATAATGATAGTGTGGTGGCTTCTGATGATTTTAAACTTGTTTTATGTAGTATATGGAATCTGATCAGTTGGCTGCTGATGATGCAGCTAGTAATGCACCGGCTCCCGCGCAAGGGACCGCGCCTGTGCAGAGTTAACCCAAAACAAGAGGGCAAGGAGAAGAGGCTAGGAAGGCCTTTCTCTAAATGATGAGTAACTGGTACACTGAGTATGTACGAGCAAACCCCACTGCTCCACCTCCTCCACTCCCTCCTATACCTCAGCCAGTTCCTGTAGCTCCCCAAGGTATAGAAACGGTGAGGGCAACTAAGGCCCCGATAGATAAAATTCGTAAGCAAGGGGCTGAAGATTTCTGAGCTAAAATAGATGATGACCCTGAGCGAGCGGAGTTCTAGTTGGAGAACTCAATGAGGGTTTTTGATGAACTCTCCTGTACACCTGAGGAGAGCTTAAAATGTGCCGTGTCTATGCTAACGGACTCGGCCTACCATTGGTGGAAAACGTTGATTTCAGTGGTTCCTAAGGAGAGGGTAATGTGGGACTTCTGATAAACCATAATTATAACATATTTTAATCCCACATTTAGTATGCTTTTGGTGATTTATCCCTTGATTTATGTAAAAAGGTGCTTTTAATCCTTTCTTTTCATGTCTTATACCCAAGAAAGCACCTGAGGATGAAAAGAACTAAAACGGGCCCGAAACGGAGTAAATGGGCCATATCACGAAATTGACACGGCCTGGTCCAAATCCCACACGGTCGTGCCTCGCCGATCACCTAGAGCACGGCCTCAACCCCGACTTACATGGCCGTGCCTCAAAGTAGAAATCCGAACACGGCTTGAAGTCGAGCCACACGGGCGTGTGCCATGGCCGTGCCTCTGTCGCTGGAATGAGCAATTTCAGTCGAAAAAGGATACTTGGGGAGAAAGAATCGCATTCCGAAGAGCCTATATATTTCCCCTAAGTACCACCTTTAAGGGGGAGTCGAGCTAGGCCAAGGAGCCAAGCCAGAAAGGTCATAATTGTGGGAATCGCTCGAAGTTATCCAACTGATCCATCCCAAGAAGCCAGAATTATACTCAAAACGGCGAAACTCTCCTTCAATTCCTTCAGGGAGTTTTAGGGATGAAACCTAGATGAATCGTGTTATTTTATTTTTGAGTTATATGATAACTACTTAGTTTGTTCTTAATTATGCATGCTTAATCCAAATCTGATGTGCTTAGGCAGAGGAGGAATAGACCCTGCTTAAGAGTAGATCTAGCATAATTAAGCGGAGTTGATCGAACGCCTAGAGATAGGGTTATGAGATTTTGCCAGATTAGGGTGAAACCTAATATGGGAATCCATAGATCGATTTACTGCTATTTTAGGGGGTTATTATAAGAGAACAAGAGTTCCACTAATTAATCTAGGGTTAGACATTATTCGCCTCGAGAGAGGGTTTAATATACGTTAGGGAGTCCTACGGATCAAGCTAAGTAAATAAATCTTATGATTCAAGGTTAGATAACAAGTGAAGTCTAGGTGGATTTTTCCTGAGGGTATTGTCGTGATCAATTGAGTTTTTCTTCAAGTTATCTCCCAATTCGTTCTTTTTGTCTTTGTGTCCTTAGCTTAGTCGTCGTTAATTTAGATTAAAACAACTTCACTCTATTTTTAAGGCTAAATAATAAGAAGAAAGTTAGTATTAATACTTTTAGTTCCTTTGGGTTCGACAATTTGGTCTGCCTAAGCTATACTACTGTTCGATAGGTACACTTGCCTTTTATCGTTGTCAGAGTTAGTTTACAGGTTCGATCATTCTTCTATAAATTTTAAAGCTCTAATTTCAGCGATCAACTTCTTTTTGGCGCCATTTCCGGGGAACTAAAATATTAAGAAAACTCTATTTTTATTACTTTAGCCATTATTTTTATTTTCAGCAATTTATTTTTGTTTTTAGGTTAATTTTTAATTTTGCTAATTTTTCTTTCTTTTCTTTACAGGTACCTCTAGTTTACGACTAGAAGGAACCCGAAAGGACCTTTAGTATACGACAGTGATATTGAAGCAACCGCTCGTAGGAATCATCGATAAATCAGGCGAGCCCTAAATTACACAGAGGAAAATCAAGAAGGCAGATCCAATCCTATTGAAGGGATGGACGAGACTATTCCACAACCCCATGATGTGGGGGACCACAACGCTCCGCGTACTATGTTTGATTATGCTAAATCACATCTAACAGGAGCAGAATCAAGTATTTTTAGGCCCGCTATAGCTGCTAATAATTTTGAATTAAAGCCTAACACAATAGAAATGATTCAACAGTTTGTTCAGTTTGATGGTTTGCAGGACGAAGATCCAAATACTTATATTCCTAACTTTTTAGAGTTCTGTGATACCTTCAAAATAAATGGTGTTTTTGATTATGCCATACATCTTCAGTTATTTCCCTTTTCATTGAGGAATAAAGCCAAACAGTGGTTAAACTCGTTACCACGAGGGTCAATCACTACATGGGAGCAAATCACCGAAAAGTTTTTATTAAAATATTTCCCACCGGCCAAAACGGCCAAATTATGGAATGACATCTCTTCTTTTGTGCAGATGGATTTAGAGACATTATACGACACATGGGAGAGATACAAGGATCTCTTGAGAAGGTGTCCACACCATGGTTTACCATTATGGCTCCAAGTCCAAACATTCTATAACGGTGTAAACCCCTCAACGAGGCAACTAATCGACTTAGCCGCTGGTGGAACCCTGAATAACAAAACTTCTGAAGCATCGTACGAGTTTATTAAAGAGATGTCACTGAATAATTATTAGTGGCAAGTTACAAGGACGAAACCGACAAAATCAGCAGGAGCTTTTAACATAGATACAATGACCATGCTATCAACACAGATGGAGATAATGAATAAAAAGCTTGATAATTTGTGTTCTTCGCAAGTACATACAGTAATACAGTGCAACACAAGTGGAACTGTGGCAAAACCTGAGTACCCACCTTACCAACTGGAAGCACAGAGCGAACAGATCAACTATATAGGTAATAATTTTAGATCTAATAATAACCCTTATAGTAATACTTACAATCCAAGTTGGAGGAACCACCCAAATTTTTTGTGGAGAGGCCAAGGAAATCAAGGAAATCAAAGACAACAACCTCCTCAGAAATTCCAAAATCAGCCCTATCCACAAGAGAAGAAACCAACCCTCGAGGAGATGCTGACAAAGTTCTTGGCAGACACAGAAAAACGTCTCTAAGAAATTGAGAGAACAATTAAAAGCAATAAGAGCTAAATCGAGGAAATTACTAAGTCAGTCAAAGAAGTCACCAATGCAGTCGAACAACTCGCAAAGCTAATGTCAGAATGACCGCAAGGATGTCTACCAAGCAACATTGAGATTAACCCTAAGGAACAGATTCAAGCCGTAACAGCTCAGGAAAATGCAGAGGTAAAAAACCCATCCCACAACAAGAAACCAAGGAAGAAAAAGGTAAAATCGAGGTAATGCAAGAAAAGCCAAAATCGGTAATCAAGGAGTATCAACCTCACATACCTTACCTCAAAGCGTTAAAAAGAGACGATTCGGAAGAATAGTTCGGTAAGTTTCTTAAACTTTTAAAGAAATTACATATTAACTTACCTCTTCTTGAAGCTCTCTTTCAGATGCCAGGCTCGAGGAAATTTTTTAAGACAGCTTTTGACAAACAAATGCAAATTTGACAAAGAGCCACACGTGGAACTCAATGCAAAGTTCTCTGCAAATCTCCAAAATAGACTACCACAGAAATTAAAAGATCCAGAGAGTTTTACAATTCCATGTTTAATTGGTAGTCTAACTATTGATAATGCGTTAGCTGATTTAGGGGCAAGTATAAATGCCATGCCTTATTTATTGTTTAAACGACTAGGTCTAAGGAAACCCAAACAAAGTAGGATGAGTATTCAATTAGCTGATAAAACTATTAGAATTCCTAGGGGTATTATCGAAGATGTTCTTGTCAAAATCGATAAATTCATTTTCCCAGTAGATTTTGTTGTCTTAGACATGGATGAGGACAATTCGATCCCTCTAATTTTAGGAAGACCTTTTCTAGCAACTGCCATGACTAAAATTGATGTTACTTCAGGAGAACTCATACTTTGTATAGGTAATGAGGCAGTCACTCTTCAAGCTCTCGATTCAACTAGGACATCGAATGGCCAAGATAAGAAAGAAAAATCCATTAATAACCATTCGATTAACCCTTCTTTTTAAGAAGTACCAATAAAGGGCACGGCTAAACCTGATCCTGAATATAGTGACAACAAAGAAATAGACCATGAGGAAAAAAGGATTCAACCCGATGAATTAGACGAGTGGAAAACGCACTTCAAGGAAAAAGTAGGGATACAAGAATTAGAGTCAAAACCACTCTACGAGATAGAAAAGTCCAGAAGTGAAGATCGGGTATTATTAGACCTATGACTATCTCCTCCAGACCCTGACACAAACAAAGAAATCCTTTTTAAGGTAATCAATGTTCTACCGCACAAGACAGTCAAGGTAAGCAATCCTAATTTTGATGCTCTTAAAATAAATGCTACTCGACCCGAACCATACAATGAACATAAAATGGATAATATGAGGGAAGATATTCAAACCTTTAAACCTCCCTGAATTTCTCAAACACGAGGAAAGTCTAGCTTAAGACTATAAACGAGTGCTTCTTGGGATGCAACCCGAGCACTAACCTTATTGATCTTTGCATTTATTTTCATTTTACATTATTTTTCCTTTTTCTTTTCTCTTTTAATCTAACAAGAAGTGTAGATTTCAAGGCTGCACGGCCTTCCACACAGTCGTGCCCGTAGCCGTGTGGACCACCAGAATCTCCGTACTGACATAGCAGAGGTCATGCAAACCAATTTAACCACTTCCTGACGTCACGGATCCAACCACTCTCCTCCACGAGCACTGACAGAATGACACGATCGTGCCCCTCGGCTGTGTGAAGCTACTGACTTGCATAGCACGACCGAAACACGCCCATGGCTCCCAACCGTGCCTACATACTGACTTCTAAAGCACGGACGTGGATGGTTGAAGCACGGGCATGGGGTAACAACACACTCCAAAACACGGCTGTGCGAGGTGGTCATGTAAATTGAAACGGCCTTAGACCACGGCCGTGGGAACACGCCAGATTTGAAAATCTATTTAATCTACACCACCCTTTCCCTTGCCCCCATCTAATTACATCTTGCTTTTCTTTTTCCTCTTCTTCCTCTCAGACTTTTCACTACTAAAACTCTAGATCCTTGAGCCATCAAACAACATGTCAAAGAAGCGTAAAAGGCCAAACTCCTTAAAGGAGGATGATTTACATGAGTTCATGCCGGCAGCTTCATCCAACTAACAGGCCAAGGGTCTTTGAGACCATTTAGTTTCTATTTTTCATTTCTCTTTCCTTTCATTCTCCTTTTCTTTAACAATCTTATGATTAATTTAGTTGAACTTAATCTAGTTTCTTAGTATAAGGTTCGCCAGGCTACTTGGGAATCACACTGACCACTACGATAACCACGCCACTTCTGCCACCGCCAGCACCTCCCCAGCCTTAAAAGTCACACCCACCTCACGAACCATCCAACAATAAGGACTCTTCGATCCATTTATCTTGTATTTTTTATTTCGTTTACATTGTTGTTTCCTCTTTCTTTATCTTTATTATATTTAATTATATATTTAGTTTATTTTAAGTAGGTCTTAATAATTCCTGGCTACTTCTCAGAGCACTACCCAATTTCTTCATCTAGTGCAGTTTCGTCATCCAGACCGACCATCACCACTACCAAAGACACTCCTCCGGGAAAACATCCAAAATTCAGGGAGTAATTTGTTCCCTTTCTCTTTTGATTTATCCCTTAAATGTCATATCTATCTTTGTACATTAAGGGCAATGTACATCTTAACTGTGGGGGGTGAATAATTATCTTGAGAAAATGCCTAACTTTCTTCATTATTCTCAAACCCTGAGGATAAAAGTACCTAACTTTCTGCATAATTCTCAAATCCCTGAATTTAATCTTGTTCTTAAAGTAATTTTCTCATATTACTAATTAGAATGAAATTTCTGACGATTTATGTTTTTTATTGACATGTTTTAGAATAAGTCATAGTTAATTGTGCATTGGTGATTAAATTTGAAGAATACTAGGGAATCAAGCATGATAAGTCTAATTTCCAAAAATTTAAAATTTTTAGGTTGTTTACCTAAGTTTGAATGTTACTTTGAAGTTTGAAATTTACAAGGATGATGTCAAAACACCCATAATTTTGTTAGACTTTGAGCCTTATAGAGCATAATTCTTTTTTGTGGTCACTTTTTTATGAGTGTGTCAACCATGAACTGTTATTCTAGAACTTGCCTTGATTATACATGTCAAGAACACATTCATGATTTGATACACAGAGATGATAAAGGCAACTAGGTTTTAACCCCTTTACACCACTAAAAAGCCTACCCTCATAATTAACCCCTAGTGAACCCCGTTGATCCTAACAACCCTTTCCATTGACTCACCCACTAATAAACCAAAACCCTTTGTATTTATTATCACCCTTCCTTTTGACTACCCTTTAATCGAGATATGATTTGATTAAGTTTTTATTATTATAAGTTGAAATTGTCTATATTTAGTTTGTTCTTAAAAAAAATCAAAATATAGCCAGTATTAGTATTATGAAGAGTGAGCTTATACAAGTTAAAGTCTAATTATCAAAAGAAAAAGCTCGTATTAGTAGGTTTATTATTATTCTCTGATGATGTAATTATTATCTCAGAAATTTTTAGGTAGGTAACTTATCAATTCAATCTCGATTCTAACATTCTAATTTCAGCCTTTATCAACACCTTTAACCCTAGCCCCGTTACAACCCTAACAAACACCTTTTGATCTGTTTATCATATCATTTTACAGTGGTGGAGATTTGATTTTTAGGCAAGCCTATGGGATTAAATTTTCAGGTTCGACTTATGAGTGCTTAATTTTGACCCTTAAACACTTTTTGAGTGATTTGCGTGAATCTTTTGTGAGGATGTCAATCCTTGTAGATTTTGAATTAAAGGTAATTATTTAGATGAAGGGAAACACATCTATTTTCGTGCTACAAATGAATGACTTATCTTGTTTGAATCTTTAGGACTCTTTGAATTGAATTATCCATGTATAAATTATCTATGAATTAGGATAAGGCATTGTTGATAGGAATTATTAATAATGGAAAGTTCGTTTTAATTGTAAGTTGAGAATTTTGCTTGAGGACAAGCAAAAGCTTAAGTGTGGGGGTATTTGATAAATCGTAATTATAATATATTTTAATCCCACATTTAGTATGCTTTTGGATGATTTATCCCTTGATTTATGTAAAAAGGTGCTTTTAATCCTTTCTTTTCATGTCTTATACCTAGGAAAGCACCCGAGGATGAAAAGAACGTAAAACGGGCCCAAAACGAAGTAAATGGGCCATATCACGAAATCGACATGGCCTGGCCCAAATCCCACACGGTCGTGCCTCACTGATCACCTAGAGCACAGCCTCAACCTTGACTTACACGGTCGTGCCTCAAAGTAGAAATCTGAATAGGGCTCGAAGTCGAGCCACACGGGCGTGTGCCATAGCCGTGCCTCTGTCGCTGGAATAAGCAATTTTAGTCGAAAAAGGATACTTAGGGAGAAAGAATCGCATTCCAAAGAGCCTATATGTATCCCCCAAGTGCCACCTTTAAGGGTGAGTCGAGCTACGCCAAGGAGCCAAGCCAGAAAGGTTAGAATTGTAGGAATCGCTCGAAGTTAGCCAGTTCATCCATCCCAAGAAGCTGGAATTACACTCAAAACGGCGGAACTCTCATTCAATTCCTTCAGGGAGTTTTAGGGATTCCTTATGTTTTGTTTTATCTTTTCCCTTGAGATGTTTTCTTATTTAGTTATGAACTAAACCCCTCAGATACCTGAAGGGGATGAAACCTAGATGAATCGTGTTATTTGATTTTTGAATTATATGATAACTACTTAGTTTGTTCTTAATTATGCATGCTTAATCCAAATCTGATGTGCTTAGGCGGAGGAGGAATAGACTCTGCTTAAGAGTAGAATCTAGCATAATTAAGCGGAGTTGATCGAACGCCTAGAGATAGGGTTACGAGATTTTACTGGATTAGGGTGAAACCTAATATGGGAATCCATAGATTGATTTACTGCTATTCTAAGGGGTTATTATAAGAGAACAAGAGTTCCAGTAATTAACCCAGGGTTAGATGTTATTTGCCTTGAGAGAGGGTTTAATATACGTTAGGGAGTCCTACAGATCAAGCTAAGTAAATAAATCATATGATTCAAGGTTAGATAACAAGTGAAGTCTAGGTGGATTCTTCCTGAGGGTATCGTCATAATCAATTGAGTTTTTCTTCAAGTTATTTCCCAATTCGTTCTTTTTGTCTTTGTGTCCTTAGCTTAGTTGTCGTTAATTTAGATTAAAACAACTTCACTCTATTTTTAAGGCTAAATAATAAGAAGAAAGTTAGTATTAATACTTTTAGTTCCTTTGGGTTCGTCAATCTGGTCTTGCCTAAGCTATACTGTTGTTCGATAGGTACACTTGCCTTTAATTGTTGTCAGAGTTAGTTTACAGGTTCGATCATTTTTTATAAATTTTAAAGTTCTGATTTCAGCGATCAACTTCTTTTTGGAAGAGTTCCGAAAGAAATATATAAGTCAGAGGTTTGTACACCAAAAAAGAAAAGAATTCCTTGAGTTGAAGCAAGGAAAAATGATTGTAGCTAAATATGAGTGTGAATTTGTTAGGCTCAGCAAGTATGCGCAAGAATTTGTATCCACGGAAGCTACCTTACGTAAGAGATTTGAAGCTGGGTTGAATGAGGATGCCAAACCTTTAGTTTGGATTTTAGAGCTAAAAGAATTTGTGGTATTGGTGGATAGGGCTAGTAAGGCCGAGGAATTGAGTAAGGAAAAGAGGAAAGCCCTGAGTGAGGCTTGGGAAATGAGAAAGAGGCCAATGGGCAAATCACATCAAGCTCAATCGAAGAGATCTAGGGAAGTGAACCCTCGGATGACTGCATAAGTAGGATATTCACAAGGAGAGCGAGGCAACATGTACTCGGGTTCGAAAGTTCAGGCCACCTCAATGGCAAGTGTTGCAACCCAAAATCCGAACCGGAGTGCCCAAGTTGTGGTAGACATCACACTTGGGAGTGTTGGGGAAACAATCAAAATTGCTATAAGTGTGGATCCCCCGATCATTTCATTCGAAACTGCCTTGAGAGGGATGATAAAAAGAAAAAGCAAGAGGTAAGACCAAGCAATGTATCCTCTAGAGGTAAGTCACAAAGGAACCCGGGAGGTGGGACTAGTGGTAAAGGTGCATCGCGAGACACTACTGTGAGGTCAGAGGGTCGAGCGCCAGCAAAGAACTATGCTGTTCGCGCTCGAGATGAGGCATCATCATCAGATGTAATAACGGGTACTTTTTCTCTTTATGACACCTTTGTTATTACTTTGATTGACCCGGGGTCAACCCATTCATATATTTGTATGAGATTGGCATCTAGTCTGAATATGACTATCGAGTCTACTAAATTTGTGGTAAAAGTTTCAAACCCACTAGGTAAACAGGTGTTAGTTAACAAGGTGTGTAAGAACTGTCCCTTGATGGTTAGGGGTCATTATTTTCCTGCAAACCTTATGTTGTTGCCATTTGATGAGTTTGATTTGATTCTTGGTATGGATTGGTTGACTGCCCATAGTGTTCTAGTGAATTATGGTAGTAAATTTATTGAATTGAAATGTAAAAATGGGGATGTTATTCGAGTTGAATCAGGTGGGTCAGATAATTTACCGATGATGATTTCTTCTTTGGTGGCTGAGAAATATTTGAGAATAGGATGTGAGTCATGTCTTGCTTTTTTACTGAACACTCAAGAGTCTGAAGCGAAGATTGAAATAGTGCCGGTTGTATGTAAGTATCTGGACGTATTTTCAGAACAGTTACCTGGATTACCCCCAATTAGAAAGGTTGAGTTTGGAATCGAGTTAGTTCTGGGAACGGCACCTATTTCTATCGCCCCGTATAGGATGGTACCGTTGGAGTTAAAGGAACTGAAGACTAAGTTGCAAGAGTTGACGGATAAGGGTTTTGCAAGACCGAGCTATTCACCGTAGGGTGCTCCGGTGCTATTTGTGAAAAAGAAAGATGGATCGATGAGATTGTGTATAGATTACAGAGAGCTCAACAAGGTGAGAGTGAAAAATAAGTATCCTTTACGAAGGATAGATGATTTATTTGATCAATTAAAGGGAGCTACGGTGTTCTCCAAGATTGACTTGAGGTCCAGATATTACCAGTTGAGAGTTAAGGAGCAAGATGTACCAAAACAGCATTCAGGACTAGGTATGGCCATTATGAGTTTCTGGTCATGCCGTTCGGTTTAACGAACGCTCCTGCAATTTTTATAGACTTAATGAACCATGTCTTCTGACAGTATTTAGACAAGTTTGTGGTTGTCTTTATTAATGACATATTAGTTTACTCTCTAGATGAGAGTGATCATGCGGAGCATCTGAAGATTGTCTTGCAGACTTTGAGAGACAAGCAGTTGAATGCTAAATTTAGTAAGAGCAAGTTTTGGCTCCGAGAGGTTGGATTTCTAGGACACATTATGTCAGGCAAGGGAATTGGAGTTGATTCAAGGAAGATCTTGGCTATTGTGGAATGGAAATCGCCGAAGAATGTTTCAGAGGTCAGAAGCTTTTTGGGTTTAGCGGGGAACTATAGGCGGTTTGTAGAGGGATTTTGTATGATTGCTACTCCAATGACGAAACTATTGTGCAAAGATGTTAAGTTTGAATGGACTAAAAAATGCCAACAGAGTTTTAAGAGATTAAAAATACTGTTAACGGAGGCACCGATTTTGGTACAACCTGAGTCGGGCAAAGAGTTTCTAGTCTACAGTGATGAATCGTTAAATGGTCTCGGGTGTGTATTGATGCAAGGGGGTAAGGTAGTCGCTTACGCCTCGAGGCAACTAAAACCACATGAGATGAATTACCCGACTCATGACTTGGAGTTGGCCGCGATTGTTTTTGCGTTGAAGATTTGGCGACATTATTTATATGGCGAGAAGTGTCGAATCTTCACGGACCATAAGAGTCTAAAGTATTTGATGGGTCAAAAAGATCTAAATTTACTACAACGACGGTGGCTCAAATTATTGAAGGACTATGAGCTAGTAATCGATTATCATCCGGGAAAAACGAATGTCGTTGCAGACACCCTGAGTAGGAAATCCTTGTATGCTTTGAGAGTCATGAATACAAGTTTTTCTTTGTCCGATGATGGTGCTATACTAGTCGAGTTGAGAGCTAGACCATTATTTGTTCAACGAATATATGAGGCTCAAAGGAATGATAGTGAAATACTAGCTAAAAGGGATAAGTGTGAATCAGAAACTAATTTAGAATTCCGGATGAGTTTGGATGATTGCTTGATGTTCCATGATAGAATTTGTGCACCCAGAGATGATGAGTTGATCCGAGAAATTTTGCAAGAAGCACATAGTAGTTACTTGTTGGTACACCCGGGTAGTACGAAAAATGTACCATGATTTGAAGAATTTTTATTGGTGGCTAGGGATGAAAAGAGATATCTCGTAGTATGTAGCAAGATGTTTGATTTGCGAACAAGTGAAAGTCGAGCATCAAGTTCCTTCGGGACTACTTCAACCAGTGATGATTCCTGAGTGGAAGTGGGATCGATCACTATGGACTTCGTGACGGGGTTGCCTTCGAATCTGAAGAAGAAAGATACTGTGTGGGTTGTTGTTGATAGGTTAACAAAGTCAGCTCACTTTATACATGTGCGTGTTGATTTTTCGTTGGATAAGCTAGCCGAATTGTATATTGCAGAAGTGGTAAGATTGCATGGAGTGCCTATATCCATTATCTTGGATAGGGACCCTAGATTTACTTTGAGGTTTTGGAAGAAGTTACAAGAGGCTTTAGGTACAAGGTTGAATTTTAGTACTTTATTCCATCCTCAAACTGACGGATAGTCTGAAAGGGTGATCCAAATTCTTGAGAATATGCTCCGATGCTGTGTATTAGAGTTCGCAGGTAGTTGGGAGAGATTCCTACTCTTTGTCGAATTTGCTTACAACAATAGTTATCAGTCGAGCATACGGATGGCACCATATGAAGCCTTGTATGGTCGTAAGTGTCGGACTCCCTTGTAGTGGACCGAGCTGAATGAGAAGCAAATTCATGGAGTTGATTTAGTTAAAGAGACTGAGGAGAAAGTGGAGGTGATCCAGGATAGTTAAAAGGCTGCTTCAGACCGACAAAAGTCTTACATGGATTTGAAGAGAAAAGAAATTGAGTTCCAAGTGGGTGACAAGGTCTTTTTGAAGGTGTCGCCATGGAAGAAGATATTAAGATTTGGTCGAAAAGGTAAATTAAGCCCGAGGTTCATAGGGTCGTATGGAATTACCGAAAGAATCGGACCAGTGGCATATCAGTTGGCTTTACCAATAGAGTTAGAGAAAATTCAAAATGTGTTCCACGTATCAATGCTAAGGCGTTATCACTCTGATCCTTGGCATGTGATTCCTCCAACAGAAATTGAGATACGACCAGATATGATGTACGAGGAAGAGCCGATTAAAATCTTAGCTCGAGAAGTGAAACAGTTGAGGAATAAAAGTATAGCCTTAGTAAAAGTATTATGGCAAAGGCATGGTGTAGAAGAGGCTACATGGGAACCGGAAGGAGCCATGAGAGAGCAATATCCAAACCTCTTTACCGGTAAGATTTTCGAGGGCGAAAATCCTTAAAGGGGGGAGAGTTGTAACAGTCCAATTTTGAGGCTAGTCGGAATAGTGGTCTCGGGACCACTAATCTGAGGTTGATAAAAATTATTTTAGTATTATTTTATGTGTTATGGTATTAATATATGACTATATGGAAATTTTGGTGCTTTAATTTTAACAATAGCATGTTTAATTGAGAAAAAGGACTAAATTACATGAGATGCGGAAGTTCTATTTTATGAGGTAGGGGTACCTAATAGCTATAGAATGTAAATTGGAGGATTTTAAAGTGCAATTGGGCCATTTATCTAGTGATGGCCAGCCATAGGAAGCTAGGGGAGACAAGAGCATTAATTTTTAGTCAAATTTGGTGAAAGTTGTTGACAAGTTGACTAAAATATGATAAAATAAGGGAAGGCTATCATCTTTTTCTCTTCTTTTCTTCTTCCACAGATTTTCACACTCAAAAGAGGGGTTTTGAAGCTTTGAAATTTCAACAACTTGTCCTCACCCAAGTAAGTGATTTTTGGTGGTGTTATTTGATAATTTTTTTGTACTTTTGGAGTCCTCAAAGCTTAATCTAGCTAATGAGAGGACTAATTTGTGATATGGTTGAAAGTCTAGGGACTTTCCATGAGAATGGTTATGTGGTTAGCTGAGTTTTTATGGAAGAAAATGAATGTTAGAGAGATGAGAAACAACTTTTGTGAAAGGTGTTAGCATGAAAATACCTAAATAGGACGTTTGTCATAAATGCATGAAATAGTTGGAATGGTGAGTAGTTGGAAAAGAAATAAATGTTCATCTATGCTTTTTTTATGGATAAAATGTGTTGAAAAATAAATTACGAGCTTAGGGGCAAAATCGTAATTTTTGCCAATGTACAAGAGCAAAATGGTCATTTTTTGCCCAAGGTTAGAATTTGATGTATTATGATCCTAGAATGATCTAAACGAAGAAATTTTGTTGTCATAGATCAAGAAGAGCATGGAATCAACCTTTACCGTGGAAAAGGCAAGGTGACCGAGTAAATTGCTAGTTAACACATTTTGCATCAAGGTAAGTTTACATGTAAACAATACAATTTGCTTATATGCATTGTGCTGCTAATTGAATTATGATTTGAGTGAGGCCATATGTGATTCAAATGTGTTGAATGTGGTAGTCATTGAATAATCATTGTATGAATGAAGAAATAGACATATATATATGTGAAGACATCGCTTAATGGTGGGCTAAGTGCGAAACCACCATATTGTTTGATTACGATGGGCTTTGTGTGATGCCATCGTTTATTTATCTTTGGTATGCTAAGTGCGTTACCACCTTTTTGCTCGTTTACGATGGGCTTTGTGTGGAACCATCATTTAGTTTTTATTTGGTGGGCTATGTGCAATACCACCGTAACTAATTCTTTCGATGGGTTAAATGCGGTACTACTCTAATAAATACTAAGGGTGGAATAAGTGCGAAACTATCATGTAAATTGACTATAAGTAATTGATTAGGAAATTGTGATGTGTTGTATATTGTAACCTTGTGATGTTAAGTGCAGGGAAACTTGAGAATGAAAGTATGTATTATGCTAGTGATATGGTTGGGATGTATGAATGGAGGAAATGAGTAAGCATGCTCATAAATATAAATTGTCTCTTGTTTAGTATTATCAAGCCAAGAAAATTGTTGAATACATGTTTATATGTTATATTGTTTCCATGTAAACTTACTAAGCTTAAAGCTTACTCCTCTTTTCTTTCCATTGTTTTATAGTGCTGAAAAGCCGAGCTGGGTACGCCGATAACCAGGAGACCACCTACACTATCTGCTCACTTCGGTATAAATAGACTTAGTGATTTTGTGTATGGCATGTATAGGGACTAGACTAGATATATTATTTTGTTATTTTGGCCAAAAGTGTATTGTCTCTTGTTAAGATATTCATTTTGTAAATTGCCAAGAATAATGGCACACTTTATCATATATGAAATTTCAAAGTTATCAATGAGATGTTTATTAGTATGTTGAATGGGCTCATGTATTGTAAGATATAGGGGTGCTAGAAGTTAGGCAAATAGCCTTGTTCTGCCCACATGGGTAGGCACACGGGCATGTGACTAGACCATGTGTGACACACGGTCAGCCTACGGGCGTGCGATTTGGCCGTGCGTCCCCTGCATGTTAGCATATTAAATTAGGATAGACCACGGGATATCCACACAGGCATGTTAAGGCCGTGTGAATATAGTCAGTAACTTCCCACGGTTTAAAGACACGGGCATGTTGTGAGGGTACACGGGCGTGTCCCATTTCACATGGGCGTGTGCTCTAACCATGGTGTTAAAAGAGAATACTGGAGTTTTAGGCACGGTTTGGGGGCATGGGCGTGTGTATGTCTACACACGGGCATGTACGTGTGAGCCCTGTACAAAAGAGAAAAATTTTAAGATTTGAAAAGGTTCTGATAGGGTCTCGAGAGTTCTCGTGTGTATGAGTGGGGTCTCGTAAGTCGAGAATGAGGTTGATGAGGTGACTTAAGAGAGTAGTCATGACGAATCTTCATGGCGATTAAGCGGATTTCTGTATGGTAACTCCTCGGGCTCAGTTCTGGCGTAGAATCCGGGGATGGGGTGTTACAGTACCTCCGTAATTGTTGTATAATTCAATAGCTCCATAAGGATAAACTCGGTAGATGGTATAGGGTCCTTTCCATCGAGATTTAAGTTCCCCAGGAAATAACTTCAACCTTGAATTAAACAAAAAAACCTTTTGACCTTCTTTAAATTCACGAAGTTGTATATGACTATCATGCGATCTCTTTGATCTTTCTTTACACATTTGGGCATTCTCATAGGATAACAACCTCAGCTCTTCCAACTCATCAAGTTGTAGCATCCTTCTCTCATCGGCTTACTTAAGATCAAAGTTCAACTGTTTCAAAGCCCAGTGAGCTTTATTCTCCAACTCTAATAGAAAATGACATGTCTTTCCAAAGACTAACTGATAAGGAATCATTCCTAACGGTGTCTTAAATGTTGTTCGATAGACCCATAATGCATCACCGAGCCTTCGAGACCAATCTTTTCTGCTAGGGCGTACTACCCTTTCAAGGATACCTTTGATTTCATGGTTCACTCTTTCAACTTGCCCATTAGACTAGGGGAGATAGCCAGTAGCAATCTTATGCTTCACATCACATTTGTCAAGCAACCACTTAAGCCATTTGTTCACAAAGTGAGAACCTTCATCACTAATAATAGCTCCTGGTGTCCCAAATCGTGTAAACACATGCTTATGTAGGAATTGCATGACTACCTTAGCATCATTTGTAGGGTATGCTTCAGCTTCAACCCACTTGGATACATAGTCGACAGCAACTAAGATGTATTTGTTCCCATACGAAGAAGGAAACGGGCTTAAGAAGTTAATGCCCCATACGTCAAACAATTCAATCTCCAAAATGTTTGTCAAGGGAATCTCATTCCTCCTTGATATATTGCCAGTCCTTTGTCATTTATCACAGTTCTTCACATAAGCATAAGCATCTTTAAACAGTGTAGGCCAAAAAACCTTGCTTTCAAAATCTTTGCTGCAGTACGTGAACAACCGAAGTGTCCCTCACTTGCAGATGAATGGCAATGGTACAAGATCTCAGCAATCTCACTTTCAGTTACACACTTTTGGATTATATTATTTTCACATTGTTTAAACAAAAACGGATCCTCCCAAAAATAATACTGACTATCGTGAAGGAATTTTTTCCTTTGTTGGTATGTTATTTCTCTAGGAATTATTCCACATGCAAGATAATTGGAAAAATCAGCTGATGAAGCTTGAAACTAACTATTATTTCGACAAAGGCAAGCGCACCTATCGAATAGTAGTATAGTTGTGGTGAGTTCGAAATATCGTATCCTCAAGGACCAAGAGTACTAGTATTAACTGTCTTTTTATTATCTAGCGTAATAATTAAGGGGATTTATTTTTAATCTAAAATTAACTAACTAATTTAACTAACTATGAAAGCGATAGAGAGTGAATTGGTAAAATACTTTTGGACAACTTATATGAGATAGGTAATACCTAAGGAAGAATCCACCTAGACTTCACTTATTACTTTTGATTTTGACTTAATCCGTAGAAATCCCTAAATTATATTAATACCTCTTTCGAGGCTACTAACAACTGACTCTAGGTTGATTAATTGAAATCTTTTTCTAATTAAAACCCTTATTGTCGCATTAACTTAATCTATGGATTCCTTTATTAGGTTTGACCCTAATCCGACAGATTTTCGTCGCCCTATTTCTAGGGTTGCAATCAACTCCGCTTAGTTGTGTTGATCTACTCTTAAACAGGGGCTTTTGCTCCACTGAATAAGCACATTCGACTTGAATCAATAACCTGAATTATCAAACAAGAATAAGAACTAACAATTAAGAATAACCAAAGTATTTATCTCATAAATCAAATGATAATAAGATCTATCTTAGGTTTCATTCCCTTAGGTATTTAAGGGATTTAGTTCATACTAATGAATGGAAAAATATTAGACTAGGAAAACAAAAAAAATATATATCAAAAAGCCCAAAAACTTCTAAAGAACTTGATGGGAGATCCTCAGTCTTGATGGAGATCCTCCTCCTAAGTTGTTCCCGACGGCTTTGGAGTATTTTCTCCTTCTACTCACCGTCTATTCGATCCCCTTTAGGTTGCCTCCTAGGGTGTTTATATAGGCTTCGAGATGCCTTACTTGGCCCACAAGTATCCTATTCTGAATAGAATTCATCCTAGGGTCGGCAGGGACACGCCCGTGTGACACGCCCGTGGTCGATAGCCCAAGCTGTGTTTGATCCTAATTTATCACACACGACTGTATGGTCTGCTCGTGTGTAGTGGTCCAGGCTATGTAGGCTCATTCTATCCCTTTTTGGCTCGTTTATCGTTCTTTTCGACTCCCTAAGCTCTCCTGAGTGTAAAACATGAAATTAAGAGATTAGGAGCATCAAATTCATCAAAATTCAATAAAAATCATCCAAAAGTAAGCCAAGCATGGGTTTAAAATATGTGTAAATTATGGTTTATCAAATATCCCCACACTTAAACCTTTGCTTGTCCTCAAGCAAAATCTTCAACTCATAATTAAAATTAACTCCCTCAATTCATAATCCTCAACAATAATATTTCATCATAATTCATAGGTAATTCATACATTGATAATTTAACTAAAACAGTCTTAAATATTCAAACAATCTATGTCATAAATTTTTATAGCACGAAAATATAGGTGTCTCCCCTTACCTAAATAATTACCTCTGATTCAAAATCGAGAAGAATTGACATCCTCACTAAGGATTCACTCAAATCACTCGAAAGTGTTTAAGGTTCAAATTAAGCACTCAAAATTCACACATGAAAAGTTAATCCCATAGGCTTGCATGAAAATCATATCTCCACCACTATAAAATGAGATGATACACAAATCAAAAGGTCTTTAAAGGGTTGTAATGGAGCTTGGGTTAAGGGTGTAAATATAGGCTGAATTAAAAAGGTTAGAATCAAGATTGAATTAACAAATTACCTAACTAGAAACAATGAACTAATAATGAATAATTACACAAGCTTCTTCCAAAGATGTGAATTTAACTGTTAAGCTCATAAAACATGGAACTAATAGTGAATATACTTTCAACTTTCTTTTAGGAATAATACAATGATTAAGAAAGAAGTATAACAACTAAAATAGAGAACATAGTTAGGCAACTGCTCAATTCAAATCTCAAAAAAAGAGATGTCAAAAGATTAGGGGAATTTAAAAAATTTTGGTTTTAGGTTAATATTAGTGGGTGAGTCAAGAAAGGGTTTATTAGGCCCAAAGGGGTTCACTAGGGGTTAATTATGAGGGTAGGCTTTTGGTGGAGTAAGTGGGTTAAATCCTAGGTGCCTTTATCATCTCAGTATATCAAATAAAAAATATGGTCTGGACATGTGTAATAGAAGCAAGTTCTAGATTAACAAATCAATGTTGCCAAACTCATAATCAATAAAGTGAGCAAGAAAAATATATGCTCTAAAAGGCTCAAATATTCACAAAAATTATGGTTTTTGATGTCAACCTTATAAATTTCGAACTTCAAAGTAATATTTAAGATTAGGGAAACAACCTAAAAATTTTAATTTTGAAAAATAGACTTATCATGCTTGATTCTCTAATATCTTAAAGTTTAAACCATCACTGCACAATTACTTATGACTTAATCCGAAACATATCAATGAAAATCATCAATAGAAGTTTTATTCTAATAGTAAATATAAGAAAGTTACTTAAGAACAAGATATAATTCAATATTGTTGACACCTCCCCACACTTAAGACGTACATTGTCCTCAATGTACAAAGATAGATATCTACAATATGTCAAATCATAAGATAAAGGGAGAAGTAAACTTCCTAAATTTTGGATGGAGCCAAGGAAAAGAAACGGTGTGTTGGGCATAGATGAAGGTGGCGGTGGATACTAGGGTAATGGTGTGGTGATTCCCTAACAGCCTTTTGAACCTAAAATAAAGAAATCAAAATATAATAATATAAATTAAAGACAAAAAAGGTAAAGAGAAGAAAAGTAAAGGAGAAGACAAAAGGAAAAGAAAAACTGAATAGACTCCAAGGTCCCTGTCCTGTCGAGTTAAAGAAGCGGCCGGCATGAACTTATGTAGATTGGTCTCGTACAGGGATACTATGCTAGGCTCTTTTTGCTTCTTCAACATGGTGATGGTGGTGTAGAGAAAGAGTGAGGGAAAGGGAAAAAAGGAAAATGAAAGGGGAAAAATGAAAGAAAAAGAAAGGGGTGTGGTGGATAGGGTTTGGGAAAGGAAGAATTTAGGGAGAAAGTGAGAAGAAATGGGGTTTTAAATATGAAAGAGGGATCTGGTTGCTGACCACGCCCGTGTGCCATGGGCGTGTTAGGTCACACGGCCGTATTGCACGACCGTGTAGTGTTTTGTTCATTTCTCCCACGCTTGTGTAGAAGTTGCCACGCCTATGTTGATTAATCAGTGTCGATCACGGCCTAGGAACACGGACGTGTCTCACACCCGTGTTGTTTTCTCAGTGTCGACCACAGTCGTATTGCACGGTCGTAGTATTTTATCGCAGTCCGTGTATTGGGAAAATTGTTGTCCACGCTGATGTACCTACTTGTGGTGTCCACACGGCCACGGCCACACCCGTGTGCAAGGCCATGTTGTAGGGAAACCTGCGTTTTATAAATTTGGTTAGTCTGTAGTTAGGTGCTAAAAATAAAAAATATGAAAATTAATGGGGTTAGTGCTTGGGTTGCCTCCCGGTAAGCGCTCGTTTTAAAGTCTTAAGCTAGACTTACCTTTCATTCGCATAATCATAGTGGTTTGAGGAGTTGAAACTCCTCTCCCCTACTATCAGTTCTATGATCCCTATATAGTTTGAGTCGAGTAGTGTTAACCTTAAAAGTGCTAAACTTAGGATTAGTTACCTTGACTGTTCCGAATGGGAAGACATTGAGTATCTTAAAAGGAATTTCTTTGTTTGTATTAAGGTCTGAAGTGGTGATTCGAGGGTCTGTCTTATCCAACAATACCTGATCTCCAATTTGAAATTGAAATGACCCATCTTTAAGTTTGACATGGTTTTGCTTTGGTTCCTTGTAACACCCCTATCTCGTATCCGTCACCGAATTAGGGTTACGAGGAATTACCGGTCATACCATAGTTCATACAGAAAATCATTACTTTTCACAACTCAAAGTTTAATCATATCAATGCTCGTAACTTAATCAAATATCGAGTCTTAAAAATCATAGCAATCATAACATTGCATAATTAAAACATATTCTAGCATATATCAAAACATATCATATATCGAACATATATCAAACAACTATTTCATTAGTTGTATATCGATCAATTATTATAAAGCTTTCGCACATGTACAAATTAGACATCAAATGAATCATATTTCACTACTAAATTGCTCATTCATTTATGCAGCATTGGTGATATAAAACATGACCAAACATGCTTAATTTATCATTATACCATGTGCGTATTTCCTAATGTCAAAGCTATATCTAAATATATTTACCAAATCAATAATTCAATACCAATCATGAATCGCAAATATTGTATACTTAAAAGGTGAACCAACCCAAACAATGAATCAAACTAACATTAAAAAAAAAATATGACCATTAAATTCATGATACTCGAACACTTAAATTAAAACTATGCATGTTTCATTTTATAAACTAAGCACATAAATAACCATACCAATAATAAACTCCAATGCAAAGCTATCCATAATAACATTATAGGCTAATCACCTTATCAAAATTTATACACACTTAGCAAATTCATTTCCTTATTTATTCGGCTATCAAGGTTAACCACATAGATAGTACAAATTATGCCATGTCCTAATCATAACAAAGTTGATCATTTCACAACCAATGAATTCATAGGCATAACTTATTAAATAAATTTTTACTAGTCGAATATAACCATGCATTTAATTGACTTATTAAGTAATCATAAAACCAATACAACATGTTTATAATATAATCATGAAATCCAACTAATTCATCCAAATTAATAAGTACAATGCCAAATGAAATCATGTCTATTACACATATTATGCGTTGTACCAAAATATCAAACAAAACCAACTGGCTTCTCATCAATTCGGCTAGCAAAATTAACCTAAAACACTTTCTCCAATTATCAATTCAAAACCAAACCTATATAGCCAATTCACAGTATTAAATCATACATAATACTTCACATTGCCAAAACAAACATCCATCCACCACACAGTTTATAGCATAAAACACACTTCCAAAACAATCTTAGACCATGATCGAATACACTCAAGCCAATATATTATAATCAAGCCATATTCGCATGGCTTAATATATATACACATTTCAAAATTCATCCAAAATAAATACTAGCCTATACATGCCTTAAGAACAAAAGTCTAAACATTATAAGTACCAACGTGAGCCAATACTATGAGTGACTTCAGTGACGATCCCTGGAGCTCGTAGCTTGATCAAAATCTATAAAACAAAACAATGAACACACACAAGGTAAGCTTACTAGCTTAGTAAGTCTTAAGCAAGTACATTATAACTTCAATCATCCAAGCATTTTAACAAACAATTCAAGACATTATATACATAGTTTAACTTATAAATTCACTATAGTCGAATACCATTATTTCATTTAACCTAAAAAAATTTCATTTTCTTTCCAAAGTACACCATTCACCGAATATACCAACACATATATAAGTATAGATATACCTACATCAACATTTTCAATCACTCTCATGCTTTCAAGTAATCAATCTCCACATGGCATAATATATATATAATTCCCAACAACCAATGTATAACACATTTGCTTCCTCATATTATTTGCTCATTAACATCATATGCAACATATAAGTATGAAAAACACATACCTCAAAAGCTTAGACTTTCTCGATTTGTTTCATAACTTTGTTATTACATAATCTGAGCTCGGAATTTTAGTTCACCGGTATAGAACCTGCTAGGCATTAGCCCGAATCACACACACCGGCACTAGGCCTACTAGACTCAAGGTCCAAGATTTAAACACCGGCATTTAGCCTGCTGGGCAATAAGCCCGATATGATTCACCGGCACAAGGCCAACTAGGCATTTAGCCTGAATAGATCACCGGCACAAGGCCTACTAGGCTCGAAGCCCGAGTATCAACATAATTAACCATTCCATACACCTTTCTTAATACCAAAATCACTTATATACCATACATTTCATAATACTATCACATATCAAATTCGAATAAGCTTAATCACATTACATTAAATAATTAACATCAATCCAATATTATACCACCAACATTTGGCAATCTCATATATATATCCTCAAAATATTTAAGTTTCATCATTCATTAAGTTACATAAATAATTTTTGACATATATTTGCTTAAAGACTTACCTCGACTATCGACGGACAACGAAGACCGACTATTCGATAACCTTTGCCTTTCCTCGATCCAAATTCGTCTTTCTTTGTTCTTGATCTAAACACATTAAAATTTAGTTCATTCAAGTACATTTCATCTCAATTTAGTCCCAAAACACATAAATAGGCAAATTACCATTTTACCCCTAATGTTTCACATTTTTATAATTTAGTCCTATTTGCACAAAACACAAAATACACAAAATTTGCACTCAATTCTTTAGGGCCGAATATTCATACATCCTTACAAATGCATACATTTCATTTATTTTGCAATTGAACCCTTCCAAAAATTTACTTTTACAAGTTAGCCCTAAATACTCAATTTCACCAAAATTTCCAATTCAAAACTTATTTATTTCTAACATACCTTTAACATTTTTCCATCAAACATCATAAAACACAGACATATAACCATGGCCAAATGTCAAGCATGCTCAAATTCAAAAATTCTAACATGGGTCAACTAATACTCGAAGCAACGATTTCAAAAACGTAGAAATTAACAAAAATCGACTAGAAACTTACCTTGAATTTGGCTTGTAAATAGCCGAAAATCAAAAGAACAAAGTCTCCTTTTCTTTTCTTTTCAATATTCGGCCAAGAGAAAGAACAAATTGATAGTGCTTAGTTATGTGTTATTTTATCATATATTATGATTGTTTTTCTATTTACCAAATTAACCTTTAAAATAAAATAAAACTAACTTATAAAACAAGGGCATTTTTGTCCTATGCCGTCCACTACCACTAATAATGGGCTATTTACCCTTTTAGTACCTCATATTAAAAAGCCACTATCACATTAGCACTTTTCACTATAGTTTGCAACTTTTACACTTTACGCGATTAAGTCCTTTTATTTAATTAAGCACACAAACAATCAAATTTTCATACGAAACTTTCACACATAATAATTTACATATAATAAACACAAAAAATAATATTTAAACATTTCTTAGACTCAGATTCGTGGTCCTGAAACCACTCTTCCGATTAGGGTCAAATTCAGACTGTTACATTGCTCGTCTTTTTTCGGTTTTTCCTTGACATGTGGCTTTCACTCATCTAGTTCATAGATCTGAAGCCTTCGTTCCTCATGAGTTACTTCTTTATTGGCACGAGGTCTAGGATCTGGCTCAGTTGTGTAGTTTCGTGGTGTTTCCTGTAAAGAAGGTTGAACCAAATGGTCATTAATAGAATTTATGTTTTCACCTTGATTACTCGATGTCTTAGCCGAGTTAAGAGCCTGAAGAGTGATCGTTTCGTCACCTACACAAAGTGTGAGTTCACCTGTACCAACATCAGTTTTAGTTTTAGCAGTTGCTAAAAAGGGTCTTCCTAAAATTAAAGGAACATTGTTGTTCTCATCCATGTCTAAAACGACAAAGTCTACTTGGAATATGAATTTATCAATTTTTACTAGTACATCTTCGATTATACCCCTAGGAATTTTAATAGTTCTATCAGCTAATTGAATACTCATCCTAATTTGTTTGGGTTTCCCTAGACCTAGCTGTTTAAACATTTTATAAGGCATAACATTTATGCTTGCCCCTAAATCAACTAAAGCATTATCAACGGATAAACTACCAATTAAGCACGGAATTGTAAAACTCATTGGGTCTTTTAACTTTCGTGGTAGTTTATTTTGTAAAATTGCTGAGCACACTGCATTTAGCTCCACATGTGACGTATCGTCTAGCCTCCGTTTGTTTGTCAAAAGCTCTTTTAAAAATTTCCTTAAATCTGGAATTTACGAAAGAGCTTCAAGAAACTGTAAGTTAATATGTAATTTCTTTAGAAGTTTAAGAAATTTACCGAATTGTTCATCTGTGTTGTCTTTTTTCATCATATTGGGGTATGGCACACGAGGTTGGTACTCTATAATTACTGGTTTTGGTTTATCATGTCTTACCTTAACCTTACCTTCCTCTACCACATTCTCTTTCCTCAATTTTGGCTCATCTAACCCTTCACTATCATGAGTAGTTATGGCTTGAAGTTGCTCCTTTAGGTTAGTTTCAGTGTTGCTTGGCAAGCTACCTTGTGGTCGTTCTAAGATCAGTTTAGCAAGCTATCCTAGTTGGTTCTCGAGTCCTTGAGTTGATACTTATTGATTTTTTATTGTTGTTTCGGAGTTTTGGAAATGAGTTTCTGACACCATGATGAATTTTGTTAGCATCTCCTCAAGGTTCGGCTTCTTTTCTTGTGGGTAGGTTGTTGTTGAAAGCCTGGGAGGGGTTGTTGTCACTGATTTCCTTGGCCACCCCATGAGAAGTTAGGGTGGTTCCTCCAACATGGATTATAAGTGTTACTATAACGGTTAACTTGAGGTCTAGAATTATTACCCATATAGTTTATCTGTTCGCTTTCGATGCAAGGGTTGTAGGGCGGATATTCTATGTTGCTCGTCCCTCCTCCATTTGTATCACACTGCATTACTGGATGTACCTGCGAAGAACCACACAAAGCATCAATTTTCTTACTTAAAAGTTCTATCTAATTTGATAACATGGTTACTGCGTCGAGATTGAAAACACTGGCGGCTTTTGTTGGCTTTGTCCTTGTAAATTGCCATCGATAGTTATTCAGTGACATGTCCTCTATAAACTCATAAGCTATTTTAGGGGTTTTGTTATTCAGGGTTCCACTGGCAGTTGAATCAATCAACTGCCTATTTGAGGGGTCACACCATTGTAAAAGGTCTGAACTTGTAGTCACAAGGGTAACTCATGGTGAGGGCACCTTCTTAGTAGATCTTGTATCTCTCCCATGCATCGTAAAGTGTCTTTAAATCCATCTGTACAAAATAAGAGATATCATTCCTCAACTTAGCTGTTTTAGCCGGCGAAAAATATTTTAATAAAAATTTTTCGGTCATTTGTTCCCATGTAGTGATTGATCCTCGTGGTAATGAGTTCAACCACTATTTAGCTTTGTTTCTCAACAAAAAGGAAAACAACCAAAGGTGAATGGCATCATCAGAAACACCATTAATCTTGAAAGTGTCGCAAAACTCAAGAAAGTTTGCCAATTGATTGTTTGGATCCTCATCCTGCAAACCATCAAACTAAACAAATTGCTGAATCATCTGTATAGTGTTAGGTTTCAGTTCAAAATTATTTGCAGCAATAGTAGGTCTAACAATACTTGATTCAGTTCTTGTTAAATTAGGTTTAGCATAATCATACATAGTACGAGGAGCAGGATTTTGATTCACCAGATTTGCGGCAACTACAAGAGGTAGCGGATTATTATCAGCCATCTCTTCGGTAGTATTGATTTCGTCTTTTTGCTCTTCTTCTATGTATTGTAGGCTTCGCATTATTTCTCTTCAGTTTTTGCGAGCTGTACTTTCAATCTCACTGTCAAAAATCAAAGGTCCTGATAGGTTTCTTCTAGTCATAAATTAAAATTACCTGCCAGAAGCAAATAAAAGAAAAATTAGCAAAGTTAAAATAAAATAAATAAAATAAGTTTCAAATAAATAAAATGGCTAAAGTAATAAAAATTTAGTTTTCCTAATATCTTAGTCCCCAGCAACAGCGCCAAAAACTTGATGGAGCTTGAAACTAACTATTATTTCAACAAAGGCAAGCGCACCTATCGAACAGTAGTATACCTATGGTGAGTACGAAATATCGTATCCTCAAGGACCAAGAGTACTAGTATTAACTATCTTTTTATTATCTAGCCTAATAATTAAGGGGATTTATTTTGAATCTGAAATTAACTAACTAATTTAACTAACTATGAAAGCGACGGAGAGTGAATTGGGAAAATACTTTTGGACAACTTATATGAGATAGGAAATACCTAAGGAAGAATCCACCTAGACTTCACTTATTACTTTTGATTTTGACTTAATCCGTAGAAATCCCTAAATTATATTAATACCTCTTTCAAGGCTACTAACAACTGACTCTAGGTTGATTAATTAAAATCTCTTTGTCGCATTAACTCGATCTATGGATTCCCTTATTAGGTTTGACCCTAATCCGGCAGATTTTCATCGACCTATTTCTAGGCTGCAATCAACTTCGCTTAATTGTGTTGATCTACACTTAAATAGGGACTTTTGTTCCACTAAATAAGCACATTCGACTTGAATCAATAACCTGAATTATCAAACAAGAATAAGAACTTACAATTAAGAATAAGCACAAGTATTTATCTCATAAATCAAATAATAATAAGATTCGTCCGCCCGTGTGTAGTGGCTCAGGCCGTGTAGGCCCATTTTGTTGCTTTTTAGCCCGTTTATCATTCTTTTCGACTCCCTAAGCTCTCCTGAATGTAAAACATGAAATTAAGAGATTAGGAGCATCGAATTCATCAAAATTCAATAAAAAGTCATCCAAAAGTAAGCCGAGCATGGGTTTAAAATATGTGTAAATTATGGTTTATCATCAACAAACCAAGGTGTTTCATGAATTCGACTTACCTCAAATAAGTGTTCATTTAGGAAATTCTTGTTGATAGGCACACATGATCGAGTTACTTTATCTTGATCCAACCTCGACAAATGATCAGCTATTTGATTTCCGACACCTTTTCTTTCTTGGATCTCAAGGTCAAATTCTTGGAGTAAAAGTATCCAACAAATTAGCCTCGGTTTCACATCTTTCTTCGTGAGCAATTATTTAATGGCCGCATGGCCAGTAAATACTGTAACTTTGGTACCTATAAGATATAAGCGAAACTTGTCAAAAGCGAATACTATAGAAAAAAGTTCCTTTTTAGTTACCTTATAATTGAGTTGGGCTCCAAACAAAGTTCTACTTGTATAGTAAATAGGGTGAAACACTTTGTTTCTTCTTTGACCCATCATAACTCCAATGGCATAATCACTTGCATCGCACATCAACTCAAAAGGTGAGTTCCAATCAGGTGTAATGATTATTGGGGCTGAGATTACCCCTTTTTTTATATCTTCAAAAGCTTGCAAACATGCTTTGTTGAAATCTTCTCTAACAACAAACACAATGGTTTAGAAATTTTCGAGAAATCTTTGATAAACCTTCAGTAAAAATCGGCATGGCCTAAGAAACTTCTAACTCCTTTCATATTAATTGGGGTCGGTAATCTTTTAATTAAGTTCACCTTTGCTTTATCGACTTCAATTCCTCTCTTTGAGATTTTATGCCCTAAGATAATCCCTTAACCATAAAATGGCATTTTTCCCAGTTAAGGGCAAGATTCGTCTCTTCGCATCTCTTCAGTACCGTAGCCAAATTATTCAAACAAATATCATAAGTGTTACCCAAAACAAAAAAAGAAAAATCATCCACGAAAATCTCAACAAAATTTTCAACCATATCAATGAATATTGCCTTCATGCATCGTTGAAATGTTATAGGTGCATTGCATAAACCAAAAGGCATTCGCCTAAAAGCAAATGTACCTTATGGACAAGTAAAGGTTGTTTTATGTTGGTGTAATAGCGTAATTTAGACCCTAGTCGGAATAGTGGTTTTGAGACCACAATTTGGAGGTCTTAAAAAAATATTTTAATGTTATTTCTGTGTTTACAGTATGTGAATTAGCCTGTGTGAAATTTCTGTGTGAAGATTTTATTGATTGTGTGTTTAATTTGTGAAATGGACCTATTCGTATAAGATGAAAAAGCTGTGTGCTGATTTATAAGAGCCTAATTGTTGCTGGCTTTTTAAGGTGGAGGCCTTATGTTGTTATTAATCCAATTATAAGATAGTGGGTAATTAAATGACAAATCACCTTAATTTATATTTGTCTTATATGTTTATTTAATGGTTAATTTGGTAAAGTAATAATTATGTGTAATATGTTATAATAAAACATTAAGATGGCCATTTAGTTATCATCCTTGGCCGAATATTAGTAATAAAAGAAAAGGGAAAGAACACAAGGGTTCGACACATTTTGATCTTGATTGAGGTATGTGTTTTGTTCGGTTTTTGATAATTTCTATGTTTTTGTGATTGTTGTTTTGTATTCTTCAAAACCCATGTCTCAATTTTGTGAATTGATGATGTTTTTGAAATATGCCATTGATGAACATGTGAGTTCTTGAATGCTTGAAGGTGGAAAATGTAAGATATGTGTTTGATTAATATAGTTTGTCTTTGGAGTTTTGATGAATTTGTGTAATTTGGGCTTAATTGAGAAAAGTGTAAATTGAGGGACTAAAATGTGAAATAAATGACATGTGTGGGCTTGTATGAGTATAGTGACAATTCGGCCAGGCATGGGTACAAGCAAATTATGTGTATTTGATGATTTTATGAATTAAGGACTAAAGTGTCGAAATGTGAAAATGTGAGGGTTATTTTGTAAAATACTCTAAATAAGTGTGCATGGACTAAATTGAATGAATTGGTGATTCAATGGATTAAATTTGAATGTGTATAGACCAAGAAAGGAGAGGTACGGATTGAGATCGAGGCAAAGATAAAGTGCTCGATTGATCAACCGTTTCACTATTCAACGTCCGAGGTTAGTTCAGATATACTACAGGGGTGTTAATTTATGTTCTATGTGATGTGAATTGAATAGATATCTATATAACTATGAGCTTAGAAATGCTATGTGCTGAATTGAATTTGAAAGCACTAAGTATGCAAAATTAGACACGGGATAGAAATGATTGGCACTGTGTGCGAGATGATAGAAACTTTAGTTTATTGAATTGGCACTGTGTGTGCGATAGTGATGTAAGCTCGATTTAACATAATGGCACTAAGTGTGCAATGACAAATATGTCAGGTCTACAAATTGGCACTAAGTGTGCGAAATAAGCAAGAGAATAGCAAAGGTTGATCGAAATGAAAAGTCGAAGATTAAGTAGTATGGTTGGTGAGTTACTATGTGTTGGCAAAGGTATGTAAGATATCTATGAGGTGGATGAAATTGAAAGTAGATGAATGGAATGCTATGTGAGTATTGGATAAAGTTGAATTTGTGTATCATTGGTAAATTATCTATGTGATGGCTAAATGTGTATATTGATTTGATTCATTGAGTTAATTTTATTATAATTCAAACTTACTAAGCTTTGAAAGCTTACTGTGTCATTTGTTTCTCTGTTTTACAGTGTCAGTAAAGCTAGCTCAGATCAGGGAAATCGTCAGCGTCTCAATCACACTATGGACAATCTATTTTGATACTTTTGAAGGATGTATATAGTTGAATTATGACATGTATAGGCTAGTAGTTAAGATATGTCTTGAAATGTTTAATCCTTGCCATGTGAGTTGGCTTGGAAGTTGAATGATGTTAAACTTATGAATGAGTTATGAAAATGGTATGTTTCATGATTGTGTGGTTGATGGAAAGATGTGGTTTGAAGATAGTTTATGAAATGGATTACTGATGTTTAGTATATTCATGTTTGAGATGTATAAATGTCACTTTGAATGGTTTTAGTTATGATGGTAATGAGCATAGAAGAAAATAGATTAGTTTGGGAATGAATAATGCATGAATGGTATGATTGAATGAATTTGAAAGCTTGAATTGGTATTGTATTGATGCTTGTGGGTATGATCCTGTTGTGGATGGCAAATTTGGCCTTACAAATGGCCTATTTTGCTTACACTGTTATGGCACACGGGTGTGCCTAATGACCGTTGTAACACCCCAAACCCGGTCAATACGCCATGACCGAATCTGGTATGTCACTGAGGAAAATACTTTGAAGAAAAACGAGTTAACGATTTAATTTTTTGTGAAAAACCCTTTTGGAATTCTATATTTGAAGAAATCAGGTATATAATAAGTTAAAACTAATAATTTACTTTGAAATTACATAAAACTTTAAAATAGGCGAATAAATCATAGGTTAGAAAACATTTATCATTTTAAGAAAACTCGAATTATTACTTTGAAAGCCATTTGCATTTGAATGTAGAAACTTAATATTTGAAAATCATTTAAATTATCGAAAACACTTAAGTTGTTAAAATTGTCAAATAATTTATGTTACCCGATGGTAACGCTTTTAAAATCATCGCGTTGTGTAGTTTAGAAAACTTTGTGCTCAATTTATTATAATAATCAAGAAATTTATAACCCATATTTAAAACATGCTCAAAACATAAAAAATAATCCAAACCATAATTTAGAGAGGCCTTATTACAAACCCACAAAATATAAAAACCAAATATAAATAAAGTAAAGTTCTCAAACCAAAGTTCACGTAGAATCAAAATTTATTGCATGGCCTCCTCGAGTTCATCCGGCTCCTCATCCGCGATCTCACGAATCACCTGAAATGATAAGGGAGAAGGTGAGTCACCAAGACTCAGTGCATATTCGCTCTCCCGGGTAAATGCCACATACTTACACAAATTATAACAAAGCTCATACATGTATAATGCACCCAACCTAGCCATCCATAACTCCTTTTCTACCCTGTGTGGTACCAAACCACTGGTGGTGCCAAACCACTGGTGTCCAAAGACACAATTGTGATACCAAATCACTGGTGACCAAAGTCACGAATAATCAAGTGTGGGGCCAACCCACGTGTGATACCAAATCACTGGCGACGATCCCATATCTCAAAAGTGGGGCCAACCCACGGTGGAATTAATCCACAGGGACAAGACGCTATGAGGTTCCAAACCTATGGTGTCCGAAGACACGAATGTGATACCAAATCACTGGTGGTGCCAAACCACTGGTAACCGAAGCCACGAATCATCAAGTTATGGGGCCAACCCACGTGTGATACCAAATCACTGGCAGACAATCCCATATCTCAAAAGTGGGGCCAACCCACGATGGTGTTAACCACAGGGACGAGTCGCTCTAAGGTACCAAACCTCTGGTGTCCAAAGACACGAATATCAATCTTCCCCCTCCTCTCATATTGCCCATATCAATGCAATAGATAAATAAATCATGTCAACATACTTTGATATGTATCTCATAACAAATATCATAAATCGTAGATCATGATTCCATCCACATGCATTAACAACATAATGAAACGGACTTACCCAAATCCTCATTCATACCATCATGGTATCATAACTAAATCTCATCGATTTTCCCACTTTCATAATATGATTAGTCATAACACACATAAACATACATATATAAACCAAGTTATAAAGTGTGTAAGATACACACCTTTCACCAAAGCAATAACTAACGTCCGAAGATCCGATCTACCACTAGATCACCTTGTCCTACAATCGGCCATACCACAAGACTATAATCAAAAATCCATTCGACCCACATCATATTTAGATCCCAAAAGCCTTAGACTTTCTTATCCGACTTAAATAATATCGAATCCTTACCATTTGACTTACCAACTTCGATCGCTAAAGGAATGAGGCTTAGATCGATTGCTTCCAACGTCCGCAAAGCCTAGAAGAAATCGGTTCCTAAAATGGTTAGAACCTTGCAAACCAATGCCCATAGATTCGACCTTAGTCCACAAGAAAAAATAACATAGAGACGAGAAGAGAATTGAAAAGAATCGGCCAAGAACACTTACCCTTTTTCCAAAATCGATTGAAGAAAAAAATCAAAGAGAGTTTCCCCTTGAATATTCGGCCAAAAATAGTACTAAAAGGATATGAGAGTTTTGGCTATAGTGAAGTGAAAAGAAAAGAGAAATAGAATGGTATTAGATGTTTTATCTTTGGAACAAATGAAAAAGAAATGGTATTTGAGATGGATAAAGATTCGGCCAAGAGAGGATGAAAGGAAATGTGATTAATAAAAAATCAAAAAGAAGAAAAGAAAAGAGAGAGATTGAAGAAAAGAATGGTTCGGCCAAATGAAGAGAAAGAAAATGTGATTGAATAAAAGTCAAATGAAGAAAAGAGAGATGTGGGAGAGAGAGGTTCGGCCAAACACTTCTTTGCCAAAAAGAAAGTGCACAAAAATGCACAAAGATCAAATGTTGTTTCGGTTTCAAAAGAGCAAATGAAAGAAAGGGAAATGGTATGGTTTGGTTCAACAAAAAGAGGCTAAAATCAAAAGTAAAAATGCACCAAAATGCACAAGGCACATTCGGCCAAAGGAGAGTTTTTGGAGAGGGCAAACAAAAATGCCAAAAAGATGATCAAAAGGAAAAATTGGCCAACTATTCCCCTCCAAAGCTACTTACAAAATTCGGCCACCCCCCTAGACACCCATACCGTCCACATTCATCCACTAAAGGCCATCAAAGAGTTTTCAAAACATTCTCCATATACCAAGCCTTTTGTCCACTCTTAATACCATAACTTTAAGATTCTTATCCCCTATCTCAAGCTTTCCTTAAACAAAATTCAACTTACCAAAAACAATAGTCCAACCTATCATAAACATAGGTTGACCGTCCATCAATGCTAGAACACAAAAATAAAGTCTTCAAAAATGCTTTCCATGATACTCGAACCTCTAACCTCAAGTAACCTTTCAAGCTCATTATCCACTATGCCACTAACTCCCTTGTGCTTTAATTAACACTTAAATTAACTTAAGTGTCAAGCTCACCTAATCCACTTCATTAAATAAACCATACTAAAAATTATTCTAGCTTCTTAAATAAAATCAAGCCTTCACAAGACTATGCTAACACACAAAATTCATACTCAAGCCAACACAAATGATACTCAAATTTGGGATATTACAATTCTACCCCCTTAAGAAAATTTCGTCCTCGAAATTACCTGATCAAAAGAGTTGAGGATACTGTTGCCTCATTGGATCCTCCGGTTCCCACGTAGCTTCTTCTACGCCATGATTCCACCATAAGACCTTCACTAAAGGAACTGTCTTCCTACGCAAAACTTTCACATCTCGATCTAGAATCACATGTGTTCCTCTTCCACCACAAATGGGACTCACTTCTATTTCCTCTACTGCCGCGACATGCGATGGATCAGAACGATAGCGTCTAAGCATGGAGACATGAAACACATTGTGAATCTGACTCAGTTCCGATGGCAACTCAAGCTGATAAGCTACTGGTCCCCTCTCGTCTCAACACCTTAAACGGTCCAATGAACCTTGGACTTAACTTGCCTTTTCTACTAAATCTTAACACTTTCTTCCATGGCGAGACCTTCAGAAAAACTTTGTCACCCACGGCAAACTCTATATCCCTCCGCTTAAGATCGGCATATGACTTTTGCCTATCCGAAGCTTCCTTCATACGAGCTCAATCATCTTAACCTTATCCTCGCCTCTCGCAACCAACTCGGTCCTAACAACCGACGCCACCCAACTCTGTCCAACACGTAGGTGTGCGACACCTCCTACCATACAACGCCTCATATGGGACCATCTTAATGCTTGTCTGATAACTATTGTTGTATGCGAACTCAGCTAACGGAAAAATCTCTTCCCAGCTACCTCTGAAGTCCAAAACACATCCTCTCAACATATCCTCTAAAATCTGAATAACTCTTTCCCACTGCCCGTCAGACTATGGATGAAATGCTGTACTGAAATCCAACCGCGTACCCAAAGCCTGATGCAACGCTCTCCAAAACCTCGACGTAAATCTAGGATCCCTGTCCGAGATGATCGACACTGGCACACAGTGCAACCTCACTATCTTTGCCACATACAACTTAGCTAACCTCTGAAGCGAATAATCCATCCTAACCAGAATGAAATGAGCTGACTTAGTCAGACGATCTACAATCACCCATACTGAGTCTTTCTTACTAGGTGCAAGAGGTAATCCACTGACAAAGTCCATAGTGATCCTTTCCCACTTCCACTGTGGAATCTTCACCGGCTGAAGTAACCCAGACGGCAACTGATGTTCCGCCTTGACTTGCTGACACGTCATACATTTACCCACGAACTCGCCACCTCCCCGCCTGCACTGCCACCAAAATCGCTTCTTAAATCCCAATACATCTTGCTACCTCCAGGATGCATAGCATATGGGCTGCTATGTGCATCCCGAAGAATCCTTTGTCTCAACTCAACATCCTTCGGCATACAAGCTCTCCCTTTAAAACACAAAAATCCATCACTGGACCCGCAACCTCCGATCATTCAAAACAACATCCTCCAACTGCTTCTCCTTGATCTGATCTAACCAAGTCGGCTTGACTTGCAATTCTGCCAAAAGACTCCCATCATCATATAAGTTAAGACGAGCAAACATCGATCTTAAATCCGATACAACCTTACGGCTCAACGCGTCTGCCACCATGTTAGCCTTGCCGGGATGATACTCGATCGAACAGTCATAGTCCTTCAACAACTCGATCCATCTACGCCGCCTCAAGTTCAAGTCTTTCTGAGTCAAAAGATACTTAAGACTCTTGTGATCCGTGTAGACTATCGACTTCTCTCCATACAAATAATGTCTCCAAATCTTCAAAGCGAAAACCACAGCAGCTAATTCCAAGTCATGCATCGGATAATTAGCCTCATGCGGTCTCAATCTGCCGAGATGCGTAAGCCACTACCTTCCTTTTTGCATCAAAGACACATCCTGCATCAAGATGTGATGCATCACAATAAACCGTGAATTCCTTGCCTGCCTCAGGTAGAGTCAAAACTAGAGCTTCAGTCAGAATCTTCTTCAACTTGTCGAAACTTTCTTGCTGCTTCTCGGTCCACACAAATGGAACTCCTTTACTCAACAACTTGGTCATCGGTGCGGCGATCAAAGAAAATCCTTCCACAAATCTTCGATAGTACCCAGCCAGACCTAGGAATCTTCGAATCTCAGCCACTGACGTAGGCGGCTTCCAGTCCAACACCGCTTCAATCTTCCGAGGATCCACTCTAATCCCCTCGGCTGATACAACGTGACCCAAGAAAGTCACCTCCCTAAGCCAAAATTTGCACTTACTAAATTTGGCATACACCGCTTTTCCTCGAAATCGCAACACTACTCACAAATGCGCATCATGCTCCTCCTCTGACTTCGAGTATATCAAAATATCGTCTATAAAAACCACAACAAACTGATCCAAAAACTATTGGAATACCCGATTCATCATATCCATGAATGCTGCCGGTGCGTTAGTTAACCCAAATGGCATCACGAGAAACTCGTAGTGCCCATACCGAGTGCGAAAAGCCGTCTTATGGATATCAGCCTCTTTCACCTTTAGCTGATGATATCCAGACCTTAAATCAATCTTGGAGAAAACCGCAGCTCCTTTAAGCTGATCAAACAAGTCAGCTATCCTTGGCAAAGGATACTTGTTTTTGATCGTCAACTTATTCAACTGGCGGTAGTCAATACACATCCGCATCGAACCATCCTTCTTCTTAACAAAAAGTACCGACGCTCTCCAAGGCAAAACAATTGGTCGAATGAAACCTCGATCCAACAACTCCTGAATCTGAGCCTTCAATTCCATCAATTCCTTCGGTGCCATCCTATACGGAGATATAGACACTGGCGCCGTTCTGGGTAACAGATCTATACCAAATTCAACTTCACGATCCGGAGGCAGTCTCAGAAGTTCTTCAGGAAATACGTCAGCATATTCCCTTACAGTTCGGACATTCTCCACCGAAGATTCCTTAACTTCCAAAGCACACATATGAACTACAAATGCCTCGCAGCCCTTCCTGACCATCTTTACAGCTTTTAACGCAGATACCACGTTAGATAGATAATCTCTTCTATTACCTATCATGACCACCTCTTTACCCTCAACTGTCTTCAAAACCATGCGCTTAGCAGCGCAATCCAAACTCGCATGGTACTTGACCAACCAATCCATTCCAAGAATTAGATCGAACTCCTCAAACGGCAGTTCCATCAGATCAGCTACAAACACTATCCCTTGGAGTTCTAGGGGTACATTCCTATACAGCTTATCTACTTCTACAGAGTGACCTAAAGGGCTAAGTACAGTCATCTTCCTAGAAGCAGTCTCAGAAACTAAACTCATAGTCTTGACTATGCTACTAGCAACATATGAATGCATCGAACCCACATCAATCAAAGCAGTATATACCAAAGATTAAGAACGTACCGGTTATGACATCCGGTGCGTCACCCTCCTCTCGACGTCTCGCAGCATACACCAAACCAGTGCCTTGCCTCGTGTTGCTTGAACCTCTCGCCTCGATGCTCGCGGCCTCGGCGAGAACCATTACCACGACCTCTCTCTCGCGGTGGTGGTCCCTCCTTCCTGAATCGAGCACGACCACCGACTCTCGGGCCGATTCTCGGCTTACTTACGTGGGCGGTCTCTCACACACGATGATCCAAATGAGCCACACTCGAAACATCCTTTCCTCCTGGTCCAACATTCGCCCCAACGATACTTCCCACATCGGTTACATTGCACCGCCTCTCGATTAGCGATGCAATGTGCCTTCCAGATTGATTCGGCCCACTCTGCCTAACCCTCTTCTGAGCACTACCAGTTGACCCAGATGATCCATATCCTCTCTTATGCCAATTTACTTTGAAATTACGTAAAACTTTAAAATAGGCAAATAAATCATAGGTTAGAAAACATTTATCATTTTAAGAAAACTTGAATTATTACTTTGAAAGCCATTTGCATTTGAATGTAGAAACTTAATATTTGAAAATCATTTAAATTATCGAAAACACTTAAGTTGTTAAAATTGTCAATAATTTATGTTACCCGATGGTAACGCTTTTAAAATCATCGCGTTGTGTAGTTTAGAAAACTTTGTGCTCAATTTATTATAATAATTAAGAAATTTATAACCCATATTTAAAACATGCTCAAAACATAAAAAATAATCCAAAACATAATTTAGAGAGGCCTTATTACATACCCACAAAATATAAAAACCAAATATAAATAAAGTAAAGTTCTCAAACCAAAGTTCACGTAGAATCAAAATTTATTGCATGGCCTCCTCGAGTTCATCCGGCTCCTCATCCGCGATCTCACGAATCACCTGAAATGATAAGGGAGAAGGTGAGTCACCAAGACTCAGTGCATATTCGCTCTCCCGGGTAAATGCCACATACTTACACAAATTATAATAAAGCTCATACATGTATAATGCACCCAACCTAGCCATCCATAACTCCTTTTCTACCCCGTGTGGTACCAAACCACTGGTAGTGCCAAACCACTGGTGTCCAAAGACACAATTGTGATACCAAATCACTGGTGACCAAAGTCACGAATAATCAAGTGTGGGACCAACCCACGTGTGATACCAAATCACTGGCGATGATCCCATATCTCAAAAGTGGGGCCAACCCACGGTGGAATTAATCCACAGGGACAAGACGCTATGAGGTTCCAAACCTCTGGTGTCCGAAAACACGAATGTGATACCAAATCACTGGTGGTGCCAAACCACTGGTGACCGATGTCACGAATCATCAAGTTGTGGGGCCAACCCACGTGTGATACCAAATCACTGGCAGACAATCCCATATCTCAAAAGTGGGGCCAACCCACGGTGGTGTTAAAAACAGGTACGAGTCACTATGAGGTACCAAACCTTTGGTGTCCGAAGACACGAATGTGATACCAAATCACTGGAGGTACCAAACCTCTGGTGTCCGAAGACACGAATATCAATCTTTCCCCTCCTCTCATATTGCCCATATCAATGCAATAGATAAATAAATCATGTCAACATACTTTGATATGTATCTCATAACAAATACCATAAATCGTAGATCATGATTCCATCCACATGCATTAACAACATAATGAAACGGACTTACCCAAATCCTCATTCGGCCAAGAGAGGATGAAAGGAAATGTGATTAATAAAAAATCAAAAAGAAGAAAAGAAAAGAGAGAGATTGAAGAAAAGAATGGTTCGGCCAAATGAAGAGAAAGAAAATGTGATTGAATAAAAGTCAAATGAAGAAAAGAGAGATGTGGGGGAGAGAGGTTCGGCCAAACACTTCTTTGCCAAAAAGAAAGTGCACAAAAATGTACAAAGATCAAATGTTGTTTCGGTTTCAAAAGAGCAAATGAAAGAAAGGGAAATGGTATGGTTTGGTTCAACAAAAAGAGGCTAAAATCAAAAGTAAAAATGCACCAAAATGCACAAGGCACATTCGGCCAAAGGAGAGTTTTTGGAGAGGGAAAACAAAAATGCCAAAAAGATGATCAAAAGGAGAAATTGGCCAACTATTCCCCCCCAAAGCTACTTACAAAATTCGGCCACCCCCCTAGACACCAATACCATCCACATTCATCCACTAAAGGCCATCAAAGAGTTTCCAAAACATTCTCCATATACCAAGCCTTTTGTCCCCTCTTAATACCATAACTTCAAGATTCTTATCCCCTATCTCAAGCTTTCCTTAAACAAAATTCAACTTACCAAAAACAATAGTCTAACCTATCATAAACATAGGTTGACCGTCCATCAATGCTAGAACACAAAAATAAAGTCTTCAAAAATGCTTTCCATGATACTCGAACCTCTAACCTCAAGTAACCTTTCAAGCTCCTTATCCACTGTGCCATTAACTCCCTTGTGCTTTAATTAACACTTAAATTAACTTAAGTGTCAAGCTCGCCTAATCCACTTCATTAAATAAACCATACTAAAAATTATTCTAGCTTCTTAAATAAAATCAAGCCTTCACAAGACTATGCTAACACACAAAATTCATACTCAAGCCAACACAAATGATACTCAAATTTGGGATATTACAACCGTGGGGTAAAGTCAGCAGCTAGCTTAAGTAAGCACGGCCAAGGTACATGAGCGTGCTTAGTAGCCGTGTGAATAAGTTAGTATATTGCCTAAGGGTACACGACCTTAGCACAGGGGCGTGTCTGGTGGCCGTGTGGGAAAGTCAAAATGTATGCTCTATTTGGACACGGCCTTGACACATGGGTGTGTTTGATGGTCGTGTGAGGCACACGGCCTGACTGCACAGGCGTGTGACCTCATCAGTATTGAAGAATGAATGAAATTTTGAAAACTTTTGTAAGTGTTCGGTTTAGTCCTGACCCCCTTCTAGCATTGTTTTTAAGGTCTCGTGGACCTTATTAAGGGACTTGTTGATTATGTTGTGATGTATTTTATTGATGATTGACTTTGTGTCGTGAAATGGATGTGAAATGTTTTGATTGTTCGATAATGCCTCTTAACCCTATTCCGGTGATGGTTTTGGGTTAGGGGTGTTACAGTTGGTCCTCCGGAGCTACAACTATTTGGTTATATCCTGAATAGCCATCTAAAAAATAATAGAATTCATTACCTGCCAGTCGATCTAACATCTGATCCATAAAAGGCAACGGAAAATGGTCCTTCCGAGTGGCTTTATTCAACTTTCTGTAATTAATACAAATTCTCCAACCAGTAATAGTTCTCATTGGAATCAATTCGTTACACTCATTTTCAACAATCGTGATTCCATCTTTCTTCAGCACATACTGCACCGGACTTACCCACTAGCTATCTGAAATAGGATAGATGACTCCTGCACCTAACCATTTGATCACTTCCTTTCTCACAACTTCTTTCATAATAGGATTGAGCCTCCTTTGCCCATCAATTTAAGTCTTTAACCTTCTTCTAAAATAATTTTATGCATGCAAAAAAAAAAAGGACTTATACCTCGAATATCAGCTATGGTCCAACCAATTGCTTTCTTAAATTTCTTTAGAACAGCAATTAGTTGCTCCTCTTGATCTTTCATTAATTCTACTAAAATAATCCTAGGAATAGTGGAGTAGTCACCTAAATAAATGTATTTCAAATGGAAAGGCAATACCTTTAGTTTGAGTTTAGGTGGTTCTTCAATTGACAACTTGGGTTACACAAATTCTCTGACTTCTAACTCCAACAGTTCAAATCGTGTGGATTGAATAAAATTTCTCGGATTGGCTTCCATCAAAGCATGTTTTCTTCACCATCTTCATTCTCCAAAGGGTCAATATCTAAGGCTTTCTCCAATGGATCTTCTTCAAAATTACTTTCAATAAAAACCAAGGTTTCTATCTCTTCCATTACTGAACACTCTTCTGTCGGATCAAGAAATTTCATCACTTTAAGAATGTTAAAGGTTACCTAATCATCTTGAACTTGCATGGTGAGTTCACATTTCTACACATCAATTAACGTTCTTCCCGTGGCTAAGAAAGGTCTCCCAAGGATGATCGGCACTTTCTTATCTGCTTCAAAATCTAAGACAATGAAATCAGCAAGAAAAATAAATTTATCGACTCTTACCAAAACATCCTCGATCTTTCCCTCGAGATATGCTAAAGATAGATCCGCTAGCTGAAGCGTCATAGTTGTAGGTCTTACTTTACCTATCCCTAGTATTTTGAAAATAAACTTAGGCATCAAGTTGATACTCGCTCCTAAATCACACAAAGCTTTACCACAATAAAATTCACCAATGTTACAGGGTATAGTAAAGCTTCCTGGGTCTTCCAACTTTTGTGGCAGTTTGTTCTACATGAATACACTGCACTCGTTTGTCAAGGCAACAGTTTCATATTCACTCAGTCGTTTCTTCTTCAATAGTATATCCTTCATAAACTTCACATGATTCGGCATTTTTTTCTAAAGCCTCCACCAACGGAATATTGATGTGTAACTGCTTCAGAACATACAAAAATTTCTTGAATTGCACCTCTTATTTCTGCTTGTGTTGCTTTAATCATTGCGGATATGGAGGTGAAGAAACTTTCGGTTGAATCGGACAACTCTTCTGAGTACATAAATTTGCATCCAAAGAAGATGTTAAAGTATTTGAATTCACTAAGTTAGGATTTACCTTGTCAGTCTTTGCAGATTCCGATTCCTTTGGTGTAGGAATTTCAACAGTTGGTTGATTCTTCTCAACGGGCTTATCTTCGACATCAATCAATCCGGGTTCCAGAATTTTACCACTTCGCAATGCCACTGTCTTGATATGTTCTTTCCACAAATTTTTTGGATTCTCAGTATCGATCGGCAAGGTTCCTTGCGGTCTATTACGAAGCTCTGTAGCTAACTGACCTATTTGGTTTTCCAAATTTTTCAGTGTTGCTGCTTGGCTTTGGATCAAAGCGTCATCTTTGCCATGTACGCTTTCAACAAGTTCTCCAAACCATTTGATGCCTTAGCTTGAGGTGGTCTTAGAGCTTGCTAATTAAACCCTTGAGATTGGTTAGGTCTCTACTGCAATAAGTTGTTGTTCGGTCCATTTCCTTGGTTCCTCCTAGAAAAGTTAGAATGATTACGCCATGAAGGACTGTAGAAGTTGGATTGGGGTCCTTGTCCACTCCTATTTTGATATTGGTTCCCCACATAGTACACTGACTCAGGATTTGAAGGACAATTCTCAAAAGAATTACCCTTCCCGTAGTACACACATGAAACTACTTCAACAGACTTGGTGGCTAAGCTTGTAACACCCCTCACCCGTAATCTACGCCGGAACTGAGTACGAGGCGTTACCGTACTTGAATCACATGATCATACAACTTTGGGTTACCAAATTCCATTCCAAATTAAAAAATTTTCATTCTCATATCTAACCTCCTTATAATGGACCTACGAGGCCCTAAACATACTTCCAGAAGGTTTTAAAAATAAATCGGAAACTTTTACGCATTTAGAAAAATTTTACCTAAATAGGGGCCACACGCCCGTGTGAAATGGGACACACCCGTGGGGGCAGGCCGTGTGGTCACACATGCCCATTTCCCTCACCCGTGGTCAAAACTGACTTATTTCACATGATCAGACACACGCCCGTGTCCTTGGCCCGTGTCCCTTACACGGCCTCGACACGCCCGTGTCTTAGCCCGTGTGCCAAAACCTTGGCATTCTGTTTATGACGTCATCACCTCACTATGGTCACACGGCCAAGGCACATGCCCGTGTCGTTAGTCCATGTGTCAAATTAAATTCCTAAATTCAGGTGTAGACTTCACACGGCCTAGGCACACGCCCATGTATTTGGCTGTGCCTCCCACACGGCTGAGACACACGGTCGTGTTTCTGCACGTGTGTTTACTACTGAGCTTATTGACTTGTATTTCTAGCATGCAAGGGGACACATGACCAAGTCACATGCCCATAGGGTCAACCGTGTGTCATGCACGGTCTAGCCACACGCCCGTGTGCCTACTCGTGTGGACAAATTCAAGGCTATTTTCCAAGCCAATTAGCCACCCTCACTTGCACACAATCACACACCATCACATAACATTTCCAAATCATCAATTATAACTCTTGAATTATCACATTTGAATCATGAAAATCAAATCTTCATCCCATATACGAGGGGAAACTATTACTAGTACAATTACAATCGACTTGAGCCATCATCTATGGCTATACACAACCAATCCATAAACTCTTTTAAGCCAACGCCTTTGGCTACTTTAACTATGACTTAATTAAACCAAAATAAGATCCCTATACATGCCATATCTCAAGAAGACTTGAATCTCATACCGAAGTGTCGGCTTGATAGTGTGAAAACATCTCCGGCAGTCTCCAACCCGAGCTAGTTAAGTTAACCTATAAGAGATAGGAAAGGAGGAGGAGTAAGCAATAATGTTTAGTAAGTTCATATGCAAATAATAATAATCAAGTATTGACATTCATTGATTATACTCAACCACATAGGTGTTTTAATGAGATTTACTCTTAAACTCATGGTTACCCATTCAATCGTTTATAATACTTACTCATTTCATATCTTACCACATTCTAACCATGTGACAATTATAGCACTCTCATTTATTAGCACATAATCCCTACATCTATCATCACAATAATCCATGAACATTTACTTAAACAATTTCTCAATAATCTATTCAGGATAATACCAGACTCTCGGTGGTTCCGCATACAACCCACCATTTAATAATTTATAAGGTGGTATCACACATAGCCCACCATTTAATAATTTATAAGGCGATATCACACATAGCCCACCATTTAATAATTTATAAGGCGGTATCGCACATAGCCCACCATTTAACACTAAGCACGATGGTATCGCACACAGCCCATCAGTTACAAATAGTAAGCTGGTAACGCACACAGCCCACCATTGATAATATTGGCGATGGTATCGCACATAGCCCATCGCTAACAATTAATAAGGTGGTAACGCACACAGCCCACTATTGATTACACATTCACCGATATTTATCCACACACCTTTTCATATTTCGAATGTTCATCTAGGAATGTCCTCACACACTATCATTCTTAAATATATTTCTACAAAAATCATTTGCATTCACGCAATACATTAACAAATATAACGTATGCAATCAGGATGCATCATTTACACATAATTCACCGTCGGTTCATCATAAATGAAATTCACCTCAATTGAGTTCTGGCACATACCTGTACCTCTCATGATATAACCACATACTTTCTCATTTTCAACATACCTATTGAGATGTTCAAAATACTAAAGAATAATCTCGTGACACATACATCTAGTATCATAGCAACATCAGACCCTCGATAGGGTCTTACATGACATATCATATCGATGCCATGTCCTAACATAGTCTTATACAAAATCTCACACCGAAGCGATATTCCAAATATGGTCTTACACGAGACCTTAATTATCATAGTATCATGCTATTTGCATTCCCTCTATTCTCAGATTTAATTTAAGACTTTCAATTCTTGACATCTCGTCAAAACGTATTTAATACATTCATAGAGTCAATATACAATTCATACATTATCAAAATATTAAATACTTCACTATAGTTGCATTATGAGCACACGAACTTACCTCGATATCGAAAAGGGTAGAAAGGGACCTATTTGTCCATATTTTTCTTTTCTCCCATTCTAGGTTCGAATCATGTTTTCTTTGATCCAAAACAATAAAATTTACTCATTTAATCATTTTATGATCATATCACATCATAATCTCTACTTAGGCAAAAATGAACATTTTGCCCTTGTACTATGGCAAAATTATGATTTTGCTCCTAGGCTCGTAAATCATTTTTCATCGCATTTTCTTGTTAAACAAGCCTAGCTGAACCTTTATTCCTCGTACAACCACTCACAAATCCAACTATCTCATGCATTTATTACCAAATTACAACATTTACAACTTAGTCTTATTTAGGTGTTTTCATGATAACACCTTTCACAAAAGTTGTTTCTCATCTCCCCAACATTCATTTTCTTCCATAAAAACTCAGCTAACAACATAAACTCTCACATGGAAAATCTCTAAACTTTCAACAATTTAACAAATTAGTCCCCTTATTAGCTAGCTTAAGCTTTGGGGACTCTAAAAGTACAAAAATCATCAACTAAAACCATCAAAACCACTTACTTGTAAGAGGATTGCTTGGCTGAAAGTTTGAGCTTCAAGAACCCCCATTCTTGCTTGTATTTTTGGTGGGAGAAGAAAAGAAAATGAAAAGATTATAGCCTTTGCTTATTTCATCTTATTTTATTCATTTAGTCAACTAATGTCACCAACCCTTGTCAAATTTTAATTCCCTTGTCCCCTTGACCTGCCATCACCTTTAGAAAGGCTTAATGTCCCCTTGACCGGCCATCACCTTTAGAAAGGCTTAATTGCACTTTAAGGACCTACATTTCTGTATTCCTTAGCTGATTGACACCTCTAACAATTAAAATAGAACTTTTGCACTTTACGCAATTAAGTCCTTTTTCGTGATTAAGCATGAAATTGCTAAAATTATAACATCAGGATTTTCACGTTCCCTTATAATCATGCTCTGAATCATAAAATAAAATTAAAATAAATTTTCTCCGACCCCTGATTAGTGGTCCCGAGACCACTGTTCCGACTAGCTCCTAATTCGGACTGTTATAGAGTTGCAAAATTATTAGCTCTATTAGCGGAAAACTGCTTTAACATAGAGGAAATAGACGATGCCTGAGCTGATAACGAAGTGAGAATGTCAACTTCTTGAAATCCAGCTACAAGTCTTCCTGAAGCTGTTCGATTTGTTGGCCATTGATAGTTATTACTCGCGATCCTCTCGATGATCTCATAAGCCTCATTATAAGACTTAGACAAAATTGCACCATTCGCAAAAGCATCTACCATCAATCTTGTATGTGCATTGAGACCATTATAGAATGCCTCCAACTAGATACAATGAGGAATCCCATGATGAGGACACTTATGAAGTAACTCCCTTAATCGCTCCTAAGCCTCATACAAAGACTTGTCATCCAATTGTTGGAAAGTTGTAATCTCGGTCCTCAACATAACGTTTTGCTAGGTGGGAAATACTTTACCAAAAATCTCTCTATTAATTCTTTCCATGTAGATATGGAAATGGTGGCAATGAATTGGGCCATGCTCATGCTCGATCTCGCAATGAGTATGAAAACAACTTCAACTTCAGTGCGTCTTCAGTCACACCGGCTATCTTGAATGAATCATTTACCTCCATAAACAATCAAAGATGGATATGTGGATCTTTCGTGAGCATACCACTGAATTGGCCCACCGTTTGGAGCATTTGAAACATCCCTGGTTTCATTTGAAATTGGGTTGCCTCAATATCTGGCCTACTAATTCCTGGATTTAACTCATAGAAAAGTGGCACAGCATATTGTCTGATGCATCGATCCCTATCATCAGCAACAAGGATGGGATTTCATACGCAATCTGCTTTATTACCTTGGCCTTGATTCTGATTTCCAAGGTCTATCTCAACTTGTCTTTGGGCTGTTCGCTCACGTCTTCTTTGTCTAAAAGTTCACTCAATTTTAGGGTCTATAGGTAGCAAATCGATAATCTGATCTATGCTTATAAACACCTCAAAAGAAATAAAAAATTTAAAAAGAATAAGTTAGTAATGTCAGAAATAAACCAATTTGGAAGTAAATAATTTTACAGAAATATGATTGTAACACCCCAAACCCAACCTAGAAGTTAGGCCCGAATCCAGAATGTCACATTAAAGGCACACTTCAAAACAATTTTACTAATTAACCATTAAAGGCCCAAAAGCCCAAAATCCTTGTATCTTGTTAAGTTAAGATGAAAAGCCCATATTTTAGGAAAACATTCATATGTTTATTTCGAAAACCATGTTAACTTTAGAAGTTTTATTTAAGTTTATTAACTAGATAGTTGAAACAATAATAATAAAACCCAAAATCTAAAGTCAATTAAGAGATACATGGCCTTATTACAATTTAATGAAAAACAAAGTATTTAAAATAAATTCATTTGAACAAATTAAAAACATCTGATCGGCTTGTAATGTGGCCATCTTCGAGTTCTCTCCCACGTCGAGCCGTCTATTCAGGATCACCTGAAACATTAAATAAAAGGGTGTGAGTTTCGAAACTCAGTGTGTACAACTCTTGGCAATCAAACCACATGCAAATATTCACATTGGGCCTAAGCCCTATCAAAATAGGTGATCTTGGGCCTTAGCCCATAATGACCTCATATCATATCATATCGTATCATATATCAACAAGATAAGGCAAAACCCTTCCCAAAAATCCATCCGCTACACACACCATTTCCCTTCCAACCATTACACACCTGTTGGGATTTCTAAATCAACCCACCCATCCTCTACACACCAAAGGTAGCACTCACAGCGACACTGCTCAACGTTGCAGCAAAGCTGCTAATTATATAATGGGCTTAAAGCCTCCGGTGGATCCATGGCCATCAAGCGACTATGCGATCCTCAAATCTTCCTCCGTACCATAATTCCCACCCATATGCATCCTAAGCAGAATATCATATGAATGCATCAAACACATGAGTAACATCCACAAACTCATATTCGTCACATAGGGGTACTTTCGTCATTTCATTACCCAAGGGTATTTTCGTAATTTTACCCTACAGGGGTATTTTGATAATTTGGCAAGATAGTGGTATCTCGGTAATTTTGCAAAACAGGGGTGTTTTGGTTATTTGCAAAACAGGGGTATTCTAGTACTTTTGCAAAATAGGGGTATTTTAGTAATTTTACAAATCTAAGGGTATTTTAGTAATTTTACAAATCTAGGGGTTTTTGGTCCCTCTCGGGTTTTAGTTATGAACTTTGGCCCATCAACAAGTTCTTGCGGCTAAAGTGAACAGACACTACGCACCAGGTAGGATTCCAGAGAAGAGGAGGTGGGCCACTAGGACCGTTTAAGTACCACGCTCTCCCTAGATCCAATCCTAGACATGTGTATGTCCGTTGCCACACTCTAACCCAGTGACTTGTTCATAGACATGTTTAGTTAGATTAAGTCTTATGAAATTTAAGAGTTGTTCAAACTAGGCTAAAGTCCATTAACCCTAACATACTTGTCTACGTCCCCAAAAAGCCCATCAAGCCCATTTCATGTCATATAGCCCATTGGGCTTAATTACAATCCAATCATACAATTGTTCATGCCAAATCATTAATCATGCTCACATATCAAACATTGTTGTTTTGGGCCCACAAGTTCGGTAGGCCCATTTAGCCACTTTCAGCTTTTCGACTTTTCGACTTTTTGGTGTTGCCGATATCTTGTGTGTAGTGTTTGTACACACTGGTAACCTCACGTGCTGTAAACCCTTTAGTCACGAACCTACAATCAACACCTCACGTTCTAGTAGCCCTTCCTTTGCTACTATTTGCGACTATCCTCTAGATCTGCACCCAAACACCTATATCGTCAAAACCAAGTGACCTATATTGCACATAAGTCACCCCCACGAGTCACATTAGATTCGGCCATTTACTAAACCATGACTGAGTCGAGAACACTTACCACCTTGTTAGTAATCCTTACCTACCACGCTTGCGATTGTTGAGTCTTACCCTTGTTAATACAAGTTAATGACAAGGAGGGGTTAGATAGCCCTTCAGCTTTTAACAAAACACACTGAAAAGTTCAACTAAGCACTTACCAAAATTCTCCTTTGATCCTGCGGCTTAGATATCTACTGAACAAGATTCGGCTTCCAATCGTGACTAAGAGTAGGTAACAATCGATTGAGGTGGAAAAACAACCACAAAGGTTCGGCAAAAGTAGGGATTCGGTAAAGAAGGATGATAGTAATTTCGGTAATGAAGGGAATTTGGCTTTGTGAAAATTTGGCAAAAAGGGAGAAACTGTTTGAGGAGAAGAATAAAAGAAAAAAATACGAAAACTCAGGACCCCTCACTGGAATTTGGCAAACCCTATTTATAACCAAGGCCAAATCCTACCTTGCCTCTACGGTCTTATTCGGCCCCAACACTTCACACTCCTCATCTCCTAACTTTTCTCTCTGATAATACCTTAATCTTATCTGAAATCTCCTCCACATCCATCAGTCCTGCTTACTTCAAACTCTCCATGGAAAGAGTACAAAACCAACACAACTCTTGTCGTCCACCTATGCAAAATAAAACACTCCAAAATGCACTCCTCCTGCTCGAACCTTGGACCTCTTCAGCTTTCACACACACCACCTCATAACTCCCAAGTGATGCCACTTTCCACCGGACCACAAGCCCATCTGTGTCCTATTTTCTCTTAATCTACTTAAGAGGCCTCATGCCTGAGACTAGGGTCCACTAAGCAAGAAAAATAATTTTTTCCCTATGGTCTCCCCATCTCTAAGGTTTCAAATAATCCCGATAATCCCTTAATATTATTATTCTAAATGCTACACATACATACTAGCTTCAATTCACAGAAATTAAAGTTTCGGGATTTTTGGGGTGTTACAATGATTATGGCAACAGTTAACAGTCCACGGCAACGGCGCCAAAAACTTGTAACGTGTAGGTTTTTGTAAGTGTACACAGTCGTTATCAAGTAATAAGTAAGTATCAAGTTATCGTCTCCACAGGGATTGTATTTGTGCTAAGTCATTTAATTTGTAAAATTATATTAACAATTTGGTAAATAAAAACATAACATGATTGAGAAGTGATAATTAAAATTAAGTATATTAAACTAAATGCAATGATCCCTAATGTAAATTATCCTAAGTATGCAAACTATATGGATGAAGTAGATTTTAGCAAAATTAAACACAATTTTGAACAATTATAACATAAATAAACTAGGACAAAATCACTTTAATTAAACTCAATTTATTATCAACATGCTTAATAACATTCAGAAAAACATTCCATGGCAACTCGATCTTTTATGAGTTTGGAAACCACATTAGGTCCTTTCGGAATGCTTTACTTAGTAAATACGCATTTTACTAATCCTTATTTACTAAGGCTTTTTTAGCACTTGTGTGAGGTAACAAGGACGTGTCAGGTTTGAAACAGTTTAATCACACAAATCTAAAAACTATGCAGATAACAGAACTTGGTTAGAGTTGTTATTCAACCTACAATTTAATCAGTTTAGGATCTAAATTGAGTATGCACATTTCAATTATGCGTCCAGTAGTCATCGTCTGGTCAGGATCGCTCAGCTAATTCAGGTGCATTTCAATCACGTATGAACGAAATACATACTTGATTTTAATTGAAAACATGATCGATTGAGGCACAAACATTATAAGCATAAATCAAATAAATATTATTTAATCAAAGCAATCATCTTAGCTTAAATAAAATGAAGCTAACATTGTTGTAAATAAGAACACATAGCAAACATTTTCAGATTAAATCAAATAAAAGAAAGATTAAACCCAAATCAAAGTGGTTGTCAAGACTCTAATCGACGAGGCTCTTTCACACTTTCACTTTGCTCCTTTGCTGATAGCTCTCCAAGGTGGCCGGCCAAGGGCTCTTTAAGAGGCTTAATTGCTAAAATCTCTATGAAGTGATGATGCTAGGCGTGGGGAAAGAAAAATGCTAAGAGAATGATGAAGGATGAGAGATAATGAATGAATGAATGAGGGGGTCTTATTTATAGGTGAAGAGAGGGGGATAGTTTGCTAAAAATAGGAGGTTCCATCTCTTCAAGCATCTTTAAAGGGTTTCCGGCCATGAATTGAAGAAATTGAGCTGATTTTTGCTCGATTTTTGCTCAATTTAAGTGCCACAACAACCCAGGACTGAGACTCGGTCATGTGCAAATCTTTAGGCAAATCTCTAATTTCTTCAATATTGCAAGGACCTTGTGCAATTAAACCAAAAAGTGGTTTATGTGGATAGCCAAGTGTAGCCAAAAGTTTGGTTGACTTGTTCTCCAATTTGGATGGTTTTGTAATCCAACAAAGCTATCAAACTTGTCCAAAATAAATCAATAAATTAGAGGACCAAAGAATAAAATTTATCAAATTTAAATAATTAATTACAACCAAATTATTAATGAAATATCAAAAAATGAATATTTAAATATAATTTTATATTTTATTATTTAATTTAATCATGCATGGCCATTTCATGTCATAAAAATATAATATGCTTAATTTAATATAAAATAAGCCATTTTATGCATGAAAACTATATAATAAATCATAAAATCACATTTTAATAATTTATATGTCCTAATTTCATATTTTCACATATTTCATTAATTTATTAAACAATTACTTAGTTTTAACAACAAATTTAAGTAAAAAGGTGATAGATTATATAGGAAAAATCCTATATATTTTTCCGTTTACAATTATGCACAAACTTTTACAAAAGTTTTTCAACTCAATCAATAAAAGATTGAGATATAAACTCATCAGTATTAGCAAGATGAATTGTATTAAATGCATGATCTAAAAGTAATTATTTAAACAAGCAATCATTTAAACAAGCAATCTTGCAAACGACAAGTTTGAAATTGATAACACATATGTGATTATTTTGTAGATGCATCTACCAAAATCATATAATATCAAAATTGTAACAGTTCGTTTTTAGTCAAGTCGGAACAGTGGTTTTGCGATCACAAATCTGAGGTTGAAATAATTATTTTATTATTATTTTAATGTCTACAGCATGATAGTATGATTGTGTGAAAATTTTGTTAAGAAATTTTATCGTTTGAATGCTCAATTTGATAAAAATGACTAAATCACGTAAAGTGTAAAACTTGTGTTCTATTAGCTAAAAGTGTCTAATAGCTATGGAACCTTAAATTTGAGGTCCTTCAGTAGTAATTAGACAATTTTTAATGTTATTGGACAAAGACAGACATCATTTTAATGGCTTTAAAGGTTATATATTAAAGGTTAAATAAGTCATTTAATAATTAAACTATGTAAAATAAAGAAAACAATTTTTGTCATCTTTTAATTCATCTTCATTCACCTAAAATTGAAGAGAAGAAAACCAAAGTTAGGGCTACACATTCGGCCAAGGCATTTTTGTCCAATTAGGTATGATTCTTGTCCCGTTTTTAATGATTTTTATGTTTTTGATATCGTTGTAGCTTAATCTAGCTAGCCTAGGGACTAATTTGCAAAATTGTTAAAGGTTTAGGGTTTTTCTATTGACGAATGTTCATGTATTTTGATGTTTGATGATAGAAAATGTATGCTTGTTGTTAGATAAACATCATTTGTAAAGTGATTTTGGGTAAAATTGTCAATTAGGGATTTATTTGTAAAATGTGAAAAATTCATGGTTAAATTGTGAAATAAATGAAAAATATGGGCTACTATGGCCTATATGAAATTCGGCTAGCATAGGTGGGGACCTAATTGAGTGCATTTGCATTTTTATGAGATAAGGACTAAATTGTAAAGAAATTGAAATATTAGGGGTAAAAGTGTAAAGTTACCTTAAGATGTATTTTAGGCTAAATTGAATAGAATGATAATTAAATAAGTTAATTTTGATATTATATAGATCAAGAAAAATGAAGTTCTGATCTAGATCGGGGGAAAACAAAGTGTTGGATTAATCGATTCATTCTGTCGCTTTTGTGAATCAAGTAAGTTCGTATGTTAATAAGCATTATTGTAATTTTGTTTTAAATGCTCTATATTTGAATTGTTGATGAATATGAATATACAAAAATGTTCGACGAAGATTTAGTAATGTGAAATCCTAGTTGAACATTAGGAATAGATTAAGACACAGATGACATGTCATTAGGGGTTATGTGATTTGGGTGTTGGTTCATACGTCCTACCGGTGGCTGAGGAATCCGACATATGTTGCAGATTCTCGTCAACTTGTGTGAGCAGCACCGTGTAGTTACATCATGATCGTTAGCTTGTGTGAGAAGACTCGTTGATAGCTCGAGAGTGAGCATTATATGATGTATGAGATTTAGATAGCTTCGGCTATGTATTGGCACTTAGGGTGCAAGATTCCCGAGTATCTAATAGTATTCCAATTGGTTCAACGGGTGTATCAAAGATATGTAACGGTCAGAAATAGATACATATCAGTACAAGTATGAATGAAAACTACATGAACATTGAACTTATGAAAGTTGTGAGTTTATGATTACTTATGTGATTGAATATATGTTATTCTTATGATTTTATGACTTATAGTATATTATGTTCATACTACCTGACATGTGAATGAGTGGTGAGCTTCACTTATTAACTATACGAGTTTACTAAGCTTTATAGCTTACTCTGTTTACCTTTCCATGTTTTATAGTGTTTATCAAAGCTAGATCGGATTGGGAATCACCGAAGATTGCATCACACTATCAAGCTTTCACTTTGGTACTTTTGAAATTATATTTTGGTTATATGGCATGTATAGGAGTTATGGTCATTTTGGTATATGTTAGTAATTGACTTAGCCATTTGAATTAGCATGTAAATGATGAATGGTTGTTATATGTATAGCCATGAGACTTGGCTTATTTTTGGTATACTTGGTGATGTATATATTTGTGCAAATAGGTTTTTTTTTTTGTATGGTTGATAATTGCCATTTATATGCTTGTAGTGAATTGGAAATATGGATAGCAAATGGTTGAAAATTTATGATAGGTATGCTTGTGGTTGTAGGAAAAATAGTGCTTAATTGAAAGTGACCATTTAGGTGATTTGAAAATGTAAAATTGGTATGAATTGAATGGCTTATTGTGATAATTGTTTGTATTGTGATTGGTGTTATTGATATACATGAATTGAACTTGGTTTAGATGAGTTTAAATACCATTCGAAGTTCTGGTCATATGCCTTTTGGTTTGGTGTAGGTCAAAGCAATTGGGTGAGAAATATGGCTTGGTAAAAAGCCTATTTTTGTCCACACGGGTGTGTGTCTCAGCCGTATGTGACACACAATTGAGTGACACGGCCGTGTTTCCCCTGGTGTTCAATTAGAAATCAAGTCAGTATGCTCTACACGGCCCAGCACACGGGCGTGTGACTTGGCCATGTGGCATAAGTCAGTATACCCTACAAGTTTGACAGGGCCTAGCACACAAACGTGGGAGGCCATTTCGAAGGGTACACGGGCTAGTCACATGGGCGTGTGGTTGGCCGTGTGACCCAAGTTAGGGAGTTACATGGGGTCGGACACGGGCTGGGACACGACCATGTGATCCCATTTCGAATGTCCCCACGGCCTACCACACGGGCATGTCCTCAGTCGTGTAAGACACATGGTCGGCCCACACGGGCATTGTCCCCTGTATTTTGTAAAATTTTCTATGTTTTCCAAAATTTTTTGAGATATCAGTTTAGTCCCGTACCACTTCTAATGCATGATTTAGGCCTCGTAGGCTCGTATTTGGGACAATGTGATTGATTATGAATGACTTGTATTTGATATTGATAATTGTATGAGAAATGTATGTTTAATTGTGTAATAAGTCTGGTAATGCTCCATAACCCTATTCTGGCAATGAATATGGGTTAGGGTGTTACTTTTATTGATATCATAGCTACGGTTTAGTCGATTCTAAGACTAACATAGCATATTTGAGAGTCTAGCTATACATGCTATATATAACATGTGATAGTGTGATATCTCCTAACAGTTTAAACTGCGTTTTCATATAGTAAATGGATCCCAATTGAGCTGTGGCTAATGATGTTGAGAGTAATGTGCCAGCCTCTATTCACGGAGTAGTGCAATCTGAGTCAAGACCCGTATCGGGTAGTCAGGGAGGAGAGGCCAAGGAAGCCGCCTTCCAAATGATGAACGAGTGATTCACTCAGTTTGTTCGAACAAATCGAGTTGCTTAGAAACCTTCACTCCCACCTATTCTGATTCCGATCCCCGTAACTCCTTAAGGTTTGGAACATTTATGTTTAAGTAAGCCACATGTTGATAAAATCTAAAAGTATGAGGCTGAAGAGTTTAGAGCTACCGTTGATGACGATCTTGAGTGTAACATCCCAAAATTGGGCCTAGTAGGATTGGGCCCAATGGGCCTTGAGCGTAGTAGTGTTTAAAATTTTTGACAACAAGAGATCGGCTTAAATGCAAGTTGGACCTATTAGATAAGTGATTTTGGAAGGTTAGAGGGCTTCTATGAAGTCCCGAGATCAAACTTTGGCTTTAGGGAAATTTTGGTTTTAGGCGAAAAAAACCCTGGGAGTTAGTAGGTAGGTTTTAAGAATAAAATATGGAGAAAAATGACAAAAGGAGTGTGTGGTGTAGTGGCAAAGTGACGCCACATAAGAGACAAGGGGGTGACGCCACAAGAAAGGAAGGAGATCCAAGGTTCAAGTCTTAGCTCTTGCATTTTGGTTTTCTTTTTACATGGACCTTAGTATTTGGCTATAGATTTATATTTAGCTGCGCATGGTTTAAGACACAAGAGGAGCTTGTGGCCAAGTGGTTAGCGGCGTGGATTATGTTGCAAAGGAGCCTGGGTTCGAATCTCATGAAAAGCAAGGGCGTATTTATTTTGCGAATTGGACGGAAAGAGTTTGAGTTGGATTTAAACTCTACTGACAGAAGGATCCCACATCGGAAAGATACAAAAAAGGAAGGTGAGAAGCTAGCTATATATATAGCATTCTAGGAGGAGGATGAATACACCTTGGAGGGCGTTTGGGCACAGGAGTGGTCGGAGCGTGGATTAGCACCAGATTCCTATCAGGTGTTTACTTCTCTACTCTAGTTGTAGAGCGGCAAATGCCGAAGTGCCGATCACAGCAATAGTAGCCACACGAGCGTGCGAACGCACGTGTGGGGCTTCGACGTGATAGTTGAGCCCATCAGTAGTGTTCTTGTGGGTTGTGGCTGCTTGGGCCACGATGGGCTGAAGTAATATATGTTGTATATGTAAATCCTAGATGTGAAAACAGGCGTAATTCGGCCCTAAAATGAAAAAAAAAGGGAATATAGATGGAAAAAGGGGGGAGAGGTTGGACGTAAAGTAAAAAAAAATCGATATGCTAAAATAAAATACAAAATGAAATTGAAACAAGGCTAATGAGATAGAAATAAAGAATCATAAATAGAGTTCGGGTTCGAATTCCATAGATAATATGGATGGTGTTGCCTATAATGATGGACAAATGAAAGACTCTCCCAAAATTTCAATTGAATAAAATTGTATGATGGCGTAGTATATAGTGAACTAGACTAGGTGAATCTCATATACGCGGCTAGATTTGTGTTAGGTGGGCCACACGAGCGTATGGGCCCTAATGGGCCGAAATCAGGTTTTAGGCCCAATAGTTTAGTACGACTGAAAATGGTAGCTGAGTTGCTCGGGGTGACATTAGGCCTTCGAAAAGGCCATTGCAGGTGCGAAATTACTGAAATACCCTCGATAGGTGAATTACGAAAATACCCTTGCTAGGTAAAATTACGATTATACCCTTAGAGGTTGATTAGCTTGATTATGTTGTATTATGTCTATCTGATTATGATGGTAATTCATGTTATACTTATATTTGATATATGTTTTGCATACATGACATACTGCATACACGAATTGTTATGTCATATTGCATGGGATTTGGGATGTTATGATGTTTAAAGGGAAGTGCTTGATTATGAGGTCACATAGTGATCGGTGGCTATGCCACGTTATATTATGAGGTCACATAGTGATCGGTGGCTCTGCCACACTTGATTATAAGGTCACATAGTGATCGGTGGCTCTGCCACATTTGATTATAAGGCCACATGGTGATCGGTGGCTAAGCCACAGTTGATTTTAAGGTCACATGGTGATCGGCATTATAACTGACAGATGGCTGTCAAGACAGCGTGTAGCGGATGGAGGGTTGATTGTAGAAATCCCTACGGTGTGATTGGCTAGTACAGGTGGCGTGTAGAGGATGGAAAAACTAGGTTGGGCTGGTACATATTGCATTCATATCTTTTGTATGCCATCTTGAGCGGGCTAAGGCCCAATGTGCATTTATGGCATTAAGGCCCAGGCTGCGTTTATGGGGATTTACACACTGAGTCTCGATGACTCACCCCTTTGTTTAATTTTGCAGGTAATCATTAGATCGCAGATCTGGGAGCTGAGGCGGACTTGTGGTGGCCATGCAATGTTTTCTCGTAAACTTGTTTCTTTTATTTGGAATTATTTTTATTTGGGTTTTTGTTATGTAATAAGGCCACTATAACTTTAATTTTGGTATTTTATTTGATTTAGCTTTTAATTTGATTACTGCCTATTATTATTAGATGTTCAATACGAGAATTTCTTAAACCCTTAATAATCGTTTTCCCAAAATAACAAAAGGATAACAAGCGAATAAATAATTAAACTCGAAATTTTTAACAAACGCGCAGTTTTTAAACAACCCTTTTAGGTGACATGCCAGATCCGATCGTAACGTTTAAGCTGGGTTTGGGGTGTTATATTGAGAGAGCTGAGTTTTGGCTTGAAAATACGATCCAGGTATTTGATGAACTTTCTTGCACACCAGCTGAATGTGTTAAATGCGATATATCACTTCTAAGAGATATTGCATATTAGTGGTGGAATACTTTGGTATCTGTGGTACCGAGAGAAAGGGTCACGTGGGAATTTTTCCAATTCAAGTTTAGAAAGAAATACATCAATCAGCGATTTATCGACAAAAAGTGTAAAGAATTTCTAGAACTGAAACAGGGTCAAAAGTCTGTAACCGAGTATGAAAGAGATTTTGTGAGACTCAGTAAATATGCTTGAGAATGTGCTTCCACTGAGGCAATTATGTGTAAATGATTTGAAGATAGGTTGAACGAAGACATTAGACGTCTAGTCGGGATTCTAGAATTGAAAAAATTTGTTGCGTCAGTCGGTAGAGCTTGCAAAGCCAAAGAACTTGGTAAAGAAAAGAGAAAACCTGATTTCGAGGCTAGAGATTTGAGAAAGAGGTCGATAAGTAAACCCTATCACTCTTCGTCAAAGAAATCACAAGATTCATATAGTCGTTCGAATGCTTCAGTGGGTTATCAAAATAGAGATCGTGGGAAGTAATACACAAGTCCTAAAGCTCAAGCTACTTCAGTATCGAGTGCTGGTAGTGTTAAAACCAACAAACTAAAGTGTCAATAGTGTGTAAGACAGAATTTTGGAGACTGCTAGATGAATAACAAAGCTTGTTTCAAATGTGGCTCATTAGATCACTTTATTCGGGATTGTCCTAAATTAACGGAGAAAGGTAAATTTCATAATGCAAGACCGAGTAACACAACTGCTAGAGGGAGACCACCTAGAAATATAGGAAATGTGACCAGTAGCAAAGGAGCGACAAAGGACTCTACTGTGAGATCTGAGGTTAGAGCACCAATTAGAGCTTATGCTATTCGCACTCGCGGAGATGCATCATCACCAGATGTTATCACCGGTACATTTTCTCTCCATGACACTAATGTAATTGCTTTGATTGATCCTGGATCAACTCATTCATATATCTGTATGAATTTAGTGTCTAGTAAGAGTTTGCCTGTTGAGTCTACCAAATTTATGATTAAAGTATTGAACACCTTAGGCAAGTACGTCCTAGTTGATAAAATTTTCAAGAATTGTCCTTTGATGACTCAGGGTTACTGTTTTCCGACTAATTTGATGCTTTTACCGTTTGATGAATTCGATGTGATGTTGGGATTGGTTGACTCTGCATGATGCTGTTGTGAATTGTAGACGAAAGACTATTGAATTGAAATGTCAAAATAGTGAAATTCTTCAAATTGAATCCAATGATTCGAGCGGGTTGTCTGTTGTGATATCCCCGATGTTAACTCAAAAATATGTGAGAAAAGGTTGCGATGCTTACCGTGCGTATGTACTGGATACAAAAGTGTCTGAATTAAAGATTTAATCAGCACCAGTGGTTTGTGAATATCCAGATGTGTTTCCAGAAGAATTGCCTAGGTTGCCACTGATCAGAGAAGTCGAGTTTGCTATTAATTTAGTACCGAGAACATCACCGATATTGATAACTCCACACAAAATGGCTCCAACAGAATTGAAAACGTTGAAATCTCAGCTGCAAGAGTTAACAGATAGAGTGAAACACCCCAAACCTGGCCCACGAGCTTTGACCAGATTTGGTATGTTCCTGAAGTAAACCAGTTTCAAATTCTTTTGTTACTTAGAGAAAAACTTGTGTGATTAAAAAAAATATTGTTTGGGTTGGGCTTGTGTTGAAAACAAACTGGATTTTTATATTAGAAAACCCCTTTTTAATATTAAGTGATAAAACATATAGAGTATATTTTAAAAATAAAATACTCAGTCTTTAACTTAATCAAAATTTGTAACACAATAAAACAACAAGTAGAAATAAAATCGTTCATCATGGCCTTATGGCCTTATTACATCAAATAGTTTCCAAAATATTTCAAAGTACTAAAATAAATTCAAGAGTCCATAAAAATATAAACTTCATGTTGAGCATGGCCACCACAAGTACTGCCGTCCCGGTACATCACTGTTCATCACCTGTAACATGGTCCTACAACGGGGTGAGTCAAACAGACTCAATGTGTACACGACACTAAGTCATAATAGAATCAGGCATACAAGAGTTACACATTCAAAATAATGAATACAAGTTATGATGCATTCCCAAACCCAAACCTAATTGTCCATCCGCTACACACCCCCGTACCTGCCAGTCGCACCGTGGGGACTACTAAGTCGACCCTCCTTCCGCTACACACCAAATTACGGTCTTAGGTCACCGCATTCGTGGTCTTAGGTCACCACGTTCAGATTACTGTGGTCTTAGGTCACCACTTTCAGATTTCTGTGGTCTTAGGTCACCACTTTCAGATTACTGTGGTCTTAGGTCACCACTTTTTACTTCCCCTGTAATATCCCGGGTTAGGGGCTATTTTTGTCTTGGCATGTTCTGCATGTTGTTAGAATGCTATGTTGCTGTTTGTGTAGTTTCAGGACTTAATTGTAAGCTAGGAGTGTGCACAGTGATAAGAAAAATTTTAATTTTTGGCTTTATATGAGGGGAGCCGAAAAGGAGCTGGGCCATATGTGTTTTATTGAGTGTTTTGGATCACAAAATAAGGCTAGCAAAGTGGCAAGTGTGACGCCACTGGGGAGCTAGTGTTTGGCGTCAATCGCAAGAGTGGGAGGTCCAGAGTTCAAGCCTGCAAAATCTCCTTTTTGGCTTATATTTTGGACGGCATAGGAGGGAAGAGGTGTATGAAATTTGAACTCGCCTTGGACTTGGTCTTCCCATTCAAATGGAAGGTGGAGAGCAAATAGTGGAGGAAGACTTGTTCAACTTGTTTGAACGTGTGGATGAGAGTGCATGGGGAATGTTGGCGAAATTTTAGGGAGTTGGTGGGGAGTGACGGTTTAGTATGGGGATGGAGTAGTGCCGAATTTCAATTGAAATTTGTGCACTTTCGGTCGTTGTTTGCCTAAACCGAAAGTCTCTTTTGTTATACCAAAGTTGAATGTTTTCCAAGTAAATTCCCTTGTGTATTCTTCTTGAAACCGAAAGATCAAAATTCCTAAGACTTGCCGAATTTATTTTTTCTTTTCTCTCAACCTTTTTGTTAGCCGAATGCACCCTTGCATTTTCTCTTCTTCTTCACCTGCATAAGCCGAAACTAGTACTAATTGTTCTCTTATTCATTTTTCTTCTTCTCTTTCTTGAAAAACACTAGTGCTTAAACTTACCATTCCCTTCCCAACCGATTTCTCCATCCTTCTTGTCCATCTTTTTGTGTGCCGAAACCATATCAACTTGCCAAACTTTCTTTTGTTCTTCTCAAAACCTATTGCCGTAATCTCTATTTCTTCTCTTGTCTACACTCCATTTCTCACCTTTGAAAGCCGAACATAGGTGTGTGTAAAACACCAAGGCCGAACCTTCTCTCCCTCCCCCCTAGTGGTTTCTTGGTCGAATATTTGGTTGGTGTTGGTAGGTGCAAGGCCGAATGGCCACATCTCCCTCTTTTGACCTTATTGGTATATTGTTGTGAGTTCAATTCTTTTGGGTAAGTTATAGGTGTTTGGTGATTAACTATTTGTTTATTAGGGTGCCGATTGTTGGAGGAAGAATCACTGCCTGATTTGGATTTTGGTAGGAAACCAAATCACCTTCAAGGTAAAGGATCGAAACTAACTCCTTTGGGTTACATGTCTTTGGCCGATTGGTCTTAGTGCCTAATCCTATGTTGGCCGATTGTTATAGGAGCTTGATAATCGAGGACATAGATCATTCGTTGGGATTTCTAGACTCGTATTTTCTGTGTGTGTAAACTAACACACTTCCGCTTTAGTAATATGATTGATAACCCGTGGTGATGATTAAAGAAACAAATGATGATTGATATGATACCCTAATAGGGTATGATTCGACTCGGGTAAGTCAATATTATTATTATGAGTTTAATGATGATCTATATGTTACCATGATTGTGGGTATATGTGACACGGGATATGAGATTAGACATAATAGCATGAGATGCATGATTGTATGATATGCATGATTACATGAGTATGGTATGTTGATGGGTGATACGAGTGGAGGAGCGGTGGTATTTTGTCGACGAGCACCAAAGGTGTTTTAGTAACACAACTTTGTGACTTTGGGTCACGGAGGTTTGGCACCTCCGAGGTTTGGTACCTCGGCGTCTCGTCCACGTGGTTAACACCACCGTGGGTTAGCCCCACTTGTGAGATACGGGATTGACGCCAAAGATTTGGTATCACACGATGGGTTGGCCCCATCACCGCATTTGTGACTACGGTCACCGCTGCTTTGGTAGCACATTGTGTCTTTGGGACACCGGAGAGGTTTGGCACCTCATTGCGACTTGTCCCTGTGGTTTGACCACCGTGGGTTGGCCCCACTTGAGATATGGGATCGTCTGCTAGTGATTTGGTATCACACGATGGGTTGGCCCCATCATCATTGGATTTGTGACTTCGGTCACCAGTGCTTTGGTAGCACAATTGTGTCTTTGGGACACCAGTGGTTTGGTACCACATTGACGGATATTGTGTCTTTGGGACACCAGTGTTTTGGTAACACATTGTGACTATATGTCACCAGTGGTTTGGTACCACACGGGGTAGAAAAGGTGTATGGATGGTTAGGATCGGGTTGCATTAATTATGTTGCTTTGTATGATGTGTGTTAGTATGTTGTTTCATCGGGAGCGGGATTTATACACTGAGTCATTCGACTCACCCCCTCCTTTCACATTTCAGGTAACTCGTAAACGCGGACTTGGAGCCGGGATGGACTCGGGGTGCACATGCCATGCTTTAATAAAAGTTTTGCTCAGATCAAGGCATTTGGGTACTTTAGCTTATTTACTTTTATTTGGGTTTTATCTTGGATTTGTAAAAGCCTTCTAAGATGTGCTTTATGATGTTTATGCTTCACGTTAGATTTCGATATGCTGTAACAAAATAACTTGGAATGAATTTTATTAAAATTTGGGAAAGACAACGTTTTCAAACCTACAAAGCGATATATTTTTAACTATACCATCGGGTATCACACCGATTTTATAATTGAATGAAACTCAATTGGATCCGAACTTGAAATCAAATTTTTACTAAGTCTGGATGTTCTAGTAACGATATTAAACCACTTGTTTTCTAAAAGGAACAAAGTTTTATCAAATCTATCTAGTGCAACCTCAAAATTTTCAAACACGTTTTCCTCGTAACATACCAGATTCGGTCGTAGTGTTTGGACCGGGTTTGGGGTGTTACAATTGTGGTATCAGAGCCAAGTTCAAAAGCTCGACTGTGGGCCTGAGGCCCAACTGTTTTCAAAAGTTGTTTTAAGTATTTTGGTTTAAAGGTATGGGTAATAAGGCATGGCACCGAGTCTTCGGCACTAGTTCGCCCAGGTAAGTAGTTCTAAACTCTTTTGTGAATTACTATTTGTAGAAGGGTAGGTGGTATGGAACGTAGATAGATTTATAGGACTTGAACCCTAGGATTAGATTACTCAAACACTCACACCAAAACATAAGACTTAAAGAACTAAACCAATCTATGACTCGATCCATCGAGTTAGGGGTGTGGTAACCTCATCAGACGCATGTCTAGGAGAGGATCCTAAGAGCTTGGTATTTAAGCACCCCCGTGACTCACCTCCTCTTCGCAGTATCCCACAGTGCGTAGCTTTAGTTCACCCCCGACCAAGAAGGCTCGGTCATAGAGCTTACCTAATGACTAAAACCCTAAGGGAATTAGCCATATTTTCGAAAAAGAATGAAACAACAACCCCAATGTTTTCAAACTATTGCAATAAACTCTTTCAAAACCAAGAATGTCATTTTTACAACAATTTTCTCGAAAAACTTGATTTGTGGGAAATTACAAAAATGCCCTTAGGGGTAAATTTACTAAAATGCCCTCGGTTCATAAAATATCAACCCAATGATTTTGCTCAAAATTTCAATGATGTTACAAACTTCAAAAAAAAAAAACCTCTTTGCAAAATATCAATCGAAAATTTTGATTTTGGAAATTTACGAAAACGCCCTCAGTTTGTGAAAATTACTAAAATACCCCTGGTTTCCAAAACGAAGTATTTTACAAAGTTTTCAGAAAACATTCTCCAATTTTGAAAATTTCAAGTGACCGGTTTTACGAAAGTTTTAAAATATTCTTTATTACAAAATACCCTTGTAGGAAAAATGACGAAAATACCCTTGGGTTAGAAATGGGCAGCAATGTCCGAAGAGTGAGTAGGTATGGAAAGGGTTAAGGAATGGATGTATGAACTCTTTTGGGTGAATTAGGATAGAAGATTGAAACCTTGTTGCTCGAAAGAACCCCTGATTAAACTCCATCCATAAAATTTCCTTGCGGTTAAGAAAGTGGAACGATACTAATGCATAAAAATCTTCTTAATCAGAGACGTAGAGCGTGTAGTCATGAGTACTCGAGGTGGACGTGGCCGTAATACTCGTGGTCGAGGGCGAGGTAGGATGACAGTTTTTGAGCCCGTAGGATCGGACAGGGGTCGAGAAAGTGAGATACTGGATTCGCCACCACCGGAGGAGGTGGTGAGTTCCAAGATCGATCGAGGATGGCAGCGATGTCGCAGCGATCTTTGCGAGTGTTGGAGAGGGTAGCCGGTATAGGTGGTGGCGCGAGAGTTAGGAAATGCGTGCTGGCGACTCGCAAAGCGGGGCTGAATTCTTTCGAGGTGTTTCTGGTGTTGCTCCCAGCACTGCTGAATATTGGCTGGAGGCGACAGAACGGATCATGGATGATCTGGACCTATCTGCTGAGGAGAAGCTTAAGGGGATTGTATCGCTCCTTCGGGATGAGTCATACCAGGTGGTGGCTCACGGTTCGGACAGATGTGGCGGTGAGAGATCCGACATGGGATTATTTCAAGGCTGCATATCAAAAGAAATACATCGGCGCTAGTTATATTGACTCCCAGCGAAAGGCATTTCTGAGGCTTGTTCAGGGGAGTAGATCTGTTGCTGAGTACGAGGCGGAGTTCCTGAAGCTGAGTAGGTATGCCAGGGGCATTGTGGCCACTGAGCATGAGAGGTGTGTTCGTTTCGAGGATGGCCTGAGAGACGAGCTGAGGTTGCTGATTGCTCCACAGCAGGAGCGTGAGTTTGCTGTTCTGGTTGAGAAGGCCAAGGTGGCCGAGGGTATTAAGGAATCCGTGAGGCAAAATCTGGATAGGAACCGTCATAAGAGGAGTTTTGGATCTTCTGGGACGTCGGGTAATCCCCAAAAGAGGGCTAGACCGAGTGGGCCGAACCAGATCCGTAGGCTCGTTCTTTGTCGTCGACCGCCGCCGCTATGTAATCGCTGTGGAAAATCTCATTGGGGAGGTTGCTGGACTGGTGGAAAAGGTTGCTTCGAGTGTGGTTCTCTGGATCATCGTATTAGGGACTGTCCGCGTAGGATGGCCAGGATTCAGTCTGAGAGTCAGGGCCGTAATCAGTTCAGAGGTAATGGACCGCCACCACAGAGGGGCCGTGGTAATGGCAGAGGTGGTAATGGATTTGGTCGAGGTCGTGGATCGCCGGGCAGAGGTGCGGGTAGTTCGGAGGCACGGCGGCAAAGATGGTCGGTGTATGCACTATGCGCCCGCGAGCGAGCGGCGACGACCGGACGTAATCACTGGTACGTTTTTGATTTTTGGTTCTCCCTATACTGCTTTAATTGACTTGGGTTCCATGCATTCGTATGTTGCTAGTAGTATAGCTGAGACCATGGACTTAGACTCAGAAACTGCTTCTAGACAAATGACTGTACTTAGCCCTCTAGGTCACTCTGTAGTGGTAGATAAGTTGTATAAGGATGTACCCCTAGAACTCCAAGGGGTAGTATTTGCTGCTGATCTGATGGAACTGCCGTTTGGGGAGTTCGATCTAATTCTTGGAATGGACTGGTTGGTTAAGTACCAGGCCAAGGTGGTTTGCGCGGCTAAGCGCATGGTTCTATCGACGGATAAGGGAGATGAAGTGATTATGATAGGTAATAGGAGAGATTACTTATCCAATGTGGTATCGGCATTAAAAGTCAGTAAAGATGGTCGGGAAGGGTCATGAAGCGTATGTGGTTCATGTGTATGCCTTGGAGGCTAAAGAGTCCATTGTTGAGAAGGTTAAATGCATCATTAAGGAATTTGTTGATGTGTTTCCCGAGGAGCTTCCGGTTTGCCACCGGATCGTGAGGTAGAGTTTGGGATAGATCTCGCTACCGGGGGGATCGCGCCGGTGTCTATTGCTCCATATAGGATGGCGCCAAAGGAATTGGTGGAGCTTAAGGCTCGGTTCGTGAGCTGTTGGATCGAGGCTTCATTAGGCCAAGTGTTTCACCGTGGGAGCGCCAGTATATGTTCGTCCAAAAGAAGGGACGATGCGATGATGCGATGTGTATCGATTACCACCAACCTGAAATAAGTGCCGCGATTAAAAACAAGTATCCGCTACCACGGATAGATGACTTGTTTGATCACCAAAGGTGCATCGGTGTTTTCAAAGATCGATTTGAGGTCCGGTACCATCGGTTGAAAGTTAAGGAAGCGGATATCCATAAGACAAATAAGTTTGGACTCGATGACGTGCACTACGAATTCCTCGTAATGCCGTTCGGGTTGACTAACGCTCTGGCGACTTTTATGGATATGATGAATAGGGTGTTTCAGCAGATGATCTGGACCGTTTAAATCGTGGTTTTTATTGACGACATCTTGGTTTACTCAAGGTCGGAAGAAGAGCATGATGCACACTTGAGAGTGGTGTTGCAAATTTTGAGGAGAAGCAACTCTATGCTAAGTTCGATGAAGTGCGAGTTCGCTTAGTGAAGTGACGTTTTTGGGTCATGTAGTATCACCGGGGGGATTAGAGTAGATCCTCGGAAGGTTGAGGCGCTTCGACCTTGGAAGCCTCCTAAGTCATGGGCGAGATTCGAGTTTCTGGGTTTGGCGGATACTCTACCAAGATTCGTAGAGGGTTTTTCGTTGATTGCGCGCCCGATAACTAAGCTGTTAAGGAAGGGAGTACCGTTTGTGTGGACTGAGAAACAGCAGAAGAGTTTTGATAAGTTAAAGAAGATCTTGACTGAGGCTCCTGTTTTAATTCAACCTGAGGCTGGTAAGGAATTCACGAGCAGTATTGCGACGCATCTCATACGGGATTGGGTTGTGTCTTGATCATGCAGGGAGGGTAAGGTTGTGGCTTACGCTTCTCGCACCGAGGCCACACAAGGTCAACTATCCGACGCACGATTTAGAGCTAGCAGCTGTAGTCTTCGCTCTAAAAATCTGGAGGCATTACTTGTACGCGGTGAGAGATCAATAGTCTACACAGCATCATAAGAGTCCAAGTATCTATTGACTCGTAAGGATCGTAATTTGAGGCGTCGTAGATGGGTTGAGTTGCTCGGCGACTCACGATCGCTCGATTGAATATCACCCGGGCAAGGCTAACGTGGTGGCAGACGCGTTGAGCCGTAGGGTTGTTTCGGACTTAAGAGCGATGTTTGCCCATTTGAGTTTGTATGACGACGGGAGTATTCTGGCAGAGCTACAGGTTAAGCCTACTTGGGTTGAGCAGATCAGAGAAAAACAGTTAGAGGATGAGGTTCTGAGTGCGCGAAGGTTACAAGTGCAGAATGGTGGTTTGGAGGGTTACAGCTTGTCTAGTGATGAGGTTCTGTGTTTTCAAGGGAAGGCTTGTATGCCTAAAGATGTTGAGCTGAGGCAGAGGATTCTTCAGGACGCACATAGCAGTCCTTATGCTATGCATCCTGGAGGTAGTAAAATGTATAGGGATCTTAGAGAGCAGTTTTGGTGGCCTGGCTTGAAGAAAGAGGTGACAGAGTATGTTGGGAAGTGTCTGACTTGTCGTCAGTCAAAGGCTGAACATCGATTCTGCGTGGTTGTTGCTTCACCAGTGAAAATCCTCGATGGAAATGGGAAAGGATAACTATGGATTTAAATCGGTGGTTTACCGCTACGCCAAGCAAGAAAGATTCGATTTGGGTTATCGTGGACCGTCGACTAAGTCGGCCCATTTCATTCCAAGTGAGAGTGGACTATTCACTTGAGAGGTTGGCGGCTTTATGTGTCGAGAGATAGTAAGGCTACACGGTGTACCGGTTTGATAATCTCGGATAGGGATCCCGAGTTTACGTCGAGGTTCGAGAGCGTTGCATCGGGCTCTGGCACGCGCTTGATTTCAAAGACGACTTTTCACCCGCAATCGACGGGCGATCGAAGGGTTATTCGGATCTTGGAAGACATGTTGAGAGGTTGTGTTCGGACTTGAGGCGCTTGGGAAGAGTTTCTGCCATAGCCGAGTTCGCCTATAACAACGGCTACCAAGCAAGCATCAAAATGGCACCATATGAGGCGTGTATGGTAGGAAGTGTCGCTCACCTACATGTTGGACGAGTTAGGTGAACGTCGCTTGTTGGGACCCGAGTTGGTTGGCCGAGACCGAGGACAAGGTTAGGTTGATCCGTGCTCGTTTGAAGGAAGCTTGGATCGGCAAAAGTCTTATCTTGATCTTAAGCGAAGAGATATAGAGTTCATTGTGGGAGATCGGGTCTTCTTAAAGGTCTCGCCTTGGAAGAAGGTGCCGAGGTTTGGCGAAAAAGGCAAGCTAAGTCCGAGGTTTATTGGGCCGTATAAGGTATTGAGGCGAGTTGGACCAGGCGTATCGCCTTGAGTTGCCAGTGAGCTTAGCCAGATTCACGATGTTTTTCACGTGTCGATGCTTCGGCGGTATCGTTCAGATCCATCACATGTAGTAGCAGTGGAGGAGATCGAGGTAAATCCAGATTTGACTATGGAAGAGAAACCTGTGCAGATTCTTGATCGGGATGTGAAGGTTCTGCGTAGGAAGTCTGTGCCTCTCTCGTTAAGGTACTTTGGCGGAACCATGGCGTGGAAGAAGCCACGTGGGAACCCGAGGATACGATGAGACAAAGAATACCCGCAACTCTTTTGACCGTAAATTTCGAGGCCAAATTATTCTTAAGAAGTAGAACCGTAATATCCCGGGTTAGGGGCTATTTTTGTCTTGGCATGTTCTGCATGTTGTTAGAATGCTATGTTGTTTGTTTGTGTAGTTTCGTGACTTAATTGTAAGCTAGGAGTGTGCACGAGTGATAAGAAAAATTTTAATTTTTGGCTTTATATGAGGGGAGCTGAAAGGAGCCGGGCCATATGTGTTTTATTGAGTGTTTTGGATCACAAAATAAGGCTAGCAAAGTGGCAAGTGTGACGCCACCGGAGCTAGTGTTTGGCGTCAATGCAAGAGTGGGAGGTCCAGAGTTCAAGCTGCAGAAATCTCCCTTTTTGGCTTATATTTTGGACGGCATAGGAGGGAAGAGGTGTATGAAATTTGAACTCGCCTTGGACTTGGTCTTCCCATTCAAATGGAAGGTGGAGAGCAAATAGTGGAGGAAGACTTGTTCAACTTGTTTGAACGTGTGGATGAGTGCATGGGGAATGTTGGCCGAATTTTTAGGGGAGTTGGTGGGGAGTGACGGTTTAGTATGGGGATGGAGTAGTGCCGATTTCAATTGGAAATTTGTGCACTTTCTGGTCATTGTTTGCCTAAACCGAAAGTCTCTTTTGTTATACCAAAGTTGAATGTTTTCCAAGTAAATTCCTTGTGTATTCTTCTTGAAACCAAAAGATCAAAATTCCTAAGACTTGCCGAATTTATTTTTCTTTTCTCTCAACCTTTTTGTTAGCCGAATGCACCCTTGCATTTTCTCTTCTTCTTCACTGCATAAGCGAAAACTAGTACTAATTGTTCTCTTATTCATTTTTCTTCTCTCTTCTTGAAAAACACTAGTGCCAAAACTTACCATTCCCTTCCCAACCGATTTCTCCATCCTTCTTGTCCATCTTTTGTGTGCCAAAAACCATATCAACTTGCCAAACTTTCTTTTGTTCTTCTCAAAACCATTTGCCGTAATCTCTATTTCTTCTCTTGTCTACACTCCATTTCTCACCTTTGAAAGCCGAACATAGGTGTGTGTAAAACACCAAGGTCGAACCTTCTCTCCCTCCCCTAGTGGTTTCTTGGTCGAATATTTGGTTGGTGTTGGTAAGTGCAAGGCCAATGGCCACATCTCCCTTTTTGACCTTATTGGTACATTGTTGTGAGTTCAATTCTTTTGGGTAAGTTATAGGTGTTTGGTGATTAACTATTTGTTTATTAGGTGCCGATTGTTGGAGGAAGAATCATCGCTCGATTCGGATTTTGGTAGGAAACCAAATCACCTTCAAGGTAAAGGATCGAAACTAACTCCTTTGGGTTACATGTCTTTGGCCGATTGGTCTTAGTGCCTAATCCTATGTTGGCCGATTGTTATAGGAGCTTGATAATCGAGGACATAGATCATTCGTTGGGATTTCTAGACTCGTATTTTTCTGTGTGTAAACTAACACACTTCCGCTTAGTAATATGATTGATAACCTTGTGTGATGATTAAAGAAACAAATGATGATTGATATGATACCCTAATAGGGTATGATTCTGACTCGGGTAAGTCGAAGATTATTATTATGAGTTTAATGATGATCTATATGTTACCATGATTGTGGGTATATGTGACACGGGATATGAGATTAGACATAATAGCATGAGATGCATGATTGTATGATATGCATGATTACATGAGTATGGTATGTTGATGGGTGATACGAGTGGAGGGAGCAAAGGTATTTTGTCTTGACGAGCACCAAAGTGTTTTGGTAACACAACTTTGTGACTTTGGGTCACGAGAGGTTTGGCACCTCCAGAGGTTTGGTACCTCGGCGTCTCGTCCCTCGTGGTTAACACACCACCGTGGGTTAGCCCCACTTGTGAGATACGGGATTGACGCCAAAGTGATTTGGTATCACACGATGGGTTGGCCCCATCACCGCATTTGTGACTACGGTCACCGGTGCTTTGGTAGCACATTGTGTCTTTGGGACACCGAGGTTTGGCACCTCATTGCGACTTGTCCCCGTGGTTTGACCACCGTGGGTTGGCCCCACTTGAGATATGGGATCGTCGCTAGTGATTTGGTATCACACGATGGGTTGGCCCCATCATCATTGGATTTGTGACTTGGTCACCAATGCTTTGGTAGCACAATTGTGTCTTTGGGACACCAAAGGTTTTGGTACCACATTGACGGATATTGTGTCTTTGGGACACCAGTGTTTTGGTAACACATTGTGACTATATGTCACCAGTGGTTTGGTACCACACGGGGTAGAAAAGGTGTATGGATGGTTAGGATCGGGTTGCATTAATTATGTTGCTATGTATGATGTGTGTTAGTATGTTGTTTCATCGGGAGCGGGATTTATACACTGAGTCATTCGACTCACCCCCTCCTTTAACATTTCAGGTAACTCGTAGACGCGGACTTGGAGCCGGGATGGACTCGGGGTGCACATGCCATGCTTTAATAAAAGTTTTGCTCAGACTGTTGCATTTGGGTACTTTAGCTTATTTACTTTTATTTGGGTTTTATCTTGGATTTGTAAAAGCCTTCTAAGATGTGCTTTATGATGTTTATGCTTCACGTTAGATTTCGATATGCTGTAACAAAATAACTTGGAACGAATTTTATTAAAATTTGGGAAAGACAACGTTTTCAAACCTACAAAGCGATATGTTTTTAACTATACCATCGGGTATCACACCGATTTTATAATTGAATGAAACTCAATTGGATCCGAACTTGAAATCAAATTTTTACTAAGTCTGGATGTTCTAGTAACGATATTAAACCACTTGTTTTCTAAAAGGAACAAAGTTTTATCAAATCTATCTAGTGCAACCTCAAAATTTTCAAACACGTTTTCCTCGTAACATACCAGATTCGGTCGTAGTGTTTGGACCGGGTTTGGGGTGTTACATCCCCTTTCAAAATAAAACCCATATGCCCCATATAATAATAATATGCATAAATATGCCAGAGTTCACATTCTTATTCTTATTCTCATGTTATAACTAACATATTTCATAATCCTAGTAGGAGTAGGAAACGTACCTGAGTACTTAGTACCATAACATGATACCTTAGTCACTTTTATATTCTTAATGTCACATATTTTAATTAAACATGCCATAAAACGTATTATGAAGTAGTGTGGGGTACACACCTGATTTGCTTAACGAATTCCTTGAAATCCCGAAAAACCAATCTACTGTGTTAGATCCTTAACTCCTATATTCGGCCAATCATTTAAACACATTAATAAACCTTTTCGGCTTTAAAACCAAATCCTAGTAGGATTTGTATTCTTAAGATTTACCTTGTTGCCGCTTTGATGATTAATCAAATCCCGAAAACTTGTATTCTTCTCCTTTGAAATCGGCTAGGTACCAAAACATTTAGCTAGTTAGTTTCTGGCTTTTAAACGAATAGGAAACAGATTTACATACCCGAATAGAGCCTTGGCCGATTGGATCTATTCACTTACCTTACTATTTCCAAATCCCGAAAGTATTCCTTGCCTTAGATGTCTGTCGAAATCCCTATAAGTATATGTTAGATCCACTTCTAACATTAAAACATAAAACATGGCCTTTGGCCGAATATACATGTGTCTTACCTTAAATCCTTGAATCCCGAAACTCTCTTCCTGATTAATGGAGATGCCGAAATACCTTAGATCTGAAATTCGGGAATTCCACCTTTAATATTCAGCCAAGAGACAACAAAAGGATCAGTTCCTAGATCTCGATTTAAAGAATTTGAAGAACAAAATCCATTGTTCTTACCTTAATACCACAGTCGATTGCACCCTTGCTTGGAGTCACAAAGATTCGGCTTGACAAAAGAAAAAGAGAAGAGAGGAGAGGAGAACACTAAGAAATTCGGCAGAGAGAAAAGGAGGAAGAAAAATTGATGAGTAGCCCTCCTTCCTTCCTTTTATAGCCGTAATTATCATCTAAGGAATCCCTTACTTGGCCACCACTCTTCTATTTGATAGCTTTATCCTTTAATTATCATAAAATAAAAAAGTTTAATCCAACATTTATCTCTTTAATTTAAAATAATTAAAGAATAATCCTTTATTATCCCTTGAAAATAATCCAAATTAAAATCCTTTATTTATCACCTTATTAACCGAATATTAAAGAGAATAAAACTCTTCCTTTCTAGAAAGCTTGTGCCGTCCACCTCTGGCTTCTGGAAGCAAAAATAAAACTTCTTTTATTTGCTTCCCAAGTGACTCGAACTCAGGCCCAACACCCTTGCATGTGGCGTCATTTCCAGAGGCCCTAAGTGGCATCTTCAGGCCACTTTTCCAAGCTTGTTTGTGTGTCAAATTTCACATACTTTTTCTTTTAAGGCCACCTTGCCTTAATTTCCTCTTTTAAACTTTAAAACTCGACATTTCTAAGTCATTTCTAAGTTTCCAAAAATTTTCGTTCGGCTCTTTAAACTTGACATTTCCTTACATTTCCAAGTTTCCAGAAATGTTCACTTTCCATTTTTGAATCATTTACAAATCAGTTCCATTCATTTCCTAGTTTCCAAAAATGTTCACTTCCCATTTTTAAACTTAACATTTCCATACATTTTCAAGTTTCCAAAAATGTTCATTTCCAAATCATTTTCATTCATTTTCGGGTTTCCAAAAATATTCAAAATTTATTCTTAGTACATAAAACATGTTACTTCGTACAATTAAACCGAAAATGCATAGGCCCTTTCCAGGATGTTATAGTTTTACCCCCTTAAAAATAATTTCGTCCTCAAAATTACTTGGCGAACTGCATTCCTACTCACCACACTACGCTTATGCTGCGCACTCTGATCTTAATAGAACCACCATACTTGCTAGGCACAATCTCTAAGTTCACGTCCCTTAGAACTCATTTCTAATGCCGCGATTTAATCTGATTTAAGAGTTTTATACATTAGTACTTTTGTTTCACTGATTAACCACGAACAGTTTTATGAAAAGAGATGTTTAAAAGTGGTTCTTTCGATCAAACAAAGTTCTCAGCTCAAGTTCACCATTCAGAAAGTCATGTTCACATTCATCAACCAATTATGAACTTTTGTTCATTCAGAGAAATGTTGTAGTTTTCATTGTTGTTGTTTTTTTTTTTCCACTACCCAGGGCTATTTTCGTAATTTGTCCTATAGGGGTATTTTCGTAATTTTTCAAAAGAAAAAGTTCCTTGGTGATTTTGTCAAATAGTATTTTGGTATTTTAAATTTCTGAGGTATTTTGGAAAAATTTTAAAATCCGGGGTTATTTCTGTAACTTTGGACCTCGGGGGTATTTCGATAATTTTTCATAACCGGGGTAAAGTTGTAAAATTTAATAAACCAGGCATATTTCAAAAGTTGCAAAACTTTGAGGGTTCTATTTGAGAATTTTATTTTCCAAAATGGTGATGTTGCAAAAATTTTGGAAATCAGGGTCATTTTGGTAATTTTGTAAGTTAGGGGCAATTTTGTAATTTTCCAAAATTAAGGTATTTTTTGCAAATTAAAGTTTTTGAGCATTTATAAAATTTTGACGAAACTGTTGAGTAGTTGGTCATTTTATAAACCAAGGGCATTTTGGTAATTTTACCACTAGGGCATTTTTGTAATTTTGAAAATCGGAAATTTTTCAGAAAATTTTGAAAGATGGTTTTCACAAGTTTAAAGGATAGTTTTAAGAGTTTTAAAACTAGGGTTTTTATAAAAATACGGCTAGTCCCTTTCGGGTTTTAGTTATTATGTTTAGCCTATGACCGAGTCCTCTTGGTTAAGGTGAACCGAAGCTACGCACCAGGTAGGATTCCTGCGAAGAAGAGGTGAGTCACTAGGACTGCTTAAGTACCAAGCTCTTCCGGATCCAATCCTAGACATGCGTACAATGGTTACCACACCCTAACTCGGCAACTTAGCCATAGGTTTGTTGAGTGCATTAAGTCTTATGTATTTGTGTTTGAGTAGACTAGTCCTAGGGTTCGAGTTCCTATCATGCTATTCTACGTTCCATGCCTTTTCTACCCTTCTAATATTCATAACATAATTCACATAATCACCCAAATAGTTAGGGGTACTTACCTGGTGGACTGCGGGTCGGAGATTTGGGTGCCATGCTAGAAAACCTGCTCATCTTCAAATATACTTTCATAAAACTCATTTGGGCTCGATTTGAAAATGTTTTGGGCCTTTAACCCTTAGGCCGAGGGTTTGAAACTGGGCTCTGATACCAAACTGAAACACCCCAAACCCGGTCCACGAGCTTTGACCAGATTTGGTATGTTCCTCAAGTAAACCGGTTTCAAATTCTTTTGTTACTTAGAGAAAAACTTGTGTGATTAAAAAAATATATATTGTTTGGGTTGGGCTTGTGTTGAAAACAAACTGAATTTTTATATTAGAAAACCCCTTCTTAATATTAAGTGATAAAACATATAGAGTATATTTTAAAAATAAAATACTTAGTCTTTAACTTAATCAAAATTTGTAACACAATAAAACAACAAGTAGAAATAAAATCGTTCATCATGGCCTTATGGCCTTATTACATCAAATAGTTTCCAAAATATTTCAAAGTACTAAAATAAATTCAAGAGTCCATAAAAATATAAACTTCATGTTGAGCATGGCCACCACAAGCATCTTCTTAGTCCTGGTCCATCACTGCTTCATCACCACCAACATGGTCCCACAACGGGTGAGTCAAAGCGCAGACTCAATGTGTACACGACACTAAGTCATAATAGAATCAGGCATACAAGAGTTACACATTCAAAGTAATGAATACAAGTTATGATGCATTCCCAAACCCAAACCTAATTGTCCATCCGCTACACACCCCCGTACTTGCCAGTCACACCGTGGGGACTACTAAGTCGACCCTCCTTCCGCTACACACCAAATTGCGGTCTTAGGTCACCGCATTCATGGTCTTAGGTCACCACGTTCAGATTACCGTGGTCTTAGGTCACCACTTTCAGATTACTATGGTCTTAGGTCACCACTTTCAGATTACTGTGGTCTTAGGTCACCACTTTTCACTACCCCTTTCAAAATAAAACCCATATGCCCCATATAATAATAATATGCATAAATAGGCCAGAGTTCACATTTTTATTCTTATTCTCATGTTATAACTAACATATTTCATAATCCTAGTAGGAGTAGGAAACGTACCTGAGTACTTAGTACCATAACATGATACCTTAGTCACTTTCATATTCTTAATGTCACATATTTTAATTAAACATGCCATAAAACGTATTATGAAGTAGTGTGGGGTACACACCTGATTTGCTTAACGAAGTCCTTGAAATCCCGAAAAACCAATCTACTGTGTTAGATCCTTAACTCTTATATTCGGCCAATCATTTAAACACATTAATAAACTTTTTCGGCTTTAAAACCAAATCCTAGTAGGATTTGTATTCTTAAGATTTACCTTGTTGCCGCTTTGATGATTAAGCAAATCCCGGAAACTTGTATTCTTCTCCTTTGAAGTCGGCTAGGTACCAAAACATTTAGCTAGTTAGTTTCTGGCTTTTAAACGAATAGGAAACAAATTTACATACCCGAATAGAGCCTTGGCCGATTGGATCTATGCACTTACCTTACTATTTCCAAATCCCGAAAGTATTCCTTGCCTTAGATGTCTGTCGAAATCCCTATAAGTATATGTTAGATCCACTTCTAACATTAAAACATAAAACATGGCCTTTGGCCGAATATACATGTGTCTTACCTTAAATCCTTGAATCCCGAAACTCTCTTCCTGATTAATGGAGATACCGAAATACCTTAGATCTGAAATCCGGGAATTCCACCTTTAATATTCGGCCAAGAGACAACAAAAGGATCAGTTCCTAGATCTCGATTTAAAGAATTTGAAGAACAAAATCCATTGTTCTTACCTTAATACCACAGTCGATTGCACCCTTGCTTGGAGTCACAAAGATTCGGCTTGACAAAAGAAAAAGAGAAGAGAAGAGAGGAGAACACTAAGAAATTCGGCAGAGAGAAGAGGAGGAAGAAAAATTGATGAGTAGCCCTCCTTCCTTCCTTTTATAGCCGTAATTATCATCCAAGGAATCCCTTACTTGGCCACCACTCTTCTATTTGATAGCTTTATCCTTTAATTATCATAAAATAAAAGAGTTTCAACATTTATCTCTTTAATTTAAAATAATTAAAGAATAATCCTTTATTATCCTTTGAAAATAATCCAAATTAAAATCCTTTATTTATCACCTTATTAACTGAATATTAAAGAGAATAAAAACTCTTCCTTTCTAGAAAGCTTGTACCGTCCACCTCTGGCTTCTGGAAGCAAAAATAAAACTTCTTTTATTTACTTCCCAAGTGACTCGAATTCAGGCCCAACGCCCTTGCATGTGGCGCCATTTCCAGAGGCCCTAAGTGGCATCTTCAGGCCACTTTTCCAAGCGTGTTTGTGTGTCAAATTTCACATACTTTTTCTTTTAAGGCCACCTTGCCTTAATTTCCTCTTTTAAACTTTAAAACTCGACATTTCTAAGTCATTTCTAAGTTTCCAAAAGTTTTCATTCGGCTCTTTAAACTTGACATTTCCTTACATTTCCAAGTTTCTAGAAATGTTCACTTTCCATTTTTGAATCATTTACAAATCATTTCCTAGTTTCCAAAAATGTTCACTTTCCATTTTTAAACTTAACATTTCCATACATTTTCAGGTTTCCAAAAATGTTCATTTCCAAATCATTTTCATTCATTTCCGGGTTTCCAAAAATATTCAAAATTTATTCTTAGTACATAAAACATGTTACTTCGTACAATTAAACCGAAAATGCATAGGCCCTTTCCAGGATGTTACATAGAGGTTTTGCAGGACCTAGTTTTTCGCTCTGGGGTGCACCGATGCTGTTCATAAAGAAGAAAGGTGGGATCAATGAGGCTGTATATTGACTATCTTTAGCTCAACAAGGTTGCGATTAAGAATAAGTATCCTTTGCCCTAGATTTGATGATTTATTTGATCAGTTGAAAGGAGCAACAGTATTTTCAAAGATTGATATACGATCTAGTTATTATCAGTTGAGAGTTAAAGATTTGGATGTGCCGAAGACTACCTTTAGAACAAGGTACGGGCATTATGAATTTATTGTTATGCCTTTCGGATTAACTAACGCTCCTGCAATTTTTATGGATTCGATAAATCGAATCATTAGACCATATTTAGACAGATTTTTTGTTGTATTCATTGATGACATTCTGATCTATTCCCGAGATGAATCTGAGCATGCTGAACATTTGATAATTGTATTACAAACATTGAGAGACAAGCAACTGTTTGCTAAATTTAGTAAACGTGAGTTTTGGCTTCAAGAGGTTTGATTTTTGGGGCATATTGTTTCAGTGGAAGGCATTTGAGTTGATCCGGGTAAAATTTCAACAATTGTTGACTGGAAGCCACCAAGAAATGTGTCCTAAGTCAGAAGCTTTCTAGGATTAGCTAGCTACCATCGGTGTTTTGAAAAAGGATTCTCGATGATTGATACACTAATGACTCGATTGCTATAGAAAGATGTGAAGTTCGAATGGTCTGAGAAATGTCAACAGAGTTTTGAACAGTTGAAAGCATTATTAACTGAAGCACTAGTTTTAGTTCAACTTGAGTCGGGTAAAGAGTTTGTAATTTTTAGCGACGCATCATTGAACGGTTTGGGATGTGTTTTGATACAAGAAGGCAAAGTGATAGCTTATAATATTAGACAGTTGAAACCACAGGAAAAGAATTATCTGACTCACGATTTAGAGTTGGTCGCTATTGTTTTCGCTTTGAAAATGTGGCGACATTATTTATTCGGTGAGAAGTGTCATATCTTCACTGACCACAAGATTTGAAGTATATAATGACTCAACAGGATTTGAATTTGTGACAACGAAGATGGCTTGAGTTACTGAAAGATTATGAACTAGTGATTGATTATCATCCGGGGAAAATAAATGTAGTCACGGATGCTCTGAGTAGAAAATCTTTGTTTGTGTTGTGGGCGATGAACACATAGTTAACTTTGTCTGATGATGGTTCAATTTTAGCGAAGTTAAAAGCTAAGCCATTATTCCTTCAGCAAATTTGTGAAGCTCAGAAATGTGATAATGAATTGCAAGCTAAGAGAGTACGGTGCGAGTCGAATACTGATTCAGAATATCATATCAGATCCAATGATTGTTTAATGTTTCGAGGTAGAATTTGTGTACCAAAGAATCCTGAGCTTATTCAGAAAATTCTACATGAAGCACACAGTGGTCATTTATCTGTTCATCCGAGGAGTACTAAAATGTACAATGATTTGAAACAGTTGTACTGGTGGTCGAGTATGAAATGAGACATTTTAGAGTTTGTATCTAAATGCTAAGTTTGTCAACAAGTCAAAGTCAAACATCAAGTGCCTTTGGGATTATTACTGCCAGTGATGATACTAGAGTGGAAATGGGATAGAGTTACGATGGATTTCGTATCGGGATTACCCCTATCTCCGAAAAAGAAAGATGTTATCTGGGTTATTATTGATCGTTTGACAAAATCGGCACATTTCAGTCCGGTACGTACAGAATTTTCACTTGATAGATTAGCTGAATTGTACATTTCTAAGATCGTTCGATAGCATGGGGTGCCAATTTTTGTTATTTCGGATAGAGATCCGAGGTTTACATTTTGATTTTGGAAGAAATTGCAAGAAGCTTTGGGTACATGGTTGCACTTTAGTCTCAGATTTCATCCGCAAACCGATACAATCGATGAGAGAGAGTAATTGATTTCTCGAAGATATGCTTCGTTCTTTGTGTTTTTTAGAGTTTAAAGGCAACTGGGAGAAATATTTATCGCTGGTTGAATTCGAGTATAACAACCGATTTTTAATGGAGCATAAAGATGGCACCGTATAAAGAATTATATGGTCGCAAATGTCGAACTCCATTGTACTGGACCGAGCTTAGTGAGAAAAAGAATTCACGGGGTTGATTTGGTTAGAGAGACCGAAGATAAAGCGAAAGTAATTCGTGACGATTGAAAGCAACTTCAGATCGACAGGAATTGTATGCGGATTTGAAACATAAAGACATTGAATTTCATATCAGCGACAAAGTATTTTTGAAAGTATCTCTGTGGAAGAAGATTCTTCAATTTGGTCACAAAGGCAAATTGAGTCCGCGATTTATCGAGCCGTATGAGATTACTGAAAGAATGGGGCTAGTGACATATCTACTAGCTTTACTGTCAGAGTTAGAAAAGATCTATAATGTATTTCATGTTTCGATGCTACGCCGATATAGATCAAATCTGTCACACATAATTTCTCCAACAGAGATTGAAATTCAACCTAATATGACGTATAGCGAAGAACCGATCAGAATTTTAGCTTGAGAAGTTAAAGAGTTGAGAAATAAAAGCATAGCTTTAGTAAAAGTACTTTGGCAAAAACACGGTGTCAAAGAACCTACGTGGGAACTTGAGAAAGCTATAAGAAAATAGTACCCTAACTTATTTTCTAGTAAGATTTTCGGGGACGAAAATTCCTAGGGGGAGAGTTGTAACAGTCTGTTTTTAGTCAAATCATAAGAGTGGTTTTGGGACCAAAAATTCGAGATCAAAATAATTATTTTATTATTATTATAGTGTCTACAGCATGATAGTATGATTGTGTGAAAATTTCATTAATAAATTTTATCGTTTGAATGCTCAATTTAATAAAAAAGACTAAATCGTGTAAAGTGTAAAGCTTGTGATCTATTAGCTAAAGGTGTCTAATAGCTATGGAACATTAAATTGGAGGTCTTTAAGTGGTAATTAGACCATTTTTAATGTTAGTGGACAAAGATGGACATCATTTTAATGGCTTTAAAGGTTATATATTAAAGGTTAAATAAGTAATTTAATAATCATACTAAGTAAAATAAAGAAAACAATTTTTATCATCTTTTCATTCATCTTCATTTATCGAAAATTGAAGAGAAGAAAACCAAAGTTAGGGCTACACATTCGGCCCAGGCATTTTTGTCCAATTAGGTGCGATTTTTGTCCCGGTTTTAATGATTTTTATGTTTTTGATATCGTTGTAGCTTAATCTTGCTAGCTCAGGGACTAATTTGCAAAATTGTTAAAGGTTTAGGGTTTTGCCATTAATGAATGTTCATGTATTTTGATGTTTGATAATAGAAAATGTATGATTGTTGTTAGATAAACAACATTTGTAAAGTGATTTTGGGTAAAATTGTCAATTAGGGATTTATTTGTAAAATGTGAAAATGTAACACCCCTAGACCTGACCCAAATGTTATGGTCGAATCCGGGAATGTCACATCAAAGGCATATCTCAAAACGATTTTGCTAAGTTAAATTTTAGGACCCAAAAGCCCAAAATCTATAAGCCTTGTTAAGTAATGATAAAAGCCCATTTAATTATTTTAAGTATTTCGAAAACCATGTTTAAACATAAGAAATTACTCAGGTTTAATAATTAAGTAAACAGTTGAAAAAACAAAACTCTAAATCCAAAGTCAAAACGGAGTACAAGGCCTTATTACATTCAATGAAAATAAAGCAACTAAAATCATGTTTTTTGAAACAAATAAATATAACTTCTAAATTTCTTGTAGCGTGGCCGTCTCCGAGTCCTCTCCCACGTCGAGCCGTTTACTGCGGATCACCTGAAACATTTAATAAAAAGGGTATGAGTTTCGAAACTCAGTGTGTACAACCCTTGGAAATCAAATCAACATGCAAATATTACATTGGGCCTAAGCCCTATCAAAATCAGTGGTCTTGGGCCTTAGCCCACAATGACCTCATACCAGATCAAAGTCACATGAATGCAATGCACCCATCCCGAATCCAACCCTGCACACCATTTCCCTTCGAACCCTATACACCTGTAGGGATATAAATATCAACCCACCCATCCCTACACACCAAAGGTAGCACCAACAGCGGCACTACTCAAACGTTGCAACAAAGCTGCTATAATGGGCTTAAAGCCAGTGGTGGATCCACGGTCGTCAAGCGACTATGCGATCCTCAAATCTTCCTCCGTATCATCATAACCCACCCAAGTGCAACATATATTTCATGAATGCAACATACACATTTACACACATTCGGCACTTAGGGGTATTTTAGTCATTTCACTACCCAAGAGTATTATAGTAATTCTACTCTACAAGGGTATTTAGGTAATTTTTTGCAAAACAGGGGTACTTTGGACATTTTGTAAATCAGGGATATTTTGGTAATTCCACAAATCAATGGTATTATGGTAATTTTACAAATTAAGGGTATTTTAGTAATTTTACAAATCTAAGGATATTTTGGTAATTTTCAAATCAAGGGTATTTGGTCTTACTCGAGTTTTAGTTATGAACTTTGGCCCATTAACAAATCCTTACGGCTAGAATGAACAGACACTATGCACCAGATAGGATTCCAGAGAAGAGGAGGTGGGCCACTAGGACCGCTTAAGTACCAAGCTCTCCCTAGATCCAATCCTAGACATGCAAATGTCCATTGCCACACTCCAACCCGGTGACTTGTCCACAGAAATGTTTAATTATTTAATTAAGTCTTATGCGGTTTAAGAGTTGTTCATACTAGGCCTAAAGCCCATTAAACCCTACAATACTTGTCTACGTCCCTATAAAGCCCATCAAGCCAAAATCACATCCTTACGGCCCATTAGGCCCAAATGTCATCCATATGTCCTATTTGGCCCAAAACAATTCCAGATCATATAACATGCATGACTAACTCAATTCGTATAACCAACCAAACAATTTCATCAAACTTAGCCTCAAGGCCCACCAGGTCCATTTAGCCACTTTTTGCTTTCCGGCTTTCCGGCATTACAGATGTCGTGTGTATGTAGTGTTTGTACACACCTGGTAACCACGTATGATGCAAACCCCTTAATCACGAACCTACAATAGTCATCACTTAACGATTAATCTTGGCTTAATACACACTTTATTAAAAATCGAAACCTCACCATAACCTTACCGTGTGCCACATGTTCTAGTAGCCCTTCCTTAGCTACTATTCGTGAATATCCCTAGATCTGCACCCACAAATACACCATCAAAATTTGAGTGACTCATAATCCACACATGTCACCCCTGTAGATCATACCCACATTCAGCCATTTACTTAAACCATAATCGAGTTGAGTACACTTACACTTTGCTAACGATCCTTACCACACTTGCAATCTCTGAACCTTGCCCTTTTTAATTCAAGATTAATGACAATGAGAAGTTAGATAGCCTTCGGCTTTTGACAAAATGCACTAAGGGGGTTAACAGAATACTTACCAAATTCAACCTTAGATCCTTCGGCCTGAACGAGATTCGGCTTTTAACCTTGACTGAGAGCAGATACCAATCGATCTGTGATGGAGAAAAATAATAAGGGTTCAGCACAAATAAGAATTTTGGCAAGGAAGGATGATGGTGATTCGGCAATAGGAGAATTTGGCTATGAGAGAATTCGACAAAAAGGGAGGATGATGATTCGGCAATGGAAGAAATCGACTGATGGGAGAAAAGAAAGAGACTTATGGAAACTTAAAGAACCTTCAAAGCATTCAGCCCACTCCTTTTATAGCCACAAGCCGAATACACCTTCCCCCTAAGTCCCATTCGGCACCAATTCCTCCCACTCCTCATCTTCTAACTTTTCTCCCTTATAACACCTTAATCTTATCCGAAATTTCCTCCACATCCATATCCACCAAACCAGATCACTTCAAACTCTCCATGGTAGGAGTTCAAAACCAGCACAACTCTGGCTGTCCACTCTGTAAAATAAACACTATAGCAAAATACCACGTCTAAGCCTCGAACCTTGGACCTCCTCAGCTGACAATCACGCCACCTTATAGCTCCCCAAGTGACGCCACTTGCCACTGGACCACAAGCCCATTTGTGTCCTATTTTCCCCTTAATTTGCTTAAGAGGTCTAATACCTGAGACTAGGGTCCACTAAGGCAAAAATCAAATTTTTCCCTATGGTCTTCCGTACCTTTAAGACTTCAAATAATCTCGATACTACCTTAAAATTAAAATTCTAAGTGCTATTCATACATACCAACCTTAGTGCACAGAAATTTTAAAGTTTCAGGATTTTAGGGCGTTACAACTTGGTTAGTGCCGTTCTCTTGTTCTCAAAAATTTTAAACGCTCACATGCCCAAGGATCAATAGGCCCAAATCTACTAGGCCCAAATTCGGGGCGTTACAGAAAAATTCATGGTTGATTGTGAAATAAATGAAAAATATGGGCTGCTGTGGGACTATATGAAATTCGGCTAGCATGGGTATTTCTCTTTTTATGAGAAAAGGACTAAATTGAAATATTAGGGGCAAAAGTGTAAAGTTGCCTTAAGATACATTTTGGGCTAAATTGAGTAGAATGATAATTAAATAAGTTAATTTTGATATTATATAGATCAAGAAAAATGAAGTTCGGATCTAGATCGGGGGGAAAACAAAGTGTTGGATTAATCGATTCATTTTTTTGTTTTTGTGAATCGAGGTAAGTTCGTATGTTAATAAGCATTATTGTAATTGTGTTTTAAATGCTCTATATTTGAATTGTTGATTAATATGATTGTACAAAAATGCTCGACGAAGATTCAGTAATGTGAAATCCCAGTTGAACCTTAGGAATAGATTAGAATACAACGACATGTCATTACAGGTTATGTGATTTGGATACTGGTCTGTACATCCTACCGGTGGTTGAGTTATCCAGCATGTGTTGTAGGTTCTCATCAGCTTGTGTGAGCAGCACCATGTAGCTATATCATGATCGTCAGCTTGTGGGAGTAGACCCGTTGATAGCTCGAGAGTGAGCATTATATGAGATATGAGATTTAGATAGCTTCGACTATGTATTGACACTTAGGGTGCAAGATTCCCAAGTATCCGATAGTATTCCAAATGGTTCAATGGGTATATCGAAGATATGAAACAGTGGGAAATAAATACGTATCAGTACAGGTATCTCCGGAAACTATATGAACATTGAACTTATGAAAGTTGTGAGTTTATGATTACTTATGTGATTGAATATATGTTACTCTTATGATTTTATGACTTATAGTATATTATGTTCATACTACTTGATTTATGATTGAGAGGTGAGCTTTACTTAATAACTGTACGAGCTTACTAAGTTTGATAGCTTACTCTGTTTACTTTTCCATGTTTTATAGTGTTTATCGAAGCTAGCTCGGATTGCGAGTCGTCGGAGATCGCATCACACTATCAAGCTTTCACTTTGGTACTTTTGAAATTATGTTTTGGTTATATGGCATGTATAAGAGTTATGGTCATTTTGGTATATGTTAGTAATGGACTTAGCCATTTGAATTAGCATGTAAATGATGAATGGTTGTTATAAGTATAGCCATGAGACTTGGCTTATTTTTGGTATACTTGGTGATGTATATATTTGTGCAAATAGCCACTTTGTTGTCTGGTTGATAATTTTCATTTATATGCTTGTTGTGAATTGGTAATATGGATAGCAAATGGTTGAAAATTTGTGATAGGTATGCTTGTGGTTTTGGGCAAAATAGTGCTTAATTGAAAGTGACCATTTAGGTAATTTGAAAAATATAAAATTGGTATGAATTGAATGGCTTATTGTGATAATTTTGTGTATTGTGATTGGTGTTATTGATATAGCATGAATTGAACTTGGTTTAGATGAGTTTAAATACCATTTGAAGTTGTGGTCATATGCCTTTTGGTTTGGTGTAGGTGAAAGCAATTGGGTGAGAAAGATGGATTGGTAAATAGCCTATTCTTGTCCACACGGACAGCGACACGGGCGTGTGTCTCAACCGTGTGTGGCACACAGTCAAGTGACACGGCCGTGTGTCCCCTGGTGTTCAATTAGAAATCAAGTCAGTATGCTCCACACGGCCAAACACACGGGCATGTGACTTGGCCATATGGCATAAGTCAGTATACCCTACAGGTTCGGCACGGCCTAGCACACGGCCTGGCATACGGGCGTGTGAGGTAATTTTAAAGGGCACACGGGCTGGTCACATGGGCGTATGGTTGGTCGTGTGACCCAAGTCAAGGAGTTACATGGGTTCGGACACGGGCTAGGACACGACCATGTAATCCCATTTCAAATGTCCACACGGCCTATGACATGGGCATGTCTTTGGCCATTGAGACACACGGCCGGCCTACAAAGGCGCGTGTCCCCTATATTTTGTAAAATTTTCTAAGTGTTCCAAAATTTTCCTGAGATATCGGTTTAGTCCCGAACCACTTCTAATGCATCGTATTAGGGACAATGTGATTGATTATGAATGACTTGTACTTGATATTGATAATTGTATGAGAAATGTATGTCCAAATGTGTAATAAGCCCGATAATACTCTGTAACCCTATTCTGACAATGAATACAAGTTAAGGGTGTTACAAAACCATCCACATGGTGGATGAATGGGCCCATATTTATGTCAGAAATGCAAGACATTAAATCTCAACTTTATATAGTGAGTTTCTAAGAATCAATTTTCATTGAAAACAAGCAAAAAATGAGAATTCTTTAAATTAAAAAATCTTTTGGTTTTTTCATGAATGCCCATATGAATTCTCAGTTAATTTTCTCTTTATATATGATCCATAATGGTCTAACTGGTCATGCCAAGTAGTAAATGCATTTGTATTTGTAAACTTCTAGTTTATTTTAACATGTGTTTCAGTTGTACTATGTAACAGCCCGATTTAGACCTTAGTCGGAACAGTGGTTTCGAGACCACAAATTCTAGGTCAGAAAAAAAATATTTTAATATTATTTTTTGTGTTTATAATATGTGATTAAGTCTGTGTGAAATTTTTGTATGAAAATTTTGTGGTTTGAGTGTGTAATTAGCAAAAAGGACTTAATCGCATAAAATGCAAAAGCTGTGTGTAACGCCCCGAATTTGGGCCTAATAGAATTGGGCCCATTGCGCCTTGAGCGTGGGAGAGTTTAAAATTTTTTAGAATGAGAGAACGGCACTAATGCAAGTTGGACCCATTAGGTGAGTGATTTTGGAAGGTTGGGGGGCTTCTATGAAGTCTTGGGATCAAACGTGGGCTTTAGGAAAATTTTGGTTTTAGGTGAGTAAAACCCTAGGAGTTAGTAAGTAGGCTTTAAGAATAAAATATGGAGAAAAATGACATAAAATGAGTTGTGGTCTAGTGGCAAATGACGCCACATAGGAGACAAAGGAATGATGCCATACAAGGAAGCAAGGGGTCAAAGGTTCAAGTCTTGGCGCTTGTATTTCATTTTGATTTTTTTTTTAAAGGAACTTAGACTTTGGCCATAGACTTATATTTCGTTGCGCATGTTTTAAGACAACAAGGAGTTAGTTGGTAAAGTGGCTAACGGCGTGGATTATGTTACAAGGGAGCTTGAGTTCAAATCCAATTGCAAGCAAAAAGGGGATATTTATTATGCTAAGTTGGGGCGGCAAGTGTTTGAGATGGAATTAAACTCTGCTGAAGGTAGGATCCCACATCAGAAAGCTAGCATGAGGGAAGGTGAGAAGCTGGCTTTAAATAGAGCAATCTATGAGGAGAGTAAGGATACCTTGGTGGGCGTTTGGGCATAGGAGTGCTCAGAGCACGGATTAGCAGTTTCAAATTTCTATCAGGTGTGTCTTTCGCACTACTCTAGCTGTAGAGCGGCAAATGTCGAAATGCCGGTCACACGGCCATGGTAGCCACACGAGCGTGCGAGCGCACGTGTGGGAGCTTCGACGCGATAGTTGAGGCCACTATGAGTGATCTTGAGGGTTTAGGTTGTTTGGGCCAGGATGTGTTGAAAGGGGCTAAATGGGCCCATATGAATAAATTGTGTGATTATCTAGTAGATATTGGATTGGTCTATGTGAATCTTATATCTGTGGCTAGATTTGGGCTAAATGGGCCACACGAGCGTATGGGCCGATTTGGACCGAGAATGGGCTCTAGGCCCATTCGCATTGTTATCTCTGTTTAGAATACCTTGATTTGTAAAATTATCAAAATACCTCTAGTTTGCAAAATTACCGAAATACCCTTGGTTTGTGAAATTATCGAAATACCCCTAGTTTACGAAATTACCGAAATACTTCCGATTTATGAAATTACTGAAATACCCCTAGTTTGTAAAATTATCAAAATACCCCTAATTTGTAAAATTACAAAAATACCTTCGATTTACAAAATTACCAAAATACCCTCGAGTTGCAAAATTACCAAAATACCCCCAGTTTACGAAATTATCGAAATACCTCCAGTTTACAAAATTACTGAAATACCCCCAATTTACGAAATTATCGAAATACCCCCAGTTTATGAACTTACCGAAATACCCCCAGTTTATGAAATTATTAAAATACCCTCGGTTTACAAAATTACCGAAATATCCCTGTAGGGTAAAATTATCGAAATACCCCTATAGGGTAGAATTACCGAAATGCCCCTGAAGGGTTGGATTACCGAAATACCCTTATAGGCTAAATGACTGTTTTACCCTTGTGAGTAAATGACTGACTTGTGCTATGATTTGACTGATTTAACTGTGATTGTATGACTATGTTTTAACTGATTTGACTGTGGGCGTATGACTGATATGCTGTTAATATGTGTTGAAGTGACTATTACTGAGCATGGCCATTTTGTATACTCGTGTAATGATTGAGCATGACATACACGACATATTGCATGGGGTTGGGACATTGATACAGAGGAAGTTTTTTTAGGGCCGCATGGGTTGCACGACGACTGTGGACCAACGGACGGCTTAAAGCCGCGTAATCTGATTATGGCTCTGTGCCAACCTAAATATGGCTCTGTGCCATCTTGATTATGGCTTTGTGCCAATCGTATTTACCCGTGGCTATGTGCCTAACATATACATCGATGACTCTGTGTCGATCATATTTACCCAAGGCTGTGTGTCGATTATATTACCGTTGCTGATGGCTATGTGCTAAACATAATGCAGTTACTGATGGCTTTGTACCAATTGTAATACCGCTACTGAAGGCTTAGAGCCGTATATATATATATATGCTTAGTAGCCTTGCTGCAACATTTGAGTAGTGCCACTGTTGGTGCTGCTCTTGGAGTGTAGGGATGGGTGGGTTGATATTTATATCCCCACAGGAGTGTAGGGTTGGAAGGGAAATGGAGCGCAGGGTTGGATTTGGGATGGGATGCATCCTCATACTATTGCATATCTATTATGAGATCTGTTGTTGGTTTGGGCTAGGCCCAATTGATTCTGTTATAGGTTGTGACCCAAATGATATTGTAGTGGGCTTGGCCCACGTATGCTCTGATCATCTTTGTCAGATTCTTTGTTAAAGGGCTTTGGCCCAGACTACTTTGGACTCTGTTTCTGTATACTAACTGTTACTCTAGAAAGGGGATTACACACTGAGTTTTCATAAACTTACCCCATTTTTAACTGTGCAGTTAATCCCTAGCCTTAGATGGTTCGGAGATGCGAGGGGCTCAGAGAAGACCACTCACTGCTTATGTTTTTTGTTTTGATTATCTACTGTGAAATATTTTGATTTGGGTTGTAATAAGGCCTTTTAAAGTTTTTGCACTTTAAATTTTAGATTGGTTTTATTTTAATTTATATCTGTTAGAAGTAAATCGCAGTTTTTCAAAATGTTAAAACAACACTACGTTTTCGCAACATTTTTTTTAAATGGTTTTACGACTTAATCTTTTCGTAAATCAATTACTTTTAAAATTGGCTTCCGCAACTGAAAAAAATGTTTTGGGAATAAAACTAACGTAACTGGGATTTTACTTAAGCTTTTAAACAAGAAGGGTTTTCAATGAAAACATGATTTCTGAAAAACACTTCAATGTGAAACGCCAGATTCAGGCCTAACTTCTAGCTCGGGTTTGGGGTGTTACACTGTGTGCTCATTTATAAGTGCCTAATTATTGTTGTCTTTATAATTTGGAGGATTTATGTTGCAATTAGTCCATTTTATAAGTTAGTGGAAGATGATAACATGGTTTGTTTGTTATTATTAAATTTCATTAAGGGCAAAATGGTAATTGGTGTGTTAATGATAGTAAAATAAAACAAAACACAAAATTTGTTCATTTTATCATCTTCCTTGCCAAAATTGAAGAAGAAAAAGAAAGGGTTAGGGCTTTGAAACATTCGGCATCTTCAAGCTTCAATTGGTATTTGATTTTTGTTCGGTTTTTGATGATTTCTATGTATTTGTGATCGTTGCTTAGTTTTTTTAGCTAGCCCATGCTTAAATTTTAGAAATTTATGAATATTTTGAGATGTGCCATTGATGAACATGTGAGCTTAATGTTGATAGTTGGTGAAATATGAGAGCTTAGTGTTGGGTTAACATGTTTTGTCTTTGAATTTTTAGTGAAATTGAGTAATTTGGGCTAAATTGAGAAAATTGTAAATTAAAGGACTAAAATGTGAAATAAATGAAATGTGTGAGCTTGTATTAGCATGGGAAGAATTCGGCTAAGCATATGTGATTTGAAATTGTGTGTATTTTGTGATTTGATGAATAAGGGACTAAAATGTTGAAATGTGAAAATGTGAGGGCTATTTTGTAAAATGCCATAAATATGTGTGTGAGGCTTGTAACGACCCAAATTTGGGCCTAGTACAATTAGGCCTATTGGGCCTTGGGCACGAGAGCTTTTAAAATTTTTGAGAACAAGATAACGGCACTAATGCAATTGGACCTATTAGGTGAGTGATTTTGGAAGGTTAGGGGCCTTCCATGAAGTCCCGAGATCAAACCTGGGCTTTAGGAAAAATTTTGGTTTTAGGTGAATTAAACCCTGGGAGTAAGTAAGTAGGCTTTAAGAATAAAATGTGGAGAACAACGACACAAAAATGAGTGGTGGTCTAGTGGAAAATGGCGACACATGGAAGACAAGGAGGTGACGCCATAGAGGAAGCAAGGGGTCCAAGGTTCAAGTCTTAGCGCTTACAATTCTTTTTGTTTTCTTTTTAAATGAACTTAGACTTTGGCCCATAGACTTATATTTAGTTGCACATGTTTTAAGACAAAAAGGAGCTAGTTGGTAAAGTGGCGAGCGGCGTGGATTATGTTACAGGGGAGCCTGAGTTCGAATCCCATTGTAAGTGAAAAGGATATTTATTTTTCTAAGTTGGGACAGCCAGAGTTTGTGTTGGATTTAAACTCTGCTGAAGGAGGGATCCCACATCGGGAAGCTAGCAAGGGGGAAGGTGAGAAGCTGGCTTTAAATAGAGTAATCTATGAGGAAAGTAAGGATACCTGGGTTGGCGTTTGGACACAGAAGTGTTCGTAGCACGGATCAACTCCAGATTCCTATTAGGTGTGTATTTCGCACTACTCTAATTGTAGAGCGGCAAATGCCGAAATACCGGTCATATGGCGATAGTAGCCACATGAGCGTGTGAGCACACGTGTGGGAGCTTCGACGCGATAGTTGAGGCTATCATGAGTGTTCTTGTGGGTTAGGCTGTTTGGGCCAAAATGGGCCATGTGGGGCCAATAGATTCGTCGGCCCATATGAATAAATTATATGATTGTGTAGTAGATATTGGATTGGTCTATGTGAACCTCATATCTTTGGCTAGATTTGGGCTAAATGGGCCACACGAGCGTGTGGGCCCTTTTGGGCTAAGAATGGGCCCTAAGCCCATTTGCATCGTTATCTCTATTTAGAATACCTTGGTTTACAAATTACTGAAATACCCTTGGTTTACAAAATTACTGAAATACCCTTGGTTTGCAAAATTATCGAAATACCCCCTATTTACGAGATTACCAAAATACCCTCGATTTGTAAAATTATCGAAATACCCCCAGTTTACGAAACTACCGAAATACCCCAGGTTTGCGAAACTACCAAAATACCCTCGATTTGTAAAATTACCGAAATACCCCTGTAGGGTAGGATTACCGAAATACCCTTATAGGGTAAAATGACTATTTTGCTCTTGTAGGTAAATGACGGATTTAGACTGTGAATTTGACTGATTTGACTGTGATTGTATAACTATGAGTTTAATCGACTTGATGTAAGCGTGTAATCGATATGTCATTAATATATGTTTAGATGACTATTACTGAGCAAGGCCATTTTGCATACATGTGTAATGATTGAGTGTGACATACACGACATATTGCATGGGGTTGGGATTTGTATTTTGGAGGAAGTACTGTACCGGTGGCTATGCCACGTTTTACTGATTTAGTGGCTTTGCCACGTATACTGATTCTAGTGGCTCAACACGATATCGATATCGTTATTAGCAGCTTTGCTGCGTTGATATTAGCAGCTCGGCTGCGTTATTGGTGTGTAGGGCTGGGTGAGTCGACTTGGTCCCCACATGGTGTGTAGGGTTGGTACGGGTGGTGTGTTGGCTGGACTGGGTTGGGATGCATCCTAATCTTTTGCTGCATATCCGCTTTATGAGATCCATCATTTGCATCGGGTGTGTAGGGTTGGTTTGGGCTAGGCCCAATTGATACTGTTATGGGCTATGACCTAAATAATTTCGTAGTGGGCTTTGACCCACGTATGCTCTGATCATGTCTTGCATCGTTATCGCAGTAAAAGGGCCTCGCCCGCATCGCTTTAGGTTTCTACTTCAGATATCTCGATTCGTTACTCGGTAAGGGGATTACACACCGAGTTTTCATAAACTCACCCCGCTTTTTAATCAGTGCGGTAAATCCTCACCTTAGACGGATCGGGAGTCGCGAGGGACTCGGAGGTGACCACACGTCCGATTGGCTTTAAAGTACACGCCCTATTTTTATTTTAGTTTAATTTGTTGGGTTATAAATTTTGTAATAAGGCCTTAAGATTTTTGAACTCTAAGTTTTGGGATTTTATTGATTGTTTTATAATTGCTAGAAGCAGAACACGATTTATCAGAAATAACTACTATTTTTTTTCAAAATATCATGTTCCGCAACTGTTTTAAATTAAGCTTTTCGCAACAAACAAGGTTTTAAAGATAATAATGTTTTCCAAGAATGATTTCTAATAAACAACGTTTTGAAAATAAGTAAACGAAATCTGAGGTTTTGAATAGCAGAAAGTTTTAAGTTTTAAGAAGGGTTTCTAATGAAAGCATGGCTTTCGAAAAACTCTTCAATGTGACACGCCAGATTTAGGCCTAACTTCTAGGCCGGGTTTTGGGGTGTTACTGTAACACCCCTATCTTGTTTCCTCACCGGATTAGGATCATGAACGTTACCAGACAGATCGGAAAGCATTTACAGAAAATTCATACATACATTTATCATTCTCAAACATAATGTCCCTTAAATAGGTCATCGAGACCTAAAGCATGCTTATAAACTGAGTCAGGACTAAATTGAAACACATACAGAATTTCTCAAAAATTTTAAACTTTTCTAAAAATACAGGGGAGACACGCCCGTCGGAGGAGACCATGTGCCCTCCACGGCTCCTAGAGACCCCCGTGTGTCCCTTCATGTCTATATACTGACTTGATCCCCACGGCCACCAAATACGCCCGTGGTAAGGCCGTGTTGTTTTTAAGCCACATTCTGCCAATTTTCCCACGGTCTTAGGCACGCCCGTGTGCCACAACCGTGTGACATTATAGGCCATTTACAAGGCCAAAATGCCACCCATAAGGGTCAAACCTATAATCAACATATATCACCCTATTTCATTCAAATATGACCATCAAAACATACCAAATAGCCAACCAAATCATGTATATTTGTCAACTAAGGTAATCACACTATAATCCATTCAATATTCACTCAATCCAATCATTCAAACCAATTTCAAATTTACCAATTTGCATGATCAAATCTCAATTATGCTCAAGCACAAATCATCTATATACTTACCATTTCATATATCTACTAATCATACCAAAACAACTTCACATGTCATACTTCTTTAAGCATATATTAGAACATGTCTAGCCAAATCACATGGCTAGATTCACTTACAACTTATACCAAGACTAGCCTATACATGCCATATCTAGCTTTATACATTATCAAAGTGTACCAAAATAAGTTCTATAGTGTGATGATGATCCAAGACGGTCCCGAGCCTTCAGTAGCTTTTACGACCTATAAAACAGATTAAACACACATAGAGTAAGCTTTCCAAAAGCTTAGTAAGTCATATACAAATAAACTTGGTATGGAAAGCATAATTGCAAATAAATACATTGGCATATATCAATCACTTAGCCATTTTCATCATTCAAAAATCATATAAACACATAGCTCATCTAGCCACACAACTCTAGTCAAACTTTACATATTGTATCATCCATTTCATATACATATCATCATAGTAAGATCGCTTAGATGCTTACCTTATATACTCAATAGTGTACAAACAACGTACCTAAATCGGATTTAATATCACATAATTGTTCATAACTTGGATTTGAAATTCGTATCACTGACTTGCCCGTTGAACCAATAGGAAACTAGTAGGATATTCAAAAAGCTTGGAATAATAGTACAATGCCGTCGTCCCAGACGAGGTCTTACGTGTACTCAGATATCGATGCCACTGTCCCGGATAGGGTCTTACACGAATCAAAACGATGCCAATGTCCCAGACATGGTCTTACACGTAAAGATCATAATGATGCCATTGTCCCAGACATGGTCTTATACGTAAAGCTTATATCGATGCCAACGTCCCAGACGTGGTCTTACACATAATCAGATATCGATGCCACTATCCCAGACATGGTCTTACACGAATCTCAAATCAATGCCGACGTCCCAGACGTGGTCTTACATGATAAAAACAGAACAGATATCTATAACGTGACTTAGCCAATCCTATCTATTCCTAGGTTCGTACGGGCTTCTTGGACTTAGTTACTATACCGAACTTATCTTGAAATTCAAACACATACCTCTCATAAGCATTTATTATCATCATTGAACATATGAACAATTACAAATGCATACATATTCATTTACTTGTATAATGACTTACCTTGGATTCGGTTTATCGGAATGAAACGGCTACTCGGTTATTCTCGTTTTCTCATGATCTAAATCCGTTTTCCTCGGTTTTTGATCTAAACATATTCAGAATTAACCCTTTTATACACTAATTCATTCAATTCAATCCAAGAACACATATTTAGGACTATTTGCAATTTAGCCCTCACATTTGCACACTTTATCAATTTAATCCATTTTTCTTAGAACATCAAATTCACAAAATTTATTCATACACATGTATAGATGAATATTCATTCATCACATATAAGCCCACATTTTCCATCAAATTCACAAATTAGTCCCTCAATTTGCCATTTTTTCAATTTAACCCTTTTTAGCTAAATTCATCAAAACTTCAAGAACAAAACATATTCATCTACCACCAATCTATCATTTAACACCTTAACGCATCACAAAGTTCAACATAGCATCAATGGCATAACTTACAAACATCATCAATTCATTAAATTGAGACATGGGTTTGATATCTCTCAAAGCAACGATTATAAAAACGTAGAAATTATCGAAAACCGACTCAAAATCATACCTTAATTTGAGCTTGAAAATGCCGAATGCCTAGCTCATTTTTTTTCTTTCTTTTCTTTGCTTATTCGATGGATGAACAAATAGATTAAAGCTTATTTTAAGCTTTAATTTTATTAATAATATGTTATAAACAAATTTTACCATAATAACCTTTCATATAAAAATATATAAAACATAGTTACAAGGTCATTTATGACCTTAGCCATCCACTAACCATGGAAATGGCCAAATTACCACATAAGTCTTCATATTTAAAAAGCCATAACACATAAGCACTTTAACATATAGCATACAACTTTCATATTTAATGCAATTTCATCTTTTCGTCAAATTAAACATACAGACATACAAATTAGTTCACAGAAATTTTTCACATGCTAAATCACATATCAACGGCAAAGAAAATAATATTAAAATATTATTCAGACTCAGATTCGTGGTCCCAAAACCACTGTTCCAACTAGGGTATAAACCAGACTGTTACAGTTACATTTATGGTATCAGAGCTAGGTTGCAAAACTCGGCTGTGGATTGGGCTTAAAAAATTGAATTTCTGAAAGTGTTGTTTCAAAAAGGCTTGAAAATCAAAATGGCTTGAAAAGATTTGATGTTCTGATATGTTGTATTGACCGTTTACTGAAAGTGTGGTACACCAAGTCTCCGACGCTGAACCTGTAATCTTTCTGAATCCTTTTTCTGTTTAGAAATTTAAATACAGTAAGTTAGAAATAGGGTGGTTACTTTAGATATTGGACTGTATTTTTTTGGTATTTATTTTGTGTGTGTTTTGTTTGGATGTGATGTTTGAATATAGAAATTGTATGTGTGTGTGATAAATATCTGTTTGTTTCTGTGGTTAGATGTGTGGTTGTGTGTGAGATATCTGTCTACTTCAATGGTTAGGTGTTTTGAGTAGGTGTAGGGAGTTCCAAGTTCCAGTTAAGATATGATAGGCATATTAGAATCAAAGTGCTCAGTGGCAGAATGGTGGTGTAACTTGTGTTGTGCAGCTATTATATAGTTGGAAATTTCGAGGATGAAATTTCTTTAAGTGGGTAGATTTGTAACGACCCAAATTTGGGCCTAGTAGAATTGGGCCTATTGGGCCTTGGGCACGGGAGCATTTAAAATTTTTGAGAACAAGATAATGGCACTAATGCAAGTTCGACCTATTAGGTGAGTGATTTTGGAAGGTTATGGGGCTTCCATGAAATCCCGGGATCAAACCTGGGCTTTAGGAAAAATTTTAGTTTTAGGTGAATAAAACCCTGGGAGTAAGTAAGTAGGCTTTAAGAATAAAATGTGGAGAAAAATGACAAAAAAAGGAGTGGTGGTCTAGTGGCAAATGGCGTCACATAGGAGACAAGGAGGTGACGCCATAAAGGAAGCAAGGGGTCCAAGGTTCAAGTCTTGGCACTTGCAATTCTTTTTGTTTTCTTTTTAAATAAACTTAGACTTTGGCCCATAGACTTATATTTAGTTGCACATGTTTTAAGACAAAAATGAGCTAGTTGGTAAAGTGGCAAGCGGCGTGGATTATGTTACAGGGGAGCCTGAGTTTAAATCCCATTGCAATCGAAAAGGGATATTTATTTTGCTAAGTTGGGACGGCCAGAGTTTTTGTTGGATTTAAACTCTGCTGAAGGAGGGATCCCACATCGGGAAGCCAGCAAGAGGAAAGGTGAGAAGCTAGCTTTATATAAAGCAATCTATGAGGAAAGCAACGATACTTGAGTTGGCATTTGGGCATAGGAGTTTTTAGAGCGCAGATCAGCTCTAGATTCGTATCAGGTGTGTATTTCGTATTACTCTAGTTGTAGAGCGACAAATGTCAAAATACCGGTCACACGGTGATTAATCGACTGTTTTAATATTTCGACGTCCGAGGTAAGTTCGGATATAATACTAGTTGTTAAATTATGTCTATGTGATGTGAATTGAATGAAATTATATATAACTAAGAGATTAGAAATGCTATGTGCGAAATTGAATTAAATGGCACTAAGTGTGCGAAATTAGAAACGAGATAGAGATGATTAGCACTGTGTGTGTGAAAAGATAGAAGCATCGACTTATCGAATTGGCACTGTGTGTGTGATACAGATATAAGTTCGGTTTAATATATTGCCACTAAGTGTGCAGTGGCAATTATGTTTCGGTTATGAAATTGGCCCTAAGTGTGTGAATAAATCAAAGGAATAGCAAAGGTTGAACAAGTGGTAATATCAAGCAATTGAGTAGCATGAATGGTGAGTAACTATGTGTTGAATAAGGTACATTTGAACCTATGTGGTTGATGATAGCCTTAAAAGTTGAATGAATAAATACTTGAGCATATGGTTGAGATTGATGATAAGCTTAAGTGTGCATTTATCTATGTGATGGTTTCATTATGTATTGATGTGGTATTATTGAGTAATATGTATTATATTACGAACTTACTAATCTTTGAAAGCTTACTGTGTGATTTGTTCCTCTGTTTTACAATGTCAGTAAGCTAGCTCGAATCCAGGTATCGTCAGTATCTCTATCATACTATCGGCAATCTATTTTGGTACTTTTGAAGATGTGTATATTTGAATATGGCATATATAGGCTACTTGTTTTGAAACATGTTTGAGATGTGTAAATAGCCATATGATGTGGCTAGATAAATGTTGGTAATATGCATGAATGATTATGGTATATGAAGTATATTTTGGTATGGGTTGATGGCAATGAAATAGTCTTATGAATGGTAAGCTTAATGATGGATTGATTTCATAGTGATATAGTGAAATTTTGGATGGATCATGCTTGGTTTTACATGTGAATTGTTGAGCTATTTAGCATATAAGATGGTATGCTAGAAGTGAGATTGAATTGGGTTGATATGATGAACATTTTGATTTGTTTTTGGTTGCTATTGATACATGGAAAGATGCTTAATTGTGCTTGTAGGGATGACCCTTGTGTGGGTGGAAAATTGGCCCTGCAAATGGCCTATTTTGCATACATGGCCAAGGGACACAGACGTGGTCTCTGTCGTCTAGCTCAAGGGCCAAGGGATGCCGCATGGCCATGGCACACTGGCGCTGTTGGTGGCCATGTGGACAAGCCAGTATGTATGCCCTGTTTTGGCACGGATTAGACACACGGACGTGTCTGAAGGCCATGGGAGGCACACGGCCTACCCACATGGGCGTGTGACCTCTGCAGTTTTGAAAAATGTTTAAATTTCTAAAAAATTTCGTACATGTTCGATTTAGTCCCGACCCTTTCTAACACGTGTTTAAGATCTCGTAGACCTTATTAAAGGACTATATGATTATGTTGCAATACGTTTTAATGATGATTGACTATGTGTTGTAAAATAAAGGTGAAATGTTTTGAATGTTCAGTAATGCTTCTTAACCCAATTTTAGCGACAATTTCGGGTTAGGGGTGTTACATTTTATCAGTATCAGAGTTATGGTTTAGTCGATTTTCGGACTAACATAGCGTGTGGGAGTCTAGCTATGCATGCCATATATATAATTGCAATAGTGTGATGAATCCTGATAGTTGAAAATGTGTTTTCATATAGTAATGGATCCCGATAGAGCAATTGCTGATGATGTTGAGAGTAACAGGCCTGCTCCCGCTCAAAGGACAGCGCCGGCCATATCTAGGCCGAATGATGGTAGTGAGGGAGGAGAGGCTAACTAAGCCTTCTTCAAATGATGAGTGATTGGTTTTCGGAGTTCGTTCGAACGAATCCGACTACTCCACAACCTCCCACCCCCACAAGTACCTATTATGCCACAAGTGATAGATCTGATCTGATTTAATAAACCTCATGTGGATAAGATTCGCAAGTACAAGGCCGAAGAGTTTAGGGCCACAGCTGATGACAATGCTGAGCGAGCCGAGTTTTGGCTCGAGAATACAATTCGAGTATTCGATGAGATGTCGTTGACCCCTGATGAATGCATTAAGTATGCAATTTCTTTATTGAGAGATACGGCTTATAACTAGTGGAAGACGTTAACATCCGTGGTTCTGGGAGAGAGAATCCACCTGGTATTTCTTTCAAGTTGAATTTAGAAAGAAGTATATTAGTCAACGATTCATTGATCAGAAACGTAAAGAGTTTCTAGAACTGAAACAGGACCGTATGTCAATTACGGAGTATGAACGAGAATTTGTGAGACTGAGCCAATACGCGAGGGAATGTGTTCCAATCGAAGTTACTATGTGTAAACGCTTTATTGAAGGGCTGAATGAAGACATCAAACTGTTGGTTGGGATACTTGACATAAATGAATTTGTCGTGTTGGTTGAAAGAGCTTGCAAAGCTGAGGAGCTTAGCAAGGAAAAGAGGAAAGCTGATTCTAAAGCTTGTAATGAAAGAAAAAGATTGATGAGTAAGTCGTCTCAACCTTCGACGAAGAGGTTTAGAGATGCAAGCAATCGATTAAATGCTTCATTTGGACATACGAGTAGAGATCGTGTGAGACCAAGTGTTGGTCTGAGAACTCAAGCTCCAATTGAATCAAGTATTGGAAGTGCTAAAGGCAACAAACTTGAATGTAGATAGTGTAGAAGATGACATGTGGGAGAATGCTGGAGCAAGTATAACAATAGAGTTTGTTATAAATATGGATTACGAGATCACTTCATTCAAGACTGCCCAAAGATGGCTGAGGAAGAAAATGTTCAGAATGTGAGATCGAGTAATGTGACAGCTAGGAATAGACCACCCAGAAACACTGGAAATATGAGTGGAAGTCAAAGAGGGACTACCGATACAGCTGTGAGATCGAAGGCGAGAGTACCTACCCGAGCCTATGCTATACGCACATGAGAAGAAGCATCATCTCCAGATGTCGTTACTGGTACTTTTACTCTCTTTGATACTAATGTGATTGCATTGATAGACCCAGGATCTACTCATTCATATGTGTGTGTGAATCTAGTATCAAGTAAGACTCTACTTGTTGAGTCTACTGAATTTGCGATTAGAGTATCGAACCCCTTAGGCAAGTGTGTCTTCGTGGAAAAAGTGTGCAAGAATTGCCCATTGATGTTCCGAGATATATGCTTTTCGACTAATTTGATGTTGCTACCATTTGATGAATTTGATATAATTCTGGGTATGGATATGCTCACTTTGCATAATGCCATTGTGAATTGTAAACGAAAGAGTATTGAATTGAGAAGCCAAAATGATGAGATAGTTCGAATTGAATCCAGTGATTTGAATGGGTTACCAGCTATTGTATCTTCGATAAAAACTTTGAACTATGTGAGAAAGGGTTGCGAAGCTTATTTGGCATATGTGATTGATACAAATGTGACAGAAAAGAAAGTTGAATCTCTGCCTGTGGTTTGTGAATTCCCTGATGTGTTTCCTAAAGAGTTACCGGGATTACCTCAGATTAAAGCAGTTGAATTTGGAATTGAATTGGTGTCAGGAATGACTCCAATCTCAATAGCCCCGTATAGAATGGCACCAACGGAATTGAAAGTCTCAGTTGCAAGAGTTGACTGATAAAGGATTTGCACGATCGAGTTTCTCGCCCTGGGATGCTCCTATGTTGTTCGTGAAAAAGAAAGATGGCACTCTGAGAATGTGTGTTGATTATAGGCAGTTGAACAAAGTGACGGTAAAGAATAAATATTTGTTACCTTGTATTGATGATTTGTTTGATCAGTTGAAAGGAGCTATAGTGTTTTCTAAGATAGATTTGAGATCGAGTTACTACCAACTACGAGTCAAAGAAACAGATGTATTGAAAACTTCTTTCAGAACGAGGTACGGACATTATGAATTCTTAGTTATGCCTTTTGGACTAACAAATGCTCCTGCAGTGTTTATGGATCTGATGAATCAAATATTTAGACCCGTATTTGGATCATTTTGTTGTAGTGTTTATTGATGACATTTTGATTTATTCATGTGATGAAACACAACATGCCGAGCATTTGAGAATTGTGTTACAGACCCTACGTGAGAAGCAATTGTATGCAAAGTTTAGCAAATGTGAGTTTTGGTTGCGTGAGGTTGGTTTTCAAGGACATATTGTATCAGCTGCGGGAATACGAGTTGATCTGAGTAAAATCTCAGCTATTCTAGAATGGAAACCTCCAAGAAATGTGTCTGAAGTCCATAGTTTTCTAGGACTAGCGGGATATTATAGACGGTTTGCGAAAGGCTTCTCGATGATTGCGACTTTGTTGACGAAGTTGCTACAGAAAGATGTTAAATTTGAGTGGTCAAAAAAGTGCCATTAGAGTTTTGAGATTTGAAAGCATTGTTGACAAAATACATTGTTGAATGGTTTGGGTTGTGTGCTGATGCAAGAAGGCAAAGTCATTGTCATGCTTCGAGGCAGTTAAAGCCGCATGAAAAGAACTATCCAATGCACGACCTTGAATTAGCAGCGATTGTGTTTGCATTGAAGATTTGGCGTCACTATCTATTTGGTGAGAAATGCCATGTTTATACCGATCACAAGAGTTTGAAGTACTTGATGACTCAGAAAGAATTGAATTTGCGACAGAGAAGATGGTTAGAATTGTTGAAAGATTATGAACTTGTGATTGATTATCATCCGAGAAAAGCAAATGTTGCTGCTGATGCTTTGAGTCAGAAGTCTTTATGTGCTTTGCGAGCTATGAATACTCAGATAGATCTATGTGATTATGGTTCAGTTTTGACTGAGATGAAAGTAAGACCGATGTTTGTACATCATATTTGTGATGCCTAGAAAATTGATGATTAGATGATAACAAAACGAGTTCAATGTGATTTGAATTCGGATTCAGAATTTCAAGTTGATAGTGATGATTGTTTGAGATTTAAAGATCAGATTTTTGTTCCAAAGAATTCAGAGTTGATTCAGTTAATTTTGAACGAAGCTCATAATAGTTGTTTGACTGTGCATCCGGAGAGTACAAAAATGTATAACGATCTGAAACAGTTTTATTGGTGGCATGGTATGAAAAGAGGCATCTCTGACTTTGTGTCGAAATGTTTAATATGCTAGCAAGTTAAAGCTGAACATCTCATTCCGTCCAATTTGTTACAGCCGATTATGATTCCCGAGTGGCAATGGGAGAGAATAACGATGGACTTTGTGTCGAGATTGCCTTTATCTCCGAAAAGAAAGATGCAATCTGGGTGATAGTTGACAGATTGAAGAAATCAACTCATTTCGTTCCGATGAGAACAGATTATTCACTCGATAGATTGACTGAATTATATATTGCTGAGATTGTGAGATTGTATGGGGTGCCACTATCTATTGTATCTGATAGAGATCTGAGATTTACCTCGCAGTTTTGGAAGAAATTACAAGATGCTTTAGGCACAAAATTACATTTCAGCACTACATTTCATCTGCAAACGAATGGACAATCCGAGAATTCTCGAAGATATGTTGAGATGTTGTATTCTTGAGTTCGAAAGTACATGGGAAAAACATTTGACGTTGATTGAATTCGTGTACAATAATAGTTTTCAACCTATCATTAAAATGGCACCATATGAGGCTCTTTACGGTCGAAAATGTCAAACTCCATTGTATTGGACTGAGCTGAGTGAGAATAAGATTCACAGGGTTGATCTAATAAAAGAGACTGAGCAGAAAGTGAAAGTAATTCGTGATGGTTTGATAGTGGCCTTAGATCGTCAGAAGTCTTATGCAGACTTGAAACGGAAGGATATCGAATTTGAGATTGGTGACAAAGTGTTTCTGAAAGTGTCTCCGTGGAAGAAAATACTTCGATTTGGCCGAAAGGGCAAGTTGAGTCCAAGGCTCATAGGACCGTATGAGATCATTGAACGAGTTGGGCCGTGTAACAGTTCGATTTAGACCCTAGTCAGAACAGTGTTTTTGGGACCACAAATCTGAGTTAGAGTAATATTTTAATATTATTTTCCAAGCTTCTGATATGTGAATCAGTATATGTGAAATTTCTGTGAATTAATTTGTCTGTTTGTGTGCCTAATTTGAGCAAAGGACTAAATCGTGTAAAGTGTAAAAGTAGCTTTCTATTTGGTTAATGACTAAATCGATGTGGCTTTTGAATGTAGAGTCCTTAAAAGGCATTAAGCCCATTATTTGAGCTAGTGGATGACAAAGGACAAGTATGTCCTTAATGTTTATATGTTTTATTTATTAATTCAAAAGGTTAATTTAGTAAATAACATAATAATATGTTATAATGAAAATCAGGTATGAAAATAGACATTTGTTCATCTATTTTCTTGACCGAAAATATCAAAGGAAAGAAAGAAAAGAGTAAGCAAGGGTTCGGCCATGGTTTTGGCTTGATTCAAGGTTAGTTTTTGATCCGTTTTTGATAATTTTTACGTTTTTGCAATCGTTACTTCGTATATTACAAAACCCATGTCTTAATTTTGAGAATTGATGATGATTTTGAAATGTGTCTTTGATGAACACATGAGCTTTCTAATATTTGATGATGAAATATGGAATATATGTGTTTGATTAGCATATTTTTGTCTTCGGAGTTTTGTTGATTTTGAGTAATTTGGTTATAATTGAAAAAATGAAATTTTGAAGGACTAAATTGTGAAATAAATGAAATGTATGGACTAGAATGAGGCATGTGAATATTCGGCTAAACATGGGAATATGGTAATTTTGTGTATTTTGTGATTTTGTGAAATAGGGACTAAAATGTCCAAATGTGAAAATGTGAGGGCTAATTTGTAAATTGCCCTAAATATGTGTATTTGGATTGAATTGGATGAGGTAGTGAATAAAAGAGTTAAAACAGACTTAGATCGCGGGAAAGCGAAAGTAGTCAAATAACCGAATCAGATCGAATATCCGAATCCGAGGTAAGTCGATATACAAATAAATGTATTTGAATTAACTTAATTGTGCATTTATGAAATTTGAATTGCTATGAATATGCTCGAAATGAGATATATGTGAAATCCGAGAATTTGTTTCAACGAAATATTGATGTTCGAGAAGTCCCGTTTGAACCTAAGGATAGATAGGATAGCATATGTCATGACATAGGTGTCCGTTATGTGATATCATGTAAGACCACGTCTGGGACGTTGGCATTGATTCTAGATTTCGTGTAGGACCACGTCTGGGACGTTGGCATCGATATGATATTTATGTGTAAGACCATGTCTGGGACATTGGCATCGTAATGATTTGTGTAAGACCCTGTCTGGGACAGTGGCATCAATCTGGTTACATTTAAGACCACGTCTGGGACGTTGGCATTGTACGACTATTTCGAGCATTCTGAGTATCCTATTAGATTCCGAACGGTTCAACGGGCAAGTCCGAGAAACGAATGACTATGTGAACGACTATATGATTTGTATATTTGTTTCAAGTACATTTCATATGTACACATTGTGTGTATAAGAAGGTAAGTATATTCATAAACTTACCTAGATTAGTTATGTATTTGAATATGAGAATGTAAATGTGTTACATGAATGGACAAGCTATGATTCAATAAAGTATATGGTGATATGCAAGAATAAAAGATGAATGGCTAAGTAAATGTGCCAAGAATAATTATGACTATGCAATTGAGCTATTAGTGAATCCATATTGATTATATGCTTTGAATGCTTATATGCTAAGTTTATTTGCATATGGCTTACTAAGGTTTTGGAAAGCTTACTCTGTGTGTGTTTACTCTGTTTTATAGGTCGTCAATGTAACACTCCTGTAACACCCCAAACCCGGACAAGACACCACGTCCGAATCTGGTATGTTACGGGGAAGAACGTTTTTGAGAGGTTAGATTTTTCGTTTAAAAGCTGGGTGAAAACGTTGTATTTTTGAAGAAAATTTGAGTAGACTTGTTTGAAATCGGATGGTGTGTTTGAAACCCAGAAATTTTGAAAAAAACTTAATCCAAGTGTGTAGTTAAAACGAGTTGGTTTCATTTAATGATTCAAGCAGTTCCTTCATGTTACTCGAACATTTTTGACTTAGCAGAACATCGAGTTTGATTTGAAAATCATTTGAGTTTACTTAATATCAAAACATTGTGTGATACCCGATGGTATAGTTGAAAACACATTGCGTTATAGTTTTGAAATCATTGTCTTTCCAAATTTTAGCACATTTTAGCTCAAATTATTTTGTTAAAGCATATTAAATCTACTTTAAAGCATAAACATCATAAAGCATAATTTTAAGGCCTTTTACAATCCAAAATAAAACCCAAATAGAAGTAATTAAACTAAAGTACCCAAATGGTAGAGTCTGAGTAAAACTTTATTAAGCATGGCATGAGTACCCCGAGTCCATCCCGGCTCCATGTCCGCGTCTACGAGTCACCTGAAATGTCAAAGGAGAGGGTGAGTCGAATGACTCAGTGCATAAATCCCGCTCCCGATAAAACCACATGCTAACACACATCATACATAGCAACATAATTAATGCAACCCGATCCTAACCATCCGTATCTCCTTTCTACCCCGTGTGGTACCAAACCACTGGTGGTGCCAAACCACTGGTGACCCAAAGTCACGATATCCATAAGTGTGGTGCCAAACCACCGGTGACCCAAAGTCACGAATAATCCAATGATGGGGCCAACCCATCGCGTGATACCAAATCACTAGCGACAATCCCGTATCTCTCGTGTGGGGCCACCCTTGCGGTGGTGTCAAACCACGTGGACGAGTCGCAATGAGGTGCCAAACCTCTGCGGTGTCCTAAAGACACAATGTGGTACCAAACCACCGGTGACCGCAGTCACAAATCTGATGATGGGGCCAACCCATCGTGTGATACCAAATCACTGGCGTCAATCCCGTAGTCAACTGTGGGGCCAACCCACTGTGGTGCTAAGCCACTGGGAGGAGACGCTGAGGTGCCAAACCTCTGGTGACCCAAAGTCACAAAATATCATCTGTGGTACCAAACCACTGGAGGTGCCAAACCTCTGGTGTCCCAAAGACACAGTGTCCCAAAGACACGGATATCATATCCCCCTCCTCTCATCAATCCCATACATGTTATACTGACTTATGCACAATATGCAAATCATGTAACTCATGCAAACATGCCCAACATTGCATCTCATAGCATATATATATAGCATAGATCATAATATCCAAGATATCCATAATAGAACTTGTAATGCTACAGACTTACCCGGATTCGTACACATACCCCATTTGGGTATCCAGTTATCCAACATACTGTTATGATTTTTAACAGGCAAACAGGTTTATTAATAACATTACTAAGTATCAGTGTGTTAGTTTACACACCTGTTTAAGCGCAATCCCTAATACCAAAAGAAACGATCTAAGGCTCCTTGATTACTGGCTCCTACAATCGGCCAAATAGGAGTTAGGCACTAAGACCATTCGGCCATAACCATTTAATCCAAAAGGGTTTGTCGATTAACCCTTACCTTGCAAATGTTTGGTTCCCTACCAAACCCGAACCAACTAATGGTCCCTTTGACAATCGGCCAACACCAAACGGTTAATCAAAGTGAGAAGACTCCACCTGACTGCCTCCCGATCCCGGATGCCCCTCAAGAAATCGGTTCAAAGCCACAAGGTTAACCCCCTTCACCAAACACCATAATCAGTTCTTAGCCAAACCAAAATCAACAAATAACAAGGGAGAAAGAAATACCCTTCGGCTATGGGCTTACCTTCCACGACAATTGGAAGAAACAAACGAGATTACCACCTCACCAATATTCGGCCAAAATAAACACCACTAGGAGAGAGGTAAGATTCGGCCAACTCTCAAAACAAGATGGAAAAGCAAAGAATTCGGCTAAGACCCTTAACAAGGAAAGAAGAAAATTCGGCCTTACCCAAGGAAAGAAAACGTGAGGAAAAGAAAGAAAGTTGATATTCGGCCAATCAACAAGGATGAAATAATTAGGAGAATGGTACTTTCGGTTCAAAGAGAAGAATGGAGGAGGGTATTTTAGAGGATGGTGTTTCGGCTAAGGAGATTTCAAGAAGAAAGGAAAGTTTAGGAAGAAAAGAGAAGTAAGTTCGGCTTACACAAATGAAGAGGAAAGTGGGTTGAAAGAATAGGATTTCGGCTACCAAATGAACACCAAAGATCAAAGCAATTTCGGCAACACCAAGGTTTGGACTTTCGGTCTCAAAGAGAAGAGAAATGAGAGAAATTCCCTTGAAGTTTCGGCTAAAAACTAACAAAAATGAGAAAGCTTTGTTTTGACAAAAAGTGACCGAAAAATACCCCAAAATGCTCCTTGAATTTTCGGCACACCCAAACCCCACACCAAACCGTCCACTCCCCCACAACTCCTCTCCTAAAATTCGGCCAAATCCCCCACAACACTCCACTCCACACATTCAAATTGGTTGAACAAGTCAACCTCCTAAAATCCCTCTCCACCCTCCATTTGAATGAGAAGACCAAGTCCAAGGTAGAGTTTGAGCTGCCTTCTACCTCTTCCTCCATGCCGTCCAAAAAGAAGCCAAAATGGGGAATTTCGCAGCTCGAACTCAGGACATCTCCCCCCTTGCAGATGACGCCACACTCAGCTCCAAGTGGCACATGCTTTGCCACTTTGCTAGCCTTATTTTTGTGATCAAAAACACCAAATAATATTCTTAAACCCCCACCTTCCTCAGCTCCTCTCCTATAAAGCCTAAAAACAAAATTTTTCCTACCTACTCAGGCACACTCCTAGCCTACAATTAAGCCCCGACACTACACAAATAGCAACACAGCACACTAAACACCTGCAAAACATGCCACAACAAAATAGCCCCCTAACCCGGGATATTACAGTTCTACCCCCCTTAAAATAATTTCGACCCCGAAATTACCTGATCAGAAGAGTTGCGGGTATTGCTGTCTCATCATATCCTCGGGTTCCCACGTCGCTTCTTCCACGCCATGATTCCTCCAAAGTACCTTAACCAAAGGCATAGACTTCCTACGCAGAACCTTCACATCCCGATCAAGAATCTGCACAGGTTCTTCTTCCATAGTCAAGTCTGGATTCACCTCGATCTCTTCCACAGCTACCACATGCGATGGATCTGACCGATAACGCCGAAGCATCGAAAAGTGAAATACGTCGTGAATCTGACTCAACTCTGCTGGCAACTCAAGCTGATACACTACTGGTCCCACTCGTCTCAATACCTTATACGGCCCAATAAACCTCGGACTTAGCTTGCCTTTCCTCCCGAACCTCAACACCTTCTTCCACGGCGAGACCTTCAGAAAAACTTGATCCCCCACAGCAAACTCTATATCTCTTCGCTTAAGATCGGCATAAGACTTTTGCCGGTCCGAAGCTTCCTTCAACCGAGTCTGAATCAACTTAACCTTGTCTTCTGTCTCAGCAACCAACTCGGGTCCCAACAACTGGCGTTCACCTAACTCCGTCCAACACGTAGGTGAGCGACACTTCCTACCATACAATGCCTCGTATGGTGCCATCTTGATGCTTGCTTGATAACTGTTGTTATAGGCGAACTCAGCTAACGACAGAAACTCCTCCCAACTACCCTCAAGTCCGAACACAACCCTCTCAAAGATATCCTCTAAGGTCCGAATAACCTTTACGGTGACCGTCGATTTGTGGGTGAAAAGCCGTGCTGAAATCCAAACGAGTACCCAGAGCTTGATGCATTGCTTTCCAGAACCTTGACGTAAACCTGGGATCCCTATCCGAGATTATCGAAACTAGCACACCGTGCAACCTCACTATCTCTGACACATACAGCTTCGCTAGCTTCTGAAGTGAGTAGTCAACCCTCACCGGAATAAAGTGAGCTGATTTAGTCAAACGATCCACCACTACCCAAACTGAATCCTTCTTGTTTGGCGTAAGCGGTAACCCACTGACGAAATCCATGGTTATCCTTTCCCACTTCCACTGAGGAATCTTCACAGGCTGAAGCAACCCTGACGGCAACTGATGCTCAGCCTTAACCTGCTGACATGTCAAACACTTCCCAACAAACTCTGTCACCTCCTTCTTCAAACCAGGCCACCAAAACTGCTCTCTAAGATCCTTATACATCTTGCTACCTCCAGGATGCATAGCATAAGGACTGCTATGTGCGTCCTGGAGAATCTTCTGCCTCAGCTCAACATCCTTAGGCATACACGCTTTACCTTGAAAACACAGCACCTCATCACTAGACAAACTGTAACCCTCCAAACCACCATTCTGCACTTGTAACCTCTGCGCACTTAGAACCTCATCCTCTAACTGTTTCTCTCTGATCTACTCAACCCAAGTAGGCCTAACTCGCACTCGCGAAATACTTCCGTCGTCGTACAAGCTCAAATGGGCAAACAAAGCTCTTAAGTGCGAAACAACCTTACGGCTCAACGCGCGCGCCACCACGTTAGCCTTCCCGGATGATACTCAATCGAGCGATCGTAATCTTTCGGCAAAGAACTCAACCCACCTACGCCGCCTCAAATTCAAATCTTTCGAGTCGAGAGATACTTGGACTCTTATGATCCGTGTAGACTATTGATCTCTCTCCGCACAAGTAGTGCCTCCAAATCTTTAAAGGCGAAGACTACACCGCTAGCTCCAAATCGTGCGTCGGATAGTTGACCTCATGTGGCCTCAGCTGTCGAGAAGCGTAAGCCACAACCTTTCCTTCTTGCATCAGCACACAACCCAATCCTGTATGTGATGCATCGCAGTACACAGTGAATTCCTTACAAGCCTCAGGTTGAATTAGAACAGGAGCTTCAGTCAAGATCTTCTTTAGCTTATCAAAACTCTCCTGCTGTTTTTCAGTCCAAACGAACGGAACTCCTTTCCTTAACAGCTTAGTCATCGGTGCCGCGATCAACGAGAAACCCTCTACGAACCTTCGATAGTATCCGGCCAAACCCAGAAAACTCCAAATCTCAGCCACTGACCTAGGCGGCTTCCAATCCAAAACTGCCTCAATCTTACGAGGATTTACTCGAATCCCCTCAGCCGACACTACATGACCCAAGAAAGTCACTTCTCCAAGCCAGAACTCGCACTTACTGAACTTAGCATAAAGCTGCTTTTCCCTCAAAATCTGTAGCACCACTCGCAAATGCGCATCATGCTCTTCCTCTGTCCTAGAGTACACTAAGATGTCGTCTATGAAAACCACAACGAACTGATCCAGATACTGCTGAAACACCCTATTCATCATATCCATAAACGCTGCCGGTGCGTTAATCACCCGACGGCATTACGGTTCGTGAGTGCCCATACCGAGTCCGAAACGCTGTTTTATGGATATCCGCCTCCTTAACCTTTAACTGGTGATACCCAGACCTCAAGTCGATCTTCGAGAATACCGCAGCACCCTTCAGCTGATCAAACAAGTCATCTATCTGTGGCAACGGATACTTGTTTTTAATCGTCAGCTTATTCAACTGGCGGTAGTCTATGCACATCCGCATCGTCCCATCTTTCTTCTTAACAAAGAGTACCGGCGCCCCCACGGCGAAACACTTGGCCTGATAAAACCTCGATCCAATAACTCTTGGATCTGAGCCTTAAGCTCCACCAATTCCTTTGGCGCCATCCTATACGGAGCAATAGACACTTTGCGCGATCCGGGTATGATCTATCCCGAACTCTACCTCACGATCGGCAAGGCGGCAAACCCGAAGCTCCTCGAAACACATCGGCAAACTCCCTAACATTCGAACCTTCTCCACAAGAGATTCCTTAGCCTCTAAGGCATACACATGAACCACATACGCTTCACAGCCCTTTCTGACCATCTTCTCTGCCTTCAGAGCAGATACTACATTAGATAAGTAATCTCTCCTATTACCTATCATAGCCACTTCCTCACCCTCCGTCGTCTTTAGAACCATGCGCTTAGCCGCGCAATCCAACTTCGCCTGGTACTTCACCAACCAGTCCATCCCAAGAATCAGATCGAACTCCCCAAACGGCAGTTCCATCAGATCAGCAGCAAACACTACCCCTTGGAGTTCTAGGGGTACATCTCTAAACAGCTTATCTACTACTACAGAGTGACCTACTGGGCTAATTACAGTCATCTGCCTAGAAGATATCTCAGAGTCTAAGTCCATGGTCTCTACTATACTACTAGCAATGTAAGAATGCGTCGAACCCACATCAATCAAAGCAGTAAATGGAGAACCAAAGATCAAAAACGTACCGGTTATGACGTCCGATCGTCGCCGCTCTCTCTCGGCGCCTCGCGACGTACACTAACCGGTGCCGCTCGGCCTCGAAACTACCACTCGCACCTCTGCCCGGTGCTCCACGGCCCCAACCAGAACCATTAACACCTCTGCCATTACCACGACCCCTCTGCGGTGGCGGTCCATTACCTCTGAGCCCGATTACGGCCCGACTCTCCGGTGAATCTCGGCCAACTTACGCGGACGATCCCTCACACGGTGCTCCAGAGAACCACACTCAAAGCAACCTTTTCCTCCAGTCCAGCAACCTCCCCAATGAGATTTCCCACACTGATTGCACTGCGGCGGTCCTTGCCTAGCAGCAACAAACCTAGCAGGCTGATTCGGCCCACTCGGTCTAGCCCTTTCCTGTGGATTACCCGACGATCCAGAAGACCCAAAGCTCCTCTTATGCCTATTTCTGTCCAGATTTTGCCTTACAGACTCCTTAACACCCTCGGCTACCTTAGCCTTCTCAACTAAGACAGCAAACTCGCACTCCTGCTGAGGAGCAATCAGCAGTCTCAACTCGTCTCGCAGACCATCCTCGAAACGAACACACCTCTCGTGTTCAGTGGCCACAATGCCTCTGGCATACCTACTCAGCTTCAAGAACTCAGCCTCGTACTCAGAAACAGATTTACTCCCCTGGACTAGCCTCAGAAATGCCTTTCGCTGAGAGTCAATATAACTAGCTCCGATGTATTTCTTTTGATATGCAGCCCTGAAATAATCCCATGTCAAATCCTCTGCTACCACGCTGTCTTGAACCGTGAGCCACCACTGGTATGACTCATCCCGAAGAAGCGATACTATGCCCTTCAGCTTCTCTTCAGCAGTCAAGTCCAGATCATCCATGATCCGCCTCGATTGCCTCCGCCAATATTCAGCAAAGGCTTTGGAGCAACACCAGATACACCTCGAAAGAATTCGGCCCCATTTGCCCGAAGTCGCTCAGGCACAGATTTCCTAACTCCTGCGCCACCACCTATACCGGCTACCCTTTCCAACACTCGCAGCATCGCCTGCGACACTGCGTCATCCCCAGTCTGATCTTGGAACTCACCACCTCCACCGGTGGCGGGCCCCAGTATCTCATTTTCGACCGACTGCCTGACCCTACGGGTTCAGAAACCGTCATCCTACCCCTACCTCTACCACGAGTATTACAACCACGTCCGCCTCGAGTGCTCATGACTAATATCTCTACGTATCTGTTTTAGGAGTTTTATGCATCAGTATTTATTCCACTGTTTTAAAGCAAGTCTTATGAATATTTAAGAAGCTTTGTTTTCGCGAGTTCACAGAATCCTATCAGTTTCAGTTTCTAAAGTAATCCTACTATTGCTACTCATCACGTTACAATACATCAAATTACAAGCAATAGTAAGGGGTACTTACCTGGGTTATGTACATATGGTCCCTTATTGAGGTCCACAAGGCCTTAATCACATGCTAGAAAGGGGTCGGGACTAAACCGAACACTCATGAAAATTTTCAAAAATTCAAGCATTCTTCAACACTGTTGAGGTCACACGCCTGTGCAGTCAGGCCGTGTGCCTCACATGGCTACCAGACACACCCATGTGTCCAGGCCGTGCCAAAACAGAGCATACATACTGACTTGTTCCCATGGCTACCAGACATGCCCGTGTGTCATGGCCATGTGATAATATGCTAGTTACTAACTTGGTCACACGGCCGTCAGGCACGCCCGTGTGCCACTACCGTGTAACCTGTCCAGACACACTTTGAAGTGGTCTTTGAACCACACGGTGGAGATACATATCTACTTATAACCAAATTTCACAACTAAACACATGCATTACCAAGCATGATTCATCCATAACATCACTAGGTTACAAAAGCATCAATCCCCCATTTATAAGGCATTCTTATTGCCAACAAAACATACCAAAACATACTTCACATACCAAATTCATATATGCATAATTCCAACATTTATCTAGCCACATCTCATGGCTATTTACACATCTCAATTGTATTTCAAAATAACTAGCCTATACATGCCATATTCAATATACACATCTTTAAAAGTACCAACATAGATTGTCGATAGTGTGATAGAGATGCTGACGATCCCTGGATCCGAGCTAACTCTGCTGACACTGTAAAATAGAGAAACAATTCACACATTAAGCTTTCAAAGCTTAGTAAGTTCGTAACATAATACATCATACCAAAACAAAACATCACATAGATTAATTCACAATCACATATATACCATACCATCCAAAGATAATATGTTCAATTAACCGTTCATAAACTCATTCATAGTCTCATCAACCACATAGGTTCTGAACGCACCTTAGCCAACACTTAATTATCGATTTCATATGCTACTCAATACTCACTATTCCATTTCGATCATCTTTCGTCCCTTCTTCGATCAATCGAACACTTAGTGCCCAAATCGATAGCACAAGCTTAATCAACATCGCACACTTAGTGCATCTATATTAAACCAATCTTAAATCAGTATCGAACACATAGTGAAAACCACAAAGTTGAAGCTTATATTATTTCGCACACACAGTGCTAATAATCTCGGTCACATTTCCGAATATGTACACTTAGTGCCACATAGCTCGAGCCCTCACATAACATTCACAATTCAACAATATCATACCATACATCTCATAACCTTAAACATAGTTAAATTCACGTATTATGTCCAAAATTATTTTGGACATAGAATATCGAAACAGTCTATTAATCAAGCACTTTATCTTTGCCTCGATCTCGATCCGAACCTCTTCTTTCTTGGTCTATACACATTCAAATTCAATCCATTCAATCACCAATTCATTCAATTTAGTTCTCACACACATATTTAGGGCATTTTACAAAATAGCCCTCACATTTTCACATTTCGACACTTTACTCCCTATTTCATAAAATCACCAAATACAAAAAAATTTCAAATCACATATGATTAGCCGAATTCTTCCCATGCTACTACAAGCCCACACATTTCATTTATTTCACAATTTAGTCCCTCAATTAAGCCCTAGTTAACTATATTCACCAAAAATTCAAGAGCAAAACATGTTCATTAAGCACATATCTTACACTTAACACCAATACTCATCACAAAACTCACCATTTCATCAATGGCACATCTCATAAACATCATCAATTCTTCAAATTACAATATGGGCTTGATAATTGACTAAGCAACAATCTCAAAAACATAAAAATCATCAAAAACTAAAGTCAAAACATACCTTAATTGAGCTATACAAGTGTCAAAAATCACAAAGCTATAAACCTTTCTTTCTCTTCTTCAAATTTGGCTAAGAAAGATGATATATTAACCATCTTTTGTATGTTTTATTTTTATTACACATTAATACATCATTTACTTTTTTACCCCTTTTATTATTATTTCATTTCCACTATCCATAAGCTTTTATGTCCATCCACCATCCACTAACTACATAATGGTTTGATTTCCTTTTAAGGGCTTTACATTATAAAGACATCAACAATTGAACACTTAGCAATCAGCACACAACATTTTACACTTTACACGATTAAGTTATTTTTCTTAATTCGACACATAGTCGATAAAATTACCACACAAAATTTTCATATAGGCTATATCACACATAATACACACCAAAAATAATATTAAAATATTATTCCGACCTTGAATTTGTGGTCTCGAAATCACTATTCTGACTAAGGTCTAAACCAGGCTGTTACAACTCTCCCCCCTTAAGGATTTTCGTCCCTGAAAATCTTACCAATGAATAGGTGTGGATACCGCTCTCTCATAATGTTCTTAGGCTCCTACGTAGCCTCTTCCACTCCGTGTTTGTGCCACAACACTTTCATTAAGGAAATTCTTTTGTTTCTGAACTCTTTGGTCTGTCATGCCAAGATTCAAATCGATTCTTCATTATATGACAAATCTGACTAAATTTCAACTTCAGTAGGAGCAATCACTTGAGACAGATCAGATCTATACCGTCAAAGCAATGATATATGAAACACATCATGAATCTTTTCTAACTCAGGTGACAACATTAATGTAACACCCCTAACCCGAGACCGTAGCTGGAACAGGGTTAAGAGGCATTACCAATCAAACGGAACCTTTAACATCCAGAAATTTCAACACAAAGTCAATCATTACTGTTCGCATTTATTTACAAACATAGTGTCCCTTAAATGAGTCATCAAGACCCTAAGCATGCTTATAAACTGAGTCGGGACTAAACCGAAACACATACAAAATTTCATGAAATTTGAAACTTTTCGAAAATATAGGGGAGACACGTCCGTGGGAGGAGACCGTGTTCCCTCCACGGCTTCTAGACACCCCCGTGTGTCCTCCCGTGTCTATACAACTATACCAACACGGTCATTAGGCACACCCGTGTGCCATGGCCGTGTACTTTTAGATCATATACTGACTTCCCCTCCACGGCCACCAAGCACGCCCGTGTCTAGGCCATGTATTTTTATGTTAGCTACTGACTTGCACACCACGGCCCGATGATATGCCCGTGTCGAGGCTGTGTGATTTTAGGCTGCATCCTGACAATTTTCCCACGGTCTAAGGCACGCCCGTGTGCCACAACCGTGTGACATTATAGGCCATTTACAAGGCCAAAATGCCAACCAAATGGTTCAAACCTATAAGCATCATTTACCAACACTTATCAAGCATATATGGCAACCAAAAACATACCAAATAGCCATTCAAATCATGCATTCAATACCAATTCCAACCATGTCAATATCAAAGACTAAAACTCATATCATCACAAGGATATTACATTCAATACCAAACATCATTTCTTCTCAATATCACTAATTCATATTACCATTTTATCAACACCAAGTTACCATTCATAAGTCAACCTCTCAAACCACAAACCATGCCAAAAGATGCATTACATATATATACCAAGTCATTCATGCTAAAACTAGCACATATCTAGCCACATCTCATGGCTACTACAAGTCTCAAACATGATTCAAATGACTAGCCTATACATGCCATATCTTAAATATATACATCTTTCCAAAATACCCTAAAATAGATTGCCGATAGTGTGATTGAGAAGCTGGCGATCCCCTGATCGGAGCTAGCTTTACTGACACTGCAAAGCAGAGGAGCAAATCACACAGTAAGCTTATAAAGCTTAGTAAGTTCGAAATAAAATACAACTATATCATCAAATCAAACCAATCCATATACTAATCATCACATAGACCATTCTTCTTGTACTTATACCATACTATCAATAGCTAAAATACTCATTCGTCCGTTCATAACATCATCTATGAACTCATCAACCACAAAGGTTCGATACATTCCTCGACAAACACATAGTTATTCAATCTCCAAGTTATTCAATGCTCAATTATACTTGTTGATCATCATTTGATATTCATTCAGCTTAATCGCACACTTAGTGCTTAATTCACGGTTGATACATATTATCCATCGCACACTTAGTGCCCAAATCTCTCAACCAACTTATCTCGGTAATGCACACTCAGTGCCAATTCAATAAACCGAAGCTTTTATAACATCACACACACAGTGCTATTCATTCATGTTTCAATTTTAATATCACACACCTAGTGCCTTTAACATAAACTTGCACATAGCATCTCAATTTCATACATGTATATACACATTCATTTCATAATACAAAATCATATGTTAACAACATGTATTATATCCGAACTTACCTCAGACGTCGACTATCAATACGGTTGACTAATCGAGCACTTTATCTTTGCCTCGATCTCGATCCGAACCTCTTCTCTCTTGGTCTATAACATTTAGGGCATTTTGCATAATAGCCCTCATAGTTTCACATTTCGACACTTTAGTCCCTAATTCACAAAATCATCAAATTCACCAAATTCCACCTAACACAAGCTTAGCTGAATTTTACTAATATCCATACAAACCCACACATTTCTTTTATTTCACATTTAAACCCTTCAATTTACTATTTTCACAATTTAGCCCTAATTAGCTAAATTCACCAAAAATTTAAAAGCAACACATGTTAATCCAACACCAAGTTCTCATATTTTACTACCAACTAGCACATAGCTCAAATGTTCATCAATGGCTCATCACATAACATCATCAATTCATGAAATTACAACATGGGTTAGCTAGAGCACAAAGCAACGATTACAAAAACATAGAAATTATCAAAAACCGACTCAAAATCATACCTCAATTAGGATGAACAATGGCCGAATATCACAAAGCTTTTGCTCCTTCTTTCTTTTTTTTTTTTGTGTTTACGGTGGACAAAGATGAACTTAATCATCTTATTTTCATCTTTTGTTTGTGTAATAATATGTTATTAATCTAATTACTATATTATCCTTTCATTAAACATATAAGACAAATATATATTAAGGCTAAAATGTCATTTAACCATCCACCATCTTTAATAAAGGCTTAATTGCCTCTTAAGGCCATCTTATTATGAAGACAACAACACTTAGGTACTCATAAATCAGCACATAGCTTTTACTCTTTACGCGATTAAATCCTTTCTCTTAATTCAACACACAAATGACCAAATTATCACATAGAATTTTTCACACAGACTATATCACATATCATTCACACAGAAATTATCATTAAACTATTTTTACAACCTCAGATTTGTGGTCGCGAACCACTGTTCCGACTAGGGTCTAAACCGGGATGTTACAATTAATCTATAAGCAACCGGCCCTATTCATTCAATGATCTCATAAGGCCCGATGAACCTCGGACTCAACTTGCCTTTTTGGCCAAATCAAAGTATCTTTTTCCACGGAGACACTTTCAAAAACACTTTATTGCCAACTTCAAATTCAATATCTTTTCGTTTCAAGTCTGCATAAGACTTCTGACGATCTGAGGCCGCCTTCAAAATGTCACGAATCACTTTCACTTTCTGCTCAGTCTCTTTTATAATATCAACCCCGTGAAACTTATTCTCACTCAGCTCAGACCAATACAATGGAGTTCGACATTTTCTGCCATAAAGAGCCTCATACGGTGCCATTTTGATACTAGATTGAAAACTTTTGTTGTATGGAAACTCAATCAACAATAAATGCTTTTCCCACGTACTTTCAAACTCAAGTATACAGCATCTCAACATATCTTCGAGAATCTGAATGATCCTCCCTGATTGACCATCCATTTGAGGGTGAAATGCAGTGCTGAAATGCAATTTTGTGCCTAAAGCCTCTTGCAACTTCTTCCAAAATCGCGAGGTAAATCTCGGATCTCTATCAGATACAATAGATAGTGGCACCTCATGCAATCTCACAATTTCAGTAATATACAATTCAGCTAATCTATCGAGTGAATAATCTATTCTCACTGGAACAAAATAAGCTGATTTTGTCAATCTGTCAATTATTACCCAGATCGTATCTTTCTTTCCCAAAGATAAAGGTAACCTCGGCACAAAGTCCATCGTAATTCTCTTCCATTTCTACTCTGAAATCATGATCGGCTATAACAAACCGGACAGAACCTGATGTACAGCTTTAACTTGCTAACAAATTAAACATTTCGACACAAAGTTAGAGATGTCCCGTTTCATACCATGCCACCAATAAAACTGTTTCAAATCATGATACATTTTTGTACTCCCCGGGTGAACAGTCAAACAACTATTGTGAGCTTCTTTCCAAATCATTGGAATCAATTGTGAATTTCTCGGAACACAAATCCGATCTCTAAATCTTAGACAATCATCACTATCAACTCGAAATTCCGAATCAACATTCAATTCACACTGAGTTCATTTAGCCCTCATTTCAATATCACTTTTTTGGGCATCACAAATCTGATGTATAAACATCGACTTTACTTTCAACTTGGCCAAAACTGCACTATCATCACCCAGATCTTTCTAAGCATTCATTACTCGCAAAGCACATATAGACTTTCAACTCAAAGCATCAGCTACAACATTAGCTTTACCCGGATGATAATCAATTACAAGTTCATAGTCTTTCAACAATTCTAACCATCTTCTCTGTCGCAAATTCAATTCTTTCTGAGTCATCAAGTATTTCAAAATCTTGTGATCTGTAAAAATATGATATTTCTCACCAAATAAGTAGTGACGCCAAATCTTCAATGCAAACACAATCGCTGCCAATTCAAGGTCGTGCGTTGGATAGTTCTTTTCGTGCGACTTTAACTGTCTCGAAGCATAAGCAATAACTTTGACTTCTTGCATCATCACACAACCCAAACCATTCAACGATGCATCACTATAGACTATAAATTATTTACCCGATTCAAATTGAACTAACACTGGCGCCTCTGTCAATAATACTTTCAATTACTCAAAACTCTGATGGCACTTTTCTGACCACTCAAATTTAACATCTTTCTGTAGCAACTTCGTCAACGGAGTCACAATCATCAAGAATTCTTTCACAAACCGTCTATAATATCCCGCTAGTCCCAGAAAACTATGGACTTCAGACACATTTCTCGGAGGCTTCCATTCCAAAATAGCTGAGATCTTACTCAGATCAACTCGTATTCCCGTAGCTGATACAATATGCCCCAGGAAACCAACCTTCATCAACCAAAATTCATATTTGCTAAACTTAGCATACAACTGTTTCTCACGTAGAGTTTGTAGCACAATTCTCAAATGCTCAGCATGTTGCGTCTCATCACATGAGTAGATCAAAATATCATCAATGAACACCACAACAAAATGATCCAAATACGGTCTGAATATCCAATTCATCAGATCCATAAACACTACAGCAGTATTTGTTAGTCCAAAAGGCATCACTAAGAATTCGTAATGTCTGTACCTCATTCTGAAAGCAGATTTCGGCACATCGAATTCTTTAACTCTCAACTGATAATAGCCCGATCTCAAATCTATCTTAGAAAACACTATAGCTCCTTTCAACTGATCAAACAAATCATCGATATGAGGCAATGGATATTTGTTCTTTATCGTCACTTTGTTCAATTGTCAGTAATCAATACACATTCTCATAGTACCTTCTTTCTTTTTCACAAATACACAGGAGCACCCCAGGGCGAGAAATTCGGTCTTGCAAACCCTCTATCATTAACTCTTGCAATTGTGACTTTAACTCTATCAATTCTGCTGATGCCATTCTATACGGAGCTATCGAAATAGGAGTAGTCCTCGACACTAATTCAATACCAAATTCAACTTCCCGATTCGGAGGTAATCCTGTAACTCTTCAGGAAACACATCTGGAAACTCACAAATCACACGTACCGATTCAAGTTTCTTTTCTACTATCTTTGTATCAATTACATATGCCAGATAGGCTTCGCAACCCTTTCTCATATAGTTCATAGCTTTCATCGCAAGTACAACAGCTGGTAACCCTTTCATATCACTGGATTCAATTTGAACTATATCACCGTTCTGACTTTTCAATTCAATACTCTTTCTTTTATAATTCACAATGGCATTATGCAAAGTAAGCCAATCCATACCCAGGATTATATCAAATTCATCGAATGGTAGTAACATCAAATTAGCCGGAAAGCATATATCTCGAAACATCAATGGGCAATTCTTGCACATATCCACCAAGACATACTTGCCTAAGGGGTTCGATACTCTAATCACAAATTCAGTAGACTCAATAGGTAGAGTCTTACTTGATACTAGATTCACACACACATATGAATGAGTAGATCCTGGATCTATCAATGCAATCACATCAGTATCAAATAGAGTAAAAGTACTAGTGATGACGTCTGAAGATGACGCTTCCTCTCGTGCTCGTATAGCATAAGCTCGAGCAAGTGCTCTCACCTCCGATCTCGCAGCTGTATCGGTAGTCCCTATTTGACTTCCACTCTCATTTTTGGTGTTTTTGGGTGGTCTACCCCTAACCGTCACATTACTCGATCCCACATTTTGAACATTTTCTTCTTCAACTAACTTTGGGCAATCTTTAATGAAGTGATCCCGTGATCCACACTTATAACAAGTTCGATTATTATACTTGCCCTAGCATTCTCCCACGTGTCGCCTTCCACACTATCTACACTCAGGCTTGTTGATTTTGGCACTACTAACATTTGATTCCATTGCAGCTTGAGTTCTCGGACCAACACTTAGTCTCACACGATCTCTACTCGTATATCCAAATGAAGCATTTGATCAATTGCTTGCATCTCTGAATCTCTTCGTCGAAGGTTGAGACATCTTACTCATTAATTTTTTTCTTTCATCACGAGCTTCAGAGTCGGCTTTCTTCTTTTCTTTACTGAGCTCCTCGGCTTTGCATGCTCTTTTGACTAACACAACAAATTCGTTTATGTCAAGTATCTCAACCAACAACTTAATGTCCTCATTCAATCCTTCTATGAAGCGTTTACACATAGTGGCTTCAGTTGAAACACATTCTCATGCATACTGGCTCAATCTCATAAATTCTCGCTCGTACTCAGTAATTGACAAACGACCCTGTTTCAGCTCAAGAAACTCTTTACGTTTCTGGTCAATGAATCATTGACTAATATACTTCTTTCTGAATTCAGTTTGTAAGAAATCCCAGGTGATTCTCTCTTTTGGGACCACGGATATCAATGTCTTCCACCAGTTATACGACATATCTCTCAACAAAGAAATTGCACACTTGATACATTCATCAAGGGTCAACAACATCTCATCGAATACCCGAATTGTATTCTCGAGCCAAAACTCAGCTCGCTCAGCAGCATCATCAGCTGTGGCCCTAAACTCTTCGGCCCCACAGGTACTTGTGGGGGTAGAGGTTGTGGAGCAGCCGGATACGTTCGAACGAACTCTGAAAATCACTCACTCATCATTCAAAACAAGGCTTGCTTAGCCTCTCCTCCCTCACTTTCATTCGGCCTAGATGTGGCCGGCGCTGTCTCTTGAGCGGGAGTAGGGGCATTACTCTCAACATCGTCAGCAACTGCTCGATCGGGATCCATTTCTATATGAAAACACATTTATAACTATCAAAATTCATCACACTGTCTCAATTTCATATATGGCATATATAGCTAGCCTCACACACGCTACGTTAATATGAGAATCGACTAAACCGTAGCTCTGATACCGATAAAATGTAACACCCCTAACCTGAGACTATCGTCAAAATAGGGTTAAGAGGCATTACTAAACAACCTCAACATTTCACAACCAAATCACGACACAAAGTCAATCATCCAACAAACATATTCAATTAGCTACATATGGTTCCTTATTGAGGTCTACAAGACCTTAATCACATGCTAGAAAAGGGTCGGGGCTAAATCAAACACTTACAAAATTTTTTAAAAATTCAAGCATTCTTTAACACTGTTGAGGTCACACACCCGTGCAGTCAGGCCGTGTACCTCACATGGCTGCCAGGCACACCCATGTGTCTAGGCCGTGCCAAAATAGAGCATACATACTAACTTATTCCACGGCTACCAGACACGCCCGTGTGATAATATGCTAGCTACTGACTTGGTCACACGGCCATTAGGCAAGCCCGTGTGCCACGACCGTGTAACCTGTCCAAACACACTTTGAAGTGTTCATTGAACCACACAGTGGTGATACACGCCCGTGTCCCTTAACCAAATATGCAAAATAGGCCATTTGCATGGCCAACATGCCACCCACATTTGGGTCAACCCTACAATCAATATACCAATTCATTTCATACACCATTGATAACCAAAAACATGTCAAATGATCAACATATCATCTTATTCAATCTCACTTCTAATCATATCTACTTATAACCAAATTTCACAACTAAACACATGCATTACCAAGCATGATTCATCCATAACATCACTAGGTTACAAAAGCATCAATCCATCACTAAACTTACCATTTATAAGACATTCTTATTGGCAACAAAACATACTAAAACATACTTCACATACCAAATTCATATATGCATAATTCCAACATTTATCTAGCCACATCTCATGGCTATTTACACGTCTCAATTATATTTCAAAACAACTAGCCTATTCATGCCATATTTAATATGCTCATCTTCAAAAGTACCAACATAGATTGTCGATAGTGTGATAGAGATGCTAATGATCCCCAGATCCGAGCTAACTCTGTTAACACTGTAAAACAGAGAAACAATTCACACAGTAAGCTTTCAAAGCTTGTAAGTTCGTAACATAATACATCATACCAAAAGAAAACATCACATAGATTAATTCACAATCACATATATACCATACCATCCAAAGATAATATGTCCAATTAATCTTTCATAAACTTAGTCATAGTTTCATTAACAACATGGGTTCTGAACATACCTTAACCAACACTTAGTTATCGATTTCATATGCTACTCAACACTCACTATTCCATTTCGATCATCATTCGTCCCTTCTTCGATTCAATCGCACACATAGCGCCCAAATTGTTAGCCAAAGCTTAATTAACATCGTATACTTAGTGCATTTGTATTAAACCGATCTTAAATCGGTATCGCACACACAATGCCAACCATAAAGCTGAAGATTATATTATTTTGCACACATAGTGCAAATCATCTCAGTCACATTTCTGAATACGCACACTTAGTGCCACATAACTCGAGTCATCACATAACATTCACAATTCAACAATATCATACCATATATCTCATACCCTTAAACATAGTTAAATGCACGTATTATGTCTGAACTTACCTCGGACGTCGAATACCGAAACGGTCGATTAATCGAGCACTTTATCTTTGCCTCGATCTCGATCCGAACCTCTTCTTTCTTGGTCTATACACATTCAAATTCAATCCATTCAATCACCAATTCATTCAATTTAGTCCACACAAACATATTTAGGGCATTTTACAAAATAGCCCTCACATTTTCACATTTCGACACTTTAGTCCCTAATTCATAAAATCACCAAATACACAAAATTTCAAATCACATACGCTTAGCCGATTTCTTCCCATGCTACTACAAGCCTACACATTTTATTTATTTCACAATATAGTCCCTCAAAATGCTATTTTCTCAATTAAGCCCTAATTAACTATATTCACCAAAAATTTAAGAGCAAAACATATTCATTAAGCACATATCTTACATTTAAAACCAATACTCATCACAAAACTCACCATTTCATCAATGGCACATCTCATAAACATCATCAATTCTTCAAATTACAACATGAACTTGATAATAGACTAAGCAACAGTATCAAAAACATAAAAAATCATCAAACACTAAAGTCAAAACATACCTTAATTGAGCTATTCAACTGCCAAAAATCACAAAGCTATAAACCCTTCTTTCTCTTCTTCAAATTTAGCTAAGAAAGATGATACATTAACCATCTTTTGTTTGTTTTATTTTTATTACATATTAATACATCATTTACCTTTTTACCCCTTTTATTATTATTATTATTTCATTTCCACCATCCATAGGATTTTATGTCCATCCACCATCCACTAACTATATAATGGTTTAATTGCCTTTTAAGGGCTTCACATTATAAAGACATCAATAATTGAACACTTAGCAATCAGCACACAGCATTTTACACTTTACGCGATTAAGCCCTTTTTCTTAATTCGACACATAATCAATAAAATTACCACACAGAATTTTCACACAGGCTATATCACACATAAGACACACCAAAAATAATATTAAAATATTATTCTGACCTCAGATTTGTGGTCCCAAAACCACTATTCTGGCAGGGTCTAAATCGGGCTGTTACAGTCAAAGCTACGAAAGGCTCGGGAATCGTCAAGGATCATCACCACACTATTAAACTCAACTTTGGTACTTTTGAATGTGTATATAACTAAATATGGCATGTATAGGCCAGTCATTTGGTATATGTTGAGATGTAAATAGCCATGTGATTTGGTTAGATAAATGTTGGTAATATGCATGAGTGAATATGGTATATGATGCATGTTTTGGTATGGCTTGATGGTAATGAAATAGCCTTATGAATGGTAAGCTTATTTATGGATTGATGCCATAGTGATTTAGTGAAACTGTGGATGAATTATGCTTGGTTTTACATGTGAATGCAAATTAGTATACAAGTTGGCATGAATAGAAATGAAATGATATGTTGATCATTTGACATGATTTTGGTTGCCAATTGTGTATGGAATAATGCTTGTTTGAGATTGTAGGAATGACCCAAGTGTCGGTGGCTTTTGGCCTTGGAAATGGCCTATATTTGCCCACACGGTTGAGCACACGGGTGTGTGGCTCGACCGTGTCCCTCATGGTTGAAATTCAAAACAAGTCAGGATCAACCATGGGCTGGACACACGGGCGCATGACTAGCCGTGTGGTGAAGTCAGTAGCGACCACGGGTGAGGCACACAGGCGTGTCCACGACCGTGTGGACAAGTCAGTATGTGTACCCTATTTTGACACGGCTTAGACACACATGTAGACAAGATTCATAATGTGTTTCATGATTCGTCTCATGTGATCACTCCTACTGAGATCGAAATTCAGTCAGATTTGTCGTATAATGAAAAACCAATTCGAATCTTAGCACAAGAAACCAAAGAGTTGAGGAATAAAAGAATTTCCTTAGTGAAAGTGTTGTGGCACAAACACGGAGTAAAAGAGGCTACGTGGGAATCTGAGAACGTTATGAGAGAACAATATCCACACCTATTCACTGGTAAGATTTTTGGGGACGAAAATTCCTAAGGGGGAGAGTTGGTTTAGACCCTAGTTGGAACAATGGTTTCGAGACCACAAATCTGAGGTCAGAAAAAAATTTTAATATTATTTTCTGTGTTTATAATATGTGATTAAGTCTGTGTGAAATTTTTGTGTGAAAATTTTGTGGTTTGAGTGCTTAATTAGCAAAAAAGACTTGATTGCATAAAATGCAAAAGCTGTGTGCTGATTTATAAGTGTCTAATTGTTGTTGTCTTTATAATTTGGAGGTTTATGTTGCAATTAGTCCATTTTATAAGTTAGTGGAAGATGATAGCATGGTTTGTTTGTTATTATTAAATTTCATTAAGAGCAAAATGGTAATTGGTGTATTGATGATAATAAAATAAAACAAAACACAAAATTTGTTCATTTTATCATCTTCCTTGTTGAAATTAAAGAAGAAAAAGAAAGGGTTAGGGCTTTGAAACATTCGGCCACTTCAAGCTTCAATTGGTATGTGATTTTTATTCGATTTTTGATGATTTCTACGTATTTGTGATCGTTGCTTAGTTTTTTAGCTAGCCCATGCTTAAATTTTAGAAATTTATGAAGATTTTGAGATGTGCCATTAATGAACATGTGAGCTTGATGTTGATAGTTGGTGGAATATGAAAGCTTAGCGTTGGGTTAACATGTTTTGTCTTTGAATTTTTAGTGAAATTGAGTAATTTGGACTAAATTGAGAAAAGTGTAAATTGAAGGACTAAAATGTGAAATAAATGAAATGTGTGAGCTTGTATTAGCATGGGAAGAATTCGGCTAAGCATATGTGATTTGAAATTCTATGTATTTTGTGATTTGATGAATTAGGGACTAAAGTGTTGAAATGTGAAAATGTGAGGGCTACTTTGTAAAATACCCTAAATATGTGTGTGAGGACTAAATTGAATGAATTGGTGATTGAATGAGTTAAATTTGAATACGTATAGACCAAGAAAGGAGAGGTTCGGATCGAGATCGAGGCAAAGACAAAGTGCTCGATTAATCAACTGTTTCAATATTTCGACGTCCGAGGTAAGTTCAGATATAATACTAGTTATTAAATTATGTCTAGGTGATTTCAATTGAATGAAATTATATATAACTAAGAGATTAGAAATGCTATGTGCGGAATTAAATTAAATGGCACTAAGTGTGCGAAATTAGAAACGAGACAGAGATGATTAGCACTGTGTGTGCAAAAAGATAGAAGCATCGGCATATCGAATTGGCACTGTGTGTGTGATACCGATATAAGTTCGGTTTAATATATTGACACTAAGTGTGCGGTGACAATTATGTTTCGGTTATGAAATTGGCACTAAGTGTGCGAATAAATCAAAGGAATAGAAAAGGTTGAACAAGAGGTAATATCGAGCAATTGAGTAGCATGAATGGTAAGTAACTATGTGTTGAATAAGGTACGTTTGAACCTATGTGGTTGATGATAGCTTTAAAAGTTGAATGAATAAATACTTAAGCATATGGTTGAGATTGATGATGAGCCTAATTGTGCATTTATCTATGTGATGGTTTAATTATGTATTGATGTGGTATTATTGAGTAATATGTATTATATTATGAACTTACTAAGCTTTGAAAGCTTACTGTGTGATTTGTTCCTCTGTTTTACAGTGTCAGTAAGCTAGCTCAGATCCGGAGATCGTCAGCATCTCTATCACACTATCAACAATCTATTTTGATACTTTTGAAGATGTGTATATTTGAATATGGCATGTATAGGCTACTTGTTTTGAAACATGTTTGAGATGTGTAAACAGCAATGTGATGTGGCTAGATAAATGTTGGTAATATGCATGAATGATTATGGTATATGAAGTATGTTTTGGTATGGCTTGATGGCAATGAAATAGTCTTTATGAACGGTAAGCTTAGTGATGGATTGATGCCATAGTGATATAGTGAAATTTTGGATGGATCATGCTTGGTTTTACATGTGAATTGGTTGAGCTATTTAGCATATAAGATGGTAAACTATAAATGAGATTGAATTGGGTTGATGTGATGAATATTTTGATGTGTTTTTGGTTGCTATAAATACATGGAAAGATGTAATTGTGCTTGTAGGGATGACCCTTGTGTTGGTGGCAAATTGGCCTTGCAAATGGCCTATTTTGCATACACGGCCAAGGGACACGGGCGTGTGTCTCTGCCGTGTAGCTCAAGGGCCACTTCGAAGTGTTCCTAGACAGGTTACACGAGCGTGGTACACGAGCGTACCTGGTGGTCATGTGACCAAGTCAGTAGGCTTAATTTTGCACGGCCATGGCACATAGGCGTGTTGACGGCCGTGTGGACAAGTCAGTATGTATGCCCTGTTTTGACACGGCTTGACACACAGGCGTGTCTGAAGGCCGTGGGAGCACACGGCCTGCCCACAGGGGCGTGTGACCTCTGTAGTTTTGAAAAATGTTTAAATTTCTAAAAATTTTCGTACGTGTTCGGTTTAGTCCCGACCCCTTTCTAACACGTGCTTAAGGTCTCGTAGACCTCATTAAGGGACTATATGATTATGCTGTGATACGTTTTAATGATGATTAACTATGTGTTGTAAAATGAAGGTGAAATGTTCTGAATGTTCAGTAATGCCTCTTAACCCTATTCCGGCGACGGTTTTGGGTTAGGGGCGTTACATACTAAATTGTAACAAATTGATAATTTTATTATCATTCATTTTAATTTGTATCCACATATAAGTACTATTGTGACATTTACTACTGGAAATGTCTAAATCAATGTGAAGTCTATAATGCCATTAAGTTGAAAAAATAAATATAATTTTTAAACAATTATATGCAATATTCGCTTCAGGGAATATGCCAAAATCTTCAAATATCTAAAAAAAGTTTTACAACTTCGGGTGCATCCAACCATAACGAGCTTTAGATAAAATTATCATATTTTATTACTCCTAAATAGATCTTTCACAATAATATTTTTTGCTTCCAACCCCTTAATGGGGATGATGACAAAAGATCACAAAGGTTGTAAAATAAATATAAATTTATAACTCAATCATCTCTTTTTCATTCTTTCAAAATTAGATATTTATAACAATAGTAATTCATATGAAATATAATATTTTCCTCATTCACAATCTCAATATAAGATCCATTATAAATATCTTTTAAAACCAATGGATTAATATTAATATATTAGCTCTTCTAGAGCTTTCGACTAATTTTGTACTAATCAAATATTGGAACAATATTTGTTGGTTTTAGTACCAAATAAGATAAATACTTTCTATCTATAATGATAGAATTTATTACTACATTCTCATATCCTTCTTCAAAGAATATTAACAGAAACAAAATATTTAGGCATATGCCACATATGTGGCCAATAATCTTTCATATCACATTGATAACATAGGTTATCTTTACCCTTTGAAGAGTTATCTTGAGAACTCTCATTGTTTTCTTTTTTTTTTTTTTTACTATGTTCCTACTTTTAGTGGTCCATGATTATATCTTTTATTTTATTTATGTTTGCATTCACTTCAAGGAATGCAATAAATCTAGTAGGATAAACTTCTAAACGCCTCCATTGATTCTTTATTTCGTAATCACCATCGCAAATCATGCGTGGATTTCAAATCAAAATATATCTATACATGTTGTCATGATTAGTCTCCAATTATTATAAATATAATATAATAAATAAAACATAGTAAAATATATCTGAAGATTTTTAACATCATCATCATCACCTTAACTATTATCACGAGCATTATTACAAGTAGTAAAACAACTTTGTTTTCGTAATAACATTTATAGTTTAATAGTAAAAATCATTTAATAAATAATCAAAATTTTTATGTACGATGCTTGAAAATTATCCGATACACATTGTATCAAATTTCAATACCACATATATGTTATAAAATCTTATTTTGCTCTAATAAAATATTTATAAGATCAAATTAAAAGATATCATACAATCATTCAGCATTAGCAAGTTAATAAGAATAAATAGATCCTATCAAATTTCACTTTAATCAAGAATGGTAGGTTGATAACACTTTCCACCATAATTTTAATAAAATTTCAAGAATATTTAATAACAATAATTTAATAATAAAAATATCTAAATATTATGCATAATATAACTTAATTAAGAAAACTTCAAAGAGAATGATCTACCAAAAATAATAATAATAGAGAAAACATACCATATTAATAGCAAACATATCTAATCAACAATTATGTCTTTTATATAAAAAAAAAAAACCTAGAAAGGCAAAAATCAAATACCATCATAATGTGAAATTTATGTCAAATAAAATTTAATAATAGTATGGTCGTAATATAAAAGTTTCTTACCAATTCTATACTTTACAGATGCTTGTACAATAAATCAAAGATCCAGAATAAGAACCATAATCCATTTTGAGATTGAATTTTTCAACATCCCGAAGATGAAATTGTAAGAGTGAAAGTTTAAGGTGAAAAAGAATTTGATCTAAATATTTTGAAAAAAAATAGAGAATCATCGTGCTGATAACGTGTTATAAAATAAAGAGAGATGTAAAGAATAAAGAATAAAGAAAATATGAAAGCAATATAGAATATACTTTATTAATTAAAAAGGATGATTACAATACTTCATCAGAGTCTTTATTTATAGGTATAAGAAGTATAAAAGAAGTAGAGATCTAATTCTAATAACTATTAGAATTTAAAGTACATTCAAACTTTATCTTAATCATGATAGACATTCATTTAATAAGATATTCATAATAAAAATCTATTTGTTGATCTTTTTCTAATCTTTTCTTTTAACATTCTCTAGTTTAGTTCATATTCTAACCATCCATTTAGGTTTTCTCTTCATCATTAAATCAAGTTGATGATTTAAAAATTTAAGTAAACCCAAATAAAAAAGTTTCTCATCTTCATCACCAAAGTCACTACAATTTTTTGTATTTTACTCTTTTTTCTCTTTGATTTATTTGCCTGGAGAAACCCAAAACATTCCCTTTCCTTTATCTTGAATCAACTATGGTTTTGGTGGGGGCGTTGAAGGGTGCTGGAACAGTAGTTTGGGAGAGTTGTGCAAGAAGCTTGGAGGTGGAGGGGTTGCAGCTATGGGTTTTCATAAAAATCAAACCTAGAAAAAAAAGAATCATGAGATCCATAATAATGACGTTAATAGTATTTGAAGTTAGATTTTTCTAAAGATTAAATTTTAGAAAGAAAAATAATGAAAAAAAAAATTTATTACCTGATTTTTAGATGAAAATGTAATTGATGAATGACGATAAAAAGAACAGGCATTTATTGAGATGAGATGACGAAGATAGATAATTTATTTTTGTAATATTTCAAAATTTAATATATATTTCATTTTTGTTTTTAAATAATTATAGTATTTTAAAGTTTTTTTTAATATTTTCTTTCACAATTGTATATTTTTTTTGTTTGCAGTTGTTTTATTTTTTAAAATATTTTTATTAAATTTTAATATATTTTTTAGATTATCACATCATCGTGATGTTATTAATGTCACGGGTCACAATCTTATTTTGTCACTTGTCTTGAACTTGACAGTATTATAGAAAAGTATGAATATAATAGATAGAGTGTTATATAAAAGTATGAATATAATAGATAAAATGAAAATTCAGATACTAACTTAAGATAATTAAAAAACAAGGCTTAAGGATGCAAAAAATCCTCTATATTTTTCAAAAAAAAAAGTAATTAAACCATTGCTTTTTTTTTCAATCATTTCGGTACTTAAACTTTCAATATGCATAAAAAAGGCCCTCAAACCTTTTTCAGAAAAAGCAATTAAGTCCTTACTTTTTTTTTTCCACTCAATTGGGTACTTGAACTTTTAAAATGCATCAAAAAATCCTTCAAACTTAAAAAAAAAAGAAAAAAGAAAGCAATTAAGCCCATGCTTTTTTTAAAAATTAGAAAATAAATTATAAAAAATTAAAATAAATAAAAGCTATAAATATTATTAAATTTTTTAAAAAATCAAATATTAAAAAATTATTAAAAAATAGAAGAAATATAAAAATCGTAAAAAATATAAAAAATCGTAAAAATTATAAAATATATAGAAATTTTATAAAGTCGTAAGAAAATTATACAAAAGGTAAAGAAATATAAATTTCGTAAAATTTTTTTATAAAAATTATCGTACTAAAAGAAACATTTTATATTTTTTCTATAAATTCTATTGATTTTTACTTTTTTTTATCATTTTTTTACCACATTTCACGGTATGTTGCGACACGTGATGATTTTAGTTGGAAAAAAACTAGGGGTCGCTAAATTTTTTCTGATATTTATAAAAAAATTCTAATTTTTAATAATTCTTAAATTTTTAAATATTTATTAAAATTTAATAATTTTTCTAAAATTTATTATTTTTTTATTTTTTATAAACTTTTTCTAATTTTTAATAAGAGCATGAGCTTAATTGCTTTTTTGAAAAAAAAAATTAGAGTGTTTTTGATACATTTTGAAAGTTCAAGAATCCAATTAAGTTAAAAGAAAGCAAGGGTTTAATTTTATTTTTTTTAAAATTTGAGAGCTTTTTTTATGAATTTTAAAAATTTAAATGCTCGATTGAGTAGAAAAAAAAAAGGGGCCTTAATTGGTTTTTTTTTTTTTTTTTAAGTTTGAAGGCTTTGCAGGAAAAAAAAAAAACATAACAGAGAGTGAAAAATTTAGAGGCTAAATGAATATTTAAGCCTGAGAAGAATTATTACAAAATAGAAGTATTATGTCAATCCACTATCTAAACTCACACAGAACTTAAGCTCACGATTGCCCATTTTGAATCATATTTTAGGAAATACCAATGATGAATCTACAAACTAAAAGACCTTGATCGATCTGCATGAGGACAGCTAGGCTCTTTCATTAGTATAGCGAATAGACAATCAAAACGGAGCGACATGAAAAGAGTTTAAATTCATTGTTAGGTGTTCTAAGGTGGCATAAATCATGTTACAATATGGATGGTTCCTATCCTCGATAGAAAACACAAAGAGTCTGTTGTCTAGCTCAATCCAGCTACAACCTGGATCCTTTTTCACTTCCAAGTCTCTCAACCTCTGCCTCACCTCCAACTTTTCTCCCCATTTCCCAAGTATTGCATATATGTTAGAAAGAATCACATAAACTGATATAGTCTTTGGATTCAAACTGAACAACTTTTGTGCCACCCTCTCACCAACATCCATATCCATCCAGTACCAACAAGAATGAAGTAAAGCTCCCCAAACAACCTCATCTGCTTCAACTGGCATTTTTTTAATGAACTCTTCAGCTTCTTCCAGAAGACCTGCCCGACCAAGAAGATCAACCACGCATGCATAGTGTTCTTCAGTTGGGACCACACCATAGCAATTTTCCATCAACCTGAATAATTTCATTCCTTCATTTACTAGACCAGCATGAGCACAGGCACACAGAATTCCAACAAAAGTAGCACCATTAGGGACCACTCCTTTCTGCGACATATGCTCAAAGAGTAAGATAGCTTGAGAGCCAAGCCCATGGTGTGCATGCCCATTAATAATAGCTGTCCATGCTGCCACATTAGGTGAAGAGATGCTGGAAAATGACTTGTGCGCATCACTGATGCTGCCACATTTGGAGTACATATCTATAAGGGATGTTCCAACATAAACGTTAGAATGGAATGGTGTTTTGATCAAGTGTGCATGAAGTAATTGTCCTTGTTGAAGAGATCTCAGGCATGAACATGCATGAAAGAGAACTGAGAATGTTGACCTTGTATGGGCTATTTGTAATCTGCACATATTGAGGTACAGCATTAGAGCCTCTTTGTATTGCTCATTTTGAATATAACCAGACATCATTGAATTCCATGTCACAGGGTTTCTTTCCCCTCGTGTTTCTTCAAACAGCTTTAAAGCTTTACCTATCTCCCCACTCCTGGAATATACAGAAATCATAGTGTTGGTAGAAACTATTGTTTTTTGAGACATCTCTTCAAATAATCTTTTTGAATCTTCAACTCGGCCGCAAGCAGCATACCCTTTAATCATTAGATTATATGAAACTGAATTTGCCTCAACAAGTGTATTGAAAATCAGTTCAGCATCATCAATCCTACCCATTGATATGAGGCCTCTAATTAGTGAGTTTGAAGCATTTAAACACGGATTTGTTACTCCATCATAGACTCTCTTAGCATCAGCAATAGCTTCACAATCAGAATAAAATTCAATGAGTGCACCACCAATTAATTGATCAAATTCAAATCCATATTTGATCAAAATCCCGTGAAGAAGCCTCCCTTCACGTAAATTAGCTAACCTGCTACAAGCCCTTATCACAGAATCCAATGTGAACTCATTAGGCACCACCTCACTACTCCCTCTCATCCACCAAAACAACTCCAAAGCCTTAACGCATCCGTCTTCACTCTTCATGTATCCCGAAATCAATGTAGTCCAAGCCACGACATCCCTTTTCGGCATCTTCATAAACATATCAAGAGCCTCCTTCATCAAACCACACTCAACATAACCCACAATCATCAAATTCCACAACAACTCGTTTTTATCATGCAAGTCGTGGAAAACCCGCTTCGCTTCTTCGATACCAGAACAGTTGGCATAAAAATACAACAAAGAACTTCCAACAAGCTCAAAATTCTCACTCCCAGATTTAATAACCACACAATGAATCTGTTTTCCAGGAGTTAAAGACAGCAGGCGACCACATAAGCTTAATGCAGTGGAAAACGTGAACTCATTAAACTTTATATCACTCCGATGCATGGATGAAAGTAAAGCAAGTGCTTCATTGAATTTCCCCCCCTTTGAGTAACCAGAAATCACGGTGTTCCATGACACAACGGTTCTCGTAGGCATTTCATCAAACAGATTCCGCGCAATGTCTAACCTCCCGCTCTTAAACAACTTATTCATGTAAATATTTGTAGAAATTGTTTCAGGTAGCTGAGTTGAGTATAGCTTGAAGAAACATTTGTTGACATTCTGTTTCCAGTTTGCCGGGAAAATGCATCTTAACGACATTTGGAAACAGAGAGGAAAGCAAACTGAATGCAGTGTTTCTCGTTTCAGAAATGAGAAACACAGGTCACTTACGGTGCCGTTTTCTATATATTTCATTGAGTTGGAAACGCACCATCGTTTTATTGAGCTTTCTTCCTCTGTGGTCTGTTGTACTCAAAGGACTACTACTTGTTCTGCTTAATTGTAATCTTTAGTTCCCCTCCCAGACCCAGTGATCCTAACTCAATTTCTTCTATTTGTAAAACGAAAATTGAAAAGCCCTGCCCTTGATTATGGTATTCAACTCTTAAAACTTTTTCCGGCGAACGACGATTGCTGACACTAGAGAAGAGTTTTTAAATATTAAGTAAAGGAGCTAGTCAGCCCAAGCACCAGGATTTTAGCCGAGACTAACAGGCCCACTTCCCTGTCTCAACCAAGATCTAGTATACTAGATCTCAACTAAGCCTTGAGACACATGATCTGCGTTGGATAAATTAAAGAAAATTTCCGTTTCATTTTGAAAAGAAAAGTTTAAAATATTTAATATTTAATATTTTAAATAAGTTTAATAATTATTTTAATTTTTTATTTAATATAAACGTTAAAAATTAAGTCTCGAATAATATTGCATTTTATTTTATTAAACAACTGAAATAATTTAATTTTTTGAGAAAATAAGATATTTATTTAAACTACAATATTTATCTTTTATCTAAAATTATTTAATATAATATAAAATATTATATTAATAAGATTAAAATTTAAAAATAAATAATTTTTTAAAATTGATATTTACTTTTATCAAATAATATAATTATATCCAATACTTATATTCACTAATTTATCAAATAAATAATTTTTCTAATATAAATTTAATATTTATAAAATTAAACAATAAAAATTTAATTTTTAAATTTTAACACTTAAATTTTTAATTTATCAAACACCCTTAATCTTTCTTTAAATTTAATTGACTCAGCCTTTTAATATGTTTAAAACATTTTTCTTTATTTCAATCTCACTCAAGATGATGTTTAGTTAACGCCAACTTGCAACGCTGAAACCTCTCTCGTCGTGCTGCAATCACGTTTAGTAGGTGGAGTTTTTATGCCAACCTGCAAATTTTCAATTCTAGTTGCGAATGAAAATATCATTTCTCTCCCTTAAAAATTTGATAAAATAATCACTAAATTATTAGTAATTTTTATTTTAATCATTTAAATAAAAAATTACAATTTGATCGGTGAACTATTTAAAAATTTTCATTTAAGTCATTAAATTATTCAAAAGGTTTATTTAAGTCATCGAACAGTTAAATTTTTTAAAAATGGTTTCGCCAACAAGCTCCAATCACCGATTCGGTAATCAGTACTGTAACGCCCTAAATTTCTTAACTTTTGTTTTTGTGAATTCAAATACAAATATGTATTTGCTTCAGTGGTTAAGTATTTTGGTGTGTGTATGAGGTCTTAGGTTCAAGTCCCACTTTTGGCAAATTCTGTTATTTTTTATCCTAACCTTATCCCTGTTGGGTGGGCTTATATGATATTTTTAGTAAACTCACATTAGAATAAGTTTGTTGGTTTGAGTGGTAAGGAGTTAGCTTGTTGGAGGTCTTGTGTTTGAATTCCTACGTGAGCGTGGATGATAATTTTTGTTTCGATTTTCTAAAAGAGGTTCAGTGGAGTTGGGAGTCTAAGGTAGTTGGATATAGTTAGTGGGTAGGATTCTATGGGATAAGGCTCGAGATTGTCCATCGGTGATGTAGTTATCTTGTGGAACTAACGTTGTTCGATTGAAGGTTCTAATTATCTTATGGGAGTGTGTGCGTCAAATCTGAACCAGGTGTGCAACGAAAACACATGAAAACGAGGTTCGACGAAAGTAAAAAAAGTGGCTTGTTGACGCCACACAAGCGTGTGCCCAACTGTGTGGCTAACCATGTGCGACACATGGCCGTGTGAAGGGCAAGGGTGTGGCCGTGTGGGCCATACGGGCTAGGTCAATTTGGGTGTGTGGGTCCACACGGGTGTGTGGGTCATGGGCCAAGCCCTGTGGACCACACGAGCAGGGCCAATTTGGGCGTGTGGGCCCAAAATTATGAAATTTTCCCAAGGGTCGCTTGAGTCGTTCCAATTGACTATGGGCTTACCGTATGGTCGGTAGGGGCTAACCAAACCCTTAATGCAGGAGATCTGTTATTCTGATAGATTGATATGAGTTAGGAAAATTGATTTGTATGTCTGATTGTTTTGTATAAGCATGTATGATATCTGTATATGAGCATGCGGGACATGTTAATTCTGCTAAATTTATAATCTGTAATATGTATCTGTATTTAGGGTGGGATTTGTATATGTGGAGGAAGTGTTCTATACGGTGACCTTTCTCCTATTTTTTGGCAGCTTCGCTACATACTATTCTGTTATGTATCGTATAAACACATGAGGTGTGTAGGGACGGGTGGGTGTTTGAAGCATAAAACATCAGCTAATAAACACTGAAACTGATGCATAAAATTTCATAATGTAGATAAAATTAAAACTACGATGAGCGCATGTGGAACACGTGGTCGATGTATTCGTGGGTGCGGTGAGCACCGTAGGAGGACTTAAGCTAAGCCTTCCTCACTGGGCAGTATGCCAAATCTGGATACGAGAGAAACTCCGACTACACTTTCTGTTGAGACCAAGTCTCAAAGCCGTTCTCCCGGGGATGACACTCTATCCCAAGCCATGCTGAGAGTGTTGGTGTAAGAGCCTGATTTTGGGTCTAGCCGAAACAGCGGTTTCAAGACCACAAATCCGACACAGTAAAATTTTTTTTATTATATTTTTATGGTCTAAAGTTTTTTGAAATGATTTCGTGAAAATTTTGTTCGAAAATTTTGACGTTTGGGCACTCAATTTAGTTAAAAGGACTAATTTGTAAAAAGTGCAAAAGTTGAGTTCTACATACTAGAGGTGTCTAATTGCTATGAAATTTTAAACTGAAGGTCCTTAGATGATAATTAGACCATTTGTTAAGTTAGTGGACAAAGATGGATATGGTGAGATAAAATTTCAAAGTTTTAAGTGAAGAGCATTTTGGTCATTTAGTAATTAAATGAATTAAAAACCAAAAATCAAGCAAAAATTTAGTCCATCTTCTTCTCCATGTGCCGAAAATTAGAAGGTCACCATATCTAGGGTTTTTTCAACTTCCAAGCTTGATTGTAAGTACATCCTAGCCCCATTTTTAATGCTCTCTACATTCTTGAACTCGTTATCACTCGATCTATATATTTTTACCATTAATTTGACAGATGATTGAGGTCTAGGGTTTGACCCATGTTAGACATGTGTGTATTTTGATGTTTAATGGTAGATTATGCAAGTTTAAAGTTAGATAACCAACTTTTGCTAGGTGATTTTTGATGAAAATGTCAAAAGGACCTATATGTAAAAAGATTTCAAAATGTGTGTAAAAGTGTGATTAATGAAAAATCTAGGTTGTTATAAGCATGAAAGAGGTTCGGCTAGGCTTGGGTCTTGAAGAAATCGAATAGATTTCATTTTACGAGCCTAGGGGCCAAAATGTAAAAATGTCAAAGTTTAGGCGTAAAAATGTAATTTTTCCGTAATGTGATTTTTGGACTGAATTAAGAAATGTGGATAATAAATTAGTTAAATTTTCTATTATAGATCAAAAGAAACGAGGTTCAGACCTAGATCGAGGGAAAAACAAGGTGTTTGACGATTAGGTCCATTTCTACTATTTTTGTACAGAGGTAAGTTCGTATGTAAATAATGGATTGTTTTATTATGTTTTAAATGCTTTAATATTGTATGAATTATGATTGACACTTTGGATGTAATCGATAAAGTTTGACAAGTGAGAAATCCCAATTGAACCTTAGGAATAGGTAGGATACGAATGTCATAACATTAGGGTTATTTGAGATTACAGGTAAGACCATATCTGGGATATGGCATCGATATGAGACTTCGTGTAAGACCATAGCTGGGCTTTTGGCATCAATAAGAGATCCCATGTAAGACCATATCTGGGATATGGCATTGGTATAGTATTGTGTGTGCGTGATTCCCGAATATCCTTTAGTATTCCAAATGGTTCAACGGGAAATTCAACGAGTATGTCAAATTTGTGAAAGGTTATGATTATGTTGCGAGTTGGTACATGTACGTACGTAAAACTCATTTACTAAGCTTGATATGTGATGAATCATTCGGTAAGGTTATGAATGAGCAAGTTATGACTAGAAGATCTTGATACTAATTATGCCAAGTTCATCATGTTTATTTGTATGATACATGTGTGATTATAATGCTTATTATTTGCATAGGAACTTACTAAACAATATAGCTTACTCCTCTTTCTTTTCCCTTATCTTATAGTGTCACCAAGCCAGCTCGGGGATCGAAAACTGTCGGAGATCCATTCACACTATCAACTTAATATTTTGGGTACCATTGATTTTAATATTTTGAGTTATGGCATGTATAGGGACTTGGTCATTTTGTGATATGACCAAAATGTGTTGGCTTAAGTTTGCTGATACTTCATTTTGTAAATGGCCATCAAAGTTGGCTAATATTGGTTTAAGTATATATATATGCATATGATGATGCTTTTCATGGATGTGGGAAATTGCATGGTTTGAGTTGAGATATATGTGATGTTTGTGTATGATAAATGATAGCATGTGAATGGGGTGTTGATGCCTTAGTTGTGGCTGATTTGGTTAATGGTATATGCATTAGAATAGTTCTATGTTTGTTGTGTAGGTTTATGCATGGAAGGGTGACAAAATGGCTTGGTAAATAGGCTTATTTTTTTCCACACGGGTAGACACATAGTGTGTGTCTAGGCTGTGTGTGACATACGGCTTGCCTCATGGGCGTGTGTTCTAGCCGTGTGTCTCCTACACCTTAATTGTTGCAAAATAGAATGCTTAGTATCGAGCACAAGGGCAGAGACGGGCGTGTGGCTCAGTCGTGTGGATGGAACGACCTCGAACACGGGCGTGTGCCTTGGTCGTGTGTAGTCTGCATCTATTTTATGAAAAACCATAAAAATTAAATTGACCATGTGGCATAAGTTAGAGAGCTCTTTATTTTGAACAAGGCCTGTAGCACGGGCATGTCCCTTGGACCACACGCCCTGTGAGCCCTGTAATATGAAATATTTTCTAGGTTTTAAAAAACTTTCTAAAGTTCTCAGTTTAGTCTCGAACCAATTCCAAATCATGTATTGAGCCTTGCAGGCTCATTTTAGGAATGATATGAATGTATGGGAAAATTTTTAAATTTGGATGGAAATTATGTCTTGATTTTGTATGTATGCTTGTGTTTAAGTTCGATAATGCCTCGTACCCTGTTCTGGCATCAAATACAGGTAAGGGGTGTTACATTTAGTGCTATCAGAGTTACGGTTTAGTCGATTCTCAGACTAACGTAGCGTGTGTAAGTGTAACATCCTGGATTATAGCCTATGCATTAGTATGTCTTATGTGTTATGGATGTAATGTGTGCATTTTTAGAATCTTGGAAATGTAAAGAAATGTCTTGGAAATGTAAGGAAATGTTTTGTCTTGGAAATGTAAGGAAATGACTTGGAAATGTAAGAAAATGTCTTGTCTTGGAAATGTAAGGAAATTCTTGAAAATGAAAGGAAATGTCTTGGAAATGTAAGGAAATGTCTTGGAAATGTAAGGAAATGTCTTAGAAATGTTAAGTTTAAAGTTTAAAAGAGGGACATGAAGCAAGGTGGTCTTAAGAGAATTTATAGAGGAAATATGACATGAAATTGGGCTTGGAAAAGTGGCTACAAGGCACCACTTAAGGCCCAGGTAAGTGACGCCACAAGCTAGGTAAATGGGCCTAGGTTCGAGCCACCAGGAAAGAGAAAGGAGTTTTTATTTTTTGGCATTAAGAGGGAGAGGTGGACAGCATTAAGGCACTAAAAGGAGGAGTTTTATTTCTTTTAAAATTCGGCAAATGGATAGATAATGATGGACTATTATTAGTATTATTTTATTAAGAGATAAGAGATAATTATTGGATTAAGTTTTATTAAATTGAATAGGTGATAATTAAAGAGATAAAGCTATCAAAATAGAAGAGTGATGGCCAAGTAAGGGATTCTAAGTTAGTAATTTCGGCTACTAGAGGAAAAGAGGGCTATTCATTCTTTCTTTCAACTCTCTCTCTGCCGAATTCTCTCTAGCAAATATCTCCTTCCTTCATTGTTTTGCCAAGCCGAAAATACACCTTGTGTAGCCAAAACTTCATTACCAAATTGCTCAACCCTTTTCTCTTCTTCTTTCATAATCTTTCAAAAGCCGAAAGCAAGATCTCTCTAGGCCACAGTCAACTACTCTCCAAGTCTCAAAACCGAATTCCTGTGGCGTCTAGCATAGGTGCTGTCGATTTCTTCAAGTAAGGGTAAATCCAAATTCGGTTTCCATTCTTTTAGGCCTGTCGAAATTCAGGAACTAATCCCTTATATTATTCTTTGGCCGTAACTATGAAGGAAGTTTCGGGACTTAGGAGCTGTTGACTACAAGGAAGGAGAAGTTCTTTTCCCGAAGGTACACCATAGGCCGCGTGTTCCCTAGTCATTCGGTGAGTTTCGGGATTTAAAATCCACAAGGTAAGTGTCTATAGCATTCGGCCAAGGCCATGTTTGGTAAATAATGTGTTCATTAATTATTCAAAAGCCGAAACTAATCAAGTTAAATGATCTAGCATTGGCCGATTGAAGGGAGGAGTAGCACAAAGTTTTCGGGATTTGATTTATAGTGAAATTGGCACCAAGGTAAGTTTTGGGTTACAACAATCCTAATAGGATTTGGTTTTATGGCCGAATGGTCTTCATTAAATTTTTAAGTAATGGCCGAATGTAGGGACTTAGGATCTAAGGCTTTAGATCGGATTTTCGGGATTTGAAGTGAAGTTGCTAAGTTAATCAGGTGTGTACCCCACACTATCCTTTACTAAAATTTATGGCAATATTTAATATGTGCATGTTTATAAGAATGTGAATATGGCTAAGGTACCGTGTTATGGTACAAAGTACTCAGGTACGTTTCCTACTCCTACTAGGATTATGAAATATGTTATATTTAACATGTGATAAGTGATAAGAATGTGAAATGCATGGCATGTATAATATGGGGCATACGAGTTATATGAAAAGGGGAAGTGAATGTGGTGATCTAAGACCACAATATCTGAATGTGGTGATTTAAGACCACGATATCTGAATGTGGTGATTTAAGACCACGATATCTGAATGTGGTGACTTTGGTCACAATTATTTAATCTGGTGGCTATGCCACGAATATTTATAAGAGGCGATGAGCACGTCGATTTGCTGTGATCGCCTTCGATGGTGTGTAGCGGATGGAGGGTTGACTTAGTAGTCCCCACGGTGTGCAGGTTGGTACGGGTGATGTGTAGCGGATGGCATCTAGGTTTGGGTTCGGGTTGCATCATTTTTAATTTAATGATATATGGATATGTATGTTATGAAATGCCCGAATTTGTTAAGACTTAGTGTTGTGAGTGCAGATTGAGTCATTGACTCACCCGTTGTGGGAACATTTTTCGTGTGATGATCAGTAATGGACCGGGTCGGCAGGAGCTTAGTGGTGGCCATGCCTAGCAAGGAAATTATCATGTGGACTCTTTATTTTTCTAAGTAATTTAAATTTCATTTTGGGTTTTTATTTGATGTAATAAGGCCATAGTGAACTATGTTATTTTCTGTTTTATTTACTATGTTACGAAATTTTATTTATTAGAGATTAAGTCAATTTAATTTAAAATAAACTTTAAATATTTTGTCACTTGAAATTAAATGGGTTTCAATATAAAATAAATTTGTTTTCAACTCGAGCCCAACCCAATTCGAACTTTCTCCCAAAATCACTTAAAGTTTTTCAAAGTGCAAACGAATTTGAATCGATTTTTCTTAAGGAACATACCAAATCTGGTCGAGACTCGTGGGCCGGGTTTGGGGTGTTTCAGTAAGAGTCTAGCTATACATGCCGTAAATGAATTGTGATAGTGTGATGACTCCTGACAATTTTAAATTGTGTTTACATATAGTAAATGGATCCTAATCGAGCTGAAGTTGATGAAGTTGAAAGTAATACGCCGGCTCCCGCTCAAGGGGTAGCGCCGTCTGATAGTAGAGCTCTTATGGTTAGTCAGGGATAAAGGGGTAGGGAAGCCTTTCTCCACATGATGAATGAGTGGTATACATAATTTGTTCGAAAAAATCCGGATGCCCAACCTCCTCTACCTGCACCTATTCCTCAATTGATTCCGGTAGCTCCACAAGGTATGGAATTTGTGTAACACCCCTTACCCGTGTCCGACGCCGGGTCCAGATATGAGGCATTACTATGCTTAACCTTGCTTGAACATATAATATCAACTATAAAATTTTGTTTCATTTTAAAACTTTTCTCTCTTACTAATAACATACATTTCATGGGCCTACGAGGCCAAAAACGTATGTTCGGAGGGTTCCATAGATCAATCGAGAACTTTAACACTCCTTGAAATTTTTTTGCCTAAACAGGGGCCACACGCCCGTGTTGTCCAAGGGACACGCCCGTGTGCCCCTAAGACATGCTCGTGTTCGACACCTGTGGTCGACACTGACTTACTCCACATGATTGGGCACACGCCCGTGTCTATAACCCGTGCCCTTCACACGGCCTTGCCACGTCCGTGTCTTCTACCTGTGGAGCTCTCTGATTATAACGTCATCATACTCTTAATAGCACACGGTCAGGGCACACGCCCATGTGCTGGCCCCTGTGACGATTCAAATTCTCTTAAAATAGTGTAGGGGACACACGACCTATCAACACACCCATATGGGTTGACGGTGTGTCAGACACGGCCTAGACATACGCCCGTGTGTCTACCTGTGTGGACAATTAGGGGCTATTTTCCAAGCCTGTTTGCAACCTGAAACTTAAACTCGCTCATTCATCGCAAGAAGCACCTAATATGACAAGATCAAACTAAGAAGAACCCTTATAATACCACTCATTTCATCCACATTTTACTCAATATCTTGCATGAACATTCATTTCATTATATGCATCAAACTTGAGACATGAACTTGACAATATTGGCCAATTCATCATGGCCATTTACAAAAATGAATGTAAAGCATTTATATCCAACCCTTGGGCCTTCCAACATAACATGACACAAAACGATCAAGTTCCTATTCATGCCATACTCAAAATGAATCAACTTTACTATACTAAAAGAACGGTTGATAGTGTGATCAGAGCTCCGACTTCCTACGATCCCCGAGCTAACTTGACGAAACTACAAGGAGAAAGGGAAAAGAGAGGGGTAAGCATATAGCTTAGTAAGTTTGCATGAAATTCTAAAGCAACATAATTGCTTTCATAAAATTTATCTATCCATTGAAACAACATCCACACAAGTCTCAAATGCTTAACATTTTCATCCATACTCATACTTATTCTTACCCATCTCATGTTACTTTATGGGTTCATAACGTGTATTTTCTCATGGTACCTGTATCACTCATCATATAACTTATCACATATGCTAACATGAGCATAAATTCAAATCTTCATTGTTCATATCATGAATGGACCTCAAGGTCATAATTAGATAGTTTTAGTTATTGATCGCTGAAATCAGAGTTTTAAAAATTTATAATGAATGTGATCGAACCTGGAAACTAATTCTGACAACGATTAAAGGCAAGTGTACCTATCGAACAGTAGTACAGCTTAGGCAAGACCAGATATCGAACCCAAAGGAATCAAAAGTATTAATACTAACTTTCTTTTTATTATTTAGCCTTAAAAATAAAGTGAAGTTTGTTTTAATCTAAATTAGCGACAACTAGACTAAGGACACTAAGACAAAAAGAAAAAAATTGGGAAATACTTGAAGAAAAACTCAATTGATCACGACGATACCCTCAGGAAGAATCCACCTAGACTTCACTTGTTATTTAACCCTGAATCATATGATTTATTTACTTAGCTAGATCCGTAGGACTCCTTAACCTATGCTAAACCCTTTCTCGAGGCAAATAACGTCAACCCTAGGTTAATTAGTGGAACTCTCGTTCTCTTATAATAACCCCCTAGAATAGCAGTAAATCGATCTATGGATTCCCATATTAGGTTTCACCCTAATCTGGCAAAATCTTGTAACACTATCTCTAGGCGTCAACTTCGCTTAATTACGCTAGATCTACTCTTAAGCAGGGTCTATTCCTCCTCCACCTAAGCACATCAGATTTGGATTAAGCATGCATAATTAAGAACAAACTAAGTATTTATCATAAAATTCAGAAATCAAATAACAAGATTCATCTAGGTTTCATCCCCTTCAGGTATCTGAGGGGTTTAGTTCATAACTAAGAAAGAAAACATCTCAAGAGAAAAGATAAAACAAAACATAAGAAATTTCTAAAACTCCCTGAAGAAATTGAAGGAGAATTCCACCGTCTTGAGTATAATTTCGGCTTTTTGGGATGGATCAACTGGCTATCTTCAAGCGATTCCCACAATTCTGACCTTTCCAGCTTGGCTCCTTGGCCTAGCTCGCCTCCCGTTTCGACTTCTGTCGAACTCCCTTTCAAGTTACCCCCTTGGGTGTTTATATAGACTTTGTGATGCCTTATTTGGCCCCTAAGCATCCTAATTTAAGTAGAATTTCTTCTAGGGTGTTTGAATTGGCTTTCCAATGTGTTTCTTTACCTCTAGGTATCCTTTCCTGAATGAAATTGTTCTTTCCACCGACAGGGGCACGGCCATGGCACACGCTCGTGTGAATCGTGGTTAGGCCGTGCTCGAACTTCTTTAATGAGGCACGGCCGTATGAATCGAGATCAGGCCGTGTTCTAGTAGATTGACATGGCACGGCCGTGTGGGCTTAAGTCCAGGCCATGTCGATTTCCTCCTTGGCCCAATTTGGCCCGTTTCTTGTTCTTTTCATCCTCGGGTGCTTTCCTGAGTATAAGATATGAAAGGAAAGGATTAAGAGCACCTTTTTACATAAATGGGGGGATAAATCATCCAAAAGCATACTAAATGTGGGATTAAAATATGTTACTTTTATGGTTTATCAAATACCCCCACACTTAAGCTTTTGCTTGTCCTCAAGCAAAATTCTCAACTTACAATTAAAACGAACTTTCCATGATTCATAATTCCTATCAACAATGCCTTATCCTAATTCATAGATAATTTATACATGGATAATTCAATTCAAAATAGTCTTGAAGATTCAAACAAGATTAGTCATTCATTTGTAGCACGAAAACATAGGTGTTTCCCTTCATCTAAATAATTACCTTTAATTCAAAATCTACAAGGATTGACATCCTCACAAAAGATTCACTCAAATCACTCAAAAAGTGTTTAAGGGTTCAAAATTAAGCACTCATAAGTCGAACCTGAAAAATTAATCCCATAGGCTTGCCTGAAAATCAAATCTCCACCACTGTAAAATGAAATGATAAACAGGTCAAAAGGTTTTTGTTAGGGTTGTAACGGGGCTAGGGTTAAAGGTGTGGATAAAGGTGGAATTAGAGGGTTAGAATTGAGATTGACCTGATAAATTTCCTAACTAGAAAAAAAAAGATGGACTAAATAATTAGATCAATTGAAAAATAATAATACTAATAATACTAGCTTTTTTTTCAAGAATTTTTAATTTTAATGTGTAAGCTCACCTAATCACAAACTAATAATGATTATACTTCATTTTCATTTTTTTAAGAACAAACTAACAAATACATAATAAATGAGGAATTTACTATCAAAATAAATAGGCAATTTATCAAATCAAATCTCGATATAGGGGTAGTCAAAAGGAATGGTTATAACAAATACAAAGGGTTTTGGGTTAAAATTAGTGGGTGAGTTAATAAAAAGGGTTGTTAGGATCAACGGGGTTCACTAGGGGTTAATTATAAGGGTAGGCTTTTTAGTGGTGTAAGTGGGTTAAAACCTAGGTGCCTTTATCATCTCGGTATGTCAAATCATAACTGTGGTCTCAACATGTATAATTGAGGCAAGTTCTAGAATAACAGTTCATAGTTGACACACTCATAATCAATAAAGTAAGCATGAAAAAGAATTATGCTCTATAAGGCTCAAAATCTCACAAAAATTATGGGTGTTCTTGACATCAACCTTTGTAAATCTCAAACTTCAAGATAACATTCAAATTCAGGTTAACAACCTAAAATTTTTGAATTTTAGAAAATTAGACTCATCATGCTTGATTCCCTAGTGTTCTTCAAATTTAATCATCAATGCACAATTAACTATGACTTATTCAAAAACATGTCAATAAAAGTCATAAACCATCAGAAATTTCATCTTAATTAGTAATATGAGAAAATTACTTTAAAACAAGATTAAATTCAGGGATTTGAGAACAATGCAGAAAGTTAGGCATTTTTATCCTCAGGGTTTGGGAATAATGGAAAACGTTAGGCATTTTCTCAGAATAACTATTCACCCCCCACACTTAAGTTGTACATTGCCCTTAATGTACAAAGATAGATAATAACTTATAGTAGGTTAATTAAAAGAGAGGGAGAGAAGTGAAACTTCTTGATTTTTGGATGAAGTCAATGAAAAGAAACCGGATAGGATTGAAGGTGATCATGGGAAGCGTCTCGAACCGTTTAAAGTTGAATCCTCGAAGCAGTCGGTTGAATTTTATTGTGTCCTAAGCTAAATCGAAATGACATAAATAAAAATAAAATAATAGAGAAGATAAAAATAAAAATAAAAAATAAAATAAAAATAAAAATAAAAATAAAAATAAAAATAAAAGTAAATAATTAAATAGTGATACGGTCCACGCCCTTGTGCCGACCCGTGGTATTCACACGGCCACGGCCACGGCCGTGTGCAAGGCCGTGTGGGTGTGGAAACCTGCGCCTAAATATGAAAAGAAAAACTAAACTAATTAGTAGGGTCAGTGCTCGGGTTGCCTCCCGAGAAGCACTCATTTAAAGTCTTGAGCTAGACTTTACCTGTTATTTGTATGGTCAAGGTGGTTTGAGGGATGAAAATCCTTTCTCATGCGACCAACTCGATTTTTGATATAAAGTTTAAGTCGAGTAATGTTTACCTCAAAAGTGTTGAATTTATGATTGCTTACCTCGACTTTCCTGTATAGGAAGACATTAAGTACCTCAAAAGTGATTTTTTCCGTTTATCTTGAGGTCTTAATTGGTGATTCGAGGGTTTTCCTTAGTCAACAATATTTGATCCCCCATTTTGAAGTGATTTTTTGTTTCTATCGGCTTGTATGGAGGTTCCTTCGGTTTCACTTCGTGTGGTTCTGGTTCTTTTTTAAATTATGTTGTCCAGCCTTCTAGTTTGTCGACCGTAAGGCTTCCTTCCTCATATAATTCTTCTTTGTTGGCACGAAGTCTAAGATCTAGCTCAGCTACGTGATTTCGTGATGCTTCCTATAAACAAGGTTGAATCAAATAGTTATCAATAGAATTAACATTCGTACCTTTATTGCTCGAGTTCCTAGCTGAGTTAAGAGCTTGAAGAGTGATTGTTTCGTCATCTACATGAAGTGTGAGTTCACCGAATTCTTCCTCTGTGTGGTCTTCCTTTATTGCAGTGAGATATGGCACACGAGGTTGGTACTCTATAATTGCCGGTTTTGGTAAATCATGGCACACCTCAACCTTACCTTCACTTACCACAGATTCTTCCCTTGGGTTTGGTTCGTCTAACCCTTCACTATCGTAAATGGCTTGCTTTTGCTTTCTCAGGTTAATGTCAGTATAGCTTGGCAAGCTTCCTTGTGGTAGTTCTGAGATCAGCTTAGCAAGTTGTCCAACTGACTTAGTGAGTTCCTCGACTGACTCAGTGAGTTTATCAACCGATGTTTGTTGGCCTTTAAGTGTTTTCTCAGTATTTTAGAAATGGTTTTTTGTGGTTGCCATGCATTTTGTCAGCATCTCTTCAACGTCCGACTCCTCTTCCTGTTGGTGAGGTGGTTGTTGAAAATCTAGAAGAAGTTCCGGTCTTTGGCTACTTTGATCATCCCACGAGAAATTGGGATGTTACCTCCAACCTGCATTATAAGTGTCACTATAAAAATTACTTTGAGGTCTAGAATAGTTACCCATATAGTGAACGTGCTCGTTTTCCATGCCATATTTACTCAGGATTCTCCACGCCTCCTAGATTTGAGTCATATTGCATTATTGGGTGTACGTCGAGGTTGAAAACACTGGCGGCTTTTGTTGGCGTTGTCCTTAAAACTTGCCATTGATAGTTATTTAGAGCCATCTCCTCTATAAACTATAATTATCTGCCAAAATCAAATAAAAGAAAAATTAGCAAAGTAAAAAAAAATAAAACTAAAAAAAAAATTGCAATAATAATAAAAAAGTGGCTAAAGTAATAAAAATAGAGCTTTCTTAATATTTTAGTTCCCCAGCAACGGCGCCAAAAACTTGATCGCTGAAATTAGAGTTTTAAAATTTATAATGAATGTGATCAAACCTGGAAACTAACTCTAACAACGATTAAAGGCAAGTGTACCTATCGAACAGTAGTATAGCTTAGGCAAGACCGGATATCGAACCCAAGGGAACCAAAAGTATTAATACTAACTTTCTTTTTATTATTTAGCCTTAAAAATAAAGTGAAGTTTTCTTTAATCTAAATTAACGACAACTAGACTAAGGACACTAAGAAGAAAAACTCAATTGATCACGACGATACCCTCAGGAAGAATCCACCTAGACTTCACTTGTTATTTAACCCTGAATCATATGATTTATTTACTTAGCTTGATCCGTAAGACTCCTTAACCTATGCTAAACCCTCTCTCGAGGCGAATAACGTTTGACCCTAGGTTAAATAGTAGAACTCTCATTCTCTTATAATAACCCCCTAGAATAGCAGTAGATCGATCTATGGATTCCCATATTAGGTTTCACCCTAATCTGGCAAAATCTCGTAACCCTATCTCTAGGCGTTCGATCAACTCCGCTTAATTACGCTAAATCTACTCTTAAGCAGGGTCTATTCCTCCTCCACCTAAGCACATCAGATTTGGATTAAGCATGCATAATTAAGAACAAACTAAGTATTTATCATAAAATTCAGAAATCAAATAACAAGATTCATCTAGGTTTCATCCCCTTCAGGTATCTGAGGGGTTTAGTTCATAACTAAGAAAGAAAACATCTCAAGAGAAAAGATAAAACAAAACATAAGAAATTTCTAAAACTCCCTGAAGGAATTGAAGGAGAATTTTGCCGTCTTGAGTATAATTTCGGCTTCTTGGGATGGATCAGCTGGCTATCTTCAAGTGATTCCCACAATTCTGACCTTTCCAGCTTGGCTCCTTGGCCTAGCTCGCCTCTTGTTTCGGCTTCTGCCAAACTCCCTTTCAAGTTGCCCCCTTGGGTGTTTATATAGACTTTGTGATGCCTTACTTGGCCCCTAAGTATCCTAATTTAAGTAGAATTTCTGCTAGGGTGTTTGAATAGGCTTTGGAATGTGTTTCTTTGCCTCCAAGTATCCTTTCAAAAATGAAATTGCTCTTTCCAGCGACAGGGGCACGACGATGGCACACACCCGTGTGAATCGTGGTCAGGCCGTGCTCAAACTTCTTTAATGAGGCACGGCCATGTGAATCAAGATCAAGCCGTGTTCTAGTAGATTGACATGGCATAGCCGTGTGGGCTTAAGTCCAGGCCGTGTCAATTTCCTTTTTGGCCCAATTTGGTCTGTTTTAGGCCCGTTTCTCATTCTTTTCATCCTCGGGTGCTTTCCTGAGTATAAGACATGAAAAGAAAGGATTAAGAGCACCTTTTTACATAAATCGAGGGATAAATCATCCAAAAGCATACTAAATGTGGGATTAAAATATGTTACTTTTACGGTTTATCAGTTATATACCATCTTACTTACTTAGCTCATTTACCCATGAACTAATTGGATTATCGTAAAATATTCAAATTCACATTGCATAAATAATGATTCCAACGCCATATCCCGAATATGGTCTTACATGGGATCACTTCTTGATGCCGATGCCACATCCCAGATGTGGTCTTATACGGGATCTCAAAGCTCGATGTCGATGCCATGTCCCAGACATGGTCTTATACGAGATCATACATGGATGTCGATGCCATATCCCAGATATGGTCTTATACGAGATATTTCTTTGGTGCCGAAGCCATGTCCTAGACATGGTCTTATACGGGACCTTCCTTATCTCTTGTGAATACATAGATATCATTCTTATTCCGGAACTTTAACCGGGACTTTAACTTTACTTATACTCACCATTTCCTCTTCGAAGCTTCCTTACTCAAATTTCATAAAAATGACATACATTATCATAATATTATACGGTTTCAAATATCGAAACATTATGAAACTTTAACTTCATACAAACTTACCTCGAATCTCAAAATGTGTATCAATGCTCGATTTAGTCCTCGATTTTGTTCTTGCCTCGGTTTTGATCCGGGCTTCGCATTTCTTGATCTATAGTAACAATTTCACTTGTTAAATTCACACATAGACTAATTCGACTCATAATTCATATTTTGGCAAAATTACAATTTTGCCCCTAAACTTTTTCATAATTACGCTTTTGCCCCTAGGCTCGTAATTGATTTTCATTCAACTTTCTTGTATTTCAAGCCTAGCAGAATCATTTTCATAACTATAGAAACCTTCAATTTCTACTATTTCACTCATGTATGACCATTTTCATAACTTTTACAATTTGGCTCCTACATGCATTTTTCTTGAAAACCACTTAGAAAAAGATGTTTACCCTACATCAAACTTTCATAATCTTCCATAAAACATCAAAATATATGCATGTCATACATGGGTAAATTTTTTATCATGAACCCTAGCTCAAAATATAGCTAGGAATAGCTAAACCGAGCTACGAGGGTTTCAAAAATACGAAGAACATTAAAAACGGGGCTAGGATGCACTTACTTTGTGTAACACCCCATACCGATGTCTGACACCAAGACTGAATACGAGGCATTACCATGCTTAAACTTACTGAACTCTTCGAAACGGGCTATAAAATTTCATTTAAGCCTATCACTTACGCAATCTCGGCCTACGAGGCCTTAAACATACCTCCAAGAGGTTTTTGAACTAATCCCGAAACTTTTACGAACTTGAGATACTTTTCCTCAAAACAGGGGCCACACGCCCGTGTTGGTTTAGAGACACGCCTGTGTACCCCTAAGACATGCCCGTGCCTACAACCGTGGTCGAATCTGACTAAAACCACACGACCTTGATACTCCCATGGCCCTAAACCGTGTGCCTTACCTTGACATTCTGACTTATCTACTCGGCCTAGGGCACACGCCCATGTGCTAACCGTGTGACACACACGGCCCAGACACACGGCCGTGTGTCTATTTATGTGGGCACTTAGAGGCTATCTACCAAGCCTTTTACCACTCTCATATGCATACCTTCATACATCATTACATAACGCCACATAGCGTCAATATAACTCTTGAATTACAGACATTTAATCATAAGAGAAGTAAAGTATTCATCCCATACACTAGGGAGAACTATATCCAATACAATTACAAACAACTTAAGCCATCATCTATGGCTATACACAACCAAACTATAAGTTCTCTTAGGCCAACACAATTTGGCTACATCAATTAGAACTTAATCAACTTTAAAAAAATCCCTATACATGCCATGACTCATAAGAACTTGAAACACCATACCAGGAGTCTACTCGATAGTGTGAAAACATCTCCAGTGGCCTTCAACCCTAGCTAGCTAAATAACCTATAAGAGATGGAAAAGAGGAATGGAGTAAGCAATAATACTTAGTAAGTCCATCTGCATATAACTGATAAATACTGATATTCATTGAATATACACAACCACAAAGTATTATAATGAGTGTTACTCATAAACTCATGGTCTCTTACTCGATCATTCTTGAAACTTACTTATTTTATCTTTTACCACATTCAAACCATGCCACAAGCCAATTGCTCGTGTTAATTAGCATACATTCATGCATTAATCACCACATGATCACATAAAAGAACACATCAAGCATTTTAATAAGCCACTCATATACTAATCTCTTGGTGGTTTCGCACTTAGCCCACCATCGATCTCTAATAGGGTGGTATCGTACTTAGCCCACCAATCATTGATAACTATGGTGATTTCGCACTTAGCTCACCAATCATTTATAACTATGGTAGTTTCGCACTTAGCCCACCAAATAATTTCATAAGCGATGGTATCGCACACAGCCCATCGATTAGTAATTAATTGGTTGGTAAGGCACACAGCCCACCGATAATAATATGGTTCATGGTATCATACACAACCCATCGATTAGTAATTAATTGGGTGGTAACGCACACAGCCTATCGATAATAGTAAGGTTAATGGTGTCGCACACAGCCCATCACTAACCATCAATAAGGTGATTTCGCAAATAGCTCACCGTTATTATACATTCATGGATAATTATCCTTATGTACATCTCTATTTCAAATGTTCATACGGGAACATCCTCACACACTACTATTCTTGCTTAACTTTCTACGATACTTGTTCGCATTCACATAATGCATTTATAAATATAACTTATGCAACTGAGGTGCATCAATTACATATAACCCACTAGGGGTTCATCATGTATCGAATTTACCTCCATTTAGTTCTAAGACATACTTGTGCTTCTCATAGTACAGCTACATACTCTCTCTCTTTGAACATACCCGTTGAATCACTCAAATTGTTAAATAACACTCTTGAGTCTCATAAACATAATGTCATATTGACATCGTACCCCAATTGGGTCTCACATGTATTAACATATCGATGCCATGTCCCGGACATGGCCTTACACAAATTTTCACACCGAGGTCATATTCCAATATGGTCTTGCACGGGACCTTAATTATCAACATATCATGCAAATTTCTTTTCCCTTTAGTCTAAAATTAAAATAAGACTCTCATTTCTTGACATTTCGTCAAAACGTACTTAATGTATACATAAAGGCAATTAAACAATCCATACAACATCGAAATGTTAAGTACTTCACTTAGAATTTCATAATTTAGCATATGAACTTACCTCGATGTCGAAAGGGTCGAAAAGAACTTTTTGCCCACATTTCTCTTTTCACCCGTTCTAGGTTTGAATCTCATTTTTCCATGATCTATCATATCACATTTAGCTCAATTATTAGTCACATTAATAGTGTGACCTAAAAATCATCTTATGGAAAATTTATGTTTTTTACCTTTAAACTTTCACATAATTACACTTTACCCCAAGGCTCGTAAATTGATTTTTATTCAATTTTCTTTGTATTTTGGACTTAGCCAAAACATTTTCATAACTATAGCTATCCGCATTTCTCACTAATTCATGCACTTAGGACCAATTTTACAACTTTTGCAACTCGGTCCTTTTTGTCATTTTCGTCGAAAATCACTTAGTAAAACTTGTTTCTCTTCTCATGGACATCCATAATCCACCATTAATCATCAAAATACACACTTAAACAACTATGGCAAATTTCACAAACTTCAACAATTTTGAAAATGAAGGTACGGGATAGCTAAATCAAGTTACCACGACTCCGAAAACATAGAAATCATTAAAAAGAGGCAAAAACCACTCACCTATCAAGCTCCCAAGCTTGGCCGAACATGGCTTTCTCCATGGCTGCCCATTTCTTTTCTCACAATGGGCTGGAGAAGAAAATAGTAAAGAATGGTGCCTTTTTACTATTTTTGTCTTATTATACCCATTTAATTTAACTTCCAAATTTGCCCTTTTTCTTTTCAACTAACTTCAAAAATACCAAACAAATATCTTCCATCAACTTATAAGTGGGCTAATTTCTTCATAAGGACCTTCACTTTAAAAACCCATCACAATTACACCCTTTATCATCTAGAACACACACTTTTCACTTATAACAATTTAATCTTACTAACCAAATTAAACACTTTTTTGATAAAATTTCTCAACGAAATTTTCACACAACAATTCAATCACATTATAGGCCTAAAATTGATAATCCAAGCTATTTCATACTTAAAGCATCTAGGACGTCATATTTTGCAACTTATTTAATTTAGTCTAAAAGTCAAATCGGACACTTTATGCCTAAAATTTCTTCATGAAATTTTTTTACACATGCATACGAACATATCATAAACCTCATAACAATCATAAAATAATTATTTCTAATTCAGATTCATGGTCTCAAACCACTATTCTGACTAGGCCCTAATTCGGGATGTTACACTTTGAGCTTGAAAATGAACAAAACCCTAGCTATGGAGTCCTTGCAAAATTCAACACTTAAAGGAAGAAGATGGACAAGATTTTGACTTATTTTTCCCTTTTTATTTCATTAATTAACCAAATGACCAAAATGCCCTTAATGCTCTTTCTTGAGATCTTTCCTTCCCATGTCCATTTTTTTCCATCTTATTATATAATGGTCTAATTGCTAAATAAGGACTTCTAATAATTTTTTATGATGCTATTTCATACTTAAAATTTCTTGAAACTCATATTTTCTAATCTTTGCAATTTAGTCCTAATGGACAATTTAATCACTAATTAATAAAATTTCTTCATGAGATTTTCACAAAATCATAAAATCACCTCATAAACCTTATAGAAATCATAAAGCTTATATTTTCTATTTCAGATTTGTGGTCTCGCACCACTATTTCGATTAGACCTTAAATCGAGCTGTTATAATTCTCCCCCTTAGGGATTTTCGTCCCCGAAACTCTTACCGGTAAAAATGTTTGGGTATTGATACCTCATAGCCTCCTCGGGCTCCCATGTAGCCTCTTCTACCCCATGTCTCTGCCATAAGACTTTCACAAGAGCTATACTTTTATTTCTTAACTGCTTGACTTCTCGGGCTAGAATCTTGACCGGTTCTTCACCATATGTCATGTGGGGTTGAATCTCAACCTCTGTCGGTGTGATCACAGGCAAAGGGTCTGATCAGTAGCATCGCAACATAGACACATGAAACATATCGCGAATCTTCTCTAACTCAGATTGCAAAGCTAATCGATATGCTACCGGCCCTATCCTCTCGGTGATATCATATGGTCCGATAAAACCAGGACTCAATTTACCTTTCCTGCCAAATCTAAGAACTTTCCTCAATGGAGACACTTTCAAGAATACTCTATCACTGACTTGGTACTCAATTTCTTTCCTTTTCAAATCTGAATAGGATTTTTTTTTGATCAGATGCCGCTTTCAGGTAATCTCGAATTACCTTTACTTTTTCTTCAGTTTCTCTAACCAAATCAACCTCATGAATCTGGTTTTCCTTGAGCTCGGTCCAATATAGAGGCGTTCGGCACTTACGCCCGTACAATGCCTCATAAGGCTCCATTTTCAAGCTTTACTAAAAGCTGTTATTGTAGGCAAATTCTACCAACTGTAAGTACTTTCCCAGCTTTCTTAAAACTTAAGAACACAACACCTGAACATATCTTCAAGAACTTGAATCAACCTCTCCGACTGGCCGTCGGTTTGGGGGTGAAAGTTTGTACTAAAATTCAACTTTGTGCCCAAATCCTCTTGCAACCTTTTCCAAAATCTAGATGTAAATCTCGGATCTCTATTCGATATAATCGATAAGGGCACTCCGTGTAGCCTCACAATCCCGAAAATGTATGTACAAGTTTGCCAACTTATCAAGTGAGTAGTCAACTCAGACAGGTATGAAATGGGCTGACTTTGTAAGTCTATCAATTACAACCCATACAGCATCTTTCTTACTAGGTTTCAACGGTAACCCGTTTACAAAATCAATGGTAACTTGGTCCCATTTCCATTCGGGAACCATAATAGGTTGAAACAAACCCGAGGGTACTTGATGTTCAGCTTTTACTTGTTAACAAATTAAACATCTTGAAACAAACTCAGAAATATCTTTCTTTATACTCAGCCACCAATACCATATCTTCAAGTCATTATACATCTTTGTACTCCCCGAGTGTACAAATAAACATCCACTATGTGCCTCACGTAAAACTCTTCGAATGAGCTCCTCATTTCTCAGTATACAGATTCTATCTCTAAAAATTAAACATCCATCAGAGTTTATTCAAAAGTTAGACTCAACACCCAACTCACACTAAACTCTTTTAGCTTGCAATTCACTGTCACCTTTCTAAGCTTCATAAATCTCTTGAAGGAACATCGGTCTAGCCCTCAGCTTAGCTAGAATAGAACTATCGTCTAACAAGGTCACCAATGTATTCATAGCTCTCAAAGCAAATAAGGATTTTCTACTCAAAGCATCAACGGCCACATTCGCCTTTCCCGAGTGTTAATCAATAACCAGCTTATAATATTTTATCAGCTCTAACCATCTTCGCTACCTTAAGTTCAACTCCTTTTGAGTCATCAAGTGCTTTAGGCTTTTATGATCGGTGAATATCCGACATCTTTCACCATACAAATGGTGTCTCCAAATTTTCAATACAAAGACAACGGCAGCCAACTCTAAATCATGCGTCGGGTAATTCTTCTCATGTGGCTTTAACTGTATGGAGGCATAGGCTATCACCTTGCCTTCTTTCATAAGCACATAGACCAGTCCATTCAAGGATGCATCGCTGTATATCACAATTTCTTTTCCCGGCTCAAGTTGTACTAAAACTAGAGCCTTTGTTAACAATGCCTTTAATTTCTCAAAACTTTGCTGGCACTTTTCTGTCCACTCAAACTTTACATCTTTTTGTAATAATCTCGTCATCGGTGTAGCTATCATGGAGAATCCTTTAACGAACCGTCGATAATAGCCAGCTAGGCCCAAAAAGCTTCTAACCTCTAACACATTTTTCAACGGTTTCCAATCAACAATAGCCGACATCTTACTTGGGTTAACTCAGACTCCATCTTCTAAGACAATGTGTCCCAAGAATCCAACTTCCTTAAGCCAAAACTCACTTTTACTAAACTTGGCATATAGTTGATTATCTCGCAAAATCTGTAAGACTGTCTTTAAAAGTTTGGCATGCTCGTGCTCATCCCGGGAATATACCAGTGTGCCATCAATAAAAAACCACTACAAACTTATTTAGAAATGGTCGAAAGATGCGATTCACTAAATCCATAAACACGGCAGGGGCATTTGTTAAACCAAAAGGCATGACTAAAAATTCATAGTGCCCATACCTCGTCCGAAATGCAGTCTTTGGAACATCTGAATCTTTTACTGTCAACTAGTAATATCCCGACCTCAAATCTATCTTGGAAAACATGGCAGCTCCCTTCAATTGATCGAACAGATCATCAATCCTTGGCAAAGGGTACTTGTTCTTCATGGTTACCTTATTAAGCTGTCGGTAATCTATGCACAATCTCATAGAACCATCTTTCTTTTTCACAAATAGTATGGGAGCACCCCATAGAGAATAACTCAATCTAGCTAAACCTTTGTCTGTTAACTCTTGCAACTGTGCCTTCAATTCCTTCAACTCAGTTAGAGCTATTTTGTATGGAGCAATTGATATAGGTGCCATACCAGGAACTAATTCAATTCTGAATTCAACCTCTCTAACCGGAGGCAACCCTGGCAACTCTTCTGGAAACACATTTGGGTACTCGTATACTATCAACACTGATTCAATCTTTAACTCAGTTTCTTTAGCATTCATAATGAAAGCAATATATGCGTTATACCCCTTTCTTACATATCTTTGAGCTGACATATGAGAGATCACTACCAGCGATCTGTCTTGTTCATCTGATTCAACACGAAGAGTGTCCTCATTTTAACATCTCAATTCAACTTATTTCTTTCCACAATTTACTGTCACATCATGGGTAGTTAACCAGTCTATACCAAGGATTATATCAAATTCATCAAATGGAAAAAGCATGAGATTTGCCTTAAAATAATGACCTCTAACCATCAATGGAAAATCTTTGCATACTTTGTCAACTAATACACTTTTACCTAAAGGATTAGACACTTTTATCACAAATTCTATGAACTCTACGAATATGCTCATTCTAGATACTAGTTTCATACAAATATATGAATGAGTAGATCTCGGATCTATCAAAGCAATAAATTTAGTATCATAGAGAGAAAATGTACCCGTAATCACATCAGGAGATGATGCCTCTTCGCGAGCACGAATGGCATAGGTCCTCGCAGGTGCTCTACCTTTAGATCTCGAAGCCTGCTCTCTGGGTACATTCTTACTACTTGTTCCAGTTCCCAGGTTTCTCTGTGGTTTTCCTCTAGTAGTGCCTCCCAGTCTCGCATCCTGAGGCTTCTCTTTCTCGTCCATTTTAGGGAAATTTCTAATCCACACCTGAAACATGCTTTCTCATTTGCTCGACATTCGCCGGAATGATGTATGCCACACTGTGGACACTCCGGTCTACTTGGTCTGATGTTGCCAACACTAGCAACTGATGTGGTTTGGGCTTTAGGCCCTAAGTACTATTTGCTCTTACTTTTGTTTGAGAACCCGGATGAAGTAGCTGATCGGGTAGAAAAATCTCTCGACTTTTTAGATGAGGACTGAAATGACTTACTCAATTGTCTCTTTCTTGAATCACGAGACTCCATCTCAGCTTTTCTTTCCTCTTTCACTAATTCCTCTACCTTACAAGCCCGGTGTACTAATACAACAAATTCCTTCAACTCAAGGATACCAACAATTTGATATCTTCATTTAGCCCGTCCTCAAATCTCTTACACATGATGGCTTCGTAGGACACACACTCCCGAGCGTACTTGCTGAGCCTCACAAACTCACGCTCGTATTGAGTTACTGTTATCTTTCCTTGTTTCAGTTTAAGGAATTCCTTTCTCTTCTGATCAATGAATCTTTGGCTTATATACTTCTTCCGAAATTCTTCTTGGAAAAACTCCTATGTAACTCTTTCCCTTGGTACAACCGATACAAGAGTATTCTACCACTGATAAGCGAAACCTCTCAGAAGAGACACTACACACTTCATGCACTCTTCAGGTGTGCATGATAATTCATCAAATACCTTGATGGTATTTTCAAGCCAAAACTCTACCCTTTCCGGATCGTCATCTTTACCAGCCCAGAATTCCTCGGCTCCTTGTTTCCGGATTCTATCAATTGAAGGCTTTTCTCTTCTTACCACTTCTACCACTTAGGGAGCTATATGGGTAGGTTGAGGAATAGGCGGGGGTGGAGGAGGTCGAGCATTTGGATTTGCTCGAATTTACTCTGTGTACCAATTACTCATCATATAGAGAAAGGCTTCTTGGGCCTCTTCTCCCTGACCCAAAGTCTCGGGTCTACTCTCTACTGGCGCGATCCCTTGCGTGGAAGCCGACACATTACTTGCAGCATCATCGGCTGCAGCTCGGTCGAAATCAGGATCAGGATCCATTAACTATATAAAAATATAATTTAAGTCATCAGAAGTTATCACACTAGAAATATATAAATACTCTTATGTATAGCATGTATAACTATTGTAACATCCTTAAATAGGGGCTATTATGTTTCAACTGTTTGCATGTGTATGGCTTGGTTGTAATATTAATTGAGGTGTTTTAGGGTTTAGGGATAAGCCAAGGATAGGCCAGAACTATAGGAAAATTTTTATTTTTAAGCTTTGGTTAAGGGGAGCTAAAGGAGCTAGGGGCTAAGAATATTCTGTGGTAAACTTTAGCACAAGAATAGCCTTGGTAAAGTGGCAAGGAGGCGCCACTTAGGGCCTTGAGAAGTGATGCCACATACAGGGAAAGAGAGCTTGGGTTCAAGCTGCAGAAATCCCTTGCTGCTAATTCTTTTTGACGCCAGAGAGGGGAAGAGTTGTGCTTAGCTCAAACTCTGGTGGATAACTGTTGGACAAGTTAATAGATTTGAACGAGTGGAGAAGAGAGAATTTAGGAGTTTGAACAATTCAAACTCATTTGAATGGTTGGCCAGGAGAAGTTTGAAGAGTTTGCCGAAATTTAAATTGTGTGAGGAGGTGTATTCGATTGGAAGACTTAGGAAGAGTGCCCGAATTCCTTAGTGACATTTTCGGCTAGTTAAGCTTTGGTACATTCGGTTGAGAAGCAAAACTGAAACCTCGTTTGGCACTTGTCGAATTCCCTTTTGAAGCACCTAGTCGAATCCCAAAAAGAACCATTTGAGTTTTCTTTCTTTTCCTCATTTGAAACCGAAAGCCGAAAGCACTTTCAGCTTTTGCTAATTTCTTTCTTTGGTATTGAGCCGAATCTCCATTTGAATTCCTCTCTTATTTCTTTGAAGCTGAAACACTATTCTTCCTAAATCTCATCTCTTTTTGCTCTCCATTCTTATTGGTTGGCTGAACCTTCTTCTTTCTCAAGCCACTCCCTTTTCCATTGATTCTTTCATCTTCTTCTCACCATCATTCAACCGAATACTTCCCTTCCATTCCGTTATTTCATTTTAGCCGAATCTCCCTTGATTATTTCACCACCATTGCCGAAATCTCTCTCTATTTTCTCTTCTTATTTCAACACTTTGGCCGAATATCAACCACTAAAGATCTCTTTCTTTTTTTTTCTCTCCTTACGTTGTAGATCTCTCTTGTCTTCTACTCTAGTCGATTTTGGAGTGGGTAAGTGTTCTTGGCTGAATCTTTACCATTTTCTTCTCTTTTCTCTGTCGACTCACATGGAAACAAAAGCTGAATTTTGGCATTTGTCTTGATTCTCATTCATCTGTGAAATCAGATTCTCCTAGGTTCTTCGGGATTTGGAAGCAGTGGATCGTGGTCATCTACTCTCACTGCCAATCGGTTTCGTTAATTCAGTGGTAAGGTTACATATCGATTCAATCATTCTCTTATTTGTTTGAAAAGCCGAAGGCTATTAAGGTTAAGTTATTTAGTGTTGGCCGATTGTAGGGGAAGGCTTGATCTCGCATACCACGGGTTGTGGTTAGTGCTCGAAAGGCGTTAAGGTAAGGATTGTGGTTGTGTGTTAACTTTTCGAGATTTACAAAGTGTACCCAAATGGCTTTTTGCTAATAGATGTCATTGGCCGAATGTAGAAAAGGGGTATTCTATACGTTGGACCTTGATCTATGGCATTCAATAGTCGCGTTAGTAATTAGGTGTGTATCTTACACACTTCATAATCTATTTAAACTTGCTAAAAACCTAAACTACGTTAAGAGCTGAAACTGTATAGATTTTGACATGGTACCCTTATGGGTATGAGCAAGGATTTCGGGTAAGTTTGTTTGATGAGTTAAAATACTTGATTCTGATGAAATCGCATATGTTATGTTTCAATATATGTTTAATGATTAAGCATGTTAGCATGATATGTATATGCATTGCATTATTTTGGGTGATATGAGAGGAGGGGGAAGGTTGATATATGTGACTTTGGGTCACCAGTTGTTTGGCACCACCAGTGGTTTGGTACCACAGTTGATATTCGTGACTTTGGGTCACCAGAGGTTTGGCACCTCATAGCGACTCGTCCTAGTGGCTTAGCACCACAGTGGGTTGGCCCCACATTTGATAAAACGGGATTGTCGCCAGTGATTTGGTATCACAACGTGGGTTGGCCCACATATGGATTATTCGTGACTTTGGGTCACCAGTGGTTTGGCACCACAATTATATTGATATCAGTGACTTTGGGTCACCAGTGGTTTGGCACCACCAGTGGTTTGGTACCACACGGGTTAGAATAAGGAGTTGTGGATGGCTAGGGTTGGGGTGCATGATATGTTTACTTGGTTATGACTTGTGTAAGGATGTTACTATAATCGGGAGGGGGATTATGCACTGAGTCTTGGTGACTCACCTTCTCCTTTATCTTTTTCAGGTGACTCGTAGATCGCGGATGAGGAGCCGGGTGGACTCGAGGTGGCCATACGACTTTTGCTTTCAGTTTTACTTGGACTTTTGATTTGGGTACTTTCATTTTAAATTTCGATTTTATTTGGGTTTGTAATAAGGCCATTAGTATTTTTATTTTGGGTTTTATTATATCTGCTTTGAATTTTCAAATGTTGCTAAGTAAATTGCTTAATAAGTAAACTGCTTAATATGTTTTAGATAACCTGATAATCAAAGTTTTTGAAATCATACTACATCATGGGTTTTCTAAACCTTACCATCAGGTAACAATATTCGCAAAATGATACAAAGTTAACCTAAATGATTTTCAAACCTATGTTTTCCAAGCTCAAATACAAATGATTTTACAGCCACTAAGTTCAATTCACTCGGGTTTCTAACAGACTTGAATGTTTTCTAAAGTTAAGAGTGATAAATGAGTTTACAAAAGAGATTTCCAGGTTTTCCAAAGACAACATAATGTTTTCAACTTTACATGCACAAGATTTCTCCAAACACAAAGCAATAAAGGAGTTTTCAATAAAAATTAACCGGTAACTTATTTTTTTCAAAACATTTTCACTCTGAAACATGCCAGATTCGGTCGTGGTGTGTTGACCGGGTTTGGGGTGTTATAGCTATACTCATGCTTCCCCTACATTAGTCCTAGAATCGACTAAATCGTAGCTCTTGTAACAATTTGGTTTAGACCCTAGTCGAAACAGTAGTTTTAGAACCACAAATCTGAGTCTGCATAATATTTTAATATTATTTTTTGTGCCTTTGATATGTGACTAAGCATGTGTGAAAGCCTCGTATGAAAATTTGACCATTTGTGTTCTTAATTTGATAAAAGGATTAAATTGCATTGAAGGCAAAATTTGCATGCTTTATGAAAAGACACCTATTTGATGTGGCTTTTAAATGAGGAGGCCTTAAGGGGCAACTAAACCACTATTTAGTTAGTGGATGGATAAAGGACAAATATATCCTTAATGTATGTTTGTTTTAATTATTAATTGGAAGGTTAATAAGGTAAACAGATTAATATAAATGTTATAATAAGATAAAACATGATGGATGGCTTTTATTATCCTTTTTGTGCTAAAATTGAAGAAAAGAAAAGAATGAAAAATCCAAGCTAGGTTTCGGTCCTTTACAAGCAAAATTAAGGTATGTTTTGACTTTGATTTTTAATGATTTTTATGTTTTTGAGATTGTTGCTTAGTCTACTATAAAACCCATGTTTTAATTTGAAGAATTGATGATGTTTATGAAATGTGCCATTGAAGAAATGGTGAGCTTTGTGATGAGTATTGGTGTTAAATGAAAGATATGTGTTTAATGAACATGTTTTGTTCTTGAATTTTTGGTGAATTTAGCTAATTAGGGCTATATTGTGAACATAGTATTGTGGGGGACTAAATTGTAAAATAAATAAAATGTTTGGACTTGTATGAGATATATGAGCATTCGACTAAGCATGAGTATATGGTTATTTTGTATATTTGATGCTTTGAGAAAAATGGACTAAATTGATAAAATGTACAAATGTGGGGGGGCTAAGTTGTAAATAGCCCTAAATGTATGTTTTTGGATTGAATTGAATAATTTGATGAATGAAAGGGTTAAATTTGAATATGTATAGATCAAGAACGAAGAAAACGGACTTAGATCGCGGGAAAACAAATATAGTCAAATAACTGAGTCCAAACGATTATCCGAATCCGAGTTAAGTCTATATACAAATAAATGTATCTGGTATTGAATTAAGTATGTTCATATGATTATCTATAATGATGAATGTATATTAGATGTTGTGTATATGAATTCTGAGATGGAATCGACATAGCTTAATGTCTGAGAAGTTCCGTCTAAACCTAGGAATAAATAGGATTAACTATGTCATGACATAGATGCCTGTTGTGTGGTATCATGTAAGACCATGTTTGGGACGTTGGTGTTGATTAGAAATTTCGTGTAAGATCACGTCTGGGACGATGGCATCGATATGAGACTTATGTGTAAGACCATGTTTGGGACATTAGCATCGTAATTATTCGTGTAAGACCCTGTCTAGGACAGTGGCATCGACATCTGACTACATGTAAGATCACGTCTGGGACGTTGGCACTGTACCACTATTCTGAGCACTCTGAGTATCCTATTAGATTCCGAACGGTTCACCGGGCAAATTTGAGATACGAACGATTATGCAAACTGTATTTCTGTTTCAAGTACGCTTGTTATGTACACTAAGTGTGTATGAAAGGTAAGTGTCTATGTGAACTTACTAAGAGAAATATGTGAAATGAAATGATGGAATGATATGTGAAGATATGCTTAAAAGAGCTATGTGTTTTTATGATGTTTGAGTTGAAGAATGTGGTAAGATATGGCTAAGCAAATGAGTCAAAGAAATATATGTGTATTTTATGCTAAGTTTATTTGTATATGGCTTACTAAGCTTTTGAAAGCTTACTCTGTGTGTGTTTGCTCTGTTTTATAGATTGTCAAAGCTATTGGAGGCTTAGAGACCGTCGAGGATTGTCATCACACTACTCAAATTCATTTTGGTACTTTTGAAATGTGTATAGAGCTAAATATGTCATGTATAGGCTAGTTGTTTTGGATTATGGTTGAAATGTGTATAAATGGCCATGAGATGTGGCTAGATACATGTTGATGATATGCATGAGTGAATATGATATATGATGCTTGATTTGGTATGGTTTGGTAGTTAATGAAATGGCCAAGATTTATGTAAGCATATGAAAGCATTATGAGTATGTATGTTTGAGCAAAGGAATGATCATATAAAAGGTAATTGTTGATGAAATATGTTTAAAAGTATATGTGTGTTAATTGGACAAAGTGGTATGATTGGAAATAGGATTGAATGTGGAGACTTGTTGATTATTTGGCTTGTCTTTAATTGTCAATTGTGTAAAAAAAATGAATTGGTATAATGCTTGTAGGTATGATCTTATTTTGGGGGGCATTTTGGCCTTACAAATGACCTGTTTTGCCTACAAGGCTGTGGCACATGGGCGTGCCTGGTAGCCGTGTGGTTAAGTCAGTAGCTAGCCTAACTTTACACGGCCATGGTACACGGGCGTGCCTGGTAGCTGTGTGGTTAAGTCAGTAGCTAACCTAATGTTACACGGCCATGGCACACGGGCGTGCCTGGTGGCCGTGTGGATAAGTCAGTATACATGCTCGGATTTGGCACGGCCAGGACACATGGGTGTGTCTAGTAGCTGTGGGAGGCACACAGCCTACCCACACGGGCGTGTGGCCTCTATAACTTAGAAAGGTTTTAAATTTTCTGAGAATTTTAGTATGAGTTCAGTTTAGTCCCGACCCTATTCTAAAGTATGATTAAGGTCTTGTGGACCTATGAAAGGGACACTTTGATTGGGATTGATGAATGGTTGTATGAAATGTCTGTAAAAGTTTTTGATCTATCCGGTAATGCCTTTAACCCTAATTCGATGATAGATACGGGTTAAGGGTGTTACATTTGATTGGTATCGGAGCTACGGTTTGGCCGATTCTTGGACTAATGTATCATGTGAGAGTCTAGCTATACATGCCATATATCTGAACTGTGATAGTGTGATGAATCCTAACATGTAAAATGTGTTTTACGTATAGTAATGGATCCCAGAAGAGCCGTAGCTGACGATGTAGAAATTAATGCGCGTACTCCTGCGCAAGGGATAGCGCCATCTGATTCAAAACCAGCTACGAGCAGTCAAGAGGGAGAAGCTAAACAACCTTTCTTCCAGATGATGAGTGAATGGTTCACTCAATTTATAGGAAATAATCCGACTGTTTCACAACCTCCGCCCCTGCTTAATCCCCCTCAGACATCAGCTATGCCTCCGACTACGAATCTGAATCTGTTGAAGAAGCCTCAAGTTGACAAAATTCGCAAGTATGGGGCTGAAGAGTTCAGGGCTTCTAGTGATAATGATGTTGAGAGAGCCGAGTTTTGGCTAGAGAACACAATCTGGGTATTTGATGAAATATCTTTGACTCTAGAAGAAAGTATTAAATGTGTTATTTCACTATTACGATATGCAGCTTATCAGTTGTGGAAGACTTTAGTTTCTATTGTTTCGAAAGAGCGGGTCACTTGGGATTTCTTCCAGTATGAGTTTCGAAAGAAATACATTAGTCAGAGATTAATTGATCAGAAATGGAAAGAATTTTTGGAATTGAAACAGGGCTGCATGTCTGTCACTAAATACAAACGAGAGTTCGTGAGGTTAAGTTAGTATGCTCGAGAATGTGTATCATCGGAAGCAATAATGTGTAAGAGGTTTGAAGATGGTTTAAATGAAGATATTTGCTTACTAGTCGGGATTTTAAAGATAAAAGAGTTTGTGGTACTTGTTGGTCGAGCTTGTTTCAGATGTGGATCATTAGACCATTTCATTCGTGATTGCCCAGAGTCTGTTCAGCTAGAGACTGCCCAGAATCCGAGATCTGATAATGCTCTAGTGAGAGGTGGACCTTCCCAAAATATAAAAAAATTAGTGGTAGTAAGAGAACTCCAAAAGATACTATTGCGAGATCCAAAGCTAGAACGCCTGACAAAGCATATACTATCCGAGCTCGTGAAGAAGCTTCATCTCTAGATGTTATAACGAGTACATTTAAACTTTATGATACTTCTGTGATTGCATTGATAGACCCTGGTTCTACACATTCGTATATATGCATAAACTTAGTTTCCAGTAAGACTTTGCCTATAGAGTTTACTGAATTTGTTATAAAAGTATCGGACCCCTTAGGTAAAAGTGTTTTGGTTGACAAAGTATGCAAGAACTGTCCGTTAATGTTTTGAGATGTATGTTTTCCTGCTGATCTGATGCTATTACCATTTGATGAGTTTGATATCATGCTAGGTATGGATTGGTTGACGTTGCATGATGCTATTGTGAACTGTAAAAGAAAGACTATTGATTTGAGATGTTCGAATAATGAAATAGTACGGGTTGAATCTAGTGATTTGAATGGTTTGCTTCCTGTGATATCTGTATTAAAAGCTCAGAGTTATATGAAAAAGGGATATAAAGCCTACTTTGCTTATGTAATTGATTCGAAAGTGTCTGAAAAGAAAATTGAATCAGTGCCAGTCGTTTGTGAGTTTTCTGATGTATTCCCTGAAGAACTACCGGGATTGCCTCCGATATGTGAAGTTGAATTTGGTATTGATCTGTTGCCCAGTACGACACCTATTTCGATAGCTCCGTATAGAATGGCACCAACAGAATTGAAAGAGTTAAAGTTACAGTTGCAAGAATTAACAGATAGAGGGTTTGCAAGACCAAGTTTCTTACCTTGGGGTGCTCCTGTTCTGTTTGTGAAAAAGAAAGATGGTACGATGAGAATGTACATTGACTATCATCAGTTAAAAAAAGTGACCATAACGAATAAATATCCATTGCCCAGGATTGACAATTTGTTTGATCAACTAAAAGGAGCCACTGTGTTTTCTAAGATTGATCTGAGATTGGGATACTACCAGTTGAGAGTGAAAGATTCAGGCATTCCGAAAATTGCTCTCAGAACGAGGTACAAGCATTATGAGTTTTTAGTTATGCCTTTCGGACTAACGAATGCTCCTGCTATTTTTATGGATTTGATGAATAGAATTTTCAGACTGTACCTAGATCGAATTGTTGTTATTTTCATTGCCGACATTTTGATTTATTCATGTAATAAAGACGAGCATGCTGAACATCTGAGAGTTGTGTTGCAAACTCTGCGAGATAGGCTATTATATGCGAAATTAAGTAAATGTGAATTCTGGTTGCGTGAAGTCAGTTTTCTGGAACATATTGTATCTGCCTCTAGAATAAGAGTCGACCCGAGTAAAATTTCTACTATTCTGGAATGGAAACCTCCGAAAAATGTGTCTGTTAACTAAATTGCTTCAGAAAGATGTTAGATTTGAATGGTCCGATAGATGTCAGAAAAGTTTTGATCAGTTGAAAGCCTTTTTGATCAAGCTCCGCTTTTGTACAACAGACCAGTCGCAAAAGAGTTTGTAATTTACAGTGATGCTTCGTTAAATGGTCTGGGATGTGTTTTGATGCAAGAAGGCAAAGTTGTTGCTTATGCCTCGAGATAAATAAAGCCGCATGAAAAGAATTATCCGACACATGACCTTGAGTTAGCTACTATTGTATTCGCATTAAACATATGGCATCATTATCTGTTTGGTAAGAAATGCCACATGTTTTTAGATCATTAAAGTTTAAAATATCTAATGACCCAGAAAGATTTGAATCTGCGACAAAGAAGATGGTTAGAGTTGTTGAAAGATTATCAACTTGTAATTAATTATCATCCGAATAAAGCAAATGTCGTTGCTGATGCACTGTGTAGGAAATCACTGTTTGCATTGCGAACATTGAATACTCAATTAGATCTGTTTGATGATAGTTCAGTGATAGCTGAATTGAAAGCAAAATCGTTGTTTTTACAGTAGATATGTGATGCTCAAAAATTTGATTATGAAATAATAGCGAGACGAGCTTAGTGTGATTCGAACTCTGATTCTAAATTTCAAGTGGGTGATGATGATTGCTTGAGATTTCGAGATCGAATTTGTGTTTCGAGAAACCCAGAGTTGATTCAGTTGATCTTGAATTAAGCTCATAACAGTCGTTTATCTGTTCATCCAGGAAGTACAAAAATGTCGTTGCTGATACACTGAGTAGGAAATCACTATTTGCATTGCGAACTTTGAATGCTTAATTAGATCTGTCTGACGATAGTTCAGTGATAGTTGAATTGAAAGCAAAACCGTTGTTTTTACAGTAGTTATGTGATGCTCAAAAAGTTGATAATGAAATAATAGCGAGACGAGCTCAGTGTGATTCGAACTCTGGTTCTAAATTTCAAGTGGGTGATGATGATTGCTTGAGATTTTGAGATCGAATCTGTGTTCCGAGAAACCTAGAGTTGATTCAGTTGATCTTGAATTAAGCTCAAAACAGTTGTTTATCTGTTCATCTGGGAAGTACAAAAATATCGTTGCTGATGCACTAAGTAGGAAATCACTGTTTGCATTGCAAACTTTGAATGCTCAATTAGATCTGTCTGATGATAGTTCAGTGATAATTGAATTGAAAGCAAAACTATTGTTTTTACAGTAGATATGTGATGCTCAAAAAGTTGATAATGAAATAATAGCGAGACGAGCTCAGTGTGATTCAAACTCTTATTCTGAATTTCAAGTGGGTGATGATGATTGCTTGAGATTTTGAGATCGAATCTGCGTTCCGAGAAACCCAGAGTTGTTTAGTTGATCTTGAATTAAGCTCATGACAGTCATTTATCTGTTCATCTTGGAAGTACAAAAATGTATTAGGATTTGAAGCAACACTATTGGTGGTCTGGAATGAAATGATACATATATGATTTTATTTTGAAGTGTTTAGTTTGTCAGCAAGTAAAGGTTGAACATCAGGTTCCATCTGGATTGTTACAATCGATTCTGATTCCCGAGTGGAAATGGGATAAAGGGATAATAGATTTTGTTTTGGGGTTACCTTTGACTCCAAGAAAGAAAGATGCAATTTGGGTTGTAGTTGATTGATTGACGAAATTTGCTCACTTTATTCCGGTACGATCTGATTATATAATTGATAGATTAGCTGAGATTTATATTTCTGATATTGTGAGATTGCATGGGGTGCCACTATCCATTGTGTCAAGTAGAGATCCGAGGTTTACATCGCGATTCTGGAAGAAATTATAAGAATCTTTAGGCACGAAATTGCATTTTAGTATATCTTTTCATCCACAAACGGATGGTCAATCCGAGTGGATCATTCAGATTCTCGAGGATATGTTGAGATGCTGCATTCTTGAGTTTAATGCTTTGTAGGAACAATTTTTGCCATTGATTGAATTTGAGTATAATAATAGTTTTTAGTCGAGTATCAAAATGGCACCATATGAAGCTTTGTATGGACGTAAATGTCGTACACCTTTGTATTGGACCGAGCTCAGTGAAAATAAGTTACACGGGGTTGATTTGATAAAAAATACTGAACAGAAAGTGAAAGTGATCCGAGATTAGTTTGAAAGCAACGTCTGATCGTCAGAAGTCCTATGCAGACTTAAAACGAAAAGAGATTGAATTTGAGATCGGTGATACAGTGTTTTTGAAAGTGTCCTCGGGGAAGAAAGTACTCCAATTTGGACGTAAAGGCAAGTTGAGTCCGAGATTCATCGGGCCATATGAGATTATTGAACGTATGGACCAGTTGCATATAGATTATTGTTGCCCTCTGAACTAGAAAAGATTCACAATGTATTCCATGTTTCAATGCTTTGTAGATACCGATCTGATCCGTCACGTGTGATTAATCCGTCTGAGATTGAAATCCGATCTGATATGACTTATGAAGATGAGTCGATTCGTATTTTGACTTGTGAAGTGGAAGACTTGAGAAACAAGAAAATTCTGTTAGTGAAAGTATTATGGCATCGACACAGAGTAGAAGAGGCTACGTGGGAGCCTGAAGATTCAATAAGACAACAATATCTGAATCTATTTAGCGGTAAGATTTTTGAGGACGAAAATCCCTAAAGGGGAGAATTGTAACAGTCCAGTTTAGACCCTAGTCGGAATTGGAACCACAAATCCAAGTCTGAATAATATTTTAATATTATTTTCTGTGCCTTTGATATGTGACTAAGCATGTGTGAAAGCCTCGTATGAAAATTTGACCATTTGTATGCTTAATTTGATAAAAGGATTAAATTGCATTGAAGGCAAAATTTGCATGCTTTATGAAAAGACACCTATTTGATGTGGCTTTTAAATGAGGAGGCCTTAAGGGGCAATTCAACCACTATTTAGTTAGTGGATGGATAAAGGACAAATATATCCTTAATGTATGTTTGTTTTAATTATTAATTAGAAGGTTAATAAGGTAAATAGATTAATATAAATGTTATAATAAGATAAAACATGATGGATGGCTTTTATTATCCTTTTTGTTCCAAAATTGAAGAAAAGAAAAGAATGAAGAAGCTAAGCTAGGTTTCGGTCCTTTACAAGCAAAATTAAGGTATGTTTTGACTTTGATTTTTGATGATTTTTATCTTTTTGAGATTGTTGCTTAGTCTACTATAAAACTTATGTTGTAATTTGAAGAATTGACGATGTTTATGAAATGTGCCATTGATGAAACGGTGAGCTTTGTGATGAGTACTAGTGTTAAATGAAAGATATGTGTTTAATGAACATGTTTTGTTCTTGAATTTTTGGTGAATTTAGCTAATTAGGGATAAATTGTGAAAATAATATTGTGAGGGACTAAATTGTGAAATAAATGAAATGTTTGGACTTGTATGAGATATATGAGCATTTGACTAAGCATGAGTATATGGTGATTTTGTATATTTGATGCTTTAAGAAAAATGGACTAAATTGATAAAATGTGCAAATGTGGGGTGCTAAGTTGTAAATAGCCCTAAATGTATGCTTTTGGATTGAATTGAATAAGTTGTTGAATGAAAGGGTTAAATTTGAATATGTATAGATCAAGAACCGAAGAAAACAGACTTAGATCGCGGGAAAACAAAGGTAGTCAAATAACCGAGCCCGCACGAATATCCGAATCCGAGGTAAGTCTATATACAAATAAATATATGTGGTATTGAATTAAGTATGTTCATATGATTATCTATAACTATGAATGTATATGAGATGTTGTGTACATGGATTCTGAGATGGAATCAACATAGCTTAATGTCCGAGAAGTCTCGTCTGAACCTAGGAATAGATAGGATTAACTATGTCATGACATAGATGTTTGTTGTGTTATATCATGTAAGCCTATGTTTGGGACATTGGCGTTGATTAGAGATTTTGTGTAAGACCACGTCTGGGACGATGGCATCGATATGAGACTTACGTGTAAGACCATGTCTGGGACATTGACATCGTAATGATTCGTGTAAGACCCTGTCTGGGACAGTGGCATCAACATCTAACTACATGTAAGACCACGTCTGGGACGTTGGCACTGTACGATTATTTCGAGCACTCTGAGTATCCTATTAGATTCCGAATGGTTCAACGGGCAAATCTGAGATACGAACGATTATGCAAATTGTATTTCCGTTTCAAGTATGCTTGTTATGTACACTAAGTGTGTATGAAAGGTAAGTGTCTATATGAACTTACTAAGATGAATATGTGAAATGAAATGATGGAACGATATGTGAAGATATGCCTAAAAGAGCTATGCGTTTTTGTGATGTTTGAGTTGAAGAATGTGGTAAGATATGGCTAAGCAAATGAGTCAAAGAAATATATGTGATGAATTTGCTATGAGAACTATTAATGTCATTGTATCAATATGGTTATGTGTATTTTATGCTAAGTTTATTTGTATATGGCTTACTAAGCTTTTGAAAGCTTACTCTATGTGTGTTTGTTCTGTTTTATAGATTGTCAAAGCTATTGGAGGCTCAGGGATCGTCGAGGAACGTCATCACGCTACTCAAATTCATTTTGGTACTTTTGAAATGTGTATAGAGCTAAATATGGCATTTATAGGCTAGTTGTTTTGGATTATGGTTGAAACGTGTATAAATGTATAGGACACATGGTTGTGTCTGGTAGCTGTGGGAGGCACACGACCTGCCCACACGGGCGTGTGGCCTCTATAACTTAGAAAGGTTTTAAATTTTTTGAGAATTTTAGTATGTGTTAAGTTTAGTCCCGACCCTATTCTAAAGTATGATTAAGGTCTTGTTGACGTATGAAAAGGACACTTTGATTGGGATTGATGAGTGGTTGTATGAAATGTCTGTAAAAGTTTCCGATCTGTCCAGTAATGCATTTAACCCTAATCTGGCGATGGATACGGGTTAGGGGTGTTACAGCTCTAATACCACTAAATGTAACACCCCTTACTTGTGTCTGACTTCGGGTCTGGATACGAGGCATTACTATGCTTAACCTTGCTTGAACTTGTAATATCGACTATAAAATTTCGTTTCATCTTAAAACTTTTCTTTCTTACTAATAACATACATTTCATGGGCCTACGAGGCCTAAAACGTATATTCGGAGGGTTTCGTAGATCAATTGGGAACTTTAACACTCTTTGAAATTTTTTCCTAAATAGGAGCCACACGCCCATGTTGTCCAAGGGACACGCTCGTGTGCCCCTAAGACATGCCCATCTTCGACACCCGTGGTCGACACTGACTTACTCCACATGATTGAGCACATGCCCGTGTCTATAACCCATGCCCTTCACACGGCCTTGCCACGCCCGTGTCCTCTATCCGTAGAGCTCTCTGATTATGACGTCATCATACTCTTAATAGCACATGGTCAAAGCACACGCTCGTGTGCTGGCCCGTGTGACAATTCAAATTCTCGTATAATAGTGCAGGGGACACACGGCCTATCAACACACCCCATATGGGTTGACCGTGTGTCACACATGGCCTAGACACACGCCCGTGTGTCTACCCGTGTGGACAATTAGGGGCTATTTTCCAAGCCTCTTTGCCACCCTGAAACTTAAACTCGCTCATTCATCGCAAGAAGCACCTAATATGACAAGATCAAACTAAGAAGAACCCTTATAATACCACTCATTTCATCCACATTATACTCAATATCTTGCATGAACATTCATTTCATTATATACATAAAACTTGAGACATGAAAACTTGACAATATTGGCCAATTCATCGTGGCCATTTACAAAAATGAATGTGAAGCATTTATAGCCAACCCTTGGGCCTTTCAACCTAACATGACACAAAACGATCAAGTTCCTATACATGCCATACTCAAAATGAATCAACTTTACTATACAAAAAGAACGGTTGATAGTGTGATCTGAGCTCCTACTTCCTACGATCCCCGAGCTAACTTGACGAAACTACAAGGAGAAAGGGAAAAGAGAGGGGTAAGCATATAGCTTAGTAAGTTTGCAAGAAATTCTAAACCAACATAATTGCTTTCATAAAATTTATCTATCCATTGAAACAACATCCAAACAAGTCTTAAATGCTTAACATTTTCTCATAGTACCGGTATCACTCATCACATAACTTATCACAAATGCTAACATGAGCAAAAATTTAAATCTTCATCATTCATAGCATGAATGGACCTCAAGATCATAATTAGATACTTTTAGTTATATACCATCTTACTTACTTAGCTTATTTACCCATGAACTAATTGGATTATCGTGAAATATTCAAATTTACATTGCATAAATAATGATTCCAATGCCATATCCCGAATATGGTCTTACATGGGATCACTTCTTGATGCCGATGCCACATCTCAGATGTGGTCTTATACGGGATCTCAAAGCTCGATGTCGATGCCATGTACCAGACATAGTCTTATACGAGATCATACATGGATGTCGATTCCATATCCTAGATATGGTATTATACGAGATCTTTCTTTGGTTTCGAAGCCATGTCCTAACATGGTCATATACAGGACCTTCCTTATCTCTTGTGAATACATAGATATCATTCTTATTCCGGAACTTTAACCGGGACTTTAGCTTTACTTATACCTACTATTTCTTTTTCGAAGCTTCCTTACTCAAATTTCATAGAAATGACATACATTATCATAATATTATACAGTTTCAAATATCAAAACATTATGAAAATTTAACTTCATACAAACTTACCTCGAATATCAAAATGTGTATCAATGCTCGATTTAGTCCTCGATTTTGTTCTTGCCTCAGTTTTGATATGAGCTTCGCGTTTCTTGATCTATAGTAACAATTTCACTTGTTAAATTACACATTGACTAATTCGACTCATAATTCATATTTTGGCAAAATTACAATTTTACCCTTAAACTTTCTCATAATTATGCTTTTGCCCCTAGGCTCGTAAAATGATTTTCATTCAACTTCTTTGTATTTCAAGCTTAGACGGATCATATTCATAACTATAGCAACCTTCATTTTGTACTATTTCACTCATGTATGAGCATTTTCATAACTTTTACAATTTGGTCTCTACATGCATTTTTCATGAAAATCACTTAGAGAATGATGTTTACACTACATCAAACTTTCATAATCTTCCATAAAACATCAAAATATATGCATGTCATACATGGGTAAATTTTTGATCATGAACCCTAGCTCAAAACATAGCTAGGAATAGCTAAACTGAGCTACGAGGGTTTCAAAAATACGAAGAACATTAAAAACAAGGCTAGGATGCACTTACTTTGAGCTTGAAAATGATCAAAACCCTAGCTATGGAGTCCTTGCAAAATTCGACACTTAGAGTAAGAAGAGGACAATATTTTGACTTATTTTTCGCTTTTTATTTCATTAATTAACCCAATGACCAAAATGCCCTTAATGCTCTTTCTTGAGATTTTTCCTTCCTATGTCCATTTTTGTCCATCTTATTATATAATGGTCTAATTTCTAAATAAGGACTTCTAATAATTTTTATGATGCTATTTTACACTTAAAACTTCTAGAAACTCATATTTTCTCATCTTTGCAATTTATTCCTAATGGACAATTCAATCATTAATTAATAAAATTTCTTCATGAGATTTTCACAAAATCATAAAATCATCTCATAAACCTTATAGAAACCATAAAGCTCATACTTTCTATTTCATATTTGTGGTCTCGCACCACTATTCTGACTAGGCCCAAAATCGGGCTATTACAATTTGTAAGAATGATCAAGCCCCTAGTTGATAAGATTCGAAAGCATAGGGCTAAATATTTCAGAGCTAATATGGATGACAATCCCGAGAGAGCTGAGTTTTGGCTCAAAAACTCCATCAGGGTATTTGATGAGTTATCCTGCACACCAGATGAGTGTTTAAAGTGTGCCATCTTACTTCTGAGAGATTCTACATATCATTGGTTGAATACATTAGTATCGGTGGTACCAAGAGAAAGGGTTACATGGGAATTCTTTCAAGAGAAGTTTCGAAAGAAATATATTAGTCAACGGTTCATCGATCAGAAACGTAAGGAATTTCTTGAAGCGGAGTCGTATGACAGTGACAGAGTATGAGCGAGAATTTGTCAGACTTAGTAAATATGCTCAAGAGTGCATTTCCACCTAGGCTATTATGTGCAAGAGATTTGAGGATGGATTGAATGAGGATATTCGTGTATTAGTTAGGATCATAGAGTTGAAAGAATTTGTGGTATTGGTTGAATGGGCTTGTAAGGCCGAAGAATTGAATAAAGAGAAGAGGAAAGCTGATATTGAAGCTAGAGATTTGAGGAAAAGACTGATGAGTAAGTCATTTCCATATTAGTCAAAGAAATCAAAAGAAATATATTCCCATTCGAATGTCTCAGTGGGGTGTTCACACAAAGATCGTGGGAAGCAACATTAGAGTTTTAAATCTCAAGCTACTTCAATGGCAAGTGTGCGTAATGTAAAGTCTAATAGACCCGAATGTCAACATTGTGGAAGAAGACATCCCATCGAGTGTAGAATGAATGACCGGGCTTGCTTTAAGTGTGGTTCTCAAGAGCATTTTAACCGAGATTGCCCTGAAATGGCTGAGAAAGAAAAATTTCAGAGTGCGAGGCTGAGTAATACTACTAATATGGGTAGACCACCGAGAAATATAAAAAATTAAGCTAGTAGTAAAGGTGGGATGAAAGATACATCTGGGAGATCTGAAGCTCGAGCACCTGCTAGAGCCTATGCCATTCGTGCTCGTGAAGAAACGACATCTCCTGATGTTACCATTGGTACTTTTTCTCTCTATAATACTAATGTAAGTGCATTGTTTGTGTGAAATTAGTAGCTAGTAAGAGCTTGCCAGTTGAGTTTGTTGAGTTTGTGGTTAGAGTGTCAAACCCCTTAGGCAAACATGTATTAGTTGATAGAGTTTGCAAGAATTGTCCCTTGATGATTCGAGGTCACTGTTTTCCAGTTAATTTAATGTTGTTACCATTTGATGAATTCGATGTTATTTTGGGTATGGATTGGTTGACACTGCATGATGCCGTAGTAAACTGTAAAAGAAAGATTATTGAACTAAAATGTGAAAATGGTGAAATTATTCAGATTGATTCAGATGATTTGAGTGAGGTACCTGTTGTGATTTCTTCAATGACCGCCCAAAGATATGTGAGAAAGGGTTGTGAAACTTATCTAGCTTATGTGTTGAATACAAAAGTGCTTGAATTGAAAATTGAATCAGTGCCGGTAGTTAGTGAATATCCGAATGTTTTTCCAGAAGAGTTGTCTGGGTTGCCACCGATCAGAGAAGTTTAGTTTGGTATTGACTTAGTATCAGGACCTTACTGATATTTATTGCTCCGTATAGAATGGTTCCCACTAAATTGAAAGAATTAAAAGTTCAATTACAAGTCAACAGATAAGGGTTTTGCGAGAACGAGTTTTTCACCATGGAGTGCATCGGTGTTATTTGTTAAGAAGAAAGATGGATCCATGAGACTTTGTATTGATTACCGGTAGCTTAACAAGGTGACTATAAAGAACAAGTATCCTTTGCTAAGAATTGATGACTTATTTAATCAGTTGAAAGGGGCAACAATATTTTCGAAGATTGATTTGAGATCTGGCTACTATCAGTTGAGAGTTAAAGAGTCAGATGAGCCAAAAACAGCTTTCAAGATAAGGTACGAGTATTATGAATTTCTTGTTATGCCTTTTGGATTAACTAATGCCCTTTTTATTTTTATGGACTTGATGAATCGAATTTTCTGACCGTACTTAGATAAGTTTGTGGTTGTGTTCATCAATGACATTCTAATTTATTCTAGAGACGAGTCTGAGCATGCTGAGCATTTAAGAACTGTAACATCCCAATTTTGGGTCTTGTCAGAATAGTGGTTTCGAGACCACAAATCCAAAGTAGAAATATTTGTTTTATGATTGTTTTGAGGACCATGACATGTTTCCATGATTGTGTGAACGTTTCATGAAGAAATTTTGTGAATAAGTGTCCAATTTAACTTTTAGGACTAAATTGCAGGAGTTTCAAAATATGAGATTCTAGAAGCTTTAAGCATGAAGTAGCTTCGGATTATAAATTAGAGTCCTTAAATAGCAATTTGACCAATTTTTATTTTTATGGACAAAAATAGGCATGAATAGGTAAAATTTGAAAGTTTAGTAAAAAAGGGCATTTTGGTCATTTACTAATTAAAAGATTAAAAAGGGAAAAATGAAGCAAAATTTTCTCATCTTCTTCAAGCTAGGGCTGAAACTTTGAAGCTCTCCATAGCTAGGGTTTCTTCACTTTTCAAGCTTGATTGTAAGTGCACCCTAGCCCTGTTTTTAATGTTCTTTACATTTTTGAAGTTGTTATCAACCAATCTAGCTATTTCTAGCATTTATTTGAGCTAGGGTTCATGTTTAAAAGGTTACCCATGTGTGACATGCATGTGTTTCGATGTTTCATGGTAGATTATGAAAGATTGACATGCAATAAACATCTTTTACTAAGTGATATTTGATGAAAACACCTAAAAAGGACCTTTTTGTAAAAGTTGTAAAATGAGTAGTAAAAATTTAATTTGAAGGAAAATGTGGGCTATTATGAGCATGTTTTAGGTTCGGCTAGGCTTGGGTAACAAAGAAAATGGACACATTTCATTTTATGTGCCTAGGGACTAATTTGTAAATATATGAAAGTTTAGGGGAAAACTGTAATTTTTCCAAAGTATGGTTTTTAGACTGATTTGAACAATGTAATAATTAAATGAGCTAAATTTGCTATTATAGATCAAGAAAAACGGAGTCCAGACCTAAACCGAGGAAAGAACAAGGTTGTGGACTAAATCGAATAGTTAGCCATATTTTGGTACCGAGGTAAGTTCGTGTGTAAATAATGCAACTTATATTATGTATTTAATAATTTGTTATTGAATGACTTGTACAATTATCATTATGGATTTTTTCGACAAAGATTTGATAGGCAAAACTCCCGGTTGAACCTTAGGAATAGTTAGGATACAAATGTCATGCCATTAGGGTTCTGAGTTTACGTGTAGGACCATATCTGGGATATGGAATCATTATGAGATTTCGTGTAAGACCATGTCTGGGACATGGCATCAATATAAGAATTGTGTAAGACCATAGCTGGGCTATGGTCATCGATATGTGATCCCATGTAAGACCATATCTGGGATATGGCATTGGTATGATTCTATGTGTATGTGATTCCTGAGTATCCTTTAGTATTCCTAGTGGTTAAAAGGGTAGTCCAAAGATTATGCCAATGAAATGATAAGGTATGAACATGTTGAAAGGGTACAGGTATGTACACAAAGCTCATACATATTCAGATTATAAATTGATGAGATCTCGATAATAAGTGAATGAATAAATCATGATCATGAGTTTCATTGTACATTATGTAAATGACATGATTTAAAATGTATCTATGATGCTTGATGACATTGTGATAGATTATATTATGTTATGTGTACAATAATGCATGGTTAATGTTGTTAATTATTTACATGCAAACTTACTAAGCTTTATGCTTACTCCCAGTTCTTTTCCATTTTCTTATAGTATTGCCAAGCTAGCTCAAGGATCGAAGGACTGTTGGAATGCTAGTACCCCTATGGCGCAGCAAAGCAAAAATAATTTCGGTGATCCAAACCATGAATCCATGTGCGAGGAACAAATCGGGGTGAAATAATGGTTTTGAAATTAGCAAAACTTCAATCTGAGTAGACAGCGATGCCTCGGCAACAAGAATTCTGATCTACTATCGAATCAAGCCGCAACCTTTTATAATTTTGACCTCTACGTAATCCACCCAGTTTGACGATGAACGGAAGAAATCTCCAAAACTGTTTTGGAGGTTTCTTTGCTTGACGGCTGCTAGACCTCACAAGCAAAGTTAGTTTTTTTTTTCGGGTTTTCAAAGAAAACTCTCTCCCTCTCACCTTTTATAATTGGTATATATATAATGAATCATAATTCATAAAAATTTTATCCAAATATAATAATCATAATTAAAAATTAATAAATATAATAATGTTTTAATCGAAAATTATAATTACATTAATTATAACAAGGATTTCGATAAACTATATTTATTTAAATTTATATACGAACCAAATTCATATATTAATAGAACCATGTTCTCATTATGTGTACAACATCCTTGTACATATAATATGTTGAATATTTGATTGCCCAATTAAATTAATTCTATAATTAATTTAATTCATATGACAACTAAGCACAATACCAGCTATATTTTATGCCGTTCATTTAAACCATAGGGTGTGACCTTGTAGGTTCTTGTAACGTTAGCAGTAATATTAGAAAGATTCTAATGTTACAAAAAATGAGTGGCATTTAGCAATGCATCATAAGTTACAAGAAGTCATGATTCGACATAACCTTTTGTGATTAACCTTTCATGCATTAATCCTTAAATCCTTTATCTCTGGAATGGACACAAGTCATGGAATAGTCACACTTGCATAGTCCATCCCATGTTTCTTGATATCTTGAGTAGACTATGATATACAAATAAGTATGACATCTCATATCAACTTATTTCAGCATGGCTATGCATCTCTAGTCTCACTCAATCAAGTGGCCTAAGATATTTCTCCCATTATGTAGAGGGACTTATCCTATATTGATCAACCATATCCCTCTACATAGATTGTGGTATATCGAACATCAGCCTTTATAGAACTACCAGTTACGGTGTACGTTTGACTGTATCAAAATATACAACTCACGATGTTGGGATACTGATGATCTCAAGTCTGAGGATCATATACATATTAATCACTATGGGTAGTGTTGTGACAATTACATAATAATCTAAGAAACATACTCATAGTGGGTCAGTCCAATATGTTGTTCTCTAACACACATATTCATGCATTGATTTTGACACTCCATATCAATAACAACTCTTTATCATCAATCAACTACATGTTAGTCTTAATGCATTATTGTTGTCCTAATCAACAATAATACTTGACTAAGGATCTTTTAAGAATAATCATATTATTCTCAGGACATTAATATAAAATAGTTTATTTGTACACACAGAAAAAAAAACTGAAATAATAATGACAATGCCTTATATTAATAAACATGGTAAATCAAGTATGTTATTACTACCATCTCTTGATTGATCTTTGGGCATGCTCTTACAAGGACATCAGAGACTCGAGCATATTATCAATTGGAACTTTTGGGTATAGTTAGTCTCAACATTTTGAGTATGGCATGTATAGGGACTTGCTCTTTTTGTTATATGTCATAATGGTTTAGCCAAATGTGTTGGCTTATGATGATATTTGATTCATTTTGTATAAGGCCATGGGATGTGGCTCATATTGGTTATTGGGTTGTAAACCTATTTATATATGCATGTATGTGGCAATGTCATTATGATATTATAACAGCCCGATTTAGGGCCTAATCGGAATAGTGGTGCGATACCACAAATCTAAGTTAGCAAAATGAGTTTTTAAGGTATTTGAGATGTTTGCATGATATTATGAAAGTTTTATGCAGAGATTTTATGAAATTGGCATTAAAGGGTCCATTAGGACTAAATTGCAAAAGTTGCAAAATGTGAGATTCTAGAAGCTATTTGTGTGAAATAACTTTAGAAGTCCTTAAATAGAAATTTTCCTAATTTCTAATTTTTGGACAAAATTGGGTGTCGAAACCATTTTTGAAAACGGGAATCGACTTTTAAAAAATAGGGAATCGCCACCGATCTTGGTTAGGTGTGATCGGATCACCTTTGTTTTAATAAAACATTTTTGATTTACTAAAACAATATTTTTTTTTGGTCTACGCAAATTTGAGAAAACGAGTTCGGGAGTCGGTTACGTGCGAGGAAGGGTTAGCATCCTCATCACGCCCAAAATTGGTACCAAATTGATTGATGTTGTCCTAATGTTGAAAACCTTGAAAATATCTAGGGTAAAAATTTAAAAGAGAATTCGTTAAATTGGGATTAAATCTCAAGATTATCTCATTTCAAAGGAATGAAAGTATCATATCCAACACGTTAGGATATAACATCTTTATACTCTGACATCGAGATTATCTTTGATCTTCAAAACATATGAAAGTGATATTTGGTTATTTAGTTGAACAAAAAATCAACACCCAGCACGTTAGGATGTAATTCTCCGTACTCCTAAACACGCAAATATTGCCTCATTTTATTTTTTAGAAAGATTTATGTGTGTGGGATTTCAAAATGAACTTAGTGTGTACAACGTATTTGATATAAGGTGTACATGTATTGGAATTTTGAAGTATGTTGTGGTACAAGGTGTGCAAACATTAAACAATATATGTGAATATAAAAATTTAAAGTTAATAATTTATGCATGGCAATAACACATTAAAAATAGACAAGATAGATGTGCAAATAATAAAATAGGAATAAAAAGGAAATAAGTTAAATAGATAAATAGATTTAAAGAAGATATACCTATACATACAAACACAAAAAAATGTATATACATGTATATAAAAAGTATGAACACAATAATCTATAATATAGAAATAGTCCTAACAGAAATTATAAGTATATATATATATACATAAAAAGGATATATATGTATATATATAAAAGATCAATGAAAATAACATAAAAAGTAATGTATAAGTCCATAGAATATATATATAAAATGTTTATTTTTTTAAAAAGATAGTAAAAAACAATAATCAAATAATCAAATAAAGTAATCAAGGGACCATGTTAAAGTCAAAACAAAATCAGAGGGCGAAAAGTACAGATTTAAAGAAATCAAAAAAGACTAAATCGCAAAATGCGAAAGTGAGCGAGGATTTAAATGGAATATTTCCACCAGAACGAGCGCTGCGTTTAGAGGGGACTAAAATGGAAACGAAACAAAGATTAAAGCCTAGATTAAAATCGAATAGACAGGGCTAAGAAGAAATAAAGCAGGGAGGGACCAATACGATAAATAATCCTTTTAACAAAGGAAGGCGCGGATCTGGGTCACTGACCGGGTCAACACGCGGATCTACACCCTCCTAAACGACGTCGTTCCTTTTATCCTTTAAAAGCCCATTTCTCCATTTTTTATTCATTTTACTGACCCCTAAAAAACACCTTGAAATTCTCTCTATCCCTTTCTTTTCCTGACATTCAGGATCCCTCATTCAACCAAAACCCTAACCATTCTGTCTCTGGTTCTCAACCGATGCAAGGAAAATATCCCAGATTCATCACTAAAATGCTACTAAAATCGACGGATAATGACGCATCGGTTGGCCTTGGTGTGTGCTGATTCGCTCTTTGTTTTCCGATAAGACCTCTGTTTAGCCCCGATGACGACGGAGTAAATGGAGATCTGGCCCTCGCAGTGTTGGATTGGAAGCCGCCTAAGTCAATGGCAGAACTTTGGAGTTTTCTAGGTCTGGCAGGGTATTATCGGAGATTTGTAGAGGGATTTTCTTTGATCGCAGCACCAATGACCAAGTTATTGAGGAAAGGAGTTCCATTTGTGTGGACTGAGAAGCAGGAAGAAAGTTTTGACAAGTTGAAGAAGATTTTGACTGAAGCTCCAGTTTTTGATTCAGCCTGAGGCAAGAAAAGAATTCACGGTATATTGCGATGCATCACATACTGGTTTGGGATGTGTGCTGATGTAGGAAAGGAAGGTAGTGGCTTATGCATCTCAACAGCTGAGACCGCATGAGGTTAATTACCTGACGCATGACTTGGAATTAGCTGTAGTGGTTTTCGCTTTAAAAATATAGAGATACTACTTGTACGGAGAGAAGTCAATAGTCTACACGGATCACAAGAGTCTGAAGTATCTTTTGACTCAGAAGGATTTGAACTTGAGACAGCGCAGGTGGATTGAACTGTTCGACTACGACTGTTCGATTGAGTATCATTCAGGCAAGGCTAACGTGGTGGTAGACGCGTTAAGTCGTAAGGTTGTGTCAGACTTGAGAGCGATGCTTGCTCATCTTAGCTTGTATGACGATGGGAGTCTTTTGGCAGAATTGCAGGTTAAGCCGACTTGGGTTGAGCAGATTAAGGAGAAACAGCTAGTGGATGAGGGTTTGAATGCTCGGAGGTTGCAAGTTTAGGATGGTAATTTAGAGGGTTACAGTTTGTCCAATGATGGAGTACTGTGTTTTCAGGGGAGAGCTTGTATGTCGAAGGATGTCGAGTTAAGCCAGAGGATTCTTCAGGACGCGCATAGCAGCCCATACGCTATACATCCTGGAGGTAGCAAGATGTATCAGGATTTGAGAGAGCAGTTTTGGTGGCCAGGACTGAAACGAGAAGTAACTGAGTTTGTGGGTAAATGTCTGACGTGTCAGCAGGTCAAGGCTAAACATTAGTTGCCGTCGGGTTTACTTTAGCCGGTGAAGATTCCACAGTGGAAGTGGGAAAGGATCACTATGGACTTTGTCAGTGGATTACCCCTTACGCCTAGTAAGAAGGACTCAGTTTGGGTGATTGTGGATCGTCTGACTAAGTCATCTCATTTCATACCGGTAAGGGTTGATTACTCACTTCAGAAGTTAGCTAAGTTGTATGTGGCAGAGATTGTGATGTTGCACGGTGTGCCAGTGTCGATCATCTCGGATAGGGATCCCAGATTCGCGTCAAGGTTTTGGAAAGCATTGCATCAGGCGTTGGGTACGGCGTTTCATCCATAGTCTGACGGGCAGTCGGAAAGGGTTATACAAATCTTAGAGGATATGCTGAGAGGCTGTGTTTTGGACTTCAAAGGCAACTGGGAAGAGTTTCTACCATTAGCTGAGTTTGCATACAACAATAGTTATCAGGCGAGTATTAAGATGGCACCGTATGAGGCGTTGTATGGTAGGAAGTGTCACACACCTACATGCTGGACAGAGTTGGGTGAGCGTCAGATGTTGGGACCAGAGTTGGTTGCAGAGACTGAGGATAAGGTTAGATTGATTCAGGCTCGTTTGAAGGAAGCTTCGGACAGGCAGAAGACATATGCTAATCTCAAGCGAAGGGATATAGAGTTTGCCGTGGGTGACAAGGTCTTTTTGAAGGTCTCGCCATGGAAGATAGTATTGAGGTTTGGAAGAAAAAGCAAGCTAAGTCCAAGGTTTATTGGGCCGTATAAGGTGTTGAGACGAGTGGGATCAGTAGCTTACCAGCTCGAGTTGCTGGCAGAGCTGAGTCAGATACACGATGTGTTCCGTGTATCCATGCTTAGTCGCTATCGTTCAGATCCATCGCATGTCGTAGCAGTGGAGGAGATTGAGATGAGTCCAGATTTGACCATGGAAGAGGAACCAGTGCAGATTCTAGATTGAGATGTGAAAGTGTTGCGCAAGAAGTCAGTTCCTTTAGTGAAGGTGTTATGGCGAAACCATGGTGTGGAAGAAGTTACGTGGGAACTAGAGGATGTGATGAGACAGCAATACCCTCAACTCTTTTGACCAGGTAATTTCGAGGCCGAAATTATTTTAAGGGGGTAGAACTATAACATCCTGAAATAGGGGTTATTGTGTTTGAATTGTTTTGCATGAGTATGGATTGTGGTGTTATTAATTGAGGTCTTTTAGAGGCTAGTTATAAGCCAAAGGTAGGCCCGAGCTATAGGAAAATTTTTGTTTTTAAGTTTTAGTTAAGAGGAGCTGAACGAGCTAGGGGTTAAGGGTAATTCATGAAGGATTTAAGCATAAGAATGGGCTTGGTAAAGTGGCAAGGAGGCGCCACTTAGAGCCTTGAGGGTGATGCCACATGCAGGGAAGGGAGAGCTTGAGTTCGAGCAGCAGAAATCTCATATCTGCTTATCATTTTGACGCCAAGGGGGGGAGGAGTTGTGCTCAGCACAAACTCTGTCAGATAAGCTTTGAATAAGTCAAATTATTTTGAATGGGTGGCAAGGAGAAAATTTAGGAGCTTGACTAATTCAAACTCTTTTGAATTAGTGGCCAGGAGGAGCTTGAGGTAGTGGCCAAATTTTGAACTCCTGGTTGAAGAGGAGTGTTCGATTTGGGAAGCTGAGTAAGGGGAGTGCCGAAATTCCTTAGTGGGATAGGTGGTAATTTTCGGCTAGCTTTTGTTTTGTGTCAAAGCCAAAAAACCCTTTTGAGCCTTGTCGAATTCTTCCTAGTGCACCATATCGAAGTAAAACCCGAAATCTCTTTTTGTTTTTGCACCTGCCGAATCCTCTTGGAAGTACCTAGCCGAATGTCCCTCTAAGGTTCTTTAATTTTATTTTATTTCTTTCTCTTTTTCCCTTGCCGAATCTTTTCTCTCCCATTACACTTTCTTTTCTATTCTCTACATCCATTCTAGCCGAATCTCCTTTGTTGCCCTCCACCATTGCCGAAATTTCCTTAAACCCTTTTCTTTAAGCCTAAGCCGAATACCAACCATCCTTCTTCCATCCTCTCTTTTTCTTCTTGAACTGAATCCCATTTGTTTCTCTTCTATCAACCATAGCCGAATCTCCCTTCATTACTCAACTTTATTGCCGAAATTCCCTATTCTCTTCTTGTTTTGTTTTGGCCAAATCTCAATCAAGCCTTGATCTCTTTTGGTTCTTCTTCAATCGGTTTTAAGAAGAGGTAAGTGTCCATGGCCGAAATCCATTACTTCTTTTCTCTTCTCTCTGTCGACTCTCATAAAAGTAAAAGCTGAACTTTGGTATTTGTTGATAGTAATGCTAACCATCTATAGGAACCAATTTCTCCTAGGTTCTTCGAGATTTTGGAAGCAGTAGATCTGAGCCAGTTATTCTCTGACAATTGAATTTGGTAAGGTAGTGGTAAGGATCCATGTTAGTTCAGTCTTTCCATTAGATATTTGAAAAGCCAAAGGCTATTGAAAATGGGTGTTAATGATTGCCGATTGTAAGGGGAAGGTTCAATCTCACATACTTTGGGTGGTGGTTAGTATTCAAGGAGCATCGAGGTAAGGTTGGGAGTTCCATGCGTTAACCCTTCGGGATTTGTTGGTGTGGTCGAATGGCCTTGTTACTGATTTTGTGGTTTGGCCGAATGTAGGACAAGGGGATCTAGTGCAGTAGATCGGGCTTTCGAGATTCAGTGATTGCGTTAGTAACAGGTGTATAACTTACACACTTTATAACTTGGTAAATATATATTAATAACCTGAATATGTTAAAAGCCGAAAACTGTGTAGATCTTGATATGATACCTTATGGGTATGAGCAAGAACTCGGGTAAGTCCGTTTCGATATGATTTTGCTATATGATGCTTAATACCATGATTTATGATATATTTTCTATATGTTTCATATTAAAGCATGATGGCATGATTTGTACATGTGATGCATTGTTATGGGTGATATGAGAGGAGGAGGAAGTTTGATATCCATGACTTTGGGTCACCAGAGGTTTGGCACCTCCATTGGTTTGGTACCACAGTTGATATTTTGTGACTTTGGGTCACCGGAGGTTTGGCACCTCATAGCGACTCGTCCCAGTGGCTTAGCACCACAGTGGGTTTGCCCCACAGTTGATATATCGGGATTGTCGCCAGTGATTTGGTATCACAACGTGGGTTGGCCCCACACTTAGATTTATCGATATTTGTGACTTTGGGTCACCATAGGTTTGGCACCTCATAGCGACTCGTCCCAGTGGCTTAGCACCACAGCGGGTTGGCCCCACATTTGATATGACGGGATTTTCGCCAGTGATTTGGGATCACAACGTGGGTTCGCCCCACAGATGGATTATTTGTGACTTTGGGTCACCAATGGTTTGGCACCACCAGTGGTTTGGTACCACCATACGGAGTTATGGATGGTTAGGTTTGGGTGCATGATATATTGCTTGGTTATGATTTGTGTAAGTATGTTGCATTAATCGGGAGGGGGAATTATGCACTGAGTCTTGGTGACTCACCTTCTCCCTTATCTTTTCAGGTGATTCTTAGATCGCGGATGAGGAGCTGGGTGGACTCGTGGTGGCCATGCAGTATTTGCTTTTGGGTCTATTGAACATCTTTTGGGTACTTAATTTAATTTCACTTTAACTTTCGGTTTTTATTTGGGTTTATAATAAGGCCTTTAAATTATGTTTTGGATTATTTTATATGTTTTAGATTGGATTTCAAATATGACAAAGTAAATCACTTGCTTGATTTAATAAATTGAACACGAGGTTTTCTAAATTACAATACGCAATGGCTTTCAAAACTTTACCATCGGGTAATACAATTCACCTAATAATACAGACAACTCTGATGATTTTCAAATTTAAGTTTCACACCCAATTGCAAATGGTTTTCATATTAACGAAGAAAGAATCAATCGAGTTTTTATTACATAAACATTTTCTAACCCATGGATCGACAATTAAGTTTTAAAGATTGATTTCCGATTCTACAACCTAAAACAAACAAAGAGTGTTTTTTTTCTAAATCTAAAGCGATAACTCGTTTTCTTCAAAACGTTTTTCCTCTGTGACATGCCAGATTCGGTCGTGGTGTGTTGACTGGGTTTGGGGTGTTACAAGGCCTGTTGATTCCCCTTGAGGCCAACCTCCGTGCATCGCATGGGTGTGAGGTGGAGTGTATCCTAGGGGATGGTGCGGACTCTGATTGACCCTTGAATGGGGCTCTGTAATATTAGGGCTCTGCGTGAGTCCTTTTCCTTTGACCAGAGCGGTCATCATCTCTATTATCTTGGCCATTTGATCGTTTTGCTCGAGCGATTCCTCTCGAGATCGCATCATCAGATCCCTTGCTTCCTGCTGTGACCTGGCCAACTGCTTTTGTAACTCCTTTTGGATTCTTTCCATCCTTTCAATTCTTTCGTTTAGTTCAGCATCCATAGCTCTAGCTCGTAGACGTGTTCTATAAGGATGATGTGATTCCAGATTCGTAGTGTCGCAACTATGGATTATACGATTTTAGCCTTAGTAAATGATTAAGGTGATATGATACTAATGCATGCAATGTAATGCAAATCCGTGGTATGAAAGCAAAAAGGTGTCAACTCTGATTCAATTCCCCATAAGAAACTTTCTTAAAAAACAAAGCTCTTTACATAAAACATATTACAAATATGGTTTGGCCTTAGCGCCTAGATCCCTAATCTTTTGGAGTAACGAAACCAACTCCTTTCCTTGGCTTGTCCGTGACTCGTGCCGCACACTTAATACTTCCGCCTCTGCTACCAAAATTTGCAAGTGCTTGACCACCTCTCAAATCTGATTTATGACTTCTCTCATGAGATAGTCTCTATTTTTGATTTGCTTCTGAGCCTTATGTAACTCATCCTCTCGTTGCTCCTTACTCTCTTTCAAGTACCCAATATAATTGTGACAATCCTGCAGTGCCGCTTCTAACTCTTCGGTCTTCTTTTCCATTTCTTTGATTCTGCTCAAGCTTGCCTTTAATTCTATCACCAAGTTGCGATTTCGATAATGATTTAAAGACCTTTCCAACTCCGCCACTCTAGTATTCAATTCATTTCTTCCGTTTTGGCCTTCTAACACTTGCTTTTCTAGGATCTCCTTCCGAGCCTTCATTTCTTGAACTTTTTTTTCCCATTGCTCGGCCTTAGCTCTTTCTTCTTGTAACTCTTGCCGCCATTGACCTGAGGTCTTTCCTAGCCCCGCAGTTCTCATTAAGAGACTCATCTTTTTGTAGTCCTTCTTTAGGCTATTCAAATCTTCTTTAGCTTTGCTCTTCCCTTTTCTTATCTTTTCTACTTCTGATTTTTGTATCTCTACATCTAATTTCAAAAACATCCTCTCCTCCTCCAACTGCTCAGTTCTCTTCTCAAGCTCTGAACTCCGCTGTACAAATTCTTGCTTTATAATTTCTAATTCTATTGGTATCATTTGCAAACGTTCCTCCATAGATTGAGCATTATCTGAACTTGGTTCTAGGATATTATCATTGATTCTTTTGTTTAGCCACGCTTTATACCCAGAAGTCGTTGCTTCACCCACAGTCAACCTCTTCATCCGATGGGTTTGCTTCCAAGCATTTGCAACTTCCTTAATCTTCTCCTTATAACTTTCTCCTGTATAAGAGAATTCGCTTCGATCGAACCCATGTGTTGCTGGCATGAACTGTCTAAACTGGTATTGTCTTGCTGTTAGCAGAGGTGCGTATCCGATGACTCCCCAAATTCCAGGTAGAGGGACCCAATTAAAGTCTCTGCATCTATAAAGGATCTCTCTAGGCACCATCCATGGAGCTCTCCACTCAATGTCTTCCTCCTGAAGATTCTGAAGAATTGTCCTCCATCCTTCTTCCGTTATATCTTCTCATCTTGACACAGCCACTTCCTCCTTTATCGGTGAATAATCCTTATAAAAGGGTCGATAAGAGACTTTATCCATCTTGCAAAGATGCCCATAAAACCATACCATCAATAGCTGTGTGCATCCGATAAACCTTCCTTCTCCCGCTCTTCTGCATGCATTTAATGATCCGAAAGTCTCTGCAAGAATTGTTAGGACAGGTGTAACTTGTTTATCCAACCGGTCGAATAGATCCACCACCGCTTCATCTATGTGTCTTAGGACTTTTGGGAAGATGACTAATCTGTAGAGACTTAAGGCGAAATTAACATCTTTCCTCCTCACATCAGGATGCGTCAAAATCAGATCCCTTAAATTTACCCAAGGAATACATCTCCCTTCACCTTTCTGTTGAATCTTGGTCGAGATCCACTATTCACTCATCCCTGTAATTTTCACCAATTTCTTTGCAAGAGGAGGGACATAGGAAGGCCTAATATAAACCTTGTCAGCTTGTATCCCAGGAATATGAACTAAAGTGGTATACTCTTCTATTGTTGGCACCAAGTCCACTTTCCCAAAAGTGAAGCAACTGTATGGGAATTCCAAAACTGGACCATACCCCGAAACAGGTGTTTATCTATCTTAACATCCAATAAGTGAGAGATATCACCATAACGGTGGTAGAACATCTGTTTAGCTTCATCTTCCCAATGGGTCCAGATATCTCGCAACTCTTAAAGCTCATTTTGTGTCACGCTAACACGGGTGAAGTCCCTTAGCTCTGACGTATGACCTTCAACCAAGCTATCTCCTTTTTCCAACTGCAACTTTTCTGACCATGCGCGTACAGCCGCATTGTCCTCTACTTTATCAAGAAAGTTGTTTTCCACAGCAAACTTCCTATTTCAGCAACCGAACAGAAATTGACACCTCTACTACGTGGAATGTCATGCAAATCAAACAAACCAACACAAGTTAGTATTGCATAATCAAAACAAGTAAAATATCATTAAACACTTATCTGGATAACTATTTCGACATTCTACCTAGGGTAGGCTCTAGGGCTTCTATATGAGGCTCGGTCCTAAAGAAGGGTACCTGAACTAGCAGATTCCTCAATCCTCACCCATTATAGGCTCATGCGGATCGAGTTCAGTTCAGGGGGATACATTTCCCTATGGCCATGCGGAGGTGAAAACCTCACGGAGCACGTAGGTACGGATGTATCCCGGAAGCAATCCACTAGTCCATGCGGAGGTGAAAACCTCACGAAAGCTTAGTTTCTTACTCCTACTTAAAGGTGTGACCACAACAGTCATGCAATGCAATGCCAAAGTATTTCACGAGACTCGACACTATAGCACAAGCAAATGCATCAAAAAGACACATGATTTTTCAAAACAATTTTCCAAATTTTCAATCAAAATGATAAAAATCTATCAATTTATGGCCTGACTCTCAAATTCCCTAGTGGAGTCGCCAAGCTGTCGAAACCATTTTTGAAAACGAGAATCCACTTTTAAAAAATAGGGAGTCGCCACCGAGCTTGGTTAGGTGTGATAGGATCACCTTTGTTTTAATAAAACATTTTTGATTTACTAAAACAGCGTTTTTTTTGGTCTACGCAAATTTGAGAAAATGAGCTCGGGAGTCGGTTACGTGTGAGGAAGGGTTAGCACCTTCATCACGCCCAAAATTGGTACCAAATTGATTGATGTTGTCCTAATGTTGAAAACCTTGAAAATATCTAGGGTAAAAATTTAAAAGAGAATTCGTTAAATTGGGATTAAATCTCAAGATTATCTCGTTTCAAAGGAATGAAAGTATCATACCCAACACGTTAGGATATAACATCTTTATACTCTGACATCGAGATCATTTTTCATCTTCAAAACATATGAAAGTGATATTTGGTTATTTAGTTGAACGAAAAATCAACACCCAGCACATTAGGATGTAATTCTCCTTACTCCTAAACACGCAAATATTGCCTCATTTTATTTTTTAGAAAAATTTATGTGCGTGGGATTTCAAAATGAACTTAGTGTGGTGTACATGTATTGGAATTTTGAAGTATGTTGTGGTACAAGGTGTGCAAACATTAAACAATATACGTGAATATAAAAATTTAAAGTTAATAATTTATGCATGGCAATAACACATTAAAAATAGACAAGATAGATGTGCAAATAATAAAATAGGAATAAAAAGGAAATAAGTTAAATAAATAAATAGATTTAAAGAAGATATACCTATACATACAAACACAAAAAAATGTATATACATGTATATAAAAAGTATGAACACAATAATCTATAATATAGAAATAGTCCTAATAGAAATTATAAGTATATATATACATAAAAAGGATATATATGTATATATATAAAAGATCAATGAAAATAACATAAAAAGTAATATATAAGTCCATAGAATATATATAATGTTTATTTTTTAAAAAGGATAGTAAAAAACAATAATCAAATAATCAAATAAAGTAATCAAGGGACCATGTTAAAGTCAAAACAAAATCAGAGGGCGAAAATTACAGATTTAAAGAAATCAAAAAAGATTAAAGGCTAGATTAAAATCAAATAGACAGGGCCAAGAAGAAATAAAGTAGGGAGGGACCAATACGGTAAATAATCCTTTTAATGAAGGAAGGCGCGGATCCGGGTCGCTGAGCGGGTCAACAAGCAAATCTACACCCTCCTAAATGACGTCGTTCCTTTTATCCTTTAAAAGCCCATTTCTCTATTTTTTATTCATTTTACCGACCCCTAAAAAAAACCTTGAAATTCTCTCTATCCCTTTCTTTTCTCGACGTTCGGGATCCCTCATTCAACCAAAACCCTAACCATTCTGTCTTTGGTTCTCAACCGATGCAAGGATAATATCCCAGATTCATCACTAAAACGCTACTGAAATCGACGGATAATGACGCATTGGTTGGCCTTGGTGTGTGCTGATTCGCTCTTTGTTTTCTGATAAGACCCCTATTTAGCCCCGATGACGACGGAGTAAATGAGGATCTAGCCCTCGCTGAGATCCGTGGCTAGACTCCGATTGCAACGGAGAAGACACAGATCAGACGGGTTCTCAATGAGCACTTTCTTCCCTTTTTTATTAAGTTTTGTTTAAGAGAGTTTTGAAAATAAAATATAAATAATACAAATGACAGTGACTAGTAATTGAAAATATAAAGAAATATCAATATTAACCTTAAGATTTTTTCTTTTTGGTTTCTGATCATATTTTATTGATCTCTAATGCGTAAAAAAAAGGATCTATTTTTGAATGATTGTTTTGTTTTATTTTCTGCTAGCTCTCCAAGTGTTCGTCAAAAGGGAACCCCCTTTACATCTGTTTCGAATGGCTTTATAGCCAAATACACAGTGCCCTTTTTTTATTATTCAACTCTCTGGTTCCATACTTCTCTACTTCTGTTTTGTTCTCTGTCTCGTGTTGTCTGCAGGGTATAGGCGAACGGTGCTAGTGGAGGCCGAGGCCCGGGGAGTGTGCTCGTGGTGCAGTGTGCGTGATGGCCGAAACGCGTGGTGGCTGAGGCTCGTGGTGGCAGAGGCATATGGGCGCATGGGCGCATGGTAGACGTGGTGTAAGAGCGCGAGTGGGGGACGTGGTGAACAATTGTCGAGGCATGGGGAGGGGTGCTGGTAGGTGGAGCGTTGGCGGCTGCAGGAAATTGAAACCCTAGGGCTTCTGTTTAGTTTATGATTTTGGGCCATTGGGCCATTCGGGTTGTTGGGCTCATTGTTGTACATTGGGTCATTTGGGTTTGGGCTGGCTTTAGGCTGTTGTAATTGGGTTTGGGGTTTGAATTTATTCTGGGCTGGTTTTAATATTGGGTTTGACGGACCTTTTTGGGTTTTTAGTAATTTTGTAAAAGGACATTATGGACCATTTTTATTATTGGATTTTTGGTTTGATTTTTGTTTATTTATTGGTTTTTTTTGTTTTTTGTTTCTGATTCGGGTTTATTTAATGGCCTCGGGTTTGGATTGATTCAGTGGGTTTTATAGGATATAGGCCGGGCGAAAATTGGTTATTACATTGGGTATGAATGAGTTAAAATAGGAAGTTTATCAAAAAGGGCATTTTGGTCATTTAAAAATTTAAATGATTAAAATGGGAAAAGATGATAGAAATTCATTCATCTTCTTCTCCAAGGCTGTCGAAAATTCAAGGAGCCATTTTTAGGGCTCTTCAAAATTTTCAAGCTTTCTAGTAAGTGCATCCAAGCCCCGTTTTTGATATTCTTCGTATTTTTGAAATCCTACTTGCATGAGTAAGCTGTTGTTAGCTATTTGATGAGGTAAAATGGATGTTCAAAAATGTACCCATGTATGACATGCTTGTAAAATGATGTTTTATGAAAGATTATGAGAGTTTGATGCTAGATAAACATCTTTTTCTAAGTGAATTTCATGAGAAATGCTAGTAAGGACTAGTTTGTAAATTTTATGAAATTTATCATGCATGGTAGAAATAGTGAGAATTTGATATTGCTATAGTTGAGATAATGAATCAGCTAAGCATGAAGTTTAAGAAAGTTGTATGAAAATCATTTTACGAGCCTAGGGGCAAAAGCGTAATTATGAGAAAGTTTAGGGGCAAATTAGTAATTTTTCCAAAGTAGGAGTTGTGAGTCAATTTAGTCAATGTGATTATTAAATGAGCTAAATTATTATTATAGATCAAGAAAAACGAAGCCCGAATCGAAACCGAGGCAAGAATAAAACCGATGACTAAATTACATATCTACATGCATTTTGTATATTGAGGTAAGTTTGTATGATTTCCAAGCTTCATGAATATTTTCATTAAATTGCTTGTTATGTTGTTAAATATACATTACTTTCATGAGAATGTTTAATGGTATGTTAAACAAAGAAATTAATGAGATTAAGCATAAGAAAGTCCCGATTGAAGTTGAATTACTTAGGATACTCGATCTACCACATGAGATAAGAAAGTCCGTATAAGACCAAGCCAATGTATGGCATCGGCAATCAAGGAAGATCCATGTAAGTCCAAGCCAAGGCATGGCATTGGTGAGTATCAAGGAAGACCCATGTAAGTCCAAGCCAAGGCATGGCATTGGTGAGTATCAAGGAAGACCCATGTAAGTCCAAGCCAAGGCATGAAATTGGTGAGTATCAAGGAAGATTTCATGTAAGACCAAACCAAGGCTCGGCATTGACAAAATAAAGATACCAAGTAAGACTATGTCAAGACATAGCAATGGTAAGTTCCCAAGGGAACCCACAAGGAAGACTTCGTGTGAGTCCATGTCAAGACATGGCGTCGATATTAAGTTAAGAAATCCCATATAAGACTATATCAAGGATATAGCATTGGCATCAAGATACATGTGAGATAAGATTCAGTATCCTTTGTTATTCATAGTAATTCATCGGGCAAAAGAGTAAAGATTGAATGAGTGATTAAGAAAGTTAAGTAAGTAAAACTATCAAAAAGATATGCGAGTTAAAGTTAATTAAGAGTATTACTCATGTTATGAATGATGAAGTTGAGATTATGCTTATTATAGTAAAGAATACTGATCTATGTGATCAAGTGATATAGGTACCTTGTTTACCTCACAAACATGAGTCTAGTAAGTATCATGAGATATGTATGAATCTTTAAGAGTAAGTAAGCTCAAGCATATGAGTTTTACAATGCTTTTGTTTATGATGAATGGTTTTTGTTAAGCAGATATGTTGCTATATGCACTACATACAACTTACTAAGCTAAATGCTTACGTCTTTAATTTTTTTCTTTCATGTAGTTCCACCAAGCTAACTTGTGGATCATTGAAGTCGGAGCTCGAAGCACACTATCAATCACTATTTTGGTAGCAAGTTGTTTTTATTAAGTATGACATGTATAGGAAGTATTTCATTTTGAGAATATGCTTTAAGAAGAGCCAAAGTATTGGCTATCAAGTTCATTATTCTTTTTGTATATGGCTAAAGAGATTAGCCAAGTTTGACTAAGTATGTATGTTTATAAATGTCAATGAAATATACATCATTATTCATGTTAGATGAAGTATTTTAAATTGTTGAATTGGGTATGACTTTGATCTTGATTTCAGGGTGGTAATTGGCTTGGTAAATAGCCTCTAAGTACCCACACGGATAGACACACGGGTGTGTGTCTAGGCTGTGTGTTTCCTGCATGTTTGTGTAGGCCATGTGAGACACACGGTTAGCACATGGGCGTGTGCTCCAAGCCGTGTGAATAAGTCAGTATATCAAGGTATGGCACACAGTCTGTGGCCATGGGCGTGTCAAGGTCGTGTGTAATTTGGAAGTGTCCACCACGGGGGGAAGACATGGGCGTGTCTTAGGGGTACATGGGCGTGTCCCAAACCACATGGGCATGTGACCCTTGTTTTGAGAGAAAATTTTTGGTAGAGTTTAGAAAGTTTCCAGATGTAAGTTTAAGGCCTCGTAGGCCCTTGAAATGTATGATTCGTCTAGGAAAGAGAAGTTTTAATTCAGAATAAAATTTTATAGCCCGTAAGTACATGTTTAAGAAAGTTCAAGTATCGTAATGTCTCGTATCCGGTCTCAGCCTCAGACTCTAGTATGAGGTGTTACATTTAGTGGTATCAGAGCTGCGGTTTAGTCGGTTCTAGGACTAACGTAGCATAAGCATGAGTCTAGCTATACATGCCATATGTAAGAATGTTTTTATAATGATAGTGTGACGACTCCTGACAACTTAAATTATGTTTATACGTATAGTAAATTGATCCCGAAAGATCTATAGCGAATGATGTAGAAAGTAACGCGCCAGCTCCCACCGAAGGGACAGTGCCGAACGAGAATGAGAATAGACCCACTATGGTGAGTCAAGAAGGAAGAGAAGAGGCTAGAGAAGCCTTCTTCCATATGATGAACACTTGCTATATGGAGTTTGTTAGTACGAACCCGAATGCACAACCCCCTCCACCCTTGCCTACACCTCAACCTAGCCTAGTAGCCCCTCAAGTAGTAGAGGTGATAAGAGGAGATAAACCTCCAGTTTATAGGATCAGGAAACATAGGGCAGAATAATTTCAAGCTAAAAGAGATGATGATCTAGAAAAGGCCGAGTTCTAGTTAGAAAATACCATTAAGGTATTTAATAAATTATCATGTACAACTGAGGAATGCATGAAGTGTGTAGTTTCTCTTTTAAGAGATTCTGCCTATAAGTGGTGGAACACCTTATTATCGATAGTACCAAGAGAGAAGATTACTTAGGAATTCTTTCAAGAAGAGTTCAAGAAAAAGTATATCAGTCAAAGGTTTGTGGACATGAAAAGAAAGGAATTCCTAGAATTGAAGCAAGGCCAGATGTCTATGACTGATTACGAGCGCAAGTTTGTAAGACTCAGTAAATACACTTGAGAGTGTGTATCCACCGAGGCCATCATGAGCAAGGGATTCGAAGATAGACTAAATGAGGACATCAAGTTGTTTGTTGCTGTCCTGTAATTAAAAAAATTGTTGTGCTAGTAGAGCGGGCTTGTAAAGCTGAAGAACTAGTAAAAGAGAAGAGAAAATCTACAATGGAGTCTCGAGACTCGAGAAAGAGGCAGTGGAATAAGTCCTTCCAAACATCTTCCAAGAATTTAGGAGATTTCTCCACCCGATCGGCTACTTCCACTGGGTTTTCAAGGGAGGACAAGAGTAAGTAGTATTCGGGAAATAAAGCACAGACTACCTCAGTTGCTAGTGTGGGGAATGTTCGACCTGATAGCCCTGAATGCCAACAGTGTGGCAGACGTCATCTCGGAGAATACCGAGCGCATGAAAATGCTTGGTTCAGATAAGGTTCCCAGGATCATTTTATAAAAGATTGTCCTGAGATGATGAAAGAAGAGAGAACTCAGAATCCCAGATCTGGGGGTATGGTCAGACGCAGACCACAAAGGAACTTTGGAAGTGGGGCAAGCGGTAGAGGTAACCCTAGAGAGCAGGCTGTGAGACCCGAGGGTAGGGCGCCTACGAGGACTTATGCCATTCGCGCTCGCGAAGAGGCATCTTCTTCTGATGTTATTACGGGTACCTTTTCTTTTCATAATATTGAAGTTATTACTTTAATAGATCTCGGATCCACACACTCTTATATTTGCATGAAACTGGTATCTAGTATGAGTATGCCCATAGAGTCTACAGAATTTGTGATTAAAGTGTCTAATCCTTTAGGCAAAAGTGTTTTAGTTGATAAAGTTTGTAAAGATTGCCCATTGATGATTAGAGGTCATTGTTTTAAAGCAAACCTTATGTTGTTACCATGTGAGGAGTTTGACGTCATTCTTGGTATGGACTAGTTGACCACCCATGATGTAATAGTTAATTATGGGAAGAAATACACTGAGATGAGATGTGAGAATGGGGACACTCTTCATATAGAATCAAATGAATAGCGTATATAACATCCTGAATTAGGGGGTTATTTGTGATTGTATTGTTGTGCATATGATTGGATTGCTGTGATGTTATTTGTGGTATTATAAGACTTAGCTATAGGCCTTGAGTAGCCTTGAGTGGTAGAAAAATTTCACATTCAGCTTTAAGAAACAAGGAGCCATAGTAAATAGGGGTTAGGAGTTTTAAAAAGGAATATGAGACACAAATAAGGCCTAGGAAAAGTGGCAAGGGAGGTGCCACTTAAGTTCTGGAATTGACACCACCAAGGGGAGCAAGGGAGCCTAGGTTCGAGTAGCAGAATTCCCCTTTTCTGCTTCTTATTTTGACGGCAAGGGAGGAGAGAGTTGTGCTCAACTCAAATTCTTTTTGATAAGAAGGGATTATATTTGAATACTTTTAAACGGTTGGCCAAGAGTGATTTAGGGAGTTTGCCGAAATCTTAGACTCCTTGTTGGAGAGGAGTAAATGGCTAGGAGACTGAATAGAGGGGGAGGAGTGCCGAATTTTCTTAAGGCACCTATTTTCTTTCACTTTAATCCTTTTTTTCTTTTGTAAGTAGCCGAATCTCCCCCCTACTCTCTCATCTTCCACCCCTTTTTCCTCCTTTTCTTCTTTTCTCAAAACCAAAACCACCATTGTTCATCTTCTTCTCTTCTTTTTTTTTGCCTAAAATCGAAACCCTCTCTACCCTTTTCTCTGCCGAAACCCCTATCTCCCTTTTTCCATTATTTTCTTCTTGATTCTCTAGCCGAATCTACTCCACCCTTTTGCCGAAATCTTCTTTCTCCTATTAAATCTACTTTGGCCGAATATCAGGTGGGCATAGATTCTTTTCGAGATTTCTTCTTCAAACGGTTTGTAAGGGGTAAGTGATAGCTGAAACTCTCCTCCCATTATTCCTTTTTCTCTGTCGACTTAGACGAAGGGAAAAGCCAAAATCTGGCATTTATTGATGGTTTGGCTAACCACCCTTTGAAACCGATTTCATCTAGGAACTCCAGGATTTTCAAGGTAGTAGATCTGACCCTTCATTCTCTCCTAATCGATTTGGTAAGCCTGTGGTAAGGAATCCTCCTTAGTCTTTCCATTAGATACTTGGAAAAGCCGAAAGCTAATCACTTGTATGGATCTAAGGTTTGGCCGATTGCAAGGAATCCAGTGTGTGGCTTCGGGATTTGGTTGGAAACCAAATCGGTACAAGGTAAGTGCCACAAATAAGCCTTCGGGATTTAGTTATTGTAGCCGAATAGGCCTATGTCACTAACTTTGATGTTGGCCGAATATAGGGTCAAGGGATCTAGCGCAGTAGATCGGTTCTTCGGGATCTAGGACTCGTGTTAATAACAGGTGTGTACTTACACACTTCATAACTAATAAATTGTCAATAAACAGTATGTGTTAAATCGGATATGTGTAGATCTGGATTGATACCGTAAGGGTATGAGCAAGGATTCGGGTAAGTCCGTTTCGATATGAGCTTGTTATATAATGCACGTTGATGCATGACATATTTGGGATATGTGTTATATGAAAACATGGCCTTTAGTTAATTCAGTGTATTATTATTGCATGATTGGCATGATTTTATGTTATATGCACATTGCATTATGGTGGGTGATATGAGTGGAGGGGGAAGTGATATCCGTGTCTTTGGACACCAGTGGTTTGGTACCACATTTTGTGACTTTGGGTCACCAGAGGTTTGGAACCTCATAGCGACTCGTCCCAGTGGTTTAGCACCACAGTGGGTTGGCCCCACGGTTTATATTATGGGATTATCGCCAGTGATTTGGTATCACACGTTGGTTGGCCCCACAAACTATTATTCGTGACTTCGGGTCACCAGTGGTTTGGCACCACAATATTGATGGATATCGTGACTTTGGGTCACCAGTGGTTTGGCACCACCAGTGGTTTGGTACCACACGGGGTAGATAAAAGGAGTGATGGATGGCTAGGTTGGGTGCATGCTATACTTAGTTATGATTTGTGTAAGCTGTTGCATTAATCGGGGGAGGGGTTATACATTGAGTCTTGGTGACTCACCTTCTCCCTTAACTTTTTCAGGTGACTCGTAGATCGCGGATGAGGAGCCGGACGGACTCGAGGTGGCCTTGCAATGGAAAACTTAGTTTACATAAACCTTGGTTTATTTTTATCTCATTCTTGTTTCATTAATTCGAGTTGTAATAAGGTCCTGAGAGTTTTTAAGTATTTTTACCAAGTATATTTATTATTATGTTTATTATGGATTGACAATTTAAATATTAATTGCAAATGATTTTATTTCCTTAAATATATATATATGATAAAGTTTTAACCCGGGAGTTTGGTAACAACTTAATTTATTTCGAAATTCAACTACACAAGGTTTTCCTTTCTAAAGACAATAAATTTATTTACTTCACCGTTAAATCAAAATATTTTCAAACGTTTTCATGATAACATACCGTTTCGGTCGGGGCTTGTGGGCGGGTTTGGGGTGTTACAAAATTAATATCGAGCCAGTTCAAAACTTCATGTGGGGCCTGTGGGCCCAAAATGTTTTTGGTAGGCCGTTGTGAAATATTATGAAAATGGTTTTGTTTTGAACAGCATGGCATCGAGTCTCCGGCACCAATCCGCCCAAGTAAGTACTTCTAACTACTGTGTGAATTATTATCTGTAGAAGGGTAGAAATGGAATGTAGATAGTATGATAAGTATTTGAACCTTAGGACTAGCTTACCCCAACAATCACATAAGACTCTAAATGCCTAACTAAACAACCCTATGGCTAAGTCGCCGAGTTAGGGGTGTGGTAACCCCACATGCGCATGTCTAGGATTGGATCCCAAGAGCACAGTACTTAAGCAGTCCTAGTGACTCACCTCCTCTTCGCAGGAATCCTACCTGGTGCGTAGCTTCAGTTCACCCTAACCAAGAGGACCCGGTCATAGGCTAAACACAATAACTAAAACCCGAAAGGGAACTAGCCGTGTTTTTATAAAAACCCTAGTTTTAAAACACTCTTAAGATTGTTTTTAAAATGGTGAGAACTGTTTTTACAAAATTTTTATGGAAAATTTTTGATTTATAAAAATTACAAAAATACCCCTTGTAACATCCCCAAACCCGGCCCATTCATTACGGCCGAATTTGGTTATGTTAGTAAAAATATTTTTCTTTACTTAGAATTTAAAACACGAAAATCTACTATCTTTCTCGTAAAACCCGTACTTTTAAAAGATACTTTTAGACTTTGATAATAAATAGAAATGTCCAGATTAAAACACTCGTTTAATTTATAAATTTGTTGAGTAAATAAATAGCTAAAAACTAAGTCGTTTTCACATAGTAATCAAAATAATCAAACCATAATTTAAAATAATAATAAAGAAATTCCCAAAATAAATGAAAAAGTCAAAGGGCCTTATTACATCAATATTTAAACCCAAATACTTAATATAAATAAACTTAAAAGATTTGAATTCTTCTTTCTGCATGGGCCACCATGTGTCCTCTCCGATCCCGATCCCATTCTATTCATTTCCTGAAATGGTTAGAAATAAAAGGGTGAGTCCACTGACTCAGTGCATAACCACAACACATATTTCCATCCGTATGGGCGTGGCCCATACCCACACAGCCATCGAAACAAATCATGCAAGAATGCATCTCAAATTTTGACCCATTGTCCAACCGTGACACCAACCTTAGCAGACTCCCGCCTAAGGCCGGAAACCACCACCGATCACCTTGTGATCCAAAATTCTTACCTTGGCAACTCATCAAGCTCAAGGCCGTGGTGAGCCACCGATCAACCAATCGTGATCCAAATATCGTAATCGCCTCACGGTGATGCACATAGCAATCAACCGCCGAGATGGGCACCAAGCCAACATCTCCCTTGATGATGCACACAAAGAACTCATCAAGCGCTAGTGTAGCCCGAAGCTAACACTAGACCACGTACACCAATGTGTACTCCTTCCTTCCTCGATCAAACCCGAATCCCATGCATATGTGATAAAGCATCTTATCAAATCATCATATAATAGGAGCATACATCTCATATCATTACCACATCATATATTTATATATACATCATAATAACTTCAACATCACAAACTTACTCATGTATAAATGTTAGCAAGCATAACACCAAGAAATAGTGCGATGATTACGCACCTTAATAGCTGTGATCCACTCTCAAAACGCTACCTTAATGCTGACTAATCGACCCTCGAAAGATTTCCCGCGATAGGCTCTTCTCCCCCCTACAATCGGCCTTAGCACAAAACAAGGAACCCTTAGGGCCATTCGGCCAAGTCAAGAAACTATAGCAAAAGAATCACACCCTTACCTTGCTAACCACTACCCTTTGCTCTAATGAGAATCGGCCACCACCAAGGAAGTAGGGTTGTGAATGGATAAGGAGAGATTCGGCTAAAGCATAAAGAAGAGAAAAGGAAGAGAGGCTATGGGTATTCGGCTTAGGCTAAATGAAAAAAAAAGGGGTTAAGGGTTTCGGCCTAAGCAACAATTTGGAAACAAGAAGAGCTTACAAGTTCGGCAACAATAAAATAAAATAAAATAAAATAAAATAAAAATTCGGCACAAGGGGGATGAGAGAAGGAACTTTCGGCAAAAGCAATAAGGAGAGGAAAAACGTTTCAAAAGGGGTGCCCCCCCTATTTATAGGATTCGGCCAACACCTACCCACAAGCATAAGACCGAAAATGCCCTCCAAACACTCCCAAAACCGGCCACTACTTAACTCCCCTTCAAATCCCATATTTCTCTCCCCTTTTTCCTCCCTAACACTCATTCAAAAAGGTTTGAATGAGTCAAACCTCTTCCCAGCCGAAATTTAAAAACAAAGACCAAGTCTTCTCCATCTTTTAAGCATCCAAAAGCCACCCAGCTTCTTACCTCTCTCGACGCCAAAAATAAAGGCCAAAGTCTTTGCCTTCAGACTCGAACACCGCCCCTCCCTTGCACTGAGGCGTCACTTTGCCAAGCACTTAGTGGCGTCTCCTTGCCACTTTACCAGCCCAATCTTTGTGTCAAAACTCTTAAATAATTCTCTTAAGACACCCATCACCAAGCTCCCCTTTTAGCACATAAAAATCCAAAATTTTCTAAAGTCTTCCCCTTGAATCTGAACATTCTTAACACCTTCCAAACACATCAAAGCATACCCAAAACCTACTAGAACATGAATTATACCCACCATGCATAGCCCCTAAACCAGGGTGTTACACCCCTAGTGGTAAAATTACAAAATGCCCTTGGTTTATGGAATTTCCGAAATACTTTTAGTTTTACCAAAACTTCATTTCTTAATAAATATTCAAAAACCCTAATTTGCAAATTATCAAAAATTACCTTGATTTCAGAAAATTACAAAATTGCCCCTAACTTACAAAATTACCAAAAAGACCCTAACTTCCAAAATTTTTGCAATATCACCAAAATAGAAAGCAAATTCGCAGCAAGAACCCTCAAAGGTTGGCAAATTTTTGAAATACCCCTGAGTTATTAAACTTTACAAATTTTCCCTAGTTAATTACCAAAATACCTCTGAGTTTCAAAATTTCCAAAATACCCCGGGAACTGTAAAATTACCAAAATACCCTGATTGACAAATCCACAAGAGCCTTACTTTGAAAATTTTACAAAAAATACCCCTGTAGGACAAATAACGAAAATACCCCTGGGATAAGAACGGACAGAAATGTCTGAAGAGTGAATGTGCATGGGAGATACTATGGAATGAATGTCATTGAATGAATATACTTCTCTGAGCTAGGATAGAAGACATGAAAACTCTGTTTGAATCGAAAAGAACCACTCATCGAATTTCTATCCATAAAATTTCTTCGCGGATAATCGTGAAACAAGTACTAATTCATAAAATTTCTTAATCAGATTAAAGCACGGTAGTATAAATGACTTCTAGAGGACGTGGTCGTCGTGGACGCGGTAGAGGAAGAATGACTGTGTCAGAACCCGTTAGATCGGGTCAGGGGTCTGACAATGAGGTACCACCGCCACCACCACCCCCAGCTGTTGGTGTTGAGCATTAAGCTCCGAAAGGGGATGATGCTGTGTCGCAGGCTGTGTTGCGAGTCCTTGAGCTGGTGGCTAGTGCAGGAGGAAATTCGAGAGCTCGAAAGTCGGTACCTGAGCGACTTCGTACCAATGGGGCTGAGGTATTTCGTGGCGTATCTGGTGTGGCACCCAGTACGGTCGAATACTGGTTGGAATCAACTGAGAGGATCATGGATGATCTAAATCTAACGGAGTGAGGAGAAGCTGAAAAGAGTGGTGTCGCTTCTCAAGGATGAGTCATATCAGTGGTGGCTCACGGTTTGGGATGGTGCTGCAGCAGATGATCTTACTTGGGAGTACTTCAAAGCAGCATACCAGAAGAAGTATGTGGGGACCAGCTATATTGATGCATAGAGGAAAGCATTTCTGAGGTTGGTTCAAGGGAATAAGTCTGTGTCTGAGTATGAAGCAGAATTTCTGAGGCTGAGTCGCTATGCTCGGGGAATTGTGTCAACGGAGCGCGAACGCTGCGTCCGCTTTGAGGACGGACTTAGGGATGATCTGAGGTTACTGATTGCTTCACAGCAGGAGCGTGAGTTTGCTGTCCTGGTGGAAAAAGCTAAGGTAGCCGAAGGGATCAAGGAGTCCGTGAGACAGAACCACGAAAGGAACAAATAGAAGAGAGGCTTTGGATCATCTGGATCGGGCAGTAATGTGCAGAAGAGGGCTAGGCAGAGTGGGCCGAATTAGGAAGGGAGGCCCATAGCTACTAATCAAAGGCCAGCTCAGTGTAACTGCTGTGGGAAATCACATTGGGGAGGATGTTGGACCGGTGAAAGAGGGTGTTTCGAGTGCGGGTCGTTGGATCACCGTGTGAGGGATTGTCCTCGAAAGTTAGTTAAGAATCAGCCAGAGGGTCAGAACCATGCTCAGGCTAGAAATGAAGGACCACCACCACAGAGGGGTCGTGGTAATGGTAGAGGAGGCAATGGTTCTGGTCGAGGCCGCGGAACACCGGGCAGAGGTGCAGGCAACATAGAGGCAAGGCAGCCTGGGTTAGTCTACGCAGCGAGGCGTCGAGAGGAGGGGGACGCACCGGACGTCATAACTGGTACGTTCCTAATTTTTGGATTTCCATATGTTGCATTGATTGATGTGGGTTCGACGCATTCGTATGTTGCTAGTAGTATAATAGAGACTATGAACCTAGACTCTGAGACTACTTCTTGGGAGATGACAGTAATTAGCCCTCTAGGTCACTCTGTAGAAGTAAACAAATTATATAGGGATGTACCCCTAGAACTTCAAGGGGTAGTGTTCTTAGCGGATTTGATAGAGCTGCCGTTTGAGGAATTCGATCTAATTCTCGGAATGGATTGGCTGGTGAAGTACCAGGCCAGTTTGGATTGCGCGGCCAAATGCATGGTGCTGAGGAAAATAGAAGGCAAGGAGGTGGTAATGATAGGTATTAGAAGGGAATACCTATCAAATGTGGTCTCCGTGCTGAAGGCAGAGAAAATGGTCAGGAAGGGTTGTGAGGCGTTTCTAGTTCGAATATGTGCCTTGGAGGCTAAGGAGTCAGCAGTGGAGAAAGTCTGAACAGTGAGGGAATTCACTGATGTATTCCCAGAGGAACTTTCAGGTCTGCCTCCGGATCGGGAAGTTGAATTCGGTATAGACTTGTTGCCAGGGACGGCGCCAGTGTCTATAGCACTATATCAGATGGCGCCAAAGGAATTGGTGGAGCTGAAGAGTCAAATCCAGGAGTTGTTGGACCGAGGGTTTATTCGACCAAGTATATCTTCGTGGGGAGCACCCGTTCTATTTGTTAAGAAGAAGGACGGTACAATACGGATGTGTATAGACTACTGCCAGCTGAACAAGCTAACGATAAAAAACAAGTATCCATTGCCCCAGATTGACGACTTTTATTGATCAACTTAAAGGTGCATCGGTTTTCTCGAAGATAGATCTTAGGTCGGGATACCATCAACTTAAAGTGAAGGAGGTTGATGTTCACAAGACGGCATTCCGTACCCAGTATGGGCACTACGAGTTTTTGGTGATGCCGTTTGGGTTGACCAACGCACCGGCAGCTTTCATGGACTTAATGAATAGGGTGTTCCAGCAATACTTGGATCAGTTTGTCGTAGTGTTTATAGACGACATATTGGTGTACTCTAAGACGGAGGAGGACCATGACATGCATTTGTGGGTAGTTCTGCAAGTATTGAGGGAGAAGCAGTTATTTGCCAAATTCAGTAAGTGCGAATTTTGGCCTAGGGAGGTGGCTTTCTTAGGTCACGTAGTGTCGGTTGAAGGGATTAGAGTGGACCCTCGCAAGATCGAAGTGGTGTTGGATTGGAAGCTGCCTAGGTCAGTGGCGAAAATTCGGAGTTTTCTAGGGCTGGCAGGATACTATCGGAGATTTGTGGAAGGATTTTCTTTGATCGCGGCACCGTTGACTAAGTTATTGAGGAAAGGGGTACCATTTGTATGGTCGAAGAAACAGCAAGAAAGTTTCGACAAGCTAAAGAAGATTTTGACAGAAGCTCCGGTTCGCAGTACCGACTGAGCGGGGAAGTTATTCACGAAGATCTTTGTGATGCATCCCATACTGGTTTGGGATGTGTGTTGATGCAAGAGGGAAAAGTAGTGGCTTATGCATCCCAACAACTAAGATCGCATGAGGTTAACTATCCGACACACGACTTGGAATTAGCGGCAGTAATCTTCGCTTTGAAAATATGGAGGCACTATTTGTATAGAGAAAAGTCTATAGTCTACACGGATCACAAAAGTTTGAGGTATCTTTTGACTTAGAAGGATTTAAACTTGAGGCAGTGCCAATGGATTGAGCTATTGAAGGACTATGACTGTTCAATTGAGTATCATCCGAGCAAGGCTAACGTGGTGGCTGACGCGTTAAGCCATAAGGTCGTGTCAGACTTAAGGGCGATGTTTGTTCACCTCAGTCTGTATAACGATGGAAGTCTTTTGGCAGAATTGCAAGTTAAGCCGACTTGGATCGAGGAGATTAAGGAGAAACAGTTAGTAGATGAAAGTTTGAATGCTTGGAGATTGCAAGTTGAAAGTGGTGGTTTAGAAGGTTATAGTTTGTCTAGAGACGGAGTACTATGCTTTCAAGGGTGAGCTTGTATGCCGAAGGATGTGGAATTGAGACAAAGAATTCTTCAGGATGCACATAGCAGCCCATATGCTATGCATCCTGGAGGTAGCAAGGAGATTTGTGAAAACAGTTCTGGTGGCTAGGGCTGAAGCGTGAGGTAACTTAGTTTGTGGGGAAGTGTATGACGTGTCAGCAGGTTAAGGCTGAACATCAGTTGCCATCAGGGTTACTTCAACCGGTGAAGATTCCTCAGTATAAATGGGAAAGAATCACCATGGACTTTTTCAGTGGGCTACCCCTTACGCCTAGTAAAAAGGACTCAGTCTGGGTGATTGTAGATCGACTGACCAACTCAGCTCATTTCATACCGATGAGGGTGGATTATTCGCTTCAGAAGCTAGCAAAGTTGTATGTGGCCGAGATAGTAAGGTTGCATGGGGTGCCAGTCTCAATTATCTCGGATAGGGATCCGAGGTTCACGTTAAGGTTTTGGAGAGCTTTGCATCAAGCTTTGGGAACGAGGCTAGATTTCAGCACAGCTTTTCACCTACAAACTAACGGGCAATCGGAAGGGGTGATTCAGATCTTAGAGGATATGCTAAGGGGCTGTGTTCTGGATTTCAGTGGTAGTTGGGGGGAGTATTTACCGTTGGCGGAATTCGCTTATAACAATAGTTATCAAGCGAGTATCCAGATGGCACCATATGAGGCATTGTATGGGCGGAAATGCCGTACTCTCTACGTGTTGGGCGGAATTAGGTGAACGACATGTTTTGGGTCCAGTTGGTGATGAAACCAAGATAAAGTTAAGGTAATTCTCTCGTCTCAAGGAAGCGTCGAGATAGGCGAAAGTGTTATGCGATCTTAAGCGCAAGAATACGGAATATGCAGTGGGAGATAAAGTTTTTCTAAAGGTGCCGCCTTGGAAGAAGGTATTGAGATTTGGGCGAAAAGGGAAGCTAAGCCCTAGGTTTATCGGGCCATATACGGTGTTAAAGTGAGTGGGGCCGGTAGCTTATCACCGAGTTGCCGGCAGAGTTAAGGCAATTCATGACGCGTTTTCCATGTGGCAATACTTAGGCGATATCGGTCGAGATCCATCACACGCGCCAGTGCGGTGGCGGCGGCGAGGTGAACTCCGGACTTATCTTTCAAAGAGGAACCATCCAGATTTTGGATCGGGATGTCAAAGTTCTACGTAGGAAATCAATACCTTTGGTGAAAGTATTATGGCGAAACCATGGTGCGGAGGAGGCTACGTAGGAACCCGAGGATGTTATGAGGCAGCAATACCCCCAGCTTTTCTGATTAGGTAATTTCGAGGCCAAAATTTATTTTTAGGGAGGTAGAACTGTAACATCCTAAATTAGGGGGTTATTTGTGATTGTATTGTTGTGCATATGATTGGATTACTGTGATGTTATTTGTGGTATTATAAGGCTTAGCTATAGGCCTTGAGTAGCCTTGAGTGGTAGAAAAATTTCACATTCAGCTTTAAGAAACAAGGAGCCATAGTAAATAGGGGTTAGGAGTTTTAAAAAGGAATATGAGACACAAATAAGGCCTAGGAAAAGTGGCAAGGGAGGTGCCACTTAAGTTCTGGAATTGACGCCACCAAGGGGAGTAAGGGAGCCTAGGTTCGAGTAACAGAATTCCCCTTTTCTGCTTCTTATTTTGACGGCAAGGGAGGAGAGAGTTGTGCTCAACTCAAATTCTTTTTGATAAGAAGGGATTATATTTGAATAATTTTAAACGGTTGGCCAAGAGTGATTTAGGGAGTTTGCCAAAATCTTAGACTCCTTGTTGGAGAGGAGTAAACGGCTAGGAGACTGAATAGAGGGGGAGGAGTGCCGAATTTTCTTAAGGCACCTATTTTCTTTCACTTTAGTCCTTTTCTTCTTTTGTAAGTAGCCGAATCTCCCCCCTACTCTCTCATCTTCCACCCCTTTTTCCTCCTTTTCTTCTTTTCTCAAAACCGAAACCACAATTGTTCATCTTCTTCTCTTCTTCTTTTTGCCTAAAACCGAAACCCTCTCTACCCTTTTCTCTGCCGAAACCCCTATCTCCCTTTTTCTATTATTTTCTTCTTGATTCTCTAGCCGAATCTACTCCACCCTTTTGCTGAAATCTTCTTTCTCCTATTAAATCTATTTTGGCCGAATATCAGGTGGGCATAGATTCTTTTTTGGGATTTCTTCTTCAAACGGTTTGTAAAGGGTAAGTGATAGCCGAAACTCTCCTCCCATTATTCCTTTTTCTCTGTCGACTTAGACGAAGGGAAAAGTCGAAATTCGGCTTTTATTGATGGTTTGGCTAACCACCCTTTGAAACCGATTTCATCTAGGAACTCCGGGATTTTCAAGGCAGTAGATCTGACCCTCCATTCTCTGCTAATCGATTTGGTAAGCCTGTGGTAAGGAATCCTCCTTAGTCTTTCCATTAGATACTTGGAAAAGCCGAAAGCTAATCACTTGTATGGATCTAAGGTTTGGCCGATTGCAAGGAATCCAGTGTGTGGCTTCGGGATTTGGTTGGAAACCAAATCGGTTCAAGGTAAGTGCCACAAATAAGCCTTCGGGATTTAGTTATTGTAGCCGAATAGGCCTATGTCACTAACTTTGATGTTGGCCAAATATAGGGTCAAGGGATCTAGCGCAGTAGATCGGATCTACGGGATCTAGGACTCGTGTTAATAACAGGTGTGTACTTACACACTTCATAACTAATAAATTGTCAATAAACTGTATATGTTAAATCGGATATATGTAGATCTGGATTGATACCGTAAGGGTATGAGCAAGGATTCGGGTAAGTCCATTTTGATATGAGCTTGTTATATAGTACACGTTGATGCATGACATATTTGGGATATGTGTTATATGAAAACATGGCCTTTAATTAATTCAGTGTATTATTATTGAATGATTGGCATGATTTTATGTTATATGCACATTGCATTATGGTGGGTAATATGAGTGGAGGGGGAAGTGATATCCGTGTCTTTGGACACCAGTGGTTTGGTACCACATTTCGTGACTTTGGGTCACCAGAGGTTTGGCACCTCATAGCGACTCGTCCCAGTGGTTTAGCACCATAGTGGGTTGGCCCCACGGTTTATATTACGGGATTGTCGCCAGTGATTTGGTATCGTACGTAGGCTGGCCCCACAAACTATTATTCGTGACTTCGGGTCACCAGTGGTTTGGCACCACAATATTGATGGATATCGAGACTTTGGGTCACCAGTGGTTTGGCACCACCAGTGGTTTGGTACCACACGGGGTGGACAAAAGGAGTGATGGATGGCTAGGTTGGGTGTATGCTATACTTAGTTATGATTTGTGTAAGCTGTTGCATTAATCGGGGGAGGGGTTATACATTGAGTCTTGGTGACTCACCTTCTCCCTTAACTTTTTCAAGTGACTCGTAGATCACGGATAAGGAGCCGGACGGACTCGAGGTGGCCATGCAATGGAAAACTTAGTTTACATAGACCTTGGTTTATTTTTATCTCATTCTTGTTTCATTAATTCGAGTTGTAATAAGGCCCTGAGAGTTTTTAAGTATTTTTACCAAGTATCTTTATTATTATGTTTATTATGGATTGACAATTTGAATATTAATTGCAAATGATTTTATTTCCTTAAATATATATATGATAAAGTTTTAACCCGGGAGTTTGGTAACAACTTAATTTATTTCGAAATTCAACTACACAAGGTTTTCCTTTCTAAAGACAATAAATTTATTTACTTCATCGTTAAATCAAAATATTTTCAAACGTTTTCCGCAGTAACATACTAGATCCGGTCAGGGCTTGTGGGCCGGGTTTGGGGTGTTACAGCGTAGATCGCCAATAAGGATTTCTCACATGACAGCATAGAGATATATAAGAAAAGGGTATGAGGCGTATCTTGCCTTTGTGATGAATACTAGAGAAACAGAGCTTAAGGTCGAGTCAGTGCTGATAGTTTTTTCCTGAGGAATTACCAAGGCTACCTCCACTAAAAGAAGTTGAGTTCAACATTGAGGTAACTCTCGGTACTATATTGATATCTATTACTTCTTACAAAATAGCCCCAACGGAGTTAAGAGAGCTGAACATACAGTTGCAAGAGTTGATAGATAAAGGCTTTGCAAGACCAAGTTGTTCACCATGGGGTGCTCCTGTTTTATTTGTGAAAAAGAAAGATGGTACCATAAGATTGTGCATAGATTACCGCTAGCTTAATAAAGTGACAGTAAGGAACAAGTACCCATTGCCAAGGATCGATGATTTGTTCAATCAGTTGAAGGGAGCCACTGTGTTCTCCAAAATAGACTTGAGATCGGGGTACTACCAGTTGAGAGTAAGAGACTCAGATGTGTCGAAGACCGCTTTTCGAACAAGGTATGGGCACTATGAATTTTTAGTCATGCCCTTTGGTTTAACTAACGCCCCTGCGGTATTCATGGATCTAATGAATCGCATTTTTAGACAATACCTTGATAAGTGTGTGGTCATTTTTATTGATGACATACTGATTTATTCCCGAGATGAGAATGATCATGTTGAGCACCTACGGACAATTTTACAGATTCTAAGAGAAAATCAGTTGTATGCCAAGTTCAGTAGAAGTGAATTTTGGCTCGAGGAAGTAGGATTTCTGGGACATATTGTCTCGGGAGATAGAGTCCGAGTGGATCCAAGTAAGATTTCGGCTATAGTGGACTGGAAACCACCGAGGAATATCTCTGAGATTAGAAGTTTTCTAGGCCTAGCCAGCTATTATAGATGATTCGTCAAGGGGTTTTCCATGATTGCAACTCCGATAACGAAATTGCTACAGAAAAATGTGAAGTTTGAGTGGACAGAAAGATGTCAACAGAGTTTCGAGAAATTGAAAGCATTGTTGACAGAAGCTCCGGTTTTAGTACAACCCGAGAAGGGGAAAGAATTTGTGATTTACAGCGATGCATCCTTAAACGGATTAGGCTGTGTACTTATGAAAGAAGGCAAGGTTATCGCTTATGCCTCCAGACAATTGAAGCCTCATAAGAAGAATTATCTGACGCATGATTTAGAGTTGGCAGCCATAGTCTTCGCTTTGAAGATTTGGAGACACCATTTATATGGTGAAAGATGTCGAAAATTTACTGATCACAAAAGTTTGAAGTACTTGATGATGCAGAAAGAGTTGAACTTAAGGCAACGGAGATGGTTAGAGTTGATAAAAGACTATGAGTTAATCATTGACTACCATCTCGGAAAGGCGAATGTGGTCGCCGATGCTTTGAGCAGAAAGTCCCTATTTGCATTAAGGGCAATGAATTCGCGGATGACTTTATCCGACGATGGTTCTATTCTAGCTAAGTTGAGAGCTAGATCGATGTTCCTCTAAGAGATCATTGAAACTCAAAAAGAAGATAGTGAATTGCAAGCCAAGAGAACTTAGTGCGAGTCAGATGTTGAGTCTGATTTTTGGATTAGTTCCAATGGAAGTCTGATGTTCAAAGATAGAGTTTGTGTACAGAGAGAGGAAAAGCTTATTCAGAGAATTTTGCATGGGGCACATAATGGATGTTTATCTGTACATCCGGGTAGTACCAAGATGTATAATGATTTGAAGCAACAGTATTGGTGGTTGATTTTTCAGAGATGTCGATAAACAATTATCAGTGGTAAGCTTCGAGGACTAAACCAACGAAATCAACAGGAGTCTTCAATGTTGACACCATGACCATGCTATCAACACAGCTAGAGATGATGAATAAAAAGATCGATGGTTTGTGTAGTCGCTCGCAGGTACACCCAGTAATGCAATATGACTTGAATCCAAGAGGCATGGCGAATCCTGAGTACCCACTCTACAGATATGGCATGGATAACGAACAAGTCCACTATATGGGTAACTACTCTAGACCTCAAAATAATTTTTATAATGACACTTATAATGCAGGTTGGAGGTACCATCCCAATTTCTCGTGGAATGATCAAAGTAGCTAAAGTCCGGAACTTTATCCAGATTTTCAACAATCACCTCACCAACAAGAAGAGGAGTCGAACATTGAAGAGATGCTGACAAAATTCATGGCAACCACAGATACCCGTCTCCAAGACACTGAGAAAACATTTAAAAGTCAATAAACACCAGTGGAAGAGAACAAGAACCGATTAGAGGAAGTTACTGAGTCAGTAAGGGAAGTCACTAAGGCAGTCGAACAACTCACAAAGCTAATGTCAGAACGACTGCAAGGGCGTCTACCAAGCAACACTGAGATGAATCCAAAGGAGCAAATTCAAGCCATAGCAGCTCAGGAAAATACAGAGATAGACGAACCCATCCCACAACAAGAAACCAAGGAAGAAAAAGGTAAAAACGAGGTAACACAAGAAAGGCCAAAACCGGGAATTAAGGAGTATCAACCTCGCATACCTTACCCCGAAGCATTAGAAAGAGACGATTTAGAAGAATAGTTCGGTAAGTTTCTTAAACTTTTAAAGAAATTACATATTAACTTACCTCTTCTTGAAGCTCTTTTTCAGACGCCAGACTCGAGGAATTTTTTAAGACAGCTCTTGACAAACAAATGCAAATTAGAAGTGGAACATCACGTGGAATTAAACGCATCATGCTCAGCAATGTTACAGAACAGACTACTGCAGAAGCAAAAAGACACAGGGAGTTTTACAATTCCATGCATAATTGGTAGTTTAACTATTGATAATGCGTTAGCTGATTTAGGGGCAAGCATAAACATTATGCCTTATAAAATATTTAAACAACTAGGTCTAGGGAAACCCAGATAAACTAGGATGAGCATTCGGTTAACTGATAAAACTATCAGAATTCCTAGGGGTATAATAGAAAATGTTCTAATAAAAATTGATAAATTCATATTCCCAGTAGATTTTGTTGTCTTAGACATGAATGAGGACGATTCGATTCCTTTAATTTTAGGAAAACCCTTTCTAACAACTGCCAGGACTAAAATTGATGTTGGTACAGGAGAACTCATTCTTCGTGTAGGTGACGAAACAATCACTCTTCAAGCTCTTGACTCAGCTAGGACATCAAGTAATAAAGGTACGAATGATAATTCTATTGATAATCATTTGGTTCAACCTTCTTTACAGGAAGCATCATGAAATCACTTAGCTGAGCTAGATCTTAGACCTAGTGCCGACAAAGAAGAAACACATAAGGAACAAAGCCTTAGGGTTGACAAACTAAAAGAGGAGGAAACACAAATCAAAGAGGAACAGGAACTGCACGAAGTGAAACCGAAAGAGACCCCAAATGAGCTGATAGGAACAACAACTCACATCAAATTAGGGGATCAAATATTGTTGAATAAGGAAGACCATAGAATCACCAATTCAGACCTCAAGGCAAATGAAGAAATCACTTTTGAGGTACTTAATGTCTTCCTATACGGCACAGTCAAGGTAAACAATCCTAAATTCGACACTTTTGAGGTAAACATTACTTGACTTAAACTATATATCCATAACCGAAGTGATCACATGGGAAAGGATTTTCACCTCCTCAAACCACCATGACCATATGAATCAGAGGTAAAGTCTAGCTTAAGACTATAAACGAGCACTTCTCAGGAGGCAACCCGAGCACTAACCCCATTTTTACATTATTTATTTATTTTTTTCATTTTTTTTCATTTTGTTTTTAGCACCTAACCATAAACTAACCAAAGAGCATATTTCTAGGCCACACGGCCCTACACATGGGCGTGCCCGTGGCCGTGTGGAAGCTAGGGGATGAACCATGGGCATGCCAGTAGCCGTGCACGATATAAAAAAAATTCTTTTCCCAACACGGGTAACAATAATAGTCCACGCCCGTGCCGATGCCCCGTGCGAGGTTACTGACTTGTTCAGGACGGGCTAAACACGGCAGTGCCTACCAACCGTGCCAACATTCTGACTTATCAAACACAGGAGGAGCACGCCCATATTAAATGACCATGTGAAGGAAGACACGGGCATGCCACTTCACCCACGACCGTGCCTGAACACCCTGAACGCACTAAAAATTCAAAATCCCAAAACACAGGCTACACATCTATCTAAACATCATTCTCCCTTTTTTAATTGTCTTTCATTTTCCATTGTGTTTGTTTTTATTTTTATTTTATTTTCATTTCATTGTTTGTTTTTATTTTTATTTTATTTTCATTTCATTATTATTATTTCATTACTTTATTTTCTTCTTATTCTTTATGATATTTAGATTTAGCTTAGGAGACAATAAAATCAGACTGGCTGCTTCAAGGATTCAATTTCAAATGGTTCAAGAGCTTCCCCACGATCACCTCCAATCCTATCCGGTTCCTTTTCATTGACTTGATCCAAAAATTCAGGAAGTTTCACATCTCTCCCTATCTTTTGATTTTCTCACTATATTGTCATTTATCCATCTCTGTACATTGAGGGCAATGTACATCTTATGTGTGGGGGGTTAATTATAGTATTATCTGAAAATCCTTGAATTATGCCTTGATCTTAAAGTAAGTTTCTCATATTACGATTTCAATGAAATTTTCTTTGATTTATGATTTCTATTGATATGTTTTAGATTAAGTCATTGATAATTGTGCATTGATAATTAAATTTGAAGAATACTAGGGAATCAAGCATGATAAGTCTAATTTTCAAAATTTTAAAATTTTAGGTTGTCAACCGAAATTTGAATGTTATCTTGAAATTTGAAATTTATAAGGTTGATGTCAAAAACACCCATAATTTTTGTGGGATTTTGAGCCTTATAGGGCATACATTCCTTTTCATGCTCATTCTTTTATTATGAGTGTGTTAACTATGAACTGTTATTCTAGAACTTGCCTTGATTATACATGTTGAGACCACAGTTATGATTCGATATACCGAGATGATAAAGGCACCTAGGTTTTAACCCACTTACACCACTAAAAAGCCTACCCTCATAATTAACCCCTAATGATCCCCGTTGAGCCTAACAACCCTTTTTATTGACTTACCCGCTAATTTTAATCCAAAACCCTTTGTATTTGTTATCACCCTTTCTTTTGACTACCCCTTAACCAAGATTTGATTTGAGCTAGTTACCTAAGTTTATTATTCTGGTAGTTAAATTTATCTTGTATTTAGTTTGTTCTAAAAAAAAAACAAAGCAAAGTATATTCAGTATTAGTATTATGAAGAGTGAGCTTATACAAGTTAAAGTCTAATTATCAAAAGAAAAAAAAAGCTCGTATTAGTAGGATTATTATTATTTTCAGTTGATGTAATTATTATCTTAGAAATTTTTTTATAGGTAACTTATCAATTCAATCTCGATTCTAACCTTCTAATTTTAGCCTTTATCCACACCTTTAACCCTAGTCCCGTTACAACCCTAACAAAGACCTTTTGATCTGTTTATCACATCATTTTACAGTGGTGGATATTTGATTTTTAGGCAAGCCTATGGGATTAACTTTTCAGGTTCGACTTATAGTGCTTAATTTTGACCCTTAAACACTTTTTGGGTGATTTGAGTGAATCTTTTGTGAGGATGTCAATCCTTGTAGATTTTGAATTAAAGGTAATTATTTAGATGAAGGGAAACACCTATAATCTCGTGCTACAATTATATGACTTATCTTGTTTGAATATTGAGGACTCTTTGAATTGAATTATCCATGTATAAATTATCTATGAATTATGATAAGACATTGTTGATATGAATTATGAATCATGGAAAGTTCGTTTTAATTGTAAGTTGAAAATTTTGCTTAAGGACAAGCAAAATCTTAAGTGTGGGGGTATTTGATAAACCGTAAAAATAACATATTTTAGGCCCACATTTAGCATGCTTTTGGATAATTTAAGCTTTAATTTATGTAAAAAGGTGCTCTTAATCCTTTCTTTTCATGTCTTATACTCAGGAAAGCACCTACGGATGAAAAGAATGTCAAACGAGCTTAAAACGGGCCAAATGGGCCAATTCACGAAATCGACACGGCCTGAACTTCAAGCCACACGGCCGTGCCTCATTAAATTACTAGAACACGACCTGGACCCCGACAAACACGGCCGTGCCTCATTAAAAGTCCAAACATAGCCTGGCCACGATTCACACGGGCGTGTGCCATGGCCGTGTCCCTGTCGCTGGAAAGAGCAATTATATTCGGGAAAGGATACTTGGAGGCAAAGAAACACATTCAAAAGCCTATTCAAACACCCAATTAAGAACTCTACTTAAATTAGGAAACTTAGGGGCCAAGTAAAGCATCACAAAGTCTATATAAACACCCAATGGGGCAACTTGAAAGGGGAGTTCGGCAGAAGTCGAAACCAGCGTCAAAGCTAGGCTAAGGAGCCAAGTCGAGAAGGTTAAAGTTAGGGAATAAACGCGAAGATAGCCAGTTGATCCATCCCAAGAAGCCGGAATTATACTCAAGACAGCGGAATTCTCCTTCAATTCTTCAGGGAGTTTTAAGATTTTCTTATGTTTTGTTTTATCTTTTCTCTTGAGATGTTTTCTTGTTTAGTTATGAACTAAACCCCTCAGATACCTGAAGGGGATGAAACCTAAATGAATCTTGTTATTTGATTTCTGAATTTTATGATAAATACTTAGTTTTTTCTTAATTATGTTGCTTGATCCAAATCTAATGTGCTTAGGTGGAGGAGGAATAAACCCTGCCTAAGAGTAGATCTAACATAATTAAGCGGAGTTGATCGAACGCCTAGAGATACGGTTACGAGATTTTGCCGTATTAGGGTGAAACCTACTATGGGAGTCCATTGATCGATTTACTGCTATCCTAGGGTGTTATTATAAGCGAACGAGAGTTCCACTAATTAACCTAGGGTTAGATGTTATTCACCTCGAGAGAGGGTTTAATATAGGTTAGGGAGTCTTACGGATAAAGCTAAGTAAAAGAAATCATATAATTTAGGGTTGATTAATAAGTGAAGTCTAGGTGGATTCTTCCTGAGGGTATCGTCGTAATCAACTGAGTTTTCCTTCAAAGTTATTTCCTTATTCGTCCTTTTTGTCTTTGTGTCCTTAGTTTAGTCTTCGTCAAAAGCAACTTTGCTCTAATTTTAAGGCTAAATAATAAAAAGAAAGTTAGTATTAGTACTTTTAGATCCTTTGGGTTCGATATTCGGTCTTGCCTAAGCTATACTACAGTTCGATAGGTACACTTGCATTTAATCATTGTCAGAGTTAGTTTTTAGTTTTGATCATTCTTTTATAAATTTTAAAACTCTGATTTACAGCGATAAGTATAAAAGTAGCATACATTAAATTGAAGGGTTTAATTTAAGTGTTGGTTAGAAGAATGGGTTTGCATGTCAAATAACCCAACTCTTAAGGTAGTGGACGGCATAATGATTAGTAAATATATATAAATTAAGTTGATTTTTGTTAGTGGTGTTTATTTATTTATTTTATATTATGAAGTGAATAAAGAAATAATAATAAGAATAAAATAAATTTTTTCTCTTCCCACTTCCTCATCATCTTCACGAAAACAAAGAGAAGGGGGGAGAAATTTGAACTTCCATGGTTCGATTATTGCATGCCCTCCTAAGATCAAAGGAAGAAAAATTAGGAAATGGATCGGGGGAAAACTAAACTAGACGAGTAGCCGGAACATCCTTACCCTTCAACTATCAAAGTAAGTTTTAAGCAATGGAATTAAATTGAAATAATACTTATTTACAAGTTTAAGTTGAATGGTGATAGTTTATTTCAATGTTTTGCAGAATATACATATATATATGAAATTGATAAGAGATAGTCGATGGTGATGGTACTTGGTTGTTGTAATTAGATGCATGAAATAGGAAATTTTAATAATGACATTATAATGAGATTCAGGCATACTAAATGGAGTTGATGATGGCTTGATATGGTATAGGCCGAATGCAATATAGTACTTGGGATATTGAACACTTTGATATATATACATATATAAGTGTATGTTCTTGTGTGTACAGTGAATGTGAATTATATATATAAAGTATGCATATCGAATGAATAACAAGTTATGAGAAGCATAAGTTGGGTGAAATGGTTCCATGAGCACTATATGTTCAAATTTGGAAGTAACGGCTCTATGTGAGCGATACGTTACGAAAACTCTAAAGTAACGGCTCTATGTGAGAGATACGTTACGATAAGCATGAAGTAACGGCTCTATGTGAGCAATACGTTACGATAGGTATGAAGTAACGGCTCTATGTTAGCTATACGTTACGAGAAGTATTAAGGAATAACACTAAGTGTGTGAGATGTTGCTAACCATATTGACAATGTGTAGGTGTGAGGTTCATTTTAAAGACTCCTATTATAAATGCAAATAAGTATATAAGAATGATTGAGTATATTATCCTATGTATATGCATGCATGACTAAGTTTGGGGATTGTAAGTATACATTGGAAAGTATCATCTCTATAAATTTAAGAGTGATAGAGGTTGATGTGTAAGTTGAATACTTGTTAAATATGTATTATGTTTATAAATTATTTAGAATGTGGTTATGTATTCGACTTTTGGAGTTTTGGTTATTTGGTCTAATGGTGATAAATAAATTATTTATTTTATTTGAATAAGTTCATGGGAATGGAAACTAATTGCTTAATTCTTACTAAGCTATGAAAGCTTACTTTGTGTTTTTGTTATTTTCTAAACGCGTAGGTTACTTTCGGAAGCTCATTTCGTGCTGGGGAATCACTTCGGAACCTCTCCATACTATCATCTCTTTTGGTACTCTTTTGAAGTAGTAAACTTTGACCATTATGGCATGTATAGGCTAAGATACATTTTGAATTGTTTTCAAACGGTGTGTATGTGTATTTATGCCATGCGAAAATGGCTAAAATATGTTAACTTGATCTTGTGTGAATTCGGCCTTGTTGTTTATTAATATGAAAGTGCATTTTATATGTATTTGTGTTTGATGTATGAAAAGGTGGCTTGAATGATTTTAAGGTTAAAATTCTTGCTATGTATTGTCGAATATGGTGTTGGTATAATTAGGTAAATAACATCTCATGACATGTAAGAAAGGTATTATTGGTTATGTAAATTTTGGGTTGTACAAACTAGTTGTGATAGTCACATACATGCATAATATGTTTGGTTTATATGTTTTAGGTTAAATATAAGATATGTTTGTTTTGATAACTTGACTTTGATAATTGTATGAGATGTGGTTGTTTATACGTTTGGATATAGTCGGCAAATGGTGTGAATTTGGTATAACATAGATTTTATAAGCAACGTGTTGGTATATGCATACTTGGTGTTGATGATTGACAAAATTGTTTCAGTAAAGTGAATGTAGTATGCGCATATTTGGCTATTGTAATGTCAATGATGAAATGAATAGTTCTTTTAGTAAGTTTGAACTTGATCAACAGTTATATTATAAGTGATTATGAGTTTCGGTCTTGGTATATGTAATGTATTGATAAGTATGTAATATTTCTTCGTATATATAAATATACATATAGATGAACTAATTTAATAAGTTGGCGATAATATGCTTGTGTACTTGGCTATAGGAAGCTTTTAAAATGTTCAATGGTCGAAATGGTATATATTATATTATATTTTATATATGTGACTGTAAGTAGAATGAAATTGATGTATGATTAATAATGAATCCGAAATTATTGATAGATATGTGTATTAATAGCTACTCTGGGTTGAGTTTAGATCGGTAATGCCTCCTAACCCTAATCTGGTGACGGATACGGGTTAAGGGTGTTACAAGGTGAATGTAATTCGAGAAAGTTTAAAGGTTGCTTTTGACAAACAAAAATCCTACTCGGATTTAAAGAGAAAAGAGATAGAGTATCAAGTCGGGGATAAAGTTTTCTTGAAAGTGTCACCATGGAGAAAAGTTCTCAGATTTGGCTGAAAAGGCAAGTTAAGTCCACATTTTATTGGACCATATGAGATTACTGAGAAAGTTGGGCCGGTAGCCCATCGATTGGCTTTGCCGTCTGAGTTAGAAAAGATACATGATGTGTTTCACGTGTCCATGTTGCGACGCTACCGATCAGACCCTTCGTATGTTATTACACCGTCAGAGGTAGAGATTCAACCCGACATGACTTATGGAGAAGAACCAGTTAAGATTTTAGCTAGGGAAGTCAAGCAGTTGATAAATAAAAATATCTCCCTTGTTAAAGTATTATGGCAAAGACATGGGGTAGAGGAAGCTACGTGGGAATCAGAAGAAATCATGAGAAACCAGTACCCAAACCTCTTTGCTGGTAAGATTTTCGAGGATGAAAATCGTTAACGGGGGAGAATTGTAACAGCCTGATTTAGGGCCTAGTCGGAATAGTGGTGCGAGACCACAAATCCGAGTTAGCAAAATGAGTTTTTAAGGTATTTGAGATGTTTGCATGATATTATGAAAGTTTTATGTATAGATTTTATGAAATTGGCATTAAAAGGTCCATTAGGAGTAAATTGCAAAAGTTGCAAAATGTGAGATTCTAGAAGCTATTTGTGTGAAATAACTTTAGAATATTAATTAGAGGTCCTTAAACAGTAATTTTTCAAACTTCTAATTTTTGGACAAAATTGGGTATGAATGAGTTAAAATAGGGTGTTTATAAAAGGCCATTTTGGTCATTTAAAAATTTAAATGATTAAAATGGGAAAAGATGATAGAAATTCATTCATCTTCTTCTCCAAGGCTGCCAAAAATTCAAGGAGCCAGTGTTAGGGTTCTTCAAAAATTTTAAGCTTTCTAGTAAGTGCATCCAAGCCCCATTTTTGATATTATTCGTATTTTTGAAATCCTAGTTGCATGAGTAAGCTATTTTTAGCTATTTGATGAGGTAAAATGGTTGTTCAAAAATGTACCCATGTATGACATGCTTGTAAAATGATGTTTTATGAAAGATTATGAAAGTTTGATGTTAGATAAACATCTTTTTCTAAGTGAATTTCATGAGAAATGCTAGTAAGGACTAGTTTGTAAATTTTATGAAATTTATCATACATGGTAGAAATAGTGAGAATTTGATATTGCTATAGTTGAGATAATGAATCAGCTAAGCATGAAGTTTAAGACAGTGTGAGACACACGGTTAGCACATGGGCATGTGCTCCAAGCCGTGTGAATAAATCAGTATATCAAGGTATGGCACACGGTCTGCGGCCACGGGCATGTCAAGGCCGCGTGTAATTTGGCAGTGTCCACTACAGGCGGAAGACATGGGCGTGTCTTAAGGGTACACGGGCGTGTCCCAAACCACATGGGCATGTGACCCCTGTTTTGAGAGAAAATTTTCGGTAGAGTTCAGAAAGTTTCCGGATGTAAGTTTAAGGCCTCATAAGCTCTTGATATGTATGATTCGTCTAGGAAAGAGAAGTTTTAATTCGAAACAAAATTTTATAGCCTGTAAGTACTTGTTTAAGAATGTTTAAGTACAGTAATGTCTCGTATCCGGTCTCAGCCTCAGACTTGGGTATGTGGTGTTACAGATATGGCCTACGGTTATTGATGGTTGAATGAGATGGAGGTGCCTTGCATGAGCCATGTTTATGAATGTTTAAGTTCTTACGTGTGCCATGTTGGATGTCATTAAGATGTGTAAGTGTGCACGTGTTATTGAGGGTGACAAATGGCTTGGAAAATAGCCTTATTTTTTCCACACGGTTAGGCACACGGGCGTGTGTGGCACACGACTAGCCCCAAGGGCGTGTGTTTTGGCCGTGTGTCCCCTGATCAGTTTTGAGATACAGAATACCCAGTAGTAAACACATGGGCACGAAACACGGCTATATGACATGGGCATGTGCCTAGGCCTTGTGAAGTCTACACTTGATTTTAGGAATTTAATTCACTACACAGCCTAAGGACAATGGCGTGTGCCTTGGCAGTGTGACCTTACCTTATTGATGATGTCCCCTATTTTAGACACGGCCAAAAGCACGAGCGTGTGATATGCCACACGGGCGTGTGGACCTTTTTAATGAAAATTTTCTAAGTTTTCCCATAAGTTTCTAAAGTTCTCAATTTAGTCCCGAACCATTCCTAATGTATGTTTTGGGCCTCGTAGGCTTGTTTAAGGGATGATTTGAATGTTTATGAGAAGTTCTAAATTTGAGTGGAAATTCATGTCTCTGTTTTGTATGATTGCTTGCGTATAAGCCCAATAACACCTCGTACCCTATTCCGGTGTTGAATATGGGTAAGGGGTGTTACATTTAGTGGTATTAGAGCTATGATTTAGTCAATTCTTGAACTAACGTAGCGTGTGCCCGAGTCTAGCTATACATGCTATAAATGAATTGTGATAGTGTGACGACTCCTGGCCTTTTAAATTGTGTTTTCATATAGTAATGGATCCTAATCAAGCTGAAGCTAATGACGTAGAAAGTAATATGCCGGCTCCTGCTCAAAGGGCAGCACCAGTTGAAAGTAGACCCGTAATTGTAAGTCAGAGAGGAGGAGAAGGGGCTAGGGAAGCCTTTCTCCATATGATGAACGCCTGGTATACGGAGTTCGTTCGAATGAACCCAAACGCTCAACCCCCTCTACCTCCACCTATTTATTAACCTGTTCCTGTAGCACTCCAGGGTATGGATTTTATTAGATTCAATAGACCTCAAGTGGATAAAATTCAAAAGCAAGAAGCCGAAGAGTTCCAAGCTAGTATAGATGATGATCCCGAAAGGGCAGAATTCTGGCTCGAGAATACCATCAGGAATTTGATGAGTTATCATGCACACCCAAAGACTGTATGAAATGAGTTTTGTCACTTCTAAGAGACTTGGCTTATCAGTGGTGGAACACCCTTGTGTCGGTTTTACCAAGGGAGAGAGTTAATTGGGAACTTTTCCAAGATGAGTTTCATAAGAAGTATATTAGTCAGAGGTTTATTGATCATAAGAGAAAGGAATTTCTTGAGTTAAAACTGTAACACCCCTATCCCGAGTCATCACTGGAATAGGGTTAGGAGCGTTACTAGACAGATCGGAAAAGATTTGCAGAAATTCATCCAATCAGACATCATTCTCAAGCATAGTGTCCCTTAAACGGGTCCTCGAAACCTTAATCATGCTTAGAAGTCGAGTTGGGACTAAACTGAAACACATATGAAATTCCATAAAAATTTGAAACTTTTTTAAAATACAGGGGAGACACGCCCGTGGGAGGAGACCGTGTGCCTTCCACGGCTTCTAGACACCCCCGTGTGCCCTATCGTGTCTATATACTGACTTGGTCCCCACGGCCACCAGACACGACCGTGTGTCCTGACCGTGGTCTACTACTGACTTCCCCACCACGGCCACCAAACACGCCGTGTCAAGGCTATGTTATTTTTAGGCTGCATCCTGCCAATTTACCCACGATCTAAGGCATGCCCGTGTGCCACAACCATGTGACATTATAGGTCATTTACAAAGCCAAAATGCCACCCATAAGGGTCAAACCTATAATCAACATATAACATCTCATTTCATTCACCTATGACCATCCAAACATACCAAATAGCTAACCAAATCATGCATATTTTTCAACTAAGATAATCACACTACAATCCATTCAATATTCATTCAATCTAACCTTTCAAACCAATTCCAAACATACCAATTTGCATGATCAAATCTCATTTATGCTCAAGCACCAATCATCTATATACTTACCATTTCAAAACCATTTCATATATCTACTAGTCATAATTCATTTAAGCATAATACCAAAACTTAACTAGCCAAATCACATGGCTAAGTTCACTTTATAACTCATAACAAGAACTAGCCTATACATGCCATATCTAGCTATATACATATCCAAGGTGTACCAAAATGATATTAGTAGTATGATGACTATCCTTGACGGTCCCGAGCCTTCAGTAGCTTTGACGACCTATAAAACAGATTAAACACACACTGAGTAAGCTTTCCAAAAGCTTAGTAAGTCAATACACAAAAAAAAACCTGATCTATAAAGCATGTAAACATATAACCACATTGGCACATTTCTTCTACAAGGTAAATTTCTCACATTTATACTTTGATTCATAATCTTGGCCAAATTGCCACATTTATCAGTTCAAGAATCATAGACACATAGTTTTTTTTATATATGCTTTCATGTGACATATTTCCAATCCATCTTAGTAAAACACATAGTCACTTACCTTATATACACATTTGGTGTATAATCAATGTACCTGAATCGGACATTCATTTACTTAATCTATCAAAGCTCGGATTTGTCATTCGTATTTCAGACTTGCCCGTTGAACCATAATGAATCCAGTAGGATACTTCAAAAGCTTAGAATAGTAGTACAATGCCATCGTCCCAGACGAGGTCTTACCTGTACTCAGATATCGATGCCACTATCCTGGACAGGGTCTTACACAAACCAGAATGATGCCAATGTCCCAGGCACGGTCTTACACGTAAAGATCATAATGATGCCAATGTCCCAGACGTGGTCTTATACGTAAAGCTTATATTGATGCCAACATCCCAGACGTGGTCTTACAGATAATCAGATATCGATGCCACTATCCCAGACAGGGTCTTACACGAATCTCAAATCAATGCCAACGTCCCAGACGTGGTCTTACATGATGAAACAGAACAGATATCTATGTCATGACATAGCTAAACCTATCTATTCCTAGGTCCTACGGGACTTCTCAGACATTGTCATTATATCGATCTTATCTCGAAATTCATATGCATAACATCACATAGATATTCATTATCCACAATAATCATGAGAACATTTACAATTTCATATAAATGCGTTTATTTGCAAAGAGACTTACCTCGAATTCGGTTTATCGGAATGAAAATAGCTACTCGTTTACTTTCGCTTTCCCACGATCTAAATCTGTTTTCTTCAGTTCTTGATCTAAACATATTCAGAATTAACCCTTTTATTCACTATTTCAATCAATTCATTCCATACACATATATTTTGGGCTATTTACAAATTAACCCTCATATTTGCACACTTTATCAATTTAGTCCATTTTTCTCAAAACATCAAATTCACAAGATCCACTTATGCACAAGCTTGGCCAAATATATATACATCACATACAAGCCCACATTTTACATTAAATTCACAATTTAGTCCCTCAATTTGCCATTTTCTCAATTTAGCCCTATTTAGCTAAATTCATTAAAAATTCAAGAACAAAATATGTTCATCAAATATATATAATTCATTTAACACCATAAAACATCACAAAACTCAACATAACATCAATGGCATTTTACACAAACTTCATCAATTCATGAATTTGAGACATGGGTTTTAAAGCTCTCGAAGCAACGATTTCAAAAACGTAGAAATTATCGAAAATAGATCAAAAACCAACGTTGAATAAGACCAAATATGTGCCGAATGTATTGAGAGCTTTTAACCTTTCTATTCTTTTGATTTTTCGGTGGAAGAACACCAACCAAAAGACCACCATTTTGTTTATAATAAACCATAATAACATTAATAAACATTTTCCTATTTTATCCTTTAAGAATAAAAATATATAACTTATTATACAAGGTCATTATTGACCATTATCATTCCACAATCTTAAAAGTGGTTCAATTGCCACTTAAGGCCATAACTTTTATAAGCCACAACACATTGGTATTTAACAAATAGCATATGTAACATCCGGGATTTATGGCTTGTGCATTATGGTTTAATTATATGAAGTAGCATGCCTTTGTGTGTTATGAATGTGTTTTATGAATTTTGTGAACCTTAGAATGTAGGAAAAATGCCTTAGAAAATATTAAGTTTTAAGTTTAAAAGAGGAAGCTAGGCAGAGTAGGCCTTAAGAGAAATTGCAGGTGAAATATGACACAAAAATCAGCTTGTTAAAGTGGCAAGGAGGCGCCACCTAAAGCCCAGTAAGTGACGCCACAAGTATGTACAAATGGGCCTGGGTTCGAGTCACAAGAGATGCAAAAGGGAGCTTCTATTTTTGCGACAAAAGGGAGTAGTAGTGGACGGCATGGGGAGTCTGAGGGAGGAGTTTTAGATGTGACTAAATTCTTTTAAAAAAATTTCGGCTAAAGTAGAGGATAAATTCTGATTTATTTTTGAATTATTTTGAATAAGTAAGAGAAGAGGAGAAAAAGGAGGAAGCTGATAAGAAGTAAGAGTTGGTCGGCCAAGGGAGTGTTTTGGATGGTATTTTCGGCTAATCATAGTATCGGTGTGCCGAAATTTAGTTATTTTTTCATCTTTTCTTCAGTTGTGCCGAAAATTTCCAAAGAGAGCAACTTGTATTCTTTTTTTTTTCTTCCTTTTTGCTACTCTGACATAGCCGAATATCTCTGCAAATCGGTCTCTTTTCTTTTCAATTTGCCAAAAGACGAAAATAGGATCCCCTAGCCTTGCCGATTCCCCCTAAGTCCTATACTTTTCTTTTCTTTCCTTGTTAAAACCGAATCTTTCTAAGTGATCATCAAAAGCAAAAAAGTTGCCACTTTTTGAATCGATTTCCCTGCAAGCTCTCTCTGCCGATTTCATAAGGGTAAGATCAATTGTTATTCAATCTTCAATCTTTTTTTTGTTTTAGCCAAAAGTTAAGGACTAATCCATTAATGTTCTTGGCTGAAACTCTGAAGGAGGGTTTCGGGATTCTGTTAGTGTCGACTACAAGGGAGGAGATCATTCGGGATTTCAGATCTAAGGTAAGTAAGGTGTGATATTCGGCCATAGGCCATTTGTAACACCCCAAACCCGGTCAATACGCCATGACCGAATCTGGCATGCCACAGAGGAAAACATTTTGAAGAAAATCGAGTTAACGATTAAATTTTAGTGAAAAACTCTTTGTTGTTCTATGTTTGTAAAAATCAAGTGTATAATAAGTTAAAAACTGATAATTTACTTTGAAATTCCGTAAATAAATCTTTAAAACATAGTTATAAATCCATGGATTAGAAAGCCTTTTATAATTTAAAAGAAACCAAAGCGAATAGTTTGAAAACTGTTTCTAATTGAAATTTGGGAACTTGAGTTTTGGAAAATAGTATGAGTTATCGAAAACACTTAGGTTGTTAAATATTATCAAATGATTTATATTACCCGATGGTAACGTCTTGAAAACCATTACGTTTTGTAGTTTAGAAATCTTTGCGCTCGTATTATTTAATTAACCATGTAGTTTATTAAGCCATGATTAAAACAAGTCCAAAGCATATAAATAATCCAAAAACATAATTTGAAAGGCCTTATTACAAATCCAAATAAAAATGAAAAAACCAAATTTAAATAAAATATAGTACCCAAACCAAAATCCGTGTAAATCGAATTTTATTGCATGGCCTCCTCGAGTCCATCCGGCTTCTCATCCGCGATTCACGAATCACCTGAAAAGATAAGGGAGAAGGTGAGTCACCAAGACTCAGTGCATAAATCCTTCCCCCAGTTGATGCAACAAACTTACACAATTTATAACCAAGCAATATATATATACAATGGACCCAATCTAGCTATCCATAACTCCTTTTCTACCCCGTGTGGTACGAAACCACTGGTGGTGCCAAACCACTGGTGACCCAAAGTCACGATATCCAATAATGTGGTGCCAAACCACTGGTGACCCAAATTCACGAATATCAAGTTGTGGGGCCAACCCACGTGTGATACCAAATCACTGGCGACGATCCCGTAATATCTAATGTGGGGCCAACCCACTGTGGTGCGAAGCCACTGGGACAAGTCGCTATGAGGTGCCAAACCTCTGGTGTCCCAAAGACACGAAATAATTGTGGTACCAAACCGCTGGAGGTGCCAAACCTCTGGTGTCCCAAAGACACGGATATCAAATCTTCCCCCTCCTCTCATGTTACCCATAACCATGCAAATATTATGCAAAACATGCCATATGCTCTTTATGTATCATATAGAAATATATATCACATGCCATGGTAATAAGTATCATATAACAAAACATATCGAAACGGACTTACCCAAATCCTTGCTTATACCCTTTACGGTATCATATCAAGATCTCACAGTTTCCAACTTTAATAACATGATTAGTATATTTATAAATATATTACCAAGTTATAAAGTGTGTAAGGTACACACCTGTCACTAACGCAAGTACTAACTTCGGAAGACCCAATCTACCGCACTAGATCACCTTGTCCTACATTCGGCCAATAGTTAGATCATTACCATAGACCATTCGACCAACAACAAGCCTTATTCACCATAGCCTTCGGCTTTACATCCATTTAAAGAATAAAGAACCAACATAAACCTTACCACTTGACTAATAAATCCAATTTGCAAAAGCACCATTCTCATATTCTTGAAGATTTTAAACACTTCTAAGCCCAAGGCCCAATCGACCCAATCCTACTAGGCCCAATTTCGGGATGTTACAATTCTACCCTCCTAAAAAAAATTTCATCCTCGAAATTTCCAACCAACTACTAACACACTGCTCAAATCACACCACTATGCTTTCGCTGCGCACTCTGCCCTTGAGGGTGAGAAAACAATCCCGAGCCTTATGCTCATTAGACCCGCATCTCAAGCATGCTCCAAACCTCCTCCAGTATTCTTCCGGATGAAGCCTTTTGCAAAAATCACAAGCCAGATAGTTTGGTCGTGCCGTGACATGTTTTACAGAATGAGATTGTGACCTTAGAGAACCGTGATCTCGTTTCTTCTTACAGTCCACAGACCCAACTCAAACATGAGACCCCGTCTCAGCCCCTAGCGATGCTAACACCTCCTTTTCGGAAATATGCCTCGGTGCCGAAGATCTAGCCCTAGCACCTCGGCCTTCACCACGTCCACGACGACCATGTCCCCTAGAACTCATGTCTACTTCGCGCCTTATCCATTTTTACGAAAATTTTATGCATTAGAGTCTTTTCACTTTCTTTAAAACACAATTTTATGAAAAATTTTAATAAGAGTTTGTCTCGCGAGTACATCCAACCTATAGTTTTGGGTCTCTAGAGTAATTCCTACTACTATACAGTCATACCATTATCATCATATCATCAACAGTTTGAGGTACTTACCGGGGCGGATCGATGCCGAAGACTCGGTGCCATGCCTTTCAAATCATATAATTTCAAACAAAGACATTTTAAAGTCCATTCTTTAAAACATTTTGGGCCTCAGACCCACAGCCGAGCCTTTGAACTTAGCTCTGATACCAATTTGTAACACCCCAAACCCGGTCAATACGCCATGACCGAATCTGGCATGCCACAGAGGAAAACGTTTTGAAGAAAATCGAGTTAACGATTAAATTTTAGTGAAAAACTCTTTGTTGTTCTATGTTTGTAGAAATCAAGTGTATAATAAATTAAAAACTGATAATTTACTTTGAAATTCCATAAATAAATCTTTAAAACATAGTTGTAAATCCATGGATTAGAAAACCTTTTATAATTTAAAAGAAACCAAAGCGAATAGTTTGAAAATCATTTCGATTGAAATTTGGGAACTTGAGTTTTGGAAAATAGTATGAGTTATCGAAAACACTTAGGTTGTTAAATATTATCAAATGATTTATATTACCCGATGGTAACGTTTTGAAAACCATTACGTTTTGTAGTTTAGAAATCTTTGCGCTCGTATTATTTAATTAACCATGTAGTTTATTAAGCCATGATTAAAACAAGTCCAAAGCATATAAATAATCCAAAAACATAATTTGAAAGGCCTTATTACAAATCCAAATAAAAATGAAAAACCAAATTTAAATAAAATATAGAACCCAAACCAAAATCCGTGTAAATCAAATTTTATTGCATGGCCTCCTCGAGTCCATCCGGCTCCTCATCCGCGATTCACGAATCACCTGAAAAGATAAGGGAGAAGGTGAGTCACCAAGACTCAGTGCATAAATCCTTCCCCCGGTTGATGCAACAAACTTACACAATTTATAATCAAGCAATATATATATACAATGCACCCAACCTAGCCGTCCATAACTCCTTTTCTACCCCGTGTGGTACCAAACCACTGGTGGTGCCAAACCACTGGTGACCCAAAGTCACGATATCCAATAATGTGGTGCCAAACAACCGGTGACCCAAAGTCACGAAAAATCAAGTTGTGGGGCTAACCCACGTGTGATACCAAATCACTGGTGACGATCACGTAATATCAAATGTGGGCCAACCCACTGTGGTTCGAAGCCACTGGGACAAGTCGCTATGAGGTGCCAAACCTCTAGTGTCCCAAAGACACTAAATAATTGTGGTACCAAACCACTGGAGGTGCCAAACCTCTGGTGTCCCAAAGAAACGGATATCAAATCTTCCCCCTCCTCTCATGTTACCCATAACCATGCAAATATTATGCAAAACATGCCATATGCTCATTTATGTATCATATAGAAATATATATCACATGTCATGGCAATAAGTATCATATAACAAAACATATCGAAACGGACTGACCCAAATCCTTACTTATACCCTTTATGGTATCATATCAAGATCTCACAGTTTCCAACTTTAATAACATGATTAGTATATTTATAAATATATTACCAAGTTATAAAGTATGTAAGGTACACACCTATCACTAACGCAAGTACTAACTTCCGAAGACCCGATCTACCGCACTAGATCACCTTGTCCTACATTCAGCCAATACTTAGATCATTACCATAAACCATTCGGCCAACAACAAGCCTTATTCACCATAGCCTTCGGCTTTACATCCATTTAAAGAATAAAGAACCAACATAAACCTTACCACTTGACTAATAAATCCAATTTGCAAAAACACCATTCTCATATTCTTGAAGATTTTAAACACTCCTAAGCCCAAGGCCCAATCGACCCAATCCTACTAGGCCCAATTTCAGGATGTTACGCCATTTTAATAGACTTTGTGCAATAGGCTGAATCTAACATATATCTATAGGGATCCCGACATCATCAAGAGCCAATAGCAATTTTGGGATTTGCTTGGTAACCCAATCGGCAGCAAGGATCTAGGGATCTAAAACATTGATCGGATTTTCAAGATTTCAGTAAAGCGTTAAGTAAACCAGGTGTGTACCCCTATACTAAGTCTTAAAAGATTTAAGGTACTATGTTAATGCATGTGTTAATAATAATGTGAAAAGTGGCCAAAGGTACCATTCAATGGTACAAAAGTACTCAGGTACGTTACTCTCCGAAACTTTGTTAATAAGTATTATGAACCTTGAATGTGGCATAAATAAGAATTTGGCTAAGAATGTGAAATAAGACATAAGACGGCATATTTGCATGATTTGTGTGACATGGGGCATATGGGTGATTATGAAAGGGGAAGTGATCTGGTGGTTTATACCATGAAATCTGGTGACTTATGTCACAAAAATCTGAATGTGGTGACTTATGTCACAAAATAATATCTGGTGGCTATGCCACGAATTTATAAGGGCGATGAGCACGTCGTCTGCAGCGACTGCCTTCGATGATGTGTAGCGAATGGAGGGTCGACTTAGTAGTCCCCACGGTGTGATGGTTGGTACGGGTGATGTGTAACGGATGGTTATCTAGGTTTGGGTTTGGGATTGCATCATTATTTATAATTGTTATATGTATATGTATGATCTGATATGCATGAATCGTTGGGATTTAGTGTTGGTTATACACACTGAGTCTATTTGACTCACCCCGTTGTGGGATATTTTTCAGGTGACACTCAGTAATGGACCGGGTCGGCAGGAACTTGGTGGTGGCCATGCTCAGCTCAGAATTTATTTTATTTTGAGACTTTATGTTTTAAGTTTGGATTTATTTGGGTTATGTTTTGATGTAATAAGGCCATAAGTATTAAACTGTTTTATGCTTGCTTTTATTTGTTTTTTTCACGATATTATTATTGTTAAATCAAAGGTTATCTAATTTGTTTTTGAAATAAATCTTCAAATTTTTTGACACCCTAAACCAACTGATTTTCAATATATGGTAAACTCTAAGACAACTCGATATTTCTTTAATTAAAAGTTTGAAACTTAGAAATAAAGTTTTATAAAAACCTAGATTTCAAGAATAAACTTGTTTCCAACTCGAGCCCAACACAAAATAAATTTTCTTTCAAAACCACTCAGATTTTCAAAGTAACAAACGAATTTTGAACCGTTTTCCTCAAGGGACATACCAGATCCGGTCAAGACTCGTGGGTCGGGTTTTGGGTGTTCCAGCATACAACTTTCACATTTAATGCAATTCAATCCTTAGCTCAAATTAAACACACAAACGGACAAATTAACTTACAAAAATTTACCACATGCTTAGTCACATATTAACGACATAGAAAATAATATAAAAAAATAATTCGGACTCGGATTCGTGGTCCCGAAACCACTGTTCCGACTAGGGTATAAACTGGACTGTTATAATTCTCCCCCTTAGGGACTTTCGTCCCAGAAAATCTTACCGTTAAACAAAGTCGGATATTGTTGTTTCACTGAATCTTCAGGCTCCCATGTTGCCTCTTCTATCCCATGTCGATTCCACAGTACTTTTACTAGCGAAATTTTCTTATTTCTCAAGTCTTTCACTTCACGAGCTAAGATACAGATCGGTTCCTCTTCTTATGTCATATCAGATTAGATTTCAATTTCAGATGGGGCAATCACATGTGACGGATCGGATCGGTATTTATGGAGAATTGAAACAGGAAATACGTTATGTATCTTTTCTAGCTCAGAAGGCAACTTTAATCTATATGCAACAAGTCCGACACGTTCAATAATCTCGTACGGTCTGATGAACCTCGGACTTAATTTGCCTTTACATCTGAATCGAAGCACTTTCTTCCACGGTGATACTTTCAGAAATACTTTCTTGCCAATTTCAAACTCTATATCTTTTTGTTTTAAGTTTGCATAAGACTTCTGACGATCAGATGCTGTTTTCAAACAATCTCGAATCAGTTTCACTTTCTGTTCTGAGTCTTTTATCAAATCAACCCCACGTAGCTTATTTTCACTGAGCTCAGTCCAATACAGAGGTGTTCGACATTTACATCTGTACAAAGCTTCATAAGGTGCCATTTTGATACTTGACTGAAAACTGTTATTATATGCAAATTCTATCAGTGGCAGATACTATTCCCAAGAACCATGAAACTCTAGTACACAGCATCTTAACATGTCTTTAAGAATCTGAATAATTTGTTCAGACTGACCATCTGTTTGCGGATGAAAAGCTGTACTGAAATGTAATTTCGTGCCCAAAGCTTCTTGCAATTTCTTCCAGAATCGGTGACCCAAAGTCACGATATCCAATAATGTGGTGCCAAACAACCGGTGACCCAAAGTCACGAATAATCAAGTTGTGGGGCTAACCCACGTGTGATACCAAATCACTGGCGACGATCACGTAATATCAAATGTGGGCCAACCCACTGTGGTTCGAAGCCACTGGGACAAGTCGCTATGAGGTGCCAAACCTCTAGTGTCCCAAAGACACTAAATAATTGTGGTACCAAACCACTTGGAGGTGCCAAACCTCCGGTGTCCCAAAGAAACGGATATCAAATCTTCCCCCTCTCTCATGTTACCCATAACCATGCAAATATTATGCAAAACATGCCATATGCTCATTTATGTATCATATAGAAATATATATCACATGTCATGGCAATAAGTATCATATAACAAAACATATCGAAACAGATGACCCAAATCCTTACTTATACCCTTTATGGTATCATATCAAGATCTCACAGCTTCCAACTTTAATAACATGATTAGTATATTTATAAATATATTACCAAGTTATAAAGTGTGTAAGGTACACACCTATCACTAACGCATAGTACTAACTTCCAAGACCCGATCTACCGCACTAGATCACCTTGTCCTACATTCACCCAATACTTAGATCATTACCATAAACCATTCGGCCAACAACAAGCCTTATTCACCATAGCCTTCTGCTTTACATCCATTTAAAGAATAAAGAACCAACATAAACCTTACCACTTGACTAATAAATCCAATTTGCAAAAACACCATTCTCATATTCTTGAAGATTTTAAACACTCCTAAGCCCAAGGCCCAATCGACCCAATCCTACTAGGCCCAATTTCAGGATGTTACGCCATTTTAATAGACTTTGTGCAATAGGCTGAATCTAACATATATCTATAGGGATCCCGACATCATCAAGAGCCAATAGCAATTTTGGGATTTGCTTGGTAACCCAATCGTGACAGAAGGATCTAGGGATCTAAAACATTGATCGGATTTTCAAGATTTCAGTAAAGCGTTAAGTAAACCAGGTGTGTACCCCTATACTAAGTCTTAAAAGATTTAAGGTACTATGTTAATGCATGTGTTAATAATAATGTGAAAAGTGGCCAAAGGTACCATTCAATGGTACAAAAGTACTCAGGTACGTTACTCTCCGAAACTTTGTTAATAAGTATTATGAACCTTGAATGTGGCATAAATAAGAATTTGGCTAAGAATGTGAAATAAGACATAAGACGGCATATTTGCATGATTTGTGTGACATGGGGCATATGGGTGATTATGAAAGGGGAAGTGATCTGGTGGTTTATACCATGAAATCTGGTGACTTATGTCACAAAAATCTGAATGTGGTGACTTATGTCACAAAATAATATCTAGTGGCTATGCCACGAATTTATAAGGGCGATGAGCACGTCGTCTGCAGCGACTGCCTTCGATGATGTGTAGCGAATGGAGGGTCGACTTAGTAGTCCCCACGGTGTGATGGTTGGTACGGGTGATGTGTAACGGATGGTTATCTAGGTTTGGGTTTGGGATTGCATCATTATTTATAATTGTTATATGTATATGTATGATCTGATATGCATGAATCGTTGGGATTTAGTGTTGGTTATACACACTGAGTCTATTTGACTCACCCCGTTGTGGGATATTTTTCAGGTGACACTCAGTAATGGACCGGGTCGGCAGGAACTTGGTGGTGGCCATGCTCAGCTCAGAATTTATTTTATTTTGAGACTTTATGTTTTAAGTTTGGATTTATTTGGGTTATGTTTTGATGTAATAAGGCCATAAGTATTAAACTGTTTTATGCTTGCTTTTATTTGTTTTTTTCACGATATTATTATTGTTAAATCAAAGGTTATCTAATTTGTTTTTGAAATAAATCTTCAAATTTTTTGACACCCTAAACCAACTGATTTTCAATATATGGTAAACTCTAAGACAACTCGATATTTCTTTAATTAAAAGTTTGAAACTTAGAAATAAAGTTTTATAAAAACCTAGATTTCAAGAATAAACTTGTTTCCAACTCGAGCCCAACACAAAATAAATTTTCTTTCAAAACCACTCAGATTTTCAAAGTAACAAACGAATTTTGAACCGTTTTCCTCAAGGGACATACGGATCCTGGTCCAAGACTCGTGGGTCGGGTTTTGGGTGTTCCAGCATACAACTTTCACATTTAATGCAATTCAATCCTTAGCTCAAATTAAACACACAGACGGACAAATTAACTTACAAAAATTTACCACATGCTTAGTCACATATTAACGACATAGAAAATAATATAAAAAATAATTCGGACTCGGATTCGTGGTCCCAAAACCAACTATTCCGACTAGGGTATAAAGCTGGATCATTATAATTCTCCCCCTTAGGGACTTTCGTCCCAGAAAAATCTTACCGTTAAACAAAGTCGGATATTGTTGTTTCACTTTGAATCTTGAGCTCCCATGTTGCCTCTTCTATCCCATGTCGATTCCACAAGATTTTTACTAACGAAATTTTCTTATTTCTCAAGTCTTTCACTTCACGAGCTAAGATACAGATCGGTTCCTCTTCTTATGTCATATCAGATTAGATTTCAATTTCAGATGGGGCAATCACATGTGACGGATCGGATCGGTATTTATGGAGAATTGAAACAGGAAATACGTTATGTATCTTTTCTAGCTCAGAAGGCAACTTTAATCTATATGCAACAAGTCCGACACGTTCAATAATCTCGTACGGTCTGATGAACCTCGGACTTAATTTGCCTTTACATCCGAATCAAGCACTTTCTTCCACGGTGATACTTTCGAAATACTTTCTTGCCAATTTCAAACTCTATATCTTTTTGTTTTAAGTCCGCATAAGACTTCGACGATCGAATCTTTGTTTTCAAACAATCTCGAATCGGTTTCACTTTACTTACGAGTCTTTTATCAAATCAACCCCACGTAGCTTATTTTCACCGAGCTCGGTCCAATACAGAGGTGTTCGACATTTACATCCATACAAAGCTTCATAAGGTGCCATTTTGATACTTGATCGAAAACTTGTTATTATATGCAAATTCTATCGATGGCGGAATCGCTTCCCAAGAACCATGAAACTCTAGTACACAGCATCTTAACATGTCTTTAAGAATCTGAATAATTCGTTCAGACTGACCATCTGTTTGCGGATGAAAAGCTGTACTGAAATGTAATTTCGTGCCCAAAGCTTCTTGCAATTTCTTCCAGAATCTCGACGTAAACCTCGGATCTCTATCCGATACAATAGACAGTAGCACCCCGTGTAATCTCAGAATCTTAGAGATATAAAGCTCGGGTAATTTGTCAAGTGGGTAATCAGATCTTACCAAAATAAAAAAGGCTGATTTAGTTAATCGGTCAACTATGACCCAAATTGTGTCTATCTTTCTCGAAGTCAGGGGCAAACCAAAAACAAAGTCCATTGTTACTCTATCCCATTTCCACTCCGAAATCAGAATCGGGTGAAGCATTCCAGATGGGACTTGCTGTTTGGCTTTTACTTGCTGACAGACTAGACATTTCGAAACAAAGCCAGAAATGTCTTATTTCGTACCAGACCACCAGTAGTGTCGTTTTAAATTCTGATACATTTTTGTACTTCTTAGATGAATAGATAGAAAGCTGTTATGTGATTCGCTCAAAATCAACTGAATTAACTACGGAATTCTCGGAACACAAATACGATCTCAGAATTTCAAACAATTACCAACTATTTGAAATTCATATTCGGAATTCATTTCACACCAAGCTCGTTTCGTTAGCAATTCATTATCAAATTTCTGAGCGTCACATATCTGTTGTAAGAACAACGGTTTTGCTTTTAATTCAGCTAACACAGAACTATCATCAGAAAAATCTAACTGAGCATTCAAAGCATATAATGCAAACAATGATTTTCTACTTAAAGCATCAGCAACAACATTCACTTTACCCGGATGATAATCAATCACCAGCTCCTAATCTTTTAATAGCTCTAACCATCATCTTTGATGTAGGTTCAAATCTTTCTAAGTCATCAGATATTTTAAACTTTTATGATCTGAAAACAGGTGACATTTCTCACCGTACAGATAATGGCGCCAAATCTTAAGTGCAAACACAATCGCAGCTAGCTCAAGGCCGTGCGTCAGATAATTCTTTTCATGAGGCTTTAACTGCCTCGAGGCATAAGCTACAACTTTGCCTTCCTGCATCAAAACACATCCCAAACCATTTAATGAAGCATCACTGTATATAACAAATTCTTTACCTGATTCTGACTGTACTAACACTAGAGCTTCTGTTAACAGAGTTTTCAACCGATCAAAACTTTTCTGACATTTATCTGACCATTCAAATCTGACATCTTTCTGAAGTAATCTACTCAACAGAGTAGCTATTGTCGAAAAGCCTTTCAGAAATCTGCGGTAATAACCAGCCAAACCCAGAAAACTGCGAACTTCATATACATTTCTCGGAGGTTTCCAATTCAAAATAGCAGCCAGATGCTGACACAATATGTCCCAGAAAACAAACCTCATGTAACCAGAATTCACATTTGCTGAATTTTGCATACAATTGCTTTTCTCTCAAAGTTTGCAAAACAACTTTCAAATGTTCAGCATGTTCAACCTCATCACGCGAATAAATCAAAATGTCATCAATGAATACGACAACAAATCGATCTAGATACATTCTAAAAATTCTGTTCATCAGATCCATAAAAATAGCAGGAGCATTGGTTAGTCCAAATGGCATAACTAAAAATTCGTAATGCCCGTACCTCGTTCTGAAAGTAGTCTTCAGAAAATCTGAATCTTTAACTCTCAAATGATAATATCCCGATCTCAAGTCAATCTTTGAAAACACAATAGTTCCTTTTAACTGATCAAATAAATCGTCTATACGGGGCAATGGATATTTATTCTCCATTGTCACCTTATTCAACTGACGATAATCGATACACATCCTCATCGTGCCATCTTTCTTTTTCACAAACAAAATCGGAGCACCCAGGGCGAGAAGCTCGGTCTAGCAAACACTCTCTCAGTCAATTCTTGCAATTGTGACTTTAACTCTTTCAACTCTGATGGTGCCATTCTATACGGAGCTATTGAAATAGGTGTAGTACCAGAAAACAAATCAATACCAAACTCAACGTCTCGAATCAGAGGTAAACCCTATAACTCTTCAGGAAACACATCAGAAAACTCACAGACAACAGGCACTGACTCAATCTTCCTTTCAGACATTTTCGAATCAATCACATAAGCGAAATATACCTCATATCCCTTTTTCAAGTAACTCTGAGCTTTCAAAATAGATATCACAGCAGGCAATCCATTCAAATCATTAGACTCAACTCGTACAATCTTATTATTCGGACATCTCAAATCTATAGTCTTTCTTTTGCAGTTCACAATAGCATCATGCTTAAACAACCAATCCATACCCAAAATAATATCAAATTCATCAAATGGCAAAAGCATCAGATCAGCAGGGAAACATATATCTCGAAACATTAATGGACAATTCTTGCATACTTTGTCAACAATGACACTTTTACCTAAGGGGTTCGATACTTTTATAGCAAACTCAATAGACTCTACAGGCAAAGTCTTGCTTAATGCTAAATTCATGCAAATATATGAATGCATAGAACCAGGGTCTATCAAAGCAATCACAAAAGTATCATAAAGAGTAAAAGTACCACTTATCACATCAGGCGATGAAGCTTTTTCTCGAGCTTGGATAACATACGCTCTGGCTGGCGCTCTAGCTTCAGATTTGACAACATTATCCCTCGTAGTTTTCTGACTACCGCTAACATTTTGTACATTCTTCGATGGCCTACCTCTCACAGGTACATTATCAGATCTCAAATTTTGAACAGTCTCTAGCTCGACAGACTCAGGGCAATCACGTATAAAATGATCAAGTGATCCACATCTGAAGCAAGCTCTGTCATTTAATCTACAGTTTCCCGGATGTCTTTTTCCACAATGTTTACATTCAAATCTCTCGGATCGAACATTTCCCACACTAGCCACTGAAGTTGCTGGAGTTTTAGAACTCATTTGTGGTCTAGGTTGATTTCTATTCGAATGTCCCATATTATCTCTGGAACGACTCTGATTATCTCTGAATTTCTTCGAGGATGACTGAAATGATTTGCTTGGAAATCTTTTTCTCATATCACGGGCTTCAGATTTAGCTTTTCTTTTATCTTTCTTGAGTGCCTCAGCTTTGCATGCTCGGTCAACTAGTACAACAAACTCTTTTATTTCCAAAATCCTGACTAGCAGACGAATATCTTCATTAAGACCATCTTCAAATCTTTTACACACTATAGCCTCAAAAGATACACATTCCCGGGCATACTGACTTAGTCTCACAAATTCTCGCTCATACTCAGAAATAGTCATTCGGCCCTGTTTAAGTTCTAGAAATTCTTTCCGTTTCTGATCAACGAATCTCTCACAGATATATTTCTTTTGGAACTCGATCTAAAAGAAATCCCATGTGACTCGTTCTCTCGGAACAACAGAAATTAGAGTTTTCCACCATTGATATGCTGCATCTCGGAGTAGTGATACAACACATTTTATACATTCTTCTAGAGTCAGAGACATTTCGTGAAATACCCAGATCGTGTTTTCAATCCAGAACTCAGCCTTTTTAGCATCATCATCTTTAGTAGCTTGGAATTCTTCAGCCCCATACTTACGGATCTTGTTAACAGGAAGCTTACTTAACAGATTCAAATTTGCAGTCGGAGGTATGTCAGATGTCTGAGGGGGATTAACCGGGGGCGGGGGTTGAGAAACAGTCGGGTTATTCTTAACAAACTGAGTAAACCACTCACTTATCATTTGGAAGAAAGCTTGTTTAGCTTCTCCCTCTTGACCAGTCGTAGCCGGTCTCGATTTAGATGGCGCTGTCCCTTGCACGGGAGCAGGCACATTACTTTCTACGTCGTCAGCTACAACTCTTTCGGGATCCATTACTATACGAAAATCACATTTTATACGTCAGGATTCATCACACTATCACAATTTAGATATATGGCATGTATAGCTAGACTCTGACACGCTACGTTTGTCCGAGAATCGGCTAAACCGCAGCTCTGATACCAACCAAATGTAACACCCCTATCCTGAGTCTGTCACCGGATTAGGGTTAGGAGCGTTACCAGACAGATCGGAAAGCATTTGTAGAAATTCATCCAATGATACATCATTCTCAAGCATAGTGTCCCTTAAATAGGTCATCGAGACCTTAATCATGCTTAGAAGTCGAGTCGGAACTAAACTGAAATACATATGAAATTCCATAAAAATTTGAAACTTTTTTAAAATACAGGAGAAACACGCCCGTGGGAGGAGACCGTGTGCCTTCCATGACTTCTAGACACCCCCGTGTGCCCTATCGTGTCTATATACTGAATTGATCCCCACGGCCACCAGAAACGGCCGTGTGTCCTGATCGTGGTCCTATACTGACTTCCCCACCACGGCCACCAAACACGCCCATGTCAAGGCCGTATTACTTTTAGGCTGTATTCTGCCAATTTACCTACGGTCTAAGGCACGCCTGTGTGCCACAACTTTGTGACATTAAAGGCCATTTACAAGGCCAAAATGCCACCCATAAGGTTCAAACCTATAATCAACATATAACATCCCATTTCATTCACCTATGACCATCAATACATACCGAATAGCCAACCAAATCATGTATATATGTCAGCTAAGATAATCACACTACAATCCATTCAATATTCATTCAATCTAACCTTTCAAGCCAATTCCAAACATACCAATTTGCATGATCAAATCTCATTTATGCTCAAGCACCAATCATCTATATACTTACCATTTCAAAACCATTTCACATATCTACTAATCATACCAAAACAACTTCTCAAATCACATTCATTTAAGCATAATACCAAAACTTAACTAGCCAAATCACATGGCTAAGCTCACTTTATAACCCATAACAAGAACTAGCCTATACATGCCATATCTAGCTATATACATATCCAAGGTGTACCAAAATGATATAGTAGTGTGATGATGATCCTTGACGGTCCCAAGCCTTCAATAGCTTTGATGACCTATAAAACAGATTAAACACACACTGAGGAAGCTTTCCAAAAGCTTAATAAGTCAATATACAAACAAACTTGATATGTAAAGCATGTAAACATATAACCACATTGGCACATTTCTTCTACAAGGTAAATTTCTCACATTTATACTTTGATTCATAATCTTGGCCAAATTGCCACATTTATCAATTCAAGAATCATAGACACAGTTTCTTTTATATATGCTTTCATGTGACATATTTCCAATCCATCTTAGTAAAACACATAGTCACTTACCTTATATACACATTTGGTGTATAATCAACGTACCTGAATTGGACATTCATTTACTTAATCTATCAAAGCTCGAATTTGTTATTCGTGTTTCAGACTTGCCCGTTGAACCATAAGTAATCCAGTAGGATACTTCAAAAGCTCGGAATAGTAGTACAATGCCATCGTCCCAAACGAGGTCTTACATGTACTCAAATATTGATGCCACTGTCCCGGACAGGGTCTTACACGAACCAGAACGATGCCAATTTCCCATACATGGTATTACACGTAAAGATCATAATGATGCCAACGTCTCAGACGTGGTCTTATACGTAAAGCTTATATTGATGCCAACTTCCCAGACGTGGTCTTACAGATAATCAGATATCGATGCCACTATCCCGGACAGGGTCTTACACGAATCTGAAATCACTGCCAACGTCCCAGATGTGGTCTTAAATGACGAAATAGAGCAGATATCTATGTCATGACATAGCTAAACCTATCTATTCCTAGGTTCATACGGGACTTCTCAGACGTTGTCACTATATCGATCTTATCTCAGAATTCATATGCATAACATCACATAGATATTCATTATCCACAATAATCATGAGAACATTTACAATTTCATATAAATGCGTGTATTTGCATATTGACTTACCTCGGATTCGGTTTATCGGAATGAAAACGGCTACTCGTTTACTTTCACTTTCCCACGATCTAAATCTGTTTTCCTTAGTTCTTGATCTAAACATATTCAGAATTAACCCTTTTATTCACTATTTCAATCAATTCAATCCATACAAATATATTTTGGGCTATTTACAAATTAACCCTCATATTTGCACACTTTATCAATTTAGTCCATTTTTCTCAAAACATCAAATTCACAAGATCCACTTATACACAAGCTTGGCCGAATATATATACATCACATACAAGCCCACATTTTACATCAAATTCACAATTTAGTCCCTCAATTTGCCATTTTCTCAATTTAGCCCTATTTAGCTAAATTCATCAAAAATTCAAGAACAAAATATGTTCATCAAATACATATAATTAATTTAACACCATAAAACATCACAAAAATCAACATAACATCAACGTCATTTTTCACAAACTTCATCAATTCATGAATTTGAGACATGGGTTTTAAAGCTCTCGAAGCAACGATTGCAAAAACGTAGAAATTATCAAAAATAGATCAAAAACTAACCTTGAATAAGACCAAATGTGTGTCGAATGTATTAAGACCTTTTAACCTTTCTATTATTTTGATTTTTCGGTGGAAGAACACCAACCAAAAGACCACCATTTTGTTTATAATAAACCATAATAACATTAATAAACATTTTCCTATTTTATCCTTTAAGAATAAAAATATATAACTTATTACACAAGGTCATTATTGACCATTATCATTCCACAATCTTAAAAGTGGTTCAATTGCAACTTAAGGTCATAAGTTTTATAAGCCACAACACATTGATATTTAACAAATAGCATACAACTTTCACATTTAATGCAATTCAATCCTTATCTCAAATTAAACACACAAACGAACAAATTAACTTACAAAAATTTACCACATGCTTAGTCACATATCAATGACACAGAATATAATATAAAAAAATTATTCAGACTCGAATTTGTGGTCCCGAAACCACTGTTCCGACTAGGGTATAAATCGGACTGTTACAAAAACAGGATCGAATGAGGGTAATGGAATATGAGTGTGAGTTTGTGAGACCAAGCTAATAAGCTTGAGAATATGTTCTGATTGAAGCCATCATGTGTAAAAGATTTAAATATGGGTTGAATAAAGACATCCGATTATTGGTTGGCATTCTTGAACTGAAAGATTTCATTGTGCTTGTAGAGAGAGCTTGTAAGGCCGAGGAGTTGGCCAAAGAGAAAATAAAAGCTGAGTTTGAGTCTCAAGAGTCGAAGAAAAGACAGATGGGAAGTCATTTTAGTCCTCATCTAAGAAATTGAGAGAGTTTAATACTCGATTAAGTGCTTCAGTTGGGTTTTTGAATAGAAACCATGGGAAACAGTATTCAGGCCATAAGGCTCAAACTACTTCGATAGCGAATGTGGGTAATGCTTGACCTAGTAGACCAAATATCCACATTGTAGAAGACGTCACCTCGGTGTGTGATGGGTGAACTATCAAACATGTTTCAAGTGTGGTTCCCAAGATCACTTCATTAGAGATTGTCCCGAGATGGTTGAAAAAGAGAAATTTCAGAGTGCAAGATCGGGTAATACTACTCCTAGAGGGAGGCCACAGAGAAATCTAGGAAATGGAATGAGTAGCAAGAGTGCACCTAGAGATCCAACTGTGAGGCACGGATGTAGAGCACCTGTGAGGACTTATACCATTCGCGCTCGCGAAGAGGCTTCATCTCCTAATGTGATTACGGGTGCTTTTTCTCTTTATGATACTTATGCTATTGCTTTGATTGATCCGAGATCTACCCATTCGTATGTATGTATGAAATTTGTATCTAGTATGAATATGCCTATTGAGCCTATAGAATTTGTGATAAAAGTGTCAAACCCTCGAGGCAAGTATGTGTTAGTTGACAAAGTATGTAAGAATTGCCCTTTGATGATTAGAGGTCACTGTTTTCTGGCTAATCTTATACTTTTTTCCATTTGATGAATTTGATATATATTACTTGGTATGGATTGGTTGACCATTCATGATGTGGTAGTAAATTGTTGAAGAAAAATTATTGAGTTGAAATGTGAAAGTGGTGATATTCTTCGGATTGAATCAGATGAATCGGATAACTTGCCTGTAGTGATTTCTTCTATGACTGCTCAGAAATGTAAAAGAAAGGGTTGTGAAGCTTATCTTGCTTTTGTGTTGAATAGAAAAGAGTCTGAGTTGAAAATTAAATCAGTGTCAGTAGTATGTGAGTATCCAGATGTGTTTCTAAAAGAATTGCCCGGATTGCCTCCAATTAGAGAAGTTAAATTTGGTATTGAGTTAGTCCTGGTACTGCACCTATTTCAATTGCTCCGTACAGAATGGCTTTGACCGAATTAAAGGAGTTAAAAGCTCAATTGCAAAAATTGACAGATAAAGGTTTTGTGAGACCTAGTTTTTTTCCGTAGGGTGCACCGATATTATTTGTGAAAAAGAAAGATGGATCTATGAGGCTTTGCGTTGACTACCAACAACTCAATAAAGTGACCATAAAGAATAAGTATCCTTTGCAGAGAAGAGATAATTTGTTTGACCAGCTGAAGGGAGCCACAATATTTTCCAAGATAGACTTGAGGTCTGGTTACTATCAGTTGGGAGTTAAAGAAGTGGACGTGCCGAAAACTGCATTTCAGACGAGGTATGGTCACTATGAATTGTTGGTTATGCCTTTTGGTTTAATGAATGCTCCTGCTGGATTTATGGATTTGATGAACCGTATTTTCCAACCATACTTGGATAAACTTGTTGTTGTTTTTATTGATGATATATTGATTTATTCTCGTGATGAGACCGAGCATGTCGAGCACTTGAGAATGGTTTTGCAAACTTTAAGAGATAAACAATTATATTCTAAATTTAGTAAAAGTGAGTTTTGGCTTCGAAAAGTCAGATTTTTGGGGCACATTGTTTCGAGTGATGGTATTCGAGTTGATCCGAGTAAGATTTTAGCAATTTTTGATTGGAAACTGCCGAGGAATGTATCCGAGGTTAGAAGCTTTCTAGGCTTAGCCGGTTATTACAGATGATTTGTTAAAGGATTTTCCATGATTACTACTCTGATGACAAAATTGTTACAAAAAGATGTCAAGTTCGAATGGACAGAAAAGTGCCAACAGAGTTTTGAGAAACTAAAGGCATTGTTGACTGAGGCTCCAGTTTTAGTACAACCTGAACCGAAAAAAGAATTTGTGATTTATAGTGATGAATCCTTGAATGGATTGGGTTGTGTACTTATGCAAGAGGGTAAGGTGATAGCATATTCCTCGAGACAGCTGAAATCGCACAAGAAAAATTATCCGACACATGATTTGGAGTTAGCGGACATTGTGTTTGCGTTGTAGATTTGGAGACACCATTTGTATGGTGAGAAATGTCGTGTGTATACTGATCATAAAAGTCTAAAATACTTGATGACTCAAAAGGATTTGAACCTAAGGCAACGGAGATGGTTAGAGTTGATAAAAGATTATGTGCTAGTGATTGACTATCACCCAGGAAAGGGGAACGTAGTTGCCGATGCCTTGAGTAGGAAATCCTTGTTTGCATTGAGGGCTATGAATACACGATTGGCTTTATCAGATGATGGTTCTATTCTAGCTGAGTTGAGAGCTTGACCGATGTTTCTCCAAGAGATTTATGAAGCTCAGAAAAGTGACAGTGATTTGCAAGACAATAGAGTTCAGTGTGAGTCGGGTCTTGAATCGGACTTTTAGATTACTTTTGATGGATGTTTGATGCTTTGAGATAGGGTCTGTGTACCAAGAGATGACGAGCTTATTCGGAAAATTATGCATGAAGCATGTAATAGATGTTTATCTGTTCATCCAGGCAGTACAAAGATGTAAAATGACTTGAAGAAAATGTATTGGTGGTCGGGAATAAAAGAGACATTTCAGAGTTTATAATGAGATGCTTGGTTTTTCAGCAAGTGAAAGCCAAACACCAAGCGCATTCACGTTTACTTCAGTCTGTGATGGTTCTCGAATGGAAATGGGACAGAATTACTATGGATTTTGTGATAGGTTTGCCTTTGACCCGAGAAAGAAAGATGTCGTATGGGTTGTTGTAGACCGATTGACAAAGTCGACTCATTTTTATACCGGCACGTACCAACTAGTCACTTGATAAATTAGCCAAATTTTATATTTTTGAAATTGTAAGATTGCATGGAGTGCCTTTGTTGATTATATCGGATAGAGATCTAAGGTTCACTTCGCAGTTTTGGAAAAAGTTACAAGAAGCGTTGGGTACGAAATTGAAGTTTTGTATAGCTTTTCATCTGCATACTGATGGTCAGTCTGAACGAGCAATTCAAATTCTTGAAGATATACTGCAGTGTTATGTTCTCGAGTTCCAAGGTAGTTAGGAAAAGTATTCAGTCGAGTTTGAAAATGGTGCCTTATAAGGCATTGTATGGGCGTAAGTGCTGAACACACACTTGTATTGGACCGAACTCAGATAGAATCAGATTCACGGAGTTGATTTAGTTAGGGAAACTGATGGAAAAGTAAAGGTAATTCGTGATTTCTTGAAAACTGCTTCAGATAGACAGAAATCCTACGCAGATTTGAAACCGAAAGAGATTGAATTTTAGGTCAATTGGAAGGAATTCCTAAAAGTATCTCCATGGAAGAAAGTTTTGAGGTTTGACTGGAAAGGCAAATTAAGTCCATACTTTATTGGACCGTATGAGATTACTAAAAGAATAGGTCTGGTAGCATATCAGTTGTCTTTGCCATCTGAGTTGGAAAAGATCCATGATGTGCTCCATGTGTCTATGTTGCGCCATTACCGATCAGACCATTCGCATGTGATTTCACCTACAGAGGTTGAGATTCGACCGGATATGACTTATGGCGAAGAACTGGTTAAGATTTTGGCTCGGGAAGTCAAACAATTGAGGAATAAAAGTATAGCCCTTGTGAAAGTATTATGGCAAAGACATGGGGTTGAAGAAGCTAAATGGGAACCCAAGGAAGCCATGAGAAAACAGTACCCAATCCTTTTCATCGGTAATATTTTCAGGGACAAAAATCCTTAGGAGGAGAGTTGTAATATCCCGATTTTGGGTCTAGTCAAAATAGTGGTTTTGAGACCACAAATCCAAAGTATAAATATTTATTTTATGGTTGTTTTGAGGTCCATAACATGTTTGCATGATTGTGTGAACGTTTCATAAAGAAATTTTATGAGTAAGTGTCCAATTTAACTTTTAGGACTAAATTGCAAAAGTTGAAAAATATGAGATTCTAGAAGCTTTAAGCATGAAATAGCTTTGGATTATAAATTAGAAGTCCTTAAATAGCAATTTGACCAATTTCTATTTTTATGGACAAAAATGGGCATGAATAGGTAAAATTTGAAAGTTTAGTAAAAAGGGCATTTTGGTCATTTAGTAATTAAAAGATTAAAAAGGGAAAAATGAAGCAACATTTTCTCATCTTCTTCAAGCTAGAGCCGAAACTTTGAAGCTCTCCATAGCTAGGGTTTCTTCACTTTTCAAGCTTGATTGTAAGTTTATCCTAGCCTCGTTTTTAATGTTCTTTACATTTTTGAAGTTGTTATCAACCGATCTAGATATTTCTACCATTTATTTGAGCTGGGGTTCATGTTTAAAAGTTTACCCATGTGTGACATGCATGTGTTTTGATGTTTCATGGTAGATTATGAAAGTTTGATGTGTAACAAACATTTTTTACTAAGTGATTTTTTATGAAAACACCTAAAAAGGACCTTTTTATAAAAGTTGTAAAATGAGTAGTAAAAAATCTAATTTGAAGGAAAATGTGGGCTGTTATGAGCATGTGTTAGGTTCGACTAGGCTTGGGTAACAAAGAAAATGGACACATTTCATTTTACAAGCCTAGGGACTAATTTTGTAAATATGTGAAAGTTTAGGGGTAAAACTATAATTTTGCCAAAGTATGATTTTCGGACTGATTTGAACAATGTGATAATTAAATGAGCTAAAATTGCTATTATAGATCAAGAAAAATGGAGTCCGAACCTAAACCGAGGAAAGAACAAGGTTGTGGACTAAATCAAATAGTTAGCCATATTTTGGTACCGAGGTAAGTTCGTGTGTAAATAATTGAACTTATATTATGTATTTAATATTTTCTTATTGCATTACTTGTACAATTATCATTATGGATTTTTCGGCAAAGATTCGATATGACGAAACTCTCGGTTGAACCTTAGGAATAGTTAGGATACAAATGTCATAACATTAGAGTTATGAGTTTACATGTAGGACCATATCTGGGATATGGCATCGTTATGAGATTTCGTGTAAGACCATGTCTGGAACATGGCATCGATATAAGATTCGTGTAAGACCATACTGGGGTATAGGCATTGATGTGTGATCCCATGTAAGACCATATCTAGGATATGGCATTGGTATGATTCTATGTGTATGTGATTCCAGAGTGTCCTTTAATATTCCATGTGGTCCAACAGGTAGACCAAAGATTATGTCAATGAAATGACATGGTATGAACATGTTGAAAGGGTATAGGTGTGTGCACAAAGCTCATACATATTGAGATTATAAATCGATGAGATCTCGGTAAGAAGTTAATGAATAAATCATGATCATGAGTTTTATTGTACATTATGTAAATGACATGATTTAAAATGTATCTATGATGCCTGATGACATTGTGATAGATTATATTATGTTATGTGTACAATAATGCATGGTTAATGTTGTTATTTATTTACATGCAAACTTACTAAGCTTTATGCTTACTCCCATTTCTTTTCCATTTTCTTATAGTATTGCCAAGCTAGCTCGAGGGTCGAAGGACGTCGTAGACTCGATCACACTATCAATTGGAACTTTTGGGTATAGTTAGTCTCAACATTGTGAGTATGGCATGTATAGGGACTTGGTCTTTTTGTTATATGTCATATTGGTTTAGCCAAATGTGTTGGCTTATGATGATATTTTATTCATTTTGTATAAGGCCATGGGATGTGGCTCATATTGATTATTGGGTTGTAAACCTATTTATATATGCATGCATGTGCCAATGTCATTATGATATGAACTATGGTTCTTTATGGTCGAATGATAAGGATTTGCCATGTATGAGCCATGTTTATGAATGTTTATGTGCTTACATGTGCCATGTTGGATGTCATTGAGATGTGTAAGTGTGCACGTGTTATTGAGAGTGACAAATGGCATGGAAAATAGCCTTATTTTGTCCACACGGTTAGCCCCAAGGGTGTGTGTTCTGGCTGTGTGTCCCCTGCACCTTAGTTTTGATATACAGAATGCCCTAGCAAGCACACGGGCGCGAAACACGGCCGTGTGAGAGACACGACTATAGGACATGGTTATGTGCCTAGGCCGTGTGAAGTCTGCACTTGATTTTAGGAATTTAATTCACCACACGGCCTAAGGACACGGGCGTGTGGCATTGGCCTGTGACTTTAATTGGTTGATGACATCATAAATAGAATGTCTCCTATTTTGGACACGGCCTAAAGCACAAGCATGTGATATGCCACGCGGGCGGGTCCCTTCACCAACACGAGCATGTAAACCTTTTTGATGAAAATTTCTAAGTTTTCCTAGAAGTTTCGAAAGTTCTCAGTTTAGTCCCAAACCACTCCTAATGTATGTTTTGGGCCTCGTAGTCTCATTTAAGGGACTATATGAATGTTTATTACAAGTTTAAATTTTGTGTGAAAAATCATGTCTAGGTTTTGTATGATTGCTTGCGTATAATTCTGGTAACGCCTCGTACCTTGTTCCGGCGTCGAATACGGGTAAGGAGTGTTACAAGAACTGTATTGCAGACTTTGAGAGATAAGAAATTATTTACTAAACTCAGTAAAAGTGAGTTTTGGCTCTGAGAAGTCGGATTCTTGGGACATACTGTCTCTGGAAACGGTATTCGGGTTGATCCGAGTAAGATATCGGTAATTGTTGATTAGAAACTACCGAAGAGTGTATTAGAGGTTAGAAGCTTTTTGGGCTTAGCCGGTTATTACCAACGTTTTGTTAAGGGCTTTTCAATGATTGCTACTCCTATGACCAAGCTGTTGCAAAAAGATGTTAAGTTTGAATGGTCCGAAAAATGTCAGCAAAGTTTTGAGAAGTTGAAAGCATTGTTGACTGAGGCGCCGATTATAGTGCAACTTGAACTGAGAAAAGAGTTCATAATTTATAGTGATGCCTCACTGAATAGATTAGGGTGTGTGTTGATGCAAGAGGGAAAAGTGATAGCTTATGCCTCGAGACAGTTGAAACCGTACGAGAAGAATTATTCGACAAATGATTTGGAATTGGCCGTCATTGTCTTTACTTTGAAAATTTGATGTCATCACTTTTACGGTGAGAAATGCCACACCTATACCTATCAAAAAAATTTAAAGTATTTGATGACTCAATAAGATCTGAATTTGCGGTAACGGAGATTGCTCGAGCTACTAAAAAGATTATGAGCTAGTGATTGACTACCATCCAGGAAAGGCGAATATAGTCGCAGATGCTTTGAGTAGAAAGTCCTTATTTGCTTTGAGAGCTTTGAGTACGAGATTGGCTTTGTCTAATGATGGTTCAATTTTGGCCAAGTTGAGAGCTAGACCGATATTTCTTCAACAAATTTGCAAAGCTTAGAAATATGACATTGATTTGCAAACCAAAAGAGTTCATTGTGAATCGAGTAGTGATATAGATTTTCATATCGGATTCGATGATTTTTGATCGTGACTGTCGAGTCTTAAAATTTATAAAAAGAGTATGATCGAACCTGGAAACTAACTCTGATGACGACTTAAGGCAAGTGTACCTATCGAACAGTAGTATAGCTTAGGCAAGACCAGATTGTCGAACCCAAAGGAACTAAAAGTACTAATACTAACTTTCTTTTTATTATCTAGCCTAAAATAAGTGAAGTTGTTGTTTAATCTAATTTTAACTTACTACTAAGCTAAAGATGCAAAGACAAAAAGAATGAATTGGGGAAATACTGTTGGAAAAACTCAGTTGATTAAGATGATACCCTTAGGAAGAATCTACCTAGACTTCACTTCTTGTCTAACACTGAACCAGACGATGTATTCACTTGACTTGATCCATAAGATTCCCTAATTTATATTAAACCCTCTATCGAGGTGAATAATGTCTAATCCTAGGTTGATTAATTAAAATCTCTTTTTAATTAAAACCCCTAGAATTGCATTAACTCGATCTATGGACTCCCATATTAGGTTTCACCCTAATCTGGCAAACTCTCGTCACCCTATCTATAGGCGTGCGATCAACTCTACTTAATTATGCTAGATCTACTCTTAAGCAGGGACTTTTGCTCCTCCACCTAAGCACATTCAACTTGAATCAATATCCCGGAAATATCAACATAAGAATTAAGCACACATAATTAAGAACAAATTAAGTATTTATCATATAGTTTAGAAAACAATAACAAGATCCATCTTAGGTTTCATCCCCTTCAGGTATCTGAAGGGTTAGTTCATAACTATAAAAGAAAACATCTAAGAAGAAAAGATAAAACAAAACATAAGAAATCCCTAAAACCCCCTGAAGGAATTAAAGGAGAGATCCTCTGTCTTGAGTAGAATTTTGGCTTCTTGAGATGGATCAACTGGCTATCTTCGAGTATTTCCCACAAATCTGACCTTTTCGGCTCGGCTCATTGGCCTAGCTAACCGCCTCCTTTAAGGATACACTTGGGGGTTTATATAGGCTTTTGAAATAGGTTTCTTTGCCCCCAAGTATCCAAATTCGAATGAAATTGCTTTTCTCCACGACAGGGACACAGCCGTGGCACACGCCTGTGTGAATCGTCTTTAGGCCGTGTTCGGATTTCTTTAATGAGGCACGCCCGTGTGAATCAGTATCAGGCCGTGTTCTAGTTTTTCAGGGAAGCACGACTGTGTGGGCTTAAGTCTAGGCCGTGTCGATTTCTACTTTGGCCCAATTTGGTTCATTTTAGGCCCGTTTCTTGTTTTTCTATCCCTCGATGCTTTCCCTGAGTATAAGACATGAAAAGAAAGGATTAAGAGCACCTTTTTACATAAATCAAGGGATAAATCATCCAAAAATATGCTAAATGTGGGATTAAAATTTGTTACTTTTACGGTTTATCACATACCCCTACACTTAAGCTTTTGCTTGTCCTCAAGCAAAATTCTCATCTTACAATTAAAAAGAACTTTCCATAATTCAATATTCCTATCGACAAAGTCTCATCATAATTCATATATAATTTATACATGGATAATTTAATTCAAAGAGTCCTAAAGATTCAAACAATATAAGTCATATATTTGTAACACGAAAATGTAGGTGTCTCCCCTTATCTAAATAATTACCTTTAATTCAAAACCGACAAGGATTGACATCCTCACTAAAGATTTACTCAAATCACTCAAAGTGTTTAAGGTTCAGGAAAAGAAGCACTCATAAGTCGAACATGAAAAATTAATCCCATAGGCTTGCCTGAAAATCAAATCTCCACCACTGTAAAATGAGATGATAAACAGATCAAAAGGTCTTTAACAGGGTTGTAATGGGCTAGGGTTAAAGGTGTTGATATAGGCTGCAATAGAAGGTTAGAATCGAGATTGAATTGACATGTTACCTATCTAGAAATACTGTGACGATAATATCAACTGAAAAGTAATAACCCTAATAATACGAGCTTTTCTTTTGATAAATAGACTTTAACTGTATAAGCTCACTTTTCATAATACGAATACTGAGTATACTTCGATCGATTTTTTTAAGAACAAATCAAGTAATAAAGGATAAATTCAACTACTAAAATAATATAATTAGGTAACTAATCAAATGAAATCTCGATATAAGGGTAGTCAAAAGGAAGGGTGATAACAAATACAAAGGGTTTTAGGTTAATATTAGCAAGTGAGTTAATAAAAATGGTTGTTAGGATCAAAGGGGTTCACTAGGGGTTAATTATAAAGGTAGCCTTTTTGTGGAGTAAGTGGGTTAAATACCTAGGTGCCCTTATCATCTCGGTATATCATATCATAGATGTGGTCTCAACATGTATAATCAAGGCAAGTTCTAGAATAACAGTTCAATGTTGACACACTCATAATTAATAAAGTGAGCAAGAAAATGAATATATGCTCTATACGACTCAAAATCTCACAAAAATTATGGGTGTTTTGATATCAACCTCATAAATTTCAAATTTCAAGATAACATTTAGATTCAGGTAAACAACCTAAAAATTTTAATTCTGCAAAATTAGACTTATCATGCTTGATTCTCTAGCATTCTTCAAATTTAATCATCAATGCACAATTAACTATGACTTAATCCAAAACATACCAATAACAATCTTAAATCATCAGAAATTTCATTCTAATTAGTAATATGAGGAAATTACTTAAGACAACGCATAATTCAGGTATTTGAGAATAATGCAGAAAGTTAGGCGTTTTCTCGAAATAACTATTCACCCCCCACACTTAAGTTGTACATTGCCCTCAATGTACAAAGATAGATATGCAATTCAAGAGAGAGGGAGAAGTGAAACTTCCTGAATTTGGATGGTTTCCCGGAGTTGGACGTCGATAGGAGTGGTGTCTGCTACCAAGTTCTGCGCTAGATGAAGAAATTGGGGAGCTCGTAGAAAATTAGCCAGGAGTTATTAAGACGCATTTAAAATAAACTAAACATATAAATAAAGACAAGAAAGAGAAAGAGAGAGAAAATAAAAATGTAATTAAACTAAGGCTAACAGATAGAGGGGCTTGAGAATCCTTATTGGTAGATGGTTCGCGAGGTGCGTGTGACTTCTAAGGCTGTGGAGGTGCTGGCGGTGGCGGAAGTGGCGTGATTCCCAAGCAGCCTTTAGAACTTGACACTAATAAACTAAAATAAAATAAACTAATTTAAGCATAAGTTAGTCAATGAGAAGGAAAATAGAGGAAAAGATAAAAGTAAGACAACAGATAAATGGTCTCAAAGACCCTTGGCTTGTCGAATCAATGAAGCGGCCGACATGAAATTATGTATATCGGTCTTCATGAGGGAGACTATGCTTGGATCCTTCCGCTTCTTCGACATGGCCAAATGTTTGAGAAGCATGCTATGGAAACAAAGAATTCTGAGAATGGAGGGTGTAAAGGAGGAAGAATGGAGAGAAATAGGTGAGAAAAGGGAAGGGTGGGTGGTTTAAATAGAATTCCAAGTCAGGTACAGTTACACGCCCGTGTACCATGGGTGTGTTGATTCACACGACTGTCTCACACAGCCATGTGTCTAGGCGTGTTGGTTCACCCACGCCTATTTTACAGATTACCACGCCCGTTGGTGATAAGTTAGTGTCGTCCACGGCCGCGTCGCACGGCCGTGGCATTTTGTCGGTGCTCGTGGGGTGTTGGTTGGAGTCCGTGACTCTGAAATTTGATTTTCTCTAACTCATACCATCCCTGCCGTGTTAGTATGGAGATTCTGTACTTCCACATGGCCACGGCTACGGCCGTGTGCAAGGCCATGTGGCTTGGGAATCTGCGTTTTTGGTTAGTTACAACTAGGTGCTCAGAAAGAAAGAAGAAAAGAAAAGAAAAAAATAAAACAAATGTGAAAGTAAATTGGGTTAGTGCTCAGGTTGCCTCCCGAGAAGCGCTCGTTTATAGTCTTAAGCTAGACTTTCCTCGTATTTGCAAAAATCAGGGTGGTTTAAAAGTTTGAATATCTTTCATCATGCTTTCAATTCTATTTTTACTATAAAGTTTATGTTAAGAAGCGTTTACCTTAAGAGTGCCGAATGTTGAATTGCTTACCTCGATTGTTCCGTATGGGAAGATATTGCGTACCTTAAGAGGGATTTCCTTGTTCGTGTTTAGGTCTGGTGTGGTGATGTGAGGATCTGCTTTATCTAACAGTACCTAGTCTCCTATTTTGAAGTGGTTTGTTGTTCCAATGAGCTTCTCTAGGGGCTCCTTCAGTTTTACTTTGTGTGGTTTCGGTTCTTCTTTGAATTGTGTTTTCTACTCTTCTAGTTTGTCGACCCTAAGGCTTCGTTCCTTATTTAATTCTTCTTTGTTGGCATGGGGTCCATGATTTAGCTCAGGTTTGTAACCTTGTAGTGTTTCCTATGGTGAAAGTTGAACAACTTGGTTATCGATTGAATTTACCTTCACACCTTCATCAATTGTTTTCCTGGCCGAGTCAAGAGCTTGTAAACTGATCGATTTGTCACCTACACGAAGTATGAGTTCTCCAGTACCAACATCAATTTTTGTTCTAGTAGTTGCTAAAAAAGGTCTTCCTAAAATTAAGGGAATTGAATTATCCTCATCCACGTCTAAGACAACAAAGTCTACTGGGAAAATGAATTTATCAATTTTTATAAGAACATCTTCGATAATACCCCTAGGAATTCAAACAGTTTTATCAGTTAATTGAATGCTCATCCTAGTTTGTTTGGGTTTCCTTAGACCTAGTTGTTTAGACATTTTATAAGGCATGAGATTTATACTTGCCCCTAAATCAGCTAAGGCATTATCAACAGTTAGTCTACCAATTAAACATGGAATTGTAAAACTCCCTGAATCTTTTAGCTTTCGTGGTAGTCTATTCTGTAACATTGCTGAGCATACTGCGTTTAATTCCACATGTGGATCCTCGTCTAACTTACGCTTGTTCGTCAAGAGCTATTTTAAAAATTTCCTCGAATCTGGCATCTGTGAAAGAGTTTCAATAAGTGGTAAGTTAATATGTAATTTCTTTAAGAGTTTAAGAAACTTACCGAATTGTTCCTCTGTATCGTCTCTCTTCTTCGCTTCGGGATAAGGTATGTAGGGTTGGTGCACTTTGATTACTGGTTTTGGCTTTTCTTGTGCTACCTTAACTTTACCTTCTTGTACCTTGTTTTCTTATATTGGATTAGGTGTATCTAACCCTATACAATCATGAGCTGTGATGGCTTGGATTTGCTCCTTTGGGTTAATCTCAGTGTTGCTTGGTAGACGCCCTTGTGGTCATTCGAAAATCTTTGATCGAATTTCAGAAACTATCTCAGTAAGTTGTCCAACTGACTTAGTAAGTTCTCCAACTTGGCTCTCGATCCCTTTGATTGATGCTTGTTGATTATCGAGCGTTGTCTCGGTTTTTTGGAGACGGGTTTCTGTTGTTGCCATAAATTTTGTCAGCATCTCTTCGAGGTTCGGCCTCTTTTCCTGTGGATAGGGCTGATTTTGGAAATTTTGAGGAGGTTGATTTCCTTGACCTCCCTATGAAAAATTTGGGTGGTTCCTCCAACCTGGATTATAAGTATTACTATACGTGTTATTATTAGATCTGAAATTATTACCTATATAGTTCATCTGTTCGCTTTCTGTGCCCGGTTGGTAGGGTAGGTACTCAGGATTCGCCGCAGTTCCACTTCCGTCGCACTGCATTACTGGATGTACCTGCGAAGAACACAAACTATCAAGCTTTTTATTCATCATTTCTACCTGTGTTGATAGCATGGTTACTGCATCGAGGTTGTAAACTCCGGCTGATTTTGTTGGTTTTGTCCTTGTAACTTGCCACTGATAGTTATTCAGTGACATCTCTTCGATAAACTCGTAGGCTGCTTCAGGAGTTCTGTTGTTCAGGGTTCCACCGGCGGCTGAATCAATTAGTTGCCTCGTTGAGAGGTTTACACCGTTATAGAAAGTTTGGCCTTGGAGCCACAAAGGTAAACCATGGTGCGGACACCTTCTCAAGAGATCCTTATATCTCTCCCATGTGTCGTATAATGTCTTTAAATCCATCTGCACAAAAGAAGAGATATCATTCCGTAATTTGGTTGTTTTGGCCGGTGGGAAATATTTTAATAAAACTTTTTCGGTCATCTGATCCCATGTAGTGATTGACCCTCGTGGTAGTTAGTTTAACCATTGTTTGGCTTTATTCCATAATGAAAAGGGAAATAACCGAAGACGTATGGCATCATCAGAAATGCCATTTATTTTGAAGGTATCACAAAACTCAAAAAAATTAGCTATATGAGTATTTGGGTCTTCGTCCTGTAAACCATCAAATTGAACAAATTGTTTAATCATTTGTATAGTGTTAGGCTTTAATTCAAAATTATTAGCAGCTATAGCGGGCCTAACAATACTTGATTCTGCTCCTGTTAAATGAGGTTTAGCATAATCATACATAGTACGCGGAGCATTATTTTCTGCCACATCTTGTGGTGGTGGATTGTTCTCGTACATCCCTTCAGTAGGATTGGATCTGCTTTCTCGCTCTTCTTCTGTGTAGTTTAGGGCTCGCCTAATTTCTCTGCGATTCCTGCGAGTGGTAGCTTCAATATCATTGTCGTATACTAGTGGTCCTCTTGGGTTCATTCTAGTCATAAACTAGAGGTACCTGCTAAGAAAAGTAAGAATGAAAATTTAGCAAAATCAAAATAAATAAATAAAAAGTAAACTGCGGAAAATAATGGCTAATGTAATAAAAATAGATTTTTTTAATATTTTAGCTCCCTGGCAATGGTGCCAAAAACTTGATCGTATCCGTCAAGTCTTACAATTTATAAAAAGAGAAAGATCGAACCTGGAAACTAACTCTGACGACGACTTAAGGCAAGTGCACCTATCAAACAGTAGTATAGCTTAGGCAAGACCGGATTGTCGAACCCAAAGGAACTAAAAGTACTAATACTAACTTTATTTTTATTATCTAGCCTAAAATAAGTGAAGTTGTTGTTTAATCTAATTTAACTAACTACTAAGCTAAAGACGCAAAGACAAAAAGAATGAATTGAGGAAATACTATTGGAAAAACTCAGTTGATTAAGACGATACCCTTAGGAAGAATCCACCTAGCCTTCACATGTTATCTAATACTGAACCAGACGATGTATTCACTTGACTTGATCCGTAAGATTCCCTAATTTATATTAAACCCTTTCTAGAGGCAAATAACATCGAATCCTAGGTTCATTAATTGAAATCTCTTTGTAATTAAAACCCCTAGAATTGCATTAAATCGATCTATGGACTCCCATATTAGGTTTGACCCTAATCAGTAAAATCTCGTCACCCTATCTCTAGGCGTGCGATCAACTCCGCTTAATTATGCTAGATCTACTCTTAAGTAGGGATTTTTGCTACTCCACCTAAGCACATTCAACTTGAATCAATATCCCGAAAATATCAACACAAGAATTAAGCACACATAATTAAGAACAAATCAAGTATTTATCATATAGTTTAGAAAACAATAACGAGATCCGTCTTAGGTTTCATCCCCTTTAGGTATCTGAAGGGTTTAGTTCATAACTATAAAAGAAAACATATCAGAAGAAAAGATAAAACAAAACATAAGAAATCTCTAATACCCCTTGAAGGAATTGAGGAAGAGATCCTCCGTCTTGAGTAGAATTCCAGCTTCTTGAGATGGATCAACTGGCTATCTTCGAGTATTTCCCACAAATCTGACCTTTTCGACTGGGCTCCTTGGCCTAGCTAATCACCTCCTTTAAGGATACACTTAGGGGGTTTATATAGGCTTTTGAAATAGGTTTCTTTGCCCCCCAAGTATCCAAATCCGAATGAAATTGCTTTTCTCCACGATAGGGACACGACCATGGCACACGCCCGTGTGAATCATCTTTAGGCCGTGTTTGGATTTCTTTAATGAGGCACGACCATGTGGATCAGGATCAGGCCGTGTTCTAATTTATTAGGGAAGCATGGCCATGTGGGCTTAAGTCCAGGCCATGTCGATTTCTACTTTGGCCCAATTTGGTCTGTTTTTGGCCCGTTTCTTGTTCTTTCTATCCTCCGGTGTTTTCCTTGAGTATAAGACATGAAAAGAAAGGATTAAGAGCACCTTTTTACATAAATCAAGGGATAAATCATCCAAAAATATTCTAAATGTGGGATTAAAATATGTTCCTTTTATGGTTTATCAATTTTTTTATGTTCTGAGGTAGAATTTGTGTACTGAAAAATGATGAACTTAGTCAGAATATTCTTCATGAGGCGCATAATAGTTGTTTATCTATGCATCCAGGTAGTACGAAAATGTCTAATGATTTGAAGAAATTGTATTGGTCGTCAAGTATGAAGCGAAATATCTCTGAATTTGTATCGAAATGTTTGATTTGTCAACAACTGAAAGCCGAACACCAAGTACCTTCGGGTTTACTTCAGCCAGTGATGGTACCCGAGTGGAAATGGGATAGAATTATGATAGACTTTATGACGGGTTTACCTTTGACACCGAAAAAGAAAGATATCGTTTGAGTCATTGTTGATAGATTGACGAAATCAGCTCATTTTATTCCAGTACGTACTGATTACTCACTTGACAAGCTAGCTGAATTGTACATTGCTAAAATTGTTAGATTGCACGGAGTGCCTATTTCTATTATCTCGGATAGAGATCTGAGGTTTACTTAAAAAAGTTGCAAGAAGCTTTGGGTACAAAGTTGAACTTTAGTACCGCATTTCATCCGCAAACCAATGGCCAATCAGAGAGAACGATTTAGGTTCTCGAATATATGCTTCGTTGTTGTATTTTGGAATTCGAGGGTAGTTGGGAAAAATATCTACCATTGGTCGAATTTGCCTATAACAACAGTTTTCAATCGAGTATAAAGATGGTGCCTTATGAGGCATTGTATGGCCGCAAATTTGTCGAACACCTTTGTATTGGATCGAGCTTAGTGAGAAACAGATTCACGGGGTTGACTTGGTTAGGGAATGTAACACCCGTAACCCGTATCCGTCGTTGGAGTACAGTTACGAAGTATTATCAATCATTACACATCATTTAGCATACATTACTCATACATCTATGCATTCATACTTAAATACCATTCAACACAATCATATTGTCCCTTATAAGAGCATATGAGGCCTTAAACATGCTTTAGGAGCGGTTTGGGCTAAATTGATAACCTATAAAAATTTTGGAAACCTTAAAAAATTTCAAACATACAGGGGTCACACGCCTGTGTGAACAGGCAGTGTGCCTTACACAGCTCCGAACATGCCCGTGTCTCAGACCGTGCAAAAAAAGGGCATACATACTGACATAGGTCACACGCCCGTGTGTCAGGCCGTGTACTAGGCCGTGCCAAACCTGTAGGGTATACTGACTTGTGCGACACGGCCAAGTCACACGCCCGTGTGTTAGGTCGTGTGCCATTTAGGGGGTATACTGACTTGTACCACACGGCCAGTCACACGCCCGTGTGTGAGACCCTGTAAAGCATACTGACTTCAATTTAATAACTACACCAAGGGACACACGACCGTGTACTTAACCGTGTACCACACATGGTTGAGACACACACCCGTATCTCTGCTCGTGTGGACAAAAATTGGCCATTTGCAAGGCCAATTTGCCACCCATTTTGCACATACCTATTCAAGCTCAAATGGCACCATTTCAATACACTAATAGGCATCCAAATACCAACAATAACAATCACAAACATACTATAGTTTGCCATAAATTTTTTTAATACCTAAATTCACATATACATTTCAATCAACTAATTATTCCACACTTACATTAATCAAACATAATTTCACTAGTACATAAATTCTCAAATTATCAATTTCCATCACATCATATAAGTCAATTACCAAGCTCTAAATCTAACCATTTTGTGCAACTAAAACCCATAACCTTATTCATTCTATATCATACCAAAATAAGCCATTACTCATGGCTACATGTATATACAAACCAAAACATATTCATTTACAAGCGAAATCTCATGGTTATCATCACAACCAAAATACCACAAGTAGCCTATACATGCCATATACCATATATAGACAACTCAAAAGTACTAAATAGATGTTCGATAGTGCGATGATGTTCCCGACGACTTCGGGATCCGAGCTAGCTTTGATTCACTATAAAACATAGAAAAATAACACAAAGTAAGCTTGATAGCTTAGTAAGTTCATACTAATATACTCAACAATTCATAAAATACAATTCATCAATTTGAACAAATTAATGTATCATTCATGATACAATCAATCCTTTCATAAACTTATTCATATACTAATATGAAAAGACATAATCTTTTCTATTTGATTTTCATACTTACATATACAAACCTGTACAAATTCATAACGAACTCATACCTTTCCGTAACATTGTCGAATACTCGATCTTTCGCACACTAAGTGCCACTGCATAGCCGAAGCTATTGTAATTCCACACACTAAGTGCCTTACTCGATGTTTCGCACACTAAGTGCCATCACATAGCCGAAGCTATTATAACTCTGCATACTAAGTGCTTTACATAGATGAAGCTATCTCAGTCTCTCACACTAAGTGCTAAACATTGCCAATTTATCGTCGAACATGACCGTAGCCTCGTATATACAATTTATGCAATATCAAAGCGTTAAAAGCATAATTGTAACAATGTTTATCACGTACAAACTTACCTCGAATGCAAAAATGACAAATCGAGTCGTTTAGTCGATCACTTTCATTTTCCCCCGATCATGATCTAAATTCCTATTTTCTTGATCGGAATGTATTCAAAATTAACTTATTCAATCTCATATTCATTCAATTTAGTCCAAATCACACTTTAAAGTACTTTTACACTTTTACCCCTAATTTTTCACAATTTAGTCCTTATTTCACAAATTCACATAATTTCATTAAACCCAAGCTTGGCCGATTTACATATAGGTTCCTAGCAGCCCAAAACTTTCATTTATTTCACATTTCAACCACTCAATTTGCATATTTCACAATTTAATCCCTATTATGCATTTTCATCAAAAATCACTTTACAAAACATGAACAACTATCATCAAGCTTTCATATTTCAACATTAAACATCAAAGAACACAGATTCAACAATGGCAACTCTCAAAATCTTTAACAGTTTCAAAATTAAAGGTATGGGCTAGCTAGATTGAGCTGCAACGATTACAAAAACATAGAAATCATAAAAAATCAAGCTAATACCGTACCTTAATTACTTGAATATCCTAGCCGAATGAAAAAACCCTATCTTAGCTTCTTCTTCTTGTAATTTTCAGTGCATGAAGATGACAAATAAGCTTTAATTAGCTTTGTTTATTAATATTAACCTTATTTATCAAATACCTAATTTACCCTTAAATTATAACATTTAAAATCACATAAATGTTGTCCATAAAAGTCCACTGTCATTTAAAATGGTCTAATTACCATTTAAGGCCATCATATTTAAAATCCAAAGCCAATTGACACCTTTAACTAATAGAATGCAACCTTTTCATTTTACGCGATTAAGTCCTTTTTCTCAAATTGAGCAATTAAACGATAAAATTACTTCACGAAAATTTCACACATTCATACTTTCATGCTGTAAACACATAAAAGAATATTAAAAAAATTTTTGACATCGAATTTGTGATTCTGAAATCACTATTTTGATTTAGCTAAAATCGGGCTATTACAACTCTCCCCCCTTAGGAATTTTCGTTCTCGAAAATTTTACCAGTGAATAGGTTGGGGTATTATTTTCTCATAGCATCCTCGGGTTTCCATGTAGCTTCTTCAACCCCGTGTCGATGCCATAATACTTTCAGTAATGCTATTCTCTTATTTCTCAGCTCTTTAATCCCACAAGCTAAAATTCGAATCGGTTCTTCAGCAAATGACATATCAAACTGAATTTCAACCTCAGTCGGGGAAATGACATTTGAAGGGTGGGATCGGTATCGTCGAAGCATCGACACATGAAACACAAGTTAAAGCTGAACATCAAGTGCCTTCGGGATTACTACAACCGGTGATGATACCAGAGTGGAAGTGGGATAGAGTTACAAAGGATTTCTTATCAGGTTTGCCTTTATCTCCGTAAAAGAAAGATGCTATCTGGGTTGTTGCTGATCGACTGACGAAATTAGCATATACATACAGATTATTCGCTTGATAAATTGGCTAAATTGTACATATCTGAGATTGTTAGATTGCATGGGGTGCCAGTTTTGATTATTTCTTATAGAGATTTGAGGTTTACATTGCAATTTTGGAAGAAATTGCAAGAAGCTTTAGATACGAAGTTAAACTTTAGTACTGCATTTCATCCGCAAACTAACGGTCAATCTGCGAGAGTAATACAAATTCTCGAAGATATGCTTCGTTGTTGTGTTTTAGAATTTGAAGGCACATGGGAGAAATATTTGTAGTCAGTTGAATTTGCGTATAACAACAACTTTCAATCGAGTATAAAGATGGCACCGTATGAAGCTTTATATGGTCGCAAATACTGAACTCCATTGTATTGGACTGAATTGAGTGAGAAAAAGATTCACGGGTTGATTTAATTCGAGAGACTGAAGAAAAAGTGAAAGTAATACGCGACAGTCTAAAAGTAGCTTTAGATCAATAGAAATCGTACGCGGATTTGAAATGTAAAGACATTGAATTTCAGATCAGTGATGAAGTAATTCTGAAAGTTTCTTCATGGAAGAAAATCCTTCGATCTGGTCGTAAAGGTAAACTATGTCCACGATTTATCAGGCTGTATGAGATTATTGAAAGAATAGGACCAGTGGCATATTAGCTAGCATTACCGTCAGAATTAGAAAATATCCACAATGTTTTTCATGTGTCCATCACATATAATTTCTCCGGCAGAGATTGAAATTCAACCTGATATGATATAAAAAAAGAACCGATCAGAATTTTAGCTTGAGAGGTTAAAGAGTTGAGAAATAAACATAGAGCTTTGGTGAAAGTCTTGTGGCAATGTCACGGGGTCGAAGAGGCTACGTAGGAACCTGAGGAAGCTATAGGAAAATAGTACCCTAACCTTTTTGCTGGTAAGATTTTCGGGGACGAAAATTCGTAAGGGGTAAGAGTTGTAATAGCTCATTTTTAGTCAAATCAAAACAGTAGTTTCAGGACCACAAATCCAAAGTCAAAATATTTATTTTATTATTATTTTAATTTCTACAGCATGATTGAATAATTGTGTGAAAATTTTGTTAAGAAATTTTATCGTTTGAACGGTTAATTTGATAAAAAGGACTAAATCGCGTAAAGTGTAAAACTTTTGTTCAATTAGTTAAAGGTGTTTAATAGCTACAGAAACTTAAAGTAAGAGTCCTGAAGTTGTAATTAGACCATTTCAATTGTGAGTGGACATTTATGGGATTCAAATGGATGTTTAATATGATTATATAATAAGGTTAATTTTGTAATTTAGTAATTAAGGTAAATTAAATAAAAGAAACAAAGGTATCGTCTTTTATTCTTTATGTTTTCAACTAAAAATTAGGGCAATGAAACGCAATTCTTATCTTCTTCATTCGGTCAAGCTTCCTAGCTCAATTGTAAGTCCATTTTTTATCTTGTTTTTAATGATTTCCACGCTTTTAAGATCGTTGCAACTAGGTCTAGCTAGCCAAAGGACTATTTTGCAAAACTGTTAAAGATTTTAGATGTCGTTGTTGATGAATACATGAGTATTTTAATGTTTAATGATATATTATGAATGTTTGATGATAGTTATACAAGTTTTGTTAAGTGATTTTTAGTAAAAAAGAAAATTAGGGATTAAATTGTGAAATGTGGAAACTTTGTAGTTAAAAAGTGAAATAAATGAAAAATATGGGCTGCTAGGGACTAATGTGTAAATCAGCTAGCATGGGTTAGTATTGAATTTCATGAATCTGTGATTTTATGAAATAAGGACTAAATTGCAAAAGTTGTGAAACATTAGGGGCAAATGTGTAAAAGTACTTTAAAGTGTGTTTTGGACTAAATTGAATAGAGAGATTATTAAATAAGTTAAATTTGTTATTATATAGATCAAGAAAAATGAAATACAAAATTAGATCGGGGGAGGTACAAAGTTTTGGATTAATAAACTTGTGCCGTCGTTTTAGCATTTGAGGTAAGTTCGAATAGTTAAACTTTAATGCTTAGTTATTAAATTGATGAATGGTATTACGTTTTTGTTCATATCTATTGTTGAAAATAAAATTATTATTAAATTATGAAATTGAATTAAATGATCAAAACAAGTACAATGCAAGAATGAGTACAACCATTTTATGACAAAGGATGAATTGAACATAAGACCATGGTAGTATCTATATGTAAGACCATAGTTGGGCTATGGTATTCTGATGATACGACCATAATTGTGTAACACTCCTCACCCTTATTCAGCACTAGAATGGGGTTACGGAGCATTACGTGACTAATAACACGTTCAAACATGCATTTCATATACAATTAATCAAATAATATATATTTCATTCACAACCAATCATTTTGTCCCTAATACGAGCCTACGAGGCCCTAAACACGCATTCAGGATGGTTCGGGACTAAACTGATAACTCAGGAAATTTTTCAACTCTTAGAAAATTTTTGCATAAAATAGGGGACACACACTTGTGTGGCCCGCCCGTGTATCTCACACAGCCAACAGACATGCTCGTGTCACAGGCCGTGTGGACATTCGAAATGGAAGCACATGATCGTGTCCCTACTCGTGTCTGACCCCGTGCAACTCTCTGAGTTGGGTCACACGGCCAACACACACGCCCATGTGCCCTAAAAATGGCCATACATGCCCGTGTGTCAGACCGTGTGCTAGGCCATGCCAAACCTGTAGGGTATATTGACTAATTCCACATGGCCAAGTCACACATCTGTGTGTGAGGCCCTGTGCACCATACTGACTTGAGTTCAATTTCAACACAAGGGGACAAATGGCCGTGTAACATAACCGTGTGTCACACATGGCTAAGACACGCGCCTGTGTCTCTGCCCGTGTGGACAAAAATAGGTTATTTACCAAGCCAATTTGCCACCCAAATTTGTGCACACCTACACAATTCAAATGGTACTCATTCATAGCATAAGTGGACATCCAATTCAACCACAATCAAGACTAAAACATACCATTTCAATACCAACAACTAACATGCTCATTATCTCATATTTTACTCATTCAAATCATACCAGCTTCACATATTCAAATCAACTAATTAAACCTTTCCAAATAGGTATCATCACTCACCAATTCACAAGCACATTTGAAACACCCCAAACCCGGCCCACGAGCCTTGACCAGATTTGGTATGTTCCTCAAGTAAACCGGTTCAAAATTCTTTTGTTATTTAGGAAAAACTTGTGCGATTTTTAAAAAATATTGTTTGGATTGGGCTTGTGTTGAAAACCAATTTATCTTACATTGAAATCCATTTATTTAAGGTGACAAAACATTTAGGGTTTATTTTAAAAGAAATTTTACTTAAACTTTAATTGATAAAATTTTGTAAACATAATAAATAAAATAAATGAAAAATAAAATAGTTCCCTATGGCCTTACTACATCAAATGAATCCAAATAATTGAAAGTACTTAAGTAAAAATAAAAGTCCAAATCGTAAAATTTCTTGCTTTGTGCATGGCCACCTTTAAGCTCCCATGACCCCGGGTCCATTCACGATCATCACACGAAAAATGTTCCCACAACGGGGTGAGTCAACAGAGACTCAATGTGTACACAACACTAAATCATAATAGAATTAGGCATACAAGAGTTACACATTCAGAACAATGAATACAAGTTATGATGCATTCCCAAACCCAAACCTAATTGTCCATCCGCTACACACCCCCGTACCTGCCAGTCACACCGTGGGGACTACTAAGTCAACCCTCCTTCCGCTACACACCAAATTGCGGTCTTAGGTCACCACATTCATGGTCTTAGGTCACCACGTTCAGATTACTGTGGTCTTAGGTCACCACTTTCAGATTACTGTGGTCTTAGGTCACAACTTTTCACTTCCCCTTTCAAAATAAAACCCATATGCCCCATATAATAATAATATGCATAAATATGCCAGAGTTCACATTCTTATTCTTATTCTCATGTTATAACTAACATATTTCATAATCCTAGTAGGAGTAGGAAACGTACCTGAGTACTTAGTACCATAACATGATACCTTAGCCACTTTCATATTCTTAATGTCACATATTTTAATTAAACATGCCATAAAACGTATTATGAAGTAGTGTGGGGTACACACCTGATTCGCTTAGCAAATTCCTTGAGATTTCGAAATCTGATCTACTGCTTAAATCCTTAATCCCTACATTTGATTAATCACTTACTAATTTAATAAAAAGCCATTCAGCCATAAATCTAAATCCTAGTAGGATTTGTATTCTTAAACTTACCTTGTCGCCAATTGGGACACCAACAAATCCCGAAACTGATCCTTGTTTTCCTAGTAGTGTCGAAATTCCTATAACCTTACGTTAGATTTAATCTAATCCTCAAAACATAAAGCATGGCCTTTGGCCGAATCTTATAGTTTATTACCTTAACTCTTTAAATCCGAAACTCTCTTCCCCGATTAATGGAGATGCCAAATACCTTAGATCCGAAATCCCGAAATTCACCTTCCATATTTCGGTCAATAAGATTGAGGAGGGATTAGACTAACTTTCGGCTTAAAAGAAAGGAATTCAATTATGATTATAGATCCTTACCCTTTATATTGAAATCGACAGATCCTTCTTGACACCATTTCAGAGATTCGGCTATGGCTAAATGATGCTCTCACAACTTTCGGCTTTTGGAGGGATTAGAAAGAAAAGAGAAGAGAAGAGAAGAGAAGAGAAGAGAAGAGAGCCCTAAAAAATTCGGCATAGAGAAGAGGAAGAAGAAAAATTGATGAGTAGCCCTCTTTCCTTCCTTTTATAGCCAAAATTACTACTCAAAATCCCTTACTTGGCCACCACTCTTCTTTATTTGATAACTTTATCCTTTGAATTAATAATAATAATCCTTCTATTATCTCTTCTTTTATCCATTAAAAAAATAAAAAGAATTAATCCATAATTATCTCTTGAAAATAATCTAAATAAATCTACTATTTATCTCCTATTTAGCCGAAATTTAAAGAGAATAAAACTCCTCTTTTGCAAGCCTTGTGCCGTCCACCTCTGTGTTTCTAGAAGCAAAAATAAAACTTCTTTTATTTGCTTCCCATGTGACTTGAACTCAGGCCCACTTGCCTAGCTTGTGGCGTTACCTACCTGGGCCTGAAGATGATATCTTCAGGCCACTTTACCAAGCCTGTTTGTGTGTCAAATTTCACCAACTTTTTCTTTTAAGGCCACCTTGCCTTAATTTCCTCTTTTAAACTTTAAAACTCGACATTTCTAAGTCATTTCTAAGTTTCCAAAAATTTTCGTTCGGCTCTGTAAACTTGACATTTCCAAGTTTCCAGAAATGTTCACTTTCCTTTTTTGAATCATCTCTAAATCATTTTCCTAGTTTCCATAAATGTTCACTTTCCTCTTTATTCCTTTACATTTTCAGGACATTTCCCTACATTTCCAAGACAAGACATTTCCTTACATTTCCTTGCATTTCCTTACATTTCCATACATTTCCTCACATTTCCTTACATTTCCTTACATTTCCATACATTTCCATACATTTCCTTACATTTCCTTACATTTCCTTACATTTCCATACATTTCCATACATTTCCTTACATTTCCTTGTTTCTAGAATTCACATAACACATTCATAATTCATAAAACATGCCATTTTACCACATGGTTCCTTGTGTCATGCTTCACACGGAGTTTCTTTTAAAGCCTCATTTACCTAGCTCCCCTTTTTACTTAAAAACCAATAATTTTCCAAAGCTTTCTTCTTCCATCCTAGTATTCTAAAAACCCTTAATACACTTCCAACACTACCAAAACCTACTAACTCATGAATTAGGCACGAACGCATAACCCCTAATCTAGGATGTTACAACATTACTTCCCAATTATTAACCAATTGGCATTCAAATTACCCATTATCAATAAGCATCATGAATCCAACCTCAATCAAACAACATAGGTCATTTGTATACATATAAACATAATCAAAATCAACAAAAATAAGCCAACCCACATGGACAAATATACAAACCAAATCTTAGACATTTACAAGCCAATTCAAATGGCCAAAATCATAACCAAAACATAACCAACAAGACCAAAGTCCCTATACATGCCAGATACTCAAAACATAAGCTTAAAAGTACCAAACTGATAATAGGATAGTGTGACGAAATCTCCGACGATCCCCATATCTGAGCTAGCTTTGAAATCACTATAAAACATAGAAAAATAAACAAAGTAAGATTTATAAAGCTTAGTAAGCTCGTATGTAAATATGAAATAAACATCACCATTCATTAACATTTCAAAATAGATAACATAAATTGCATTAAAGCATCGAACACTAAGTTAACATAAAGTTTAACCACATAATTAATCACAAGTTCTCAACTTCCTTTAACTCGTTACTCGAATAGTTTTCGTACATACCTGTACCGATACATATCTATTTATCACCAATTCACATCTTCAATATACCCGTTGAACCATTCAGAATAGAAGTCAGATACTCAAGAGTCTCACACACTAGGTGCTACCATCATGTCCCGAAACCAACTCAATATATCTCACACCCAATGTGCTAATATCATGGCCCATAGCCAAATCAATAAAGCTAGCACCTGAGGTGCCAATATCATGGCCCGAAGCCAAATCAAAGTAACTCGCACCCGATGTGCTGATATCATGCCCCGAAGCCAAATCAATGTATCTCCTAATGACATATCACTTGTATCCTAATGTATTCCTAAGGTTCAACTGGGATTTTCAATGTTTGATCACCACCGAACGTATCCGTAGAGTCGAATTCACAATTCATACAATATCAAAGCATTTAAAATATAATTATATCAATGCTTATCACATACGAACTTACCTCGGATGTAAAAATGACGAAACAGGTCAACTAATCCGAGACTTTGTTCTTTCCCCTATCTAAGTCCATATTTCGCTTTTCTTGATCTATTTAATATCAAATTTAGCTTATTCAATTATCTCTCTATTCAATTTAATCCAAAACACTCATTAAAGCACATCTACACTTTTGCCCCTAATATTTCAACATCTTTATAATTTAGTCCCTAGGCTCGTAAAAATGTAAAAATGACGACACGGGGTCAACTAATTCGAGAATTTATTCTTTCCCTATCTAAGTCCGTATTTCACTTTTTTTGATCTATATAATATCAAATTCAGCTTATTCAATCATCTCTCTATTCAATTTAATCCAAAACACTCATTAATCACATTGATACTTTTGCCACTAATATTTTAACATATTTACAATTTAGTCTATAGGCTCGTAAAACAAAATTCATTCAATTTCATCACAACCCAAGCCTAGCCAAATATTTATCATGCTTATAGCAGCCCAAAATTTTCATTTATTACACATTTTAACTACTAAATGTACACATTTCACAATTTAGCCCCTAATTTACATTTTCATTAAAAATCACTTAACAAAACTTATATATCAATCAACAAGCATTCGTAATCTATCAAGAAACTTCAAAACACATGTGTATTCATCAATGGAAACATTTAAAATTTTTAACAGTTTTGCAAAATAGTCCCTGGGCTAGCTAGACCTAGTTGTAACGATATCAAAAACGTAAAAATCATTAAAAACGGGGCAAACTATACTACCATGCAAGGAAAATGAGGAGGTCGAATGCTCAAGCTTCCATGGCTATTCTTATTTTTTATTTTCGGTGGTGATATCCCAATTAGAAAGATGGTATCCTTATTTTCATTATTTTACTTAAGGTTATTTATTAATTTACTTATTTAACCTTCAGTATATTTCATTAAAATCCACTTAATCATGTCCAAGAATGTTCACTAACTTTATAAATGCTCTAATTAATACTTACGGACCTCCTATATTAAGTTTCATAGCCATTTAATACTTTTAACTATTAGAACATGACTTTTGCACTTTACACGATTTAATCCTTTTTATCGAATTAAACACTCAAATGATAAAATTTCTTAACGCAATTTTCACACAAACATATTATCATGCTGTAGACATTAAAATAATAATAAAATAAATATTTTGATTTCGTATTTGTGGTCCTGAAACCACCTTTTCAATTTAACTAAAAACGGGCTATTATAACTCTCCCCCTTAGGAATTTTTGTCCCTGAAAATCTTACCAGTGAAAAGGTTAGGGTACTGTTTTCTCCTAGCTTCCTCAGGTTCCCACGTGGCTTCTTCGACACAGTGTCATTTCCACAAAACCTTCACCAAAGCTATTCGTTTATTTCTTTTTAGTTTCTCGAGCCAAAATTCTAATCGGTTCTTCCTTGTGCATCATATCAAGTTGAATTTCAATCTCTGTCGGAGAAATTATATATGATGAATCCGATCAATATCGACGCAACATTGACACGTGAAACACATGTTGGATCTTTTCTAACTCAGTCTATAACATCCTGATTTTGGGTCTAGTCGGAACAGTGGTTGTGGGACCACAAATCTAACATCAAAAATTTATTTTATTATTATTTTGATGTCTACAGTATGATACTAAATTTTTGTGAAATTTTCATAAAGAAATTTCCTCATTTGAGTGCTCAATTTGATAAAAAGGACTAAATCGCGTAAGGTGCAAAACTTGAGTACTAATTGATAAAGGCACTAAATAGTTATAAAATTGAAAAGTATGAGCACTTGCATGGTAATTATACCAATAGAAAAGTGAGGAAACAAAGATGGACATGTAGCAGGTGGATTTGGTGAAGTTATTAAAAGGTTAAATTGGTAAATAAATTGATAGGTATAATAAGACAAAATAGCAAAAGCTATCATCTTTATTTTTCTTCTTCTTCAACCGTAATAGAAAAGAAAAAGAAAAGAAATGGTATCCATGCAATGGGTTTCATTCGGCCAAGCTTTGGAGCTTGATAGGTGAGTGGTTTTTGCCCCGTTTTTAATGATTTCTATGTTTTCGGAGTCGTGGTAACTAGATTTAGCTATTTCGTACCTTCGTTTTCAAAGCTGTTAAAGTTTGTGAATTTTTCCATTGTTGATAAAGTGTGCATTTTGATAATTGATGATAGAAAATACATCCTTGTTGTTAGATAAACAACATTTGTAAAATGGTTTTTGATAGAAATGTCGATTAGGGACTAAATTGAGAAATGTGATAAATTGTGCGGTAAAAGTGTGAATATGTGAAAAATGTGGGCTACTGCTAAGTATGGTAAATATTTGACTAGGCATGGGTAGCAAAGACATTGAATGAATTTCATTTTACGAGCCTAGGGGCAAAAGTGTAAATATGACAAAGTTTAGGGGTAAAAATGTAATTTTACCAAAATGTGAAATTGGGCTAATTTGAGTAGCATGATGAATAAATAAATTAAATGTGTTGTTATAGATCAAGGAAGACGAGATTCTGAATTAGATCGGGGGAAAAGCAAGATAATCGAGTAACTGACTTATTTCGTCATTCCATATCGAGGTAAGTTCTTATGTTAATAAGCATTAAAATCGATATGTTTAAATGCTTAACCGATATCATGTATTATTTCGTATGTTATTATTGGATCATGAATAATATAAAAATTATGAGATTGTATTGAAATATCAAATTAAGAGAAATGCCGGGCGGAGTATGATCAAATTTCGACATATGGTGAACTGACGGTAAAGACCATGGTTGGACCATGGCAATATGTGTGCTAGTGTAAGACCATGTCTGGGACATGGCATCGGCCACATTATGAGAGTCAGTGTAAGACCATGTCTAGGACATGGCATTGGCATTGAGACGAGAGCTAGTGTAAGACCATGTCTGGGACATGGCATCAGCCTCGACATGTGAGCCAGTGTAAGACCATGTCGGGGACATGGCATCAGCATCGAACAGTGATTCCATGTAAGACCACGTCTGGGACCTGGCTTTGGTATGAAATCGTGTAAGACCATGTCTGGGACATGGCATCGACATAGATCTCGTGTAAGACCATATCTGGGATATGGTATAGACATCAATATGAGATCCCGTATAAGACCATATCTGGGATATGGCATCGGCATCGACATGTGATCCAATATAAGACCATATTTGTGATATGGCATTGGCATCTTACTACGTGTATGACAATTTCCGAGTATCCTTCGATATTCCAAGTGGTTCAACGGGGTAAAGAATTAAAGTTTATGTTAAAGATGGAAAATGACTAAAGTGTAAATGAATGTGATTATGTGACGATTAAGTGTAGGTATATGCATGTATACACTCATGAGGATTGTGCTCGATATGTGATCAGATTTCATTAAGAATGTAAACAAGTAAGTTATATCTATGAGAATTGCAACACCCCTATCGCGTGTCTGTCGCTGGAATGGGTTAAAAGCGTTACCAGACAGATCGGAAACTTAATCAAACAATTCATCAATTATCACATCAAATACAATCATAGTGTCCCTTATTGTGGTCAACGAGACCTTAAGCGTGTTCAGAAATAGGGTCGGGACTAAATCGAAACACTTGCAAAATTTCAAGAAAATTTAAAACTTTTCTAAGTTTCAGAGGTAACACGCCAGTGTGGGCAGGCCGTGTGCCTCCCACGGCTACTAGACACACCTGTGTGTCCTCCCCATGGTCGAAACTGACCTTGGCTCCACGGCCACCAAGCACGCCCGTGTACTTTGGCAGTGGTCGATCCTGTCAAAATCACATGGCTACTAGGCACGACCGTGTGCCAAGGCCGTGTACTCTTATGCTAGCTACTGACTTAACCCCACGGTCACTAGGCATGCCCGTATGCCACAATCGTGTGACATTATAGGCCATTTTCAAGGCCAAAATGCCACCCACTTGGGTCTTACCTACAAGCAATATTTACCAACACATTTCATGCATACTACATAATCAAAATAACCATTCAATCTAAACATTCAATATCCATTTCAACCATGCTAACTTCCAAAACCAAAACATATGTATATCAAGTATAATTTATCCAAATGCTTACCCAAAAACTTGACCAATTCATCTGCTTCTACCATACCAAGGTATACTTCACATACCACTTTCATTGAAACATAATACGAACATATAACTAGACAAATCACAGGGCCAAATTCACTTTATTTAGAAATACAAAAGACTAACCTATGCATGCCATATCTAGCAAAAGTTCAACTTGTAAAAAGGATACCAAAGATGTTTAATAGTGTGATTGACTTTGACGATGATCCCTAAGCTCGAACTTAGACTCCAATATCTATAAAATAGTCAAAGGAACACGCACACGGTAAGCTAATATAGCTTAGTAAGTTATAAGCAATTGTAAAGTATAGAGTTTAACATTATACAAACTTAAATCAATATGACATGATTATCAACGAAACTGATAAAAATAGGTATAGATCATATTACCATTCATTAACTATCATAATTAATAGTCCCAAAACTAAATACTCATGCATTCATAAATAGATTTCATATTAAACTATGCATCTTTATTTCATCTCAGAACAAACTCAAAAACTATTAGTCACATCTCATTTATTTAGTTTCATAAACAAATATAACTTACCACATTAGTACTAAACTTCTCAAATATCATGAATCACATACCTGTTTATTTCATTTCATTTTTCACAATTCACTAGTTGATATCCTTAGAAGATCCGCAAACCCGCACACTTAGTGGAACCCATGTAACGTATCGCACACTTAGTGTCGTTACTTTGATAAAGTGCACACATAATGCCAATTACTTGTAATGTATCGCACACTTAGTGCCATTACTTATATTCCACACACTTAGTGCCAGATGACCGATTTTCACACACACAGTGCTCGGTATTCAGATTCGTACACTTAGTGCCTTACTTGAACCTGTTACTCATTTCAACAACACTTATATTTACAAATAGCTTAGCTTATTACATCTATATAACAACCTCACATTCGAATTTACTAATGCTATACAATATATCTCACATTCAGCCAAAACACATTTGGTTGCAACTTCAGCTCTCAATTCAATACCACATTTAACTACATCATTAATACATATATATATTCATTCAACTCAAATAAATCAAAGCTTATATATATATATATATAAATATGTACCAACCTTACATTCAGCTAATACATAATTCATTCAATATCACATTCAGCACTATGAAGTTAAACATATTTACTACTATTTAACATATGCACATTAATATAGATTAAAATTCAATGCAATCCAATCGCTTAAAAACTTACTTCGAGTATCGACGGACTTTGTTATTCCGACTATTTGATTAACTTCACCTTTCCCCGATCCACTCCCGATCCTTTTTGTTCTTGGTCTAAATAAATTACAAATTAAACTCATTCAACATATTTTCATTCAATCAAGTCCAAAAACACTAAAATAGGCAAATTACTATTTTACCCCTGACATTTACAATTTTTATATTTTAGTCCCTATTTCACAAAACACAAAATACTCAAAATTTGAACACACTCCTTTAGGGCCGAATATTACTCATGCCTATACAAGTCCATACATTCCATTTTTTTGCATTTTAGTCCCTCAAAAAATTATTTTTGTAATTTAATCCAAATTTCTCAATTTCATCAAAAATTCAAAGACAAAACTTGTTAATCTAACACATATAATTAATATTTCATCATCAAAAAACAAAAATAACAATCTTCCTTCAATGGAAACTCAAATTCCAAAATTCAAGCATGGGCTTACTAAAACACTAAGCAATGATCTCAAAAACGTAAAAATTATCAAAAACTAAAACCAATTCATACCTTAATTTTAGCTTCAAGCTAGTCGGAATCTAAGAGCTTTTTCTTTTTTTTCTTTTCTTGTGTTTTTCTGCACCAAGATGAGTGATAATGGCTTTCTCTTTTTATGTTTTATTTATTATTAACTTATATTATAAAATATAAACTTTAATTTATAATTTATGTATATAAAAGCATACTAATATAAAATCAAAGCCAAATGTCGTCCACTATCATGCTAAATGGTTAATTTACAACCTAAGGCCAGATATATAAGAAGATACATCAATTAAATCACCTAAATTAATAAAAAGGCTACTTTTACCACTTATGTGATTTAGTCCTTTTCCTTAAATTAAACACACAAACAAACAAATTAGCTCAAGAAATTTTGACACATGCTCAATCATAAATCATAGACACCAAAATAATATAAAAATATTCTACTAACTCGGATTTGTGGTCCCAAAACCACATTTCGATTAGGGTCAGAATCGGGCTGTTACAACTCTCCCCCTTAAGGATTTTCCTCCCCGAAAATCTTACCAATAAATAAATGCGGGTAGCGTTCTTTCATTGAATCTTCAAGTTCCCAGGTTGCTTCCTCAGCCTCGTGCTTATGCCGCATTATTTTCACCAACGAGGTTTTCTTATTATGCAACTGTTTCACTTCACGAGCCAAAATACGAATTGGTTCTTCCTCATAAGTCAAGTCAGACTGAATCTCAATTTCTGACGGAGTAATCACATGAGAAGGATCGGATCTATATCGTCGAAGCGTCGAAACATGAAAGACATTATGGATCTTTTCTAACTCAGGTGGCAACATCAACCTATACGCAACCAGCCCAATACGTTCAATAATCTTGTACGGCCCAATAAATCTCAGACTCAGCTTTCCTTTATGACCAAATCTAAGTATCTTCTTCCACGGTGAGACTTTAAAAAATACTTGGTCACCCACCTGAAACTCTATATCTTTACGTTTCAAGTCCGCATACGATTTCTGACGATCTGACGCGGCATTCAAACTTTCTCGGATCACTTTTACTTTTTGTTCGGTCTCTTTGATTAAATCAACCCCGTGTATCTGGCTTTTACTTAGCTTGGTCCAATATAAAGGTGTACGACATTTACGACCGTACAAAGCTTCATAAGGTGCCATTTTGATACTCGATTGAAAGCTATTATTGTACGCAAATTGAATCAAAGGTAAGTATCATTCCAACAAACCCTCGAACTCAAGGACACAACATCTCAACATATCCTCGAGCATTTGAATAATACGTTCGGATTGACCATCCATTTGAGGGTGGAAAGGGTGCTAAAATGCAATTTAGTACCTAGTGCATCTTGCATTTCTTCCAAAACCACGACGTAAACCTCGAATCTCTATCTGAAGCAATAGAAATAGGTACTCCGTGCAATCGTACAATCTGACAAATATACAATTCAACTAGCTTATCGAGCGAGCAGTCTGTACGGACCGAAATAAAATGAGTCGACTTCGTCAATCTATCGACAATAACCCAGATTGCATCTTTCTTGCTCGGTGTCGATGGTAACCCAAATACAAAATCTATCGTGACTCGATCCCATTTCCATTCAGGTATCATTATCGGCTGAAGTAATCCCGATGGCACCTGATGCTCGGCTTTTACTTGTTGACATATTAAACACTTTTGATACAAAGTCTGAAATATCTCGTTTCATACCGTGCCACCAGTAATGCTGTCTCAAATCATTATACATCTTTGTGCTACCCGGGTGAATAGACATTCTACCTTTATGAGCTTCATTAAAAATCATCCGAATCAACTCAGGATCCTTTGGTACACATATTCGGTTTCTGAACTGTAAGCATCCCTCAGCATCAATCTAAAATTCCGAATCAGTATTCTAATCACACTGATTCCTTTTTGCTAATAAGTCATTATCAACCTTTTGAGCTTCGTAAATCTGTTGAATGAATAACGGTCTCGCTTTCAATTCTGCAATAATCACACCATTATCAGTCATAGTTATATTAGCATTCATTGCACGTAGAGCAAATAGTGATTTTCGGCTTAGTGCATCAGCAACCACATTAGCTTTTCCCGGGTGATAATCAATCACAAGCTCGTAGTCTTTTAACAATTTTAACCATCATCGTTGTCTCAAATTCAGATCTTTCTGAGTTATTAAATATTTTAGACTCTTGTTATAGGAATAGACATGGCATTTTTCACCAAATAGATAGTGACGCCATATTTTCAAAGCAAAAACTATGGCAACTAACTCAAAATCATGCGTCGGATAGTTCTTTTCGTGCGGCTTTAACTGTCTCGAGGCATAGGCTACAACCTTACCTTCCTACATCAAAACACAGCCCAAACCATTCAAGGATGCATCACTGAAGATAATCAACTCTTTACCCGACTCTGGTTGCACAAGCACTGGAGCTTCCATTAACAAGGCTTTTAGCTGATCAAAACTCTTCTGGCACCTTTCTGACCACTCGAACTTAACATCTTTCTGTAATAACTTTGTCATCGGAGCTGCAATCATTGAAAATCCTTTCACAAAGTGTCTATAGTAACCGGCAAGTCCCAGAAAACTCCGAATTTTAAAAACATTTTGCGGGGGCTTCTAATCAAGTATAGCCGAGATTTTACTCGGATCAACCCGAATACCTGATGCTGATACAACATGTCCCAGAAAACTAACTTCACTTAACCAAAACTCAAATTTGTTGAATTTCGCGTACAACTACTTATCACGCAAAATCTGTAGCACAAGTCTCAAATATTCAGCATGCTCGGTCTCATCGTGCGAATAGATCAGAATGTCATCAATAAATACAACCATGAACCGATCCAAATACTGTCTGAATACTCGATTCATCAAATCCATGAAAACAGCAGGGGCATTAGTGAGTCCGAACGGTATTACTAAAAAATCATAATGACCGTATCTCGTCCGAAAAACAGTCTTAGGTACATCTGAGTCTCTAACTCGCAACTGATAATAATCTGATCTTAGATTGATCTTCGAAAATATTGAGGCTCCCTTTAGCTGATCAAATAAATCATCGATACGTGGCAGCGGGTATTTATTCTTTATGGTCGCTTTATTAAGCAGTCGATAGTCGATGCACATTCTCAAAGTCCCCTCTTTCTTCACAAATAACACTCGCACACCCCAGGGAGAGAAACTCAGTTGAGCAAAACCTCTATTTGTCAATTCTTGCAACTGAGCTTTCAATTCTTTTAATTCAGTCGGTGACATTCTATATAGAGCTATCGAGATCGGAGTCGTCCCTGGCACTAACTCAATACCAAACTCTACTTCTCGAACAGGTGGCAATCTCGGCAATTCTTTCGGGAACACATCTGGATACTCATATACAACTGGTACTATTCTATCTTCTTTTCGATTACTTTACTATCGATCACATAAGCAAAGTAAGCTTTTCAACCCTTTCCCAAATATTGTCGAGCCAACATTGAAGATATTACTGCTGGTAGCCCATTCAAATTCACAAGATTCAATTCGAATTATCTCATTATTCTGACATCGTAGATCAATAGTCTTTCGTCTGCAATTCACTATTGCATCGTGCACGGTTAACCAATCCATACTGAGGATAAATTGAACTCATGAAATGGTAGTAACATCCAATCAACTGGAAGGCATGAATCTTTAATCATCAAAGGGCAATTCTTGCACACTCTATTAACTAACATACACTTGCCTAGGGGATTCGAAACTCAAATCAAAAACTCAATAGACTCAACAAGTAGAGTCTTACTAGACACTAATGTTTCACACACATAGGAATGGGTTGAACCGGGATAAATCAGAGCAATTACACTAGTATTAAAGAGAGTAAATATACCAGTGATGACATCTGGAGATTAAGCCTCCTCTCGAGCATGAATGGCATAGGCTCTAGCTGGTACACGAGCCTCTAATCGAATAGCTGTATCTGAAGTCCCTCTCTGAGTGCCGCTCATACCTTTCACATTTCGGGGTGGTATACCTCTAGCTGCAGTACCGCTCGGTCTTGTACTCTGAGCATTATCCTTTTTAGCTAACTCCGGGCAATCTCGAATGAAGTGATTCTGTGAACCACACTTGTAGCAAGCTCAATTGTTGGGTTTACCCCAACATTCACCAAAATGTCGCCTACCACAATGTTGACACTAGGGCTTATTCGGTCGAATATTGCCGACACAAGCAATCGAGGTAGCTCGTGAACTCACTGGTGGTCGTTCTCGTATAGAGATCCCTTTATTAGCTTTGGATCGACTACTGTCATTTTTGAACTTCTTTGATGATGTTTGAGGAAATTTATCCGCTGATAGCTTACGAAAATCTCTAGCTTCAAACACAGCTTTTTGCTTTTCTTTCCCCAGCTCTTCGGCTTTACAAGCTCGCTTAACAAGTACCACGAACTCATTTATTTCAAGTATGCTAACCAGTAATTTTATATCTTCATTTAACCCTTCTTAAAATCTTCTGCACATAGCAACCTTAGATGAAACACACTCGCGGGCGTACCGGCTAAGTCTCACAAACTTGTGCTCGTACTCAGGTACGGCCATACTACCCTATTTAAACTCGAGAAATTCCTTGCATTTCAGATCTATGAATCGCTGGCTAATGTATTTCTTGCGAAACTCTGTCTAGAAGAAGTCCCAAGTAACTCGTTCCTTTGGGACTACCAATACAATAGTGTTCCACCAATAATAGGCAGAATCTCGTAATAAAGATATAGCACATTTCAGACACTCATCAGGTGTACAGGAGAGTTCATCAAAAACACGAATTGTATTATCAAGCCAAAATTCAGCTCGTTGAGCATCATCATCATCCTCAGCTCTAAACTCTTGAGCTCTGTTTTTTCTAATTCTGTCGACCGAAGGCTTATTATTCTCTCAAGATTAACGATTGGGGGTACCACTGATACTACAGGTGGAGTATTCGGATTCGGAGGTTGTTGAACAACCGAATTTGTCTGGATATTGATTGAACCAAACATTCATTATACTAAAGAAGGATTGCTTAGCCCCCTCATCTTGATTGCTCGTAGCTCGTTGAGATTCAACCGGTGCGGTCTCTTACGCGGGAGCAGGCTCCACACTCTCAATGCCATCGGTTACGACTAACTCGGGATTAGGATCCATTAATATATGAAAGAAGAAAAACACATTTCGCGGTCAAAAGTTATCACACTATCATAGTAAAAAGATATGGCATGTATAGCTAGACTCACACGAGCTACGTTAGTCCGAGAATCGACTAAATCGTAGCTCTAATACTAATCAAATGTAACACCCCTATCCCGTGTCCGTCGCCGGAATAGGTTAAGAGCGTCACCAGACAAATCAAAAACTTAATCAAACAATTCATCAAGTATCACATCGAATACAATCATAGTGTCCTTTATTGCGGTCAACGAGACCTTAAGCATGTTCAGAAATAAGGTCAGGACTAAATTGGAACACTTACAAAATTTCAAGAAAATTTAAAACTTTTCAAAGTTTCAGAGGTTACACGCTCATGTGGGTAGGCCGTGTGCCTCCCACGACTGCTAGAGACCTCCGTGTTTCCTCCTCGTGGTCGAAACTGACCTTTGCTCCACGGCCACCAAGCACGCCCAATATGACATGATTATCAACGAAACTGATAACAATAGGTATAGATCATATTACCATTCGTTAACTATCATAATTAATAGTCCCAAAATCGAATACTAATGCATTCATAAATAGATTTCATATTAAACGATGCATCTTTATTTCATCTCAAAACAAACTCAAAAACTATTAGTCACATCTCATTTCTTTAGTTTCATAAACAAATATAACTTACCACATTAGTACTAAAGTTCTCAAATATCATGAATCACATACCTGTTTATTTCATTTCATTTATCATAATTCACTAGTTGATATCCTTTGAAGATCCACAAACCCGCACAGTTAGTGGAACCCATGTAACGTATCGCACACTTAGTGTCGTTACTTTGATAAAGTGCACACATAGTGCCAATTACTTGTAATGTATCGCACACTTAGTGCCATTACTTATATTCCGCACACTTAGTGCTAGATGACCAATTTTCACACACACAGTGCTTGGTATTCAGATTTGCACACTTAGTGCCTTACTTGAACCTGTTACTCATTTCAACGACACTTATATTTACAAATAGCTTAGCTTATTACATCTATATAACAACCTCACATTCGAATTTACTAATGCTATACAATATACCTTCATTAGGCCAAAATTCATTTCTAACTCAACATCACATTTGGTTGCAAGTTCAACTCTCAATTCAATACCACATTTAACTACATCATTAATACATATATATATTCATTCAACTCAATTAAATCAAAGCTTATATATATAAATATGTACCAACCTTACATTCGGCTAATACATAATTCATTCAATATCACATCCGCACTATGAAGTTAAACATATTTACTTCTATTTAACATATGCACATTAATATAGATTAAAATTCAATTCAGTCTAATTGCTTAAAAACTTACTTCGAGCATCGACGAACTTTGTTATTTCGACTATTCGATTAACTTTGCCTTTTCCCGATCCACTCTCGATCCTTTTTGTTCTTGGTCTAAATAAATTACAAATTAAACTCATTCAAATATTTTCATTCAACTTGTCCAAAAACACTTAAATGGGAAAATTACTATTTTACCCCTGACATTTATAATTTTTACATTTTAGTCTCTATTGCACAAAACACAAAATACTCAAATTTTGAACACACTCCTTTAGGGTCGAATATTACTCATGCCTATACAAGTCCATACATTCCATTTTTTTTGCATTTTAGTCCCTCAAAAAATTATTTTTGCAATTTAATCCAAATTTCTCAATTTCATAAAAAATTCAAAGACAAAACTTGTTAATCTAACACATATAATTAATATTTCATCATCAAACAACAAAAATAACAATCTTCCTTCAATGGAAACTCACAAAATACACCTCAAATTCCAAAATTCAAGCATGGGCTTACTAAAACACTAAGCAACGATCTCAAAAAACGTAAAAAAATCAAAAACTAAAACTAATTCATACCTTAATTTTAGCTTCAAGCTAGCCGAAATCTAAGAACTTTTTCTTTTTTTTTTTCATTTGTTTTTTGACACCAAGATGAGTGATAATGGCTTTCTCTTTTTGTGTTTTATTTATTATTAACTTATATTATAAAATATAAACTTTAACTTATAATTTATGTATATAAAAACATACTAATATAAAATCAAAGCCAAATGCCATCCACTATCATGCTAAATGGTTAATTTACAACCTAAGGCCACATATATAAGAAGACACATCAATTAAATCACCTAATTTAAAAAAAGGCTACTTTTACCACTTATACAATTTAGTCCTTTTTCCTTAAATTAAACACACAAACGAACAAATTAACTCAAGAAATTTTAACACATGCTTAATCATAAATCATAGACACCAAATATAATTTAAAAATATTCTACTGACTCAGATTTGTGGTCCCGAAACCACTGTTCTGATTAGGGTGAGAATTGGTCTGTTACAAGAATGACCTTGTGATTGTAAGTCCATTCTTATGATGTATGAATACGTGGTATGTAATATCCTAGATTTGGGCTTATGCATTTTTGCTTGAATAGACGTGGAAGCATGTTTATGTGTATGTGAATGTGTTTTATAAATTTTGGGGAACCCTAGAGTGTAGAAAAATGCCTTAAAAATTATTAGATTTTAAATCTAAAAGAGGAAGCTAAGCAGGGTGGCCTTAAGAAAATAAGTAGGGGAAATTAGACACAGAAATGGGCTTGGTACAGTGGCTTGGAGGCGCCACATTAGACTTGGTAGGTGACGCAACAAGCATTATGCAAGTCTTAAGTTCGAGCTGCAAAGGAAGCAAAAAAAAAGGGGGACTTTTATTTTGGATGTTTGCGTCAAGGAGAGGGGGAGGAGATGGATGGCAATGGGGCTTTGAAAGGTGAGGATAATACTTGATTTATCCTTTTTAAATCTCGGCTGAGGTAGTAGACAAATGGTAAATTATTTTAAATTATTTTGAATGAGCAAAAAGAGAAGAAATAGGAGGAAAATAAGGGAGCTGATAAGGGGTAAGTGTTGGCCGACCTAGGGACTCCCTTAAGGTGATTTTCGGCCAAGCTTAGTAAAGGGAATAGCCGAATTTCATTAAGGCATTGTGGCCTTTCTTTCGTTTTCTTTTTCTCTCCAAAACTATCATCTTTCCCTTCTTTTTCTTGTTTTAGCCGAAACCCCTCTCTAAAGACCATCATTGCCGATTCTTCCTGAGTTCCATATCCTTCCTTTTCACTCTTGTTGAAGCCGATTTCTTACTAAGTTCCAAAAGCCGAAATTTGTTGTTTAACATCTAGCCATAGCCGACTTTCTCTGTGGATTCAAGTGAAAGTGCAGTCGACTTCTATAGTAAGGGTAAGATCAATTGTTATTTGATTTTCAATCTCTCTTTTAGCCGAAATCTAAGAACTAATCTCAATATTACTCTTTTGCCGAAACTATGGAAAAGGTTTCGGGATTTGTTTCTAGTCAACCACAAGGAGGTTTCGGGATTTCAATATCCAAGGTAAGTTATGTGATATTCGGCCATAGGCCATTCTATTGTGTTTTAATATTAGATTAGATCTAACATGTGGCCATAGGAATCTCGACATCATTAAAGAAGTAAGGATCAACTGGTGGGAATTGAAATCGCAAGGTAAGGAGGTGTTATATTCGGCCATATTGATTATTATGTTAGCCGAATCTGACCATGGTTATTTAGGGGTAGTCGACAGAGGTATACAAGGATTTTGAGATTAAAAATCGCAAGGTAAGTGCACCTACACATTCGGCCAAGGCCCTATTTAGTAACTTAGATCTATTTCTTACTTATTCAAAAGCCAAAAACTAACCAAGTCAATTGATCTAGTGTTAGCCAATTACAAGGAATAAGGTCTACAACGTTTCAGGATTTGATTAGTACTCAAATCGGCAACAAGGTAGGAGTTTTGGGTGCAATAATCATTTGGGATTTGATCATATAGCCGAATAGGCTTTTGCTAAACATTAAGTGATTGACCAAATGTAGGAACTTGAGATCTAAAACGCTAGATCGGGTTGTTCGGGATTTCTATAACCTCGCTAAGTATACCAGGTGTGTACCCCACACTAAATCTTATTAGATCACGGCTTTAATTTAATATATATGTTTGTAATAATATGAATGTGGTCAAAGGTACCATGCAATGGTACAAAGTACTCAGGTACGTAATCCCGACAATTTTCCTAATAAGTGATATGAATATTTGGCACATGGCGTATGGAAATATTGATAAGAATGTGAGATAAGGAATATGGCATGACTTATGCATGATTTGTATGACATGGGGCATTTGGGTGATATGTAAAGGGGAAGTGAATTGGTGGTTTAATACCACAATATCTGAATATGGTGACTTCGGTCACAATTATCTGAATGTGGTGTCTCATGACACAAAATATAATATCTGGTGGCTATGCCACAATTTTATAAGGGTGATGAGCACGTAGGCTGCAGTGACTGCTTTTGATGATGTGTAGCGGATGGAGGGTTGACTTAGTAGTCCCCACGGTGTGATGGTTGGTACGGGTGATGTGTAGCGGATGGCATCTAGGTTTGGGTTCGGGTTTGCATCACTACTTTTGCCTGTTATATATTTGTATGATATGATATGACATGCCTGAATAGTTGAGATTTAGTGTTGGTTACACATTGAGTCTGTTTGACTCACCCCGTTGGGGAATATTTTCTTTCAAGTGACACTCAGTGATGGACCGGGTCGGCAGGAGCTTAGTAGTGGCCATGTTCAATGCGGGATTTCATTTTATTTCAGACTTGTTATATTTCAAATATTTTGGATTTATTTTGGGTTTCGTTTTCGATGTAATAAGGCCATAGTATGAACTGTTTTATGCATGCTTTTTATTTGATTTTATTATGTTACGAATTTTTATCAAATTAAAGATTAAGTAAATTTTATTTTAAAAATAAACTCTAAATGATTTGGACACCCTAAAACAAATGATTTTTCAATATAAGATAAACTCTCAAACCAACCGATGTTTCTTTAATTTAAAGTCTTGAACTTAGAAATAAAGCTTTCAAGAATAAACTTGTTTCTAACTCGAGCCCAACCCAAAAATAAGTTTTGTTTCAAAACCACTCAGATTTTCCAAAGTAAAAAACGAATTTTTGAACCGTTTTACTCAAGGAACATACCAGATTCGGTCGAGACTCGTGGGCCGGGTTTGGGGTGTTTCATGGTAAATGTGATTGATGATCATGTGTGAGGCTTTTAGGCCAAATTAAATTGAGAAATGATATGTTTAAGTCTTTGTTGTTGATAAATAGGTTAAATTGGCCCATGAATGGCTTGTAAATATTTGATAATGACTAGTTATTGGAATGGCTAACCATGGATATACTTTGGTTTTATATGTACGTAAATGTAAAATTAATATAAAGGGAAAATGAAAGAGTAAAATTAGCAATAAAACAGTTTGGACAACAGCAGATGTATCACTTTGAAAAATCACCAAAAATGGTGAAAATTGAATTAGAGTATGAACAAGATATGAAATTAAAGTTTATTGAGTCTATTTCTACATAAAAGAAACATAATAAAAAAATAATTTCATATGGTGAGATATTTGGATTTTAGTGATACAGGGTCAGAATGATATCAAAATCCTCTATTTTAACTTAGGAAATTCTTTAAAAAGTTTTAAAAAATAATAATGAGGTAAAGTTTATATTATTGAATTTATTAATGAGTCTATTTTCAAGTGAAACAAATGGAAATGTCATTTGATTTTTGTACAATGAGATAGTTAATTTTTAGTGAAGAGGGTTTAGAACTATCGGACAGCAAAACAAGTGAGACTTTAAAGAATAAATTGTATTGATTGGCTGAACCAAAAATTCTGAAAATTTTATGGTAAGAAGATATGTGAGTTTAGTTTCAAGGAAAATTTAGCGGATCTTAATTTGGAGTTTCGCATCTCCAAATAAAAATAATTTAGTGACTGTAACTCGAGTAAACAGCTGAAGATGAACATAAATGAATAGTAAAATTTTATGCAATAATGATGGTATTATCTTGAGAGCTTATTATGACGATTGTTAAAAGCATGGTAAACAATTGTTTATTATTTACATACGTACTTACTAAGATTTATAGCTTACTCCGTTTTTTTTCGTGTTTATAATGTACTCAGGTTAGCTTGGGTTGGAAGTAGCCGGAGAACCTGTCACACTATCAAGCTTACAATTTAGGTATCGATGATTTTATACTTAAGGTTATGGCATGTATAGGGAACTTGGTCGTGTGTATATGTTACTATGAGTTTTTCGAGAATAATGACCCATGATATTCGAGGTTCATTGTTGTATAAGGCCATTGAATGTGGCCAATAAATTGGTTATGCTATAAACTCATGATGATGCATTCCATGGTTGAGTAAATTGTATGCTATGACTTGTTACGTGTGTGTGGTGGATGTTTTGGTAGCTTTAATATGTCATGAAGTGTGTCATCCAAGTTATACTCAAGTATGAGCATGATAGGGTAGAAATTGGCTTGGAAAATAGCCAACTTCTTGACCACACAGGTAGAGACATGACCATGTGTCTCAGTCGTGTGGCGGACACGGTTTAGCACACGGGTGTGTGACTTGGTCGTGTGATCCAAAATGAATGATGATGTCATAAATAGAGAGTTACGCGGGTAAAGGACACGAACGTGTCCTGGGCTACACGGGTGGGTGTAGCCACACGGCCTGCCCACACGGGCGTGTGACTTTCCAAAACAAGGAAATTTTTTAAATGTTCCAATAGTTTTAAAAGTTCTCGGTTTAGTCTTGAATCGCTCCCAAAGCATGTTTTGGGCCTCGTAGGCCCATTTTAGGGACTTGATGATATAAGATAAAAGTTTTAAATTTTAAACAAAAATTTATGTCTTGAATTTGTTCAGTTGCAAGTGTTATTGTCTGGTAACGCCTTATACCCTGTTTCAGCATTGAACACGGGTAAGAGGTTTTACACATTCTGTAAAGCTATCCGATATACCACTGGACCTATTCTTTCAATGATCTCATAAGGCCCGATAAAACGTGGCCTCAATTTACCTTGTGACCAAATCTAAATATTTTCTTCCACAGAGAAGCTTTCTGAAATACTTTATCACCGTTCTAAAATTCAATGTCTTTACGTTTCAAATCCGCGAACGATTTCTGTCAATCTAAAGCTGCTTTCAAACTGTCACAAATTACTTTCACTTTATCTTCTGTCTCTTGGATCAAATCAACCCCGTGGATCTTTTTCTCACTAAGCTCAGTCTAGTATAATGGAGTTCGGCATTTTGGGTCCATACAAAGCTTCGTACAGTGCCATCTTTATGCTCGATTGAAAGTTGTTACACGCAAATTCAACCAATGGAAAAAATCTTTCCCAATTACTTTCAAACTCTAAAATACAACATCGAAGCATATCTTCGAGAATCTGTATTACTCTTTCAGACTGTCCGTCGGTTTGTGGATCAAATGTTGTACTATAATTCAACCTCGTACCCAAAGCTTCTTGCAATTTCTTCCAAAATCACAACGTAAACCTCGGATTTCTATCCAAAATAATAGAAACTGGAACCCCGTGCAATTTAACAATTTCATATATGTACAATTCAGCCGATTTGTCAAGTGAATAATCTATAAGTACCAGAATGAAATTTGCTGATTTCGTCAATCGATCTATGAGAACCCAGATAGCATCTTTCTTTTTCGGAGACAGGAGCAATCCCGATACGAAATCTATTGTAACTCTATCCCATTTCAATTCTGTTATCATTAGAGGCTGTAGTAATCCTGAAGGCACTTGATGTTTGTCTTTGACTAGTTGACAAACTAAACATTTCGATACAACCTCTGAAATGTCTCGTTTCATACCCGACCACCAATACAATTGTTTCAAATCATTGTACACTTTGGTACTCCTCGGGTGAGCAGATAAACAACCATTGTGTACTTCGTGCAAAATTTTCTGAATGAGCTTAGAATTCTTTGGTACACAAATTCTACCTCGGAACATTAAACAATCATCAGATTCGATCTAAAAGTCAGAATCACTAGTCAACACACATTGCACTTTTTTGGCTTGTAACTCAGTATCACACTTTTGAGCTTCACAAATTTGTTGAAGAAAAACCGATTTAGCTTTCAACTCGGCTAATATTGAACCATCATTAGACAAAGTCAGTCTGGTATTCATCGCTCTTAAAGCAAACAGAGATTTTCTACTCAAAGCATCTACGACTACATTTGTTTTTTTCCAAATGATAATCAATTACTAACTCATAATCTTTCAATAGCTCGAACCACCTCCGTTGTCGCAAATTCAAATCTTTCTGAGTCAATATATATTTTAAACTTTAGTGATCTATAAAAATGTGGCATTTCTCACCGTACAAATGATGTCGCCAAATCTTCAATGCAAATACAATAGTGGCCAACTCTAGATCATACGTCGGATAATTCTTTTCATGCGGTTTCAACTGTCTAGAGGCATAAGCTATAACTTTTCCTTCTTGTATCAACACACAACCCAAACCATTTAATGATGCGTCGCTATAAATCACGAATTCTTTACCCGACTCAGGTTGAACCAACACTGGTGCCTCAGTTAAGAATGCTTTCAACTGATTGAAACTTTGTTGACATTTCTCAGACCAATCAAACTTCACATATTTTTGTAGCAATCTGGTCATCGGTGTAGGAACCATCAAGAATCCTTTAACAAAACGTCAATAATAACCAGCTAACCCTAGAAAACTTCTAACTTCGGATACATTTCTCGGTGGTTTCCAATCAACAACTGCTAAAATTTTGCTCGGATCAACTCCTATACCTTCTGCTAAAATAATGTGCCCCAAAAATCTGACTTCTCTGAGCCAAAACTCACGAATAAAATGATCTGGTGAACCATATCTAAAGCAAGCTTTATTACTTTTGTTCCAACATTCTCCAAAATGTCGTCTCTCGTACTGTTGACACTTGGGTTTCTTGTTTCTTGCATTTCCAGCACTCAATACTGATGTGGCTTGAGTTTTAGAACTTGAGTATTGTTTTCCACGATCTCTACTTGAATGCCAGATTAAAGCATTTGGATGATTGAACCAATCTCTAGATTTCTTTAAAAAAGATTGATATGACTTATTCATCGGTCTTTTTCTTGAGTCTCTTGCCTCTGAATCAGCTTTTCTCTTTTCTTTGCTAAGTTCCTCGACTTTGCAAGCTCTATCAACAAGGACAACAAATTCTTTCAATTCTAGGATTCCAAATATCCTAGTTCAACCCATCAACGAATCGTTTACAGATAATTTCTTCGGTAGAAACATACTCCTGAGCATACTTGCTCAATCGTACGAATTCCATTTCATATTCAGTCACAGTCATACAACCCTATTTCAATTCTAAAATTTTTTTGTGCTTTTGATCTAGGAATCTCTGACTGATGTATTTCTTTCTGAACTCAACTTGAAAGAATTCCCAGGTAACTCTTTCTCTCGCTACCACAGATACTAGTGTGTTCCACCACTGATACGTAGTGTCCCTCAATAAAGATATGGCACATTTTAAACACTCGGCTGGTGTACAAGACAATTCATCAAATACTCAAATAGTGTTTTCAAGCCAAAATTCAGCTTTCTCGGGATCATCATCAATGGTAGCTCTAAACTCTTCAGCCCTGTATTTTCGAATCTTAGTAACTGGAGGCTTATTCAGTCGTTGAAGTTCCACAACTTGAGGAGCTACAGGAACCAGTTGGGAATTAGGTTGGGTTGGAGGTTGTTTAGTGGCTGGATTCGTCCAGACATATTGTGCGAACCACTCATTCATCATTTGGAAGAAGGCTTCCTTAGCATCTCATCCCTGCCTACCTGATACGGGTCTAGATTTAGACGGCACTATCCCTTGAGTGGGAGCTGGCGCATTAATCTTAACATCGTCAGCTATAGCTCAATAGAGATCTATCTACTATACGAAAACACAATTTTTACATTGTCAGGAGCCATCACACTAACACAGGTTATATATGGCATGTATAGCTAGACTCTCACACATGCTACATTAGTCCGAGAATCAACTAAACCGTAGCTCTGATACTACTAAATGTAACACCCCTCACCCGTATTCAACGCCGAAATAGGGTTACAGAGCATTACCTGACTTATAACACGTTCAAACATATGTTTCATATATAGTTAATCAAATCATATATATTTCATTCACAACCAATCATTTTGTCCCTAATACGAGCCTACGAGGCCCTAAATTTGCATTCAAGGAGGTTTGAGACTAAATCAATAACTCAGAAAATTTTTCAACTCTTAGAAATTTTTTGCATAAAATAGGGGACACACGCCCGTGTGTCTCACACGGCTAACAAACACGCCCGTGTCACAGGTCATGTGGACATTTGAAATAGAAGCACATCGTCGTGTCCCTGCCCGTGTCCTACCCCGTGTAACTGTCTTACTTGGGTCACACGGCCAAGACATATGCCCTTGTGGCTAGCCCGTGTGCCCTAAAAATGGCCATACATGTCCATGTGTCAGACCGTGTGCTAGGCCGTGCCAAACCTGTAGGGTATAATGGCTTATGCCACATAGCCAAGTCACACGCCTGTGTGTGAGGCTGTGTGGAGCATACTGACTTGATTTCAATTTCAACACCAGAGGACACACAGTTGTGTAACATATCTGTGTGTCAGACATGGCTAGGACACACGCTCGTGTCTCTGCCCATGTGGACATAAATATGATATTTACCTAGCCAATTTGCCACCCAAATTTGTGCACACCTACACAATTGAAATGGTACTCATTCATAGCATAAGTGGACATCCAATCCAACCACAATCAAAACTAAAACATACCATTTCAATACCAACAACTAACATGCTTATTATCTCATATTTTACTCATTCAAATCATACCAACTTCACATATTCAAATCAACTTATTAGACCTTTCCAAACATGCATCATCATTCACTATTTCACAAGCACATAAATTCCCATTTATCAACCAATTGGCATTCAAATTACCTATTATCAATAAGCATCATGAATCCAACCTCAATCACACAACATAGGTAATTTGTATACATGTAAACATAATCAAAATCAACCAAAATAAGCCAACTCACATGGCCAAATATACAAACCAAATCTTAGACATTTACAAGCCAATTCAAATGGCCAAAATCATAACCAAAACATAACCAACATGACCAAAGTCCCTATACATGCCATATACTCAAAACATAAGCTTCAAAGTACCAAATCGATAGTAGAATAGTGTGACGAAATCTCTGACGATCCCCGTATCCAAGCTAGCTTTGAAATCACTATAAAAACATAGAAAAATAAACAAAGTAAGCTTTATAAAGCTTAGTAAGTTCGTATGTAAATATGAAATAAACTTCATCATTCATTAACATTTCAAAATAGATAACATAAATTGCATTAAGCATCAAACATTATGCTAATATAAAGTTTAACCACATAATTAATCATAAGTTCTCAACTTCCTTTAACTCGTTACTCGAATAGTTTCTGTACATACTTGTATCGATACATATCTATTTCTCACCAATTCACATCTCTAATATACCCATTGAACCATTCAGAATAGAAGTCAGATACTCAGGAGTGTCGCACACTAAGTGTTCACATCCTAGCCTAAAGCCAACTCAATATATCTTGCACCCAAAGTGCTAATATCATGGCCCGTAGCCAAATTAATAAAGCTCTTACCCGAAGTGCCGATATCATGGCCCAAAGCCAAATCAAAGTAACTCGCACCCGAAGTGCTGATATCATGGCCCGAAGCCAAATCAATGTATCTCATAATGACATGTCACTTGTATCCTAATCTATTTCTAAGTTTCAACCAGGATTTTCAATGCCTAATCATCGTCGAACGTATCCGTAGACTTAAATTCACAATTCATACAATATCGAAGCATTTAAAACATAATTATATCAATGCTTATTACATACAAACTTACCTCGGATGTAAAAATGACGACACGGGGTCAACTAATTTGAGAATTTATTCTTTCCCTATCTAAGTCCGTATTTCACTTTTTTCGATCTATATAATATCAAATTCAGCTTATTCAATCATCTCTCTATTCAATTTAATCCAAAACACTCATTAATCACATTGATACTTTTGCCACTAATATTTTAACATATTTACAATTTAGTCTATAGGCTCGTAAAACAAAATTCATTCAATTTCATCACAACCCAAGCCTAGCCAAATATTTATCATACTTATAGCAGCCCAAAATTTTCATTTATTACACATTTTAACCACTAAATTTACACATTTCACAATTTAGCCCCTAATTTACATTTTCATTAAAAATCACTTAACAAAACTTGTTTATTTATCAACAAGCATTCATAATCTATCAATAATATTGAAAACACATATGTATTCATCAATGGAAACATTTAAAATCTTTAACAATTTTGCAAAATAGTCTCTGGGCTAGCTAGACCTAGTTCCAACGATCTTAAAAATGTAAAAACCATTAAAAACAGGACAAACTATACTCACATGCAAGGAAAATGAGGAGGTCGAATGCTCAAGGTTCCATGGCTGTTCTTCTTTTTGATTTTCGATGGTGATATCCCAATTAGAAAGAGGTATCCTTATTTTCATTATTTCACTTAAGGTTATTTATTAATTTACTTATTTAACCTTTAGTATATTTCATTAAAATCCACTTAATAATGTCCAAGAATATCCGCTAACTTTATAAATGGGCTAATTACTACTTAAGGACCTCCTAAATTTAATTTCATAGCCATTTAATACTTTTAACTATTAGAACAACACTCTTACACTTTATGCGATTTAGTCCTTTTTATCGAAGTAAACATTCAAATGATAAAATTTCTTAATGAAATTTTCACACAAACATATTATCTTGCTGTAGACCTTAAAATAATAATAAAATAAATATTTTAACTTTGGATTTGTGGTCCCAAAACCACTATTCTGATTGGACTGAAAACGGGATGTTATAAACTGGGTTATGGCACTATGAATGTAAGACCATAGTTGGGCTATGGCATTCTGGTGATAAGACCATAACTGGGTTATATCACTACGAATGTAAGACCGTGGTAGGGCCATGACAATGCATGTGTGAGACTATAGTTGGACTATGGCACAAGGAAAACGATGTACTCATATCCATAAGCCATTCTCTGATTTGAAAACACTTGGTAAGTGACTTATGAAATTATTATTGAAAGACTTATGGTTATTATTAATATTTATCTTAAATAAGTGTATCTGTAGCAGCCCATTTTTGGTTAAATCAGAACAGTTGTTTCAGAACCATAAATTCGAAGTCAAGATATTTATTTTATTATTATTTTAATGTCTACAGCATAATAATATGTTTGTGTGAAAATTTTGTTAAGAAATTTTATCGTTTAGTTGGTCAATTTGATAAAAAGGACTAAATCGCGTAAAGTGAAAAACTTGAGTTCTATTGGCTAAAGGTGTCTAATAGGTGTAGAACCTTAAATTGAAGGTTCTTATGTGCCAAATAGCCCATTAATTAGATAGTGTATGATAATGGCATGGCATTATTGTAATTTTGAAGTTGTAATAAGGTTAATTTTGTCATTTAGTAATTAAATGATTAAATAAGTAAAATAAAGCCAATTTTTGTTCATCTTCTTCAACCTAGATGAATTGGAGATGAAGAAAACATCCATGAAATGCCATTTAGGGTTCGGTCATTTCATTGATTAATTGGGAAGTGATTTTGACTCTGTTTTTAATTATTTTTATGTTTTTGAGATCGTTGTAGCTTAGTCTAGCTAGCCCAGGGCCTATTTTGCAAAATTGTTAAAAATTTTGAATGATTCCATTGATGAATGCATGAGTATTTTGATGTTTGATGATAGATTTTGAATAGTTGGTGATAGTTAAACAGTTTTGTTAAGTGATTTTGAGTAAAAATACAAAATAGGGATTAAATTGAAAAAATGTGAAATGCAGTGGTTAAAAGTGTGAATAAATTGAAAATATGGGCTGCTAGATGTAATGGTAATTCGACTAGCATTGGTTAGTTTTGAATTTCATGAATTTTTGATTTTGTGTAATATAGGCAAAAGTGTAAAAATGCCTTAAAGTAAAATTTGGACTAAATTGAATAGACCGAATGCTGAATGTGCTAAATTTGATAATATATAGATCAAGATAAGTCGAGATCGGGGAAAAGGAAAAGTGGACGAATAGTCGATAATTTCCATTCAAACAACTCTAGGTAAGTTCGTATAATTAGAATTGAATCTTTAAATACTTGTAAGTTATTTGAAATGAAAGTATAATTGAGTAAATGGTATTACTGAGTTTGAATGCCTAATTGATGAGAATTATAGAATACTGAGTCCCGTTTGAACCGTAGAGAGTCGTAGGATACGATTGACATGTCACTAGGGTTACTGTTTTGGTCGAGATCCTACATATGTTGTCGGTTGGTACTTTTGAACTTATGGATATATGTAAAATATGCCATGTATAGGCTAGTTATAAAGATGATAGTTATGGTTACTTGAGGTAGTGATCTTGATACATGTTGTGGTATAAGATAAAGCCATTTGATTTGGCTTAACTTTGTAAAATGCTTTGGTTGCATATAAGTATTCAAATATGTGTATGAAATGTTATGGATTGGCTACTTATTGGGTTACAAAATGCTGCAAATTATGCATGTGTAGGTATGTAAAAATAGGGTTGCAAAATAGCTTTGGAAATAGCCTATTTTTGTCCACACGGGCAGGGACACGGGCGTGTGTCTCAGCCGTGTATCCCCTAGTGTTGAAATTAAAATGAAGTCAGTATGCTCCACACAGTCTCAGACACAGGCGAGTGATTGGCCATGTGGTACAAATCAGTATACCCCCTAATTGGCACACGGTCTAGCACACGGGCGTGTGCCTTGGTGGTATTGCATAAGTCAATATAGCACACGGACGTGTGTGGCCACTTCGAAGGGTACACTGCCTTGCACACGGGCATGTGTGGCCACTTCGAAGGGCATACGGGCTAGACACATGGACGTGTGGTCGGCCATGTTACCCAAGTCAGTATGTACCCCCTATTTTCACACAGCTGGTGACATGGGCGTGTCTAGTGGTCGTGTGACACACGGCCTACCCACAGGGGTGTGTGTCCTCTATTTGAAGTAAAAATTTTTAAATTTCCCAAAAATTTCCCGAGTTATCGGTTTAGTCCCAAACCATTTCTAATGCATGTTTAAGGGCTCGTAGGCCCTTTTAAGGGATAAAGTGATTGTATTTGAATAAGATATGAATGTTGAATGACTGAATTGAGAAAATGTATGTTTAAGTAGTTGTTTAACTATTTTGTAAGTCTAGTAATGCTCTGTAACCCTATTTCGGCGTTGAATATAGGTGAGGGATGTTACATTATTAGTATCAGAGCTACGGTTTAGTCAATTTTAGGACTAACATAGCATATGTGAGAGTCTAGCTATACATGCCATATATAAACTATGATAGTGTAATGACTCCTGATATTTGAAAATGTGTTTTTATATAGCAAATGGATCCCAATCGAGTAATAGCTGATGAGGTTGAAAGTAATACGTCTGTTCCCACTCAAGGGACAGTGCCGTCTAATTCTAGACCCATGATGAGTAGTCAGGGAGGAGAGGCTGAATTGGCCTTCTTCTAAATGATGAACGAATGGTTCACACAGTACGTTCAAGCTAATCCGGCTACGCAACAACCTCCACCCCCTATTGCTCAATTGATCCTTGTAGTTTCTCAAGGAATGGATCCTTTAAGATTAAATAAACCACCAGTTGATAAGATACGAAAATATGGGGCTAAGGAATTCAAAGCCACTGTTAGCGATGACCCTGAGAGAGCCGAGTTTTGGCTTGAGAACATGATTCGGGTATTTGATGAACTTTCTTGCACCCCTGAAGATTGTTTAAAATGTGATGTATCACTATTGAGAGACACTGCATATCAGTTACGGAATACCTTGATATCTGTAGTTTCGCGAGAAAGAGTTACTTGGGAATTCTTTCAAGTTAAAATCAGAAAGAAATACATTAGCCAACAGTTCATTGATCAGAAATGAAAAGAATTTCTTGGACTGAAACAGGGCCGTATGTCGGTAACAGAATACGAAAGAGAGTTTGTACAACTTAGCAAATATGCTTGTGAATGTGTTTCTTCCGAGGCTATGATGTGTATAAGGTTCGAAGATGAATTAAATGAAGAAATCAAATTGTTAGTTGGGATTCTTGAGTTGAAAGAGTTTGTCATTCTAGTTGACAGAGCTTGTAAAGCCGAAGAGCTTAGCAAAGAGAAAAGAAAAGCTGATTTTGAGGCTAGAGACTTTAGAAAGTGATTTGCGGGTAAATCACATTAGTCAGTATCAAAGAAATCTAGAGAATATCATCCTTGTACCATTTTTTTTGCGGGAATTTTGATCAAAGATAAAGATGCTAGACATTTTAGCTCTAAACCTTAGACGAAATATGTTACTAGTGTGGCTAGTGTTAGAAATGTTGGACCTGAATGTAAGTGTAACACCATAAACCCGGTCAATACACCACGACCGAATCTGGCATGTCACATAGAAAAACATTTTGAAGAAAACAGGTTACCGGTTAAATTTCAGTGGAAAACTCTTTGTTGTTTTATGCTTGTAGAAATCAGGTGCATGATTAGTTAAAAACCCATGATATACTTTGAAATCCTGAGAATAAATCTTTAAAACTTAGTTGTTGATCCATAGGTTTAGGAAACGTTTATGTCATTTGTAAACTGAAGGGTTCTTTCTTAGTTACTTAGAAATCAGTTGAGTTGAATATGGAAAACTTAAGTTTGAAATCCATTTGAGTTGTTGTTGTTATCAATTGATTTGTATCACCCAATGGTAAAGATTCTAAAACCATTGCATTCTATAGTTTAGAAAACCTTGGGCTCAAATTATTAAATCAACCATGTAATTTGTTTAGCCAAGTTTAAAACAAATCCAAAGCATATAAATAATCCAAAACATAATTAAAAAGGCCTTATTACAAACCCAAAATAAAAATGAAACCAAATTTAAAATAAAATAAAGTACCCAAACCAAAGTCCATGTAAAACCGAGTTTATTTAATGCATGGCCACCTCGAGTCCGCCCGGCCCCTCATCCGCGATCTATGAATCACCTGAAAAGATAAGGGAGAAGGTGAGTCACCAAGACTCAGTGCATAATCCCCCTCCCAGTTAATGCAACATACTTACACAAATCATAACCAAGCAATATATATAATGCACCCAAACCTAGCTATCCATAGCTCCATATCTACCCTATGTGGTACCAAACCACTGGTGGTGCCAAACCACTGGTGACCCAAAGTCACGATATCTAATAATAATGTGGTGCCAAACCACTGGTGACCCAAAGTCACGAATAATCCATCTATGGGGCCAACCCACGTTGTGATATCAAATCACTGGCGACAATCCCGTAATATCAAATGTGGGGCCAACCCACTGTGGTGCTAAGCCACTGGGACAAGTCGCTATGAGGTGCCAAACCTCTGGTGACCCAAAGTCACAAAATATCAATAATCCAAGTATGGGGCCAACCCACGTGTGATACCAAATCACTGGCGACGATCCCAAAATATCAACTGTGAGGCCAACCCCTTGTGGTGCTAGGCCACTGGGACAAGTCGCTATGAGGTGCCAAACCTCTGGTGACCCAAAGTCACAAAATAATCTGTGGTACCAAACCACTAGGGGTGCCAAACCTCTGGTGACCCAAAGTCAGGGATATCATACTTCCCTCTCCTCTCATATCACTCATACCAATGCATTACAAGTGCAAATCATGCCATCATGCTTTAATATGCAATATAAAGCAAATATATCATAAATCATATTATTATGCACCATATAGCAAAAATCATATCGAAACGGACTTACCCGAATCCTTGCTCACACCAATAAGGCATCATATCAAGATCTCACAGATTTCGGCTTTTAATCATGATTAGATTATTAATATATTACCAAGTTATAAAGTGTGTAAGTTACACACCTGTTACTAACGCAAACGTTGAATCCCAAAAACCCGATCTACTGCATTAGACCTCCTTGTCCTACATTCGGCCAACACTAAGGTTAATAAAATAGGCCATTCGGCTATACCAATAAATCCTGAAGGGTGAGATTACACATAAACACCACCACCCTTACCCTTCTGCCTTACGAAAACAAATCACAACACCAAAATATGCGAGACTGATCCTCCCCCTACATTCGGCCAACAATAAAGCTTAGTATCAATAGCTTCGGCTTTTCAACAACCTAAAGAATGATGAACCAACATAGATATCCTTACCACTTGACTTACCAAATTCAATTGTTAGAGAATAGAGGGCTTAGATCGACTGCTTCCAAAACCCTGAAGAACCTAGGAGAAATCGGTTCCTACAGATGATTAGAACCTTGTTAACAAATGCCGAAATTCGGCTTTTACCCTTATGAAAGTGGACAGAGAGAAGAGAAAAGAAGTAATAGGTTTCGGCCATGGACATTTGCCTCTTCTTAAAACCGATTGAAGAAGAACCAAAAGAGAGCAAGGCTTGATTGGGATTTGGCCAAAACAAAACAAGAAGAGAATGGAGAATTTCGGCAATAGAGTTAAGTGATGAAGGGAGATTCAACTAGAGTGAAAGAAGAGAAAGAAAAAAAAAGTGAAAGGGGAGAGAGGATTTGGCAAGTGGAAGGAAGAAGAAGATTCGGCACAAGGGTTTGAGAAAAGAAAAAGATGAAGGGGAAGAGGGTGCTTTCAATTTTGAACAAAAATGAGAAAAGAAAAAGAGAGAGATGGGAGAGTAGAAGATTCGGCCACCAACAAGAATGGGGAGCAAAGGAGAGGAGATGTTTGGGAGAGTAAGGTTTCGGCTACTAATGAAATAAAGAGGGAAGCAAGTGCAAAATTCGGCTAAATGCCTAAGGAAGAATTCGGCAAGAGTCTAAGGTGCTGGTGGCTTTCGGTTTCTAAGGAGAAAAAGAGAGAGAGCTCAAATGAAGATTCGGCTAGGTGCCTCAAATGATATTCGGCAAGCACCAAAGGAGGTTCGGCTTTGCTCCCAACCGATTGCATCAAAATTTTAGCTAGCCGAAAGTGTCACAAAGAATTTCTGCACCCTTCCTAAGTCTCAGCCGAATACTCCACCTCCCACCTATTCAAATTTCGGCAAACTCTCAAATCTCTCCTAGCCACCAATTCAAACGAGTTTGAATTAATCAAACTCCTAAAATTTCTCTTTGCCACCTGTTTAAAATAATTTGACTGAGTCCAAGCTTATCTAACAGAGTTTGTGCTGAGCACAACTCTTTCCCCTTGGCGTCAAAATGCAAAGCAGAAAATAGGATTTCTACTGCTCGAACCTGAGCTCTTCCTTCCCTGCATGTGGCGTCACTCTCAAGGCTCTAAGTGGCGCCTCCTTGCCACCTTACCAAGCCAATTCTTGTGCTAAAATACCCCACAAATTACACTTAACCTCTAGCTCCTTCAGCTCCCTTTTCTTAAAACTTAAATGCAAAAATTTTCTGCCACTCTAGCCTACTCTAGACTTATAACTAGCTCTTAAAACACCTCAAAGAACAACACAACAGTCCATACTCATGCAAAACAATTCAATCACAAGTAACCCCTATTTCAGGATATTACAATTCTACCCCCATTAAAAATAATTTCAGCCACGAAATTACCTGGCCAAAAGAGTTGAGGGTATTGCTGTCTCATCACATCCTCTGGTTCCCACGTAGCTTCTTCCACGCCATGATTTTGCCATAATACCTTTACCAATGGAACTGACTTCTTACGCAAGACTTTCACATCTCGATCTAGAATCTGCACTGGCTCCTCTTCCATGGTCAAATCTGGACTCACCTCTATTTCTTCCACTGCTACAACATGCGATGGATCTGAACGATAACGCCTGAGCAAGGAGACATGGAACACATTGTGAATCTGACTCAGCTCTGCTGGCAACTCGAGTTGGTAGGCTACTGGTCCCACTCGTCTCAACACCTTATACGGCCCAATAAACCTTGGACTTAACTTACCTTTCCTTCCGAACCTCAATACCTTCTTCCATGGCGAGACCTTAAAAAAGACCTTGTCACCCACGGCGTATGACTTTTGCCTATCCGAAGCTTCCTTCAAATGAGCCTGAATCAACTTAACCATGTCCCCAGTCTCTGCAACCAACTCTGGTCCCAACATCTGATGTTCACCCAACTCCGTCCAGCATGTAGGTGTGCGACACTTCCTACCATACAACGCCTCATATGGTGCCATCTTGATGCTTGCTTGGTAACTATTGTTGTATGTGAACTCAGCTAATTGTAGAAACTCTTCCCAGCTACCTCTGAAGTCCAAAACACAACCTCTCAGCATATCCTCTAAAATCTGTGTAACCCTTTTCAACTGCCCATTAGACTGTGGATAAAATGCCGTACTGAAATCCAACCGTGTACCCAAAGCCTGATACAATGCTTTGCAAAACCTCGACGTAAATCTGGGATCCCTATCCGAGATGATCGATACTGGTACACCATGCAACCTCACTATCTCTGCCATATATAGCTTAGCTAACTTCTGAAGCGAGTAATCAACCCTTACCGGTATGAAGTGAGCTGACTTAGTCAGACAATCCACAATTACCCAAACTGAGTCCTTCTTACTAGGCGTAAGGGGTAATCCACTGACAAAGTCCATAGTGATCCTTTCTCACTTCCACTGTGGAATCTTGACCAGCTGAAGTAAACCCGACGGTAACTGATGTTCAGCCTTGACCTGCTGACACGTCAAACATTTACCTACAAACTCCGTTACTTCCCGCTTCAGACCTGGCCACCAAAACTGCTCTCTTAAATCCCGATACATCTTGCTACCTCTAGGATGCATAGCATATGGGCTGCTATATGCGTCCTGAAGAATCCTCTGCCTTAACTCGACATCCTTCGGCATACAAGCTCTCCCTTGGAAACACAGTACTCCATTACTGGACAAACTGTAATCCTCTAAACCACCATTCTGAACTTGCATCCTTCGAGCATTCAAACCCTCATCCACTAACTGTTTCTCCTTGATCTGCTCCACCCAAGTCAGCTTAACCTGCAATTCCGCCAAAAAGCTTCCATTGTCATACAAGCTAAGACAAGCAAACATCACTCTCAAGTCTGATACAACCTTACAGCTTAACGCGTCTGCCACCATGTTTGCCTTGCCCGGATGATACTTAATCGAACAGTCGTAGTCCTTCAACAGTTCAATCCACCTACGCTGTCTCAAGTTTAAATCCTTCCGAGTCAAAAGGTACTTCAGACTCTTGTGATCCGTGAAGACTATCGACTTCTCTCCGTACAAATAGTGTCTCCATATCTTCAAAGCGAAAACCACTGCAGCTAATTCCAAGTTATGCGTCGGATAGTTAACCTCATGAGGTCTCAGCTGTCGAGATGCATAAGCCACTACCTTCCCTTCCTACACCAGCACGCATCCCAAGCCCGTATGTGATGCATCGCAATATACCGTGAATTCCTTTCCTGCCTCGGGCTGAATCAAAACCGGTGCCTCAGTTAGAATCTTCTTTAACTTATCGAAACTTTCTTGCTGCTTCTCAGTCCACACAAATGGAACTCCTTTCCTTAATAACTTGGTCATTGGCACTGCGATCAACGAAAATCCCTCTACAAATCTCCGATAATACCCTGCCAAACCTAGAAAACTCCGAATTTCAGCCACTGACTTAGGCGGCTTCCAATCCAACACTGCCTCAATCTTTCGAGGATCCACTCTAATCCCCTCAGCTGATACTACATGACCCAAGAAAGTCACCTCCCTAAGCCAGAACTCGCACTTATTAAATTTAGCAAATAACTATTTTTCCCTCAGAATCTGCAACACTATTCGCAAATGCGCATCATGCTCCTCCTTCGACCTGGAGTATATCAAGATGTCGTCTATAAATACCACGATGAACTGATCCAAATACTGCTGGAATACCCGGTTTATCATGTCCATGAATGCTGCTGGTGCGTTAGTCAACCCAAATGGTATTACTAGAAACTCATAGTGCCCATACCGAGTACGAAACGCCATCTTGTGGATAGCAGCCTCCTTCACCTTTAGCTGATGATAACCAGACCTTAAGTCAATCTTTGAGAATATTGATGCCCCCTTAAGCTGATCAAACAAATCATCTATCCTCGGTAACGGATACTTGTTCTTGATCGTTAGCTTATTCAACTGGCAGTAGTCTATGCAAATCCGCATTGTACCATCTTTCTTCTTGACAAAGAGTACTGGCGCTCCCCAAGGCGAAACACTTGGCCGGATAAAATCTCGGTCTAACAACTCCTGAATCTGAGCCTTTAATTCCACTAATTCCACTAATTCCTTCGGCGCCATCCTGTATGGGGCAATAGACACTGGCGCAGTTCTGGGTAACAGATCTATGCCAAATTCAACCTCACGATCTGGAGGCAGTCCCTGAAGTTGCTCTGGAAATACGTCAACAAATTCCTTTACTATTCGGACATTCCCTACAGCAGACTCTTTAGCCTCCAAGGCACACACATGAACCATAAACGCTTCACAGCCCTTCCTGACCATCTTTCCAGCTTTCAAAGCAGATACCACGTTGGGTAGATAATCTCTTCTATTACATATCATAACCACCTCGTCACCCTCAGCCGTCTTTAGAACCATACGCTTAGCCGCGCAATCCAAACTTGCCTGGTACTTAACCAACCAGTCCATCCCAAGAATCAGATTGAACTCCCCAAACGACAGTTCCATCAGATCAGCTACAAACACTACCCCTTGGAGTTCTAGGGGTACATCCCTATACAACTTATCCACTTCTACAGAGTGACCTAGAGGGCTAATTACTGTCATCTCCCTAGAAGTAGTCTCAAAGTCTAGGTTCATGTATGCTACTAGCAACATATGAATGCGTCGAACCCATATCAATCAAAGTAGTATATGGAAATCCAAAGATTAAGAACGTACCGGTTATGACGTCCGGTGCGTCGCCCTCCTCTCGACGCCTCGCTACAAACACCAACCCAGGCTGTCTTGCCTCAGTGTTGCCTGCACCTTTGCTCGGTGCTCCACGGCCCCAACCAGAACCATTACCTCCTCTACCATTACCACGACCCCTCTGTGGTAGCGGTCCCTCACACGATGGTCCAGCGAGCCACACTCAAAACATCCTTTTCCACCAGTCCAACATCCTCCCCAATGGGATTTCCCACATCGGTTACACTGCGCTAGTCCGATTAGCGACAGCGCACCTTCCAGCATCGATTCACCCACTCTCGCCTAACCCTTTTCTAGAATTTACCGCACCCAGATGATCCAAAACCTATCTTATGTCTATTTCTATCCAGATTTTGCCTCACAAACTCCTTAACCCCTTCGGCTACCTTAGCCTTTTCCATCAGAACAACAAACTCACGCTCCTGCTGTGAAGCAATCAGCACCTTCAGCTCATCTCTCAGTTCGTCCTCAAATCGGACACATCGCTCATGTTCTGTAGCCACAATACCCCTAGCATACCGGCTCAACCTTAAAAATTCCGCCTCGTACTCCGATACAAACTTACTCCCCTGAACCAGCCTCAGAAATGCCTTCCGCTGCGCATCAATGTAGCTAGACCCAACATACTTTTTCTGATAAGCTGCCTTAAAATAGTCCCAAGTGAGATCCTCTGCTGCCGCACTATCCAGAACCGTGAGCCACTACTGGTACGGCTCATCCCAGAGAAGCGACACTATCCCTTTCAGTTTTCATTCAGCAGTTAGATCCAAATCATCCATGATTCGCTCCGTCGCCTCTAACCAATACTCAGCCGTACTGGGGGCCACATTCGAAACACCTCGAAATACCTCGGCTCCATTGGCTCGGAGTCGCTCCGTAATAGATTTTCGAGCTTCTGCGCCTCCACCTACACCAGCTACCCTCTCAAGAACTCGCAGCATCGCCTGCGACACTGCGTCATCCCCCGTCTGATCCTGAAACTCACCACCTACGGTGGTGGTGGGCGGTATCTCATTCTCCGACCCCGACTGCACCCCCACCGGTTCGAACCACGATCATCCTACCCCAACCACGTCTACGCGTATTACGACCACGACTTCGAGTGCTCATGACTAAAGTCTCGACTTATCTGATTTAAAAGTTTTATGCATCAGTAATTATTCCACTATTATTAAAGCACAGTCTTATGAATAATTCTTATTAAAGAGTTTTTGTTTTCGGAAGCCCATAGAGTACTAATAAGTTTCAGTCTCTAGGGTAGTCCACTATCACTAGTCATTCAAAGCTTATCATAATCATAATCATAAACAACCATTGGTAAGGGGTACTTACCTGGGCGGATTGGTACCGGAGACTCGGTGCCATGCCTTTCAAACCATATAATTTCAAACAAAAACATTTAAAACCATACTTTAAAACATTTTAGGCCTCGGGCCCACAACCGAGCCTTTGAACTTAGCTCTGATACCACAATTGTAACACCCCTAACCCGGTCAACACACCACGACCGAATCTGGCATGTCACAGAGAAAAACATTTTGAAGAAAATAGGTTACCGGTTAAATTTCAGTGAAAACCTCTTTGTTGTTTTAAACTTGGCTAAACAAATTACATGGTTGATTTAATAATTTGAGCCCAAGGTTTTCTAAACTATAGAACGCAATGGTTTTCAAAACTTTACCATCGGGTGATACAAATCAATTGATAACAACAACAACTCAAATGGATTTCAAACTTAAGTTTTCCACATTCAACTTAACTGGTTTCTAAGTAACTAAGAAAGAACCCTTCGGTTTACAAATGACATAAACGTTTCCTAAACCTATGGATCAACAACTAAGTTTTAAAGGTTTATTATCAGGATTTCAAAGTGTATCATAGGTTTTTAACTAATCATGCACCTGATTTCTACAAGCATAAAACAATAAAGAGTTTTTCACTGAAATTTAACTGGTAACCTGTTTTCTTCAAAACGTTTTTCTCTGTGACATGCCAGATTCGGTCGTGGTGTGTTGATCGGGTTTGGGGTGTTACAGTAAGCACTGCAATAAGCAACATTATGGTGAATGTATAATATTGAGCGCAGCTTGTTTTATATATGGCGTAACAGCCCGATTTAGGGGCTAGTTAGAACAGTGTTTCAGAACCACTAATTTGAAGTTAGAGAAAATTATTTTCATGATATTTTATTAGTTAGAGTATGATTATATAAGTACATAAAAATTTTGGTGCTTTAATTTTAGCGATTTCATGCTTAATCGCATAAAGTGCAAAAGTTAAAAATTTCAAGCTAAAGGTACCTAATAGCCATAGAATATTAATTGGAGGTCTTTAAAGGGCAATTAGCCCCTTAAATAAAGGTTGGTCGGCCATAGGGGACAATAGAGGTCAAAATTTGGTCAAGTAGGTGTGTTAGGTGGACTAAATTGGGATTTTAAATTAAAATAAAGAAAGAAAAGATATCATCTTCTCTCCTTCATTCCTCCACCAAAAATTAGTAGCAAATAGGGGTTGGAAAACTTCAAAAATTTCAGCACACTCTTCTCTTTACAAGTAAGTGTTCTAGTGATTATTTCTTGAAAATATTGTACTTTTGGAACCCCAAAAGCTTAAGCTTTCTAAAGAGGGGACTATTTTGTTAAATGGTGAAGAGTTTAGAGTTTTGTGATGAAAGCTTTTAAGTTGTTTGCTGCATTTTTATGGAAAAAAATGGGTCTTAGTTGTTAGATGAACAACTTTTGTGAAAGATGTTACCAAGAAAACACCTAAAAGGACCTTTTTATAAATGTTGTAAAATATGTAGTAAATGTGTGAAATGTTGAGTTTTCATGGTAACCATAAGAGAAATAAATGTTCATCTAGGGTCGTTAAAGAGACAAATTTGATTAGAATTGATTTTCGAGCCTAGGGGTAAAATGGTCATTTTGCAAAAGTCTAAGGGAAAAATAGTAATTTTGCCAAAACATGATTATTGAAATGCATTTATTAATGTGATAATTAAATGAGCTAATTTTCTATTATAGATTAAGAGGAACCAAGAATTTACCTCGACCGAGGAAAGAACAAAGTATCAGACTAGATCGACGATCTAGCTTATTTTGAAATCGACGTAAGTTTGTATGTGATAAATTCAACATTTATGTTATTTGAGAATGTTTGATATTATAATGATGCATGATATTCTATGAAATTGATTATTGGTGTTGAATGAGAAAGATGATAAAAGTTGAGATGTTGAAGTCCCAATGGGACTATAATAAATGTGAAATTACTATCACAAATACATGAGATGGATAATGATAAGGTCCCGTGTAAGACCGTGTCAGGGTCATGGCCTTGACACCGAATTGAGGTCCCGTATAAGACCATATCTGGGATATGGCTTCGGTATTGAATACGAGAATCGTATAAGATCATATCCGGGATATGGCATCGGTACTTGAAGTGAGATTCCGTATAAGACCATATCTGGGATATGGCATCGGCTCTCAAGGGTGACCCTATGTAAGACCACATCTGGGATTTGGTATTGGCTTCGTGTTTATGTTAATGATTATGAATATGCGTTTTTGAGTACCCCTAGTGATTTGTGGGATAAATAGATAAGCTTGGAAATAGAAATGAGATTAGTACTAAACTCATATGATTGAGTGAATACAAGTACTGGTGAGAAATTCACGAGGAATGTTTACGATATGTGGCATGGTATGTTCTAGATAAGAACAAGTACGAGTAAGTTATGGCAAAGTGCTTATGACTTTGTGTGGTTATCTAATACCTTGGATTGATGTCATTATGAGCTTATTGTTACAATTAATTATCATGCAAACTTACTAAGCTTTATGCTTACCCCTCTCATTTCCCTTTTCTTTGTAATATTGCCAAGATAACTCGAGGATCGTGGGATGTTGGAGTTCGGAAATCACACTATCGACACCTCTTTAGTATAACAAAGTTAGATTTATTTTGAGTATGGAATGTATAGGATTTGGGTATTTTGTTATGTCGTATTTGTTAGCCAAAGTGTTGGCCATTTATGTCATCAAATTCACTTTGTAAGTGGCCATTGGAATTGGGCCGATACTTGACAAGTTCATTTATATATTCAATGATGATGAGATGATAAAGTTCATGCTTGTGTGGATGCTTAATTAGAGTTCTTGAGAGTGCCTTAGGGTCATGAGCTATGTTGAATTGAGTTGGTGTAAATAAGTTATGTAGGGTGGCATTTGGCTTGGAATATAGCCTTTTTAATGTCCACACGGGCGGTTGTCTAGGTCGTGTGAGACATACGGTAAGCCCCATGGGCTTGTTGACTGGTCGTGTGTTCCCTGCATGCTAGTTTACAAAGTCAAAATGCTCAGTAGTAAACGCACGGGCGGAGACACGGTCGTGTGTCTAAGTCGTGTGGAAGGTACGACCATGGACATGGGCGTATGCCCAGGCCGTGTGAAGCCTGTACTTAAAATTTTGAATTTAATTCGACACACGACCTAAGGACATGGACGTGTACCTTGGCCATGTGACCATAGTGAAGTGATGACGTCATAAGCAGAATGCCATGGTTTTGGCACACGGGTTATGCCACAGGCGTGTCGAGGCCGTGTGAGGGACACGGGCGTGGGTCCAGCCGTATAAAAACCCATGTAGGTTTGAATTAGAAAATAAATTCCACACGAGCTAGGGACATGGGCGTGTGTGACCACACGACCTGTCTACAGGGCGTGTCCCACTTCACACAGGAGTGTGGCCCCTATTTAGGAAAAAATATTTAAGCGCACAAAAGTTTCCGGTTTAATTTCAAAACCCTCCGTATGCAAGTTTGAGGCCTCGTAGACCCATAATTAGGATATTTTACGTATGAATGAGAAGTTTTAAGTTGGAAATGAAATTTTAAAGCCCAAGGTTGTATGTTCAAGCAAGATAAATCTGGTAATGCCTTGTACCTGGTTCTAGGGTAGAATATGGGTAAAGGGTGTTACATGTGGATCTCTTGATCATTATCTCTAGAACTGTCCAAAATAGTCTATTGCAGAAAGAGATCAACCAGCGAAGGCAAGTAATACGGCTACTAGGGGGACCTCCCCAAAGCACTAGAAATATGAGTGGTAGCCGAGGTGCTACAAGAGATTCTGCTGTGAGATCTGAGGCACGAGCACCATTTCGAGCTTATGCCATTCGTGCACGAGAGGAGGCAACATTGCTAGATGGTATTATAGGTACTTTTTCTCTTTTCGATAATGATATAAATATGTTGATAGATCTTAGATCAACCCATTCATATATGTGTATGAATTTAGTATTTAAAAAGAGTTTGTATGTCGAGTCTACAAAGTTTGTAATTAAAGTATCGAACCCCTTAGGCAAGTCTGTTTTAGTTGATAAGATTTCTAAGAGTTGTCCTTTGATGACTCGGGGATACTGTTTTCCGGCTAACTTGATACTTCTATCGTTTAATGAGTTTGATGTGATTTTGGGTATGGACTGGCTGACTATGCATGATGCAGTTGTGAATTGTAGACGATAGGTTATCGGATTGAAATGTCAGAATGGTGAAATTCTTCAGATTGAGTCTAATGATTCGAGTGAATTACCCACTATGATATCATATATGTTAGCTCAAAAAATGCATGAAAAAGTTCTATGATGCATATCTTGCATACGTACTAGATACAAAGGTGTTTGAATCAAAGATTAAATCTGTACCTTTTGTTTGTGAATTTTCGGATGTATTTGTAGAAGAATTACTAGATTTGCCACTGATCAGAGAGGTTGAATTTGGTATTAAATTAGTACCGGGAACAACACTGATATTGATAGCTGCATATAGAATGGCTCCATCAGAATTAAAAGAATTGAAAGCTCAGTTGCAAAAATTGACAGACAGAGGATTTACATGACCGATTTATTCGCGCTGGGGTACACCGGTATTGTTTGTAAAGAAGAAAGATGGCACGATGAGAATGTGTATTGATTACAGATAGCTGGGTAAAGTGACTATAAATAAAAAATACCCAATACCATAGATTGATGATTTGTTTGATCAATTGAAAGGTGCAACAGTGTTTTCAAAGATTGATTTGAGATCGGGTTATTATCAATTGCAAGTTAAAGACTCAGATGTTCCGAAGACAGCGTTCAAAATGAGGTATGGACATTATGAATTCCTTGTTATGCCTTTCAAATTAACTAATGCTCATGCAGTTTCTATGGACTTGATGAACCAAATATTCAAACTGTATTTAGATAGGGTCGTTGTTGTATTCATTGACGACATTCTGATCTATTCGTGAGATGAATCTAAACATACCAAGCACTTGAGAATTGTGTTACAAACTTTACGTGATAAGCAATTGTTTGCAAAGTTTAGTAAATGTGAATTTTGGCTCCGATAGGTTGGATTTCTAGGGCATATCGTTTCAGCTGAAGGCAATAGAGTTGACCCGAGTAAGATTTCTACTATTGTTGACTGGAAACTTCTAAGAAATGTGTCTAAACTCTATAGTTTTCTGGGCTTAGCGGGCTATTATAGAAGATTTGTGAAAGATTTTCGATGATTGCGACACCGATGACATGACTACTTCAGAAAGATATGAAATTTGAATGGTTAGAAAAATATCAGCAGAGTTTCGAACAGTTGAAAGTCCTGCTAACTAAAGCACTAGTTTTGGTTCAACCTGAATGATAAACCGTAATATATACATATTTTAATCCCACATTTAGCATACTTTTGGATGATTTATCCCCTAAATTGTGGAATTTGGTGCTCCTAATCCTTTAATTTCATGTTTTATACTTAGGAGAGCACCGGAGGATGAAAAGAATGAGAAACGGGCCAAACATGGAGAAAATGGGCCAAAGTACGAAATGCACACGGCCTGGGCCCAAGCCACACGGCCGTGCCTCCATCAGCAGACCCAACCATGGCCTAGCCTCGACTTACACAGGAGTGTGCCACGGGCGTGTCCCTGCCGCAACCTATTTTATTGTCATTCAGATTAGGATACTTACGGGCAAAGAAAGACATTCCAAAAGCCTATATAAACACCCTAAGTGTGACCTAAAGTAAGGCGTCCAGTTAGGCCGAAGAGCCAAGCTACAGAGGCCAGAATTGTGAGATTTACTCGAAGAAAGCCAGGAGATTCATCTCAAGAAGCCGGAGTTATACTCAAGACGAAGGACCTTCCCTTCAATATCTTTTAGGGGTTTTAGGGTTTTTCTTATGTTTTGTTTTATATTTTCTTCTGAGATGTATTCTTTTATGATTATGAACTAAACCCCTCAATTACCTGAGGGGAATGAAACCTAAGACGGATCTTGTAACAGTCCGGTTTATACCCTAGTCAGCACAGTGGTTTCGGGACCACAAATTTGAGTTAGTATAATATTTTAATACTATTTTCTGTGTCTATGATATATGATTAATCATGTGTTAAATTTCTGTAAGCTAATTTGTCCGTTCATGTGTTTAATTTGACAAAAAGATTGAATCGCATTAAATGTGAAAGTTATATGCTATATGTTAAAGTGCCTATGTGTTGTGGCTTTTAAGAGTTGTGGCCTTAAGTGGCAATTGAACCACTATTTAGTTAGTGGGTGGGTATGGTCAAAAATGACCTTGTAATATATGTTATAAATATTTTATTTTAAAAGGGCTAGAATAGGAATTATGTTATTAAGCTTATTTTAATGTAATAAAACATGAAAATGGCCACATTATCATCCTTTTTTAGCCGAAATAAGCAAAGAAAGAAAAGAAAAACATAAGCAAGGGTTCGGCCATAGTTTTGTTCTAGTACAAGGTTAGTTTTCAATCCGTTTTTGATAATTTCTACGTTTTTGCAATCGTTGCTTTGAGAGCTACAAAACCCATGTATTAATTTTGTGAATTGATGGTGTTTGTGTGATATGCCATTGATGATATGTTGAGCTTTGTGATGATTTATAGTGTTAACAGAAAGATTTGAGCTAGATGAACATACTTTGTTCTTGAAGTTTTGATGAATTTAGCTAATTAGGGCTAAATTGAAAAAATAGCAATTGAGGGACTAAATTGCTAACTTGATGGAAAATATAGGCTTGTATGATATATATATGTACATTCGGCTAAGCATGAGTGTGGGTTAATTTTGTGAATTTGGTGTTTTGAGAAAAATGGACGTAATTGATAAATTGTGCAATTATGAGGGTTAAATTGCAAATAGCCGTAAATGTGTGTATTCGGATTGAATTGAATGAGTTAGTGAATAAAAGGGTTAATTCTGAATATGTTTAGATCAAGAATCGAGGAAAATAAACTTAGATCGCGGGAAAGCGAAATTAACCGAGTAGCCATTTTCGTTTCAACTAAACCGAATCCGAGGTAACTCATTATGCAAATAAAGTATTAGTAATGAAATATGTGTATTCCTATGAATATTGCTATAGATGAATGGTTACAATATGATCTGTATATGAATTTTGAGATAAGATCAATATAGTGCCAATGTTCGAGAAGTCCCGTACGAACCTAGGAATAGATAGGATTAGCTATGTCATGACATAGGTATCTATTCTGTTTTATCATCTAAGACCACGTCTGGGACGTTGGCGTTGATTTGAGATTTCGTGTAAGACCTCGTCTGGGACGTTGGCATCGATATGAGCTTTACGTGTAAGACCACGTTTGGGACGTTGGCATCGATATGAGCTTTACGTGTAAGACCATGTCTGGGACATCGGCATCGTATTGATTCGTGTAAGACCCTGTCTGGGACAGTGGCATCGATATCTGAGTGCATATAAGACCTCGTCTGGGACGTTGGCATTGTACGACTATTCTGAGCTTTCTGAGTATCCTGCTAGATTCCTAACAGTTCAACGGGCAAGTCTGTGATACTAATTGAAATTTCGAGCTAAGAACGAATACGTGAATGTATATTCATTTCAGGTACGTTTCATATGTACACTAAATATGTATAAAAAGTTAAGTACCTAAGTGATTTTTGATTTGAGGAAATGTACGATTGGATATGAGAATGTAAATGAGATACAAGAATAGTTATGTAACAGATTTGTGTATACATGTGATTATTGAATTGATGAATGTGGCGAATATGGCCAAGGATATGGTTTAATGCATATATGTGAGAAATACCCTATGAATAGGAATTGTGCCAATGTTTCTATATGCTTAAATGTTTTACATGTTAAGTTTATTTGTATTATGACTTACTAAACTTTTGGAAAGCTTACTCCGTGTGTGCGTTTTCTCTGTTTAATGGGTCGTCAAAGCTACTAAAGGCTTGGAACCATCAAGGATCATCATCACACTATTCAACTTGTTTTGGGTACATTTTGGATATATATATTTTTCTAAACATGGCATGTATAGGCTAGTCTTTTGTATTTGTAAATGAAGGGAATTTAGCCATGTGATTTGGCTAGTTATGTGTTGATATTATGTTTTAATGAATGTGTTAGATGAAATATACTTTGCTATGGTTGAAGCAAATGAAATGGCCAAGATTTTAGGTAAGTATTAGGATGAATTATGCTTATTTATTTATGTTTTATCCTTGTAATTTGGGATAGTTGAAATTTGTATTGAATATATTAATAGAATGGTTGTTTTGGTGTGTTCTTGGTTGATAAATATACATGAGAGGTGTTGGTATGTTGCTTGTAGGTAAGACCCAAGTAGGTGGCATTTTGGCCTTGAAAATGCCCTATAATGTCACACGGTCGTGGCACACAGGTGTGCCTAGTGACCGTGGGCTAAGTATATAGCTAGCACAAAAGTACACGACCTTGGCACACGGACGTGTCTTCTGCCTAGTAGCCGTGTGATTTTTGACAGGATCAACCACGGCCTGAGTACACGAGTGTGCTTAGTGGCCGTGGAAGATAAGTCAATTTTGACCACGGAGAGGACACACGGGGGTGTCTAGCAGTCGTGGGAGGCACATGGCCTGTCCATACAGGCGTGTAACCCCTGAAACTTAGAAATGTTTTAAATTTTTGAGAATGTCTGTATATGTTTCGGTTTAGTCCCAACCCGATTTATAAGCGTGTTTTAGGACTCGTTGACCGTTTTAAGGGACATTATGTTTGAGATTTATAGATGAATGTATGAACTTCTGAAAATGTTTTCGATCGGTCTGGTAATACCTTTAACCCTAGTCCGATGCCGGATATGGGTTAGGGGTGTTACAGATCTTGTTATTGTTTTCTGAACTATATGATAAATACTTGATTTGTTATTAATTATGTGTTCTTAATTCTTTCTTTGATATTTCAGGATATTGATTCAAGTATTGATGTGCTTAGGCAGTAGAGCAAAAGTCCCTGTTTAAGAGTAGATCTAGCATAGTTAAGCGGAGTTATTGCAACCCTAGAAATAGGATGACAAAAATCTGTCGGGTTAGGGTCAAACCTAATATGGGAGTCCATAGATCGAGTTAATGCAATTCTAAGGGTTTTAATTAGAAAGAGATTTCAATTACAATCAACCTAGGGTTAGACGTTAGTAGCCTTGAAAGAGGTATTAATATAACTTAGGGAATCAAACGGATCAAGTCAAGTGAATAAATTGTCTGGTTCAAAGTTAAATAACAAGTGAAGTCTAAGTGGATTCTTCTTCGGGTATTGTCTTAATCAATTGGTTTTTCCCACAAGTATTTTCCCCAATTCATTCTCTTTGTCTTAGCATCCTTAGCTTAGTAGTTAGTCAATTTTAGATTAAACAACAATTCACTTTTATTCTAGGCTAAATAATAAAAAGAAAGTTAGATTAGTACTTTTGGTTCCTTTGGGTTCGACAATCCGATCTTGCCACTAAACTATACTACTGTTCGATAGGTACACTTGCCTCAAGTCGTTGTCATAGTTAGTTTCTAGGCTCGATCACTCTTTATATAAAATTTAAGACTCTGACATATGGTCAAGTTTTTGGCGCCGTTGCTGGGGAGCTAAAATATTAAGAATGCTCAATTTTTATTACTTTAGCCATATTTTTTTTTTGTAATTAAATTTTATTTTTACTTTTTAAAATTTTCTTCTTTGATTATGGCAGGTGTTATAGCTTATGACTAAAAGAAACCCGTCAGGACCTCCACTCTATGATAGTGAAATTAAAAGCACAGTTCGCAGAAACCGAAGAGAAATAAGGAAAAGCCTACAGTACATACAAGAAGAGCAAGAAAATGAAATTAATACTGCTGAAGAGATGGCTAAGAATAATCCACTACCTCCAGAGGTGGCCGAAAATCATGCTCCTCGAACTATATATGATTGTGCTAAACCTAATTTAATAGGAACTAAGACAAGTATTGTTAGACCTGCTATTGCTGCAAATAATTTTGAACTGAAACCTAACACAATTCAGATGATACAACAATTTGTTCAGTTTGATGGTTTGCAGGATGAAGATCCAAATAATCACTTGGTGAATTTCCTAGAATTTTGTGACACTTTCAAAATAAATGGTGTTTCTGATGATGCCATTCGTCTTCGATTGTTTCCCTTTTCTTTGAGGAATAAAGCTAAACAGTGGTTGAACTCATTACCACGAGGATCAATCACTACATGGGAATAAATGACCGAAAATTTTTTGTTAAAATATTTTCTGCCGGCTAAAATGGCTAAGTTGAGGAATGATATCTCTTTTTTTGTGCAGATGAGTTTAGAGACACTTTAAGATGCATGGGAGAGATACAAAGATCTATTGAAAAGGTGCCCACACCATGGATTACCCTTGTGGCTATATGTCCAAACCTTTTATAGCAGTGTGAACCCCTCAACTAGACAGTTGATTGATTCAGCCGCTGGCGGAACCCTGAATAACAAAACACCTGAGGATACCTATGAATTCATCGAAGAAATGCCACTGAATAACGATCAGTGGCAAGTCACGAGGACAAGGCCAACAAAAGCAGCCAGTCTTTTCAACCTCGACGTAATAACCATGCTATCAAATTAGGTAGAACTTTTGAATAAAAAGATTGATGGTTTATGTGGTTCTTCGCAGGTACATCCAGTTATGCAGTGCGATATGAATGGATGAGGGATGAGCAATACAGAATGTCCACCTTACAACCTGAGAACTGAAAATGAGCAACTTCACTATATGGGTAACAATTTTAAACCTCAAAATAACCCTTATAGTAACACTTATAATCCAGGTTGGAGGAACCACCCCAATTTTTCATGGGGTGGTCAAGTAAATCAGAGACAACAGCCCCCTTCAAACTTCTAACAACAGCCCTACCCACAGGAAAAGAAGTAGAACCTTGAAGAGATGCTGACAAAATTCATCGCGGTGTCAAAAACTCGTTTTCAAAACACCGAAACAACATTTAAAAATCAACAAGCATCGATTCAAGGGATCAAAAACCAACTAGGCCAACTTGCTAAGATCATATCAGAGCGACCACAAGGCAGTTTGCCAAGCAACACTAAAACTAACCCAAATGAGCAACTTCCAGCCATAACAACTCATGATAGTGAAAGGTTAGATGAGCCCAAATTGAAGCAAGGGAATGTGGTAGAGGAAGGTAAGGTCGAGGTAAGTCACGAGAAGCCAAAACCGGTAATTAAAGATTGCCAACCTCGTATTCCATACACCAATGCGATGAAGAAAGACAACACAGACGAACAATTCGGTAAATTTCTTAAACTTTTAAAGAAATTACATATTAACTTACCGTTTCTTGAAGCTCTTTCGCAGATGCCAGATTCAAGGAAATTTTTAAAAGAGCTTTTGACAAACAAGCGAATGTTAGATGAGGAATTGCATGTGGAATTAAACGCAGTGTGCTCAGCAATGTTGCAAAATAAACTACCACGAAAATTAAAAGATCCAGGGAGTTTACAATTCCATGCTTAATTGGTAGTTTATCTGTAACACCCCTATCTCGTATCCGTCACCGGATTAGGGATAAGGGCATTACCTGACAGATCAGAAACTTTATTAACAATTCATAAATTAAGCCATCATTTACAATCATAAAGTTCCCTCAGTAGGTCAATGAGACCTTAATCATGCTTTAAAGTAGGGCTGAGACTAAACCGAACACATATAAAAATTCTCAACAAATTTAAAACTTTTCTAAGTTTCAGGGGTTACACGCCCGTGTGGGTAGGCCGTGTGCCTCCAACGGCTACTAGACACACCCGTGTATCTTCCCCGTGGTCAAATCTGACTTAACTCCACGGCCACCAAGCAGGCCCGTGTACCTTGGCTGTGGTCAATTCTGACTAAACCACATGACTACCAGGCACGTCCGTGTGCCAAGGCCGTGTACTCTTAGCTAGCTACTGACTTAGTCCCCCGGTTGGTAGGTACAGCCGTGTGCTATAATCGTGTGGCAAAATAGGCCATTCACCATCTTTGGACAGTCTCGAATGAAGTGATTTCATGATCCACATTTAAAACAAACTCTACTGTTATACTTGCCCCAACATTTTTCCACGTGTCGTCTTCCATATTGTCTACACTCAGGTTTGTTGCTTTTAGTACTTCCATCATTTGATTCAATTGGAGCTTGAGTTCTCAGACCAAAATTTGGTCTCATATGATCTCTACTCGTATGTCCGAATGAAACATTTAATCTATTGATTGCATCTCTATATTTCTTTGTCAAAGGTTAAGAAAAATTACTCATCCATCTTTTTCTTTCATTACGAGCTTCAGAATCGACTTTCTCGGTATTATCATCATTAGTAGCCCTAAACTCTCCGGCCTCATACTTACAAATTTTGTCAACCAGAGGCTTGTTCATCATATTCAGATTCATAGTCGAAAGCATAACAGATGTCAGAGGGAGTTTAATCGGGGACGGAGATTGCGAAACAGTCGGGTTATTTCTCACAAATCGAATGAACCACTCACTCATCAACAGGAAGAAAGCTTGTTTTGCTTATCCCTCTTGATCACTTGTAGCCGGTCTCAGATTGGACGACACTGTCCCTTACACTAGAGCAGGCGCATTACTTTCTCCGTCATCAGCCACGGCTCTTTCGGGATCCATTACTATATAAAAATTCACTTTTTTCACACCAGGATTCATCACACTATCACAATTAAATATATGGCATGTATAGTTAGACTCTGACATGCTACGTTAGTCAGAGAATCAACTAAACTGTAACTCTGATACCAGCCAAATGTAACACCCCTATCCCGTATCCGTCACCGAATTAGGGTTAAGGGCATTACCTGACAGATCAAAAACTTTATCAACAATTCATAAATTAAGCGATCATTTACAATCATAAAGTCCCCTCAGTAGGTCAACGAAACCTTAATCATGCTTTAAAGTAGGGCCGGGACTAAATCGAACACATACAGAAATTCTCAGAAAATTTAAAATTTTTCTAAGTTTCAAAGCTTACACGCCCGTGTGGGTAGGCCGTGTGCCTCCCACGGCTACTAGACACACCCGTGTGTATTCCCCGTGGTCAAATCTGACTTAACTCCACGGCGACCAAGCACGCCCGTGTACCTTGGCCGTGGTCAATTCTGACTAGACCACATGGATACCAGGCACGTCCGTGTGCCAAGGCCGTGTACTCTTAGCTAGCTACTGACGTAGTCCCACGGTTAGTGGGCATGACCGTGTGCCATAACCGTGTGGCAAAATAGGCCATTCGCAAGGCCAAAATGCCACCCTCAAAAGGGTCAAACCTACAAGCAAATTACCAATACTTTTCATGCACATTTGTCAATCATGAATATATCAAAATAATCATCCAATCTCAATATTCCAATCCAATTATAATCATACCAAAACATACATCATATAACACATTCATCAAAACATATTACCAACATATAACTAGCCAAATCACATGGCTAAGTTCACACCTCATTCTTATACAATTAACTAGCCTATACATGCCATATCTTGCTAAATACATTTGTAAAATGTACCAAACCAAGATGAGTAGTGTGATGACGATCTTCGACGATCCCCGAGCCTTCAGTCGCTTTGATGACCTATAAAACAGAACAAACACGTACACAGAGTAAGCTTTTAAAAGCTTAGAAAGCCAAAGTAAAAATAAACTTAACATGAATTGCACATAACCAAAATGATGTAATAACCATAATGGTTCTCATAACAAATTCATTTCATCCTTTCTTTAGCTCATTTGCTTAGCCCAAAACTTACCACATTCTCAACTCAAATACCTTATATGCACATAGTTCATTTAAGCCTAATTTCACATTACATCTCATCATTTCATTGCTCATATTCAAATTAGTAAGTTCATATATATACTTAACTTTCATACACACCTTGTGTACTTATCAAACATACTTGAATTGGATAAACATTCACGTAATCATTCATAGCTCGGAATTACCTGTTGAACCGTTTGAAATCTAATAGGATATATAAAATACTCAGAATAGTCGTACAATGCCAGTGTCCCAGACGTGGTCTTACATGTAATTAGATGTCGATGCTAATGTCCCAGACATGGTCTTACACGTAAAGCTCATATCGATGCCAACGTCTCAGATGTGGTCTTGTATGTAATCAGATATCGATGCCTCTGTCCCGGACAGGGTCTTACATGTAATCAGATATCGATGCCACTGTCCTGGACAGGGTTTTACACGTAATCAGATATCAATGCCATTGTCCCGGACAGGGTCTTACACGTAATCAGATATCGATGCCACTGTCCTGGACAGGGTCTTACACGTAATCAGATTCGATGCCACTGTTTCGGAAAGGGTCTTACACGTAATCAGATATCGATGCCACTGTCCCGGACAAGGTCTTACACGTAATCAGATATCGATGCCACTTTCCTAGACAGGGTCTTACACGTAATCAGATTCGATGCCACTGTCCCGGAAAGGATCTTATATGTAATCAGATATCGATGCCACTGTTCCAGACAGGGTCTTACACGTAATCAGATATCGATGCCACTTTCCTGGACAGGGTCTTACACGTAATCAGATATCGATGCCACTGTCCCGGACAAGGTTTTACACGTAATCAAATATCGATGCCACTGTCTCGGACAGGGTCTTACACGTAACTAGATATCGATCACTTATGTCATAACATAGTTAATCCTATCTATTTCTATGTTCGAACGGAACTTCTCGGATGTTACCACTATGTCAATCTTATCTTAGAATTCATATATACACAAACATCTCATATGCATTCATCATTATCCATAGTCATATAAACATATGTAATTCAATACAAATGCATTTATTTATATATCGACTTACCTCAAATTCGGATATTCGTTCTGTCTCGGTTATTCAACTACTTTCATTTTCCCTAGATCTAATTCCATTTTCTTCAATCCTTGATCTATACATATTCAAATTTAACCCTTTTATTCATTGATTCATTCAATTTAATCTAAGGACATACATTTAGGGTTATTTGCAAATTAACCCTCATATTTGCATAATTTATCAATTTAGTCCATTTTTCTCAAAACATAAAATTCACAAAATCATCTTTTAACCATGCTTAGCCGAATGCTCATACATCTCATACAAGCCCATATTTTCTATCAAATTGCAATTTAGTCCCTCAAATTGCTATTTTCTCAATTTAGCCCTAATTAACTAAATTCATCAAAAATTCACGAACAAAGTATATTCATCTAACACATATCCTTCATTTAACAACATAAAACATCATAAAACTTACCATTTCATCAGTGGCACAACTCACAAATATCATCCATACACAAAATTGAGACATGGGCTTGATAGTATACTAAGCAACAATCTCAAAAACATAAAAATCATCAAAATCCACATCAAAATCATACCTTAATTTGAGCTTACAATGGCCCAATAACCTAGCTTCTTTCTTCTTTCTTTTCTTTGGTATTTTGGCACTAATGGTATAAATATCATCACCATTTTTCATGTTTTGTTTTATTAACTATCATATTATTATACATTTTACTATATTAACCTTTCTTAATAATAAGAAACACACATATATATAACATGGACATATTTGATCTTTGTCCATCCACTACCCACATATTGGCATATTTGCCTCCTAAGGCCACAAACATTCAAAAGCCACAACACTTAAGTACTTTAACAAATAGTATGCTGGTTTTGCATTTAATTCAATTTAATCCTTTTATCAAATTAAACATATAGACGGACAAATTAACCTACGGAAATTTAATACATGCTTAGTCACATATCAACGACACAGAATATAATATTAAAATATTATACAGACTCGGATTTGTGGTCCTGAAACCACTGTTCCAACTAGGGTACAAACAGGACTGTTACATTATCTATTGATAATGCTTTAGCTGATTTAGGGGCAAGCATAAATGTTATGCCTTATAAAGTGTTTAAACAACTAGGTCTGGGGAAACCCAAACAAACTAGGATGAGCATTCAATTAGCTGATAAAACTATTAAAATTCCTAGGGGTATACTCGAAGATGTTCTCGTAAAAATTGATAAATTCATATTCCCAGTAGACTTTTTCGTTTTAGACATGGATGAGGACAATAATATTCCTTTAATTTTAGGAAGACCCTTTTTAGCAACAGCCAGGACTAGAATTGATGTCAGCGCAGGTGAACTCATACTTTGTGTAGGTGATGAAACAATCACTCTTCAGGCTCTCGATTCGGCTAGGACATCGAGTAATCAAGGTGAGAACATAAATTCTATTAATGACCATTCGGTTAAACCTTTTTTACAAGAAGCACCACGGACCTACACAACTGAGCTAAATCCTAGACCTCATATCAACAAAGAAATAACTCACGAGGAACGACGGATTCAGCTCAATGAACTAGACGAGTGAAAGCTACGCATTAAGGAGAAACCAAGAACACACGAAACAGAGCCAACGGCATTTCATGGGACAAATGAATTTAAGATCAGAGATCAGGTATTGTTAGATAAGACAGACCCTAGAATATCTCTTCCTGACCTTAATACGAACAAAGAAATCCCTTTTAGGGTACTCAATGTCTTCCCATACGGAACAATCGGGGTAAGTAATCCTACATTCGGTACTTTTAAAGTAAATGCTACTCGACTCGAATCGTATACCCATAATAGAACTGATAGCATGAGAAAGGATTTTCAACTCCTCAAACCACCATGAATATGCGAATGAGAGGTAAGTCTAGCTTAAGACTTTAAACGAGTGCTTCTCGGGAGGCAACTCGAGCACTAACCCTGTTAATTTTTACATTTTTATTTTTACTTTTATTTTTCCTTTTTAGCACCTAAATATAAACTAACCAAAGAGCAGATTTCCATACCACACGGCCGTGGTCGTGTGGATACTACAGACTTCTTTACCGATGTGGCACAGATAGTACGAAACAGGACGAAAAATATCTTCAAGCCATGGGCTCCAAATAAACACCACGGCTATGCAACATAGCCGTGGTCAACACTGTTTTATCAACATGGGCGTGGCGACCTGCACACAGGCGTAGGAGAAACGAACGAAGCACAACACGGCTGGGTGACACGGCCGTGTGACTCAACACGCCCACGGTACACGGGCGTGGGGATGTACCAGATTTGAAATCTCTATTCAACACACCCCTTTCCCTTTCTAACCTACTCCCCATTCCCCTTCTTCTTCCATACCCTTTACACTCCCCTCCCTTTTTCATTTTCACTCTTCTTTATCTTTCTAACTCTTGATCTAACCATATCCATGTCGAAGAAACGGAAGGATCCTAGCACAGTCTCCCTCTATGAGACCGATATACATATGTTCATGCCGGCCGCTTCATTAACTCGACAGGACAAGGACTTTTGAGTCCATTTTAGTCTTCTTTTTCTTTTCCCTTCTCCTTTATTTTCCTTTTCTTTATTTTTCTTTTACTTAGTTTAATCTATTTTATTTCATTTTCTTTGATTTAGGTTCTAAAGGCTACTTGGGAATCACACACCATGGCCTCAGAAATCACACCCACCTCGCTAACCATCTAACAGTAAAGACTTTTCAGTCCATTAGTCTTTTCTTTTAATTTTATTTTACTTTCTATTTTCTTTCTTTTTATCTTTCTTTTCTTTAAATATATACTTAGTATATTTTGAATTATTCTTATTATTTCCTGGCTATGTCTTCACGAGCTTCCCAATTTTTTCATCTAGCGCAAAGGTTATCGACGGCCACCACACCACGACCACTCCCAACTCAAGGAAGCCATCCAAAATTCAGGAAGTTTCACCTCTCATTATCTCTTAAAATTTCATATATATCTTTGTACATTGAGGGCAATATACATCTTAAGTGTAGGGGGTGAGTTTTATTTTTAAAAGTTCCTAACTTTCTGCATTATTCTCAAGTCCCTGAATGATATCTTGTCTTTAAGTAATTTTCTTATATTACTATTAGAATGAAATTTCCTGTGACTCATGATTTTTATTGATATGTTTTGGATAAAGTCATTGATAATTGTGCAGTGATGATTTAAACTTTAGGAGACTAGAGAATCAAGCATGATGAATCTATTTTCAAAAATTAAAATTTTGTTAGGTTGTCTACCTGAATCTAATTATTACCTTGAAGTTTGAAATTTACAAGGTTGATATCAAAAACCCATAATTTTTGTGAGATTTTGAGCCTTTTAGAGCATACATTCTTTCGTGCTCACTTTTTGATTATAAGTGAGTCAACATTGATTTGTTATTCTAGAACTTGCTTCGATTATACATGTCAAGACCACATTATTGATTTGATATACTGAAATGATAAAGGCACTTAGGATGTAAGCCACTCACTCCACTAAAAAGCCAACCCTAACAATTAACCATTAGTGAACGCTTTTGATCCTAACAACCATTTTATTGACTCACCCACTAATATTACCCCAAAACCCAGGATTTGATTTTGAGCAGTTGCCTAATTATGTTCTATATTTCAGCTATTAAAGTTCTTTCTTATTATTGTATTGATTTGTTCTTAAAAAAATGAAGTTATTCATTTCTATGTTCGAGCTTAAGCAATTAATTCCACATTCTAAAAAGAAGCTCGTTTTATTCGTTTTCAATTGATGTAATTATTTAGGATTAGTTCATTTTTCTAGTAAGGTAAATTGTCAATTCAATCTCGATTCTAACCCTTTAATTTAGCCTTTATCCATGCCTTTAACCTGAGCCCAATCACAACCCTTTTTAAAGACCTTTTGATCTGTGTATCATTTCATTTTACGGTGGTGGAGATTTGATTTTCATGCAAGCCTATGGGATTAACTTTCTTGTTCGACTTTTGAGTGCTTAATTTTGAACCTTAAACACTTTGAGTGATTTGAGTGAATCTTTAGTGAGGATGTCAACTCTTGTCGAGTTTGAGTTAAATGTGATTATTGAGGTAAGGGGAAACATTTATATTTTCGTGCTAGAAAAACTATGACTTTGATTGTTTGAATCTTTTGTACCCTTCTACTTAAATTATCAATTACGAATTATCTCTGAATTATGATGAAACACTATTGATGAATATTATGGATTAAGGAAGTTCTTTTAATTGTGAGTTGAGAATTTTGCTTGAGGACAAGTAAATGTTTAAGTGTGGGGGTATTTGATAAATCGTAATATATACATATTTTAATCCCACATTTAGCATACTTTTGGATGATTTATCCCCTGAATTGTGGAATTTGGTGCTCCTAATCCTTTAATTTCATGTTTTATACTTAGGAGGGCACCGAAGGATGAAAAGAATGAGAAATGAGCCAAAAACGGAGAAGATGGGCCAAAGTATGAAATGCACACGGCCTAGGCCCAAGCCACACGACCCTGCCTCCATTAGCAGACCCAACCACAACCTGGCCTCGACTTACACGGGTGTGTGCCACGGGCATGTCCTTGCCGTGACCTGTTTTAATTTCACTCAGATTATGATACTTAAGGGTGAAGAAAGACATTCCGAAAGCCTATATAAGCACCCTAAGTGTGACCTAAAAAGGGGCGTCCAGTTAGGTCGAAGAAACAAGCCAGAGAGGCCAGAATTGTGGGATTTACTCGATGAAAGCCAGTTGATTCATCTCAAGAAGTTGGAGTTATACTAAAGACGAAGGATCTTCCCTTCAATTTCCTTCAGGGGGTTTTAGGGTTTTCTTATGTTTTGTTTTATATTTTCTTCTGAGATGTATTCTTTTATGATTATGAACTAAACCCCTCAAATACCTGAGGGGATGAAACCTAAGACAGATCTTGTTATTGTTTTCTGAACTAGATGATAAATACTTGATTTGTTCTTAATTATGTGTTCTTAGTTCTTGCTTTAATATTTTAGGATATTGATTCCAGTATTGATGTACTTAGGCAGTGGAGCAAAAGTCCCCGTTTAATTGTAGATCTAGCATAGTTAAGTGGAGTTGATCGCAACCCTAGAAATAGAATGACGAAAATCTTTCGGACTAGGGTCAAACATAATATGGGAGTCCATAGATCGAGTTTATGCAATTCTAGGGGTTTTAATTAGAAAGAGATTTCAATTAATCAACTTAGGGTTAGACGTTAGTAGCCTCGAAAGAGGTATTAATATAACTTAGGGAATCCTATGGATCAAGTCAAGTGAATAAATCATTTGGTTCAAAGTTAAATAACAAGTGAAGTCTAGGTGGATTCTTCCTCGGGTACTGTCTTAATCAATTAGTTTTTCCCACAAGTATTTTCCCCAATTCATTCTCTTTGTCTTAGCAACCTTACCTTACTAGTTAGTCAATTTTAAATTAAACAACATTCACTTTTATCCTAGGCTAAATAATAAAAAGAAAGTTAGTATTAGTACTTTTGGTTCCTTTGGGTTCGACAATTCGGTCTTGCCACTAAGCTATACTACTGTTCGATAGGTGCACTTGCCTCAAGTCATTGTCATAGTTGGTTTCTAGGCTCAATCATTCTTTATATAAATTTTAAGACTCTGACATACGATCGCTGAATCAGGGAAAGAGTTTGTAATTTATAGTGACGGGTCATTAAACGATCTGGGATGTGTTCTGATGCAAGAAGGAAAAAATATAGCTTATGCTTCCCGATAATTGAAGCCGCATGAAAAGAACTATCTGACGTATGATTAAGAGTTGGCTGCAATTGTGTTCGCATTGAAAATTTGGCGACACTACTTATATGGTGAAAAATGCCACATTTATACGGATCACAAAAGTTTCAAATATCTGATGTCACAGAAAGATTTGAATCTGCGACAACGAAGATGGCTCGAGTTATTGAAAGATTATGAATTTGTGATTGATTATCACCTAGGAAAAGCTAATGTTATTGCTGATGCCCTGAGTCGAAACTCTTTGTTTGCATTACGAGCAATGAATACCCAGTTGATGATTTGTGATGTTGGGTCTATTTTAGCTGAATTAAAAGCTAAATCGGTATTTCTTCAACAAATCTATGAAGCATAGAAAGATGACCATGAATTGTAAGTTAAACGAATTCAATATGAGACGTTTCCTAATTCAGAGTTTCAGATTGGAGTCGATGATTGTTTAAGGTTTTGGAATAGAATTTGCATACCGAGAAATTTAGAACTCATTCAGAAGATTTTACACGAAGTGCACAATAGTTGTTTATATGTTCATCTAAGGAGTACCAAAATGTACAACGATTTGAAACAGTTTTATTGGTGGCAAGGCATGAAACGAGATATCTCAGAGTTTGTTTCTAAATGTTTGATTTGTCAGTAAGTCAAAGCAGAAACATCAAGTACCATTGGGTTTACTACAGCCTGTGATGATTCCCGAGTGGAAATGGGATAGAGTTACAATGGATTTTGTATTGGGATTGCCCCTAACTCTGAAAAAGAAAGATGTTATCTGGGTTGTCATTGATCAACTAACAAAATCTGCTAATTTATATCGATACATACAGATTGTTCACTTGATAGACTAGCTAAATTGTACATTTCTAAGATTGTTCGATTGCACGGGGTGCCGTTATCTATTACTTCTGATAGAGATCCGAGATTTACGTTACGATTCTAGAAGAAACTGCAAGAAGCTCTGGCAACAAAGTTGAATTTTAGTACTTCTTTTCATCCTTAGACTGACGATCAGACCGAGAGAGTTATTTAGATTCTTGAAGACATGTTGAGATGTTGTATTTTAGAGATTGAGGACAGTTGGGAAAAATACTTACCACTGATTGAGTTCGCGTATAACAACAGTTTTTAGACGAGTATAAAAATGCCACCGTATGAAGCTTTATACGGCCACAAATGTCGAACTCTGTTATACTGGACTGAACTAAGTGAGAAAAAGATTCACGTGGTTGAATTTGTAACAGCAAGATTTTGGGGCTAGTCGGAACAGTGGTTTTGGAACCACTAATCCGAGGCCTGAGAAATTATTTTTAATATTACTTTTTATGTGAGTTAATTTTAGTGATCGCATGCTTAATTTTGAAAAAGAACTAAATCGCATAAAGTACAAAAGTTTTGTTCTACAAGCTAAATGTAACACCCCAAACCCGGCCTAGAAGTTAAGCCTGAATCCAGCGTGTCACATTGAAGTGTTTTTGCGAAAACCTTGTTTTCATTGAAAACCCTTCTAGAGAAAAGTTAAGTAAAATACAGTTTGCTTTCAAAACAAGGTGTATCCAAAAAAAAAAAACCATTTCCTTGTTACTATGTAAAAAGATCCTTCGACAGCGGAATCTCGTTCTTAAAACAAAATTATTTTCAAAACTTCAAATATGCTTAAAAGAAATAAATCCAGGTTTCATTTCCAAATTTCAATGCATAGTGGAAGTATTGAAATAGTAACTAGAGGGAAAACCATATTACAATCCGAAATAAAATAACTTAAATAACTTAAAATATAGAATTTCGATATTAAGAAAAACAGGTCTAATCGTCTTGCTAGTTGGCCATCTCTGAGTCCTTTCATCCATCGAACCGCCTACTGAGGATCACCTGAGAAAAATAAAAGAGGGATTGAGTTTTCGAAAACTCAGTGTGTACGACCCTTGTCAAACAAATAGCATACATATCATATTATTAACATAATAACATCATACATGCAATGTAATGCAAACCCTCCCCAAATTATCCATCTGGTACACATCGTCTCTGTCCAACCGAAACACTTCTGTGGGGTTTTCTAAATCGACCCACCCATCCAATACACTTCAAGGGTATCTCAGTTACGGTACTACCAAACGTTCAGCAAAGCTGCTAATCATATAATGGCCTTAAAAATCCATCGGTGGATCCACAGTTGTCAAGCAACCATGCGATCCTCACATACTTCCTTCGTTCCATAATTCCCACCCATATGCAACCTAAACAAAATATCATATAAATGCAGCAAATGTATATGTAACATCCATAAATCTTACATTCAACACATAGGGGTATTTTAGTCATTTCACAAATCAAGGGTATTTTGGTAATTCTTAACAGTATGGGTCTTAATTACGAACCTTGGCCCGTCAACAAGTCCTTGCGGCTAAAGTGAACAGACACCACGCACCAGGTAGGATTCTAGAGAAGAGGAGGTGGGTCATTAGAACTGCTTAAGTACCAAGCTCTCCCTGGATCCAATCCTAAACATGCATATGCCTATTGCCACACTTAAACCTTATGACCTGTTCACAGTCGTACTTAATAAATTATTAAAGTTTTATGTAAGGTTAAGCAATTTACCAAATACTAAGCTCAAGAACCCTTACAAAGCCTAAACAAATTCACATACATTCATATGGCCCACCAGGCCCAATCTCATTCGTATGGCCCACTAGGCCCAAATCACATTCGTATGGCCCCTCTGGCCCAATCACATTCCTATGGCCCATTAGACCCATATCAATTCCAAGCCATGTAACCAGCATGACTAGTTCATCACTTATTACCAAATCATCAAATTTGCCTATTTTAAGCCTACGGCCTATCGAGCCCATTTTGCCCATTCTGGCCCAGTTGGCCACAACACGACCTAATTCCATGAGATCACTCATGGGGTCTTTGTTATTGATTCCATTTCCCTCATATGAGTGTTTGCACACTCGCAAGACTACCGAAGCCAAACTTTTGGGATTTTGGGATTTCCCAATCGATTGTGTGTGTATAAAGTATGTACACACCTGATAACCAAAACACGCTGCGATCTCCTTAGCCACGATCCTACAAACGATGTCACTCAAATTAATCACATATACTTATCGAATACTTTACCAAAAAGCCGAAGTCTCACCTTAACCTTACCTGAAACACCAAGCCTTAATAGCTCTTCTTTGATCACTAATCACGCGTAGCTCCTAAATCTGCATCATTTTTAATCATTAAAAACAGAATAATAGGTGACTTGTATCTAGCACAAGTCCTCCTTTCCCTATCTATGACCATTCGGCCAACACCTAAACCAAAATAGAGAATACTTACCCAAGAAGCAATCGGCCCAAGAGGTATTCGGCTTTTGAGATTAGTATAGTGAAAGGGGTTATTCGACACAAATAAGAAGAAGAAAAGAAGAAGGAATTGGCTAAAACCAAGGGTGAATCAAAAGAGAATTTGAGAAGAAAAAGTATGGAAGATCGATAAGCAAAGAAGGAATTCGGCTTCTGAGTACTTAGAGAGAAAAAGTATTTTGGCAACTCAAAAATGAGGAATTCGGCTAAAGGGAAAAACAATTTTGGCATTACCCTAGAATTCCCAAATCGGCACCTATATATAGCCTATAGTCGAATTTCCTATCCCTATATTCCCAATTCAGCTCCACCTCTTCCACATATCTCATCTCCTAATTTTTCTCCACGATCTGCTCCTATAATCTCTCCATGACCATTTCAAATCTCTCATCCATCAGACTTTCACTGCAACACAAACTCTAGCCGTCCTAACAGCAAAATAAATACCCCAATAAAATAACATGCCACTACTCGAACCTTGGACTCCCTTGCCTGCTAATGACGCCACCTCTCTGCTTTCTAAGTGGCACCACTTTGCCACTACACCACATGCTCTTTTTGTGTCATTTTTCTTCCTCATTTATTTAAAAGGCCTACTAATTGAAGTCACAGTTCCCTTGGGGCTAAAACCAAAAATTTTCCTATACCCTTACTTGATCCCAGGACATATCCAACACCCCTAGACACTGCAAATTTATTACCTACATGCCAATTGTCATTTCCTTGCTCACTTAAAAATTTTCTGAGACCCAAAGCCCAAAGCCCAAAGCCCAAAGCCCAATTCATCTAGGCCTAAAAATTTATGGTGTTACACTAAAGGTGTCAAATAGCTATAGAACCTTAAATTGGAGGTCCTTAATGTGCAATGAGGCCCTTAGAAGAGTGTTGGTCAGCCATAGGGGACAAGAAAATGCAAATTGGTCAAAGTTGGTGGAAATAGTTGACTTAATTGATGAAATAAAATAAAGAGAAAAAAAAAGGTATCACCTTTCATCTTCATCCTCTCCACCAAAAATATCAGCAAAATAGGGGTTTTGGAAGCTTGAAATTTTCAGCAACTTACAATCTTTGCAAATTAAGAAAAACGAAGTCCGGACCTAGACCAGGGGAAAACCTAGCTAGTAGACTAATTCAATCTAGTCTCCCATTTTTTGTATACCGAGGTAAGTCGTACGTAAATAATACAACTCTATAGTTATAATGCATTAAACAATTGATATTGCATAAAATGGTTGATTATTGTTATGAATATGCATGACAAAATTTGATGTGGTATACACTCAGTTGAACCTTAGAAATCGATTGGATATCCAAGCCATGACATTTGGATGATATGTGTGCTAGTGTAAGACCATGTTTGGGACATGGCATCAGCTACATTATGAAAGCCAGTGTAAGACCATGCCTAGGACATGGCATCGGCCTCAATCTGTGAGCCAGTGACAGACCATGTTTGGGACATGGCATCGGCATTGAGACGAGAGCTAGTGTAAGACCATGTCTGGGACATGGCATCAGCCTCGATACGTGAGCCAATGTAAGACCATGTCTAGGACATGGCATCGGCATTGAGACGAGAGCTAGCATAAGACCATGTTTGGGACATGGCATCGGCCTTGATACCTGAGCTAGTGTAAGACCATGTCTGGGACATGGCATTGGCATTGAGACGAGAGCTAGTGTAATACCATGTCTAGGACATGGCATCAGCATCGTACCCTCCTGTGTGATGCTTGTCGAGTATCTTTTGGTATTCCAACTGGTTCAATGGGTAATTTAAAGTTTGTGTCAAAAGTGAGAAGAGTTATGACTATGTTGTAAGTGATACAGGTACCTACATGAAACTATGAGAAATGAGCTCGATTTATGATGTATGATTAGTAAGGATGTAAATGATAAGTTATGCCTTTAATCATTCAAGAATTATGTGCAAGTTTATATTATGCTATGAGTATATAATGCATGGTAATTGTTGTTAATTATTTACCTGCGACTTACTAAGCTTTATGCTTACTCCCTTTCCTTTCCATTTTCTTATAGTATAGCCAAGCTAGCTCGGGGATCAAAGGATGTCTGAGGCTCGATCACACTATTAATCTGAACATTTGGTAAAGTTAGATTTAACATTTTGATTATGGCATGTATAGGGACTTGGTCTTTGTCAAGTGTCATATTGTTTTCGCCAAATGTGTTGGCTTATCTTAAAGATTGACACATTTTGTATAAGGCCATGGTTGATGGCTATTACTTGTTATTGATATATAGAAATGATGATGTTTTTTTCATGAATGTGAAAATTGCATGGTTGAGTATTTGGTATGTTAATGCATGAATGAGTAGGTTATTTGATATGGCTTATGTTGGTGCAAGTAAGGGTGACAGCAAGGAGTTGGTAATATAACCTTGTTTTGTCCACACGGGTAGACAATGTAACACCCCTAACCCGTAACCATCACCGGAATAGGGTTAAGAGACATTACCAGACATATTAGAATTTTTACGATCATTTCACAACACAAGATACATCATCATCATAACATAGCAAATCATAAACATAGAGTCCTTAAATAGGTCTACGAGACCTTAAACATGGATTAGGAAGGGGTCGGGACTAAACCGAGCACATACAAATTTTTTTCAAAAAACAAATATTTTTCAAAGTTACAGAGGTCACACGCCCGTGTAGGCCGGCCGTGTGCCTCACATGGCATTAGACACACCCAGTGTCCAAGCTGTGGCAAAACAGAGCATACATATTGACTTATCCACACAGCCGAAGACACGTCCGTGTGCTTGACCGTGGGCATCACTGACATAATTCAGATGGCCAGTCACATGCCTGTGTCTCTAGCCCGTGTGCGAGACTGACTTGATTCGAATTACAATCTTAAGGGACACGATCGAGACACACGCACGTGTGCTCAACCGTGTGGGAAAATATAGGCCATTTCCTTGGCCAATTTGCCACCCAAATTTTGGGTCAAACCTACAAGCATCGTACCTCAAAGGCATCCAAATCATACCAAAACATGCATAATTTAACTCTTAACATCATCATTCATTTTATATACAAATCTAACTCAAACATATCAATTCAAAGTATCAATTATACATCAAGAACATATAACTATTATATCATTTTAACCCATACCAATCTATACATTTTCTCATCATATCAACTTCACAAATTAATCAAGAAACTTACGAACATTGACCATTTCATTTTGGCCATTCATTAGCTCATCAAAACATTTCACCTCATGCACAATAAACTAGAACAAAACTCACCTGAAAACTCATTCTTTAACAAGCCATATCACATGGCCATTTTACACATCTCAAAACATAATCAAAACTTACTAGACTAGACATGCCATACTTTAATATATATATATACATTTTCAAAAGGGTACCAAAATATAGTTCGATAGTGTGGTGATGATCCTCGACGATCCCCGAGCTTCTCGTAGCTTTAATAATCTATAAAACAAACAACAAACAAACACACAAAGTAAGCTATCATAGCTTAGTAAGTCATAAGCAAATAATGTACAATTAAACATTTACATTAAGTCAACTAGCCAAATCAAAACAAACTTAACCAAATGTACATCTATTCTGTTTGCAACCTCAAATATTATCATATTTACATTAACATTATAACATCAATAGCCAAGTGCACATATACTACTTAGCACAAATAAATTTCCCTTTTATTTAACTAATTCATATATTCATCTTAATTACACATATTTACCTTACTTTCATATTCATATAACATAGCATGTACATGAATCTTTTAGTTCATTTTCACATTCAATTTTAGCTCGATATGCCCGTTGAACCAATCAAAATTAATAAGGATACTCGGATAGTCGAAAATCTCGTACAATGCCAGCATCCCAGATGTGGTCTTACATGTAAATACATATTGATGCCACTGTCCCAAATAGGGTCTTACACGAATCAAATATGATGCCAATGTCCTAGACATAGTCTTACATGTAAACACAAGTCAATGCCAACGTCCCATACGTGGTCTTACACGAAAACATATATCAGAATCCTATGTCATGACATATGTATCCTAACTATTGCTAAGGTTCGTACGGGGCTTTCAGGCATTGTACCTCGAACATTTCAGGCTCATGAATATTGTTCACTTGCTCAATTCATTTTAGCATATTAAATACACAAGTAATAATTCAATTTGGCACTATTAAAATGAATACAATAGAATTTATCGATATTTATGTACTTATGAACTTACCTCGGATAACGACGGATGAAATCGACTACTTGACTACTTTCAACTTCCCCCAATCTAATTCTATTTTCTTTCGTTCTTGATCTAAATCAATTCAAATTTAACTAATTTAATCACACATTCATTCAAATTCATTTAAAAGTACATAAATGAGCCAATTTCACTTTTTCCCCTTACATTTCATGTTTTTCACAAATTAGTCCTTATTTCACAAAACACAAAATATTCAAAATTTAACCTTTTTATTTTTTTGAATATTTATTATACTCATATAAGTCCACACATTTAATTTATTTCACATTTTAACCCCTCAATTTATTATTTTCACAATTTAGCCCAAATTACTCAAATTCGTCAAATATTCAAAGACAAAACATTATAATCTATCACATATCTTTTATTTAGCATTATTAAACAACAAAAATGACAAGCTATCATCAATGGCAAAACACAAAATCATCATCAAATTCAAAAATTAAAACATGGGCTTTGTAGTATTCGAAACAACGATCATAAAAACATAGAAATTATCAAAAACCGAACAAAACTCATACTCAATCAAACAAAACCTTAGCCGAAACCTATCAAGCTTTTCTTCTTTCATTTTCTTTCAATTTTCGGCAAACAAGATGATAAATGACTTATTTTTTTATGTTTGTTTTATTTAATATAACTTTAATAATCAATTTACATATTTAACCTTTTAATGAACATATAATAACATATATAATGGTTGGTCATTAATGTCCATTAACCATATTAATGGTTTATTTACATAATAAGGACTTCATAGTTAATAAGCCATAGCAATTTAGCACATTAACAATAACATTCAACTTTTGCATTTTCTTCAATTTAATCCTTTTATCAAATTAAGCACACAAACAGATAATTTAATTCACAGAAATTTCACACATATCAATTCACATACTATAAGCACGAAAAAAATAATATTAAAATATTTTCTGACTCAGATTTGTGGTCCTGAAACCACTATTCCGACTAGGGTCTAAAACGGACTGTTACAATTCTTCCCCCCTTAGGGATTTTCGTCTCCGAAAATCTTACCGGCGAAAAGGTTTGGGTATCGATCTCTCATAACATCCTCAGGCTCCCAAGTAGCTTTTTCAACCCCGTGTCGATGCCATAAGAATTGCACTAAAGAAATTTTCTTATTTCTCAATTTTTTTCATTTCATAATCTAAAATTCAGATCGGTTCTTCCTTGTAAGTCATATCAGATCGAATCTCAACTTCAGATGGAGAGATTACATGTGATGGATCGGATCGATATTGTCGAAGCATCAAAACATGAAATACTTTATGGATCCTTTTTAACTCAGGTGGCAACAACAGTCTGTAAGCAACTGGCCTGATACGCTCGATAATCTCATACGGTCCAATAAGTCTTAGACTTAATTTGCCTTTACGACCAAATCAGACTATTTTCTTCTATGGTGAGACTTTCAAAAACACTTTGTCCCCTATCTGAAACTCAATATCTTTTCGTTTCAAATCTGTGTACGACTTCTGATGATCTGATGCGGCTTTCAAACTATCGGGAATCACTTTCACTTTTTGTTCGATCTTTTTGATCAAATCAACCCCGTGTATCTTATTCCCACTGAGCTCAGTCTAATACAAAGGTGTTCGACATTTACGACCGTACAAAGCCTCATAAGGTGCCATTTTGATACTCGATTAAAAACTATTATTATAGGCAAATTCAATCAGTGGCAAGTATCGTTCCCACGTACAACATCTCATCATATCCTCGAGTATTTGAATAATTCATTTAGACTGACCATCTGTTTGTGGATAGAAAGCAGTGCTAAAGTGTAGTTTTGTACCTAGTGCATCTTGCAGTTTCTTCCAGAACTGCGATGTGAACCTCGGATCTCTATTCGAAACAACAGAAATGGCTACTCCATGTAATTTCACAATCTGAGAGATATACAACTAAGTGAATAATCTTTGCAAACCGAAACAAAGTGAGCCGACTTAGTCAATTTATCTACAATAACCTAGATTGTGTCTTTCTGACTCGGCGACAAAGGCAAACCTAATAAAAATCCATTGTGACTCTGTCCCATTTCCACTCAGGTATCATAATCGGCTGAAGTAACCCAGAAGGTACCTGATTGTCGGCTTTAACTTGCTGACAGATCAAACATCTCGAAATAAAATCAGAGATATCTCGTTTCATACCAGGCCACTAGTAAAGTTGTTTCAAATCATTATACATTTTTGTGCTACTCAGATGAACAGATAACCGACTACTATGAGCTTCATTCAAAATCATCTGAACCAATTCTAAATTTCTCGGAACACACATTCTGTCTTTGAGCCTCAATCAACCTTCAGCATCAACTCTGAATTCTGAATCAGTATTCGCATCACATTGAGCCTGTTTTGCTATCAATTTGTTATCAGCTTTTCGAGCCTTACAAATTTGCTGAATAAATAACGGTTTCGCTTTTAACTCAGCTACTAGCGAACCATCATCGGATAGGACCAACTGAGTATTCATCACACGTAGGGCAAACAATAATTTCTGACTCAAAGAATCAGGAACAACATTGGCTTTTCCCGAATGGTAATCAATTACAAGCTCGTAATCTTTTAACAACTCTAACCATCTTCGTTGTCGTAGGTTCAAATCTTTTTGTGTCATCAAATATTTTAAACTTTTATGATCAGAATAAACATGACATGTCTCACCGAACAGATAGTGGTGCCAAATTTTCAACGCAAACACAATAGCTGCCAATTCCAGATCATGTGTCAGATAGTTCTTTTCATGCGACTTTAACTGTCTCGAGGCATAAGCTATGACTTTGCCTTCCTACACCAAAACACAACCCAAACCATTCAAAGATGTATCACTATAGATAACAAATTCTTTACCCGATGCAGGTTGAACTAGTACTGGAGTTTCAGTCAACAAAGCTTTCAACTGATCGAAACTTTTCTAGCACTTTTCTAACCACTCGAACTTAACATCTTTCTGAAGTAGTCACGTTATAGGGGTTGCAATCATAGAGAAAATTTTTACAAACCGTCTATAGTAACAAGCTAATCCCAGAAAACTTCGGACTTCAAATACATTTCTAGGAGGCTTCCAATCTAGTATAGCCAAAACCTTGTTCGAATCAACCCGAATACCCGATGCTGATACAATATGTCCTAGAAAACTGACTTCTTGTAACCAGAACTCACATTTACTAAACTTCGCATACAACTGCTTATCATGCAAAGTTCGTAGCACTAATCTCAAATGTTCAGCATATTTGGATTCATCACGGGAATAGATCAATATGTCATCTATGAACACAACCACAAATCGATCCAAATACTCTCTAAAGATCTGATTCATTAAGTCCATAAAAACAATAGGTGCATTAGTAAGTCTGAAAGGCATAACTAGAAACTCATAATGTCCGTACCTCGTTTAGAAAGCAGTTTTCGGTACATTGGAGTCTTTAACTCACAGCTTAAAATAACCCGATATCAGATCTATCTTAGAAAACACAGTAGCCCCTTTCAACTGATCGAACAAGTCGTCAATCCGTGGCAAAGGATATTTATTCTTTATGGTCACTTTATTTAGCTATCGATAGTCAATGCACTTTCTGATAGTTCTGTCTTTATTTTTCATAAACAAAACCGATGCACCCTAGGGAGAAAAACTCGGTCATGCGAAGCCTTTATCAATCAATTCTTGCAACCGAGTCTTCAACTCTTTTAATTCAGTCGGTGCCATTCTATATGGAGCTATCGAAATTGGAGTCGTCCCCAGCACTAATTCAATACCAAACTCTACCTCTCGTGTTGGTGGCAAACCCGGTAATTCTTCAGGAAACACATATAGATACTCACACACAACTAGTACTAATTCAATTTTCTTTTTTGTCACTTTAGAGTTAAGCACATAAGAAAAGTAAGCTTCCGAACCCTTTCTTAAATATTTTTAAGCTAACATCGAAGATATCACTGCCGATAAACCATTCAGATCATTAGACTCAATTCGAATAATCTCATCATTCTGACATCACAAATCAATAGTTTTCCATTTGCAATTCACAATAACATCGTGCAAAGTTAACCAATCCATACCCAACATTATATCAAACTCTTCGAATGGCAACAACATTAAATCAGCTAGAAAACATGAATCTCGAATCATCAACAGACAATTCTTGCACACCTTATCAACTAAAAGGCACCGGCCTAAGGGGTTCGATACTCTAATCATAAACTAAGTAGACTCTACAGGCAAACTCTTACTCGATACTAAAGTCTTACATACATAAGAATAAGTCAAACCAGGATCAATCAATGCAATAACACTAATATCATAGAGAGTGAAAGTACCAGTAATCACATCTAGAGATGAAGCTTCTTTGCGGGCGCGAATAGCATAAGCTCTGGCAGGTGCACGAGACTCCTATCTAACAACTGTGCCTTTAGTTCCTCTTTGAATACCACTCACATTACCCGTATTACTCGGTCTGACATTCTGTACTATCTTTTGCTCAGCCAACTCAGGGTACTCGCGAATGAAATGATCTAATGATCCATATTTGAAATAGGCTCGATCATTCAATCTATAACTATCGAGATGTCATTTACCACAATATTTGAACTCCAGTTGATTTGATCTGACATTACCAACACTATCTACTGAGGTAGCTTTCGAACTCACAACAGCTAGAGTCATCTCGAAATTTATTTGATGCCTGATGGAATGACTTACCCTGTAACAACCCGATTTAGGGGCTAGTCAGAACAGTGATCACGGGATCACTAATTTGAGGTTAGAGAAAATTATTTCCATGATATTTTATGAGTTATAGTGTGATGGTATAAGTGTATGAAAATTTTGGTGCTTTAATTTTATCGATTTCTTACTTAATCGCAAAAAAGGACTAAATCGCATAAAGTGCTAAAGTTCTATTTTATAAGCTAAAGGTGCCTAATAGCCATATATTGCAAATTGGAGGTCTTTAAAAGGTAATTAGCACCATAGTAAATAGTTGGCCTGTAACAGTCTGGTTTATACCCTAGTTGAAATAGTGGTTTCGGGACCACAAATCCGAGCCTGAATAATATTTTAATAATATTTTCTATGCCGTTGATATGTGATTAAGCATGTGCTAAATTTTCGTAAGTTATTTTGTTCGTTTGTGTGTTTAATTTAACAAAAGGATTGAATTGCATTAAATGTGAAAGTTGCTTGCTATTTGTTAAAGTACCTAAGTGTTGTGGCTTTGTAAAGCTGAAAGCCTTAAATGGCAATTAATCCATTATCATGTTAGTGGATGGCTAAGGTCATGAATAATCTTGATATTATGTGTTTTGTATATTATTATTAAAGGTCATTTTTGTACATCCATTATTAAGTTTATTTTAGTAAAATAAGGCATGAAAATGGATTTTGTTCATCCATTCTTCCACCAAAAAACACAAAAAAAAATAGGGAAGAAAGGCTTTGTTATATTCGGCTCTTGTAAGGTTGAATCAAGGTATGTTTTCGGTTGGTTTTTGATAATTTCTACGTTTTTGTAGTCGTTGTTTCGAGAGCTATCAAACCCATATCTCAATTTCATGAATTAGTGATGTTTACCATTGATGTTATGTTGAGTTTTGTGATACTTTATGGTGTTAAATGAAAGATATGTAATTGATGAATATACTTTGTTCTTGAATTTTTGAGGAATATAGCTAAATAAGGCTAAATTGAGAAAATGGCAAATTGAGGACTAAATTGTGAATTTGATGAAAAATGTGGGCTTCTATGTGATGTGTATTCATTCGGCCAAGCTTTTGTATAAGTGGATTTTGTGAATTTGATGTTTTGAGAAAATTGGACTAAATTGATAAAGTGTGCAAATATGAGGGTTAATTTGCAAATAGCCCTAAATGTGTGTGTCCTTGGATTGAATTGAATGAATTAGAGAATAAAAAGGGTTAATTCTGAATATGTTTAGATCAAGAAAAGAGGAAAACAAACTTAGATCGTGGGAAAGCGAAAGTAATCGAGTAGCTGTTTTTATTCCGATAAACCGAATCCGAGGTAAGTCACTATGCAAATAAACGCATTTATATGAAATTGTAAATGTTCTCATGATTATTGTGGATAATGAATATCTATGTGATGTTATGCATATGAATTCTGAGATAAGGTCGATATATAGCTAAGTCATGACATAGATATCTGTTCTGTTTCATCATGTAAGACCACGTCTGGGACGTTGGCATTGATTTGAGATTCATGTAAGACCCTGTCCAGGACAGTGGCATCGATATCTGATTATGTGTAAGACCACGTCTGGGACGTTGGCATTAATATAAGCTTTACGTATAAGACCACGTCTGAGACGTTGGCATTATTATGATCTTTACGTGTAAGACCATGTCTGGGACATTGGCATCGTTCTGATTCATGTAAGACCCTGTCCGGGACAGTGGCATTAATATTTGAGTACATGTAAGACCTCGTCTGGGACGATGGCATTGTACTACTATTCTGAGCTTTTGAGTATCCTACTGGATTCCTTATGGTTCAACGGGCAAGTCTGAAATACAAATGACAAATCCAAGCTTTGATAGATTAAGTAAATGAATGTCTGATTCAGGTACGTTGATTATACACCAAATGTGTATATAAGGTAAGCATCTAAGTGATCTTACTATGATGATATGTATATGAAATTGATGATACAATATGTAAAGTTTGACTAGAGTTGTGTGGCTAGATGAGCTATGTGTTTATATATGATTCTTGAATGGTGAAAATGGCTAAGTGATTGATATGTGCCAATGTATTTATTTGCAAATATGCTTTCCATACCAAGTTTATTTGTATATGACTTACTAAGCTTTTGGAAAGCTTACTCTGTGTGTGTGTTTAATCTATTTTATAGGTCGTCAAAGCTACTGAAGGCTCAGGACCGTCACGAATCATCATCACACTACTAAAACTTATTTTGGTACACTTTGAAAATGCATATAGCTCAATATGGCATGTATAGGCTAGTCTTGGTATAAGTTGTAAAGAGAACTTGGCCATGTGATTTGGCTAGATATGTTTTGATATATGCTTAAACAAGTATGATATGTGAAGTTGTTTTGGTATGATTAGTAGATATGGAAAGGGTTTTGAAATGGTAATTTTATAGGTGAATGATGTTTGAGCATAATTGTGTTTTGGTCATGCAAATTGTTATGTTTGGAGTTAATTTCGAATGTATTAATGTGTGATTCTCCTTAGTTGTCAAATATGCATGATTTGGTATGACTATTTGGTATGTTTTAAATGGCTATATGTGAATGAAATGGGATGATATATGTTGCTTATAGGCTTGACCCTTGTGGGTGGCATTTTGGCCTTGTGAATGGCCTATAATGTCACACGGTTGTGGCACACGGGCGTGCCTAAGACCATGGGAAAATTGGTAGAATGTAGCCTAAAAATAACACGGCCTTGACACGGGCGTGTCTTGTGGCCATGGTGGGGAAGTCAGTATAGGACCACGGTCAGGACACACGGCCGTGTCTGGTGGCCGTGGGGACCAAGTCAGTATATAAGCACGAAGGGACACACGGGGGTGTCTCGAAGCCATGGAGGGCACACGGTCGCCTCCCAAGGGCGTGTCTCCCCTGTATTTTAGAAAAGTTTCAAATTTTCATGGAATTTCATATGTGTTTCAGTTTAGTCCTGACTCGACTTCTAAGCATGATTAAGGTCTCGAGGACCTGTTTAAGGGACATTATGTTTGAGAATGATAATTGAGTGTATGTTTTTGTCTGTGAATAGGGGTGTTACATGGCCGACCATAGGGGATCATAGGAGACAAAGATGGACAAATTAGTCAGAGTTGGTAAAAGTTGGTGACTAAATTGACTTGTATTAATAAAATAAAGAAAAGGAAAATATCATCTTTTTCTCTCTTCTTCTCAACCAAAAATTGGCAGCCAAATAGGGGTTTTGAAAGCTCAAAATTTCAGCAAACTCTTCTCCTTTCTAGTAAGTGATTTTAATGGCTTTTCTTGATGATAGTTGTACATTTGGGACCCGTAAAGCTTAAGCTTTCTATTGAGGGGACTAATTTGTAATATGGTGAAGAGTTTAGAAATTTTCCATGAGAGTTTTCATTGTTAATCACTGCATTTTTATGAAAGAAAATGAGTCTTGGTTGTTAGATGAGCAACTTTTGTGAAAGGTGTTGCCATGAAAACACCTAATTGAACCTTGGTGTAAAGGTTATAAAATTTGTAGTAAATGTGTGAAATGTTGGTTTCTGATGATAGCCATAAGAGAATTAAATGTTCACCTAGGCTTGTTGGAGGTAGAAACATGATTAGAATCGATTTCCGAGCTTAGGGGTAATATGGTCATTTTACCAAAGCATAACGACCAAATAGTAATTTTGTCAAAGCATGATTATTAAAATGCTTTTATTAATTTGATGATTAAAATGAGCTAATTTGCTATTATAGAGCAAGAAGAACCAATAGTTTACCTTGATCGGGGAAAGAACAAAATCTCAGACTAGATCGACGATCTAGCTTATTTTGAAATCGAGGTAAGTTTGTATGTGATAAATTCAACGTTATGTTAGCATGTTTGAGAATATTTGGTATTTGATGCTGAATTGAGTATTTGATGCTGAATGAGTAAGTTGAGATGTTGAAGTCATAATGGACTGTAATGAATGTAAAAATGCTATCATTAAGACATGAAATGGATAAGGTCCCGTATAAGACCATGTCCGAGACATGACCTCGGCATTGAATTGAGATCCCATATAAGACCATATCCGGGATATGGCTTCTGTATTGGATATGAGAATCATATAAGACCATATTCAGAATATGGCATCGATACTTGATGTGAGATTTCCGTATAAGACCATATTCGAGATATGGCATCGACATTCAGAGGTGACCCCATGTAAGACCACATCTAGGGTGTGGCATTGGCTTTGTACTTATATTAATAACGATGAAAATGCGTCTTTGAGTATCCCTAGTGATTAATGGGATAAATAGATGAGTGTGGAAATTGAAATGAGATTAGTACTAAACACATGTGAATGAGTGAATACAGGTACTCGTGAATGATTCACGAAGAAATAATTACAACATGTGGCATGGTATGTGCTAATTAAGGGCAAATATGAGTAAGTATGGCGAATAGCCTATGACCTTGTGTATGGTTAATTATTGTCATGGATGGATTTTACCATGAGCTTATTGTTGCTATTTATTTCCATGCAAACTTGCTAAGCTTTATGCTTACCCCTTTTTATTGCCCTTTTTCCTTTTAGTATCGCCAAGATAACTCGAGGAACGTGGAACGTCGGAGTTCAGAAATCTCACTATCGACATCACTTTGGTATAATAATTTAGACTTATCTTGAGTATGGCATGTATAGGACTTCGGTATTTTTTTAGGTCGTAATTGTTAGCCAAAGTGTTGGCTATGTTTGTTATTAAATTAATTTTGTAAATGGTCATTGGAATTGGGCCAATACTTGACACGTATATATATTCTATGAGGATGAAATTATAAATTGTATGCTTGGTGAATGTTTTGAATTGAGTTCTTGGATGTGCCTTTGGGTTATGAGTTGTGTTGAGATGAGTTGGAGTAAGTATGTTTGCTATGCAGGGTGGCATTTGGCTTGGAATAGAGCCTTTTTAATGTCCACAAGGGTAGACGCACGGGCGTGTGTCTAGGCCGTGTGAGACACACGGTCAGCCCCATGGGCGTGTTGATCAGCCGTGTATCTCCTTGCATGCTAGGTTTGCAAGTGAGTATCCTTAGTAGTAAACACACGGGCAGAGACACGGCCGTGTGTCTCAGCTGTGTGGGAGGCACGGCCTTGGACATACACGCCCATGCCGTGTGAAGTTTGCAATTTAAATGTGGAATTTAATTCGACACACGGTCTAAGGACACGGGCGCGTGCCTTGGCTGCGTGACCATAGTGAGATGATGTCATCATAAAGAGAATGCCAAGGTTTTGGCACACGGGCTAAGAGACAGGCGTGTTAAAGCCGTGTGAGAGATAGGGGCCAGGGACACAGACGTGTGTCTGGCTGTGTGAAACAAGTCAGTGTCGACCACGGGTGAAAGGCACGGGCATGTCTTAGGGGCGCACAAACGTTACCCCTGTTTTGATGAAGAATTTTCCAAGTTCGTAAAAGTTCCTGGTTTAATTCCGAAACCTCTCGGAAGTATGTTTAGGGCCTCGTAGGCCTAGAATGAGCAGAATATGGGTTTATATGGAAACTCTTTATGGTAAAAAGAAATTTTATAACCCAGTGTGATATGTTTAAGCAAGTTTAGTTAGGTAATGCTTCAAATCCGATTTCGGCTTCGAACGTGGGTAAGTGGTGTAACATTTATTGGTATCAGATCTACAATTTAGTCGATTCTAAGACTAACATAGCGTAAGTCTGAGTCTAGCTATACATGCCATATGCAAGAGTAATTGAGTAATGATAGTGTGATGGATCTGGACATTTTAAATTTGTGTTTTTATGTAGTAAATGGATTCTGATCTAGATCGAACTGCAGTCGATGATGCTGCGAGTAATGCCCCAGCTCCCCCTCAAGGGACCGCGCCAGTGAATAGTAGACCTGAGACTTTGGGTCAGGGAGAAGAGGCCCAAGAAGCCTTTCTCCGTATGATAAGCAACTGGTATACTGAGTATACCCGAGCAAATCCTAATGCTCAACCCCCTCCACCCCACCTATTGCTCAAACAGCTCCAGTAGCTCCTGAAATGGTTGAGGTAGTAAGAAGAGAAAGACCTCCGGTCGATAAAATCTTGAAGCAAGGAGCCGAGGAATTTCGGGGTAGTAAGGATGATGATTTGGAGAGAGCAGAATTCTAGCTCGAGAATACAATCAAAGTATTCGATGAGTTATCATGCATGCCTGAGGAGTGCTTGAAGTGTGCGATAACTCTCTTGAGAGATTCGGCCTATCGGTGGTTGAATACCCTTGTGTCTGTGGTACCAATGGAGAGAGTTAGCTGGGAATTCTTCCAAGAGGAATCCTGGAAGAAGTATATCAGCCAGAGTGGAACAGTGGAAATGTGCAAGTGTACACAATCGCAACAAGTAATAAATTGACAAGTAAATGTCGAGTATCGTACCCACAGTGACTATAAAAGAATTATTTATGAAAGTAAGTTTAAACATTTTGGTGAAGAAAAAATATTTGGATTTGGGAAGTGATTAAAAACTAGAAAACAAAGTAAAATAAAATAAAATAAAGTTCTAATTCACGATTTCAAAAGCTGATTTTAATCAAGATGATATAATTGTGTTGGATTAATTACGTTTTTCTTAACTTAGAATTATTAAACTTATGCTTATACTTGTTACGAATAAATCACGGCAACTCCATAATTTGCTAACTTATGAACATATTTACAAATAAAAAATCCATTCACCTCTTGTACATATTCCTATGTCAATTCGACCGATTAAACAAATTTATAAAGGTAAACATGTTATTGCACACACATACTTATTAAATTAAACAATCTCTCACATATTCCTATGTCGATTCAAGCGATTAATCAACCTAATAAGCATATAAAAGACTATGAACGATTAATTCAACCTAATAAGCATATAAAAGACTATGTGAGGTAACAAAGTATCCTTACCTTGAAACAGTTTAATCACAAAAATCTTGCAAGTTATGCGAGGCATATGTATCGCCAAATACAATGCTAATCTAATCTTCAGCTACCTTAGAAGATTTAGACATGCACTGATTAAGTACTGTGTCCATTAATTACAATTTCAATGTGTTTAAATAATTAATTTTTTAGTAAAATAAACAATTAAAATGCCAGAATAACTTAAGCATGATTTTACTTAATCAAGCATTTTACCGAGACCTATAACAATATAAACACAATTTAAATAATTTAAAAGGACGACATGCAATCAACCCAACACGAATTAAATTCAAGCTAAGTTGATTAAATTAACCATTCCAATAGCATAAATATTCATAAAAATGTTTGTCAAAACAACAACGAAATTTAAAGAGATAGGGAACAAGAAGCAAATCCGATGTTTCTCCGTGGCTTGACTGCTTGTTCCGTTCTTCGTCCTTCGTTGTCCTCGGCTATCAGTGGCTTATGAACACTCTAATTGCTGCTCCAAATGGCTGAGAAAAACACCTCCCAAGAGGGGAAATCGGCACAAGAAGGTTTGGTTTTTTGGAGAAAAAGAGAGAATGGAGACAAAAGTTGTGAGAGAAGAGATGTGAATGAGGGATGAGGGATGCTTTGAATGATCAGCCTTTTCTAAAAATAGCAGCCAAAGAGCCACCCCTTGGCCGGCCTCTTATGTGGCAAAGTTGATGGCTTCAACTTTGCTAAATATGGCTTGGGGCAAATCTACAAAGCCACTAATTGTGGAGGGGGTTTAATGCAACTTTGTCAAGTCTTCAAGGGGCTCAAGGGCCTCTTTGAAAACTTAATGAATCAGCTAATAAGCTGATTTGGGTCAGCATATGGACAGTTCTGGGCAGCCCAATTGGTGGCTGGTTCGGTTCACTAAATTTGGTTCAACCAATGTGGTTTAACTGGACCTTTTTTCCATAATTAATTAATAATAATTTATTTAGACCAAATTAAATTGGGAATAAATTAAAATTAATTATATTATGATTTATATTCATAATTGGACAGTCTTGGGCTGGAAATTATTTCTCCTTGTTACTTCGAATTGCTTCTCGGTTCTGTTCTTCGAGCAGTGTCTGTTGAGCCAATTTTCGCCCTTTGTGTGAATCTGTCGAAAATAGTCAAAAATAATAAAAATTAACTATAAAATTAATTAAAATTCATCATGTTCATATTTTTAACACAATTTAATTATTTTATAATATTTAATTGTTTTTCGACAATAATTTAACCGAAATTGTATGAATTTGAGTTAAAAGGGGCATGAAAAAGTGTGTATATTTTCGTGTTTCCACAGAGTTTCATCGACCATAAAAGAAAAGAGTTCTTGGAATTTAAGCAAGGTCGTATGGTAATGACTAATTACGAACAGGAGTTCGTAAGGCTTAGCAAGTATGCCCGGGAGTGCTTGTCTACCGAGGCCATCATGTGCAAGAGATTCGAGGACGGGTTAAATTAAGATATCTATTTATACGTTAGAGTCCTCGAACTAAAAGAGTTTGCAGTGTTGGTAGATAGAGCCTGTAAGGCTGAAGAGTTGGCTAAAGAGAAAAGAAGAGATGAGATTGAGTCTCGTGACTCGAGGAAAAAAAACTGAACAAGTCACTACAATCCTCATCTAAGAAATTGAGGGATTTTGCTACTTGATTAGCCACTTCAGTCGGGTTTTCAAACCAAAATAAGGGCAAATAATTTTTGGGGTCTAAAACACAGACCACATCAGTTGCTAGTGTCGACAATGCCTGACCAAGTAGACCGGAGTGCCCGTAGTGTGGCAGACGTCATTCTGGTGAGTGCCAAGCAATTGAGAAGGCTTGTTTTAGATGCGGGTCCTTAGACCACTTTGTCAAAGATTGCCCCGAGGTGGGTGAGAAAGAAAAGTTCAGATTGCAAGACCAAGAAGTGTTGCTAGAGGAGACCATAGAGAAACCCAGGAAATGAAATGGGTAACAAAAATCCACCAAGAGAGCAGACTGCAAGAATTAGGGGTAGAGCACCGGCGAGAACATATGCCATTCATGCTCGTGAAGAGGCATCTTCCACCGACGTAATCACGGGTACATTTTCTCTTTATGGTACTCGTGTTATAGCTTTAACTGATTCGGGATCTATCCACTCATACATATGCATGAAATTAGTCTCTAACATGAGCATGCCTATAGAGTCTACTGAATTTGTAATAAGAGTGTCTAATCCCCTAGGCAAGGATGTGTTGGTTGATAGAGTTTGCAAAGGTTGCCCTTTGATGATTAGGGGTCATTGCTTCCGGGTTGATCTTATGTTATTTCCGTTTGATAAGTTTGATGTCATCCTTGGGATGGATTGGTTAGTGACTCATGGTGTGATTATGAATTGTGGAAAGAAGCTTATTGAGTTGAGAAATGAAATTGGGGATTTTATTCGTGTTGAATCAGATAAGCAAGATAGATCACCAGCAGTGATATCATCCTTGTCGACTCAGAGGTATTTAAGAAAAGGGTACGAAGCTTACCTTGCCTTTGTGATGAATACTAAAGAGACTGAATTGAGAATTGAGTTAGTACCCATAGTATGTGAATATCTAGATGTTTTCCCAGAGGAATTGCCAGGGTTACCTCTAGTTAGAGAGATTGAATTTGGGATTAAGGTAACTCCGGGTACCGCACCCATTTCTATTGCTCCATATAGAACGACTCCAACTGAGCTAAGAGAGTTGAAAGCACAGTTGTAAGAGCTAACGGATAAAGGTTTCGCAAGACGAGTTTTTCTCCGTGGGTGCTCCCATTTTATTTGTGAAAAAGAAAGATGGTTATATGAAATTTTGCATAGATTATTGGTAACTCAACAAGATAACGGTGAAGAACAAGAACCTCTTGCCAAGAATTGATGATTTATTTGATCAATTGAAGGGAGCCATGGTATATTCCAAGATAGATTTGAGGTCCGGGTACTATTACCTGAGAGTCAAGGACTCGGATGTACCGAAAATCGCATTTAGGACTAGGTATAGCCACTATGAATTTTTGATCATGCCTTTTGGTCTAACGAATGCCCCTCTCATTTTCATGGACCTGATGAGCCGTATTTTTTGGCCATACTTGGATAAGTTTGTAGTGGTCTTCATCGATGACATCCTGATCTACTCTCAGGATGAGAATGAACATGTCGAGCATTTGAGTATGGTTCTGCAAATTTTGAGAGAAAAACAATTGTATGCCAAGTTTAGCAAGATCAAATTTTGGCTTAAGGAAGTAGGATTTTTAGGGCACATTGTCTCGAGAGATGGAATTAGAATCGACCCGAGTAAAATTCTAGCAATTGTTGATTGGAAACCGCCGAAGAGCGTAACCAAAGTAAGGAGTTTTCTAGGCCTAGCTCGCTATTATAGGCGTTTTGTCAAGCGGTTTTCCATGATAGCTAATCCAATGACAAGATTCTTACAAAAAGACGTGAAGTTTGACTGGACAGAAAAGTGTCAATAGAGTTTTGAAAAACTAAAGACGCTGTTGACTGAGGCTCCTGTTTTGGTGCAACCTAAACGTGGAAGAGAATTTATGGTTTACAGTGATGCATCCCTAAATGGATTGGGTTGTGTACTTATGCAAGAGGGCAAGGTGATTGCTTATGCCTCTAGGCAATTAAAGCCGCATGAGTAGAATTACCCAACTCATGACTTGGAGTTAGCTGCAATGGTATTTGCATTGAAGATATGGAGACACCATTTATATGGTGAAAAGTGTAAGATTTTTACCGACCATAAAAGCCTAAATTTGATGAATCAAAAGGATTTGAATTTAAGGCAACGAAGATGGTTGGAACTGATTAAGGATTATAAGTTAGTGGTTGACTACCATCCGGGAAAGGCAAATATAGTAGTCGATGCTTTGAGCAGAAAATCATTGTTCGCGCTGAGAGCCATGAGTACTTAGATGGCTTTATTGGATGATGGTTCCATTTTAGCCGAGTTGAGGGCTAGACCATTGTTTCTACAAGAGATTTGTGAAGCGCAGAAAGAGGACAACGAATTACAAGCCAAAAGAGTTTTATATGAGTCCAATGCTGAATCAGACTTTCAAGTAAGTCTAGATGGATGCTTAACGTTTCAAGATAGGGTCTGTGTACCCAGAAAAGATGAACTTATTCCAAAGATTTTGCATGAAGCACATAGCGGATGTTTAACTGTGCACCCAGGTAGCACGAAGATGTACAATGACTTGAGGAAGTGGTATTGGTGGCCTAGTATGAAGAAGGACATTTCCGAGTTTGTATAGAGATGTCTGATTTGTCAACAAGTGAAGGCTGAACACCAAGTACCTTCGGGTCTACTTCAGCCCATTATGGTTCCTGAGTGGAAGTGGGATCGTATTACTATGGACTTTGTGACGGGTTTACCGTTGACGCCTAAAAAGAAAGATGCTGTGTGGGTCATAGTCGATAGGCTCACGAAGTCGGCCCATTTTATACTAGTGCGAGTCGATTATTCGCTTGAGAAATTGGCAGACTTGTACATGTCAAAGATAGTAAGAATTCATGGTGTACCGTTGTCGATCATTTCGAATAAAGATCTGAGATTCACGTCACGATTTTGGAAAAAGATACAAGAGGCCTTGGGCACAAAATTGAGTTTTAGTACAGCCTTCCATCCACAAACCAACGGGCAGTCAGAAAGAGTAATTTAGATACTCGAAGACATGCTTTGATGTTGTGTCTTGGAATTTCATAGTAATTGGGAGAAATACTTACCGTTGGTAGAATTCGCCTACAACAACAGTTTCCAATTAAGTTTGAAAATGGCGCCTTATGAGGCATTGTATGGGCGTATGTGCCGAACGCCCTTGTATTGGACAGAACTCAGAGAGAAATAGATACACCAGGTCGATTTGACTAGGGAAACTGAAGAAAAAGTAAAGGTGATACGTGAGTGTTTGAATGCAGCCTCAGATAGACAAAAGTCCTACTCGGATTTAAAAAGAAAAGAGATTGAATTCCAAGTAGGTGATAAAGTGTTTCTGAAAGTATCTCTATAGAGGAAGGTCCTCATATTTGGTCAGAAAGGCAAATTAAGTCCGCGTTATATCGAACCTTATGAAGTTACCGAGAGGATAGGACCGGTAGCTTATCAGTTGGCCTTGCCACCTTAGCCAGAAAAGATTCATGATGTCTTTCACGTATCAATGTTGCACCGATACCGTTCAAATCTTTCACATGTCATAGTACCAACAGAGGTAGAGATACAACCGGATTTGACTTATGATGAAAAGCCGGTTAAAATTTTGGCGCATGAGGTAAAACAGTTAAAACACAAAAGTATAGCCCCTGTGAAAGTACTATGGAAAAGGCACGAAATAGAAGAGGCTCATGGGAGCCCGAAGAGACTATGAGAAACCAATATCCCAACCTTTTCACTGGTAAAATTTTTGGGGACGAAAATCCTTTAGGGGGAGAATTGTAACAGCTCGATTTAGGGGCTAGTCGAAACAGTGATCTCAGGATCACTAATCCGAGGTTAGAGAAAATTATTTCCATGATATTTTATGAGTTATAGTGTGATGGTATAAGTGTATGAAAATTTTGGTGCTTTAATTTTATCGATTTCTTACTTAATCGCAAAAAAGGACGAAATCGCATAAAGTGAGAAAGTTCTATTTTATAAGCTAAAGGTGCCAAATAGCCATTGATTGTAAATTGGAGGTCTTAAAAAGGCAATTAGCCCCATGGTAAATAGTTGGCCGACCATAGGGGATCATAGGAGACAAAGATGGACAAATTAGTCAAAGTTGGTAAAAGTTGGTGACTAAATTGACTTGTATTAATAAAATAAAGATATGAAAAATATCATCTTTTTCTCTCTTCTTCTCCACCAAAAATTGGCAACCAAATAGGGGTTTTGAAAGCTCAAAATTTCAGCAAACACTTCTCCTTACTAATAAGTGATTGTAATGGCTTTTTCTTGATGATAGTTGTACTTTTGGGACCCCTAAAGCTTAAGCTTTCTAATAGGGGACTAATTTGTAATATGGTGAAGAGTTTAGAAATTTTCCATGAGAGCTTTCATTGTTAACTGCTGCATTTTTATGAAAGAAAATGAATCTTGGTTGTTAGATGAACAACTTTTGTGAAAGGTGTTGCCATGAAAACACCTAATTGAACCTTGCTGTAAAGGTTATAAAGTTTGTAGTAAATGTGTGAAATGTTTGTTTTTGATGATAGCCATAAGAGAATTAAATGTTCACCTAGGCTTGTTGAAGGTAGAAATGATTAGAATTGATTTCCGAGCGTTGGGGTAAAATGGTCATTTTACTAAAGCCTAAGGGCATAATAGTAATTTTTTTAAAGCATGATTATTAAAATGCTTTTATTGATGTGATGATTGAAACGAGTAATTTGCTGTTATAGAGCAAGAAGAACCAAGAGTTTACCTCGATCGAGGAAAGAACAATGTCTCGGACTAAATTGACGATCTAGCTTATTTTGAAATTGAGGTAAGTTTGTATGTGATGATATTCAACGTTATGCTAGCACATTTGAGAATATTTGGTATTATACTGATACATGATGTTCTACTAAATTGAGTATTTGATGTTGAATGAGTAAGTTGAGATGTTGAAGTCCTAGTGGACTGTAATGAATGTAAAAATGCTATCATCGAGACATGAAATGGATAAGGTCCCATATAAGACCATGTCCGGGACATGGCCTTGGCACCAAATTGAGATTCCGTATAAGACCATATCTGGGATATGGCTTTGGTATTGAATATGAGAATTGTATAAGACCATATCCGGGATATGGCATTGATACTTGATGTGAGATTTCCGTATAAGACCATATCCGGGATATGGCATCGATACTTGATGTGAGATTTCCTTATAAGACCATATCTGGGATATGGCATCGATACTTGATGTGAGATTTCCGTATAAGACCATATCCGGGATATGGCATCGATACTTGATGTGAGATTTTTGTATAAGACCATATCCGGGATATGGCATCGGCATTCAGAGGTGACCCCATGTAAGACCACATTTGGGGTGTGGCATTGGCTTTGTACTTATAATAATGATGATGAAAATGCGTATTTGAGTATCCCTAGTGATTAATGGGATAAATAGATGAGTGTTGAAATAGAAATGAAATTAGTACTAAACACATGTGAATGAGTGAATACAGGTACTCATGAATGATTCACGAATAAATAATTACGACATATGGCATGGTATGTGCTAATTAAGGGCAAGTATGAGTAAGTACGGCAAATAGCCTATGACCTTGTGTATGGTTAATTATTGTCATGGATGGATTTTATCATGAGCTTATTGTTGCTATTTATTTCCATGTAAACTTGCTAAGCTTTATGCTTACCCCTTTTTATTGCCCCTTTTCCTTGTAGTACTGCCAAGATAACTCGAGGAACGTGGAACGTCTGAGTTCAAAAATCACACTATCGACATCACTTTGGTATAACAATTTAGACTTATCTTGAGTATGGTATCTATAGAACTTGGGTATTTTGTTAGGTCCTAATTCTTAGCCAAAGTGTTGGCTATGTATGTTATTAAATTCTTTTTGTAAATGGTCATTAGAATTGGGCCAATACTTGTTAAGTATATATATATTCTATGAGGATGAAATTATGAAGTTTAGGCTTTGGTGAATATTTTGAATTGAGTTCTTAGATGTGCCTTTGGGTTATGAGTTGTGTTGAGATGAGTTGGAGTAAGTATGTTTGCTATGCGGGGTGGCATTTGGCTTGGAATATGGCATTTTTAATGTCCACACGGGTAGACGCACAGGCGTGTGTCTAGGCTGTGTGAGACACGCGGTTAGCCCCATGGGCGTGTTGATTGGTCGTGTGTCCCCTTGCATGCCAGGGTTGCAAGTGAGTATGCTTAGTAGTAAACACACGGGCAGACACACGGCCGTATGTCTCAGCCGTGTGGGAGGCACGACATTGGACATGGGCATGTGCCCAGGCCGTGTGAAGTCTACAATTTAAATGTGGAATTTAATTCGAGACACGGTCTAAGGAAATGGGCATGTGCCTTGGCCCTGTGACCATAGTGCGATGATGACGTCATAAACAGAATGCCAAGGTTTTCGTACACGAGAAGCTCAGACGTGTGTCTGGCCGTGTGAAATAAGTTAGTGTCAACCACGGGTGAAAGACATGTGCATGTCTTAGGGGCATACGGGCGTGTCTCTAGGACAACATAGGTGTGTGGCCTCTGTTTTGATGAAGAATTTCTAAGTTCGTAAAAGTTCCCGGTTCAATTTCAAAACCTCTTGGAAGTATGTTTAGGGCCTCGTAGGCCAGAATGAGCAGAATATGGGTTTATATGGAAACTCTTTATGGTAAAAAGAAATTTTATAACCCAGTGTGATATGTTTAAGCAAGTTAAGTTAGGTAATGCTTAGAATCCGGTTCCGGCTTCGAACACGGGTAAGCAGTATTACATATCTGATGATCTCTTACGTGCATCCCTAGCTTTAAATTCAACTTTCTTTTCTCTTCTTCGAGCTCTTCAGCTTTGTACGCTTGTTCAACAAGTACAACGAACTCTTTTATTTCAAGAATCCCGACTAATAACTTGATATCTTCATTCAATCCATCTACAAATCTTTTACACATTATTGCTTCGGTCGATACATATTCCCGGGCATATCTACTAAGTCTCACAAATTCCCGCTCATATTGTTACAGTCATACTACCTTGTTTCAACTCGAGGAATTCTTTGCACTTCTGGTCAATGAATCTCTGACTGATGTATTTCTTATGGAATTCTGTCTGAAAGAACTCCCAGGTAACCCGTTCTCTCGGAACTACAGATATCAGTGTATTCCACCAATACGCTAAATCTTGAAGCAATGATATAACACATTTAATGCACTCATCAGGTGTACATGATAGCTCATCAAACACGCGGATCGTATTATCAAGCCAAAATTCAGCTTGCTCAACATCATCATCAACAGTGGCTCTGAATTATTCGGCCCGTGTTTCCTGATTTTATCAACCGGTGGCTTATTCATTCGTAATGGATCAACTTGTGGCATAATAGATATTGGCGGAGGAATCAGTGGGGGAGAAGGTTGTGGAACAGCCGGATTTGTACGAATGTTCTATGTAAACCATTTGTTCATCATCTAATAATAGGCTTGTTTAGCCTCACTCTCACGACCACTCAAAATCGGCCTAGAATCAGTCGGCGCTGCTCCCTGAGTAGGAACGGGTGCATTACTTTCTACATCATCCGCTATGGCTCGATCGAGGTCCATTTACTATACGAAAATACATTTCAATTGTTAGGAATCATCACACTATTGTAGTTTATAAATATGGCATGTATAGCTAGACTCACACACTCTACGTTAGTCCTAGAATCAACTAAACCGTAGCTCTATTACCAATAAAATGTAACACCCCTAACCTGGAACCATCGCCGGAATATGGTTAAGAGGCATTACCGGATATATAAGAATTTTTATAATCATTTCACAACACAAGATACATCATCATCATAACATAGCAAATCATATACATAGAGTCCCTTAATTAGGTCTACGAGACCTTAAACATGTATTAGGAAGGGGTCGGGACTAAACCGAGCACATACAATTTTTTTTCAAAAAATAAACAATTTTCAAAGTTACAAAGGTCACACGCCCTTGTGGGCAGGCCATGTGCCTCACACGGCAAAAGACACACCCGTGTGTCCAAGTCGTGGCAAAACAGGGTATACATACTGACTTATCCACACGGTCGAAGACATGCCCGTGTGCTTGACCCGTGGGCAAGACTAAATTAATTCACACAGCCTGTCACATGCCCGTGTGTCTAGTCCGTGTGCGAGACTGACTTGATTCAAATTACAATCTTAAGGGACACGATTGAGACACATGCCCGTGTGCTCAACTGTGTGGGCGAATATAGGCCATATGCTTGGCCAATTTGCCACCCAAATTTTACGTCAAACCTACAAGTGTCAAACCAATAAAGTTTCATACCTCAAAGGCATCCAAATTATACCAAAACATACATAATTTAACTCTTAACATTATCATTCCTTTTATGTACAAATCTAACTCAAACATATCAATTCAAAGTATCAATTATACATCAAGAACATATAACTATTATATCATTTTAATCCATACCAATCTATACCATTTCTCATCATATCAACTTCACAAATTAATCAAGAAACTTACCAACATTGACCATTTCATTTTGGCCATTCATTAGCTCATCAAAACATTTCACCTCATGCATCATAAACTAGAACAAAACTCACCTAAAAACATATTTTTTAACAAGCCATATCACGTGGCCATATTACACATCTCAAAACATAATCAAAACTTACTAGACTATACATGCCATACTATAATATATATACATTTTCAAAAGGGTACCAAAATATAGTTCGATAGTGTGGTGATGATCCTCGATGATCCCTGAGCTTTTCGTAGATTTAATAATCTATAAAACAATAAAAAACACCATACACACAAAGCAAGCAATCATAGTTTAGTAAGTCATAACCAAATAATGTAAATTAAACATTTACATTAAGTCAACTAGCCAAATCAAAACAAACTTAACCAAATGTACATCTATTATGTTTGCAACCTCGAATATGATCATATTTACATGAACATTATAACATCAATAGCCAAGTGCACATATACTACTTAGCACATCCCTTTTATTATAACTAATTCATATATTCATCTCAATCACAAATATTTACCTTACTTTCATATTCATATAACATAGCACGTACCTGAATCTTTTAGTTTGTTTTCACATTCGATTTTAGCTCGATATGCCCATTGAACCATTCAGAACTAATAAGGATACTCAGATAGTCGAAAAGCTCGTACAATGCCAACGTCCCAGACGTGGTCTTACATGTAATCACATATCGATGCCAATGTCCCAGACATGGTCTTACACATAAACACAAGTCGATGCCAACATCCCAATCATGGTCTTACACGAAAACACATATCAGAATCCTATGTCATGACATATGTATCCTAACTATTCCTAAGGTTCGTACAAGGCTTTCGGACGTCGTACCTCGATCATTTCATGCTCGTGAATATTGTTCCCACGCTCAATAAATTTTCAGCATATTAAATACACAAGTAACAATTCAATTCGGCACTGTTAAAATGAATACAATAGAATTTATCGATATTTATTTACTTATGAACTTACCTCAAATAACGTCGTATGAAATTGACTACTCGACTACTTTCGACTTCCCTTGATCTAATTCTGTTTTCTTTCGTTCTTGATCTAAATAAATTCAAATTTAACTAATTTAATCACACATACATTCAAATTCATCCAAAAGTACATAAATGATCCAATTCACTTTTGCCCCTTACATTTCACATTTTTCACAAATTAGTCCTTATTTGACAAAACACAAAATATTCAAAATTTAACCTCACTATAGCTTGGCCGAATATTTATTATAATCATATAAGTCCACACATTTAATTTATTTCACATTTTAACCCCTCAATTTATTATTTTCACAATTTAGCTCAAATTACTCAAATTCATCAAAAATCCAAAGACAAAACATTATAATCTATCACATATCTTTTATTTTCCATCATTAAACAACAAAAACCACAAACTATCATCAATGCCAGAACACAAAATCATCATCAAGTTCAAAAATTAAAACATGGGCTTTGTAGTACTTAAAGCAGCAATCATAAAAACATAGAAATTATCAAAAACAGAACAAAACTCATAACTTAATCAAGCAAAACCTTAGCCGAACCCTATCAAGTTTTTCTTCTTTCTTTTTCTTTCAATTTTCGGAAAACAAGATGATAAATGGCTTATTTTTTTTTATGTTTGTTTTATTTAGTATAACTTTAATAATCAATTTACATTTTTTTTATAAAAAAAATAACATATATAATGGTTGGTCATTAATGTCCATTAACCATATTAATGGTTTATTTACAAAATAAGGCCTTCATAGTTAATAAGCCATAGCAATATAGCACATTAACAATAGCATTCAACTTTTGCGTTTTCTACAATTTAATCCTTTTATCAAATTAAGCACACAAACGGATAATTTAATTCACAGAAATTTCACACATATCAATTCACATACTATAAGCATGGAAAATAATATTAAAATCTTTTTTTGACTCAGATTTGTGGTCCCAAAACCACTATTTCGACTCGGGTCTAAATTAGATTATTATAGTCTAGGTCTTGTGTAACACCCCTTACCCGAGACCTTTACCGGAGTCGAGTATGTGGTATTACTAGACTCGACTACTAGTTCGGGGCATAAGAATTTAAAGCTGTCCAACTGCGTCATGCTGACTAAATTGATCATAACTCGAGTTACAAAACTCAAAATTTAGATCCGTAAATTTTCCTTGAAACTAGACTCATATATGTATATACCATAATTTTTCCAGAATTTTTCGTGTGGCCAATTAGTACATTTTATTCATCAAAATTTCCCCTATTTCACTGTTGACGATTCTAACCTATCGTTACAAAAACTCAGTTATCTCATTTCAAAAATTTTCAATAATGTTCTTGTTTATTCCAATAAAAAATAGACTCATTAAGGATTCTAAGTATATAAACTATGTTCCCTAATTATTTTTGTACAATTTTTGACAATTTTCCCAAGACAGAACATGGACTCACGAATTCATTCAGAACAAGTCTCACTAAAATTTAAATATCTCATAACATAAAACTCCTTTGCCTACTCTATTTATTTCATATCAAAATAGTCACAATAAGCTTTGATTCTATACCTCATTCACCTTCTAATTCAATTTATCCTATTTTTGGTGATTTTTCAAAATCACATCACTGCTGCTAACTAAAAACTGTTTCATTACAAAAATATGATTAACTAGTTATAAACGAATATACCCACATACAACTCGTACTATCCATGCATTTTAATCATCTAAACAATTTAACTTGTACCTAAAACATTCATGTAATATCATAACATCATTGATTTATTAACAAAACACGACTATGGTTCCATATAACCGAGTAAACTTCGATTAAGAGTGCACAAACATTACTGACATAAACCGACATTTGTATCAAAAGTCCATAAAGCATACTTACCTAAAAATTTAGCCATATTCGCATGGCTATTATATACATGAACCAAAAGTTGTCACCAAAACAAAGACAAAGCCTTTCCTATACATGCCTTCATTCGAAAACTAAAATGAAAGAGTACCAAAACGGTTTGATAGTGTGGACGACTTTCTGAACGATCCCGATGAGCTTGTAGTTTGCACCTAATCTATAAAACAGAGAAAACATTTCGCACAATTAAGCTTACTAGCTTAGTAAGTCCTAAATTCATGATAAATATAACATTCAAATATTAACATTTAAAATTACAATAACTCAACTTGTACATTTGTACTCACATTTACTTTCAAGCTTTCAATTTCATACCTATATAACGTATAATTTTATAGAACAATTTCTCTTTAACCGCATGCTTATATAATCAAAATATTTATTCATAATCCAACCTTCCAAAACCAAAAATGTCATCACGCAACCATGGATATAAACATTCATATACTTAAAGTTCAATTATTATAATGTAGCATCAAAAACACAACAACCCATGTGGCTGAATATACCTAGTCTTGTATCCATATTTTAAAAGACCAAAGCCACAATATTCATATCATTCATTAATAAAACCGAGAACACATATTATAACCATACGTGTATATATGTATATACTTCATTTGTAACACATACAATTTGTAATAAATAATCAATTACTTGCTTACCTTATTTTAAATAGGTAAGAAGTTAATTCATACCTTACATGCTTACGAGCATTTAACCCAATAAATTAGCTTTAACTTGCCTTAAACAAAAACTCGATTTCTCTTTTGTAAAACACGCCACCGGCATCAAGCACGCTAGGCGTAAAGCCCGATAAGTGACACCGCACAAGGCCACGCTAGGCGTAATAGCCCGATAAGTAACACCCACACGCACGAAGCTCACTAGGCACAATAGCCCGATAAGTAACACCCAGACGGAAGCTCGCTAGGCGTAATAGCCCAAACATATCAATATAGTTAAACATTTCCAATGCATTTCATAAATATTATATATATATGTCCAACTCAATTGGGCTCATGCACATTTAAAACAATTAAAATCATTATACGATCCAACAATTTACACCACATAACCAACTTTAATCATCAAGCTAGTATACTTACATACACTCGCCATGATATAAACGGGTACTAAAATTCATCAATTTTTATAATTTAATATAATCAAAATTTATTTTTTTGACATATTTTAGCTAAAGGACTTACCTCGGTTGTCGATAGTCCGTGCGAATCGGCTATTCGAGAACCTTCGTCTTTCCCTGGTCTAATTGCTTTTTTCTTGCTCTTGATCTAAAACATATTAGAATTTAGTTCATTTAATCGCATTTCATCTCAATTTAGTCCCAAAACACACAAATGGGCAATTTACCATTTTGCCCCTAATGTTTTCCATTTTACAAATTGGTCCTATCTACACAAAACACAAAATATGCAAAATTTTCCAACACCATAGCTTGGCCGAATCTTCCTATAGCCATAGGTGTCCATGCATTTCATTTACTTGACATTTTAATCCTTCACAAATTTATTCTTTTCAATTTAGCCCTATTTACTCAAAATCACCAAAAACTTCAACATAAAACTTATAAATCTTTAACATATATTTAATCTAAAATCATCAAACATCAAAACTATCCAATCATGTTAATGGCCAATCCTATATACATAGTATTTTCAAAAATTTAGACATGGGTCGGGTAATATACTGAAGCAACGATCTCAAAAACGTAAAAATTATCAAAACTAAAAACCGACTATACCTTAATCAAGCTTTCTAACTTGCCAAAACTTGAAGCTTTAACAATGGTGTTTTCTATCCTAACATTCGGCTAGGAGAGAATGAAAGAGATGATGGCTTTATTTTTATGTTTGTTTTATATAAATGCATTAGCATTATTATAATATATAACAAAACCTTATAAAAAAATTAATATAACTAAACTAACATATATAGGTAGCTAATTTGGCCCATTGCCGTCCTTTAATATGGTTAATGGGCTAATTGCCCTTTTGGGACACCCACTTAAAAAACCACAAGCAAATTAGTACATTACACCTTAGCATGCAACTTTTACGCTTTTCACGATTAAATCCTTTTTATCAAATTAAGCACTTAAACGATAAAATTTCTCTACGAAACTTTCACACATTTTATTTCACATATAATAGACACAGAATAAATTATTAGAATATTACTCGGACTCGGATTCGTGGTCCAAAAACCACCGTTCCGATTAGGGTCAAAATTGGTCTGTTACAACTCTCCCCCCTTAAGGATTTTCGTCCTCGAAAATCTTACCGTTAAACAAGTTCGGATATTGTTGCCTCATTGAATCCTCAGGTTCCCACGTAGCCTCTTCAACTCCGTGTCTATTCCATAATACTTTCACTAATGGAATCCTCTTATTTCTCAACTCTTTCATTTCCTGAGCTAAGATACGGATCGGTTCTTCATCATATGTCAAATCGGATCGAATTTCAATCTCTGACGGTGTAATCACATGTGACGGATCCGATTTGTATTTGCGAAGCATCGAAACGTGAAATACATTGTGTATCTTTTCTAAATCAGAGGGCAATTTCAATCTATAAGCAACAGGCCCTATACGTTCGATGATTTCATACGGTCCGATAAATCTCGGACTCAACTTGCCTTTCCGACCAAATCGGAGTATTTTCTTCCACGGAGAAACTTTTAAGAACACTCGATCTCCTACCTGAAATTCAATGTCCTTACATTTCAAATCGGCATAGGACTTTTGACGATTCGAAGCAGCTTTCAAATTACTCCTAATAACAACCACCTTCTGTTCTGTTTCTTTAATCCAATCAACCCCGTGTATCTTATTTTCACTGAGCTCAGTCCAATACAATAGTGTGCGACATTTTCGACCGTATAAGGCTTCATAAGGTGCCATTTTTATACTAGTTTGGAAGCTATTATTATAAGCAAATTCAACCAAAGGTAGGTATCGTTCCCACGTACCTTCAAATTCGAGAACGCAACACCTTAACATGTCCTCAAGTATCAAAATAGTTCGCTCAGACTGACCGTTTGTTTGCGGGTGAAAGGCTGTACTAAAATAAAGTTTAGTACCTAAAGCATCTTGCAATTTCTTCCAAAACCGTGATGTGAATCTCGGGTCTCTATCTGAAACAATGGAACTCGGTACACCGTGCAACCTTACAATCTGCGACACATACAATTCGGCAAGCTTATCAAGTGAATAATCGATACGTACCGGCACAAAATGAGCTGATTTAGTCAGTCTATCAACGATAACCCATACGGCATCTTTCTTACTCGGTGTCATAGGAAGACCGGATACAAAATCCATTGTAATTCTATCCCATTTCCATTCGGGTATCATGATTGGTTGAAGTAATCCGGACGGCACCTGATGCTCAGCTTTCACTTGTTGACAGATTAAGCACTTGGAAACAAACTCAGATATGTCCCGTTTCATGCCAGGCCACCAATAGAACTGCTTCAAATCGTTATACATTTTTGTGCTACTCGAGTGTATCGATAGTCGACCACTATGGGCCTCACTCAGGATCATCTGTATCAAATCTGAGTTCTTTGGAACACACAATCGGCTTTTATAATTCAAACACTCATTTGTATCAATCTAAAAATCTGATTCTGTACCATTTTCACACTGAATCCGAATAGAAATCAAATTTTTGTCAACCTTCTGTGCATCACGAATTTGCTGAATAAACATCGGTCTTGCTTGTAACTCGGCTATGATTGAACCATCATCAGACATAGCCATCTGTGCATTCAATGCACGAAGAGCAAATAATGATTTTCGACTTAACGCATCCGCAACAACATTAGCTTTCCCTGGATGGTAGTCAATCACTAATTCATAGTCTTTCAGTAATTCTAACCATCTGCGTTGTCTCAAATTTAGATCTTTCTGAGTCATCAAATATTTTAGACTTTTATGGTCCGAATAAATATGACATTTCTCGCCAAATAAGTAGTGACGCCAAATTTTCAATGTGAACACAATGGCTGCTTATTCCAGATCGTGAGTCGGATAATTCTTCTCATGCAGCTTCAATTGTCTCAAAGCGTAGGCTATAACCTTGCCTTCCTGCATTAAAACGTAACCCAACCCATTCAAGGAAGCATCACTAAAAACAATAAATTCTTTACCCAATTCAGGCTGAGCTAACACTGGAGCTTCGGTCAAAAGGGCTTTCAATCGCTTTCAAACTTTTCTCGACACTTTTCCGACCACTCAAATTTGACATCTTTCTCGTAGTAGTCTTGTCAAAGGTGTAGCTATATCCATAAGGCCTAGGAAACTTCTGATCTCGAAACATTCTTTGGTGGTTTCCAATCGAGTATAAATTGCTATTTTGTTTGGATCCACCCAATACACGACAATTGAAACAACATGACCCAAGAAGTCGACTTCATTCATCCAAAACTCACACTTACTTGAACTTTACATACAATCGTTGATCTCTCAAAGTTTGTAGGACTACTCTCAAATGCTCAGCATGTTCGGTTTCATTTTTGGAGTAGATTAGTATATCATCAATAAACACTATTACAAACCGGTCCAAAAACTGTCGGAAGACTCGGTTCATTAGATCCATAAAAATAGCAAGTGCATTAGTGAGTCCAAAAGGCATAACCAAAAACTCAAAATGTCCGTACCTCGTTCGAACACGCCTTTGTCACATCAGATATATCGACTTCATGAATCGATAATAACCCGATCTCAAATCTATCTTTGAAAACACTGAAGCCCCCTTCAACTGATCAAACAAATCATCAATCCGAGGTAACGGGTACTTATTCTTTATGGTTACCTTATTTAGTTTCCGGTAGTCGATACACATTCGCATGGTCCCATCTTTCTTTTTCACGAATAAAACCGGTGCACCCCAAGGAGAGAAGCTCGGTCGTGCAAAGCCCCTATCTGTCAACTCTTGCAACTGTGCTTTCAATTCTTTTAATTCGATGAGGTGCATTCTGATGCGGAGCTATCAAAATCGAGTCGTGCTTGCACTAACTCAATGCCGAACTCAATCTCTCGTACTGGGGGTAAACCCGGTAGTTCTTCTGGAAACACATCGGGGTATTCACATACAACTGATACAGATTCGATTTGTTTCTCTGACATTTTATTATCCAGTACATAAGCCAGATAAGCTTCACACCCTTTTCTCACATACTTCCGAGCTAACATTGAAGATATTACTGTAAGCAACCCATTTACATCACATGATTTAATTCTGATAGTCTCACCGTTTCGACATTTCAAATCAATAAGCTTTCTTTTACAATCCACTATTGCCTCATGTGAAGTTAACCAGTCCATACCCAAGATTATATCAAATTCGTCAAAGGGCAACAACATTAAATCAACTGGGAAACAGAAATCCCGAATCATCAACGGGCAACCCCTACACACTTTATTTACAAGCACACATCTACCCAAAGGGTTGGACACACGTATCACAAACTCGGTAGACTCAACTAGCAGAGTCTTTCCGAATTTTAAAGTTTCACACACATATGAGTGAGTCGAACCAGGATCAATTAATGCAATTACAGTAGTGTCGTAAAGGGTGAAAGTACCGGTAATGACATCGGGGAGGAAGCATCCTCTCGGCTCGTGCAAAGATAAGCTCTTCTTTGGAGCTCTAGCCTCGAATCGAGCTGCGTGTTCTTCATTCCTTCGACTACCACCTACATTGCCGAAATGTCTGGGTGGTCTGCCCCGCACTGACGTGTTGCTCGGCTTAATATTCTAAACTGTATTCTGTTCAGTCAATATCGGACATTCTCTAATGAAATGATCTGATGATCCACATTTAAAGCAGGACCGATCATGAAATCTACAACTCCCTGAGTGCCATTTTCCACAGTGCTTGCATTCAACTCTATTCTGTGGAACGTTACCAACATCAAGCTATCGAGGTAGCTCGAGAGCTCATAGGAGGTCGATCCCGCTAGGTGGATCTGTAGTAGCTTTATGTCGGCTGTAGTCATCTCTGAACTTCTTGGATGTGGAATGGAAGACCTTACCCAAAGATCTTTTACGAATGTCTCTAGCTTCTGTCTCAGCCTTTCTTTTCTCTTTCTCGAGCTCTTCAGCTTTGCAAGCTCGCTCAACTAGAGTCACAAACTCTTGAATTTCAAGAATGCCAGCAAACATCTTTATATCTTCATTCAAAGCCATCTTCAAATCTTTTACACATAATAGCTTCAGTGAAACACACTCTCTAGCATATCTGCTGAGCGACAAATTTTCTTTCATATTCCGTCACGGTCATTCGGCCCTGCTTCAGCTCAAGGAATTCCTTTCGTTTTTGATCAATGAATCTTTGATTGATATATTTCTTGCGAAATTCATTCTGGAAGAAATCCCATGTCACTTTTTCTTCTCGGAACTCACGATACTAGTGTATTCCACGGTGATATGCAATATGGTGTCCCGCAGATAAAGATATAGCACACTTCGCATTCATCCGGAGTACAAGATAGCTCATCAAGTACCGAATAGTGTTATCAAGCCACATTTCGGCTCGCTCTGCGTCATCATCATCATTGGCTTTAAATTCTTGACCCCAATTTTTGATTTTATCAATCTGGGGCTTACTAGATCTCACCGGATCTATCATCGAAGTCTTTGAAGGAATCGGAGTTGGATTATTCGGGGTGGGGTTGATATACAAAGGGTTAGTCTGGATAAACTGGGTAAACCACTCATTCATCATTTGATAGAAGGCTTGCTTAGTCTCTCCTCATGACTACCCGGAATAGTCGAGAGTCTACCAAGACCGATTCATGTGCACATCAGCGCTACACTTTCTACATCATCCGCTATGGCTCTTTCGGGATCGTGATCCATTTACTATATAAAACAAAGTTCAGGCTGTCGAAGTCACCACACTATCAATATATGATAAAGGCATGTATAGCTAGACTCACACGCGCTACGGTAGTCCTAGAATTGACTAAACTGTAAGCTCTGATACCAATCAAATGTAACACCCCTTACCCGAGACCTTTACCAGAGTCGAGTATGTGGTATTACTAGACTCGACTACTAGTTCGGGGCATAAGAATTTAAAGCTGTCCAACTGCATCATGCTGACTAAATTGTCATAACTCGAGTTACAAAACTCAAAATTTAGATCCGTAAATTTTCCTTGAAACTAGACTCATATATGTATATACCATAATATTTCTAGAATTTTTTGTGTGGCCAATTAGTACAGTTTATTCATCAAAATTTCCCCTATTTCACTGTTGATGATTCTGACCTATTGTTACAAAGACTCAGTTATCTCATTTCAAAAATTTTCAATAATGTTCTTGTTTATTCCAATCAAAAATAGACTCATTAAGGATTCTAAGCATATAAACTATGTTCCCTAATTATTTTTGTACAATTGTTACAATTTTCCCAAGACAGAACATGGACTCACGAATTCATTCAGAACAAGTCTCACTAAAATTTAAATATCTCATAACATAAAACTCCTTTGCCTACTCTATTTCTTTCATATCAAAATAGACACAATAAGCTTTGATTCTATACCTCATTCACATTCTAATTTAGTTTATCCTATTTTTGGTGATTTTTCAAAATCATATCACTGCTGCTAACTAAAAACTGTTTCATTACAAAAATATGATTAACTAGTTATAAACGAATATACCCACATGCAACTCGTACTATCCATGCATTTTAATCATTTAAATAATTTAACTTGTACCTAAAACATTCACGTAATATCATAACATCATCGATTTATTAACAAAACACGACTATGGTTCCATATAACCGAGTAAACTTCGATTAAGAGTGCACAAACATTACTGACATAAACCGAAATTTGTATCAAAAGTCCATAAAGCATACTTAACTAAAAATTTAGCCATATTCGCATGGCTATTATATACATGAACCAAAAGTTTTCACCAAAATAAAGACAAAGCCTTTCCTATACATGCCTTCATTCAAAAACTAAAATGAAAGAGTACCAAAATGGTTTGATAGTGTGGACGACTTTCTGAACGATCCCGATGAGCTTGTAGTTTGCACCTAATCTATAAAACAGAGAAAATATTTCGCACAATTAAGCTTACTAGCTTAGTAAGCCCTAAATTCATGATAAATATAACATTCAAATATTAACATTTAAAATTACAATAATTCAACTTGTACATTTGTACTCACATTTACTTTCAAGCTTTCAATTTCATACCTATATAACGTATAATTTCATAGAACAATTTCTCTTTAACTGCATGCTTATATAATCAAAATATTTATTCATAATCCAACCTTCCAAAACCAAAAATGTCATCACGCAACCATGGATATAAACATTCATATACTTAAAGTTCAATTATTATAATGTGGCATCAAAAACACAACAACCCATGTGGCCGAATATACCTAGTCTTGTATCCATATTTTAAAAGACCAAAGCCACAATATTCATATCATTCATTAGTAAAACCGAGAACACATATTATAACCATACGTGTATATATGTATATACTTCATTTGTAATACATACAATTTGTAATAAATAACTGAATTACTTGCTTGCCTTATTTTAAATAGGTAAGAAGTTAATTCATACCTTACATGCTTACCTGAGCATTTAACCCAATAAATTAGCTTTAACTTGCCTTGAACAAAAACTCGATTTCTCTTTTGTAAAACACGTCACCAGCATCAAGCCTGCTAGGCGTAAAAGCCCGATAAGTGACACCGCACACAAGGCACGCTAGGCGTATTAGCTCGATAAGTAACACCGCACGAAGCTCACTGTAGGCACAATAGCCCGATAAGTAACACCGGCACGAAGCCTGCTAGGCGTAATAGCCCGAAACATATCAATATAGTTAAACATTTCCAATGCATTTCATAAATATTATATACATATGTCCAACTCAATTGGGCTCGCGCACATTTAAACAATTAAAATCATTATACGATCCAACAATTTACACCACATAACCAACTTTAATCATCAAGCTAGTATACTTACATACACTCGGCCATGATATAAACGGGTACTAAAATTCATCAATTTTTATAATTTAATATAATCAAAATTTATTTTTTTGACATATTTTAGCTAAAGGACTTACCTCGGTTGTCGATAGTCCGTGCGAATCGACTATTCGAGAACCTTCGTCTTTCCCCGGTCTAATTCCGTTTTTCTTTGCTCTTGATCTAAAACACATTAGAGTTTAGTTCATTTAATCGCATTTCATCTCAATTTAGTCCCAAAACACACAAATGGGCAATTTACCATTTTGCCCCTAATGTTTTCCATTTTACAAATTTGTCCTATCTACACAAAACACAAAATATGCAAAATTTTCCAACACCATAGCTTGGCCGAATCTTCCTATAGCCATAGGTGTCCATGCATTTCATTTATTTGACATTTTAATCCTTCACAAATTTATTCTTTTCAATTTAGCCCTATTTACTCAAAATCACCAAAAACTTCAACATAAAACTTATAAATCTTTAACATATATTTAATCTAAAATCATCAAACATCAAAACTATCCAATCATGTTAATGGCCGAATCCTATATACATAGTATTTTCAAAAATTTAGACATGGGTCGGGTAATATCTGAAGCAACGATCTCAAAAACGTAAAAATTATCAAAAACTAAAACCGACCATACCTTAATCAAGCTTTCTAACTTGCCGAAACTTGAAGCTTTAACAATGGTGTTTTCTATCCTAACATTCGGCTAGGAGAGAATGAAAGAGATGATGGCTTTATTTTTATGTTTGTTTTATATAAATGCATTAGCATTATTATAATATATAACATAACCTTATAAAAAATTAATATAACTAAACTAACATATATAGGTAGCTAATTTGGCCCATTGCCGTCCATTAATATGGTTAATGGGCTAATTGCCCTTTTGGGACACCCACTTAAAAAGCCACAAGCAAATTAGTACATTACACCTTAGCATGCAACTTTTACGCTTTTCACGATTAAATCCTTTTTATCAAATTAAGCACTTAAACGATAAAATTTCTCTACGAAACTTTCACACATTTTATTTCACATATAATAGACACAGAATAAATTATTAGAATATTACTCAGACTCGGATTCGTGGTCCCGAAACCACCGTTCCGATTAGGGTCAAAATTGGTCTGTTACATCTTGTATGACACACGATCTACCCCATGGGTGTGTAGTTTTGCCGTGTGTCCCCCTGCACCCTATGTTGGCTAAATAGAAAGCCCGGTAGTAGCCACACAGTCTGAGGCACGGCCGTGTGTCTCAATCGTGTGGAAGACACGGCCATAGGACATGGGCATGTACCCAGGCCGTGTGAAGTCTGCACTTGAATTTAGGAATTTAATTCGCCGCATGGCCTAAGAACATGGGCGTGTGTCTTGGCTATGTGACCTTCTTGGGTTTATGATGTCAGAAACAAAATGTCAAGGTTTTTGCACACGGGACAAGACACGGGCGTGTCATGACCGTGTGAGGGATACGGGCCATGGACACGGGCGTGTTCCAGGCCATGTGAAAACCCCTATAGGTTCAAATTGAGAAATATATCCACAAGGACATGGGACATGGGTGTGTCCCTATATGCTTAGGCCATGTGAGTTACACGGTCTGTAATATCCCGGGTTAGAGGGTTATTTTATTGTTGCATAAAATGACATGTGTTGGTGTGCTATGTTGCTGATTCTATGTTTTAAGGGCTTAGTTGTGAGCTAGAAGTAAGCCGGAATAGGTGGAATAATTTTAGTTTTTGAGCTAAAGAATGAGGAGCAGAGGTAGCTGGGGCTTAAGAGTTTTAATTGGCAAGAGTTATCACAAAAAGGGAGCTGGTGTAGTGGCAAGCTAGGCGCCACTAAGGCTTTGTGTGGCTAACGCCTAATGCAAGGGTGTAGGCCTTGTGTTCGAGCTGCGGAGTGGCCACTTTTTGGCACTCATTTTGACGGCACGGAGGGAGGAGTTTGTGGCAGCTCAAACTCTGCCTAAGACTAAGTCTTCCCATTTGAATGATAGGTGGAGAGTGAGTTTAGGAGGTTGACTAGTTCAACCATTTTGAATTAGTGGAGGTGAGCAATTGGTGGGATTATGGCCGAATTTTAGGGGAGGTTGGAGGGGGAGTGACGGGTTGGTGAGTATTGGAATGGGGAGTGCCGAAAATTCAATTGGCTTTTCTTTTATTTTTTTTTTCGGTCACTTTTGTGTCAAACAAATTCTCTCTTTTTTTGTCATTGGTAGCCGAATTCTCAAGTAAGTATTTTCTTGTATTTTCTCTTGAAACCGAAAGACCCAAACCTCTCTAAAGCTTGCCGAAAGTTGCCTTATTTTTCCTTGTATTTTCTTTGTTAGCCGAATGCACTCTTGCATTTTTCTCTTTTTCTTTCTTCACTTGCATAAACCGAAACTAGTATTCTCTTTGCTCATATTTCATTCTTTTCTCTTTTGAAACACTAGTGCCGAAACTTACCTTGCCCCTAAACCGAAATCTTCATTCATCTATTCCATTTCTTTCTTCTCAAAACCGAAAAGCACCTATCCCTTTTCCATTTTCTTCTCTTCTCAAGACTTTGGCCGATTCTCTTTTTCTTTCGAACACATAATTCTTTTGCTTACTCTAGCCAAATCTCTTTTCTCTTCCATTAGTCTTCAACTTAGCCGAATATCTCCCTTCTCCTAGTGGTTGTAGTGGCGAATATCGATGAGAGTGTTGGGATCTTGCTTCAATCGTTTGGGAATTTGGTAAGTGATGGGCGAATGGCCATTTCCTTCTTCTTTTGCGTTGCGATGTTGGTTGATTAAGAGCCGAATGTGGCCTTGTTGTTGAGAGTTAATCTTTGGTTTTGAAACCCGATTTCACTATAGGTCATTCGATTTTGGATACAAACAAGTGGAGCCTTAGTCCTTTGATTAGCCATTTGGGGTAAGTTTTGGTAAGGGCCGATTCTGTTAGTTGATTCTTTTATCTCGTTAAGCCAAGATAATTAAGGATTAATGGTTCTTCTTATTAGGTGGTGGCCGATTGTCAAAGGACCATTAGTTGGTTCGGGCTTGGTAGGAAACCAAACGTTTGCAAGGTAAGGGTTATTTGACAAACCCTTTTGGATTAAATGGTTGTGGCCGAATGGTCTTAGTGCCTAACTCCTATTTGGCCGATTGTAGGAGCCGATAATCAAGGAGCCTTAGATCGTTTCTTTTGGTATTAGGGATTGCGCTTAAACAGTGTGTAAACTAACACACCGATACTTAGTAATATTGTGATTAAACTTTGTTTGCTATTAAAATCATGACAATTATGATGGATTATTGGATACCTAAATGGGGTATGTGCATGAATCCGGGTAAGTTCAATTACTATGAGTTCTATTGATTGTATGTGCTATCATAGTTATTGATGTATGTGATGTGATGTTAAACCCAATGGCATGAGTGCATGATTTACATGATTTGCATCGATATGATATGTATGGGTGATATGAGAGGAGGGGATATGATATCCGTGTCTTTGGGACACTTTGTGTCTTTGGGACACGGAGGGTTTGGCACCTCCAGGTGGTTTGGTACCACAGATGATGTTTTGTGACTTTGGGTCACCAGAGGTTTGGCACCTCAGCGTCTCGTCCCAGTGGCTTTGCACCACGGTGGGTTGGCCCCACAGTTGATTATACGGGATTGATGCCGGTGATTTGGTATCACACGATGGGTTGGCCCCATCATCGGATTTGTGATCATGGTCACCCGGTGGTTAGGTACCACATTGTGTCTTTGGGACACGGAGGTTTTGGCACCTCATTGCGACTCGTCCACGTGGTTTGACACCACCGTGGGTTGGCCCCACTTGAGAGATACGGGATTGTCGCTAGTGATTTGGTATCACGAGATGGGTTGGCCCCATCATTGGATTATTCGTGACTTTGGGTCACCAGTGGTTTGGCACCACACTTATGGATATCGTGACTTTGGGTCACCAGTGGTTTGGCACCACCAAAGGTTTGGTACCACACGGGTAGAAACAGAGAGATACGGATGGTTAGGATCGGGTTGCATTAATCATGTTGCTATGTATGATGTGTGTTAGCATGTTGTCTTATCGGGAGCGGGATTTATGCACTGAGTCATTCGACTCACCCTCTCCTTTGACATTTCAGGTTGACTCGTGACGCGGACATGGAGCCGGGATGGACTCGGGGTGCTCATGCCATGCTTAATAAAGTGTTGCTCAGACTTTATATTTTGGGTACTTAGTTTATTTACTTTTATTTGGGTTTTTAATTTGGATTTGTAAAAGGCCTTTAAAATTATGTTTTATGTTGTTTATGTTTTAAGTTGATTTTTAATATGCCTTAACAAAGTAACTTGGAATGAACTTTACTAAAACTTGGAATGACAAGGATTTCAAAATTTTAACGCAATGTGTTTTCAATTTTACCATCGGGTATTATACTATGTTTCGATATTAAGTAAACTCAAACGATTTTCAAATCAAACTCGATTTTCTGCTAAGTTAAAATGTTTTAAGCAACACTAAGGAACTGTGGAGTTTTGAATGAAATGAACTCGTTTTTTTTCCACATATTTCAGATAAGTTTCCAAAATTTCTGGGTTTCAAATACACCATCCGATTTCAAACAAGTCTACTCAAATTTTTCTTCAAATACACTATGTTTTCACCCAACTTTTAAAACGAAAAGAAACTAACCTCTCAAAAACGTTTTCCCTGTGACACACCAGATTCGGACGTGGTGTCTTGTCTGGGTTTGGGGTATTACAATTGTGGTATCAGAGCTAAGTTCAAAGGCTCGACTGTGGGCCCGAGGCCTAAAAATATATTAAAAGTTCGTTTTGATAGTCTTTTGTTTTAAAGTATGGTTTGAAAGGCATGGCACCGAGTCTCGGCACTGATTAAGCCCATGTAAGTACCACTTACTATTGCTTATGGTTTCATGTCTTTGTGATTGTATGCTTAGCAATAGTAGGACTACTTTAGAAAGCTGGCCGATAGGACTCACGTGAACTCGCGAGAACAATTCTCCTTAAATATTCATAAGACTTGCTTTAAAAACAAAGTGGAATAAATCTTGATGCATAAAACTCTTTAATCGGATATGTAGCGATATTAGACATGAGCACTCGAGGCGGGCGTGGTCGTAATACTCGTGGTAGAGGTAGGGGTAGGATGACGGTTTAGAGCGTAGGATCCGGGTCGAAGTCGAAAAATGAGGTACTGGTTTCGCCACCAGTGGAGGTGGTGAGTTCCAAGATCGGACTAGAGACGACGCGATGTCACGAGCGATCTTTGCGAGTGTTGGAAAGGGTAGGCGGTATAGGTGGTGGCGCGAGAGTTAGAAATCGTACTGGCGACTTCGGGCAAACGGGGCGAATTCTTTCGAGGTGTTTTTGGTGTTGCTCCAGCCTTCTGCTTGAGTATTGGTTGGAGGCGACGGAGCGGATCATGGATGATGACGGACTTGACCAGGTGAAGAGAAGTCAAGGGCATAGTATCGCTTCTCCGGGATGAGTCATACCGATGGTGGCTCACGGTTCGGGACGATGTGGCGTGCGAGAGGATCGACATGGGATTATTTCAGGCTGCATATCAAAAGAAGTACATTGGAGCTAGTTATATTGACTCCCAACGAAAGGCATTTACGAGGCTAGTACGAGGGAGTAAGTCCGCTTCGTTTAAGTCTGGTGAGTTTTTGAAATTGAGCCGGTATGCTAGGGGCATTGTGGCCACCGAGCACGAGAGGTGTGTTCGCCGAGGATGGTCTCGAGAGACGAGTTGAGATCTGGCTGATTGCTCCACGCGGGAGCGCGAGTTTGCTTTGTCTTAGTTGAGAAGGCTAAGGTAGCCGAGGGTGTTAAGGAGTCCGTGAGGCAAAATATGGACGAGAAATAGGCATAAGAGGAGCTTTGGGTCTTACGGATCGTCGGGTAATCCAGCAGCAGAGGGCTAGGCCCGAGTGTGGGCGAATCGACTGCCGCTAGGTTTGTTCTTTGCTAGGCGAGGGACCGCCGCAGATGCAATCGATGTGGGAAATCTCATTGGGGTGGGCTGCTTTGACTAGAGGAAAAGGTTGCTTGAGTGTGGTTCTCTGGAGCACCGTGTGAGAGGATCGCCGCGTAGTTGGCGAGATTCGATCGGAGAGTCGGGGCCGTGTCGGTTCGAGAATAATGGACCGCCACCGCAGAGAGGGTGGTAATAATGGCGAGAGGCGGTAATGGTTTTGGTCGAGGCCGTGGAGCACCGGGCGAGGTGCGGGTAGTTACGAGGCACGACGGCTGGTTTGGTGTATCTTTGCGGCGCCGAGAGAGGAGGCGGCGCGCCGGGCGTCCATAACCGTGCGTTTTTGATCTTTGGTTCTCCTTATCTTTGCTTTGATTGATGTGGGTTCAACGCACTCTTATGTTGCCGATAGTATAGTAGAGACCATGGATTTAGACTCTGAGATATCTTCTAGGCAGATGACTGTAATTAGCCCTCTAGTTCACTCTGTAGTAGTAGATAAACTGTTTAGAGATGTACCCTAGAACTCCAAGGGGTAGTGTTCGCTGCTGATCTGATGGAACTGCCGTTTGGGGAGTTCGATCTGATTCTTGGGATGGATTGGTTGGTCAAGTACCAGGCGAGGTTGGATTGCGCGGCCAAGCGCATGGTTCTTAAGACTGTTGAGGGTGATGAGGTGGCTATGATAGGTAATAGGAGAGATTACTTATCTAATGTAGTATCTGCTCTGAAGGCAGAGAAGATGGTCAGAAAGGGCTGTGAAGCGTATGTAGTTCATGTGTATGCCTTGGAGGCTAAAGAGTCTGCTGTAGAGAAGGTTAAATCTTGTTAGGGAGTTTCTTTGATGTGTTTCTGAGGAGCTTCGGGGGTTGCCGCCACGATCGCGAGGTAGAGTTCGGGATAGATCTGTTGCCGGGATCGCGCCGGTGTCTATTGCTCCGTATAGGATGGCGCCAAAGGAATTGGTGGAGCTTAAGGCTCGAGATCCGGGAGTTATTGGATCGAGGTTTTATCGAGCCAAGTGTTTCGCCGTGGAAGCGCCGTACTCTTTGTTAAGAAGAAAGATGATACGATGCGGATGTGCATAGACTACGCCAGATTGAACAAGTGACGATTAAGAACAAGTATCCGTTGCCACGGATAGATGACTGTTTGATCACCGAAGGTGCGTCTGTGTTCTCGAAGATTGATCCGAGGTCCGGTATCACCGATTAAAGGTTAAGAGGCGGATATCCATAAAAGCAATGTTTGGACTCGGTATGGGCACTATGAATTTACGTAATTTGTTCGGGTTGACTAACGCCGGCGGCATTTATGGATATGATGAATAGGGTGTTTCAGCAATGATATCTGGATCGATTAAATCGTGGTTTTCATGAACGACATCTTAGTGTACTCAAAGACGGAGGAAGAGCATGATGCGCATTTGAGAGTCGTGCTGCAGATTTTGAGGGAGAAACAGCTCTATGCTAAGTTCAGTAAGTGCAAGTTCTGGCTTAGGGAAGTGACGTTCTTGGGTCATGTAGTATCAACTGAGGGGATTAGGGTAGATCCTCGTAAGATTGAGCGATTTTGGATTGGAAGCCGCCTAGGTCGATGGTGAGATTCGGAGTTTTACTGGTTTGGCGGATACTACCGAAGGTTCGTTGAGGGTTTCTCGTTGATAGCAGCGCCAATGACCAAGTTGTTAAGAAAAGAGGTTCCTTTTGTTTGGACTGAGAAACAGCAGGAAAGCTTCGATAAGTTGAAGAAGATTTTGACTGAGGCTCTGGTCTTAATTCAACCTGAGGCTGGTAAGGAATACACAGTCTATTGCGATGCATCACATACGGGCTTGGGGTGTGTGCTGATGCAGGAAGGTAAGGTTGTGGCTTACGCTTCTCGACAGCTGAGGCCACATGAGGTCAACTATCCGATGCACGATTTGGAGCTAGCGGCTGTAGTCTTCGCCTTAAAGATTTGGAGGCACTACTTGTATGGAGAGAGATCGATAGTCTACACCGATCATAAGAGTCTGAAATACCTATTGACTCAGAAGGATCTGAATTTAAGGCAGCACAGATGGGTTGAGTTGCTGAAAGATTACGACTGTTCGATTGAGTATCATCCGGGTAAGGCTAACGTGGTGGCAGACGCGTTGAGCCGTAAGGTTGTTTCGGACTTAAGAGCTTTGTTTACCCATTTAAGCTTGTATGACGACGGGAGTATTCTGGCAGAGCTACAAGTTAAGCCTACTTGGGTTGAGTAGATCGAGAAAAAAAAAAGCTTGGAGGATGAGGTTACGAGTGCGCGAAGGGTACAAGTGCGAGATGGTGGTTTAGAGGTTCTGATTTGTCTAGTGATGAGGTTACTGTGTTTCCAAGGTAAGGCTTGTATGCCTAAAGATGTTGAGTGAGCGGAAGATTCTCCAGACGCAGCGCATAGTAGTCCTTATGCTATGCATCACGGAGGTAGCAAGATGTATAAGGATCTTAGAGAGCGATTACGGTGGCGGGTCGTGCGAAGAGAGAGGTGACAGTTTGTTGGTAAGTGTCGACTTATCGCCGAGTCAAGGCTAAACATCGATTCTGTCGAGGTTGCTTGACCAGGTGAAGATTCCTCAATGGAAGTGGGAAAGAATAACCATGGATTTAAATCGGTGGGTTACCGCTACGCCAAGCAAGAAGGATTCGATTTGGGTAGTGGTGGACCGTCTAACTAAGTCACTCATTTCATTCCGGTGAGTGGATTATTCACTTGAGAGGTTGGCAAAGCGTATGTATGTGTCCGAGATTGTGAGGTTACACGGTGTGCGATTTGATTATCTCGGATCGGGATCCCAGATTTACGTCAAGGTTTTGGAGAGCATTGCATCGGGCTCTGGAGTGCGCGTTTGGATTTCAAACCTGACTTTCCACCCACAATCGGCGGGCGGTCGGAGAGGTTATTCGGATCTTGGAGGACATGCTTTGAGGTTGTGTTCGGATTTGAGAGGTAGTTGGGAGGAGTTTCTACAGATTAATGCGGAGTTTGCCTATAACAATAGTTACCAAGCAAGCATTAAGATGGCTCCATACGAGGCGTTATGCGGCGAGAAGTGTCGCTCACCTCGTGTTGGACGGAATTAGGTGAACGTCAGTTGTTGGGACCCGAGTTGGTTGCTGAGACCGAAGACAAGGTTAGGTTGAATCAGGCTCGATTAAAGGAAGCTTTGGACCGGTAGAAGTCTTATGTCGATCTTAAGCGAAGAGATATAGAATTATTTGTGGGGACCAGGTTTTCTTAAAGGTCTCGCCATGGAAGAAGGTCTTGAGGTTGGCGAGAAAAGGCAAGTCCGAGGTTTATTGGGCGTATAAGGTGTTGAGGCGAGTAGGACCGGTGGCGTATCGCTTGAGTTGCCGCGAGCTTAGTCGATTCATGGCGTATTTCACGCGTGTCGATGCTTGGCGTTATCGTTCGAATCCGTCGCATGTTGTGGCGATGGAAGAGATCGAGGTAAACCCGTTTGACTATGGAAGAGGAACACATGCGATTCTAGATCGGGATGTAAAGGTTACTGCGCAGAAGTCCTGTACCTTTGGTTAAGGTACTTTGGCGGAATCATGGAGTGGAAGAGGCCACGTGGGAACCCGAGGAGATGATGAGACAAACAATACCCGCAACTCTTTTGACCGAGGTAATTTGAGGCCGAAATTATTTTAAGAAGTAGAAGCTGTAATATCCGGGTTAGGGGTTATTTTATTGTTGCATAAAATGACATGTGTTGGTGTGCTATGTTGCTGATTCTATGTTTTAAGGGCTTAGTTGTGAGCTAGAAGTAAGCTGGAATAGGTGGAATAATTTTAGTTTTTGAGCTAAGGAATGAGGAAGCGAGTAGGCTGGGCTTAAGAGTTTTAATTGGCAAGAGTTATCACAAAAGGGAGCTGGTGTAGTGGCAAGCTAGGCGCCACTAAGGCTTTGTGTGGCTAACGCCTAATGCAAGGGTGTAGGCCTTGTGTTCGAGCTGCGGAGTGGCCACTTTTTGGCACTCATTTTGACGGCATGGAGGGAGGAGTTTGTGGCAGCTCAAACTCTGCCTAAGACTAAGTCTTCCCATTTGAATGATAGGTGGAGAGTGAGTTTAGGAGGTTGACTAGTTCAACCATTTTGAATTAGTGGAGGTGAGCAATTGGTGGGATTATGGCCGAATTTTAGGGGAGGTTGGAGGGGGAGTGACGGTTTGGTGAGTATGGGAATGGGGAGTGCCGAAAATTCAATTGGCTTTTCTTTTATTTTTTTTCCGGTCACTTTTGTGTCAAACAAATTCTCTCTTTTTTTGTCATTGGTAGCCGAATTCTCAAGTAAGTATTTTCTTGTATTTTCTCTTGAAACCGAAAGACCCAAACCTCTCTAAAGCTTGCCGAAAGTTGCCTTATTTTTCCTTGTATTTTCTTTGTTAGCCGAATGCACTCTTGCATTTTCTCTTTTTCTTTCTTCACTTGCATAAACCGAAACTAGTATTCTCTTTGCTCATATTTCATTCTTTTCTCTTTTGAAACACTAGTGCACAAAACTTACCTTGCCCCTAAACCGAAATCTTCATTCATCCATTCCATTTCTTTCTTCTCAAAACCGAAAAGCACCTATCCCTTTTCCATTTTCTTCTCTTCTCAAGACTTTGGCGATTCTCTTTTCTTTCGAACACATAATTCTTTTGCTTACTCTAGCCGAATCTCTTTTCTCTTCCATTAGTCTTCAACTTAGCCGAATATCTCCCTTCTCCTAGTGGTTGTAGTGGCGAATATCGAGAGAGTGTTGGGATCTTGCTTCAATCGTTTGGGAATTTGGTAAGTGATGGGCGAATGGCCATTTCCTTCTTCTTTTGCGTTGCGATGTTGGTTGATTAAGAGCCGAAATGTGGCCTTGTTGTTGAGAGTTAATCTTTGGTTTTGAAACCCAGTTTCACTATAGGTCATTCGATTTTGGATACAAACAAGTGGAGCCTTCGTCCTTTGATTAGCCATTTGGGGTAAGTTTTGGTAAGGGCCGATTCATTAGTTGATTCTTTTATCTCGTTAAGCCAAGATAATTAAGGATTAATGGTTCTTCTTATTAGGTGGTGGTCGATTGTCAAAGGGACCATTAGTTGGTTCGGGTTTGGTAGGAAACCAAGCGTTTGCAAGGTAAGGGGTTATTTGACAAACCCTTTTGGATTAAATGGTTGTGGCGAATGGTCTTAGTGCCTAACTCCTATTTGGCCGATTGTAGGAGCCGATAATCAAGGAGCCTTAGATCGTTTCTTTTTGGTATTAGGGGATTGCGCTTAAGCGGTGTGTAAACTAACACACCGATACTTAGTAATATTGTGATTAAACCTGTTTGCCTATTAAAATCATGACATTATGATGGATTATTGGATACCCAAATGGGGTATGTGCATGAATCGGGTAAGTTCAATTACTATGAGTTCTATTGATGGTATGTGCTATCATAGTTATTGATGTATGTGATGTGATGTTAAACCCAATGGCATGAGTGCATGATTTACATGATTTGCATCGATATGATATGTATGGGTGATATGAGAGGAGGGGATATGATATCCGTGTCTTTGGGACACTTTGTGTCTTTGGGACACCAGAGAGGTTTGGCACCTCCAGGTGGTTTGGTACCACGGATGATATTTTGTGACTTTGGGTCACGGAGGTTTGGCACCTCGGCGTCTCGTCCTAGTGGCTTTGCACCACGGTGGGTTGGCCCCACAGTTGATTATACGGGATTGACGCCCGGTGATTTGGTATCACACACGATGGGTTGGCCCCATCATCGGATTTGTGATTGCGGTCACGGTGGTTAGGTACCACATTGTGTCTTTGGGACACCGAGAGGTTTGGCACCTCATTGCGACTCGTCCACGTGGTTTGACACCACCGTGGGTTGGCCCCACTTGAGAGATACGGGATTGTCGCTAGTGATTTGGTATGACGAGATGGGTTGGCTCCATCATTGGATTATTCGTGACTTTGGGTCACCAGGTGGTTTGGCACCACACTTATGGATATCGTGACTTTGGGTCACCGGTGGTTTGGCACCACCGGTGGTTTGGTACCACGGGGGGTAGAAACAGAGAGATACGGATGGTTAGGATCGGGTTGCATTAATCATGTTGCTATGTATGATGTGTGTTAGCATGTTGTCTTATCGGGGCGGGATTTATGCATCGAGTCATTCGACTCACCCTCTCCTTTGACATTTCAGTGACTCGTGAGCGCGGACATGGAGCCGGATGGACTCGGGTGCTCATGCCATGCTTAATAAAGTGTTGCTCGGACTTTATATTTTGGGTACTTAGTTTATTTACTTTTATTTGGGTTTTTAATTTGGATTTGTAAAAGGCCTTTAAAATTATGTTTTATGTTGTTTATGTTTTAAGTTGATTTTTAATATGCCTTAACAAAGTAACTTGGAATGAACTTTACTAAAACTTGGAATGACAAGGATTTCAAAATTTTAACGCAATGTGTTTTCAATTTTACCATCGGGTATTATACTATGTTTCGATATTAAGTAAACTCAAACGATTTTCAAATCAAACTCGATTTTCTGCTAAGTTAAAATGTTTTAAGCAACACTAAGGAACTGTGGAGTTTTGAATGAAATGAACTCGTTTTTTTTCCACATACTTCAGATAAGTTTCCAAAATTTCTGGGTTTCAAATACACCATCCGATTTCAAACAAGTCTACTCAAATTTTTCTTTAAATACACTATGTTTTCACCCAACATTTAAAACGAAAAGAAACTAACCTCTCAAAAACGTTTTCCCTGTGACACACCAGATTCGGACGTGGTGTCTTGTCCGGGTTTGGGGTGTTACACGGTCCTTCAACATGGCCATGTTATCCGGTTACACGGGCATGTCGCCTTTCCGCACGGGCATGTGCTCCTTGTATTTAGTGACAATTTCCAAAGTTCTCTAAAGATCTCAGTTTGATCCCGAATCATTTCCAAAGTGTGTTTTGAGCCTCGTATGTCTATATTAGGGACTTTAAGGCAAAACTTGAAAAGTTTTTTAAATTGAACGAAATTTTATGACTAGAAATTATATGTTTGCATGTGTTTAAGATAGGTAACGCCTCGTACCCTAACCTAGTGTCTGATAGGGGTAAATGGAGTTACAGAATTGATCAAAGAAACTAAAGAAAAAAGTGAAAAGGATTCGCGACAGTTTAAAAGTAGCTTCAGATCGACAGAAATCATACGCGAATTTGAAACGTAAAGAAATTAAGTTTCAAGTCGGGGATCGAGTGTTTCTAAATGTGTCACCGTGGAAAAAGGTTTTTCAATTCGGTTGTAAAGGAAAGCTAAGTTCGCAATTTATCGGAACGTATGAGATCATCGAAAGAATAGGGCCTGTAGTGTATCGACTAGCTTGACCATCAGAACTTGAAAAGATTCATAATGTCTTTCACGTTTCTATGCTATGTCGATACACATCCAATCTGTCACATGTGATTTCTCCGGTAGATGTTGAGATACAGACTGATTTGACGTATAGCGAAGAACCAATTTAGATTTTAGCTCGTGAAATCAAAGAATTAAGAAATAAACGCATAGCCCTAGTAAAGGTTCTTTGGCATAAACACGGGATCGAGGAAGCTATGTGGGAACCTGGGGAAGATATGAGAAAGTAGTACCCTAACCTATTTACCGGTAAGATTTTCGAGGACGAAAATCCCAAAGGGGGGAGAGTTGTAACAGCCCATTTTTAGTCAAATCGAAACAATGATTTTGAAACCACAAATCCAAAGTCAAAATATTTATTTTATTATTATTTTAATGTCTACAGCATGATAATATGATTGTGTGAAAATTTCGTTAAGAAATTTTATCGTTTAGTTGGTCAATTTGATAATAAAGACTAAATCGCGTAAAGTGAAAAACTTGAGTTCTATTAGCTAAAGGTGTCTAATAGCTATAGAACCTTAAATTGAAGGTCCTTATGTGGTAAATATCCCATTAATTAGATAGTGGATGATAATGGCATGTCATTATTGAAATTTTGAATTAGTAATAAGGTTAATTTTGTCATTTAGTAATTAAATGATTAAATAAGTAAAATAAAGCCAATTTTTGTTCATCTTGTTCGAGCTAGCCGAATTTGAGACGAATAAAAATTCCATGAAAGGCCATTTAAGGTTCGATCATTTCATTACTTTATTGGCAAGTGATTTTGACTCCATTTTTAATTATTTTTATGTTTTTGAGATCGTTGGAACTTAGTCTAGCTAGCCCAGGGACTATTTTTCAAAACTGTTAAAGATTTTGAATGATTCCATTGATGAATACATGCATATTTTGATTTTTGATGATAGATTTTGAATAGTTGGTGATAGCTAAACAAGTTTTGTTAAATGATTTTGAGTAAAAATACAAAATAGGGATTAAATTCAGAAAATGTGAAATATAATGGTTAAAAGTGTGAATAAATTGAAAATATGGGTTGCTAGGGGTATAATGGTAATTTGGCTAGCATTGGTTAGTTTTGAATTTCATGAACTTGTGATTTTCTTAAGAAGGACTAAATTGTGAAAGATGTGAAATATTAAGGGTAAATGTGTAAAAATGTCTTAAAGTGAAATTTGGACTAAATTGAATAGAACGAATGCTGAATGTGCTAAATTTGATTGTATATAGATCAAGATAAGCAGAGATCAGGATTAGATCGGGGAAAAGGAAAAGTGGACAAATAGTCGATAATTTCCATCCGAATAAATCGTGGTAAGTTCGTATAATTAGAATTGAATGTTTAAATACTTGTAAGTTATTTTAAATGAAAGTATAATTGAGTAAATGGTATTATTGAGTTTGAATGCCTAATTGATGAGAATTATTGAATACTGAGTCTCGTTTGAATCGTAAAAATTCGTAGGATATGAGTGACATGTCACTAGGGTTACCATTTTGGTCGAGATCCTGCATATGTTGCGGACTCACCACAGCTTGTATGAGTTTATCGATATATCAGCTCGTAAGCGCTTACTGTTTTCAGCTCGTCAAAGCTTATCGTTTTAGCTCAACAGAGCTTACTGTGCATCAACTCAGGAGGAACTTACTGATCATAGCTTGAAAGATCGAAAATAATAATGAATTGATGGATCACCAACTTATACGTAATAGTATACCTCAATATTCAAATAGGTTCAACGAGCATAAATTTTGTTATTGGTTATGTGACAAAACTATGTGCTTATACGGATGAATTACTGTTTATACAAATGAGTTATTGTTATCAAATGAATTATTGATTATATTATTGAGATTAAAATGTTACAAATGATGTACATGATATATGAATTTGATATGATACAATGTATTGAGTACTAAATTGAGACAATGGATGATTATATGCACTTATGTGACTAACTTGTTGATGAATGCTTGTGTTTATGCATTTGGTAATTGAATTGAATATACCTTATTTGTTGATTTGATTATGTTTAAATGGTAAGTTTAATTCTAAATTATACGGGCTTACTAAGCTATAAAGCTTACTTTGTTTCTTTTACGCATCACACTATCCAGTTGCCGATTGGTACTTTTGAACTTATGGATATATGTAAAATATGGCATGTATAGGCTAGTTATAAAGGTGATAGTTATGGTTACTTTAGCTAGTGATTTTGATACATGTTGTGGTATAAGATAAAGGCATTTGATTTGGTTTAACTTGGTAAAATGCTTTGGTTGCATATAAGTAGTCAAATATGTGTATGAAATGTTATGGACCGACTACTTATTGGGTTACAAAATGTTGCAAATTATGCATGTATAGGTATGTAAAAATGGGTGGCAAAATGGCTTTGCAAATAGTCTATTTTTTTCCACATGGGCAGAGACACGGACGTGTGTCTCAGCCGTGTATGACACACGATTATGTTACATGGCCGTGTGTCCCCTAGTGTTGAAATTAAAATGAAGTCAGTATGCTTTACATGATATCAAACACTGTCATGTGATCGGCCGTGTGGCATAAGTTAGTATACCCCCTAATCGGCAAACGGGCTAGACACACGGGCATGTGGTCGACCGTGTGACCCAAGTCAGTATGTACCCCCTGTTTTCACGCGACTAGTGACACGGGCGTGTCTAGTGGTCTTGTGAGACACACGGCTTGCCCACACTGGCGTGTGTCCTCTGTTTGAAGTAAAATTTTCTAAGTTTCACAAAAATTTCTCGAGTTATGGTTTAGTCCCGAACCGTTTCTGATGCATGTTTAAGGCCTCATAGGCCCTTTTAAGGGATGAAGTGATTGTATTTGACTGAGATAAGAATGATGAATGATTGAATTGAGAAAATGTATGTTTAAGTAGATGTTTAACTGTTTCGTACGTCTGGTAATGCTCTGTAACCCTATTTTAGCATTGAATATGAGCGAGGGGTGTTATAGTATCTATCGATATATAAATGATTCAACGGGTAAATGAAAGATGTGGTTGAGTACGAGATTGATACGAAATGGTACAGGTATGTACATGAACTGTATAAGCTTTAAATCGAAGAGATTGTGATGATTTCATAAAATCTTATGATTGAATAAGTGAAAGGTTTGTTAGTTAATATGAGTACATAATGATATATTCAATTTGTTGAATTGTGTATTTATGATTATATTGAGTTTATTGTATACGAGCTTACTAAGCTATAAAGCTTACTTTGTTTATTTTTTCATGTTTTACAGTGATTTCAAAGCTAGCTGAGATGTGGAGATCATCAGAGACTACATCACACTATCCTATTATCACTTTGGTATTTTTTGAGCTTATGGTTTGAGTTTATGGCATGTATAAGGACTTTGGTCATTTTGGTTCATGAATTGATGATGAATGTAGCAATTTGAGTTAGCTTGTAAATGTTCTAAGTTTGGTTTTGTATATTGCCATATAAGTTGGCCTATTTTGGTATGATTGAATCATGTATATATATTTGTATATGGCTTGTGTGATGTTTTGAATGTTAGCTATGTGATGCTTGTGGATAATTAGTATTATGGATAGCAAATGGTTGAGTTATGAATCTAGGCATTAATGCACATTTGAGTTTGGTATGAATTTGTATGGTAAATTATGGTATTTATGTTTTTTATCAGTTGATGTTGGTAATGGTATGAAGTATGCTTGAGTGAGGTTTATTTAATGCCTTTGATATGCTATGTTTTGTGCAATTGGAGTTTGGTGTAGGTGTGCATAAGTTTGGGTGGCAAATTGGCTTGGTAAATAGCCTACTTTTCTCCACACGGACAGAGACACGAGCGTGTGTCTCAACCATGTCTGATACACGGTCATATATATGGCCGTACGTCCCCTGGTGTTGAATTAGAAACCATGTCAGTATGCTCCACACGGCCTCACACACGGGCATGTGACTTGGCCATGTGGCATAAGTCTGTATACCTCACAAGTATGGCACGACTTGGCACACGGGCTTGTATGGCCATTTTTTAGGGCACACAGGTTAGCCGCATGGGTGTGTGTGTGTTTGCCGTGTGACCCAAGTTAGAGGGTTCCATGGGGTTAGACACGAGTTCGGACACGACCATGTGCCCCCATTTCAAATGTCCACACGGACTGTGACACGGGCGTGTCTTTCACGGCCAGGCCACGTGGGTGTGTATCCTTTTTATTTTGCAAAAATTTACTAAGTGTTCAAAAAGTTTTTAAAGCTATCGGTTTAGTACCAAACCACCTTGAATGTATGTTTTGAGCCTCGTAAGCTCGTATTAGAGACATTATGATTTATTTTAAATGATAGTTGCATGAAACATGAAAATCTAAGTGAAATGAATGTTTAGTTGATTTATAAGTCTGGTAATGATTCGTAACCCTATTCTGGCGTTGAATATGGATGAGGGGTGTTACATTTATTGGTATCAGAGCTATGGTTTAGTCGATTCTAGGACTAACATAGCGTATGTGTGAGTCTAGCTATACATGCCATATATAACCTGTGATAGTGTGATGACTCCTGACAATTTAAACTATGTTTTCATATAGTAAATGGATCTCAGTCGAGCTGTAAATGATGATGACAAGAGTAATGTGCCAACTCCTACTCATGGGACAACGCCATCTGAATTTAGAAATGTATTGAGTAGTCAAGGAGGAGAGGCTAAAGAAACCTTTTTCCAAATGATGAACAAGTGGTTCACGCAATTTTTCTGGACAAATCCAGCATCTCAACAACTTCCACCCCCACCTATTTCCTAACCAGACCCGTTAGTTCCTAAAAGTTTGGAACCTTTACGTTTAAATAAGCCGTCTGTGGATAAAATTTGACTATATGAGGCTAGAGATTCAAGAATGAGGTCAATAAATAAATCATATCATTCTTCATCAATGAAATTAAAGGATTTTTATAATCATTCTACCAATTTAGTGGGATATTCTGGCAGGGATCGTAGTAAACAACACGTGAACTCAAAAGCTCAAGCCACTTCAGTAGCAAGTGTTGGTAGTGTCAAGGAAAATAAATATGTGTGTAAACAGTGTGGTAGACGACATCTTGGAGAATGTTGGATGAGTACCAGAGCTTGTTTTAGATGTGGTTCACAAGAACATTTTATTCGAGATTGTCCTGAATTACCTGAGAAGGATAAACTGCAGATTTCTTGACAGAGTAATATAGCTGTGAGAGGGAGAGCACTTCGAATTACTAAAAATATGAGTGGAATTTGTGGCATTTCTAGAAATTCAGTAACAAGATCTGAAGTACGGCTACCATCTAGGGCTTACGCTATTCACGCACGTGATGATGCATCGACAATAGATATTATTATTGGTACTTTTTCTCTTTTTGACATTGATATAATTGCTTTGATAGATCCTAGATCGACTCATTCATATATCTGTATGAATTTAGTGTCTAGTAAGAGTTTTTCTGTTAAGTCTACCAAATTTGTGATTTAAGTCTCTAACCTTTTAGGCAAGAGTGTCCTAGTTGATAAAGTTTGTAGGAACTATCCTTTAATGACTCGGGTTACTATTTTCGGTAAATTTGATGTTATTACCATTTGATGAATTCGATGTAATTCTGGGTATGATTGGTTGACGCTACATGATGCTGTTGTGAATTGTAAACGAAAGACTATTGAATTGAAATGTCATAATAGTGAAGTCCTTCGAATTGAATCAGATGAGTCGAGTGGATTGCCTATTGTGATTTCATTAATGTCGACTCAGAAATACGTGAGAAAAGGTTATGATGCTTATCTGGAATATGTATTGGATACAAAAGAATCTGAATCAAAGATTGAATTAGTGTTAGTGGTTTGTGAATATCTGGATGTGTTTTCAGAAGAATTACCGGGGTTACCACCAATCAGAGAGGTCGAATTTACAATTGAATTAGTGTCGGGAACATCATTGATATCGATAGCTCCATATCGAATGGATCCAACAGAGTTGAAAGAGTTGAAAGCTCAGTTGCAAGAGTTAACAGATAGAGGTTTTTCACGACCTAGTTTTTCACCTTGGGGTGTGCCAGTGTTATTCGTAAAGAAAAAAAGACGGATCAATGAGAATGTGTATTAACTATCGTCAACTTAACAAGGTTACGATAAAGAACAAATATCCTTTGCCAAGAATAGGTTATTTGTTTGATCAGTTGAAAGGGGTAACAATATTTTTGAAGATTCATTTGAGATCTGGCTATTATCAGTTGCGAGTTAAAGATTTAGATATGCCAAAAACTGCGTTTAGAACCAGGTACGAACATTATGGATTTCTTGTTAGGCATTTCGGATTGACTACTGCTCCTGTAGTCTTTATGGATTTGATGAATTGGATCATTAGACCATATTTAGACAGATTCGTTGTTGTATTCATTGACAATATTCAGATTTATTCTCGAGATGAGTCTGAACATGCCGAGCATTTAAGAATTGTGCTTCAAAAATCTTGAGAGATAAGCAATTGTTTGCTAAATCTAGTAAATGTATGTTTTGGCTAAGAGAAGTTGGATTTTTAAGACACATTGTTTCAGCGAAAAGTATACGAGTTGATCCAAGCAAGATATCAACTGTTGTTAATTGGAAACCACCGAGGAATGTATCTGAAGTCAGAAGCTTTCTAGGGTTAGCTGGTTATTATCGATGTTTTGTAAAAGGATTCTTGATGATTGCTACACCGATGACTAGATTGCTACAGAAAGATGTGAAGTTTGAGTGGTCTGAGAAATGTCAACAGAGTTTTGATCAATTGAAAGCATTGCTAACAGAAGCACCAGTTTTGGTTCAACATGAGTCGGGTAAAGAATTTGTGATTTTTAACGACGCAACATTGAACGGTTTGGGATGTGTTTTAATGCAAGAAGGAAAAGTGATAGCTTATGCCTCAAGACAGTTAAAGCCGCATGAAAAGAATTATCTGATGCACAATCTAGAGTTGGCCGCTATTATATTTACATTGAAAATTTGGCGACATCATTTGTACGGTGAAAAGTTCCATATCTTTACTGATCACAAGAGTTTGAAGTATATAATGACTCGGAAAGATTTGAATTTGTGACAACGAAGGTGGCTCGAATTGTTAAAAGATTATGAGTTAGTGATTGATTATCATCCGGGGAAAGCAAATATAGTCGCAGATGTTTTGAGTAGAAAATTATTATTTGCATTGAGAACCATGAATACACAGTTATCTTTTTCTGATAATGGTTTGATTCTAGCAGAGTTGAAAGCTAAACCGGTATTTCTTTAGTAAATTTGTGAAACTCAAAAGTGTTATAATTAATTGCAAGCCAAAAGAGTGCAATGTGAATCCACTAGTGATTTAGACTTTCAGATCAAACCCAATGATTGTTTAATGTTCCAAGATAGAATTTACGTACCAAAGAATCCCGAGCTCATTCAAAAAATTTTTCAAAATGAACATAGTAGATGTTTATCTATTCACTCGGGGAGTACCAAAATGTACAATGATTTGAAACAATTGTATTGGTGGTCGAGAATGAAAAGAGACATTTCAAAATTTGTATCGAGATGTTTGGCGTGTCAACAAGTTAAAGTTGAACATCAAATGCCTTTGGGATTACTAAATGATACCAGAGTGGAAATGGGATAAAGTTACAATGGATTTTGTATCGGGTTTGTCTCTATCTCCGAAAAAGAAAGATGCTATCTGGGTTGTTGTTGATCGACCGACGAAATCAACACATTTGATTCCGGTACATACAGATTTTTTGCTTGAAAAATTGACTAAATTGTACATATCTGAGATTGTTAGATTGCATGGGGTGCCAGTTTCGATTATTTCAAATAGAGATCCGAGGTTTACATCGTGATTTTAGAAGAAATTGCAAGAAGCTTTAGGTACGAAGTTGAACATTACTATTGCATTTCATTCGCAAACTGGCGGTCAATCTGAGAGAGTAATACAAATTCTCGAAAATATGTTTCGTTGTTGTGTTTTATTATTTGAAGGCAACTGAGAGAAATATTTGCAGTTGGTTGAATTTGCGTATAACAATAGCTTTCAATTGAGTATAAAGATGGCACTGTACGAAGCTTTGCAAATGCCGAACTCCATTGTATTGGACTGAACTGAGTGAGAAAAAGATTCACGAGGTTGATTTAATTCAAGAGACTGAAGAAAAAGTGAAAGTAATACGTGACAGTCTGAAAGCAGCTTTAGATCGACAGAAATCGTACGCGGATTTGAAACATAAAGACATTGAATTTCATATCGGTGATAAAGTATTTCTAAAAGTTTCTCCGTGGAAGAAAATCCTTCGATTTCGATTTGGTCATAAAGGTAAACTAAGTTCGCGATTTATCAGGCTGTATGAGATCATTGAAAGAATAGGGCTAGTGGCATATCGGCTAGCATTACCGTCAGAATTAGAAAGGATCCACAATGTTTTTCATGTGACGATGCTGCGTCGATATCGGTCAGATCCATCACATATAATTTCTCCAGTAGAGATTGAAATTCTACCTAATATGATATACAACAAAGAACCGATCAGAATTTTAGCTCGAGAGGTTAAAGAGTTGAGAAATAAACACATAGCTTTGGTGGAAATCTTGTCGCAATGTCACGGGGTTGAAGAGGCTACATAGGAACCCGAGGAAGCTATAAGAATACAATAACCTAACATTTTTGCTAGTAAGATTTTCGTGGACGAAAATCCCTAAGGGGGGAGAGTTGTAACAGCCTATTTTTAGTCAAATCGAAATAGCGGTTTCAGGACCAAATCTAAAGTCAAAATATTTATTTTATTATTATTTTAATGTCAACAGCATGATTGAATAATTGTGTGAAAATTTTGTTAAGAAATTTTATCATTTGAACGGTTAATTTGATAAAAAAGACTAAATCGCCTAAAGTGTAAAACTTTTGTTCAATTAGCTAAAGGTGTTTAATAGCTATAGAACCTTAAAGTAAGAGTCCTTAAGTTGTAATTAGACCATTTCAATTGTGAGTGGACATTTATGGGCTTAAAATGGATGTTTAATATGATTATATAATAGGGTTAATTTTGTAATTTAGTAATTAAGGTAAATGAAATAAAAAAACAAAGATATCATCTTTTATTCATTATTTTTCAAACAAAATTTAGGGAAAAGAAACACCATTCTAATCTTCTTCATTTGGCCAAGCATCCTAGCTTAATTGTAAGTTCGTTTTTGTCCCATTTTTAATGATTTCTACTTTTTTGAGATCGTTGCAACTAGGTCTAGCTAGCCCAGGGACTATTTTGAAAAACTGTTAAAGATTTTAGATGTTGGGTTTGATGAATACATGACTATTTTAATTTTTAATGATAGATTATGAATGTTTGATGATAGTTATACAATTTTTGTTAAGTGCTTTTTAGTGAAAATGCAAATTAGGGATGAAATTGTGAAATGTGGAAACTTTGTAGTTAAAATGTGAAATAAATGAAAAATATGGGCTGGTAGGGACTAATGTGTAAATCGGCTAGCATGGGTTAGTATTGTGATCGCTGAAATCAGAGCTTTAAAATTTATAAAAGAATGATTAAACCTGGAAACTAACTCTGACAACGATTAAAGGCAAGTGTACCTATCGAACAGTAGCATAGCTTAGGCAAGACCGGATATCGAACCCAAAGGAACTGAGAGTACTAATACTAACTTTCTTTTTATTATTTAGCCTTAAAAATAGAATGAAGTGCTTTAAACTATATTGACGAAGACTAAACTAAGGAAACAAAGACAAAAGGGACGAAGAGGAAAATAACTTGAAGAAAAACTCAGTTGATTACGACGATACCCTTAGGAAGAAACCGCCTAGACTTCACTTGTTATCTGACCCTAAATTATATGATTTCTTTACTTAGCTTGATCCGTAAGACTTCCTAACCTATATTAAACCCTCTCTCGAGGCGAATAATGCCTAACCCTAGGTTAATTAGTGGAACTCTCGTTCGCTTATAATAACCCCTTAGGATAGCAGTAAATTGATCAATGGACTCCCATATTAGGTTTCAGCCTAATCTGGCAAAATCTCGTAACCCTATCTCTAGGCGTTCGATCAACTCCGCTTAATTATGTTAGCAATTATCATATAATTTAAAAATCAAATAAAAAGATCCATCTAGGTTTCATCCCCTTTAGGTATCTGAAGGGTTTAGTTCATAATGAATAAAAAGAACATCACAAGAGAAAAGATAAAACAAAACATAAGAACACCCCTAAAACCCCTTGAAGGAATTGAAGGAGAATTCCGTCGTCTTGCGTATAATTCCCGCTTCTTGGGATGGATCAACTAGCTATCTTCACGTTATTCCCTAACTCTGACCTTCTCGACTTGGCTCCTTGGCCTAGCTTTGACGCGGTTTCGGCTTTTGCCGAACTCCCCTTTCAAGTTGCCCCCTTGGGTGTTTATATAGACTTTGAGATGCCTTACTTGGCCCCTAAGTATCCTAATTTAAGTAGAATTCCTAATAGGGTGTTTGAATAGGCTTTGGAATGTGTTTCTTTGCCTCCAAGTATCCTTTCCCGAATGAAATTGCTCTTTCCAGCGACAAGGACACGACCTTGGCACACGCCCGTGTGGATCGTGGCCAGGCCGTGCTCAGACTTCTTTAATGAGGCACGGCCGTGTAAATCGGGAGAAGGCCGTGTTCTAGATGATTGGCATGGCGCGGCCGTGTGGGCTTAAGTCCAGGCCATGTCGATTTCTTCCTTGGCCCAATTTGTTCTGTTTTAAGCCCGTTTCTCGTTCTTTTCATCGTCGGGTGCTTTCCTGAGTATAAGACATGAAAAGAAATGATTAAGAGCACCTTTCTACATAAATTGAGGGATAAATCATCCAAAAGCATACTAATTGTGGGATTAAAATATGTTACTTTTACGGTTTATCAAATACCCCCACACTTAAGCTTTTGCTTGTCCTCAAGCAAAATTCTCAACTTACAATTAAAACAAACTTTCCATAATTCACAATTTCTATCAGCAATGCCTCATCATAATTCATAGATAATTTATACATGGATAATTCAAATTAAAGATTCCTAAAGATTCAAACAAGATAAGTCATACATTTGTAGCATGAAAACATAGGTGTTTCCCTTCATCTAAATAATTACCTTCAATTCAAAACCAACAAGGATTGACATCCTCACAAAAGATTCACTCAAATCAGTCAAAGTGTTTAAGGGTCAAAATTAAGCACTCATTAAGTTGAACATGAAAAGTTAATCCCATAGGCTTGCCTGAAAATCAAATCTCCACCACTGTAAAATGAGATGATACACAAATCAAAAGGTCTTTAACAGGGTTGTAATGGGGCTAGGGTTAAAGGTGTGGATAAAGGTTGAATTAGAGGGTTAGAATCGAGATTGACTTGACAAGTTACCTATCTAGAAAAATGAACTTAATCTTACATTAATTAAAAACTAATAATATGAGCTTTTTTTTTACTTTGAGAATTGGAATTTGAACATGCAAGCTCACTTAATCATAGAACTAATAATGAATATACTACGTTTTTATTTTATTTTATTTTTAGAACAAACTATAATAATAAGAATTTTTACAACTGAAATATAAAACATAGTTAGGAAACTTGTTAGTGGAGTAAGTGGGTTAAAACCTAAGTGCCTTTATCATCTCTGTCTATCAAATCATAACTGTGGTCTCGACATGTATAATCAAGCAACTTCTAGAATAACAGTTCATAGTTGACACACTCATAATCAAAAACTGAGCATGAAAAAGAATATATGCTCTATAAGGCTCAAAATCTCACAAGAATTATGGGTGTTTTTTATGTCAACCTCGTAAATTTCAAACTTCAAGGTAACATTCAAATTCAGGTTAACAACCTAAAATTTTAAATTTTTGAAAATTATACTTATCATGCTTGATTCCCTAGTATTCTTCAAATTTAATCATCAATGCACAATTAACTATGACTTATTCAAAAACATATCAACAAAAATCATAAATCAAAGGAAATTTCATTCTAATCATAATATGAGAGACTTTACTTTTGAACAAGGCATAATTCAGGGATTTTCAAATAATACTGTAGTTAACCTCCCCACACTTAAGATGTACATTGCCCTCAATGTACAAAGATGGATAATAGCAAAATAATCATAAAAATCATAAGACAGGGAGAGAAGTGAAATGTCCAAAATTTTAGATGAAGCCAATGAAAAGAAACCGGATAGGATTGCAGGTGAACGTGGGGACGCGTCTCGAACCGTTTGAAATTGAATCCTCGAAGCAGTCGGTCTAATTTTATTGTATCCTAAACTAAATTTAAATATCATAAATAATAAGAAGAAGAAAATAAAATAACATAAAGTAAAAAAATAATAATAATGAAGTGAAAATAAAATTAAAATAAAAACAACAATAACTAATGGAAAATGAAAGACAATTAGAAACAGGGAGAATGAGTTTTAAATAGAGATGTAGGCCGTATTTTGGAATTTTGAATTTTGGGCGCATTTAGGATGTTCGGGCACGACCGTGGGTGAAGTGGCACGCTCCTGTCTTTCGTCTCGTGATTATTTAATATGGCCGTACTCTTCCCATGTTTGATAAGTCAGAATGTTGGCACGGTTGGAAGGCACGGCCGTGTTCAGCCCGTGCTTAACAAGTCAGTAACCTCGCACGAGGCGTCGGCACGGGCGTGGACTTTTATCGCCACCCGTGTTGGGAAAAGAAATTTTTCTATGTCGTGCACGGCTACTGGTACACCCATCGTTCATCCTCTTGCTTCCACACAGCCACGGGCACGCCCGTGTGTATGGCCGTGTGGCCTAGAAATCTACTCTTGTGTTGGTTTATGGTTAAGTGCTAAAAGGAAAAATAAAATTAAAATAAAATAAAATAATAAAAAACATAAAAATAGGGCTAGTGATCGGGTTGCCTCCCGAGAAGCGCTTGCTTATAGTCTTAAGCTAGACTTTACCTCTTATTCGTATGGTCATGGTGGTTTGAGGAGGTGAAAATCCATTCTCATGCGATCAATTCGGTTATGGATATATAGTTTAAGTCAAGAAATGTTTACCTCAAAAGTGTCAAATTTAGGATTGCTTACCTCGACTGTGCCGTATAGGAAGACATTAAGTACCTCAAAAGTGATTTCTTCATTTATCTTGAGGTCTAAATTGGTGATTCGAGGGTCTTCCTTATTCAACAATACCTGATCCTCTATTTTGATGTGATTTGTTGTTCCTATCAGCTTGTCTGGGGTCTCCATCAGTTTCACTTCGTGTGGTTCCAGTTCTTTTTTAAATTTTGTTATCCACCCTTCTAGTTTGTCGATCCTAAGGCTTCGTTCCTTATCTAATTCTTCTTTGTTGGCACAAGGTCTAAGATCTAGCTCAGCTAGGTGATTTCGTGATGATTCCGGTAAAGAAGGTTGAACCAAATGGTTATCAATAAAATTATCGTTCGTATCTTTATTACTTGATGTTCTAGTTGGGTCAAGAGCTTGAAGAGTGATTGCTTCATCGTCTACACGAAGTGTAAGTTCACCGAATTCTTCCTCTGTGTGGTTTCTCTTTATTGCATCGGGATTTGGCACACGAGCTTGGTACTCTGTATTTACCGGGTTTGGTAAATCATGGCTTATCTCAATCTTACCTTCCCTTACCACAGTTTCTTTCCCTAGGTCAGATTCCACTAACAATTCACTGTTATGAGCTTGTACAGCTTGGGGCCCATGATTCGGCTCAGTTTTGTAGTCTTGTGGTGTTTCCTGCGGTGAAAGTTGAACAATTTGATTATCAACTAAATTTACTTTCTCACCTTTTTATTTTATTTTTAGAACAAACTATAATAATAAAAATTTTTACAACTGAAATATAAAACATAGTTAGGAAACTTGTTTAAAAATCAAATCTCAACAAAAAGGGTAATCAAGAAGAATGGTAATAACAAATACAAAAGGCTTTGGGTTAAAATTAGTAAGTGAGTCAATAAAAAGGGTTGTTAGGCCTAACGGGGTTCACTAGGGGTTAATTATGAAGGTAGGCTTTTTAGTGGAGTAAGTGGGTTAAAACCTAAGTGCCTTTATCATCTCTATCTATCAAATCATAACTGTGGTCTCGACATGTATATTCAAGGCAACTTCTAGAATAATAGTTCATAATTGACACATTCATAATCAAAAAGTGAGCATGAAAAAGAATATATGCTCTATAAGGCTCAAAATCTCACAAGAATTATGGGAGTTTTTTATGTCAACCTCATAAATTTCAAACTTCAAGGTAACATTCAAATTCAGGTTAACAACCTAAAATTTTAAATTTTTGAAAATTAGACTTATCATGCCTAGTATTCTTCAAATTTAATCATCAATGCACAATCAACTATGACTTATTCAAAAACATATCAATAAAAATCATAAATCAAAGGAAATTTCATTCTAATCATAATATGAGAGACTTTACTTTTGAACAAGGCATAATTCAAGGGTTTTCAAATAATACTGTAGTTAACCCCCCCACACATAAGATGTACATTACCCTCAATGTACAAAGATGGATAATAGCAAAATAATCATAAAAATCATAAGATGGGGAGAGAAGTGAAACGTCCTGAATTTTGGATGAAATTAATGAAAAGAAACCGGACAGGATTGGAGGTGAACATGGGGAAGCGTCTCGAACCGTTTGAAATTGAATCCTCGAAGCAGCCGGTCTAATTTTATTGTATCCTAAGCTAAATCTAAATATCATAAAGAATAAGAAGAAGAAAATTAAATAAAATAAAGTGAAAAAAATATAATAATAATGAAGTGAAAATAAAATTAAAACAAAAACAAAAATAAATAATGGAAAATGAAAGACAACTAGAAAAAGGGAGAATGTGTTTTAAATAGAGATGTAGCCCGTGTTTTCGAATTTTAAATTTTAGGCGCATTCAGGATGTTCGGGCATGGCCGTGGGTGAAGTGGCACGCTTGTGTCTTTCTTCATGCGGTCATTTAATATGGCCCGTCTCCTCCCGTGTTTGATAAGGTAGAATGTTGGCACGGTTGGAAGGCACGGCCGTGTTTAGCCCGTGCTTAACAAGTTAGTAACCTCGCACGGGGCGTCGGCACGGGCGTGGACTTTTATCGCCATCGTGTTGGGAAAAGAAATTTTTTTATGTCGTGCACGGCTACTTGTACACCCATGGTTCATCCCCTGGCTTCCACACAGCCAAGGGCACGCCCGTGTGTAGGGCCGTGTGGCCTAGAAATCTACTCTTTGGTTAGTTTATGGTTAAGTGCTAAAAGGAAAAATAAAATAAAAAATAAAAAACGTAAAAATAGGGTTCGTGCTCGGTTTGCCTCCCGAGAAGCGCTCGTTTATAGTCTTAAGCTAGACTTTACCTCTTATTCGTATTGTCATGGTGGTTTGAGGAGGTGAAAATCCTTTCTCATGCTATCACTTTGGTTATGGATATATAGTTTAAGTCGAGTAATGTTTACCTCAAAAGTGTCGAATTTAAGATTCCTTACTTCGACTGTGCCTTATAGTAAGACATTAAGTACCTCAAAAGTGATTTCTTCATTTATCTTGAGGTCTGAATTGGTGATTCGAGGGTCTTCCTTATTCAACAATACCTGATCCTCTATTTTGATGTGATTTTTTGTTCCTATCAGCTTGTCTAGGGTCTCCTTCAGTTTCACTTCATGAGGTTCTGGTTCTTTTTTAAATTTTGTTGTCCACTCTTCTAGTTTGTTGACCCTAAGGCTTCGTTCCTCATCTAATTCTTCTTTATTGGTGCAAGGTCTAAGATCTAGCTCAGCTAGGTGATTTCGTGATGATTCCTATAAAGAAGGTTGAACCAAATGGTTATCAATAAAATTATCGTTCTTATCTTTATTACTTGATGTTCTAGTTGGGTCAAGAGCTTGAAGAGTGATTGTTTCATCGTCTACACGAAGTATAAGTTCACTGAATTCTTCCTCTGTGTGGTTTTTCTTTATTGCATCGGGATTTGGCACACGAGCTTGGTACTTTGTATTTACCGGGTTTGGTAAATCATGGCTTATCTCAATCTTACCTTCACTTACCGCAGTTTCTCTCCTTAGGTCAGATTCCACTAACAATTCACCATTATGAGCTTGTACGGCTTGGGGCCCATGATTCGGCTCAGTTTTGTAGTCTTGTGGTGTTTCCTGTGGTGAAAGTTGAACAATTTGATTATCAACTAAATTTACTTTTTCACCTTTTTATTTTATTTTTAGAACAAACTATAATAATAAGAATTTTTACAACTGAAATATAAAACATAGTTAGGAAACTTGTTTAAAATCAAATCTCAACAAAAAGGGTAATCAAGAAGAGTGGTAATAACAAACACAAAAGGCTTTGGGTTAAAATTAGTAGGTGAGTCAATAAAAAGGGTTGTTAGGCTCAACGGGGTTCACTAGGGGTTAATTACGAAGGTAGGCTTTTTAGTGGAGTTAGTGGGTTAAAACCTAAGTGCCTTTATCATCTCTGTCTATCAAGTCATAACTGTGGTCTCGACATATATATTCAAAGCAACTTCTAGAATAACAGTTCATAGCTGACACACTCATATTCAAAAAGTGAGCATGAAAAAGAATATATGCTCTATAAGGCTCAAAATCTCACAAGAATTATGGGTGTTTTTTTATGTCAACCTCGTAAATTTCAAACTTCAAGGTAACATTCAAATTCAGGTTAACAACCTAAAATTTTAAATTTTTGAAAATTAAACTTACCATGATTGATTCGATAGTATTCTTCAAATTTAATCATCAATGCACAATTAACTATGACTTATTCAAAAACATATCAATGAAAATCATAAATTAAAGGAAATTTCATTCTAATGATAGTATGAGAGACTTTACTTTTGAACAAGGCATAATTCAGGGATTTTCAAATAATACTATAGTTAACCCCCCCACAGTTAAGATGTACATTGCCCTCAATGTACAAAGATGGATAATAGCAAAATAATCATAAAAATCATAAGATGGGGAGGGAAGTGAAACTTCCTAAATTTTGGATGAAGGCAATGAAAAGAAACCGGATAGGATTGGAGGTGAACGTGGGGAAGCGTCTTTAACCGTTTGAAATTGAATCCTCGAAGAAGCCGGTCTAATTTTATTGTATCCTAAGCTAAATCTAAATATCATAAAGAATAAGAAGAAGAAAATAAAATAAAATAAAGTAAAAAAATATAATAATAATGAAGTGAAAATAAAATTAAAATAAAAACAAAAATAAATAATGGAAAATGAAAGACAACTAGAAAAAGGGAGAATGAGTTTTAAATAGAGATGTAGCCCGTGTTTTCGAATTTTGAATTTTGGGCGCATTTAGGATGTTCGACCGTGGGTGAAGTGGCATGCTCGTGTCTTTCTTCATGCGGTTATTTAATATGGCTATGCTCCTCCCGTGTTCGATAAGTCAGAATGTTGGCACGGTTGGAAGGCACGGCCGTGTTCAGCCCGTGCTTAACAAGTCAGTAACCTCGCATGGGGCGTCGGCACGGGCGTGGACTTTTATCGCCACCCGTGTTGGGAAAAGAAATTTTTTTTATGTCATGCACGGCTACTGGTACACCCATGGTTCATCCCCTGGCTTCCACATAGCCACGGGCACGCCTGTGTGTAGGAACGTGTGGCCTAGAAATCTACTCTTTGGTTAGTTTATGGTTAAGTGCTGAAAGGAAAAATAAAATAAAAAATAAAATAAAAAAATAGAAAATGTAAAAATAGGGTTAGTGCTCGGTTTGCCTCCCGAGAAGCACTCGTTTATAGTCTTAAGCTATACTTTACCTCTTATTCGTATTGTCATGGTGGTTTGAGGAGGTGAAAATCCTTTCTCATGCTATCACTTCGGTTATGGATATATAGTTTAAGTCAAGTAATGTTTACCTCGAAAGTGTCGAATTTAAGATTGCTTACCTCGACTGTGCCGTATAGGAAGACATTACATACCTCAAAAGTGATTTCTTCATTTATCTTGAGGTCTGAATTGGTGATTCGAGGGTCTTCCTTATTCAACAATACCTAATCCTCTATTTTGATGTGATTTTTTGTTCCTATCAGCTTGTCTAGGGTCTTATTCAGTTTCACTTCGTGATGTTCTAGTTCTTTTTTAAATTTTGTTGTCCACTCTTCTAGTTTGTCGACCCTAAGGCTTCGTTCCTCATCTAATTCTTCTTTGTTGGTGCGAGGTCTAAGATCTAGCTCAGCTAGGTGATTTTGTGATGATTCCTGTAAAGAACATTGAACCAAATGGTTATCAGTAAAATTATCGTTCGTACCTTTATTACTTGATGTTCTAGTTGGGTCAAGAGCTTGAAGAGTGATTGTTTCATCGTCTGCATGAAGTGTAAGTTCACCAAATTCTTCCTCTATGTGGTTTTTCTTTATTGCATCGGGATATGGCACACGAGCTTGGTACTCTGTATTTACTGGGTTTGGTAAATCATGGCTTACCTCAATCTTACCTTCACGTACCACAATTTCTTGCCTTGGGTCAGATTCCACTAACAATTCACTATTATGAGCTTGTACGGCTTGGGGCCCATGATTCGGCTCAGGTTTGTAGTCTTGTGGTGTTTCCTGTGGTGAAAGTTGAACAATTTGATTATCAACTGAATTTACTTTCTCACCTTCATCACTTGATGTCCTGGCCGAGTTAAAAGCTTGTAGACTGATTGATCCGTCACCTACACGGAGAATGAGTTCTCCTGTACCAACATCAATTTTAGTTTTGGCAGTTGCTAGAAAGGGTTTTCCTAAAATTAAAGGAACTGAATTGTCCTCATTCATGTCTAAGACAACAAAATCTACTAGGAATACGAATTATCAATTTTGATTAGAACATTTTCTATTATACCCCTAGGAATTCTGATAGTTTTATCAGTTAATTGAACGCTTATCCTAGCTTGTTTGGGTTTCCCTAGACCTAGTTGTTTAAACAGTTTATAAGGCATAATATTTATGCTTGCCCCTAAATCGGCTAACGCATTTTCTATAGATAAACTACCAATTATGCATGGAATTGTAAAACTCCCTGAATCTTTTAATTTCTGTGGTAGTCTATTTTATAGAATTGCTAAGCACTTTGCGTTGAGTTCCACATGTGATTCCTCATCTATCCTTTGCTTTTTCGTTAACAACTCCCCTAAAACTTTTCTAGAGTCTGGCATCTGCGAAAGAGCTTCAAGAAGAGGTAAGTTGATATGTAATTTCTTTAAAAGTTTAAGAAACTTACCGAACTGTTCCTCTGTATCTTCTCTCTTTAATGCTTCGGGGTAAGGAATGCGAGGTTGGTATTCTTTGATTACCAGTTTTGGCTTTTCTTGTGTCACTTCAACTTTACCTTCTTCTACCTTGTTTTCTTGTTTTGAGATGGGTTCATCTAACATTTTACTATCATGAGCTGTGATGGCTTGGATTTGCTCCTTTGAGTTAATCTCCGTGTTACTTGGTAGACGTCCTTGCGGTTGTTTGGACATTAACTTTGCAAGTTGTTCAACTGCCTTAGTGGCTTCCCTTACTGACTTAGTAACTTCCTCTAATCGGTTCTTATTCTCTTCAACCGGTGTTTGTTGACTTTTAAATGATTTCTCAGTGTCTTGGAGAGGGGTATCTGTGGTTGCCATGAATTTTGTCAGTATCTCTTCAATGTTCGACTCCTTTTCTTGTTGGTGAGGTGGTTGTTGAAAACCTTGATAATGTTTCTGTCTTTGGCTACTTTGATCATTCCACGAGAAATTTGAATGGTACCTCCAACCTGAATTATAAGTGTCGTTATAAAAATTATTTTGAGGTCTAGAGTAGTTACCCATATAGTGGACTTGTTCGTTCCCCATGCCATATCCGTAGGGTGGGTACTCAGGATTTGCCACGCCTCCTGGATTCGAGTCATATTGCATTACTGGGTGTACCTGCTAGAGATTACACAAACCATTGATCTTTTTATTCATCATCTCTAGCTGGGTAGATAACCTGGTGAACACGTCGAGGTCGAAGGCACTGGCTGCTTTAGTAGGAGATGTCCTCATGACTTGCCACTGATAATTGTTCAGTGCCATCTTCTCCATAGACTAAAATTATCTGCCAAAAGCAAAATAGAGGAAAAATTAGCAAACTAAAAATAAAAAAAATAATGAAAATAAAGTACAATAAAAAAAAATGGCTAAAGTAATAAAAATAAAGCTTTCTTAATATTTTAGTTCCCCGGCAACGGCGCCAAAAACTTGATCGCTGAAATTAGAACTTTTAAATTTATAAAAGAATGATCAAACCTGGAAACTAACTCTGACAACGATTAAAGGCAAGTGTACCTATCGAACAGTAGTATAGCTTAGGCAAGACCGGATATCGAACACAAAGGAACTAAGTGTAACACCCCAAACCCGGTCAACACACCACGACCGAATCTGGTATGTTACGGAGTGAGACCGTTTGCAGAAACAAATTACCGGTTAAAATTTGTTGAAATCTCTTTGTCGTTTTTAGTTTAGAAAACATAATATGAAGTGAAGTTTGAAATTATTTTTAGGGTTGTTTTAAACCTAGCAAACTCATTCTTGAAAAATCTATTTGTTATCCTTAATTTTAGAAAACATCTGGTTTTTACGAAAAACAGAGTGTGACGAGTATAATCAAGTTTAAAACCATCTGCCTTTGAAGTTGTGTGAAATTTGTAATCATAAAAACATTCAAGTTACCCTTCTTATTATTTTATGAACTTTGTTACCCGATGGTAACGTTTGGAAAACCCAAAGAGATATAACTTTGAAAACCATTGCTGTTTACCGGTTAATTTATCAAGTCATTACTTCCAACAAGTATAATATATTCAAAGAAAAACAAATTATAAAAACCAAAAGAATAAAACTTAGCGGCCTTATTACAAACCCAAAACCAAATTTAAAAGAAATAAATAAAATCAAAAATGTAGTTTAAAGTTAAACCAAACTAGGATGCATGGCCACCTCGAGTCCTCCCCGGCTCCATATCCGCGATCTATGCCTCATCTGCAGAATATAAGGGAAGGGGTGAGTCACCAAGACTCAGTGTATAAATCTCCAACCCGAGCATTCAAGCACTTACACAGTTCATTAGTAAGACATGCAGATTATGCAACCCATAACCTAGCTATCCAATCTCCTTTAACTACCCCGTGTGGTCAAAACCACTGGTGGTCAAAATCACTGGTGATCGAAGTCACAAATATATCGGTGTGGTCAAACCCACTGGTGACCGTAGTCACAAATCAAGTGATGGGGCCAGCCCATCGTGTGGTCAAAACCACTGATGACAATCCCGTAACATATCATGTGGGGCCAACCCACTGTGGTACCAAACAACTGGGACGAGTCACAATATCCATGTGTGGTCAAAACCACTGGTGACCGTAGTCACAAATATCAATAGTGTGGTCAAAACCACTGGGACTTAGTCACAAATAATAATAATAATATGGTCAAAACCACTGGTGACCGTAGTTACAAATCAAATGATGGGGCCAACCCATCTTGTGGTCAAAACCACTGGTGATAGTCCAAAGAAATCATCCCCCTCATCTCATCAATCCCATCATCATCATGCTCATATCGTACGTCTCATAATATCATGTATCATGCATTTAAAGCATAGCATAGCATTTAACAAATCATGATGGTGTATAACAAAAATCACATAGCAGGGTACTTACCCGGAATCCAAGCTCATGCCCACAAGGCAAAGTTACTAATATCGAAGGTTATATAGTAACATAATAAGCATCATTAAACTAATAAAGTGTGTAAGCATTTACACACCTGACTAATCGCAGATCTAAGTAAGAATCCTGAAACTACGCAACCTAACGAGATCCCAAACGTTGCTCCCTTCTACATTCGGCAAACATTAGTTAGTAAATTTGGCTCCATTAGAAATCCTGAAGGATATGTCGCCCCCAAATATAGCAGTCACCTTAAGCCGATTTGGTATTCAACCAAATCCTGAAGTCACACAAAGAGCCCCCTTGCAATCGGCCACACACTGCTGCACATAAAGATTAGCCTTTGACTTTTGAATGATTAAGAAATAGATCTTAATATTGCACCCTTACCTTGATCGACCACCAAATCCCGAAGGCTCTCTGTATTCGGCTATAGCCCTCCCTGCAATCAGTTTCACACCTTGTTAAGAAACCAAAGGCCATTCGGCCATAGCATATAACTCGAGACCACATGAGTTAGTCGTCCTTTACCTTAATGACAAGTTCGGCTACCAAACACCAATATTCGACACCTTTAGGTGATGTTAGGGGTTTCAGCTACTCCACAAAACAAAGAGATCTCAATCTACAACGAATGAAAAATAAAAGCATCATGATAAGAGAGATTTTGGCTTTACCCAAAGCAACTGAGAAGGAGAAAGTAAAGAATCTATACTCACCAGGAGGATTCGGCTATGAGTCCAAAAGAGAAGAAAAGAAAAATAAACGTAAAAGAAGAAGAGTGATGATGCCGAATAGTAGAAGAGAAGAAGGTTGAGTATTTCAGCACAAGGGGATTAAAAGAAGAAGTCGAATGGAGTAGAGGGTATTGACTTCGGCTTTTCAAAATAAGGAAAAGGTGAAAGAAGATGGAATAGGATCGATTTCGGAAAGGAAGAGTGGATGAAGTTTCGGCTATGATCAAAAATATGAGGAAAAGAAGATGAGCAATGGTGGTTTCGATTTTGAACACAATAATAAGAAGAAGAAAGGTGAATTCGGCAATATGGCTAACAATGAATGACCAAAAAGGTAAAGAAAGGAAGTGTGAGCATTGAGTTTCGGCACTTTAGCAAAACTTGCAAAAGGGGTAATTCGGCCAGCAGTTAGAATTGCCGAAAAAATGAAGAAAAAGAAAAGAAAAGTCCTTTGGTGTGCTAGCCGAAACACTCCCTAAAACCCTATAGACATTCAGCCACACCAACAGCTTCCCAGAACCGATAGCCTCCTTGCCCACAGTCCACCATTCGGCCAACTCTTCCTAAGTGAGTTTGAAATAATTCAAACTCCTAAATTTGCTCCCCTCCATCAATTCAAATCTGTTTGAACAGGTCAAACTCCTCAAATTTCTCCTCTCCATCCATTCGAAAGAGTCCCACCTGAGCACTCCTCTCCTTACCTGTGGCGTCAAAAATAAATGAGCAGAAAGGGATTTTTGCAGCTCGAACCCAGTCCTCCTTGCTCCCTGTGGCGTCACCTTCCTTGTACCTTAGTGGCGCCTCCCTTGCCACTTTTCCACTAGATTATTTGTGTCTAAAACCTCAAATAAATTCTTTTAACCCCTACTTGTCTAGCTCCTTCCTCTTAAGTACTAAAATGAAATTTTAAGCCCTAACTCAGGCCTAATTCAGGGTTATAACTAGACCCTAGAACATGATAAATGAACATAATAGACATACCATCCCATGCACACAAGTAAAATACAGAACCCGGATTTCAGGATGTTACACTAAGAGTACTAATACTAACTTTCTTTTTATTATTTAGCCTTAAAAATAGAGTGAAGTGCTTTAAACTATATTAACGAAGATTAAACTAAGGACACAAAGATAAAAAGGATGAAGAGGAAAATAACTTGAAGAAAAACTCAGTTGATTACGACGATACCCTTAGGAAGAATCTGCCTAGACTTCACTTAATATCTGACCCTAAATTATATGATTTCTTTACTTAGCTTGATCCGTAAGACTCCCTAACCTATATTAAACCCTTTCTCGAGGCGAATAACATCTAACCCTAGGTTAATTAGTGGAACTCTCATTCCCTTATAATAACCCTCTAGGATAGCAGTAAATCGATCAATGGACTCCCATATTAGGTTTCACCCTAATCTGACAAAATCTCATAACCCCATCTCTAGGCGTTCGATCAATGCCACTTAATTATGTTAGATCTACTCTTAGGCAGGGTCTATTCCTCCTCCACCTAAGCACATTAGATTTGGATTAAGTAATATAATTAAGAACAAACTAAGAAATTATCATATAATTTAAAAATCAAATAAAAAGATCCATCTAGGTTTCATCCCCATCAGTTATTTGAAGGGTTTAGTTCATAATGAGTAAAAAGAACATCACAAGAGAAAAGATAAAACAAAACATAAGAAAACCCTAAAACCCCTGAAGGAATTGAAGGAGAATTCCGCCATCTTGAGTATAATTCCTGCTTCTTGGGATGGATCAACTGGCTATCTTCGCGTTATTCCCTAACTCTGACCTTCTCAGCTTGGCTCCTTGGCCTAGCTTTGACGCGGTTTTGGCTTCTGCCGAACTCCCCTTTCAAGTTGCCCCCTTTGGTGTTTATATAGACTTTAAGATGCCTTACTTGCCCCCTAAGTATCCTAATTTAAGTAGAATTCCTAATGGGGTGTTTGAATAGGCTTTGGAATGTGCTTCTTTGCCTCCAAGTATCCTTTCCCAAATGAAATTGCTCCTTCCAACGACAGGGACACGGCCATGGCGCACGCCCGTGTGGATCGTGGCCAGGCCGTGCTCGGACTACTTTAATGAGGCACGACCGTGTAAATTGGGAGAAGGCCGTGTTCTAGATGATTGGTGTGGCACGGTCGTGTGGGCTTAAGTCTAGGCCGTGTCGATTTCTTTCTTGGCCCAATTTGGTCTGTTTTAAGCCCGTTTCTCGTTGTTTTCATCCTTGGGTGCTTTTCTAAGTATAAGACATGAAAAGAAAGGATTAAGAGCACCTTTTTACATAAATCGAGGGATAAATAATCCAAAAGCATACAAAATGTTGGATTAAAATATGTTACTTTTACGGTTTATCATATTGAATTTCATGAATTTGTGATTTTATGGAATAAAGACTAAATTGTACAAGTTATGAAACATTAAGGGGAAATGTATAAAAGTGTTGTTGACTAAATTGAATAAAGAAATAATTAATTAAGCTAAATTTGGTATTATATAGATCAAGAAAAATGAAATACGGACTTAGATTGGGCGAAGAACAAAGTTTTGATTTAATTGACTCGTTTCGTCGTTTTAGCGATTGAGGTAAGTTCGTATAGTTAAACTTTAATGTTTATTTATTAAATTGATGAATGGTATTACATTTTTGTTCATTTCTATTGTTGAAACTAAAATTATCGTTGAATTATGAAATTGAATTAAATGATCAAAACAAGTATAATGCAGGAATGAGTACAATTGTTATATAACAAAGGATGAATTGAACATAAGACCATGGTTGGACCATGGCAGTATTTATATGTATGACAATAGTTGGGTTATGGCATTCTGATGATAAGAACATAATTGGGTTATGGCACTACAAATATACGACCATAGCTAGGCTATGGCATTCTGATGATAAGACCATAATTGGGTTATGGCACTACGAATGTAAGACCATAGCTGGGCTATGGCACTCTGATTGAAACACCCCACACCCAGCCCACGAGCCTGAACTGGATCTGGTATGTTCCTTAAGAAAATCGGTTTTGAAGTTCTTTATTACTTAGAGAAAATTTGTGTATTTTAGAAAAGATATTGGTTTTGGGTTGGGCTTAGGTTGGAAACCCGTTTATATAATTTAAAAAAACAATTATTTTAAGTGACAAAAAAAATTTAGGGTTTATTTTTAAAGAAATAATTTTACTAAAACTTAAATCCAAAAATAGTTCGTAACATAGTAAATAAAAATTTAAACAGAAATAAAGAAATCCAGCTTGGGCCTTATGGCCTTATTACATCATATAATTTCCAAAATTAAAATTCAAAGTACTTTAGAAATAAAATGTCCAAATGAAGTAAAATAATCCCTTGCTGAGCATGGCCACCACTAAGCTCCTTCCGGCCCGGTCCATTACTGTTCATCACCTGAAAAATAGTCCCACAATGGGGTGAGTCAACAGACTCAATGTGTACACAATACTAACAATCAACAGATCAGGCATACATGCTCATATCAAGTACATATGCATATCAAATACATATTCATATCAAAATGATGCAACCCAAACCCAAGCCTATTTGTCCATCCGCTACACACCACCCGTACCTGCCAGTCACACCGTGGGGACTACTAAGTCGACCCTCCTTCCGCTACACACCATCGAAGGCAGTCGCTGCAGTCGACGTGCTCATCGCCCATATAATTTGTGTCATTAGACACCATGTTCAGATAATGTAACCGGTTACCATATTCAAATAATGTAACCGGTTACCATATTCGGATAATGTGACCGTAGTCACCATATTCAGATAGTGAGACCGAAGTCAACACCTTCACTTCCCCTTTCACAAATATCCCAAATGCGCCAAATATTTTTATATCATGCATAACATACTTATTCCTTATTCATGTTACTATTCACATGTTCAAAATATATCATGTTCGTAATCCTATCAGAAGTAGGAAACATACCTGGGTATTTTTTTACCACATTTGTGGTACTTAGCCACATTCTCATTCTTATGCATATTCATATATTAAAAATAATTGCCATATGATATATCGAAAATTAGTATGAGTACACACCTGATTCGCTTAATAGATTCCTTGAAATCTCGAAGAACGATCTACCGATCTAGATCTTTAACTCCTATATTCGGCCAATCATTAAAACATATTAACAAACCTATTTGGCTTAAAAACCAAATCCTAGTAGGACTTGTATTACTTACCTTGCTGCCGAATTGGATGATGGTAAATCAAGTCCTAAAAATTGCTAATATCCTTTTCCTTGAAATCGGCTAACACTAAATTCATTAAGCATGGTTAGTTTGACTTCTGAAAATCACAAGAAACAGATCTGAGTTCCTTGGCCGAATATATAATGTTTACTAACCTTAAATCCTTGAATCCCGAAAGTTTCCTCCTTGTATTCTACAGTTGTAGAAACCTGATAGACCCCTTGTAGATTCGGCCATAAAACAAAAATAGGGATTAAACCCTTCTCTTTCGGCAAATAGAAAAGAAAGGATTTTGAATAGAACTTAACCTTACCTTTAATGCCTTAGATCGATTGCTTCCTTGCCTAGAGTCACAGAGATTCGGCTATGGAGTTTTAATCAAGGATCAAAAGAAAATGTTTTGGTCTTAATAGATGAAGAAAAGAGAAGAAGAAAAGAGGAGAAGAAAATTCGGCAGAGAGATTTTGCTAGGGGATTTTCGGCACACACATAGAAAGATGAGAGAAAAGCCTTAACTCTCCTCCTTTAGCCGAAATTATCAGGCCAAGAGTCCTTGACTTGGCCACCACTCTTTCTTGTGATAATATCATCTATTTTATTTAAAAATAAAAGTGTTTTATCCATCATTTATCTCCTCAATAATCAAATTAAATAAAAAATCCTTATTTATCACTTAATAGCCGAATTTTAAAGAGGATAAACCTCTCTTTTTCTAGATGCCTTGCAGTCCACTCCTTGGCCTTCTGGAAGCAAAAATAAAACTATTTTTATTTGCTTTCCTTGTGACTCGAACCCAGGCCCATGGCTCTTGCATGTGGTGCCATTTCCATAGGCCCTAGGTGGCATCTTCAGGCCACTTTTCCAAGCCTGTTTGTGTGTCAAATTCCACAAACTTTTTCTTTTAAGGCCACCTTGCCTCGATTTCCTATTTTAAACTTTAAAACTCATCATTTTAGGGTCATTTCCAAGTTTCCTAAAATTTTCGATCAGCTCTGTTTACTTGCCATTTTTCTTACATTTGCAAGTTTCCCGAAATGTGTACTTTCCATTTTTGGATCATTTCCATTTTCATTTCTTAGTTTCCAAAAATGTGTACTTTCCATTTTTGAACCATTTCCTTACATCTCTAGGTTTCCAAAAATGTTCATGTCCCATGCATTTCCAGGTTTCCAAAAATGTTCATTTCCATTTCATTTCCATACATTTCTGAGTTTCCAAAAATGTTTAAAATTTAGTCATAATACTTAAAACTTTTCATTTCATACAATTAAACCGAAAATGCATAGGCCCTCTCCAGGATGTTACAGTGATGGTAAGACCATAATTGGGTTATGGCACTACAAATGTAAGACCATAGCAAGGCTATGGCATTCTGGTGATAAGACCATAACTGGGTTATGGCACTACGAATGTAAGACCATGGCAGGGCCATGGCAATGCATATGTAAGAACATAGTTGGACTATGGCACAAGGAAAACAATGTACTCATACCCATTAGTCGTTCTTCGATTCGAAAAGACTTGGTAAGTGATTTATGAAATTAATATTGAAAGACTTATTGATATTATTAGTATTGATTTGAAATAAGTGTATCCATTGATATTTAAATGATTCAACAGGTAAATGAAAGATGTGGTCTAGTATGAGATTGATACGAATGGTACAAGTATGTACATGAACTGTATAAGCTTTAAATCGAAGAGATTGTGAAGATTTCATAAAATCTTATGATTGAATAATTGAAAGGTTTGTTAGTTAATATGAGTACATGATGATATATTTAATTTGTTGAATTGTGTATTTATGATTATATTGAGTTTATTACATACGATATTACTAAGCTATAAAGCTTACTTTGTTTATTTTTCCATGTTTTATAGTGATTTCAAAGCTAGCTCAGATTCGGGGATCGTCGGAGACTACATCACACTATCCTACTATCAATTTGGTACTTTTTGAGCTTATGTTTTGAGTATATGCATGTATAGGGACTTTGGTAATTTTGGTTCATGAATTGATGATGAATGTAGCCATTTGAGTGCTCTTGTAAATGTTCTAAGTTTGGTTTTGTATATTGCCACATAAGTTGGTTTATTTTGGTATGACTGAATCATGTATATATATGTGTATATGGCTTGTGTGATGTTTTGAATATTGGATATGTGATGCTTGTGGATAATTAGTATTATGGATAGAAAATGGTTGAGTTATGAATATTTGTATGCTAGTGAATCTAGGGATTAATGCATATTTAAGTTTAGTATGAATTTGTATGGTATATTGTGGTATTTATGTTTTGTATTGGTTGATGTTGGTAATGGTATGAAATATGCTTGAGTGAGGTTGATTTAATGCCTTCGATATGCTATGTTTTGTGCCATTTGAGTTTGGTGTAGGTGTGCATAAGTTTGGGTGGCAAATTGGCTTGGTAAATAGCCTATTTTTGTCCATGCGGGCAGAGACATGGGTGTGTGTCTCAGCCGTGTGTGATACACGGTCATATACACGACCGTGCATCCCCTGATGTTGAATTAGAAACCAAGTCAGTATGCTCCACACGGCCTCACACACGGGCGTGTGACTTGGCCGTGTGGCATAAGTTAGTATACCCTACAGGTTTGGCACGGCCTAGTACACGGCCTAGCACACAGGCGTGTATGGCTATTTTTAGGGCACACGGGTTAGCCACATGGGCATGTGTGTTGGCCGTGTGACCTAAGTCAGAGAGTTACACAGAGTCAGACATGGGCTGGGACACGGCCATGTGCTCCCATTTCAAATGTCTATACGGCCTGTGACTTGGCCTTGTCTTTGGCTGTGTGTGACACAGAGGCGCATGTCTCTTGTGTTTTGCAAATTTTTTCTAAGTGTTCAAAAAGTTTCTAAAGTTATTCGTTTAGTCTCGAACCACCTTGAATGTATGTTTTGAGCCTCATAAGCTTGAACTAGAGACATTATGGTTGATTTTAAATGATAGTTGCATGAAACATGAAAATGTATGTGATATGAATGTTTAATTGATTTGTAAGTCCGGTAATACTCTGTAACACTATTCTGGCATTAAATATGGGTGAGGGTTGTTACATCAGCTGTGTGTGACACACAACCATGCAACACGGCCATGTGTCCCCTATAAGTTTTAATGGTTGCTTTTCGAAAGATACATGGCCTAACAAACGACCTAGCGTGTGAGGCCATTCCTAAAGTTACACGGCTTGGCTGTTTAACCCAAGTCAGAGAGTTACATGGGCACGGAGATGGGCTGGGACATGGCTGTGTGACCCCTGTAGTGTGAATTTTTTCCAACTTTTTTTTCAAAGTTTTAAATGTTTTTGATTTAGTCCCGAGTCATTTCTAAAGTGTTTTTAGGGTCTCGAGGGCTCGAATAAAGGACGATATGCATGTGTTTGAATGGATTATGTTATGATAAATGAAATGATTGGAAATGAATCATTTGAGTCACATTCTTACGGTAACGCTCCGTAACCCTATTTCGACAATGATATGGGTTAGGGGTGTTACAATGGTATAGGAAATGGATTGATTTTAGGCAAATATATGTCCACACAGCATGAGACATGGGTATGTGACTCAGCCGTGTGTGGCACACAGACTGCCGACATGATTGTATGTCATTTGAGAACTCCTTTGTAAGCGAGTAATTGAGTTAAATGGCCTAACACACGGCCTGGCATATGGGCGTGTGGGGCAACTTAGAGAGCTACACGGTTTCGCACATAGGCATGTGACATGACCGGGTGACCCTACTCAGAGAGTTACATGGGTGAGGATACGAGCTGGGACACGGCCGTGTGTCCCTCGTTCGAAGTTTACATTGCCTGAGACATAAGCGTGTGTCTCACCCGTGAGAGGCACACAGCTTGGCCGCACGACCGTGTGACCTCTGTTTCCAAAATTTTGTGAATTTTTCCTACGGTTTCCAAATGATTTCAATTTGGTCGCAACTTGTTTCTAAAATATGTTTAAGGCCTCGAGGGCTCAATTTAGGGACGATATGTATGTGTATGATTGGTTTATGATATGTTTATGCTATTGACTAAAATTAAATATATATACGTTTCGATTGTATGGTAATGCTCCGTAACCCTAATCTAACGAAGAATACAGGTTAGAGATGTTATATTTTATGGTATCAGAGTTACACTTTAGTTAGTTTTTATGTTGAACGTAGCGTGTATGGAGTCTAGAAATACATGCCATTATATAACCAGCAATAGTGTGATAACTCATAACTCAAATTGAACTATGTTTTCATATAGATAAAAGGTTATCCAACCAAGTCGATTCTAATGAAGTAGAAAGTAATGCGCAAGCCTCTGTTCACGGGGTAGCTTCTAGTGGTAGTAGGCCTGTATCAGAGGCTCGGGGAGGAGAGGCTAAAGAAGCCTTCTTCTAGATGATATTTAAATGGTTTTTAGAGTTCGTGCGAATGCACCCATTGCCTCAATGACCGCCGCCCCTATCTGTACTCCAATTGGTCCTAGTGATTCCTCAAGATTTGGAACCAGTGCAAGTAAATAAGTCTTTAGTTGATAAAATACGAAAGTATGTGTAACATCCTAAATTATGGGTTCTACATTTTGCATTATTCTATGTGTTTAGCTAGCTAAGCTTGTTATTTAGGTGTGTTCAGGGGTCCTAATGAGGCTCGGGTTCGAGCCAAAGCTTTAGTGAAATTTTGCTTTTTGGGCCTAAGGGGAGAGAGCTAGGGAAAGTAGGAGTTAAGCATAATTGTTGGTGTTTGATAACGCAAATGAGCACTTGGTGGAGTGGTGTTGGCGTCACAAGGGAGCATGGAAGAGAAGGAGAGTGTTCGAATCCCATCTGCTGCAACAAGGGCTTTGTTTTTTGTGCTCAGGGTGGAGAAGAGGTGACATTCGGCTGGGACTCTACCAAGGAGGAGTTGAATGGGTCAAACGAGTTTGAATGGATGGAGGAGAGGAGTTTGGGGAGTTTGAATTGGTAAATCATTTCAAACGATGGATGGAGAGTGAGTGGAGAGAGGACCAAGGGATTTGGTGTGTGGAAGGAGTTGGCCGAAAATGGGAAGTGGGGGAGGGGAGTAAATTCGGTCAAAAGAAAAAAAAGAGAGAGGAGTCTTTTAGGGTGCATTTTTGGTTTTTGCTAGTAGGTGTGTGTGTCGATTTCCCTTTTGTTTATTAGGCATTTTCAATATTCGGTCATAAGTGTGTAGGGAGAGTGCCGTTCCTTTTGGTGTGCATTTAAGAGAGAGGGTTTATTCTTTTTGCTTTTTGGGACTAAAAACATTTCGACTGCTTCCATTCTCTTTGCCGAAACTTCTATCTGCCTATTGACTTTTACTCTTTTCTTTTCAAACATTTTCGGCTATCTTTCTCTTTTGGTGTTGCTGAATTTGCCTTATAGTTGCTTTCTTTTCTTTCAACTCCTTTTCCAACACTTCTTTCTTCTTGCCGAAACTCTTTTAAGCTTTTTATCATCTATTTTTCCTTTTCATCCATTATTTCCCTTGCTTAGTCACGAACCAAGCTAATTTTGGGGCCACTTTGTAATAATGGAACCAACCGGCAAAAAGCATTAAGGCTGCAAAGACCAATGCATTAATTGCGGTACAATAGAGTTGCAATTCACTACTTATTCCAGATGCTCACCAAATATGAAAAAAAAATAGAGGTTATTTGTATTTCTCAGAAACCCTCACCCGCATCGCCATTCAAGATTTCTTGGCCCACTATAGGCCAAACCACCTGGGCGCTAGGTCCAATGTGAGTAAGGACAAAACCATTCTTTCACACCCTTCCAACTTTCTTTAGTTTCCTTCACCTTAGCCGATTGCTTAACCTCTCTTCTGCATTCTTTGTGGTAGGTGTTCAGTGAAGTTAAGTCTCCCTGTTCATTTCCCGCACCTCGTTCCATCTTTGGTTATTATCTAGTGCTACCGAACCTTCCTCTCCTACTTGGTTTCTTCTGAATAATAGATAACATTTTCTTTTCCCTTCATTGTCTCTACTTCCTCTGCTTTTCTCTCTTAACCAAGACACTCAAGAGTAAACTTTGACTGTAAGGCTGAACCTCTGCTTCTCTTGCGACAAATCAGTTGCTGTACGGTTTCTATTTATCAAGGTAAGGAGTCTTCTCTCCAGTTTCTTTGTGATTATTTCCTTTCGTTTTACTCTGCCATAACCAAACCTCCTTGTTAGACAACTGCCGTTTTCACTGTGGTACCTTATTGATCAAATTCTCTTCATGGAGGCAAGGGATAACCAATCTAATGAGGGTGCGCTAAGGGAGCCCGAGGGGAGTGGACTCGTACCCTCTGCTCCTAAGTTCAAACAACGTAGGGTGTCAGCGGTTTAAGATTTCCTGTCGAGTTGTGGTAGGGAGCCGACATCTGTTTGGATAGGCAAATTGTTGTTGTTCGTGCTAGTGAGGGTGACGGTGATCAGGAGTGTTTAGTTCTTCGCGTAATCAGGTGTGTAACTTCACACCTTTATTTCGTTTTGTTTGTGTTATACTTTGTACTGGTTAAAAGTCAAAATACCCTTAACGGGGATACAGTTGAGGTACCCTAGCAGGTAAGATTGGCGATATACCAGGTAAGTAAACCTTAGGACTATACCATTTGGATAAACTAGCATGATCGTACATGTGTTATGATTATCTGATGTACATTGATATATGTATGTACACAACTTATTATGATGATATAACATGATGCATGGGAAAGGGATAATGATTGATCAGGGAAGTGTATTTCGGTGGCTCTGTCACATTATTTTGGTGGCTCTGCCACATATTTTGGTGACTCTGTCACATTATTTCGATGGCACTGCCACAATTTTGGGATGAGCAGCGCGACTGCCATCGAGGTGTGTAGCGGATGAGGGTTGATTGTCGAAATCCCCGCTGCTATGTTTTGGCTGGAATGGGTGTTGTGTAGCGGATGGATTACTAGGTTGGGCTGGGTTGCATTGCATGTATTATCTGTGCTATCATGTTAATAGTATTAAGGCCCAGTTTGTTTCGATATGTGTTTCGTCCAGATTCTGGTTGATCGGGCTCAGGCCCAGTTAACGTTTGTTTAGGGGTTACACACTGAGTTCTCATAACTCACCCCTCTGTTTAATTTTGCAGGTAATCCTTAGCTTTGAGGAGTTGGAGCCAAGTGGACTCTGTGGTAGCCATACATCGTCTCTTTAGTAAATTACGTTTCATAATGCTTTAAATTTCATTCTAGTTGGATTTATGCTTTGTAATAAGGCCTATGGTATTTTGTTTTGGTTTTAGTCTTTAAGTGGGTTTACTACTCATTATTTATGAATGCCCAACTCGAAATTTTCTGAAACATTGATAACGGTTTTTCCAAAAATGTTGATAAACGATTACAAACTAAAAGTGATAAAAACTCTGGGTTTTCTTAAACGGTGAAAACAGTTTTCAAAGTATCAGGTATCTGCAAATTATTCAGACTTGATTCTCATGACAAAGGCAGTTTTCAAAATTAGGAACACCTTTTCTAAAATGGTCGTTGAATGAGTCAGGTTTTTACATCAAACACCTAAACTCGAAGTTTCAAAAAGAATACGAAGTTTTATCGAACGCGCAATTTTAACGTATAGGCCGGGTTTGGGGTGTTTCATTTAGTGGTATCAAAGCCTAGTTGTTAAACTCGGCTGTGGATTAGGTTCGACAATGTTTTTTCCAAAATTGGTTTGAAATCTGGTTAAGAAATGTATGTCTTTCTGGAAGTATGGCATCCGGGTCTCCGGCACCAAATTCGTAAGTCTTTTAACTTTGTTTGATATTTGAAATGATTTTAGAAAGAAATTATTAGAATTAGTGTTGTATGACTGCTAGCTATAAGAGTTACGACTGTAGAGACTGAGACATTAGGAAGTTCGAACGAAAACAACTACTATACTTACTTTGCATAAAACATTGTTAATAAACATTGGAATTATACCCTAATTCATAAAATTTCTAATCAGATTAATTCGATTCAGCAAAAATGAGTACAAGAGGGCGTGGACGTGGTACACAAGGCCATGGTAGAGGCCGAGGTACTGAGGCTGGATCCTCAGAATCTAGACATGTGCCGGAAGGCGAAGTGCCAGCATCACCAGTAACTGAAGCAGGGTCTTAGGACAGAACCGGAAGGGACGATGCTTTGTCTTAAGCGATGCTACGGGTGCTGGAATGGGTTGCGGGAGCAAGCACTGGATCGGTAGCCCGAAAATCTATCCCTCAGTGACTTAGGGCAAATGGGGCTAAAATATTTAGGGGCATTTCTGGCGTGGCCCCAAACGTAGCTGAATACTGGTTGGAGGCCGTTGAGCGAATCATGGATGATCTAGATTGCACAGTGGAGGAGAAATTGAAAGGAGCAGTGTCTCTCCTACGGGATGAGGCATACCAGTGGTGGGTCACAGTGAGGGAAGGTACTCAAGTAGACCGTATCACCTGGGACTTCTTTAAGACAGTGTTCCAGGGAAAGTATGTCGAGGCAAGCTATATGGACGCCCTGAAACACCCCAAACCCGGCCCACGAGCCTTGACCGGATCTAGTATGTTCCTTGAAGAAAACCGATTCAAAATTCTTTTGTTACTTTGGGAAAATAGTGTGTTTTGAAAGAAATATTGTTTTGGGTTGGGCTCGAGTAGAAAACAAAATCGTTTTATAATGAAAACCCTTTTAAATTTTAGGTGATAAAACATATAGAATACATTTAAAGTAAATTACTTAATCTTTAACTTAATAAAAAATTCATAACATAATAAATAAAAACAGAAATAAAATTGTGCACTATGGCCTTATGGCCTTATTACATCAAGTAAATCCAAATAATTCGGAGTACTTAAAAATTAATAGTCCATAAAAATAAAAACTTCATGTTGAGCATGGCCACCACAAGTTCTCACTGTCCCGGGTCATTATCGTTCATCATCATCAAACATGGTCCTCAACGGGGTGAGTCAATGAGACTCAATGTGTACACAACACTAAATCATAATAGAATCAGGCATAACAAATATTACACATTCATATCATAGCATACAAATTATGATGCATTCCCAAACCCAAACCTAATAAGCCATCCGCTACACTCCCCCGTACTAACCTGTACATCGTGGGGACTACTAAGTCGACCCTCTTTTCGCTACACTCCATATCGCGGTCTTAGGTCACCGCATCTGTGGTCTTAGGTCACCACATTCAGATATTGCGGTCTTAGGTCACCACATTCAGATTACTGTGGTCTTTGGTCACCACATTCAGATACCACGGTCTTAGGTCACCGTGTTCGTGGTCTTAGGTCACCACATTCACTTCCCCTTTCAATAACCCATATGCCCCTTTTTGTAATATGCATTAATATGCCAAAGTTCACATTCTTATTCTCATGTTACAAGTAACATATTTCATATTCCTAGTAGGAGTAGGAAACGTACCTGAGTACTTTGTACCACAATATGGTACCTTAGCTATATTCACATTCTTATACATACTTATATTAAATATTGTCATAAATCGTATTAAAAGATAGTGTGGGGTACACACCTGATTAGCTTAACGAATTCCTTGAAATCCCGAAAAACTGATCTATCGCTTTAGATCCAAAATCCCTACATTTGGCCACATTTAGTAATTTAGGAAAAAGCCTATTCGGCTAATTTAATCAAATCCCGAAGGATTATCGTATCCACTTTCTTACCTTGCTGCCGATTTGATAATTAATCAAATCCCGGAAACTTGTATTCTTCCCCTTTGAAATCGGCTAATCACTAGATCCCTTGAATCGGTTAGTTTTCGGCTTAAAACACATAAAAATAGATCTAAGTACTAAAATAGGCCTTGGCCGATTGTACTTATGCACTCACCTTGCGATTTCAAATCCCGAAAGTATCCCTTATCTTAATTATCTGTCAAAATACCTATACACATATGTTAGATTCGATTCTAACATTAAATCGTCATAGATGGCCCTTGGCCGAATGCTATAGACACTTACCTTATGGATTTTAAACCCCGAAACTGACCGAATAACTAGGGAACACACGGCCTATGGTGTACCTTCGTGAAAAGAACTTCTCCTTCCTTGTAGTCGACACTTAGTAAATCCCGAAAGATCTCTTCAAAGTTTCAGCAATAAGATATTAATGGGGTTAGTCCTAGATTTCGGCAAATCTTAAAAGAAAAAGGATGAAACCGAATGAGATCTTACCCTTACTTTAGAAATCGACAATCCTTGCTTGAACCTTTAGCAATATTCGGCTATGGAGACTAGCTTGTTGTGGATCAATCAACTTCGGCTTTTGGACTTAATGGAGTAATCGGCTAGAACACAAGCAAACTTTCGGCTTTGACAAATAGAAGAGAAGAGAGAATAATGGCAGAGAGAATTCGGTAGAGGCTTTCAAGAACAGAAAATAATGCAGAATAGCCTCCCTTTTCCTTTTATTGCCGAAATTACTAGGCCAAGACTCCTTACTTGGCCATCACTCTTCTATTTTGATAGCTTTATCTCTTTAATTATCACCTAAAATAAAAGATAATTCAGCAACTATCCTTACTTAGCCGAAATTATTAAACTCAAAGTCCCTTACTTGGCCATCACTTCTCCTTATTTTCCTTATTAAAGAATAATTCCTCATTTATCATCTTTTATCCTTAAATAATAAAAACAAATAATAATCCTTCAATTATCCCTTATCTTAATTATTATAACACCTTTTATCTCTAAATAATAAAAATAAAAGGATTTTAAACTCCTAAAATATAGCCCATGTGCCGTCCACCTCTGTCCATCCTTGCAGCAAAATAAAACTTTTATTTTGCTTCCCCTACAGCTCGAACCTTGGCTCAATTTCCCCTGCATGTGGCGTCACTTACAGAGGCCTTAAGTGGCACCTCCAAGCCACTTTTCCAAGCCTATTTGTGTGTCAAATTTTCCTCTACTAATTTTCTTAAGACCACCTTGCTTCATTTCCCTCTTTTAGTACTTTAAACTTAACATTTCTAAAGCATTTCCTCACATTTCCAAGACATTTCCTTACATTTCCAAGACAAGACATTTCCTTACATTTCCAAGTCATTTCCTTACATTTCCAAGACCTTTCCTTACATTTCCAAGTCATTTCCTTACATTTCCAAGTCATTTTTCCACATGACTTCCTTGTGGCGTCACTCTCTTGCCCCTTATGTGGCGTCACTTTGCCACTACACCACACACTCCTTTTGTGTCCTAAACTCCCCAAAAATTTTCTTAAGGCTACCTTAGCCTAGCTCCCCCTTTTTAACTTAACAACCAATAATTGTCCAAAGCTTTCTCTTCCATCCTAGAATTTTAAAAACCCTTAATTCACTTCCAAACACTGCCAAAACCTACTAATCATGAATTATGCACGAACGCATAACCCCTAATCTAGGATGTTACAGTTCTACCCTCCTTAAAAATAATTTCGTCCTCGAAATTACTTACTAACGAATAATCGTACATATTAACTCACCGCATTACGCTTATGCTGCGCACTCTGATCTTAATAGAACCATCATACTTCCTAGGCACAATCTCTAAGTTCACGTCCCCTAGAACTCATTCCTAACGCCGCGATTTAATCTGATTAGAAAGTTTTATGCATCAGAATTTTGTTCCACTTATTAACCACGAACAATTTTATGAAATAAAGATATTTAGAAGTAGTTCTTTCGATCACACAAAGTTTCAGTTCAAGTTCACTACTCTAATTCAGAGAATCACATTCACATTCATCAACAGAGACACCTTCATTCCTCAATAGAGGCACATTCATTCATTAACATAGACATATTTATTCAGTGGCATCTACCACCCACATTCACTATTCGAACACTCTTTGCCTTATTCTTATCCAGGGGTATTTTCGTAATTTGTCCTACAGGGGTATTTTCATAATTTTTCAAAATAAGGTTCCTTGGTAATTTTGTCAATAACGGTATTTGGGTAATTTTGTGTTCCCGGGGTATTTTTAGAAATTTTAAAATCTAGGGGTATTTCGGTAATTTTGAAACTCAGGGGTATTTTGGTAATAAACTAGGGTAAATTTGTAAGTTTAATAATTAAGGGGTATTTCAAAATTTGCAAACCTTTGAGGGTTCTTTTTGAGACTTCTATTTTTCCAAAGCGATGATGTTGCAAAAATTTTAGAAATCAGGGTCATTTTGGTAATTTTGTAAGTTAGGGGCAATTTTGTAATTTTCCAAAAATCAAGGTATTTTTGATAATTTGCAAATTAGAGTTTGCTGAACATTTTATAAAGTAATGAAAATTTTGATAAAAACTATGAGTATTTTGGAAATTTCATAAACCAATGTCATTTTTGTAATTTTACCACTAGGGGTATTTTTGTAATTTTATAAATCGAAAGTCTTTCGGAACAATTTTGTAAAAATAGTTCTCACAAATTAAAAAGGTAATTTTAAGAGTTTTAAAACTAGGGTTTTTATAAAAACGCGGCTAGTTCCCTTTCGGGTTTTAGTTATTGTGTTTAGCCTATGACCGAGTCCTCTTGGTTAGGGTGAACTGAAGCTACGCACCAGGTAGGATTCCAGCAAGAGGAGGTGAGTCACTAGGACTACTTAAGTACCAGGTTCTTCCAGATCCAATCCTAGACATGTGCACAGGGGTTACCACACCCTAACTCGGCGACTTTGCCATAGGGTTGTTTAGTTAGGCACTTAAGTCTTATGTGTTTGTTGGGGTAAACTAGTCCTAGGGTTCACATACTTAATAGTCTAATCTGCGTTCCATTTCTACCCATCTATAATTCATACTAGAATTCACACAGAGGATAGGGTACTTACCTGGTGGACTGCCGGAGACTTGGGTGCCATGCCAAAAACCTGCTTATCTCAAAAAAAAAAATGTTTTCATAAAACTTATTTGGGCTCGCTTTGAAAACGTTTTGGGCCTTAAACCTCAGGCCGAGAGTTTGAAATAGGCTCTGATACCAAACTGAAACACCCCAAACTCGACCCACGAGCCTTGACCGGATCTGGTATGTTCCTCGAAGAATACCAGTTCAAAATTCTTTTGTTACTTTGGGAAAATAGTGTGTTTTGAAAGAAATATTGTTTTGGGTTGGGCTCCAGTAGAAAACAAAATCGTTTTATAATGAAAACCCTTTTAAATTTTATGTGATAAAACATATAGAATACCTTTAAAGTAAATTACTTAATCCTTAACTTAATAAAAATTTCGTAACATAATAAATAAAAACAGAAATAAAATAATGCACTATGGCCTTATGGCCTTATTACATCAAGTAAATCCAAATAATTCGGAGTACTTAAAAATTAATAGTCCATAAAAATAAAAACTTCATGTTGAGCATGGCCACCACAAGTTCTGCTGTCCCGGTCCATTACTGTTCATCACCTGAAACATGGTCCCTCAACGGGGTGAGTCAACAAACTCAATGTGTACACAACACTAAATCATAATAGAATCAGGCATAACAAATATTACACATTCATATCATAGAATACAAATTATGATGCATTCCCAAACCCAAACCTAATAAGCCATCCGCTACACTCCTCGTACCAACTTTGCATACAGTGGGGACTACTAAGTCGACCCTCCTTTCGCTACACTCCATATCGCGGTCTTAGGTCACCGCATTTGTGGTCTTAGGCCACCACATTCAGATATTGCGGTCTTAGGTCACCGCATTCAGATTACTGTGGTCTTTGGTCACCACATTCAGATACCACGGTCTTAGGTCACCGTGTTCGTGGTCTTAGGTCACCACATTCACTTCCCCTTTCAATAACCCATCCGCCCCATTTTGTAATATGCATTAATATGCCAAAGTTCACATTCTTATTCTCATGTTACAAATAACATATTTCATATTCCTAGTAGGAGTAGAAACGCATTCTAGAGTACTTTGTACCACAATATGGTACCTTAGCCATATTCACATTCTTATACATACTTATATTAAATATTGCCATAAATCATATTAAAAGATAGTGTGGGGTACACACCTGATTAGCTTAATGAATTCCTTGAAATCCCGAAAAACCGATCTATCGCTTTAGATCCTAAATCCCTACATTTGGCCACATTTAGTAATTTAGGAAAAAGACTACTCGGCTAATTTAATCAAATCCGGAAGGATTATCGTATCCACTTTCTTACCTTTGCTGCCGATTTGATAATTAGTCAAATCCCGGAAACTTGTATTCTTCCCTTTTGAAATCGGCTAATCACTAGATCCCTTGAATCGGTAAGTTTTCGGCTTAAAACACATAAAAATAAATCTAAGTACTAAAGTAGGCCTTGGCCGATTGTACTTATGCACTCACCTTGCGATTTCAAATCCCGAAAGTATCCCTTATCTTAATTATCTGTCGGAATACCTATACACATATGTTAGATTTGATTCTAACATTAAATCTTCATAGATGGCCCTTGGCCGAATGCTATAGACACTTACCTTGTGGATTTTAAATCCCGAAACTGACCGAATAACTAGGGAACACACGGCCTATGGTGTACCTTCAGGAAAAGAACTTCTCCTTCCTTGTAGTCGACATTACTAAATCCCGAAAGATCTCTTCAAAGTTTCGGCAACAAGATATTAATGGGGTTAGTCCTAGATTTCGACAAATCTTAAAAGAAAAAGGATGAAATCGAATGAGATCTTACCCTTACTTTAGAAATTGGCAATCCTTGCTTGAACCTTTAGCATTATTCGACTATGGAGACTAGCTTGTTGTGGATCAATCAACTTCGGCTTTTGGACTTAATGGAGTAATCGGCTAGAACACAAGCAAACTTTCGCCTTTGACAAATAGAAGAGAAGAGAGAATAATGGCAGAGAGAATTCGGTAGAGGCTTTCAAGAACAGAAAATAATGCAGAATAGCCTCCCTTTTCCTTTTATTGCCGAAATTACTAGGCCAAGACTCCCTTACTTGGCCATCACTCTTCTATTTTGATAGCTTTATCTCTTTAATTATCACCTAAAATAAAAGATAATTCAGCAACTATCCTTACTTAGCCGAAATGATTAAACTCAAAGTCCCTTACTTGGCCATCACTTCTCCTTATTTTCCTTATTAAAGAATAATTCCTTATTTATCATCTTTTATCCTTAAATAATAAAAACCAATAATAATCCTTCAATTATCCCTTATCTTAATTATTATAACACCTTTTATCTCTAAATAATAAAAATAAAAGGATTTTAAACTCCTAAAATATAGCCCATGTGCCGTCCACCTCTGTCCATCCTTGCAGCAAAATAAAACTTTTATTTTGCTTCCCCTACAGCTCGAACCTTGGCCCAATTTCCCCTGTATGTGGCGTAACTTACAGAGGCCTTAAGTGTCACCTCCAAGCCACTTTTCCAAGCCTATTTGTGTGTCAATTTTTCCTCTACTAATTTTCTTAAGACCACCTTGCTTCGTTTCCCTCTTTTAATACTTTAAACTTAACATTTCTAAAGCATTTCTTCACATTTCCAAGACATTTCCTTACATTTCCAAGACAAGACATTTCCTTACATTTCCAAGTCATTTCCTTACATTTCGGCTTTTGAACTTAATGGAGTAATCGGCTAGAACACAAGCAAACTTTCGGCTTTGACAAATAGAAGAGAAGAGAGAATAATGGCAGAGAGAATTCGGTAGAGGCTTTCAAGAACAGAAAATAATGCAGAATAGCCTCCCTTTTCCTTTTATTGCCGAAATTACTAGGCCAAGACTCCCTTACTTGGCCATCACTCTTCTATTTTGATAGCTTTATCTCTTTAATTATCACCTAAAATAAAAGATAATTCAGCAACTATCCTTACTTAGCCGAAATGATTAAACTCAAAGTCCCTTACTTGGCCATCACTTCTCCTTATTTTCCTTATTAAAGAATAATTCCTTATTTATCATATTTTATCCTTAAATAATAAAAACCAATAATAATCCTTCAATTATCCCTTATCTTAATTATTATAACACCTTTTATCTCTAAATAATAAAAATAAAAGGATTTTAAACTCCTAAAATATAGCCCATGTGCCGTCCACCTCTGTCCATCCTTGCAGCAAAATAAAACTTTTATTTTGCTTCCCTTACAGCTCGAACCTTGGCCCAATTTCCCCTGTATGTGGCGTCACTTGCAGAGGCCTTAAGTGGCACCTCCAAGCCACTTTTCCAAGCCTATTTGTGTGTCAAATTTTCCTCTACTAATTTTCTTAAGACCACCTTGCTTCGTTTCCTTCTTTTAATACTTTAAACTTAACATTTCTAAAGCATTTCCTCACATTTCTAAGACATTTCCTTACATTTCCAAGACATTTCCTTACATTTCCAAGACAAGACATTTCCTTACATTTCCAAGACATTTGCTTACATTTCCAAGACAAGACATTTCCTTACATTTCCAAGTCATTTCCTTACATTTCCAAGTCATTTTGCCACATGACTTCCTTGTGGCGTCACTCTCTTGCCCCTTAGGTGGCGTCACTTTGCCACTACACCGCACACTCCTTTTGTGTCCTAAACTCCCCAAAACTTTTCTTAAGGCTACCTTAGCCTAGCTCCCCCTTTTTAACTTAAAAACAAATAATTGTCCAAAGCTTTCTCTTCCATCCTAGAATTTTAAAAACCCTTAATTCACTTCCAAACACTGCCAAAACCTACTACTCATGAATTATGCACGAACGCAACCCTAATCTAGGATGTTACAGTTCTACCCTCCTTAAATATAATTTCGTCCTCAAAATTACTTACTAACGAATAATCGTACATCTTAACTCACCGCACTACGCTTATGTCACAGACTCGATCTTAATAGAACCATCATACTTTCTAGGCACAATCTCTAAGTTCACGTCCCCTAGAACTCATTTCTAACGCCGCGATTTAATCTGATTAAAAAGTTTTATCATCAGAATTTTGTTCCACTTATTAACCGCGAACAATTTTATGAAATAAAGATATTTAGAAGTAGTTCTTTCTATCACACAAAGTTTCAGTTCAAGTTCACTACTCTAATTCAGAGAATCACATTCACATTCATCAACAGAGACACCTTCATTCCTCAATAGAGGCACATTCATTCATCAACATAAACATATTTATTCAGTGGCATCTACCACCCACATTCACTATTCGAACACTCTTTGCCTTATTCCTATCCTAGGGGTATTTTCGTAATTTGTCCTACAGGGGTATTTTCGTAATTTTTCAAAATAAGGTTCCTTGGTAATTTTTTCAATAAGGGTATTTTGGTAATTTTGCGTTCCCGGGGTATTTTTAGAAATTTTGAAATCTAGGGGTATTTCGGTAATTTTGAAACTCAGGGGTATTTTGGTAATAAACTAGGGTAAATTTGTAAGGTTTAATAATTCAGGGGTATTTCAAAATTTGCAAACCTTTGAGGGTTCTTTTTGAGACTTCAATTTTTCCAAAACGGTGATGTTGCAAAAATTTTGGAAATCAGGGTCATTTTGGTAATTTTGTAAGTTAGGGGCAATTTTGTAATTTTCCAAAAATCAAGGTATTTTTGATAATTTGCAAATTAGGGTTTGTTGAACATTTTATAAAGTAATGAAAATTTTGATAAAAATTGTGAGTATTTTGGAAATTTCATAAACCAAGGGCATTTTTGTAATTTTACCATTAGGGGTATTTTTGTAATGTTATAAATCCAAAATCTTTCGGAAAACTTTTGTAAAAATAGTTCTCACAAATTAAAAAGGTAATTTTAAGAGTTTTAAAACTAGGGTTTTTATAAAACGCGCTAGTTCCCTTCGGGTTTTAGTTATTGTGTTTAGCCTATGACCGAGTCCTCTTGGTTAGGGTGAACCGGCTACGCACTGTAGGATTCCAGCGAAGAGGAGGTGAGTCACTAGGGTCGCTAAAGTACTGTGCTCTTCCAGATCCAATCCTAGACATGCGCACAGGGGTTACCACACCCTAACTCGGCGACTTTGCCATAGGGTTGTTTAGTTAGGCACTTAAGTCTTATGTGTTTGTTGGGGTAAACTAGTCCTAGGATCACATACTTAACAGTCTAATCTATGTTCCATTTCTACCCATCTATAATTCATACAAGAATTCACACAGAGGATAGGGTACTTAACTGGTGGACTGCGGGTCGGAGACTTGGGTGCCATGCCAAAAACCTGCTTATCTCAAAAAAAAAGTTTTCATAAAGCTTATTTGGGCTCGCTTTGAAAATGTTTTAGGCCTTAAACCTCAGGTCGAGAGTTTGAAACGGGCTCTGATACCAAACTGAAACACCCTAAACCCGAGCCACGAGCCTTAACCGGATCTGGTATGTTCCTCGAAGAATACCGGTTCAAAATTCTTTTGTTATTTTGGGAAAATAGTGTGTTTTGAAAGAAATATTGTTTTGGGTTGGGCTCGAGTAGAAACAAAATCGTTTTATAATGAAAACCCTTTTAAATTTTAGGTGATAAAACATATAGAATACCTTTAAAGTAAATTACTTAATCTTTAACTTAATAAAAATTTCGTAACATAATAAATAAAAATGAAAAATAAAATAGTGCACTATGGCGTTATGGCCTTATTACATCAAGTAAATCCAAATAATTGAGAGTACTTAAAAATTAATAGTCCATAAAAATAAAAACTTCATGTTGAGCATGGCCACTACAAGTTCTCGCTGTCCCGTCCATTACTATTCATCACACAAACATGGTCCTCAACGGGGGTGAGTCAATAGACTCAATGTGTACACAACACTAAATCATAATAGAATCAGACATAACAAATGTTACACATTCATATCATAGCATACAAATTATGATGCATTCCCAAACCCAAACCTAATAAGCCATCCGTTACACTCCCGCACCAACCTGTACAATCGTGGGGACTACTAAGTCGACCCTCCTTCCGCTACACTCCATATCGCGGTCTTAGGTCACCACATTCGATATCGCAGCCTTCGGTCACCGCATTCGATTCATCGTGGTCTTAGGTCACCACATTCGTGATACCACGGTCTTAGGTCACCGTGTTCGTGGTCTTAAGTCACCACATTCACTTCCCCTTTCAATAACCCATATGCCCCATTTTGTAATATGCATTAATATGCCAAAGTTCACATTCTTATTCTCATGTTACAAATAACATATTTCATATTCCTAGTAGGAGTAGGAAACGTACCTGAGTACTTTGTACCACAATATGGTACCTTAGCCATATTCACATTCTTATACGTACTTATATTAAACATTGCCATAAATCATATTAAAAGATAGTGTGGGGTGCACACCTGATTAGCTTAACGAATTCCTTGAAATCCCGAAAAACCGATCTATCGCTTTAGATCCTAAATCCTTACATTTGGCCACATTTAGTAATTTAGGAAAAAGCCTATTCGGCTAATTTAATCAAATCCCGAAGGATTATCGTATCCACTTTCTTACCTTCTTGCCGATTTGATAATTAATCAAATCCTGGAAACTTTTATTCTTCCACTTTGAAATCGGCTAATCACTAGATCCCTTGAATCGGTTAGTTTTCGGCTTAAAACACATAAAAATAGATCTAAGTACGAAAATAGGCCTTGGACGATTGTACTTATGCACTCACCTTGCGATTTCAAATCCCGAAAGTATCCCTTGTCTTAATTATCTGTCGAAATACCTATACACATATGTTAGATTCAATTCTAACATTAAATCATCATAGATGGCCCTTGGCCGAATGCTATAGACACTTACCTTGTGGATTTTAAATCCTGAAACTCACTGAATAACTAGGGAACACGCGGCCTATGGTGTACCTTCGGGAAAAGAACTTCTCCTTCCTTGTAGTCGACACTTAGTAAATCCCGAAAGATCTCTTCAAAGTTTCGGCAACAAGATATTAATGGGGTTAGTCCTAGATTTCGACAAATCTTAAAAGAAAAAGGATGAAACCAAATGAGATCTTACCCTTACTTTAGAAATCGGCAATCCTTGCTTGAACCTTTAGCAATATTCGGCTATGGAGACTAGCATGTTGTGGATCAATCAACTTCGGCTTTTGGACTTAATGGAGTAATCGGCTAGAACACAAGCAAACTTTCAGCTTTGACAAATAGAAGAGAAGAGAGAATAAATGGCAGAGAGAATTCAGCAGAGGCTTTCAAGAACAAAAACTAATGCAGAATAGCCTCCCTTTTCCTTTTATTGCCGAAATTACTAGGCCAAGACTCCCTTACATGGCCATCACTGTTCTATTTTGATAGCTTTATCTCTTTAATTATCACCTAAAATAAAAGATAATTCAGCAACTATCCTTACTTAGCCGAAATTATTAAACTCAAAGTCCCTTACTTGGCCATCACTTCTCCTTATTTTCCTTATTAAAGAATAATTCCTCATTTATCATCTATTATCCTTAAATAATAAAAACCAATAATAATCCTTCAATTATCCCTTATCTTAATTATTATGACATCTTTCATCTCTAAATAATAAAAATAAAAGGATTTTAAACTCCTAAAATATAGCCTATGTTCCGTCCACCTCTGTCCATCCTTGCAGCAAAATAAAACTTTTATTTTGCTTCCCCTATAGCTCGAACCTTGGCCCAATTTCCCCTGTATGTGGCGTCACTTACAGAGGCCTTAAGTGGCACCTCCAAGCCACTTTTCCAAGCCTATTTGTGTGTCAAATTTTCCTCTACTAATTTTCTTAAGACCACCTTGCTTCGTTTCCCTCTTTTAATACTTTAAACTTAACATTTCTAAAGCATTTCCTTACATTTCCAAGACATTTCCTTACATTTCCAAGACAAGACATTTCCTTACATTTCCAAGTCATTTCCTTACATTTCCAAGACATTTCCTTACATTTCCAAGTCATTTCCTTAAATTTCCAAGCCATTTTGCCACATGACTTCCTTGTGGCGTCACTCCCTTGTCCCTTATGTGGCGTCACTTTGCCACTACACCACACACTCCTTTTGTGTCCTAAACTCCACAAAACTTTTCTTAAGGCTACCTTAGCCTAGCTCCCCTTTTTAACTTAAAAACCAATAATTGTCCAAAGCTTTCTATTCCATCCTAGAATTTTAAAAACCCTTAATTCACTTCCAAACACTGCCAAAACCTACTACTCATGAATTATGCACGAACGCATAACCCTTAATCTAGGATGTTACAGTTCTACCCTCCTTAAAAATAATTTCGTCCTCGAAATTTCTTACTAATGAATAATCATACATCTTAACTCATCGCACTACGCTTATGCTGCGCACTCTGATCTTAATAGAACCATCATACTTCCTAGGCACAATCTGTAAGTTCATGTCCCCTAGAACTTATTTCTAACGCAGCGATTTAATCTGATTAAAAAGTTTTATGCATCAGAATTTTGTTCCACTTATTAACCGCGAACAATTTTATGAAATAAGGATATTTAGAAGTAGTTCTTTCGATCACACAAAGTTTCAGTTCAAGTTCACTACTCTAATTCAGAGAATCACATTCACATTCATCAACAGAGACACCTTCATTCCTCAATAGAGGCACATTCATTCATTAACATAGACATATTTATTCAGTGGCATCTACCACCCACATTCACTATTCAAACACTCTTTGTCTTATTCCTATCCCAGGGGTATTTTCATAATTTGTCCTACAGGGATATTTTCATAATTTTTCAAAATAAGGTTCCTTGGTAATATTGTCAATAAGGGTATTTTGGTAATTTTGCGTTCCCGGGGTATTTTTGGAAATTTTGAAATCTAGGGGTATTTCGGTAATTTTGAAACTCAGGGATATTTTGGTAATAAACCAGGGTTAATTTGTAAGGTTTAATAATTCAGGGGTATTTCAAAATTTGCAAACCTTTGAGGGTTCTTTTTGAGACTTCAATTTTTCCAAAACGGTGATGTTGCAAAAATTTTGGAAATCAGGGTCATTTTGGTAATTTTGTAAGTTTGGGGCAATTTCGTAATTTTCCAAAAATCAAGGTATTTTTGATAATTTGCAAATTAGGGTTTGTTGTACATTTTATAAAGTAATGAAAATTTTGATAAAAACTGTGAGTATTTTGGAAATTTCATAAACCAAGGGCATTTTTGTAATTTTACCACTAGAGGTATTTTTGTAATTTTATAAATCGAAAATCTTTCAGAAAAATTTTGTAAAAATAGTTCTCACAAATTAAAAAGGTAATTTTAAGAGTTTTAAAACTAGGGTTTTTATAAAAACGCGGCTAGTTCCCTTTCGGGTTTTAGTTATTGTGTTTAGCCTATGACCGAGTCCTCTTGGTTAGGGTGAAGACACTTACCTTGTGGATTTTAAATCCTGAAACTCACCGAATAACTAGAGAACACGCGGCCTATGGTGTACCTTCGAGAAAAGAACTTCTCCTTCCTTGTAGTCGACACTTAGTAAATCCCGAAAGATCTCTTCAAAGTTTCGACAACAAGATATTAATGGGGTTAGTCCTAGATTTCGACAAATCTTAAAAGAAAAAGGATGAAACCGAATGAGATCTTACCCTTACTTTAGAAATCAGCAATCCTTGCTTGAACCTTTAGCAATATTCGGCTATGGAGACTAGCTTATTGTGGATCAATTAACTTCGGCTTTTGGACTTAATGGAGTAATCGGCTAGAACACAAGCAAACTTTCAGCTTTGACAAATAGAAGAGAAGAGAGAATAATGGCAGAGAGAATTCGGCAGAGGCTTTCAAGAACAGAAAATAATGCAGAATAGCCTCCCTTTTCCTTTTACTACCGAAATTACTAGGCCAAGACTCCCTTACTTGGCCATCACTCTTCTATTTTGATAGCTTTATCTCTTTAATTATCACCTAAAACAAAAGATAATTCAGCAACTATCCTTACTTAGCCGAAACTATTAAACTCAAAGTCCCTTACTTGGCCATCACTTCTCCTTATTTTCCTTATTAAAGAATAATTCCTCATTTATCATCTTTTATCCTTAAATAATAAAAACCAATAATAATCCTTCAATTATCCCTTATCTTAATTATTATAACACCTTCTGTCTCTAAATAATAAAAATAAAAGGATTTTAAACTCCTAAAATATAGCCCATGTGCCGTCCACTGCCCCATCCTTGCAAAGAAAATAAAACTTTTATTTTGCTTCCCTTCTGACTCAAACCTTGGCCCAATTTCCCCTGTATGTGGCGTCACTTGCAGAGGCCTTAAGTGGCACCTCCAAGCCACTTTTCCAAGCCTATTTGTGTGTCAAATTTTCCTCTACTAATTTTCTTAAGACCACCTTGCTTCGTTTCCTTCTTTTAATACTTTAAACTTAACATTTCTAAAGCATTTCCTCACATTTCTAAGACATTTCCTTACATTTCCAAGACATTTCCTTACATTTCCAAGACATTTCCTTACATTTCCAAGACAAGACATTTCCTTACATTTCCAAGTCATTTCCTTACATTTCCAAGACATTTCCTTACATTTCCAAGACAAGACATTTCCTTACATTTCCAAGTCATTTTGCCACATGAATTCCTTGTGGCGTCACTCCCTTGCCCCTTATGTGGCGTCACTTTGCCACTACACCACACACTCCTTTTGTGTCCTAAACTCCCCAAAACTTTTCTTAAGGCTACCTTAGCCTAGCTCCCCCTTTTTAACTTAAAAACCAATAATTGTCCAAAGCTTTCTCTTCCATCCTAGAATTTTAAAAACCCTTATTTCACTTCCAAACACTGCCAAAACTTACTACTCATGAATTATGCACGAACGCATAACCCCTAATCTAGGATGTTACACGCCCAGAGGAAAGCATTTCCGAATTTGGTTCAAGGCAATAGGTTCGTGGTTGAATATGAGGCAGAGTTCCTGCGCTTGAGTCGTTACACTCGGGGTATAGTGGCAACCGATTATGAGCGTTGTGTACGGTTTGAGGATGGTCTACGGGATGAGCTGCGAGTACTGATGGCTCTGCAGTGGGAAAGAGATTTTGCGGTTTTGGTCGAGAAAGTAAAAATTGCTGAGGAAGTGAAACATTTTGAGAGGCAAAATTGGGATAAGGATAGGGGCAAAAATAAGAGAAGTTTTGGGACGTCAGGATCTTCTGGGGGTTTCCAAAAGATGCCCAGGTTAGATGGGCCAGCTCGAGCCATGATGCCAGTTGTTGTAGGTCAGCTGCGACCTTGTGCACAGTGTGGGAGAACGCATCAGAGAGAGTGCTAGAGAAGAACGGGAGGATGTTTTAAGTGTGGATCTAGGGATCATCTGATAAAGGACTATCCACAATAGTTGGAAAGGATGCGAACGATAGGTTAGGGTTTTGCACAGTTAAGGAGAGGTGGTCAGCAGCCGCCGAGAGGTCGTGGTCCAGCCAGAGGAGCAAATGGTTTTGGTCGAGTTCGTGGACCACTGGGAAAAGGTGTTGGTAATACAGATACAAGACAGTCAGGGTTAGTTTATGCAGTTCGACGGTGAGAGGATGGCGACACACCGGACATCATAACCGGTACGCTTCTTATATTTAATGCACCCTTTGCAGCTTTGATAGATATTGGGTCTACATATTCATATGTTGCCTGTGCTGTATCTGGGACCTTGAGCATTAAATCTGAGATTGCTGCTAGAGAAATATCTGTGGTTAGCCCTCTAGTACAATCTGTGGTAGTGAACAAACTATTTAGGAATGTGCCTTTAGTAGTGCAATGGATTGTTTTCCCGGCAGACTTGATGGAACTGTCGTTCGGCGAGTTTGATCTGATCTTAGGCATTGACTGGTTAGTTAAGCATCGTGCAAACTTGCATTGCGCTGCTAAGCGTATGGTGTTAAGAACTCCAGAGGATAAGGAAGTAATGGTGATTGGAGAAAGGAGAAATTATCTGTCCCATGTGATTTCGGCACTAAAGGCCGAGAAGATGGTGCAAAAAGGGTGCGAGGCGTTCCTAGCTTTCATCAGCGCTTTGGGTACCAAGGAACTGTCTGTAGGGAATGTTAGAACGGTGAAAGAGTTCTCGGATGTCTTTCCTAAAGAGCTTTTGGGATTGCCTCCGGATCGCGAGGTCGAATTTGGCATTGAGCTATTGCCAGGAACGGCTCCGGTGTTCATTGCCCCTTATAGGATGGCGCTGAATGAGCTGGTAGAACTTAATGCTCAGATCCAAGAACTATTGGACCATGGATTTATCCGACCAAGTGTATCACCGTAGGGAGCGCCGATATTGTTCGTCAAGAAAAAGGATAGGCCAATGCAAATGTATATTGACTATAGGCAATTGAAAAAGTTGACTATTAAGAACAAATACCCGCTACCAACAATTGATGATCTATTCAATCAGGTGCGAGGAGCTTCAATTTTTTTGAAGATTGATTTGAGGCCAGGATATCATCAGTTAAGGGTCAATAAGCCAGATATTCATAAAACTATGTTCCGAACTCAGTACGGGCATTATGAGTTTCTAGTGGTGCCGTTCGGACTAACTAATGCACCAGCTGCCTTTATGAATATGATGAATCGGGTTTTCCAACCCTATCTAGACCAGTTCGTGGTGGTATTCATAGATGACATCTTGGTCTACTCAAGGACTGAGGAGGAGCATGATTCGCATCTTTGGATTGTTCTGCAGATAATGAGAGGGAAGTAACTTTATGCTAAATTTAGCAAGTGCAAGTTTTGGATGAAGGAAGTAACGTTATTGGGTCATGTTGTGTCAGCTGAAGGGATTAGAGTCAATACCCGGAAGGTTAAAGCCGTGTTGGATTGGAAGCAATCGAAGTCAGTGTCGAAAATTCGAAGTTTTCTGGGTTTGGCTGGGTATTACAGAAGGTTCGTTGAAGGGTTTTCATTGATTGCTGCACCTTTAACCAAGTTATTGCAGAAAGGAGTACCATTTGTGTGGACTGATAAGCAACAGGAAAGTTTTGAAAAGTTAAAGAAGATTCTGACTGAGGCACAAGTATTGATTCAGCCTGAGGCTAAAAAGGAATTTGTCGTCTATTGTGATACATCGCACACATGTTTGGGTTGTGTGTTAATGCAAGAAGGGAAGGTGGTAGCATATGCATCTCGTCAACTAAGGGCGCATGAGGTGAACTATCCCACTGATGACCTGGAGCTAGCTGCAGTGGTGTTCGCCCTAAAGATATGGAGGCACTATCTGTATGGAGAGAAGTCAATTATCTATACAGATCATAAGAGTCTGAAATATCTCTTTACCCAGAAGGAGCTGAATCTGAGACAACAGAGGTGAATTGAGTTGCTGAAAGACTATGACTGCTCGATTGAGTATCACCCTGGTAAAGCTAACATGGTGGCAGATGCGTTAAGTCGTAAGGTGATATCAGATTTGAGAGCAATGTTTGCACATCTCAGTTTGTATAAAGATGGGAGATTGTTAGCCGAACTTCAGATAAAGCCGGCATGGGTAAGCCAGATTAGAGAGAAGCAATTGTTGGATGAATCGTTGGGTTCTCGACTTCAACAAGTGGGAAGTGGGGAGACAGGGGATTTTAGTCTGAACTGTGACGCGGTATTGTGTTTTCGGGGAAAGTTTGTATGCCGAAGGATTTTGATTTAAGACAGATGATTCTGTGGGAAGTGCATAGTAGACCATACGCTATGCATCCCGGTGAAAGTAAGATGTATCAGGATTTACGTGAACTATATTGGTGGCCTAGTCTGAAATGGGAAGTCACTGACTTTGTAAGTGTTTGACATGCCAGCAAGTGAAGGCGAAACATCAGTGGCCTTTGAGGTTGCTACAATAGGTGAAGATTCCACTTTGGAAGTGGGAGAGGATAACGATGGATTTTGTTAGTGGGCTACCCCTAACGCCTACTAAGAAAGATTCAGTGTGGTAATTGTTGACCGATTGACTAAGTCCCCACACTTCATACCGGTTCGTATAGACTATTCGTTGCAGAAGTTGGCCAAGCTGTATTAGATATTGTGAGGCTGTATGGGGTGCCAGTGTCTATCATCTCAGACAGGGACCCCAGATTTACATCACGGTTCTAGAAGGCGCTACGTGAAGCTTTGGGTACAAGGCTAGATTTCAGCACAGTGTTCCACCCATAGACTGATGGTCAGTTAGAAAGAGTAATTCAGATTCTGGAAGACATGTTAAGGGGCTGTGTGATTAACTTCAGGAGTAGTTAGGAAGATTACCTGCCATTGACGGAGTTTGCGTACAATAACAGCTATGAGTCCAGCATTCAGATGGCACCTTACGAGGGGTTGTATGGTCGTAGGTATCGTACCCCTACCTGTTGGACGGAGTTCGGTGAGCGACAGTTGTTGGGTCTGGAATTGATCTCAGTAACGGAGGAAAAGGTTAAGCTAATTTGGGACCGGTTAAAATAAGCTTCTGATAGAGAGAAATCATATGTAGATCTAAAGCGTAGGGAGATAGAATTTTTAGTAGGGGATCGTGTCGTTTTAAAAGTCTCACCTTGGAAGAAGATTTTAAGATTTGGACGAAACGGCAAGTTGAGGCCTATATTCATCAGTCCTTATCGAGTGTTGAAACGTGTGGGACTAGTGGCTTATCAGCTTGAGTCACCCTCGGTGTTGAATCAGATACATAATGTATTCCATGTTTCGATGCTAAGGCGCTATCATTTAGATCCATCCCACGTAGTGCCAGTGGAAAAAATTGAGGTAAGACCTGATCTGTCTTTTGAAGAAGAACCAGTGCAGATCTTGGATCGAGATATTAAGGTATTAAGGAGGAAATCAGTTCCATTGGTTAAGGTTTTATGGCGTAATCACGGTTTAGAGGAAGCCACATGGGAGCCAGAAGAGGCAATGCGACAGCAATACCTTACCTCTTTTGACCAGGTGACTTTCGAGGTCGAAATTTATTTAAGGGGGTAGAACTGTAACATCCTAAATTAGGGGCTCTGCATTTTGCATTATCCTATGTGTTTGGCTAGCTAAGCTTGTTATATGGGTGTGTTCGGGGGTCCTGAGGAGGCTCGAGTTCGAGCCAGAGCTTTGGTGAAATTTTGCTTTTTGGGCCTAAGGGGAGAGAGCTAGGGGAAGCAGGAGTTAAGCATAATTGTTGGTGTTTGATGACGCAAATGAGCACTTGGTGGAGTGGTGTTGGCGTCACAAGGGAGCATGGAAGAGAAGGAGAGTGTTCGAATCCCATCTGCTGCAATAAGGGCTTTGTTTTTTGTGCTCAAGGTGGAGAAGAGGTGAGATTCGGCTAGGACTCTACCAAGGAGGATTTGAATGGATCAAACGGGTTTGAATGGATAGAGGAGAGGAGTTTGGGGAGTTTAAATTGGCCAACCATTTCAAATGATGGATGGAGAGTGAGTGGAGGAGAGAATTAAGGGGTTTAGTGTGTGGAAGGAGTTGGCCGAAAGTGGAAAGTGTGTGGGGGGTGTAAATTCGGTCAAAAGAAGAAAAAGAGGGAGTCTTTTGGGGAGAATTTTTGGTTTTTTCTAGTAGGTGTGTGTGCCGATTTTCGCTTTGTTCATTAGGCACTTTCAACATTCGGTCATAAGTGTGTAGGGAGAGTGTCGTTACTCTTGGTATGCATTTGAGAGAGAGAGTTTATTCTTTTTGCTTTTTGGGACTAAAAACATTTCGACTGATTCCATTCTCTTTGCCGAAACTTCTATCTGCCCATTGAATTCTAGTCTTTTCTTTTCAAACATTTTCGGCTATCTTTCTCTTTTGGTGTTGCCGAATTTGCCTTGTAGTTGCTTTCTTTTCTTTCAACTCCTTTTCCAGCTATTCTTTCTTCTTGCCGAAACTCTCTTAAGCTTTCTCTCATCTATTTTGACTTTTCGTACATTATTTCCCTTGTTTAGTCACCAAATCACTCTTGACCGAACCATTCTTTCACACCCTTCCAACTTTCTTTTGTTTCCTTCACCTTAGCCGATTGCTTAACCTCTCTTCTACATTCTTTGTGGTAGTCGTTCAGTGAAGTTAAGTCTCTTTGTTCATTTCCTACTCCACATTCCATCTTTGGTTACTATCTTGTGCTACGGAACCTTCCTCTCCTACTTGGTTTCTTCCGAATAATAGGTAACATTTTATTTTTCCTTCATTGTCTCTACTTCATCTGCTTTTCTATCTTAAGCTGAAACACTCAAGAGTAACCTTTGACTATTAGGTCGAACCTCTGCTTCTCTTGCGACTCATCTGTGATTCGAGGATGAACCAGTTGTTGTGCGGTTTCTCATTTATCAAGGTAAGGAGTCTTCTCTCCGGTTTCTTTGCAATTATTTCCTTTCGTTTTACTCTGCCATAACCAAACCTCCTTGTTAGACAACTGTCGTTTTCACTGTGGTACGTTACTGATCGAATTCTCTTCATCGGGGCAAAGGATAACCAGACTAAGGAGGGTGCGCTAAAGGAGCCCGATGGGAATGGGCTCGTACCCTCTGCTCCTGTGTTCAAACAACGTAGGATGTCAGCGGTTCGGGATTTCCCGCCAGGTTGTGGTAGAGATCTGACATCTGTTTGGGATAGGAAAATTGTTGTTGTTCGCGCTAGTGAGGGTGACGGTGATCAGAGTGTCTAGTTCTTCGCGTAATCAGGTGTGTAACATCACACCTTTATTTCGTTTTGTTTGTGTTATACTTTGTGCTGGCTAAAAGCTGAAATACCCTTAACGGGGATGCAGTTGAGGTACCCTAGCGGGTAAGATTGGCGATATACCAGTTAAGTAAACCTTAGGACTATACCATTTGGATAAACTAGCATGATCGTACGTGTGTTATGATTATCTGATGTACATTGATATATGTATGCATACACCTTATTATGATGATATGACATGATGAATGGGAAAGGGATAATGATTGATCGGGGAAGTGTATTTCGGTGACTCTGTCACATTATTTCAGTGGCTCTGCCACATATTTTGGTGACTCTGTCACATTATTTCTGTGGCACAACAATAATTTCAGGATGAGCAGTGTGACTACCATCGAGGTGTGTAGCGGATGAGGGTTGATTGTAGAAATCCCCACCGGTGTGTTTTGGCTAGAATGGGTGGTGTGTAGCGGATGGATTACTAGGTTGGGCTGGGTTGCATTGCATGTATTATCTGTGCTATCATGTTAATAGGGCTAAGACCTAGTTCATTTCATATGGGCTTCGGCCAGATTGTGGTTGTTCGGGCTCAGGCCCTGTTAAAATTCGTTTAGGGGTTACACACTGAGTTCCCGTAACTCACCCCTCTGCTTAATTTTGCAGGTAATCCTTAGCTTTGAGGATTTGGAGCCGAGGTGGACTCTGTGATGGCCATACAGTGTCTCTTTAGTAAATTACGTTTCGTAATGCTTTAAATTTCAATCCAGTTGGATTTATGCTTTGTAATAAGGCCTATGGTATTTTGTTTTGGTTTTAGTCTTTAAGTGGGTTTACTACTCATTATTTATGAATGCCCAACTCGAAATTTTCTGAAACATTAATAACGGTTTTTCCAAAAATGTTGATAAACGATTACAAACTAAAAGTGATAAAAACTCTTAGTTTTCTTAAACGGTGAAAACAGTTTTCAAAGCATCACATATCTGCAAATTATTCAAACTCGATTCTCATGACAAAGGCAGTTTTCAAAATTACGTACACTTTTTCTAAAATGGTCGCTGAATGAGTCGGGCTTTTACATCAAACACCTAAACTCGAAGTTTCAAAAAAATATGAAGTTTTATCGAATGCGCAGTTTTAAACAACCCTTCCATGTGACATGCCAGATCCGGTCGTAATGTCTAGGCTGGGTTTGGGGTGTTACAGTATGGGGCTAAAGAGTTTCGCAGTAAAGCCGAAGACGATCCAGAGAGGGCCGAGTTCTGGTTAGAGAATACGGTGAGAGTTTTTGATGAATTATTGTGTACACTAGTTGAATGCTTGAAAAGTATTGTTTCTCTATTAAAGGATTAAGCTTATTAGCGGTGGAACACTTTGATCACGGTAATACCGATGTAACACTTCGTACCCGAGATCGATGCTAGAACTGGATACGAGAGATTACCATGTTTGAACTCACTTAAACATACGATTACGGGCAGTGAAATTTTGTTCCGACTTTAAAACTTCTCTTTCTCAGTCTAATCATACACTTCATGGGCCTACGAGGCCTTAAGCACTTATCAGAAAACTTTCGTAACTTAATCGAAAACTATTCTTTGAAACAGGGTTCAAACGCCCATGTGAATTGGAACACGCCTGTGTACCCTTAGAAAGGCCCATGTCTTCAAACCGTGGGGAGTTACTGACTATATTCACACAGCCTTGACACGCCCGTGGGCTTAGACCATGTGCTAATCCTTGGTACACTGACTTGATCACACGGTCTGGGGCACACGCCCATGTCCAAACCGTGTGTCTTACACGGCTCATACAAATAGCCGTGGGGTTTGACTGTGGCCTATCCTAACTTAAAACAATAAGGTGCAGGGTATGCACGGCCTAGACACACGCTCGTGTGTGTAACCATGTGGGCACTTAAAGGCTATTTACCAAGCCATTTCCCTCCCTAAAATTAACACCAACTCAAGCTCAATTCAAAACATTCATAAGCAATACTACATACTACATTGATCTCAATAAACATACATACTTAGTTAATATGGCCAATCATTTAGCCATATACAAAAGAATAATGACTTGATAGTCTATACAATGGCCCTTCTTAAAACATATTCTGAAAATGAATGCTTCCTATACATGCCATACTTAGTAAAATAACTTGGCTATACCAAAATAAAGATTGATAGTGTGCTACGAGCTCTGACTCCAACGATCCTCAAGTCAGCTTGGCGGGACTACATAGAAAGAAAGAATTAAAGACGTAAGCATTTAGCTTAGTAAGTTTGCATGTAAAGCATATATCATTATTTGCTTGCTTAATGTAAACCATTTGACATAACAATGGTATCATAAATTTCAGCTATAGAGCTTACTTACTCATACTGATTCTTACATGTCTCATGATACTTACTATTCTCATACTTGTAATGTAAACAAAGTACCTGTATCACTTGATCACATTAATCAAGATACTTTAATATAATAATTATGATCTCTAATTCATCATTCATAGCATAGATGATACGCAATTTCAACTTGATAATAACTTTTCTCACTTAACTTTCTTGTTATCTCATTTTAACTTTACTCATTTTGGCCGATGAATTTATGCGAATAACCGAGGATATTAAATCTCATTTTGGTTTCGAGGCCATGTCTTGACATGGACTTATATGAAGTCTTTATTCATGAACTGGTCAATGCCGAGCCTTGGCTGGGACTTAAATGAAATCTCTTTCTCTTGATAGTTTTTCAATGCCAAGACTTGTCTTGGACTTACATGATAACTGTTCAATGCCAAGCTTGCCTTGGACTTACATGATAATTGTTCAATGCCAAGCTTGCCTTGGACTTACATGATAATTGTTAAATGCCAAGCTTGCCTTGGACTTACATGATATCTGTGCTTGATTGCCGATTCCATGCCTTGGCTTGATCTTATACAGACTTTCTTATCTCATGTGGTGGATCGAGTATCCTGAGAAATTCATCTTCAATCGGGACTTGCTCATACTTAATCTCATTGATTTCTTTGTTTAACATAGCATTAAGCATTCCATGGAAATAATGTACATTATACTAAGCAATTCAATAATAGAAATCATAGAGCTTAGGAATCATACAAACTTACCTCAATATACAAAATGTATGTAGATATGCAATTTAGTCCTCGACTTTGTTCTTGCCTCGGTTTTGATCCGGGCTTCGTTTTTCTTGATCTATAATCATAAATAGACCATTTAATACTCACATTGACTAAATTGACTCTTTACTCATATTTTCGTAAAATTATTATTTTGCCCCTAAACTTTCTCATATTTACACTTTTGCCCCTAGGCTCGTAAAATGATTTTCATTCAACTTTCTTAAACTTCATGCTTAGCTGATACATTTTCTCTACTATAACAATCATCAATTCTCACTATTTATAGTATGTATGACCAATTTTTATAACTATTACAAATTGGTCCATACTATCATTTTTCATTAAATTCACTAAGGAAAAGATGTTTATCTAACATCAAACTCTCATAAACTTCCATAAAACAATATTTAACATGCATGTCATTCCTGTGTAGATTTTTGATAATGCATCTTAGCTCATTTTATAGCAAAAAATAGCTAATTTATAATACGAGAGCTTCAAAAATACGAAGAATATTAAAAACGGGGCTAAAATGAATTTACTAGCAAGCTTGAAAAAAAATGAAGAACCCTGGCTATGGAGTCTCCAAATTTTCGGCACAAGGGGGAAGAAGATGAATAGATTTTTGTCATCTTTTTTCCCATTTTAATCATTTAATAGATAAATTACCAAAATGCCATTCTCTTTAAAAAATTCCATTTTACTAACTCATGTCTAATTTTGTCCAAAAATTATAACTTCGGTAAATTGCTATTTAAGGACTTCTAATTGATATTCTAAAGCTATTTCATACAAAAAGCTTCTAGAAACTCATATTTTGAAACTTTTGCAATTTAGTCCTTTTGGACCATTCAACCTCAATTTAGCAAAATTGCTTCATGAAACTTTCATACTAACATACAAACACGGCATAAACCTTAAAAACTCATAAATGCACCTCAAACTCATTGCCTCGTACCACTATTTTGACTAGACCCTAAATCGGGTTGTTACAACCGAGGGATCGTGTAAATTAGGAATTCTTCGAGACAGAGTTTAGAAAGAAATATGTAAGTCAGAAGTTCATCAATAAGAAGCGCAAGGAATTTCTAAAATTGAAACAGGGTTGTATGTAAGTAGCTGAGTACAAGAGAGAATTTGTACGACTTAGCAAATATGCTCGAGAGTGTATACCATCTGAGGCTGTTATGTGCACATGGTTTGAAGAACGTCTAAATCAAGATATTAAGTTGCTAGTCAGGATTCATGAGTTGAAAGAATTCGCAATTCTGGTTGATAGAGCACACAAGGTCGAGGAACTTAGCAAAGTAAAATGGAAAGCTGATTCTAAGGCTCGTGATTCAGGAAAAAGACCTATGGGAAAATCATCCTCGTCTCCTTCCAAGAAGTCAAAAGAATTTCATAGTCGTTCATCAGCTTCGGTGGGTTATTCTAAGAGAGATAGAGGAAAACAACATTCGGGCTCGAAACGTTATGCTACATCTGTAGCGAATGTAGGTAATGTTAGGAACAACAAGCTTGAATGTCAGCAATGTAATAGATGACACTTCAGTGAATGTAGATTGAAAGACGGGTCGTGTTTTAAATGCAGTTCTTACAATCATTATCTCAGAGACTGCCCTGAAAGGTCTTGTAACAAACCATTTTTAGTCAAATCAAAACTGTGGTTTTGAGACCACAAATCTGAGATCAAAATATTTATTTTATTATTTTAATGTCTATAGCATGTTAGTAGTCTAGTATAAAAAATTCGTTAAGAAATTTTCCCGTTTGCATGCTTAATTTGATAAAAAGGACTAAATCGCATAAAGTGCAAAAGTTTTGTTCTAATAGTTAAAGGGTCTAATAGCTATGGAACTTTAAAGTGGAGGTCCTTAAGTAGTATATAGACCATTTTTAATATGAGTGGACAAAGATGGACATGAATTAGGTGATTTTAATGGTTTATTAATAAGGTTAAAAATGTAATTTAATAAAATAAGTAAAATAATTAAACAACAAAAACTATCATCTTTCACTCATCTCTTCCACCAAAATTAAAAAGAAAAACCTCCATGGATGTATGCTATATTTGGCCAAGCTTCCATTGTCCAATTAGGTACGATTTTTTTTTCCTTTTTGCATGATTTCTATGTTTTCAGAGTCGTTGTAGCTTAATCTAGCTAGCCCAGGGACTAATTTGCAAAACTATTAAAAGTCTAGGATTTTACCATTGATGAATATGTATGTGTTTTGATGTTTGATGATAGAAAATGAAAAGTTGTTGTTAGATAAACAACATTTGTTATGTGATTTTGGTTGAAATTGCAAATTAGGGATTTATTTATTAAATAATAATGAAAATTTTGGGCTACTATGGGTCTATAGGAAATTTGGCTAGCATGGGTGTGGACTCAATTGCATGAATTTGCATTTTTATGAATTAGGGACTAAATTTTAAAGAAGTTGAAATACTAGGTGTAAAAGTGTAAATTTACAAAAATATGTATTTTGGGCTGAATTGAATAGAATGAATAATAAAAAAGTTAAATTTGATTATATATAGATCAAGAGAAGCGAAGTTCAGAAATACGCGGGAAAAGCAAGATAGTTGATTGATAACTCGATTCTCTCCGTATAAATTCGAGGTAAGTTAGTATGTTAATAAGCATTAATGTAATTGTGTTTTAAATGCTTTATAATTGCATTGTTAATGAATACGGCCTTACAAAAATATTCAACGAAGATTCAGAAATGTGAAATCTTGGTTGAACCTTAGAAATAGATAGATACAAAAGACATGTCATTAGGGATTACTGTGTTTGGGTGCTAGTCTGTACGTTCTACCAGTGGCTGAGTTTTTCGGCATGTGTTGCAAATTCTCGTCAGCTTGTGTGATCAGCACCGTGTAGCTATGTCTTGACCGTCAACTTGTGTGAGCAGACCCATTGATAGCTCGAAAATGAGTATTATATGAGATATGAGATTGATATGGATGCGGCCATGTATTGGCACTTAGGGTGTGAGGTTCTCGAGTGTTCGATATTATTCCAAAAGGTTCAATGGGTATATCAAATATATGAAAGGGTAAGAGATTGATACGTCTCAGTGCAGGTATGTACGTAAATCGTACAAGTAGTGAATCTATGAAATTTGTGAGTTACATGATCTACTATGTGGATGGACATATGTTAGCCTTGTGATTAAGTTGAATTGTAGTGTATTATGATAGATAACTTAATTTTTGAATGAATGGTAAGTTATACTTATTAGCTATACGAGCTTACTAAGCTTTATAGCTTACTTTGTTTATTTTCTTTCCATGTTTTATAGTGTTTTCGAAGCTTGCTCGGATTGGGAGTTGTCAGAGATTTCATCACACTATCAAGCTGTCATTTTGGTACTTTTAAACTTGTGTATTTGGTTATATGGCATGTATAGTTTTGTGGTTAATATGGCCTATATGTTGATAATGGATTTAGCCAATTGATTTGGCTTGTAAATGATGTATGTTTTGGTTATGTGTATAGCCATGTGATTTGGCTTATTTTGGTGTACTTGGTTATGTATATATATGTGCAAATGGCCTTTTGATATGTTGTGTATAATTTTTGTTTGAATGCTTGTTTTGAATTGGTATTTTGAATACCAAATGGTTGAATTTTTGAGATATGGTATGCATTTGGTTTTAGGCAAAATAATGCATAGTTGAAACTGACCATTTAGGTGATTTTTAGATGTGAAATTGGTATGTTTTAAACTGGCAAAACATGATGTTATGAGCAATATAGTTGTTGGTATTGAATTAGCATGGTTTAGGATTGGTTAAGATTGGTTTGAATGCCTATTGATGATATGTTATATGCTATTTGACACGTTTAGGTTGATGCAAATTTAGGTGAGAAAGATGGCTTGGAAAATAGCCTATTTTTGTCCACATGGGCGTGCGTATCAGTCGTGTGACACACGGTCAGGTGACACGGCCGTGTGTCCCCTGATGTTTATTTAGAAACCAAGTTAGTAGCTCCACACAGCCCAGCACACGGGCGTGTGATTTGGCCATGTGGTATAAGTCAGTATGCCCTACAATTTTAGCACGGCCTAGCACATTGCTTAGCACACGGCCATGTGAGGCCATTTCAAAGGGTACACTAGCTAGTCACACGGGCGTGTGGCTGGACGTGTGACCCAAGTCAGGGAGTTACATGGGGTCGGACACTGGTTGGGACACGACCATGTGATCCCATTTCGAATGTCCACACGGCCTGTGACACGGGTGTGTCTTTGGCTGTGTGAGAGACACGGCTGGGCCACACAATCATGTGTCCCTGTACTTTGAAACCCCAGGACCGGGACGTGTAAAAGGACGAGGGGGGATAGGGGGAGGGACGAATAGAAGTGACAAAGGGCTGAATCTCAGTGGATCGTGGCAGCAAGGCCACTCTACCGCTTACAATACCCCGTTGCGTATTTAAGTCATCTGCAAAGGATTCTACCCGCTGCTCGGTGGGAATTACGCTTCAAGGAGGCGTCCGCGACTTGTCCGCCGGGGTCGCTGCACCTACGACACGTGCCCTTGGTGGCCAGAGGCCCCTACTGCGGGTCGGCAATCGGGCGATGGGTGATTTGGCCATGTGGTATAAGTCAGTATGCCCTACAATTTTAGCACGGCCTAGCACATTGCTTAGCACACGGGCATGTGAGGCCATTTCGAAGGGTACACGAGCTAGTCACACAGGTGTGTGGTTGGACGTGTGACCCAAGTCAGGGAGTTACATGGGGTCGGACACTAGTTGGGACACGACCATGTGATCCCATTTCGAATGTCCACACGGCCTGTGACATGGGTGTGTCTTTGGCCGTACGAGAGACACGGCCGGGCCACACAATCGTGTGTCCCTGTACTTTGAAAATTTTCTATGTTTTCCAAATTTTTTTCTAAGTTCTCGGTTTAGTTTCGAACTATTTCTAATGCTTGTTTTTGCCTTAAGGGCTTGTGTTAGGGACTAAATGAGTGTATTTGTATGGTTTTTAATTGATATGAGATCTGTAATTCAAATTGGGTGATTGTTTATGAGATTAATTGGTAATGCTTTGTAACCTTATTTCGACGAAGTATACGAGTTAGGGGTGTTACATTTATTGGTATCAGAGCTACGGTTTAGTCGATTCTCGATCTAACGTAGCATATGAGAGTCTAGCTATACATGCCATATATAACCTGTGATAGTGTGATATCTCCTAACAGTTTTAAATCGTGTTTTCATATAGCAATGGATCCTAATAAAGTAGTGGCTGATGATGTTGAAAGTAATGCACCAACCTCTGTACATGGAGCAGTGTCATCTGAATCGAGACCTATGTCTGAGAATTAGGGAGGAGAGGCCAAGGAAGCCATATTCCAAATGATGAACGAATGGTTCACTAAGTTTGTCTGAATGAATCCGACTGCTCAGCAACCTCCACCCCCACCTATTCCCCAACCGATTCCTGTAACTCCTCAAGGTTTGGAACCTATACGTTTAAATAAGCCACCTGTGGATAAAATTTGAAAGTATGGGGCTGAAGAGTTTAGAGCTACCGTTGATGATGATCCTGAGGAAGCTGAGTTTTGGCTTGAGAATACAATTTGGGTATTTGATGAAATGTCTTGTATGCCAGTAGAATGTGTCAAACGTGCTGTACCACTTCTGGGAGATACTGCATATCAGTGGTGGAACACTTTGATATCTCTGGTGCTGAGAGAAAGAGTCATGTAGGAATTCTTTCAGACCGAGTTTAGAAAGAAATACATAAGCCAATGGTTTACCGATCAAAAGCGCAAAGAATTCTAGAACTGAAACAGGTTCATATGACTGTGACCGAGTACGAAAGAGAATTTGTGAGACTAAGTAAATATGCTCGAGAATGTGTTTCAACTGAAGAAATTATGTGTAAGTGATTCGAAGATGGCTTGAACAAAGAGATTAAGCTTCTAGACGTGATTCTTGAATTGAAAAAAATTGTTGTGTTAGTCGATAGAGCTTGTAAAGCCAAGGAACTTGGCAAAGAAAAGAGAAAAGCTGATTTTGAGGCTAGAGATTCGAGAAAGAGGTCGATGAGTAAAACCTATCACCCCTCATCATTGAAATCAATAGATTATTATAACTGTTTGACAGCTTCAGTGGGATATTCTAACAGAGATCATGGGAAGCAACACACGAGTCCAAAAACTCTAGTTACCTTAGTATCGAGTGTTGGTAGTGTCAGAACCAACAAACGTGAGTGTGAGAAATGTGGAAGACGGCATTTTAGAGATTGTTGGATGAATAATAAAGCTTGTTTTAGATGTGGCTTATAAGATCATTTCATTCGGGATTGTCCTGAGTTACTCGAGAAAGACAAATATCTGAATGCAAGACCGAGCAATACAGCTACTAGAGGGAACCACCCCGAAATATAGGAAATGTGACTAGTAGCAAAGGTGCGGCAAAGGATTCTGTTGTCAGATCCAAGGCTCGAGCACCAGCCAGAGCTTACGTTATTCGTGCTCGCGAAGATGCGTCATCACCAGATGTTATCACCGGTATGTTCTCTCTATGACACTGATGTAATTGCTTTGATTGATCCTTGATCGACTCATTCGTATGTTTGTAAGAATTTAGTGTCTAGTAAGAGTTTGCCTATTAAGTCAACCGAATTCGTGATTAAAGTATCGAACCCCTTAGGCCAGTATGTCCTAGTTGATAAAGTTTGCAGGAATTATCCTTTGATGACTCGGGGTTACTGTTTTTCACCTAATTTGATGCTTTTACCGTTTGATGAATTCTATGTGATTTTGGGTATAGATTGGTTGACTCTACATGATGCTATTGTAAATTGTAGACAAAAGACTATTGAGTTAAAATATCAAAATAGTTAAATTCTTCGTATTGAATCTGATGATTTGAGTGGGTTGCCTGTTGTGATATCGACGATGCTAGCTCAGAAATATGTGATAAAAGGTTGTGATGCTTATCTTGCGTATGTACTGGATACAAAAGTATCTAAATTGAAGATTGAATCAGTGCTAGCGGTTTGTGAATATCTAGATGTGTTTCTAGAAGAGTTACATCGGTTGCCACCGATCAGAGAAGTTGAGTTTGCTATTGAATTAGTACCGGGAACATCACCGATATCGATAGCTCCATATAGAATGGCTCCTACAAAATTGAAAGAATTGAAAGCTCATCTGCAAGAGTTAACAGATAGAGGTTTTGCGCGACCTAGTTTTTCGCCTTGGGGTGCACCAATTTTATTCGTAAAGAAGAAAGACGAATCGATGAGGCTGTGCATTGATTATCGTCAGCTTAACAAGGTTATGATTAAGAATAAGTAGCAACAGTACTTTCAAAAATTGATTTACGATCTGGCTATTATCAATTGAGAGTTAAAGATTCGGATGTGCCAAAAACTGCATTCAGAACAAGGTACGGGCATTATGAATTTCTTGTTATGCCATTCGGATTAACTAACACTCCTGCAGTTTTTATGGATTTAATGAATAGAATTTTCAGACCGTATTTGGACAGATTTGTTGTTGTATTCATCGATGACATTCTGATCTATTCCCAAGATGAATCTGAGCATGTTGAACATTTGAGGATTGTACTACAAACATTGAGAGATAAGCAATTGTTTGCTAAATTCATAAATTGCGTGTTTTGGCTCTGAGAAGTTGGATTTTTAAAACACAATGTTTCAGCGGAAGGCATCCGAGTTGATCTAAGTAAGATTTCAGCAGTTCTTGAATAGAAACCACCAAGAATTGTGTCCGGAGTCAGAAGTTTTTTGGGATTAGCTAGCTACTATTGGTGTTTTGTAAAAGGGTTCTCAAGGATTGCTACACCGATGACTCGATTGTTACAAAAAGATGTGAAATTTGAGTGGTCCGAAAATTGCCAATAGAGTTTTGAACAGTTGAAAGCACTATTAACTGAAGCACTAGTTTTGTTCAGCTTGAGTCAAGTAAAGAGTTTGTGATTTTCACTGACGAGTCATGGAATGATTTGGGATGTGTTTTGATGCAAGAAGGCAAACTGATAGATTATGCTTCCCTACAGTTAAAACCGCATGAAAATAATTATCCAACACACGATTTAGAGTTGGCTGCTATTGTATTCGCATTAAAAATCTGGAGACATCATGTATTCAGTGAAAAGTGTCATATTTTTACTGACCACAAGAGCTTGACGTATATAATGACTCGGAAAGATTTGAATTTGCGACAACGAAGATGGCTCGAGTTGTTGAAAGACTATGAATTAGTAATTAATAATCATCTGGGGAAAGCGAATGTAGTCGCAGATGGTCTGAGTAGAAAATCTTTATTTGCTTTGCGGGCGATGAACACACAGTTCACTTTGTTTGATGAAGGTTCGATTTTAGCTGAGTTAAAAGCTAAACCGATATTTCTTTAGCAAATTTGTGAAGCTCAGAAATGTGACAATTCATTGCAAGCTAAAAGAGTACAGTGCCAGTCAACTACTGATTCAAAATATCAGATCGAATCCAATAATTGTTTACTATTCTGAGGTAGAATTTTTGTACCAAGATTTTTCGAGCTTATTCAAAAAATTCTACATGAAACACACAGTGGTAGCTTGTCCGTTCATCTGATGAATACTAAGATGTACAATGATTTGAAACAGTTGTACTGGTGGTCAGGAATGAAAAGAGACATTTCAGAATTTGTGTCGAGATGCTTGGTTCGTCAACAAGACAAAGCCGAACATCAAGTGCCTTCAGGACTACTATAGCCAGTAATGATACTAGAGTTGAAATGGGATAGAGTTATGATGGATTTTGTATCGGGGTTACCCTTATCTCCAAAAAAGAAAGATGCTATTTGGGTTGTTGTTGATCATTTGACAAAATAAGCGCATTTCATTCCGATACGTATAGATTTTTCACTTAAGTGATTAGTTGTGTTGTACATTTCTGAGATTATTAGATTGCACGGGGTGCCAGATTCTATTATTATGGATAGAGATCCGAGGTTTACGTTGTGATTTTGGAAGAAATTGCAAAAAGCTTTTGGGTACGCAGTTGCACTTTAGTACTGCATTTCATCCTCAAACCGACGGTCGATTTGAGAGAGTGATTCAGATTCTCGAGGATATGCTTCGTTGTTATGTTTAATAGTTTGAGGGCAACTAGGAAAAATATTTACCATTGGTTGAATTCACATATAACAATAGTTTTCAATCGAGTATAAAGATGGCATCGTATGAAGCTTTATATAGTCGTAAATGCCAGACTCCATTTTATTGGGCTGAGCTTGGTGAGAAAAAGATTCACGGGATTGATTTGATTAGAGAGATCGAAGATAAATTGAAAGTAATTTACTACATTTTGAAAGCAGCTTCAGATCGACAAAAATCATATGTGGATTTGAAACATAAAGACATTGAATTTCAAATCGGTGACAGAGTGCTTCTAAAAGTATCACCGTGGAAGAAGATTCTTCTATTTGGTCACAAAGGCCATCACAAGTTCGTCGCTCCCGCAAACTGATCACTACCGCAACACCTTGCTCTCATCCTTTACCGATTGTTTTTTCAATTCTTTTTCTGAAATATTACTTATTTTTTGGGAAAAATGTACACATCTCCCAATAGAACTAGATTTCTAAGACTTCTGCTGAAAATCCCATTATGATTCAAGATGAAGAAGTGAAAGAAAGGTTTGATTCAATCTTTAGGAATCAACCTATGATGTCAGAAAAAGGTTTCAACTTGGAAAGAAATGATAAGATTGTTGTGCCTTTACCAATTCGAAATACGACTGATGCCTTCAATTAGAATTACTTTTGTGATGCATGATCATTGCCGGAAGAGGAATTAGTTCAAGAGTTCTATGCAAATTTGACTAAGCCAGATGCTACTGAAGTTCTTGTTTGTAAGAAGAAGGTACCCCTAACTTCAACCTGATGTTGAAGAAGATGAGTACTTTGTCATAATAACAAACATATGTTGGGATTTTCTTCAGGAAGTGCTTAATGTTGTGAAAAATCCGGTTATAAGAAAATATGGTAGTTATTCTTGCCAAAAGGAATATTTAAAGCTATTAGCTAAGGTATGGTTTTTATTTTGTTTGATATAGTTTCATGCCTATCTCACACAAGTCCACCATTTCGATGGAGTGAATACTTTTATTGTACGCAATTACGACAGAAAGGTCCATCAATGTTGGGAAGATTATTTTCAAAAAGATCCATTATTGTTCTAGAAAGAAGATCGGAAGTTTTTTTCTCCCATCATTGATAACTTCACTTTGCTTAAGGGCCCAAGTCAAGATAAAAGCAAACCTGATGGGCTTATATGTTCAATGTTACAATACAACCCATGATCTTGAAAGGTTAGTGGAGAATGTCCATGAACTAAACCTAACTAAGCCAAGTGACTCAACAGAACCAAAAATTGATAAGTTATCGAACAAATCTGAAACGATAGCTGACTTAATTACTGAAATAATAAAGGAAGAATCAGAGGAAGAACTGAGCAATCCAAAACCAATAAAGGAACCGAAAGTCTCTGAACCAAGAGAATAGTCAAATGCTGATGAGCCAGTTGAACCAAGTATTGATCCGGAGTTAACTAATCCAATACCCACTTTTTCAAACATTATGAAGAAATCAGAATTGTTTAACCAACAATAAGCATAATAGAAATATGCAAAAGTTAGAGATAATTCCGTAAGAAATACTTCTAAAAATATCTTTAACAATTGTGTTCCTGAGTTCCTAGATTATATCTTCCAGTCATGGATGGAAGATGAGAATGCAAGCGAACATGAAATATCAAAGGAGGAAGACGAGAAAGATAAGTCAAATAAATAAAAGGGGGGAATTTCTTATCTTTAGTTTTTTTTTCTTTTTAGGTGTTTATTTTTATTTCTTAGTTAGAATTTTGCTTTCGCATGATAAAATAGAAAGCATGAATAAATAAGCTCAATGCCTCTTCAATAAAAAAACAAGTCATGCGGTACGAAGGAGTACGACTCCTATGGCCATATAATGCCTTGTAAGGTGCCATCTGTATGCTAGACTTGTAGCTATTGTTATACATAAGCTCTACCAACGGCAAGTAATCTTCTCAACAGCCTCAGAAATCTATTACACAAGACTTTAACATATCTTCCAGTATTTGAATCACCCTTTCTGATTGACTACCTGTCTGGGGGTGAAACGCAGTACTGAAGTCCAGTCTTGTACCTAGAGCCTCGTGTAACTTCTTCCTGAACCGAGACGTGAAGCAAGGATCTCTATCTGATATGATGGAAATCGGTACCCCATGCAGCTTCACTATCTCAGCCACATACAATTTAGCCAACTTCTGCAAAGAATAATCGGTACAAACTGGTATGAAATAGGCTGACTTGGCCAACCGATCCACTATGACCCATACTATATCCTTCTCAGTAGGCATTAGGGGCAGCCCACTAACGAAATCCATAGTTACCCTCTTCCACTTCCAAAGTGGAATTTTAACTTGCTGAAGCAACCCTGAAGGTAACTGATGCTCAGCTTTAACCTGCTGGCAAGTCAGACAGTTACCCACAAAGTCGGTAACTTCACGCTTAAAACCTGGCCACCAAAATAACTCTCAAAGGTCTCGGTACATTTTATTCTCTCCGGGATACATAGCCTAAGGACTACTATGCACCTCTCGCAGTATAGACTGCCTCAAATCAGTATCTCTTGGTACACAGACTCTCCCACGGAAACACAGTCCCCATTCGCTATTCAGTCCAAAATCTGACGTTTCCCCACTCTCAATCTGTCAGAACCGATGACCCAAAGAACCATCTTCCATCTGTTTACCCTTAATATGTTCAACCCATGACGGTTTAACTTGATGTCCAGCCAACAAGCTACCATCATCAAATAAGCTGAGACGAGCAAACATCACTCTTAGATTCGTCATAGCCCTACGACTTAGTGTGTCAGCCACCACATTGGCCATACTAGGATGGTATACAATGGAACAGTCATAATCCTTAAGCAGCTCAATCCATCTACGCTGGGTAAGATTTAGCTCCTTCTGAGTGAAGAGATATTTGAGGCTCTTGTGATCTGTGTAAATGATACACTTCTCACCGTATAGGTAATGCCTCCAGATTTTCAGTGCGAATACCATCGTGGCCAACTCCAAGTCATGCTTCGAATAATTCGCCTCATGGGACTTAAGCTGGCGAGACGCATATGCCACTACCTTACCCTCTTACATCAACACACATCCCAATTCGACATGTGATGCATCACTGTAAATAGTGAATTCTTTCTCAGACTCTGGCTGTATCAAGATAGGGGCCTCTGTCAGAACCTTCTTAAGTTTTTCAAAACTCTCTTGCTGCTTATCAGTCCAAAAAAAGGGAACCTCTTTACGCAACAATTTAGTTAGAGGTGCAGCAATCAATGAAAACTCCTCAACAAAACGTCTATAATACCCTGCCAAACCCAGAAAACTTCGAATCTCAGATATCATCTTAGGTGGCTTCCAATCCAAAACAACTTCGATTTTTTGAGAATCCACTATAATTCCTTCAGTAGATACTACAAGGCTCAGAAATGTTACCTCTCGTAGCCAGAATTCACACTTGCTGAGCTTAGCGTATAACTGTTTCTCCCTCAAAATCTGTAGAACAACTCGGAGATGTGCGTAATGTTCATCCTCAGCTTTCGAATACACCAAGATTTCATCTATGAACACCACTACGAACATATCCAAATAAGGCTGGAAGACTCGGTTCATCAGATCCATAAATGTTGTCGGTGCATTCATCAGTCCAAATGGCATCAGAAGGAACTCGTAATGACCATAATGAGTCTTAAACGCTGTCTTGTGAACATCAGCCTCTTTGACTCTCAGTTGATGGTATCCCAATCAGAGTTCAATCTTAGAGAAAACTGAAGCTCCTCAAAACTGGTAGAATAGATCATCAATCCTTGGCAAGGGATACCTATTCTTAATAGTCATTTTATTCAGTTGCCGGTAGTCGATGCACATACGCATGGATCTATCCTTCTTTTTCACAAATAACACCGGTGCTCCCCATGGAGACACACTAGGGCGGATGAACCCTTGATCCAGTAACTCTTGAATCTGGGCCTTAAGCTCCACTAGCTCCTTTGGTGCCATTCTATAGGGAACGATGGACACCGGAGCTATACCCGGTAGGAGCTCAATCCCAAATTCAACTTCATAGTTTGGGGATAATCTAGGTAGTTCATCGGGAACAACATTTGAAAAATCTCTGGCTGTTCTGATGTCTTTAACAGATGGAACCTCAGAATCAACACCACTGATGAAAGCTAAATACACTTTGCAACCCTTATGAACCAACTTCTCGGCTTTCAAGGCAAAAATCACATTTGAAAAATAATTCCGATGTTCCTCTATTACCACCACTTCATCCCCCTCCGCAATTTTCAGTACCACCTGCTTAGCAACACAATCCAAATTCACTTTATGCTTAACCAGCAAATCCATGCCTCGTATTAAGTCGAATTCACCAAAAAGTAGTTCTATTAAGTCCGCCAAAAAGATGGCTCCTTGCACCTCCAAAGGTACATCTCTGAACAATTTGTTTACTTTAACTCACTGCCCTAAAGGACTCAACATAGTAATTTCACTCGTAATGGTTTCAACCATTATAGCCAAGGTCTCAAACACCGAGCATTATATATACGAATGCGTAGACCCAACATCAATCAGTGCAGTATAAGGTATATTATGGTTAAAGAACGTACTATTAATAACATCTGGGGCGTCTCCGTCCTCTCGGTGACGTACAGCATAAACCAGAGCTGGCTTCCTCGCCTCAATATGACCAGCTCTTCTGCCCGGTGCTCCACGACCCATACCATTTCCATCTCTAGCCTGGCCACAGCCTCTTGGTGGCTGCTGAACACCTCTCTATGGCTTGACAGAACCCCGACCAGTAGCTTGCATCTGATCGGGCCTCCGTGGACAATCTCGGATACGGTGCTCTAATGATCCATACCTCAAACATGTCCCAATCCTTTTCCAGCATTTTCCCTGATGGCGTCTACCACAGTCAACACATGGCTGCAGTCCAGTAGCAGCAACAAGGGCTCTAACTCTGACCAGCCCATCCAATCTAGCCTTTTTATTCAGCCTCTGAACGAAACTTGAGGACTCAGACTCCCTCTTATTCCTACCCTTTTCTCTGTTCAGACGCTCAGTACGCTTTACCTCCTCGGCGATCTTCGCCTTATCTACTAGTGTGGAAAAATTTCGCTCCCTCTGTAAAGTTATCAAAACTCTCAGACTATCCCTAAGGCTATCCTCAAAACGGACACACCGCTCATAATCAGTTGCCACCATCCCACGTGCGTAGCGGCTTAATCGCAAAAATTCAACCTCATATTCAGCCACTGACTTATCCCCCTGAGTCAAATTTAGAACTTCCCTCCTCTGGGATTCCACATAACTAGCGCCCACATACTTCCCTTGGAAAGTAGACTTGAAGAATTCCCATGTCAATCTGTCAGCCTGAGTACCCACTTTAACTGTAGGCCACCACTGATAGGCTTTGTCTTGCAGCAAGGGCACTACACCTTTTAGTTTCTGTTTAGGGGTGCAGTCGAGGTCATCCATGATGCTCTCTATGGCCTCAATCCAATATTCAGCCACGCTAGGGGCAACTCCCGCGATACCCCTAAAGATCTCAGCCCCATTAGACGGAGTCATTTCGTGACTGACCCACGGCCAACAATACCAATATTGGGCCTAATGACCCTCTTAAGAATTCGCAACATAGCTTGGGACAATGCATCATCCCTATCTGCTTGATCGTGAGATCCAGTCTCAGTCACAGGTGAAGCCGGTGCCTCTCTAGCTTCAGTGTTAGGCATGTGGCCCGATGACGAAGACCCAGCCCGAACACCTCTACGGCCTCCGCCATAGCCTCTTGTACCCCTTCATCGAGTACCTCTGGTACTCATTATCTATCTGTATATTATCTATTTTTAACAATTTTATGCATCAGTTTACAGTTCCAGTATTGTTTAAAAGATATCTTATGTAAACTAGCATCAGTATTTAAGAGTTTGTTTTTGCAGAACACAGTCTTACTACAGTTTCAATTTTCCCTAAACAGAATATTTTAGTGCAGTATACTATTTATAATAGTATCCATATTTCACTTTAAGCAAACAGAGGTTTTAGAGGTTTTACAATATCGGTGCCGGAGATTCGGTGTACCACACATAAAAAAATACTTATAAATTACTTGGAATAGTTTTTTTTCAAAAAATTTGAGTTATTAGAAAGAAAACCCAAAACGACAACTGAGTTTTTGTAACCTGGCTCTGATACAACTAAATGTAACATCTCAAACCCGGCCCAGACGTTATGGCTGAATCTGGCGATATGACATTGAGGAGTTTTTCGAAAACATCGTTTCTTTAGAAAATCTATGCTTATTATTAAACCTTGTTTATGTATCTTAACTGAAATTTAGGGTATCTTTTTCTTTTAAAACTTAAGTTATTTTAGTAGAACGTTGATCATATTAGTTTGTTACTATACTTTAAAACTAAGTTTGATGCGAAAGCATTTATTATCAGTTACGAAAACGTGGTGTTTTGAAAACCAATTATCTTTCAGAAAACTGCGTTCTACTACTACTCAGATGTAAATTAAAATAAGTAAAAATATCCAAATTGAAAGTTAAAACTTAAAGAGGCCTTATTACATAACAAAAACTGAAATCAAATTTATAGGAAATAAACTCAAATATATAAATAGGTGAGGTTGTGTTGCCACCTCCGAATCCCTCACAGCACCGATCTGCCTAAAACAGGGGATTACTTGTACAGATAAACAGAGAGGTGAGTTTACGAAGACTCAGTGTGTAAACCCATGCAAGTAAATGGCCAATCATGCCTTAAGCAAGTATAGTTCAGACCCAAGCCCAAATTAATAACAGTCCAGTTCAGTTGGGCCTTAGCCTATTACAGTATCAGTATTAGTGTGGCCATAGCCCATAAAGTTATAAGTGTAAGGCCACTAATAGTGCCAATAATAGTTTAAGCATGCAATCAGAAATCCTACCCATCTAGCCTCTACACTCCACTCCGTCCAGCCCAACACTCTAGGTGGGGATAAAATCACCCACCCATCCTTACACTCCAAAAATTAGCACTGGTTGCGGCACTAAACAGTATTTGCAATAGAGCTGGCAGTACAGTACACTTCCTCCAATCATAATAAACCCATCCCATGCAACATATCACACATGGATGCAACATACATATACATATCATGGCATTCTCATACATAACATAGGGGCATAACAGTCATTTTATTAGTTTGGGGTCTAGCTGTAATTACTAACCCATCAATAAGACCACAGTTATTTCAGGCGACTCGTGTAACCTTAACAGTCAAACAATACAAATGGGCCCAAGGCTCGTAATGCGGGCCCATGTGGGCTCACACCCTCGTGTGGCCCACTTAGCCCAAAAATGGGCTCGACCATGTAATTTACATAGCTTGGCCCTATATTCTCCACACGTTTGTGCGGTTTACTCGTGTAGGGCCCATAAGCTTGTTGGGCCCAGACGAACTATTTCTGTCCAACATGGCCCAAAACTGCCCCAAGACCATGAAATCGTTCATGGTGGCCTTGGTAGTCTAACGCCTACATTTTATGTGTTCAGATTACCACACGAGCAAGTACACGCTCGTGTAGCGTCAATTGCCATAGTTTTCCAGCTTTTGCCGGTTTATGATTTGGGCAGTGTTTACACTCCTGATTGCTATTCGTCACGAACAGTCACTCAGCACTCCCCAACCTACATTTGGTCAATCACACACCACCATCAGTCCCACTTTACGGTTAACAAGAAACTTGAAATCAACAATCCATTCATAGAGTAGCGTTACCTTCAATCGAACCACGGTGATTCCCCACAAATCTTAGTCTTCAACGATTGATTAGGAGTTTCCAGAGTCTTTCCTTAACGAAGGGGAGCAAGAGAACCGAATAGAGGATGGGTTCGCCACTAGCACAGCCTTTCACCTTCGATTTATAACTGTCAAACATAGTTAAACAAAACCCCACTTTAGTAACTCAAAAGCCGAAACTTCCAGTGCCATACTCACTTACTGAAAAGAAAGGAGTCAATAGGCAGAAGAAGAGGACTGGTTTCGGCAGTAATCAAAATTAAATATCGACAGCACAACACTTGAAGGAGAAGAGGAGAATCAGTTTAGAGGAGAAGAGAAAAGAAATCGAATGAGGCAATTAAGGTCTATTTGGCCAACACAGAGGAAAGAAGAAAAGAGGAGATGAAAAGAAAAGAAGGATGTATTCGGCCAAGGAGAAAGATTGTCAAAAAGTGCAACAGAAGAAAGTGCAAACACCCTTACCACATTCAGCTAAAGAGAGAAAGTAATGCAAAAACTGAAAATGGGGAAAAGAGATTTCGACAGAGAGCACAACACTTACCAAGGAAAATTGAAACCGAGAATCCACCTCTAGCCAAATTCTTGAGTGCCAGAGTCCACTTTCGGCACACTTTTACCTCTCCCCTCACTTCCTTGATTTCCTCATAAAATCCCTCCTCAAATCTCTCCACTTGATCACACCTCCCCTCAACCATTCAATTCGAATTCACCTCAACCACTTCAGTGTTTCAGTCAAACTCCAACACCTCCACGGCACAGCAGCAAAATAAACACTCCCTTGCTTTCAGCAAGATTAGAACCTTAGGCCACTTGCATAGGTAACACGCCACTTACCTTCTAGACCAGCAAGCTCTTTGTGTCATGCTTTACCCACAATTATTTAAAAGCCTACTAACAAAAGGCAAGGGTTTTATTCCCTAAAAACCAAAATTTTACACAAGCCTAGGCTTGAACCGAGGACTTTTCAAGCACTCCCAAACACACCCAAATTACTTAGCCACTAAAGCAAATAGGTATTTATGATAAAAATATGCAAAGATAAGTACTTAGATTTTTAGGGCGTTACATATTTTAAGTTAAAGTTCATGTTCAGAAACTTACCCATGTATTACATGCATGTATTTTGATGTTTAATGGAGGAATATAGAAGTTTGATGTGTGATGAACATCTTTCTCTAAGTGATTTTTCATGGAAACACCTAAAAATGACCTATTTGTAAATGTGATAAAATGTGTAATAAAGATCAGTTTTGAAGGAAAATGTGAGCTATTATAAGCTTAAGATAGGTTCGGGTAGGCTTAGGTAACCAAGAAAATGAGTACATTTCATCATACAAGCCTAAGGACCATTTTGCAAATATGTCAAAGTTTAGGGTCAAAATTTTAATTTTTACCAAAGTATGAGTCATGAGCTATTTTAGTCAATGAGATAATTAAATAAGTGAAATTTGTCATTATAGATCAAGAAACACGAAGTGTAACACCCCAAACCCGGCCTAAACGTTACGACCGGATCTAGCATGTCACATGAAAGGAATGTCTAAAAACTGTGCGTTCGTTAAAAAGCTCGTATTCTTTATAGTTGTGAAAAATTTAGTTTAAGTAATTTTGAATAAGAAATGGTTTATTATCATTTTAGGAAAATCCCATATTGATCATTTAATAATAAGCACTAAACAAATTCAAAGCTGAAACCAAATAAAATACACAAGGCCTTATTACAAAAAGAAAACCAAAATGCAAAAGCCAAGACTTGAACCTTGGAACTCCTTCCTTCCTTGTGGCGTCACCCCCTTGCCTCTTATGTGGCGTCACTTTGCTACTACACCACACACTCCACTTGTGTCATTTTCCTCCACATTTTATTCTTAAGGCCTACCTGCCAACTTCCAGTTTTTTTTTCACCTAAAACCAAAATTTCCCCAAAGCCAAAGTTCGATCCCAGAACTTCATAGAAGCCCTATAACCTTCCAAAATCACTTACCTAATAAGTCTAACTTGCATTAATGCCGTTCTCAAAAATTTTAAATGCTACTACGCCAAGGCCCATTGGGCCCAATCCTACTAGGCACAATTTTGGGATGTTACAAATCTACCCTCCTTAAAGAAATTTCGTCCTCAAAATTTCCAATTAACTAACAGTCACACATCCTAACCTATCACACTACGCTCTTGCTGCGCACTCTAATCTTAATAAAACTAATATACTTTTAACTAGAATTTAAAACTCCTACACATACTCAAAAACACCTAGCCATTAAAACAGACGAATATTTCATAAGCACCCAACTCTATGTCTGAACATCACATCCAAACCAAACACACATAATAGATACCCAAAATACAGCATATAACAAAGAAAAGTATCAGGAAACTTACAAAGTCATGATTGGTGTCTGAGACTCGGTGCCATACTTCCAGAAAGAGATATATATATTTTTCTAAACCATATTTCAACCAAAATTTGAAAAATATTTTTGAACCCATTCCACAGCCGAGTTTTTGAACCTAGGCTCTGATACCATAATTGTAACATCCCAAACCCGGCCTAAACGTTACGACCGGATTTGGCATGTCACATGAAAGGAATGTCTAAAAATTGTGCGTTCGTTAAAAAGCTCGTATTCTTTATAGTTGTTGTGAAAAATCGAGTTTAAGTAATTTTGAATAAGAAACGGTTTATTATCATTTTAGGAAAATCCCATATTGATCATTTAATAATAAGCGAAGAAACAAATTGAAAGTCAAACCAAATAAAATACCCAAGGCCTTATTACATAACAAAAACCAAAATAAAAATAAGTCCAAATAAAAGAAACGAATTTACGAGTAAACATATGTATGGCCTCCACGAGTCCACCTCAGCTCCCTAATCCACAATCTAATGATTACCTGCAAAATTTAACTAAAGGGTGAGTCTCGGTAAATCCCCATCCAATGGGTGTTAAACCCTTACACAATTTCTTATGAAAATATGCATGTCATGCAACCCAAAACCTAACCATCCGAAACTCCCAATTCTACCCCGTGTGGTACCAAACCACTGGTGGTGCCAAACCACTGGTGACCCAAAGTCACAGATAACATATGTGGTACCAAACCACTAGTGGTGCCAAACCACTGGTGACCCAAAGTCACAAATAATCATATGTGGGGCCAACCCACTTTGTAGTACCAAACCACTGGTGACGATCCCTTTTTATATAATGTGGGGCTAGCCCACTGTGGTTCTAAGCCACTGGGACGAGTCACAAAGATAAATGTATGTGGTACCAAACCACTGGTGGTGCCAAACCACTGGTGACCCAAAGTCACAAATAACATATGTGGTACCAAACCACTGAGACTTAGTCACAAAATAAGGAGAAGTGGGGCCAACCCACTGTGTGGTACCAAACCACTGCTGACAGTCTGATATTCATATCTTCCCCCTCCTCTCATCATACCCATGCAATATGACATAATAATTCGTGTATGCAGTATGTCATGTATGCTAGGCATATATCAAATATAAGTATAACATGAATTACCATCATAATCAGATAGACATAAAACAACATAATCACGCTAATCAACCTCTAAGGGTATAACCGTAATCTTACCTACCAAAGGCATTTCCGTAATTTACCTTTCAGGGGTATTTTGGTAATTTACCCACTAAGGGTATTTTAGTAATTTCGTACATGGAATGGCATTTCTGAAGGCCCAGTATCGCCCCGAGCAACTCAACTATCATTTCCAGTCTTTATCGAACTGTTGGGCCTAAAACTCGATTTCGGCCCATTCGGGCCCACACGCTCGTGTGGCCTACCTAACACAAATCTAGCCACGTATATAAGTTCCACCTAGTCTAGTTCACTATATACTACATCATCATACAATTTATTCTATTGGGCCCATGGGCCCATTGGGCCCACTTCGGCCCATCACGGCCCAAGCAACCCCAACCCACAAGAATACTATTGATGGCCTCAACTATTGCGTCGAAGCCCCACAGGTGCACTCGCACGCTCGTGTAGCTATTATTACCGTGATCAGCACTTCGGCATTTGCCGCTCTACAGCTAGAGTAGAGAGAGTTACACACCTGATAGGAGTCTGGTGTTAAACCGCGCTGCAACCACTCCTGTGCCTAGACGCCCACCAAGGTATGTTAACTCTCTTCCTGGAATGCTCTTTATATAGCTAGCTCTTCACCTTCCTTCTCTGTATCTTTCCGATGTGGGATCCTTCACAAGAGAGTTTAAATTCAATCAAAACTCTTGCCATTCAATCCGCAAAATAAATACTCCATTGCTTGTCATGAGATTCGAACCTGTGCTCCTTACAAAGATAATCCACGCCGCTAACCACTTGGCCACAAGCTCCTCTTGTCTTAAACCATGGGCAACTAAATATAAATCTATAGCTAAATTCTAAGGTCCAAAGTAAAAAGAAAACCAAAATGCAAAAGCCAAGACTTGAACCTTGGACCTCCTTCCTTCCTTGTGGCGTCACCCCATTGCCTCTTATGTGGCGTCACTTTGCCACTACACCACACACTCCACTTGTGACATTTTCCTCCACATTTTATTCTTAAGACCTACCTGCCAACTTCCAGGTTTCTTTTCACCTAAAACCAAAATTTCCCCAAAGCCAAAGTTCGATCCCGGGACTTCATAGAAGCCCTATAACCTTCCAAAATCACTTACCTAATAAGTCTAACTTCCATTAATGCCGTTCTCAAAAATTTTAAACGCTACTACGCCTAAGGCCCATTGGGCCCAATCCTACTAGGCCCAATTTTGGGATGTTACACGAAGTCTGGACCTAAACCGAAGAAAGAGCAAGGTGGTGGACTAAATTGAACAACTATCTATATTTTGGTACCGAGGTATGTTTGTGTGTAATAAATCAACATTATGTTATTATGTATTTAAATGATTGATATTACATGAAATGTATATTCTTTTTATGAAATTGGTTAATGAGGTCTCGACGAAAAAAAATGATAAAGTTTTACTATATCGAAGTCTCAGTTGAACGTTAGGAATAGAAAGGATACCCTTGTCACGACATTAGATTAATAAGGTCCCGTATAAGACCATATCTGGGATAGGGCATCGACATCAAATAGTGATTCCGTGTAAGACCACGTCTGGGACATGGCTTCGGTATGAAATTGTGTAAGACCATGTCTAGGACATGGAATCGACAAACGATCTCGTGTAAGACCATATCTGGGATATGGCGTCAGCATCGATATGTGATCCCGTACAAGACCATATCTGGGATATGGTATTGCCATCTTACCACGTGTATGACAATTTTCGAGTATCCTTTGATATTCCAAGTGGTTCAACAGGGTAAAGAATTAAAGTTTATGTTAAAGATGGAAAAAGGGCTAAAGCTATGTAATGGAGTGATACAGGTACATATGCAAAACTCACGAGAAATGAGTCCGGTATGTGATATGTGGTCAATAAGAGTGAGCATGAGTAAGCCATGCAACACCCTAAACCCGACCTAGAAGTTAGGCCCGAATCCGGAATGTCACATTAAAGGCACTATTCAAAATGATTTTACTAATTAACAATTTAAGGCCTAGAAGTCCTTTCATCCTGGAGTCTTGTTAAGTAATAATAAAAAACCCATTTTTATAGTTTTAAGTACTTCAGAAACCAAGTTTAAAAGTACAAAATTTACTTAGGCTTAATATTTAAGTAAACAGTTGAAAACAACAATGCAAAATCTAAAGTCAAATCAGAGTACAAGGCCTTATTACATCCAACTAGTATAAAGCAATTAAAAACCATGTTTTTAATTTTTGAAACAAAAACCAAGAAAAAAATTGAAACATCTCGTAGTGTGGCCATCTCCGAGTCCTCTCCCACGTCGAGTCGTCTATTGAGGATCACCAGAAACATTAAATAAAGGATGTGAGTTTCGAAACTCAGTGTGTACAACCCTTGGCAATCAAATCAACATTCAAAAATTCACACTGGGCCTAAGCCCTATCAAAATTGATGGTCTTGGCCTTAGCCTACAATGACCTCATATCATATCGTATCATATCATATCATATGCAAAACAAGGTAATGCAAAACCCTCCCCAAAAATCCATCCGCTACACACCATTTCCCTTCCAACCATACACACATGTGGGGATTTCTAAATCGACCCACCCATCCTCTGCACACCATATGTAGCGCATACAATGCAAGACTATTTCAACGCTGCAAAAGAAAGTCGCTAATCATATAATGGGCTTAAAGCCACCGGTGGATCCATGGTCATCAAGCGACTATGCAATCCTCAAATCTTCCTCCATACCATAATTCCCACCCATATGCATCCTAGTCAGAATATCATATGAATGCAACATGCACATGAATAACATCCACAAAACTCATTCTCATCGCATATGGGGGTATTTTTGACATTTCACAACCCAAGGGTATCTCCGTAAATCTATTCTACAGGGGTATTTAGGTAATTTTGCTAAATAGAGGTACTTTGGAAATTTTGTAAATCAGGGATGTTTTGGTAATTCTACAAACCAAGGGTATTCTGATAATTACACAATTCAGGCTATTTTAGCGATTTTGCAAATCTAAGGGTATATCAGTAATTTTTAAACTAAGGGTATTTGGGTATTTTCAAATCAGGGGTATTTTAGTAAATTTTCAAATCTAGGGGTAATTGGTCCCTCTTGGGTTTTAGTTATGAACTTTGGCCCATTAACAAGTCCTTGCGGCTAAAGTGACCAGACACTATGCACCAGGTAGGATTCCAGAGAAGAGGAGGTGGGTCGCTAGGGCCGCTTAAGTACCAAGCTCTCTCTAGATCCAATCCTAGACATGCACATGCCCATTACCACACTTTAACCTAGCGACTTGTCCACAGACAATGTTTAATTATTATAAAGTGTTATGCGGTTTAAGAGTTGTTCAGTACTACGCCTAAAGTCCATAAAACCCTAGCATACTAGTCGACGTCCCCATAAAGCCCATAAAGCCCATCAACCCATTACACGTTCATATAACCCTTAATGGCCACATCACATTTTTATGGCCCACTAGGCCCAAATCTAAGTCATATAACCCATTAGGCCCAAAATAAATCTAGATCATGTAACATGCATGCCTAACCCAATTCATATAATCAAATTAATCCATTTCATCAAACTTATCCTGAGGGCCCACCGGGCCCATTTAGCCACTTTTAGCCTTTCGGCTTTTTGACGTTGTCGGTATGTGTGTGTAGTGTTTGTACACACCTGGTAACCCCGCGTGCTGCAAACCCCTTAATCATGAACCTACAATCGACAACACCTAATGATTAATCATAACTTAATATACACTTTATCAGAAACTGAAACCTCACCATAACCTTAGCGTGTGCCACATGTTCTAGTAGCCCTTCCTTAGCTACTATTTACGATTATCCTCTAGATCTGCACCCAAACATACATTGTCAAAATCAAGTGACCCATATTCCACATAAGTCACCCCTATGAGCCATAATACATTCGGCCATTTACTAAACCACCACTGGGACGAGTGCACTTACCTCTTACTAACGATCCTTACCTACCACGCTTGTGATTGTTGAACCTTACCCTTGTTAATACAGAGTTAACGACAAGGAGGGGTTAGGTAGCCCTTTGACTTTTAACAAAACTCACTAAAAAGATCAACAAAGCACTTGCCGAAATCCTCATTTGATCCTGCAGCTTAAATTTAGCTTTTGAGATTAGTATACAGAGACAATTCAGTACCACTAGGGAGAAGAAGAGGAGAAGTGATCGGCTAGATCTAAAGGTGAACAAGAGAAGGAATTTAGGAAGAGAAAGTACGAGGAATTCGGCTAGAGAGGAAACCAAAATTTTGGCAAAGGAATGATGGGGGATTTTTTTGGCAATTGGAAGAATTCGGCTAAGGGGGAGAAAAACAAAAATCCAAGAACCTCACAAAGGGATTCGGTACCCTCCTCTTATAGCCAACAGCCGAAACTCCCTTCCCTCAGAGTCCCAATTCGGCACCATCACTTCCACACTCCTCATCTCCTAACTTTTCTCTCTGATAATCCCTCCATCTCATCTGAATTTTCCTCCTCTATCAGCTCACAAGACCAAGTCAAACACTCCATTGAAAGAGTTCTAATTCCACACAACTTTGGCCGTCCACTATGTAAAATAAACACTCCCAAAAGATCTTACTACTACTCAAACCTTGGACCTCTTCACGCCACCTTGTAGCCCCCAAGTGACGCCATCTTACCACTGGGCCACAGGCCCACTTGTGTCCAATTTTCCTTTTAACCTACTTAAGAGGCTTAAAGCCTAAGACTAGGGTCCACTAAAGCAAGAAAAATAAATTTTTCCTTATGGTCTCCCCTATCACTAAGGCTTCAAATAATCCCGATAATAGCTTAAAATTAATATTCTAAGTGCTACTCAAACATACCAGCCTCAATGCACAGAAATTTAAAGTTTCGAGATTTTTGGGGCGTTACAAGCCATGTCAATGTTGCTTGAGAACTTTATGTTAATTCATAATGTAATCTGTGGATGTTATTATAAGATTTTTGTGTTGTTATCTATTATATGCAAACTTACTAAGCTTTATGCTTACTCATTCTCTTTTCCCTTTTCTTGTAGTATCGCCAAGCTAGCTCAGGGATCGAAGGACGTCGGAGCTCCATTCGCACTATCAAGCTATTCTTTTGGGTATAGTAAATTTTGATTATTTTGGGTATGGCATGTATAGGAACTTGGCCATTTTGTTATGTCATATTGGTTAGCCAATGTGTTGGCTATTAATGTTACTTAATTCATATTGTAAATGGCCATTGGAATTGGCCAATACTAGTTAAGTTATATCTATTCAATGATAATGAAATTCATAAAATGCAAGCTTACGCAATTGAGTGAGTAATGTGTGAAGTATATGTATGATGAACGCAGTGTGAAATTAAGGTGTGGATGTCTTGATTGTGGATAATAAAGGTGTATTATTGTTATGCTATGTGTTGCTGGAAATAGTATAAGTGTGGCTAATTTTTAGGGTGGAAAATGGCTTGGTAAATGGCCTTATGTTTGTCCACACGGGTAAACACACAGGCGTGTGTTTAGGCCATGTGTGACACACGATCATCCCGGTGGGCATGTTGATAGACCGTGTGCCCCTGCATCCTAATTTAGCAAAACAGAATGCCAAGTAGTAAACACACGGGCAGAGACATGGCTGTATGTCTCAGCCGTGCGAAGGACACGACCTCAGGACACGGGCGTGTGCTTAGGCCGTGTGAAAATCCCTATAGGTTTGAAATGAAAAATAAAATTCGCACAGACTAGGGACATGGGCGTGTGTGACCACACAGCTTGCCCACAAGGGCATGTTCCTTTCCACACAAGTGTGCGGCCCTATTTTGAGCAAAAAATTTCTAAGTGTTCGAAAGCTTCCTGTTCAGTCCTGAACCACTCTATATGTATGTTTCGGGTCTCATAAATCCATATTAGGGACGTTATGAACACGAATGAAAAGTTTTATGTTGGAATGAAAGTTTATGGACTGGTTTTGTATGAATAAGTATGTAAGTCCGGTAATGCCTCGTACCTGTTTCCGGCGTCGAATACGAGTAAAGGATGTTACAGCTCAGAAGCTCGTGGAGGTTGGAGATCATTGGAGCATTGTGACACTATGAACTAGTCATTTTGGGTATACTTAGTAAAATCATATTGGTATAATGGCATGTATAGGACAACTTGGCCATAGGTGGCTTGAAAATGATGTTTTGTAACCTAGCCATTGGAATGGCTAGTAATGGTTCATTTTGGTATGACTAAGTAGGTTATTATGACATATATATATGTATATATACACATGTGTTATGTTAAGTATATGTGATCAAATGTTGTTATTACATAAGTTAAACCAAGGTAAGTTATAAACACTTGTGCTTGAAATGGTATGCCCTGTTGAATGAAGGAATTGTTTATTTTGAATGTTTGAATTGGTTGGTATTGGATGTGGGTTTCAAGTGCAAGTCTTGGGTGTGATTTTGGGTGAAAAATGAAGCTAGAAATGGCTTTATTTTGTCTACATAGGCAAACACACGGGTGTGTTCTAGACCGTGCGTGACACACGTCCAGCCCCATGGGCATGTGTTATGGCTGTGTGTCTCCTGCATCTTAAATATGAGAAACAAAATGCTCAGAATTGAGCACATAGACAGAGACACGGGCGTGTGTCTCAGCAGTGTGTGCTACACTACCTTGAACAGAGCGTGTTACACAGCTGTGTGAAAATTGCACCTAATTTCAAAAATAAAAATTCGCCACATGGCCTAGCACACGGGTGTGTGACTTGGCCGTCTGACTTCAATTTCTTCATGCCTTGGAAGTCAGAAAGTTACATGGGTTAAGGACATGGGCGTGTGTAATCAAACGACCCAACCACATGTGCGTGTCCCTAGACCACATGGGCGTGTGGGCACTATATGTAAGAAAAATTTTGGTATTGCACAAAAAACTCCCTGAGATCCTAATCAAGTCCCGACTTGTTTCTAATGCTCGTACTGGGCCTCGAGGGTTTATTTAAGGGATGTTATGTATAATCTTGGTGAATGAATAGTGATTAACATGAAATGTCTGTAAATGTTTCGAAATTTTTTGGTAACACTTCGTAACCCTATTCTGATGATGGATACGAGTTAGGGGTGTTACAGTATATATATGTGCAAATAGCCTTTTGTTATGTGGTTGATACTTGCTATGTGATGTTTATTATGAATTGGTAATTTGAGTACCAAATGGTTGAATTTTGAGATATTATGCATGTGGTTTAGGCAAACTAATGCATAATTGAAAGTGATCATTTAGGTGATTTTGAGATATAAAATTGGTATGAAATTGGATAGCTAATTGTGATACTTGTGTGCATTATAGTTGTTGGTATTGAAATGGCATGAATTAGGCTTAATTGAGATTGGTTTGAATGTCTATTGATGCTATGCTATATGCCATTTGATGTTTTTATGTGGATGCAAAATAGGTAAGAATGATGGCTTGGTAATTAGCCTAATTTTCGTCCACACGGGCAAAGACACGGGCATGTGTCTAAGCCATGTGTGACACACAGTTAGGTGACACGGCCGTGTGTCCCCAGGTGTTTAATTAGAAACCAAGTCAGTATGCTCCACACGACCTAGCACATGGGCGTGAGACTTGGCGGTGTGGCATAAGTCAGTATACCCTATAGTTTTGGCACAGCCTAGCACACGGCCTAGCACACGGGCGTGTGAGGCCACTTTTTAGGGCACATGGGCTAGCCACATGGGCGTGTGGTTGGCCGTGTGACACAAGTCAGAGAGTTACACGGAGTCGGACACGGGCTGGGACACAGCCATGTGATCCCATTTCGAATGTCCACATGGGCGGGCTACATAGGTGTGTGTCCCCTATATTTTGGAAAATTTTCTAAGTTTTCCAAAAATTTTCTGAGTTATCGGTTTAGTCTCGAACCACTTCTAATGCATGATTTGAGCCTTGTAGGCTCGTATTAGGGAAAATGTGATTGATTGTGAATTATATTTTTTTTTGGAATTGGAAAATGTATGTGAAATGTATGGTTATTTATAAAATAAGTCCGGTAATACTTCGTAACCCTATTTCGGTGACGGATACAGGTTAGGGGTGTTACAGGTGTGGGATGTGATGATGATTTCTGTATATCCTCTGTTCACTAAATATACTGAGGACCTGCATACGTTGTAGACTATTGTGTTATATTACAATGTTTTTCTGGTGTGTTACGGGAGCGGATGTTAGCCTACGAGCTAGACACTGAGTGTTGAGGTGTGTTATTGATTAGATTGGCTCGTATGAGCGTCTGGTGTATTCTGGATGGTTAAACGTGTACTCTTATCTGTATATCATTCGTCAAGCAATGTTCTATTGATCATTGAATGTTATTAAAATGTGAGAAATTGATTTGTACTATTGTTTGAGCATTACTCACCTATTGTGACTTGTGATTGACATCAACTCTGTTAGTAACCTTGTTATTTGAATTATTATTTTAATTCGATAAGCTTTATCATTTAATCTATGAACTTGCTAAGCTTTATGTAAGCTTACTCTTACCCTTGTCTTTTTTTTCAAGATTACATTTTTTTTTGAAAATCGGGAGATCGGATCAACTCGAAAAATCACACTATCGGAGAAGCTTTTGGTATACTTTTAGTGTAACCTTGGCTTATAGGCATGTAATAGTCTAATGGTGGATGTTTTGTTATAGTCTTAAGCACATATGTGGTAGCTTGATGTGCTTGTAATATTGTTGTGTTAAGTAGCTACTTGTGGCATGTATGCTTAATTCTAGTGAAGGCATGAGTGGTTGATGCTAATCAAGCATGAATTGGTAAGTTATTTTATTTGATGTGGTATGCATGGATGGCTTAAAATTTTAGCTTGATAATTTTTTGTTATGTGATTGAAATATTGTGTCAATGGTGGCACATTGGTTAGGCACATGGGATGGTTGATTAACTTGATTTGAGTGGTTTAAAATGCATTCTAAATTCTTATGAACATGTGTGTAAGTGTATAATTAGGTACCAAGGCAATTGGATGTGAAATGAGAAAGTTTTGGGTCATTTTTGGCACACATGGCCTGGGACATGGGCTATCACTGTAACACCCCAAACCCAGCCTAGAAGTTAGGCCCGAATCCAGCTTGCCACATTGAAGTGTTTTTCAAAACCATACTTCTTATTGTTAAAACTTGTTTGAGGGTTAAAGCCTCTTTGTTAAAACTCAAAACACTTACGCAATTGTTATCCACTTGAAAACGTAATTACTTTTAAAACCTTATCTGTTGCGAAAGCATATTTAAAATAAACAATTTACGAAAATGTGATGTTTAACAATTGAGTTGCAGAAGCATTTTAAAAACGTTGCAGAAACGTAGTCTTTCGAAGATAGTTATCATTTTGGAAATCGTATTCCACTTTTAGCAGTTAGAAAACATCATAAATAAATATCAGAAATAATAAGTTAGGATAGAGAGGCCTTATTACAACCCAAATCAAAACATTTAAAAGTAAATACTCAAAATCGCAAGCATAAGCAGTGTGTGGTCTTCTCCGAGTCCCTCGCAACTCCGATCCATCTAAGGCTGAGGATTACCTACACAATTAAAAACGGGGTGAATTTACGAAAACTCAGTGTGTAATCCCCTTACTAGAGTAATAAATAAGATACGTAAATAGAAATCAAATAATGGGCCAAAGCCCTTTAACAATAACAGTACAGTCCAGTTTAGAACATACGTGGGCCAAAACCCACTACAATATCATTTGGGTCACAGCCCATAATAGAATCAATTGGGCCTAGACCATTTTAGAATCAACTCCATATGCATAATGTGTGATGCATGCTAACCCATCCCATCCAACCCTACACTTGCCTCCATCTAACCCTGCATTACCTATAGGGAATAAATCACCCACGCCATCCCTACACTCCCAATGTTAGCACAGGTTACGGCACTAACAAAAATCATAGCAAAGCTGCTAGTATATATATATGGCTCTAAGCCTTCAGTAGCGGTATTATAATTGGCACAAAGCCATCAATAACTGTATAATGTTTGGCACATAGCCATCAGTGACAATAATATAATCGGTACAAAGCCTTGGGTAAATATGATCAACATAGAGTCATCGGTATATATGTTAGGCACAGAGCCACGGGTAAATACGATTGGCACCAAGCCATAATCAATATGGCACAGAGCCATAATCCGATTACGCGGCTTTAAGCCGTCCGTTGGTCAACAGTTGTCTCATTCGACACGTGCGACCTTAATAGATCAATACTGGATCCACAGTCGTCTTACGACCCGTGCGATCATATCAGAACTTCCTCCGTATCAATGTCCCAACCCCATGCAATATGTCGTGTACGTCATGCTCAATCATTATACGTGTATGCAAAATGGCCATGCTTAGTAACAGTCATTTCAACGCATATTAACAGCATATCAGTCACACGCCCACAGTCAAGTTAGTTAAAGCACAGTTATACGATTATAGTCAAATAAGTCAAATTATAGCACAAGTCAGTCATTTACCCACAAGGGAAAAATAGTCATTTACCTTATAAGGGTATTTCAGTAATCTTACCCTTTAGGGGTATTTCGATAATTTTACCCTATAAGGGAATTTCAGTAATTTTGTTATCCAGGGATATTTTAGTAATTTTTCAAACTGAGGGTATTTTAGTAATTTTGCAAACCAAGGGTGTTTCGATAATTTCACAAATCAGGGGTATTTCGATAATTTTACAATTCGAGGGCATTTCGATAATTTCACAAATTAGGGGTATTTCGATATTTTTATAATCTAAAGGTATTTCGGTAATTTCACAAATCAGGGGTATTTGGTATTTTTTGCAATCTGAGGGTATTTTGGTAATTTCACAAATCAGGGGTGTTTCGGTAATTTCAGAATTTGGGGGTATTTTGGTAATTTTGCAAATTGAGGGTATTTTGGTAATGTTACAAATCGGGGGTATTTTAGTAATTTTACAAACCAAGGGTATTTTAGTAATTTTGTAAACTAAGGGTATTTCGGTAATTTCACAAATCAGGGGTATTTCGGTAATTTTGCAATATGAGGGTATTTCGATAATTTCACAAATTAGGGGTATTTTGATAATTTTGCAATCCGAAGGTATTTCGGTAATTTCACAAATCAGGGGTATTTCAGTAATTTTGCAATTTGAGGGTATTTCGATAATTTCACAAGTCAAGGGTATTTTGGTAATTTTGCAATCTAAAGGTATTTCAGTAATTTCACAAATCAGGGGTATTTCAGTAATTTTGCAATCTGAGTGTATTTCAGTAATTTTGTAAACTAGGGGTACTTTGGTAATTTTGTAAATTGAGGGTATTTCAGTAATTTTACAAACCTGAGGTACTTTGATAATTTTTACAAGTCGAGGGTATTTTAGTAATTTTGCAAATTAGGGGTACTTTGGTAATTTCAAAAATTGAGGGTATTTCAGTAAATTTGTAAACCAAGGGTACTTTGGCCCATAGGCTTATATTTAGTTGTGCTTGTTTTGTTACACAAGGAGCTGGTTAGTAAGGTGGTTAACGGTGTGGATTAAGTTACAAGGGAGCCTGAGTTCGAAACCCCTATCGCATCAATAATTTTGTAAACAAAGGGTATTTCAGTAATTTTGTAAACAAGGCTATTTTAGTAATTTGTAAACCAAAGTATTCTAAACAGAGATAACGATGCGAATGGGCCTAGGGCCCATTCTCGGCCCAAATGGACCCACACGCTCGCATGCAAGGGGTTTCGAACTCAGGCTCCCCTATAACTTAATCTACGCCGCTAGCCACCTTACCAACTAGCTCCTTATGTAACAAAAGAAGCACAACTAAATATAAGCCTATGGGCCAAAGTCTAAGTTCATTTAAAAGGAAATCAAAATGAATTGCAAGCGCCAAGACTTGAACCCATGCTCCCTTGCAACCTTAATGACGCCTTGCCACTTGACCACTCACTTCTATGCGTCATTTTTTTCCACAATTTATTCTCGAAGCCTACTTACTTACTCCCAGGGTTTTATTCACCTAAAACCAAAATTTTTCCTAAAGCCCAGATTTGAACCCGAGACTTCATGGAAGCCCTCTAACCTTCCAAAATCACTCACCTAACAGGTCCAACTTGCGTTAATGTGTTCTCTTGTTCTCTAAAATTTTAAACGCTCCCATGCCCAAGGCCCAATAGGCCTAAAAATTTAGGGCGTTACAATCACACTGTTGTGTGTAACATATGGGCAACCTATAATGGCATATGCCCCAAACGTGTTAGGTGTAGGGTCCACACGAGCTGGCACACGACCTGCGACATGGCTGTGTAACCCAAGTTAATGAGTTACATGGGCGAACACACGAGTGAGCACACAGGCATGTGGGATAGCCACATGGCCATGGTTGGAGCCACACGGTCTGGGCTTTATCACTCGACCGTGTGACCCCTATTTTCAAACTTTTCATATTTTCCCCAAATCTTTTGATTTGTTTTAAATTGGTCCCTAATTGTTCCAAAACTATTTTTGGGGCCTCGTAGGTTGGATTTAAGGTCCATAAATATATGTTTCACTTTAATTTAAATGATATATGAAAATTTGATAATTAAATTGTAAAATTGATACTGTGTGATACTGAATGTTCTGAATTGTATTGTAATACTCTGTAACCCTAATCCAATGACGAAGATAGGTTAAGAGTGTTACAAGGTTTATAACTAGCAAGTACGGCTAGCTAAAGTACGCCAATAAGCTTGGTTAGTAGGAGTTTTCTAAAAGGCTTGGTGAGCTAGAGTATGCTAAAGAATTTAGGGAACTTAGATTGCCAGCAGGCTTGGGAAAGCAGGGATCACCAGTGGGTTGGTGAACTAAAATTTTTGGCTGTGAGTCAGAAGTAAAATAGTCAGAGTAGAGTCATGCCTTGGTTAGGAAAGTCAGCTTGCTTTTCTCTTTGCAACACTATCCATGCACGTAATTAAATTTTACTTCTATTACGATTAGAGTATCCTAAGGACATTAGGACACTTAGAGCCTATAAAGTCTTTGCCAATAATGAAATTTCATCTGCTATTCTCCTAAATTTATTGTCAATCATTTTGTCAGTAAGTCCTAAGATCCCAACAATTAAAAATTAAGAACCATCAACAAGAAAAGTCAAGGGAATAATAAAGCTTGTGAATAAAGCCAAAATACACTTCACACTTAAGAGGGTAACCTTGTGGACTGGTGAAGGGATGGAAATTACTATGGTTGGTGAGCGAACTCAAATATGGTCTCGGCAATTAGGGTAGAGAAGTTGATAAGGAAAGGCTACGAAGCCTACCTCACATATGTGGTGGGCTCACCAAGTAAACCTATAGGAGTTTGCGACATTCGCATGGTGAAAGACAATCTTGATGTATTTCTAGATGAGCTACTTGGAATACCCCCAGGCCACGAAGTGGAATCCTCCATTGAGTTATACCTAGATAGTTCTTCAGTGTCCATTACACCTTATCAAATGGCACCAAAAGTGATTAAGGAAATGAAGATCTAACTACAAGAGCTGCTCGACAGGGGTTTCATTTGACAAAGTGTGCCACCATGGGGATCACTGGTATTATTTATAAAGAAAAAAAAATGGAAACCTAAAAATCTGCAATGACTATTGATAGTTGAATAAATTGATGATCTATTCAATTAGCTGTGAGGTGCCACAGTATTTCTAAAGATAGGCTTGCAATCATGGTACTACTAGCTTAAGGTTAAGGAAGAAAATGTTTAGAAGACAGGTTTTCACACAAGGTATAGGCACTACGAATTCCTAGTTATGCTCTTTATATTGAAAAATACACCTGCTGCATTCATGGACTTAATGAATAGAGTGTTCTATAAGTATTTGGACCAGTGTGTGGTGGTCTTCATAGATGATATCCAGGCGTACTTTCAAACCAATGAAGAACATGATGTTTAGTTGCAAACTGTGTTACAAATTTTACGTGAGAAGCAACTGGTCATAAAGTTCAACAAATGTGTATTTTTGTTAAAGCAGCCTTTTTAGGTCTTGTGGCATTAGTAAAGGGAGTTTGTGTGGACCTAAAGAAGATTGAGGAAATCCTAGAGTAGAGATATATAAGAAGCATCACAAAAGTATGAAACCTTTTGGGCCTCGCAGGTTACTATAGCAAATTTGTTAATAGATTTTCCACTATCGCGACAACCTTAACAAAGTTATCACAGAAATATAAGGAATTAGCATGGACGGAAGAAAGACAAAAAAAGCTTCGAGAGACTTAAGGTGATACTCACTAAAGCACATGACTTGGTTCAACCAGAACCTTGGAAAGACATTTTAGTCTATAGTGATGCATCACACTTGGGTTTTGGTTGTGTGCTGGTGTAGGAAGGAAAGGTGGTGACTTATGCCTCCGAACAGTTGACGCCTCATGAACGAAACTACCCAATGCATGATTTGGAGTTAGCAGTAGTGGTGTTCACACTTAAGATTTGGTGACACTACTTGTGTGACAAACAATATACTATTTGTACTGACCATAAGAGCCTCAAGTACTTACTCAGATAGAAAGAACTAAACTTAAGACAAAGGAGGTTGATAGAGCTACTAAAAGACTAAGATCGTGTGATAGAATATTACCCAGGAAAGGTGAACGTGGTCGTAGATACCTTAAGTAGAAAATCAGTTAGTGAACTGCAAGCTCTGTTTGTTCGTTTGAGTGTGACACAAGATGTGTGACTGATTGCAGAATTATAGGTGAAGCCAACCTTTTTGCAGTAAATAAAGGAAGCAAGCCTCACATGAAGATCTGACGAAGAGGGTTCGCCAAGTGGAACAAGGAGTTCAGGGGGATTTCATACTAAATAAAGAAGGGATACTTTGTTTTCTAGGAAGATCGTACGTGCCCTATGATGAAGAACTTCAATATGAGATCCTTATAGAAGCTCACAACTGCCTTTACGCGTTGCACCCAGGGAGCAATAAGATGTTCCATGACCTTCGTGAATTGTATTGGTGACCTAGCTTGAAGCGAGTCGTTACGAGCTATGTGGAAAAAGTGTCTTATTTTTCAAAAGGTGAAGGCTGAAAATTAGTAGCTTTCAGGACTGCTGCAACTAATCAAAATTCCAGAGTGGAAATAGGAAAGGATCACCATGGTATTTGTGTTAGGCTTGTCACTGACCTCGAAAAAGAGATATGCAATATGGGTGATTGTGGATCACCTCACTAAAATTTTACACTTCTTCGAAGTCCACACCACTTATACTCTGCAAAATCTGGTGGAGTTATACATTACAAAAATAGTACGACTTCATGTCGTGCTCGTTTCTATTACCGTCGATCAAGATCCACGATTCACATTGAGATTTTCTAAAATTTGACAAGAACCCTTGGGTTTAAAATTGAATTTCAGTACAGTTTATCATCCAGAGACAGATGGTCAATAAGAGAGGGTGATCTAAGTACTAGAAGACATGCAACGAAGCCATGTGGTGGAATTCGTAGAAAGCTGGGAACAAATCTGCCTTGACAGAGTTCGCATATAACAATAGTTACCAGGTGTTGGTTGCACAGCTGATATGCAAGTTGTGCAAGTGTGCACATTGAGCAAGTAATACAGTGATAGGTGATATCATCTCCACAGGGATTAGATAGGTATAATTTGGTTGAGTTATTATAGTTAAGTTTGATTAATGCTAAAGCAAAATAAGAATAAGAATGCAATGGAAAAGTGAGAGAATGATGATGTATAAAATGTACAAAGTAAGTAAACAGAACAAGAATGCCATGGAAAAATCACTAAAAAAAAGGCTTGAGGAACTACAATATTGATTAGGATGGTTGGGGTTACTAATGGATCAACCTTCACTTCCTATTAATGCCAAACCAAAGTCGTGAATATTCTATTATTTGATAGGTTTCTACTGCTTCTCTCGAGAGCAAAACCTTGGGTGACCTCCCTTAGGGCACTATATATCTATAGGCTTTTAGTTCGGCTACCACTAATATTTCCTACCTTCTTTTACACAAGGAAAGGATCTATGTCTAAAGGTTGCCATGAATAAGTGATTAATCATTCACTCATATTACCCAACACTTATCTAGGTAACCCAACCTTATCGGTATTAAGTTTTCTTTATAAGCCTGTCACACATTCGTCAATGTACAACCTGCATATAACGTGATATGCCATTGAATAAAATAGTAGAACAAACCAAACTTAAACTTTAAACAATAATAGAAATAAAGGTTTCATCAAAGTAATCCCAAGCCTAAGAGATTCAGCTTATGGTTGGGAAAATCAATTTTGAGTTTAATACGATAACCAACATCATCAATAACTGATAAGCTTTAAAAAAAGCATGATAAGAAACAAAAGAGGAAATCTAAGATTACAACTTTCGTTTATCCAACACTCAACATAGGCAGTACAATGTCTTGCAGTTGCCTAAGATGATTGCAGTTATTATCTCTTTCTTTTGCTGCCTTTGTTCTTGGCCCCTACCTAATATTTACTATTTCATCCAAGGCTACTATCCTAGTCTATTTTCGACCGCTCAAGGTTCCCCTGTTTTGTCTAAAGACTCTCCTTAATTAGGGTTCCCTACTTGGCTTTTATAAGATTTACCTTCTAGGGTAGGTCTATCAACCCATGATCCTTCCTCTATTTGCCAAGTAGATATATATGTGGGGCCAAGAGTGGTATGCGTTAAGTGTTGACTAGGCATATTTTCGGCATTGCCATAAAATTTGTGTTGGCAAACTATCCATACTTTTCCATGACAAACCGTCCAACTTTGCTCTACACTCTACACCTACCAAACAATCGCCAAACAAATCCTTCTCACAAGTGATTAAAAGCAACAAGTAATCACAATTAAGTGCAATCCTGGCTCTTTAATGTAATGCTTTAAAATTTCCAATGCAATATCCTAAAATGGAACTAACAACACTTAAATACAGATAATTAACTAAGTCTAAGAGCATGAAATATAACTATTTTCAAGAGTTATCACCAAGAAAGTATCCAAATGGCACCCTTTGAGGCATTGTATTGAAGGAAGTGTTGAACACCTTTGTGTTGGGTAGAATTAGATGAGAAGTGAATGGTTAGACTAAAGCTACTTCGTGAAATAGAAGATAAGGTGAGAGTGATATGCGAAAGACTGAATTTTTTTTAAACAGACAAAGTCTTACACCAATCTAAAATGACGAGACATAGAGTACAAAAAAGGCGAGCAAGTATTGATCTTTATGAGGTGGTTGAAAGGATTGGTCCAGTAGCCTACTGAATTATGCTACCACAAGAATTGGAGTAAATCCATGATGTTTTTCACGTGTTCATGTTAAGGAAGTATTGCGCGAACCCTTCCCATATTGTTTCAACAGATGAAATTGAGGTGCGACCTAGTCTTACTTATGATGAAGGGCCTATGGAAATCTTAGCTCATGAAGAAAAGACTCTGTGAAATAAGAAGATACCTCTAGTTAAAGTGTTACGGTGAAATCATAAGCCCAATGAAACCATTTGGGAAACAGAGGAAGCCATGAGACGCCAGTACCCTGACCTGTTCTAAACATAGGGAGTTTCGAAAACAAAATTTCTTAAAAAATGGAGAGTTGTAACATCCCGAAGTAGGGCCTACAAGTATGGGCCTATGTGAGCTGGGTTTATCAAAGAGTTTGGCGAACAAAAAATCACCCAAGATGTGACCAGTTGGTTCTCTTTAATAAGATTGGTGAATAGGGTTTCACTAGAGAAAATGACAAGTATGTATATGCCAATAAGCTTGGCAAGTAGAAGTTCTCTAAATATCTTGGTGAACTGGAGTACACAAAAGAATTTAGTGAACTTAGATTGCTAGTAGGCTTGGCGAAACAGGGATCGCCAATAGGCCGGTGAACTACAGTTTTGGGTTGTGAGTTAAAAATAAGAATGGTCAAAGTAGAGCCATGCCTCAGTTAGGAATGTTAGCTTACTTTTTTCTTTGCAACACTTAGCTTACTTTTCTCTTTGTAACACTATCCATGCATGTAGTTGAATCTTACTTCTATTACAATTAGAGTATCCTAAGGATATTAAGACACTTAGATCCTATAATTAAGCCATTTCCATTAAGGGAATTACATATTATTTTCTCCTAAATTTACTGTCGATCGTTCTATCAACCAGTCCTAAGAGCCCAACACTTAGAAATCAAAAACCATCTTTAAGCAAATTTAAAGAAATAGAAAAAATTGTCTAAGTCTTCAAGAAAATTGGCGAGTGTTTAGGGATGGCCACTTGTATGTGCGACCTATAATGTTAATCAGGAGCTTAGGGTTTGACCTAAGTTTTGAGAAGTAAGTTTTTTCTATTGCTTCATTTTATGAAAATATTTCAATATGTGATATCATGAATAGTAACATGCGAGTTCTATACGACGAGCTCCAGATGATTATGTGTTTTGTGAGCTCTATGTTAAGTAAATGTTTTAAACTAAATGTAATGGCCTCGACTCGATCTGATTCATCAGATCGGGATCTCGTGTGTTACATTTCCTATTATAGACTTATTTATATCTAAACGTTTAAACTTTCAACAAAATACATATTATTTAATAGGACAACTTACTTAGATCACGTCTGGACTTATAGTAACTAATTACAAACATTAAACATGCCTCTTCATTAGCCGAGGGTTTACAAGTATATATATTACACTTATTTGGACAACACATTCTATTCTCACTACAAGGCTTCTAAATAGATTGCCTAGCCCATTCAGAGTGTTTCTGTCAAACTTGATCATGTCACCTCAAGCTCACTCTGTATGCATAACAACCCATCCCACCATTCCCTTGGCTTAGTCCCCTCCGACATAGCCTTAAATCAGCATACATGTGTCATAAAAGACACAAAGTTAAGTTCATTAAACCTTAGTAAGCATATCCTCTTTACCTGATTCATACTTGAAAATTCCATATTCATATCCCTCGCTCTTGTCCTTCCCTTAACTCAGGCGGTACATCCATAAGATTCCATTCATTGCGTCATTGGTGACATTCCTCATTCTGAGATCATAACTTACTATTCTTATCATCATTACCTTATTCACATTCTTCATTTTGTTTTTTGTGATTTCTTAACCATTCTTATTACAAAGGGCCTTACAGACAAAAGACCTTGGGTTCACCATTGACGTGGCACACTCTAGTCTCATTGTTCTTACCATGTTACTATACTGGGTTAACCATAACACTTCTTATGGAGCCTTTCTTTCAGATTTCACCATACTTATCATTCCTTCAAGAGACTTCATACGGCATTTTATTAGAGTTCACCATGGATTTCTTTCTTTTTGTTCAGAGTCCACTACAGAGGCATTTCTTTCAAATGGTTGACGCAAGTGTCATTCTTTAGATGGCACTATGAAGGCATTCTTTTTAGAGATAGCCACAAAGGTTTCCTTATCCACTGATTTCCATAACGGCTTCCTTATCCAAAGATTTCAACAAAGGCTTCCTTATCTAGAGATTTCCATAAAGGCGTCCTTTTCTAGTAGTCGCCACAAAGACTTTCCTTTCAGAGTCTCACCACAAAGGCGTCCTTTAAGAGGTTTACCGCAAAGGCTTACCTTTCCAAAAATTTTCCACAAAAGCTATCCTTTAATAAGTTCACTACAAAGGCTTTCCTTTCTAGAGTTTTGCAACAAAGGTTGTCCTTTAAGAGGTCTGCCACAAAGGCTTGCCTTTCCAAAGTTTTGCCACAAAGGATTTTCTTCTCCTAATGATTTAGGCGATAGGGATTTGCCTAGACTCACACTTAGTAAGGTTTGCCCTTCATCATCCTGGGACACATAGAGAACCCTATTAGGTAATAACCTTAAATTTTTTCCATATGATGCCATAACCCACTAGTTACGATCTTATACAATATGGTTTTCTTCCAATATGATGTCATAATCCACTAGTTACGGTATTAGATGATATCATCTTCTTTAGTGCCATAGACATGGACTTGTCCTTTCAAAGATTTTTGATTTTGTCCTAAAAGATCATGGACATGGACATGGTCACAGACTCACTCATGATAGACATTCTTATGCTTTCCAGACACACATGCACTTCCTATCAGACTTATTCTTCTTACTTTCAGACGTAAGCACAATGTAACATCCTGAAATAGGGGTAAATTTTTTTTAATTTATTTTGCTTAAGTGTGGTCATTATGGTATTGATTGAGGTATTTTAGGTGCTAGTTATAAGCTAAGGGAAGGCCCGAGCTATAAGGAAAATTTTTGTTTTAAGTGTTAATTAGGGGGGAGCTAGGCTAAGGAGGTTTTAAGGGAAATTGTGGGGGATTTGTGACATAAGACATTAATTGGTAAAGTGGCTCATGACGCCACTTAAGGCTTGGGCAAATGGCACCTGGAGCAAGAGAGTTCGAGCTGCTGGAGTGGCGCTTGGGAATTTTTTTTTTTTTTTTTGCGTTATGTGGGGGGGAGTTGGCTTAGGAAGGCCTTAAAAATAATTGGTGAGGATTTCGGACAAGAAAGTCAGCTTGGCAGAGTGGCGTGGGGGCGCATCCTATAGTAAGGGACCCAGCTGGTCCTAGGTTCGAGTGGCGTGAGTAGCAAATGGGGATTTTATTTTTGTTTTGGTATTAAAGAGAAGGGAACTAAGGAAGGAGGGCTTAAAAGAAAATATGGCGCGTTTACACAAAAAGCGCTTTGGCGGAATGGCCTGGGGGCTACCTACAGCATGGGTTCTAGCAGGTCCCATGTTCGAGACCTATGGGCAGCAGTTTGGGTGTTTTACTTTTATTTTGATTTTGCAGCAGTTTGGAAAGGCATTGGACGGCACATGGGCACTTGGAAGATAAGATTAAGTTGATTTTTTTTTTAATCCTTTTTGAATTCGGTTGGAAGGTAAGTGATAAGGGCTACTTTATTTTAATTATTTTAGATAGTGGTAGGATAATTGTTGAAATATATTTATTTAGTTTAAAGTAGTAAACAGGAGATAATTGTTGTTGTTGATTTCGGCTGGAAGGGTGATTTATTAGTATTTTATTTTGTATTTTAATTGAAGAGTGATAATGGATATAGGGTGGATTTTATTTTATTTAATTTTGAATTGGTTTGAAAGGTTGGTGTTGAGAAAAACTAGGAGTAAAATAATGGGATTTGAGAGGGAGATGAGAGGTGGCCGAATATAGGACTCCTAGGGGTGGTCGTTTCAGCTTTGTAATGTGTTAAGGTTAAGTGCCGAAATTATTTTCCATTCTTTAGTAGTGCTTGCCGAAAATTTCAGTCTAAGAAAGCTCTCTCTTTTCCTTTCTTTTGTTTGAAGCCAAAAGCACAAAAGCCGAAAGTTGAGTAAGCATTTATACATCTTCTTCGTTTCCTTTCTTATTTTATTTCTCCCTCACTCACTTCCTTAAAACCGAACCTACCCTCTCATTTATAGCCAAAACCTCTCCATCATTATACACCATAGCCGAATATTTCAATTGTATTTTTAAGCCATTGCCGAATATTTAAGGGTGCATATTCTCTTCTTTGCCGCAAGCTCTAGAAGCCGAAACCCTCTTCTTTTCTAGTCACTTCAAGTAACGTGGTGGTAAGTAATTTCTGTCTTAGTAATCGGTTTTGATTCCTTTTTCATGGAGTGCCGAATCAAGTGTTAAAGGCCATAATTGGTTTTAGTGTTAGTCGATTCTGACAAAAGGTTGTGTAGGAGGATTCGACAAGGTTGGGTGCATATCGGTTAGACGTAGAGTTTCGGGATTTGTTCGATTGTACCAAACAGGTGCGTAATTATCGCACTGTTTCCCTGTTAATTGTTTATTAATGTGTATACTTGTGTATGATGTGTGGTAGCCGACAATAATAGCTAAAGTGGTGGATACCCATGATTTGGGGTAACCGGTTAACAGGTCAGTATGTTGTGATAGTAAATTATTTCTGATGTATACGTGATATAATAATGAGCATGTGATGTATACACATTCGATATGATGAGTTGACATGATGCATTGGCATATGTGCATGGGGATTGGATTGATCAAAGAAGGACGGGGAGTACATATTTATGTACGTGGTCTAATGTTAGCCTCGTGCTACATTAGCGCTTGATGATTAGCTGTGTGATACATCAAGGGAGGTGTTGGCTAGGTGCCCATCTCTGCGGTTGATGGCTGTGTGCATCACTGTAGATGAATTAATGTTGGGATCACTTATGTGATCGGTGGCTCAGCCACGGCCTCATGTAGCAGGTCTGTCGAGGTAAGACATGTGGGATCACTCGGTTGTGATCGGTGGCTCAGCCACAGCCTCGTGCAGCAAGTCTGCCGAGGTAAGACATGTGGGATCACTCGGTTGTGATCGGTGGATTAGCCACGGCCTTGAGCAGGGAGTCTGCTAAGGTTGGTGTAACGGATAGGACCTAGGTTGGGTTGGGGTTCGTAAATGCATATTTACTTGTATGATCTGTGTGGATATGGGCCAAGCCTATATGTAGGAAGCATGTGTAATGATTATGCACTGAGTCTGTGGACTCACCCAATTTTTCTCAACCATTTCAGGTGAAGGGTGATGTTTGGACCGAGTTGGAGTGGATATGAGGTGGCCCATGCAGAAGAAGATATTTTAGTTATTTTATGCATTTTTAATGTTAAATATTTTGGTTTGAATTTTGGGTTGTAATAAGGGCCTTATTACTATTTTTGGTATTATTTTTAATTACTGCTTGTTTTAATTAGATCACTATATAAAGATGATTTCATTTTTTTTCTTTTTTAGCAATCTATTTAATCAAAGTATATATACACTAAAGTTTTAATTTGGACAATTTATAATAACAAGTTTACTTATAATTTTAAATAGACATGGTTTTCAAAAGTTAACAAATTTTCATGTTTTAATCTAAAGTCAAAAAGATTTTCAACCATCTTTCCGCAGTGACATAACCAGATTCGGTCAAGGCTCGTGGGCCGGGTTTGGGGATGTTACACACAACATAGTCATTTAGTTTCAGAAGTCTTACATTTCTTATTAGATTCGTCACATCATGCTTTACTAGTTTCAATCTCATGCTTTGGCCGCTTAGCATAGTAGTTTCTAGATAAGCATAATACACATGCAATTGTCAATTTAGGGACTCACCTTACTTTCATGAGCAACAGCTTGATCCCCAAGTTCACACATCCTTTTGCGGTCCCTTAAAAGTCACTATTTATAAGACATAAGAATATTATCAAATCTCACCCACATTGCTAACGCAAACATTCACCATGTAAGGCCTTACTTCTTCTTCTTTCCATTTACGCAGATAATCAAACTCATTCTTGCAAAAACAACACACGAGTCTAAAATACTTACCCCGTGTAAGAAACAACCTCATACATGAACTTTGATATTTAGTTTCATATTGGCGAGAAACCCCTGATTAACTTCTAGAGCAAGGCAACAATGTTTTATTTTTGAGTAGAAGGAAGAAAATGTAACAGCCCGTTTTTTAGTGGTGTCAGAAACAGTGGTTTTGGGACCACCAAATTCGACGAGTAAGTTTGTAAATATTATTATTTAATATTTACAAGTCAAACATGGTTTTAAAAAGGTTTGTGATATAGTAATTTTTGTTATATAAATTATTTAAGAAGTTCATGTGGTAAGACCCTAAGGTCAAGTGGGTTTAGAAAATGAAGTATCGGGACCTCATTTCTATAAATCAAGCCATAAATATTTTTATAAATATTTATGAAGTGTCATTAAGGTAGTATTAATGCTTTTTGGAAAAATGTTTAACGTTTCGGTAGTTAATTAATTAAAAAGGACTAAATCGTAAAAGATGTAAAATTTGATCACTATTTGATTTGAATGATTAAATGGTTAATTGAATAAAGGAAAAAGGACTTAAATGGTAATTGGACCATTCAAGGTGTTAGTGGACGATAATGGAAATGATTTTGATGTTTTATTTAATTATTAACTAAGGTTAAAATGGTAATTTGGTATATTAAATTAAAATAAAATAAAAACAAAAGGTAATTGGTTATCATCTTTTTAGTTTCTTCTTCAAACAACCGAATGTCATGGAGGATTTAAGCTAAGTTCAGCCATGGTGATTTCCTATTGTATGGTATGTGATTTTGGATCTATTTTTAATAATTTTTATGCTTTTGAGATCGTTGCAATTAGGTCCAGGTAGCCTGTACCTTCGATTTTGAAACTGTTAAAGATTTTGAATGTTGCCATTAATGAACCTTCTGATTTTAGATGTTAAATGATGAATTTGAAAATTAGTTGTTATTAAAAAGTATTTTATTAATTGATTTTTGATGAATTTGTCGATTAGGGACTAAATTGTTAAAATAGTAAAAAAGATAAGGATTTGTTATGAAATTGTTACAAGAATGGGCTGTATTGGATAGCATAAGTATTCAGTTGGGCTCAATTTTGGGTAAAAATGGTTAATTTGTATGTTTTAGGCTCAGTAACTAAATTGAATAAAAAGTTAAGCTTTAAGGGTAATTTTGTAAAAATGTTAAAAATGACTAAATTACATAAAATATATTATTTTATATTCTAAATTAATAGATTGAATGAAATTATTAATTTAAATCAAGATCGGATGGAAAATCGAGAAGAATAGAAAATTACCAAAATGCCTCTGTACTTTGACACTTCTACAATTTAGCTAGGTAAGGTCGTAGGTATAGAATTGTACATACCCTAATTATCTTGTTAGTACGTAACTTATACCTTAACTAGAAAACTAGGCGTACCTTAACTTGGCGATATCTTCTTATAACTCAAAATCCCTTAATATCTTTGCCAAACTCTCCTTTTTCACAATCATACACTTTTCAGAGATCATTCCTTGCCTTTCATCCTATCGTTGCCTATGTGCCCTACTAGTGTGCCAGAACATTATGTTAGCGGATACGATCGCGCCAATAAGATTTTCTTTGGCGCTCGTCCAGACTCTAGACTTGCCAAATTTAGGTGTTACAATAATCTTCTAAATCTATTGGATATAATAGCATGCCATAGGATTGTGTGTACTCACTTATGTGTTTTAGGTTTTGGGCGTTGAGGCTCTGTGATAGGCTGGATAGATAAGGGAATGTCGAGCTGAGCTCTATTCATTGGTACATGTTGGTATCTTGGAGAGTGTTTAGCCTTGTGCTACACTTATGGGATATGTTAAGGACTCATTGTGTCATTCTAAAGTGTTATAAGGAGATCCGGTTATCCAACAAGAATGAACAAGTGAATAAGAATGTGATTTTCAAGATACTATGTTTTTACTAAGCTAAAGATTACAAACTAGACTTTGCACAAGTATGGTGAACCCTACTTCACAAATCTGTAATATTACCTATGTTTTTTCTTAACTTATGTTTTGTGCTTACTACGTGGTTATTATTGTTTCCTCTTTGTTCATTGAGTTTGCAAGGATTCACAAACTCTTTCCTAAACACTGCAGGTAAGTAGATCGCAAGGTGAGCAGCTACGAGAAGAGTGATCTAAGTGAAGCATACATGTTGGAAAGGAAGACCAAGCAAACCCTGAACCACAAAAGCAATATGGTATAATTTGTTTGGGTGTAGAGATATAATTTAATGACCTCGCCAAGTGATTTACAATATAGCAAATTACTTTATGTTTCTCTGTGTTTTCTTTAAATTTAAAGTGTGAATCGTTAATTCTTGACCAAAACATTTGATATTTAAAGATGCTATTATATACCAAGTTTGCTTTGATGTTCACTTAAATTCTTCTGTTCCTATAACTTTCTCTCACACATTTTTTTGTGAACCTTATTACCTTAAGTTGCAGCATGTAACACCCCTAAATCGTATCCGTCGTCGGATTAGGACTAGAAGGCATTACCGGACAAAACACAGTTCATTACGATCATTATATACATTCATGCATAAAGTCATATTAACTTCTTTACAAAAATTTTCAAAAATCAAATAACATTTATACACCCATTCATATAAGTCAAATTGCACATATTTAAAACATATAGCCAATTAAGAACCAATCATGCTTTATTACTTATAAAATTCGAATCATACAAGTATCTCATTCACGATATTTGAATACCATTTTATAATCAAACATTTTTCATTTCATATACCATTCATAAATCGAGACATCCATTCTTATTAATCTATCTCATTAACTATTAACCTAATATATATCATAATTTATTTCATAATATAACCGTATCAAATTTATCAAATACAACATTTCCAAGTCATTCCACAAAGCAAATTATACATAAAAAATTAGGTCATTAATAAGTCACATCAAATAATCAAATTCACAAGGCATAGCATAGTCATTTCATAACTTAGCTTATAGGTACTTATACATTAAAGCTAGAACATATTCATCAACTAAAATTTACCACATATTATACTTCTAAAATGAGCTACACTCAAGGCCGATTATACATTATAACTATTATTACTCAATGTCGAATTCATGTAGCCAAACACCACATATGTAAATACCATAAAATATACTTCCAAAGTAAGCTTATAACATGAACGGATATACAAATATTAACACCATGATCAAACATAACCAAACTCAAGCTTAGAAATCAAGCCATATAGTTAAACACCAAGTATGGACACATCATGAATTATAATCCCATCATAGCTTAATACCATAACCAAATTCACATAAGCCAAAATGTCATGATTTAGCCATTTTCACATCGCATAAATACATATTTACATAAAAAGGTACCAAAATGTAGATGATAGTGTGACGAGCTTTAGCGATGATCCCTGTAACATCCTAGATTAGGGGTTATGCGTTCGTGCATAATTCATGAGTTAGTAGGTTTTGGCAGTGTTTGGAAGTGTATTAAGGGTTTTTAGAATTCTAGGATGGAAGAGAAAGCTTTGGAAAATTATTGGTTTTTAAGTTAAAAAGGGGGAGCTAGGTAAATGAGGCTTTAAAAAGAATTCCGTGTGAAGCATGACACAAGGAACCATGTGGTAAAGTCGCATGAAGGCGCAAGAGTGCAAGGGGAGAAGGTTGCGTCAAAGGGAGTGCCAAGGGGGAGGAGGTTCGAGCAACGTGGGAAGCATTGGAGACTTTTATTTTTGGCGTTAAAAAGGGGATTTGGGCTAAGGAGGCCTTAAGCATAATTGCGAGGGATTTTGGACATGAAAGCGGGCTTGGTAAAGTGGCTGCAAGGTGCCACTTAGGGCCTTGGTGAATGACGCCATGAGCAGGGGAGAAGGGCCTGGGTTCGAGTCTTGTGCACAGCGTAAGCGTGATTTTATTTTTGCAAGTTGGCGCTAAGGGAGAAGGAGGTCTTAAAAAGAACTGTGGGGAGTTTATGTCACAAAGGAGCCAGCAGCAAAGTGGCTTGGGGCGTTATTTGTAGCTTACAGCAATGAGGGCTCAGGTTCGAGCCTTGGTGACAGCAGTAGGTGGGGTTTTTATTTTTGCTTTTGGCGTTAACAACAGGGTGATAAGTGGGACGGCATGGGACTTTGGAAAAGGTAAGGATAAGCCTTGTTTTCTTTTAAATATTTGGCTATAGATAGTGGATAAATAAGATTTTATTTTATTTATTTTAGGAGTGTGATAATGAGATAAAGGAGGAGATAAGCTTGGTTATTTTTTTTAAAATTTGGCTATGGGGGATGAGATAATTGTTGATGTATTTATTTATTTTGAATAGATGTGGATTTATTTGGTTTATTTTGAAGGTGGGACAAGAAGATAATTATGGTGATATTTTATTTGAATAAGTGAGGATTAACTCAAGTTATTTTTTGATGAGCTGATAAAAGGATAATTGTAGATTTATTTTATTTATTTTGAATAGGAGATTAAATTAGGATTTGATAAGTGGAGATAGGTGTGCCGGATTGTGTAAGTTAAATAGGAGTGATCACCTGTTGGAAATTCTTTTCTCCAATTATTTTTCCTCTAGCCGAAGTTCTCCTCTCATCTCACTCTCTTTGTGCCGAAATTCCAAGAAGCAAAAAGACCATTTGTGTTTCTTCTTTTCTTCTATTTGTGAGCATTAGCCGAACCTTGTAAGTGCCATACTCCCATTTGTATTTTATTTTTATTAAAGAGCCATAGCTGAATATTAATGTGCCAAATTCTCCCAAGTCTCTGTCATTCTTCTTTTCTTCATATGAATTTCAACTCCACACCTATTCTCTTTAGTAGCCGAATATTGTGATTTTTCTTTTGAAGCCATAACCGAATCTTAAGGGGGGATCTATTCTCTTCTATTTGTCGCAAGTCTTATAAGTCGAAGTAGGAAAGCTGAAACCTTTTCTTTGGTAGTCTTTGCGAACTTGTAGTGGTAAGTTTTCTATCTTAGCAATCGGTTTGGGTTTTATTTCAGTTGGTGTGCCGAATCAAGTGGTAGTCTTTAGTTTTAAGCCATAATCTAGTGTTTCTTGTGTGTGTAGCCGAAAGAAGAAAGCACTAAGAATTGTTTTGGGATTCGATTCACCAAGGTAAGGTGATATATATTATTCGGCCAAGGGCCATTTTCCTTAGCTTTATGATTAAGCCAATTCTAATAAGTTGTTGAGCAGGGATATTGGTAACTTCGAGAGCAAACAAAAATTTGGGTTCTAAGTAAGCAAGGTAAGTGGTTGTAGTATTCGGCCCTAGGCCATACCATGTGATGAAGTGTTGACTGGATATTGGCCATGGTCTTTTAAGGTCAATCGTCAGAAGTAGACAGAGGCTTCGGGATTCTAGATCGTTTCGGTAAGGATACTTAGTAACTTTAGATCTACTCTGTATTCGTTCAATAGCTGAAGGATAATTATTTGTAGGTACCAGTGGGTGGCCGATTGCAAAGGGAACTCAGCGTGTGATTCGGGTTGGTAGAAGACCAAATCGGCATTTAGGGAGAAGGAAGAACCACGTTTTGAGATCGTGTTAGATTCGAGTAGTTCGGGGTTTCGCTAAATAGTCAGGTGTGTGATTAACCCACCGTTTTCTGGGTTTTTGCTATATTTGCATGTGTGATTTATGTGCTAACCAGTGCAGTGGCAGTTATGTGGTGATTACCCTGAAAAGGGGTATAACGATAATCAGGTCAGTATTATCTGTTGATAAGAATGTGAAAGTGCCGATGTGAATGTGATAATGCCTATAAAAATGTGATTGTCTGCCTTAATAACATGTGCATGCATTTATTATTATTATGCCACTATTACATGCTGCATGTGCATGGGTGGGATATGGATATGAAGGAAGGAAAGGGTGTACATTATGTACGTGGTCTGATGTTAGCCTTGTGCTACATTGTCGCTTGATGCTAGCTGTGTGCTTCATCAAGGGAGGTGTTGGCTAGGTGCCACATCTCGGCGGATGATAGCTGTGTGCATAACCGTAGATAGAGGATGACCTCGAGTCACCTCGTGGATACAGATATGTGGGGTCACTCAGGTGATCGGTGGATTAGCCACGACCTTGAGCAGCAGGTCTACTAAGGTAGGCGTAACGGATGGATTATAGGCTGGGTTGGGTGCACTTTGCATATTGTATCCGATATGAGTATTTGATGTGAAAATGGGCCAAGCCCAATTGATATGTGGATTAATGTGAAAAGGGCCAAGCCCAGTATATGAATGTGGATCAGTGTGGAAATGGGCTAAGCCCGATATGTGGAAATTATGCGGTTAATTACCCTGTTACCTGATAAGTGATATGAATATGGGCCCAGCCCAGAATGTGTTATTATGTGAATATGTTATCTTGTTATCTGATGTATGGGTTAATATGTGGTTTGACATGTGGGTGGAATTCAAAGGGATTAATTACACACCGAGTCCAGTATGACTCACCCAATTTTTTATTAAACATCGCAGATGATTCGTGGTGATCGGGCCGGGTTGGAGTGGATACGAGGTAGCCCATGCAGAAGACGTTTTATTTACTTAAATCAGCATATTATTAAGTACTTTTGTTTATTGATTTATTGTAATAAGGCCCAGTTAAAGTATTTGAGCATTTTATTATGTTTAAGCTAGATGACGATTAAATTATCATTTGGAATTGTTTTTATCTTTCGAAAATTTATATTTTTAAAATATTTATTTAAGTTTTAAACCCGGATATTTTGTACTAATCAAATTTTTACTTAGCATTTTAAATATAAAATGTTGTTCTAAAGACAATAAATTTTCATGTTTTATTCTAAAGTTAAAATCTTTTCAAACGTTTTTCCATGATGACATACCGGATCCTACCGAGACTCGTGGGCCGGGTTTGGGGTGTTACAGAGCCCGATTCAAAACTCGGCTTTGAGGTTTTGGGCCCGAAAATAGTTTTAAAAAATGGGCTTTTCAAAATATGGACTTTTATTTCAGGTTATTCTGGCATGGCACCTGTATCTCCGGCTCGAAGTCCACCAGGTAAGTGCTTCTAATTACTGAAGTGAATTGTGAATATGAATTCTATGAGTATGAAGGGAACGTAGATTAGTGAACTAGGATCTATTGAACCCTAGGACTAGTCTACTCAAACACAAGTATATAAGACTTAAGGACCATTAAACAAACCTGTGATTAAGTCGCTGAGTTAAGGTGTGGCAACTGTTGTGCGCATGTCTAGGAGTGGATTCAGTAAGAGCTTGGTATTTAAGCAGTCCTAGCGACTCACCTCCTCTTTACTCAAATCCTACCTGGTGCGTAGCTACGGTTCACCCTAACCATGAGGACTTATTCATCGGCTAAACCCAATAACTAAAACCTAAAAGGGAAATAGCTGTATTTTTATAAAAACCCTAGTTTTAAAACTCTTAAAATTACCCTTTTAATTTGTGAGAACTATTTTTACAAAAATTTTCAAAAAATTCCAGATTTATTACCAAAATACCCTTGTAGGAAAAATAACAAAAATACCCCTGGGATAGAAACGGACAGAAATGTTCGAATAGTGAATGTGGGTGGTGGATACCACTGAATGAATATGTCTATGTTGATGAATGAATGTGCCTCTACTGAGGAATGAATGTGACTCTCTGAATTAGAGTAGTGAACTTGAACTGAACCTTTCTGTGATCGAAAGAACTACTTCTAAATACTCTATTTCATAAAATTGATCGCGGTTAATAAGTGGAACGAAATTCTAATGCATAAAAGTTTTTAATCAGATTAAATCGTGACGTTAGAAATGAGTTCTAGGGGACATGGTCATCGTGGATGCGGTAGAGGTAGAATGGTAGTATCGGAACCAGTAGGGTCTGGCCATGGGTCAGAAAACGAAGTGCCACCACCAGCAGTGGGCGCGGAGGGTCAAGATCAGACAGGAGGCGACGACGCAGTATTGCAGGCTATGTTGCGAGTGCTCAAGCGAGTAGCAGGAGCTAGTGTAGGAAACGGAGCTCGAAAGTCAGTGTTGAAAATTCTCAGGTCGAACGGGGCTGAAGTGTTTAGAGGAGTATCTGGGGTAGCTCCAAACGTAGCGGAGTATTGGTTAGAAGTAGTCGAAAGAATCATGGATGATTTGGACTGTACCGATGAGGAAAAGCTGCTGTCTCATTGCTCCGAGATGAAGTGTATCGATGGTGGCTCACTGTTAGGCAAGGTGTCCCTGTAGACCGATTGGATTGGGATTATTTTAAGGTTAAATTTGAAGGAAAGTACGTTAGAGCTAGTTGCTTAGACTCGCAGAGAAAGGCATTTCTTAACTTAGTGCAAGGAAGTAAGTCGGTAGCAGAGTATGAAGCTGAATTTGTGTGGTTAAGTCAGTATGCCAAGGGGATCCTGACCACTGATGATGAAAGCTGTGTCCGATTCGAAGATGGGCTACGAGATGAGTTGCAAATGTTGATCGCTCCGCAGAGAGAAAGGGACTTCGCCATTCTAGTGGAGAAAGCTCGGATCACGGAAGAAGTTAAGAGAACTGTAAGAGAAAACCGAGATAAGGAAAAGAACGGGAACATGAGGAGTTTTGGACCGTCGGAATCATCTAAGGATTTTCAGAAAAGACGAAGGATCGAGAATTCTGTACGTGCACCTGTACAAGTTACGGAGAATGGGAGTCGTTTATGTGCTTAGTGTGGGAGAGCTCACACAAGAGAGTGTTGGGGAAATAATAAGGAATGCTTCCGATGTGGATCTAAGGCTCATTTGGTTAAGAATTATGCTCAGGCAACGAAGGCTCGTGGTCCAAACCATGGAAGAAATGGTTCTGGCCGAGGTCGTGGAACACCCGACAGAGGTGCTGAAGGTTCGGATGTGAGACAACCAAGGATGTGATAGCGGGTAAGTTCCTTGTTTTGGAATATTATTTATTTCTTTAGAGATAGTTCATTCTTGTGTTGCTAGTAAAGTGCTTGAAACCTTGGATGTGAACTTAAAAAAAATCGTGCCTAGGAAGTATGATGGTTCTATTAAGATCAGAGTGCGCAGCATAAGCGTAGTGCGGTGAGTTAAGATGTACGATTATTTGTTAGTAAGTAATTTCGAGGATGAAATTATTTTTAAGGAGGGTACAACTGTAACATCCGAGATTAGGGGTTATGCGTTCGTGCATAATTCATGAGTTAGTAGGTTTTGGTAGTGTTTGGAAGTGTATTAAGGGTTTTTAGAATTCTAGGATGGAAGAGAAAGCTTTGGAAAATTATTGGTTTTTAAGTTAAAAAGGGGGAGCTAGGTAAATGAGGCTTTAAAAGGAATTCCGTGTGAAGCATGACACAAGGAACCATGTGGTAAAGTCGCATGAAGGCGCAAGGGTGCAAGGGGAGAAGGTTGCGTCAAAGGGAGTGCCAAGGGGGAAGAGGTTCGAGCAATGTGGGATGTAACACCCTGGTTCTAGGGGTTAGGCGTTTGGTACTTAGCTCGGGTGTTGGCACACTCTAGGGTGTGGTTGGGTAAGTTTTAGGGGTCCGGAGAACCCTAGGTAGTAGTGGAACGTTTTGGAAAATTTTTAGTTTTAGGGGTTAAAAGGGGAGCTTGGACAGAGGGGGCCTTAAGAGAATTTTTGGTGGAATTTTAGCACTAAGAGTAGCTTGGCAGAGTGGCAAGGAGGCGCCACTTAGAGCATGGAGAAGTGACGCCATTTGCAAGGAGAAAGGGCTCAGGTTCGATTCGCAAGAGCAGCAATTGGGGCCTTATTTTTGCGTCAAAGAGGAGAAGAGTTGGGTGGCTTTTGGAGGCTTGAAAAGTGGAGAAAGACTTGGTTTTTTTTTTTTTGAATTTGGCTAGATAGGTTTGACTTTTTCAAATCTTTTTGAATGGATGGAAGGGAGGTATTTTAGGAGAGATTTGAGGGATTTTTGTGGGAGGTTGGAGCTTGGCCGAATGCTATATAAAGGGAGGGGGTGATGCTCATTTTCATTCACCATTTGCTTTCTCCCTTACCAAAAAGTTCTTCCCTTTGTTTTTATTTATTTTCCCTTGTCCATTGCCGAAAGTTAGTTCAAGCAAACCCCTTTTCCGTCCTAATTCCTTGTAGCCGAAAGTAGCAGAAGGCTTAACCTTTTATGAACCTATATCCCTCTCCCTTCTCACCTTTTTCTTTTAAACCTTGCTTAAACCGTAATCATCCATAGAAAACTACCATTGCCGAATATCCCAACACCATCTAAGAGCCTTGCCGAATCATCCATCCTCACATTCTCTTCACTTTGGTTACAAGTCCCTGAGCCGAACCTTACTCTCTTGTGGTAGCCGAAATGGGTGGGGAGCCCTGAAGTTTTGGAGGAGTCATCTCGGGATTTATAGCGTGTGTTGATGGAGGCTACAACCACCATCAAGGAAGGCAAGGGAAGGTCCCTATCCCGGTTCAAGAAGAGGGTGTCTCGGCGATTCGGGATTGGCCACCGGGTGTGGGCCAAAGAATGGAGATAGCTATAGGCGGATAGTCGTTGTTTCTTTGAGCGATAGCTTAGGGATCGAAAGCGTAGAACTACAAGTATTAAGGTGCGTAATCAACGCACTATTTCTTCTGGTCTTTGGTTTGTTAAATGTGTTTACATATGCGTGATATGTGATGGCCGATTATAGTGGCTTGAATGGTGAGTTATTTATGATATATACATGATATGATAATCCACATGTGATGCTTACTCTTTTGTTAATCGACATGTTGAACTTATGCATGCATACATGGGATTTGGGCTTGATTCGATGAAGGAGGAAGAGTACACAAGTTGTAATGGGTCTAATGATAGCTCCAAATACATTAGCGCTTGATGGCTAGCTTTGTGCTACCTCGAGGAGGTGTGGCTCGGTGCCCATCTCGGCGGTTGATGGCTATGTGCATCACCGTAGACGGTTTACGATATTGGATCACTTGGGTTGATCGGTGGCTCAATACGGCCTTGAGCAAATGAGCTTGCCAAGGTAAAATGTTATGGATCACGATGTGATCGGTGGGGAGTTTCCACGGCCTTAGGCGAAGTCCGCTAAGGTTGGTGTCACGGTTGGACAATGGGTTGGGCTGAGATGCATTCTTGCATGATTTGTTTCGATGGTTGTGTGGGTATGGGCCAAGCCCATACGGATGGAAATATGTGTTTTGATTATGCACCGAGTCGGTGGACTCACCCTTTTCATTAACCATTTCAGTGTGGCGTAGTTGGATCGGGTTCGAGAGAGGACACAAGGTGGCCAATGCGAAAAGAGGAATTCAAATATTTTAAGTTTATTTATACTAAGTATTTGATCTCATTAAATATTGATGTAATAAGGCCTTTTGGTTTTTTTCATTTATTTTAGGAATTTCTTTATTATTATTTTTATTATGGTTTGTTTAAATCAAATACTTTGTGAAGGATGATTTCATTTTAAACAACTTGCTTATATGCTAAAATTTAATTTTGGGCTTTTTATAATATTTTATAACAACAAAAGATTTACTTATACTTTTCCCAATAAACCCTATATTTAAAAGTTAGAATATTTCCATGTTTATTCCAAGGCAAAAGTTTTTCAACCGCTTTCCCGCACTAACATAACTGCATTCGGTCGTAGTGAATGGGCCGGGTTTGGGGATGTTATAGTTTGCATCGAGCACAGTTCAAAACTCGGCTTTGAGGTTGGGCAGCAGCCAAAATGGGTTTTTGAAATGTGGGCTTTTATAAAAAGTTTTCAGTTATTCGGCATGGCACTGTGTGTCTCCTACCCGAGTCCGCTGTAAGTACTTCGAACTTTTGAAGTGTTTTGTTTATGTGTATTATTATGGGTTTATTTGGGCTCGTAGATTAGTTTTTAGGGCTATTGGACCCTAGGATTAGACTACTCAAACATTTGCATAAAACTTAAAGCTCTTAAACAAACTCACAGGTAAGTCGTAGGAGTTAAGGTGTGGTAACCTTGGTGCGCATGTCTAGGATTGGATCCGGAAGAGCCTGGTACTTAAGCAGTCCTCGTGACTCACCTCCTCTTCGCAGGAATCCTACATGGTGCGTAGCTACGGTTCACCTTAACCAAGAGGACTTGTTCATAGGCTAAATCGATTATTAAAACCCTGAAGAGATTCGGCCTGATTGTTTTAAAATCCTCCGTTTAAAATTTTTCAAATTTACCCCTTTTGGGTTGTAAACCCTAATTTCGATTTTAAAAGACGTTTTCTCGACTTACAAAATTACTGTAATGCCCTAGTGGCAAAATTACAAAAATACCCTTGTGTTATAAAATTTTCAGACTACCCTCACATTTTGATAAAATGATTTTCACTTTACAAAATACCAAAATTTTGAGGTTTCGAGAATATTAAGTTTGTGGAAATTTACTAAAAGTACCTCGTTGATAAAATTACCGAAAAGCCCTTGGTTTCTAAATTTTCAGTGTTTCTCTCAACTTTTATTGAAATATTCCTATTTGACCAAATATCAGAAAATTCTATTTTGTAAAATGTTGTGATATTCCGATTTGGGAAATTTAAAAAAAAGTTACAAAAATAACCCTGATTCCTGAAATTTTTTTGCGATACCTCCGGTTTGAACAAAATTTTCAAGATGACCACTGAGATTTTGTGAATTTTGAAATATCTTTAAGTTGGAAAACTATTTTCAAAAATTGACCCAGTTTATTACCAAAATACCCTCTTTAGGAAAAATGACGAAATTACCCTGGTAGGAAGGAAACTTTGATTGCTCGAAAGAACTACTCTCGGAAACTTCTTTTCATAAAATTGCTCTTGGATAAAATAGTGAAACAATAATTTCTAATGCATAAAACTTTCTAAACAGACTGAATCGAGGCGCTAGATATGAGTTCTAGGGGGCGTGGTCGCAGTGATTTGTAGACGTGGTAGAGCGGTTTGGTGGTATTGCTTGTTTTGTTGCTCGTAAAGTATGTTAGCTCTTGGAGATCGTCAGTGCGCAGACCATAGCGTAGTGGGAGGAATTGGACTATTAGTTTAGACAAGTAATTTCGGGGACGAAATTATTTTAAGGAGGGTAGAATTGTAACACCCTGGTTCTAGGGGTTAGGCGTTTGGTACTTAGCTCAGGTGTTGTCACACTCTAGGGTGTGGTTGGGTAAGTTTTAGGGTCCTGGAGAACCCTAGGTAGTAGTGGAACGTTTTGGAAAATTTTTAGTTTTAGGGGTTAAAGGGAGCTTGGACAGAGGGGGCCTTAAGAGAATTTTTTTTGGTGGAATTTTAGCACTAAGAGTAGCTTGGCGAGTGGCAAGGAGGCGCCACTTAGAGCATGGAGAAGTGACGCCATTTGCAAGGAGAAGGGGCTCAGGTTCGATTCGCAAGAGCAGCAATTGGGGCCTTATTTTTGCGTCAAAGAGGAGAAGAGTTGGGTGGCTTTTGGAGGCTTGAAAAGTGGAGAAAGACTTGGTTTTTTTTTTTTTTTTTGGCTAGATAGGTTTGACTTTTTCAAATCTTTTTGAATGGATGGAAGGGAGGTATTTTAGGAGAGATTTGAGGGATTTTTGTGGGAGGTTGGAGCTTGGCCGAATGCTATATAAAGGGAGGGGGGTGGTGCTCATTTTCATTCACCATTTGCTTTCTCCCTTACCAAAAAGTTCTTCCCTTTGTTTTTATTTATTTTCCCTTGTCCATTGCCGAAAGTTAGTTCAAGCAAACCCCTTTTCCGTCCTAATTCCTTGTAGCCGAAAGTAGCAGAAGGCTTAACCTTTTATGAACCTATATCCCTCTCCCTTCTCACCTTTTTCTTTTAAACCTTGCTTAAACCGTAATCATCTATAGAAAACTACCATTGCCGAATATCCCAACACCATCTAAGAGCCTTGCCGAATCATCCATCCTCACATTCTCTTCACTTTGGTTACAAGTCCCTGAGCTGAACCTTACTCTCTTGTGGTAGCCGAAATGGGTGGGGAGCCCTGAAGTTTTGGAGGGAGTCATCTGGGATTTATAGCGTGTGTTGATGGAGGCAACAACCAGTCAAGGAAGGCAAGGGAAGGTCCCTATCCCGAAGTTCAAGAAGAGGGCTGTCTCGGCAGTTCGGGATTGGCCACCGGGGTGTGGGCCAAAACGGGGAGATAGCTATAGGCGGATAGTCATTGTTTCTTTGAACGATAGCTTAGGGATCGAAAGCGTAGAACTACAAGTATTAAGGTGCGTAATCAACGCACTATTTCTTCGGTCTTTGGTTTGTTAAATGTGTTTACATATGCGTGATATGTGATGGCCGATTATAGTGGCTTGAATGGTGAGTTATTTATGATATATACATGATATGATAATCCACATGTGATGCTTACTCTTTTGTTAATCTGACATGTTGAACTTATGCATGCATACATGGGATTTGGGCTTGATTCGATGAAGGAGGAAGAGTACACAAGTTGTACGTGGTCTAATGATAGCTCCAAATACATTAGCGCTTGATGGCTAGCTTTGTGCTACCTCAAGGAGGTGTGGCTCGGTGCCCATCTCGGCGGTTGATGGCTATGTGCATCACCGTGAGACGGTTTACGATATTGGATCACTTGGGTTGATCGGTGGCTCACCATGCGCCTTGAGCAATGAGCTTGCCAAGGTAAAATGTTATGGATCACGATGTGATCGGTGGGGAGTTTCCCACGGCCTTAGGCGGGGAGTCTGCTAAGGTTGGTGTCACGGTTGGACAATGGGTTGGGCTGAGATGCATTCTTGCATGATTTGTTTCGATGGCTGTGTGGGTATGGGCCAAGCCCATACGGATGGAAATATGTGTTTTGATTATGCACTGAGTCAGTGGACTCACCCTTTTCATTAACCATTTCAGGTGACGCGTAGTTGGATCGGGTTCAGAGAGGACACAAGGTGGCCAATGCAGAAAGAGGAATTCAAATATTTTAAGTTTATTTATACTAAGTATTTGATCTGTTAAATATTGATGTAATAAGGCCTTTTGGTTTTTTTCATTTATTTTAGGAATTTCTTTATTATTATTTTTATTATGGTTTGTTTAAATCAAATACTTTGTGAAGGATGATTTCATTTTAAACAACTTGCTTATATGCTAAAATTTAATTTTGGGCTTTTTATAATATTTTATAACAACAAAAGATTTACTTATACTTTTCCCAATAAACCCTATATTTAAAAGTTAGAATATTTCCATGTTTATTCCAAGGCAAAAGTTTTTCAACCGTTTTCCGCACTAACATAACCAGATTCGGTCGTAGTGAATGGGCCGGGTTTGGGGATGTTACATGGGAAGCATTGGAGACTTTTATTTTTGGCGTTAAAAAGGGGATTTGGGCTAAGGAGGCCTTAAGAATAATTGCGAGGGATTTTGGACATGAAAGCGGGCTTGGTAAAGTGGCTGCAAGGCGCCACTTAGGGCCTTGGTGAATGACGCCATGAGCAGGGGAGAAGGGCCTGGGTTCGAGTCTTGTGCGCAGCGTAAGCGTGATTTTATTTTTGCAAGTTGGCGCTAAGGGAGAAGGAGGTTTTAAAAAGAACTGTGGGGAGTTTATGTCACAAAGGAGCCAGCAGCAAAGTGGCTTAGGGCGTTATTTGTAGCTTACAGCAATGAGGGCTCAGGTTCGAGCCTTGGTGACAGCAGTAGGTGGGGTTTTTATTTTTGCTTTTGGCGTCAACAGCAGGGTGATAAGTGGGACGGCATGGGACTTTGGAAAAGGTAAGGATAAGCCTTGTTTTCTTTTAAATATTTGGCTATAGATAGTGGATAAATAAGATTTTATTTTATTTATTTTAGGAGTGTGATAATGAGATAAAGGAGGAGATAAGCTTGGTTATTTTTTTTAAAATTCGGCTATGGGGGATGAGATAATTGTTGATGTATTTATTTATTTTGAATAGATGTGGATTTATTTGGTTTATTTTGAAGGTGGGACAAGAAGATAATTATGGTGATATTTTATTTGAATAAGTGAGGATTAATTCAAGTTATTTTTGGATGAGCTGATAAAAGGATAATTGTAGATTTATTTTATTTATTTTGAATAGGAGATTAAATTAGGATTTGATAAGTAGAGATAGGTGTGCCGAATTGTGTAAGTTAAATAGGAGCGATCACCTGTTGGAAATTCTTTTCTCCAATTATTTTTCCTCTAGCCGAAGTTCTCCTCTCATCTCACTCTCTTTGTGCCGAAATTCCAAGAAGCAAAAAGACCATTTGTGTTTCTTCTTCTCTTCTATTTGTGAGCATTAGTCGAACCTTGTAAGTGCCATACTCCCATTTGTATTTTATTTTTATTAAAGAGCCATAGCTGAATATTAATGTGCCAAATTCTCCCAAGTCTCTGCCATTCTTCTTTTCTTCATATGAATTTCAACGCCACACCTATTCTCTTTAGTAGCCGAATATTGTAATTTTTCTTTTGAAGCCATAATCGAATCTTAAAGGGGGCTCTATTCTCTTCTATTTGTCGCAAGTCTTATAAGCCAAAGTAGGAAAGCCGAAACCTTTTCTTTGGTAGTCTTTGCGAACTTGTTGTGGTAAGTTTTCTATCTTAGCAATCGGTTTGGGTTTTATTTCAGTTGGTGTGCCGAATCAAGTGGTAGTCTTTGGTTTTAAGCCATAATCTAGTGTTTCTTGTGTGTGTAGCCGAAAGAAGAAAGCACTAAGAATTCTTTTGGGATTCGATTCACCAAGGTAAGGTGATATATATTATTCGGCCAAGGGCCATTTTCCTTAGCTTTATGATTAAGCCGATTCTAATAAGTTGTTAAGCAGGGATATTGGTAACTTCGAGAGCAAACAAAAAGTCGGGTTCTAAGTAAGCAAGGTAAGTGGTTGTAGTATACGGCCCTAGGCCATACCATGTGATGAAGTGTTGACCGAATATTGGCTATGGTCTTTTAGGGTCAATCGTCAGAAGCAGACAGAGGCTTCGGGATTCTAGATCGTTTCAGTAAGGATACTTAGTAAGTTTAGATCTACTCTGTATTCGTTCAATAGCCGAAGACTAATTATTTGTAGGTACCAGTGGGTGGCTGATTGCAAAGGGAACTCAGCGTGTGATTCGGGATTTTGTAAGAGACCAAATTGGCATTTAGGGAGAAGAAAGAACCACGTTTCAAGATTGTGTTAGATTCGAGTAGTTCGGGATTTCGCTAAATAGTCAGGTGTGTGATTAACCCACCATTTTCTGGGTTTTTGCTATATTTGCATGTGTGATTCATGTGCTAACCAGTGCAGTGGCAGTTATGTGGTGATTACCCTGAAAAGGGGTATAACGATAATCAGGTTAGTATTATCTGTTGATAAGAATGTGAAATTACCGATGTGAATGTGATAATGCCTATAAAAATGTGATTGTCTGCCTTAATAACATGTGTATGCATTTATTATAATTATGCCACTATTACATGCTGCATGTGCATGGGTGGGATATGGATATGAAGGAAGGAAAGGGTGTACATTATGTACGTGGTCTGATGTTAGCCTTGTGCTACATTGGCGCTTGATGCTAGCTGTGTGCTTCATCAAGGGAGGTGTTGGCTAGGTGCCACATCTCGGCGGATGATAGCTGTGTTCATAACCGTAGATAGAGGATGACCTCGAGTCACCTCGTGGATACAGATATGTGGGGTCACTCAGTTGATCGGTGGGTTAGCCACGGCCTTGAGCAGCAGGTCTACTAAGGTAGGTGCAATGGATGGGCATTAGGTGGGGTCACTCAGGTGATCGGTGGATTAGCCACGACCTTGAGCAGCAGGTATGCTAAGGTAGGTGTAACGGATGGATTATAGGCTGGGTTGGGTGTACTTTGCATATTGTATCTGATATGAGTATTTGATGTGAAAATGGGCCAAGCCCAATTGATATGTGGATTAATGTGAAAAGGGCCAAGCCAAGTATATGAATGTGGATCAGTGTGGAAATGGGCTAAGCCCGATATGTGGAAATTATGCGGTTAATTACCCTGTTACCTGATAAGTGATATGAATATGGGCCCAGCCCAGAATGTGTTATTATGTGAATATGTTATCTTGTTATCTGATATATGGGTTAATATGTGGTTTGACATGTGGGTGGAATTCAGTGGATTAATTACACACTGAGTCTGTATGACTCACCCAATTTTTATTAAACATCGCAGATGATTCGTGGTGATCGGGCCGGGTTGGAGTGGATACGAGGTGGCCCATGCAGAAGACGTTTTATTTACTTAAATCAGCATATTATTAAGTACTTTTGTTTATTGATTTATTGTAATAAGGCCCAGTTAAAGTATTTGAGCATTTTATTATGTTTAAGCTAGATGACGATTAAATTATCATTTGGAATTGTTTTTATCTTTCAAAAAATTATATTTTTAAAATATTTATTTAAGTTTTAAACCCGGATATTTTGTACTAATCAAATTTTTACTTAGCATTTTAAATATAAAATGTTGTTCTAAAGACAATAAATTTTCATGTTTTATTCTAAAGTTAAAATCTTTTCAAACGTTTTTCCGCAGTGACATACCAGATCCGGTCAGGACTCGTGGGCCGGGTTTGGGGTGTTACAATCCCTGAGCACGTAGCGATCACCGAAGTAAATCTAAAGCATGAGAGCAACCATGAAACACCCCACACCCGGCCCATGAGCCCTGACCGGATCTGGTATGTTCCTCGATGTAAACCGGTTCAACATTCTTTTGTTACTTTGGAAAAACTGTGTGTTTGAGAAAAATGTTTTTGGGTTGGGCTCGAGTTGAAAACAGGTTTATTTTATATTGAAAACCCTTTAGTTTAGGTGACAAAACATTTAGAATTTATTTTAGAATAAATTTATTTGATCTTTAATTAATGAAAATTTCGTAACATAATGAATAAAAGCAAAATAAAGTAATTCAAGTATGGCCTTATTACATCAAAATAAATCCCAAAATTTAAATTCCAAGTACGTAAAATAGAAAGTCCAAATAAAATAAAATTCCTCGCTGAGCATGGCCATCCCTAAGCTTCTGCCGACCCGGTCCATCACTGATCGTCACCTGGAAGAAAAAGTTCCCCAACGGGGTGAGTCAAACAGACTCAATGTGTAACCAACACAAAATTTAATAACTCAGGCATACATTATCATATCACATACATATTCATATATCAGATAGGAAAAAGTGATGCAACCCGAACCCAAACCTATATGCCATCCGCTACACATCACCCGTACCATCCCGCACAGCATGGGGACTACTAATCAACCCTCCATCTGCTACACACCATAGAAGGTAGTCGCTGCAGTTGACGTGCTCATCGCCCTTATAAAATTCGTGGCATAGCCACCAGATTAAATAATTGTGACCGAAGTCACCACATTCAGATAATGTGACCGAAGTCACCACATTCAGATAATGTGACCGGAGTCACCACATTCACTTCCCTTTTTTCATATCATGCACATCATGCCTTAATTCACATTCTTATCTCTTTCCACATATTATATATAACAGGTATTCATAATCCTAGTAGGAGTAGGAAAAGTACCTGGGTACTTTGTACCATAGCATGGTACCTTAGCCATATTCACATTATTATAAACATGCTCATATTACATATTGCAATAAATCTTATTAAAAGATAGTGTGGGATACACACCTGATTCGCTTAACAAATTCACTGAAATCCCGAAATCTGATCTACTGCCTTAGATCTTTAACTCCCTACATTCGGCCACACTTAGCATATTAGGCCAAACAACCAAATCCCGAAGGATTAACACACTTAAATCCTTACCTTGCTGTCGATTTGCCTACAAATCAAGTCCCGAAACGTTATAGACTCTCTTCCTTGTAATCGGCTAACACTAGATCACATAACAGATTAGCCTCCGACTTTTAAATAATAGATCTAATCACAATAAAATGGCCTAAGGCCGAATACTTTGTTGTCTTACCTAGATCCTTAAATCCGGAAATAGTTGACTTGGACAGAACCCGAGAGATATCCTCCTTGTAGTCGACAACTAGCAAATCCCGAAACCTTTTTCCAAAGATTCGGCCAATATCATTAAGGTTAGTTTCTAACATTCGGCTATATAAGGAAAAAGGAATGATCAAGACAATAATCGGCCCTTACCCTATTTATGAAAGTCGACAGCACTTCTTCTTGATACTCCTTGAGATATTCGACTATAGGCAACTTGATTTCGGCTTCCTTGAATAATCGGCTATGGTCTTAAAAAGGCTTACTTCCGGCTTTTGAATGGTATGAGGGAATCGGCTATGGGCTGTCTTTGGGGTTTCGACTTTTGATGAATTGAAACAAAGAAGAAGAAGAAGAAGAAGAATAGAGATGGAGGATTCGGAATGATGGAATAAGGAGAAGGGAAATTCGGTAGAGGCTTCAATAGAGAAGAGAATAATGGCCTTAATTCCTTCTTTAGCCGAAATTACTACCAAGAGAGTCCCTTGGCCGGCCAACACATGCTCCTTATCAAATCCCTCCTTTTTCTCCTCTTATCACCTCATTTAAAATTAAAAAAATAATCTATCATTTATCTCTTGAAAATTAAAGGGTAAAAACTCCTAAAATTTAGCCATGTGCCGCCCCCTACTCCCTCTTATTGACGTCACATGCTAAAATCAAAGCCTTAAAATTTTGCTTCCCACGCGACTCGAACACAAGTCCTTCCCCTTAGCAGGTGGTGTCATTTCCAGAGCCCTAAGTGGCACCTCCAAGCCACTTTTCCAAGCTCATTTGTGTGTCATGTTTTGCATACAATTCCTCTTAAGACCCTGTCAGGCTTAGCTCCCCTTTTCAACTTTAAAAATCTAATAATTCCTAAGGTATTTAACTATACACTATGGTTCATAAAATTCATAGAACACATTCAGAATATTCATAAGCATCCTTTCACATACGATTAAGCAAGAATGCATAAGCCCTAGTCCAGGATATTACAGTTCTACCCCCTTAAAATAATTTCGTCCTCAAAATTACCTGGCTGAAATAAATGAGGGTATTGCTGTCTCATTGCTTCTTCTGGCTCCCATGAAGCTTCTTCCGATCCATGATTGTGCCATAACACTTTGACTAGAGGAACTGACTTCCTCCGTAACACTTTCACATCACGTTCCAATATCTGAATCGGCTCTTCTTCATAGGACAAATCTGGTCTTAGCTCCACCTCCTCAACTGGTACCACATGAGATGGGTCTGATCGATATCGACGTAGTATGGACACATGGAATACGTCGTGCATCCGCTTTCAATTCGGCGCCCAACCGGTATGCCACTGGACCAATTCACTTCAATACTCGATAAGGTCCTATAAACCTTGGACTTAACTTTCCTTTTCATCTAAATCTCATTACCTTCTTCCAAGGTGACACTTTAAAGAACACTTGATCTTCCACATCGAACTCTATTTCCTTCCGTTTTAGGTCTGCGTACGACTTTTGCCTATCAGATGCTTCCTTCAATCGTGCCCGAATTATCTCAACCTTTTCTTCGGATTCTGCCACCATTTCTAGACCCAAAACTCGATGTTCTCCCAATTCCATCCAACATGTAGGAGTCTGACACTTCCGACCATACAACACTTCATACGGTGCCATCCGAATACTAGCCTGATAGCTGTTGTTGTAGGCGAACTCTGCTAGAGGTAAATAGTCTTCCCAACTTCCTCGGAAATCCATCACACAGCCTTTCAACATATCCTCTAACACTTGTATTACTCGCTCAGACTGCCCGTCTGATTGTGGATGAAAAGCCGTAGTGAAGTCCAACTTAGTGCCTAAAGCTTGATGAAGTGCCCTCCAAAACCGAGACGTAAATCTTGGGTCTCTATCCAAAATGATTGACACCGGCACTCCATGTAACCTCACAATTTCTGCCGCATACAATTTTGCCAACTTTTGCAAGGAATAGTCAACTCTCACTGGCATAAAATGCACGGACTTAGTCAACCGATCCACTATCACCCATATCGAGTCCTTCTTAGTAGGCGTAAGGGGAAGCCCACTAACGAAGTCCATGGTGATTCTCTCCCACTTCCACTGCGGAATCTCGATTGGCTGAAGTAATCCCGAAGGAACTTGGTGTTCCGCCTTAACTTGCTGACACATCAGACATTTTCCAACGAATTCTGTAACTTCCTTCTTCAAACCAGAGTACCAAAATTGTTCCTTTAGATCTCTGTACAACTTAGTGCCTCCAGGATGCATAGCATAAGGGCTACTATGCGCTTCCCGAAGAATCCTCTGTCTTAACTCCTCGTCCCTCGACATACAGACTTTTCCCTTGAAGCACAATACTCCCTCATCATTAACACCATAATCCTCTAACTCTCTATTCTGTACTTGCTGAACTTAGCACTTAACTCATCATCAACCAACTGTCCCTCTTTAACTTCATTCAACCACGTTGGCTTAACTTACAGCTCTGCCAGTAGACTTCCATCATCATACAAGCTCTGATGTGCAAACATCACCCTCAGATTCGACACAACCTTTCGACTTAGGGCATTCGCCACTACATTCGCCTTGCCCGGATGATACTCTATAGAACAGTCATAATCCTTCAGCAATTCCACCCACCTTCGCTGTCTCAAGTTCAACTCCTTCTGAGTCAACAGATACTTGAGGCTCTTGTGATCCGTGTAAATTATCGACTTTTCTCCATAAAGATAATGCCTCCACACCTTAAGAGCGAAGACCGCAGCCGTTAATTCCAAGTCATGAGTCGGGTAATTACCTTCATGAGGCCTTAACTGTCGAGACGCATAAGCGACTACTTTTCCATCTTGCATTAGTACACAGCCTAATCCCGTGTGCGAAGCGTCACAGTACACCACAAAATCCTTTCCTGCCTCTGGCTGAATTAACACTAGAGCTTCAGTCAAAACCCTCTTGAGCTTCTCAAAGCTCTCCTGTTGCTTATCCGTCCATACAAAGGGTACTTCCTTTCTTAATAGCTTTGTCAAAGGCGCGGCTATTGACGAAAACCCTTCCACGAACCTTCTGTAATAGCCTGCCAAACCTAAGAAACTACGAATCTCAGCCACGGACCTTGGTGGTTTCCAATCCAACACTGCTTCGATCTTCCTAGGATCCACTCTTATTCCCTCTGCGGACACCACATGCCCTAAGAATGCCACCTCCTTAAGCCAAAATTCACACTTGCTAAATTTGGCATAGAGCTTCTTCTCCCTTAATACTTGTAACACTATTCGTAGGTGCTCATCATGCTCTTCCTTTAACTTCGAGTATACTAAGATGTCGTCGACGAATACAACGATGAACCTATCCAAGTAAGGTTGAAAAACCCGGTTCATCATATCCATAAATGCGGCTGGGGCGTTCGTCAACCTAAACGGCATTACTAAAAACTCAAAATGGCCGTATCTTGTCCTAAAGGCGGTCTTATGGATATCTGCTTCTTTCACCTTTAACTGATGATATCCTGACCTTAAGTCGATCTTTGAGAAAACTGTAGCCTCCTTAAGCTGATCGAACAGGTCATCTATCCTTGGCAAAGGATACTTGTTCTTAATGGTCAGCTTATTCAATTGACGATAATCTATGCACATACGCATAGTTCCATCCTTCTTCTTCACAAACAGGACCGGTGCTCCCCATGGAGACACACTGGGTCGAATGAACCCACGATCCAGCAATTCTTGGATTTGAGCCTTGAGCTCAACTAAGTCCTTGGCGCCATTCGGTATAGAGCGATTGACACAGGAGCTGTTCCCGGTAGCAAGTCTATTCCAAATTCCACCTCCTTATCTGGGGGTATTCCTGGTAGCTCCTCTGGAAAAACATCCACGAAGTCCCTTATCATTCTAACTCCACTAATTCCCCCTTCTTTTGCGTCTACAGCACTAACGAAGGCCAGAAATGCCTTGCACCCTTTCCGAACCATCTTCTCAGCCTTCAATGCCGAAACTACATTAGACAGGTAGTTTCTTCTTTCTCCCATCATGACCACTACTTCATCCTCTGGGGTCCTTAACTCCATTCGCTTAGCTGCACAATCCAACACAGCCTGGTGCTCTACTAACCAATCCATACCAAGTATGAGTTCAAACTCTCCGAAGGGAAGTTCCATTAAGTCGGCTCGAAATTTCACTCCCTGAATCTCTAGAGGTACACTCCGAAAGATCTTATCTACCACTACAGTTTGGCCTAATGGGCTTACTACAGTCATCTACCTATTAGAAAGTTCAGAGTCTAGGCCTAGTGTTTCTACTACACTACATGCAACATAGGAATGGGTCGAGCCCACATCAATCAGAGCATAATAAGGCTTTCCAAATACAAGGAACGTACCGGTTATGACGTCCGGTGCATCGCCATCCTCCCTCCGGTGAACTGCATAAACCAAACCCGGCTGTCTAGTCTCAGTAACACCTCTGCCCGGTGTTCCACGTCATCTGCCGGCACCATTGCCTCTGTTGTTCGAACCACGACCTCGCTGCGGCTGCTATCCACCTCTACCAGCCTGATTAACATTCTGAGCTGCTGGTTAATTCCTATCCGGTTTCATAGGACAGTCCTTGATCATATGGTCCTTGGACCCACACTTAAAGCATCCTCCCGTCTTTTTCCAACACTCACCTAAGTGCTTCTTCCCACACTAATCACAAGTACGATCCCTCCTGTAGCAACTTGCTGACCTCGCGGCCTGTCGACTCTAGGCCTCTTCTGAACATTCCCCGCTGATCCAGACGATCCAAAACTTCTTTTTTGTCTGTTCTGGTCAAAGTTCTACTTTGTAGAATCCTTAATTCCTTCAGCTACCTTAGCTTTCTCTACTAAAGTAGAAAACTCCTGTTCCTGATGTGGAGCTATTAACAGTCTCAGATCATCCCTTAACCAGTCCTCAAATCGAACACATTGCTCATGCTCCGTAGCTACTACTCCTTGAGCATACCGGTTTAACCTCAGAAATTCAGCTTCGTACTCCGTTAGGACTTGTTCCCTTGAACTAGCCACCCCTACCGTGTCCTCGTACGTTTCCACGTCCCTCAGATCTCATGTCTACGTTCGTGCTTTAATCTGATTAAGAAATTTTATGAATTAATACTTGTTTCACTGACTATCCGCGAAGAAATTTTATGAAACGAGAATTAATAGGAGTTCTTTCAGTCAATCAAAGGTTCAAGTTCTCTATCCTAATTCAGAGAAGCACATTCATTCAAACATTCATTCACACACGTTCTCTATTTCTCTATTTTTTTGTCTATTCCTACCCTAGGGGTATTTTCGTAATTTGTCCTACAGGAGTATTTTCGTAATTTTTCAAAATTAGATTCCTTGGTGATTTTGTCAATAAGGGTATTTCGGTAATTTTGCATTCCTGAGGGTATTTTGGAAATTTTAAAATCCGAGGTACTTCGGTAATTTTGAAGCTCGTGGGTATTTTGGTAATAAACCAGGATAAATTTGTAAAGTTTAATAATTCAGGGGTATTTCAAAATTTGCAAAACTTTGAGGGTTCTTTTTGAGAATTTGTTTTCCAAAACGGTGATATTGCAAAAATTTTGGAAATTAGGGTCATTTTGGTAATTTGCAGGTTAGGGGCAATTTCGTAAAATTTTTTTTTCCAAATCAAGGTATTTTGATTTTTGCAAATTAGGGTTTTTGGATACTTTTGCAGAGTAAGAAAATTTTATTGAAACCGAAGGTAATATGGAAATTTTAGAAACCAAGGGCATTTTTGTAATTTTACCACTAGGGGTATTTAGGTAATTTTCATAAATCGGAAATTTTTTGAAAAATTTTGTAAAAATAGTTCTCAAAAATTAAAAGGGTAATTTTAAGAGTTTTAAAACTAGGGTTTTTATAAAAATACGGGTAGTTCCCTTTCGGGTTTCAGTTATTGGGTTTAGCCTATGAATAAGTCCTCATGGTTAGGGTGAACCGAAGCTACGCACCAAGTAGGATTCCAGCGAAGAGGAGGTGATTCATTAGGACTGCTTAAGTACCAGGCTCTTCCGGATCCAATCCTAGACATGCGCACAGGGGTTGCCACACCCTAACTCGGTGACTTAGCCATAGGTTTGTTTAATTAGGCATTAAGTCTTATGTAATAGTTTGGGTACACTAGTCCTAGGGTTCACATACTTAATATTCCAATCTACGTTCCATTTCTACCCTTCTACAATTCATACAATAGATAGGGGTACTTACCTGGTGGACTTCGGGTCGGAGACTTAGGTGCCATGCCAGAAACCTGCTTAAAAACTTTCTAAAAATTCATTTGGGCTCGATTTTGAAAACATTTTGGGCCTTAAACCCCAGGCCGAGGGTTTAAAATTGGGCTCTGATACCAAATTGAAACACCCCACACCCGGCCCACGAGCCCTGACCGGATCTAGTATGTTCCTCGATGTAAACCGGTTCAACATTCTTTTGTTACTTTAGAAAAACTGTGTGTTTGAGAAAAATGTTTTTGGGTTGGGCTCGAGTTGAAAACAGGTTTATTTTATATTGAAAACCCTTTAGTTTAGTTGACAAAACATTTAGAGTTTATTTTAGAATAAATTTATTTGATCTTTAATTAATGAAAATTTCGTAACATAATGAATAAAAGTAAAATAAAGTAATTCAAGTATGGCCTTATTACATCAAAATAAATCCCAAAATTTAAATTCCAAGTACATAAAATAGAAAGTCCAAATAAAATAAAATTCCTCGCTGAGCATGGCCACCCCTAAGCTTCTGCCGACCTGGTCCATCACTGATCATCACCTGGAAGAAAAAGTTCCCCAACGGGGTGAGTCAAACAGACTCAATGTGTAACCAACACTAAAATTTAATAACTCGGGCATACATTATCATATCACATACATATTCATATATCGAGATAGGAAAAAGTGATGCAACCCAACCCAAACCTATATGCCATCCGCTACACATCACCCGTACCATCCCGCACAGCATGGGGACTACTAAGTCAACCCTCCATCCGCTACACACCATCGAAGGCAGTCGCTGCAGTCGACGTGCTCATCGCCCTTATAAAATTCGTGGCATAGCCACCAGATTAAATAATTGTGACCAAGTCACCACATTCGAATAATGTGACCAAAGTCACCACATTCGAATAATGTGACCGGAGTTACCATTTCACTTCCCCTTTTCATATAACTCAATGCCCCATATCATACATATCATGCACATCATGCCTTAATTCACATTCTTATCTCTTTTCACATATTATATATAACATGTATTCATAATCCTAGTAGGAGTAGGAAACGTACCTGGGTACTTTGTACCATAGCATGGTACCTTAGCCATATTCACATTCTTATAAACATGCTCATATTACATATTGCCATAAATCTTATTAAAAGATAGTGTGGGATACACACCTGATTCGCTTAACAAATTCACTGAAATCCCGAAATTTGATCTACTGCCTTAGATCTTTAACTCCCTACATTCGGCCACACTTAGCATTTTTAGGGAAAAGCCTATTCGGCCAAACAACCAAATCCCGAAGGATTAACACACTTAAATCCTTACCTTGCTGTCGATTTCCCTACAAATCAAGTCCCGAAACATTATAGACTCTCTTCCTTGTAACCGGCAAACACTAGATCACATAACAGATTAGCCTCCGACTTTTAAATAATAGATCTAATCACAATAAAATGGCCTAAGGCTGAATACTTTATTGTCTTACCTAGATCCTTAAATCCCGAAATAGTTGACTTGGAGAAAACCCGAGAGATATCCTCCTTGTAGTCGACAACTAGCAAATCCCGAAACCTTTTTCCAAAGATTCGGCCAATATCATTAAGGTTAGTTTCTAACATTCGGCTATATAAAGAAAAAGGAATGATCAAGACAATAATCAGCCCTTACCCTATTTATGGAAGTCGACAGCACTTCTTCTTGATACCCTTTGAGATATTCGACTATAGGCAAGAATGAACTTGATTTCGGCTTCCTTGAATAATCGGCTATGGTCTTAAAAAGGCTTACTGCCGGCTTTTGAATGGTATGAGGGAATCGGCTATGGGCTGTCTTTGGGGTTTCGGCTTTTGATGAATTGAAACAAAGAAGAAGAAGAAGAAGAATAGAGATGGAGGATTCGGCAATGATGGAATAAGGAGAAGGGAAATTCGGCAGAGGCTTCAATGGAGAAGAGAATAATGGCCTTAATTCCTTCTTTAGCCTAAATTACTACCAAGAGAGTCCCTTGGCCGGCCAACACACGCTCCTTATCAAATCCCTCCTTTTTCTCCTCTTATCACCTCATTTAAAATTAAAAAAATAATCCATCATTTATCTCTTGAAAATTAAAGGATAAAAACTCCTAAAATTTAGCCATGTGCCGCCCCCTACTCCCTCTCATTGACGTCACATGCTAAAATCAAAGCCTTAAAATTTTGCTTCCCACGCGACTCGAACACAAGTCCTTCCCCTTAGCAGGTGGCGTCATTTCCAGAGCCCTAAGTGGCACCTCCAAGCCACTTTTCCAAGCTCATTTGTGTGTCATGTTTTGCATACAATTCCTCTTAAGGCCCTGTCAGGCTTAGCTCCCTTTTTCAACTTTAAAAATCAAATAATTCCTAAGGTATTTAACTATACACTATGGTTCATAAAATTCATAGAACACATTCAGAATATTCGTAAGCATGCTTTCACATACGATTAAGCAAGAATGCATAAGCCCTAGTCCAGGATATTACAAACCAAGAACCAAGTAAGCTTTAACAGCTTTGTATGTTATAAGCAATTATATAACAATGCATTAAAACATTATATTAGAAAATTTTCACATTTCAAGACCCTTAGGCTGAATATCCCCACATTCAATAATAGCTTTCACATAGATCTATAATCCATTCCACATCTCAAAACAAATACATACACATTTGTACAAGTCTATATATATATTATCTACTAAATTTCTTACTTACATTTCAAACCATATAAATCACAATTTAATATGTATAATACATAATTTTCATTTCAACAACCAAAACTTACCTATTATACAAAAGATGATTTATCATCGCATACCTGTTCGCTTTATTCTGTTAAACACCTTCGTTAACTAATTAAATTAAAAGATCGACAAACCTGCACACTCAATGCAAAAACCATATCACATGTCACGTGCTTAGAGTCGTCATACTAATACCTTGCACACTTAGTGCCAACTCCTTGTAACGTATTGCACACTTCTCGCACACTTAGTGTTATACAAGCAAAGTCGCACACTTAGTGCTCATTGACTGATTTTGCACACTTAGTGCTCGGTATACAATTTCGCACATTATTGCATTTCCCAGACTTAATCCTTATTTATATAAACATAAAACATAAACCTCAATTGCATATATATAATTTCGCTTATTTCATTTCTATGATCAACATCACATTCAATTGTATCATTGCCATACATATGCATCACATTCGGTTATATTCATTCCTCAATTCAATGTGACATTCGGTTATATCAATGCCAATATACACATCACATTCGGATGTCATCATCTCTCAATTCAACACCACATTTGACTATATCATTGATATATATACATATATACAAATACACATCACATTCAAGTGAAAAAAATGACATATATACCTACCTCTCAGTCGGTTATACTTTATACGTATATAATAATACTTTCAGCTATATTAAAAACCAGCATACATACTTCCATTAAATTTTAGGTATATCAATATAGATAAATTCCATACAACATGATTGCTTAAAAACTTACCTCAGATATCGACGGACTCGATTTCCCAACTATTCAATTAACTTCGTTTTTCCCCGATCCACTCCCGATCGTTTTTGTTCTTGATCTAAATAAATTTCAAATTAAGCTCATTCAACATATTTTCATTCAATTTAATCCAAAAACACATTAATGGGCAAATTACATTTTTACCCCTAATATTTCACAATTTCACAATTTAGTCCCTATTGGACAAAACACAAAATATGCAAAATCTCACAACAACATAGCTAGGCTGAATCTTCCTTATAATTATGTAAGTCCATACATTTCATTTATTTTGCATTTTGGACCCTCAATTTATTATTTTTGCAATTTAATCATAATTACTCAAAATCATCAAAAACTCCAATACAAAACATATCTTTAATATTTCATCATTAAATAACACAAAATACATATATTCATCAATGGAATATCACAAAATATTCATCAATTTCTAAAATTAAGACATGGGCTTTGTAGTACTCGAAGCAACGATCTCAAAAACGTAAAAATTATCAAAAATCGAGCTAGTTACATACCTTGATTCAAGCTTAAGAATGACTGAACCTAAGCTTTGTCTATTTTTTTCTTTTATGTTTGTATTCGGTCAAGAAAATAAAGATGAACAAAATGCTATTATTTTATGTTTTATTAACATATATATTAACATAATATTTAATTACCTTTATAACCTTTATTATAAATAAATAAAACATTATAATATAAGGTCATTAAATCCATGACCAGCCACTATCTATTAAAATGGACTTTTTTCAATTTAAATGCTTCCATTTAAAAAGACATCCACAATTTGGTCTTAACACATTAAACTATCAAGTTTTCACTTTACACGATTAAGCCCATTTTAATAATTCGACACTCAAACAATAATATTAAATCGCTAAAATTTCACACATAGCAATTCAGACATAATTAACATAGAAAATAATTTTAAAATATTTTTCAAACTCGGATTTGTGGTCCTGAAACCACTATTCTAATTAGGGTAAAAATCGGGCTGTTACAACTCTACCTCCTTAGGGATTTCCGTACCAGAAAATCTTATCGGTGAATAGGTTTGGGAAACATTCTTTCATCGAAGCCTCAAGTTCTCAAGTTACTTCCTCGTTTCCGTGCTTAAGCCAAAGCACTTTTATCAACGATATTTTCTTATTTTGCAACTCTTTCACTTCACGAGCCAGGATACGGATCGGTTCCTCTTCATAAGTTAAATCAGACTGTATAGCAACCTTTGATGGATTAATCACATGAGAAAGGTCAAATCTGTACCATCAGAGCATCAAAACATTAAAAACATTGTGGATATTTTCTAATTCAGGTGGCAGTAGCAATCTATACGCAATCGGCCCAATCCGCTCCAAAACTTCATATGGTCAAATAAATCTCGGACTCAATTTGCCCTTACGACCAAATCTGAGTATTTTCTTCCACGGTGAGACTTTTAAAAATACTCGGTCACCAATCTGAAACTCTATGTCTTTACATTTCAAATCTGCATAGGATTTCTAACAGTCTAATGCTGGTTTCAAACTTTCGCGGATCACTTTTACTTTCTGTTCAGTCTCTTTGATTAGATCAACCCCGTGTATCTTGCTTTCACTTAGCTCGGTCCAATACAAAGGTGTACGACATATACGACCGTACAAAGCCTCGTAGGATGCCATTTTAATACTCGATTGAAAGCTATTATTGTATGCAAATTCAATCAAAGGCAAGTATCTTTCCCACGTACCCTCGAACTCGAGAACACAACATCTCAACATATCCTCAAGTATTTGAATAATTCTCTCGGATTGGACATCCGTCTGAGGGTGAAAAACTGTGCTAAAATGCAATTTGTACCTAATGCATCTTGCAGTTTCTTCCAAAAACGTGATGTAAACCTCGGATTTCTATTCGAAACAATAGAAATAGGTACTTCGTGTAATCGTACAACTTGAGAAATGTACAATTGAGCTACCTTTTCGAGCGAGTAATCTGTACGGACCGGGACAAAGTGAGCTAACTTCGTCAATCTATCAACAATAACCCAGATTGTATCTTTCTTGCTTGGTGTCAACAGTAACCCAGATACAAAATTCATCGTGACTCGATCCCATTTCCATTCGGGTATCATAATCGGCTGAAGCAATCCAGATGGCACCTGATGCTCGGCTTTTACTTGTTGACATATCAAACATTTCGACACGAAATCTGAAATATCCCGTTTCATACCGTGCCACCAGTAATGCTGTCTTAAATCATTATACATTTTCGTGCTACCCGGGTGAATAGACAATTTACTATATGAGCTTCATTACAAATCATCTGAATCAACTTAGGATCCTTTGGTACATATAATCGGTTTTTGAACCACAAACATCCCTCAGCATCAATCTGAAATTCTGAGTCAGCATTCGAACCACATTGATTCGCAAATCTGTTGATCAAATAACTACGTTCATTGCACATAAAGCAAATAGTGATTTTCGACTTAGAGCATCGGCAACCACATTAGCCTTCCCCGGGTGATAATCACTCACAAGCTCATAGTCTTTTAATAATTCCAACCATGATCGTTGTCTTAAATTTAGATCCTTCTGAGTCATTAAGTACTTTAAACTTTTATGATCGGAGTAGACATGGCATTTTTCACCGAATAGGTAGTGGCGCCATATCTTCAGAGCAAAAACTATGGGGGCTAATTCGAGATCGTGCATCGGATAGTTCTTTTCATGTGGCTTTAACTGTCTCAAGGCGTAGGCTACAACCTTATCGTCCTGCATCAAAACACAGCCTAGATCATTCAAGGACGCATCACTGAAGATAACAAACTCTTTACCCGACTCTGGCTAAACAAGCACTGGAGTTTCAGTCAATAAAGTTTTCAACTGATCGAAACTCTTCTGCACTTTTCCATCCACTCGAATTTAACATCTTTTTGAAGTAGCTTTGTCATCAGAGTTGCAATCATTGAGAAACCTTTCACAAAGCATCTATAATAACTGGCAAGTCCCAGAAAACTCCAAACTTCAGTAATATTCCGCGGGGGTCTCCAATCAAATATTGCCAAAATCTTACTCGGATCAACCCGAATACCTGATGCTGAAACAACATGCCCTAAGAAGCTAACTTCGTGTAACCAGCACTCACATTTACTAAATTTTGCGTACAACTTCTTATCACGCAAAATCTACAGCACAAGTCTCAAATGTTCGGCATGCTCGGTCTCATCACGCGAATATATCAGAATGTCATCAATAAACACAACCATGAACCGATCCAAATACTGTTTGAATACCCTGTTCATCAAATCCATCAAAACAATAGGGGTATTAGTGAGTCCAAACGGCATCATCAAGAACTCGTGGTCGTATCTCGTCTGGAAAGCAGTCTTAGGCACATCAGAGTCTCTAACTCGTAGCTAATAATAACCTGATCTTAAATCGATCTTTGAAAATATTGAGGCTCCTTTTAGCTGATCAAATAAATCATCGATGCGCGGCAACGTGTATTTATTCTTTATGGTCACTTTATTGAGCTGTAGATAGTCGATGCACATTCTTAACGTTCCATCTTTCTTCTTCACAAATAACACTGGTGCACCCCAGGGAGAGAAACTCGGTCGAGTAAAACCCCTGCCTATCAACTCTTGCAACTGAGCTTTCAACTCTTTTAATTCAGTCGGTGCCATTCTATATGGAGCTATGGAGATCGAAGTCGTCGCTGGCACTAACTCAATTCCAAACTCTGCCTCCCGAATAGGTGGCAAACCCGGTAATTCTTCTGGAAACGCATTCGAGTATTCACATACAGCTGGTACAGATTCAATCTTCCTTTCAGTTACTTTACTATCAATTACATAAGAAAAGTAAGCTTTACATCCCTTTCTCAAGTGCTTTCGAGCCAACATCAAGGATATCACTGCTGGTAAACCGTTTAAATCGGTAGACTCAATTCGAATTATCTCATTATTCTGGCACCGCAGATCAATAGTCTTTCGTCTACAATTCATTACAGCATCGTGTACGGTTAACCAATCTATACTGAGAATGATATCAAACTCATCAAATGGTAGTAGCACACCTTATCAACTAGCACACACCGACCCAAGGGGTTCGAAACCCGAATCACAAACTCAGTAGACTCAACAGGTAAAGTCTTATTGGATACTAATGTTTCACACACATAGAAATGAGTTGAACCGAGATCAATCAGAGCAATTACATTAGTATTAAAGAGAGTAAATGTACCAGTGATAACATCTGGAGATGAAGCTTCCTCTCGGGCACGAATGGCATAGGCTCTGGCAGGCGCACGAGCCTCGGATCGAACAGCTATATCTGAAGTCCCTCTCTGAGTACCGCTCCTACCTCCCGCATTTCGGCGTGGCCTACCTCTAACTGCAGCACCACTCGATCTCACACTCTGAGCATTATCCTTCTCAGCTAATTCTGGGCAGTCCCAAATTAAATGATCCTGCGAGCCACAGTTTTAGCAAACTCGGTTGTTGAACTTGCCCCAACATTCACCAAAATGTCGCCTACAATACTGTTGACACTTGGGTTTATTCGGTCGAGTATTGCCAACACTAGTAATCGATGTGGCTCGTGAACTCACTGGTGGTCGCTCTCATATGGAAATCCCAACATTAGTCTTAGATCGGCTACTGTCATTTCGAAACTTCTTTGATGCCATCTGAGAAGTTTTACTTGCTGATCTCTTGTGAAAATCTCTGGCTTCGAACTCATCTTTTCTTTTCTCTTTTTCGAGCTCTTCGGCCTTGTAAGCTCGCTCGACAAGTACTACGAACTCTTTTATTTCAAGTATACCGACAAGCAATTTTATGTCTTCATTCAGTCCTTCCTCAAATCTTTTACACATAGCATCCTCGGTTGCAACACACTCTCGGGCATAACGGTTGAGTCTCAAAGCTCAAGCTCGTAACCAGATACGGACATACGACCCTATTTTAATTTGAGAAATTCTTTGCGCTTCTGATCAATGAATCGTTGACTGATATACTTATTGCGAAACTCCGTCTGAAAGAAATACTAAGTGACCCGTGCCGGAACAACTGAAACCAAAGTGTTCCACCAATAATAGGCATAATCCCGTAAAAAAGATATAGCACATTTCAAGCACTCTTCGGGCGTACAAGATAGTTCAATGAAGACACGAATAGTATTATCGAGCCAAAATTCTGCCCGCTTAGCATCATCACTAGCTGTGGCCCTAAACTCTTCAGCTCCATATTTTCTGATTTTATCAATAGGAGGCTTATTTAATATCTCAGGATTAACGATTGGGGGTACCACAAGTATTACAGGTGGATTATCAGGTTCGGGGGTTGTTGAACAACTAGATTTATCCGGATATACTGATTAAACCAATCATTCATTATACTAAAGAAGGCTTGCCTAGCCCCCTCATCTTGGTTACTTGTAGTTGGCCGAGATTCAACCGACGCGGTCCCTTGCACGGGAGCAGGCGCTGCACTCTCAACATCCTCAGCTACGGCTCGTTCGGGATCAGGATCCATTTACTATAAGAAAGAAAAAAAAAAGACATATTTCCTTGTCAGAAGTCATCACACTATCACAATAAAAATTATGGCATGTATAGTTAGACTTACACGCGCTATGTTAGTCCGAAAACTGACTAAACCGTAGCTCTGATACCAATAAAATGTAACACCCCTAACCCGTATCCGTCGTCGGATTAGGATTAGAAGGCATTACCGGACAAAACACAGTTAATCACGATCATTATATACAATTCATGCATAAAGTCATATCAACTTCTTTACAAAAATTTTCAAAAATCAAATAACATTTATACACCCATTCATATAAGTCATATTACACATATTTAAAACATATAGCCAATTAAGAACCAATCATGCTTTATTACTTATAAAATTCGAATCATACAAGTATCTCATTCACGATATTTGAATATCATTTTATAATCAAACATTTTTCATTTCATATACCATTCATAAATCGAGACATCCATTCTTATTAATCTATCTCATTAACTATTAACCTAATATATATCATAATTTATTTCATAATATGACCATATCAAATTTGTCAAATACAACATTTCCAAGTCATTCCACAAAGCAAATTATACATAAAAAAATTAGGTCATTAATAAGTCACATCAAATAATCAAATTCATGAGGCATAGCATAGTCATTTCATAACTTAGCTTATAGGTACTTATACATTAAAGCTAGAACATATACATCAACAAAAATATACCACATATTATACTTGTAAAATGAGCTACATTCAAGGCCGATTATACATTATACCTATTATTACTCAATGCCGAATTCATGTAGCCAAACACCACATATATAAATACCATAAAATATACTTCCAAAGTAAGCTTATAACATGAACGTATATACAAATATTAACACCATGATCAAACATAACCGAACTCAAGCTTAGAAAATGAAGCCATATAATTAAGCACCAAGCATGGACACATCATGAATTATACTTGTAACACCCCAAACCCAGCCTAAACACCATGACCGGATCTGGCATGTCAATAGGAAATAGTTAGAAAGTTTACGAGCTTCAGAAGAGTTTTTAAGACATTTTCAAAATCTCAAGTTTCATGGCTCAGTTGAAAACCCGTTGTTCATTTAAGTTACAAATTTAATTAGACAAGCCTCGCAATTAGGCGACATTTGAAAACAATTATCGATTATTAAATTATTAGATTATTAACAGAATCCCTTTTTATAAAAACGTTGTTTGACAGGTTGCAAAGAAAACTTCAGGTTGTATTATTATTTTTAAAATGTCCCATCAAGCAGATTGTAATTAATATGTCCCAGAATTTAAAATCCAAAAGAAAATTTCCAAACTTTGAAGTGGCCTTATTACAAATCAAGAAAAATCCCCAAAAGTAGCAAACGATAATCAAATTAAAGTTTATTAGAGTAACCCATGCATAGCCACCTCGAGTCCACTCCACCCCAGTCTAAAGAACTAAGAATTACCTGCAAGTTGTTAAGGAAAGAGTGAGTCACAAGACTCAGTGTGCAATTACTGAACATAATCCACAAGTGGGCCTGAGCCCCAAAACACCATCGGCCGAAGCCCAACCATTACAGCATAAACAAATAATCAACATGATAGCCCAACCCAGCCTAATTTTCAATCCTCTACACTCCACTCCATATGTCCATCCTCAACACACCTATGGGGATTTCTACAATCAACCCTTCATCCTCTACACTCCTCTTTGGCAGTCATACTGACAGACACACTGCTCAAAGTCAATATATCATGGTCTAGCCACCGATAACCTTGTGATCAAATCACAGATACGATAATGAGGCACCAAGCCATCATTTAGTGTGACAATGTCACCGATATACACTTCCCCTTCATATCATTAATATCCCAAATCCCATGCACATGCAACATAGTATAATAAACAGGTTATATGATGTCATACATGCAACATTTAGAGCACACACATAATCATGCTATCAACATCATTTATAAGGCTTAATCAAATACACTGAACTTGGGTTTCGGTTTTACCCATCATGGGTAACTCAATCACCATTACCAAGATTTTCAGCTTTCACACATAACACAATAATGATTTATACAATTAAAGAGTGGTGTGGTAATTACACACCTATAAACATGCAAGACTACACTATCAACCTTGTTAACATCCTCACTCGTAGGGATCACAGCGATCTGCTTATCCCTTTCCGAAGACGGCCCACAACCCGGTGGCCAATCTCGAACGGTAGACACCACACGTTTCTTGAACTTAGGGGCTGGGATTACGAGTCTAACCCCCTCCTTGCTTGACTGGCATTTGATTCCATCAAAAGATCTTGGTCAGAAGATGAGTTAAGTCATTGGAACAGAGAAAATAAGAATATATGTTCCAAGTGAAGATTTCTTACCTAGATCGATAGAATCCCGAGATTAGAAGGCTTGGATTAAGAAGTCGATCGAGTACCTAAGAAAATACCAAGTGAGAATCGGTTGAAAGAAAATAGATTAAGAGAGATGGCCTTTCGGCCAAACGAGATACATGAACCCTCCTACCACCATTCGGCTAACACCACTTACCAAGATCTACCAACCGTTGACTAGATGCAGATAGGAGTATGAATGCGAAGTCCCTCCTACATTCGGCCAAAGCACCAAGACACCACCTTAACACCTTTGGTTAATAAGAAGAAAGGCTAGGGAATTTTGGCTAAAGTAAAAGAATTTAAAGAGAGATAAGTGATGGAAGATGATGATTCGGTCAATAGGGAAAATGAGGGATGTGATTCGGCTTTGAAAAGTGAAGCAAGAAAACAAAAAAAACGAGAAGGAGAACAAAGGGTCCTACGGCTTTAGAGTAGAAGAGAAAGAACTAAAACAAAAGTTGACAAAAAAGGCTTGAGAGAATTCGGCAAAGGTTGGTAGTTTAGGGAGAAGCAATTGAGAGAAAAGAGAGAAATGGACAGAAAAGGATGCCCCAACAAGTTACAGCTTACCAAAGAAGGGATGACCAACTAGAAACCTTGGGAATTTCAGCAACTAGAACAAGAAAAAGTGCCGAAAGTGGAACACACCCCAAATGCCGAAAAAAGGACCTTAACACACACAAGCTACTAAAACACACCTAAGTTTCGGCATCTAATCCTACTACCAAAACCAAAACCTACCCCCCAACACTACTAAAAAATTCTGCTAACACCCTTCTCCACTTTCTTCCCCTTGATTTTCTCCTAACCTCACTCTTGGTCACACATTTGAATTCATTTGAATCATTCAAAACCCCTTTTTCACTCTTGTCCACCCTTTTGAAATATTCGACTATGTCCACCTCCACTCTTCAAGGCCCCCAACCGAAACCATCATCCAGGCTCCTTGGCGCATGAGCAAAAAAAAAAAGATACCACATTGCTCACAACGCGAATCGAACATGTACTCTCAATGCTCCCCCTGAGGCGTCACTTACCTGCACCCTAGGTGGCACCTTCTTGCCACTTTAACAACTGAATTCTTGTGTCACCAAACACAAGCAATAATCCTTAAGTCCTGCCCCAGTCAGGTTCCCTTATAAAGTGCCCAAAATTAAAATTTTGGCCAAGGTTCTGACTGAGCCTCGAGCTTCCTGGGGACCCCAAACACATCAAACAACATACAAAGCATACCAAACCTAAAATACAAAGTGAATGCAAAGCCCCCAAATCCCGAATGTTACAGTTCTACCCCCTTAAAGAAATTTCAGCCTCAAAATTACCTGGTTAAAAGAGATGAGGATATTGCTGACGCATAACATCCTCCGCCTCCCATGTCGCCTCTTCCATACCGTGATTTCGCCACAAAACTTTGACCAGAGGAACTAATTTCCTTCTTAGCACCTTGACGTCTTGTTCCAAGATCTGAATTGGTTCCTCCTCATAAGATAAGTCTTGCCTTACCTTAATTTCCTCCACTAGCACTATGTGAGATGGATCCGATCGGTAGCGTCTTAACATTGAAACATGGAACACATCATGCATCTGTTTCAATTCTGAAGGTAACTCCAGTTGATATGCCACTGGACCCACACGTTTCAAAACCCGATAAGGCCCGATGAACTTGGGACTTAGCTTGCCCTTCCATCCAAACCTCATCACCTTCTTCCAAGGTAAAACTTTCAAGAACACCCGATCACCTACTGAAACTCTATCTCCTTCTGCTTCAGATCTGTATATGACTTTTTCCTGCCAGACGCTTCCTTCAATCGAGCCCTAATTAACTTAACCTTTTCCTCTGTCTCTGCAACCAATTCTGGTCCCAAAGTCTGACGCTCACCCAGTTCTGTACGACACCTCTGCCCATATAACGCTTCATAGGGCGCCATCTGAATACTAGATTGGTAGCTGTTGTTGTATGTAAATTCCGCAAATGGTAAGAACTTTTCCAAACTACCCTTGAAGTCAATAACACAACCTCTCAACATATCCTCTAAGATTTGAATTACACTCTCAGACTGACCATCAGTCTGTGGATGAAACTGTCTGAAGTCCAGTCTTGTACCCAATGCCAGATGCAGTGCCCTCCAGAATCGCGACGTAAACCTAGGGTCTCTATCTGATATGATCGATACTGGTACCCCATGCAACCTCACAATTTCTGCCACATACAACTTAGCCAACCTCTGAAGAGAGTAGTCGATACGAATAGGTATGAAATGCGCGGACTTCGTTAACCGATCCACAATCACCCATACCGAATCTTTCTTACTAGGCGTAAGAGGTAGCCCACTAATAAAGTCCATAGTGATCCTCTCCCATTTCCACTGTGGAATCTTCACCGGCTGTAATAACCCCGAAGGCAACTGATGCTCGACTTTTTCCTGCTGACACGTTAAATACTTTCCCACAAACTCCGTAACTTCCTGCTTCAATCCAGGCCACCAGAACTATTCACGTAGATCCTGGTACATCTTACTCCCTCCAGGATGCATAGCATAAGGGCTACTATGCGCTTCCTGGAGAATCATCTGCCTCATTTCCACATCCTTCGGCATGCAAACCTTCTCATGAAAACACAAAACCCCATCACCGTTCAAACTGTAATCTTCTGCCCCACCATTCTGTACTTGCAGAAGTCGAGCACTCAAGACATCATCCGATAGCTGCTTCTTTAGAATCTGATTCACCCACGTCGGTTTCACTTGGAGCTCAGCTAACAAACTTCCGTCCTCATATAAATTGAGATGGGCGAACATCGCTCTCAAATCTGATATTACTTTTTAGCTTAACGCATTTGCCATCACATTAGCCTTACCCGGATGATATTCGATCGATCAGTCATTATCTTTCAACAGCTCAATCCACCTTCACTGCCTTAAATTCAACTCCTTTTGAGTTATAAGATATTTCAAACTCTTTTGGTCGGTGTAGATAACGGACTTCTCTCCATACAAATAATGTCTCCAAATCTTCAGAGTGAAAATTACTGCAGCCAACTCCAAATCATGCGTAGGATAAATAATCTCATGCGGTCTTAACTGCCAAGATGCGTACGCAACAACCTTCCCATCCTGCATTAACACACATCCCAACCACGTATGAGACGCGTCACAATAAACCACGAACTCTTTACCGGCCTCAGGCTGAATCAACACTGGAGCCTCTGTCAAAATCCCCTTCAGCTTCTCAAAGCTTTCCTGTTGCTTATCAGTCCAAACAAAAGTTACCCCTTTCCTCAGCAATTTAGTTAAGGGTGCCGCAATCAAGGAGAAACCCTCCACAAACCTTCTGTAGTAACCTGTCAATCCCAAGAAACTTTGGATCTCCGCCACAGACTTAGGCGGTTTCTAATCCAACACAATTTCAATCTTTCTGGGATCAACCCTAATCCCTTCTGCAGACACCACATGACCCAAAAATAAAACTTCCTTGAACCAAAACTCACACTACCTAAAATTGGCGTACAACTGCTTCTCACTTAAAATCTGCAGAACCACCCAAAGATGCGAATCATGTTCCTCTTCTGTCTTGGAATATACCAGAATGTCGTCTATAAATACTACGACGAACCGGTCTAGATAGGCTTGAAAAACCCGGTTCATCATATCCATGAACATAGCTGGTGCATTTGTCAACCCAAACATCATCACCAAGAACTCGTAGTGACCATAGCGAGTCCAGAAAGCCGTCTTGTGAATATTTACTTCCTTAACCTTTAGTTGATGATATCCTGCCCTCAAATCTATCTTTGAAAAGACCGAAGCCCCTTTAAGCTGATCAAACAGGTCATCTATCCTCGGTAGCGGGTACTTGTTCTTAATTGTCAGCTTGCTCAACTGGCGGTAATCAATGCACATACGCATAGACCCGTCTTTCTTCTTCACAAATAGCACCGGCACTCCTCATGGAGATACGCTGGGTCGGATAAAACAATGGTCTAACAACTCCTGGATTTGAGCTTTAAGCTCAACCAGCTCCTTCGGTGCCATCCTATAAGGGGCGATGGACACCGGAGTCGTACCTGAAAGTAGCTCAATTTCGAACTCTACCTCACGATCCGGAGGCAACCCTAGAAGCTCTTCAGGAAAGACATCTACAAACTCATTTACTGTTCTAACCTCATTCACGGTTACTTCCTTTACATCCAATGCACCGACAAAAGTTAAGAAAGCCATACACCCTTTTCTCACCATTCTTTCCGCCTTAAGAGCAGACACTACATTGGACAAGTAGCCTCTCCTTTCGCTTATGACTAAAACTTCATCATCCTTAGGAGTCCTTAACACCATGCGCTTAGTAGCACAATTCAAGTTTGCATGATAACTTACCAACCAATCCATGCCTAAGATCAAATCAAACTCTCCAAATGGTAGTTCCATCAAATCAGCTTGGAAAATCGATTCTTGTACTTCTAGAGGCACACTTCTAAAAAGTTTGTTTACTACTACAGATTGCCCTAAAGGACTAAGTACAGTCATCTCCATAGAAGCAGTTTTAGAGTTCATGTTCAAAGTTCCAGACACCACACTAGTAACATAGGAATGCGTCGACCCAATATCAATTAATGCAGTAAAGGGTAAACTGAAAATGAGGAACGTACCCGTTATGACGTCTGGTGCATCCCCCTCTTCTCGGCGTCTGGCTGCATAAACCAACCCAGGCTGTCTTGCCTCTGAATTCACAGTACCCCTGCCTGGTGCTCTGCGACCCCGACCAGAACCATTCCCTCCTCAGTTCGGACCATGACCTCTCGGCATCTGCTGTCCACCCCTACTTGGCTACACATACCCCTGACCTACCATCTGAGCCCTGGTCACTAGCGGACAGTCCCTGATCAGATGATCCTTTGACCCACACTTGAAACATACCCTGTCTCTTCCCCAGTACTCTCCTGCATGTGACCTCCCACACTGAGCGCACTGTCGAAATCGTCCAACAGCATCTGGCGTTGCAACACGACCCAGCCCATCAACCGTAGGCCTCTTCTGGAAACCCTCAGATGACTCCGACGATTCATAACTCCTCTTATTTCTGCCTCTATCCTTGTCCTTATTTTGCTTCTCGGTCCGTTTTACCTCCTCGACTATTTCGGCCTTTTCCACTAAAATAGCGAAATCCCTCTCCCCATGTGGAGCTATCAACACTCACAGCTCGTCTCGTAGCCCATCTTCAAATCACACGCAATGCTAATAATCGGTCGCAACTATCCCTCGAGCGTAACGGCTTAACCGTAGAAATTTTGCCTCATACTCAGCTACCGATTTACCCCTTGAACTAAATTTAAGAATGCTTTCCTCTGAGCATCCACAAAACTGGCCTCAACGTACTTCCCTTGGAACGTCATCTTAAAGAAATCCCAATCAACTCGGTCTGCCGGAGTACCTTCTCTCACGGTAAGCCACTACTGATACGCCTCGTCCCGAAGTAGAGGCACCGCACCCTTCAGCTTCTCCTCTACCGTGCAGTCTAGATCATCCATAATTCTCTCGACTGCCTCTAGCCAATACTCAGCCACATTCGGAGCTACCCCAGAGATACCCCTAAACATTTCAGCTCCATTCACTCGAAGTCGCTTAGGGATGGACTTCCGAGTTACTATTCCAATGCTTGCCCCAGCCACTCACTCCAACACACGCAGCATTGCCTAGGACAGGCATCATCTCCACCAGTTCTGTCTTACGATCCTGCTTCTGCCACTTGTGATGCTGGCACTTCTCCCTCAGGCTCATTTCTCGCTTTTGAGAGTTCAACCTCAGTTCCCTGGCCTCTCCCACGGCCACGTGTAACACGTCCACGACCTCTACCACTCATGTCTATCGTTTCATCTTAATATGGTTTACGAATTTTATGAATTAGCATTTCTTTCCACTGTTGATTAATGAATAGTTTTATGAAGATAGAGGTTTAAGTAGGTTTTTTTTCGTAAGTACACATATACCTATAGGTTTCATCACTAAAGTAGAGTATCCTTAATTCTATCATCCATGGCAACATATTCACATAATACATCCACTTTATGCAAATCACTTAACCATCAAAAAACTTATCTGGTAGACTTGGGCCGGAGACTCAGGTGCCATGCTTCCAGAGAACAGGTTCATATATATATATTTAAAAACCATCTTAAATAAAAAATTTGAAAAACGTTTTGAATTCAAAAACCCAATGCCGAGCTTTTGAACCAGGCTCTGATACCAAATTGTAACACCCCAAACCCAGCCCAAACACCATGACCCAATCTGGCATGTCACTAGGAAATAGTTAGAAAGTTTACGAGCTTCAGAAGAGTTTTTAAGACATTTTCAAAATCTCAAGTTTCGTGGCTTAGTTGAAAACCCATTGTTCATTTAAGTTACAAATTTAATTAGCCAAGCCTCGCAATTAGGCGGCATTTGAAAACAATTATCAATTATTCAATTATTAGATTATTAACAAAATCCCTTTTTATAAAAACGTTGTTTGACAGGTTGCAAAGAAAACTTCAATTGTATTATTATTATTTTTTAAAATGTCCCATCAAGCAGTTTGTAATTAATATGTCCCAGAATTTAAAACCCAAAAGAAAATTTCCAAACTTTGAAGTGGCCTTATTACAAATTAAGAAAAATCCCCAAAAGTAGCAAACGATAATCAAATTAAAGTTTATTAGAGTAACCCATGCATAGCCACCTCGAGTCCACTCTAGCCCAGTCCAAAATACTAAGAATTACCTGCAAGTTGTTAAGGAAAGAGTGAGTCACAAGACTCAGTGTGCAATTAGTGCACATAATCCACTAGTGGGCCTGAGCCCCAAAACACCATCGACCAAAGTCCAATCATTACAACATAAACAAATAATCAACATGATAGCCCAACCCAGCCTAATATTCCACCCTCTACACTCCACTCCATATGTCCATCCTCAACACACTTGTGGGGATTTCTACAATCAGCCCTCCATCCTCTACTCTCCTCTTTGGCAGTCATGCTGACAGACACACTGCTCAAAGTCAATATATCGTGGTCTAGCCACCGATAACCTTGTGATCAAATTACCGATACGATAATGAGGCATCAAGCCATCATTTAGTGTGGCAATGTCACTGATATACATTTCCCCTTCATATCATTAATATCCTAAATCCCATGCATATGCAACATAGTATAATAAATAGGTTATATGATGTCATACATGCAACATTTAGAGCACACACATAATCATGCTATCAACATCATTTATAAGGCTTAATCAAATACACTAACCTGGGGTTTCAGTTTTACCCATCATGGGTAACTCAATCGCCATTACCGAGATTTTTGGCTTTTACACATAACATAATTATGATTTATATAATTAAAGAGTGATGTGGTAATTACACACCTGTAAACACGCAAGACTACACTATCAAGCTCGTTAACGTCCTCACTCACAAGGATCACAGCGATTTGCTTATCCCTTTCCGAAGCCGGCCTACAACCCGGTGGCCAATCTCAAACGGTAGACATCGCACGTTTCTTGAACTTAGGGGCTGGGATTACAACCCGGTGGCCAATCTCTAACCCCCTCCTTTGCTTGACTGGCATTTGATTCCATCAAACAATCTTGGCCAGTAGACCGAGTAAAGTCATTGGAACAGAGAAAACAAGAATATATGTTCCCAATTACCTAGATCGATAGAATCCCAAGATTAGAAGGCTTGGATTAAGAAGTCGATCGAGTACCTAAGAAAATACCAAGTGAGAATCGGTTGAAAAAAAATAGATTAGGAGAGATGGCCTTTTGTCCAAACGAGATACATGAACCCGCCTACCACCATTCGGCCAACACCACTTACCAAGATCTATCAACCGTTGACTAGATGCAGATAGGAGTATGAATGTGAAGTCCCTCCTACATTCGGCCGAAGCACCAAGACACCACCTTAACACCTTTGGTTAACAACAGGGACACGCCCATGGCACACGCCCGTGTAAGTCGTGGCCAGGCCGTGTTTGAACCTGTTGAATGAGGCACGGCCGTGTGGTCTTGGGCCCAAGCTGTGTGGATTTTGTGATATGGCCCATTTACTCCTTTTTGGGCCCGTTTTCTGTTCTTTTCGTCATCCGGTGCTCTCTTGAGTATAAAACATGAAAACAAAGAATTAAGAGCTCCAAATTACACTATTCAAGGCTTAAATCATCCAAAAGCATGCTAAATGTGGGATTAAAATATGTTACTTTTACGGTTTATCAAATACCCACACACTTAAGCTTTTGCTTGTCCTCAAGCAAAATTCTCGACTTACGATTAAAATGAACTTCCTCGATCCATAAAATTTATCAATAATGTTTCATCATAATTCAAAGATAATTCATACATGGATAATTCAACTCAAAGGGTCTTAGAGATTCAAACAATCAAATTCATACATTTGTAGCACGAAAACATAGGCGTTTCGAGCTCTACTAGTGACACAAAAACATTTACCTGTCCTAGGGAGGCTCGGGTTTGAGCCAGAGCCTTGGTAAAATTTTGCTTTTTGGGCATAAGGGGAGAGAGCTAGTGGAAGCAGACCTTAAGGATAATTATTTGTGTTTGATGACTCAAAAGTGAGCATAAGGTGGAGTGGTTGTGGCGTCACTGGTAGAGCAAAGGCGGAGGAGTTCGAATCCCATTTGCTGCATTGTGGAGCTTTAATTTTTTGTGCCAGGTTGGTGAGGAGGTGGCTTTCGGCTGGGACTCTACCATGGTGGTTGTTGAATGAGTCAAACAATTTGAAATGGATGGAGGAGAGGAGCTTGGGGAGTTTGAATGGTCAACTAATTTGAATTGGTGGATGGGGAGTAAGTTGAAGAGAAAATCGTGGGATGTGGGGAGAAAGGAGGAGTTTGGCCAAATGTGGGAGCTTGGAGGGGGTGAAATTCGGTTGGGGGTTGTGGGAGGAGCATTTTCGGTTTTCAGGAAGAGTGAGTGCTGAAATTCTCTTAGACTCTTTTCGTGTTCCTCTCATTTTCTTTTGGTGCAAATTGGGTGCATTTTGGGTTATTTTTGCTCTTGTCAAAAACTTATCATCTTCTTTCTTTCATCCTTTCTCCTCATAGTGTGGTATAGCTGAACCTTTAGAGAGTGACCACTCGTGCACTCTTTTCATCTTTTCTCTCTAACATGCATCTCTTCCTCTCTCCTTTTTATTTTCAACATAGCCGAAACTTTGCTTTTCCTTCACTGCTTTTTCATTTTTCCCTTAATCCGAATCTCTTTTATTCATCTCCTATTGTTTCTACCGATCATTCTTTTTTTAATACTCTGATTAATACTGGAGTTTCATTTCTTTGAGTCTTCATAGCCGAACTTGGATTGCTTCTATTATTTCTGCCAGTGCCGAATTGCCTTGGGTTCCATTCGGCTTCTCTCTGTTCAAGGTAATGTTCTCTTCTTTTATTTATTTTTTATTCTTTTCATTTCTCCTACTTCTCTTAAAGAAGCCGAACACTCATCTTCTAAATCATCAAACCGAATTTGGTTTCTCTCTGTGATTCGTGATAGAGTCTCGTTAGATAGGCCGAACATCCTGTAACCGAATCTGTGGTGGTGCAATTCTTCGTTTATCAAGGTAAGGAGTCATCTCTTCGGTCTCTTAGCTATCATTTCCTTTTTGCTTTACTCTGCCATAACCAAACCTCTTTGTTAGACAATTTTCATTTCACTGTGATACCTTACTGACGAGATTTTCTTCATAGAGGCGAGTGGTAGCCGTTCTAAGGGGGTATCAACTAAGGAGCCAAAAGGGAGCGGACTCGCAGTCTCCTCTCCTAAGTTCAAAAGGCATGCAGTGTCAGCCGTTTGGGATTTTCCACCGGGTTGTGGAAGAGAGGCGACATTGGATCTGAATAGACAGATCGTAGTTGTTCGTGATAGTGAGAGTGACGACGATCAGGAGTGTTTAGTCCTTCGCGTAATCAGGTGTGTAAATCATACACCTTCATTTGTTTGTTTAGTATTAATATGAGTATTGGCTGAAAGCTGAAATAACCGCAATGGCAATTGAGATACCCTTGTGGGTATGGTTGGAAATACCAGGTAAGTAACATTTATGACTATGCCATTCGAATAACTTAGCATGATTATACGTGTGTTCTAATTATCTGATGTGCATTGATATATGTTTTGCATTCATCACATTATGATAATATGTGGCATGGGTTTGGGATATGACAATGATGAAAAGGGGCACTGTATTGCGGTGACTCTGTCACATTATTTCGATGGCTATGCCACATATGTTGGTGACTCTGTCAAAATTTTGGCAATGAGCAGCGTGACTGCCATTGATGGTTGTGGCGGATGACGGTTGATTGTAGATATCCCTACTAGTGTGTTTTGGTTGGTCGAGTGGTGTGTAGGGAATAGATTACTAGGCTGGGCTGGGTTGCATTGCATTGCATACGTTATCTGCTATACAATTTTAAAAGGGCTGAGGCCTAGTTCGTTTTCGTAAAGGCATCGGCCAGAGTGATTTCGTCAGGGCTAAGGCCCAGTTGGTATCTGAATGGGTTCAGGCCCAATTATTGATCGTGTGGGGGATTACACACTGAGTTCTAGTAATTCACGTGGTATGCGCGGCCGTGGTAGAGGCTGGGATGCTGAGGCTTGGTCCTCAGAATCTAGACATGTGCCGAAAGGCGAAGTGCTAGCATCACCAGTAGCGGAAGCAGGGTCCCAGGACAGAACCGGAGGGGAGATGCTTTGTCCCAAGCGATGCTGTGGGTGTTGGAACAGGTTTCTGGGGCAAGCACTAGATTGGTAGCTCGGAAATCTATCCTTGAGCGACTCTGGGCAAATGGGGTTTAAATATTTAGAGGTATTTCTGGCGTGGCCCCGAATATAGCTGAGTACTGGCTAGAAGCGGTCGAACAAATCATGGATGATCTAAATTGCACAGTGGAGGAGAAATTGAAAGGAGCAGTGTCTCTCCTACGTGATGAGGCGTACCAGTGGTGGATCACAGTGAGGGAAGGTACTTTAGCAGACCGTATCACCTTCGACTTCTTCAAGACAACGTTCTAGGGAAAATATGTTGGGGCGAGCTATGCGGTCGCCCAGAGAAAAGCATTTCTGAATTTGGTTCAAGGGGATAAATCTGTGGCTGAATACGAGGCGAAGTTCCTGCTCCTAAGCCGTTATGCTCGAGGTATCATTGCAACTGATTATGAACATTGTGTTCGATTCGAGAATGGTCTGTGAGATGATCTATCAGTACTGATAGCTTCGTAGCGGGAAAGGGATTTTACTATACTGGTTGAGAAGGCAACGATTGCCGAAGAGGTGAAGTGCACTGAGCGGCAGAATCGAGATAAAGACAGGGGCAGAAATAAGAGAAGTTTTAGGTAGTCAGGATCATTTGAGGGCTTCCAAAAGAGGCCTAGGTTTGATAGGCCTGGCCGATTTGTGATGCCTGTTGCTGTTGGACAGTCTTGACAGTGTGCTTTGTGTGGGAAAATACATCCTAGGGAGTGTTGGAGAAGAACTGGAGGATGATTCAGGTGTGGATCTAGGGATCATTTGATAAAGGACTGTCCACAAGAGGTGACTAGGGTGCGAACGGTAGGTGAGGGAATTGTTCAAGCAAGAAGAGGTGGTCAGCAGTCGCTGAGGGGTCGTGGTCTGGTCAGAGGGGAAATAGATTTGGTCGAGGTCGTGGAGTACCGGGTAGAGGTGCTGGTAATGCAGATGCAAGATAGCTGGGGTTAGTCTATGCAGCTCGATGGCGTGAGGATGGCGACGCACCGGACGTCATAACCGGTACGTTCCTTGTATTTGATGTACCCTTTACAGCTTTGGTAGATATTGGGTCTACACATTCATATGTTGTTTGTACTATGTCCGGGACTCTGGGTATTAAATCTGAGATTGCTGATAGAGAAATGTCTGTGATTAGCCCTCTAGGACAATCTGTAGTAGTGAACAAACTATTTAGAAATGTGCCTTTAGAAGTGCAAGGAGTTGTTTTCCCGACAGACTTGATGGAATTGCCGTTCGGCGAGTTCAATTTGATTTTAGGCATGGACTGGCTAGTTAAGCATCCAACGAACTTGGATTGCGCTGCTAAGCATATAGTGTTGAGAACTCCAGGGAATAAGGAAGTAATTGTGATAGGAGAAAGGAGGAACTACCTGTCCAATGTGGTTTCTGCATTTAAGGCTGAAAAGTTGGTGCGAAAAGGGTGCGAGGTGTTCCTAGCTTTCATCAGTGTCGGTTGAGAATGGTAGAACTGTAAAAGAGTTCTCGAACGTATTTCCTGAAGAACTTCCGGGATTGCCTCCGGATCGCAAGGTTGAATTTGGCATTGAGTTATTGCCAGGAACAGCTACGGTGTCCATCGCCCCTTACAGGATGGCACCAAAGGAGTTGGCAGAACTAAAGGATCAGATCCAGGAGCTATTGGACCAGGGATTTATCAGACCAAGTGTATCTCCATGGGGAGTGCCGGTGTTGTTCATCAAGAAGGATGGGACGATACGAATGTACATTGACTATTATCAACTGAACAAGTTGACTATTAAGAACAAATACCCGCTACCAAGAATTGACGATTTGTTCGATCAGCTGCAAGGAGCTTTGGTTTTCTCGAAGATAGATTTAAGATCTCGGTATCATCATCTAAAAGTTAAGGAGTCGGATATTCATAAGACTGCGTTCCAAACTCGATATGGGCATTATGAGTTTCTAGTGATGCCGTTCGAGTTAACAAATGCACCATCTGCTTTTATGGACATGATAAACCGGGTCTTCGAACCCTATCTAGACCGGTTCGTGGTAGTGTTTATAAACGACATTTTGGTGTATTCGAGAACAGAGGAGGAGCATGATTCTCATCTTCGGGTTGTGCTATAAATTTTAAGGGAAAAGCAACTGTATGCCAAATTCAGCAAGTGTGAATTTTGGCTGAAAGAAGTGACCTTTTTGGGGCATGTTGTTTCTACTAAGGGGATTAGGGTTGATCCTCGAAAGATCAAAGCTGTTTTGGATTGGAAACCACCGAAGTTAGTGTCTAAAATTCAAAGTTTTCTTGGTTTGGCTGGGTACTACAGAAGATTCGTTGAGGGGTTTTCAACTATTGCTGCACCTTTAACCAAGTTATTGCAGAAAGGGGTACCGTTTGTTTGGGCCAATAAGCAACAGGAAAGTTTTGAGAAGTTAAAGAAGATTCTGATTGAAGCGCCGATGTTGATTCAGCTTGAGGCTGGGAAAGAGTTTGTCGTTTACTGTGATGCATTGCACACAATTTTGGGGTGTGTGCTAATGCTAGAAGGGAAGGTAGTGGCGTATGCATCTCGTCAACTAAGGCCGCATGGGATGAACTATCCCACTCATGACTTGGAACTAGCTGCTGTGGTGTTCGCCCTGAAAATATGGAGACACTATCTGAATAGAGAAAAGTCGATCATCTATACCGACCATAAGAGCCTAAAATACCTCCTTACTAGAAGGAGTTGAATTTAAGGCAACGAAGGTGGATTCAGTTGCTGAAAGACTATGATTGCTCAATCGAATATCACCTGGGTAAAGCTAACATGGTGGCGAATGCGTTGAGTCGTAAGGTGATATCAAATTTGAAAGCAATGTTTGCTCATCTCAGTCTTTATGAAGATGGTAGTCTATTAGCAGAACTTCAGATAAAACCGACATGGGTAGGTCAGATTAAAGAAAAGCAATTGTTGGATGAATCGTTGGGTTCTCAGATTCAGCAAGTGGAAAGAGGAGAGGCAGTGGATTTTGGGTTGAACAGTGAAGGGGTATTATATTTCTGTGGAAGAATTTGTATGCCGAAGGACTCTGAGTTGAGGCAGATGAGTTTGCGGGAAGTGCATAGTATCCCATACGCTATGCATCCCGATGGAAGTAAGATTTATCGAGATTTATGCGAATTGTATTGGTGGCTAGGGCTGAACCGGGAGGTTACCGACTTTGTGAGTAAGTGTTTGACATGCCAGCAAGTGAAGGTGGAACATCAGTTGCCTTCAGGGTTGCTGCAATCGGTGAAGATTCCACTTTGGAAGTGGGAGAGGATAACAATGGACTTTGTTAGTGGGTTACCCCTAACGCCTACTAAGAAGGATTCAGTGTGGGTAATCGTTGACTGGTTGACTAAGTCTGCACATTTCATACCGGTTCGTATCGGTTATTCGTTACAGAAGCTAGCCAAGCTGTAAGTGGCAGAAATTGTGAGGTTGCATGGGGTACCTATGTCTATTATATCAGACAGGGATCCTAGGTTTACATCACGGTTTTGGAAGGCACTGATGAAGCTTTGGGTACAAGGCTAGATTTCAGCTCAGCATTTCACCCACAGACTGATGGTCAGTCAGAAAGGGTAATTCAGATTCTGGAAGACATGTTAAGGGGTTGTGTGATTGACTTTAGAGGTAGTTGGGAAGATTAACTGTCGTTGGCTGAATTTGCGTACAACAACAATTATCAATCCAACATTCAGATGGCACCCTATGAGGCGTTGTATGGTCGTAGGTGTCGTACCCCTACCTGCTGGATAGAGTTGGGTGAGCGACAGTTGTTGGGTCCAGAATTAATCTCAGAGACTGAGGAAAAGGTTAAGTTGATTTGGGCTCTGTTGAATGAAGATTCCGATAGGTAGAAATCGTATGCAGATCTAAAGCGTAGAGAAATACAATTTTCTGTGGGGGATCGCATCGTCTTAAAAGTCTCACCCTGGAAGAAGGTTCTAAGATTTGGACGGAAGGGCAAGTTGAGCCTCAGATTCATCGGGCCTTATCGAGTGTTGAAACGTGTGGAACCAGTGGCTTATCAGCTTGAGTTACCCTCAGAGTTAAGTCAGATCGATAATGTATTCCATGTTTCGATCCTAAGGCGCTATCGTTCAGATCCGTCTCACGTAGTGTCAGTGGAAGAAATCGAAGTAAGACCTGACCTATCTTTTGAAGAGGAACCAGTACAGATTCTAGATCGAGATATTAAGGTGTTGAGAAGGAAATCAGTTCCATTGGTTGAATTATTATGGCATAATCACGGTTCAGAGGAAGCTAAGTGGGAGCCGGAGGAGGCGATTCGATAGCAATACCCTCACCTTTTTTTAATCAGGTAAATTTCGAGGCCAAAATTTCTTTAAGGTGTAGAACTATAACATCCTAGAATTAGGGGTTCTGCATTTTGCGCTATTCTATGTGTTTGGCTCGATTATCTTGTTAGTTAGGTGTGTTTGGGGGTCTTGGGGAGGCTCGGGTTAGAGCCAGAGGCTTGGTAAAATTTTGCTTTTTGGGCATAAGGGGAGAGAGCTAGTGGAAGCAGGCCTTAAGGATAATTATTTGTGTTTGATGACTCAAAAGTGAGCATAAGGTGAAGTGGTTGTGGTGTCACTGGTAGAGCAAAGGGGGAGGAGTTCGAATCCCATCTGCTGCATTGTGGAGCTTTAATTTTTTGTGCCAGGTTGGTGAGGAGGTGGCATTCGGCTTGGACTCTACCATGGTGGTTGTTGACTGAGTCAAACGATTTAAAATGGATGGAGGAGAGGAGCTTGGGGAGTTTGAATGGTTAACTAATTTGACTTGGTGGATGGAGAGTAAGTTCAGGAGAAAATCGTGGGATGTGGGGAGAGAGGAGGAGTTTGGCCGAATGTGGGAGCTTGGAGGGGGTGAAATTTCTTGGAGGTTGTGGGAGGAGCATTTTCGGCTTTGAGGAAGAGTGAGTGCCGAAATTCTCTTAGACCCTTTTAGTGTTCCTCTCCTTTTATTTTGGTGCAAATTGGGTGCATTTCGGGTTAATTTTGCTCTTGTCAAAAACCTCTCATCTTCTTTCTTTCATCCTTTCTCCTCATAGTATGGTATAGCTGAACCTTTAGAGAGTGACCACTCGTGCACTCTTTTCATCTTTTCTCTCCAACATCCATCTCTTCCTCCCTCCTTTTTATTTTCAACATAGCCGAAACTTTGCTTTTCCTTCACTGCTTTTCCATTTTTCCCTTAAGCCGAATCTCTTTTATTCATCTCCTACTTGTTTCTATCGATTATTCTTTTCTTAATCCTCTGATTATATTGGAGTTTCATTTTTTTGAGCCTTCATAGTCGAACTTGGATTGCTTCTATTATTTCTGTCAGTGCCGAATTACCTTGGGTTCCATTCGGCTTCTCTCTGTTCAAGGTAATGTTTTCTTCTTTTTATTATTTATTATTCTTTTCATTTCTCCTACTTCTCCTAAAGAAGCCAAAAACTCATCTTCTAAATCATCAAACCAAATTCGGTTCCTCTCTGTGATTCGTGATAGACTCTCATTAGATAGGCCGAACATCCTGTAACCAAATCTATGGTGGTGCAATTCCTCGTTTATTAAGGTAAGGAGTCATCTCTTCAGTCTCTTAGCTATCATTTCCTTTTCGTTTCACTGAGATACCTTACTGACGAGATTTTCTTCATGAAGGCAAGTGGTGGCCGTTCTAAGGGGGTACCGACTAAGGAGCCAAAAGGGAGCAGACTCGCAGTCTCTGCTGCTAAGTTCAAACGGCGTGCAGTGTCAGCCATTCGGGATTTTCCACTGGGTTGTGGAAGAGAGGCGACATCGATTCTGAAAAGATAGATCGTAGTTGTTCGTGATAGTGAGAGTGACGACGATCAGGAGTGTTTAGTCCTTCGCGTAATCAGATGTGTAATTCATACACCTTCATTTGTTTCTTTAGTATTAATATGAGTATTGGTTGAAAGCCGAAATAACCACAACGGCAATTGAGATACCCTTATGGGTAAGGTTGGAAATACCAGGTAAGTAACATTTATGACTATGCTATTTGAATAACTTAGCATGATTATACGTGTGTTTTTGATTATCTGACGTGCATTGATATATGTTTTGCATTCATCACATTATGATAATATGTTGCATGGGTTTGGGATATGACAATGATGAAATGGGGCAGTGTATTTCGATGACTCTATCACATTATTTCGGTGGCTATGCCGCATATTTCGGTGACTCTATCACAATTTCGGCAATGAGCAGCGTGACTGCCATTGATGGTGTGGAACGGATGAGGGTTGATTGTAGAAATCCCCACCGGTGTGTTTTGGTTGGTCAGGTGGTGTGTAGCGGATGGATTACTAGGCTGGGCTAGGTTGCATTACATTGCATATGTTATCTGCTATACCATGTTAAAAGGGCTGAGGCCCAGTTCGTTTTCGTAAGGGCTTCGGCCAGAGTGATTTCATCAGGGCTAAGGCCCAGTTGGTATCTGAATGGGTTCGGGCCCAGTTATTGATCGTGTGGGGGATTACACAATGAGTTCTTGTAACTCACCCCTCTGCTTAATTTTGCAGGTAAATCCTAGCTTGAGTGTAACAGTTCGATTTATACCTTAGTCGAAACAGTGGTTTTGGGACCACAAATCCGAGTCCGTATAATATTTTAATACTATATTTCGTGCCATTTATATGTGGTTTAGCATGTGTTAAATTTCTGTAAGTTAATTTGTCCATCTATGTGTTTAATTTGAAAAAAGGATGAAATTGCAATGAGTGTGAAAATTGTATGCTATTTGTTTAAGTACTAATATGTTGTGGCTTTTTAAAGTTATGGTCTTAAATGGCAATTGAACAACTGTTTAATTAGTGGGTGGATATGGTCAAAAATGACCTTGTTATATGTGATAAAAACATGAAAAATGGCCATCCTTATTTTCATCTTTTTGACCGAAAACAAGAGGAAGAAGAAAGGGTTTTATTCTTTTAATTTTCGGCACATTCAAGTTAAGTTCAAGGTTAGATTTTGATCCGTTTTTGAAAATTTCTACGTTTTTTTAATTGTTTCTTCAAGAGCTATCAAACCCATGTACTAATTTTAAGTATTGATGATGTTTGTGTGAGATGCCATTGTTGATATGTTGAGTTTTGAAATGAGTTTAGTGGGTAAATGAAGATTTGAGCTAGATGAACATGTTTTGTTCTTGAAGTTTTGATGAATTTAGCTAAATAGGGCTAAATTGTGAAAATAGCAAATTGAGGGACTAATTTGTGAATTTGATGAAAACTATGGGCTTATATGTGATGTAGGAATATTTGGCTAAGCATGAGCATGGGTAGATTTTGTGAATTTGATGTTTTGAGAAAAATGGACTAAATTGATAAGGTGTGCAAATGTGTATGGATTAATGTTTGTTTGAGCTTGTAGGGATGACCCTTTTGTGGGTGGCAATTTGGCCTTGAAAATGGCCTATAATTGCCCACGCGGTTGAGCACACGGGCATGTGGCTCAACCATGTCCCTCGTGGTTGAAATTTAAAACAGGTCAGGATCGACCACGGGCTAGACACACGGGCATGTGACTGGCCGTATGGTGAAGTCAGTAGTGACCACGGGTGAAGCACATGGGCGTGTCCACGGCCGTGTGGACAAGTTAGTATGTATTCCCTGTTTTGACACGGCTTAGACATGGGCATGTCTGAAGGCCGTGGGAGGCACATGGCCTGCCCACATAGGCGTGTGACCTTTGTAACTTTGAAAAAGTTTAAAATTTCTCAGAATTTCTATATGTGTTCGGCTTAGTCCCGGCCCTATTCTAAAGATGGTTGAGGTCTCGTGGACCTACTTAAGAGACACTTTGATGTGATTGACCTAGCTATGATATGAGATGTCCGTAAAAGATTTTGTTTGTCTGATAATGCCTCTTAACCCTAGTCCGGCGATGAATACGGGTTAGGGGTGTTACATAACATATGCATATTCAAACTAGAACATCATAGTAACTAGCCATACAACCAACATGCCAAAATGACACCTCAATCTCAACAGTCAAACTTGATTAACTACTTGCTAAATTCATCCACAATTCAATCCATCAATTGTACAACTTAAACACTGCATCTATCATAATGTTCACATACAATTCTCATGCACAACAAATACCATTATGACCATTTCCATATCTACCATCTACCTTAATAAATTTACCAACTGCCAAACACATTCAATGCTACCAAAACTAGCCATTAACAACTTTATGTCTTATCTCATTCCGTACCAACCAACATTTCATAGCATACCTTTATAATCATCATTTCACTACCATCATTTTAGTACTTAGATGCCAAAATAATAACCATTTAAAGTACCAAATATACATGATATCATAACAACTATTTCATCAACCAAAATAGCTTATTTAAAAGCCACACATAATGGCTAATTTCATCAAACAAAGATACCTATACATACCATTATAACCATGACTCAAAATCATCAAAATCTATCGATATAGCCGATAGATAGTCTGATGAATCTCTAACAAGCTTCCAAACAGGTCGAGCTTCCGATTATCGAAAACATGAGAGAAAATAACACAAAGTAAGCATTTAATGCTTAGTAAGTTCGTAAATCATAAACAATGCTTACCTTTTCAATATATAAGCTTTAAAACAATTAATGAACTAATCCAACATAGCTTGGCACAAGCCTAAGCACCAACAACAACTCACATTAGTGATTAACACATAACTTATCCAAACTCATCACACATCAATAAGCTTTTGTGTACTTAACATACAAGCATTCATTCTATTATGAACATAGCTAGTAATCCTTAATCACCATCATCTCATACCTTTTTCATGCTTTCGTGGCATTACTAATCGAAGCATCTATTGTTCCTTCCTTTTTTTTATACCCGTTGAACCACTAGAATAATATCAGATATGCGGGAATCTCACACACTGTGTGCTAACTTATGGTCGAAACCATTTCTTTCTCTTTTCCCATATAAATGCTCTCTCTCGAGCCATGAGTGGGTCTGGCCACACAAGTTGTCTGTCAAAATGTAGCTACACAGTGCTACTCACGCAAGCTGTCAAGCAATAGCAACACATGCCGAAAACTCAGCCACAGGTAGGACATTCAGGACCAGCACCGAAACACGGTAACCCCTAATGACATGTCATTTGTATCCTATATATCGTCAAAACTTCGTTGGATATTTCTGTAGAGTCGTAATATCACAATACAACATCACAACAATTAATTCAAGCATATTAAAGCTTTAATTAAATGTACGAACTTACCTCAATCACAAACAAAGATATAAAACCGGTTAATCCAACACTTTTTCCTTTCCCCGATCTAAATCCGTACGATACTTTTTTTGTTCTAAATAATCAAATTCAACTCATTCAAACACCATTCAATTCAATTAGATCCAAAAATCATATTTACACAAAATTACACTTTTGCCCCTATAATATTAAATTCATTACAATTTAGTCCTTAAGCTTATAAAATGAAATTCATGCAATTTAGTGCCAATCCATTATAGCTGAATTTTACTTAAGTCCTTAGCAAACCTTACGTTTCATTTTTCTCACAATTTTACCATGAATATTTTTTTATTTTTCAATTTAATCCCTAATTGACAAATTTATCAAAAATATCTTTACAAAAGTTGTGTATCTAACAACAACCATTCATTTTCTTCCATTAAACATCATAAAAAACACATATACATTCATGGTAAAACCCTAAACATTTAACAATTTTGCAAATTAGTCCTTGGGCTACCTAGATTAAGCTACAACGACTCTAAAAACATAAAAATCATTAAAAAGGGGACAAAAATGAACTTACATGCACAAGGAGAAAGATGGTCGAATGTTTGACCTTGGCTATGACTTTCTTAAGCCCTATTTTTGGTTGATGAAGAAGAAAGATGATATCTTTCTTTTACTTTATTTTAATTTAAGTTGTTTTATTAATTTACATATTTAACCTTAATAATTAACATCCAAATTACTTAATTTAATGTCCATATTTGTCCACTTAAATAAAAAATGGTCTAATTAACATTTAAGGCCATTCATTTTCCAATTTCATAGCAGTTTGACACCTTTTACTAATAGAACTCGAATTTGCACCTTATGCAATTTAGTCCTTTTTATCAAATAGAAACAACAAAATATCTTAACGAAATTTTTATATGACGCTACTAACAGGATGCAGACATTAAAATATTAATAAAATAATTATTTCAATGTCGAATTCGTTGTCCCAAAACCACTATTCCGATTTCAATGAAAACGAGCTGTTACAACTCTTCCTCTAAAGGAATTTTCGTCTCCAAAAAGCTTACCAGAAAAGAGGTTCGGATATTGCTTTCTCACAACTTCATCGGGTTCCTAGGTGGCTTCCTCTATACCGTGACATTGCCAAAGAATATTAACAAAAGATATGTTCTTATTTCTCAATTCTTTAATTTCTCAAGCAAAGATTCTGATCAGTTATTCACTGTACAACAAATCAGGCTGAATCTCGACATCCGTTGGTGAGATAACATGTGAAGGGTCTGATCGGTACCATTGTAACATAGATACATGAAACACGTTATGAATCTTTTCTAACTCTGACGGCAAAGTTAACCGATATGCTACTAGTCCGATTCTTTTAACAATTTCATACGACCCAATAAATCGTGGACTTAGCTTTCCTTTGCGACCGAAACGAAGAACTTTCTTCCAGGGCGATACTTTTAGAAACCCTCTATCGTCAATTTAAAATTCACTGTCTTTACATTCCAAATCCCCATACAATTTATGTCGATCTGAAGAAGCTTTCAAACTATCACGAATTACTTTCACGTTTTCTTTAGTCTCTCAAATCAAATAAACCCCGTGAATCATTTTCTTACTAAGCTCAGTCCAATACAAAGGAGTTTGCCATTTACGACCATACAAAGATTCATATGGTGCCATCTTTATACTTGACTTATAACTATTATTGTACATGAACTCAACCAACGATAAATATTTCTTCCAGTTGCCTTCAAATTCTAACACACAACAGTGAAGCATATCCTCGAGTATCTGAATTACTCGCTCGGATTAACCATCGGTCTGTGGGTGAAATACAGTACTAAAATGTAACCGCGTACCTAGAGCCTTCTGTAACTTGCTCCAAAATCGCGTTGTAAACCACAGATCTATATCTGAAATAATAGAAACTGGCACCCTGTGCAATCAGACAATCTCAGCAACATATAGTTTAGCTAACCTTTTAAGAGAATAATCTATACGCATCGGAATAAAATGTGCAGACTTCGTAAAAAAAATGACAACCCAAATGGCATCTTTCTTTCTCAGAGACAAGGGTAAACTCGATACAAAGTCCATCGTAACTCACTCCCATTTCCATTTCGATATCATCACTGGCTGTAATAAACTAGAGGGTACCTGATGTTTAGCTTTAACTTGCTGACATACTAAACATTTCGATATGAAGTAAGAAATCTCCCGTTTCATTCCTGACCACCAATACATCTATTTCAAATCACTGTACATCTTATTACTTCCCGGATGAATAGACAAGCTACCACTATAAGCTTCATGCAAAATTTTTCGAATTGACTCTGGATTCCTTGGTACACATACTCTGCCTCTATCAAGTAAGCAATCATCGAACAAAATTTGAAAATCTGAATCAAGAATCGACTCACACAATTTCCGTTTAGCTATTAACACATCATCATATTTTTTAGCCTCACAAATCTATCGTAAAAACATCGGTCTAGATTTTAATTCAGCTAAAATCGAATCATCATCAGACATCGCTAATCGCGTATTCAACAACGACAAAGAAATTCCTACTCAGAGCATTTGCAACTACATTCACTTTACCTAGATGATAATCAATAATCAAATCATATTCTTTCAATAGCTCGAGCCATCTGTTTTGTCTCAAATTCAAATCTTTCTACGACATTAAATACTTCAACCTTTTGTGATTTGTAAAAATATGACACTTTTCACTGTATAAATAGTGTCACCAAATCTCTAATGTGAATACAATAGCTGCTAGTTTCAAATCGTGCATCGAATAATTCTTTTCATGCGGCTTTAACTGTCTGGAAGCATAAGCTATCACTTTGCCTTCTTGCATTAAAACACATCTTAAACAATTTAAAGATGCATCACTAGAAATCACAAACTCTTTACTCGATTCAGGATGAACTAGAACTGGTGCCTCGGTCAACAGTGCTTTAATTGATTGAAACTTTGCTGGGATCTTTCAGACCACTCGAACTTCTCATCTTTTTGTAGTAGTCTCGTCATCGGTGTAGCAATCATAGAGAATCCCTTGATGAATCTTCTATAGTACCTGGCTAAACCCAAAAAACTTCTAACTTCAAACATATTTCTCGGAGGTTTCCAATCAACAACAGTTGAAATTTTGCTCCGATAAACACTGATGCCTTTGGCTAATACGATATGTCCCAAAAAATTGACTTCCCAAAGCCAAAATTCACATTTTATAAACTTGGCAAACAAATGCTTTTCACGTAGAGTTTGTGTAACACCCCTTACCCATGTCCGGCGCTGGGACAGGATACGAGGCATTATCGTACTTAACCTTACTTGAACTTGCATTATTGGGTCAAAAAGTTTCTTTTCAACTGAAAAGACTTTCATTCTTAATCATAACATGCACATTATGGGCCTACGAGGCCATGAACTTACTTCTGGGAGGTTTCGGAGTTGAACAGAAAACTTTTACTCTCTTAGAAAATTTTTTCCTAAACAGGGGTCACACGCTTGTGTGACATGGCGAAACTATAAGGAAAAAGGGGAAAAGAGAGGGGTATGCATATAGCTTAGTAAGTTTGCATGAAATTCTATAACAACGTAATTGTTTACTCTAAATTCACCCATTTATTAAGACAATAGCAATATAAATCTCAAATGCTTAAGCATACTTACTCACTCTTATTCTTACAAATCTCATGTCACATTATGATTTCTTAAATTGTACATATTCATGGTACCAGTATCACAATTTTTTCATCATTCTTATCATGAATAAAACTCAAGGTCATCCATAAACGGATTTAGCTCTATACTATTTTACATACTTAGCTCTTTGACCATAAACAAACTGGATTATTGTGGGATATTCAAACTCATCATGCATGAATCTTGATGCCAACGCCATATCCCGGATATGGTCTTACATGGGTTCACCTCTTGATGACATTGCCATATCCCAGATATGGTCTTACACGGAATCTTATAACTCGATGTTGATGCCATGTCCCAGACATGGTCTTATACGAAATCGTACATGAATGTCGATGCCATGTCCCGGACATGGTCTTATATGAGATCTCCCTTTGGTGTCGAGGCCATATCTCAGACATGGTCTTACGCGAGACCTCTATAATTCAATACTAATACATTGGTATCCTCATTATTTCAAATCTTTATTCGGGATTTCACATAACTTATTTTCACCATTTCCTCATCGAGGCTTCATCACTCGATTATTCATAGTAATAACATACATTGACATAATATTAAGTAGTTTCAAACATCCAAAACATTATGAAACTTTAACTTCATACAAACTTACCTCGATTCTCAAAATGTGTATTGATGCTCGACTTAGTCCTCGATTTTGTTCTTGACTCGGTTTCGATCATGGCTTTGTGTTTCTTGATTATCAGGCTTGAAAGTTGAAGAAACCCTAGCTATGTCTTCCTTGTGATTTTTGGCCAAGGGGGAGGAAGATGGACAACATTTTTGACTTATTTTCCCTTTTAATTCTTTTATTAACCAAATGACAGAAATGCCCTTAATGATCCTTTCTTAAGATTTTTCCTTCCCATGTCCATTTTTGTCCATCTTAACATATAATAGTCTAATTGTTAAATAAGGACCTCTAGTAATTTTTATAATTCTATTTCATACTTAAATCTTCTAGAATCTCATATTTTCTAATCTTTGCAATTTAGTCCTAATGGACGATTTATTCTCTCATTAATAAAAATTTTTCCTGAAATTTTCACACAATCATGCAAGCATCTCATAAGCCTTATAAAAATCATTAAAACATATATTTCTACTTCAGATCTATGGTCTCGCACCACTATTCCTACTAGTCCTTAAATCGGGCTGTTACAATTCTCCCCCTTAGGGATTTTTGTCCCCGAAAATCTTACCAGCAAAAAGGTTTGGGTATTGGTTCCTCTTAGTCTCCTCGGGCTCCCATGTAGCCTCTTCTACCCCATGTCTTTGCCACAATACTTTCACAAGGGATATACTTTTATTTCTCAATTGCTTGACTTCCCGGGCTAAAATCTCGACCATTTCTTCACTATATGTCATATCAGTTGAATCTCAACCTCTGTCGGTGTAATTTCATGCGAAGGTTTTGATCGGTAATGTCATAACATAGATACGTGAAATACATCATGAATCTTTTCTAACTCAGATGAAAAAGCCAATCGATAGGCCACCGGCCTATCCTTTTAGTGATCTCATATAGTCTGATAAAACGCGTACTCAATTTGCCTTTTTGGCCAAATTTAAGAACTTTCTTCCACGTCGACACTTTCAAGAATACTCTATCATCGACTTGATACTCGATCTCTTTCCTTTTTAAATTTGAGTAGGATTTTTGTCTATCAAAAGCAACTTTTAAACAATCTCAAATCACCTTTACTTTCTCTTTTGTTTTTCTAACCAAATCAACCCCGTGGATTTGGTTGTCCTTAAGTTTAGTCCAATATAAAGGCGTTCGACACTTATGCCCATACAAAGCCTCATAAGGCGCCATTTTCAAGCTTTCCTGATAACTGTTATTATAAGCAAATTCCACCAAAGGTAGATACCTCATGAACTGCCTTGAAACTCAAGAACGCAACATTAAAGAATATCCTTAAGTATCTATATTAACCTCTCCGACTGTCCGTCGATTTGGGGGTGAAAAGCTGAACGAAAGCTCAATTTCGTACCCAATGCCTTTTGTAACCTTTTCCAAAAGTGGGATATAAATCTCGGATCCTTATCCTAAATAATCGATAAAGGCACTCCATGTAGCCTTACGATTTCAGAAACATACAAGTCTACCAACTTATCAAGTGAAAAATCAACACGTACAAGTATGAAATGGGCTGACATCGTAAGTTTGTCTATCACAACCCATACGGCATCTTTCTTGCTTGGTGTCAATGGCAAATTCGTTACAAAATCCATCGTTACTCAATCCCGTTTCAACTTGGGTACCATAATAGGTTGAAGCAAACCCGAGGGTACTTGGTGTTCAGCCTTTACTTGCTGACAAATCAAACATCTTGAAACAAACTCAGAAATATCTTTTTTCATACTCGGCCACCAATACCGTTTCTTCAAATCATTATACATCTTGGTGCTACCCAGATGTACAGATAGGAATCCATTATGTGCCTTATGCAAAACTTTACGAATGAGCTCATCTTTTCTTGGTACACAAACTCTATCTTTGAACATCAAACACCCATCTGAATCAATTCGAAAATCAGACTCAACCCCCGACTCACATTGAACTCTTTTAGCTTGCAATTCGCTGTCATCTTTCTGTGCCTCATAAATCTCATAGAGGATCATCGGTCTAGCCCTTAGCTCAACTAGAATAGAACCATCATCGGAAAAACTCACCCGTGTATTCATAGCCCTCAAGGTAAATAGGGATTTCCTACTCAAGGTATCGACGACTACATTCGTCTTCTCGGGTGGTAGTCAATAACTAATTCATAATCTTTTATCAACTCTAACCATCTTCATTGCCTTAAGTTCAATTCCTTTTATGTCATCAAATACTTGAAACTTTTGTGATCGGTGAAAATCTGACATCTTTCACCATACAAATGGTGTCTCCAAACCTTAAGTACAAAAACAATGGCAACCAACTCTAAATCATGCATCGGATAGTTCTTCTCGTGTGGATTTAACTGTCTGGAGGCATATGCTATCACCTTGCCTTCTTGCATAAGTACACAGCCCAATCCATTTAAGGATGCATCGCTGTAAATCACAAATTCTTTTCCTGATTCAGGTTGTACTAGAACTGGAGCCTCTGTCAACATTGCCTTTAGTTTCTCAAAACTTTGTTGGCACTTTTCTGTCCATTTAAACTTTACATCTTTCTGTAATAGTCTTGTCATTGGAGTCGCTATCATAGAAAACTCCTTAACAAATTGCCTATAATAGCCGGCTCAGCCTAGAAAACTTCTAACCTTATATACATTTTTCAGCGGTTCCCAATCAACAATAGTTGAAATCTTACTTGGGTCGAATCGGACTCCCTCTCCCGAGACAATATGTTCCAGAAATCCAACTTCCTTAAGCCAAAATTCAATTTTGTTGAACTTGGCATACAATTGATTATCTTGTAAAATCTGTAAAACAGTCCTCAAGTGCTCAGCATGCTCATGCTCATCACGAGAATAAATCAGTATGTCATCAATAAAAACCACAACTAACTTGTCCAAGTATGGCCGAAAAATACGATTCATTAAATACATAAACACAAAAGAGGTATAAGTTAAATTAAAAGGCATGACTAAGAATTCATAATGCCCATACCTTGTCCGAAATGTAGTTTTAGGCACGTCTGAGTCTTTTACTCTTAAATGGTAGTATCCCCACCTCAAGTCTATCTTGGAGAACATAATGGCTCCCTTCAATTGATCAAAAAAATCGTCGATCCTTGGCAATGGGTACTTGTTCTTCACTGTTACCTTATTAAGTTGTCGATAATCTATGCATAATCTCATAGAGCCATCTTTCTTTTTCACAAATAGCACTGGAGCACCCCACGGAGAATAGCTCAGTCTAGAAAAACCTTTGTCTGTCAACTGTTGTAACTGTGCCTTTAATTCCTTCAACTCAGTTGGGGCCATCCTGTAAGGAGCAATCAATATAAGTGTCGTACCAGGAGCTAACTCGATGCCAAATTCAACCTCTCTATCCGGTGGCAACCCTGGCAATTCTTCTGGGAATACATCTGGGTACTCACATACTATCAGCACTGATTCAACCTTTAACTTAGTTTCTTTAGCATTCATAACAAAAGCAAGATATGCTTCATACCCCTTTCTTATATACCTCTAAGCGGACATATGAAAGATCACTACAAGCGATCCGTCTTGTTCATCTAATTCAACACGAAGAGTGTCCCCATTTTCACATCTCATCTCAATATATTTCTTTCCACAATTTACTGTCACATCATGAGTGGTTAACCAGTCCATACCAAGAATATTATTGACTTCATCAAATGGAAATAGCATAAGATTTGCCTTGAAATAATAACCTCTAATCATCAATGGGTAATCTTTTCATACTTTATCAACTAGTATGCTTTTGCCTAAAGGAGTAGACACTTTTATCACAAACTCCATAGACTCAATAGGTATGCTCATGCTAGATGCTAATTTCATGCAAATGTATGAATGGGTAGACCCCGGATCAATTAAAGCAACAACATTAGTGTCACGAAGAGAAAATGTACCCGTAATTACATAGGGAGATGATGCCTCTTCCTGAGCGCGAATGGCGTAAATCCTTGCATGCACTCTACCCTCAGATCTTGCAGCATGCTCTCGGGGAGTACCCTTACTACTCGCCCCACTTCCCAGGTTCCTTTGTTGTCTTTCTCTAGCAGTGCCTTCCAGTCTTGCATCTTGAGGCTTCTCTTTCTCATCCACCTCGAGGCAGCTTCTTATAAAATGTTCTAAAGACCAACACATAAAACAAGCCTTTTCATTTGCTCGACATTCATCGGAATGATGTTTTCCACACTATGGGCACTCCGATCTACTCGATCAGGTGCTGTCAACACTAGCGACTGAGGTAGTTTGAGCCTTATTTCTCGAGTACTGTTTACTCTTACTTTTGTTTGAAAACCTGGCGGAAATAGCTAATCGGGTAGAGAAATCTCTCGACTTCTTAGACGAGGATTGAAATGACTTACTCTACTGTCTCTTTCTTGAATCACGAAACTCCATTTCAGCTTTCTTTTTTCTCTTTAACTAATTCTTCGTCTTGACAAGTCCAATCCACTAGCACAACAATATCCTTCAACTCGAGGACACCAACAAACAATTTGATATCTTCATTTAATCCGTCCTCAAACCTCTTACACATGATGGCTTCAGAAGACACACATTCTCGAGCGTACTTACTGAGCCTCACAAACTCGCGCTCGTACTTAGTTACTATTGCTTTTCCTTGTTTCAGTTCAAGGAATTCCTTTCTCTTCTGATCAATAAACCTCTGACTGATATACTTCTTTTGAAACTCTTCTTGAAAGAAATCTAATGTGATCCTTTCCCTTGGTACTATCGACACAAGGGTATTCCACCATTGATAAACGGAACCTTTCAAAAGAGAAACCACGCACTTCATGGACTCTTCAGGTGTGCAAGATAATTCATCAAATACCCTGACGGTATTCTCAAGCCAAAATTCGGCTCTTTTCGGATCATTATCTTCACTAGCCCTAAATTCTTTAGCTCTTTATTTTCAGATTCTATCAACCGGAGGCTTTTCTCTTCTTACAACTTCTACCACTTGGGGCGCTACATGGGTAGGCTGAAGAATAGGCGGGGGTGGGGGAGGTGGAGCATTCGGATTTGCTCGAGTGTACTCTGTGTATCAATTGCTTATCATACTTAGAAAGGTTTCCTAGGCCTCTTCTCCCTGACTCAAAGTCTCGGGTCTACTCTGTATTAGCGCGGTCCCTTGCACGGGAGCTGGCACATTACTTGCAGCATCATCGACTGCAGTTCAGTCAAGATCAGGATCCATTGACTATAAAAAAAAAACACAATTCAAATCGTCAAGAGTCATCACACTATCATTACACAAATACTCTTATGTATGGCATGTATAACTATACTCGAGAATCGACTAAACCATAGCTCTAATACCACTAAATGTAACACCCCTTACCCATGTCCGGCATCGGGACAGGATACAAGGCGTTACCGTACTTAACCTTGCTTGAACTTGCATTATTGGGCTATAAAGTTTCTTTTCAACTTCAAACTCTTTCCTTCTTAATCATAACATGCACATAATGAGCCTACGAGGCCTTGAACTTACTTCCAGGAGGTTTCAGAATTCAACTGGAAACTTTTAGTCTCTTAGAAAATTTTTGCCTAAACAGGGGTCACATGCCCATGGGACATGGGACACGCCCGTGTGGGCAGGCCGTGTGGTCACACACGCCCATGTCTCTAGCCCGTGTAGAAATAAATTTTCAACTTGAACCTACAGGGGTTTTCACATGGCCGGACACACTCCCGGTGTCTTTGGCCCATCTCCTTCACACGGCCTCAACACGACCGTGTCCTTGCCCATGTGTGAAAACTAGGGGTATTCTATTTATGATGTTAGTAACCCCTTAAGGAACACAAGGCCTAGGCACACGCCCGTGTGCTGGCCCGTGTGACGATTCAAATTCTCGTAACCAATTGCACGGGACACACGACCTATCAACACACCCATGGGGTTGACTGTGTGTCACATAGAGCTTGGACACACGCCCATGTGTCTGCCCGTGTAGACAAATAGAGGCTATTTGCCAAGCCTTTTTGCCACCCTGAAACATAAACTCATTCATTCCATCACAAGTAGCACATACATAGCAATATTAAACTTTGAAGAATTCTTAAGATTTTCTTTCATTCCATCCATATTTTACTCAATAACTTGTATGAGCATTCATTTCATTATACTCATCAACTTTATAACATTAACTTGGCAATATTGGCCAACTCACCATGGCCATTTACAAAATGAGTGTAAAACATTAATAGCCAACCCTTTGGCCTTCAAACATGACATAACACAAAATAATCTAGTTCCTATACATGCTATACTCAAAATGAATTAACTTTACTATACCAAAAGAACAATTGATAGTGTGATTGAGCTCCGATGTTCTACTATCCCCGAGCTAAATTGGCGAAACTACAAGAAAAAGGGGGAAAAGAGAGGGGTAAGCATATAGCTTAGTAAGGTTGCATGAAATTTGATAACAATGTAATTGTTTACTCTAAATTCATCCATCTATTAAGAAAATGGCAGCATAAATCTCAAATTCTTAGGCATACTTATTCATACTTACTCTTATTCTTACCAATCTCATGTCACATTATGATTTCCTAACTTGTACATATTCATGGTACCTATATCACTCGATTACATAACTTAGCACTATGCTAACATGAACATAAACTCAATTTTTTCATCATTCTTATCATGAATGAAACTCAAGGTTATCCATAAACAGATTTAGCTCTATACTATTTTACATACTTAGTTCTTTTGACCATAAACAAACCGGATTTTTATGGGATATTTGATAAACCGTAATTATAACATATTTTAATCCCACATTTAATATTCTTTTGGATGATTTATACCTTGATTTATGTAAAAAGCTGCTCTTAATCCTTTCTTTTCATGTCTTATACCCAGGAAAGCACCCGAGGATGAAAAGAACATAAAACGGGCCCAAAATGGAGTAAATAGGCCTTAGCACGAAATCGACACGGCCTGGCCGAAAGCCCACACGGCCGTGCCTCGCTGATCACCTAGAGCACGGCCTGACACCTGACTTACACGGCCGTGCCTCAAAGCAAAAATCCGAACACGGCTTGAAGTTGATCCATACGGGCGTATGCCATGGCCGTGCCCCTGTGGCTAGAATGAGCAATTTCAGTCAGAAAAGGATACTTAGGGAGAAAGAATCGCATTCCAAAGAGCCTATATATATCCTCTAAGTGCCACCATTGAGAGGGCGTGGAGCTAGGCCAAGGAGCCAAGCCAAAAAGGTCAGAATTGTAGGAATCGCTCGAAGATAGCCAGTTGATCCATCCCAAGAAGCCGGAGTTATACTCAAGACGGCAGAATTCTCCTTCAATTCCTTTAGGGAGTTTTAGGGATTTCTTATGTTTTGTTTTATCATTTCTCTTGAGATGTTTTCTTATTTAGTTATGAACTAAACCCCTAAGATACCTGACGGGGATGAAACCTAGATGAATCTTGTTATTTGATTTTTGAATTATATGATAACTACTTAGTTTGTTCTTAATTATGCATGCTTAATCCAAATCTGATGTGCTTAGGTGGAGGAGGAATAGACCCTGCTTAAGAGTAGATCTAACGTAATTAAGCAGAGTTGATCGAACGCCTAGAGATAAGGTTACGAGATTTTGCCGGATTAAGGTGAAACCTAATATAGGAATCCATAGATCGATTTACTGCTATTCTAGGGGGTTATTATAAGAGAACGAGAGTTCCACTAATTAACCTAGGGTTAGACGTTATTCGCCTCGAGAGAGGGTTTAATATACGTTAGGGAGTCCTACGGATCAAGCTAAGTAAATAATTCAGGGTTAGATAACAAGTGAAGTCTAGGTGGATTCTTCTTGAGGGTATCGTCGTGATCAATTGAGTCTTTCTTCAAGTTATTTACCAATTCATTCTTTTTGCCTTTGTCCTTAGCTTAGTCGTCGTTAATTTAGATTAAAACAACTTCACTCTATTTTTAAGGCTAAATAATAAAAAGAAAGTTAGTATTAATACTTTTAGTTCCTTTGGGTTCGATAATCCGGTCTTGCCTAAGCTATACTATTATTCGATACGTACACTTGCCTTTAATCGTTGTCAGAGTTAGTTTACAGGTTCGATCATTCTTTTATAAATTTTAAAGCTCTAATTTTAGTGATCAATATTCAAACTCATCATGCATAAATCTTGATGCCAACGCCATATCCCAGATATGGTCTTATATGGGCTCACCTCTTGACGCTGTTGCCATATCCCAGATATTGTCTTACACGAAATCTTATAACTCGATGTCGATGCCATGTCCCAGACATGGTCTTATATGAAATCGTACATGAATGTCGATGTCATGTCTCGAGCATGGTCTTATACGAGATCTCTCTTTGGTGCCGAGGCCATATCTCAGACATGGTCTTACACGGGACCTTCATTATTCAATGCTAATACATAGGTATACTCATTATTCCGAATCTTTATTCAAGATTTCACATAACTTATTTTCACTGTTTCCTCATCAAGGCTTCATCACTCGATTATTCATAGTAATAACATACATTGTCATAATATTAAGTAGTTTCAAACATCCAAAACATTATGAAACTTTAACTTCATACAAACTTACCTCGATTCTCAAAATGTGTATTGATGCTTGATTTAGTCCTCGATTTTGTTCTTGCCTCGGTTTCAGTCATGGCTTCGTGTTTCTTGATTATCAGGCTTGAAAGTTGAAGAAACCCTAGCTATGTCTTCCTTGTGATTTTCGGCCAAGGGGGAGGAAGATGGACACCATTTTTGACTTATTTTCCCTTTTAATTCTTTTATTAATCAAATGACAAAAATGCCCTTAATGATCCTTTCTTAAGATTTTTCCTTCTTTATAATTCTATTTCATACTTAATCTTCTAGAATCTCATATTTTCTAATCTTTACAATTTAGTCCTAATGGACAATTTATTCACTAATTAATAAAATTTCTTCATGAAATTTTCACACAATCATGCAAGCATCTCATAAGCCTTATAAAAGTCATTAATATATATATATTTCTACTTCAGAATTGTGGTCTCGCACCACTATTCTGACTAGGCCCTAAATCCGGTTGTTACAGTTTGCAATACAATTCTCAAATGCTCGACATGCTTAGACTTATCTCAAGAATAAATCAAAATATCATCGATGAATACCACAATAAATCGATCTAAATACTGTCTAAAAATTATGTTCATCAAATCCATAAATACTGCAGGAGTATTAGTTAAACCAAATGACATCATAAGAAATTCATAGTGTCCGTACCTGGTCCAGAATTAGCTTTTAGTGCATCCGAATCTTTAACTCGCAGCTGATAATAACCAGAATGTAGGTTAATCTTTGGGAATAATGTTGCACCTTTCAGCTCATTAAACAAATCATCAATCCGCGGTAATGGATACTTATTGTTGATCGTAACTTTGTTAAGCTGACGGTAGTCAATAAACAATCTCATTGATCTATCATTTTTCTTAACGAATAGAACAGGTGCACCCTAAGGTGAAAAACTTGGTCAAGCAAAATCAACTCCTGCAACTATGTTTTCAACTCTTTCGACTCTATAGGAGCCATTCTATATAGTGCTATCGATATCAGTGATGTTCTCGATACTAACTCAATGGAAAGTTTGACCTCTCTGATCGGTGGTAACTCTTCTAAAAACACGTCTGGATACTCACAAACAATTGGAACTGATTCTAGCTTCAACTTAGAAACTCTAGAATCCAATGCATATGAAAGGTACACATGACAACCTTTTCTCATGTGTTTTGTACTGATGATGGACTCGAAAACTAACTAATATTTCGACAAAGACAAGTGCACCTATTGAACAGTAGTATAGCTTTGATGAGTCTAGAATATTGTATCCACAAGGACTAAAATTACTAGTAATAACTATCTTTTTATTATTTAGCCTAATAATTAAGGGGATTTATTTTAATCTAAAATTTAGCAAACTAAATTAACTATGAATGCGGTAGAGAGTGAAGAGAGTAATGAAATAAACCAATGAATAAAGAAAATGTAACGCCCTAAATTTAGGCCTAGTAGAATTGGGCCTATTAGGCTTTGAGTTTTTGGTCTCAGAAAATTTTTAAGTGAGCGAGAAAATGACAATTGGTATGTGGGATTTGAGGGTTAATGAATTTTGAGGGTCTAGGGGTGTTGGAGATGTCCTGGGGTCAAGTAAGGGCATAGGAAAAATTTGGGTTTTAGCCCAAGGGAACTGTGACTTCAGTTAGTAGGCCTTTTAAATAAATGAAGAATAATAATGACACAAAAGAGCCTGTGTTGTAGTGGCAAAGTGGCGCCACTTAGGGAGCATGGAGGTGGCGTCATTAGCAGGCAAAGGAGCCTAAGGTTCGAGTAGTGGCATGGAATTTCATTGGGGTATTTATTTTGCTGTCAAGACTGCTAGAGTTTGTGTTGTAGTGAAAGTTTGATGGATGAGAGGTTTGAAATGGCCATGGAGAGATTGTAGGAGCTTATCTTGGAGAAAGTTTAGGATAAGATTGAGGAGTTATCAGGGAGAAGAGTTAGGAGCTGAGAAGTGTGATGTGTTGGTGCAGAATGGGACTTTGAGGGAAGGTAGTTTCGGCTTTTGGCTGTAAAAGGAGGGCCAAATTCCTTTGAAAGTTTCCTTGGGTTTTCCATTACTTTTCTTTTCTTCCGTTGCCAAATTCTTCCGTTGCCGAAAAACTATCATTCTTTTTTGCCGAAATCCCTATTGGTGTTGTGTTCTTCTTCTTTTTTTGAAAGTCGAATACTCCCTTATAATCGAATAGCCTTATCTTTTTTCTGATTCCTTGTTGTTTTTCCTCCATCATAATCAGTTGCTGTTATCTACTCTGAATCAAGTTTTAAAAGTTGGATCTCGTTCAGTAGTTATTTAGGCTGCAGGATCAAAGGTTGGATTCGGTAAGTACTTAGTCAACCTCCTTTAGTGTGTTTTGGTAAAACCCGGAGGGCTATCTAACTATTTCTTGTCATTAATGTTATATTAACAAGGGTAGGGTTCAAAGATCGCTAGCAAGTGTGGCTTAGTAAATGGCCAAATGTAAGTGTGGCTTATAGAGGTGACTTGTGTGGAATACGAGTCACTTGATTTTTGATAGTATATGTGAGGGTGCAGATCTAGGGGATATTCGTGAATAGTAGCTAAGGAAGGGGTACTAGAACTTGTTGCATACGGTTCAAGGATGGGCATAGTGTAGCACGTCGCATTAACCAGGTGTGTACATACACTTCACACACTAGAAATCGACAAAAGCCGAAATCATGAAAAAAAAAATCAGAATGCCGAAAAGCTGAAACATTGGCTTCGCCAACCACACGAGCGTACGAACATTCGTGTGGGAACACCAATACAATTACTGGGGCCAAGGGAGCGGTTTCATGGTCTCGGGCCATTGTTTGGCTGACCGGGCCAAACAGGGCTAAATGGGCCTACCGAGCTAGTAGGACCAAATCGGTAAGAGTTAATATGTGAAATTGAATGATGGATTGATATAGATGGTTTTATGATTTGATTATGATCGGGCCTAATGGGCTACATAAACATGATTGGGCTTAATGGGCTATATGGACATGATTGGGCTTAGTGGGCCTTATGGGATTTAAGAAATGCATGCTAGGGTATTAATGGATTCTAGGCCTAGTTCTAATAAATTCTTAAATAGCATAAAACTTAATTTAATAATCAAACATGTCTATGGACAAGTCGCTAGGTTAGAGTGTGGCAATGGACATATGCATGTCTAGGATTGGATCTAGGGAGAGCTTGGTACTTAAGCGGTCTTAGTGACCCACCTCCTCTTCTCTGGGATCCTACCTGGTGCATAGTGTCTGTTCACTTTAGTCGCAGGGACTCGTTGATGAGCCAATGTTCATAACTAAAACTCAGGTGAAAGAAATTACAAAAATACCCCTGTAGGGTAGAATTATGAAAATACCCCTAGGTAGTGAAATGACTAAAATACCCCTAGGTGCTTAATGTGTGAAAATGTATATGTTGCATTCATGAGATATATGTTGCACTTGGGTGGGTTTGATGATACGGAGGAAGATATGTGAGGATCGCATAATCGCCGCATAGTCGCTTGACGACCGTGGATCCACCGGTGGCTTTAAGCCCATTATATGCTTAGTAGCCTTGCTGCAACATTGGAGTAGTGCCGTTGTTGGTGCTACCTTCAGAGTGTAGGGATGGGTGGGTTGATATTTATATCCCCACAGGAGTGTAGGGTTGGAAGGGAAATGCAGTGCAGGGTTGGATTTGGGATGGCAGCATTGCATTCGTGTGATACTAATGTGATATGAGGTCATTGTGGGCTAAGGCCCAAGACCACTGATTTTGATAGGGCTTAGGCCCAGTGTGATAATTGCATGTTGGTTGGATTACCAAGGGTCGTACACACTGAGTTTCGAAACTCACACCCTTTTATTTAATGTTTCAGGTGACTCTCACTAGACGGCTCGACGTGGAAAAGGACTCAGAGGTGGCCACATTTAATTAGTTTCGAACGACTTAATTTTAATTACTTTATTTTCATTGGAATGTAATAAGGCCTTGTATCTCCAATTTGACTTTAGATTTGGGTTTTATTATTGTTTCAACTGCCTAATTATTAAACTTAAATTTTTAAAGTTTAACATGGTTTTCGAAACAACTATAACATATGGACGTTTTCTTAAAACATGGGCTTTCATCATAACTTAACAAGTTGCAAAGATTTTGGGTTTCTAAATCTTAAACTTAAGTTTTTAACTATGCAAATTTCCTACTGAACATAAATTTTACTAAACAAAATCGTTTTGGAATTATCCTTTTAATGTGACATCACCGGATTTAGCCATAATGTCTAGGCCGGGTCTGGGGGTGTTACATTTAGTGGTATCAGAGCCCGGTTGCAAAGCTCGGGCTGTGAAATGGGCCTTAGATTTTGGGTTTTTAAAATAAGTAGATTAAAAAGTTTTTGTAGGATTCTTGAAGTGTGGTTCACCGAGCCCTCGATATTGAGCCAAGTAAGTTCTCTTATTATTAAGCTTGTTTAACTTGATATACTGTAGATAGTTAGTGGGCTACTTTAGATAATTATACTAAAGCTTTTTAGTTAGAGTGAAACTAAAGCCCGTAGGAACTTGAAACTGTAGAGGATTTACGAAAACAACCTCTTTACTTAATACTATCATAAAACATCGACTTAATTACTGAAACTAACTAAAATTTCATAAAATTCCTAATTCAGATAATACGAGAATCAACAATGAGCGCTAGAATAGGTGCAAGGGGTCGTGGCAGAGGCCATGGAAGTGTTAGGGCTGATGTGTTGACTCAACTAGTAAGGGAGGTACTGGAGGAGATTAAAGAAATTGGTGAAACACTTCGGGTTAGGTGCGTGGACTGTAAGAAAAAAAGAGATCGCAGTTCTCTAGGGCTACAGTCTCATTCTGTGAAGCATGTTAAGGTATATCCAAACTTTCCGACTTGCGAATATTGCAGAAGGCATCTTTCGGATGAATGCTGGAGGAAGTCAGGAGCGTGTTTCAGATGCGGGTCTGAAGAGCATCAGTCTCAGGATTGTTCAATCACCATTAAGTCAGGTATGTTTTGTGTGGATGGGATATTTTGGGTATAGAAACTGTATACATGCAATGTTTATCTACTCCAGTAGGCATGTTTTTTTTTTGGGGTAAGGGTAAAGGGGTTCAATTAGAGTTAAAGTGTGTTAGTATTATTAAAATCAGAGTGCACAGCGAAAGCATAGTGGTGTGACTTGAGTGGTGCGATTAATAGTTAGTTGGAAATTTCGAGGACGAAATTTCTTTAAAGGGGTAGAATTGTAACGCCACGAATTCGAGCCTAGTAGAATTGGGCCTATTAGGCTTTGGGCTTTGGGTCTCAAAAAATTTTTAAGTGAGCGAGAAAATGACAACTGGCATGTGGGATTTGAGGGTTAATGAATTTGGAGGGTCTATGGGTGTTGGAGATGTCTTGGGATCAAGTAAGGGTATAGGAAAAATTTTGGTTTTAGCCCATGGGAACTGACTTTAGTTAGTAGGCCTTTTAAATAAATGAAGAATAATAATGGCACAAAAGAGCTTGTGCTGTAGTGGAAAAGTGGCACCACTTAGGGATCAGGGAGGTGGCGTCATTAGCAGGCAAGGGAGTCCAAGGTTCGAGTAGTGGTATGGAATTTTATTGGGGTATTTATTTTGCTGTCAAGACGGCTAGAGTTTGTGTTGCAGTGAAAGTTTGATGGATAAGAGGTTTGAAATGGTCATGGAGAGATTGTAGGAGCTTATCTTGGAGAAAATATAGGATGAGATTGAGGAGTTATCAGGGAGAAAAGTTAGGAGCTGAGAAGTGTAATGTGTGGTGCCGTTTTGGGAAGTGGGAACTGTATAAACTCGGCTTAGAAGGGTAGATGAATGTCGTTTTTAGGTCTTTTAGGGGGTATTACGAATTTTCATTGTGGCTTTCGGCATTTGGAGAGTTTTGCAAATAAGTCATTCTTTTCTTTACCGAATATCCTGTAGTTACCCTCACACAAGCACATTTGCTCTTTTTCTTTTCTTCTTGTTACCTTTTCCAAACCTTCTAAAGCTGAATAATTCTACCCTCCCTTTGTCGAAATTCTTTTTGGTGCCGTCACTATTTCTTCAACCTAGCTGATTCTTGTGTAAGTACTTTACTCTTTCAATTGGTCTTGCTAGAACCGACTTCTCCTCTCCCTCACTCTCTCTAAATCGATTTTGGTAGGGGATTGATATCGAATCTCTGTTCTTCAGATCTCTACCGAATTACTCTTTATGCGTTTCGGGATTTGGGTAAGTATTCTTCACTTTTGGTTTTTAAGGTTGGCCAAATGGTCGTAAGTAATGCAAGGGTGACTTCAGATGGATATAAGTCACTTATGGTTCAATTTCTAATAATTAAGATTGATGCAGATTTAGGAAGTACCCGTGATTAGTGATCGAGGAAAAGCTATTAAGGCTTGGTGTTTCAAGTAAGGTTAAGGTAAGACTTCAGCTTTTGGTATAGTATTCGATAAGTATATGTGATTAATCATTGAGTGACATCGTTTGTAGGATCGTGGCTAAGGAGATTATAGTGCGTTTTATTATCAGATGTGTGCATACACTATACACACATAATGGATTGGGAAATCCCGAAATCCTGAAAGTTTGGGTTTGGTAGTCTTGCGAGTGTGCAAACACTCGTATGAGGGAAATGGAACCGATAACAGAGACCCCATGAGCGATCTCATGGACTTTGGTCATGTTGTTGCCAACTGAGCCAGAACGGGCAAAATGGGCCCGATAGGCCGTAGGCTCAAAATAGGCGAATTTGATGATTTGGTAATAAGTGGTGAACTAGTCATGTTGGTTACATGGCTTGGAATTGGTTTGGGCCAGATGGGCCATATAAATGTGATTGGGCCAGAAGGGCCATACCAATATGATTTGGGCCTAATAGGCCATACGAATGTGATTGGGCTAGATGGGCCATATGAATGTGATTTGGGCCTAATGGGCCATACGAATGTGATTAGGCCAGATGGGCCATATGAATGTGATTTGGGCCTAATAGGCCATATGAACGAGATTGGGCCTGGTAGGCCATATGAACGTATGTGAATTTGTTTGGGCTTTGTAAGGGGTCTTGGGCTTAGTATTTGATAAATTGCTTAACCTTGCATAAAACTTTAATAATTAACTAATTGTGACCGTGGACAAGTGGCAATGGGTATATTCATGTCTAGGATTAGATCTACGGAGAGCTTGGTACTTAAGCGGTCTTAATGACTCACCTCCTCTTCTCTGGAATTCTACCTTGTGCATAGTATCTGTTCACTTTAGCCAATGCGGACTTGATAATGAGGCAAGGTAAGTAACAGACCCATAACAATGAGAAATGATCGAAATGCCCCTAAAGGCAAAAATGACTAAAATGCCCTTATGGGTTGAATGTAAGATTTATGGATGTTACATGTACATTTGCTGCATTCATATGATATTCTATTTAAGATGCATATGTGTGGGAATTATGGAACGGAAGAAGTATATGAGGATCGCATGGTTGCTTGACAACTATGGATCCACCGATGGCTTTTTAAGCCTATTCTATGATTAGCAGCTTTGCTGCAATGTTGGTAGTGCCGCAACCGGGCTACCCTTGAAGTTTACCGGATGGGTGGGTCGATTTAGAAATGCCCACAGAAGTGTTTCGATTGGACGGAGACAATGTGTACCGGATGGATTATTTGGGGAGGGTTTGCACAACATTGCATGTATGATATTATTATGTTAATAATATGATATGTATGCTATTTGTGTGATAAGGGTCGTACATACTGAGTTTTTGAAAACTCACTCCCTCTTTTATTTTTCTCAGGTGATCCTCAGTAGGCGGTTCGATGAATGGAAGGACTCAGAGGTGGCCAACTAGCAAGACGATTAGACCTATTTTTCTTAATATCTAAATTCCGGATTCTAAGTTATTTATTTTAAGTTATTTTATTTCGGATTGTAATAACACTTTCCCCCTAGTTATTATTCCATTACTTCCACTATGCATTGAAATTTTGTAACAGAACCTGGATTTATTTCTTTTAAGCATATTTCAAGTTTTTGAAAATAATTGTGTTTTAAAGAACGAGCTTCCGCTGTCAAAGGAATTTTTTTTTACATAGTAACAAGGAAATGGTTTTTTGGATACACATCGTTTTGAAAGCAAACTCGATTTTACTTAACTTTTCTCTAGAAAGGTTTTCAACGAAAACAAGGTTTTTGCAAAAATACTTTAATATGACATGCCAGATTCGGGCCTAACTTCTAGGCCGGGTTTGGGGTGTTACACTTAATCAAGTTTTAAAAGCCGGATCTCGTTCAGTGGCTATCTAGGCCGCAGGATAAAAGGTTGGATTCGGCCAGTACTTAGTCAACCTCCTTTAGTGTGTTTTGGTAAAAGCTGGAGGGCTATCTAACTCTTTATTATCGTTAACCTTGTATTAACAAGGGTAGGATTCAAAGATCACAAGCGTGGTAAGGATCGCTAGCAAATGGTAAGTGTACTCGTCTCAATTGTGGATTAGTAAGTGGCCGAATGTAAGTGTGGCTTATAGAGGTGATTTGTGTGGAATACGAGTCACTTGATTTTTGATAGTATATGTGTGGGTACAGATTTAGGGGATATTCATGAATAGTAGCTAAGGAAGGGCTACTAGAACTGGTGGCACACGGCTCAAGGATGGGGATAGTGTAGCACGTCGCATTAACCAGTGTGTACCTACACTTCACACGACAAATCGGCAAAAGCCAAAATCCCGAAAAAAACTGGAATGCCAAAAAGTAGAAAAGCTGAAGGGTTGGCGCCGGTAACCACACGAGCATGTAAACATTCGTGTGGGAACACCGATACGATTGCCGAAACCAAGAGAGTGATCTCATGGTCTCGGGCCACTGTTTGGCCGACCGAGCCAGATGGGGCTAAATTGGCCGACCGAGCCAGATGGGGCAAGAGTTGATATGTGAAATTGAATGATGGATTGATATGGTTGGTTGTATGATTTAATTATGATCGGGCCTAATAGGCTACATAAACATGATTGGGCTTAATGGGCTATATGGACATGATTGGGCTTAGTAGGCCTTATGGGATTTTAGAAATGCATGCTAGGGTTTCAATGGACTCTAGGCCTAGTTCTGATAAATTCTTAAATAGCATAAAACTTAATTTAATAATCAAACATGTCTGTGGACAAGTCGCTAGGTTAGGGTGTGGCAATGGACATATGCATGTCTAGGATTGGATCTAGGGAGAGCTTGGTACTTAAGCGGTCCTAGTGACCCACCTCCTCTTCTCTGGGATCCTACCTGGTGCATAGTGTCTATTCACTTTAACTGAAAGGACTTGTTGATGGGCCAAAGTTCATAAATAAAACCCGACATGAAGGAAATTATGAAAATACCTCTATAGGGTAGAATTACGAAAATACCTCTGTAGGGTAGATTTACAAAAATTCCCTTGGGTAGTGAAATGACTAAAATACCCCTAGGTGCTTAATGTGTGAAAATGTGTATGTTGCATTCATGAGATATATGTTGCACTTGGGTGGGTTTGATGATATGTAGGAAGATATGTGAGGATCTCATAGTCGCTTGACGATCGTGGATCCACCGGTGGCTTTAAGCCCATTATATGCTTAGAGGCCTTGCTACAATGTTTGAGTAGTGCCGCTGTTGGTGCTACCTTTAGAGTGTAGGGATGGGTAGGTTGATATTTATATCCCCACAGGAGTGTAGGCTTGGAAGGGAAATGGAGTGCAGGGTTGGATTTGGGGTGGGAGCATTGCATTTGTGTGATACTGATGTGATATGAGGTCATTGTGGGCTAAGGCCCAATACCACTGATTTTGATAGGGCTTAGGCCCAATGTGATAATTGCATGTTTGTAACACCCCTATCCCGTGTCAGTCACCAGATTAGGGTTAAGATCGTTACCATAGATCGAAAACTTTATCATACAATTTATAAAGTAAATTATCAATTACAAACATAGCGTCCCCTATGTAAGGCATCGAGACCTAAATCATGCTTAGAAACAGGGTCAGGAGTAAACCGAAACACATACGGAAATTCTCAAAAATTTAAAACTTTCAAAGTTTCAGGGGTTACACGCCAATGTGGGCAGGCCGTGTGCCTCCCACGGCAACTAGACACACCCATGTGTCTCCCTCGTGGTCGAATCTGACTTGGCTCCACGGCCACCAAGCACGCCCGTGTGCCTTGGCCGTGGTCGAATCTGACTTGACCACACGGCTACCATTCATACCATTTTACAAAACTAAAACTCATATCATCACAAGTATAACTCATTCAAATACTTACCCAAAAACTTGACCATTACCAATGTCATCTAACCATACCAAGACATACATCACATATCATATTCATTAATGCATATTGCCAACACATAACTAGCAAAATCACATGGATAAGTATACCTTATATTCATATACAAGTCTCTAGTCTATACATGCCATATCTAGCTATATACATTTCCAAAATGTACCAAAACAAGATAAGTAGTGTGATGACAATCCTCGACGATCCCGAGCCTTCAGTAGCTTTGACGATCTATAAAACAGAAGAAAAAACACACACACACACACAGAGTAAGCTTTCCAAAAGCCTAATAAGTCATATACAAATAAACTTAACATATAAAGTATATAAGCATATAGAACATTGGCACAATTCATATTCATAGCAAATTTATCACTTGTATGCTTCGGTCCATGTATTTAGCCATATTTTCCACATTCATCAATTCAAAAATCTTATATACACATAGTTCTTTCATGCATACTTTCACATATCATATTATTGTTCCAATATACATATTCATCATATTAAGTACATATAGATACTTACCTTGTATACACACTTAGTGTATAAGTCAATGTACCTGAAACAGATTTACAATTCACATAGCCATTCATATCACAGACTTTCCCACTGAACCGCTAGGAATCTAATAGGATACTCAAAAAGCTCAGAATAGTAGTACAATGCCAACGTCCCAGACGAGGTCTTACATGTACTCAGATATCGATGCCACTGTCCCAGACAGGGTCTTACACGTATCAATACGATGCCAATGTCCCAGACATGGTCTTACACGTAAATCTTGTATCGATGCCAATGTCCCAGACATGGTCTTACACTTATCACAAATCAACACCGACGTCCCAGACGTGGTCTTACATTTTAAAATAGAAAAGATACCTATGTCATGACATAGCTAATCCTATCTATTCCTAGGTTCGTACGGGACTTCTCAGACATTGTCACTATATAGATCTTATCTTGGAACTCTTATACATAGCATCTTGTAGGCATTCACTGTTATCAATAGTCATATGAATATGCACAATTCAATACAAATACATTTATTTGCATAATGACTTACCTCGGATTCGATTTAATTAAAACGGAAAGGACTACTCAGTTACTTTCGCTTTCCCATGATCTAAGTCCGTTTTCCTCGGTTCTTGATCTATACATATTCAGAATGAACCATTTTATTCACTAACTCATTCAATTCAATCCAATGATACACATTTAGGGTTTATTTGGAATCTAACCCTTACATTTGCACAATTTATCAATTCAGTCCATTTTTCTCAAAACATCAAATTCACAAAATCATCATTTATCTATGCTTAGCCGCATGCTTATGAACATCATACAAGCCCATAATTTCCATCAAATTTGCAATTCAGTCCCTCAAATTGCTATTTTCACAATTTAGCCCTATTTAGCTAAATTCATCAAAATTTCAAGAACAAAGCATGTTCATTAAACACATATCTTTCATTTAACAATTAAACTCATCATAAAGCTTACCATATTATCAATGGCACAACTCACAAATATCATAAACACACAAAATTGAGACATGGGCTTGATAGTAGACTAAGCAACAATCTCAAAAACATAAAAATCATCAAAATCAAAATCAAAATCATACATTAATTTAGGAAAAAAGCTTGCCAAAACCTAAGAACATTTTCTTCTATCATTTCCTTGTAACACCCCAAGCCTCGCCTAGAAGTTAGGCCCGAATTCGGAATGTCACATTAAAGGCACAATTCAAAACGGTTTTGCTAATTAAAAATTTAAGGCCCAAAAGCCCAAAATCTTTTAGTCTTATTAATTAAAGATAAAAACCCATTTTATTATTTTAAGTATTTAGAAACCAAGTTTGAACATAAGAGCTTACTTAGGTTTAATAATTAAATAAACAATTAATCTTAAAACCCAAAAAAAATCTGAAGTCAAAATGGAGTACAAGGCCTTATTACATCCACCGAAAATTAAGTAACTAAAAACATGTATTTTGAAACAAATAAATGAAAATTCAAACCTCTTGTAGTGTGGCCATCTCTAAGTCCTCTCTCACGTCGAGTTGTCTATTCGGGATTACCTGAAACATTAAATTAAAGGGGTGTGAGTTTCGAAACTCAGTGTGCACAACCCTTGGCAATCAAATCACTTACAAATATTCACATTGGGCCTAAGCCCTATCAAAATCGGTGGTCTTGGGCTTTAGCCCACAATGACCTCATATCATATCATATCGTATCATTTATAAACAAATAATGCAAAACCCACCCTAAAAATCCATCTGTTACACACACCATTTCCCTTCCAACCTTATGACTCCTGTGAGGAATTCTAGCTCGACCCACCCCTCCGCTACACACCAAGGGTAGCCAGTTGCGGTACTACCGAAGTTGTAGCAAAGCTGCTAATCATATGTTGGGCTTAAAGCCTTCTGTGGATCCATACCATACAGCTATGCGATCCTCAAATCTTCCTTCGTACCATAATTCCCACCCATATGCATCCTAAGCAGAATATCATATGAATGCATCAAACACAAAAGTAACATCCACAAACTCATATTCGTCACATAGGGGTATTTTTGTCATTTCACTACCCAGGGATATTTTCGTAATTCTACCCTACAAGGGTATTTTGGTAATTTTGGAAAATAGGGGTATCTTGATAATTTTGCAAAATAGGGGTATTTTGGTACTTTCGCAAATCGAGGGTATTTTGGCAATTTCACAAATCAGGGGTATTTCGATAATTTCACTAATCGGGGGTATTTCAGTAATTTTACAAATCGAGGGTATTTCGATAATTTCACAAAGTAGGGGTATTTCGGTAATTCTACAAATCGAGGGTATTTTAGTAATTTTGCAAATTAGGTTATCTCAGTAATTTTGCAAATCAGGGGTATTTCGGTAATTTTACAAATTAGGGGTATTTTGGTAATTTTACAAATCAAGGGTATTTTAGTAAATTTACAAATATAAGGGTATTTTAGTAATTTTACAAATATAAGGGTAATTGGTCCCTCTCGGGTTTTAATTATGAACTTTGGCCCATCAACAAGTCCTCGCAGCTAAAGTGAACAGAAACTACGCACCAGGTAGGATTCCAGAGAAGAGGAGGTGGGCCACTAGGACCGCTTAAGTACCAAGCTCTCCCTAGATCCAATCTTAGACATGCATGTACCCGTTGCTACACCCTAACCAAGCGACTTGTTCATAGACATGTTTAATTAGATTAAGTCTTATGAAATTGAAGAGTTGTTCAACTAGGCCTAAGTCTAAAAACCCTAGCATATTTGTCTACGTCCCCATAAAGCCCATCAAACCAAATTCCAACCTTACGGCCCATTAGGCCCAAATCTTATCATATGGCCTATTAGGCCCAAAGCAAGTCCAAATTGTGTATCATGCGTGACTAACTCAATATGTTTAATAAACCAAACCATTTCATCAAACTTAGCCTCAGGGCCCACCGGGCCCATTTAGCCACTTTCGGCTTTTCGGCATTGCCAATATCGTGTGTGTAGTGTTTGTACACACCTGATAACCACGCGTGCTGCAAACCCTTAAGTCACTAACCTACAATCGACATTACTAGCGATTAACCAAGATTTTAATACATACTTATCAAAAATCGAAACCTCACCGTACCCTTACCGTGTACCTCACGTTCTAGTAGCCCTTCCTTTGCTACTATTGGCGATTATCCTCTAGATCTGATAGGAATCGGAAGCTGCTAATCCACGCTCTAAGCACTCCTATGCCCAACGCCCACCAAGGTATGTTTTCTCTCCAATCATAGATAGCTCTCTATATAGCCAGCTTCTCACCTTCCTTCTTTGTATCTTTTCGATGTGGGATCCCTCAGTTAGCAGAGTTTAAATCCAACTAAAACTCTTGCCGTCCAATCCACAAAATATATACTCCTTTGCTTGTCATGAGATTCAAACCCTTGCTCCCTTCAATAGCTCAACACGCCACTTGCCACCAAGCCACAAGCTTCTCTTGTGACTAAAATCATGCGCAACTAAATACAACCCTATGGCCAAAGTCTAAATTCACTGAAAAAAATAAACAAAAAGAAATGCAAGTGCAAAGACTTGAACCTTGGACCTCCTTCCTTCCTTGTGGCATCACCCCCTTGTCTCTTATGTGGCGTCACTTTGCCACTACACCACACACTCCCTTTGTGTCATTTTTCTCCACATTTTATTCTTAAAGCCTACCTACTATCTCCCAGGGTTTTCTTCACCTAAAACCAAAATTTTTCCTAAGCCCAAGTTTGATCCCTGGACTTCATAGAAGCCCTCTAACCTTCCAAAATCACTTACCTAATAGGTCCAACTAGCATTAGAGCCGTTCTCTTATTCTCCAAAAATTTTACATGCTCCCCTGCCCAAGGCCCAATAGGCTCAATTCTACTAGGCCCAAATTTGGGTCGTTACATTCCTTGCTATATTCGCCCAAAAGAGATGAATAATGGCCATGTTTTAGGCTTATTTTTATTATAACATACATATTAATCCATTTCCAAATTTTCCCTTCAAAATAAAAGTATAAAACATATTACACAAGGTCATTATTGACCATTATCATTCCACGACAACTAGACACGCCCATGTCTCTCCCCCGTGGTCGAATCTGACTTGGCTCCATGGCCACCAAGCACACCCGTGTGCCTTGGTCATGGTCGAATCTGACTTGACCACACGGCTACCAGGCACGTCCGTGTGCCAAGGCTGTGTACTCTTAACTAGCTACTAACTTACCCCCACGGTCACTAGGCACGCCCGTGTGCCACAACCGTGTGGCAAAATAAGCCATTTGCAAGGCCAAAAATGCCACCCCCTTAGGGTCATAACCTACAAGCAAATACCAATACAATCCATGCACATTTAACAATCATGAACATGCCAAAATAACCATTCAATCTTTACATTTAATTATATTACCATTTATACCAATTTACAAGACTAAAACTCATATCATCACAAGCATAACTCATTCAAATACTTACCCAAAAACTTGACCATCACTAATGTCATCTAACCATACCAAGACATAAATCACAAATCATATTCATTAATGCAAATTTCCAACACATAACTAGCAAAAACACATGGCTAAGTTTACTTCATATTCATATACACGTATGTAGTCTATACATGCCATATCTAGCTATATACATTTCCAAAATGAACCAAAACAAGATAAGTAGTGTGATGACAATCCTCGACGATCCCGAGCCTTCAGTAGCTTTAACAATCTATAAAATAGAAAAAAAAAACACACAGAGTAAGCTTTCCAAAAGCCTAATAAGTCATATACAAATAAACTTAACATATAAAGTATATAAGCATATAAAACATTGGCACAATTCATATTCATAGCAAATTTATCACTTGTATGCTTCGGTCCATGTATTTAGCCATATTTTCCACATTCATCAATTCAAAAATCTTATATACACATAGTTCTTTCATGCATACTTTCACATATCATATTATTGTTCCAATATACATATTCATCATATTAAGATCATATAGATACTTACCTTGTATACACACTTAGTGTATAAGTCAACGTACCTGAAACAGATTTACGATTCACATAGCCATTCGTATTACAGACTTTCCCATTGAACCATTAGGAATCTAATAGGATACTCAGAAAGCTCGGAATAGTAGTACAATGCCAATGTCCCAGACGAGGTCTTACATGTACTCAGATATCAATGCCACTGTCCCAGACAGGGTCTTACACGTATCAATATGATGTCAATGTCCTAGACATGGTCTTACACGTAAATCTTGTATCGATGTCAATGTCCCAGACGTGGTCTTACACGTAATCACAAATCTACGCCGACGTTCCAGACGTGGTCTTACATGATAAAACAGAACAGATACGTATGTCATGACATAGCTAATCCTATCTATTCCTAAGTTTGTACGGGACTTCTCGGACATTGTCACTATATAGATCTTATCTCGGAACTCTTATACATAGCTTCTCGTAGGCATTCACTATTATCAATAGTCATATGAATATGCACAATTCAATACAAATACATTTATTTGCATAACGACTTACCTTTGATTCGATTTAACTAAAACGGAAATAGCAACTCGGTTACTTTCGCTTTCCCACGGTCTAAGTTTGTTTTCCTTAGTTCTTGATCTATACATATTCAAAATTAACCCTTTTATTCACTAACTCATTCAATTCAATCCAAGGATACACATTTACGGTTTATTTGCAATCTAACCCTCACATTTACACAATTTATCAATTTAGTCCATTTTTCTCAAAACATCAAATTAATAAAATCATCATTTATCTATGCTTAGCCGAATGCTTATGAACATCATACAAGCGCATAATTTCCATTAAATTTGCATTTCAATCCCTCAAATTGCTATTTTCACAATTTAGCCCTATTTAGCTAAATTCATCAAAATTTCAAGAACAAAGCATGTTCATTAAACACATATCTTTCATTTAACAATGAAACTCATCATAAAGCTTACCATATCATCAATGGCACAACTCACAAATATCATAAATACACAAAATTGAGACATGGGCTTGATAGTAGACTAAGCAACAATCTCAAAAACATAAAAATCATCAAAATCCAAATCCAAATCATACCTTAATTTAAGACAAAAGCTTGTCGAAACCTAAGAACATTTTCTTCTTTTCTTTCCTTGCTATATTCGGCCAAAAGAGATGAATAATGGCGATGTTTTAGGCTTATTTTTATTATAACATTCATATTAATCTATTTCCAAATTTGCCCTTCAAAATAAAAGTTAAAACATATTACACAAGGTCATTATTGACCATTATCATTCCACTATCTCTAATACTGGTATAATTGCCACATGAACCTTAACACTTATAATGACATGAAAAAAAAGCATATTTTCATAAAACATGCAAATTTGCATTTTAATGCAATTAAATCCTTTTGTCAAGTTAAGCACACAGATGGATAAATTAACTTACGAAAATTTAAAATATGCATAGTCATGTATCATAGGCACGAAAATAATATTAAAATATTATATAGACTCGGATTTGTGGTCCCGAAAGCACTGTTCCGACTAGGGTACAAACCAGACTGTTACAACGTTGGTTGGATTACCAAGGGTCGTACACACTGAGTTTCGAAACTCACATCCTTTTTTTAATGTTTTAGGTGACTCTCAGTAGACAGTTCGACGTGGAAGAGGACTCAGAGGTGGCCACATTTAATTAGTTTCGAATGACTTAATTTTAATTACTTTATTTTCATTGGGATATAATAAGGCCTTGTATCTCCAATTTGACTTTACCTTTAGGTTTTATTATTGTTTCAACTGCCTAATTATTAAACTTAAATTTCTAAAGTTTACCATGGTTTTTGAAATAACTATAACATATGGACATTTTCTTAAAACATGGGCTTTCATCATAACTTAACAAGTTGCAAGGATTTTGGGTTTCTAAATCATAAACTTAAGTTTTTAACTATGTAGATTTCCTACTGAACAAAAATTTAACTAAACATAGTCGTTTTGGAATTATCCCTTTGATGTGACATCACCGGATTCGGCCATAACGTCTGGGCCGGGTCTGGGGGTGTTACAGAAAATACCCAAGGAAGAATCCACCTAGTCTTCAATTATTATTCTGATTCTGAATTAAACGATTTATTCACTTGCCTTAATCCAAAGAAATCCCTAAATTATATTAATATCTCTTTCGAGACTAAAAACAACTGACTCTAGGTTGATTAATTGAAATCTCTTTCTAATTCAAACCCCTATCATCACATTAACTCGATCTATGGATTCCCTTAGTGGATTTGACTCTAATCTGGCATATTTATGTCATCCTCTTTCTAGGGTTGCAATCAACTCCGCTTAATTATGTGAGATCTTCTCTTAAACAAGGACTTTTGCTCCACTGGATAAACACATTAAACTTGAATTAATATCCTGAAAATATTAAAGCAAGGGTTAAGAACACATAATTAAGAACAAGAACAAGTATTTATCATGTAATTCAGATAATTAAATAATAAGATTCATCATAGGTTTCATCCTCCCTAGGTATTTAGGGAGTTTAGTTCATAACGTAAGAGGAAGACATCTCAAAACAAAGAAAACAAAAAGACATAAAGAACCCAAAAACTTCTAAAGAACTTGATGGAGATTTTCAATCTTGGAGTGAATTCGCTTTTGAGATGATTCCGACAGCTTCCTTCGAGTAATTTCTTCGTTCTACTCTGCGTGCCCTTAGGTCTTCCTTTGGTGTGTATTTATAGACTTTAGAATACTCAGAAACCCTAAAAATTGGCTTTTTTTAGCGTGAAAACGAAGCAAGGTGTGACAGGGACACGGGCGTGTGATAAGCCCATGTGAGAGTGCCCAGGCCGTGTGGAAATTTGGGTGACTTCGGATCGACACGGGCTGTCACACGAGCGTGTGTCCAGCCCTTGTGGTTTACACGGGCATGTGCTCTGCCCATGTGGTTCTAGCATCGCCGTGTGGATCCTTAAGATGGCTCGTTTTGTCTGATTTTGGCCTGTTTTGTGCTCTTTTTGCTCCTTATGCTCTCTTAAGTATGAAAACATGAATTTAAATGATTCAGGAGAATTGATTGCACAAAATTGTATAATAAAACATCAAAAAATAGGCTAAGCATCGGATTAAAATGTGTTACTTTTATGGTTTATCAAATATCCCCACACTTAAGCATTTGCTTGTCCTCAAGCAAAATCCTTAACTCACCATTAAAATTGAACTTCCTTAAATCATAATTCTCATCAATAATGTCTTATCATAATTCACAGATAATTCACACATTGATACTTTAACTAAAAGAGTCCTAAAGATTCAAAGAATCCAAGTCACACATTTTTATAGCATGAAAATATATGTGTTTCCCCTTGTCTAAATAATTACCTTTAATTCAAAACCAACAAGATTCGACATCCTCACTAAAAATTTGCTCAAATCATCCAAAGTGTTTAAGGTTCAAAAATTAAGCACTCAAAAGTCAAACATGAAACGTTATTACCATAAGCTTGCATGAAAATCAAATCTCCACCACTATAAAATGAGATGATACACAAATCAAAAGGTCTTTAAAAGGGTTGTAATAGGGCTTGGGTTAAAGGTGTGTATAAAGGCTAAATTAGAGGGTTAGAATCGAGATCGAATTGACAATTTACCTAACTAGAAAAATAACTAATATTGAATAATTACATCAATTGAAATAAGACGAGCTTCTTCTCAAGATGTGAAATTAACCGTTTAAGCTCAAATAACATAGAACTAGTAATAATTAAAATAAATGAATATATATTTCCACTTTTTTTATCATGTACAATAAGAATTTAACAACTGAAATAAAGAACATAGTTAGGCAACTGACCAAATCAAATCTCGACAAAAAAGGGGGTTGATTCAATAGGAAAAATATTCTCAATGAATCATAAGTTTTGGGTTAATATTAAGGGTAGATCAAGAAATGGTTTATTAGGCTCAAAGGGGTTCACTAAGGGTTAATTATGAAGGTAGGCTGTTTGGGATAAGTGGGTTAAAACCTAGGGGCCTTTATCATCTTAGTATATCAAATCAAAGGTGTGGTCTCAACATGTATAATCGAAGCAAGTTCTAGAATAACCAATCAGTATTGACACACTCATAACCAATAATAAAGTGAGCAAGAAAAATGTATGCTCTAAAGGCTCAAAATCTCACAAAAATTATGGTTTTTGATATCAATCTTACAAATCTCAAACTTCAAGGTAATACCTCAATTTAGTGAAACAACCTAGCAATTTTTTTTATTCTAAAAATAGACTTATCATGCTTGATTCTCTAATGTCTTTAAATTTTAAACAATCAATGCACAATTACCTATGAATTTAATCTAAAACATATCAATAAAAATCACAAATTGATAAAAATTCATTCTAATAGTAAAATGAGAAAATTACTTGAATACAAAACATAATTTAGGCATTTTCTAATAATCATATAAATAACCTCCCCACACTTAAGATATACATTGTCCTCAATGTATGAATATATATAATGACGGTATAAGTAGAATATCATAAGTGAGGGAGAGAAGTGAAACTGCCCTGAATTTTAGATGAAGTCCTCAAATTAGTGACTAGCAGAATTGTAGAGGGATCAATGTAGTGCATGATTTTGAACAAGCTATTAAGAAAATAAACACAAATGGTGGAGAATATTAAAGGATTACTCGATTAGGAACAACCATAATAACTAAAATATAGTTCAAAATATAATAGACAAGTCTTTAAAAGATAATAAGAAACATAAAAGACAAATAAAATAAAAATAAAAATAAAAATAAAAATAGAAATAGAAATAGAAATAGAAATAAGATAAAACAAGAAGACAAAATAAGGAAAGAGAAAAGGGGTTAGGGTTTTTAGGGGGTTACACGATTGTGTGAGGGTCCCTGTTGGGCCACACACTCGTATGGCTTGTTTTCAACCCGTGTTTGTCGAGGGAAAAATTAGCCCAGTCTTCACACGGCCTCGAATACGCCCGTGTGGTTCACACGGCCGAGTCGCACGACCATGTATATCATCTTTCGCTTCTCTCACACCCGTGTGATCTCACACATGGCCTTGTGTATTGCCCGTGAAGCCCCCTGACTTGTTTTAAATTTTGAAATTTGAAAAATTAAGCTCCAATTTTCACACATCCTAAGACACGCCCGTGTGTCTAGACCGTGTGGTCCACACGGTCGCATCGCACGCCCGTGTTAGGCCATGTCTCTGTCGATTTTTAAGATTATAAAGCTCCATGATCCACACGGCCATGTTGCCAGGACGTGTAGCCCTCTGTCGATTTATTTAAAATTTAAAAACTAAGTCCTAGGATCCACACGGGCAGGGACACGCTCGTGTGTCCAGGCCATGTGGGGTTTAAAAACACCATTTTTTTAATTAATTTTGAAAATTTTCATAAAATATAATTAGTAGATTAGGTATGTTAATGCTCGGGTTACCACCCGAGAAGCGCTTATTTAGAGTCTAAGCTCAACTTACCTCATTTTCTCTTGGTTACTATTGTTCGCAGAGTCGATACTCTTCTTTCTTGTTATCAATTCTATTGTCAACATACAGTTTGAGTCGAGTAGTATTTTCCTTAAAAGTGTCGAAATTAGAATGAGTTACCTCGACTGTTCTGTATGGGAAGACATTGAGTACCGTTTGCATTAAGCTTTGAAGTAGTTATTCAAGGGTCGGTTTCGTCTAACAGTACCTGGTCCCTAACTTTGAAGTGGTTCGTTCCCTCCTTAAGCATATTATGGAGTTGCTTCGATTTTGCTTCGTGTATTCTTGGTTTCTCCTTGCCATGTGTCCTCTATTCGTCTATTTCATCCATCTGAACCTTCGTTCCTCATGAGTCGTTCTGTGTTCGTTGCATAGGATAGAATGTGGCTCCATCACTTTCTCCCTAAGGATTTTCTACAAAGAAGTTTGAGCCACAACATTACTCACACTAACAGAACTCGTAAAATCATCTTGATTACTAGATATCCTAATAGAATCACGAGCTTGGAGTTTAATCGTGTCATCACCTACATGAAGTATCAATTCACATGTGTCAACATCAATGATAGTTCTAGTAGTTGCTAAAAAGGGTCGTCCTAAGATTAAAGGTGCGTTACTATCCTCATCCATGTCTAGAAAAACAAAGTCAACTGGGAATATAAATTTATCGATTTTTACAAGCACATCCTCAACGATTCCCCTAGGAAACCTAATAGTTTTATCTGCTAATTGGATGCTTATCCTATTTTGTTTAGGTTTCCTAAGACCTAGTTGCTTAAACATTTTATAGGGCATGACGTTAATACTCGCCCCTAAATCATCCAAGGGATTATTAACATCTAAACTACCAATTAAACAAGGAAGAGTAAAACTCCTTGGATCCTTTAATTTCTTGGGTAGTTTATTCTGTAAAATGGCTGAGCAGACTGCATTTAGCTCCACGTGTGATGCATCATCTAACTTTTATTTGTTTTCTAAAATCTTCTTTAAAAATTTAACTGAGTTGGGCATCTGCAAAAGAGCTTCAATAAACGGTAAGTTAATATGTAACTTTTTTAAGAGTTTAAGAAATTTACCAAATTGCTCATTAGTATGGTCTTTCTTCGTCAAATTAGGATATTGTACACGAGGTATATATTCCTTACCAACCGAATATTGCTTTTTTCTGTAACATCCTAGAATTAGGGGTTCTGCATTTTATGTTTTTCTGTGTGCTTAGCTTGTTCTGCTTGTTATTAGACGTGCTTGGGGTTCCTGGGGAGGCTCGGGTGCAAGCCAGAGCCTTGGTAAAATTTTGGTTTTTGGGCTTAAGGGGGAAGAGCTGGTAAAAGCAGGCTTTAAGAATATTTATTTGTGTTTGTTGACATAAGAAGGAGTGTGGTATGGTGGCAAAGTGACACCACTTAAGAAGCAAGGGGGTGGCGTCACAAGGGAGCAGGAGGGGGAAAGAGTTCGAGTCCTATCTGCTGCACAATGGAACTTTATTTTTGTGCCCAAGGTGGTGAACTGGTGGCATTCGGCTGGGACTCTTCTAGGAGGAGTTTGAATGAGTCAAATCATATGAAATGGATGGACAAGAGAGGTTGAAGAAGTTTGAATTGGTCAAGCCAATTCAAATTGGTGATGAGGAGTGAAACCAGGAGCAAATCAAGGGATTTGAGAGGGGGAGTAAGAGTTGGCCGAATGTTGGAGTGTTGGGGGGAGAATTTCGACTATGTGTGTAGTTGGCTAGGAATTTTGGCGTTGTGGGTGTGATAGCAAAAACCGAGCCATTAGAGTGTTGTGCCGAATTATATAGTTCCTATTAGCTTTTCTTTTGACGTTTTGGTGTTGTTCTTAAGGCATTTCAGGTTTGTTACTCACTGGAAGATTGTGTCGAATCTCTCAATTTTCTCTCCATCCCTTCTCTTCATTTGCGTGTTAACCAAATTGCCACTCTTCTCCTATTTCCTCTCTTTTCTTTTTTGCACTTCTACTTTCTTTTTCTCTTTTTCTTGGACGAACCACTTTCTTCCACCCTTCTTTGACTTCTTTTTCTTTTCTCTCCTTGCTTCTCTATTTCCTTCTTCACTAGCTAAACCTCCATCCCTCCCCTTTGCTTCTCTACTTTCTCCATTAAACCGAAACCCCTACTCCTTTTTGTTCTTGGCTAGTCTTTCTTTCATAGCCGAATCTCCTTTGTTCATCTTTCACAGCTTGTTATTCACCATAACTGAACCTTTCCTTACTCTTGTCACCTCTCTTTTCATTTTTCATTTCTATTTATCTTTTCAATCTTTCCAATTACGTTCTTCTCTCGTAGTTGTGTGAGTGGGTTGGCTGAATCTCTTTTCTCCTTCAACTTATTCGTAATTGCAAGGTAAGGGCAATTGTGTTTATCTTTGTATTTCTCTTTCAGTCTTAAGTTGTTCTTAGCTGAAATGGCTATCTATTTTAATGTTGAGATTTCGACTAATCCCTCCTTTTCTTCTCTCGTCTTGGAACGTTTACTTCGGGAAGCCCCAGTAGCCGAATGTTTTGTAGTTCGAAGCCTGAAGGTCTGTTGATTGCCGAATCTTACCATTCCATTCGGGTTCTTAAGGTAAGAAGCTATCTTTTCGGTTTCTTGGCTATTACATCACTTTTGTTTTTAGTCTGTCTTAACCTAATTTCTTTGTTAGACAACCAACGTTTTTCTCTAAGTACTGATCAAGACTCTTATCATGGATATAAGTGCTAGCCGATCCAAGGAGGGTCCGTTTAAGGAGCCTGAGGGGAGTGTACTCGTAGTCTCTAGTCTGCCATTCAAGTGACGTGCAGTGTCGGCGGTTCGAGACTTTCCACCGGGTTGTGGTAGAGAGCCGAGAACTGCTTGGGATAAGCAAATCGCGATTATTCCTATTAGTGAGAGTGACGACGATCTAGAGTGTTTAGTTTTACGCGTAATCAGGTGTGTAATGCTCACACTTTTCTTTATTATTTTACGTTAATAATTGTGTTGCTAAAAGCTAGAATGACTGTATAGACAGTCGAGATACCCTTGTGGGTGAGGTTGGAGACACAGGGTAAGTACCTCTATGTTTCTACTTTCGAATATCATAGCCTGAATATATGTATGATTTGATTATTTATTGTACATTGGAAATATGGCTGCATCCATCTCATATGTTGCATGGGCTTTGGGATATGATATTGAAAGGGGAAGTGTGATACAGTGACTATCACAGTGGTTTGGTACCATAGTGGGTTGGCCCCACATATTTTTATCAGTGACTATGTCACAGTGGTTGGGTACCACAGTTGTTTGGCACCACACACATATATATATTTATCAGTGATTGTCACAGTGGTATGGTACCACAGTGGGTCGGCCCCACATATATTTATCAGTGACTGTCGCTATGGTTTGGTACCACAGTAGGTTGGCCCCATATGCATTTATTAGTGACTCTGTCACAGTGGTTTGGTACCACAGTGGCTTGGTGCCACAGGTGTTTTGGATGGTTCAGGTGATGTAGAGGATGGAGAACTAGGTTGGGCTGGGTTGCATTGCATACAATTTCTGATATGCCATGTTGTGAGGGCTAAGGCCCAATGTGTTCTGTGGGCCTAGGCCTAGATTGCTCTTCTAAGGGGAATTACACACTAAGTCTCGGTGACTCACCCCTCTGCTTAATTTTATAGGTAATCCTTAGTGCAAAGATTTGGGAGCCGAGGAGGACTCTGCGGTGGCCATGCAGTACTTCTTTCGTAAATTCATTTACTTTATTTAAAATCACTTTTAATTTGGGAATTTGTTATGTAATAAGGCCCCCGTATTTTCAGTTTGGGTTTTTTATTTAATGCGGTTATCATTATATTATGAAATGCTAAACACAAAGTTTTCCTAAATGTATAAATAAACGTTTTCCAAATTACTAACAAGTGGATTTCATGCTGATTAATAATTCAATTCAAAAATTTACTTAAAACCACAATCACCGTTTTCAAAATGACACGTGTCGGAATACCACTAGTTTTTGGTAAACCATTAAACTATATGTTATTTTCAAGATAGAAACACAAAACGAAAAGTTTTCAAAATTACGATGTTTCTTTAAAACTTCAAAGTTCTTTAATACAACTTTTCCATGTGACATACCAGATCTGGTCGTAACGTTTAGCCCGGGTTTGGGGTGTTACAATTTCGGGTTACATCAACCTTACCATTGCTTACCACAGGGTCTTGCCTTAGTTCTTGTTTAGGTTCTACTAACCCTTCTTTGTCGTACACATTGATGGCATGGAGTTGCTCCCTTGTGTTAGGTTCGGTGTTACTCGGTAAACTACCTTGTGATCGTTCTGGGATTAGCTTGGCAAGCTATCCTATTTGGTTCTTAAGCCCTTGAATCGATGCTTGCTGATTTTTAAGTGTTGTTTCGATGTTTTGAAAATGGGTTTCTAACATCGAGATGAATTTTGTTAGAATCTCCTCAAGGTTCGGCTTCTTCTCCTGTTGGTAGGGTTGTTGTTAAAAGCTTGGAGGAGGTTGTGGTCACTGATTTCCTTGACCACCCCATGAGAAGTTGGGATGGTTCCTCCAACCTGCATTGTAAGTGTTGCTATAGGGATTATTTTGAGGTCTAGAATTGTTACCCATATAGTGAGCTTGTTCATTCTCTGTGCTAGGGTTGTAGGATGGATATTTTGTGGTGTTCATCCCTCCTCCATTTGTGTTGCACTGCATCACCGGATGTGCCTGCGTAGAAACACATAAACCATCAATCATTTTGTTTAAGAGCTCTACCTGGTTTGACAACATGGTGACCACGTCGAGGCTGAAAAAATCGGCGGGTTTTGTCGGCTTTGTTCTCATGACTTGCCACTGATAGTTATTCAGTGACATCTCCTCTATAAACTCATAAGCCGTTTTAGGTGTTTTGTTATTTAGAGTTCCACCAGTAGCTGCATCAATTAGTTGCCTACTTGAGGGGTTCAAACTGTTGTAGGAGGTTTTAACCTATAGCCATAAAGGTAACCCATGGTGAGGGCACCTTCTCAATAAGTCCTTATACCTCTCCCATGCACCGTAAAGAGTTTCTAAATCTATCTGCACAAAAGAAGAGATATCATTCCTCAACTTTGTTGTTTTAGCCGGTGGAAAGTATTTTAATAAAAAAATTTCAGTCATCTGCTCCCAAGTAGTGATGGAACCTCGTGGTAACGAGTTCAACCACTGTTTAGCTTTATTTCTTAAAGAAAAAGGAAACAATCGAAGGCAAATGACATCATCGGAAATGCCATTAATTTTGAAAGTGTCGCAAAATTCTAGAAAGTTGGCCAAATGAGTATTTGGATCCTCCTATAAACCATCAAACTGAACACATTGTTGGATCATCTGAGTAGTGTTTAGCTTCAGCTTGAAGTTTTTTGCAGCAACCGCAGGCCTCACAATACTGGATTTAGCCCCAGTTAAATTAGGCTAAGCATAATCGTACATAGTACGAGGAGCAGGATTTGCGGCAACCACAGGAGGTAGCAGATTATTATAAGCCATCTCCTCATTATTATGGTATCGTCCTCTTGATCTTCCTCTATATACTGTAGGCTTCACCTTATTTCTCTACGGTTTCTGTGAATTGTATTTTCAATCTCACTGTCAAAAAGCAATGGTCCTGACGAGTTCCTTCTAGTCATAAACTAAAAATACTTGCCAGAAGCAAATAAAAGTTAGTAAATTAAACTAATAATAAATAAATTACAATAAAAATAAAAATGGCTAAAGTAATAAAAATTAAGCGTTCCTAAATTCTAGCCCCCGACAACGATGCCAAAAACATGATGGGCCCGAAAAGTAACTAATATTTTGACAAAGGTAAGCGCACCTATCGAACAATAGTATAGCTTTGATGAGTCCGGAATATCGTATCCACAAGGACTAAAATTACTAGTAATAAATATCTTTTTATTATTTAGCCTAATAATTAAGGGAATTTATTTTAATCTAAAATTTAACTAAGTTAACTATGAATGCGACAGAGAGTGAAGAGAGTAATCGAATAAACCAATGAATAAAGACAGTACCCAAGGATGAATCCACCTACACTTCACTTATTATTCTGATTCTGAATTAAATGATTTATTCACTTATCTTGATCCGTAGATATTCCTAAATTATGTTAATATCTCTTTCGAGACTAAAAACAACTAACTCTGGGTTGATTAATTGAAATCTCTTTCTAATTAAAACCCCTATCGTCGCATTAACTCGATCTATGGATTCTCTTATTAGATTTGACTCTAATTCGGAAGATTTATGTCATCCTATTTCTAGGGTTGCAATCAACTCCGCTTAATTATGCGAGATCTTCTCTTAAACAAGGACTTTTACTCCACTGGATAAGCACATTAAACTTGAATTAATATCCTGAAAATATTAAAGCAAGGGTTAAGAACATATAAATTAAGAACAAGAACAAGTATTTATCATGTAATTCAGACAATTAAATAATAAGATTCATCATAGGTTTCATCCTCCCTAGGTATTTAGGGAGTTTAGTTCATAACGTAAGAGGAAGACATCTCAGAATAAAGAAAACAACAAGTCATAAAGAACCCAAAAACTTCTAAAGAACTTGATGAAGATCTTCAATCTTGGAGTGAATCTGCTTCCGAGATAATTCCGATGGCTTCCTTCGAGTAATTTCTTCGTTCTACTCTGCGTGCCCTTAGGTTTTCATCTAGTGTGTATTTATAGACTTTAGAATGCCCAGAAACCCTAAAAATTGGCTTTTTCCGTGTGAAAATGAAGCAGGATGCGACAGGGACACGGGCGTGTGATAAGCCCATGTGAGAGTGCCAGGCCGTGTGGAAATTTGGGTGACTCGCGATTGACACGAACTGTCACACGGGCGTGTGTCCAACCCGTGTGGTTCACACGGGCATGTGCTCCGCCCATGTGGTTCTAGCTTGGCTGTGTGGATCCTTAAGATGGTTTGTTTTGTCCGGTTTTGGCCCGTTTTTGGCTCTTTTCGTTCCCTATGCTCTTATAAGTATAGAAACATGAATTTAAAGGATTTTAGAGCATCGAATTCACAAAATTGTATAATAAAACATCCAAAAACACGCTAAGCAAGGGATTAAAATGTGTTACTTTTATGGTTTATCAGCTCACATAACTGAAATAACCATAGGAACACATTCAAACTATCCGATTCAATCTGAAGCTTTTCACCATTTTGATGTTTTAATACAATAAGCTTTTGTCTACAAATCACAATAGCATCATACAAAGTCAGCTAATCAATATTAGAATCATGGTAAACTCATCAAATGGAAATAGCATCAGATCAGCCAGAAAGTTATATCCCTGAATCATCAAAGGACAATTCTTGTATAATTTATCAAGTAACACATACTGACCTAGGGGTTCGATACTTGAACCACAAATTCAGAGGACTCAACTGGTAAACTCTTACTTGACACTAGATTCGTGTATACATACAAATGGTGTGATTCTAGATCAATCAAAGCAGTAACATGAATGTCAAAGATAGAAAAATCACCACTAATAACATCTGCAGCAGAAGCTTCCTCTCATGCATAGATCGCATAGGCTTTAGCTAGTGTTCGTGCCTTGGACCTCACAATAGAGTTCTTAGTCACACTACGACTATTATCCACATTTCTAGGGTTTCTTAGCAATCTCCCTCTCGCAACTGTATTATTCAGTCAGACAGTCTGAGTCATTTCTTTTTCAGGTAACTCAGGATAATCCCGAATAAAGTATTCATTCGAACCACATCTAAAACAGGCTCCGTCTTTCATCCGACACTCACCAAAGTGTCGTCATCTACATCACTGACAATCAGGCTTGGCTTTAAGACTCCAACGCTCGATACTAACGTAGCTTGAGCTTTACAACTCGCATGTTGTTTACCTCGATCTCTGCTACGATGTCCCACTGAAGTAGTCGATTGATTATGGTGTTCTTTCTAGTTGATAGTTTTCTCAAGTCTCTAGCTTCAAAATCAACTTTGCTTTTCTCTTTGCTAAGCTATTCGACTTTATGTGCTCTATCAAATAAAGCAATGAATTCTTTCAGCTTGAGAATCTCAACTAAAAGCTTTATATCTTTATTTAACCCATCTTGGAACCGTTTACACATAGCAACCTCGGTTGGAATACATTTTCGGGCATACTTACTCAACTTAATAAATTCTCTTTCATATTCGGATACTGTCATACGACCCTGTTTAAGCTCAAGGAATTCTTTGCGTTTCTGATCAAGAAACCTCTAACTTATATATTTCTTTCTCAACTCGATTTGGAAAAATTCCTAGTCTACACGTTCCCTCAGCACAACAGAAACCAATGTATTCCACCATTGGTAAGTTGAATCTTTCAATAAAGATACGACACATTTAACACATTCAGCTGGTGAACAAGATAGCTAATCAAAAAGTCTAATCGTGTTCTCTAATCAAAATTCTGCTCGCTTAGGATTATCTTCAATTGTAGCCCTAAATTTTTTAGCCCCATATTTGCAGATTTTTTCAACAGGCGGCTTATTCACGCGTAAAGGTTCCAAACTTTGAAGAATAATGGGAACCAGTTGGGGAACAAGTGGGGGTGGAGGTCGTTGAGTAACCATATTCGTTCGAAAAAACTCAGTGAACCACTCGCTCATCATCTGGAAGAAGGCTTCCTTAGCCTCTCCTCCTCGGTCGTCAAATACGGGCCTTAAACCACTTGACGCTACTCCATAAACAGAGGCTTGTGTGTTACTTACTACTTCATCAAAGTCAGCTCGGTTGGAATTCATTATTATATGATACGTATTTCAAAATGTGTCAGGAGTTATCACACTATCACAGGTTATACAATGGCATTTATTTCTAGACTCGCATACGCTGCATTCAGTCCAAGAATCAGCTAAACCATAACTCTGATACCAATAAATGTATCACCCCTAGCCAGTATCCATTACTGAATTAGGGCTACGGAGCATTATCGAAAGTTAACATCATACAATGAACATTTATTTAACATATACAAAACATAGCAAAAATATTCAAAATTAAGCATATAGTCTCTTATACGGGCCCTCGTGGACCTAAAAATACATTAGAAATGAGTCAGGACAAAATTGGAAACATATAGGATTTATAGAAAAAAGATAAAAAAAATTTAAACTGCAAGGGTCACACGGATGTGTGGGCACTCGAAGTAGGGACACACAGTCGTGTCCCAGCCCATGTCCGTGCTCGTGTATTTAACACCCAAAACTCGGCCTAGACGTTATGGCCGTATCTGGTAATGTCACACGATAGTGTTTTTGAAACTTCGTTGTTACGATGAAAACATTCCATGTTATTATATTTAGTAAACCTTTTTTAGAACTTAGGAAGTCATCTTTATTCATTTAAAATATTTGTTTTGAAATATCCTTCGTTGTGGAAGCTTTAATAAAACAGTCTAAGTGATCATGCGTTTAGAAATTACTTTAACTTTTTGAAAACTGAATTTCCTACGACCAGCAGGTATACATCCATAAAGTAAAATAAATAAATAAAAACCCAAATTTGAAACCAAAGTCTCAGAGGGTCCTTACATTATAACCCAAATAATTAATAATAATCAAATCATAAATCGTAAATTGAAAACCATGAAGTCCAAAAATTATTGTGGTCACCGCTGAGTCCTCTATTGCATCGATCTGTCTAAGTCAGGGGATCACCTGTGCACATTAAACAAAAAGGGTGAGTTTACGTAAACTCAGTGTGTAATCTCGCAGAAACAAACAAACAATCAGTATTCACAGTGCACAGTTGAACAGTCTTGGGCCTAAGCCCTTTTCAGTATCAGTGACAGTTTGGACCTTAGCCCATCTCAATACAGTGTCAAAATGTAGTAGGGCCTTAGCCTATCACAGTCTCAGTAGTAGTAACAGTTCTGCAATAGCAAAATCCTACCCAACCAGCCTCTACACACCATCTCCGTCCAACCCTACACTCCATGTAGGGATATAATCAACCCACCCATCCCTACACTCCAAGTAGTACCGAATGCAGCACAATATAGTAGTTTCCAGCTGAGCTGCCAATAAATTAGGCTTAAAGCCTTTCAGTACACTTCCTCCGAATAACAACCCCCAACCCAATGCAATGCAACACACAATTGATGACATGCTATTATGCCATTTTAGTACATATATTCAGTTCAGCTATTAACATGCCCATTACATATATCATTCAGTCAATTTCACACATTTAGGGGTCTAAGTAGCGCTTACCGACCTTACAGTAGGTTCACAGTTGACTTGGGTGACCCGTGCAACCTTAAAAATATTTCGGTAAAAATGGGCCCACATGTCCATGAGATCTACCCGTGTGGGCCCACATGCCCGTGTTGCCCACTCGGCCCAAATTGGTCTTGACCATGTGATCCATTTTTAAAGTAACCCATGCTAGCTCAATGCTCATATATGTTTTCACTATTTACTTATATGTTCATTCAAAGTTGTCTACTTGAGTCATTATCACTAAATTATTTATATCTTGAGCTAAAGAATTAAAAATTAAGATTCGCTTCATGTTTTTGAGACTAGACTCAAATACCTCTCTACCATAAAATTTTTAGAATTTATAGTTTATCAAATAAGTATAGTAAAATCTTTAAAGTTATCCCTATTCTACTGTTTGACAGCTTCATCCTTTCCTTACTAAAAATTATTTATCTTTTAGTACGGAATTTAGATGATATTTCTATTTGTTTCTCTTGAAAATAGACTTATTAAGTATTTGAAAATATAAATTTAATCTCATAATTATTTATTTTTCAATTTTTGATGATTTTCCTAAGTCAAAATAGGGGAACTCAAAATCATTTTGACCTTGTCTCACAAGATTTATTATATCTCATGATTTACAATTCCATTGCTTACACTGTTTCTTCCATGAAAAAATAGACTCAATAAAATTTAATTTCATATTTTATACAACCTCTAACTCAATTCCAACTATTTTTGATGATTTTTCAAAGTTAGACTACTGCTGCTGTCCAAAACTAATTTAGTGCAAAATGTTAATTTCCAAGTTTATAACACCTCTCTACATTTTTTCGCATCATTTTCTCTTACGTCTCTTATTTCTTGACAACAAGCGATTTCGGACTTTCGCCAAATCTCGTTTTTTGTGTTTTGGTTACACACCTGTATCATTTTCGCTGCTTATGTAATCCCGAGATCACCAAAAACCTATAATCGACAATCCCAACTTTAGAATCGGTCTTTAAGATTAAATCGTATTCACGTACCAAAAGGTCTAAGCTTGTCCATTCATCACTTACCTTCTAACTTCGCACAATTCCACCACTACTCAACACGAGGGAGATAGCAACTGAAACGATTCGCTGCTATAAAAATAATCATTCCTTATTAATAAAGAGTTCAAAAAATTTAGGAATGAATTCAAAGCCAAAACCACTCGCCCAAACAACACAAGAAGATGCATACCTTATACACTTACCAAACTATCAACACTTCGAGTCAAATCAATGAAAGTTAATTCCAACCTCACGATCGACTCTTAAACTGTCAACAAAACAACCCTTAATCCCTTATCTAGAGTAACATTCGAGTTTAACAAAATGAAAACTTATCGTACAACACAATTGCATGCTTGCACAAAGGGGAAAAGATGAAGAAAGAAAAGAAAACGGAAGGGGAATTCAAAGGAAATTCAGCGACAAGGATTTATTATTTAGAAAAAAAGAGGAAAACCAAAAATTGAGAGTGGGGGAGAAGAGAAAAAACGTAAAAAAGGTGGAAAAGAGTCTGAAATTTGAAAAAAAAAAAAAACTAAACAAGAAGATAATGCTAAAAATCTGGAAACTCATCTCCTTAATTCTCTCCCTAACCTCCCACAACAACTCCACTACTCGAAATTTCAATTTGACTAGGACTCCACCACGCCACATAGCCAAGCAACAAAAATAATTCCCTTGCTCGCACAAGGACTTGAACTCCAGACCTCCCACACGCCAACACATACCTTAGCCACCAAACCAGCAAACCCATTTTGATATATTTTTACCAACAATCAAATAAAACCCTACTGAAAAAGAGTAAGGCCTAATTCATTCAAAATACCAAAATTTTCCCAAGCGAAGGCTTGAACTTGGGGCCTCCCAAACACTCCTAGAACACATAACCCATAAAGCTGACAGATATTTGTATCATACTTTCTCAATAATAAAATTAGAAACTTTGGGGCGTTACAGTGTAACTCTTTGACTTGGGTCACACGGCCAAGCCACACGCCTGTGTGCCAGGCTATGTGCTAGGTCGTGTAACTACCTGACTAGCAACCCTTTGTAAGCTACAGGGGACACACGGCTGAAACACACACCCGTGCCATTGGCCGTGTGGACGAAAAATAGGTCATTTCCAAGTCATTTTTCTCACCCAAAGTCTAGCCACTTTCACAAACCAAATGTACCTATTTTCATGCATTCAAATGACACCTAAGATATGCATATTCAAACTAGAACATCATTGTAACTAGCCATAAAACCAATATGCCAAAATTACACCTCAATCTCAACAATCAAACTTGATTAACTACTTGTTAAATTCATCCACAATTTAATCCATCAATTGTACAAATTAAATACTACATCTATCATAATGTTCACATACCATTCTCATGCACAGCAAATACCAATATGACCATTTCCACATCTACCATCGACCTTAATAAATTTACCAAAAGCCAAACACATTCAAGGCTACCAAAACTAGCCATTAACAACTTTATGTCTTGTCTCATTCCATACCAACCAACATTTCATGGCATACCTTTATAATCATCATTTCACTACCATCATTTTAGTATTTATATGCCAAAATAACAACCATTTAAAGTACCAAATATATGTGATACCATAACAACTATTTCAACAACCACAATAGCTTATTTAAAAGCCACACATAATGGCTAATTTCATCAAACAAAGATAGCTATACATGCCACTATAACCATGACTCAAAATCATCAAAATGTACCGATATAGCCGATGGATAGTGTGATGAATCTCCGACAAGCTTCCAAAACAATCGAGCTTCCGATTATCTAAAACATGAAAGAAAATAACACAAAGTAAGCATTTAATGCTTAGTAAGTTTGTAAATCATAAACAATGCTTACCGTTTCAATATATAAGCTTAAAAGCAATTAATGAACTAATCCAACATAGCTTGGAACAAGTCTAAGCACCAACAACAACTCACGTTAGTGATTAACACAACTTATCCAAATTCATCACACAACAATAAGCTTTCATGTACTTAACATACAAGCATTCATTCTATTATTAACATAGCTAGTAAACTTTAATCACCATCATCTCATACCTTTTTTATGCTTTCTGGCATTTCTAATCAAAGCATCTATCATTCCTTCCTTTTTTTATACCCGTTGAACCACTATAATAATATTAGATACATGAGAATCTCACACACTGTGCGCTAACATATGGTTGAAACCATTTCTTTCTCTTTTCTCATATAAATGCTTTCTCTCAAACCATAAGTGGGTCTATTCACACAAGCTATTGGTCGGAACATAGCTACACGGTGCTGCTCACACAAGCTTTCAAGTAATCAAAACACATGCCAGAAACTTAGCCACAGGTAGGACATTCAGTTCCAGCATCCAAAACATGGTAACCCCTAATGACATGTCATTTGTATCCTATATATTACTAAGGTTCAAACGGGATCCGAAAGTCGTCGAAACTTCGTTGGATATTTCCATAGAGTCGTAATATCATAATAAAACATCATATCAATTAATTCAAGTGTATTAAAACTTTAATTAAATGTACGAACTTACCTCAATCACAAACGAAGAAATACAATCGGCTAATCCAACACTTTTTCCTTTCGCCGATCTAAATTCGTAGAATGCTTTTCTTGATCTAAATAACCAAATTCAACTCATTCAAACACCATTCAATTAGATCCAAAAATCATATTTTGGCAAAAATTAAACTTTTACCCCTATAATATTGAATTCATTCAAATTAGTCCTTAAGCTTATAAAATGAAATTCATGCAATTTAGTGCCAACCCACTATAGTTGAAATTTACTTAAGTCTTTAGCAAGCCCTACATTTCATTTTTCTCATAATTTTACATGAATATTTTTCTATTTTTCAATTTAATCCCTAATAGACAAATTCGTCAAAAATCTCTTAACAAAAGTTGCGTATCTAACAAAAATAATTCATTTTCTTCCATTAAACATCCTAAACAACACATATACATTCATGGTAAAACCCTAAACATTTAAAAGTTTTGCAAATTAGTCCTTAGGCTAGATAGATTAAGCTACAATGACTCCAAAAACATAAAAATTATTAAAAACAGGACAAAAATGCACTTATATGCACAAGGAAAAAGATGGCCGAATGTTTGAGCTTGGCTATGGCTTCCTTAATCCCTATATTTGGTTGATGAAGAAGAAGAAAGATGATATCTTTCTTTTACTTTATTTTAATTTAAGTTATTTTATTATTTTACATTTTTAACCTTAGTAATTAACATCCAAATTACTTAATTTAATGTCCATATGTGTCCAGTTAAACAAAAAATGGTCTAATTACCATTTAAGGCCATTCATTTTCCAATTTCATGGCAATTTGACACCTTTTACTAATAGAACTCAAATTTTGCACCTTATGCAATTTAGTCCTTTTTATCAAATTAAGCATGCAAACGATAAAATTTCTTAGCGTAATTTTTATACGATGCTACTAACAGGATGTAGACATTAAAATATTAATAATATAATTATTTCAATGTCAAATTTGTGGTCCCAAAACCACTATTTTAATTTAACTTAAAACGGGTTATTACACTTTATATATGGAGAGTTTAGAGAATTCAACTATGATTAAACCTAACCACTTTAATATCAAATTAATATAATATTTATCAAGATAAATATTATATTAAATTTAATATTAAGTATTATTAAAATAATCAAATGTTTATCTACAATATAAACATCAAATTAAATTTAATATAAAACTACTAAAATAATTTATTTTTGGAATAGTTAATCTGAAATCAAATTCTCTGGTAGAGTCCTAGTTGTAACACTTCCCCTACTCAACCACCGAAGACCAACTATCACCGGCCACCGGGATGCCGCCGTAACAGCCACAGGCATCGTCATGTCCAGTGATGCAAGTGCAACACCCTTACGATTGAGCTTTTGTTGAGCTTGCGAAGGGACCAACCAGACATATACAACTATGCTCTAGTGATTGCAATTATGTCCAAAAGCATCGGTCCAATAATTCGCAATTATTTAATCATGGAGTTAGTCCAGAACAAGTACCATGTTTGAAAAATCCTTATTGTATACTCTTTACAAAAATAATTCATCCAATTGTTTTGTCAAATGATCTCGTTGTAATGCCTGGAATTTGGGCCTAGAAGTATTGGGCCTTGAGCAAGGGAACTGTTAGGAAACTGTGCATAAAAGTTTATGTGAGCTAGGAAATGACACAATTAAATGTCTGCTCAAGTGGTTAAGGTTCCTGAGAGGAGTTGGAAAAGTCCTAGGTTCAAACCTGGGGCTTTAGCAAAAATTTTAATTTTAAGTGGATAAAACCCTGGATGCTTGGATGTAGGCCTTTTAAATTATTATGTTAAAAAATGACACAAGGAAGCATGTGGTCTAGTGGTTGTGGCATCATTAAGGTTGCAAGGGAGCCTGTGTTCAAGTATTGGCTCTTGCAATTTATTTTGGTTTTTCTTTTAAAGGAACTTGGACTTTGGCCTTTAGACCTTTTAATTAATTGAAGATAAAATGTGTCACAAGTGGAGCTTGTTGCTTAATGGCAAGGTGGCATTAGGAGTGTGTATGTGGTAAGGGGTTCGAGTGTTGGCATAGTATTATGAGGGGTATTTATTTTGCATCTGTGATGCCTAGTGTTTGTGTTGTAGTGGAATTCTGCTAAGGTGGTTGTGGAATTGGTCTTGGGGGAGAGATTCAAGGGATATGGATGAAGGTTGATGTTGGAGGAGTTTGAAAGTGATACAAATTGGTAGGTTGATAGATTGTAGGAGTGGTTATGGGAGGTTGAGGGGAGTGATAGTAGTTGGCCGAAAAAGGGATTTCCTCATTATGCAAATTTGGTCATAGGCTTTTAGGTGCCGAAGAGGTAAGTGAAGACACTTTTTGCATTCAGCTAGGGGATTGGTTTTCCAGGAAATTGGTCTTTGGTGTGCTTATCGATCACGTTTTGGTCACATTTCTTTGGGAGCCGAAATTATCTTACTTCTCTTTTTCATCCATTTGGGTTTTGGCTATTATATTTTGGTTTGCTTACTGCTCTTCCTACCTCCCTTTTCTCACTGGCTTTTGTGAACTAGTTCTTTTCCTTCTCCTCTTTGGTTGCTTATGCGCTCTCTTCCTCTCTCCATCCTTTAGCCACTGTGACTGAATTCATCGGTCTTCCCTTCTTTATTCATTCTTTTCAATTTCTCTATCACCATCTTCCTTTTTAATACCTTGGCTGAATACCTTATTGCTTGGGATTCTCTACTCCTACATTCCGTACTCTCTCCATTCCTGTTTTTGATTTGGCAAGTAATCTCTGTTAATCGGTAAGTCTCTCGGTTCCTTTCAGTTATCTCTTTTACTGTTTAAGCCAAATGATGTGATCCCTTATAATCGATTCTTCTTCTTTCTCCTATGTGTATGTTCTTTCAGGTTCTAGAACTTCCGATAGGTGAAGAGGGTGCTAGTAATAAAGTGATGGCAAAGGTATCCGCTGAGTTTGAGCGTGTAGCCTCTACTCCCAAGTTTAAGGGGCGTAAGGTGTCAGCTATTCGGGATTTCCGCCAGGATGCGAAAGGGTGGCTCACCGAGCTTTGGAACAAGTAGGCAAATTACAGTCGACCAATCTAGTCAAGGTTCTGGCGCTCGTGGATTTTTAGTACTTTACGTAATCAGGTGTGTATCTGTACACCGTAAATCATTACTGTCATAAAGCTGAAAGCGTGTGTGTAATTGCTTTTCATAAATGATAGTTGGCTTAAAAGCCGAAAAGGGTGTGTAACCATACTATCTCCGCTATGAATCGACAAAAGTCGAAAAGTCGCAACTTCGACAGTTGAGGCCTCACAAGCGTGCGATCACTCGTGTGGTAAACCGAGGCCACAATCATAGGCGATAGATTGTAGAGGTCACCATGAGTGTCCTCGTGCTCTTGGGCCTTTATGGGCCTCATCGGGCCAAAATGGGTCGTGTGGGCCTAATGGGTTTGTGGGCCCCACACGAATAAAATTTACGAAAAGTGGAAGAAATTGAACTGGGCTATAACGTTCACATAACTGTGACTAAATTTGGGCTAAATGGGCTCGTGTGGGCCCACTTGGGTCGAATATTGGGCCTTGGGCCCATTTACACTGTTATGCCCATTTAGGTTATATGTGTCGCTCGAGGCAACTGTAGACCTTCAAAAAGGTTGTTATCTGACGGAAATACCCATAGGGTAAATGATCGAAATACCCCTATAGGGTAAAATGACCAAAATACCCTTATAGGGTAAAATGATGATAATACCCCTATAGGGTAAAATAATCGAAATACCCTCATAGGGTAATGACCTAAATACCCTCATAGGGTAAAATGATCGAAATACCCCGATAGGGTAAATGACTGAAATACCCCTATAGGGTAAAATGACCATAATACCCATGTAGGGTAAAATGACCGCAATGCCCGTACAAGGTAAATGACCGTAATGCCCCGTAGGGTAAATTGATCATAATGCCCCTGTAGGGTAATGCCCTTAGAGGGTAAATGACTGTTTTGCACTTGTGGGTAAATGACTGACTTAGATTATGAATTTTGACTGATTTGGCTGTGACCATATGACTGTGTCTTAACTAACTTGACTGTGGTCGTGTGACTGATATGCTTTTAATATATGTTTAAATGACTCTTACTGAGCATGTCCATTCTACATACACCTGTGATGATTGAGCATGACATACGCGACATATTGGATGGGGTTGGGACATTGTTACGGAGGAAGTGTACGGTCGTTGCCATTCTGTACAAGGCTTTCAACCTTTCTGCGATATTTATGGCTTTTAGCTGTTTTGTTAACTGATAGCGGTGCTGCGATATTTATGGCTTTTAATCGTTCTGTCTACGGCACCAAGCCGTTCTGTTGACTTAGTGCCGCAACAGGTGCTAAGCTTGGTGTGTTGGCTGGGTGGGTCGATTTAATTCCCACAAGAGTGTAAGGTTGGACAGGAGACAGAGTGCAGGGTTGGTTTGGGTATTTATACATTGCATATATTGATTCTGATATTGAGATGGGCTTAGGCCCAGATATATATGATATGTGACTTTTGATATGGGCTCAGGCCCAACCGAGGCTGATGGGGGTTACGGCCTAGTTGCCACCGTTACTCGAATGGGCTAAGCCCAATTGGTTCTGTTATGGGCTGTGACCAAATGATATTGTTTTGGGCTTTGGCCCACATATACTCTGAACTGAACTGTACTGTTACTATTACTGGGCTCATGCCCAGACTGATTCTGTTTCTGTATTTTGACTGTTTCTGTAATAAGGGGATTATATACTGAGTCTTCCATAAACTCACCCCATTTTTAACCTTCCAGGTAATCCCCAGCTTTAGACAGTTCGGTACTGTGAGGAACCCGGAGATGGCCACACTACTTCTCCTATTTTTATTTACTTGGCTTTTATTTACTATTAAATTCATTTGGGTTTTTATATTTGCAATAAAGCCTCTCCAATTTTATAGCTTTCGATCTAAGATTTTAATCATTATGATTTATACTTGTTAGAAGTAGAACGAGATTTTCCCAAAATGATAACTGTTTTCAAAACACTATGTTTCCGCAACGATTTTTAAGCTTCTGCAACAATAAGGTTTTAATGGTAATAACTTTTAAATAAACCATGATTGAAAATAAGCAAACGCAAACTAAGGTTTTGTACAAGTCGTAAATGGCAAGAGGTTTTAAATTTCAAGAAGGGTTTTCAATGGAAACATGGTTTTCGAAAAAAAATTCAATGTGACACGCCAGATACGGCCATAACATCTGGGCCGGGTTTGGTGTGTTACATTCGTCATGCGTGTGTTACCCTCATATGATATCCTTGATTCCTTTGAGTTAAATTCGTTCACTCAATACAATCCTATTTTATCACTTTGTCATCATGGTGTCTTCTTAATGATTAATATGATCACTGTCAGCAAATGACTGTGTGTAACATCCCAAAAGTTAGGGGTTGTAAAGTTTTGCATAATTTCATGTTGTGCTTGTTCAACTAGTTATTTGAATGTTTTTTGGGGTTCCAGGGAGGCCTGGGATCGAGTCTAAGCCTTGGAAAAATTTTAGTTTTTGGCCCTTAAGAGGAGAGGGCTAGTTGAGGTTGGACTTAAGTAAAATTGAGCGTGCTTTACTAACATAAGTGGAGTGTGTGGTGTGGTGGTGTGGAGTCAAGTGGAGAGCAAAGATGGGAGGGGTTCGAATTCCACAGGTTACAAATGAGGGATTTTATTTTGTGACTTGGAAGAGCAAGAGGTAGAGTTGGGATCAAACTCTACAAGGTTGGTTGGAGATTTGGTCAAACAATTCAAATAGGTGAAGAAGAGGAATTCTAGGAGAAAATAGTGGAATGGATCAAGGAGTGGGGAGAGGGGGAGAGTTGTGCCGTGAGAGGGGACTCAATCTAGTCATTTTTGGCTAGGGAGAATGTTAGGCATTTTGGGTAGTGTTGGTGGCTGAATTCTCATTTTGCTCTCCTCTCATTTTCAGTGTAACACCCCTTACCCGTATACTACGCTAGAACCGGGTACGAGGCATTACCAGACTTAACAATACATTCTACCAAATCCCGAGCCACAAAATTTCACTTATAATTTAAAATTTAACAAACACATGCATACACAAGCATTATAACTCCATGACCAATATGAGCCACAACTCGTGGCTAAATACAGAATAATCCTTATTACCGTTATGAAGCAATACGTTTAATCAAATTAATTAAGACATATACAAAATGACTTAGTCAAGCCCCTATACATGTCATAACTTAAATCATTTATAAATAAAGATACCCATAGATAGCTTGATAGTGTGAAGCGATCTCTGACGACCTCCAACCCGAGCTTGTTTAGTAGGACTCTGTAACATGGGAAAGAAAAAGGGGGTAAGCTTATAAAGCTTAGCAAGTTCACATGTAAAAATTTTAAGCATTAGCAATGAATTTAGCTTACTACTAAGCTGTCATAACTTGCATAAATAATGCTAGGTTCTTACTTTCCCAACATACTCATTTGTAGCCTTATCAAATCCTCAACATGACAAATCCTCACAACAAGTTCTCAAATTGATACAATCATTAAATCACATACTTATACCTTATTACTCATGTTCACATTAATCTGTCTACTTGAATCACTGTCACTAAATTATTTATTTCTTGTACTACAGGGCTCCGAATTCCAAACTGCTAATTTTCCCTAAAACTAGACTCACATATCTTCATACCATAAAATTTCCAGAATTTTTGGCTTAGCCAATTAGTACAGTTTATTCATTAAAATTTCCCCTATTTCACTATTAGACTATTCTAATCACTTTTCACTACGAATCAATTTTCTCCTTGTACAGAATTCAAATGATGTTATAATTTATTTCATTTGAAACTAGACTCATTAAGATTTTCAAGCATATAACTTATATCCCTTAATTATTTTTGTACAATTTTTAATGATTTTTCCAAGGCAGAACAGGGGATCACGTAATCATTCTGAATCAATCCCACAAGAATTTAAATATCTCAAAATATAAAAATCCTTTGTTTTCTCTGTTTCTTTTATATGAAAATAGACTCAATAAGCTTTAAATAAATATCTCATCCAACTTATAATTCAATTTCTACTATTTTTGGTAATTTTTAAAATTCACATCACTGCTACTGTCCAAAACAGTTTTATTGTAAATTTTTGCTCTCACTCACTTTAGTTGTATTCATTACTTACCTATAACAATCTTTCCAATTTCCAATTACATATCGAGCATATTGCTCATATGTTACCCATGCATATACCTACACTTATCACTACAAGCCACACATAATTTCACTTAATCAATTTTCCCGGTGAACTCATTGGTAACCTTACCAAAGGCTCAGAATACAAAGGGCACCTTACTTAATAACTTGCTTACATACCTGCAACATTCTCATTTAACACATGAGTACTCTTTCATAATATAGGCATATTGCAAATCATGTCATAAAGTGTCACAAGCATAACTGAAAACTCATCACTTACATAATACTTGATAATCTCAATTACTTACGATCTCAATATTAAATAAGCCTTAAATGCATACCTGTACTCTTTCTTTATGTTCTAACCTTGTCATTTCTTTGACTTACTCTTTGGACTACTCGGGAACCTTTTCCTTTTTGAACTTACCATTGCCATGTCTTAACATGGTCTTACATGGTATCCTTGCCTTATGAACTCACTAATGCCATGCCTTGGCATGGTCTTACATGATTTCCTTGCCTTATAGAACTTATCAATGCCATGCCTTGGCATGGTCTTACATGATATCCTTATCTTACCAAATGCCATGTTCCAAACGTGGTCTTACATGGTATCCTTGTCTTACCAAATGCCATGTTCCAAACATGGTCTTACATGGTATCCTTGTCTTAGTGCCAATGCCACATCTTGATGTGGTCTTACATAGAGTCCTTAATCAATGCCGATGCCGTGTCTTGACATGGTCTTACACGGGATCCTTGCCTTACCAATGCCATGTCTTGACATGGTCTTACATGGTATCCTCAACCGTCAATTCCTCCTTAAATGCCATGTTATGAAAATCGAGTTTTCCATTAATTCTTCCTTAATTGCCATGGTATAGCCATGGACTTTGAGATATCAATGCCTTGTCAAGTCATAGCTGAAACATACTTGCTCAAATTCTCAAGGTTAGTCACATAAATCAATAATAACATTACTAATAACAATAATTGCATAATAATAAAATGCTACTCAACTTACATACTTACATTCTAAATCTCATCATATCATCAACTTAACTTATTCTCATCAAACTATGCTAGTCAATACTTTCTTGTTATCATACAAAGCCATAATACAAAATATGGTCTAACATATAAATTATACAAGTTCTCTTTCCAATATCGAAGTATTATCGAACATTAATCATTATATCTGAAACTCAATACTATAGTATTTATGGCCAAAATATCAATTTATCATTCGAATATGCATAATTAAATGCTTATTAAACATATGAACTTACCTCGATACCAAAACGGTCATTTTACCAACTTTTCCAATTTTCGATTTTTCTCTCGTTCTAGGTCCAAATCTCATTTTTCGGGGTCTAAGACATCACATTTCACTTATTTAATTAGTGTACTACTCAAAACAGTCCCTAACTCAAACTTTGGAAAAATTACAATTTTGCCCCTAAACTTTTGCATAATTATGATTTTGCCCCTAGGCTCGAAAATTAAACTTCATCCCTTACTCTTATGTTTTATAACATGCTGATCATTTTTCCCTTCTATGGAAACATCAAATTATTGCTCTAACATGCACTTATGTACATTAGGTATTTTTGCCGATTATCTCGTTTTACTCGTTTTCACTTAAAATCGCTTAGTAAAAGTTGTTTAACATAATTCTAAGGTTCATATTCTGCCATAAGACATCAAAATAAACACATTTCACATATGGGTATTTTTCCAAATATGAACCGTAGGTTAAATTATTGCTAGAATAAGCTAAATCAAGTTACCGGGACTCTAAAAACGTAAAGAACATAAAAAACGGGGCTAGAATGGACTTACCATGAAGCTTGGAAAGCTTGAAAACCCTATCCATGGCTTCCCACATGTTAAATTAGGCCTAATCTTGAAGATGGACAAATTTGGCATTTAAATTTTGTTTTTAATTCATTTAATTCACTAAATTACCAAATGCCCCTTAAAAAAAATCTTTTGAAACATAGCCATCCATGTCCAATTTTGTCCATCAACTTAACCAATGGACTAATTATCATTTAAGGACCTCCAATTTAAAATTTCATAACTATTGGACACGTCTAACATGTAGAGCTCAACTTTTGCACTTTTTACAATTTAGTCCTTTTGACTAAATTGAGTGCCCAAACGTCAAAATTTTCGAATGAGATTTTCACGATATCATTCCGTGAAATTGTAGACCATAAAAATATAAATAAAATAAATTTCTCCATGTCGGATTTGTGGTCTCGAAACCACTGTTCCGACTAAGCCCAAAATCGGGCTGTTACATTCGGCTTTTGGTTTTTTTCTCGTCTAGAGCATTCCGGGACTTTCTCCTTTAGTGCACTATTTTCTTCTCTTTGTGCACTTTTCTACCTTTCGTGCACTCCTCTCTCTTTTGCTCATAGCTATTTAGTTTGTTTCATTTTTCTTTCTCTTTCTTTTCCCTGCTAAATGCCGAAGTGGTAAGCATTACCATCACCTTCCTTCCTTTCTTTTCCTCCCATTACTCTTCTTCCTAAGCATTCGTTCTTTTCTTTGTTTCTAAGCCGAATACTTTTCTTTTTGAAGTGTTGATCTTTCTCCTTGCTGGCCGAACCTTGTGAGGTGAACTTTTATACTCTCTTTGTTTGGAATTCCTTGTTCCTTGTTGTGAGAGCCGAAACTCCTTGGGGGCAACTGCCGAATCTTGTAGTACTTTGGTAAGGGTGGATTAATGCTAGTAGTCTTGGTAACTCGATTATTGTTAGATCGCTATGTCTATTTGTGAAGGCTTCGGTCTCTCCTCTGTGGGGGGCGAATGTTGGATATTTACTAACATTCTCTTGCTCATCAAATATTGTTAGGAGTTTGATTTCTGTAGCCAAGGGATAGGGCCGATTACTTGGTGCACAGAAGGAGATCGTGTTTGTGGTAAGTAAAGTTAGTCTAGTAAAATGTTCTAGTAAGATCGGGCCGATAACCTTTTGTCAACTATCTCTATAGGTGTTTTGGAAGCGGTGGAAAACTACAACTCGTAACCAGGTGTGTAATCTCACACCTTTGTATACTGTGCTATTGTTGTGATCTATGAATCGGCTAAAAGCCGAATGCCAAAAAGCCGGAGTATCGGCAATAGAGATCACTCGAGTGTACGAGCACTCGTAGTGATAAATTGAGCCACTAGTGATGGCGATAGACCGTAGAGAGTGTCACGAACGCTCTCGTGAAACTAAGGCTGTAATGGGCCTTGTTGGGCCAAAGTAGGCTGAGTGGGCCCAATGGGTTAATGGGCCCACATAGGTGAAATCAATGGTGAGTACTGAATGGTTGCTACAACTACGAAGTCAGCAAAATCGAGACCGAAAACGAGTTAAACGCGCCACACGAGCGTGTGGGCCTACTGGGGCCAAAAATTGGATTTTAGGCCCAATTACACCGTAGTAACCCAAAAGGGAACCTGTGTCGCCCGAAGCTACAATGGGCCTTCAGAAAGGTTGTTAGTTGGTAAATTACTAAAATACCCTAGGTGGGTAAATTACCGAAATGCCCTTAGTGGGTAAATTACTGAAATACCCTTGGCGGGTAAAGTTACCGAAAATACCCTTAGAGGGTGAAATTACTGAAATGCCCTTGTTGGGTGAAATGACTGGAATACACCTGAGGGGTAAATTACCATTTTACACCCAACTGACAAAATGACCATTATACCCCTAGTGGTAGATCTAGTGTTGTATGTGTAACCTGTTTAGTTGTTTATGATGGTAATTTATCTCGTACATCATTTTAATATGTCACTACATGTTGCATTAGGTTGGGTTACGTTTTTTGAGGAAGTACTGTACTGGTGGCTATGCCACGTTATACTGATTCAGTGGCTCTACCACGATATACTGATTTTAGTGACTCAGCCACATATACCGTTGCTGGCAGCTTTGCTGCGTTGATATTAGCAGCTTGACTGCGATATTGGTGTGTATGGCTGGGTGGGTCAACTTGGTCCCCACATGGTGTGTAGGGTTGGTACGGGTGGTGTGATGGTTGGACTGGGTTGGGCTGCATTTCTTTTGTTCGCATTGACATGTATTTGGGGCTTAGGCCCAGACTGATACTGCAAGGGCTTCGGCCTAGACTGTAACTGTAACAAGGGATTACACACTGAGTTCTTGTAACTCACCCTTTCCTTTAACTGTGCAGGTAATTCCCAGCCTTTAAGGATTTGGAGCCGTAAGGGACTCGGAGGTGGCCACACGTCCTGCATGTTTTCGATGGTTAATCTAGTATTTCAATTTGGGATTACTGGGTTTTATAATTTTTGTAATAAGGCCATTGGAACTGTGTTAACTTCTATTTGGGATTTCTTTAAACACTGCAAATCTATTAAACAAGGGTTTTTAAAACAATAACAATTGTTTTTAAAATATCACGTGTCCACAACTGTTTAAACCAAATTTTTGTAACAGACACGATTTTTAATAAGCAAGATAATACGTGCATTTTCGAAAGGGTATTAATTTGAGAAAATCTTCTTCTGTTAACAAGCAACGAGAAACGAGATTTTAAACGTTTAAGGTTTGGATTTGAAAATAAGTTTTCCAACGATCATAAGGTTTTCAAACAACCCCTGATGTGGCACGCTAGATCTGGTCATACCGTCTAGGCGGGGTTTGGGGTGTTATACTGTGATAAATTGCTCGTTCGGGAACAAGTAACCCATGGCCACATTTCATATTTATCAATCCACACAATGCCAATGAGAGGATATCACTAACTCTTTAATTGCGCTATGAATTCCATTGTTGCTAGTAAAGCCATTCCATACACAAGTCATGTACCCAACTTACCGGCTATGGTTCGATCATCTTTAAAGTATAAGCCTCCACTTATATGAAAGTACATGAGTTGCATACGCACGGTCAGTGACTAATTCAGGATTTAGGTAAATCATGCCATGAATGTCACAAGTGAATTAATTCACAAACGGATTTAGAATTAAGTCATCTTGGGTTCAGTCCAATATATCATTCTACCAATGAATACATCTATGTCTCTACCATGGAATCAACTGCTCCAATAGCCAAGACTAGCCATATCCCCAATTGGAATTGTAGATGACATAATAATCCTTCTCATTATTTGAATCAAATTCTCACTTCGATTCTTCAGGGGATTACGGACTTATTTAGATTATCTACTGAAGTAAATTGTATTTCTCGCAATGCAAACATTCTTACAATGCCAGTTATCTTCAATTTGAACTTAGACAATCAACGAACTAATATTTGTTTGTCACAATTTTGCTATGCATGCAAAATATAAACAATAGAAATACAAAAAAGATAATAGTGAAAAGTGAAACTAACTTTATTTAATCATCGTTCAAATAAATAGAAAACAGTTACATGTTTACTACACTATAGACACATTTCCCAACAAAATTGCAGCAACCACTGCCTTGGTATGAAGAAATCACCGATAAAGCTCAGGATTTCTACTCTAGTATAAGGAATACTTTCTCTCTGTTCTTCTAATCTGAAGATAGTAGGATTTTTTAAAAGAGAGAGGGATAAAGAGAGAGAGAGAGTTGTTCTGGTTCTCTTTAGTCTTAAGTTGAAAATACATATTAGATATGGAAGAAAAACTCTTCTCCCAATCCTGGTCACCCAGATTTATAAAACCCTTGTTCGTATGATAACTTAATACGGGTTACAACCCTAATCAAGTTGTCGTATAGGTGCTTCACACCTGTATGAAAATGTGTATGACAATCCAATCTTTTCATATTTTTGATTTGTCTGATTGTTCATTTCTAACTTACCCACATCCGACACCGAAATAGAGTACGAGGCATTACCAAACTTAAACATACACATTCATGCAATACCAAGTCTAGATTTCATATTTCACCCTCATAAGACTTGTTATTTTGATAACCACTTTTACCATTATAATATGATTACCAACTTATCCATCAAGCACTCATGTCATATTACTAATCATGCATGGCAAACAAACATAATCACATTATAAACATTAAGATATGACATGAATAACTCGGCTTACAAGCCACAATCAATATAAGCCACATCTCATGGCCATATGCATATAACTTAATATAAACCTACACATTTGGCCAAAGCAAAATAATGCATGTCAGTCAACTAAATCTGAAACACCCCACACCCGGCCCACGAGCCTTAACCGGATCTGGTATGTTCCTTAAGTAAACCGGTTTCAAAGTTCTTGTTACTTAGAGAAAATTTGTGTAATTTTTAAAAATATATCGTTTTGGGTTGGGCTTAGGTTGGAAACCCATTTATTTTATTTGAAAATCCAATTAATTAAGGTGACAAAACAATTTAGGGTTTATTTTTAAAGAAATAATTTTACTTGATCTTTAATTTAAAATAATTCGTAACATAGTAATTAAAAATAAAAGTAAAGAAATGTAACTATGGCCTTATTACAACAAGTAAAATCCCAAAATAAAATTCCAAAGTACTTAAATAAAATTAAAGTGTCCATATTGAATAAAACTTCAAGTTGAGCATGGCCACCACAAGATCTACTGTCGGTCTATCTATCACCTGTTCATCACCAAACATGTTTCCCACAAAACGGGTGAGTCAACAGACTCAATGTGTAACCAACACTAAAATTCAATAGATCGAGCATACATGTCCATATCAAACACTTATTTATACAACAGATAAGCGATAATGATGCAACCCAAACCCAAACCTAAATGCCATCCGCTACACATCCCCGTACCAACTCGCACACACAGTGGGGACTACTAAGTCGACCCTCCATCCGCTACACACAATCGAAGCGATCATTGCGATGACGTGCTTATCACCTATATAAAATTTATGGCATAGCCACCGATATAATTGTGTCAAGAGACACCAGATTCGTATAATGTAACCGGTTACCACATTCGGATAATGTGACCAAGTCACCACATTCGATATAGTGAGACCGTAGTCATCACATTCACTTCCCTTTTCCATATATCCCGAATGACCCATATTATCCATATCATGCATATCATACTTAAATTCACATTCTTATAAAGTTTCACATGTTATAAATAACATATTTCATAATCCTAGTGGAAGTAGGAAACGTACCTGAGTACTTTGTACCATAACACGGTACCTTATCCATATGCACATATTACATATTACCATAATCATATTAAAAGTTAGTGTGGGGTACACACCTGATTCGTTTAACGAAGTCCTTGAAATCTCGAAGAACCGATCTACTGATTTAGATCCTTAACTCCTATATTCGGCCAATCATTTAAACACATTAATAAACCTTTTTTGGCTTTGAAACCAAATCCTAGTAGGAATTGTATACTGAAAACCTACTTAGTTGCTGATTGACTTAAGAATCAAGTCCCAAAACTTTGTTGTATTCCTTCTTGCATTCGGCCAACATTAAAACACATCATAGGTTAGTTTCAGCTTTTGGGAATAAATCCAAATACTTAAAATAGGCCTTGTCCGAATGTCTTAAACACATACCTTTGTGATCTCAAATCCCGAAAAGTATCCTTGCTTTCTTAGGGATGTCAAAATTCCTATAATCACATGTTAGGTTTAATCTAACATTAAAATTTAAAACAAGACCTTTGGATCTTATAGTTTCTTACCTTAGATCCCGAAATACTTCTCCTTGTAGTCGACAGTTGTAGAAACCCGAGAGATCCCCTTAATACTTCAGTCGACTGCTTCCTTGCTTAGATTTACAGGGAGATTTCGGCTATAGCTTCTAATAGAGAGGAAAATATTTGGCTAGGTTCCAACAATTACTTAATTTCGGCTTGACAAAAGAAAAGAAAAGAAGAGAGGGGAGCACTAAGAATTCGGCAGAGAGAGGAGGAAGCAAAAATTGATGAGTAGCCCTCCTTCCTTCCTTTTATAGCCGAAATTATCATCTAAGGAGTCCCTTACTTGGCCACCACTCCTCTATCTGATAACTTTATCCTTTAATTATCATAAATAAAAGAGTTTAATCCAGCATTTATCTCTTCAAAATAATCTAATTTAAAAATCCTTTATTTATCACCTTTTTAATCGAATATTTATGAAAAAAAAACACCTCCTTTCTAGAAGCATGTGCCGTCCACCTCAGTCTTCTGGAAGCAAAAATAAAACCTCCTTTATTTGCTTCCCAAGTGACTCGAACTCAGGCCCATTCCTCTTGCATATGGCACCATTTCCTTAGGCCCTAAGTGGCATCTGCAGGCCACTTTTCCAAGCCTGTTTGTGTGTCAAATTTCACAAACTTTTTCTTTTAAGGCCACCTTGCCTTAATTTCCCCTTTTAAACCTTAAAACTCGTCATTTCTAGGTCATTTCTAAGTTTCCAAAATTTTCGATCGGCTCAGAAACTTGACATTTCCTTACATTTCCAAGTTTCGAAATGTTTACTTTCCATTTTTGAATCATTTCCTTACATTTCCAGGTTTCCAAAAAAGTTCATTTCCATTTTCATTTCCATGCATTTCCAGGTTTCCAAAAATGTTCATTTCCATTCCCATTTCCATGCATTTCTAGGTTTCCAAAAATGTTAAAAATGTTTTCATAAAACTTAAGACATGTCATTTCGTACAATTAAACCGAAAATGCATAGGCCCTTTCTAGGATGTTACAGTTCTACCCCCTTAAAATAATTTCGTCCTCGAAATTTCCTAACTAAAATAATTGAGGGTATTGCTGTCACATTGTCTCTTCAGACTCCCACGAAGCTTCTTCCGATCCATGATTGCGCCATAACACTTTGACTAGAGGAACTAACTTCCTACATAGTACTTTCACATCACGTTCCAAGATTCGAATCGGCTCTTCCTCGTAGGATAAGTCTGGCCTTAGCTCCACCTCTTCAACAGGTACCACATGAGGCAGATCCGATCGGTAGCGATGTAGCATGGATACATGGAATACGTCGTGCATCTGCTGTAACTCTGGTGGCAACTCCAATTGGTATGCCACTGGCCCAACTCGCTTCAGTACTCGATAGGGGCCTATAAACCTTGGGCTTAACTTCCCTTTGCGACCGAACCTCATAACCTTCTTCCAAGGTGAGACTTTCAGGAACACTCAGTCTCTAACTTCAAACTCTATTTCCTTCCACTTGAGGTTTGCGTACGACTTGTGCCTATCAGAGGCTTCCTTCAACCGTGCCCGAATTAACTCAACCTTCTCTTTAGTTTCTGCCACTAACTCTGGACCCAAAACTTAACGTTCTCCTAACTCAGTCCAACAAGTAGGTGTTCTACACTTCCTACCATACAATGCTTCATATGGTGCCATTCGAATGCTAGCCTGATAGCTGTTGTTGTAGGCGAACTCAGCTAGAGGCAAGTAATCTTCCCAACTTCCTAGGAAATCCATCACACAGCCTCTCAGCATATCCTCCAACACTTGTATAATTCGTTTAGACTGCCCGTCTGATTGTGGATGAAAAGCCGTAGTGAAGTCCAACTTAGTGCCTAAAGCTTGATGAAGTACCTTCCAAAACTGAGACGTAAACCTTGGGTCCCTATCGGAGAAGATCGATACCGGTACTCCATGTAACCTTACGATCTCCGCCACATATAACTTGGCTAACTTTTGAAGAGAATAGTCGACTCTCACAGGAATAAAGTGCGCGGATTTGGTCAAACGGTCCACTATCACCCATACCGAGTCCTTCTTAGTAGGCATAAGGGGAAGCCCACTAACGAAGTCCATGGTAATTCTCTCCCACTTCCATTGTGGAATTTCGATTGGTTGAAGCAATCCCGATGGGACTTGGTGTTTAGCCTTAACTTGCTGACACGTCAGACATTTTCCCACGAATTCAGTAACTTCTTGTTTAAGATTAGACCACCAAAATTGTTCCCTTAGCTCTCTATACAGCTTACTTCCTCCGGGATGCATAGCATAAGGGCTACCATGCGCCTCCCAAAGAATCCTTTGTCTTAACTCCTCGTCCTTCGGCATACAGACTTTCCTTTGTAGCACAATACTCCTTCATCATTGACGCCATAATCCTTTAATTCTCCGCTCACATTGCTTGTCAGAACTTAGCACTTAGGTCCTTATCAGCCAACTGTCCCTCTTTCACTTCCTTCAGCCATGTGGGCTTGACTTGCAACTCTGCCAACAGGCTTCCATCATCATACAGACTTAAGTGAGCGAACAAAGCCCTTAGATCCGACACAACCTTCCTACTTAGAGCGTTAGCTACCACATTCGCCTTGCCCGGATGATATTCTATCGAACAATCGTAGTCTTTCAACAATTCCACCCACCTTCGTTGCCTCATGTTCAACTCCTTCTGAGTCAACAAGTACTTAAGACTTTTGTGGTCTGTGTAGATAACTGACCTTTCTCCATAAAGGTAGTGCCTCCAAACCTTAAGGGCGAAAACCACTGCTGCCAGTTCCAAGTCATGAGTTGGGTAGTTAACCTCATGAGGCCTTAACTGCCGAGACGCATAAGCGACCACTTTTCCATCTTGCATTAGCACACAGCCTAACCCCGTATGCGAAGCGTCACAGTACACCACAAAATCTTTTCCTGCCTCTGGCTGAATTAACACTGGAGCTTCTGTCAACACCTTTTTAAGCTTTTCAAAACTCTCCTGCTGCTTATTAGTCCATTCAAAGGGTACTTCCTTCCTTAGCAACTTTGTCAAAGGCGCGGCTATAGACGAGAACCCTTCCACAAACCATCTGTAATAGCCTGCCAAACCTAAGAAACTTGATTTCACCACGGACCTAGGTGGTTTCCAATCCAACACCGCTTGATCTTCCTAGGGTCCACTTATTCCTCTGGATACCACATGTCCTATGAATGCCACCTCCTTAAGCCAAAATTCACACTTGCTGAATTTGGCATAAAGCTTCTTTTCCTTAACAGCCAGCTTGCAAAGACAACTCGAGAGATGTTCATCGTGCTCCTCTTCAGACTTAGAGTACACCAAGATATCATCGATGAACACAACGATGAACCTATACAAATAGGGTTGGAAAACCCGATTCATCATGTCCATGAACGCGGTTGGAGCGTTCATCAACCCGAACGGCATCACCACAAATTCAAAATGGCCATATCTTGTCCTAAAAGCGGTCTTATGGATATCAGCCTCCTTCACCTTCAGCTGATGATATCCCGACCTTAAGTCAATCTTTGAAAACACTGCGGCCCCCTTCAGCTGATCGAACAAGTCATCGATCCTTGGCAAAGGATACTTGTTCTTAATGGTCAGCTTATTCAACTGAGGGTAATCTATGCACATACGCATAGTTCCGTCCTTCTTCTTCACAAATAGGACCGGTGCTCCCCATAGAGAAACACTGGGTCGGATGAACCCACGATCCAACAACTCTTGGATTTGAGCCTTGAGCTCCACTAACTCCTTTGGTGCCATTTGGTATGGAGCGATTGACACAAGAGCTGTTCTCGGTAGCAAATCTATTCCAAATTCCACCTCCCTATCTGGGGGTATTCCTGGTAGTTCCTCCGAAAATACATCCTCAAAGTCCTTGACCGTTCTAACCCCGCTAACACCTTCTTCCTTTCCACCCATCGCACTTACAAAGGCTAGGAATGCCTTGCACCCTTTCTTAACCATTTTCTCCGCCTTCAGCACCGAAACTACGTTAGACAAGTAGTTCCTCCTTTCTCCAACCATTATTACTACTTCATCCTTTGAGGTCCTTAGTTCCATTCGTTTAGCCGCACAATCCAACAAGGCTCAGTGTTTTATTAGCCAGTCCATTCCAAGTATAAGTTCAAACTCCCCAAAGGGTAGTTCCATTAAGTCAGCCCGAAAGTTCACTCCCTGAATCTCTAGAGGTACATTCTGAAAGATCTTATCCACCACTACAGTTTGGCCTAATGGGCTTACTACAGTCATCTACCTATCAGAGAGTTCAGAGTCTAGGTCTAGTGTTTCCACTACACTATATGCAACATATGAATGGGTCGAGCCCACATCAATTAGAGCAAATTAGGGCTTGTCAAAAATAAAGAACGTACCGGTTATAACATCCGGCGCGTCTCCATCTTCCCTCCGGCGAACTGCATAAACCAAACCCGGTTGCCTTGCTTCAGCATTAACAGCACCTCTGCATTGTGTTCCACGTCCTTTGCCAGCACCATTACCACTGTTATTCGAACCACGACCTCGTTGAGGCTGTTGTCCTCCTCTACCAGCCTGACTAACATTCTGAGCTGCTGGTCGACTTTCATCTGGTTTCTTAGGACAATCCTTGAGCATATGGTCCTTCGACCCACACCTAAAACATCCTTCCGTCTTTTTCCAGCACTCCCTTAAGTGCTTCTTTCCACAATGATCACAAGGACGATACTGCCATCCTGTACCAGCTTGCTGACCTCGCGGCCCATCAACTCTAGGCCTCTTTTGAACCTTTCCAGACGATTCAAAACCTCTTTTGGGCCTACTCCGGTCCACAGTCTACTTTGTAGCATCCTTAATTCCCTCGGCCACCTTGGCCTTTTCTACTAAAGCAGAAAACTCCCGCTCCTGATGCGGTGCTATCAACAGTCTCAGATTGTCCCTCAGTCCGTCCTCAAAACGGACACAAATATCATGCTCGATTGCCACTACTCCTCGAGCATAGCGGCTCAACCTCGAGAATTCACTTCATATTCCGCAACAGACTTGCTCCCTTGCACCAGCCCTAGAAAAGCCTTCCTTTGCTCATCTGTATACCTGGTTCCCACATATTTCTTCTGAAATGCTTCCTTAACTTATTCCCAGGTCAGATCCTCAGCCGTGGCACCATCCCGAACAGTTAACCACCACTGATACGCTTCATCGCGTAACAGTGCCACCATCCCTTTCAACTTTTCCTCAGGGGTCAAATCAATCTCATCCATGATGCACTCCGTTGCTTCCAACCAGTACTCAGATATACTGGGTGCCACTTCAGATACTCCTCGAAACATTTCCGCTCCATTAGCTCGGAGCCGTTCCGGCACAGACTTACGTGTTCCCGAATTTCCACCTGCACCAGCCACCAATTCCAAAACTCGCAACACAGCCTGCGACACAGCATCTTCCCCCGTCTGAGCTTGTTGCTCAACACCAACAGCTGGAGGTGGTGGTGGCGGTGGTATCTCATTGTCAGAACCTTGACCCCATCTAACGGGTTCTGACACAGTCATCCTTCCTCTACCTCGTCCACGACGACCACGTCCTCTAGAGCTCATTTCTAACGTCGGAATCTGATTAAGAAGTTTATGAATTAGTCATTTTTCCACTTGTTTACCCGCGAAGGAGTTTTATGACAGAGTTTTAGGAGTGGTTCTTTCGTATTCATACATGCACACAGTCTTTCCATTCATTCATTCATCCATCAAACAAGTATGAACTTCCGTTCATTCAGAGAAACGTTGTAGTTTTCATTGTTGTTGCTTTCCCATTCCCAGGGGTATTTTCGTAATTTTGTCCTACAGGGGTATTTTCGTAATTTTTTTCCAAAAGAAAAAGGTCCTAGATGATTTTGTCACAAAGTATTTTAGTAATTTCAAATTCTCGGGGTATTTTGGAAAAATTTTGAAATCCGGGGGTATTTCGGTAATTTTAGACCTTGGGGGTATTTCGGTAATTTTTTTCACAAACCTGGGTAAATTTGTAAAATCTAATAAATCAGGGATATTTCAAAAGTTGCAAAACTTTGAGGGTTCTCTTTTTGAGAACTGTACTTTCCAAAACGATGATGTTGCAAAAATTTTGGAAATCAGGGTCATTTTGGTAAATTTGTACGTTAGGGGCAATTTTGTAATTTTCCAAAATTAAGGTGTTTTTGATATTTTGCGGATTAGGGTTTTTGAGCGTTTGTAAAATAATGAAATTTTAGTAAAATTGTTGGGTAGTTGGACATTTTATAAACCAAGTGTATTTTGGTAATTTTACCACTAGGGCATTTTTGTAATTTCATAAATCAAGGAATTTTTCGAAAAATTTGTAAAATTGGTTCCCACCAAGGAAATTTTAAGAGTTTTAAAAACTAAGGTTTTTTTTAAAAAACACGGCTAGTTCCCTTTCGGATTTTAGTTATTGCGTTTAGCCTAGGACCGATCCTCTTGGTCAGGGTGAACCAAAGCTACGCACCAGGCCGGATTCGAGTGGAGAGGAGGTGAGTCACGCGGACTGCTTAAATACCAAGCTCCCACCGAAACCATTCCTAGACATGCGCATGCAGGTTGCCACACCAATCGAGCCCATGGGTTAGGGTGAACCGAAGCTACGCACTGGTAGGATTCTGCGCGAAGAGGAGGTGAGTCACTGGGGATCGCTTAAATACCAAGCTCTTACGGATCCAATCCTGAACATGCGTGCATGCGGGTTACCACACCCTAACTTTCGGTGACTTAGCCATAGGTTTGTTTAACGTTCCTTAAGTCTTATGTGTTTGTGTTTGAGTAGACTAGTCCTAGGGTTCAAGTTCCTATCATGCTATTCTACGTTCCATGCATTTTCTACCCTTTCATAATCCATAAATCATATAATCACACAGATAGTTAGGGGTACTTACCTGGTGGACTGCGGGTCGTAGACTTAGATGCCATGCCAGAAAACCTGCTTATTTCATAAGAAAATCATTTGGGCTCGTCTTGAAAATGTTTTGGGCCTTAGCCCGAAAGTTTAAAATCGGGCTCGATACCAAATCAAACACCCCCACACCCAAATTTCACGAGCCTTAACCTGATCTCGGTATGTTCCTTAAGTAAACCGGTTTCAAAGTTCTTGTTACTTAGAGAAAATTTGTGTAATTTTTAAAAATATATCGTTTTGGGTTAGGCTTAGGTTGGAAACCCATTTATTTTATTTGAAAATCCAATTAATTAAGGTGACAAAACAATTTAGGGTTTATTTTTAAAGAAATAATTTTACTTGATCTTTAATTTAAAATAATTCGTAACATAGTAATTAAAAATAAAAGTAAAGAAATGTAACTATGGCCTTATTACAACAAGTAAAATCCCAAAATAAAATTCCAAAGTACTTAAATAAAATTAAAGTGTCCATATTGAATAAAACTTCAAGTTGAGCATGGCCACCACAAGATCTACCGTCCCGGTCCATCACTGTTCATCACCTGAAACATGTTTCCCACAACGGGGTGAGTCAATAGACTCAATGTGTAACCAACAGTAAAATTCAATAGATCAGGCATACATGTTTATATCAAACACTTATTCATACAACAGATAGCAGTAATGATGCAACCCAAACCCAAACCTAGATGCCATCCGCTACAGATCCCCGTACCAACTTGCACACCGTGGGGACTACTAAGTCGACCCTCCATCCGCTACACACCATCGAAGCGATCATTGCGATCGACGTACTCATCGCCCATATAAAATTTGTGGCATAGCCACCAGATATAATTGTGTCAAGAGACACCAGATTCAGATAATGTAACTGAAGTTACCACATTCAGATAATGTGACCGAAGTCACCACATTCAGATAGTGAGACCGTAGTCATCACATTCACTTCCCCTTTTTCATAAATCCCGAATGACCCATATTATCCATATCATGCATATCATACTTAAATTCACATTCTTATAAAGTTTCACATGTTATAAATAACATGTTTCATAATCCTAGTGGAAGTAAGAAACGTACCTGAGTACTTTGTACCATAACACGGTACCTTATCCATATGCACATATTGCATATTACCATAATCATATTAAAAGTTAGTGTGGGGTACACACCTGATTCGTTTAACGAAGTCCTTGAAATCCCGAAGAACCGATCTACTGATTTAGATCCTTAACTCTTATATTCGACCAATCATTTAAACACATTAATAAACCTTTTTTGGCTTTAAAAGCAAATCCTAGTAGGATTTGTATACTGAAAACCTACCTTGTTGCCGATTGACTTAAGAATCAAATCCCAAAACTTTGTTATATTCCTTCTTGCATTCGGCCAACATTAAAACACATCATAGGTTAGTTTCGGCTTTTGGGAATAAATCCAAATACTTAAAATAGGCCTTGGCCGAATGTCTTAAACACATACCTTTGTGATCTCAAATCCCGAAAAGTATCCTTGCTTTCCTAGGGATGTCGAAATTCCTATAATCACATGTTAGGTTTAATCTAACATTATAACTTAAAACAAGACCTTTGGATCTTATAGTTTCTTACCTTAGATCCTGAAATATTCCTCCTTGTAGTCGACAGTTGTAGAAACCCGAGAGATCCCCTTAATACTTCAGTCGACTGCTTCCTTGCTTAGATTTACAGGGAGATTTCGGCTATAGCTTCTAATGGAGAGGAAAATATTCGGCTAGGTTCCAACAATTACTTAATTTTGGCTTGAGAAAAGAAAAGAAAAGAAGAGAGGAGAGCACTAAGAATTCGGCAGAGAGAGGAGGAAGCAAAAATTGATGAGTAGCCCTCCTTCCTTCCTTTTATAGCCAAAAATTATCATCTAAGGAGTCCTTACTTGGCCACCACTCCTCTATCGATAACTTTATCCTTTAATTATCATAAATAAAAGAGTTTAATCCAACATTTATCTCTTCAAAATAATCCAATTTAAAAATCCTTTATTTATCACCTTTTTAATCGAATATTTATGAAAATAAAACACCTCCTTTCTAGAAGCATGTGCCGTCCATCTCAGTCTTCTGGAAGCAAAAATAAAACCTCCTTTATTTGCTTCCCAAGTGACTCGAACTCAGGCCCATTCCTCTTGCATATGGCGCCATTTCCTTAGGCCCTAAGTGACATCTTCAGGCCACTTTTCCAAGCCTGTTTGTGTGTCAAATTTCACAAACTTTTTCTTTTAAGGCCACCTTGCCTAAATTTCCCCTTTTAAACCTTAAAACTCGTCATTTCTAGGTCATTTCTAAGTTTCCAAAATTTTCGATCGGCTCAGAAACTTGACATTTCCTTACATTTCCAAGTTTCCAGAAATGTTTACTTTCCATTTTTGAATCATTTCCTTACATTTCTAGGTTTCCAAAAAAGTTCATTTCCATTTTCATTTCCATGCATTTCCAGGTTTCCAAAAATGTTCATTTCCATTCCCATTTCCATGCATTTCCAGGTTTCCAAAAATGTTAAAAATGTTTTCATAAAACTTAAGACATGTCATTTCGTACAATTAAACTGGAAATGCATAGGCCCTTTCCAGGATGTTACAAAATCTCTATACATGCCACTCACTTGAAATTTCTAATATATGCTTCATTATATCAAAGGTAGCGACTTGATAGTGTGATGCTACCTCTGACGATCTCCAACCTCGAGCTAACCTGAAAAAAACTAAAGGAAAGGAAGGAAGGGAGTAAACTTTATAGCTTAGTAAGACCGTATGAAAATAAAAAAAAAAACAATTTATCCCCTTGTTTCTCATGGTAATACAACCCAATTTGCATCTTTACTCATATTCCACTCAAGATGTTTTCTCGAGTCACAGTCACTAAATAATTTATATCTGGATCTACAGAATTCCAAATTAAGTTCCTCTAATTTTCCTTGAAACTTGACTCATATATCTTCTTACCATAAATTTTTCAGAATTTTTGGTTTTGATAATTAGTACAGTTTATTCATTAAATTCTCCCCTGTTACATTGTCCAACGGTTCTAATCTCTCTTCACTAATAATCAATTATCTCATTGTACAGTTTTTATATGTTGTTCCCACTTGTTTCTAATGCAAATAGACTCATTTTAGATTTCAAGAATATAAATTATATCTCATAATTAGTTTTATACAATTTTTAATGATTTTCCAAAGTTGAAACAGGGGATTCCGAAACTCATTCTGACCTTGTTTCACTAAAATTCAAATATTTCAGAATATAAAATTTGTTTTCTTACACTGTTTCTTTCATATGAAAATAGACACAATAAGCTTTAATTATATATCTTATTCACTTTATAATTTCATTTCTCCTATTTTCGGTGATTTTTCAAAATCACATGACTGTTGCTGTCTAAACTGTTTTAATGCTAATTTCACTCTTTCATGTTTTCTTTACATTCACTTCTATTTATACATAACACCAAAGACTTAAGCTTGTAATTAGCATAACAATGATTTCATGAGTATCACTAACATTTTATGTTTTCACAAATATCCAAAGCATCATAAAACAAATATACTAAACATCTTATCTCTCAATTTGATATGGCTCAAAAGCCTAATACATGATTCTCAACCAAATGCATACATCATCAACATAATTACTTATTCCTAAGATTCACTTAAGGTCACTTCCGTAATGATAATAACTCATAAAATCATAAGACCAACACTTATAAAATTTACGTACATACCTGTACCATTTGTACATATAATTTCATGCTTACATGCATACCTGCACATTACTTATATATACAATTACATGATTTCTCATCTTATATATCATCAATTTACCTGTTGAACCATTTGGAATACTAAAGGATACACAGAAATCTTGCACATAAGTGCCACACTGATGTGTAGCCGAAGCTACCACTTTTATGTAGCCGAATCTACCACTGAAATATAGCCGAAGCTACCACTGAAATGTAGCCGGAGCTACCACTGATATGTAGCCGAAGCTACCACTGATATGTAGCTGGAGCTACCACTTATCACTAAAGTATTCCTAAGGTTCAACCGGGATTTCACTTATTTGTTCAGTGTCACTTATACATACAATTTCATTTCTCAAATCAATACACATTTCACATACTAATTTTGCAACTATCAAATATTCGTAATGACAATCATAATATCACATGTATAACCATTTAACAATACATAAATTTATTTAAACATAATAGTGCATTATTTACACATAAATGTTATTTACACTTGACATCACTTTCTCATATACAATATCATCAACATAAACTTTAATACAATCAAGGCAAGATAGATTCTCAAGTATAATAACAATACATTAATATCATGCTCATTTTATCACACGAACTTACCTCAAATGCTGAAACGACTAATTTTCCCAACTTAGCCCACAACTTCATTCTTCCTCGATCTTAGTCCAAATTTCATGTTTTATTGATCTAACATGTCAAATTAACACCCATTTAATACATTTTATCAACACACAAATCAGTTCAATTCACATATCAAATTTTCAAAAATTTACAATTCTGCCCCTAACTTTTCAAAAATTACACTTTTACCTCTAAACTCGTAAAATAATTTTTATTCAATTTTCTTATGTTTCATTACATGCTGAACATTTTTATCTTCTATGGCAACTTCAAATTCTCACTAATTCACACACTTATGACCAATTTATAACTTTTACAATTTAACCCCTTTTATACGATTTCATCGAAAATCATCTAATAAAACTCGTTTCTCTAATCATAGACCATAATTCATCAAAATACACAATTATTCAACATGGTTCAATTTTTAAAATTAAACTCTAGCTCAAAATAATGGTCGAAATAGCTAAACCAAGTTACCGAGATTTTAAAAATATGATGAACATTAAAAACGGGGCTCTGAATCACTTACTATAAAGCTTAAAAAAACTTGAAACCCTTAACCATGGAGTCAAGCAAATTTCGGAAGCCCCCTTGAAGAAGATGAGCAGATTTGTTTTTCTTATTTTGTCTTTTTATTCATTTAAAACACTAAATGACTAAAATACCCTTAAGGCTTTCGTTTCAATTTTGTCCTATTCATGCCCATTTTTGTCCATCAAGTTATCCAATGGTCTAATTACCTTTTAAAGACCTCCAATTTAAAACTCATAGCAATTTGACACCTCTAATATATAGAACTCAACTTTTGCACTGTTTACAATTTAGTCCTTTTGACTAAATTGAGTGCTCAAACGTCGAAATTTTTGAACAAAATTTTCATGGAATCTTTCTGTAAAATTGTAGACCATAAAAATATAATTAAAAATAAAATTTTCCTTGTCAGATGTGTGGTCTCGAAACCACTGTTCCAACTAGACCTAAATTTAGGTTGTTACAATTTCATTAGTGTATAGCCTACACATTAACTATACTAATTCGAGGTGCCTTCACCTTAGCGACATCCCCTACCACTCATGAACCCTTGACAACTCACTGAGTTCCTTTCTTAGAAATCCCTTATCACTCCTAAGCTAACTATTCACCTTACATTTTTTTCGCCAAAAAACATCTTGGGACGTATAAAACCATGTCAACCTATTCTCTTTAGAGACTTCACCCAAGGGCGCACTCGTGAACTTGAACTCTTAGTAAAATCTAACATCTCACTTTCTTAGAACCTGTTCAAAAATTCTTGCAATATTCAAATGCCATGGCTTCCCCTAGCTGGGTGTTACAGTTTTAGTTAATAGAGTGTACAAAAGGTGTCTCTTGATGATTGAATGACATATTTTGTAACACCCCAAACCTGGTCAAAATGTTACGACCAAATCTAGATTGTTATAGGAAAAGTAGATTTGAAAATTTTGGTAAAACATCGTGATTTGTGAAATTATTTAGTTTGGTGAATCCATGTTAAGGGCCATTTTACAAAAGATCAGTTTTGGTTATACATACTTACCATTTCCTCATTAGGTTACTTAGGAGCTGAAAACGGGTTTATTTCATCAAAACCGAACTTAGAAAATTTTGAAAGGTGATACTCGAAATTCATATTGAGGTGCGTGATCTTTGGAAACAATATTTGTAATATTAAGAAAAATCCCAAGTTTTAATTATTTATGGCTTGTGATCCAATCGTTGAAATTTTGGAAAACCTTTATTTACGTTTTTAAGAAAACCTCATTTTTTTTCAATAATTCATAACATATATAAGATCAGCATTTAAACAAAACCCCAAATTAAAGTTAAAGCGGCCTTATTACAAGTTAAAATCCCGAAATGGTAATAAGTTTAAAATGAAGTACGAGTTTACTAAAGAAATCGTGACGCATGGCCACCTCGAGTCCGTCCCGACTCCAAAACCTGCCATTTACTGGTTACCTGCAAGATTAGAAAAGGGGTGAGTCATCGAGACTCAGTGTGCAAATCCCCGTGTAATGCAAACTGGGCCTTAGCCCACTCAATACGGCATATGTCACATGTATGGAATGTAGCCCAACCCAGTTTAGTTCTCCATCCAAACATCCGTGGCATTATGCCACTGTGGTTCATGACCACCGTGGTCCTAGACCACTCGTGACAAAGTCACTATAATATGTAATCGTGGGGCCAACCCACTGTGGTCTTAGACCACCGTGACGATCTCTGATAAATTACGCATACGTGGGGCCAACCCACTGTGGTACTTGACCACAGAGAAAAGTCAATGATTAAAGCATTCGTGGTTTCAACCACCGTGGTACTTAGACCACTCGTGACAATGGTTACTGATTCTCCCATCTCCTTTCATTCAATCCCGAGCCCATGCTCTTTACATGTGCAAAATATGAATGCAACCAAAATTACAATACGTAACAGATAACTAATTCATACATGCATAACATCGAACATACATACATGCATATAATCAGAAATATCATCATCGAGAACTTACCCGTTGTCTCCAACCTTACCCATAAAGGTATTTCGACTATCATTGCAGTCACTTCAGCTTTCAGCCTTTACAGTTAATAACATAAGTGGTAAAGAAATGTGTGGGTAATACACACCTGATAACACGTAACACTAGGCTTTCTATGTCGACGCTTTCACTAGCAGGGACGACGGCTATTTACCTACCCCAGGCAGACGTCAGCTCTCTACCACAGCCAGTCAGAAAATCTCAAACCGCCGACACCATTCGCCTTTTTAAACTTAGGAGCCATAACTATGGGTTCTCTCCCTTCTCTTGATTGATCGACACTTGCATCCATGGAGAAACTTGATCAATACAATACCATAACAGAACAACGGTTATCTTACAACGATATCAAACTAAGGTGGCGAATCGACCAAGATTAATCAAATGAATAAAACCAAAGGGTAACTCCTTACCTTTGTACTAACGCGAATAAGCAAGACTGCTTGGAAAGGAACTCTTGGAAACTAGAGAAGTCTTAGCACTTCTCTTCCTGGTATTCGGCCACTAGCCATGACGAGTGAAAGAACGCATTATGGTAAGAGTGATCGGTTTGAAGAATAGGAGCTGAAACACCCCACACCCAGCCCACGAGCCTTGACCGGATCTGGTATGTTCCTCGAGAAAAACAGTTCAAAACTTCTTGACTACTTTGGAAAACTTGGATGGTTTTGAAAGAAATTTTTATTTTGTGTTGGGCTCGAGTTGAAAACAAGTTTATTCTTGAAATCTAGGTTTTATAAAACTTTACTGTTAAATTTTGAAATTTCAAGTTGAAGGTAAAAACCGAGTTTTTAGAGTTTACTATTTAAATTGAAAATCATTTGTATTAGGTGTCAAAGCATTTAAAGATTTATTTTTATCTAAGAAAAATCGTTCATGGTTTAATTTAATAAAAATTGTATCATAATATAATAATTAAAAATGCATGCATAAACAGTTAATAGCAAAGGCCTTATTACATCAAAGTAAAATCCAAATAAATCCAGAGTACTTAAATAAAGAAAGTCCAAATAAAATAAAGTCTGAGCTGAACATGGCCACCACTAAGCTCCTACCGACCCGGTCCATCACTGAGCGTCACCTGAAAAATATCCCACAACGGGGTGAGTCAAACAGACTCAGTGTGTAACAGCCAACACTAAGTCCCAACAGTTTAGGCATATCAGTTCATACATATACATATAGCAATTAAATATAATGATGCAATCCCGAACCCAAACTTAAATGCCATCCGCTACACATCACCCGTACCAACCATCACACCATGGGGACTACTAAGTCGACCCTCCATCCGCTACACATCATCGAAGCGATCATTTGCGAGACGACGTGCTCATCGCCCTTATAAAATTGTGGCATAGCCACCAGATATTATATTTTGTGACATAAGTCACCACAGACAGATTATGTGACCGAAGTCACCACATTCAGATATTATGGTATAAAACCACCAAATCACTTCCCCTTTCATAATCACCCAAATGCCCCATATCATACAAATCATGCAAATATCACGTCTTATGTCCTAGTTCACATTCTTAGCCAAATTCTTATTTGGGCCACATTCAAGATTTATAATACTATAAACAAAGTTTCGGAGAGTAACGTACCTGAGTACTTTGTACCATCGTATGGTACTTTTGGCCACTTTTCATATCATTAATAACATAGGCATTAAAATAATACCATAAACCTTTTAAGACTTAGTATAGGGTACACACCTGGTATCAATGCTTTCACTGAATCCCGTAACTCTATTGAACCCGATTGTATTCCTCCCTATAGATAATAGTTAGAATCGGCCTAATCAACAAACACTAAATATGGCCTTGGCCGATTATCAAGGCTCTCTTATCTTGAATATCTTGATCCCGAAATCGCTTTCTATTAAAAGGAAATATCGAAATACCTACAAGTCTTATGTTAGATCCGATTTCAATACTCAATAGTCACCATAAATGGCCTTTGTCCTGATGTTACACTTGACTTACCTTAGATAACCGAATCCTGAATTCTCTCCCCTAGAAGTTGGCTACTCCAAAAATCCCGAAATTCCTAAAAGAACCGATTTCATGGTTGATTAAAAGTCAAGTCAAATGCCGTATTTTGGCTTTTGTTCTACACATGTCGATGGAGAGGAGATAAAAGAGAATAGAAGCGATTCGACCATAGCAGACTTACCTATCCAAACCGATTTGTGAAGGGATCATAAGAGATCTCTAAATGCTATTTGGCCAGGACTGAGAAGAGATGAGGTGGAAGAATTTCGGAAATGACTTAGGAAAACAATAAAGATTCAGCTTCAATGGAAAAAGGAAAATAATATTGTGGTTCGGCCTTTTAAGAATATGGAGAGGGAGAGTGTGAAGCTTAGGAGTTTTGACAATGGTGAATATAGGAAGAAGAAGGTTTCGGTTTTCTCACAGTTTTCTTTGGATTTTGGGCTTGTGCATTTGTGCTTAAAAATATGTGAAAGCATGCCTTTGTGTGTTATGAATGTGTTACATGAATTCTGTAAACTTTAGGAAATAGGAGATTACTTTAGAAATTATCAGATTTTAAGTTAAAAGAGGAAACTAGGCAGAGGAGGCCTTAAGAGAAATTGTAGGTGAATAATAACACAAAAATGGGCTTGGAAAAGTGGCAAGGAGGTGCCACTTAAAGCACAGTAAGTGACACCACAAGCAGTACTCAAGGGACTAGGTTCGAGTCACAAGGGAGGCAGTATTTTAGGGCTTTTATTTTCGGCAAAATGGGGTAGCAGTGGACGGCATTAGGAGTCTGAGGGAGGAGCTTTAGATGTGGTCAATCTCTTTTAAAATTCGGCTAAAGCTAAGGAGATAAATGTGGATTTTTTTTAATTATTTTGAATAGAGGAGGAAGAGATAAAATAGGAGAAAAGCAAGGAAAGGCTAGTGTTTGAGTGTTAGCCGAAATTCTTGGCAGAGTATCCATCTTTTTACTTTGCTCTTCTTTTTCCGTCTCATCTATTTCTCTAGCCGAATTTCCTTCTTTTCTTTTCTCACAGTATTCTTTTCTAGACGAAACTTTTTAGTGTTTATCCTCTCCTTGAAAACTCTATGAAAGTTGAAACCTTCTTCTTCCTATATTCACCATTACCGAAACTCCTAAGCTTTACACTCTCCCTCTCCATATTCTTAAAAGGCTGAACCACAATATTATTTTCATTTTTCCATTGAAGCCGAATCATTATTGTTTTCCTAAGTCATTGCCGAAATTCTTCCACCTCATCTCTTCTCAGTCCTGGCCAAATAGCAACCAAGTTAGAGATCTCTTGTGACCCCTTCGCAAATCGATTTGGATAGGTAAGTCTGCTATGGCTGAATCTCTACTATTCTCTCTTATCTCCTCTCTGTTGACATGTGTAGAACAAAAGCCGAAATACGGCATTTGACTTGACTTTTAATCAACCATGAAATCGATTCTTTTAGGAATTTTGGGATTTTTGGAGTAGTCGACTTCTAGGGGAGAGCATTCAGGATTCAGTTATCTAAGGTAAGTCAAGTGTAACATCAGGCCAAAGGCCATTTATGGTGACCATTGAGTATTGAAATTGGGTCTAACATAAGACTTGTAGGTATTTCGACATCTCCTTTTAACAGAAAGCGATTTCGGGATCAAGATAGTCAAGGTAAGGGAGCCTTGATAATCGGCCAAGGCCATATTTAGTGTTTGTTGATTAGGCCAATTCTAACTATGATCTATAGGGAGGAATACAATCGGGTTCAATAGAGTTACGGGATTCAGTGAAAGCGTTGATACCAGGTGTGTACCATATACTAAGTCTTAAAAGGTTTATGGTATTATTTTAATGCCTATATTCTTAATAATATGAAAAGTGGCCAAAAGTACCATACGATGGTACAAAGTACTCAGGTACGTTACTCTCCAAAACTTTGTTTATAGTATTATAAATCTTGAATGTGGCCCAAATAAGAATTTGGCTAAGAATGTGAACTAGGACATAAGACGTGATATTTGCATGATTTGTATGATATGGGGCATTTGGGTAATTATGAAAGGGGAAGTGATTTGGTGGTTTTATACCACAATATCTGAATGTGCTGACTTCGATCACATAATCTGTATGTGGTGACTTATGTCACAAAATATAATATCTGGTGGCTATGCCACAATTTCATAAAGGCGATGAGCACGTCGTCTGCAGCGATTGCCTTCGATGATGTGTAGCGGATGGAGGGTCGAATTAGTAGTCCCCACGGTGTGATGGTTGGTACGGGTGATGTGTAGTAGATGGCATTTAGGTTTGGGTTCGGGATTGCATCATTATATTTAATTGCTATATGTATATGTATGAACTGAAATGCCTAAACTGTTGGGACTTAGTGTTGGCTGTTACACACTGAAACACCCTACACCCGGCCCACGAGCCTGAACCGGATCTGGTATGTTTCTTAAGAAAATCGGTTTCAAAATTCTTTCTTACTTAGCAAAAGTTTGTGTATTTTCAGGAAGAATACCGTTTTGGGTTGGGCTTAGGTTGAAAACCCATTTATTTTACTTAGAAATCATTTAGTTATGAAAAAAAAAAAACAATCTAGGATTTATTATTGAAATAAATTTAGTTAAACTCAATTAAAAGTAATTTGTAACACAATAAATAATAAAAAAAAATAAACATAGGTAAAGAAATTCAACTTGGGCCTCATGGCCTTATTACATCAATCAAAACCCAAATAAGATTTAAAGTACTTGGTAAAATAAAAGTCCCAAATATTGAAAGTTTTTCCTTGCTATGCATGGCCACCTTTAACTCCTGCCGACCCGGTCCATTACTGCTCATCACCTGAAAAATAGTCCCACAAAGGGGTGAGTCAACAGACTCAATGTGTACGCAAACTAGCGGTCAACAGATCAGGCATACATATTCATATCAAGTACATATTCGGATCAAATGATGCAACCCAAACCCAAGCCTATTTGTCCATCCGCTACACACCACCCGTACCTGCCAGTCACACCGTGGGGACTACTAAGTCGACCCTCCATCCGCTACACACCATCAAGGCGATCATTTGCGATCGGCGTGCTCATCGCCAATATAATTTGTGTCATTAGACACCATATTCAGATAATGTAACCGAAGTTACCAAATTCAAATAATGTAACCGAAGTTACCATATTCAAATTATGTGACCGTAGTCACCATATTCCGTTGGTGAGACCGAAGTCAACACCCTCTTCCCCTTTCACATATAACCCGAAATGCCCCAAATATTATCCTACCATGCATAACATACTTATTTCTCATTCATGTTACTATTCACATGTTCAAAATATATCATGTTCGTAATCATATCAGAAGTAGGAAACGTACCTGGGTACTTTTTACCACATTTGTGGTACTTAGCCACATTCACATTCTTATACATATTCATATATTAAAATAATTATTGCCATAATATATTGAAAGTTAGTGTGAGTACACACCTGATTTGCTTAATAGGTTCCTTGATATCCCGAAGAAATCGATCTGTTGCTTTAGATCTCAATCCCTATATTCGGCCAAATTATTTAAACACATAAATAAACCTTTTTGACCTTAAAACCAAATCGTAGTAGGATTTGTATTTCTAAAGAATAAACCTTGGCCGATTGGATCTATGGACTTACCTTAAAATTTCCAAATCCCGAATGTAATCCTTGCCTTGTATGTCCATGAAATTCCTATAGTTTCATGTTAGACTTAAATCTCACATATAATCCATAACTTTGACCAAATATGTGTAGATCTTACCTTAGATTCTTGAATCCCAATGATCTCTTCCTTGTAGTTGATAGCACTAGAAATCCCAAACACTCCTTATAGTTTCGCCACAAAAATAATAACATTAGCCTCTATGTTTGACTTAAAGAGGAGAATAATCGATAACCACAAGATTCTTACCTTTTGAATTCGACAGATCTTTCTTGACACTGCTTCAGAGATTCGGCTTTGGCAGAATTTCGGCTTTTGATGCTATGAAGAATTCGGCTAGGTTGGATTGTGTTTTTGGTTTTTGAAAATGAAGAAAAGAAAAACAGAGAGGAGGCTAGGGAATTCGGCTAGACAAAAGAAAAGAGAAGAGAACCCTAAAAATTTTGGCAGATATGAGGAGGAAGCAAAAATTGATGAGTAGCCCTCCTGCCTTCCTTTTATAGCCGAAATTATCAGCTAGGGAGTCCCTTACTTGGCCACCACTCCTCTATCTGATAGCTTTATCTTTTATTTATCATAAATAAAAGAGTTTAATCCATTATTTAACTCCTCTGAATAATCCTAAAAAAAATCCTCTATTATCTTCATAAATTGCCGAATTTTAAAGGGATTTAAACTCCCTTTTTTTCTAGAAGCCTTGCCGTCCACTCTTAGCCTTCTGGAAGCAAAAATAAAACTTCATTTATTTACTTCCCTTGTGACTCGAACCCAGGCCCATGCCTCTTGCACATGGCGCCATTTCCATAGGCCCTAAGTGCCATCTTCAGGCCACTTTTCCTAGCCCGTTTGTGCGTCAAATTTTACCAACTTTTTCTTTTAGGGCCTCCTTGCCCTAATTTCCTATTTTAAACTTTAAAATTTGACATTTCTGCATCATTTCTAAGTTTCCTAAAATTTTTGATCGGCTCTGTTTACTTGCCATTTTCTTACATTTCCAAGTTTCCTAAAATGTATACTTTCCATTTTTGGATCATTTCCATTTTCATTTCTTAGTTTCCAAAAATGTGTACTTTCCATTTTTGAACCATTTCCTTACATTTCTGGGTTTCCTAAAATGTTCATGTCCTAATGCATTTCCAGTTTTCAAAAATGTTCGTGTTTCCAAAAATGTTCATTTCCATTTCCATGAATTTTCATACATTTCTGAGTTTCCAAAAATATCAAAAATTTATTCATAATGCTTAAGACTTGTCATTTCATACAATTAAACCGAAAATGCATAGGCCCTTTCCAGGATGTTACAGTTCTACCCCCCTTAAACAAAATTTCATCCTCGAAATTTCCTAACTAAACAACTGAGGGGATTTCGTTGTCGCATTGTCTCTTCCGACTCCCACTGGCTTCTTCCGATCCATGGTTGCGCCATAACACCTTGACTAGAGGTACCGACTTCCTCCGTAGTACTTTCACATCACGTTCCAAGATTCGAATCGGCTCTTCCTCGTAGGATAGATCGGCCTTAGCTCCACTTCTTCAACAGTACCACATGAGAGCGGATCCGATCGATAGCAACGTAGCATGGATACAAGGAATACGTCGTGCATTTGTTTGCACTTCGTGGCAACTCCACTTGGTATGCCACCGGTCCAACTCACTTTAGTACTCGATAGGGCCCTATAAACCTTGGGCTTAACTTCCTTTGCGATCAACCTCATTACCTTCTTCTAAGGTGAGACTTTCAGAAACACTTGGTCTCCCACTTCAAACTCAATTTCCTTCCGCTTAAGGTCCGCATACGACTTACGCCTATCGTGAGGCTTCCTTCAGCCTTGCCCGAATTATCTCAACCTTCTCCTCAGTTTCTGCCACTAACTCCAGACCCAAAACACGACGTTCTCCTAACTTAGTCCAACAAGTAGGAGTTCTACACTTCCGACCATACAATGCTTCATATGGTGCCATCCGAATGCTTGCCTGATAGCTGTTGTTGTAGGCGAACTCAGCTAAAGGCAAGTAATCTTCCCAACTTCCTTGAAATCCATCACACAGCCTCTCAGCATGTCCTCCAACACTTGTATAACCCGTTCTGACTGCCCGTCTGATTGTGGATGAAAAGCCATAGTGAAGTCCAACTTAGTGCCTAACGCTTGCTGAAGTGCCTTCCAAAATCGAGACGTAAACCTTGGGTCTCTATCAGAGATGATTGACACAGGTACTCCATGTAACCTCACGATTTCCGCCACATATAACTTAGCTAACTTTTGAAGAGAATAATCCACTCTTACTGGAATAAAGTGCGCGGACTTGGTCAAACAGTCCACTATCACCCATACCGAGTCCTTCTTAATAGGCGTAAGGGGAAGCCCACTAACAAAGTCCATGGTAATTCTCTCCCACTTCCATTGTGGAATGTCAATTGGTTGAAGCAATCCCGATGGAACTTGGTGTTCAGCCTTAACTTGCTGACACGTCAGACACTTTCCCACGAATTCAGTCACTTCCCGCTTAAGATCAGATCACCAAAATTGTTCTCTTAGATCTCTATACAACTTGACGCCTCTGGGATGCATAGCATAAGGGCTACCATGCGCTTCCCGAAGAATCCTTTGTCTCAACTCCTTATCCTTCGGCATACAGACCTTTCCTTTGTAGCACAACACTCCCTCTTCATTGACGCCATAATCCCCTAATTTTTCGCTCCGTACTTGTTGAAACTTAGCACTTAGATCTTTATCAGCCATTTGTCCCTCTTTCACCTCATTCAGCCACGTGGGCTTGACTTGCAATTCTGCCAACAGGCTTCCATCATCATACAGACTCAAGTGAGCGAACAAAGCCCTTAGTTCCGACACAACCTTCCTGCTTAGGGCGTCTGCTACCACATTTGCCTTGCCCGGGTGATACTCTATCGAACAATCATAATCTTTCAACAACTCCACCCACCTTCGTTGCCTCAAGTTCAACTCTTTCTGAGTCAACAAATACTTAAGGCTCTTGTGGTCTGTGTAGATCACTGACCTTTCTCCATAAAGGTAGTGCCTCCAAACCTTGAGGGCGAAAATCACTGCTGCTAGTTCCAAGTCATGAGTTGGGTAGTTCACCTCATGAGGCCTTAGTTGCCAAGACTGTAACACCCCGGTTTTAGGGGTTATGCACCTAGTGCATATCTCGGGTGTTGGTAGGCTATTTGTGTGCTTAGGCATGTTTTTAGGGGGTTTGGAGAACTCTGGAAGGTAGGGAAGGCTTTAAGAAATTTTTGATTTTTAGTGGGTAAGGAAGGGAGCTTGGTTTTTGGGGGTCTTAAAAGAATAATTTGGTGGTTTTTATCACATAAGATGGGCTAGCAGAGTGGCAGGTGAGACGCCACTAAGGCCTTGAGGATGTGGCGTCATTTGCAGGAGGGAGAGATCTTGTGTTCGAGTCGCGGAGTGGCCACCTTTTGGCTTTCTTTTTGACGCCAAGGAGAGAGGAGTTTGTAGGCAGTTCAAACTCTGCCTTGGACCTAGTCTATGGGTGAGATGGACGGCAAGGAGTGATTGGTGGAGTTTGACTAGTTCAAACATGTTTGAATTAGGGGCTTGGAGAGTTTCTAGGTGGTGGACATTTGGTGGAGTCTTCAAGTGACTTTGTGGCCGGTTTTTGAAGTGTTAAGGGGGGGTGAATGCCGAATTTCTCTTTGGCATTTTGATGTTCAGTCAGCCTTGCTTTTGGGTGCCTTAAGCCGAAATTTCTTTTGATGTTTTCTTGAAACCAAAAATCCTCAAGTAGCTTGTACTTCGAGCCGACCTTGTGTTTGTTTCTTCTATTTCTCTTGTTGCCGAATCTAGCTACATATCCCTCCTCATTCTTTTTCTATTTCTCTTCTTCTCTTAAAACCTTTGGTGCCGAATGTCATCTCCCTTTTTCTTTAAAAATTGTTCAAGCCGAATATGGTGATCTTTATTTCTCTCATTTCCATTCTTTACAACTGTGATGCCGAATCCTCATTACCTTCTTAGCCGAATGCCTCATGTCATTCTTGCCATTTCTTTAAGCTGAAACCATTGTACTTTATGCTCCTAAAATTCATCTTCTTTTCTTAATACCATCTTACCAAAATTGTACTCTATTGGCACATATTTCTTTTACTTCACTTTTAAAATCCTAGCCGAATCCCTCCCTGGTATTGCCGAAATTCCTTTCTAGCATGTGTTCTTATTTTGGCCGAATATTACCCCTCACCTAGTAGTTCTCTTGGCCGAATATTAGAGTGGGGTGGACCTCTGTTGTGTAGTGGTCAATCGGGTTTAGAATAAGGGCAATCGAGATTTCGAAACAGTCGATCGAAGTCGATATCTATTGGTGAGCAGTTGGTGGGTATTGGTAAGTAGTGGTTGGGTTACCCTTTTAAGTTTCGTTAAGTCAAGTTGCAAAGGACTAACTGTTTGCTTGTTTAGGGGTTGGCCGATTATCTAAGGAGAACCATTGTTGGTTCCGGTTTTGGTAGGAAACCAAACCTATAGCAAGGAGCAAGAGGATCAAGGGTCTTAGATCAATTCTTTGGTTAAGGCTTGCAGGTGTGTTCAAACACACACTTTCTGTTAAATAAATATGTTACTATTTGGTGTGTACATTTACACTGCTATGCTATGTGATTTTATATGAATTGTGTGTTATGTGGATCCATAGTAAGGTGGATGAGATATCATTGAGGTATGAGGCAAAGGGTCAGGTAAGTCCCTGTTGTGATGCTTTTGGTAAGCATAATGTATCTGGTTTGTGATATATTGATTGGTTGATGATTAAACCTATGTGCGTTACTAAACACTCATGATGTTATATTTTGACACATGTGCATGATTGATGTGGGTTGTACGAGTGGAGGGGGCAGTGATATTTTGTGCTGACGAGCACCAGTGTTTTGGTAACACAACTTTGTGACTTTGGGTCACGGAGGTTTGGCACCTCCGGAGGTTTGGCACCTCGGCGTCTCGTCCCGTGGTTTCGCACCACGATGGGTTGGCCCCACAAGGCGGTATTGAGGATTGGCGCCGTGATTTGGTATCACACGATGGGTTGGCCCCATCACTCGATTGTTGTGACTACGGTCACCAGTGGTTTGGTACCACATCTGTGTCATTGGGACACCAGAGGTTTGGCACCTCATTGCGACTCGTCCCTGTGGTTTGACACCACCGTGGGTTGGCCCCACTTGAGATATGGGATTGTCTGCTAGTGATTTGGTATCACACGATGGGTTGGCCCCATCATCGGATTTGTGACTTCGGTCACGGTGATTTAGTATCACAAACGTGTCTTTGGGACACCGGTGGTTTAGGCACCACATTGTTGATAATGTGTCTTTGGGACACCAGTGTTTTGGTAACACATTGTGACTATATGTCACCAGTGGTTTGGCACCACCAAAGGTTTTGGTACCACACGGGGGTAGAAAAGGTGTATGGATGGTTAGGATTGGGTGCATATTGATTGGATGCATGATGAGCATGATTATGTTTGTATATGATGTTTTGTTAATCCGGGAAAGAGGGTGGCACACTGAGTCTTGGTGACTCACCTTTTTCCTTTAACCATTTCAGGTATTGCATAAAGCTGGGCCGGGATCGGAGGGGACAAGGTGGCCCATGCCAAGATGATGATTTAATATTTGATGCTTGGTTTGATATAAGTACTTTATTTTAATTATTGGGTTGTAATAAAGGCCATTTTATTATTTTGGTATTACTTTAACCATGGTTTATTTAATTTGGATTTCTATGTGAAAATGGTTTCAATTCCAGTACCCTATTTATAAAAGTATGTTTACTAAAGTATTTTCGCACAATTTGTAACTTCTAAAGTTTTCATATTGCTTTAAATGAACATGGTTTTCAAAAATTGAATTCTTTCATGCTTTATGCTAAGTTAATGAAGTTTTTCAACCGTCTTTCCGCAATAACATAACCAGATTCTGGTTAGTAGTGAATGGGCCAGGTTTGGGGATGTTACTGATTTAGTATCGAGCCAGTTCAAAACTTCGGCTTTGAGGTTTTGGGCAGCAAATTTTCAAAATGGGCTTTTGAAATGTGGGCTTTTATAAACAATATTTTTCAGTTATTCCAAAGATGGCACTGTGTCTCAGGCAGAAGTCCACCAGGTAAGTACTTGGACTTTCTTTAAGTGATTTATTTGTATGAATTGATTTGGGCTTAGTTTGGGCTCGTAGAATAGAATAATAGGATCTGTTGGACCACAGGACTAGACTACTCAAACATGTGCATAAAACTTAAAGCTCTTAAACAAACCTATGAAGTAAGTCGCCGAGAGTTAAGGTGTGGCAACCACTGCATGCATGTCGAGGCTTGGATCCGTAAGAGCTAGGTACTTAAGCGGTCCTCGTGACTCACCTCCTCTTCGCGAGAATCCTACACAGTGCGTAGCTCTGGTTCACCTTAACCAAGAGGACTTGCTCATAGGCTAAACTGATTATTAAACCCGAAAGGGATGTGGCCTGATTGTTTTAAAATCCCCTGTTTTAAAATTTTCAACTTTACCCCTTTGGTCTATAAACCCTAAATTTTATTTTGAAGGACGTTTTGATTTACAAAATTACTAAAATACCCTACTTGTAAAATTACAAAAATGCCCTTGTGTTATAAAATTACCGTACTACCTCTCACTTTTGATAAAATGATTTTTACTTTGTAAAATACCCAAATTTTGCGATTTCAAATATTCAGATACCTGGTTTGTGAGAATTTACGAAAAATACCCTAGTTGATAAAATTACCAAAATGCCCCCGATTTCTAAATTTTGATTTCTCTCGACTTTTACAAGAAATGTTCCTATTCCACTAAATATCAGAAAATTCTATTTTGTAAAATGTTGTGACATTTCGATTTTTGAGAATTTACTGAAAAGGCCCATGATTTCCAAAATTACTTGAAATAACCCAGATTTCAAAATTTGTGCAACACATTTTGTTCGAAAAACAAAATTTTCAAGATGACCCTGAGATTTGTGAATTTTGAGATATCTTTAAGTTGGAAAACTATTTTCAAAAGTGACCCAGTTATTACCTATATACCCTATAGGAAAATGACGAAATTACCCTAGGTAGGAAGGAAACTTTGATTGCTCGAAAGAACTACTCTCGGAAACTTCATTGCATAAAATTGCTCGTGGATAAAACAGTGGAACAAGAATTTCTAATCCATAAAACTTTCCAAACAGACTAAATCGAAGCGCTAGATATGAGTTCTAGGGGGGCGGGGTCGCGTTCTCGTGGGCGTGGTAGAGACGGGATGGCGATCAGGAACCGGTTGGGTCACGCCATGGGTCGAGAGCGATGCACCACCACCACCACCGTTGAGGTTGAGCAGCGGGATCGGGATCGGAGGAGACGACGCAGATGTCACAAGTCGTCTTTGCGGTGCTTGAGCAAGTGGCGGAGCCAAGGTGATCGATGGTATCGCTATCTTCGTGGAAGAAGCTCCGATGGCCGAGGAAGTCAAAATGGTTGAGGAGCAGAATGGAGCTAGAGGAAGGAATCGTAATAAGAGGAGCTTGGGATCGTCGGAACCGTTTGAGAGGTCTCAGAAAAGACTGAGGGTCGAGGCATCTGCTCATGTTTCTAAGTCAGTTGCTGGGAATCCAGATCGTCCGTGTGCTCAGTGCGAGAGATATCACGTTGGCGAGTGTTGGAATCGTATTCGTGAATGTTTCAGATGCCAGTCCAAGTCTCATCTGGTTAAGCATTGTCCCCTGGATCCAAAAAGGACTCGGACAGTGGGTCAAGGCTTTGCGCAGCCTAGCAGAGATGGTCAGCAAGCGCCGAGAGGTCGTGGTCCGAACCATGGAGGAAATGGTTCCGGTCGAGGTCGTGAAGCTCTGGTTCGTCGGAAAGAGGATAGTGATGTGCCGGATGTGTCAGCAGGTAAGCTTCTTTTGATTGGATATTCATTGTTGCGTTGTTCGTTTTGGTGGCTGCTTGTTTGTTGTTGCTAGTAAGTATTTAAGAACTTGTGGTATAGACTTAGAAAGTACGCCTAGAAAGATGTTAGCTCTTGGAGATCAGAGTGCGCAGCGATAGCGTAGTGTGGGAAGTTAGGTTGTGGATTGTTGGTCTAGCTAAGTAATTTCGAGGACGAAATTATTTTAAGGAGGGTAGCATTGTAACACCCCGGTTTTAGGGGTTATGCACCTAGTGCATATCTCGGGTGTTGGTAGGCTATTTGTGTGCTTAGGTATGTTTTTAGGGGGTTTGGAGAACTCTGGAAGGTAGGGAAAGCTTTAAGAAATTTTTGATTTTTAGTGGGTAAGGAAGGGAGCTTGGTTTTTGGGGGTCTTAAAAGAATAATTAGGTGGTTTTTATCACATGAGATGGGCTAGCAGAGTGGCAGGTGAGACGCCACTAAGGCCTTGAGGATGTGGCGTCATTTGCAGGAGGGAGAGATCTTGTGTTCGAGTCGCGGAGTGGCCACATTTTGGCTTTCTTTTTGACGCCAAGGAGAGAGGAGTTTGTAGGCAGTTCAAACTCTGCCTTGGACCTAGTCTATGGGTGAGATGGACGGCAAGGAGTGATTGGTGGAGTTTGACTAGTTCAAACATGTTTGAATTAGGGGCTTGGAGAGTTTCTAGGTGGTGGGCGTTTGGTGGAGTCTTCAAGTGACTTTGTGGCCGGTTTTGAAGTGTTAAGAGGGGTGAATGCCGAATTTCTCTTTGGCATTTTGATGTTCGGTCAGCCTTGCTTTTGGGTGCCTTAAGCCGAAATTTCTTTTGATGTTTTCTTGAAACCAAAAATCCTCAAGTAGCTTGTACTTCGAGCCGACCTTGTGTTTGTTTCTTCTATTTCTCTTGTTGCCGAATCTAGCTACATATCCCTCCTCATTCTTTTTCTATTTCTCTTCTTCTCTTAAAAACCTTTGGTGCCGAATGTCATCTCCCTTTTCTTTAAAAATTGTTAAAGCCGAATATGGTGATCTTTATTTCTCTCATTTCCATTCTTTACAACTGTGATGCCGAATCCTCATTACCTTCTTAGCCGAATGCCTCATGTCATTCTTGCCATTTCTTTAAGCCGAAACCATTGTACTTTATGCTCCTAAAATTCATCTTCTTTTCTTAATACCATCTTACCGAAATTGTACTCTATTGGCACATATTTCTTTTACTTCACTTTTAAAATCCTAGCCGAATCCCTCCCTGGAATTGCCGAAATTCCTTTCTAGCATTTGTTCTTATTTTGGCCGAATATTACCCCTCACCTAGTAGTTCTCTTGGCCGAATATTGGAGTGGGGTGGACCTCTGTTGTGTAGTGGTCAATCGGGTTTAGAATAAGGGCAATCGAGATTTCGAAACAGTCGATCGAAGTCGATATCTGTTGGTGAGCAATTGGTGGGTATTGGTAAGTAGTGGTTGGGTTACCCTTTTAAGTTTCGTTAAGTCAAGTTGCAAAGGACTAACTGTTTGCTTGTTTAGGGGTTGGCCGATTGTCTAAGGAGAACCATTGTTGGTTCCGGTTTTGGTAGGAAACCAAACCTATAGCAAGGAGCAAGAGGATCAAGGGTCTTAGATCAATTCTTTGGTTAAGGCTTGCAGGTGTGTTCAAACACACACTTTCTGTTAAATAAATATGTTACTATTTGGTGTGTACATTTACACTGCTATGCTATGTGATTTTATATGAATTGTGTGTTATGTGGATCCATAGTAAGGTGGATGAGATATCATTGAGGTATGAGGCAAAGGGTCAGGTAAGTCCCTGTTGTGATGCTTTTGGTAAGCATAATGTATCTGGTTTGTGATATATTGATTGGTTGATGATTAAACCTATGTGCGTTACTAAACACTCATGATGTTATATTTTGACACATGTGCATGATTGATGTGGGTTGTAATGAGTGGAGGGCGGTGATATTTTGTCTTTGTGAGCACCAGTGTTTTAGTAACACAACTTTGTGACTTTGGGTCACGGAGGGTTTGGCACCTCCGGAGGTTTGGCACCTCAGCGTCTCGTCCCCGTGGTTTCGCACACACGGTGGGTTGGCCCCACAAAGGCGGTATTGAGGATTGGCGCCAGGTGATTTGGTATCACACGATGGGTTGGCCCCATCACTCGATTATTGTGACTACGGTCACGGTGGTTTGGTACCACATCGTGTCTTTGGGACACGGAGGTTTGGCACCTCATTGCGACTCGTCCACGTGGTTTGACACCACCGTGGGTTGGCCCCACTTGAGATATGGGATTGTCTGCTAGTGATTTGGTATCACACGATGGGTTGGCCCCATCATCGGATTTGTGACTTCGGTCACCAGTGATTTGGTATCACAAACGTGTCTTTGGGACACCAGTGGTTTGGCACCACATTGTTGATAATGTGTCTTTGGGACACCAGTGTTTTGGTAACACATTGTGATTATATGTCACCAGTGGTTTGGCACCACCAGTGGTTTGGTACCACACGGGGTAGAAAAGGTGTATGGATGGTTAGGATTGGGTGCATATTGATTGGATGCATGATGAGCATGATTATGTTTGTATATGATGTTTTGTTAATCCGGGAAAGAGGGTGGCACACTGAGTCTTGGTGACTCACCTTTTTCCTTTAACCATTTCAGGTATTGCATAAAGCTGGACCGGGATCGGAGGGGACAAGGTGGCCCATGCCGAAGATGATGATTTAATATTTGATGCTTGGTTTGATATAAGTACTTTATTTTAATTATTGGGTTGTAATAAAGGCCATTTTATTATTTTGGTATTACTTTAACCATGGTTTATTTAATTTGGATTTCTATGTGAAAATGGTTTCAATTCCAGTACCCTATTTATAAAAGTATGTTTACTAAAGTATTTTCAGACAATTTGTAACTTCTAAAGTTTTCATATTGCTTTAAATGAACATGGTTTTCAAAAATTGAATTCTTTCATGCTTTATGCTAAGTTAATGAAGTTTTTCAACCGTCTTTCATAATAACATAACCTTGATTAGATTCGTAGTGAATGGGCCGGGTTTGGGGATGTTACTGATTTAATATCGAGCCGGTTCAAAACTTCGGCTTTGAGGGTTTTGGGCAGCTTGATTTTCAAAGGGGCTTTTGAAATGTGGGCTTTATAAACAATATTTTTCAAGTTATTCCAAGCATGGCACCTTTGTCTCTCAGGCCAAGTCCACGGTAAGTACTTGGACTTTCTTTAAGTGATTTGTTTGTATGAATTGATTTGGGCTTAGTTTGGGCTCGTAGAAATAGAATAATAGGATCTGTTGGACCCTAGGACTAGACTACTCAAACATGTGCATAAAACTTAAAGCTCTTAAACAAACCTATGAAGTAAGTCGCGAGTTAAGGTGTGGCAACCATCATGCGCATGTCTAGGCTTGGATCCTAAGAGCTAGGTACTTAAGCGGTCCCTCGTGACTCACCTCCTCTTCGCAGGAATCCTACCTGGTGCGTAGCTCCGGTTCACCTTAACCAAGAGGACTTGCTCATAGGCTAAACTGATTATTAAACCCGAAAGGGATGTGGCCTGATTGTTTTAAAATCCCCTATTTTAAAATTTTCAACTTTACCCTTTTGGTCTATAAACCCTAAATTTTATTTTGAAGGACATTTTTGATTTACAAAATTACTAAAATACCCCTACTTGTAAAATTACAAAAATGCCCTTGTGTTATAAAATTACCGTACTACCCTCAACTTTTGATAAAATGATTTTTACTTTGTAAAATACCCAAATTTTGCGGTTTCAAAATATTCAGATACTCTGGTTTGTGAGAATTAACGAAAATACCCTTAGTTGATAAAATTACCAAAATTCCCCTGGTTTCTAAATTTTCAGATTTCTCTCGACTTTTACAAGAAATATTCCTATTCCACTAAATATCAGAAAATTCTATTTTGTAAAATGTTGTGACATTTCGATTTTTGAGAATTTACGAAAAGGCCCATGATTTCCAAAATTACCAAAATACCCCGATTTAAAATTTGTGCAACACATTTTGTTCGACAAACAAAATTTTCAAGATGACCCCTGAGATTTGTGAATTTTGAGATATCTTTAAGTTGGAAAACTATTTTCAAAAGTGACCCAGAGTTATTACCTATATACCCCTATAGGAAAATGACGAAATTACCCCTAGGTAGGGAAGGAAACTTTGATTGCTCGAAAGAACTACTCTCGGAAAGTTCATTGCATAAAATTGCTCGTGAATAAAACAGTGGAACAAGAATTTCTAATCCATAAAACTTTCCAAACAGACTAAATCGAAGCGCTAGATATGAGTTCTAGGGGGGTGGGGTCGCGGTTCTCGTGGACGTGGTAGAGACAGGATGGCAGTACCGGAACCGGTTGGGTCACGCCATGGGTCAGAGAGCGATGCACCACCACCACCGTTGAGGTTGAGCAATGGGATCGGGATGGAGGAGGCGACGCAGATGTCACAAGTCGTCTTTGCGGTGCTTGAGCAAGTGGCGAGGAGCCAAGGTGATCGATGGTATCGCTATCTTCGTGGAAGAAGCTCCGATGGCCGAGGAAGTCAAAAGGGTTGAGGAGCAGAATGGAGCTAGAGGAAGGAATCGTAATAAGAGGAGCTTGGGATCGTCGGAACCGTTTGAGAGGTCTCAGAAAAGACCGAGGGTCGAGGCATCTGCTCATGTTTCTAAGTCAGTTGCTGGGAATCCAGATCGTCCGTGTGCTCAGTGCGGGAGATATCATGTTGGCGAGTGTTGGAATCGTATTCGTGAATGTTTCAGATGCCAGTCCAAGTCTCATCTGGTTAAGCATTGTCCCCTGGATCCAAAAAGGACTCGAACAGTGGGTCAAGGCTTTGCGCAGCTTGGTAGAGATGGTCAGCAAGCGCCGAGAGGTCGTGGTCCGAACCATGGAGGAAATGGTTCCAGTCGAGGTCGTGAAGCTCTGGTTCGTCGGAAAGAGGATAGTGATGTGCCGGATGTGTCAGCAGGTAAGCTTCTTTTGATTGGATATTCTTTGTTGCGTTGTTCGTTTTGGTGGCTGCTTGTTTGTTGTTGCTAGTAAGTATTTAAGAACTTGTGGTATAGACTTAGAAAGTCGCCTAGAAAGATGTTAGCTCTTGGAGATCGAGTGCTGCAATATAGCGTAGTGTGGGAAGTTAGGTTGTGGATTGTTGGTCTAGCTAAGTAATTTCAAGGACGAAATTATTTTAAGGAGGGTAGCATTGTAACACCCCGGTTTTAAGGGTTATGCACCTAGTGCATATCTCGGGTGTTGGTAGGCTATTTATGTGCTTAGGTATGTTTTTAGGGGGTTTGGAGAACTCTGGAAGGTAGGGAAGGCTTTAAGAAATTTTTGATTTTTAGTGGGTAAGGAAGGGAGCTTGGTTTTGGGGTCTTAAAAGAATAATTAGGTGGTTTTATCACATAAGATGGGCTAGCAGTGGCGGTGAGATGCCACTAAGGCCTTGAGGATGTGGCGACATTTGCGGGAGGGAGAGATCTTGTGTTCGTCGCGGGTGGCCACCTTTTGGCTTTCTTTTGACGCCAAGGAGAGAGGAGTTTGTAGGCGGTTCAAACTCGCCTTGGACCTAGTCTATGGGTGAGATGGACGGTAAGGAGTGATTGGTGGAGTTTGACTAGTTCAAACATGTTTGAATTAGGGGCTTGGAGAGTTTCTAGGTGGTGGACATTTCTTTGGAGTCTTCAAGTGACTTTGTGGCGGTTTTGAAGTGTTAAGGGGTGAATGCGAATTTCTCTTTGGCATTTTGATGTTCGATCAGCCTTGCTTTTGGGTGCCTTAAGCGAAATTTCTTTTGATGTTTTCTTGAAACCAAAATCCTCAAGTAGCTTGTACTTGAGCCGACCTTGTGTTTGTTTCTTCTATTTCTCTTGTTGCCGAATCTAGCTACATATCCCTCCTCATTCTTTTTCTATTTCTCTTCTTCTCTTAAAACCTTTGGTGCCAATGTCATCTCCTTTTCTTTAAAAATTGTTAAAGCCGAATATGGTGATCTTTATTTCTCTCATTTCCATTCTTTACAACTGTGATGCCGAATCCTCATTACCTTCTTAGCCGAATGCCTCATGTCATTCTTGCCATTTCTTTAAGTGAAAACCATTGTACTTTATGCTCCTAAAATTCATCTTCTTTTCTTAATACCATCTTACCGAAATTGTACTCTATTGGCACATATTTCTTTTACTTCACTTTTAAAATCCTAGCCAGAATCCTCTCCACAGTATTGCCGAAATTCCTTTCTAGCATTTGTTCTTATTTTGGCCGAATATTACCCCTCACCTAGTAGTTCTCTTGGCTGAATATTGGAGTGGGGTGGACCTCTGTTGTGTAGTGGTCAATCGGGTTTAGAATAAGGGCAATCAAGATTTCGAAACAGTCGATCGAAGTCGATATCTGTTGGTGAGCAATTGGTGGGTATTGGTAAGTAGTGGTTGGGTTACCCTTTTAAGTTTTGTTAAGTCAAGTTGCAAAAGACTAACTGTTTGCTTGTTTAGGGGTTGGCCGATTGTCTAAGGAGAACCATTGTTGGTTCAGCTTTGGTAGGAAACCAAACCTATAGCAAGGAGCAAGAGGATCAAGGGTCTTAGATCAATTCTTTGGTTAAGGCTTGCAGGTGTGTTCAAACACACACTTTCTGTTAAATAAATATGTTACTATTTGGTATGTACATTTACACTGCTATGCTATGTGATTTTATATGAATTGTGTGTTATGTGGATCCATAGTAAGGTGGATGAGATATCATTGAGGTATGAGGCAAAGGGTCAGGTAAGTCCCTGTTGTGATGCTTTTGGTAAGCATAATGTATCCAGTTTGTGATATATTGATTGGTTGATGATTAAACCTATATGCGTTACTAAACACTCATGATGTTATATTTTGACACATGTGCATGATTGATGTGGGTTGTATGCAGTGGAGGGGCGGTGATATTTTGTCTTGACGAGCACCGATGTTTTAGTAACACAACTTTGTGACTTTGGGTCACCAGAGAGGTTTGGCACCTCCAGAGGTTTGGCACCTCGTCTCATCCCCGTGGTTTCGCACCACGAGTGGGTTGGCCCCACAAGGCGTGTATTGAGGATTGGCGCCAGTGATTTGGTATCACACGATGGGTTGGCCCCATCACTCGATTATTGTGACTACGGTCACCAAAGTGGTTTGGTACCACATCTATGTCTTTGGGACACCAGAGGTTTGGCACCTCATTGCGACTCGTCCCTGTGGTTTGACACCACCGTGGGTTGGCCCCACTTGAGATATGGGATTGTCTGCTAGTGATTTGGTATCACACGATGGGTTGGCCCCATCATCGGATTTGTGACTTCGGTCACGGTGATTTAGTATCACAAACGTGTCTTTGGGACACCAGTGTTTTGGTAACACATTGTGACTATATGTCACGGTGGTTTAGCACCACCAGGTGGTTTGGTACCACACGGGGTAGAAAAGGTGTATGGATGGTTAGGATTGGGTGCATATTGATTGGATGCATGATGAGCATGATTATGTTTGTATATGATGTTTTGTTAATCCGGGAAAGAGGGTGGCACACTGAGTCTTGGTGAGAACCCTTCCACAAACCTTCTGTAATAGCCTGCCAAGCCTAAGAAACTTCGGATTTCAGCCACAGACCTAGGTGGTTTCCAATCCAACACTGCTTCGATCTTCCTAGGATCCACTCTTATTCCTTCTGCAGATACCACATGTCCTAGGAATGCCACCTCCTTAAGCCAAAATTCACACTTGCTGAATTTGGCATAAAGCTTCTTTTCCCTTAACACTTCCAACACCACTCGGAGATGCTCATCATGTTCCTCTTCCGACTTAGAATACACCAGAATATCGTCGATGAACACAACGACGAGCCTATCCAAATAGGGTTGGAAAACCCGATTCATCATATCCATGAATGCGGCTGGAGCGTTCGTCAATCCGAACGGCATCACCACAAATTCAAAATGACCGTATCTTGTCCTAAAAGCGGTCTTATGGATATCAGCCTCCTTCACCTTCAACTGATGATATCCCGACCTTAAGTCGATCTTGAGAATACAATTTGCTCCTTTCATTGATCGAACAACAAGTTGTCTATCCTTGGCAAAGGATACTTGTTCTTGATGGTCGGTTTGTTCAATCGGCGATAGTCTATGCACATTCGCATAGTTCCATCCTTCTTCTTCACAAATAGGGCCGGTGCTCCCCTCGAGGACACACTGGGTCGGATGAACCCACGATCCAACGGTTCTTGGATTTGAGCCTTGAGCTCCACTAACTCCTTTGGTGCCATTCTCAGCATGGGCGATTGACATAGGAGCTGTTCCGTAGCAAATCTATTCCAAATTCCACCTCCCGTCCCGAGCTTGCTCGCTTAGCACCCACAAATGAAGTCTTTGGTGGTATGATGGTATTTCATTGTCGTAACCCCGACCCGATCTAACGGGTTACGACACGATCATCCTTCCTCTACCTGCGTCCACACAATGACCACGTCCTCTAGAACTCATTTCCTAGCGTCGAGATCTGATTAAGGAATTTTATGGATTAGTCATTGTTCCACTTATTTACCAGCGAAGGAGTTTTATGAAAATAGTTTTAGGAGTGGTTCTTTCGTATTCACACAAGCATACAGTCTTTCCATTCATTCATTCATCCATCAAACAAATATGAACTTTCGTTCATTCAGAGAAACGTTGTAGTTTTCATTGTTATTGTTTCTCCACTACCCAGGGGTATTTTCGTAATTTTGTCCTACAGGGACGTTTTCGTAAATTTTTCAAAATAAAAAGTTCCTTGGTGATTTTGACGAAAGTATTTTTAAAATCCCGGGGAAATTTTGGAAGAATTTTAAAATCCAGGGGTATTTCGGTAATTTTCGACTTCAGAGGTATTTTGGTAAATTTTCACAAATCAGGGTAAATTTGTAAAATTTAATAAATCAGGGATATTTCAGAAGTTGTAAAACTTTGTGGGTTATTTTTGAGAATTGTTCCTTCCAAAATGGAGATGTTGCAAAAATTTTGGGAATCAGGGTCACTTTGGTAATTTTGTAAGTTAGGGGCAATTTTGTAATTTTCCAAAATCAAGGTATTTTGATATTTTACAAATTAGGGTTTTTGAATGTTTATAAAATAATGAAATTTTGGCAAAATCGTTGAAAAGTTTGACATTTTTGTAAATCAAGGGCATTTTGGTAATTTTACAACTAAGGGCATTTTTGTAATTTTCACCAATCGAAATTTTTTTTTTTTTGGAAAATTTTGTAAAGATAGTTTCCACAAATCAAAAGAGTGATTTTAAAGGTTTTAAAACTAAGGTTTTGTTGTTTTGTTCTCTCTTTTTTTTAAAAAAAAAAAACATGGCTAGTTCCCTTTCGGGTTTTAGTCATTATGTTTAGCCTATGACCGAGCCCTCTTTGGTCAGGGTGAACCAAAGCTACGCACCAGGCAGGATTCAAGTGAAGAGGAGGTGAGTCACACGGACTGCTTAAATACCAAGCTCTCACTGAAACCATTCCTAGACATGCGCACAGAGGTTGCCACACCACTGAGCCCTCTGAGTTAGGGTGAACCGAAGCTATGCACCAGGTAGGATTCCTGCGAAGAGGAGGTGAGTCACTAGGACTGCTTAAATACCAGGCTCTTCCGGATCCAATCCTAGACATGCTTACAGGGGTTACCACACCCTATCTCAGTGACTTAGCCATAGGTTTGTTAAGTTCATTAAGTCTTATGGGTTCTGTGTTTGAGTAGTCTAGTCCTAGGGTTCAAATTCCTATCACACTATTCTACGTTCCATGCCTCTTCTACCCTTCTAAGGTTCATAATATAGTTCACATAATCACCCAAAAGAGTTAGGGGTACTTACACAGTGGATCATGGGTCGGAGACTTAGGTGCCATGCCAAAACACCTGCTTTATTTCAAAGAAAATCATTTGGGCTCGAATTAAAAACGTTTTGGGCCTTAGCCCACAGGTCGAGAGTTTAAAACTAGGCTCTGATACCAAACTGAAACACCCCACACTCGGCCCACGAGCCTGAACCGGATCTGGTATGTTCCTTAAGAAAATCGGTTTCAAAATTCTTTGTTACTTAGCAAAAGTTTGTGTATTTTTAGGAAAAATACCGTTTTGGGTTGGGCTTAGGTTGAAAACCCATTTATTTTACTTAGAAATCATTTAGTTATGAAAAAAAAAACAATCTAGGATTTATTATTGAAATAAATTTAGTTAAACTCAATTAAAAGTAATTTGTAACACAATAATTAATAATAAAAAAAATAAACATAGGTAAAGAAATTCAACTTGGGCCTCATGGCCTTATTACATCAATCAAAGCCAAAATAAGATTTAAAGTACTTGGTAAAATAAAAGTCCCAAATATTGAAAGTTTTTCCTTGCTATGCATGGCCACCTTTAACTCCTGCAGACCCGGTCCATTACTGCTCATCACCTGAAAAATCGTCCCACAAAGGGGTGAGTCAATAGACTCAATGTGTACGCAAACTAACAGTCAACAGATCAGGCATACATATTCATATCAAGTACATATTCGGATCAAATGATGCAACCTAAACCTAAGCCTATTTGTCCATCCGCTACACACCACCCGTACCTGCCAGTCACACCGTCCATTTCCATGCATTTTCATACATTTCTGAGTTTCCAAAAATATCAAAAATTTATTCATAATGCTTAAGACTTGTCATTTCATACAATTAAACCGAAAATGCAAAGGCCCTTTCCAGGATGTTACACACACTGAGTCTGTTTGACTCACCCCATTGTGGGATATTTTTTAGGTGACGCTCAGTGATGGACCGGGTCGGCAGGAGCTTAGTGGTGGCCATGTTCAGCTTAGACTTTATTTTATTTGGACTTTCTTTATTTAAGTACTCTGGATTTATTCAGATTTTGCTTTGATGTAATAAGGCCTTTGCTATGAACTGTTTATGCATGCATTTTTAATTATTATATTATGATACAATTTTTATTAAATTAAACCATGAATGATTTTTCTTAAATAAAAATAAATCTTTAAATGTTTTGACACCTAATACAAATGATTTTCAATTTAAATAGTAAACTCTAAAAACTCAGTTTTTACCTTCAACTTGAAATTTTGAAATTTAACAGTAAAGTTTTATAAGACCTAGATTTCAAGAATAAACTTGTTTTCAACTCAAGCCCAACACAAAATAAAAATTTCTTTCAAAACCATCCACGTTTTCCAAAGTACTCAAGAAGTTTTGAACCGTTTTACTCGAGGAACATACCAGATCCGGTCAAGGCTCGTGGGCCGGGTGTGGGGTGTTTCAGCCTGGTATCAGAGCCCAGTTGTAAACTCTCGGCCTTGGTTTAAAAGCCCATAACGTTTTCCAAAATAAGGCCCAAACAAGTTTTGTGAATAATTTTGTGAATAAGCAGGTTTTTCTGGCATGGCACCTAACTCTCCGACCCGAAGTCCACCAGGTACGTACTCCTAACTATTGTGTGAATTATAGTATGATTTGTACAAGGTTAGAACGGAAGCGTAGAATAGTATACTAAGAACTATTGAACTCTAGGACTAGCTTACCCCAACATAGAATTTCATTAGACTAAGTCGCCAAGTTAGGGTGTGGCAACCATTGTGCGCATGTCTAGGATTGGATTCAGGAAGAGCCTGGTATTTAAGCAGTCCTCGTGACTCACCTCCTCTTCACTCGAATCCTACCTGGTGCGTAGCTACGGTTCACCCTAACCAAGAGGACTCATTTACGGGCTAAACCCAATAACTAAAACCCGAAAGGGATTAGCCGTATTTTCATAAAAACTTCAGTTTTAAAATCACCAAATTACCCCTTTAACTTGTAGCAAAACTTAGGTTAAAATTTTTCAAAACATTGTCGACTTACAAAATTACCTAAATACCCCTAGAGGTAAAATTACTAAAATACCCTTGGTTTTTAAAATTACCATACTACCCCCGATTTTAATAAAATTTTTTGATTTTCCAAAAGTATCCAAAAACTTTATCCTTGCGAAATACCAAGATACCTTGACTTGGAAAATTTACGAAATTACCCCTGATTTACAAAACTACCAAAATGACCCCCGTTTTCTAAAATTTCTGCCATACCCCTAATTTAAGAAAATTTTCAAAAGTACCCTTGAGTTTTGAAAATTTCAAAGTGCCCCGCTTTATTAAGAATTTTAAATTAACTCTGATTTATTACCAAAATACCCCTATGGGACAAATTACGAAAATACCCCTAAGGTAGGAACAGACAATAATGTTGAATAGTGAATGTGTGTGGTACATACCATTGAATGGATGTGTTTCTCTGAACTAGGATAGAAGACTCGAAACTTTGACTAATCGAAAGAACCCCTATTGATTTTCTTTGCATAAAACTTCTTCGCGGATAATCAGTGGAACAAAAATACTAATGCATAAAATTTCTTAATCAGATTAAAGCGTGATCGTAGATATGAGCTCCAGGGGACGCGGTCGTAATGTGCGAGGACGTGGTAGAGGCAGGATGACTGTGTCGGAACCTGTTAGATCGGGTCAAGGGTCCGAAAATGAGGTACCACACCCCCACCACCACCGCTGGTCTTTGGCGAGCAAGATCGGGACGGGGATGATGCGATGATCGCAGCGGTCTTCGCGAGTTCTTGAGATGGTGGCTGGAGCAGATGGAAATATGAAAGCTCGAAAATCAGTACCCGAGCGACTCTGAGCTAATGGAGCTGAGGTATTCCGTGGCGTATCGGTGTGGCACCCAATCTACCGAGTATTGGTTGGAGGCGACGGAGGCAATTATGGATGAGCTAGATTTGACCCCTGAGGAGAAACTGAAAGGAATGGTGGCGCTACTACGCGATAAAGCATATCAATGGTGGCTCACAGTTTGGGATAGTGCCACAGCTGAGGATCTGACTTGGGAGTATGTTAAGGCGGCGTATCAGAAGAAATATGTCCAGACACGCCACACTCGATGCACGAGAGAAGTCATTTACAGGGCCGTTCAAGGAATAAGTCCGTAGTAAGTCTGTTGAATTCTTAAGGTTGAGCCGGTATGCTCGAGGAGTAGTGGCTTCGGAGCATGAGCGATGTGTTCGTTTTGAGGACGGACTAAGGGATGACCTGAGGTTGTTAATAGCTCCGCACCAGAAACGAGAGTTTTCTGCATTGGTAGAGAAGGCTAAGGTAGCCGAGGGAATTAAGGACTCTGTAAGGTAGAACACGGATCGGAACAGGCAGAAAAGAGGTTTTGGATCGTCAGGATCGTCTGGGAATGTGCAGAAGAGGCCTAGAGTTGATAGGCCGCGAGGTCAGCAGTCTGGTACAGGAGGGCAATACCGTACTTGTACTCAGTATGGTAAGATGCATTTAGGAGAGTGTTGGAAGAAGACGGGAGGATGTTTTAAGTATGTGTCCAAGGATCACATGATTAAAGACTGTCCTATTAAGATAAACGGGAGCCACCCAGGTCGAGTGGTGCTAATCAGGTAGGTAGAGGTGGGCAAAGAACCTCGGCCGAGGTCGTGGTCCGAATGGTAGAGGTAACGCAGTCTTTGGAAGGGGGACGAGGAACACCGCAGAGGTGTTGGTATCTGAGAGGCAAGACAAAAGGGTCTAGTGTATACTGGTTCGTCGGAGAGAGGATGGAGACGCACAGGACGTCATAACCGGTACGTTCCTTATATTTGGCAAGCCTTATTTTGCTCTGATTGATGTGGGCTCGACCCATTCTTATGTTACATATAGTGTAGTGGGAACTCTAGGCATAGCCTCTGAACTTTCTGATAGGGAGATGAGTGTAGTAAGCCCATTAGGCCAAACTGTAGTGGTGAATAAGATTTTTCGAAGTGTACCTCTAGAGATTCAAGAAGTGATTTTCCCTGCCAACTTAATGGAACTACCTTTCGGAGAATTTGATCTTATACTTGGTATGGACTGGCTAGTGGAACATCGGGCTATATTGGATTGTGTAGCTAAGCGAATGGAGTTAAGGACCCCGGAGGATAAAGTGGTAATTATGATAGGGGAAAGAAGAAACTACTTGTCTAACGTAGTTTCAGCACTAAAGGCTGATAAGATGGTTCAGAAAAGGTGTAAGGCATTTTTGGCCTTCGTAAGTGCGTTGGATGAGAAAGAAGGGGGAGGTAGCAGAGTTAGAACCGTAAGGGAATTTGTGGATGTCTTTCCGGAGTAGTTACCTGGAATACCCCAGATAGGGAGGTGGAGTTTGGAATTGACTTGCTACCGGGAACAGCTCCTGTGTCAATTGCCCCTTATAGAATGGCACCAAATGAGTTGGATGAGCTCAAGGCTCAGATCCAAGAGTTGCTTGATCGTGGGTTTATTCGACCCAGTGTGTCTCCGTGGGGAGCACCGGTCTTGTTTGTAAAGAAGAAGGACGGAACTATGTGTATGTGCATAGATTATCGTCAGTTGAACAAGCTAACCATCAAGAACAAGTACCCGTTGCCGAGGATAGATGACTTGTTCAATCAACTAAAAGGGGCAGCAGTATTCTCGAAGATAGATCTACGATATGGATATCATCAGCTTAAGGTGAAGGAAGCAGATATCCATAAAACGGCTTTCCGGATAAGATACGGGCATTATGAGTTCTTAGTAATACCGTTCGGGTTGACGAACGCCCCAGCCGCGTTCATGGATATGATGAACCGGGTTTTCCAACCCTACTTCGATCGATTCGTCGTTGTGTTCGTTGACGACATCCTTGTGTACTCCAAGTTTGAAGAGGAGCACGATGAGCATCTTCGGGTTGTGTTGCAAGTGTTGAGGGAGAAGAACCTTTTTGCCAAATTCAGTAAGTGTGTATTCTGGCTTAAGGAGGTTGCATTCTTAGGACATGTAGTGTCTGCAGAAGGAATAAGGATGGATCCCAGAAAGATTGAGGCAGTGTTGGATTGGAAACCACCTAAGTCTGTAGCTGAGGTTCGCAGTTTCTTGGGATTGGCAGGCTACTACAGAAGGTTTGTAGAAGGGTTCTCGTCAATATCCGCACCGTTGACGAAGTTGTTGAGGAAGGAAGTACCTTTCGTATGGACGGATAAGCAACAGGAGAGCTTTGAGAAGCTTAATAGGGTGTTGACTGAAGCTCCAGTCTTGATTCAGCCTGAGGTAGGAAAGGACTTCGTGGTGTATTGTGACGCTTCTCATACAGGATTGGGATGCGTATTGATGCAAGACGGGAAAGTAGTCGCTTATGCGTCTCGGCGGTTAAGGCCTCATGAGGTTAACTACCCGACGCACGATTTGGAATTGGCGGCAGTGGTCTTTACTCTCAAGGTGTGGAGGCATTATCTTTATGGAGAAAGGTCGGTCATCTACACAGACCACAAGAGCCTTAAGTATCTGTTGACTCAGAAGGAGTTGAACCTGAGACAGCAAAGGTGGGTGGAATTATTGAAAGACTACGATTGTTCTATAGAGTATCACCCGGGCAAGGCGAATGTAGTGGCAGATGCCCTAAGTCAAAAAGTGGTGTCGGATCTGAGGGCGATGTTTGCACATTTGAGCTTGTATGATGATGGAAGTTTGTTGGCAGAATTGCAAGTCAAGTCGACATGGTTGAATGAGGTGAGAGAGGGACAGTTGGATGATGAGGATTTAAGTACTAAGTTACAACAAGTGCAGAATGGAGAGTTAGAAGATTATGGTATTAATGACGATGGACTATTGTGTTTCAAGGGTAAAGTTTGTATGCCAAAGAATGAGGAGTTAAGGCAGAGAATTCTTCAGGAATCGCATAGTAGCCCTTATGCTATGCATCCTGGAGGTACTAAGTTGTACAGAGATCTAAGGGAACAGTTTTGGTGGCCTGGTCTAAAACGGGAAGTTACCAAATTTGTCAGCAAGTGCTTGACATGTCGGCAAGTTAAGGCTGAACACCAAGTTCCGTCAGGGTTACTTCAACCAATAAAGATTCCACAGTGGAAGTGGGAGAGAATTACCATGGATTTCATTAGTGGGCTTCCCCTTACGCCTACTAAAAAGGACTCGGTATGGGTGATAGTGGATCGGTTGACAAAGTCCACGCATTTCATTCCAGTGAGAGTTGACTATTCTTTGCAGAAGTTAGCAAAGTTGTATGTGGCAGAAATTGTGAGGTTACATGGGGTACCGGTATCGATCATTTCAGATAGGGATCCGAGGTTTACGTCTCGGTTCTGGAAAGCACTACATCAGGCTTTAGGCACCAGATTGGATTTCACTACGGCTTTTCATCCACAATCGGACAGTCAATCTGAAAGAGTGATTCAAGTGTTAGAGGATATGCTGAGGGGCTATGTGATAGACTTCAGAGGAAGTTGGGAAGAATATTTGCCTTTAGCGGAATTTGCTTACAATAACAACTATCAAGCTAGTATTCGGATGGAACCATATAAAGCGCTGTATGGGCGAAAGTGTCGCACTCCTACGTGTTGGACGGAATTAGGGGAACGTCGAGTTTTGGGTCCAGAGATTGTGGCAGAATCCGAGGAGAAGGTTGAGGTAATTCGGGCACGGTTGAAGGAGGCATCTGATAGGCAAAAGTCGTATGCGGATCTCAAACGGAAGGAAATAGAATTTGATATGGGAGATCAAGTGTTTCTTAAGGTTTCGCCATGAAAGAAAGTGATGAGGTTTGGTCGCAAAGGGAAGTTAAGTCCCAGGTTTATAGGACCTTACCGGGTATTGAAGCGAGTTTGTCCAGTGGCATATCAGTTAGAATTGCCTCCAGAATTGAAGCAGATGCACGATGTATTCCATGTATCTATGCTACATCGTTATCGATCGGATCCATCTCATGTAGTTCCGGTTGAAGAGGTGGAGCTAAGGCCAGATTTGTCCTACGAGGAGGAGCCAATTCAGATCTTGGAATGAGATGTGAAAGTGTTACGAAGGAAGACAGTTCCTCTAGTCAAAGTGTTATGGCGCAATCATGGATCGGAGGAAGCTTCATGGGAGCCGGAGGAAGCAGTACGACAGCAATACCCTCACTTATTTCAGCCAGGTAATTTTGAGGTCGAAATTATTTTTAAGGGGGGTAGAACTATAATATCCTGGATTTTGGGCTTATGCATTTGTGCTTAAAAATATGTGAAAGCATGCCTTTGTGTGTTATGAATGTGTTGCATGAATTTTGTAAACTTTAGGAAATAGGAGATTGCTTTAGAAATTATCAGATTTTAAGTTAAAAGAGGAAACTAGGCAGATGAGGCCTTAAGAGAAATTGTAGGTGAATAATAACACAAAAATGGGCTTGGAAAAGTGGCAAGGAGGCGCCACTTAAAGCCCAATAAGTGACGCCACAAGCAGTACTCAAGGGACTAGGTTCGAGTCACAAGGGAGGCAGTATTTTGGGGCTTTTATTTTCAGCAAAAGGGGGTAGCAGTGGACGGCATTAGGAGTACGAGGGAGGAGCTTTAGATGTGGTCAATCTCTTTTAAAATTCGGCTAAAGCTAAGGAGATAAATGTGGATTTTTTTTTAATTATTTTGAATAGAGGAGGAAGAGATAGAATAGGAGAAAAGCAAGGAAAGGCTAGTGTTTGAGTGTTAGCCGAAATTCTTGGCAGAGTATCCATCTTTTTACTTTGCTTTTCTTTTTCTTTCTCATCTCTTTCTCTAGCCGAATTTCCTTCTTTTCTTTTCTCATAGTTTTCTTTTCTAGCCGAAACTTTTTAGTGTTTCTCCTCTCCTCGAAAACTCTCTGAAAGCCGAAACCTTCTTCTTCCTATATTCACCATTGCCGAAACTCCTAAGCTTCACACTCTCCCTCTCCATATTCTTAAAAGGCCGAACCACAATATTATTTTCCTTTTTCCATTGAAGCCGAATCTTTATTGTTTTCCTAAGTCATTGCTGAAATTCTTCCACCTCATCTCTTCTCAGTCCTGGCCAAATAGCAACCAAGTTAGAGATCTCTTGTGATCCCTTTGCAAATCGATTTGGATAGGTAAGTCTGCTATGGCCGAATCTCTACTATTCTCTCTTATCTCATCTCTGTCGACATGTGTAGAACAAAAGCCGAAATACGACATTTGACTTGACTTTTAATCAACCATGAAATCGGTTCTTTTAGGAATTTCGGGATTTTTGGAGTAGCCGACTTCTAGGGGAGAGCATTCAAGATTCGGTTATCTAAGGTAAGTCAAGTGTAACATCAGGCCAAAGGCCATTTATGGTGACCATTGAGTATTGAAATTGGATCTAACATAAGACTTGTAGGTATTTCGACATCTCCTTTTAACAGAAAGCAATTTTGAGATCAAGATAGTCAAGGTAAGGGAGCCTTGATAATCGGCCAAGGCCATATTTAGTGTTTGTTGATTAGGCCGATTCTAACTATGATCTATAGGGAGGAATACAATCGGGTTCAATAGAGTTATGGGATTCAGTGAAAGCGTTGATACCAGGTGTGTACCCTATACTAAGTCTTAAAATGTTTATGGTATTATTTTAATGCCTATGTTATTAATAATATGAAAAGTGGCCAAAAGTACCATACGATGGTACAAAGTACTCAGGTACGTTACTCTCTGAAACTTTGTTTATAGTATTATAAATCTTAAATGTGGCCCAAATAAGAATTTGGCTAAGAATGTGAACTAGGACATAAGACGTGATATTTGCTTGATTTGTATGATATGGGGCATTTGGGTGATTATGAAAGGGGAAGTGATTTGGTGGTTTTATACCACAATATTTGAATGTGGTGACTTCGGTCACATAATCTATATGTGGTGACTTATGTCACAAAATATAATATCTGGTGGCTATGCCACAATTTTATAAGGGTGACGAGCACGTCGTCTGCAGCGACTACCTTCGATGATGTGTAGTGGATGGGGGGTTGACTTAGTAGTCCCCACGGTGTGATGGTTGGTACGGGTGATGTGTAGTGGATGGCATTTAGGTTTGGGTTCGGGATTGCATCATTATATTTAATTGCTATATGTATATGTATGAACTGATATGCCTAAACTGTTGGGACTTAGTGTTGGCTTTACACACTGAGTCTGTTTGACTCACCCCGTTGTGGGATATTTTTCAGGTGACGCTCAGTGATGGACCGGGTCGGCAGGAGCTTAGTGGTGGCCATGTTCAGCTCAGACTTTATTTTATTTGGACTTTCTTTATTTAAGTACTCTGGATTTATTTGGATTTTGCTTTGATGTAATAAGGCCTTTGCTATTAACTGTTTATGCATGCATTTTTAATTATTATATTATGATACAACTTTTATTAAATTAAACCATGAATGATTTTTCTTAAATAAAAATAAATCTTTAAATGTTTTAACACCTAATACAAATGATTTTCAATTTAAATAGTAAACTCTAAAAACTCGGTTTTTGCCTTCAACTTGAAATTTCGAAATTTAACAGTAAAGTTTTATAAAACCTAGATTTCAAGATTAAACTTGTTTTCAACTCGAGCCCAACACAAAATAAAAATTTCTTTCAAAACCATCCAAGTTTTCCAAAGTACTCAAGAAGTTTTGAACCGTTTTACTCGAGGAACATACCAGATCTGGTCAAGGCTCATAGGCCGGGTGTGGGGTGTTTCAATGAGAATATCTTACCTTGATCAACGACAAGCCGAACACTTACAGGTTGGCTTGTGAAACCGAATGGGTCCCTAATCAACTCCAAGTTAGAATCGATTCACAAAAATAAAACAAAGGAAGTGACCTTTCGGCCAAACAAATCGATAAAGACCTCTTTCCATACATTCGGCCACATCCAACTTACCAAGATTCTCTCGAAAGTAGGCCACACGATGAAGAGATAATGGAGATATGCCCTTCTTTAATTGGTCAGTGCCCCAAATAAGTGAGTCAGAAACTTCGGTTTAGCCAAGCCACAGATAGAAAGAAAAAGAACGAGAAGAAAAGAGAAGAAGGCTCCTTACCGAAACGAGAGTATGACGATTGGAGAATCTATATTCGGCTATTAGCAAAATCAATAGAAAGTGTGCCTACACTTGACGCAAAAAGGGAATTCGACTTCCACAAAATAGGAAATAAAGAAGAGAAAAGAGAAAATAAAAGCAAAGAATGAGATTCGGCTATGGCACTTACAGTTCGATTATGAAGAAGAAGCAAGTAGCAAATGGTCTAGGGAGATTCGGCTATGAAGGAAAGCAATTAGCAAGTGGAAGGAAAAAGAAATAAAGAATACTCAATCACCAATATGATATTCGGCTATCACCTAAAGAATGAAAGAAAAGAAATGGAGTAAGGGTGTTTCAGTTTTGGTTAGAAGAGAAATGAAGCAAATGTTCAAAAATGCAAAAGAGAAAGAGGGTGTTTCTAAGATTGATTTGGCTAGCACAATACTCAAAATGACCATTAGAAGAAAAGGGCACACCCTTATGACCAAAATGCTCAACAAAAGTGCTTAAGAGCTACCAATGAAGGTTTGGCCCCTACCTAGCCAAGCTCAATCGTCCACACCCCCCACACCTTCCCAAATTCGGCCAACCTCTCTCCCTCTCTCCACTCTCCACTCCCCATTCAAAAGTGTTGACCGATTCTTACTCCTCCAACTCCTCTCCTCCTTTCATTTCAAATGTGTTGACTCATTCAACTCCCACACACCAAAGTCCTAGCCGAATCCACCTCTCCTCCATCCTGGCACCAAAAAGAAACTCCAAAATGCAAGCTGTGAGACTCGAACCTGCTCCCTTCTCCTCCAAGCTCCCCTTGAGGCGTCATCCCCCCTTACTTCCTAGGTGTCACTTACCACTCTTCCACACCCCTTTTTGTGTCAACAAACACACATAATTATATATATAACCTACCTCTACAAGTTTCCCCCTAAAGTGCCCTCAGACAAAAATTTAACCAAGGCTCCGGCTCAAACCCGGGCCTTCCTAAGACCCCCAAACACATCCAAATAGCAAGCAAATCAAGCCAAACACACACTAAAACATAAAATGCAGAACCACCTAACATGGGATGTTACATATTTTCTTCGTCGATGTGATGGAGTTGCCCTTTTATGGGTTTAATATAATCTTGGGAATGGGTTGGTTGATTGAGCATAAAGCCAAAATAGAGCATAAAGCCAAAATAGACTTTGCACTTAAGAGGGTCACATTTCGAATTGGTGAAGGGATGGAAATTATTATGGTTGGTGTGTAACAGTCCGATTTTGACCCTAATCGGAACGGTGGTTTCGGGACCACGAATCCAAGTTAGAAAAATATTTTTAATATATTTTTCGTGTTAATTATATATGATTAAGCATGTGTTAAAGTTTCGTAAGTTAATTTGTCCGTTTGTGTGTTTAATTTAAGAAAAAGAACTAAATCGCTTAAAAGGAAAAAATAGTTTTCTATTTGATTTTATGGCTTAATTGTTGTGTCTTCTTATACAGAAGGACTTATGTTGCAATTTGGCCAAAATTAAGATAGTGGAAAGCAACATGCCTGAATTATGTCTTTGTATTATATTATATTATAAGTTAATAATAATATTATTATATTATAAAGTATATTATAAAATAATAAAAACAACCATGCAATTTTTTTATGGTTATTCATCCTTATTGCCAAAACTAAAAAGAGAAAAAGAAAAGAAAAACTTCATAGGGTTCGGTATTGTTCAAGCTTGATTAAGGTATGAGTCTAGCTCGGTTTTTGATAATTTTTACATTTTTGAGATCGTTGCTTTGAGTTTTAGCAAGCCCATGTTTGAATTTTTGAATTGGTTGTGTATTTTGTGAGTTGCCATCGAATAAAACTTGTTGTTCTTGTTGTTTGATGATGAAATATTAATTATATGTAATAGATTAACAAGTGTTGTTCTTGAATTTTTGATGAAATTGGGTGATTTGGATTAAATTGCAAAAATAAATTTTTGAGGGACTAAAATGCAAAATTAATGAAATGTATGGACTTGTAAGAGCATGAGTAATATTCGATCTAAGCATGGTGTGTGTGCAAATTTTGCATATTTTGTGTTTTATGCTATAGGGACTAAATTGCAAAAAGTGTAAAATGTCAGGGGTAAAATTTTAAATTGCCCAATTATGTATTTTTGGAATAAATTGAATGAAAATATGTTGAATAAGCTTAATTTGAAACTTATTTAGATCAAGAACAAAAAGGATCGGGAGTGGATCGGGGAAAGGCGAAGTTAATCGAATAGTCGGGAAACAAAGTTCGTCGATATTCGAGGTAAGTTATTAAGCAATCGTGTTGTATGGAATTATCTGTATAGTTGTACTTAAATTTAATGGAAGTATTCATTTTGATTTTTGATATTGCCGAATGTGTCTTCTATGTATGTATATGGTATAATTGAATGTGAAGTAGACTTAAATGTCATTGGTATACCAAATGTGATGTGTATATATATATCAATGATGTAGTTAAATGTGGTATGAAATTGAGAGTTGAAATTGGAATCGAATGTGATGTATATATATATATATATATATATATATATATCTATGATATAACTGTATGAGATATCGAGTTGAGGAGTGAATATGTTCAAATGTGATATAGATGTGTGGCAAAGGTATAATTGAATGTGATGTTGATTAAGAAATGTATTTAGCTGAATGTGGAATAGACATTTAAGCCTTTGGTTCATTTGAATGGAATGTGTATATTTATATATCATTGACATGATCAAATGTGGTAATGAATTGTGAGATGGTTGTGTTCGAATAAGGTGTATATATGTTTAATTCCGAATGTGATAATGTTCTATGGGATGAATGGGTTCAATTGGAAATGAGTATATGTATATATATAGTATTTGAAGACAAGGATATATGTATTTGTATGGATGGAGAGAAGATAGGATAATAAGCACTAAGTGTGCGAATTGAACTTCTGAGCCCTAAGTGTGCGAAATCGGATAATGAGCACTAAGTGTACGAATTGAATTTCTGAGCACTAAGTGTGCGAAATCGGATAATGAACACTAAGTGTGCAAAATCAGATATGAAAAATTTAAGTGTATAAATTGAACTTCAGGACAATTCGGGTGCTTAAATTCAATTGATGAGCAATAAAGGTAGGAGTAAATAAAAATTCAAAGATTGATTTTGGTAAGTTTCGATGGTATGAGAGATTATTATTTGATTGGTAAGTATAGATTTTGTAAGTAATATATGTATAAGATATCAATTGTTAAATGTATGCATATGCGGTTTTTGGAGCTATGAAAGGTAATAGTTTGGTATGCAATTGTATTAAATTGAGGAGTGGATTATATACTTGTGTGAAGCCTATTATTGAATGCTAGTATATTCGGTTAAAGGGTCATGAAATGTGTAAATTTTCTTTTAAAATGTTTAAAAGCATTGTTATATGTAATTGCTTATAACTTACTAAGCTAAGATAGCTTACTTTGTGTGGTTGTTGTATTGCTATTTAGGTTTTGAAGTCTAAGCTCAAGCTCAGGGATCATCGTCAAGTCTATCACACTATCAGCTATCTTTGGTACTTTATAAGTAGTACATCGTTTGAAACTATGGCATGTATAGGCTAAGTTACCTTTTGAACTGACTTCAACTGGTGTGTATATGAATGTATGCCATGTGAAAATGGCTAAATTGTGGTAATTTGGTTTTATGTGTATGCGGCCATGATGTTTACTTTTTATGAAAGTACAATTACTAATGCGGTTATGCTTGATGTATGAAAATGTAGCTTGAATGACCATTTGGTTAAAATTTTATTGTGCAAAGCCGAATATGGTGTTTGTGTAATGTGGTTAATAACATTTCATGATAAGTAAAAATGGCAATATAGATTTGTATGTTTTGATTATGCAAAATTAGCCATGATAGTCATATATGTGTATAGTGAGTTTGGTTTGTATGTTTTAGGTTGTTTATAAGATAGGTTTGATTTTGATTTTGATAATGTGACCATGATAGTTGTAAGTGATGTGGTTTGTTATATGTTTTGGATACTTTCAGCAATTGATAGTGAATTTGGTATAACCTAGATTTATTTATGTAAATTTTGGTATGTGTATTTTTGGTTTTGATGATAGATAATTTGTTTAGTAAAGTGAGTATAATATGTGCATATTCGGCTAAGGAAATGGAAATGACCAAATGAATAGTGAATTTGCTTTAATAAAAGATGCTTATGGATGAAAGATATTTTGGGTCGTTTATCTTAATTGAGCAAAGATGTGCATGATTTATAAATAATTATTTTAGGAAGCTTTGTATATTAATGTTGATTCTGGGTTGGGTTTAGATCGGTAATGCCTCGTAACCCTAATCTGGTGACGGATACGGGTTAGGGGTGTTACATGGTGAGTGAACTCAATTCCTATCCCATATGGTCTCAGCAACTACCTCGCCTATGTGGTGGGTTCACCAAGCAAACTGATTAGAGTTCACGACATCCACACAATGAAATACTATCCTAATGTATTTCCAGACGAGCAACTTGGAATACCCCTAGACCGTGAAGTGGAATTCTCCATTGAGTTATACCCAGATAGTTCACTGGTATCCATTACACCTTATTGAATGGTAGCAAAAGAGCTTAAGGAACTAAAGATCCAACTACAAGAGCTGCTCGATAGGGGTTTCATTCAACCAAATGTATCACTATGAGGATTGCCAGTATTGTTTGTAAAGAAGAAAAATGGCAACCTAAGAATGTGCAATGACTATAGACAGTTGAATAAATTGACTATCAAAAATAAGTACCCATTACCACAAATTAATGATCTGTTCAATCAGCTACGAGGTGCCACAGTATTTTTAAAGATAGGCATGTGATTATGGTACTACTAGCTTAAGGTAAAGGAAGCATATGTTTAGAAGATATATTTTTGCACAAGGTATGGGCACTACGAATTCTTGGTTATGCCCTTTGGATTGACAAATACATCTGTTGCATTCATGGACTTGATGAATCCAGTGTTCCACTAGTACTTGGACCAGTGTATGGTGGTCTTCATAAACGATGACCTGTTGTACTCACGAACTGATGAAGAACATGATGCTCACTTGCGAATTGTGTTACAAATTTTATGAGAGAAAGCAATTGTTTAAGAAGTTCAGCAAATGTGTATTTTCCTTAAAAGAAATAGCTTTTTTAAGTCATGTAGTATTAGCAAAGGGAGTTTGTGTAGACCCAAAGAAGATTGAGGTAATCTTGGGGTAGAGATTGCCAAGATGTGTCACAAAGGTATGAAGCTTTTTGGGGCTCGCAGGTTACTATCGTAGATTTGTTGAAGGATTCGCCACTATCGCAGCACCCTTAACAAAGCTATCATAGAAATACGAGGAGTTCACATCCACGGAACAAAGACAAAAGAGCTTTGAGAAACTTAAGGCAATACTCACTAAAGCACTTGCGTTGGTTCAACCAGAACTTGGGAAAGACTTTGTAGTCTATAGTGACGCATCGCACATGGGTTTTGGTTACGTGCTACTGCAGGAAGGAAGTGTGGTGGCCTATGCCTCGAAACAATTGAAGGCTCGTAAACGAAACTACACAATGCATGATCTAGAGTTAGGAGCAGCGGTGTCCGCACTCAAGATTCAGTGACATTACTTATACGATGAATGGTATACTATCTATACAGACCATAAGAGCCTCAAGTACTTACTCACATAGAAAGAACTGATTTTGTGGCAAAGGAGATAGATAGATATATTAACAGACTACGATTGTGTGGTAGAATATCACCTAGGAAAGGTGAACATGGTCATAGATGCATTAAGTAGAAAATCAGTGAATGAGCTATGAGTACTATTTTCACGTTTGAGTGTGATAAACAATGGGGGACTACTTGCATAATTACAGGTGAAGCCATCCGTTTCGTAGCAAATAAAAGAAAAGGAAGGCTCAAATGAGGATTTGGTGAAGCGGGTTCACCAAGTGGAATAAGGAGCTTGGAGGGACTTCGCACTGAATAAAGAAGCAATACTTTGTTTCCTATGAAAACTTTATGTGCCTTGTGATGACGAAATTTGGCATGTGATCCTTACAAAAGCTCACAACAACCATTATGTATTACACCTAGGGAGAAACAATATGTACCATGACCTTTGCAAATTGTATTGGTGGCCTAGGTTGAAATAAGTTGTTACAAACTATATGGAGAAGTGTCTTATTTGTCAAAAGATGAAGGCTGAGCATCAATATCCTTCAGGATTGTTACAACCACTCAAAATTCCAAAGTGGAAATGGGAAAGGATCACATATACTTTGTGTTAGACTTGTCACTCATCTCAAGAAAGAAAGATGTCATATGGGTTATTGTGGATCGCCTCACTAAGAGTTTGCACTTCTTAAAAGTCCACACCACTTATACTCTACAAAATTTGGCCGAGTTATACATTGCAGAAATAGTACGACTTCATGGCATGCCAATTTCTATTAGCACCAATCAAGATCCACAATTCACATCGAGATTTTGGAAAAGTTTACAAGAAGCCTTAGGTTCGAAACTAAATTTCAGTACTGCCTATCATCCATAGAAAAATGTTCAATTAGAGAGGGTGATACAAGTACTAGAAGACATGGTACAAAACTATATGGTGGAATTTGCAGGAAGTTGGGAACGATCTACCCTTGGTAGAGTTCGCATATAACAATAGTTACCAAGCAAGTATCCAAATGGCCCCCTTCAAGGCATTGTGTGGAAGGAGTTGTCAAACACCTTTCTCTTGGGTGGAGTTAGATGAGAAGTGAATGATTGGACCAAAGGTAATTTGTGAAATAGAAGATAAGGTGAGAGTGATATGCAAAAGATTGAAAGTTGTTTCAGACAGATAAAAGTCTTACACTGATCTGATATGACAAGACATAGAGTACCAAGTAGATGAGCAAGTATCGATCCTTATGAGGTGGTTGAAAGGATTGGTCTAGTAGCCTACCAACTTAAGTTGCCATAAGAATTGGAAAAATATATAAGATGTTTTTCATGTGTCCGTGTTAAAGAAGTATCGCTTGGACCCTTTCCACTTTGTTTCAGTAAACAAGATTGATATGCAACCTGGTCTTACTTATAATGAAGGGCCCAAGAAAATCTTAGCTCACGAAAAAAAGGCTCTACGATTAAGAAGATACCTCTAGTTAAAGTGTTATGGTGAAATCACAAGACCAATGAAGCCACTTGGGAAATAGAGGAAGCCATGAGATGCCAGTACCCTCACCTATTCTAAACATAAGAAATTTTGAGGACAAAATTTACTAAGGGAAGGAGAGTTGTAACATCCCAAACTACGGCCTAGATGTATGGGGCCAGGGGAGCTAAGTTCGCCAAAGAGTTTGGTGAATAGAAAATCGCCCAAGAGTGTGACGAATTGGGACTCGTCAGTAAGATTGGTGAACAGGGGTTCGCTAGAAGAAATAAAAATCATGTATATGCCAGTAGATCGACGAGCAAGTGTAGGGCTAGCATGTTTCGTGAGCTAAAGTACGCAAATAAGCTTGGTGAGTAAGAGTTCTCTAGCAGGATTGGAGAGCTAGAGTACGCCAAAGAATTTTGTGAACTTAGATCGCTAGTAGGCTTGGCGAAGTCGGGATCGCCAGTGGGCCGGTGAACTACAATTTTTGGCTGTGAGTCATAAGTAAGAATGGTCAAAGTAGATTCATGCCTCGATTAGGAAAGTCAACTTACATTTTTTTTTGCAACACTATCCATGCACGTAGTTAAATCTTACTTCTATTACAATTAGAGTACCATAAAGACATTAAGACACTTAGATTCTATAAATTAATCCCTTGCTATTAAGGGAATTACATATTCTGCTCTCCTAAATTTACTATTGATCATTCTATCGGCAAGCCCTAAGAGCCCAGCACTTAGAAATCAAGAACCAACTTTAAGAAAAGTTAAAGGAATAACAAAGCTTGTCTAAGTTTTCAAGCGAAAATGGTGAGTGTTCAAGGATCGTAACTTGTATGAGTGAACTGTAATGTTAATCAGGAGCTTAGGGTTTGACCTAAGTTCTGAGAAGTAAGTCGTTTCTATCATTTTATGAAAGTATTTAAATATGTCATCTCATGAATAGTAACATGCGAGCTCTATACGATGAGCTTTACATGATTATGTGTTTTGCGAGCTCCATGTTAAGTAAATGTTTTGAAATAACCTTTTAAATATGTTGGATATTAATTGTAATATCTTGGATTATAGCCTATGCATTAATACTAAGTTATATGAAATAACATGCTTATGTGTGTTGTGAATGTGCATTATGAATTTTGTGAACCTTAGGGCATAGGTGAGCATTTTAGAAATTACTCGATTTTAAAGTTTATAAGAGGGAACTAAGGCAAGGTGGCCTTAAGAAAATTCATGGAGGAAATATGACATGAAATTGGGCTTGGAAAAGTGGCCTGGAGGTGCCACTTAGGGCTCTAGAAATGACGCCATATGCTAGGGGGGAAGGACTTGTGTTCGAGTCGCATGGGAAGCAAAATTTTAAGGATTATTTTGCTAAGTGGCGTCAATGAGAGGGAGTAGGGAGGACGGCACTTAGGCTAAATTCTAGGAGTTTTTATCCCTTTTTATTTTTAAAGATAAATGGTGGATAATTGAAGGATTATTTCTATTAATTTTAAACGAAGTGATAAAGATATGAGAAGTGATGGCCAAGTAAGGGACTTTAAGCTTAATAATTTTGGCTAAGCTAGTAAAAAGGTATAGCCGAATATCACTTAATACTTTTTGCCTCTCTTTCAAGCACTCTTTTCTCTCTAAGCTATCGTCTTCTTCTTCTTTTCTTTTTATCTGTTCTAGCCGAATTTCCATTCCCCTATTTTCACAATTACCGTTACCCTTAATACTTCATACCTTTTTCTTTTGTGATCCTTGTGGAAGCCGAATCCATAACCATTGCTACTATTTTCAAGAGCCGAATATATAAAGAACTTCTAGTCAAATTTTTCATCAAGTTTCAAAGCCGAATATCTCAGTGGTGACTGACATAGGTGCTGTCGAATTCTTCAGTAAGGGTAAGATCTCAATTTTCAATCTTTTTCTTTTAGCCGAAACTTAAGGACCAAGTCATTTATTTTTGTTGGTCGAAACTTGGAAGATCTTTCAGGATTTATTAATTGTGGTCGACCATAGGAGAAAAGGATCTTTCGGGATTTGAGATCCGCAAGGTAAGTACATATGTACATTCGGCCAAGGCCTATTCAATGAACAGATCTATTCCTTATTTTATTCCAAAGCCAAAAACTAACTAGTTTAATGATTAAGTGGATAGCTGATTGCAATCAAGAAGCGTCACAAAGTTTCGAGAATTGTTTAGGAATCAAATCGACAGCAAGGTAAGATTTAGATTAAGATAAACCCTTCGGGATTTAATCTTTTAGCCGAATAGGTTTTTGCTCAACATTAAGTGATTGACTGAATATAGGAATTGAAGATCTAAAGCAATAGATCGGGATTCGGGATTTCAGTAAACTTGCTAAGAAAATCAGGTACCCTTCCCTAAGACTTAATAAATTTAAAGCGTTACATTTAATATAAATGTTATAATGATGTGAAAGCTAGGGCTAAGGTACCATGATATGGTACAAAGTATTCAGGTACGTTTTACCATGATATGGTACAAAGTATTCAAGTACGTTTTCCTACTCCTACTAGGATTATAATAAGATCTGCTATGGTACATGTGTAAATAATGATAAGAATGTGAAATAAGGCCTATGGTATGAGATTGCATGATATGAATGATTTAGGAGGCATATGGGATATTATGAAAGGGGAAGTGAAGGTGGTGACTTATGTCACGATATCTGAATGTGGTGACTTCAGTCACAATTATTTGAATGTGGTGTCTCATGACACAAAATATTATCTGGTGGCTATGCCACAATATTTATAAGGGCGATAAGCACGTCGACTGCAGCGACTGCCTTCAATGTGTGTCGCGGATGGAGGGTTGACTCAGTAGTCCCCACGGTGTGCAGGTTGGTACGGGTGATGTGTAGTGGATGGCATCTAGGTTTGGGTTCGGGTTTGCATCATATCATTTAAATGTTTTCTGTTCATGTATGACTTGTATGCTTGAATTTGTTAGGACTTAGTGTTGTGGTTACACATTGAGTCTGTTGACTCACCCAGTTGTGGGAACATGTTTCAGTGTGATGACAGATGGACCAGCCTCGGCGGGAGCTTGTGGTGGCCATGCTCAGCTTGAAGTTTATTTAATTTTGGACTTTTACATTTTAAGTATTTGGAATTATTTTGGTTTTTAAATGTTGATGTAATAAGGGCATAGTTGAACTATTCTATTGTTTTTAATATGTTACGAATTTTTATTAAATTAAATATCAAGTAGATTTTACTTTATAATAAACTCTAAATGATTTATCACCTAAAATAAACGGTGTTCAGTATAAGATAAATTTATTTTCAACTCGAGCCCAACCCAAAATAATTTTTCTTTCAAAACACAGTTTTTCCAAAGCGATAAAAGAATTTTGAACAGGTTTACACCGAGAACATACCAGGTCCGGTCAAGGCTCGTGGGCCGGGTTTGGGGTGTTTCAGTTTGGTATCAGAGCCCGATTTTAAACTCTCGGCCTGGGGTTTAAAGCCCATAACATTTTTAAAATAAGGCCCAAACAAGTTTTGAGAAAACTTTTATGAAAAGAGCAGATTTTCAGGCATGGCACCCAGTCTCCGACCCGAAGTCCTACCCCTATCCATTATGTGATTTATAATATGATCTGTAGAAGCGTATAAATGGAACGTAGAATAGTATGATAGGTACTTGAACCTTAGGACTAGTTTACCCCAACAATTACATAAGACTTAATGCCTAATTAAACAACCCTGTGATTTGGTCGCCGAGTTAGGGTGTGGCAACCATTGTGCGCATGTCTAGGATTGGATCCGGAATAGCCTGGTACTTAAGCAGTCCTAGTGACTCACCTCCTCTTGTTTGGAATCCTGCAGTGCGTAGCTTCTGTTCACCCCTAACCAAGAGGACTCAATCACAAAGCTAAACACAATAACTAAAATCCCAAAGGGATTAGCCACCTTTCATGGAAACCCTAGTTTTTAAAAGTCAACAAACTACTCTTTTATTGTGAAAATTGTTATTTTTGGAAAAATTTCCCAAAAAAAAATTTCTAAGTTACAAATTTACCTAAATATCCCTAGCTATAAAATTACAAAAATGCCCTTGGTTTATAAAATGTCCACACTTCCCACAATTTTATCAAAATTTCCTTACTTTATAACAAGTCCAAAAACCCTAATTTGCAAAATATCAAAATACCTTGATTTTGGGAAATTACTTAAATTGCCCCAACACCAAATTACCAAAATGACCCTAATTTCCAAAATTTTTACAACATCACCGTTTTGGAAAAACAAATTCTCAAAAAGAACCCCCAAGTTTTTTGCAAATTATGAAATACCCCTGAATTATTAAGCTTTACAAATTTACCCTGGTTTATTACCAAAATACCCCTGAGTTTCAAAATTACCGAAATACCCCCAGATTTTAAAATTACCAAAATACCCCAGGAATGCAAAATTACCAAAAAAACCCTTATTGACAAAATCACCAAGGAACCTTATTTTGAAAAATTATGAAAATACCCTTGTAGGACAAATTACGAAAAATACCCCTAGGGTAGGAATAGACAAAAATAGAGAAATAGAGAATGTGTGTGAATGAATGCTTGAATGAATGTGCTCCTCTGAATTAGGATAGAAGACTTGAACCTTGATCGATCGAAAGAACTACTTCTAAACTTCTTTCATAAAATTCCTTCGCGAATAATCAGTGAAACAAAATACCAATTCATAAAATTTCTTAATCAGATTAAAGAACAAACATAGACATGAGCTCTAGGGGACGTGGACATAACGTACGAGGATGCGGTAGAGGTAGAATGATCGTGTCGGAACCCGTTAGATCGGGTCAAGGATCTGAGAATGAGGTACCGCCACCACCACCACCACCGTTGGTCTTTGAATAGCAAGATCGAGACGGAGACGATCTTTGTGCAGCGGTGGCTTTGCAAGTTCTTGAGTTAGTGGCTGGTGCAGGAAGAAATTCGGGAGCTCGAAAGTCGGTACCTGAGTGACTTCGTGCCAATGGAGCTGAGGTATTCCGTGGTGTATCTGGTGTGGCACCCAGTACGGTCGAGTATTGGTTGGAAGCAACCGAGCGCATTATGGATGAGCTCGATCTGACCCCTAAGGAGAAGTTGAAAGGAATAGTGGCACTACTATACGATGAAGCGTATCAATGGTGGTTAACAGTTCAGGATGGTGCCACGGCTGAGGATCTGACCTGGGAATATGTTAAGGCAGCATATCAAAAAAAATATGTTGGTACACGATATACTGATGAGCAAAGGAAGGCTTTTCTGGGGCTGGTTCAAGGGAACAAGTCCGTAGCGGAGTATGAAGCTGAATTTCTAAGGTTGAGCCGGTATGCTCGAGGAGTAGTAGCTACAGAGCATGAGCGATGTGTCTGATTTGAGGACGGGTTAAGGGATGATCTGAGGTTGTTAATAGCTCCATATCAGGAACGGGAGTTTTCTGCCTTAGTAGAGAAAACTAAGGTAGCTGAAGGGATCAAGGAGTCTGTAAAGCAGAATATAGATCGGAATAGGCCAAAAAGAGGTTTTGGATCGTCTGGATCAGCTGGAAATGTTCAAAAGATGCCTAGAGTTGATGGGCCGCGTGGTCAACAAGCTGCTACAGGAGGGCAGTATCGTACTTGTGATCAGTGTGGGAAGAAACACTTAGGATAGTGTTGGAAGAAGATAGGAGGATGTTTTAAGTGTGGGTCCAAGGATCATATGATTAAGGACTGTCCTATGAAACCAGAAGGGAATCGACCAGCAGCTCAGAATGTTAATCAGGCTGGTAGAGGTGGACAGCAGCCTCAGCGAGGTCGTGGTCCGAATGGTAGAGGTAATGGTGCCGCAGAGGGCGTGGAACACCGCGGCAGGTGTCTTTGCTATCTCGAGGCAAGGCAACCGAGTTTAGTTTATGCAGTTCGCCGGAGGGAGGATGGAGATGCGCCGGACGTCATAACCGATACGTTCCTTATTTATGGCAAGCCTTATGTTGCTTTCTGATAGGGAGATAACTGTAGTAAGCCCATTAGGTCAAACTGTAGTGGTGAATAAGATCTTTCGGAGTGTACCTTTAGAAATTCAAGACGTAGTATTTTCTGCCGACTTGTTGGAACTTCCCTTCGGAGAATTCGATCTCATACTTGGCATGGATTGGCTAGTGGAACATCGGGCTGTATTTGATTGTGCAGCTAAGTGAATGGAGTTAAGGACCCCAGAGGATGAGGTGGTCATTATGATAGGAGAAAGAAGGAACTGATTTTCTAATGTAGTTTCGGCGCTAAAGGCTAAAAAGATGGTTCGGAAAGGGTGCAAGGCGTTTTTAGCCTTCGTAAGTGTGTTAGATGGAAATGAAGAAGGTGTTAGTGGAGTTAGAACTGTAAGGGATTTTGGAGATGTGTTTCTAGAGGAATTACCAGGAATACCCCCAGATAGGGAGGTGGAGTTTGGAATTGACTTGCTATCGGGAACAGCTCCTGTGTCAATTGCCCCGTACCAAATGGCACCAAAGGAGTTGGTTGAGCTCAAGACTCAGATCCAGGAGTTGTTGGATCGTGGGTTTATCCGACCCAGTGTGTCTCCATAGGGAGCACCGGTCCTGTTTGTGAAGAAGAAGGATAGAACTATGCGTATGTGCATAGACTATCGTCAGTTGAACAAGTTGACCATCAAGAACAAGTATCCTTTGCCAAGGGTAGATGACTAGTTCGATCAGCTTAATGGGGCCGCGATATTTTCAAATATTGACATAAGGTCGGGATATCATCAGTTGAAGGTGAAGAAGGCAGATATCCACAAGACGGCCTTTAGGACGAGGTACGGCTACTATGAGTTTGTAGTAATGCCATTTGGATTGACGAACGCTCCAGCCGCATTCATGGACATGATGAATCAGGCTTTTTAACCCTACTTGGATAGGTTCGTCATTGTGTTTAGCGACGACATCCTAGTGTACTCCAAGTCTGAAGGGGAGCATGAAGAGCATCTTCGGATGGTGTTACAAGTGCTAAGAGAGAAGAAGCTCTATGCCAAATTCAGCAAGTGTGAATTTTGGCTGAAGAAAGTTGCTTTCTTAGGGCATGTGGTATCCGCAGAAAGAATAAGGGTGGATTCTCGAAAGATTGAGGTAGTGTTGGATTGGAAACCACCTAAGTCGGTGGCGGAGATTCGTAGTTTCTTGGGATTGGCAGGCTATTACAGAAGGTTTGTGGAAGGATTTTCATTGATAGCCGCGCCATTGACAAAGTTATTAAGGAAGGAAGTACCTTTTGTATGGACGGATAAGCAACAAGAAAGCTTTGAGAAGCTTAAGAAAGTATTGACGGAAGCTCCAGTTTTGGTTCAGCCTGAGGCAGGAAAGGACTTTGTGGTTTACTGTGATGCTTCTCATACAGGATTGGGATGCGTACTGATGCAAGATGGTAAGGTGGTCGCGTATGCGTCTCGGCAGTTAAGGCCACATGAGGTTAACTACCCAACTCATGTCTTGGAATTGGCGGTAGTGGTCTTTGCGCTCAAGGTGTGGAGGCACTATCTTTATGGCGAAAAGTCGATAATCTACACGGACCACAAGAGCCTTAAGTATTTGCTGACTGGGAAGGAGTTAAACCTGAGACAGTGAAGGTGGGTGGAATTACTGAAGGACTATGATTGTTCGATAGAGTATCATCCGGGCAAGGTGAATGTAGTGGCGGATGCCCTAAGTCGGAAGGTTGTGTCGGATCTGAGGGCGATGTTCGCACATCTGAGATTGTATGATGATGGAAGTCTGCTGGCAGAGGCCGACGTGGTTGAATGAGGTGAAAAAGGGACAGTTGGCTGATGAGGATCTAAGTGTTAAGCTACGACAAGTTCAGAATGGTGATTTAGAGGATTATAGTATGTCCAGTGACGGAGTATTGTGTTTCAAAGGTAAGGTCTGTATGCCTAAGGACAAGGATCTAAGACAGAGGATTCTTCAGGAATCTCATAGTAGCTCTTATGCTATGCATCCTGGAGGCACTAAGTTGTTCAGAGATCTAAGGGAACAGCTTTTGGTGGCACAGTCCAAGAAGAAGAAGTTACAGAGTTTGTCGGCAAGTATTTGACGTGTCAGCAAGTTAAGGCTGAACACCAAGTTCCGTCAGGATTACTTCAACAGATAATGATTCCACAGTGGAAGTGGGAGAGAATTACCAAGGACTTCGTTAGTGGGCTTCCCCTGACCCTACTAAGAAGGACTCGGTATGGGTAATAGTGGACCATTTGACCAAGTCCGCACATTTCATTTCGGTAGGAGTAGATTATTCTTTACAGAAGTTGGCAAAGTTAAATATGGCGGAAATTATAAGGTTGCATGGAATTCTGGTATCGAGCATCTCCGATAGAGATCAAAGATTTACTTCTCGATTTTGGAAGGCTCTACATCAAGCTTTAGGCACTAAGTTGGATTTCACTACGGCTTTTCATCCACAGTCAGACGGGCAGTTTGAACGGGTAATCCAAGTGTTAGAGGATATGTTGAGGGCTATGTGATGGATTTTAGAGGAAGTTGGGAGGAATATTTGCCTTTAGCAGAGTTTGCCTACAACAACAGCTATCAGGCCAGTATTCGGATGGCACCGTATGAAGCGTTGTATGGTCGGAAGTGTCGAACTCCTACGTGTTGGACAGAGTTAGGAGAACGTTGAGTTTTGGGTCCAGAGATTGTGGCAGAATCTGAAGAGAAGGTTGAGATAATCCGAGCACGATTGAAGGAAGCTTCTGATAGACAAAAGTCGTATGCAGATCTTAAGCGAAAGGAGATAGAATTTGATGTGGGAGATCAGGTGTTCCTTAAGGTATCACCTTGGAAGAAGGTGATGAGATTTGGTCGCAAAGGGAAGTTAAGTCCAAAGGTTTATAAGACCCTATCGAGTATTGAAGCGAGTTAGACCAGTGGCATATCAGTTGGAGTTGCCTTCAGAATTGAAGCATATGCACGACGTATTCCATGTGTCCATGCTACGTCGTTATCGATCGGATCCATCACATATGGTACCAGTTGAAGAGGTGGAGTTAAGGCCAGATTTGTCCTACGAGAAAGAGCCGATTCAGATTTTGGAGTGAGATGTGAAAGTGCTACGAAGGAAATCAGTTCCTCTAGTTAAAGTGTTATGGAGCAATCATGGCTCGGAGGAAGCTTCATGGGAGCCAGAAGAGGCAACGCTGACAAAGAATACCCCCTTGTTTGAGCTGGTAATTTGAGGTCGAAATTATTTTAAGAGGTAGAACTGTAATATCCTGGATTATAGCCTATGCATTAATACTAAGTTATATGAAATAACATGCTTGTGTGTGTTGTGAATGTGCATTATGAATTTTTTGAACCTTAGGGCATAGGTGAGCACTTTAGAAATTACTCGATTTTAAAGTTTATAAGAGGGAACTAAGGCAATGTGGCCTTAAGAAAATTTATGTAGGAAATATGACGTGAAATTGGGCGTGGAAAAGTGGCCTGGAGGTGCCACTTAGGGCTCTGGAAATGACGCCATATGCTAGGGGGAAGGACTTGTGTTCGAGTCGCATGGGAAGCAAAATTTTAAGGATTATTTTGCTAAGTGGCGTCAATGAGAGGGAGTAGGGAGGACGACACTTAGGCTAAATTCTCGGAGTTTTTATCCCTTTTTATTTTTAGAGATAAGTGGTGGATAATTGAAGGATTATTTCTATTAATTTTAAACGAAGTGATAAAGATATGAGAAGTGATGGCCAAGTAAGGGACTTTAAGCTTAATAATTTCGGCTAAACTAGTAAAAGAGTATAGCCAAATGTCACTTAATACTTTTGCCTCTCTTTCAAGCACTCTTTTCTCTCCAAGCTATCGTCTTCTTCTTCTTTTCTTTTTATCTGTTCTAGCCGAACTTTCCATTCCCTATTTTCACCATTGCCATTACCCTTAATACTTCATACCTTTTTCTTTTGTGATCCTTGTGGAAGTCGAATCCATAACCCTTGCTACCCTTTTCAAGAGCCGAATATATAAGGAACTTCTAGTCGAATTTTTCATCAAGTTTCAAAGCCGAATATCTCAGTGGTGACTGACATAGGTGCTGTTGAATTCTTCAGTAAGGGTAAGATCTCAATTTTCAATCTTTTTCTTTTTGCCGAAACTTAAGGACCAAGTCATTTATTTTTGTTGGTCGAAACTTGGAAGATCTTTCAGGATTTGTTAATTGTGGTCGACTACAAGAGAAAAGGATCTTTTGGGATTTGAGATCCGCAAGGTAAGTACATATGTACATTCGGCAAGGCCTATTTAATGAACAGATCTATTCTTTATTTTATTCCAAAGCCGAAAACTAACTAGTTTAATGATTAAGTGGATAGCTGATTGCAATCAAGAAGCGTCACAAAGTTTTGGGAATTGTTTAGGAATCAAATTGATAGCAAGGTAAGATTTAGATTGAGATAAACCCTTCGGGATTTAATCTTTTAGCCAAATAGGTTTTTGCTCAACATTGAGTGATTGACTGAATATAGGAATTGAAGATCTAAAGCAATAGATCAGGATTCGGGATTTCAGTAAACTTGCTAAGAAAATCAGGTACCCTTCCCTAAGACTTAATAAATTTAAAGCATTACATTTAATATAAATGTTATAATGATGTGAAAGCTAGGGCTAAGGTACCATGATATGGTACAAAGTATTCAGGTACGTTTTCCTACTCCTACTAGGATTATAATAAGATCTGCTATGGTACATGTGTAAATAATGATAAGAATGTGAAATAAGGCCTATGGTATGAGATTGCATGATATGAATGATTTAGGGGGCATATGGGATATTATGAAAGGGGAAGTGAAGGTGGTGACTTATGTCACGATATCTGAATGTGGTGACTTCGGTCACAATTATCTGAATGTGGTGTCTCATGACACAAAATATTATCTGGTGGCTATGCTACAATATTTATAAGGGCGATGAGCACGTCGATCGCAAATGATCGCTTCGATGTGTGTAGCGGATGGAGGGTTGACTCAGTAGTCCCCACGGTGTGCAGGTTGGTACGGGTGATGTGTAGTGGATGGCATCTAGGTTTGGGTTCGGGTTCGCATCATATCATTTAAATGTTTTCTGTTCATGTATGACTTGTATGCTTGAATTTGTTAGGACCTAGTATTGTGGTTACACATTGAGTCTGTTGACTCACCCAGTTGTGGGAACATGTTTCAGTGTGAGTGATGGACCAGTGCGGCGAGGAGCTTGTGGTGGCCATGCTCAGCTTGAAGTTTATTTAATTTTGGACTTTTACATTTTAAGTATTTGGAATTATTTTGGTTTTTAAATGTTGATGTAATAAGGCCACAGTTGAACTATTCTATTGTTTTTAATATGTTACGAATTTTTATTAAATTAAATATTAAGTAAATTTTACTTTATAATAAACCCTAAATGATTTATCACCTAAAATAAAGGGTTTTCAATATAAGATAAATATGTTTTGAACTCGAGCCCAACCCAAAATAATTTTTCTTTCAAAACACACAGTTTTTCCAAAGCGACAAAAGAATTTTGATCCGGTTTACACCGAGGAACATACCAGATCCGGTCAAGGCTCGTGGGCCAGGTTTGGGGTGTTTCATTAATGGCATGTCATAAGATTGTGAGTAGTCATCTATATGTTTCATGTTGTGGATGTTGAGGCTTTGGGACAAGTTGGAGAGATAAGGGAATGTCGAGCTGAGCTTAATTCATTGGGACATGTTGGTGTGCTGGAAAGTGTTTAGCCTTGTGCTACACTTATAAGACGTGTTAAGGACTCATTGAGTCATTTTGAAGCATTATAAGAAGGTCCAATTATCCAACAAGAATGAACAAGTGAATAAGAATGTGATTTTCAATATACTATGTTTTTACTAAGCTGAATAATTGTAAGTAATTGCTGGTAATACAGATGCAAGAAAGCTAGGATTGGTTTATGCAGCACAACGGCGAGAGGATGGCGACGCACCAGACATCATAACCGGTACGTTTCTTGTATTTGATATACCCTTTACAGCTTTGATAGATGTTGGGTCTACCCATTCATATGTTGCCTGTACTGTGTCTGGGACTTTGGGTATTAAATCTGAGATTGCTGCTAGAGAAATGTCTGTGATTAGCCCTTTAGGACAATCTGTGGTAGTGCATAAGTTGCTTAGGGATGTGCCTCTAGAAGTTCAAGGAGTAGTGTTTCCGGCGGACGTGATGGAACTGCCATTCGGTGAGTTTGACCTTATTTTAGGCATGGACCGACTAGTTAAGCACCGTGCGAATTTGGATTGCACTGCTAAGCGTATGGTACTAAAGACTTCAGAGAACGAGGAGGTGATGGTTATAGGAGAAAGAAGGGATTATTTGTCTCATGTAATTTCGGCACTGAAGGCCGAAAAGATGGTGCGAAAAGGGTGTGAGGCGTTTCTAGCCTTCATCAGCATATCAGATGTTAATGAATTGTCTGTTGGGGATGTTAGAACCATGAAGGAGTTCTCGAACGTATTTCCCGAAGAGCTTCCAAGAATGCCTCCGAATCGTGAGGTGGAATTTTGCATTGAACTACTTCCGAGAACGGCTCCGGTGTCCATCGCCCCTTATAGGATGGCACCGAAGGAGCTGGCAGAACTAAAAGCTCATATTCAAGAGCTGTTGAACTGTGGATTTATCCGACCAAGTGTATCTTCGTGGGGAGCGCCGGTATTGCTCGTAAAGAAAAAGGATGGGTCAATGCGTATGTGCATTGACTATCGTCAGTTGAACAAGTTGACTATTAAGAACAAATACCCACTACCAAGGATTGTTGATTTGTTCGATCAGTTGCGAGGAGCTTCAGTTTTCTCAAAGACAGATTTGAGATCGGGGTACCATCAGTTGAGGGTCAAGGAAGCAGATATTCACAAGACTGCTTTTCAAACTCGTTATGGACATTACGAGTTTCTAGTGATGCCGTCCGAATTAACAAATGCACCAGCCGCTTTTATGGATATGATGAATCGGGTCTTCCAACCCTATCTAGATCGGTTCATGGTGGTGTTCATAGACGACATTTTGGTGTACTCAAGAATGGAGGAGGAGCATGATTTGCATCTTCGGGTTGTTCTGCAGATATTGAGAGAAAAGCAACTTTATGCTCAATTCTGTAAGTGCGAATTTTGGCTAAGGGAAGTGACCTTTTTAGGGCATGTTGTTTCTGTCGAGGGGATTAGAGTTGATCCTCAAAAGGTTAAAGCTGTGTTGGATTGGAAGAACCTAAGTCAGTATCAGAAATTCGAAGTTTTCTGGGTTTGGCAGGGTACTATAAAAGGTTTGTTGAGGGGTTTTCGTTGATTGCTGCACCTTTAACCAAGTTACTGCGTAAGGGAGTACTATTTGTTTGGGGCGATAAACAGCAGGAAAGCTTTGAAAAGTTAAAGAAGATTCTGACTGAGGCACCAGTGTTGATTCAGCCCGAGGTTGGGAAGGAATTTGTTGTTTACTGTGATGCACCGCACCAGTGTTGATTCAGCCCGAGGCCGCATGAGATGAACTATCCCACACATGATTTGGAGCTGGCTGCTGTGGTGTTCATACTGAAGATATGGAGACATTACCTGTATGGGGAAAAGCCGATTATCTACACCGACCATAAGAGCCTGAAATATCTCCTTACCCAAAATGAGCTGAATTTAAGGCAACGGAGATGGATAGAGTTGCTGAAAGACTATGACTGCTCAATCGAGTATCACCCGGGTAAAGCTAATATGGTGGCGGATGCACTAAGCCGCAAGGTGGTATCTGATTTGAGAGCAATGTTTGCTCACCTCAGCCTTTATGAAAATGGTAGTTTGTTGGTAGAACTTTAGGTAAAACCGACATGGGTAGGTCAGATTAAAGAGAAGCAGTTTTTGGATGAGTCGTTAAGTTCTTGTTTTTAGCAAATGAAGAGTGGAAAGACAGTAGATTTTGGGTTGAACAGTGAAGGGGTGCTAGGTTTTCGTGGAAGAATTTGTATGTCGAAAGACTCTCAGTTAAGGCAGATGATTCTGCGAGATGCGCATAGTAGCCCATACGCTATGCATCCCGGTGGAAGCAAGATGTATCGGGACCTACGTGAACTATATTGGTGGCCTAGTCTAAAATGGGAAGTTACCTACTTTGTGAGTAAGTGTTTGACATGTCAGCAGGTGAAGGTAGAGCATCAGTTGCCTTCAGGTTTGCTGCAACCGATGAAGATTCCACTTTGGAAGTGGGAGAGGATAACAATGGATTTTGTTAGTGGGTTACCCCTGACACCTACTAAGAAGGATTCAGTATGGGTGATTGTTGACCGGTTGACTAAGCCCGCGCACTTCATACAGGATAGCACGAACTATTCACTTCAGAAGTTGGCCAAGCTGTATGTGGCAAAAATTGTGAGGCTGCATGGGGTGCCAGTGTCTGTCATATCAGACAGGGACCCTAGATTTACATTTCGGTTCTGGAAGGCATTACATGAAGCATTGGGTACAAGGTTAGATTTTAGCACAACGTTTCATCCACAGACTGATGGTCAGTCGGAAAGGGTAATTCAGATTTTTGAAGACATGTTAAGGGGCTGCGTGATTGACTTCAGGGCTAGTTGGGAAGATTATCTGCCGTTAGCGGAGTTTGTGTACAACAACAGCTATCAATCCAGTATTCAGATGGCACCCTACGAGGTGTTGTATGGTCGTAGGTGTCGTACCCCTACCTGTTGGACAGAATTGGGTGAGCGATGGTTGTTGGGTTAGGAATTGATTTCAGAGACTGAGGAAAAGGTTCAGTTGATTCAGAGTCAGTTAAAAGAAGCTTCTGATAGACAGAAATTGTATGTGGATCTAAAGCGTAAGGAGATAGAATTTTTAGTGGGGGAGTATGTTTTCTTGAGGGTCTCACCTTGGAAGAAGGTTCTAAGTTGAGCCCCAGATTCATCGGGCCCTATCAAATGTTGAAACGTGTGGGACCAGTTGCTTATCAGCTTGAGTTACCCCCGGAGTTGAATCAGATACATAATGTATTCCATGTTTCGATGCTGAGGCGCTACCATTCAGACCCATCTCACATAGTGCCGGTGGAAGAAATTGAGGTAAGACCTAATCTGTCTTTTGAAGTAGAACCAGTGCAGATTTTGGATCCAGATGTTAAAGTGTTGAGGAGGAAGTCCATTCCGCTGGTCAAAGTGTGGTGGCGTAATCACTGTTTGGAAGAAGCCATTTGGGAGCCTGAGGAGGCAATGCGACAGTAGCACCCTCACCTCTTTTGACCAGGTAAATTTCGAGGCCGAAATTTCTTTAAGGGGGTAGAACTGTAACATCCTAAAATCTAAGGGTCTATAAAATTTGTGTTTTTACATGTTATGCTAGTTCTGTGTGTGGTTTAAGGGTGTTTAGGGGCTCTAGGGAGGCCTGGGGTCGAGTTTAAGCCCTGGTAAAATTTTGATTTTTCGGTACTTTAGGGGAGGGGATTGTTAGAGGCAAGGCTTAAGAGAAATCATTGGTAATTTGCTAGCACAAGTTGAGAAAGTGTAAAGGTGGTGTGGCGTCACTTGTAGAAGCATTAGGGGATGGGGTTCGAATCCCAAGTGCTACAAACTGTAGCTTTTATTTTTGTACTCAGGAGAGGGAGGAAGCTGAGTACAGACCAAACTCTGATGGGGTGGTTGAAGAATGAGTCAAATATTTCAAATGGTGGATGGAGAGTAATGTGGGGAGGAAGTTAAGGAGGGAATCGTGGGATTGAGGTGAGAAGGGGTGTTTGGCCGAAAGTGGGAGCTTGTGAGGGGGAAAATTCGGTCAAAGGAGAGGAAGAGTAAAGGATCACTTGGTAGCATTTTCGGTCAAAGGGGTGGTTATTTGGAGTGGTGATTTCAGTTTTGAAGAGTGTTGTGCTGAATTCCTTTAGTTGTTTTCCTTAGCACTTTTTGGCGTTTTGTGCATTTTACCCATAAGCCATTTCAGGTCATTTCCTTTCTTTGATTTGTTTGCTAGCTGGAATCATCCTCTTCTTCTCTTCTCCAAAATTTGAAGACATTTTCTTCTACTTCTTGGTAATAGCTGAACCCTCCTCATCTTTCTCTCTTGCGCACATTATAGCCGAACCCCTTCTGAGCACTTGCTTCTTCTCTTTTCTTTGATCGATAGTCACCCTACCTACTTTGATCTTTGTAGCCGAATTCTCTTCAACACATTCCTTCCTTTAGTCGAACCTTGAGTTACTGTATACTGTTGCTAAGGCCGAACCTTTTCTTCCCCATTTGGCTCATCTTTGATTTAAGGTCAGTATTACTCTTCTGTTAGATTCTTGTTTTTTCATTTCTTGTTCCTTTGCTAAAAGCCCAAATCTTCCACCTGTTTCTTTTGTCTAAGGCCGAATCTGTCAGAGGGTTAGCAGACACTTACATCTATCTTCTAGCCTTTGGTTTTTGGAACTGGATTGGGTCTCAACGCGCTGAATCAGAGGGCCAGCTGAACATCTATCCCTTGCAGTAGTATTCTAGGAGTGCTGGTGGTTGGATAGGGTGCTGAGTACCGCTAATCGCAAACAGGTGTGTAATCTCACACCCCTCTCGGATTGATTGTTTGTGGCGTTGTGTGAATCGGCCAAAAGCCGAAAAGCTGGAAAATTGGCATCTGCGACCACTCGAGTGTGCGAATGCTCGTAGTGGTAAATCGAGACTCGAGTAAAGACAGTAAGTCACGGGGAGTGTAACGAGCACTCTCGCGAAACTGAGCCTGTAACGGGCCTAACCGAGCCGAATGGGCCCTACGGGCCCAACGGGCTTTTTGGCCCACTTGGGCATTATTGTTGAAAAACGATCAAGGGTAAGTGTGGTTACAAAACCTGGATATCTGAGACTGACATCATGCGAAATGGGCCACAAAAGCGTGTGGGCCCGTCTGGGCCTAAAGTGGATTTTAGGCTCAATAGCTCCGTAGAAACCCGAAAAGAGTCCAATGTCGCTCGAGGCGGCCGTAGGCCTTTGAAACGGTTGTTACTGTAAAATTACCAAAATACCCTTAGAGGGTAAATTACCAAAATACCCTTACTGGGTAAATTACTATTATACCCTTAGGGGAAGATGTGGTTTGTTGTGTACTCTTTGATTAATTTGCCATGATGATACATTATTGCATACAAGAAACTGTTATGCCGTTACATGATGCATGGGGTTGGGGTATATTAATGGAAAAAGTGTACTATTACTAGTGGCTCGGCCACACATATATCGATCTTGCGCGAGTTTGTCGCAATATATCTTGCAAACTGATTGCATTTCCGAGTGGAGCAGATGGGTGGGTCGATTTAGAAATCCCCACAAGAGTGATGGTCTGGTACGGGTGGAGTGTAGCAGATGGACAGTTAGGTTAGGGGCTGCATTTACTGTTTGCACTGCCATGATTATTGGGCCATGGGCCCAGATTGATACTGTATAGGGCTAAGGCCCATATTTTCACTGCTTAGGGCTTTGGCCCAATTTGATTCTATATGGGCTCGGGACCAGTCAATAATCGATTGGGGGATTACACACTGAGTTCTCGTAACTCACCCCGTTGTTTCAACCTTGCAAGTGATCCCCAGCGTTAGTGGATTTGGAGCTGTGGAGGACTCTATGATGGCCATACACCTGGGATTATTCTCGAAAACTTAGGTAAATTTATGCTCTGCTTTATTTTAGTTTAATTATTGGTTTGGGTTAATATTTTTGTAATAAGGCCATTGGTATAAATTTCTTTTAAGATATCTCTAATAACTGATAGATTGATAATGTAACACCCCAAACCCGGCCCAAACACCACGACCAGATCAGGCATGTCACTAAGAAGATTTAGTAAAACATGTCGCATTTTTGGAAAACAATCATCGAGTGTAAACATGTATACCGGAAAACTTAATAATTTGGATAGTTTGTAGAAGATATAAATTTTCATTTAAATGCCTTTATGAATTAAAAACCAAAATTTAGTACATGCCTTAACTTAATTAAAACGTAAAATATAAATGTCTAGTAATAATAAAAGCCCAAAACAAATGAAATTATGAAACTAGTGGCCCATTGCCTTATTACAATGAAATTTGAACCCACTAATTAAAAATATTAAAAATAAATAAACTAGTAAAGTCTTTTGCTGAATCAAAATAATCCCTCGCATGGCCACCTTGCGCTCCTCTCCAGCCCGGTCTGATGCACTAGGTGCTACCTGAAAGATGTTAAATAATAGGGTGAGTCGCGAGACTCAATGTGTAACTCTCGTGCACCGTCAGATTGGACCTTAGCCCCATAGAACAGATAACAGAGTATAATATTTCAGAAAATATGCAAGCCCAACCCAATCCTAGGTTTCCGTCCACTACACACAACCCTTACCTGTCAATCACACCATTGGGGATTTCTACAATCAACCCACACCGCTACACACCATCGATGGAAGTCATGCTGCAGATAGCTGCTCATCGTCAGATCATGGCAATAGCCACTACAATAGATCATGGAAATAGCCACTACAACAGATCATGGCAAAAGCCACTACAACAGATCCTGGCAAAAGCCACTACAATAGAGCACTTCCCCTTTCATCAATCACCCATCCCCATGCAATCATAGAAATCGGCATACATATAAAACATATCATCTCAACAGAAACATTCACTTATGAATGACTGAAATCACTAACCTGGTGATTCGCTTTTACCCTCCTTGGGTTTCCAACCGTTATGCTGGGATTTCGGCATTAAACAGAATATAGACAGATTTATTTACACATACTAACAGACAATCTAAATGGTGTGAGAAGTTACACACCTGATTAATGCGTAGGACTACCCTCTATGTCGATACCCTCGCTAATCGGATCTACTGCCCTCTGTCTAACAACTTTGCTTAAAAGCCGGAAGAACGCGAAGATAAGGCCTCTCCTATATTCGGCCAAGGGTTAGTATTTACCCGAATTTATACGTTTAAAAATAATAGATCTCCTTACCTTGAAATCCCGAAAGCAATACGATCTGAGTGCTACTGAACTCTGGCTTAGAAATCTAAGCGATTGAATCTCCTTCAAATCCCGGAATGCCGCAAATGAGAGAAGTCATCCGATTAGTTAACCATATAGCCATTCGGCTAAGATCTCTAAAAGCTGAAAAAAGATTAAAATCTCGCGAATCGACACTTACCTTTAGTTTTCTTCAAGACTCGGCACAAGCAGACACCACAGAAGGATTTCAGCAATCACAAGAGATGAGATCTAGGAATTTCAGCTTTTAAGAAAATCTCGAAAAAGAGTGAACAAGAAAAGGCTAATGCGTTTTTGGCTTTTACGAGAACTGAGTGAAGAGTTTCAATGGAGAGGCTTAGAGATTTTTGGCTAAAGGAGCAAATGGGAGTGTGGTTTCGGCTTTTAGTGAATGGAAGAAGAATAACAATGGAGATCAAGAGATTCAGCTAAACGGAAATTTCCAAAGACGGAAGAAAGGGTGAGGGAGGTGGTGATTTTCGGCTTTTGGAAGAGAAAAGATAAAGAAAGAAAACAAAAGAGATGCCCTCAAATTTTCGGCACACCTTTAACCTATACTCAACCGGTTTTCCCCCTCTCGTGTGTTTGATTTTCGGCCAACATTAGCCTTCCTGATAGATCCTCATCCTATCCCTTATCCCTATCAAAACACCCATCCAAAAGAGGCTTAATTATCTCCAACTCTTCCCCCTCCTTTATCAGCTTTAATATCCACATATTTTAAACATTAAAAACCCCTAAATAATAGCCTTGTTGCCATCCCCCCTTAGTCCCCTTATAAGTGCCAAATTTGGCCCAAAAACATGGGCTCCAAGTGACCAAAACTTGGGCCTCCTCCTTTGCTCTTGACGCCAACTCCCTTCCCTCTTAGTGACGCCATTTTGCCACTGGCCACAAGCCCAACCCGATATTTTAAACACAAATACTTATCTTAAAAGCACTGGAGTGCCTACACAGAAATTTAATCAAGGCCTCAGCCCATTCCTGAGCCCAATCTGAACCCCTAACTCTTAAATTAACACATTAAACATGTCTACACATTAAACGCATAAGCCCATTAATTCAGGATGTTACAAATAAATACGTAGTTTTCTTTAAACGGTGATAATTGTTTTCAAAATATCACATCTTCATAATCTAATGGAATTTGATTCTTTTAAAAGCCAAGTTTTCAATAATGGTAATAATAACGGTTTTACGATAACACCTTAAAATCGAATATGAATTTCAACAACAACAAAGCCCGAAGTTTTCCAAGAAAGAACACAAAGTTTTCAACGACAATGCGGTTTTAAACAACTTATCCATGTTACATGCTAGATCCGGTCGTAACATCTAGGCCGGATTTGGGGTGTTACAGTGTGAATTAATGAAAACTATTCATGTAACAAAATACTGAATTATAATCGAGCTATAATAAGGTAGAATCGAGTTCGAAAGTATATTTGTAACATAAAGTTTAGTAATAAGGAATTAAGCAAAATATGAAAACAAGTGAAAGGCTATATGTTTTACAAGTGAAGAATTTTGAATATAAATGATAAATAATATTATGTCTGTATGTATGTATGCAAGTATAGTGCGATAAGTGAATAATTTGAAGTGAAATGAAGTCGTAACAACCCAAATTTTAGTGGTTTTGGGTCACAATTTTGACGAGTGATCTAAAAATATTATTTATTAATATTTACGAGTTAATTATAGTGTTTTATTAAATTTTGATTTGATAAGATTTGCTAATTGGACAGTTAGCTAAGTATAAGTGGGTTGAACCTAAAGTCAAGTGGTTTTAGAAAATAAGGTATCAGGATCTCATTTCTGTAAATCAAGCTCGTAAATATTATTATTAAATATTTATAGAGTTTCTTATAGGCAAATTTAAATTTGGTCCTAAAATTTTAGTGATTTGTTAGTTAATTAAGGTAGAATGATTATATCATAAAAACAGTAAAAGTTAATCGTTATTAATTTTTATTAGCTAAAATGCTTAATTGAAAATTTTTCAAGGGTCTAAGGGATAATTAGACCACTTTATTAGGGTAATGGAATATTAGTTTCTTGTTTTAAAGTTTATATGTGTTAAAATATTATCTTTATAATTATTATTATATGTTAAAGTAAATAATAAACAAACATGTTAGTGGGAAGAAAGAAAGAAATCCAATTCATTTTCTCTTAATCTTCTTCCCATGGTCGTAGCTTGAAGAAAGAAATAGGAGTTGGGTTTCAAGCTTTAACCCTTCTATTGGTAAGCAGATTTTAGTCCGTTTCTTATAATTTTTATGTTTTTGAAATCGTTGTAGCTTAATCTAGCTAACTCGTGTGTTGGTTTTTGAAATTGTTAAAGATTTGAGATGTTGTCATTGCTGAATATAAAGATTTTGGTGTTAAATGGTTGCATGTTTCTTAGATATTAAATATGACTGATTTGTAAGGTAAAAATTGTTAATTTTGTGTATAGGGACTAAAATGAAAATATTTAAAATTGGTAAGATTTATTTAATTATTGAATTCAAAGGGTTGTAATGGGATGGAGTTGAAATCAGATTATAAAACGAAACTTGAAATTTAAAGATATAGTTATTTTGGTTTTAGGGATTAAATTAAATAAAAAGCAAAACTTTAAAGAAATTGTGTAAAATGAAATTAAGTTGTTATATGCATATACTAAGATGTTATAAGGTTGTTTAAATTGATAAATTGTAATGAATTATTATAGGTTTGGAATTAAATCAATCGAAAGTTAATCGAGAAATAGGAGAATTTGCTTATTAGTCCCTAACACTTTGTGGTTGTCATTTTCCAAGTAAGTTCATGTGGAACTTATTGTATTTCCTTATTGTAATTGAATTGTAAGTTTGTATACATATTAATTATATATATAATTATAGATTTAATGACTTTTGGCATCAAATGGATTAAATCGTAAAATATTAAATACTTGATAAATATGAAAAGATTCATAACATTGAATGGATGTAGAAATGGTATGTGATTGGATAGGATGTATATGATGATGTTACAAATTCAAAATGTATAGAGAATTGTTATTCAAAATAAGAAAGGTGTATATGGCTACAAGATTTTGGAATAACATGAATTTAATAAATGGTTTAGATACGAATGGAAAGTCATTAGGGTTCTAAAGAGGAAAAATGAGAATCATGATTAGAGATTTATTTGATGGATGAGATCCAGCATAAATTGCGGATTCTCGACAGCTTGAGTGAGTAGCCTCAGATCATTATATAGCAATGGCAAAGATCCAGCATGTCTTGCAGATTCTCAATACCTTGAGTGAGTAGCATCGCATTATACTTTATCAATGGCTGAGATCTTGCAAGTGTTGCAGATACTCGACAGCTTGAGTGAGCAGCATCGAATAAAACTTGTTTAAATAAATAAACTCTTTATCTCGTGAAAGCAAAGAAATTTTGTATATCTAAAGTTAACTTACTATAGTTATCCGGATGAAAATGTTAAATAAACAGAAACAAATGATTGGAAGGATTGAACATGAATTTCATCATCAAGTTGCAAAATAAACATGACTCGTATGTGGATTCCATTGATATGTTTACACATCAAACAAGGTTGAATGGTATGACGTAAAATGTAACACCCCTAACCCATTTCTATCTTCAGATTAGGGTTATAGAGTATTACGACACATATCATATCAATTACTAACATTTAACCATTCAAAAATCAAATTAAATAACAAATAATAAAATTCAAATGTCATTCATAGCATAAATATTATTGTTGACGCTTACAGGGCCTAAAAACAATTTAGAAACAATTCGGGACTAATTTGAAACAAAACTAAAAGATTTAGAAAATTTTAAAACTATTGAAAATAGGGTTCACACGGTCGTGTGGCACAGGGACATGGCCGTGTGGCTAACCGTGTAACTTTCAAAATAATTTAGCATGGTCGTGTCGCAGGTCATATGCCAATGTAACAATAGAAATACCCTCAAATGGCCGTGTCGCAGGCCGTGTGCTAGACCGTGTTCAATTCGATGTTGGATCAGATGTTCGTGTCACAGATCGTGCGACATGCTGACTTGAAATACACGGTCGTGTTAAGAGATCATGTGCAACATAGGCCATGTTGACAGCTCGTGTCCCAGGCCGTGTGCCCCTAATTTTTCCTTCAAATGCAAGTTTACCAAAACATGCTTACTTGAAAATAAAAAAAATTTTACCATCAATTAAACCTATTCAAAACAGACTAAAACAAGCCCAAAACATGCCAAAATCATCCAACCTAAGTGTCAAACCAATGTGCCCTAATTGACACCACAATTCAATATCCAAATAAAATACACATTTCAAACCAGTCACAACCAATATACCATATTTCAAATACATCCTCGCAAAATTATGCCAAATAGCCAAAATCAAGTTTACAAGTAACATATTTAATACATACTGTAATATCCCGGGTTAGGGGCTATTTTGTGTTGCATGAAATTGCATGTGTTTGGTGTGCTGTGTTGCTATTTCGGTGTTTTAGGGGCTTAATGGTAGGCTAGGTGTGCCCAGTAGGGTAGGAAAATTTTAGTTTTTGGCCTTAGGTGTGGGGAGCTGATAGAGTTGGGGCTTAAGAAAATAAATTGGAGTTTTATGGCACAAGCAAGTGAGCTAGTAGAGTGGCTTAGTGTGCGCCACTTGGAGTTGTGTTTGGCGTCATAGGCAGGAGGGGGAGGTCCTGAGTTCAAGTTGCAGGATGCTCACTTTTTGGATCCCATTTTGACGCCAAGGTGGTTGGGCATGGACCAAGTCAAACGTTTGAATGGTGGGTGGAGAGTGAAATTAGGAAGTTGACTTGTTCAAAATTTTTGAATGTGTGGCTTGGAGTGTTTTGGGGGTTCATGGCCGAATTTTTGGGGATTTGGAATGGGGGGAATGGACGGTTGGTAGTGGGAAGTAAGGTGTGCCGAAATACACTTCCCATCTTGTGCATTTTCGGCCAAAAAGGAATTGGTAGGCCAAAGTTCTTCATTTTGTCAAAACAAGCCGATTTTTCCAAAGAGTTTCTCTCAATTTCTTCTTGAAACCAAAAGTACAAACCCTTAGAGCTTGCCGAAATTAGCTTTGATCCCTTGTGTTCATTTGGTAGCCGAAATCCTATTCCTTCAAGCACTCTCTTCTCTTCTTAAACTTTCTTCTTCTTTCTGAAACCTTGTAAGCCGAAGCTTCATTCCAAAACACCCTTTTCATTTCTTCTTTTGGCAAACCGAAACTCCACCCTCCTATACAATTTCTTTTCTTCTTCTTTTCTTGTCATTCTTGTTGTTGGCGAATATTAACCCCATTCTTTCGCACTCCATTTCTTTCTTTTCTCTGGCCAACCCTTGGTGATTGGACACACCACTTGGCGAAAACCTCTTTTCCTTTTAGTTCAAGGTCTTAGCCGAATTTCCCCTCCCCTAGTGGTGTTAGTTCGGACGAATAGTGGTGTAGTATTGGTGTTCACCTTGTGTTGTGCAAACGGCTAGAAAGGGGTAAGTGTTGGATATTATTATTGTTAGTTTAATCTTGGTTTCGATTAAGTCGAGGTGATAAAGGACTAACGGATTATTCTCTTTCAAGGTGTAGCCAATTCTCGATTAAAGAGGGAACCATTGTGGTTCGGTTTGGTAGGAAACCAAACGTGTACAAGGTAAAGAGTTTAAAAGTAAGCCCTTTGGTTTGATAGCTTTGGCCGAATGCTATGGATGCCTAATCCCTTTGTCTGGCCGATTGTAGGAGTCAGTACTCGAGGGGCTTAGCATTCGTTCTCGTTGGGATTTCTAGACTCGTTTTACCAGGTGTGTAACTAACACACTTATATTTAGTAATATGATTGATAACCGTGTGATGATTAATGAAACAGTGATGATTGATTGATATGTTACCTAGTAGTGGGTATGATCATGGACTCGGGTAAGTCGGTGTTAATATTATTATGAGTTATTGATAATCTATATGATGTCATGACTATGGATATATGTGACATGGGATATGAGATTAGACATATTGGCATGATATGCATGATTTTATGATATGCATGATTACATGAGCATGGCATATTGATGGGTATTACGAGTAGAGGAAGCGGTGATATATTGTCTTTGGCAGCACGGTCTTTTGGTAGCACACTTTGTGACTTTGGGTCACGTGAGGTTTGGCACCTCCAGAGGTTTGGTACCTCGGCGTCTCCCAGTGGCTCGCTCACCACGATGGGTTGGCCCCACAGATGATTATACGGGATTGACGCCATGTTTTGGTAACACACGATGGGTTGGCCCCATCACGCATTTGTGACTACGGTCACAGGTGCTTTGGTAGGACATCGTGTGTCTTTGGGACACCGGAGGTTTGGCACCTCATTGCGACTTGTCCCTGTGGTTTGACCACCGTGGGTTGGCCCCACTTGAGATATGGGATTGTCTGCTAGTGTTTTGGTAACACACGATGGGTTGGCCCCATCATCGTTGGATTTGTGACTCCGGTCACCAGTGCTTTGGTAGCACAATTGTGTCTTTGGGACACCAGTGGTTTGGGACCACATTGACGGATATTATGTCTTTGGGACATCAGTGTTTTGGTAACACATCGTGACTGGATGTCACCAGTGGTTTGGTACCACACGGGGTAGAAAAGGTGTATGGATGGTTAGGATCGGGTTGCATTAATTATGTTGCTATGTATGATGTGTGTTAGCATGTTGTTTTATCGGGAGCGGGGTTTACACACTGAGTCACTCGACTCACCCTCTCCTTTGACATTTCAGGTGACTCGTAGACGCGGACTTGGAGCCGGGATGGACTCGGGGTGCACATGCCATGCTCTAATAAAAGCTTTGCTCAGTTTATTGCATTTGGGTACTTTAGTTTATTTATTTTTATTTGGGTTTATCTTGGATTTGTAAAAGCCTTTTTAAGATGTGCTTTATACTGTTTATGTTTTACATTGGATTTTAATATGCTGTAACGAAAATAACTTGGTACGAATTTTATTAAAATTTGGAAAGACGACGTTTTCAAACCAACAAAGCGATATGTTTTAAACTATACCATCGGGTATCGCACTGATTTTATAAGCATATGAAAATCAATGGTTTTTCAACTTGAACGCAAAAATTTTTACTAAGTCTAAATGTTTTAGTAACGATATTAAACAACCTGTTTTTCTAAATGGATCAAGGTTTTACCAATTCTATTTGATACAAATTCGAGATTTTCAAACACGTTTTCCCCGTAACATACCAGATTCGGTCGTGGTGTTTGGACCGGGTTTGGGGTGTTACAATTGTGGTATCAGAGCCAAGTTCAAAAGCTCGGCTGTGGGCTTGAGGCCCAAACTGTTTTCAAAAGTTTGTTTTGAGTGTTTTGGGATTGAATACATGGTTTACAAGGCATGGCACCGAGTCTCCCACTGGGCCGCCTGTAAGTAATTCTAAACTCTTCTGTGAATTATTATTTGTAGAAGGGTAGGTGATATGGAACGTAGTTAGATTTATAGGACTTGAACCCTAGGATTAGATCACTCAAACACTCGAACTAAAGCATAAGACTTAAAGCACTAAACCAATCTATGACTCAGCCACGGGGCTAGGGTGTGGTAACTCCTGTACGCATGTCTAGGAGAGGATCTAGAAGAGCTTGGTATTTAAGCAGTCCTCGTGACTCACCTCCTCTTCGCAGGTATCCCACCTGGTGCGTAGCTCGAGTTCACCCTGACCAAGAAGGCTCGGTCATAGACTTAACCTAACGACTAAAACCCGAAAAAGGGAATTAGCCATGTTTTCGAAAATACAACAACAACCCTAATGTTTTCAAACTTTTTGCAATAAACTCTTTCAAAACCGAAAATATCACATTTACAACAATTTTCTTGAAAAACCTGATTTATGGAAAATTACAAAAATGCCCTTAGGGGTAAATTTACTAAAATGCCCTCGGTTTATAAAATATCAACTCAATGATTTTTGCCCCAAAATTTCAATGATGTTACGAAACTCAAACACTCTGTTTTACAAAATATCAATCGAAAATCTTGATTTTGGAAAATTTATGAAAACGCCCTCAGTTTGTGAAAATTACTAAAATACCCCTGGTTTCCAAAACGAAGTATTTTACAAAATTTTCAAAGAACACTCACAAATTCTTGGAATTTCAAATTGACCGGTTTTACAAAAGTTTAAAATATCTTTATTACAAAAACACCCTGTAGGGAAAATGACGAAAATACCCTTGGGCTAGAATGGGCAGCAATGTCCGAAGAGTGAATAGGTGTGGAAAGGATTAAGGAATGAATGTATAATCTCTTTTGGGTGAATAGGATAGAAGATTGAAACCTTGGTTGCTCGAAAGAACCCCTGATTAAACTCTATCCATAAAATTTCTTTGCGGTTAAGAAAGTGGAACGATACTAATGCATAAAAATCTTTTTAATCAGAAACGTAGATCGTTAGACATGAGCACTCGAGGCGGACGTGGTCGTAATACTCGTGGTAGAGGTAGGGGTAGAATGACGGTTTATGAACCCGTAGGATCTGGTCAAGGGTCAGAAAATGAGATGCCGGTTCCGCCACCAGCTGGAGGTGGTGAGTTCCAAGATCAGACTGGAGACGATGCAGTGTCACAGGCGATGCTGCGGGTGTTGGAAAGGGTAGCTGGTGTAAGTGGTGGTGCGGGAGTTAGGAAATCGCTCTGGCGACTCGCCTAACGGGGCCGAAGTTCTTTCGAGGTGTATCGGGTGTTGCTCCTAGCAATCGCTTGAGTATTGGCTAGAGGCAAGCGAAGAGCGGATCATGGGCGATCTGGACTTGACGATCGAGGAGAAACTTAAGGGATTGTATCGCTTCTCGAGATGAGTCATCTCGGTGGTGGCTCACGGTTCGGGACGATGGTGGCGGTGAGGATCCGACATGGGATTATTTTAGGGTCGCATATCAAAAGAAGTACATCGGGGCTAGTTACATCGACTCTCGTGAAAGGCATTTCCGAGGCTTGTTCGAGGAGTAAATCATATCTCGAGTACGAGGTGAGTTCTTGAAGTGAGAGTAGGTATGCCCGGGCATTGCCACCGAGCATGAGAGGTGTGTTCGTTTCGAGGATGGTCTCGCGAGACGAGTTGAGGTTGCTGATTGCTCCTCGGCAGGAGCGCCTTGAGTTTGTTTGTCTTAGTCGAGAAGGCTAAGGTAGCCAAGGTGTTAAGGAGATCGAAGAAGACAGAGCATGGACGAGGAGTAGGCTTAAGAGGAGCTTGGGTCTTGGGGATCGCCCGCAATCCGCATGAGAAGAGGGCTAGACCGAGGGGCGGAATCGATCTGCTAGGTTTGTTCTTCGCTAGGCGGGGACCGCCGCAGCGTAACCGAGTGTGGAAAATCTCATTGGGGTGGCTGTTGGACCGGTGGGAAGGTTGCTTCGAGTGTGGTTCTCTCGATCATCGCATTAGGGATTTGTCCGCGTAGGATGGCGAGGATTCGATCCCGAGAGTCGGGCCGTAATCGGGCTTCGAGGTAATGGACCACCACCACGAGAGGGCCGTGGTAATGGCGCGAGGTGGTAATGGATTTGGTCGAGGTCGTGGAGCACCGCGAGGTGCGGGTAGTTCGAGGCACGACACTGGTTTGGTGTATGCGCCTAGGCGCCGCGAGAGAGGGCGACGCACCGGACGTAATCACCGGACGCTTTTTGATTTTTGGTTCTCCTATACTTTGCTTTAATTGACTTGGGTTCCACGCATTCGTATGTTGCTAGTAGTATAGTTGAGACCATGGACTTAGACTCGAGATATCTTCTAGGCAGATGACTGTACTTAGCCCTCTAGGTCACTCAGTAGTGGTAGATAAGTTGTATAAGGATGTACCCCAGAACTCCAAGGGGTAGTTTTTCTTTGCGATCCGATAGAACTCGCCGCTTTGAGGAGTTCGATCGATTCTCGGATGGACTGGTGGCGGGTGAAGTACCGTGCCAAGGTGGATTGCGCGGCTAAGCACATGGTTCTATCGACGGATAAGGGAGATGAAGTGATTATGATAGGTAATAGGAGGGATTACTTATCCAATGTGGTGTCGGCATTAAAAGCTGTAAAGATGGTCGGGAAGAAATTTGTGAAGCGTATGTGGTTCATGTGTATGCCTTGGAGGCTAAGGAGTCCGCCGTTGAGAAGGTTCGCATCTTTGTTAAGGAATTTGTTGATGTGTTTCAGAGAGAGCTTAGGGTTTGCCACCGGATCGTGAGGTAGAGTTTGGGATAGATCTACTACCGGGGGATGCGCCAAAGGTCTATTGCTCCATATAGGATGGCACCAAAGGAATTGGTGGAGCTTAAGGCTCGATTCGGGAGTCGTTGGATCGAGGCTTCATTAGGCCAAGTGTTTCGCCGTGGGGAGCGCCGGTATTATTCGTCAAGAAGAAGGACGGTTCGATGCGGATGTGTATCGACTACATCGCCAACCGAATAAGTCGACGATTAAAAACAAGTATCCGCTTACCACGGATAGATGACTTGTTTGATCGGTGAAAAGGTGCATCGGTGTTTTCAAGATCGATTTGAGGTCCAGGTACCATCGGTTGAAAGTTAAGGAAGCGGATATCCATAAGACGGCGTTTAGGACTCGATGCGGGCACTACGAATTCCACAGTAATGCCGTTCGGGTTGACTAACGCTCGGCAGCTTTTATGGATATGATGAATAGGGTGTTTCAAAGCAGATATCCGGGCGGTTTAAATCGTGGTTTTTATTGACGACATCTTGGTCTACTCAAGGTCGGAAGAAGAGCATGATGCACACTTAAGAGTGGTGTTGCAAATTTTGAGGAGAAGCGACTCTATGCTAAGTTCGATGAAGTGCGAGTTACGGCTTAATGAAGTGACGTTTTTGGTCATGTAGTATCACCGAGGGATTAGAGTAGATCCTCGGAAGGTTGAGGCGGTTTTGGATTGGAAGCCTCCTAAGTCGATTCTTTGAGATTCGAGTTTCACAGGTTTGGCAGATACTCATCAAGATTTGTTGAGGGTTTCTCGTTAATTGCAAAGACCGATGACTAAGTCATTAAGAAAGGGGAGTTCCGTTCGTTTGGACCGAGAAACAGCGGGAGAGTTTTGATAAGTTGAAAAGATCTTGTGAGGCTCTGTGTTAATTCAACTGAGGTCGGTAAGGAATTCACGCGCATCGCGACGCGCATCACATACGGGGATTGGGTTGTGTGTTGATGCAGAGGGGTAAGGTTGTGGCTTACGCTTCTCGGCGGTGAGAGGCCACACGAGGTCAACTATCCGACGCCTTGCGATTTAGAACTAGCAAACCGTAGTCTTCGCTCTAAAAAAATGCTGGAGGCACTACTTGTATGCGGGAGAGAAGTCAATAGTCTATACAGATCATAAGAGTTTGAAGTACCTATTGACTCGAAGGATCCGAATTTGAGGCGGCGTAGATGGGTTGAATTGCTCAAGGACTACGACTATTCGATCGAATATCACCCGGGCAAGGCTAACGTAGTGGCAGACGCGTTGAGCCGTAAGGTTGTTTCGGACTTAAGAGCTTTGTTTGCCCATTTAAGCTTGTATGACGACGGGAGTATTCTCGCAGCGGCTGCGCAGTTAAGCCTACTTGGGTTGAGCAGATCAAAGAGAAACAGTTGGAGGATGAGGTTCTGAGTGCGCGAAAGTTACAAGTGCAGAATGGTGGTTTGGAGGGTTACAGCTTGTCTAGGGATGAGGTTCTGTGTTTTCAAGGGAGGGCTTGTATGCCTAAAGATGTTGAGCTGAGGCAGAAGATTCTTCAGGACGCACATAGCAGTCCTTATGCTATGCATCCTGGAGGTAGCAAGATGTATAGGGATCTTAGGGAGCAGTTTTGGTGGCCTGGCTTGAAGAAAGAAGTGAGCGAGTTTGTTGGGAAATGTCCGACTGTCAGGTCAGTCAAAAGCGAACATCGATTCACCGTCGGGTTTGCTTCAGCCTGTGAAAATTCCTCGATGGAAGTGGGAAAGGATAACTATGGATTTCGTCAGTGGTTTACCGCTTACGCCAAGCAAGAAAGATTCAGTTTGGGTTATTGTGGACCGTCTGACTAAGTCGGCCCATTTCATTCCGGTGAGAGTAGACTATTCACTTGAGAGATTGGCGAAGCTTTATGTGTCGAGAGATAGTAAGGCTACACGGTGTTCCAGCTGATAATCTCGGATAGGGATCCTGAGTTTACGTCGAGGTTACGAGAGCGTTGCATCAAGCTCTGGGTACTCGTTTGGATTTCAACACAGCTTTTCACCCGCAGTCTGACGGGCAATCAAAAAGGGTCATTCAGATCTTGGAAGACATGTTGAGAGGTTGTGTTCTGGACTTCAGGGGCAGTTGGGATGAGTTTCTGCCGTTGGCGAGTTCGCCTATAACAACAGATTACCAAGCAAGCATCAAAATGGCACCATATGAGTATTTGTATGGTAGTAGAAGTGTCGCTCACCTACTTGTTGGGCGAGAGTTAGGTGAACGTCGATTGTTGGGACCCGAGTTGGTTCTTTGAGACGAGAAGACAAGGTTAGGTTGATTCAGATCTCGATTGAAGGAAGCTTGAGACCAAGCAAAAAGTCTTATCTGCGATCTTAAGCGAAGAGATATAGAGTTATTTGTGGGAGATCGGGTTTTCTTAAAGGTCTCGCCTTGGAAGAAGGTGCCGAGGTTTGGCGAGAAAAGGCAAGCTAAGTCCGAGGTTTATTGGGCCGTATAAGGTATTGAGGCGAGTTGGACCGCATGGCGTATCGACTTGAGTTGCCAGTGAGCTTAGTCAGATTCACGACGTTTTTCATGTTTCGATGCTTCGGAGGTATCGTTCAGATCCATCGCATGTAGCAGCAGTGGAGGAGATCGAGGTAAATCCGGATATGACCATAGAGGAAGAACCAGTGCAGATTCTTGATCGGGATGTGAAGGTTCTACGTAGGAAGTCTGTGCCTTTGGTTAAGGTGCTTTGGCAGAATCATGGTGTGGAGGAAGCCACGTGGGAACCCGAGGATGCGATGAGACAGCAATACCCACAACTCTTTTGACCAGGTAATTTCGAGGCCGAAATTATTCTTAAGGGGGGTAGAACTGTAATATCCCGGGTTAGGGGCTATTTTGTGTTGCATGAAATTGCATGTGTTTGGTGTGCTGTGTTGCTATTTCGGTGTTTTAGGGGCTTAATGGTAGGCTAGGTGTGTGCCTGAGTAGGTAGGAAAATTTTAGTTTTTGGCCTTAGGTGTGGGGAGCTGATAGAGTTGGGGCTTAAGAAAATAAATTGGAGTTTTATGGCACAAGCAAGTGAGCTAGTAGAGTGGCTTAGTGTGCGCCACTTGGAGTTGTGTTTGGCGTCATAGGCAGGAGGGGGAGGTCCTGAGTTCAAGTTGCAGGATGCTCACTTTTTGGATCCCATTTTGACGCCAAGGTGGTTGGGCATGGACCAAGTCAAACGTTTGAATGGTGGGTGGAGAGTGAAATTAGGAAGTTGACTTGTTCAAAATTTTTGAATGTGTGGCTTGGAGTGTTTTGGGGGTTCATGGCCGAATTTTTGGGGATTTGGAATGGGGGGAATGGACGGTTGGTAGTGGGAAGTAAGGTGTGCCGAAATACACTTCCCATCTTGTGCATTTTCGGCCAAAAAGGAATTGGTAGGCCAAAGTTCTTCATTTTGTCAAAACAAGCCGATTTTTCCAAAGAGTTTCTCTCAATTTCTTCTTGAAACCAAAAGTACAAACCCTTAGAGCTTGCCGAAATTAGCTTTGATCCCTTGTGTTCATTTGGTAGCCGAAATCCTATTCCTTCAAGCACTCTCTTCTCTTCTTAAACTTTCTTCTTCTTTCAAAACCTTGTGTTCAAAACTTCATTCCAAAACACCCTTTTCATTTCTTCTTTTGGCAAACCGAAACTCCACCCTCCTATACAATTTCTTTTCTTCTTCTTTTCTTCTCATTCTTGTTGTTGGCCGAATATTAACCCCATTCTTTCGCACTCCATTTCTTTCTTTTTCTCTGACCGAACCTTGGTGATTGGACACACCACTTGGCCGAATCCTCTTTTCCTTTTAGTTCAAGGTCTTAGCCGAATTTCCCCTCCCCTAGTGGTGTTAGTTCGGACGAATAGTGGTGTAGTATTGGTGTTCACCTTGTGTTGTGCAAACGGCTAGAAAGGGGTAAGTGTTGGATATTATTATTGTTAGTTTAATCTTGGTTTCGATTAAGTCAGAGGTGATAAAGGACTAACAGTTATTCTCTTTCAAGGTGTAGCCAATTGCTGATTAAAGAGGGAACCATTGTGGTTCGGGTTTGGTAGGAAACCAAACGTGTACAAGGTAAGAGTTTAAAAGTAAGCCCTTTGGTTTGATAGCTTTGGCCGAATGCTATGGATGCCTAATCCCTTTGTCTGGCCGATTGTAGGAGTCAGTACTCGAGGGGCTTAGCATTCGTTCTCGTTGGGATTTCTAGACTCGTTTTACCAGGTGTGTAACTAACACACTTATATTTAGTAATATAATTGATAACCGTGTGATGATTAATGAAACAGTGATGATTGATATGTTACCTAGTGGGTATGATCATGGACTCGGGTAAGTCAGTGTTAATATTATTATGAGTTATTGATAATCTATATGATGTCATGACTATGGATATATGTGACATGGGATATGAGATTAGACATATTGGCATGATATGCATGATTTTATGATATGCATGATTACATGAGCATGGCATATTGATGGGTATTACGAGTAGAGGAGCGATGATATATTGTCTTTGTGACGAGCACCACCGTGCTGCTTTGTAGCACACTTTGTGACTTTGGGTCACCAGAGGTTTGGCACCTCCAGAGGTTTGGTACCTCAAATGTCTCGTCCCAGTGGCTCAAGTACCACGATGGGTTGGCCCCACGATGATTATACGGGATTGACGCCGGTGTTTTGGCAACACACGATGGGTTGGCCCCATCACCGTGATTTGTGACTACGGTCACCGGTGCTTTGGTAGCACACCTTGTGTCTTTGGGACACCGCAGGTTTGGCACCTCATTGCGACTTGTCCTGTGGTTTGACCACCGTGGGTTGGCCCCACTTGAGATATGGGATTGTCTGCTAGTGTTTTGGTAACACACGATGGGTTGGCCCCATCATCGTTGGATTTGTGACTCGGTCACCGGTGCTTTGGTAGCACAATTGTGTCTTTGGGACACCGGTGGTTTGGGACCACATTGACGGATATTATGTCTTTGGGACATCGTTGTTTTGGTAACACATCGTGATCGTGTATGTCACCAAAGTGGTTTGGTACCACACGGGTAGAAAAGGTGTATGGATGGTTAGGATCGGGTTGCATTAATTATGTTGCTATGTATGATGTGTGTTAGCATGTTGTTTTATCGGGAGCGGGGTTTACACACTGAGTCACTCGACTCACCCTCTCCTTTGACATTTCAGGTGACTCGTAGACGCGGACTTGGAGCCGGGATGGACTCGGGGTGCACATGCCATGCTCTAATAAAAGCTTTGCTCGCTTTATTGCATTTGGGTACTTTAGTTTATTTATTTTTATTTGGGTTTATCTTGGATTTGTAAAAACCTTTTTAAGATGTGCTTTATACTGTTTATGTTTTACATTGGATTTTAATATGCTGTAACGAAAATAACTTGGTACGAATTTTATTAAAATTTGGAAAGACGACGTTTTCAAACCAACAAAGCGATATGTTTTAAACTATACCATCGGGTATCGCACTGATTTTATAAGCATATGAAAATCAATGGTTTTTCAACTTGAACGCAAAAATTTTTACTAAGTCTAAATGTTTTAGTAACGATATTAAACAACCTGTTTTTCTAAATGGATCAAGGTTTTACCAATTCTATTTGATACAAATTCGAGATTTTCAAACACGTTTTCCCCATAACATACCAGATTCGGTCGTGGTGTTTGGACCGGGTTTGGGGTGTTACACATACCAAAACCAAAGGCACATACACAACCAAGCTAATATCAAGTTTAAACAACTTTGCATCAACCTAATATGTAACACATGAAATAAGTATTCAAAATATATATACATAATACACCTATTACATGCCATATAACCCAAAGGTAAACATGTCAAAATCTACTGATAGATATCTGGATAGTGTGATCTTTAGGTTGATTTGATCGCCCGATTCCACGATAAGACTTACCTTATAAACAGATCAATTATAACATCCTGAAATTGGGGGCCTGGCATTTTTATGTTATTGCATGTACGGAGCTTGCTTGGCTTGTTATTTGAGTGAGTTTAAGGGTCCTAGGGAGGCTCAGGTTCGAGCCCGAGCCCTAGGAAAATTTTGGTTTTGGGCACTTTAGTGGGGAGAGCTAGTGGAAGCAGGACTTAAGTTTAATTGGGTGTATTTTGTTAACACAAATGGGCTTGTAGCAAGGTGTTGTGGCGTCACAAGGGGAACCTGGAGGAAGGGAGTTCGAATCTCTCAGGCTGCAAGTTGTAGCTTTTATTTTTTGCTGAGCAGGTGGAAGAAGTAGAGTTGAGCTCAAACTCTGCCAGGTTGGTTAAAGACTCAGTCAAATTGTTTAACTTAGTGGAAGAGAGTAATGCAAGGAGAACTTCATGGAGTAAATCAAGGGATTATGGGTGAGAGGTAGTGGTGACCGAATATAAGGAAGTGCATGGAGGGGTTCGGTCAAAACTTGTCATTTGGAAGAGTGTATATTCGGCCTTGAGTAGGAAAAGAGTGCCGAATTTTCTCTAGGCTCTTCTTAGCTTTTCTTGTGTTTTTGTGCACTTCCCTTAAGCTTTTCGGGTCATTTTGGTTCATTGCAATTTCCTGCTAGCCGAAGTCCTTCATTTCATCTTTTCTCCAATTCAAGGTTGTTGCTAATACCTTGTGCTATAGCCGAATCTTCTCCTATTCTCTTACTCTCTCTTTACGTCCATTCCTTTCTCTCTTCCTTTCATTTTCTGTCTTCTACCTTTTCTTCACCATAAGCCGAATCTTCCCTCTCTTCACTTTAAGTTTTCTTTCTCTTTTCTTTAAGCCGAATTCCACACCTCCTCCTACTTGATTTTCCCTTAGGCCAAACTTGGTAAGCTTTCTCATTCACTCTTTTTCTTTCCACTCTCCTCTCATCTCTTTTCTCTAGAATTTCTCCAAAAGTCGAACCTCCTCTTTTATTTCATTTGAATCGGTTTCTCTTTGCTTTTGCTAATAGTCAAACATTAGTAGCCAGAAGTTGGGTGTTCTTTTGATCGTCGAACCTACCTTGTTTATTCGATTCGTCTGTGATCACAAGGTAACGTCTTTCTCTATCTCTTTTCTCGTCTTTTCTTTCTCTTCTCTCCTCACTATAGTCAAAACACTCACCCTTTTTATCTTTATTTTAATCGTTGTAAACCTCTCTTGTTTTCTTTTGGTAAGGGTCGAATTCTCTAAAGGTGCAATTTGTATCGTGTGGGATCAAACCGCTTCGGGATATTGTCTTGTTATGGGTAAGTTGGGGAAATGGTCGACTAGGTGCGTTGGTTCTCTTATTTTGATTGAAGCCGTTAGGGCCGAAAGGCCATTTCTTTTACTATCATCTTGGATAATCATACTAACGTAATCTTTTCATTAGAAGCGCAGAACATTGATTAGTAAAGGGTGGACCGAATACTCTCTTTAGAAGGAAGGCTTATATCTGTCGGTAAGTTAAGCCTATAGTCCTATGTATTCACATTTTGGGTTCATTCAATCGGGACTACTAACTGTTAGCCGATTATTATCTCAGGTGTTGAAAGGTGCTGAGTATCGCAACTTGTAAACAGGTGTGTAATCTCACACCCTTCCGAACGCATATGTGCAATGTTCTCTGATTCGGCTGAAAGCCAGAAATCGGTAACTGTGACCACTCGAGTGTGCGAACACTCGTAGTGGTAAATCAAAAGACGAATAATGGCGGTAAGTTGTTGAGAGCGTCACGAGCGCTCTCACGATACTGAGGCTGTAACGGGCCTAATCGGGCCCAATGGGCTCTCCGGCCCACTTGGGGCAAAATTGTTAGAAAAATATCGAACGATAGGTTCAATTGTGAAATCTGCAAATCTGAGACCGAAATCATGTAAAATGGGCCACATGAGCGTGTGGGCTCGTTTGGGCCTAAAATGGATTTAGGCCTAATAGTTCTGTAGAGACGCAACAAGGGTCCTGTGCCGCTCGAGGCGACAGCAGACCTTTAGAAAGGCCGTTAAAGGCTAAATTATTGAAATGCCCTTGGTGGGTAAATTACTGAAATACCCTTGGTGGGTAAATTATTGAACTACCCTTGGTGGGTAAAGTTACTGTTGTACCCTTAAAGGTTGATTAGTATGATTGTGTGTATTCTGTTTAACTGGTTATGATGGTAAGTCATGTCATACATCATTTTTTATATATGCTTTTCATACATGACATTCTGCATGGGATTGGGATATTGATGATCGGAGGAAGTGTATTTTGGTGGCTATGCCACATTCTGTCTGGTGGCTAAGCCACGTATATTCTGTTATTTTGGTGGCTTTGCCACAAATTCTATAATTAGTAGCTTGTCTGCATTATTGGTGTGTTTTGGCAGGGTGGGTTGACTTGGTCCCCACAGGTGTGTTGGGCTGGTATGGGGGTGTGTAGCGGATGGATTATTAGGCTGGGTTGCATATTTTGTTTGAATGATCATGTTTATAGGGCTAAGGCCCAGTCTACTTCTGTATGGGCTTCAGCCCAGTCTGCTTCCATATGGGCTCGGGCCCATTTAATGACCAATTAGGGGATTACACACTGAGTTCTTATAACTCACCCCGTTGTTTTAACCTTGCAGGTGATCCCCAGCATTAGTGGATTTGGAGCTGTGGAGGACTCTACGGTGGCCAAACATCGGGAATATTTATCGTGAACTTAGTAAAGTTTTCGTTTTGCTTTATTTTAGTTTTATTTTATTTTGGGATAATATTTTTGTAATAATGTCATTAGATTATTTTCTTTAAGTTTTCATTAATAACTATTAAATTTATAAATATGTGGTTTCCTTAAAACGACAATAATTGTTTTCAAAATATCACATCTTCGCAAATTACTGAATCTGATTTCTGTTATAAACAAAGTTTTCAAAAATAATAATAACAACGTTTTTACACGAAAACCATTTAAGCAAATCTGAAATTCACAAACAACAAGGTTTGAAATTTTCAAAACGAATACGAGGTTTTTAATGAATACGTAGTTTTTAATCAACCCTCTTATGTGACATGCAAAATCCGGTCATAACGTCTAAGTCGGGTTTGAGGTGTTACATCAATTATACAATAGCAAGATTAATAAACAATAATGCTGTCATCCACAATCATTCAACGGGTGTGTTTATATATATATATGTACGAGTTTCATAATTCATTCAAGCACACAGGATCATTCGATATCAAGTAACAATAATATCAGAAAATCATACAAACATTTATATAATTCCATAACAAGTCATCTATCATTAGAAATTCGCCCAATGAACAATATAACAGATACAGATACACAGTTAACAATCTGGAACACACCATAATGCTCAAATGAGCTAAACCAACCGAGAACACACATGGGCACCAAGTGCCTAGCCAGTAGGCTGACATCCCTCCGGAACACACCTGGACACCAAGTGCCAAGCCCGAAGGCTTTATATCCGCCCAATAATAGGCCAAAATCACTGTAAATATATCACGGTATTTCGTAACAAATGTTGGACTCTGATATAATCAGTGGATAGTAACAAGCCAAGAATGATCATCTCATCACAAGTCAACCCCGTACAGTGCGCAATATAACCTATTGGCATGCCAATTGTATCCTATCCTATGTTCATCCGAGCTCAATACAGGTAATCTTATAACATTTTACAATACAATTCATTTTTCTCACCTTGTACCAATTTATTAGAATTCAATTACATTTATATATTTATTAACAAACCACAACTCAGAAATCAATATAATATACAAATTATTCTAATTTAAATCGTATGAACTTACTAGGGCTAAACAACAATGATGACAACATTAAGGACTATTCAATAATTTTTTCTCCTCCACAATTATCTACTGATTCTTGATATGCAAGATATTATCCATGGTCGAACCTTAAAGCTCTTCAATGGCTTCCATTTCTTTTATTTTCGGTGCAAAATTGTTAAGGAAGATGATGGCTTATTTATTTTATTATAATTTTAACTTAATTACAATTTTACCCGTAATGTTTTCATCCAAACAAACTAATTTCTAACCTTTATAGCCCATTGACACAACCAAGGGTATTATTGCCTTATTAATATATCCACTTTTAATATTTAAGCCATTTAATCCATAAAATTCAATAGCAAATAAAATTTACACCTTTTTTTATTTAGTCCTTTTTCTTTAATTAACTAATTAAACAATAAAATTTCTGAACCGAACCTTTACATACCAAAATAGTAACTCCGTAAATATTTAATAAAAGTATTTACGAGTTTGATTTTCAAAATCAAGATCCTGATACCTTATTTTTTTAAAACCACTTGACTTTCAGGACAACCATTTATACTAGCCATTTAATCAATTAACTAAAATTTCATCAAAATAAATATATTATAAATTATAATTGACTCATATAATTTAAATACTAATTATTTTGGATTTACTTGTCGGATTTGTGGTCCCGAAACTACTATTTTCGACACCACTGAAATCAGGCTGTTACATAAAATATTTTAATTATACATATATATGTATTCAAATGTTATGACCTTGTTATATGAAATACTAACTTATTGGTTGTTTTGTGGAGTTGTATACGAATTAGTAAGGATGCCAAGAATATGTCATGTCGTGTTTTTTAGTTCAAATACTTCAATTGTTATACTAAGAAGGAAATTTAAGTTAATTTTCATATGAACTTACTAAGCTCCACTAAAGCTTACTTTGTTTTGTTTTCTTGTTTCTTATAGTTATCGTTTTGCGAAACTTTATGATCGAATCAACTTGAATATCACACTATCTAGCCTCTATTTTGGTAGACTTCTAATCGTTTATTTTTTGTTGTGTAGAATGTAATAGGGGTTAAATTGTATCTAAATGTTTTTTAAAAGCAAAGTTAATTTGTGATGTATATAATATGTGTGTTAGATAGCCTTTTGATGTGTTTGGTTATGATTTGAAATGTTGATTTTGAATATGGTTGTTAAGCATGAGAAAAATGAGATATTTATATGAATGGTTGGCATGAGTTAGTTATGTTATGAATTGATTGAATAGGTGAGATTTTGTTGGAGTATATGGCATGATAGTTTGAAGCTTGAATTGCATGTTAATATGGGTATGGTTTAATTCTAGTTTTGGTAAGAAATGGAGTTAAAATTTTGGTTTTGATTTTGATTCTAAAGCTTGACATGTTAATTAGTTTTGGTATCAAACTTGGAAGTTATATGGACTTGGCATTTTTGGTCATCTTGGATGATTGAAAGTTGTGTTTTGCTTGTGTAATGGGAGAATGAATGGTTACCTCTTACCTTACGATGAAATGAATTGAAATTTTGTAACACCCCAAACCCAGCCTAGAAGTTGCGACCGGATCTGGCGTGTCACATTGAAATGTTGATTTGAAAACTGGTCTTATCGATGAAAGTTCGTGCCTAAAGTTTAAATCCCTTTTAGCTAATTTCTATTGAAAACGTTGGTGTTGAAAAAAAAAATCAAAACATGTTGCCCAATTCTTAGTCATATCATTTGTTACAAGTTTATTAGTCTGAATTAAAAACGGCATAAATGCGTGATTTTCTTTGGAACCAGTTATTATTTTGAAAACCCGTGTTTCCTATCTAGTAGGTTGATGTAAGAAGTTAAAACCAAGTAAAAGTTAAACCTCAATGGCCTTATTACATAAATATCAACCCCAAAATAAAATATTTAAAATAGCTAGGTATAAATCAAAATGTTTACGCACATGTGGCCACCACTGAGTCCTTCGTAGCTCCAAATTATCTAAAGCTGGGTATTACCTGTATAGTTAAAAGAAAAGGGTGAGTTACGAGAACTCAGTGTGTAATCCCCTATCATGCAGTAACAGTCTGGGCCAGAGCCCTATTCAGTAGTAGAACAGAGTGGGCCTTAGCCCAATATAGTATTAGTGCATGTATAAGCCCAAATAATAATAGAGCAGAATAGTGATGCAACCCAATCCAATCCAGCCAACATATCACCCATACCAACCAACACACCATGTGGGGACTAAGTCTGTAACAGTCCGGTTTATACCCTAGTTGGAACAGTGGTTTCAGAACTACAAATTCGAGTCCGTATAATATTTTAATACTATATTCTGTGCCGTTAATATATGATTTAGCATGTGGTAAATTGTAACATCCTTGAATTAGGGTCTCTACATTTTGCATGTGTTTGCATGTGATGATATGTTTGCTGTGTTTGGTTGGTATGTGTTGGGGTCTAGGCATGACCCTGGGTTAGGTTTGAGTTAGGGCTAAAAATTTTGTTTTAGTGCTTAGGAAGAGGGAGCTAGGATAGTTAAGGGTTAAAAGAATTTATTAGGTGGATGTGACATAAAGAACCTAGTGGCAAAATGGAATAAAAGGCGCCACTAAGGTGTCAAGAAGGTGACGCCACTTTCAGGGAAGGAGTGCTTGGGTTCGAGCAGCAGGAATTGCACTCCCTGCTTATTCTTTTTCAAGCCAGGAGCAGGGAAGTGGAGTGCTCAGGTTGGACTCTGGAAGATAAGGATGGAAGGGGTCAAACGAATTTGAACTAATGGAAGGGAGGAAATTTAGGCATTTGAATCTTTTCAAACTCATTTGAAGGAGTTGGCTGGATAATGGACTTCGGGCAAGGGGTGCTATCGGTTTTGGGAGTCTTTTGGTGGTGGCCGAATGTCTATGGTGGTTTAAGGGAGTGTTTCAGCTAGTGAAGTGAAGGTCTTTTTCTTTTCTATTAGTGTGAGAAACCGAACCTCAAGTGCTTTTTCTCTCTTCTCCCTTTCGGCAATTTGGGCATTTGGCCAAACCAAATCTTGCCATTCCTTTGTAAAAGCCGAAACTCAAATAGCTACCTTCTTCTCCTCTTTTCGATTCACTCTTTGTTAACCTTCTCTTTGCCGAAATCACCTTGTTCACTTCTTCTCCTTCTTTCTATTTTGTTCAAAGCCGAAACCAACAACCTCACCTCCACTCGGTATCTTTTCATTCATTCTTCTTTGTCGGAATCAATCCTATTTCATCTTCTTCCATCTCTTCCATTTGCAAAAGCTGAAAGCTTTGTTGTTTTCTTTCGGTTTTATCAAGAGCCTTGACCGAATACCCTTAGCTCATTCTCTTCTTTTCTCACATGATCTAGTCTCCATTGAAGTGCCGAATCTAGTTCTCCTTGTGAGTCATAGTCGAATCTCTTGCTAAGTGACATCTTTTTCTCTTCTTGATCAATTCGGGTAATGACCTAAACCCCACCTCTCTTCTATCTTCTTTTCCATTATAGATCTATGTATTGACCTCCATTCTTGTTCTTTAAAGGTACCCGAAACCCCTAACATCATTTAGTATGTGCTGATCCTTGGTGAGTAGGGGCCGAATCAGTCATTAAGGTAAGGGTGCGACAATTCCTTTTGGTTTCGGGAATCATGGTATGGCCGATTAACTTTTAGATTTCTAATGATGTGTTAAAGCCGATTGTAGGGAGGAGTGTAGCCGAATGCAGTGGATCTTCGGGATTTGATTGGAAACCAAACCGACATTAAGGTAAGGTGTACTGTTGTGTGACATATCCTTCGGGATTTAGTGATAAAGTTGAAAGGCTATAATATTAAAAGTATGTGTTGGCTGATTGTAGGAAAGGTGAGGGTAACGTTTTGGGATCTCGTTAGTTTCGCGTAGTTTTGGGATTTTCGCTTGGATCTACAATTAGTCAGGTGTGTAACTTTACACACTTCATTAATGTTACATGTTATTATGTTTACTGTTAAAATCAATTAGCCATTGAGATCAGTGATTTTGCCTTGTGGGCATGAGCGTGAACTCCGGGTAATCGCCTGTTATGTGATTTTTGATATACATCGTCATGTTACTGTTAAATGCTATGCTATGCGTTGTTTGCATGATTACATGATATTATGACACGTATGATATGGATATGATGATGGGATTGATGAGAGGAGGGGAAGGATGTATTTGGACTGTCACCAATGGTTTTGACCACACGACGGTTTGGCCCCGTCTTTGATATTATTATTTGTGACTAAGTCCTAGTGGTTTTGACCACCAGTGGTTTTGACCACATATATGATATTGTGACTGCGGTCACCAGTGGTTTTGACCACATATGGATATTGTAACTCATCCCAGTGGTTTGGTACTACAGTGGGTTGGCCCCACATGATTGATACGGGATTGTCATCAGTGGTTTTGACCACACGATGGGTTGGCCCCATCACTTGATTCGTGACTACGGTCACCAGTGGTTTTGACCACACCGATATATACTTGTGACTTCGGTCACCAGTGGTTTTGACCACCAGTGGTTTTGACCACACGGGGTAGATAAAGGAGATCAGATGGTTAGATAATGGGGTTGCATAATTTGCATGTTCTATTAATGATTTGTGTAAGTGCTATTCCATCGGGTTGGGGATTTATACACTGAGTCTCGGTGACTAACCCCTTCTCTTATATTTTGCAGATGAGGCATAGATCGCGGATATGGAGCCGGGGAGGACTCGAGGTGGCCATGCAAACTTATTTTCAGGTTTTGACTTTAAATTATTATTTCGATTTTATTTATTTACTTTAAATTTGGTTTTGGTTTTGTAATAAGGCCGCTAAGTATTATTTTGGGTTTTAATTACTTGCTTTACTTTTGATTATATTATGCATGTGCTTAATAAATTGATTGCTTAAATAACCGGTAAGAAGCAATGCTTTCAAAATTATACTTCCTTCGGGTTTTCAAACCTCACTATTGGGTAACAACATTTACAATAAGACTGCAAAGGTAACCTAAATGATTTCCGGATTTAAGTTTCAAACAACTTCAAAGCGAATGGTTTTAACCGGACTATACACAACTTACTCAGAATTTAAAAGAATCACATGATTTCCAAAAGCTAGTAACGATCAACGGATTTTTCAAACATAAGTTTTCTGGGTTTAAAGCAACACTAAAAATGATTTCAACACCACTTTATACAAGGTTTTCTAAACACTAAAACGATAAAGAGTTTTTCGATAAAATTTAACCGGTAACTTGTTTTATTCAAATGTTTTCACTCCGTAACATGCCAGATTCAGTCGTGGTGTGTTAACTGGGTTTGGGGTGTTACATAAATTTTCGTAAGTGAATTTGTTTGTTAGTGTGTTTAATTTGAGCAAAGGATTGATTTGCATTAAATGTGGAAGTTATATGCCATATGTTGATGTACTAATATGTTGTGGCTTTTTAAAGTTATGGCCTTAAATGGCAATTTAACCACTTATAGTTAGTGGGTGAATGTGGTCAAAAATGACCTTGTATAATATGCTTTATATATTTTATTTTGAATGTTAAATTTGTAAATGGGTTATTAAGTTATATTATGATAGAACAAAGCATAAAAAAATGGCCATTTTCTATTCATTCTTTCACCGAAAATACAAAGAAAAGAAAACAAAGTTTTAAGCTAGCTATATTCGGCCATTGTTCAAGCTTAAATTCAAGGTTAGTTTTCGATCCGTTTTCGATAATTTCTACGTTTTTGCAATCGTTGCTTTGAGAGCTATCAAACCCATGTCTCAATTTCACGAATTGATGATGTTTGTGAAAAATGCCATTGATGCTATGTTAAGCTTTGTGATGCATTAAGGTGTTAAATGATAGATTGGTGGTACATGAACATGTTTTATTCTTGAAGTTTTGATGAATTTAGCTTAATAGGGCTAAATTGAGAAAATGACAAATTGAGGGACTAATTTTTGAATTTGATGAAAAATGTGGGCTTGTATGTGATATATATGTATGCGGCCAAGCTTGTGTATAAGTAGATTTTGTGAATTTGATGTTTTGAGAAAAATGAACTAAATTGCTAAGTTGTGCAAATATGAGGGTTATTTTGCAAATAGCCCTAAATATGTGTCTTTGGATTGAATTGAATGAACTAGTGAATAAAAGGGTTAATTCTGAACATGTTTGGATCTGGGGAAAACAGATTTAGATCGCGAGAAAACGAAAGTTATCGAGTAGTCGTTTTCTATTCCGATAAACCGAATCTGAGGTAAGTCACTATACAAATAAATAAAAATGTATGCATTTGAAATTGTTCATATGTTTAATGATGATAATGAATGCTTATGAGAAGTTCTGTAATTGAATTCTGAGATAAGTTCGGTATAATGACTAAGTCTGAGAAGCCTTATATGAACCTTGATATAGGTATCTGTTCTGTTTTATCATGTAAGACCACGTGTAATATCCTAGATTAGGGGTTATGCGTTTGGAGCATAACTCAAGTGTTAGTGGGTTTTAAGGGTATTTGGAGATGTTTTAAGAGTTTTTAGAACTCTAGATGAAGGGGAAAGCTTTGGGAAAACTTTTAGAATTTAAGTCTAAAGAGGGGAAGCTTGGTAAAGGAGGCTTTAAAGGAATTTTTAGGGGATTTGTGACACAAGAATTGGCTTGGTAAAGTGGCTGCAAGGTGCCACTTAAGGCTTGGGCAAGTGACGTCATAAGTTGGGAGGAAGGTAGTAGGTTCGAGCAGCGTGGGAAGCAAGTGGGAGCCTTTACTTTTGCGTCAATAAGGAGCTTGGCTAAGGAGGTCCTAAAAGGAATTCTGGGTGAAGCATGTCACAAAAAGCGCCTTGGTAAAGTGGCTTGGGACGCTACCTAAGGTGCTAGGAGAGTTGCATCAGCAGGGGATCCAAGGGAAGGGGTACGAGTCTTGTTGGCAGCAGGGAGGAGTGTTTTTATTTTGCTTTTGGCGTTATGACAAGGGGGAGCTAGGGAAGGAGCTCTTAAAAGGAATTGTAGGGAGTTTATGACACAAAGGAGCTAGCAGCAAAGTGGTTGGTAGCGTGTGGTGGTTCCAGCAAGTCTCATGTTCGAAACCTGGGGGCAGCAGATGGGTGTTTTATTTTTGGCTATTGGCGTCAAGAAAGAAGGGAGGAGATGGACGGCATTTGGACTTTATAAAGATTAAAGATAAGCTTTAATTTTATTTTAAATTTTAGCAATAGATAGGAGATAATTGTAGATTTATTTTATTTATTTTGAATAGGTGATTAAGAGATTAAATAGGAGATGGATAAATGTTGACTTATTCAATTTATTTTGAATAAGTGTTGAAGAGGGAAAATAGGAGAAGAAAGTGGATTTTGATTAGTGAAGATATGGTGGCCAGCCAAGGGACTCTCTTGGTGACAATTTTCGGCTTTGAAGTGTATTAAGGTAGTGTGTCAAATTTTAGTTAGTAAAGCATTCATCTTTTTCTTCTTTTTGTTGCTTTACCGAATTCTTCTACTTTCTCTTTTTCTTCTTTATTTTTTCTTTCAACCCAAATCCCTTTCTATTTTCTTTAAAGCCGAATACCCTTTGTCATTGGGAGTGATAGCCGAAACTTTGCTACCATTGTTCACATTGTCGAAATCTCTTAGCCACTTTATTCCTCTTTTCTTCCATCTACATCTACTTTTAAGAGATAGCCGAATGTTCTAGCATCCTTTGAAAAGTCTAGCCGAATCCTTATTGAAGGTGCAGTCGAATACTCTCTTGTAGTCTCTCCAAGCGACATAGTGGTAAGTGATCTCCTCTTTGAGCAATCTGGTTTGGGTTCGTTTTATTTGTGTGCCAAAATCAAAGTAAGTGTTATATAATTTCGGCCAAGGGCCATTATTCATGGAGTTATGTGCCAGCCGATTTTAACATATGGTATATATAGGGATTTCGACAGTTTCAGGAGCAAGCAGTGGTTTTTCGGGAGTTGGTTTAACAAGGTAAGGAAGTGTGACTTTCGGTCTAAGGCCATATTTGGTATTAAGTGTGACCGATTTGACTATGATGGTATTTAGGGACAAATCGATAGTGGTGAGCAAGGCCTTCGAGATTCAAGATCATCTTGGTAAGAATACTTTGCAAGTTGGATTTAGTTATTAGATTATAATATGGATGTTTAACTATTTGATCTGATTAAGTGTTATAATAGAGGCGAATACCAGTCAAGAAGGGAAAGGGAAGGTCCCTATTCCTAAGTTTAAGAAGAGATCTATCTCGGCAGTTCGGGATTGGCCACCAGGGTGTGGGCCAGCAGCAGGAGAAAGTTATAGGCAGAAAGCCGTAGTGTCTCTTAGTGATAGCATCGGGATTGAGAGTTTAGAACTTCAAGTGATCAGGTGTGTGATTAAACCACCGTTTTCCGGGTATATGATATGTATGTGAAATGTGTATGTGTTATGAATGTGCTAACTAGTGCAGTGGAAATTGTGATATGGATACCCTCAAAGGGTATGTCGATAATCCGGTAAGTACCAAATCTGATAAATGTGATTATTAATATGAATATGTGTTATGACTATGCTTGATGAACATGCTCATGCATCACTATATTATGTCATTATGGAATGTTACATGTGCATGGGTTGGGATATGATATGAAAGAAGGTACGGGTGTACTTCGAGTACGTGGTTTGATGTTAGCCTTGAGCTACATCGTGGATTGACGTTGACTGAGGTCACGTTGTGGATTAATTGCGATTTAGTTCGCGTGGCTTGATGAGTAGCTATGTGCCTCATCGTGGTTGATATCGGCTATGTGCCATATCGTGGTTGATGAGTGACTATGTGTCCCATCGTGGTTTTGGTGTTAGCTACGGCTACATCGTGGATTGGCGCTGACTGAGGTCGCGTTGTGGATTATTGTGCTTAATTGCACGTGGACGGCATTGATTTCCTTTTGGAGTGAAAAGGAGAGGGTGATTTGATAATCCCCTGGTGTGTGGTGGCTGGATACGGGGGTGTGTAGAGGATGGACCCTAGGTTAGGTTGGGTGCACTCTGCATAATTTCAATGGATACGTGAATTAATATGGAAATGGGCCAAGCCCAGCATATGAATGTGGATCAGTGTGGAAATGAGCTAAGCCCGATATGTGGAAATTATGTGGTTAATTACCCTGTTACCTGATAAGTGATATGAATATGGGCCAAGCCCAGAATGTGTTATTATGTGAATATGATATCCTGTTATCTGATATAGGGGTTAATATGTGGTTAACATGTGGGTGGAATTCAGTGGATTAATTACACATTGAGTCTGTGTGACTCACCCAATTTTTATTAAACATCGCAGATGATTCGTGGTGATCAGACCGGGCTGGAGGGGATCCAAAGGTGGCCGTGTAGAAGATGTTTTAATTATGTTATGAAATTTTATTATGAAGTACCTTGATTAATTATTTATTGTAATAAGGCCCAGTTAAAGTATTTGAGCATTTTTATTATGTTTAAGCTAGATGACAATTAAATTATTATCTGGAAGTGCTTCTATTTTTGGCAACTCATATTTTTTTTAAAGTTTATAAAAGTTTTAAATCCTCGAAATTGTAACAACTTAGTTTTATTGGGAGTCTTAAACACACAATGTTTTATTAAAGACAAAATTTTTAATGTTTTTCCCAAAAGTGAAATCAGTCTTCAAACATTTTTTCGCAGTGACATACCAGATCCGGTCAAGGCTCGTGGGCCGGGTTTGGGGTGTTACACCACGTCTGGGATGTTGGCATTGATTTGAGACTCGTGTAAGACCCTGTCAAGGACAGTGGCATCAATATCTGATTATGTGTAAGACCACGTCTGGGACGTTGGCATCAATATAAACTTTACATATAAGACCACGTCTGAGACGTTGGCATTATTATGCCGCTTACGTGTAAGACCATGTCTGGGACATCGGCATCGTTTTAATTCGTATAAGACCCTGTTTGGGACAGTGGCATCGATATCCGAGTGCATGTAAGAGCTCGTCTAGGACGTTGGCATTGTACAATCATTCTGATCATTCTGAGTATCCCATTGGGATTATTACTGTTCAACGGGCAAGTCTATGAAGCAAACTGCAAATCCGAGCTATGAACAAATATGTGATAGTAAGTTTAATTCAGGTATGTTGATTATACACTAAATGTGTATATAAGGTAAGCATCAATATAATTCTACTATGATGCCATGAAAAAAGTAATGAGATATGTGTTTATGTGATCTTTGAATTGGGAATATGGCTAATGTGGTCAAAGGTGTATGACTCAAAGAAATTATAAATGGATTTTATGCTAAGTTGTTGTATATTGACTTACTAAGCTTTTGGAAAGCTTACTCTCTGTGTGTGTGTTTATTCTGTTTTATAGGTCGTCAAAGCTACTGAAGGCTCGGGACCATCTTGGATTGTCATCACACTATAGAACTCATTTCGGTACATTTTGATGTTGTATGAAGCTAGATATGGCATGTATAGGCTAGTATATTGGGTATAAATAGTTATGTCATCTTAGCCATGTGATTTGGCTATTTAAGAGTTGAGACTTTGCTTAAATGAATGTGTTATAGAATGTATCTTTTGGTATGATGAAAAGAATGTGGAATGGCCAAGTTTGAATGAGCAATTGCATGAATTAATCTTGTAATGTTATGAGTTTTAATTCTTGAAATTTGCCTTAGTTGGAATTGGTTGTGAATGTAAGGTTTGAATGGTTATTTTGGTAGGCTTTTGATGGTTTTATGTGCATGAAATGTCTTGTTGAATATGGCTTGTAGGTATGACCCCTTTGTGGGTGGCATTTGGCCTTGTAAATGGCCTATAATGTCGCACGGTTGAGGCACACGGGCGTGCCTTTGACCGTGGGTAAGTTGGCAAAATACAGCCTAAAAATCACACGACCTCGACCCGGGCGTGTCACCAGGCCGTGGTGTATAAGTCAGTAGCTAGCATAAAAATACACGGCCTTAGCACGGGCGTGCTTGGTGGCCGTGGTGGGGAAGTCAGTATATGACCTAAAAGTAGACGGCCATGGCACACGGGCGTGCCTAATAACCGTGTTGGTATAATTTGCAAACAGGGTTGGACACAGGTGTGTCTAGAAGCCGTGGAAGACACACGGTCTCCTCCCACAGGCGTGTCTCCCCTGTATTTTAGAAAAGTTTCAAATTTTCATGAAATTTCGTAGGTGTTTCAGTTTAGTCTCGACTCGACTTCTAAGCATGATTAAGGTCTTGAGGACCCGTTTAAGGGACACTATGTTTGAGAGTGTCGATTGAATGTATGATTGTCTGTAAACATTTTCGATATGTCTGGTAACGCTCTTAACCTTAATTCAGCGACGGACTCGGGATAGGGGTGTTACATTTATTGGTATCAGAGCTACGGTTTAGCCGATTCTTGGACTAACATAGCGTGTCAGAGTCTAGCTATACATGTCATATAACTAAATTGTGATAGTGTGATGAATCTTGACGTATAAAATGTGATTTTCATATAGTAATGGATCCCGAAAGAGCAAAGAGGCGATGACGTGAAAGAAATAGACTGCTCCCGCAAGGGTGACAAACAAGGCTCAATCGAGACCGGCTACAAGTGGTCAAAAGGGAGAAGCTAAACAAGCTTTCTTCCAGATGTTGAGTGAGTGGTTCACTCAGTTTGTTAAGAATAACCTGATTGTTTCGCAACCTCCACCCCTGATTAATCCCCCTCAGACTACAGTTGTACCACTAGTTATGCATTCGAATCTATTGAATAAGCCTCCTGTTGACAAGATCCGTAAGTATGAGGCCAAGGAATTCCGAGCTATTAAAGATGATGATGCTGAAAAAGCTGAGTCCTGGATTGAAAACACGATCCAGCTATTTGGTGAAATGTCTCTGACTCCGGATGAATGTATGAAATGTGTTGTATCATTACTCCGAGATGCAGCTTATCAATGGTGGAAAACTCTAATTTCTTTTGTTCTGAGAGAATGAGTTACATGGGATTTCTTTCAGATTGAGTTTCGAAAGAAGTATATCAGTGAGAGATTTGTTGATGAGAAACGGAAAGAATTTCTAGAACTAAAGCACGACCGTATTTCTATTACGGAATATGAACGAGAATTTGTGAGACTGAGTCAGTATGCCCGAGAATGCGTATCATCTGAAGCTATAATGTGCAAAAGATTCAAAGATGGTCTTAATGAAGACATCCGTCTGCTAGTCGGTATTTTGGAAATAAAAGAGTTTGTTGTACTCGTTGACAGAGCTTGCAAAGCTGAGGCACTCGGGAAAGGTAAGAGGAAAGCTAAATCTGAAGCCCGTGATATGAGAAAAAGATTTCCAAGCAAATCATTTTAGTCATCTTCAAAAAAATTTAGAGATAGCCAGAGTCGTTCTAGAGATAATGTGGGACATGCAAATAGAAATCAATCTAGACCACAAATGAGTTCTAAAACTCCAGCAACTTCAGTGGCCAGTGTTGTTAATGTTCGATCTGAGAGACCTGAATGTAAGCATTGTGGAAAGAGGCACCCGAAAAGTTATAGATTAAACGACAGAGCTTGTTTTAGATGTGGATCGCTGAGTCTGTTGAACCAGAGACTGTTCAAAATTTGAGATCTGATAATGCACCTGTGAGAGGTAGGCCATCGAAAAATGTCAGAAATGTTAGCTGTAGTTAGAGAACTATGAGAGACAATGTTGTCAGATCCGAATTAGAGCGCCAGTTAGAGCATATGCTATCTGAGCTCGAGAAGAAGCTTCGTCACCAGATGTTATAACGGGTACTTTTACTCTTTATGATACTTATGTGATTGCTTTGATAGACCCTGGTTCTACTCATTCATATATATATGCATAAATTTAGTATTCAGTAAGACTATGCCTATAGAGTCTACTGAGTTTACTATAAAAGTATCGAACCACTTAGGTAAATGTGTCCTTGTAGACAAAGTATGCAAGAAATGTCTTTCAATGCTCCGAGATATCTGTCTCCCTGCTGATCTGATGCTCTTGCCATTTGATGAATTCGATATTATTCTGGGAATGGATTGGTTGTTTATGCATAGTGCTGTCATGGACTGTAAAAGAAAGACTATAGACTTGAGATGTCCGAATAATGAGATTGTACGGGTTGAGTCTAATGATTTGAAAGGATTGCCTGTTGTGATATCTATTTTGAAAGCTCAGAGTTGTTTGAATAAAAGATATGAGGCATATTATGCTTATGTGATTGATACGAAAGTGTCTGAAAAGAAAGTTAAGTCAGTGCCTGTTATCTGTGAGTTTTTTGATGTATTCCCTGAAGAATTACCGGGTTTACCTCCGATTTGAGAAGTTGAGTTTGGTATTGAACTGTTGCCTGGTACTACACCTATTTCGATAGCTTCGTATAGAATGGCACCAACAGAGTTAAAAGAATTAAAGTCACAATAGCAAGAGTTGACAGATAGAGGGTTTGCTAGATCGAGTTTTTCGCCTTGGGGTGCTCCCGTTTTGTTTGTGAAAAAGAAAGATGGCACAATGAGAATGTGCATTGATTATCATCAGTTGAATAAGGTGACAATAAAGAATAAATACCCGTTGCCCAGAATTGATGATTTGTTTGATCAGTTGAAAGGAGCTACTGTGTTTTCCAAGATTGATCTGAGATCGGGATACTATCAGTTGAGAGCTAAAGATTCTGACATTCCGAAAACTGCTTTCAGAACGAGGTAGGGGCATTATGAATTTTTAGTTATGCCATTTGGACTAACCAATACTCCTGCTGTTTTTATGGATCTAATGAACAGAATTTTTAGACCGTACCTAGATCGATTTGTTGTGGTGTTCATAGATGACATTTTGATTTGTTCTCGTGATGAGACTGAGCATGCGAAACATTTGAAAGTTGTTTTGCAAACTTTGAGAGAAAAACAATTGTATACGAAATTCAACAAATGTGAATTCTGGTTGCACGAAGTTAGTTTTCTGGGACATATTGTGTCAGCATCTGGGATTCGAGTTGATCCGAGCAAGATTTCTGCTATTCTGAATTGGAAACCTCCGAGAAATGTATCTGAAGTCCGTAGTTTTCTGGGTCTGGCTGGTTATTACCGTAGATTTGTGAAAGGTTTTTCGACAATAGCTACTCCGTTGACTAAATTACTTCAGAAAGATGTCAGACTTGAATGGTCAGATAAATGCCAGAAAAGTTTTGACCAATTGAAAACTTTGTTAACAGAAGCTCCAGTGTTAGTATAGCCGAAATCGGGTAAAGAATTTGTTGTATACAGTGATGCTTCGTTAAATGGTCTGGGATGTGTTTTGATACAGGAAGGCAAAGTAGTAGCTTATACCTCGAGACAGTTGAAGCCTCATGAAAAGAATTATCCGACGTACGACCTTAAGTTAGCTGCGATTGTATTTGCGTTAAAGATTTGGCGTCATTATCTGTACAGGGAGAAATGTCACGTCTTCTCAGATCATAAAAGTCTGAAATATTTGATGACTCAGAAAGATTTGAACCTACGTCAAAGAAGATGGTTAGAGCTATTACAAGATTATGAGCTTGCGATAGATTATCATCCGGGTAAAGTGAATGTTGTTGCTGATGCTTTGAGTAGAAAATCATTGTTTGCATTATATGCTTTGAATGCTTAGTTAGATTTGTCTGATGATAGTTCTGTGTTAGTTGAATTAAAAGCTAAACCGTTGTTCTTACAATAGATATGTGATGCTCAGAAATCTGATAATGAATTGCTAGCGAAACGAGCTCAGTGTGAGGTGAATTCTGAATCTAAATTCCAAATTGTTGAAGATTGTTTGAGATTCTGGGATCGTATCTGTGTTCCGAAAAATCCAGAGTTAATTCAGTTGATTTTGAGCGAAGCTCATAGCAATCATCTATCTGTTCATCTGGGAAGCACAAAAATGTATCAAGATTTGAAACGACACTACTGGTGGTCTGGTATGAAACAGGACATTTCTGACTTTGCTTCAAAATGTTAGTTTGTCAGCAAGTGAAAGTCGAATACTAATTTTCGTCTGGGTTGTTGCAACCAATTTTGATTCCTGAGTGGAAATGGGATAAAGTAACTATGGACTTTGTTTCTGGTTTACCTCAGACTTCGAGAAAGAAAGATGCGATATGGGTCGTGGTTGATAGATTAACGAAATCCACCCATTTTATCCCGATAAGGTCTGACTATCCACTCGAGAAAATAGTTGAGCTGTATATTTTTGAGATTGTCAGATTGCACGGGACGCCACTATCTATTGTATCAGATAGGATCTGAGATTCACATCACGGTTCTAGAAGAAATTGCAAGAAGCTTTGGGCACGAAATTACATTTCAGCATAGCCTTCCATCCGTAAACTGATGGTCAGTCTGAGCGGACTATTCAGATTTTGGAAGACATGTTAAGATGTTGTGTGCTAGAGTTTCATGGTTCGTGGGAACAGTATCTGCCACTAATTGAATTTGCATATAATAACAGTTTTCAGACGAGCATCAAAATGGCACCTTATGAAGCTTTGTATGGACGTAAATGTCGTACACCTTTGTATTGGACTGAGCTCAATGAAAATAAGCTACATGGGGTTGATTTGATAAAAGATTCAGAGCAGAAAGTGAAATTGATTCGAGATTCTTTGAAAGCAGCATCTGATCGTTAGAAGTCTTATGCAGACTTGAAACGTAAAGATATAGAATTTGAAATCGGTGACAAAGTATTTCTAAAAGTGTCACCGTGGAAGAAAGTGCTTCGATTCGTACGAAAAGGCAAATTAAGTCCGAGATTCATTAGACCGTTTGAGATCATTGAACGTGTCTGGCCAGTTGCATATAAATTGAAGTTGCCTTCTGAACTAGAAAAGATACACATTGTATTTCATGTTTCGATGCTTTGTAGATATCGATCTGATCCGTCACATGTGATTGCCCCATCTGAAATTGAAATCAGATCTAATATGACATACGAAGAGGAACCAATCCGCATCTTAGCTCGTGAAGTGAAAGAGTTAAGAAATAAGAAAATTTAGTTAGTAAAAGTACTGTGGAATCGGCATGGAATGGAAGAGGCTACCTGGGAGCCTGAAGATTCAATAAGACAACAATATCCGAATCTGTTTAACGGTAAGATTTTCGGGGACGAAAATCCCTAAGGGGGAGAATTGTAACAGTCCGATTTATACCCTAGTCAGAACAGTGGTTTTAGAACCACAAATCCGAGTCCGTATAATATTTTAATACTATATTCTGTGCCGTTAATATATGATTTAGCATGTGGCAAATTTTCGTAAGTGAATTTGTTTGTTCGTGTGTTTAATTTCAGCAAAGGATTGATTTGCATTAAATGTGGAAGTTGTATGCCATATGTTGATGTACTAATGTGTTGTGGCTTATTAAAGTTATGGCCTTAAATGGCAATTTAACCACTAATAGTTAGTGGGTGAATGTGGTCAAAAATGACCTTGTATAATATGCTTTATATATTTTATTTTGAAGGTTAAATTTGTAAATGGGTTATTAAGTTATATTATGATAGAATAAAGCATAAAAAAATGGCCATTTTCTATTCATTCTTTCACCGAAAATACAAAGAAAAGAAAACAAGGTTTTAAGCTAGCTATATTCAGCCATTGTTCAAGCTTAAATTCAAGGTTAGTTTCTGATCTGTTTTCGATAATTGCTACGTTTTTGCATTTGAGAGCTATGAAACCCATGTCTCAATTTCATGAATTGATGATGTTTGTGAAAAATGCCATTGATGCTATGTTAAGCTTTGTGATGCTTTAAGGTGTTAAATGATAGATTGGTGGTAGATGAACATGTTTTATTCTTGAAGTTTTGATGAATTTAGCTTAATAGGCTTAAATTGAGAAAATGACAAATTGAGGGACTAATTTGTGAATTTGATGAAAATGTGGGCTTGTATGTGATATATATGTATTCGGCCAAGCTTGTGTATAAGTAGATTTTGTGAATTTGATGTTTTGAGAAAAATGGACTAAATTGCTAAGTTGTGCAAATATGAGGGTTATTTTGCAAATAGCCATAAATATGTGTCTTCGGATTGAATTGAATGAACTAGTGAATAAAAGGGTTAATTCTGAACATGTTTAGATCAAGAACCGGGGAAAACGGATATAGATCGCGGGAAAGCGAAAGTTATCGAGTAGCCGTTTTCTATTCCGATAAACCGAATCTGAGGTAAGTCACTATACAAGTAAATGAAAATATATGCATTTGAAATTGTTCATATGTTTAATGATGATAATGAATGCTTATGAGAAGTTCTGTAATTGAATTCCGAGATAAGTTTGGTATAATGACTAAGTCTGAGAAGCCTTATATGAACCTTGACATAGGTATCTGTTCTGTTTTATCATGTAAGACCACGTCTGGGATGTTGGCATCGTTTTGAGACTCGTGTAAGACCACCGTGAGTGACAAAGGGCATCAATATCGACATTATGTAAGACCACGTCTGGGACGTTGGCATCAATATAAACTTTACGTATAAGACCACGTCTGAGACGTTGGCATCATTATGTCGCTTACGTGTAAAACCATGTCTGGGACATCGGCATCGTTTTAATTTGTATAAGACCCTTTCTTGGACACTGGCATCGATATCCGAGTGCATGTAAGAACTCGTCTGGGACGTTGGCATTGTACAATCATTCTGATCTTTTTGAGTATCCCATTGAGATTATTACTTTTCAACGGGCAAGTCTATAATGCTAACTGCAAATTCGAGCTATGAACAAATATGTGATAGTAAGTTTAATTCAGGTATGTTGATTATACACTAAATGTGTATATAAGGTAAGCATTAATATAATTCTACTATGATGCCATGAATATAGTAATGAGATATGTGTTTATGTGATCTTTGAATTGGGAGTATGGCTAATGTGGTCAAAGGTGTATGACTCAAAGAAATTATATATGTATTTTATGCTAAGTTGTTGTATATTGACTTACTAAGCTTTGGGAAAGCTTACTCTGTGTGTGTGTTTATTCTGTTTTATAGGTCGTCAAAGCTACTGAAGGCTAGGGACCGTCTTGGATCGTCATCACACTATAGAACTCATTTGGGTACATTTTGATGTTGTATGAAGCTAGATATGGCATGTATAGGCTAGTATTTTGGGTATAAATAGTTATGTGATCTTAACAATGTGATTTGGCTATTTAAGAGTTGAGACTTTGCTTAAATGAATGTGTTATAGAATGTATCTTTTGGTATGATGAAAAGAATGTGGAATGGCCAAGTTTGAATGAGCAATTGCATGAATTAATCTTGTAATGATATGAGTTTTAATTCTTGAAATTTGCCTTAATTGGAATTAGTTGTGAATGTAAGGTTTGAATGGTTATTTTGGTATGCTTTTGATGGTTTTATGTGCATGAAATGTCTTATTGAATATGGCTTGTAGGTATGACCCCTTTGTGGGTAGCATTTGGCCTTGTAAATGGCCTATAATGTCGCACGGTTGAGGCACACGGCGTGCCTTTGACCGTGGGTAAATTGGCAGAATACAGCCTAAAAATCACACGGCCTCGACCCGGGCATGTCACCAGGCCGTGGTGTATAAGTCAGTAGCTAGCATAAAAATACGCGGCCTTGGCATGGGCGTGCTTGGTGGCCGTGGTGGGGAAGTTAGTATATGACCTAAAAGTACACGGCCATGGCACACAGGCGTGCCTAATAACCGTGTTGGTATAATTTGTAAACAAGGTTGGACTCGGGTGTGTCTAGAAGCAGTGGAAGACACACGGTCTCCTCCCACGGGCATGTCTCCCCTGTATTTTAGAAAAGTTTCAAATTTTCATGGAATTTCATAGGTGTTTCAGTTTAGTCTCGACTCGACTTCTAAACATGATTAAGGTCGTGAGGACCCGTTTAAGGGACACTATGTTTGAGAGTGTCGATTGAATGTATGATTGTCTGTAAAAATTTTCGATATGTCTGGTAACGCTCTTAACCTTAATCCGGCGACGGACTCGGGATAGGGGTGTTACAAAGTCGACCCACCCAGCCAACACACCAATATCGTAGCATAGTTGCTAATAGTAACGCAGCAAAGCTGCTAATAACAGTAAACGTGGATAAGCTACTAAAATCGGAATACGTGGCGAAGCCACTAGAACAGTAAAAACGTGGTAGAGCCACTAGTACAGTACTTCCTCCAAATTAGAATCCCAACCCCAATGCAGAATGTCGTGTCATAACTAGTACGTGTATGCAATATGTCATATGCATAACCAGTCATATAGATATCATACACACATCAACATAATCTACCACTAGGGGTATAATGGTCATCTTGTCGGTTAGGGGTAAAATGATAATTCTACCCTACAAGGGTATTTCGGTCATTCTATTCTACAAGGGTATTTCGGTCATTTTACTCATTAGGGTATTGGTATAGTTAATGACCTTTCCAAAGGCTTACAGTCGCCTCGAACGACTCGGATAACCTATATGGCCAAACTAGTCTAATTGGGCCTAAGGCCCATTACTCGGCCCATGTGAGTCTACACGCTCGTGTAGCCCGTTCAGCCTACATTACGTCACGGCTATGTGAACTTCACAGCCAAATCCATTAATAGTCACTTACCGTGTATTTCGTCCATGTGGGGCCAATGAACCCATTGGGCCCATATTGTCTATTTCAGCCCAACAAGGCCCATTACGACCTAAGCCCACGAGAACGTTCATGGCAGCCTTTACAGTTTGTCGCCAATGGTTGTGGCTCGATTTATCCCTAAGAGTGTTCGTACGCTCGTAAGCCCTCAGATGCCAAAGTTTCGGCTTGTGCCGAATCATAGTAGCACAGGGGTGTGAATACACCATTGTCCAGCGTTTTAACAGTACAATACTCGGTGTATGACTACATACTTATTAGCGAAGTCGAGTGAACCACTCATGAGTCCAACGCCTACATCAATCAATATTTTCGATTAGTGTTAATACCCATCACTTCCACTTAATCTTAAAAGAACGGCATTGGCACTTACCTTAACCAACGTGTGACTTGGCCCGCTAAGTATGTTACTCAAAAAAGGATTGCACCCTTTCCTGCTGAAATACTGTATTAACAAAAGAATCCATTACTCAACAACACACGATCTAGAACTTGAGTCGATAACTAACATTAACAAAAGCCCAAATCAAAAGATAGGGTATCAGCCAAGCCCAAAGTGCTAGACCAAAATGCTTACCCCAAATCGCGTGATAAGAAAACAGTTTCGGTGACTACCTTGAGACCCTCCTTCACTTCACTAAAAACCTAGAAACCAACAACCTCCACACCAAAAGGAAAGGATCATGATTTCGGCAATCAAAGTACAAAAAGATGAGCATTCGGCTATAAGAAGAAAATTAACCCTTGGTCACAAGAAAAGGATTAAGAACACATACCGTTTGACAAAACACTCGCAGAATTGAAGTAGAGAAGAAGAGTGTTAAAGATTTGGTCAACGCCCCACAAACTGAGAAGGTCAGAGAAGAAAAGATACACTTAGAGGATAGGGGAAAACTGATTCAGGAAGAGAATGAAAAGGAATGAAACGAAGGGACAGATGAATTCAGCTTCAAAGGACTATCCACAAAAAACTCAGTCACCTCCTAATGGAATGCCAAAAAAGGAAAAGAAAAGCAAGAGTTCTAATCAAAATTTGGCACTTGATGTGTTGGATTTCGGCAAAGTGAACAAAAAGAACTTGGGAAAAATAATATCAAACGAGAAAAGGACCCGAATGGTCAAAACGCAAAAACACACAAAAACTAAAAGAGAGGAAAACTCGAAATGAAAATAAAGAAAACTCAAAATGGCAGAGACAATATTTGGCTTCTACCCTCTCATCAAATGCCGAAAATGCACTACATGAGCTCCCCTAGTCGAAATCCCCATCCTCTAACTACCCCTCATACCTCAATCCCTCAAAACTCTCCACTGATTTCTCTTTGATTTACTCCAAACCTCCCTATTCAAATCCATTCAAATTTGATGACCGAGTCTCCAACCACCGCTGCAGAGTTTGAATCAAACTTTACCTCTCACACCACAAAGTCATAAAATAAAACCTCCTACTTGAATGCCATAGGATTCGAACCCCTTCCCTCTTGCATGCCCAACACGCCACTTGCCACCACAACATAAGATCTCCTGTGTCATAAAACAAACACAACTTAATATATGCCTTGTAAGCTAACATCCAGGTTCCCCAAAAGAGCAAAAATCAAAATTTTGCCAAAGGCCATACTTGAACCCAGGCTCCCTAAATACCCCAGTACACACCCAAAACACTTAGCCAGTGAAACAGACAAGAATTTTTCAGGACATGAAAAATCAAAGACCCTATATTTTAGGGGTTACAATTCTATCCCCTAAAAGAAATTTCGGCCTCAAAATTTACCTGGTCAAAATAGGTGATGTTGACGCATCGCCTCCTCAGGCTCCCACGTGGTTTCCTCTAAACTGTGATTACACCAAAGCACCTTGACTAAAGGAATAGATTTCCTCCTTAATACCTTAACGTCACGATCCAGTATCTGCACCGGTTCTTCCTCAAAAGTCAAATCAGGTCTAACCTTGATCTCCTCCACTGACACTATATGTGAGGAATCAGAACGGTATCGCCTTAGCATGGGGATGTGGAATACATCATGTATCTGGTTTATCTCAGAAGGCAGTTCAAGTTGATAGGTGACTATTCCCACACGCTTTAATATCCAGTAAGGTCCGATGAATCTAGGGCTCAGTTTGCCTTTCTGTCCAAATCTCAGAATCTTCTTCCAAGGTGAGACCTTCAAGAAGACATAATCCCTCACAGAGTACTCTATCTCTTTACGCTTTAAATCAGCATACGACTTCTGCCTATCAGATGCTTCCTTTAACCGGTCTCGAATCAACTTTTCTTTTTTTTCGGTTTCAGAAACTAACTCTGGCCCAAAAATCACTGCTCACCAAGTTCTATCCAATAGGTAGGTGTGCGACACCTACGACCATATAATGCCTCGTACGGTGCCATCTGAATGCTGGATTGGTAGCTGTTGTTATATGCGAACTCTGCTAATGGCAAGTAGTCTTCCCAACTGCCTTTGAAATCAATTACACAGCTTCTTAACATGTCTTCCAATATCTGAATCACCCTCTCCGACTGACCGTCAACTTGAGGATGAAATGTCGTACTAAAATCCAACCTTGTACCCAACGCCTCGTGTAATTTTTTCCAAAATCGAGATGTGAATCTAGGATCTCTGTCCAAAATGATAGAAACTGGTACCCCATGCAATCTCACAATCTCAGCCACATATAACTTAGCCAACTTCTGCAGCGAATAATTAGTGCAGGCCGGTATAAAGTTGGCAGATTTAGTCAGTTAGTCAACAATAACCCATACAGAGTCCTTCTTGGTTGGCGTTAAGGGTAGCCCACTTACAAAATCCATGGTTACCTTCTCCCACTTCCAGAGTGGAATCTTTACTAGCTGCAATAACCAGAAGGCAGTTAATGCTCAGCCTTAACTTGCTGGCATGTCAGGCACTGACCCACGAAATTAGTAACCTTGCGCTTAAGCCCCGGCCACCAGTACAGTTCATGCAAATCTCGATACAACTTGTTTCCACCAGGATGCATAGCATAAGGACTGCTATGTGCCTCCTGTAGGATAGACTGCGTTAGATTAGAATCTCTCGGTATGCAAACTCTTCCACAAAAACACAGTACCTCTTTACTATTCAACCCAAAATCCGCAGTCTCCTTTTTCTCCACCGATCGGAAACGAGGAACCAATGACCCATCCAATAACTGTTTCTCCTTAGTTTGATCAATCCAAGTCGACCTCACTCAGAGTTCAGCTAACAAACTACCATCTTCAAACAGGCTGAGACGAGCAAACATTGCTCTTAAATCCGATACAACCCTACGACTCAGTGCATCGGCTACTACGTTAGCTTTACCAGGATGGTACTCAATCGAGCAATCATAATCCTTAAGTAACTCTATCTATCTTCGTTTCCTAATATTTAACTCCTTCTGAGTAAGGAGGTACTTGAGGCTTTTATGATCTGCGTAAATAATAGACTTCTCACCGTATAAGTAATGCCTCTAAATCTTCAGTGCGAACACCACTGCAGCTAACTCCAAGTCATGAGTGGGGTAATTCGCCCCGTGAGTCTTAAGTTGACGAAACGCTTATGTAACCACCTTACCCTCTTGTATCAACACACAACCTAATCTAGTGTGTGACACATCACTGTAGATAGTGAATTCTTTCCCAGACTCTGGCTGTATTAACACAGGGGCTTCAGTCGGAACTTTCTTCAGTTTCTCAAAACTCTCTTGCTGCTTATCAGTCCAATTAAATGGTACCCCTTTACGCAGTAACTTAGTTAGAGGTGTAGCAATCAGTGAAAACCCTTCAACAAAACGTCTGTAATACCAAGCCAGACCCAGAACACTTTGAATCTGAGATACAGCCTTTGGTGGTTTCTAATTCAATACAGATTCAATTTTTCGAGGATCCACTCTAATCCCCTCGGCAGACACCATGTGACCAAAAAATGTCACTTCTCTCAACTAGAACTCACACTTGTTGAACTTTGCGTACAGCTGCTTTTCCCTCAAAATCTGCAAAACAATTCGAAGATGTGCATCATGATCCTCCTCGATTTTTGAATACACCAGGATGTCGTCTATAAACACAACTACGAACCGGTCCAAATACGGCTGGAACACTCAGTTCATCATATCCATGAAAGCAGCTGGTGCATTCATAAACCCAAACGACATTACTAGAAACTTGTAATGACCATAACGAGTCCTAAACGCAGTCTTATATGCATCCGCCTCCTTAACCTTTAGCTGATGGTATCTAGATCGAAGATCTATCTTGGAGAAAACTGAAGCTCCTTGCAGTTGGTCAAACAGATCATCTATCTTAGGTAAAGGATAATTATTCTTAATAGTCAGTTTGTTCAGTTGACGATAATTGATGCACATACGCATGGATCCATCCTTCTTCTTCACGTATAACACTGGTGCTCCCCGTGTAGACACACTCAGCCAAATGAACCCTCAGTCCAATAGCTCTTGAATTTGAGCCTTTAACTCTATCAGCTCCTTCAGTGCCATCCTATTAGGGGCGATGGACACCAGATCTATTCTCGGTAGGAGCTCGATACCAATTTTGACCTCACAATCTGGAGGCAACCCAAGAAGCTCTTCAGGAAATACGTCCAAAAACTCTTGAACAGTTCTGACATTTCCAACAGAAGGACCTTAGAATAGAACTGCTAACATGAGCTAAAAACGTCTCGCAACCCTTGGGAACCAGTTTCTCAACCCTTAATGCTAAGATTACATTAGAAAAATAATCTCTTTGCTCCCCTATCACAACCACATCCTCATCCTTAGAAGACTTTAACACCATACGCTTAGTAGCGCAATCCAAATATCGCACGGTGTTTCAGTAGCCAATCCATGCCCATTATAAGATCATATTCACCAAATGGCAGTTCCATCAAATTCGCTGGAAAGACAACCCCTTGGACCTCTAGGGGCACGTCTCTGAACAACTTATTCACCCTAACCGACTGTCCCAATGGACATAACACAGCCATATCACTATCAATAATTTCAAACTGAAAACCCAACGTCCCAAACACAGTGCATGCAACATACGAGTGTGTAGACCCAATGTCAATTAAAGTAGTGTATGGTACATCATAAATTAGGAACACATAGGTTATGACATCAGGGGTGTCGCCATCCTCTCGGCGATGAACAACATAAACCAAGGTTGGCTGTCTCGCCTCAGTGTTACCAGCACCTCTGCCTGGTGCTCCATGACCACTTCCCAAACCATTTCCCCTTCTAGCATGACCACGGCCTCTCGGCGGCTGCTGCCTACCTCTCCCCGACTGGACATGGCCCTGACCTGCTGCTTGCATCTGAATAGGCCTCTGAGTACAGTTCTTAATTTGATGATCCATAAACCCACATCCAAACACGCCTCGCTTCTTTTCACCACACCTCGATGAGCTCTCCCACAATGCTGCAAAGTCATGCATGTTTAACCATAGTAACAGGAACTGCTCGGACTGACCCATCATATCTGGCCTTCTTTATAAGCCTTCTAGAAAAACCCAAGGGACCTGAATCCCTTTTGAATCTACACTTATCTTTCTCGCGATTCTAGCGCTCAGAGCACTTCACATCTTCAGTAATTTTTTTTCTCAACAAAGGCAGTAAAGTCTCGCTCCCTCTGAGGAGTGATTAGCACACATAACTCATCCTGGAGGCCATCTTCGAACCACACACAATGTTCATACTCAATTGTGACTATACCGCTAGCATAACGACTTAACTGTAAGAATTCCGCTTCATATACTACCACTGTCTTATTCCCCTGGGTCAGACTCAGAAATTCCTTTCTTCGGGCGTCCACATAACTTGCGCCCACACACTTCCTTTGAAAGGCCATCTTGAAGAAATCCTACGTCAAATGGTCAGCCTGTGTACCCTTTCTTACAGTGAGCCACCACTGGTATGCCTCGTCTCGCAGTAAGGACATTGCTCCCTTTAATTTCTGTTCCACAGTACAGTCGAGGTCATCCATTATCCGCTCGGTAGCCTCTAACCAATACTCTGCTACATTTGGGGCTACACCAGAAATACCCCTAAAGATTTCTACTCTATTAGACCGAAGTCGCTCAGAAATTGACCCACGGCCCACTGATCCAGTACTCACTCCAACAACCCTTTCAAGAACACTTAGCATTGCTTGGGATAGAGCATCATCCCCAACTGCTCGATCATGAGACTCGTCTCTCATTCTCGTGAGGTGGTGCTTCCCAGCAGCATGTGACTGACGTCAAGACCAGCCTCTAACACCTCGCCTTCTACCGTGGCTTCGAGTACCCCTTCCGCGAGTACCTCTTGCGCTAATATCGACACTGTGTATTTTCTATTTTAAAAGTCTTATGAATCAGTTAATAGTTCCAATAATTATCAACCAATGTTTTATGAAAATTAGTATTTAAAGTTTTTGTTTTCGCAGATCGAGATTTCTCACTCCGGTTTTTAGTCTTCTACAGTCTCAGTTTACCCTAACAAAAGAGTTTTAGCAAAGTACAACTATCTATAGTAGTTTCTCATTATAACATTTCAGTATATAGCAGTAAACAGTGTTAGAGAACTTACAGATTTGGCGCCAGAGACTTGGTGTGCCATACTTTCAATAACAATCTTCCAATTTTATTTCCAAAACCAAATTTAGACAATTTTAGAAAAAATTTCGAGAACCCATTCCACGGCCATGTTTTGCAACTAGGCTCTGATACCACTAAATGTAACACCCCAAACCCGGCCTAGATGTTATGATCGGATCTGACGTGTCACATCAAAGTGTTGATTTGAAAACTTGTCTTGTCGGTGAAAGTTTGTGCCTAAAGTTTAAATCCCTTTTAGCTAATTGCAATTGAAAATGTTGGTGTTGAAAAAAAAATCAAAACATGTTGGCCAATTCTTGGTCATATCATTTGCTACAAGTTTATCAGTCTGAATTAAAAACCACAGAAATGCGTGATTTTCTTTGGAACCAGTTATTATTTTGAAAACCTGTGTTTCCTATCTAGTAGGTTGAAGTAAGAAGTTAAAACCAAGTAAAAGTTAAACCTCAATGGCCTTAATACATAAATATCAACCCCAAAATAAAATATTTAAAATAACTAGGTATAAATCAAAATGTTCGCGCACATGTGGCCACCTCTGAGTCTCTCGCAGCTCCAAATCATCTAAAGTTGGGGATAACCTGTACAGTTAAAAGAAAAGGATGAGTTACGAGAACTCAGTGTGTAATCCCCTATCATGCAGTAACAGTCTAGGCCAGAGCCCTATTCAGTAATAGAATCGAGTGGGCCTTAGCCCAATACAGTATTGTATGGGTATAAGCCCAAATAATAACAGAGTAGAACAGTGATGCAACCCAACCCAATCCAGCCAACACACCACCCGTACCAATCAACACACCATGTGGGGACTAAGTCTACCCACCCTGCCAACACACCAATATCACAAAGATAGTCGCATTATAACGCAAAGAAAGTCGCTAATAATAGATAAATGTGGCCAAGCCACTAAAATCAGAATACGTGGCGAAGCCACTGGAAAAGTAAAAATGTGGCAGAGCCACTAGTACAGTACTTCCTCCAAATCAGAATCCCAACCCCAATGCAGAATTTCGTGTCATAAATATTACGTGTATGCAATATGTCATATTCATAAGTAGTCATATAGATATCATACACACATCAACATAATCTACCACTAGGGGTATAATGGTCATCTCATCGATTAGGGGTAAAACAGTAATTCTACCTTACAAGGGTATTTCGGTAATTCTACCCTATAAGGTATTTAGGTAATTCTACCCTACAAGGGTATTTCGATCATTCTACCCTACAAGGGTATTTCGGTCATTCTTCCCTACAAAGGTATTTTGATCATTCTACTCATTAGGGTATCGGTATAGTTAACGACCTTTCCAAAGGCCTATAGTCGCTTCAAATGACTCGAATAACCTATATGGCCAAAACAGTGTAATCAGGCCCAAAGCCCATTTCTCGGCCCAAGTGGGCCTACACGCTCGTGTGGCCCGTTCAACCCACATTTCATCACGGCTATGCAAGCTTCGCAGCCCAATTCTTTATTAGTCACTTACCGTGCATTTCGTTCATATGGGGCCTATGAGCCCATTGGGCCTACATCGTCCATTTCAACCCAATGAGTCCTATTGCGACCTAAGCCCATGAGAACATTCGTGGCAATCTCTACAGTCTGTCACCAACAGTTGTGGCTCGATTTATCCCTACAAACGTTCGCACGCTCGTGAGCCCTTAGATGCTGAAGTTTCGGCTTTTCGACTTTTGCCGAATCACAATAGCACAAGGGTGTGAATACATTAAAACCATTGTTATATTTCCAAAATCCCGACTAGCAAACGAATGTCTTCATTAATACCATCTTCGAATCATTTGCACATTATGGCTTCAGAAGATACACATTCCCAAGCATACTGACTTAATCTCACGAATTCTCGTTCATACTCAGAAACAGTCATTCGGCCCTATTTAAGTTTTAAAAATTCCTTTTGTTTCTGATCAACGAATCTTGCACTGATATATTTCTTCCGGAACTCAATCTGAAAGAAGTCCCATGTAACTCGCTCTCTTGGAACAATAGAAATTAAGGTTTTCCACCATTGATAAGCCGCATCTCGAAGTAACGATACAACACACTTTATGCATTCTTCTGGAGTTAGAGACATTTCATCGAATACTCGGATAGTATTTTCAATTCAGAACTCGGCCTTTTCAGCATCATCATCTTTAGTAGCCCGAAATTCTTCGGCCCCATACTTACGGATCTTGTCAATTGGAGGCTTACTTAACAGATTTAGATTTGCAGTTGGAGGTATATCGAATGTCTGAGGGGGATTAACCGCGGGAGGAGGTTGCGAAACAGTCGGATTATTCTTTACAAACTGAGTGAACCAATCATTCATCATTTGGAAGAAAGCTTGTTTAACTTCTCCCTCTTGACCGCTCGTAGCCGGTCTCAATCCAGAGGGCGCTATCCCTTACACGGGAGTAGGTGCATTACTTTCTATGTCGTCAGCTACGACTCTTTCGGGATCTATTACTATACAAAAACCACATTTTATACGTCAGGATTCATCACACTATCACAATTCAGATATATGACATGTATAGCTAGACTCTGACACACTACGTTAGTCCGAGAATCGGCTAAACTGTAGCTCTGATACCAACCAAATGTAACACCCCTATCCCGAGTCTATCGCCGAATTAGGGTTAGGAGTGTTACTGGATAGATCGAAAAGCATTTACAGAAATTCATACACACAATCATCATTATCAAACATAATGTCCCTTAAATGAGTCTTCTAGACCATAAGCATGCTTATAAACTGAGTCGGGACTAAATCGAAACACATACAAAAATTCTCAAAAATTTAAAACTTTTGTAAGTTTCAGGGGATACACGCTCGTGGGGGTAGGTCGTGTGCCTCCTACGACTGCTAGACACCCCCGTGTGTCCTTGCCGTGGTCGAAACTGACTATCCTGACTTGGTCCCCACGATCATTAGGCACGCCGGTGTGCCACAACCGTGTGACATTATAGGCCATTTTCAAGGCCAAAATGCCACCCACTTGGGTCATACCTACAAGCAACACTTGCCAACACCATTCATGTATATATAGCAACCAAAAACATACTAAAATTTACCATTCAATCTATACATTCAATAGCCATTTCATTCATATCAACTTTCCAAGCAAAACATATATATAACCTAAGCATCATTCATCCAAATACTTACCAAAAACTTGACCAATTCATATGTTTCAACCAAATCAAGATATACATCAAACATCACATTTATTTAGGCAAGTACTCAACTCATAATTAGCCAAATCTCATGGCTAAATTCATATACCAAACTTATACCAAATACTAGCCTATACATGCCATATCTAGCTATGTACATTTTCAAAGTGTACCAAAAAGGGTTTAGTAGTGTGATGACAATCCTTGATGGTCCCGAGCCTTCAGTAGCTTTGACAACCTATAAAACAAAGAAAAAACACATAGAGTAAGCTTTCCTAAAGTGTAGTAAGTCATATACAAATAAACTTAACATAAAGGCATATATGCATAAGGTACATTGGTACACAACATTTACTTAGCAAATTATCACATTTATGCTTTAGTCCATATACTTGGCATGGCTTGCCATATTCATCAATTCAAAAGTCACATATATACAAAGCTCTTTCATGCTTACTTTCACATATCATATTGCTATTCCCATATACATACTCATCATAGTAAAAGTCACATAAGTACTTACCTTGTATACACATTTAGTGTATGAAAAACGTACCTGAAACGTATATTCACTCACTCAACAAACCATAGATCGGATTTGCAATTCGCTTCATAGACCTACCCGTAGAACCGTTAGGAATCTAGTAGGATACTCAGAAAGCTTGGAATAGTCGTACAATGCCAACGTCCCAGACGAGGTTTTACATGCACTCAGATATCGATGCCACTGTCCCGGACAGGGTCTTACACGAATCAATACGATGTCGATGTCCCAGACATGGTCTTACACGCAAAGATCATAACGATGCCAAGTCCCAGACGAGGTCTTACACGTAACACTCATATCGATGCCAACGTCCCAGACGAGGTCTTACACGAAAAAATCATATCGATGCCAACGTCCCAGAGGAGGTTTTACACGAGTCTTAAATCAACGCCAACGTCCCAGTCGTGGTCTTACATGATAAAACAGAATAGATACCTATGTCATAATATAACTAATCCTATCTATTCCTAGGTTCATACGGGACTTCTTGGACTTAGTCACTATGTCGAACTTATCTCAAAATTCATATGCATAATCCTCTCATAAGCATCCATTATCAAATTAGTCATATGAAAAATTACAATTTCATACAAGTACATTTATTTGCATAATGACTTACCTCTAATTCGATTTATCGAAATGAAAACGGCTACTCTGTCACTTTTGCTTTCCTGCGATCTAAGTCCGTTTTCCTCGAGTCTTGATCTAAGCATATTCAGAATTAACCCTTTTATTCACCAATTCCTTCAATTCAATCCAAGGACACACATTTATGGCTATTTGCAAATTAACCCTCATATTTGCACACTTTATCAATTTACTCTATTTTTCTCAAAACATCAAATTCACAAAATCTACCCATGCTCATGCTTAGCCGAATATTCCTACATCACATATAAGCCCACATTTTTCATCAAATTCACAAATTAGTCCCTCAATTTGCTATTTTCATAATTTAGCCCTATTTAGCTAAATTCATCAAAACTTCAAGAACAAAACATGTTCATCTAGCTCAAATCTTTCATTTATCCACTAAACTCATTTCAAAACTCAACATATCAACAATGGCATCTCACACAAACATCATCAATACTTAAAATTAGTACATGGGTTAAATAGCTCTTGAAGCAACAATTACAAAAACGTAGAAATTATCAATAACTGATCGAAATCTAACCTTGAATTAAGCTTGAATGTGCCAAAAATTAAAAGAATAAAACCCTTTCTTCTTCCTCTTGTTTTCGGTCAAAAAGATGAAAATAAGGATGGCCATTTTTCATGTTTTTATCACATATAACATACTTAATAATTAATTTACCCTTTTAGCCATGTAAAACAAAATTTTATGACATAAATAACAAGGTCATTTTTTACCATATCCACCCACTAATTAAATAGTGGTTCAATTGCCATTTAAGGCCATAACTTTAAAAAGCCACAACATATTAGTACTTAAACAAATAGCATACAATTTTCACATTCAAGGCAATTTCATCCTTTTGTCAAATTAAACACACAGACGGACAAATTAACTTACAGAAATTTAACACATGCTAAACCACATATCAACTGCACAGAATATAGTATTAAAATATTATACAAACTCGGATTTGTGGTCCCAAAACCACTGTTCTGACTAAGGTATAAATCGGTCTGTTACACTCACCTTAACCAATGTGTGACTTGGCTCGCTAAGTATGTTACTCGAAAAAGGGTTGCACCCCTTCATGCAGAAATACTGTATTAACAAAAGAATCCATTACTCAACAACGCATGATTTAGAACTTGAGTCGATAACTAACATTAACAAAAGCCCAAATCCAAAGATAAGGAATCAACCAAGCCCAAAGTGCTAGACCAAAACTCTTACCCCAAATCGTGTGATAAGAAAACGGTTTCGGTGACTACCTTGATACCCTCTTTCACTTTACTGAAAACCTAGAAACCAACAACCCCCACACCAAAAGGAAAGGATCATGATTTCGACAATCAAAGTACAAGAAGATGAGCATTCGACTATAAGAAGAAAGTCAACCCTTTGTTGTAAGAAAAAGATTAAAACACCTACCCTTCGACAAAACACTCACAGAATCGAAGTAGAGAAGAAGAGTGTTAAAGATTCAATCAATGCCCCACAACCTGAGAAGGTCAAAGAAAATAGAGGACAGGGGAAAACCGATTCAAGAAGAGAAGGAAAAGGAATGAAATAAGGGACAGATGAATTCAGCTTCAAAGGGCTATCCATAGAAAATTCGGTCACCCCCTAATAGAATGCCAAAAAAGGAAAAGAAAAGCAAGAGTGGTAATAAAAATTCGGCAATTGATGTGTTGGATTCCGAAAAAGTGAACAAAAAGAACTTGGGAAAAATAATATCAAACGAGAAAAGGACCCGAATGGTCAAAACATAAAACGCACGAAAACAAAAGAGAGGAAAACCTGAAATGAAAATAAAGAAAAATCAAAATGGTAGAGACAATATTCGGCTTCTACCCTCTCATCAAATGCCGAAAATGCACTAAATGAGCTCGCCTAGCGGAAAGGCCCCTAATCTAGCTACCCAATTCGGCTATGAATCCCCCTCACACCTCAATCCTTCAAAACTCTCCACTGATTTCTCCTTGATTTACTCCAAACCTCCCATTCAAATCCATTCAAATTTGATGATTGAGTCTCCAACCACCTCTGCAAAGTTTGAATCAAACTCTACCTCTCACGCCACAGAGTCATAAAATAAAACCTCCTACTTGCATGCTAAGGGATTCGAACCCCCTCCCTCTTGCATGCCCAACACGCCACTTGCCACCACAACACAAGATCTCTTGTGTCATAAAACAAACACAACTTAATATATACCCTTTAAGCTAACATCCAGGTTCCCCAAAAGAGAAAAAATCAAAATTTTGCCAAAGGCCATACTTGAACCCAGGCTCCCTAAATACCCCCATACACACCCAAAACACTTAGCCATTGAAGCAGACAAGCAATTTGTCAGGACATGAAGAATCAAAGACCTTATATTTTGGGCATTACAAATTTGATGTTGTTTCATGTTTGTGATGATATCTTATGGCATAATGGTTAGAACTAGGAACATAATATGTTTTAGTATGCTTTTGGTGTATCTTGAATAGGTCTATTGAATGGCTAATGGCATGGTTATGGCATAGGTAAACAATTGATTGTGTACTTGATTTATAAGGCAAATTTTGACACACACGGGCTAACACACGACCATGTGTCACACATGGGCTTGTGAGCCAACTGTGTGCTCTATATGGTCAGGGTGGTTTGGGGTAGACATGGTCTCAATCTATTACACAGCTTAGTGACACGGCCTTAGCCTGTGGCATGACCGTGCAACCCTGTTTTACACTTTTGCCTAATCTTTTCTAAAATGTTTTAAATGAGTATATGTTTGTTTTGAAATTGATTTTAGAGCTTTTGTAAGCTTGAATTAAGTTCAAATCTGTATGCAAGATATAAAACATATTTTTTTTGATGAATTGATGATTTAAAATTGTTTTGAATAAAATACATGAATTAAATTGCATGTTCTGGCTTTATTATTTACTGTATCATTCTGTAACTTGATTCTAACGACGAAGACAGGTGAGGGGTGTCACAATATTATTAAAGAAATTAAGAATCATGTAAAATATTTATTTCGTGAATGTTTCATGTAATAATGATATTGTAGAATAAATAAGACTTTAAAAGTGAAAACATAGAGGAAATTAAAGAATCGAGCATAAGTGATAAAATCGTGACATATACTTATCTTGTCATATAAAGTGTAATCGTGATGTTAATTAAATAATAATGTTAAAAAGAATAAATCATGTAAAAACCCTGGTAAACTAGGTAGAAATCATGGGATATAATTGACATGCCATAGGAAACCTAGCGCACTCGTGTAATTAGCATTTCGATGCTCGTGACATGATTATTAGCACTTATGTGCTTGTTTTTCGAGCACTTCTATAACACCTCTTACTCGAGCCCGAGCCTAAACTCGGGCAACAGATGCTACATTTGACTATTGAGTCACTTCCATTCTAAATTCACTAATTATGTTTCATTTCAATTTATAAAAGCTTATTTAATACAAACTACTTTAATTTCCAATGATTCAATTACATTTTCATATTTCATAAGCTATACTTAACTTTTAGATTCTCACTTCTTTATAATTCATGTCAATGTACTTATTGTTATTTCATTAATTTTCCTCCTCCTCCTCAACATTCCACACCAATAATATATATAAAAGAATCATTGAATTTAAGTATAGCATTCATATACAAAATCTATTTAATATAGATTAAAATCAAACATTATATTTCCTTCACAAATAAAACACAAATATGGTAAGATTACTAAGACTCTTACCTTTCTTCTTGAATTCAATCTTCAAATCAAACTATTCACACTTGTATTTATTTTATGATTTTCATATTTTAGCATACTTTTATTTCATTTACAAATTTAATCTATAAGTCTTAAATTTTAACAACTTAAACCAGTGTAGTCCAAAAACAAGTTTCATTTGACATTTCTAAAACTAGACATGTTGACCTTAATATAGAAGTTATGATCAAAATTTTAAATCAAGCTAATTAATTTAGTTTTTTCTTCAAATCCTCTCATGTTCTACTACTAGGCAGTTTTGACCCTTTTCCATAGAAAAATATTTTTTTCTTTCAATAAAACATTTATATAATATTTTTGCTCATTTGTCTTTAAATTAGACTCTTTAAGCTTTTTGGAAACATAAATTTCATCTTCTAATTATTTTTGTACAAATTTTAATGAGTTCTCAAAGCCAGAACAAAGGAGTCCGAAATTAATCTAACTTTGTCTCACTTAACTTTATTTATCTCATAATTTATAATTCCATTATTTACAAAATTTACTATATAAAAAGTAGACTCAATATGATTCTATATCATGTTTTGTTCAACATTTAACTCAATTTCTATAATTTTTGGTGAATTTTCAAATTTAAAACATTGTTACTTTTTTTTCCAAACAACTTTAACATTCAAGAAAGAATTTGTTTTTTCAATTTCTACAATTAAGTATTAATTAGTGACACTATAGTACATGATTTTTATAACATACCAATACACTTAACTTATCACATAATTCACTTTATTCCTTTGAAAAATAATCAGCATTCTTTTTCATACTTATCTCTTTTTAGCTTGAATTTTCACTTCCCTAGCTTCACCACTTTCTTTTGTCATCTTTTTTTTTTCTCTACAACATTCTCCATCACTTACTCTTCTTTCTCTTCAGTAACATATTAAGAACATAACTTTATATGAGAAACTCTACTTCAACATCATTTCAATGCTTCTTCAACAATATCAAGCTTTAAAACATAATGAAATCTTAATCTTCTTACCTTGTCCTATTGATTACAAGCTTAACTTGATTTTCTCTGTCCTTCAATTTCAGTTCTTTTAAATCTAAGGTGATATTCATACTCACCATAGTCTTCTTGTCATTTTTTCCCACTTGGAGGCTATTGAAATTCATTTGATTTCTAAGTGAAAATAGTGAATTTTGATAGAAAAGACTAAATTGAATAAAACTCAAACTTATTTTTTTCCTCTTGTGGTGGACAACAAGTACTACAATGACGGGAAAAATATATTATTTTCATTTTTTCTTGTAACAGCTCTTTTTTAGTCAAATCAGAATAACGATTTTGACACCACAAATTTGAAGTTGAAATAATTATTTTATTAATATTTTAATGTCTACAGCATGATAATATGATTGTGTGAAAATTTCGTTAATAAATTTTATTGTTTGGGTGCTTAATTTGATAAAAGGACTAAATCGTGAAAAATGTAAAACTGGTGTTCTATTAGCTAAAGGTGTCTAATAGCTATAAAACCTTAAATTGGAGGCCCTTATGTAGTAATAGACCATTTTTTATTTGAGTGGACAAAGATGGAGACTTTATTATGTGATTTTAATGTTAATAGCCAAGGTTAGTTTAGCAAATTAATAAATAAACTTAAGTAAAAATAACATAAAATAAGATATCATCTTCTTCATGAGATTTACCACCAAAAATTAGACTTAGAAACACCATTAAAGAAATGTCAAGGTTCGGCCAACTATCATTTATGCATGTAAGTCCATTTTTGTCCCGTTTTTATTGATTTCTATGTTTTTTTATATCGTTGTAGCTTAATCTAGCTAGCTCAGGGACTATTTTACAAAACTGTTAAAGGTTTAAGGTTTTTTTCATTGATGAATCTATGTGTATTTTTATGTTTAATGATAGAAAATGTATGGTTGTTGTTAGATAAACAACATTTGTTAAGTGATTTTTAGTAAAATGTCCAAATAGGGATTAAATGGTGAAATGTGTAAAATTCATGGTTAAATTGTGAAATAAATGAAAAATGTGGGATGCTAGGGACTTAATTAAAGTTTAGCTAGCATGGGTATAGGTTGAATTGCATAAAATTGAATTTTTATGAGGTAAGGACTAAATTGTAAAAATGTTGAAATATTAGGGGCAAAAGGGTAAAGTTGCCTTAATGTGTGTTTTGGACTAAATTGATTAGAGTGATGATTAAATAAGTTAATTTTGATTACATATAGATCAAGAAAAGCGAAATTCAAATTTAGATCGGGGGAAAAACAAAGTATCAGATTAATCGACTTATTTCACCATTTTTGCATTCGAGGTAAGTTCGTATGTAAAAAGCATTATTATATTTGTGTTTTAAATGCTTTGATATTGCATAAATTGTGAATACGACCTTGCGGACATATTCAACAATGATTTGGCAAATGTGAAATCTCGGTTGAACCTTAAGAATAGATTAGGATATGAATGACATGTCATTAAGGGTTATGTCATTTGGGTGTTGGTCCGTACATCCTACCGATGGCTGAGTTATTCGGCATGTGTTGCAAATTCTCGTCAGCTTGTGTGAGCAGCAACGTGTAGCTTCGTCATGACCGTCAACTTGTGTGAGCAGACCCGTTAATAGCTCGAGAGTGAGCATTATATGTGATATGAGATTGAGATAGCTTCAACTATATATGTGGCACTTAGTGTGCGAGATTTTTAAGAATCTGATAGTAATTCGAATGGTTCAATGGATATAACAGAGATGTGGTTGAGTATGAATTTGGTACGAGATAGTACAGGTATGTACATGAACCGTACAAGCTTTGAATGAGAAAATTTATGAAATTCATAACTAACTTGGTGAATGAAAATATGGAAGGTTTATGAATCATTGAGATATTTTAAGTTATGTTTAAATTACTTATATTGTGCATACATAGTAAGTTGATTTTAATGTTATACGAACTTACTAAGATTTATAGCTTACATTGTTTATTTTTTCGTGTTTTTTTAGTGAATTCAAAGCTAGCTCGGATTCGAGAATCGTCGGAGACTTCATCACACTATCCAACTATCACTTTGGTACTTTTGAATCTAAGTTTATGGATATAGGGCATGTATAGGATTACGGTCATTTTAATATATAGTTTGGTAATGAATTTGGTCATTTGAAATGGCTTGTAAATGTTAAGTATTTGGTTTTGTGTATAGCCATGAGAGTTGGCTTATTTTGGTTGATTTGGTTGTATAATTATATATGCAAATGGCTATTGTCTTGTGTTGATAATTGCTATATTAATTCTTGTGGTGAATGGTTGAGATTTGAGAAGTTTTATGCTTATGAGTTTGGGTAAAACGATGCATGTTTGAAAGTGTTCATTTAATTGAATTGTGAATGTGAATTTAGTGTAAATGGAATGGCCTATTTTGTTACTTGTGTGTACTGTGGATGATGGTATAGAACTAGCATGAATTAGGCTTGATTTAGTTGGTTTGAATACCTATTTATGTCATGTTTTGGTGCCATTTGGTTTGGTGTAGGTGTATGCAAATTTGGGTGGCAAGATGGTTTGGTAAATAGCCTATTTTTGTCCACACGGGCAAAGACACGGGTGTGTGTCTCAGCCATGCTTGACATACAGTTAAATTACATGGCCGTGTGTCCCTTGGTGTTCAATTAAAAATCAAGTCAGTATGCTCCACACGACTTAGCACACGGGCGTGTGACTTGGCCGTGTGGCATAAGTCAGTATACCCTACAGGTTTGGAACAGCCTAACACGCTGCCTGGCTTACGGGCTTATGAGGCCATTCCGATAGGGCACGCGGGATGGTCACACAGGCATGTGGTTGGCCGTGTGACCCAAGTTAGAGAGTTACACGAGGTCAGACACGAGCTCAGACACGAGCTCAGACACGGCCATGTGATCCCATTTCAAATGTCCATACAGCCTATGACACGGGCGTGTCTTTGCCCATGTGCGACATACGTCCAAGCCACAAGGGCATGTGTCCCCTGTATTTTGTAAAAATTTTCTAAGTGTTCTAAAAGATTCCTAAGTTATCAGTTTAGTCCTGAACCACTCCTAATGCATGTTTTGTGCCTCGTAGGCTCGTATTGGGGACAATATGGATGTTTGTGAATGATTTATATTTGGAATCGAAAATGTTTGAAAAATGTATGTTTAATTGTGTAATAAGTCTGGTAATACCTTTTAACCCTATTTCGGCATTGAATACGAGTGAGGGGTGTAACATCCAGGATTTATGGGCTCTGCATTTATCTTGTTTCTGTGTGTTGGTATACTTTGTGTGTTGTTTGAGTGTGTTTGGGGGTCTCCGGAAAGGCCCGGGGTTAAGTCGGAACCTTGGCAAAATTTTAGTTTTGGGCACTTTAGGAAGGAAGCTGTCTGGGGTAGGACTTAAAGTTTATTGCTTGTGGTTGTTGACACAAGAACTAAAATGGTAAAGTGGCAAGGAGGCGCCACTTAAGGAGCAGGTAAGTGACGCCTCCGGGGAAGCAGAGGGGGGGCAGGTTTGATTCGCGTTGTCAGCAATGTGGATTTTTATTTTTGATTATGCGCCAAAGAGTTTGGATGATGGATTCGATTGGGAGCCTTGAAGAGTGGAGGTCGACTTGGTCAAATATTTTAAAATGATGGATAAGAGGAAAAAAGGTACTTTGAATTTTTCAAACCATTTCAAATGGGAGGTTATGAGTGAAGATAGGAGAAAATTTGGGGAGTTGATGTTGGTGAGGTTCTTGGCCAAATTTTGCTTGAAGGTTGGAAGGGGGGATGTAACATCCTAAATCGGGGTCTTTGCATTTTATGTGATTGCATGTAGATGGTATGGTTTTCATGCTAGGTTAGGGTATCCTAGGGTCTAAGCATGAGCTAGGAGTGGGCCAGGGCCTTAGCAAAATTTTCTTTTTGGGCGCTTAGAAAGCGGAGCTGAATGGGTTAGGAGTTAAGGGTGGTTGGTGGTAGGTTTTGACGCAAGAAGAGCCTTGGTAAAGGGACAAGGAGGCGCCACTTAAGGCTCAAGGAAGTGACGCCTCAAGGTAGCTGAAGGGGACTTGGTTCGAGCTGCGGGAATCCCCTTTTGAGCATTTATTTTTGAAGCCAGAACAAGGGAGAGTTGCACTCAGCTGAGACTCTGGTGGATGAATGTTGAAGGGGTCAACAGATTCAAATAAGTGGTGGAGAGAAATCTGAGGAGTTTGGAACATTCAAACAGGTTTGAATGTGTGGTCAGGAGGAAATTGTGGAGGAAAAAGGGGGATGGACACTTGAGCCTAGAGTTGGCCGTATGTCAAACACTAAGGGTGAGGGGAGAAATCGTTTCTTGGGTGGCTAAGGGGGTGCCGAATTTCGACATTTGAACTTAGGAGGTCGGTTCGCAAGTGAGCATTTTCGGCTAGCTAGAGAAGGCTGAAAGCATTCTTTTACTTCGTCTCTTTTTGTCAAAACCAAAACACCACCTAAACCTCTTCTCACTTTTGGCTTCTCTTGTGTTTGGCTGAACATACTTTGCCCACTCATTAATTGTGTTTCACTCTTTGTCATTTTCTTAAAACTTGAAAACCCCCTGAACCCATACCCCTACCGAAACCTCAATCACTTCTTCTTTCTTTCATTTGATTGAGCAAGAGCCGAAACCACATTTCCCATTATTTCTCTTCATCTTTTCATTCTTTGGTTGCCGAAACCTCTGTCACTTTCTTTTCTTCTCTTTCAACATTTTGGCCGAATATCATCTATCAATGATCACCCTTCTTTATCATCTTTTTTTTTTTGCATAGTCGAACAACTTCGGCATTCGGGGTAAGTTCTTAGTACTATGGCTGAATCTCTCTAACTCTCTCTCATTCTTTTTCTCTTTTCTCTATCTTTTTTTTGGAAGGAAAAGTCGAAACCCCTTAGCACTCAAACCTTCTCTTTTGACTCTTGGTTGCAGTAGATCGCCGTCATTGATTTGTCATCACTACCAATCGGTTTTGCTAGTGCTGTGGTAAGTGTTTTTGCATATTCAATCATCTCTTATTGCGTTAAATGCCGAAGGCAGGGATCCAATTCTATTTAATGCTTGGCTGAATGTAGGTGGTGTGGTGACGCCTTCTTGTGGAGACTTTCGGGATTTGTTTGGGTTATGAATCAAGTCTGAGCCTCGGGATTTGACAATTTAGGTAAGGGTTTAACTTTGGGTCTTAGTCCCTTACGATTCACTTTCATTGCTTTGATTCGATTTAGTGACCAAGGTGTTCATGGACTCTAATGCCAGCCAAGCGGTAGCAGAGGTTGGATCTGTAAACCCATCCCCTAAGTTTAAGAACTGGGCAGTGTCAACAGTTCGGGATTGGCCACCAGGTTGTGGGCCGGCATCTGAGCAAAGTAGTAGGTAGATAGTAGTAGTGTCGGTTAACAATAGTGTCGACGTAGAGAGCATGGTATTACAAGTAATCAGGTGTGTAACTTTTACACACTTCATATATTTAATGTGTTATTATATTGAATTGTCAAAAGCTGAAATAACTGTGGAAATTGATAAGTTACCCTTGTGGGTAAAAGTGAGGACTCCGGGTAAGTCCATCTTGGTGGCTAACGTTAATAGCCTATATTAGTTTTGCATATGCTATGTTATATTACTCTTAAATGTCAAGCATGACTATATTGTATTGAAAAGCATGTTCATGAAAATGGGTATGAAGAGAGGAGGGGGAAGGTATGATTATCAGACTGTCACCAGTGGTTAGGTACTACACGTGCGTTGGCCCATCATATTAATATTTTATGACTAAGTCTCAGTGGTTTGGAACCACCAGTGGTTAGGTACCACATATGATTATATTTGTGACTCGTCCCAGTGGTTTGGTACCACAGTGGGTTGGCCCCACACTTGATTATTGCGACTTCGGTCACCAGTGGTTTGGAACCACCAGTGGTTAAGTACCACCAGTGGCTAGGTGCCGCAAGGGGTAGACTTGGATGGATAGGTTGGATGGGTTGCATGACATACATATTTGCATATGAAACTGTGTAAGAGCTTAACATCTTTGGATGGAGATTATACACTGAGTTTCGGTGACTCACCATTTTCATTACACTTTGCAGATAATTCCTAGATCGCGGATACGGAGCCGGGAGGGACTCGAGGTGGCCATGCTTAATAGTTTGTTTTTTATGTTAATGGTTATTTTCGAATTTACTTTGCTTAAAGTTTGGTTTTCAGTTTTGTAATAAGGCCACTAGATTTTATTTTGGGATTATTCATCTGTTTAAATTTTCCTTAGAATTTTGTTTAAACATTAAAGCATGCCTAAAAAGAAAAACTATAAATGGACGTTTTTTTCAAAACTTAACTGAATTTTTGGGATTTCCAAAATTTTACCATCAAGTAAATAGCAAACATGTAATGACAACAAGACAACACTATTTTCTTTAAAACTAAGTTTCAAAATGCTTTCAACAAGTACAAACTTGATTCTTTTATAAATACAAAGGTTTTCTTCCCAACTCGAGACAACAAATCAATTTTCAAAATGTTCTCTTCCATGTGACACGCCAGATTCGGTCGTAGCATTTTGACCGGGTTTGGGGTGTTACAATTGTGGTATCAGAGCCTGTTCCAAAGCTCGGCTGTGGGCATAAGGCCCAAATTGTTTTTCAAAAAGGGGGTTTGCAAAAGGGTTGAATGAGAAACATGTTTTGGAAGTATGGCACCTGAGTCTCCGGCACCAATCTGAGATGGTAAGTCTCCAAACTGCTGTTTATATGGTTTAGATGTTTGTGCTATGAATGTTAGTAATAGGAACTTTACCTTAGAGACTGAAGCCTGTAGGACTGTGTGAACTTGCAAGAACAACTACTTTAATAAATTGCTAATAAGAATGTGCTGTAATAAGCAGTGAAGAGAAGCTAACTCATAAAATTCTTAAATAAGATTAAGTCGTGAACGCTAGTCATGAGCACTCGAGGACGCGGGCGTAATGTACATGGTCATGGTAGAGGTAGGATTACTGTGTCGGAACCAGTAGGGTCTGGTCATGGGTTAGAGAATGAGGTACCGCCGTCGCTAGCTGTCTGCGCTGAGTTTCAGGATCAAATGGGAGGTGATGACGCGATGTCTCCGGCGATGCTGCGAGTCTTGGAGAGAGTTGCTAAAGCAGGCGTGGGTACGGAGGCTCAAAAATCTGTGTCCGAACGACTCTGGGCTAATGGAGCAGAAGTATTTAGGGGTGTTTCTGGTGTAGCTCCCAATATAGCTGAGTACTGGTTAGAGGCGACGGAGCGCATAATGGATGATCTAGATTTCACGACTGAGGAGAAGTTGAAAGGGATAGTGTCTCTTCTTTGGGATGAGTCCTATTAGTGGTGGCTCACGGTCAGGGATGGTACGATGGCGGATGATATTACCTAGGATTTCTTCAAGGTGACTTATCAAAGGAAGTACGTCGGGTCTAGGTATATAGATGCGCAGCGTAAGGCGTTTTTGAATTTGGTTTAGGGGAGTAAGTCAGTATCTGAATATGAGGCAAAATTCTTACGGTTAAGCCGTTATGCTCGGGGTATCGTGGCTATGGAACATGAGCACTGTGTTAGGTTTGAGGACGGGCTAAGGGATGAGCTGCGGGTATTGAGTGCTCCGCAGTGAGAGAGGGAGTTTACAGTCCTCATGGAAAAGGCCAAGATAGCTGAGGAGGTGAAGGGGTCTGTGAAACAGAATCAGGACAGGAATTGGAATAAAAGAAGTTCTAGGCCAGCAGGGTTTGCTGGGAATTCTCAGAAAAGGGCTAGATTTGGCAGGCCGAGTCAAGTTGCAAAGCCTGCTGTTGCTACTCAATGCCACAATGGTGCGCTCGATGTGGGAAGTCTCATTTGGGGGAGTGTTGGACAGGTAACAGAGAGTGCTTTGAGTGTGGGTCGATGGATCACAGGATAAGGGATTGTCCGCGGAGGTTAGTTAGGACTCAGTCTGAAGGACAAGAATGTGCACAATTCAAGAGGGATGACCAGCAACCGTGGAGGGGTCAAGGTTCAGCCAGGGGTGGTAACGGTAATGGACGGGGCCGTGGAGCACCAAGTAGAGGTGCTAGGAATACTGATGCGAGACAGCCTGGGTTGGTCTATGTAGCGAGGCGTCGAGAGGAGGGCGACGCACCGAACATCATAACCGGTACATTCTTAATTTACGGATTGCCCTATACTGCTTTGATTGATGTTGGTTCGACGCACTCTTATGTTGCTAGTAGTATAGCGGGAACTTTGAGCTTAGCCTATGAGACTTCTTCTAGGCAGATGACTATGATTAGCCCCCTAGGACACTCTGTAGTAGTGAACAAACTATATAGGGATGTACCCCTAGAACTTCAAGGGTTAGTGTTTCTGGCTGATCTGATGGAACTGCCATTCGGGGAGTTGGATTTGATCTTAGGGATGGATTGGTTCGTAAAGTATCAAGCGAGTTTGGACTGTGCGACCAAGCGTATGGTGCTGAGAACTGTCAAGGGTGAAGAGGTGGTGATGATAGGTGAGAGAAGGAACTATCTGTCTAACGTGGTATCCACTTTGAAGGCTAAGAAAATGGTGAGGAAGAGATGTAAGGCGTTTGTGGCTTATGTTTGCGCTTTGGAGGCTAAGGAATCAACTGTAGGGGATGTTCGAACAGTGAGGGAGTTTTCTGATGTCTTCCCAGAAGAGCTTCCGGGTTTGCCTCCAGATCGTGAGGTTGAGTTTGGTATTGACCTTCTACCAGGAACAGCGCCAGTGTCTATTGCCCCATATAGAATGGCACCAAAGGAGTTAGTGGAGTTGAAAGTGCAGATTCAGGAGTTGTTAGACCGGGGTTTTATCCGACCGAGTGTATCATCTTGGGGAGCACCTGTGCTTTTTGTTAAGAAGAAGGACGGATCGATGCGAATGTGTATAGACTGCCGTCAGCTGAATAAGTTGACGATTAAGAATAAGTATCCGTTGCCAAGGATAGACGACCTGTTCGATCAACTTAAAGGAGCATCAGTTTTCTCGAAGATAGATCTGAGATCAAGGTATCATCAACTTAAGGTCAAGGAGTCGGATATTCATAAGACGGTGTTTCGTACTTGTTACGATCACTATGAATTTTTGGTGATGCCATTTGGATTGACCAACGCACCGGCAACGTTTATGGATATGATGAATCAGGTTTTTCAACCGTATTTGGATCGGTTCGTTGTGGTGTTTATAGTTGATATATTGGTGTACTCGAAGTCCAAGGAGGAGCATGATGCACATCTTCGTGTGGTTTTGCAAATTCTGAGGGAGAAGTAGTTATTCGTAAAGTTTAGTAAGTGCGAGTTCTGGCTAAAGGAAGTTACTTTCTTGGGTCATATGGTGTCAGCTGAGGGGATTAGAGTGGACCCTCGGAAGATTGAAGCTGTGTTAGATTGGAAGCCACCTAAGTTTGTGGCAGAGATTCGGAGTTTTCTGGGATTAGTGGGATATTACAGAAGGTTTGCATGCCAAAAGATGTAGAGTTAAGGCAGAAGATTCTTCAGGAAGCTCATAGCAGCCCATACGCTATGCATCTTAGAGGTAGTAAGATGTACCGGGATTTGCAGGAGCAGTTTTGATGGCCGGGTCTAAAGCGGGAGGTAACTGAATTTGTGGCAAGTGTTTGACGTGTCAGCAAGTAAAGGCAGAACATCAGTTACCCTTGGGATTGTTGCAACTGGTGAAGATTCCGCAATGGAAGTGGGAAAGGATTACGATGGATTTGTCAGTGGGCTACCCCTTACAACTAGCAAGAAGGATTTGGTCTGGGTGATTGTTGATCGTCTAACAAAGTCAGCTCACTTCATACCTGTGCGTGTGGATTACTCTCTCCAGAAGTTAGCTAGACTATATATAGAGGAGATTGTAAGGTTGCATGGGGTGCCAGTGTCAATTATTTCAACAGAGACCCTAGATTTACGTCAAGGTTCTGGAAGGCATTGCATCAGGCATTGGGTACAAGGTTGGATTTCGGTACGGCGTTTCATCTGCAGTAAAATGGGTAGTCGGAGAGGGTGATTCAGATTTTGAAAGATATGTTAAGGGGTTGTGTCTTGGATTTTGGAGGTAGTTGGGAGGAATTTCTACCATTGGTAGAGTTCGCGTATAACAATAGTTACCAAGCAAGTATTCATATGGCACCATATGAAGTGTTATATGTGCGGAAGTGTCGTACCCTTACGTATTGGACAGAGTTGGGTGAACCTTTATTGTTGGGGCTAGAGTTAGTTGCTGAAACGAGAGATAAGGTTAAGCTGATTCGAAATCGTTTGAAGGAAGCTTCAGACAGGCAAAAGCCCTATGCCGATCTTAAGCGGAAGGATATAGAATTTGCAGTGGGTGACAAGGTTTTCTTAAAAGTGTCACTGTGGAAGAAAGTGCTGAGATTTGGTCGGAACGGCAAGCTAAACCCTAGGTTCATCGGGCCTTATCGGGTGTTGAAGCGTGTGGGACCAGTAGCTTACCAGCTCGAGTTACCATCAGAATTGAGTCAGATCCACAACGTATTCCATGTTTCAATGCTTAGACGCTATCATTTAGATCCGTCTCATGTTGTGCCGGTAGAAGAAATCGAAGTAAGCCCAGACTTGTCCTTTGAAGAAGAACCAGTGCAGATCTTGGATCGGGATGTCAAAGTATTGAGTAGGAAATCCGTTCCTTTGGTGAAGGTGTTGTGGCGAAATCATGGAATAGAGGAGGCTACGTGGGAGTCAGAGGATGTGATGCGGCAGCAATACCCTCAACTCTTTTAACCAGGTAATTTTGAGTCTGAAATTATTTTTAAGGGGGCAGAACTGTAACATTCTAAATCGGGGTCGTTGCATTTTATGTGATTGCATGTAGATGGTATGGTTATCATACTAGGTTAGGGTATCTTATAGTCCAGGCATGAGCTAGGAGTGGGCCAGGGCCTTAGCAAAATTTTCTTTTTGGGCACCTAGAAGGGCGAGCTGAATGGGTTAAGAGTTAAGAGTGGTTGGTGGTAGGTTATAACGCAAGAAGAGCCTTGGTAAAGTGGCAAGGAGGCACCACTTAAGGCTCAAGGAAGTGACGCCTCAGGGTAGCTGAAGGGGACTTGGTTCGAGCTGCGGGAATCCCCTTTTGAGCATTTCTTTTTTAGGCCAGGACAAGGGAGAGTTGCACTCAGCTGGGACTCTGGTGGATGAATGTTGAAGGTGTCAACAGATTCAAATAAGTGGTGGAGAGAAATCTGAGGAGTTTGGAACATTCAAATAGGTTTGAATGTGTGGTCAGGAGGAAATTGTGGAGGAAAAAGGGGGATGGACATTTGAGCCTAGAGTTGGCCGTATGTCAAACACTAAGGGTGAGGGGACAAATCGGTTCTTGGGTGGCTAAGTGGGTGCCAAATTTCCACATTTGAACTTAGGGGGTTGGTTCTCAAGTGATCATTTTTGGCTGGCTAGGGAAGGCTGAAAGCATTCTTTTACTTCGTCTCTTTTTGTCAAAACCGAAACACCACCTAAACCTCTTCTCACTCTTGGCTACTCTTGTGCTTGGCCGAACATACTTTGCCCACTCATTAATTGTGTTTCACTCTTTGTCATTTTCTTAAAAGGCGAAAAACCTCTGAAGCCATACCCCTGCCAAAACCTCAACCACTTCTTCTTTCTTTCATTTGGGTGAGCAAGAGCCGAAACCACATTTCCCATACTTTCCCTTCATCTTTTCATTCTTTGGTTGTCGAAACCTCTATCACTTTCTTCTCTTCTCTTTCAACATTTTGGCCGAATATCATCTGTTAAAGATCACCCTTCTTTATCATCTTTTTCTTTGAATAGTCGAACAACTTCGGCATTCGAAGGAAGTTCTTAGTACTATGGCCGAATCTCCCTAACTCTCTCTCATTCTTTTTCTCTTTTCTCTATCGTTTTCTTTGGAAGGAAAAGCCAAAACCCCTTAGCACTCAAATCTTCTCTTTTGACTCTTGGTTGCAGTAGATCACCGTCATTGATTTGTCATCACTCTCAATCGGTTTTGCTAGTGTTGTGGAAAGTGTTTCTGTCGATTCAATCATCTCTTATTGTGTTGAATGCCGAAGGCAGGGATCCAATTCTATTTAATGCTTGGCCGAATGTAGGTAGTGTGGTGACGCCTTCTTGTGAAGACTTTCGGGATTCGTTTGGGTTGTGAATCAAGTCTGAGCCTCGAGATTTGTCGATTTAGGTAAGGGTCTAACTTTGGGTCTTAGTTCCTTACGATTCACTTTCACTGCTTTGATTCGATTTAGTGACCAAGGTGTTCATGAACTCTAATGCCAGCCAAGCGGTAGGAGGGGTTGGATCTGTAAACCCAGCCCCTAAGTTTAAGAAACAGGCAATGTCAGCAGTTCGGGATTGGCCACCGAGTTGTGGGCCAGCATCTGAGCAAAGTAGTAGGCAGATTGCAGTAGTGTCGGCTAACGACAATGTCAACGTAGAGAGCGTGGTATTATGAGTAATCAGGTGTGTAACTCTTACACACTTCATATGGTTAATGTGCTATTATTGTGAATTGTCAAAAGCTGAAATCACTATAAAAATCGATAAGTTACCCTTGTGGGTAAAAGCGAGGACTCCGGGTAAGTCCGTTTTGGTGGCTAACGTTAATAGCCTATATTAGATTTGCATATGCTATGTTATATTACTCTTAAATGTTAAGCATGACTATATTGTATTGAAAAGCATGTTCATGAAAATAGGTATGAAGAGAGGAGGGGGAAGGTATGATTCTCAGACTGTCACCAGTGGTTAGGTACCACACGTGGGTTGGCCCTACACATTAATATTTTATGGCGAAGTCTCAGTGGTTTGGAACCACCAGTGGTTAGGTACCACTTATGATATTATTTGTGATTCGTCCCAGTGGTTTGGTACCACAGTGGGTTGGCCCCACATATCAATATACGGGATTGTCATCAGTGGCTAGGTACCACAAGTGGGTTGGCCCCACACTTGATTATTGTGACTTCGGTCACCAGTGGTTTGGAACCACCAGTAGTTAGGTAACACCAGCGGCTAGGTGCCACAATGGGTAGATTCAGGAGACTCGGATGGATAGGTTGGATGGGTTGTATGACATACATATTTGCATATGAAACTGTGTAAGAGCTTAACATCTTTGGATGGGGATTATACACTGAGTCTCGGTAACTCACCCCTTCAGTTACATTTTGTAGATAATTCTTAGATCACGGATACAGAGCCGGGAGAGACTCGAGGTGGCCATGCTCAATAGTTTTTATTTTTTTATGTTAATGGTTATTTTCGGATTTACTTTGCTTAAAGTTTGGTTTTCGGTTTTGTAATAAGGCCACTAGATTTTGTTTTGGGATTATTCATCTGTTTAAATTTTCCTTAAAATTTTGTTTAAACATTAAAGCATGCCTAAAAAGAAAAACTATAAATGGACGTTTTTTTTTCAAAACTTAATTGAATTTTCGGGATTTCCAAAATTTTACCATCGGGTAAATAGCAAACATGTAATGACAACAAGACAACACTATTTTCTTTAAAACTAAGTTTCAACATGCTTTCAACAAGTACAAACTCGATTCTTTTATAAATACAAAGGTTTTCTTCCCAACTCGAGAGAACAAATCGGTTTTCAAAATGTTTTCTTCCCTGTGACATGCCAGATTCGGTCGTTGCGTTTTGACCGGGTTTGGGGTGTTACAGGGCAGGTTCAGTTTTGAGCTAGGAGGGTGTGAGTCGAATTTTGAAGTTGGCAGCTCGAGGTCCCTCACTTAGTTGTGGTTCGATCGGGTTTATAAGGTACCTTGAGTGTGTCAAATTTTTCCCCTAGAGTCATTGGGTGCATAAGGAGGAAGAACATTGAGAAAACGTTCTTTTTCTCTCCTTTTTCTTTGTATCTTTTCCTCACTCCTTTGGAAACCAAAAACCGAAGCTCACATTTGCTTCTCCTCTTCACATCTTTCTTCTTTGTTTGTTGTAACCCCCATGAACTTTTGCTTCATTTTCAATTGGTAAAAACCGAAACTTGTAGCACCCTTCTCATCCTTCTCTTCTCTTCTCTCTTCGTTGCTCCATGCTTTCTCCATCCACTTCTTCAAAAGTCGAATCCCAACACTCTCTCTTTCTCTTTCTTTCTCATTTCTCTTTTGTTCATATTTTGATCACACCTCTAAACCCCTTAATTGAAACTTCTCAACTCCAACACCACTCCATTATTTTCTTCCTCAAATATTCTTCATAGCCGAACCCATCTCTCAATACTCTTATTTGGAACCTCTCTTTTATTTGTCATTCAAGCCGAAATCCATTTCTCCTCTCAATCTTCTCAATCGGATTCTTCTTAGTGGTGGTAAGTGTTCTTTTCTTTTCTTTTAATTCTCCATTCTCTTTTAATTGCCGAATCAAGGGCTTTGATCCTGTTCCTTGGGTATGTTGGCCGAATATAGGAAGGGCTTGGTTTCGTTTCTTCTACACTTGGACAATGTTTGAAGGGTCTTAGTGGACGAACGGATTCGATTAATCAGGGTAAGAAGTTTCATACCATTCGTTTGGCCAAAGGCCACTTTTGCTAACCCAAATCTTAGAGGGCTGATTCTAATATAGAGTTTGTGTAGGGACTTCAGTGCTCTATTAATGCAAGGGTAGTAGCCCCCGAATTTTTATCGATCTACGTAAGAAAATCTTCACATCTTGAGTGTCCATTCTCATCTTCTCTGTTCCAATGACTTAACTCGGTCTTCTCACCAAGATCTTTCGATGGAATCAAATGCCAGCCAAGCAAAGGAGGGGGTTGGACCTGTAATCCCAGCCCCTAAGTTCAAAAGGCGAGCAGTGTCCGCGGGTTCGAGATTGGCTATCGGGTTATGGACCGACTTCAGAACAGAATAGTAGGCAAATAGCAGTCGTTCCTGCTAACGATAGTGTCGACATAGAAAGCATAATATTACGTGTCATCAGGTGTGTAAAACTTCACACTCTATTATTTATCTGTACTATTAACTGTATGGGCTGAAAAGCCAAAAAGACTGTGTAGACAGTTGTAATACCCTTGCGGGTAAGGCTAGGGATACTAGGTACGTGACTTTAACTTTTTATTTGTGAGTATGGATGTATGTGGTAACCTTTTACTTTACTTGATAACATGTTGCATTCATTATGACATGTTTGTTATGCATGGTCTTGGATTATAATGTGAAAGGGGAAGAATTTGGGACTGTCACGGTGGTTTGGTACCACGAGTAGGTTGGCCCCACGTATATCTAATTTAGTGACCGTTTCTTGGTGGCTTAGTGTCACGGTGGTTTAAATACCATGTATATACGATCTAGTGACTCGTCCCAGTGGTTTGGTACCAGAGTGGGTTGGCCCCACATATATTCATTAGGGATTGTCACGGTGGTTTGATACCACAGTGGGCTGGCCCCACGTATGGAAATAGTTACTCTGTCATAGTGATCTAGTATCACGGTGGTCTGGAAGCACGAGTGGCCTGTTGCCACGTTTGAGGCGTGTAGCGGATGGAGGGTTAATTGTAGAAATCCCCACAGTGTGGTGGGCTGGTACGGGTGGAGTGTAAAGGATGGAAAAACTAGGTTGGGCCGGGACATATTGCATTCATTACTTTTGTATGCTATCTTGAGTGGGCTAAGGCCCAATATGCGATGTGGGCCATGAGTCGTTTATATGATATAGGGGATTTACACACTGAGTCTTGGTGACTCACCCCTTGCTTAACCTTTCAGGTAGTCAGTAAATCGTGGATATAGGAGCCGAGGCGGACTCGTGGAGGCCATAAAGTCTTTTCTTTTCGTAAACTCGTTTATTTCTATATTTTATTTCAAATGGGGATATTGCTATGTAATAAGGCCTTCTTAACTTAAAAATTTGTTTTTATTTTATTTTATGATACAACGTGATTAATTATTTTATCGTAAGAAGTTAATATGAAATTTTCAAGGCATAAGTAACATAAGCAAACGTTTTCTTCAAGTGTCACCAATTATGACAAATATTTAATTAGCCCAAATTAAAATTTTCCTAAACAACATATCACTGTTTCCAAGACATTTCCTTAATCGAAAAGTTCTCAAACTTACGGTATTTTCCTAAATTTATCAAAATTTGTTTTTACTTTACCCGGTGACATACTAGATCTGGTCGTAACGTTCAGGCCGGGTTTTGGGTGTTACAATTTTTGTATCAGAGCCTAGGTTGCAAAACTCGAGCTGTGAAATGGGTTCTACAGTGTTTTATAAAATCAATGTAAATGTTAATTGGAGGAAATATTTTGATTGAAATATGGCATCCGAGTCTACTGGCACCCGATCCACGCAGGTAAGTGTTCTAACTTTTGGTGATGTTTGCATGAAATGATTATTTGCTTGAATGAATGTGGTTACCAGCACTAGGAGATCCAAACTTTAGAGACTAAAACCTCTAGGTCGAGATATGATTTGCGAGAATTACTCTCTAAAGCTACTCCTCATAAGATTGCTCGGTATTAAACAGTGAAAGAAAGTACTAATTCATAAAACTTTTAATCAGATTAAGTCGTATCGATAGCCATGAGTACTAGGGGATGTGGACGTGCTGTGCACGGCCGTGGTAGAAGCCGAGGTGTTGGGTCTAAACCCTCGGAATCAGTACATGGGCCAGGGAATGAGATACCAGTACCGCCAGCTGCGGAGGTAGATTTTCAGGATCAAACGAGCGGAGACGATGCGGTATCTCAGGCGATGTTGCGAGTTTTAGAGAGGGTTGCTGGAGTGAGCACAGGATCAAAGGCTCAGAAATCTGTGTCAGAACGACTTCGAGCCAATGGTGCAGACGTGTTTAGTGGTGTGTCTAGTGTAGCTCCGAATGTAGCTGAGTATTAGCTAGAAGTAGTAGAGCGTATCATGGATGATCTTGATTTTAAGGTGGAAGAGAAGTTGAAAGGAGTTGTGTCTCTTTTGCGGGATAAGGCGTATCAATGGTGGCTACGGTTAGGGATGGTTCAGTGGCTGACCATATTACCTGGGATTTCTTCAAGGCGGCATTCTAGAGTAAGTACATCAAATTGAGTTCTGTGGATGCGCAGCGTAGGGCATTTCTGAATTTGGTTTAGGGAAATAAATCGATGGCTGGGTATGAGGCGGAATTCTTACGTCTTAGTCGTTATGCCCGGGGTATCGTTACTACAGACCATGAGCGTTGTGTTCGGTTTGAGGATGGTCTGAGGGATGATTTGCGAGTGCTGATAACTCCACAACGAAAAAGAGAATTTGTTGTTTTAGTGGAAAAGGCTAAGATAGCCGAGGAAGTGAAGCAGTCCGAAAAGCAGAATCAGGATAGAGATAGAGGTAGAAATAAAAGGAATTTTGGATTGTCGGGGTCAGCTGGGCGTTTTCAGAAAAGACCTAGGTTGGATGGGCCAAGTCGGGTTGTGAGACCTGTTGTTGATAGTCAGCCTCAGAGGTGTGCTCGATGTGGTAAATTTCATTTGGGTGAGTGTTGGACGAGTAACAGAGGATCTTTCAGTGTGTGGTCTCAATCATCGGGTAAGAGAGCGTCCACGAGAAACAGGCGGTCGCGTGGCCGATGGAGTCGGGGTTATGCTCAGCCAGGTAGAGGTGGTCTGCAACCGTAGAGAGGTCATGGTCCAGCCAGAGGAGGTAATGGTTTCGGTCGGGGCTGTGGAACACCGGGTAGAGGTGCATAGAGCACTGATGCGAGAAAGCCAGGGTTAGTCTATGTTGCTAGACGCTGAGAGGAGGGCAATGCTCCGGATGTCACAACCGGTACGTTTTTAATTTTTGGATTGCCTTTTTCTGCATTGATTGATATTGGATCGACACATTCTTATGTTGCTAGTGTGGTATTTGAAACTTTAAGCATAGACTCTAAAATTGCTTCTAGGGAGATGACTATACTTAGACATTTAGGACAATCTGTTGTGGTGAACAAACTTTTTAGGGATGTACCTCTAGAAGTTCAGGGGATGGTTTTCCCAACTGATCTGATGGAACTGCCGTTTGGGGAGTTCGATTTAATCTTAGGTATTGATTGGTTGGTAAAATATCGAGCAAATTTAGATTGTGTAGCCAAGCGTATTGTGTTAAGAACTCCTGAGGATGATGAAGTTTTAGTGATATGAGAAATGAGGAACTATTTGTCAAATGTAGTGTCTGCTTTAAAGGCAGAAAGAATGGTGAGAAAAGGATGTGAAGCATTCTTAACTTTTGTTCGGGCTCTGGAAGCCAAGGAGCTAACTGTAGAAGATGTTAGAACAGTGAAGGAATTTTCTGATGTTTTCTCAGAAGAGCTTTCGGGATTACCTCCAGATCGCGAGGTGGAGTTCGGTATTGATCTTCTTCCAGGAACAGCGCCAGTGTTTATTGCCCCATATAGAATGGCGTCGAAGGAGTTAGTGGAACTAAAAGCGCAGATTCAAGAACTGCTGGATCGGGGTTTTATTCGATCGAGCGTATCACCTTGGGGAGCACCGGTGCTATTTGTTAAGAAGAAGGATGGGTCAATGCTGATGTGCATCGACTATAGGTAGTCGAACAAGTTGACGATCAAGAACAACCCGCTACCGAGGATTGACAATCTGTTTGATCAATTGAAGGGGGCTTCAGTCTTCTCAAAGATAGATTTGAGGTCAGGATATCAAAAGCTTAAGGTCAAGGAAGCGGATATTCATAAGACTGCTTTCAGGACTCGCTATGGTCACTACGAATTCTTGGTGATGCCGTTTGGGTTGACCAATGCACCAGCAGCGTTTATAGACATGATGAACCGGGTATTCCAACCCTACCTGGACCGATTTGTTGTGGTATTTATAGACGATATCTTGGTCTATTCAAGATCAGAAGAGGAGCATGATTTGCATCTTCGAGTGGTTTTGCAAATCTTGAGGGAGAAACAGTTGTACACCAAATTCAGTAAGTGTGACTTTTGGCTAAATAAAGTTACTTTTCTGGGCCATGTTGTGTCGGCGGAGGGGATTAGAATTGATCCTCGGAAAATTAAAGCTGTGTTGGACTGGAAGCCGCCTAAGTCTGTGGCATAAATCCGAAGTTTTCTTGGTCTGGCTGGGTATTATAGAAGGTTTGTTGAGGGATTCTTGTTAATTGCAGCACCATTAACTAAGTTGTTGCGGAAAGGGGTTCTGTTTGTCTAGTCTGATAAGTAGCAGGAGAGTTTTTGGAGGCTGAAAAGGATTTTAACAGAGGCTCCGGTGTTGATACAGCCTGAGGCTAGGAAGGAGTTTGTTGTTTACTGTGATGCGTCACACACAGGTTTAGGATGAAGGTAAGGTGGTAGCATATGCGTCTCGGCAATTAAGACCACATGAGGTGAATTATCCCACACATGATTTGGAATTAGCAGCAGTAGTATTTGCCTTGAAGATCTGAAGACATTATCTGTATGGGGATAAGTCCATCATTTATACAGATCACAAGAGTCTAAAATACCTTCTCACCCAGAATGAGTTGAATTTAAGGCAGAGGAGGTGGATCGAATTGTTAAAGGATTATGATTGCTCGATCGAGTACCACCCGGGTAAAGCTAACATGGTGGCGGATGCATTAAGTCATAGGGTGATCTCTGACTTGAGAGCAATGTTTGCTCACCTCAGTTTATACGATGATGGAAGTATATTAGCTGAGCTTCAAGTGAAACCTTCTTGGGTCAGTCAGATTAAAGAGAAGCAATGGGCTGATGAGTGGTTAAAGTTGAAGTTGCAGTTGGGAATAGATGGTGAGATAACGGGGTATTATGTTTTCGAGGAAAGACTTGCATGCCAAAGGATCCTGAGTTGAGGTGTAAGATTTTACAGGAAGTGCATAGCAGCCCATATGCTATGCATCCTAGAGGAAGTAAGATGTATCGAGATTTGCGAGAGTAGATTTGGCGGCCAGGTCTTAAGCGGGAGGTAACCGAGTTTGTGAGTAAATGTTTGACGTGTCAACAGGTGAAAACGGAACATCAGTTGCCTTCGGGGTTATTACAGTCGGTGAAAATTCCACAGTGGAAATGGGAGAGGATCACAATGGACTTTTTTAGTGGGCTACCTCTTACGCCTACTAAGAAGGATTCAGTATGGGTAATTGTTGATCGTTTGACAAAGTCTACCCATTTCATACTGGTTCATGTCGACTACTCTCTACAGAAGTTAGCTAAGCTGTATGTAGCAGAGGTTGTGAGGTTGCATGGGGTACCAGTGCCTATCATATCAGACAGAGACCCTAGGTTTACGTCAAGGTTCTAGAGGGCGTTGCATCAAGCATTGAGTACAAGATTGGATTTCAGCACAGCATTTCACCCACAAACTGATGGTCAGTCTGAGAGGGTAATCCAGATTTTGGAAGATATGTTGAGGGGCTATGTCATAGACTTCAGAGGTAGTTGGGAAGAGTTTCTATCGTTAGTAGAATTTGCGTACAACAACAGTTACCAATCTAGTATTCAGATGGCACCGTATGACGCGTTGTATGGTCGAAAGTGTCGCACTCCTACTTGTTGGACAGAGTTGGGTGAACGACAGTTGTTGGGTCCAGAATTGGTTTCTGAAACGAAGGACAAGGTTAAGTTAATTCGGGCTTGATTAAAGGAAGCTTCTGATAGACAGAAGTCCTATGCTGATCTGAAGCGTAGGGATATAGAATTTGCGGTAGGTGACCGGGTTTTCTTAAAGGTTTCATCGTGGAAGAAAATTCTAAGGTTTGGAGGGAAGGGTAAGCTAAGCCCCAGGTTCATCGGGCCTTATCGTGTGTTGAAATGTGTGGGACCGGTAGGTTATTAGCTCGAGCTACCTTCGGAGTTAAGTCAGGTTCATGATGTGTTTCATGTTTCAATGCTAAGACGCTACCGTTCGGATCCATCTCATGTTGTGCCAGTAGAAGAAATCGAAGTAAGGCCTGATCTATCCTTTGAGGAGAAACCAGTTCAAATCTTGGATCGTGACGTTCAGGTATTACGGAGAAAGACAGTTCCGTCGGTTAAAGTGTTGTGGCAGAATCACGATTCAGAGGAAGCTATGTGGGATCCAAAAGATGCGATGCGTCAGCAGTACCCGCATCTCTTTTGACCAGGTAATTTCGAGGCCAAAATTTCTTTAAGGGGGTAGAACTGTAACATTCGGGATTTAGGGGCTCTGCATTTATCTTGTTTCTGTGTGTTAGTATACTTTGTGTATTGTTTGAGTGTGTTTTGGGGTCTCTGAGAAGGCCCGGGGTTAAGTCGGAACCTTGGCCAAATTTTAGTTTTGGGCACTTTAGGAGGGAATCTGTCTGGGGCAGGACTTAAAGTTTAATGCTTTTGGTTGTTGACACAAGAACTAAGATGGTAAAGTGGCAAGGAGGCGCCACTTAAAGAGCAGGTAAGTAAAGCCTCAGGGGAAGTAGAGGGGGAGCAGGTTCGATTCGCGTTGTCAGCAATGTGGATTTTTATTTTTGATTATGCGCCAAAGAGCTTGGATGATGGATTCGGCTAGGAGCCTTGAAGAGTGGAGGTGGACTTGGTCAAATATTTTAAAATGATGGACAAGAGGAAAAAAGGGATTTTGAATTTTTCAAACCATTTCAAATGGGAGGTTATGAGTGAAGATAGGAGAAAATTTGGGGAGTTGATGTTGGTGAGGTTGTTGGCCGAATTTTGCTTGAAGGTTGGAAGGGAGGTTCGGTTTTGAGCTAGGAGGGTGTGAGCCGAATTTTGAAGTTGGCAGCTCGAGGTCCCTCACTTAGTTGTGGTTCAATCGGGTTTATGAGGTACCTTGAGTGTGCCGAATTTTTCCCTTAGAGTCATAAGGTGCATAAGGAGGGAAAACATTGAGCAAACATTCTTTTTCTCTCCTTTTTCTTTGTATCTTTTCCTCACTCCTTTGGAAACCAAAAACCGAAGCTCACATTTGCCTGTTCTCTTCACATCATTCTTCTTTGTTTGCCGCAACACCCATTAACTTTTGCTTCATTTTCAATTGGTAAAAACCGAAACTTGTAGCACCCTTTTCGTCCTTCTCTTCTCTTCTCTCTTCGTTGCTCCGCGCTTTCTCCATCCACTTCTTCAAAAGCCGAACCCCAACACTCTCTCTTTCTCTTTCTTTCTCATTTCTCTTTTGTTCATATTTTGATCACACCTCTAAACCCCTTAATCGAAACTTCTCAACTCCAACGCCACTCCATTATTTTCTTCCTCAATTGTTCTTCATAGCCAAACACATCTCTCAATACTCTTATTTGGAACCTCTCTTTTATTTGTCATTCAAGTCGAAATCCACTTCTCTCTCAATCTTCTCAATCAGATTCTTCTTAGTGTGGTAAGTGTTCTTTTCTTTTCTTTTAATTCTCCCTTCTCTTTTAGTTGCCGAATCAAGGGCTTTGATCCTGTTCCTTGCGTATGTTGGCCGAATATAGGAAGGGATTGGTTTCATTTCTTCTACACTTGGACAACATTTGAAGGGTCTTAGGGGATGAACGGATTCGATCAATCAGGGTAAGAAGTTTCATACCATTCGTTTGCCCGAAGGCCACTTTTGCTAACCCAAATCTTAGAGGGTCGATTCTAATATAGAGTTTGTGTAGGGACTTCAGTGCTCTATTAATCCAAGGTTAGTAGCCTCTGGATTTTTGTCGGTCTAGGTAAGAAATTCTTCACATCTTGAGTGTCTATTCTTATCTTCTCTGTTCCAATGACTTAACTCGGTCTTCTCACCAAGATCTTTTGATGGAATCAAATGCCAGCCAAGCAAAGGAGGGGGTTGGACCCGTAATCCCAACCCCTAAGTTCAAAAGGCAAGCGGTGTCTGTGGTTCGAGATTGGCCACCGGGTTGTGGACCGGCTTCAGAATAGAATAGTAGGCAAATAGCAGTCGTTCCTGCTAACAATAGTGTCGACATAGACAGCATAATATTGCGTGTCATCAGGTGTGTAAAACTTCACACTCTATTATTTATCTATACTATTAATTGTATGGGATGAAAAGCCGAAAAGACTGCGTAGACAGTCGTAATACCCTTGTGGGTAAGGTTAGGGATGCCAGGTATGTGACTTTAACGTTTTCTTTGTGACTATGGATGTATGCGGTAACCTTTTACTTTGCTTGATAACCTGTTGCATTCATTATGACATGTATGTTATGCATGGGCTTGGATTATGATGTGAAAGGGGAAGAATTTGGGACTGTCACGGTGGTTTGGTACCACGAGTGGGTTTGCCCCACATATATCTGATTTAGTGACCATGTCTCTGTGGCTTGGTGCCACTGTGGTTTAATACCACGTATATATGATCTAGTGACTCGTCCCGATGGTTTGGTACCATAGTGGGTTGGCCCCACATATATTCATTAAGGATTGTCACGGTGGTTTGATACCACGATGGGGTGGCCCCACGTATGGAAATAGTGACTCTGTCACGGTGATCTAGTATCACGGTGGTCTGGAACCACGAGTGGCCTGTTGCCACGTAAGAGACGTGTAGCGGATGGAGGGTTGATTGTAGAAATCCCCACGGTGTGATGGGCTGGTACGAGTGGCGTTTAGAGGATGGAAAAACTAGGTTGGGCCGGGACATATTGCATTCATTACTTTCGTATGCCATCTTGAGTGGGCTAAGGCCCAATATGCAATTGTGGGCCATGAGCCGTTTATATGATATAGGGGATTTACACACTGAGTCTTTGTGACTCACCCCTTGCTTAAGCTTTCAGGTAGTCAGTAGATCTTAGATATGGGAGCCGAGGCGGACTCGTGGAGGCCATAAAGTCTTTTCTTTTCGTAAACTCGTTTCTTTCTATATTTTATTTCAAATGGGGATATTGTTATGTAATAAGGCCTTCTTAACTTAAAAATCTATTTTTTTTTTACTTTTATGATACAACGTGATTAATTATTTTATCGTAAGAAGTTAATATGAAATTTTCAAGGCATAAGTAACATAAGCAAACGTTTTCTTCAAGTGTCACCAATTATGACGAATATTCAATTAGCACAAATTAAAATTTTCCTAAACAACATATCACTGTTTCCAAGACACTACCTTAATCGAAAAGTTTTCAAACTTATGGTATTTTCCTAAATTCATCAAAATTCGTTTTTACTTTACCCTGTGACATACCAGATCTGGTCGTAACGTTCAGGCCGGGTTTGGGGTGTTACAAGGGGTGTTACATTTCTTCTCATTTACTTAACTATTAATCAATTAATAAAATAAAAAATATTCCACCAATCAACATCCAACACCAAATATTCATTAATTACTATCATGATAGTACATGATAATTATCTAAATTGAGAAAAAAACCATTTTCCCCTCAACTTTCTCTACAATTCCTTCCTTGTGTTATCAGTTAATTTGGTAAAATTATAATTTAGTCCCTCTCATTTCTTCACTTATTCAATTTAAGCCCTTATTATTAATTCATTTTTCACTTTGGTCCTTTTAATCTTTAAAATATTTATACTTTTGGTCCTTCAATTTTTTTGAATTTACACTTTAACCCCTCAACTTTTTCTTAATTTCACTTTTTCCAAATTTCTTCGATACGTAATTATCATCTTTTTTACTTAACACTGATAATTCCTATTTTATTTATCATTAAGGATCTATTTCATATTCTTTTTAAATTTGCATAGTTTATGATGGAGGGGGTTTTAGGGATGTTTCAACTTCGATGCTCATGACTATTAGCACTTGCTTGCTTGTGATATCTTAGCACTTTTATGCTCGTGTTATTCTGAGCATCATTCATTGTTCTTTATTATTTACTCAAGTATTCTATGTAAGAAATGGTAAGCAAAGGTCGTGAAAAGGATAAAGTTTGAGTCGTGACCAAAGCAAATAAGGTTTGTGGTAAGTGAATAATAATCTTTAGTATGTGTCTTGAAATTAAGTGATAATTGATAATTTGATTATGAATAAGTAAATTGTGAATAATTATGATAACAAAGAATTAACACATTAAATAGATATTATAATATATAATTAGTTATAGTAGAATTCATCCAAGTACTTACTAAGCTTCTGTGAAGCTTAATACATTACTTTTTAACACGTAGTGTGCAAATAATGCTTAGAGGAGAAGAGTTCGATTAAGCTAGGCAGATCACATCTCATCTTCAACAAGGTATTGAATATGAATTATTAAGGTAAATTATAAAATTAGAGTTGCATGTACATAAATATTTTAGTGGTTGAAAGCTAATGATTGTAACAACCAATTTTTTAGTAGTGTCGAAAATGGTGATTTTGGGACCCAAAATCTGACCAAGGAGTTTGTAAATATTATTTATTTAATATTTATAAGTCTATTAGATTGTCATATTAAAGTTTAGTTTAGTGATTTTGATGTTTGAATAGTTAATTAGGTAAAATGACTAAATCGTAAAAGATCTGTATGGATTTTTATTAGTTAATAAGTTTGAATGGGGTAAATATACCATAATTAAATGGTAGTAACGGTTAGTGCTTGATTTTTTTAACTTAATATATGTTATGTTAATAAAATTAAATTAAAAGAACGGTAAATTATAATAAAATAAACTAAAAACATGTCATCTCTTTCATTTGTCCTTTAACCCCACCGAAAACCACCATAGAAAGAAGAAGAAAAGCTTCAAATTATGTTACCTATTTGGTGTCTTTTTGTTGACTTTGCCGAGACTTAGTTATTTTTATGTTTTCTTACGTTTTGTTTCTATATTTATTTGTAGACTAATAATACTTTATAAACACGTCTAAATTTTAAGTATATGAATATAGTCAAATTTGATATTTTCTTAAATTGCAAGTTCATACTTAAGTATTTAATTCTATCAGAGTATTCGCTATAAGCAAAAGTATGAAATAACCAAAATTGTCTAACTTATATAAAGTTTGCCAAAGTTGTTGAGAGGTGATAGGGTTGACAAACTGTGCTAAATGCGATCCGAGTAATTGGCGAACTGCTCCTCATGAACCCTTAATAAATTTTGATATACGAATAAAGAAGAAACCTTGCGAACCGTATTCAGAGTATCTAAACACGTAGGGGGTAGTGTAACACCCCTAACCAGTCTTCGTTGCCAGATTAGGGTTACAAAGTATTACCAAGTAAAACAGAACATTTAACTTTACCACAGAAACAATTATACAACATTAATGTTAACATGTAACAATTAAATCTAATCATGAGAAATATACACTTATGGGCCTTAAACTGAGCCTACGGGGCCCTAAAAATAGTTTGGGAACAATCTGGGATCAAATTGAAATAAAACAAAAAAAATTTGAAAAACATCAAAATTTGGGAAATAGGGATCATACGGCTGTGTGACATAGCCCAGATCGTGTGGACATTTGAAGTATAGACACACGGCTGTGTCCCAGCCCGTGTGTCTATTGCGTGTAAAATAACTAATGCAATTGTGCAAGTGTACTTGTCATTCAAGTAATAAAGTGATAAGTAAGTATCATCTCCACAGAGATTGAAAATTGGTAAGAAATTGAGTATGTTATTATAATACTGTTAATTATACCAAAATATCGTGAAACAATGTAACAGTTCGATTTATACCCTAGTCGGAACAGTGGTTTCGGGACCACAAATCTGAGTCCGTATAATATTTTAATATTATTTTTTGTGTCGTTGGAATGTGATTGAGCATGTGGTAAATTTTCGTAAGCTAATTTGTTCGTGTGTGTGTTTAATTGGACAAAAGGATTAAAATGCATTAAACGTGAAAGTTGCTTGTTATTTGTTAAAGTGCTTAAGTGATGTGGCTTTTAAGTGTTAAGGACTTATGTGCCAATTTAGCCATTATTTTGGTTAGTGGATGGCATGGGTAATGACATATGTATATATACATGTTTTTATATATGTTTATATATTAATTTTTTTATAAGTTAAAGTTATATTATGTTTATTTTATAATTTATATTATATTATAATAAAAGAAGCTTGGTTAGTGGATTTCATTCATCCACACACCACTGAATAAGCAAAGAAAGAAAAAGAAAATTCTAAGCAAAGGTTCGGCCATAGTTTTGGTTTAATTCAAGGTTAGTTTTTGATCGGTTTTCGATAATTTTTACGTTTTTGCAATCGTTGCTTCGAGAGCTTTAAAACCCATGTCTCAATTTCATGAATTGGTGATGTTTGTATAAAATGCCATTGATACAATGTTAAGTTTTGTGATGTTTTATGGTGTTAAATGATAGATATGTAATTGATGAACATACTTTGTTCTTGAATTTTTTGATGAATTTAGCTAAATAGGGCTAAATTGAGAAAAATTATTTTGAAGGACTAATTTGTAAATTTGATTAAAAATGTGGGCTTGTATGTGATGTATATGTATTCGGCCAAGAATGTGTAAGTGTGGATTTTGTGAATTTGATGTTTTGAGAAAAATGGACTAAATTGATAAAGTGTGCAAATATGAGGCTTAATTTGCAAATAGCCCTAAATGTGTGTCCTTGGATTAAATTGAATGAATTAACGAATAAAAGGGTTAATTCTGAATATGTTTAGATCAAGAATCGAGGAAAACGGATTTAGATCACGGAAAAATGAAAGTAAAAGAGTAGCTGTTTTCATTCCAACATATTGAATTCGAGGTAAGTCACTATGCAAATAAATGTATATGTATGCATTTGTAATTGTTCATATGATTAATGATGGTATTGAATGCTTATGAGAGGTTATGTATTTCAATTTCGAGATAAGTTCGGTATAGTGACTAAGTTCGAGAAGCCCCGTACGAACCTAGGAATAGATAGGATTGGTTAAGTCATGTCATAGATATCTGTTCTGTTTTTATCATGTAAGACCACGTCTAGGACGTTAGCATTGATTTGAGATTCGTGTAAGACCTTGTCCGGGACAGTGGCATCGATATATGATTATGTGTAAGACCACATATGGGACGTTGGCATCAATATGAGCTTTACGTATAAGACCACGTCTGGGACGTTGGCATCGATATAAGTTTAACGTGTAAGACCATGTCTGGGACATCGGCATCGTATAGATTCACGTAAGACCTTATCCGGGACAGTGGCATCGATATCTAAGTACCTGTAAGACCTCATCTGGGACGATGGCATTGTACGATTATTCCAAGCTTCTGAGTATCCTACTGGATTCCTATTGGTTCAACGGGCAAGTTTGAGATACAAATAGCAAACTCGAGCTTTGATAGATTAAGTAAATGAATGCCCGATTCAAGTACGTTGATTTTACACCAAGTGTGTATATAAGGTAAGTGACTTTGTGATTTACTATGATGATATGAATGATGGTTTAGTAATAGGTTACATGGAAGCATACATTAAAAAAACCTATGTGTATATGATTCTTGATTTGATAGAGGTGGCAAATTTGGCCAAGAATATGAATTAAAGTATATATGTGAGAAATTTGATTTGTAGAAGAAATGTGCCAATGAGGTTATAAGTTTATATGCATTACTTATTAAGGCTGTTTGTATATTGACTTACTAAGCTTTTGGAAAGCTTACTCTGTGTGTGTTTACTCCGTTTTATAGGTCGTCAAAGCTACTGAAGACTCGGGACCGTCACGGATCGACATCAAACTATTAAACTCTTTTTGGTACACTTTGGATTTGTATAAAGCTAGAGATGGCATGTATAGGCTAGAATTTTAGTATAATTAGTTATGTGTACTTATCCATGTGATTTGGCTATTTATGAGTTAAGACTTTGCTTATATGAATGTGACATATTATGCATATCTTGGTAAGGTTGAAGCATTTGAAATGGCCAAGTTTTGGGTGAGCAAATGAATGAATTATGCTTGTGATGATATGAGTTTTAGTCTTTGAAATTGTCATAGTTGGAATTGAAATTGAATGAATTGATTGAATAGTCATATTGGTAGGTTTTTGGTTGTCTTATATGCATAATATGTTTTGGTATGAATTGCTTGTAGGTGAGACCTAAGTGGGTGGCATATTTGGCCTTGAAAATGGCCTATAATGTCACACGGTCCAGGCGCACGGGCGTGCCTGGTGTCCGTGGGTGAATTGGCAGAATACAGCTTAGTAGTACACGGCCTCGACACAGGCGTGTCAGCTGGCCATGGTGTGCAAGTCGGTAGCTAGCTAAGAGCACACGACCATGGCACACGGGCTTGCTTGGTGACCGTGGTGGGGAAGCTAGTATATGGCCTAGTAGCACACGGCCATAGCACACGGGCGTGCCTAGTGACCGTGTTGATATAGTTAGTATATAGACACGGATGGACACACAGGGGTGTCTAGAAGCCGTGGAGGGCACACGGTCTCCTCCCACGGGCGTGTCTCCCCTGTATTTTAGAAAAGTTTAAAATTTTCATGAAATTTCATATGTGTTTCAATTTAGTGCCGACTCGACTTCTAAGCATGATTAAGGTCTCGAGGACCCGTTTAAGGGACATTATGTCTGAGAATGATGATTGAATGTATGATTTTGTCTGTGAATGTTTCCGATCTGTCTGGTAACGCTCCTAACCTTAATCCGGCATCAAACACGGGATAGGGGTGTTACAAACAATCTCAGAGTGAATAAGAAGCTAGAAGAATGATTTACAAAATTTAAATGATAAAGATCAAAGAATTGATATGGCAAATAAAATAATGTGGCAATTCACAGAGAATATCAATAGTATTTCTGCTGTTGAATGAATAGGGTTAGAATTATTCAGGAGAAATTAAACACCCCAACCCGGCCCACGAGCCTTGACCGAATCTGGTATGTTCCTTGAGTAAAACATTTTCAAAATTCGTTTGTTACTTTGGAAAACTTGGGTGGTTTTGAAGAAAGTTTGATTCGTGTTGAGTTCAAATTGAAAACGGTGTTGTCCTTGAAGACTAGATTTCATTAAATCAATTGTTTTACTTGTATTTGAAATCAATAAGTTAAAAGTATTACCTGAGTTTTTAGAGTTTGACGTTAAATTGAAAACCGTTGGTCTTTAGGTGTCAAAACATTTACAAATTTATTTTTAAGAAAAGTAACTTAAACTTTAATTTGATAAAATCGTATCATACTAAAATAATTAAAATGCATGCATAAAACAGTATCATACTAATGGCCTTATTACATCAAGAAAACCCGAAATAAATCCAAACTTAGAGATAAAGTCTCAAAATAAAATAACTTTAAGCTGAGCATGGCCACCACTAAGCTCTTGCCGACCCGGTCCATCTACTGAGTGTCACCTGAAAAGATATCCCACAACAGGGTGAGCCAAACAGACTCAGTGTGTAACAGCCAACACAAAGTCCCAACGATTTAGGCACATCAAATCATACATATATATATAACAAATATCAATAATGATGCAATCCCGAACCCAAACCTAGATAACCATCCGCTACACATCGCCCGTGCCTGCCATCACACCGTGGGGATTACTAAATCGACCCTCCATCTGCTACACCCGTGAGAGATTCGGCAATGGTGACAAGGAGGATTCGACTTCAAATGAAAAAGAAGAAAAAGAGAGAATTCTCTTCATTCACAATTTGGCAGAAAAATGGACACACTCCCTAACTAAAATTCGGCACTTACTCCCCCACATGACCGAATATACCTCTACCAAGAGCCCCACATTTGACCACTACATCCTTCCTTATCAAATCCCTTATTTTGCTCCTATTTTTCCTCTTCCTCCCTTATTCAAACAATTTTGAATATGTCAACAATTATACCTCTCTTCTAGCTGAATTTTAAAATAGAACCAAGCCTCATCCTCATCCATTTGAATGTCCAATTGCCGCCCAACTCCTCTCCTCCTTGACGTAAAAATAAAAGCTCCCACTGCTTCCCACGTTGCTCGAACCTGAGCCCTTCCTCACAGCTTATGGCGTCACTTACCAAGGCCCTAAGTGGCGCCTTCATGCCACTTTACCAAGCCCAATCTTATGTCCAAAAAAACCCCTACAATTTTTCTGAAGGCCTCCTCTGCCTAGCTTCCCCTTTTAAAGTTTTAAATTGAATAATTTCTAAGGCATTTCCCTAAACCCTAAGGTTCTTAAAATTCATAAAACACGTTCAACATATACATAGACATGCTACTTCATTCAATTAAACATTAATGCATAAGCCATAAATCCCGGATGTTATAGTTCTACCCCCTTAAAATAATTTCGACCTCGAAATTACCTGGCTAAAATAGGTGAGGGTATTGCTGTCGCATTGCTTCTTCTGATCCATGATCACGCCATAACACTTTAACTAGAGGAACTGACTTCCTCCATAACACTTTCACATCTCGTTCCAAAATCTGAATCGGCTCCTCCTCGTAGGACAAATCAGATCTCAGTTCTACCTCCTCAAATGGCACTATGTGAGATGGATCCGATCGATAACGACGTAGCATAGAAACATGGAATATGTCGTGCATTTGCTTCAGCTCCGGAGGCAACTCTAATTGGTATTCCACTAGACCAACTCGCTTCAATACCCGATAAGGTCCTATAAACCTGGGACTTAACTTCCCTTTGTGACCAAATCTCATAACCTTCTTCCATGGCGATACTTTAAGAAACACCTGATCTCCCACAGCAAACTCTATTTCCTTGCGCTTAAGATCTGCATACGACTTTTGCTTATCAGATGCTTCCTTCAACCGTGCCCGAATTACCTCAACCTTCTCCTCGGACTCTGCCACAATTTCTGGACCCAAAATTTGATGTTCCCCCAATTTCGTCCAACACGTAGGAGTGCGACACTTCTGTCCATACAGTGCTTCATACGGTGCCATCCGAATACTGGCTTGATAGTTGTTATTATATGCAAATTCCGTTAACGGCAAATATTTTCCCAACTTCCGCTGAAGTCTATCACACAGCCCCTCAACATATCCTCTAACACTTGGATTACTCGCTCAGAGTGGCCATCCGATTACGGATGAAATGCCGTAGTGAAGTCTAATCTGGTGCCTAAAGCTTGATGTAGCGCTTTCCAAAATCGAGACGTAAACCTTGGATCCCTATCTGAGATAATCGACACCGGCACTCCATGCAACCTCACGATTTCTGCCACATACAATTTCACTAACTTCTGCAAAGAATAGTCAACCCTCACTGGAATGAAATGCACGGACTTTGTCAATCGGTCCACTATCACCCATACCGAGTCCTTCTTAGTAGGCGTAAGGGGAAGCCCACTAACGAAGTCCATGGTGATTCTCTCCCACTTCCACTGCGGAATCTTTATTAGCTGAAGCAACCCTGATGGAACTTGATGTTCAGCCTTAACTTGCTGACACGTTAAGCACTTCCCTACAAATTCTGTAACTTCCCCTTTAAGACCAGGCCACCAAAACTGTTCCCTTAGATCCCTATACAACTTAGTACCTCCAGGATGCATAGCATAAGGGCTACTATGTGATTCCTGAAGAATTCTTTGCCTTAACTCCTTATTCTTAGGCATACAAACCTTACCCCGGAAACACAATACTCCATCGCTGTTAACACCATAATCCTCTAACTCCCCACTCCGCACTTGCCGCAACTTAGCACTTAAATCATCGTCTACCAACTGTCCTTCTTTCACCTCATTCAACCACGTCGGCTTAACTTGCAATTCTGCCAGCAAACTGCCATCGTTGTATAAGCTAAGATGTGCAAACATCGCCCTCAGATTCGACACTACTTTTCGACTTAGGGCATCTGCCACTACATTTGCCTTGCCCGGATGATACTCTATAGAACAATCATAATCCTTCAATAACTCCACCCACCTTCGCTGTCTCAGATTCAACTCCTTCTGAGTCAGCAGATACATAAGGCTCTTGTGGTCTGTGTAGATCACTGACTTTTCTCCATATAGATGTGCCTTCATACCTTAAGAGCAAAGACCACTGTTGCCAATTCCAAATCATGCGTTAGGTAGTTAACCTTATGAGGCCTTAATTGTCGTGACGCATAAGGGACTACTTTCCCGTCTTGCATCAATACGCATCCCAAGCCTGTATGAGAAGCGTCATAATACACCACAAAATCCTTTCCTGCCTCCGGCTGAATCAAAACTGGGGCTTCAGTCAAAACCCTCTTAAGCTTCTCAAAGCTATCTTGTTGCTTATCCGTCCATACGAAAGGTACTTCCTTTCTCAACAACTTTGTCAACGGTGCGGCTATTGATGAGAACCCTTCTACGAACCTTCTGTACTAGCCTACTAAACCCAAGAAACTACGAACCTTAGCCACAAACTTAGGTGGTTTCCAATCTAACACTACCTCAATCTTACGAGGATCCACCCTTATCCCTTCTGCAGACACCACATGCCCTAAAAATGCGACCTCCTCCAGCCAAAATTCACACTTGCTAAATTTGGCATAGAGCTTCTTCTCCCTTAATACTTGCAACACTACCCAGAGATGCTCATCATGTTCTTCCTCAGACTTGGAATACACTAGGATGTCGTCGATGAACACAACGACGAATTGATCCAAGTAAGGTTGAAAAACCCGGTTCATTATATCCATGAACGCGGCAGGGGCATTTGTCAACCCAAACAGCATTACTAAGAACTCATAATGCCCATATCTTGTTCGAAAAGCTGTCTCATGGATATCTGCTTCCTTCACCTTCAACTGATGATATCCAGACCTTAGGTCGATCTTTGAGAATACCGCGGCCCCCTTAAGCTGATCGAACAAGTCGTCTATCCTTGGCAACGGATACTTGTTCTTGATGGTCAGCTTATTCAACTGGCGATAATCTATGCACATGCGTATAGTTCCGTCCTTCTTCTTCACAAACAAGACCGGTGCTCCCCATGGAGACACACTGGGTCGGATAAACCCACGATCAAGCAACTCTTGGATTTGAACCTTAAGCTCAACCAACTTCTTTGGTGTCATTCTATACGGGGCAATTGACATAGGAGCTGTACCTGGTAGTAGGTCAATTCCGAACTCCACCTCCCTATCCGGGGGTATTCCAGGTAACTCTTCCGAAAAAACGTCCGTAAACTCCCTGACGGTTCTAACTCCACTAACTCCCTCTTCCTTTGCATCCAACGCACTTACGAAGGTCAAAAATGCCTCACACCCTTTCCGTACCATCTTAACAGCCTTTAAAGTAGAGACTACGTTAGATAAGTAGTTTCTTTTTTCTCCTATCATAACTATCGCCTCGTCCTCAGGCGTCCTTAACTCCATTCGCTTAGTTGCATAATCCAATATAGCCCGATGTTCCACTAGCCAATCCATGCCAAGAATGAGATCAAATTCTCTGAAAGGTAGTTCCATCAAGTCAGTAAGGAATATAATTCCCTGAATCTCTAAAGGTACACTCCGAAATATCTTGTTCACCACTACAATTTGACCTAATGGGCTTACTACAGTCATCTCCCTATCAGACAGTACAGAAGCTATGCCTAGCGTTTCAACTACTCTACATGCAACATAAGAATGGGTCGAGCCAACATCAATCAAAGTAAAGTAGGGCTTGTCAGTTATAAGGAATGTACCAGTTATGACGTCCGGTGCGTCCCCATCCTCCCTTCGGTAGCTGCATAAACCAGACCCGGTTGCCTTGCCTCTGTATTACCAACACCTCTGCCCGGTGTTCCACGTCCTCTTCCAGGACCATTACCTCTATCATTCAGACCACAACCCCGCGGTGGCTACTGTCTACCTCTTCTAACCTGATTAAGACCCTGACCTGTTGATCGGTTCCCGTCTATTCTTATAGGACAGTCCTTAATCATGTGTTCCTTGGACCCACACTTGAAACATCCTCCTGTCTTTTTCCAACACTCTCCTAGATGCATCTTTCCATATTGAGTACAAGTACAGTATTGTCCTCCTGTAATAGCTTGCTGACCTTGCGGCCCATCAACTCTGGGCCTCTTCTGCACATTCCCAGATGGCCCTGATGACCCAAAACCTCTCTTCTGCCTGTTCTGATCCGTATTCTGCCTTACAGAGTCCTTAATCCCTTCGGCCACCTTGGCCTTTTCTACCAACACCACAAACTCCCGTTCCTGCTGTGGAGCTATCAACAACCTTAGGTCATCCCTAAATCCGTCCTCAAACCGGACACATCGTTCATGCTCCGTAGCCACAATTTCTCGAGCATACCGGCTCAACCTTAAGAATTCAGCCTCGTACTCCGCTACGGACTTGTTCCCTTAAACCAGCCCCAGAAATGCCTTTCTCTGCGCATCAGTATAACTGGTACCAACATACTTCTTCTGATACGCCGTTTTAACATACTCCCAAGTGAGATCCTCACCAGAGTACACATCCCGAATCAGTGAGCCACCATTGATATGCCTCATCACGGTAGTAGCGACACCATTCCTTTCGCTTTCTCCTCGAGAGTCGATCCACTCATCTATAATTCGTTCTGTCGCCTCCAACCAATACTTAGCCGTACTGGGTGCCACACCAGATACGCCACGGAACACCTCAGCTCCATTGGCTCGGAGCCGCTCGGGTACAGATTTTCGAGCTCCCATACCTCTACTGCTCCAGCCACCATCTTAAGAACTCGCAGCATCGCCTGCGATACTGCATCATCTCCCGTCTGATCTTGCTGCTCAACACCAACTGCTGGTGGTGAGGGTGGTGGTACCTCATTTTCGGACCCTTGACCAGACCTAACGGGTTTCAATACGATCATTCTGCCTCTACCACCTCCTCGCACATTACGACCACGTCCCCTAGAACTCATTTCTACATTCGTGCTCGAATCTAATTTAAGAAATTTTATGCATTAGTATTTTGTTCCACTGATTACCCGTGAACAATTTTATGAAAAGGAGTTTAATAGTAGTTCTTTCGATCATTCCAAAGTTTTCGGTTCAAGTTTTCTACCTTAACTCAGAGAGAGACATTCATTCAGTAGTTCCTACCACACGCATTCGCCATTCGAAATTTTTGTCTGCTCCTATCCCAGGGGTATTTTCGTAATTTATCCTACAGAGGTATTTTGGTAAATTTCCAAATCAGGGTGTCTTGATATTTCAAAAAACAGGGATTTTGGTCCTTTGTAAAGTAAGCAAATCTTAATAAAATTTGAGGGTAGTATGGTAATTTTATAAACCAAGGGCATTTTAGTAATTTTACAACCAAGGGTATTTAGGTAATTTTGTAAATCAGGAATATTTCAAAAAATTTTATGAAAGAGTTTTCTACAAATCAAAGGGGTAAATTGGTGATTTTAAAGTTTCTATAGAAATATGGCTAGTCCCTTTCGGGTTTTAATTATTGAGTTTAGCCTGTGAAGGAGCCCTCTTGGTTAGGGTGAACCGTCACTACGCACCAGGTAGGATTCAAGCGAAGAGGAGGTGAGTCACTAGGACTGCTTTAATACCAGGCTCTTCCTAAATCTAATCCTAGACATGCGCACAATGGTTGACACACCCTAACTCGGCGACTTAGTCACAAGCTTGTTTAATTAAGCATTAAAGTTTTATGTAATTCTTAATTAGGCATTAAAGTTTTATGTAATTCTTATATCGGGGTAAGCTAATCCTAGGGTTTAACAACTTAATAAACTAATCTACGCTCCCGTTATACCCTTATACAAATCATACTATAAATCACACAACAGTTAGGGGTACTTACCTGGTGGACTTCGAGTCGGAGACTTAGGTGCCATGCTAGAAAAACCTGCTCAATTCACAAAGGTTTCCACAAAACTTATTGGGCTTCTTTTTGAAAATGCTATGGGCTTTAAACCCAAGGCCGAGAGTTTAAAACCTGGCTCTGATACCAAACTAAAACACCCCAAACCCGGCCCACGAGCCTTGACCGAATCTGGTATGTTCCTTGAGTAAAACATTTTCAAAATTCGTTTGTTACTTTGGAAAACTTGGGTGGTTTTGAAGAAAGTTTGATTCGTGTTGAGTTCAAATTGAAAACAGTGTTGTCCTTGAAGACTAGATTTCATTAAATCAATTGTTTTACTTGTATTTGAAATCAATAAGTTAAAAGTATTACCTGAGTTTTTTAGAGTTTGACGTTAAATTGAAAACCATTGGTCTTTAGGTGTCAAAACATTTACAAATTTATTTTTAAGAAAAGTTACTTAAACTTTAATTTGATAAAATCGTATCATACTAAAATAATTAAAATGCATGCACAAAACAGTATCATACTAATGGGCTTATTACATCAAGAAAACCCGAAATAAATCCAAACTTAGAGATAAAGTCTCAAAATAAAATAACTTTAAGCTGAGCATGGCCACCACTAAGCTCCTGCTGAACAGGTCCATCTACTGAGTGTCACCTGAAAAGATATCCCACAATGGGGTGAGTCAAACAGACTCAGTGTGTAACAGCCAACACAAAGTCCCAACAATTTAGGCACATCAAATTATACATATATATATAACAAAATCAATAATGATGCAATCCCGAACCCAAACCTAGATAACCATCCGCTATACATCGCCCGTACCTGCCATCACACTGTGGGGATTACTAAATCGACCCTCCATCTGCTACACATCATCGAAGGTAGTCGCTGCAGTCGACTGGCACATCGCCCTTATAAATTTGTGGCATAGCCACCAGATAAATAAATGTGACATAAGTCACCACATTCATATTATGTGACATGAGTCACCAAATATTATGGTAAAAACCACCAGATCACTTCCCCTTAAAATATCACCCATATGCCTCATGTGTCATACAATCATGCAAGTATCACACTATATGCCTTATTCCACTTTCATATCAATATTCACATATGTGCCATATTCCAATTGCTCATAACATTCATCAACATAATGTCAAGGATTACGTACCTAAGTACTTTGTACCACTGTATGGTACCTTTAACCATCTCTTTCATATTCTCAATAACACATGCATTAAAATAATACCATAAATCCTTTAAGACTTAGGGTAGGGCTACACATCTGGTTTACTAATGTGTTCACTGAAATCCCAAAAATCCCGATCTACTGCTCTAGATCTTTAGTTCCTACATTCGGCCAAGCACTAGATCACTTAACTGGTCAGTTTGGCTTTTGAACAAAATAAGAAATAGATCTGAGTCACCAAGTATGGCCTTAGCCGAATGTCATTTCTACTTACCTTGTGGATCTAAGTCCCGAAGTCGTCCTTGCTCCTAGTGATATCGAAATCCCTATAGGTATATGTTAGATCCGATTTCAATACTTAATGTACATCATTAATGGCCTTCGGCCTAATACTACTCTGGCTTACCTTAGATCTTGAGATCTCGAATGATCTCCTCTTTGTAGACGACAACTACCAAATCTCGAAGCCTCCTTCAAAGTTAATAATAATGGGATTAGAGTCCTAGTTTCGGTTAATCTAAAAGAAAATGAGGAGAATAATGATAGTTGATTCCTTACCCTCAATACAGAAGTTGACTGCTCCTTTGTTTGAACCCACAGAGATGTTCAGCAATGAAGGCTAGGTAGTGATCACCACGTTTCGGCTTTTGGAAAATTATAAAAAGAAGAAGACAAAGGTGAAGCAATTTCGGCAATGGTGATAGGTAAAGATTCGGCTATGGCTCCTAATGGAGATGAAATCTTCGGGTTGTGAAAGAATCGTGAGAGAAAAGAAGAGAAGAAGAAGTTGAGAGATTCGGCAATGGTGACAAGGAGGATTCGGCTTCAAATGAAAAAGAAGAAAAAGAGAGAATTCTCTTCATTCACAATTCGGCAGAAAAATGGACACACTCCCTAACTAAAATTCGGCACTTACTCCCCCCTACATGACTGAATATACCTCTACCAAGAGCCCCACATTCGGCCACTACATCCTTCCTTATCAAATCCCTTATTTTGCTCCTATTTTTCCTCTTCCTCCCTTATTCAAACAATTTTGAATAAGTCAACAATTATCCCTCTCTTCTAGCCGAATTTTAAAATAGAACCAAGCCTCATCCTTATCCATTTGAATGTCCAATTGCCGCCCAACTCCTCTCCTCCTTGACGCAAAAATAAAAGCTCCTACTGCTTCCCACGTTGCTCGAACCTTAGCCCTTCCTCACAGCTTATGGCATCACTTACCAAGGCCCTAAGTGGCGCCTTCATGCCACTTTACCAAGCCCAATCTTATGTCCAAAAAAACCCCTAAAATTTTTCTTAAGGCCTCCTCTGTCTAGCTTCCTCTTTTAAACTTTTAAATCGAATAATTTCTAAGGCATTTCCCTACACCCTAAGGTTCTGAAAATTTATAAAACACGTTCAACATATACATAGACATGCTACTTCATTCAATTAAACATTAATGCATAAGCCATAAATCTTGGATGTTATAAGAAATGTTCGTATCAAGATAATGCCATGACAAAATATTGTCTAATCTACTACCTAGATATTCGCTACTATGACCTGTCTCTTTCGATAGCTCAATCTTAAGCTAAAAATCTAAGTTCATGCACGTCTACAGAACTTGGGATTGATAACTGCAATGAACGTCCTCTCTGTACAACTTGAAGCATCTATGTCTAAAGTTCGCTTGCACCAAATGATTCAAGATCCAGTATTCTTAACCTTTTTATAATTAAAAACACCTAAGAACACATCATACATTCAACTATGTCTAGAGGTTGCATGCATGTATTTAAAATAAGCATGAATCGAGTGTAATAGTTTTATAGACAATCTCAAATCCTAGGCATTAAAGATGATAAAACATTCACCCAAACAACTCCAACCCAGAAAAGATTTAGTTTATGGGTGGAAAAGTAAATATCACAATAGAATCATTTATCAACATTTCTCAATTAATTTCGAATCACAGAAATTTCAATCTAGAAAAATAAAGGCAGAACTGCAGGAAGTTAATTTCACACTCCAGCTTCTCTTTTATCTTTCGATTGTATGTGAATCCAGGATAAGTTTCTCTTCCCCTTCCTCACGTTCGTATTTTTCTCTCTTCTAAGTTGCTACCCTTTCTTTCTCTGGAATTTTCCAATGGAGTTCTTCTTTGCACACAGAGAGAGAGAGAGAATTGCTATCACCAATCTCTTTCTCTCATTGATTTTCCTCTCTTTTTTCTTATTCTCTCTCCTTCTTTTATTGGGTAGATCTGTCCCACCTGAACACACATTTTTCATTCCTCTTTCAGGTTGGTTTTTTTCGTACACGTCCAGCTGGCTGAGAGTGAGATGGATAGAGTGCTTACTCATCTTCCTGGAATTGCCATGGCAATTTTGCTGGAAATCAATCTTACCAATTGTCATGGCAATGTTTCACTTCCTTTATTTTGTTTTTGCATCCTCTTTATCCTCTTCTTCTACCTGCACCTGTATTCACACAAAACCACACATTTCCTCCTCAAGTGACAAAAGTAACAAATAATGGCCAATGTAGCGCAATCCAAGCTTTGTTATGCAATGTTCTAAAATTTTCCTAAAAATGCAGATGTATTTAGTTAAATTCAAACAAATAATTCCATCTAGAGGCCAAAAATATAACTCTTTTCAAGAGTTATCACACCCCTAAACATGAATTATTGCTTGTCCTCAAGCAAATAATTTATCAATATGCATGAATGCATGGAATTGCCAAGACAATCAGTCTCAAATTATACTGCCAAATCATAATGAGCATACTATGTACCTCTATTCTTAGCAATCTTCTACTGAAACAAAGAAAAATTGCTTACAGTTCTTGTAAACCTGTTTAGTAAATGAAGTGCAGAAAATGGTTCCTAAAAGTAAATGTTTCTAAATATTTCAGTAATTAAAACTATAGCCAATTTCTTCTGAATATACCTAGGTTATCTCTTTACTAAACTCGGTTTTTATTTTATTTATTTATTATTTAATTTTTTAGACATTTATTCAATTTCCAACAGAAAATTTTTCTAGGGAATTCATATTGTCATATGATTTTATACTTGACAACCTCAATGAAGCATACACTAGACTGCCAAGTATTATATCATGTCACAATTTGAATTTAAATCACTCATGAAACAAAAGCTTTTAACTAAAAAGATGGATGGCGCAAACAACTACCATCTTAGCAAGTTAGCCTCAAGATTCAGTGAAGTGTCCCTAAAATATGTACACTTTTTTTTAAAACAAACACTTATATCTGAACTCATTTTTCTAGTCAACAATATAATCGAGCAAACAAAATATTACTGACCTACTCAATAGGTTCAAACATTTGAGTATTTATATTATTTTACCATGTCAAAAATTGTACCCTAATACCATACTAAAATTAAGTCAAGAAGTCCTAAATTTATTCAAAAAATGCTTCTATAGCCTAATTGCATTTATATTTCAATTATTATACTTTTAGAAATTCATTTCAACAACTGTCCTATGCTAAACATGCCTAAACAACTATCACCATATTTTCCAAGTTTACAAGGAAGAGTTATTATCCTCATTGAACATTATTGATAACCGTATACTCACATAATCAGGTAGTTGAATGGCAATTGAATGTTATGGAAAAAGGACTGTTTAAACAATTAACAATGTAGTATATATGCACAACACACCCCCAAACCTAAGGGATGCAGTGTCCTCAATACATGAACATGACAAAATAAAATGAATAAAAGCTACATGTGTAATAGCCTGATTTTGACCATAATCGGAATAGTGGTTGTGGGACACAAATTTGAGTCCAAAATATTTTAAAATTATTTTCCGTGTTTATTATGTGTGAGCTTGATTGTGTTAAATTTTCGTGACTTAATTTTGTCGTTTAGGTGTCCGATTAAATAAAAGGACTTAATCGCGTAAAATATAAAGTTATAAACTAAAGTGTTAAGTGCTTATTTGATAGTGCCTTTTAAATATGAGGTCCTTAAAGGGAAATTAGCCCATTTAAAGAGATAGTGGGTGGCAAAGGTCACAAATACACAAATACCCTTAATTTATATGTTAATATTATTTTAGTGAAAAGGTTAATTAAGTAATCTGGTAATAACATAATATATGTAATAATAAAACAAAAATAAGGCCATAATCATCTTTATTTTCTCTTGGCCAAATATCAACAAAAGAAAAAGAAACAGGAACACCTAGGGTTTGGCTTGGTATTCTTCAAATTAAGGTATGTTAATTATTCGGTTTTTATCATTTTTACGTTTTTTGAGATCGTTGCTTAGAAATGAACAAAACCCATGTCTTAATTTTTGATTGTGATGATGATTTTATGTTTTTCCATTGATGGTACCTTGTGGTTTTTGATGTTTGATGATGAAATATGAATTATATGTGTTAGATTAACAAGTTTTGTCTTTGAATTTTTGATAAAATTGAGTAATTAGGACTAAATTGAAAAAATACAGTTTTGAGGGACTAAAATGAAAAATAAATGAAATGTATGGGCTTGTAATAATGCTATGAATATTCGGCCCTAAAGAAGTGTGGTCAAATTTTGTGTAATTTGTGTTTTGTGCAAAAAAGACTAAAATGTAAAAAGTGTAAAATGTTAGGTGAAAAATTGTAATTTGCCCATTTATGTGTTTTTAGGCTAAATTGAGTGTATTGTGTTTAAATAATTTTAATTTGAATATGTTTAGATCAAGAATTAAAGAAATCAGAATTGGACCGGGGAAAGACGAAAGTGGTCGAGTAGCCGATTTAACAGTCGACGACATCCGAGGTAAGTCAAATAGCATTTAAATGTTGATATAACAATGAATATGTATTAGTTATGAAATGAATTAAATTATTTGATTTTATTTTTCTTATGGCCGAATGTGGGTATGTATAATAAATTCCAAGCTTGATTCGACCGAGCTTCGACGTCCGTAAGTCCCGTACGAACCTTAAGAATAGATAGGATACATATGTCATGACATAGGATATCCGTTATGTGTTACCGAGTAAGACCATGTCTGGGACGTTGGCATCGATTTGTGTTTATGTGTAAGACCCTGTCTGGGATAGTGGCATCGATATGTGATTACATGTAAGACCACGTCTGGGACGTTGGCATAGTACGAGCTTCCGACTATCCATGTATCCTTTTTAATTTCGAATGGTTCAACGGGCATGTGTAAGTGAAGGCCAATGTGATATTTAAATTAAAAAGAACTCAGGTACGTATATATATCCGTGTTGAGAAATGAAAGGTAAGTTATATGTTCATTACATTGTACGGAAGTAAATGTGTAAACATGTGAATGGTGTATAAGATTCAACTATGTGTATTCGGCCAAACAGTATATTATGTGACTTTGATTTGAGATTTGAGTAATTATTTGTTATTATGTACAAAGTGTTACTCAATATAAATTTTGTATATGTGATTTTGCTAAGTTAATTGACTTTACTTTGCTATTGACTTACTAAGCTTAAATAGCTTACTTTGTGTTTCTTTGTCAGTTTCTATTTTATAGATTTTGGATTAGATTCTGAGCTCGGGATCGTCAATGAGGACTATCACACTATCGACAGCTTACTTTGGTATTTTGGTTATTTAATTACGAATATATGGCATGTATAGCTTAGTAACAGGGTGGATATGAATTGAGTACCTATGCATACAATTAATAGCCATGTGAAAATGGCTTATCCTCTTTTGATTAATTTGCTATCTTTGTTGATGGTTTGCAATGGTTGTTGTGAATGAGTTGTTACATATGCATATTTGGTTGAGTATATGTGTTCATAATAAGTATGTTTCTGTGTAATGTTCTGAAATTAGGCATAATGAACTTGGTTATGTGGTTGATACCATTTTGTTTTACTGTTACAATGTTCGAAAATCATATATAAGTTTTAAAAGTGATGTTTATTTATTTAGACTTTAATAAAATAATTAGACTAATGATGTTAACTTTAAATGATTGATTATGTTATAAATTTGAGATAGGTGTTGGATGTGATGAGAATGATTTTGGTTTTATTGTTGTGGTATGAAATTTGTATTGACTGAATATGCAAATTACTCTGTTTAAATATTTCAAAATATATCTGTTGGTTATGATTGGTAAGCAAAGTATGTGTACATGAAATGTTAAATAAAAAATATATATGCCTGTTTTGAGTGGTAACTTCTTCGGTAATGCTTCGTAACCCTAGTCCGGCGACGGATACGGGTTTGGGGTGTTACATTTGATTGGTATCAGAGTTACGATTTAGTCGATTCTAGGACTAACGTAGCGCGTAAGAGTCCAGCTATACATGCCATATTTTATACTGTGATAGTGTGACGACTACTGACATCTAAAAATGTATTTTTATATAGTAATGGATCCCGAACAAGCCGTAGTTGATGATGTCGAGAGTGTAGCACCTGCTCTCGTACAAGGGACAGTGCCAATAGATTCTCGACCTACTTCGAGTAATCCAGAGGGGCAGGCTAGACAAGCCTTCTACCAAATGATGAATGATTGGTTTACACTGTATATTCAAACTAATCTGGCTACACAGCAACCTCCACCCCTGATTAACTCATCTGCAGTGCCTATTATACCCTCGGTGAGTGATCCGATGAGATTGTCAAAGCCACCTGTTGATAAAATAAGAAAACATGGAGCCGAAGAATTCATAGCCACAGATGATGATGATCCTGAGCGAGCTGAGTTCTAGCTTGATAATACCATTCAAGTATTTGATGAATTATCCTGCACCCCTGATAAGTGTTTGAAATGTGATATATCTCTGCTACGGGACACTACATATCACTGGTGGAATACACTAGTATCGGTGGTTCCAAGGGAGCGAGTGACCTGGGAATTCTTTCAGATAGAGTCCGTAAGAAATATATCAGCTAGAGGTTTATTGATCAAAAACGTAAAGAATTTCTTGAGCTAAAATAGGGGCGATGACAGTGACAGAATACAAGCGAAAATTTGTTAGATTCAGCAGATATGCCAGAGAGTGTGTTTCATTTGAAGCTATTATGTGTAAGATATTTGAAGATGGGCTAAATGAAGACATTAAACTGTTAGTTGGCGTACTTGAGATAAAAGAGTTCCTGGTACTTGTTGAGCGAGCCTGCAAAGATGAGGAGCTTAGGAAAGAGAACAGAAAAGCTGATTCTGAAGCTAGAGATTCACGCAAAAGACCATTCAAAAAGCCATTTCAGTCGACCTCAAAGAAATTTCGAGATGATACTAGCCGTTCGAAGAATATTACGGGTCATTTCAGACGAGATCGAGATAGACCACCTATCAGCTCGAAAGCTACCTCTGTAGGTAGTGTGGGTAATGTCAGATCAAATCAACTCGAGTGTGAACATTGTGGTAAACAACATCCCGGCAGTTGTAGATTGCATGATAGGGCCTGTTTTAAATATGGATCTAGAGATCATTTTATTCGGGAGTGTCCAGAGATAGTTGATCGAAATTCGGTTTAGAATACTAGATCGGGTAATACTGCAGTTCGAGGTAGACCACCCAGAAATATGGGTAATGTGAGTGGTGGCCAGAGAGGGACTAAAGATTCAGCTATTAGATCTGAGGCTCGTGCACCAGCCAGAGCTTATGCCATACGTGCACGCGAGGAGGCTTCATCCCCAGATGTCATTACTGGTACTTTTACTCTTTATGATACTACTGTTATTGCCTTGATTGATCCTAGTTCAACTCATTCCTATGTGTGTAAGACTTTGTGTTCAATAAGACTCTGAGTCTGCTGAGTCTGTAATTAAAGTATCGAACCCCTTAGGTCGATGTGTCTTGGTTGATAAAATATGCAAGAATTGTCCGTTGATGATTCGAGAATCATGTTTCCCAGCTGATTTGATGTTGTTTCCATTTGATGAGTTTGATATAATTCTGGGTATAGATTGGTTAACTTTGCATGATGCTATCGTGAATTGTAAATGGAAGAATACTGATTTGCGATGCCAGAATGATGAGATTATTCGAATTGAATCTAATGATCTGAATGGTTTACCAGCAGTGATATCTTCTATGACAGCTCAGAAATATGTGAGAAAGGGTTGTGAAGCTTATTTTGCTTATGTGCTTGATTCTAAAGTGACAGAAAAGAAGATTGAATCAGTACCTATCTTATGTGAGTATCTAGATGTGTTCCCTGAAGAATTACCGGGTTTGCCACCTATTCGAGAAGTTGAGTTTGGGACTGAATTAGTTCCGGGGACGACTCCGATTTCTATAGCTCCATACAAGATGGCACCTACAGAATTAAGAGAATTGAAATCACAGTTGCAGGAGTTGACAGATAAGGGATTTGCACGACCGAGTTTCTCTCCTTGGGGCGCACCAGTTCTCTTTGTGAAAAAGAAAGATGGAACTATGAGAATGTGTATTGACTACAGGCAACTTAATAAAGTGACCATAAAGAACAAGTATCCGTTACCAAGAATTGACGACCTGTTTGATCAGCTGAAAGGGGCTACAGTGTTTTCAAAGGTAGATTTGAGATCGGGATACTATCAGTTGCGAGTTAAAGACTCTGATGTGCCAAAGACTGCTTACCGGACGAGGTACGGACACTACAAGTTTCTGGTTATGCCTTTCGGACTTACTAATGTACCTGCTGTTTTCATGGATCTGATGAATCAGATTTTCAGATAGTTTTTGGATTGGTTTGTGGAAGTGTTTATAGATGATATTCTGATCTACTCCCGAGATGAAACTGAGCATGCCGAGCATCAGAGACTTGTGCTACAGACTTTGCGAGATAAACAGTTGTATGCAAAGTTTATTAAGTGTGAATTTTGGTTATGTGAAGTCAGTTTTCTAGGACATGTTGTATCAGCATCAGGTATCAGGGTTGATCTGAGCAAAATTTCAGCTATACTTGACTGGAAACCACCGAAAAATGTTTCTAAAGTCCGAAGTTTTCTGGGACTTGCTGGTTACTACAGATGGTTCGTGAAGGGTTTCTCTATGATTGCTATACCATTGACAAAGCTGTTACGGAAAGATGTTAAGTTTGAGTTGTTAAAGAGGTCTCAGAAAAGTTTTGATCAGTTGAAAGCTCTTTTGACCGAAACTCCAGTGTTAGTTCAGCCTGAATTGGGTGAAGAATTTGTCATTTATAGTGATGCATCTTTGAATGGTTTGGGTTGTGTTTTGATGCAGGAAGGCAAAGTAATAGCTTATGCCTCGAGACAATTGAGGCCACATGAAAAGAACTATCCGACACATGATTTGGAACTAGTAGCCATTGTGTTTGCATTGAAGATTTGGCGTCATTATCTGTTTGGTGAGAAATGCCATGTTTATTGTAACACCCCAAACCCGGTCAACACACCACGACCAAATCTGGCATGTCACAGAGGAAAACATTTTGGAGAAAATAGGTTACTAGTTATATTTCAGTGAAAAATTCGTCGTTGTTTTATGCTTGTAGAAATCAGGTGCATGATTCGTTAAAAACCCACGATATATTCTGAAATCTCGATAATAAGTCTTTAAAACTTAGTTGTTGATCTTTAGAAAATGTTTATGTCATTTAAGAAAACCGAATGATTCTTTCTTAGTTATCTAGAAATCGTTTGAATTAAGTGTGGAAAACTTAAGTTTGAAATCCATTTGAGTTGTTGTTATTATCAATTGATTTATAGTACCCGATGGTAAAGATTTGAAAACTATTGCGTTTTGTGGTTTAGAAAGCCTTGCGTTCAAATTATTAAATCAATCAAGTAATTTACTTAGCCATGTTCAAAATAAAATCCAAAACATATAGATAATCCAAAACATAATTTAAAAGGCCTTATTACAAACCCAAGTAATAAAAACGAAAGATAAAAATAAATACCCAATTTAAAATCCCAGTAAACCAAATGTTTTTAATGCATGGCCACCTCGAGTCCATCCGACTCCTTATCCGCAATCTACGAGTCACCTAAAAAGATAAGGGAGAAGGTGAGTCACCAAGACTCAGTGCATAATTCCTCCTCCCAGTTAATGCAACATACTTACACAAATCATAACCAAGCAATATAAATAATGCACCCAAACCTAGCCATCCATAACTCCTTTTCTACCCCGTGTAGTACCAAGCCACTGGTGGTGCCAAACCACTGGGGACCCAAAGTCACGATATCCAATAATAATGTGGTACCAAACCACTGGTGACCCAAAGTTACGAGTATTCCATCTGTGGGGCCAACCTACATTGTGATACCAAATCACTGGCGATAATCCCGTAATATCATATGTGGGGCCAACCCACTGTGGTGCTAAGCCACTGGGACGAGTCGCTATGAGGTGCCAAATCTCTGGTGACCCAAAGTCACAAATTCTCAATAATCCAAGTGTGGGGCCAACCCACGTGTGATACCAAATCACTGGCGAGGATCCCAAAATGTCAACTGTGGGGCCAACCCACTGTGGTGCTAAGCCACTGGGACAAGTCGCTATGAGGTGCCAAACCTCAGGTGACCCAAAGTCATGGATATCATCTTCCCCCTCCTCTCATATCACCCCTCATCATCTAATACTTATGCAAATCATGCCATCATGCTTTATTACGAACCACATAGCAAATATATCATAAATCATATTATCATGCATTATATAGCAAGAATCATATCGAAACGGATTTACCTGAATCCTTGCTTATACCCATACGGTATCATATCAAGACCTACATAATTTCCGACTTTTAACACATTCAGGTTATTAACATATTACTAAATTATAAAGTGTGTAAGTTACACACCTGTTATTAACGCAAGCACTAAATCCCGAAGAGCCGATCTATTGCACTAGATCCCTTGATCCTACATTCGGCAAACACTAAGGTTAGTAACATAGGCCATTCGGCTATACCAATAAATCCCGAAAGATGAGATTACACATAAACAACACCACCCTTACCTTTCTGCCTTACAAAAACAAATCACAACGCAAGGTATGCGAGACTGCTTCTCCCCCTACAATCGGCCAACAACAAAACTCAATTTCAATAGCCTCCGGCTTAACCAAATAACTAAGAGAGTAATTGAATCACCATAGATCCTTACCTCAGGCTTGATGGATTCGACTGCTAGAGAATAGAGGCTTAGATCGACTGCTTACAAGAACCCGAAGAACCTAGGAGAAATCGATTCCTATAGATTGGTTAGAAATCTATCACCAAATGCCGAAATTTGGCTTTTACCCTTATGAAAGTTGACAAATAGAAGAGAAAAGAAGTAATAGGTTTCGGCCATGGACACTTACCTTCCTTTAAACCGATTGAAGAAGAACTCAAAGAAGATCCACCTTGTTGATATTCGGCCAAAGCAACTAGAAGAAAGAATAGGATGATTCGGCTATGGTTGATTGCAAACAACCAAATGGGATTCGGCTAGAATGGAAGAAGAGAAAGAAGGAGAAAGTGAAAAAGGGAGAGAGGGATTTCGGCAAGGAAAGGTGGAGAGGGTTTCGGCAAAAGAGTTTGAGAGAAAAAAAGAAAAAGATGAAAGGGAAAGGGGACACCTTCGGTTTTGAGCAAGTATGGGAGAAAGAAAAAGAGAGATGGGAGGGTAAGGGATTCGGCCAAATACTGAGAAGAAGAAAAAGAAGTAAAGTGAAAAAAGAATAAAGATTGAAGAACCTAAGGAGCATTCGGCTAGGTGCTAAAACAAAAAGAATTTCGGCTTTTACTTCACTATAGTGCACTAGGGAGAAATCGGCAAGGCTTCAAAAGGATTTTTTGACTTTTGGTACAAAACACAAGCTAGCCGAAAATGTCATCTGAGCACCTAAGAGAATTCGGCACTTCCCTCCCCTTAGCTTCCTAACCGAACACTCCTCTCCGAGCAGGAATTCAAAATTCGACCACCACCTAAATTCTCTCCTGGCCAACAATTCAAATGAGTTTGAGCTCATCAAACTCCTAAATTTTCTCTCTGCCACCTATTTGAATTAATTTGACTTAGTCCATCCTTATCTGACAGAATTTGAGCTGAGCACAACTCCTCCCCCTCCTTGGCGTCAAAATGATAAGCAAATAGTGGGATTTCTGCTGCTCGAACCTGAGATCTCCTTCCTCTGCTGATGGCGTCAATCACAAGGCCTTAAGTGGTGCCTCCATGCCACTTTGCCAAGCCCATTCTTGTGCTAAAATTCCCCTTAAAATACATATAACCCCTAGCTCTTTCAGCTCCCTTTACTTAAAGCTTAAAAACAAAAATTCCCACCACACAGACCTGCTCTAGACTTATAACTAAATCTTAAAACACCTCAACTAATAACACTACAGTCTAAACACATGCGAAACAATTCAATTAAAAATAACCCCTATTTCAGGATATTATAGTTCTACCCCCTTAAAAATAATTTTGGCCTCGAAATTACCTGGTCAAAAGAGTTGAGGGTATTGCTGTCTCATCACATCCTCGGGTCACCAGTGGAACGGACTTCTTACGCAAGACTTTCACATCTCGATCTAGAATCTGCACTGGTTCCTCTTCCATGGTCATATCTGGACTCACCTCTATTTCTTCCACTGCTACAACATGTGATGGATCTGAACGATAACGCCTAAGCATGGAGACATGGAACACATCGTGAATCTGACTCAGCTCTGCTGGCAACTCGAGCTGATAGGCTACTAGTCCACTCATCTCAGTACCTTATACGGCCCAATAAACCTTGGACTTAACTTGCCTTTTCTTCTAAACCTCAAAACCTTCTTCCATGGCGAGACCTTCAGAAAGACCTTGTCACCCACGGCAAATTCTATATCCCTCCGCTTGAGATCAGCATATGACTTCTGCCTATCTGAAGCTTCCTTCAATCGAGCCTGAATCAACTTAACCTTGTCCTCAGTCTCTGCAACCAACTCTGGTCCCAACATCTGACGTTCACCCAACTCCGTCCAACATGTCGGTGTGCGACACTTCCTACCATACAACGCCTCGTATGGCGCCATCTTGATGCTTGCTTGGTAACTATTGTTGTATGCGAACTCAGCTAATGGTAGAAACTCTTCCCAGCTACCTCTGAAGTCCAAAACACAACCTCTCAGCATATCCTCTAAAATCTGTATAACCCTTTCCGACTGCCCGTCAGACTGTGGATGAAATGCCGTACTGAAATCCAACCGTGTACCCAAAGCTTGATGCAGCGCTCTCCAAAACCTCGACGTAAATCTGGGATCCCTATCCGAGATGATCGATACTGGCATACCGTGCAACCTTACTATCTCCGCCACATACAGCTTAGCTAACTTCTGAAGTGAGTAATCCACCTTTACTGGTGTGAAATGAGCTGACTTAGTCAGACGATCCACAATCACCCAAACCGAGTCCTTCTTACTAGGCGTAAGGGGTAATCCACTGATAAAATCCATAGTGATCCTTTCCCACTTCCACTGTGGAATCTTCACCGGCTGAAGTAAACCCGACGGCAACTGATGTTCAGTTTCGACCTGCTGACACGTCAAACATTTACCCACAAACTCCGTTACTTCCCGCTTCAGACCTAGCCACCAAAACTGCTCTCTTAAATCCCGATACATTTTGCTACCTCCAGGATGCATAGCGTATGGGCTGCTATGTGCGTCCTGAAGAATCCTCTGCCTTAACTCAACATCCTTCGGCATACAAGCTCTCCCTTGGAAACATAGTACTCCATTACTGGACAAACTATAACCCTCCAAACCACCATTCTGAACTTGCAACCTCCGCGCATTCAGACCCTTATCCACTAACTGCTTCTCCTTGATCTGCTCTACCCAAGTCGGCTTAACCTGCAATTCCGCCAAGAGACTCCCATCGTCACACAAGCTAAGGCGAGCAAACATCGCTCTCAAGTCTGATACAACCTTATGGCTTAACACGTCTGCCACCATGTTAGCCTTGCCCGAATGGTACTCAATCAAATAGTCGTAGTCCTTCAACAGTTCAATCCACTTATGCTGTCTCAAGTTCAAATCCTTCTAAGTCAAAAGATACTTCAAACTCTTATGATCTGTGTAGACTATCGACTTCTCTCCGTACAAATAGTGTCTCCATATCTTCAAGGCAAAAACCACTGCAGCTAATTCCAAGTCATGCGTCAGATAGTTAACTTCATGAGGTCTCAGCTGTCGCGATGCATAAGCCACTACCTTCCCTTCTTGCACCAGCACACATCCCAAGCCAGTATGTGATGCATCACAATATGCCGTGAACTCCTTTCCTGCCTCAGGCTGAATCAAAACCAGAGCTTCAGTCAGAATCTTCTTCAACTTGTTGAAACTCTCTTGCTGCTTCTCAGTCCACACAAATGGGACTCCTTTCCTTAATAACTTGGTTATCGGTGCTGCGATCAAAGAAAATCCCTCTACAAATCTTCGGTAATACCCTGTCAAACCTAGAAAACTCTGAATTTTATCCACTGACCTAGGCGGCTTCCAATCTAATACTGCCTCAATCTTTCGAGGATCCACCCTAATCCCCTCAGCTGATACTACATGACCTAAGAAAGTCACCTCTCTAAGCCAGAACTCGCACTTACTAAATTTAGCATATAGCTGATTTTCCCTCAGAGTCTGCAACACCACTCGCAAATGCGCATCATGTTCCTCCTCTGATCTTGAGTATACCAAGATGTCGTCTATGAATACCACGACAAACTGATCCAAATACTGCTGGAATACCCTATTCATCATGTCCATGAATGCTGCCGGCGCGTTAGTCAACCCAAACGGCATTACCAGAAACTTGTAGTGCCCATACCGAGTACGGAACACCGTTTTGTGAATATCAACCTCTTTCACCTTTAGCTGATTATACCCAGACCTTAAATCAATCTTTGAGAAAACTGATGCACCCTTAAGCTGATCAAACAAGTCATCTATCCTTGGCAATGGATACTTGTTTTTGATCGTCAGCTTATTCAACTGGCGGTAGTCTATACACATCCGCATTGTACCATCTTTCTTCTTGACAAAGAGTACTGGCGCTCCCCAAGGTGAAACACTTGGCCGGATAAAACCTCGATCCAACAACTCCTGAATCTGAGCCTTTAATTCCACTAATTCCTTCGGCGCCATCATCTACAGAGCAATAGACACTGGTGCAGTTCCGGGTAACAGATCTATGCCAAATTCCACCTCACGATCCGGTGGCAGTCCCAGAAGTTCCTCCAGAAATACCTCAACAAATTCCTTTACTGTTTGGACATTCCCTACAGCAGACTCCTTAGCCTCCAAGGCACACACATGAACCATAAATGCTTCACCGCCCTTCCTGACCATCTTCTCAGCTTTCAAAGCAGATACCACGTTGGACAGATAATCTCTTCTATTACCTATCATCACCACTTCCTCACCCTCAACCGTCTTCAGAACCATGAGCTTAGCCGTGCAATCCAAACTTGCCTCTTACTTAACCAACCAGTCCATTCCAAGAATCAGATCGAGCTCCCCAAACGGCAGTTCCATCAGATCAGCTACAAACACTACCTCTTGGAGTTCTAGGGGTACATCCCTATACAGCTTATTTACTTCTATAGAGTGACCTAGAGGGCTAATTACTGTCATCTCCCTAGAAGTAGTCTGAAAGTCTAGGTTCATGGTCTCTGCTATGCTACTAGCAACATATGAATGCGTCGAACCCACATCAATCAAAGCAGTATATGGTAATCCAAAGGTTAAGAACGTACCGGTTATGATGTCCGGTGCGTCGCCCTCCTCTCGACACCTTGCTGCATACACCAACCCAGGCTGTCTTGCCTCAGTGTTACCTGCACCTCTGCCTAGTGCTCCACGGCCCCGACTAGAACCATTACCTCCTCTACCATTACCACAACCCCTCTGCGGTGGCGGTCCTCATTTCAATCCGAGCACGGCCACGACCTCGGGCGATCATCTGGCTAACTTACGCGGACAGTCCCTCACACGATGATCTAGCGAGCCACACTCAAAACATCCTTTACACCAGTCAACATCCTCCCCAATGAGATTTTCCACATTGGTTACACTGCGCTGGTCCCTGATTAGCAGTAACAGACCTACCAGACTGATTCGGCCCACTCTGGCTAGCCCTTTTTTGAGAATTACCAGCCGACCTAGATGATCCAAAACCTCTCTTATGTCTATTCCTATCCATATTCTGCCTCACCAACTCCTTAACCCCTTCGGCTACCTTAGCCTTTTCTACCAGGACAGCAAACTCACACTCCTGCTGTGGGGCAATCAGCAACCTCAGCTCATCTCTCAGTCCGTCCTCAAATCGGACACATCGCTCATGTTCTGTAGCCACGATACCCCTAGCATACCAGCTCAACCTTAAGAACTCTGCCTCGTACTCTGATACAGACTTACTCCCCTGAACCAACTTCGAACGCGCCTCACAAGCGCATCAATATAACTAGTTCCAACATTCTTCTTCTAATAAGCTGCCTTAAAATAGTCCCAAGTGAGATCATCCGCTGCAGCACTATCCCGAACCGTGAGCCACCACTGGTATGACTCATCCCGAAGGAGCGACACTATCCTTTTCAGTTTTTCCTCAGCAGTCAGATCCAAATCATCCATGATTCGTTCCGTCACCTCTAACCAATACTCAGCCGTACTGGGAGCCACACCCGAAACACCTCAAAATACCTCAGCTCCATTGGCTCGGAGTCGCTCAGATACAGATTTTCGAGCTCCTGCGCCTCCACCTACTCCAGCTACCCTCTCAAGAACTCGCAGCATTGCCTGCGACACTGCGTCATCCCCAGTCTGATCCTGAAACTCACCACCTACAGCTGGTGGTGGTGCTGGTATTTCATTCTCCGACCCCTGACCAGACCCCACTGGTTCAGAAACTGTCATCCTACCCCGACCACGTCCATGCGTACTACGACCATGACCACCTCGAGTACTCATGACTAAAGTCTTGACTTATCTGATTTAAAAGTTTTATGCATTAGTCATTATTTCACTATTATTAAAGCACAGTCTTATGAATAATTCTTATTAAGGAGTTTTGTTTTCGCGAGTGCATAGAGTCCTAACAAGTTTCAGTCTCTAAGGTTGTCCACTATCACTAGTCTTTCAAAGCTTAACATAATCATAATCATATACACAACCATGGGTTAGAGGTACTTACCTGAGTGGATTGGTGCCGGAAACTCAGTGCCATGCCTTTCAAACCATATACTCTTCGACCAAAACATTTTGAAACCCATATATTAAAACATTTTGGGCCTCGGGCCCACAGCCGAGCCTTTAAACTTGGCTCTGATACCACAATTGTAACACCCCAAACCCGGTCAACATACCATGACCAAATCTGGCATATCACAGAGGAAAACGTTTTGGAGAAAACAGGATACTGGTTATATTTCAGTGAAAAATTATTCGTTGTTTTATGCTTGTAGAAATCAGGTGCATGATTAGTTAAAAACCCATGATATATTCCGAAATCTCGATAATAAGTCTTTAAAACTTAGTTGTTGATCTTTAGAAAACGTTTATGTCGTTTAAGAAAACATAATGATTCTTTCTTAGTTATCTAGAAATCGTTTGAACTAAGTGTGGAAAACTTATGTTTGAAATCCATTTGAGTTGTTGTTATCAATTGATTTATAGTACCCGATGGTAAAGATTTCAAAACCATTGTGTTTTGTGGTTTAGAAAGCCTTGCGTTCAAATTATTAAATCAATCAAGTAATTTACTTAGCCATGTTCAAAATAAAATCCAAAACATATAGATAATCCAAAACATAATTTAAAAGGCCTTATTACAAACCCAAGTAATAAAAACGAAAGATAAAAATAAATACCCAAATTAAAATCCCAGTAAATCAAATGTTTTTAATGCATGGCCACCTCGAGTCCATCCGGCTCCTTATCCGCAATCTACGAGTCACCTGAAAAGATAAGGGAGAAGGTGAGTCACCAAGACTCAGTGCATAATTCCTCCCCCCGGTTAATGCAACATACTTACACAAATCATAGCCAAGCAATATAGATAATGCACCCAAACCTAGCCATCCATAACTCCTTTTCTACCCCGTGTGGTACCAAACTACTGGTGGTGCCAAACCACTGGTGACCCAAAGTCACGAGTATTCCATCTGTGGGACCAACCCACGTTGTGATACCAAATCACTAGTGACAATCCCGTAATATCATATGTGGGGCCAACCCACTGTGGTGCTAAGCCACTGGAACGAGTCGCTGTGATGTGCCAAACCTCTAGTGACCCAAAGTCACAAAATCTCAATAATCCAAGTGTGGGGCCAACCCACGTGTGATACCAAATCACTGGTGACGATCCCAAAATGTCAATTGTGGGGCCAATCCACTGTGGTGCTAAGCCACTGGGACAAGTCGCTATGAGGTGCCAAACCTCTGGTGACCCAAAGTCACAAAATAATCTGTGGTACCAAACCACTGGAGGTGCCAAACCTCTGGTGACCCAAAGTCACGGATATCATCTTCCCCCTCCTCTCATATCACCCCTCATCATGCAATACTTATGCAAATCATGCCGTCATGCTTTATTACGAACCACATAGCAAATATATCATAAATCATATTATCATGCATTATATAGCAAGAATCATATCAAAACGGACCTACCCGAATCCTTGCTTATACCCATACGGTATCATATCAAGATCTATATAATTTCTGTCTTTTAACACATTTAGGTTATTAACATATTACTAAATTATAAAGTGTGTAAGTTACACACCTGTTATTAACGCAAGCACTAAACCCCGAAGAGCCGATCTATTGCACTAGATCCTTTGATCCTACATTCGGCCAACACTAAGGTTAGTAACATAGGCCATTCGGCTATACCAATAAATCCCGAAGGGTGAGATTACGCATAAACAACACCACCCTTACCTTTCTGCCTTACGAAAATAAATCACAACGCAAGGTATGCGAGACTGCTTCTCCTCCTACAATCGGCCAACAACAAAACTCACTTTCAATGGCCTTCGGCTTAACCAAATAACTAAGAGAGTAATTGAATCACCGTAGATCCTTACCTCAGGCTTGATGGATTCGATTGCTAGATAATAGAGGCTTAGATCGACTGCTTACAAGAACCTGAAGAACCTAGGAGAAATCGGTTCCTATAGATTGGTTAGAAATCTCTCACCAAATGCTGAAATTCGGCTTTTACCCTTATGAAAGTCGACAGAGAGAAGAGACAAGAAGTAGTGGGTTTCGGCCATGGACACTTACTTTCCTTTAAACTAATTGAAGAAGAACTCAAAGAAGATCCACCTTGTTGATATTCGGCCAAAGCAACTAGAAGAAAGAATAGGATGATTCGGCTATGGTTGATTGCAAACAACCAAATGGGATTCGGCTAGAGTGGAAGAAGAGAAAGAAGCAGAAAGTGAAAAAAGGAGAGAGGGATTTCGTTAAGGAAAGGTAGAGAGGGTTTCGACAAAAGAGTTTGAGAGAAGAAAAGAAAAAGATGAAAGGGAAAGGGGACACCTTCGGTTTTGAGCAAGTATGGGAGAAAGAAAAAGAGAGATGGGAGGGTAAGGGATTCGGCCAAATACTGAGAAGAAGAAAAAGAAGTAAAGTGAAAAAAGAATAAAGATTGAAGAACCTAAGGAGCATTCGGCTAGGTGCTAAAACAAAAAGAATTTCGGCTTTTACTTCACTATAGTGCACTAGGGAGAAATCGGCTAGGCTTCAAAAGGATTTTTTGGCTTTTGGTACAAAACACAAGCTAGCCGAAAATGTCATCTGAGCACCTAAGAGAATTCGGCACTTCCCTCCCCTTAGCTTCCTAACCGAACACTCCTCTCCGAGCAGGAGTTCAAAATTCGGCCACCACCTAAATTCTCTCCTAGCTAACAATTCAAATGAGTTTGAGCTCATCAAACTCCTAAATTTTCTCTCTGCCACCTATATGAATTAATTTGACTTAGTCCATCCTTATCTGACAGAATTTGAGCTGAGCACAACTCCTCCCCCTCCTTGGCGTCAAAATAATAAGCAAATAGTGGGATTTCTGCTGCTCGAACCTGAGATCTCCTTCCCCTGCTGATGGCGTCAATCACAAGGCCTTAAGTGGCGCCTCCATGTCACTTTACCAAGCCCATTCTTGTGCTAAAATTCCCCTTAAAATATGTATAACCCCTAGCTCCTTCAGCTCCCTTTACTTAAAGCTTAAAAAAAAAATTCCCACCACACAGACCTGCTCTAGACTTATAACTAAATCTTAAAACACCTCAACTAATAACACCACAGTCCAAACACATGCGAAACAATTCAATTAAAAATAACCCCTATTTCAGGATATTACATTTATTCTAATCACAAAAGCCTAAAGTATTTGATGACTCAGAAATATTTGAATTTGAGACAACATCGATGGTTAGAACTATTGAAAGATTACGAGCTAGTGATTGACTATCATCTCGGAAAGGCTAATGTTGTTGCTGATCCTTTAAGTCGAAAGTCATTATTTGCTCTACGTGCAATGAATGCGCATATGGTTATATCTGATGATGGTTCAATAATTGCTAAATTAAAAGTAAGATCGTTATTTGTTCAACAAATTTGTGATGCCCAGAAGGTAGATAATGATTTGTTAGCGAAGCGAGCTCAGTGTGAAACAAATGTTGAATTTGAATTTCGAGTCGATGAAAATGGTTGTTTGAGGTTCAGAAATAGAATATGTATTTCGAGAAATTCAGAATATATTCAGATGATTTTGAACGAAGCTCACAGCAGTCAGTTATCTGTTCATCCAGGTAGCACGAAAATGTATAACAATCTGGAACAGTTCTATTGGTGGCTTGGTATGAAACGAGACATATCTGACTTTGTTTTAAAATGCTTAGTCTGTCAACAAGTAAAAGTCAAGCACCAGGCACCTTCTAGATTACTTCAACCGATTATGATACCCGAGTGGAAATGGGACAGAGTCACAATGGATTTTGTATCTAGTTTACCATTGACGCCGAGCAAAAAGGATGCATCTTTGAATGGTTTGGGTTGTGTTTTGATGCAGGAAGGCAAAGTAATAGCTTATGCCTCGAGATAATTGAAGCCACATGAAAAGAACTATCCGACACATGATTTGGAACTAATAGCCATTGTGTTTGTGTTGAAGATTTAGCGTCATTATCTTTTTGGTGAGAAATGCCATGTTTGTTCTGATCACAAAAGCCTAAAGTATTTGATGACTTAGAAAGATTTGAATTTGAGACAATGTCGATGGTTAGAACTGTTGAAAGCTAGCGAGCTAGTGATTGACCATCATCCCGGAAAGGCTAATATTGTTGTTGATGCTTTAAGTCGAAAGTCATTATTTACTCTGCGTACAATGAATGCGCATATGGTTATGTCTAATGATGGTTCGATAATAGCTGAATTAAAAGCAAGATAGTTGTTTATTCAACAAATTTGTGATGCCCAGAAAGTTGATAGTGATTTGTTAGCAAAGCGAGCTCAGTGTGAAACGAATATTGAATCTGAATTCTGAGTTGATGAAAATGGTTGTTTGAGGTTCAAAAACTGAATATGTATTCCGAGAAATTCAGAGTTGATTCAGATGATTTTGAACGAAGCTCACAGCAGTCGGTTATCTGTACATCTGGGTAGCACGAAAATATATAACAATCTGAAATAGTTCTATTAGTGGCCTGGTATGAAACGAGACATATCTGACTTTGTTTCAAAATGCTTAGTTTATCAACAAGTAAAAAACTGAGCATTAGGTACCTTCTGGATTACTTCAGCCGATTATGATACCCAAGTGGAAATGGGACAGAGTCACGATGGATTTTGCATCTGGTTTACCATTGACACCAAGAAAAAAGGATGCATCTTTGAATGTGATGCATCTTTCAATGGTTTGGGTTGTGTTTTGGTGCAGGAAGGCAAAGTAATAGCTTATGCCTCGAGACAATTGAATCCACATGAAAAGAACTATTCGACACATGATTTGGAACTAGTAGCCATTGTGTTTGCGTTGAAGATTTGGCGTCATTATCTGTTTGGTGAGAAATTCCATGTTTATTCTAATCACAAAAGCCTAAAGTATTTGATGACTCAGAAAGATTTGAATTTGAGACAACGTTGATGGTTAGAACTATTGAAAGATTACGAGCTAGTGATTGACTATCATCCTGAAAAGGCTGATGTTGTTGCTGATGCTTTAAGTCGAAAGTCATTATTTGCTCTGCGTGCAATGAACACGCATATGGTTATATCTGATGATGGTTTGATAATAGCTGAATTAAAAGCAAGAACGTTGTTTGTTCAACAAATTTGTGATGCCCAGAAAGTTGATAATGATTTGTTAGCAAAGCGAGCTCAATGTGAAACGAATATTGAATCTGAATTCTGAGTTGATGAAAATGGTTTTTTGAAGTTTAGAAACCAAATATGTATTTCGAGAAATTCAGAGTTGATTCAAATGATTTTGAGCAAAGCTCACAGTGGTCGGTTATCTGATCATCTGAGTAGCACGAAAATGTATAACGATCTGAAATAGTTCTATTGGTGGCCTAGTATGAAATGAGACATATCTGACTTTGTTTCAAAATGCTTAATCTGTCAACAAGTAAAAGTCGAGCATCAAGTACCTTCTGGATTACTTCAGCCAACTATGATACCCAAGTGGAAATGGGACAGAGTCACGATGGATTTTGTATCTGGTTTACCATTGACATCGAGCAAAAAGGATGCATCTTTGAATGGTTTGGGTTGTGTTTTGATGCAGGAAGGCAAAGTAATAGCTTATGCCTCGAGACAATTGAAGCCACATGAAAAGAACTATCCAACACATGATTTGGAACTAGTAGCCATTGTGTTTGCGTTGAAGATTTGGCGTCATTATCTGTTTGGTGAGAAATGCCATGTTTATTCTGATCACAAAAGCCTAAAGTATTTGGTGACTTAGAAAGATTTGAATTTGAGACAATGTTGATGGTTAGAACTATTGAAAGATAGCGAGCTAGTGATTGACTATCATCCCGGAAAGGCTAATGTTGTTGCTGATGCTTTAAGTCAAAAGTAATTATTTGCTCTGTGTACAATGAATACGCATATGGTTATATCTGATGATGGTTTGATAATAGCTGAATTAAAAGCAAGACAGTTGTTTGTTCAACAAATTTGTGATGCCAAGAAAGTTGATAATGATTTGTTAGCAAAGCGAGCTCAGTGTGAAACGAATATTGAATCTGAATTCTGAGTTGATGAAAATGGTTGTTTGAGGTTCAGAAATCGAATATGTATTCCGAGAAATCCAGAGTTGATTTAGATGATTTTGAACGAAGCTCACAGCAGTCAGTTATCTGTACATCCGGGTAGCACGAAAATGTATAACGATCTGAAACAGTTCTTTTGGTGGCCTAGTAGGATATGAGACATATCTGACTTTGTTTCGAAATGCTTAGTCTGCCAATAAGTAAAAGCCGAGCATTAGGTACCTTTTGGATTACTTCAGGCGATTATGATACCCGAGTGGAAATAGGACAGAGTCATGATGGATTTTGTATCTGGTTTACCGTTGACACCGAGGAAAAAGGATACAATCCGGGTTATTATGGATAGATTGACTAAATCTACTCATTTTATTCTGATTCACACAGACTATTCAATTGATAGATTGGCTGAATTATATGTTTCTCAGATTGTGAGATTACATGGTGTGCCTATTTCTATTGTTTCAGACCGAGACCCGAGATTCACATCGCGGTTTTGGAAGAAATTACAAGATGCTTTAGGTATGAAACTACACTTTAGCACAGCTTTCCATCCGCAAAGAAATGGCCAGTCCAAACGAATCATTCAGATACTTGAGGATATGTTGTGATGTTGCATTCTCGAGTTTGAAGGTATGTGGGAATGATACTTACCTTTGATTGAATTTGCTTATAATAATAGTTTTCAGTCCAGTATCAAAATGGCACCCTACGAGGCTTTGTACGGTCATAAATTTCGTACACCATTGTATTGGACTGAGCTTAGTGAAAATAAGATACACGGGGTTGACTTGATCAAAAAGACTGAACAGAAAGTGAAAGTGATTCGTGATAGTCTGAAAACAGGATCGGATCTTCAAGAGTCATATGCAGATTTGAAACGTAAAGATATTTTGTTTTAGATTGGAGATCAAGTGTTTTTGAAAGTTTCACCGTGGAAGAAAGTACTCAGATTCGGTCATAAACGCAAGTTGAGTCCGAGATTCATTGGGCCGTATTAAATCACAGAGCGTATTGGGCTGGTTGCTTATAGATTGCAGTTGCCACCTGAGCTAGAAAAGATCCATAATGTATTTCATGTTTCGATGCTTCATAGATACTGATATGATCCTTCACATGTGATTAGTCCAACAGAGGTCGAGATTCAGCCTGATATGACATATGAAGAGGAACCGATTTGTATTCTGGCTCTTGAAATAAAGGAATTGAGAAATAAGAAAATTCTGTTGGTTAAAGAATTATGGAAAAAGCACGGGGTTAAGGAAGCAACTTGGGAGTCAGAGAATATGATGAAAGAACATTATCCAAACCTATTCATCGGTAAGATTTTTGGGGACGAAAATCCCTAAGGGAGGAGAGTTGTAACAGCCTGATTTTGACCTTAATCGGAATAGTGGTTACGGGACCACAAATTCGAGTCTGAAAATTATTTTCCGTGTTTATTATGTGTGAGTTTGTTTGTGTTAAATTTTTGTGACTTAATTTTGTCATTTAGGTGTCCGATTAAATAAAAGGACTTAATCGCGTAAAATATAAAAGTTATAAACTAAAGTGTAAAGTGCTTATTTGATAGTGCCTTTTAAATATGAGGTCCTTAAAGGTCAATTAGCCCATTTAAAGAGATAATGGGCTGCTAAGGTCACAAATACCCTTAATTTATATGTTAATATTATTTTAGTTAAAAGGTTAATCAAGTAATTTCGTAATAACATAATATATGTAATAATAAAACAAAAATAAGGCCATAATCATCTTTACTTTCTCTTTGGCCGAATATCAACAAAAGAAAAAGAAACAAGAACACCTAGGGTTCGGCTTGGTATTCTTCAAATTAAGGTATGTTAATTGTTCGGTTTTTTATCATTTTTACGTTTTTGAGATCGTTGCTTAGAAATGAATAAAACTCATGTCTTAATTTTTTATTGTGATGATGATTTTGTGTTTTGCCATTGATGGCACCTTGTGCTTTTTGATGTTTGATGATGAAATATGAATTATATGTGTTAGATTAACAAGTTTTGTCTTTGAATTTTTGATGAAATTGAGTAATTAGGATTAAATTACAAAAATAAATTTTTAAGGGACTAAAATGCAAAATAAATGAAATGTATGGGCTTGTAATAATGCTATGAATATTTGGCCCTAAATAAGTGTGGTCAAATTTTGTGAAATTTGTATTTTGTGCAAAAAGGACTAAATTGTAAAAAGTGTAAAATGTTAGGGGCAAAATTGTAATTTACCCATTTATGTGTTTTAGGATAAATTGAGTGTATTGGTGTTTAAATAAGTTTAATTTGAATATGTTTAGATCAAGAATTAAAGAAACCGAAATTGGATCGGGGAAAGACGAAAGTGGTCGAGTAGCCGATTTAACAGTCGACGACATTCGAGGTAAGTCAATTAGCATTTAAATGTTGATATAACAATGAATATCTATTAGTTATGAAATGAATTAAATTATTTGATTTTGTTTTGCTTATGGCCGAATGTGGGTATGTATAATTGAATAAATTTCAAGCTTGATTCGACCGAGTTTCGACGTCCGTAAGTCCCATACGAACCTTAGGAATAGATAGGATACATATGTCATGACATAGGATATCCATTATGTGTTACCGAGTAAGACCACGTCTAGGACGTTGGCATCGATTTGTGTTTACGTGTAAGAACCTTTCTGGGACAGTGGCATCGATATGTGATTACATGTAAGACCACGTCTAGGACGTTGGCATTGTACGAGCTTCCGACTATCCGCGTATCCTTTTTAATTCCGAATGGTTCAACGGGCATGTGGAAGTGAAGGCCATTGTGATATTTAAATTAAAAAGAACTCAGGTACGTATATATATCCATGTTGAGAAATGAAAGGTAAGTTTTATGTTCATTACATTGTACGGAAGTAAATGTGTAAACATGTGAATGGTGTATAAGCTTCAACTATGTGTATTCGGCCAAAGAGTATATTATGTGACTTTGATTCGGGATTTGAGTAATTATTTGTTATTATGTATAAAGTGTTACTTGATATAAATTTTGTATATGTGATTTTGCTAAGTTAATTGACTTTACTTTGCTATTGACTTACTAAGCTTAAATAGCTTACTTTGTGTTTCTTTGTCGATTTCTATTTTATATATTTTGGATTCGTTACGAGCTCGGGGATCGTCAGCAGGGCTATCACACTATCGACAGCTTACTTTGGTATTTTGGTTATGTTAATTACGAATATATACGAAAATGGCTTATCCTCTTTTGATTAATTTGCTATCTTTGTTTATGGTTTGCAATGGTTGTTGTGAATGAGTTGTTACATATGCATATTTGGTTGAGTATATGTGTTCATAATAAGTATGTTTGTGTGTAATGTTCTGAAATTAGGCATAATGAAATTGGTTATGTGGTTGATACCATTTTGTTTTAATGTTACAATGTTCGAAAATCATATATAAGTTTTAAAAGTGATGTTTATTTATTTAGACTTTAATAAAATAATTAGACTAATGATGTTCACTTTAAATGATTGATTATGTTATAAATTTGAGATAGGTGTTGGATGTGATGAGAATGATTTTGGTTTTATTGTTGTGGTATGAAATTTGTATTGACTGAATATGCAAATTACTCTGTTTAAATATTTCAAAATATATCTGCTAGTTATGATTGGTAAGCAAAGTATGTGTACATGAAATGTTAAATAAAAAAATATATATATGCTTGTTTTGAGTTGTAACTTCTTTGGTAATGCTTCATAACCCTAGTCCGGTGAAGGATACGGGTTAGGGGTGTTACAACATGAATTCATGAAACATATAAAAATCAAAATGAATGATCATGAAAGTATAAAACATCAAAGCTTGGAGGGGAAGGAAATTAGTTCACTTGGGTTGTATGGATTTCCTTGCAACTCGTCTGTAATGTTGCGGCCTGCCCTGGTCATCACTATTAGCTTGAACAGTTTTACCAACAGCCTTCTTGAATCTTTTTTCTCATAAGCTGGTTAATAGGCATTTCTTCCTCATCATCATTGGTATCTAACTTTGTGAATTCATCAATTAGTTGATGAACTGTACATTGATGGGCAGTAATAGGGGCCTTGGATTATGACGCAAGTGCAGTAATTTGAGTGGTATTGTAACACCCTAACCCGTATCCGTCACCAGAACAGAGTTTTAGAGCGTTACCAGAACGTTCAGATCATTTATCGATTAGTTCCAGCAAATTACTATTCATTCATCAGGGTCATTCATAATGTCCCTTAAATGGACCCTTGAGGCCCAATACAAGCATTAGAATCAAGTCGAAACTACATTGAGAACTTGGAAGTTTTCACGAAATTCCAAAATTTTCCAAGGTACAGGGCTCACACACCCGTGTGGTCCAAGGGACACGCCTGTGTGACCTTGGCACATGCCAATGTGGTCCAAGGGACATGCCTATGTGACCCTAGGACACGCCCGTACTGCAGGCCGTGTTCAAAACTACGTAGCTCTTTTACTTTGCCACACGACCATGCCACACCCTCGTGTGCTAGACCATGTGGTTAATTAATTTAATTCAAAATAGGTGCAGGTTTCAAACGGCAAGACACACGCCCGTGTTCAAGGCCGTGTTACCCACACAGCTGAGACACATGCCCGTGTCTCTACCTTTGCTCAATTCTGAGCATTCTACTTTCTCGAATTTAAGGTACAGGGGACACACCGCCTAATCACATGTCCATGTTACCAGGCCATGTGTCACACACAGTCTAGACACACGCTGCAGGTGTCTCTACGTCTTGAGACAAAATAAAGCCATTTCTAGCTTTATTTCTCACCCAAAATTTCACCCATGACCTGCACTTGAATCACACATACAAATACCAACCATTTCAAGCATTCAAGATGAGCAAACTCTATCATTCAACATGATATATCATCACAAGCATTCATGTTTACAATCTTACTCTTTAATAAGCATACTTGTTTCCCCTTTCTTAATCAAACAATATATAGTACCTATGTTATCACCATAACATGAACTTAAATACGTATATGCATGTACCAAAACATAATCGTCACTAGCCATTCCAATGGCTAGATTACAAGCATCATTTACATTTAAATGCCAATATGGCCAACATACCCTATACATGCCATTACAACCATAATTGATTTACCTTATTGTACCGTCATGGGCCGATGGATAGTGTGAGTGATCTTCGTCGAGGTTCCAATCCAACGAGCTTTCGATTACTCTAAAATAGGGGAAAAATAAAACGAGGTAAGCATAAAATGCTTAGTAAGTTCGTATAACATGGTACTTAACTTACCATACGTCCTATTTGAGGTAATTAAATAAGGCATATTTAACCACTTGATCTCAAGCCCTACACACATCTTCATTGCCCTTGTCAGTCATATATTCCATAATAATATCAAGACATGTATGGGCTCAACAATAATCAAGTTTTCAAGCACATATGTTGTAACAGTCCAGTTTATACCCTAGTCGAAACAGTGGTTTCGGGACCACAAATCCGAGTCTGTATAATATTTTAATATTATTTTCTGTGATGTTGATGTGTGATTGAGCATGTGTTAAAGTTTCATAAGTTAATTTATCTGTCTGTGTGTTTAATTTGACAAAAGGATGAAATTGCATTAAATATGAAAGTTGTATGCTATATGTTAAAGTGCTTATGTGTTATGGCTTTTTGAATATGAGGACTTATGTGGTAATTTGGCCATTTCCATGGTTAATGGATGGCTAAGGTCATAAATGACCTTGTAACTATGTTTTATACATTTTATTATGAAAGGTTATTTTTGTACATTAATAATGTATTTCATGTTAAACAAAATCAATTGAAATCCATGTTCATCTTTTGTTCTTATGATCAAAAATAAGAAAAAAGAAAACAAGGGTTTGAGCTTTGTATATTCGGCTACTTTCAAGCCTTAATTCAAGGTAAGTTTTTGATCCGTTTTTGATAATTTCTACGTTTTTGTAATCGTTGCTTCGTCTACTATCAATTCCATGTGTCAATTTTGTGTATCGGTGATTTTTGCAAGTTATGCCATTGATGCTATGTTGAGTTTTGTGATGCTTTAAGGTGTTAAATGATAGATTGGTGGTAGATGAACATGTTTTGTTCTTGAAGTTTTGATGAATTTAGCTTAATAGGGCTAAATTGAGAAAATGACAAATTGAGGGACTAATTTGTGAATTTGATGAAAAATGTGGGTTTGTATGTGATATATATGTATTCGGCCAAGCTTGTGTAAAAGTAGATTTTGTGAATTTGATGTTTTGAGAAAAATGGGCTAAATTGCTAAGTTGTGCAAATATGAGGGCTAATTTGTAAATTGCCCTAAATGTGTGTCTTTGGATTGAATTGAATGAACTAGTGAATAAAAGGGTTAATTCTGAATATGTTTAGACCAAGAACCGAGGAAAACAAATTTAGATCGCGAGAAAGCGAAAGTTATCGAGTAGCCATTTTCTATTCCAATAAACCGAATTCGAGGTAAGTCACTATACAAATAACTGAATATGTATGCATTTGTAATTGTTCATATGTTTAATGATGATAATGAATGCTTATGAGAAATTCTGTAATTGAATTCCGAGATAAGTTCGGTATATTGACTAAGTCTGAGAAGCTTAGTTCAAACCTTGACATAGGTATCTGTTCTGTTTTATCATGTAAGACCACGTCTGGGATGTTGGCATTGATTTGAGATTCGTGTAAGACCCTGTCCGGGACAGTGGCATCGATATCTGATTATATGTAAGACCACGTCTGGGACGTTGGCATCAATATAAACTTTACGTATAAGACCACGTTTGGGACGTTGGCATCATTATGACACTTACGAGTAAGACCATGTCTAGGACATCGGCATCGTTTTGATTCGTATAAGACCATGTCTGGGACAGTGGCATCGATATCCAAGTGCATGTAAGACCTCGTCTGAGATGTTGGCATTGTATGAGTATTCTGAGCTTTCTGAGTATCCCATTAGATTTATTACTGTTCAACGGGCAAGTCTATGATACTAATTGCAAATTTGAGCTATGAACAAATACGTGATAGTAAATTCAATTCAGATATGTTGATTATACACTAATCGTGTATACAAGGTAAGCATCAATATGATCTTACTATGATGCTATGAATATGGAATTGATGATATGTTGTATAAGATTTTGGTGAAATGAGATATGTGTTTATATGATCTTTGAATTGGGAATCTGGCTAATGTGGTCAAAAGTGAATGAATCAAAGCAAATATATGCTTTTATGCTAAGTTGTTGTATATTGACTTACTAAGCTTTTGGAAAGCTTACTCTGTGTGTGTGTTTAATCTATTTTATAAGTCGTCAAAGCTACTGAAGGCTCGGGACCGTCAAGGATCGTCATCACACTACTAACATCATTTTGGTATACCTTGGATATGCTAGTTCTTGTGATGATTTGTAAAGTGAACTTAGCCATGTGATTTGGCTAGTTATGTTTTGGTACCATGCTTAGATGAATGTGATATGTGAAGTTGTTATGATATGATTAGTTGATATATGGAATGGTTATGAGATGGTAAGTATATAGACAAATGGTGCGCAGGTATAATTGAGTTTTAGTTATGCAAATTGGTATGTTTAGTATTGGTTTTGAATGTATATATTGAATGAAAATTTAATGTAGAGTTGTGAATATCTTAGTGATCAAATGTGCATGATTTGGATGGCTATTTGTATGTTTTTGGTTGCCATATATGCTAGATATGTGTTGGTAAATGATGCTTATAGGTATGAACCTTTTTGGTTGGCATTTTGGCCTTGTAAAATGGCCTATAATGTCACACGGTTGTGGCACACGGGCATGCCTTAGACTGTGGGTAAATTGGCAGGATGCAGCCTAAAATCACACGGCCTCAACACGGGCGTGCTTGGTGGTCGTGGTGGGGAAGTCAGTATATGGCCTAAAAGTACACGGCCATGGCACACGGGTGTGCCTAATGACCGTGTTGGTATAGTTAGTAAACAAGGTTGGACACGGGTGTGTCTAGAAGCCGTGGAGGACACACGGTCTCCTCCCACGGGCGTGTCTCCCTTGTATTTTAGAAAAGTTTCAAATTTTCATAGAATTTCATATGTGTTTCAGTTTAGTCTCGACTCGACCTATAAGTATGTTTAAGGTCTCGAGGACCCAATTAAGGGACTTTATGTCTGAGAATGATGATTGAATGTATGATCTTGTCTATGAATGTTTCCGATTTTTCTGGTAACGCTCCTAACCCTAATCTGGCGACGGACTTGGGATATGGGTGTTACATATGCTTTCCACATTGTGTATTCATTCAACAAACATGATTCATCTCATTATTTCAAGTATAATTTCATAATAGTTGATTTCAAATTCAGATCATTTCGCATCAAAACTTTACACATATTACTCAGAATATCAAGTCATGATTTGTACACTCTAGGTGTATAAGTCCATAATCAAGAATGAACATTCTTATCAAATAGTTTCCATGTAAAAATATCATCATCTCATATTTCATATATCACTTTTCATGTATCATCATTTTCTTGCATTTCATGTAATATTCTTTCATGTCATATTCCCATATCATATGTATCATTCCATGTCAATTTGTTTTCAATTCATCTTTGCTTTTGTCAAAATTTTAGCCGTTGAATTTATTTGAAATATTGATGGATACACAAGTAGTACACCCAAGGTGTACAAATCAGAATCCGTCAATTCATGTCTAATAGTACGCTTAAGGTACAATTTCCAGAGAGTACACTCTCCAGCTACGCATGTATACAACAGGATTACCAGTCCAGGCTAAATCCTTTCCATGTCATATGCTCTAAAGAGCTTGATCTAGATTACCCGTCTTGGCTAAATCCAATCCATAACATATGCTCGAGAGCACTTATATTAGGATTACCCGTCTGGGCTAAATCCTATCAAAATTGAGGTCGAAGGATTACTCATCCGAGCTAAATCCTATCCGCAACGAATGCATAACCTCTTTCATTTTGGGAAATCACATATCCATTGATTTTCCATTTATTCATTCGGGATTTAAACACTTTTCATACCTTATCGGCATTTGATTATTTCATACCTCCGTAACATTTATGTAATTCGAGTAAACACATTCTACATTCATGTCAAGCATACAAGTAACATTTTATTCATTTACCATTTTATCGAGCATTTTCATTTACCGGCTATATCGAGTAGATGATCATTTCACATATTTATGACATTGATAAAATTCACAAATACAACATTTAAATCAAGCATAAAAACATGAACAATTTAGTTACACGAACTTACCTCGATAAATGTTCGTGTGTATAAATCCACTAATCCAACATTTTCCTCGTTCTAACTCCGAATTTGGTCTATCCAGATCTATACGAGTAAATTTAATGTCAATTTATCACATTTTATATTCATGTGGACTAAATTTTCATCCTAGGAAAAATTACTATTTTGCCCTTAACTTTTCCATAAATTTTAATTTTGTCCCTAGGCTCGGAAAATGAAACTTGTGCAAATTACTCCTTATTCCAAGCCTAACCAAAGCCCCATTACAAATTTTCCAACACATGTATTCATGAAATTTTAGAATTTTTTTATCAAATTTTACAACTTTTGATTTTAGTCCCTAAATCATGTTTTCATCAAAAATCACTTTGTAAAAGTTGTTTATCTATCAATAATCTTTCATTTTCTACCATAAATTTCTAATTTCTAGCATAATACATCCATGACCCATTTTTATACATTGATAACTTTTCAAATTAATCCCCTAAATAGAGAGATTAAGCTATCTCGGTTTCAAAAATATCAAAATTACTAAAAACGGGACAAATAAACTCACCCAATTAGGCCATGAAAGTTTCTTTTCTCTCTCCTAGGGTTTTCATGTGTTTTTAGGTTGAAGATGACAATATTAAGATGATATTTTCTGTTATCATCTTTTAATTAATTAAATTTTTGCTATTTCCAATTTAGTCCTTGACATTTTTCGATAATTCCATGGATGAGTCACCATGAAAAATCTACATACTTTTCTTAATGGTTTAATAACCATATAAGGACCTTTTGTTTTGAATTCCATAGCTATTTGATCCGTATAGCTACTAGAATTCAACTTTCACATTTTATGCGATTTAGTCCTCGTAATTAGGCACTAAATCGATAAAATTTCCGTGTCAAATTTTTCACATGACATATCTATCATGTTACGAACCATATAATAAAATAAAAATAAATTATATTTTGGGTCAGATTTGTGGTCCCAAAACCACTGTTCCGACTTCACTGAAAAATGGGTTGTTACAACTCTCCCCCTTTAAGAAATTTTCGTCCTCGAAAATTTTACCAGTAAGAAGATTTAGGCATTACTTTCTCATGTTTCTATCTGTTTCCCAAATAGCTTTCTCTATATCATATCATTGTCCAAGAACTTTCACTAACGATACCTTTATATTTTCGTTTCTTTCACTTCACATGCCAGAATTTTAACCAGTTACTCGTTGTAAGTCATGCCAAGCTGAATTTAACATTTACTGAAGCAATAACAAATGATGGATCTGATCGATTCTTTCATAACACATATACTCGTAGAAACATTATGAATTCTATAGAACTCTGATAATAATACCAATCAATACGAAACCAGCCCAATTCTTTTCAATAATCTTTATGACCTGATAAACCACAGACTTAATTTGCCTTTACGGGTAAACTAGGGAACTTTCTTTCATGGTGAATCTCCAGAAATACTTTTTCACCATTAGAAACTCTATTTCTTTCTATTTTAGATCCACATCAAATTCCTGACGATCAAATATTGTTTTTAAACTGTCTCAGGTCCCTTTCATCTCTCTTTGGGTTCAACGAATCAAAACTACCACATATATTTTTCCTCACTGAACTCCATCCAAAACATCGGAGTTTTGCATTTGTAATCATATAAAGTCTCGTATAGTATAATTTTATATGTGACTATTAACTGTTATAAGTAGTTTCAACCCAACAAATACTTTTCTCAGTTATCTTCAAATTCAAGTACACAACATTGAAGCGTATCTGTCAAAATCTGAATCATATGTTCAAATTGATCATCTATCTGAGGATGAAATACCGTACTAAAATGTAACCATGTACCCAGAGTTTCTTGTAACTTGTTTCAGAATTGGAATATAAATCGTAGATCTGTATCAGAAATAACAATAACTAGCACATCATATAATCTGTCAATCTCAAAACAAGTAACTCAAGCAATCTATCAAGCTGGAAATCCATTTATGTCAGAATAAAATGTGTAGGCTTTGTCAAACAATCAACAATTACTCAAATAGTATCTTTCTTTTCATAGACAGGGAGAATCCTGATATAAAATTCATAGTAACTATGTCCCATTTCCATTTCAGTATTTTCAATGATTATAACAATCTTGAAAGTATCACCTCTATCTTGCTGATACATCCAGCATTTAAATATAGTTACAAAAATACCACCTTTCATTCCGAGCTACTAATACATTCTTTTCAAATCATTATGCATTTCATCATTCTCCAGATAAATAGACATAGTACCACTGTGATCATTCATGTAAAATTTTCAGTACAAGCTCTAATTTCTTGAAGACACGGACTGTCTCTGAATAAATGACATTTCTGAATCTATTCTCAAAATTGCAGTTCGAAAATTATTTCACACTGTACTTATTTAACTCACAACTCTTTATCACTTTCTGAGTTTCATTAATCTACTGTAGAGACATCAGCTTAGCTCTATACTCAATTAAAATTGAGCTACTATCAGACAATCATATTCGATACCCATGGCTTGCAAAATATATAGAGATTTGCTACTCAGAACATCTGTAACCACATTCATTCTTTCCAAGTGATATACAATTATCAAGTCATAATCTTTCAACATTCAAACCATATATGCTATCTCAGATTCAAATCTTTTAGCAACATCAGATACTTCAAACTTTTATAATCGGTGAATATATGACATTTTTCACCAAACAAGAAATGTTGTCAGATTTCAATACAGAAACAATGGTTGTCAATTCTAGGTCATGTATCGAGTAATTCTTTTCATGTGGTTTTTAACTACCTGAAAGCACAGGCTATTACTTTGCCTAACTGCAACAAAACACAATCTAATCCCATTCAATAGTATATCACTATAATAACAAATTTCTTACCTCATTCAAGCTGAACCAGAATTAATACTTCAGTCAACAGAGCTTCCAACTAGTCAAAACCTTACTGATACTTATCGGTCCATTCAAATCTTACCTCTTTTCTGTAATAACTGGATCATCAATGTAACTATTTAAATTGTTAACATTGATGCTTTGAGTTTTTCTAAAGCCAGAACCATCAAATAGATTCAAAACAATCGTGCTATATTATGAACGACATTTCAACCGTATAGATAAAGCAAACTTCAATATCAATAGTGTACCTCAATTTATAAGAGGGAGAACCGAATGCTGTAACACCTTAAAATCGGCCTAGACGTTATGATCGGATCTAACGTGTCACATCAAAGTGATGTTTGAAAACTATGCTCTCGTCGAACCCTTCTTACAACTTAAAACTTAGTACCATTAAAAACCTCAAATTTAGTTGTCCATTGTCTTTAAAACACGATTCACTCTCAACATTCTCTTTAAAAAAGTATTATAATTTTCTAAAGCCTTGTTTGTTTAGTTGGAAGTTTAAATCAAAACAATTGCGGATGCGTGATGTTTTGAAAATGGTGGTTATTGTTTTAAAAACCCATGTTTAATAGATTAGCAGGTTATAATTAAAGCAACAACATATAAAGTTAAAAATCCCAATGGCCTTATTATAAAAATTATTAACCCAATAATTTAAAATAAAATAAACTAAACTAAAATTGCTAAGTTTAACTTTAAACCATATATGACGTGTGGCCACCTCCGAGTCCCTCGCAGCTCCAAATCCTCTAAGGCTGGGGATTACCTGCACAGTTAAACGAGAGGGTGAGTTACGAGAACTTAGTGTGTAATCCCCTACACGGTCATAGTTTGGGCTTGATCCCATACTATATAAGTCTGGGCCTAAGCTCTATTCGGTAACAATCTGGGCCTAAGACCTATATCATATCAATGCAAGCAAACATGTACCCCAACCCTTAACACCAAACTCTCTACCCATACCAACCAATCTCTCCATGTGGGGACCATGTCGACCCACCCAGCCAAACTCTCCAATGGTGCAGCCTAGCTGCTAACAACGGTATACGTGGCTGAGCCACTAAAATTAAAATACGTGGCGATGCCACTGTAACGGTACTTCCTCCAAATTAGAAAAACCCAACCCAATGCAATATGTTATGTATGTTGTGTATCACGATCATATACAGTTTTATAAAAATCACATAAACATCATTTAACTACCACCAAGGGTATAATGGTCATTTTGTCATTTAGGGGTAAAATGGTAATTCCACCCATCGGGGGTATTTCGGTAATTTTACCCATCGAGGGTATTTCAGTAATTATACCCATCAAGGGTATTTCGGTAATTTGATCATCTAACGGCCTTTCCGGAGGGCTACTGTCGCCTCGAGCGACACAAGTTCCCTTTCTGGTCATTACGGTGCAATTGAGCCTAAGGCCCAATTTCGGCCCAAACGGGCCCACACACTCATGTGGCTCATTCAACCTCTTTCCGACTACGATTCTGCTAACTCGCAGCCACATCTATTATCCAACACTTACCATGGATTTCGCCCCTGTGGGCCCATTAATCCATTGGGCCCACTTCGCTCAACAGGGCACATTACAGCCACAGTCCCACGAGAGGGTTCGTGGCACTCCTAACAGTCTAACGCCCACACTTATGGCTCGGTTTAACTCTCGAGCACTCACACGCTCGAGTGATCTCAGATGTCGATACATCAATTTTTTGGTATTTCGGCTTTTAGCCGATTCACAAACCATAGCATTAACAAAACAAACAGGGGTGTGAGATTACACACATTGATTACGAGTGTGCCACCAAACCCTTAGCACCAATCCTATGTTAGACAAGATCAATAGTTGCTCAAATGATTAAGAGGGTTATCCTCCCATTACAAAACAAAACCGAAACCCCAATAACACCTACCTTGTTTCACCGGGTTTTGCTAAGCGCTTTCCGAATTTCAGTGAAGATTAGGAATCCCTGAAAATAGCTTCCGATAAAACACACCCTTATCAAAGGAGTTTGAAGAAAACATATGGTTAACAACCACCCTTGACAAATACGAAGCAAAAGTGCTTACCCGGTCAAGGATAAGAGTACAAATCGCTTGCTTCCCAACGCTTGTCCCTTCTTACACTTCGAGCGAACCTAATTACCAAACAACATTAGTCCAAGAGAGAAAGGAAGATTTGGCACAGGAGAGGGAAGAACCGTACTACCCGACCAATGACTAAAAGAAAGTCTATAATACTTACTTTTTCAATTCGACAAAATAATTTTCTTCTAACAACAGGAATGGACAACCCCAGAGATGAAAGTACACTAGAAGGGAAAGAAAAGTTAGTTTCGGCTTGAACAACTTAAAGAACAAAAGATGGAGTGTTGAGCAAAAGGGGGAGGATAGGTTTGGCTATCCAGAAGAGAAAAGAAAGGAAGATGAGAGGAAAAGTGTGTTGAATTCAGCAAAGAAGTCTAAACATAGAAAAGAAAATGTGAAGGTAGAGATTGGCAGCAGTTGGAGAAATAGTGCACTAGCAAAAGACCCAGGCTGTAACAATCATTGCACGAAATGCCTCTACCGACAGAAAAATACTAAGATCAGCAAAAGAAAACCCGAAAGGCAAAGAAAAGGTTTTCGGTTTCCACCACACCTAAAGTTGCCGAAATGCTCCCAAATGCCACCCCTCTAGCCGAAATTCCCTATACAACTTCCCCACATTCGACCAACTCTCCCTCACACATCCATCCCTTTGTTTTTCTCCCCCAAAATCTCCTAAACTTGCTCCGCTTATTTTGTTTGAAACGTTTGACCAGGTCTCCAACTTCCTTTGTAGAGTTTGATCCCAACTCTACCTCTTCCACTCTCAAGCCACAAAATAAAAGTCCCCAATTGCAATCTGTGGAATTTGAACCCCTGCCTTCCTTGTTCTCCTACTAACGCCACACCACTAAGCCAAATGCTCAACTTGTGACTCCTAACTGCACACAAATTCACTTAAGTCCTACTGCAACCAGCCCTCTCCTCTTAAGGGCCAAAAACTAAAATTTTCCCAAGGCTCAGACTCGAACCCAGGCCTCCCTAGAACCCCCAAACATACCCAAATAGCTAGCCTTTCAAGCACAACATGAATTTAAGCAAAATTACAAACCCCTAACTTTTAGGGCGTTACAACTCTACCCCCTTAGAAAAATTTCGGCCTCGAAATTTACCTGCTCAAAAGAGGTGAGGGTATTGCTGTCGCATCGCCTCCTCAGGCTCCCACGTGGCTTCTTCTGAACCGTGATTACGCCACAGCACCTTAACTAACGGAATAGATTTCCTCCTCAGCACCTTAACATCACGATCCAGTATCTGCACCGGTTATTCCTCAAAAGTCAAATCAGGTCTTACCTCGATCTCCTCTATCGGCACTATATGTGATGGATCAAAATGGTATCGCCTCAGCATAGAGACGTGAAACACGTTATGTGTACGATCTAACTCAGGAGGCAGCTCCAGTGGATAGGTAATCGGTCCCACATGTTTTAATATCTGGTAAGGTCCAATGAACCTAGGGCTTAGCTTGCCATTTCGCTCAAATCTCAGAATCTTCTTCCATGGTGAGACCTTTAAGAAAATATACTCTCCCACTGCATACTCAATCTCTTTATGCTTTAAATCAGCGTACGACTTCTTCCTAGCAGACGCTTCTTTTAACCGACCCCCGATCAATTTTACTTTCTCCTCAATTTCAGTAGCTAATTCTGGCCCAATACTCGCCGCTCACCCAATCCTATTCAACAAGTAGGGGTACTACACCTACGAACGTATAATGCTTCGTACGGTGCAATCTGAATACTGGATTGATAGCTATTGCTGTAAGCGAACTCTGCCAACAGTAAATAGTCTTCCCAACTACCTCTGTATCAATCACACAGCTTCTTAGCATGTCTTCCAAAATCTGAATTACCCTCTCCGACTGACCATCAGTCTGAGGATGAAATGCCGTGCTAAAATCTAACTTCATACCCAAAGCTTCGTGTAACACTCTCCAGAATCAAGATGTGAATCTAGGGTCCCTGTCCGAAATGATAGATACTGGTACCCCATGCAACCTCACAATTTTTACCACATACAACTTTGCTAACTTTAGCAACGAGTAATCGATGCGAACCGGTATGAAGTGGGCAGATTTAGTCAGTCGATCAACAATAACCCAAATCGAATCTTTCTTAGTAGGCGTCAAGGTAGCCTACTAACAAAGTCCATGGTTACCCTCTCCCACTTCCAGAGTGGAATTTTAACAGGTTGCAGTAATCCAGAAGGCAATTGATGCTCCGCCTTCACTTGTTGGCATGTCAAACACTTACTTACAAAATCAGTAACCTCGCACTTAAGTCCTGGCCACCAGTACGATTCACGTAGATCTCGGTATAACTTGTTTCCACCAGGATGCATAGCGTATGGGCTACTATGCGCCTCTCGCAGTATAGATTGCCTTAACTCAGAATCCCTCGGTACATAAACTCTCCCACGGAAGCATAACACGCCCTCACTATCCAGCCCTAAATCCCTAGTCTCTCCTTTCGTCACCCATTGAAAATGAGGACCCAACGACTCATCCAGCAACTGCTTCTCTTTAATTTGACAAATCCAAGTCGATTTTACCTGTAGTTCAGCTAACAGACTACCATCCTCAAACAGGCTGAGACGAGCAAACATTGCCCTTAGTTCAAATACTCAATCGAGCAATCATAATCCTTAAGCAACTCTATCCATCTTTGTTGCCTAAGTTTCAACTCCTTTTGGGTAAGGAGGTACTTGAGACTTTTATGGTCGGTATAGATGATCGACTTCACCCCTTACAAGTAATGTCTCCAAATCTTTAATGCGAACACCACCACAGCTAACTCCAAGTCATGAGTGGGGTAATTCACCTCGTGTGGCCTAAGCTTACGAGACACATAAGCCACCACCTTACCCTCTTGCATCAGCACACAACCCAGACCCGCGTGCGACACATCACAGTAGATAATGAATTCCTTTCCAGCCTCTGGCTGTATTAATACCGGGGCTTCAGTCAGAATCTTTTTTAGTTTATCAAAACTCTCCTGCTATTCATCAGTTCAAACAAATGGTACTCCTTTACGCAGTAACTTAGTTAGGGGTGCAACAATCCGTGAAAACCCCTTAACGAACCGTCTATAATACCTAGCTAGACCCAGAAAACTTTAAATCTTAGATACTGACTTTGGTGGCTTCCAGTCTAATACGGCCTCAACTTTTCGAGGATTAACCCTAATCCCCTCAGTAGACACGACATGTCCCAAAAATGTGACCTCTCGCAGCCAAAACTCGCACTTGCTGAATTTGGCATAAAGCTCTTTTTCTCTCAGTATCTGCAAAACAATTCGGAGATGTGAATCATGCTCCTCCTCGATTCTCGAATACACCAGAATATCATCTATAAACACCACCACGAACCGGTCTAAATAAGGTTGGAAAACCCGGTTTATCATATCCATGAAAGCAGCCGGTGCATTCGTTAACCCAAACAGGATGACTAGAAACTCGTAGTGTCCATAACGAGCCCTGAATTACACATCTATCTCCTTAACCCTTAACTGATGATATCCTGATCTAATATCTATCTTAGAGAAAATCGAAGCTCCTCGCAACTGATCGAACAAATTGTCTACCCTTGGTAATGGGTACTTGTTCTTAATCATCAGTTTCTTCAATTGATGATAATTGATACACATACGCATTGACCCATCCTTCTTCTTCACAAACAATACCGGTGCTCCCCACGGAGACACACTCTGTTGGATGAATCCTCGATCCAGTAGCTCTTGGATTTGAGCCTTTAATTCTACCAGCTCCTTTGGCGCCATCCTATAAGGGGTGATGGACACCGAAGCCGTTCCCGGTAGGAGCTCAATGCTGAATTCGACCTCATGATTTGGAGGCAACCCCGGAAGCTCTTCAGGGAATACATCTGGAAACTCCTTTACTGTCCTGACTTCCCGAACAGATAATCCCTTAACATTAAATGTGCTGACATAAGCTAAGAACGCCACGCAACCTTTGCGAACCAGCTTCTCGGCCCTTAATACTGAGATTACATTAGATAAATAATCCCTGCGCTCCCCTATCACGACCACTTCCTCAACCTCAGAAGACTGCAATACCATACGCTTAGAACCACAATCCAAATTCGCATGGTGTTTCACTAACCAATCCATGGCCAAAATGAGATCAAACTCGCCAAAAGGCAGTTCCATCAAATCCACCGAAAAGACAACCCTTTGGACCTCTAGGGGCACATCTCTAAACAACTTATTCACTCCAACCGACTGTCCCAGTGGACTAATCACAATATTAACAAATATTTTATGAAAGATAGTAATTAAAGTTGTTCTCGCAGATCGAATTTACTACAGTTTTAGTCTCCTATAGTCTTAGTTTCTATAACTAAGGAGTTCAGTATGCTACTACTATCCCTAGTAGTTTCTCAGTACAGTCATTTCAGCATATAACAGAGTATAATGTTAAGAAACTTACAGATTTGATGCCGGAGACTTGGTGTGCCACACTTTCAGTAACACTATCACTTTCCAACCAAAATTTTAACAGTTAAGGAAAAATTTTCAAAACCCATTCCACAACCGAGTTTTGCAACCTGGCTCTAATACCACTAAATGTAACACCCTAAACTCGGCCTAAAAATTATGACCGGATCTAACGTGTCACATCAAAGTGATGTTTGAAAACTACGCTCTCATCGGAACTCTTCTTACAACTTAAAATTTAGTACCATTAAAAACCTCAGATTTAGTTCTCTGTTGTCTTTAAAACACGATTCACTCACGACATTCTCTTTAAAAAAAGTATTATAACATCTAAAGCCTTGTTTGTTTAGTTGGAAGTTTAAATCAAAACAGTTGCGAATACGTGATGTTATGAAAACGGTTGTTATTGTTTTAAAAACCCATATTTAATAGACTAGCAGGTTATAATTAAAGCAACAACATATAAAGTTAAAAATCCTAATAGCCTTATTAAAAAAAATATTAACCCAATAATTTTATAAACTAAACTAAAATTCCTAAGTTTAAATTTAAAGCATATATGACTTGTGGCCACCACCGAGTCCCTCGCAGCTCCAAATCCTCTAAGGCTGGAGATTACCTGCACAGTTAAACGAGAGGGTGAGTTACGAGAACTCAGTGTGTAATCCCCTATACAGTCACAGTTTGGGCCTGAGCCCATACGGTGTCAGTCTGGGCCTAAGCTTTATTCGATAACAATCTGGGCTTAAGCCCTATATCATATCAATGCAAGCAAACATGTAGCCCAACCCTTAAACACCAAACTCTCCACCCGTACCAACCAATCTCCATGTGGGGTCCATGTCGACCCACCTAGCCAAACTCTCCAATGGTGTAGCCTAGCTGCTAACAACAATATACGTGGCTAAGCCACTAAAATTAAAATACGTGGCGATGCCACTGTAACGGTACTTCCTCCAAATCAGAAAAACCCAACCCAATGCAATCTGTTATGCATGCAGTGTATCACGATCATATACAGTTATATAAAAATCACACAAACATCATTTAACTACCACCAAGGGTATAACGGTCATTTTGTCGTTTAGGGGTAAAACAGTAATTCCACCCCGCGGGGGCATTTCGGTAATTTTACCCATCGAGGGTATTTCAGTAATTATACCCATCGAGGGTATTTTAGTAATTATGCCCATTGAGGGTATTTCAGTAATTTGATCATCTAATGGTCTTTCCAGAGGCCTACTGTCGCCTCGAGCGACACAGGTTCCCTTTTTGGTCATTACGGTGCAATTGGGCCTAAGGCCCAATTTCGGCCCAAACGGGCCCAAACGGGCCCAAACACTCGTGTGGCACATTCAACCCCTTTCCGGCTACGATTCAGCGTACCTCGCAGCCACATCTATTATTGGGCAGTTATCATGGAGTTCGCCCCTATGGGCTCGTTAATCCATTGGGCCCACTTTGCTCAACAAGGCCCATTACGGCCTCAGTCCCATGAGAGGGTTCGTGGCACTCCTAACAGTCTAATGCCCACACTTATGGCTCGGTTTTAACTCCCCGAATGCTTACACGCTGGAGTGATCTCAGATGTCGATACATCAGTTTTTAGGTATTTCGGCTTTTAGCCGATTCACAAATCATAGCATTAACAGAACAAACAAGGGTGTGAGATTACACACCTTGATTATGAGTGTGCCACCAAACCCTTAGCATCAATCCTATGTTAGACAAGATCAACAGTTAGTCACACGATTAAGAGGGTTATCCTTCCATTACAAAACAAAACCAAAGCCCCAATAACACCTACCTTGTTTCACCGGGTTTTGCTAAGCGCTTTCCGAATTTCAGTGAAGATTAGGAATCCCTGAAAATAGCTTGCGATACAACACACCCTTATTAAAAGAGTTTGAAGAAAACATATGGTTAACAACCACCCTTGACAAATACGAAGCAGAAGTGCTTACCCGGTCAAGGCTAAAAGTACAAATCGCTTGCTTCCCAACGCTTGTCCTTCTTACATTTCGAGCGAACCTAATTACCAAACAACATTAGTCCAAGAGAGAAGGGGAGATTCGGTACAGGAGAGGAAAGAACCGTACTACCCGACCAATGACTAAAAGAAAGTCCATAATACATACTTTTTCAATTCGGCAAAACAGTTTTCTTCTAGCAACAAGAATGGACAACCTCAGAGATGGAAGTACACTAGAAGGGAAAGAAAGGTTAGTTTCGGCTTGAACAACTTAAAGAACAAAAGATTGAGTTATGAGAACAAGGGGAAGGATAGGCTCGGCTATCCAGAAGAGAAAAGAAAGGAATATGAGAGGAAAAGAGTGTTGAATTTGGCCAAGAAGTCTAAAGATAGAAAAGAAAATGTGAAGGCAGAGAATGGCAGCAGTTGGAGAAATAATGCACTAGCAAAAGACCAAATGGTAACAATCGTTGTACGAAATGCCTCTACCGACATAAAAATACTAAGATGAGCAAAAGAAAACCCGTAAGGCAAAGAAAAGGTTTTCGATTTCCACCACACCCAAAGTTGTTGAAATGCTCCCAAATACCACCCCTCTAGCCAAAATTCCCTATACAACTTCCCCACATTCGGCCAATTCTCCCTCACATATCCATCCCTTTGATTTTCTCCCCCGAAATCTCGTAAACTTGCTCCCCTCCTTCTTTTTAAAATGTTTGACTAGGTCTCTAATTTCCCTTGTAAAGTTTGATCCCAACTCTACCTCTTCCACTCTCAAGCCACAAAATAAAAGTCTACAATCTGTGGGATTCGAACCCCTCCCTTCCTTGTTCTCCCACTGACACCACACCACTAAGCCACATGCTCAACTTGTGACTCCTAACTGCACACAAATTCACTTAAGTCCTACTGCAACCAGCCCTCTCCTCTTAAGGGCCAAAAACTAAAAATTTCCCAAGGCTCAAACTTGAACCCAGGCCTCTATAGAACCCCCAAACACACCCAAATAGCTAGTCGTTCAAGCACAACATGAATTTAAGCAAAATTACAAACCCCTAACTTTTGGGACGTTACAAATGCATTAATACAGTTTCTATAATCTGTGATCCCTATCACCATACCTCATAATTGAGTTAATATTTATATCAGTATTGAATGTAATTACTTCCGATTAAAGAATATCTTTCACAGATAACCCAGGTTTACATACTAAAGAGATTGTTGATATCTCAGAGAAAATTTAGAAGAATAATATAACACATACTCAGTAGAAACCACTGTGATAAAAATAATATAACTTTCACATTCGCAATTTAGGGCTTCAATCAGTAGAAGTAGAAGATAATATCACATGAATCTTATCATCAAATCTTATATCATTTATGATAAATTAGCAACTCAAGTAAAATAGAGCAATACCGCTCATGAATCAACCAGGCTTTCAGTAATTTCATCTATCATGATTTACTAGCCTTTCAATACGACAAATATTGCATCTTTACATGCACAATTTCATATGCCTTTGATAATAGCAGAACTTATAAAGTGCCAAGAAAATATTGTTGTAAAATCCCTGATTATAACAGCTACATTCAAATATCAGTGCAATTTCATCACTATTCCACTGACTAATAAAGTCATCAATAATCTTACATTATTCAGTTCACTGAAAGAGTCAATTCAGAAGAATTTTCGGCTAATTCGTTCTACAAATATCATGTCTAGATAAATCATTTACTCATGAACAACTTATTCCTTAACAATAACATCACATCATCAGAATAATCCTCAAAAAAATCTAATATATCTTTTAATACCGTCTTTACTTATCAACCCATTCTCAATTCTAACTACATCATTAGTCATTCATCCTTTGAACTCTTTAGTTCCACATTGATGAGCTTAATCCTTATAAATCTTGTGAATTTCATTGTATAACACTATACCTGTAATGGGGTAGAGATCGTAGGCCTCAAAATTTATCTTTCATGTATATATGCTCATATAACATAACATTTATTATTCTCATGTACTATAAAACATTTATCCGTACCTTTTCGAATTTTATTTCATCATTAGTAACATTTTACTCAAATACTTGAGTATCTCTTTTGGAGTCATTGGAATTCACTCGATTGGAAAGCATATCTATCTAGATTTAGCTCGAATGAGTAATCCTATCGACCTCATTATAGAAAGGATTTAGCCCGAATGGGTAAGCTTGAAATAAGTCCTCTCGAGCATATGTTATGGATTGGATTTAGCCCAGACGGGTAATCCAGATTAAGCTCTTTAGAGGATATGTCATAAAAAGGATTTAGCCTGGACTGGTAATCCTGTTGTTTATATATATATATATGTGTGTGTGTGTGTGTGTGTGTGGATCGAGAGTGTACTCTCTGAAAGAGTACCTTATGGGTACCATTGGACATGAATTGACGGATTCTAATTTGTACACCTCGGGTGTACTACCTATGTATCCATCGATATCCCCCAATAAATTCAACAGGTAAAAATCTTAACATGAAAGGACATGAATAAGAAATGAGTTATCACACGTAGTTGTCAAAAATCCATGAAAATGATGCTACATGACAATTGACATATGAAAACATGAGATGATGATATTTGTATATGGGATTCATTTAATGAATACGTTCATCCTTGGTTATAGACTTGTACACTTTGAATGTACTACTACTCATGAAACATTGATATTTCGAGTAAAATGTGTAAAGTTTTGATATGAAATAATTTGAACTCGAGATGTGTTATATAAAAATATACTTGAGATATAGCAATGCGATTTATACATGTTGTGGAAAGCATATGTGCATGGAAACTTGATTTTTAATGAGTTCATACATGTTTTTGATGTTATTATGGAATATATAACTAACAAGGGAAATGAGGATATGTATAGGGCTTGAGGTCAAATTGAATGAATGTGCCTTACATAGTTACCTCAAAATAGAATGAATGGTAAGTTAAGTATCATGTTATACAAACTTACTAAGCATGTAATGCTTACTCTATTTTATTTTTCCCTGTTTTAGAGTAAATCGGAAGCTCATTGGATTCGAAGCTCGATGGAGATCACTCACACAATCCATCTGCCCATGTCGGTACAATATGGTAAATCAATTAAGGTTGTAATGGCATGTATAATATTGGCCATATTGGCATGTAAATGTAAATGATGTTTGTAATCTAGCCATTGGAATGGCTAGTAATGGTTTGTTTTAACATACTTGTAATGTCAAACTATGGTAGCTACATATATGTTGAGTAGTTGATCAAACTATGCCTAACATATGGACTAAACCAAGGCAAGATTATGAACATGTATGCATGTAATGGTATGCCATGTTGAATGATAGAGTTTGCTTAACTTGAATACTTGAAATGGTTGGTATTTGGATGTGAGTTTAAGTGTAGGACATTGGTGTGATTTTGGGTGAGAAATGAAGCTAGAAATGGCTTTGTTTTGTCCACACGGGCGTGTGTCTAGACCGTGTGTGACATACGGCCTGGTACAAGGGCATGTGGTTAGGTCGTGTGTCCCCTGCACCTTAAATTTGAGAAAAACAGAATGCTCAGATTGAGCACACGGGCAATGACACGGGTGTGTGTCTTAGCTGTGTGGGGGACACAGCCTTGAGCACAGGCGTGTGTTTGGCCGTGTGAAGCCTAGACCTAATTTGAATTGAATTAATTAACCACACAGCCTAGCACACGGGCGTATGGCATGGTCATGTGGCACAAGTTAGAGAGCTACCTAAATCAAACACGACCTGTAGCACGGGCGTGTCCCTTGGACCACACGAGCGTGTGAGCCCTGCACCTTGGAAAATTTTTCAAAATTTCGTGAAAAATTCTTAGAGTTATCGATTTAATCCCGACTCGATTCTAATGCTCGAATTGGGCCTCGAGGGTCCATCTAAGGGACATTACAAATAATCTCAGTTAATGAGTAGTGATTTACATGATTTATCTTAAAATGTTCTGAAAAGTTTTGGTAATACTCCGTAACCCTGTTTTGACGACGGATATGGGTTAAAGGTGTTACACTTCCTCACGTCTGTATTCTGCTCTCTTCTAAGATGCAACCCTTTCTTTCTTTGGAATTCTCCAATGGAGTTCTTCTTTGCACAGAGAGAGAGAATTGTTGTCACCAATCTCTTTCTCATGTTGGTTCTCCTCCCTTTTTTTCTTCTTATCTCTCCTTTTTTTATTAGGTAGATTTGTCCCACCTTAGCACACATTTTTTGTAACACCCCTTTCTTGTATTCAACACCGAAATAGGGCTCGAGGCATTACCGGACTTATAACACAGGCATTCACCATAATTTTGAGTCATAAATTTGTGTCCAAATTAAAACCATTCATATTCAATCACAAAGTCTCTCATGCGAGCCTACGAGGCCCAAAACATGCTTTGAAAGTGGTTCGAGACTAAACCAAGAACTTTAGAAAAATTTTTGAAACTTAGAAAAATTTGCATGCTACAGAGGTCACACGCCCGTGTGGGTAGGCCGTGTGGTCACACACACCCGTGTCCCTAACTCGTGTAACCCAAGAGCAAATTGAAGTCACACAGCCAGGGCACACGTCCATGTCTCAAGGCTATATCCTTCACACGGTTAAGACACAAGCCTGTGTGCTCAATTCTGAGCATTCTGTTTTGCAACAATTTAGGTGCAAGGGACACACGGCCGGATCACACACCCATGGGGCTAACCATGTGTCATACACGATGATACGATCCTCCTCGGGGTGATTCGAGTCATATGTTAATTGCCCGATCATATTCGAGAAACAATGAATATTTAGCTTAGTAGAATTGGAAAGGAATAAAGTAGTTTTGGAAAATAGTTTATAGTTTTAGAATATCGTTTGAAAAGGTAAGTTGTGAAGAAAGGATTGGATTTTGATTCTAAATGGTAGGATGTGATAAAGATGGAACTTTGGTTTTTGGTACGAAATGGATAAGAAAGGAAAAATGGATTAAACAAAGGTGCAAACAAGAACCAATGTCGATTTGGTATCGACCCGTTGTTTATAAGCCCTTTAATTCAGTTTAGGAATGGTTAAGGTAACTTCGACCCACTATTTAGCAAGATAGGAACCACGGTATGTTTGAACGCCACACTACGAGTAGTGATAAGTTCAGTTTTCGACAAAGAAAAATGGATGACACAACTAAAACTCTAGGTAGCCAACGAATCTTTGAACGAAAATAGAGAAAAGTTTGCCTCACAAATTGAGCAGCATATCATTAACAAATTATCAAAAAGTTACCATCAATAGGTTGATTACATGTATTTATAGTATCAAAAGAAGCTAGCTGAATGGTCACTTTTAATGAAGCTAATAATGAGCTCAAATGAAAAGTCTCAACTTTTGAAATTCTAGCCCAAGTAACTCCCACCTTCAATGTGATTAATTTTGATTAGTTTCTTCAATTAAGTTGCTATCATAGTCCTTTGAAGTCTCCATGACCAATCAAAAAGACACTAGCCTCCTTGATGGAAAATTGATTGCATGTAGTGATTACTCATGAAGCAACAGTTATGGAAGTTGAAAACAAAGAGGCTGCCAAAATTAAAGAAAAATAATGTTCTTCTTTAATTGATAAAACCACTTCTTAATGATGTATTAAGCCTCTTTATATCAGCCCCCTCTTGTGTAACCGAATTCACTTGAAAAGTCATCCTATTGAATGTATAACAGCCTTTAGAAGTAATGGATGTGAGTTGAACAGTCACCTGCAATTAACACATATAACTGTCACATTAATGCAATTATTAAACTTAAAACAAATTAACAACTAACTTAAATAAATGAACTAACACTTAAGCATCATTTTTTCCAGCAACTAGTTTAATTAAGTAAAGCATTATTAAATGAACTTAAATCGTGCATCAATAAATTAACCTAGTAACTAGATTATTTAATGAAGCAACTATTAAATTAAATTTATTAAAAGAAACTCAATTAATTAAACTAAGATGAGTTGAAATGATGACCAACAACTCCTTTATTAAACTAAGATGCTTAAATGCAAATATTTAAAAAGCAAACTAAATGAACAAATGAGTTACTTAATGCAAAGCTTAATTTAATAATGCAGACTTAAGCTAACATGGGAGTTTCATAATGCAAGTCATTATTTATGATGCATACTAAACTAATTATGAAAGCTACAAAATGCATTACTTTATTAAATGCAGAACACACAAAGTGCAAGTTAAAATTAAAATATGCATACTTATTAATTTCAATAAAACTTAATTAAATTAAAAGTCCTTAAAATCATTGGCCCAACGATCAAGAAGGCCTATGAGATGTTTCATCTTGAACTTGGGCCTTGTAGTTGAGTTAATTAAGTGATAAAAGATGGCATAAGATGAGAATTTGGCAAAGTGGTGATGGCGCCATAAGTTGGACTTGAGGGGACAGGTTCGAAATTCCTAGCATGCAAATTTGGAGCTTTTATTTTTGGTTTTTCCAAGCATGTGTCGGCCAAGCATCAATTATGGATAAGATGGACTAAATTTTTATGGTAAGGAGACTTAAGGTTATGATAAGCATGAATTAAGGGATAAAATTAACTTGATTTTGGGGATAGGATTTTTAAAGCTTTGGAAAGTGGAGGAACACAAGGCATGATACAAGGAAGTTGTCTTGGAAACTTTTGCATGGCCATTTTGACCATGTCTTTGGACGGCATTATGGACAAAAGGGGGAGCCAAAATTTGGTGGTTAGTTTGGGGTAGGATGGTAGCTTGTTAGAATTCTTTTGGTCATAATTTTTGCTCATCCAAAATATCTTTCCTAACAATTCCTTTCTCTCATAGCCGAATGTGTCTTTAGCTTGGAGAAAACAACTTTGTTGGGTTTCATTTAGGCATTTCTTTTTGACCATTTGGCCATTTTTGCTTATCACTCTAGTATTCCATTGTGTGTCTTTCTCATAGTGCCGAAACTACCAACACAAAAAGCCATTTCTTTTTCCTTCTCCTCCCCCATTGCCGAATGCATATTGTTCCTAAATTCATCTCTTTTCTTTCCCTTTTCCCTCTTGAAAGCCGAATCATCATCATCTCTTTCTTTCATCTTTTATTTTCTTTTCAACCATACCTTCTTCATTATTTTTCTCTCATGGCCGAATGTTAGTTCACCCCATTGCCGAATCATTTTCTTTTCTTTGATTATTCATAGCCGAATCTCCCATTATGCATAAGTATTCTTCTCAATCATTCTTTTTCAACCGTGGACAATAGGTAAGAGTTTCTTTTTAGTTAATGTGGTTATTAGTTGCTTTGGCCGAATCTTTATGGTGGTAAGAAGAATCTCTTTGATCGAAATCATCGTTCATTCTATTAAACGTTTTCTTCGTTATATTTTAATGTGGTAGTGGAGAACCAAAACTCAAGTGTTCGTGAGCATCGTGAATCGTTGGAATCAATCTAAAGAGTTAAGGTAAGGAGTTTATTCAAGGATTCTCATATTACTCGTCATATTGATATAGATAGATTATAACTCGATTTCAATTTAGGGGACGTTATCGCTCGATTTACATATTGTGGAACAAGGATATTTTATGGTAAGGCAATCTCACCCTTAAAACCGTTAGTCATAATTTCGATATATTATTAGTCAGACTCATGATCTTTTGTCATAAGAAACAATCAAGATATGGATGAAAAGGACGGTGAATAGTGTCCGAAAGAGGGGTGGTTCCACTATTCCCCCTAAGTTTAAGCGAAGGGCTATTTTGGGAATCCGAGATTTTCCACCGGGATGTGGATGCTCATCCGAGGAGAATCATTTGTTTGAAGTCGTTCGTACTCCCGAACCTTTGTTTGTTCGTGGATTTTCATCGGGTAACGAACCATCAATCGGGGAAAAATCGCATATAGAAGTGGTTTGAAATTCTGAGGGTAAAGCCGAGATCGTTATTTCTAAGATTCGATTTGTAAATAAATTATAGTGTCCTAATTTATCATGATGCGTTTAGGTATCGACGAGCGGGAAAGTCTAGTTCTCACAGTAATCAGGTGTGTAACTTCACACTTATCGCAGGTTAGATATTATACCGAAAGTATTGGGTTAAAATCGTAAAGATGACAAAATCAGAAAAATACGTAGAAATTAACACTTTTGTGTAAATGTATGAAAACAGTTAAAGTCGTGGAATTTATGAAAACTGCTAGATCGTTAAATGGGCCGAAAAACTGCTAGATCGATATATGGGCCAAAGTTCGCTAGATTGCTAAATGGGCTAAATGCTATTTTGTCTTATGGGCCCAAATGAAAATTTAAATATAGACTTATATGTATTGTAGGCTTATTGTTAAATTATTATATGAATATAGATTGTTATGCATACATGATTGCATGGGTTGGGGTAATTGATGAAGAGAAGAAAGGCCTGTTGCCAAAAATCTAGTTCGGTGGCTCTGCCACAAAATTTTTATGGCTTAATGCCTCTAGTTCGGTGACTTTGCCACAATCTAGTTCGGTGGTGCACCACAATATTAATTAAAATGGCTTTATGCCTACGATTGGTGTGATGGCGGGGTGGGTTGACTTGATCCCCACAGGTGTGTTGGTTGGTACGGGGGTGTGTAGCGGATGGAAATTAGGTTTGGTTGGGAAATTTCATTTTTCATGCCTCTCATTTATTATAATGTTAAATCCGTAAATGAGCTAAAGCCCAAAATAATGTCTCGGTGAACTGGCTCAATGAATGTGGTAAGTGAGTTACACACTGAGTTCTGAGTAACTCACTCTATTTAATTATCCATCTCAGGTAATGGCAATTGACGGAGGCTTGGGCCGGGGATGACTTTATGGAGGCCATACTATGAATATGGGTTTTATAAACGGTGAACTTTTATTAAGTTATTTCTTTTGATTACTATTTTGGGTATGATGTAATAAGGCCTTTATTAATCTTTTATGGATTTTTATGTGTGGATGGATTTAGTTTTGTTTTAAAACATTAGAAATGCTTTAACTATTCTTGTTTTCAAATTCTTTTGAACTCTTGTAAAAAAATTAATTACTTTAAGGTTTTTAACAATTAAATACTAAATGATAAGATTTCAATCTAGTATTTCTTAATTCATCGATTTTAAATCATTTTTATTAATTTCAACTAAACATCACTTTCAAAAGGTTTTGTAGAACTGTTTTACCTAAAACACTAGAGAATTAAATGAATGATAGATCTGTGTAGCAAACCAAATCTCGTCTTAACGCGTAGACCTGGTTTGGGGTGTTACACTTGCAATCCAAATGTGAGCAGAACAAAAGAAGTACATCGCATGCGAATGGACAGACTCAATTTATCATACAAAAGGAATAATGCCTTGTTAAATGTTTGAAACAAGATTGAATAAGCTTCAAGGCATGCATACGATTTTGATGGAATGCTCAAGACATGATTATCATGCGAATAACACTTCGAATGGTCCACATAATCGTCACAAGTAGTTATTTGAAATGGCTTACATGGCTCACGAATTTGCACAGTAACATCTTGCATTGTACGATATATGGACTCACCAACAAATGCTTCATGACACTTATCGAAAACAACTATCTTTTTATCAAAGACCAAAATAGATAGATCATCAATAAATGAAATAGAACATTCAAGCACGTCAAGATTTAAATGATTTTCAAAAGTGAAATCAGAAACATGATTTTTATCCACACCATCCGAGGAGAATAAAATTGTTTCATGAATTTCAAGTATCTTACCATTATGGGTAGAAGGATATGGATCGATTTTACCTTTTTCAACTAATACGAACCTTCTCTCCTTGGGAACATAGTGTAGTCGAAGCTTCGCATTCGAATCAACCTTTTCCAAATGAAATGCGAACTTCAGGTACAACCATAGAACTTGTTTAAGGAGCGAATTTAAATCAAAAACAAAGTGGACAAATTTTGCTACCTTGTTCAAAGACCTCGTATCAAAATGATAGAAATTTTTTGCGCACAATTGATGATGCTCGATTTTCTCACAAAATGTACCAATGCATATTCCCAGTTTAAAAAAATGTGTTTGATTATTTAAGTCAAAATGTAACAACGGTTTCATTAAATCAAACGTGTTAAACTAAAAATAATTTTGCATCAAACTCATACAATCAAAACTCTTAACGGTCTTTCAAGTTGAATTACACAAACTCAAAGATTTTTCAAGAAACAAAAATTGATTCACGAAATCACCATATTTGAACAATTTATTTGCTTTTCATGAAAACTTGTCATTTTGCAAAATCATTGGTTTTGTCCAACAGAACAAAAAATATCAACCACATTCAAAGAGTAAAAGTTAATCGGAGGAGAATAAGGATAGCTTTTAGGATTTAAGTCACCAAAAATTTCATTGACAAATTTCAAACCAAATTGTCGTGACTCATTTAGAAATTCCTTACCTCGCTTACCTTTGGGCTCGTGTGGTTCATTTTCAACTTTACCTTGGCTGATCATATGAAAACGTTGTTCTTCCGGAAGGTATTGTAGTTGAAAATTATCGTCGCTCGACTTCTGAGAACCCTGAAAAGAAGAAGTAGAACAAGAATAAACTTCAATTGTGTTAGTTGAATCAACACTCACTTTTTCTCTCTCTTCTTGTTCTTTTGTTTCTTTTTCTATCTCGGTTGCTTTTCTTTCTTCTTCAATGTGCTCTTTTTTTTACTCTAATTTTATTTTTCAAATTCTTACTCTTTTTCGTTTTCTTTTTCGTTTCCTTTTTTTCTTTTTCTTCTTTTATTTCTTTTTTCTTCTTCTTTTTCTATTCTTTTACACTCTTTTTCAATTTTATTACAAGAAGGAGATAACATAAAAGAAGCAGAATGAGAATCCTCTTGTTGAAAAAAAAATGAAGAATCCACAAGTGAAATATGGTCATCTCTTCGAGAATAATTCTTCATAGATGTATATCTTGAAGTATACGAAGAACGACTTGTGCTTTCTCGTTCGTCACCAACATAGAATTCAAACTCAAAATTTGCCTTGCTTTGCCTTGAATTCCTCGATGAATAGGAATCATGATATGAACCACTACGAAAATGATCTTTCGTGGGCGAATACTTGGACGCATATAAACCATGTTCACTTTTTCGTAAGGATTTCTCCGTAGATGGATGCGTTGAAGCGTTTAAACAAGAATTTATACCTTCTCGGTGGTAACCTCAAGGTTTCAAATTCGTGGTTTGACTCGTACCGTCTCGGCTTTCTTGATGAATAAGAATCTCGTTCAAAATCTCTTCTCAAATGGTCTTCGAATGCGAGTCTTCGTGATGACCTTGACTCCATCTTTCGACTTGAAGAAAGTCATTCTTGTTGGTCTCGTTCCTCAATTAGATCCAATCGCTTATGCAACTTGTCAAATTTAGAGTTCACGATTCTTCGCATCCCGTTCATCAAATATTGATAATCGGATTCTGACAACACTTCTTGATTCATGATTTTAGTAATGACAAAGATAAATGATCAAAATCAGAAAAAGAGAAAAATTTACAAACCTCTCCACAAAGGCTCACAAGTTCACTCACAAAGAAAAAGGTCACTCACACTCATGTTTCACTCGTATATGGCTTTTTTTTTATGAATAAACTCATGCCTTTTACCTCTCTTTACCTTTCTCATGATTTCGTAAGCAGGTTCGCTAAGGCTTAACCTTAGTCTAGGTGATCAGTTTCAAATGGGTAACAAAGGATGAATTGTATGGTTGTGGGTAGGCTAAAAGAAAAATTGAAATGGTTTTGAGTGTGGCGTTAGGGTATATGAAATGAGGGTAGAAAGATTTTGGATGATCGGTAATAGTAAAAGAGAAAGATAACAACAACTTGCAAAAACTTAACACTTTCTTTTTAACTCGTATTTTTTTTCTTCAAATGCACGAATATAACACAAATAGAACTTGAGTTTACAATTTTTTTCGAATTTTTTTAAGACTTACGAGCTAATCTTCATTTCGTTCTTCGATCTTTGGAGCTTCTCGATTCTAGCTCTGATACCAAATGATACGATCTGTCTCGGGGTGAGTCGAGTCGTATGTAAATTGCCCGATCGTATTTGAGAAATAATGAATATTTAGCTTAGTAGAATTGAAAAGGAATGAAGTAGTTTTGGAAAATAGTTGATAGTTTTAGAATATAGTTTGAAAAGGTAAGATGTGAAAGAAGGATTGGATTTTGATTCGAAATGGTAGGATGTGATAAAGATGGAACTTTGGTTTTTGGTACGAAATGGATAAGAACGGAAAAATGGATTAAACAAAGGTGCAAACAAGAACCAATACTGATTTGTTATCGACCCGTCGTTTATAAGCCTTTTAGTTCAGTTTAGGAATGGTTAAGGTAACCTTGACCCACTATCTAGCAAGATAGGAACCTCGGTATGTTTGAACGCCACACTACGAGTAGTGATAAGCTCAGTTTTCAATAAAGAAAAACGGATGACACAACTAGAACTCTAGGTAGCCAACGAATCTTTGAACGAAAATAGAGAAAAGTTTGCCTCACAAATTGAGCAGCATATTATTAACAAATTATCAAAAAGTTGCCATCAATAGGTTGATTACATGTATTTATAGTATCAAAAGAAGCTAGCCAAATGGTCACTTTTAATGAAGCTAATAATGAGCTCAAATGAAAAGTCTCAACTTTTGAAATTCTAGCCCAAGTAAATCCCACCTTCAATGTGATTAACTTCTTCAATTAAGTTGCTATCATAGTCCTTTGAAGTCTCTATGACCAACCGAAAAGACACTTGCCTCCTTGATGGAAAATTGATTGCATGTAATGATTACTCATGAAGCAACAGTTATGGAAGTTGAAAACAAAGAGGCTGCCGAAATTAAAGAAGAATAATGTTCTTCTTTAATTGATAAAACTTCTTAATGATGTATTAAGCCTCTTTATATCAGCCCCCTCTTGTGTAACCGAATTCACTTGAAAAGCCATCCTATTGAATGCATAATAGCCTTTAGAAGTAATGGATGTGAGTTGAAAGGTCACCTGCAATTAACACATGTAACCGTCACATTAATGCAATTATTAAACTTAAAACAAATTAACAACTAACTTAAATAAATGAACTAACACTTAAGCATCATTTATTCTAACAACTAGTTTAATTAAGTAAAGCATTATTAAATGAACTTAACTCATGCATCAATAAATTAACCTAGTAACTAGATTATTAATGAAGCAACTATTAAATTAAATTCATTAAAAGAAACTCAATTAATTAAACTAAGATGAGTTGAAATGATGACCAGCAACTCCTTTATTAAACTAAGATGCTTAAATGCAAATATTTAAAATGCAAACTAAATGAACAAATGAGTTACTTAATGCAAAGCTTAATTTAATAATGCAGAATTAAACTAACATGGGAGTTTCATAATGCAAGTCATTATTTATGATGCATACTAAACTAATCATGAAAGCTACATAATGCATTACTTTATTAAATGCAGAACACACAGTGCAATTTAAAATTAAAATATGCAAACTTAATAATTTAAATAAAACTTAATTAAATTAAAAGTCCTTAAAATCATTGGCCCAACGATTAATAAGGCCTATGAGATGTTTCATCTTGAACTTGGGCCCCTCAAGTTTAAGCCACTCTCGATGGCGCCAGATGGAGTCAAACCATGATGCGACCAGGTTCGCATCACATGATGTAGACACACGCCCTTGTGTCTACCCGTGTGGACAAAAACAAGGCTATTTACCAAGCCATTTTGCCACCCTCACTTGCGCACATCTACACAACATCACATGGCACAAATTCAAGCATCTAAGAGCAACCAAACAATCACAACCAAGACAATAACATGTTATCCTCATGCCGTTATTTATCATGCTTAGAACATCAACCTTTCCACACCAATTCATGCAAGATTCCACATTCACAAATGACATTTATAAAAATATTCTCATAACTAACATTAGCCAACTTCCAAGGCTATATATACAAAATGAACCATGAACCGTTACAAGCCAACACATATGACCAAAAGACCAAGCCCCTATATATGCCATAAATTCAAAATACTTGGATTTGTCAATACCAAAATGATAACTTGATAGTGTGATAGGATCTCCGGCGATCTCCAACCCAAGCTAACTTGACGACACTATAAAACATGGGAAAGGAAGGGGGTAAGCTATATAGCTTAGTAAGTCTGTATGAATATAATAAGCAACTCTTACCAAACATTTACCAATTCAAACAATATAAACATAAGATAATATAATTTGCTATAAATCTCACAGTTACAATTTATTCAGTCACATTGTTTGTTCTATCAATTTGTAAGTATAATTTAACATGTCTTGGCATTAGCCTAACCACCGCAATCTCTCCATTATAACATATTACCACAACCAACAAATCATTTCAAACGTCTTAGAAAACATACACATTAAATATGAGTAATTATGTTTCAAGCATATACTTTAACATCTTTCAATTACCTAAACTCTTATCTTCACATACTTCCTTAACCTTTTTAATAGGCAATTATGCCAATCTTCCCTTTTTCTCATATCCGATAAATCAAAATTTGTGTGAATAAAACATACTATATCATAACTCAATTTGGCCCGAAAACCAATCACCTAATCGTCAACCGAATTTACCATATATTCGTTCACATAGTTAACTAAGAATTTCACAGGTTTATTCATCTCAATGCTCACATGGTTTGAATACTTCTTATCAATTCATTCACATTTACATAAGCATAAGCAATTAGAAATAAACTATATTCAATTAAATAGCCATCACATTTATAAATATTTAATTAAGCCATATGAATTCTCATAATTTTTCACTTACTCATCATATGAAATTCACTTTTAACACTTCTCGATTTCTGTCACGAGTACCTTGACTGAGTCGTACCATCACTTGTAACCACATTTCGTCAATATTTCCCGTTGAACCATTTGGAATACTAAAAGATACTCGGAAATCTCGTACATACAGTACCGTACCAATGTCATATCCCAGATATGGTCTTACATGTAATCTCATATCGATGCCAATAGCCCATCTATGGTCTTATACGAAGTCTCATATCGGTGTCATACCCCAGATATGGTCTTACACGTAATCTCAGTAACCCTAATGTCATGACATTTATATCCTATCTATTCCTAAGGTTCAACTGGGACTTTCTCTGTATCAAATCTCTATCGGTCCTTTCTGTAGTATCGTACTCAATAGCATTCATATTTCATTTCAATAATATAACATTTACCACAATTATATCAATTAAGCATTTATAAATATATAATTTAATGCTTATTAAACATACGAACTTACCTCGATACAAAAATAATAGAAATGGACCTAATCATCAAACACTTTGGTTTTCCCCCGATCTAGACCCGAACTTCATTTTTCTTGTTCTATAATACCAAATTCATCCCATTTAATCATCACATTATTCATTTCAGCCCAAAAGTCACATTATGGCAAAATTACATTTTTCCCTAAACTTTTGACATTTTACACTTTAGTCCCTAGGCTTGTAAAATGATTTTCATTCAATTTCATCACACCCAAGCCTAGCCAAAACTATTTCTTGTTCATAACAGCCCACATTTTTCATTTATTCACATTTTTCTACTCATTTTATAGACTTTTACAAATAAGTCCTTTTTGACATTTTTACTGAAAATCACTTAACAAAAGTCGTTTAACAAATATCAAACATGCATTTTCTACCATCAAACATCAAAATACACACATATTCAACATGGGTAAAACCTTAGACCTAGATCATATCATAAATTTGTGGTAGAAATAGATAGAACGGGTTACAACGACTTAAAAAATGTAAATAACATTAAAAACGGGGCAAGAACGGACTTAGAATCAAGCTTGAAAGCTTGACAAACCGTAGCCATGTCTTCTCCTTGTAAAATTCGGCCAAGGGAGGAAGAAGATGGACAAATTTGGCTTTATTTTGGCTTTTTAATTCATTTAATTACCAAATTACTAAAATGCCCTTAATGAAAAACTTTAGAAACATACCTAACCATGTCCAATTTTGTCCATTATGAAGTATAATGGTCTAATTACCATCTAAGGACCTCTAATTTAAAATATCATAGCAATTGGACACCTTCAACATATAGAATTCAACTTTTGCAGTTTTTGCAATTCAATCCTTTTAACTAAATTGAGTGCCCAAACATCAAAATTTTCGAACGAAATTTTCACGAAATCGTTCCATAAAATTGTAAACCATAAAAATATAATAAAATGAATTTTTCTTCGTCGAATTTGTGGTCTCAAAACCACTGTTCCTACTAGACTAAAAATCGGGTTATTACATTTTTCATTCCTCGTTTCAGGTTGGTTTTTCTTGTACACGTCTAGCTGGCTGAGAGTGAGGTGGATAAAGTGTTGAGTCATCTTCTCAGAATTGCTATGGCAGTTCTGTTGGCAATCAATCTTACCAATTGCCACGACAATGTTTCACTTCCATTATTTTCTTTCTGCATCATTTTCATCCTCTTCTTCTACCTGCACTTGTGTTCACACAGAACCATACCTTTCCTCTCCAAGTGATAAAAGTAACAAAAAAGGCCAATGTAACTCAATCCAAGCTTTGTCATGCAATGTTCTAAAATTATCCTAAAAATGCAGATGTATTTAATTAATTTCAAATAATTAATTCCATCTAGAGGCCTAAAATATAACTCTTTTCAAGAGTTATTAGTGTCCGTCCGTGTGAGTATTTGAAAGAGGGCCACACGACTGTGTTGCAGGCCATGTGCCAAACCGTATATGTATTCAATGTTGGGTCACACAGCCGTGTCACAGGCCATGCGAATCCAGTACCTAAAACAATAAAGACACGCGACTGTGTGGGGTGGCCGTGTGTGGCACACGACTGTGTGATAGCTCGTGTCCTAGGCCGTGTTCTCCAATTTTAGCCCCTAAAACAAGCCATATCAAAACCTATTCTTGCATACCAAGACATACCATTTCCACATACATTCATATGATCAAAACACACTCAAAACATACCAATTTAATCATCCTATAAGTGTAACACCCCTTACCCATGTCCGACACCGGGACCGGATACGAGGCATTACTATCCTTGACCTTACTTAAACATGTATTAACGGCTATAAAATTTCGTTTTGATTTAAAAACTTTCCTTTCTTAGTCATAACATTCATCTCATGGGCCTACGAGGCAATAAACATACATCCAGAAGGTTTCGAAGTTCAACCAGAAACTTTTACCCTTTTTGAAAATAATTGTCTAAATAGGGGTCACATGCCCGTGTGACTTGGGACACACCCATGTAGGCAAGCCGTGTGGTCTCACATGCCCGTGTCCTTAGCTCGTGTACAATTTATTTTATTAACACACTTACAGGGGTTTTCACACGGCTTGACATACGCCCGTGTCAATGGCCCGTGTTCTTCACACAGCTTGGACACGCCCGTGTCAATGGCCCGTGTGAAAAATTAGGGGTATTCTATTTGTGACATCAGCAACCCCTTTAAGGAACACACGGCCTAGGCACACGCCTGTGTGGCTAGCCCGTGGTCGACACTGACTTAGAACACTAACATGCAGGGGACACACACCTTGTTAACACACCCATATGGGTTGACCGTGTGTCACACACGGCCTAGACACACGCCCGTGTGCCTACCCGTGTGGACATTTAAAGGCTATTTTCCAAGCCAATTGTCACCCTGAAATAAAAATCAATCATATACTCAATTCAACCACTCAAATACTTCATCAAAAACATGAACATTAATGCATAACTCATCATCAATTGATTTATAAACTTAGTAAATATTGGCCAATCTCTTTAGCCATAACCTTAATAGCCAACACTTTGGCCCCTCTTAGGACTTAAATCAAGATGAAATAATTTCTATACATGCCATACTTAATAAAAATAACTTGGCTATACCAAAATAGTGATTGATAGTGTGCTCCAAGCTCCGATGTCAATGATCCTCGAACTAGCTTGGCGAAACTACAAGGAAGAAAGAAATGAAAGAAGTAAGCATATAGCTTAGTAAGTTTGAATGAAATTCATATAGCACTTATATTTGCTTAATATAACTCATCTATCAAGAGGCAAATACAACATGAGTCTCAAGTGCTTGGGCTTACTTACTCATCGCATGTTACACTATAATTACATACTTGTAATGTATTTATGGTACCTGTATCACTTAATCACATGAATTAGTATATTCTACTAATACAAACATAAACTCAATATTCATCTTCCTTAATTTGATAAACACTCTTTAACAACTTTGAACTACTTAGCTTATAGCCATCTTTACTTGCTTAGCTTTCTTGTTACCTCTTTTAGACTTTACTCTTTTGCCCGATAAATTATTCGGAATAACAGAGGTTACTCAATCTCATCACACATGGGCCTCGATGCCAATGCCATGTCCTAGACATGGTCTTACATGGGATCATCTCATGATGCCAATGCCATATCCCAGATATGGTCTTACATGGGATCTCTTAACTTGATGTCGATGCCATGTCCCAGACATGGTCTTACACGAGATCTTCCTTTGGTGCCGAAGCCATGTCCCAAACATGGTTTTATGCGGGACCTTCCTTATATGGTGTCGATGCCATGTCCCAGACATGGTCTTACACGAGACCTTCCTTGTATGGTGTCGATGCCATGTCCCAGACATGGTCTTATATAATACCTTCCTTGTTCGATGCTGATGCCATATCTCTGATATGGTCTTACACAGGATCTATGTTCGGTACCGACGCCATGTCCTAGACATGGTCTTACACAAGACCTACATTCCTTGGGTGTCGATGCCATGTCTTGACATGGTCTTACACGAACTTTCCTTGTCTCATGCTGTGATATTAGTATTCCTCATTATTCTGAGTCTTTAATCGGGACTTCCTCTTACATTCTCATTCATTTTCTCATCGATATATCATTAATCATAGCTTCATAAAAATAATGTACATTATACAAACATAATAAGAAATTTATTGAAAATACATGTGAAAGCTTAAATTCATAGAAACTTACCTCGGTATTCAAAATGAGTTATCTCGACGGTCTAGTCCGAGACTTTGTTCTTTCACCGATCAAGTCAGATTCTCGGTTCTTCTTGCTCTATAATAGCAAATTAGCTCATTTTAATACTCACATTAAATAAAGCATTTTAATAATCATGCTTTGGCAAAATTACTATTTTGCCCCTAGACTTTGGCAAAATGACCATTTTGCCCTTAGGCTCGGAAATAAATTCTAATCACATTTCTTCCTTCAACAAGCCTAGGTGAGCATTTAATACTCTTATAGCTATCATCAAAACTCAACATTTCACATAATTACTACAAATTTGTAACCTTTTCATCAAGGTCCAATTAGGTGTTTTCAAGAGAACACCTTTCACAAAAGTTGTTTATCTAACAACTAAGACTCAATTTCTTCCATAAAAATGCAGCAAATAACAATGATAACTCTCATGGAAAAACTCTAAACTTTTCACCATATTGCACAATAGTCCCTTCATTTGAAAGCTTAAGCTTTAGGAATCTCAAAAGTACAATTATTATCAAGAAAGATCATCAAAATCACTTATTAGAATGGAGGATAGCTTGCTGAAAATTTTGAGTTTTCAAACCCATATTTTGCTTGCTAATTTCGGTGAAGAAGGATGGATAGAAAAGATGATATCTTTTCTTTCTTTATTTAATATTAAACTATCCATTTAGTCTACCTACTATCACCAACTTTGACCAATATTGTCCATCTTTGTCTCCTATGGCCGGCCATGCTAATTTTGGGGGTCTAATTGTCTTTTAAAGACCTCCAATTAACAATCTATGGCTATTTGGTACCTTTAGCTTATAGAATGGAACTTTCGCACTTTATGCGATTGAGTCCTTTTTCGCGATTAAAGAAATCGCTAAAATTAACGTACCAAAATTTTCATGAAATTTTAAAATCATGCTCTAACGCATAAAATAATATGAAAACAACTTTCCCTAACCTTGGATTAGTGATCCCGGGATCACTGTTCTGACTAGCCCCTAAATCGGGCTGTTACAATAAGTTCTAACTAATATGTCATTCAAAGACACCACAATTCACACACCAAAACCATTCAAGAACAAGATTACAATACCAAACTTCAATCATATAACTTGAATACTAAAATACCATTTCATCTCAATCTATACCATCACAACTTACCACTTTAGATAGGCATAACCAAAATGACCATATCCAAATGAGTTTTAATATATACAAGCCAAGCCAAAACCCTATATACAAAAAGGTACAAGTATAGCCAAAACACACCATATGATCAAACTAATCTAAAATACCTATTACTACAAAGTCCTATACATGCCATTTATAACCGTTTTTTCAAAATAACCAAAAACTACCAAAATGGTCGACAGATAGTGTGATAGAGCTCCGACAAGATTCAAACTGGTCGAGCTTTATGAAGATCTACAAGATAGAGAAAAATAATTACATAAGCAATCAGTGCTTAGTAAGTTCATACAAAAGAACTGAAGCTCACCAAACAAAAAATTTCATGATTAAACCATTCAAGCATTGTTTATTCCCTATATGCACATTTCTTCCTAATCACACCACTTCACAAGTTAGTAATCATATACATATATAAGAACATATTATTCATAACATGTAACATATGGTGCATAAGATTTCAACATATAAATCATCAATCACACATTCAATCATCTTCCATTTCAATTCAAATGTACATAACCATTCCATATCACACAACAAACCTTTACTAAATAGTTCATTCTATGGTTTCCTTTTCAAATACATCCTTTTCATTTGTTGTCCTTTTTGGATAACATCCTTTTCAACCTTTTCATTTAATATCCTTTCTGGATAACATCCTTTTCAACCTTCTCATTTGATATCCTTTCTGGATAACATCCTTTTCAACCTTTTCATTGATTCGGAAATACTGAATGTAATGCCATGGTATCTTTCAACCATGGTCTTTTCCTTTTCGAGTATAATACCATGATGTATTTCAATCACAGTTCTTTCCTTTTCTCAAATCAAGACAATCTTAAACATCAATGCATAGATACATATATAAAGATATCAATTAACCTTATAAATTCAAATGTAATACTTTAAAATGATATACAAACTTACTTCGACTAAAACGACTGTAGAAATGAAGCCGATGACTAATCCAACACTTTAGCTTTTCCTCAGTTTAACTTCAGTTGATTCGTTTCTTGATCTAAATAGTAATTTAACTCAATTAAATAATTCAAATAGCTTAACTTTATAGATTCTAACTTATAACCAATTTTAATGTAAAATTATGAATTTACCCCTAACATTTGAACTTTTATGCAAATTAGCCTCTAAATCTGAAACTTACAATTAAACCACAATCAATGAAATATCATGATAGCCGATTTTCTCTAAGGTCCATTACAGGCCATATATTTCATTATTTCATAAAATTATCATTGAACTTTACCATTTTCTCAAATAAGTCATTAGGTTTAAATTCATTAAAAAACTCTTAACAAAATGTGTCTATTTAACAACCAAGCTTAATAATCTATCAATTAAATTCACTAACATTATAAACTCATTCATGGAAAGTCCCTAAAATTCTAACAGTTTTACAAATTAACCCCTAGGTTAGCTAGATTAAGCTAATACAAGTTCAAAAACGTAAAAATCATTAAAAATGAGCATCAAATACATACCATGCATCCAAAACAAAGCTTGGCCGAAACTTTTTCTTCTCAACTATGGCGGAATCAATTTTCAATAGAAAATGGCGAAAATGATACTAATTTTTTACCTTTTGTTTTGTTTAACATATCATTTAATTATTAAATTACAAGATTAACCTTTAAAAACTATTATAATTACACTAAAACCTATACATAAACATCCACTAACTTAGAATATGGTATAATTCCATTAATTTATCGTTTCAAAACTATTTGACCCTATTAGCTAATGGAAATCAATGTTTTCTCCTTTTTCAATTTTCATTTTTACTTAATTAACTATTTAAACTTTAAAATTTCTTAACGAAAATTTAATATGACCCTCATATAATCCTATAAAAATTAAACAAATAATAAAATAATGACTTACTTGTCAGAATCGTGGTCCCAAAACCACTGTTTTTGATACCACTAAAAACTGGCTGTTACAGGTAGTTCGTGAAACTTACCCTGTTTAAAGAGTCCTACACTGCGAAGACTTAAAATGTGCAAGCTACAGTAGAAGTGAACCTTGATGTTGAGATGTGTCTACTGTTTACTTAAATTTAGAGTACCACCTGAATGAAAGTTAGTTTAAATGTATTGATGAAAGTACTTATATGATTTTTCGCTGCATGTTAGCAACTTAAGCATATTTTATGTTTTAACTTGTAATGTGTTTGGAGGTTAGGTTGGTTGTTAATAGAGAGTCACTTAGGTGACTAATGTGGCGTTCGATAGCTCGGGTTCGGCGACTAGACTGGGCATGAGGTGTTACAGCACAACCCTTTTTTTATGCTTCTTATAAAAAAAACAACCGGTTAATACAAACAAGGTTCATAGAAATGCCAATGGCCAAATTAATATAGTAGTTCTCATTTTTAAGTTTATAAAAAATATTTCCAACCAAAATAATTCAAGACAACAACTATACTTGAAATTATATATTGGAATCAACCCAAAAATCAATTTAGACATTCCTCAAAATTTGTCATTAAAATGGCTTTAAACAAACATGTTTGATGTGAAATAATATTTGATTGTTTGGTGTGAAAGAATCTTGATTTTATTAATTTATGTAATAACTTTAATCATTGTTGATTAAGAGAATTTTAAACAATATCAAAGTCCAAAAACATATGATGTATAGAATTTAGGAAACTTAAATACATAAATTGAAACCATCAAATAAACATATAAAACAACTAGTTTAATGATGACTAAGAATCGATGCAAAGTCACATATTATGATGAACCTTAGGGCTTGATTAATAAAAATGACCGATAATATTATGAATCATGATTTAAAAATCTATCAATTTATAACATTAAAATTAATCTATCACCGTTTAGAAATAATTACCAAGTAATTATCAATAGCATATATTAATAAAAACAAATTTTTATGAACAAAAATACAGATACATATAAGCATGTAATGTGATAAGTGAAATTTAGCTCAATTTCTTTTCTTCTATGAAAGTTTTAATAGCAACTTTCTTGTTCAACGTTGAGTCTTAATGATTTTATCAAAAAGTAAGCAAAATCAAAATTCATTGATAGAAAACTTTTATTTCAAAATAACTTATATGATACTAAGACACTCCAATGTCAAGAGCATCGAATCAAAGTCCATACCGATATTAAATCTTTCACCATTCATCTAAGATCATAAAAATAAAATAAGTTAATCAAAACAATTATAATTGATCACAAATTAGCTAAAAAAATCAGATATGAAACATTAAATAAAAGAAACTTCCTGTAAAAACTTTGCATCTTGTTGTCTAAGATCTTGGAAATCATAGAAGATAATTTTGATTGTCGATAAAAGGAACTATACTTTGAGCAAGATTATGATAATAAATATTCTCAATAGTAAAACAATCCAATTATTTATATTAAATTTGCAGAATAATAATATGTATGTCAAATATTGGCATAGAGAGAAGTAGTCAAAATAATAACTTAAAACAAATTGAAATAATGAAATTTATTTTAGTAACTTTTACAAAAATGGTGAATAAACCAAAATAGTTTAGAAAAGAAAAAAAAAATTGATTTGTATGCTTTGAATATTTCTCTTTCTATAAAAATATGATGATTAACAAATTAAAATAATGATGAAAATACGTATACCATATATAGTTCAATGGGAGCTTTATGGGCAAGTTATATCTAGTCGCAATGACGTGAACTTTACTATGAACTTGTATAGGCTCGTGTTGATAACGTGTTATAAAATTTAAAAGAAATATATAATGAACAAGAGAGAAGAACAAAAGATAAAAGCGTGATTCAACTTTCACATTGGCATCCAATAAGCTTGTACATGCCCTCTACTTATAGGCTTAAAAAACCATAGGTTACAAAGCATTAAGGACCAACGTTAAGGTACTCTATAAATGGTTTATGGGTTACAAGATAATGAATTTAAGAGTTATATACATTCATATTTTAGGGATTACAATAAGATAAATTTGAGGGGTTATGGACATCCATTTATCAATGAATTTACAACGGAAATAATATTATAATCTTTCCAATATCAATCAAGTTTTTTTTTAAATTTTAATTAATTATTTATTATGTTTAATGTTTTCAATTATATTATTCATGAACGATTAAAATTTTAAACTAAAATTTATAAAAATTAATTAAATAAAATTTTATTCTTAAATACAATAATCTTTACTCAAAGATAATGAAACTAGTTTGTAATAATTATAAGGGAAATTATTTGATACATTCTCACCAGAATTTTTAGACTTCACAAATAGGGTTAGGGTTAAAAAATGTCATATAAAAGTATAGTAAAATATTAAAACATAAATATTTTTAAAAAGAGATAAATGTCAATTTTTCCAAGACTATTTGTGGAATAAAAAAAAGTATACTATTAGTATATCAAATGCTAAAACCCCGTACTTTATTGTGTAGAAGTTCTAAAAGTGCTTTTCCATCGTAAAAGCAATGAAGAACACTAGTTTTAAGGGTCAAATGAAAAAATATTTTTTTCTATCTAAACAAAAAGTTGGGATTTATGTGTTTTTAGCTTTTGGCTTTTGCATTTGAAAATGAAAATTATCAAAATATCCTTATCTATATTAACTATTTAAAAAATATATAAAAATTAAATTAAATTATATTTTATGTATTGTTATATTAAATTATTTGAATATTTCATATATCATTATATTAAATTATTTAAAAACCATTTTTTATTATATTAAATTATTTAAATATAATATATATCAATAAATTTATAAATAATTTATATTAATTAGTTAAAAATAATTTATACTTCATTATTTAAATATTATATAACTTAAATACATTTTAACTTTCTACTATAACATTTAAAAATGACAATTTAACTTTTAATCACATTTTTTTTACAGCAATAGAGTACTAAAAATTCAGATACACACTTTTAAAAACCTCAATTTTGTTTCTAAAAGCATTTTTAGAGAACATTTTTCAACGGTAACAATAACGAAGATCTAACCTTGACCCTAATTATAGTATATCTAAAATTTAAGTTTTAAAGAAACTTTTAATTAATGTCACTTAATTGATAATGCCAAACTCCATTAGAAACTGTTAGTGTAGAGCTGAAAAATGTTGCTCTTGTTTTGGCTTCAACATCTCTTCAAAACTTATTTCTTTACATCCTTCAAAAAATTTTCTTGATTTAATTTAATTTTTCATAGGGTTGTAAAATTCAATGGAGAAATTGAATATGGCGTTAGTTTCTTCTTCGTCCTTGTCTTACTCTTCTCCTCCAAGGTTATTTCCATTAGGATACAATAATCCTAATTACACTTTTAAAAACCCTACCAAAACCTTCCTTTTTCGAACTTCCAAGATTGCTCCTCGTTCTTCCCGAATTCCAATCTCCGCCCATGCTTCTCCTCTTCCTCCCCTTCATCCCCAAATTGGTATTGCTTCTCTTCTTTCTTTCTTTCTTTATTGTTTTGCTTTGATGTTAAAATTTCTTATGCTTTTTATATTCTTTTTTTTTTTCCATGGATTTTATGTTAAGCAGTTTTGAGAAAGCATAGGGATGAGAGGTTTGCGAGCATTTCTTCTTCCAGCAATCAACAGACTTCTTCTGTTGGAGTCAACCCTAATCCCACTGTGCCTCCGCCATCCTCTCGAATGTAATTAAATCTTCCTTTTGTGTGTGTGTATCTAGCTTTTGGTTTCTAATTTCTGCTTTTGAAAATTAAAGAAAGGATGGATGATGAACTTAAGATTGTAAATTCCTTGGAGGACTAAACATTTGATGTTCAATTTAATGTGAAGAAAAAAAGTAATCCATATTGTGGTAGAATTATGGTTACTATTGATCATTTATCCTTCTTTCTTTTTTTTTCTTTTTATTATTCTTTTCTTTAGTAAATTTTCAGGTAGGAAAAACCACCAGACAGAGCCTTAGGGGGCAAATTCGTCTGAATTGCTATGAAAACTTTAGCATTCTACTCCTGTTTTTTTTTTTTTTTTTTTTACGGAATCGTGATTTTCTTTTCTTTTTTATTATTTACTTTGCTTTATAGCAACTTTGGAGGAACAATCTAATACAGAGGGAAATAGAAGTAATAACTTGGCAGACATTGTCTTTTGTGTTTTATGAACATTCTTTTCTTTGCTCAGTCATTTGTGTCTTTATATTTTTTCTAGAGCATCACCACTCTTTTGGATTGGAGTAGGCATTGGGCTCTCAGCACTTTTTACATAGGTGAGCAAGTGGATGCTTTTTCTCGGGTGATATTTTTAGTATTATGTATTCATAATGGCAATGGTTTCTTTTTGATACATATTTTGATGAGATCGTATGAAATGACAGGTAGCTTCAAGCTTAAAGGTGAGGGTTTCTCTCATATGAGGTATAGTTGTATTGCTCTTGCCTGTAATCTTTACGATAGAATCTTTGTTCAAGTTTTGGAAGTAGAATAATAAAGCAATTAAAATGGTGACAGGTAAAATTCCATTTAATGTGAATGCTTTGGATGATTTCTAGTAATTGGAGGTCTTAATTTTGCTTCTGGTGCCATTTGAAGATAGGAAGTTGATGTCTTCCATTAGTTTTTCAAGTTTCCCATATACTACCTAAAGGTGCTTTCTTTTATCAGTCAAACATTTTTTTGGAGGGTTTAGGTTTAGGTGTTGTCAGAGTCTGTGTGTTTTGGTCTAGAAGACTTAACATTATTATAGTAAATCATCCAGCTTGACAGATTCTTGAAGAAACTGATGAAGAAAACTAGAAGAGTAAACAAGAAATTTAGAGTGAAAAGATATATATTTTTGTAATCATTCAACCATACATCAACACAACTACTTTACTGAATTTATATGCATCAATAAAACTGCTCTTCAACTAATAACTGCATAAGCTAACTGCTAGCACATTTATCACATGTCTAATATTGTTTACAACAAGCACACCAGATATAACCACTATAACTGCTACAGTTGACTAACTGAACTGACTTCATACGCTAACACAGCTGACCTAATTTGAACAAATTTGTTTGGCCATGTACTTGATTCTAATTGTTATATATTATTTGGAATTCCAAAATCCAGGTTATCATAGATAGTGGTAGTTCAAAGCAAAACTGGGGAATACAATATTTTCCTAGGCAGCCTTGAGTTGACCTTCAAAATTGTGGTTTGATATATTCAAAATATTTTTCTTCATCCAATCTAGAGGACGATGAACCCCCACCTGGTTGGGCCCAATTTCTGGGGGTTTCAGAGCTGATATCAAAGTTGTTAATGGAAATTAGTTATCTGGGATATAAAATTGCTAGTCAGTAAGTTGTGCCTCTTTATTTATTTTCCGATCTTAGTTGAATGGTGTTGAGAAGCTGACTTAATGGCACAAAGTTGCCTTGACATACTGATACAAAGACATGATTTATGTCCCCTGTATTATGGCACCGAGAAAAAAGCATGTCAATTTACAAATGTTGAAAATAATAGTATGATACTGAATATTTGGCTACATTCAGTTCCTTGTGTCATAAAGAGGACCAAAGCCCTATCATGGCTTATTAAATATGTAACTATACTGTCTTTCATGGGCTTCTGTTTTGTAGCTGAGCTGTGTCATAATGCATCTAAATTATGGTCCCTGTTTTTGGGCATGCTTAACTTTCTTTATGAGCTTAAGATGGTACAAATGGCAAAACTTTTTAATGTAACTGCTATTTCATTGCTTCATGATGTTTACCTTTACATTATTCAGAAGTATGCGATGCAACAAGCTTTCAAAACCATGATGGGCCAGATGAATACACAAAATAATCAATTTGGCAATACTGTTTTTCCCTCGGGTTCCCCATTTCCATTTCCAGCACCTCCTTCAGCAGGTCCTGACATACCCCTTTCTCCTTCTCAACGCACTGATACAGTTGATGCACCTAGGGGTGTTCAGTCGGTTAACCGACCCGAAATAACATTAACCGAATTAACTGACCTTTCAAAATTTTTAATCGTTAACCGACTGAAATTTTTTCAAAAAAATTAACCAAACCAAAAATTTTTCAGTTAATTCGGTCGGTTAACCTAATTAATCGAAAATTTTATGTTTTTTATTTTTAGTTAAAAATTAACTGAATTACCCGGAATGAATCACTACATGATTAAAAAGATTACATAATTTTAGTTTTAGTTTTAGAATTTTATTTTTATTTATTAAATTATTTTTAATTTTTATGATTGGGTTGGGTTGGATATTTGGGTTTGGATTGGGTTTAGTAATTGGGTTTAAGTGAATAGTGAGCCTATTTATATCTTATAATTTTATTTATTAATTTTTTATGTTAAACCGAAAAAATTCGATTAACCGACCGGTTTCGAACTGAATTAACCATTAACCGAAAAATCACAAAATAATTAACCGACCCCCGACTGAAGAAATTCGGTTAACCGACCGATTGAAGCACCTGTAAGACAAGTTGAAGCAGCCTCTGTTACTGATCCAGCAACTGAAGTGAAAAGTGTGAAAAATGAAACAGAAACAGCCGAGCCAAAGAAATATGGTAATATGGAACATTTTTTATTACCCATAAGATGTTGTATAATGTGCAACTCTTCCTTTTTGGAGGTAAAAAGGAACATTATATGGGCAATTCTTGCATATGAGACTTTACCAAGACTAACAGATTTTTGCCCTTCCCCTAGAATAAGGGCTTTACATTTGAGGTGATAGTATAAACTGATCTCTAGTATCAACTTAATTTTCTAGCATCTTACATGATGGTTTTAGATTTAGTTAACGACTGGATTCATTGGGTTGTTCTGGAAATTGTTTCTCTAAAATTGATGCAGGTTTCTTTTTGCAGCTTTTGTGGATGTTTCTTCCAAAGAAACTATGCACAAGAGTGCTTTAGAAGATGCAGCTGAGCTAAGTTCACCAAATGGGGTTCAGTCTTCCAAGGATGTAAGGTTTTAAAAAAAAAATTTCTTATTAAGAAGCTCTGCTAGCATGGATATATCTTTAGGAGTCTGAAGTATCTATTTGGGAAATTAATTCTTTTGAATATTGTATGAAGCTTTCTGACAATGGAGCTGCATCCAAGCAGGATGCCGGTGCTTTTGGGGGTTTCCAGGCAAGCGGTATGTAAAAGGCCAGTTGTGGAGTTTATGATTATTGGAATGGAAGCATAGGACATTTTGGTTTGTATTTGGCTGTAGTAACTGTCTGAACAAAACGATAAAAACATACATGGAGAGTTTTGTGTCAAGTGCAACACTCCTAAACCATGTAATCTTCATTGTTTAAATTTTTGTTGGGACAATGGGAGGTAAGTATTTGAACATAAAAAAATATATATTCTTTAACGTATTAGAGATCAATAATTCTTACCTAAGACAACAATTTTGGATATTCATTGTTTGACTTGTTTGTATATTAATAAAAAGAAACATTAGTAGGCAGTGTAGGAATATAGGAGCAAGCGCTTAAAGTCACTGGATTGGTCATGTGTTGATATGCAACAGTTTTCTTAGTAATTAATGTTATCTTTTAAAATAGTCATCTCCTTAAAACTGCATTTTGTTGATGCGTTCATTGGCATAGCTAAATGGTGGTTAAATATTTGGTTTATTACCTCATTGGGACAGAGGCATTTCTGTTGCCTCCTTATCATGTACCATTTGCTTGCTATGCTGTTCAAGATTATATATATGGGGCCTCTTTGTCTCTAGTTTAGTTGTATTCTTTCTTAAGTATGCACATGCATATTTTTTACATGCTTTCTAGTTTCTTTCATGCTCTATGAGTAATACTTAAGCAAACATTATATTTCATTTGCAGGAGGAGCAGGTCCTACCTTATCTGTGGATGCTTTACATAAAATGCTGGAAGATCCAACAGTGCAGAAGATGGTTTATCCGTAATATAGCTTCTTTTCCTTGAATATTTTTTTTCCTGAAATATTTTTTAATTGATTTCATCTTAGTGTGCCCTGAGGGGTGGTGGAAATTTGTGCTCCTGCCTAAAATGTGCATTATATAATACTTATTCTTTGGAATAGTTACCTAACACAAGGCCTGTCAAATTATTTTCTTACATCTTTCCTTGTACAATATGTTTTAGGCATCTCAATGTTTTTGATGAATAAACATGATATTGCTGCTTTTATCAACATACTAGTTAACGAGTCCTGCTCTTTTGTCCTTACACCCTTTACGCCCCTTAATGATTTTAATGCCTATTTACCCTAGTGTACTGAACTGTGGATGTTGCTGGTTAAAACTGAGTTATCTTCTTTGTTGCCTCTTCTTTTCTTTTCTTTTTCCAGCAACAGTCTAACATTCAGACCTCAAGCAAAAACCTTTTTTCATCAATGCGATCATTGTCATTTCTCCTAAATCTTGTGGACCTTGCCCTAGATGTTAGTGATTGAAAGCTGGCATCAGATCTACCGTTAGTCATTTCTCCTCATCTTTTTTTGTGAACCTTGCTTATGAAGTCAGTGATTGAGAGCTAACATCAGCTATCTCCTATTAGTGCTTTTGGAAAATGAGATCCTTGCAAGTTACATTGAAGGCAAAGATAGTAGACTTCCATATAGTTGATGATATCTGGCTTGGTGATGTAAAGTTGAGCCACTTAAGTTGCTCGATCATTGATGAGAAGTTTCGCTCGTATTGTTGAAAGGGGTATTTTGGCTAAGTAAAAGCGGAAGTTTGACAAAGAATTAAAGATAAGTTATATATGAATAAAATAGGTTCGGTTTAACAAGAAAATAAAGATAGGTAAATTTTGGATAATGGGTGGAATGGAAATCGAACTTAAACGTCAATAGCGATTCAACACTATAAAGAGTGTCACCTCGGTTCTTATATTGTTTAAGGTGGTAGGATGATTTGGTAGAAGGATAGATGAATGCCACACCAAGTGATTGGTGATAAGTTCTGAAACAAGTTCAGGTTGACTCCACTAGCACGCTAGATAAGTCACTCGAGACTCGTACGAAATTTGAGAGGAAGTTAACCTCACAGAAACAAAGTTTCATTCAAATAAAATGGCTTTATAGCCTAACATGAGATAGCCGAATGGACAAAAATTACAAACTTATAAGCTAAGTAATTTGGCTATGAATGTGCTTGAATATTCAAGAATAATTTCATTAATATGTTAAGTTTATGTTTGGCTGGATGGAGCACCATTAGGCAGCTTCTTGATTAAGCAAATTCAACTTGGAAGAAGATGGATGTATGGTATCTCAAAGGCTTGTCTAGATTCGACTATGGGCATAAATGAAGCATTAAAATTCGGTTCATGCTTGAAGATGGTGCATGAATTGGCCGAACCATCATGTTACTTCATTTGATGTATTCATGCATTCTTAACCTTGAAGGAAAACCTTAATTCCATGAATGTGCAGCCCTTAAATGTTCTTACATCTCCCTTGGCCGAATGAAGCTTTAATGTGCCTTGAATACTTGGTTGGTCATCTTGAAAATGCATGAAGCATGAATGAAATGTCCCAATGTATGTTCCTCCATAAATACGATCCATGAATCTTCAAATACATGAACATTCAGCAGCTCCCTCTTGCGTGAACGTCCCAAATACATGTGCTCCTTTAAATGTCATCCATTGAACCTCAATTGTGCATGCACCTTGCATTAACTCCTCTTCATACATACGGCTGAACCTAAACACAAAATGAACACATTAAATCCAAGGCATATTTGGCTAAATCATAACTAAGCATCATCTAGACAACTTAAATAAACATAATAATTGAAATAAAACTCAATATTATGAACTTAGCTAGCATATTAAATTCGACTAGCTCAAAACATGTGAAAACAATTAATGAACTGATTTTAGTTAGGGAATTTGGTCATGAGCTATATCAAATGGAATAAATTAAAACTAATACTTAATTTATTTAAATGATAAAAGAAATGAGCTGGAAAGAAACTGAATCGAGCTCAAACGAGCTGAATTAAGCTCAAGTGAGCTGATTTGAGTTGAGGGGAGCTCGGGGAGTTAGAGATGAGCTGAAGTCAGCTTGCACTAAGGTGCATGGATTCGTTAATGAGCTGATCCGAGCTTCTCCATCATCAACAAGCTTATATTCATTCCAAAGTTGCTTGAATAAAGCCAAAACAACCTCTTGAAGTTGCTTAGCTCGAGCTCGAGTCAAGGGACCTTTAGGGGGCTTGATGGGATCGGGATTAGAACTCGTTGAGCTCCCGGACGTGCTTACATCAATAGTACATGAACGTTCACTAGGATAAGGCATGGTAATGAGTTAAGTTGGCTAAAAAACCCCTTAAAAAACTTTGAAGGTGTAGATTATATTATAAAGCCTTTTCCAGATTTTCACATCTGGAAGTCATTTGTCAATTTGAAATTAGAGATCAGTTGTGGTAGAAGCTGTCTGGTTATGGTTAGGTTGTTAGAACTTAGAAGAGAGAGAAGGGAGGAGAGTGCTTGGATGGGATCTTTCTTTGGTAGATATTTGTCAATAAACTGAATTAACCTTCATTGCAATCTTTGTTTTATCTAGTGAAAGGAAATTTAATCTTTTATTTATCCGTACAGGTATTTGCCTGAGGAAATAAGGAACCCTGAAACTTTTAAATGTAAGTCCACACTTTTGATAACACTGCTCTCCTTTGTTTTTCCGTTCTTTCTTTTTGGCTGAGGGCGATGGGTTAGTAAGGAGTAGGGAAGGAAGGTTGTAACAGCCCCAATTTAGGGGCTAATTGGAACAGTGGTTTCGAAACCACTAATCCGAGGTCCGGAAAAATTATTTTAATGATATTTTATAAGTTAGAGCATGATTATGTAGGTGCATGAAAATTTTGGTGCTTTAATTTTAGCGATATCATGCTTAATTACGAAAAAGGACTAAATCGCATAAAATGCAAAAGTTCTGTTTTACAAGTTATAGGTGTCTAGAAGCCATAGAATATTGATTGGAAGTCTTTAAAATGCAATTAACCCCTCAATCAAGGGTTAGCCGGTCATAGGAGATAAAAGAGATCAAAAATTAGTCAAGTAGGTGGAGTAGATGGATTAAATTGAAGGAAATTAATAAATAAAGAAAAGATGATATCACTCTATTCATCCATCTTCTTCCACCGAAAATATCCGAAAAAATAGGGGTTTGAAAGCTTAAAATTTTCAGCAACTTGTCCTCCTTGCAAGTAAGTGATTTTGGTGACTTTTCTTGATGATTTTTTATACTTTTAGGACCCTTTTATTATGATCTAGCTAATGAGGGGTCCATTTTGCAAAATAGATAAGAGTCTATAGTTTTTTCATGTGAGTAATTATGTTGTTTTTTGAAATTTTATGGAAGAAAATGAGTCAAGGTTGTTAAATAAACAACTTTTATGAAAGATGTTACCATGAAAACACCTAAAAGGACTATTTTGCAAATGTTGTAAAATAGGTGTAAAATGTGTGAGATAATGAGTATTGAGAGTTTCTATAAGAGAAATAAATGTTCACTTAGGCTTGTTAAAGGAAAAAATTTGATTAGAATTGATTTGCGAGCAATAGTAATTTTGTAAAAGCTTAAGGGTAAAATGGTAATTTTGTCAAAATATGATTATTAAGATGTATTGATTAATGTGCCTATTAAATGAGTTAATTTGTTATTATAGATCAAGAAGAACGATGGATTAACCTTGATCGAGGAAAAGGCAAGGTATCGGACTAAATCGGCAATATGGCCTATTTTGAAATCGAGGTAAGTTTGTGCGCAATAAATTCAACATCATGTTATTAAGTTTCTAAATGTTTGATATTAGTGCTGTTGTATAATATTTCTATGAATTTGAGAAATGTTGAATGAGAAAATGATGTGAATTGTGTGATGTGGAAGTCCCGGATAGACTTTAATAAATGAGAGAATAATATCATTGAGACTTGAGATGGGTAAGGTCTCGTATAAGACCATGTCTGGGACATGGCTTCGACACCGAATTAAGATCCCGTATAAGACCATATTTGGAATATGACATCGGCATCGAATATGAGAATCGTATAAGACCATATCTGGGATATGACATCGATAATCGATATGAGGTCCCGTATAAGACCATATCTATGATATGGCATCAGCATCTAAAGGTGACCCCATGTAAGACCATATCTGGGATATGACATTGGCGTCGTATTTATGTGAATGACAATTATGAAATTTTTGATTATCCTCAAGTGATTCAATGGGTAAATAGCTAAGTTTATATTAGAGATGAGATTAGTGCTAAAGCTATGTGATGAAGTGATACAAGTACATGTGAGTAAATCACGAGAAATGTTTACGATATGAGACATTATATGAAATTGGTAAGAGTAAGCATGAGTAAGTTATGTAAATGTGATTAAAACTTTGTGTATTATTCAATGCCATGGATGGATGACTTTACGAGCTTTACGTTGCTATTTATTTCATGCAAACTTCCTAAGCTTTATGCTTACCCCTCTCTTTCTCTTTTCCTTGTAGTATCGCCTAGCTAGCTCGGGAATTCGTGGAACGTCGGAGTTCGGAAATCACACTATAAACTTCTCTTTGGTATAGCTAAACTAGATTTATTTTGAGTATGGCATGTATAGGATTTGATTATTTTGTTATGTCATATTTGTTAGCCAAGGTGTTGGCTATTAATGTTGTTCAATTCATTTTGTAAATGATCATTAGAAATTGGCCAATACATGACAAGTTCATCTATCCAATGTTGATGAAATTCTTGAAATGTATGCTTGTGTGGATGTTTGATTTGAGTTCTTAGAAGTGCCTTATGGTTATATATATTGGATTGAATTGGTATAAGTATGGTTGCTTTGTAGGGTGGCATTTGGTTTTGTAGATAGCCTTACAAATGTCCACACAGGTAGACACACGGATGTGTGTCTAGGTCGTGTGTTACGGTCAGCCTCATGGGTGTGTTGATGGGCCGTGTGTCCCTATGCATGCTAGATTGGCAAGTTAGTATGCTCAATAGTAAACACACGGGCGGAGACACAGCCGTGTATCTCAACTGTGTTGCAGACGCGGCCTAAGACACGGGCATGTGCCCAGGCTGTGTGAAGTCTGTACCTGAAATTAGGAATTTAATTCGACACACGGTCTAAATACACGGGCGTGTGCCTTGGCCGTATGACCATATTGGGATGATGACATCATAAACAGAATGTCAAGGTTTTCACACACAAGCGTGTCGTGGCCGTGTGAGGGACACAGGCTAGGGACACGGACGTGTGTCCGGCCGCGTGAAAACCCCTGTACGTTCGAATTGAAAAATAAATTCACACAGGTGTGAAACACAGGCATGTGATCTGACACACGGGCGTGTTCCACCTTTCACACAGGCGTGTGGACCTGTTTTATGTCAAATTTTTCTAAGTGTCCAAAAGTTTCCGGTTTGGTCTCGAATCATTCCAAGTGCAAGTTTAAGGTCTCGTAGACCTATAATAAGGACATTATGGTTTTGAATGAAAAGTTTTATTTCGAAACGAAACTTTATGGATCAAAGTTGTATGATTGAGTTAGTTAAGTACGGTAATGCCTCGTACCCGGTTCAAGTGTCGAATACGAGTAAGGGGTGTTACATAGATTTTTATGGTCTCTGTAAAATATATCATATGTTAAAATCATAGGTGACATATCTTTTTTCTGGTTAAAGAGTTTACTTGTTTTATGAAGTTTCAGTTTTAATTAATTTCATTTAAGTTTCTGTATCTTGCAAAAACTTGTTTCGTTTCCCAGGCAATTTAGTAGAACTATTTGTTTGCAAATTTCTTTGTTCTTTTGATGAATAAACTCTGCTGCAATTTTATGGATATCATTTTATATATTCCAATTTTCTTACTGTCGTGCATATTTTTCTAAGAGGGATGCTACAAAATCCTCAGTACTGTCAACAACTGCAAGACATGCTGTAAGCTTCCTACTGACCTTCTACATTTGATTACTTTTAGGGGTTTGCCTTTCTCTTGATTTACACTTGTCACAAGCACTATCCCCAAAGAGAATTTATTGCTTGCTTCTTGTCTAGTTCTATTACAGTTGTCTTGCTCACTATTGTATCTGGACTTTTTAATATATGATTCCTGGTCTTCTTTTCGTCGTACAGATTTTTTGAATGTAGAGTTGGAATATGATGAATTAGAGACGAATACTAGATATATTGAGGAAAAACTCACTCAGAACTATTATTTCTCAGAAATATTTATAGATATATACATGAAGCATTGAATCATGTAAGGAAAGAATATCTCTAATTAAAATCTCTAAAAATCAGCTATAATCCCTAAAGATTAGCTATTTACTGCTGTGAAATAAATCAAAGATTCTCAACACTCCCCCTACGGTTGGTGGTGCATAGATGTCTCGCATGCCCACATTGCAAAGAAGATTATGATGCAGTTGAGCTCTTTAGTAAAAACATCAGCCAACTATTTTTTGGATGTTAGATAACATAGCTTAAGACACTACTGGCTACTTTTTCCTTGATAAAATGACTATCTATTTCGATGTGCTTGGTTCTATCATGTTGCATTGGATTTTGAGCTATGCTGATGGCTATTTTATTATCACAATATAAGGTTGATCCATTTTCATTCAACAACTTTAGCGATTCCAATACATTTTGCAGCCATAAACGCTCACAGGCGCCTTGATTCATGGCCCTATATTCAGCCTCTACACTTGATCGAGCAACAACACTTTGTTTCTTGCTCCTCCAAGTGACTAAGTTTCCCCCTACAAGAGTACAATAACCCGTTGTTGACCTTCTGTCATCAAGAGAGCCAGCCCGATCTGCATTTGTAAATACTTCTATATTGAGATGACTATTTTTGGATAAGAGAATATACCTTTGCCTGGTGTAGACTTCAAATAGCACAAAATTTGCAATACTGCCTGCATATGGGCTTCGCGAGGATCATGCATAAACTGGCTTACTAAACTAACTACATAGGCTATATGAGGTCGAGTATGTGCGAGATAAATCAATCGTCCGACGAGTTTTTGATATCTCCCTTTGTCCACCATTTCACCTAGGTGATTCTATTGGTTTGCAACCCAACATGCCAGTCTCTGTCAAAAAATTTAATACATAGTTTCTGTCAAAAAATTTAATACATACTTTCTTTGGGAAATAAAGATTCCCTCTTTCGATCTGGCCACTTCTATTCCGAGAAAATATTGTAACTTTTCAAAGTCATTGATTTCGAGTTCTTGAGCCAATTGTTTCTTAAGTCGGGCCATTTCTTCCTTGTCACCTGTATTAATTATGTCATCAACATAAATTACAAGGAGAGTAATCTTAACCTTGTGATGTTTTATAAAGAGGGTATGATCAATATTACTTTGTTGATAGCCAAACAAACTAAATGTTAAACCAAGCTTTGGGAGATTGCTTTAGTCCATTTAGGGCGTTTTCAGTCTACACACTTTCCCTTGAGTGTCTTTATCCTCAAATCCTAGAGGAACTTTTTCATATACACTTCTTTAAGGTCTCCATGTAAGAAGGCATTCTTTACATCAAACTACTATAAGTCTTAGTCAAGATTTGCTGCACATGATAACAGGATCTTAATCGTGTTCAATTTAGCAACCGGAGCAAATGTTTCTTGATAATCCACTCCATGTGTCTGAGTGAATCCTTGTGCTACTAATCAAGCTTTGAGTCTTTCAATTGAACCATCAACCTTATACTTGATAGTAAACACCCATTTGCAGCTAATCATATTTTCCCCTTTAGGAGGATTAACCAATTCCCACGTCTCATTTTTTTGCTAAAGTCTGCATTTCTGCAATAACCTTCTTCCATCTTGGATCAGTGATAGCTTCTCTCCAATCCTATAGAATAGACAGAGAATAAGGACAAAACAAAAGCTTTTTAGGAACGGGATAAGGAATTATAAGAGACAAAGTCAGAGATAGAATGTAAAGTGCAAGTTCTATGTAATATCCGGGATTTATGGCTTATACATTAATGCCTAATTGTATGAAGTACCATGCTTATGTGTATATGAATGTGTTTTGTATGAATTTTGTGAACCTTAGAGTGTAGGTGAATACCTTAGAAAGTATTCAATTTTTAGTTTAAAAGAGGAAGCTAGGCAGAGGAGGCCTTAAGAAAATTAGTAGGGGAAATATGACACAAAAATAGGCCTGTTAAAGTGGCAAGGAGGCGCCACTTAAAGCCTCTGTAAATGACGCCATATGTAGTGGACAGGGCCTAGTTTTGAATCACAAGGGAAGCAAAATAAGAGCTTTTATTTTGCGGCAACAAGGAGGAGTAATGGACAACATTGGGAGACTGAGGGAGGAGTTTTAGATGTGGCTAAATCCTTTTAAAAATTTCGGCTAAAGTAGAAGATAAAGGTTGATTTATTTTGAATTAATTTTAAATGAGTGAAGAGGAGAGAAAATAGAGGACTGGATAGGGGGAAGGAGAGTTGGCCGATTAGGGGGCTCTTTTGGTGGTATTTTCGGCCAAGGATGGATAGTAAGGCCATTTTTCTTTCTTTTGTGCCTCTGCCGAATTCTCTAGCAAATATCCTCTTTTCTTTTTTATTTTGCCAAAGCCGAAATACCTTGTGTTCTAGCCGAATCTCCATCATCGACCTTCTCTTCTTCTCATAGTTTCTCAAAAGCCGAAATACACTTGAGATAGCCGAATATCCTATCTTCATTAGGAGCCATAGCCGAATCTCAAGGTGGCCTTATTCTCTCTTCTTTGTCGCAAGTTGTAGAAGCCGAAACCTTCTCTCTTTTTAGTCTCTTCAAGCAACGTTGGTGGTAAGTACTTCTCTTAGTAATTGGTTTATCTTTTCTTCATTAGTGTGCTGAAATCAAGATACTAATCCCACTAGTAATATTTGGCCGAAACTTTGAAGGGTCTTTCGGGATTTCTGCTATTGTCGACTACAAGGAAGGAGGTCTTCGGGATTTCAGGATTTAGGTAAACGTGTGTAGCCATAGGCCGAAGGCCATTTACTCCAACTGTTGGAACCGGATCTAACATAGTGCTTGTAGGGATTTCGACAGACACCAAGAGACTACTTTCGGGATTTAATATCGCAAGGTAAGTGTACATGTACATTCGGCCAAGGCCATAGTTAATATTTTAGACCTGTTTCTTATTCATTCAAAAGCAGGGAACTAACTAGTGAAGTGATCTAGTATTAGCCGATTTCAAGGGAGAAACACTACGAAGTTTCGGGATTTGATTAGTGATCAAATCGGCAGCAAGGTAAGGTTTTGGGTTGTGATAATCCTTTGGGATTTGATTATTTAGCCGAATGGCTCTTTGCTAACATGTTTAGGGTTGGCCGAATATAGGAACTAAGGATCTAGGACGCTAGATCGGGATTTTTGGGATTTCAGTGAAAGCATTAAGTAAATCAGGTGTGTACCCCACACTAAATCTTGATTGATTTACGGTATCATTTTAATAAATGTGTTAATAAGAATGTGTAAGATGTGGCTAAGGGTACCATGCAATGGTACAAAGTACTCAGGTACGTTAATCTACTACTACGGTAGTTATAATATTATGAATATCAGTTATGGCACGTAGGTGAATATCGACAAGAATGTGAAATAAGGCATAAGGCATGATATTGCATGATTTGTATGACATGGGGCATATGGGTGATTATGAAAGGGGAAGTGATCTGGTGGTTTTTACCATAATATTTAGTGACTTCGGTCATATAATCTGAATATGGTGACTTATGTCACAAAAAATATTATCTGGTGGCTATGCCACAAATTTATAAGGGCGATGTGCAAGTCGTCTGCAGCGACTGCCTTCGATGATGTGTAGCGGATGGAGGGTCGACTTAGTAGTCCCCACAGTGTGATGGTTGGTACGGGTGATGTGTAGCGGATGGTTATCTAGGTTTGGGTTCGGGATTGCATCATTATCTCTATTTGTTATGTATGTATGATATGTTATGATATGCCTAAATTATTTGGGACTTAGTGTTGGTTATACACACTGAGTCTGTTGACTCACCCCGTTATGGGATATTTTTCAGGTGACATTCAGTGATGGACCGGGTCGGCGGGAGCTTAGTGGTGGCCATGCTCAGCTCAGGATTTAATTTATTTTGGACTTTCTATTTTTAAGTACTTTGGTTTTAATATCGGGTTTTGTTTTTGATGTAATAAGGCCATAGTATGAACTGTTCACGCTTGCATTTTAATTTTTTTGGCACGATACAAATTTTATTAAATTAACGCTGAAGTAATCTTTCTTAAAATAAATCTCTAAAGGGTTTGACACCTAACACTTATGATTTACAATCTAAAGGTAAACTCTAAATCAAATCGGCAAATCTTTTAACTTAAGGGTTTGAACATGAAAACGAGGTTTCATAAAATCCAAACTTCAAGCAAAACATTGTTTTTGATTTTAAACCCAACACAAATACATTTTCCTTCAAAACCACCCAAAGTTTTCCAAAGAAACAAACCATTTTTGAACCGTTTTACTCGAGGAACATACCAGATCCAGTCAAGTCTCGTGGGCCAGGTTTAAAGTGTTTTAGCTTGGTATCAGAGCCCAGTTTTAAACTCTCGGCCTTGGGTTTAAAGCTCACAATGTTTTCAAAAGTAAGCCCAAATGAATTTTGTGAAAGATTTTGTGAAATAAGCAGGTTTTCTGGCATGGCACCTAAGTCTCTGACCCGAAGTCCACCAGGTAAGTACTCCTAACTGTTGTGTGATTTATAGTATGATTTGTAGAAGGGTATATCGGGAACATAGATTAGCATAGTAAGTTATTGAACCCTAGGATTAGTTTTCCCCAACATAAGAATTACATAAGACTTAATGCCTAACTAAACAAACTCGTGAAGTAAGTCGCGAGAGTTAGGGTGTGGCAACCATTGTGCGCATGTCTAGGATTGGATTCGGGAAGAGCACAGTATTTAAGCGATCCTAGTGACTCACCTCCTCTTCGCTCGAATCCTACCTGGTGCGTAGCTACGGTTCACCCTAACCAAGAGGACTCATTCACAGGCTAAACTCAATAATTGAAACCCGGAAGGGACTAGCCATGTTATTTTATAAAAGCCCTTGTTCTAAAATCACCAAACTACCCCTTTGATTTGTGGAAAAACTATTTTGAGAATTTTTCCAAAATATTCCCGATTTACAAAATTATCAAAGTATCCCTGGTTGTAAAGTTACTAAAATGCCCTTGGTTTGAAAAATTTTAAATTACCATACTACCCTCAACTTTTACTAAGATATTTTTTTTCAAAATACCAGAAACCCCTATTTTGCAAAATATAAAAATACCCTGATTTGGAAAATTTACGAAATTACCCCTGATTTACAAAATTACCAAAATGACCCCAATTTCTAAAATTTCTACCACACCTCTGATTTGAGAAAATTTTCAAAAGTACCCTTGAGTTTTGAAATTTTCAAAGTGCCCTGATTTATTAAGATTCTCAAATTGACCCTGATTTATTACCAAAATACCCCTATAGGAGAAATGACGAAAATACCCCTGGGCTAGGAACTGTTCAAACGATGAATGTGTATAGTAGATATTACTGAATGGATGTGTTTCTCTGAATTAGGGTAGAAAACTTGGAACAAAAACTCTGAATAATCGAAAAAACCACTATTAAATTCCTTTTCATAAAATTTCTTCGCGGATAATCAGTGGAACAAAATACTAATGCATAAAATTTCTTAACCAGATTAAAGCGCGATCGTAGAAATGAGTTCTAGGGGACGTGGTCGTAATGTACGAGCACGTGGTAGAGGCAGAATGACCGTATCGGAACCCGTTAGATCAGGTCAGGGGTCTGAGAATGAGGTACCACCATCCCACCACCAGCTGCTGGTGTTGAGCATCAGGATCAGACAGGGGATGATGCGGTATCGCAGGCAGTGCTGCGAGTTCTTGAGATGGTAGCTAGAGCAGGAGGAAATATGGGAGCTCCAAAATCTGTACCCGAGCGACTCCGAGCCAATAGAGCTGAGGTGTTCCAAGGTGTATCTGGTGTGGCACCCAGTACGGCTGAGTACTGGTTGGAGGTGACGGAGCAAATCATGGATGAGCTCGATTTAACTGCTGAGGAAAAGCTGAAAGGAATGGTGTCTCTACTTCGTGATGAAGCATATCAATGGTGGCTCACAGTTCGGGATGGTGCCACAACTGAGGATCTCACGTGGGAGTATGCTAAGGCCGCGTATCAGAAGAAGTATGTCGGTACTAGTTATACTGATGCACAGAGGAAGGCATTTCTAGGGCTGGTTCAAGGGAACAAGTCCGTAGCGGAATACGAGGCTGAATTCTTAAGGTTGAGCCGGTATGCTCGAGGAATTGTGACTACGGAGCATGAACGGTGTGTCGGTTTGAGGATGGACTTAGGAATGATCTGAGGTTGTTGATAGCTCCGCAGCAGGAACGGGAATTTGCAGTGTTAGTGGAGAAGGCTAAGGTAGCCGAAGGAATTAAGGACTCGTAAGGCGAAATCTTGATCGAAAGCAGAAAAAAAGGGTTTTGGATCGCCGAGGATCGTGCAGGAATGTGCAGAAGAGGCCTAGAGTTGATGGGCCGCGAGGTCAGCAGGCTGTGACAGGAGGGCAGTATCGTACTTGTACTCAATGTGGGAAGATGCACTTAGGGGAGTGTTGGAAGAAGACAGGAGGATGCTTTAAGTGTGGGTCCAAGGAACACATGATTAAGGACTGTCCTATAAAGATAGACGGGAGTCGACCCACAGGTCAGGGTTCTAATCAGGCTGGAAGAGGTGGACAGCAGCCTCAGCGAGGTCGTGGTCCGAATGGTAGGGTAAACGGTGCTGGAAGAGGACGTGGAACACCAGGCAGAGGTGTTGGTAATACTGAGGCTAGACAGCCAGGACTGGTATATGCAGTTCGTCGGAGGGAAGATGGCCATGCACCTGATGTCATAACCGGTACGTTCCTTATAGCGAACAAGCCTTATTTTGCTTTGATTGATGTGGGCTCGACCCATTCTTATGTTGCATGTAGTGTAGTTGAAACATTAGGCATAGCCTCTGAACTATTTGATAGGGAGATGACTGTAGTGAGCCCATTAGGTCAAACTATAGTGGTGAACCAGATATTTCGGAGTGTACCTCTAGAGATTCAAGGAGTAATTTTCCCTACCGATTTAATGGAACTACCCTTCGGAGAATTCAATCTCATACTTGGTATGGATTGGCTAGCGGAACATCAAGCTATTTTGGATTGTGCAGCTAAGCGAATGGAATTAAGGACGCCGGAGGATGAGGTGATAATTATGATAGGAGAAAGAAGAAACTACTTATCTAACGTAGTCTCTGCCTTAAAGGCTGATAAGATGGTTCGGAAAGGGTGCAAGGCATTTTTGATGTTTGTTAGGGCGTTGGATGCCAAAGAAGAGGGAGTTAGTGGAGTTAGAATAGTAAGGGAATTTGTAGATGTTTTTCCGGAGGAATTACCTGGAATGTCCCCAGATAGGGAGGTGGAATTTGGAATTGACTTGCTACCGGGAACAGCTCCTGTGTCAATTGCTCCGTATAGAATGGCACCAAAGGAGTTGGTTGAGCTCAAGGCTCAGATTCAAGAATTTCTTGATCGTGGGTTTATCCGACCCAGTGTGTCTCCATGGAGAGCACCGGTCTTGTTTGTGAAGAAGAAGGACGAAACTATGCGTATGTGCATAGATTATCGTCAGTTGAATAAGCTGACCATCACGAACAAGTACCCTTTGCCAAGGATTGACGACTTGTTTGATCAACTGAAGGGGGCAGCAGTATTCTCGAAGATAGATCTAAGGTCTGGATATCATCAGCTTAAGGTGAAGGAAGCAGATATCCATAAGACAGCCTTCCGAACAAGATACGGGCATTATGAGTTCTTAGTAATGCCGTTTGGATTGACGAACGCCCCAGACGCATTCATGGATATGATGAACCAGGTTTTTCAACCTTACTTGGATAGGTTCGTCGTTGTATTCATCGACGACATCCTAGTATACTCCAAGTCTGAAGAGGAGCATGATGAGCATCTCCGAATTGTGTTGCAAGTATTAAGGGAGAAGAAGCTTTATGCCAAATTCAGCAAGTGTGAATTTTGGCTGAAGGAGGTTGCATTCTTAGGACATGTGGTGTCTGCAGAAGGAATAAGGGTGGACCCTCGAAAGATTGAGGCAGTGTTGGATTGGAAACCACCTAAGTCAGTGGCTGAGGTCCATAGTTTCTTAGGATTGACAGGTTACTACAGAAGGTTTGTGGAAGGGTTCTCATCGATAGCCGCACCATTGACCAAGTTGTTGAGGAAGGAAGTACCTTTCGTGTGGACAGATAAGCAACAGAAGAGTTTCAAGAAGCTTAAGAGGGTTTTGACTGAAGCTCCAGTTTTGATTCAACCTAAGGCAGGGAAGGATTTCATGGTGTATTGTGACGCTTCCCATACAGGTTTGGGTTGCGTATTGATGCAAGACGGGAAAGTAGTCGCCTATGTGTCTCGACAATTAATACCGCATGAAGTTAACTACCCAACGCATGATTTGGAATTGGTGGTAGTGGTCTTTGCTCTTAAGGTATGGAGGCATTATCTTTATGAAGAAAAGTCGGTAATCTACACAGACCATAAGAGCCTTAAGTATCTGTTGACTCAGAAGGAGTTGAACCTGAGACAGCGAAGGTAGGTGGAATTATTGAAGGACTATGGTTGTTCCATAGAGTATCACCCGGGCAAGGCAAATGTAGTGGCAGACGCCCTAAGTCGGAAAATAGTGTTGGATCTGAGGGCGATGTTTGCACATCTGAGCTTGTATGACGACGGAAGTTTATTGGCAGAATTGCAAGTTAAGCCGACGTGGTTGAATGAGGTGAAAGAGGGACAGTTGGCAGACGATGATTTAAGTGCTAAGTTACGGCAAGTGCAGAATGGGGAGTTGGAAAACTATGGTGTTAACAGTGAAGGAGTGCTGTGTCTTCATGGCAAGGTCTGTATGCCTAAGGATAAGGAGTTAAGGCGGAGGATACTTCAGGAATCGCATAGTAGCTCTTATGCTATGCATCCTGGAGGTACCAAGTTGTACAATGATCTAAGGGAACAGTTTTGGTGGCCTGGTCTTAAGAGGGAAGTTACGGAATTTGTAGGGAAATGCTTGACGTGTCAGCAAGTTAAGGCTGAACACCAGGTTCCGTCAGGATTGCTTCAACCAATAATGATTCCGCAGTGGAAGTGGGAGAGAATCACCATGGACTTCGTTAGTGGGCTTCCCCTTACGCCTACTAATAAGGACTCGGTATGGGTGATAGTGGATCGACTGGCAAAGTCCACGCATTTTATTCCAGTGCGAGTTGACTATTCTTTGCATAAGTTAGCAAAGTTGTATGTGGCGGAAATTGTAAGGCTGCATGGAGTTCCGGTGTCAATTATCTCGGATAGGGATCCAAGGTTTACGTCTCGATTTTGGAAAGCTCTACATCAAGCTTTAGGCACCAGATTGGATTTCACTACGGCATTTCATCCACAACCGGACGGTCAATCGGAACGAGTAATTCAAGTGTTAGAGGATATGCTGAGGGGATGTGTGATAGACTTCAGAGGAAGTTGAGAAGAATATTTGCCTTTAGCTGAGTTTGCATACAACAACAACTCTCAGGCCAGAATTCAGATGGCACCGTATGAAGCACTGTATGGACGGAAGTGTCGCACTCCTACGTGTTGGACAGAATTAGGGGAACGTCGAGTTTTGGGTTCAGAGATTGTGGTAGAATCCGAGGAGAAGGTTGAGGTAATTCGGGCACGGTTGAAGGAAGCATCTGATAGGCAAAAGTCGTACGCAGATCTTAAGCGGAAGGAATTAGAATTTGATGTGGGGGATCAAGTGTTTCTTAAAGTGTCGCCTTGGAAGAAGGTGATGAGATTTGGTCGGAAAGGGAAGTTAAGTCCTAGGTTTATAGGACCTTACCGGGTATTAAGGCGAGTTGGACCAGTGGCATACCAGTTAGAGTTGCCTTCGGTATTGAAGCAGATGCACGACGTATTCCATGATTCTATGCTATGTCGTTATCGATCAGATCCATCTCATGTAGTACCAATTGAGGAGGTGGAACTAAGGCCAGATTTGTCCTACGAGGAAGAGCCGATTCAGATTTTGGAATGAGATGTGAAAGTGCTACGGAGGAAATCAGTTCCTCTAGTTAAAGTGTTATGGCGCAATCATAGATCGGAGGAAGCTTCGTGAGAGCCAGAAGAAGCCATACGACAGAAATACCCTCACTTATTTTAGCCAGGTAATTTCGAGGACGAAATTATTTTAAGGGGGTAGAACTGTAATATCCGGGATTTATGGCTTATGCATTAATGCCTAATTGTATGAAGTAGCATGCTTATGTGTATATGAATGTGTTTTGTATGAATTTTGTGAAGAGTGTAGGTGAATACCTTAGAAAGTATTCAATTTTTAGTTTAAAAGAGGAAGCTAGGCAGAGAGGCCTTAAGAAAATTAGTAGGGGAAATATGACACAAAAATGGGCCTGTTAAAGTGGCAAGGCGGCGCCACTTAAAGCCTCTGTAAATGACGCCATATGTAGTGGACAGAGCCTAGGTTTGAATCACAAGGGAAGCAAAATAAGAGCTTTTATTTTGCGGCAACAAGGAGGAGTAATGGACGGCATTGGGAGACTGAGGGAGGAGTTTTAGATGTGGCTAAATCCTTTTAAAAATTTCGGCTAAAGTAGAAGATAAAGGTTGATTTATTTTGAATTAATTTTAAATGAGTGAAGAGGAGAGAAAATAGAGGATTGGATAGGGGGAAGGGGAGTTAGCCGATTGGGGGGCTCTTTTGGTGGTATTTTCGGCCAAGGATGGAGAGTAAGGCCATTATTCTTTCTTTTGTGCCTCTGCCGAATTCTCTAGCAAATATCCTCTCTTCTCTTTTATTTTGCCAAGCCGAAATACCTTGTGTTCTAGCCGAATCTCCATCATCGACCTTCTCTTCTTCTCATAGTTTCTCAAAAGCCGAAATACACTTGAGATAGCCGAATATCCTATCTCCATTAGGAGCCATGGCTGAATCTCAAGGTGGCTTTATTCTCTCTTCTTTGTTGCAAGTTGTAGAAGCCGAAACCTTCTCTCTTTTTAGTCTCTTCAAGCAACGTTGGTGGTAAGTACTTCTCTTAGTAATTGGTTTATCTTTTCTTCATTAGTGTGCCGAAATCAAGGTACTAATCCCACTCGTAATCTTTGGCCGAAACTTTGAAGGGTCTTTCGGGATTTCTACTATTGTCGACTACAAGGAAGGAGGTCTTCGGGATTTCAGGATTTAAGGTAAACGTGTGTAGCCATAGGCCGAAGGCCATTTACTCCAAATGTTGGAATCGGATCTAACATAGTGCTTGTAGGGATTTCAACAGACACCAAGAGACTACTTTCGGGATTTAATATCGCAAGGTAAGTGTACATGTACATTCGGCCAAGGCCATAGTTAATATTTTAGACCTGTTTCTTATTCATTCAAAAGCCGAGAATTAACTAGTGAAGTGATCTAGTATTAGCCGATTTCAAGGGAGAAACACTACGAAGTTTCGGGGTTTGATTGGTGATCAAATCGGCAGCAAGGTAAGGTTTTGGGTTGTGATAATCCTTCGGGATTTGATTATTTAGCCGAATGGCTCTTTGCTAACATGTTTAGGGTTGGCCGAATATAGGAACTAAGGATCTAGGACGCTAGATCGGGATTTTCGGGATTTCAGTGAAAGCATTAAGTAAATCAGGTGTGTACCCCACACTGAATCTTGATTGATTTACGGTATCATTTTAATAAATGTGTTAATAAGAATGTGTAAAATGTGGCTAAGGGTACCATGCAATGGTACAAAGTACTCAGGTACGTTAATCTACTACTACGGTAGTTATAATATTATGAATATCAGTTATGGCACGTAGGTGAATATTGACAAGAATGTGAAATAAGGCATAAGGCATGATGTTGCATGATTTGTATGACATGGGGCATATGGGTGATTATGAAAGGGGAAATGATCTGGTGGTTTTTACCACAATATCTGGTGACTTCGGTCACATAATCTGAATGTGGTGACTTATGTCACAAAATATATTATCTGGTGGCTATGCCACAAATTTATAAGGGCGATGTGCAAGTCGTCTGCAGCGACTGCCTTTGATGATGTGTAGCGGATGGAGGGTCGACTTAGTAGTCCCCTCGGTGTGATGGTTGGTACGGGTGATGTGTAGTGGATGGTTATCTAGGTTTAGGTTCGGGATTGCATCATTATCTCTATTTGTTATGTATGTATGATATGTTATGATATGCCTAAATCATTTGGGACTTAGTGTTGGTTATACACACTGAGTCTGTTGACTCACCCCGTTGTGGGATATTTTTCAGGTGACACTCAGTGATGGACCGGGTCGGCGGGGCTTAGTGGTGGCCATGCTCAGCTCAGGATTTAATTTATTTTGGACTTTCTATTTTTAAGTACTTTGGTTTTAATTTCGGGTTTTGTTTTTGATGTAATAAGGCCATAGTATGAACTGTTCACGCTTGCATTTTAATTATTTTGGTACGATACAAATTTTATTAAATTAACGCTCAAGTAATCTTTCTTAAAATAAATCTCTAAAGGGTTTGACACCTAACACTTATGATTTACAATCTAAAGGTAAACTCTAAATCAAATCGGCAAATCTTTTAACTTAAGGGTTTGAACATGAAAACGAGGTTTCATAAAATCCAAACTTCAAGAAAAACATTTTTTTCGATTTTAAACCCAACCCAAATACATTTTCCTTCAAAACCACCCAAAGTTTTCCAAAGAAACAAACCAGTTTTTGAACCGTTTTACTCGAGGATCATACCAGATCCAGTCAAGTCTTGTGGGCTGGGTTTGTGGTGTTTCATTCTAACACCTTTTCGTTGGGCTATTGGTAATTCTAAATCAGTAACAAATTTAGGTAAATAAGACTCACCTGACAGTGAAGAGTCAGGGCATAGAGTAGATTGTATGATGGCATCTTTTTTCTTGCCTTTTCTAGTGTATGTTCTTAAATTAAGCCTATCCAACAATCATCCACTAGTTTTCTCTTGGAACAAAGTCTCTGTTGGAACTAAATTCTCACTCAGAAGAGTAACAGAGTAAGATGTCATCTTTTCATTTTCAATAATCTCCCCCTGAAGAGGTGATTGTGATGAAGAAAAGTAGGGTTCATCCTCACGAAATGTTACATCCATACATAATACTTTTTAGATGGCGCCTTTTCGTTGGGCTATTGGTAATTTTAAATCAGTAACAAATTTAGGTAAAGAAGACTCACCTGACAGTGAAGAGTCAGGACATAGAGTAGATTGTATGATGACATCTTCTTTCTTGCCTTTTCTAGTGTATGTCCTTAAATTAAGCCTATCAACAATCGTCCACTAGTTTCTTTTGGACCAAAGTCTCTGTTGGAACTAAATTCTCCCTCGGAAGAGTAACAGAGTAAGGTGTCATCTTTTCATTTTCAATAATCTCCCCCTGAAGAGGTGATTGTGATGAAGAAAAGTAGGGTTCATCCTCCCGAAATGTTACACCATACAAAATACTTTTTAGATGGCGGATGATAATATTTGTAACCCTTCTGTGTAGGAGAGTATCCAATGAAAACATATTTGACAGCTCGAGGATCTAGTTTGCTCTCATGTCGAAGATGGACAAAGCAAACACAGCTAAAGACCTTCGGTGAAATCGGGTAATCCGTCTTACCGTGTAAGATTTCTATGAGACTTTAAAAATCAAGAACTCAAAGAGATATCTGATTAATGAAATAAGCAGCAACCAAAATCTAATCCCCCAATAAGGCTTTTGGAGGTTCATAGTAAACATAAGTGATTTAACAACCTCCAAAAGATGTTGATTTTTCCTTTCGACAACACCATCCTGAGCACTTGTATTGGGACAACTGGTTTGATGTAGAATCCCATATGATTCTAAATAATCATTAAAGTTATACTCAATTCCATTATCAGTTTGCAGAATCTTAACTTTAGCATCAAACGAAGTAGTAATCAATTTATGAAAAGAATGAAAATATGAGAAAATATCACTTTTGGACTTTAATAAAAAAACCCATGTCATACGAGTGCAACAATCAATAAATGTAACAAATCAATGATTACCAGATAAAGAAGTAAGACGAGTAGGGCCCCAAACATCAAAATGAATAATCTCAAAAGCAATAGTACTATTATTACGTAAAGGATAATTGTTTCTTATATGCTTTGCAAACTCACATGCATCATGAATTAAAGAATCCAATTTAGTTCCTAAAAACAAAATAGGAAACATCTCGGCAAGAACAGTAAATGATGGATGTCCTAACCGCCTATGCCACTAAATTATCTCCCGATTAACATATTTATTCTTTACAATTAGGCTTGAGACATACTGGACTATCAATTCAAAAGATATAAGCCATCACACAATCTACCACTACCAATCGACTTCCTTGACTGGAGTTCTTGAAAGACACAATGATTGGGAAAGAATTCAAATTTACAATTTAAAGCTTTAGTGATAGTACTAACAGATAAGGGTTAACTGGAAATTTAAGGATATGGAGGATAAAGGATAAAATGATATTAGTAGTACAAACAACAAAATCTATTCCAGAGACGGAGGTAAGGGAGCCATCAGCTATTCGCACATTATGGACAAGTAGTATATTTAAATAAGCTTTTATTTGACCTTGTCATATGTCTATTCGTACTGGAATCAATAATCCAATATTCAGAAGTAGATGAAGCATTTAAAATAGTACTTGATTTCGCATGATTAGACTTAGCACCCGAGGTAAAGTCCAATTGAGACAAGAGATGTTAAAGATGTTGAATCTCGTTCGAGGTAAAACTTCCATCAGAAGTGGACTTTTCCTCTATTGTCATAAGAGTCTAACAAATTTGCTCGAGATCAAAAATTACCCCCTCGCTTTCCACCACAACCTCGAGTGGGGTGACTAACTTCTAGTATGAATCGTTAGTGTAACAAGGCTTACCACAGTAGTCACACGTCAAGTGATCCTTGTCAGGCTTACCAACCAATGGACCATTCTGGTTAGCAATGAGGCCTACTTTCTCAATAGGTGGATTATAGAGCATAACAATACGCCGAATCTCCTCCTATTGTACATAAAAAGTATGCCTCATGGAGAGAAAAGAACAGATTTTTCCAAAAACTTGAACCTAAATCTGATCATACTTAGTATTCAACCTTGCCAAGAAATAAAAAACGCGCTCCATCATCTGCTGAAATTTCCCGGCATTTCTTGTATAAGTCACCTGGAAATCTTGATAATAATCAAGTTCTGCCACAAGCCACTTAATTCAGGAAAATATTGAGAAATAGTTAACTTCCTTTGTTTTGTACCATGGACTTTATTATGAATCTAAAAAATTTGCGCATCATTCCCAATACGAGAGTAGCAATATTCCAAATCTTTTCCGCAATATCAAGTAGCAAATAAGTTTTGGAAATATGGGGTTTCATAGAATTGATAAGCCATGCCATAACAAGAGAGTTTGTTGAATCCCACTGAAAGGTAAAACATTAGCCAAAAGTCCTTTTACATTAAGAAAAGCTAAAATTTTCTACTTTTTCATCTATGAAAAAGTACTTAAAAAAACGTTAAAAAAGTTTTCCCACTGATACCTGTTCTTTATTACTTTTTAGGGAAAATGACTTTTTTGTAGAGAAGTCCATCACAGATGCAATGGAGAACGGGCCTTGACTAAAAGTTGAATCAATGAGTTCAAGTTTCGACGTGATACCAGTAATGTATCCCTGCAAGCCACGAAACTAAGCATGGTAATTATCTTCATCAAGCTTTACAGGACTAATTTGCAACGAGAGATTATCGGCTGGAATTACAAGCTTCTCATCCTTCGACTGTAATACCCCTTAACCCTAAATCGTCTCTGGAACAGGGTTACGAGGCATTACCGGACATATCAGACAATTTGTAAATAATTCTTAAAAAAAAACCATCATATTATAATATAAGCATAAATTCATATAATTTTTTTTAATTGACTTCATTCTTTTTATTTTTTTTAAAAAAATTCAATATAACCCCTTTATAAATATTTAATCTTCCCTGTTTCAAATCGCAACCAAACCAAAATCCAACAATTCAACCAATGTAAATTTCATATTTAATCGTATTTAAAATTATATCTATAACATTAATTTTATAATTTTATTCTATAAGCATTTATTTATTAATAAAATTTAACTTATAATTTTATTTATTTCATTCTAAATTTTTAGTACCAGTTATACCATGTATATCATATAAATTTTCATACCATTTCATTAGTTTAAACACCAAAATACCAAATGATTTACAACAAAAGTCATGTAGCATTTTAAAGTGGCCGAAATAATACCTATGTACATGCCACTTTTACCAAAAGAAGAATACATCATCGAGTTTTGTGCTAGAGTCGGGATTGCCTCGAATGCTGAACCAGAACTTTGAACACCTATTAACTTGCGCACGGAAACAACCGTACGCTGAGTATACATATACTCAGTGGTATTACCATAATTCAAATTATAAACAAAATAATCATATCATTAAATCATATAACTTTAATTTTTACTAAACCAATTCAAACATAAGTTTGTCATTCTCAATATATTCATACAATTCAATTTAGCTATTCAACAATTGAAATAATACACATTCATGCTGAGCCACTATCCATCTCATGAACCAATGGTTCATGCTTTCCATTCTCATACTCATATTCAAATCACATTTTTCAATTCATGTTCTATTTTCACATTTCTTTCAATGGCTCAACCATTTCATTTTATTCAATTTAACCTTTCCTTTAGTTTCCCCTATTAACAGACTCAGACTTTGGCATATACACAGATTCCAACCCAAACACACCAATACGGCACATTGTGCCTAAAACGGTACATAGTACCTGATTAGTATATGACACATAAGTGCCTGAAACGACAGACGAGGTGCCTAATATGACACATAAAGTGCCTGATATACGACACATAAAGTGCCTGATCGGCAAAGCCGATAAATCCCGTACTCTTCCAAATCCTATGGCATGCCAATTATATCTGACTCAGCCCGACTAGTTAATAGGGTATTCCATATTACTTTTCAATTTCAATTTCATTCTCAATTTAATTACAACTCAATTCAATATACTTTTCCATTTCAATACACATACAATTCAATTTCAATACATATTCATCATTCAACTCAATTTCTATTCAATTCAACAAAAACACTTATCTTATAATTTACTTACCATATACATAAATTACTTTAACATTTAATGAATAAATAAATAATTTGAATTATAGTAATACAAACCTGAATTTGCTCGATTATTCCTCGATAATCTTCTCCTTTCCTTTGTGTGTCGATGCCTCGAGTTCATTGTTAGCAATTTAAACTTCAAGCTTTAAATCCCTAGTTTTTCCTTTCCTTTTCTTTCTTTCTTTCCTTTCCTCTGTGTCGTATGCTCTCTGTTCTTTCTCCCTTCTTTTTCTTTTGTTTCTTTATTCTTTTATAATTTATTTACTTTATTTTATTTGTTAGCTTAACATATATATTAATATATTTTTTATTCTAAATATCTATTAAATATTCAATCATATATTTACATTTGTACACCATCAATACCATACAATTGTCATATACTTAATTTATTTATCAAATAAAAATCTCATAAATAATTATTTAATTGATAGTTATCTTTTACTTAATTTTCAAGTAAATAAATAAATATAATACAAATATATATATTCTCATTATTACAAATGTACATACTTAAATTAATACACTTGTATGTTATCTTTACCATACACTTGGCAAAATCATAATTTATTATCAACCAAAAATCTTATACTAATTATTTAATTATTAAATATCTTTTTAATTTAATAATAATAGATAATAAACATATATATATATCTTATGCTTAATTAATAAGCAAACTAAATCTATAAACTACAATTGTATACATATTTTAATTACACATGTATTATTTTATCACCATCTATTTGTCAAAATCATAACTTATTTATAATATAAAAATCTTATAATATAGTTATTTTAAATTAATTTAATATAATTTTATAACTAAAATAATATATTTATAATTTATACAATGTTTGCCACCTCATGTTCCAAATATGGCTTAATTACCCATTTGATCCTTTATGATTTCTTTTAATCTATAATTCAACTTTTACACCTTATTCTATTTAGTCCCTTTTTCCTAATTATTCTTAATTAGACTAAATTCACCTAATTAAAACCTAATTAATCACACTACTAGACTCCTAAATATTTCTAATAATTGTCTTCGAACTCGATTTACTAAGACGGAGGCCTTATAACTCACTTTTCCGGTGCCCGTGAATTTTGGGTCATTACATCGACATAATGCTGAAGAAAAACAACTAATACACAAAAACAAATATTCTTGGAAAATTAATAAAAACCACTCAAAAAAACACAAAAGAGATCCCACACAAAAAATGCTTAGCTGGAAATACACCTGAAGTTGCTCTCTCTGGTTTATACGATGAATCCTTAAATATATGCAGGGGCGAAGGCAGAAAATTTTATTTAAATTTTGATTTTTAAGATAGTAAAAATATAATTTTACCATTTGAATAGTTTATATTTTTAATAATTTTTAAAGGATTAAATCAGAATTTCATCATTTTTAAAGGTAAAAGTGTAATTTTATCTTTATTAATTTAAATTTTTTAAAATTTAAAGGGTATTGTAGGGCCCAAAATTTGCCCGGGCCCAATAGCCAAACAAAACAGAAACCAAAAAACACAAAAATAAAAAATAATAACAGTCCAGTCTTTTTATACAAACCCGATAGATTAAATTAACCCAAATTGTTTACAAACCCCAGCCCAAACATTAAGCCCAATTTACACTACCCAAATTTAAGCCTAAAATTTCATAGCCCAAAAAACTAAAAAACATTCAGAAACCCTAGCCAGTAAGACCATGTGCCGCAACCCAGCCTCCAGCGCTTGGAATCCCTGGCGCGTGCCTCCACGCGCGACGCTTCAGCCGCCTCCACGCGCGCCACCACGCGCACCTCCATACGGCCTCCGTACTGCTAGCGAGCCTCCACACCCACACGCGGGCCACGTCTATCTTTGTACGATGGCCATACCTGCAAATAGACAAACAACACAGCAAACAGAGAGAAAACGAAGAAAACATTTGTATTTTTATTTTATTTTCATTTTTGGCCTTTAAAAGGGACCGAAATCAAACACTGTAATGGCTTCACGATTTTCGAATAGATAATACAGAATACAAAAAAAATTAGGAGACAGAATCAGAAAAAAGGTGTTCCTTTCGATTCATTCCCTCTCTCTTTCTTTGTTTTTTTTACTGGCATTCGATTTGCTTTCTTCCTTTGCATGCGAATAAGTTTTAATAAAGAAAAGAGCATTTTACCTGCTTAGTGACATCTCCGGACTCCTCTCCACTTCGCCGAAATCAGAGTTAGAAGGGGAATCCGGGTAAAAGGGCAATGGCTGCTCCGTGTGTGTGCCCAGGGGGGCCATATTCAGCCCTCATCCGATGCCTTTACCGATCCTAGAAGCTCATGGCCATCGGAGAGGGCCTATGATGCTTAGTTTTTGAGGCGGCGGAACAGATAAAAAATTAGGGGTTTCTTTCAAATTTTTTTTGTTGTTTGTTGTTCTGTTTTAAATGGGGGAATAATTAGGTTATTTTTAGGCTTTATTTAAGACACGGAACGGCACCATTTAGGGCCTGTCTCAGTGGCTCTAAAACAGTGCCGTATAGGCTGTGACTCGTGACCATCCAATGACCCGACCCCTAGGACGCTGAGATTCGCGCATTTGGTCTCCTAGGGTACATTTGTGCATTTGGTCCCTCCATTTTGCGCTGGCATTCGATTGGACTCTGTGTGCATTTTTCTTGTTCTTTAATTATTTCCTCATAATTCGCGTGCTGTTTCAATTTGGTTCGAATCGAATGCTGCATTTTGGGTTTTGGAAATATTGCTATTTTGGTCCCTGATTATTTGTGCGCATTTTAACCTGGTCCTTAATCTTGTTTAAATCATTTTATTTATTTATAAAATAGCCTGGTAGTTTTATTTTTAATTCAATTAGGTATAGTTTATTTATTTATCATATAAATGTTTAATTTTAAAATTTCCTATTTCTTTGTTTTAATAATTTGTATAAGTTTTAACTTTTATACTCTTATACATTATTATTTTATATATTATTAAATTATTTTCTTAATATATGTATATTGTTCATATTAAGTTTTTTTATGAATATTATTTATTTTGATTGATGTTTTATCATGAATATTATGCATTTTAATTTTCTTCTTATAATGCTTGTTTTAAAATTCTTTTGTATACATATTTCGAATTATATGTACCTATTGTTATATTTGTCATTCTTTTTACAATATTGTATTCACGCATTATTATTCCATACTTGATACTACATTTTTCATTATTGAATAATGGTTCAAGAAATGTACTTTGAGACAATTTTAAAATTGTGCATTGTGAAAATTTTTCAAAGACAAGGCAATATTTGTGTGTTTAGAAGTACGAAAAATTACATTCTAACGTGTTGGGTTCGATTTTCCGTTCAACTAAATAACCAAATAGCCTTTTCACGTGTTTTAAAAATCAAAGATGATCTCGGTGTTAGAGTATAAACGCGTTATACCCTAACGTGATGGGTATGATGTTTTTATCCATTTGAAACGAGTTAATCTTGAGGCTCAATTCTGACGTAATTAATGTTCTTCCAAAGGTTTTCAAGTTTTAGATAATTTCGACTTCTTTCCAAAGGTTTTCCCTCGTTAAAAGTACACATTGAACCAATTTCAAGATTGCATGAGGCGATATTTGTGTGTTTAGAAGAACGGAAAATTACATTCTAACATGTTGGGTGTTGATGTTTCATTCAACTGAATACCCGAATACCTTTTTTACATGTTTTGAAGATCAAAGATGATCTCAGTGTCAAAGCATAAATGCGTTATATCCTAACGTGCTGGGTATAATACTTTTATTCCTTTGAAATGGGTTCATCTTGAGATTCAATTCCGATTTAATTAACTTTCTTCCAAATTTTTTTTTACCTTAAACATTTTCAAGTTTTTGACATTAGGACAACGTTAATCAATTTGGTACCAACTTTGGGCATTGCAAGGATGCTAAACCTTCCTTGCACGTAACAGACTCCCGAACCCGTTTTCTCAAGTTTCGCAGACCAAAACATTTTTATAGGTGACTCGATCACACTTAAACAAAAAGGATTGGTGGCGACTCCATATTTTTTAAAGTCGATTCCCCTTTTTTTAAAACACAATAAAAAATGGTTTCGACAGGTTTAAATGAAAAAATTTTTATTTTAGGGTGCCGAGGCCACTTCCAGTCCCCTCCTAGCTACGCCCCTGAATATATGTCTACATGTCATTCACGCTAGTAATCATTTTGTATTTATATTCATGACTTCGTGCTACTTTTGCAGTGTTCCCAGAACCCACTGAGTATTGCGAAATATCAAAACGACAAGGAAGTAATATTTTCCTTCTTTCTATTCAATTGATGGGCTTATTCGACATCATCACTTGGAGTTTCTCACCTTTACCTATCTTTCGAACCTACATGTTCAGCATGTATATGGCTACATTAATTTATCCAAAAACTAAAACGCCTACGTTTGATAAATGCTTATTAAAATTCTATCTGTGGTTTGTCATATCCTCGTTTGAACTTTGCTGCCGTGTTTTGGCTCTTGATCGCAGCAGAGGTCGTCTTGATAGTTTATTTCTTGATACCCTTCTATTGTTGGTAACTTGAATGATACGACTTTTTTTCGTTGGCTTCAGGTTATGGATGTATTCAACAAAATATCGGAACTCTTCCCTGGAGTGACGGGTCCACCTTGAATTTGGTAAGTTCATTGTAGTTTCTGCTCAATTTGACTTGAGATGGCGGAGGTGATCGGATCTGGAGCATCAAATCCCATTTGAAATTTTAATTATAAACATATATAATATATTTTTTTAATTACTCTTTAGATAAACAAATATCTAAGTAAAGCCGAAAGTAATTTCCAGGTATTCATTCTTAATTAGTTTCAAACTTTCTTATGTTCTATTTGGTGATTGTTAGTTTTCCCAAAAATGAGAAATTTCTTAAATATTTATGATTTTCTGAGAAGTTAGATGGTAATTGGTTTTCCTTCTGAATTCCAAGAATGTTTACAGACAACTGAAAATTTATTTATTGTTTCATAAAAAAAATTATATTTGAAATATTACTTTTACGTTTTATCAAATTGAAAAATAATACATTAATTACACAAATATCATCTTCATTAGGCGCTGATTAAATTTTTTTTTTTATCAAGGTACCAGGAGATAATTTAGGGAACCCAACGAAGCAATACTTAAATTAAAACTACAAATACAATTTTTAAGCTCAAATTTTTTTTTTTTTCAGCCAAGATACATGAGTGTTTTTTCTAACATCAACGACCAAGTTTTTCTCTCTTAAAATTGTCAGTAATTAAGATCAGGTTCAAAAAATTAGCTTGAGCACTCTTTGCATAAACAATTTTTTAAGTTCAAATTCCTTAAAATAAATTTTAAGTTAAAATTTGTTTGTTCAAATTCCCTAAAATAAATTTTAAGTTAAAATTCGTTTAATAAGTCTTACTTTTTTAGAAGTTCTTATCTACTCATGTTCTTATCTACTCATGTAGTACGTTTCTTAGTCTTATTTGTGTAATGTAATCTTGCTTTTGCAAGTGATTTTAGGATTAATTTTGTTACCGTCCTCTTTAGTTTAGTAGATATTTGATTCTTTTGTCGATTTATATCCGTTGTTTTGGACCATCCAGAACTGATTTCCTTATTATATCAAATGCTTGTAATCACTTCTAATATGTTATGCTTAATTTGTGATAGAATCAATTGTTAATGTGCTATAATATTTTATTGATGCTGAAGTTAAAAATTTTATTGTATTGATGAAATTTATCTTTGAATGCGTACAATGGGCATTTGTTATTTTTCTCCATGAATTGTATTAATGAAATTTCCGTATAAGAAAAATACTACAGTAACAAAATAAACTAGTTTAAGTGCTTTTTTTAGTAGTTTATCCTTAAAATCATTTTGGTCTGTCTTTTTTCTTTTGACACAAATTTTCAAGCAATAAACCATCAGTCCACTAATACAATAGCACACTACATTTCCAACAATTCTACAATAATCAGCTGCCGTTTCTAACATATATCAGCAAACAAGACTATCACCTCAAGCAAAGGCACAAAGCTAGCTAGTCAGGTAAGGTATAATGTCTTCAACATCTTCATAAACCTAAAGTCAAACTCCCCACGTTCTTACAGACATCAATATCAATTTTCCATTTGCATATGGCATAACTACCTACTACATGTACACAGCGACATAGAAGAGCTAATCTCAGCTAGCGCAATGTGAGCAACATTGCAATTACATAACTACACACCATATCTAAGGGTTTCTACCGTACACGTACAAGCAGGATGTACATGTTAATGGTTACATGTCCATGTTATCGAAGATTTCACCATCTTCCTCAGAACATAAGTTGTCAGCAAGGAATCCATCACCCACCAAATTACTGCCAGAAATAATACATGGTCATGAGGTCTAAAGGTGATCATAGAAAGCTTGTAAAGAATCATAAATATCATGGAAAATATACCCACCTTAAGCAGCAAAAACTGAAATTCACAACACGCTTCAACTTTCTGTTGTAAAAGAAGAAACTGAAGGACCATCTGAAAAATAAGTCCCCAACTGTTAATTATAGCAGTGACAAACCACTTAAGTAAAATAATGAAGAAAAGACGAAAAAGGGACTTACATTGCCCCTTTCTCCAGAAAGGGATCTGCATCAGAGTCCGGATTATAACTGTAAATTTCACACTCCGAGAGATTCACAACCTGCATATCTTAGGCATTTTAAAACCGTCACTAGCTGAAACTTGCATGTAGTCTTTTGAAGTTATGCTCACCTCATCTAGAGCCTTATACACAGTTTCCAAGAGTGAACTGCCCCCATATGTCTCAATCCATTCCTGTCAATGATATAAAGCTGGAAACTTAAGAACAAGGCAAACCGACTTATTTGATGGTAACACATACCATGATCAAATGAATGCTGAATGACATACAGACAGACCCACAGGCTCAAAGTCTCATATGATTCTAACTCAGGAAGCAACCAATGAATACACTTAGATAAATTGCTGACCAACATAAGTACCCACAAGGACAGGTGATAAATGAGGACTGCAACAATAGTAACTCTGAGGTAAATTATTTGAGGAAATCTAATGTCTAAGTGAATAAATGAAGATAACTATGGTAATACCTTTGACGCTTCAAGCATGTAGGTTTCAAAAATCTGCTTAAAAGTATCCCAGATTTCCTCAGTGAAGAACTGGTGTGCTTTAACTGCACTGAAACCACAGATGCACATTCCATATCATAATATAAGGGAACCATACAAAACACGCATGAAAACCAATATACGCACTCAATGGCATGAGAATGACTTGAATTGGATACCAACAAACCCATAAAACCAGCAGGATTAGATTTGGGAAATGGAGAGAATTGAACTCTCAGCTCCTCCAAGAGCAACAGTTGACTGAACTGTCTGTCAAAGCCTTTTGACAACACTCCCAATGCAGAGAACAGGAGAACTATATAACGGGTTGCCAAGTCGCCCAATAAGCTGACAGTGGCATTACCCATAACCCTCCTCTTAAGCTCTCTTAAAAAAGACAATGTGCTGTTGCAACAAAAGCTACAGAGATACCTTAAGTCATAATCTGGATACATGTGATAGAGGGTAAGCACCAAGTAGATCAACGTCTTCCGGCTGAAATGCATGTGATAGAAAGCTGGTTCAAATAAAATGAAAGACAAACTAAACTCACTAAAACTGAATGTAATATTTACAACCTTGATCTGCTCAACAGGAATTCAACTGGTGAGGAGTCAGTATCTGAAGATTTCCCAAGAGAGTCAAGGATCTGGTATTAAACAAGCATCAGAAAACCCTCATCCCTTGAATAATAATCTTCTAAAGCAACATATCACATGTTGATCGTTCTCCACTTTACCTCATTTTCCAAACTGAGAGAAAGTCTTTTATCAGTTCCTGTGTGTTTGCCTAGAAACAAGAAAGAAACTGAGTTAGAATCAATTTTTTTCTAAATTCTTCAGGACAACTAGACATGTTATGTACATGAACTTACAAGAGTATGCTTCAAGGCTCCCTTTGATGGTACGTTCACCAAGGTTTAGTTCTCTCAAGAAATCATTTATTCTAGAAAATTTAGATGAGACTTATGTCATAATTCAAGTTAGAGGGAAGAAAACGGCAATTCTCATTAATCTACAACTCGATCTTTTCAGTAATTGAAAATTACCGGTCAAATGGAGTGTATTCTAGGAACTTCATGGTGAGTATATTCAAACAGATTGTTAAATCTTAGCGTCACAGATGCCAAACTGCGAGGTCCAGAAGGCAAAGATAAGCAGGATTTATACACTGAGAATGTAGAAATTATTGCACTAACAAAGCAAACTATCACTTGACAGATTCATGCAATCAAATTGAAACACAAAAGAATGCAAGCAGGATAAATATTTCAATGCAAGTCAAAACTCAACTGGCCAAATAAAATCGTAAACCAATAATAACTACACATTTTTTCAAGAAATGTTCTTCATTGATAAAACAAAACACATCCCGACTGATCTCAGCGTGGACATCAATTCTGTCACTGCCCAGCGAAGTTTTGACCTCATCTAATTTTTCCGCTATTGAAGATTTAGACATGAAAAATGAATATACAAAATAACATTATCCCATTTTCCAAATCCATACATCAAACCCAACCCACGCATCCTGGGGGCAAAAAACAGTTGCTGGGAACTAGTAAATTTAGAACCGTTAAGCATTAAGGATCTGGGCATAGGGACTTCAGGCTAAAGTCAACTTTGTCACCATGTTTCAATTCTAATTATTTAGCAACTACAATTTCAAATTCGTTGATTTTTAAATGAAAATTATCAAATTAGAATATTTAATGGAATATTTTGTTAATGTATTTGGAAAAGTGAATTAGAAATTTTGAATTTTATTTTCTATACAAATTATAAGAGTGAAATGGATGAATAAATTGGTTGAGTTTCAATATATAATATATTTGGAAAGTACAAAATGCAAAAATTTGTTCAATTCATGAATTCCTTATGAATTTCAAATCCAATTTCACTGCTAAATAGGCATTCAACAAATATATGAATTTAAAAAATATCACGAATGCCACATTGTTATATGTGTTATCACTCAATTTGCATTATCTTTTGAAAAACAAATCCAGAATTAGAAATACAAGTTCCCAATCGTTACCTAATTGGTAAATTTAATGCAAGGGAACATTCAATAAATTGAAATACAGTGGCAAGATTCGGCAGTGAGTCCTATACTATAAAAAATTTGGCCTTAATCCCCCCTTCCTTTTAAGAAAAAAGAGAAGTCAAATCTAAAACAACTTAAAAATTGGAAACCCAATAAAACTAAACCCCCAATTTCGACATGAATTGAACGAAAACGAACTACAAATCTAAAATCACATAAAAGAAAAATAAATGCCGAAAAAACAACCACAATTTTAAAAAAAAAAAAAAAAAGAAAGACGGATCTTACCCCTTATTTGGTTGACTTAGAGGTGAGAGAAGGTAAAGTTTGAAGGGTGCTACTTTCGTTGATGGCCTTCGGCTTTGAATTTCAAAGACGGGTTAAAAAACGAGAGAGTTTTAAAAGTGTCGGGAAAATGATAGAAAGCAGAAAAAAGACAAAATAAAGGAAATGGCTGTTTTCTTCTTTTCAAATATCAAAGAATATAATATAGGCAGGGATATTCTTGGTAGAAAGTTTGTGGTGTGAATAATTTCCAAGTGTAATAAAACTGGGCAAACTATGTAAAATATAAAGTTATGTATGGTTTGAATTATATTTTCATTATTAAATTTTAATTTTTAATAAAATGTCATTAATATTATGAAATTTTAATATTTTAATTATTTAGCGATTAATAATTTTAGACAAAAAATTAGGTTAAATTGCATAGTTAATCTTTATATCTTTTAGTAAGTTAAAATTTTTCTTTTAATTTTCCCTTTTTTGCTTTATCCTACTTATCTTGCCATTTCTTTCTCTCTCCTCTCTTTCTTTTATCTTGAAAATGCACTTATTCATTCTCTAAAAAGTCTATCTTCTTCTTTTTTAAATCTATTAATAAATGATGAATGTTATTTAAAAAGCTTGAATATATATAATCCAACACTATATAAACTATAATTCCTAATTCAATAGAAACATGTTTCTAATAATTCATCAAAACTAAGAAAAATATTTACATTACAAGAAAAAAAAAAAAAACCCATACATTTGAAGCCAATTGAGAAAAGCCTCTTACAAACCCATTTGGAAATTTAAAAAGAAATGCCTCTTTTGTTCTTACTTGTATGGTACCATTAAAAGGGTTGTTAATTAAATTAAGCTTGTTAAGATTCTTGTATCTTAGAATTGATTCTTTGAATATCCCCAAACATATCATTATTTTAAAAGAAAAATCAACTCTTGCAGATTTAACAACAATAACAACAACGTAGACATTTTTAGAGAATGAATAAGGGCATCTCCCAGAACAAAGTAAAAAAAAAATGGGAGATTGTACTTATCCATTAGGCAACGTGAAACACAATAGTAACAAGCCAACGCAATTGAACTACGCTAAAGCAACAAGCGACAATGATGGAGACCATGGCTTAGTTCTCTTTCCGTTCGTGCTGTCCTTCAAAAGATGTCCCCTAGTCTGAATCATAAGAGGAATAACCTAAGCAATAAAAAAAATGTGATGTAAACTAAATAATAAGAATAAGAATAAGAATCTTTAACAAAAAAAAAAAAGGCAAACCAGAGGGAAGACATGAAACAAGAGGTAAAGAATCATCAAAGAGCAAGAAGGAAGGAACAAGGAAGAGGGCAACGCAAAAGGGCAAAAAACCTCTAAGCCTTTGCTTGGTATGAAGGATGAAAAATTGTTAATCAAATGGTTAAGATTCATTAGATTGAGACATTTCCCATCCCCACTCTTTAAGGATAAGAGGACGGAAAAAGCATACTAAAGACACTTAACTCAATTATTATGTTTTAAAACTTTAATTTTGTACAGTTTCTACATAAAACTATTTTTTTAAAAAGGGGGAAATATAGATTTTTAAAAATGATGTAATATATATAAACAAATAGAAAAATATCTTCCAATATGGTATGAAAAAATAACTGGTATTGTAACACCCCTTACCCATATCCAACGTCGGAACAGGGTATGAGGCATTACTTAACTTAATCTCGTGCGTACGTTTAATTCCAAAACATAAAAGTCCGTTCGGATTTAAAACTTTTCAAACTTCCCCTTAACAACCTTATTATAGGCTTACAAGGCCCAAAACACATCTTAGAAACAATTTGAGATCGTTTTGAGTTCCCTAGAAAAACCTTAGAAAATATTATTACAAAAAGGGCCACACGCCCGTGTGAAGAGGGACACGCCCGTGTGGGCAGGCCGTGTAACCACACACGCCCATGTCCCTAATCCGTGTGGATTTTATTTTTCATTTCGAACCTACAGGGGTTTTCACACGGCCTTACACATGCCCATGTCCATAGCCGTGTCCCTCACACGGCCATGACACGCCCATGTCTTCACCCATGTGTGAAAACCTTGACATTCTGTTTATGACATCATCATCTCAATTAGGTCGTGTCTCAGCCCGTGTGGTTACTACTGGGCATATTGACTTGTCAACTTAGCATGTAGGGGGACACACAACCTATCAATACGCCCTTAGGGCTGACCGTGTGTTACACACGGCCTAGACACACGCTCGTGAGTCTACCCGTGTGGACAATTTCAAGGCTATTTTTCAAGCCATCTTGCCACCCTCACTTGCACACGTTCATATAACATAACATATCATTCCCATATCTTCATTTGTAATACTTAATCATCGCATTTAGCTTATGATAACCATACTAACTTCACATTCACGAGAGAGTATTGTCACATGCATAAATATATAACCAACACAAGCCATCATTCATGGCTATATTCAAATTGAACCATAAACCATTTTAGGCCAACACATTTGGCTACATTAACAATGACTTATTTAATCAAAAGATAAGATCCCTATTGTAACAACCTAGTTTAGACCCTAGTCGAAATAGTATTTTTGAGACCACAAATTCAAGTTCAGAAAAATATTTTAATATTATTTTCTGTGTTTACAGCATGTGATTGAGCATGTGTGAAAATTTTATCGTTTGTGTGTTGAATTGTGAAAAAGGACTTAATCGCATAAAATGCAAAAGCTGTGTGATGATTGTTAAAGTGCTTATTTGGCATGGCTTTTTAAATGAGAAGTCCTTATGTTGTAATTAGACCTTTGATAGTGGAGATGGACAAAAATGGGCTTATATTAGTGGAATTTAAATGTTATACATTAAGGGTAAAATGGTAAATGGCATATTAATGTTATTATAATTAAACAAAAGAAATTAAAGGCCATTTTTCATCTTCCTTTGCCGAAAATCACAAGAAAAAGAAAGAAAAAGACTAAGCTAGGGTTTGACCATTTTTGTCTTTGATTGAGATATGTTTCAAGCTCAGTTTTTGCTAATTTCTACGTTTTTGTGATCGTTGCTTTGTGTTTTATCAAGCCCATGTCTTAATTTTGGAATTTGATGATGATTTTGAAATATGCCATTGATGAATGCTTGAGCTTTATGATGGTTGATGATGAAATATGAAAGATATGTGAAAGATTAACATATTTTGTCTTTGAATTTTTGGTGAAATTGATTATTTTAGGCTAAATTGTGAAAATGAGAAATTGAAGGACTAATACGTGAAATAAATGAAATATGTGGGCTTATATGAAAATGAGAAAATTTTGGTTAAGCATGAGCATAGTGAAATTATGTGTATTTTGTGATTTTATGAAATAGGGATTAAAATGTTAAAATGTGTAAATGTGAGGGCTATTTTGTAAAAGACCCTAAATATGTGTGTTTGGATTGAATTGAATGATTTGGTGAATGAATGAGTTAAATTTAAATATGTATAGATCAAGAAAAGAGAAATTTAGACTTAGATCGAGGCAAGAATAAAGTGCTCGATTGATCGACTTGTTTCGTAATTTCGACGTCCGAGGTAAGTTCGTTTATAATACGAATTGTTAAACTTATGTTTAAATATATTGCAATGAATGGAAATGTGATTGTCGAGTTAGCGATGTGGATGATGAGTTTGAAAATGTAACACCCCTAACTCATGTCTGTCGCCGGATTAGGGTTAAAGGCGTTACCGGATAGATCGGAAACGTTTATAAAAATTTCATACAACTATTCATCAATCACAGTCAAAGAGTCCCTTATATTGGTCATCGAGACCTTAATCATGCTTTAGAGTAGGACTGGGACTACACCGAACACTTACGGAAATTATCATAAAATTTAAAAATTTTATAAGTTATGCAGGACACGTCCGTGTGGGCAGGCCGTGTGTCTTCCACGGTCACCAGACACACCCATGTCTTAGCCGTGCCAAAACATAGCATGCATACTGACTTTTCGACATGGCCACCAGGCACGTCCGTATACCATGGTCGTGTGCTCTTAGGCCATATACTGACTTAATCCCACGGCTACCAGGCACGTCCTTGTGCCAAGGCCGTGCACACTTAGCTAGGTCTTGTCATTTTCCCACAGCCATTAGGCACGCCCGTGTGCCATAACCGTGTTGGCAAAACAAGCCATTGTCAAGGCTATTATGCCACCCACAAAAGGGTCAATCCCTACAAGCGAATTACCCAAACATTTCATGCATATTTTGCAACCAAAATATATCAAAGAAATCATCAAATCTTCACCTACAATTGCAACTTTAACCATGCCAAATTATACAACTAAACACATATGCAATTTAAGCATGATTCATCTACCTTTACCTTTCATATATCCACTTCTTTGATCAATCAAACATATTCATAATGCTTTCATATGCTCACCATATCTTTAACCATTTCATAAGCAATCATGCCATTCCAAAACATGCATCAAGTTTATATATATACTCAAACATATTACCAACACTTAACAAGCCACATCTCATGGCTACTTTATACACATTTCAAATATATCCAAGGTGACTAGCCTATACATGCCATATCTAACTATATACATTTTCAAAAGATACCAAAATGAGCTTAGGTAGTGTGATGACGATCCTCGACGGTCCCGGGCCTTCAGTAGCTTTGACGATCTATAAAACATAAACAAACACATTCACAGAGTAAGCTTTCAAAAGCCTAGTAAGCCAAAATACAAATAAACTTAACATAAAATGCACATAGTCATATTGATATAGTGACCATAATAGTTCTCATAACAAATCCATCTCCTTCTTTCTTTGGCTCATTTGCTTAGCCATACTTACCACATTCTCAACTCATATACCTTATATGCACATAGCTCAATTAAGCATAATATCACATATCATCTCATCATATCATTGCACATATTCATTTTGGTAAATTCATTAAGACACTTACCTTTCATACACACCTTGTGTACTTATCAAACATTCCTGAAACAGATAGGCTTTCACGTAATCATTCATAGCTCAGAATTGCCCGTTGAACCTTTCGAAATCTAATAGGATATATAGAATACTCAGAACAGTCGTACAATGCCAACGTCCTAAACGTGGTCTTACATGTAACCAGATGTCGATGCCACTGTCCCAGATAGGGTCTTACAATTAATATGATGCCGATGTCCCAGACATGGTCTTACACGTAAAGCTCATATCGATGCCAACGTCCCAGACGTGGTCTTACACGAAATTTCGAATCAATGCCAACGTCCCAGACATGGTCTTACATGATAAAACAGAACAGATACCTATGTCATGACATAGCTAATTCTATCTATTCCTAGGTTCGTATGAGACTTATCGAACATTGTCACTAAGTTGATCTTTTCTCAGAATTCATGTACACAACATCTCATAAACATTAATCGTTATCAATAGTCATATGAACATATATAATTCGATACAAATACGTTTATTTGTATAATGACTTACCTCGGAATCGCATATTCGTTAGGACTCGTTTATTCAACTACCTCCGCTTTCCCATGATCTAAATCCGTTTTCTTCAGTTCTTGATCTATACATATTCAAATTTAACCCTTTTATTCAACAACACATTCAATTCAATCCAAATTCACATATTTAGGGCTATTTGCAACTCAGCCCTCCCATTTGCACACTTTATCAATTTAGTCTATTTTTCTCAAAACATCAAATATACCAAATCATCATTTAACCATGCTTAGCCGAATGTCCATATACCTCATACAAGTCCAAATATTTTATTAAATTCACAATTTAATCCCTCAAAATGCTATTTTCTCAATTTAGCCCTATTTAGCTAAATTCATCAAAATTCCAAGAACAAAACATGTTCATCAAATACATATATTTCATATTTCACTATTAAACATCACAAATCACATGAGTTCATCAAAGTCTCATTTCACAAACATCATCAATTCTCAAAATTGAAGCATGGGTTTTGGAGTATACAAAGCAACAATTGCAAAAACGTAAAAATTATCAAAAATCGATCGAAAACATACCTTAAATCAAGGCTAGTAATGGCCGAATATAACAAAGACCTTCTTCCCTATTTTGTTTTGTGTTTTTGGTGGGAAGATGATAACCATAGCAAATTCTATGCTTTTGATTTTATTTAATTATCATAACATTAATAAATTCCCATTTTACCCTTTATTATTCATATAAGACAAAATAAACTCCAAGGTTATCATGTCATTTAATCATCCATTATCTTATAAATGGATTTATAACAATACAAGGCCTCCACCTTAATAAGCCACAACACATAGGCACATTAGCAAATACCATACAAATTTTACATTTAATGCAATCCAATCCTTTTTTTTTCAAATTTAGCTCACAGACGGATAAATTAACTTACAAAATTTTAACACATGCTTAATCACATATCAACAACACAAAAAATAATATTAAAATATTATACGGACTCGAATTTGTGGTCCCGAAACCACTGTTCCAACTAGGGTCTAAACTGGACTGTTACAGAAAAGATGTGGCACTAAGTGTGTGACATAGAATTGAGACAGTGGTGACCGACACTGTGTGTGTGAAATAAAAAAAGCATCAACTATATTGTTTGGCACTGTGTGTACGATACCGGGTTAAATTTGGTTTAATGTAAAGGCACTATGTGTGCGATGATATTAAAGCTTCGGCTAAGAAATTGACATTAAGTGTGCAAGTAAATTGAATGCTTATAAAGATTGAACGAAATGTGGTATCAAGCATTGAGTTGCAAAAGTGATTGTTAACTAAGTGTTGCCTCAAGTATGTACGAAACCTATGTAGTTGATGATATCGTTTAAGGATAATTGAATGATTATGTGAGTAATAACTATAAAGGAGAATTGTATATTATTGTGGTTTGTGATGCAAGCACGCCCCGCGAACTTCATTGGACAAGTATCCCGAGTCGAGCATTGTATTGCTGGCAAGCTGATCCCAACTCGTTTCCAGCTCCACGAGCTTCATCCAGTTCAAATTTAGCTTATTTGAGCTCGATCTGTAATGCCTTGAATCTGGGCCTAGTAGAATTGGGCCCATTGGGACTTGGGCATGGGAGCGTTTAAAATTTATGGGAACATGAGAATGACATTAAGGCAATTTGGACTAGGTAGGTAAGTGATTTTGAAAGGTTACGGGGTTTCTACGAAGTCCCGGATTCAAGTTAGGCCATAGGAAAAATTTTACTTTTTGGGCACTTTAGGGGAGAGGACTGTTAGAGGTAAGGCTTAAAGGAATTTGTTGGTGTTTTGCTAACACAAATGGCCACATGGTAGAGTGGTGGTGGTGTCAGCATGGAAGCAAGGGGAGTGAGGTTCGATTCCCACATGCAGCATTTGGAGAGTTTTATTTTATGCTTTGGAGAGGTAAGAGGTGGAGTTGGATTAGAACTCTGCAGAAGAGAGGGAGGACTTGGTCAAATGGTTTGAATGGAAGGTGGAGAGTGTTTGGTGGAGCAAAAAGAGGAGAGAATCATAGGGTTGGTGAGTGTAGGGAGTTGGCCGAATGTGGGTTTTGTTTAGGGGGAATTTCAGCCAAAGTTTTTGGCCTTTTGAATGTACACATTTGGTCAAGTGAGGTTGTGCCGTTTTTTCAAAGTGCATTTGGAGGGTTGTTTTGGCATTTTCGGCTAGATCAGTTTGGTCTTCTCATTTTACACTGTTCTCCCCTCTTTCTTTCTTCCAATTGTGTTTGGTCGAATCTGCTTGTAAGATTGACCACTCGTACATTTGTCTTCTTCAGCTTTTCTTCTCCTCTCCTAAACTGAATAGTCCCATCTCCTTCTATTTGTTTTTCTTCACCATAGCCGAACCCCCTCCTGCTCATTTATTCTCTCACTGCATTCACTTCTTCTCTCTTCTTTGAACAATAGCCACCCTACCACTACTTGGATTCCTTTAGCCAATTGCTCGGTAGCTTGAAGGGTGGTGTTTTTCTTTTTGGGTGCCAAATCTATTCATTCCATTTGGCTTCTCTCTGATCAAAGGTAATGCTTCTTTTCCCTTTTGTTCTTTACCCTTCTTTTCGGCTCTCTCTTTTTTTTTCTCTCATGTAAGCCGAATCTCTCACTCTACCTTCTTCTTGTTTAAAGTCGAACCTGAGTACTCTGCTCCTTCTCAACTCTAGTTTGTTCTCTTTTTGTGTGGAAGCTGAAACCTTGAGCAACTGTCATTTTTGGTGGAACTTTGCTAATCGAGAGTTGTTCATGGAGTCAGGTGATCGACAGTCTGAGGGGGGATCAAGAAGTGTGCCTAATAGGAATGGACTCGTAGCACCTGCTCCCAATTTTAAGTGGCGTAAGGTGTCAACGATTTGGGATTTTCCGCCAGGTTTTGGAAGGGCCTCGGCATCTGGTTTAGATAGGCAAATCGCGATTGCTCGCTCTACTAAAGGCAAGTGTTAGTAAATCGCATAATTAAGTATTCGGATTTAAGACCTTCCAATACTTCTGTTAATAGTGTTAATTGTGTGTTATATTTGGTATAGGTGACGACGATCGTAAGTGTATAGTACTCTACGTGATTAGGTGTGTAATCTCACACCCACTTCGATAAATGCTTGCGATGTTCTGGGAAACTGCCAAAAGCCAAAAAGCCGAAAAGCCGGCAATGGTGACCACTCGAGCGTGCGAGCGCACGTAGTGGTAAACCGAGGTACGAATCGGGACGTTAAGTTGTTGAGAGTGTCACGAGCACTCTCACGAAACTGAGGCTGTAACAGGCCTAATCGGGCCGAAACGGGCCAAATGGGCCCAACGGGCTATCCGGCCTACTTAGGAAAAACTATTGGAAAACTAGCAAATGATAGGCCCGAATGTGAAATCTACAAATCTGAAACCGAAAGCGTGCGTTTTGGGCCACACGAGCGTGTGGGCCCGTTTGGGCCAAAAATAGATTTTAGGCCCAATAGTTCCGTAGAGACCCAAAAAGGGTTCCATGTCGCTCGAGGTGACAGTAGGCCTTCGAAAAGGCCGTTAAATGCGAAATTATTGAAATACCCTTGGTGGGTAAATTACCGAAATACCCCTAGAGGGTAAATGACCGTTATACCCCTTGTGGTAATTTTTCAGATATGTGTGTGATATTTGCATGATTGATTATAATTGTGACATACTGTATACACGAAATATTTATGTCATGACATCATGCATTGGGTTGGGTTTGATGATCAGAGGAAGTATATTCTGGTGGCTCTGCCATAATCGATATAGTGGCTATGCCACGTATATTCTGAAATTCTGGTAGCTTCGCCACAAATGCTGTGATTAGCAGCTTGTCTACCCTATTGGTGTATAGCGGATGGGTGGGTCGATTTAGAAATCCCCACAGGTATGTTGGGCTGGTACGGGTGGTGTGTAGCGGATGGATTATTAGGCTGGGTTACATATTTTAGTTGCATTATCATGATTATAGGGCTAAGGCCCAGATTGTTACCGAATAGGGCTGTGGCCCAGTCTGCTTCTGTATGGGCTACGACCTAGTTTGCTTCAGTATGGGCTTCGGTCCAGTCTGTTTTCGTATGGGCTCGGACCCATTTAATAACCAACTAGGGGATCACACACTGAGTTCTCGTAACTCACCCATCTGTTTTAACCTTGCAGGTGATCCCCAGCATTAGTGGATTTGGAGCTGTGAAGGACTCTGTGGTGGCCATACATCGGGAGTATTTCTCGTGAACTTATTAAATATTTGTTTTTGCTTTGTTTTGGTTTTAGTTATTTTGGGTTAATATTTTTGTAATAAGGCCGTTGGTTTATTTTCTTTTAAGTTTTCATTAATAAGTGTTGAATTTATAAATACGTAGTTTTCTTAAAACGACACTAACTGTTTTCAAAATATCACACCTTCGCAACTCCTTGAATTTGATTTCTGTTATACACAAGTTTTCGAAGAAAATAACAACAATAATGTTTCTTTTCAAGAAAACCCTAAAACAAATTTGAATTTCGCAAACAATAAAGCTTGAAATTTTAAAAAGAATACGAACATTTTAACACAACCCTTCTATGTGACTTGCTAGATCCGGTCATAACGTCTAGGCCAGGTTTAGGGTGTTACATTTTATGGTATCAGAGCCCAGGTTGTAAAACTCAGCTGTGGACTGAGTTCGAAAATGTTTTTCAAAAATTTGTTTGAAATTTTGTTAGAAAAATATATCTTTATTGGATGTATGGCACCCGAGTCTCCGGCACCAAATCCGTAAGACCTCTTATTTTATGTTTGATGATATGATGAAATACCTGTGAGAGAGGAAACTACTAGAGTTAGTGGTAGTACACTAAAACCGTTAGCTATAGGAATTAAGACTATAGAGACTGAAACAATAGGAAACTCGATCTACGAAAACTACTCATACCACTGTTCATTCATAAAACATCTATTAAAAATTACTTGAACACTAAGTTGATGCATAACACTCTTAATCAGATTAACGTGTGACATCAAGAGGAGTACCAGAGAATGCGGATGAGTACACGCGATCGTGGTAGAGGTCAAGGTACTAGGGCTGGATCCGCAACATCAGGGCACATGCCTGAAATAGAAGCACCTGCATCGCCAGTGATTGAGACGGCGTCTCAAGACCGAGCAGGAGCTGATGTGCTGACTCAGCTAGTTAGGGAAGTGTTGGAGGAGGTTAAAGAAATTGGCGAAACACTTTGAGTTGAGTGTGTGAATTGTAAGAAGAAAAGAGATCGCAGTTCTCTAGGGTTGCAGTCCCGTTCTGTGAAGCATGTGAAGGCACGTCCAAACTTTCTGACTTGCGATTATTACAAAAGGCGTCATCTCGATAAATGCTAGAGGAGGTCAAAAGCATGCTTGAGATGCAGGTCTAAGGAGCATAAGGCTTGGGATTGTTCCATCACCATTAAATCGGGTATGTTTGATTGGATGTGGTGCTTGAATGTAGAATTTTTCTATATATGTGTAATAAGTACCTGTTTGCTTCTGTGGTTAGATATTTGGGTTGGTGAAGAGGTTTCTAGATTAGGTTAGAAGTGTATTAGTGTTATTGGAATGAGAGTACGCAGCGGCAGTGTGGTTAAGTAGCCAGTGTTAAAACCACTGTTAGATAACTGAAAATTTTGAGGATGAAATTTCTTTAAGGGGGTAGATTTGTAATGCCCCGAATTTGGGCCTAGTAGAATTGAGCCCATTGGGCCTTGGGCGTGGGAGCGTTTAAAATTTATGAGAACATGAGAATGATGTTTAGGTAATTTGGACTAGGTAGGTAGGTGATTTTGGAAGGTTACGAGGTTTTTATAAAGTCCCAGATTCAAGTTAGGCCATAGGAAAAATTTTACATTTTGGGCACTTTAGGGGAGAGGACTGTTAGAGGTAAGGCTTAAAGGAATTTGTTGGTGTTTTGCTAACACAAATGGCCACATGGTGAAGTGGTGGTGGCGTTAGCATGGAAGCAAAGGGAGTGAGGTTCGAATCCCACATGCAGCATTTGAGGAGTTTTATTTTATGCTTTGGAGAGGTGAGAGGTGGAGTTGGATTAGAACTCTGCAGGAGAGAGAGAAGACTTGGTCAAATGGTTTGAATGGGAGGTGGAGAGTGTTTGGTGGAGCAAAAAGAGGATAGAATCATGGGGTTGGTGAGTGTAGGGAGTTGGGCGAATATGGGGTTTGTTTAGGGGGAATTTCGGCCAAAGTTTTTGGCCTTTTGAAAGTACACATTTGGTCAAGTGAGGTAGTGTCATTTTTTTCAAAGTGCATTTGGAGGGTTGTTTTGGCATTTTCAGCTAGATCAATTTGGTCTTCTCGTTATACACTTTTCTCCCTTCTTTCTTTCTTCGAATTGTGTTTGGCCGAATCTGCTTGTGAGATTGACTACTCGTGCATTTGTCTTCTTCAGCTTGTCTTCTCCTCTCTTTAAACCGAATAGTCCCATCTCCTTCTATTTGTTTTTCTTCACCGTAGCCGAAACCCCTCCTACTCATTTATTCTCTCACTGCATTCACTTCTTCTCTCTTCTTAGAACAATAGCCACCCTACCTCTACTTGGATTCCTTTAGCCGATTGCTTGGTAGCTTGAAGCGTGGTGTTTTTCTTTTTGGGTGCCGAATCTATTCTTTCCATTCGGTTTCTCTCTGATCAAAAGTAATGCTTCTTTTCCCTTTTGTTCTTTACCCTTCTTTTCGGCTCTCTCTTTTTTTTTCTCTTATGTAAGCCGAATCTCTCACTCTACCTTCTTTTTGTTTAAAGCTGAACCTGAGTACTCTGCTCCTTCTAAATTCTCATTTGTTCTCTTTTTGTGTGGAAGTTGAAACCTTGAGCGACTGTCATTTTTGGTGGAACTTTGCTAATCAGGAGTTGTCCATGGAGCCAGGTGATCGACAGTCTGAGGGGGGATCAAGAAGTGTGCCTAATAGGAATGGACTAGTAGCACCTGCTCCCAATTTTAAGCGGCGTAAGGTGTCAGCGATTCGAGATTTTCCGCTAGGTTTTGGAAGGGCCTCGGCATCTAGTTTAGATAGGCAAATCGCGGTTGCTCGCTCTACTGAAGGCAAGTGTTAGTAAATCGCATAATTAAGTATTCGGATTTAAGACCTTCCAATACTTCTGTTAATAATGTTAATTGTGTGTTCTATTTGGTATAGGTGACGACGATCGTGAGTGTATAGTACTCTACGTGATCAGGTGTGTAATCTCACACCCACTTCGATAAATGCTTGTGATGTTCTGGGAAACGGCCAAAGGCCAAAAAACCGAAAAGCCGGCAATGGTGACCACTCGACCGTGCGAGCGCAGTAGTGGTAAACCGAGGTACGAATCGTGACGTTAAGTCGTTGAGAGTGTCACGAGCACTCTCACGAAACTGAGGCTGTAACGGGCCTAACCGGGTCAAAACAGGCCAAATGGGCCCAACGGGCTATCCGGCCCGCTTGGGAAAACTATTGGAAATCTGCAAATCTGAAATCGAAAGCGTGCTTTTTGGGCCACACGAGCATGTGGGCTCGTTTGGGCCTAAAATGAATTTTAGGCCTAATAGTTCCGTAGACCCAAAAAGGGTTCCGTGTCGCTCGAGGCGACAGTAGGCCTTCGAAAAGGCTGTTAAATGTGGAGTTACCGAAATACCCTTGATGGGTAAATTACTGAAATACCCCTAGAGGGTAAATGACCGTTATACCCCTTGTGGTAACTTTTCTGATATGTGTGTGATATTTACATGATTGATTATAATTATGACATGCTGCATACACGAAATATTTATGTCATGACATCATGCATTGGGTTGGGGTTTGATGATCGGAGGAAGTATATTCTGGTGGCTTTGCCATAATCGATATAGTGGCTATGCCACGTATATTTTGAAATTCTGGTGGCTTCGCCACAAATGCTGTGATTAGCAGCTTGTCTGCCCTATTGGTGTGTAGCGAATGGGTGGGTTGATTTAGAAATCCCTACAAGTATGTTGGGCCAGTACGGGTGGTGTGTAGCGGATGGATTATTAGGCTGGGTTGCATATTTTGGTTGCATTATCATGATTATAGGGCTAAGGCCCAGATTGTTACCAAATAGGGCTGCGGCCCAGTCTGCTTCTGTATGGGCTACGACCCAGATTGCTTTTGTACGGGATTCGGTCCAGTCTGTTTTTGTATGGGCTCGGGCCCATTTAATGACCAACTAGGGGATTACACACTGAGTTCTCGTAACTCACCCATCTGTTTTAACCTTGCAGGTGATCCCCAGCATTAGTGGCTTTGGAGCTGTGGAGGACTCTGTGGTGGCCATACATCGGGAATATTTCTCGTGAACTTAGTAAATTTTCATTTTTGCTTTGTTTTGGTTTTAGTTTATTTTGGGTTAATATTTTTGTAATAAGGCCGTTGGTTTATTTTCTTTTAAGTTTTCATTAATAAATGTTGAATTTAAAAATACGTGGTTTTCTTAAAACGACACTAACTGTTTTCAAAATATCACACCTTCGCAAATCCTTGAATTTGATTTCTGTTATACACAAGTTTTCGGAGATAATAACAACAATAATGTTTCTTTTCAAGAAAACCCTAAAACAAATATGAATTCTGCAAACAACAAAGCTCGAGATTTCAAAAAGAATACGAACATTTTAACGAACGCGCAATTTTTAACAACCCTTCTATGTGACATGCTAGATCCGGTCATAACGTCTAGGCCAGGTTTGGGGTGTTACACCATCCAGCTTAATGAGTTTGTGTGCTCATTCAACGAGCATGATTCAGCTTAAATAAGCTCGTTCGGCATCATCTTTAAATTTTAATTCTTGCATTTGAATTGTTGGAATAATGACTTGATTTATTTATTTTAGTTACTTTAGTCTTTAATTATGTCTTGTTTAATTAAATGCATCTTTAGTTAATGTCATGCATTATTAATCTACACATTTTATTTATGACATGCATTATGTGTTCTGCATTTAATTAAGTCATGCATTAAGTAACTCATTTGTTCATTTAGTTTGTATTTTAAACCATGCATTTAAACATCTTAGTTTAATAAATGAGTTGCTGGACATTAATTTAACTCATCTTAGTTTAATTAATTGAGTTTTTGTTGAACTTTATTTAATAGTTTCTTCTTTAATTAATCTAGTTACTAGGATAATTTATTGATGCATGAGATAAAGTTCATTTAATAATGCTTCTCTTAATTAAACTAGTTGCTGGAATAAATGATGCATAAGTGTTAGTTCATTTATTTAAGTTAGTTGTTAATTTGTTTTAAGCTTAATAATTGAATAAATGTGTTGGTTACATGTTTTAATTGTAGGTGACTTTTTAGCTCACATCCATTAAATTTAAAGGCTGTTACGCATTCAATAAGGTGACGTTTTAAGAGATTCCGATTACAAAAGAGAGGCTGTTACAAAGAGGCTTTATACATCATTAAGAAGTTGTTTAATCAATTAAAGGAGAGCATTATTCTTCTTTAAATTCGGCAGCACCTTTGTTTCATCTTCCATAACCGTTTGCTTCATGAGTAATCACTACATGCATTCAATTTTCCATTAAAGAAGCTGATGTCTTTCCGGTTGGTCATGGATACTTCAAAAGACTTTGAAAGCAACTTAATTGAAGAAGTAAATCACATTGAAGGTTGGAGTTACTTGGGTTAGAATTTTAAAAGTTGTGACTTTTCATTTGAGCTCATTATTAGTTTCATTAAAAGTGACCATTCAGCTAGCCTCTTTTGACACTATAAAAACATGTAATCAGCCTATTGATGGGGATTTTTTGGCTAAATTGTTAATGAAACTATCTTATTTTGGTTAGATTCTTTTCTCTCTAATTTTGTTGAAGACATTGTTGGCTTATCTAGTTTTAGTGGCGTCAACCTTGTTCTTATTTTTGAACTTATCACTCCAACGAGTGTGGCGTTTATCCAATATACCAAGGTTCTTACTTTGCTAAGTAACGGGTCAAGGTTTAATCTATTTTCCATCTACCACCTTAAGTGATATAAGTGCTGGGGCGATACTCTCTATAGTATAGAATCTTACTTGAAACTTAAGTACTATTATCAATCTCCACCATCCATTAGTTTTCTTTCATCTTTCCCTTCCATTTCAACTGAGCCACTTCTTTCACTTTCTCATCCATCATTTTTAACCTACTTCTAAAGCAATCGACATCTTTATTTATGTTAACCGAACCCATACAAATCTCATATCCTTAAACTTATCCTTGAAGCCCCTTTTAACAACTTCTGCATCATTTTACCTAAAGACATCCTTTTTAAAAGAGCCGAATGATACTTCTTCGTTGACGATCAGGAAAAATCTCATACAACTTGACTCACCCCGAGGCTGATCGTATGATTTGGTATCAGAGTCATTTAAATGAGAAGTACGGACTTTCGAAGACAAGCCGAAATAGGTCAGTGAAGTGAAAAAAATCAAAAAAAAAATTGGAAGTTTCTCATTATACATATTTCATGTATTTGAAGTATTGAAAAAAAATTAAAATTAAAAAAAAAAAATGAAGTTTTGAAGGTTCTTGAATTTTTTTTTCTTTTGTTCCCATTTTGATTGGTTCCTGATCATCTATTTTCCCTTCTACCATTTCTTCTACCCCAATGCCACATTTAAAGCCCTTTCCATATTTTTTTTCAGCTACCCTATCCCTTTTCATATTTATCCTTTGTTAAACCATTTGCAACTGACCTTAAGCCTACGATAAGGTCTTGGCGAGTCCGACTACGAAATTGCAAGAGAAAGTTTGAGAGGTAAAAAGCATGAGCGAGTGAGATCATTCGAGTGGAGGTAAAAGCCAAACGAGTGTAAACACAAGCAAGAGTGTCACTTTTCCTTCTTCTTTCCGAGTGAAATCGTGAGGTTAGTGGTGAGGTACTTAAATTTTGTTTTGAGAACTAACATATTTCTTTTCAGTAACAAAGATCATGTCTCACGAAGAGTTCACCGAATCAGAGTTCCAATATTTGGTACAACAAATGCGAACCATTGTGAATTCAAAGTTCAATAAATTACACGAGAGATTAAATTGTGTAGAATAAAGAGACCCCTATGAACGAGTTTCTTCAAGTCAAAAAACGGAGCCGGGAACCCCACGGAGATATACCCCCGATTACTACCTGAAGAAGAAGACCTATCGTGATTCCTTTTCGCCATCAACTTCGAGACAAAAAGACTCATGTTATGAATCCTATTCAAAAAGAGGGTTTGATCGAGAGTCCTTTTTATCAAGGAATCCAAGACGAAAAGAGATTAATCTTGAGTTTGAATCCTTTCGAGATGGCTTTCGAGGTGATAGATATACTCCTTCAGGAACTTCAAAGAAATCCTACACGAAATATTCTTACCGATGTAATTATCGTGATTCATTTGTAAATAAATGTTCTTCTTTTGAGCCAAATAATTACCATCTTGATTCTTTTGTAACATCATGTAAAAGAAAAGAAGAAAAGGCAAAAGAAATAAAAAAAGAGAGGCAAGAGACGAGTAAGAGAGAAAATGAGTGATAAACCGTAAAAGTAACATATTTTAATCCCACATTTAACACGCTTTTGGATGATTTAAGCCCTGAATTGTGTAATCTGGTGCTCTTAATCCTTTGTTTTCATGTTTTATACTCAGAAAAGCACCGGATGATGAAAAGAACTAAAAACGGGCCCAAAACGGAATAAATGGGCCATATCACAGAATCAACACGGCCTGGGCCCAAGACACCACAGCCGTGCCTCATTCAACAGCCTCGAACACGGCCTGGCCACTACTTACACGGGCGTGTGCCATGGGCGTGTCCCTGCCGTGACTAAGAGAAATTTCACTCGGATTAGGATACTTAGGGGCTTTAGCCAGGGGGCGTCCCGCTAGGCCAAAGAGGGCAGATTTGTGGGGATTTACTCGAAGATAGCCAATTAATTCATCTCAAGAAGCCAGAATCATACTCAAGACGGAGGATCTCTCCTTCAATTCCTTCTGGAGGTTTTAGGGATTTCTTATGTTTTGTTTTATCTTTTCTTTTATTATTATGAACTAAACCCTCAGATACCTGAGGGGGATGAAACCTAAGATGAATCTTGTTATCGTTTGCTGAACTATATGATAAATATTTGACTTGTTCTTAATTATGTGTTCTTAATTCTTGTGTTGATATTTTCGGGATATTAATTCAAGTGTAATGTGCTTAGGTGGAGCAAAAGTCCCTACCTAAGAGTAGATTTAGCATAATTAAGCGGAGTTGATCGCACGCCTAGAAATAGGGTGACGAGATTTTGCCGGATTAGGGTGAAACCTAATATGGGAGTCCATAGATCGAGTTAATGCAATTTTAGGGGTTTTAATTAGAAAGTGATTTCAATTAATCAACCTAGGGTTAGACATTAGTCGCCTCGAGAGAGGGATTAATATATGTTAGGGAATCTTACGGATCAAGTCAAGTGAATTCATCGTCTGGTTCAGAGTTAGATAACAAGTGAAGTCTAGGTGGATTCTTCCTTGGGTATCGTCTTAATCAATTGGTTTTTCCTCAAAGTTATTTTCCCAATTTCATTCTTCTTTGTCTTAGAGTCTTTAGTTTAGTTGTTAGTTAATTTTAGATTAGATAAAAATTCACTTAATTCTTAGGCTAAATAATAAAAAGAAAGTTAGTATTAGTACTTTTGGTTTCTTTGGGTTCGACAATCTGGTTTGCCTTAACTATACTACTGTTCGATAGGTGTGCTTGCCTCAAATCATTGTCATAGTTAGTTTCCAGGTTCAATCATTCTTTATAGAAATTTTAAGACTTTGACATCGCATAAAACAACGATCAATGAGCAAGTTTTGAGAGAGCTTGAAAAAGTCATTGAAAAAGCCTATGAAAAAGAAAAAGAAAAAAAAATTGATAGTGAAAAAGAAGTTGAAAAAGAAATCGAGGAAAAAGAAAGCGTGGAAAAATTGAAAGAACTTGAAGAAAAAGATATTGAAGAGAAAGAAATTGAAACAAAAGAAACGAGAGATTCAAAAGAAAAAGATTCGAGTGAGAAAGATGTTAGTGAGCAAGAGAGGATTGTTCCTACTAACCCTTTTGTTCGATCTTCTTGTGATATTTCTTTTCAGGTTCCTAAAGTTTTGTGCGACCGAATTCAGCTGCATTACCTTCCAAACAAGAGACGTTTCTAGTTGTTCGAGAAAGGTAAGTGCGTAAAGGATAACCACCTACTTACGATTGAAGGTAAGAAAGGTAAGGGCTACATGTTTATCGAATCAAGACCGTTGGATTTAAAACTTGTTCAAAAAGGTTAATTTATGAAAAACTTCCATCTTTTGATTTGTTCAATTATTGTTCACATATTAATGTTAACGATGTTGTTTCAGGTGATGCCATGAAAGTTTCGTCTTATAACATGTTTGACCCTTCTATTGGATTGTCCCTGGCCATTCGAAATCTGGATTTGCTTGACAAAGATTTTTCACGTTTAAATTCTTTGAATCCGTGTGCCAAATCTTTTTGTAGAAACATGCCTATTCGATTGTTCTGTGATGGATTTGAACTTTTGAATACTCGTATGCTCACAGCTCCTTTGTTTGACATACATGTTAAAAGGTTTTTGCCCAAAATGCTTACTTTGTTGGATTGTGTCCATCAAGAGAAATCTTTGAATTTTTGTGCAAAATTTCCATGTTGCGATTTGCCTGTCCGATTGAGATTCTTGAAGTATGAGTTCTGCATATTTGTCTGCCTAAGCTTTCTTTGCTCTATTTTTTTATTTATTTGGGAAGGTAAAACTCATGCTGTATATCGGGCTAAATGACCAAAATCGAGTCTTTAAGCCGGGAGTAAGCCACTTTGAGTCGTTTCCAAGAAAAGGTACGCATCATGATCTCATTGTAAGTAACTTTGTTATACCTTTTCATCTTCTTCGAGTCTTATCTTTATTTTTGAAAATAAAGTATGTGGTTGGTTTACAAAATCAAAATCAAATCCTTGATTCTGAAAATTTTGTTTTTAAACCCGAAATTAAATCAAGCGTTCCACTTGTGAATAACATTTCATTTTATCCTTTTAAGTACATTTTTTGTGGTGACATTAGTAGCTTCCTTTCTTGTAGAACTTATATTTTGAAAAGCAAGAATTATCTTTTTAACTTTTTACCTTTGCAGATTTATTCGAGTCCAAAATATCAATTGCATTACCTTGCTAAGGAGCGAAGGTTTGTTCTGCAAGAATGAGGTAAATTTGAACTTTCATCATATAACTTACAAGGTAAGTCAAAAATGTCTTTGTTTTGTTTGAAAAGTGAAGAACTCAGTGATGTTAGTAATGACTTTGTGGAAAGTGCCAATGTTTTCATTCAAATGAATATGTTCTTTGCAAGAATGCATGATTAAACATTTATTGTTTCCATTTTGTTCAATTGATCATATTGATGGCATATCAAAAGTGTGTGACAACGTGAAGTTTCCATGTTATCAACGACTAAAATTTTTGCCATATGATCTCTGGACTAAATTTTACATGTACCATCCGAATTTAAATACTTTGCGCTTGTCGTTGCAAAAATTTTTAAGTCAATTCAGCAAGATAAGATTCATCTTTTGCTTAGCACTCGTGTTATCTTTAAGTTTTTGCTATCTTAACCTTCTGCTACTTTATTATGATGGTGATGTGTTTACTTGTCTATTGGTGAATCTATTTCAGAATTGCTCGATATTCTTTGTTCCATTTGATCGAGGAAAACCAAGTGAGAAGAAATATTGTCCCTTAGACAAACGGCTCGACTTGAGGACATGTCGCCTTAAAGAGGGGGGAATGATGCGAGCACGCCCATCGAACTTTATCGGACAAGTATCCTGAGTCGAGCATTGCGTTGTTGGCAAGCTCATCCCAGCTCGTTTCCAGCTCTACGAGCTTTGTCCAGTTCAAGTTTAGCTCATTTGAGCTCGATCCAGCTCAATGAGTTCATGTGCTCATTCAACGAGCTTGATTCAGCTTAAATAAGCGAGCTTCGTCCAGTTCAAATTTAGCTCATTTGAGCTCGATCCAGCTCAATGAGTTCGTGTGCTCATTCAACAAGCTTGATTTAGCTTAAATAAGCTCGTTTGATCTCATCTTTAAATTTTAATTCTTGCATTTAAATTGCTAGAATAAGGACTTGATTTATTTATTTTAGTTACTTTAGTCTTTAATTATGTCTTGTTTAATTAAATGCATCTTTAGTTAATGTCATGCATTATTGATCTACATATTTTATTTATGACATGTATTGTGTGTTCTGCATTTAATTAAGTCATGCATTAAGTAACTCATTTGTTCATTTAGTTTGAATTTTAAACCATGCATTTAAGCATCTTAGTTTAATAAATGAGTTGCTGGACATTAATTCAACTCATCTTAGATTAATTAATTGAGTTTTTGTTGAACTTTATTTAACAGTTGCTTCTTTAATTAATCTAGTTACTAGGATAATTTATTGATGCATGAGATAAAGTTCATTTAATAATGCTTCTCTTAATTAAACTAGTTGCTGGAATGAATGATGCATAAGTGTTAGTTCATTTATTTAAGTTAGTTGTTAATTTGTTTTAAGCTTAATAATTGAATAAATGTGTTGGTTACATGTGTTAATTGCAGGTGACTTTTCAGCTCACATCCATTAAATTTAAAGGCTGTTACGCATTCAATAAGGTGACGTTTTAAGAGATTTCGGTTACAAAAGAGGGGCTGTTACAAAGAGGCTTTATACATCATTAAGAAGTTGTTTAATCAATTAAAGGAGAGCATTATTCTTCTTTAAATTCGGTAACATCTTTGTTTCATCTTCCATAACTGTTTGCTTCAACAGTAATCACTACATGCATTCAATTTTCCATCAAAGAAGCTAGTGTCTGTTCGGTTGGTCATGGATACTTCAAAAGACTTTGAAAGCAACTTAACTGAAGAAGTAAATCACATTGAAGGTTGGAGTTACTTGGGTTGGAATTTTAAAAGTTGTGACTTTTCATTTGAGCTCATTATTAGTTTCATTAAAAGTGACCATTCAGCTAGCCTCTTTTAACACTATAAAAACATGTAATCAGCCTATTGATGGGGATTTTTTTGGCTAAATTGTTAATGAAACTATAATTTTTTGTGAGATTCTTTTCTCTCTAATTTCGTTGAAGACTTTGTTGGCTTTTCTAGTTTTAGTGGCGTCAACTTTGTTCTTTTTTTTGAACTTATCACTCCAACGAGTGTGGCGTTCATCCAATATACCGAGGTTCTTACTTTGCTAAGTAACGGGTCGAGGTTTAATCTATTTTCCATCTACCACCTTAAGTGATATAATTGGTGGGGCGATACTCTCTATTGTATCAAATCTTACTTGAAACTTAAGTATTATTATTCATCTCCACCATCTATTAATTTTCTTTCATCTTTCCCTTCCATTTCAACCGAGCCACTTCTTTCACTTTCTCATCCATCATTTGTTAACCTACGTCCAAACCAATCGCCATCTTTATTTATGTTAACCGAACCCATACAAATATCATATCCTTAAACTTATCCTTGAAGCCCCTTTTAACAATTTTCGCATCATTTTACCTAAAGGCTTCCTTTTTAAAAGAGCCGAATGATACTTCTTCATCGACGATCGGGCAAAATCTCATACGACCCGACTCACCCCGAGGCAGATCGTATCAATTTAAACCATGTAATAATTTATATTGTATATTGAATTCAAATGGTTAAGTTAAATGTATTATATGATGAACTTACTAAGCTTTTAAAGCTTACTGTGTGAAGTGTTTCTCTGTTTTACAGTGTCTTTAAAGCTAGCTCGGATCCGGGGATTGTCAGTGACTCAATCACACTATCGACTATCTATATTGGTACTTTTGGAAGTTGTATATATTTGGTATATGGCATGTATAGGCTAGTGATCATGTTATGTTTTAAGGTGTATAAATCTTGCCATGTGAGATGGCTTGATAGTTTAATGATTTTGGTATATGCTTTGGGTATGTGTAAATTATTATTAATATGTGTATATGTGTTTTATGTGAATGGTCATTTTGGCATAAGTTAGATTAAATGGGAATGGTATGTTTCATGTTTAGATTTGGTGAGGACTGAATGAAAAATGGTTTATATGATCTTGATGTGGAAATAATATTGTGGATAAGAATGCTTGAGTTGAAATTAAGCATGGAAATAAATGATATTGTTGAAGGTTAATTGAGGCATATATTGGTATGTTTTGGATGCCATTTTGGGTATGAATTTATATGGTTTGATGCTTGTAGGTGTGACCATAGGTGTGACCATAGTGTGGATGGCAAATTGGCCTTGTAAATGGCCTATATTTGCCCACACAGTTGAGCACACGGGCATGTGGCTCGACCGTGTCTCCTAAGTTTTCAAATTGAAACAAGTTAGACTCGCACACGGGCTGGACACCCGGGCGTGTAATTGGCCGTGTGAAATAAGTCAGTGTCGACCACGATTGAAGCACACGGACGTGTCTTCAACCATGTGGGCAAGTCAGTATGTATGCCCTGTTTTGACACGGCTTGGACACACGGGTGTGTCTGAGGCCGTGTGAGGCACACGGCCTACCCACACGGGCATGTGACCTCTGTAGCTTTGAAAAATGTTAAGTTTTTAAAAAATTTTGTATGAGCCCAATTTAGTCCCGTCCATTTCCCAATGAATGTTTAAGGTCTCGTAGACCTTATTAAGGGACTTAATGACATTGATTGATTATGTCTTAAAGTTGTATGAATAATGAAGGTTAAATGTTATGAATGATCGGTAATGCCTCTTAACCTTGTTCTGGAGACGGTTATGGGTTAGGGGTGTTACACCTATACATGCCATATCTCAAGAAGCCTTGAAAACCTATATCCAAAATGACTGCTTGATAGTGTGTAAACATCTCCGGCGATCCTCAACCCGAACTAGCTAAACTAACCTAAATAGATAGGAAAGGAAGAGGAGTAAGCAATAACGCTTAGTAAGTTCACATGTAAATAATAAACAACTATTGACATTCATTTATTTTACTCAACCACAAGGGTATTATAATGTGACTTGCATTTAATGTAACAGCCCAGTTTAGACCATAGTCGGAACAGTGGTTTTGGGACCACAAATCTGAGGTCAGAATAATATTTTAATATTATTTTTGGTGTTTATAATATGAGATTGAGCATGTGTGAAAGTTCTGTATGAAAATTTTACCGTTTATGTGTTTAATTTGAGAAAATGACCTAATCGCATAAAATGCAAAAGCTGTGTGCTGATTGTTAAAGTGCCTATTTGGCATGCCTTTATAAATATAAAGTCCTTATGATGTTATTATGCCATTTTTAAGCTAGTGGACAATTATATCCATAGATTAAATGTTTTGTATTAAAATTTCATTAAGGTTAAAAAGGTAATATGATAATTAAACTTAATTTAATAAAACAAAAAGCATGAAAATGGCCATTCTCATCTTTCTTTCAACAAAAATTAGAAAAGAAAAAGAATCTTGAAGCGTGTGATATTCAGCCATTGATGTTCTTGATTCAAGGTTAGTTTTTGATCGATTTTTTATAATTTCTACGTTTTTGTAATCGTTGCTTAGTGCTCTTTAAAACCCATGCTTCAATTTTGTGAATTGATGAAGATTTTGAAAAGTGCCACTAATGAATTAATGAGTTTTGTGATGTTTGATGATGAAATATGAAAGTTATGTGATAGATTAACATAGTTTGTCTTTGGATTTTGGTAATTTTGAGTAAATTGGACTAAATTGTGAAAATAAGAAATTGGATGACTAAAATGTAAAATAAATGGAATGTGTGGGCTTGAACAGATAAAAGGAGAATTCCGTTAGGCATGGGTGAAATGAAATTATGTGTATTTGATGATTTTATGAATTAGGGACTAAAGTGTCAAAATGTGACAATGTAAGGGTTATTTTGTAAAATGCCCTAAACATGTGTGCTTGGACTAAATTGAATGATTTGGCGATTGAATGAGTTAAATTTGAATATGTATAGACCAAGAAAGGAGAGATTCAGATTGAGATTGAGGCAAAGAAAAAGTGCTTGACTGATCGATTAGTCTCAGTATTTCGACGTCTGAGGTAAGTTCGGATATAATACGTGTTGTTAAATTATGTTTTCGAATTATGGAATAAATGTAACAGACCGAATTTGACCCTAATCAGAACGGTGGTTTCGGGACCACGAATCTGAGTCTAAGAAATATTTTAATATTATATTTTGAGTTTATTATATGTAAATTGATGTGTGTGAAAGTTTCGTATGAAAATTTTATTGTTTAAGTGCTTAATTTGATCAAAATGGACTTAATCGCGTAATGCGTAAAAGTTGCATGCTAGAGTGAAAAGTGCTTATATGAGGATGGCTTTTTAATATGGAGTATTAAAAGTGAAATTAACTCATTTTATGAGTTAGTGGGTGGCAAAGGTCAAGTATAACCTTATGTTATAAATTGTTTTTATTATTAAATAATGGTTAAAATGGTAAAACATAAAAAAATGTTATTATATGTCATATTACATAAAATTTAAAAGCCATATTTTTGTTCTTCATCTTGAAATGCCGAAAGTTAGCCATGAAAATAAGGGTTTAAAAGCTTGGAAGGTTCGGCCATCATCTAGCTAAAATTCAAGGTGTGTTTTCTTCGGTTTTTAATAATTTTTATGTTTTTGAGATCGTTGCTTTGAACCGTAGCTGACCCATGTTAAAATTTTTGAATCTAAGCATGCTTGATGTTCGGCTATTGATAGGTTTATATGGTTTTTGATGTTTGATGATGTTAGATAAAAGATGAGTTAAAAATTAGTATATTATGTATTGGAAGTTTTGATGAATTTTTGTTTTTAGGGCCAAATTGTAAAATTGAAATTTTAGAGGGGCTTAATTGCAAAATAAGTGAAATGTGAGGGCTTGTAAAGTCCCTAGGAATATTCGGCCCTTGTATAGTCTTAGCTAATTTGGTGTATTTTGTGTGTTATGCAAATAGGACTAAATTGCAAAGTTGTGAAATATTAGGGGTTAAATAGTAATTTACCCATTTATGTGTTTTGGGACTAAATTGAAATGAAATGTGCTTGAATGAGATTACTTTTGATACGTTTAGATCAAGAACAAAGAAAAACGGAATTAGATCGGGGAAAGACGAAGGTTCTCGAATAGCCACTTTACACGGTCTATCGACAGCCGAAGTAAGTCCTTAAGCTGAAATATATTAAAGAATTAATTATGAACATATTAAATGATAATGTTTGATAAATTTTAGTACATATTTATGTCATAGCCGAATGTATATAAGTATATTAGATTGATTGCATAATTTGATAATGTGATATGAATAAGTGTCTCGATGCGAATTGCGGGATTGTACGATGACGTAATGATTTTATTTGTTTAATGTGAATAAGCTTAGTTGAATTGGATATGTAATATAATTATGAAATGTGTGTGGAATGATTGATCACATTGATGTGTTTCGGGCTTTAAGCGTAGCAGGCCTAGTGCCGGTGATTTATTTCAGGCTTTAAGCCTAGCAGGCCTAGTGCCGGTGATTTATTTCAGGCTTTAATCCTAGCAGGCCTAGTGCCGGTGATTTATTTCAGGCTTTAAGCCAAGCAGGCCTAGTGCCAGTGACTTATTACGGGCTCTGAGCCTAGCAAGCCTTGTGCCGGTGTTACTTATCGGGCTTTGAAGCCTAGCAGGCTTGATGCCGGTGATGTGTTTTACAAAAGAGAAACCGAATTTTGTTCAAGGCAAACCATAGCTAATGTATCTAGTTAACGGTTCAGGTAAGCATGTAAGGTATGTTATGTTTAATGTTACTTGAGTCGAGTTAATACTATGAGAACAGTGTTGTGTACATTTGAGGTTAAGATTGATGTGCATGAGTATTATATGATTGAATTTGAGCTTGAATGTACTATTATGGAGAATCGGTTTTCAAATAGAAATGCTAAGAGTAAAAGAAATATTAGTATGATAACATGGTTGATATGAATACTGTACTTATATGATTTGGAGCATGTGATTCTTGTAATATACTTATTTGTGCTTCGAAGAGATACAGGTTTATGGAAATGAAGTACAATTACTTAGGTTAATGAACTATTTAGTATTCAGCCCTGTATAAATCAATATACTTAAATGTTTATGTGCAATGTCATAAGTTGAATGATTTAAATGTTTAAGTGTTTAAATGTTATATTACCATGAGCTTAGGACTTATTAAGCTAGTAAGCTTAATTGTGTGAAATGTTCTCCTCTGTTTTATAGATTAGGTTCAAGCTACAAGCTCGTTGGGATCGTCAAGAAAGTCATCCACACTATCAATCAAATTTGGTACTCTTTCATTTTGGTTTTCGGATAGAGGCATGTATAGGAAAGACTTTGACTTTGTTTTGATGAAAACTTTTTGTTCATGTATATAATAGCCATGCGAATATGGCTAAATTTTCGGTTAAGTATGTTTTTCATGCTTTTGATATAATTGTCGGGTTATATCGTTAATGCTTGTGCAAATTCAATCAAGGTTTAAGTCAAATATGGTAAGGAAATATATGTTTGTGAAATGAACATTTTGAGTTGGGTAATGTGGTATGAATAATCATTTGTATACTCGATTATATTGAACCATAGTTGTGTTTTGTTCATAGGTTAATGATGTTAGGATTTCATGTGAGTGTTTGAGGTATAAGTTAAATTTATATAAATTATTATGATGCATGGATATTATAAAATGTATGTGGTTATATTCGGTTATAATCTAGGTACATATTGTATACATATATATGGATATATATATATAGGTTAGTTATGACATATAGGCATGATGTGTTTAGTTGTGTAATATCAATTATTAAATATACATGTTTTGCGTAAATTGAATAGTAGAAATAAATAAAAAAATAATAATAAATCTCATGAGTTATATATTTGGCAACACATGGTATTAAGTAGAAAGTATAGTTGGTTTTGGATTTCATTTGTACATGGCTAATAAACATCATATGCATGATTCAAATACGTCATTATAATGATAAGCTTATGATATATATATATATATATGCATTTATGGATAAGTTCTAGGTGATTATGTGAATGTATGAAAGCTGTATTTTCTTTGTAAATGCCTCGTAACCCTAATTCGGCGACGAATATGGGTTAGGGGTGTTACATTTGATTGGTATCAGAGCTTACGGTTTAGTTAATTTTAGGACTACCGTAGCACGTGTGAGTCTAGCTATACATGCCTTTATCATATATTAATAGTGTGGTGACTTCTGACATTCTGAACTGTGTTTTATATAGTAAATGGACACTGATCCTGAAAGAGCCGTAGCGGATGATGTAGAGAGTGTAATACCGACCGCACACGGATCGCGCTTGTAGACTCTCGACCGCCGGTAGCCACGAGGGGAGGCTAAACGAGCCTTCTATCAGATGATGAATGAGTGGTTTACCCAGTTTATTCAGACTAACCCGGATATACACCAACCTCCACCCCCGAATAATCCAACTCCGATACCTTCAGCACCCCCGATGATAGATCCAATGAGATCTAGTAGGCCTCAGCTTGATAAAATCCAGAAATTTGGGGCGAAGAATTCGGAACCAATGATGATGATGACGCAGAGTGAGCCGAAATGTGGCTTGATAACACTATTCGGGTATTAGATGAGCTATCTTGTACTCCCGATGAATGCCTGAAGTGTGCTATATCTTTACTTCGGGACACTGCATATCACTGGTGGAATACACTAGTATCAGTAGTCCCAAAAGAAAAAGTGACATGGGATTTCTTCCAGAATGAATTCCGTAAGAAATATATCAGCCAGAGATTTATCGACCAGAAACGTAAAGAATTTCTTGAATCAAAAGCAGGGCGAATGACCGTAATGTGAATATGAACGAAAATTTGTCGCTCTCAGCAGATATGCTAGAGAGTGTGTTTCCACCGCTTATTATGTGCAAAAGGTTCAAGATGGTTTGAATGAAGATTTAAAGTTGCTTGTTGGCATTCTTGAAATCAAAGAATTTGTGACACTAGTCGAACGAGCTTGCAAAGCTGAAGAGCTCGAGAAGGAGAAAAGAAAGGCTGAAACAGAAGCTAGAGACACTCGAAAGAGATCGTCGGGTAAGAATTTTCATTCCACATCTAAAAAGTTCAGAGATGATTTCAGCCGACATAAAGCTACTTCAGATTTACCCAGACGTGATCGACCTCCAGTGGGCTCTCGAGCTACCTCAATGGCCGGTGTTGGTAACGCCCCACAGAATCGAGTTGAATGCAAGCACTGTGGGAAATGGCATTCTGGGAGTTGCAGATTCCATGATCGGTCTTGTTTTAAATGTGGATCGTCAGATTATTTTATTAGAGAATGTCCAATGTTAGTTGAGCAGAATACAGTTCAGAACATTAAGTCGAGCAATACGTCAGTACGAGGCAGGCCACCCAGACATTCAGGCAATGTAGGTGGTAGTCAGAGAGGAATGAAGAACACTGCAGTTCAATCTGAGGCTAGAGCTCCAGCTAGAGCTTATGCTACACGAGCCAGAGAAGATGCTTCCTCCCCCGATGTCATTACCGGTACTTTCACCCTTTATGATACTACCGTGATTGCATTGATTGATCCTGGTTCGACTCATTCATATGTGTGTGAAACTCTAGTATTCGGTAAGACTCTGCCAGTTGAGTCTACTGAGTTTGTGATTCGTGTGTCCAACCCTTTGGGTAGATGTGTACTTGTTAATAAAGTGTGTAGAGGTTGCCCATTGATGATTCGAGATTCTTGCTTCCCAGCTGATTTAATGTTGTTGCCCTTCGATGAGTTCGACATAATTTTGGGAATGGACTGGTTAACTTCAAATGATGCAGTGGTTAATTGCAAAAGAAACCTTATTGATTTGAGATGCCAGAACGGTGAGATCATCAGAATTGAATCCAATGATTTAAGTGGGTTTCCTACGAAGAATATCTTCGATATTAGCCCGTATATATGTGAAAAAGGGCGCGTGCTTATTTGGCCTATGTCTTTGGATAATAAAGTGTCCGAAAAGCATATTGAATCAGACCATGCCAGTTGTGTGTGAATATCCAAAGCGTGTTTCTGAAGAACTACCGGTTTACCACCAATCTGAGAGATTGAGTTCGGCATTGAATTAGTACAGAAACGACTTCGATCTCGATAGCTCCGTGACGGATGGCACCTACAGAGTTAAAAAGAGTTGAAAGCGCAGCTTGCAAGAGTTGACAGATAAGGGTTTTGCACGACCGAACTTTTCCCCTTAGGGTGCACCGATTCTTTTTGTGAAGAAGAAAGATGGAACGATGCGAATGTGTATTGATTATCGGCAATCGATAAGGTAACTATAAAGAATAAGTACCAAGTACTCTCGGATTGATGATTTGTTTGATCGGTTGAAAGGGGCTTGATGATTTTTGAAGATAGATTTGAGATCGAGTTATTATCGATTCTGAGTCGAGAGATACAGATGTGCCAAAGACTACATTCCGGACGAGGTACGGACATTTTGAGTTTCTGGTTATGCCTTTTGGACTCACTAATGCACCTGCTATTTTTATGGATCTAATGAATCGAGTCTTCAGATAGTTTTTGGATCGGTTTGTAGTAGTGTTTATTGATGATATACTGATCTACTCCAAAAATGAAACCGAGTATGCCGAGCATTTGAGATTAGTGCTACAAACTTTAAGAGATCAACAGTTGTATGCGAAGTTTAGTAAGTGTGAGTTCTAGATGAAAGAAGTCAGCTTTTTGGGACATGTTGTTTCAGCATCAGGTATTCGAGTCGATCCGAACAAAATTTCGGCTATACTTGATTGGAAGCCACCAAAGAATGTTTTCAAGATTCGAAGTTTTCTGGGACTTGCGGGCTATTACAGACGGTTTGTGAAAGGTTTTTCTGTGATAGCTACACCTTTGACAAAGCTACTAACGAAAGATGTCAAGTTTGAATGGTCAGAGAAGTGTCAGAAAAGTTTCGAGCAGTTGAAAGCCCTTTTGACTGAAGCTCCAGTGTTAGCTCAGCCTGAATCGGGAGAATTTGTTGTGTATTCTGATGCTTCCTTAAGTGGTTTGGGCTGTGTATTGATGCAGGAAGGCAGAGTAGTAGCCTACGCATCGAGACAATTGAAGCCGCATGAAAGAAATTACCCGACGCATGATTTAGAGCTTGCAGCCATTGTATTCGCACTGAAAATTTGGCATCATTATTTATTCGGTGAGAAATGTCACGTTTATTCGGATCATAAAAGTCTAAAGTATTTGATGACTCAGAAAGATCTAAACTTGAGACAACGCAGATGGTTAGAATTGTTGAAAGACTATGAGTTGGTGATTGACTACCATCCAGGGAAAGCTAACGTTGTTGCAGATGCGTTAAGTCGAAAATCATTGTTTGCTCTTCATGCAATGAACGCACAGATGGCTATATCTGATGATGGTTCGATCATAGCCGAGTTACAAGCAAGACCGATGTTTATTCAGCAAATTTGTGATGCACAGAAAGTTGACAAAGATTTGATTGCTAGTCGAATTCAGTGTGAAAAAGGTGCAGAATCAGATTTTCAGATTGATGCAAATGACTGTTTGAATTTTAAAAGCCAAATTTGTGTTCCGAAGAACTCAGATTTGATACAGATGATTCTGAGTGAGGCCCATAGTGGTCGACTATCGATACATCCGGGTAGTACAAAAATGTATAACGATTTGAAACAGTTCTATTGGTGGCCTGGCATGAAATGGGATATATCTAAATTTGTTTCGAAATGCTTAGTTTGTCAGCAAGTAAAAGCTGAGCATCAAGTGCCATCCAGACTACTTCAGCCAATCATGATACCGGAATGGAAATGGGATAGAATTACAATGGATTTTGTATCCGGTCTCCCTATGACACCGAGTAAGAAAGATGCCGTTTGGGTTATAGTTGATAGACTGACCAAATCAGCTCATTTTGTACCAGTTCATACGGACTATTCACTCGATAAACTTGCCGAATTGTATGTCTCACAGATTGTGAGACTGCATGGTGTACCGAGATCCATTGTTTCAGACAGAGACCCGAGATTCACATCGCGATTTTGGGAGAAGTTGCAAGATGCTTTAGGCACTAAACTTCATTTTAGTACAGCCTTTCATCCACAGACAGACGGTCAGTCTGAGCGAACTATTCAGATACTTGAGGACATGTTGAGATGTTGCGTTCTCGAGTTTGAAGGTACGTGGGAACGATACCTATCATTGATTGAATTTGCTTACAATAATAGCTTTCAATCTAGTATCAAAATGGCACCTTATGAAGCCTTATGCGGCGAAAATGTCGAACACCATTATACTTGGATGGGCTCCGCGTGAGAATAAGATACACGGGGTTGATTTGATTAAAGAAACGGAACAAAAATGGCTGTGATTAGAGATACTTTGAAAGTCGCCTCGGATCGACAAAAGTCTTATGTCGACTTAAAGCGTAAAGATATTGAATTTCAAATCGGAGATCGAGTATTCTTGAAAGTTTCTCCGTGGAAAAAGTACTCGATTTGGTCGGAAGGCAAACTTAGTCCAAGATTCATCTGGACCTTATGAAATCACCGAATGTATTAGGCACATTGCTTATAGATTAAAGTTGCCCTCTCGAGTTAGAAAAGATACATGACGTATTTCATGTTTCGATGCTTAAATAAGTCTGATCGAGATCCGTCTCATGTAATCTCACCATCAGAGATTGAGATCCGACCCGATTTGGCATATGATGAAGAACCGATCCGTATCTTAGCTCGGGAAATAAAAGAGTTGAGAAATAAGAGAATTCCATTAGTAAAGGTACTATGGAATCGTCACGGAGTTGAAGAGGCTACGTGGGAGCCTGAGGATTCAATGACGCAACAATATCCGACCTTGTTTAACGGTAAGATTTTCGGGGACGAAAATCCTAAAGGGGGGAGAGTTGTAACAAACCGAATTTGACCCTAGTCGGAATGGTGGTTTCGGGACCACGAATCTGAGTCTAAGAAATATTTTAATATTATATTTTGAGTTTATTATATGTGAATTGATGTGTGTGAAAGTTTCGTATGAAAATTTTATTGTTTAAGTGCTTAATTTGATCAAAAAGGACTTAATCGCGTAATGCATAAAAGTTGCATGCTAGAGTGAAAAGTGCTTATATGAGGATGGATTTTTAATATGGAGTATTAAAAGTGAAATTAACTCATTTTATGAGTTAGTGGGTGGCAAAGGTCAAGTATAACCTTATGTTATAAATTGTTTTTATTATTAAATAAAGGTTAAAATGGTAAAACATAAAAAAATGTTATTATATGTCATATTACATAAAATTTAAAAGCCATATTTTTGTTCTTCATCTTGAAATGCTGAAAGTTAGCCATGAAAATAAGGGTTTAAAAGCTTGGAAGGTTCGGCCATCATCTAGCTAAAATTCAAGGTGTGTTTTCTTCGGTTTTTAATAATTTCTAAGTTTTTGAGATCGTTGCTTCGAACCGTAGCTGACCCATGTTAAAATTTTTGAATCTAAGCATGCTTGATGTTCGGCTATTGATAGGTTTATATGGTTTTTGATGTTTGATGATGTTAGATAAAAGATGAGTTAAAAATTAGTATATTATGTATTGGAAGTTTTGATGAATTTTTGTTTTTAGGGTCAAATTGTAAAATTGAAATTTTAGAGGGGCTTAATTGCAAAATAAGTGAAATGTGAGGGCTTGTAAAGTCCCTAGGAATATTCAGCCCTTGTATAGTCTTAGCTATTTTGGTGTATTTTGTGTGTTATGCAAATAGGACTAAATTGCAAAGTTGTGAAATATTAAGGGATAAATAGTAATTTACCCATTTATGTGTTTTGGGACTAAATTGAAATGAAATGTGCTTGAATGAGATTACTTTTGATATGTTTAGATCAAGAACAAAGAAAAACGGAATTAGATCGGGGAAAGACGAAGGTTCTCGAATAGCCACTTTACGGTCTATCGACACCAAGAAGTAAGTCCTTGTCAAAATATATTAAAGAATTAATTATGAACATATTAAATGATAATGTTTGATAAATTTTAGTACATATTTATGTCATAGCCGAATGTATATAAGTATATTAGATTGATTGCATAATTTGATAATGTGATATGAATAAGTGTCTCGATGCGAATTGCGGGATTGTACGATGACGTAATGATTTTATTTGTTTAATGTGAATAAGCTTAGTTGAATTGGATATGTAATATAATTACGAAATGTGTGTGGAATGATTGATCACATTGATGTGTTTCGGGCTTTAAGCGTAGCAGGCCTAGTGCCGGTGATTTATTTCAGGCTTTAAGCCTAGCAGGCCTAGTGCCGGTGATTTATTTCAGGCTTTAATCCTAGCAGGCCTAGTGCCGGTGATTTATTTCAGGCTTTAAGCCAAGCAGGCCTAGTGCCAGTGACTTATTACGGGCTCTGAGCCTAGCAGGCTTGAATTTTGTTCAAGGCAAACCATAGCTAATGTATCTAGTTAACGGCTCAGGTAAGCATGTAAGGTATGTTATGTTTAATGTTACTTGAGTCGAGTTAATACTATGAGAACATTGTTATGTACATTTGAGGTTAAGATTGATGTGCATGAGTATTATATTATTGAATTTGAGCTTGAATGTACTATTATGGAGATTCGATTTTCAAATAGAAATGCTAAGAGTAAAAGAAATATTAGTACGATAACATGGTTGATATGAATACTGTACTTATACGATTTGGAGCATGTGATTCTTGTAATATACTTATTTGTGCTTCGAAGAGATACAGGTTTATGGAAATGAAGTACAATTACTTAGGTTAATGAACTATTTAGTATTCAGCCCTGTATAAATCAATATACTTAAATGTTTATGTGCAATGTCATAAGTTGAATGATTTAAATATTTAAGTGTTTAAATGTTATATTATCATGAGCTTAGGGCTTACTAAGCTAGTAAGCTTAATTGTGTGAAATGTTCTCCTCTTTTTTGTAGATTAGGTTCAGGCTACAAGCTCGTCGGGATCGTCAATAAAGTCGTCCACACTATCAATCAAATTTGGTACTCTTTCATTTTGGTTTTCGGATAGAGGCATGTATAGGAAAGACTTTGACTTTGTTTTGATGAAAACTTTTTGTTCATGTATATAATAGCCATGCGACTATGGCTAAATTTTTGGTTAAGTATGTTTTTCATGCTTTTGATATAATTGTCGGGTTATATCGTTAATGCTTGTGCAAATTCAATCAAAGTTTAAATCAAATATGGTAAGGAAATATATGTTTGTGAAATGAACATTTTGAGTTGGGTAATGTGGTATGAATAATCATTTGTATACTCAATTATATTGAACCATAGTTGTGTTTTGTTCATAGGTTAATGATGTTAGGATTTCATGTGAGTGTTTGAGGTATAAGTTAAATTTATATAAATTATTATGATGCATGGATATTATGAAATGTATGTGGTTATATTCGGTTATAATCTAGGTACATATTGTATACATATATATGGATATATATATATAGGTTAGTTATGACATATAGGCATGATGTGTTTAGTTGTGTAATATCAATTATTAAATATACGTGTTTTGCGTAAATATGAAAAGTAGAAATAAAAAAATAATAATAAATCTCATGAGTTATGTATTCGGCAACACATGGAATTAAGTAGAAAGTATACTTTGTTTTGGATTTCATTTGTACATGGCTAATAAACATCATATGCATGATTCGAATACGTCATTATAATGATAAGCTTATGATATATATATATGCATTTATGGATAAGTTCTAGGTGATTATGTGAATGTATGAAAGCTGTATTTTCTTTGTAAATGCCTCGTAACCCTAATTCGGCGACGAATATGGGTTAGGGGTGTTACAATAAATATACATATATATGTGGGTATGAGATTAGAAATGCTATGTGCGGAATTGAATTAGATGGCACTAAGTGTGCGTAATTGAAATTGAGACAGAGATGGATAGCATTGTGTGTGCTAAGTAATGGAAGCTTCGGCTTCATTGATTGGCACTGTGTGTGCGATACCGAGATGAATTCGGTTTAAAGTACATGCACTAAGTGTGCGATGATATTTATGCTTTGGTTATGAAATTGGCACTAAGTGTGCGATTAAATCGAATGATTAACAAAGGTTGAAAGGGATGTAATATCGAGCAATTGAGTAGCATGAATTGTGAGTAACTATGTGTTGGCTAAGGTATGTATTGAACCTTTGTGGTTGATGAAGTTGTAAATGGAATTATGAATGGTGTGTATATTTATGAGTTGAACTATGTGATGGATTAACTTTGTCTATTGTATTTGATTTATTGACTTGAATGTATTATATTATGAACTTACTAAGCTTACTGTGTGAATTGTTTCTCTCTTTTACAGTGTCAGTAAAGCTAGCTTGGATTTGAGGATCGTCAGTGACTCAATCACACTATCGGCCAACTATTTTGGTATTTTGAAAGTTGTATATATATGTGGTATATGGAATGTATAGACTAGTAGATATGGTATAGTTTGAGATGTTAGACCTTGCTATGTTACATGGCTTGGAAGTTGGATGATTTTGGATATTATGTGTGAGATTTGTAAATGATGAATGTGGTATGAAATAGTAAGGTTGGAAATGGTATAATTCAAGCTTAAATTGGTTATTGAGAATGACGTTTAAATCTAGAATTATGAGATGAATGGCATGATGCTTGTTCGATATAATTTAGGATGTGAAATTGGTATTTTAGATGAATTTAATTAAGATGAGATTGAGTATGGTTATAGATGGTATAGTTGATGGTGAATTGGTGTTTGTATTGGTATGTTTGATTGTATTTTGAGGCATGAATTGGTATTAGAGTGATGGTTATATATGATTCTAAGTGTGGATGGTAATTTGGCCTTGAAAAATAGCCTATAATTGCCCACGCGGTTGAGCACAAGGGCGTGTGGCTCGACTGTGTCATGAAGGTTTGTAATTTGGTGCAAAACAGGCTCGACCACTCGGCCGGACACGAGCGTGTGTTGATCGGCTATGTGGTGCAAGTTAGTGTCAATCACGGGTGAGGCACACGAGCTTATCTCAGGCCGTGTGAGGCACACAGCCTACCCACACAGGCGTGTAACTTCTATAACTTAGAAAAATGTTAATATTTCATAAATTTTCATATGAGTTTAGTTTAGTCTCGGCTCCTTTCTAACACGTGTTTAAGGTTTCGTAGACCTCATAAGGGACTATATGATTGTGAATTATGTTGTTTGAATGACTTTGTGTTGGAAATGATATGAAATGTCCAGAAATTATTAGTAATGCCTTCTTAACCCTAGTCTGGTGACGGTTACGGGTTAGGAGTGTTACATTTTATTGGTATCAGAGCTATGATTTAGTCGATTCTCGGACTAACGTAGTGCGTTTGAGTCTAGCTATACATGCCATATTTATAATTGCGATAGTGTGATTGATCTTGACAGTTAAAAATGTGTTTTCATATAGTAATGGATCCTGATCGAGCAGTTGCTGATGATGTAGAGAGTAACGCACCTGCTCCGCTTAAGGGACAGCGCCAGCCAGATCTAGGCCGAATGATGGTAGCCAAGAGGGAGAGGCTAAACAAGCCTTCTTCCAAATAATGAGTGAGTGGTTTTCGGAGTTCGTTCGAATGAATCCAGCTGCTCCACAACCTCCACCCCCACAAGTACCTGTTGTGCCACAAGTGACAGATTTGATCCGATTGAATAAGCCTCTTGTAGATATAATTCGAAAGTATGAGGCCGAAGAGTTTATGGCCACAGCTGATGATAATGCCGAGCGAGCTGAGTTTTGGCTTAATAATACTATTAGAGTGTTTGATGAGATGTCGTTGACTCCTGATGAATGTATTAAATGTGTAGTTTCCTTGTTAAGAGATATGACATATAACTGGTGGAAGGCATTGATATCTGTGGTTCCGAAAGAGAGAATCACCTGGGATTTTTTTCAAGTTAAATTTTGAAAGAAGTATATCAGTCAACAATTCATAGATTAGAAACGTAAATAGTTTATAGAGTTGAAACAAGGTCGCATGTCCATTACTGAGTACGAACGTGAGTTTGTGAGACTGAGCCAATACACGCGGGAATGTGTTTCGATTGAAGCTACTATGCACAAACGTTTCATTGAAGGGCTGAATGAAGACATTAAATTGTTGGTTGGGATACTTGACATAAATGAATTTGTTGTTTTAGTTGAAAGAGCCTAGAAGGCCGAGGAGCTTACTAAAGAAAAGAAGAAAGCTAATTCTAAGGTTAGAGATGAAAGAAAAAGATCAATGAGTAAGTTTTCTCAACCTTCGACGAAGAGATTTAGAGATGCAAGCAATCTTTCAAATACTTCATTTGGACATTCGGGTAGAGACCGTCCAAGACAAAGTGTTGGTCCACAAACTCAAGCTCCAATTGAATCAAGTGTTGGTAGTGTTAAAAGCAACAAGCCTGAGTGTAGATAGTGTAGAAGACGACACGTTGGAGAGTGTTGGGGCAAGTACAACAATAGAACTTGTTATAAGTGTGGATTACGAGATCATTTTATTCGAGATTGCCCAGAGTTAGCTGAAAAAGATAATGTTCAAAGTGTGAGACTGAGTAACAGAACGGCTAGGGGTAAACCTCCCAGAAACACCGGAAATGTGAGTAGAAGTCAGAGAGGGACTACGGGTACAACTTTGAGATTCGAGGCAAGAACACCTGCCCAAGCTTATGCTATACGTGCATGAGAAGAATCGTCATCTCCAGACGTCATTACTGGTACTTTTGCTCTATTTGATACTGATGTGATTGCATTGATAGATCCAGGTTCTACTCATTCCTATGTGTGTGTGAACCTAGTATCTAGTAAGACTCTGCCTGTTGAGTCTACTGAATTCGTGATTAGAGTATCGAACCCCTTAGGCAAGTGTGTCTTGGTTGATAAAGTATGCAAGAACTGCCCGTTGATGTTTCAGGATTGGCTCACTTTGCATAGTGCCATTGTGAATTGTAAATGAAAGAGTATTGATTTGAGAAGTTAGATTGGTGAGATGGTTCAAATTGAATCCATTAAGTTGAATGGACTGCCGGCTGTTATATCTTCAATGAAAGCTCTGAATTATGTGAAAAAGGGTTGCGAAGCCTATCTTGCATATGTGATAGATACAAAAGTGACAGAAAAGAAAGTAGAATCTGTACCTGTGGTATGTGAGTTCCCAAATGTGTTTCCTAAAGAACTACCGGGAATACCTCTGATACGGGAAGTTGAGTTTGGTATTGATTTAGTGCCGGGGACGACTTCTATTTCAATAGCTCCGTATAGAATGGCACCAATAGAATTGAAAGAGTTAAAGTCACAGTTGCAAGAGTTGACCGATAAAGGATTTGCTCTGTAACACCCCAAACCCAGCCTAGAAGTTATAACCGAATCTGGCAGTGTCACATTGGAGTGCTTTTTAGAAACCCTTTTTCTTCCTTGTTGAAAAAAACTCGTTTGGAGGTGTAAGCCTCTTCGTAGAACTTATGTTAAACCAGCATTTTGTTAATCAATTTAAAATGTCATTACTTCAAAAACCTTGTTTGTTTGCGGAAGCTTAAAAATCGTTAGGGAAACATAGTGTTTTGAAAACAATTATCGTTTTGGGAAAACCGCGTTCTACTTCTAACATGTATAAATCATAATGATTAAAACCTCATATTGAAAACTATAAAATTGGAGAGGCCTTATTACAAATATAAAAAAATCCAGACAAAAACTAATAATAAATAAAAGCCAAGTAAACAAAAACAGGAGCAGTACTGTGGCCACCTTCGATTCCCTCGCAGCTCCAAATCCACTAAGTCTGGGGATTACCTGTACAGTTAGACAAAAGGGTGAGTTTGTGAAAACTCAGTGTGTAATCCCTTATAATACAAACAATTAGATATACGGTATGCAGAAACAGACTGGGCCTGAGCCCCTCACAGACACAGTATTAGGTGGGTTTTAGCCCATAACAGAACCAAGTGGACCTAAGCCCATTACAGAATCAGTATCAGATGTAGATATGCAGACAAAAATCTAGCCCAATCCAACCAATTCACCATGTGGGGATAAAATCGACCCACCCAGCCAACACACCAAGCTTAGCACCGGTTGTGACACTAAGTCAACAGAAGGGCTCTCGCATCAGATATCTGAAACGACTAAAAGTCATAAATATCGCAAAGATCGTCATAATGAAACGGCTAAAAGCCATAAATATTGCAGCATCGCTATCGATTAACAGAACGGCTAAAAGGCATAAATATCGCAGCATCACTGCCAGTTAACAGAACGACTAAAAGCCATAAATATCGCAGCATCACTGCCGGTTAACAGAACGGCTAAAAGCCATAAATATCGCAAAAAGGCTGAAAGCCTTGTACAGGACGACAATGGGCCGTACACTTCCTCCGTAACTTTGTCCTAACCCCATGCAATATGTTGTGTATGTCATGCTCAATCATTACACGTGTATGCAAGATGGCCATGCTCAGTAACAATCATTTAAACATGTAATAAAAGCATATCAGTTATTCAACCACAATCAAATTAGTCAACTCATAGTCTAAGTCAGTCATTTACCCACAAGGGCAACATAGTCATCTTACCCTATAAGGGTATTTCAGTAATCCTACCCTTCAGGGGTATTTTAGTAATTCTACCTTACAGGGGTATTTCGGCAATTTTACAACCCAAGGGTATTTCAGTAATTTTGCAAACCAAGGGTATTTTGGTAATTTCACAAATCAGGGGTATTTTAGTAATTTTACAATCTGAGGGTATTTAGGTAATTTTACAAATCGAGGGTACTTCGATAATTTCACAAACTGATGGTATTTTGGTAATTTCGCAAATCAGGGGTATTTTGGTAATTTCACAAATTAAGGGTATTTTGGTAATTTCACAAATTAGGGGTATTTTGGTAATTTCACAAATCAGGGGTATTTCGGTAATTTCACAAATCAAGGGTATTTCGATAATTTCACAAATTAGGGGTATTATGGTAATTTTACAAATTGACGGTACTTCGGTAATTTTGTAAACGAAGGGTATTTTAGTAATTTTGTAAACCAAGGTATTTCAGTAATTTTGTAAACCAAGATATTCTAAATAGAGATAATGATGCAAATGGGCCTAGGGCCTATTCTCGGCCCAAAATGGGCCCACACGCTCGTGTGACCCATTTAACCCAAATCTAGCCACAGATATGGGATTCACATAGACCAGTCCAATATCTACTACACAATTTATTCATATTGGCCCACGGGCCCACTTGGCCCAAAGCAGCCTAAACCCACAAGAGCACTCATGATGACCTCAACTATCACGTCGAAGCTCCCACACGTGCGCTCGCACGCTCATGTGGCTACCATCACCGTATGACCGGTATTTCGGCATTTGCAGCCCTACAGCTAGAGTAGTGCGAAATATACACCTGATAGGAATCTGAAGCTAATCCACGCTCCGAACACTCCTATGCCCAAACACCAACCAAGGTATCCTTACTCTCCTCATAGATTGCTCTATTTAAAGCCAACTTCTTGCCTACTCTCTCGCTAGCTTCCCGATGTGGGATCCCTCCTTCAGCAGAGTTTAATTCCATCACAACCACCTGTCGTCTCAACTTAGCAAAATAAATATCCCTATTTGCTTGCAATGGGATTCGAACCCTTGCCCTCTCCTATGCTCCAAACGCTACATGCCACAACACAAGCTCCTTTTGTGAATTAAAACATGCACAACTAAATATAAGTCCATGGGCCAAAGTTTAAGTTCATTTAAAAAGAAATCAAAATGAATTGCAAGCGCAAAGACTTGAACCTTGGACCCCTTGCTTCCTCTATGACGTCACTTTCTTACCCCCATGTGGCGCCATTTGCCACTAGACCACAACTCCTTTTGTGTCATTTTCTCCACATTTTATTCTTAAAGCCTACTTACTAACTCCTAGGGTTTTATTCACCTAAAACCAAAATTTTTCTAAAGCCCAAGTTTGAACCCGAGACTTCATAGAAGCCCCCTAACCTTCCAAAATCACTCACCTAATAGGTCCAACTTGCATTAGTGCTGTTCTCTTGTTCTAAAAAATTTTAAAAGCTCCCAAGCCCAAGGCCCAATAGGCCCAATTTTACTAGGCCCGAAAATTCAGGACGTTACATGCTTGACTGAGTTTTTCACCCTGGGGTGCTCCTGTGTTGTTTGTGAAAAAAAAGATGGTACTATGAGGATGTGTATTGATTACCGACAGTTGAACATAGTGACGATAAAGAATAAGTATCCCTTGCCATGTATTGATGATTTGTTTGATCAGCTGAATAGAGCTACAATGTTTTCAAAAATAGATTTGAGATCAGGTTATTATCAGTTGAGAGTTAAAGAATCAGATGTACCGAAGACTGCTTTCGAAACGAGGTACGGATATTATGAAATCTTAGTTATGCCTTTTGGACTAACGAATGCTCCTAAAATATTTATGGATTTGATGAACCAGATATTCAGACCGTATTTGGATCATTTTGTTGTGGTGTTCATTGATGATATTCTAATTTACTCATATGATGAGACGCAACATACTGAGCAATTGAGAATTGTGTTACAGACCCTGTGTGAGAAGCAATTGTATGCAAAGTTCAATAAATGTGAGTTTTAGCTGTGTGAGGTAGGTTTTCTGGGGCATATTGTATTAGTTGTGGGAATACGAGTTGATCCGAGTAAGATATTAGCTATTTTAGTATGGAAGCCTCCGAGAAATGTGTCTGAAGTCCGTAGTTTTCTGGGACTAGTGGGATATTATAGACAGTTTGTGAAAGGTTTCTCGATGATTGCGACTCCATTGATGAAGTTGCTACAGAAAGATGTTAAATTCGAGTGGTCAGAAAAGTGTCAGCAGAGTTTTGAACAATTGAAAACGTTGTTGACAGAGGCACCCGTGTTAGTTCAACCTGAATCAGGTAAAGAATTCATAGTTTATAGTGATGCATCATTGAATGCTTTGGGCTGTGTGTTGATGCAAGAAGGAAAAGTCATCGCTTATGCTTTGAGACAGTTAAAGTCACATGAAAAGAACTATCTGACGCACGATCTTGAGCTAGCTGCGATTGTGTTTGCATTGAAGATTTGGTGTCACTATTTGTTTGGTAAGAAATGTCATGTTTTTACTGATCACATGAGTTTGAAATATCTGATGACTCCATCAGAATTGAATTTGAGATAGCGAAGATGGTTAGAATCACTAAAAGACTATGAGTTAGTAATTGATTATCACCCAAGCAAAGCTAATGTTGTTGCTGATGCTTTGAGTCGAAAGTTTTTATGTGCTTTGCAAGCTATGAGTACTCAGATAGATCTATGTGATAATGGTTCAATTTTGGCTGAATTGAAAGTGAGACCAATGTTCGTACGTCAAATTTGTAATGCCCAGAAAAGTGATGATGAGATGATAGCAAAACGAGCTCAATGTAATTTGAATTCTGATTCAGAATTTTGAGTTGACAGTGATGATTGTTTGGGATTCAGAGATCTAATTTGTGTTTCAAGGAATTTAGAGTTGATTCAGTTGATTTTGAATGAGATCTAGGGAGTACGAAAATGTATAATGATCTGAAAAAGTTTTATTGGTGGCATGGTATGAAACGAGACATCTCAGGATTTGTTTCGAAATGCTTGGTTTGTCAGAAGTTAAAGCTGAACATCAGGTTCCATCTGGTTTGTTACAACCAATTATGATTCCTAAGTGGAAATGGGAGAAAATCACGATGGACTTTGTGTTGGGATTGCCCTTATCTCCAGGAAAGAAAGATGCAATTTGGGTGATAATTGACAGATTGACGAAATCAGCTTATTTTGTTCCGGTAAGAACATATTATTCACTTGATAAATTAGCTGAATTGTATATTGCTGAGATTGTGAGATTGCACGGGGTGCCATTATCTATTGTATTTGACAGAGACCTGAGATTTACCTCGCGATTTTGGAAGAAATTGCAAGAGGCTTTAGGCACAAAGTTGCATTTCAGTACTGCATTTCATCTGCAAACGGATGGACAATCCGAGCGGGTCATTCAAGTTCTTAAGGATATGTTGAGATGCTGCATTATCGAATTTGGAAGTATGTGGGAAAAGCATTTACCGTTGATTGAGTTTGTGTACAATAACAGTGTTCAATCTAGTATCAAAACGGCTCCATATAAGGCTCTTTACGGTCGAAAATGTCGAACTCCATTGTATTGGACTGAGTTGAGTGAGAATAAGATTTACGGGGTTGATTTGATAAAAGAGACCGAACAGAAAGTAAAAGTGATTTGTGACAGTTTGAAAGGAGCATCAGATCGTCAAAAGTCTTATGCAGACTTGAAACAAAAAGATGTCGAAATTGAGGTTGGTGACAAAGTGTTTTTGAAAGTGTCTCCGTGGAAGAAAATACTTCGATTTGGCCGAAAAGGCAAGTTGAGTCCGAGGTTTATCGGACTGTATAAGATCATTGAACGAGTTGGGTCGGTTGCTTATAAATTGTTGTTACCACCTGAATTAAAGAAAATTCATAATGTATTTCATGTATCGGTGCATCGACGATACAGATCAGATCCATCGCATGTGATTGCTCCTACTGAGGTTGAGATTCAGTCAAATTTGTCGTATAGTGAGGAATCGATTCGAATTTTGGCACGAGAGACCAAAGAGTTGAGAAACAAAAGAATTTCCTTAGTGAAAGTGTTAGGGCACAAACATAGAGTTGAAGAGGCTACGTGGGAGCCTGAAGATGTTATGAGAGGGCAATATCCAAGCCTATTCACTGGTAAGATTTTCGGGGGCGAAAATCCTTAAGGGGGAGAGTTGTAATCGCCCGATTTAGACCCTAGTTAGAACAGTGGTTTCGGGACACAAATTCGAGGTCGGAATAATATTTTTATATTATTTTTGGTGTTTATAATATGAGATTGAGCATGTCTGAAAGTTCTGTGTGAAAGTTTTATCGTTTATGTGTTTAATTTGAGAAAATAACCTAATCGCATAAAATGCAAAAGCTGTGTGCTGATTGTTAAAGTGCTTATTTGGCATGGCTTTATAAATATAAAGTCCTTATGATGTTATTATGCCATTTTTAAGCTAGTGGAAAATTATATCCATAGATTAAATGTTTTGTATTAAAATTTTATTAAGGGTAAAAAGGTAATATGATAATTAAACTTAATTTAATAAAATAAAAAGCATGAAAATTGCCATTCTCATCTTTCTTTCACTGAAAATTAGAAAAGAAAAAGAAGCTTGAAGCTTGTGATATTCTGCCATTGATGTTCTTGATTCAAGGTTAGTTTTTGATCGGTTTTTGATAACTTCTATGTTTTTGTAATCGTTGCTTAATTCTCTTTAAAACCCATGCTTCAATTTTGTGAATTGATGAAGATTTTGAAAAGTTCCATAAATGAATTCATGAGTTTTGTGATGTTTGATGATGAAATATGAAAGTTATGTGATAGATTAACATAGTTTGTCTTTGGATTTTTGGTGATTTTGAGTAAATTGGACTAAATTGTGAAAATAAGAAATTGGAGGACTAAAATGTAAAATAAATGGAATGTGTGGGCTTGAACGGATACAAGGAGAATTCAGCTAGGCATGGGTAAAATGAAATTATGTGTATTTGATGATTTTATGAATTAGGGACTAAAGTGTCAATGTGAAAATGTGAGGGCTATTTTTTAAAATGCCTTAAACATGTGTGTTTGGACTCAATTGAATGATTTGGTGATTGAATGAGATAAATTTGAATATGTATTGACCAAGAAAGGAGAGATTAGGATCAAGATCGAGGCAAAGAAAAAGTGCTTGAGTGATCGATTAGTCTCGGTATTTCGACGTCCGAGGTAAGTTCGGATATAATACGTATTGTTAAATTATGTTTTAGAATTAAGGAATAAATATATATATATGTGGTTATGAGATTAGAAATGCTAGTGCGGAATTGAATTAGATGGCACCAAGTGTGCATAATTGAAATTGAGACAGAGATGGATAGCATTGTGTGTGCGAAGTTATCAAAGCTTCGGTTTCATTGATTGGCACTGTGTGTGCGATACCGAGATGAATTCGGTTTAAAGTACATGCATTAAGTGTGCGATGATATTTATCCTTTGGTTATGAAATTGGCACTAAGTGTGCGATTAAATCGAATGATTAACAAAGGTTGAAAGGGATGTAATATCGAGCAATTGAGTAGCATTAATTGTGAGTAACTATGTGTTGGCTAAGGAATGTATTGAACCTTTGTGGTTGATGAAGTTGTAAATGGAATTATGAATGGTGTGTATATTTATGAGTTGAACTATGTGATGGATTAACTTTGTATATTGTATTTGATTTATTGACTTGAATGTATTATATTATGAACTTATTAAGCTTACTGTGTGAATTGTTTCTCTCTTTTACAGTATTAGTAAAGCTAGCTTGGATTCGGGGTTCGTCAGTGACTCAATCACACTATCGGCCATCTATTTTGGCATTTTGAAAGTTGTATATATATGTGGTATATGGAATGTATAGGCTAGTAGATATGGTATATTTTGAGATGCTGGACCTTGCTATGTTACATGGCTTGGAAGTTGGATGATTTTGGATATTATGTGTGAGATTTGTAAATGATGAATGTGGTATGAAATAGTAAGGTTGGAAATGGTATAATTCAAGCTTAAATTGGTTATTGAGAATGACGTTTAAATCTAGAATTATGAGATGAATGGCATGATGCTTGTTCGATATAATTTAGGATGTGAAATTGGTATTTTAGATGAATTTAATTAAGATGAGATTGAGTATGGTTATAGATGGTATAGTTGATGGTGAATTGGTGTTTGTATTGGTATGTTTGATTGTATTTTGAGGCATGAATTGGTATTGGAGTGATGGTTATATATGATTCTAAGTGTGGATGGTAATTTGGCCTTGAAAAATGGCCTATAATTGCCCAGAAGGTTGAGCACAAGGGCGTGTGGCTCGACCATGTCATGAAGGTTTGTAATTTGGTGCAAAACAGGCTCGACCACAGGCTGGACACACGGGCGTGTGACTGGCCGTGTGGTGCAAGTCAGTGTCGACCACGAGTGAGGCACATGGGCATGTGTCAGGCCGTGTGGACAAGTCAGTATGTATGCCTTATTTTTCCACGACTTGGACGCACAGGCATGTCCGAGGCCGTGTGAGGCAAACAGCCTAGCCACACTAGCGTGTGACCTCTGTAACTTAGAAAAATGTTAAAATTTCAAAAATTTTCGTATGGGTTTGGTTTAGTCCCGATCCCTTTCTAACACGTGTTTAAGGTCTCGTAGACCTCATTAAAGGACTATATGATTGTAAATTATGTTATTTGAATGACTTTGTGTTGGAAATGATATGAAATGTTTAGAAATGATTAGTAATGCCTCTTAACCCTAGTCCGGCGACGGTTACGGGTTAGGGGTGTTACATTTAAGTTCATGATTACCACTTAATCATTCATAATGCTTACTCTTTTGTCTTATAGATACCATTTACGTGTCTTGGCATTAGCCTTAACATTAGTCTCTTCATTATAACTTGTCACATTATTTAGTAAGTTATTTCCATTCTCTTAATCACACACTCATCCTTTATGAGGGATTATAGTTTCCACATTTGGTTCAACCACTTTTCATTTGTCAAAGCTCATATTTTACTATATTCTCATAGTAACTTTATTCGGCATCTAAGCCTGCCTTTCCTCTCTCTCAAACTCAATGATTCACAATTTAATCATATACATTAATCTATATCATAATCCAAATTAGGCTCATAAGCTTATCACATGATCACCTTCAAACCTTGTCATACATCGATTCATAATAAATGGAGATTACTGACCGCAAGGTTATCAATGTCTCTCAAGCATAACTTATTCGTATGCCTTCTTACCATGAATTCATCATATACCAAATTCACTTCACATGAGTTCTAAGTACATACCTGTACCACCCGTGACATTGTCACATACTTCCTCGTTTTCAACATACCTGTTGAATCACTCGAAATGCTAAAAGATACTCATAAGTCTCATACAAATGGTATCATATCAATGCCATATTTTTGATATGGTCTTACATGAAATATCATATTCAACGCCATGTCCCTGACATGGTCTTATACGAAATCTCATACGGAGGCCATATCCTAGATATGGTCTTACACGGAACCTTAATAACCTTAGTATCATGGCATTTGCATTCTATCCATTCTTAAAGTTCAATTAAAGATTTTTATTCCTTAACATCTCGTCAAACTCGTAAATAATATATTTCATAGAGATAATATACAATTCGTACAATATCGAAATATCAAATACACCACATCAGGTTCATTATTTACACACGAACTTACCTCGATATCAAAAGGGTAAAAAGCGACCTAATCATCAATTTCTCTTTTTTCCCCCATTCTAGGTCTGAATCTCGTTTTCTTTGATCTATAACATCACATTTAGCTTATTCATTAGTCACATTATTCATTGTGACTCAAAAATGATACTATGGCAAAAATTATATTTTTGCCCGTAAACTTTGTCAAAATTACGATTTTACCCCTAGGCTCGTAAAATGAAATGTGTTCATTTTTCACACACCCAAGCCTAGCCGATCCATATTCCTTCTTATAGCAACTCAAGATGTCAATTATTACACACATTTACCAGCTATTTTACAACCTTTACCAAAAAGGTCCTTTTAAGTGTTTTCATGGAAACACCTTTCACAAAAGTTGTGTATATAACAACTAAGACTTATTTTCTTTCATAAAAATTCAGAAAACAACATAAATGCTCTCATGGAAAAACCTTAGGTTTCAATCATTTTGCAAGATAGTCCATTCATTAGCTAGCTCAAGCTTCAAAGGTCTCAAAAGTACAAAAATCATCAAAAATAATCATCAAGATGACTTACTTGTAGAGGTGAGGAGTTGCTGAAAATTTTCACGCTTCCATGGCTATTTTTCTTGGGAAAATTTGGTGGAGAGAAGGATGAGAAATGATGATATCTTCTCTTCTCTTTATTTTATTTTATTTCTAGACAACTTACCACCAAAACCTCACCTAATTCATTGAAAATCTTATTTCTTTGTCCCATATGTCCATCTATTAACCTTAGAAAGGCCTAATTGCACATTAAGGACCTCTAATTAATATTCTACAGCTATTAGACACCTTTTGCTTGTAGAACAACACTTTCGCACTTTATGCGTTTTAGTCATTTTTCACAATTAAGCATGAAATCGCTAAAATTAATGCACCAAAATTTTCATGCACTCATATAATCATGCTATAACACATAAAATAATATTAAAATAAATTTTTTCAGCCTCAGATTAGTGGTTCTAAAACCACTGTCCTGGCTAGCCTCAAAATTAGGCTGTTACAATTCTCCCCCTTAGTGATTTTCGTCCCTGAAAATATTACCAGAAGAAGTTGCTTTCAACTTTCATGAAACATTTCCAACAACTTTTTGGAATCACAAATCAATTTAACCTCGTATATCTCTTTCTAATGACCTTTAAACTTTAGTACACAATGTTGGAGCACATTTTTTTAAAATCTAAATCACTCTCTCTTTGGAACACAAATACTCAGTAATCTGTCAAATAAGAACTCTGCACATGCTAAAATGATCATACAGATCTTTATCAAACAATTTACCACAATCCAAATGACATCTTTCTTTTTGGGAATTATAACAGTCCCGATTCAAAATCTATAGTATTTTCAACTCATTTTCTCTCTAGAATCTTCATCGACTGTAATAGTCCTGAGTACTTTTGAAATTCAACTTTTACCTGTCGACGAATCGACATTTGGACATAAACTCAAAAATATCGTGATATACATATACACTCAATCACCAGAACATCTACTCATATAAATGCTCATTTTATTATTCTTGGATGAACAGACGTGCTACTACTGAGCTCGTACCTAAACTCTTGCATAAGTTCTGGATTCATCAATACGCAAATTCTATCTTGAAATAGCAATAATAACGAGAATCATAACCGGCCTGAATTTTAAAATCAGAAGTAAACTCATTCTGAACTCATTTAGATTACCATTTACTATCACACATTTGAACTCCTCTGTTTCGCAAGGAAAAGCTCGCTTTAGCATTTAATATCGCTAGAATTAGGCCACCATCAAATAAGGTCAATCGAGTAACCAACTCGCATAAATTAAACGAGGGTTTTCCATCCAGATATCTGTACTATATCTGCTTCCCGAAAGGTAATTCAATAACTACACCATACTCCTACAATAACTTAAGCCATAATCACTGTCTTACATTCAGATTTTTCTACAACATTAGATACTTTAACTCAACAGGATTCAAGAAGCATATGACATTTTCCGTAGATCATACTATATCATCGAATTCACAAAACAAACATAAAAGTGATCGTCTCTAAATTACCAGTCGAACAGTTCTTTTTGATATACTTTAACCATCTAAAGATACAAACTACCTCTTTACATTCTGGTATTAAGATGTACTCCAATTTGTTCAGTAGCACATCGCTGAAAATTACAAATTCCTTTCTCAATTCAAACTGAACTCAGAACTAGAACTTTCAGTTAATAATATCTTCAATTACTTTCAACTTTGCTAACATGCAACAGACCATTCAAACTTCCATAATTGTGATAACTTTTCAATCAGAACAACTTCAACTTGTAAATAACATCATTTGGTTAGAATATTTCAATAGGCATATCTCGATATTATGCTTTCTAGAATCTAATTTTCTAATTCAGACTATCCGACTTCATACTCGCGAATATAAAGAATTTATTCTCTTTGTTGAAGCATGCTTAAAAAATATATGTATAGCTCGAATCATATTTTTAACAAATCAATTACTTAAATAAAAACAATTGAGTTGACTTCAACTGTCGAAAAATAACATATCAATATACTCTATTCTTCATATTGAGGATGCAGTCAAACACACAATCTCTTAAAAATTCTCTTGTTATGCTAACTAAAAACCTTTACTATCGCCTTAGCTCAGAGTAACAAGGATATCTCGATTGAATGCATTGACTTCAATTGACTTACCTGAAAAATCCATCGTACAACTTGGAACTTGCGATTTCACCACTTATACCCTTGTCAATATTAACTTCTTATATGAAAATTAGAGGTATCCAAATACTAAAATCATCACTTTTCTATGATCGAACTAAAAGCATAATCATAGTAAACTTAGCTATCACATGCTGAAGAACACACCTTAAAGATAAACCATGGTTAATAATTCAAAAAATAGAAATGATAGAAAAACTGGGGTAAGGATATCCAAGATACGATACCATACCAGAAGTCCGAGAACATAACTCATAAGAAGATAATAAGATCTTGATAATTCTTCAGAGAAAGTCAAAAGAAAAACACTGCTTATCGACTCTAGACTTCCATCATAACAGAGATAATATATGTCTCGCATATATAAGACAAAACCATGATTAGTAGAAACCTAAGAATAGTCTCACATAAAATTATTTTACCATCGACTTCATTCCAACATATTAGAATAGAATTCCAGAGAGATAAAGAAATGCTGATCATGAACCAACCAAATCAACAACACTTACATCTAATTTTACAATCAGCTAACATTCTCACACAATTATAATTTCATCAGAAAATGAACAACCACATAACCCATGAAGTTGAATAAATATCTATACAGAATACTCCAAGAGATCATTATAAACCATGATTATCATACTCAAATGTTTTTACAGCTCAAATATCATTTCTTTGACTAATTCTGTCATCATAAACCCTGTATTATTTTCCATTCACTAATAAACATCAAATTGGGAAGATTTCAGTAATACATGCTTTAAAATTCATACTTATTTGAGTCAAATAGTCGAGACTAGCTTTTTCTTTGTTCGTGACATTGCATCATCGGTGTAATCTTTAAAACATTCTGGTATTCTTCCCAAAACTGTTTCCACTTGCCAAACTATTTCCATCTCTGTATGCATTACTAATTGATAGTCTCACAATTAACTAAATATTTCGACAAAGGAAAGCGCACCTATTGAATAGTAGTATAGTTATGGTGAGTCCGGAATATCGTATCCACAAAGACTAAAAGTACTAGTAATAACTATCTTTCTATTATTTAGCCTAATAATTAAGGGGATTTTGTTTTAATCTAAAATTTAACTAACTAATTTACTATGAACGGGACAGAGGGTGAAGAAAATAATCAAATAAATCAATGAATAAAGACAATACCCAAGGAAGAATCCACCTAAACTTCACTTATTATTCTGACTATGAATTAAACGATTTATTCACTTGCCTTGATCTGTAGAAATCCCTAAATTATGTTAATATCTCTTTCGAGACTAAAAACAACTGACTCTAGGTTGATTAATTGAAATCTCTTTCTAATTAAACCCCTATCATCGCATTAACTTGATTTATGGATTCCCTTATTAGATTTGACTATAATCCGGTAGATTTATGTCATCCTATTTCTAGGGTTGCAATCAACTCCGCTTAATTATGCTAGATCTATTCTTAAACAGGGACTTTTGCTCTATTGAATAAGCACATTAAACTTGAATTAATATCTTAAAAATATTAAAGCAAGGGTTAAGAACACATAATTAAGAACAAGAACAAGTCTTTATCATGTAAATCAGATAATTAAATAATAAGATTCATCATAGGTTTCATCCTCCTTAGGTATTTAGGGAGTTTAGTTCATAGCGTAAAAGAAAAACATCTTAGAATAAAGAAAGCAACAAGACATAAAGAACCCAAAAACTTTTAGGAAAATCTATAGAGATCTTCAATCTTGAGTGAGATCTTACTTCTAAATTGATTCTGACACCTTCCTTTGAGTAATTTCTTCGTTCTACTCTGTGTGCTCCTTTAGGTCTTCCTCTTGTGTGTATTTATAGACTTTAGAATGCTTAGAAACCCTAAAAATTGGTTTTTTCTGCGTGAAAACAAAGCAGGGTACGACAAGGACAAGGGCGTGTGATCAGCCCGTGTGAGAAGGCCTAGGCCGTGTGCAAATTTGCATGGCTCTCGATCGACACGGGTTGGCACACGGGCATGTGTCCAGCCCATGTGGTTCACACGGGCATGTGCCCAGCCCGTGTGGTACTAGCTTGGTCGTGTGGATCTTTAAGATGGCCTGTTTTATCTAATTTTGGCCCGTTTTCTGTTCCTTTCGCTTCCTTATGCTCTTCTAAGTATAGAATCATGAATTTAAAGGATTTAGGAGCATGAAATTCACAAAATTGTATAATAAAACATCCAAAAATACGCTAAGCATGGGATTAAAATGTGTTACTTTTATGGTTTATCACTAATTGTTCCATCACTGAACTCTTTAGTTTCACACTTATGAACTTATTCAATTTGAATCGCATAAAATTTCGTTATAAATCAACACTGGTAAGGGGGTGAGGTTGTAAAGCCTCAAACTTGACTCTTATGACTACACACGTATGACTTAACATTCATCATTAATGTAATATCATCGTAATCACACAACTGACTCCAAGCAAATTTTCACACTTATTCATGTTACAAATGTTTTCTATCACTCATAATTTCTGACAATGAATTTACTTACTCAAGTTCCATATTAATATCTAATTAAATACCCAACATCTAACTCTGATTTCTCTTACTATCACTTGTCAAATTAGAGAACGTCTTAAGGGTTTGAGTACGTTGTTTACTTAATTGTCATAGTCCAACTATGGTCTTACTCGAAGTCTCATATAGATGCTAATGCCATATCCCAAATATGGTCTTACGCGGGATCTCATAGCGATGTCGACGCCATATCCCAGATATGGTCTTACACGAGATCATATGTCGATGCCATGTTCTAAACATGGTCTTACACTGAATCACTATTCGATGCCGATGCCATATCCCAAATATGGTCTTACATGGGATCATGTATCGATGCCAAAGCCATGTCCCAGACATGGTCTTATATGGGATCACATGTACTGCCATGGTCCAACCATGGTCTTATCCATCAATTCATCATTGAACGATCGTACTCATCTCTTGCGTTCTACTTAATTTGACCTTCCAGTTCAACTCCCATACTATTATAATATTTGTGGCATCATAACAGAGTCATAAAACAAAACATTATATATTCTCTGATTTAACAGTTAAACATGAGATTCAACTATATGGACATACTGATTGTACATTATTCAAACAAATGTACATATATACATTCCATTCATTGGGTAAGTTTACTCATCATATTCAATTAATCAAATATGTTGAGCACATAACACCGTATGCATGTCGAACCAACATGGATGAGCTTATCACCATATAACTTTCATTTCATTCCACGTTTTTCACATTTCTCAAGTTATGATTATCTCATTTCGTACCTTATTACACAAATGTCATGAACTTCTATTCATACCTTTCTGAATTTTGACACATCATAAGCACATTTCAATCATCTCATTATCATTTTTAGCATTATCGAAAATAGTTCGGTTGGGAATTATCTCTGTCTTAACAAAATAATTTCGTTAGAGCCGGGAGATATCACACTATCATGAGTAGTAATATGACATGTATAGCTAAACTCTCATACACTACGTTAGTCTGAAAATCAACTAAACCATAACTCTGATTCTACTAAATGTAACACCCCTTACCCATATCAAATGTCGAAATAGTGTATGAGGCATTACTTTACTTAATCTCGTGCGTACGCTTAATTCTGAAACATAAAAGTCCGTTCGGATTTAAAAATTTTCAAAATTCCCCTTAACAACCTTATTATAGGCTTACGAGGCCCAAAACACATCTTAAAAACAATTTGAGATCGTTTCGTGTTCTCTAGAAAACCTTAGAAAATATTATTACAAACAGGACTACACGCCCTTGTAAAGAGGGACACAACCGTGTGGGCAGGCCGTGTAACCACACACGCCCATGTCCTTAATCCGTGTGGATTTTATTTTTCGTTTCGAAGCTACAGGGGTTTTCACACGGCCTGACACACGCCCCTTTCCATAACCCGTGTTCCTCACACGGCCATGACACACCCATGTCTTCACCCGTGTCTGAAAACCTTGACATTCTGTTTATGAAGTCATCATCTCAATAAGATCACACGGCCAAGGCACATGTAACACCCCAAACCCGGTCCAAACACCACGACCGAATCTGGTATGTTACGGGGAAAAACGTGTTTGAAAATCTCGAATTTGTACTAAATAGAATTGGTAAAACTTTGATCCGTTTAGAAATACAAGTTGTTTAATATCGTTACTAAAACATTTAGACTTAGTAAAAATTTTGATTTTCAAGTTTAGAAACAATTGACTTTCATATGCTTATAAAATCAGTGCGATACCCGATGGTATAGTTGAAAACATATCGTTAAAGATTTGAAATCGTTGTTATGTCAAGTTTTAGCAAATTAACCCAATTATTCTGTTATGGCATATTAAAATCAGACTTAAAACATAATATCAAAAGGCATAATTTAAAGGCTTTTTACAAATCCGAAATAAACCCAACTGAAAGTAAATTACTAAAGTACCCAAAGCATAACATCTGAGTAAAACTTTTATTCCGCATGGCATGAGCACCCCGAGTCCATCCCGGCTCCATGTCGCGTCTTACGAGTCACCTGAAATGTCAAGGAGAGGGTGAGTCGAAGGACTCGATGTGTAAATCCCGCTCCCGAGATAAAACAACATGCTAACACACATCATACATAGCAACATAATTAATGCAACCCGATCCTAACCATCCATACACCTTTTCTACCCCGTGTACTACCAAACCACCGGTGGTGCCAAACCACTGGTGACGTCTAGTCACAATGTGTTACCAAAACACCGTGTCCCAAAGACACATTATCCATCAATGTGGTCCCAAACCACTGGTGTCCCAAAGACACAATTGTGCTACCAAAGCACTGGTGACCGAAGTCACAAATCCAAAGATGGGGCCAACCCATCGTGTGTTACCAAAACACTAGCAGACGATCCCATATCTCAAGTGGGGCCAACCCACGGTGGTCAAACCACAGGGACAAGTCGCAATGAGGTGCCAAACCTCTGGTGTCCCAAAGACACAATGTGCTACCAAAGCACTGGTGACCGTAGTCACAAATCTGGTGATGGGGCCAACCCATCGTGTGTTACCAAAACACCGCGCGTCAATCCCAGTATAATCATCTCAGTGGGGCCAACCCATCGTGGTACTGAGCCAGCTGGGCGAGACGACGAGGTACCAAACCTCTGGAGGTGCCAAACCTCTGGTGACCCAAAGTCACAAAGTGTGCTACCAAAGCACTGGTGCTCGTCAGCACAAAATATCACTGCTCCCTCCTCTCATATCACCCATCAACATACCATACTCATGTAATCATGCATCTCATGCAAGTCATGCATATTATGCCAACATACCAAGCATTATCTCTCATAGCATACATACAAAACATAGGTCATGATATTATACTTCATTAATAGTACTCATAATAGAACAGACTTACCCGAATCGTCCACATACCCCATTTGGGTATTCACTTGTCCATCATACTGTTATAATTTTAACAGGCAATTCGGTTTATTAATAATATTACTAAGTATCAGGGTGTTAGTTTACACATCTGGTATACACGAGTCTAAAATCCCAATCGAAACGATCTAAGTCCTCGAGTCACGACTCCTACAATCGGCCAAACATTGGGGTTAGGCATCTAAGACATTCGGCCATCACCATTTAGACCAACAAGGGTTTGTCGAATCACCCTTACCTTACTATTGGTTCGGTTTCTTAGCAACCCGAACCACAATGATTCCTCCTCCAACAATCAGCACCCTAACAAACCAATAGTTAATCACTAATCACTTTAAACTTAAACTTAATCGAAATCAACTGATTTCACTAACAAAAATATACCAACTGCTTACCCTTTACTTACCAATCGGTCACTTGCAGTCAAGGCTTCAATTGACTGCCTCACCTAATCACCACCACGATCAAAAGACCTATCACAAAATGATAACCCAAAAAGGTTAACACCCTTCCAAATCGACCATAATCGGTCCTTAACCAAACCATTACCAACAAAAACCAAAAGAGGAGAGATATGGCCATTCGGCCTTGCACTTACCAACACCCAATATTCGGCCAACTAGGACTTCTAGGAAGGAACCACAAGAGATTCGGCCAAGGCTACAATAGGAGAAAAGAATTCGGCTTCAGGTGTTTTAATATCCTTAAATTCGGCTTTAGTGTAAAGGAGAGAAAAAGATTGTAAATGAGTAGAGTTTCGGCACAAAAAGAAAGGAGAAAAGAAATGGAGAATTCGACTACAATGGACAAAAGAAAAGAAGATGAGGAGGAGAATATTCGGCTATTAGAGTTTCAAAAGAGAAAAGAAAAAGAATGAAAGAGGAATGCTAGGTTCGGCCAAAAGTAAAAGTGAAAGAAATCAAGCCACGGGTGTGTCTTCAAGGTGACATTGACATTCTATAGCAAGGAAAATTAGAAAACAAAAAAAAATGAGCAAAGAACAATTCGGCAAGTGCTAAAACTTTCGGTTTTGGTAAGGCACAAAGAGAGAATTGCTTCCCAAATGCTTTTGGCCGAAAATGCACAAAATGAGAAGTGCATTTCGGCACACCTCCCTTCCCTCTACCAAACCGTCCACACCCCCACTCCAACACCCCACAAAATTCGGCCAAGAATCCCCCCACTCACTCCACTCCACACATTTCAAATGTGTGGACCAAGTCACACTCCACTATTTACTCTCCACCATCCTTTTGAATGTGAAGACTTGGTCCAAGCTAGAGTTTCACTAGTCTTCTACCTCTCCTCCATGCCGTCCCAAAAGAAGTAAAAGGAGAACTCTGCAGCTCGAACACCTGGACCTCCTCTCCGAAGATGACGCCACATCAAGCTCCCCATGTGGCGCATGCTTTGCCACTCCACCAGCTCCTCTTTTGTGCTCAGAAACACAACATAAAATACACATCCCTCAGCTCTATCAGCTCCCCTGACTTAACACCCAAAACCAAAATTTTCCCATACACTCAGGCACACACCTAGGCTACAATTAAGCCCCTAAAGTATAGAAATAGCAAACTAACACTGTAAACATGCCACAACAAAATAGCCCCAACCCGGATATTACGCTTCTACCCCTTAAAAATAATTTCGCCTCGAAATTACCGGTCAAAAGAGTTGCGGGTATTGCTGTCTCATCGTATCCTCGGGTTCCCACGTGGCTTCTTCCACGCCATGATTCCGCCAAAGTACCTTAACCAAAGGCACAGACTTCCTACGTAGAACCTTCACATCCCGATCAAGAATCGCACGGTGTTCCTCCTCCATAGTCAAGTCCGGATTTACCTCGATCTCTTCCATCGCTACCACATGCGACGGATCCGAGCGATACCTCAAGCATCGAAAACGTGAAAAACGCCGTGAATCGACTAAGCTCTGCGGCAACTCAAGCCGATACGCCATCGGGTCCAACTCGTCTCAATACCTTATACGCCCAATAAACCTCGGACTTAGCTTGCCTTTTTCTACGCCAAACCTCGGCACCTTCTTCCAAGGTGAGACCTTTAAGAAGACTCGATCTCCCACAAAACTCTATCTCTTTCGCTTAAGATCGGCATAAGACTTTTGCCGGTCCGAAGCTTCCTTTAAACGAGCTGGATCAACTTAACCTTGTCCTCGGTCTCAAAGAACCAACTCGGGTCCCAATAATCGACGTTCTCCTAACTCTGTCCAACATGTAGGTGAGCGACACTTCCTACCATCTGACACCTCTCATATGGTGCCATTTTGATGCTTGCTTGGTAGTCGTTGTTATAGGCAAACTCACCTAATGGTAGAAACTCTTCCCAATCGCCTCAAGTCCGAAACACAACCTCTCAAAGATGTCTTCCAAGATCCGAATGACCACTTTACATCGCCTGCCGATCGCGGGTGAAAAGCCGTCTTTGAAATCCAAGCGCGCGTACCAAAGCTCGATGCAACGCTCTCGGAACCTCGGCGTAAACCTCGGATCCCTATCTCGAGATTATCGAAAGCGAACACCGCGCGACCTCACTATCTCTCGACACATAAAGCTTCGCCAACCTCACGAAGTGAATAGTCCACTCTCACCGGAATGAAATGGGCCGACTTAGTCAAACGGTCCACGATAACCCAAATCAATCTTTCTTGCTTGGCGTAGCGGTAACCCACTGACGAAATCCATGGTTATCCTTTCCCATTTCCACCGAGGAATCTTCACCGGTGAAAGCGCACCCACGGCAATCGATGTTCACCTTGACTGGCGACAAGTCGACACTTCCCAACAAACTTTGTCACCTCTTTCTTCAAGCCGAGCCACCAAAATCGCTTTTTAAGATCCTATACATTTTGCTACCTCCAGGATGCATAGCATAAGGACTGCTATGTGCGTCCTGAAGAATCTTCTGCCTCAGCTCAACATCTTTAGGCATACAAGCCTTACCTTGGAAACACAGAACCTCCTCACTAGACAAGCTGTAACCCTCCAAACCACCATTTCGCACTTGTAACCTTCGCGCGCTCAGCACCTCATCCTCTAATCGCTTTCGATCTGCTCAACCTAAGTAGGCTTAACTCTGCACTCTCGCTGAATACTCCCATCGTCATACAAGCTCAAATGGGCAAACAAAGCTCTTAAATCCGAAACAACCTTACGGCTCAACGCGTCTGCCACCACGTTAGCCTTGCCCGGATGATATTCAATCGAACAGTCGTAGTCCTTGAGCAACTCAACCCATCTACGCTGCCTCAAATTCAGATCCTTCTGAGTCAATAGATACTTCAGACTCTTATGATCTGTGTAGACGATTGACTTCTCACCGTACAAGTAGTGCCTCCAGATTTTTAGAGCGAAGACTACAGCTGCTAGCTTCAAGTCGTGCGTCGGATAGTTGACCTCGTGTGGCCTCAGCTGCCGAGAAGCGTAAGCCACCACCTTACCCTCCTGCATCAGCACACAACCCAATCCCGTATGTGATGCGTCGCAGTACACTGTGAATTCCTTACCAGCCTCAGGTTGAATTAAAACAGGCGCCTCTGTCAAGATCTTCTTCAACTTATCAAAACTCTCCTGCTGTTTCTCAGTCCAAACGAACGGAACTCCCTTCCTTAACAACTTAGTCATCGGTGCTGCAATTAACGAGAAACCCTCAACGAATCTTCGGTAGTATCCTGCCAAACCCAGGAAACTCCGAATCTCAGCGACTGACTTAGGAGGTTTCCAATCCAAAACCGCCTCAACCTTCCGAGGATCTACTCTAATCCCCTCAGCTGATACTACATGACCCAAAAACGTCACTTCACTAAGCCGAACTCGCACTTCATCGAACTTAGCATAGAGTTGCTTCTCCTCAAAATGCAACACCACTCTTAAGTGTGCATCATGCTCTTCTTCCGACCTTGAGTAAACCAAGATGTCGTCAATAAAAACCACGACGAAACGGTCCGGATCTCTGCTTGAAACACCCTATTCATCATATCCATAAAAGTCGCGAGCGTTAGTCAACCCGAACGGCATTACGAGAATTCGTAGTGCGTCGCATCGAGTCCGGAATCTTTGTCTTATGGATATCCGCTTCCTTAACTTTCAACCGATGATACCTGACCTCAAATCGATCTTGAAAACACCGATGCACCTTTGGTGATCAAACAAGTCATCTATCCGTGGTAGCGGATACTTGTTTTTAATCGTCGACTTATTCGGTTGGCGATAGTCGATACACATCCGCATCGTTCCGTCCTTCTTCTTGACGAATAATACCGCGCTCCCACGGCGAAACACTTGGCCTAATGAAGCCTCGATCCAACGACTCCCGACCGAGCCTTAAGCTCCACCAATTCCTTTGGTGCCATCCTATATGGAGCAATAGACACCGGCGCGCGATCCACGGTAGCGAGATCTATCCCAAACTCTACCTCACGATCCGGTGGCAAACCCGGAAGCTCCTCTGAAACACATCAACAAATTCCTTAACAAAGATGAACCTTCTCAACAAAGCAGACTCTTTAGCCTCCAAGGCATACACATGAACCACATACGCTTCAGCGACCCTTCCCGACCATCTTTCACGACTTTTAATGCCGACACCACATTGGATAAGTAATCTCTCCTAATACCTATCATAATCACTTCATCTCCTTATCCGTCGATAGAACCATGCGCTTAGCCGCGCAATCCACCTTAGCTGGTACTTCACCACCGGTCCATTCAAAGGATCGGTCGAACTCCCCAAACGGCGGTTCCATCGGATCGGCGAAGAAAACTACCCCTTGGAGTTCTAGGGGTACATCCTTATATAGCTTATCTACCACTACTGAGTGACCTAGAGGGCTAAATGCACGGTCATTTGTCTAGAAGCGCTTTACGAGTCTAAGTCCATGGTCTCAACTATACTACTAGCAACATACGAATCGTGGAACCCAAGTCAATTAAAGCGGTATAGGGAGAACCAAAAATCAAGAACGTCTGGGTGATTACGTCCGGTCGCGTCGCCCTCTCTCATGGCGCCTAGCCGCATACACTGCACCAGCCGCCGTGTGTGCCTCGTAACTACCGCACCTGCGCGGTGCTCGCGACCTCGACCAAATCCATTACCACCTCTGCCATTACCACGGCCCTCTCGTGATGGCGGTCCATTACCTCTCGAATCGACACGCCCCGACTCTCGGACTCAATCCACGCCATCCTACGCGGGCGATCCCTAATGCGATGATCCGAGAACCACACTCAAGCAACCTTTTCCACCACCAACAACCACCCCAATGAGATTTCCCACACGACATACATCTGCGGCGGTCCTCGCTGCGCAAAGAACAAACCTAGCGGGCGATTACGCCCACTCGGTCCTAGCCCTTTTCTCTGCGGATTGCGGGCGATCCGAGAAGACCCAAAGCTCCTCTTAAGCCTACTCCTATCCATGCTCTGTCTTACCGACTCCTTAACACCTTCGGCTACCTTAGCCTTCTCGACTAAGACAAGAAACTCGCGCTCTCTTTGTGGAGCAATCAAGCGACCTCAACTCGTCTCGCAGACCATCCTCGAAACGAACACACCTCTCATGCTCAGTGGCTACAATGCCCCTGGCATACCTACTCAGCTTCAAGAACTCAGCCTCGTACTCAGCAACAGATTTACTCCCCTGAACAAGCCTCAGAAATGCCTTTCGCTGGGAGTCGATGTAACTAGCCCCGATGTATTTCCTTTGATATGCAGCTCTGAAATAATCCCATGTCAGATCCTCAGCTGCCACTTTGTCCCGAACCGTGAGCCACCACTGATATGACTCATCCCGAAGAAGCGATACGATGCCCTTCAGCTTCTCCTCAGCCGTCAAGTCCAGATCATCCATGATCCGCTCGGTTGCCTCCAGCCAATATTCAGCAGTGCTAGGAGCAACACCCGATACACCTCGGAAAAATTCGGCCCCATTGGCCCGGAGTCTCTCAGGAACAGATTTCCTAACTCCCGCACCACCACTTACACCAGCTACCCTTTCCAACACCCGCAGCATCGCCTGTGACACTGCATCGTCTCCAGTCTGATCTTGGAACTCACCACCTCCAGCTGGTGGCGGAATCGGCATTCATTTTCTGACCCTTGACCAGATCCTACGGGTTCAGAAACTGTCATCCTACCTCGACCTCGACCACGAGTATTACGACCACGTCCTCCTCGAGTACTCATGACTAACGATCTACGTTTCTGATTAAGAAGATTTTTATGCATTAGTATCGTTCCACTTTCTTAACCGTAAAGAAATTTTATGAATGGAGTTTAATCAGTGGTTCTTTCGAGCAACCAAGGTTTCAGTCTTCTATCCTATTCACCCACAAGAGATTATACATTCATTCCTTAACCCTTTCCATACCTATTCACTCTTCGGACATTGCTGCCCATTTCTAGCCCAAGGGTATTTTCGTCATTTTCCCTACAGGGTATTTTCGTAATAAAAGATATTTTAAACTTTCGTAAAGCCGATCAATTTGAAATTCCAAAAATTTGAGAGTGTTCTTTGAAAATTTTGTAAAATACTTCGTTTTGGAAACCAGGGGTATTTTAGTAATTTTCACAAACTGAGGGCGTTTTCGTAAATTTTCCCAAAATCAAAATCTTTGATTGATATTTTGTAAAACAGAGTATTTGAATTTCGTAACATTTTTGAAATTTTGGCCAAAATCATTGAGTTGATATTTTATGAACCGAGGGCATTTTAGTAAATTTACCCCTAAGGGCATTTTTTGTAATTTACACAAATCGAGAAATTCGTTGTAAAAGTGACATTCTCAGTTTTGAAAGAGTTTATTGCAAAAAGTTGGAAAACGTTAGGGTTGTTGTTGTATTTTCGAAAACATGGCTAATTCCCTTTTCGGGTTTTAGACGTTAGGTTAAGTCTATGACCGAGCCTTCTTGGTCAGGGTGAACTCGAGCTACGCACTGTGTGGGATTCTGCGAAGAGGAGGTGAGTCACGAGGATCGCTTAAATACCGTGCTCTTCCGATCCTCTCCTAGACATGCGTCACGGAGTTACCACACCCTAGCCCCGTGGCTGAGTCATAGATTGGTTTAGTGCTTTAAGTCTTATGCTTTAGTTCGAGTGTTTGAGTGATCTAATCCTAGAGTTCCAGTCCTATAAATCTAACTACGTTCCATATCACCTACCCTTCTACAAATAATAATTCACAGAAGAGTTTAGAATTACTTACCTGGGCGAACTGGTGCCGGAGACTCGGTGCCATGCCTTGTAAACCATGTATTCAATCCAAAAACACTTAAAACGAATTTTTGAAAACAATTTGGGCCCCAGGCCCACAGCCGAGCTTTTGAACTTAGCTCTGATACCACAATTGTAACACCCCAAACCCGGTCCAAACACCACGACCGAATCTGGTATGTTACGGGGAAAAACGTGTTTGAAAATCTCGAATTTGTACTAAATAGAATTGGTAAAACTTTGATCCGTTTAGAAATACAAGTTGTTTAATATCGTTGCTAAAACATTTAGACTTAGTAAAAATTTTGATTTTCAAGTTTAGAAACAATTGACTTTCATATGCTTATAAAATCGTCATGATATGCGATGGTATAGTTGAAAACATATCGTTAAAGATTTGAAATCGTTGTTATGTCAAGTTTTAGCAAATTAACCCAATTATTCTGTTATGGCATATTAAAATCAGACTTAAAACATAATATCAAAAGGCATAATTTAAAGGCTTTTTACAAATCCGAAATAAACCCAACTGAAAGTAAATTACTAAAGTACCCAAAGCATAACATCTGAGTAAAACTTTTATTCCGCATGGCATGAGCACCCCGAGTCCATCCCGGCTCCATGTCCGCGTCTACGAGTCACCTGAAATGTCAAGGAGAGGGTGAGTCGAAGGACTCAGTGTGTAAATCCCGCTCCCGATAAAACAACATGCTAACACACATCATACATAGCAACATAATTAATGCAACCCGATCCTAACCATCCATACACCTTTTCTACCCCGTGTGGTACCAAACCACTTTGGTGGTGCCAAACCACCGTGACGTCTAGTCACAATGTGTTACCAAAACACTGGTGTCCCAAAGACACATTATCCATCAATGTGGTCCCAAACCACTTTGTGTCCCAAAGACACAATTGTGCTACCAAAGCACTTTGGTGACCAAGTCACAAATCCAAAGATGGGGCCAACCCATCGTGTGTGTTACCAAACACTAGCGAGATTTCCATCCCATATCTCAAGTGGGGCCAACCTACGGTGGTCAAACCACGGGGACAAGTCGCAATGAGGTGCCAAACCTCTGGTGTCCCAAAGACACAATGTGCTACCAAAGCACCGTGACCGTAGTCACAAATGCGGTGATGGGGCCAACCCATCGTGTGTTACCAAAACACCGTGTCAATCCCAGTATAATCATCTCAGGGGCCAACCCACCGTGGTACTCGAGCCATCGGGACGAGGCGCCGAGGTACCAAACCTCTGAGGTGCCAAACCTCTGGTGACCCAAAGTCACAAAGTGTGCTACCAAAGCACTGGTGCTCGTCAGCACAAAATATCACTGCTCCCTCCTCTCATATCACCCATCAACATACCATACTCATGTAATCATGCATCTCATGCAAGTCATGCATATTATGCCAACATACCAAGCATTATCTCTCATAGCATACATACAAAACATAGGTCATGATATTATACTTCATTAATAGTACTCATAATAGAACAGACTTACCCGAATCGTCCACATACCCCATTTGGGTATTCACTTGTCCATCATACTGTTATAATTTTAACAGGCAATTCGGTTTATTAATAATATTACTAAGTATCAGGGTGTTAGTTTACACATCTGGTATACACGAGTCTAAAATCCCAATCGAAACGATCTAAGTCCCTCGAGTACTGACTCCTACAATCGGCCAAACATTGGGGTTAGGCATCTAAGACATTCGGCCATCACCATTTAGACCAACAAGGGTTTGTCGAATCACCCTTACCTTACTATTGGTTCGGTTTCTTAGCAACCCGAACCACAATGATTCCTCCTCCAACAATCAGCACCTTAACAAACCAATAGTTAATCACTAATCACTTTAAACTTAAACTTAATCGAAATCAACTGATTTCACTAACAAAAATATACCAACTGCTTACCCTTTACTTACCAATCGGTCACTTGCAGTCAAGGCTTCAATTGATGCCTCACTAATCACCACCACGATCAAAAGACCTATCACAAAATGATAACCCAAAAAGGTTAACACCCTTCCAAATGACCATAATCGGTCCTTAACCAAACCATTACCAACAAAAACCAAAAGAGGAGATATGGCCATTCGGCCTTGCACTTACCAACACCCAATATTCGCCAACTAGGACTTCTAGGAAGGAACCACAAGAGATTCGGCCAAGGCTACAATAGGAGAAAAGAATTCGGCTTCAGGTGTTTTAATATCCTTAAATTCGGCTTTAGTGTAAAGGAGAGAAAAAGATTGTAAATGAGTAGAGTTTCGGCACAAAAAGAAAGGAGAAAAGAAATGGAGAATTCGACTACAATGGACAAAAGAAAAGAAGATGAGGAGGAGAATATTCGGCTATTAGAGTTTCAAAAGAGAAAAAGAAAAAGAATGAAAGAGGAATGCTAGGTTCGGCCAAAAGTAAAAGTGAAAGAAATCAAGCCACGGGTGTGTCTTCAAGGTGACATTGACATTCGGCTAGCAAGGAAAATTAGAAAACAAAAAAATGAGCAAAGAACAATTCGGCAAGTGCTAAAACTTTCGGTTTGGTAAGGCACAAAGAGAGAATTGCTTCCCAAATGCTTTTGGCCGAAAATGCACAAAATGAGAAGTGCATTTCGGCGACACCTCCCTTCCCCTAAACCAAACCGTCCACACCCCCACTCCAACACCCCACAAAATTCGGCCAAGAATCCCCACTCACTCCACTCCACACATTTCAAATGTGTGGACCAAGTCACACTCCACTATTTACTCTCCACCATCCTTTTGAATGTGAAGACTTGGTCCAAGCTAGAGTTTCACTAGTCTTCTACCTCTCCTCCATGCCGTCCCAAAAAGAAGTAAAAAGGAGAACTCTGCAGCTCGAACACTGGACCTCCCTCTTCTGAAGATGACGCCACATCAAGCTCCCCCATGTGGCGCATGCTTTGCCACTCCACCAGCTCCTCTTTTGTGCTCAGAAACACAACATAAAATACACATCCCTCAGCTCTATCAGCTCCCCTGACTTAACACCCAAAACCAAAATTTTCCCATACACTCAGGCACACACCTAGGCTACAATTAAGCCCCTAAAGTATAGAAATAGCAAACTAACACCTGTAAAACATGCCACAATAAAATAGCCCCCAACCCGGGATATTACAGCACACGCCCGTGCTCTATGGTCGTGTCTTCCACACGATTGAGACAAACGGCCATATCTCAGCTCGTGTGGTTACTACTGGGCATACTGACTTGCCAACTAAGCATACAGGGGGACACACGGCCTATCATCACGCCCTTAGGGCTAACCGTGTGTCACACACGGCCTAGACACACGCCCGTGTGGACAATTTCAAGGCTATTTTTCAAGCCGTCTTGCCACCCTCATTTGCACACATTCGTACAACATCAGATATCATTCTCATATCCTCATTTGTAATACTTAATCATCGCATTTGGCCTATGAACACCATACTAACTTCACATTCACGAGAGAGTACTGTCACATGCATAAATATATAATCAACACACTATATTCAAATTGAACCATAAACCATTTTAGGCCAACACATTTGGCTACATTAAAAATGACTTTTTTAATCAAAAGATAAAATCCCTATACATGCCATATCTCAAGAAGGCTTGAAAACCTATACCTAAAATGACTGCTTGATAGTGTGTAAACATCTCCGGCGATCCTCAACCTGAACTAGCTAAATTAACCTAAAGAGATAGGAAAGGAAGAGGAGTAAGAAATAACGCTTAGTAAGTTCACATGCAAATAATAAACAACTATTGATGATTTATTTTACTCAACCACAAGGGTATTATAATGTGACTTACATTTAAGTTCATGATTACCACTTAATCATTCATAGTGCGTACTCTTTTGTTTTATAGATACCATTTACGTGTCATGGCATTAGCCTTAACATCATAGTCTCTTCATTACAACTTGTCACATTCTTTAGTAAGTTATTTCCATTCTCTTAATCACACACTCATCATTTATGAGGGTTTATAGTTTCCACATTTGGTTTAACCACTTTTCATTTGTCAAAGCTCATATTTTACTATATTCTCATAGTAACTTTATTCGGCATCTAAGCCTGCCTTTCCTCTCTCTCAAACTCAATGATTCACAATTTAATTATATACATTAATCTATATCATAATCCAAATTAGGCTCATAAGCTTATCACATGATCACCTTCAAACCTTGTCATACATCGATTCATAATAAATGAAGATTACTGACCGTAAGGTTATCAATGTCTCTCAAGCATAACTTATTCGTATGCATTCTTACCATGAATTCATCATATACCAAATTCACTTCACATGAGATCTAAGTACATACCTGTACCACTCGTGACATTGTCACATACTTCCTCGTTTTCAGCATACCTGTTGAATCACTCGAAATGCTAAAAGATACTCATGAATCTCATACAAATAGTATCATGTCAACGCCATATTTTTGATATGGTCTTTCATGAAATATCATATTTGAAGCCATGTCCCTGGCATGGTCTTATACGAAATCTCATACCGAGGCCATATCCCAAGTATGGTCTTACACGGAACCTTAATAACCTTAGTATCATGGCATTTGCATTCTATCCATTCTTAAAGTTCAATTAAAGATTTTTATTCCTTGACCTCTCGTCAAACTCGTAAATAATATATTTAATAGAGATAATATACAATTCGTACAATATCAAAATATCAAATACATCACATAAGGTTGCATTATTTACACACGAACTTACCTGAATACCAAAAGGGTAAAAAGGGACCTAATCGTCAATTTCTCTCTTTTCCCCCATTCTAGGTCTGAATCTCGTTTCCTTTGATCTATAACATCAGATTTAGCTTATTCATTAGTCACATTATTCATTGTGACTCACAAATCATACTATGGCAAAAAATATGTTTTTGCCCCTAAACTTTGTCAAAATTAAGATTTTACCCCTAGGCTCGTAAAATGAAATGTGTTCATTTTTCACACACCCAAGCCTAGCTGATTCGTATTCCTTCTTATAGCAACTCAAGATTTCAATTATTACACACATTTACCAGCTATTTTACAACCTTTACAAAAAAGGTCCTTTTAGGTGTTTTCATGGAAACATCTTTCACAAAAGTTGTGTATTTAACAACTAAGACTTATTTTCTTCCAAAAAAGTTTCAACAAACAACATAGATGCTCTCATGGAAAAACCCTAGATTTCAACCATTTTGCAAAATAGCCCCCTCATTAGCTAGCTCAAGCTTCAAAGGTCTCAAAAGTACAAAAAACATAAAAAATAATCATCAAGATGACTTACTTGTAGAGGTGAGGAGTTGCTGAAAATTTTCAAGCTTCCATGGCTATTTTTCTTGGGAAAATTTAGTGGAGAGAAGGATGAGAAAAGATGATATCTTTTCTTCTCTTTATTTTATTTTATTTCTAGACAACTTACCACCATCTTATTTCTTTGTCCCTTATGACCAGCTATTAACCTTAGAAAAGCCTAATTGCATATTAAGGACCTCAACTTAATATTCTACAGCTATTAGACACCTTTTGCTTGTAGAACAACACTGTCGCACTTTATGCGATTTAGTCATTTTTTGCAATTAAGCATGAAATCGCTAAAATTAATACACCAAAATTTTCATGCACTCATATAATCATGCTATAACAGATAAAATAATATTAAAATAATTTTCTTTAGCCTCAAATTAATGGTTCCGAAACCACTATCTCGACTAGCCCCAAAATCATGTTGTTACAGGTGTATTAAAATTGTGCCAGTATGGTTAGCCAAGCCCTTCTTGTGATAATAATGGAGTCATAGTGCAAGCTAAGGAACCAAGCTCTTATCATAGATCCAAACATGTATTGTGGTGATATCATTTAATCTGAGAGTTCATATAAAAAACTTATATAAGTAAGGATAAGATGCCTGGGAAAGAAAATTTAGTTGATCCATTCACTAAGGTTCTATCTTGCGGAAACGTACTCATCACATGGAATATTTAGGTCTTAGGCATATAAGCCATTTGGCTTTAGTGCTAGTAGGAGATTATTAGAGTAAGCCCTAGAAGCAAATAATGATTTTTTTGTGAACACTAAGAAGGATTTAAGTGTGTCGACTTTATTATAATTTTTTAAAATAGTATATTTAGATATTTCTTTATCCATATGTAAAATAGTTTATATTTAACACATATGTAGATAAAGCCCATGCAATACATTAGGCATTGAAAGAGAATTATAATGAGTTACAATTATGAGATCTTTATCCATCAAAGTTGTGATTTCTAAATTGTTCTTGGCCATCATATTATTAAGACAAGACATTAATAATTCTCAAAAGTTAGCACATGACTGATATCATAATTTGAAGTATGAGATACTTGAGGATAATATGTGGTGCTTGTTACAAGAACAAATACACTGAACATGACCTTTTATGAGAATTCCATTTGTTATTTCACTACTCTTATGAGTTAGTAGTGCAAATAATCCATAAACTTGTTACACAAACTTATCTTGCATGTTAAGGGTCATACTTTGATTCATCACGTAATGAGCCCACGTAAATAGATGCTTAAGGTAGGATTTTTTGGGTATGACATAAAGACATATGAAAATGATGGACCGGTCTAGAGAGAATCCATAACCCAAAGTGATATATTGGGACATATCCTTTTTGTTCTTGAATTGTATTAACCACAAGTCTTTGATCAATGCAATCAGTCTAGGTTTGTAACACCCCTAACTCGTATTCGTCATCAGAATAAGGTTACGGATCATTATCACATAAACATGACATAAAAACATGCATTTCCAATTAACATAAACATAGCATAATCCATTCATATACATGTGTAACGTCCCTTAATCGAGCCTTCGAGGCCTTAGAAACACTTTGGAAACGATTCAGGACTAAATCAAAAACATTTAAAACATTGAGGAAAAAGTTAGAAATTTTAAACTGTAGGGGTCACACAACCGTGTAACAATCAAAATAGGGACACACGGCCGTGTCCCAACCCGTGTGTAATAGCCCAAATTTTGGTGAAATCGGACCAGTGGTTTCGGAACCACAAATTCGAGCCGAAAATAAAATTTGTTTTTATTTTATTATATGGCCCGTAATATGATGGACGTGACATGTGAAAATTTTAACATGAAAATTTTATCGATTTAGTGCTTAATTACGAGAAGGACTAAATCGCATAAAATGTGAAAGTTGAATTTTAGTAGCTATAAGGATCAAATAGCTATGAAATTCAAAAATAGAGGTCCTTATATGGTAATTAGACCATTAGGAAAAGTATGTAGATTTTTCTTGGTGACTCATCTATGGAAATATAGAAAAAGGGTAAGGACTCAATTGGAAAGTGAAAATTTTAATTAATTAAAAGATGATAAAATAGATATCATCTTATTTTCTCATCTTCTTCCCCAAAATAAAACATGGAAACCCTAGGAGAGAGATAAGAAACTTTCATGGCCAAATTGAGTAAGTTTTTTTATCCCATTTATAGTAATTTTGATATTTTTGGAATCAGGATAGTACAAAATATCTATTTGGGGGATTAAATTGAAAAGTTACCAAGATATGAAAAATGGGTCATGGATGTATATGCTGGAAATTAAAAATTTATGGTAGAAAATGAAAGATTATTGATAGATAAACAACTTTTACAAAGTGATTTTTTATGAAAACATGATTTAGGGACTAAAATGTAAACTTGTGAAATTGAAGGAAAAATTCTGAAATTTTATGAATACATGTGCTGTAAATTTTTTAATGGGGCTTTGGTTATGCTTGGAATAGGGAGTAATTTGCACAAGTTTCATTTTCCGAGCCTAGGGACGAAAATGAAATTTATGGAAAAGTTAGGGGGAAATGGTAATTTTACCTAGAATGTAAATTGAGTCCAAATAAATATGAGATGTGATAAATTAATGTTAAATTTACTCGTATAGATTCGGATAGACCAAATTAGGAGCTAGAACGAGGAAAGAGGAAAATGTCAGATTAGTAGATTTATGTACATGAACATTTTCGAGGTAAGTTCGTGTAACTAAATTATATATATTTTTATGCTTAAATTAAATGTTGCATTTGTGAATTGTATAAATGCCTTAATTATGTGAAATGATCACATATTCGTCAAAGCCCGATAAAAGAAATGTGCCCGATCAACAATAATGCTCGATAAATGATAAGTGATAAAAATGTAAATTTTATGCTTGGGTTGAATGTGAACATTTGAATTTGCATGAATGTATAAATGTATGAAATTGATCACATACCGAAAAATGCTTGAAAATGTTAAATCCTGGTTAAATAAATGGAAAACTGATGGATACGTGATTTCTTGAAACGAATGAGGTCCTGCATTTGTTGTGGACGGGATTTAGCTCAGACGAGTAATCCTATTAACCTCATTATAAAAAGGATTTAGCTCGGATGGGTAATCCTGATAAAAGTCCTCTCGAGCATATGTTATGGTTGGATTTAGCCCGGACGGGTAATCTAGATCGAGCTCCTTAGAGCATATGTTGTAAAAAGGGATTTAGCCTGGACTGGTAATCTCGTTGAATACATGTGTGGCTCGAGAGTGTACTCTCTAAAATAGTACCTTATGGGTACCATTGAATATGAATTGACGGATCCTGATTTGTACGCCTCGAGTGTACTACCTGTGTATCCATCGATAATTTAAATAAATTTAATTGGCAAAGTTCAGACAAGGGCAAATATGAATTTAAGACAAATTGACATAGAATGATATATATATGATACGAAAATATGATATAAAGAGAATATTACATGAAATACAAGAAATGATGATACATAACAAGAGATGTATGAAAGTATGAAAAGATGATATTTGTACATGGAAGTTATTAGATGAAAATGTTCAACCTTGGTTATAGACTTGTACACCTTGAATGTACCACTACTCATGTGACATTGGTATTACGAGTATTATGAATAAAGTTCTGATATGAAATAATCTGAACTCGATATGAGTTATATGAAAATATACTTGAGCTATAACAATGTGATTTATTCATGTTGTGGAAAGTATATGTAACCACCCTAACCCGTAACCATCACCGGAATAGGTAAGAGGCATTACCGGACATATCAGAATTTTTATGATCATTTCACAACACAAGATAGATCATCATCATAACATAGCAAATCATATACATAGAGTCCCTTAAATAGGCCTACGAAACCTTAAACATGCATTAAGAAAGGGTCGAGACTAAACCGAGCAAATAATTTTTTTTCAAAAACCAAACATTTTTCAAAGTTACAGAAGTCACACGCCCGTGTGGGTAGGCTGTGTGCCTCACACGGCATCAGATACACTCATGTGTCTAAGCCGTGGCAAAACAAGGCATACATACTAACTTATCCACATGGCCGAAGACACATCCGTGTACTTGACCCGCGGGCAACACTGACTTAATTCACATGGCCTGTCACACGCACATGTGTCTGGCCCGTGTGCGAGACAGACTTGATTCGAATTACAATCTTAAGGGACACGGTCAAGACACACGCCCGTGTGCTCAACTGTGTGGGCAACTATAAACCATTTGATTGGCCAATTTGCCACCCAAATTTTGGGTCAAACCTATAAGCATCAAACCAATAAAGTTTCATACCTCAAAGGCATCCAAATCATACAAAAACATGCATAATTTAACTCTTAACATCTTCATTCATTTTATATACAAATCTAACTCAAACATATCAATTCAAAGTATCAATTATACATCAAGAACATATAACTATTATATCATTTTAATCCATACCAATCTATACCATTTCTCATCATATGAACTTCACAAATTAATCAAGAAACTTACCAACATTGACCATTTCATTTTGGCCATTCATTAGCTCATCAAAACATTTCACCTCATGCATCATAAACTAGAACAAAACTCACTTAAAAAACACATTCTTTAACAAGCCATATCACATGACCATTTTACACATCTCAAAACATAATCAAAACTTACTAGACTATACATGCCATACTTTAATATATATACATTTTCAAAAGGGTACCAAAATATAGTTCGATAGTGTGGTGACGATCCTCGACAATCCCCAAGCTTCTCGTAGCTTTAATAATCTATAAAATAATCAAACAAGCATACACACAAAGTAAGCTATCATAGCTTAGTAAGTCATAAGCAAATAATGTACAATTAAACATTTACATTAACTCAACTAGCCAAATCAAAACAAACTTAACCAAATGTACATCTATTATGTTTGCAACCTCAAATTTTATCATATTTACATTAACATTATAACATCAATAGCCAAGTGCACATATACTACTTAGCACATATAAATTTCCCTTTTATTATAACTAATTCATATATTCATCTCAATCACAAATATTTACCTTACTTTCATATTCATATAACATAGCACGTACCTGAATCTTTTAGTTCATTTTCACATTCGATATTACCTCGATATGCTCGTTGAACCATTCAGAATTAATAAGGATACGCAGATAGTCAAAAAGCTTGTACAATGCCAACGTCCCAGACGTGGTCTTACATGTAATCACATATCGATGCCACTGTCCTAGACAGGGTCTTACACGAACCAAATACGATGCCAATGTCCCAGACATGGTCTTACACGTAAACACAAGTCAATGCCAATGTCCCAGATGTGGTCTTACACAAAAACACATATCGAAATCCTATGTCATGACATATGTATCCTAACTATGCTTAAGGTTTGTACGGGGCTTTCGGACGTCGTACCTCGATCATTTCAGGCTCGTGAATATTGTTCCCATGCTCAATTCATTTAAGCATATTAAATACACAAGTAATAATTCAATTTGGCACTATTAAAATGAATACAATAGAATTTATCGATATTTATTTACTTATGAACTTACCTCAGATAACAACGGATGAAATCGACTACTCGACTACTTTTGATTTCCCCCGATCTAATTATGTTTTCTTTTGTTCTTCATCTAAATAAATTCAAATTTAACTAATTTAATCACACATTTATTCAAATTCATCCAAAAGTACATAAATGAGCCAATTTCACATTTGCCCCTTATATTTCACAATTTTCACAAATTAGTCCTTATTTCACAAAACATAAAATATTCAAAATTTAACCTCACTATAGCTTGGCTGAATATTTATTATACTCATATAAGTCCACACATTTCATTTGTTTCACATTTTAACCCCTCAATTTATTATTTTCACAACTTAGCACAAATTACTCAAATTCATCAAAAATCCAAAGACAAAACATTATAATCTATCACATATCTTTTATTTTCCATCATTAAACAACAAAAACCACAAGCTATCATCAATGACAAAACAAAAAATCATCATGAAACTCAAAATTTAAAACATGGGCTTTGTAGTACTCGAAGCAACGATCACAAAAACATAGAAATTATCAAAAATCGAACAAAACTCATACCTTAATCAAGCAAAACCTTAGCCGAACCCTATCAAGCTTGTCTTCTTTTTCTTTCAATTTTCGGCAGAAAAGATGATAAATGGCTTTTTTTTTATGTTTGTTTTATTTAATATAACTTTAATAATCAATTTACATATTTAACCTTTTAATTAACATATAATAACATATATAATGGTTGGTCATTAATTTCCATTAACCATATTAATGGTTTATTTACATAATAAGGACTTCATAGTTAATAAGCCATAGCAATATAGCACATTAACAATAGTATTCAACTTTTGCATTTTCTACAATTTAATCCTTTTATCAAATTAAGCACACAAATGAATAAGTTAATTCACAGAAATTTCACACATATCAATTCACATACTATAAGCATAGAAAATAATATTAAACTATTTTTGACTCGGATTTGTGGTCCCGAAACCACTATTCTGACTAGGGTCTAAACCGGACTGTTACAATTCTTCCCACCTTAGGGATTTTCATCCCGGAAAATCTTACCGGTGAAAAGGTTTGGATATCGTTCTCTTATAACATCCTCGGGCTCCCAAGTAGCTTTTTCAACCCCGTGTCGATGCCATATGGCTTTTACTAAATAAATTTTCTTTTTTCTCAATTCTTTCATTTCACAATCTAAAATCTGGATTGGTTCTTCCTCGTATGTCATATCAGATTGAATCTGAACTTAAGATGGAGAGATAACATGTGACGGATCGAATCGATATCGTCAAAGCATCGAAACATGAAATACGTTATGGATCTTTTCTAACTCAGGTGGCAACAATAGTCTGTAAGCAACCGGCCTGATACGCTCGATAATCTCATACAGTCCAATAAATCTTAGACTCAATTTGCCTTTATGACCAGACCAGAGTATTTTCTTCCACGGTGAGACTTTCAAAAACACTTTGTCCCTAATTTGAAACTCAATATCTTTTCGTTTCAAATGTGCGTACGACTTCTGACGATCTGACGCGATTTTTAAACTATCACGAATCACTTTCACTTTCTATTCGGTCTCTTTGATCAAATCGACCCCGTGTATCTTATCTCACTGAGCTCAGTCCATTACAAAGGTGTTCAGCATTTACGATCGTACAAAACCTCATAAGGTGCCATTTTGATACTCGATTGAAAACTATTATTATACACAAATTCAATCAGTGGAAAGTATCGTTCCCATGTACCTTCAAACTCAAGAATACAACATCTTATCATATCCTTGAGTATTTTAATAATTCGATCAGACTGACCATCTGTTTGCGGATGGAAAGCTGTGCTAAAGTGTAGTTTTGTACCTAGTGCTTGCAGTTTCTTCCAAAACTGCGATGTGAACCTCGGATCTCTATCTGAAATGATAGAAATGGGTACTCCATGTAATTTAACAATATGAGAGATATACAACTCAGCGAGTTTATCAAGTGAATAATCTGTGCAAACCGGAACAAAGTGAGCTGATTTAGTCAATCTATATGCAATAACCCAAATTGCGTCTTTCTTACTTGGCGATAAAGACAAACCTAATACAAAATCCATTGTGACTCTATCCCATTTCCACTCATGTATCATAATTGGTTGAAGTAACCTAGAAGGTACTTGACGCTTGGCTTTGGCTTGCTAACAGATCAAACATCTCGAAACAAAATCAGAGATATCTCATTTCATACCAGGCCACCAGTAAAGCTGTTTCAAATCATTACACATTTTTTGTGCTACCCGGATGAACAGATAACCGACTACTATGAGCTTCATTCAAAATCATCTGAATTAATTCTGAATTTCTCAGAACACACATTTGGTCTTCGAACCTCAAACAACCTTCAACATCAACTCTGAATTCTAAATCACTATTCGCATCACATTGAGCCCGCTTTGCTATCAATTTGTTATCAACTTTCTAAGCCATACAAATTTGCTAAATAAATAACGGTTTTGCTTTTTACCCAGCTACTAGCGAACCATCATCGAATAGGGCCAACTGAGTATTCATCACACGTAGGACAAACAGCTATTTCAGAATCAAAGCATCATCAACAACATTGGCTTTTCCCGAATGATAGTCAATCACAAGCTCATAATCTTTTAACAAGTCTTACCATCTTTGTTGTCATAGGTTCAAATCGTTCTGTGTCATCAAATATTTTAAACTTTTATGATCAGAATAAACATGACATTTCTCACTGAACAGATAGTGGCACCAAATTTTCAACGTAAACATAATAGCTGCCAATTCCAGATCATGTGTCGGATAGTTCTTTTCATGCGGCTTTAACTGTCTCAAGGCATAAGCTATGACTTTGCCTTCCTGCATCAAAACACAACCCAAAGCATTCAAAGATACATCACTATAGATAACAAATTCTTTACCCGATTCAGGTTGAACTAGTACTAGAGCTTCGGTCAACAAAGCTTTCAACTGATCGAAACTTTTCTGGCACTTTTTTGACCACTCGAACTTAACATCTTTCTGAAGTAGTCGCGTTATAGGGGTTGCAGTCATAGAGAAAACTTTTACAAACCGTCTATAGTAACCAGCTAATCCTAGAAAACTTCAGACTTCAGATACATTTCTAAGAGGCTTCCAATCTAGTATAGCCGAAACTGAAACCTTGTTCGAATCAACCCGAATACCCGATGCTGATACAATATGTCCTAGAAAACTGAGTTCTCGTAACCGGATCTCACATTTACTAAACTTCACGTACAACTGCTTATCACTCAAATTCTGTAGCACTAATCTCAAATGTTCAGCACGCTCGGATTCATTACGAGAATAGATCAATATCTCAGAAAACACAGTAGCCCCTTTCAACTGATCAAACAAGTCATCAATCCGTGGCAAAGGATATTTATTCTTTATGGTCACTTTATTGAGCTGTCGATAGTCAATGTACATTCTCATAGCTCCGTCTTTCTTTTTCACAAACAAAACTGGTGCACCCCAGGGAGAAAATCTCGGTCGTGCGAAGCCTTTATCAATCAATTCTTACAACTGAGTCTTCAACTCTTTTAATTCAGTCGGTGCCATTCTGTACGGAGCTATTGAAATCGGAGTCGTCCCCGACACTAATTCAATACCAAACTCTACCTCTCAGATCGGTGGAAAACCCGATAATTCTTCGGGAAACACATTTGGATACTCACACACAACTGGTACTAATTCAATCTTCTTTTCTGTCACTTTAGAGTCAAGCACATAAGCAAAGTAAGCTTCCCAACTGTAACATCCTGGAAAGAGCCTATGCATTTTTGGTTAATTGTACGAAGTGACATGTTTGATGTACTAAGAATAAATTTTGAATAGTTTTGGAAACCCGAAAATGAATGGACATGATTTAGAAATGATTCAAAAGAGGAAAGGAACATTTCTGGAAACTTGGAAATGTAAGGAAATGTCAAGTTTACAGAGCCGAATGAAAATTTTTGGAAACTTAGAAATGACTTAGAAATGTCGAGTTTTAAAGTTTAAAAGAGAAAATTAAGGCAATGTGGCCTTAAAAAAAAGTTGGTGAAATTTGACACACAAACAGGCTTGGAAAAGTGGCCTGAAGATGCCACTTAGGGCCTCTGGAAATGGCGCCACATGCAAGGTGTTGGGCCTGAGTTCGAGTCACTTGGGAAGCAAATAAAGGAAGTTTTATTTTTTTGCTTCCAGAAGCCTGAGGTGGACGGCACAAGCCTTCTAAAAAGGAGGAGTTTTATTTTCATAAATATTCGATTAATAATGTGATAAATAAGGGATTTAATTTGGATTATTTATGAAGAGATAATAAAGGATAATTCTCTAATTATTTTAAATTAAGGAGATGAACTTATCAATAAAGAAGAGTGGTGGCCAAGTAAGGGATTCTGGGTAGTAGTTTCGGCTATAAAAGGAAGAAAATAGGGCTACTCATCAATTTTTCTCCCTCCTCTTCCCTCTGCCGAATTTCTGAGTGCTCTTCCCTCCTCTTCCCTCTCCTTTTCTTTTGTCAAGCCGAATCTATAGTCCACCATTGTCAAAATTCTCAAGATTTCTTTTTTTCCTATTTCTTCTTACTAATCCATTCAAAAGCCGAATCTTGGAAGGGCTTCAAGCATAGGTGCTGTTGATTTCTTCAAAGGTAAGAACAAGTTTGATTTCAATTCTTTTCTTTTAGATTAGCCGAAAGATAATCTAACCCCATACATATTATGGTTGCCTAATATGGAAGGATCTTTCGAGATTATCAGAGTAGTCGACTAAAAGGAGGAGTATTCGGGATTTCTAAGATTAAGGTAAGACATGTGAATATTCGGTCAAAGGCCTTGATTTATGTTTCGATGATTAAGATTAAGTCTAACGTAAGGTTTTAGGGATTTCGACATTCCTAGGGAAACAAGGAACAGTTTCGGGATTTGTTGGTGTTCCAATCGGCAATAAGGTAAGAATACTAATCCTACTAGGATTTGGAATCTTGGCCGAATGGCTTTTTATTAAGGTAATAAGTGATAAATCAATGTAGGGATTAAGGATCTAAGGATTAGATCAAGCTTTTCGGGATCTCAAGGAAATTTTAAACGAATCAGGTGTGTACCCCACACTATTTCATAATATGTTTTATGGCTATGTTTAATTAATATGTGTGATATTAAGAATGTGAATATGGCTAAGGTACCATAATGTGGTACAAAGTACTCAGGTACGTTTCCTACTCCTACTAGGAATATGAAAAATGTTATTAGTAACATGAGAATATGATAAGAATGTGAACTCTGGCATATTTATGGATATTATTATATGGGGCATATGGGTTTGTTTGAAAGGGGAAGTGAATGTGGTGACCTAAGACCACGAACACGGTGACCTAAGACCGTGATATCTGAAAGTGGTGACCTAAGACCACGCAGAATCTGAAAGTGGTGACCTAAGACCACGATGATGAGCAACGTGGTGACCTAAGACCACGAATCACGGTAACCTAAGGCCGCAATTTGGTATGTAGCGGAAGGAGGGCCGACTTAGTAGTCCCACGGTGTGTACCGGCGAGTGCGAGTGCGCAATGGATGGACAATTAGGTTTGGGTTTGGGAATGCATCATAACTTGTATTCATTGTTCAATGTGTAACTCTTGTATGCCTAATTCTATTATGATTTAGTGTCGTGTACACATTGAGTCTGCTTTGACTCACCCCGCTGTGGGACCATGTTTGGTGATGAATGCAGTGATGGGCCGGACGGCGAGAACTTGTGGTGGCCATGCTCAACATGAAGTCTTTATTTTTATGGAACTATTATTTTTTTAGTACTTGAATTATTTAGATATTATTTGTTGTAATAAGGCCATAAGGCCATAGTTGAATCATTTTACATTTATTATTTATTATGTTTAGGAACCTTATTTATTAAAGTTTAAGTAAAAATTTCTTTAAACTAAATCCTAATTGTTTTATCACTTAATATTAAAAACGGGTTTCCAAAAATAAAATCGAGTCTGTTTCAACACAAGCCCAACCCAAACAATATTTTTTTTATCGCACACGTTTTCTCTAAATAACAAAAGAATTTGAAACCGGTTTTCTTGAGAAACATACCAGATCCGGTCAAAGCTCGTGGGCCGGGATTGGGTGTTTCGATTTTGGTATCGAGCCAGCTTTTAAACTCTCGGCTTTTGTGGGCTAAGGCCCAAAACATTTTCAAATCGAGCCCAAATGAGTTTTATGAAAGTATTTTTGAAGATGAGCAGGTTTTCTGGCATGGCACCTAAGTCTCCGACCCGCAGTCCACCAAGTAAGTACTTCTATCCATTTGTGTGATTTATTGAATGATCTGTAGAAGGGTAGAAATGGAATGGAACGTAGATTAGCATGATAAGTACTTGAACCCTAGGATTAGTTTTCCCTAACACTTACATAAGACTTAAGTGCCTAACTAAACAACCCTATGGCTAAGTCGCCGAGTTAGGGTGTGGTATCCCCACAATGCGCATGTCTAGGATTGGATCCTAAGAGCCCACACTTATGCAGATCCCCAGTGACTCACCTCCTCTTTACTGGAATCCTACCTGGTGCGTAGCTTCGGTTCACCCTAACCAAGAGGACTCAGTCACAGGCTAAACCCAATAACTAAAACTCTTAAAATTTCCTTTTTAATTTGTGAGAACTATTTTTACAAAATTTTTCGAAAAAAAAATATCCTATTTATGAAATTACAAAAATACCCCTAATGGTAAATTACAAAAAATACCCTTGGTTTATGAAATTCCCAAAATACTCACAGTTCTTATCAAGATTTCATTACTTTATAAATGTTCAAAAACCCTAATTTGCAAATTATCAAAATATCTTGATTTTGGAAAATTACGAAATCGCCCCTAACGTACAAAATTACCAAAAATAACCCTAATTTCCAAAATTTTTGCAACATCACTGTTTTGGAAAGTACAATTCTCAAAAAGAACCCTCAAAGTTTTGCAACTTTTGAAATATCCCTGATTTACTAGATTTTACAAATTTACCCCGATTTGTGGAAAATTACCAAAATACCCCCGGATTTTAAAATTTTTCCAAAATACCCCGGGAATTTAAAAATACCAAAATACTTTGTGATAAAATCACCAAGGAACTTTTTCTTTTGAAAAATTTTGAAAATACCCCTGTAGGACAAAATTACAAAAATACCCCTGTAGGACAAATTACGAAAATACCCCTGGGATAGGAATCAGGCAAAGAGTGTTCGAATAGTGAATGTGGGTGGTAGATACCACTGAATAAATATGTCTATGTTGATGAATGGATGTGCCTCTATTGAGGAATAAAGGTGTATCTGTTGATGAATGTGAATGTGATTCTCTGAATTAGAATAGTGAACTTGAACTGAAACTTTGTGTGATCGAAGAACTACTTCAAAATATCTTTATTTCATAAAATTGTTCGCGGTTAATAAGTGGAACAAAATTCTGATGCATAAAACTTTTTAATCAGATTAAATCGCGGCGTTAGAAATGAGTTCTAGGGGACGTGAACTTAGAGATTGTGCCTAGGAAGTATGATGGTTCTATTAAGATCAGAGTGCGCAGCATAAGCGTAGTGCGGTGAGTTAAGATGTACGATTATTTGTTAGTAAGTAATTTCGAGGACGAAATTATTTTTAAGGGCCTATGCATTTTCGGTTTAATTGTACGAAGTGACATGTTTGATGTACTAAGAATAAATTTTGAATATTTTTGGAAACCTGGAAATGAATGGACATGATTTAGAAATGATTCAAAAGAGAAAGTGAACATTTCTGGAAACTTGGAAATGTAAGAAATGATTCAAAAGAGGAAAGTGAACATTTCTGGAAACTTGGAAATGTAAGGAAATGTCAAGTTTATAGAGCTGAACGAAAATTTTTGGAAACTTAGAAATGACTTAGAAATGTCGAGTTTTAAAGTTTAAAAGAGGAAATTAAGGCAAGGTGGCCTTAAAAGAGAAAGTTGGTGAAATTTGACACACAAACAGGCTTGGAAAAGTGGCTCAAGATGCCACTTAGGGCCTCTGAAATGGCGCCACATGCAAGGTGTTGGGCTGAGTTCGAGTCACTTGGGAAGCAAATAAAGGAAGTTTTATTTTTGCTTCCCAGAAGCTCGAGGTGACTCGGCACAAGCCTTCTAGAAAGGAGGAGTTTTATTTTCATAAATATTCGATTAATAAGGTGATAAATAAGGGATTTAATTTGGATTATTTTTGAAGAGATAATAAAGGATTATTCTCTAATTATTTTAAATTAAGGAGATAAACTTATCAATAAAGAAGAGTGATGGCCAAGTAAGGGATTTTGAGTAGTAGTTTCGGCTATAAAAGGAAGAAAATAGGGCTACTCATCAATTTTTCTTCTTCCTCTTCTCTCTGCCGAATTTCTGAATGCTCTCTTCTCTTCTCTTCTCTTTTTCTTTTGTCAAGCCGAATCTATAGTCCACCATTGTCAAAATTCTCAAGTTTTCTTTTCTTCCTATTTCTTCTTACCAATCCATTCAAAAGCCGAATCTTGGAAGGGCTTCAAGCATAGGTGCTGTTGATTTCTTCAAAGGTAAGAACAAGTTTGATTTCCATTCTTTTCTTTTAGATTAGCCGAGAGATAATCTAACCCCATACATATTATGGTTGCCAAATATGGAAGGATCTTTCGGGATTATCAGAGTAGTCGACTAAAAGGAGGAGTATTCGGGATATCTAAGATTAAGGTAAGACATGTGAATATTTGGCCAAAGGCCTTGATTTATGTTTCGATGATTAAGATTGAGTCTAACGTAAGGTTTTAGGGATTTCGACATTCCTATGGAAACAAGGAACAGTTTCGGGATTTGTTGGTGTTCCAATCGGCAACAAGGTAAGAATACTAATCCTACTAGGATTTGGAATCTTGGCTGAATGGCTTTTTATTAAGGTAATAAGTGATAAATCAATGTAGGGATTAAGGATCTAAGCATTAGATCAAGCTTTTCGGGATCTCAAGGAAATTTTAAGCGAATCAGGTGTGTACCCCACACTATTTCATAATATGGTTTATGGCTATGTTTAATTAATATGTGTGATATTAAGAATGTGAATATGGCTAAGGTACCATAATGTGGTACAAAGTACTCAGGTACGTTTCCTACTCCTACTAGGAATATGAAAAATGTTATTAGTAACATGAGAATATGATAAGAATGTTAACTCTGGCATATTTATGCATATTATTATATGGGGCATATAGGTTTGTTTGAAAGGGGAAGTGAATGTGGTGACCTAAAACCACGAACACGGTGACCTAAGACCGTGATATCTCGAAAGTGGTGACCTAAGACCACGATGTCCCGAAAGTGGTGACCTAAGACCACGATGAATCTAAACGTGGTGACCTAAGACCACGAATGCGGTGACCTAAGACCGCAATTTGGTGTGTAGCGGAAGGAGGGTCGACTTAGTAGTCCCCACGATGTGACCGCGGCAGTGCGGGGTGTGTAGCGGATGGACAATTAGGTTTGGGTTTGGGAATGCATCATAACTTGTATTCATTGTTTTGAATGTGTAACTCTTGTATGCCTAATTCTATTATGATTTAGTGTCGTGTACACATTGAGTCTCTGCTTTGACTCACCCGTTGTGGGACCATGTTTCGTGTGATGAGCAGTGATGGACCGGGACTAAGAACTTGTGGTGGCCATGCTCAACATGAAGTCTTTATTTTTATGGAACTATTAGTTTTTTTTTAGTACTTGAATTATTTAGAAATTATTTGTTGTAATAAGGCCATAAGGCCATAGTTGAATCATTTTGCATTTATTATTATTTATTATGTTTAGGAACCTTATTTATTAAAGTTTAAGTAAAAATTTCTTTAAACTAAATCCTAATTGTTTTATCACTTAATATTAAAAAGGGGTTTCCAAAAATAAAATCGAGTCTGTTTCAACACAAGCCTAACCCAAACAATATTTTTTTTTAATCGCACATGTTTTCTCTAAATAACAAAAGAATTTGAAACCGATTTTCTTGAGAAACATACCAGATCCGATCAAAGCTCGTGGGCCGAGTTTTGGGTGTTTCACCAACCCTTTCTCACATATTTTTGAGCTAACATCGAAGATATCACTGCCGGTAAACCATTCAGATCATTAGACTCAATTTGAATAATCTCATCATTCTGACATCGCAAATCAATAGTCTTCCGTTTGCAATTCACAATAGCATCGTGCAAAGTTAACCAATCCATACCCAAAATTATATCAAACTCGTCGAATAGCAACAACATTAAATTAGCCAGGAAACATGAATCTTGAACCATCAACGGACAATTCTTGCACACTTTATCAACCAAAACACACTGGCCTAAGGAGTTCGATACTCTAATCACAAACTCAGTAGACTCTACAGGCAAAGTCTTACTGGATACTAAAGTCTCACATACATGAGAATGAGTCGAACCAGGATCAATCAATGCAACAACACTAATATCATAGAGAGTGAAAGTACCAGTAATCACATCTAGAGATGATGCTTCTTTGCCAGCGCGAATAGCATAATCTCTGGTAGGTGCACAAGCCTCCGATCTAACAGTTGTGTCTTTAGTTCCTCTTTGACTACCACTCACATTACCCATATTTCTGGGTGGTCTTCCACGAGATGTCGTATTACTCAGTCCGGCATTCTGTATTGTGTTTTGGTCAGCTAACTTAGGGCACTTGCGAATGAAATGATGTAGTGATCCACATTTGAAACAGGCTCGATCATTCAATCTACAACTACCGGGATGTCGTTTACCATAATATTTGCACTCCGATTGATTTGATCTGACATTACCAACACTAGCTACTGAGGTAGCTCTTGAACTCACAACTGGTCTATCTTGATCCCGTCTAGAATAACCCGCAATAGTCTTTGAATGGGTAGAGTCATCTCAAAATTTCTTTGATGCCTGATGGAATGACTTACCCGATGATCTCTTACGTGCATCTCTAGCTTCAAAGTCAACTTTTTTTTCTCTTTTCCGAGCTCTTCAGCTTTGCACGCTCGTTCAACAAGTACAACAAACTCATTTATTTCAAGAATCTCGACTAATAACTTGATGTCTTCATTCAATCCATCTTCAAATCTTTTACACATTATTGCTTCGATCGATACACATTCCCGGGCATATCTACTAAGTCTCACAAATCCTCGCTCATATTCTGTTACAGTCATACGACCCTGATTCAACTCGAGGAATTCTTTGCGCTTCTGGTCAATGAATCTCTGACTGATGTATTTCTTACGGAATTCAGTCTGAAAGAACTCCCAGGTAACCCGTCCACTTGAAACTATAGTATCAATGTATTCCACCAATGATACGCGAAATCTCAAAGCAATCATACAACACATTTAATGCACTCATTAGGTGTACAGGATAGCTCATCAAACACACAGATCGTATTATCAAGCCAAAATTGAGCTCGCTCAGCATCATCATCAATAGTGGCTCTGAATTCTTCGGCCCAGTGTTTCTAGATTTTATCAACTGTTGGCTTATTCATTCGTAATGGATCAACAACTTGTGGCATAACAGGTATTGGAGGAGGAATAGGTGGGGGAGAAGGTTGTGGAACAGCCAGATTTGTACGAATGTACTGTGTAAACCATTCGTTCATCATCTACAAAAAGGCTTGTTTAGCCTCACTCTCATGACCACTCGAAATCGACCTAGAATCAGCCGGCGCTGCCCCCTGAGCAGGAGCGGGTGCATCATCTGCTATGGCTCGATCGAGATCCATTCACTATACGAAAATATATTTCAATTGTCAGGAATCATCACACTATCGCAGTTTATAAATATGACATGTATAGCTAGACTCACACACGCTACGTTAGTCCTAGAGTTGACCCGTAACCATTACTGGAATAGGGTTAAGAGGCGTTACTAGACATATCAGAATTTTTACGATCATTTTAAAATACAAGATACATCATCATCATAACATAGCAAATCATATACATAGAGTCCCTTAAATAGGTCTACGAGACCTTAAACATGCATTAGGAAGGGGTCGGGACTAAACCGAGCACATACAAATTTTTCGAAAAAACAAACATTTTTCAAAGTTACAAATGTCACACGCCTGTGTGGGCAGGATGTGTGCCTTAGATGGCATCAGATACAATCATGTGTCCAAGCCGTGGTAAAACAGGGCATACACACTGACTTATCCATACAGTCGAAGACACGCCCCTGTGCTTGACCCGTGGGCAGCACTGACTTAATTCACACGGCCTGTCACCCGCACGTGTGTCTGGCCCATGTGCGAGACTGACTTGATTCGAATTACAATCTTAAGGGACACGGTCGAGACACACGCCCGTGTGCTCAACCGTGTGGGAAAATATAGGCCATTTGCTTGGCCAATTTGCCACCCAAATTTTGGGTCAAACCTACAAGCATCAAACCAATAAAGTTTCATACCTCAAAGGCATCCAAATCATACCAAAACATGCATAATTTAACTCTTAACATCATCATTCATTTTATATACAAATCTAAGTCAAACATATCAATTCAAAGTATCAATTATACATTAAGAACTTATAACTATTATATCATTTTAATCCATACCAATCTATACCATTTCTCATCATATGAACTTCACAAATTAATCAAGAAACTTACCAACATTGACCATTTCATTTGGCCATTCATTAGCTCATCAAAACATTTCACCTCATGCATCATAAACTAGAACAAAACTCACTTAAAAAACACATTCTTTAACAAGCCATATCACATGACCATTTTACACATCTCAAAACATAATCAAAACTTATTAGACTATACATGCCATACTTTAATATATACACATTTTCAAAAGGGTACCAAAATATAGTTCGATAGTGTGGTGATGATCCTCGACGATCCCCGAGCATCTCGAAGCTTTAATAATCTATAAAATAATCAAACAAACATACACACAATGTAAGCTATTATAGCTTAGTAAGTCATAAGCAAATAATGTACAATTAAACATTTACATTAACTCAACTAGCCAAATCAAAACAAACTTAACCAAATGTACATCTATTATGTTTGCAACCTCAAATATTATCATATTTACATTAACATTATAACATCAATAGCCAAGTGCATATATACTACTTAGCATATATAAATTTCCCTTTTATTATAACTAATTCATATATTCATCTCAATCACAAATATTTACCTTACTTTTATATTCATATAACATAGCACGAACCTGAATCTTTTAGTTTGTTTTCACATTCGATTTTAGCTCAATATGCCCGTTGAACCATTCAGAATTAATAAGGATACTCGGATAGTCGAAAAGCTCGTACAATGCCAACGTCCCAAACGTGGTCTTACATGTAATCACATATCGATGCCACTGTCCCAGACGGGGTCTTACATGAATCAAATACGATGCCAATGTCCCAGACATGGCCTTAAACATAAACAGAAGTTGATGCCAACGTCCCAGACGTGGTCTTACACGAAAACACATATCGAAATCCCATGTCATGACATATGTATCCTAACTATTCTTAAGGTTCTTATGGGGTTTTGAACGTCGTACCTCGATCATTTCAGGCTCGTGAATATTGTTCCCATGCTCAATTCATTTCAGCATATTAAATACACAAGTAAGAATTCAATTTGGCACTATTAAAATGAATACAATATAATTTATCGATATTTATTTACTTATGAACTTACCTCGGATAACGACGGATGAAATCGACTACTCGACTACTTTCGACTTCCCCCGATCTAATTTCGTTTTCTTTCGTTCTTAATCTAAAAAAATTCAAATTTAACTATTTTAATCACACATTCATTCAAATTCGTCCAAAAGTACATAAATGAGCCAATTTCACTTTTGCCCCTTATATTTTGTAATATCCCGGGTTAGGGGGTTATTTTTGTTTAGGCATGTTTTGCAGGTGTTGGTGTGCTATGTTATTATTTTTATGTTTTAGGGGTTTAATTATAGGCTAGGTGTATGCCTGAGGGAATGGGAAAATTTTGGTTTTTGGGTGTTAAGTCAGGGGAGCTGTTGGAGCTGGGGTGTAAGAGTTTTAATTGTGGTTTTTTTGCACAAAAAAGGAGCTGGTGTAGTGGCAAGCTTGACGTCACTAAGGCTTGGTGTGGGTAACGCCTAAAGCAAGGATGGAGGCCTTGTGTTCGAGCTGCGGAGTGGCTATTTTTGGCACTCTTTTTGACGCCAAGGAGGGAGGAGTTTGTGGCAGTTCAAACTCTGCCTTGGACTTTGTCAACCCATTTGAATGGTGGGTGGAGAGTAAATTAAGGAGGAAGACTTGTTCAAACTATTTTGAACTTGTGGCTTGGAGTGAAAGTGGGGATTATGGCCGAATTCTAGGGGAGGTTGGAGGGGGAGTGACGGCTTGGTATGGGGGAGTAGGAGTGTGCCGAATTTTATTTTGGTTACTTGGTGCAATTTCGGTCATTTTTTTTTGGGGGTCAAACAAAGTTTTCTTTTTGTCAATTCTCATTCTTTCCTTCTTGGAAAACCGAAAGTTCAAAGCTTCCATGTACCGAATTTGTTTTGCCTTTTGAGTAGGTGTGGCCGAAAGTACTCAAGCATCTTCACTTCCCTTTCTTCCTCAATTGTGTAAACCGAAGATAGCTCTCTTCTCTCACATTCTTTTTCTCTTTTGTTTGGCCTTTGAAAACACCTTAGCCAAAACTATATTCTCCAACACACCTTCTCTAAACCAAAATACTTTCACCCATCCACTCCTTCTCTTTCAAATATTCCACTGCCGAAATTCCATCCACATATTACAAATTTTTATTCTCTTTTCTCTCTTAAAGCCGAACCTAAGGGTATTGAACACCTATAAGCCAAATCCTCTCCTTTCTTTTGAAGCCTTGGCCGAAACTCCCCTCTCTTTTAGAAGTGCCTTAGTGACCGAATATCAGTGAAGGGTGATCCTGTTTGGTTGATCGATTTTTGGTGTTTGGTAAGTGGGGGTAAGAGGGCATTCTATTAGCCTATTTGTTTAGTTTTCATTTAGTTAAGCTGTTAAGTATTGATGGTTTCTCTTTTATGGTGTAGCCGATTGCTAAGGAGAATCATTGGGTGATTCGGATTTGGTAGGAAACCAAATCATCTAAAAAGGTAAGGGTTCGATATTAACCCCTTTGGTTATTTGTTGATGGCCGAATGTCATAGATGCCTAACCTTATGTTTGGCCGATTCTAGGAGCCAGTCAATCAAGGGACTCAGATTGATTTGTAGGGATCGTTAGACTCGTATTCATCAGGTGTGTAACTAACACACCTCTACTTAGTAACGCTTGTTAATAAACTTGATTGCTTAATAAGATTGAAACAAAGAGAAGGATAATTGGATACCCAAAAAGGGGTTTGTGTGCGATTCGGTAAGTCTGTTCTATGATGAGTATTAATGATAATACATGATATCATGATTTATGTTATGCATGTTATGAGTTGTAATGCTTGATATGTTAGCATGATATGCATGGCTTGTATGAGATGCATAACCCCATGAGTATGATATGTATGGGTGATACGAGAGGAGGGAGCAGTGATATATTGTGCTGACGAGCACCAGTGCTTTGGTAGCACACTTTGTGACTTTGGGTCACCAGAGGTTTGGCACCTCCAGAGGTTTGGTACCTCAGCGTCTCGTCCCAGTTGGCTCAGCACCACAATGGGTTGGCCCCACGATGATTATACGGATTGACGCCGGTGTTTTGGTAACACACGATGGGTTGGCCCCATCACCGCATTTGTGACTACGGTCACCAGTGCTTTGGTAGCACATTGTGTCTTTGGGACACCAGAGGTTTGGCACCTCATTGCGACTTGTCCCTGTGGTTTGACCACCGTGGGTTGGCCCCACTTGAGATACGGGACCGTCTGCTAGTGATTTGGTATCACACGATGGGTTGGCCCCATCTTTGGATTTGTGACTTCGGTCACCAGTGCTTTGGTAGCACAATTGTGTCTTTGGGACACCAGTGGTTTGGTACCACATTGACGGATATTGTGTCTTTGGGACACCAGTGTTTTGGTAACACATTGTGACTATACGTCACCAGTGGTTTGGCACCACCAATGGTTTGGGACCACCACGGGTAGAAATGGTGTATGGATGGTTAGGATCGGGTTGCATTAATTATGTTGCTATGTATGATGTGTGTTAGCATGTTGTTTCTTCGGGAGCGGGATTTACACACTGAGTCACTCGACTCACCCTCTCCCTTGACATTTCAGGTGACTCGTGAGACGCGGACTTGGGCCGGGATGGACTCGGGTGCTCATGCCATGTGGAATAAAAGTTTTACTCGAGATGTTATGCTTTGGGTACTTTAGTAATTTACTTTCAGTTGGGTTTATTTCTGATTTGTAAAAGCCTTTAAATTATGCCTTTTGATATTATGTTTTAAGTCCGATTTTAATATGCCATAATGTAATAATTGGGTTAATTTGCTAAAACTTGACATAACAACGATTTCAAATCTTTAACGATATGTTTTCAACTATACCATCGGGTATCGTGACTCGATTTTATAAGCATACGAAAATCAATTGTTTCTAAACTTGAAAATCAAAGTTTTTACTAAGTCTAAATGTTTTAGTAACGATATTAAACAACTTGTTTTTCTAAACGGATCAAAGTTTTACCAATTCTATTTGGTACAAATTCGAGATTTTCAAACACGTTTTTCCCCGTAACATACCAGATTCGGTCGGGGTGTTTGGACCGGGTTTGGGGTGCTACATATTTCACATTTTTCACAAATTAGTCCTTATTTCACAAAACACAAAATATTCAAAATTTAACCTCACTATAGCTTGGCTGAATATTTATTATACTCATATAAGTCCACACATTTCATTTTTTTCACATTTTAACCCTTCAATTTATTATTTTCACAATTTAGCACAAATTACTCAAAAATTCATCAAAAATCCAAAGGCAAAACATTATAATCTATCACATATCTTTTGTTTTCCATCATTAAACAAAAAAAAAACCACAAGCTATCATAAATGACAAAACAAAAAATCATCATCAAATTCAAAAAATTAAAACATCAGCTTTGTAGTACTCGAAGCAACGATCACAAAAACATAGAAATTATAAAAAACCGAACAAAACTCATACCTTAATCAAGCAAAACCTTAGCCGAACCCTATCAAGCTTGTCTTCTTTCTTTTTCTTTCAATTTTTGGCAAATAAGATGATAAATTGCTTATATTTTTATGTTTGTTTTATTTAATATAACTTTAATAATCAATTTACATATTTAACCTTTTAATTAACATATAATAACATATATAATGGTTGGTCATTAATGTCCATTAACCATATTAATGGCTTATTTACATAATAAGGACTTCATAGTTAATAAGCCATAGCAATATAGCACATTAACAATAGCATTCAACTTTTGCATTTTCTACAATTTAATCCTTTTATCAAATTAAGCACACAAACGAATAATTTAATTCATACAAATTTCACACATATCAATTCACATATTATAAGCACGGAAAATGATATTAAAATATTTTTTTGACTCAGATTTGTGGTCTCGAACTCACTATTTGACTAGGGTCTAAACCAGACTGTTACAATTCTTCCCACCTTAGGAATTTTCATCCCCGAAAATCTTACCGGTGAAAAGGTTTGGGTATTATTCTATCATAACGCCCTCGGGCTCCCAAGTAGCTTATTCAACCCCGTTTCGATTGCATAAGACTTTTACTAAAGAAATTTTCGTATTTCTCAATTCTTTCATTTCACAATATAAAATTCGGATCGGTTCTTCCTCGTATGTCGTATCAGATCGAATCTTAACTTTAGATGGAGAGATTACATGCGACGGATCGGATCGATATCGTCGAAGCATCGAAACATGAAATACGTTATGGATCTTTTCTAACTCAGGTGGCAACAATAGTCTGTAAGCAATCGGCCTGATGCGCTCGATAATCTCATACGGTCCAATAAATCTCAGACTCAATTTGCCTTTACGACCAAATCGGAGTATTTTCTTCCACGGTGAGACTTTCAAAAACACTTTGTCCTCGATCTAAAACTTAATATATTTTCGTTTCAAATCTGCGTATGACTTCTGATGATCTAACGTGGCTTTTAAACTATCGCGAATCACTTTCACTTTTTGTTCGGTCTCTTTGATCAAATCGACCCCGTGTATCTTATTCTCACTGAGCTCAGTCCAATACAAAGTTGTTCATCATTTACGACCGTACAAAGCCTCATAAGGTACCATTTTGATACTCGATTGAAAACTATTATTATACATAAATAGGATGAATGGTAAGTTAAGTACCATGTTATACGAACTTACTAAGCATTTTATGCTTACTCCATTTTATTTTCTCCTGTTTTAAAGTAAATCGGAAGCTCGTTGGATTGGAAGCTAGGTGGAGTTCACTCACACTATCTATCGGCCCATGTCGGTACAATACGGTAAATCAATTACGGTTGTAATGGCATGTATAGGTTATATTGGCCATATTGGCATGTAAATATAAATGATGCTTGTAATCTAGCCATCGGAATGGCTAGTAATGGTTGATTTGATATATTTGTAACGTCATACTATGGTAGTTACATATGTGTTAAGTAATTGATCAAAATATGCCTATCATATAGACTAAACCAAGGCAAGATTATGATCATGTATGCATATAATGGTATACCATGTTAAATATTTGACTTGTTCTTAATTATGATCATATAATGCATATTATGATCATGTTTGCTGAACTATATGATAAATATTTGACTTGTTCTTAATTATGTGTTCTTAATTCTTGTTTTGATATTTCCGGGATATTAATTCAAGTATGATGTGCTTAGGTGGAGGAGCAAAAGTCCCTGCCTAAGAGTAGATCTAGCATAATCAAGCGGAGTTGATCGCACGCCCAGAGATAGGGTGACGAGATTTTGCTGGATTAGGGTGAAACCTAATATGGGAGTCCATAGATCAAGTTAATGTGATTCTAGGGGTGTTAATTAGAAAGAGATTTCAATTAATCAACTTAGGGTTAGACGTTGGTCGCCTCGAGAGAGGGATTAATATAACTTAGTGAATCTTACGGATCAAGTCAAATGAATAAATCGTCTAGTTCAGAGTTAGATAACAAGTGAAGTGTAAGTGGATTCTTCCTTGGGTGTTGTCTTAATCAATTGATTTCTCCTCAAAGTAATTTTCCCAATTTCATTCTTCTTTGTCTTAGAGTCTTTAGTTTAGTAGTTAGTTAATTTAGATTAGATAAACAATTCATTCAATTTTTAGGCTAAACAATAAAAAGAGAGTTAGTATTAGTACTTTTGGTTCCTTTGGGTTTGACATTCCGGTCTTGCCTTAACTATACTACTGTTTGATAAGTACGCTTGCCTCAAATCGTTGTCATAGTTAGTTTTTAGGTTTGATAATTCTTTTTATAAATTTTAAGACTTTGACATCGTGAAAACAACGATCAACTTTTTAGCGCCGTTGCTGGGGAACTAAAATATTAAGAAAGCTTAATTTTTATTACTTTAGCCATATTTATTTTTGCAATTAAATTTTATTTTTATTTTTCTAAATTTTCTTTCTTTCTTTTATTCCTTTCAGATACCTCTAGTTTATGACTAGAAGGAACCCGACAGGACCCTTACTCTACGATAGTGATATTGAAGGTACCATTCGTAGAAATCGAAGAGAAATAAGGCGAAGCTTAAACTACATAGACGAAGAGGAAGAAGCCGAAATAAATATTACAGAAGAGATGGCTAAAAATAATCCGCCACCTCTAGAGATGGCTGAGCATCATGCTCCACACACTATGTATGATTATGCTAAACCTAGTTTAACAGGAACTGAGTCAAATATTGTTAGGCCTACAATTGCTGCAAATAATTTTGAACTGAAACCTAACACTATACAGATGATACAACAGTTTGTTCAGTTTGATGGTTTGCAGGATGAGGATCCTAACACACAGTTAGCAAATTTTCTAGAATTCTGTGATACCTTTAAGATAAATGGCATTTCTGATGATGCCATCCATCTTCGGTTATTTCCCTTTTCTCTGAGAATTAAAGCCAAATAGTGGTTGCATTCTCTTCCACGAGGGTCAATCACTACATGGGAACAAATGGTCAAAATTTTTTTATTAAATATTTCCCACCGGTCAAAAACGGCAAAATTAAGGAATGATATCTCTTCTTTTGTGCAGATAGATTCAAAGAAACTTTACGATGCATGAGAGAGATACAAGGATTTGTTGAGAAGGTGTCCACACCATGGATTACCCTTGTGGCTACATGTCCAAACTTTTTACAACAGTGTGAATCCCTCAACAAGGCAACTAATCAATTCAGCCACCGACGGAACCTTAAACAACAAAATTCCTGAAGCAGCCTATGAGTTTATAGAAGAGATGTCACTGAATAACTATCGGTGGTAACTTACAAGGACAAGGCCAGCCAAAACAGCCAGAGTTTTCAACTTCGATGTAGTAACCGCGCTATCAAACCAGGTAGAATTGCTACATAAAAAATTTGATGGTTTATATGGTTCTTCGTAGGCACATCCAGTTATGCAGTGCGACGCAAGTGAAGGAGCGGTGAATCCTGAGTACCCACTCTACGGACAGGGCATAGAGAGCGAACAAATGAACTATATGGGTAACAATTTCCTGTCTAACAATAACCCTTATAGTAATATTTGTAATCCAGGTTGGAAGAACCACCCCAATTTCTCATGGGGCGGTCAAAGAAATCAAAGGCAACAACCATTCCAAAACTTCCAACAACAGCCCTACCCACAGGAAAAGAAGTCGAACGTTGAAGAGATGCTGACAAACTTCATAGCAGCCTCAGAAATACGTTCCCAAACTGTAGAGACACGTTTCCAAAACATAGAAACAAAACTTGAGGCATTGACACAAGAGTTCAAGGATCAAATCGGGCAACTTGTTAAGCAAATCTCTGATAGACCACAGGGAAGACTACCGAGCAACACCGAAACTAACCCAAGGGAGTAAGTTCAAGCCATAACAGCTCAAGAAAGTGAAGGGTTGGACGAGCCTAATTCAAAGAAAAAGAATACGGTAGAAAAAGATATGGTTGAGGTCAATAACAAGCCGAAACCAATAATTAAAGAGTACAAACCTCACATACCATATCCCCAAGTAATTTTAAGACTTTGACATCACGAAAACAACCATCAGCATGAGGCATGGGCGTGTCTAAGGGTCACACGGGCGTGTGAGCCCTGTACCTTGGAAAATTTTTGAAATGTTACGAAAAATTCTTAGAGTTTCTGATTAAGTCACGACTCGATTCTAATGCTCGTATTGGGTCTCGAGGGTCCATTTAAGGGACATTATGTATGATCTTGAAAAATGAATAGTGATTGACATGATTTATCTAAAAATGTTTTGAAAAGTTTCTGTAATGCTCCGTAACCCTGTTTTGGCGATGGACACAGGTTAGGGTGTTAAAAGAGATATCAGATTTTTCTGAGGATTATTTTGATTATGTGATGTCATTGTTAATGAAAAAGTTGTTCATGAGTAAACGACTTACCCAGATATGATATTTACAGAACGGATTGGAAGAAAATTCTTCTGAATTGACTCTTTCAGTGAGCTGAATAATATAAGATTATTGATGACTTTATTAGTTAGTGGGATAGTGATGAAATTGCTCCGATAAGTTCTATTATTATTAGAGGCATATGAAATTGTGCATGTACAGATGCAATATTTGTCGTATTGAAAGGCTAGTAAATTATGATGGATGAAATTACTGTAAGTATGGTTAATTCATGAGTGGTATTGCTCTATCATACTTCGGCTTTCTAATTCATCATGTTTGATATAAGATTTGAGGATAAGGTTCATATGATGTTATTTACTACTTCTACTGATTGAAGCCCTGAATTGCGAATATGAAAATTATATTGTCTTTATCATAGTTGTTTCTATCGATGTATACGTGATATTACTCTTATGAATTTTCTCTAAGATATCATCAGTCTCTCCATCATTTAAACATGATTTATCTGATAAAGATATTCATCGGTCGGAGGTAATTACATTCATTACCGTAATAAATATTGACTTGATCATGAGGTATGGTGATAGAGATCACAGATTATAGAAACTAAATTACTACATTGGTTATTCTTGGGGCCACTTTCGGTTCTCCCTCTTCTAATTTGAAGTACACTATTGATATTAAAGTGTTGCTTTATATATACGGTTGAAATGTCGGTCATATTAATACATTATGGTTTTGAATCTATCTGATGGTTGTGGCTTTGGAAAAACTTAAAGCTTCAATGTTAATAATTGAAGTAGCTACATTGATGACATAGTTATTACAGAGAAGATGTAAGAGTTGAATAGGCCGATAAATATTAGTAAAGTTTTGACCAGTTGGAAACTCTGTTGACTGAAGTATTAATTCTGGTTCAGCCTAAATTGGGTAAGGAGTTGTTATTATAGAGACGTATTATTGAATGGGATTAGATTGTGTTTTGATATGGTAAGGCAAAGTAATAGCCTGTACTTTCAGACAGTTAAAAATCACATGGAAATAATTACTCGATACACGATCTAGAATTGACAGCTACTGATTTTGTATTGAAATCTGATAACACTACTTGTTTGGTGAAAAATGTTATATATTCACCGATCATAAAATTTTGAAGTATCTGATGTTGCTAAAAGATTTGGCTCTGAGATTGCATATATGGCTTGAATTATTGAAAGGCCCTGATTTGGGTAATTGATTATCATTCAGGAAAAGTAAATATAGTTGCTGATATGTTAAGTAGAAAATTCTTTGTTTCCTTTATGAGTAATAAATACTCGATTGCTATGGTCTGATGGAAGAATAATTTCAGCTGAGTATAGAGCTTAATAGATGTTTCTACAACAGATCAGTGAAACTCAGAAAAGTGATAATGAGTTGTGAGTTAAATGACTACAGTGTGAAATAATTTCTGAATCAGAATTACAGAATAGATTCGGTAAATGTGTATTAACCGGAGACATAGTTTGTGGACTGAAGAAATTAGAGCTTGTACTGGAAATTTTGCATGAATGATCACAGTGGTACTATGCCAGTTTATTTGGAAAATGATAAAATGCACAACGATTTGTAAGATAGAGATAATGCTTTCAAGATGGTTATAGTCAGTGAAAATTTTAAAGTGGAAATAGGATAAAGTCACTATGAATTTTATATCAGGATTCTCCCTGTCTATGAAAAAGAAATATATGATTTGAGTAATTATCGATTGTTCGACGAAGCCTGCACATTTTATTTTGGTATGAATGAGTTTATCACTTGATAGATTACTTGAACAATCTGTTTTTGTAATTGTTAGATTACATGATGTGCTAGCTTCTGTTATTTCTGATAGAGATCTACGGTTTATATTCCGATTCTGAAACAAGTTACAAGAAACTTTGGGTACATGGTTACATTTAGTACGGTATTTCATCCTCTGATGGATGATCAACCTGAACATATGATTCAGACTTTGGAAAATATGCTTCGATGTTGTGTACTTGAATTTGAAGGAAATTGAGAAAAGTATTTGCCTTGTATTGAATTTATTTATTATAACAGTAAACAATCAAGTACAAAATTATACTGTACGAGGCTATATATGGTCAGAAATATAAAACTCCGATGTCTTGGACGGAGTTCAGTGAGAAAGGATATATGTAGTAGGACTGATTCTTTGAAACCGAAGAAAAATGAAAATGATCTAAGATAGTTTAAAAGCAGTATGTGATCGCCAAAAATCCGATGCGAATCTAAAATGAAAAGAACTAGAATTTTAGATTAGCGATAAAATGTTTTGAAAGTTTTGCCATGGAAGAAAGTTCCCCGATTTGGCCGTAAAGGAAAATTAGGTCCGTGATTTATCATGTCATGCAAGATTATGGAAAAGAATTAGACCTATTGTGTCACTATAGCAAAACATGTTTTTAGTGGCGTTTTTAGCGGTGCTGAGACAACAAACGACGCAATAGATCGAGCAATAGCGGCGTTTTTCAAAAAATGCCACTATAGATGGAGCATTAGTGGCTCTTTCTAAAAAACGCCGCTATAGGTCGACCATTAGCGGTGCTTTTTCAAAAATGCCACTAAAAAGATAAGCACAACGCTCTCGTTTTATGTTGAGCTTTAATGGCATTAGCGGTGTTTTTAAAACGCCATTATAGATGGAGTATTAGTGGCGCTTTTTGAAAAACGCCGCTATAATTTGACCATTAGCGGTGCTTTTTAAAAAACGCTGATAAAAATTTAAGCACAACGCCGTCATTTTATGTTGAGCTTTAATGGCATTAGCGGCATTTTTCAAAAAACGCCGCTATAGATGGAGCATTAGTGGCACTTTTTAAAAAATGCCGCTATAGGTCGACTATTAGCCGTGATTTTTGAAAAACACCTCTAAAAGTTAAGCATAATGCTGAGATTTAGTAGTATTAGCGGCGCTTACCAAAAAATGACGCTATAGATGTAACACCCCGAATTTGGGCCTAGTAGAATTGAGCCTACTGGGCCTTGGTCGTAGAAGCGTTTAAAATTTTTGAGAACAAGAGAACGACACTAATACAGGTTGGACCCATTAGGTGTGTGATTTTGGAGTGTTTAGAGGGTACTATGAAGTCCCGGGTTTAAGTTAGGCCATAGGAAAAATTTTGATTTTTAGCCTTAGTGGAAACCTGATCTCAAATGGTATGACTCATAAGTATATTAAGGTAAAATAAGACACAAGTGGAGCATGTGGTGTGGTGGTGTGGCGTCAAGGAGGGAGTAAGGGGGAAGGAGTTCGATTCCCTTGGCAAGCATTTAAAGGTATTTATTTTATGCCTTGGAAGAGGAGGTAGCTGAGTTCGGATCAAATTCTACCAGGTTGGTTGAGGACTTGGTCAAGGAGTTTGAATGAGAGATGGAGAGTAAAGTAAGGAGGGATTCATGGAGAAAATCGTGGGATTCAAGTGGAAGAAAGTGTTGGCCGAATGTGGAGGTCTATCTAAGGGGAATTTCGGCTGAAGTTGGGGGTTTGGTAGCATATTCGACTTTGAGAAGGGAGTGCCGTCTTGCTTTCTAGTTTCTGCTGGGGAGAGTTTTGCATTTTGAGTTTTGTTGACTAAATCATCTCGGGTCATTTTCTTCTCAATTCTTCTTGTGCCGATTTCTCAACTCCTCTTTTTCTCTTCTCACTTTCAACATATTCTTTTTTGTTTGTTAGTTGCCTAAACACTAGGTAGGCTGAATCACTACTCCCTTCCCATCTCTTTGCACACCTTGTTGTTTCTTTTCCTTTACTATTAAAACTGAAAGTTTACACTACTTCTTCTTTCTTTTGATCTCTCTATTATCCGAACCTAAACTCTCTTTAACCTTGATTTTTCCTTGCTAATCGAATACCCCATCATAATATAACCTATTCTTTCCCGTTCGTCTTCAGTGGTTTCTTGTTGGTTAGGCTGAACAGTTTTCATTGTCCAGGCTAGCCATTTTTAATTTCATTTTTGACAAGGGGGAATAGTTGAACACCTTTCGATCCTATCTTTCCTGGTAAGTCAATTTCCATAAGAGGTTGCTAACAATCGGTTTTGGTAAGTTGTAGTACCCTTCATGTTCCTTTCCCTTATCTTTTTCTCTCTCATTGCAAGGTTAAAGCCGAAACATTTAACCTTAGTTTTTCTTTGTGATGCATGTAAGGGGCTCTTGCATTTTAATTATTTGCATGTGAATGGTTTGAATATGATGCTCGTTAGAGTGTCTTAGGGTCTGGGTATGAGCCAAGGGTAGGCCGGTTTTGGGTACTTGGAAGGGAGAGCTGGGTGAGTTAGGGGAGAAGAGAAATTAATGGAGTGTTTTGACACAAAGGAACCAGTGGTAAAGTGGCAAGGGAGGTGCCACTTAGAGCTCAAGGAAGTGACGCCACAAACAGGGGGAAGGAGCTTGTGTTCAAGCTGCGAAGATCCCCTTTCTGCTATTTATTTTTTAACGCCAGGTTCATAGGGGAGTTGTGCTCAGAATGGACTCTCTTGGATAAGTGTTGAAGGAGTCAACACATTTGAAACGGGTGGAGAAGAGAAAATTGTGGAATTTGACTCATTCAAATCGGTTTGAATGGGTGGACAGAAGGGAATTTAGGAGTTGGCCGAAATTTGAACATTGGAGAGAAAGAGGAATCGGTTTGGAGGCTTAGGAAGTGTGCCGATTTCGGCTAGGCACTCTTTTGAGCACATTGTTGTGAGACCAAAACCAAAACCCCATAGCCTCTTGTCGATTTTCCTCTCAATTATCAAAGACCGAATTGCATTGAACATTGTGTGCATTTCTTTTTCCCTTTGAAACCAAAACCGGAACCCTTTTTCCCTAAATCTCTTTTCATCTTTTGTTCTCTCTACTCCTATTTGGTTTGGCAGAAACTAAGTCACCCTCCTCCCATTGTTTTCTCACGTTTTCTTTTCATCATCTATTCAAAACTAAATGCCCTCTTGAACGCTTCCACTCTTCCATTTTGATTTGGCCGAATCTTCTTTTCTTCAACCATCAACTGTGTTGCAACCATATCGTTTTCCTTTCTCAAAGTCATAGCCGAACTTTCCTAAGTGTTCTGTTATTTCTTTCCTGTTTCAGTCGATTCTGCAAGTGCCGAAATCCCATCATCCCTCTTCTATTCTTTTGGGTTCTCATAGCCGAATCTTAACCTAGTGGTAGGTAAGGTTCCATTGTTTCGTTTCTTTCTTTCTTCTCTTGATCTTATAGCCGAATCTCCCTGTCATACTCTCATCTCTATTCTTTTTCTATCTTGGTCATTTTAATGAGAAAAGCCGGAAGCTTTGTCGCTCAAACTCTCGTTGGACTCAAGATCTCTATGGATTGTCGCCGATTAACCATTCATTTTCAATCGATTTCGTTAATAGTGTGGTAAGTGTTCTTGTCGACAATCAACTCTTATTGTGTTAATGCCGAAGGCAGATGCCCATGATTATTGATGTTTGGTTGAATGCGGGAAAGGGGGGTTGACGCCATTTCGTGTAGAGTTTTCAGGATTTGTCGACTTAGGTGAGGGTTCTAACTTCAGGATTCTAGTTCTTTATGATTTGATTCACTGCTTTAACCCGATTTAGTGATAAGGGTATTATGGATTTGAAGGCTAATCAAGCATTAAGTGGGGTTAGATCTGAGACCCTAGCCCCTAAGTTCAAAAGGAGAGCAGTCTCAGCGGTTCGTGATTGGCCACCTGGGTGTGGACCAGCATCCGAGCAGGAGAGTAGATAAATCGTGGTTGTGTCGATTAATGACAGTACCGACGTAGAAAGTGTAGTGTTGCGCGTAATCAGGTGTGTATCTCTTACACACTTCATAATTAGTGTATGACTATGTTATTAACTTAAACACTGTTAAAAGCCGAAATAAGTGTGGATATCGATATATTACCCTTATGGGTATGAGCGAGGACTCCGGGTAAGTCTGTTCTGATAGTTAATGATATTCGATCTCTGATGAATATGTACATGTTATGTTACAGTATGTTGTTAATCGATAGAGCATGTAGTATTGTATGTATAAGCATGTGCATTGAAATGGGTGTTATGAGAGGAGGGGGAAAATGTGATATTTGTGACTTTGGGTCACCAGTGGTTTGGCACTACCAGTGGTTTGGTACGACATGTGATATTTGTGACTTTGGGTCACCAGTGGTTTGGCACCACATTGGATATTTTAGCGACTCGTCCCAGTGGTTTAGTGCCACAGTGGGTTGGCCCCACATATTACTCTGAAAAGGGATTGTCGCCAGTGGTTTGGTACCACAAAGTGGGTTGGCCCCACATATGGATAATTGTGACTTTGGGTCACCAGTGGTTTGGCACCACCAGTGGTTTGGTACCACATTTGTACTTTGATTGTGACTTTGGGTCACCAGTGGTTTGGTACAACACGGGGTAGTATATGGAGTTGAGGATGGCTAGGTTTGGGTTACATGACATATTTACTTGATTATGAAACTGTGTAAGAGTGTTGCTATAATCGGGGGGGATTATACACTGGGTCTCGGTGACTTACCTCTTCCCTTACATTTTGCAGATAACTCGTAGATTGCGGATGTGGAGCCGGGCAGACTTGATGTGGCCATGCATATTGCTTTCGGTTTTAATTTATCCATTCTCTTGGGTACTTTGTTTTTAATTCGGTTTTAATTAGGTTGTAATAAGGCCACTAACTAATATGTTTGGATTATTTTATCTGCTTTAAGTTTTATCAAATGTTGCTTAAGGAAATACCGTGACATGTTTTAAACAATCTGTAAATCAATGTTTTTCTAAATTATACAACTCAACGGGTTTTCTAAACTTTACCATCGGGTAATAATAAACAAGTGACAATAACGAATCAGCTCTAAATTCTTTTAAACTAAGTTTACTTTAAGTCAAAATGTTTTAAAGATGGTTTCCAACTATACATCTAAATAAAGTTGGGATTTTCCTAAAACCACATGGTTTTCTTAAAATAAACGACAACATACAGTTTTATCAAAAAAGTTCTTCTTCCAAGAATTTTAAACATCCAACATATTTTCGAATGACGATTCTTTCAAATCGAACCTACAACTTGTTTTGGTCAAAATACTTTACCCTGTGACATGCCAAATTTGGTCGTAGTGTATTGACTGGGTTGGGGTGTTACAATGCAAGCCGAATCTAGTGGGGTTTAAGCGTGTACTCCATTCATTCTGTCAATCTCTAAACTTCAGCAATTGGTTGTCCTGCAAGTAATCCTGATATCGTCAATCGAGAGTTCTTAATGGAGGAAAGTAAGAGCCAGTCTGAGGGAGCATCAGGAAGAGTGTCTAATGGAGATGGACTCGTAGCACCTGCTTCCAAGTTTAAGCAACGTAGGGTGTCAGTGGTTCGAGACTTTCTGCCTAGATGCGGAAGGGCGTCGGCATCTTGTTTAGATAGGCAAATTGTGGTTGACCGCTCTAGTGAGGGTAAGTGTTAATAAATCGCATAGTTGGGTATTCGGATTTAAGATCTTCCAATTCTTTTGTTAATAGAGTTAATTGCATGTTACTTTTGGTATATGTGGCAGCAATCGTGTTTGCATAGTACTCTACATGATCAGGTGTGTAATCTCACACCCACCTTGATGAATGTATGTGATGTTTGTGAATTGGCCAAAAGCCGAAAAGCCAAACAGTCTGCAGCTGTGACCAATCGAGCATGCGAACGCTCGTGGTGATAAACTGAGACGATGGATCATTGAGAGTGTCGCGAGCACTCTCGCAAAACTAAGGCCGTGACGGGCCTGATCGAACTGAAACGGGCTAAATGGGCCCAATGGGCTTACGAGCCCACGGGGGTAAAAATCGATGGAGAAATACTGAATGATAGATGCGATTGCGAAATTTACAAAATTGAGAGCGATACCACGTGTAATGGGCCACACGAGATTGTGGGCCCGTTTGGGCCTGAAGTGGATTTTAGGCCCAATAGTACCGTAGAGACCCAAAAAGGGTCCTGAGTCACTCGAGGCGACAGTAGGCCTTTGGAAAGGCCGTTAAATGTGTAAATTATAGAAATACCCCTGGGTTACAAAATTACCAAAATACCCTTGGAGGGTAAATTATTAAAATACCCCTGGGTTGTGAAATTACCAAAATACCCTCGATGGGTAAAATTATCGAAATACCCCTAAAGAGGGTAAAAATGACCGTTATACCATTGATTGTGGTTGAATATCATGTGTATGATTTTATTTACACTTTTATACGTTGATATATTGCATTTCATCATGTTGCACGGGGCGGGTTTAATGACTGAAGAGAAGTGTAGCTTAGTGGCTCTGCCACATACTGTTTTAGTGGCTATGCCACATATTTATATACTATTACTCTAGTGGCTCAGCCACAAATATTGTGATTAGCAACTTGTCTGCAATATTGGTGTGTTTGGCGGGGTGGGTTGACTTGATCTCCACAGGTGACGATTGGTTGGTACGAGGGTGTGATTGGTTGGATTGGGTTGGGTTGCATTACATTATCTGCACTTTCATGATTATAGGGCTTAGGCCCAGATTGGTGTCTTATGGGCTCGGGCCGAATCAGTGACCGTTTAGGGGATTACACACTGAGTTCTTGTAACTCACCCTTTTCCCTTAACCTCGCAGGTAATCCCCAGCGATAGAGGATTTGGAGCCGCGGAGGACTCGGTGGTGGCCATATATCAGAGATATTTCCCGCGAACTTTAGTAAACTCAGTTTTTACCTTATTTTAAGATTATTTATTTTGGTTAACATTTCTGTAAAAAGGCCTTTGGATTTTATTTTTCTTTTGACTTTCAATTCGACTATTTATAATTTGTTAAATGTTTGAATACTAAGTTTTCCAAAATGTAATAATCGCTTTTTAAAATATCACGTTTCTGCAACTATTCAAGTTCGATTTTCACTACAAAAATGGTTTTTTCAAAATAATAACAACTTTACAAAAACGGACATTAAGCAAATCGCGTTTCTACAAACAAACATCTAAACTCAGAGTTTTCAAAAGAGAAGCAACATTTTCAACGAACGCTTAGCTTTTCAACTACCCTTCGATGTTACATGGTAGATCCGGCTGTAACATCTAGGCCGGGTTTGGAGTGTTACAATAGATGGAGCATTAGTGGCGCTTATAGCGGCGCTTTTTAAAAAATGCCGCTAAAAATTTAAGCACAACGTCCCCATTTTATGTTGAGCTTTAGTGGAATTAGCGGCGATTTTTTAAAAACGCCGCTATGGATAAGCATTAACAAAAAAAAATGCCACAAAAAAATCATTTTATTTTAGGATTTAAGGTTTTAGATTTAAGGTTTAATGTTTATGGTTTGGGTTTTTAGGGTTTATGATAGTATGTTTATTAATTTGATTATAGTTTTGAGTTTAGGGTTTATGGTTTAGAGTTTATGGTATGGGGTTTAGGGTTTGTTGTTTTATAGGGTTTAGGGTCTTAATATTGATCTAGTTCTTGTAAATTATTAACGGAATTATTGATATAACATCATTTTATATTTATATATTGCATACATAAATATTTATATTTATTCAATATAAAAATATATTGATGTATTTATTTTTTAAAATGTGTATGATTAAATCAAAGTTAAAGTTTCAACTATACATTTAAACCACAATTAGAATTTCACGTCTACAATTACACATTAAACCGAAATTCATATATAATTCTGAGATGTATCGCTATCCAAATTTAGGTGTATACATATAATTAAATGCCATTTATATAAAAATCTAATCAACTAATACGGACCATACTTAAAAGAATAATGTTGATGAAAAAAGAAAGAAAAAAGAAATCCTTTTAACAATATACTAGACCATGCCATACCCATCTATCAATTTAATTCCTAAAAGAATTGATCATGGTAATTAAATTTTAACTTTCAATATTTCTAATTTTTTTTTATCAATTTGATTCTTATTTTTTCAACCAAAACCTTCCACTTTTTAAAAAATTTTAAATTGCATTTTTAATAGGAATGTAATTGTAAAATTAATTTTTTAATGATATTGACGTGAAAACATACAAGGTAATTCACATGACATGATACTATTTTTTTTAAATGTTAATTTTAAAATTATAAAAATATTCTTAAAAATTAAAAACTTAAAAAATTTAAATCTTAATATTTTAGTCCATATTTCAGATAAAAAGTTTAATATTAAAAAAATTTTAAAAATTAAAATTCCAAAAAATGATAATCCCAACACAAAAATTTTGAAATAAAAAAATAGAAAAATTATGTTAAAAATAAAAAAAAATTAAAATTGATCAATAATGGCCTTTTTTTTGTCAAAACGCCACAAAAAGTTGAGCTAAAGTTTGCAAAACTTTGCAAAACGGCGTTGTTTTTATATGGTTTTTAGTGGCGTTTTCATAAAAATGCCGCGAATATGTTCTCTGAGGCCACAAAATGCTGCCATTTTATTGGGGTTTTAGTGGCGTTTTTAGTAAAATGCCACCACAAATATGTTACAGAAGTTTGCAAAACATTGCCGGTTTAAACTTCCTTTTCAGTTGTATTAGTGGCACTTTTTATAAACGCCACAAATTTTAACTAACTTAAACGTCACCGTTTTACAAGGGAATTTATTAGCCACTGCTTTTCTTCTCTTTCCCTCTTCGGATGACTCCCCCAATTTCTAGTCCCTAACAACCAATTTCTTTCTCCCCTTCTCCACTCCAACACCCACCGGCCACACCATATCTTTCACCAGTTAGCAGCAATCCAGCACATACCCCATTAGTTTTCTCATTTCACCAGTCAGCTCCGGCTTCCCCTATCCCCATATGTTAGCCTCCTTTATACAATAAAAAGGAAAACTTATGGTTTTGAATTTCATCCTTCTCAAATTAGGGTAAGGAATTTAAAGGAGATCTGTTCTGAGTATTCATGCTTTGAGCAATTGTTTTCTTTCTCTTGACGATGATACATATGGAGATTATTAACAAGAGCATCATTTTACATTTTTTGATGAATTGTAGTAATCTTTGCGCTTGGATGGTTTTTTCATTACTTCACTTCATCTGTGATGGTGACTATTTTCTTCTACCTCCAGATCTTTGATGGAAACAATGGTAATGTTGCTGCAATTTTTACGAGGGAGCACCTTTTGTAACGCCCCAAATTTGGGCCTAGTAGAATTGGGCCTATTGGGCCTTGGGCATGGGAGCGTTTAAAATTTTTGAGAACAAGAGAAAGGCACTAACCAAGTTGTAACACCCCAAAAATCCTGAAACTTTAAAATTTCTATGCACCGAGGTTGGTATGTATGAGTAGCACTTAGAATATTAATTTTAAGGTATTATCGGGATTATTTGAAGTCTTAGAGATAGGGAAGACCATAGGGAATTTTTTTTTTTGCTTTAGTGGACCCTAGTCTCAGGCATTAGGCCTCTTAAGCAGATTAAGGGGAAAATAGGACACAAATGGGCTTGTGGTCCAGTGGCAAGTGGCGTCACTTGGGGAGCTATAAGGTGGCATGTTGTCAGCTGAGGAGGTCCAAGGTTTGAGCATTAGGAGTGGTATTTTTGGAGTGTTTTATTTTGCATAGGCGGATGGCCAGAGTTGTGTTGAATATGAACTCTTGCGTTGGAGTGTTTGAGTGGTAAGTGGAACTGATAATGGAGGAAAATTCGGATAAGGCTAAGGTGTTATCAAGAGAAAAGTTAGGAGATGAGGACAGGGAGGAATTGGTGTCGAATGGGACTATGGGAAAAGGAGTATTCGGCTGGTGGCTATAAAAGGAGAGGCTCAATGCTTTGAAAGGTTCTTTGAGCTTTCATTAGTCTTTCTTTTCTTCCCTTAATAGGTTTTCCCGTAGCCAAATTCTCCCAATTTCTGAAATCACCTATACCCGAATTCTTTTTTGCCGAATTCACTCATAGCCAAACTCTTCTATCGCTGAATTACCACCATCTTTTTCCTTGCTGAAATTCCTATTTGTGCCAAACCCTTATAGTTTTCCCCCATCACAGATCGATTGTTATCTTCTATCAGTCAAGGTTGAAAGCCGGATTTAGTTAATAGCTATCTAGGCCGCAAGATCAAAGGGGATTTAGTAAGTATTCGGTTAACCTTTTTTATATGTTTTGCTAAAAGCCGAACGACTATCTAACTGTCCTGTCGTTAACTCTGTGATAACAAGGATAAGGTCCAAATATCGCAAGCGTGGTAAGATCGTTAGCAAGGGTAAGTGTACTCAACTTGATTGTGGTTTAAGTGAATAGCCAAATGTGTGGGGTGACTTGTGTGGATTATGAGTCACTCGGATTTTGATGGTGTATGTGTGAGTGTATATCTAAGGGATACTCCTGATTAGTAGTTAAGGAAGTGCTATTAGAAACCAGTGGCACACGGTAAGGTTACGGTAAGGCTTCGGCTTTTGGTGAATGTTTTGATTTAGTGATTGATTCAAGGTTGGTTGGTTGTAGGTTCAAGGCTAATGATAGTATAGCACGTCGCAGTAACCAGGTGTGTACAAACACTACACACACACGATATCGGCAATATCGAAAGTGGCTAAATGGGCCCGGTGGGCCCTAAGGCTAAGTTTGATGAAATTGTTTGGTTGGTTATACGAATTGAGTTATTCATGCATGTTACATGATCTGGAATTATTTTGGGCCTAATAGGCCATATGGATGAGATTTGGGCCTAATGGGCCGTAAGGATGTGATTTGGGCTTGATGGGCATTATGGGGACGTAAACAAGTATGCTAGGGTTTAATGGACTATAGGCCTAGTTCTGAACAACTCTTAAACCGCATAAGACTTAATCTAATAATTAAACATGTCCATGGACAAGTCGCTGGGTTAGAGTGTGGCAACGGACATATGCATGTCTATGATTGGATCTAGGGAGAGCTTGGTACTTAAGCGGTCCTGGTGGCCCACCTCCTCTTTTCTGGAATCCTACCTGGTGCATAGTGGCTGTTCACTTTAGCAGCAAGGACTTGTTAATAGGCCAAAGTTCATAACTAAAACACGAGAGGGACCAAATACCCTTGATTTGGAAATTTACCGAAATATCCTTAGATTTGTAAAATTACTAAAATACTCCTAATTTGCAGAATTTCCAAAATATCCCTGAATTACAAAATTTCCAAAGTACCCCTGTTTTGCAAAATTACCTAAATACCCATGTAGGGTGGAATTACGAAAATATCCCTGTGTAGTGAAGTGACTAAAATACCCCTAGGTGCTTAAAGTGTGAAAATGTGTGATGCATTCACGAAATATATGTTGCATTTTGGTGGGTTTTGATAATATGGAGGAAGATTTGAGGATTGCATAGTCACTTGAGGACCGTGGATCCACCGGTGGCTTTAAACCCATTATAGCAGCTTTGCTGCAACGTTGTGTAGTGCCGCTGCTGGTGCTACCTTTGGTGTGTAGGGATGGGTGGGTTGATATTTATATCCCCACACGTGTGTAGGGTTGGAAAGGAAATGGTATGCATGGTTGAATTTGGGATGGGTGCATTGCATTCATGTGATACTGATGTGATATGAGGTCGTTGTGGGCTAAGGCCCAAGGCCACCGTTTTTGGTAGGGCTTACGCTCAATGTGATTTGTATGTTGATTGGATTATCAAGGGTCGTACACACTGAGTTTCAAAACTCACCCCTTTTTATTAAATGTTTCAGGTGATCCTCAGTAAACGGCTCGACGTGCGAGAGGACTCGGAGATGGCCACACTACAAGATATTTAGAAGTTTTATTTACTTGTTCCAAAAGACATGATTTAAATTGCTTTATTTTCATTGGATGTATTAAGGCCCTGTACTCTGTTTTGACTTTAGATTTTGAGTTTTGTTGTTTCAACTACTTACTTAATTATTAAACCTGAGTAATTTCTTATGTTTAAACATGGTTTCTGAAATACTTAAAATAATAAAATGGGCTTTTACCATTACTTAACAAGAATTAAGGATTTCAGGCTTTTAGGCCTTTAACTTTAATTTAGCAAAATTGTTTTGAATTGTGCCTTTGATGTGACATTCTCGGATTCGGCCATAATGTCTGGGCCGAGTTTGGGGTGTTACACCTTTTGAGTCATATATTGAGTGCTGTTCCTCGCGCCCTTGGGCGGGAGGAGTGGTTTCAAGCTTTAGCTCGAGCAGTAGATGCCGGATTTGTGAAAACCGACAAGGAATTTCAGAGTAGAGGCATGGAATATGTTTTCCAATTCTTTTATTCTCTAATTGTTTCTTCTGTACATTTAGATGACACTAGTGTTCTCCATCCTTATTGATTTTTTTTCTACATGTGAAACATCAGGTACTACTGCTACACTGGTGTTCTTGAATTCATCTGTTCTTGCAATAGGTATTTGGAACTCTGATTTCTATAATACAATTCAAATAGTCTGCTTTTTCTCCCGCTGTTAATCCATATTTTAATTTTTAAAATTAAAATTATAAGTGACCTGCAAATGCAAAGAAACAACTATGCTTCCTTGTGGTTAATGGTTTTAGGAAGCTATTTGTTCAGTTATTATTATTAAAGATTGAAAACAAAATCTCACCATGGTATTAAATTTCCCTCTGATGAACTAAGCTACAATGTAAAGTTGATTTAATTTTACATTACAAGTGACAACAGAATTTAAAGAAATTGATTTCTGGCAAGTTTAGGAGACAAAGACATTTTCATTTTCATTAAGTTTAGCACTTACTGCCCAAGATATGCTAGGATAATGCACATTGCTCAATGCTAGTTAGATATGCTGCTTTTGAATATCCTATTTGAATTATTATTATTTGATATATTAATTATTTTGTTAAGTTATTTATTTTTTTATGTTTTTATCATACTGATTTGATTTTAATAAAAAAATTGTTTCCCAAAAAATATTAAAATATAAAATGTTTAAACAATTTGTTAGAGCTATTCGATTCACAAACAAAATATTTTTATTTACTTTTATTTTATTTTTAAATTACCTAATTAAATTAAATTTTATTTAAAGTTTTAAGTCCTTATGTTGAATCAAATAACAAGATCAACTTGGAAAATTTTTAAATATTATTAAAAAAATTAGACTTGACTTACTTGCAAAATATATTCCTTTACTTGCAAAATTAGACTTGACTCACATAAGATACATAATGATTTATATAGAAATATATATCATATCATAACTTACATAACTTACATAACTTATATATATATATCATAACTTACATAACTCACATAACGTACATAAATTTCATAACTTACATAACTCACATAACTTACATAACTCACATAACTTACATAACTTACATAAATCACATAACTGACATAACTTACATAATTCACATAGCTTACATAACTCACATAACTTACATAACTTACATAGTACATAAATAGATATCATAACTTACATAGCTTAATTAAACTTATAATTAAACAACTTACCCGTGTAATTTATTGTCAACTTTAGACTTTAAGAAATACGAAATGGATAAGACTTGGATGAAATTGTCAAGGGTAAGAAATGACTATCGAAATGGAGTACAAACTTTTCTAAATTTTGCATTTCAAAATGCAAGCCAAGAGAATATGATTCTTTGCCCGTGTAAGAAGTGTGGCAACATCAATTGGCATTTTCGTGAGTTGTCTACGAGCATCTAATTGTTGATGGCTTTATTTGAGGGAATAAAAAATGGATTTTCCATGGAGAGTGTACACCTAGTAGAACCTCTTCAATGATTGATCCAGTTTATCCTCATAGTGCTTACCATCAGTCTGTTAGAGAAGATGACATGGAAGGTATGTTGCGGGATGCATTTAATATGTACAGTCATGGTTTGCCACCTTATCCACCTGACTTTATTGCACCTGATGATTGTAATATTGGTGGAAATGCTTTTACTGAAATGGGAAGAAGTGTACCTGATGAAGAGCCAAATAGAGAAGTGGCGAAGTTCTACAAGTTACTTAATGAAATGAATGAAGAACTTTACAAGGGATTAAAATATTCAAAAATGTCCTTTTGCATTCGCCTATTTCCCTTAAAATGTTTGGGAGGGTGGACCGAAAACTCTTTTACAATGCTGTTAGAGTTTTTCAGAGATATGTTTCCATTTGCAAAATTCTCTCATTCATGAAAAGATATGAAGAAATTGATAAAATATTTAGGCCTTGGGTATGAGAAAATTCATAGTTGCCTAAATAACTGCATGTTGTATTGGGGTATTCGGAAAAACCTGTAACTCCCCAAGAATTTGGGCCTTGAAGTATTAGGCCTTGAGCAAGGGAACGGTTAGGAAACTATGCATAAAAGTTTATGCAAGCTAGGAAATGACACAATTAAATGTCTGCTCAAGTGGTTAAGGGTCTTGAGAGGAGTTGGAAAAGTCCTGGGTTCAAACCTGGGCTTTAGCAAAAATTTTGGTTTTAAGTTGATAAAACCCTAGATGCTTGGATGTAGGCTTTTTAAATTATTGTGTTAAAAAATGACACAAGGAAGCATGTGGTCTAGTGGTTGTGGCGTCATTAAGGTTGCAAGGGAGCTTGGGTTCAAGTCTTGGCTCTTGCAATTTATTTTGGTTTTTCTTTTAAAGGAACCTGGACTTTGGCCTTAAGACCTTTTAATTAATTGAATATAAAATGTGACACAAAAGAGCTTGTGGCAAGGAGGCAAGTGGCGTGTTGAGCTATTGAGGGGGCTTGGGTTCGAATCCCATTGCAAGCAAAAATGATATTTATTTTGCTAGCATGAGGCTGCATGAGTTTGAGGTGGTTTCGAGCTCTGTTGGGTGGGTCTTGGAGGGTGTTATGGAGGATATCAAGGAGGGATAAGGGGAGAGATTTTAGGAGAAAGTTAAGGAATTCAAACTAGGGAGTGTTGTAGCCCATTGGGAGACTTGTTTGTGCAATTCGGCTAAGGGGGTTTTTAGGTATGTATTTTCGGCAATTTGTGAGTGAATAGGTGCCGAATTTCGTCTCTATCATTTGGGTTTTTTTTTTCTTTTTGGTGATTCTGGCTTCTTTTCTCCCTAGTGCCGATTCTGCAAGTTACCTTTCGTGCTCTTTCGGGATTTGATTAGTGTAGAAGCTGATTATCCTCTCTGCTATTTTGGGTTATTTCCTTTTTGCATTTCGGGTTTTTCTCTCCTTGTGGCGTTTCGTGTAGTGTTTTTGACCATTCAGGTCTTTCTCTTTTCAACTTTGTTTTTCAATTGGTGTTCACTTTAGTTGAAACACAAATATCAAGTGTCAAATTCTCCCTTAAAACTTTTCTTTTCTTCTTCACATTTTCTCTCTGCCGAATTGGCATTCTTCTTCTCTTTTGCTAAATCAAATTAAGTTTCTTCTGTTTCCTCTCTTTTTGAGTAATAGCCAAATACATTACCTTCTCCTCACACCTTCTAAAACTCTGACAAGTTGATCACTGCATAGACCTTCTGATACTTTCATTTTTTCATTCCATTTCTATTGCGAATCTATTATTACCCTTTCTCTTTGTCACCAAGCCGAATATTAGGGTAAGTAATTAGGTTGTTTCTTGTTTCTTTGCGGTTTTCCCTTTTAGGATTATCATTGTTACTATTTAATGATCTTCTTTCAATTTATCCTCTTAGATCGAACGCAATATTCCACTCACGTGTGCCACTCCCTTAAGTCAGCATTCGGTTTTGAAGGATTCAGTAAGTTTTTCTCTGTCTCGCTCAAGTTAATGTTGATGGGTGTAAACTACATCCTTAAGCAACCCTCTAACGAGATCTGTTGTTACGCAGTGAGTGGTCAATCAACAATTGTGGGAGTCTAGCCAAGCGATTTTAGGGTTAAAGACTATACTCCTGTTTACCAAGGTTAGTGGTAAGGGCAGTGTAGAGATTCAGAGTCTGTGAATCTTATTAATGATTCAAGGACTAATTGAATTTTTGGATTGAATCTAGGTTGGTGCTTTTGGAATTTTGCAAGTGGTTGCTAAAAGGTGTGTAATCATACACCCAGTATTGTTACTGTCAAAACAATGGACAATGGTGTATAACTATTTTCCGTAAATGATAAGCAGCTTAAAAGCTAAAAAGGGTGTGTAACCGTAAGCCTGATTTTGTGACTGTCAAACGTGGGATAAAGGTGTGTATTCACACCCTTGTCTATCTGTAAATCGGCAAAATGGCATTCGAGGCCTCATGAGTGTGTAAATGCACGTGGAGCGAACCGAGCCCCAAATCCTGGGTAGCAAACTGACAGGCCACCACGTGCGTTTTCATGGACTATGGCTGTTATGGGCCTCGATGGGTCAAAATTGACCACATGGGCCCAATGGGTTTGTGGGCCCACATGGGTAAAATCCTCAATAAGTGATCATTTATAGGTTGATTTATGAGGCTCACAATGCCGTATGTGAATCTAAACTAAATGGACCACACGAGCGTGTGCGTCCACTTGGGCCCAATAGCGGGTTTTAGGCCCATATACATTGTTCTGGCCGTGTAGGTTATCTGAGTCACTCGAAGCGATGATAGACGCTTTAGGAGGTCATAATAAGTATCGAGACCCCAACATTTGTAAAATTACCGAAATACCCCTATACAACAAAATGACTGTTTTGCCCTTGTGGGTAAATGACTGACTTAGATTATGAATTTGACTAATTTGACTATGATCGTATGACTATGTTTTAACTGACTTAACTGTGGTCGTGTGACTGATATGCTTTTAGTATATGTTTAAATGACTGTTCCTGAGCATAGCCATTCTGCATACACCTGTGACGATTGAGCGTGACATACACGACATATTGCATTGGGTTGCGACATTGTTATGGAGGAAGTGTACGGCCCGTTGCCATTCTGTACAAGGCTTCCAGCCTTCCTGCGATATTTATGGCTTTTAGTCATTCTGTCTACGGCGCCGAGCCGTTCTATTGACTTAGTGCCCCAACCGATGCTAAGCTTGGTGTGTTGGCTAGGTGGGTCAATTTTATCCCCACATGGTGTGTTGATTGGTACGAGTGGTGTATTGGTTGGATTGGGCTGGATTTCTGTCTGCATATCTACATCTGATACTGATTCTGTAATGGGTTTAGGTCCACCTAGTTCTGTTAATGGGCTAAGGCCCACCTGATACTGTGTCTGTGATGGGCTCATGCCTAGGCTATTTTTGCATATCGTATATTTGACTGTTTGTATTTTAAGGGATTACACACTGAGTTTTCACAAACTCACTCTTCTGTCTAACTGTACAGGTAATCCCCAGCCTTAGGCGATTTGGAATCGCGAGAGACTCGTAGGTGGCCACACGACCGTTGATGCTCTGCTGTAGACTTTTTATTTGAATTTTATATGTTGGGTTTTAATTTTGTTATAAGGTCTTTGGGGGAGTAAATTTGTAAATGGGCTTTAGATTTCCTTATTTAAAACTACTAAACACGAATTTTCAAAATTAACAACTATTTTCAAAAACACTTAAAAATAGACCTTTTTATATTTCAAACTTTTGGAGCTTTCGCGATTGGAATAACCTAAAGTATCAATGGTAGCCATTAAGTAAATGTTTTTGACAAGATGATTTGCTAAACTCGAGCAAAAGGATTTAAACATAGAAATGAACTTTTAATGACAAACTCAGTTTTTGAACGACACTTTGATGTGACATGCCAGATTCAGCCATAACGTCTGGGCCGGGTTTGGGGTGTTACAAAACCAACAATCTTGTCATGTTTGCGGTAACTCTTGTTGGATGAATAGGAATACAAAAGATATGAATGAGGATGAAGGTGAGGCACAGTCAAGAAATAAGCCAGTAAAGATTTGCGATATTTTCCACTAATACCAAGGCTTCAAAGGCTTTTCATGTCGTCAAAGACAACCGAGTCTATGAGGTGGCATCATGATCAATGAATTGATGACAGATTATTAAGGCATCATGCGGATTCTTTAGCTTGGAAATCATTTGACAGTAAATTTCCAAGCTTTGCAACTGATCCAAGGAATGTAAGACTTGGGCTAGCATCTGATGGATTTAATCCTTATAAAATCATGAGTACTTCGTACAGTACTTGGCCTGTAGTGCTTGTTCCTTACAATTTACCTTCGTGGATTTGCATGAAATAATCTTCTTTTATCTTATCTATAATTATCCCTGGAGAGAAAGGTCCCGAAAATGATATTGATATTTATATGCAGCCACTTATTGAAGAGTTGAAATAGTTATAGGCGGGTGTTGAAACTTATGATGTCTTGAGAAAGGAGAACTTTTATTTACGTGCTACTTTGTTGTGGGCTATTAATGATTTCCCGACTTATCTGGTTGAAGTACCAAAGGACGTTATGCTTGTCCGTATTGTGCGGCACTAACATGTTCAAAATGGTTATATAATGGGAAGAAGTTCTCCTATATGGTGCATCGTCGGTGGTTAGATGGAAATCATAGATTTAGATTTCAGAGGACTCTATTTGACAGTACTGAAGAGTTCAGAGAAGCTCCTAAGCAGACTATTGGATCTGAAATCTTGTTCATGTTAAAAGATATCAATTTTAGTTATGGGAAGATGAATCAACCACATAACATGCAAGTAAAGAGAAGAGCGATGGAGGAGTATGTTGGCGATGTTCATAAGCAGATTGATGATGAATCTGATGAAGAGGATGATCCTAACGAAGCGGATTTGTGGAAAAAAAGAAGGATTTTTTTGAGTTTCCTTATTGGGAGCATCACATTTTGTGACACAATCTTGATGTTATGCATATTGAGAAGAATGTTTGCGAGAACATCATTGGGACAATTCTGAATGTCGATGGAAAATCGAAAGACAATCTTCAGAGTCGACTTGATCTAGTTGACATGGGAATTCGACTTGAACTTTGATCATGTCCGAAAGTCTTAATTTTTTATATAATGAATGATTGAGCCTAGAGACTAACTATGACAACGAATAAGGCAACCGCACCTATCGTTTGGTAGTATAGCTATGGCAAGACCGGAAATATTTTATCCTCAAGGACCAAGAGTACTAGTAATTACTATCTTTCTATTATTTAGCCTAAGAATTAAGAGAATTGTTGTTTAATCTAAAATTAACTAATTACTAAGCTAAAGATGCTAAGACAAAGAGAATGAATTAGGGAAATACTTTTGGGAAAACCAATTGATTAAGACAATACCTGAGGAAGAATCCACCTAGACTTCACTTGTTATCTAACTCTGAACCAGACGATTTATTCACTTGGCTTGATCCGTAGGATTCCCTAATTTATACGAGCTATACTAACATCTAACCCTAAGTTGATTAATTGAAATCTCTTTCTAATTAAAACCCCTAGAGTTTCATTAACTCGATCTATGGACTCCGATATTAGGTTTGACCCTAATCAGCAGATTTTCGTCATCCTATCTCTAGGAGTGTGATCAACTCCACTTAACTATGCTAGATCTACTCTTAAACAGGGAATTTTCCTCCACTGCCTAAGCACATCAATACATGAATCAATATCTTGAAATATCAAAGCAAGAATTAAGAACACTAATTAAGACCAAATCAAGTATTTATCATATAGTTCAGAAAGCAATAACAAGATCCATTTTAGGTTTTATCCCCCTCAGGTATTTGAGGGGTTTAGTTCATGTTTATAAAAGAATACATCTCAGAAGAAAGTATAAAACAAAACTTAAGAAAAACCCTAAAACCCCCTGAAGGAAATTGAAGGGAAGATCTTTTGTCTTGAGTATGCTTCCGGCTTCTTAAGATGGATCAACTGGTTGTCTTCGAGTAAATCCCACAGTTCGGGCCTCTCTGGCTTCGCTCTTTGGCCTCCCCCTTTAATGTTATCCTCTAGGGTGATTATATAGGCTTTCGGAATGTCTTTCTTTACCTCTAAGTATCCTAATCTGAGTGAAATTAAAATAGGTCACGGTAGGGACACGCCCTGTAAATCGAGCCCAGGCCGTGTTTGAATCTGCTAAAGTGGCACAGCCATGTGGTTTGGCCCGTGTACTGTGGTCCAGGTCGTGTAGGCCCATTTAGTCCCTTTTTGGACCGTTTCTCGTTCTTTCAACTCTTAAGCCCTCCTAAATATAAAACATGAAATTTAAAGGATTAAGAGCATCGAATTCATCAAATCAAGGGATAAATCATCCAAAAGTATGCTAAATGTGGGATTAAACTATGTACATATTACGGTTTATCAAACTTCATCCCCAAGTACTTTCGAATGGGAAATATAGGTTACCGCCTCTAATTTTTGCAATGTCAAAGAAAAAAAAAAGAAGTGTTCTGTACGGTGTTGAACGATATAAAGGTCCCAAATACGTATGCATCAAATATATCTCGAAGTGTGAGTCTTAAATATCGAAGACTGTATTCCCTAAAATCACATGATTATCACATCTTGATGAAAGATTTACTACCAGTTACTTTATGGTGTTGTATGTCAGAAAAGGTGACGACTTGTATAATTGAACTATCCAATATAATGAAAGCTATTTGTGGAAAAGTTTTGGATATCAAAGAACTTGAGAAAGTACAAGATCGAGCCACCTTGACTTTATGCCAACTGGAGAAGATCTTTCTACCTTCCTTCTTCACTATTATGCTGCACTTGATAATCCATCTCCCTAACGAAGCAAAATTGGTGGACAGGTTTTCTATCGGTGGATGTATCCTATAGAGAGCTGCTAATTTATTAATAAAGTTTTTTATTCATTCATGAATATACCTTGAGTTACAACTTTTGATTATGTTGTATATCGTCTTTAGGTTCCTATTCAGATTGAAGTCTTATTATCGTAATAAGCGTTATCCAGAAGGATCAATAGCTGAAGGATACTTGGCAGAGGAGTGTATGACTTTCTATTCTAGATATTTAGAAGATGTTGAAACAAGATGGAATAGACCAAGTAGAAATTTTGGGCTCACTGATCCTAACTTGGCCGAAACTTATTTATTACAAAGTTGCGGGGAACCAATTGGTAAAGTTGAAATTCCAGAATTAGATGATATATCTTGGGTACAAGCACATCGATATGTTCTTTTTCACCGTGATTTGCTTGAACCATTACGCAAGTAAGTTTTATGATTTGATAAATGTTCATCTTTTTTATTTGTTTATTTTCTAACCAAGAAATCCACTTTTTTAACATAGCGAGTAAAAACAAATCTTGAGATCTCCTTCATGCTCCTAAGATTACAACATCAAAAGATTAATAAGTTATTCATAGAATCTTTTCATGAATGGTTAAGCCAAACGGTATGCAACTGAAGCTTTCATTAACAAATAATTTTTCTCATAACATTTTTAATTACTCAATTTACTTTCAATTCAATAGGTTTGGAGTGGTAAGGACGTCAATGATGAAGTTAAATGGCTTTCCGAAGGTCCAAATAGAGTAGTAAAAAGATATAGTGCCTTCCTCATCAATGGATTCAGATTTCATACAAAATATCGTGAGAGATTGAGGAGAACACAAAATTGTGGAATAGTTGTAAATTCATCAATTACAAGCTATGCAGGTGCTAGGGACAATAATCCTGTTGAGGGAAATGTGGAGTATTACGGACTTCTTACTGACATTATTGAGTTGGATTACTATGGCAAATGGAAAGTTGTCTTATTTCGATATGATTGGGTTGATGTTAATACTGCTCGCGGAATTAAAATAGATCAATTTGGCTTTACAATGGTGAACTTCTCTCGATTGATTCACACTGGACAACAATTGATAGACGAGCTGTATGTATTTTTTTCTCAAGTGAAACAAGTTTTTTACTCGAAAGATCCAACTCATGAGGGTTGGTACGTTGTACTCCGAAACACCCCTAGAGACTTGTTTGACATGGGCAATGGAAGTAGGGATGACATTGTCGAAAGATCAGAAACTTTCCCTTTTCTGGAACAAAACTTAAATGAAAATATCCCTAGTACTAGTACACAATCTCAATGGGTTCGCCATGATATGGATGAAGATATTTACGAATTATGATGTAGTAAGATTTTACTATTTTTTAATTATATGTAATATTATAATTTAAATCTTGGTATTGTTAAATATTTCAACTATTTTATATGTACTATTCTTGTTGTAATTAGTTACTAAAATTTCAACTATTTTATGTGTATTGCAGACAAAAAGCCTAGAAAAAGATTACGAGATCTAACTATTGTTCAGAATACTCCAAATTCGGAAGAAACAAATAGTGAACAACAGACTGCCATTGGATCTTCGAATGTTCCGAATACATCTGATGAACCTGCAGAACCTCAAAGTAATGTTAACCTTAATTTACATGCGTGCTGACTTTTATTATTGATTTCTTTTTCAAATTCTCATATTGTAATATACCATTTTTCAGCTGAAAGTGGTGGGACGCGCAAAGATCGAGGACGTACGCTATTAAAAGAATTATATGAGTTAACTCCTGTCGAGCGTGTCAAAGTATCAAGAAACAGTCATGGTCAGCCTGTTGGATCAGAAGCTTGACTTTTAGCAGGCTGTTTGGGCATTTTAGCATGAAATGTCAATATATTACCTATCAACTACGAGTCATGGCATCAAATGCCTGATAGTAACAAAAATCAAGCTCTCGATAATATTAAGGTAACAAAAAGTGAATGTAATTTATCATACTTTCGTTTAAGTTTCATTTATATTTACTTTCTCAACTTGTGTTTTTTGTAGGAGAGATTCACTTTAGAGGTCTCGGATAATTATGTTAAGAAGGCATTGGGGAAAAAATGGAGACACCATAAAAGCACTTTAAAGAAAGAATATTTTAAGAAAAATATAAGTCTCGAAGAGAAATTGCGAAATGTCCCGCCGGGAATGCTGAGGTACCAATGGGAAGATGCGGTTAGATTCTGGAATTCAAAGAAAGGAGAGGTATTATGTACTTCCAAACTCTTATAATTATTTTGGTATATATTATTTACAATATACGAAATAATAATTTCATAGTGTAGGATCGTGAGCGAGTTGGAACAACAAGCAAGCAAAAACAAAAATTCACACACACAGCAGGGTCGAAAAGTTTTGCTTGTGTAGCTGAGGCCGAGGTATTTTGAAATTATTAATTGTGCCATATTAATGACTTTCTATTAAATTATATTTTTACTACTATACTGTAGGAACTCTCGTCTGGTTAAAAAGTTGGACGCCTGCAGCTTTTTGACATTACATAAAGGTTGCCACCTCTAAGTTTTGCAATGTCGAAGAAAGAAAAAGAAGTGTTCTACACGGTGTTGAAGGATATAAAGGTCCCAGATGCGTATGCATCAAATATATCTCGATGTGTGAGTCTTAAAGATCAAAGACTGTATTCCCTAAAATCACATGATTATCACATCTTGATGCAAGATTTACTACCAGTTACTTTACGGTGTTGTATGTCAGAAAAGGTGACGGCTTGTATAATTGAACTATCCACTATAATGAAAGCTATTTGTGGAAAATTTTTGGATATTGAAGAACTTGAGAAAGAACAAGACCGAGCCACCTTGACTTTATGCAAACTGGAGATGATCTTTCTACCTTTCTTCCTTACTATTATGCTGCACTTGATAATCCATCTCCCTAACGAAGCAAAATTGGTGGACCGGTTTTCTATCGGTGGATGTATCCTATAGAGAGCTGCTAATTTATTTATATAGTTTTTTATTCATTCATAAATATACCTTGAGTTACAACTTTTGATTTTGTTGTATATCATCTTTAGGTTCCTATTCAAATTGAAGTCTTATTATCGTAATAAGCGTTATCCAGAAGGATCAATAACTGAAGGATACTTGGCAAAGGAGAGTATGACTTTCTGTTCTAGATATTTAGAAGATGTTGAAACAAGATGGAATAGACCATGTAGAAATGTTGGGCTCACTGATCCTAACTTGGCCAAAACTTATTTATTTCAAAGTTGCGGGGAACCAATCGGTAAAGTTGAAATTGCAGAATTAGATGATAAAGGTATCGCACGATCGTGTTGTGCTTCGTTTGTTTCTCTCACGCCTGTGTGCAGGTCGCCATGCCTATGTTATTTCCTTGTTGTCACGAGGTCTAGGATGTAACACCCCAAACCCGGTCCAAACACCACGACCGAATCTGGTATGTTACGGGGAAATGTGTTTGAAAATTTCGAGGTTGCACTAGATAGATTCGATAAAACTTTGTTCCTTTTTTTTGAAAAACAAGTTGTTTAAAATCGTTACTAAACATTTAGACTTAGTAAAATTTGATTTCACGATTGAAAACAATTGATCTTTATTGGTTTATAAAATCAATGTGATACCCGATGGTATAGTTGAAAACGTATCGCTTTGTTGGTTTGAAAACGTTGTCTTTCTAAATTTTTAATAAAATTCGCACCCAGTTATTATTTTACAGCATACCAAAATCTAATGTAGAACATAAACATCATAAAGCACATCTTAAAAAGGTTTTTTACAAATCCAAGATAAAACCCAAAATAAAGGTAAGCAAACTAAAGTACCCAAATGAAAATGTCTGAGTAAAACTTTTTATTCAGCATGGCATAAGCACCCCGAGTCCATCCCGCTCCATGTCCGCGTCTCACGAGTCACCAAAATGTCAAGGGAGAGGGTGAGTCGAGTGACTCGATGTGTAAATCCCGCTCCCGAAGAAACAACAAGCTAACACACATCATACATAGCAACATAATTAATGCAACCTTGATCCTAACCATCCATATCGCCTTTTCTACCCCGTGTGGTACCAAACCACTTTAGTGACATATAGTCACAATGTGTTACCAAAACACTTTGTGTCCCAAAGACACAATATCCGTCAATGTGGTACCAAACCACTTTGGTGTCCCAAAGACACAATTGTGCTACCAAACCACTGGTGACCAAAGTCACAAATCCACGCGATGATGGGGCCAACCCATCGTGTGATACCAAATCACTAGCGAGACGATCCCATATCTCAAGTGGGGCCAACCCACGGTGGTCAAACCACGTGGACGAGTCGCAATGAGGTGCCAAACCTCCGGTGTCCCAAAGACACAATGTGCTACCAAAGCACCGGTGACCGTAGTCACAAATCGGTGATGGGGCCAACCCATCGTGTGTTACCAAAACATCGGCGTCAATCCCGTATATTCATCATGGGGCCAACCCATCGTGGTACTGAGCCACACCGGGGCGAGACGCTGAGGTACCAAACCTCTGGAGGTGCCAAACCTCTGGTGACCCAAAGTCACAAAGTGTGCTACCAAAGCATCGTGGTGCTCGTCAGCACAATATATCACTGCTCCCTCCTCTCGTATCACCCATCAACATACCATGCTCATGTAATCATGCGTAACATATAATCATGCATGTCATACAATCATGCATATCATACCAATATATCTAATCTCATATCCCATGTCACATATAACCACAACTATGGTATCATGTAAATCATCGATGAAATTTATAACAATAATGATCTTGACTTACCCGAGTCCAGAATCATACCCATTAGGGTATCATATCAGTCACCACTGTTTCATTAGTCATCACACAGGTTATCAACCATATTACTAAATATAAGTGTGTTAGTATACACACCTGGTAAATACGAGTCTAAAATCCAACGAGAACGATCTAAGCCCCTCGATTACAAGATCTTACAATCGGCCAAACATTAGGGGTTAGGCATCTATGACATTCGGCCATCAACAATTGACCCAAGGGGTTAATATCGAACCCTTACCTTCACTTGGTTTGGTTTCCTACCAAACCCGAACCACAGTGGTTCCTCTACCCACAATCGGTCAACAGAAAAATGCCTCCTCTTGCTTGATTCCGCAATCCAAAGACCCTATAACAAAGAGATTAATACCCTTCCAAGATGACCAACTTCGGTCCTTAACCAAACCATAACCAATAGAGAACACAAAAGGGAAAAATGGCCATTCGGCCAGCCTCTTACCTTGTTCAAAGATTAAACAACCAACCAAAATCCACCCTTCACTGATATTCGGCCAAGAGAGACTACTAGGAGAAGGGAAATATTCGGCTAAGTTGTAAACAATAGAAAGGAGAAATCGGCACTAGGTGTTTAACACTCTTGTTTTCGGTTTTGGATTAAAAGAGAAAGAAAGAACATAGGTGAGAAGAAATGGAGATTACGGCACTAGGATTTGAGAAAAATAGAAGAAAGTTTGGGGCAAGTTGATATGGTTTCGGCTAGCAAGAAAAGAGATGGAAAATGTTTTGGAGAGCTGGAGTTTCGGCTCAAGTGTTTTAAGAGAAAGAATGAAAATACGAGGAGAGAAAGGTAGCTAGTTTCGGCAGCACAAGAGATTAAGAGAAGCAATTGCACACAATCGGCTAGATGCCCAAAAGAAAAGTCGGCAAGGTATGGTTGCTTGAAGCTTTCGGTTTTCAAAGAGGAAAAGAAAATGAGAGACTTATTTTGAGAGAAGAATCGGCTAACAAAAGACCAAGGAAGAGCTTTTGCTTGGAATTGACTATGACCAAAAAAATGCCTAGTTTGCCTAAGTGAATTTCTCGGCACTACCACCTACCACACCAAGCCGTCCCACTTCTCCCCTCCAACTCCCCTAAAATTCGGCCAAAATCCTCCATGCACTCACATCCACACATTTCAAATGAGTGGACCAAGTCTTCCTCCTAAAGTTGCTCTCCACCTTTCATTTGAAAGTGAAGACCAAGTCCAAGTAAATTTCACTTGCCTTCTACCTCTTCCTCCATGCCGTCCCAAAAGAAGCCAAAATGGGGACTCTACAGTTCGAACACTAGACCTCCACCCCTTGGAATTGACGCCACACCAAGCTCCCAAGTAGCACATGCCTTGCCACTTTGCCAGCTCCTCCTTTTAGCAATAAAACTCCAATTTATTTTCTTAAACCCCAACTCTAACAGCTCCCTACACCTAAGGCCAAAAAAATAAAATTTTTCCTACCTACTCAGGCACACACCTAGCCTACAATTAAGCCCCGATACAACACAAACAACAACGCAGCATACCAAACACATGAAAAACATGCAACAACAAAATAGCCCCTAGCCCGGGATATTACAGTTCTACCCCCCTTAAAAATAATTTCGGCCTCGAAATTACCTGGTCAAAAGAGTTGCGGGTATTGCTGTCTCATCGTATCCTCGGGTTCCCACGTGGCTTCCTCCACGCCATGATTCCGCCAAAGAACCTTAACCAAAGGCACGGACTTCTTACGCAGAACCTTCACATCCCGATCAAGAATCTGCACAGGTTCCTCTTCCATAGTCAAATCTGGATTTACCTCGATCTCCTCCACTGCTACTACATGTGATGGATCTGAACGGTACCTCCAAGCATCGAAGCGTGAAAACGTCGTGAATCGACTAAGCTCACCGCAACTCAAGGCGATCGCCACTGGTCCAACTCACCTCAATACCTTATACGGCCCAATAAACCTCGGACTTAGCTTGCCTTTTCTGCCAAACCTCAGCACCTTCTTCCAAGGCGAGACCTTTAAGAAGACCCGATCTCCCACAGCGAACTCTATATCTCTTCGCTTAAGATCGGCATAAGACTTTGCCGGTCCGAAGCTTCCTTCAAACGAGGCTGAATCAACTTAACCTTGTCTTCTGTCTCGAAGAACCAACTCGGGTCCCAACAACCGGCGTTCACCTAACTCGTCCAACAAGTAGGTGAGCGACACTTCCCTACCATCTGACGCCTACCATATGGTGCCATTTTGATGCTTGCTTGGTAGTTTGTTGTTATAGGCGAACTTCGGCTAACGGCGAAACTCTTCCCAATCGCCTCGAAGTTCGAACACAACCCTCGAAGATGTCTTCCAAGATTTGAATAACCCTTTCGATTGCCCGTCGATTTGCGGGTGAAACGTTTGGTTGAAGTCTAACCGCGCACCGTGCAGCTCGATGCAATGCTTTCCGAACCTCGACGTAAACTCAGGATCCCTATCCGAGATAATCAAACCGGTACACCGTGTAGCCTTACTATCTCTCGACACATAAAGCTTCGCCAACCTCTGAAGTGAATAGTCCACTCTCACCGAATGAAATGGGCCGACTTAGTCGACGGTCCACAATAACTAAATCGAATCTTTCTTGCTTGGCGTAGCGGTAACCCACCGACGAAATCCATAGCTATCCTTTCCCATTTCCATCGAGGAATCTTCACAGTGAAACAAACCAGGAATCGCGATGTTCCGCCTTGACTGTGACAAGTCGGACATTTCCCAACAAACTCTGTCACCTCTTTCTTCAAGCCGAGCCACCAAAATCGCTCTCTAAGATCCCTATACATTTTACTACCCCGGGATGCATAGCATAAGGATCTGCTATGTGCGTCTGAAGAATCCTCTGCCTCGACTCTCAACATCTTTAGGCATACAAGCCTTACCTTGAAAACACGTAACCTCGTCGCTAGACAAGTCAGTAACCCTCCAAACCACCATTCTCGCACTTGTAACCTTCGCGCACTCGGCACCTCATCCTCTATCGTTTTTCTCGATCTGCTCAACCCAAGTAGGCTTAACTCGCAACTCTGCGAGAATACTCCGTCGTCATATAAGCTCAAATGGGCAAACATCGCTCTTAAGTGCGAAACAACCTGCGCTGCGCTGCGTGCGCCACCACGTTAGCCTTGCCCTGATGATATTCAATCGAGCGATCGTAGTCCTTGAGCAACTCAACCCATCTACGCCGCCTCAAATTCGGATCCTTCGAGTCAATAGATACTTGGACTCTTATGATCTGTGTAGCGATTGACTTCTCCCCGTATAAGTAATGCCTCCAGATTTTTAGAGCGAAGACTACAAAATGCTAGCTCCAAGTCGTCGCGTCGGATAGTTGACCTCGTGTGGCCTCGGTACCGCGAGAAGCGTAAGCCACAACCTTACCTTCCCGCGCATCGATCACACACACAACCCAATCCCAGATGTGATGCGTCGCGATGCTCGTGAATTCCTTACCCGGCCTCGGTTGAATTAAAACAGGAGCCTCAGTCAAGATCTTCTTCAACTTATCAAAACTCTCCTGCTGTTTCTCAGTCCAAACGAACGGAACTCCCTTTCTTAACAGCTTAGTCATCGGTGCAGCAATTAACGAGAAACCCTCAACAAATCTTCGGTAGTATCCTGCCAAACCCAGGAAACTCCGAATCTCCGCGACTGACTTAGGAGGCTTCCAATCCAAAACCGCCTCAACCTTCCGAGGATCTACTCTAATCCCCTCAGCTGATACTACATGACCCAAAAACGTCACTTCACTAAGCCAGAACTCGCACTTACTGAACTTAGCATAGAGTTGCTTCTCCCTCAAAACTTGCAACACCACTCTTAAGTGCGCATCATGCTCTTCTTCCGACCTTGAGTAAACCAAGATGTCGTCAATAAAAACCACGATGAAACGGTCCAGATACTGCTGAAACACCCTATTCATCATATCCATAAAAATCTGCGGGCGTTAGTCAACCCGAATCGGCATTACCAGAATTCGTAGTGCGTCTGCATCGAGTCCGGCGTCTTTATGGATATCCGCTTCTTAACTTTCAACCGATGGTACCGGACCTCAAATCGATCTTGAAAACACCGATGCACCTTTGGTGATCAAACAAGTCATCTATCCGTGGTAACGGATACTTGTTTTGATCGTCCACTTATTCGATTGGCGGTAGTCTATACACATCGCATCGCACCGTCCTTCTTCTTGACGAATAATCTGCCGCGCTCCCACGGTGAAACACTTGGCCTAATGAAGCCTCGATCCAACGACTCCTCGGATCTCGAGCCTTAAGCTCCACCAATTCCTTTGGTGCCATCCTATATGGAGCAATAGACACGCGCGATCCCCCGGTAGCGAGATCTATCCCAAACTCTACTTCACGATCCGGTGGCAAACCCTAAGCTCCTCCGAAACACATCAACAAATTCCTTAACAAGATGCGAACCTTCTCAATAGCGATTCTTTAGCCTCCAAGGCATACACATGAACCACATACGCTTCACACCCTTCCCGACCATCTTTACTGACTTTTAATGCCGATACCACATTGGATAAGTAATCTCTCCTATTACCTATCATAATCACTTCATCTCCTTGTCCGTCGATAGAACCATGCGCTTAGCGCGCAATCCACCTTGGCACGGTACTTAACCAACCATCCATCCCGAGAATCGATTGAACTCCCCCTGACGGCGGTTCCATCGGATCGGCAAGAAAAACTACCCTTGGAGTTCTAGGGGTACATCCTTATCTGACTTATCTACGACTACAGAGTGACCTAGAGGGCTAAAATGCGATCATATGTCTAGAAGCGGTTTACGAGTCTAAGTCCATGGTCTTAACTATACTACTAGCAACATACGAATCGTGGAACCCAAGTCAATTAAAGCGATATAGGAGAACCAAAAATCAAAAACGTCTGCGGTGATTACGTCCGGTGCGTGTAGCCCTCTCGCGGCGTCTGGCTGCATACACCGAACAGTACGTCGTGCCTCGAACTACCCGCACCTCTGCGGTGCTCCACGACCTCGACCAAATCCATTACCACCTGCGCCATTACCACGCCCCTGTGGTGGCGGTCCATTACCTCTGACCGATTACGCCCGACTCTCGGGCCGAATCCACGGCCATCCCACGCGGGCGGTCCCTAATGCGATGATCCGAGAGAACCACACTCGAAGCAACCTTTCCACGGTCCAACAACCACCCCAATGAGATTTCCCACCGACATTTACAACTGCGGCGGTCCGCGCTGGCGACAACAAACCTAGCGATCGATTACGCCCACTCGGTCTAGCCTCTTCTTGCGGATTGCGGGCGATCCGAAGACCCAAAGCTCCTCTTAAGCCTACTTACGTCCATGCTCGTCTCTTCGACTCTTTGACACCCTCGGCTACCTTAGCCTTCTCGACTAAGACAAAGAAACTCGCGCTCTGCACAGGTGGAGCAATCGGCCGACCTCAACTCGTCTCGCAGACCATCCTCGAAACGAACACACCTCTCATGCTCAGTGGCTACAATGCCCCTGGCATACCTACTCAGCTTCAGGAACTCAGCCTCGTACTCAGCAATAGATTTACTCCCCTGAACAAGCCTCAGAAATGCCTTTCGCTGGGAGTCGATGTAACTAGCCCCGATGTATTTCTTTTGATATGCAGCTCTGAAATAATCCCATGTCAGATCCTCAGCTGCCACACTGTCCCGAACCGTGAGCCACCACTGATATGACTCATCCCGAAGAAGCGATCGATACCGCTTCACTTCTCTTCACCGTCCAAGTCGGATCGTCCATGATCCGCTCGGATTGCCTCCAGCCAATATTCAAAGCAGATCTTAGGAGCAACACCCGATACACCTCGGAAAAATTCGGCCCCATTAGCCCGGAGTCTCTCAGGAACAGATTTCCTAACTCCCGCACCACCACCTACACCAGCTACCCTTTCCAACACCCGCAAAGACGCTCAGTGACATCGCATCATCTCGATCGATCCGGAACTCACCACCTCCACCGGTGGCGGGCGATCCAAGCATCTCATTTTCTCGACCCTTGACCGATCCCTGCGGGTTCGAAACTGTCATCCTACCTCGACCTCGACCACGAGTATTACGGCCACGTCCACCTCGAGTACTCATGACTAAACGATCTACGCTTTACGATTAAGAAGATTTTTATGCATTAGTATCGTTCCACTTTCTTAACCGCAAAGAAATTTTATGGATGGAGTTTAATCGGGGTTCTTTCGAGCAACCAAGGTTTCAATCTTCTATCCTATTCACCCAAAAGAGTCGTACATCCATTCCTTTAACCCTTTCCATACCTATTCACTCTTCTGACATTCTTTGCCCATTTCTAACCCAAGTATTTTTCGTCATTTTCCTACAGGGTATTTTAAGTAATAAAAGATATTTTAAACTTTCGTAAACCTACACTTTGAAATTCAAAAATTTGAGAGTGCTCTTTGAAAATTTTGTAAAATACTTCGTTTTGAAAACCAGGGGTATTTTAGTAATTTTCACAAACTGAGGGCGTTTTCGTAAATTTCCAAAATCAAAACTTTCTATTGATATTTTGTAAAACAGAGTGTTTGAATTTCGTAACATCATTGAAATTTTGGGCAAAATCATTGAGTTGCTATTTTATAAACCGAGGTCATTTTAGTAAATTTACCCCTAAGGGCATTTTTGTAATTTTCCATAAATCAGGTTTTTCAAGAAAATTGTTGTAAATGTGACATTCTCAGTTTTGAAAGAGTTTATTGCAAAAAGGTTGAAAACATTAGGGTTGTTGTGGTATTTTCGAAAACATGGCTAATTCCCTTTTCGGGTTTTAGTCGTTAGGTTAAGTCTATGACCGAGCCTTCTTGGTCAGGGTGAACTCGAGCTACGCACCAGGTGGGATACCTGCGAAGAGGAGGTGAGTCACGATGACTGCTTAAATACCAAGCTCTTCCGGATCCTCTCCTAGACATGCGTACAGGAGTTACCACACCCTAGCCCCATGGCTGAGTCACAGATTGGTTTAGTGCTTTAAGTCTTATGCTTTAGTTCGAGTGTTTGAGTGACCTAATCCTAGGGTTCAAGTCCTATAAATCTATCTACGTTCCATATCACCTACCCTTCTACAAATAGTAATTCACAGAAGAGTTTAGAATTACTTACCTGGGCGAACTGGTGCCGGAGACTCGGTGCCATGCCTTGTAAACCATGTATTCAACCCCAAAACACTTAAAACGAACTTTTGAAAACAATTTGGGCCTCAGGCCCACAGCCGAGCTTTTGAACTTGGCTCTGATACCACAATTGTAACACCCCAAACCCGGTCCAAACACCACAATCGAATCTGGTATGTTACGGGGAAATGTGTTTGAAAATTTCGAGGTTGCACTAGATAGATTCGATAAAACTTTGTTCCTTTTTTTTGAAAAACAAGTTGTTTAAAATCGTTACTAAACATTTAGACTTAGTAAAATTTGATTTCACGATTGAAAACAATTGATCTTTATTGGTTTATAAAATCAATGTGATACCCGATGGTATAGTTGAAAACGTATCGCTTTGTTGGTTTGAAAACGTTGTCTTTCCAAATTTTTAATAAAATTGCACTACCCGATTATTATTTTACAGCATACCAAAATCTAATGTAGAACATAAACATCATAAAGCACATCTTAAAAAGGTTTTTTACAAATCCAAGATAAAACCCAAAATAAAGGTAAGCAAACTAAAGTACCCAAATGAAAATGTCTGAGTAAAACTTTTTATTCAGCATGGCATAAGCACCAGTCCATCCTTACTCCATGTCCGCGCCTCACGAGTCACCAAAATGTCAAGAGAGGGGTGAGTCGAGTGACTCAATGTGTAAATCCCGCTCCCGAAGAAACAACAAGCTAACACACATCATACATAGCAACATAATTAATGCAACCCAGTCCTAACCATCCATATCGCCTTTTCTACCCCGTGTGGTACCAAACCACTGGTGACATATAGTTACAATGTGTTACCAAAACACTGGTGTCCCAAAGACACAATATCCGTCAATCGGTACCAAACCACCGTGTCCCAAAGACACAATTGTGCTACCAAAGCACTTTGGTGACCAAGTCACAAATCCACCGATGATGGGGCCAACCCATCGTGTGATACCAAATCACTAGCGAGGCGATCCCATATCTCAAGTGGGGCCAACCCATGGTGGTCAAACCACGGGGACAAGTCGCAATGAGGTGCCAAACCTCGGTGTCCCAAAGACACAATGTGCTACCAAAGCACTGTGGTGGCCGTAGTCACAAATCGGTGATGGGGCCAACCCATCGTGTGTTACCAAAACACTGGCGTCAATCCCGTATATTCATCTGTGGGGCCAACCCATTGTGGTACTGAGCCACTGGGACGAGACGCTGAGGTACCAAACCTCTGGAGGTGCCAAACCTCTGGTGACCCAAAGTCACAAAGTGTGCTACCAAAGCACCGGTGCTCGTCGGCCTGATATATCACTTGCTCCCTCCTCTCGTATCACCCATCAACATACCATGCTCATGTAATCATGCGTATCATACAATCATGCATGTCATACAATCATGCATATCATACCAATATATCTAATCTCATATCCCATGTCACATATAACCACAACTATGGTATCATGTAAATCATCAGTAAATTTATAACAATAATGATACTGACTTACCCGAGTCCGAGAATCATACCCATTAGGGTATCATATCGATCACCATCTGCTTTCATTAGTCATCACACAGGTTATCAACCATATTACTAAATATAAGTGTGTTAGTATACACACATGGTAAATACGAGTCTAAAATCCAACGAGAACGATCTAAGCCCCTCGATTACAAGATCCTACAATCGGCCAAACATTAGGGGTTAGGCATCTATGACATTCGGCCATCAACAATTGACCCAAGGGGTTAATATCGAACCCTTACCTTCACTTGGTTTGGTTTCCTACCAAACCCGAACCACAGTGGTTCCTCTACCCACAATCGGTCAACAGAAAAATGCCTCCTCTTGCTTGATTCCGCAATCCAAAGACCCTATAACAAAGAGATTAATACCCTTCCAAGATGACCAACTTCGGTCCTTAACCAAACCATAACCAATAGAGAACACAAAAGGGAAAAATGGCCATTCGGCCAGCCTCTTACCTTGTTCAAAGATTAAACAACCAACCAAAATCCACCCTTCACTGATATTCGGCCAAGAGAGACTACTAGGAGAAGGGAAATATTCGGCTAAGTTGTAAACAATAGAAAGGAGAAATCGGCACTAGGTGTTTAACACTCTTGTTTTCGGTTTTGGATTAAAAGAGAAAAAAAGAACATAGGTGAGAAGAAATGGAGATTACGGCACTAGGATTTGAGAAAAATAGAAGAAAGTTTGGGGCAAGTTGATATGGTTTCATTAGCAAGAAAAGAGATGGAAAATGTTTTGGAGAGGTGGAGTTTCGGCTCAAGTGTTTTAAGAGAAAGAATGAAAATACGAGGAGAGAAAGGTAGCTAGTTTCGGCAACGCAAGAGATTAAGAGAAGCAATTGCACACAATCGGCTAGATGCCCAAAAGAAAAGTCGGCAAGGTATGGTTGCTTGAAGCTTTCGGTTTTCAAAGAGGAAAAGAAAATGAGAGACTTATTTTGAGAGAAGAATCGGCTAACAAAAGACCAAGGAAGAGCTTTTGCTTGGAATTGACTATGACCGAAAATGCCTAGTTTGCCTAAGTGAATTTCGGCACTACCACCTACCACACCAAGCCGTCCACTTCTCCCCCTCCAACTCCCCTAAAATTCGGCCAAAATCCCTCCATGCACTCACATCCACACATTTCAAATGAGTGGACCAAGTCTTCCTCCTAAAGTTGCTCTCCACCTTTCATTTGAAAGTGAAGACCAAGTCCAAGTAGAATTTCACTTGCCTTCTACCTCTTCCTCCATGCCGTCCCAAAAAGAAGCCAAAATGGGGACTCTACAGTTCGAACACTAGACCTCCACCCCTTGGAATTGACGCCACACCAAGCTCCCAAGTAGCACATGCCTTGCCACTTTGCCAGCTCCTCCTTTTAGCAATAAAACTCCAATTTATTTTCTTAAACCCCAACTCTAACAGCTCCCTACACCTAAGGCCAAAAAAATAAAATTTTTCCTACCTACTCAGGCACACACCTAGCCTACAATTAAGCCCCGATACAACACAAACAACAACGCAGCATACCAAACACATGAAAAACATGCAACAACAAAATAGCCCCTAGCCCGGGATATTACATAGGATCTGGCTCAGTTGTGTAGTTCTGTGGTGCTTCCTGAAAAGAAGGTTTAATCGAATGGTCATTAATAGAATTTATGTTCTCACCTTGATTACTCGATGTCTTAGCCGAATCAAGAGCCTGAAGAGTGATTGTCTCGTCACCTACAAGAAGTATGAGTTCACCTGTACCAACATCAATTTTAGTTCTGGCAGTTGCTAAAAATAGTCTTCCTAAATGTAACACCCCAAACCCGGCCTAGACGTTATGACCGGATCTAGCGTGCCACATCAGGTGTTGTTTGGAAACCTTGTGATCATTGGAAAACTCATTTTCAAATCAAAACTTTGAACGTCCAAAATCCCACTTTTCATTGCATGTTAACAAAAGAAGTTTACTCGAATTAATACCCTTTCAAAAATGCATGTATTATTTTTTTTAAAAAAACGTGTCTGTTATAGAAATTTGATTTAAACAATTGCGGAAACGTGATATTTTAAAAATAATTGTTATTGTTTTAAAAACCCGTGTTTATAAATTTGCAATAATTAAGGAAATCCCAAATAAAAGTTAAAAACAGTTCCAATGGCCTTATCACAAAAATTATTAAACCCAAAAAATTAAATTAAAGTAAAGTAACCCAAAATGAAATAACTAAATTAACCCTCGAAAACATGTAGAATGTGTGGCCACTTCCGAGTCCGTCGCAGCTCCAAATCCTCTAAGGCTAGGGATTACCTGCACAGTTAAAGAAAAAGGGTGAGTTACAAGAACTCAGTATGTAATCCCCTTTGGTACTCCCACAGCCTGGGCCCGAGCCCAAGCAGTGTTAATCTGGGCCTAAGCTCTATTCAGTAGTAGTCTGGGTTGAAGCCCTATTCAATAACAGTCTGGGCCGAAGCCCTATGATATGCAAAGCAAATGTACCCAACCCAGTCCAACCAACACACCACCCGTACCAGCCAGCACACTAATAATGTAGACTAGCTGCTAATAACAGTATACGTGGCTGAGCCACTAAATCAGTATAGCCTGGCAATAACCACTAAATCAGTATGACGTGGCAGAGCCACCAGTACAGTGCTACCTCCAAATCCATAACCTAACCCATACAATATGCCATGTCATAAATAAATCATGTAAACAGTGCATCATCATCATCATCAATCATACAGTTACTAAACTTACATTAACGATCCTACCACTAAGGGTAAAATAGTCACTGGGCGTAAAATAGTAATTTCGCCCCTCGGGGGTATTTTGATAATTTACCCATCAAGGGTATTTCGATAATTTATCCATAAAGGGTATTTCAATAATTTACCCATCAAGGGTGTTTCGATAATTTACCCATCAAGGGTGCTTCGGTAATTTACCCATCAAAGGTATTTCGATAATTTACCCATCAAGGGTTTTCGGTAATTTACCCATCAAGGGTATTTCGATAATTTGCTCATTTACGGCCTTTTCGGAGGCCAACTGTCGCTTCGAGCGACACAGGCTTCAGCTTGGGTCAAAACAGTGTAATTGGGCCTAAAGTCCAAATTTGGCCCAAACGAGCCCACACGCTCGTGTGGCCCATCTAGCTCATTTTCATTTTCGATTCTGCGGACTTTGCAGTCACATCAAGCATTCGGTACTTACCATCAATTTCACTCATGTGGCCCGTTAATCCATTGGGCCAACTTAGCCCACTTCAGCTCATTCAAAGCCCATCGCGGCCTAAGTCCACGAAAAAGATCGCGGCACACCCAAAGGTCATTCGTCATTCTTCAAGGCTCGATTTATCACTACGAGCGCCCGTACACTCGAACGATCATAGTTATCGATATTCTGACTTTATGGCATTTCGACATTTAGCCGATTCCTAGATCATGGCAATGGTAGTCTAGACAGAAGTGTGAGGTTACACACCTGCTTCAGATTACGGTTCGCGACACTTTCTGTAACAGTCTGAATTTGACCCTAATCAGAACGGTGGTTTCGGGACCATGAATTTGAGTTCGAAAAATATTTAAATATTATTTTCTGTGTTTATTATATGTGAATTATTATGTGTGAAAGTTTCGTATGAAAATTTGATTGTTTGTATGCTTAATTAAATAAAAGGACTTAATCGCGTAAAGTGTAAAAGTTACAAACTATAGTGAAAAGTGCTTATTTGTTAGTGGCTTTTTAATATGAAGTCCTAAAAGGGCAAAAAGCCCGTTTTCTACCTTAGTGGCCGGTTATGCACACAAATAACCTTATGTATTAATATTAGTTATTTTATAAAGAAAGGATAAATTAGTAATTATACAAATAGTTAATATATATGTTAATTAAAACACAAAATAAGCCATGCTTTGTTCATCTTTCCTTATCCGAATGCATGCAAGAAAAGAAAGAAAAATAACCAAGCTTAGTTCGGCCATCTTTTAGCTAAATTAAGGTATGTGGTTAGTTTGGTTTATGTTAATTTTTACGTTTTTGAGATCGTTGCTTTGAATACAAGTCGACCCATGTTAGAATTTCTGAATTTGAGCATGTTTGATATTTGGCTATTGATAGATGTTTGTGCTTTGTAATGTTTGATGGAAAAATATTAAAAGTATGTTTGAAATTAACATGTTTTGAATTGGAAATTTTGGTGAAATTGAGTATTTTGGGCTAAATTGTAAAAATAAATTTTTGGAGGGGTTCAATTTCAAAATAAATGAAATGTATGAACTTGTATGGATGTATGGAAGATTCGGCCCTAAAGGATTGAGGTCAAATTATGTGTATTTTGTGTTTTGTGCAATAGGGATTAAATTGTAAAAGTTGTAAATATTAGGGGCAAAATGGTAATTTGCCTATTTATGTGTTTTGGAATTAAATTGAAATGAAATGTGCTTGAATGAGCTTAATTTGAATATGTCTAGATCAAGAACAAAGAAAATCAGATTTGGATCGGGGAAAGGCGAAAGTTATCGAATAGTCAGTTTTTGTCGTCCGACGATACCGAGGTAAGTCTATAAGCAATTTAATATCATTAATAGAATTTATAACATTGATTATATGCTGAATTATGAAATTATGATTGTAAAATTTGTTATAGCCGAATGTGGATAGTGAATTTGAAATGAAATGTTGTTACATCTTTAACCAGGTTGATACGTTAAAGTGATTTGAATAATGTGTGACTTATGTTAATTTCGATAGCATTACTATAATGTGTATGAGATGATAATAATATGGTATCGGGCTTTGAGCCTAGCAGGCCTTGTGACGGTGAATTGTATCGGGCTTCGAGCCTAGCAGGCCTTGTGCCGGTGAAGTGTTTTGGGCTTATTGCCTAGCAGGCTAAATGCCAGTGATCAAATTTCAGACATCGGGTCTAGCAGGCTTAATGCCGGTGATGTGTTATAAATACAGAATTCATGAATCATTTACAAGATGGAACGTATTTACTGAAATAAGCTAAATGTTCGGGTAAGTACAAGTCTTTCATATTTGCAAGGAATAAGGTAAGTTAGTATATTACCATTTGAATTTAGTAAGATGTGATATAGTTGAAGCTTCGGTAAGAATTTTAATATGTGCAATTGATCTTATCATTGATGAGTATGATTTATATTATAATGGAATCTAAGCTTGAATATACTTTTGAAGAATCGGCCATATGTGAAAATGCTAAATGTGAAAGAGGTTGGAATGGTTTGCATATATGTATAAATGAGTATATGTGCTTGATATGTATGTTATATTTATTTGATTTGGAATATTCGAATACATATTGTATGTAGGTGTTTCGATGAGTTTACATGCTTATGGTAAGAAAATGATAATAGTTAGGTTAAGTGAAATGATAGCATTTGGCCATGATGAATTTACAAGTTGAATTGTTTATATTCAATTGCCATAAACCAAATGTTTAAAATGCTTGAATGTTTGAAGGTTATATTATAATTGCTTAAGACTTACTAAGATAGTAAGCTTACTCTGTATGTTTTCATTGCTCTGTTTTATAGATTTCGATCAAGCTACGAGCTCAGGGGATCGTCACCGAAGTCATCCACACTATCGACCTATTTTGGTACCTTTTTTAAGCTGGAATTTTAAGTCTAAGGCATGTATAGGCTAGCTTAAGGTTTAAATGATATTTTGTCGATGTATATAAGCCGTGCGAAAATGGCTTGACCATGATGCTAGATTGGTATATATATATAATCGGTCATATTATAAGTTTATTTGGTAACTATGTTATATAGCATATGTATATAATACTTTGATTTTATGGCTTGATTTGGGAATGATGTGAATGGCTTATAATTGGTTCGTTTTTGATAATCTTGATGCTTGGTATGACTTGGCTTTGAGTATAACTATAAACTCACTTAGTAATAGGATAAATGGAATATATATACTTGACTTTGTATTGGTTGTTTTGATTCATTTGTAAAGGCAATGTATACATATATATATGTTTGAATGATTTACAAATTAGGTACGGTTGGTGAAAGCAAAAGTAATGAATAAGTTGTATAAATATTGGTAGCTCAATTATCCGCATGCAAACAAATTTAAGTGTGCATTGGTTCGATGGTTGTTGGATCTATTTGAATCTGGTATGAGCAATATACATGTGATCTCATATATATTTATTTAAATGCCATGATTATTCCATAGTTAAGAACTAATTATATGCTTATGTATATTCGGTTAAGGTGACTTAAATTATTAAATAAATAGAATCATTTTATCAATTGCTGCAATGACCCATTTGGAGTATATATATATATATGTGAACAATCTTGCAATAGTTAGTCAATTGAATGAAGCATGTTTTAAATCATCTTTTATAGATGTTGTTGGTTTAGTTGTTGAGTACGTAGTATATAAATAAAAATACAGTAATTGGGGCTTTTGTTAATTACATTGATGCTTGGTATGAATAAATGTTCATAGCATCTTCGGCTTATGTGCTTTGATAATTATGCTGTATATGACTTAGGTTTAGCATGGTGAGTATGTTTTAAGAAATTATATGTAATACACATTTACATACATATGTGATCGTTTTAATTTATTTGGATTATTATATAAGAATGTTTATTTATGACTTAAGTGATTGATTAAAAGTTGTGACATAAAAAGTAATGCCCCGTAACCCTAATCCGGCGACGGACACGGGTTAGGGGTGTTACATTTAGAGCTTATGGTTTAGTCGATTCTAGGACTACCGTAGCGCGTGTGAGTCTAGCTAGACATGCCTTAAATTTTATAATACGATAGTGTGATGACTTCTGACATTTAAATTGTGTTTTATATAGTAAATGGATCCTGACAGAGCTGTAGCTGATGATGTAGAGAGCGTAGCGCTTGATCTCGCACATGGGTCAGCGCCGGTAGACTCTTGACCTGTCTCGGGTAGCCATGAGGGGGAGGCTAAGCAAGCCTTCTACCAGATGATGAATGAATGGTTTACCCAATTTATTCGGACTAATCCGGCTGTACAACACCCTTCACCCCCGAATAATCCAACTCCGATACATTCAGCACCTCTGATGATAGATCCGATGAGATCTAGCAGGCCTCCCATTGATAAAATCAGGAAATATGGGGCCGAAGAATTTAAAGCTAATGATGATGATAATGACGCGGAACAAGCTGAGATATGGCTGGATAATACTATCTATGTGCTTGATGAGCTGTCATGTACCCTAGACAAATGCTTGAAGTGTGCTATATCCTTATTACGGGACATCGCATATCACTGGTGGAATACACTAGTATCAGTGGTTCCAAAAGAAAAAGTGACTTGGGATTTCTTTCAGACCGAGTTCCGTAAGAAATCAGTCAGAGATTCATTGATTAGAAACGAAAAGAATTTCTGGAAACCGTGACTGAGTATGAGCAAAAATTTGTCAGACTGAGCCGATATGCCCGTGAATGTGTGTCAACTGAAGCCATTATGTGTAAAAGATTTGAAGACGGTCTGAATGAAGATATTAAGTTGCTCGGCATACTCGAGATTAAAGAGTTTGTGGTACTTGTCGAACGAGCTTGCAAAGCTGAAGAGCTTGGAAAAGAGAAAAGAAAAGCCGAGTTTGAAGCTAGAGACATTCGAAAAAGATCATCGAGTAAGACCTTTCATTCCGCACCAAAGAAGTTTAAAGATGAATCCAGTCGACATAAGACTACTTCAGACTTCTCTAGACAAGATCGACCTCCTACGGGTTCTTGAGCTACTTTGATGGCCAATGTTGGTAATGTCCAGCAGAATCAGGTTGAATGCAAGCATTGTGGTAAATGGCATTCTGGAGTTGTAGATTTCGTGATCGGTCCTACTTTAAATGTGGATCATTGAATCATTTTATTCGAGAGTGCCCGATGCTAGCCCAGCAAAATACGGCTCAGAATACAAGACCTAGCAATGCGTCAGCACAAGGAAGACCACCCAGACATTCAGGGAATGTAGGTGGTAGTCTGAGAGGAACAAAAGACACTACAGTTCGATCAGAGGCTCGAGCACTTGCTAGAGCATATGCTATACGTGCCAGAGAGGATGCTTCTTCCCCAGTTGTTATTACCGGTACTTTCACTCTTTATGACACTACTGTGATTGCATTGATTGACCTGGGTTCGACTCATTCATATGTCTGTGAAACTTTAGTATCCAGTAAGACTCTGCCTGTTGAGTCTATTGAGTTTATGATTCGTGTATCAAACCCCTTGGGTCGATGTGTTCTGGTTGATAAAGTGTGTAAAAGTTGTCCGTTGATGATTCAAGATTCATGCTTCCCAGCTGATTTAATGTTGTTCCCTTTCGATGAATTCGATATAATTTTGGGAATGGACTGGTTAACTTTGCACAATACTGTTGTTAATTGCAAAAGAAAGACCATTGATTTGAGATGTCAGAACGGTGAAATTATCCGGATTGAATCTAATAACCTGAATGGATTACTGGCAGTAATATCCTTGATGTTAGCTCATAAGTATGTGAGAAAAGGGTGTGAAGCTTACTTGGCTTATGTGTTGGATAATAAAGTTATTGAGAAGTAGATTGAATTTGTACCAGTTGTGTGTGAGTATCCAGATGTGTTTCCTGAATAACTACCAGGTTTACCACCTGTTCGAGAAGAGTTTGGTATTGAATTAGTACCGGGGACGACTCGAATTTCAATAGCTCCGTATCGGATAGAACCTACAGAATTAAAAGAGTTGAAAGCACAATTGCAAGAGTTAACAAATAGAGGCTTTGCACGACCGAGTTTCTCTACTTGGGGAGCACCAGTTTTATTTGTGAAAAGAAAGACGGGACTATGCGAATGTGCATCAATTACCGGCATCTCAACAAGGTAACTATAAAGAATAAATACCCGTTGCCACGGATTGACGATTTGTTCGATCAATTGAAAGGGGCTTCAGTATTTTCAAAGATAGATTTGAGATCGGGTTATTATCAGTTGTGAGTCAAAGATTCCAATGTACCAAAGACTGCTTTTCGAACGAGGTACGGACATTATGAGTTTCTAGTTATGCCTTTTAGACTTACTAATGCACCTGCTATTTTTATGGATCTGATGAATCGGATTTTTAGACAGTATTTGGATCGGTTTGTGGTAGTGTTTATAGATGATATTCTGATCTACTCCAGAAATGAAACCGAGCATGCTGAGCATCTGAGATTGGTGCTACAAACTTTGCGAGATCAGCAATTGTATGCAAAGTTTAGTAAGTGTGAGTTCTGGATGAATGAGGTCAGTTTTCTGGGTCACGTTGTTTCAGCGTCAGGCATTCGGGTTGATTCGAATAAAATATCGGCTATACTTGATTGGAAACCACCTAGGAATGTCTCTGAAATTCGAAGCTTCCTGGGACTTGCTGGAAACTACAGACGATTCGTGAAAGGTTTCTCAATGATAGCCACACCTTTGACAAAGCTATTGCAGAAAGATGTCAAGTTTGAATGGACGGAAAAATATCAGAAAGGTTTCGATCGGTTGAAGACTCTTTTGACTGAGGCTCCAGTGTTAATTCAGCCTGAATTGGGTAAGAATTTGTTGTGTATAGTGATGCTTCTTTGGATGGTTTGGGTTGTGTTTTAATGCAAGAAGGCAAAGTAGTAGCCTATGCTTCGAGACAGTTGAAGTTACATGAAAGAAATTACCCGACACATGATTTGGAGTTAGCAGCCATTGTATTCACATTGAAGATTTGGCGTCATTACTTATTCGGTGAGAAATGTCATGTTTATTTAGATCATAAAAGTTTAAGGTATTTGATGACTCAGAAAGATTTGAACTTGAGACAACGCAGATGGTTAGAGCTGTTGAAAGATTATGAATTAGTGATTGATTACCATCCGGGGAAAGCCAATGTTGTTGCGGATGCCCTAAGTCAAAAATCAGTATTTGCTCTTCGTGCGTTGAACGCACATATGGTTATGTCTGGTGATGGTTCAATAATAGCCGAATTGAAAGCAAGACCGTTGTTTATTCCATAAATTTGTGATGCTTAGAAAGTTGACAAAGATACGATGGCAAGACAAGTTCGGTGTGGAAATGATGCAGAGTCAGAGTCTCGAATCGATGAAAATGACTGTTTGAACTTCAAAGGCCGAATATGTGTTCCGAGGAATGTGGATTTGATTCAGATGATATTGAATGAGGCTCATAATAGTCGATTGTCGGTACATCCGGGTAGGATGAAGATGTATAATGATTTGAAATAGTTCTATTGGTGGCCTGGTATGAAACGTGATATATCTGAATTTGTCTCGAAGTGCTTAATTTGTCAGCAAGTAAAAGCCGAACATCAGGTGCCTTCTGGGTTACTTCAGCTGATCATGATACCTGAATGGAAATGGGATAGAATTGCTATGGATTTTGTATCCGGTTTGCCTACGACACCGAGTAAGAAAGATGCAATTTGGGTTATAGTGGGTAGACTAACCAAATCAGCTCATCTCATTGCAGTTCATACCAATTATTCAATTGATAAGCTTGTTGAGTTGTATGTATCTCAAATTGTGAGGTTACATGGTGTACCGATTTCCATTGTTTCGAACAGAGACCCGAGATTCACGTAACGGTTTTGGAAGAAATTACAAGATGCTTTAGGTACCAAACTACACTTTAGCACAGCTTTCCATCCGCAGACAGACGGTCAGTCTGAACGAACCATTCAGATACTTGAGGATATGTTGAGATGTTGCGTCCTCGAGTTTGAAGGTACGTGGGAATGATACTTACCTTTGATTGAATTTGCTTATAATAATAACTTTCAATCTAGTATCAAAATGGCACCTTACGACGCTTTGTACGGCCGCAAGTGTCGTACACCTTTGTACTGGACCGAGCTCAGTGAAAACAAGATACACGGGGTTGATTTGATTAAAGAGACTGGACAGAAAGTGGCCGTAATCCGAGATAGTTTGAAAGTTGCATCAGATCGCCAAAAGTCGTATGCAGATTTGAAACGTAAAGATATCGAGTTTCAGGTCAGAGACCGGGTATTTTTGAAAGTTTCTCCGTGGAAGAAAATACTTCGATTTGGTTGAAAAGGCAAATTAAGTCTGAGGTTCATCAGACCGTATGAGATCATCGAACGTGTTGGGCCTGTTGCTTATAGATTAATGTAACACCCCAAACCCGGCCCAAACGCTACGACCAGATCTGGTATTGTACAGGGTTTAACGTTAAAACTTCACTTGGATGATTTTTGGAAATTCAGTTTGTTTATTTAGGTATTCGCTAAAATAAGTGATATTTGAAGAAAACCTTTGCTTTTTCTTTGAACGTGTTTGAAAATCCCATATTATTACTTCTTATAGATAAGTCTTTGGACATAAAATTTAAATTTTTTAAAAAAAATAGAACAAAGACATTAACAATTATAATTTAAACCTAAGCGATGGAGCCTTATTACATAAATAGTCCCAAAATTAAAAACTTAAAGGAAAACTGAAAATAGTTTATGAAAATATAAGACTTGATGGCCCCTCGAGTCCGCCTCGGCTCCCATGTCCACGATCTACTGCTCATCTAAAAAGTTAGGGAAAACAAAGGGGTGAGTCACCAAGACTCAGTGTACAAATCCCGAAAACACTTAAAAGGCTTGAGGCCCACAAACACATTATGGGCCTTGGCCCATAAACAATGGCAACAGAATATTTACATGCAACATGGCCCAACCCAACCTAAAAGTCCATCCTCTACACACCAGCCCATACCATCCATCACACCTCGGGGATTTCTACAATCAACCCACCAACCGCTACACACCATATCGATAGTCATGCTGTCAGTTAAAATGTCGATCACCATGTGACCTTATAATCCACTGTGGCAGAGCCACCGATCACTATTTTGACCTAAATGTACATATCGTGGTTTAACCACCGATCACTAAGTGACCTTTTAACATGCTCTTCCCCTTCATCGTATCAATCCCATCCCATGCATACATCCATGCAAAAGTAAAACAATATACTACCTAAAAGATCACAGTTTATCATATACATCGATACACATAGAGAAGTTTCTATGATTACGTACCTGGCATCCCTTGCCTACCCTTTTCGGGCAATACGACTGTCCATACAGCCTTTTTTCAGCTTTTTGCCCATAACATATATAGTATAGATTAATTAGTGTGATAGAGAGCTACACACTTGATTACAGTCAAGATGATACTTTTTACGTCAACACTATCAGAAGCCGATACGACTGCTAACTGTCTAAGGTTTTGTTCTGAAGCCGGTCCACAACCCGGTGGCCAATCCCATACTGCTGACACTGCTAGCTTCTTAAACTTAGGGGTTGGTTTAGTAGATCCAATCCCCTCCTTCGCTTGATTGATATTTGATTCCATTAAAAGACCTTATGAGTTGCTACCATCATAACGTATGGTTAAGATCACAATTACGATAGCGAATCTAACGAGAATTTAAAGAGAACCCCTTTACCTTGAAATCTCGAAAAGAGAGATATGAGGTTCAGAGACTAACGGTTCCGGCTTTTAGATCTAAGCGATCTACTTCCATTCTTAAATGTCGCCCAACACGTAATCACAAGAAACCAACAATCCATTATCCCTTGGGCTTTGTCTTCTAAAAACTGAAAGAGAAAAAGAATAAATCAGAAGAAATCAGCACCTACCTTTACAGAGAATTCGGCAACTCCTAGAAGATTTCGGCTTTTGAGAAGATCAAAAAGAGAAGATGATTCAAAGAAATCTATAGAGATTCGTCTTTTAATGAAGAAATCGGCAGGCAGAAAAAGAATAGACACTAGGACATTCGGCTATGGCAGAAGAGAGTAAAGAGAAGGAATACTTAAGGGTTTCGGCTTATAGCAGAGAATGAAGAAGAAGATGGAACTTTAGGAGTTTTCGAATTTTTGATAAAAGAAACAACTAAGAGAAGAGAATGAGAATAAATGCTGAAATTAAGAATTACCCTATTTTCTAATCAAATTTTCGGCACACACATTAACCAAAAGTCAGAATTTCCCTCCTTTGAAAACTAAGACTAATTAATTAACAAGGGAAATTTCAGCACCCCCTTTGCCTCATCAAAACCGATTTACTCTTTTCCTCAGAGTTGGAAATTCGGCCACTACTGTGATCAGTAGATAATTTCTAAACTTTCTCCCTTATCCTTACCTGATCTCTCATCCATAAGTGACCCAGATAACACCACCTCTTCTTCCTTTTATCTGCCACATTATCCACATTATCCAAACACATAAATCTCCTAATTCCAATCATCCTAGCCACCCCCAACTTTCTTCTCTTTTGACGCCAAAAACATTTAAAATAAGTGGGTAATGCGACTCGAACCTTGGACCTCCTTATTGCTTATCACGCCACCTTAAAGCCCCTAAGTAACGCCACTGACCACTAGGCCACAAGCCCATTTGTGTGTCTTAATTTACAGATAATATCTTTTAAGCCCTATCCTAACTCGGCTTTCCACCGTGAGTGCCCAAGCGAAAAAATTTGACTAAGGCCTCGGCCCACCCCGAGCCCAGTCCAACCCCTTAAACACCCTAATCAACACCTTAAGCATAACATCACATCACAACACATCAAATGCAAAGCCCCACAAATTTAGGATGTTACAGTTCTACCCCCTTAAAGGAATTTCGGCCTCAAAATTACCTGACCAGAATAGATGCGGGTACTGCTGTCGCATTGCTTCCTCTGGTTCCCAAGTAGCCTCCTCAGAACTGTGATTCTGCCATAGAACCTTAACCAACGGAACCGTCTTCCTTCGCAATACTTTGACATCACGATCCAGAATTTCCACTGGTTCCTCTTCAAAGGATAAATCGGGTCTTACTTCGATTTCTTCCACAGACACCACATGAGATGGATCCAAACGGTAACGTCTTAACATAGAGACGTGGAATACATTGTGAATCTGGCTTAGCTCAGAAGGTAACTCTAGTGGATAGGCTACTGGTCCCACTCGTTTCAATACCCGATAAGGTTCGATAAATCTGGGACTTAATTTACCTATCTGTCCAAACCTCAGTACTTTCTTCCATGGCGACACCTTCAAGAACACCTTGCCACCCACTGCAAATTCTATGTCCTTACGCTTCAGACCGGCATAGAACTTCTATCGGTCTGACGCTTCTTTTAATCGAGCCTGAATTAACTCTACCTTGTCCTCTGTCTCGGTAACCAATTTTTGACCCAAAATCAGACATTCCCCTAATTTCGTCCAACAGGTAGGTGTACAACACCTCCGTCCGTACAATGCTTCATAGGGCGCCATTTGAATACTTGACTGGTAGCTATTGTTGTATGCAAACTCAACCAACGGTAAGAACTCTTCCCAACTACCCCTAAAGTCAATGACACAACCTCTTAACATGTCCTCTAAGATTTGGATTACCCACTCAGACTGTCCATCAGTCTGAGGATGAAACGCCTACTGAAATCCAACTTCGTACCCAACGCTTGATGCAATGCCTTCCAAAATCGTGAGGTGAACCTAGGGTCCCTGTCCGATATGATTGATACTGGTACCTATGCAACCTCACTACCTCCGCTATGTATAGCTTAGCCAATTTCTGTAGAGAGTAATCGACAGGTACTGGTATGAAATGAGCAGACTTCGTCAAGCGGTCAACAATCACCTAGACCGAATCTTTCTTAGTACGCGTGAGGGGTAGCCCACTAACAAAGTCCATCGTAATCCTTTCCCACTTCCATTGTGGAATCTTCACCGGCTACAACAACCCTGATGGTAACTGATGTTTCGCCTTTACCTGCTGACAGGTCAAACACTTCCTCACAAATTCGGTCACCTCTCATTTCAAACCCGGCCATCAAAACTATTCTCGCAAACCCCGATACATCTTACTCCCTCCAGGGTGCATAGCGTATGGACTACCATGCGCTTCTTGCAAAATCCTATGTCTCAACTTAGGATCTTTCGGCATGCACACTCTCCCTTGAAAACATAATAGCCCTTCCTCATTCACACTAAATTCTGTTGATCCTTCACTTGATCCTACCGGAAACTTCTCCTTTAGCAACTCGTCGATCTGTTGCTTCTCCTTAACTTTGTGGACCCAAAGAGGGTTTCACTTGAAGTTCAGCTAATAAACTCCCACTATCATATAGACTAAGGTCAGCAAACATTGCTCTCAAGTCATAGATTACTTTACGACTTAGAGCATCCGCCACCACGTTGGCTTTACCCGAATGGTATTCGATCGAGCAGTCATAATCCTTTAACAACTCGATCCACCTCTTTTGCCTTAGATTCAACTCCTTCTGAGTCAAAAGGTATTTTAAGCTCTTATGATCGGTATAAATGACAGATTTCTCCCCGTACAGATAATTCCTCCAGATCTTCAAGGCAAAAACCACTGCCGCCAATTCCAAGTCATATGTGGGGTAGTTTGATTCATGCAGTCTTAACTGCCGAGATACGTATGCGACATACCTTTCCACCTTGCATCAACACGCATCCCAGTCCCGTGTGTGAAGCATCACAGTAAATCACAAATTCCTTCCCAGCCTCCGGCTGAATCAACACTGGAGCCTCCGTTCAAATCCTTTTTAACTTTCCAAAACTCTCTTGCTACTTATTTGACCAAACAAACGGAACCCCTTTCTGCAACAACTTAGTCAATGGTGCCGCAATTAAAGAAAATCCTTCCACAAACCTTCGGTAGTACCCGACCAGACCAAGAAAACTCTGAATTTCTACTACCGACTTAGGCGACTTCCAATCCAACACCGCTTCAATTTTTAAAGGGTCAACCCTAATCCCTTCTGCTGACACAATGTGGCCTAGAAAAGTAACTTCACTTAGCCAAAGTTCGTACTTACTGAATTTGGCATACAACAGCTTCTCCCTCAGAATCTGCAGAACTACCCGAAGATGTGAATCATGCTCCTCTTCTGATTTTAAATAAACCAGAATGCCATCTACAAATACCACGACAAACCGATCCAAGTAGGGTTGGAATACTCGGTTCATCATATCCATAAACGCTGCTGGTGCATTAGTCAACCCAAATGGCATCACCATGATTTTGTAGTGACCATAGCGAGTCCTAAAAGCCGTCTTATGAATATCCACCTCCTTGACCTTAAGCTGATGGTACCCTGACCTCAGATCTATCTTCGAAAAGACTGAGGCCCTCTTCAACTGATCGAACAAGTCATCGATCCTCGGCAACGGGTATTTGTTCTTGATTGTTAACTTATTCAACTGATGATAGTCAATGCACATACACATTGATCCATCCTTCTTCTTAACGAATAACATCGGTGCTCCCCAAGGTGACACACTTGGTTGAATAAACTCTGTATCCAGCAACTCTTGTATCTGCGCCTTTAACTCCACCAACTCCTTCGGCGCCATTCTGTATGGAGCGATAGATACTGGCGCTGTCCCTGAAAGAAGATCAATACCAAACTCCACTTCATGATCCGGGGGTAAACCCGGAAGCTCTTCTGGGAAAACATCAAGAAATTCCTTCACCGTCCTAACGTCTCTGACAGTTAGTTCCTTGGCTTCTAGAGCCCAAACCAACATTAAAATTGCCTCACATCCTTTCCTCACCATCCTTTCTACTCTTAAGGCAGACACCACATTTGACAAACAGTTCCTCCTTTCACCTATAACCAACACTTCCCGACCTTCGGGAGTTTTTAACACCATACGCTTGGCTGTACAATCCAAATTTGCTTGATACTTCACTAACCAATCCATTCCTAAGATCAAATCGAACTCCCCAAATGGCGCTCCATCGATCGGCCTTCTGGCTACCCCTTGAACTTCCAGGGTACATCTTTATACGATTTGTTCACCACTACAGTTTGTCCTAGAGGGCTCACTACAGTCATCTCCCTAGAAGAAGTCTCATAATCTAAGTTCAAAGTTCCCACTATAGCAGTAGCAACATAAGAATGCGTCGAACCAATGTCAATCAATGCAGTGTAAGGCAAGCCAGAAATTAAAAACGTACCGATTATGACATCTGGTGCGTCAGCCTCCTCTCGACGTCTGGCAGCATACACCAACCCCGGCTATCTCGCCTCAGTTTTTCCTCCTCCGTGAGGTCCAGATCATCCATTATACGCTCAACCACCTCCAACCAATACTCAGCTATACTCGGGGCTATACTAGAGATTCCCCTAAACATTTCTGCCCTATTGGCTCTAAGCCTCTCCGACACAGATTTCCGGGCTCCTGTGTCTATGCCTGCCCTAGCAACTCTTTATAAAACCCTTAACATCGCCTGAGATACCGCATCATCTCTGGCCGTCTGATCTTAAAATTCCACCTCCGCAGCTGGTGGTACCGGCGTCTCGTTTCCAGACCCATGACCAGATCCTACTAGTTCTGAAGCAACCATCCTACCCCTACCACGGCCACGCGCAGAACGTCCCCTTGTACTCATTCTACCGATTCGCATTTATCTGATTAGAAATTTTATGAATTATTCATTTCTTTCACTGATTAAGCACGAATAATCTTATGGACAGTAGTTTCAAGAGTAGTTCTTTCAAATTCGAAATTATATCTATGGGTTTCAGTCTCAAGTTTGTATCTCCTAGTTCTAGGAACCACATACATTCAATCATCATACATCAACACACAAGTAGCATCCATGAACCCACATTCATCACATAAGGGTATTTTCGTCATTCCACTACCCAGGGGTATTTTCGTAGTTCTTTCCTACAGGGTATTTTTCGTAATTTCACAAAATAGAGTATCTTGGTGATTTTTCGAAATAGAGATATTTTGGTGTATATATATATTTGTAAAGCAGGGATATTTTGAAAATTTTAATTTTTTTTCAAATCGAGGGTATTTTGGTAATTTCACAAATTCTGATAATTTTGTAAACCGGTTGCTTTTGTAAATCTAGGGGTTTTCGGGTAAATTTTTAAAACATAGGTATTTGGGTAATTTTGCCAACCTGGGGTGTTTCGGTAATTTCACGAATTTTGGTAGTTTTACAAATCTAGGGTATTCTGGGAAATTTTCACAAATCAAGGGTATTTCAAAAATTTTACGAAACTAGGGGAAATATTTTAGTAATTTTGCGAAATAGGGTGACTGGTCCCTTTCGGGTTTTAGTTATAAATTTTGGCCCGTCAACTAGTCCTCGTGGCTAAGGTAAACAGTCACTACGCACCAGGTAAGATTCCAGCAAAAAGGAGGTGGGTCACTAGGAATGCTTGAATACCAAGCTCTCCCTGAATCCAATCCTAGACATGCGCATGCCTGTTGTGACACTCTAACCCAGTGACTGGTTTACGGACATGTTTAGTTAGATTAAGTTTTATGAGTTTGAGGAGTTGTTCAAACTAGTCCTAGAGTCCATTAATTCCTAACATGCTAGTCTACGTCCACAAAGCCCATCAAACCCAACATGCATATCACATCAAGAGTTAGAATACTTACCCGCGTGGATCGGGTGCCGGTAGACACGAAAGCCATATCTCAACCCCAGCATTTTTACCAATTTATAAACTACTACTGGACCCATTTCACAGCTCGAGTTTCGCAACTGGGCTCTAATACCAACATTGTAACACCCTAAACCTGGCCCAAACGCTACGACCAGATCTGGTATGCTACGGGGATTAACGTTAAAACTTCACTTGGATGATTTTTGGAAATTCAGTTTGGTTATTTAGGTATTCGCTAAAATAAGTGATATTTGAAGAAAACCTTTGCTTTTTCTTTGAACGTGTTTGAAAATCCCATATTATTACTTCTTATAATTAAGTCTTTAGACATAAAATTTAATTTTTTTTTAAAAAATAAAACAAAGACATTAACAATTATAATTTAAACCTAAGCTATGAAGCCTTATTACATAAATAGTCCCAAAATTAAAAACTTAAAGGAAAACTGAAAATAGTTTATGAAAACATAAGACTTGATGGCCCCTCGAGTCTGCCTCGGCTCCCATTTCCACGATCTACCGCTCATCTGAAAAGTCAGGGAAAACAAAGGGGTGAGTCACTAAGACTCAATGTGCAAATCCTGAAAACACTTAAAAGGCTTGAGGCCCACAAACACATTATGGGCCTTGGCCCATAAACAATGGCAACAGAATATTTACATGCAACATGGCCCAACCCAACCTAAAAGTCCATCCTCTACACACCAGCCCCTACCATCCATCACATCTCGGGGATTCTACAATCAACCCACCAATCGCTACACACTATATCGAAAGTCATGCTGTCAGTTAAAATGCTGATCACCATGTGACCTTATAATCCACTGTGGCAGAGCCACCGATCACTGTGTGACCTTATAATCAAGTGTGGCAGAGCCATCGATCACTATTATGACCTAAATGTACATATCGTGGTTTAACCACCAATCACTAAGTGACCTTTTAACATGCTCTTCCCCTTTATCGTATCAATCCCATCCCATGCATACATCCATGCAAAAGCAAAACAATATACTACCTAAAAGATCACAGTTTATCACATACATCGATACACATAGGGAAGCTTTTATGATTACGCACTGCATCCCTTGCCTACCCTTTTTCGTAATACGATATCCATACACCTTTTTTCTGCTTTTAGCCCATAACATATATAGTACAGATTAATTAGTGTGATAGAGATCTACACACCTGATTATAGTCAAGATGATACTTTCTACGTCAGCACTATCAGAAGCGGATATGACTGCTAACTGTCCAAGGTTTTGTTCTGAAGCCGGTCCGCAACCCGGTGGCCAATCACGTACTACTGACACCGCTCGCTTCTTAAACTTAGGGGTTGGTTTAGCGGATCCAATCCCTTCCTTCGCCTGATCGATATTTGATTCCATCAAACGACCTTATCAGTTGTACCATCATAATATATGGTTAAGATCACAATTACGATAGCAAATCTAACGAGAATCTAAAGAGAACCCCCTTACCTTGAAATCCCGAAAAGAGAGATATGAGGTTCAGAGACTAGCAGTTTCGGCTTTTAGATCTAAGCGATCTACTTCCATTCCCGAATGTCACCCAACACGTAAACACAGGAAACCAACAATCTATTAGCCTTTCGGCTTTTTCTTCTAAAAACCAAAAAAGAAAAAGAATAGATCAGAAGAAATCTGCACCTACCTTTACAGAGAATTCGACAACTCCTAGAAGACTTCGGCTTTTGAGAAGATCAAAAAGTGAAGATGATTCAAAGAAATCTATGGAAATTCCGCTTTTAATGAAGAAATCGGTAGGAAGAAAAAGAATGGACACTAGGACATTCGGCTATGGCAGAAGAGAGTAAAGAGAAGGAATATTTAAGGGTTTCGACTTATAGCAGAGAATGAAGAAGAAGATGGAACTTTAGGAGTTTTCGACTTTTTGAGAAAAGAAACAACTAAGAGAAGAGAATGAGAATAAATGCCGAAATTAATAAGTACCCTATTTTCTAATCAAATTTTTGGCATACACACTAACCAAAAGCCGGAATTTCCCTCTTTTGAAAACTAAGACTAATTAATTAACAAGGGATATTTCGGCACCCCCTTAGCCTCATCAAAACCGATTTCCTCTTTCCCCCAGAGTTGGAAATTCGGCCACTACTGTGATCAGTAGATAATTTCTAAACTTTCTCCCTTATCCTTACCTAATCTCTCATCCACAAGTGACCTAGATAACACCACCTCTTCTTCCTTTTATCTGCCAGGTTATCCATATTATCCAAACACTTAAATCTCCTAATTCCAAGCATCCTAGCCGCCCCCAACTCTCTTCTCTTTTGACGCCAAAAACATTTAAAATAAGTGGGTAATGCGACTCGAACCTTGGACCTCCTTATTGCTTATCACGCCACCTCAAAGCCCCTAAGTAATGCCACTGACCATTGGGCCACAAGCCCATTTGTGTGTCTTAATTTATAGATAATATCTTTTCAGCCCTATCCTAACTGGCTTTCCACCAGAGTGCCCAAGAAAAAATTTGACTAAGACCTCGGCCCAATTCCTGAGCCCAGTCTGAACCCCTTAAACACCCTAATCAACACCTTAAGCATAACATCACATCACAACACATCAAATGCAAAGCCCCACAAATTTAGGATGTTACAATTAAGGTTGCCCTCTGAGCTCGAAAAGATCCATAATGTGTTTCATGTCTCAGTGCTCCATAAATATCGATCAGATCCTTCACATGTGATTGCCCCGTCTGAGATTGAAATCCGATCTGATATGACGTACGAGCAGGAACCGATCCGTATCTTAGCTCGTGAAGTGAAAGAGTTGAGAAATAAGAAAATTTCGTTAGTAAAAGGATTATGGAATCGTCATGGAATAGAAGAGGCTACGTGGGAGTCTGAGGATTCAATGAGACAATAGTATCCGATTCTGTTTAACGGTAAGATTTTTAGGGACGAAAATCCCTAAGGGGGGAGAGTTGTAACAGTCCGAATTTGACCCTAATCAGAACGGTGGTTTCGGGACCACAAATCTGAGTCTAAAAATATTTAAATATTATTTTCTGTGTTTATTATATGTGAATTATTGTGTGTGAAAGTTTTGTATGAAAATTTGATTGTTTGTGTGCTTAATTAAATAAAAGGACTTAATCGCGTAAAGTGTAAAAGTTACAAACTATAGTGAAAAGTGCTTATTTGTTAGTGGCTTTTTAATATGAAGTCCTAACAGGGAAAACGCCCATTTTCTAACTTAGTGGCCAATTATGTACACAAATAACCTTATGTATTAATATTAGTTATTTTATAAAAGAAGGATAAATTAGTAATTAAAAAAATAGTTAGTATATATGTTAATTGAAAAATGCTCCTGCCGTATTTACGGATTTAATGAACTGTATTTTCTAACTGTACTTGGATAAGTTTGTTTCTGTTTTTATTGATGATATATTAATTTATTCTAGGGATGAGAGTGAGCACGCGGAGCATTTGAGAATTGTCTTACAAACTTTAAGAGATAAGCAGTTGTATGCTAAGTTTAGTAAAAGTGAGTTTTGGCTCTGAGAGGTCGGGTTCTTAGGACACATCGTGTCGGGTGATAGAATTAGAGTTGACCCGAGTAAGATCTCAGCTATTGTTGAGTGGAAACTGCCGTGGAATGTATCGAAGATTAGAAGCTTTTTGGGCTTAGCAGGATACTACAGACAGTTTGTCAAAGGATTCTCCATGATTTCTACTCCGATGACGAGGTTACTATAAAAAGATGTTAAGTTCGAATGGACAGCGAAGTACCAACAGAGTTTTGAGAAACTAAAGGCGTTATTGACTGAGGCTCCAATATTAGTGCAACCTGAACGGAGAAAAGAACTTGTGGTTTATAGTGATGCATCCTTGAATGGATTAGGATGTGTGCTAATGCAAGAAGGCAAGGTAATAGCTTATGCATCGAGACAGTTGAAGCTGCATGAGAAAAACTATCCGACTCACGATTTAGAGCTAGCCGCCATAGTGTTCACATTGAAGATTTGGAGACACCATTTGTATGGTGAGAAATGTCGAGTATTCGTTGACCATAAAAGTCCAAAATATTTGATAACTCAAAATGAGCTAAACTTACAAAAGCAGAGATGGTTAGAACTGATAAAGGATTATGAGTTGATAATTGACTATCACCCTGAAAAGGCGAATGTGGTCGTTGATGCTTTGAATAGGAAGTCATTGTTTGCCTTGAAGACTATGAATACTCAGTTGTCTGTGACTGACGATGGTTCAATTTTAGCCAAGTTGAGAGCGAAACCAATGTTTTTGCAAGATATTTGCAAAGCTCAAAAAGGTGATAAAGAATTGCAAGCTAAGATAGCTCAGTGCGAGATGGGTATAGAATCAGACTTTCAAATTGGTTCAGATGGTTGTTTAATGTTTCAAGACAGAATTTGTGTACCCAAAGATGTTGAGCTTATTCAAAAAATTTTGCACGAGGCACATAGCAGTTGTATGTCTATCCACCCGGGTAGTGTGAAAATGTATAATGACGTGAAGAAAAATGTATTGGTGGTCGGGGATGAAAAGAGACATCTCAGAGTTTATCTCTAAGTGTTTAATTTTTCAACAATTGAAAGCCGAACACCAAGTACCTTCGGGACTACTATAGCCCATGATGGTTCCCGAGTGGAAAAGGGATCGTATTACCATGGGCTTTGTGTCCAAATTGCCGTTGACACCAAAGAAAAAAGATGCTGTATAGGTTGTGGTTGATAGGCTAACTAAGTTGGCTCATTTTATGTAACAACCCGATGTAGACCCTAGTCAGAATAGAGGTTTCAACACCATGAATCCGAGGTCAAAATAATATTTTAATATTATTTTTTGAGTTTACAGTATGTGATTTAGCTTGTGTGAAATTTCTGGGTGAAGATTCTATCATTTGTGTGTTTAATTTGATAAAAGGACTTAATCGCATACAATGTAAAAGCTGTGTGCTGATTGTTATAGTGCTTAAGTGTCATGTCTTTTTAAAGGAGAGGTCTTTATGTTGATATTACACCATTAAATAGTTAATGGATGATAATGGCATGCCATTGGTTGTTATTATTAATATTCATTAAGGGCAAAATGGTAAATGATGTATTAATGTTAATATAATTAAAATAAAACAAAAAGATGGCCATTATATCATCTTCCTTAGCCAATTTGAAGAAAATAAAGGAAAGAAAACTAAGCTAGGGTATTTGGCCAACATTTGAGCTTGATGTTTTGCTTCGGTTTTTGATAATTTCTACGTTTTTGTGATCGTTGTTTAATGTATTGTCAAACCCATGCTTAAATTTTAGAAATTGATGGTGATTTTGAGATATTCTATTAATGAATGTTTGAGTTTTGTGATAGTTTGTGATGAAATATGAAAAATATGTGATAGATTAACATATTTTATCTTTGAATTTTTGGTAAATTTGAGTAGTTTGCGCTAAATTGAGAAAAGTGTAAATTAAGGGACTAAAATGTAAAATAAATGAAATGTGTGGATTTGTATGGACATTATAAGAATTCGGCTAGGCATGGGTGGAAAGAAATTATGTGTATTTGATGATTTTATGAATTGGGGACTAAAGTGGCGAAATGTGAAAATGTGAGGGCTATTTTGTAAAATGCCCTAAATATGTGTGTGTGGACTAAATTGAATGAATTCGTGATTGAATGAGTTGAATTTGAATGTGTATAGACCAAGAAAGGAGAGGTTGGGATCGAGATCGAGGCAAAGACAAAGTGCTCGATTAATCGACCAGTTCGGTATTTCGACGTCTGAGGTAAGTTCGGACATAATATGTTTATTTAACTATATTTAATGTTTTGAAATGAATGGTATGATATTATTGAATTGAATGCTATGTGAGGACTCGAGTTATGTGGCACTAAGTGTGCGTATTCAAAAATGTGACCGAGATGATTAGCGTTGGTTGTGCGAAATAATATAAGCTTCAACTTTGTGGTTGGCACTGTGTGTGCGATATCGATATAAGATCAGTTTGATATAGATGCACTAAGTGTGCAATTGAACCGAAGAAGTGACGAAAGTTGATAAAAATGAAATATTGAGTATTGAGTAACATATGTGATCGATAACTAAGTGTTGGCTAAGGTACGTTCGGAACCTGTGTGGTTGATGAAATTATGAATGAGTTTATGGAAGGTTAATTGAACATATTAGCTTTGGATGGTATGGTATATTTGATTGTGAATTAATCTATGTGATGGCTTGTTTTTGGTAAAATGTATTGTTATTAATGAGCAACATGTATTATGTTACGAACATACTAAGCTTTGAAAGCTTACTGTGTGATTTGTTTCTTTGTTTTACAGTGTCAGTAAAGCTAGCTCGGATCCGAGGATCGTCAGCTTCTCTATCACACTATCGACAATCTATTTTGGGTACTTTTGTAAGATGTGTATATTGAATATGGCATGTATAGGCTAGTCAATGTGGCATGTTTAAGTTGTATAAACCTTGCCATGTGATATGGTTTAGTGGTTGAGTGTTGTTGGTATGAAATTATGAGTATGAAAATGGTATGTTTTATATTGATTTGGTTGATGAGAATGATAGATTATATGTGACTTGTGGTAAGAATTACATGATGCTCAACTTGTATACTTTAGGTTGTGAAATTGGTATTTGGATGGACTTATTTGTGTTGATGTTGAGTAAGGAAATAGATAATGTTGTTGATGATTATTTGGTGTATATGATGGTATGTGTTAGTTGCCAATTGAGGTTTAAATACATGAGATTTGAAGTCTGTAGGTGTATCAATGTGTGGGAGGAAGGTTTGGCCTTGAAAATGGCCTATATTTGCCCACACAGTCGAGAACACGAGCGTGTGGCTCGACCGTGTCATTTAAGTTTTCCAAGTGAAACAAGTCAGTAGCAACCACGGGCTGAGACACGCGGCGCGTGGATCGCCATGTGGTGCAAGTCGAAGATCGATCAGCGGGTGAGGCACACCGGCGTGTCCACAACTGTGTGGACAAGTCAGTATGTATGCCCTGATTTGACACGGCTTAGACATACGGGCGTGTCAAGGCCGTAGGAGGCACACGACCTGCCCACACAGGCGTGTGACCTCTACAGTTTTGAAAAATGTTTAAATTTTTTAGAATTTCTATAAGTGTTCGGTCTGGTCCTGACCTCTTTTTAACACGTTATTAAGGTCTCGTAGACCTTAATAAGGAACATTGTGTTTGTATTTGCATATGTTTGATTGGTGATTGACTTGGAGTTGATTAAATGGATGTGAAATGTTTCGAATGTTCAGTAATGCCTCTTAACCCTATTCTAGCGATGGTTTCGTGTTAGGGGTGTTACATTTTATTGGTATCAGAGCTACGATTTAGTCGATTCTCAGACTAACGTAGCGCGTGTGAAATTGCAATAGTGTGATGAATCCTGACAGTTATAAATGTGTTTTTGTATAGCAAATGGATCCCAATCGAGCAGTTGCTAATGATGTAGTGAGTAACACGCCTGCTCCCGCTCAAGAGACAGCGTCGGCCACATTTAGGCCAAATGATAGTAGTGAGGGAGGAGAGGCTAAGCAAGCCCTCTTTCGAATAATGAGTGAATGGTTTCGGAGTTCGTTCGAACGAATCCAGCTGCTCTACAACCTCCACCTCCACAAGTACCTATTGTGCCACAAGTTCTAGATCCGATCAGATTGAATAAACCTCATCTGGATAAGATTTGTAAGTATGGGGCCGAAGAGTTTAGGGCCACAGTTGATGACGATGCTGAGCGAGCTGAGTTTTGGCTCGAGAATACAATTTGGGTATTCAATGAGATGTCGTTGACCCCTGATGAATGCATTAAGTGTGTAGTTTCTTTGTTGAGAGATACCGCGTATAACTGGTGGAAGACATTGATATCTGTGGTTCCGAGAGAGAGAATCACCTGGGATTTCTTTCAAACTAAATTCAGAAAGAAGTATATCAGTCAACAATTCATAGATCAAAAACGTAAAGAGTTTCTGGGGCTGAAACAGGGATGTATGCCTGTTATTGAGTACAAGCGGGAATTTGTGCGATTAAGCCAGTGTGCACGGGAATGTGTTTCGACCGAAGCTACTATGTGTAAACATTTTATAGAAGGGCTGAATGAGGATATTAAATTGTTGGTTGGGATACTTGATTTGAATGAATTTGTTGTGTTGGTTGAGCAAGCCTGCAAAGTTGAAGAGCTTAGCAAAGAAAAGAAGAAAGTCGATTCTGAAGCTCGTGATGAAAGAAAAAGATCGATGAGTAAGTTCTCTCAATCATCAACGAAGAGATATAAAGATGCAAGCAACCGAACAAATGATTCGTTTGGACATCCGAGTAGAGATCCTACGAGATAAAGTGTTGGTCCGAGAACTCAAGCTCCAATAGATTCAAGTGTTGGTAGTGCCAAAAGCAACAAACCTAAGTGTAGACAGTGTGGAAGACGACATGTGGGAGAATGTTGGGGCAAATATAATAATCAAACTTGTTATAAGTATGGATCACGAGATCACTTCATTAGAGATTGCCCAAAGATAACTGAAGCAGAAAATGTTCAGAGTGTGAGGCCGAGTAACATAACGGCTAGGGGTAGACCACCCAAAAAGACTGGAAATATGAGTGGAAATCAAAGAGGGACTACCGATACAGCTTTGAGATCAGAGGCCAGAGCACCTGCCCGAGCCTATGCTATACATACACGAGAGGAAGCATCATCTCCAGACGTCATCACTGGTACTTTTATTCTATTTGATACTGATGTGATTGCATTGATAGATCTAGGATCTACTCATTCGTATGTGTGTGTAAATCTAGTACCAAGTAAGACTCTACCTTTGAGTCTACTGAATTTCTGATTAGAGTATAGAACCCCTTAGGCAAGTTTGTCTTGGTGGATAAAGTGTGCAAGAATTGCCCATTGATGTTTAGGGATATATACTTTCCGGCTAATTTGATGTTGTTACCATTCGATGAATTTGATATAATTCTGGGTATGGATTGGCTCACTTTGCATAATGCCATTGTGAATTGTAAAAGAAAGAGTATTGAATTGAAAAGTCAGAACGGTGAGATAGTTCGAATTGAATCCAATGATATGAAAGGGTTACCAACTGTTGTATCTACGATGAAAGCTTTGAACTATGTGAGAAAGGGTTGCGAAGCTTATTTGGCATATGTGATTGATACAAAAGTGACAAAAATGAAAGTTGAATCTGTGTCTGTGGTTTGTGAATTCCCTGATGTGTTTCCTGAAGAGTTACCAGGAGTATCTCTGATTTGAGAAGTTGAATTTGGAATTGAATTGGTGCCGGGAATGACTCCTATCTTAATAGCTCCATATATAATGGCACAAATAGAATTGAAAGAGTTGAAGTATCAGCTACAAGAGTTGACTGATAGAGGATTTGCACGATCGAGTTTCTTACCCTGGGGTGCTCCTGTGTTGTTTGTGATGAAGAAAGATGGCACTATGAGGATGTGTATTGATTACAAGCAGTTGAATAAAGTGACGATTAAGAATAAATATCCGTTGCCTCATATTGAAGATTTATTCTATCAGCTGAAAGGAGCTATAGTGTTTTCGAAAATAGATTTGAGATCGGGTTATTATCAGTTAAGGGTTAAAGAATCAGATGTGCCAAAGACTTCTTTAAGAACGAGGTACGGACACTAAGAATTTTTAGTTATGCCTTTCGGACTAACAAATGCTCCTGCAGTGTTTATGGATTTGATGAATCAAATATTCAGACTGTATTTGGATCGCTTTGTTGTAGTGTTTATTGATGATATTCTAATTTATTCCTATGATGAGATGCAACATGCCGAGCATTTGAGAATTGTACTACAGACTCTGCATGAGAAGCAATTGTATGCAAAGTTTAGTAAATGTGAGTTTTGGTTGCGTGAGGTTGGTTTTCTGGGACATATTGTATCAACTGTGGGAATGCGAGTTGATTCGAGTAAAATCTCAGCTATTCTAGAATGGAAACCTCCAAGAAATGTGTCTGAAGTTTTTAGTTTTCTGGGACTAGCGAGATATTATAGACGGTTTGTGAAAGGCTTCTCGATGATTGCGACTCCGTTGATGAAGCTGCTACAAAAAGATGTTAAATTTGAATGGTCAGAAAAGTGCCAGCAGAGTTTTGAATAGTTGAAAGCATTATTGACAGATGCACCAGTGTTAGTTCAGCCTGAATCAGGCAAAGAATTCATAGTTTACAGTGATGCATCGTTGAATGGTTTGGGCTATGTGCTGATGCAAGAAGGAAAAGTCATTGCTTATGCTTCGAGCCAGTTAAAGCCGTATGAAAAGAACTATCCGACGCACGACCTTGAATTAGCTGCGATTGTATTTACATTGAAAATTTGGCATCACTATCTATTTGGTGAAAAATGTCATATTTATACCGATCACAAGAGCTTGAAGTACTTGATGACTCAGAGAGAATTGAATTTGCGACAGAGAAGATGGTTAGAATTGTTGAAAGATTACGAACTTGTGATTGATTATCATCTGGGAAAAGCTAATGTTGTTGTTGATGCTTTGAGTCGAAAGTCTTTATGTGCTTTGCGAGCTATGAACACTCAGATAGATCTATGTGATGATGCTTCAGTTTTGGCTGAGTTGAAAGTAAGACTGATGTTCGTACGTCAGATTTGTAATGCCCAGAAAAATGATGATGAAATGATAGCAAAACGAGCTCAATGTGATTTGAATTCTAATTCAAAATTTCGAGTTGATAGTGATGATTGTTTGAGATTCAGAAATCGGATTTGTGTTCTAAAGAATTCAGAGTTTATTCAGATGATTTTAAATGAAGCTCACAATAGTCGTTTGACTGTTCATCCAGGAAGTACGAAAATGTACAATGATTTGAAACAGTTTTACTGGTGGCATCGTATAAAACGGAACATCTCTGACTTTGTGTCGAAATGTTTAGTTTTTCAACAAGTTAAGGCTGAACATCAAGTTCCATCCAGTTTGTTACAGCCAACCATGATTCCTGAGTGGAAATGGGAGAGAATTACGATGGACTTTGTGTCGGGATTACCTTTATCTCCGGGAAAGAAAGATGCAATCTTGGTGATAGTTGACAGATTGACGAAATCAGCTCATTTCGTTCTGGTGAAAACAGATTATTCACTCGATAGATTGGCTAAATTATATATTGCTGAGATTGTGAGATTGCACGGAATGCCACTATCTATTGTATCTGACAGAGATCTGAGATTTACCTCACGATTTTGGAAGAAATTGCATGAGGCTTTAGGCACAAAATTGCATTTCAGTATTGCATTTCATTCACAAATGGATGGACAATCCGAGCGGATCATTCAGGTTCTCGAAGATATGTTGAGATGTTGTATTCTTGAATTTGAAAGTACATGCGAAAAGCATTTACCGTTGATTGAGTTTGCATACAATAACAGTTTTCAATCTAGAATTAAAATGGCACCATATGAAGTTCTTTACAGTCGAAAATGTTGAACTCCATTGTATTGGACTGAGCTGAGTGAGAATAAAATTCACGGAGTTGATCTGATTAAAGAGTTTGAACAGAAAGTAAAGGTGATTCGTGACAGTTTGAAAGCATCCTCAGATCGTCAGAAGTCGTATGCGGACTTGCAGCGAAAAGATATTGATCTCGAAGTTGGTGACAAAGTATTTTTGAAAGTGTCTCCGTGGAAGAAAATACTTCGATTTGGCCGAAAGGGCAAGTTGAGTCCGAGGTTCATAGGGGCGTATGAGATCATTGAACGAGTTGGGTCAGTTGCTTATAGATTGATGTTTCCACCTAAGTTAGAAAAGATTCATAATGTTTTTCATGTATCGACGCTCCGTCGGTACAGATCTGATCCGTCTCACGTGATTGCTCCTACTGAGGTTGAAATTCAGTCAGACTTGTCGTATAATGAAGAACCAATATGAATTTTGGCACAAGAGACCAAAAAGTTTTGAAACAAAAGAATTTTCTTAGTGAAAGTGTCATGGAGTAGAAGAGGCTACGTGGGAGCCTGAAGATGTTATGAGAGAGCAATATCCAAGCCTATTCATTGGTAGGATTTTCGGGGACGAAAATCCCTAAAGGGGAGAGTTGTAACAGCTCAGTTTAGACCCTAGTTGGAACAATGGTTTCGAGACCAGAAATCTGAGGTCGGAATAATATTTGAATATTTTTTTCTGAGTTTACAGCATGTGATTTAGCTTGTGTGAAAGTTCTATGTGAAGATTCTATCATTTGTGTGTTTAATTTGAGAAAATGACTTAATCGCATAAAATGTAAAAGCTGTGTGCTGATTGTTAAAGTGCTTAAATATCACGTCTTTTTAAAGGAGAGGTCCTTATGTTGATATTACACTATTAAATAGTTAGTGGATGATAATGGCAAGGCATTGTGTAACACCCCAAACCCGGTCAAACGCTACGACCGAATCCAGCATGTCACAGGGAAAAATCATTTTTGGAAAAAGAAGTTGTTGACTTAAATTGTAAAGAAAACATTTCATTTTATGGAAACTGAAATTGAGTTAGGTAATTTGCTAAATTCATTTCAAAATTTGTTTTAACGAAAATCGAGTTAAGTTATTGTTGTTACATGTTTGCTATTTACCCGATGGTAAAGTTTTGGAAAATCTCGATAATTTGTAAATGTTTTGGAAAACATTCATTTTATAGGTTTATTAGGCATGCCGTCAATAACTAAATAAAATTTAGTGAAAATTCAAATAGATAAAGAATCCCAAACGTAAAATTTAGTGGCCTTATTACAACCAAAAACCAAATTTAAAGTAAACTAAGTCCGAAATAATAAGTTAAACAATAACCTGAAATATCGTGCATGGCCACCTCGAGTCCGTCCCGGCTCCATATCCGCGATCTAAGAATCATCTGCAAAATGTAAAGGAAGGGGTGAGTTACCCAGACTCAGTGTGTAAATCCCCATCCCGAAGATAATAAGCCCTTACACAGTTTCATAAGCGAATATGTATGCCATGCAACCCAAAACCTAACCATCCGAAACTCCCAATTCTACCCCGTGTGGTACCAAACCACTGGTGGTCCCAAACCACTGGTGACCGTAGTCACAAATAATATATGTGTGGGGCAAACCCATATTGTGGTACCAAACCACTGATGACAATCCCGTATCGATATGTGGGGCCAACCCACTGAGACTTAGTCACAATATTATAGTAAGCGAGGCCAACCCCCTATGTGGTACCAAACCGCTGGGACGAGTCACAATGATAGATATATGTGGTACCAAACCACTGGTGGTGCCAAACCACTGAGACTTAGTCACAATATTATAGTAAGCGAGGCCAACCCCCTATGTGGTACCAAACCACTGGTGACAGTCTGAAATCATACCTTCCCCCTCCTTTCATCACCCATTTTTATGAACATGCTTTTCAAAGCAAAATAGTCATGCTTAATATTCTGAAATAATGTAACATGGCATATGTAGAGTTAACAGAGGCATTTAACGTTAGCCAATCAAAGGGGACTTACCCGGAGTCCTCGCTTTTACCCACAAAGGTAACATACTGATTTCTACAGTTATTCCGGCTTTTGACAATATACAAGATAAAACATATAAATGTATGAAGTGTGTAAGAGTTACACACCTGATTACCCGTAATACGACACCCTCTATGTCGACACTGTCGTTAACCGACACGACCGCTATCTGCGTACTACTTTTCTCAGATGCCGGCCCACAACCTGGTGGCCAATCACGAACTGCAGACACAGCCCTCTTCTTGAAGTTAGGGGCTGGGGTCACAGATCCAACCCCTCCTAACGCTTGGTTGGCATTAGAGTCCATGAACACCTTTGGTCACTAAATGAGTTTAACGCACAGAATAACGACAAATAGAGGCATAAACCCGAACGAATAGATCTCTTACGTAGGTTGTCAAATCTCGGAGATTCAGTGACTTAGACCAAAGTACTGATCGAGTACCTAGTCGACTAACACCAAGCCTTTCTTAACACCCTTCAATCGGCCAAGATCCTACAAGATTTAGTTACTGCCTTCGGCATTTAACACAATAAGAAAAGATTGGACGGCATAGACACTCACCACAACGCTAGCAAAATCGATTGGGAGTGGATAGATAACGACGATCTGCTGCTACAAGAACAGAAGAAACGATTATGAGAGCCAAAGGAATTCGGCTAAAGAACTACCCAAAACAGATGTCAAATCCCGGCTTTCCTTCCTATAGAAAACGATAGAGGGAAGTGAATAGAGATGAAAGAGATTCGGCCAAAGTGCCAAGTACTTACCCCAAATGCCGAAGTTTGCTCCACTACGCACAGAGAAGATGAAAAGAAGGGTGATCCCTAACAGCTGATATTCGGCCAAAGTGTTGAAAAAGAAAAGAGATGAGTAGCAGGGGTTTCGGCAAGGGATGAGGCTTCAGAAGGATTCAGCTAACAAAAAATCAAAATGAAAAAGATAAAGAGGAGGAATGGTAGATGAGGTTTCGGTTCTTAAAGGATATGGCAAGAAAATGAATCACAAGTGATGAATGGAGAGCAAGGTGGGTTCGGCCAAACCCAAAAAAAGTAAAAAGAAATGAAATGAAAAGAGGTTTAGGAGGGGTTTCGGTTTTGGGGATTGAAGAGAAGAGAAAAGATCTAGGTTCCCAAATGGTCTTTTAGTTTCGACTATGGTCAAGAGATGAGAAGAGAGGAGAGTAGCTTAGGTGTTTTTCGGCACTAGAGAGATTGAGAGAAAAAAAAAAGAGAAGAAAACAAGTGCACAACGTGAAATGTGGGAGTGGTTCGATTCGGCACAAAAGAAAATAAAAGAAAAAGACGCTAAGTGCTTTCTAACTAGCCGAATGCCACACCTCACCAAAGCCTGTACCACATTCGGCCACCTCCTCTAACTAGCACCCAAAAACCGATTCCCCTTTCCCATACAGAGTTCAGGATTCGGCCAACTCTAAGCTCCCATGTCCATCTCCACAAATTTCTCCTGACCACTCATTCAAATCTGTTTGAATGATTCAAATCCCTAAATTTCCTCTCTTCCACTCATTCAAATCCTGTTGACTCCTTCCACACTCATCCAGCAGTGTCCATCCTGAGCACAACTCTCCCTTGTCCTGGTGTTAAAAAGAACAGGCAGAAAGGAGATTTCCACAGCACGAACCAAGGCTCTCCAACTCACATGAGGTGTCACTCCCTTGCTCCTTAAGTGGCGCCTCCCTTGCCACTTTGCCACTTGGACTCATGTGTCAAAACTCACCACTAATTTCCCTTAACTCCTACCCCATCCGGCTCCATCCTTCCAAGTGCTCAAAAAGAAAAATTCTGCTATGGCTCTGGCCTACCCCTGGCTTATGCCTAGACCCTAAAATAGCCTAAACTAACATGACAACCATACTATACACATGCACACATACAAAATGCAAAGACCTCGTTTTAAGAATGTTACACATTGGTTGTTATTATTAATATTCATTAAGGGTAAAATGGTAAATGATTTATTAATGTTAATATAATTAAAATAAAACAAAAAAATGGCCATTATATCATCCTCCTTAGTTAATTTGAAGAAAAGAAAAGAAAGAAAACTAAGCTAGGGTATTCGGCCAACATTTGAGCTTGATTGAAGGTATGTTTTACTTCAGTTTTTGATAATTTCTATGTTTTTGTGATCGTTGTTTAGTGTATTATCAAACCCATGCTTAAATTTTAGAAATTGATGGTGATTTTGAGATATGTCATTGATGAATGTTTGAGCTTTGTGATAGTTGGTGATGAAATATGAAAGATATGTGATAGATTAACATATTTTGTCTTTGAATTTTTGGTGAATTTGAGTAGTTTGGGCTAAATTGAGAAAAGTGTAATTTGAGGGACTAAAATGTGAAATAAATGAAATGTGTGGATTTGTATGGACATTAGAAGAATTTGGCTATGCATGGGTGGAAAAAAATTATATGTATTTGATAATTTTATGACATAGGGACTAATGTGGCGAAATGTAAAAATGTGAGGGCTATTTTGTAGAATACCCTAAATATGTGTGTGTGGACTAAATTGAATGAATTGGTGATTGAATGAGTTGAATTTGAATGTGTATAGACCAAGAAATGAGAGGTTGGGATCGAGATCGAGGCAAAGACAAAGTGCTCGATTAATCGACTGTTTCGGTATTTTGACGTCCGAGGTAAGTTCAGACATAATATTTGTATTTAACTATGTTTAATGTTATGAAATGAATGGTATGATATTATTGAATTGAATGCTATGTGAGGACTCGAGTTATGTGGCACTAGGTGTGCGTATTTGGAAATGTGACGGAGATGATTAGCACTGGGTGTGCGAAATAATATAAGCTTCAGCTTTGTGGTTGGCATTGTGTGTGCGATATCGATTTAAGATCAGTTTAATATAGATGTACTAAGTGTGTGATGCTAATTAAGCTTCGGCTATTGATTTGGGCACTAAGTGTGCTATTGAACCGAAGAAGTGACGAAAGTTGATCGAAATGAAATATTGAGTATTGAGTAGCATATGTGATCGATAACTAAGTGTTGGCTAAGGTACGTTTGGAACCTATATGGTTGATGAAATTATGAATGAGTTTATGGAAGGTTAATTGAACATATTAGCTTTGGATGGTATGGTATATGTGATTGTGAATTAATCTATCTGATGGTTTGTTTTTCATAAAATGTATTGTTATTAATGAGCAACATGTATTATGTTACGAACTTACTAAGCTTTGCAAGCTTATTGTGTGATTTGGTTCTCTGTTTTACAGTGTCAGTAAAGCTAGCTTGGATCCGGGGATCGTCAGCTTCTCTATCACACAATCGACAATCTATTTTGGGTATTTTTTTAGATGTGTATATTGAATATGGCATGTAGAGGCTAGTCAATGTGGCATGTTTAAGTTGTATAAACCTTGCCATGTGATATGGTTTAGTGGTTGAGTGTTGTTGGTATATATGTGATGCTATGAAAATGATGAATGTGGTAAGAAATTATGAGTATGAAAACAGTACACTTTATATTGATTTGGTTGATGAGAATGATAAATTAAATGTGAATTGTGGTAAGAATTACACGATGCTCAACTTGTATATTTTAGGTTGTGAAATTGGTATTTGGATGGACTTATTTGTGTTGATGTTGAGTAAGGAAATAGATGATGCTGTTGATGATTATTTGGTGTACATGATGGTATGTGTTGGTTGCCAATTGAGGTTTAAATACATGACATTTGAAGCTTGTAAGTGTATCAATGTGTGGGAGGCAAGTTTGGCCTTGAAAATGGCCTATATTTGCCCACATGATCGAGAACACGGGCGTGGCCCGACCGTGTCATTTAAGTTTTCCAAGTGAAACAAGTCAGTAGCAACCACGGGCTAGACACACGGGCGTGTGACTGGCCATGTGGTGCAAGTCAGTATCGACCACGGGTGAGGCACACCGGTGTGTCCACAACTGTGTGGACAAGTCAGTATGTATGCCCTGATTTGACACGGCTCAGACACACGGGCGTGTCAAGGCCGTAGGAGGCACACGACCTGCCCATACAGGCGTGTGGACAAGTCAGTATCGACCACGGGTGAGGCACACGGACATTCCACAGCCATGTGGACAAGTCAGTATGTGTGCCTTGATTTGACACGACTTAGACACACGGACGTGTCAAGGCCGTGGGTGGCATACGGCCTGCGCACACGGGTGTGTGACCTGTAACGCCCCTTTTTTTTTCCTAGAAGAATTGGGCCTATTAGGCTTTGGGCTTTGGATTTTAGAAAATTTTTTTAAGTGAGCGAGAAAAAATTACAATTGGCATGTGGGCTTTGAGGATTAATGAATTTGGAGTGTCTGTGAGTGTAGGTCTAGGGAACACTTGTGATTAGTAGCGAAGGAAGAGGCATTAGAACCCGGTGGCACACGGTAAGGTTACGGTAAGGTTTCGACTTTTAAGTAAATATTTTGATTAAGTATGAGTGGTTGATGAAGGTTGGTTGGTTGTAGGATCAAGGCTAAAGATAGAATAGCACATCTCGGTATCCAGGTGTGTACAAACACTACACACACACATGATTTCGGTAATGCCGAAAAGCCGAAAAGCCGAAAGTGGCTAAATGGGCCTGGTGGGCCCTGAGGCTAAGTATGATAAAATGGTTTGATTTAATTATATGAATTGGGTTAAACAAGCATGTTACAAGATCTGAAATTCTTTTGGGCCTAATGGGCCATATGACTGAGACTTGGGCCTAGTGGGCCATAAAGATGTGATGTGGCCATTATGGTTATATGAACGTGAAATGGGTTTGATGGGCTTTATGGGGACGTAGACTAGTATGCTAGGGTTTTATGGACTTTAGGCTTAGTACTGAACAACTCTTAAACCACATAAGACTTTCTAATAATTAAACATGTCCGTGGACAAGTCGCTAGGTTAGAGTGTGGTAACGGGAATATGCATGTCTAGAATTGGATCTAGGGAGAGCTTGGTACTTAAGCGGCCCTAGCGGCCTACCTCCTCTTCTCTGGAATCTTACCTGGTGCATAGTGTCTGTTCACTTTAGCCGCAAGGACTTGTTAATGGGCCAAAGTTCATAACTAAAACCCGAAAGGGACCAAATACCCTAGATTTGTAAAATTACTAAAATACCCTTGATTTGAAATTACCAAAATACCCTTGGTTTGAAAAATCACTAAGATAGACCCGAATTGTGAAATTACCAAGATACCCTTAATTTGCAGAATTACCAAAACATCCCTGATTTACAAAATTTCCAAAGTACCTCTTATTTGCAAAATTACCTAGATACCCCTGTAAAGTAGATTTACGAAAATACCATTGGGTTGTGAAATGACGAAAATACCCCTATGTGATGAGTATAAGTTTATGGATGTTACTTATGTGTTTGATGCATTCATACGATATTCTGCTTAGGATGCATATGGGTGAGAATTATGGTACGGAGGAAGATTTGAGGATCGCATAGTCGCTTGACGACCGTGGATCCACCGGTGGCTTTAAGCCCATTATATGATTAGCAGCTTTGCTGCAACATTGGGTAGTGCCACTGTGAGTGCTTCCTTTGGTGTGTAGAGGATGGGTAGGTCGATTTAGAAATCTCCACAGGTGTGTAGGGTTGGAAGGGAAATGGTGTGTGTAACGGATGGATTTTTGGGAGGGTTTTGCATTACCTTGTCTTGCATATGATATGATATGATATGATATGATATGATATGATATGATATGATATGAGGTCATTGTGGGCTAAGGCCCAAGACCACTGATTTCGATAGGGCTTAGGCCCAATATGAATATTTGTATGTTGATTTGATTGCCAAGGGTTGTACACACTACGTTTCGAAACTCATACCCTTTATTTAATGTTTCAGGTAATCCTCAGTAAACGGCTCAACGTGGGAGAGGACTCGGAGATGGCCACACTACAAGATGTTTAAATTTTTATTTTTATTTATTTGTTTCAAAGGACATGGTTTTAGTTGCATTACTTTCGTTGGATGTAATAAGGCCTTGTACTTTGATTTAATTTTAAATTTTGGGTTTTGATGTTTTAACTATTTACTTAAGGATTAAACTTAAGTAAATTTCTTATGCTTAAACTTGGTTTCCGAAATACTTAAAGCTATAAAATGGGCTTTTATCATTGCTTAACAAGACACATGTGTTTTGGGCTTTTGGGCCCTAAAATTTAACTTAGCAAAATCGTTTTGAAATATGCCTTTGATGTGACACGCTGGATTTGGACCTAACTTCTAGGCCGGGTTTGGGGTGTTATATTTAGTGGTATCATAGCTCGGTTGCAAAGCTCGGGCTGTGAAATGGGCCTTAGATTTTGGGTTTTAAAAAGTTTTTGCAGGACTCTTGAAGTGTGGTTCACCGAGCCCTCGACGTCGAGCCAAGTAAGTTTTCTGTACTACATTTGTTTAAATTACTGAACTATATAGATAATGGGCTACTTAAAAATAGTCTTTTAGAGACTAAAGCCCGCAGGAAACTTAAGCTTGTAGTGGATATACGATCGCGAAATGACTTTAAAAAAATTTATTTACATAAGACATGTGCCCTAAATAAGTGGAATTATGTACTAATTTCATAAAATTTCTAATTCGGATAATACGAGAATCAACGATGAGCACTAGAAGAGGACGAAGAGGCCGCGGCCGAGGCTGTGGAAGTGTTAGGGCTTTGTAAACACTTGAATCGTAATTTGGTACTTAATCTGTGTATGTTTAAGAATGTTTGCAATAGGTGGATGTTTTGGGTATGTATTAAATTATTAGGGTCAGAGTGCGCAGCGGTAGCATGGTGGGGCAGTTGATACACGACCACCTTGTTAGTTGGAAATTTCGAGGACGAAATTTCTTTAAGGGGGAAGAATTGTAACGCCTCAAATTTGGGCCTAGAAAAATTGGGCCTATTGGGCTTTGGGTTTTGGATTTCAGAAAAAAAATTTAAGTGAGCGAGAAAAAATTACAATTGGCATGTGGGCTTTGAGGATTAATGAATTTGGAGTGTCTAGGGGTGCTGGAAATGTCCTGGGATCAAGTAAGGGTAAAGGAAAAATTTTGGTTTTAGCCTTAGGGAACAGTGACTTCAGTTAGTAGGCCTTTTTAATAAATGAAGAAGAAATAGGACACAAATGGGCTTGTGGTCCAGTGGTAAGTGGCGTCGCTTGAGAGCTATAAAGTGGCGTGTTGTAAGCTGAAGAGGTCCAAGGTTCGAGGCTTATGAGTGGTATTTTGTGGAGTGTTTATTTTACTGTATGGACGGCCAGAGTTGTGTTGGTTTTGAACTCTTGCCGTGGAGAGTTTGAAGTAAACAGGTGTGCTGGATATGGAGGAAATTTTGGATAAGATTAAGGTGTTATCAGGGAGAAAAGTCAGGAGATGAGGAGAGGGAAGAGTTGGTGCCAAATGGGACTGTGGGGGGAAGGTAGGATTCGGTTTTGGCTATAAAAAGGGGGTGCCAAATTCATTGAAGGGTTCCTTAGGTTCTGTTATTTCTTCCTTTTCTCCCCCTTAGTCGAATTCTTTCATTTGCCGAAAAGAAAACCCATCATTCTTTTTACCGAAATTCGTATTAGAGTTGTGTTCTTCTTCTTTCTCTGAAAGCAAAATTCCCCTATAGCCAAATTCTCTTCTTTGCCGAATTACCATCATCCTTCCTTGCCAAAATCCCCATTAGTGCCGAATCTTTGTTGTTTTTCTCTATCACAAATCAGTTGGTAGCTACTCCCAGTCAAAGCTAAAGGTCGAATCTCGTTCGGTAGTTATCTAGGCCGCAAGATCTAAGGTTGGATTCGGTAAGTATTCTGTTAACTCCCCTTAATATGTTTTGTTAAAAGCCGAAGGGCGATCTAATTTTTCATTATCGGTGATCTTGTATTAACAAGGGTAAGGATCGGAGATCGCAAGCATAGTAGGATCATTAGCAAGGGTAAAGATACTCAACTCGATTATGGTTGAAGTGAATGGTCGAATGTGTGGATGACTCCTGTGGATTATGAGTCACCCGATTTTTGATGGTGTACGTGTGAGTGCAGATCTAAGGAACACTTGTGATTAGTAGCGAAGGAAGGGCCATTAGAACCCGGTGGCACACGGTAAGGTTTTGGCTTTTGAGTAAATATTTTGATTAAGTATGAGTGGTTGATTGAAGGTTGGTTGGTTGTAGGATCAAGGCTAAGGATAGAATAGCACGTCTCGGTATCCAGATGTGTACAAACACTAGACACACACATGATTTCGGCAATGCCGAAAAGCCGAAAAGCCAAAAGTGGCTAAATGGGCCTAGTGGGCCCTGAGGCTAAGTTTGATAAAATGGTTTGATTTAATTATATGAATTGGGTTAAGCAAGCATGTTACATGATTTGAAATTATTTTAGGCCTAATGGGCCATATGACTGAGACTTGGGCCTAGTGGGCCATAAAGATGTGACGTGGCCATTATGAGTTATATGAACGTGAAATAGGTTTGATGGGCTTTATTGGGACATAGACTAGTATGCTAGGGTTTTATGGACTTTAGGCTTAGTACTGAACAACCCTTAAACCGCATAAGACTTTCTAATAATTATACATGTCCGTGGACAAGTCGCTAGGTTAGAGTGTGGTAACGGGCATATGTATGTCTAGGATTGGATCTACAGAGAGCTTGGTACTTAAGCTGCCCTAACGGATCCATCGGTGGCTTTAAATCCATTATATGATTAGCAGCTTTGCTGCAACGTTGAGTAGTGCCACTGTGAGTGCTACCTTTGGTGTGAAGAGGATGGGTGGGTCGACTTAGAAATCCCCACAGGTGTGTAGGGTTGGAAGGGAAATGGTGTGTAATGGATGGATTTTTGGGGAGGGTTTTGCATTACCTTGTTTTGCATATGATATGATATGATATGAGGTCATTGTGGGCCAAGGCCCAAGACCACCGATTTTGATAGGGCTCAGGCCAATGTGATAATTATATATTGAATTGAATGCCAAGGGTTGTACACACTGAGTTTCAAAACTCACACCCTTTATTTAATGTTTCAGGTGATCCTCAGTAAATGGCTCGACGTGGAAGAGGACTCGGGGATGGTCACACTACAAGATGATGTTTAAATTTTTATTTATTTGTTTCAAAAAGACATAGTTTTAATTGCTTATTTTCGTTGGATGTAATAAGGCCTTGTACTCCGATTTGACTTTAGATTTTGGGTTTTGTTGTTTCAACTGTTTAATTAATTATTAAACCTAAGTAAATTTCTTACGTTTAAACTTGGTTTCCGAAATACTTAAAATTATAAAATGGGCTTTTTTTCATTACTTAACAAGACTCAAGGATTTTGGGCTTTTGGGCCTTAAATTTTTAATTAGCAAAATCGTTTGAATTATGCCTTTGATGTGACACGCCGGATTCGGGCCTAACTTCTAGGCCGGGTTTTGGGTGTTACATATTATGTTTAAATAAATTCTATCTAAGAGATTGGAACTTAAGCGGGACCGCTTGTGACCCCTCCAATCTTCCTGGGAATTGATTTTTACATAATTTTCCGAGAAATTATTCCCTAAATGAAAAAATAAATTTTTGGTTTTTCAAATAAAAAGGTCAATTTTCACCCAAGTTTAAAATTGAAACTCAATTACAAATTTTCATTAAGTCTAGAGACTTAATTGAATTATTTTTAAAATTTGGTTGCTATTTTCGTAAAAACTATGTGCCTCTTTTTGTAAATATTTCCAAAAGGCATCTAAAATAAATATTTTTACTTAATATATATATGTACTATAATAATATGATAAACTTTAATATATAATTATATCTATTATAATTTATATATTAATTTTTATCAACTTAGCATAGAATTAGGATTAGTTTAATTTTAATCATATTTTATTTTTGTTTTAATAAATTAATAGCATTAATAATTTAATATGCATTTATTTAATTATTAATTGTTGTTAACTTTGAATAAAATTAGAATTAGAATTTTTTTAATTGTTAAATTCTACTAAGAATTCTACTCTAATTCCTACTACTCTCACTATAAATTCCACCCTTACTTCCCTCCATTCATTCATCACTCAAAACCCAAAACACCAAATCCCTTAAGTGCTGCAAGCCCTAGCCACAACATCACCTAGCAGTTGGCCAACACACGCCCCGCAGACCACACACATACTTGTCCATCATGTGCTGCATTGTGCGCCTGACCCTACTGCTCCAGCCCCAGCTGCCCAGGCCGTGTTCCGCACCTGCGCTTAGCCCCCGCGCACGTCCCAACACACTATGCTTGCTTGACCGCACGCTGCTGCTTGTCGAACTGACCACTGATGCGTATTGTTGCCTGTTCCCACACCATTTACCCACGCGCCTAGCTGCCTTCCAAGCACTTGTGCGGCACACACCTTCACCCATCCTTAGCCAAATCCTCCAACCTACCTTAAATCGACCTCCTTTGCTTTTAATTATTTCTTTTAGGAGTTCTTAAAAAAGGGTGGTAAGACCGAATTTTCTCTTGAATTTTAATTTTATTCAATTATTTAATTTATCAATTTATTAAATTATTAATAATTTTTATTAATTAAATTTTTGAGAAAATAATTTTTCCCATCTTATGTTCAGGTTAATCATGCCTCGCAAGAGAACTCGTGCCTCCACCCAAATCGGTGAAACGCAAAATAAGTTCCACTGTGAAGAAGCCAAATTAAGATATGAAAGTATATTCAAAAATCAACAAATGCATCCAGAGAAAGGCTTCACATTGAAGGAAAGCAACTACAGAGACTTTATGGAATGTATTCGTCAAGTTGCTGAAGCCCTCAATTGGGAATTGTTTTGTGAAAAGAGACCAAGTGTGGATGAGGAACTAGTTCGTGAATTTTATGCGAACTTAACCTCAAGCGAATTGACCGAAGTTCTAGTTCACGGAATCAAGGTACCAATAAATTCAAATGATATTAATGAGTTCTTTGAATTACCTGATTTCGAAAACGATGAATATTCTTCTTTGTTGAGCAACATTAAGCCTGAAAATTTGCAAGAAATTCTCGAGGAACTTACAGTTCCAGGTTCTAAGTGGACCGTGTCAAAGCAAGGAATACACACATTTTGAAGAGAATATTTGACACCACTTGCGAAGGTATGGTTCTATTTCATTTGTTTTGGCCTTATGCCGAGTTCGCATGGGACTACAATCTCAATAGAGCGAATGGTCCTATTACACTCGATTCTAACAGGAAAGACCATTGATGTGGGGAAATCATCCTAAGAGAAATGCGAAATTGTGTCGTTAGCCATTTTGGCCCAGCCTATTTCCCCTTTACGATAACAATTCTGTGCTTAAAAGCAAAAATTCTTGTGAACATAAAGAAGACAGGGTATAGTTAGGGCACAATCACCAATTGGGACTTCTACCGAGTAGCTGGAGATTTTGTTCTATAGCAACAAGTTGAAGAGAGTGAGGATCCCAAAGAAGCAGAAGATGACCCTACAAAGATCCCGCCAGAGTAACAACTGAAGTCCCTGATGAGGCAGAACCAATGGAACTAGAAGCTGAACCTGATATCGAAACCTCAATGTTTGGAGCTCTACCACCTAGCCTAGATCTTCGAGATGAGCTATCAAAGCTAATGGTGTAACGCCCTAAAAATCCTGAAACTTTAATTTCTGTGCATTGAAGTTAGTCTGTATGTGTAGCGTTTAGAATAATAATATTAAGGGATTATCGGGATTATTTGAAGCCTTAGAGATAAGGGAGGCCATAGGGAAAAATTTATTTTTCTTGCTTAGTGGACCCTAGTCTAAGGCATGAGGCCTCTTAAGTAGATTAAGAGAAAAATAAGACACAAATGGGCTTGTGGTCCAGTGAAAGTGGCGTCACTTAGGAGTTATGAGGTGGCATGTGTGAAAGCTAAAGAGGTCCAAGGATCAAGCAGGAAGAGTGCATTTTGGAGTGTTTTATTTTGCATAGGTCGACGACAAGAGTTGTGTTGGTTTTGTACTCTTGCTGTGGAGAGTTTGAAGTAAGCAGGACTGATGGATGTGGAGGAGATTTTGGATAAGATTAAGGTATTATCAGAGAGAAAAGTTAGGAGATGAGGAGTGTGAAGTGTTAGGGCCAAATAGGACTGTGGAGGCAAGGTAGGATTCGGCCTTGGTTATAAAAAGGGGTTGCCGAATTCTAGTGAGGGGTTCCTGAGTTTTTGTATTTTCTTTTCTTTTATTCTCCCCTCAAGCAATTTCTCCCTTTTTGCCGAATTTTGACAAAGCCAAATTCCCTTCATTGCCGAAATTACTATCGTCCTTGTCAAATCCCTACTTTTGCCGAACCTTTGTGGTTGTTTCTCCACCTCAATCGATTGTTACCTACTCTTAGTCACGATTGGAAGCCGAATCTTGTTCAGTAGATATCTAAGCCACAAGATCAAAGGAGGATTTCGGTAAGTGCTTTGTTGAACTTTTTAGTGTGTTTTGTTAAAATCCGAAGGGCTATCTAACCCTTACTTGTCGTTAACTTGTATTAACAAGGGTAAGGCTCAACAGTCGCAAGCGTGGTAGGTAAGGATTGCTAACAAGGTGGTAAGTGTTCTTGACTCAGTCATGGTTTAGTAAATGGCCAAATCTAATGTGGCTCATAGGGGTGACTTATGTGCAATATGGGTCACTTGGTTTTGACAATATAGGTGTTTGGGTGAAGATCTAGAGGATAGTCGCAAATAGTAGCAAATGAAGGGCTACTAGAACGTGAGGCACACGGTAAGGGTACGGTGAGGTTTCAGTTTTGATAAGTATGTGTTAAAGCTTTGGTTAATCGCTAGTAATGTCGATTGTAGGTTCGTGACTAAAGGGTTTGCAGCACGCGAGGTTACCAGGTGTGTACAAACACTACATACACAATATCGGCAATGCCGAAAAGCTGAAAAGCTAAAAAGCTAAAGGTGGCTAAATGGGCCTACCGAACTTGTGGGCCCAAAAGAGAAATGGTTGATATGTGAGCATGATTAATGATTTGGCATGAACGATTGTATGATTGGATTGTAATTGAGCCCAATGGGCTATATGACATGAAATGGGCTTGATAGGCTTTATAGGGACGTAGACAAGTATGTTAGGGTTAATGGACTTTAGGCCTAGTTTGAACAACTCTTAAATTTCATAAGACTTAATCTAATTAAACATGTCCATGAACAAGTCACTGGGTTAGAGTGTGGCAACGGACATACGCATGTCTAGGATTGGATCTAGGGAGAGCTTGGTACTTAAGTGGTCCTAGTGGTCCACCTCCTCTTCTCTGGAATCCTACCTGGTGCCTAGTGTCTGTTCACTTTAGCCGCGAGGACTAGTTGATGGACCAAAGTTCATAACTAAAACCCGAGAGGGACCAAAAACCCATAGTTTGTAAAATTACTAAAATACCCCTATTTTGTAAAACTACCAGAATACCCATGTTTTGCAAATAACCAAAACAACCTTATTTTACAAAATTACCGAGATACCCCTATCTTGCTAAATTACCAAAATACCCTTGTAGGGTAGAATTATGAAAAAACCCTTGGGTAGTGAAATGACGAAAATACCCCTATGTGACGAATATAGAGTTTGTGGATGTTACTCATGTGTTTGATGCATTCATATGATATTCTGCTTAGGATGCATATGGGTGGGAATTATGGTACGGAGGAAGATTTGAGGATCGCATAGTCGCTTGACGACCATGGATCCACCGGAGGCTTTAAGCCCATTATATGATTAGTAGCTTTGCTGCAACTTTGAGTAGTGCCTCTGTGAGTGCTACCTTTGGTGTGTAGAGGATGGGTGGGTTGATTAGAAATCCCCACAGGTGTGTAATGGTTGGAAGGGAAATGGTGTGTGTAGCGGATGGATTTTTGGGAAGGGTCTTGCATTATCTTGTTGATATATGATACGATATGATATGATATGAGGTCATTATGGGCTAAGGCCCAAGACTACCGATTTTGATAGGGCTTAGGCCCAATGTGAATATTTGTATGTGATTTGATTGCCAAGGGTTGTACACACTGAGTTTCGAAAACCACACCATTTTATTTAATGTTTCAGGTGATCCTAAATAGACAGCTCGGCGTGGGAGAAGACTCGGAGATGGCTACACTACAAGCTGATCAGATGTTTTCAATCTTTTCAAATGAATTTATTTTAAATACTTTGTTTTTATTAAATTGTAATAAGGCCATGTATCTCCTAATTGACTTTAGATTTTGGGTTTTATTATTATTGTTTCAACTATCCAGTTAATAAAATTAAATAAAATTTCTAAAGTTAACATGGTTTTCGAAATAAACATATGAATGATTTCCTAAAATTTGGGCTTTTCATCTTAACTTAACAAGATACAAGGGTTTTAGGCTTTTGGGCCTTAAATGGTTAATTAGTAAAATTGTTTTGAAGTGTCCTAGACATGCGTATGTCCGTTGCCACACTCTAACCCAGTGACTTGTTCACAGACGTGTTTAATTAGATTATGTCTTATGAAATCTCAGAGTTGTTCAAACTAGGCCTAAAGTCCGTTAACCCTAGCATACTTGCCTACGTCCTCATAAAGCCCATTTCATGTCATAGCCCGTTGGGCTAAATTACGATCCAACCATAGAATCATTCACGCCAATTCATAATTCATGCTCACATATCAACCATTGTCATTTGGGCCCACAAGTTCGGCAAGCCACTTAGCCACTTTTGGCTTTTCAGCTTTTTGGTGTTGTCGATATCATGTGTGTAGTGTTTGTACACACCTGGTAACCTTGCATGCTACAAACCCTTTAGTCACGAACCTACAATCGACATTACTAGCGATTAACCAAAGCTTTAACACATACTTATCAAAAATCGAAACCTCACCATACCCTTACCGTTTGCCTTACGTTCTAATAGTCTGTCCTTTGCTACTATTTGCGATTATCCTCTAGATCTGCACCCAAACACCTATATCGTCAAAACCAAGTGACCCATATTGCACATAAGTCACCCCTATGAGCAATATTAGATTCGGCCATTTACTAAACCATGACTGAGTCGAGAACACTTACCCCCTTGTTAGCAATCCTTACCTACCACGCTTGCGATTGTTGAGCCTTACCCTTGTTAATACAAGTTAACGACAAAGAGGGGTTAGATAGCCCTTCGGCTTTTAACAAAACATACTAAAAATTTCAACTAAGCACTTACCGAAATTCTCCTTCGATCCTGCGGCTTAGTTATCTACTGAACAAGATTCAGCTTCCAACGTGATTAAGAATAGATAACAATGAATTGAGGTGGAGGAACAACGACAAGGGTTCGGCAAGAGTAGAGATTCGGCAAAGAAGGATGATAGTAATTTCGGCAATGAAGGGAATTTGGCTTAGCGAAAATTTGGCAAAAAGGGAGAAATCGTTTGAGGGGGAGAATAAAAACTAGAGAATGCTCAAAGAACCTTTCAAGCATTTGGCCCCCTCTCCTTTTAAGGCCACAGTTCAAACACTCCCCTCCCTAAGAGTCCCATTCGGCACCATCACATCCTTACTCCCCATCTCCAAACTTTTCTCTCTGATAATACCTTAATTTTATCCGAAATCTCCTCCACATCCATCAGTCTTGCTTACTTCAAACTCTCCATGGCAAGAGTACAAAACTAACACAACTCTTGCTATCCACCTATGCAAAATAAAACACTCCAAAATGCATCCTCCTACTCGAACCTTAGACCTCTCTAGCTTTCACACACGCCACCTCATAGCTCTCAAGTGACGCCACTTTCCACTGGACCACAAGCCCGTTTGTGTCTTATTTTCTCTTAATCTACTTAAGAGGCCTCATGCCTGAGACTAGGGTCCACTAAGCAAGAAAAATAATTTTTTCCCCATGGTCCCCCTATCTCTAAGGCTTCAAATAATCCTGATAATACCTTAATATTATTATTCTAAGTGCTACACATACATATTAACTTCAATGCACAGAAATTAGGGTTTTAGGATTTTTGGGGCGATACAATCCTACCCCTGTTAAAAAAAAATTTCAACCTTGAAATTTACCTGATTGAAGCAAGTGAGGGTATTGTCGACGCATTGCCTCCTCAGGTTCCCAAGTAGCCTCCTCGGCGTTATGGTTACGCCAAAGCACTTTGACTAAAGGGACAAACTTCTTTCTTAACACCTTAACATCTTGATCAATTATCTGAACTGGATCCTCTTCAAAAGTTAGATCTGGTCTAACCTCGATCTCCTCGACTGACACGATATGAGAAGGGTCTGAGCGATAATGCCTTAGCATTGACACATGGAACACATCATGCATTTGGTTCAATTCAGAAGGCAACTCCAGCTGATAGGCAACTGGCCCAATTCGCTTCAATACTCGATAAGGCCCAATGAACCTTGGGCTTAACTTGCCTTTCTGACCAAACCTTAACACCTTCTTCCAAGGGGAAACCTTGAGAAAAACCATGTCCCCCACAGCATATTTGATCTCTCTTCATTTGAGGTCAGCATACGACTTCTGCCTGTCCGCCGCCTCCTTCAACTAATCCCGAATCAATTTCACCTTATCTTCAGTGGCTACTACCAACTCCGGACCCAAAGCTCGTCACTCACCCAACTCAGTCCAACAAGTCAGAGTACGACATCTTCGCCCATACAGTGCTTCGTATGGTGCCATTCCAATACTTGCCTGATAACTATTGTTATACGCAAATTCAGTTAACGGCAAGTGGTCCTCCCAACTACCTCGAAACTCAATCACACACCCTCTCAGCATATCCTCCAAAACTTGAATTACCCTTTTCGACTGACCATCACTCTGAGGGTGAAATGTTGTACTGAAATCCAACCTCGTACCTAGCACTTCATGAAGCTTCTTCCAATAGCGAGATGTAAAACGAGGATCTCTATCAGATATGATTGAGACCGGAACTCCATGCAACCTCACAATCTCCGCCACATACAACCTTGCCAATTTTTGTAGTGAGTAATTAGTGCGGACTGGTATAAAATGGGCAGACTTAGTTAACCGATCCATAATAACCCACACAGAGTCCTTCTTAGTAGGCATCAAGGGTAACCCACTAACGAAATCCATAATAACCCGCTCCCACTTCCATTGTGGGATCTTAATCCATAGTAACATTTTCATCAAGACTAAAAAAGCATACCACGTCTGGGATGTTGGCATCGATATGAAATTTACATGTAAGACCATGTCTAGGACATTGACATCGTATTTGATTTGTGTAAGACCTTGTCTGGGACAGTGGCATCGATATCTTAGTACATGTAAGACCACGTCTGGGACGTTGGCATTGTACGACTATTCTGAGCATTTTGAGTACCTTATGTTGTTCCGAACGGTTCAACGGGCAAGTCTGAGAAATGAATGACTATGTGAGTTATATATCCGTTTCAGGTATGTTTGATGTATATGCTTTGAATAAGCATGAAAGGTGAGTAAATACGTACATAGATGTAATGAGCTAAAATACAATATATGAATGAATGTGATAAGAGCAAATGAGATAGATGGAGATATGATGATTGATAAGCAATGGCTAAATAATGAGCCAATGAAGAATTATGAATTTGATATTGAGATATGTTAATGATTCATGTATTGATATGATAATGTGAATTATATGATAAGTTTATTTGTATATGGCTTACTAAGCGTTTGGAAAGCTTATTTTGTATGTGTTTACTCTATTTTACATATCGTCAAAGCTACTCAAATCACATTTTGGTACCTTTTGAAAATGTATAGATATTAAAGTATGGCATACATAGGCTAGTTGTTTTGGAGTATGTTTGAGATATGTATATAGCCATGTGATATGGCTAGATAAATGGTTATGTTATGAATGTGTAGCCATGTCTTATGATGCTTAGTTTTGGTATGTTTTGGTGGTTAATGAAATGGTCATAATTATGGTAAGCTTATGTATGCATATTTAGTATATTATTGATGGTAAGTTGTGGATGAGTTATGTTTAGAAATGTTTGTGAATAAGTTGAGCTAAATGGCTTATAAGTTGGTGTGATTATTGAACTCATAAGTGATTGAAAATGATGAACATGTTGGTATGTTTTGGTTGCCTATGATGCTTGGATTGAATTGGTATGTGGCTTGTAGGGATAACCCAATGTGTGGGTGGCATTTTGGCCTTGAAAATGGCCTATAACTGCTCATACAGTTGAACACACGGGTGTGTGACTTAGCTGTGTGGCATAAGTCAGTATACCCTACAGTTTTGGCATGGCCTAGCACACGGTCTGGCACGCAGACATTGAAACACCCCACACCCGGCCCACAAGCATGGACTGGATCTGGTATGTTCCTTGATTAAACCGGTTCAAAATTCTTTTGATTTTTAGGAAAAGCTTGTGCGATTCTCAAAAAAAAAATGTTGTTTGGGTTGGGCTCGTTTTGAAAACCAATTTATCTTGTGTTGAAATCCATTTATTTAAGGTGACAAAATACTTAAAGTTTATTTTAACGCAAATTTACTGAATTTTTAATAAATAAAAATGTCGTAACATAGCAAATAGAACAGAAAACAACATGGTTCAGTGGAGGCCTTATTACATCAATTAAAAACCCAAAAAAATAAAATAATGAAATACTTAAATGAAATAAATTGTCCAAATCAGATCAAACTTCAAGCTGAGCATGGCCACCCCAAGTTCTGCCGTCCCGGTCCATCACTGCTCATCACCTGAAACATGTTCCCACAACGGGGTGAGTCAATAGACTCAATATGTAACCAACACAAAAATTTAATAGATCAGGCATACCGTATCATATTATATGCACATTTATATACAGATAAATTAATGATGCAACCCGAACCCAAACCTAGTTGCCATCCGCTACACATCCCCGTACCAACCTACACACCGTGGGGACTACTAAGTCAACCCTCCATCCACTACACACCATCGAAGGCAGTCGCTGCAGTCGACGTGCTCATCGCCCATATAAAATTTATGGCATAGCCACCAGATATAATTGTGTCAAGAGACACCACATTCAGAGAATGTAACCGAAGTTACCACATTCAGATAATGTGACCGAAGTCACCACATTCAGATAGTGTGACCGAAGTCATCACATTCACTTCCCCTTTTTCATATAACCCGAATGCCCCATGTTATTCATATCATGCATATCATACTTAAATTCACATTCATGTCACTTTTCACATGTTAAATATAACATATTTCGTAATCCTAGTAGGAGTAGGAAATGTACCTGAGTACTTTGTACCACAATAAGGTACCTTAGCCATATTCACATTCTTATTCATACTTATACATACTTATATTAAATGTGCCATAGATCGTATTAAAAATTAGTGTGGGGTACACACCTGATTCGGTTAACGAAGTCCTTGAAATCTCGAACAAAATTGTTTTACAGATTTAGATCTCAAGTCCTACATAAATTAATCACTTACTATTTAATAAAAACCATTCGGCCATTAATCCAAATCCTAATAGGATTAGTATTACTAAAACTTACCTTGTAGCCGAATTGAATTAAGAATCAAATGCCGGAACTTTGTATTCCTCCCTTTTGAAATCGGCTAAACACTATATTACTCCACGGGTTAGTTTTCGGCTTCTGATAATAAATCCAAACATTTAAAATAGGCCTTGGCCGAATGTCTTAAATACATACCTTGTGATTTCAAATCCCGAAAAGTATCCCTTGGCTATTGAGATGCTGAAACCTACATGATATCTGTTAGATCCACTTCTAACATTTAAATCACCTTTATATAGCCCTTAGCCGATTGTACACTTACCTTGGTTGGCTAGATCTCGAACTATCTCCCTTAAGAGTCAACACTAGCAAAGATTCCGGAATTTCTCCTTAATATTTCGGTCAAAGAAACAACAAGAGAATCAGTTCCTAGATCTTGATTAAAAGAGATTGAAAAACCTATTGTTCTTACCTTAACACCACAGTCGACGGTACCCTTGTTTGAAGCCACAAAGATTCTGCTATGGAGACTTAGATAGGGATCAAAAAGGTTTCGGCTTTGACAATAGAAGAGAAGAGAAGAGAAGAAGAAAAGAAGAATTAATGAAAGAGAGGCTACTTGGCCAAAGGAAATTCGGCAGAGAGAGAGTTGGCTAGAGGATTTTCGGCAAACACTTAGAAAAGATGAAAGAATAGCCTCACTTTTCCTTCCTTAGCCGAAATTACTAGGCTAGAGTCCCCTACTTGGCCACCACTCTTCCTATGTGATAATATTATCCTTTAATTTAAAAATAATTAAAAGAATAATCCTTTAATTATCTCTCCAAATTAAATCCTTATTTATCCCCTTAATTAGCCGTATTTTAAAGAGAATAAAACTCCTCCTTTTTAGAAAGCTTGTGCCGTCCACCTCTGGCTTCTGGAAGCAAAAATAAAACTTCTTTTATTTGCTTCCCTTGTGACTCGAACTCAGGCCCAACACCTTGCATGTGGCGCCATTTCCATAGGCCCTAAGTGACATCTTCAGGCCACTTTTCCAAGCCTATTTGTGTGTCAAATTTCACATACTTTTTAAAGGCCACCTTGCCTTAGTTTCCTCTTTTAAACTTTAAAACTCGACATTTCTAAGCCATTTCTAAGTTTCCTAAAATTTTCGTTCGGCTCTTTGAACTTGACATTTCCTTTCATTTCCAAGTTTCCAGAAATGTTCACTTTCCATTTTTGAATCATTTCCAAATCATTTCCTTACATTTCCTAGTTTCCAAAAATGTTTACCTTCCATTTTTAAACTTAACATTTCCATACATTTTCAGGTTTCCAAAAATGTTCATTTCTAACTCATTTTCATTCATTTCCGGGTTTCCAAAAATATTCAAAATTTATTTTTAGCACATAAAACATGTCACTTCGTACAAGTAAACCGAAAATGCATAGGCCCTTTCCAGGATGTTACAGACATGCGTGGCCATTTCAAAAGGCACACAGGCTAGTCACACGGGCGTGTGTGTTGGCTGTGTGACCCAAGTCAGAGAGTTACACGAGGTCAGACACAGGTTGGGACATGGCCATGTGTGTAACAACCCGATGTAGGGGCTAGTCAGAATAGTGGTTTTGGGACTACTAATCTGAGATTGAAGAAAAAAAATTATTATTATTTTATGAGTTATAGCAAGATTATATGGGTGCATGAAAATTTTGGTGCATTAATTTTAGCGATTGCATGCTTAATTACGAAAAATGACTAAATAGCATAAAGTTTAAAAGTTCTATTTTACAAACTAAAGGTGTCTAATAGCTGTAGAATATTAATTGGAGGCCCTTAATATGCAATTAAACCTTTAGGAAATGAGTGGTCGGCCATAGGGGACAAACAATATCAAAATTGGTCAAAGTTGTTAGATTAGGTGGATTAAATTGAGGAAATATAATAAAATAAAGAAAGGAAAAGATATCATATTTCCTCTCTTCTTCTCTACCAAAATTACTAGCAAAATAGGGGTTTGAGAACTCAAAAATTTCAGCCAAGCTTCTCTCCTTGCAAGTAAGTGATTTTGGTGTCCTTTCTTAATAATTTTTGTACTTTTGGGACCCTTGTGGCATGATCTAGCTAATGAGGGGACTATTTTGCAAAATGGTTAAGAGTCTAGGTTTTTTTCATGTAAGCACTTATGTTGTTTGCTAAAATTTTATGGAAGAAAATGAGTCTTAGCTGTTAAATAAACAACTTTTGTGAAAGGTGTTTCCATGAAAACACCTAAAATGACCTTTTTGTAAAGGTTGTAAATAGGTGGTAAATGTGTGAAATAATTGATATTGTGAGATGTATAAGAGTAATAAATTTTTATCTAGGCTTGTTAAAGGAGGAAATTTGATTAGAATCAATTTACGAGCCTAGGGGCAAAACTGTAATTTTTGCCAAAGTCTGAGGCATTTTGCCAAAGTCTAAGGGAAAAATGGTAATTTTGCCAAAATATGATTTTGAAATGTATTGATTAATGTAGTAATTAAATGAGCTAATTTGTTATTATAGATCAAGAAGAACGAGGAATTAACCTTGAATGAGGAAAAGGAAAGGTTTCAGACTAGATCAGCAATTGGCCTATTTTGAAATCGAGGTAAGTTTGTGTGTAATAAATTCAACATCATGTTATTAAGTTTTAAAATGTTTGATATTCGTGAAGATGTACATTAATTCTATGGAATTGAGTAATGATGTTAAATGAGAAAATGATAAAAAATTATGACGTTGAAGTCTTGGTTGGACTTTAAAAAGCGAGAGGATATCATCATCAAGGCATGAGATTGGTATGGTCCCGTATAAGACCATGTCTGGGACATGGCCTTGGCACCAAATTGAGATCCCGTATAAGACCATATCTGGGATATGGCATCGGCATCGAATATGAAAAAATCGTATAAGACCATATCTGAGATATGGCATCGACATCGATATGAGATCCCGTATAAGACCATATATGGGATATGGCATCAGCATCGAGATGTGACCCCATGTAACATATCTGGGATATGGCAATTGCATCGTATTTATGTGTACGATCCTCAAGTATCCCAACTGATTAAAAGGGATAAATAGTTAAGCTTATAATAGATATGAGATTAGTGCTAAATCTATGTGATGAAGTGATACAGGTACATGTGAGTAATTCACAAGAAAAGTTTATGGTATGTGACATGACATGTAATTGGTAAGAATAAGCATGAGTAAGTTATAGAAAAGTGCTTGAGACCTTGTGTTTTTATTCAATGCAATGGATGGATGACAATATGAGCCTTTATGATGTTATTTGTACGTCGAAGTTCGGAATCACACTATCAACTTCTCTTGCTATACATTAGTTTGATAAATTTTGTGTATCACATGTATAGAAACTTAGTTATTTTGTGTTATGTCATATTTGTTAGCCAATGTGTGGCTACTAATGTCATTAAATTCATTTTGTAAATGGTCATTGGAAATTGACCAATACTTGATAAGTTTATATATTCAATGATAAAGTTCATGAAGTGCATGCTTGTGTGGATATCTTGATTTTGGGTTCTTAGAAGTGACTTATGGCCATGATGAATGTTGAATTGAATTGGTATAAGTGTGGTTGTTTTGTAGGGTGGCAATTGGCTTGGTAGATAGCCTTACAATTGTCCACACAGGCGTGTGTCTAGGCCATGTGACACATGGTCAGCCCCTTGGGCGTGTTGATAGGCCATGTGTACCCCTACATGCTAAGTTGGCAAGTGAGTATGCCTAGTAGTAACAACACAGGCCAAGACACGACTGTGTGTCTCAACCGTGTGGGAGACACGGCCTAAGACTCGGGCATGTACCCAGGCCGTGTGAAGTCTGCACCTGAAATTAGGAATTTAATTCGACACACGGTCTAAGGACACGGGCGTGTGCCTTGGCCATGTGACCTTATTGAGATGATGACGTCATAAACAAAATGTCAAGGTTTTCACACACGGTGAAGACACGGGCGTGTCATGGTTGTGTGAAGGACACGGGTTATGGACACGGGCGTGTGTCAGGCCGTGTGAAATCCCCTGTAGGTTCGAAATGAAAAATAAAATCCATATAAACTAGGGACATGGGCGTGTATGATTACACGCCCTGCCCACATGGGCGTGTCTTTCTTCGCATGGGTGTGTGGCACTTTGTGTCAAAATTTTCTAAGTGTTCAAAAGTTTCTGGTTTGGTCCCGAATCATTTCGTGTGCAAGTTTAGGGTCCCGTGGACCTATAATAAGGACATTAAGATCTCGATTGAAAAAATTTTAAGTTGAAATAAAATTTTATGGATCGATGTTGTATGTTTGAGCAAGTTATGTATGGTAATGCCTAGTACCCAGTTCAAGTGTCGAATACAGGTTAGGGGTGTTGCATTTAGTGTATCAGAGCTATAGTTTAGTCGATTCTCAAACTAACATAGCGTAAGGATGAGTCTAGCTATACATGCCATATATATGAGTATTTACATAATGATAGTGTGACTACTCCTGACAATTTAAAATTGTGTTTTTATATAGTAAATGGATCCTGATCCTGACCGAGCTATAGCCGATAATGCTGAAAGTAATGCATCGGCTCCCGCGCAAGGGATCGCGCCAGTAAAAAGTAGACCCAAGACTTTGTGTCAGGGAGAAGAGGCTCAAGAATCCTTTCTCCATATGATGAGCAACTGGTACACTGAGTTTGTTCAAGCAAATCCTAATGCTCAACCCCCTCCACCCCACCTATTACTCAGCCTACCCCTGTAGCTCTCCAAGTGGTAGAGGTAGTAAGAAGAGAAAGGCCTCCGATCGATAGAATCTGAAAACAAGGAGTTGAGAAATTTTGAGCTAGTAAAGATGATGATCTAGAGAGGGCAGAATTTTGGCTTGAGAATACCATCAGGGTATTCGATGAGTTGTCATGCACACATGAAGAGTGCATGAAGTGTGTGGTACCTCTCTTGAGAGATTCGACCTATCAGTGGTGGAACACCCTTGTGTCGGTTGTTCCAAGGGAGAAAGTTAATTAGGAATTCTTCTAAGAAGAATTCCGGAAGAAGTATATTAGTCAAAGGTTCATTGACCAGAAAAGAGTTTGAATTCTTATAAAATAATTAAATTCTATTATAATTTTATTTTATTCATGTGATTGTTACTATAAAAAGAGGTCACCTCAAGCCGTTTTACACATTCACGCTTATGAAGCCTAGAAGATCTCTACAGTAATATTTGAAGAAGCCAAAGAACTTGAAGAAATTTAGAGGAATGTGTAACAGTGATTTCAAAACCACAAATCTGAGGTCAAAATATTTACTTTATTATTATTTTAATGTTTATAACATGGTATGATGATTGTGTGAAAAATTTGTTAAGCAATTTTATTGTTTAAATGTTCAATTTGATAAAAAGGACTAAATCGCGTAAAGCGTAAAACTTGAGTTCTAATAGCTAAAGGTGTCTAATAGCCATAGAACCTTAAATTTAAGGTCCTTATGTTATAATTAGAACATTTTAATTGTGAGTGGACAAAGATGGGCATGCATTATATGATTTTAATGAATTATAGTTAAGGTTAAATTGGTAAATGATAATTAATAAGTAAAATTAAAATAAAACAAAGCCATAAAATTTTATTCATCTTCAACCTTACGGATTTTAAAGAAGAAAAAAAGCCAAATTTGCGGTTTTAACATTAAGTCACTTCAAGATCTAATTGTAAGTCTATTTTTGCTCGGTTTTTAATGATTTCTATATTGTTGTGATCGTTGTAACTTGTACTAGCTAGCCCAGGGACTATTTTGCAAAACTGTTAAAGATTTTGAAAGTTTCCATTGATGAAAATATGTGTTGTTTAATGATTGATGGTAGATTTTGAATGCTTGTTGTTAGATATACAAGTTTTGTAAAGTGATTTTGAGTAAAAACGCAAAATAGGGATTTATTTGTGAAAATGTGAAAATGTGTGGTTAAATGTGTGAAAAAGTGATAAATATGGGCTGCTAGGGGCCTTATAGTAATTCAGCTTTCATGGATATTAAAGACATTTCATGAATCTGTGATTTTGTATAATAAGGACTAAATTGTAAAAGTTGTGAAATTCTAGGGGTAAAAGTGTAAATATGCTTAAATGTGTGTTTTGGACTAAATTGAATAGAGGGATAATTAAATGAATTAATTTTGAATATATTTAGATCAAGAAAAGCAGAACTCAGATCTAGATTGTGGGAAAACTAAAATTATCGACTAATCAAACTATTCCGTCATTTTCACATACGAGGTAAGTTCATATGTAATAAGCATTGTTATAATTATGCTTTAAATGCTTTGATATTGCATAAATTGTGTATACAAGACTACAGTCATGTTTGACGACAACTTTGCTATGTATGGCACTTAGTGTGCGAGACTGAGATAGCTTTGGCTATATATGGCACTTAATGTGCGAGATTGAGATAGCTTTGGCTATGTATGGCACTTAGTGTGTGAGATTGAGATAGCTTTGGCTATGTATGGCACTTAGTGTACGAGACTGAGATAGCTTCGGCTATGTATGGCACTTAGTGTGTGAGACTGAGATAGCTTCGGCTATGTATGGCACTTAGTGTGCGAGACTGAGATAGCTTCAGCTATGTATGGCACTTAGTGTGCTAAATTGAGATAACTTAGGCTATGTATTGGCACTTAGTGTGCGAGAATTCGAGTATTCGACATTATTTCGCTTAGGTATGAGTTTGTTACAGACTGGTATAGGTATGTATATAAATCATACGAGCTTTAAATCGAATAAGTTATGAAGTTTTTATATAAGCATATGATTAAGCATGTGGAAGGTTTGTTAGTATTCATGAATTACAAGTTAACAAGTTCAAATTGATGAGTTGTGTATTTATGATTAGTTTAGTTTATTTCATACGAGCTTACTAAGCTATAAAGCTTACTTTGTTTATTTTTCTCATGTTTTATAGTGATTTCAAAGCTAGCTCAGATTCGGGGATCATCGAAGACTACATCACACTATCCAACCATCACTTTGGTACTTTTGAGCTTATAGTTTGGTCATATGGCGTGTATAGGATTATGGTCATTTTGATGTGTATTCTGGTAGTGAGTTTTTCCATTAGAGATGGCTTGTGAATGGTTATGTTTTGGTTTGTATATATAGCCATGAGACTTGGCTTAACTTGGTTAGTTTGGTTATGTATCTATATAAGTGTGCATATGGTTATGTTATGTGATTGAGGTTGGTTTTGCAATGTTATTAATAGTTGAAATTATAAATGTCAAATATTTTATAATTGAGAAGTTATGTGCTTGTGAATTGGTGCATGATGATAAATGTTTAGAAAGGTTTAATTAGATGTTTTGAATATGTGAAGTTGGTATGATTTGAATGAGTAAAACATGAGATAATAAACATGTTAGTTGTTGGAATTGAAATGGTATGTTTTAGTCTTGATTGTGGTTGAATTGGATGTCCACTTATGCTATGAATGAGTACCATTTGAATTGTGTAGGTGTGCACAAATTTAGGTGGCAAATTGGCTTGGTAAATAGTCTATTTTTGTCCACAAGGGCAGAGAACGGGCGTGTGTCTCAGCTGTGTGTGAAACATGGTCATGTTACACGGCCGTGTGTCCTCTAGTGTTGAAATTGAAACAAAGTTAGTATTCTCCACACGGTCTCACACATGGGCATGTGATCGACCGTGTGGCATAAGTCAGTATACACCATAATTTAGATGCGGCCTGGCACACGAGCCTGTGACTTGGCCATGTTGCATAAGTCAGTATACTTTATAGGTTTGGTACGGCCTAGCACATGGCCTGACACACGGGCGTGTATGGCCACTTCGAAGGGCACACGGGCTAGACACACGAGTGTGTGGTTGGACGTGTGACCCAAGTCAGTAAGCTCACTTGTTGGGGCATGGGGTTGAACACGGGCTGGTACACAGCCATGTGATTCCATTTCGATGAACACGGCTTGTGACACAGGCGTGTCTGGTGGCCGTGTGAGACACACGACCTGGCCACACAGGCGTGTGTCCCCTGTTTTGAGAAAATTTTTCTATGTGTTGAAAAATTTCCTGAGTTATCATTTAGTCCTGAACCACTCCCAATGCATGTTTAGGGCACCGCAGGCTCGTATTAGGGACAAATTGATTGAGATTGAATGATGATTGCATGTATTGATTAAATGTATGAGAAAAGTATGTTTAAATGTGTTGTAAGTCCAGTAATACTCCGTAACCTTATTCTGGTGTTGAATACGGGTGATGGGTGTTACAGAATGTCATATTAGTTTTGAAGAAAAGTCACCTTCGAATTCAATTCAACCACAGAAAGGTCATTACTATTGCACGAGTTCTATTTTGGTCACTGAACTTTTAATTTTTCCAATTTAGTCACTAAACTATTTGAAATCAATTTTTTTGGTCATTGAACGTTAACAAGCGTTTGAAATTTTATAGAAGTGTTGATGTGGGATTTTTTTATTGGTCTAATAACAAATTTAACACTCTAATGTTTATATATTTTTATAAACTTGATACTAGACATAAAAAAATTAACAAATTTAGTTCTTAACGTTTACAAAAATTATAATTTTAATTGAAATTCTGCAAAAATCAATAAATTTAACTTTCAATATTTACAAAATGACAAATTTACAAAAAAATTTAAAATTTAAATAGTTTATTGTTGGGTCATGCTAGCAATATCATTGGTTATGGAAACTTTCATCACCATTCCATTCTCTCTAATAAACAAACAAACAAACAGATTCTTGTCTCTACAGTTCATATTTGGTACTCCGATAAAAATACGACTGTTCTAATCTGATGGGAAGTCATCCTTAGCTTTGTTTATTTTTATTTAGGGCCAGTTTAGTATTGCTTCTTAGAAGCATTTTTTAGATAAAAACATTACTAAACAAGATATTTTTGACTTTTGATAACGTACCGTCCCGGGTTAGGAGGCGAATCGTTAAAGTTGCCCGATCGTAAATTAGACAGTTTCTCGTTTAACAAACAAAGGGATAATCTTATTGGAAATAATATATTTGAAATGCAAGATAGGTGATGGATATGTATTTGAAACAAGAAAGAACCTTTAATAAAAATTAAAGACCCGAATCTTATAAGTTTCAAATTGATGGAATGAGTTTCGAAATAAGACCGAGACCCACTATCTAGCGAGATAGGAACCAACGGTATGATATTTCGAAATAAAACCGAGACCCACTATCTAGCGAGATAGGAACCAACGGTATAGGTAGATGAACGCCACCACACCGTGAGGATGATAAGTTCAAAACAAGGAAAGAACGACGCCACTAGAAAACTAGATAAGTCAATTCAAACCTCAAGAATAAGGAGAGTGAAAACTCACCAAAAGAAATTCTTCTTTTCATTCAAATTCCAGTTCTCTTACAAAGGAAAATAAACGTCCTATTTATAGATACTAGCTGAATGGCCAAAATACCAAGCTCCAAGCTTAAGGCCGTCCATCTCATGTTTGTTTATCTTTCCACCAAATTCCCCTTGCATTATTTAATTCTTTCATGCTTTCTCTTTTACTCCAAGTGTGCCGTGCACCCAAAAAAATTCATTCAATAATATTCCTCAATTGCTCCTTTGATTATTCCCACTTGAAAATGGTATATGCTTTGCTTAGTCCAACAATCTTTAGAATAATTGAATTTTAATTCTTCATTGTGCCGCCCCATGGTTCCATCTCCAACATTTCAAAATAATGCTCCATTATCCATTTACTCCGGACTTGTATTTCCATCTTCATTCCTAGCCACCATTTGACCGCCCAAGGCAAATGCCCATTACTTTGTATTTGAAATTTCAAAGGCCTTTGATAATCCTTTATGGCTTCCATTGTTGTCTCCCAAAATAACGTGAATCACCTATAAAATATAAACCAACATTAGTAATATTTCGGTTGAACACAAATTAACACACATTTTAATTACTTTATTTAAATATTAGATAAAACACACTATTATTTACTATGACAAAGGATTTGTTAAAAACTCGTGCTGATTAAACAAAAATAATGTGAATTAAGAAAATGTAACAACTTCTAAAAATTTAATCAAACATGCGTATTTTACAATTGTTAAATATTCTAGCGATCGGACTAGCTAGTATATTCAACTCTAAAGAAATTGTAATAGCTCAAAGATGTTTTTGGAATCTTTTCTATCGTCATTCCAAATTTGTGCCACCAACACCATTGCGGCATCTTTGAATTGTTTGGTTCGGGAACATGTAATTGGTCCATTAGGTAGTCTCATCGGGTCATGGTTGACGTCCGTCACAGGCTTCATAGGTGAGCTCGTATCATCCCCTCCCTCTTTAAGTTGATTCGTCCTCGAATCATCACCTATATCGAAAGGAGAAAGATCGAAACATTAAAACTCGCGCTCACATTATAGTTACCTGGCAAGTCCAACTTGTACGAGTTGTCATTTATGCGTTCAATGACTTGAAATGGACCGTCTCCCCGTGGGAGAAGTTTAGATCGCCTTTGCTTGGGAAACCTTTCTTTTCGCATATGAACCCAAACCCAGTCCCCCGTTCAAAGAGAATCGCGTCTACGACCTTTGTTAGCTCGTTGGGGCGTATTGCTTAGTTTTTGCCTCAATATTCTCGCGCACCTTCGATGCGCCTCCTTTATGTAGTCCGCCTTTTTCTTAGCATCGAATGGATAAATTTATCTGAAGGCGGTGGCAATAAATCAAGAGGAGTGAGAGGATTAAACCCAGTAAACAATCTCGAAAGCGAGAATTTAGTTGCGAGTGAATAGTTCGGTTGTAAGCAAATTCGATGTGGGGCGATAGTCTTCCCATGTTTTGAGATTTTTTGCACCAATGCTCGCAACAAAGTTGTTAGGACTCGGTTCACTACTTGGTTTTGTCCATCCGCTTTGAGGATGACACGTGGTCGAGAATAGTAGTTTTGTCCCTAACTTTCCCCACGAGTTCGCCAAAAGTGACTTAAAAATTTTACGTCCCGATCGAGATCGATCGTCTTGAACTCCACGCAATCGTATTATTTCCTAAAAACAAGTTTGCAATATGCACGGCATCGCGTCGATCTTAGAACAAGGGATAAAATGGGTCATTTTAGAGAAACGATCAACTACAACAAAAATCGAGTCCTTCCCGCTTTTTGATCTTGGTAATCCAAGGATGAAATCCATGGAAATGTCGACCACCTGAATTGTCCGGAATTGGAAGGGCGTATATAAACCGTGAGGTTGGACCCGTGATTTGGCTTGTTTGCGGGCAATGCAACGCTTCACAAATCCGTTCAACATCCTTGCTCATTCTGGCCAAAAAAATGTTCTTGAAGAGTGGACAATGTTTTGTCTCGTCCAAAGTGACCCATAAGGCCACCACTATGTGCCTCTATTACAAGCATGTCTCGCATAGACCCTTGCGGTATACAAATCTTGTTTTCCTTGAAAAGAATCCTTCATGCCTCAGAAACTTATCAAAAGCACCACTCTCACAAGCATTATAGACATTGCCAAAATCGAGCATCGTTAGCATACAAATCCTTAATATGATGGAAACCAAGTACTTTAGAATCAAGAAAGGTTAATAAATTGTACCTTCGTGATAACGCATCCGCTACTACATTTTCCTTACCTTTCTTATACTTAATTACATACGAAATGATTCTAAATACTCGATCCATTTTGCATGTCGTTTGTTGAGTTTGTCTTGACCTTTAATGTACTTGAGTGCTTCATGATCCGAATGAATAACAAATTCTTTCGGCCTCAAGTAATGTTGCCACGCGTTTCAAGTGATCTTATTAGAGCGTACATCTCTTTGTCATACACGGGTAATTGAGTGTAGCTCCGTTCAATTTCTCGTTGAAATCGCCACCGGTCTTCCATTACGAGTTAGAACGGCTCCGATCCCTACACGATGCATCACACTCAATTTCAAAAGTTTTATTAAAGTCAGGAAGGGATAACAATGGAGCTTTAACAAGAAATTCTTTAATGGCATTAAAAGACCGTTCTTGCTCATCGGACCAATGGAAAGCTGAATTCTTCTTGATCACGCTCGTTAAAGGAGCGGCTATCGTGCTGAAGTTGGGCACGAATCGACGGTAAAAACTAGCCAACCCATGGAAACTTCGTGCTTGGCTAACTGTTGTGGGGCGGGGCCATTCTTGGATGGCTCTAACCTTCTCTTGGTCCACTTCTAATCCATTTGCACTCACGACGTATCCTAAGAAAATAACCTTGTCAGTACAAAAAGAACATTTCTCGAGATTAGCGTACAATACCTCTTTTCGCAGTGTTTCTAAGATCGCACGTAGATGTTGGAGATGATCGTCCAAAGATTTGCTGTACACTAATATGTCATCAAAATAAACAACACATGATTTGCCAATAAAAGCTCGTAAGACATGATTCATAAGTCTCATAAAAGTACTCGGAGCGTTTGTAAGTCCGAATGGCATTACCAACCATTCATACAAACCTAACTTTGTTTTGAAAGCCGTTTTCCACTCATCACCTTCTCGCATCCTAATTTGGTGATAGCCACTTTTGAGATCAATCTTTGTGAAGATTCGAGCTCCGCTCAACTCGTCTCAGCATATCATCAAGTCGAGTATCGGGTGTCGGTATTTGACGGTGATTTTGTTGATGGCGCGACAGTCGACACACATTCGCCACGAACCATCTTTCTTTGGCACTAATAACACCGGTACCGCGCACGGGCTAAGGCTTTCTCGGATATATCCCTTTTCTAGCAATTCAGTGATTTGCTTTTGGAGCTCTTTTGTTTCTTCGAGATTGCTTGATGCAGCAGTCGATTGGGCAGAGAAGCTCCCGGCACCAAGTCAATTTGGTGTTCTATACCTCTTATGGGCGGTAAACCACTTGGTAACTCCTCTGGAAATATGTCCTTGAATTCCTGAATCAAGGACAACACAGAAGAAGGAAGATTTTTGGGTAAGTCGTTAATGTTCAAAAACGATTCTTTGTATAGTAAGACATACATAGGTCGTCTCACATACAAAGCTTTTCGAATATCTCTTGCTTTTGCAAAAACACTCATTTTTCATTTTTCTTTTCTTCCTTCATTTCCTCTTCTTTTTGTTCACACTCTCTCGTTTTATCACTTATTTTCTTGTCCCTCTTTTTTTAAAATTCTTTTCTTTTTCTTTCTCATTTTCCACTCATTTTCTTTTGATTTTTCCATTGATGTCTTCATTTTCAACCGATCCTCATAAACTTGCTTGGGTGTTAACGAGCGAGTGTCACGTTTACCCCAAGTACTTAAAAGTGTACCGATTAGTGTAGCCGTCATGAATTGCTCGCTTGTCAAATTGCCAAGGTCGTCCAAGCGGTAGATGTCCAGCTAGCATCGGAACCACATCACACAAAACCTCATCTTGATACTTCCTATTGAAAAGGAAACCAAAACTTGTTTTGTGACCTTAAGTTCTCCAGCGTCATTAAGCCATTGTAGCTTATATGGATGGGGATGTTTGGTGGTAGTCAATCCAAGTTTCTCAATCAATATGGTGCTAGCCACATTAGTACAACTTCCTCCATCTATAATGACGCAACAAATCTTCCCTTGTATTTGACAACGCGTATGGAAGATGTTTTCGCGTTGTTGCTCATTTTCGACACCTTGTAGACTAAGGCTCCTTTTTACCACCAAGATCTCTCCACTTTCGGCTTGTTCTATTTCTTCCTCATCTTGGGATGTCTCACTGGGATCGTCTTCCTCTTCACTTTTGGATTCGATCTCACCATTATCTCGGACGAACATAGTGTTTCGATTTGGACATTGATTTGCAATATGTCCTCGTCCCAAACATTTGAAACACCTAATGTCTCGGGATCGATTCGGAAAAGCTTCCATTTTGCCTTTGCTTGTTTCACCGATAGGCTTGTTAGTCTTGGGTGCGCCACTGATTTCTTTGGCTCGGTTCGGTATGTCCCTTTTGTTGGTCACTTGCCCCCACTTCGATGTTGAGGCTTGATTGGGGTTTGCTCTAGGCGTAGTTTTTCGTTTCAGCTGTTTTTCTACCTTTATAGCCATGTGAACCATTTCGATGATATCGATGTAATGATGTAATTCTACAATATTTGCGATATCTCGATTGAGGCCAGCACTAAAACGTGCCATGGTGGCTTCTCGTTCTTCTTCCACATTGGCTCGGATCATGGCCACTTCCATCTCCTTGTAGTAATCTTCTACGCTTCGGTGACCCTGGGTTAGGCTTTGTAATTTTTGATGCAACTCACGGTGGTAGTAGGTTGGGATGAATCTTTTCCGCATTAATGCCTTCATTTCCGCCCATGTGGATATTGGACGTTCACCATCCCGTCTTCGACTCGTCGTTAATTGATCCCACCAAATGAGGCGTGTCGAGAAAAATTCGATGGCGACAAGTTTCACCTTCTTATTTTCTAAATAATTATGACAGTCGAAAATTAATTCCACCTTCTTTTCCCACTCAAGGTAGGCTTCCGGATCGGACCGCCCTTGAAAAGCAGGAATCGTCATTTTAATGTTCTTTAAATCGTCATCGTCCCATTCTCGATCTCTTCGCTCACGGGCTCGTGGATTTCTTCGTCGTTTATCGTGTTCAAAAACCGGGTTGCTATCGGCTTCACTTGGTTCGTGACTTCGTTGTCACGTAACCAAGGTGTGCTTCTCGTCCCTTCTCGGAATTGGAGGGTGTTTGCTCGAGGTCTTCGTTCCTCTCTTCGATCTAATTGTTCGATGATTGTTCAAACATACGTGTGATTTCTTGCAATCTTTGTTTGCACATCCTCGATTTCTCCCTTCGGGATCATTTCTTGGGGTTGTAATCCTTCCCCCACCTCCGTGTCGGATGCTTCAAATCACTTATTACTCGATGTTCGGGGTTCCTAGACATGTTTTTAAACAAAATTAATGGATTCCTCACTACAATCCTCACTTGTTCTCTCACAAAGAAAAATTATCAACACTCACACTCGTGTTTTACTCAATTCGCTTTTTCCTTAATGTGTTCACTCTTGCCTTTTACCGCTCAAATTTCACTCTTCTAGATTCCGAAGGTTGTCTTTGACTTACTAGCAACTCGTAGGTCGTGTTAAGCTAATTGAGCATGAAGCTGGAAAGCAGTTTAATGTAGAAAAGCCAAGAGATGACCAAGATATGTTGAAGGAGGTAACAAATGTGAGGAAGTCAACTATAGTTGATTTCCAATATCTTATAGAGCTAACTAATTATACAGATAAGGACTCGTCTCGCTTAGTATACTTTGTAAAACACTGAAATATAAGCAAGCGAATGTCGTTCGTCTTTTTAGAGAAGAACTTGACAATCTAAACAGGTCAAGGTAGGAAGAGGGTTCTTTTTTTTTTTTTTAAATATGCTAAGTACAATGAAAATACAATACAACTTTTTTTTTTTGGATATTTTTTTTTTGAAACTTACTCGGAAAAACTCAAGACGATCAAAACGTGCCTAATTTAATTGGCTCTGATACCAGATGATAACGGACCGTCCCGGGTTAGGAGGTGAATCGTTAAAGTTGCCCGATCGTAAATTAGACAGTTTCTCGTTTAACAAACAAAGGGATAATCTTATTGGAAATAATATATTTGAAATGCAAGATAGGTGATGGATATGTATTTGAAACAAAAAAGAACCTTTAATAAAAATTAAAGACCCGAATCTTATAAGTTTCAAATTGATGGAATGAGTTTCGAAATAAGACCGAGACCCACTATCTAGCGAGATAGGAACCAACGGTATGGTATTTCGAAATAAAACCGAGACCCACTATCTAGCGAGATAGGAACCAACGGTATAGGTAGATGAACGCCACACCCGTGAGGATGATAAGTTCAAAACAAGGAAAGAACGACGCCACTAGAAAACTAGATAAGTCAATTCAAACCTCGAGAATAAGGAGAGTGAAAACTCACCAAAAGAAATTCTTCTTTTCATTCAAATTCCAGCTTCTCTTACAAAGGAAAATAAACGTCCTATTTATAGATACTAGTTTGAATGGCCAAAATACCAAGCTCCAAGCTTAAGGCCGTCCATCTCATGTTTGTTTATCTTTCCACCAAATTCCCTTGCATTATTTAATTCTTTCATGCTTTCTCTTTTACTCCAAGTGTGCCGTGCCCAAAAAATTCATTCAATAATATTCCTCAATTGCTCCTTTGATTATTCCCACTTCAAAAATGGTATATGCTTTTGCCGTCCCAACAATCTTTAGAATAATTGAATTTTAATTCTTCATTGTGCCGCCCCATGGTTCCATCTCCAACATTTCAAAATAATGCTCCATTATCCATTTACTCCAGACTTGTATTTCCATCTTCATTCCTAGCCACCATTTGACCGTCCCAAGGCAAATGCCCATTACTTTGTATTTGAAATTTCAAAGGCCTTTGATAATCCTTTATGGCTTCCATTGTTGTCTCCCAAAATAACGTGAATCACCTATAAAATATAAACCAACATTAGTAATATTTCTGTTGAACACAAATTAACACACATTTTAATTACTTTATTTAAATATTAGATAAAACACACTATTATTTACTATGACAAAGGATTTATTAAAAACTCGTCTTTGATTAAACAAAAATAATGTGAATTAAGAAAATGTAACAACTTCTGAAAATTTAATCAAACATGCGTATTTTCTAGTGTTAAATATTCTAGCAGTCGGACTAGCTAGTATATTCAACTCTAAAGAAATTGTAATAGCTCAGCATGTTTTTGGAATCTTTTCTATCGTCATTCCAAATTTGTGCCACCAACACCATTGCGGCATCTTTGAATTGTTTGGTTCGGGAACGTGTAATTGGTCCATTAGGTAGTCTCATCGGGTCATGGTTGACGTCCGTCACAGGCTTCATAGGTGAGCTCGTATCAACTTTTCAAAAGGGCTTTTGGAAAAAAAAATACTTTGTAAAAACACTTTTTTTTGTCGGAAACAAAAGATTTTAACTTTTGCTTAAAAACACTTTTTTGTCCAAAAATACTTATGAGAAGTAATACTAAATTCACCCTTAGTCTATCATCACATAGTGTTACGAAACCACAAACATATTGGTCAAAATTATTAACATAATTGCATGCTTTACTGTGCATTTGAGCTTGAATTCCATATATCAACTCTCATTATACCTGTTATACATATTGGTCAAAATTATTGACATAATTGCATGCATTATTGTACATTTGAGCTTGAATTCCATATATTAACTCCCATTATACCTGTTATATATAGCTTAAATTTGCATAGTTGAATGGTTCCAATATTGGACTAAAATTTCTAGTGAATAACACTTTAAACACAATATGAAAACATGGATTATTAGTATATTTACCTGTTACTAAATATGAAAGCACAAGAAAAAGTCTAAAAGAAAAAAAAAAGAGGCTGATTTAGAATTGGAATTTGAACACCTTCAACTTCAATTCAAACATTAAAGTAATATATATGGGTTCCAAGAACACAATAAATCCACAAATTGACCTCGAATTCAATTTCCCTTCTCTTAAACATAGTTAACCCGATCAACAAACCCAGATCAAAATCCTCTTTCTAACTGAAAGCAAGCCTATAGAAAAACCCCCTGTCCATCTTCCTGTCAAAAACAAAAATAGTGATCTCATTTTGATTATTGTCAAAATCCCCCATTTATCCTCTTGTCTTTCTGACTCAAACCAACATATAAACGTAAATAGTGTTCTCATTTTGATTAATATCAAAATTTAAAAAAAAATTGAAGATCTTGTAAATTTTTACAAACTTTTTAAAAATCAAAATTTGTCATTTTGCAAATAATGTGAGCTAAATGTAACACCATGAATTTTGGGGTTAGAAATTTTGAGCTTTGGGGTTAGAGTCAGTGAGTGGGTTGTGCTATAGTGTTTAGTTACACGTTTAGGTGACAGAATGGGCTTGCTGGTTTAGTGATTTTTTGTGTGTTAGTGTATCTCTAGGTTCTGAGTTTGAGCCATCATTTGTGTGGTTTGGGGAAGAAACTTTGGTTTAGTCTGGTTTTAAAGTCCAAATTACCTATTTTAATTTTAATTTTTAATAATATTTTCGGATAAAAACTTCTCAAAGTGTTTTTCACGTTCTCTTGTTTCTTTCCCCACTCTCTCTTATCAGATTTTATTTTTCTTTTCTTCCTTTTATTTTTCTTCAGGATTTAAAAATTATACATTTCTCTGCCTTTAATTCTCCTATTTAAGTTTCATTGATGGTTTTTTGGATAGTTTAAGGTTTTGAGTAGAGGTAAGTGGTGTTCTTGGTTTTTGGTAGAGTAATTTTAGGTTATTCATATGTGTTAGATTGGTATGGTGATGATATGGGTTTTTGTTTGTGTAATTGAGATTTTAGAATTGTGTTGGGGAGGCGTTCCGATCTTCTTTGGTGTTAGAATCGTGAATTCAGGTGTGTGTTCAGAAACTTTCCTTTCATTATTGAAATTTTATTTTGGATCCGTGAATTTTGACATATTTTGTGTGTTTTTTAAATTGACCAATCGAAGTATTGATTGTGGTAAAATTCCTGAAATTCTAAATGTTTTTGGCATATTTCTGTGTTATTGAGGATTGGGGGTCATTTCAACATTAAAGGCACATTTTGCAGCTTGTTTCGGTGTGGTTTCGTAACCATACGGGTGGCCACACGGGCGTGTGCCCCACATGGGTGGCTCACACAGCCGTGTGAAATTGGAAAATTCACCTTGTAAATATTCTTTAGCTAATGAAAAAGAAATATTTCAAAAGTTTTCATTTTTCTCTATTTCCAACAAAATAAATTGCTTATTATAGTGTAGTGAGACTTCCTTTCTTTTCAAATCTTCCAGTAGTTAGCTTGGATCGAGAAAGCTCCGCCCAATAGTGCTTAGCCGTGTGTGGATCGAAAGGGTCTCGTGAAGTCGGTAACCGTTAGCCTAAGATCAAGTCTAAACTACGATAAGGGATGAGAAGTTTTATGAAGTTATAACTCTTTCAAAAAAAAAGTGACTTCTTGTTTGTTGCCCCACACGGCTGTGTCTCCTCTGTTCTTAATTTTTAGCATTTTTGGATATTGAGTTACATAAGCTGCTCACACGGGCATGTGCCCCCTCCACACGACGCGTGTGGCATTCACATGGGCGTGCAGATCCCCATACAGCCTGGGCACTTCCACACGACCATGTGGCCCTATCTCGCCAATTTTTGTACCGTGTTGATTTATGACCTGCTTGTTCTGTGTGTTCTGACCCTTGGCTAGGTCATAGTAAGGATAGTCAGGACTCTGTTTTGACTTAGGCATATCTGTATATGCAATCGTTGCATTAGTTAAGTGACTCGTTAATGTGATGTTGCCTAATATATGAGTATTGTGATGTATGATTCTGGATTTGGTCGATTGAACATGCGTACTTCTGATTCTATTTAATTGGTGTGTGACTGTCCGAAAACTGTGTACATCAATTTTGTAATTGATTGACTTGTTACGAGCTTCTGTGTCTATGTAATTTACAGTATTTGGTGTGTATCCTTGCATTTGCATTATGATTTTAGGTTTGGGATATGAAGAGAAGGAAGTCTGATCTGATTTGGCAGTTTCAATTGCAATACATCTGTATAGCGGTTTATCGCACAATATGATACTTTTGGCAGTTCAACTGCATACTATTATTTACGTAGCTTTGTTCCACAAACATGGTGTGTAAGGTTGGATGGGCCTTTTGAGGTCCAATGTGGTGTGCAAGGCTATTTGAGTTTTTTATAGCTCATTTGTGGTGTGAATAGGGGATGAAGAGGTGTTTGGCTGGATAGGTGGGTTTCATGTTGATGCATTTGTTTCGTATTTTTTTGTCTATTTGTTTGATTGTGAGATTAACGGTATATAGATCTCGTATTCAGTACTGATGTGTTTGTTCTGGTTGTGATGATTATTTAGATATCGGATTGTCATTGTGATATTTTTTATTGTGGCACTTAATTTTTTGTTTTCCTGTCATATCGATCTCACACTAAGCTTGTGTAGCTCAGCCCCTCTCAGTTTATCCCTTTGCATGTACTCTCGTTTTCTGTTTCTATAGCTAGACTCAGTGTGCGGAGGTCTCGGAAGTGTCACGTTTTTAAAACTGGTTAATAAAGTGTTTTCTGTAAATTTGAGTTTTACGTAAACGGTTTTGGACTGTAAGTTCTGATTTGAATACTGTGGTATGATATTTTGTGATAAGTATAAGTAGACGTTATTTGAATTGAACAACTGTATTTTGAAAATCAGGATTTGATAACTGAAAATTTTTACGTAACATGGATACTGATTGTTTTCTCATTTATTGAACCTAAATTTTCTTACAACTACTTCGGTGATCAATGTAACCTCCAAGATTCGGTCTAGACTTCTAAGAGGGGTTTTGAGGCTTTACATTTAGTGGTATCAGAGCCAAGTTTACAAAAACTCAGCCTGTATTTTTACGTATCCGTGTGCACGCGTGTTCGTTTTAAAAAAAGTTTTGATAAACCGTACCACAGTATTTTGAAATGGTATGTATTTCACTGATTTTGAGGAGATAAAATGTCTGAAACTCTGATGATAGTCTAGGGTGAAAATTTGAAACTGTAAGATTAGAAATATAGATTTTCGTATTTATTTTGTGTTTATTTTCTGAAAATGTAGATACTCTAAGTTAGTCACAAGACCGATATGGATTCTGATGGTAAGCATGATCGTGAAGGTCAATTTAGTGAGACTCTCAAAGAATCATTAGCTTCTCCGATACGTGAGTTTGTTCAAGAGTCAGAAGTCAATGAGGTTCCGCCAGCTTGGGGTAGCGATAACCCGGAGGTTGGTACCGAGGTGTTGACTTGGGTGGTGAGAGAGGTGGTAGAGGAAGTTTTTGAGGCTAGTTTAGAAAAGAATAGAGAGTTAGCTCAAGGTAGGTGTGTAGATTGTGGGAAGAAAAGGGATCGTAGTCTTTTGAGGTTGGAGCCTTAGTTTGTGAAGCGTATAAGAACGCAGTTGGGTGTTAGTAAAGGTTGTGCGAATGGTTTTGGTAATGGGGCGAGCATATCGATTTGTGGGCACTGTAAGAAGCTCCATTCGAGTGACTGTTGGAAGAAGTTGGGAGTGTGTCTTAGTTGCGGGTCCATAGAGCATCGAATTAAGGAGTGTCATCGGCGACATGGAGACAGGTATGGTTGTTGGTTGTTGTGATTTTGTGTGTTATTTATTTGAATGATATTGATTGTTTATTCATTGGATAACGTTTGTGTGTGTGATGAACAAGTGATGTATCTACTTCAATGACTAAGTGTTTTGGTTGTGTGTGAGGTCTTGAGTTCAAGTCTAGTGTAGTAGCGTTTCGGGACTAGAGTGCCCAGAGGGAGCGTAGTGGTGTAGCTTGTGTTATACCACTATTTTGTTAGTTGGAAATTTCGAGGACGAAATTTGTTTAAGGAGGGGTAGGTTGTAACACCCCAAATTTTAGGGTTAGAAATTTTAAGCTTTAGAGTTAGAATCAGTGAGTAGGTTGTGCTATTGTGTTTAGTTGCGCATTTAGGTGACTGAATGGGCCTGCTGGTCTGGTGGTTTGTTGTGTGTTAGTGTACCTCTGGGTTATGAGTTCGAGCCATCATGTGTGTGGTTTGAGGAAATAATTTTGATTTAGTTTCGTTTTAAAGTCCAAAATACCTATTTTAATTTTAATTTTAATGATATTTTTCGATAAAAACTTCCCAAAGTGATTTTCACGGTCTCTTGTTTCTTTCCCCAATTTCTCTTGTCAGATTTTATTTTTCTTTTCTTCTTTTTTATTTTTCTTTGGGATTTAAAAATTATACGTTTCTCTGCCTTTAAGTTCTCCTCTTTAATTTTCATTGATGGTTTTTTGGATAGTTCAAGGTTTTGAGCAGAGGTAAGTGGTGTTCTTGGTTTTTGGTAGAGGAATTTTTGGTTATTCATATGTGTTAGATTGGTATAGTGATGATATGTGTTTTTGTTTGTGTAATTGAGATTTCAGAATTCTGTTGGGGAGGTGTTCCAATCTTTTTTGGTGTTGGAATCCTGAATTCGGGTGTGGGTTAGGAAACTTTCCTTTCATTTTTGAAATTCTATTTTGGATCTGTGAATTTCGACATATTTTGTGTTTTTTTGAAATTGACTAATCGAAGTGTTGATTGTGGTGAAATTCTGAATGTTTTTGGCTAAATTCTGTGTTATTGAGGGTTGTGGATCGTTTCAACATCAAAGGCAGGTTTTGCAGCCTGTTTTGGTGTGGTTTCGTGACTATACGGGTGTGTGCCCCACATGGGTGGCTCACACAACCATGTGAAATTGGGAATTAGGGTTTTTGGGTGAATTTTAGTGCCACACGGCCTAGCCACACAGGCATGTGTCCCACACGGGCGTGTGAGATTTCCACACAGTCGTGTCTCTTCTGTTCTTAATTTTTAGCATTTTTGGACAGTGAGTTACATGGGCTGCTCACACGGGCGTGTGCCCCCTCCACACGGGTGTGTGTGGCATTGACATGGGCGTGTAGACCCCACACGGCCTGGGCACTTTCACATGGCCATGTGGCCCTATCTCGCCAATTTTTATACTGTGTTGATTTATGACCTGCTTGTGGTTCTGTGCGTTCCGGCTCTTGGCTAGGTCCTAGTAAGGGTAGTCGAGACTCTGTTTTGACTTGGACATATCTGTATATGCAATCGGTCCATTAGTTAAATGACTCGTTAATGTGATGTTGCCTAATATATGAGTATTGTGATGTATGATTCTGGATTTGGTTGATTGAACATTTGAACTTCTGATTTTGTTTAACTGGTGTGTGACTGTCTGAAAACTGTGTACATCGATTCTGTAATTGATTGACTGGTTTGGTGTGCATCCTTGCATTTGCATTATGATTTCTAGTTTGGGATATGAAGAGAAGGAAGTCTGATCTAATTTGATAGTTTCAACTGCAATACGTCTGTATAGCGGTTTACCGCACAGTACGATACTTCTGGCAGCTCAGTTGCATACTGTTATTTACGTGGCTTTGTTCCACATGCACGGTGTGTAGGGTTGGATGGGCCTTTTGAGGTCCTATGTGGTGTGCAGGGCTGGTTGAGTTTCTTATAGCTCATTTGTGGTGTGAATGGGGGATGAAGAGGTATTTGGCTGGATGGGTGGGTTTCATGTTGATGCATTTGTTTCGCATTTTGTCTGTCTGTCTGTTTGATTGCGAGATTAATGGTATATAGATCGTCGTATTCAGTACTGATGTGTCTGTTCTGGTTGTGATGATTATTTGGATATCAGATTGCCATTGTGATATTTTTTATTGTGGAACTTAGTTTTTTGTTTTTCTGTCGTACCGATCTCACACTGAGCTTGTGTAGCTCAGCCCCACTCAGTTTATCCCTTTGCATGTACTCTCGTTTTCTGTTTTTGTAGTTGGACTTGGTGTGCGGAGGTCTCGAAAGTGTCACATTTTTAAAACTGGTTAATAAAGTGTTTTTTGTAAATTTGAGTTTTATGTAAACAGCTTTGGACTGTAAGTTCTGTTTTAAATACTGTGGTATGAAATTTTGTGTTAAATACAAGTAGACGTTATTTGGATTGAACAACTGTATTTTTAGATCTCGGGATTTGATAACTGAAAATTTTTACGTAACCTAAATACTGTTTGTTTTCTCATTTGTTGAACCTAAATTTTCCTACGATCACTTCGGTGATCAATGTAACCTCCGAGATCCGGTCTAAACTTTTAGGCCGGGTTTTGGGGCATTACACTAAATTTATTGATTTTTGAATTTTTGAATTAAAATGAAAAAATTGTAAATATGGAGGACTAAATTTGTTATTTTTTATATTTAGGATCAAATGGATAGATTTTGTGGACATTAGAGTGCTAAATTAATTATTAGGCCAATAAAAAAAACGACATCAACACTTCCATTAAATTTCAAATAACTGTTAATGAATGTTTGGTGACAAAAAAATTGATTTTGAATAGTTTTGTGATTATTTCTATATTTTACCCTTATGAATTTTGATTTTGATTTTAATTTTTTAAATTTATATATTTTAAATTTTTAAAATCATGATCAAATTATTAGAATGTGTAAATATTAAATGTTAAATTTATTAATTTTTTAAAAAATTATAACTAAATTATCAAAATAAGTAATATTGAGAACTAAATTTATTATTATAATATATCACGTAAATAACTAAACACATTTTACCAACAAAGTAACTAAAATATGAAACTGACTTAACGGTAAATTAACAAAAGTATTTGGTGATGTAAATATAAACCCGCTTTTGAAAACATATTATTATACTAATGGATATATATTTAATTTCGTTTATATTTATGAATTTAATAAAATTTATGGTAAAGCGGAAAATTATGACAACCTTTGCTGGTAGCTTCTGTTTGCTCTTGCTTTTAGAGCTCTGGGTTGGGAGGGTAAAAATTGGAAAGTAATAGCTAAACGGTAGTTTGAGAAGAGAATAGAAATCCCCCAGAAATCAGCCAATTTTTTGCATAGAGACGTAATAGAATAAGCCCGTAATAGGCATTCCATTAAACCAAACGGGAGATTAAGGTGGGCCCATAGAATAGGAGTGTAATGACTATGACATTACACCCAACCAAACATACCGCTAGAGTTATGCAAGCACAAGGCTAAATATTTTTGATGAATCATTTATATTTTAAAATTAAAATCTTAAGACAAATTGCAAAATGGGGACTACTCTAGAGAGTAGAGAGACAATGGATAATCTAGTGATTTCCCTTTAAAAAGAAAGAAAAATAATAATAATACCGCCACATCATCGATCCAAGTGAACCCCTATTCTAGGCGTCTGAACCGAATCTCATCCGTCCATTTTTATTAAAATAAAATATCATCTTGGCAAAGTGATCATCAAACAGTATCTAAAGCTGTGTTGGCTTTGGGCTTTAGTTTTCAGTGTAGAAAATTTTGAAAACCGAAGAGAGAAGCGAGAGATTTTTGTGGGAACTGACTGCCCTTTCAAGTTCAAAGCCTTGTTGAAGGAATTTTTTCTTTCATTTTCGCTATTCTTTTTGCAAAATTAATGGCTACTGAAGAGGTCAATAACCCTCCTTCACTTCCTTCTTACCCACAGGTACGCATCTTTACTCCTCACAAATTTTTTCCTTTCTTCTTTTTTTTTTTTCTTAACGATGATCAAAATTTTGATATTTAAAGTTTATGTGTGTGTACTTTTTGATGGAATATAAAAGAAACCCATTTTCATTCAACCTTAAATTTCATGGATTTTGATGTAATTTAATTTTTTTACTGATTTAATATTTCTCTTTTATTTTCTCATCTTCAATTCAGGTTTTTTTTTTTTTTGCAGAAATTTCTTCATTTTCATTGATTTTTTTCTGATATTTTCTTTTTATATATTTTTTTAAGAAGACACCTTGCCTTGAGAATTGTCAGAAAACTTATATTTCCTTTTTTTTTGTTTCTCATTTTCATTTTTTTTCTGGCTGCAGTTTTGATGTTCATCAAAGAAGTTTCTGTCGATCTCATGAGGATTTTATTTTTCGTTTGTAATTTTACATCATAGTAACTTCATGACTTATTTTCCTCCACTTTTAAGCATAAATTTTAAGCTACCTAGCTTAAAAATTGCTTGAAAATCGAGAAATGATTCGTCTTTAATTTGATCATGCAGCTAATTATTAATGCCATAGAAGCATTAAACGACAAGAATGGTTCAAACAAGACCTCAATATCCAAATACATAGAGTCCAAGTATGGAGATTTGCCTGCTGGCCATTCCACTCTCCTTTCTCACCACCTTAATATAATGAAAGAAAGTGGGGAGCTTGTGTTTTGGAAAAACAATTACATGAAAGCTGATCCGAACGCTCCACCAAGGCGTGGCCGTGGTAGGCCTCCAAAACCCAAGGTCCCATTGCCACCTGGTATGGTTTTAAGCTCTGCAAGGCCAAGGGGCCGCCCTCCTAAGGACCCCAATGCTCCCCTTAGGTCCCCCAAGCCTTCTGGGAGTGGGAAACCACGTGGAAGGCCAAGGAAGATGGCTCGACCCGAAGGGGGAATAGCTGCCAGCTCCACAACTATGATGTCGGCCTCCGTTAGGCCTAGGGGACGTCCTCCTAAGGTGAAGACTTCCGCATTCACTGAAGTCAGTGTTGGACATTAAACAGTATTCTCTTCAACGGTTTTTAACTTGTAGTGGTGATTTACTATTTACTTTATGTTTATTTGTTTGTTTTGTTGTAGAATTTGCACGGTGTTTGTTAGTCTGATAATCGTGTGTGTTTTCAAGTGTCTTGTAGAAAATTTAATGTAGTTGTACTTGAGGCTTTGTACTTTTTTCTTCTTTTTTTCTTTTAAATTGAAAGTCATTGTAAAAAGGATGAGTTTGACGACCATATCGAACTAGTTTATCCGTGTTGTGAGTTTGCTTCAATTTTGAATGAGATGCTTGTTTACTCATTACCCATGATACCCAAACTCTTCATTTCCCTTGAAATGTAATATTTGTGTATCAAACATATTTGGACATGATTCTGAGGTTAAGGTATGTAAAAATTGAGCATGATCGTATTAGACATATACATATACATATACATATATACCCTTGTCAACATTTACCCCGAAATTAGGTAAGACATAGATGCTTGCTATGCCATGTGTTTGCTTGCCTAATATTTGTTAATAGCATTTAACTACGCTGTTACTTTGCAATTATCTGTAGCTGTTTTGAAGTTAAGAACAGATTCTGAAATTAGATGACACATAGATGCTCACTTGCATTAGCAAGTAGCATGGACTTGGTCACTGGTTAATTTGAGCTTGGCAGAACAACGTGCATGCAATGAAAATATGATTTTTTTTTTTTTGGGTCTTTGGTTAGGCATTAAATTGTAACATTATTAGTGTTATCAGCTCTTTCATGGGAATTATTGATTTTCCCATTCTCTAACCTTAGATTTTTACAATTGTTTTTTCCTGAAATTCAATGTGTTGTCGAATGCATGTTTGTGTTTGTTTCTGGAATTCACTTTGAATTTAAGAACATAACTTCGTAATTAAAATAGACGATTTCATTTTATAATTACATATGATTACCTTTAGAATGTTGGTTTGAATGGAAGTACGAGGTTGTCTGACAAAGGTGGGGGAGGTTTCGGATCTTTTTAGGTTTGGGATTGCTTTCACCATAATTCTACGTTCCAACAACCTGTATAAGATGGTGATGTACACTTTCAACTTTGACCAAAGATAACGCTGGAAGGGATTCAAATTGTGTTGTGTTCAGATTTAGGTTGAAGTTTTGAATAAGTTTTCTGATTTAAGATATTTTCAATGTTTTCTTTATGTTATATGTCATCATATTTTTATTTAAACTTTCATGATATCTTGTATAAAATGGTGGTTACAGCTTTTATCACACTTATTAAAATATATTTATATAATTAAGATCAATATTTGTTAGCAAAACTGGTTTAATTTGATTACTGATGCTATTCTATAGTATCATCTTGATATTTAGAATAATTGATTCAATCAACTCCAATATTTTATACTAGCAAAAAAAAAAAAAAAAAACAATATTTTAACATGTGATTTTACATGTTTATTTTTTAAAATTTTTAAATAATATATTTTTATCTATTTTAAAAAATATATATTTACTAATTAAATGATAACTGGTCATAATAAGACTTTATTGATTTGATAAATAATTGAGAGAATAAAATAATATTTTAGAAACAGTTAATAGTAAAATATTAAGTAATTAGATAAGTTACTTTTAATTCGAATACGAGTCAAAATTTTACTTATAAAGAATCATTATTTAAACATTTCATTGTTTTTAAAATAATATTTTACAACACAAAGATAAATAACATTCACTATTATTAAAATATTATTAAAATCAAATGATAGTAAAATCATGGAATATCAAATAATAATAACCGAACATCTCAAATAATAATGAAAATCATATATATATTTTGTGATGGAAACAAAACATACTAAATAATGTTAAAATGTTTTTTTTTTGGAAGATTTTGGCACATTCCTTGAAGATGAAGTTGTAAAGGTGAAAGTTTAAGATGAAAGAGGAATTGAATTTGGGGGACGACTTCGAAAGATTTTAAAAGAAAAAAAATAGAGAATCATCGTGCTGATAACGTGTTATAAAATAAAGAGAGATTGAGAGAATAAAGAACAAAGAAAATATGAAAGCAATAGAGAATGTACTTTATTGATAAATATGGATGATTACAATGCTTCATCAGAGTCTCAATTTATAGGCATAAGAAGTATAAAAAGTATAAAAAAAGTAGAGATCTAATTCTAATAACTATTAGAATTTAAAGTACATCAAAACATTATCTTGATCATGATGGAAATCCACTTAATAAGATCTTCATAACACTCCCCCTTGGATGTCCATTTGTAGATAATATGCCTCGTTAAAACCTTATTAGAAAAAACCCTGTGAGATAAAAATCTAATGAAGGAAAAAGAGTACACAATCTTTTATTACAAGCTGTCTCATTAAAAACCTTTGCCAAGAAAACCCAATGGGACAAAACCTTGGTTAAAGGAAAAGAGTACAACTTATTTTAGACTCCCCCTAATGGCAACATTACATTACATATTTGAGTTGACGCATTTCAATCTTGTGTAGTAGTCTTTCAAATGTTGAAGTTGGCAATGCCTTAGTAAAAGATATGTTAATTTATCACTAGAACGAATTTGTTGAACATTTATATCACCTCTTTTCTCAAGATCATGGGTGAAGAATAATTTTGGCAAAATATGTTTCGTTTTATCACCTTTGATGTAAACACCCTTTAATTGAGCTATACATGATGCGTTATCTTCATATAAGATAGTTAGCAACTTTTCCTGTAAAGGAAAATTACATATCTTCTAGATATGTTGGGTCAATAGCCTTAGCCAAACACACTCTCGACTTGCCTTATGCATTGCAATTATTTCTGCAAGATTTCAAGAAGCAACAACTAATGTTTGCTTTGTTGAATGCCATGATATGGCAGTACCCCCACATGTAAATAAATATCCTATTTGAGATCGACCTTTATGTGGATCTGATAAGTATCCAACATCGACATAGCCAACTAATAAGATTTTGAATCATTTGAATAAAATAACCCCATATCAATTGTTCATTTGAAATACCTAAATACATGTTTAATTTCATTCCAATGTCTACATTTTGGATAAGAATTAAATCTTGCTAACAAGTTTACAGCGAAAAACTTATGTTATTTGCAAGATACATCAATGCCCCTATGGCACTTAGATATGGTACTTCAGGACCAAGAAACTCTTCATCATTCTCGCAATGATGAAATTAATCTTTATTCACATCTAATGATCGTACAACCATCAAAGTACTCAATGGGAATGACACGACCACGACCTCGTTGAGGTGTTCGAGTCGTATAGTGCCCAATCGTTAAAATGAGAAGTACCTTTCTATTAGAAGAAAAAGGGTCAATTCGGCTAAGTAAAGGCTTTAGTTAACAAAATAGGTTCAAAAGGGCTAAGTAAATAAAAAGGATAGTTCGACAAACAAAGAAAAATAAAGGAATTAAGGTGATAGTGGTGATAGAATGGAAATAGGACTTAAGGGTCAAGAGTGATAGAATGGAAATAGGACTTAAGGGTCAAGAATGAACCAACACTAAAGGAGAGTGTTGACCTGAGAATTATAAGACTCTTAAGGTGGGTTAGGAATAAAAATGGGACGTTGACCCATTATCTAAAAAGATAGGAACCAAAGATATCTACTTGGGGTGAACGCCACACTTTGAAAGTGATAAGTTCGGATAGAAGAAATAGATTGACGCCACTAGCTAAGTAGATAAGTCAAGCTGAGTCTTGAATAAAATTTGAGAGTTGAAATACTCACAAATAACTCAAAATTCATTCAAGTAGCAAAAAGTCTAAAATACAACTCAATTGGTTCATATTTATAACTACATTCATAGGCAAGCAGAATAGGCATTAAGGTAACTAAATCGACATTTGAGTTCAGCTTAAATGAGCTGAAACTTCTTGGAAATTTCTTAGCTGCTTCCTTGAAGCTTCTTCAGCTTTAGAGACGCCAATGGGTAGCCTTTTGATGTCTTCAAGTAACTTGATTTTAATGAACTGGATGCTGAGCTGAAATGGTTGGACAAATTCGACCATTGTGATTGAATTAGCTTTAATTAAGCTGCCTTGGTTATTTGAAGAGTCAATGAACTTAATGGCAGCTGGAGCACTTCAACAGGACTATAAGTGTGAAAACCGAATTTGAGAAGCCCTTTGTGTGTGAAAGCACATAATAAAATGGTCATTCCATGTAAAAAGGATTTCCAGCAATGTGAAAGCTTTCAAAGCTTCTTTGGAGAACTAGACGGTCAGCTTGGGAGAAAGAAAACATCAGCTCACTAAGCCCTTGGTGATCACGAAGGGATGCTTGGAAGAGCTAAACCATCAGCTCACTTGCATTCAAGCCGTCCTATGTATGTAGCTGCACCATTTAATTCAACAAATTAATTTAACTTAGGACAGATTAATTCAACAGCAGGTAGGACACATTAAAAGCATGTTTTAAGCTAAGACATATTAATAACATGTATTTAAGTTAATACACATTTAAGACATATATTAAAACAAGACACATTTAAGACTTAATTATTAGATTCAGATTTAAACATATTTATAAGTTGAAACTAATTAACTAATTTTAACTAAGGACATTAATTTATTCCAGCCTTAAACGCATAAATAAAAGAAATAGATTTGATCTCAACGAGCTAGGATTGAGTTGAATTAAGCTCATTGAGATAAGTTTGAGCTGAGTTCAGCTTGCAAAAGGTTGCAAGGTTAACTTTTAGGGCTAGTCCAAGCTCTCTCGATGTGTCCAGGCAATGTCTTGTCCCACACTTGATCTACTAAGGCCGAAATAGCCTCTTTGAAGTGCTTGGCTCGTGCTCGGGTGATAAGACCTTGAGGTAGCTCCAAAGGCTCCTTGCTAGAGCTAGGTGTGACTCGGGGCTTAGCCGTATCATCCCCCTCTTCAAAGCAATTTGTCCTCAAATCGGAACCTGTTTCAAAAGGAGATAAGTCAGACACATTAAAGCTCGCACTTATATTATACTCACCCGGTAGGTCGTGTAACGCCCTGAATTTGGGCCTAGTAGAATTGGGCCTATTGGGCCATGGGCATGGGAGCATTTAAAATTTTTGAGAACAAGAGAACGGCACTAACCAAGTTGTAACGCCCCAAAAATCCCGAAACTTTAAATCTCTGCACTGAGGTTGGTATGTATGAGTAGCACTTAGAATATTAATTTTAAGGTATTATCGGGATTATTTAAAGTCTTAAAAATAGGGAAGACCATAGGGAAAATTTTATTTTCTTGCTTTAGTGGACCCTAGTCTCAAGCATTAGGCCCCTTAAGCAGATTAAGGGGAGAATAGGACATAAGATGTGCTTGTGGTCCAGTGGCAAGTGGCGTCACTTAGAGAGCTATAAGATGGCGTGTTGTCAGCTGAGGAGGTCCAAGGTTCGAGCATGAGGAGTGGTATTTTTGGAGTGTTTTATTTTGCATAGGTGGACGGCTAGAGTTATGTTGAATATGAACCCTTGCATTAGAGTGTTTGAGTGGTAAGGGGAATTGATAATGGAGGAAATTTCAGAAAAGGCTAAGGTGTTATCAGGAGAAAAGTTAGGAGATGAGGAGAGGGAGGAATTGGTGCCGAATGGGACTGTGGAGAAAGGAGTATTCGGCTTGTGACTATAAAAGGAGAGGGCCGAATGCTTTGAAAGGTTCTTTGAGCTTTCATTAGTTTTCTTTTCTCCCCTTAATCGGTTTTCTTATAGCCGAATTCTCCCTATTGCCGAAATCTCCTATAGCCAAATTCTTTTTGCCGAATTCTTTCTTATTGCTGAATTACTATCATCCTTCCTTGCCAAAATTCTTATTGGTGCCAAACCCTTATTGTTTTCCTCCATCACAAATTGGTTATTATCTATTATCAGTCAAGGTTGAAAGCCGAATCTAGTTAATAGCTATCTAGGCCGTAGGATCGAAAGGGGATTGGTAAGTATTCGGTCAAACTCTCTTGTACGTTTTGCTAAAAGTCGAAAGGCTATCTAACTATCCTGTTCTCAACTCTGTGATAACAAGGATAAGGTTTAAAGATTGCAAGCGTGGTAGGATCGTTAGCAAGGGTAAGTAGACTCAACTCGATTGTGGTTTAAGTGAATGGCCGAATGTGTAGGGTGACTTATCTGGATTATGAGTCACTCGGTTTTTGATGGTGTATGTGTGAGTGCAGATCTAAGGGATACTCCTGATTAGTAGCTAAGGAAGGGCTATTAGAACCCGGTGGTACACGGTAAGGTTACGGTAAGGTTTCGGCTTTAGGTAAATGTTTTGATTTAGTGATTGATTGAAGGTTGGTTGGTTGTAGGTTTGAGGCTAAGGATAGTATAGCACGTCGTAGTAACCAGGTGTGTACAAATACTATACAAACCCGATATGGGCAATGCTGAAAAGCCGAAAAGCCGAAAGTGGCTAAATGGGCCCGGTGGGCCCTGAGGCTAAGTTTGATGAAATTATTTGGTTGGTTATACGAATTGAGTTAGTCATGCATGTTACATGATCTGGAATTGTTTTGGGCCTAATAGGCCATGTGGATGAGATTTGGGCCTAATGGGCCGTAAGGATGTGATTTGGGCTTGATGGGCTTTATGGGGACGTAGACAAGTATGCTAGGGTTTAATGGACTTTAGGCCTAGTTCTGAACAACTCTTAAACCGCATAAGACTTAATCTAATAATTAAACATGTTCGTGGACAAGTCATTTGGGTTAGAGTGTGTAACAGGACATATGCATGTCTAGGATTAGATCTAGGGAGAGCTTGGTACTTAAGCGGTCCTAGTGGCCCACCTCCTCTTCTCTGGAATCCTACCTGGTGAATAGTGTCTGTTCATTTTAGCCGCAAGGACTTGTTAATGGGCCAAAGTTCATAAATAAAACCCGAGAGGGACCAAATACTCCTGATTTGAAAATTACCAAAATATCCTAGATTTGTAAAATTACTAAAATACCCCTGATTTGCAGAATTACCAAAATATCCCTGATTTAAAAATTTCCAAAGTACCTCTATTTTGCAAAATTACCTAAATACCCCTGTAGAGTAGATTTACGAAAATATCCCAGGGTAGTGAAATGACCAAAATACCCTTAAGTGCTGAATGTGTGAAAGTGTGTATGTTGCATTCATGAAATATATGTTGCACTTGGGTGGGTTATGATGATACGGAGAAAGATTTGAGGATCGCATAGTCGCTTGACGACCGTGGATCCACCGGTGGCTTTAAGCCCATTATAGCAGCTTTGCTGCAACGTTTGAGTAATGCCGCTGCTGGTGCTACCTTTGGTGTGTATGGTGTTGGAGCGCCGAAACCCCATGGCGCAGCAGAATAAAATTAGATCCGGCGATCCAAACCATGGATCCATGTGTGAGGAGCGAATCGGGGTGAAATAAAGGTTTCAAATTTACCAAAAACTTCAACTGAGTAGACAATGACACCTTGGCAACAAGAGTTTTGATCTACTGTCGAATCAAGCCACAACCTTTTCGATGTCGGCCTCTACGTGATCCACCCGGTTTGACTATGAACGGAAGAAATCTCCAAAACTTTTACGGAGGTTTATTTGCTTGACAGTTTGCTAGACCTAACAAACACTCTCTTAGGTTTTTCACATAAGCTTTGCCTCTTTTAAATACCTTTTATAATGGGTATCCTTTTAATTGGGCCTTTTATAATGGGTATCTTTTCATTGGGCCCATTATTTGGTATCCTTTTAATACCCATTTATAATTGGTATCTCTTGAATGTATCATAAGATTAAATAAATACAATAAAGTTTTTAACCAAAAATATAATTACATTAATTATATCCAAAATTATAATTACATTAATTATAATAAGGATTTCATAAACTATATTTATTTAAATTTATATATGAATCAAATTCATATATTAATAGAATTATGTTGTCATTATGTGTACAACATCCTTGTACATATAATATGTTCAATATTTGATTACCCAATTAAATTAATTCTTTAATTAATTTAATTCATGTGACAACCAAAAACAATACCAATTATATTTTATTCCGTTCATTTCAACCATAGGGTGTGACCACAGTAGGTTCTTGCAACGTTAGCGATAATACTAGAACGATTCTATTATCACGCATAATGAGTGGCATCTAGCAATGCATCATTGCTACCTAAGTTACAAGAAGTCATGATTCGACATAACCTTTCGTGATTAACCTTTCATACATTAATCCTTAAGTCCTTTATCTCTGGAATGGACACAAGTCATGGAATAGTCACACTTGTATAGTCCATCCCATGTTTCTTGATATCTTGAGTAGACTATGATATACAAATTAGTATGACATCTCATGTCAACTTATTTGAGCATGGCCATGCATTTCTAGTCTCACTCAATCAAGTGGCCTAAGATATTACTCCCATTATGTAGGAGGGACTTATCCTATATTGATCAACCATATCCTCTACATAGATTGTGGTATATCCAACATCGACCTTTATAGAACAACCAATTACGATTATACGTTTGATCAGTATCAAAATATACAACTCACGATGTTGAGATAATAATTGTCTCAAGTCCGAGGATCATATACATATTAATCACTATGAGTAATGTTGTGACAATTACATAATAATCCAAAGAAACATACTCATAACGGGTCAATCCAATATGTTGTTCTCTAACATACATATTCATGCATTGATTTTGACAATCCACATCAATGACAACTCTTTATCATCAATCAACTACATGTTAGTCTTAATGCATTATTGTTGTCCTAGTCAACAATAATACTCGACTAAGGATCTTTTAAGAATAATCATATTATTCTCGTGACATTATTATAAAATAGTTTATTTGTATACACGTATAGAAAAACTGAAATAATAATGACAATGCTTTATATTAATAAATATGGTAAATAAAGTATGTTATTACAACCATCTCATGATTGATCTTTGTGCATACTCTTACATATGGATGGGTAGGTTGATATTTATATCCCTACAGGTGTGTAGGTTAGAAGGGAAATGGTGTGCAGGATTGGATTTGGGATGGGTGCATTGCATTCATGTGACTCTGATGTGGTATGAGGTCATTGTGGGCTAAGGCCCAAGACCACTGATTTTGATAGGGCTTAGGCCCAATGTAATATTTGCATGTTGATTTGATTGCCAAGGGTCGTACACACTGAGTTTCGAAACTCACACCCTTTTTATTAAATGTTTTAGGTGATCCTCAGTAAACGGCTCGACGTGGGAGAGGACTCGGAGATGGCCACACTACAGGATACTTAGAAGTTTTATTTAATTGTTCAAAAGACATGATTTTAATTGCTTTATTTTCGTTGGATGTAATAAGGCCTTATACTCCGATTTGACTTTAGATTTTTGGTTTCGTTATTATTATTTCAACTGTTTACTTAGTTATTAAACCTGAGTAAATTTCTTATGTTTAAACATGGTTCTCAAAATACTTAAAATAATAAAATGGGGTTTTATCATTACTTAACAAGATGGTCAAGGATTTTTGGGCTTTTAGCCTTAAACTTTAACTTAGCAAAATTGTTTTGAATTGTGCATTTGATGTGACATTCCCAGATTCGGCCATAACGTCTGGGTTGGTTTGGGGTGTTACAGATCAAATCGATAGGAATTTTCATTGATCCGTTCCAAAACTTGGAAGGGACCATCTCGATGCAGTAATAGCTTGGACCTTCATTGGGCTGGGAATCGTTCCTTTCTCATATGAACCCAAACCCAATCGCCGGGTTTGAGCACAACTCTTTTTTGGCCATTATTTTCCTTTTGCATATAACTCTCGGTCTTTGCTGCAATGTTTGCTCGTACCTTTTGGTGCAATTCTTTCACATACTCGACCTTTTTTCTAGCACCTACATGAATAAGTTGATCATTAGGTAAAGACACTAGGTCTAATGGAGTCAAAGGATTAAATCTATAAACTATTTCAAAAGGAGAGTATTTAGTTGTCGAGTGAACGAATCGATTATATGCAAGTTTGATATACGACAAACACTCCTCCCATGACTTCAAAATTTTTCGAATGATAGCTCACAACAAGGTAGATAGCATACAATTGACCACCTCCGTTTGGCCATCCGTTTGGGGGTGACAAGTGGTTGAAAATAGCAACTTGGTCCCAAGCTTCCTCCACAATGATCTCCAAAAATGGCTGAAAAACTTTGCGTCTTGATCAGACACGATTATTTTCGGGATGCCATGTAGTTGAACAATTTCCTTAAAGAAAAGATTAACAATATGAACAACATCATCAGTTTTTGTACATGTTATAAAATGAGAAATTTTTGAAAATCGGTCAACAACAACATAAATAGAGTCCTTCCCCGTTTTAGTTATAGGCAATCCAAGGACAAAGTCCACGGGTAGGTCCATCCAAGGCGCTTCGGGTATAGGAAGTGGCGTTTACAGCCCATGTGGCTTAATCTTGGATTTGGCCTTCTTGCACATCACACATCGTTCACAAACTCGTTCGACATCCCGTTTCATTCTAAGCCAGTACAAATGCTCTTGGAGCATCGCCAAAGTTTTTCCCACGCCAAAGTGGCCCATGAGGCCCTCACTATGCTCCTCGTTATCTAACAAGTCCTGAATGGAACTTTCTGGGATACACAACTTAATTTCCCTAAAAAGGAACCCTTCATACCTATAGAACTTATCAAGAACCACATTTTTACAAGCAGCAAACATTTCACCAAAGTCATCATCAGAAGCATGTAAGTTTTTCAAAAATGTAAAACCAAGCAATTTAGAGTCTAAATATGACAAAAGTGTATGCCTTCTTGATAGTGCATCAGCCACTATATTATCTTTACCTTTTTTATATTTGATAACATAGGGAAATGATTCTAAGTATTCTACCCATTTGGCATGCCGTTTGTTCAACTTGTGCTAGCCTTTGATGTGCTTTAATGCCTCATGATTGGAGTGAATCACGAACTCCTTCGACCACAGATAATGCTGCTAAGTCTCGAGAGCTCGAATGAGAGCATACATCTCTTTGTCATAGATGGGGTAGTTTAGCGTGGCTTCGTTCAACTTTTCACTAAAGTAAGCAATAGGCCTTCCATCTTGAGTTAACACAGCCTCGATTCCCACACCTGATGCATCACATTCAATTCCAAATGTCTTAGAAAAATCAGGCAGTGCAAGTAAAGAAGCTTTAGTAAGACAATCTTTAATAGCATTAGAAGATTTTTCTTACTTTTCGTCCCAATGAAAGGTTGAGTTCTTCTTGATGACACTAGTCAAAGGAGCAGCCACGGTGCTAAAGTTGGGCATGAAGAGCCTATAGAAGCTTGCCAGGCCATGGAAGCTTCTCACTTGGCTGACACTCGTTGGTTTAGGCCACTTTTGAATTGCTTTAATCTTCTCTTATTTTACCTCGAGTCCTTTCGAGCTGACCACGAAACCTAGGAAAACAACTTTGTCAAAACAGAACGTGCACTTTTTAAGATTGACATATAAGGTCTCCTTTCGAAGATCCTCCAAAATAGACTTAAGATGCATTACATGCTCATCTAACGACTTGCTATAGATAAGAATATCATCAAATTACACAACACAAAACTTACCAATAAACGATTGCAACACATAGTTCATAAGTCTCATAAAAGTACTAGGGGCATTGGTTAGGCCAAATGGCATGACCAACCATTCATGCAAACCATGTTTCATTTTAAATGCAGTCTTCCATTCGTCACCTTCTCGCATACAAATCTGATGGTACCCACCTTTGAGATCGATTTTCGAAAACAACTTGGCACCACTTAACTCATCGAGAATGTCATCTAGGTGCGGTATTGGATGCCTATACTTGATGGTGATTTTGTTTACAGCGCGGCAGTCGACACACATCCGCCAAGTCCCGTCCTTCTTTGGCACCAACAAAACTGGCACGACGCATGGCCTAAGGCTCTCTCGGATGTAGCCTTTTTCTATAAGTTCATTGACTTGTCATTGAAATTCTTTGGTCTCTTTGGGATTAGTCCAGTATGCTGGTCGATTTGGAATAACGACTCCGGGCACAAAATCGATTTGGTGCTCGATCCCACGAATGGGTGGCAACCCATTGGGACGTCTTCCAAAAAAATGTCTTGGAAATCTTGCAAAAGAGACACAATAGAAGAAGGGAGGTTTCCGGTTAAGTTGTTAGTATTAAACAAATTTTCCTTGTATATAAGCACAATGACCTGTTGTCTCATCAAGAATGTCTTTCGAACATCACTTCCTTTTGCAAATACATTCAATTTCTCACACTCTTTTTCTTTTTCATCTCTTTCTTTTCTCACAATCTTTTCACTCTCTTTTTTTGTCATTTTCCTTTCTTTTTGTCATTTTTCTTTTCTTTTGCACTCCCACTCTTTTCTTTTTCTCTCGCTTGTTCAACAGAAATTTTCAACTTCACTTGGTCCTCATAAACTTGTTTTGACGTTAATGGTGCTAAGGTCACGGTCTTGCCCAAGTGCTTGAAAGTATACCTATTGGTATACCCGTCATGGATTACTCGTCTATCAAATTGCTAAGGACGTCCGAGCAACAAATGCCCCGCATACATGGGTGCAACATCACACAACACTTCATCCTAGTGCTTTCCAATAGAAAATGTCACAAGCACTTGTTTGGTCACTTTTAGCTCACCTCCATCATTGAGCCATTGGAGTTTGTAAGGGCTGGGGTGCTTGGTGGTCGGTAGCCCAATTTTTCCACCATGACAGTGCTAGCCATTTTAGTGCAACTCCCACCGTCAATGATCACGCAACAAACCTTTCCTTGGCTTAACACCGAGTATGGAAAATATTCTCTCTTTCCTATTCATTTTCCACACCTTGGAGACTTAGACTCCTTTTGATGACAAGGAGTTCTCCATCAACAGCATGTTCTAACTCCCCCTCTTCATCGCTAGCGGCATCGTGCTCGTTTTTGTCTTCCTCCTCCGATTCAAATTCTCCGTCTGCATGTACCACCATATTGCTACAGTTGGGACATTGGCTGGCGATATGCCCCCTCCCGAGGCACTTGAAACACTTGATGTCCCTTGTTTGATTGGAAAATGACTCAGTCACCTTGCCTTTGCTAGTGTCGCCAATAGGCTTGCTCGTCTTGGCTGGCACCATTTGCTCCTTGTCACGGCTTGGTGGATTGTTTTTGCTAGTGCCTTGGCCCCATTTTGATGTGCTCATGGTGGAATAGCCTCGAACGACACCTTTTTGCTTGAGTTGTTTTTCCACCTTGATGGCCATATACACCATGTCCATGACTTCAACATAGTGTTGAAGGTCCACGATGTTGGCAATGTCTCGGTTGAGACCAGCTAGAAAATGTGCCGTTGTTGCCTCATAGTCTTCTTGGACATCCGCACGGATCATTGTCATTTCTATCTCTTTAAAGTAGTCTTCAACACTCCTCATACCTTGGGTAAGGTTTTGGAGTTTTTGGTAGAGTTCCCGGTGTTAGTAAGATGGACTAAATCGCCTTCGCATCACCGCCTTCATCTCGGCCCAAGTAGATATTAGCTGTTCTCCGTTCCTTCTCCGATTTGTGGTGAGTTGGTCCCACCAAATCATGGCGTAGTCGAAAAACTCAATTGCTGCCAACTTCACCTTCTTGGTCTCAAAATAATTATGGCATTCAAAAACCAATTCAATCTTCTTCTCCTACTCTAAGTAAGCTTTCAGATAATATTTGCTTTGAAATGGTAGAATGAAGAGTTTAATATTTTTCAAGTCATCGTCCACTCGTCCTTGTTCTCTAAAGCCTCGGTTCCTTGGACCTCTCTTCCTTTCATTTTGGTTTGACCTTTGGTCACTTTCGGCTTCACTTGGGTCATAGAGGTCATCTTGGTTGATTTCCGTGCGACCTCGATGTAACAGCCCAATTTATGGGCTAGTCAGAACAATAATCTCGGGATCACTAATCCAAGGTTAGAGAAAATTATTTTCATGTTATTTTATTAGTTAGAACATGATTGTATAAGTGCATGAAAATTTTGGTGCTTTAATTTTAGCGATTTCAAGCTTAATCGCGAAAAAGGACTAAAACGCATAAAGTGCAAAAGTTCAATTTTATAAGCCAAGGGGGTTAGATAGCCCTAGATTATTAATTGGAGGTATTTAAAGGGCAATTAGTCCCTTAGAACATAGAGTGGCCGGCCATAAGAGACAAAAATTGACAAATTGGTCAAAGTTGGTAAAAGTTGGTGACTAAATTGACTTGTATTAATAAAATAAAGAAATAAAATATATCATCTTTTCTCTCCATCTTCCTCCATAAAAAATAGCAAGAAAAATAGGGGTTTTGAAAGTTAAAAATTTTAGCAAACTCATCTCCATTCAAGTAAGTGATTTTAATGGTTTTTCTTGAAGATAGTTGTACTTTTAGAACCGCTAGAGTTTAAGCTTTCTAATGAGGGGACTAACTTGCAATATGGTGAAAAGATTAGAGTTTTTCCATGAGAGCTTTCATTGTTATTTTCTGCATTTTTATGAAAGAAAATGAGTCTTAGTTGTTAGATGAACAACTTTTGAGAAAGGTGTTGCCATGAAAACACTTAAATGAACCTTTTTGTAAAGGTTGTAAAATTTGCTGTAAATGTGTGAAATGGTGGGTTTTGATGATAGCTATAAGAAGAATAAATGTTCACCTAGGCTCATTGAAGGTAGAAATTTGATTAGAATTGATTTTAGAGCCTAGGGGTAAAATGGTCATTTTGCCAAAGTCTAAGGGCAAAATAGTAATTTTACCAAAGCATGATTATTGAAATGTTTCTATTAATGTGATGATTAAAATGAGATAATTTGCTATTATAAAGCAAGAAGAGCCAAGAATCAACCTCGATCAGGGAAAGAATAAAATATCGGACTAGATCGATGATCTAGCTTATTTTGAAATCGAGGTAAGTTTTTATGTGATAAATTCAGCATTTATGTTAGCATGTTTGAGAATGTTTGATGTTATAATGATATATGATGCTTTTGAAATTGAGTTTTGGTGTTGAATGAGAAAGATGATAAAAGTTAATATGTTGAAGTTCCGGTTGGACTATAATAAATGTGAGAGTACTATCATCTAACCGTGAGATGGATAACGTCCCGTATATGACCATGTCTGGGACATGGCCTCGGCACCAAATTGAAATTCCGTATAAGACCATATCTAGGATATGGCTTCGGTATTGAATATGAGAATTGTATAAGACCATATCCGGGATATGGCATCGATACTTGAAGTGAGATCTAGTATAAGACCATATCTGGGATATGGCATCGACATTTAGAGGTGACCCCATGTAAGACCACATCTGGGATGTGGCATTGAGTTTGTATTTATATCAAGGACGATGAACAAACATATTTGAGTATCCCTAGTGATTAATGGGATAATTAGATAAGCTTGGGAAATAGAAATGAGATTAGTACTAAAGTCATGTGAATGAGTGAATACAGGTACCCGTAAGAAATTGATGAGGAATATTGTATGATATGTGGCATGGTATGTGTAAGACCCCATTTTCGCCCGGGCCCATTTAGAAACCAATTAACCAAAAAAATTAAGTAAAACACAAAAATAAATAAAATAAAATCCCAAGATTAAATGTCCAGTCCATTACAAAATTTCAAACCCAAATAAACCACTACCCAATCGCCAGGCCTAAATACCTAACCCTTAACCCACTTACAGCCCAACAAACCAACCCAAAATTTTAAACCCAATCTTAAGAGCCTGAATGGCCCAAACAATTTCGGCAAACAGAAAACCCTAGGGGAGTTTCTGTTTTCTCCAGCGCCGCAAGTAGCCTTCTCCCCAACGCGCTCCCACTTCCGCCCGTACGGCCTCCGTACAACCACGCACACCTTGTACCTGCGAAAACAACAACAAATGACAGCAAAGAAAAAAAATAAAAATTAAAAGGACTGTATTTTTCATTTTTCTGGGGGGGATTTTTTATTTCGATTATATAGGGTTGATTCTTTTGTATTATTTTTTACGCAGAAATACACACTGAAAAAAACAGAAATCAAATCAAGAAGACTAAAATTTCTTAAGGTGATTTGTTTAGATTTCTTTCCTTTTTCTTTTCTTTTTCTAGATTTTTTTCCTATTCTTTGATTCTCGATTCTCGCATGCGTTAGTAAAAAATGATGAAATCAAAGTTACCTTTGAAGCGTGCCATCGAAGTCTTGGTCTTCTCCATTGCAATCGGGGATAGATAGGGACTTTCCTTGGTTTGAAGTAATAAAATTCCTTTGAATAATTAGTGTTCAAGAGGAATTTTAAGCCGAATCTTCATTACATGACTTTGAAGTGAGCCAGCAGGGTCTTATGTGCAACTCATCGTCGATTTCAATGGCGCATAGTGGCCATTGCCAGTTTCAATGGCGCGTGGTGGCTGTTGTTGGCCGATTAGAAAGAAATAAAAAATATGCTAGGGGTTTTTAGGTTTGTTTTGGCTTACTTTTGGAGATAAAATGATTTTAAGGGATAAGTTTTTTTTTTTTTAAAATGTGAAACGACGCCGCATCTAGTATGGATCATCCAATGACCCCATCCAATACCCTCAGACCCGCGTGAATTTGCGGAGAAGGGTTTATTTTCGCAGTAAGTCCCTCCATCCCATGTTGTGATTCGATTAAGCCTTATTTCAATTTCTTTTACATTTTAATTTTGTCTTGGGATTTACTTTCTATTTCAAATTAGTTCTGGTATTAAACGTTTCGTTTTGGAATCTGGTTTAATTTCGCTTTCAGTCCTTGCTAGTTCGTGCGTATTTTATTCTGATTCTTAACCTTATTTCAATAATTTTGTTCATTTTTAAATCGTCATTTTAATTTTATTTTTATTCCAATTGAGTCCTCTTCACTTAATTTCATTAGCTTTTCTAAACTATTATATATGTATATATTATTCATTTTAAATTTTTTATATGGAATTCATTATTCATTTTTATATTCATCATTTTAAATTATTTTATATTATACATAATCTTTTTTCAATTGTTTTCATAAACATCCTATTGAATTATTTTATATACATCATTGGTTTTATGTTGTATTAATTGTATTTTTTTTTTATATATTTTCTTTTGCTTTTTTTGAATTGTTTTATTTATGTAATTTTTTAAAATCTCTTTTATGCATATTCTTTGTTTTAAAGTTTTATATGATGTTTATCTTAAACACCATTATATATTATTATTTATATATATACATTATTTATATCAAGCTATTTTATTTTATGTATATTATTTATCTTAGATGGATATATTTCGTTTTAAATTATTTTGTGTATCATTTATTTTAAATTTCCTCTTACATAATATTTATTTTAAAAATCATTTATATGTTATTATGTTTGTCTTTAGTTCTTTATATATTTCAAAATTTTTCATGCATTGCCTCTCTAAAATTTTTGTACATATGACTTATTTTTGAATTGTTTTATGTATTGTTAGTTTCAAATTTCCTTTTTATTCATTTTAAATTCATTCATCATCGTTTAAATGTTTGTGGCATTTTACTTGTGTTAATTCGCTTTATATTTCTTTTAAATTTATTTTTTAAAATTCATAAGTTTTTGATTATTAATGTTAGTATTTGTACAGTGAATGACGTGTAGCCATTATATGTACCCTGATTTATTCCTTTGTATTTTCATATTATTTTTGTTCATTCGTGTAGTATTATTGCCATATTATTATTCCATGCTCAATATTATATTTTTGTTTTTCATTATCGAATAGTGATTGAATATTATGAGTTGATTTTAAAATTGCTTATTTAAAAGTTTTTAAAACAAGGCAATATTTCATGTTTGGAAGTCCGAGGAATTGCGCCCTAACGTGCTGGGTGTCAATTTTCCGTTCGACCAAATAATCAAATATCCTTTTAATCGCATTTTGAAAATCAAAGATGATCTCAATGTCGAGGTATAAACGTGTCATATCCTAACGTGCTGGATGTAATGTTTTTATTCCTTTGGAACAAGTGAATCTTGAGATTCAATTCAAAATTAATTAACATTCTTTAAAAAGTATCGCATCTTAAACATTTTCAAGTTCTCAACACAAGGACACTATCTAATCAATTCGATACCAATTTTGGGCGTTGCGAGGGTGCTAATCCTTCCTCGCACGTAACCGACTCTCGAACCTGTTTTCTTATATTTCGTAGACCAGAAAAATTATTGTTTTAATAAATCCAAATGTTTTATTAAAATAATCCATCTTAAGGTGATCCGATCACATGTTGAATAAAAGATTGGTGGTGACTCCATTCTATATTTTTAAAGTCGATCCCTGTTTTTCAAAATACATAATAATGGTTTCGACAGTATGTTCTAGATATGAACAAGTATAAGTAAGTTTTGGCAAAGTACTTATGACTTTGTGTGGTTATCTAATGCCATGGATTGATGTCATTATGAGCTTATTGTTGGTATTTATTTCATGCAAACTTACTAAGCTTTATGCTTACCCTTCTCATTTCCCTTTCCTTGTAGCATTGCCAAGATAACTCGAGGATCGTGGGACGTTGGAGTTCGAAAATCACACTATCGACATCTCTTTGGTATAACAAAGTTGGATTTATTTTGAGTATGGCATGTATAGGACTTGAGTATTTTATTATGTCATATTTATTAGCCAAAGTGTTGGCTATTTATGTTACCAAACTTGTAACGCCCCAAAAATCCCGAAACTTTAAATTTCTGTGCATTGAGGTTGGTATGTTTGAGTAGCACTTAGAATATTAATTTTAAGGTATTAGCGGGATTATTTGAAGCCTTAGTGATAGGGGAGACCATAAGGAAAAATTTATTTCTCTTGCTTTAGTGGACCCTAGTCTCAGGCTTTAAGCCTCTTAAGTAGGTTAAAAGGAAAATAGGGCACAAATGGGCCTGTGGCCTAGTGGCAAGATGGCGTCACTTGGGGGCTACAAGGTGGCGTGAAGAGGTCCAAGTTTCGAGTAATAGTAAGGTCTTTTGGAAGTGTTTATTTTGCATAGTGGACGGCTAGAGTTGTGTGGAATTAGAACTCTTTCGTTGGAGTGTTTGACTTGGTCTTGTGAGCTGATAGATGAGGAAAATTCAGATGAGATGGAGAGATTATTAGAGAGAAAAGTTAAGAGATGAGGAGTGTGAAGTGATGGTGCCGAGTGGGACTCTGGGGGAAGGGAGTTTTGGCTATTGGCTATAAGTGGAGGGTGCTGAATCCCTTTGTGAGGTTCTTGGAATTTTGTTTTTCTCCCCTTTAGCCGAATTCTTCCAATTGCCAAAACACCCTCATCATTCATTTGCCGAAATTTTGGTTTCCTCTCTAGCTGAATTCCCCAAACCTTCTCTTCTTAAATTCCTTCTCTTGTTCACCTTTAGATCTAGCCGATCACTTCTCCTCTTCTTCTCCCTAGTGGTGCCAAATTGTCTCTGTCACCATACTAATCTCAAAAGCTGAATTTAAACCGCAGGATCAAAGGAGGATTTCGGTAAGTGCTTAGTTGATCTTTTTAGTGAGTCTTGTTAAAAGCCGAAGGGCTATCTAACCCCTCATTATCGTTAACTCTGTATTAACAAGGGTAAGGTTTAACAATCACAAGCATGGTAGGTAAGGATCGTTAGCAAGAGGTAAGTGCACTCGTCCCAGTGGTGGTTTAGTAAATGGCCGAATGTATTATGGCTCATAGGGGTGACTTATGTGGAATATGGGTCACTTGATTTTGACGATGTGTGTTTGGGTACAGATCTAGAGGATAATCGTAATTAGTAGCTAAGGAAGGGCAACTAGAACGTGTGACACACGGTAAGGTTATTGTGAGGTTTCGATTTTTGATAAAGTGTATATTAAGTTATGATTAATCGTTAGGTGTTGTCGATTGTAGGTTCGTGATTAAGGGGTTTGCAGCACGCATGGTTACCAGGTGTGTACAAACACTACACACACATACCAGCAACGCCGGAAAGCCGAAAGACCAAAAGTGGCTAAATTGGCCCGATGGGCCTTTAGGCTAAGTTTGATAAAATGGATTAATTTGATTATATGAATTGGGTTAGGCATGCATGTTACATGATCTGGATTTGTTTTGGGCCTAATGGGTCATATGACTGAGATTTGGGCCTAGTGGGCCATAAAAATGTGATGTGGCCATTAAGGGTTATATGAACGTGTAATGGGTTGATGGGCTTTATGGGGACGTAGACTAGTATGCTAGGGTTTTATGGACTTTAGGCGTAGTACTGAACAACTCTTAAATTGAATAAGACTTTATAATAATTAAACATTGTCCGTGGACAAGTCGCTAGGTTAAAGTGTGGTAACGGGCATGTGCATGTCTAGAATTGGATCTAAGGAGAGCTTGGTACTTAAGCGGCCCTAGCGGCCCACCTCATCTTCTCTGGAATCCTACCTGGTGCATAGTGTCTGTTCACTTTAGCCGCAAGGACTTGTTAATGGGCCAAAGTTCATAACTAAAACCCGAGAGGGACCAAATACCCCTAGATTTATAAAATTACTAAAATACCCCTAATTTGAAAATACCTAAAATACCCTTAGTTTGAAAATTACCGAAATACCCTTAGATTTGCAAAATCACTAAAATAGCCCGAATTGTGTAATTACCAGAATACCCTTGGTTTGCAGAATTACCAAAACATCCCTGATTTACAAAATTTCCAAAGTGCCTCTATTTTGCAAAATTACCTAAATACCCCTGTAGAATAGATTTACGGAAATACCCTTGGGTTGTGAAATGATGAAAATACCCCTATGTGATGAGTATGAGTTTTGTGGATGTTACTCATGTGCATGTTGCATTCATATGATATTCTGACTAGGATGCATATTGGTGGGAATTATGGTACGGAGGAAGATTTGAGGATCGCATAATCGCTTGACGACCATGGATCCACCGGTGGCTTTAAGCCCATTATATGATTAGCAGCTTTGCTGCAACATTGAGTAGTGCCGCTGTGAGTGCTACCTGTGATGTGTAGAGGATGGGTGGGTCGATTTAGAAATCCCCACAGGTGTGTAGGGTTGAAGGGAAATAGTGTGTAGTGGATGGATTTTTGGGGAGGGTTTTGCATTACCTTATTTTGCATATGATATGATATGATACAATATGATATGAGGTTATTGTGGGCTAAGGCCAAGACCACCGATTTTGATAGGGCTTAGGCCCAATGTGAATATTTGTATGTTGATTTGATTGCCAAGGGTTGTACACACTGAGTTTCGAAACTCACACCCTTTATTTAATGTTTCAGGTGATCCTCAATAGACGGCTCGATGTGGGAGAGGACTCGGAGATGGCCACACTAAGAGATGTTTAAATTTTGTTTTTGTTTTTTGGTTTTTGTTTCAAAAATTAAAAACATTGTTTTAATTGCTTTATTTTATTTGGATGTAATAAGGCCTTGTACTCCGATTTGACTTTAGATTTTGGATTGTTGTTTTCAATTGTTTCCTTAAATCTTAAGCCTAAGTAAATTTCGTATGCTTAAACTTGGTTTTTGAAGTAACTAAAACTATAAAAATGGGTTTTTATTATTACTTAACAAGACTCAAGGATGAAAGGGCTTTGGGGCCTTAAATTGTTAATTAGAAAAATCATTTTGAATTGTGCCTTTAATGTGACATTCTGGATTCGGGCCTAACTTCTAGGCCGAGTTTGGGGTGTTACAAAACTCATTTTGTAAATGGTCATTGGAATTGGGCCAATACTTGTCAAGTTTATGTGTATGGTCAAGGATTATAAAATTCATGAAGTGTATGCTTATGTGGATCCTTTGACTTGAGTTCCTAAAAGTGCTTTAGGGTCATGAGTTAGGCCAACTTGAATTGGTATAAGTATGGTTGCTAGGTAGGGTGGCATTTGGCTTGGAATATAGCCTCATTAATGTCCACACGAGTAGACACACGAGTGTGTGTCTAGGCCGTGTGTGATACACGGTCAGCCCCACGGGCGTGTTGATCGATCGTGTGTCCCCTTGAGAGCTAGGTTTACAAATCAATAAGCTCAATATTAAACACACGGGCAGCGACACGGCCGTGTGTCTCAGCCGTGTAAGGGGCACGGCCTTGGACATGGGCGTGTGCCCAGGCCATGTGAAGCCTGCACTTAAAAATATGGAATTTAATTTGACACACGGTCTAAGGACATGGGTGTGTGCCTTGGCCGTGTGGCCATAATGAGATGATGACGTCATAAACAGAATGCCAAGGTTTTGGCACACGGACAAAGACACGAGCGTGTCGAGGTCGTTTGAGAGACACAGACCAGGGATACGGGCGTGTGTCCGGCCGTGTGTATTAAGTCAGTGTCGACCATGGGTGAGGAGCACAGGCATGTCTAAGGGGCACACGGGCATGTCCCTTGAACAACACGGGCGTGTGGCCCCAGTTTAGGCAAAATTTTTCTAAGCGCGTAAAAGTTTCTGATTAATTCCTGAAACCTTCTGGAAGTATGTTTAAGGCCTTGTAGGCCTTGGATGAGTATGTTATGGGATTGAATGGAAAGTTTTTAAGATGAAAAGAAATTTTATAGCCTGAAACATCATGTTTAAGCAAGTTGAGCTAGGTAATGCCTCGTATCCAGTTCCGACTTCGAACAGGGGTAACGGGTGTTACACTCGATCTCTTTATGGACCTTGGGGAGTCCACTCTCGTTGGGCCCTCTCCTAACTCATTCCAAGTGCTCATTGATTGATTCCAACTCATTCCGAAGCATGCGTTGGAACTCTCGCAAAAGGGCTTGTTGAGCCAAGTCTGATACTCTACCTCCTCCGGGTGCAACGTTTCTTATCGGTTGACATCTACCTCCTTCCACCATATTGCGTTCATGACTTCTAGACATGTAAAATAAACCGCACAGCAAATCCTCATGTTTCACTCGAAAAGAAAAGTAGATGGCACTCCCTCTCGTGTTTGCACTCCTTAATGGCTTTTTCTTCTCTCTAATGCTCTCACTACACTCGTGCCTTTTTCCACTTGTTTCTCCTCTCATGATATCGTAGAAGACTCTTCTAGACTTACTTTTAAACTAGGGGTCGACTACAAAGGGGTTTGCTACGGTAGTAGGTGAGATGGTGCAAGATAGGCTGAAAGAAATTAAGTTTGGTTATAAAGTGTGGCGAGATGGTGTTGATGATAACAGGAGAGAATTTGATGGATCGGGTACAATTAGAAACTTTCCAAATACTTTTTTAATTTTTAATTTCTCTTTCTTTTTTTTTAATACAAAACGCTAAATAAGAACAAATGCTTTTTGTGCACAATTTTTTTTCAAATTTTTTTTAACTTGCTTCAGAATAGCCGAAAACGCTCGTACTTATTTTAACCAGCTCTAATACCAAATGATACGACCACGGCCTTGTTGAGGTGTTCGAGTCGTGTAGTGCCCGATCGTTAAAATGAGAAGTACCATTCTATTAGAAGAAAAAGGGTGAATTCTGCTAAGTAGAGGCTTTAGTTAACAAAATAGGTTCAAAAGGGCTAAGTAAATAAAAAGGATAGTTCGACTAACAAAGAAAAACAAATGAATTAAGGTGATAGTGGTGACGAAATGGAAATAGGCCTTAAGGGTCAAGGAGAGTGTTGGCCCAAGACTTATAAGACTCTTAAGGTGGGTTAGGAATAAAAATGGGACCTTGACCCGCTATCTAAGAAGATAGGAACCAAAGGTATCAATATGGGGTGAACGCCAGACTTTGAAAGTGATAAGTTTGGATAGAAGAAACAGATTGACGCCACTAGCTAAGTAGATAAGTCAAGCTGAGTCTTGAACAAAATTTGAGAGTTGAAATACTCACAAATAACTCAGAATTCATTCAAGTAGCAAAAATTCTGAAATACAACTCAATTGGTTCATATTTATAACTACATTCCTAGGCTAGCTGAATAGGCATTAAGGTAACTAAATAGACATTTGAGTTCAGTTTAAATGAGCTGAAACTTTTTGGAAATTTCTTAGCAGCTTCCTTGAAGCTTCCTTCAGCTTTGGAGACGCCAATGGGCAGCCCTTTGATGTCTTCAAGTAACTTGATTTTAATGAAGTGGATGGTGAGCTAAAATGGCTGGACAAATTCAACTATTGGGATTGAGTTAACTTTAATTAAGCTACCTTGGTTATTTGAGAAGCTGGAGCACTTCAATGGGCATGTAAGTGTGAAAACTGAATTTGAGAAGCCCCTTGTATATGAAAGCACATAACCAAATGGTCATTCCATGTGAAAAGGATTTCCAGAAATGGGAAAGCTTTCAAAGCTGCTTTGGAGAACTAGACGGTCAACTTAAGAGAAAGAAAACATCAGCTCACTTTGTAACACCCCTAACTCGTATCCATCACCGGACTAGGGTTACGAGGTATTACCGGTCAAATCATAACATTTAAACAACCACTACTCACACATCAGCATATCATAATTAATCAATAGCATAAAGCCCTTTTAGAAGGTTTACGAGACCTTAAACATGCTTTAGAAGTGGTTCAGGACTCAACCGATCATATTTAAAACTTTTATGAAACTTTAAAATTTTTTGTTCAAAACAGGGCACACGCCCGTGTGGCTAGGCCTGTGTGCAACACTGACTTGAACCACATAACCTATCACACACCTGTGTGTCTGACCCGTGTATAACACTAACTTGAATAACACAGCCTGTCACATGCCCCTGTGTCAGGCCTGTGTGCAAGTCTGACTTGCTTCAAATTGGGACATTGAAGGACACGGTTGAGACACACGCCTGTGCGCTCAACCGTGTGGGCAATTATAGGCCATTTACAAGGCTAAATTGCTACCAATTTTGGGTCATTCCAACAAGCATCACTCTATACTCATTTCATGCCCAATTAATGGTCAAAACCCTACCAAAACATGCACAATTCATGATACAATATCCTCATTCATTTCCATATACAGTTCCAACTCAAAACATGTCTATTTCATGAACCAATTCCATACCAAAAGCATATAATTGTAACGACCTGAATTTGGGCCTAGTAGAATTGGGCTTATTGGACCTTGACCAGAGGAGCGTTTAAAATTTTTGAGAACAAGAGAATGGCACTAATGCAAGTTGGACCTATTAGATGAGTGATTTTGGAAGGTTAGGGGGCTTCTATGAAGTCCCGGGATCAAACTTGGGCTTTAGGAAAATTTTTGTTTTAGGTGAATAAAACCCTGGGAGTTAGTAAGTAGGATTTAAGAATAAATTGTGGAGAAAAATGACATAAAAGGAGTTGTGGTCTAGTGGCAAATGGCGCCACATAGGAGACAAGGTTGTGACACAACACAGGAAGCAAGGGGTCCAAGGTTCAAGTCTTGGCGCTTGCATTTCATTTTGATTTATTTTTAAGTAAACTTAGACTTTAGCCTATAGACTTATATTTAGTTGCGCATGATTTTTGACACAAGAGGAGCTTGTGGCCTAGTGGCTAGCGGCGTGGATTAATTTACAAGGGAGCTTGAGTTCGAATCCCATTGCAAGCAAAAAGGGATATTTATTTTGCTAAGTTGGGACGGCTAGAGTTTGTGTTGGAATTAAACTCTGCTGAAGGAGGGATCCCATATCGGGAAGCTAGTAAGAGGGAAGGTGAGAAGCTGGCTTTAAATAGGGCAATCTATGAGGAGAGTAAGCATACCTGGGTTGGCATTTGGGCATAGGAGTGTTCGAAGCGCGGATCAACTCTAGATTCTTATCAGGTGTGTATTTCACAGTACTCTAGTTGTAAAGCGGCAAATGCCGAAATACCAGTCACACGGCAATGGTAGCCACACGAGCGTGCGAGTGCACGTGTGGGGGCTTCGACGTGATAGTTGAGGCCATCATGAGTGTTCTTGTTAGTTAGGCTGTTTGGGCCGAAATGGGCCGTAATGGGCCATGTGGGGCCCGTGGGCCCATAGGAATAATTTGTATGATTGTGTAGTAGATAGTGAACTGGTCTATGTGAATCTCATATCTGTGGCTAGATTTGGGCTAAATGGGCCACACGAACGTGTGGGTCCATTTGGGTTGAGAATGGGCCCTAGGCCCATTCGCATCATTATCTCTATTTAGAATACTTGAGTCGCTCGAGGTGACTGTAGACCTTCTAAAGGGTTGACAAAATTACTGAAATACCTTGGTTTGCAAAACTTACCAAAATACCCTTGGTTTGCAAAATTATCGAAATACCCCTAGTTTGCAAAATTACCGAAATACCCCAGTTTGCGAAATTACCGAAATACCCCCAGTTTGTAAAATTACTAAAATACCCTTTATGGGTAAAGTTACCGAAATACCATCTATGGGTAAAGTTACCGAAATACCCTTTATGGGTAAAGTTACTGAAATACCCTCGACGAGTAAAATTATCGAGATGCCCTTACGGGGCGAAATGACCTTTTTACCCCTAACCGATTAAATGACTGTTGTACCCTCGTGGTAGTACTAGTTTTGTATGTGTTAATTGTATGATTAATTATGTTTGAGATGCACTGCATACATGGATTAATTATGAGTAGAATTACCAAATTACCCCTGTAGGGTAGGATTACCGGAATACCCTTATAGGGTAAAATGATTGATTTGCCCTTATGGGTAAATGATTGACTCGTGGTATGATTTGACCGATTTGATTGTGATTGTATGACTGTGTTTTAACCGACTTGACTGTGGGTGTGTGTCTGATTTGCTACTAATATGTGTTGAAATGACTGTTACTAAGCATGGCCATTTTGCATACACGTGTAATGATTGAGCATGACATTTACGACATACTGCATTGGGTTGGGTTATGCTTATGGAGGAAGTACTGTACTGGTGGCTATGCCACGTTATACTGATTCAGTGGCTTTGCCACGATATACTGATTTTAGTGGCTCAGCCACGTATACTGTTACTGGCAGCTTTGTTGCGTTGATATTTGTAGCTCGACTGCGCTCTTGGTGTGCAGGGCTGGGTGGGTTGACTTGGTCCCCACATGGTGTGTAGGGTTGGTAAGGGTGGTGTGTTGGCTAGATCGGGTTGGGATGCATCCTCATACTATTGCATATCTGTTTATGAGATCTGTCACTGGACTGGGCTTAGGCCACTTGCTTTGATATTAGTTGGGCTAGGCCCAATTGATTCTATTATGGGCTGTGACCCAAATGATATTTGAGTGGGCTTTGACTCACGTATGCTTTGAACTAATTGTACTATTACTCTAAAAGGGCTTTGGCCCATACTATTTCAGTTTCTGTTTCTGTATACTGACTGTTACTCTAGTAAGGGGATTACACACTAAATTTTCATAAACTCACCCAGTTTTTAACTGTGCAGGTAATCCCCAGTCTAAGAGGATTTGGAGCTGTGAGGGACTCGGAGGTGACCAAACGTCAGATATGCTTTAAAGTTAAACTTAACGACTTTATTCCATTTTATTTTAATTCATTGGGTTAAATATTTTGTAATAAGGCCTCTTTATTTTTTTTACTTATTATTTCTGATATTTATTTATGATGTTTTCTAACTGCTAAAAATGGAATACGATTTCCAAAACAGTAACTGTTTTCAAGTGTTTTGATACATACTATTTCCATTTCACTAAAGCACACCATAATGGCCATTCACACAAGACCATATATACACATCACATACACCATTTACACATAGCAAAAAATATACTAAAATCAATCCAAATTCTCATCCATTATCAAGTCATATCACATAGCAAGATTTATACATCTCAAAACATTACACAACCTCACTAGCCTATACATGCCATATACCATAAATACCACTTTTAAAAGGTACCAAAATAGATGTCCGATAGTGTGATTGAATCATTGACGATCCCCGGATCTAAGCTAGCTTTAAATACGTTGTAAAATAGAGGAAGACTTCACAAAGTAAGCTTTAAAGCTTAGTAAGTTAGTAATATAACACAGTTAACTCAACAATTCAAATTCAATATGCAAAATTAACTAACACTTAGTTCAACTCACATCACTACTCAATCTCATCCATGGCTATTACTCACTTCCATACCATATCTATAGGTTCATATACAAGCTTTTATAATGCTACTCAATCCAACTCTTTTCATCATTCATTCACATAATCTTCCATCTATCTCATACACAATATCATCAACTGCATAGGTTTTGTACATACCTGTACCATCACGTATTTATCTATCACATTTACCACTTCAATGCTCAATGCCATAATTCATTCGATCCTCTTTAAACGTTCGATGAACTCACACACTTAGTGCCAATTAATTAACCGAAACTATAATAATATTGCACACTTAGTGCCATCACATAAACCGAATTTGTCTCGGTATCGCACACGTAGTGCCAAATAATACAGTCGATGCTTTTTTTTACCTCACACACTTAGTGTCATTCATCACTGTAACGATTCTATTTATGCACACTTAGTGCCACATATCTTCGAACTCACATTTCACATTACCAAACTCCACAATAACATTTCCATTCATTTCATCACACATGAACATTGTTTAAACAATACGTATTATACACGAACTTACCTCGGACGTAGAAACAACGATACTAGTCGATCAATCGAGCACTTTGTTCTTGCCTCGATCTTAACCCGAATTTCTCTTTTCTTGATCTACATAATATTAAATTCAACTCATTCAATCTCATCTTTACTCAATTCAATTCACAAACACACAATTAGGGTATTTTGCATTTTATCCCTTATAATTTCACACTTTAGCATTTTAGTCCTTATTTCACAAATACATCAAATTCATAAAATCCAATTTAGTCCATGCTTAGCCGAATTACCATAGTGCCCCTAGAATCCCATATTTCACATTTTTTCACATTTCAACACAAAGTTTTCACATTTCTCAATTAAATCCCAAAAATGCATTTTTGTTCAAAATCACTTTAGAAAATATGTATATCAATCATCAAACACTTAGTTTTCATCATCAAACATCACAAATCTCACAAAATCAACAATGGAATAACTCAAAGCCATCATTAATTTCATGAATTTAAGCATGGCCTTTATAGAACACAAAGCAGCGATCACAAAAACGTTGAAATTATCAAAAACAGATCAAAATCATACCTCAATTAAGCTTAGTAATGGCCGAATGAAGTGAAAGCTTAAAACCCTTTTATTTTTCTTCTAAAATCGGTGGATGAACACAAAATGGAAACTAATTTGTCTTTGTTTTAATTAATTTATCTTTTATTTAACAAATTACTACATTAGCCTTTTTACTCTCATTTAAAATCCACTATCCTTAGGCATTTATGTCCCTCCAATATTCAAATGGTCTAATTACAACATAGGGATCTCACATTTAAGGAACCATATCAAGTAAGCACTTTTAACTACTAGCACACAACTTTTGCATTTTACGCAATTAGGTCCTTTTTCACAAATCGGCACACAAACGATAAACTTTTCACACAGAACTTTCATACATACTTTATCACATGCCATAAACATAAAAAATAATATTAAATTATTTTTTAGACTCAGATTTTTGGTCCCAAAACCACTATTTCGACTAGGGTCTAAACTGACCTGTTACACACTTAGCCCTTGGTGATAACGAAGGGATGCTTGTAAGAGCTAAACCATCAGCTCACTTGTATTCGAGCCATCCTATGCATGTAGATACACCATTTAATTCAACAAATTAATTTAGCTTAGGACACATTAATTCGGCAGCAGCTAGGACACATTAAAAGCATGTTTTAAGCTAAGACATATTAATAACATGTATTTAAGCTAAGAAACATTTAAGACATATATTAAAACAAGACACATTTAACACTTAATTATTAGATTCAGATTTGAACATATTTATAAGCCGAAACTAATTAACTAATTTCAACTAAGGACATTAATTTATTCCAGCCTTAAACACATAAATGAAAGAAATAGATTTGAGCTCAACGAGCTAGGATTGAGCTGAATTAAGTTCATTGAGATAAGTTTGAGCTGAGTTTAGCTTGCAAAAGGTTGCAAGGTAAACTTTTAGGGCTGGTCCAAGCTCTCTCAATGTGTCCAGCCAAGGTCTTGCCCAAACTTGATCTACTAAGGCCGAAATAGCCTCTTTGAAGTTCTTGGCTCGTGCTCGGGTGATAAGAGCTTTAGGCAGCTCCAAAGGCTCCTTGCTCGAGCTAGGTGTGACTCAGGGCGTGGCCGTATCAGGGTGTGCTCTATCCATGTAAAATTTCTTTAATATCTTTTCCATATAAGTTGATTTATGAACATGAATTTCATCTTTTAAATGCTCGATTTGTAAGCCAATATAAAACTTTGTTTTTCCAAGATCTTTCATCTCAAGTTCTTTCTTTAAACAATTTATTGTATTTTGAAGCTCTTCAAGAGTTCCAATAATATTTAGATCATCAACATAAAAAACAATTATCACAAAATTTGATCCAAACCTTTTTATAAAGACACATGGACAAATTGGATCGTTTTTTGTAACCTTCTTTTAACAAGTATTCGCTAAGACAATTGTACCACATACGTCCATATTGTTTCAATCTATATAAACTTTTCTTTAATCTGATCGAGCAATTTTCTCAAGAAACTCTATACCTTTTTGGGATTTTCATATAAATTTCACTATCAAGTGTACCATATAAATAGGATGTAACAACATCCATTAGATGCATGTCAAGTTTTTCACGTACTACCAGACTAATAAGATATCTAAATGTGATTGCATCTACAAGGCGAGCTTTATATCTTATGACTTCATCAATTTCATTTCGTTTTCACAAAATACCCATTTATATCCCACTGACTTTACACCTTTAGGTGTTTGGACTATATGTAAAAAAACTTAATGTTTAGAAACTGAATTCATTTCTGCTTGAATTGCATCTTTCCATTTTGGCCAATATTTTCTATTTTTACATTCCTTAGTAGATTTAGGCTTAGGATCCTCATTTTCTTTTGTTATTTCAATAGCAACATTATAAGCAAAATTGTTGTCGACAACTACATTTTTTTCAGTTCCATCTTTTTTTCATATTGACATAACTTATCAAGATCTCTTTATTTTCATCATTTCCACTTTCACGTTTAGGTACCTAAATCTCTTCTTGAGTTTTATAATTAGTGTCATGGGTCCCTTTAAGAACCCCCGCCTCCACTGTATGACCATTTTGAATGTTTGCTCCCTTTTTTTACGAGGAATTTTATCTTTGGAATCGATCAGTCTTCCACGCTTCAGGCATGGATTGCTTTCTTTTCCACTAACAGTTTTCCCTATTAAGTCATTAATTCGTATTGGAGTATTTTTAGCTGGTATATGAGATTTAATGAATCTGACAGTTGATTTGTAAAATGAATTATCTGTTGAACTTCTGGTTCACATTGCTTTATACGAGGATCTTAACATTGATAATTCATTTCAAGTACTTTATTAATCCAACTTTTTATTCTCTCCCCCTAATGTTGGGAAAACTGAAAACTCATGTCATAACCAAATATCGAATTAATAGCTCAAAAAATATTATAAGGAGACTCATATAAATATAGATTTCCAATCTCTTATGATGACCCATCTTTGTGCATTGTGGTGGAGCAGTTGGAACATATACTGCACATCAAAAAATTGTAAGATGGGAAATATTTGGCTCTTGACCAAAAATTAATTATAATGGGGAGTATTTATAATTTATTGGCTTGATGCGTACAACATGTAAATCAATACAATCTCATGCTGAAATAGAAAGTTTTGTTCTCTTAAGTAATAATTTAGCTATTAGTTGGAGGCATTTGATAAACAATTCAACTAAATCATTTTGTGTGTGAACATGAGCTACATGATGTTCAACTCTTATCCGAATTGACATATAATAATTATTGAAAGCTTGGGACATAAACTCACCAACATAAGCAAGATGAATTATTTTAATTGCATAATCTGAAGTTAATTATTTAAACAAGCAATCTTGCAAATGACAGGTTGCAAATTGATAACACATATGTGATTATTTTGTAGATGCATCTACTAAAATCATATAATATCAAAATCATCCACATGGTGGATGAATGAGCCCATATTCATTTTATAAATGTAAGACATTAAGTCTTAACTTTAGCTAGTGAGTTTCTAATAATTAATTTTCATTGAGAACAAGCAACATATGAGAATTCTTTTAAATTAAAGAATCTTCTGGTTCTTTAATGAATGTCTATATGAATTCTTTTAAATTAAAGAGTCTTAACTAGTCATGCCAAGTAGTAAATGCATTTGTATCAGTAAACTTCTGGTTTACTTTAACATGTGTATGAATTGTACTAAATTGTAAAAAAATAATAATTTTACTATCATTCCTTTTACTTCGTATCCACATATAAGTGCTATTGTGACATTTACTACTGGAAATGTCTAAATCAATGTGAATATTATAATGTCACTAATTCAACAAAATAAATATAATTTCCAAACAACTATATGCAATATTCGCTTCAAGGAATATGCCAAAATCTTCAAATATCTAAAAAAAATTTGCAACTTCAGGTGCATCCAACCATAACAAGCTTTATGTAGAATTATTATATTTTATTGCTCATAAATAGATTTTTCACCGTCAAATATTTTTCTTCCAACCCCTTAATGGGGATGATGACAAAAGAAGATCACAAAGATTACAAAATAATTATAAATTAATAGCCCAATCCTCTCTTTTTCATCCTTTCAAAATAGATATTTGTAGCAATAATGATTCATATGAAATATAATATTTTTCTCATTCATAATCTCAATATAAGATCCATTATAAATATCTTTTGAAACCAATAGATTAACCATCATAAGATATTAATATATTAGCTCTTGTAGAGCTTTTGTCTAATTTTGTACTATCAAATATTGGAAAAATATTTGTTTTTTTTGTACCAAATAAGATAAATACTTTCTATCTATAATGATAGAATTTATTACTACATTCTCATATCCTTGCTCAAAGAATATTAACAGAAATAAAATATTTAGGCATATACCACATATGTGGCCAATAATATTTCATACCACATTGATAAGCATAAGTTATCTTTACCCTTTGAAAGTTATCTTGAGAACTTTCATTGTTCTCTTATTTATTACTATGTTCCCATTTTTAGTGGTCAATGAGTATATCTTTTATTTTCTTTATGTTTACATTCACTTTGGGGAATGCAACAGATTTACTAGGACGAACTTATAAACGTTCCAATAGATTCTTTATTTCATAATCACCATCGCAAACATGCGTGGGTTTTAAATTAGAATCTATCTATTAATGTTGTCATGATTAGTCTCCAATTATAACAAACATGATATAATAAATAAATATGGTAAAATATGCCCGAAGATCTTTAACATCATCGTCATCACCATGATCCATTATGAGACTGAAGATTTCAACATCCTGAAGATGAAGTTGTAAGGGTTAAAGCTTAAGATAAAAGAGGAATTGGATTTGGGGGATGACTTTGAAAGATTTTAAAAGAAAAAAAAAAGAAAATCACCGTGCTAATAACGTGTTATAAAATAGAGAGAGATGGAGAGAATACAAAACAAAGAAAATATGAAAGCAATAGGGAATGTACTTTATTGATAAAAAAGGATGATTACAATGCTTCATCAGAATATCTATTTATAGGCATAAGAAGTATAAAAGAAGTATAAAAGAAGTAGAGATCTAATTCTAATAACTATTAGAATTTAAAGTACATTAAAATTTATCTTGATCATGATGGACATCCACTTAATAAGATATTCATAACAAAAATGTTTTTTTTTCTTTGGTAATTCTTTAGATGTTATTTTGAATGAAAAAGTCATACTAATGCATATATTTATAGTGCTAAATGTTGGTTTTAATTGGTATATAATTGTAATACTAATAGAGTAAAAATTAATTGAAAATAATTAGTGTAATTTTATTTGGATCCAAAGCCTTAAGTCATAGTAACTATTTCGTTGATAAAAACATTATCAATAAATAAACAAATTTATACATTATAGATTAGATCACCAATATATTAATATTATATATATAATGTTAACCTCACATTTTTATTTTTTTATTAATTATAAAAAATGATTTTAACATTATTAATTATTATTATATTTATATATAAATTATATTTATTTAATCAAAAACTTGAATTTTTATTATTTTTAATTTATCTAATTATATTCAATGATTTTATAAATTTATAAATTTATTAATTAATAGTATATTATGTTATTTTTTCAAGTAGAACTTTTAAAACAAATGACCTAAATTAATTAATTTCACATTTATATATATCATATTAATTAATATTAGTTTTATTATTATTATTATCACATAATAATAATAATAATTTACTATTCTAATGTCAATTGAATAATATAATTAACAACAAAAAATATTCTCGTCATATCAAAATATTTTTCAATATTCTTAATTTTATATACTATAAATAAAATACAAGAATGCTAACACGTCATTGGAGCAATAATTGTTACTTTTTTATTGGTACTCCAAGATTTAGGGTTCAAAATTTGATATTGTCATCTTCATGTATAGTTGTAGAAAAAAAAGATTAAAAATGTTTCCCTCTAAATACTTTTTTCTTCTTTGGTAAAACTTTATCATGCCAACCGTTTGGACTATCAGCAACTGGCCATTAGAGGTGTTTATGGACTGCTTCAAATTGAGTTTATGTATGATATTAATATACTTTATATTTGTCTAAGTCGGACTTGATCCGAAATACGGTTCTAAAATTTTGCCTAAGCCTACTCGTATTTGTAAATGGCTAGCCCATTTTAAGTCCACCCATATTATTTTTTTAATTTTTTAAAAATACATTTATATTATTTTAATTTAATATTTAATAATTTTATATATTTTTTTATTTATTAAAATTTTATATATAGATATCTTAACATTTATAAATTTAACTTTTATGTGTTATAAATTACATAATATATAAAAATAACATAATATAAAATATCACTAACTTAAAAATGGCCAGGTCGGACTCAAGTATTGAATGTTCAATCTCGAGCCAAACCCATATTTTAAACAAACTTAATTTTTTCTCCAAACCCCTTTTTTTAGCCTAAATTTTGCCATGGGAGGTAACTTGTGCCATGAACAGGTCTGGTTGCCATGCCCTCCCACCTCAACCTTTTTTCACTATTTCCTTTATTTTCTCTGGGAGTAGTGTATTCAAAGAATTTCACATCTCTGAGTGAAGCCCTTTGAGTTGTACTTATATAGTATTACTTGGTATTAGGCTTATAAGAGCTAAAATGAGAAGCATAGTCGAGTGCAAATTAGTTGATTTCTTCCCCCCTCTCGCACATGATACAAGGCTCAGTCCGTTTTTGCTACAATCACATGATTTTCTTTCTATCTAATGTTCAATTTTTTTTAAAAAAAAGTGCTTGTTGAATATTGAAGGATAGACTATCCATGGCATATTCTTAAGGACAATACTAGTCACATCTCTCATCTCCATCTTTTCTCTTCCCTTTACCTCCTGTCATTTCCCCTCCTTTATGCATTACCCTCTTTGTCGTCATTGTTCTTGTTGCTTCTTTCGTCAACTTTTGGTTTTTTTCCCTGAATGAAAAGGCATTTTTAAAGTGATATTTTCTTGGCCTTGGTGTAGCTCTTTGGTTCCCCCCCAATGGAAGATCTGTTTGAGGTGTTCGTTTCTTCATTGGTTGCAATTTTTATCTTCCTTTGTATTTTAAGGTGTGAAGGGTTAGTTATGTTTGTTCAATTTGTTGCGAGACTCAATGCTCCAAATCAAGGCATTTTGATTTGAAGGCTAATGCCGATTTATGTTAGCTTTGATATCTGAAGACTTTTTTTGGTAGACTAATCACCATCCCTCTGTTTTTAATGAGTGGCTTAGGAATGTAGGCTTGTTCACTTTGTCATTTTCTTACTTTGTTTGTTTACCATTATCATCTTAGTTGTTTCATGACATATAAATCAATATAGTTAGTTCTGCACCAGTTTTGATTATATTGGCTGATGCATGTTATTCCAATAGTAAACCGAAACAACCAACTTTTTTTGTATTTATGAAAATTTCAGTTTATACCAATTGCATTAAGTCATTTTGTCCAATTATGAAGACATCACCTAAAAAATTGTGCCACAGTTGGTGAATGAATAATGCTAAATATAACATTTATCAACTTTACAGTTTAAAATTTAAAGCAAAAAAACAAAAAACAAAAAAAAAAGTAAGGAAAAAGAAGAAAACTAAGTAGGGGTTTGTGAAGAGGATGTCAATGGGAGCATTTTGGTGTCTATTTTACTGAAGAAGATGACTGGTAATGCTTAAAACAAAAAAATAATTGAATAAATAAATGAAAAAAAAAAAAAGAGAAAGGAAAAACAAATAGGGGATCTGATTGAATAAAGAAAAGGAAATAAAGAAATAAAGAAGAATAAAGAAAAGGAAATAAAGAAATAAAGAAAAATAAAGAAAATGAAATAAAAAAGAGAAAAAAAAATCTAGTGATTACTACGTGGCAATTCACGTTGAAATTACATGGCAATTTAATTTGCCACATCATACTTTCATCACTCAAATAATGGCCCATAAGATTGCGCAACCGTTTTTTAATAATTTGATAATATTAGCAACCAGAAAATTTTAAAAGTTTAGTGATTAAAACATAATCTGACCCAAAGTTAAGAGACAACGAGGTAAACTTGTAGTTTACCCATATTTATAATGATTTCTATTATACATGTATAATTATACATGTTAATAATTAAATCAAAATTTACAAATGGATATATTTGAACAAGAAAGAAGAGAAAAGTTCACAGCTCATGAAATAATGACAATAAAGGGCTTAATATATAGATTCGTCTATGAACTTAGCAATTTTTGTAACTGCCCAAAATTTAGTGGTGTTGGAAAATACGATTTCAAAATACTAATTTTTGATGATCGAGTTTGAAAATATTATTAATTAATATTTACGAGTCTATTATAATGCTATATTGATTTTTGGTTTAGTAATTTTATTGAATAGATAGTTAATTAAGGTACAAGTGCAATAACCCTAAATTCAGTGGTGTTGAAAAATGAGGTATTGATATCTCGTTTATGTAAATCAAGCTGTAAATATTTTTATTAAATATTTACGGAGTTATTGTATAGGTGAATTAAAGTTTTGATAGGAAACTTGACCGAATTAATGACTAATTAAGGCATAAGAACTAAATTGTAAAAGTGGTAAAAATTAATCACTATGGTGATTGCACATGGTTATACATTTATAAATTGACATTCGGTGGTGACTGCACATGGTTATACACTAAATTGTTAATTAAGCTTAAAAAATTTAACTAATTAAACTTTAGTTAAAGATAATTAAGATTAAGTAATATAATCACATGTATATAAGCTCAATTAAAGAGTTATCACCTTTATTTTTTTCCTTTCTCATCTCCATCTAAGTATTAAGAACCCTTGGAAGCTATTGTTGAGTTCTTTTAACCTTTCAGCCCTCAATTCGGTATGGTTTTTAAATCCTTTTATTGTAATTTTTATGTTTTTGAGGTTCTGGGAGCTTGATTTAGCTAGCCTATGTACCAAATTGTAAAGCTGTTAAAGTTTTCAAAAGTTTCCATAGTTTATTTCTTAAAGTTCTTGATGTTAAAGTGTTAGCTTTTAAGCTTAGAAATGAAAAAGGACTAGTTTATAAAGTTTAATTGCTAGTTTTTGAATATATAGACTAAAGTGTAAATTTTAAAATTGATGATAAATTTCTATAATTATAGATGATGGAGGGCTTTAGAAGGATGAAATTGAGATTGGTTTTGAAATCAAAGCTCAAATTTGAAAGTTATGACAATTTTGGTTTTAGGGATTAAATTGAATAAAATGTAAAACTTTAGGGAGCTACCGAAAATTGAAATCGAATTGATACATGCATATAGTAGACTGCCATAAAATTTTTTTGAATTGATAATTTGGATTAAATAAATTTATAGATTGGGATTTGGACCAACTTGTAGATAATAGCGGAAAAGGCAAATTAGTGGATTAGTCCTTGATGTCTTGTTAATTTTTGATTTGTCTAGTAAGTTCATATGGTACAATTATTTTTAACTTTTTATCTAAATTAAATTATGTATGTATGAATGTTTAATTATACTTTGAAATCTTAACATTTTAATACGAAAGGTGAGATATGGACTAATTTGTAAAGTACTGTAAATGCGATAATTATAAACTTGTATGAAGTACTAAAGGGATATGAGATGTGTTACAGTAGAAGATATGTACATGATGATGCTATAGTAATATAAATGTTACAAATCCAGAATTAATTCTCGCCTGAACTTAGTAAACTATTAGGATATGATTGGCATGCCAATAATGTTAATTGCAAGCTTGTACGGGTTTGCAGTTTGGTGCCTTTGTTTGTAGTTCAGTACCTCTATATAGCACTATGGTGCTTTCTGATTTAGTGTAGTTACCTGTGCATTTTATTTTATTTACTAGAGTTCATCGAGCTAAATGGTAAAAGGAAAGAGATTAATTGTGACAATACAACATAAATTTGATTGTAATGTGTTAATTGTTGTATTGATTATAAAAATGGAAATGAAATGTTGAGATATGTAATAAGAAATGTATTAGCTGGAATTATTATATGATAAGGTTTCAGCTTAACTCACCTAGCTGTTACATGTTATGACATGTAAGGAATTCCTTACCAAGTAAGTAACTAGCTGTGTTTATATGTATAATAAGGTAAGTTTACATTTCAATACCTATGAACTTACTAAGCATTCAATATGCTTATACCGTTGTTTCTTTTCCTTATGGTTTTCAGTTTACGAAACGTGATGATCTGACCGCATAGAAGCTCACACTATCCACCTATCAATTAGGTAGACTTTTACTCATTTTGTAGCTCAGTATTGTGGCATGTACATAGGTTTCTGTCTATGTGTCTCTTGTGAATAATATTTTGGATCGAACTTAGTTTAATGCTTTGTAACACCCCTTTGTCCGAAGGGTCGACCGAATAATCCTAGTGTTACCGGAAGGACTAAGGTCAATATGCAGTAATATGAAAACAAGGTTTCATTTCTTAAGTTATATAGGCAAATGGTAGGCAATGAAGAGGTCATAAATAATGCTTAGTGAACTTTGAATTTGAAACACAAGCCAAAAGAAATAATATGACTATGTAATATCAATTATAGAATGAAATTTGTTGTTCAACGAAGTGCCACAATTGAACAACTTATACAAAAGAAAATTGAACTAGGGTGCGGTCCAGATTCAACAAAGTACAACAAAACAAAACTATAAGTTGGCCATGCCTACAAGTTACCCCGATATGTACATGCAACAAAAATAAATAAAGCTAAATAGTGAAATATTAAATATATTTTCTTAAAAATTTTATTAGGGGTAAAATTATCATAATTTTACCAAAGGTAAAATTGGGATGAGAAAATCATTTAATATAAATATTGAAGTTTATTTTGGGAAATAGAAAAACATAATCAAGTTGGATCATATTACAAAGTACAGGGTCAAAAAGTACTGTAAGTACTCGTAATTGGACCCGATGTGAGAGAGATCCAAAATCCCTTCATGGAATATGAAGGGGCGACAACCCTAGTAGGAATACTAGGGCTGTGCCGCCCATCCTAATCCTACTCTAAGTAGTGAGTGTTTTTCAATTTAAAATAAACTTTTTTAATTCAACAAGGGTTCTACCTTCTTTCCCTATAAATAGATGGCATCAATAGGGATATTAACACACAACTTTTAGATATTGTTATTCTGCCTGAAAATAGAAAGACTTTTGTTATCTAAGAATTAAATATATTTTCCAGATAACGATTCTGCCAGTTTCCATTTGAGAAGAGAATTTTCGTTTTCACCTCCAAAAGAAAAGAAAACTATTTCTAGTTTCTATGTTTGATTTGATTTGATCGAGCTCACATTCGAGGCAATTCGTGGTACGAGAATAGCAGAGAAGATCGTTTGGTTGAAAGTTGGGAATGACAAGAATCTGTCTATCCAAAAACATAGATACAATTTTGGTTTAGGGTTTATTGCTATAAATATGACAAACCGAGTTAGTTTTCAAAAAAATATTTTTCTCTATGCAATAACGTCATTTCCAAATCGGTTTTTTTTTTTTTCCAATAATTGGTATTTGAGATACGGTTGTGCTATATTTTCAGTACAAAAATCGAGATCAAAATTCTCTCTTCTTCATGTATGATTATATTTGATAAGATGTTATTTTCTTGTAATTGTATGCACGTCTAGGAGAATGCATGTGAATGAATGTATAATATTATTTTATTATTTTGGATGATAAATTAAACAAATTTGTGATTCCTAGAAATTTAAATTTAAATTATTATTATCTCGAGCATGTATATTTTAAATCGTGGACTATCATCTCCACCCAATGTTTTATTTTATTATTTATTTAGAATAACATCACCGTGACATGCTCCCACTTCCACAGAGGAATCTTAACTGGCTGAAGTAGACCAAAAGATAACTGATGTTTGGCCTTAACCTTTTGACATGTCAAACAGTGCGATACAAAGGCAGTCACTTCCCATTTCAAACTAGGCCACAAATAAAGTTCTCGGAGGTCCCGATACATTTTATTTCCACCAGGATGTATAACGTAAGAGCTACTATGGGCTTCTTATAGAATCGATCGCCTCAACTCTTTATCGTTAAGCATACAAATCTAACCCTTGAAACAGAAAACCTTGTCGCTGTTCAAGCTAAAATCCGAAGTTCACTAGAATCAATATGTTGCAGACACTAAACTAGATACTTACTGACCAACTGTTTAACTCAAACCTGTTCGACCCATGTTGGTTTAACCTGCAGTTCAGCTAGCAGCCCAACCTCAAACAAACTCAGACGGGCAAACAATGCCCTCAAATCGGTCATCGCTCTACGAGTAAGAGTATCTGTCACCACATTCACCTTACTGGGATGATACTCTATCGTGCAATCATAATCCTTTAGTAACTCAACCCACCTATGTTGCCTAAGGTTTAATTCCTTTTGAGTTAACAGATACTTGAGGCTCTTGTAATCGGTGTAAATGATACACTTCTCACCATACAAGTAGTGCCTCTAGATTTTCAGGGCAAACACAACTGCAGCTAGCTCAAGAACGTGTATAGGGTAATTACCCTCGTGTGACTTAAGCTATTATGACACATAAGCAACCACTTTACCTTCTTTCATTAGAACATATCCCAAAGTAACATGCAACGCATCACTATAAACCACAAACTCCTGACCCAATTCAGGCTAGACCAAAATAGGAGCTTGTGTCAAGACAATTTGAGCTTCTCGAAGCTCGACCACTGCTCATCAGACCGTACAAACAAGGTGTTCTTATGTAACAATTTAGTCCATGCGGACGTGATCAGCAAAAATCCATCGACAAAGCTCTGGTAGAAACCTGCTAAGCCCAGGAAACTCTGAAGCTCAAGCACATTCTTCGATTGTTTCCATTCGACTACAACCTCAATTTTCTTAGGGTCAATTCGGATTCCTTCGGCAGTCACAACATACTCGAGAAAAGAGATCTCTTGCAACTAGAACTCACACTTACTAAATTTAGCATATAGTTGTTTTTCTCGAAGTGTTTGCAGCACTATACGAAGATGCTCGTCATGCTCAATCCTGGTCTTTGAATACATAAGTATCTTGTCAATGAAGACTATTACAATTGATCCAAATACAGATGGAAGACCCGATTCATTAAATCCATGAACGCATCTAGAGCATTTGTCAAACTGAACGGCATCACCAGAACTCATAATGTTCATAACGAGTCCTGAAAGTAGTTTTGTACACATTAGTCTCCTTAACCTTGAGTTGATGGTAGCTAGAAAGAAGATCAATTTTAGAAAACACTAATGCTCCTCGGAACTAGTCAAATAGGTCATCGATCCTCGGTAGCGGAAACTTGTTCTTTACCGTCAACTTGTTCAGCTAGCTACAATCTATACACATTCTTATCGATCCGTCCTTTTTCTTGACAAACAGGACATGTGCTCCCCAAAGAGAAACACTTGGTTTGATGAACCCTCGATCGAGTAGTTCCTGTAGTTGAGCTTTTAGCTTTGCAAGTTCCATTGGTGCCATGCGATAGGGTGCAATGGACATAAGAGCAGTACCTTGTAGCAGATCAATACCGAACTCAACCTCCCTATCCAGAGGTACTCTTGCTAACTCCTCGGGAAAGAAATCCGAGCAATCCCTCATAATATGAATATCCTTTATAGAGAGCTTAGCAGGTACAGATCAGACACAAAAGCAAGGTACACCTTATTACCCTACTGGACTGGCTTTTCAACCATAAGGGCGGATGTAATATTCAGGATTTAGGGGTTATGCGTTTTAACTCATATTTATGTAGTAGTGTGCTTTGTGTGCTGTTTGTAAGTGTATGGGGGCTTCGGGAACCTTGGGGTGTAGGTAGAAGCATTAGAAAAATATTTGACTTTAAGCCTTTAAGGGAGAACTAGGAGAGCTAGGCCTTAAAAAAATTCATGTGTGGGTTATGACACAAGAAATCCCAGTGGTAACTTGGCTAGGAGGCGCCACTTAGAGCTCAGGAGAGTGACGCCTCAGGGAGTGAGAAGGGACCTGGGCTCGAGCAACAAGGGAAGCATTTTGGAGGTTTCTTTTTGCATCAAGGGGAGTGAAGAGTTGGACGGCAATTAGACTCTAAATGGATGAGAATTTGACTTGGTCAAGGCACTTGAATTTTCAGCTAAGAAGGGAGATAAGAGTTTGATTCATTCAAACTCTTTTGAATGAGTGGAAAAGAGAAGTTTTAGGAGGAAAACAAGGGGAAGTAGGTGTTTGAATGTCAGCCGAAATCTAGAGAGGAGGAGTTTGATTCATTCAAACTCTTTTGAATGAGTGGAAAAGAGAAGTTTTAGGAGGAAAACAAGGGGAAGTAGGTGTTTGAATGTCAGCCGAAATCTAGAGAGGAGTAGTGAGAAGGGATACATTCGGCTTTGGGGGTGGAGTGAGCCGAATTTTTAGAGGTGTTCTAGGGTGAGGGAGTGTTGGTTTCATTTTCGGCTTTGTGAGTGAGAGTTCTTGGGTATTTTCTCTAGTGTGCCGAAACCTTCAAACTGCCATTTCAGCATTCTTTCTTTTCAAAGCTAGCTGAATCAAGCCTTTCAATCATTCATCTTTACTTCCTTTGTATTTCTCGAATACCTCATTTCCCTCAAATACTCAACCAACCGATCCTTCCAAGGAACCTTCATCTTTTTCTCTTTTTGTTAGCCGAAACATATCCCTCATTCTCTCCATTATTGCAACTCTTTAAACCCCAAACTCTTCTTCTTCATTCACCCTCTAAAAGCCGAAACATACTCTCCACACTCACCATAGGCGAAATCACACAAACTCCAACCCTTTCTCTTCTTCTTTGCACCGATTCTCCCATTTTCAAAAGCCTAAAGAACCCTTTCCATTGCTGAGACCATAGCCGAACCTCTTTGAGACCATAGCCGAAAGAACCTTTCCCATTGCTGAGACCATAGTCGAATAGTACCTTGGTCGAACCTCCTATCTATCGTTCTTCTTCTCTTCTTTTATTTTCGACTACACTCTTCTTCCATTCTCCTCTATCGCGTTGATCTCCAAGGGCTGTCAGTAAGCCGAATTGGGTGAGTATTGGGGTAAGAGATCTCTTTTGGTCTAAATCTCTCATTATTATTCTGGCCTGCCGAAATCAGAGGCCTAAGCTTGTAATTATGTGTATGGCCAAATCTATGCAAGGTTTTGGATTCGTAACTCTTCTTGGGAGCCGGCGTTAGGGGCATCTAGGAGCTTTCGGGATTCGATTGATTAAGGTAAGAGGATAATGCTATTCAGCCAAAGGCCATACCTTTTAAGTGTTAGCTGATTCTAACTGTGGTGTTGTAGGGGGATTCGTCAGGGGTAAAGGAGGAATCTTTGGGTCTTGGATTTACTTAGTGGAGGAGAGAAAGGGGTAGTCCCTACCCCTAGATTCAAGAAACGCTCAGTTTCTGCAGTATGGGATTGGCCACCGGGGTATGGGCCAACTTCAGAAAGGGACAAACAGATCGCTGTGATCCCTGCAAGTGAAAGTGTCAGTGAGATCGAGAGTGTTGTCCTCTGTGTTTTCAGGTGTGTAACCCCACACTTTTTCTGATAGATTAATGATATTAAATATGTGTTAACAAGACTATGAATAAACATGGCTAAGGGTACCATTCATTGGTACAGTTCGTTCAGGTACGTTATATCTAACCCTTGTTTACAGTGGTTACAATCATTGATATGAAAGCATTTATAATTTCGATATGGGCTTGGGATAAAGCATAAATCATGATATCTATATAATTTGTATGTTGCATGGGCATGCTGGTAATAATGTAAAGGGGAAGTGTTCTGGTGGTTTTACCATATTAACCCGGTGACTCATGTCATAATATTATACTTTCGGTGACAATGTCACAATATCCGGTGGCTATGCCACGTATTAAGGGCGATGAGCAGTTGACTACAGCGACTGCCTTCGAGGGTGTGTAGCGGATGGAGGGTCGATTTAGTAATCCCTATTGGTGTGGCTGACAGGTACGGGTGGTGTGTAGAGGTTGGATAACTAGGCAGGCTCGGGATTGCATCATTGCTTTTACATATATGTGATTTAATATGCTGTGATATGGGCTTATGGCCCGATAATGATTACGGATGGGCTTTGCCCAAAATGTTGTAAAAAAAGGCTATAATCGATTGGGAACCTATGTTGGTTGTTGCACATTGAGTCTGTTGACCGACCCTTCGTGGGCTAACGTTTTGCAAGTGATACTTAGTGCTATGGGCCGGGTCGGCAGGGACTATGTAGTGGCCATGCTCAGTAAATTACGGGTTTTCTTATAATTGAACTCTTTCCGTTTGGTTTAGTATGTTTTCTTTTGGGATTTATTTTGGTATTTAATCTGTAATAAGGCCACTACTTAACTGTTTTAAATTTTGCGTTTAAATTTCATGCCCATGCGATGGTAAACAAATGAGTAACTAAATACTTTTCTTAAAACAACTTCAAATGTTTTATCACCTAATCAACTACGGTTTTCAACTTAATGAGCTCTAAAATTCGGCAAAACTTTAATTTATGAAATATAAAGGATGCGTTTTAAAGAAATACAAACTTAAGCGGCAACTTGGTTATCAACTTGATAAAAATACAAACTTGTTTTCAAATCGTCATATTTTATAAGAAGATAAAATGAGATAAAGCTAAATCTTCCTTAAGGAACATGTCGGATCCGGTTGAGACTTGTGGGCCGGGTTTGGGATGTTTCAACGGAGATTATGTTAGAGAGGTAATCTCGATGTTCACCAATCATTACTGTAACACCCCCAGACCCGGCCCAGATGTTATGGCTGAATCCAGTGATGTCACATCAAAGGGATAATTTCAAAATGACTTTGTTTAGTTAAATTCATGTTTAGTAGGAAGTTTGCATAGTTAAAAACTTAAGTTTAAGATTTAGAACCCAAAATCCTTGCAACTTGTTAAGTTATGATGAAAGCCCATGTTTTAAGAAAACGTCCATATATTATAGTTATTTCAAAAACCATGTTAAGCTTTAGAAATGTAAGTTTAATAATTAGGCAGTTGAAATAATAATAAAACCCAAATGTAAAGTCAAATTGGAGATACAAGGCCTTATTACATCCCAATGAAAATATAGTAATTAAAATAAAGTCATTCGAAACTAATTAAAAAATTTTAAGTAACTTGCAATGTGGCCACCTCCGGGTCCTCTTCCACGTCGAGCCGTCAACTGAGAGTCACCTGAAACATTAAATAAAAGGGTGTGAGTTTCGAAACTCAGTGTGTATGACCCTTGGTAATCCAACCAACATGCGATTATCACATTCGGCCTAAGCCCTATCAAAATTGGTGGTCTTGGGCCTTAGCCCACAATGACCTCATATCACATCAGTATCACACGAATGCAATGCTCCCATCCCAAATCCAACCCTGCACTCCATTTCCCTTCCAACCCTACACTTCTGTGGGGATATAAATGTCAACCCACCTATCCCTACACTCCAAAGGTAGCACCAACAGCGGCATTACTCAAACATGTAGCAAGGCTGCTAAGCCTATAATGGGCTTAAAGCCACCGGTGGATCCACGGTCGTAAAGTGACTATGTGATCCTTACATATCTTCCTTCGTATCATCAAACCCACCCAAGTGCAACATATATCTCATGAATGTAACATACACATTTTCACACATTAAGCACCTAGGGGTATTTTTGTAAATCTACCCTACAGGGAATTTTCATAATTCTACCCTACAGAGGTATTTTCGTAATTTCTTTCATCTCGGGTTTTAGTTATGAACTTTGGCCCATCAACAAGTCCTTGCGGCTAAAGTAAACGGACACTATGCACCAGGTAGGATCTTAGAGAAGAGGAGATGGGTCACTAGGACCGCTTAAGTACCAAGCTCTCCCTAGATCCAATCTTAGACATGCATATGTCCATTGCCACACTCTAGCCTAGCGACTTGTAACACCCCTTACCCGTATACTATGCCAGAACCAGGTACGAGGCATTATCAGACTTAACAATACATTCTACCAAATTCTGAGCCACAAAATTTCACTTATAATTTAAACTTTAACAAACACTGCATACACAAGCATTATAACTCCATGACCAATATGAGCCACAACTCGTGGCTAAATACAGAATAATCCTTATTACCGTTATGAAGCAATACATTTAATCAAATTAATTAACACATATACAAAATGACTTAGTCAAGCCCCTATACATGCCATAACTTAAATCATTTATAAATAAAGATATACCCATAGATAGCTTGATAGTGTGAAGCGATCTCCGACAACCTTCAGCTCGAGTTTGTTTAATAGGACTCTGTAACATGGGAAAGAAAAAGGTGTAAGCTCATAAAGCTTAGTAAGTTCACATGTAAAAATAATAAGCATTAGCAATGAATTTAGCTTACTACTAAGCTGTCATAACTTGCATAAATAATGCTAAGTTCTTACTTTTTCAACTTACTCATTTGTAGCCTTACCAAAGCCTCAACGAGACAAATCCTCACAACAAGTTCTCAAATTGATACAATCATTAAATCACATGCTTATACCTCATTACTCATGTTCACATTAATCTATCTACTTGAATCACTGTCACTAAATTATTTATTTCTTGAACTACAGAGCTCTAAATTACAAACCGCTAATTTTTCCTGAAACTAGACTCACATATCTACATACCATAAAATTTCTAGAATTTTTGGTCTTTCCATTTAGTATAGTTTATTCATTAAAATTTCCCCTATTTCACTGTTCGACTATTCTGACCTCTCTTCATTATGAATCAATTATCTCTTCATACAGAATTCAGATGACTTTATTGTTTAGTTTATTTGAAACTAGACTCATTCTGGATTTCAAGAATATAAATTATATCACATATTTATTTTTGTAAAATTTGTAATGATTTTTCCAAGACAGAACAGGGGATCATGTAGTCATTCTGAACCAGTCTCACAAATATATAAATATCTCAAATTATACAAATCCTTTGTTTGCTCTATTTCTTTTATAAGAAAATAGACTCAATAAGCTTTAAATAAATATCTTATCGAACTTATAATTAAATTTTGAATATTTTTGGTGATTTTTCAAATTCACGTCACTGCTGCTGTCCAAAACAGTTTTATTTGTAAATTTTTGTTCTCACTCACTTTAGTTGTATTCATTACTTACCTATAACAATCTTTCCAATTTCCGATTACATATCGAGCATATCGCTCATACGTTACATATGCATATACCTACACTTATCATTACAAGCCACACATAATTTCACTTAATCAATTTTTCCGGTGAACTCATCGGTAACCTTATCAAAGGCTTAGAATACAAAGGGCACCTTACTTAATAGCTTGCTTACATACCTGCAACATTCTCACTTAACACATGAGTACTCTTTCATAATATAGGCATATTACCAATCATGTCATAGAGTGTCACAAGCATAACTGGAAACTCATCACTTACTTAATACTTGATAATCTCAATTACTTACAATCTCAATATTAAATAAGCCTTAAATGCATACCTGTGCTCTTTCTTCATGTTCTCACCTTGTCATTTCTTTGACTTACTCTTTGGATTACTCAGGAACATTTTCCTTTTTGAACTTACCATTGCCATGTCTTGACATGGTCTTTACGTGGTATCCTTGCCTTATGAACTCGCCAATGCCATGCCTTGGCATGGTCTTACATGGTATCCTTGCCTTATGAACTCACCAATGCCATGCCTTGGCATGGTCTTACATGGGACCTTTGCCTTATAGTAACTTATCAATGCCATGTCTTGACATGGCCTTACATGATATCCTTATCTTACCAAATGCCATGTTCCAAACATGGTCTTACATGGTATCCTTGTCTTATTGCCAATGCCACAACTTGATGTGGTCTTACATGGAGCCCTTAATCAATGCCGATGCCATGTCTTGACATGGTCTTACACGAGATCCTTGCCTTACCAATGCCATGTCTTGACATGGTCTTACATGAAACACCCCACACCCGGCCCACGAGCCTGAATCGGATCTGGTATGTTCCTTAAGAAAAACGGTTTTGAAGTTCTTTATTACTTAGAGATAATTTGTGTATTTTTCGAAAGATGTTGGTTTTGGGTTGGGCTTAGGTTGGAAACCCGTTTACTTAATTTTAGAAGAACAATTATTTAAAGTGACAAAAAAAAAATCTAGGGTTTATTTTAGGAAATATGTTTTTAAACAATCATTAATTTTAAAGTAATTCGTAACATAATAATAAAAATTTAAACAGAAATGAAGTAATCAAACTTGGGCCTTATGGCCTTATTACATCAATTAATTTCCAAAAATTAAAATGAAAAGTACTTAGCAAAAATAAAGTCCAAATCGTTTATTTTTCTCCTGCATGGCCACCTTCAGCTCCTACCGACCCGGTCCATTACCGCTCATCACCTGAAAAATAGTCCCACAAGGGGTGAGTCTACAGACTCAATGTGTACACAAAACTAACAATCAACAGATCAGGCATACATATTCATATCAAGTACATATTCGAATCAAATGATGCAACCCAAACCCAAGCCTATTCGTCCATCCGCTACACACCACCCGTACCTGCCAGTCACACCGTGGGGACTACTAAGTCGACCCTCTATCCGCTACACGCCATCGAAGCGATCATTTGCAATGACGTGCTCATCGACCATATAATTTGTGTCATTAGACACCATATTCGATAATGTAACCGGTTACCAAATTCGGATAATGTAACCGGTTACCATATTCAAATTATGTGACCGTAGTCACCATATTTCGTTGGTGAGACCGAAGTCAACACCTTCTTCCCCTTTCACATATAGCCCGAAATGCCCCAAATATTATTATATCATGCATAACATATTATTTCTCATTCATGTTACTATTCACATGTTCAAAATATATCATATTCGTAATCATATCAGAAGTAGGAAACGTACCTGGGTACTCTTTACCACCTTTGTAGTACTTAGCCATATTCTCATTCTTATGCATATTCATATATTAAAATAATTATTGCCATAATATATTGAAAGTTAGTGTGAGTACACACCTGATTCGCTTAATAGATTCCTTGAAATCCCGAAGAACGATCTACCGATCTAGATCTTTACTCCTATATTCGGCCAATCATAAAAACATATGAATCAACCTATTTGGCTTAAAAACCAAATCCTAGTAGGATTTGTATCACTTACCTTGTTGCCGAATTGGATGATGGTAAATCAAGTCCCAAAAATCACTAGTATCCTTTCCTTGAAATCGGCTAACACTAAATTCATTAAGCATGGTTAGTTTGACTTCGTAAAATCACAAGAAATAAATCTGAGTTCCTTGGCCAAATATAATGTTTACTTACCTCTAATTTCCCGAAAATTCCTCTTGATTGTGATCTTAAATCCTTGAATCCCGAAAGATTTCTCCTTGTACTTGACAGTTGTAGAAACCCTTTTTGATGTTGTAGTTGATTTCTCCTTTACTTAGAATCAACAAAGATTCGGCTTTGACAGTAGAAACAGAGAAGAAAATAGAAGAAGAGAAGATGGATTTTGCTTAAAGAAAAATTCGGCAGAGAGTGGGAGAGAGCTAGGAAAATTTCGGCACACTTAGGAAAAGATGAGAGAAAATCCTTAATTCTCCTCCTTTGGCCGAAATTACTAGGCCAAGAGTCCTTGCCTTAGCCACCACTCTTCCTTATGATAATATTATCTCCTTTATTTAAAATAAAAGCATTTAATCCATCATTTATCTCCTCAAATAATCCCATTAAAGAAAATCCTTTATTTATCACTTATTATTCACATATTTATGAAAATAAAACACCTCTCTTTTTAAACACATGTGCCGTCCACTCTCCTTCCGAAGCAAAATTAAAACTTCATTTATTTGCTTCCTTTGTGACTCGAACCTGTGCCCATGCCTCTTGCACATGGCGCCATTTCCATAGGCCCTAAGTGCCATCTTCAGGCCACTTTTCCTAGCCCGTTTGTGTGTCAAATTTTACCAACTTTTTCTTTTAAGGCCCTCTTGCCTTAATCTCCCATTTTAAACTTTAAAACTCATCATTTTAGGGTCATTTCAAGTTTCCTAAAATTTTCGATCGGCTCACATTTTGCCATTTTCTTACATTTCAAAGTTTCCCGAAATGTGTACTTTCCATTTTTGGATCATTTCCATTTTCATTTCTTAGTTTCCAAAAATGTACTTTCCATTTTTGAACCATTTCCTTACATTTCTAGGTTTCCTAAAATGTTCATGTCCTAATGCATTTCCAGTTTCCAAAATATTCATTTCCATTCATTTTCATACATTTCTGAGTTTCCAAGAATTTCAAAAATTTATTCATAATGCTTAAGACTTGTCATTTCATACAATTAAACCGAAAATGCATAGGCCCTTTCCAGGATGTTACATTACATGGTATCCTTAACCGTCAATTCCTCCTTAAATGCCATGTTATGAACATAGACTTTTCCGTCAATTCTTCCTTAATTGCCATGGTATAGCCATGGACTTTGAGATATCAATGCCTTGTCAAGTCATAGCCGAAACATACTAGCTCAAATTCTCAAGGTTAGTCGCATAACTCAATAATAACATTACTAAAAACAATAATTGCATAATAATAAAATGCTACTCAACTTACATACTTACATTCTAAATCTCATCATATCATCAACTTAACTTATTCTCATCAAACTTTGCTAGTCAATACTTTCTTGTTATCATACAAAGCCATAATACAAAATATGGTCTAACATATAAATTATACAAGTTCTCTTTCCAGTATTGAGTTATTATCGAACATTAATCATTATATTTGAAACTCAATACTATAGTATTTATGGCCAAAATATCAATTTATCATTCAAATATGCATAATTAAATGCTTATTAAACATATGAACTTACCTCGATACCAAAACGGTCATTTTGCCAACTTTCCTAATTTTCGATTTTCCTCCTGTTCTAGGTCAAAATCTCGTTTTTCGGGATCTAAGACATCACATTTCACTTATTTAATTAATGTACTACTCAAATCAGTCCGTAACTCAAACTTTGGCAAAATTATAATTTTGCCCCTAAACTTTTGCATAATTATGATTTTGCCCCTAGGCTCGAAAATTAAACTTCATCCCTTATTCTTATGTTTTATAACATTCTGATCAGTTTTCCCTCCTATGGCAACATCAAATTCTTGCTCTAACATGCACTTATGTACATTAGGTATTTTTGCCAATTATGTTGTTTTACTCGTTTTCACTTAAAATCGCTTAGTAAAAGTTGTTTAACATAATTCTAAGCTTCATATTTTGCCATAAAACATCAAAATAAACACATTTCTCTTACAGGTATTTTTCCAAATATGAACCGTAGGTTAAATTATTGCTAGAATAAGCTAAATCAAGTTACCGGGACTCCAAAAACATAAAGAACACGAAAAACGGGGCTAGAATGGACTTACCATGAAGCTTGGAAAGCTTGAAAACCCTATCCATGGCTTCCCACATGTTAAATTCGGCCTAAGCTTGAAGATGGACAAATTTGGCATTTAAATTTTGTTTTTAATTCATTTAATTCACTAAATTACCAAAATGCTCCTTAAAAAAATCTTTTGAAACATACCCATCCATGTCCATTTTTGTCCACCAACTTAACCAATGGCCTAATTATCATTTAAGGACCTCCAATTTAAAATTTCATAACAATTGGACACCTCTAACATGTAGAACTCAACTTTTTCAGTTTTTACAATTTAGTCCTTTTAACTAAATTGAGTGCCCAAATGTCAAAATTTTCGAATGAGATTTTCACGAAATCATTCCATGAAATTGTAGACCATAAAAATATAAATAAAATAAATTTCTCAACATCGAATTTGTGGTCTCGAAACCACTGTTCCGACTAAGCCCAAAATCGGGCTGTTACACAACTTGTCCACAAACATGTTTGATTATTAAATTAAGTTTTATGCTAGTTAAGAATTTATCAGAACTAGGCCTAGAGTCCATTAAAACCCTAGCATGCATTTCTAAAATCCTATAAGGCCCACTGAGCCCAATCATGTCCATATAGCCCATTAAGCCCAATCATGTTTATATAGCCCATTAGGCCCGATCATAATCAAATCATACAACCATCCATATCAATCCATCATTCAATTCCACATATCAACTCTTTCCAATTTGGGCCCACGAGCTCGGTAAGCCCATTTAGCCCCGTCTGGCCCGGTCGGCCAAATAGTGGCCCGAGACCATGAGATCGCTCTCTTAGCCCCTGTAATCGTATCAATGTTGCCACACGAATGTACACACGCTCATGCGGTTACCGGTGCCAACCTTTCAACTTTTTGGCTCTTGCCGATTTGTTGTGTGTGAAGTGTATGTACACACCTGGTTAATGTGACGTGCTACACTATCCCTAGCCTTGAACCTACAACCAATACCAATCTACAATCAATCACACACTTAACCACAATATTTACCCAAAAAACTGAAGCCTTACCATAATCTTACCATGTGCCACCAGTTCTAGTAGCCCTTCCTTAGCTACTATTCACGTAGATCTGTACCCACACATATACTATCAATAATCAAGTGACTCATATTCCACACAAGTCACCTCTATAAGCCCCACTTACATTCGGCCACTTACTAATCCACAATTGAGACGAGTACACTTACCACTTGCTAGCGATCCTTACCATGCTTGCTATCTTTGAACCCTACCCTTGTTAATACAAGGTTAACGACAAGAAAGAGTTAGATAGCCCTTCAGCTTTTAACAAAACACACTAAGGAGGTTGACTGAGTACTTACCGAATCCCACCTTTGATCCTGCGGCCTAGATAGCTACTGAACGAGATCTGGCTTTTAACACTTGATCAACAGATTTGTGATGGAGGAAAAACAACAAAGAATCGGCAAAAAGATAGGGTTATTCGATTATAAGGGAGTATTCGACTTTCAGAGAAAGAAGAATAGCACAACATCAATAGGGATTTTGGCAAAAAGGAATGATGGTTTTTCGACAATGGAAGTATTCGGCAATAGAAGAAAGAGAGTAAGGGGGAGAAAAGAAAAGTAATGGAAAACCCAAGGAAACTTTCAAAGGAATTCGGCACCCCCCTCAGGTCAAACTCACTCCATTAAGTCAGCTGAAAGTACCACACCCTAAATCTCTAACGAAACCCGTATATATACCTTATCCACCCTAATTGACTGACCTAGAGTACTGATCATAGAAAACTCCCTAGCAGTATTCTCAATAGATATATCCAATTTTACAGAAATAGTACTAGCAACATATGAGTGAGTAGACCCAATATCAATCAGAGCAAAGTACGTAATAGAATGAATAAGAAACATACCCACTACAACATCGACGTCTTCACTGTCCTCACGACGTCTCACCGCATAAACCAATGCAGGCTGTTGAGCCTCAGCCTGACCCACACCTCTACTCGGTGTTCTTTGACCTCTACCAGAGCCATTACCACCCTTGGTGTAACACTCAAAAAAAATTTCTATTCTTATTTCTGTGAAATCTTGACACAAATATGTGTCTACTTCAGTGGTTATATGTTCTGGGTGTGTGTGGGAGGTCCCAAGTTCAAGCCCTACCTTTGGCAAATTTTGATATTTTTCTGATCTAAGCCTTGTGTTTGGGGAGTGGGCTTATATTTAATTGTTTGTAGAATCATATCAGAATGAGCCTACTGGTTCGAGTGGTAAGGGGGTCTGTGTGTTGTGTGGAGGTCCTATGTTTGAATCCTTGTGCAAGCATGGGTATTTATTTTTGTTTGGTTTTGCGCAAGTGTTTTAGTGGAGTTGGGTTTCTGAGAAGTGGATGTTAGTGGGTTAGTGGGGAGTTTGGATTTGAGAGTTTTCATAATCTGATTTTATTTTATCTTTCTTTTCTTTTTTTCAAAAAATACTTTCCTTTGAACTTTCTTTTCCAAAATTCCCTATTTCCTTTTCCCCTCTGCCGATTTTTGTCTTTTCCTTTTCTATTCAGTATTCCAACTTGCTTTCCTAGGTGCAACGTTTGATTTTGTTTAATTGGTAAGTTTCGTAAGAATTCGATTGTATAGTTTTCATGGTTGGTGTTAATTGGGAGATTGTATTTTCTTTTGATTAGGGGTTGAACAAGTTTCTACTAGTGCTCCTGTAGCGAATTGAACTTTAGGGAGGATCCTTTTCGTTACCGGTAAGTACTCGAATGTGTTGTTGAGTATAATGAGTTTTCGTTGTGGAATTCTCCATTAAAATTTTAAGGGTGTGTCTGAGATCGAGCTTTTGGTTACGTTGTTTGTAGGTTTCAGGAGGCTCAGGAGTGGTTTTGCATCGAAATGATACCAGGTGTGAACCCGAGACGCAAGAAAACGAGTTTTCGGCAAAAGTCAAAAACCTTACTGGTCGATGCCACATGGCTGTGTGGTAGGCCGTGTGCAACAACATGGTCATGTGATCGATGAAGGCCAGGCCGTGCGCAAGACATGGCCGTGTGATGGCTAGAGTGTGGCTGTGTAGGCTACACAGGTTAAACCAGACTAGGCGTGTGGGCCTACATGGGTGAGTCACATAGGCGTGTGAACTTTGGGCCATGCTATGTGATCCACACGGGCAAGGCCAATCTGGGCGTGTGGGCCCATTTATCTGAACTTTTCCTTAGGGTTGCATGGGTCGTCTCAAACAATTGTGGGTCTATTGTAAGGTCGGTAAGGGCTAGCAAAACCCTAAACTGTATGATCTATTTGACTGATATTCTATATTGAGCATAATAGTATATACATGTTATATTTGCATGTAAGCAAGTGAGCATGGCTAATCTGTATGTCTGAAACTGAATATTCTGTAACTGATATTGGGGTTGGGATGATGCTTATTGGAGGAAGTGTTCTGAAAGGCTTTTGTGCCTATTATCTGGTAGCATGGCTGCATTATATAATTGTTATGTGCTGCCTCAGTACAGTATGGTGTGTAGGGCTCGGTGGGTGTTTTAAACCCCACATAGTGTGTAGGGATGGACGGAGATGGTGTGTAGAGGATGGGGCTAGGATATCTGATTTTTGATTCTGATCTGCATATCTATATTTGTATCTAAAATGGGCTTAGGCCTGAAATTTGCATCTATATCTGTAATGGGCTTAGGCCCAAATCTGTATTTGACTGATTCTGTTTTTTATGTGCATGCTTAATTCTGTGGGGTTACACACTGGGTTTACGTAAACTCACTCCTTTCTGTTTAATTTGTACAAGTAATCCACAGAGTTAGGCAGATCGGTACATCGGAGGACTCAACGGTGACCACTCGCCATAAACTGTTATTTTGCTTTACGATTTAAATTAATTTTTGGCTTTTGATTCAAGAGTTTGTATTTTCTGGGACTATATGGACCGTTTTAAACTGTTTGGCCCTGGTTTTGGGTTTTTGGAGTTACTTACTTATGTTTTTCACTATGATGGTTTTTATCTAAAAAGATGTTTTCCAAAAATATCAAACGATTTATCCTAAACTTAACGATTTTATAAGCTTTCGCTAAAAACATGTTTTATCTCTAAGTGACCAAATGAAAGAGAGCTTTGAAATTAATAAGAATGATAAAGGCTAATGAATTGGAAAGATTTGAACATAACGACAATGGTTTTTCAACCCATTTCATGTGACACCTCCAGATTTAGCCATAACGTCTAGGTCGGGTTTGGGGTGTTACACTTGGCCACCCCACCGCTCCTAAGCGGATCCTGAGTTACTCTCGGAGGCTGAACGAGACCTAGAACTAGAGTTGTAACACCCCAAACCCGGCCCATACATTTCGACCGGATCTGGTATGCTACGGGTTGTACGTTGAAAACTTTTGCCTTGTTGGTTTTGGAAATCATAGATTTATTAGGCAATAATTAATAAATAAGTGACATTTAAAAAAAACCTTTGTATTATTATTATTTCGTAAAATTAAACCTTTGACATAGTTTCATAAGTTGCAAATATTAAAAACTACCTAGGCGAATATAAACTATGGGGCCTTATTACCTAAATATTCCCAAAATGAAACTTAAAGGAAAAACCGAAAATAATTTATAGAAATAGAAACTTGATGGCCCCTCGAGTCCGTCTCGGCTCCCATGTCCACGATCTACTGCTCATCTGAAAAGTTAGGGAAAATAAAGGGGTGAGTCACCAAGACTCAGTGTGCAAATCCTGAAAACACATAAAAGGCTTGGGCCCACAAACATATTATGAGCCCTGGCCCATACAAAATGGCAACAATCATAATCACATGACAGATAATAAATGATGCAAAGCCCAACCCATCCTAGAATTCCATCCTCTACACACTAACCCATACCAACCATTACACCTTGAGGATTTCTACAATCAACCCCCCAACCGCTACACACCACATCGACAGTCATACTGCCTATTCCTTATAAATCAGGAATTTTAACGTGGGTTTTCTACCACCGATCATCAAGTGACCTAACATTTCATTTCGTGGGTTTTCTACCACCGATCACCATGTGATCTAACATTTCATTATGTGGGTATTCTACCATCGATCACCATGTGATCTAGCATTTCATTAGGTGGGTTTTCTACCACCGATTACCATGTGATCTAACATTTCATTAGGTGGGTTTTCTACCACCGATCACCATGTGACCAATCATGCTCTTCCCCTTTTCATAATAAACCCATCCCATGCATACATTCATGCAAAATCAAACAATCTACTACCTAAGAGTTTACAGTCTTTTGCATACATCGATACACATAGAGAAGTTCTATGATTACATACCTAGCATTCCTTGCCTAACCCTTTTTGGGTTTCATTTGACTGTCTACACAGCCACTTTCTGGCTTTTTAGCCCATAACATAAACATATATATATTCATACAGATTATTAGTATGTTAGAGATCTACACACGACTGTTCATACAGCCTCATTTTCTGCTTTTCAAATTTCCTAACAGTATAATACAAAATAAAACTTATGTGATAAGGATCTACACACCTGATTACTGTTAGAACGAGACCCTCTAAGTTGACGCTACCCGTAGCCAACACCACTGCTATCTGCCTAAGGTGTTGTTCAGAAGCCGGTCCACAACCAAGTGGCCAATCTCGAACGGTAGATACCGCTCGTTTCTTAAACTTAGGGATTCTCTCATTTGCCTAATCCATATTTAATCCAGCACAAGTCCTTGTCAGAACTACTATCACAATATATGATCGTTAATCCTTATCATAAAGTTAAGATCTTGTATACAATGAACGAATCTAGTAAAATCTAGGGAAAATCTCCTTACCTTAAAATCCCGAAATTGGAGACTAACGATTTTCGGCTTTTAGATCTAGACGACCAAGTTTCCTTCAAATCCCGGAGTACCGCCCAACATAGAACCATTAAACTATTAGCTTTTCAGCTTTTGCCTTTCAAAAACTAAAATAAAACGTGAGAAACTAACAGAAGTCGACACTTACCTTAACATAGGGGATTCGGCTAGCACTAGAGAGAAGATTCAGCAATGCCAAAGAAAAATATTTAAATGCCAAAATAATAGAACTAACTCACAAATGGGATGAATAGAGAAAAACTATGGAGATTTTGGCTTTTTAGAGAAATTGACACAAGAAAAAAAGAATGGAAAAGAGAGTGAAGGGAGAGGTTTCGGCTTTTGAAGAAATTAAAGAAAAGAAATTGTAGAGGGAGAGACTAAGAATTTCGACACAAAGAATGAAGAGGAAATTAGGGTTTAAATGCCAGAATCAATGAGATATCCCCCTATTTATAGAAATTTCGGCACTCCTATCAAAAACCCGAAGTACCCTTCCTGATAACTAAAAATCAAGCTAATTAAAAAGGGAAAATTTGGCACCCCTTTTCCATAAAGTAGCCGAATTCTTTACTCCTCTAGGTGATGGAATTTGGGCCAACACCTAGCCTTGCAGATAGCTCTTATCTATTCTCCTTTTATCTTCCACATTATCAACTATAATATCTATATTATCCTATTCATATAAATCCTCCTATTTTTGAGCCTTGTTGCCATCCACTCCACCTAACCCAAATGCCGAAAATTAGCTAACTTAAATTAAAAGAATTGGGCTCCAAGAAACTTAAATTTTGGCCCCTTATCTTCCTTGTTGTGCGTCACCTCCTTGCTCCCTAAGTGGCGCCACTGACCCCTGGGCCACAAGCCCATGTTGATAATTTAAACACAGATTCCACCTTTTAAAACTCTATAGTGCCCAAACAAAAATTTCACCGAGGCCTTGACCACATCCTGAGCCCAATTTGGACCCCTAACAGTTAAATTAACTCATTACTCATTTTCACCCATTAAGCGCATAGGCCCAAAAATTCAGGATGTTACAAGAGTCTATGCCACAGTGAGCACCTGGTCTAATCGACGAGGGTAATCCCACATACGATGCTCCATCGATCCACATCAGAGGCATGCTTCCAATTTCTTTCAACACTCGCCTGGATGGCACCTCCCACAATCACTACAAAGCTAAACCTCAGTCGTTGACACTGATGCCTTGGTCCTTGGAGGCCCTTCGAATCTCGCCCTTTTCTTAGGGTGCGGTCCAGAACTAGAGGGACTCGAATCCCTCTTTACCTTACTTAGACTTCTCTCTCGGTCTTGTCTCTCGCACTCATTATGCTTTACCTCATTTGCTATCTTAGCCTTCTCAACAAGGACTGCGAAAACCCACTCCCATTGAGGAGCTATCAAAACCTGTAGATCGTAATGTAGACCCTCATCGAATCTCACACTCTTGTCATAATCAAATACTACTAAAGCTCGACTATACTTGCTCAATCTCAGAAACACAACCTCATACTCGACCACAAATCTCTCACCCTGAACCAAATTCATAAACTCACTTTGACGAACCTCTACATAGCCCGCCCCTACATATTTACTATGGAAGACAGTTTTAAAGAAATCCCAATTAACCTGTTCAGGCCGAGCACCATGCACAACCGTCAGCCACCACAGATAGGCTGCATCTTGGAGCAGAGATACAGCTCCCCTCAATTTCTTAGTTAGAGTGTAGTTAATATCAGTCATGATACGTTCGGTCGCCTCTCACCAATACTCGGCCACTTAGTGGCAACTCCAATAACTGTAACACCCCTAACCCGTATATGTTGTCAGATTAGGGTTATGAAGCATTACCAAACAATTAGAACATTTATACTTAGTTTCATTCAATAACATAAACATATCATAAACCAACCATACACATACATATCATCCCTAAATCGAGCCATTGAGACCCTAAAAATGCTTTAGGAACAAATTGGGACCCATTTGAAATTATTTGGAATGTTTAGGAAAAAGTCACAAAATTTGGGAAAATAGAGGTCACACGGTTGAGACACACGCCCGTGTCTCAGGTTGTGTAACCTTTGAATTAGGGACACACAGCTGTGTCCCAACCCTTGTCCTCACCCATGTAACTCTCTGAGTAGGGTCACACAGCCGTGTCACAAGCCCGTGTGCCAGGCCGTGTAACTCTCTGAGTTGCCGCAGATGCCCGTGTGCTAGGCTATATTCTAGGCCATATAACTCACTGACTTGCATACAAAGGAACTCTCAGATGGCACATGATCATGTCGCTAGGCTGTGTGTCATACACGGCTGAGTCACACGCCCATGTGGACCAAAAATTCACCTAGAATCAAACTATTCCCAGTACCGTTTCATGCATAAACCTTTAGGTCTTTTGTGCACATATACAAGGCATTAACACCCTATCAAAACATACATATAATGGCCATTTCAAGAGTCCTAAATCAACTAACTAATATGCCATTCAAGGCACCTAAAATGCATTTAACAACATTTAACTAAACATGTCAATTTTACCTTATTGCAATCACCGGTTCTAGTTTAAAAACTTACCAAATCATGCCACAAACTTGAACATGCCATAAAAGTCATTCAAACATGTATCATAAGACAACAAAAATAACAAAAAAATATTATGGCATCAAATGGTATCAACCAAGCTAACTTTCACAACTTATACATACCAAATCATCAACTAAACAATAAACTAAATACCATTACAAGTCCACCTATACATGCCGTTATAGCCTTGGCCAAAAAATTTAAAAACTATCGATATTTATGCTAAATACTGTGGTAGATCTCTAGCGAGCTTCCAAATCGATCGAGCTTCTAAAAATCTATAAAACATGGAAAAGAAACTATATAAGCAATTAATGCTTAGTAAGCTCATATAACTTAAACACAACTTACCATTTCATTTGAATAATGTAAATAGCGTAAGTGTAATACCAACTAAACCATAAGCTTCACATAATGCCTATACTACATCACAACTTCACAAGTTAGTACATGTAACACCCCTAACTTGTATCTGTTGTCAAAATAGGGTTACGGAGCATTATCAGAGTTTTCATTTCAAATCAATCAAAATTTTAAAAATTTTATTTCATATCATTAATCATATCCAAACCAATCAAATGCATACATCTGTCCCTTATACGAGCCTTTGAGGCCCTAAAAACACATTAGAAACAAGTCGGGACTAAGTAAAAAAACATAGAGAAGTTTTTAGAAAAAAATTGAACTTTTCAAACTACAGGGGTCACACGGATAAAACACACACCCCTGTCTCAGGCCGTGTGAACATTCAAAGCAAGGACACATGACCATGTCTCAGCCCGTGTCCGTGTCCGTGCCTATGTATGCAACATCCCAAGTTAAGGGGTCCTGCATTTCATGTTTCCGTGTGTTTGGCTTGTTTTACTTGCTATTTGGATGTGTTTGGGGGTCTTAGGAAGGCTCGGGTTCGAGCCAGAGTCTTGGTTAAATTTTTGCTTTAAGGCACTTTAGGAGGGAAGCTGGTGGAGGTAGGTCTTATGTATAATTGAGTGTAATTTGTATCACAAGATGGAGAGTAGTAGAGTGGCTAGGTGACGCATTGGGAGCAAGGGGGATGACGCCTCAAGTGGAGCTTGGAGGAGAAGAGAGCAGGTTCGAGTTGCACAGCTTGCATTTTGGAGTTTCTTTTTTGGCGTCAGGTTGAGAGGTGGCAGATTTCGGTATAGACTCTTGAAGGGTGAGTGTTGAAGGGGTCAAAATGTTTGAATGGGTGGCCATGAGGTGTTGATGGAATTTGAATGGGTCAAACGAAATCAAATGGATGATGAAGAGGGAAAGTAGGAGGAAATCATGGGGGGTAGTGTTGGTGGTGGAGTTGGTCGAATTTGGGGAATTGGTGGAGTTGAATTTCGGCTAGGGGTGTAGTGGTTGGCAAAATTCAGCATTGTGGATGTGGAGAGCTGAAATAAACCGTAGCTTTTGAATGATTAGGTGCCTGAGAGTCTTTAGGAGCATTTTAGTTTCCTCTTTTGTCATTTTCGGTCATTGAGTGAGAGTAGTAAAATCAAAACTTCAACCCTCTCTTGGTATTCTCTTTTTTCTTTTGTTTTTTCCCTCCTCTCATCTTTTTCTCTTCAACCGAACCTGGTGCTCTCATTTCCGTTTCACCATTTGTTACTTGTTTCTTCTTCATAACCAAAACACCTTTTGCTTTTTTTCTCCTTCTTGTTCCTTTGGTGATAGCCGAATATCAGAGTGGTGATTTGTGCCTTCTCTATTTCTTTTCTTCCATCTACTATTTGATTATTCATAGTCAAATCTGCACACTTTTTATTGATTTTGCTAGTAGCCGATTATAGACTCTCCTCTCGTCAATCTCTTGGTTCGGTAAGGAGCTTTATTCTCTTTTCTTCTTGTTCTTCTTCCTCTTTCTCTTGGTTTGGTTAAACCGAAGTTCTGGCTCACTTCTTTGGGCACTGACCGATTGTAGAGGGCTGTATCTCGAACATCTCTTTTTCATGTGGCCTATTTTCAAGTGGATCTTGGTAAGTAGTTGTTGGCCGAATGGGTGGTAAGGGGTTCTTATCGACTTGTTTGGCTGAAAGGCCACTTCTTTTGATCTATTTGGAAAACTGATTCTAACATGGTGATTATTTAGGGACTCAATCGATTTCTTAGGCTAACCTTCTAGCTTTCAGTTTCTGTTAATCGAGGTGAGGAGCTTCTTCGATTTGGGTACCTATTCTTTCTATTTTTTTTTGCCTTAACCTAGTTCTTTGATCAAGATCTTTTTATGGACATGAATGCCAGTCAAGTAAAGGAGGGGGCTGAACTCGTACTCCCCATACCTAAGTTTAGGAAACGTGCAGTATCGGCAGTACGAGACTTTCTGCCGGGCTGTGGTAGGGAACCGACATCTGCTTGGGATAAGCAGATTACGATTGTTTCTTCTAGCAATAGTATCAACAATATTGAGAGTTTAGTTCTCCGTGTTTACAGGTGTGTAATTCTCAAACCTTACTTTATTGTGTTGTAAATGGATATGCATATGCTGATTGAAAGCCAAAAACTTTGGTAATGATTATCGAGTTACCTTGGAGGGTAAAATCAGGGAGACCAGGTTAGTCATAATTGTTATGACATGTATGTATCGTAGCATGAAAAGATAAATGCATGATTGTTGATGCTTATTGATGTATGTTATATTTATTACATTATGCCAGTATGTTGCATGGGACGAGATTATGATATTGATGAAAGGGAAAATGTTTATCGGTGACTTTTTCACACTACTTCTGATGGCTCGGTGCCATACACTTATCGGTGACTTGGTCACATTATCGTAGTGGCTAGGCCATATATATCGGTACTCTGTCACATTATATCGGCTTTGAGCAGCATGACTGTTAGCATGACTGCCAAAGATGAGTGTAGCGGATGGAGGGTTGTAGAAATCCCCCAAAAGTGTCGAGGTTGGACATATGAAGTGGAGTGTAGAGGATGGGCCTCTAGGTTGGGTTGGGTTGCATTGCACTCATTATTGATATGCCATGACATTAGGGCTAAGGCCCAATATAGTACTGTGGGCTTAGGCCCAGTTATCGTTGTAAGGGGAATTGCACACTGAGTTCTCGTAACTCACCCCTCTGCTAACTTTTGTAGGTAATAATTCTTAGATCAGTGTACTTATGCCGGGTGGCCATGCACGGGTTTTTATTCAACTAAACTTTGCTTTATTTATCATTTTCTACTTTTGGGGATTTTTGTTATGTAATAAGGCCACTATTAATTTGGTTTAATTTTGGCTTAAACTTTAGACGTTTTAGTTACAAATTAATCATTAAGACGATTCTTTATAAAATTCAAATAGAGGTTTCTCTCACAACTTAATCAACAATTTTATAAACGAAGTTTGACAACAAACCTCAAGATTAAACTAATGTAACGTCAGGTGTTTTCAAACGTCACCTAAACACAAGGATTGGGCTAATTAAAATCTTCATAAAATGACCACTGATGTTTCGAATGAACTACTAAACTTGAAGTTTTCAAAAAAAGATTTTAAAAATTCTCTGAAGAACGTGAAGTTTCATAAAAATCTTCCCATGTGACATTTCAGATCCGGTCGTGGTGTTTGGGTTGGGTTTGGGGTGTTACAATTGTGGTATCAGAGCCCGATTTAAAAACTCAGCTATGGGTTTTGGGTTCAAATCGTTTTCCAAAATTGGTTTAAAAATGGTTTGGAAAAAAATATATGTATGAACATGTTTCTGGAAGCGTGGCACCTGAGTCTCTGACACCAAATTAGTACGGTAAGTCTTCTGACTAAATTGAGTGATTTGCATGAAGTAGTTACATTATGCCATGAATGCTAGAATTAAGAAACTCAACTTTAGAGATTGAAACCTTTAGATATACATTTGTCTTGCGGAAAACTACTTTTAACTCTACTATCATAAGACTACCCGATAATAAACAGTGAAAGAGATGCTAATGTATAAAGTTTGTAATCAGATAAAAATGTTACGATATACATGAGTGCTAGAGGACGTGGACGTGGTGCACGCAACCGTGGTAGGGGCCGGGGTGCTGAGGCTGAATTCTCGGAAGCAGGACATGAGCCTGAGGGTGAAGCGCCAACATCACCCATGGCAGAGGCGGGATCCCTAGATAGAATTGGTGGAGATGATGCTTTGTCTCAGGCGATGTTACATGTGCTGGAGTGAGTTGCTGGGGCAAGCACTGGGACAGCATCTTGAAAGTCTATTCCTGAGAGACTTCGAGCAAATAGGGCTAAAATGTTTAGGGGTATCTTTGGTGAGGCCCCAAATGTAGCTGAATATTGGCTGGAGGTAATCGAATGGATTATGAATGATCTAGACTGCACGGCAGAGGAGAAATTGAAAAGAGCAGTGTCTCTTTTCCGAGATGAGGCATATCAGTTGTGGCTCACGGTAAGAGAGGGTACTCCAGCTGATCGCGTTAATTGAGATTTCTTCAAGTCGACATTCTAAGGGAAATACGTTGGGGTAAGCTATGTGGATGCTCAGAGGAAAGCTTTCCTAAATCTGGTACAAGGGGGTAAATCTGTAGCTGAGTATGAAGCAAAATTTCTGCGATTGAGCCGTTACGCTCGAGGGATAGTGGCGACTGATTATGAGCGTTACATGCGGTTCGAAGATGGGTTGCGAGATGAGTTGAGAGTATTGATAGCTCCGCAGCGTGAGAGGGATTTTGCCATCCTGGTTAAAAAAGCTAAGATAGTCGAAGAGGTGAAGCAGACGGAGAGGCAAAACAGGGATAAGGATAGAGGTAAAAATAAGAGGAGTTTTAGGCTGTCAGGGTCAGCTGGGGGTTTTCAGAAGAGGCATAGGTTTGATGGGCCGGGTCAAGTTGCGATGCTGGTTGCTATTAGTCAGTCTTGACAGTGTACCCAGTATGGGAAATTACATTCGGGGGAGTGTTGGAGAAGAGATAGGGGGTGTTTCAGGTGTGGGTCTAGGAATCATCTAATAAGGAACTGTCCACAACAGTTAGCTAGGGCGCGGTCAGTAAATCAGAGTTATGCTCAGCCTGGAAGAGGTGGTCAACAACCACAGGAAGGTCTTGGTTCGTCCAGAGGAGGAAATGGTTTTGGCCAAAGGCGTGGAGCATGGGTAGAGGTGCTGGTAATACAAATGCAAGACAGCTGGGTTTAGTCTATGCAGCTCGACGGCGAGAGGATGGCGACACACTGGACGTCATAATCGGTACGTTCCTTATAGCTGATAAGCCATTTCTTACTTTGATTGATAGTGGATTGACCCATTCTTATGTTTCTTGTACTGTGTCTGAGACTTTAAGTATAGAATCTGAAATCGCTGCTAGAGAAATGACTGTGGTTAGCCCATTAGGACAAACTGTAGTAGTGAACAAGGTGTTTAGGGATATGCCTTTAGAAATTCAGGGAGTAGTATTTTCGGCAGACTTGATGGAATTGCCATTTGGTGAGTTTAACCTTATCTTAGGCATGGATTGTCTAGTTAAACGTCGTGCTAATTTGGATTGCACGACTAAGTGGATGGTGTTGACAACCCCAGAGGATAAAGAGGTGGTTGTGATAGGAGAAAGAAAGAACTATTTGTCTAACGTGGTTTCTGCATTAAGGGCTATTAAGATGGTTCGAAAAGGGTACAAGGCATTTCTAGCTTTTATTAGTGCTTTGGATGCAAAAGAAGTGACTGTAAAGGACGTTAGAACAGTGAATGAATTTGTGCACGTCTTTCCTGAAGAGCTTCCGGGGTTGCCTCCAGATCGTGAGGTGGAGTTTGGAATTGAACTACTTCCGGGTACGGCTCCGGTATCCATCGCTCCATATAGGATGGTGTTGAAAAAGCTAGTAGAACTTAAAGCTCAGATCCAGGAGCTGTTGGATCGTGGATTTATTCAACCCAGTGTATCTCCGTGGGGAGCGCCAATGTTGTTCGTGAAAAAAAAGGACGGGTCGATGCGTATGTGCATTGACTACCGCCAGTTAAATAAGTTAACGATTAAGAACAAGTACCTGCTGCCAAGGATTGATGATTTGTTCGATCAGCTTAAAGGGGCTTCAGTCTTCTCGAAGATAGATTTGAGGTCAGGTTATTATTAGCTTAAGGTCAATGAGGCAGACATTCATAAGACGATGTTTCGAACCTGTCATGGTCACTATGAGTTTTTAGTGATGCGGTTCGGGATGACGAATGCACCAACTGCATTTATGGATATGATTAACCGGGTATTCCAACCCTATCTGGACCAGTTTGTAGTGGTGTTCATAGACGATATTCTGGTTTACTCAAGAACAGAAGAGGAGCATGATTCGCATCTTCGGGTTGTTCTGCAAGTACTAAGAGAGAAGCAGCTGCATGCCAAATTCAGCAAGTGTGAATTTTGGCTAAGGGAAGTCACCTTCTTAGGACATGTTGCTTCTGCGGAGGGGTTTAGGGTGGATCCCCAAAAAATCGAAGCTGTTTTGGATTGGAAGCCGCCAAAATCTGTTGCGAAAATTCGAAGTTTCTCGGGATTGGCTGGGTATTACAGAAGGTTTGTTGAGGGATTCTCCTTGATTGCGACACCCTTGACTAAGTTATTGCGAATAGGGGTACCATTTGTGTGGGCTGACAAGCAGCAGAAAGGCTTTGAGAAGCTGAAGAAGATTTTGACGAAGGCTCTAGTTTTGATTCAGCCTGAGGCAGGGAAGGAGTTCGTAGTTTATTGTGATGCTTCGCACACAGGGTTGGGGTATGTGTTAATGCAAGAGGGGAAGGTAGTGGCGTATGCATCTCGGCAGTTAAGACCGTATGAGATGAACTATCCCACCCATGACTTGGAGCTAGCTGCAGTAGTGTTCTCTCTGAAGATCTGGAGACACTACATGTATGGGGAGAAGTCCATTGTGAACACCGACCATAAGAGCCTGAAATATCTCCTTACCCAAAAAGAGTTGAATTTGAGGTAGCGGAGGCGGATTGAGCTACTGAAGGACTATGACTGCTCAATCGAATATCATCCGGGTAAAGCTAACATGGTGGCGGATGCGTTAAGTTGGAAGGTAATATCAGATTTGAGGGCGATGTTTGCTCGTCTCAGCTTGTATGATGATAGGAGTTTGCTAGCTGAACTTCAGGTGAAGCCGACATGGGTAACTCAGATTTTAGAGAAGTAGTTATTAGACGATGTATTAAGTGCTCGACTTCTGCAAGTACAGAATGGTGGGGTAAAGGATTATAGTTTGAACAGTGATGGGGTATTGGGTTTCTATGAGAGGGTCTGCATGCTGAAAGATGTTGAGTTAAGACAGATGATTTATTAGGAGGCGAATAGTAGCCCTTACGCTTTGCATCCTAGTGGGAGTAAAATGTATCGGGATCTGCGTAAACAATTTCGGTGGCCTGGATTGAAGCGAGAAATTACCGAGTTTGTGGGTAAGTGCTTAACGTGTTAGTAGGTGAAAGCAGAGCATTAGTTGCCTTCGGGGTTATTACAACTGGTGAAGATTCCGCAGTGGAAATGGAAGAGGATAACAATGGACTTTGTTAGTGGGCTACCTCTTACGCCTACTAAGAAAGATTCAGTTTGGGTGATTATTGATCGGTTGACGAAGTCTACCCATTTCATACCTGTTCGTATCAGCTACACGTTGCAGAAGCTGGCTAGGCTGTATGTGGCTGAGATTGTGAGGTTGCATGGGGTACCAGTGTCTATCATATCAGATAGAGACCCAAGGTTTACGTCGTGTTTTTGGAAGGCGCTGCATCAGGCATTGGGTACAAGACTGGATTTCAGCACGGCGTTTCATCCACAGACTAATGGTCAGTCTGAGAGGGTAATTCAGATCTTGGAAGACATGTTGAGAGGTTGTGTTATCGACTTCAGGTGTAGTTGGGAGGATTTTCTACCGTTGGCAGAGTTTGCATAAAACAATAGCCACCAATCCAGCATTCAGATGGCAACCTATGAAGTGCTATATGGTCGTAGATGTCGAACCCCTACCTGCTGGACAGAGTTGGGTGAGCGACATTTATTAGGTCCGGATTTGATTTCAGAGACAGAGGAGAAGGTTAAGTTGATTCGAGCTTGGTTGAAGGAAGCATCCGACAGACAGAAGTCATATGCAGATCTGAAGCGTAATGAAATAGAATTTGCAGTGGGTGATCAGGTTTCTTAAAAGTTTCATCGTAGAAAAAGGTTATGAGGTTTGGACGGAAGGGCAAGTTAAGTCCCAGGTTCATCGGGCCTTATCAGGTATTAAAACGTGTGGGACCAGTGGCGTATCAGCTTGAGTTACCTCCGGAACTGAGACAGATACATGATGTGTTCCATGTCTCGATGTTAAGATGTTACCATTCTGATTCGTCTCACATTGTGCCGGTGGAGGAGATTGAAGTAAGGTCAGACTTGTCTTTCGAAGAGGAACCAGTGTTGATATTAGATCGAGACGTTAAGGTACTGAGAAGTGAATCAGTTCCATTGCTCAAAATCTTGTGGTGAAATCACAGTGCGGAGGAAGCCACGTGGGAGCAGAGGATGCGATGCAATAGCAATACCCTCACCTCTTTTGATCAGGTATATTTCGAGGCTGAAATTTCTTTAAGGGGGTAGAACTGTAACATCCCAAGTTAGGGGGTTCTGCATTTCGTGTTTTCGTGTGTTTGGCTTGTTTTGCTTGCTATTTGGATGTGTTTGGGGGTCTTAGGAAGGCTCAGGTTCGAGCCAGAGTCTTGGTTAAATTTTTGCTTTAAGGCACTTTAGGGGGGGAAGCTGGTGGAGGTAGGTCTTATGTATAATTAAGTGTAATTGGTATCACAAGATAGAGAGTGGTAGAGTGGCAAGGTGACGCCTAGGGAGCAAGGGGGATGACGCCTCAAGGGGAGCTTGGAGGAGAAGAGAGCAAGTTCAAGTTGCACAGCTTGCATTTTGGAGTTTCTTTTTGGCGTCAGGTTGAGAGGTGGTAGATTTCGGCGTGGACTCTTCAAGGGTGAGTGTTGAAGGGGTCAAAGTGTTTGAATGGGTGGCCATGAGGTGTTGATGGAGTTTGAATGGGTCAAACGATATCAAATGGATGATGAAGAGGGAAAGTAGGAGGAAATCGCGGGGGGTGGTATTGGTAATGGAGTTGGCCAAATTTGGGGAATTGGTGGAGTTGAATTTCGGCTAGGGGTGTAGTGGTTGGCAAAATTCGGCATTGTGGATGTGCGGAGCTGAAATGAACCGTAGCTTTTGAATGATTAGGTGCCGAAAGTCTTTAGGAGCATTTTAGTTTCCTCTTTTGTCATTTTCGGTCATTGAGTGAGAGTAGTAAAACCAAAACTTCAACCCTCTCTTGGTATTCTCTTTTTTCTTTTGTTTTCTTCCTCCTCTCATCTTTTTCTCTTCAACCGAACCTGGTGCTCTCATTTCCTTTTCACCATTTGTTACTTGTTTCTTCTTCATAACCAAAACACCTTTTGCTTTTCTTCTACTTCTTGTTCCTTTGGTGATAGCCGAATATCAGAGTGGTGATTTGTGCCTTCTCTATTTCTTTTCTTCCATCTGCTATTTGATTCTTCATAGCCGAATCTGCACCCTTTTTATCGGTTTTGCTAGTAGCCGATTATAGACTCTCCACTCGTTAATCTCTTGGTTCGGTAAGGAGCTTTCTTCTCTTTTCTTCTCGTTCTTCTGCCTTTTTCTCTTGGTTTGGTTAAACCGAAGTTTTAACTCACTTCTTTGGGCACCGACCGATTGTAGAGGGTTGTATCTTCAACATCTCTTTTTCATGTGGCCTGTTTTCAAGAGGATCTTGGTAAGTAGTTGTTGGCCGAATAGGTGGTAAAGGGTTCTTATCGACTTGTTTGGCTGAAAGGCCACTTCTTTTGATCTCTTTGGAGAACCGATTCTAACATGGTGATTATTTAGGGACTCAATCGGTTTCTTAGGCCAACCTTCTAGCTTTTGATTTCTGTTAATCGAGGTAAGAAGCTTCTTCGGTTTGGGTACCTATTCTTTCTGTTTTTCTTTGCCTTAACCTAGTTCCTTGATCAATATCTTTTTATAGACGTGAATGCTAGTCAAGTGAAGGAGGGGGCTGGACTCATAGTCCCCGCCCCTAAGTTTAAGAAACGTGCAGTATCGGCAGTACGAGACTTTTCGTCGGGCTATGGTAGGGAATTGACATCTGCTTGTTATAGGCAGATTGCGATTGTTTCTTCTAGCGATAGTATCAACGATATTGAGAGTTTAGTTCTCCGTGTTTACAGGTGTGTAATTCTCACATCTTACTTTATTGTGTTGTAAATGGATATGCATATGCTGATTGAAAGCCAGAAACTTCGATAATGATTATCGAGTTACCCTTGGAGGGTAAAATCAGGGAGACCAGGTTAGTCATTTAATTGTTATGACATGTATGTATCGTAGCATGAAAAGATAAATGCATGATTGATGATGCTTATTGATGTATGTTATATTTATTACATTACGCCACTATGTTGCATGGGACGGGATTATAATATTGATGAAAGGGGAAGTGTTTATAGGTGACTTTGTCACACTACTTCTGATGGCTCGGTGCCATACACTTATCGTTGACTTGGTCACATTATCATAGTGGCTAGGCCACATATATCGATCACTCTATCACATTATATCGGCTTTGAGCAGCATGACTGTCAGCATGACTGCCAAAGAGGAGTGTAGCGGATGGAGGGTTGATTGTAGAAATCCCCGAGGAGTGTTGAGGTTGGACATATGAAGTGGAGTGTAGAGGATGGACCTCTAGGTTGGGTTGGGTTGCATTGCACTCATTATTGATATGCCATGACATTAGGGCTAAAGCACAATATAGTACTGTGGACTTAGGCCCAGTTATCGTTGTAAGGGGAATTGCACACTGAGTTCTCGTAACTCACCCCTCTCCTAACTTTTGCAGGTAATAATTCTTAGATCAGTGGACTTGTGCCGGAGGAGTGGACTCGAGGTGGCCATGCACGGGTTTTTATTCAACTAAACTTTGCTTTATTTATCGTTTTCTGCTTTTGGGGATTTTTGTTATGTAATAAGGCCACTATTAATTTGGTTTAATTTCGGCTTAAACTTTAGACGTTTTGGTTACAAATTAATCATTAAGACATTTCTTTATAAAATGCAAATGGAGGTTTCTCTCACAACTTATTCAATGATTTTATAAACGAAGTTTGACAATAAACCTCAAGATTAAACTAATGTAACGTCAGGTGTTTTCAAACGTCACCTAAACACAAGGATTGGGCTAATTAAAATATTCATAAAATGACCACTAATTTTTCAAATGAACTACTAAACTTGAAGTTTTCAAAAAAAGATTTTAAAAATTCTCTGAAGAACGCGAAGTTTCATAAAAATCTTCCCATGTGACATTTCAGATTCGGTCATGGTGTTTGGGCCGGGTCTGGGGTGTTACAATGTAACTTTCTAACTTGGGTCACACGGCCAAGCCACACACCCATCTGCCGGGCCGTGTACCCTTCAAAATGGCGTCACACGCCCATGTGCCAGGCAATAGGCCGTGTAACAGCCTAACTTGCAACCCTTTGAAAGCTACAGTGACACGGCCGTGTATCAAACCCGGCTGAGACACACGCTCGTGTCTCTGCCCGTGTAGATGAAAAATAGGCCATTTCCAAGCCATTTTTATCAGCCATTGAAACACATACCTACAATCAAATTTCCACATATGAACAAGCCGTTAAATTGCACTAAAAACATGCATAATCAAGCTATCCCAATAAGTTACATATTCATACAACCAATATGCCTAAAAGGCACCTTAATCACAACAATTAAACATGTACAACCATATGCAAAATTTAGCCAAGAGTTCAACTAATTTATAACTAAGTTTATGTCAAAACTTACCACTTTGTTTAACTATCAAATTTCACTCCAAAAGTGCCAAATATGCGATTTAACATCTAGCACCATTACCCATATATGTCATCTATAAAAAATATACCAAATCACCACATTCAAACATATTACAAGACCTATTCAGTTTTAACTACCATTCCATCTTCAATCATTCAAGCATCATAAGCCATGCTATCAACCATTTTAAGGCCAAATATATACATGCCATAATTAGCACCATTTCACCATCCAAAATGCCTTAAACACAAGCCAAAAACACATGGTTAAAACATCAAACAAAAACACCTATACATGCCATTATAACCAAAACTTAGAAATACCAAAATCTACCGATTTAGCCGATGGATAGTGTGATATAACTCCGAAAAGCTTCCAACCCAAACGAGCTTTCAATTCACTATAAAACACAAAAAATAACACAAAGTAATCACAAATTCTTAGTAAGTTCTATAATGTAAAACTCAACTTACCATTTCATCACATATTAAGTAAGTTAAACATGGCATAATCCAACCACACTTGGCCAAAGCCTACATCAAACATGCTAGCCATATAAGCATATAACATAAAAAATTTAATCATGGATCATCACAAGATTTAATCATGTATCATATACATATATCATATATCTCAACTTTAATTACTCCATGTATCACCAATTCAATGAAATTCACATGTGTTCATGTCTTAGTTTGTATCAAACTCTTACCATTATTTTTCAAATCATGCCCGTTGAACCATTTAGAATACCGTTGGATACCCGAGATAGCTCACACATAGTGTGCCAACTCATATAACTGTAATCTGTCAATTCCTGTACATGTATGCTCACACGAGCTGTGAAAATAGGCCTGCTCACACGAGCTATGGGTAAGAATGTAGCTACAAGATGCTGATCACACGAACTGTGGAGTATCTGCAACACATGACAGACTTTAGCCATTGGTAGGACGTTTAAGACTAGCACCCGAATCATGTAAACCCTAATGACATTTCATTTGTATCCTACGAATTCCTAAGGTTCAAACGGGGCTCGATAGTCAACATAACATCATTAGATATGCAATTGGTATATATATAGGGTAGTCCACAATACATGTATAATTAAATTAAAAACACATAAATACAATATAATTACATGAACTTACCTCGATGATTAAACGTAGATACGAAGGCGACTATTCTAAAACTTTATCTTTGCCTCAATCTAAAGTCATATGAGGTTTGTCTTGATCTAAACAGATAAATTCAGCCCAATTCAATACTTATTTTAGTCAATTTAACCCAAACTCATATTTTAGCAAAGTTACATTTTTGCCCCTATAATTTTAATTTCATTTCAATTTAGTCCCTAGCTCATAAAAATAAAAATTCATGCAATTCATCCTTAACCCACTATAGCTGAATTTCATATAGGTCCTTAGCAAACCCTGCATTTTATTTATTTCACAATTTCACCATGAATATTTTTTTATTTTTTTCAATTTAATCCTTATTTGACAGTTTCATAAAAAATCACTTAAGAAAAGTTTTTTTTATCTATTAACAACTAACCATTTTCTTCCATAAAACATAAAAACTCATACATTCATTCATGGCAAAACCCTAACCTTTTAATAGTTTTACAAACTAGTCCCCGGGCTAGCTAGATTAAGCTACAACGATCCCGGATACATAAAAATTATAAAACACTAACCTCAAAATTGATCCCATGCAAAGACTTCAATTGCCAAAACTTCAAGGTGTTAAGAATGGAGTTTTCTTCTCTAATTTCGGTCAAGTATAACTTAGGAAGATGATACCTTGATTAATTTGTTTTTGTTTTACTTAATTTATTTATTAAATTCCTTAATTAACCTTGTTATAAAACCATTAAATCACCTAATAAGTCTTTATAATAATCCACTCATGATATTAATGGTTTATTTACAACATAAACCCTCCAACTATTAAATATCATAGCTATTTAATCCCTTTAACTTATAGAACTCAAGTTTTGCACCTTTTTCAATTTAGTCCTTTTTATCAAATTAAGCATGCAAACGGTGCAATTTCTTAACAAAATTTTTATACGATAATAATAACATGCATAGACATTATAATAATAAAATAAATACTTCTATATCAGATTTCTTGTAACAACCCGTTTTTGGTCAAATCAGAATAGTGGTTTCGGGATCACAAATCGAAAGTCAAAATATTTATTTTACTAATATTATAATGTTTACAGCATGATTGAGTAATTGTGTGAAAATTTCATTAAGAAATTTTATCGTTTGAATGGTTAATTTGATAAAAAGGACTAAATCGCGTAAAGTGTAAAATGCAAGTTCTATTAGTTAAATGTGTCTATTAGTTATGGATCATTAAAGTGGAGGTCCTTATGTTGTAATTAGACCATTAATATGGTGGGTGGACAATTATGTGGATATAGTATGTGATTTTTGGTGTTTTAAACCAATGTTAAATAAGTAAAACAATAATAAACTTAAGTAAAATGATAAAAAAAACAATGTATCATCTTTCAAAAGGATTTTTCCACCGAAAGTAGAAATTTTAAGAAGCCATGGGAGCTCTCCAAGGTTTGCCTATTTCATTTCTTGATTGGTAAGTGATTTTTTGTCCTATTTTTAATGATTTCTATGTTTTTGTGATCGTTGCAACTAGTACTAGCTAGCCCAGAGACTAATTTGTAAACCTGTTAAAGATTTTGAATGATGCCATTGATGAATATGTATGATTTTTGATGTTTGATGATAGATTATGAATATTTATTGTTAAGTGATTTTGAGTAAAAATACAAAATAGGGATTAAATTGAGAAATGTGTAAAGTTAGTGGTTAAAATGTGAAATGAATGAAAATTATGGGCTACTAGGGGCATTATGGTAATTTGGCTAGCATGGGTTTATTTGGAATTTCACTAATTTGTGATTTTATGCAATAAGGACTAAATTGTGAAAAATGTGAAATATGTAGGGTAAAAGTGGAAATGTGTTTTAAAGTACGTTTTGGACCAAATTGAATGAATAGATTATTGAATAAGTCAATTTTGAATATATTTAGATCAAGAAAAGTGAAATATAGACTTGGATCGGGGAAAGGATAAAGTGATTGACTAATTGACTCGATTCGTTGTTTTATCATCAGAGGTAAGTTCGTATGTTATAATTTCATTACAAATGTATTTTATATGCTTTTATATAGCATGAATTGTGACTATGTGATAACGGAAAAGGTTAAAAATGATTTGATGATGATTCGACAGTTGGAATCCTGGTTAAACCTTAGGAATAGTTTAAAATGCTAGTGACATGTCATTAGGTATACTTTGAGTTGGCTTCGGGCTATGTTATTAGTACTTTGGGTGCGACATGAACAATTTGGCTTCGGGCCATGCATATCAGCTGATTTGGTTTCAGGCCATGATATCAGAATTTCGGATAAGTTACCTTGATTTGGCTTCAGTCCATGGTGTAGGTACTTATCGAGTAAGACCTTGAGTATCCGACTTCTATTCCGAATGGTTCAGCGGGTAAATGAAGAATCTGGTCAAATATGAGATTGGTGCGAGATGGTACAGGTATGTACGGTAATGAATTGAGTATTGAAACTATGGAATTGATGAGTTCCTTGGTAAGTTATGTGAATGATCATTTAATATCTTTGAGATCTGATAGAATTGTTGTATATTGTTTCTATTATTTGAATGATTAATGAATGGTGATATTTGCTCATTGTTAACATACGAGCTTACTAAGCTTTATAGCTTACTTTGTGTATTTTCCCGTGTCTTATAGTGATACTGGAGCTAGCTCAGATTCGGGGATTGTCGAAGACTTCACCACACTATCCACTGACTCTTTGGTACTTTTGAAACTATGTTTTGAGTATATGGTGTAACACCCCTTACTCATATTCAACGCCAGAATAGGGTACGAGGCATTACCGGACTTACAACACAAGCATTCACACAATTCCGAGTCATAAATTTGCGTCCAATTTAAAACCATTCATATTCAATCATAAAGTCCCTAATACAAGCCTACGAGGCCCAAAACATTCATTGGAAGTAGTTCAGGACTAAACCGAGAACTGAGGAAATTTTTACAAAACATAGAAAATTTTTGCTAACTGCAGGGCTCACACGTCCGTGTGGTCCAAGGGACACGCCCGTGTAACCCTGAGACATGCCCGTGCTTCAGATCGTGTTCAATTTAGGGTTCTCTCTAACTTGTGCCACACGGTCGTGCCACACGCCTGTGTGTTAGGATGTGTGGTTAATTAATTTAATTCGAATTAAGTGCAGGTTTCACACGGTCAATACACACGCCCGTGTTCTAGGCCGTGTAGCACACACGGCTGAGACACACACCTGCCTGCCTATGTGCTATATTCTGGATATTCTATTTTTCAAAATTAAAGTGTAGGGGACACACAGCCGAAACACATGCCCGTGGGACAAACCGTATGTCACACACAACCTAGACATACGCCCGTGTGTCTGCCCGTGTGGACAAAAATAGGGCTATTTACCAAGCCATTTTCCATCCTTCTATGCACATACCTACACAACATCATCAAACACCAATCCACGCATATACAAGCAACCCAAACAATCACAACCAAGGTATTAACACCACATCCACATACTAACATCTAACATGCTTTGACATCAAAATTGACCAAACACAACATACCACAAGCACATCCAATTTAACCAAGATAGGCCATCTTTCAAGGCCTTGTACAAAATAACATCTATCAATTACAAGCCATTACTTTTGGCCAAATCATAATGACACATATAAAAAAATGACCAAGTCTCTATACATGCCATAACTCAAAATATTGACATTTCAATGGTACCCAAAATAATGGTTGATAGTGTGAATGGATCTCCAAGGATCTCTGATCCTGAGCTAGCTTGGTGACACTATAAGACAAGGGAAGGAAAAAGGGAGTAAGCTATATAGCTTAGTAAGTTAATTTCCAAATAGTAAACAACATTAATTAGACATTTTTCATATGAATAACATAACATATATCAACATAAATGTCATTAAAACTTCATGAGCATAACTTACTCAATCGCATTCTTACCAATAGTTCATCATATACCGAAACCATTTCCAATGAGTTTTTCGTACATACCTGTACCAACTAGTAACATAATCACATACTTTCTCATCTTTGACATACCAGTTGAACCACTAGGAATACTATCGGATACACGGAAAATTTGCACATAAGTGCCACATATGTAGCCAATGCTACCACCAATCTCATAACACATATAGGCTCGCTCTCGAGCTATCCACTGGCCTACTTACACAAGCTGTCAGTCAAGACGTAGCTACACAGTGCTGCTCACACAAGCTGTCAGGTATCTGCAACTCATGTCGGTATACGCAGCCACCGGTTGGACGTACTAGACCAACACTCGGGACACAAATCACATAATTACATACCCACATGGATTCCTAGTGACATGTCACTTGTATCCTAAACTATTCCTAAGGTTCAACCGGGATTTTCTCGCTTGTCGGAACTTCATCAATTACATCTATAGAGTCAATCATACAATTCATGCAATATCAAGACATTATAAATTCAATTGTAACGTTGCATTATTAACATACGAACTTACCTCGGTACAAAAATAGTAGCAATAGACCTAAACGTCAAACACTTTATTTTTCCCCCGATCTAGGTCCGAACCTCATTTTTCTTGATCTATAATAGCAAATTTAACTCATTTAATACTCACATTATTCAATTCAGCCCAAAAATATTGTAGAAGGCCCAAATTGCTCTGGGCCCATTTCAGTACACCTAAAACCAGAAACAAACCCAAAACCTATTACAGCTAATTACAACCCAATAATTAAAAAAACCCAATTCAGAAGCCCAAATCAACTAAGCCCAAACCCAAATAGCCTAACACCTAAAACAGAAAAACAAAAAGAAAAACCCTAGCCACTTGCTCTACCTTCTGACCCTCACCACCTGCTCCACCGCCCACTGTCAGAGCCATTTGTGCTACCATCGCCCAAATACCTACAAAACAAAAAAGGAGAAAAGACAGAAAGCAAAACAGTAGCATTTTTGGCTATAAAAGCTGATTCAAACTGATTGTAAAAGGGGAGTTTTTCGAATAAAAAAAAGGGGGATTTTTCAGATTCGAAAAAAAAAATCAAATACCAAATCAGAAATCAAAAAGCAAAGATAGAAAAGTTGATTTTGTTTTATTTTCTATCTTCATTTACTGTTATTTTTATTTATTTATTTATTTTCTTAAGAATCAAAACAATAACAAAAAGAAAGAGAAGGAAATACCTAAGTCCGTTCATGTTCCCGTCATCGGAGGCCACTTTTCTGTTGACGGAATATGGTTTGAACACGGGCTAGGAACCCGATTTCCTCCATCTTTTGAGCAGAGGGGGGCTTGCTATCAAGCAGCTTTGAAGTGGAGGCTAGAGAGACTGCCTCGCGCAATGCCGGCCACTACGGCGGTTGCACGACCAGCCTCCGATTGAATCCACGGTAACGCGAAATGGGTCCAGAAAATCCTAACAGAAAAGAGAGGATGAAAAAAGGGGAGGGGCCTTTGATTTCTTTCTGAAATGATTGAAAAAAATAAAAAAATTTTGATTTTAAATAACAAAAAAAAACGGCTCCGTTTGGCTTCAGGAAGCTGGGATATTTGCGCGATGGCCCCTCCTCCTTTTCTGCGCTTTTGATTTCATGCCAGTTTAGCGTTTCTTCTTTTTTCAAATTTGTCCCATTATTTTTGCTTCATTTTTAATTTGATCGCCACACCTAAGCGAAAACGACAGCATTGCGATTATGAATCAAGTTATTCACCCATTTGGTCCCTGCAAGTTTAGGCGCGTGTTGATATGGTCCCAGTTCCCCTTTTCTACTTTAGTCATTTGCAATATTAGCCCTCATTTTTTTATTTCTGATTTCAATCCAATCCTAGACCTGTTTAAAGAGTTAATTTATTTATTTTTCTTTTAAAATTTTTTTTATTATAATTATTAAATGTTACTTTTATTTTTATTATATTCTTATTACTGTTATTCTGCTATTTTTATTTTTTTGTTTATTTCACTTCTGTTTTTACTATTATTTAGCTTATTATTATTATTATTACATTATTTTCATTACTAGTAACATTATCATTATTATTACTCTTGTTATTATTATTATTATTATTATTACCATTATTTATCTATTTTTATTTTTTCTTTTATTTTTTTATTTATTATTTTTGTATTCTTACTATTATTTGTTTATTATTATTACTTTTTATTATAACTAGTATTTATTATTGTTATTACTACTATTATTTTCATTATTATAATTTTTATTATTATCTTTTATCACTAGTATTACATATATTGTTCATATTAATATAGTATTGTTACCTTTTTTTTTCTTTTGTATTTTTATTACATTTCTCTATTTATTTACGCGAAATTTATGTTACATATTTTATCTTTCTCATTTTATTATCGAATTTCATATCATTATTTTATTAACGCATATATCCTGTCATGCATGTAACATTGTATTTTCACATTACTACTTGTCACATTAACCTTTATTCGATACATCAGGTTTTAAAATGATCGATATTCTGTATTTAGAAGTTCGAGGAATCGTGCTCAATCGTGATGCATTTTGATTTCCCGCACGTCTAAATAACTAAATATCCTTCTAAGATTTTGACCGTGTTTTCTCAAATAAGGCAATATTTCATGTTTGGAAATTCGAGGAATCATGCCCAATCGTGCTGGGTTTCGGCTTTTTGATTTGGTCAAATAGTGGAATACCCTTTTAAAATTGCAATGCATGAATTTTGGAAATCATGAAATGATCTGGTATCGAGGGTTGAAACATCGTGTCCTAACGTGCTGGATGTGGTATTTCACATCGTGTCCTAACGTGCTGGATGTGGTATTTCATCTTTTTGGAACAAGAGAATTTTGATATCCAATTCAAATTTTCCAAACATTTTCCAAAGGATTTTTATTTTAATATCTTTTCAAATTTTTGATATTAGGACATTAATTAATCAATTAGGTACCAATTTTGGGCGTATCGAGGGTGCTAACCCTTCCTCGTACGTAACCGACTCCCGAATCCATCTTTTGAGTTTCGCAGACCGAAATCGTTGTTTTGATAAATCAAACTGTTTATTAAAAACAACCATTTTAAGAGGTGACCCGATCACACCTCATCAAAAAGGATTGGTGGCGACTCCCGTTTTATTTTTGTTTTCAAAACCAAAGTCGACCCCCCTCGTTTTCAAAAAAATGGTTTCGACAGCTTGGCGACTCCGCTGTGGAATTAAAGAGAGTCAGGCCGTAAATTGATTATTCTCTGTCCTATGTCAAAAATTTGAAAGTTCAATTTGAAAATTTGAAATTTGATTTGAGATTACGATCCTTTTGTTGCATTTGTTTGTTGTTTTCTTGCACACCTTACATTGCATGACCGTCGTGGTCGCACCTTTAAGTGGGAGCGAGAAGCTACACCTTTGTGAGGTTTTCACCTCTACATGGGCTAGTGGATTGCTTTCGGGATACATCTGTACCTATGTGCTTCGTGAGATTTTCATCTCCGCACGGCCATAGGGAAATATATTCCCCTGGACCGAACTCGATCCGTATGAGCCTATAATGGGTGAGGATCGAGGAATCTTCTGGTTCGAGTACCTTAACTATAGAACTAAACCGCATATAGTGAACCTAAGAGCCTACCTTAGGTAGAACTATGTCAAACCTTAGTGGTCACCCAGATAGGTGTTTGTTTATTTTACTTGCTTTATATTCCATGGTACTAACTTGTTGTGTTTTATTCTTTTGGTGCATATCATTTCATATTTTAAGAGATGTCGATTCACGGTCAGTTTCTAAGTTAGAAAGTTGGTTATGGAGAACGAATTCCTTGATAAAGTGGAAGACAATGCAGTCGTTTGTATATGGTCAAAGTAAAGGCAATTAGAGAAAGAGGGTTGTAGAATTTTGCTGTCTCTTTGAGTTCCTTGGGGTTTCTTGTTTCAAATATATATTTTTTCCTCTCCGAATTTCAGGGTATGGATTCGTTTGAGCAAGAGAGAAATGGGGCAGCGCTAGAATCCCTGCCACCTGTGCCTCCTGATGTTGTTCTGATCAAAGTAGAATCGAATGCGAAGAAGATTATAAGACACCCTATGGCAAGGCGTGGTGTTGGAACTAAAGGGCAGAAGGTAACTATACTCACCAATCACTTCAAAGTGAGCGTGGGGAGTACAGATGGACACTTCTACCATTACACGTTTCTCTTTCATATGAAGATGGTCGCCCTGTAGATCGTATGGGTGTTAGAAGGAAAGTGATCGACAGAGTGCATGAGACCTACAAAAATGATGGAAAGAATTTTGCCTATGATGGTAAAAAAGGGTTTATTTACTATAGGTATGCTACCAAACTTCTCGGCTCCTCGTGATCCAAACAACATTGCAAGGGATTTGATTCGTTGTGGAGAAATGAAAGGAAGTCATATTGATCCCCCATTTGATATATTCAATGAGATGAACCAGAATGAACGCCTTTCACTTGTGGTTAGAGTTGAAAAAAGGTTTGAACAAATACAATCTAAGCTTAGACAGTCTTTTCATCACCATCGAAGCCATAATTCCGCAATCGAGTTAAAGTCAAGCCTGAACAAGATCGAGGAAATGAAGGGTAAAATTGAAGAGTTAGAAGCAACATTGCACAGTTGTGAACTTCATATCGAGCTTTTACAAGAGAAGGGCATCGGAAGGAAGAGCTTCACCATTCCCATGACCAAGTTAGAAGTCGGGATTACCTCAGGGGTGAAGCAATAGTTCAGATTCAAGAGGTAGCTAATCATCTACAAACTTAGACATCACAGGCTGATACGTTGAGCATGAAGTATGAACTATAGTCTGATCGCAGTCAAGAGCTAGCTTCATTGTTTAGGAAAATTAAAAATTTAGGACTTAGGACGAAAGCATATTTGTAGTCTGTTTTATGTAAAGGATTTTTTTTCTAATAAAGTTTTCTAAAATGAAGTTGAATAAGAGTCGATGCCTCTTTGCATTCATGCATATGCGTTGCATTTCATGCATTCGCATTACATCTCATCATATGCATTAAAATTTGTAGAAAGGTCCTAATTAGGTGAAATTATTTCAATTAACATGGATCGAAGGTTGGAAAGAATAGAGCAAATGCAAATGCAGATGCAGGAGTAATTGACCAAAATTCAACAAGAAATGCGGGAACAAATGCTAGATTTCCAAAAAAATATGATGGGCCAGTTAACCCAGTTACTAGCCGGAGGACTTGAAAAAACGAGTGGCCCAATGGTCAATAGTGTGGATGATGATGAAGACATCGTTATTCCCCAATAAGTGTCCCGACTCAACCAGACACGCATTCGTATAGGGTACCTGTCATTATCGGATCCCAATATCAGACTGATACCTCGGTATTATTGAACTTTTCAATCGGTTCTGGTGATGATCGAGTCAATCCTATTGTTCAAAGGCCCCGAAGAGGAAAGACAATGATTTGAATAATACGAGTGGGTATAACAAGGGCCATTCGAAGCCGTTTATAGTAAACCAGCCAAAGAAGGCAGTTACCAGTTATCTGGTCTCCCCAAAAGAAAAATTCAATCCAAAATCGAACTTAGAAAAACCCCGGTTCGTGCCCATCCCAATCTCGTATAGGGAGATGTACCAAATGTTATTTGATGCATATGTTGTAGCCCCTTATTACACGAAACCAATGCAACCTACATACCCAGAATGGTATGACCCAAATGCCCAGTGTGAGTACCACGCGGGGGTCACATGGCATTCGATAAAAAATTGCCCGGCTTTCAAGAAATTGGTGGAAAAATTTATCAACATGGGTATTGTGAAGTTAGATGACGCACCAAATGCAGAAATATGAACCTGGGAGCGTTTTGGACAATAAGACTGCGGAAGAAATTCCTGTAGTATATAGAGCTTAGTTAAAGTAATGTACAAAACGTACTTGTTGCTTTAAGCCTAGACGCAATAAGATTTCTTTTGTGAAGTAGGCTTGTGTCCAGAATTACTATTTCAGTAATATGCATCTTTTTTGAACAAATATTTTTTTTCTTTTTCATACTATACATTCTATTGAATATTCTTTTATTCTTCATTCATAAATAATCATTCTTGGAATAATTTATTCTCTGGAATTTACCTTCATACCCACAATGGGTCCTAGATATCAATGACATGAGCGACTCTGTTACTGACTCCCTTTCTAGTGAGATATGTGTCTAGAGGGAACTAAGGACTTGAAAGATGACAGAGATTGCAACTTATTTCCTAACTTGATAAAAATGGTAAATCCTACCTTACGAAGTGTTAGCGAACACTACGAGCTAACGAGAGAGATAAAGATGGAAGCTTAGCTCACCGCAGGAATAAGGCAAGGCATCATTGAGTTATCTCCAAGAATTCAAAGATGTTACCGCATGATCACATCAAGACACGCCTAGGCTACTGATGTAACACCCCAAACCCGGCCAACACACCACGACCGAATCTGGTATGTCACAGAGGAAAACGTTTTGATGAAGACGAGTTACCGGTTTAGATTTAGAAAAGAAACACTCTTTGTTTGTTTTAAGGTTGTAGAAATCAGGTGCATGTTAAGTTAAAATCGCTAGTTTACTCCGAAATCCCGAAAACAATCTTTAAAACTCATTTTTTGATCCATAGGTTGGAAAACGTTCATGTCATAAAAACCTGATTGAATCAATCTTAGTTATTTAGAAATCGTTTGAATTGAGTGTAGGAAACTTAAGTTTGTAAATTATTTGAGTTGTCGTTATTATTAGGTGATTTGTATTACCCGATGGTAAAGTTTTGAAAACCATTGCGTTTTATAGTTTAGAAAACCTTGTGTTCAAGTTATTAAATCAACAAGTAATTCACTTTGCCACATTTGAAATCAAATGTAAAACATATAAAATAATCCAAAACATAATTTAAAAGGCCTTATTACAAATCCAAATAAAACAGAAATTTAAAATAAATACCCAAATCAAAGTCCATGTAAAACCGATTGTATTTAATGCACGGCCACCTCGAGTCCATCCAGCTCCTCATCCATGATCAAAAAATCACCTGAAAGATAAGGGAGAAGGTGAGTCACCAAGACTCAGTGCATAATCCCCCTCCTGGTTAATGCAACATACTTACACAAATCATAACCAAGCAATATATCATGCATCCAAACCTAGCCATCCATAACTCCGTATCTATCCCGTGTGGTACCAAACCACTGGTGGTGCCAAACCACTGGTGACCCAAAGTCACGATATCCAATAATGTGGTGCCAAACCACTAGTGACCCAAATTCACGAATAATCCATCTGTGGGGCCAACCCACGTTGTGATACCAAATCACTGGCGACAATCCCGTCATATCAAATATGGGGCCAACCCACTGTGGTGCTAAGCCACTGGGACGAGTCGCTATGAGGTGCCAAACCTCTGGTGACCCAAAGTCACGAAATATCAATAATCCAAGTGTGTGGGGCCAACCCACGTGTGATACCAAATCACTGGCGACAATCCCGATATATCAACTGTGGGGCCAACCCACTGTGGTGCTAAGCCACTGGGACGAGTCTCTATGAGGTGCCAAACCTCTGGTGACCCAAAGTCACGAAATCAACTATGGTACCAAACCACTGGAGGTGCCAAACCTCTGGTGACCCAAAGTCATGGATATCAAACTTCCCCCTCCTCTCATATCACCCATCACAATACAATACTTATGCTAATCATGCCATCATGCTTTATTATGAATCATATAGCAAATATATCATAGGTCATGGTAATAAGCATCATATAGCAAAATCATATCGAAACGGACTTACCCGAATCCTTGCTCATACCCATAAGGTATCATATCAAGATCTACACAGTTTCCGGCCTTTAACATATTTAGGTTATTAATATATTTACCAAGTTATAAAGTGTGTAAGTTACATACCTGTCACTAACGCAAACGCTGACTCCCGAAACCCGATCTACTGCACTAGATCCCTTATCCTACATTCGGCCAACACTCAGGTTATTAACAAAGGCCATTCGGCCATACCAATAAATCCCGAAGGATGAGATAACGCATAACTAACACCATCCTTACCTTTCTGCCTTACTAATGCTAATCACAACTCCAAAATATGCGAGATTGAACCTCCCCCTATGATCGGCCAACAACAAAACTTAGTCTCAATAGCCTTTGGCTTTTCAAACAACTAAAAGTATGATTGAATCAACATAGATCCTTACCACAGACTTAATAAAACCGATTGACAGAGAATAGATGGCTCAGATCTACTGCTTCAAAATCCCAGAGGCCCTAAAAGAAATCGATTTTCAAAGGTGATTAGAAACCTTGCATGAGAATCGACAAAGAGAAGAGAAGAGGACCAAAAGAAATTCGGCCATGAACACTTACCCTTCTCAAAACCGAATAGAGAAGAACCCAAAGAAGATCTACCCTTGTTTGATATTCGGCCAAAATAAACTAGAAGAAAGAAAAAGGGAAATTTCAGCAAAGAGTTGAGTGATGAAGGGAGATTCGACTATGGTTGATAGAAGAGAAACAAGTGGGGTTCGACTAAAGTTAAAAGAAGAAAATGGGAGAAAGATATTTAGTATCCGGCTTAGGCTTAAAGAAAAGAGATTCAAAGAGTTTCGACAAAAGAAAGAAAAGAAGAAGATGTGGTTTGTGAACAATTATGAAAAGAAAGAAAAAGAAGATGGGAGAAAGAGAGGTTCGGCCAAGCACTCAGAAGAAGAAAAAGAAATAAAATAAAATTAAAGAACCTTAGAGGGACATTCGGCTAGGTACTTCCAAGAGGATTCGGCAAGTGCAAAAACAAAAAGAGATTCGGCTTCTCTTCAATATGGTACACTAGGGAGAATTCGACAAGGCTCAAAAGGGTTTTTCGGCTTTGACACAAAGGAAAAGCTAGCCGAAAATTACCACTTATCCCACTAAGGAATTTCGGCACTCCCCTTACTCAGCTTCCCAAACCGAACACTCCTCTCCAAATAGGAGTTCAAAATTCGGCCACTACCTCAAGCTCCTCCTAGCCACTAATTTAAATGAGTTTGAATTAGTCAAGCTCCTAAATTTTCTCCTTGCCACCCATTCAAATTAATTTGACTCATTCCAAGCTTATCTAACAGAGTTTGTACTGAGCACAACTCCTTCCCCCCTTGGCGTCAAAATGATAAGCAGAATGTGAGATTCCTGCTGCTCGAACCTGAGCTCTCCCTTCCCTGCATGTGGTGTCACCCTCAAGGCCCTAAGTGGCGCCTCCTTGCCACTTTACCAAGCCCAATCTTATGCTCAAATTCCCCACGAATTACACTTAACCCCTAGCTCCTTCAACTCCCTTTAACTGAAACTCAAAAACAAGATTTTTCCTACAGCTCGGGCCTATCCTTGGCTTATAACTAGATATTAAAACACCTTAATTAATAACACAATAGTCCATACTCATGCAAAACAATTCAATCACAACAACCCCTTATTTCAGGATGTTACAGTTCTACCCCCTTAAAATAATTTCGGCCTCGAAATTACCTGGTCAAAAGAGTTGAGGATATTGCTGTCTCATCATATCCTCTGGTTCCTATGTAGCTTCTTCCACGCCATGGTTTCGCTATAACACCTTTACTAGTGGAACTGACTTCTTGCGCAAAACTCTCACAGCTTGATCTAGAATCTGCACTGGTTCCTCCTCCATAGCCAAATTTGGGCTCACCGCAATCTCCTTCACTGCTACGACATGCGATGGATCTGAACGATAGCGTCTAAACAAGGAGACATGGAACACATCGTGAATCTGACTCAACTCTGCTGGCAACTCGAGCTGATAGGCTACCGGTCCCATTCGTCTCAACACCTTATACGGCCCAATAAACCTTGGACTTAACTTGCCTTTCCATCCAAACCTCAACACTTTCTTCCATGGCGAGGCCTTCAAAAAGACCTTGTCACCCACGGCAAACTCTATATCCCTCTGCTTGAGATCGGCATATGACTTTCGTCTGTCCGAGGCTTCCTTCAAATGAGCCTGAATCAACTTAACTTTATCCTCAGTCTCTGCAACCAACTCTGGTCCCAATATCTGACGCTCACCCAACTCTGTCTAGCATGTAGGTGTGCGACACTTCCTACCATACAACGCCTCATATGGTGCCATCTTAATGCTTGCCTGATAACTATTGTTGTATGCAAACTCAGCTAATGGTAGAAATTCTTTCCAGCTGCCTCTGAAGTCCAAAACACAACCCCTCAGCATATCCTCTAAGATCAGATGACCTTTTTGATCGCCGTCCGATCGTGGATGAAATGCCGTCTTCGAAAATCCAATCGCGTACCCAACGCCTAATGTAACGCTTTTCAAAACCTTGACGTAAATCTGGGATCCCTATCCGAGATGATCGACATTGGCACACCGTGCAACCTCACTGTCTCTGCCACATACAGCTTAGCTAACTTCTAAAGCGAGTAATCAACCCTTACAGGTATGAAATGAGCTGACTTAGTCAGACGATCCACAATCACCCAAACCAAGTCCTTCTTACTATGCGTAAGGGGTAATCCACTGACAAAGTCCATAGTGATCCTTTCCCACTTCCACTGTGGAATCTTCACCGGCTGAAGTAAACTTGACGGTAACTGATGTTCAGCCTTGACCTGCTGACACGTCAGACATTTACCCACAAATTCAGTTACTTTACGTTTCAGTCCTGGCCACCAAAATTGTTCTTGCAAACCCCGGTACATCTTGCTACCTCCAGGATGCATAGCGTATGGGCTGCTATGTGCGTCCTGGAGAATTCTCTGCCTTAACTCGACATCCTTCGGCATACACGCTCTCCCTTGAAAACACAATACCCCATCACTGGACAAGCTGTAACCTTTCAAACCACCATCCTGAACTTGCAACCTGCGAGCATTCAGACCCTCATCCATTAACTGTTTCTCCTTAATCTGCTCTACCCAAGTCGGCTTAACCTGCAATTCCACCAAGAGACTCTCATCGTCATACAAGCTAAGACGAGCAAACATCACTCTCAAGTTCGATACAACCTTACGACTTAACGCGTCTGCCACCACGTTAGCCTTGCCTGGATGATACTCAATCGAACAGTCGTAGTCATTCAACAGCTCAATCCATCTGCACTGTCTCAAGTTCAAATCCTTCTGAGTCAAAAGGTACTTCAAACTCTTGTGATCTGTGTAGACTATCGACTTCTCTCCGTACAAGCAGTGTCTCCATATTTTCAAAGCGAAAACCACTGCAGCTAATTCCAAGTCATGCGTCGGATAATTAACCTCATGTGGTCTCAGCTGTCGAGATGCATAAGCCACTACCTTCCCTTCCTGCATCAGCACACATCCCAAGCCAGTATGTGATGTATTACAATATACCGTGAATTCCTTTCCTGCCTCAGGCTGAATCAAAACTGGAGCTTCAGTCAGAATCTTCTTTAACTTATCAAAACTTTCTTATTGTTTCTCAGACCACACAAATGGAACTTCTTTCCTCAATAGCTTGGTCATTAGTGCTGCGATCAAAGAAAACCCCTCTACAAATCTTCGGTAATACCCTGCCAGACCTAGAAAACTCTGAATTTTTGCCACTGACTTAGGCGGCTTCCAATCCAACATTGCCTCAATCTTTTGAGGATCCACTCTAATCCCCTCAACTGATACTACGTGACCCAAGAAAGTCACCTCTTTAAGCCAGAACTCGCACTTACTAAATTTAGCAAATAACTGCTTTTCCCTCAGAATTTGCAACACTATTCGCAAATGCGCATCATGCTCCTCCTCTGACTTTGAGTACACCATGATATCGTCTATAAATACCACGACAAATTGATCCAAATACTGCTAGAATACCCGGTTCATCATGTCTATGAATGCTGCCAGCGCGTTAGTCAACCCAAACGGCATTACCAGAAACTCGTAGTGCCCATACCGAGTACGAAACGCCGTCTTGTGGATATCAGCCTCTTTCACCTTTAGCTGATGATATATCGATCTAAGGTCGATCTTTGAGAAAATCGATCGACCCTTAAGCTGATTAAACAAGTCATCTATCCTCGGCAACGGATACTTGTTTTTGATCGTCAGCTTATTCAACTGGCGGTAGTCTATACACATCTGCATTGTACCATCCTTCTTCTTGACAAAGAGTACCGGTGCTCTCCAAGGCGAAACACTTGGCCGGATAAAACCTCGATCCAACAACTCCTGAATCTGAGCCTTTAGTTCCACTAATTCCTTCGGCGCCATCCTATACGGGCAATAGATAGACACAACGCGCAGCCTGTAAACAAATCTATGCCAAATTCAATTTCACGATCCGGAGGCAGTCCCGGAAGTTCCTCTGGAAATACATTAGCAAATTCCTTTACTGTTCGGACATTCTCTACAGCAGACTTCTTAGCCTCCAAAGCACACACATGAACCATAAACGCCTCATAGCCCTTCCTGACCATCTTCTCAGCTTTCAAAGCAGATACCACATTGGATAGATACTCTCTCCTATTACCTATCATCACCACTTCCTCACCCTCAGCTATTCTCAAAACCATGCGCTTAACCGCGCAATCCAAACTTGCCTGGTACTTTACCAACCAGTCCATCCCAAGAATCAGATCGAACTCCCCAAACGGCAGTTCCATCAGATCAGCTACAAACACTACCCTTTAGAGTTCTAGGGGTACATCCCTATACAGCTTATTTACTTCTACAGAGTGACCTAGAGGGCTAATTACTGTCATCTCCCTAGAAGTAGTCTCAAAGTCTAGGTTTATAGTCTCTACTATGCTACTAGCAACATACGAATGCGTCGAACCCACATCAATCAAAGTAGTATATGGTAATCCAAAGATCAAGAACGTACCGGTTATGATGTCCAACGCGTCGCCCTCCTCTCGACGCCTCGCTGCATACACCAACCCAGGCTGTCTCACCTCAGTGTTGCCTGCACCTCTGCCCGGTGCTCTGCGGTCCCGACCAGAACCATTACCTCCTCTACCAGTACCATGACCCCTCTGCGGCGGTGGTCCCTCATTTCTGAACTGAGCATGACCCTGACCCTCAGACTGGATCCTAGCTAGCTTACGTGGAGAGTCCCTCATACGATGATCCAGTGAGCCACACTCAAAACATCTTTGTCCACCGGTCCAACATCCTCCCCAATGAGATTTTCCACATCGATTACACTGCGCTGGTCCCTGGTTAGTAGTAATAGATCTTCCAGATTGATTCGGCCTAGCCCTTTTCTGAGGATTACTGGCAGACCCAGATGATCCTAAACCTCTCTTATGTCTATTCCTATCCAGATTCTGTCTCACAGACTCCTTAACCCCTTAGGCTACCTTAGCCTTTTCCACCAGGACAGCAAACTCCCGCTCCTGCTGTGGAGCAATCAGCAACCTCAGCTCATCTCTCAATCCGTCCTCAAACTTGACACATCGCTCATGTTCTGTAGCCACGATACCCCTAGCATATCGGCTCAACCTTAAGAATTCCGCCTCATACTCCGACACAGACTTACTCCCCTGAACCAGTCTTAGAAACGCCTTTCGCTGCGCATCAATGTAACTAGACCCAACATATTTCTTCTGATAAGCTGCCTTAAAATAGTCCCAAGTGAGATCATCCGCTGCAGCACTATCCCGAACCGTGAGCCACCACTGGTATGACTCATCCCGGAGAAGCGACACTATCCCTTTCAGTTTTTCCTCAGCAATCAGATCCAAGTCATCCATGATTCATTCCATCGCCTCTAACCAATACTCCGCCGTACTGGGAGCCACACCAGAAGCACCTCAGAATACCTCAACTCCATTGGCTCAGAGTCGCTCAGATACAGATTTTCGAGCTTCCGTGCCTTCACCTACTTCAGCTACTCTCTCAAGAACTCGCAGCATCGCTGCGATACATCGCATCATCCCCGTCGATCCGAAACTCACCACCGCGCCGGTGGTGGTGTTGGTATATCTCATTTTCGACCACGACCGCACTCCCACTGGTTCGAGACAACATCATCCTACCCCAACCGCGTCCACGTGTATTACGACCACGACCTCGAGTGCTCATGTCTAAAGTCTCGACTTATCTGATTTAGAAGTTTTATGCATCAGTCATTATTCCACTATTATTAAAGCACAGTCTTATAAGCAATTCTTATTAAAAAGTTTTGTTTTCGCAAGTCCATAGAGTCTTATAAGTTTCAATCTCTAGGGTAGTCCACTATCACTAGTCATTCAAAGTTTATCTCATCCAAAAATCATAAACAATAGTTAAGGGTACTTACCTGGGCGGATTTGTGCCGGATACTCGGTGCCAAGCCTTTCAAACCATATATTTCAACCGAAAGCGTTTTGGAAACCATACTTTAAAACATTTTGGGCCTCCGGCCCACAGCCGAGCCTTTGAACTTAGCTCTGATACCACAATTGTAACACCGCAAACCCTGTCAACACACCACGACTGAATCTGGTATGTCACAGAGGAAAACGTTTTGATGAAGACGAGTTCTCGGTTTATATTTAGAAAAGAAACACTCTTTGTTTGTTTTAAGGTTGTAGAAATTAGGTGCATGTTAAGTTAAAATCGCTAGTTTACTCTGAAATCCCGAAAACAATATGTAAAACTCATATGTCGATCCATAGGTTGGAAAACGTTCATGTCATAAAAACCTGATTGAATCAATCTTAGTTATTTAAAAATCGTTTGAATTGAGTGTAGGAAACTTAAGTTTGTAAATTATTTGAGTTGTCGTTATTATCAGGTGATTTGTATTACCCAATGGTAAAGTTTTGAAAACCATTGCGTTTTATAGTTTAGAAAACCTTGTGTTCAAGTTATTAAATCAACAAGTAATTCACTTTGCCACATTTGAAATCAAATGTAAAACATATAAACTAATCCAAAACATAATTTAAAAAGCCTTATTACAAATCCAAATAAAACCAAAATTTAAAATAAATACCCAAATCAAAGTCCATGTAAAATCGATTGTATTTAATGCATGGCCACCTCGAGTCCATTCGGCTCCTCATCCGCGATCTAAAAATCACCTGAAAAGATAAGGGTGAAGGTGAGTCACCAAGACTCAGTGCATAATCCCCCTCCCGATTAATGCAACATACTTACACAAATCATAACCAAGTAATATATCATGCACCCAAACCTAGCCATCTATAACTCCGTATCTACCCCGTGTGGTACCAAACCACTGGTGGTGGCAAACCACTAGTGACCCAAAGTCACGATATCCAATAATGTGGTGCCAAACCACTAGTGACCCAAAGTCACGAATAATCCATCTGTGGGGCCAACCCACGTTGTGTACCAAATCACTGGCGACAATCCCGTCATATCAAATGTGGGGCCAACCTACTGTGGTGCTAAGCCACTGGGACGAGTCGCTATGAGGTGCCAAACCTCTGGTGACCCAAAGTCACGAAATATCAATAATCCAAGTGTGTGCGGCCAACCCACGTACGATACCAAATCACTGGCGACAATCCCGATATATCAACTGTGGGGCCAACCAATTGTGGTGCTAAGCCACTGGGACGAGTCGCTATGAGGTGCCAAACCTCTGGTGACCCAAAGTCACGAAATCAACTGTGGTACCAAACCACTGGAGGTGCCAAACCTCTGGTGACCCAAAGTCACAGATATCAAGCTTCCTCCTCCTCTCATATCACCCATCACAATACAATACTTATGCTAATCATGCCATCATGCTTTATTATGAATCATATAGCAAATATATCATAGGTCATGGTAATAAGCATCATATAGCAAAATCATATCGAAACGGACTTACCCGAATCCTTGCTCATACCCATAAGGTATCATATCAAGATCTACACAGTTTCCGGCCTTTAACATATTTAGATTATTAATATATTTACCAAGTTATAAAGTGTGTAAGTTACACACCTGTCATTAACGCATAAACGACTCCTCAAAACCCGATCTCTGCACTAGATCCCTTATCCTACATTCGCCAACACTCAAAGTTATTAACAAAGGCCATTCAGCCATACCAATAAATCCAGAAGGATGAGATAATGCATAACTAACACCATCCTTACCTTTCTGCCTTACGAATGCTAATCACAACTCTAAAATATGCAAGATTGAACCTGCCCCTACAGTCGGCCAACAACAAAACTTAGTCTCACTAGCCTTCGGCTTTTCAAACAACTAAAAGAATGATTGAATCAACATAGATCCTTACCGCAGACTTAATGAAATCAATTGACAGAGAATAAATGGCTTAGATCTACTGCTTCAAAATCCCGGAGGCCCTAAAAGAAATCGGTTTTCTAAGGTGATTAGAAACCTTGCTAATAAATGCCGAAATCGGCTCCTGCTTTCATGAGAATTGACAAAGAGAAGAGAAGAGGACCAAAAGAAATTCGGCCATGAACACTTACCCTTCTCAAAACTGAATAGAGAAGAACCAAAAGAAGATCTACCCTTGTTTGTTATTCGGCCAAAATAAACTAGAAGAAAGAAAAAGGGAAATTTCAGCAAAGAGTTGAGTGATGAAGGGAGATTCGGCTATGGTTGATAGAAGAGAAACAAGTGGGGTTCGGCTAAAGTGAAAAGAAGAAAATGGGAGAATGATATTTAGTATTCAGCTTAGGCTTAAAAAAAAGAGATTCAAAGAGTTTCGGCAAAAGAAAGAAAAGGAGAAGATGTTGTTTGTGAACAATTATGAAAAGAAAGAAAAAGAAGATGGGAGAAAGAGAGGTTTGGCCAAGCACTCAGAAGAAGAAAAAAAATAGAATAAAATTAAAGAAACTTAGAGGGACATTCGGCTAGGTACTTTCAAGAGGATTCGGCAAGTGCAAAAACAAAAAGAGATTCGGCTTGTCTTCAATATGGTACACTAGGGAGAATTCGGCAAGGCTCAAAAGGGTTTTTCGACTTTGACACAAAATAAAAGCTAGTCAAAAATGACCACCTATCCCACTAAGGAATTTCGGTACTCCCCTTACTCAGCTTCCCAAACCGAACACTCCTCTCCAAACAGGAGTTCAAAATTCGGCCACTACTTCAAGCTCCTCCTGGCCACTAATTCAAATGAGTTTGAATTAGTCAAGCTCCTAAATTTTCTCCTTGCCACCCATTCAAATTAATTTGACTCATTCCAAGCTTATCTGACAGAGTTTTTGATGAGCACAACTCCTTCCCCCCTTGGCGTCAAAATGATAAGCAGAAAGTGAGATTCTTGCTGCTCGAACCTGAGCTCTCCCTTCCCTGCATGTGGCGTCACCCTCAAGGCCCTAAGTGGCGCCTCCTTGCCACTTTACCAAGCCTAATCTTATGCTCAAATTCCCCACGAATTACACTTAACCCCTAGTGCCTTCAGCTCTCTTTAACTAAAACTCAAAAACAAGATTTTTCCTACAGCTCGAGCCTATCCTTGGCTTATAACTAGATCTTAAAACACCTTAATTAATAACACAACAGTCCATACTCATGCAAAACAATTCATTCACAACAACCCCTATATCAGGATGTTACAACTGAAACATGGGTATGCTGTTAAGATTGGTGTTAAAAGAACCCATGTTAATGGTTCTACAACGACCAGGAGGTTCGAGCTACTGGTTTACTGAGAAAGGGAAATTGAATACAGGACTTATGCGCCTCCTCTATTTCTTCACAAATTCCCTATATGTGGGGCATGGACGTTATCAAACCAGTCTCCTCAAAAGCCTTTAGCCAACATCGATTCATATTCATGGTCGTTGGTTACCTCACTGAGAGGGTGAAGGTCGCTTCATATGCCAAAATTACAAAGTCAGCAGTCATCAAATTCAAATTCAAATTCAAAAAAAAAGAGAGTGGAAATAAAGAATACAGTCTGCAGACACCATATCAGTGCAGCAAAGGCAGCTAAAAACCATTCAAAATTTTTGAAAAACGACTGATATTTGTAAAAGTTGGCATAGAAAAGTTACCATTTACCTTCTATGCTTCGTGAACATTGGCCAGGACCTTCACTGGGGCAACATCTTTCTCGTTGGTTCACAAAAGGAAAGTAATTGTTGGAAGTTAAGATTCCTTTTCTTCAAGTTGGATGAATCAGAATGTCTACAGTAAGCTTGATTGAAAGTACTCATGGTCGAATGTACCAAAAATGGATGGTACGAGCTTATGACAAAAAGGTTCACTCAAGAGAATTTCAAGAGAATAACATGGCATTAAGAAGGATTCTTCTTATCCAAAAAGACTCTAGAGGAAAAACAAATGCCTTATGCAACAAAGAAGGCCTGTTCTGGGGAAACATAGATACTAACCAAGATGGATGGCAAGGACCTGCCCAATCCTGTGAGTTCAGATTTGATAAAAAAGTTTTCCAAAAAAAAAACATAAAAAACATAAAAAAACAAAAAACAAAAAAAAAACACGAAAAAAGGAAAAGAAAGAAAAAGGAGAGGCCAAGGCAGAAATCTGCAAAGGGCACCTTGAGACCAAAGGGGATTTGGGTTGAAAACCCGAGAAAAGTAGCTCAAATTTTGATCGAAAGTAGGGCATATAGTAGTCTTGCTACACTTGAATTATTAATGAAAAAGTATGTTACGTCTTGGGGCATCGACAAAGTACTCCAGATCCCCTAAACACATATTGAGCTTAAAATGGTCCTCAAGAAGTTTGAACAGAGAAGCTCAGGCTACGGTATCTGGGGCACCTAGTTACCATCTTACCCATTCTGAATTTTCTATCTTTAATTATTTCATTCGTTTCAAAATACATTGCCAATAAATTTCCTTCTTGATCGCATTTGCTATCTTTGCTTAACCTATTTGTTTCGAGCTATGCTCCTAATTAACTTCGTTCTTATCCATAGTTATGATCTCTTTCAAAGCATTGCGCGTTGAAATAATGATTAATGGACTAACGACACTTTCACAAAAGAAGTTTCGCATATTACTCTAGACTTCTAAATAGTACAAGTACCTAAAACAGGACTATTTTTTAAAACTCCTCAAGCTTGAGGGATAGAAATATTGGTGGAGGAAAAGTCTGAACTGAGACTATCTTTTCAGATTTTGACAAAAATGGTGATTGAACAAAATGAAAAGATATTACGTCAGTAATACCATCTTGACGAAAAAGGGGCAATGTTAACCCATGTGAAAATGGGGAATCATTCGCGAGAAAAATGACATTCTGTATCCGTGCAAATATCATGCATACACACCTGGTCATGACACCTAGAGAATGGAAGGTGTAGTAGACCAAATCAATTGAATAAGTTACAAATTATATACCCTTGAGGCGTAGTGTGAAGGATTGAAGATGATACGAATTTTATACCCCTGAGTTGCAATGGGATTGATTGAAGATGATACAAATTCTATACCCTTGAGTCACAACAGGATGGATTGAAGATGACGCAGACCCTATACCCCCCTAAATTGCAGAGAGGGTCTGAAGATGATATAAGCCTTAAAGTCCTATAGGTACCGTGGGATGGACCTTGAAGTTACATTGGGGCAAGTCATTTGAGCAAAATATGATTGTTTCTTTGAGTTTTTTGAACAGGGCACCAACCGAGCGAGATAACAGCGTAATACATCAGCAATAAGACTCTGATGGACGACCAGCAGTGACAACTCTAAGCATTAAAATGGGGTCATTTCATTTCACACTCATACATCATCGTTAGGAGCGCTTCGATCATCCCATCCTGATCTTTATACATTTTTAACAAAGAATCATTATCATGATATTCTGCATTCATGCAAATGTCCTCTATAATATCATTTAGTTAGGGGCATTCGATTTATTACGATCATTGCATTTTAATCATTGTGAAAAAATCATCATTCTCATGACATTCTGCATTCATGTAAGTGTCATCCATAGCACATGTTGTTAGAAGCATTTGAGTCATTCCGATTATAGCATCCTCATCATTTGCATAAGCATAAGCACGTAAAACTAATTCTACAGGACGGGTTCCCCAGAGAGCGGCGTAGCAATATCAAAGATTTCATATATGGTCCCCTAGTGGGGAAGATCGACGATTGAAGTCTTCCTGAGATTGAAGATAGCAAGTCTGGCATTCCTGATGTTGCAGGAGCAGATTGAAGATAGCAGGTCTGGCATTCCTGAAATTGTAGGAGCAGATTGAAGTTAGCAGGTCTGGCATTCCTGATGTTGCAGGAGCAGATCAAAGTTAGCAGGTCTGGCATTCCTGATGTTGCAGGAGTAGATCGAAGTTAGCAAGTCTGGAATTCCTGATGTTGTAGGAGCAGATGAAAGATAGTAGGTCTAGCATTCCTGATGTTGCAGGAGTAGATCTAAGTTAGCAAGTCTGGCATTCTTGATGTTTCAGGAGCAGATTGAAGGTAGCAGGTCTGGCATTCCTGATGTTGTAGGAGCAGATCGTTGTTAGCAGGTCTGGCATTCCTGATGTTGCAGTAGCAGATTGAAGATAGCATGTCTGACATTCCTGAAATTGTAGAAGCAGATTGAAGTTAGCAGGTCTGGCATTCCTGATGTTGCAGGAGTAGATTGAAGTTAGCAAGTCTAGCATTCTTGATGTTGTAGGAGCAGATTGAAGATAGCAGGTCTGGTATTCCTGATGTTGCAGGAGCAGATCGAAGTTAGGAAGTCTGGCATTCCCGATGTTGCGGAGAGCGGATGGAAGATAGCAGTCCGCATTCCCGATGTTGCGGAGCGGTCGAAGTTAGCAAGTCTGGCATTCCTGATGTTGCAGGAGCAGATCGAAGTTAGCAAGTGTGGCATTCCTGATGTTGCATGAGCAGATCGAAGTTAGCAGGTCTGTCATTCCTGATGTTGCAGGAGCAGATTGAAGGTAGCAGGTCTGGCATTCCTGATGTTGCAGGAGCAGATCAAAGATAGCAATTTGGCATTCCTGATGTTGCAGGAGCAGATTGAAGATAGCAGGTCTGGCATTCCTGATATTGCAGGAGCATATCGAAGTTAGCAAGTCTGGCATTCCTGATGTTGTAGGAGCAGATTAAAGATAGCAGGCCTGGCATTCCTGAAGTTGCAGGAGCAGATTGAAGACATCACATCTTATCTCTCTGAAGTTGCAGTAGAACAGATCATATTAATCCTACCCCCTGAAGTTGCAGTGGAGCGGATTAAAACGAAAAATCCTATACCTTGAGGTTGCAATGGAATAGATTGAAACTACAGGTCCCATCTCTCTGAAGTGGCGGTGGTGCGAGTCAAAGCAACAAGATGTGGTGGATTGAAATGAGGCTACCTGAAGGATAGGAGCACTGAAGAATCAACACTCAACAAGTTCGGGCAAATTTGGTCCTTTTTTATGTCTTTGCTCTATTCCCGTTGCACGATAATAAGCAAAGAGGGGCAGCTGTAGAAGGCCAAATTGCCCGGGGCCCATTTCATTACACCTAAAACCAGAAACAAACCCAAAACCTATTACATCTAATTACAACCCAATAATTAAACAAACCCAATTTAGAAGCCCAAATCAACTAAGCCCAAACCCAAATAGCCTAACACCTAAAACGGAAAAACAAAAAGAAAAACCTTAGCCACTTGCTCTACCTTTTGACCCTCACCACCTGCTCCACCACCCACTGTCAGAGCCACTTGTGCTGCCACTGCTCAAATACCTAAAAAAAAAAAGGAGAAAAGATAGAAAGCAAAACAGTAGCATTTTTGGCTATAAAAGCCGATCCAAACTTATTGTAAAAGGGGAGTTTTTCGAATAAAAAAAGGGGGGATTTTTCGGATTCAAAAAAAAATTCAAATACCAAATAAGAAATCAAAAAGTAAAGATAGAAAGGTTGATTTCGTTTTATTTTCTATCTTCATTTAATGTTATTTTTATTTATTTATTTTTTTACGAATCAAAACAAAAACAAAAAGAAAGGGAAGGAAATACCTAAGTCGGTTCATGTTCCCGTCGTCGGAGGCCACTTTTTCGTTAACAGAATACGGCTTCAACACGGGCTAGGAACCCGATTTCTTCCATCTTTCGAGCAGAGGGGGGCCTGCTTCTGAGCATCTTTGAAGTGGAGGCTAGAGAGACCGCCTTGCGCAACGCCGGCCAGTGGCCACGGCGGTTGCACGACCAGCCTCCGATTAAATCCATGGCGACGCGAAATGGGTCCAGAAAATCCTAACAGAAAAGAGAGGATTAAAAAAGGGGAGGGGCCTTTGATTTCTTTCTGAAATGATTGAAAAAAATAAAATATTTTGATTTTAAATAACAAACAAAACGATGTCGTTTGGCTTCAGCAAGCTGCGCATATCCCTTAAAAGGGATATTTGTGCGATGGCCCCCTCTGCCATTTCTGCGCTTTTGATTTCATGCCAGTTTAGCGTTTCTTCTTTTTTCAAATTTGCCCCATTATTTTTGCTTCATTTTTAATTTGACCCGTGCCTCAGCCAAGCGAAACGCTGCGCATTATGAACTGGGTTATTCACACATTTGGTCCCTGCAAGTTTAGGCGCGTGTTGATATGGTCCCAGTTCCCCTTTTCTACTTTAGTCATTTGCAATTTTAGCCCTCATTTTTTTATTTCTGATTTTAATCCAATCCTAGACCAGTTTAAAGAGTTAATTTATTTAATTTTCTTTTAAATTTATTATTATTATAATTATTAAATGCTAATTTTATTTTTATTATATTCTTATTACTGTTATTCTGCTATTTTTATTTTTTTGTTTATTTCATTTTTGTTTTTACTATTATTTAGCTTATTATTATTATTATTACATTATTTTCATTACTAGTAACATTATCATTATTATTACTCTTGTTATTATTATTATTATTATTATTATTATTATTATTATTATTATTACCATTATTTATCTATTTTTATTTTTACTTTTATTTTTTTATTTATTATTTTTGTATTCTTACTATTATTTGTTTACTATTATTACTTTCTATTATTACTAGTATTTATTATTGTTATTACTACTATTATTTTCATTATTATAATTTTTATTATTCTCTTTTATCACTAGTATTACATATATTGTTCATATTAATATAGTATTGTTACCTTTTTTTCTTTTGTATTTTTATTACATTTCTCTACTTATTTACGCGAAATTTATGTTACATATTTTATCTTTCTCATTTTATTATCGAATTTCATATCATTATTTTATTAACGCATTTATCCTGTCATGCATGTAACATTGTATTTTCACATTACTACTTGTCACATTAACCTTTATTCGATACATCAGGTTTTAAAATGATCGATATTCTGTATTTAGAAGTTCGAGGAATCGTGCTCAATCGTGACGCGTTTCGATTTCCCGCACGTCTAAAGGACTAAATATCCTTCTAAGATTTTGACCGTGTTTTCTCAAATAAGGCAATATTTCATGTTTGGAAATTCGAGGAATAGTGCCCAATCGTGCTGGGTTTCGGTTTTTTAATTTGGCCAAATAGTGGAATACCCTTTTAAAATTGCAATGCATGAATTTTGGAAATCAAGAAATGATCTGGTATCGAGGGTTGAAACATCGTGTCCTAACGTGCTGGATGTGGTATTTCATCTTTTCGGAACAAGAGAATTTCGATATCCAATTCAAATTATCCACACATTTTCCAAAGGATTCGTATTTTAAAATATTTTCAAATTTTCGATATTAAGACATTAATTAATCAATTAGGTATCAATTTTGGGTGTATCGAAGGTGCTAACCCTTCCTCGTACAACCGACTCCCGAATCCATCTTTTGAGTTTCGCAGATCGAAATCGTTGTTTTGATAAATCAAACTGTTTACTAAAAACAACCGTTTTAAGAGGTGACCCGATCACACCTCATCAAAAAGGATTGGTGGTGACTCCCATTTTATTTTTGTTTTCTAAACCAAAGTCGACCCCCCTCATTTTCAAAAAAATGGTTTCGACAAATATATTATGGCAATATTACATTTTTGCTCCGAACTTTTCAACATTTTACATTTTAGTCCCTATGCTCGTAAAATGAAATATGTTCAATTTCTTTAATACACAAGCCTAGCTGAACTATTTTAATACTCATACCAACCCACATTTTTCATTTAATCACACTTCTACTACACCTTTTATAACTTTTTACAAATAAGTCCTTTTTAGGCATTTTCTTCAAAAACCACTTAGTAAAACTTGTTTATCCAACATCAAACTTGCATAATCTACCATTAAACATCAAAATACACACATGTCTAACATGGGTCAAATCCTAGACCTTGATCATTTCTTAAATTAGTGGTAGAAATTGATAGATCGGGTTACAAAGACTTCAAAAATGTAAAGAGCATTAAAAACGGGGCAATAATGGACTTACAATCGAGATTGGAAGATGAAAAAACCCTAGATATGTCTTCCTTAGTGATATTTGGCCATGGGAGAAGAAGATGGACAAGATTTTGGCTTTATTTTACATATTAATTCTTTTAATTACAAAATGACCAAAATGCTCTTTCTTTAAAACTCCCAAATTTCACCTAATTCACGTCCATTTTTGTCCACCAACTTAACCAATGGTCTAATTACCGTCTAAGGACCTCTAATTTAAGATCTCATAGCAATTGGATGCCTTTAACATATAGAACTCAAATTTTGCACTTTTTACAATTTAGTCCCTTTAACTAAATTGAGTGCCCAAACATCAAAAGTTTTGAATGAAATTTTCACAAAATCATTCCATAAAATTTTAGACCATAAAAACATAATAAAAATAAATTTTACTGCGTCAAATTTGTGGTCCCAAAGCCACTGTTCCTACTAGACCCAAAATTGGGCTGTTACATATGGCATGTATAGGTAGTTGATGTCATTTTGATTATAGGTTGATAGTGATTTTGGTCATTTGTGTTGGCCTATAAAAGTTGTGTATATAATGTTGCATATGGCTATGTAAATTGACTTATTTGGTTGGGTTGGTGATGTATGTTTATAGATGTGCTAATGCTATTTTGTGATTTGTTTAAGTTGCTTGAAAATGGTTGATGAGTTGAGGGTGTTTGTGATTATGGTTTAGGCTAAGAAATGCTTGGATGAAATGGTAGGAATTATGTTGATTTGGTTGTTTTAGGTTGCGTATTGTGCTTTGTTTTGGTGCCATATGTGTAGGTGAAGATGTGTACCAAATGGGGTGGCAAAATGGCTTGGTAAATAGCCTAATTTTTGTCCACACGGGCAGAGACATAGTCATGTCTCTCAGCTTTGTGTGACATACGGTCATGTTACACGGCCGTGTGTCCCCTGGTGTTGATATTGGAATGAAGTCTGTATGCTCCACACGGGCATGTGATCAGCCGTGTGGCCCAAGTAGGAGCTAGACCATGTCGCATAAGTCAGTATACCCTACAGCTTTGGCATGGCCTAGCACACGGCCTAGCATATGGGCGTGTGTGGCCACTTCAAAGGGTACACAGGCATGTGGTTGGCCGTGTGATCCAAGTCAGTAACCTCACTTGTTTGGACACAGGGTAGGACACGAGCTTGGACACAGCCATGTGACACGGGCATGTCTGGTGGCCATGTGTCACATGGGCGTGTGTCCCCTATTTTGGAGAAATATTTTATAAGTGTTGAAAAGATTTCTCGAGCTTTTGGTTTAGTCTTGAAACACCCCAATGCTTGTTTAAGGCCTCATAGGCTCGTTTAAGGGACACTATGATTATTTATGATTGAATTTTATTTGAATTGATAAGTGTATATGAAATGTATGTTTGTAAGTGTTATAAGTACGGTAATGCTCCATAACCCTATTTTGACATTGAATACGGGTGAGGGGTGTTACATTTATTGGTATCAGAGCTATGATTTAGTCTATTCTAGGACTAACGTAGCATGTGTGAGAGTCTAGCTATACATGCAAATGTGATAGTGTGATGACTCCTGACATTTTAAAATGTGTTTTTATATAGCAAATGAATCCCAATTGAGCTATAGCTGATGAGGTTGAAAGTAATGCGCCCACTCTCGCTCAAGGGAAAGCACCGTCTGATTCTAGACCCGTAACGAGTAGCCAGGGAGGAGAGGCTAAAGAAGCGCTCTTCCAACTGATGAATGAGTGGTTCACTCAATACATTCATACGAATTCGGCTGCTCAACAGCCTCCACCCCCACATAATCCCCAACCTGTATCTGTAGCTCCTCAAGGAGTCGAGCTTTTAAGATTGAATAAACCTTCAGTTGATAAGATCTGTAAACACAGGGCTGAAGAGTTCAGAGCTAATGTTGATGATGATCCTGAGAGAGATGAGTTTTGGCTTGAAAATATGATTTGAGTGTTTGATGAGCTTTCTTGCATACCAGTTGAATGTTTAAAGTGTGCTAAATCCCTTCTGAGAGACACCGTATATTAGTGGTAGAATACGTTAGTCTCTGTGGTGCCGAGGGAGAGAGTTACCTGGGAATTCTTTCAGACTGAATTTTGAAAGAAATACATCAGTCAACGATTTTTGGATCAAAAGTTCAAAGAGTTTTTAGAATTGAAACAAGGCCGCATGACTATAACTGTATGAAAGAGAATTCGTACAGTTAAGCAAGTATGCTTGAGAGTATGTTTCTACTGAAGAGATAACGTGTAAGCGGTATGTTGATGGGCTGAATGAAGACATTAAACTTCTTGTTGGGATTTTAGATTTAAAAGAAATTTGTTGTGTTAGTTGATAGGGCTTGCAAGGCCGAAGACTTTAGTCGAGAAAAGAAGAAAATTGATTCAGAGGCTAAAGATTCGAGGAAAAGACCAATGAATAAACCTTCTCATTCTTCATCAAAGAAATTTCAAGATTTGTATAGTAGATCTAATGCATCAGTGGGATATCAAAATAGAGATCATAGAAATCAACCTGTGCATTCTAAAGCTCAAGCTACATCTTTCTCGAGTGTTGGCAGTGTTAGAAATAACAAACCTGAGTGTCATCAATGTGGGAGAAAATATTTTGGTGAATGTTGGAGTAAAAGTACTAAAGCTTGCTTCAAATGTGGCTCGCCGGATCATTTTATTAAAAATTTTCCTGAGATGATTGAGAAAAATAGACATCAGAATGTAAGATCGAGTAATATGTTGACTTGAGGAAGACCATCAAGAAATGCTGGGAATGTGAGTGGTAGTCGAAGGGCGACAAGGGACTCCACTATGAGATTTAAGGTTAGAGTACCTGCCAGAGGCTATGCTATTCGTGCTCGTGAAGAAGCGTCATCACCAGATGTTATTATCGGTACCTTCTCTCTTTATGACACTAATGTGATTGCTTTAATTGATCCTGGATCGACACATTCGTAAGTTTGTGAGAATTTAGTGTCTAGTAAGAAATTACCTGTTGAAATTACTGAAGTTATGATTAAAGTATCGAACCCCTTGGGCAAGTATGTTCTAATTGACAAAGTATGCAAGAACTATCCTTTAATGACTTGAGGCTACTATTTTCTGGCTGACTTGATGTTTTTACCATTTGATGAGTTCGATATAATTCTAGGTATGGATTCGTTGACTCTACATGATGCTATTGTAAACTATAGACGAAAGACTATAGAGTTGAAGTGTCAAAATAATGAAATTCTTTAGATTAAATTTGATGAGTCGAATGGATTGTGAGAATAGTGTTGTTGTGAGCAATAGTAATTTCATCGATGTCGGCTTAGAGATATGTGAGAAAAGGTTGTGATGCGTACCTAGCATATGTTTTAGATACCAAAGTGTCTGAAAATAAGATTAAATCGATGCCTGTGGTTTGTGAATATCCGGATGTATTTCCAGAAGAATTGCCTGGGTTGCCACCAGTTAGAGAGGTTGAGTTTGCTATTGAGTTAGTACCGGGAACTTCACCGATATCTATAGCTCCATATAGAATGGCTTTGACATAGTTGACAGAGTTGAAAGCTCAGTTGCAAGAGTTAATAGATAGAGGTTTCGCACGACCGAGTTTTTCACCCTAGGGTGCGCCAGTATTGTTTGCTAAGAAGAAAGATGGGTTAATGAGAATGTGTATTGACTATCGTCAGCTCAACAAAGTTACGATAAAGAATAAGTATTCGTTGCTGAGAATAGACGATTTGTTTGATCAGTTGAAAGGTGCAACAATGATTTCAAAGATTGATTTGAGATTTGTTTATTATCAGTTTCGAGTTAAAGACTCAGATGTGTCGAAAACTGAGTTCAGAACGAGGTACATGTAACAACCCATTTTTCGGTGAAACCAAAACAGTGGTTTCGAGACCACAAATCTGACCTGAAAATAAAATTTATTTTTATTTTATTATATGGTCCGTATTATGTTAGAAAAGTCGTTTGAAAATTTTGGTACGAAAATTTTATCAATTGAGTGCTTAATTATGAGAATGACTAAATCGCATAAAATACAAAAGTTGAATTCTAGTAGCTATAAGGATTAAATAGATATGAAATTCAAAACATAAGGTCCTTATATGGTAATTAGACCATTAAGAAAAGTATGTAGATTTTTCTTGTGACTCATCCATGGAAAATGAGAAAAAAGATAGGGACTAAATTGAAAAGTTAAAATTTTAATTAATTAAAAGATGATAAAATAGATATCATCTTATTTTCTCATCTTCTTCCCCAAAATAAAACATGGAAACCCTAGGAGAGAGAGAGAAGAGGCTTTCATGGCCAAATTGGGTAAGTTTTCTTGTCTCGTTTAGCAATTTTGATATTTTTGGAATCGGGATAGCTTAATCTCTCTATTTGGGTGATTAATTTGAAAAGTTATCAAATTATGAAAATGGGTCATGGATGTATATGCTGGAAATTAGAAATTTATGGTATAAAATGAAAGATTATTGATAGATAAACAACTTTTACAAAGTGATTTTGATGAAAACATGATTTTGGGACTAAAATGAAAAGTTGTAAAATTTGATGAAAAATTCTAAAATTTTACGAATATATGTGCTGTAAAATTTGTAATGGGGCATTCGTTTGACTTGGAATAGGGAGTAATTTGCACAAGTTTCATTTCCGAGCCTAGGGACGAAAATGGAATTTATGGAAAAGTTAGGGGCAAAATGGTAATTTTGCCTACAATGTAAATTGAATCCCAATGAGTATAAAATGTATGAAATTGACTATTAAAGTTATTTATATAGATCTGAACAACCCAAATTTGGAGTTAGAACGAGGAGAGAGGAAAATGTCGGATTAGTAGATTTTTGTACACGAACTTTTGTCGAAGTATGTTCGTGTAACTAAATTATGTTTATTTATATGTTTGATTTGATTGTGATAATGTAAATTTTATAAATGTCATATATATATGATAGGATTACATATCTGATCAAGCCTAATAAATAAAAATGTTCAAATTAAATGATAATGTCAAATAGATGGAAAAAAGGTAAATGATGAAAATGTTACCTTTATGCTTGGAATGGATGTGGAATGTGATCATTTGAATTATATTAATGTTATAGATGTATGAAATAATCACATACCAGAAAATGCTTGAAAATGTTAAATCCCAATTGAATAAATGGAAAATTGATGCATACGTGATTTCCTGAAATAAATGAGGTCCTGCATTTGTTGCAGACGGGATTTAAATCACTATGAGTTAGTGATTGATTATCACTCGGGGAAAGCGAATATAGTTGCGGATGCTTTGAGTAGAAAGTCGTTGTTTTCCCTAAGAGCAATAATACACAGTTGACATTGTTTAATGATGGTTCGATTTTAGCTGAGTTAAAAGCTAAACAAGTATTTCTTCAGCAAATTTGCGAAGCTTAAAAATGGGATAAAAAATGTGATAGAGAACTGCAAGCTAAAAGAGTACAATACTAGTCGGCTAGTGATTCAGAGTACCAAATAGGATCCGATGATTGTTTAATGTTCTGAGATAGAATCTGTGTACCGAAAAATCAAGAGTTGGTTCAGAAAATTTTACATGAGGCACATAGTGGTTGTTTATCCGTTCATTCTAGAAGTACTAAAATGTAAAATGATTTGAAGAAATTATATTGGTGGTCGGGTATGAAACGAGACATTTTTGAGTTTGTATCGAAGTGTTTGATCTGTCAGCAAGTGAAAGCCGAGCATCAAGTACCTTCGGGTTTGCTTCAGCCTGTGATGATACCGGAGTGAAAATGGGATAGAGTGACTATGGATTTCGTATCGAGATTACCCCTGTCTCCGAAAAAGAAAGATGCAATTTGGATTGTCGTTGATCGACTGACGAAATCAGCACATTTTATTCCGGTACGTACTAACTATTCACTTGATAGATTAATTGAATTGTATATTGTTGAGATCGTTAGATTGCACGGGGTGCCAGTTTCGATTATTTCAGATAGAGATTCGAGATTCACATCGCGGTTTTGGAAGAAATTGAAAAAAGCTCTGGGTACGAAGTTGAATTTCAGTACAGCTTTTCATTCGCAAACTGAAGGTCAATCTGAGAGAGTTATTCAGATTCTAGAAGATATGATCAGATGTTGTGTTTTAGAGTTCAAACGTAATTGGGAGAAATATTTGCTATTGGTTGAATTTGTGTATAATAACAGTTTTCAAATGAGCATAACGATGGCACCGTATGAAGCTTTATATGGTCGCAAATTCCGAACTCCATTGTATCGGACCGAGCTGAGTGAGAAACATATTCACAGGGTTGATTTGGTTAGAGAAGCCGAAGAGAAAGTGAAAGTAATTTGCGACAGTTTGAAAGCAGCTTCAGATCGTCAGAAATCATATGTGAATTTGAAACAAAAAGACATTGAATTCCAGATCAGTGAAAAAGTGTTCTTGAAAGTCTCTTTGTGGAAGAAAATACTTCGTTTCGATCGCAAAGGCAAATTAAGTCCACGATTCATCGGGTCGTATGAGATCATTGAAAGAATAGGGCCAGTAGCATATGGATTAGCCTTGCCATCGGAGTTAGAAAAGATTCATAACGTATTTCATGTGTCGATGTTAGGCAAATATAGATCTAATCCATCACATGTGATTTCTCCGTCAGAGATTGAAATTGAACCTGATATGACATATAACGAAGAACCGATCAGAATTCTAGCCCGTGAGGTGAAATAGTTGAGAAATAAAAACATGGCTCTCTTAAAAGTACTTTGACAACGACACGGTGTTGAAGAGGCTATGTGGGAGCCCGAAGAAGCTATGAGAAAATAGTACCCTAACCTATTCATTGGTAAGATTTTTGGGGATAAAAATCCCTAAGGGGGAGAGTTGTAGCAGCCTGTTTTTGGTCAAATTGGAATTGTGGTTTCTGGACAATAAATCCACAGTCAAAATATTTATTTTATTAATATTTTATTGTTTACAGCATGATTGAGTAATTGTGTGAAAATGTTGTTAAGAAATTTTATCGTTTGAATGCTCAATTTGATAAAAAGGACTAAATCGCGTAAAGTGTAAAATGCATGTTCTATTAGTTATGGATCATTGAAGTGGAGGTCCTTATGTTGTAATTAGACCATTAATATGGTGGGTGGACAATTATGGGCATATATTATGTGATTTTTGGTGTTTTAAACCAAGGTTAAATAAGTAAAACAATAATAAACTTAAGTAAAATTATAAAAAAAAACAATGTATCATCTTTCAAAAGGATTTTTCCACCGAAAATACAAAGTTTAAGAAGCCATGGGATCTCTCTATGGTTCAGCTATTTCATGTCTTGATTGGTAAGTGATTTTTTGTTCCGTTTTTAATGATTTCTATGTTTTTGTGATCGTTGCAACTAGTACTAGCTAGCCCAGGGACTAATTTGCAAAATTGTTAAATATTTTGAATGATGTCATTGATGAATATGTATGATTTTTGATGTTTTATGATAGATTATGAATATTTATTATGAGTTATACAAGTTTTGTTAAGTGATTTTGAGTAAAAATACAGAATAGGGATTACATTGAGAAATGTGTAAAGTTAGTGGTTAAAATGTGAAATAAATGAAAATTATGGGCTGCTAGGGGAATTATGGTAATTTGGCTAGCATGGGTTTATTTGGAATTTCACTAATTTGTGATTTTATGCAACAAGGACTAAATTGTGAAAAATTGTAAAAAATGTGAGGCAAAAGTGTAAATGTATTTTAAAGTATGTTTTGGACTAAATTGAATGAATAGATGATTGAATAAGTCAATTTTGAATATATTTAGATCAAGAAAAGTGAAATACAAACTTCGATCAGGGAAAAGATAAAGTGATTGACTAATTGACTCGATTCACCATTTTATCATTTGAGGTAAGTTCATATGTTATAATTTTGTTACAAATGTATTTTATATGCTTTGATATAGCATGAATTGTGATTACATGATTACGGACAAGTTCAAAAATGATTTGACGATGATTCGATAGTTGGAATCCTGGTTGAACTTTAGGAATAGTTTAGGATGCTAGTGACATGTCATTAGGTATACTTTGAGTTGGCTTCAGGCCATGTTATTAGCACTTCAGGTGCGAGGTGAACTGATTTCGCTTCGGGCCATGCATATCAGCTGATTTGGCTTCGTGCCATGATATTAGAATTTCGGACAAATTACCTTGATTTGGCTTTCGGTAATGGTATAGGTACTTATCGAGTGAGACCTTGAGTATCCATCTTCTACTCCGAATGGTTCAACGGGTAAATGAAGAATGTGGTCGAATATGAGATTGGTATGAGATGGTACAGGTACATACGGTAATGAATTGAGTATTGAAACTATGAAATTGATGAGTTCCTTGGTAAGTTATGTGAATGATCATTTGATAGCTTTGAGATCTAATATAATTGTTGTATATTATTTATATTATTTGAATGATTAATGAATGGTGATATTTGCTCATTGTTAACATACGAGCTTACTAAGCTTTATAGCTTACTTTGTGTATTTTCCCGTGTCTTATAGTGATATCGAAGCTAGCTCAGATTCGAGGATTCTCAGAGACTTCACCACACTATCCACTGATTCTTTGGTACTTTTGAAACTATGTTTTGAGTATATGGCATGTATAGGTAGTTGATGTCATTTTGATTATGGGTTGATAGTGATTTTGGTCATTTGTGTTGGCCTATAAAAGTAGTGTATATAATGTTGCATATGGCTATGTAAATTGACTTATTTGGTTGGGTTGGTGATGTATGTTTATAGATGTGCTAATGCTATTTTGTGATGTTTTTAATGTTGCTTGGAAATGGTTGATGAATTGAGGATGTTTGTGATTGTGGTTTAGGCTAAGAAATGCTTGGATGAAATGGTAGGAGTTATGTTGATTTGGTTGTTTTGGGTTGCCTATTGTGCTTTGTTTTGGTGCCATATGTGTAGGTGAAGATGTGTACCAAATGGGGTGGCAAAATGGCTTGGTAAATAGCCTAATTTTTGTCCACACAGGCAGAGACACAGGCATGTGTCTCAACCGTGTGTGAAACACAGTCATGTTACACGGTCGTGTGTCCCCTGGTGTTGATATTAAAATGAAGTCAGTATGCTCCACATGGTCTCTGTAACACCCCTTACCCATATTCAACTCTGGAATCAAGTACGAGGCATTACCAGACTTAACTTGCTTGAATATACAATTTTGGGCTATAAAATTTCTTTTCAACTTAAAACTTCTCATTCACATTCAGATCATCCTTATTATGGGCCTACGAGGCCCTAAACATACATACGGAGGGTTTCAGAATTTAACAGGAAACTTTGCGCACTTAGAAAATTTTTACCTAAATAGGGCCACACGCCCATGTTCGCAAGCCATGTAGTCACACACGCCAATGTCCCTAGCCTGTGTAGAATTTATTTTTCATTTCAAACCTATAGGGGTTTTCACACGGCCGGGCACACACCCTTATCTTTGGCCCATGTCCCTCAAATGGCCTAGACACGCCCGTGTCCTCACCCGTGTGTGAAAACCTTGGTAATCTGTTTATGACATCCAACTCTTAAGGGGCACACGGCCTAGGCACATACCCGTGTGATGAATTGAATTCTCACAAATTTGATGCAAGGGACACACGACCTATCAACACACCCATGGGGCTGACCGTGTGTCGCACACGGCCTAGATATACGCCTATGTGTCTACCCGTGTGGACAATTAGAAGGGTATTTTTCAAGCCAATTGCCACCCTGAAACATAAACACAATATACCAACAGAAGCAACATAACATAGCATTAATACACTAGGAAGAACCACTAATCATCAGTCATACACTTCACTATTTACTCCATCATTTGCATCAACTTTCACTTCATAAAACTCATCACCATTAATATATGATATTGGCCATTTCCTAGTGGCCATTTGCAAAATGAGTGTATGACATTAGTAGCCAACACTTCGGCTTTCAAATATGATATAACACAAGATGACCAAGTTCCTATACATGCCATACTCAAAATAAGTCAACTCTACTATACCAAAAGAATGATTGATAGTGTGATCCGAGCTCCGACTTTCTATGATCCCCGAGCTAGCTTGGTGATACTACAAGGAAGAGGAAAAAGAGAGGGGTAAGCATATAGCTTAGTAAGTTTGTATGAATTAATATAGCAACATAAATACTCATGGTAAAATTCTCATAGAAGAATAGCAACACAAGTTCTCAAGTGCTTAGGCATACTTACTCATACTCATTCTTACCATCACACATCACATTATGGTTTCATAACTTGTATTTTACTCATGGTACCTGTATCACTTAGTCACATAATTTAGCACTTATGCTAACTTGAACATAAATTTAAATCACCATCATCCTTAACATAAACGGAACTCATTATCATTCTTGTATAACTTAGCTCTATATCATTTTTACATACTTAGATCTTTTGCCCTTTGAACTACTCGGAATATCAGAGGATACTCAATCTGATCATACATGTATCACAATGCCAATGCCATATCCCAGATATGGTCTTACACAACCTTAGCTTGATGTCGATGCCATGTCCCAGACATGGTCTTACACAAGATCTTCCTTTGGCGCCGAAGCCATGTCCCAGACATGGTCTTATACGGGACCTACATTCGGTGCCGATGCCATGTCGCAAACATGGTCTTATACGAGACCTACATTCGGTGCCAATGCCATGTCCCAGACATGGTCTTATATGGGACCTACATTCAGTGTTGATGCCATGTCCTAGACATGGTCTTATACGGGACCGTCCTTATCTCATGTCGTGACATAGGTATCCTCGTTATTCCGAAATTTCAACCAGGACTTCACTTAGCATAATCTCATCATTTTCTCATTTAGACATCATCAATAAAATTTCATCGAAATGATGTGTATTTCTCAAAATAATAAGTAATTTAAACATAATAACATATGTAACCTTAATTTCACACAAACTTACCTCGGTACTTAAAATTTGTGTGGATGTTCGATTTAGTCCAACACTTTGTCCTTGCCTCGATTTCAGTCCGGGCTTCGTGTTTCTTGATCTATAATAACAATTTTAGATCTTTAATACTCACAATGACTAAATTGACTCATGAATCACACGTTGGCAAAATTATGATTTTACCCCTAAACTTTCTCATAATTACACTTTTGCCCCTAGGCTCGTAAAGTGATTTTCATTCAACTTTCTTATATTTCAAGCCTAGCCAAATCATTTTCTTAACTAGAACAGCCCTTAATTTTCACTATTTGACTCATGTATGATCATGTCTATAAGTTTTACAATTTGGTCCTTTTATGCATTTTTCATGAAAATCACTTAGAAAAAGATGTTTATCATACATAAAACTTTCACATTCTTCCATAAATCATCAAAATACATGCATGTCATACATGGGTAAATTTTTGGACATCAACCTAGCTTAAAATATAGCTAGAAATAGCTAAATTGAGCTACGAGGATCTCAAAAATATGAAGAACATTAAAAACGGGGCTAGGATGCACTTACTATCAAGCTTGGAAGATGAACAAACCCTAGCTATGTTTTCCTTAGTAAATTTCGGCCATGGAAGAAGAAGAAGGACAAGATTTTTGACTTTATTTTCCCTTTTAATTCTTTTGTTAACCAAAGGACAAAAATGCCCTTAAGCTCCTTTCTTGAGATTTTTCCTTCCCATGTTCATTTTTTTTCCATCTCAACATATAATGGTCTAATTGCTAAAAAAGGACCTCTAGTAATTTTTATAATTCTATTTCATACTTAAATATTCTAGAATCTCATATTTTCTAATCTTTGTAATTTAGTCCTAGTGGACAATTTGATCACTAATTAATAAAATTTCTTCATGAAATTTTCACACAATCATGCAAACACCTCATAAGCCTCATAAAATCATAAAACACATATTTCTACTTCTGATTTGTGGTCTCGCAACCACTATTCTGACTAGGCCCTAAATCGGGTTGTTACAATTCTCCCCCTTAGGGATTTTCGTCCTCAAAAATCTTACCAGTGAAAAGGTTTGGGTACTAGTTCCTCATAGCCTTCTCAGGCTCCATGTAGCCTCTTCTACCCCATGTCTTTGCCACAATACTTTCACAAAGGCTATAGTTTTATTTCTTAACTGTTTGACTTCTCGTGCCAAAATCTTTACCGGTCCTTCGCCATAAGTCATGTTGGGATAAATTTCAACATCTGTTGATGTAATCACATGCAAAGGGTTTGATCGTTAATGACGTAACATAGACACATGAAACACATCATGAATCTTTTCCAATTCAGTCGGCAAAGCCAATCAATAGGCTACCGGCCCTATCCTCTTAGTGATCTCGTATGGTCCGATAAAATGCAGACTCAATTTGCCTTTCCAGCCAAATCTGAGAACTTTCTTCCATGGTGACACTTTCAAGAATACTTTATAACCAACTTGAAACTCGATCTCTTTTCGTTTCAAATTTGAGTAGGATTTTTGTCTATCGGAAGTAGCTTTTAAACAATCTCGAATCACCCTTACTTTTTCTTTGATTTCTCTAACCAGATCGACCCCATGAATCTAATTTTCCTTGAGTTCAATCCAATATAAAGGCATTCTACACTTATGCCCATACAAAGCCTTATAAGGCGCCATTTTCAAACTCGACTGAAAACTATTAGTATAGCAAACTCAACCCAGTGGTAGGTACTTTTCCCAGCTGCCCTGAAACTCAAGAACACAACATCAGAGCATATCTTCAAGTATCTGTATTAACCTCTTCGACTGTCCGTCAGTTTGAGGGTGAAAGGCTGTACTAAAACTCAACTTTGTGCCCAAGGCCTCTTGCAACTTTTTCCAAAATCAAGAGGTGAATCTCGGATCTCTATTCGATATAATTGACAAAAGCACTCCATGGAGCCTTACAATCTCAGAAATATACAAGCTTTCCAACTTATCAAGTGAATAATCGACACGTACAGGTATGAAATGGGCCAACATCATAAGTCTATCTACCCCAACCCATACGGCATCTTTCTTGCTCGATGTTAACGGTAAATCCGTTACAAAGTCCATGGTAACACGGTCCTATTTCCACTCGGGAACCATAATAGGTTGAAGCAAACCCGAAGAAACTTGGTGTTCAGACTTTACTTGCTGACAAATCAAGCATCTCGATACAAACTCAAAAATATCTCTTTTCATACTCGGCCATCAATACCATTTCTTCAAGTCATTATACATTTTGTGATGCCCAGATGTATGGATAGGCATCCACTATGTGCCTCGTGTAAAATCTTTCGAATAAGCTCATTATTTCTCGGTACACAAACTCTGTCTCTGAACATCAGACATCCACCAGAATTGATCCGAAAGACGAACTCAACACCTGACTTGCACTGAACTCTTTTGGCTTGCAAGTCACTGTCATCTTTCTGAGCCTCGTAAGTCTCTTGAAGAAACATCGGTCTAGCCTTCAACTCAGCTAGAATAGAACCATCCTCTGACAAGGTCACCCGAGTATTCAAAGCCCTTAATGTAAATAGGGATTTTCTACTCAAAGCATCGGTGACTCCATTTGCCTTTCCCAGATGGTAGTCAATTACTAGCTCGTAGTCCTTTATCAACTCTAAACATCTTTGTTGTCTTAAGTTCAATTCCTTTTGAGTCTTCAAGTACTTTAAACTTTTGTGATCGGTGAATATCTGACATTATTCACCATACAAATGGTGTCTCCATATCTTCAATGCAAACACAATGGCAGCCAACTCTTAGTCATGTGTCGGATAATTCTTCTCGTATGACTTTAACTGTCTAGAAGCATACACTGTCACCTTGCCTTCTTGCATAAGCACACAGCCCAATCCATTTAAGGATGCATCATTATAAATCAAAAATTGTTTTCTCGGTTCAGGTCTAACTATCTTCAATGCCTTCTTGCAAATGTATGAATGGGTAGACCCTGGATCAATTAAAGCAACAATATTAGTATCATGAAGAGAAAATTTACCCGTAATTACATCAGGGGGTAACGCCTCTTCACGAGCTCGAATGGCATAAGTCCTCGCAGGCGCTCTACCCTTAGATCTTGCAGTCTGCTCTCTAGAAGTACTCTTACTACTCATCCCACTTCCCTTGTTTCTTATTGTCTCCCTCTAGTAGTGCTTCCCGATCTCGCACTCTAATTTTTCTCTTTTTCAACCATCTCGGGGCATTCTCTAATAAAATGATCTTGAGAGCCACACTTGAAATAGGCCCTTTCTTGTGCTCGGCACTTACCAGGGTGACGTCTGCCACACTATGGGCATTCTGGTCAGTTAGGTCGAGTGTTCTGTGTTCCCAACGCTTGCGACTGAAGTAGTCTGAGCCTTAATCCCCGAGTACTGTTTAGTCTTACTTCTATTTGAAAATCTGGCTAAAGTAGCTAATCGGGTAGGGAAGTCTCTTGACTTCTTGGATGAAGATTGAAACGACTTGTTCATTTGTCTCTTTCTTGAGTCATGAGACTCTATCTTAGCTTTTCTTTTCTCTTTCACCAATTCCTCAGCCTTACAAGCCCGGTCCACTAGCACAACAAATTCCTTCAATTTGAGGACAATAAAAACCAATCTGATATCTTCATTTAATCCGTCGTCAAACCATTTACACATAATGGCTTCAGTGGATACACACTCTCGAGCGTATTTGCTGAGCCTTACAAACTCACGCTCATATTCGGTTACTTCATCCTACCTTGCTTCAGTTCAAGGAATTCCTTTCTTTTCTGGTTGATAAACCTCTGGCTAATATACTTCTTCCGGAACTCTTCTTGGAAAAACTCCCATGTGATCTTTTCCTTTGGTACAACTGACACAAGGGTGTTCTACCACTGATAAGTGGAATTTCTCAAAAGAGACACCACACACTTTATACACTCTTCAGGTGTGCAAGATAGCTCATCAAATACCCTGATGGTATTTTCAAGCCAGAATTTTGCTCTTTCCGGGTCATCATCTTTACTAGCCCTGAATTCTTCGGCTCCTTGCTTCTGGATTCTATCAACTGGGGGCTTTTCTCTTCTTACCACTTCTACTACTTGGGGAGCTACTTGGGTAAGCTGAGGAATAGGTGGGGGCGGATGGGGTTGTGCGTTTAAGTTCGTACGAATGAACTCCGTATACCATGCATTCATCATATGGAGAAAGGCTTCCTTAGCTTCTTCTCCTCCTCTCTGACTCACAGTAGTAGGTCTATTCTTATTTTTATTTGGCACCGTCCCTTTGGCTAGAGCCGGTGCGTTACTTTCTACATCATCCGCCACAGCTCTATTGGGATCCATTTACTATATGAAAACACAATTTCAATCGTAAGGAGTCGTGACACTATCATTACACAAATACTCTTATGTATGGCATGTATAGCTAGACTCATTTATACGCTACGTTAGTGCGAGAATTAACTAAACTGTAGCTCTGATACAACTAAGTATAACACCCCTTACTCGTATTCAACTCCGAAATTGGGTACGAGGCTTTACCGGACTTTAGTTGCTTAAATATACAATTTTGGGCTATAAAATTTCTTTTCAACTTAAAACTTCTCATTCACATTCATATCATCCTTATTATGGGCCTACGAAGCCCTAAACATGCATACGGAGGGTTTTAGAATTTAACCAAAAACTTTTGCGAACTTAGAAAAATTTTACCTAAACAGGGCGATACGCTCGTGTGAAATGGAACACGCCCATGTTTGCAGGCCGTGTGGTCACACACGCCTATGTCTCTAGCCCGTGTAAAATCTTTTTTTCATTTCGAACCTACAGGGGTTTTCACACGGCCAGGCACAAGCCCGTGTCTTTCGCCCGTATCCCTCACACGGCCTAGACATGCTCGTGTCCTCACCAGTGTGTGAAAACTTGGGTATTCTATTTATGACGTCAGCAAAGCTTAAGGGGCACACGGCCGTATGCTGACCCATGTGACGAAAGGAATTCTCACAAATTTGATGCAAGGGACACACGACCTATCAACACACCCATGGGGTTGACCGTGTGGACAATTAGAAGCCTATTTTCCAAGCCAATTGCCACCCTGAAACATACACACACATATAACGACGCAAGCAACACATAACATAGCATCAATACACTAGGAAGAACCACTAATCATCATTCATACACTTCACTATTTACTCCATCATTTGCATCAACTTTCACTTCATAAAACTCATCACCATTAATATATGAAACTTAACAAATATCGGCCATTTCCTAATGGCCATTTACAAAATGAGTGTATGACATTAGTAGCCAACACTTCAGCTTTCAAATATGACATAACACAAGATGACCAAGTTCCTATACATGCCATACTCAAAATAAGTCAACTTTACTATACCAAAAGAATGATTGATAGTGTGATCCGAGCTCCGATGTTCTACGATCCTCGAGCTAGCTTGGCGATACTACAAGAAAGAGGGAAAAGAGTGGGGTAAGCATATAGCTTAGTAAGTTTGCATGAATTAATATACCAACGTAAATACTCATGGTAAAATCCATTCATCTCATAGAAGAATAGCAATACAAGTTCTCAAGTGCTTACGCATACTTACTCATACTCATTCTTACCATCACACATCATAATATGGTTTCACAACTTGTATTTTACTCATGGTACCTGTATCATTTAGTCACATAATTTAGCACTTATGCTAACTTGAACATAAACTTAAATCATCATCATCCTTAACATAAATGGAACTCATTATCATTCTTGTATAACATAGCTCTATATTATCTTTACATGCTTAGCTCTTTTGCTCGTTGAACTACTCGGAATATCAGTGGATACTCAATCTCATCATACATGTATCACGAAGCCAATGCCATATCCCAGATATGGTCTTGTATGGGATCACCTCTTGATGCCGATGCCATATCTGTAGCAGTCCGGTGTACACCCGAGTTGGAACAGTGTTTTCAGGACCACAAATCTGAGTTCGTATAATATTTTGACATTATATTCTGTGCCGTTGATATATGAGAAAGCATGTGTTAAAGTTTTGTAAGTTAATTTATCTGTATGTGTGTTTAATTTGACGAAAGGATGAATTTGCATTAAATGTGAAAGTTGTATGCCATTTGTTGATGTACTAATATGTTGTGGCTTTGTAAAGTTTGAGGTCTTATATGGCAATTAGGCCAATATTGAATTAGTGGATGGTAGAATGTCATAATAACCTTAGAATTTATTTTGTTTTATATGTTTTAAAAGGGCTAAAATGGTAAAGTGATAATAATATGTTAATAAACAAAAACAAAAGCCAAAAATCTCATAATCTTTTATGTTCTTCAACCGATTGTTAAAAGAAAGAAAGCAAGGGTTAGAGTTTTTCATATTCGGCTACTATTAGGCTAAATTTAAGGTAAGTTTTTGATCCGTTTTTGATAATTTCTACGTTTTTGTAATCGTTGCTTCGTCTACTATCAAACCCATGTTTCAATTTTGTGTATTGGTGATGTTTGTAAGTTATGCCATTGATGCTAGGTTGAGCTTTGTGATGCTTTAAGGTGTTAAATGATAGATTGGTGGTAGATGAATATGTTTTGTTCATGAAGTTTTGATGAATTTAGCTAAAAAGGGCTAAATTAAGAAAATGTTATTTTGGGGGACTAAATTGTCAATTTGATGAAAAATATGGGCTTGTATGATGTATATATGTATTCGGCCAAGCTTGTTTATAAGTAGATTTAGTGAATTTGATGCATTGAGAAAAATGGACTAAACTGTTAAGTTGTGCAAATATGAGGGTTATTTTGCAAATACCCTTAAATATGTGTCTTTGGATTGAATTGAACGAACTAGTGAATAAAAGGGTTAAAGTTTAGATCAAGAACCGAGGAAAATGAATTTAGATTGCGGAAAGCGAAAGTTATCGAGTAGCCATTTTCTATTCCGATAAACCATATCCGAGGTAAGTCACTATACAAATAAATGAATATGCATTTGTAATTGTTCATATGTTTAATGATGATAATGAATGCTTATGAGAAATTCTGTAATTGAATCTCGAGATAAGTTTGATATATTGACTAAGCCTGAGAAGCCTCGTACGAACCTTGACATAGCTATCTGTTCTATTTTACCATGTAAGACTACGTCTAGGACGCTGGCATTGATTTGAGATTCGTGTAAGACCCTGTCCGGGACAGTGGCATCGATATCTGATTATGTGTAAGACACGTCTGGGATGTTGGCATCAATATAAACTTTACGTATTAAGACCACGTCTGGGATGTTGGCATCATTATGACACTTACGAGTAAGACCATGTCTGGGACATCGGCATCGTTTTGATTCGTATAAGACCATGTCTGGGACAGTGGCATCGATATCTGAGTGCATGTAAGACCTCGTCTGGGATGTTGGCATTGTACGATTATTCTGAGCTTTCTGAGTATCCCATTGGATTTATTATCGTTCAACGAGCAAGTCTATGATACTAATTGCAAATCTGAGCTATGAACAAATACGTGATAGTAATTTCAATTCAGGTATGTTGATTATACACTAATTGTGTATACAAGGTAAGCATCAATATGATCTTACTATGATGCTATGAATATGGAATTGATGATATGTTGTATAAGGTTTTGGTGAAATGAGATATGTGTTTATATGATCTTTGAATTGGGAATATGGCTAATATGGTCAAAAGTGTATGAATCAAAGCAAATATATGCATTTTATGCTAAGTTGTTGTATATTGACTTACTAAGCTTTTGAAAAGCTTACTCTGTGTGTGTGTTTAATCTATTTTATAGGTCGTCAAAGCTACTGAAGGCTCGGGACCATCAAGGATCATCATCACACTACTGATATCATTTTGGTACACCTTGGATATGTATATAGCTAGATATGGCATGTATAGGCTAGTTCTTGTGATGATTTGTAAAGTGAACTTAGCCATGTGACTTGGCTAGTTATGTTTTGGTACCATGCTTAGATGAATGTGATATGTGAAGTTGTTATGATATGATTAGTTGATATATGGAATGGTTATGAGATGGTAAGTATATAGAAAAATGGTGCATAGGTATAATTGAGTTTTAGTTATTGAAATTGGTATGTTTAGTATTGGTTTTGAATGTATATGTATAATGAAAATTTAATGTATAGTTGTGAATATCTTAGTGATCAAATGTGCATGATTTGGATGGCTATTTGTATGTTTTTGGTTGCCATATATGCTTGATATGTGTTGATAAATGATGCTTATAGGTATGAACCTTTTTGGTTGGCATTTTGGCCTTGTAAATGGCCTATAATGTCAAATGGTTGTGGCACACGGGCGTGCCTTAGACCGTGAGTAAATTGGCAGGATGCAACATAAAATCACACGGCCTCGACACGGACGTGTCATCTGACCGTGGTGTACAAGTCAGTAGCTAACATAAAAATACACGGCCTCGACACGGGCGTGCTTGGTGGCTGTGGTGGGGAAGTCAGTATATGGCCTAAAAGTACATGGCATGGCACACGGGCGTGCCTAATGACCGTGTTGGTATAGTCAGTATAAACATGGATGGTTACACGGGGGTGTATAGAAGCCGTGGAGGGCACACGGTCTCCTCCCACGGGCGTGTCTCACCTATATTTTAGAAAAGTTTCAAATTTTCATAGAATTTCATATGTGTTTCAGTTTAGTCTGACTCGACCTATAAGTATGTTTAAGGTCTCGAGGACCCGATTAAGGGACATTATGTCTGAGAATGATGATTGAATGTATGATTTTGTCTGTGAATGTTTTCGATCTGTTCGGTAACGTTCCTAACCCCAATCTGGCGATGGACTCGGGATAGGGGTGTTACATTTGATTGGTATTAAAGCTACGATTTAGCCGATTCTCGGACTAACGTAGCGTGTCAGAGTCTAGTTATACATGCCATATATCTGAAATGTGATATGTGATGAATCCTGACGTATAAATGTGATTTTCGTATAGCAATGGATCCCGAAAGAGTCGTAGCTGATGACGTAGAAAGTAATGCGCCTGCTCCTCGTGCAAGGGACAGTGCCCTCTGAATCGAGACCTGCTATGAGCGGTCAAGAGGGGGAAGCTAAACGGGCTTTCTCCCAAATGATGAGAAAGTGGTTCACTCATTTTGTAAAGAATAACCCGGTTGTTTCACAACCCCCGGCCCCAGTTAATCCCCCTCAGACTACAGTTGTGCCACAGGTTATGCATCCGAATCTGTTGAATTAGCCTCCTGTTGACAAGATCTGTAAGTATGGGGCCGAAGAACTCTGAGCTACTAAAGATGATGATGCTGAAAAGGCTGAGTTCTGGATTGAAAACACGATCCGGGTATTTGATGAAATGTCTCTAACTCTAGAAGAATGTATAAAATGTGTTGTATCATTACTCCGAGATGCAGCATATCAATGGTGGAAAACTCTGATTTCTGTTGTTCTGAGAGAACGAGTTACATGCGACTTTTTTCAGATTGAGTTCCAGAAGAAATATATCAGTGAGAGATTTGTTGATCAGAAACGAAAGGAATTTCTGGAACTAAAGCAGGGCCGTATGTCTGTTACGGAATATGAACGGGAATTTGTGAGACTGAATTAGTATGCTCGAGAATGTGTATCATCTGAAACTATAATGTGCAAAAGGTTCGAAGATGGCCTTAATGAAGACATTCGTCTACTAGTCGGGATTTTGGAAATAAAAGAGTTTGTTGTACTCGTTGACAGAGCTTGAAAAGCTGAGGCACTCGGGAAAGATAAGAGAAAAGCTGAATCTGAAGCCCGTGATATGAGAAAAAGATTTTCAAGCAAATCATTTCAGTCATCTTCGAAGAAATTCAGAGATAACCAGAGTCGTTCCAGAGATAATGTGGGACATGCGAATAAAAATCAACCTAGACCGCAAATGAGTTTTAAAACTCCAGCAGCTTCAGTGGCCAGTGTTGGTAATGTTCGATCCGAGAGGCCTAATGTAAACATTGTGGAAAAAGGCACTCGAAAAGCTATAGATTAAATGACAGAGCTTGCTTTAGATGTGGATCACTTGATCATTTTATACGTGATTGCCTTGAGTCTGTCGAACCAAAGACTGTTCAGAATTTGAGATCTGGTAATGCACCTGTGAGAGGTAGGCCATCGAAAAATGTCAGAAATGTTGTAGTCAGAGAACTATGAGAGACAACATTGTTAGATCCGAAGCTAGAGCGCCAGCCAGAGCATATGCTATCCGAGCTCGAGAAGAAGCTTCGTCACCAGATGTTATAACAGGTACTTTTACTCTTTACAATACTTCTGTGATTGCTTTGATGGACCCTGGTTCTATGCATTCATATATATGCATGAATTTATTATTCAATAAGACTTTGCCTGTAGAGTCTACTGAGTTTGCTATAAAAGTATCGAACCCCTTAGGTAAATGTGTCCTTGTTGACAAAGTACGCAGGAATTGTCCGTTAATGTTTCGAGATATTTGTTTCCCTGCTGATCTGATGCTCTTGCCATTTGATGAATTCGATATTATTCTGGGTATGGACTGGTTATTTATCCATAATGCTGTTGTAAATTGCAAAAGAAAGACTATAGATTTGAGATGTCTGAATGATGAGATTTTACGCATTGAGTCGAATGATTTAAATGGATTGCCTGCTGTGATATCTGTTTTAAAAGCTCAGAGTTGTTTCAATAAGGGTTAGGAGGCATATTTCACTTATGTGATTGATTCACAAATGTCTGAAAGGAAGATTGAGTCAGTGCCTATTGTCTGTGAGTTTTCTGATGTGTTCCCTGAAGAGTTATCAGGTTTACCTCTGATTCGAGAAGTTGAGTTTGGTATTGAATTGTTGCCTGGGGCTACACCTATTTCAATAGCTCCGTATAGAATGGCCCCAACAGAGTTGAAAGAGTTAAAGGCACAGTTGCAAGAATTGACTGATAGAAGTTTCGCTAGACCGAGCTTTTCGCCTTGGGGAGCTCCTGTTTTGTTTGTGAAAAAGAAAGATGGCACGATGAGAATATGCATTGATTATCATTAGTTGAATAAGGTGACAATAAAGAGTAAATACCCGTTGCCCAGAATTGATGATTTGTTTGATCAGTTGAAAGGAGCTACTGTGTTTTCCAAGATTGATCTGAGATCAGGATATTATTAGTTGAGAGTTAAAGATTCAAATATTTCGAAGACTACTTTCAGAACGAGGTACGGGCATTACGAATTTTTAGTTATGCCATTTGGACTAACCAATGCTCCTGCTATTTTTATAGATCTAATGAATAGAATTTTTAGACCGTACCTAGATCGATTTGTTGTGGTATTCATAGATGACATTTTGATTTATTCTAGTGATGAGGCCGATCATGCTGAACATCTGAAAGTTGTTTTGCAAACCTTGAGAGAAAAGCAATTGTATGCGAAATTCAGCAAATGTGAATTCTGGTTGCACGAGGTTGGTTTTCTAGGACATATTGTGTCATCATCTGGGATTCGAGTTGATCCGAGCAAGATTTCTATTATTTTGAATTGGAAACCTCCAAGAAATGTATCTGAAGTCCGCAGTTTTCTAGGTTTGGCTGGTTATTATCGCAGATTTGTGAAAGGCTTTTCTACAATAACTACTCCATTGACTAAATTACTTCAGAAAGATGTCAGATTTGAATGGTCAGATAAATGCAAGAAAAGTTTTGATCAGTTGAAAACTCTGTTAACAGAAGCTCCAGTGTTAGTACAGCCAGAATTGAGTAAAGAATTTGTTGTACACAGTGATGCTTCGTTAAATGGTCTGGGATGTGTTTTGATGCAGGAAGGTAAAGTGGTAGCTTATGCCTCGAGACAGTTGAAGCCTCATGAAAAGAATTATCCGACGCACGACCTTCAGTTAATTGTAATTGTGTTTGCGCTAAAGATTTGGCATCATTATCTGTACGATGAAAAATGTCACGTGTTTTTAGATCATAAAAGTCTGAAATATCTAATGACTCGAAAAGATTTGAACCTGTGTCAAAGAAGATGGTTAGAGCTGCTAAAAGATTATGAGATTGTGATAGATTATCATCCGGGTGAAGCGAATGTTGTTGCTGATGCTTTGAGTAGAAAATCATTGTTTGTATTATGTACTTTGAATGCTCAGTTAGATTTATCTGATGAAAGTTCTGTGTTAGCTATATTAAAAGCCAAACCGTTGTTCTTACAACAGATATGTGATGCTCAGAAATCTGATAATGAATTGCTAGCAAAACGAGCTCAGTGTGAGGTGAATTCTGAATCTGAATTTCAAATTGTTGATGATTGTTTGAGATTCTGAGGTCGTATCTGTGTTCCGAGAAATCCAAAGTTGATTCAGTTAATTTTGAATGAAGCTCATAACAGTCGTCTATCTGTTCATCTGGGAAGCACGAAAATGTTTCAGGATTTGAAACATCACTACTGGTGGTCTGGTATGAAACGAGACATTTCTGACTTTGTTTCAAAATGTTTAGTCTGTCAGCAAGTGAAAGCCAAACATCAAGTTCCATCTGGATTGCTTCAGCTAATTCTGATTCCTGAATGGAAATGGGATAGAATGACAATAGATTTTGTTCATGGTTTACCTCAGACTCCGAGAAAGAAAGATGCAATATGGGTCGTGGTTGATAGATTAACGAAATCTGCCCATTTCATTCCAGTGAGATCTGACTACTCACTTGACAAATTAGCCGAGCTTTATATCTCTGAGATTGTGAGATTGCACGGGGTGCCACTGTCTATTGTATCTGATAGAGATTTAAAGTTTACGTCGAGATTCTGGAAGAAATTGCAAGAGGCTTTAGGCACGAAACTCCATTTCAGTATAGCTTTTCATCCACAAACTGATGGTCAGACCAAACGGACTATTCAGATTCTTGAAGACATGCTAAGATGCTGCATACTAGAGTTTAATGGTTCATGGGAACAGTATCTGCCACTGATCGAATTTGCGTATAATAACAGTTTTCAGCCGAGTATCAAAATAGCACCTTATGAAGCTTTGTACGGACTTAAATGTCGTACACCTCTGTATTGGACTAAACTCAGTGAGAATAAGCTACATGGGGTTGATTTCATAAAAGATTTCAGAGCAGAAAGTGAAATTGATCCAAGATTGTTTGAAAGCAGCGTCTGATCGTCAGAAGTCTTATGCAGACTTGAAACGAAAAGATATAGAATTTGAAATTACCGATAAAGTATTTTTGAAAGTGTCTCCATGGAAGAAAGTTCTTTTATTTGGACGTAAAGGTAAATTTAAGTCCGAGGTTCATTGGACCTTATGAGATCATTGAACGTGTCGGACTTGCTGCATATAGATTAAAGTTGCCGTCTGAGCTAGAAAAGATACACAATGTATTTCATGTTTCGATGCTTCATAGATATCGATCCGATCCGTCACATGTGATTGCCCCATCTGAAGTTGAAGTCTGATCTGATATGACATATGAAGAGGAACCGATCTGTATCTTAGCTCGTGAAGTGAAAGAGTTAAGAAATAAGAAAATTCCGTTAGTAAAAGTACTGTGGAATCGACATGGGATAGAAGAGGCTACGTGGGAGCCTGAAGATTCAGTGAGACAACAATATCCGAATCTATTTAACGGTAAGATTTTCGGGGACGAAAATCCTTAAGGGGGGAGAATTGTAACAGTTCGATGTATACCCTAGTCGGAACAGTGGTTTCGTGACCACAAATCCGAGTTCGTATAATATTTTGATATTATATTCTGTGCCGTTGATATATGAGTAAGCATGTGTTAAAGTTTTGTAAGTTAATTTATATGTCTGTGTGTTTAATTTGACGAAAGGATGAATTTGTATTAAATGTGAAAATTGTATGCCATTTGTTGATGTACTAATGTGTTATGGCTTTGTAAAGTTTGAGGTCTTATATGGCAATTAGGCCATTATTGAATTAGTGGATGCTAGAATATCATAATAACCTTAGAATTTATTTTGCTTTATATGTTTTAAAAGGGCTAAAATGGTAAAGTGATAATAATATGGTAATAAACAAAAACAAAAGCCAAAAATCTCATAATCTTTTATGTTCTTCCACCGATTGTTAAAAGAAAGAAAGCAAGGGTTTGAGTTTTTCATATTCGGCTACTATTAGGCTAAATTCAAGGTAAGTTTTTGATCCGTTTTTGATAATTTCTATGTTTTTGTAATCGTTGCTTCGTCTACTATCAAACCCATGTTTCAATTTTGTGTATTGGTGATGTTTGTAAGTTATGCCATTGATGCTAGGTTGAGCTTTGTGATGCTTTAAGGTGTTAAATGATAGATTGGTGGTAGATGAATATGTTTTGTTCTTGAAGTTTTGATGAATTTAGCTAAAAAGGGCTAAATTGAGAAAATGTTATTTTGGGGGACTAAATTGTCAATTTGATGAAAAGTATGGGATTGTATGATGTATAGATGTATTCGGCCAAGCTTGTGTATAAGTAGATTTTGTGAATTTGATGTTTTGAGAAAAATACACTAAATTGCTAAGTTGTGCAAATATGAGGGTTATTTTGCAAATAGTCCTAAATATGTGTCTTTGGATTGAATTGAATGAACTACTGAATAAAAGGGTTAATTCTGAATATGTTTAGATCAAGAATCGAGGAAAACAGATTTAGATCATGGGAAAGCGAAAGTTATTGAGTAGCCGTTTTCTATTCTGATAAACCGAATCCGAGGTAAGTCACTATACAAATAAATGAATATGTATGCATTTGTAATTGTTCATATGTTTAATGATGATAATGAATGCTTATGAGAAATTCTGTAACAGAATCCTGAGATAAGTTCAGTTTATTGACTAAGTCTGAGAAGCCTCGTATGAACCTTGACATAGGTATCTGTTCTGTTTTATCATGTAAGACCACTTCTGGGACGTTGGCATTGATTCGAGATTCATGTAAGACCCTGTCCAGGACAATGGCATCGATATCTGATTATGTGTAAGACCACGTCTGGGATGTTGGCATCAATATAAACTTTACGTATAAGACCACGTCTGGGATGTTGGCATCATTCTGACACTTACGAGTATGACCATGTCTGGGACATCGGCATCGTTTTGATTCGTATAAGACCATGTCTGGGACAGTGGCATCGATATCCGAGTGCATGTAAGACCTCATCTGGGACGTTGGCATTGTACAATTATTCTGAGCTTTCTGAGTATCCCATTGGATTTATTACTATTAACGGGCAAGTCTATGATACTAATTGCAAATCCGAGCTATGAACAAATACGTGATAATAAATTCAATTCAGGTATGTCGATTATACACTAATTGTGTATACAAGGTAAGCATCAATATGATCTTACTATGATGCTATGAATATGGAATTGATGATATGTTGTATAAGGTTTTGGTGAAATGAGATATGTGTTTATATGATCTTTGAATTGGGAATATGGCTAATGTGGTCAAAAGTGTATGAATCAAAGCAAATATACGCATTTTATGCTAAGTTGTTGTATATTGACTTACTAAGCTTTTCGAAAGCTTACTCTGTCTGTGTGTTTAATCTGTCTTCTAGGTCGTCAAAGCTACTAAAGGCTCGGGACCGTTAAGGATCGTCATCACACTACTGATATCATTTTGGTACACCTTGGATATGTATATAGCTAGATATGGCATGTATAGGCTAGTTCTTGTGATGATTTGTAAAGTGAACTTAGCCATGTGATTTGGCTAGTTATGTTTTGGTACCATGCTTAGATGAATGTGATATGTGAAGTTGTTATGATATGATTAGTTGATATATGGAATGGTTATGAGATGGTAAGTATATAGACAAATGGTGCATAGGTATAATTGAGTTTTAGTTATGCAAATTGGTATGTTTAGTATTGGTTTTGAATGTATATGTATAATGAAAAATTAATGTATAGTTGTGAATATCTTAGTGATCAAATGTGCATGATTTGGATGGCTATTTGTATGTTTTTGGTTGCCATATATGCTTGATATGTGTTGGTAAATGATGCTTATAGGTATGAACCTTTTTGGTTGGCATTTTGGCCTTGTAAATGGCCTATAATGTCACACGGTTGTGGCACACGGGCGTGCCTTAGACCGTGAGTAAATTGGAAGGATACAACATAAAATCACACGGCCTAGACACGGGCGTGTCATCTGACCAAGTCAGTAGCTAACATAAAAATACACGGCCTCGACACGGGCATGCTTGGTGGCTGTGGTGGGGAAGTCAGTATATGGCCTAAAAGTACACGGCCATGGCATACGGGCGTGCCTAATGACTGTGTTGGTATGGTCAGTATAAACCCGGATGGTTATGTGGGGGTATATAGAAGCCGTGGAGGGCACACGGTCTCCTCCCACGGGCGTGTCTCCCCTGTAATTTAGAAAAGTTTCAAATTTTCATAGAATTTCATATGTGTTTCAGTTTAGTCCCGACTCGACCTACAAGTATGTTTAAGGTCTCGAGGACCCGATTAAGGGACATTATGTCTGAGAATGATGATTGAATGTATGATTTTGAGAATGATGATTGAATGTATGATTTTGTCTGTGAATGTTTCTGATCTATCCGGTAACGCTCCTAACCCCAATCCGGTGACAAACTCAGGATAGAGGTGTTACAATATCCCAGATATGGTCTTACACGGGATCTCTTAGCTCGTTGTCAATGTCATGTCCCAGACATGGTCTTATACGAAATCGTACATAGATGTCGATGCCATGTCCCAAACATGGTCTTACACGAGATCTTCCTTTGGTGCCGAAGCCATGTCCTAGACATGGTCTTACATGGGACCTTCCTTATTCGATGCCGATGCCATGTCCCAGACATGGTCTTACACGGGATCTGCATTTGGTGCCGATGCCATGTCCCAAACATGGCCTTATACAGGACCTACATTCGGTGTCGATGCCATGTCCCAAACATGGTCTTATACGGGACCTACATTTGGTGCCGATGCCATGTCCCAGTCATGGTCTTATACGGGACCTACATTTGGTGCCAATGCCATGTCCCAGACATGGTCTTATACGGGACCATCCTTTTCTCATGTCGTGACATAAGTATCCTCATTATTTCGAAATTTCAACCGGGACTTCACTTAGCATAATCTCATCATTTTCTCATTTAGACATCATCAATAAAATTTCATGGAAATGATACGCATTTCTCAAAATAATAAGTAATTTAAACATAATAACATATGTAACCTTAATTTCACACAAACTTACCTCGGTACTCAAAATGTGTGTGGATGTTCAATTTAGTCCAACACTTTGTCCTTGCCTCAGTTTCGGTCTGAGCTTCGTGTTTCTTAATCTAAAATAACATTATCAGTTTTTTAATACTCACATTGACTAAATTGACTCATGAATCACACTTTAAAAAAATTACGATTTTGCCCCTATACTCTCTCATAATTACACTTTTTCCCCTAGGCTCGTAAATGATTTTCATTCAACTTTCTTGTATTTCAAGCCTAGCTAAATCATTTTCTTAACTACAACAGCCCCTAATTTCCACTATTTGACCCATGTATGACAATTTGTATAACTTTTACAATTTGGTCCTTTTATGTATTTTTCATGAAAATCACTTAGAAAAAGATTTTTATCATACATCAGACTTTTATATTATTCCATAAATCATCAAAATACATGCAAGTCATACATAGGTAAATTTTTGGACATCAACCTTAGCTTAAAATATAGCTAGAAATAGCTAAATCGAGCTATGAGGATCTCAAAAATACGAAGAACATTAAAAACGGGGCTAGGATGCACTTACTATCAAGCTTGGAAGATGAACAAACCCTAGCTATGTCTTCCTTAGTGAATTTCGGCCATGGGAGAAGAAGATGGACAAGATTTTCGACTTTGTTTTCCCTTAAGCCCCTTTCTTGAGATTTTTCCTTCCCATGTCCCTTTTTTTCCATCTTAACATATAATGGTCTAATTGCTAAATAATGACCTCTAGTAATTTTTATAATTCTATTTCATACTTAAATCTTCTAGAATCCCATATTTTCTAATCTTTGCAATTTAGTCCTAGTGGACAATTTGATCACTAATTAATAACATTTCTTTATGAAATTTTCACACAATCATGCAAACACCTTAAAAGCCTCATAAAATCATAAAACACATATTTCTACTTTGGATTTGTGGTCTCGCAACCACTATTTTGACTAGGCCCTAAATCGGGCTATTATAGTCTTACACACGGGCGTGTGATCGGTCGTGTGGCACAAGTTAGCATACCCCCTAATTGGCACACGGCCTAGCACACGGGCGTGTGACCTACCGTGTTGCATAAGTCAGTATACCCTACAGGTTTGGCACGCCCTAGCACACGGCCTGGCACACAGGCGTGTGTGGCCACTTCGAAGGGCACGCGGGCTAGACACACGGGTGTGTGGTTGGCTGTGTGACCCAAGTAAGTAACCTCACTTGTTTGGACACGGGGTAGGACACGGGCTGGGACATGGCCATGTGCTCCCATTTCGAATGTTCACACGGCCTGGTCACACAGGTGTGTATCCCTTGTTTTGGAGAATATTTTATAAGTGTTGAAAAAATTTCCCGAGTTTCTGGTTTAGTCCCGAACCACTCCCAATACATGTTTAAGGCCTCGTAGGCTAGTTTAAGGGACACTATGATTAGTTATGATTGAATTTTATTTGAATTGATAATTGTATATAAAATGCATGTTTGTAAGTGTTATAAGTTCGGTAATGCTCCATAACCCTATTCCGGCGTTGAATACGGGTGAGGGTGTTACATTTCTAGTCCCAAAACCACTGTTCCGATTCCACTAAAAATGTACTGTTACAATACATTTGTACATGGTTCAAATGAATTCATCCATAACAAGTAATTTACACATGTATTCATATCATTTAGATCACCATTTCCTTTTAATAAGTTCATGATACATTTCATTTGAACACTTACCATTTCATTTCCTTTTCATACCCGTTGAACCATCTAGAATGACATTGGATACTCGGGAAAGCTCCCACGAAGTGTGCCTTTACAAAATTGTAACCTTTCCTTTACATCATTGCTCACACGAGCTGTAGGTCAGAATGTAAGCTACATGAAGCTGCTTACACGAGCTTTGGAGTATTCGCAACAAATGCAGGACCTCAGCCATCGGTAGGACAATCAAGATTAGCACCCGAAACATGAAATCCCTAATGACATGTCATCTGTATCCTACGAATTCTTATGGTTCAATCGGGACTCGATAATCGTCATAGCATTGCTTGTTTATACATAGTTCAATTACATTATGAATAAAACAATAACATACATTTAAATAGCATGAATATAACAACCATTCATACAAACTTACTTCCACAACTAAGGATGTGAAGGTAAATCAAGCTAATCCATAGTTTTTGCTTTTCCTTGATGTAGGTCAATATATGGTTTATCTTGATCTAAGTAGACAATTTCAATGAATTTAATACTTCCAGTATTCAATTTAGTACACATTTCATATTTATGCAAAATTAAAAATTTCCCCTAACATTTTAACTTTTTACAATTTAGTTCATAAGCTCATAAATTGAAATCAAAGCATTTTAATCCCTCTTACAGGTTAACTGAATTTTTTAGGGACTTAAACCAACCCGAATGAATCATCATTTCATAAATTTAACATGAACTTTTACTATTTTTACAAATCAATCCCTAAATGTAAATTTCATCAAAAATCACTTTACAAAACTTGTTTATTTCTATACAAAGATTCATAATCTAGCATTTAACACCAAGAACCATTCAAGAACATTCATGGAAAGCCCCTCAACCTTTAATAATTTTACAAATTGACCCCCGAGCTAACTAGATTAAGCTAAAATGATTTTAAAGACATAGAAATCATTAAAAACGGGGCTCAAAATCACTTACATGTACTCACTCAAGCTAGCTGAATTCAAGAACCTTAAAAATGACTTTACTTCCTTCAAAATTCGGTGGAAAGAACATTTGGAGAAGATAAGCTCATTTTTGTTTTATTTGTTTTAAGTTTAATTATATATTTACCATTTTAACCTTTAAAAACTTTAATAATTTCATCAAAACCGTGTCCATAAACATCCACTATCACCTCAATTGGTCTATTTACCATCCAAGTCCTTTAGTTTAAAGTTTCATAACCATTTGACCCTTTTAACTAATAGAACTTTACTTCTACACTTTTTATGATATAGTCATTTTCACTTAATTAATCAAGCAAACATCACAATTTCTTAACGAAATTTTAATATGACCTTACTAATATCCCATAGAAATTAAAATAATAATTTACTCATTGGATTTGTGGTCCCAAAATCACTATTCTGATATCACTAAAAATGATTTGTTACAATAACACCCCTAAATAACTCAGCACCGTTAGACCGGAGTTGTTCTGTAACTGGACCTTGGCCCCCAGATCTAGAATGGGTCCTAGTTACCCTCTCTAATGCTTGAATCATCCTGTGATAGTGCATTGTCTCGCACCATCAGAGTTTGGGACCCCGTCTCAGCAATAGGAGTACCAACAGTCTCACTGGTCTCCAGATTGGGTATATTGTCCATAGAGGATGACTCTACTCGAGCCCCTCCTCGACGTCCAGGACGCCCACGCATACCTCATACACGACTACCACGTGAACGCATAATGTCAGGTTATCTACAATACCAGAAGTACATAGATCAATTCAGGGCTTTATCGTAGGTCTTCCACCAGTTTATATCAGAATATTTAGCCAGGCAAAATTATAGTACAATGACGGAACAAAAATACTTACAAGTTCGACGTTGGAGGTTCAGTGTAACAGTCCGGTTTAGACCCTAGTCAAAATAGTAGTTTCAGGACCACAAACCCGAGTTAGAAAAATATTTTAATATTATTTTTTGCGTTTGCAATATGTGATTAAGCATGTGTGAAAGTTTCGTGACTTAAATTGTCCGTTTGTGTGCTTAATTTGAGAAAAGGACCAAATTGTGAAAGATGCTAAATTAGCATGCCATATGTGAAAAGCACCTATATGTTATGTTTTTATTAATATGAAGGCCTTAAAATGAAATTAGGCCATTATCCTATAGTATGGACGGTAATAAACATTTAAATTAAGGATTATATAAAGTTTCATTAAGGGCAAATTGGTAAATAAAGAATTAAATCATATTACAATTAAACAAAAGCATAAAATATGGTCATCCTTTTTCATCTTCCACCAAAAAACAAGAAAATAAATATAGGTTTAAAGCTTTTGATTATTCGGCCATTGAAGGGTTTAATTCATGGTATATTTTGCTTCAGTTTTCGATAATATCTACATTTTCGTAATCGTTGCTTCGAGTGCTTTGAAACCCATGCTTCAAATTTGTGAATTGATGAATATTTTGAAATGTGCCATTGATGAACATATGAGTTTTGTGATGTTTGATGGTGAAATATGAAATATATGTGTTAGATTAACATGTTTTGTCCTTGAAGTTTTGATGATCTTGAGTAATTTGGATTTAATTGAGAAAATAATATTTTGAGGGACTAAATTATGAAATAAATGAAATATATGGACTTAGATGAGTATGAGGAAAATTTGGCTAGGCATGGGTAACATGAGATTTTGTGTATTTTATGATTTTGTGAAATAAGGACTAAAATGTCAAAATGTAAAGTGTAGGGGCTAATTTGTAAATTGCCCTAAATATGTGTTTTTGGATTCAATTGGATGAATTGATGAATAAATGGGTTAAATTTGAATATGTATAGATAAAGAACCGAAGAAAACGAATTTAGATTGAGGAAAGCCAAAAGTATTCGAATAGCCGAATCCGTTCGTTTACTCAAGTCTGAGGTAAGACTATATACAAATAAATGTATTTACATTGATATTTGAATGTTCATATGAAAATTTATCATGATGAATGTATATGAGATGATGAGTACATGAGATCCAAAGAATAATCGATGGTATAACAAAGTCTGAGAAGTCTCGTACGAACCTAGGAATAGATAGGATTACATATGTCATGACATAGGTTTCCGATATGTGAGATTGTAACGCCCCTAACCCGTAACCGTCGCCAGACTAGGATTAAGAGGCATTACTGAATCATCGAAACTTTTCACATTCATTTCACGACAAAAATTCAATCAACAATCAAACATACTCAAATACGAGCATATAGTCCCTTATCGAGGTCTAAGAGACCTTAAACATGTGTTAGAAAGAGGTCGGGACTAAACCGAACACTTATGAAAGTTTTCAGAAATTTAAACATTTTTCAACACTGCAGAGGGCACACGCCCATGCAGTCAAGCCGTGTGCCTCACACGGCCACTAGACACACCTATGTGTCCAGGCCGTGCCAATACAGAGCATACATACTGACTTATCTCCACGGCCATTAGACATGCCCGTGTGTCATGGCCATTTGAAATTAGGCTAGCTACTGACTTGATCACATAGCCACTAGGCACGCTCGTGTACCACAGCCGTGAAACCTGTCCAGGCACACTTCGAAATGGCTCTTGAGCCGCACGGCAGAGACACATGCCCGTGTCCCTTGGCCATGCATGCAAAATAGGCCATTTGCAAGGCCAATTTTCCACCCACACAAGGGTCAACCCTACAAGCACATTTAAGCATATTTTCACACACAATTTGGCAATTAAATTCATGTCAAATTATCAACATATCATTCCATCCACTATCATTCTTTAATCATGTTAAGTTATGTACCAAATTGCACAACTAGAACACATACATTACCAAACATGATTCATCCTCAATATCACTAGATTATAATAGCATCAATCCATCATTAAGCTTACCATTCTTAAGACATTTTCATAGCCATCAAACCATACCAAAAGATAATTCATATACCATAATCATTCATGCATATTACCAACATTTTGTCTAGCCATATCACATGGCTATTTACACATCTCAAACATGTTTTAAATAACTAGCCTATACATGCCATATTCAAATATACACATCTTCAAAAGTACCACAATAGATTTGCTGATAGTGTGATAGAGATGCTGACGACTCCCGGATCCGAGCTAGCTTTACTGACACTGTAAAACAGAGAAACAATCACACAATAAGCTTTCAAAAGCTTATAAGTTCATAACATAATACATAATGCTCATTAATACCAATACATTTTACCAAAAATAATCCATCACATAGATTAATTCACAAACACATATACCATGCCATCCTAAGCTAATATGCTCAATTAACCTTCCATAATCTCATTTATAATTTCATCAACCACATAAGTTCCGAACGTACCTTGGCCAACACTTAGTTATCGATCGCAAATACTACTCAATACTCAATATTTCATCTCAATCAACTTTTGTCACTTCTTTGATTCAATCGCACACTTAGTGCCCAAATTAATAGCCGAAGCTTATATTAACATCGCATTCTTAGTGCATCTTTATCAAACCGATCATAAATCGATATCGCACATATAATGCTAACCACAAAGCCGAAGCTTATATTATTTCACGCACACAGTGCTAATCAATTCGGTCACATTTCTGAATACGCACACTTAGTGCCACATAACTCTAGTCATCACATAGCATTCACAATTCAATAATATCATATAATTCATTCCATAACATTAAACATAGTTATATACACATATTATGTTCGAACTTACCTCGGACGTCAAAATATCTAAACGGTCGATTAATCGATCACTTTGTCTTTGCCTCGATCTCGATCTGAACCTCTCCTTTCTTGGTCTATACACATTTAAATTTAACTCATTCAATCACCAATTCATTCAATTTAGTCCAAACACATATATTTAGGGTATTTTACAAAATAGCCCTCATATTTTCACATTTTGACACTTTAGCCCCTAATTCACAAAATCACAAAATACACATAATTTCATTTCACCCATGCCTAACCGACTTCTCTCTATGTTCATACAAGTCCACACATTTCATTTATTTCACATTTTAGTCCCTCAATTTACACTTTTCTCAATTAAGCCCAAATTACACAAATTCATCAAAACTCCAAAGACAAACTATATTAATCAAACACATATCTTTCATTTTCCCCCATCAAACATTCAAGAACTCACATGTTCATCAATGGAATATTTCAAAGACATCATTAATTCACAAAATTAAGACATGGGTTAGCTAGAGCCCGAAGCAACGATTATAAAAACGTAGAAATTATCAAAAATCGAAGTCAAAACTTACCTTAATTGATGCTTAAAGCTAGCCGAACCCTAGCTTAGTTTCCTTTTCTTTTCTTTTCTCTAAAATTGGCACAAAGATGAACACTATGGCTTTATTTATATGTTATTTTATCATATTAAACATAATAATACACCTTTTACTATATTACCCTTTATCAATTAACATTTAAACCATATAAACATCAAGGTCATATTTGTCCAACAACTATCCACTATCTTAAAAATGGTTTAATTGCCACATAAGGACTCCTCATTTATAAAGCATGCCAAATAAGCATTTTAACAATCAACACACAGCTTTTGCACTTTATGCGATTAAGTTCTTTTCGCAAATTAAACACACAACCGACAAAATCTTCACACAAAAATTTCACACAGGCTATATCAAATATAATAAACACCAAAAATAATATTAAAATATTATTCTGACCTCATATTTATGGTCTTAAAACCACTGTTTCGACTAGGGTCTAAACCGTGCTGTTGTAGAGATCATGTAAGACCACGTCTGGGACGTTGGCGTTGATTCGAGATTTCGTGTAAGACCACGTCTGGGACATTAACATCGATATGAGATTTACGTGTAACACCATTTTTGAGACATTGGCATCGTATTTGATTCGTGTAAGACCCTGTTTGAGACAGTGGCATCGATATCTGAGTACATGTAAGATCACGTCTGGAACGTTGGCATTGTACGATTATTTTGAGTACTCTGAGTATCCTATTTAATCCTGAATGGTTCAATTGGCAAGTCCGAGGAATGAACGTCTATAGGAAATGTATAAACGATTCATGTACATTTGAAAGGTACACTATATATGTGTATGAAAGGTGTGTTTATATGAGCTTACTAAAGTGAATATGTGTGTAGATTTAATGAGATAATATGTGATACATGCTTGATTAAGCTATGAGTAAAGTGATACTTTAAGCTAAATGTGGGTAAGTAAAGGTTAAACAAATGAGCCAAAGGGTATGTGATGAATTTGAAAATAAGAAACATTAATGTCATTGTATCAATGTGGCTATGTGCATTTTATACTAGGTTTATTTGTATATAGCTTACTAAGCTTTTGAAAGCTTACTTTGTGTGTGTTTGCTCTATTTTATAGATTATCAAAGCTACTGAAGGCTCAGGGAATCGTCAAGGATCATCATCACACTACTCAATCTTATTTTGGTACCCTTTCTGGAAATGTATATACTAAAGTATGGCATGTATAGGCTAGTTATCTTGAGTTATGTTTGAAATATGTGTTTAGCCACGTGATATGGCTAGTTAAATGGTTGTGTAATGAATGAAGAGTCATGCTTATGTTGTTTGGGTTTGGTATGGTTCCATGGTTATGAAATAGTCAAGGTAATGATAAGCTTATTGATGCAAAGTGAGTATATGTGTTTGATGAACAATGGTTATGATGAAGTGGTAAGTTGTGGATGAATCATGCTTAGTTTAATTGTGATTTAGTTGAGCTATTTGGCATATAAGTTGGTATGCCAATTGTGTTTAGAAATATGCTTGTATGTGCTTATAGGAATGACCCAAGTGTGGGTGGCATTTTGGCCTTGAAAATGGACTACAATTGCCCACATGGTTGAGCACACGAGCGTGTGGCTCGACCATGTCCCTCGTGGTTGAAATTCAAAATAAGACAGACTTGACGATGAGCAAGACACACGGACGTGTGACTGGCTGTGTGGATCAAGTCAGTAGCGACCACGGGCTGGACACATGAGCGTGTGACTGGCCGTGTGGTACAAGTCAGTAGCGACCGTCGGTGAAACACACGGGCGTGTCCACAGCCGTGTGGAGAAGTCAGTATATATGCCTTATTTTGACACGGCATAGACACACGGGCGTTCTGAGGCAGTGTGAGGCACACGGGCGTATCTGAGGCTGTGTAAGGAACATGGCCTGCCCACACAGGCGTGTGACCTCGTTAACTTTGAAAAATTTTTATATTTCTGAGAATTTTCCTATGTGTTCGGTTTAGTCCCGACCCTATTCTAAAGCATGTTTATGGGACATTTTGATGTGATTTATAGAATTACGTTTTGAAATGTCTGTAAAATGTTTCGATTGTTAGGTAATGCCTTTTAACCCTAAATTGGCGATGATTACGGGTTAGGGGTGTTACATTTGATTGGTATCAGAGCTACAATTTAGTCAATTCTCGGACTAACGTAGCGTGTGAGAGTCTAGCTATACATGCCATATTTATGAAATGTGATAGTGTGATGAATCCTAACAATTAAAATGTGTTTATCGTATAGTAATGGATCCCGGAAGAGCTGCAGCTGATGATGTAGAAAGTAACACGCCTACTCCTGCTCAAGGGATAGCGCCATCTGATTCGAGACCGGCTACTAGCGGTCAAGAGGGAGAAGCTAAACAAGCTTTCTTCCAAATGATGAACGAGTGGTTCACTCAGTATGTGAGAACTAATTCGGCTGTTTCACAACCTCCACCCCCACCTAATCCCCCTTAGACCTCAGCTGTGCCTCCGATTATGAGTATGAATATGTTGAATAAAACTTCGATCGACAAAATCCATAAATATGGGGTTGAAGAATTCAGGGCCAATAGTGGTGATGATGCTGAGAAAGTCAAGTTTTGGTTAGAGAACACTATCTTTTGAAGAATGTATAAAGTGTATTGTATCTTTGTTACGAGACGCAGCTTATCAATGGTGGAAGACCTTGATTTCAGTTGTTCTGGAGGAGCGGGTCATTTGGGATTTCTTTCAGTCTGAGTTCCGAAAGAAATATATCAGTCAAAGATTTATTGATCAAAAATGAAAGGAATTTCTGGAGTTGAAACAGGGTCGCATGTCTATCACCGGGTATGAAAGAGAATTCGTGAGATTATATTAGTATGCTCGGGAATGTGTATCAACCGAGGAAATAATGTGCAAAAGATTTGAAGATGGCCTTAATGAAGATTTTCATTTGCTTGTTGGGATTTTGGAAATAAAAGAGTTTGTTGTGCTTGTTGACTGAGTGTGCAAAGCTGAGGCACTTAAGAAAGAGAAAACAAAAGCTGACTTTGAAACTAGAGATACGAGAAAGAGATTTCTGAGTAAATCATTTTAGTCTACTTCAAAGAAATTCAGAGATGAGCATAGCCATTCCAGAACTAATGTGGGACATTTAAATCCGAGAGATCGAGCTAGATCACAGTCGAATTCTAAAGCTCCAGCTACATCGATAGCTAGTGTGGGAAATGTCTGATCCAAACGACTTGAATGTAAGCATTGTGGTAAAAGACATCCAGCTAGTTGTAGATTGAATGACCGAGCTTGTTTCAGATGTGGATCGTTAGATCATTTCATTCGTAATTGCCCAAAATCTGTTGAGCAAGAGATTATTTAGAATCCGAGATCTGAGAATGTTTCAGTAAGAGGTAGACCTTCCTGAAATGCAAGAAATGTCAGTGGTAGTCAGAGAACTACGGAAGACACTGTTGTGAGATCTGAAGCCAGAGCGCCTGCCAGAGCATATGCCATTCGAGCTTGTGAGGAAACTTCATCTCCGGATATTATAATAGGTACATTTACTTTTTATGATACTTCTGTGATTGCATTGATAGACCTAGGTTCTACTCATTCATATATATGCATGAACTTACTATCTAGTAAGACTTTGCCTGTAGAGTCTACTGAGTTTGTTATACAAGTATCGAACCCCTTACGTAAAAGTGTCCTGGTTGATAAAGTATGCAAGAACTGTCCGTTAATGTTTTGAGATGTTTGTTTTCCAGCTGATCTGATGCTATTACCCTTTGATGAGTTTGACATAATTTTGGGTATGGACTGGTTGACACTATATGATGCTGTTGTGAATTGTAAAAGAAAGATTATTGATTTGAGATGTCAGAATGATAAAATAGTTCGGGTTGAGTCTAATGATTTGACTGGGTTACCTACTCTGATATCTGTGTTGAATGCTCAAAATTATTTGAGAAAAGGTTATGAAGCTTATTTTGCTTATGTGATTGATTCGAAAGTAATTGAAAGAAAAGTTGAATTAGTGCCAGTTGTCTGTGAATTCCCTGATGTGTTTCCTGAAAAATTGTCGGGATTACCTCCGATACGTGAAGTTGAATTTGGTATTGATCTATTATCGGGAATGGCTCCTATTTCGATAGCTCCTTATAAAATGGCACCGACAGAGTTAAAAGAGTTAAAGTCGCAGTTGCAAGAATTGACCGATCAAGGATTTGCAATACCGAGTTTCTCACCTTGGGGTGCCCTTGTTCTGTTTGTGAAGAAGAAAGATGGCACAATGAGAATGTGCATTGATTATCATCAGTCAAACAAGGTGACAATAAGGAACAAATATCATCTGCCTCGAATCAACGATTTGTTTGATCAGTTAAAAGGAGCCACTGTGTTTTAAAGATAAATCTGAGATCGGGGTATTATCAGTTATGAGTAAAAGATTCATATATTCTGAAAACTGCTTTCAGAACAAGGTACGAGCATTATGAGTTTTTAGTTATGCCTTTTGGACTAACAAATGCTCCTGTTATTTTTATAGATTTTATGAACAGAATTTTTAGACCGTACTTAGATCGATTGTTGTTGTGTTCATTGACGAAATTTTGATTTATTCATGTGATGAGATTGAACATGCTGAGCATCTGAGAATTGTTTTGTAAACTCTGCGGGATAAGCAATTGTATGCAAAGTTCAGTAAATGTGAATTCTGGTTGCGAGAAGTTAGTTTTCTGGGACATATTGTATCAGCCTCTGGAATACAGGTTGATCTGAGTAAAATTTTTGCTATTCTGGAATGGAAACCTTCGAAGAATGTGTCTAAAGTCCATAGCTTTCTGGGACTTGCTGGTTATTATCGTCGATTTGTAAAAGAATTTGCGATGATAGCTACTCCGTTGACTAGATTGCTTCAGAAAGATGTGAGATTTGAATGGTCTGATAAATGCCAGAAAGCATTGATCAGTTGAAAACTCTATTGACTGAAGCTCCAGTTTTGGTAAAACCAGAATCGGGTAAAGAATTCATGATATATAGTGATGCTTCGTTGAATGGCCTGGGATGTGTTCTGATGCAGAGGCAAAGTTATAGCTTATTCCTCGAGACAATTGAAGCCCATGAAAAGAACTATCCGACACATGATCTTGAGCTAGCTGCGATTGTGTTTGCATTGAAGATTTGGCATCATTATCTTTTCGATGAGAAATGCCACGTCTTTTCAGATCATAAAAGTCTGAAATATTTGATGACTCAAAAATATTTGAATCTACGACAGAGAAGATGGCTAGAGCTGTTGAAAGATTACGAGCTTGTGATTGACTATCATCCGGGTAAGGCAAATGTTGTTGCTGATGCACTGAGCCGAAAATCACTGTTTGCGTTGTGTGCTATGAATACTCATTTGTACCTGTCTTATGATGGTTCAGTTTTGGCGAAACTGAAAGCGAAACTGCTGTTCTTACAGCAAATATGTGATGCTCAAAAGATTGATAACGAAATGCTGGCGAAACAAGCTCAGTGTGATTCGAATTCTGATTTTGAATTTAGAGTTGATGAGGATGATTGTTTGAGATTTCGAGATCGAATTTGTATTCCGAGGAATCCAGAGTTAATTCAACTAATTTTGAATGAAGCTCATAATAGTCGTCTATCTATTCATCTAGGAAGTACAAAGATGTATCATGATTTGAAGCAACACTATTGGTGGTCTGGTATGAAAAGAGATATCTCAGATTTTGTCTCAAAATGTTTAGTCTATCAGCAAGTTAAAGCTGAACATCAGGTTCCATCTGGTTTGTTACAACCGATAATGATTCCCGAATGTAAATAGAACAGGGTGATGAAGGACTTTGTTTCTAGTTTTCCTTTGACTCTGAGAAAGAAATATGCAATTTGGGTCGTATTTGATTGATTGACGAAATCTTCCCATTTTATTCCGGTACAATCTGATTACTCACTTGATAAGTTAGCTGAATTGTATGTTTTTGAGATTGTGAGATTGCACGGCGTGCCACTGTCTATTGTGTGAGATAGAGATTCGAGATTTACTTCATAGTTCTGGAAGAAACTGCAAGAAGCCCTAGGTACTAAATTACATTTCTGTATAGCTTTTCACCAGCAAACGGATGGTCAATCTGAGCGAATTATTCATATTCATGAGGATATGTTAAGATGTTGCATCCTTGAATTTGACGGTATGTGGGAACAGTACTTGCCATTGATTGAATTTGCGTATAATAATAGTTTTCAGTCTGACATCAAAATGGCACCTTATGAAACTTTGTACGGACATAAATGTCGGACACCTCTATATTGGACTGAGCTCAATGAAAGTAAGATACACGGGGTTGATTTTATAAAAGACACTGAACAGAAGGTAAAAGTAATCCGTGATAGTCTGAAAGCAGCATCAGTTTGTCAAAGATCCTATGCAGATTTGAAAAGAAAAGACATTGAATTTGAAATCGGTGATAAATTATTTTTAAAAGTATCTCTATGGAAGAAAGTACTCAGATTCGGACATAAAGGCAAATTGTGTCCAAGATTCATAATGTTACGTATGAGATTATCGAGCGTGTTGGACTTGTTGCGTACAGATTGTTGTTGCCCCTAGAATTAGAAAAGATACATAATGTATTTCATGTGTCAATGCTTAGTCAATACAGATCCGATCCATCACATGTGATTCCTCCGTCTAAAATTGATATTCAATCTGATACAACTTATGAAGAAGAACCGATCCGTATCTTAGCTCGTGAAGTGAAAGAATTGAGAAATAACAAAATCTCATTAGTGAAAGTGTTATGCCATTGACACGGGGTTGAAGAGGCTACGTGGGAGCCTGAAGATTCAATGAGACAACAATATCCGAACCTATTTAATGGTAAGATTTTCGAGGACGAAAATTCTTAAGGGGAGAATTGTAACAGTTTGATTTAGACCCTAGTCGAAATAGTGGTTCGGGACCAAAAATCTTAGTTATAAAAATATTTTAATATTATTTTCTGTGTTTGCAATATATGATTAAGCATGTGTGAAAGTTTCGTGACTTAAATTGTCCGTTTGTGTGCTTAATTTGAAAAAAGGACCAAATTGTAAAAGATGCTAAATTAGCATGCCATATGTTAAAAGCACCTATATGTTATGTTTTTATTAATATGAAGGCCTTAAAATGAAATTAGGCCATTATCCTATAGTATGGATGGTAATGGACATTTAAATTATGGATTATATAAAGTTTCATTAAGGGAAAATTGGTAAATAAAGAATTAAATCATATTCTAATTAGACAAGAGTATAAAATATGGTCATCTTTATTCATCTTCCACTGAAAAACAAGAAAAGAAAGATAGGTTTAAAGCTTTTGATTATTTGGCCATTGAAGGGTTTAATTCAAGGTATGTTTTGCTTTATTTTTTGATAATTTCTATGTTTCTGTAATTGTTGCTTCGAGTACCTTGAAACCCATGCTTCAATTTTGTGAATTGATGAATATTTTGAAATGTGCCATTGATGAATATATGAGTTTTGTGATGTTTGATGGTGAAATATGAAATACATGTGTTAGATTAACATGTTTTGTCCTTGAAGTTTTGATGATGTTGAGTGATTTGGATTTAATTGAGAAAATAATATTTTGAGGGACTAAATTATGAAATAAATGAAATATGGACCTAGATGAGTATGAGTAAAATTTTGCTAGGCATGGGTAACATGAGATTTTGTGTATTTTGTGATTTTGTGAAATAAGGACTAAAATGTCAAAATGTGGAAGTGTGGGGGCTAATTTGTAAATTGCCCTAAATATGTGTTTTTGGATTGAATTGGATGAATTGATGAACAAATGGGTTAAATTTGAATATGTATAGATCAAGAATCAAAGAAAACATATTTAGATCGAGGAAAGCCGAAAGTAATCGAATAGCCAAATCCGTTCGTTTACTCAAGTCTGTGGTAAGACTATATACAAATAAATGTATTTACATTGATATTTGAATGTTCATATGAAAATTTATCATGATGAATGTATATGAGATGATGAGTACATGAAATCCGAAGAAGAATCGATGGTATAACAAAGTCCGAGAAGTCCCATACAAACCTAGGAATAGATAAGATTACATATGTCATGACATAGGTTTCCGATATGTGAGATCATGTGGACGTTGGCGTTGATTCGAGATTTCACGTAAGACGACGTCTGGGACTTTGACATCGATATCTGAGTACATGTAAGGCCACGTCTGGGACGTTGGCATTGTATGATTATTTTGAGTACTCTGAGTATCCTATTTAATTTCGAACGGTTCAACGAGCAAGTCCGAGGAATGAATGTTTATAGGAAATGTATAAACGATTCAGGTTCGTTTGAAAGGTGCACTATGTATGTGTATGAAAGGTAAGTGTTTATATGAGCTTACTAAAGTGAATATGTGTATAGATTTGATGAGTTAATATGTGATACATGCTTGAATAAGCTATGAGTAAAGTGATACTTTAAGCTATGAAATGTGGGTAAGTAAAGGTTAAACAAATGAGCCAAAGGGTATGTGATGAATTTGAAAATGAGAAACATTAATGTCATTGTATCAATGTGGCTATGTGCATTTTATGCTAGGTTTATTTGTATATGGCTTACTAAGCTTTTGAAAGCTTACTTTTTGTGCGTTTGCTCTATTTTATAGATCGTCAAAGCTACTGAAGGCTCGGGGAATCGTCAAGGATCACCATCACACTACTCAATCTTATTTTGGTACCCTTTTTGGAAATGTATATACTAAGTATGGCATGTATAGGCTAGTTACCTTGAGTTATGTTTGAAATATGTGTTTAGCCATGTGATATGGCTAGTTAAATGGTTGTGTAATGAATGAAGAGTCATGCTTATAATGTTTGGGTTTGGTATGATTCTATGGTTATGAAATAGTCAAGGTAATGGTAAGCTTATTGATGCAAAGTGAGTATATGTGTTTGATGAACAATGGTTATGATGAAGTGGTAAGTTGTGGATGAATCATGCTTAGTTTAATTGTGATTTAGTTGAGCTATTTGGCATATAAGTTGGTATGCTTAGAAATGAGATTGAATGGGAAAATATGATGACCATTTTGTGTGTTTTTGGTTGCCAATTGTGTTTAGAAATATGCTTGTATGTGCTTGTAGGGATGACCCAAGTGTGGGTGGCATTTTAGCCTTGAAAATGGCCTACAATTGCCCACACGGTTGAAATTCAAAACAAGTCAGACTCGATCACGGGCAAGACACACGGACGTGTGACTGGCCGTGTGGATCAAGTCAGTAGCAACCACGGGCTAGACACATGGGCGTGTGACTGGCCGTGTGGTGCAAGTCAGTAGTGACCACGGGTGAAGCACACGAGTGTGTCCACGGCTGTGTGGATAAGTCAGTATTTATGCCCTGTTTTGACACGGCTTAGACACACGTGCGTGTCTGAGACCGTGTGAGGCAAACGGCCTGCCCACACGGGCGTGTGACCTCTAGAACTCTGAAAAGATTTTAAATTTTTGAGAATTTCTGTATGTGTTCGGTTTAGTCTCGGCCCTATTCTAAAGCATGTTTAAGGTCTCCAAGACCTATTTAAGGGACATTTTTGATGTGATTTGTCAAATTATATTTTGAAATGTCTGTAAAAGTTTTCGATAGTCCGGTAATGCCTCTTAACCCTAAACCGGCAACGGTTACGGGTTAGGGGTGTTACATTATTCATTTACAAAATCAGTTTTCAAATAAAATCAATTTTCAGAATGATTCAGATATCTTGTTCTCATTTAAACTGTAACATCCTGAATTTTTAAGACTGTGCGTTTAATGGGAGAACATGTGTAATGTGTTAATTTAACTGTTAGGGGTCCAAATTGGGCTCAGGATGTGGTCAAGGCCTTGGTGAAATTTTTGTTTGGGCACTATAGAGTTTAAAAGGTGGTGTCTGTGTTTCAAATATCAAAAATGGGCTTGTGGCCCAGTGGTCAGTGGCGCCACTTAGGAAGTAAGGAGGTGACGCCACACAAGGTAGTAAGGGGCCCAAATTTAAGTTTCATGGAGCCCAACTCTTTTAATTTAAGTTAGCTAATTTTAGGCATTAGGGTTAGGTGGAATGGACGGCAACAAGGCTCAAAAATAGGAGGATTTATGTAAATGGGATAATGTAGATATTATAGTTGATAATATGGAAGATAAGGGAGGAAATTTAGGAATTTATTTAATGTGATAATAAGGAGATAATGTGCTGATAAAGGAAGGAAGAGGTAGTGTCATCCATGACACTTGTGGATGAGTAATCAGATGAGGATAAGGAGAGAAAAGATAGGATTTATCTGCTGAGTGCAGTGTTGGCCGAATTTCCAACTCTAGGGGGTGCCAAAATTCTCTTTAAAAAGAGGGGATATCTCATCAATTCCAGCATTTGAGCCCTATTCTTTTCTTCTTTCCTTGTGCCGAAATTCACAGTCTTCCTCTGCAAATTCTTTTCTTTTGATTTCTTCTAAAAAGCCGAAAGCCGAAAACTCCATTATTCCTTTCTCTTCTTTCTTCTAAACGCCGAAAACTCCATTATTCTTTTCTCTTCTTTCTTTTAAAAAGTCGAATCTCTATAGATTTCTTCGAATCATCTTCTCTTCCTAATTTTCGCAAAAAGCCGGAATCCTCTAGGAGTAGCCGAATCTTCTCTAGTAAGATTTCTTAGATTTAAAAGCCGGAAACACTAGTCCCTGAATCTCATATCACTTTTCGGGATTTCAAGATAGCGGTGGTGTTGGCTACGGATAGCGTTGACTTAGAGGGTCTCATTCTAACGGTAATCAGGTGTGTAGATCCCTAACACACTCTTTAACTGTGTTTTATGTGTTATGGGCTAAAAAGCTAGAAAGTGGCTGTGTAGATAGTCGAATAAAACCCTAAAAGGGTTAGGCAAGGATGCCAGGTACGTAATCATAAAAATTTCTATGTGTATCTATATATATATATGAAAGCCTGTATGATGTTTCCTTTATGTGTGTATGCATGGGGTGGGATTTTGATATGATGAAGGGGAAGAAGGTCGCATAACGATTAGTGGCTTTGCCACATAGGTCACATAGTGATCGGTCTTTATGACAGGTAGCTCAACTGTTGAGATGCTACGATGTATTATTAAGGTCGCATGACGATCGGTGGCTGAGCCACGTTATATTATGAGGTCACATAGTGATCGGTGGTTATGCCACGTTTAATGATTCCTGAATAACAGGAATAGGCAGTACGGCTATCGTTATGGTGTGTAGCGGATGGAGGGTTGATTGTAGAAATCCCCAAAGTGTGATGGTTGGTAAGGGCTGGTGTGTAGAGGATGAAATTCTAGGATAGGTTGGGCTATGCATCAATTATTATCTATCATGTAATTATGATTGTTGCCATTGTGTATGGCCCAGGGCTCATAATGTGTTTGTGGGCCCAAGCCTTTTATGTGTTTTCGGGATTTACACACTGAGTCTTGGTAACTCACCCTATTATTTTCCCTAACTTTTCAGATGAGCAGTAGATCATGGACATTGGAGCTGGGACGGACTCGAGGGGCTATCAAGTTTTATTTCTATAGATTATTTTCAGTTTTTCCTTTAAGTTTTATTTTGGGAATATTTAGGTAATAAGGCCCCATAGTTTATATTCGCCTAAGTAGTTTTTAATATTTGCAACTTATGAAATTATGCCAGGGGTTTATTTATACCAAATAATAATAGTACAAGGTTTTTTTTTAATGTCACTTATTTATTCAAATATTGTCTAATTAACTTACGATTTCCAAAACCAACAAAGCAAAAGTTTTCAACGTACAACCCGTAGCATACCAGATCTGGTCGAAACGTATGGGCCGGGTTTGAGGTATTACATAAACACCTTTTTACACAAATAGGAGCCCAGATCACAGCCCAAATGTTGACAAACCAGGGTCTGATACTACTAAATTTAACGCCCCATAATTGGCCTAGATATGAAGACCAAGTTTGGAGAGCTACATAACATTATTCTAGAAAAACCTACCTTTTAACTATTTAGGGTTTGAAAAACGTGATCATATATATATAATTAAGTTAGTGTGGAGTCCAATCCATAGTCTGAAATCAGAAACACATATAATAGTATAAATCTAGATAAAACATTGATTAAGAAATAGTCAAATGATTGAGCTCCTACCACGCTGACCCACCTAAGTTAGTGGGTTACCTGAAATCCATACAACAAACAAGTGAGTTTGTAACTATGTGTCATGTTTTAGATTAATCTTCGCATAGCTGCCCTACAAAATGCGATAAATCGCCAGCAGATTAATAGATAATTATTCAGTCACACTTCTTTCTTTATAAAGTCCTAATCTAAATGCTGATGCAATGTAATAGATACAGATATAAGTATGCTAGGTAAAAAATTCAGATCATACCTAGTTGAAACAATGTACAATTACTTGTTTGTCTACAATATCATTATTATGTACATAGTAATAGTTTATACAGAAACAAATTATCCACTAATGGATTTATATAACTCAAACCAAACCCTACAGTAGGCCTTTGTTCTTCGAAAATAGCGTTTAAGGTCCTAGCAAAAAATTTAAAATATTTTCCATACGCCTGTGTGGTTTCACACGGCTAAAAACTGGCCTATGTGTTTCCACACAGCCATGTGATCGCCCGTTCACCTCATACGACTTGGCACATGCCCGTGTCACTTGCCTGTGTGGTCCTAATATACAAATAGTGTGTTACACGGCCTGGAAACATGCTCATGTCCTTGGCCTATGCAGCCCATAGTGACAAACAGTGAGTTACACGGCCTATCCACATGCCCGTGTGGTCCATAGTGGCAAACAGTGAATCACATGGCCTAGACACACACCCGTGTCCTTGGCCTATGTGGTCCATAGTAGCAAACAGTAAGCCACACGGCCTAACATGACCGTTTGATACACATAGCCTAACACACGATCGTGTGATACACTCAGCCTACCATATGGCTTGGACACACGACTATGTGGCGTCGACAACCATGTTTTTTGGCGTCCGAAGTTCACAAAGAGTAGGGTTTTCAGTACATACCTGATGTAGTTTTGACGTAGGAGCAACATAGAGGAACGCCGAACCCTAAAACAACCATTGACCAATTCAACAATTATCTCAAGGAACACAATAATTAACGTACGAAACTAACTCTTATGTCGAAAAATTTCGACACAACCTGTTCACTCAAATTTCAACACTCACCTCGCATGCAATTGCAAAAATGTAACTAACATGTTGGTGAAACTATTCCTACAAGATCCTTTCCTAAAAAGGGAGCCAAATGTCCGCGAAAAACAGAAAATTCAAGTAGCAAAACAATTTCAAAAAAGGAACAAAAATAACCAAAAACTCGCATAAACAAAAAGAATTTACAATAGAACTTACCCAGAGATCTTCCAACAATGCAACGAATAAAGTAAGACCCTCAATTAGTCACGGTAGCCACTTTACAGACCTAATCAAAAAGAAAAATAAAAGGAACTAAGAAATGAAAAAAAGAGAAAGAAAGAAAAGAAAGGAAGGAAAATAAAAAAAGGGAAAAGAGAGAGGGAAAACGTTAAATTTCTATTTTAAGTACCGATAAGACTTCTAACATTTGGAAAATATTTTCCTTTACACATACACTGGGACTCGAACACAGGACCAAATAGAATATGAAAGCTTAACTAGTGAACTAGCAGGTTCATTCTTGACACCAATTCACACATAATTAAACTTATGTTGATAGTTCAATGATAGATGTTAACTTAGAATAAAATAGCAAAATTTTCCAAAGATGCGACTCGAACTCCTGATCTCGAACACATTAGTAGAGCACATAACCACAGAAACAGAGACTTAATAATGATAGAATTCAACAGTCAGACATTCAAATTTTTGGGTGTTACAACTTGAATATGTAGAAATCACTGAACACGCTTAGAAAGTAGAAGAAATTAACAAAAGTAAATGGCAATCTGATTTCAGATCTTGAGATTTCAACAAATGAGGGTCGTCCAAGTTAGCTTAAACTTATCCATCGAAGAAGCTCAGAAATGATGCAAATCGATCAGCTGCAGCTTCAGACTTCACTAGTAGAGAAAGAACAAGGCAAAGTAATTTAAAGTCTATTAATTCTCTAACGGCTAGTGTTGGTAATGTGAGAATTGTTAAAAACATTATTTTTGAGGAATGCAGAAAAAGGCCTTTAGGCGAGTGTCGGACTAAGTTAGGCATTTGTTTTCGATATGGATCTCCTGATCATTTTTTACAAGATTGTTCTAAACGATAAGGTGATTCAGGAAATCGAAATAATAAGCCTGAAGTAGCTTCACAAAGAGGAAGACAATTGGAAAATTGTAGAAATGCTATAGCTGGTCAAGGAAAGACTAAAGATACTATTGAATGATCGGAAGCTTGAGCACCTGCTAGAGCGTATGCAATTAGAGCTCATGAAGAAGCTTCAACCACAGATGTTATTACTAGTACTTCCTCTCTTTTTGATAACGATGTATATGCATTGATTGACCTTGGGTTAAAACTCTCATATATATGCACTTTATTAATAGACAAAAAGCATTTACCTGTTGTATCAACTGATTATATGGTTAAGGTAACAAACCCACTTGGTCAATTTGTTCTAGTTAGTTATATTTATAAATTGTATCCACTGAAAGTTCGGGGTTACGACTCTTCTGCTAGTTTGATACTATTATCATTTGATGATTTTCATCTCATTTCTGAAATGGATTGGTTGTTTAAACATGATGCAATTTTGAGTTGTCAAAGGAAGCATGCAATATCCCTAAACTGGGTCTATTAGTTTCAGGTATGCTTTTCAGGTTCCGAGTGTGAAACTAAAAATTTATGGGGTTTCTAGTAATTTTAAATTTAATTTAGAAGGCTAATTTCATCTAAAATCGATTAAACAATAAATCGAAAAAATAAAAATACTTTTGAAAATTTAATCTTAGAGTAATTAAATAATTAGTAGCAAGAATAAATTATTTGGGTCGAAAAAGAATTTGAAAATATTTTTTATTGGGGTTTATTCGAGTTAAATTTAAATATTAATTAAATTAGACTTAATTGTAAAATAAGGGAAATTTTGGAACACTTTTTTGGCAAATAAACCTTAAATTTTGGAATTTTGGAGGGAAAGGATCAATTCGTAAGGTAAGGGGAACGTGGGAGTGGCCATGAGGCAAATTTCCCATTTTTTAAATTTTTGGTGGGTTGTTTCAGTTTTAAACACAATGCATCTAGCCTACTTTTCACACCATTTACATCAAATTAAAGAGTTGTAAAATTCATTTTATTTACATGGTTTTAAAGATCTATCATCAAAGAATAGATCCAACCAATTTTCTTCTCAAAATACTCTCTCAATTCACTCGAAATTATTTTCAAAAGTAGCCAAAAATATTTTGAAATTTCTCAAGCTTCTTAAATCAAGATTTTCAATCAACGAATTTAGAGAGAATCAAAGGTAGTATTCAATCCTAAACTTGTTTTTATGAAGAATATAAACATTTTTACATGATTTGAGAGTCAAATAAAGGATTTTTATCAATGTCATCTTCTACCAAGAACACATGGTTCTTTAATGGTGGATGTTGAAGTTTGAGAGGAAACCCACAAATCAATGGATGTTCCAACTCAAAATGGATCTATTAAAAGGTTTTTGGTCTTATTGATCAAGATTAAACATGATTTGTGAGGTAATTTGAAGAAATCTGCATTTCATCTTCATGAACTGATTTTTCAGATTTTTGTAAAATTGATTTAAATGTGAAATTCATACATAGTATATGTGCATTTGATCTAGTATTAATGTTTGGAAGTGATTAGAAGGATTGGAGAGATCGATTTTGTGAGGAATCAAGTTTTCGACTTAATGTTAAAAATCTGGTAAGGTATCTTTGTGAGAGAATTTCAATTAGTATAGTTAATTAAAATTTGTGTTTTATAGCATTAGAAACATGGTAATGTCTACTTTACCTCTGTTTAAGCTTCTGATCTTGAAGAGGATTGAGATAATCAAAATTGAAGCTTAGAATTGCTTAGTTGATCACTTGTTGTGATAGAATAAAATTTTGTGGTGATTGTTTCTATGGGCGATTTGGTAAACCCTCAATTTTGTTTAATTAGTAGCTTAATTAATGAATTCAATTAATTATGGTTGAATGGCTGATTTTGAAAGATTTGTATCAAATGTGCAAAAATTGAATTTGTATTGGAAAAAAATGGTAAGTAAGCTTTTGGGTGGTGTTGTGCTATTTAATTAGATTAATCTTAAGGATGATTTAAAGCATGTGTACTAAATTTTTTTATCATGATACGTTGGTGTTACAATTGGTAATTGAATATGAGAAATTGGCAAATGAATTGCTTGATTTAATTGGATGTTAAATTGCTATGTTACAAGTTACTCATAAGTTTCCCGTCACATTAAATTGAGCACAATAATGACTGATTTATATGCTATGTTTGACTGGCAACATTAGCATGGTGGATCTATTGGATATAGTTGGCATGCCATAAGATTTGTGGGTACTCACCTTTATTTGTGACATTGTGAGCATATGACTCTTTGTTTCTTTTATTTTTGGAGCAGGAGTGTTGAGCACGAGTCTCCACTCAATGGGTTATTTGAGGCCTTATAAGGGAATGTGTGCTTCGACCCGCTCAACTCGGTGGACTGTATTTAATATTTGTGGGAGTTCGGAGATCTGTTTATCCGATGTATGATCACCCGATTAAGCCATGAGAAGTGTATGCCAATATATTTATGTGTGATTGTTGCTATATCAATAGATGATTGACAACCATGAATAATTGATTTTTGGTATTAAAAATGATTGTGGAAATTAAATTGACATGTTTAATTATTTTGGCTGACAATTGGTGAATGATTGGTTGTGAATTAAGCATGAATTGGATGTTAATTTACTAGTCATTTTTTATTAACATTCACTGAGCTTTATAAAGGTCACACCCTCACAATTTGTGAAGGTAATTTTTGGGATTGAAGAGCTAAGGAGCTGAGCAAGAGAGTTCCAAGAGATTTAGGCTTGGTAGAGATTTTATTACACATTTAGATACTATAATCGGCCATTGTGGAACTCTCAGGAATTAGTTTGATTTTGGTTGTAGTTGGACTTTGGACATTGGACATTTATTTTGGATGGTTTTACAATAATTTTGAGGCATGTTTGAATTTAGTTATTAAATGATTTACGGTGTATGGTTTCTTGATAACATGGTGATTGATAACATGGTGTGTGAAGCATGAAATTTATACAATGATTCTTTAAATGAAGCTTCCACGGAGTGATTTACTAGTGACTAAGGTACACCACTTGTTTGATTTATTTGGTGTTTGATGTGCATGAAATTAATTGCCTGATTCTATCTAATTGAGGCTTAATTGATGTAAGCCCCAAAAAATTTGATTTTTTTTTTTTGCGAATGTGTGACACAAATATCTGTATGCTTAAGTGGTTAAGTGTTCTGAGTGTGTGTGGGATGTCCCAAGTTCAAGCCATGACTTGGGAAAATTTTGGTATTTTTCATGAATAAAGCCCAATCTTTGGTTGATAGGCTTTTAAATTAAACATGGTAAGTAATTAACAGAAAAGGCCTGCTGGTCTGGTGGATAAGTGGAGTGTTAGTGGGATGGAGGTCATGTGTTCGATTCTCTACATTGGCAAGGGATAGTATTTTTGACCGAGTTTCGGCTAGAGTTGTACTGTGGTTGGACTCTAAGTAGTGGGGTGTTGGATGGAGAAAATTAAAGGGAGTTGGGATAGGGGGTTAGCAGATTATTCCCTTTTGTTGTTTCTTTTATTTTTTATTCTCCCTATCACTTGCATGTTTCCACGATTCATTGATTAGTGCTTTTGGAGCGCCAACGGTAAGTTGGTGAGTTTCGACTTTTGCTTCCTAAACAGTTCCTGAATTCTTTCTAAGAGGGGTTCCTTTTGGTGTTTATGAATTAATCAAGGGACTGAATATCATTCTCAATCGATGAGTTAAGCACGTGGAATTCTCATTTCGATCGAAGGTAAGGGTTTTGATAGTTATGGATTAAAGTCTCATTGCAATTCCATTTAAGTCTCGGTTATGTTATTAAAATTGGGGCTTTAATTTATCGATTTTAGGTACTAGAGTGTTCGGGAGTGTATAGGCATAAAAAATGATACAGGTGTGTACCTGAAAATGCAGAAAATGGTGTTTCAGCGAAAGTCAAAAACCCCATTGTCAATGCCACATGGGCGTGTGGTAGGCCGTGTGCCCCAATACGGCTGTGTGATCGACGAGGCCGGGCTGTGCGTAAAGGACACAGCTGTGTGATGGCTAGGCAAGTTGTGTGCGACACACAGGCTGGACTGAATTGGGCCGTGTGGATTCATAGGATAATCTAAACAGGCGTGTGGGATTTTGGGCCAGGCCATGCGATCCACGTGGCCAAGGCCAATTTGGGCTGGGTGGGCCGTACGGGCGTGTGGGCCCATACAGGTAGACCACATGGGCGTGTGAGCCTATTTTTACTGAAATGTTTGATAAGGTTGCACGGGTCGCCCAAGTCAACTGTGAACCTTCCATAGGGTCGGTAAGCACTTCTTAGACCCTTAACTGTATGTTATTGATTATGTGAATTACGTACTGAGCATGTTTTGTATCGGCATGTATATTGAACTGTATATGTATCTGATAGACTCATTAAAGCATGTCATATTATTGTATGTTGCATTGCATTGGGTTAGGGTTGATATTAGTTGAAGGAAGTGTACTAAAATGCTTTTAAGCCTAATATATTGGCAGCTTTGCTGCAAATTACTGTTTTGTGCCACATTCGGTACTACATGGAGTGTAGGGATGGGTGGGATGATTAATTCCCCACATGGAGTGTAGGGTTGATTGAAGACAGTGTGTAGAGGCTGGTTGGGTAGGTCTTTGCTACTGTATATCTGCTACTGTTATTGATGGGCTTAGGCCCTTGTGCATATTGATTTTCATACTGTATTGGGCTAAGGCCTAACTGATTCTGATACTGAAATGGGCTTAGGCCCAAAACTGCTATTGATTGTGCACTGCGATTGTTGCTTGTTTTGTTCTGCGAGATTACACACTGATTTTATGAAAAGTCACCCCTCTTTGTTTAATGTGCACAGGTAATCCTCAGACCTAGATGGATCGATGCAGTGGAGGACTCGATGGTGACCATGGTTCTGGACTGTCATGGTTTTAATTTATGATTATTTGTTTTATTTTTTTACTTGTTAAAATTTTGGGCTGTAATTGGACTTTCGGACTTCGGTTTGGTCTTTGGTTTTAAATATCTGTACTTTATAGATTACAATCGCTAGCAGTAGGAAACCTCGATTTTCAAAAGAAACAAATGATTTTTGAAAATGCATTATTGTTTTAACTGTTTAAAAAGCTTTCGCATTGAATGATGTTTTGAAACTATTGACTAAATGAGTAACACAATTTTACAACTAATAAGATATTAAGATAAGTAATTCAAACGAACTGGTTTTATCACGACGGCACGGTTTTCAAACACCCTATCATGTGACATTGCGAGATCCGGCCATAGCGTTTAGGCCGGGTTTGCGGTGTTACAATTGGTGTTTGATAATTAAGTTATTTTATAACAAAACAAAGCATTAAAATGGCCAATTTCTACTCATATTTCCACCAAAGATAAGAAAAGAGAAAGGGTTTTAGTCTTCTATGATATTCGGCCATTACAAGTCTTGATTCAAGGTTAGTTTTGCTTTGATTTTTAATAATTTTTACGTTTTCTTAATTGTTGCTTTGTGTACTTCAAAACCCATGCTTCAATTTTAAAAATTGATTAATATTTTGAAATATGCCATTGATGAATATGTGAGCTTTGTGTTGTTAGTTGGTGGAATATAAAAGCTTAGTGTTGGGTTAACATAGTTTGTATTTGGATTTTTGGTGAAATTGAGTAATTTGGGCCAAATTGTGAAAAGTGTAAATTGGAGGACTAAAATGTGAAATAAATGAGATGTGTGGGCTAGTATTAGCATGGGAAGACTTCGGCTAAGCTTGTGTGAGTAGAAATTATGTGTATTTTGTGATTTTGTGAAAGAGGGACTAAAGTGTGTCGAAATATTAAGATATGATCGCTATTTTGTAAAATGCCCTAAAAATGTGTGTGTGGGCTTGATAAACTGTAAAAGTAACATATTTTAAGCCCACATTTAGCATGCTTTTGGATGATTTAAGCCTTGAATTATGTAATTTGGTGCTCCTAATCCTTTGTTTTCATGTTTTATACTCAAAAGAGCACCAGATGACGAAAAGAATGGAAAACGGAACCAAAACGGAGTAAATTGGCCATATCACGAAATCCACATGACCGCCTCATTTAACAGCTTCGAACACGGCCTGGCCATGACTTACATGGGTGTGTCCTTACCGTGAGAAAGAAGAGTTTCACTCGGATTAGGATACTTAGGGGCAAATAAACATATTCAGAAGCCTATATAAACACCCTAAGTATGACCTAAAAGAGGGGAACCCAAGGGCTTTAGTCAGGGGGCGTCCAGCTTGGCCAAGGAAGGTAGATTTCTTGAAATTTACTCGAAGATAGCCAGTTGATTCATCTCAAGAAGTCAGAATCATACTCAAGACGGAGGATCTCTCCTTCAATTCCTTCAGGGGGTTTTAGGGATTTCTTATATTTTGTTTTATCTTTTCTTTTGAGATGTTTTCTTTTATTGTTATGAACTAAATCCTCAGATACCTGAGGGGGATGAAACCCAAGATGAATCTTGTTATCGTTTGCTGAACTATATGATAAATATTTGACTTGTTCTTAATTGTGTGTTCTTAATTCTTGTGTTGATATTTCCGGAATATTAATTCAAGTACGATGTGCTTAGGTGGAGGAGCAAAAGTCCCTGCCTAAGATTAGATCTAGCATAGTTAAGCGGAGTTGATCGCACGCCTAGAGATAGGGTGACGAGATTTTGTCGGATTAGGGTGAAACCTAATATGGGAGTCCATAGATCGAGTTAATGCAATTCTAGGGGTTTTAATTAGAAAGAGATTTCAATTAATCAACCTAGGGTTAGATGTTAGTCGTCTCGAGAGAGGGATTAATATATGTTAGGGAATCTTACGTATCAAGTCAAATGAATAAATCATCTAGTTCAGAGTTAGATAACAAGTGAAGTCTAGGTGGATTCTTCCTTGGGTGTCGTCTTAATCAATTGGTTTTTCTTCAAAGTTATTTTCCCAAATTCATTCTTGTTTGTCTTAGAGTCTTTAGTTTAGTAGTTAGTTAATTTTAGTTTAGACAAACAATTCTCTTAATTCTTAGGCTAAATAATAAAAAGAGAGTTAGTATTAGTACTTTTGGTTCCTTTGGGTTCGACATTCCAGTCTTGCCTTAACTATACTATTGTTCGATAGGTGCGCTTGCCTCAAATCGTTGTCATAGTTAGTTTCCAGGTTCGATCATTCTTTTTATAAATTTTAAGACTTTGACATCGCATAAAACAACGATCAAGACTAAATTGAATGAATTGGTGATTGGCTGAGTTGAACTTGAATGTGTATAGACCAAGAAAGGGGAAGTTCGGATCGAGATCGAGGCAAAGACAAAGTGCTCGATTAATCGACCGTTTTGGTATTTTGACGTCCGAGGTAAGTTCAGATATAGTACTAGTTGTAAACTATATTTATGTGATGTGAATTGAATTGAATGAATATATATATAACTATGAGATTAGAAATGCTATGTGCGGAATTAAATTAGCGAGCACTAAGTGTGCGAAATTAGAAACGAGACAGAGATGATTAGCATTGTGTGTGCAAAAAGATAGAAGCTTCAGCTTATCGAATTGGCACTGTGTGTGCGATATCGATATAAGTTAAGTTTAATATATTGGCACTAAGTGTGAGGTGACAATTATGTTTTGGTTATGGAATTGGCACCAAGTGTGTGAATAAATCAAAGGAATAGCAAAGGTTGAACAAGAGGTAATATCGAGCAATTGAGTAGCATGAATGGTGAGTAACTATGTGTTGATCAAGGTACATTTGAACCTATGTGGTTGATGATAGCCTTAAAAGTTGAATGAATAGATACTTGAGCATATGGTTGAGATTGGTGATAAGCCTAATTGTGCATTTATCTATGTGATGGTTTAATTATGTATTGATGTGGTATTACTAAGTCATATGTATTATATTACGAACTTACTAAGCTTTTGAAAGCTTACTGTGTAATTTGTTTCTCTGTTTTACAGTGTCAATAAAGCTAGCTCTGATCCGGGGATCATCAGCATCTCTATCACACTATCGGCAATCTATTTTGGTACTTTTGAAGATGTGTATATTTGAATTTGGCATGTATAGGCTAGTTGTTTTGAAATATGTTTGAGATGTGTAAATAGCCATGTGATGTGGCTAGATAAATGTTGGTAATATGCATGAATGATTATGGTATATGAAGTATGTTTTGGTATGGCTTGATGGCAATGAAATAGTCTTATGAATGGTAAGCTTAGTGATGGATTGATTCCATAGTGATATAGTGATATTGTGGATGAATCATGAAACATCCCGAACCCGGCCCACGAGCCTTGACCGGATTCGGTATGTTCCTGGAGCAAAACGGTTCAAAATTCGTTTGTTTCTTTGGAAAATTTGAATGGTTTTAGAAGAAATTTTATTTTGTGTTGGGATCGAGTTGAAAACAAGTTTATTCTTGAAGTCTAGGTTTCACAAAACTTTACTGTTAAATTTCGAAATTACAAGTTAAAGGTAAAACCCGAGTTTTTAGAGGTTACCATTTAAATTGAAAATCATTTGTGTTAGGTGACAAAACATTTGAAGATTTATTTAAAAAAAAAACAATGTAGATAACCTTTCACTTAATAATAATAGTATCGTAATAAAACAAATAAAAGCAAGCATTAAACAATTAAGTACTATTGGCCTTAGTACAACTGAAAACAATACCAAAATAAATCCAAATACTTAAAAGAAAATAGAAAGTCCAATTTGAAATTTAATCATGAGCTGAGCATGGCCACCACTAAGCTCCTGCCGACCCGGTCCATCACTGAGTGTCACCTGAAAGAAAATATTCCCCAACAGGGTGAGTCAAACAGAGTCAATGTGTAACCAACACTAAGGTCCAACGATTCAGGCATATCATATCATATCATATCACACATGTATATATAACAGATAGAATTAATGATGCAAACCAGAACCCAAACCTAGATAACCATCCGCTACACATCACCCGTACCAACCATCACACCGTGGGGACTACTAAGTCGACCCTCCATCCGCTACACATCATCGAAGGCAGTCGCTGCAGACGACGTGCTCATCGCCCTTATAAATTTCGTGGCATAGCTACCAGATATTATTTTGTTACATAATTCATCAGATTCAGATTTCGTGACATGAGTCACCACATTTAGATATTGTGGTATAAACCACCAGATCACTTCCCCTTAAAATATCACCCATATGCCCCATGTCATACAAATCATACAATTACTATGCCTTATGCCTTAATTCACATTCTTATCAATATTCACATATGTGTCATAACAGATATTCATGATATCATAACTACAGTAGTAGTAAGTTAACGTACCTGAGTACTTTCTACCATTGCATGGTACCCTTAGCCACATCTTGTTTACTCTTATTAACACATTTAATAAAGCATAACCATAAATCTATTAAGGCTTAGTGCGGGGTACACACCTAGTATACTTATCGAGTTCACTTCAAATCTCGAAAATCCGATCTATTGCTTTAGATCTCAAGTTCCTACATTCGGCCAATACTTAGTATTTTAACAAAAGCCTATTCGGCTATTCAATCAAATCCTAGAGGATTATCACAATCAAAATCTTACCTTGTTGCCGATTTGATTCCTAAACAAATCCCAAAACTTTGTGATACTTCTTCCTTGAAATCGGCCCACCCTAGATCACTTAACAGGTTAGCTTCTGGCTTTTGAATAATTAAGAAATAGATTTGAACCATCAAGTATGGCCTTCGCCGATTAGTATATTCTCTTACCTTTGCGAATCTAAAATCCCGAAAACCTTGTATACCACTGTCGACTGCCCCTAATTAACCATAGTCAGATTCGGCTAACATAATAACCAATATGGCCAAATATTACACCTCCTTACCTTACGATTCCAAATCTCGAAAGTGGTCACTCGGTTATGGTATCTGTCGAAATACCTATAAACTCATGTTAGATCAAGTTCTAACATTAAATCACAATAAGTGGCCCTTGGCCGAATATCACAAGACTTACCTTGGTTATTGGAATCCCGCAAATCTCCTCCTTATAGTTGACTATACCAAAAATCCCGAAAGATCCTTCCAAGTTTCGGCAAACAAGGATATTGATGAGATTTGTTCTTAACTTCCGGCTAAAAGAAAAAGGTAGGAAATCAAATGACATACAGTCTTACCTTTAATGTGGAGATCGACAGTATTCCTTCCTGACACCACTTGAGAGATTCGACTATAGGCTATGCAATGATCAACAAGTTTCGGCTTTTGATGATTGCTAAAGAGATTCGACTTCAATAAGGATGAAAAGAGAGGGATATGAGGCTTAGGCGGAATCGACACTAATGGAATTTGGGAGAAGTTTCGGCTAGAACACAGGGTATTTCGGCTTTGGCAAAATAAAAGAGAAGAGAGGATATTGCTAGAGAATTCGGCAGAGAGAAAGGAAAGGAAAAGGAAAAAGAATGAATAATGGCCTTAATTCCTCCTTTGGCCAAAAATACTAATCTTAGTCTCCCCCAATCGGCCAACTCTCCTCTCACAATCCAATCCCTTATTTTTCTCTCCCTTACCCCTTTCAAAAATAAATTAAAAATAAATCATCATTTATCTCCTACCTTAGCCGAAATTTCCAAAAGAATTAGACCTCATCTTAAACTCCTCCCACAGTCTCCCTTTGCCATCCATTACTTCCCCTTGTTGACGCAAAAATGAAAGCCCTTATTAGCTTCCCACGTTGCTCGAACCTAGGCCCATTGTACATGCTTGTGGCGTCCCCTACCAAGGCTCTTAAGTGGCGCCTCCAAGCCACTTTACCAAGCCCCATTTTATGTCCTATTTCCCCTACGACTTCTCTTAAGGCCTATCAGGCTTAGCTCCCCCTTTTTTTAAACTTGAAATCTAATAATTTCTAAGGCGTTTGTCTATATTCTTAAGTTCATAAAACACATTATAACACACAAAGGCATGCTATTTCATATAATTAAGCAAAAATGTATAAACCATAAATCCCAGATGTTACAAATCATGTTTGGCTTTACATGTGATTTAGTTGTGCTATTTGGTATATAAGTTGACATGACTAGAAATGAGATTGGATGGGATGATATGTTGATCATTTCACATGTATTTGGTTGCCAATTGTGTGTGGAAATAGGCTTGTATGTGCTTGTAGGTAAGACCTAAGTGTGGGTGGCGTTTTGGTCTTGCAAATGGCCTATTTTGCATACACGGCCAAGGGACACGGGCGTGTGTCTTTGCCGTGTGGCTCAAGGGCCACTACGAAGTGTGCCTGGGTAGGTTACACGGGCGTGCCTGGTGGCCGTGTGACCAAGTCAGTAGCTAGCTTAATTTCACACGGCCATGGCACATGGGCGTGTCTAGTGGACGTGTGGACAAGTCAGTATGTATGCCCTGTTTTGGCACGGCCTGAACACATGGGCGTGTCTGGTAGTCGTGTGAGGCACACGGCCTGACCGCACGGGAGTGTGACCTCTGCAGTGTTGAAAAATGCTTAAAATTTTTGAACATTTTCTAAGTGCTCGGTTCAGTCCCGAACCTCTTCTAATGCATCTTTGAGATCTCATAGACCTCGATAAGGGAGTATATGATTATCTTGCGATACGTTTTAATGATGATTGACTATGTGTTGTATAATGAAGGTGAAATGTTCCAAATGTTCAATAATTTAACCCTATTTCGACGACAGTTTCGGGTTAGGGGCACTACACTATAGGTTTGGAACGGCCTAGAACACGGCCTAGCACACAAGCATTGAGGCCATTTCGAAAGGGCACACGGGCTAGTCACACGGGCGCGTGGTTGGCCGTGTGACCCAAGTTAGAGAGTTACACGAGGTTAAACACGGGCTGGGACACAGCCATGTGATCCTATTTCGAATGTCCACATGGCCTGTGACACGATCGTGTCTTTAGCCATGTGAGACACACGTCCGGGCCACACGGGCGTGTGTCCCTTGTATTTTGTAAAAAATTTCTAAGTGTTCCAAAAGTTTACTAAGTTATCGGTTTAGTCCCAAACCACTCCTAATGCATGGTTTGAGCCTCGTAGGCTCGTATTAGGGATGATATGGATGTTTGTGGATGATTTATATTTGGAATGGAAAAATGTTTAAGAAATGTATGTTGAATTGTGTAATAAGTCTGGTAATACTACTTAACCCTATTCCGGCATTGAATACGGGTGAGGGATGTTACAATATGTATGGTAGTTAATCGTAGTTAAATCGGGTTAAAATGGTCATTTAAATATGCAAAATTGGGTTCTAAATCAATTTTTTCACGAAAATGGGTGCAGTGGTTTTCACACAGGTGTGTGCCTGTCCACACGAGCGTGTGAGGGGTTGCATACGAGCGTGTGGGTAATTAACACGGGCATGCAGAAACTAGAGCTATCACGCACCGGCGTGTGGGATTTCCACACGGGCGTGTGCGATCTGCCTAAAAGTTTTTTCACGACATGAACACAGTCATTTAATTACACACAGTCTGGAGGACATTCCAAGTGGGTTTTTGGGGGCTTCAACTTTTATCTCTTTAAATTAGTATTCTAATTTGTTTAAGTTACAATTTAGTCCTAAAAATTTATTAGTCTAATTAGAGCGCTAGATGATAAAGAAACTTGGAAAAAATTTAGTATTAGTCTCGTAATGGGTAAAATTCGATAGAAACACACTTAATTTGTAACTCAAAATAGGTCCTAATAGTTTGTATTTGTTACAATTTAGTCTACAATAGTAAAACTTGAATTGTACATAGCATATGAACTCAATTTAAGCTAAAATTGTTTAGGCTTACATAATTTTGATTAAAATAAAGTCGGTAAACATTTAGATCTAAAATCGGGTTAGTTATATCATAGATGGTAAAATGACGAAAATGCCCTTAGTTAACTTACCTATGAAAAGTTTTAAATTGGCTCACAATTTGCATTTGCGTTAATAATTAACTAATATTCGAATAAGCTTGAGGTGTTATAAGGTTAGGATGTGTCTTGGGTGGTCATTAGCCGAAGAGTCAATTAGGTGGCTAATGTAACGCTTCGAATTCGGGTCGGTCTATCCTGATCGGGTTTGGGGTGTAACATTTGTTGGTATCAGGGCTCTAGGTTCAAAATTGTAGACTATCCTAGATTGGTTAGGCTGCTTGAATATTAATGATCTTGGATTATGTTGTTTGCTTGCTTGTGATGATTAAAAATTTCGTATTTTTGCCTATGCATGATCTTTGTGATATAGGTTATTCTTAGGGTAGGATTGGGAACATAATGCCTTATAGGAACTGTACTTAGTTAAATTTGGATATCGTGCTGCTACTCACTCCTGGTACATTTTCTTTACTCTTATCTTTAATATACGATAGTCGCTATCCCTCCATGTCGTGAGTGGGGTAGTATGAATGACGATGCATCGTTGCGAGATGATGCTCAGATGGGCCGCATCAAGCACTTCATGTCTGAGATGGTAGGAGCACTGCAACATATCACTGGTGCCAACGTTGCTCTGGCTCATCAGGATTTGTCACTAGAGCATTTACGAGCTCTTGGAGGTAAGGAGTTTTGTAGTGTTAGGGGCGGTGATCCTACATGTGTAGAGTATTGGCTGAAAAGTGTCATTTGTATTCTCGGTTAGATGGGTTGATCTGACGAGGATAAGTTAGTTTATGTTGTGTCACTACTGATATACGAGGCTCACAGATTGTGGGTGACTATCGAGAGGGGTATTGCACCGGATCGTCTAACTTGAGACTTCTTCTAAGCATCGTTTCGGAGGAAGTTTATAGGTGAGCAGTATCTCGAGGCTAGGAGATGAGAGTTTATAGATCTAGTTTAGGGTACTCTATCGATATACGGGTACGAGGCTAAGTTTGTTCGATTGAGCCAGTGTGCTCCCGGGTCGGTGTCTTCTAAGGTGAGCCGTTGTAAGAGGTTTATGTTCAGGTTGAATCGTAAGATTAAGCTTTAGCTGGTTGCTCAGAATACTGAGGTCTTTGACTAGTTAGTTGAGAAGGCTCGTGTGTTAGAGGAGACTTTAGGGGAGGAGCCCAAAGCTGCTTCGTCTAGAGCTGTTAAGAGGTTGACTGAGGTTGCTAGTAGTTTTGGTCGTAAGGGTAAGATAGGTCGTTTCGGTAGATCTGGACGACGTGTTTCTGGTGGCTGTGGTCAGGATAGGCAGGCTGCGAGAGTTAAGACTGGTCCTACTGATCAGGGGGCTACTGAATTTTTGATATGTAAGCATTGTAGTCGATTTCATCGTGGTGAATGCTGAAGGATGACGGGTGCTTGTCTTTTTTGTGGTTCGATGGAGCATTGTGTGAGTGACTGCCTGAAGAGAGCCATTATTGTACGTGATCAATGAAACCGGAAAAGTGGTTTCAGGATGACAAATTTGACGTGAAAATATTTATTTTATTATTATTTTAATGTATAGGAATGATAGTTGTGTCATAGAAAAATTTCGTTAAGAAATTTTATCGTTTGCATGCTTAATTTAGTAAAAAGGACTAAATTGTAAAAGGTGTAAAAGTTACATTCTATAAGCTAAAAGGGTCTAATGGCTATGCTATTAAATGGTTGAGTGATTTATGTTGTTATTAGATCGTAACTATATTGAGTGGACAAATATGGACATTAATTAAGTGGTTTTAAGGTTTATAACAAAGGTTATATATGTAAATTAATAAATAAAGTCAAAATTAAGTAAACAATTCCATCTTTCTATTCATTCATATTTTTTCCCGAAATTTTAAAGGGAAATAACACCATCTTAGGGTTCTTGAGCATTTGAGCATTTGACCCAGTCTTCTTGTGCATGTAAGTGTGATTTCGTCCTTTTTTTAATGATTTCTATGTTTTTGAAGTCATTGTAGCTTAATCTAGCTAGCCCAGGGACTAATTTGGAAAATTGTTAAAACGTTAGGTTTTACCATGAATGTATTCTTGTGGTTTTTTATGTTTAATGGAAGAAAATGAATCTTGGTTGTTAAATAAACAACTTTTGTAAAGTGATTTTTGTTGAAAATGTCAATTAGAGATTTAATTGAGAAATCTGAAATATTCATGGTGAGAATTGTGAAATAATGAATTATATGAGTTGATATGGACATATATGGAATTCGGCTAGCTTGGGTTAGGGATGAAATTGCATGAATTTCAATTTATGAGCTTACGGACTAAATTGTAAAGAAATCAAAATAATAGGGGCAAAAGTATAATTTTGCAAAAATATAATTTTTGGATTGAATTGAATAGAATGATTATTGAATGGATTAAATTTGATTATTTAGATCAAGTTAAGCCTCTTATAGTTTTAGATCGAGAGAAAGATAAAGTGTCGGACTAGTCGATCATATTTCATCGTTTTGTGGTCGAGGTAAGTTTGTACGTTTAAATAGTGTTTGAATGTATTTGATTTAAATGCTATTATATTATTTGTCATATCATGTCACAATGGAAAAGCTAACAATAATACAACGACTATTGAGCTCCGTTTGAACATTGGGAATATATATGATACAAATAACATGTCATTAGGGTTAACATGTTTCGAGTGTTGATCCTGTACGTCCTACCGATGGCTGAGTTTTAGCATATTTTGCGGATACTCATCATCTTGTGTGAGCGGCATCGTGTAGCTACATTCTGACCGTCAGCTTGTCTGAGCAAGCCCATTTATGGCTCGTAGGAGCACTTACGTAAAGGAAAAAGAAAGGAATGGTTTCGACCATGTGTTAGCACACTATGTGTGAGCTTTCCGTGTATCTGATATTATTTTAAGTGGTTTAATAGGCATGAAAAGGGATGAATTGGTAAGGGTTTCGATTGATTTCACTATGGAATTATGGAAAGGTATGAAGTATTGATGATCAAGTTTGTATAGCCATGATATGAAAAGTACGAGTTCATATGTATCATGTTCATGAAAATTACCTTACCATTTGATGATATTGTTAAGTTATGTGTTTAATCACTAACTTGTGTTGTTGATGGTGCTTTGGCTTGTGCCAAGCTTTGTTGGGCTGATTCAGGTTTACTTTTAAGCTTATGCATTGAAACATACTAAGCATTATATGCTTATGTTGTATTTATTTTCTATGTTCTATAGATTATCAGAAGCTCGATCGGCTTGGAAGCTCGTTAGAGACCTATCACACTATCCATCAACTATATCGGTAGATTTTGATGTTTTGAGTCATGGTTATAATGGCATGTATAGGTGAATTGTGTTTGATGAGATGGTCATTATGTTTGGCTTGTAAATGTGGTAATTTGGTTGATGATCTTTTGGCATTTTAATGCTTTGATGGTTGATGTTGAAATGGTCAAGTGAATGTATGTTTTGAATGACCAATATTGGTATGTTTAAATGTGGTTTGGCATATGGCCAATTATGCTATATCCTTGTAATGAGATTAGGAAGTTATATATGGTTGATTCATGGATAAGTATGCTATGTCTAAGTTCAATTGATGCTATGTGATTGAGGTGTCTTTTGGCATATTGGTTGCATGGATAGATACCATATTGAATTAGTATTTATACACATGTTTTAGGTAAATTTTGAAGCTTGATTGTATGTTGAAATGACTTGTATGTGTGAGCATGAATTGGGTGAAAGAAATGGCTTGGTAATGGTCAATTTCTTGTCCACACGCCCTAAGACACAACCGTGTTTCCCCTATATGTTTCAAAGGGTTACAAGTCAGGAAGCTACACGGCCGAGCACACGGCTTGGCACACTAGCGTGTGAGGCCATTTTGAGAGTTATACGGGCCTGTGGCTTGGCCGTGTGACCCAAATCTGAGAGTTACATGGGCTAGGACAAGGTCGTCTGTCCCTATTTTGAATGTCCACATGACTTGAGACACGGGCGTGCATCTCAACCATGTAAGTCACACGGCCTGGCCACACGGCTGTGTGACCCATGTAGTGTGAATTCTTTTTCCATGAAGTTCTAAATGTTTCCAATTTAGTCTCGAATCGTTTCTAGAGTGTTTCTAAGGCCTTAAAGGATCGAATAAGGGACGTTATGCATGAGTTTGATTTAATTATGCCATGATTTATAAAATGGTTGAAATTGAATGTTTTAAGTTAAAAATTTTCAATAATGCTTTGTAACCCTATTCCAACAACGGATACAGGTTAGGGGTGCTACAAATCACAAGAGTCTTAAGTATCTCCTAACAGAGAAAGAGTTGAACTTGAGACAGAGGTATTGGATCGAGTTAGTGAAAGATTATGATTGTGTGATTGAGTACTATATAGGGAAGGTGAACGCAGTTACAGATGCTTTGAGTCATAAGTCTCTAGTTGATTTGAAGGCTATGTTTGTGAGGTTGTTGTCCCTGATGATGGGAGTCTGTTGGCTAAACTTCAGGAGAGGTCGGCTCTTTCGTAACAGATTCGTGAGCATCATCCTTTTGATAAGATTTTGGCTTGTCGGATTTGTCAGGTTGAGTCAAGTGTTTAGGGGGATTTTGACATCAACTCTGATGGTGTTCTGTGTTTCCGAGGTCGCTTATGTGTTCTGAAGGACGAGGATCTGAGGTGCTTGATTTTTATCGAGGCTCATAGTAGTCCTTTTGCTATGCATCCTGATGGGAATAAGATGTATCAGGATCTTCGAGTTCTGTATTGGTGGCCTGGGTTGAAGGAGGACGTTGCCGACTTTATCATGAGATGTTTGGTTTGTCAGAGGGTGAAAGCCAAACATCAGCGTCCATCAGGTTTGCTTCAGCCTATTCAGATTTTTGAGTGGAAATGGGAGCGAATTACTATGGACTTTGTTTCAGGTTTGCCTTTGACTCTGAAATGTAAGGATTCGATCTGGGTGATTGTGGATAGGTTTATGAAGTCTACATATTTTTTGCCAGTTCGTACGACTTTTAGTGTGCATCAGTTAGCTGAGCTCTACATCTGACAGATTGTTCGTCTTCTCGGAGTTCCTATTTTGATCATATCAGACCAAGATCCGCTGTTTATTTTGAGATTTTGAAAGGCGTTGCATAAGGCTTTGGGTTCAAAGCTTCATTTCAGTTTAGCTTATCATCTGCAATTCGATGGTCAATCAGAGAGGGTGATCCAGATTCTTGAGGACATGCTTCGTAGTTGTGTTATCGACTTCGAAGGTAACTGGGATCGTCACTTTACATTAGCCAAATTGCGTATAATAATAGCTATCAAAAGAGTATTCACATGGCACTGTTTGAGGCTTTGTATGGTCAAAGGTTTAGGACTCCTCTCTATTGGTCTGATATGGAGGAGAAGAGAAACTTGGGACCGGAGTTGGTTCAGGAGGTTGAGGGAAGGTGAGACTTGTTTGCGAGAGGTTGAAGGCTACTTCTGATCGACAGAAGTCCTACACTGACTTGGGACATCGAGATATCGAATATCAGGTTGGTGATAAGGTATTTCTAAAGGTTTTGTCATGGCAGAAAGTTCTGAGGTTCAGGCGGAAGGGTAAGCTTAGTCTGAGGTTCATTGGCCCTTATAATGTTGCTAAGCAGATTGGACCAGTTGATTATCATTTGTTGTTGCCGCCTGAGCTAGAACGTATTCATGACGTTTTCCATGTCTCCATGTTACAGAAGTATAGATCTGATCCTTCTGACGTTGTTCCTGTTGAGGAGATTGAGGTTCGAGTTGATCTTTCTTACTATAAGGAAATGGTTACGATCCTAGATCGTGAGGTCAAGCTGCTACGCACTAAGATGGTTTTGTTAGTGAAACTTTTGTGGCACAACCACAATACTGAGGAAGTGTAACACCCCTAACCCATCTCTATTACTAAATTAGGGTTATGGAGCATTACCGTACAATAAAAAACATTTAAACATTCAATGTTTTAAATCATATCATAAGTCATTCATACACATGCATATTGTCCCTAAATTGAGCCCTTGAGACCTTAAAAATAGCTTAAAGCAAATCGGGACTAATTTGAATCAAAACAAAAAGTTTAGGAAAAAGTTGCAAAAATTGGGAAATAGGAGTCACATAGCCGTTTGCCTCACACGACTGAGACACATGCTAGTAAGCTATAAAAGTAACACATTTTTTTCTCATTCTTAATGCATTTTTGGATGATTAATTATGCAAATTAGTGAATTTGATGTTCATAATCCTTTAAATTCATGTTTCTATACTTAAGAGATCATTTGGGATTGAAAAGAGTGAAAAACGAGCACAAATCCGACAAATAGAGCTATTTTCAGGATCTACATAGCCTGGGCATTTTCACATAGGCGGGCCACATGCCGGTGTGAGCCACATGGCCATGTGCCAGCCCGTGTCGATGTCGCACCCTGCTTTCCAAATGCATGGAAAAACTCAATTTTTAGTCTTTCTAAGCATTCTGAAGCGGATCTCCATCATGATCGAAGACCTCCTTTTAATTTCTTTTGAAGTTTTATCGAGTTTCTTTATTTCTTGTGGTTATTCTGACTTTGGGATGTTTTCATTCAGAATTATGAACTAATTTCCTAGATACCTAGGGAGGATGAAACCTATGATGAATACTTTTATTTAATTTCTGTTTTTACGCGATAAATACTTGATTCTTATTCTCAATTATGTATGCTTTTTTCTTGTTTTAATATTTTTGAGATATTAATTCATGCTTAATGTGCTTATTTCAGTGGAGCAAAAGTCCATATTTAAGAGTAGATCTAGCATAATTGAGTGGAGTTGCGTGCAATCCTAGAGATAGGACGACATAAATCTACCGAATTAGGGTCAAATCTAATAGGGGAATTCATAGATTGAGTTAATGCAACAATGGAGGTTTTAATTAGAAATAAACTTCAATTAATCAACCTAAAGTCAGTTGTTCTTACTCTCAAAGGATATATTAACATAATTTAGGGAATTCTACTGATCAAGACACAAGTGAATAAGTCGTTTAATTCAAATTCATAATAAAAGGTGAAGTCCAGGTGGATTCTTTCCTAGGTATTGTCTATCTCATTGGTTATTATTCGATTATTTTCTTGATTTGTTCTCTGTTGCATTCTTAGATAAATTAGTTAATAATTTTAGATTAAAAACAACCATTCCAATTTGTCGGCTAAATAATAGAAAAACGGTAATTACTAGTACTTTTAGTCCTTGTGGATATGATATTTCTTACTCACCATAACTATATTATTGTTCGATAGGTTTGCTTGCCTTAGTCGTATTTATAGTTAGTTTAGTGACCATCAAGGTTTTGGCACCATTGCCAAGGACCAAAATATTAGGAACAAATTATTTTTATTAATTTAGCAATTTTTATTTTTATTATAATTTTTGTTTTTAGTTTAATTTTTATTTTCTAGTCTTTTCTTTTATCTTCTTCTGGCAGGTTCCTTTAGTTTATGACTAGAAGAAACCTGTCAGGACCATTGTTATTTGATAGTGAAATTGAAATTACTACTCGCAGAAATCATAGAGAAGCAAGGCAAAGTCGACAGAATATATTAGACGAACAAGACATTATTATTACTAAAGAGATTTGTGATAATCACAATAATTAGCTACCTCCTGCAGTTGTTGCGAATCCAAATCCTGTTCCTTGTGCTATGTACGATTATGCAAAGCCCACTCTAGCTGAGGCTGAATCATGTATTGTGAGACCCACCATTGTTGCGAATAATTTTGAACTGAAGTCGAATACAATTCAAATGATACAACAATTTGTTCAGTTCGATGATTTGCAAAATGAAGATCCCAATACTCACTTGGCCAACTTCCTTGAAATCTGTGACACTTTCAAGATTAATGGCATTTTTGACGATGCCATTCGCCTACGGTTATTCCCTTTCTCATTGAGGAACAAAGCGAAACAGTGGTTGAATTCTCTACCACGAGGTTCTATCACTACATGGGATCAAAGGACCGAGAAATTTCTACTAAAGTACTTCCTATCGGCTAAGACAGCCAAGTTGAAGAATGATTTCTCTTCCTTCGTTCAGATCAACTTAGAAACCTTATACGATGCATGGGAGAGATATAAGGATTTATTAAGACGGTGCCCTCACTATAGGTTACCTTTTTGGTTACAAGTTCAAACCTTCTACAATGGTTTGAATCCCTCGACTAGACAGTTGATCAATATAGCAGTTGGTGGAACTCTGAATAATAAAACACCCGAAGCAGCTGATGAATTTATAGAGGAGATGGCACTGAATAATTATCAATGGCAAGTCATAAGGACGAAGCCGATGAAAGCAGTCGATGTCTTTAAATTAGATGCAGTCAACATGTTATCAAATCAGGTAGAACAATTAAATAAGAAAAATGATGGTTTATATGTTTCTACATAGGTACATCTGGAGATGCAATGCGATACGAATGGAGGAGAAATGAACAATCCAGAAAGTCTACCCTACGGTCCTAGCACAGAGAATGAACAAATTAATTATATGGGTAATAATTCTAGGCCTCAAAATACCCATTATAGTAATACCTATAATGCAGGTTGGAGGAACCATCCCAATTTCTCTTGGGGTCGTCAAGGTAATTAGATAGCACAACCCCTTCCAGGCTTCCAATAACAACCTTACCAATAAGATAAGTCGAACCTTGAGGAGATGTTGACAAGGTTTATCTTGGTGTCAGAAAACCTACTTTCAAAACACTGAAGTTTCACATAAAAATCAACAAGCATTGATTCAAGGGCTTGAGAACCAAATCAGCCAACTTGCTAAGTTAATCTCAGAACGACCACAAGGTAGTTTGCCTAGCAATATTGAAACTAACCCAATGGAGCAACTTCATGCAATTACTATTTAAGATGAAGAAAGGTTACTTGAATTTGAATGCGACAAAGAGCAAAAATGAGCCAAAATAAGGTTAAGGTAAGCCAAAATGAGCAAAAGTCGGTTGATGAGGAATATAAACCTCAAGTGTCATATCCTAACGCGACAAAAAGAGACCACATGAACGAAGAATTTGGTAAATTTCTTAAACTCCTGAAAAAATTACATATTAACTTACTGTTTATTGAAGCTATTTCGCAGATGCCGAATTTTGTTAAATCTTTTAAGGAGCTTTTGGAAAATAAAAGGAAATTAGATGATTCGTCGACTGTGGAGCTAAATGCAATTAGCTCAGCCATACTACAAAATAAACTACCTAACAAATTGAAAGATCCAGGGAGTTTTACTATTCCTTGCTTAATTGGTAGTTTGAATATTAATAATGCTTTGGTTAATTTAGGGGCTAGTATTAATGTCATGCCTTACAAAATGTTTAAGCAATTAGGTCTTGGGAAACCCAAATAACCTAGGATGAGTATTCAATTAGCAGACAGAAGCATTAGATTTCCTAGGGGTATTATTGAAGATGTTCTTATAAAAATTGATTAATTCATATTCCCAGTTGATTTTATCTTTTTAGACATGGATGAGTGATCATTGTTTTATGCGATGTGAAAGTTTTAAAATTTATATAAAGAATGATCGAACCTAGAAACTAACCATGACAATGATCTGAGGCAAGCGCACCTATCGAACAATAGTATAGTTAAGGCAAGACCGGAATGTCGAACCCAAAGGAACCAAAAGTACTAATACTAACTCTCTTTTTATTATTTAGCCTAAGAATTAAGTGGATTTTTATCTAATCTGAAATTAACTATCTATTAAACTAAACTAAAGACTCTAAGACAAAGAAGAATGAAACTGGGAAAATAACTTTTAGGAAAAACCAATTGATTAAGACGACATCCAAGGAAGAATCCACCTAGACTTCACTTGTTATTTAACTCTGAACCAGACGATTTATTCATTTGACTTGACCCATAAGATTCCCTAAGTTATATTAATCCCTCTTTCGAGGTGCCTAACGTCTAACCGTAGGTTGATTAATTAAAATCTCTTTCTAATTAAAACCCCCTAGAATTGCATTAACTCGATCTATGGACTCCCATATTAGGTTTCACCCTAATCCGGCAAAATCTCGTCACCCTATCTCTAGGCGTGCGATCAACTCCACTTAATTATTCTAGATTTACTCTTAGGCAGGGACTTTTGCTCCTCCACCTAAGCACATCACACTTGAATTAATATCTTGGAAATATCAAAACAAGAATTAAGAACACATAATTAAGAACAAGTCAAATATTTATCATATAGTTCAGCAAACGATAACAAGATTCATCTTAGGTTTCATCCCCCTCAGGTATCTGAGGGTTTAGTTCATAATAATAAAAGAAAACATCTCAAAAGAAAAGATAAAACAAAACATAAGAAATCCCTAAAACCCCCTAAAGGAATTGAAGGAGAGATTCTCCGTCTTGAGTATGATTACGTCTTCTTGAGATGAATCAACTGGCTATCTTCGAGTAATTCCCTACAAATCTACCTTCTTTGGCCTAGCTGGACGCCCCTTGACTAAAAGCTTGGGTTCCCCCTTTTTAGGTTATACTTAGGGTGTTTATATAGGCTTCTGAATGTGTTTCTTTGCCCCTAAGTATCCTAATCCAAGTGAAACTCTTCTTTCTTACGGTAGGGACATGCCCATGGCACACGCCCATGTAAGTCGTGGCCAGGCCGTGTTTGAAATTGTTGAATGAGGCACAGCTGTGTGGTCTTGAGCCCAAGCCGTGTGGATTTCGTGATATGGCCCATTTACTCCGTTTTGGGCCCGTTTTCCATTCTTTTCGTCATCTAGTGCTCTTCTAAGTATAAAACATGAAAATAAAGGATTAAGAGCACCAAATTACATAATTCAAAGCTTAAATCATCCAAAAGCATGCTAAATGTGGGCTTAAAATATGTTACTTTTACGGTTTATCAAATACCCCCACACTTAAGCTTTTGCTTGTCCTAAAGCAAAATTCTCAACTTACAATTAAATCGAACTTCCCTGATTCATAATATTCATCAATAATGTTTCATCATAATTCATAGATAATTCATACATGGATAATTTATCTTAAAGAGTCCTAAAGATTCAAACAATCAAAGTCATAGTTTTTATAGTATGAAAACATAGGTGTTTCCCCTTACCTGAATAATTACCTCTGATTCAAAACCGACAAGGGTTGACATCCTCACTAAAGATTCACTCAAATCACTCGAAGTGTTTAAGGTTCAGAATTAAACACTCAAAAGTCAAACATTAAGAGTTAATCCCATAGGCTTGCATGAAAATCAAATCTCCACCACTATAATATGAGATGATACACAAATCAAAAGGTCTTTAACAGGGTTGTAATGGGTCTTAGGTTAAGGGTATGGATATAGGCTGAATTAGAAGGTTAGAATTGAGATTGACCTGACAATTTACCTAACTAGAATAATGAACTAATCCTAAATAGTTACCTCAATTGAAAACTAATAATATGAGCTTTTTTTTTTCTTTAAGATTTGGACTTTTTCATATAAGCTCAATTACATAAAACAAATACTGAATATACTTCGTTTTTTTTAAAGAACAAGTCATTACATAATAAAGGATGAATTTAACTACTGAAATAAAGATCATAGTTAGGCAACAGATCAAATCAAATCTCGATATAAGGGTACTCAAAAAGAATGGTGATAACAAATACAAAGGGTTTTGAGGGAATATTAGTGGGCAAGTCAATGAAAAGGGTTGTTAGGATCAACGGGGTTCACTAGCGGTTAATTATGAAGGTAGACTTTTTAGTTGAGTAAATGGGTTACATCCTAAATGCCTTTATCATCTCTGTAAATAAAATCAAAGGTGGTCTCGACATGTATAATCAAAGTAAGTTCTAGAATAACGATTAATGTTGACACACTCATAATAAATAAAGTGAGCAAGAAAAAGAATATATGCTCTATAAAGCTCAAAATCTCACATAAAATTATGGGTTTTTGATATCAACCTCGTAAATTTCAAATTTCAAAGTAATAATTAGATTCAGGTGGACAACCTAGAAAATTTTTTATTTTTGAAAATAGACTTATCATGCTTGATTCTCTAGTATCCTTCAAATTTAATCATCAATGCACAATTATTAATGAATTAATCCAAAACATATCAATAAAAATCATAAATCAAAGGAAATTTCATTTTAATCATAATATGAGAAACTTACTTTAACACAACATATCATTCATGGCAAAATTCAGGGATTTGAGAATAATGAAGAAAGTTAGGCACTTTCTTAAAATAAATATTCACCCCCACACTTAAGATGTACATTGCCCTCAATGTACAAAGATGTATATGAAATTTAAGAGAAAGGGGAAGGTGAAACTTCCTAAATTTGGATGGTTTCCTTGAGTTGGGAGTCCCGAGGTGTGGTGGCTGCTGCCGAGCTCTACGTTAGATGAAGAAATTAGGAAGCTCGTAGAGAATTAGCCAGGAAATATTAAGACATATTTAAAATAAACTAAATATATAATTAAAGAAAATAAGGATAAAAAGAAAGGAAACAGAGATGTAAATAAAATTAAAATGAAAGATGAATGGACCGAAGAGTCCTTCTTATTGGATGGTTCGCGAGGTGGGTGTGACTTCTAAAAGGTCAGTGAGAGTAGTGGTCGTAAGCCGGTGTGATTCCCTAGCAGCTTTTAGAACCTAAATCAAAGAAAACGAAATAAAATAAACTAATTTAAACATAAGATAGTCGAAGAGAAGGAAAATAAAGGAGAAGAGTAAAGAAGAAGAAAACTTAAGTGGCCTCAAAGACCTTTGGCTTGTCGAGTGGATGAAGCGGCCGGCATGAACTTATATAGATCGATCTCACAAAGGGAGACTGCGCCAGGATCCTTCTGCTTCTTTGATATAGATGTGGTATAGCTCAAGGGTTTGGGTAATAGCTAAAGAAGAAAAGTGTGGGGAGGGGGATATCTGAAGGATGGGATGAGAGAAAGGAGATGGGGAGTGGGTAAGAAGAAAATGGGGGGGTTTAAATAGAATTTTTAGGTCTGGTACGTCGCCACGCCCGTGTACCATGGGCGTGTTATGTCACACGGTCGTATCGCACGACCGTGTTTTTCTTTATTTGCTTCTCCCACTCTCGTGTTTAGGTCTCCACACCCATGTATGATCTAACAGTATCGACCACGGCCGCATCGCACGGTCGTGGCGTGGTAGTTGGAGTCCGTGACTCAAAGATATGATTCGTTCTGATTTGTACCCTCTCAGCCATGTCAGTACAGAGATTCGGTGTATCCACACGGCCACAGCCACAGCCTGTACAAGGCTGTGTGGCTTGAAAATCTGTACTTTTTGGTTAGTTTATAATTAGATGCTAGAGTAGAAATAAAAAAAATAAAAATAAAATTAAAGGAATGTAAAAGTTAATAGAGTCAGTGCTCGGGTTGCCTCCCGAGAAGCGCTCGTTTATAGTATTAAGCTAGACTTTCCTCTCATTCGCATATTTATGGTGGTTTGAAGAGTTAAAAGTCTTTCCTCGTGCTAGTAGTTCGATTATCATGATAGAGTGTAAGACGAGTAGCTTTTATTTTCAAAGTGCCAAAAATAGGGTTACTTACCTTGACTATTCCGTATGGGAAAACATTGATCACCTTAAAAGGGATTTCTTTGTTTGTGTTAGGATCAAGGGGAGGTATTCGTGGGTCTGCTTTTTCTATCAGTACCTGATCTCCAATTTTGAACTTGTCTGTCTCGTAGAATGGCTTTGGTTCTACTTCGTGTATCCCTAGTTTTTCTTTGAAATGCGTCTTCCATTCTTCTAGTTCATCGATCTGAATCCCTTGCTCCTCAGGAGTTATTTTGTTGGCATAGGGTCTAGGATCGGGTTCAGTTGTGTTCTGCTGTGGTGCTTCCTAAAAAGAAGGGTTAACCGAATGGTTATTAATAGAATTTACTTTCTAACCTTGATTAATTGATGTCCTAGCTGAATCGAGAGCTTGAAGTGTGATTGTCTCGTGACCTACACAGAGTATGAGTTTGCATGCATCGACATCGATTTTAGTCCTGGCAGTTGTTAAGAATGGCCTTCCTAAAATTAGGGGGATCGTGTTGTCCTCATCCATGTCTAAAACGACAAAGTCTACTGGGAATACAAATTTATCAATTTTCACTAGTACATCTTCGATTATACCTCTAGGAATTCTAACAGTTTTATCAGCTAATTGAATGCTCATCCTAGTTTGTTTGGGTTTTCCTAGACCTAGTTGTTTAAACTTTTTATAAGGCATGACATTTATGCTTGCCCCTAAATCAGCTAACGCATTATCAATAGATAAACTACCAATTAAGCATGGAATTGTAAAACTCCCTAGATCTTTTAATTTTTGTGGTAGTTTATTTTGCAACATTGCTGAGCATATTGCATTCAGTTCCACATGTGATTCCTCATCTACGTTTCGCTTATTTGTCAATAGCTTCTTTAAAAATTTCCTAGAATCTAGCATCTGCGAAAGAGCTTCAAGAAACTGTAAGTTAATATGTAATTTCTTTAAAAGTTTAAGAAACTTACCGAACTGTTCCTCTGTGTCGTCTTTCGTTATTGCTTCGGGATATTGTATACGAGGTTTGTACTCTTTGATTACCAGTTTTGGTTTCACCTCAACCTTTCTTTCTTCTACCATATTCTTTTGCCTTAATTTGGGCTCGTTTAACCCTTCACTATCTTGAGCTATTATGGCTTGAATTTTCTCTCTTGGGTTAGTCTCGGTGTTGCTAGGTAGTCTTCCCTGTGGTCTCTCAAAGATCTGCTTAGCAAGTTGCCCGATTTGATCCTTGAGCTCCTGTGTCAATTTTTCAAGTTGATTTTTAAAGGATGTCTCAGTATTCTGAAAACGTGTTTTTGTGGCTCCCATGAATTTTGTCAGCATCTCCTTGAGGTTTGGCTTCTTTTCCTATGGATAGGGCTGTTGTTGGAAGTTTTGTGATAGTCACCCCATGAGAAATTGGGGTGGTTCTTCCAACCTGGATTATAAGTATTATTATAAAGGTTATTATTAGATCAGAAATTATTACCTATATAGTTCATTTGTTCGCTCTCCATGCCCTGTTCGTAAGGTGGGTATCAGGATTCGCCACTCCTTCACTTGCATTGCACTGCATAATTGGATGTGTCTGCGAAGAACCATATACACCATCAAATTTTTATGTAACAACTCTACCTATTTTGATAGCGTGGTTACTGCGTTGAGGTTGAAAACTCCGGCTGCTTGGGCTGGCCTTGTCCTTGTAACTTGCCACTGCTAGTTATTCAATGACATCTCCTCTATTAACTCGTAGGCCGCTTCAGGAGTTTTGTTGTCCGTGTTCACTGCGGCGGTGAATCGATTAGTTGTTTGTGTTGAAGGGTTCACACCATTGTAAAAAGTTTGGACCTGTAGCCACAAAGGTAATCCGTGGTGTGGGCACCTCCTCAACAAATCTTTGTATCTCTCCCATGCATCGTAAAGTGTCTCTAAATCCATCTGCACAAAAGAAGAGATATCATTCCTCAACTTGGCCGTTTTGGCCGACGAAAAATATTTTAATAAGAATTTTTTGGTCATTTGATCCCATGTAGTGATTGACCCTCGTGGAAGGGAATGCAACCACTGTTTGGCTTTATTTCTCAAAGAAAAGGGAAATAACAGAAGACGAATCGCATCATCAAAAACACCATTTATTTTGAAGGTATCACAGAATTCTAGAAAATTTTCTAGGTGTGTGTTAGGATCCTCATCCTGCAAACCATCAAACTGAATAAACTGTTGTATCATCTGTATAGTGTTATGTTTTAGTTCAAAATTATTTGCAGCAATAGTAGGCCTAACAATACTTGACTCAGTTCCTTTTAAACTAGGTTTAGCATAATCATACATAGTCCGAGGAGCATGATGTTCTGCCGCCTCTGGAGGTAGCGGATTATTCTCTGCCATCTCTTCGGGGGTATTAATCTCGGCTTCTTGCTCTTCTTCTATGTATTTTAAGCTTCGCCTTATCTCTCTACGATTTCTGCGAACGGTACCTTCAATATCACTGTTGTAAAGTAGGGGTCTTGTCGGGTTCCTTCTAGTCATAAACTAGAGGTACCAGAAAGGAAAAAAGGAAGAAAATTAAGAACAGTTAAAATAAAAGTAAATCGCAAAAATAAAATAAATATGGCTAAAGTAATAAAAATTAAGCGTTCTTAATATTTCAGTTCCCCGGCAACGGCGCCAAAAACTTGATCGTTGTTTTATACGATGTCAAAGTCTTAAAATTTTTATAAAGAATGATCTAACCTGGAAACTATGACAAGGATTTGAGGCAAGTGCACCTATCGAACAGTAGTATAGTTAAGGTAAGACCAGAATGTTGAACCCAAAGGAACCAAAACTACTAATACTAACTCTCTTTTTATTATTTAGCCTAAGAATTAAGTGGATTTTTATCTAATCTAAAATTAACTATCTACTAAACAAAATTAAAGACTCTAAGACAAAGAAGAATGAAATTGGGAAAATAACTTTGAGGAAAAACCAATTGATTAAGACAACACCCAAGGAAGAATCCACCTAGACTTCACTTGTTATCTAACTCTGAACGAGACGATTTATTCATTTGACTTGATCTGTAAGATTCCCTAAGTTATATTAATCCCTCTCTCGAGGAGACTAACGTCTAACCCTAGGTTGATTAATTGAAATCTCTTTCTAATTAAAACCCCTAGAATTGCATTAACTCGATTTATGGACTCCCATATTAGGTTTTACCCTAATCTGGCAAAATCTCATCACCCTATCTCTAGGCGTGCGATCAACTCTGCTTAATTATGCTAGATCTACTCTTAAGTAGGGACTTTTGCTCCTCCACCTAAGCACATCACACTTGAATTAATATCCCAGAAATATCAACACAAGAATTAAGAACACATAATTAAGAACAAGTCAAATATTTATCATATAGTTCAGCAAACGATAACAAGATTCATCTTAGGTTTCATCCCCCTTAGGTATCTGAGGGTTTAGTTCATAATAATAAAAGAAAACATCTCAAAAAAAATGATAAAACAAAACATAAGAAATCCCTAAAACCCCTTGAAGGAATTGAAGGAGAGATCTTTCGTCTTGATTATGATTCTGGCTTCTTGAGATGAATCAACTGGCTATCTTCGAGTAATTCCCCACAAATATACCTTCTTTGGCCTAGCTGGACGCCCCTTAACTAAAGCCTTGTGTTCCCCCTTTTTAGGTTATACTTAGGGTGTTTATAGAGGCTTCTGAATGTGTTTCTTTGCCACTAAGTATCCTAACCTGAGTGAAACTCTTCTTTCTTACGACAAGGACACGTCTATGGCACACGCCCATGTAAGTCGCGGCCAGGTCGTGTTCGAAGCGTTGAATGAGGCACGACCGTGTGGTCTTGGGCCCAGGCCGTGTGGATTTCGTGATATGGCCCATTTACTCCATTTTGGGCCCGTTTTCCATTCTTTTCGTCATCTGGTGCTCTGCTGAGTATAAAACATGAAAACAAAGGATTAAGAGCACCAAATTACATAATTCAAGGCTTAAATCTTCCAAAAGCATGCTAAATGTGGGCTTGAAATATGTAACTATTACGATTTATGACAGAACTATAATTGATGTTGGTACAGGTGAATTAGTACTTCATGTAGGTGACAAAACGATTACTTTCCAAGCTCGTGATTCTGTTATGATATTTAGTTATCGAGATGATTTTACAAGTTCTGTTAATATGAGTAACCATGTAACTCAACCTTCTTTGTAGGAAAACACTCGGAAAAATGTAAAGGAGCCATGTTTTAATCCATGCAACAGAAACAAAACGACTCATGAAAAACGAATGTTACAAATTGATTAACTAGATGAATGACAGACACATGTCAAGGACGAACCGAAAAAGCACGATGAAGAACCAAATCGATGCCATGATAAGCATGTAGATGGAATAAACCAATTTAAGGTTGGAAACAAGGTACTTCTAGAAAAACAGATCCTCGAATTGCCACTTTGGAGCTTGATGCAAATGGATTGAACCCCTTTACGGTACTGAATGTCTTCCTATATGGTACAATCGAGGTAACTCATTCTGAATTTGGCACATTTAAGGTGAATAGTACTTGACTTAAACCTTATTTTGATAATATAATTGATAACGAGAAAGAGGAGTTTCAACTCCGTGAACCACCATGACCATGCAAATATGAGGTAAGTCAAGCTTAGACTTTAAATAAGCACTTCTCAGGAGGCAACCTGAGTGTTAACTCTATTAATTCTTTAATTTTATCTCATTTTATTTTTAAACTAATTAATTTTTTTAAATTTTAAAAAATGTTTTTGACCAACATGGCCTGGACACAAGGGCGTGTCCCAGGCCGTAAGGGTTCGACAGTGAGTTACACGGCCTGGCGACATGGCCATGTGACCCACATGGCCTGGACACACGGGGGTGTCCTTGGCCATGTGGATCCTGGGACTTAATATTTCAAAATTTGAAGGTTACACGGCCTAAAATAGTCCACACGGCCTGTACACACTGGCGTGTTTGAGGTCGTGTGAACCCTAGAGCTAATTTTTTTTATTTTTTCGAAGTTAGAGAGTTACACGGGCAAGAGACACAGTCGTGTACGAGACACAACCAAGCCGCATGGGCATGTGGGCTCTCACACGGGCATAGAAGAAGCAAAGGAGACCACAATGCGCTGTGTAAAGACTGGGTTAGTTTGTTTAATCGCACACGGGCTGGTAAAGCACCACACAGGCGCGTGACACCGCCGTGTGGCCCAACAGGCCTCACACGACCGTGTCATCTTTTAAACCCTAACCCCTTTTTTATTTTTTATTGTACTTTTTTCTTCTTTCTCCAGCCTTACCCCTAGCTACCCCTCCCACTTTCTTCCCTTTTTCGACCAACGGTGTTTCTTCCTCTCCCATCACAACCAAGTTCCATCGTCAAACATTCCTCTCTTTCACATTCATCACATAGCTTTCCTTTCCCTATTCACTTAGTCACACACATCCTCCCCCTTCCAACTACCATCCACAACAGCCCCTCACCATCTATAACATCCTGATTTAGTGGGCCTGTGTAATTTGGGTGTTGATTGTTTAAAGCATTAAAGTGAGAATTAGAGGTAAAAACTGGCCTCAGGTTTGGGCTGAGGCCTTGGTTAATTTTCTGTTGGGGCATTATAGGGTTTAAAGGTAGGTATCTGTGTTAAAATTAGTAAAATGGGCTTGTGGCCCAGTAACAATGGGCGCAGTAAGGGGAGCTGATAAGTGGCATCAGTGGCAAGGAAGGAGGCCCAAGTGTTGGCCGCTTGGAGCCCATGTTTTGGGCCAAATTCAAAACTTAAAAGGGAGTAAGGGGGGATGGCAACAAGACTAAAATATAGGGGATTTTAATGTTTTAAACATATGGATATTATGCTGATAAAGGGGGAGGAGTTGGTGCTAATTAGGTCTTTTTTGGAGGAGTTAGTAGATTAAGATAAGGGAGGAAGATAGGAGCTATCCTTTTGGTTGCAGAGTTGGCCGAAAATCAAACACAGGAGAGGGGGGAGAATCGGTTTAGTATGGTAAGGGGTGTGCCGAAAATTTGAAGGCCATCTCATTTGTTTTTCTTTTCTCATCTTTTCTCTTCCAAAAGCCAAAAATCATCACCTTCCTCACCCTTTCTTTTCTTTGAAATTCCCTCTTAGCCGAATCTTCTGATCCCCATTATTATTCTTCTCCCATTTACTAAAAACCGAAACTCCTCACTCAGTTCTTCTAAAAGCTGAAAACACATCAGCCCTCTTTTGTTCATCTTTTTCAGGATTTTCTTAAAAGCTGAAATTCCTAGATCTCTAATCTTCTACTCTTCGATCTTCTCCTGTGGTAGCCGAAACCTTTTGTAGTGGAAAGTGTCGATTGTGCTATTCTTTCAATCTTTTTCATCTTTTGGAGACCATAGTCGAATGGCTAGATGGTTGACTAATCTCGTATTTTCTTTCATGGGCGGCATTCTGGGATTTGAAGGAATCCAATCGCCTAGGTTCTAAATCAGTAGCACTTTAGGTAAGGAGATTTATCTTCATCGTTTATTAAATCCATTTATCTCCAATCTGACATTTAACCTTGTTGGGTGGTTACTCAAATCAATCTCTTAAAGTGAAGTCTTTGATCGGCAGTATAGTGATTTGATAATCGCGATTCCAACAAGGGAGAGCATCAATTTCGATAGTATAACATTAAGCGTAGTCAGGTGTGTAATTTCTCACACCATCTCTGTTGTCTGATATATATGTATATATGAATCTGTCTATATTCTGTTAAATGCTAAAATCCCGGCATGGTTGTTGAAAACCCGTGGAGGGTAAGGGCGACACATCAGGTTAGTGATTTCTCTGACTTTCTTTAAGTAAAATGATTCTAATGAGTTGATATTTTATGCATGTATGCCGTTTCCTATGTTTGCTCGGGGTTGGGAAATTGTTGTATATGAAAGGGGAAGTGTTCTGTTGTAGTGGCTCTGCCACGATCTGTTGTAGTTGCTCTGCCACGATCTGTTCTAGTGACTATGTCACAAATCTGACGATGAGCAGCTAACTGCAGCATGACTGCCATCGGTGGTGTGTAGCAGATGTATCTAGGATTGGATTGGGCTTTGTTTAATTCTGATATGTGATATTTTGTTATTCAGTTCTGTGGGGCTAAGGCCCAGTCTGATGGTGCACGAGGGATTGCACACTGAGTGTTGTGACTCACCCCGCTGTTTAACATTTTTCAGGTAACACTTAGTGCATCGGACCGGCTTGGAGAGGAGCGCAAGGTGGCCATGCATGGGTTTATTTTGACTCAATAAAGGATGTTGTTTTGACTATTTTTCCTTAGCACTTTCAATATTGATTGGTTTTATACTTTATTGTAATAAGGCTACTGGCTATTGTTTATTGGTTTTATGTTTTCATTTTCAGGTTTTCAAACACTTAGCTTTTATGATTAATTGAAACTAAGGCATGTGTTTACATAATAAAACTCAAAGGCGAAATTTCAGTTTTTATCTATTAAGGCATCAATTCAAAATTTATTTCTTTACAAATTATCAAATTATCAAGTCTTCCCGTATAAATGTTTAAACTATGCTTTTAAAAAAATAATAATAAATGCGACATGTTTTGTAAAATCTTCTTAGTGACATGCCAGATCCGGTTGGAGTGTTTGGGCCGGGTTTGGGGTGTTACAAATTGGTATCAGAGCCAAGTTCAAAACTCGGCTTTGGGGGTTTTGGGCTCAAAACTTTTTCTAAAGATGGGTTTTGGAAACATGCATGTTTATAAATAACACAGGATGGTTTTCTCGGCATGGCACCTGCGTCTCCAGCCTAAGTCTGCCAGGTAAGTATTCAGAACTCACTGTGTGTTATATATGTATCTGGGCTTGATGGGCTTTAAAGGACGTAGATTATTTTAATTAGAGCTTTATGGATCTTAGACCTAGTTAAACAACTCTTCAATTCCATAAGACTTAATCCAACCAAACAAACCTGTAAGCAAGTCGCAAGACTAGGGTGTGGCAACAGGCATACGCATGTCTAGGATTGGATTCAGGGAGAGCTTGGTACTTAAGTAGTCCTAGTGACTCACCTCCTCTTCGCTGGAATCCTACCTGGTGCGTAGTGACTGTTCACCCTAGCCACGAGGATTTGTTGACAGGCCAAAATCTATAACTAAAACCCGAAAGGGATCAGCCACCTTATTTTCACAAAATTACTAAAATGCCCCTAGTTTTGTAAAAATTTACCAAAATGCCCTTGGTTTGAAAAACTACCAAAACGCCATTGATTTGAAAAGAAAATTACCAAAATGCCCTTGATTTGGAAATTATCAAAATTTGTAAAAGTTTTGAAATACACTTGATTTGTGAAAATTCCCAAAACAACCATACCCATGTTTTGTAAACTTACCCAAAAACCCCTAGATTTACAAAAGTAACCCGGTTTGCGAAATTAAATTGTCCAAAGTACCCCGGTTAAAAAAAAGAAACAACAGCAACAACACCAAATTACCCTATTTTGAGGAAATTACCAAAATACCCTCGCCCTTAAAAAATAAAAAAAACTACCAAGATACTTTATGTTGAAAAATACCCTGTAGGATAAAATCTCGAAAATACCCCCGGGTAGTGAAATGACGAAAATAACCTATGTGTTGAATGTGGGTTCGTGGATGTTGTTTGTATGCTGATTGTTGAATGTATGTAGTTTCCTAGAACTAGGAGACAAACTTGAGATTGAAACTTGTAGATGTAATTTCGAATTCGAAAGAACTACTCTTAAACTACTATTCATAAGACTGCTCGTGGTTAATCAGTGGAAAAACACTAATAATTCGAAAAATTTCTAATCAGATAAACGCCAATTGGAAGAATGAGTACAAGGGGTCGAGGACGACCGCCGCGTGGTCGTGGTAGGGGTAGGATGACCCAAACCCGGGTCAGGAAATGAGATACCAGATATGTCGACCATGGAGGGAGAATTTCGGGACCAGGCGACTGGAGATGATGCGGTATCTCAGGCGATGTTGCGGGTCCTTGAGAGAGTGGCTGGGGCAGGCATGGGTTCAGGAGCTCAGAAATCTGTGTCTGAACGACTCCAAGCCAACGAAGCAGAGATGTTTTGGGGTGTTTCTGGCGTAGCCCCTAATATAGCTAAGTATTGGTTAGAAGCGAGTGAGCGCATAATGGATGATCTAGACTTCACGGTGGAGGAGAAGTTGAAAGGGGTCATGTCTCTCCTACGAGATGAGGCTTACCAGTGGTGGCTCACGGTAAAGGAGGGTACTGCCGCAGACCGGAATGACTGGGATTTCTTTAAGGAATCATTTCTGGGAAAGTACGTTGGGGCCAGCTATGTGGATGCACAGAGGAAGGCATTTCTGAATTTGGTACAAGGAAGTAAGTCTGTGTCTGAGTATGAGGCAGAATTTCTGCGGTTGAGCCGTTACGCTCTAGGAATTGTAGCGATTGACTATGAGTGCTGTGTACGGTTCGAAGATGGATTGAGGGATGAGTTGAGAGTGTTGGTAGCACTGCAGCGGGAAAAAGGACTTTGCCGTTCTGGTCGAGAAAGCTAAGATATCTTAGGAAGTGAAGCGGACTGAGAAGCAAAATAAGGATAAGGATTGGAATAGGAATAAGAGAAATTTTGGGCCGTCGGGATCATCTGGGAGTTTTCAGAAAAGGCCTAGGTTTGATGGGCCAGCTCGTGCTCCGACATCTGCTACTGGGAGTCAGAATCTATCATTTAACCTGTACGGGAAAGTACATTTCAAGGGAGTGCAGGAGGAGAACTGGTGGATGCTTCAGGTGTGGGTCTATGGACATATGGTGAAAGATCATCCACGGTGGATCAGTCTGACCAGTGGACGAGGTTCTGATCAGGTTAGGAGGGGTGGTCAGCCATTATCGAGGGGTCGTGGCATAGTCAGAGGAGGAAATGGGTCTGGTCGGGGTCGTGAAGCACCTGGTAGGGGTGTAGGTAATGTAGATGCAAGACAGCCTGGTCTGGCTTATGCAGCTCGCTGTCGGGAGGATGGTGACGCACCGGACGTCATAACCGGTACGTTTCTTATTGCTGATAAACCATTTCTTGCTCTGATTGATATTGGATCAACCCACTCTTACATTGCATGCTCGGTATCTGAGACCTTAAGTATAGAATCTGAAACAACTATTAGGAAGATGACTGTATTTAGCCCGTTAGGACAATCTAGGATAGTGGACAAACTATTCAGGAGTGTGCCTTTAGAGACTCAAGGAGTTGTGTTTCCGATAGATCTAATGGAATTACCGTTTGGGGAGTTTGACCTTATTTTAGGAATGGATTGGTTGGCTAAACATTGCGCTAAGCTGGATTGTAAGACTAAGCGCATGGTGTTGAGTACCCTAGAAGGTAGGGAGCTGGTTGTGCTAGGGGAAAGAAGGGATTATTTGTCCAACGTAGTATCTGCATTAAAGGCTGTTAAGATGATGCAGAAAGGATGCAATGCATTCCTAGCTTTTATTAGTGCTTTGGATGCTAAGGAGGTAACCGTTGAGGAGGTTAGAATGGTAACAAATTTTGTCGATGTTTTTCCTGAGGAACGGTGACAAATTTTGTGGACGTTTTTCCTGAGGAGCTGCCAGGGTCGCCTCCAGATCGCGAAGTCGAGTTTGGAATAGAGCTACTTCCAGGTACGACTCCGGTGTCCATTGCTCCTTACAGAATGGCGCCAAAGGAGCTGGTGGAGCTCAAAGCTCAGATTCAGGAACTATTGGATTGAGGTTTTATTCGATCGAGTGTGTCTCCGTGGGGAGCGCCGGTCCTATTTGTGAAGAAGGACGGATCCATACGTATGTGTGTGGACTACCGTCAACTGATAAGTTAACAATTAAGAACAAGTATTTGCTGTCGAGAATCGACGATATGTTCGATCAGCTCAAAGGAGCTTCAGTTTTCTCTAAGATAGATTTAAGGTCAGGTTATCATCAGTTAAAGGTAAAGGAAGGGGACATTTATAAGACGGCATTTCGAACTCGTTACGGTCATTATGAATTTTTGGTGATGTCGTTCGGGTTAACGAACGCGCCAGCAGCATTTATAGATATGATGAATTGGGTGTTCCAACCATACTTGATCAATTTGTTGTGGTGTTTATTGATGATATCCTGGTTTATTCCAAGACCGAGGAGGAGCATGATGCACATCTTCGTGTGGTGTTGTAAATTCTGAGGGAGAAGCAGTTGTTTGCTAAGTTCAGCAAGTGTGAGTTCTAGCTAAGGGAAGTAACTTTCTTAGGACATGTGGTTTCTGCAGAGGGAATTAGGGTTGACCCTCGGAAGGTAGAAGCTGTATTGGATTGGAAACCGCCGAAGTCGGTGGTAGAGATTCGAAGTTTCTTGGGATTGGAAGGGTATTATAGGAGGTTTTTTAAGGGGTTCTCATTAATTGCGGCACCTCTAACTAAGTTGTTGAGGAAGGGAGTACCATTTGTTTGGACCGACAAACAGCAGGAGAGCTTTGAGAAGCTGAAGAAAATTTTGACAGAAACACCGGTGTTAATTCAGCCAGAGGCGAGAAAAGAGTTTACCGTCTACTGTGATGCGTCACACACACGGGTTTAGGATGTGTGTTGATGCAAGATGGAAAGGTTGTTGCCTATGCGTCTTGACAGTTAAGACCGCATGAGTTGAACTACACCATGCATGATTTAGAATTGGCTGCGGTAGTGTTTGCTTTGAAGATCTGGAGACACTATATATGTGGGGAGAAGTCTGTCATTTACACCGACCATAAAAGTCTGAAGTATCTTCTTACCCAGAGGGAGTTGAATCTAAGACAACGTACGTAGATTGAACTTTTGAAGGACTATGACTGCTCGATTGAATATCATCCAGGTAAGGCTAAGGTGGTGGCAGATGCAGAGTTGGAAGGCAATAGCAGATTTGAGGGCGATGTTCACTCATCTCAGTCTATATAAGGATGGCAGTTTGGTAGCTGAACTCCAAGTGAGACCAGTATGGACTAGTCAGATCAAAGAGAAGCAGCTTCTAGACGATGTCTTGAGTGCTCGACTCCGGCAAGTGTAAAGTGGTGAAGGAGAGGACTATAGTTTGGATGGCGATGGGGTTCTGTGTTTTCGTAAGAGGATTTGTATGCCAAAGGATGTTGAGTTAAGGCAGATGATTCTGCGAGAGGCTCATAGTAGCCCATACGCTATGCATCCTGGAGTGGTTAAGATGTATCGGGATTTGCGAGAGCAATTCTGGTGGCCAGGTCTAAAGCGAGAGGTAACAGAATTTATGGGTATATGTTTGACGTGTCAGCAAGTGAAGGTGGAACACCAGTTGCCTTCGGGGTTGTTGCAGCCGGTGAAGATTCCGCAGTGGAAATGAGAAAGAATCACGATGGATTTTGTTAGTGGGTTACCTCTTACGCCCACTAAGAAGGATTCAATTTGGGTGGTTGTCGATCGGTTGACGAAGTCTGCTCACTTCATACCAGTTCGTGTTGATTATTCTTCGCAAAAGTTGGCTAAGCTGTACGTGGCTGAGGTTGTAAGACTGCATGGTGTACCTGTGTCGATCATATCGGATAGGGACCCTAGGTTCACGTCACAATTCTGGAAGGCTCTGCATCAGGCAATGGGAGCAAGGTTAGACTTTAGTACCGCTTCCTATTCGCAGACTGATGGTCAGTCTGAGAGGGTAATCTAGATCTTGGAGGATATGTTAAGAGGTTGCATTATTGATTTCAGGGGTAGTTAGGAGGAGTATTTACCTCTGGCAGAATTCGCGTACAATAACAGCTACCAATCTAGTATTCAAATGGCACCTTATGAAGCGTTATACAGATGGAGATGTCGTACCCCTACTTGTTGGACAGAGTTGGGTGAGCGCCAGGTGTTGGGTCTAGAACTAGTTTCGGAGATGGAAGAAAAAGTTAGGGTAATACGAGCTCGGTTTAAAGAAGCGTCTGATCGGCAGAAATCTTATGCGGATCTAAAGCGTAAGGAGTTGGAATTTGCAGTGGGAGATCAAGTTTTTTTGAAAGTGTCACCGTGGAAGAAGGTGATGAGGTTTGGTCGGAAGGGTAAGCTAAGTCCCCGATTTATTGGACCTTATCGGGTACTAGAACGTGCGGGACCAGTAGCGTATCGACTGGAGTTGCCTCCAGAGTTGGAGCAGATACATGACGTGTTTCATGTCTCAATGCTAAGACATTATCATTCTGATCCATCGCACATTGTGCCAGTAGAAGAGATCGAAGTAAGGCCAGAATTGTCCTTTGAGGAGAAGCCAGTGCAAATCTTGGATCGAGACATAGAGGTGTTAAGAAGGAAGTCCGTCCCTTTGGTCAAGGTGCTGTGGTGAAACCACGACGCAGAGGAAGCAACATGGGAGCCAGAGGATGTTATGCGACAATAGTATACCCATCTCTTCTGATCAGGTAAATTTCGGGGCCAAAATTTCTTTAAGGGGGTAGAACTGTAACATCCTGATTTAGTGGGCTTGTGCATTTTGGGTGTTGATTGTTTAAAGCATTAAAGTGAGAATTAGAGGTAAGAACTGGGCTCAGGTTTGGGCTAAGGCCTTGGTTAATTTTCTGTTGGGGCATTATAGGGTTTAAAGGTAGGTATCTGTGTTTAAATTAGCAAAATGGGCTTGTAGCCCAGTAACAAGGGGCGCAGTAAGGGGAGCTGATAAGTTGCTCAGTGGCAAGGAATGAGGCCCAAGTGTTGGCCACTTAGAGCCCATGTTTTGGGCCAAATTCGGCACTTAAAAGGGAGTAAGGGGGGACGACAACAAGGCTAAAATACAGGGATTTTAATGTTTTAAAACATGTGGATATTATGCTGATAAAGGGGGAGGAGTTGGTGCTAATTAGGTCTTTTTTGGAGGAGTTAGTAGATTAAGATAAGGGAGGAAGATAGGAGCTATCCTTTAGTTGTAGAGTTTGCTGAAAATCAAACACAAGAGAGGGAGGAAGAATCGGTTTAGTATGGCAAGAGGTGTGCCAAAAATTTAAAGGCCATCTCATTTGTTTTTCTTTTCTCATCTTTTCTCTTCCAAAAGCCGAAAATCATCACCTTCCTCACCCTTTCTTTTCTTTGAAATTCCCTCTTAGCCGAATCTTCTGATCCCCATTGTTATTCTTCTTCCATTCACTAAAAACCGAAACTCATCACTCAGTTCTTCTAAAAGCTGAAAATATATCAGCCCTCTCTTGTTCATCTTTTCTGGGATTTTCTTAAAAGTTGAAATTCCTAGATCTCTAATCTTCTACGCTTCGATCTTCTCCTGTGGTAGCCGAAACTTTCTGTAGTGGTAAGTGTCAATTGTGCTATTCTTTCAATCTTTTCTGGCTTTTGGAGACCATAGTCGAATGGCTAGATGGTTGATTAATCTCATATTTTCTTTCATGGGCGGCATTCCGAGATTTGAAGGAGATCTAATCGCCTCGGTTCGAAATCAGTACCACTCGAATCATACTACTTTCGGTATTTAATCAATTTAGGTAAGGAGATTTATCTTCATCATTTATTAAATCGATTTATCTCCAATCTAACATTTAACCTTGTTGGGCGGTTACTCAAATCAATCTCTTAAAGTGAAGTCTTTGACCAGCAGTATAGTGATCTGATAATCGCGATTCCGGCTAGGGAGAGCATCAATTTTGATAGTATAACATTAAGCATAATCAGGCGTGTAATTTCTCACACCATCTCTGTTGTTTGATATATATATATATATGTATATATGAATCTGTCTATATTCTGTTAAATGCCGAAATCTCAGCTTGGTTGTTGAAAACCCGTGGAGGGTAAGGGCAACACATTAGGTTAGTGATTTCTGTGATTTTCTTTAAGTAAAATGATTCTGATAAGTTGATATGATATTCATGTATGCCGTTTCCTACTGCCACGATCTGTTCTGGTGACTATGTCACAAATCTAACGATGAGCAGCTAACTGCAGCATGACTGCCATTGGTGGTGTGTACCGGTGAGGGTGATTGTAGAAATCCCCAATGGTGTGATTGGCAGGTAAGGGTGGTGTGTAGCGGATGGATCTAGGATTGGGTTGGGCTTTGTTTAAATCTGATATGTGATACTTTGTTATTCTGTTCTGTGGGGCTAAGGCCCAGTCTGATGGTGCTCGAGGGATTGCACACTGAGTCTTGCGACTCACCCCGTTGTTTAACTTTTTTCAGGTAACACTTAGTGCATCGGACCGGCTTGGAGAGGAGCGCAAGGTGGCCATGCATGGGTTTATTTTGACTCAATAAAGGATGTTGTTTTGATTATTTTTCCTTATCACTTTCAATATTGCTTGGTTTTATACTTTATTGTAATAAGGCTACTGGCTATTGTTTATTGGTTTTCTGTTTTCATTTTCGGGTTTTCAAACACTTCGCTTTTATGATTAATTGAAACTAAGGCATGTGTTTACATAATAAAACTCAAAGGCAAAATTTCAGTTTTTATCCATTAAGGCATCAATTCAAAATTTATTTCTTTACAAATTATCAAATTATCAAGTTTTCCCATATAAATGTTTAAACTATGCTTTTAAATAATAATAGTAAATGCGACATGTTTTATAAAATCTTCTTAGTGACATGCCAGATCCGGTCGGAGTGTTTGGGGTGTTACACCATCATTTTTGAGCCACGTACGACCCCAATGACCCCTTCCCCCAATAGCCCTTTCCCTTATCGCGCCGAACCCAGCCCTTACACTCCCTTCCACGCATGCCCCTCTCCCACGCCCTAGCTCCCCCTTTTCCTTCCCCTACCCGGTTCCCTTTCCCTTTCTCCTATCGATTGCCCCTACCACTCGAAACCTCCCTTCATTGTCGTCCACTAGCCCCGCCCCTCTCGCACAACCGTGCAACCTCCACCCACTGTCACAGGCCTTCATTGGTCCTTTTAGTTTAGTTTGTTTTATTATTTTTATTCATTCCTATTATTTTACCTAGTCTGATTACTACTATATATTTGTTTTGTGTTATTATTCTATTCTGTTAGAATGTTATTTTCAATCATTATTATTCTTACTATTCATTATTCTTTATATATTCTAGACGTCTCTTTCAAAAGTCTGGAATATAAAATTTGGTCACTGTCTTTTCTTGCAGATTCACTATGACGAACACACACTGCACATCTAAGGTTGTCGTTCCCACTTCGAAAAAGTGGAAGACTCCTGGCATGACCTCCTTCTCGAACCTTTCCGTCGAAGCCCACCACCCTGATATACGATTTTCACCAGGTCCCTAAGAGGACTTATTTTAGCTACTTTGATTACGACCATACAGTTTAGGCTATTGTATTGATTGGGTCACTTTGGAGCAGGTTCAATTAGCAGATCATGTGCGTTCCATTATTGCCATAGCCTCGTCGGATCAGTTTTTCTCCATCATCGAGCCTATAGACATGGAGCTAACTTTAAAGTCTTCTCTACATTTACTCTATAGCATGTGATGACGACTCATGATGAGCTAGGCACCATCACCTTCAAACTCAGTGGCCTAGGGTGACATATGAGTGTCCTTGAGTTTGGCGTTGCTTTGGGACTGTACACTAATAAGTTTGAGTGCCAAGAACTTTTTACACCTACATCACCACATCAACTACTTGCCATCTCGTTGTTGGGTAGATCATACGATAAGTACGACACCTTATGACACGAGTTGCTCGAAGGTGACTTCTCTCCCTCCAGTTGTACGGCATATTCATGCCCTTTTAGCTCACACATTGACCGGTAGGAGGGAGAGCACCAGAGTCGTCAGTACCACCGATGCCTATTTTTTATGGATCATGGCCACAGGGCATGTTTTTGTCTAGCTTACTTCATCGCTCTTGCCTTCCGCCATTAAACAGACCACAATAGGAAGGGTCCTATCTGTTTAGGCCCTTATGTGACTCAACTCGCTTAACACTTCGGCCCTTTTCGACACATCAGAGCAGTCCTCTACGCTTACACTGGACAATATGATGTTATCACAAGGAATATCGAGCATGACCCATATGTCTAACTCTCAAAATGAACCCGAAGACTTAACTGATGATGTCCCTTTCCATCACGAGGACCCACCTCATCCTCTACCTTTGAGTCACCGTCCTGTTTCTTCTGTTGCTACATTAGAGGACCTCTCCGAGTGAACTCACTCGCTTCGAGCAACACTGCTTTCAAAGGTTTGATAGTATTGATGCGACATTGCAACAGATCTGTCAGCTTCTTCAGCACCGACGACTCACCCTACTGATGCCTCTAACGATGAGGATAATTGATTTTGTTTGTTTTCTTTTAAATTTAATTTAATTTTTTTATGATTATGTTTATTTCTATTTTTAGTTGTTTTGTTTTATTTTTATTTTCTTGTACTTCTTTTAATTATTATATTTTGAACTATATTTTAATGGTTGTTTCAACTCGAGTTATAACCCCTTACTCTTCTTCACTATTTGTGTTTATTTTCTTATTAGTTTGCTCGAAATCATGCACGACATCTAGATTTTTCTACAATTCCGCTTTTCACCATTTTGGCAATTTCATCCAATATTCAAGGTAGTTTCAGTTTCCTCCCTCTCTTATGATATTTTTTCTATACTATGACTATATTTGTTTGTAAATTGAGGACAATATACATCTAAAGTGTGGGGAGGTTATTTATATAATTACTAGAAAATCCCTAAATTATGTCTTGTATTTAAGTAATTTTCTCATACTTCTACTAGAATGAATTTTTAGAATGAATTTTTGACGATTTGGAATTTTTGTTGATGTGTTTTAGATTAATTTTCCAATAATTGTGTTTTGGTTGATTTAAACTTGAAGACATGATAGAATCAAACATGATAAGCTATTTTTCAGAAATTAAAAAGTTTAGGTTGTTTCCCTAAATTCAAGTATTATCTTGAAGTTTGAGATTTGCAAGTTTGACATCAAAAACCATAAATTTTTGTGAGATTTTGAGCCTTTAGAGTGTACATTTATCTTGCTCATTTTATTATTAGCTATGAGTGTGTCAATTTGATTTGTTATTCTTGAACTTGCTTTGATTATACATGTCGAGACCACACTTTTGATTTGATATACTGAGATGATAAAGGCACTTAGGTTTTAACCCACTTATCCTATAAAAAGCCTACCTTTTTAATTGACCCTTATTGAACTTTGTTAAGCATAACACACCATTTCTTAATGTACCCATTAATGTTAACCCAAAACTCATTTTTTATTCATTGAGAATTTTTCCGATTTTATTGACTCGCTTTTTGTTGAGATTTGATTTGGTTAGTTGCCTAAATATGTTTTTTTTTGTTTAATCCGCTGAGTTATTTCTTATTGTTAAAAAGAGAAAAAGAAAAAAATTGAAAAAACTATATACATATATATATATATATTGATTATTATTTTAGTTCTATGATTGAGATTGAATAGTTAAATTCATATTTTGAGAAGAAACTCGTTTTCTTAATCTTGAATAGTTCTTGATTTATGAACTTGTTTTTAATTCAAAATTTGTTATTTTTCTAGTTTGGTAATTTATCAAATCGATCTCAATTTTAAACATCTTTTTTGGCCTTTCTCCACACCCTTAACCTAAGCCCCATTACAACCTCTTAAAGACCTTTTAATTTGTGTATCATCTCATTTCATAGTGGTGGAGATTTGATTGTCATGCAAGCCTATGGTAATAACCTTTCTTGTTTGACTATTGAGTGCTTATTCTTGAGCCTTAAACACTTTGAGTGCTTGAGTGACTCTTTAGTCAGAATGTCAATTTTTGTTAATTTTGAATTAAAGATAACTACTTAAATAAGGGGATACACCTATGTTTTCTTGTTTAAAAATTTTAGCTTAGATTGTTTGAGACTTTAGTTCTCTTTTAGATGAATTGCAAATGCATGATTATTTATGAATTATTTTGAGACATTATTGATGGGAATTAGGAGTTGAGAAATATTAATTTTAATGAGAGTTGAGGATTTTGCTTGAGGACAAGCAAATGCTTAAGTGTGGGGATATTTGATAAGTTTTAAAAGTAACATATTTTAATCTCATTCTTAATGCATTTTTATATGATTAATTATGCAAATTAGTGAATTTGATGCTCCTAATCCTTTAAATTCATGTTTCTATACTTAGGAGAGCATTTCGGAGTGAAAGGGGCAAAAAAAAGAGAAAAAACTGAACAAATAGAGTTGTTTTTAGGATCCACACGGCCTGGGCATTTCCACACAGGCAGGCCACATGCCTATGTAAGCCACATAGGCTGGCCACATGCCCATGTGCCATGAAACACCCCACACCCGGCCCACGAGCCTGAACCGGATCTGGTATGTTCCTCAAGTAAACCGGTTTTCAATGTCCTGATTAACTTAGAGAAAATTTGTGTAATTAAGAAAAATTCGTTTTGGGTTGGGCTTAAATTGGAACCCATTTAATAAATTTTGAAAATCCAACTTAAATAAGGTGACAAAATAATTTTAGAGTTTATTATTTTAAAAGAAATAAATTTACGTAACTTTAATCAAAAATAAATTGTATCATAATCAAATAAAAATAAACAGAAATAAAGAAAATCCAACTGGGCCTTATGGCCTTATTACATCATTCAAACCCAAAATAAAATTTAAAGTAGTAAAATTATATAAAGTCCAAATTTCTAAATAAATTCTTCAAGTGATGCATGGCCACCTTTAGCTCCTGCCGACCCGGTCCATTATTGCTCATCACCTGAAAAATAATTCCCCAACGGGGTGAGTCCACAATGTGTACACAATACTAATTTTCAACAAATCAGGCATACAAGTCATATCAATTTCATGTTCATACAAAATAAAGGATGATGCAACCCAAACCCAAGCCTATTTGTCCACCTGCTACACACCACCCATACCAACTTGTACACCTGGGGACTACTAAGTCGACCCTCCATCCGCTACACACCATCGAAGGCAGTCGCTGCAGTCGACGTGCTCATCGCCCACTTACGTTGTGTCTTTAGACACTATATTCGAATATTGTAACCGGTTACCATATTCAATAATGTGACCGTAGTCACCATAATTCGTTGGTAAGACCGGTCAAGACTATCGTTGGTGAGACCGTAGTCATCACCTTCATTTTCTCCCTTCACATATATCCCAAATGCCCCAATTATTACATATCATTCATATCATACTTAAATTCACATTCATGTCACTTTTCAGAATATAACACATTCATAATCCTATCAAAAGTAGGAATACGTGCACTGGTACTTTTTGCCACATTTGTGGTACTTAGCCACATTCTCATTCTTATACACATTCATATATTAAAACATAATTATTGCCATAACATATTGAAAGTTAGTGTGAGTACACACCTGATTTGCTTAATAGGTTCCTTGAAATCCCGAAGAACGATCTACCGATTTAGATCTCAAATCCTTAAAATTTCCAAATCTGAAAAGGATTCCTTGCCTTGTATGTCTGTCGAAATCCCTTAGATTCTTGAATCCCGGATGATCTCTCCCTTGTAGTCGATAGCACTAGAAATCCCGAAATACTCCTTATAGTTTCAGCCACAATAATAATAACATTAATCCCTATTTTTCGGCTTAACGAAGAGAATAAATCAATAACCACAAGATTCTTACCTTAAGTGTTGAATTCGACAGATCTATCCTGACACCACTTCGAGATTCGGCTTTGGCGGAACTTTCAGCTAGGTTGGATTTGGTTTTGAAAAGGAAGAAGAAGAAGAAAAGAAAAAGAAAGATGAGGCTAGAGAATTCGGCTAGACAAAAGAAAAGAGAAAAGAGCCCTAAAAATTTCGGCAGAGATGAGGAGGAAGCAAAAATTGATGAGTAGCCCTCCTGTCCTCCTTTTATAGCCGAAAATATCAACCTAGGAGAGTCCTTTACTTGGCCACCACTCCTCTTTCATCATCTATTTTATTTAAAATAAACTAGAGAAAATCCTTATTATCTCTTCCAAATAATCCAAATTAAAAATCCCTTATTTATCACTTTTTTAAGTATGTATTTATGGAATTAAAACACCCCCTTTTTCCAACTCATGTGCCGTCCACCTCATAGCACAGGAGCAAAATTAAAACTTCATTTATTTGCTTCCCTTGTGACTCGAACCAGGCCCATGCCTCCTACACATGTTGCCATTTCCATAGGTCCTAAGTGGCATCTTCAGCCACATTTCCAAGCTTTGTTTGTGTGCCAAATTTCTCCAACTTTTTCTTTTAAGTCCCTCTTGCCTTTATTTCCTATTTTGAACCTTAAAATTTGACATTTCTGCATCATTTCTAAGTTTCCTAAAATTTTCGATCGGCTCACATTTGCCATTTTCTTACATTTCCATGTTTCCAGAAATGTTCACTTTCCATTTTTGAATCATTTCCTTACATTTCCTAGTTTTCATAAATGTTCACTTTCCTCTTTATTCCTTTACATTTTCAGGACATTTCCCTACATTTCCAAGACAAGACATTTCCTTACATTTCCTTACATTTCCTTGCATTTCCTTACATTTCCATACATTTCCTTATATTTCCTTGCATTTCCATACATTTCCATACATTTCCTTACATTTCCTTACATTTTCTTACATTTCCCTACATTGCCTTACATTTCCATACATTTCCACACATTTCCATACATTTCCATACATTTCTATACATTTCCTTATTTCTAGAATTCACATAACACATTCATACATAATTCATAAAACATGCCATTTTACCACATGGTTCCTTGTGTCATGCTTCACACAGAGTTTCTTTTAAAGCCTCATTTACCTAGCTCCCCTTTTCACTTAAAAACCAATAATTTTCCAAAGCTTTCTTCTTCCATCCTAAAATTCTAAAAACCCTTAATACACTTCCAAACACTGCCAAAACCTACTAACTCATGAATTATATACAAACGCATAACCCCTAATCTAAGATGTTACAGTTCTACCCTCCTTAAAAATAATTTCGTCCTCGAAATTACTTACTAACAAATGTACCATCCTTCTCACCGCACTATGCTTACGCCACAAGCACTCTCGATCTTAATAGAACCATCATACTTTCTAGGCACAATCTCTAAGTTCACGCCCCCTAGAACTTATTTCTAACGTCGCGATTTAATCTGATTTAAGAGAATTTTATGAATTAGTCTTTATTCCACCGATTACCATGAAGTTTTTATGGAAAGAATTTTAGGAATGGTTCTTTCGTATTCATACATGCACACAGTCTTTACATTTATACATCCATCAATCAATTATGAACTTTCATTCATTCAGAGAAATGTTGTAGTTTTCATTGTTGTTGTTTTTCCACTACCTGTGGTATTTTCGTAATTTTGTCCTATAGGGGTATTTTCGTAATTTGTCAAAATAAGGTTCCTTGGTGATTTTGTCAATAAGGGTATTTTGGTAATTTTGAAATCTCGGGGCCTTTCGATAATTTTGAAATTCCAGGTGTATTTCGGAAAATTTTTAAAATTCGGGGGTATTTCGGTAATTTTAGACCTCGGGGGTATTTTGGTAATTTTTCACAAACCAGGGTAAATTTGGGAAATTTTGATAAATCGTGATATTTCAAAAGTTACAAAACTTTGAGGTTCTTTTTGAGAATTGTACTTTCCAAAACTACGATGTTGGAAAAATTTTAGATATCGTGGTTATTTTGGTAATTTTGTAAGTTAGGGACAATTTCAGTAAATTTTCTCCAAATCAAGGTATTTTGATATTTTGCAAATTAGGGTTTTTGAACATTTTCTAAAGTAATGAAACCTTGATAAGAACTGTGGGTATTTTGAGAATTTCATAAACTAAGGGCATTTTTGTAATTTACCACTAGGGGTATTTTTGTAATTTCATAAATCGAAAATTTTTCGAAAAATTTTGCAAAAATAGTTCTCACAAATTTAAAAAATAATTTTAAAAGTTTTAAAACTAGGGTTTTTATAAAAACACGGCTAGTTCCCTTTCGGATTTTAGTTATCGAGTTTAGCTTGTGACTGAGTCCTCTTGGTTAGGGTGAACCGAAGCTACGCACCAGGTAGGATTCCTGCGAAGAGGAGGTGAGTCACTAGGACTGCTTAAGTACCAGGCTCTTCCGGATCCAATCCTAGACATGCGCACAATGGTTACCACACCCTAACTTGGCGACTTAGTCATAGGTTTGTTTGATGGTCCTTAAATCTTATGCACTTGTGTTTGAGTAGACTAGTCCTAGGGTTCAAAAAATCCTAGTTCACTAATCTACGTTTCCATAAAAGCCCATACAGATCACATATTCAAATCACTACAGAAGTCAGAAGTACTTACACGGTGGATCATGGTCTGAGACTCAGTGCCATGCCGAGAACTGCTTAATTTCAAAAAAATCATTTGGCTCACTTTGAAAACGTTTTGGGCCTTAGCGCGCAGTGCCGAGAGTTTAAAATCGGGCTCGATACCAAATCGAAACACCCCACACCCGCCCCACGAGCCCAAACCGATCTGGTATGTTCCTTAAGTAAACCGGTTTTCAATGACTGATTAACTTAGAGAAAATTTGTGTAATTAAGAAAAATTCGTTTTGGGTTGGGCTTAAATTGGAACCCATTTAATAAATTTTGAAAATCCAACTTAAATAAGGTGACAAAATAATTTTAGGGTTTATTATTTTAAAAGAAATAAATTTACTTAACTTTAATCAAAAATAAATTGTATCATAATCAAATAAAAATAAATGAAATAAAGAAAATCCAATCTGGGCCTTATGGCCTTATTACATCATTCAAACCCAAAATAAAATTTAAAGTAGTAAAATTATATAAAGTCCAAATTTCTAAATAAATTCATCAAGTGATGCATGGCCACCTTTAGCTCCTGTCGACCCGGTCCATTACTGCTCATCACCTGAAAAATAATTCCCCAACGGGGTGAGTCCACAAACTCAATGTGTACACAATACTAATTTTCAACAAATCAGGCATACAAGTCATATCAATTTCATGTTCATACAAAATAAAGGATGATGCAACCCAAACCCAAGCCTATTTGTCCATCCGCTACACACCACCCATACCAACTCAGCATACCGTAGGACTACTAAGTCGACCCTCCATCCGCTACACACCATCGAAGGCGATCATTGCGCAATGACGTGCTCATCGCCCACTTACGTTGTGTCTTTAGACACTATATTCAGATATTGTAACCGAAATTACCATATTCAATAATGTGACCGTAGTCACCATAATTCGTTGGTGAGACCGTCAAGACCTTCGTTGGTGAGACCGTAGTCATCACCTTCACTTTCTCCCTTCACATATATCCCAAATGCCCCAATTATTACATATCATTCATATCATACTTAAATTCACATTCATGTCACTTTTCGAATATAACACATTCATAATCCTATCAAAAGTAGGAATACGTGCACTGGTACTTTTGCCACAATTGTGGTACTTAGCCACATTCTCATTCTTATACACATTCATATATTAAAACATAATTATTGCCATAACATATTGAAAGTTAGTGTGAGTACACACCTGATTTGCTTAATAGGTTCCTTGAAATCCTAAAGAACGATCTACCGATTTAGATCTCAAATCCTTAAAATTTCCAAATCAAAAAAGATTCCTTGCCTTGTATGTCTGTCGAAATCCCTTAGATTCTTGAATCCCTGATGATCTCTCCCTTGTAGTCGATAGCACTAGAAATCCCAAATACTCCTTATAGTTTCGCCACAATAATAATAACATTAATCCCTATTTTTCTACTTTAACGAAGAGAATAAATCAATAACCACAAGATTCTTACCTTAAGTGTTGAATTCGATGGATCTATCCTCGACACCACTTGAGATTCGGCTTTGCAGAATTTTCAGCTAGGTTGGATTTGGTTTTGAAAAGGAAGAAGAAGAAGAAAAGAAAAGAAAGATGAGGCTAGAGAATTCACTAGACAAAAGAAAAGAGAAAAGAGCCCTAAAAATTTCTACAGAGATGAGGAGGAAGCAAAAATTGATGAGTAGCCCTCCCTGTCCTCCTTTTATAGCCGAAAATATCAACCTAGGAGAGTCCCTTACTTGGCCACCACTCCTCTTTCATCATCTATTTTATTTAAAATAAACTAGAGAAAAATCCTTATTATCTCTTCCAAATAATCCAAATTAAAAATCCCTTATTTATCACTTTTTAATCATGTATTTATGGAATTAAAACACCCCCTTTTTCCAACTCATGTGCCGTCCACCTCATAGCCTGGGGAGCAAAATTAAAACTTCATTTATTTGCTTCCTTTGTGACTCGAACCCAGGCCCATGCCTCCTACACATGTTGCCATTTCCATAGGTCCTAAGTGGCATCTTCAGGCCACATTTCCAAGCCTGTTTATGTGCCAAATTTCTCCAACTTTTTCTTTTAAGGCCCTATTGCCTTTATTTCCTATTTTGAACCTTAAAATTTGACATTTCTGCATCATTTCTAAGTTTCCTAAAATTTTCGATCGGCTCACATTTGCCCATTTTCTTACATTTCCAAGTTTCCAGAAATGTTCACTTTCCATTTTGAATCATTTCTTACATTTCCTAGTTTCCATAAATGTTCACTTTCCTCTTTATTCCTTTACATTTTCAGACATTTCCTACATTTCCAAGACAAGACATTTCCTTACATTTCCTTACATTTCCTTGCATTTCCTTACATTTCCATACATTTCCTTATATTTCCTTACATTTCCATACATTTCCATACATTTCCTTACATTTCTTACATTTTCTTACATTTCCTACATTGCCTTACATTTCCATTCATTTCCACACATTTCCATACATTTCCATACATTTCCATACATTTCCATACATTTCCATATATTTCCATACATTTCCTTATTTCTAGAATTCACATAACACATTCATACATAATTCATAAAACATGCCATTTTACCATATGGTTCCTTGTGTCATGCTTCACACGGAGTTTCTTTTAAAGCCTCATTTACCTAGCTCCCCTTTTTACTTAAAAACCAATAATTTTCCAAAGCTTTCTTCTTCCACCCTAAAATTCTAAAAACCTTTAATACACTTCCAAACACTGCCAAAACCTACTAGCTCATGAATTATGCACAAACGCATAACCTCTAATCTAGGATGTTACATGCCAGCCCGTGTCGATATTGCACCTTACTTCCTAAATGAGTGGAAAAACCCAATTTTTAGGCTTTCTGGGCATTCTAAAGTCTATAAATACCAATTAAACAAAGATTTAAGGGGGAGATTAGAGAAGATAATAGAAAACACTCGAAGAACACCATATGAATCAACTTGGAAGCGAATCTCCATTAAGATCAAAGACCTCCTTTTAGTTTCTTTCAAAGTTTTATCGAGTTTGTTTATATCTTGTGGTTATTCTGACTTTGAGATATTTTCATTCATGATTATGAACTAATTCCCTAGACACCTAGGGAGGATAAAACCTATGATGAATATTTTTATTTAATTACTATATTTACACAATAAATACTTGATTCTTGTTTTAATATTTCTGGGATATTAATTCATGTTTAATGTCCTTATTTCAGTGGAGCAAAAGTCCCTGTTTAAGAGTGGATCTAGCATAATTGAGTGGAGTTGCATACAATCCTAAAAATAGAACGACATAAATTTACCGGATTAGAGTCAAATCTATTGGGAATCCATAGATCGAGTTAATGCGATAATAGGAGTTTTAATTAGAAAAAGATTTAAATTAATCAACCTAGAGTCAGTTGGTCTTACTCTCGAAAGAGATATTAATATAATTTAGGGATTTCTACATATCAAGACGCAAGTGAATAAATCGTTCAATTTAGATTCATAATAAAAGGTGAAGTCATGGTGGATTCTTTCCTTGGTATTGTCTATCTCATTAGTTATTATTCGACTATTTCCTTGATTTATTCTCTGTTGCGTTCTTAGATAAATTAGTTTAGTAATTTTAGATTAAAAACAATCACTCCAATTTTTCGGCTAAATAATAAAAAAAGGGTAACTACTAGTACTTTTAGTACTCATGGATACAATATTCCCTACTCCCCATAACTATACTATTGTTCGATAGGTGCGCTTGCCTTAGTAGTACTTATAGTTAGTTTGTGTCCTCACCCGTGTAACTTTCTAAGTAGGATCACACGATCATGTCATACACTCGTGTGTTAGGCCATGCAACTCTAGAAATTGCCCTACACGCCCTTGTGCCAAGCTGTGTGCTAGGCTGTGTAACTCACTACTTGTATACAAAAGAACCCTCAGATGATACACGGTCGTGTTGTCAGGCCGTATGTCACACACGACTGAGTCACATGTCCGTGTCTCAGGCTATGTGGACCTAGAATTCACCTAGAATCAAATCATTTCTATACCATATCATTCTTAACTCTTCAAACCATTCATGCACACATTAAAGGAACCTAAATGTAACACCACTTACCCGTATTTGATGCTGGAACCGGGTACGAGGCATTACCGCACTTAACTTACTTATTTGTACAAAATCAGGCAATGAACTTTCGTTTCAACTTAAACTTTTTCATTTGAACTCTTAACTTCCTCATTATGGGTATACAAGACCCAAAACATACACATGGAGTGATTTGGGACTGAACAAAAAACTTAAGAACACTTAGAAAATTTTTACTCCAAACAGGGCCACACGCCCGTGTGGGCAGGCTGTGTGGTCACACACGCCCATATCCCTAGTCCGTGTGGATTTTATTTTTCATTTCAAACCTACAGGGGTTTTCCACGACCTGGCACACGCCCGTGTCTATGGCCCTTGTCCCTCACACGGCCATGACATGCCCGTGTCTTAGCTCATGTGTGAAAACCTTGACATTCTGTTTATGATGTTATCAGACACTTAGAAGCACACAGCCTAGTCACACGCCCGTGTGCTGGCTCGTGTGATGAACTGAATTTTTGGCAAATTAGATGCAGGGGACAGACGGCCTATCAACATGCCCTTAGGGCTGACCGTGTGTCACACACGGCCTCGACACACGCCCATGTCTACCCATGGGGACAATTATAAGGCTATTTACCAAGCTAATTGCCACCCTGAAAAGTAACCACACTTATACCATCTCATGCAACACATAACATAGCAATAATGCACTTCAAAATACCAAACTCAAGGCATCCACACCTTAATTCCTCACTACATTCACCATACATATACTTCGCACATTACTCATTAAATTTCATTAACTTGCACCTCATGAATTTCATCATCATTGAATTTATATAACTTAACTAGTATTGACCAATTCCAATGGCCATTTTACAAAATGAATTGAGTAACATTAACAGCCAACACCTTGGCTAACCAATATGACATAAAACAAAATGACCAAGTACCTGTATATGCCATACTCAAAATAATCAAACTTTACTATACCAAAAGAATAGCTTGATAGTGTGAACTGAGCTCCAACATTCTACTATCCTCGAGCAAGCTAGGTGATACTACATGGAAAGGGAAAAGAGAAGGGGTAAGCATAAAGCTTAGTAAGTTTGCACGCAATAAATAGCAACATAAAATCTCATGATACATTCATACTTTACATTAAGTAATAATACAAGTTCTCAAGCGCATTGACATGGCTTACTCATGCTTACTCTTACAAATCACGTGTCACACATTGGACTTATTTCTCGTGAGCTACTCATGTATACATGTATCACTCATCACATAATTGGAGAACTTTTTCATCTTTAACATAACTTAGCTCTTTACCATCTTTAACATAAAAATTTAGCTCTTTACCCATTGAACCACTAGGAATACTGAAGGATACCCGAAATTCGTCATACACGTTTTAAGATGCCAATGCCATATCCCATATATGGTCTTACATGGGGATCACATGTCGATGCTGATGCCATATCCCAGATATGGTCTTATACAGGATCTCATATCGATGTTGATGTCATATCCCAAATATGGTCTTATACGAGATCGTATATCGATGCCATGTCCCAGACATGGTCTTACATGAAATCTCTCATTCGATGCCGATGCCATATCCCAGATATGGTCTTATACGGGATCTCAATTCGGTGCCAAGGCCATGTCCCAGACATGGTCTTATACGGGACCTTATAAACCTCATGTCTTGACGATGGTATCCTTTCTATTCCTAAGGTCAACAGGGACTTCAACATCATAAATCTTCATTGTATTCTCATAAAAACATCATTTATCAATTTCATAAAAATAACATACATCTTCATGAAATGTCAAACATTTTAAGACATAATAACATGATGTTGAATTACTACATACAAACTTACCTCGTTATCAAATATGTATAGTTGTTCGATTTAGTACACCAACTTGTTCTTTCCTCGGTTTTGGTCTAGACTTCGTGTTTCTTGATATATAATGAAAATTTCACTCTTTTAATGATCACATTGACTAAATCGAACCATGAATCATACTTTGGCAAAATTATAATTTTGCCCCTATACTTTCTCATATTTACAAAATAGTCTCTAAGCTCGTATAATGAAATATACTCATTTCCTTGGTTACACTTTCCTTCAAACCTGATCTTTACTACACATTTTATCTCTTTTACAATTAGGTCCTTTTTATGAATTTTCCATGAAAATCACTTAGAAAAAGATGTTTATCATATATCAAACTTTCATATTCCTCCATTAAACATCAAAATACATGTATGTCATACATAGGTAAATTTTTAAACATGACCTATAGCTTAAAATATAGCTAGAAATAGCTAAATCGAGCTACGAGGATCTCAAAAATACGAAGAACATTAAAAACATGGCTATGAGGTACTTACAATCAAGCTTGAAAGATAACAAAACCCTAGCTATGGAGAGCTTGAAATTTTAAGCAATGGGGAGGAAGATGGACATCAAATTTGACTTCTTTTTCCCTTTTAATTAACTTATTAACCAAATGAACAAATTGCCCTTAAGGCCCCTTTCTTGAGATTTTTCCTTCCCATGCCCATTTTTGTCCATTATGAGATATATTGGTCTAATAGCTAAATAAGGACCTCGAATAAATTTTCTATTGCTATCTCATACTTGAATCTTCTAGAATCTCATATTTTTCAATCTTTGCAATTTAGTTCTCATGAATAAATTGATCACTAATTTATAAAATTTCTTCATGAAATTTTCACACAATCATGCAAACATGTCATAGACTTCATAAAAACCATAAAACACATATTTCTACCTCGAATTTGTGGTCTCACAACCACTATTCTGACCAGGCCCTAAATCGGGCTGTTACACTAAACATCACTTAAAAATATATCAAAATGCCATTTCAAACATCTTAAGTCAACTAACCAATGTGTCATTCAAAGACACCACATTTGCATCCAAGCATCATCTATCAAACATGTTAATATTGTCTTATTACAAGCTTGAATACCTAATTTCACAATGTAACTAGAATTCATTACAAAAGACCATTTCCAAGCCATCATTATCTTACCATATGACCATGCACACCCATTACCTAAACATGCTCATAAACCACATTTCATGCTTACTAACTTAGCCCATATAGGTACTAAAACATACCATATTTGACCATCATCAACCTTTCAAAACATAGCAATAGATCATGTTTATCAATCACTAGAAGTGATCAACTTGACCTTACTTATCAAGCCATACAAGTCTACCATAAAAACATAAACTTCAAGACATAAATATAATAATTCAACTATTTAATACATCTATGAGCCATCAATACAAAAGGCTAATACGTGCCATTGTAAACCTAAATCATAATACCCATAAACTATGATTTTATTGCTGGATAGTGTGATAGATCTCCGACAAGTTTCCAATCAATTCGAGATTCCGATGACCTAAAAAACATAGTAAAGAAAATACGTAACCACAACTGCTTAGTAAGCTCGTATAAACTTAAACTAAACTTACCACTTCTTTAAGACAATTCATAGAATAGGTATAAATCAAATCAAGTCATAAGCTTAATATAAGACTATTGAAAGACCAACAATACACAAATTGGTAAGTTCGTCAACATCACATAATCATCAACCTTTTCATAAAATTATGAATCATTCCATTTAATTTTCTTACCATTGCATTCCAAATTCTTTACATAAACCTAAACAACATCATTAATTCACACATTTGTGCACTTATCCATGATATAAATGAGTTCATACATAAGGTAAATGATTTACCATGTATAAACATACCATTTTGCATCATCAATATTACCATAATGTCATAACTTCTTACAATTTCATACTTACCATTTCATTTTCGTAACAATAAGTATAAACATAATATAACCCAAACCACAAGCTTGGCACAAGCTATGCATCATCATCAATACACAAATTAGTGCATTTATACATAATTCGCTTGAATTAAATATATTATAATTCATTGCCATATGAATATAGATCAATTGATTCATTCATCATTTTCATGAACATATGCACAATTCCACTTAAGAACTTATTATTTCAATCCTTTTTCTTACCCATTGAACCATCTAGAATATCATCGGATACTCGAGAAAGCTCACACGAAGTGTGCTTAAACATATAACCGTAACCTTTCCTTTACATCATTACTTACATGAGCTGTGAAATGGGCCTGCTCACACAAGCTGTGGGTCCGAATGTAAACTACACGATGCTGCTCACACAAGTTGTGGAGAATCTGTAACAAATGCAAGACCTCAGCCATCAGTAGGACATTCAAGACCAGCACCCGAAACATGAAATCCCTAATGACATGTCATTTGTATCCTACAAATTTCTATGGTTCAATCGAGACTCGATAACCGTCATGGCATTGATTTATTTATATATCAATCAATTCACATGATAAATAACATATTAAAATACTTGAAACACCCTAAACCCGGCCCACAAGCCTTAATCGGATCTGGTATGTTCCCCGGTGTAAACCGTTTCAAATTCTTTTGTTACTTTGGAAAATCTGGGTTTTTGAAAGAGAAATTATTTCTGGGTTGGGCTCGAGTTGAAAACAATTTTAACTTATATTGGAAACCCTTTAGTTTAGGCGACAAAACACTTAGGATTTATTTTGAAATAAATTTACTTAGTCTTTAAATTCATAAAATTTTTGTAACATAATACTTTAAAAGTAAAATAAAATAAAATAGTTCCTTACTTGGGCCTTATGGCCTTATTACATCAAATAATTCCCAAACTTAAAATTTAAAGTACTTAGTAAAATAAAAGTTCCAAATAATAAAACTTTTTCCTTGCTATGCATGGCCACCTTTAGCTCCTGCCGACCCGGTCCATTATTTCTCATCACCTGAAAAATATTTCCCATAACGGGGTGAGTCAAACTGACTCAATGTGTAACCAACACTACAATTTAATAAATCAAGGCATACCATATGTAATATCCCGGGTTAGGGGCTATTTTGCGGTTGCATGATATTGCATGTGTTGGCTTGTTATGTTGTTGTTTGTATGGTTTCGGGACTTAGTCATGAGCTAGAAGTAAGCTCGAGTGTTGGGGAAAATTTTTGTCTTTAGGCTTTATAGGGGAGGAGCTGAGGAAGCTGGGGGTTTTATTTTATTTTTGGTGTTTAGTAGCACAAAAAGAGGAGCTAGCAAAGTGGCAAGGGGGACGCCACATGGACCTTGTGGTTGGCGTCATTTGCAAGGAGAAAGGCCTTGTGTTCGAGTGCATGCAGTGGCCACTTTTTGGCACTCTTTTGACGGCATGAAAGGAGGAGGTTGAAGGCGCTTCAAACTCGCTTGACTTTGTCAACTCATTCAAATGAGGGGTGGAGAGAAAAAGGTGGAGGTTGACTTGTTCAACCAATTTGAATGAGTGGCCAAGAGCACTTATGGGGATTGTGGCCGAATTTTAGGGGAGTTGGAGGGGGAAGTGACGGCTTGGTATGGGGTTTTGTGTGTGTGCTGAATTCATTTTTGGCATTTTTGGATGTTTCGGTCAAGGGTTAGTAAGCTACTTTCTTCTCATTTTGTCAATTGTAGCCGAGTTCTCAAGTGTGTATTTTGTTCGTTTTTCTTTCTTTTGGAACCGAATATTCAAGAATTGGGTAGCTGAAATTGCTTTGCTCTCTTTTTGTTTTGTTAGCCGAATGCTCTCTTCTCTCCCTCTCTCGAATTTCTTTATTTTCATAGGAGCCAAAACTTACCATTGCCTTCTCAATCAAATTCTCCATTCATCTTCTCCATTCTTTTTGTGCCGAAACTTACCTTGTCCCTAAACCGAAATCTTCATTCATCCATTCCATTTCTTTCTTCTCCAAAATCGAAAAGCACCTATCTCTTTTCCATTTTCTTCTCTTCTCAAGACCTTGGCCGATTCTCTTTTTCTTTTGGACACATAATTCTTTTGCTTATTCTAGCCGAATCTCTTTTCTCTCCTATTAGTCTTTAACTTAGCCGAATATCTCCCTTCTCCTGGTGGTTGCTTAGGCCGATTAGGGGTTGGTGCTGAGGTAAGTGCTAGCCGAATATTCTCTTCCTTTTCTCACTTGTACTCTATTGATTTTGGGTCTTGTTAAGAGCCGTACATGACAGCTATTGATGGGTGTTATCTCTTATGTTGAAACCGATCGCATTATAGGACATCGGGGACTTTGAGGCAGTCAAACTGAATCTCCACCGTTGGGTAGTCATTTGGTAAGTGGTGGTAAGAGAGTATCCTATTAATCTATTTGTTTAGCTTTCATTAAGCCAAGTTATTAAAGATGGATCTTCTTATTAGGTGGTGGCCGGTTGTCAAAGGGATCATTAGTTGGTTCGGGTATTGGTTGTAAACCAAACCATTCACAAGGTAAAGAGTTTAATATTAACCCCTTTGGTTTAAGATCTTTGGCCGAATGGTATAGATGACTAATCCTATGTATGACCGATTCTAGGAGCAAGGTATTCGAGGGATCTAGACGAGTTCTTTGGGATTAAGACCTTCGTTGTTTCAGGTGTGTAAACTAACACACTTCTGTTAGTAATATGATTAGTAACCTATTTGCTTAGTAAAGTGACACGATATGATTGATGGATGTGGTACCCGATGGGGTATAAGCACGGATACGGGTAAGTCCGTTTCATTACGAGATTTGTATTGGTATATGTAATATCATGTTTATGATGTAAATATGATGAGATGCCATGTTGAGCATGTTAGCATGATTACATGTTTTATATCATTTGCATTAGTATGATATGTGTGGGCGATATGAGAGGAGGAGGAGTATGATATCCGTGTCTTTGGGACACCAAAGGTTTGGCACCTCCAGTGGTTTGGTACCACAGATGACATTGTGACTTTGGGTCACCAGAGGTTTGGCACCTCAGCGTCCCGTCCCAGTGGCTTAGTACCACGGTGGGTTGGCCCCACAGTTGATTATACGGGATTGACGCCAGTGATTTGGTATCATACGATGGGTTGGCCCCATCATCTGATTTGTGACTGCGGTCACCAGTGATTTGGTATCACACTGTGTCTTTGGGACACCAGAGGTTTGGCACCTCAGTGCGACTCGTCCCTGTGGTTTGACACCACCATGGGTTGGCCCCACTTGAGAGATACGGGATTGTCGCTAGTGATTTGGTATCACACGATGGGTTGGCCCCATCATTGGATTATTCGTGACTTGGGTCACCAGTGGTTTGGCACCACACTTATGGATATCGTGACTTTGTGTCACCAGTGGTTTGGCACCACCAGTGGTTTGGTACCACACGGCGTAGAAAGGTGATATGGATGGTTAGGATCGGGGTGCATTAATTATGTTGCTATGATATGATGTGTGTTAGCATGTCAGATTATCGGAGCGGGAATTATGCACTGAGTCTTGCGACTCACCCTCTCCTTTGACATTTCAGGTGGCACTTAGACGCGGACTTGGAGCCGGGATGGACTCGATGTGCTCATGCCATGCCTAAATAAGGATTTGCTCAGACTTTATATTAGTTGGTACTTTAGCGTATTTATTTCTATTTGGTTTTACTTTGGATTGTAAATGGCCTTTAAAATTATGTTTTGCCATGTTTATGTTAAAATGGATTTTTAATATGCCTTAACAAATTGACTGAGTCAAAATTGGCTAAAACTTGGAACGACAACGATTTCAAAATTTCAAATCGATATGTTTTAAACTATACCATCGGGTAGCTCACTATGATTTGTTATTAAGGAAACTCAAATGATTTTTAAACATGAACTTGTTTTTCTTCTAATTCTAAATGTTTGAGTAACATCAAGATACAACTTAAACCTTTAGATAAATTTATTTAACTTCTTAACTGAATTAGTTTTCGAAATTTCTGAGTTTTCAAAATAACATAGAAAGTTTTCAACAATCATACCCAAGATTTCCACAAGCCCAAAACTTTTCAAAGAATTTTTATCGAACTTTTAAATGAAAAATCTCACCTCTTAAATACATTATTCCTCGTAGCATACCAGATTCGGTCGTGGTGTCTTGACCGGGTTTGGGGTGTTACAATTGTGGTATCAGAGCCAAGTTCAAAGGCTCGGCTGTGGGCCCGAGGCCCAAAATGTTTTTAGAAATTGCTTTTAAGTTTTCTGGTTTGGAAACACATGGTTTGAAAGGCATAGCATCGAGTCTCCGGCACCAATTCGCCCAGGTAAGTACCCTTACTATTGCTTGTGATTTGATGTATTGTGATTTGATGGTTAGCAATAGTAGGATTACTTTAGAAACCGAAACTGATAGGATTCTGTGAACTCGCGAAAACAAAGCTTCTTAAATATTCATAAGACTTTGCTTGTAAACAGTGGAATAAATACTGATGCATAAAACTCCTAAATCAGATACGTAGAAATTCTAGTCATTAGCACTCGAGGTGGACGTGGCCGTAATACTCGTGGGCATGGTCGGGGTAGGATGACGGTTTCTGAACCCGTAGGATCCGTCGTGGTCGAGAATGAGATGCTGTACCACCACCACCGGAGGTGGTGAGTTCCAAGATCGCACCGGGGATGACGCAGCGTCGCAGCGATCGCCGCGAGTGTTGGAAAGGGTAGCCGGTATAGGTGATGGCACAGGAGTTAGGAAATCTGTGCCTGAGCGACTCCGGGCAAACGGGGCCGAATTCTTTCGAAGTGTTTCTGGTGTTGCTCCCAGCACTGCTGAGTATTGGCTGGAGGCGACGGAGCAGATCATGGATGATCTGGACCTGACTGCTGAGGAGAAGCTGAAGGGCATAGTATCGCTTCTTCGGGATGAGTCATACCGGTGGTGGCTTACGGTTCGGGACGATTATGTGGCGTGAGAGGATCCGACATGGGATTATTTTAGGGGTCGCGTGACGTAAAAGTACATTGGAGCTAGTTATATTGACTCCCAACGAAAGGCATTTCTGAGGCTAGTCCAGGGGAGTAAGTCTGTTTCCGAGTACGAGGCTGAGTTTTTGAAATTGAGCCGGTATGCTAGGGGCATTGTGGCTACAGAGCACGAGAGGTGTGTTCGGTTCGAGGATGGTCTGAGAGACGAGTTGAGACTGCTGAATGCTCCCCAGCAGGAGCGTGAGTTTGCTGTCTTAGTCGAGAAGGCTAAGGTAGCTGAGGGTATCAAGGAATCGGTGAGGCAGGGCATGGACAGGAACAGGCATAAGAGGAGCTTCGGATCATCTGGATCGTCGGGTAATCCTCAGAAAAGGGCTAGACCAAGTGGGTCGAATCAGTCTGGTAGGTTTGTTGCTGCTAATCAGGGACCGCCGCGATGTAACCACTGTGGGAAATATCACTGGGGTGGCTGCTGGACCGGTGGAAAAGGGTGTTTTGAGTGTGGTTCTTTGGATCATCGCGTGAGAGACTGTCCGAATAAGTTGGCTAGGATTCAGTCTGAGAGTCAGAGCCGTACTCAGTTCAGGAGTAGTGGACCGTCACCGCAGAGGGGCCATGGTAATGGCAGAGGTGGTAATGGTTCTGGTCGGGGCTGTGGAGCACCGGGTAGAGGTGCGGGTAATTCTGAGGCTAGACAACCGGGGTTAGTGTATGCAGCAAGGCGTCGAGAGGAGGGCGACACACCGGACGTCATAACCGGTACGTTTTTGATTTTTGGTTCTCCATTTACTGCTTTGATTAATGTGGGTTCGACGCATTCTTACGTTGCTAGTAGTATAGTAGAGACCATGGACTTAGACTCTGAGATATCTTCTAGGCGCATGACTGTAATTAGCCCGGTCACTCTGTAGTTGTAGATAAGCTGTTTAGAGATGTACCCCTAGAACTCCAAGGGGTAGTGTTTGCTGCTGATCTGATGGAACTACCGTTTGGGGAGTTCGATCTGATTCTTGGGATGGACTGGTTGGTTAAGTACCAGGCGAAGTTGGATTGCACGGCTAAGCGCATGGTTCTGAAGACGACTCTGAAGGTGATGAAGTGGCTATGATAGGTAATAGGAGAGATTACTTATCAAATGTGGTATCTCGCTCCGCGAAGGCGCAGAAGATGGTCGAAAGGTCGTGTGAAGCGTATGTGGTTCATGTGTATGCCTTAGAGGCTAAGGAATCTGCTTTGTGGAGAAGGTTCGAATCGTTAGGGAGTTTGCCGATGTGTTTCTGAGGAGCTTCCAGTTTGCCGCCGATCATCGCGAGGTAGAGTTCGGGATAGATCTGTTACCGTGAACTGCGCCGGTGTCTATTGCTCAAGTAGGATGGCGCCAAAGGAATTGGTGGAGCTTAAGGCTCAAATCCGGGAGTTATTGGATCGAGGTTTTATCGGGCCAAGTGTTTTGCCGTAAGTGCGCGCCGCAGCTTTTTGTTAAGAAGAAAGATGGGACGATGCGGATGTGCATAGACTACCGCCATTGAATAAGTCGACGATCAAAAACAAGTATCCGCTTGCCACGGATAGACGACTTGTTCGATCACCGGCGGTGTCTTGCGGTATTCTCGAAGATCGACTTGAGGTCTGGGTATCACCAGTTAAAGGTGAAGGAAGCGGATATCCACAAGACAGCGTTTCGGACTCGGTATGGGCACTACGAATTTTTGGTAATGCCGTTCGGGTTGACTAACGCACCGCGCAAAGATTCATGGATATGATGAATAGGGTGTTTCAAAGATGATCTAGATCAGTTCGTCGTGGTTTTCATAGACGACATCTTGGTGTACTCGAGGACAGAAGAAGAGCATGATGCGCATTTGCGAGTGGTGCTACAGATTTTGAGGGAAAAGCAGCTTTATGCTAAGTTCAGTAAGTGCGAGTTCTGGCTTAGAGAAGTGACTTTCTTGGGGCATGTCGTGTCAGCTGAGGGGATTAGAGTAGATCCTCGAAAAATTGAGGCGCTTTTTGGATTGGAAGCCTCCTAAGTCGCTGGTCGAGATTCGAGTTTCCTAGGTTTGGCGGGTACTACCGAAGGATTGTGGAAGGGTTTTCGTTAATAGCAGCGCCAATGACCAAGTTGTTGAGAAAAGAGGTTCCTTTTGTTTGGACTGAGAAACAGCATGAGAGTTTCGACAAGCTTAAGAAGATTTTGACTGAGGCTTCGGTTCTAATTCAACCTGAGGCTGGTAAGGAATTCACAGTGTACTGCGATGCATCACATACGGGCTTGGGTTGTGTGCTGATGCAGGAAGGAAAGGTTGTGGCTTACGCTTCTCGGCAGCTGAGGCCACATGAGGTCAACTATCCGACGCACGATCTGAAGTTAGCAGCCGTAGTCTTCGCCTTGAAAATCTGGAGGCACTATTTGTACGGAGAGAGATCGATAGTCTACACCGATCATAAGAGTCTGAAGTACCTCCTAACTCAGAAGGATTTGAATCTGAAGTAGCGTAGATGGGTTGAGTTGCTGAAAGATTACGACTGTTCGATTGAGTATCACCCGGCAAGGCTAACGTGGTGGCGCACGCGTTGAGCCGTAAGGTTGTTTCGCACTTAAGAGCGATGTTTGCCCATTTGAGCTTGTATGACGACGGGAAGTATTCGCAGAGTTGCGTGTTAAGCCTACTTGGGTTGAGCGGATCGTGAGAAAACAAATGAAGATGAGGTTCTGAGCGCGCGGAGGTTACAAGTGTAGAGTGGTGGTTTGGAAGGTTACAGTTTGTCTAGTGATGAGGTGCTGTGTTTTCAAGGTAAGGCTTGTATGTCTAAGGATGGTGAGCTGAGGCAGAAGATTCTTCAGGACGCACATAGCAGCCCTTATGCTATGCATCCTGGAGGCAACAAAATGTATAGGGATCTTAGAGAGCGCTTTTGGTGGCACAGTCTCAAGAAAGAAGTGACAGAGTTTGTAGGAAGTGTCCGACATGTCACAGAGTCAAGGCCGAACATCGCTTGCCGCCGTGGTTGCTTCACCAAGAAGATTCCTCGATGGAAGTGGGAAAGGATAACCATGGATTTCGTCAGTGGATTACCGCTTACGCCAAGCAAGAAAGACTCAGTTTGGGTAATTGTGGACCGTCTGACTAAGTCCGCTCATTTCATTCCAGTGAGAGTGGATTATTCACTTCAGAGGTTGGCAAAGCTGTATGTGTCAGAGATAGTGAGGTTGCACGGTGTGCGGTTTTGATCATCTCGGATAGGGATCCCGATTTACGCCAAGGTTTTGGAGAGCGTTGCATCGGGCCTCGGTACGCTGCTTGATTTCAAAGACGGCTTTTCACCCGCAAATCGACGGCAATCGGAGAGGGTCATTCGATCTTAGAGGATATGCCGAGAGGTTGCGCTCGGATTTCGAGAGGTAGTTGGGAGGAGTTTCGTCGTTAGTCGAAGTTCGCCACAACAACGATTACCAAGCAAGTATCAAGATGGCACCGCATTTGAGGCATTGTATGGTAGGAAGTGTCGCTCACCTACATGTTGGACTGAGTTAGGTGAACGCCAGCTTGTTGGGACCGTGAGTTGGTTGCGAGACCAAGACAAGGTTAGATTAATTCAGACTCGGTTGAAGGAAGCTTCGGACAGGCAGAAGTCATATGCCGACCTTAAGCGGAGAGATATAGAGTTCGCTGTGGGAGATCAGGTTTTTCTGAAAGTCTCGCCATGGAAGAAGGTGTTGAGGTTCGGAAGGAAAGGCAAGCTAAGTCCGAGGTTTATTGGGCCGTATAAGGTAATGAGACGAGTGGGACCAGTAGCGTATCAGCTTGAGCTGCCAGTAGAGCTAAGTCAGATTCATGACGTATTTCACGTTTCGATGCTTCGGCGATATCGTTCGGATCCATCGCATGTGGTAGCAGTGGAAGAGATCGAGGTAAATCCAGATCTGACTATGGAAGAAGAACCTGTGCAGATTCTAGATCGGGATGTGAAGGTTCTGCGTAGGAAGTCGGTGCCTTTGGTTAAGGTACTTTGACGGAATCATGGCGTGGAAGAAGCGACGTGGGAACCCGAGGATATGATGAGACAGCAATACCTGCAACTCTTTTGACCAAGTAATTTCGAGGCCGAAATTATTTTTAAGGGGGGTAGAACTGTAATATCTCGGGTTAGGGGCTATTTTGCGGTTGCATGATATTGCATGTGTTGGCTTGTTATGTTGTTGTTTGTATGGTTTCGGGACTTAGTCATGAGCTAGAAGTAAGCCCGAGTGTTGGGGAAAATTTTTGTCTTTAGGCTTTATAGGGGAGGAGCTGAGGAAGCTGGGGGTTTTATTTTATTTTTGGTGTTTAGTAGCACAAAAAGAGGAGCTAGCAAAGTGGCAAGGGGGACGCCACATGGACCTTGTGGTTGGCGTCATTTGCAAGGAGAAAGGCCTTGTGTTCGAGCTACGGTGTGGCCACTTTTTGGCACTCTTTTTGACAGCATGAAAGGAGGAGGTTGAAGGCAGTTCAAACTCTGCCTTGGACTTTGTCAACTCATTCAAATGAGGGGTGGAGAGAAAAAGGTGGAGGTTGATTTGTTCAACCAATTTGAATGAGTGGCAGAGCACTTGTGGGGATTGTGGCGAATTTTAGGGAGTTGGAGGGGGAAGTGACGGCTTGGTATGGGGTTTTGTGTGTGTGCCGAATTCATTTTTGGCATTTTTGGATGTTTCGGTCAAGGGTTAGTAAGCTACTTTCTTCTCATTTTGTCAATTGTAGCCGAATTCTCAAGTGTGTATTTTGTTCGTTTTTCTTTCTTTTGGAATCGAATATTCAAGAATTGGGTAGCCGAAATTGCTTTGCTCTCTTTTTGTTTTGTTAGCCGAATGCTCTCTTCTCTCCCTCTCAGAATTTCTTTATTTTCATAGGAGCCGAAACATACCATTGCCTTCTCAATCAAATTCTCCATTCATCTTCTCCATTCTTTTTGTGCTGAAACTTACCTTGTCCCTAAACCGAAATCTTCATTCATCCATTCCATTTCTTTCTTCTCCAAAACCGAAAAGCACCTATCTCTTTTCCGTTTTCTTCTCTTCTCAAGACCTTGGCCGATTCTCTTTTTCTTTTGGACACATAATTCTTTTGCTTATTCTAGCCGAATCTCTTTTCTCTCCTATTAGTCTTTAACTTAGCCGAATATCTCCCTTCTCCTGGTGGTTGCTTAGGCCGATTAGGGGTTGGTGCTGAGGTAAGTGCTAGCCGAATATTCTCTTCCTTTTCTCACTTGTACTCTATTGATTTTGGGTCTTGTTAAGAGCCGTACATATGACAAATGATTATTGATGGGTGTTATCTCTTATGTTGAAACCGATCGCATTATAGGACATCGGGGACTTTGAGGCAGTCAAACTGAATCTCCACCGTTGGGTAGTCATTTGGTAAGTGGTGGTAAGAGAGTATCCTATTAATCTATTCGTTTAGCTTTCATTAAGCCAAGTTATTAAAGATGGATCTTCTTATTAGGTGGTGGCCGGTTGTCAAAGGGATCATTAGTTGGTTCAGGTATTGGTTGTAAACCAAACCATTCACAAGGTAAAGAGTTTAATATTAACCCCTTTGGTTTAAGATCTTTGGCCGAATGGTATAGATGACTAATCCTATGTATGACCGATTCTAGGAGCAAGGTATTCGAGGGATCTAGACGGGTTCTTTGGGATTAAGACCTTCGTTGTTTCAGGTGTGTAAACTAACACACTTCTGTTAGTAATATGATTAGTAACCTGTTTGCTTAGTAAAGTGACACGATATGATTGATGGATGTGGTACCCGATGGGGTATAAGCACGGATACGGGTAAGTCCGTTTCATTATGAGATTTGTATTGGTATATGTAATATCATGTTTATGATGTAAATATGATGAGATGCCATGTTGAGCATGTTAGCATGATTACATGTTTTATATCATTTGCATTAGTATGATAAGTGTGGGAGATATGAGAGGAGGAGGAGTATGATATCCGTGTCTTTGGGACACTATGTCTTTGGGACACCAGAGGTTTGGCACCTCCAGTGGTTTGGTACCACAGATGACATTGTGACTTTGGGTCACCAGAGGTTTGGCACCTCAGCGTCCCGTCCCAGTGGCTTAGTACCACGGTGGGTTGGCCCCACAGTTGATTATACGGGATTGACGCCAGTGATTTGGTATCACACGATGGGTTGGCCCCATCATCTGATTTGTGACTGCGGTCACCAGTGATTTGGTATCACACTGTGTCTTTGGGACACCAGAGGTTTGGCACCTCAGTGCGACTCGTCCCTGTGGTTTGACACCACCGTGGGTTGGCCCCACTTGAGAGATACGGGATTGTCGCTAGTGATTTGGTATCACACGATGGGTTGGCCCCATCATTGGATTATTCGTGACTTGGGTCACCAAAGTGGTTTGGCAGCACCACACTTATGGATATCGTGACTTTGTGTCACCAGTGGTTTGGCACCACCAGTGGTTTGGTACCACACGGCGTAGAAAGGTGATATGGATGGTTAGGATCGGGGTGCATTAATTATGTTGCTATGATATGATGTGTGTTAGCATGCTGTATTATCGGGAGCGGGAATTATGCACTGAGTCTTGCGACTCACCCTCTCCTTTGACATTTCAGGTGGCACTTAGACGCGGACTTGGAGCCGGGATGGACTCGATGTGCTCATGCCATGCCTAAATAAGGATTTGCTCAGACTTTATTTTAGTTGGTACTTTAGCGTATTTATTTCTATTTGGTTTTACTTTGGATTGTAAATGGCCTTTAAAATTATGTTTTGCCATGTTTATGTTAAAATGGATTTTTAATATGCCTTAACAAATTGACTGAGTCAAAATTGGCTAAAACTTGGAACGACAACGATTTCAAAATTTCAAATCGATATGTTTTAAACTATACCATCGGGTAGCTCACTATGATTTGTTATTAAGGAAACTCAAATGATTTTTAAACATGAACTTGTTTTTCTTCTAATTCTAAATGTTTGAGTAACATCAAGATACAACTTAAACCTTTAGATAAATTTGTTTAACTTCTTAACTGAATAAGTTTTCGAAATTTCTGAGTTTTCAAAATAACATAGAAAGTTTTCAACAATCATACCCAAGATTTCCACAAGCCCAAAACTTTTCAAAGAATTTTTATCGAACTTTTAAATGAAAAATCTCACCTCTCAAATACATTATTCCTCGTAGCATACCAGATTCGGTCGTGGTGTCTTGACCGGGTTTGGGGTGTTACACCATACATATCATGTTCACACATTAATTCAAAATAATGATGCACATCGTGGGGACGACTAAGTCCCCACATACCCCCGTACCTACCAAACACATCGTGGGGACGACTAAGTCGACCCTCCTTCCGCTACACACCAAATTGCGGGCTTAAGTCACCGCATCTGTGGTCTTAGGTCACCACTTTTCAGATTACTGTGGTCTTAGGTCACCACTTTTCGACATCTTGTGGTCGTAAGTCACCACTTTTCGACATCGTGGTCTTAAGTCACCACTTTTCACTTCCCCTTTCAATATACAACCATATGCCCCATATTATCATTATCATGCATATCATACATATATTCACATTCTTATAGATTTTTCACATGTTATAAATAACATATTTCATATTCCTAGTAGAAGTAGGAAACGTACCTGAGTACTTTTGTACCACATTTGGGTACTTAGCCATATTCACATTCATATATATATATTCATAGGTTAAAATATTGCCATGTGACATATTAAAAGATAGTGGGGATTACACACCTGATTCGCTTAAAACTCCTTGAAATCCCGAGAACCGATCTACTGATTTAGATCTTTAATGCCTATATTCAGTTAACATGGTAATCTTTAGAAAAGACCTATTTAACTATAAAACCAAATCTTAGTAGGATTAGTATACTTAAAACTTACCTTGAAATTCTCAAATCTCGAAATCCTTGTATCCCTCTGTCGAAATCTCTATAACTACATGTTAGATCAATTTCTAACATTTATTCACAACAAATAACCCTTAGCCGAATGTTAAATATGACTTACCTTAGATTCTTAAATCCAGAAATTCACCGAATAACTAGGGAACACGCGGCCTATGGTGTACCTCTGGGAAAAGAACTTCTCCTTCCTTGTAGTCGACACTTAGTAAATCCCGAAAGATCTCTTCAAGGTTTTGACAGCAAGATATTAATGGGGTTAGTCCTAGATTTCGGCAAATCTTTGAAGAAAAGGATGAAACCGAATGAGATCTTACCCTTACTTTAGGAATCGACAATCCTTGCTTGAGCCCTTAACAATATTCGGCTATGGCCTTGATGTGGATTAAAATTTCGGCTTCTTGATGAACAGTAGAGGATTTTTGGTTTTTCAAAGAAAGAAGAGGAAGATATAAAACTTAGGAAAATTCGACAAGACTAGGGGGATTCTGCTTTCGGCTTTGTGAAGAATTGAAAAGAGAAAGAAGAACAATGACAGAGAGAATTTGGCAGAGAGAAAAAGGAGAAGAAAATAATGCTGAATGGCCTCTCTTTTCCTTTTATAGCCAAATTTACTAGGCTAGAGTCCCTTACTTGGCCACCACTCTTCAATTTGATAGCTTTATCCTTTAATTATCATAAAATAAAAGGGTTTAATCCAATATTTATCTCTTCTAAATAATCCAATTTAAAATCTAAAAAAAATCCCTTATTTATCAACTTATTTATCGAGTATTTACGAAAATAAAAGTCCTCCCTTTCTAGAAGCATGTGCCGTCCACCTCAGCCTTCTGGAAGCAAAAATAAAGCCTCCTTTATTTGCTTCCCAAGTGACTCGAACCCAGGCCCATTCCTCTTGCATATGGCGCCATTTCCATAGGCCCTAAGTGGCATCTTCAGGCCACTTTTTCAAGCCTGTTTGTGTGTCAATTTCTACCAACTTTTTCTTTTAAGGCCACCTTGCCTTAATTTCCTATTTTAAACTTTAAAACTCGACATTTCTAAGTCATTTCTAAGTTTCCAAAAATTTTCGATCGGCTTTATAAACTTGCCATTTTCTTACATTTCCAAGTTTCCAGAAATGTTCAATTTCCATTTTTGAATCATTTCCTTACATTTCCTAGTTTCCAAAAATGTTCATGTCCATGCATTTCCAGGTTTCCAAAAATGTTCATTTCCATTTCACTTTCATGCATTTCCGAGTTTCCAGAAATGTTCAAAATTTATTCTTAGTACCTAAAACATGTCACTTCGTACAATTAAGCCGAAAATGCATAGGCCCTTTCCAGGATGTTACAATACTATTTGAAATAGCATTAAAACGATAACTATTCATACGAACTTACTTGACTAAATCGCAGTATTGACTAAGTATAAGGGCTATTTGGTAATTTTCTCTTCTCCTCATTTTTCCACTCATTCTTGATCTAAAATAGTAATTCCATTCAATTCACTATTTCTAATAGAAAAATCAATTCAATTTATTCAATTAAGTTCTTTTGACATTTTTTTTAAAATTACCCTCAAAGTTTACCCATTTGCATTAGTCCCTAAACCCGAAACTTGCAATTTCATCATTTCTAATTAAAATTCATGCAAACTGATTTTTAACTATTTTTATATCAGCCCATATTAATCCACAATTTACACTATTTTCCTTAAATTTTACCTTTTTCATAAATCAGTCCCTAAACTTGAAAATCATCTAAAATTACTGAACAAAATACTTATATTTAACAACCAAGCTTAATAATCTATTATAAAATTTCAAGAGCATCACAAATTCATCCATGGTAAAATTCTAAACATTTAGCATTTTTACAAATTAACCCCCGGATTAACTGGACCTAGCTGCAATAATCTCAAAAACATAAAAATTACAAGAAATAAATAAAAAAATGAACTTACATGCATTAACCATAGCAAGACCGAAGCTTGGAGCTTTTCTTTTTCTTTTCCATAATGACTTTCAATGGTTTAAAGAACAAAACAAAGAGATGATGCCTATTGTTTTATTTTATTACCTTTTAAATCTTTTTTATTTTAATTAATAAAACATATATATACATAACAAAACAATGCCAACCGTGCCCACCTTTTAACCATGGTATATTTGCTTCATAAACCCTTGTACTTTGTCGATTTATCTTATTAACTAATAAAGACTTACTTTTGTAACTTTTATAATTTAGTCTTTTTTAATTAATTAATTAATTATCTAATCATTAAATTTTCTTAACGAAACTTTAATACAACCTTAATAACATTCCTTTGATATTTAATAATTTTTTTACAGCTCAGTAAACAAGGTCTCGATACCTCATTTTCTAAAACCACTTGACTTTAAGGTTTTACCATTTAAACCTAATTGTTCTTCCATTTAACAATAATCACTGAATCAAATTTTTATCATCAAACTATACATTACTCGTAAATATTAAATAATAATATTTACGGACTCACATGTCAGATTTGTGGCCCTAAAACCACTGTTCCGACATCACAAAGAAATGTGTTATTACAAGAAGCCACCTGAGAGTCGGAAGATGTGATGAAACATCAGTATTTTGATTCAGGTAAATTTCGAGGATGAAATTTCTTTTTAGAGGGGAGAGTTGTAACATCCCTAAACCAGGTCTAATAGTTTCGGGTATATTTTTCGGGTTTCGAGTGTGAAACTAGAAATTTATGGGGTTTCTAGTAATTTTTAATTCAATTTAGGAGGTTAATTTAATCTAAAATCGATTAAACAATAATCTAGAAAAATAAAAATATTATTGGAAAATTAATTTTAAAGTAATTAAATAATTAGTAGTGAGAATAATTAATTTGGGTCGAAAAATAATTTTAAAATATTTTTTATTGGGGTTAAATTTAAATATTAATTAAATTAGATTTAATTGTAAAATAAGGGAAATTTTGGAGCACTTATTTGGAAAATAAACCTTAAATTTCAAATTTGGAGGGGAAAAATCAATTGGTAAAGTAAGGGAAATGTGGGAGTGGCCATTAGGAAAATTTCCCAATTTTTAAATTTCTGGTGGGTTGTTTTAGTTTTAAACACAATGCATCTAGCCTATTTTTCACACCATTTACATCAGATTAGAGAGCTATAAAATTCTTCTTCTTCTTCTTCTTCTTCTTCTTCTTCTTCTTTTGCATGGTTTTAAAGATCTATCATAAAAGAATAGATCCAACCAATTTTCTTCTCAAAATACATTCTCAATTCACCCGAAATTATTCTCAAAAGTAGCCAAAAATATCTGAAATTTCTCAAGCTAAAGATTTTTAATCAACGAATTTAGAGTGAATCAAAGGTAATCTTCAATCCCAAACTTTTTTTTATGAAGAGTAGAAACATTTTCACATGATTTGAGAGTCAATTAAAGGATTTTGATCAATGTCATTTTTTTCCAAAAACACATTGTTATTTAATGGTGGATCTTGAATTTTGAGAGGAAATCAACAAATCAATGGATGTTCCAGTTCAAAATGGATCTATTAAAAGGTTTTTGGTCTTCTTTATCAAGATTTAACGTGATTTGTGAGGTAATTTGAAGAAATTTGAATTTCATCATCTTCATGAACCGATTTTCTGGATTTTTGTGAAATTGATTTAAATGGGAATTGATGCTTAATATATGTGTATTTGGTCTAGTATTGATGCCTGGAAGTTATTAGGAGGGTTGGAGAGATCAATTTTGTGAGGAATCGAGTTTTCGACTTGATGTTACAAATCTGGTAAGGTATCTTTGTGAGAGAATTTTGATTAGTATAGTTATTAAAATTTGTGTTTATTATAGCATTGGAAAGGTGGTAATGTCTACGTTACCTTTGTTGAAGCTCTAAATCTTAAACAGGACCGAGATAACCGAAATTAAAGCTTGGAATTGCTTAGTTGGTCACTTATTGTGATAGAATAAAATTGTGTGGTGAACGTTTCTAAAGGTGATTTGGTAAATTGACCATCAATTATGTTTAATTAGTAGCTTAATTGATGATTTCAATTAATTAATTATGGTTGAATGGTTGATTTTGCAAGATTGGTATTAAATGTACAAAAATTGAATTTGTATTGGAAAAAAAAATGGTAAGTAAGCTTTTGGGTGGTGTTATGCTATTTAATTAGATTAATCTTAAGGATGATCTAAAGCATGTGTACTGAAATTTTTGATCATGATATGTTGGTGTTACAATTGGTAATTGAATATGGGAAATTGGAAAATGAATTGCTTGGTTTAATTGGCTGTTAAATGGCTATGTTACAAGTTACACATAAGCTTCTTGTCACATTAAGTTGAGCACAATAATGACTAATTTATATGCTATGTTTGACTGAATATATTGGCAACATTAGTGTAACACCCCAAACCCGGCCTAGAAGTTAGACCCGAATCTGGCGTGTCACATGGAAGTGTTTTCAAAACCATATTTCTTGTTGTTAAAACTTGTTTGAGAGTTAAAGCCTCTTTGTTAAAACTCAAAACACTTAAGCAATTGTTATTCACTTGAAAATGTAATTACTTTTAAAACCTTATCTGTCGCGGAAGCATATTTAAAATAAACAATTTACGAAAATGTGATGTTTAAAAAATTTGAGTTGCAGAAGCATTTTGAAAACGTTGCGGAAATGTAGTGTTTTGAGGATAGTTATCGTTTTGGAAATTGTATTCCACTTTTAGCAGTTAGAAAACATCATAAATAAATATCACAAATAATATGTTAAGAGTAGAGAGGCCTTATTACAACCCAAATCAAAAAATTTAAAAGTAAATAATCAAAATAGCAAGCATACGCAGTGTGTGGTCTTCTCCGAGTCCCTCACAGCTCCGATCCGTCTAAGGCTGAGGATTACCTGCACAGTTAAAAACGTGGTGAGTTTACGAAAACTCAGTGTCTAATCCCCTTACTAGAGTAATGCTTAGTATACTAAACCGAATTGAAACGATGCAGGCCAAAGCCCTTTAACAAGAATAATGCATGTATCGAGGTTAGAGCATACGTGGGTCAAAGCCCACTACAATATCATTTGGGTCACAACCCATACAATGAAATCAATTAGGCCCAAACCCAAACCAATTACTGAAACAAGTGGGCCTAAGCCCGATGATGATGGATGATCTCATAAACAAATATACAACAGTATGAGGATGCACCCCACCCCGATTCAGCCAACACACCACCCATACCAACCAACACACCATGTGGGGATAAACTCGACCCCCAGCCATTACACCAAGCTTAGCACCGGTTGCGGCGTTAAGTCAACAAAACGGCTCATGCGCGTGGGACGTAATCGACTAAAAGCCATAGATATCACAAAGAACGCCGCGATTAACGTAATGGCTAAAAGCCATAAACAGAATGGTTATAAACCATAATCAGGATGGCATAGAGCCATAATCAGGATGGCACAAAGCTATCAATAACTGTAATAAGTTTGGCACATAGCCATCAGCGACGGTAATATAATCGGCACATAGCCTTGGGTAAATATGATCGACACAGAGTCATCGATATATATGTTAGGCACATAGCCACAGGTAAATACGATTGGCACAAAGCCATAATCAAGATGGCACAGAGCCATATTTAGGTTGGCACAAAGCCATAATCAGATTATTCGGCTTTAAGCCGTCCGTTGGTCCACAGTCGTCATGCGACACATGCGACCTCAACGGATCAATACTGGATCCACAGTCGTCATGCGACCCGTGCGACCCTATCAGATCAATACTGAATCCACAGTCGTCATGCGACTCGTACGACCCTATCAGAACTTTCTCCGTATCAATGTCCCAACCCCATGCAATATGTCGTGTATTTCATGCTCAATCATTACACGTATATGCAAAATGGCCACACTTAGTAACAATCATTTAAACATGTAATAAAAGCATATAAGTCATACAACCACAGCCAAATTAGTCAACTCATAGTCTAAGTTAGTCATTTACCCCCAAGGGCAAAATAGTCATCTTACCCTATAAAGTTATTTCGGTGATCCTACCCTACAAGGGTAATTCAATAATTCTACTCTACAGGGGTGTTTTAGTAATTTTGTAAACCGATGGTATTTCAGTAATTTTGCAAACTGAGGGTATTTTAGTAATTTTGTAAACCGGGGGTATTTCAGTAATTTTGCAAACTGAAGGTATTTTAGTAATTTTGTGAACCGAGGGTATTTTAGTAATTTTGAAAATCGAGTGTGTTTCAGTAATTTTGCAAACCAGAGTATTTCAATAATTTTACAAATCGAGGGTATTTTGGTAATTTCACAAATTGGGGTATTTTGGTAATTTTGCGATTTGAGGGTATTTCGGTAATTTCACAAATTGGGGGTATTTCGGTAATTTCGTAAATTGAGGGTATTTCGATAATTTTACAATTCAAGGGTATTTCAGTAATTTCACAAATTAGGGGTATTTCGTTAATTTTACAAATCGGGGGTATTTCAATAATTTTACAAGTCGAGGGTATTTCAATAATTTTGTAAACCAATGGTGTTTCATTAATTTTGTAAACCAAGGTATTTTAAACAGAGATAACCATGTGAATAGGCCTAGGGCCCATTCTCGGCCCAAATAGGTCTACACGCTCGTGTGGCCCATTTAGCCCAAATCTAGCCACATATATGAGATTCATATAGACCAGTCCAATATCTACTACACAATCATAAAATTTATTCATATGGGCCCACTTGGCCCAAAGCAGCCTAAACCCATGAGGGCCTCAACTATCGCGTCGAAGCTCCCACACGTGCGCTCGCACGCTCGTGTGGCTACCATCGCCGTGTGACTGGCATTTCGACATTTGCAGCTCTACAGCTAGAGTAGTGCGAAATACATACCTGATAGGAATCTGGAGTTAATACGCGCTCCGAACACTCCTATGCCCAAACGCCAACCAAGGTATGCTTACTCTCCTCATAGATCGCTTTATTTAAAGCCAGCTTCTCGCCTACTCTCATGCTAGCTTCCCGATGTAGGATCCCTCCATCAATCCTCCAAAACCATCCCAACTGCAAAATAAATATCCCTTTTTGCTTGCAATGGGATTCAAACCCCAACTCCCCTTGCCACCTTAGTTACGCCACAACCATCAAGCCATAAACTCTTTTTGTGACTTAAAACATGCGCAAATATTTATAAAGCCTATATGCTAGTGTCTAGATTCTTTTAAGAGAAAAATTTAAAAATTCTGCAAGGGCCAAGACTTGAACCCAGGCTCCCTTACAACCTTAATGACGCCACAATCACTAGGCCACATGCTTCCTTGTGTCATGATTTCCTTAACAATATTCTTAAAGCCTACTCACTTACATCTAGGGTTTTATTCACATAAACCAAATTTTTTCCTAAAGCCCAGGTTTGAACCCAAGACCTCATGTAAGCCGCCTAACCTTCCAAAATCACTCACCTAATAGGTCCAACTTGCATTAGTGCCATTCTCTTATTCTGAGAAAATTTTAAATACTCCCATGGCCAAGGCCCGATAGGCCCAATTCTACTAGGCCCAAATTCAGGGTGTTACAATTAGCATGGCAGATCCATTGGATATAGTTGGCATGCCATAGGATTTGTGGGTCTCACCTTTATTTTTGACGTTATGAGCATATGGCTCTAGGTGGACTGATTTGTTTGGAGCAGATAAGGGAGTGTTAAGCATGAGTCTCCACTTAATGGGTTATTTGAAGTACTATAAGGAAGCATGTGCTTCGGCCTGCTCAACTCGATGGACTGTATTTGATATTTGTAGGAGTTCGGAGATTCGTTTATCCGATGTATGATCACTCGATTAAGCCATGAGAATTGTATGCCAATATATTTATGTGTGATTGTTGCTATATCAATTGATGATTGAAAGCCATGAATAATTGATTTTTAGTATTGAAAATTCTTATGGAAATTAAATTGTCATGTTTAATTGTTTTGGCTTACAATTGGTGAATGATTTGTTGTGAATTAAGCATGAGTTGGATGTTAATTTACTAGTCATTTTTTTTATTAACATTCATTGAGCTTTATAAAGCTCACACCCTCACAAATTGTGCAGATAATCGTCGGGATTAAGGAGCTAAGGAGCTGAGCAAGAGAGTTCCAAGAGATTTAGGCTTGGTAGAGATTTATTACACATTTTAGAGAGACTGTAATCGAGCATTATGGAACTCCCAGGAATTAGTTTGATTTTGGTTGTAATTGGACTTTGGACAGTGCACATTTATTTTGGATGGTTTTATAATAATTTTGAGGCATGTTTGAGTTTAATTATTGAATGATTTACAGTGTATTGTTGCTTGATAGCACAGTGATTGATAACATGGTGTGTGAAGCATGAAATTTATACTAACAATTCTTTAAATGAAGCTTCCATGGTGTAACACCCCTAACCTGTATCCGTCGCCGGACTAGAGTTATGAGGTATTGCCGATCAAAATCAAAACCATTAATATTCATAGTTCATACAACATTAAATCATAATAAATCAACGTCACTAAGTCCCTTAATAAGGTCAACAAGACCTTAAACATGCATTAAGAAGGGGTTAGGACTAAACAGAGCTCATACAAAATTTTTCCAAAAAAACTTAACATTTTCAAAGCTACAGAGGTCACACGCCCGTGTGGGTAGACCATGTGCCTCACACTGCCTCAGGCACACCCGCGTGTCCAAGCCGTGGAAAAATAGGGCATATCTACTGACTAGTCAACACGGTCGAAGACACGCCTATGTGCTTAACCCGTGGTCGACACTGACTTATTTCACACAGCTTGTCACACGCCCGTGTGTCTTGCCTATGCGTGAGTCTAACTTGTTTCGAAATACAAGCTTAAGGGACACGGTCGAGACACACGCCCCTGTGGGTAATAATAGACCATTTGCAAGTCCAAAATTGCCACCCAACTTTGGATCACACCTAAAATCATCTAAACATACTAACTTCATACTCCAAATGCAATTAAAACATACCAAAATATGCACCTTTTAACCTTCAACTATATCATTTATTTTCACACTCAATTCCAACTCAAACATATTAATCCCAAAATATCACACATCAAAATTATGTAATCCATACATCACTCAATCCTTACCAATTCATAGCATAAAACTTACTACCTCTATATCCTCAAAATATATCATAAAGACCATTCACACACAGTCACATACCACATTATAACCATCATTCTCACATATCCAAGACATAAACTAAGATCATTCATCTATCAAGCCATATCACATGGAAAGATCTAGACATCTCAAAACATACCATAATCACTAGCTTATACATGCCATATACCAAATTTAGAACTTTCAAAAGCACCAAAATAGACAGCTGATAGTGTGATTGAGTCACTGACGATCCCCGAATTCGAGCTAGCTTTAATGACACTATAAAACAGAGAAACACTTCACACAGTAAGCTTAAAAGCTTAGTAAGTTCGTCATATAACACATTTAACTCAACAAATCAATTTCAATGTATAAAATAGGCTATCACATGGTTTAATTCACAGTGATATACAATCCCAATATCGCACACACAGTTCCAATCAATATAACCGATACTTTCTTCATTTCGCACACATAGCACCATTCACTGCTGTATCAATTCTATTTACACACACTTAGTGCCATATCTCTCAAATACATATATAACAATACTAATTTATCAACCACATATTCATTTATTACATAATACATGAACATGATTTAAACAATTCGTATTATACACGAACTTACATCGGACGTAGAAATAACGAAACAAGTCAATCAATCGAGCACTTTGTGTATGCTCTGGATCCAAATCTCTCTTTTCTTGATCTATGTAATATTAAACTCAACTCATTCAATCACAAAATCATTCAGTTTAATCGAAACAAATATATTTAGGGCATTTTACAAAATAACCTTCACATTTTCACATTTCGACATTTAAGTCCCTATTTCATAAAATCATCAAATACACATAATTTCACTATACTCTTGCTTAGCTGAATTTTCCCTTAGCTCATACAAGCCCACATATTTCATTTATTTCACATTTTAGTCCTTCAATTTCTCATTTTCACAATTTAGCCCATAATACTCAAATTCATAAAAAATTCAAAGACAAAATATGTTAATCTATCACATATCTTTCATATTTCATCATCAACTATCACAAAACTCAAGCATTCATCAATGGCATCTTACAAAATCACCGATAAGTTCAAATTTTAAGACATGGGCTAGTTAGAACATGAAGCAACGATCTCAGAAACATAAAAATCATCAAAAACTAAACTCAAAACATACCTTGATTAAGAATAACAATGGCCGAATGTGAGAAAGCTTCTAACCCTTATTTCTTTTCTCTATTTTTGATGAAAAGATGATGATAAATGGCCATCTAATTGTTTGTTTTATTTAATATTAATTTAATAACACAATTACCATTTTAACCTTTGATTAAAACATTAAACTTCCATTAATAAGCCCATTTTTGTCCATCCCCACTATCAAGTGTCTAATTACAACATAAGGACTTGTTATTTAATAAGCCATGACAATTAAGCACTTAAACAACTAGCACATAACTTTTGCATTTTATGCGATTAAGTCCTTTTTCACAATTTAGCACACAAACGGTAAAATTTTCACATAGAATTTTTACACACGTTTAATCACATTCTGTAAACACTATAAATAATATTAAAATATTTTTTTGACCTCAGAATTGTGGTCCTGAAACCCACTATTCTGACTAGGGTCTAAACTGGGCTGTTACACATGGAGTGGTTTACTAGCGACTAAGGTACGCCACTTGTTTGTTTTATTTGATGTTTGATGTGCATGAAATTAATTGCCTAATTCTATTTAATTGAGGTTTAATTGATTTCAAAATATTCAATTGAAGTTGTAAGTATATGTATGTTAGTTAATCGTAGTTAAATCGGGTTTTAAAACGAGTTTTTCACAAAAATAGGTGCAGTTGTTTTCACATGGGCGTGTGCCTATCCACACAAGCATGTGAGGGGTTTGACATGGGCGTGTGGGCAAGTGACATGGGCATGTGGAAACTAAAGCTATCGCACACAGGCGTGTGCGATCTGCTTAAAAGATTTTTTGTGACACGATCATGGTCATTTAATAAGACATGGTCTAGGGGACTCGATTGCGTGGGTTTTTGGGGGGTTCAAATTTTGTCTTTTTAAATTATTATTCTAATTTTTTTTAAGTTACAATTTAGTCCTAAAAATTTATTAGTCTAATTAGAGCCCTATATGATAAGGAAAATTGGTAAAAATTTAGGATTAGTCTCATAATAGGTGAAATTTAATAGAAACACACTTAATTTGTTACTTGAAATAGTTCCTGATAGTTTGTGTTTGTTACGATTTAGTCCATAATAGTAAAACTTGAATTAGACATAGCAAACGAACTCAATTTAAGCTAAAAATTTTGAGGCTTACATAATTTTGACTAAAAGAAGTTCGGTAAATATTTAGATATAAAATCGGGTTAGTTTTACCATAGGTGGTAAAATGACGAAAATGCCTTTAGGTTAAATTACCTAGGAAAAGTTTAAAACTGGCTCATAATTTGCTTCCTCATTAATAAATAACTAACATTCAGATAAGATTGAGTTGTTATAAGGTCGGGGTTTGTCTTGGGCGGTCATTAGCCAAAGAGTCACTTAGGTGGCTAATATAACGCTTCGAATTCGGGCCGATCCGTCCTAGTCGAGTTTGGGGTGTCATAAAGCAAGTTAATTTTAAACGTCCAAATGGCGAATATATTTTTGTTAAGGCAGATGGAACTAATTGCGCAACAAATGTGATTTCAGTAATGTCAGCCCACAAATTTATCATAAATGGATGCGAAGCTTATTTAGCTTATGTTCTTGATTTGAAAGTGGCAAAATCCAAAATCGATGAAGTACTAATAGTTAAAGAATATGCTGGTGTATTTCCTGAAGAATTACCTAGGTTACCACTAACTAGAGAGGTTGAATTTGTAATTGAACTTGTACTGGGAACAACTCCAATTTTAATAGCTTCATATGGGATGGCTCCCACCAAGTTAAAAGAGTTGAAAGCACAGTTGCAAGAATTATTAGACCGTGAATTTATTCGACCGAGTGTATCACCTTGGGTTCTCCAATTTTATCTGTGAAAAAGAAAGATGGGTCGATAAGATTATGTATAGATTATCGGCAGCTAAATCGAGTTACCATCAAGAATAAATATTTGTTACCTCGTATCGATGACTTATTAGATCAGTTGAAGGGAGCTACTATTTTCTCAAAGATTGATTTGAGATCCGGGTATTATCAGTTGTGAGTTAAAGAGCATGATGTACCTAAACACTGCATTCAGAACTTGATATGGTCATTACAAATTTTTGGTGATGTTGTTTGGTTTGGCTAATGCCCCTACTGCATTTATGGATTTGATGAACTGGTTATTTCAACCGTATTTAGATCAGTTTGTTGTGGTATTCATTCATGACTTTCTAATTTATTCGTGGGATGATTCAGATCATGCCGAGCATTTAAGAATTGTGTTGCAAACTCTATGTGAAAAACAACTTTATATGAAATTTTGTGTGAATTTTGGTTACAAGAGATTGGATTTCTGGGTCACGTAATTTTTGCTGGTGGTATCCGGGTTCATCCGAATAAAATATCTGCAATTATTGAATGGAAAGTTTCGAAGAATGTTTTCAAGATTAATAGTTTTGTTAAAAACTTCTCTATTATAGCATCTTCGATGACTAAGCTATTACAAAAAGATGTTAATTTTGTTTGGACTAAGAAATGGCAGAAAAGCTTTGAGTAGTTGAAGAATATTTAACTGAAGCTCTCGTGTTGACTCAACCTAAAATCGAGAAAGAAATTATCGTGTATAGTGATTCATGTCTTTGTGGTTTAGGATGTGTTCTGATAAAGAGTGGTAAAATGGTCGCCTATGCCTCGAGACAATTGAAACCTCGCAAGTGAAATTATCTGACACACGACTTAGAGTTGGCCGTAGTAGTTTTTGCTTTGAAGATTTGGTGACATTATTTATACAGTGAGAAATGTCATATTTTTACCAATCATAGAAGCTTGAAATACCTAATGACTCAGAAAGAATTGAATTTGCGTCAGCGTAGATGGCTTGAATTACTAAAAGACAATGACTTAGTAATTGATTATCATCGTGGAAAGCTAATAATCTTGCAGATTCTTTGAGTCAAAAATTTTCATTTCCTTTGAAAGCTATGAATGCAAATTTGATTGTTGGAACGTGGTGGTTCTATTGTGGCTAAGTTGATGGTAAAATCGGTATTTTTATAAAAAATTTAGGAACTTCAAAAAAAAAACGATCCTGACATGTTGTCGAAGATTGAATTAGTGAAAAGTTGTCAAGAATCTAATTTTCATATTGGGAATGATGATTGTTTATATTTTCGGGATCAAATTTGTGTACCAAATGATTTTGAGCTAAAATGAGAATTGTTGAATGAAGCTCACATTAGTGTTTACTTGATTCACCTTGGGAGTACGAAAATGTATAATGATCTGAAACAACGTTATTGGTGGTTTGGAATGAAACATGAAATAACAGAGTTTGTATCTAATGTCTAGTTTGTCAGTAGGTGAAAGCGGAACACCAGGTTCCATGAGGTCTGTTGTAATCGGTAATGATGATTCCTAAATGGAAGTGGGAACAAGTCACAATGGATTTTGTCTCAGGGTTACCTTTGACTCTGAAAAGAAAAGATTTGATATGGGTTATCATGGATAAATTAACAAAAACATCTCATTTTATTTTTATCCAAACTGACTATTAACTTGAGAAATTAAACGAGTTGTATGTTTCAGAAATTGTGAGATTACACGATGAACCATTGATGATTATATCTGATCGTGATCCGTGGTTTACTTCTAGATTTTTGAGTAAATTACACGAAGCTTTGGGCTCCAGATTGAATTTTAGTACCACTTTTTATCCACAAATAGATGGTCAGTCGAAGCAAACAATGCAGGTATTGGAAGATATGTTGTGATGTTGTGTTATTGAGTTTGAAGGCACTTGGGAAAATATTTGTTGTTGGTTGAATTTACGTATAATAACAGTTATTAGTCAAGCATAAAAATGGCTCCCTATAAGGCTTTATATGGGCATAAATGTACAATTCCATTATATTGGTTTGAATTGAACGAAAGTAAGTTAGTTGGGGATGATTTTGCACGAAAACTGAAGAAAAAGTGTGAATTATCCAAGATAACTTGAAAACTGCAACTAATCATGAAAAATATTACTCTGATTTAAAACGTAAAGATATAGACTTTTCAGTTGGTGAGAAAATGTTCTTGAAAGTCTCACCCTAGAACAAAGTATTACGTTTTGGTAGAAAATGTAAGCTTAGTCTTAGATTTATCGGGCCATACGAAATTTTAGAAAGAATTGGATCTGTAGCATATCGTTTTGCATTACCTCTAGAACATGATAGGGTCCATAAAGTTTTTCACGTTTCGATGCTTCGGCATTGTTGTTTTGATCCATCGCATGTTCTAACTACGAATGAAATTGAGATACAGTCGGATTTGAGTTATGATGAAGAGCCTATGGAAATTTAGCCTGGGAAATAAAAGAGTTGAGAAATAAATTCATACCCTTAGTTAAAATTTCATGGCGTAGGCATGGGTTAGAAGAAGCAACGTGGGAATCAGAAGAAACCATGGAATCTAAGTATCCGAACCTTTTCTCTAGTAAGATTTTTAAGGACGAAATTTTATTTAGGGGGAGAGTTATAATATCCCATTTTTTAGTGGTGTCAGAAACACTGATTTTGGGACCATAAATTCTAATATGTGAGGTTGTGTTTTACTATTTAATTTACATTTGTATAGTTACATTAGAATCCTATTAAATTTTGGTGAAGAAATTTTATTGTTTATCTCACTAATTTAAGAAAAAGGACTAAATTATAATAGGTGTAAAGGTTTAAATATCATTGTATTTCATAAGTAATTGAAGCACTCAGTTAAGTGTGAGATTTGATAGTGTAATTATACCACTTATAAATTACATGGACGGCTTGGGATAACGGATTAAAGGAAATGAAAGCTTATACTAAAGGTGATTTTAGTAAATTAGTAAATTAACAGAAATTAAATAAAACAAAAGATGATACAATTATCATCTTCATCCTATTACACCTTAGATGTAACATCCCGAAATTGGGCCTAATAGGATTGGGCCCAATGGGCCTTCGGCGTAGGAGTGTTTAAAATATTTGAGAACAAGAGAATGGCATTAATGCAAATTGGACTTATTAGTTAAGTGAATTTGGAAGGTTACGAGGTTTCTATGAAGTCTCAGGTTTAATTGGGCCTTAGGAAAAATTTGGTATTTTAGCACTTTAAGGAGAGATGGTAAGTAGCTTCAAGACTTATAGAAATAAATGAGTAATGTGCTTGCATAAATGAGCTATTGGTAAAGAGGTTATGGCATCAAGTGATGGACTTTGAGGGAAGAGGTTCAAATCCCATTGTGTGCAAATTTTGACTATTATTTTTGCACTCTTTCCTTAAGTGTCGGCCAAGCATGTAAATATCGCAAGGTGGACTTTTTATTTTTGGCAAGATGGCTAAGGAAAATAGGAAAGGATGAATGTGAGGAAAGAAATCAAGAGAAACGGGAAAGTAGGGGGAACATGTGGCCTTTTTCGAGGGATGTGTTATGGAAAGGGTGGTTGGCAAATTTTTGACTATTAGGGACATGAATGTGGACGGTTTTGGGGCTAAAGGGGGTGATAGCCGAATTTTGCTAGGAGTTTTTGGCAAAGCTAGTGCTTGAGAGGTTGTTCTCTTTAGTTTTTGTATCATTCTCTTCTCTCCAAATTTGTAACACCCCAAACCCGGTCTATGCGTTTAGACAAGATTTGGTTTGTCACACAAATCAAACATTCGTTTATACTCAATAGTTAAAATAGAAATGTGCTACAAAACTTTTTGAAAATAGAGTTTAATAAAATTAAACTTTAGGATTTGAAATTCGAGGCTTTAAGAAAAATATTTGTTTGAAAACTTATCGTCAAAATTTAAATGTCAAAATCTTAAGATAGTTTAAAAGAACTTTGAAGGAATTTAAAATAATTAAAGTGCCCAAACATTTGTTATAAAACCAATGTTCTTAAGAAAACTTAACATATTTAGGATAAAACCATATTAAAAATTTAGAAATAAAATTTAAACCATCCACACAATAAAATCCATAAAATCATAATAAGAGGCCTTATTACATAAAACCCATAACAGAAATTTAAAATAATAACTTAAATAAAGTCATAGTTTATAAAACCCAAGTTCGTAGTATGGCCTCCACCAAGTCATCTCCGACCCAAGTCCACATCAATTTCCATTACCTGAAATGGTTAATAAAATTGGGTGAGTTACAAGGAACTCAGTGTGCAACTCACTTACCATCATTATTGGGCCAGATCGTCAAGATATTAAGCTGGGCTTGAGCCCATTTACAGATTTCAACAGTAAATCATAAAATAAAATAACATAATTTGAAAATGAATGCATGTAAAAGGAATTTCCCAACCCAAACCTAAAATCCATCCGCTAACACCCCTGTACCAACCAACACACCTGTGGGGATCAAGTCAACCCACCCCGCCAAACACACCAAGTATAGGCTTTAAGCCTTTAAATAATTTTGTAGTGCACTACCGAACTAGATTGTGACATTGTCACCGAACTAGAGGCATTTAGCCGAATTTGTGGCAGAGCCACCGAACTAGAGGCATTGAGCCATATTTGTGGCAACTGGCCATTCTTCTCTTCATATAACCCACCCCATGCAATCATGCGTGTATAACAAATATAATCACATAACAGATTTTTAATTATTCCATGACATCGGTGGGTTTATCAATAAACATTTCATTAGGCCCATATAAATAATTTAGCAACTAGCCCATTTAACAGTTTAGTGGGCTTTGGCCCATTTATCGAACTAGAGTATTATTGGCCCATTTATCGAACTAGAGTATTATTGGCCCATTTATCGAACTAGAGTACTATTGGCCCATTTATCGAACTAGAGTATTATTGGCCCATTTATCGAACTAGAGAATTATTGGCCCATTTATCAAACTAGAGTATTATTGGCCCATTTATCGAACTAGAGTATTATTGGCCCATTTATCGAACTAGAGTATTATTGGCCCATTTATCGAACTAGAGTATTATTGGCCCATTTATCAATCTGGCAGTTTTTTGTATTTTTCTCGGTTTTAACCGTTTTCATGTATTTTCCCAAAAGTATCAATTACTACATAATTTCCGAAATTTACCATTTTCATGATTTTATCACAGTACTTATGATTTGAAATCTAACCCGAAAATGAGTGTGAAATTACACACCTGGTTATTGAGAGAACTACACTTTCCCGCTCTTCAACACCTAAACGTATCGCGATAGTTAGAACTCTATATTCTAATAAATAAATCGATTTAACCATAACGATCTAGAATTTACCCTCGGATTTTCGTAATACTTCTACTTGCGATTTCTCCCCGATTGATGGTTCACTAACCGAATCGAATCCACGAACGAATAATGGTTCGGGAGTACAAACGACTTCGAACAATTGATTTTCCTCGGTTGAACGTCCGCAACCCGGTGGAAAATCCCGGATTCCCGAAATAGTTCTTTGCTTATACTTAGGGGGATTAACGGAACCTCCTCTTCCGTAAACCGAACACCGCCTTTTTCTTCCTATTTTGAATGTCTTCAAAGACAAAGAACGTTACTCCAATCTAAAATAAATTTTCAAATAATACCAAGGTTTTTAGAGTTGTGATTTCCTTACCACAAATATCGATTCCAAGGACTTGTGTCACCCACGACTTCTTGATTTCCAACCTCCGTTATCGCACTAAAGTATAACAAATAAACGTCAATAGGATGAGCGTTTATTTTGATCTAATATAGCCTTCAAGCCAACATCAATATTCAGCCATAACCACTATTAACTAATCGAAGCGAAAAGAATTCTTACCTATTTTCTACGTTGAAAAGAAAGGATTTGAGAATGGTATTGATTTATGAAGGATTCGGCTATGAAGAATCAAAGAAAAGAGAAAATAAAATCGGCTATAAGCACTCTAACATTCGCCATGATAATGAAATTGGGGTAGATTTCGATTGAAAAGAAATAGAAGTAAGAGATGTAAGATTGGAAGAAAAGATGATGATGTTTCGTTTTCAAATAGAATCGAAAAGAAAAGAAAGAAAGAGATGAGTTTTAAGAGCAATGTATAATCGGCAATGGGAGAAGAAAAGAAAAGAATGGTCTTTTAGGTATTGGTAAAATCGGCACAAAGAGAAGGCACAAAATTGACACTAAAGTGTAAAAAAAATGACCAATTTGACAAAAGAAACAAGGCTTACCAAATGCACAATTTCGGCCAAGGAGAGAGTTTGAGAGAATTTTCAAAACTTGCACAAAAGTAAAAATAGACCAAAACCAAAAGACTAAACTCCTAGCCAAACTATCACCAAAAATTCGGCTCCCCTAGCCATATTGCCGTCCATGTACTTGGTCTAATGGCCAAGATATTGTTTCCAAAAATATTTCCTTGATTCTTGCCTCATATCTTCACATTTTCCTTATTTTCTTGATTCCCTTCCTTAAGTTAATAATTTCCTTATTCCTTTGATATTCTAACCAAAAATAACAAGTCAACACCTACCATATAAGCTCTTGGCCGACACTTGCTATATATGTGTGTAGAAAAATTCAAAATAAAATTCACCTAGATGCTAAACAAGGGATTCGAACCTTCTCCTCATGCCTAAACCCATGCGCCATCACCACTTGTCCAATAACTCATCTTATGCTTCACTTTGACACTTAAATTAATTTATGTGTCATAGCCACTAATCCCACTTCCACAAATTCTCAAAATTAATATTATTCCATCCCAATAAATTTTAATTCTTCTTGAGACTATACTAAACACAAAAATAAATAAAGAAATTCCATCTTCTAGAATAATTACTCAAAGCACACAATGAAAATAAATTACGAATTTTCAGGTGTTACAACTCTACCCTCCTAAAAAAAAATTTAGTCCTCGAAATTTACAGGCTGAAAAAAGGTGAGGGTATTGTTGCCGAATTGCATCCTCAGGCTCCCACGTAGCTTACTCCACTTCGTGGTTACGCCATAACACTTTGACCAACGGCACAGTCTTCTTTCTTAGCACTTTAACATCTCGGTCTAAAATTTCCACTGGTTCCTCCTCAAAAGACAAGTCTGAATTCAACTCCACTTCTTCTACCGGTACTATGTGCGAAGGATCCGATCTATAGCGCCTCAGCATGGAAACATGAAAAACATTATGAATTTGGCTCAATTCTGGAGGTAATTCGATCTGATAGGCCACTGGACCAACTCGTTTCACCACACGATATGGTCCAATGTATCTAGGACTCAACTTGCCCTTCTTTCCGAATCTGAAAATCTTCTTCCAAGGTGAGACCTTCAGGAAAACTTGATCTCCCTCGGCATACTCGATATCCTTACATTTCAGATCCGCATACGACTTCTGTCTATCTAAAGCTTCCTTTAACCGTGCTCGAATAACTTTCACTTTTTCTTCCGTTTCAGAAATCATCTCAGGTCCTAACATCTGTCGATCGCCCAACTCAGTCCAACAAATAGGAGAACGACACCTACGACCATACAATGCCTCGTAGGGTGCCATCTGAATGCTAGGCCGGTAGTTGTTGTTATCGCATAAATGCACAACGGTAGAAAATCCTCCCAACTACCTTTGAAGCCAATTACACATCCTCTTAACATGTCTTCCAAAATTTGAATCACTCTCTCCGACTGACCATCTGACTGGGGATGAAAAGCCGTACTGAAGTTTAGCTTTGTACCCAGAGCTTCATGTAAAGCTTTCCAAAATCGAGATGTAAACCTAGGATCCCGATCCGATATAATCGACACTGGGTACCCCATGCAACCTCACGATTTGAGATACATACGACCGCTAACTTCGCAACGAGTAATCCGTGCGCACTGGTAGAAAATGAGCAGTCTTCGTCAAACGATCAACAATTACCCAAACAGAGTTTTTCTTAGTAGGTGTTAAAGGTAACCCACTAACAAAATCCATTGTTATCCGCTCCCATTTCCAAAGAGGAATCTTTACCGGTTGTAAAAGTCCTAACGGTAATTGATGCTCCGCTTTCACTTGCTGACAAGTTAGACATTTTCCCACAAATTCTGAAATCTCACGTTTCAACCCAGGCCACCAAAACCGCTCACGAAGATCCCGATACATCTTATTTCCTCCGGGATGCATAGCATAAGGGCTACTATGCGCCTCCTCAAAATCATTTGCCTCAGATCTGAGTCCTTAGGCATACAGACCCTTCCACGAAAACACAACACACCTTCCGGGTTTATTCCAAAATCCTCTATTTCACCATTTTTAACTTGCTGAAGTAAAAGTCCCAACTTCTCATCTAATTTCTGTTTTTCCTTGATTTGATCCAACCATAGAGGCTTCACCTGAAGTTCCGCTATCAAACTACCATCCTCATACAAACTCAAATGGGCAAACATGGCTCTCAAATCAGATACCACCTTACGACTTAATGCGTCCGCCACCACATTAGCCTTTCCAGGATGATACTCAATTGAGAAATCATAGTCTTTAAGCAGCTCCACCCATCTTCGTTGTCTCAAGTTTAACTCCTTCTGAGTAAGAAGATACTTAAGACTCTTGTGATCCGTATAGATGATAGACTTTTCACCATATAGGTAATGCCTCCAAATCTTTAAGGCAAACACCACTGCCGCTAGCTCCAAATCATGAGTAGGGTAGTTTACTTCGTGCGGTCTCAACTGACGAGAAGCATAAGCTACTACTTTCCCACTTTGCATCAATACGCAGCCTAAACCCGTATGTGACGCATCACAATAAACTGTAAACTCCTTCCCAGCCTCAGGTTGAATCAATACCGCGCCTTAGTTTAAAACCTTCTTCAATCTCTCAAAACTTTCTTGCTTTGTTTGTCGGTCCATACAAACGGCACTCCCTTCACAAAAAGCTTAGTTAGAGGTGCAAAGAATCAACGAGAACCCTCAACAAAGCGTCTATAGTAACCACCAAACCAAGAAACTCCGAATCTCACTCACGACTTTGGTGGCTTCCAATCCAATACGACTTCAATCTTGAGGATCCACCCTTATTCCTTCAAATGATACCACATGACCCAAGAAAGTCACTTCTCTTAACCAAAATTCACATTTACTGAATTTGGCATACAACTGATTACCCCGAAGCACTTGCAATACAATCCGCAAATGCGAGTCATGTTCTTCTTCGCTCCTCGAATAAACCAGAATGTCATCTATGAATACCACCACAAACCGGTCTAAGAATGGTTGAAAAACCCGGTTCATCATATCCATAAATGCAGCTGGTGCATTGGTCAACCCAAACGGCATCACCAAAAATTCATAGTGTCCGTAACGGGTTCGAAATGCCGTCTTGTGAATATCCGCTTCTTTCACCTTCAGCTGGTGATAACCTGACCTTAAATCAATTTTGGAGAAAACTGAAGCTCCCTTCAATTGATCAAATAGGTCATCAATCCTTGGCAGAGGGTACCGATTCTTGATCGTCAGCTTATTCAATTGCCTATAATCGATACACATACGCATCGACCCATCCTTTTTCTTAACAAACAAAACCGGTGCTCCCCACGGAGACACACTCGGTCGAATAAAACCCCGATCTAGCAGTTCTTGAATTTGGGCTTTAAGCTCCGACAACTCCTTCGGTGCCATTCTATAAGGAGCAATGGACACTGGGGCAGTTCCGGGCAAAAGCTCAATACCAAATTCCACTTCCCGATCTGGAGGTACACCAGGAAGTTCTTCGGGAAAGACATCAGGGAATTCCTTCACAGTTCTCACATCTTCCACTGACAGCTCTTTGGCATCTAAAGCACTAATAAATGCTAAAAATGCTCCGTACCCTTTTCGCACCAACTTCTCCGCCTTTAACGCAGCGAGAAATCACGTTTGCTAAGTAATTTCTCCGCTTCGCCTATCATAACTATCTCTTTATCCTCCACGCTTCTTATCGACATACGCTTTTCAAAGACAATCTAGTCATTGCGCCTGCTGCTAACCAACCAATCCATGCCCAGAATGATATCAAATTCGCCAAATGGCAAATCCATCAAATTTGCCAGGAATGTTTCTCCTTGAATTACTAAGGGCACGTCTCTAAATAGTTTATTAACCAACACCGATCGCCCTAAGGGACTAATCACCTCATCTCATTATCGAAAATTTGGTGGTCTAAATTCAAGTTTCCGCTTATGGTGCTAGCAACGTCTGAATGAGTAGAACCAATATCTATCAAGGCAATAACGGGTACATCGAGAGATGAAGAACATACCGATTATCACATCGTGCATTGCCATCCTCACGGCGTCATTTGCATACACCGATCCCGGTTGTCTTGCCTCGCGTTGCCTCTAGGACCATTGCCCGACCACGCACCTTGACCACGTCCACTCCATTACCACCACGACCCGGTCCACGACCTCTAGGTGGTTCTTTGAGCTCCTCTCGCCGGTGGTGCATCGATGAGTACGAACTTCTTGAGTTGTATCCATACGTCGAGGCAACTCCTATATTGATGATCCGTCGATCCACATTTATAGCAAGCACCGTCTTCCTCCAACATTCTCGAATGCCTTTTCCCAATCGGCACAATCTCGACTACGATTAACGCTACAGTGTGTTTTACCTTGGCGAGCTCATCATTCCGAAACCTCTTGGGAACCTTTTTGAAGAACCCGAATTCTTCGGATCTCTCTTGCTTGAACTTGCTCCCGATTCGGCGTTAGAGTTCTTAACCTCTTCGGCTATCTTGGCCTTCTCCACGAGCGTGGCAAAAGTTCTAACTTGTTTGTGGGGCTATCGTAACCCGCAACTCATCTTTCAAGCCATCCTCAAAGCGCACACAACGCTCATGATCCGTTGCTACTATCGTTCGAGCATAGCGACTCAAGCGTAAGAACTCGACCTCATATCTTTGCGCCACCGCCTTATTTCCTTGCACGAGTTCAAGAATTCTTTCCTTCTAGCATCCACATAGCTTGTTCCCACATATTTCCCTTGAAAAGAAGCCTTGAAGAATTCCCAATTAACTAATGCGACATCGGTGCCTTCTCGGACGATAAGCCACCATTGGTATGCTTCGTCCCCTTAACAAAGATACCGCTCCTCTTAGCTTTTGTTCCACAAAGACACTCAAGATCGTCCATAATTCGCTCCACGCCTCAAGCCAATATTCAGCGACATTGGGAGCTACACCGAGACACCTCACGAAAACCTCAGCTCCTTTGGATTTCAATCGCTCGATATCGACCCACAAGTTTGTTGGCCCGTTACGGATCCAATGACTGACCCTTTCAAGTACTCGCGACATTGCTCGTGTCACGGCATTATCCTCTTCCATATGGTCGTGCGATCCGTCTCACTCTCGAGTGACGCAGGTGCATCCATTTCCGGCATATGACCCGGCACTTCAGTTACGCCCCTAACACCTCGTCCTCTACCACGGCCATGTCTACCGCGTCCACGACCACGTCTTCTAGTGCTCATAGCGACTAATTCGATTTAATCTGATTAAGAGTTTTATGAATCAGAATAATATTTCAGTTGTTTATTAACGATGTTTTATGATAAGAAGGAGATAGAGTTGTTTTCACAACAATATCCTATTGTCTCAATCTCTACGGTTTTAACACCTAAAACTAGAAGTTCTAGAGTGTTTCTGATAATCATATCATAATCGTAAATGCACAATCGAGATCTGAGATACTTACTTGACTTGGCGCAGGATGCTCATGGTGCCATACTACCTTTAAATCAAAAGTCTAGATATTTAATTTATTTTTTCCAAACAGATTTCATTGTCGAACCCAAACCACAGTCGAGTTTTGAACAAAGCTCTGATACCACTAAATGTAACACCCCAAACCCGGTCTATGCATTTAGACAAGATTTGGTTTGTCACACAAATCAAACATTCGTTTATACTCAATAGTTAAAATAGAAATGTGCTACAAAACTTTTTGAAAATAGAGTTTAATAAAATTAAACTTTAGGATTTGAAATTCGAGGCTTTAAGAAAAATATTTGTTTGAAAACTTATCGTCAAAATTTAAATGTCAAAATCTTAAGATAGTTTAAAAGAACTTTGAAGGAATTTAAAATAATTAAAGTGCCCAAACATTTGTTATAAAACCAATGTTCTTAAGAAAACTTAACATATTTAGGATAAAACCATATTAAAAATTTAGAAATAAAATTTAAATCATCCACACAATAAAATCCATAAAATCATAATAAGAGGCCTTATTACATAAAACCCATAACAGAAATTTAAAATAATAACTTAAATAAAGTCATAGTTTATAAAACCCAAGTTCGTAGTATGGCCTCCACCAAGTCATCTCTGACCCAAGTCCACATCAATTTCCATTACCTGAAATGGTTAATAAAATTAGGTGAGTTACAAGGAACTTAGTGTGCAACTCACTTACCATCATTATTGGGCCAGATCGTCAAGATATTAAGCTGGGCTTGAGCCCATTTACAGATTTCAACAGTAAATCATAAAATAAAATAACATAATTTAAAAATGAATGCATGTAAAATGAATTTCCCAACCCAAACCTAAAATCCATCCGCTAACACCCCCGTACCAACCAACACACCTGTGGGGATCAAGTCAACCCACCCCGCCAAACACACCAAGTATAGGCTTTAAGCCTTTAAATAATTTTGTAGTGCACTACCGAACTAGATTGTGACATTGTCATCGAACTAGAGGCATTTAGCGAATTTGTGGCGAGCCACCGAACTAGAGGCATTGAGCCATATTTGTGGCAATGGCCATTCTTCTCTTCATATAACCCACCCCATGCAATCATGCGTGTATAACAAATATAATCACATAAATGATTTTTAATTATTCCATGACATCGGTGGGTTTATCAATAAACATTTCATTAGGCCCATATAAATAATTTAGCAACTAGCCCATTTAACGATTTAGTGGGCTTTGGCCCATTTATCGAACTAGAGTATTATTGGCCCATTTATCGAACTAGAGTATTATTGGCCCATTTATCGAACTAGAGTACTATTGGCCCATTTATCGAACTAGAGTATTATTGGCCCATTTATCGAACTAGAGTATTATTGGCCCATTTATCGAACTAGAGTATTATTGGCCCATTTATCGAACTAGAGTATTATTGGCCCATTTATCGAACTAGAGTATTATTGGCCCATTTATCAATCTAGCGCTTTTTCATATTTTTCGGTTTTAACCGCTTTTCATGTATTTTCACAAAAGTATCAATTACTACATAATTTCCGAAATTTACCATTTTCATGATTTTATCACAATACTTATGATTTGAAATCTAACTTTGAAATGAGTGTGAAATTACACACACAGTTATTGAGAGAACTACACTTTCCCGCTCTTCAACACCTAAACGTATCGCGATAGTTAGAACTCTATATTCTAATAAATAAATCGATTTAACCATAACGATCTAGAATTTACCCTCGGATTTTCGTAATACTTCTACTTGCGATTTCTTCCCGATTGATGGTTCGCTAACCGAATCGAATCCACGAACGAATAATGGTTCGGGAGTACGAACGACTTCGAACAATTGATTTTTCTCGGTTGAACGTCCGCAATCCGGTGGAAAATCCCGGATTCCCGAAATAGTTCTTTGCTTATACTTAGGGGGATTAACGGAACCTCCCCTCTTCCGGAAACTGAACACCGCCCTTTTCTTCCCTATTTTGAATGTCTTCAAAGACAAAGAACGTTACTCCAATCTAAAATAAATTTTCGAAATAATACCAAGGTTTTTAGAGTTGTGATTTCCTTACCACAAATATCGATTCCAAGGACTTGTGTCACCCACGACTTCTTGATTTCCAACCTCCGTTATCGCACTAAAGTATAACAAATAAACGTCAATAGGATGAACGTTTATTTTGATCTAATATAGCCTTCAAACCAACATCAATATTCAGCCATAACCACTATTAACTAATCGAAACAAAAAGAATTCTTACCTATTTTCCTCGTTGAAAAGAAAGGATTTGAGAATGGTATTGATTTATGAAGGATTCAGCTATGAAGAATCAAAGAAAAAGAGAAAATAAAATCGGCTATAAGCACTCTAACATTCGGCCATGATAATGAAATTGGGGTAGATTTCGATTGAAAAGAAATAGAAGTAAGAGATGTAAGATTGGAAGAAAAGATGATGATGTTTCGGTTTTCAAATAGAATGGAAAAGAAAAGAAAGAAAGAGATGAGTTTTAAGAGCAATGTATAATCGGCGATGGGGAGAAGAAAAGAAAAGAATGGTCTTTTAGGTATTGGTAAAATCGGCACATAGAGAAAGGCACAAAATTGACACTAAAGTGTAAAAAAAAAATGACCAATTTGACAAAAGAAACAAGGCTTACCAAATGCACAATTTCGGCCAAGGGAGAGAGTTTGAGAGAATTTTCAAAACTTGCACAAAAGTAAAAATGACCAAAACCAAAAGACTAAACTCCTAGCCAAACTATCACCAAAAATTCGGCTCCCCTAACCATATTTGTCAGTCCATGTACTTGGTCTAATGGCCAAGATATTGTTTCAAAAATATTTCCTTGATTCTTGCCTCATATCTTCACATTTTCCTTATTTTCTTGATTCCCTTCCTTAAGTTAATAATTTCCTTATTCCTTTGATATTCTAACCAAAAATAACAAGTCAACACCTACGATATAAGCTCTTGGCCGACACTTGCTATATATGTGCAGAAAAATTCAAAATAAAATTCACCTAGATGCTAAACAAGGGATTCGAACCTTCTCCCTCATGCCTAAACCCATGCGCCATCACCACTTGTCCAATAACTCATCTTATGCTTCACTTTGACACTTAAATTAATTTATGTGTCATAGCCACTTAATCCCACTTCCACAAATTCTCAAAATTAATATTATTCCATCCCAATAAATTTTAATTCTTCTTCAGGACTATACTAAACACAAAAATAAATAAAGAAATTCCATCTTCTAGAATAATTACTCAAAGCACACAATGAAAACAAATTACTCGAATTTTCAGGGTGTTACAAAATTTCCTCTTCTCTTTGCCGAATTTTCAAGCCTTTAGTGTGCATTTTTTGTTTCTTCTTTTCTTCCTTGTTGCTGAAAGTACCTAAACCTTGGAGATCAAATTGTTCACTCGTTTTCCTCTGGAAAAATCGAACCCTTCATTTGTTCTTTATCGTTCTTCTCACCCGTATTAACACTCACTCCTTTGATCAATCGGTAAGTGGTTCTATTCAAACATTTTTATTTTTCTTTCTCCTAGCCGAATATATGTCTTGGCATGGGATGGTCCTTTTAACCGAGATCATCATTTTATTCTACCCTCTCAAACGAGATTATTTTCTCTTTTTCATAGTATTTTATGTGGGAGACCATGTATTGTTCTAGCCAAAGTCAAACGGTTGAAATTGGATCCAATATCGATAAGGTAAGGGGGTTTATTTTGGATTTTTTGTTATATCTCTATTTGGCTATGTTGCAAATCAGATTGAAGTTTCGACTAATCGATTATGTTTTAGGGATGAAATCACTCGATATATCCTATTTGCAAATCCTACGGATATAGTGGGTCAACGAAGAGTGGTTCTTTAGGGAATCCTAATCAAGGTGTGTAATCCCGTACCTTCCTTATACATATCTGAAATGGTGTGTAATCTCACACTTCTCTGAAAGTTTGTATGAAATATTCTGTGAATCGGTTGAAATACCGAAGGAAATCGGGAACCGGTATCCGTGATCACTCGGGCGTGCATATGATCGTAGTGGTAATCGTATTTTGTAATAAAATAGTTTCAGTTAGAAGCAGTGACGTATTTTTGAAAAATCACAAAAAATAGGAGAAAGGGAATTAAAAAGTGAATAAGATATTGAATTAAAGCTTACTGTGTCTATTTTGATAAAAGAAACAGAGAAGGAAAAGGAATTCTATATTCTGAGATATCTTAATTTTAGTGAGACTGGTTCTGAATGACCTCGGGGTTCCCTGATCTGTCTTGGAAAAATCGTATAAAATTATACAAAGTGAATTATGAGTTATAGTTTATATGTATAGATACCTTAGTGAGTCTATTTTCAATACAAATAGGTGGGAGCAACATATGAAAATTCTACAATGAGATATTTGAATTTAGGTTAGAGAGGTCAGAATCATTAGTTAGTGAAACAAGGGAAAATTTAAGGAATAAACTGTACTAAATGGTTAAACCAAAAATTCTGAAAAAATTGTAGTAAGAAGATATATGAGTCTAGCTTCAAGAAAAATTAACGGATTTACATTTTGAGATTTCTAACTCAAGTTATAGTCAATTAAGTCAGTATGACACAGATGGACAGTTTTAAATTGTTATGCCCAAATTAGTAGTTAAGTTTGGATTGCGAAATTACCGAATTACCCTTAGTGGGTAAATTACCGAATTACGAAAATGCCCTTACGGGCCGAGTTATGGAAATGCCCTTAATAGGCTGAATTGATATTGTTTAATGGGCCGAACAGAGATATTTTGCTAAATGGGCCAATCTGATATTTTGCTAAACCGATCTGATATTTTGCTTAATGGGCCAATTTATCGAAATGTCCTTATGGATCGATTTACCGAAATGCCCTATGGGCCGAATGATCATATTGCTTTAATGGGCTAATTCATAAAAAGTATTCAATAGGTTAATGGATGTTAGTTTGTTATATGGATGTTTTATGATTATGTATGTTGCATCTTTACATATTTCATGGGATGGGAAAATATGAATGAAGAGAAGTATAGATCGGTGGCATTGCCACAAATACCGATAAAGGTTATGTGCCAATATAAACGTGATTTTGGCTTTGTGCCATCATGATTAAGGCCGTGTGCCGATTATATTACCGTATATGAATCTGGTGGCTCAGCCACAAATTTTATAAATGGCAGCTTGACTGCAAATTGGAGAGACTGGTGGGGTGGGTTGACTAGATCCCCACAGGAGAGACTGGCTGGTACGGGTGGAGAGATTGGCTGGATGGGATGGGTTGCATTCATTTCATTCAATTATTATTTTGTTAATGGGCTTAGGCCCAAGATATTTCTATTTGGGTTCAGGCCCAATGGTTAACGGTAAGGGGATTATGCACTGAGTTCTTGTAACTCACCCCCTTTCTCTTAACCCTTGTAGGTAAGGCTCAGTGACGTGGACTTGGGCCATGGATGACTCGGTGGAGGCCATACTTCAAAAATGGTTTATTTGGACTTTAGACTTCTTTCTTGTTTATTTTATTACTTTACTATTTTGGGTTAAATGTTGTAATAAGGCCTCTGGACTATTTTTATTTTGCTTTATGGTTGGGATGTTTTTATTATTTTTCTTAAATTGTTTAAAAAGGGAATTTTCTGAAAACTTAAATAATGGTTTCCAAAATCGAATAACAAATGAATTTTCAAAATAAACTTTTACAAATATTTTTAACACGGATATTTTCTCTCGAACTATTAACGCTGTTTTCAAAAGACCCGAATTCCCTTTCGAATTTTCAACGTCTGTAACATCCTGGAAAGGGCCTATGCATTTTCGGTTTAATTGTACGAAATGACAAGTCTTAAGTACTATGAATAAATTTATAATATTTTTGGAAATGAAAATGGAAATGAATATTTTTGGAAACCTAGAAATGCATGGAAATGAAAATGGACATGAACATTTTTGGAAACCTGAAAGTGTAAGGAAATGATTCAAAAATGGAAAGTAAACATTTTTTGGAAACCTGGAAATGTAAGGAAATGATTCAAAAATGGAAAGTAAACATTTCTAGAAACTTGGAAATGTAAGAAAATGGCAAGTTTACAGAGCCGATCGAAAATTTTAGGAAACTTAGAAATGACTTAGAAATGTCAAGTTTTAAAGTTTAAAATAGGGAAGTAAGGCAAGGTGGCCTTAAAAGAAAAAGTTTGTGAAAATTGACACACAAATAGGCTTGGAAAAGTGGCCTGAAGATGTCACTTAGGGCCTATGGAAATGGCGCCATATGCAGAAGGAATGGGCCTGGGTTCGAGTCACTTGGGAAGAAAATAAAAAGATTTTTATTTTGCTTCCAGAAGCACAAGGATGGACGGCAACAAGGCTCTCAAAAAGGGAATTTTATTCTGTTTAAAATTCGGCTAATAAGTTAATAAATAAAGGATTTTTTTTTGGATTATTTGAGGAGATAAATGATGGATTAAATACTTTTATTTTAAATAAAGTGATAATATTATCACATATGAGGAGTAGTGGCCAAGTAAGGGACTCTCCTATTGATAATTTCGGCTAAAGGAGGAAAATTAAGGCTATTCTCTCGTCTTTCTAAGTGTTTGCCGAAAATTCCCTAACAAACTCTCTCTGCCGAATTTTCTTCTCCTCTTTTCTTCTTCTCTTTTCTTCATTTGTCAAGCCGAAACCTCTTTGATTCCTGTTTAAGTCTCCATAGCCGAATCTCTGTGGCTTCAATCAAGGGTGCCGTCGACTGTGGTGATAAGGTAAGAATAATGGATTCTTGTTGTTTATTCTCTTTCAACCAAGATTTGGGAACTGATTCTTTTGGTTGTCTTTTGGCCGAATAATAAAGGAGGAATTCCGGGATTTCAGATCTAAGGATTTAAGGTAAGAAAAGCATGGTTTAGGCCAAAGTCCAATTGATTTAAGATTATTAAGTGATATGGAAATCAGATCTAACATATGTGTGTAGGGATTTCAACATCTCCATAGCCAAGGGTTACTTTTCGGGATTTGAAATCACAAGGTATGTGTTTAAGATATCCGGCCAAGGCTATTTTAAATATTTAGATTTATTATCAGAAGTCGAAAACTAACCTGTGGAGTAATATAGTGTTTAGCCGAACTCACAAGGGAGGAAATACAAAGATCCGGCACTTGATTCTTAAAATCAATTTAGTTACAGGGTAAGTAATACAAATCCTAGTTGTATTTGGAAAAATGGCCGAATGGTCTTTTAAATAGTAAGTGATTAACTTATGTAGGATTTGAGATCTAAATCTGTAATCGGTTCTCTTCGAGATTTTCGATGACTTCATTAAGCGAATCAGGTGTGTACTCCACACTATTTTTGTAATATGAATTATGGTTGCATATATTAAAATATATGTTAGTAGGAATATGAGCATGGCTAAAGTACCATGTTATGGTACTAAGTACTCAGGTACGTTTCCTACTTCTACTAGGAATATGAAAAATGTTATTCATAACATGAGAATATGATAAGAATTTGAACTATGGTATATTATGCATATTAATGGGGCATTTGGTTGTATATTGAAAGGGGAAGTGAAAAGTCGTGATTTAAGACCACAAGATGTCGAAAAGTGGTGACTTACGACCACGATAATTTGAAAAGTGGTGATCTAAGACCACGATGAATGAAAAGTGGTTTCCTAAAACCACGGATCACGAGCCTTAAGCCCGCAAATTGGTGTGTAGCGGAAGGAGGGTCGACTTAGTAGTCCTCACGGTGTGTTTGGCAGGTACGGGGGTGTGTAGCGGATGGACAACTAGGTTTGGGATTGGGAATGCATCATAACTTGTATTTCATGATTGAATATATGACTATTGTATGCCTGATTCCATTACGATTTGGTATTGTGTACACATTGAGTCTGTTTGACTCACCCCGTTAGGGAAATATTTTTTTTCAGGTGATGAGCAATAATGGACCGTGTCGGCAGGAGCTAAAGGTGGCCATGCATCGCAAGGAGAAATTAAGAGATTTGGATTTTATTTTTACTAAGTACTTTAATTTTATTTTGGGTTTTGATTGATGTAATAAGGCCATAAGGCCCAAGTTGGATTTCTTCATTTCTGTTAAATTTTTTTTTACTATGTTACGAACTATTTTTGATTAAAGTTCAAGTTAAAATTATTTATTTAAAAACAAACCCTAAACTGTTTTGCCATCGTAATTAAATGATTTCTAAGTAAAATAAGGGGGTTCCGATCTAAGCCCAACCCAAAACAATATTTTTCTAAAATTTCACAAATTTTCTGTAAGTAACAAAGAACCTTGAAACTGATTTTCTTAAGGAACATACCAGATCCGGTTCAGGCTCGTGGGCCGGGTGTGGGGTGTTTCAGTTTGGTATCAGAGCCCAATTTTAAACTCTCGGCCTGTGGGCTAAGGCCCAAAATGTTTTCAAAGCGAGCCAAATGATTTCCTTTGAAATTAAGCAGGTTTTCTAGCATGGCACCTAAGTCTCCGATCCGCAGTCCACCAGGTAAGTACCCCTAACTATTTGGGTGATTATGTGAATTATGTTATGAACATTAGAAGGGTAGAAAAGGCCAAGGTGGCCGAGGGAATCAAGGATTCTACAAAGCAGGCTATGGATAGAAATAGGCCCAAGAGAAGTTTTGGGTCATCTGGAAAGGTTCATAAGAGGCTTAGAGTTGATGGGCCGCGAGGTCAGCAAGCGGGATCAGAAGGACGGTATCGACCTTGTGATGTATGTGGAAAGAAGCACTTGGAGAGTGTTGGAGGAGAACAAGAGGATGTTTTAGGTGTGGGTCCAAGGACCATGTGGTCAAGGAATGTCCTAAGAACTTAGACGAAAGCCGACCGGCAACTCAGAATGTTAGTCAGGTGGGTAGAGGAGGACCGCAGCCTCAACGAAGTAGTGGTTCGAGCAACAGAGGTAATGGTGCTGGCAGAGGCCGTGGAACACAAGGCCGCGATGCTGCTAATGCTGAGGCAAGGCAGCCGGGTTTGGTTTATGCAGTTCGCCGGAGGGAGGATGGTGACGCACCGGATGTTATAATCGATACGTTCTTTATTTTTGACAAGCCCTATTTTTCTCTAATTGATGTGGGCTCGACCCATTCATATGTTGCATGTAGCGTAGTGGAAACAATAGGCCTAGACTCTGAACTTTCGGGTAGGCAGATGACTGTACTAAGCCCATTAGGCCAAACTGTAGTGGTAGATAAGATCTTTCGGAATGTACCCCTAGAGATTCAGGGAGTGAACTTTCGGGCTGACTTAATGGAATTACCTTTTGGAGAGTTTGAACTTATACTCGGAATGGATTGGCTAGTAGAGCACCGAGCCGTGTTGGATTGTGCTGTAACATCCTAAAATAAGGGTTATTTGTGGTTGAATTATTTTACTTGTGTTTGAATTTCTGCGATGTTATTCGTAGTATAATAGGACTTGGTTAGGGACCTTGAGTAGGCTCGAGTGGTTGAAAATTTTATTTATAAGCTTTAAAGTTAGGGAGCCCTAGTAAGTAGGGGTTACAAGGTAAAATGAAGGATTTTTTGACACTAAAAAGGCCTTGGAAAAGTGGCGAAAAGGAGGCCACTTAAAGGCTGGAGATGACGCCACAAGGGGGAGCAAGGGGGAGCCTTGGTTCGAGTCGCGAAGTCTCTCTTTTTAGTCTTTAGTTTGGACAGCAATAGGGGGAGAGAATTTCTCTTTTTAAACTCTTTTAGATAATAAGGATAGTATTAAGTTTTAATTAGATTTTATTTGATTAATCTTTAATAGTTGGCCAGAGAAAATTTAGGCATGTGAATTATTCAAATTAATTTGAATTAATTCAAATGGTTGGTCAAGAGCAATTCAAGGAAGTTGTCGAGATTTTAAACTCTTCATGGGAAGAGTGGACGGCAAGCATAGGGGGGGATGCCGAAATTTCCTTAAGGCTATTCATCTTTTATTTTTTTCTTCTTTTCTTCATTCGCAAGTAGCCAAAATTCCTCTGCTCATCTTCTGTTTTCTTCTGCTCATCCTCTCAAGCCGAAACCTTTATCAACATTTTCTCTCCTATTTGTTTTGCTTAAACACCAAAAATCTCCTCTACTCCCTTCTTTGCCGAAACTCCATCTCCTTTCCATTATTTTCTTTCTTCCCTTTAGCCGAATATACCCCTTTGTTGTGCTGAAATTCTTCTCTCCTACTTGGAACCCCTTTCGCCGAATATTAAAGTGGGATAGATCTCTTCAGATTTTCGTTGACAATCGATTTGGCAAAGGTAGGTAGTCATAGCCGAATGCTATTTTTCTTCTCTTCTGTCTCTCTGTCGATTTTTACAACGGGTGAAGGCCGATTTCGGCAATTGATGGCTAGGGTGTTATTTACCCCTCTTTGAAACTGATTTGTTGTAGGGCTTCGGGATTTGTGCAGTATTCAATCTCCATTCGTTAGTAATCGAACTTGGCAAGTGGTGGTAAGAATCTATTTTACTAAGTTACTTAGTTGTGATTAAAAAGCCGAAGGCTATTAACATGTAATTGCCGATTATAGGGAAGCAGAAACACTTGGGTGTGGTGGCTAGTATTCAAAGGCGATTAGGTGAGATTTCGGGTTCAAGTGATAACCTTTAGATTTATTTGGTTTGGCCGAATAGGCCATGTCATTAAACCTTTGTGTTTGGCCGAATATAGGAGCAGGAAAACTTGTGTGGCCGATTTATCTTTTCGGGATTTAGGGTTGTCAGCGATAACAGGTGTGTACATACACACTTCATGACTAATTAAAATGCTAAGTATTCTGTGTATGCTAAATCTGATTTGTAGATTTGGGATTTAATACCATAAAAGGGTATAAGCAAGGAATTCAGGTAAGTCCTTGTTGTTATGATGCTTTTGGGAAGCATGAAATATGTGGTATATGTGGCATATAGCATATGGTTGATGATAAATCTGTTCGATGACTCGCAATAAACCTATGGGCATGAAATCATTAAGTGCATATTATTGATTGATGTGGGTTGCTGAGAGGAGGGGGAAGTGATATTCGTGTCGACGGACACCAGTGGTTTGGTACCACATTTCGTGACTACGGTCACCAGAGGTTTGGCACCTCCAGAGGTTTGGTACCTCATAGCGTCTCCTCCTAGTGGCTCAGCACCACAGTGGGTTGGCCCCACAGATTATAATAAGGGATTGACACCAGTGATTTGGTATCACACGATGGGTTGGCCCCATCATCTGATTATGACTTTGGGTCACTAGTGGTTTGGCACCACAAGTATTGACGGATATCGTGACTATAAGTCACCAGTGGTTTGGCACCACCAGTGATTTGGTACCACACGGGGTAGAGAAAGGTGTTACGGATGGTTAGGTTGGGTGCATGATTTAGTGCATGTTAATTTGTTATAAACTGTGTAGGATGTAGCATTAAACCGGGGGAAGGGTTACACATTGAGTCTTGGTGACTCACATTCTCCTTTAATTTTTCAGGTGACTCATAAATCGCGGATGAGGAGCCGGATGGACTCGAGGTGGCCATGCAGTGAAATTAGGGATTTACTGAACTTTGAATTTTATTTATTTTCTGTTGGTTTTATTTTAATCAAGTTGTAATAAGGTCTCCTAGAATTATTTTGTTTTATTATTTTTCATGTTTTGAATAGTTTGGTTAAGTTATTGAATGATATTAAAATAAGTACAGATGTTTTCTCAAATTCAAATGAGAAATGTTTTATCGTGCCATCGGGTACATTTGGAATCTATAGCAATTCGACTTAATAAATATTTTTACTCATACTAAGTATGGTTTTAGCAAGACAATTGAAAATGAACGATTTTCGACAAAACTTAAATCGACTTAAAGGGATTTTTACCAAAATGTTTTCCTTGTAACAAACCAGATTCGGTCATAATGTTTGGGCCGGGTTTGGGGTGTTACAAAATTGGTATCAAAGCCCAGTTCAAAGCTCGGCTTTGGGGGCCCAAGGCCCAAAAATATTTTGGTAGGCCTTTATGAAACATTTTTTTTTTGGAAAAGCATGGCATCGAGTCTCCGGCACCAATCTGCCCAGGTAAGTACCTCTAACTTTTTGTTTGAATTATTACTTGTAAGAAGGGTAGGAATGGAACGTAGAATAGACTTATAGGAACTTGAACCCTAGGATTAGACTACTCAACACAAAAACAAAACATAAGCTTTAATGAACTAAACCAACCTATGGCTAAGTCACTAAGCTAGGGTGTGGTAACCCCTGTACGCATGTTTAGGATTGGATCCGAAAGAGCCTGGTATTTAAGCAGTCTTAGTGACTCATCTCCTCTTCGTAGGTATCCTACCTGGTGCGTAGCTTCGGTTCACCCTAACTCAGAGGGCTCAGTGGTGTGGCAACCTCTATGCGTATGTCTAGGAATGGTTTCGGTGGGAGCTTGGTATTTAAGCAGTCCGCGTGACTCACCTCCTCTCTCCACTCGAATCGCTGCACAGTGCGTAGCTTTGGTTCACCCCGACCAAGAGGGCTCTGGTCATAGGCTAAACATAATGACTAAAACCCGAAAGGGAACTAGCCATGTTTCTGGGAAAAAGAAGAAAACAACAAAACCCTAGTTTTTCAAAACTTTTAAAAATCACTCTTTCAAATTGAGAACAACCATCTTTACAACATTTTTTGAAAAATTTGATTTGTGAAAATTACAAAAATGCCCTTAGGGGGTAAAATTACCAAAATGCCCTTGGTTCATAAAATGCCAACTACTCAATCGTTTTGCCTGAAACTTCATTATTTTATAAATATTCAAAAACCCTACTGTGCAAATTATCAAAAATACTTTGGTTTTGGAAAATTACGAAAGTGCCCTCAACTTGCAAAATTACCAAAATGACCCTGATTTCTAAAATTTTTGCAACATCATCGTTTTAAAAAGGGAAACTCTCAAAAAGAACCCTCAAAGTTTTACAACTGTTAAAATATCCCTGATTTACTAAATTTACAAAACTGCCCCTGATTGACAAAATTACCAAAATACCCCTGATTTCCAAAATTTCCAAAATCGGTGTGGGAAGTCACATTGGGGAGGTTGTTGGACCGGTGAAAGGGGATGTTTTGAATGTGGATCTTTGGATCACCGTGTAAGGGACTGTCCTCGGAAGTTAGCTAAGAATCAGCCTGAGGGTCAGAACCATGCTCCGGTTAGGAATGTAGGATCACCACAGAGGGGTCGTGGTAATGGTAGAGGAGGCAATGGTTCTAATCGAGGTCACGGAATTCCGGGAAGAGGGGCAGGCAACACAGAAGCAAGGCAACCTGATTTAGTCTATGCAGCGAGGCGTCGCGAGGAGGGTGACGCACCGGACGTCATAACCGATACGTTCCTAATTTTTGGTCTTCCATATGTTGCATTAATTGATGTGGGTTCGACGCATTCATACGTTGCTAGTAGTGTGGTAGAGACTATGAACTTAGACTCTGAGACTGCTTCTAGGGAGATGACTGTAATTAGCCCTTTAGGCCACTCTGTAGTTGTAAACAAGCTATATAGAGATGTACCCCTAGAACTCCAAGGGGTAGTGTTTGTGGCTGATCTGATGGAACTGCCGTTTGGGGAGTTCGATTTGATCCTTGGAATGGACTGGTTGGTTAAATATCAGGCGAGGTTGGATTGCGCTGCTAAGCGCATGGTTCTTAAGATGGCTGAAGGTGATGAAGTGGTCATGATAGGTAATAGAAGAGATTACCTATCCAACGTGGTGTCTGCCTTGAAGGCGGAGAAAATGGTCAAGAAAGGATGTAAGACGTTTTTGGTTCAAATTTGTGCCTTGGAGGCTAAGGAGTCAGCAGTGGAGAAGGTTCAAACGGTAGGGGAGTTCGCTGATGTGTTTCCAGAGAAACTTCTGGGTCTGCCTCCAGATCGGGAAGTTGAATTCGGTATAGACTTGCTACACCGAACAAAGACTGTGTGTCATAGCACCGTACCGAATGGCACCAAAGGAATTGGTGGAGTTGAAGGCTCAAATTCAAGAGCTCTTAGATAGAGGGTTTATTCGACCAAGTATATCTCCGTGGGGAGCACCTGTGTTGTTTGTCAAGAAGAAGGACGGTTCAATGAGGATGTGTATCGACTACCGCCAGCTAAACAAGTTAACGATCAAAAACAAGTATCCATTACCTAGGATTGACGACTTGTTTGATCAACTGAAGGGTGCATCGGTGTTCTCGAGGATAGATCTTAGGTCGGGTTATCATCAACTTAAGGTGAAGGAGGTTGATGTTAACAAGACGGCAGTCCGAACTCGGTATGGGCATTACGAGTTTTTGGTGATGCCATTTGGGTTGACCAACGCACCGGCAGCACTCATAGACTTAATGAATAGGGTGTTTCAGCAGTACTTGGATCAATTTGTCGTGGTGTTTATAGATGACATATTGGTTTATTCGAAGACGGAGGAGGAGCATGACATGCATTTGCGTATAGTTCTACAAGTACTGAGGGAGTAGCGGTTATATGCCAAATTCAGTAAGTGCGAATTTTGGCTTAGGGAGGTGGCTTTCTTAGGTCACGTAGTATCAGCGGAAGGGATTAGAGTGGACCCTCGCAAGGTAGAAGCGGTGTTGGATTGGAAACCGCCTAGGTCAGTGGCAGAGATTCGAAGTTTCCTGGGTCTGGTAGGATACTATCAGAGATTTGTGGAAGGGTTCTCTTTAATTGCAGCGCCGTTGACTAAGTTATTGAGAAAAGGAGTTCCATTTGTTTGGTCGGAGAAGCAGCAAGAAAGTTTTGACAAGCTAAGAAAGATTCTGACGAAAGCTCCAGCTTACGTACACAACTGAAGCGGGGAAGTTGTTTACGATTTCTTCGTGATGCGTCCCATACTGGTTTGGGATGTGTGTTGATACAGGAAGGGAAGGTAGTGGCTTATGCATCCCGTCAGTTAAGACCGCATAAGGTTAACTATCCAACTCACGACTTGGAGTTAGCGGCAGTAGTCTTCGCTTTGAAAATATGGAGACATTACTTGTATGGAAAGAAGTCGATAGTCTACACAGATCACAAAAGTCTGAAGTATCTTTTGACTCAGAAGGATCTGAACTTGAGGCAGCGCCGATGGATTGAACTGTTGAAGGACTACGACTGTTCAATTGAGTACCATCCGGGTAAGGCTAACGTGGTGGCTGACGCGTTGAGCCGGAAGGTCGTGACGGACTTAAGAACGATGTTTGCTCACCTCAGCCTATATGACGATGGAAGTCTTTTGGCAGAACTGCAAGTTAAGCCAACTTGGATCAAGGAGGTTAAGGAAAAGCAATTGGTGGATGACCGTTTAAATGCGCGAAGGTCGCAAGTTCAGGATGGTGGTTTGGAAGAGTACAGTTTGTCTAGTGATGGTGTATTATGTTTTCAGGGACGAGCTTGTATGCCGAAAGATGTGGACTTGAGGCAAAGAATTCTTCAAGATGCACATAGCAGCCCATACGCTATGCATCCTGGAGGAAGCAAGATGTATGGAGATTTGCGGAAACAGTTTTGGTGGCTAGGGTTGAAGCGTGAGGTAACTAAATTCGTGGGAAAGTGTCTGACGTGTCAGCAGGTGAAGGCTGAACACCAGTTGCCGTCAGGGTTACTTCAACCAGTGAAGATCCCTTAGTGGAAATGGGAGAGGATCACTATGGATTTCGTCAGTGGGCTACCCCTCACGCCCAGCAAGAAGGACGCAGTTTGGGTAATTATGGACCGTCTGACTAAATCAGCTCACTTCATACCGGTGAGAATGGATTATTCCCTTCAGAGGCTAGCAAAGTTGTATGTGCTTGAGATAGTAAGATTGCATAGTGTGCCAGTATCAATTATCTCGGATAGGGATTCGAGGTTCACGTCAAGGTTCTGGAAAGCGTTGCATCAGGCCTTGGGTACACGATTGGATTTCAGTACAGCTTTCCATCCACAGTCTGACGGGTAGTCAGAAAGGGTCATACAGATTTTAGAAGATATGCTAAGAGGATGTGTTTTGGATTTCAGTGGTAGTTGGGAGGAGTACCTACCGTTGGCGGAATTCACTTATAACAATAGTTATCAAGCGAGTATTCAGATGGCACCATACGAAGCACTGTAGGGACGAAAATGCCGTACTCCTACGTGTTGGACGGAGTTGGGTGAACGACAGGTTTTGGGTCCAGAGTTGGTGACGGAAACTGAAGATAAAGTTAAGGTGATTTGGGCTCGTCTTAAGGAAGCGTCGGATAGACAGAAGTCTTATGCTGATCTTAAGCGCAAGGAAATGGAGTATGCAGTAGGCGATAAAGTCTTTCTGAAGGTGTCTCCTTGGAAAAAGGTATTGAGATTTGGGCAAAAAGGGAAGCTAAGCCCAAGGTTCATTGGCCCATATACAGTGATAAAGCGAGTGGGACCAGTGGCTTATCAGCTTGAGTTGCCGTCAGAGTTGAGTCAGATTCATGACGTCTTTCATGTGTCAATGCTTAGACGGTATCGGTCAGACCTATCACACGTTGTACCAGTGGCCGAGATTGAGGTAAACTCAGACTTATCCTTCGAGGAAGAACCAGTTCAGATATTAGATCGAGATGTCAAGGTTTTACGTAGGAAGTCAGTGCCCTTGGTGAAAGTGCTATGGCGGAACCATGGTGTAGAGGAAGCTACGTGGGAACCCGAGGATGTGATGCGGCAACAATACCCCCATCTCTTTTGATCAGGTAATTTCGAGGACGAAATTATTTTAAGGGGAGTAGAACTGTAACATCCTAAAATAGGGGTTATTTGTGGTTGAATTACTTTGCTTGTGTTTGAATTTCTACGATGTTATTCGTAGTATAATAGGACTTGGTTAGGGACCTTGAGTAGGCTCGAGTGGTTGAAAATTTTATTTATAAGCTTTAAAGGTAGGGAGCCCTAGTAAGTAGGGGTTACAAGGTAAAATGAAGGATTATTTGACATTAAAAAGGCCTTGGAAAAGTGGCGAAAAGGAGGCCACTTAAAGGCTGGAGATGACGCCACAAGGGGGAGCAAGGGGGAGCCTGGGTTCGAGTCGCGGAGTCTCCCTTTTTACTCTTTAGTTTGGACGGCAATAGGGGGAGAGAATTTCTCTGTTTAAACTCTTTTAGATAATAAGGATAGTATTAAGTTTTAATTAGATTTTCTTTGATTAATCTTTAATAGTTGGCCAGAGAAAATTTAGGCATGTGAATTATTCAAATAAATTTGAATTAATTCAAATGGTTGGTCAAGAGCAATTCAAGGAAGTTGTCAAGATTTTGAACTCTTCATGGGAAGAGTGGACGGCAAGCATAGGGGGGATGCCGAAATTTCCTTAAGGCTATTCATCTTTTATTTTTTTTCTTCTTTTCTTCATTCGCAAATAGCCAAAATTCCTCTGCTCATCTTTTATTTTCTCCTTCTCATTCTCTCAAGCCGAAACCTTTATCAACATTTTTCTCTCCTATTTGTTTTGCTTAAACACCAAAAATCTCCTCTACTCCCTTCTTTGCCGAAACTCCATCTCTTTTCCATTATTTTCTTTCTTCCCTTTAGCCGAATATACCCCTTTGTTGTGCCGAAATTCTTCTCTCCTACTTGGAACCCCTTTGGCCGAATATTAAAGTGGGATAGATCTCTTCAGGTTTTCGTTGACAATCGATTTGGCAAAGGTAGGTAGTCATAGCCGAATGCTATTTTTCTTCTCTTACATCTTTAATCGATTTTTACAAAGGGTGAAGGCCGATTTCGGCAATTGATGGCTAGGGTGTTATTTACCCCTCTTTGAAACCGATTTGTTGTTGGGCTTCGGGATTTGTGAAGTATTCAATCTCCATTCGTTAGTAATCAAACTTGGCAAGTGGTGGTAAGAATCTATTTTAGTAAGTTACTTAGTTGTGATTAAAAAGCCGAAGGCTATTAACATGTAATTGCCGATTATAGGGAAGCAGAAACACTTGGGTGTGGTGGCTAGTATTCAAAGGCGATTAGGTGAGATTTCGGGTTCAAGTGATAACCTTTAGATTTTTTTGGTTTGGCTGAATAGGCCATGTCATTAAACCTTTGTGTTTGGCCGAATATAGGAGCAGGAAAACTTGTGTGGCCGATTTATCTTTTCGAGATTTAGAATCACGGTGATAACAGTGTACATACACACTTTATGACTAATTAAAATGCTAAATATTCTGTGTATGCTAAATCTGATTTGTAGATTTGGGAGTTAATACCATAAAAGGGTATAAGCAATGAATTCAGGTAAGTCCTTGTTGTTATGATGCTTTTGAGAAGCATGAAATATGTGGTATATGTGGCATATAGCATATGGTTGATGATAAATCTGTTCGATGACTATTAAATAAACCTATGGGCATGAAATCTGTTAACTGCATATTATTGATTGATGTGGGTTGCTGAGAGGAGGGGGAAGTGATATTCGTGTCGACGGACACTAGTGGTTTGATACCACATTTCGTGACTACGGTCACCAGAGGTTTGGCACCTCCAGAGGTTTGGTACCTCATAGCGTCTCGTCCCAGTGGCTCAGCACCACAGTGGGTTGGCCTCACAGATTATAATAAGGGATTGACGCCAGTGATTTGGTATCACACGATGGGTTGGCCCCATCATCTGATTGTGACTTCGGGTCACTAGTGGTTTGGCACCACAAGTATTGACGGATATTGTGACTATAAGTCACCAGTGGTTTGGCACCACCAGTGGTTTGGTACCACATGGGGTAGAGAAAGGTGTTACGGATGGTTAGGTTGGGTGCATGATTTAGTGCATGTTAATTTGTTATAAACTGTGTATGATGTAGCATTAAACCGGGGGAAGGGTTACACATTGAGTCTTGGTGACTCACCTTCTCCTTTAATTTTTCAGGTGACTCGTAGATCGCGGATAAGGAGCCGGATGGACTCGAGGTGGCCATGCAGTGAAATTAGGGATTTACTGAACTTTGAATTTTATTTATTTTCTGTTGGTTTTATTTTAATCAAGTTGTAATAAGGCCTCCTAGAATTATTTTGTTTTATTATTTTTCATGTTTTGAATAGTTTGGTTAAGTTATTGAATGATATTAAAATAAGTACAGATGTTTTCTCAAATTCAAACGAAAAATGTTTTATCGTGCCATCGGGTACATTTGGAATCTATAGCAATTCGACTTAATAAATATTTTTACTCATACTAAGTATGGTTTTAGCAAGACAATTGAAAATGAACGGTTTTCGACAAAACTTAAATCAACTTAAAGGGATTTTTACCAAAATGTTTTCCTTGTAACAAACCAGATTCGGTCGTAATGTTTGGACCGGGTTTGGGGTAATGTGTTATATGTGCGGCTAAGCGTATGGAACTAAGAACCCCGGAGGATGAAGTAGTAGTAATGATCGGAGAAGATGGTTGGAAAATGGTGTAAGGCATTCTTAGCCTTCGTAAGTGCGTTAGGTGGGAAAGAAGAAGGTGTCCGTGGAGTTAGAACTGTAAGGAACTTTGAGGATGTATTTACGGAGGAATTACAGAATACCCCGGATAGGAGGTGGAATTTGGAATAGATTTGCTACCGAGAACGACTCCCTGTGTCAATTGCTCCATACCGAATGGCGCCAAAGGAGTTGGTTGAGCTCAAGGCTCAAATCCAAGAGTTGTTGGATCGTGGGTTCATCTGACCCAGTGTGTCTCCATGGGGAGCACCGGTCCTATTTGTAAAGAAGAAGGACGGAACTATGCGTATGTGCATAGATTATCGTCAGTTGAACAAGCTGACCATTAAGAACAAGTATCCTTTGCCAAGGATCGATGACTTGTTCAATCAGCTGAAGGGGGCCGCAGTGTTTTCAAAGATCGACTTAAGGTCGGGATATCACCAGTTGAAGGTGAATGAGGCTGATATCCATAAGACCGCTTTTAGGACAAGATACGGCCATTTTGAGTTTGTGGTGATGCCGTTTGGATTGACGAACGCTCCAGCCGCGTTCATGGACATGATGAATCGGGTTTTTCAACCTTATTTGGATAGGTTCGTCGTTGTGTTCATCAACGATATTTTGGTGTACTCTAAGTCGGAAGAGGAGCATGATGAGCATCTCTGAGTGGTGTTGGAAGTGTTAAGGGAGAAGAAGCTTTATTCCAAATTCAGTAAGTGTGAATTTTGGCTTAAGGAAGTGGCATTTTTAGGACATGCGGTATCCGCAAAGGGAATAAGAGTGGACCCTAGGAAGATCGAAGCTGTGTTGGATTGGAAACTACCTAGGTCCGTGGCTGAAATTCGAAGTTTCTTAGGCTTGGCAGGCTATTACAGAAGGTTTGTGGAAGGGTTCTCGTCAATAGCCGCGCCTTTGACAAAGTTGCTACGGAAGGAAGTACCCTTTGAATGGACTAATAAGCAACAGGAGAGCTTTGAAAAGCTTAAGAAGGTATTGACGGAAGCTCCAGTGTTAATTCAGCCGGAGGCAGGAAAAGATTTTGTGGTGTACTGTGACGCTTCTCATACGGGATTAGGCTGTGTGCTAATGCAAGAAGGAAAAGTAGTCGCTTATGCGTCTCGGCAGTTAAGGCCGCATGAGGTTAATTATCCAACCCATGACTTGGAACTAGCAGCAGTGGTTTTCGCCCTTAAGGTTTGGAGGCACTACCTTTATGGAGAAAGGTCAGTTATCTACACAGACCACAAAAGTCTTAAGTACTTGTTGACTCAGAAGGAGTTGAACTTAAGGCAGCGAAGGTGGGTGGAATTGTTGAAGGACTACGATTGTTCGATAGAGTATCATCCAGGCAAGGCAAATGTGGTAGCTGATGCTCTAAGTAGGAAGGTTGTAGCGGATCTAAGGGCTATGTTCGCCCACTTAAGTCTGTATGATGATGGAAGTCTGTTGGCAAAGTTACAAGTCCAGCCCACATGGCTAAAGGAGGTGAAAGAGGGACAGTTGGCTGATAAGGACCTAAGTGCTAAGTTACAACAAGTTCAGAACGGAGAATTAAAGGATTATGGCGTCAATGATGAAGGAGTATTGTACTACAAAGGAAAGGTCTGTATGCCGAGGGACAAGGCGTTGAGACAAAGGATTCTTCGGGAAGCGCATGGTAGCCCTTACGCTATGCATCCCGGAGGCATTAAGCTGTATAGAGATCTAAGGGAACAATTTTGGTGGTCTGATCTTAAACGAGAAGTGACGGAATTCGTGGGAAAATGTTTGACGTATCAGCAAGTTAAGGCTGAACACCAAGTCCCATCAGGATTGCTTCAACCAATTGACATTCCACAATGGAAGTGGGAGAGAATTACCATGGACTTTGTTAGTGGGCTTCCCCTTACGCCTACTAAGAAGGACTCGGTATGGGTGATAGTGGACTGTTTGACCAAGTCCGCGCACTTTATTCCAGTAAGAGTGGATTATTCTCTTCAAAAGTTAGCTAAGTTATATGTGGCGGAAATCGTGAGGTTACATGGAGTACCTGTGTCAATCATCTCTGATAGAGACCCAAGGTTTACGTCTCGATTTTGGAAGGCACTTCAAACAGCGTTAGGCACTAAGTTGGACTTCACTACGGCTTTTCATCCACAATCGACGGCGATCGTAACGGGTTATACAAGTGTTGCGGGACATCTTTGCCGAGGTCGTGTGATGGATTTTCAAGGAAGTTGGGAAGATTACTTGCCTTTAGCTGAGTTCGCCTACAACAACAGCTATCAGGCTAGCATCCGGATGGCACCATATGAAGCATTGTATGGTAGGAAGTGTAGAATACCTACCTGTTGGATCGAGTTAGGAGAACGTCGAGTTTTGGGTCCAGAGTTAGTGGCAGAGACTGAAGAGAAAGTTGAGTTAATTCGAGCACGATTAAAGGAAGCCTCGATAGGCGTAAATCGCAGCACCTTAAACGCGGAAGGAAATAGAGTTTGAAGTGGGAGACCAAGTGTTTCTGAAAGTCTCGCCTTGGAAAAAGGTTATGAGGTTCGGTCGCAAAGGGAAGTTAAGCCCAAGGTTTATAGGGCCCTATCGAGTATTGAAGCGAGTTGGGCCAATGGCATACCAATTGGAGTTGCCACCAGAGTTGCAACAGATGCATGACGTATTCCATGTATCCATGCTACGTCGCTACCGATCGGATCTGTCCCATGTGGTACCAGTTGAAGAAGTGGAGCTAAGTCCAGACTTATCCTACGAGGAAGAGCCAATTCGGATCTTGGAACGTGATGTGAAAGTATTACGAAGGAAGTCAGTTCCTCTAGTCAAAGTGTTATGGCGTAATCATGGATCGGAAGAAGCTTCATGGGAGTCAGAGGAGACAATGCGACAGCAATACCCTAATTATTTTAGTTAGGAAATTTCGAGGACGAAATTGTTTTAAGGGGGTAGAATTGTAACATCCTCAAAAGGGCCTATGCATTTTCGGTTTAATTGTACGAAATGACAAGTCTTAAGTACTATGAATAAATTTCTAATATTTTTGGAAATGAAAATGGAAATGAATATTTTTGGAAACCTAGAAATGCATGGAAATGAAAATGGACATGAACATTTTTGAAACACGAAAATGTAAGGAAATGATTCAAAAATGGAAAGTAAACATTTTTGGAAACCTGGAAATGTAAGGAAATGATTCAAAAATGGAAAGTAAACATTTCTGGAAACTTGGAAATGTAAGAAAATGGCAAGTTTACAGAGTCGATCAAAAATTTTAGGAAACTTAGAAATGACTTAGAAATGTCAAGTTTTAAAGTTTAAAATAGGGAAGTAAGGCAAGGTGGCCTTAAAAGAAAAAGTTTGTGAAATTTGACACACAAATAGGCTTGGAAAAGTGGCCTGAAGATGCCACTTAGGGCCTATGGAAATGGCGCCATATGCAGGAGGAATGGGCCTGGGTTCGAGTCACTTGGGAAGCAAATAAAAAGATTTTTATTTTGCTTCCAGAAACACAAGGATGGACGGCAACAAGGCTCTCAAAAAGGGAATTTTATTCTCTTTAAAATTCGGCTAATAAGTTGATAAATAAAGGATTTTTTTCTGGATTATTTGAGGAGATACATGATGGATTAAATACTTTTATTTTAGATAAAGTGATAATATTATCACATATGAGGAGTAGTGGCCAAGTAAGGGACTCTCCTATTGATAATTTCGGCTAAAGGAGGAAAATTAAGGCTATTCTCTCATCTTTCTAAGTGTTTGCCGAAAATTCCCTAACAAACTCTCTCTCTCGAATTTTTTCTCTCTTTTTCTTCTCCTTTTTCTTCATTTGTCAAGCCGAAACCTCTTTGATTCCTGTTTAAGTCTCCATAGCCGAATCTCTGTGGCTTCAATCAAGGGTGCCGTCGACTGTGGTGATAAGGTAAGAATAATGGATTCTTGTTGTTTTTTTCTTTCAACCAAGATTTGGGAACTGATTCTTTTGGTTGTCTTTTGGCCGAATAATAAAGGAGGAATTCCGGGATTTCAGATCTAAGGATTTAAGGTAGGAAAAGCATGGTTTAGGCCAAAGGCCAATTGATTTAAGATTATTAAGTGATATGGAAATCAGATCTAACATATGTGTGTAGGGATTTCAACATCTCCATCGCCAAGGGTTACTTTTTGGGATGTGAAATCACAAGGTATGTGTTTAAGATATTTGGCCAAGGCTATTTTAAATATTTAGATTTATTATCGTGTTTAAACTAACTTTGTGGAGTAATATAGTGTTTAGCCGAATTTACAAGGGAGGAAATAGAAAGATCCGGCACTTGATTCTTAAAATCAATTAAGTTACAAGGTAAGTAATACAAATCCTAGTTGTATTTGGAAAAATGGCCGAATGGTCTTTTAAATAGTAAGTGATTAACTTATGTAGGATTTGAGATCTAAATCATGTCGGTTCTCTCTCTCGAGATTTTCGAGGACTTCATTAAGCGAATCAGTGTGTACTCCACACTATTTTTGTAATATGAATTATGGTTGCATATATTAAAATATATGTTAGTAGGAATATGAGCATGGCTAAAGTACCATGTTATGGTACTAAGTACTCAGGTACGTTTCCTACTTCTACTAGGAATATGAAAAATGTTATTTGTAACATGAGAATATGATAAGAATTTGAACTATGGTATATTATGCATATTAATGGGGCATTTGGTTGTATATTGAAAGGGGAAGTGAAAAGTGGTGATTTAAGACCACGATGTCTCGAAAAGTGGTGACTTACGACCACGATGTCTGAAAAAGTGGTGATCTAAGACCACGATGTCCTGAAAAGTGGTTTCCTAAAACCACGGATCACGAGCCTGCCCATAAATTGGTGTGTAGCGGAAGGAGGGTCGACTTAGTAGTCCCCACGGTGTGTTTGGCAGTGCACGGGGTGTGTAGCGGATGGACAACTAGGTTTGGGATTGGGAATGCATCATAACTTGTATTTCATGACTGAATATATGACTATTGTATGCCTGATTCCATTATGATTTGGTGTTGTGTACACATTGAGTCTGTTTGACTCACCCTGTTGGGGAAATATTTTTTTTCAGATGATGAGCAATAATGGACCGGGTTGGCAGGAGCTAAAGGTGGCCATGCATCGCAAGGAGAAATTAAGAGATTTGGATTTTATTTTTACTAAGTACTTTAATTTTATTTTGGGTTTTGATTGATGTGATAAGGCCATAAGGCCCAAGTTGGATTTCTTTATTTCTGTTAAATTTTTTTTTTACTATGTTACGAACTATTTTTGATTAAAGTTCAAGTTAAAATTATTTATTTAAAAACAAACCCTAAACTATTTTGCCATCGTAATTAAATGATTTCTAAGTAAAATAAGGGGGTTCCGATCTAAGCCCAACCCAAAAAAATATTTTTCTAAAATTTCACAAATTTTCTCTAAGTAACAAAGAACCTTGAAACCGATTTTCTTAAGGAACATACCAGATCCGGTTCAGGCTCGTGGGCCGGGTGTGGGGTGTTTCAACGTCGTTTTCAAAAATCACGGTTTATAAGATCTCTATTTTAATTTATCGATTTATCAATCAACCTTTGAGATTAGTAGTGTTTTATCATATGTTTAAAATGAAGCTTATTTTCTTGATTTTAACAAAGCAATACCTATTTTGGTACGAATCACAAAGATGTTTTTTTCATTTCCTTCATGTGACATAACCAATCCGCTCATAACGTATGGGCCGAGTTTGGGGTGTTACATTAGAACTGAACCCTCCATGGTTATTTAAGGAAGCTTTCGACCAAAGCTAAATCTTCTTGCATGATAGGTAAATTTTAACTGTTTTCGATGATTTTTTTTTTGTGATCGTTATAACTAGGTCTAGCTAACCCGTTCCGCTATTTTTGAAACTGTCAAAAATTTTAGATGTTACCATTGATGAACTCTTGTTATTTTGGATGTTAAATGATGAGATGGAAACTTTAGTTGTTGATTTTAATTAGTTTATTTAATAATTTTGTAAGTTTTTGAGTTAAGGATCAATTTGATTAAATATTAAAATTGACATGGTATTATTGAGAATTTTAAATAGTATTGAATTTTAATAATATGGAAATCAATTCGGCAAGCTTAGGGTTGATAATTTTGGAATTTCGGATTTAGGGACTAAATTGTGAGAAATGTAAAGGTTTAGGAAAAATGTATAATTAAAGAAAAGTTAAGGGTCATGTGCATTGAATTGAGTGTGAAGTGCATTTGAAATTAATACATTGTATTTAATTACTATATAGATCAAGAACCAAGCCAAAAGACAATAATCGTGGAAAAAGGAAAATTGTGGACTAGTCCCTACTTTGCAACCAGAAGTAATTTAGGTAAGTTCATAGTATTTGTAACGCCCCAAAACTTGGCCTAGATGTAACACCCCTAACCCGAACCTGTCGCCAAAATAGGGTTACAGAGTATTATCGAAGTTTACTATTTAAATGGACATAATATTCAAACATTTGATAACATATAACATTCATGTCAGAAATCAATCATAATAATGCATATTGTTCCTAATATGAACCCTCGAGGCCCAAAATACACTTTAAAAACAAATCAGAACTAAATTGAAAACTCAGAAAATATTTTGGAAACATTTGAAATTTCCAAAGCTACAAGGGCCACACGGCTGTATGGCCAGGCTGTGTGGGAATTTGAATTAAGGGCACACAGCTGTGTCCAAGCCCGTGTCCGTGCCTGTGTAACTCATTAACTTGTGCCACAAGGCCAAGCCAAATGCCCGTGTGCTAGGCCGTGTTAGCATACTGACTTGCACTCTATAAAAGATACAGAGGACACATGGGCGTGGCACGACTGAGACACACAACTGTGTCTCTGTCCGTATGGATGAAAATAGGCCATTTTACAAGACACTTGGCATCCACCTACACTCAACATTTTGCAAATACATAAGTCATAAATAGGCATCCAAAACAAGCCAAAATCAAGCTTTAAACATGTAAAATCATCACATAAAACCAATGTGCCCTTAGGCACCTCAAATGACAACTCATAACATCTAAATCTAAACATTCAATATATCCAATTTTTTAACTAACTCATATGCATATTTATACCAAAACTTACCATGTAGATCATTAATCTAAACATACCATTTATTGCCATTTATGTACTTGACCTCTAGCATCAAATGGTCATGTAAGTCAATTGTAATTTGTTCACTAAAAACACCAATACAAATCATTCAAAAGCTAACCTCATTATACGTATATGCTTTCATCAATAAGCACTAAATCACTCCAAATTATAATACACATCCAAATACATAATCAACTACCATTTAAATTTTCATCCATCAAACATAAATCAATTCACATATTACCTATACCAAACCACACATTCAAATATGATAAGGCCATTTATATATACATAGCAAAATGTACCCAAGTACAAGCCAAAACATATGGCCAAACACCAACATCACACATAAGCCAACATTAGCCTAAATAACCTATACATGCCATTATAACTGAAATTAAACAACTGAATGTACCAAAAGAGCCGATAGATAATATGATATAGCTCAAACAAGCTTCCAACTCAAACGAGCTTTCGAATCACTATAAAATACGAAAATAACACATAGTAAGCATTTAAGCTTAGTAAGTTCATATAAGACAGAATTTAACTTACCATTTAACCACAGTTTAGGTAAGTAAACATAGCATATCCCAACCAATTTGGCCAAAAGCCTAAACACATGTTCACCAATATATTAGCCATGTAAATTACATATAAAATTCAATACACATGGATGATTTCAACAAGTAACCACATTTCATATACATGTATTATTCATTTCATATATCAATATATCATGTAATATCACTTTCATGTATTTCATGTAAGTGCCTGTAATAGTTCATACCGAACTCATATAATCCCATAACAGAACTGTGCTCGCTAAACCATTTAGAATATCGATAGATACGCGGGTAGTACACACGAGGTGTACTGAACTGTAATCCATCAATTTACGTACATGCATACGAACTGTAAACAGTAAGCTCCTCCGAGCTGAATAATAGTAAGCTCCTCTGAGCTAAATAACGATAACCGCATACGAGTTGAGTATCTGTAAGCTCATAAAAGCTGAAATCGGTAACCCTAATGACATGTCATTTGTATCCTACGAATTCCTAATGTTCAAACGGGGCTCAGTAGTCATCATATGTCGTCGGATATGCGATCGGTAACTATATATAGCAATTATACAATCCACATATATATATATTTCAATTAAAGCATATAAATAAACAATTTAATTACACGAACTTACCTCAATGAGTATTCGTAGATATGGAGGCGACTAATCCAAGATTCTCTTTGCCTCAATCTAACTCCGTACGAGGTCTAACTGGATATATACGAATGAATTTAACTTTATTCAATATAATTCATATTCAATTTAGTCCAACACACATTTTTGGAAAAATTACCATTTTGCCCCTCTACTTTTAATTCTTTGCAATTTAGTCCTTATCTCATAAAAATGGAAATTTGCACAATTTCATTACAACCCATCATAGTCAAATTATATACATGCTTACATTAGCCCACATATTTCACAAATTAACAATTTTACCACACAATTTATCACATTTTTCAATTTAATTCCTAATTGATAATTTCATCGAAAATTCCTTTACAAAAGTTGTTTATGTAACAAAAACCATTCATTTTCTACCATTAAACTTCAAAACCCTAACATGTTCATCAATGGAAAAACTCAATACTTTAACAACTTCACAATTTAGTCCCCGGGCTAGCTAGATTAAGCCACAACGATCCTGGAAACATAAAAATTATCCAAATTGGGACAAAAATCACTCACCAATTGAGCTTCAAAGTAGCCAAACCCTAGCTTCAACAAAAATGGATTTCTTCTCTTCACAGTCGGTTAAAGAAAGAAGAAAAGATGATACTTGGCTTTTATTTTAATTAATTTTAACTTTTATTACAAATTTCCAAAATTAACCTTAATAAACATTAATAATTACAAAATTGCCAAGCCATTATCATCCACTAACATAATAATTTCTAATTACCATATAAGGATCTCTACTTTAAAGTTCTATAGCTATTTAATACCTTTAGCTATTAGAACTCAACTTTTATACTTTACGCGATTTAGTCCTTTTTATCAAATTGAGCATGTAAATAGTAAAATTTCTTAACGAAATTTTTATACGATATTTCTATCATGTAGTAGACCATAAAATAATAATAAAATAATTTTTCTAACTTCAGATTTGTGGTCCCAAAACCATTGTTTTGATTTCATTAAAAATGGGCTGTTACAACTCTCCCCCTAAAGGGATTTTCGTCCCCGAAAATCTTACCAGAAAGGAGGTTCGGATATTTCTTTCTCATAGCTTCCTCAGGTTCCCAAGTAGATTCTTCTATTCCATGTCTCGTGCCAAAATTCTGATCGGTTCTTCACTATATGTCATATTAGGTTGAATCTCGACATCCGTCAAAGAAATAACATGTGAAGGGTCAGATCGATATCGTAGCAACATAGACACGTGAAAGACATTATGAATTCTTTCAAGTTTTGACAATAAAGCTAATCTGTATGTAACAGGTCTGACTCTTTTAGTAATCTCATACGACCCGATAAATCGAGGACTCAGCTTTCCTTTACAACCGAACCGAAGAATTTTCTTTCAGAGCAAAACTTTCTGTCACTGACTTGAAACTCTATATCTTTATGTTTAAGATCTGCATAAGATTTCTGATGATCCAAAGCTACTTTCAAACTATCTCGGATCACTTTCACTTTTTCCTTAGTCTTGCGAATCAAATCAACCCCGTGTATCTTTTTCTCACTGAGCTCAGTTTAGTATAATGGAGTTCTACATTTACAACCATACAGAGACTCATACGGTGCCATCTTTATGCTCAACTAAAAACTATTATTATACACAAATTCGACAAACGGTAAATATTTCACCCAGTTGCCTTCGAACTCTAAAACACAACAACGAAGCATATCTTTCGAGAATGTGAATCACTCTCTCAGACTGATCATTAGTCTAAAGGTGAAATGTAGTGCTAAAATACAATCGCGTACCCAGAGCTTCATGTACGTTTCTCTAGAATCATGATGTAAACTATGGATCTCTATCTGAAATAATGGAGACTGGCACTCCGTCTAATCTGACAATCTTAGAAACATCTAACTCAGCTAATCTGTCAAGTGAGAAATCTGTACGTACCGGAATAAAATGTGCAGACTTCGTCAAATGATCAATAATAACCCAGATAGAATCTTCCTTTTTCAGAGATAGAGGTAACCCCGATACGAAATCCATAGTAACTCTATCCCATTTTCACTCATGTATCATCACTGGCTGTAACAGTCCTAAAGGTAACTGATGTTTAGCTTTAACTTGCTGACATATAAAACATCTGGATACAAAGTTAGAAATCTCGCGTTTCATTCCCGGCCACCAGTACATTTGTCTCAAATCACTATATATTTTATTGCTCCACGGAGTATTGCTCCACGGAGGAACAAACAAGCTACCACTATGATCTTCGTGCAAAATTTTCTGTATAAGCTCTGAATTCTTTGATACACAAACTCTACTTCTGAATAACAAACAATCATCGAGTCCTATCTGAAACTCTGAATTAGAAGTCGACTCACAGTGTACCCGTTTAGCTAACATCTCACTATCATATTTCTGAGCTTCGCAGATTTAACACCCCTAACCCTTATCCGTCGTCAGAATAGGGTTTCAAAGTGTTACTGGAACATTCAAAACATTTATCGGTTAATTTAAGAAAGTTACTATTTATTCATCGAGGTCATTCATAATGTCCCTTAGATGGACCCTCGAGGCCCAATACGAGCATTAGAATCAAGTGAGGGCTAAATCGGGAACTCAGGGATTTTTTTGTGAAATTCCAAAATTTTCCAAGGTGTAGAGCTCACACACCCGTGTGGTCCAAGGGACATGCCCGTGTGACCCTTAGACACGCCCGTGCCTCAGGCCGTGTCTGATTTAGGTTACTCTCTGACTTGCACCAGGCAGCCATACCACACGCTCGTGTGCTAGGCTGTGTGGTTATTTAGTTCAATTCGAATTAGGTGTAGGTTTCACACGGCCAAGACACACGCCTATTTTCAAGGCCGTGTCTCCCAACCGGCTGAGACATACGCCGGTGTCTCTACCCATGTGCTCAATTTTAAGGATTCTATTTTCTCAAATTTAAGGTGCAGGGGACACACGGCCTGGCTACACGCCCATAGGTAGGCCTTGTGTCATACACGGTCTAGACACATGCCCATGCGTCTGCCCATGTGGAAAAAATAAAGCCATTTCCTAGCCTCATTTGTCACCCAAATTTACCATTTTCCTACACCAAACATACCAAGTACAATCCAACCATTCCAAGCATTCAAATAAGCAAATTTCATCATTCAACATGGCCTATCGTTGCATGCATACATGTTTACTATCTTACCTTGGTTTAGTTCATGTGTTAAACATGATCAACTACTTAACATACATACATAGTCACCATAGCATAACTTTACAATTATATCAAAACAGCCATTACTTGTAACATCCTGGAAATGGGCCTATGCATTTTTGATTTAATTATATAAAATGGCATGTCTTATGTGTTATGAATGTATGGTGAACATTTTTGGAAACCTGGAAATGTAAGGAAATGACTTGGAAATGTAAGGAAATGTCTTGTCTTGGAAATGTAAGGAAATGACTTGGAAATGGAAGGAAATGTCTTGTCTTGGAAATGTAAGGAAATGATTTGGAAATGTAAGGAAATGACTTGGAAATGTAAGGAAATGACTTGGAAATGTAAGGAAATGATTTGGAAATGATTCAAAAGTGGAAAGTGAACATTTCTAGAAACTTGGAAATGTAAGGAAATGTCAAGTTTAAAGAGGCAAACGAAAATTTTTGGAAACTTAGAAATGACTTAGAAATGTCGAGTTTTAAAGTTTAAAAGAGGAAATTAAGGCAAGATGGCTCAAGAGAAAAAGTATGTGAAATTTGACATGCAAACAGGCTTGGAATAGTGGCCTGGAGATGCCACTTAGGGCCTCTGGAAATGGCGCCACATGCAAGGGATTGGGCCTGAGTTCGAGTCACAGGAAAGCAAATAAAAGAAATTTTATTTTGCTTCCGAAGAAGAAGTGAGGTGGATGGCACAAGGCTATAATTTAGGAGCCTTTATTCTTTTATTTTTAAGAGATAAATAGTGGATAAATAAGGGATAAATAATGGATTTATTTTAGATTATTTTCAAGAGATAAATGAGGAATTATTCTTTAATTAGGAAAATAAGGGAGAAGTGATGGCCAAGTAAGGGACTTTGAGTTTAATAATTTCGGCTAAGTAAGGATAGTTGCTGAATTATCTTTTATTTTATGAGATAATTAAAGAGATAAAGCTATCAAAATAGAAGAGTGATGGCCAAGTAAGGGATTCTAAGTTAGTAAATTCGGCTATATAAGGAAAAGAGGGCCATTCATCATTCTTTCTCTCAACCCTTCTCTCTGTCGAATTTCCTAGAGCATTTGTTCTTCTTTTTGTTAGCCAAAGCCGAAAATTCAAGATATCACCATTAGCCAATTTCTTTTCTTTCTAATCTATCAAAAGCCGAATCTTTGAGGGGCTTCAAGCATAGGTGCTATCGATTTCTTCAAGAAAGGGTAAGAACAAGTTTTGATTTCTAATCTTTTCTTTTAGATTTGTCGAAATCTAGGACTAATCCCATCAATATTCTTATTTGCCGAAATTTGGAAGGATTCTTTCGGGATTTTTGCCATAGTCGACTATAAAGGAAAAGATCTTCGGGATTTGACCATCAAGGTAAGTCATATCTGACATTTGGCCAAGGGTCATTGATTGTGATTAAAGGTTAGAAGTTGATCTAACATGTGGTTTTAGGGATTTCGACAGAAGCTATAACCAAGGGATAATTTCGGGATTTAAGATCCTTAAGGTAAGTGACTATGAATATTCGGCCAAGGCCTATTTTAGTAGTTAGATCTATTTTTATGTGTTTTAAGTCGAAAACTAACCGATTCAAGGGATCTAGTGATTAGCCGATTTCAAAGGGGAAGAATACAAGTTTCCGGGATTTGATTAATTATCAAATCGACATCAAGGTAAGAAAGTGGATATAATAATCCTTCGGGATTTGATTAAATTAGCCGAATAGGCTTTTTCCTAAAATACTAAATGTGGCCAAATGTAGGGATTTAGGATCTAAAGCGATAGATCGGTTTTTCGGGATTTCAAGGAATTCGTTAAGCTAATCAGGTGTGTACCCCACACTATTTCATAATATGTTTTATGGCTATGTTTAATTAATATATGTGATATTAAGAATGTGAATATGGCTAAGGTACCATAATGTGGTACAAAGTACTCAGGTACGTTTCCTACTCCTACTAGGAATATGAAATATGTTATTTGTAACATGAGAATAAGAATGTGAACTTTGGCATATTAATGCATATTACAAAATGGGGCATATGGGTTATTGAAAGGGGAAGTGAATGTGGTGACCTAAGACCACGAACACGGTGACCTAAGACCGTGGTATCTGAATGTGGTGACCTAAGACCACGATGTCTGAATCTGCGGTGACCTAAGACCGCGATATCTCGAATGTGGTGACCTAAGACCACAAATGCGGTGACCTAAGACCGCGATATGGAGTGTAGCGAAAGGAGGGTCGACTTAGTAGTCCCCACGGTGTACAGGTTGGTACGGGGGAGTGTAGTGGATGGCTTGTTAGGTTTGGGTTGGGAATGCATCATAATTTGTATGCTATGATATGAATGTGTAATATTTGTTATGCCTGATTCTATTATGATTTAGTGTTGTGTACACATTGAGTCTGTTGACTCACCCCGTTGAGGGACCATGTTTCAGGTGATGAACAGTAATGGACCGGGACGGTAGAACTTGTGGTGGCCATGCTCAACATGAAGTTTTTATTTTTATGGACTATTAATTTTTAAGTACTCCGAGTTATTTGGATTTACTTGATGCAATAAGGCCATAAGGCCATAGTGCACTATTTTATTTCTATTTTTATTTATTATGTTTCGAAATTTTTATTAAGTTAAAGATTAAGAAATTTTCATTTAATATACTCTATATATTTTGATCTTTTAAAATTTAAAAGGGTTTTTATTATAAAACGATTTTGTTTTCTACTCGAGCCCAACCCAAAACAATATTTCTTTCAAAACACACTATTTTCCCAAAGTAACAAAAGAACTTTGAACCAGTTTACTTGAGGAACATACCAAATCTGGTCAAAGCTCGTGGGCCGGGTTTGGGGTGTTTCATTACTAGTCATTCCAATGGTTAGATTACAAGCATCATCTATATTTACATGCCAATATGGCCAACATATCCTATACATGCCATTACAACCATATTTGATTTACTATATTGTACCGTCATAGGTCGATGGATAGTGTGAGTGATCTCTGCTGAGCTTCCAATCCAACGAGCTTTCGATTTACTCTAAAACAGGGGAAAACAAAATGGGGTAAGCATAAAATGCTTAGTAAGTTCGTATAACATGGTACTTACTTACCATTCATTCTATTTTGAGGTAACTATGTAAGGCATATTCAATCAATTTGACCTCAAGCCCCACACACATTCTCATTGCCCTTGTTAGTTATACATTCTATAATAATATCAAAATATATATATGGGCTCAACAACAATCAAGTTTCCAAGCACATATGCTTTCCACAACATGTATGCATTCAACATGCATAATTCATCTCATTATTACAAGTATAATTTCATACTAGTTCATTTCGAGTTCAGATCATTTCATATCAGAATTTTACTCATATTACTCGGAATATCAAGATCACAATTAGTACACTCAAGATGTATAAGTCTATAATCAAGGATGTACATACTCATCAAATAAATTCCATGTACCATATCATTATTTCATATTTCCATATATCAATTATCACGTATCATCATTTTCATGTATTTCCAGCCGATATGTGTAATAACTCATTTCTTATTCATATATTCTCATGTCAAGAACTTTTACCCATTGAATTTATCTGAAATATAGATGAATACACAGCTAATACACTTGTGGTGTACAAATCAGGATTCGTCAATTCGTATTCAATGGTACCCATAAGGTACTATTTTAGGGAGTAAGCTCTCAAGCCACACATGTATACAAAAGGATTACCAGTCCAAGCTAAATCCTTTTTATGAAATATGCTCTAAGGAGCTTGATTTGGATTACCCGTCTGGGCTAAATTCTATAAGAATTGAGGTTGAGGGATTACTTATCTGAGCTAAATCCTATCCGCAACAAATGCAAGACCTCTTTCGTTTTGGGAAATCACATATCCATCGATTTTCTATTTATTCAACAGGGATTTAAACACATTTAAACACTTTTCAATCATTAGCAGGCATTTGATTATTTCATACCTCCGTATCATTTATGTAATTTGAGTAAAACATATTCATGTCAAGCATACAAGTAACATTTTATTCATTTACAATTTTATCGGGCATTTTCATTTATCGGGCTATATCGAGTAGGTGATCAATTCACATATTTATGACAATGATAAAATTCACAAACACAACATTTAAATCAAGCATAAAACATATACAATTTAGTTACACGAACTTACCTCGACAAAGGTTCGTGTACGTAAAATCTACTAATCCGACATTTTCCTCATTCCTCGTTCTAACTCTAAATTTGGTCTACCCGTATCTATACGAGTAGATTTGACATCAATTTATCATACTTTACATTCATGTGGACTAAATTTTCATCCTAGGAAAAACTACTATTATGCCCCTAAATTTTTCATAAATTCCATTTTCGTCCCTAGGCTCGGAAAATGAAACTTGTACAAATTACTCCCTATTCCAAGCCTAAACAAAGCCCCATTACAAATTTTACAACACATGTATTCATAAAATTTTTCCTTCAATTTCTCAAGTTTACATTTTAGTCCCTAAATCATGTTTTCATCCAAAACCACCTTGTAAAAGTTGTTTATCTATCAATAATCTTTCATTTTCTACCATAAATTTCTAATTTCCCATCCATGACCCATTTTCATACTTTGATAACTTTTCAAATTAATCCCCCAAATAGAGAGATTAAGCTATCCCAATTCCAAAAATATTAAAATTACTAAAAAAGGGACAAGGAAACTTACCCAATTTGGCCATGAAAGTCTCTTCTCTCTCTCCTAGGGTTTCCATGTTTCTTTTTGGGAATAAGATGAGAAAATATGATTTTTCTTTTCTTTTCATCTTTTTAAATAGCTAAAATTTTCACTTTCCAATTTAGTACTTACCCTTTTTCTATATTTCCATGGATGAGTCACCAAGAAAAATCTACACACTTTTCTTAATGGAATAATTACCATATAAGGACCTTAAGTTTTGAATTCCATAGCTATTTGATTCTTCTAGCTACTAGAATCCAACTTTTGCATTTTATGTGATTTGGTCCTTCTCGTAATTAAGCACATAATCGGTAAAATTTTCTTTTCAAAATTTTCACCCGAATTTTCTAGTATAATATGGATCAAATATTAAAATAAAAATAACTTTTATTTTTCAGCTCGAATTTGTGGTCCTGAGACCACTGTTTCGATTTCACCAAAATTGGGCTGTTACAGTAGATCTACTGTAAAAACGTCGATTTAGTTTTTAACTCTGCTAAGATCGAGTTATCATCAAACAATGTCAATCGTGTATTCATCGCTCACAAAGCAAACAAAGACTTTCTACTCAAAGCATCCGCAACTATGTTTGCTTTTCCAGGATGATAATCAATAACTAACTCCTTTCAACAATTCGAGCCATCTACGCTGTAACAACCCGTTTTTAGTCAAATCAGAACAGTGGTTTTGGGGCCACAAATATGAGGTCAAAATATTTATTTTATTATTTTATTAAAGTTTACAGCATGATAGAATTATTGTGTGAATGTTTCGATAAAGAAATCTTACTGTTTGAATGCTTAATTTGATAAAAAGGACTAAATCACGTAAAATGTAAAATGTATGTTCTATTAGTTAAAGGTGTCAAATAGCTTTGGATTTTAATTATGGAGGCCTTAAATGGTAATTAAACCATTTAAAAGGTTAGTGGATATTTATGTCCATAGTTTATGTTAAATAATAATGTTTTATTAAAGGTTAATAATGTAAATTGTTAAATAAAGATTAGTTAAATAAAACAAAATTAAAATTTATGTTTCATTATCATATTTTTGACCGGAATTAAAGAAGAACAAGAAGAAACTAGGGTTCTTCATTCGACTAAGCAAAATTCAAGCAATTAGGTATGTGTTTTGTCCCGTTTTTAATGATTTTTACGTTTTTGTTATCGTTGCTTCGTCTTCTAGCTAGCTTGTACCTTAAATTTCAAAATTGTTAAAGATTTATCATGTTTCCATTGTTGATTTCTTTGATTAATTTGATGAGTTATGATAGATTTGGAAGGTTTAATGTTCGATTAATAGTTTTTGTAAAGTGATTTTTGACAAAAATGTAAAAAAGGAGTTAAATTGATAGTGGTTAAAAGTGTGAATAAAATTGAAAATATGGGCTGCTAGTAATATGTCTTAAATTCGACTAAGCATGGGTTTGTACTAAATTGCATGAATTTGCAATTTTATGTGATAAGGGCTAAAGTGTAAAAATGTGAAAGTTTAGGGGCACATGTGTAAAATGGCCCTAATGTGTGTTTTAGACTCAATTGTATAAATAGTTGATTAAATAAGCTGATTTGAATAATATATAGATCAAGATAAGCTGAGATCGGGATTAGATTAGGGAAAAGGAAAAGTTGACGATTAGCCAATATTTCTATCCTAGCAACTCGAGGTAAGTTCATATAATTAGAATCGAACTTTTAAATACTTGTAATTATTTGAAATGAATGTATATAATTGAGTAATTGATCTATTTGAAATAAGAAAGCCTTATTGATAAAGTCTGATGGTTACCGAGCCCCGTTTGAACCATAGGAATTCGTAGGATACGAGTGACATGTCACTAGGGTTACCGTTTAGGTTGAGATCCTGTATGTGTTGCGGACTCACCGTAGCTCGTATGAGCTTACCAATGTATCAGCTCGTAAGAGCTTACTGTTCTCAACTCGTCAGATCTTACCATTTCAGCTCAAAAGAGCTTATTGTCCATCAGCTCAGGAGGAGCTTACTGATCATAGCTTGAAAGAGCGAAAATGATAATGAATTGACAGATTACTGATTTATATGTTATGTGTATCACCTGAGTATCCCTCGATATTCAAATAGGTTCAACGGGCAATTCTGTTATTTGTTATGTGAATAAGGTATGTGTTATACGGATAAATTATTATTATATGGATGAAGTACTGTTCAAACGGATGAGTTACTGTTATCGAATGATTTACTGTTTATATGATTGAGAGTGAAATGTTACAAATGATGTACATGATATATGAATTTGATATGATACAAAGTATTGAGTATTAAATTGAGATAATGGATGATTACATGCACTTATGTGACTAACTTGTTAATGAATGCTTGTGTATAGGCATTTGGCAAGTGAATTTGATATACTTTGTTTAATTGTTTGATTATGTATAAATGGTAAGTTAAATTCTGAATTATGCCAGCTTACTAAGCTTTAAAGCTTACTCTGTTTCTTTTTCTGTGTTTTATAGAGGTTCGATAGCTCGCTCGATTCGGATAAAGTCAGAGTTATGCATCACACTATCCAGTTACTGTTTGGTATTTTTGAACTCTTGGATATTTGTAAATATGGCATGTATAGGCTAGTTATAAAGATGATAGTTATGGTTACTTGAGATAGTGATTTTTGTACATGTTGTGGTATAAGTTAAAGCCATGTGATTTGGCTTAGCTTGGTGTAATGTTTTAGTTGTATATAAGTGTTCAAATATGGTATGTTTTGGCTACTAGTAGATGGAATGGAAATATGCAAATGTTGTCTTGATTTGTAATAAGCATATGAATGGAAAATGCATGATATTAATTAGGTATTTGAATAATATGTCAAATTGGTATAAAATGTGTATGAAATGTTGTGGATTGGCTGCCTATTGGGTTATAAAATGTTGCAATTTATGCTTGTGCATGCATGTATAAATAGGGTGGCAAAATGGCTTTGAAAATAGCCTATTTTTGTCCACACGGTCATGTTACACGGTTGTGTGTCCCCTGGTGTTGATATTAAAACCAAGTTAGTATGCTCCACACGGTTTCACACACGGGCATGTGACTGGTTGTGTGGGACAAGTTAGTATACCCCCCAATTTGGCACACGGCCTAGCACACGGGCATGTGACTTGGCCATGTTGCAAGTCAGTATACCCTACAAGATTGGCACAGCCTAGCACACGGCTTGGCACACAGGCGTGTGGTTGGCCGTGTGACCGAAGTCAGTATGTAACCCCTATTTTCACAAGGCTGGAGACACGGGCGTGTCTAATGGCCATGTGAGACACACGGCCCGATCACACGGGCGTGTGTCCTCTGTATTGAGAAAAGTTTTCAAAGTTTCGTGGAAGTTTTATATGTTATCGGTTTAGTCTCGAACCACACCTAAAGCATGTTTAAAGCCTCGTAGACTATTATAAGGGACAAATTGATTAGAATGGAATGATGATTGTATGAATTGATTGAATGTATGAGAAAAGTATGGTTATATGTGTTATAAGTCTGGTAATACTTCGTAACTTTATTCCGGCATTGAATATGGGTGAGGGGTGTTACATACGCTGTCTCAGATTCAGATTTTTCTATGACATCAGATACTTTAAACTCTTGTGATCGGTACATATGTGACATTTTTCACCGAACAAATGATGTCGCCAAATTTTCAACGTAAAAAAAAAAATAGTGTTTTCCGTGTGGCTTTAACTATTTGGGGGCATAAGCTATCACTTTGCCTTCTTGCATTAAAATACAACCCAAACCATTCATTGATGCATCGCTGGAAATCACAAATTCTTTACCTGATTCAGGCTAAACCAGAACTGGTGCTTCAGTCAATAGTGCTTTCAACTTGTTAAAACTTTTCTAAGATTTATCAGACCATTCAAACTTCACATCTTTCTGTAATAGTTATGTCATTGGTGTAGCTATAATTATGAACCCTTTTACAAATATTTGGTAATAACCAGCTAATCCCAAAAAACTTCTGGCTTCAGATATGTTTCTTGGTGTTTTCCAGTCAACAACTGCTGAAATTTTACTCGGATCAACTCTGATGCCCTCAGCCGATACTATGTATCCCAGAAAACCAACTTCATAGAGCCAAAACTCACATATGCTAAATGTAACAGTCCTATTTGTACCCTAGTCAGAAGAGTGGTTTCGGGACCACAAATCCGAGTCTGTATAATATTTTAATATTATTTTCTGTCGCTGATATGTGATTAAGCATGTGTTAAAATTCTGTAAGTTAATTTGTCTGTCTGTGTGCTTCATTCAAAAAAAAAAGATTGAATTGCATTAAATATGAAAGTTGTATGCTATATGTTAAAGTGCCTATGTGTTGTGGCTTACTAAGGTGGTTTGTGTGGTTTACTAGTAAAATATGAAAGATATGTATTTGAAGAACATGTTTTGTTCTTGGAATTTTGATGAATTTAGTTAAATAGGGCTAGATTGAGAAAATAGCATTTTAAGGGACTAAATTATGAATTTGATGAAATGTTTGGATTTGTTTGAGATATATCGACATTCAGCTAAGCATGGTTAAATGATGATTTGGTATATTTGATGTTTTGAGAAAAATGGACTAAATTGATAACGTGTGCAAATGTGAGGGCTAAGTTGCAAATAGCCCTAAATGTGTGATTTTGATTGAATTGAATGTGTTGTCAAATAAGAGAGTTAAATTTGAATATGTATAGATCAAGAACTGAAGAAAACTGACTTAGATCGCGAGAAACTGAAGATAGTCGAATAAACGATCCGAACGAATATTCGAATCCGAGGTAAGTCGATATACAAATGAACGTATTTGTATTGACTTATGTATATTCATATGACTATTGATAATAATAAATGCTTATGAGATGTTGTATACATGAAATCTGAGATAAGATCGACTTAGTGACAATGTCCGTGATGTCCCTATGAACCTAGGAATAGATAGGACTAGTTATGTCATGACATAGGAGTCTGTTCTATTTATCATGTAAGACCACGTCTGGGACGTTGGCGTCGATATGAGACTTATGTATAAGACCATGTCTGGGACATTGGCATCGTATTAATTCGTGTTAGACCTTGTCTGGGACAGTGGCATCGACATCTAATTATATGTAAGACCACGTCTAGGACATTGGCATTGTATGACTGTTCTGAGTATTCTGTATATCCTATTAGATTCCGAATGGTTCAACGGGAAATTCTGAGCTATGAAAGATTACATAAAAGTCTATCTGTTTCAGGTATGTTTGAAAAGTACACAAGGTGTGTATGAAAGGTAAGTGTCTTTATGAATTTACCAAAATGAATATGTGCAATGATATGATGAGATGATATGTGATATTATGCTTAATTGAGCTATGTGCATATATGGTATATGAGTTGAGAATGTGTTAAGTTATGGCTCAGCAAATGAGCCAAAGAAAGAAGGAGATGAATTTGTTATGAGAACCATTATGGTCATTATAACTGATAAACCGTAAAAGTAACATATTTCAAGCCCACATTTAGCATGCTTTTGGATGATCTAAGCCTTGAATTATATAATTTGGTGCTCTTAATCCTTTGATTTCATGTTTTATACCCAGTAGAGCACCGAATGATGAAAAGAACGGAAAATGGGCCCAAAACGGAGTAAATGGGCCATATCACGAATCCACACGGCTGTGCCCCTTTCAACAGGTTCGAACACGGCCTGGCCACGACTTACCCGGGCGTGTGACATGGGCGTGTCCCTGTCGCAGGAAAGAAGAATTTCACTCTAATTTGGATACTTAAGGGCAAAGAAACATATTCAGAAGCCTATATAAACACCCTAAGTATGACCAGAAAAGGGGGTACCCAAGGCTTTAGTCATGGGGCATCTGACTGGGCCAGAGAAGGCAGATTTGTGGAGAATTTACTCGAAGATAGCCAGTTGATCCATCTCAAGAAGCCGGAATTATACTCAAGACGGAGGATCTCTCCTTCAATTCCTTCAGGGGGTTTTAGGGATTTCTTATGTTTTGATTTATCTTTTCTTTTGAGATGTTTTCTTTTATTGTTATGAACTAAACCGTTAGATACCTGAGGGGGATGAAACCTAAGATGAATCTTGTTATCATTTGCTGAACTATATAATAAATATTTGATTTGTTCTGAATTATGTGTTCTTAATTCTTGTTTTGATATTTCCAGGATATTAATTCAACTGTGATGTGCTTAGGTGGAGGAGCAAAAGTCCCTGCCTAAGAGTAGATCTAGCATTATTAAGTGGAGTTGATCGCACGCCTAGAGATAGGGTGACGAGATTTTGCCGGATTAGGGTGAAACCTAATATGGGAGTCCATAGATCGAGTTAATGCGATTCTCGGGGTTTTAATTAGAAAGAGATTTCAATTAATAAACCTAGGGTTAGAAGTTAGTCGCCTCGAGAGAGGGATTAATATAATTAGGGAATCTTACGGATCAAGTCAAATGAATAAATCGTCTGGTTCAGAATTAGATAATAAGTGAAGTCTAGGTGGATTCTTCCTTGGGTGTCAACTTAATCAATTGGTTTTTCTTCCAAGTTATTTTCCCAAATTCATTCTTCTTTGTCTTAGAGTCTTTAGTTTAGTAGTTAGTTAATTTAGATTAGATAAACAATTCATTTAATTCTTAGGCTAAATAATAAAAAGAGAGTTAGTATTAGTACTTTTGGTTCCTTTGGGTTCGACATTCCAGTCTTGCCTTAACTATACTACTGTTCGATAGGTACGCTTGCCTCAAATCGTTGTCATAGTTAGTTTCCAGGTTTGATCATTCTTTTTATAAATTTTAAAACTTTGACATCACAAAAACAATGATCAAGTTTTTGGCGCTGTTGCCGGGGAACTAAAATATTAAGAAAGCTTAATTTTTATTAATTTAGCCATATTTATTTTTATTTTTGCAATTAAATTTTATTTTTATTTTTTTAAATATTCTTTCTTTCTTTTGTTCCTTTCAGGTACCTCTAGTTTATGACTAGAAGGAACCCGACAGGACCCTTACTCTACAACAGTGATATTGAAGGTACCATTCGTAGAAATCGCAGAGAGATAAGGCGAAGCTTAAACTACATAGACAAAGAGCAAGAAGCCAAAATAAATACCACAGAAGAGATGGCTGAAAATAATCCGCCACCTCCAGAGATGGTCGAACATCATGCTCCACGTACTATGTATGATTATGCTAAACCTAGTTTAACAAGAACTGAGTCTAGTATTGTTAGGCCTACTATTGCTGCAAATAATTTTGAACTGAAACCTAACACTATACAGATGATACAACAGTTTGTTCAGTTTGATGGTTTGCAGGATGAGGATCCTAACACACACTTATCGAATTTTCTAGAATTCTGCGATACCTTCAAGATAAATGGCGTTTCTGATGATACCATTCGTATTCGGTTATTTCCCTTTTCCTTAAGGAATAAAGCCAAACAGTGGTTGCATTCTCTTCCACGAAGGTCAATCACTACATGGGATCAAATGACCGACAAATTTTTATTAAAATATTTCCCACCAGCCAAAATGGCCAAATTGAGGAATGATATCTCTTCTTTTGTGCAGATGGATTTAAAGACACTTTACGATGCTTGGGAGAGATACAAAGACTTGTTAAGGAGGTGCCCACACCACGGATTACCTTTGTGGCTACAGGTCCAAACTTTTTACAATGGTGTGAACCCTTCAACACGGCAACTAATCGATTCAGCTACTGGCGAAACCCTGAGCAACAAAACTCCTGAAGCAGCCTACGAGTTTATAGAAGAGATGTCACTGAATAACTATCAGTGGCAAGTTACAAGGACAAGGCCAGCCAAAGCAGCCGGAGTTTTCAACATTGATACAGTGACTGCGCTATCAAATCAGGTATAATTGCTACATAAAAAATTTGATGGTTTATATGGTTTTTCGCAGGCACATCCAGTTATGCAGTGTAACGCAAGTGAAGGAGCGGTGAATCCTAAGTACCCACCCTACGGACAGGGCATGGAGAGCGAACAAATGAACTATATGGGTAATAATTTTCGATCTAACAATATCCCTTATAGTAATAATTATAATCCAGGTTGGAAGAACCACCCCAATTTCTCATGGGGCGGTCAAAGAAATCAAAGGCAACAACCATCCCAAAACTTCCAACAACAGCCCTACCCATAGGAAAAGAAGCCGAACCTTGAAGAGATGCTGAAAAACTTCATAGCAGCCTCAGAAATACGGTCTCAAAATACAGAAACACATGTCCAAAAGATAGAAACAAAACTTGAGGCATTGACACAAGAGTTCAAAGAATTCAGGCAACTTGCTAAGCAAATGTCTGAGAGACCACAGGGAAGACTACCGAGCAACACCAAAACTAACCCAAGGGAGCAAGTTCAAAGCATAACAGCTCAAGATAGTGAAGGGTTAGACGAGCCTAATTCAAAACAAAAGAATACGGTAGAAGAAGATATGGATAAGGTCAATAACAAGCCGAAACCAATAATCAAAGAGTACAAACCTCGCATACCATATCCCCAAGCAATAACGAAAGATGATATAGAGGAACAGTTCGGTAAGTTTCTTAAACTTTTAAAGAAATTACATATTAACTTACCATTTCTTAAAGCTTTTTCGCAGATGCCAGATTCCAAGAAATTTTTAAAGAAACTATTGAAATATAAGTGGAAGATAGACAAGGAATCGCATGTGGAACTGAACGCAGTGTGCCCAGCAAAGTTGCAAAATAAACTACCACCGAAATTAAAAGATCGAGGGAGTTTTACAATTCCATGTTAATTGGTAGTTTATCTATTGATAATGTGTTAGTGATTTAGGGGCAAGCATAAATGGCATGCCTTATAAATTGTTTAAACAACTAGGTCTAGGGAAACCCAAACAAACTAGGATGAGCATTCAATTAGCTAATAAAACTATTAGAGTTCCTAGGGGTATAATTGAAGATTTACTCGTGTAAATTGACAAATTCGTATTCCCAGTAGATTTTATTGTTTTAGACATGGATGAGGACAACACGATCCCCTTAATTTTAGGAAGACCATTCTTAGCAACTGCCAGAACTAAAATCGATGTTGATGCAGGCGAACTTATACTCTGTGTAGGTGACGAGACAGTCACTCTTCAAGCCCTCGATTCAGCTAGAACATTGAATAGCCAAGGTGAGAAAGTAAATTCTATTGATAACCATTCGGTTAACCCTTCTTTTCAGAAAGCACCACAAAAGAACAAAACTGAATCCGATCCTAGACCCTGTGCCAACAAAGAAATAACTCGTGAGGAACAAAGGATTCAGATCGATGAACTAGAAGAGGAGAAGATGCACCTTCAAAAAGAACTAGGGATACTCGAAGTAGAACCAAGGCCACCTTACGAGACAAACAAGTTCAAAATTGGAGATCAGGAATTGCTAGATAAAGCAGATCCACGAGGTGTCCCCTCCTGATCCTAACACCAGCAAGGAAATCCCTTTCAAGGTAATCAATGTTTTCCCGTACGGAACAGTCGAGGTAACCCTATGTTTGGCACTTTGAAAATAAATGCCACCCGTCTTAAACTCTATCATGATCATGGAACTACCAGCATGAGGAAGGACTTTCAACTCCTCAAACCACCATGAATATACAAATGAGAGGAGAGTCTAGCTTAAGACTATAAATGAGCGCTTCTCGGGAGGCAACCGAGTACTAACCCTATTAACTTCTGCATTGTTCATCTTATTCATTTTATTTTATTCTCTCTTTATAACACCTAACTATAAACTAACCAAAAATACAGAATTTCAAGCCACACGGCCTTACACACGACCGTGGTCGTGACCGTGTGGGTACACTGAATATCCGTACTAACATGGCAGAAATAGTACGAGTCAGAACAAATAAAATCTTCGAGTCACGGACTCCAACCACTACACCACGGGCACCGAAAAGACCCCACGGACGTGCGAAGCAGCTGTGGTCGACATTGTTAGATTACACACGGGCATGGCGACCTGAGCATGGGCGTGGGAGAAACGAACGAAGCCCACCACGACCGTGCGACATGGCCATGTGAATCGACACGCCCACGATACACGGGCGTGTGAATGTACCTGATTTGAAATTCTATATAAACCAACCCTCCCTCCCTCTTCTTAACCACTTCCCATCCCTTTCTTCCATCCTATTCTTCAGAATTCTACCCTTCCATATTTCTCTTCTTTAATCCTCCCCCAATTTCTGATGGCCATAAACTCAACGTCGAAGAAGCGGAAGGACCCCAACACAGTCTCCCTCATGGAGACTGATCTACATAAGTTCATGACGGTCGCTTCATCCACTCGACAAGCCAAGGGTCTTTGAGACCATTTATCTTTTGTTTTACTTTTATCTTCTCCTTTTATTTTCCTTCTCTTTGACTATCTTATGCTTAATTTAGTTTATTTTATTTTAGTTTCTTAGTGCCAGCTTCTTCAGGCTGCTAGGGAATCACACCGGAACCACGACCACCGACTCACTACAACCTTAGGAGTCACACCCACCTCGCGAACCATCCAACAATAAGGACTCTTCGATCCATTCATCTTTTATTTTAATTTTATTTACATTTCTATTTTCTCTCTCTTTATCTTTCTTGTCTTTAATTATATATTTAGTTTATTTTAAATGTGTCTTAACAATTCCTGGCTAATTCTCTACGAGCTCCCCAATTTTTTCATCTAGCGCAGAGGTCGGTAGCAGCCACCACCCCTATCGACTTCCAACTCCAGGAAACCATCCAAATTCAGGAAGTTTCACCTCTCCCTCTCTCTTCAATTTCATATACATCTTTGTACATTGAGGGCAATGTACATCTTAAGTGTAGGGGGTGAATAGTTATTTCGAGAAAGTGCCTAACTTTCTTCATTATTCTCAATTCCCTTAATTATATCTTTTCTTGAAGTAAGTGTCTCATATGATGATTAGAATGAAATTTCTTTGATTTATAATTTTTATTGTTATGTTTTGGATTAAGTCATTGATAATTGTGCATTGATGATTAAATTTAAAAGATACTAGGGAATCAAGCATGATAAGTCTAATTTTCATTTAATTAAAAATTCTTCTAGGTTGCCTACCTAAATCTAATTATTACCTTGAAGTTTGAAATTTACAAGGTTGACATCAAAAAACCATAATTTTTGTGAGACTTTGAGCCTTTTAGAGCATACATGTAACACCCCTAACCCGTATCTGTCGCCGGATTAGGGTTATGAAGCATTACCATTTTAATCCAGATTAAAATAAAACATAAATATTATTTAATCGTGAACTCTCATAGCACTCTATGGTATATCTATTCACTAAAAAAAATTTCTATCCAGGTCACATTTATATAACTTAACCCACTTCATAAATTTTCTTTCTGTAACAGTCAATCAATCACATATAAATATCATGACAGATATAACTATATATATATTCATGCATTTCTAACCTGAACATAGCTATTCAATTAGTATAGCCTTACTCATACATCTAAAACAGGTACATATATATATTTAACCAACTTCCCATTCAAGCTTATACAAACTTCAATTTCGACTCATGCATGAATATGTCATATACAACTTGAATATACAATAACCAATGTACATTAATAGAACATTAATCTACCCAAAGTCAGCGTGAGACTACAACATCAATTTATACTATTATAATCTGTACATGAGCATAATGGCTGAACTTATATACACATATACATCACATAATGCAATTCTCATTTTCTTTTTCATTCATTTAGCCATACCACATTTACTACACAAGGACACGAAGATCATTAGTAACCTACCAAACACCTGAACTAATATAACTAGATGAATTCCATAAATATAGTTAATCCTTTGATCACATGTTCAACTCTCAAAGAAATACTCTAATGGTCAACTTCGATTATTCATGCATAGACATTTCCGCAATCATCTCTGAATCACAGCCAACATTTCTATATAAAAGTCATAATATAAACACTTTCCATCTAATTTAGAACATAATAAGAAGCACATAACCAAGAACGATATATATATACAAACCGATCTACCATAATACGTAAGTAAAGTTTAACCAAAGTAATAGCCATTTTGCAAGGCTATTCATATAAATACAAAATCAAATACCATTTGTTAACAACATAGCCTAGCATATACATGCCTTTCAAATCAAACTAGGTTTATAAGTACCAAAATAGTTGATAGTGTGGTTGACTTCTTCGATGATCCTTGAGCCCGTAGCTTGACCAAAATCTATAAAAAGAATATTAAACATAAACGGAGTAAGCTTAGTAAGTCCTAAGCAAATACAAAATAATATCATTCATTTAAAATTTTAATCATTAAATTCATGGTAAGATTATAAACATTATATTAAGTAATTTAGTCATAGTCAAATATCATTAATACTGTAATATAAGTTTTTACACTTCTCTACCATGAATGTATACACCATTCATCACATATTTATCAAGTATCTATAAATTTCAGGTCAAATGAAAAATATTCTGCATATCGATCACATTTCATATTTTTGTACATATATGCAAACACATACACATCCACTTTCCATTAACAATTCCACTTATAATCCATTCATCAAAAATAATGAACACATTAAGCTCAAATGATATCATACTTTCCCACTTCATTCCTTACTAAACTAGGAGAATAGCACTTACCCGAGCTAATGGCACATTGCATTAATTATATGCCTCACCTCATTAAATTCTCGAATTCTCCGTTTATAGCATATCACCGGCATTAAGCCTGCTAAGCATTTAAGCCTGAATTACACACCGGCATGAAGCCTGCTAGGCATAAGACCCGATACAAATCACCGGCATATGGCCTGCTAGGCATTTAAGCCTGAAATAGCTCACCGGCACAAGGCCTGCTAGGCTTGAAGCCCAAAATAATCACCGGCACAAGGCCTGCTAGGCTCGAAACCTGAATATCAACATATTTAACATTTCAATACACAGTATTTAATAATGAAATCACAACATCTCATATTCTTCATACTACATTCACTTATCAAATTGAACTTACCTATTCGCATTGCATTAAACAAAATAAATTCATTTCAATACCATACACTCATATTCGGCCAAATCATGTATTTATACTTTAAATTTCCAAAATTCATCATTCACTAAGTTCATAATTAATTCATTGACATTAGTACGCTTAGGGACTTACCTCGTTGTCGATAGACCGTGTAAATCGGCACTTCGAGAACCTTCGTCTTTCCCCGATCCAATTCCGCTTTTCTTTGCTCTTGATCTTAATCAAACAAATTGATTGCCGAAACTCAAAGCTCCCTAACCCTTATTCTTTTCTTCATATTCGGCCAAGGAAGAAATAAAAGATGATGGCTTTATTTTCTTTATGATTTATGGTATATTAACATAATATGCAATTTACCTTTTTATCCATTATAACAAAATATATAAAACATATATAATAAGGTCATTCTTGACCATTGCCACCCACTACCATTTAAAATGGGCTAATTGCCCTTTCAATGCCCCATATTAAACAACCATCATCAAATAGGCACTTTTCACTATAGTAAGCAACTTTTACGATTTACGCAATTAAGTCTTTTTTTTCTAAATTAACCACACAAACAATAAGATTTTTCTACGAGACTTTCACACACATTAATTCACATAAAATGAACACAAAATATACTATAACAATATTTCTAGGACTCGGATTCGTGGTCCCGAAACCACCGTTCCGATTAGGGTCAACTTCGGTCTGTTACAATACATTCTTTTCCTTGCTCACTTTTTGATTATGAGTATGTCAACATTATTTGTTATTCTAGAACTTCCATCAATTATACATGTCGAGACCACACCTTTGATTTGATATACAAAGATGATAGAGGCACCTAGGTTTTAACCCACTTACTCCACTAAAATCCTACCTTCGCAATTAACCCCTAGTGAACCACGTTGATCCTAACAACCCTTTTTATTGACTCACCCACTAATATTAACCCAAAACCCTTCGTATCACCATTCTTCTTGACTACCCTTTTTGTCGAGATTTGATGTTGAGCAGTTTCCTAACTATGTTCTGTATTTCAGTTGTTAAAGTTCTTTCTTATTATTGTAATGAATTGTTTAAAAAAAGTATATTCATTATTAGTTCTATAATTAAGTGAGCTTACATGTTTAAATTTCAAATCTTGAAGAAAAAGCTCGTATTATTAGTTTTCAATTGATATAATTATTTAGGAGTAGTTATATTTCTAGTTAAGTAATTTGTCAATTCAATCTCGATTCTAACCTTCTAATTCAGCCTTTATCCACACCTTTAACCCAAGCCCCATTACAACCCTGTCAAGGACCTTTTCATTTGCGTATCATCTCATATTATAGTGGTGGAGATTTGATTTTCATGCAAGCCTATGGGATTAACTCTTCATGTTTGACTTTTGAGTGCTTAATTCTGAACCTTAAAACACTTTGAGTGGTTTGAGTGAATCTTTAGTGAGGATGTCAATTCTTGTCAGTTTTGAATCAAAGGTAATTATTTAGATAAGGGGAAATGCCTATGTTTTCATGCTACAAATGTATGGCTTTGATTGTTTGAGTCTTTAGAACTCTTTGAATTGAATTATCCATGTATGAATTATTTTTTAATTATGATGAGACATTATTAATAAATATTATGAATTAAGGAGGATCATTTTAATTGTGAGTTTAGAATTTTGCTTAAGGACAAGCAAAAGCTTAAGTGTCGGGGTATTTGATAAACTGTAAAAGTAACATATTTTAAGCCCACATTTAGCATGCTTTCGGATGATCTAAGCCTTGAATTATATAATTTGGTGCTCTTAATCCTTTGTTTTCATGTTTTATACAGAGGAAGGCACGGAATGATGAAAAGAACAGAAAACGGGCCCAAAACGGAGTAAATGGGCCATATCACGAAATCCACACGGCCGTGCCCCATTCAACAGGTTCGAACACGGCCTGGCCATGACTTACACGGGCGTGTGACATGGGCGTGTCCCTGTCGCAGGAAAGAATAATTTCACTCAGATTTGGATACTTAAGGGCAAAGAAACATATTCAGAAGCCTATATCAACACCCTAAGTATGACCAAAAAAGGGGGAACCCAAGGCTTTCGTCAGGGGGCGTCTGACTAGGCCAGAGAAGGTAGATTTGTGTAGAATTTACTCGAAGATAGCCAGTTGATGCATCTCAAGAAGCCAGAATTATACTCAAGAAGGAGGATCTCTCCTTCAATTCCTTCAAAGGGTTTTAGGGATTTCTTATGTTTTGATTTATCTTTTCTTTTGAGATGTTTTCTTTTATTGTTATGAACTAAACCCTCAGATACATGAGGGGGATGAAACCTAAGATGAATCTTGTTATCATTTGCTGAACTATATGATAAATATTTGATTTGTTCTTAATTATGTGTTCTTAATTCTTGTTTTGATAATTTCGGGATATTAATTCAAGTGTGATGTGCTTAGGTGGAGGAGCAAAAGTCCCTGCCTAAAAGTAGATCTAGCATAAATAAGCGGAGTTGATCGTGCACCCAGATATAGGGTGACGAGATTTTGTCGGATTAGGGTGAAACCTAATATGGGAGTCCATAGATCGAGTTAATGTGATTCTATGGGTTTTAATTAGAAAGATATTTCAATTAATCAACCTAGGGTTAGACGTTAGTCACCTCGAGAGAGGGATTAATATAACTTAGGGAATCTTACGGATCAAGTCAAATGAATAAATAGTCTGGTTAAAAGTTAGATAACAAGTGAAGTCTAAGTGGATTCTTCCTTGGGTGTCGTCTTAATCAATTGGTTTTTCTTCCAAGTTATTTTCCCAAATTCATTGTGTCGTCTTAATCAATTGGTTTTTCTTCCAAGTTATTTTCCCAAATTCATTCTTCTTTGTCTTAGAGTCTTTAGTTTAGTAGTTAGTTAATTTAGATTAGATAAACAATTCATTTAATTCTTAGGCTAAATAATAAAAAGAGAGTTAGTATTAGTACTTTTGGTTCCTTTGGGTTCGACATTCCGGTCTTGCCTTAACTATACTACTGTTCGATAGGTACGCTTGCCTCAAATTGTTGTCATAGTTAGTTTCCAGGTTTGATCATTCTTTTTATAAATTTTAAGACTTTGACATTGCGAAAACAATGATCAATATCAATATGACTATGTGCATTTTATGTTAAGTTTATTTGTATTTTTGGCTTACTAAGCTTTTGAAATCTTACTCTGTGTGTGTTCGTTTCTGTTTTATAGATCGTCAAAGCTACTGAAGGCTGAGGACCATCGAGGATCGTCATCACAGTACCTAAGCTTATTTTTGGTATCTTTTGGAAATGTATATAGTTAGATATGGCATGTATAGGCTAGTCACCATTGATATCTTTGAAATGTGTATAAAGTAGCCATGAGATGTGGCTTGTTAAGTGTTGGTAATATGCATTTGTGAATATGATATATGATGCTTGATTTGGTATGTCTTGATGGTAATGAAATAGCCTTATGAACGGTAAGCTTATGGATGAATTGATTCCTTAGTATTTTAATGAGGTTATGGTTGAATTATACTTGGATTTACATGGAAATTGATTGAACAAATTAGCATAGTTAGAAATGAGGTTGAATGGAATAATATGATGACCATTTGGTATGTTTTTGGTTGTCATTTGAGTTTGGAAATAGGATTGATTGTGCTTATAGGTATGACTCTATTATGGGTGGCAATATGGCTTTACAAGTAGCCTGTCCTACACGGTCGTGGCACACGGGCGTGTCTAGTGACCGTGGGATTAAGTCAGGATCTAGCTAAGTGTGCACGGCCTTGGCACAAGGACATGCCTTGTAGGTGTGGGATTAAGTCAGTATATGGCCTATGAGCACACGGCCTTGGTACACGGGCGTGCCTAGTGGCCGTGTGGAAAAGTCAGTATACATGCTCTGATTTGGCACGACCATGACATGGGGGTGTCTGATTCCCGTGGAAGACACACGGCCTGCCCACACGGGCGTGTGTCCTGTATAACTTAGAAAAGTTTTAAATTTTTGAGAATTTTTGTATGTGTTCAGTTTAGTCCTGGCCCTACTTTAAAGCATGATTAAGGTCTTGTTGACCTATTTAAAAGACAATATGATTGCGATTGATGAATGGTTGTATGAAATCTCTGTAAATGTTTCGGATCTGTCTGGTAACGCCTTTAACCCTAATCCGGTGACGGACATGGGTTAGGGGTGTTACATTTGATTGGTATCCGAGCTAATGTTTAGTCGATTCTCGGGCTAACTTAGCGTGTCAGAGTCTAGCTATACATGCCATATATTTGAACTGTGATAGTGTGATGAATCTTGACGTGAAAAATGTGATTTCCGTATAGTAATGGATCCCAAAAGAGCCGTAGTTGACGATGTAGAAAGTAATGCGCCTGCTCCCGCACAAGGGACATCGCCCTCTGATTCGAGACCAGCTTCGAGTGGTCAAGAGGGAGAAGCTAAGCAAGCTTTCTTTCAGATGATGAGTGAGTGGTTCACTGAATTTGTAAGAAATAATCTGGCTATTTTGCAACCACCACCCCCGGTTAATCCCCCTCAAACTTCAGTTGTACCACCAGTTATGTTTCTGAATCTATTGAATAAGCATCCGGTTGACAAAATCCGTAAGTATGGGGCTGAAGAGTTCAGGGCCACTAGTGATGATGATACCGAAAAGGTCGAGTTCTAGTTAGAAAACGCAATCCAGGTATTCGGTGAAATGTCTTTGACTCCAGAAGAAAGTATTAAATGTGTTATATCACTACTACGAGATGCGACCTATCAGTGGTGGAAAACTCTAATTTCTGTTATTCCGAAAGGGCAAGTCACGTTGGACTTCTTTTAGATTGAGTTTTGGAAGAAATATATCAGTGAAAGATTCATCGATCAAAAATGGAAAGAATTTCTAGAATTGAAGCAGGGACGTATGTCTGTCACTGAATATGAACAAGAGTTCGTGATATTGAGTCAGTATGCTCGCGAATGTGTATCGACTGAAGTAATAATGTGCAAAAGATTTGAAGACGACCTTAATGAAGATATTTGTCTGCTAGTCGAGATTCTTGAGATAAAAGAGTTTGTTATGTTTGTTGATCGAGCGTGCAAAGCTAAAGTACTTGGGAAAGACAAAAAGAAAGCTGAGTCTACGTATGAAACAAAATAGATAGATCATGTTCGAATGAAACAAAATAGTCAAGCACATTTCGATCTACGTATCTTTCAAAACTCAAATTATCAACACGATTGTTAACACCAACCGAAGAGATCAAAATCGATTCAAAGGTTTTGGCAGTCTTACCTTTAGAAGTAGAAAAATAAAGATCGTTTTTACCTTGCTTGTTGTTCACAAATCTTCTCTCTTCAGGAATGTAGTGTAGAACAAACCTTTTACTTCAATTAATTTGGATGGCAATGAGGCATCACGACATCTCATGCTTCTTGAGGGATGGAATTCACAAAAATGTAATTGATTAGTATGAATAGAAATGGACTTAAAATAAAGAGAAGGGTCGTTTACAAAATTCGATTCAAGTCCAAATAAATTGTCAAATTTACCTTTTTCAAATGAAACAAAAGTTTCATAAGTGATTAAGCAAGGTGATTAAAGATCAAATCAAAATTATAACCCAAATCATTGAATTTTATTTCTTGAATAGAAGTTTGAACATCAAACAAACATAAGTTGAATGCAAAAGATGCAAAATGCTTGAATGTTCCATAAAACAAATTTACGTAACATATGCCAGGCTTGAACACTCATCCTTGATCATGAATTTCAACAAGCAACATGTGAAAAGAAAATGTAATCAATTCACGAAATGGCTGAAATTCCACTCGATCAATCAAAGAAGTGGTGAACATACAACTTTTCAAACGTTCGAGTCCATCATATGATTCAGACCTTACTCGATCAAACAGGAATGTAGAGTTGGCAAAACCAAGCAGGCATATAAACAAAGATTTTTGCTTCAAAAATCTCATTCGAAAATGCAACTCATGACATGGAGATTTTCACAAAAGTTTAAGGATTTAACTTGAAGATAAATATTAATCGGATGAAATGTTTCATGCAAAAATCTATCACAATTCAACTTATCAGGCATGTTTAAATAAAAAGACTGAGCATATGAATTCAAAGAGTTTACGCATTTAAACACATCAAGTTTGGCATTTGCAAAATTTGTGTCGCAAACTTCCATATTTCGCTTGGGCATAACCATCTCAACAGAAGAGTTAAACATGTCATAAGATATAACTTTCATGGCATTGTTTGAAACAAGAACATTATCAATAAAAGACAAACAATTAGAAACTATTTCAAAAGTTGGAGCCATGTCAGAAATTGAACCATCAAAATCTTTATGAGCAATTATTAAATTGGGCGACCTTGACATGGAATCTTTACCTCTCTCACCTTCGATCGCAAGTGGGTGGTTGTCATTTGTAAACTCACATTTTTCACTCAACCGAAAACGCCTCTCGTTTGGAAGGTAGTGAAGTTGGAATTGGTCGCACAAACTTCTAGGCACCTGAAAAGTTATATCACAAAAAGATCGAACAGGTGGGTTAGTAGAAATGATCCTCGCTTGTTCTCGCTCGCTATCTTTTTCACTCGATTGGTTTTCTTCGAGAACACACACTTCTCCCGCTCTTTCTTTTATCTCAATTTCTTTTTCCACTCCTTTTTCACTCTCAAACTCTTTTTCGTTCTCATTTTCTTTTTCAATCTCTTTTTCATTCTTATTTTCACTCTCGTTTTTCTTTTCAATCTCTTTTTGTTCTTTTTCTTTTTCAATGGCTTTTTCAAAGGATTTTTTGAGCTCTCTCAAAACTCACTCATTTTCTCTCTTACTTGCATTTTTTCTCTTTTTTCTTTTTATTTCATTTTCTTTTTCTTTTCTTTTACATGATGTTACAAAAGAATCAAGATGATAATTATTTGGCTTAAGAAGAAAATTTATTTACAAATGAATCATGATAATTGCATTGGAAAAATACTCTGTGTAGGATTTCTTTGAAGTTCCTGAAGGAGTATACCGTTCATCTCGCACGTCATCTTGGAGGGAGTAAAAATCAAAGTCGACTTCTTTTCACCTTGAGTTCCTTGATGAATAAGAATCTCGATCGAAATCTCGTCTCGAATAATCTTTAAAAGTGTATCTTTGCGAAGTTCTCGATTCTACTTTCCGATTTGATGACACTCATTTTCATGGATCTCTTTGTTCCACATGATCTAATCTCTCGTGTAGTCTATCCAACTTGGAATTCACCATTCTTTTCATTTCTTGCACCAAGTATTGGTACTCCAATTCAATGAACTCTTAGCGAGACATGATTTTTTTTTTATGGCTGAAAAGAAATATGTTAGCTCACAAAACAAAAATTAAGTACCTCACAACAAACCTCTCAATTTCACTCAAAAAGAAGAAGGAAAAGTGACACTCTCACTCGTGTTTACACTCGTTTGGCTTTTACCTCCACTCGAATGATCTCACTCGCTCGTGCCTTTTACCTCTCAAACTTTCTCTCATAATTTCGTATTCGGACTCGCCAAGGCCTTATCGTAGGCTTAGGGGTCGGTCACAAATTGGTAAACAAAGGAAATAATGAAAAGGGATAGGGTAGGTGAAACACCCCAAACCCGGCCCACGAGCCTGAACCGGATCTGGTATGTTCCTTAAGTAAACCGGTTGCAGAATTCTTTGTCTCTTAGAGAAAATTTGTGTATTTTCAGGAAAATCTCGTTTCGGGTTGGGCTTAGATTAAAAACCCATTCATTTTACTTAGAAATCATTTAGCTATGAAAAAAAAACAATTTAAGGTTTATTATTATTAAAATAAATATAATTGAACTTAATTAAAATATAATGCGTAACATTATAAAGTAAAAATAAATGTATAAAGAAATTCCACTTGGGCCTTATGGCCTTATTACATCAATCAAAACCAAAAATAAAATTGAAGTACTTAATAAAAATAATGATCCCAAATAATAAAAGTTTTTCCTTGCTTTGCATGGCCACCTTTAGCTCCTGCCGACCCGGTCCATTATTGCTCATTACCTGAAAAATGGTCCCACAAGAGGTGAGTCAATAAACTTAATGTGCACACAATACTAACATTCAACAAATCAGGCATACAAGTTCATATCAAGTTCATATTCATATACAATTAAATGATGCAACCCAAACCCAAGCCTATTTGTCCATCCGCTACACACCACTCGTACCTGCCAATCACACCGTGGGGACTACTAAGTCAACCCTCCATCCGCTACACACCATCGAAGGCAGTCGCTGCAGTCGACGTGCTCATCGCCCATATAATATCGTTGCATAGCCAGATAATGTAACAGAAGTTACCAAATTCAAATAGTGTAACTGAAGTTACCATGTTCAAATTATGTGACCGTAGTCACCATATTCCGTTGGTGAGACCGAAGTCAACACCTTCACTTCCCCTTTCACAAATATCCCGAATGCCTCAAATATTTTATAACATATTTAACATACTTATTTTCTCATTCATGTTACTATTCACATGTTCAAAATATATCATATTCATAATCCTATCAGAAGTAGGAAACGTACCTGGGTACTTCTTACCACATTTGTGGTACTTAGCCATATTCACATTCTTATGCATATTCATATATTAAAAATAATTGCCATATGATATATTGAAAGTTAGTGTGAGTACACACCTGATTTGCTTAATAGGTTCCTTGAAATCCCGAAGAGAATCGGTCACAGATTTAGATCTCAAATCCTACATAAGTTAATCACTTACTATTTAAAAGACCATTCAGCCATTATTCCAAATACAACTAGGATTTTTATTTCTTACCTTGTTGCCAAATTAAATCCCGAAATTGTGGTATTCCTCCCTGAAATTCGGCTACCCACTAGATCCACTGGTTTGATTAGTCTTTGGTTAAAACAAATAGATCTAATTATTTAAGAGAGAACCTAGGCCGAATATAATTTCTTACCTTGTGATGAGATCCCCAAAATCGATTCCTTGCTCCACTAGGGATGTCGAAATTCCTACAACCCTAAGTTAGATTTAATCGAACTTTAACAAATAGAATATGGCCTTTGGCCGATTATACAGGTGTCTTACCTTAAATCCTTGAATTTCCTGAAACTCTTTCCTTGATTCCTTAGATCTGAAATCCCAAATCCTTCCTTGGATATTCGGCCAAGAGACATCCAAAAGATCAGTCCAAATCTTGATTGAAAAAGTAAACATAAGAATCCATTCTTACCTTAACACCACGATCGATGGCACCCTTGTTTGAAGCCACAAAGATTCATTCTAACAGGGGTCAAAAGAGAAGGTTTTGGCTTGACAGATGAAGAAAAGAGAGAAAGAAAAGAGAAGAAGAAAATTCGCAGAGAGGGTTTTTGACTAGGGAATTTCTAGTGAGCTTAGAAAAGATGAGAGAATAGCCTTAATTCTCCTCTTTGTGCCTAAATTATCGTGCCAAGAGTCCTTGACTTGGCCACCACTCTTCCTTGTGATAATATCCTCTATTTTATTTAAAAATAAAAGTATTTTATCCTTCACTTATCTCCTCAATAATCAAATTTAATAAAATCCCTTAATTATCACTTAATAGCCGAATTTTAAAGAGGATAAACCTCTCTTTTTCTAGATGCCTTGCCGTCCACACCTTGGCCTTCTGGAAGCAAAAATAAAACTCTTTTTATTTGCTTCCCTTGTGACTCGAACCTGTGCCCATGCCTCTTGCACATGGCGCCATTTCCTAGGCCCTAAGTGGCATCTTGAGCCACTTTTCCAAGCTCTGTTTGTGTGTCAAATTTTACCAACTTTTTCTTTTAAGGCCCCCTTGCCTTGATTTCCTATTTTAAACTTTAAAACTCATCATTTTGGGGCCATTTCCAAGTTTCCTAAAATTTTCGATCGGCTCTGTTTACTTGTCATTTTCTTACATTTCCAAGTTTCCCGAAATGTATACTTTCCATTTTTGGATCATTTCCATTTTCATTTCTTAGTTTCCAAAAAAGTGTACTTTCCATTTTTGAACCATTTCCTTACATTTCTAGGTTTCCTAAAATGTTCATGTCTAATGCATTTCCAGGTTTCCAAAAATATTCATTTCCATTCATTTCCATACATTTCTAAGTTTTCAAAAATGTCAAAAATGTATTCATAATGCTTAAGACTTGTCATTTCATACAATTAAACCGAAAATGCATAGGCCCTTTTCAGGATGTTACAGTTCTACCCCCCTTAAACAAAATTTCGTCCTCGAAATTTCCTAACTAAACAATTGAGGGTATTGCTGTCGCATTGTCTCCTTTGACTCCCACGAAGTTTCTTCCGATCTATGGTTGCGCTATAACACCTTGACTAGAGGAACTGACTTCTTTCGTACCACTTTCACATCACGTTCCATGATCCGAATCGGCTCTTCCTCATAGGATAAGTCTGGTCTTAACTCCACCTCTTCAATAGGCACCACATGGGACGGATCCGATCGATAACGACGTAGCATGGATACATGGAATACGTCGTGCATTTGCTGCAACTCTGGTGGCAACTCTAATTGGTATGCCACTGGCCCAACTTGCTTCGATGACTGATATAGGGCCCTATAAACCTCGAACTTAACTTCCGCTGCGCGACCGAACCTCATAACCTTTTTCCAAGGCGAGACTTTCAGAACACTTGGTCCCCCACTTCAAACTCAATTTCCTTCCGCTTGAGGTCGGCGTACGACTTTTGCCTATCAGAGGCTTCCTTCAACCGTGCCCGAATTAACTCAACCTTCTCTTCAGTTTCTGCCACTAATTCTGGACCCAAAACTCGGCGTTTTCCTAACTCGGTCCAACAAGTAGGTGTTCTACACTTCCTTCCATACAGTGCTTCGTATGGTGCCATCCGAATGCTTGCCTGATAGCTGTTGTTGTAGGCAAACTCAGCTAAAGGCAAATAATCTTCCCAACTTCCTTGAAAATCCATCACACAGCCTCTCAGCATATCTTCCAACACTTGTATAACCCGTTCAGACTGCCCATCTGATTGTGGATGAAACGCCATAGTGAAATCCAACTTAGTGCCCAACGCTTGATGAAGTGCCTTCCAAAATCGAGACGTAAACCTTGGGTCTCTGTCGGAGATGATCGATGTTGGTACTCCGTGTAACCTTACAATCTCTGCCACATATAACTTGGCTAATTCTGAAGAGAATAATCCATTCTTACTGGGATAAAGTGCGCGGACTTGATCAAACGGTCCACTATCACCCATACTGAGTCCTTCTTAGTAGGCGTAAGGGGAAGCCCACTAACGAAGTCCATGGTAATTCTCTCCCACTTCCATTGGGGAACTTCGATTGGTTGAAGCAATCCTGATGGGACTTGGTGTTCAGCCTTAACTTGCTGACACGTCAGACATTTCCCCACGAATTCAGTCACTTCCCGCTTAAGATCAGACCACCAAAATTGTTCCCTTAAATCCCTATACAGCTTAGTGCCTCCGGGATGCATGGCATAAGGGCTACCATGCGCCTCCCGAAGAATCCTTTGTTTTAACTCCGCGTCCTTCGACATATAGACTTTTCCTTTATAGCACAATACTCCTTCATCACTAACGCATAGTCCTTTAATTCTCCGTTCTGTACTTGCTGGAACTTAGCACTTAGATCCTTATCCACCAACTGTCCCTCTTTCACTTCCTTCAGCCATGTGGGTTTGACTTGCAACTCTGCCAACAGGCTTCCATCATCATATAGACTTAAGTGGGCGAACATGGCCCTTAGATCCGACACCACCTTCCTACTTAGGGCGTCAGCCACTACATTCACCTTGCCCGGATGATATCCTATCGAACAGTCGTAGTCCTTCAACAACTCCACCCACCTTCGTTGCCTCAAGTTCAACTCCTTTTGAGTCAACAAGTACTTAAGGCTCTTGTTGTCAGTGTAGATAATTGACCTTTCTCCATAAAGGTAGTGCCTCCAAACCTTAAGGGCGAAAACCACTGCTGCTAGTTCCAAATCATGGGTTGGATAATTAACCTCATGTGGTCTTAGTTGCCGAGACGCATACGCGACCACCTTACCATCTTGTATTAGTACGCATCATAATCCTGTATGCGAAGCGTCACAATACACCACGAAATCCTTGCCTACCTCCAGCTGAATTAACACTGGAGCTTCCGTCAGCACTTTCTTAAGCTTTTCAAAGCTCTCCTGTTGCTTATCCATCCATGCAAAGGGTACTTCCTTCTTTAGCAACTTTGTTAAAGGCGCGGCTATAGACGAAAACCCTTCCACAAACCTTCTGTAATAGCCTGCCAAACCTAAGAAACTTCAGATTTCAGCCACGGACCTAGGTGGTTTCCAATCCAACACTGCTTCGATCTTCCTAGGGTCCACTCTTATTTCTTCGGTGGATACCACATGCCCTAGGAATGCCACCTCCTTAAGCCAAAATTCACACTTGCTGAATTTGGCATAAAGCTTCTTTTCCCTTAACACTTCCAACACCACTCGGAGATACCCATCATGTTCCTCTTCCGACTTAGAATACACCAGAATATCGTCGATGAACACAATGACGAACCTATCCAAATAGGGTTGGAAAACCCGATTCATTATATCCATGAACGCGGCTGGAGCATTCGTCAATCCAAACAGCATCACCACAAACTCAAAATGGCCGTATCTTGTCCTAAAGGCCGTCTTGTGGATATCTGCCTCCTTCACCTTTAACTAATGATATCCCGACCTTAAGTCTATCTTCAAGAATATAGCTGCCCCTTTCAGCTGATCGAACAAGTCGTCTATTCTTGGCAAAGGATACTTGTTCTTGATGGTCAGTTTATTCAACTGACGATAGTCTATGCACATTCGCATAGTTCCATCCTTCTTCTTCACAAATAGGACCGGTGCTCCCCACGGAGACACACTGGGTCTGATGAACCCACGATCCAACAACTCTTGAATTTGAGCCTTGAGCTCCACCAACTCCTTTGGCGCCATTCGGTATGGAGCGATTGATACAGGAGTTGTTCCCGATAGCAAGTCTATTCCAAATTCCACCTCCCTATCTGGGGGTATTCCTGGTAATTCATCTGGGAACACATCTACGAAGTCCCTTACCGTCCTAACTCCATGAACACCTTCATCTTTTCCTCCCAATGCACTTACGAAGGCTAAGAACGCCTCGCACCCCTTCCTAACCATCTTCTCACCGGCCTTGGTCACGAACTACGTTGGACAAGTAGTTCCTCCTTTCTCCGATCATCACTACTACCTCATCCTCGGGGGTTCTTAGTTCCATACGTTTAGCCGCACAATCCAACACGGCTCGATGCTCTACTAGCCAATCCATTCCAAGTATAAGCTCAACTCTCCGAAGGGTAACTCTATTAAGTCAGCCCGAAAATTCACTCCCTGAATCTCTAGGGGTACATTCCGAAAGATCTTATCTATCATCACAGTTTGGCCTAATGGGCTTACTACAGTCATCTGCCTATCAGAGAGTTCTGAGTCTAGGCCTAGTGCTTCCACTACACTACATGCAACATAGGAATGGGTCGAGCCCACATCAATCAGAGCAAAATAAGGTTTGTCAGAAATAAAGAACGTACCGATTATAACATCCGGTGCGTCACCATCCTTCCTTCGGTGAACCGCATAAACCAAACCCGGTTGCCTTGCTTTTGCATTAGCAGCACCTCGACCCTGTGCTCCATGGCCTCTGCCAGTACCATTACCTTGGTTGGCCGAACCACGACCCCGTTGAGGCTGCTGTCCGCCTCTACCAGCCTGGCTAGCATTCTGAGCTGCCGGTCGGCTCTCATCTGGCTGCTTGGAACAATCCTTAAGATATTGTCCTTGGACCCACACTTGAAACATCCTCCCGTCTTTCTCCAGCACTCTCCCAAGTGCTTCTTCCCACAATGCTCACAAGGGCGATACTGCCAGCCCGTACCAGCTTGATGATTTCATGGCCCGTCAACCCTAAGCCTCTTATGACCCTTTCCAGATGGTCCAAAACCTCTCTTAGGCTTATTCTTGTCCACAGCCTACTTGGTAGCATATTTAATTCCCTCGGCCACCTTGGCCTTTTCCACCAAAGAAGAGAACTCCCGCTCACGATGCGGTGCTATCAACGATCCTCGGTCGTCTCTCAGTCCATCCTCAAAACGGACACAGCGTTCATGTTCAGTCACCACTACACCTCGAGCATAACGGTTCAACCTCAGAAATTCTGCCTCATATTCTGCTACGGACTTGTTCCCTTGAACTAACTCCAGAAAAGCTTTTCTTTGCTCGTCTGTATACCTGGTTCCCACATATTTCTTCTGGAATGCCTCCTTAACATATTTCCAGGTCAAATCCTCCGCCATGGCACCATCCCGTACAGTTAACCACCACTGATACGCTTTATCGCGTAATAAAGTCACCATCCTTTTCAACTTTTCCTCTGGAGTCAGATCGAGCTCATCCATGATGCGCTCCGTCGCCTTCAACCAAGATCTCCAGATCTTTGGGTGCTACTCCAAACACTCCACGAAACATTTCACTCCATTAGCTCGGGCCGTTCGAGCACGGAGACTTAAGATTTCTGAATTTCCTCCTCGCACTGTACCCACCAATTCCAAGACTCGCGACACGGCTGCGACACGGCATCTTCCCCGTCTCGAGCTTGTCGCCAAAGCACCAACAAATGGGGTGGTGGTGGTGGCGGTGGTATTTCATTGTCGGAACCCTGACCCGATCTAACGGGTTCTGACTCAGTCATCCTTCCTTTACCTTGTCCACGACGACCACGTCCTCTAGAACTCATTTCCTAGCGTCGAGATCTGATTAAGGAATTTTATCGATTAGTCATTGTTCCACTTATTTACCCGCGAAGGAGTTTTATGAAAAGGGATTCAAAAGTGGTTCTTTCGTATTCATACAAACACATAGTCTTTTCCATTCATTCATTCATCCATCAAACAAGTATGAACTTTCATTCATTCAGAGAAACGTTATAGTTTTCGTTGTTGTTTTCCACTACCCAGGGGTATTTTCGTAATTTTGTCTTACAGGGGCATTGTCGTAATTTTTCAAAAGGAAAAACGTTCCTTGGTGTTTTTGTCAAAAACTATTTTGAGAATTCAAAGTCTCGGGGTAATTTGGAGAAATTTCAAAATCCGGGGGTATTTCGGTAATTTTTGACCTTAGGGGTATTTTGGTAAATTTTCACAAATCAGGGTAAATTTGTAAAATTTAATAAATCAGGGATATTTCAAAAGTTGTAAAACTTTGTGGGTTCTTTTTGAGAATTATTCCTTCCAAAATGGAGATGTTGCAAAAATTTTGGAAATCAGGGTCATTTTGGTAATTTTGTAAGTTAGGGGCAATTTTGTAATTTTCCAAAATCAGGGTATTTTGATATTTTACAAATTAAGGTTTGTGAACATTTATAAAATAATGAAGTTTTGGCAAAATCATTGAGAAGTTTGACAATTTGTAAATCAAGGGCATTTTGGTAATTTTACCACTAGGGGTATTTTTGTAATTTTTGAAAATCAGAAAGTTTTTTCGGAAGATCTTGTAAAGATAGTTTTTACCAATTAAAAGAGTGATTTTAAAAGTTTTAAAACTAGGGTTTTGTTGTTTTTCATAAAAGAAACGGCTAATTCCCTTTCGGGTTTTAGTCTTTATGTTGAGCCTATGACCGAGTCCTCTTGGTCAGGGTGAACCGAAGCTACGCACCAGGCAGGATTCGAATGGAGAGGAGGTGAGTCACGCAGACTGCTTAAATACCAAGCTCCCATCGAAACCATTCCTAGACATGCGCACAGAGGTTGCCACACCGTTGAGCCTCTCGAGTTAGGGTGTGGTGAACCGGCTACGCACTGTAGGATACTGCGAAGAGGAGGTGAGTCACTAGGACTGCTTAAATACTAGGCTCTTTCGGATCCAATCCTATACATGCGTACAGGGGTTACCACACCCTATCTCAGTGACTTAGCCATAGGTTTGTTTAGTGCATTAAATTATGTGGTTTTGTGTTTGAGTAATCTAGCCCTAGGGTTCATGTTCCTATCATTCTATTCTACGTTCCATGACTTTCCTACCCTTCTAAAGTTCATAATATAATTCACATAATCACCCAAAAGAGTTAGGGGTACTTACCTGGTGGACTGCGGGTCGAAGACTCAGGTGCCATGCCAAAACACCTGTTTTATTTCAAAGAAAATCATTTGGGCTCGAATTAAAAACGTTTTGGGCCTTAGCCCACAGGCCGAGAGTTGAAAACTGGGCTCTGATACCAAGCTGAAACACCCCAAACCCGGCCCACGAGCCTGAACCGAATCTGGTATGTTCCTTAAGTAAACCGGTTGCAAAATTCTTTGTCTCTTCGAGAAAATTTGTGTATTTTCAGGAAAATCTCGTTTTGGGTTGGGCTTAGATTAAAAACCAATTCATTTTACCTAGAAATCATTTAGCTATGAAAAAAAAACAATTTAAGGTTTATTATTATTAAAATAAATATAATTGAACTTAATTAAAATATAGTGCGTAACATTATAAAGTAAAAATAAACAGAAGTAAAGAAATTCCACTTGGGCCTTATGGCCTTATTACATCAATCAAAAACCAAAAATAAAATTGAAGTACTTAATAAAAATAACAGTCCCAAATAATAAAAGTTTTTCCTTGCTTTGCATGGCCACCTTTAGCTCCTGCCGACCCGGTCCATTATTGCTCATTACCTGAAAAATGGTCCCACAAGAGGTGAGTCAATAAACTCAATGTGCACACAATACTAACATTCAACAAATCAGGCATACAAGTTCATATCAAGTTCATATTCATATACAATTAAATGATGCAACCCAAACCCAAGCCTATTTGTCCATCCGCTACACACCACCCGTACCTGCCAATCACACCGTGGGGACTACTAAGTCAACCCTCCATCCGCTACACACCATCGAAGGCAGTCGCTGCAGTCGACGTGCTCATCGCCCATATAATATCGTTGCATAGCCAGATAATGTAACCGAAGTTACCAAATTCAGATAGTGTAACTGAAGTTACCATGTTCAAATTATGTGACCGTAGTCACCATATTCCGTTGGTGAGACCGAAGTCAACACCTTCACTTCCCCTTTCACAAATATCCCGAATGCCTCAAATATTTTATAACATATTTAACATACTTATTTTCTCATTCATGTTACTAATCACATGTTCAAAATATATCATATTCATAATCCTATCAGAAGTAGGAAACGTACCTGGGTACTTTTTACCACATTTGTGGTACTTAGCCATATTCACATTCTTATGCATATTCATATATTAAAAATAATGCCATATGATATATCGAAAGTTAGTGTGAGTACACACCTGATTTGCTTAATAGGTTCCTTGAAATCCCGAAGAGAATCGGTCACAGATTTAGATCTCAAATCCTACATAAGTTAATCACTTACTATTTAAAAGACCATTCGGCCATTATTCCAAATACAACTAGGATTTGTATTTCTTACCTTGTTGCCAAATCAAATCCCGAAATTGTGGTATTCCTCCCTGAAATTCGACTACCCACTAGATCCACTGGTTTGATTAGTCTTTGGTTAAAACAAATAGATCTAATTATTTAAGAGAGAACCTAGGCCGAATATTATTTCTTACCTTGTGATGAGATCCCCAAAATCGATTCCTTGCTCCACTAGGGATGTCAAAATTCCTACAACCCTAAGTTAGATTTAATCTAACTTTAACAAATAGAATATGGCCTTTGGCCGATTATACAGGTGTCTTACCTTAAATCCTTGAATTTCCAAACTCTTTCCTTGATTCCTTAGATCCAAATCCCAAATCCTTCCTTGGATATTCGGCCAAGAGACATCCAAAATGATCAGTCCAAAATCTTGATTGAAAAAGAAGTAAACATAAGAATCCATTCTTACCTTAACACCACAGTTGATGGCACCCTTGTTTGAAGCCACAAAGATTCGGCTAACAGGGATCAAAAGAGAAGGTTTTGGCTTGACAGATGAAGAAAAGAGAGGAAGAAAAGAGAAGAAGAAAATTCGCGAGAGAGGGTTTTTTGACTAGGGAATTTCTACAGAGCTTAGAAAAGATGAGAGAATAGCCTTAATTCTCCTCTTTGTGCCTAAATTATCGTGCCAAGAGAGTCCTTGACTTGGCCACCACTCTTCCTTGTGATAATATCCTCTATTTTATTTAAAAATAAAAGTATTTTATCCTTCACTTATCTCCTCAATAATCAAATTTAATAAAATCCCTTAATTATCACTTAATAGCCAAATTTTAAAGAGGATAAACCTCTCTTTTCTAGATGCCTTGCCGTCCACACCTTGGCCTTCCTGGAAGCAAAAATAAAACTCTTTTTATTTGCTTCCCTTGTGACTTCGAACCAGTGCCCATGCCTCTTGCACATGGCGCCATTTCCTAGGCCTTAAGTGGCATCTTCAGGCCACTTTTCCAAGCCTGTTTGTGTGTCAAATTTTACCAACTTTTTCTTTTAAGGCCCCCTTGCCTTGATTTCCTATTTTAAACTTAAAAACTCATCATTTTGGGGCCATTTCCAAGTTTCCTAAAATTTTCGATCGGCTCACATTTGCCATTTTCTTACATTTCCAAGTTTCCTAAATGTATACTTTTCATTTTTGGATCATTTCCATTTTCATTTCTTAGTTTCCAAAAATGTCTACTTTCCATTTTTGAACCATTTCCTTACATTTCTAGGTTTCCTAAAATGTTCATGTCCAATGCATTTCCAGGTTTCCAAAAATATTCATTTCCATTCATTTCCATACATTTCTGAGTTTTCAAAAATGTCAAAAATTTATTCATAATGCTTAAGACTTGTCATTTCATACAATTAAACTGAAAATGCATAGGCCCTTTTCAGGATGTTACAGTAGGCTGAAAGAAAATATGGAAAGGGCTTTAAATGTGGCGTTGGGGTAGAAGAAATGGCATAATGGAAAATAGATGATCAGGAACCAATCGAAATGGGAACAAAAGACAAAAAAAAATCAATAACCTTCAAAAACTTCACATTTCTTTTTAAATTTTCATTTTTTTTCGTTTTTCTTTCAGCACTTCAAATACACGAAATAAATATAATGAGAAACTTTTGATTTTTTTTGAATTTTTTTCAATAACCTATTTCGGCTTGTCTTCGAAAGTTTGTACTTCTCGTTTTAACAGCTCTGATACCAAATGTACGATCCACCTCGGGGTGAGTTGAGTCATATGCGAGTTTGCTCGATCGTCTACGAAAAAGTATCGTTTGGCTCGTTTAATAATGATGCTTTAAGTAAATATTGGCAAAAGCTATGAAGAAGAGTTCAAAGATGGGTTTATGGAAATGAATAATATATAGGTTCGATTATTGAAAATAAGGAGGGATGGTATGCAGGATGGGAATGAAATGGGTTTAAGGTTCAAGGAAGAAACGAAAAATTCGGCTAGCAACAAAAATAAAGGATAATGATGGAATAGAAGGGAACAAACTCAAAGCAAGTAAGAACCACTACTAAAGGGCAATGACCCAAACACTTATAAGCTTCAAGGTGGATGATGGAAGTACTGAAACACTTATAAGCTTCAAGTAAGAACCACCTCGGGGTGAGTTGAATGCGAGTTTGCCCGATCGTCTACGAAAAAGTATCGTTCGGCTCGTTTAATAATGATGCTTTAAGTAAATATTGGCAAAAGCTATGAAGAAGAGTTCAAAGATGGGTTTATGGAAATGAATAATATGTAGGTTCGATTATTGAAAATAAGGAGGGATGGTATGCAGAATGGGAATGAAATGGGTTTAAGGTTCAAGGAAGAAACGAAAAATTCGGCTAGCAACAAAAATAAAGGATAGTGATGGAATAGAAGGGAACAAACTCAAAGCAAGTAAAAACCACTACTAAAGGGCAATGACCCAAACACTTATAAGCTTCAAGGTGGATGATGGAAGTACTGAAACCTTGACCCATTACTTAGAAAAGTAGGAACCTTGGTATAAAGGTGAATGCCACACTATATAATAGTGATAAGTTCGGATAGAAGAAAACGAGTTGACGCCACTAGAGACTAGATAAGCCAACGAGTGTTCAAACGAAATTTGAGAGAATCAAATCTCACAAAATGATATAATTTCATTTAATATAATGTCAAAAAGTCAAAAGTCCTCCAAAAAGGCTTGTTTACACATATTTATAAAGCTAGCATAAGCTAGTCAAATGGTCACTTAATAAAGTGCTAATAAAGAGCTGAATTAAGGCTGAAAGACCTTTGAAATTCTTGAATCAATTAACTCCTCTCTTTAAGATGCTTTAATCAGCTGATTCAATGCCCTTGAATGCTTTGAAAGTGTCTCTTAGTTTCTCCTTTGGCTAGCTGAATAGACTCCAACAACTTGATGAAGTTTTTGAAGCGTGAATTGACCATTAAAGTAGCCAAAACGTTTGGAGTAGTAGAAGGGTTGCTACTAAAATTTAAAGGAAGTGTAATGCTCTTTTAAACTCTTTTCATTGAGGTATAAAGCCTCTTTTTGTAACAGCCCCCTCTTTTGTAACCGAAATCACTTGAAAAGTCACCTTATTGAATGTATAACAGCCTTTAAATTTAAGTGTTGTAAGCTGAAAAATCACCTGCAATTAACACATGTAACCGACATATTAAACACATTTATTCAATGACTAAAACTAAAACAAAGTAACAACTAACTTAAGTAAATGAACTAACACTTATGCATCATTTATTCCAGCAACTAGTTTAATTAAGAGAAGCATTATTAAAATGAACTTTATCTCATGCATCAATAAATTATCCTAGTAACTAGATTAATTAAAGAAGCAACTATTAAATAAAGTTCAACAAAAACTTAATTAATTAAACTAAGATGAGTTGAATTAATGTCCAGCAACTCATTTATTAAACTAAGATGCTTAAATGCATGGTTTAAAATGCAAACTAAATGAACAAATGAGTTACTTAATGCATGACTTAATTAAATAATGCAGACTTAAACTAGCATGGGAGTTACATAATGCATGTCATTATTTAAGATGCATACTTAACTAGCATGGAAGTTGCGTAATGCATAACTTTATTAAATGCAAAACACACAAAGTGCAAATCTAAAATTAAAAATATGCAAAAATATTAATTGAGATGAAAATGAGCTGGAATCAGCTGCATTTTGCGCTTTGGCCCCTCGAGCTTAGGCCACTCTCGATGGCATCGGATGGAGTCGAACCATGATGCGACTAGGTTCGTATCCAAATGGTCAGGGATGTGTTCTGATGCAAGAAGGTAAAGTAATAGCTTACGCCTTGAAACAATTGAAACCACATGAAGAGAACTATCCGACGCACGATATTGAGCTAGCTGCGATTATTTTCGCATTAAAGATTTGGTGACATTATCTGTTCGGTGAGAAATGTCATGTATTTTCTGATCATAAAAGTCTGAAATACTTGATAACCCAAAAAGACTTGAATCTACGTCAGAGAAAATGGTTAGAGTTGTTGAAAGATTATGAGCTTGTGATAGATTACCATCCGGGGAAAGCAAATGTTGTTGCTGATGCACTAAGTAGAAAATCATTATTTGCACTGCGTGCTTTGAATGCTCAATTAAATTTGCCTGATGATAGTGCAGTGGTAGCTGAATTGAAAGCAAAACCGTTGTTTTTACAATAGGTATGTGATGCTCAGAAAGTGGATAGTGAAATAATGGCAAAATGAGCTCAGTTTGATTTGAACTCTGATTCTAAATTTAAAATTGATAATAGCGGTTGTTTGAGATTCTAAGATCGATTATGTGTTCCGAGAAATCCCGAGTTGATTCAGTTGATTTTGAATGAAGCCTATAATAGTTGATTATCTGTTCATCCGGGAAGCACTAAAATGTATCATGATTTAAAGCAACATTATTGGTGGTCTAGAATGAAACGAGACATATTTGATTTTGTTTCAAAGTGTTTAGCCTGTCAACAAGTTAAAGCTAAAAATCAGGTTCTGTCTGGATTGCTACAGCCGATTTTGATTCCCGAGTGGAAATGGGATAGAGTAACGATGGATTTTGTTAATGGATTGCCCCTGACTCCGAGAAAGAAAAATGCGATTTGGGTGTAGCTGATCGATTAACGAAATCTGCCCATTTTATTCTGGTATGATCTGATTACTCACTTGATAGATTAGCTGAGCTTTACATTTCTGAGATTGTGAGATTACACGAGGTGCCACTATCCATTGTGTCAGATAGAGATCTGAGATTTACTTCACGATTCTGGAAGAAACTGCAAGAAGCTTTAGGCACAAAATTGCATTTCAGTACCGCTTTTCATCCACAAATGGATGGTCAGTCTGAACGGATTATTCAGATTCTCGAAGACATGTTGAGATGCTGCATTCTTGAGTTTAATGGTATGTGGGACCAGTATCTGCCATTGATTGAATTTTCTTATAACAACAGTTTTCAGTCTAGTATCAAAATAGCACCTTATGAAGCTTTGTACGGACATAAATGTCAAACACCTCTGTATTGGACAGAGCTCAGTGAAAATACAATATACGGGGTCGATTTAATAAAAGATACCGAATAGAAAGTAAGAGTCATTCAAGATAGTCTAAAAGCAGCGTCTAATAGTCAGAAGTCTTATGCAGACTTGAAACGAAAAGACATTGAATTTGAGATCGGCGATAAAGTCTTTCTAAAAGTATCTCTGTGGAAGAAAGTACTCTAATTCGGACGTAAAGGCAAATTGAGTCCGAAGTTCATCGGACCGTATGAAATCATTGAGCGAGTTGGACCTGTAGCATGCAGATTGTTGTTGCCTTCCGAGTTAGAAAAGATACATAATGTATTTCATGTTTCGATGCTCCGTAGATATCGTTCTGATCCGTCACATATGATAACTCCATCTGAGATTGAAATCTCATCTGACATGACTTATAAAGAGAAACCAATCTGTATCTTAGCTCGTGAAGTGAAAGAGTTGAGAAATAAGAAAATTCTATTAGTAAAAGTGTTATGGCATCGACATGGAATAGAAGAGGTTACGTGGGAGCCTAAAGATTCAATGAAACAATAATATCTGAACTTATTTAACGGTAAGATTTTCGGGGATGAAAATCCCTAAAGAGGGAGAATTGTAACAGTCCAGTTTGTACCCTAGTAGGAACAGTGGTTTCGGGACCACAAATTCGAGTCTGTATAATATTTTAATATTATTTTATGTGTCGTTAATATGTGATTAAGCATGTGTTAAAATTTCGTAAGTTAATTTGTCTGTCTATGTGCTTAATTCGACAAAAGGATTGAATTGCATTAAATGTGAAAGTTGTATGCTAAATGTTAAAGTGCCTATGTGTTGTGGCTTATTAAGGTGGAGGCCTTATGTTGTTATTATGCCAATTTATAGATAGTGGATGGATAAAGGTCTTAACTACCCTTAATATTTTCATGTATATGTGTTAAGTATAAGGCTAATTTAGTAACTAAATTAGTATTATAATGTTAATAAAATAAAAGGCTAGAATAACAAGCCATTTTATCCATTCTTTTGCCGACATATTGAACAAAAGAAAAAGAACAAAGAAGCTAGGGCATTCGGCACTTGCAAGCTTGAATTAAGGTAAGTTTTGACTTCGATTTTTGATAATTTCTACGTTTTTGCAATCGTTGCTTTGTTTACTACAAAACCCATGCTTCAATTTTGAGAATTGATGATGTTTGTGAGATGAGACTTTGATGAACTCATGTGATTTGTGCGGTTTAATAGTGAAATATGATAGATATGTATTTGATGAACATGTTTTGTTCTTCGGATTTTGATGAATTTAGCTAAATAGGGCTAGATTGAGAAAATAGCATTTTGAGGGACTAAATTGTGAATTTGGTGAAATGTTTGGATTTGTATGAGATATATGGACATTCGGCTAAGCATGGTTAAATGATGATTTGGTATATTTGATGTTTTAAGAAAAATGGACTAAATTGATAAAGTGTGCAAATGTGAGGGCTAAGTTGCAAATAGCACTAAATGTGTGATTTGGATTGAATTGAATGTGTTGTGAAATAAGAGAGTTAAATTTCAATATGTATAGATCAAGAACCGAAGAAAACGGACTTAGATCGTGGGAAAGCGAAGATAGTCGAATAAACGAGTCCGAACGAATATCCGAATCCGAGGTAAGTCAATATACAAATGAACGTATTTGTATTGACTTATGTATATTCATATGACTATTGATAATAATAAATGCTTGTAAGATGTTGTATACATGAAATCTGAGATAAGATCGACTTAGTGACAAAATGAAAGGTAAGTATGAAAGGTAAGTATCTTTAAGAATTAACCAAAATGAATATGTGCAATGATATGATGAGATGATATGTGATATTATTCTTAATTGAACTATGTGCATATATGGTATATGAGTTGAGAATGTGTTAAGTTATGGCTAAGCAAATGAGTCAAAGAAAGAAGGAGATGAATTTGTTATGAGAACCATTATGGTCATTATATCAATATGACTATGTGCATTTTATGTTAAGTTTATTTGTATTTTTGGCTTACTAAGCTTTTGAAAGCTTACTCTGTATGTGTTCGTTTCTATTTTATAGATCGTCAAAGCTATTGAAGGCTCGGGACCGTCGAGGATCGTCATCACACTACCTAAGCTTATTTTGGTATCTTTTGGAAAAGTATATAGTTAGATATGGCATGTATAGGCTAGTCACCATTGATATCTTTGAAATGTCAATAAAGTAGCCATGAGATGTGGCTTGTTAAGTGTTGGTAATATGCATATGTGAATATGATATATGATGCTTGTTTTGGTATGTCTTGATGGCAATGAAATAGCCTTATGAACGGTAAGGTTATGGATGAATTGATGCCTTAGCATTTTAATGAGGTTATGGTTGAATTATACTTGGATTAACATGGAAATTGATTGAACAAATTAGCATAGTTAGAAATGAGGTTGAATGGAATAATATAAAGACCATATGGTATGTTTTTGGTTGTCATTTGATTTTGGAAATAGGATTGATTGTGCTTATAGGTATTACCTTATTATAGGTGGCAATATGGCTTTACAAGTAGCCTGTTTTGCCTACACGGTCGTGGCACACAGGCGTGCCTAGTGACCGTGGGATTAAGTCAGGATCTAGCTAAGTGTGCACGGCCTTGGCACAAGGACGTGCCTTGTAGCCGTGAGATTAAGTCAATATATGGCCTATGAGCACACGGCCATGGTACACGGGCGTGCCTAGTGGCTGTGTGGAAAAGTCAGTATACATGCTCTGATTTGGCACGGCATGACATGGGGGTGTCTGATTCCCGTGGAAGACACACGGCCTGCCCACACGGGCGTGTGTCCTGCATAACTTAGAAAAGTTTTAAATTTTCGAGAATTACTGTACGTGTTCGATTTAGTCCCGGCCCTACTTTAAAGCATGATTAACGTCTCGTTGACCTATTTAAGGGACAATATGGTTGCGATTGATGAATGGTTGTATGACATTTCTGTAAATGTTTCCGATCTGTCCGGTAACGCCTTTGACCCTAATTCGATGACGGACATGAGTTAGGGGTGTTACACTAAATTTAGCAAATAGTTGTTTATCTCACAGAGTTTGCAGAACAATTCTCAAATACTCGCCATGTTCAGTCTTGTCTCGGGAATATATCAGAATATCATCAATAAATACCACAACAAATCTATCGTAATACGGTCTGAAGATTCTGCTCATTAAATCCATAAATACTGCAAGTGCGTTAGTTAAGCCAAACGACATCACAAGAAATTCATAGTGTCTGTACCTGGTTCTAAATGCAATTTTTGGCACATCTGAATCTTTCACTCGTAACTGATAATAGCTAGAACGAAAATCAATCTTCAAGAATACTGTGGCACCTTTCAACTAGTCAAACAAATCATCAATACGAGTCAGTGGATATTTGTTCTTGATTGTAACTTTGTTGAGCTGATGGTAGTCAATGCATAATCTCATCAATCCGTCCTTTTTCTTAACAAATAGAATCGATGCACCCCAGGTGAAAAACTGGGTCGAGCAAAACCCCTGTATGTCAATTCTTGCAACTATGCTTTCAACTCTTTTAACTCTATAGCATCCATTTTGTAAGGTGCTGTTGATATCGGTAATGTTCCCGGTACAAGTTCTATAGCAAATTCGACCTCTCTGATCGATGGTAATCTAGTTAATTCCTCTGGAAACACATCGGAATACTCACAAACCACTGGCACTAATTCAGCTTCGATTCAAACGCTTTAGTGTCCAATACATAAGCATGGTAAGCATTATAACTTTTTCTCACATATTTCTATGCTGACATAATTGATATCACAATAGGCAACCCGCTCGAATTATCTGATTCAATATGAAGCATCTTACTATTCTGATATTTCAATACGATAAGCTTTTGTCTACAATTTACCATAGCATCATGCAGAGTTAGCCAATCCATGCCCAAAATCACATCAAATTCATCGAACAGTAATAACATCAAATTAGCCGAAAAACTATACCCCCGAGTTATCAAAGGAAAATTCTTGCAAATTTTATCAACCAGCACATACTAACCTAGGGGGTTTGACACCTTAACCATGAATTCAGTGGACTCAACAGGTGAACTCTTACTAGACACTAAATTTGCGCAAACATATGAATGGATCGATTCGAGATCAATCAAAGTAGTTACATCAATATCATAGAGAGAGAAAGTACAGGTAATAACATCTGGCGCAGAAGCATCCTCGTGTGCGCGAATAGCATAAGCCCTAGCTAGTGCTTGTGCCTCAGATCTCATAGTAGAGTCTTTCATTACACCACGACTACCACTCATATTTCCAGGATTATGAGGTGGTCTACTTTTGTAATAGTATTGCTCAGCCTTGTGGTCTGAGCTTTCTTTTTCTCGGATTTCTCTAGGAAATCTCTGAGATAGTGGTCAAAAGAACCACATCTGAAACACACTTCATTCTTCATTCGACACTCACCATAATGTGACCTGTTACAGTGCTCACACTCGGGTCTGATGTTTCTAACACTACCTACACTCACTACAGATGTAGCCTAGTGTTTAGGACTAGAGCGTCCCGTATCTCTATCTCTATTAGAATGTCCCACAGAAGCAGTAGAATGGTAGTGATGTTCTTTAGATTTCTTCGATGCTGACTGATATGACTTTCCCGTCAACCTCTTTCTTGAATCTCTAGCTACAAATTTAGCGTGTCTTTTCTCTTTACTCAGCTCTTCGGCTTTATGTGCCCAATCAACCAGTACAACAAATTCTTTCAACTCAAGGATCCCGACTAATAGCTTTATGTCTTCGTTTAATCCATGTTCAAACTGTTTACACATTACAGTCTTGGTCGGATGCACTCTCGAGCATATTTACTTAATCGAACAAATTCTCGTTCATATTCAGACACTGACATACGGCCCTGCTTGAACTCCAGAAATTCTTTATGTTTCTGATTGAAAAACCTCTGATTGATGTATTTCTTGCGAAACTCAATTTGAAAGAATTCTCAAGTGATCCTCTCTCTCATCACTACAGAAGTCAATGTATTCCACCACTGATAAGCCGAATCTTTTAGTAGAGATACTACATACTTCACACATTTTGTCGGGGAACAGGATAACTCGTCAAAAACTCTGATGGTATTCTCTAACTAGAATTCAGCTCTTTTAGGATCATCTTTAACAATAGATCAGAATTCTTCAGCCTTGCACTAACGAATCTTATCAACAAGAGGCTTACAAACTCAGATTGGTTTTGTACCTTGAGGAATAACAGGAATCGGTTGGGGAACAGGAGGAGTGGAGGTTGTCGAGCAGCCAGGTTCATCCATACGAACTCGGTGAACCATTCATTCATCATCTAGAAGAATGCTTCCTTAGCCTCTCCTCCCCGACCCTCAAATAAGGGCCTCATACCTCTTAAAGCTACTTCATGAACAGAGGCTTGAACGTTACTCTTTACTTCATCGAAATCAGTTCGGTTAGATGTCATTGCTATACAAAAACATGTTTTAAAACAGTCAGAAGATATCACACTTTCACAGGTTATATAATGGCATGTAAAGCTAGACTCGTATACACTACGTTCAGTTCGAGAATCGACTAAATCGTAGCTCTGATACTAATAAATGTAACACCCCTAACCCGAATCTGTCGCCAGAATAGGGTTACAGAGTATTATTAAAGTTTACAATTTAAATGGACAGAAAATTCAAACATTTCATAACATATAACATTCATGTCAAAAATCAATCATAATCATGCATAGGATTCCTAATACGAGCCCTCGAGGACCAAAATACAATTTAGAAACAAATCGAGGCTAAATTGAAAACATTTAAAATTTTCAAAGCTACAGGGGTCACACGGCCGTGTGGCCAGGCCGTGTGGGCATTTGAAATAGAGACACACGGTCGTGTCCTAGCCAGTGTCTATGCCCGTGTAACTCACTGACTTATGCCACACGGCCAAGCCACGCGCCCGTGTGCTAGGTCGTGTGAGCATATTGACTTGCACTCTATAAAAGATATAGGGGACACACGGCCGTGTCACCTGGCCATGTGTTACACACGGCCGTGTCACTTGGCCTTGTCACAACTGAGACACACGCCCGTGTCTCTGCCTGTGTGGATGAAAATAGGCCATTTTACAAGCCACATTTTTCACCCAAGTTGGCATCCACCTACATTCAACATTTTGCATATACACAAGTCATAAATAGGCATCCAAAACAAGCAAAAATCAAGCCTTAAATATATAAAATCATCATATACAACCAAGTGCCCTTAGGCACCTCAAATGACAACTTATAACATGTAAATCTAAATAGGCAATATATCCAATTGTTTAACTAACTCATATGCATATTTGTACCAAAACTTACCATGTAGATCATTAATCAAAACATACCATTTAGTACCATTTATGTACTTGATCTCTAGCATCAAATGGTCATGTAAATCACTTGTAATTTTTGCACTAAAAACACCAATACAAACCATTCAAAAGCTAACCTTAATATATATGTGCTTTCCACAATAAGCACTAAATCACTCCAAATTATAATACATATCCAACTAGATAATCAACTACCATTTAAATTTTCATCCATCAAACATAAATCAATTCACATATTACCTATACCAAACCACACATCAAACATGATAAGGCCACTCATATCTACATAGCAAAATGTACCCAAGTACAAGCCAAAACATATGGCCAAAACCACAACATCACACATAAGCCAACATTAGCCTAAATAACCTACACATGCCATTATAACCAAAATTAAACAACTGAATGTACCAAAAAAGCCGATAGATAGTGTGATATAGCTCCAACAAGCTTTCAACCCAAACCAGCTTCTGGATCACTATAAAACCAGAAAATAACACAGAGTAAGCATTTAATCTTAGTAAATTTGTATAACACAGAATTTAACTTACCATTTAACCACAGTTTAGGTAAGTAAACATATCATATCCCAACTAATTTGGCCAAAAAGCCTAAACAAAATGTTCACTAACATATTAGCCATGTAAATTATATATAAAATCCAATACACATGGATGATTTCAACAAGTAATCACATTTCATATACTTGTATTATTCATTTCATATATCAATATATCATGTAATATCACCTTCATGTATTTCATTTAATACCTGTAATAGTTCATATAGAACTCATATAATCTCATAACAGACTGTGCCCGTTGAACCATTTAGAATATCGTTGGATACGCAGATAGTACACACGAGGTGTGCTGAACTCTAATCCGTTAATTCATGTACATGAATGCTCATACGAGCTGTAAACGGTAAGCTCCTCCAAGCTGAATAACGGTAAGCTCCTCCGAGCTGAATAATGGTAAGCTTCTTCGAGCTGAATAACGGTAAGCGCATATGAACTGAGTAATGGTAAGCTCATAAGAGTTGAAATCGGTAACCTTAATGACATGTCATTTGTATCCTACGAATAACTAAGGTTCAAATGGGGCTTGGTAGTCATCCTATGTCATCGGATATGCAATCGGTAATTATACATAGCAATTATACAATCCACATACATATATTTCAACTAAAGCATATAAATACGCAATTTAATTACACGAACTTACCTCGACAAGTGTCCATTGATACGGAGGCAACTAATCCGAGATTTTCTCTTTGCCTCGATCTACCTTCGTACGAGGTCTAATTGGATCCATACTAAATATATTTATCATTATTCAATATAATTCATATTCAATTTAGTCCAACAGACATTTTGGGCAAAATTACCATTTTTCCCCTATACTTTTAATTCTTTGCAATTTAGTCCTTATCTCATAAAAATGGAAATTTGCACAATTGCATTACAACCCATCATAGCCGAATTATATACATGCTTAAAACAGCCCACATATTTCACAAATTCACAATTTTACCACTTAATTTATCACATTTTCCAATTTAATCCCTAATTGATAATTTCATAAAAAATTCTTTTACAAAAGTTGTTTATCTAGCAAAAACCATTCATTTTCTACCATTAAACTTCAAAACCCTAACATGTTCATCAATGGAAAAACTCAAATACTTTAATAGTTTCACAAATTAGTCCCCAGGCTAGCTAGATTAAGCTACAATGATCCCAGAAACATAGAAATTTACCAAAAACAGGACAAAAATACTCACCAATTGAGCTTGAAAGTAGTCAAACCCTAGCTTCAAAAAATGGCTTTCTTCTCTTCACAATCGGTTGAAGAAAGAAGAAAAGATGATACTTGGCTTTTATTTTAATTAATTTTAACTTTTATTACAAATTTCCAAAATTAACCTTTATAAACTTTAATAATTACAAAATTGCCAAGCCATTATCATCCACTAACATAATAATGGTCCAATTACCATATAAGGACCTCCACTTTAAAGTTCTATAGCTATTTAATAAAACTAAACTTTTATACTTTACGCAATTTAGGCCTTTTTATCAAATTGAGCATGTAAACAGTAAAATTTCTTAACAAAATTTTTATACGGTATTTTTATCATGCAGTAGACCATAAAATAATAATAAAATAAATTTTTTGACTTCAAATTTGTGGTCCTGAAACCACTATTCTGATTTCACTGAAACCAGGCTGTTACACTAAAAGTTTTGGACCGAATCCCGGAGGTTACATTGATCACTGAAGTGGTCGTGGAAAATTTTACTAAACGAGTTGAAAAAAATCTCATTTTAGCACTGTTAGCTTGACTCAAACTAACCCGTTTAACATTTTCAAACAGAAAATCACAAGATGTTTTAAAGTGTTCAGAAACTTTATTTCATAGTTTCCAAAAGAAAAATTCAGTCCAAAATAGCATTATGCAGAAATATGAATAAACCTTTTTCCACAGTTCTTAAAATTCATTACAATCCAAAATAGTTTAACAAATTAGCTCATTTTAAAACATCTCACTTCGAGACCACCAGCATGCCGAGTCCAGCTTCAGACTATGAGAATGTACCTGAAAGGGGAAACACTAAGGGGTGAGCTACACGAGCTCAATGTGAGTCTGAAACAGAAAAAAAAACAAAAATTGTAACCCAACAGATGGTTTAGAATACGAACCACATGCTTACAAATAACATACAGATAACTCAAACGACAATCCGATAAACTGAGAATTAGCAATATCAAACATAACTCATTTACGTCGTCATTCCAAGCACACATGTACCCAAACAGATATGGACTAATCAGATGATTTCATTAAGAGGCTAATTAATCAGGCAAACAGACATAGACTCAGAAGTGTGAAATGCAACAGTCAGAAATCCCACCCAACCAACCTGTAACACCCAAAACCCGGCCTAGACATACGACCGGATCTGGTGCGTCACATAAAAGGTTTTTCATGAAACTTTGCAATCGTCTAAAAATATTTGAATTTCTTTTGAAAACTCTAAGTTAGGTTGGTCGTTTGAAAATTTTAGTGTTCATTTTTTTAAAAACTTGTATTTAATTTGGAAACTACCTTTACTGTGAATATCGAATTTGAACCGTTGTGGGTATGTGATATTTTAGAAAATACTTGTTGTCGTTTTAAGTGAAACCAGTGTGTTACTCATTATCGTTTTGGAAAATAGTTATTCACGTTTTTAGGAAAAACCCCGTACTGACTAATTCATAGAAGATAATTAATGCGTTAAAAATAAACCAGATTAAAAATATAAGTGGCCTTATTACAGAACAGAATCCCAATTTTAAAGAAAAGTAAAATAGAGTTTACTAAATAAACAGTGAATGGCCACCGCAGAGTCCACCTCGGCCCATATCTGCAAATTTAAGCAGATGGGTAAGTAAAAAAGACTTAGTGTGCAATTCCCAACCTGAATCACAAATGGGTAAGTAAAAATTTAAGCAGATGGGTAAGTAAAAAAGACTTAGTGTGCAATTCCCAACCTGAACCACAAATGGGCCCGAGCCCATTCAAATCCCATTTTGGCCTTAGCCCTTACAAAATCACATTGGGCGAAGCCCATACAGAAACAAACTGGGCCTTAGCCCTATTAACACAGTATGGCAGATAATGAATGCAATGTGATGCAAATCCCAACCCAACCTAGTTATCCATCCGCTACACACCACCCATTCCTGCCAAACACACCAATGGGGATTTCTACAATTGACCCTCACCGCTAGACACGATCGATGGCAGTCAAGCTGTAGTCAGCTACTCATCACCGAAATATGTGGCATAGCCACCAAAATAATGTTACAACGTCACCGAAATATGTGGCAGAGCCATCGAAATAATGTGACAAAGTCACCAAAATAATGTGGCAAAGCCACCGAAATACACTGCCCCTTTCATCAATATCATACCCCAAAGCCCATGCAACATATTATCATATTATGATGAATGCAATCATATATACCACAAATAGTCAAATCATACATATATTCAGGCTATGTTATTCAAAAGGCAGAATCGTAAAGGTACTTACTTGGTGTCTTCAACCTTACCCATAAGGGTATCCTAACTGTCGATACAGTCATTTTGGCTTCCAGCCAATACAATTATTAATGCAAAATAATAAAAGAAGGTGTGAGAATTACACACCTGATTACGTGAAGAATTAAACACTCTTGCTCATCGACACTCTCATTAGCGAGAATAACAGCGATTTGTCTATTCCAAATAGACGTCGACTTTCTACTACAACCCGGCAGAAAATCTCGAACCGCCGACACATCACGTCGTTTGAACTTAGGAGTAGATACTACGAGTCCACTCCCCTCCCTAGACTGGCTAGCACTCGTATCCATGAAGAGAATCTTTGATCAGTACCGTTCTTTCAGAGAGATCGATGATTGTCTAACAAAGGGATTGAGTTAAAGCAGAGTAGAGCGAAAGAGAGACTACTCGTATAGGACTTAGAGAAAACTCCTCACCTTGGTTAACACGAATTCGCACCACACCAGATTCGACTATGTACTAAACCAACGATAACCCAAAAGTTGACTGAAGAGATTTGGCCATAAGAAGAAGAATAGAGTGAGGCTTTCGGCTTTTAGAACGAACAAGATAGAAAGGAAGAGAACAAGAATCGATGGCAAAGGAATTAAAGAAAAAGAATATTACCTTGCAAATAGCACCCACCGAATACAGAGGAAATCTCAACAGACAGAAAAGTAACTACTCTGCTTCTCAAGGTTCGGCTAAAGAAACAAGAAATAGAGGTACAAAAAGACAAAATGAAAGAAATGGAAGAAGTGTTTCGGTCATAAGAAGAAAAAAATAGGGGATACCAAAAAGTTGAGAAGGTTCGGCTAAAAAAAAAGAAAAGCTAGAAGAGGAGTCGGCTAGAAAAGAAAGAAGTAGAGGAGAAGAGATGAAGAAGAAGAAAAAGAAGTACTAGAAGAAAAAAGAGGGTTTCGGCTTTGTGAAGAAAAGGGTGGAAGGGATGAATAGAAGAGAACAAAGATTCGGTTATGGAGGTCTCAAGAGAAAGAAAGAAAATGAGAAGAGAAAAGGTAGAAGTGGAGTTAGGTGACAATAAAAGAAAACGATTGAAATGGGGAGGACAGTAATCTGAAAATTCGGCAACCTCAAGAGAACAAAAGTGCAACAATTGAAAGGAAAGCAAAAGAATCACTAAAAGCACTCATTAGAAAGTCTCGGCACTTTACTCCCACAAGGTTCGTAGTTTTGCTATCACACACCACCAATGCTGAAACTCTTTAGCCTCAACATCACATAGCCGAAATTCTCCCCCCCAACTCTCCAACATTCAGCCAACTCCCACTCCACCTCCCACTTCCTTGATTTGCTCCTTGTTTCACTCTCTATCCACCAATTTGAATTGGTTGACCAATTCAAACTCCTCAAGCTCCACTCCTCCACCCATTTCAAACTGGTTGACTCATTCAACAACCACCCCTCAGAGTCCAAGCCGAACACCACTTCTTCCCCTCCTTGAGCACAAAAATTAAAGCTCCACAATGCATCAGTGGGGTTCAAACTCCTTCCCCCTTGCTCTGCCAGTAACGCCACAACCTCCTTGCCAAATGCCCAACTTGTGTTATCAAACACCAACAAATATTCTTAAAGCCTGCTTCCCCTAGCTCTCCCCCTTTATGCCCAAAAACCAAAATTTACCCAAGGCTCTAGCTTGAACCCGAGCCTCCCCAGGACCCCCAAGCACACTTAGATAACAAGCTCAGAGAGCCAAAAGCACAGAATAGCACAAAATGCAGAACCCCTAAATTCTAGGATGTTACAGTTTTACCCCTTTAAAGAAATTTCGACCTCGAAAATTACTTGATCAAAAGTGGTGAGGGTATCGTTGTCGCATCACATCTTTTGGTTCCCATGTGGCTTCTTCTGAACTGTGATTCCGCCATAAAACTTTGACCAACGGAACCAACTTCCTTCTCAACACCTTCACACCCCGATCCAAGATCTGCAGTGGTTCTTCTTCAAAGGATAGGTCGGGTCTTACTTCAATTTCTTCCACCGGTACTATGTGAGATGGATCCAAAAGATAGCGCCTTAACATCGAGACATGGGATCGTTATGGATCTGACTCAACTCTGGGGGTAACTCAAGCTGATAAGCCACTGGTCCTACACATTTGACTATCCAGTACGGCCCAATGAATTTGGGGCTCAACTTGCCCGTCCGTCCAAACCTTAAAACCTTCTTCCAAGGTGAGACTTTCAGAAAGACCTGAGCACCCACTGAGAATTCTATTTCTTTACGCTTCAGATCTGCGTACGATTTTTGTCTGTCGAAAGCTTCTTTCAACCGAGCTCGAATCAACTTAACCTTTTCCTCAGTCTCAGAGATCAATTTCGAACCCAACATCTGTCGCTCACCCAACTCTGTCTAGCAGGTAGGGGTACGACACCTATGACCATATAATGCCTCGTAAGGGGCTATCTGAATGCTGGATTGATAGCTGTTATTGTACGCGAATTCAGCCAATGGCAGGTAATCTTCCCAACTACCTCTAAAGTCAATTACACAGCCCCTTAACATGTCCTCCAGAACTCGAATTACCCTCTCCGACTGACCATCAGTCTGTGGATGGAACACTGTGCTGAAATCTAGCCTTGTACCCAAAGCTTCATGTAACGCCTTCTAGAATCGCGATATAAACCTAGGATCTCTGTCTGATATGATAAACATTGGTACTCCATGCAATCTCACAATTTCTGCTACATATAGCTTGGCTAACTTCTGCAACAAATAATCAACACGAACGGGTATAAAGTCGGCAGACTTCGTCAATCGATCGACAATCACCCACACCGAATCTTTCTTAGTAGGCGTCAGGGGTAGCCCACTAATGAAATCCATCGTTATTCTCTCCAACTTCCAGAGTGGAATCTTTACCGACTTTAGTAACCCCGATGGTAACTAATGTTCCGCCTTCACTTGCTGACATGTCAAACACTTACTCACGAACTCGATAACTTCCCGCTTCAGACCTGGCCACCAATATTGTTCACGCAAATCTCGATACATCTTACTTCCACCGAGATGCATAGCGTATGGGCTACTACGCACTTCCCGCAGAATCATCTATCTCAACTCAAAATCCTTCGGCATACAAATCTTTCCATGAAAACATAACACCCTTTCACTGTTCAAACTAAAATCCACTACCTCACCATTCTGCACTTGCTGAAGTCGAGAACTTAACACTTCATCCAACAATTGCTTCCCTTTAATATGACTTACCCATATCAGCTTTACTTAAAGTTCGGCTAGCAGGCTACCATCTTCATATAGACTGAGATGAGCAAACATTGCCCTCAAACCCGCTATTACCTTACGACTCAATGCATCCGCCACTACGTTACCTTTCCCTAGGTAATACTCAATCGAGCAGTCATAATCCTTCAACAACTCAATCCACCTCCGCTGCCTTAAATTCAACTCCTTCTGGATAAGGAGATATTTCAGGCTCTTATGATCGGTGTAGATAACTGACTTTTCTCCATACAGGTTATGTCTCCAAATCTTCAAGGCGAACACCACGGCAGCTAGATCCAAATCATGAGTGGGATAATTCACTTCATGTAGTCTTAATTGCCGATATGCATACGCAACTACATTCCCTTCTTGTATTAGCACACATCCTAACCCTATGTGTGATGCATCACAATAGACGAAAAACTCCTTCCCAGCCTCAGGCTGAACCAACACTAGTGCCTCAGTCAAAATCTTCTTCAACTTCTCGAAGCTTTCCTGCTGCTTATCAGCCCAAACAAATGGTACTCCTTTCCGTAACAACTTGGTTAATGGCGCCGCAATCAAGAGAGCCCCTCAACGAACCTTCTGTCGTACCCATCTTACCCAAGAAAACTTTGAATTTCTGCTACAGACTTCGGCGACTTCCAGTCCAGAATAGCTTCGATCTTTCGGGGATCTACCCTAATCCCCTCGACAAAAACAACATGCCCCAAAAAGGTCACTTCCTTCAACCAAAATTCACACTTGCTGAATTTGGCATACAGCTGCTTCTCTCTCAATATCCGCAAAACTATCCGAAGATGAGAATCATGTTCTTCTTCCGTTCTTGAGTACACCAGGATGTCATCTATGAATACCACGACAAATTGATCTAGGTAGGGTTGGAATACCCTGTTCATCATATCCATAAATGCGGCTGGTGCATTCATTAACCCAAACGACATCACTAAAAACTCGTAGTGTCCATAACGAGTTCGGAAAGCCATTTTATGGATATCTGCCTCCTTGACCTTTAGCTGATGATACCCCGATCTTAAATCTATCTTTGAGAAAACTAAAGCTTCTTTCAGCTGGTCAAACAAATCATCTCAGCAACGGGTATTTGTTCGTAGTCATCAACTTATTCAACTAACGATAGTTAATGCACATACGCATCGACCCGTCCTTCTTCACGAACAACACCAGTGCTCCCCACGGAGATACACTTGGTCGGATAAAACCACGGTCCAACAACTCCTAGATCTGAGCTTTAAGTTCCACCAGTTCCTTCGGTGCCATCCTATAAGGGGCGATGGACACCGAAGCCATCCCTGAAAGTAGCTCAATTCCAAATTCCACTTCGTGATCCGGAGGTCACCCCGGAAGCTCTTCAGGAAAGACATCCACGAATTCCTTCACCGTTCTAACATCTCCTACAAATAGTTCTTTCGCATCCAAAGCACTGATGAAAGCTAGAAACACCCTACACCCTTTTCGCACCATCCTTTCAGCCTTTAGTGCAGAGACCACATTGGGCAGGTAATTCCTTCTCTCTCCTATCACAATTACTTCTTTATCCTCTAGGGTTCTCAACACCGTTCGCTTAGCAGCGCAATCCAAATTTGCACGATGCTTAACCAGCCAATCCATGCCTAAGATAAGGTCAAACTCACCGAATGGCAGTTCCATCAAGTCTGCCAGAAATATTACTCCTTAAATTTCTAAAGGCATATCCCTAAACAACTTGTTCACTATCACAGATTGTCCTAAAGGGCTAACCACAGACATTTCTCTATCAGCAATTTCAGATTTAATATTCAAAATCTCAGATACGGTACAGGCAACATATGAATGGGTCAATCAAATATCAATTAAAGCAGTAAACGATTTATCAACTATAAGAAACGTACCGCTTATGACGTTCGGTGCGTCGCCATCCTCTCGCCGTTGAGCTGCATAGACTAAACCCGGCTATTTTGCATCTGTATTACCGGCACCTCTGCCTGGTGCTCTACGACCTCGACCAAAACCACTTCCTCCTTTGGTCGAACCACGACCTCTCGGCGACTGCTGACCACCCCTTCTGAACTGAGCAAAACCCTGACCTATTGGCCTCACATTATCTAATTCTTGTGGGCAGTCTTTTATCATATGATCCTTAGATCCACACTTGAAACATCCCTAAGTTCTCCTCCAACATTCCCCCAAATGCAATTTCACAGAGCACATGGTCGAAACTGACCTACCACAGCAGGTATCACAACTCGAGCTAGCCCATCAAACCTAGGCCTCTTTTAAAAACCCCTAAATGATCCCGACGACCCAAAACTCCTCTTATTTTTACCCTTATCTTTATCCCTGTTTTGTCTCTCAGTCCGCTTTACTTCTTCGGCTATTTTAGCTTTTTCAACTAGAATGGCAAAATCTCTTTCCTGCTGCGGGGCTATCAGTACTCGTAGCTCATCTTGCAATCCATCTTCGAACCGTACACAACACTCATAGTCGGTCGCAACTATCCCTCGGGCGTAACGGCTCAAGCGCAGAAATTTCGTCTCGTATTTAGCAACAGATTTACCCCCTTAAACCAGATTCAGGAATGCTTTCCTCTGGGCATCCACATAGCTTGCCCCAACATATTTTCCTTGAAACACTGTCTTAAAGAAATCCCAGGTAACACGGTCCGCTGGAGTACCCTCCCTCACTGTGAGCCACCATTGGTATGCCTCATCTCGAAGAAGAGACACTGCTCCTTTCAATTTCTCCTCTGTCGTGCAATCCAGATCGTCCATAATTCACTCAACTGCCTCCAGCCAATATTCAGCTACGCTTAAGGCCAACCTAGAAATTCCCCTAAATATCTCCGCCCCATTTGCTCAAAGTCGCTCAGGGATAGATTTCCGAGCTACTGATCCCGTGCTTGCCCCAGCAACCCGTTCCAGAACACGCAACATTATTTAGGACAAAGCATCGTCCCCTCCAGATCGGTCCTGAGACCCTGCTTCTGCTACTGGTGATGCTGGCACTTCGCCTTTCGACCCATGCCCTGATTCCGAGGGTCCAGCCTCCACACCCCGGCCTCTACCACGACCGCGTATACCACGTCCACGTCCTCTGGCGCTCATGTTTACTGAGTCGGCTTAATTTGATTAAAAGTTTTATGAATTAGTATATCTTTCACTATATATTAACGGATAGCTTATGAAGATAGAATTATAAGTGGTTCTTCCGCAACTCGTATTTCAAAAGGTCTCAATTTCTAAAGTTGTATCTCTTATAACTAGCAATCATAACACAATAAAAATCTTTTCATACAAATCAACCAATAGTCAGAAGACTTACCGTACAGATTTGGTGCCGGGGACTCGGGTGCCATACTTCCAGAAGAATATATTTATTTTTTTTCCTAAACCATATTTCATACCAAATTTAAAAAATGTTTTTGAACCCATTCCACAGCTGAGTTTTGCAACCCGAGCTCTGATACCACAATTGTAACACCCCAAACCCGACCTAAACGTTACGACCGGATCTGGTGCATCACATAAAAGGTTTTTCATGAAACTTTGCAATCGCCTAAAGATATTTGAATCTCTTTTGAAAACTCTGAGTTCGGTTGGTCGTTTGAAAACTTCAGTGTTCATTTTTTTAAAACTTGTATTTAAATTGGAAACTACCTTTACTGTGAATATCGAATTTGAACCATTGTGGGTATGTGATATTTTGGAAAATATTTGTTGTCCTTTTAAGTGAAACCAGTGTGTTACACGTCATCATTTGTAAACTAGTCATTACGTTTTGGAAAACAGTTATTCACATTTTTAGGAAAAACCCTGTACTGACTAATTCATAGAAGATAATTAATGCGTTAGAAATAAACCAGATTAAAAATATCAGTGGCCTTATTACAGAATAGAATCCCAATTTTAAACAAAAGTAAAATAGAATTTACTAAATAAACAGTGCATGGCCATTGTAGAGTCCACCTCGGCCCATATCCGCAGAACTAAGAATCACCTGCAAAAATTTAAGCAGAGGGGTGAGTAAAAAAGTCTCAGTGTTCAATTCCCCACCTGAACCACAAACGGGCCCGAGCCCATTCAAATGCCATCTGGGCCTTAGCCCTTACAAAATCACATTGGGCGAAGCCCATACAGAAACGAACTGGGCCTTAGCCCTATTAACATAGTATGGCAGATAATGAATGCAATGTGATGCAAATCCCAGCCCAACCTAGTTATCCATCTGCTACACACCACCTATTCCTGCCAAATACACCAGTGGGGATTTCTACAATCGACCTTCATCACTACACACAATCGATGGCAGTCGTGCTGCAATCAGCTGTTCATCGTTGAAATATGTGGCATAGCCACCGAAATAATGTGACAACATCACCGATATATGTGGCTGAGCCACCGATATAATATGACAAAGTCATCGAAATAATGTGGCAAAGCCACCGAAATACACTGCCCCTTTCACCAATATCATACCCCAAAGCCCATGCAACATATTATCATAATATGATGAATGCAATCATTTTTCCAATATACCACAGGTAGTCAAAGCATACATATATTCAGGCTATATTCAAAAGGCAGAATCGTAAATGTACTTACTTGGTGTCTTCAACCTTACCCATAAGGGTATCCCAATTGTCGATACAGTCCTTTCGACTTCTAGCCAATACAGTTATTAATGCAAAATAATAAAAGAAGGTGTGAGAATTACACAACTAATTACGCGAAAAATTAAACACTCTTGATCGTTGACACTCTCATTAATGGGAATAACAGCGATTTGTGTATTCCAAATAGACGTCAGCTCTCTACTACAACCCGGTGAAAAATCTCGAACCGCCGACACAACACGTAGTTTGAACTTAGGAGTAGAGATTACGAGTCCACTCCCCTCCCTAGACTGGCTAGCACTCACATCCATGAAGAGAATCTTTGATCAGTACCGTACTTTCAGAGAAATCAATGAGTGTCTAACAAAGGGATTGAGTAAAAGCAGAATAGAGTGAAAGAGAGACTACTCGTATAGGACTTAGAGAAAACTCCTTACCTTGGTTAACACGAAGTCGCACCACACCAGATTCGACTATGAACTAAACCAACGAGAACCCGAAAGTCGACTGAAGAGATTCGGCCTTAAGAAGAAGAATAGAGTGACGCTTCCAGCTTTTAGAACGAACAAGATAGAAAGGAAGAAAACAAGAATCGATAGCAAAGGAATTAAGGAAAAAGAATATTACCTTGCAAATAGTACCCACCGAATACAGAGAAAATCTTGGCAGTCAGAAAACTAACTACTCTGCTTCTCAAGGTTCGGCTAAAGAAACAAGAAATAGAGGTGCAAAAAGAGAAAATGAAAGAAATGGAAGAAGTGTTTCGATCACAAGAAGAAAGAAATAGGGGATACCAAAAAGTTGAGAAGGTTCGACTAAAAGCAAAGAAAAGCTAGTAGAGGATTTGGCTAGAAGAGAAAGAAGTAGAGGAGAAGAGATGAAGAAGAAGAGGGTTTTGCTTTGTGAAGAAGAGGGTGGAAGGGATGAATAGAAGAGAACAAAGATTCGGTTATGGAGGTCTCAAGAGAAAGAAAGAAAATGAGAAGAGAAAAGGTAGAAGTGGAGTTAGGTGACAATAGAAGAAAACGATTGAAAATGGGAGGAAAGCAATCTGAAAATTTGGCAAGCTCAAGAGAACAAAAGTGCAACAATTGAAAGCAAAGCAAAAGAATCACTAAAAGCACTTACTAGAAAGTTTCGGCAATTCACTCCCACAAGGTTCGATTTTGCTATCACACACCACCAATGCCGAAACTCCCTAGCCTTAATAACACATAGCTGAAATTCTCCCCCCAACTCTCACTCCACCTCCTCCGTCCTTGATTTGCTCCTTGTTTCACTCTCCATCCACCAATTTGAATTTGTTGACCAATTCAAACTCCTCAAGCTCCTCTCCTCCACCCATTTCAAACTGGTTGACTCATTCAACAACCACCCCTCAGAGTCCAAGCTGAACACCACTTGTTCCCGTCCTTGAGCACAAAAATTAAAGCTCCACAATGCATCAGTGGGGTTCGAACTCCTTCCCCCTTGCTCTGCCAGTGACGCCACAACCTCCTTGCCACATGCCCAACTTGTGTCATCAAACACCAACAAATATTCTTAAAGCCTGCTTCCCCTAGCTCTCCCCCTTACGCCCAAAAACCAAAATTTACCTAAGGCTCTGGCTTGAACCCGAGCCTCCCCAGAACCCCCAAGCACACCTAAATAACAAGCTAAGCGAGCCAAAAGCACAGAATAGCACAAAATGCAGAACCCCTAAATTCTAGGATGTTACACAACCAAACACCACTCCAATCCCCGTTCACACCTTATAACACTAGAAAGAACATAGGTTTTCCCTCTTACTTATTGGTTAAATTGTTCCCATTTAGTTATCCTTAGCATACATTTTAACATTTTCAGTTTAGTAAATTGCATTTTATAACTTAGTGAATTCTAGCCTATTTTATCCTTAATTTTGCTATCTTTTTGCATTAATGTCTCTACATGAGTGAATTCAGTTGCATCCGAATTCACACCGCGACCGACAAACCGCCCGATAAGAACTAAAATTGTGTCGTCCGTCCGATCCAGTATAACCAACTTTGTCGTACAAGCACGACGTAATAATTTTGAGAAAAGGACACCTGTACTGTTGGAGGAGGACATAAAAGTTGGATGTGAGAAGAAAAGCTAGCTCTTTTTTACGAATCATCATCTTCATCATCCTACCTAGAAGCTTGAGGCCATGGAAACTTAAGCCTCTTACAAGTGACCCAACGTAAAAACCAGATACATACTAGCTTCTGACAAGAAGACCTAAGTGCGAGACAAGAGGGAATGAGAGATTCAGTCGAGTTGTCTAGGAATAGTATTCTCCATTCGATTCTTTCTTATTTTTTTATGTATGCTGGTGATTATTCTCTATTTTTTATTTGTATGAAAGTACACATGAATTCTTGATTAAATGTTATCTTATTCAATTTTTCTTTTATTGTTCAATCTTGGGGTTTGAATGTTTTTTAACACGAAAGTGTTATCGCAGTCACTGACACTGGAAAGTATAGTGACAATTTGAGCCAACAAGCATTACAATAGAAGTTGAGTAAGGATTAGAGGAATTTAGTCCACTTGTTCTTAATAATGCCGTATTGCCATCATTGGAAGGTGAGGTTAGTATGCATGTTTAAGTCTCGGATTAAATAGAGGAGTGACGTTGGGTAAGATATACATTGAACTTTATTGCTTCGACAATCACCTATCCTTTTTATACCTTGTGAGCACTTAGTATTCTGCTGAAGATTTATTTTGGGGATTCCAGTTTATCATTATCTTATTTTATTTTATTGTTTTCAAGTTATTGCATCGACAATAATTCTCACAATTTATCTCGTTTCCATCTAGTTGTTGCACCGACATTAATAGACAAAAGACTACCATCCCTGTGGGAGCGATATCCGACAGACTCACATCTGTCTACTATACTTGTATGGACAATGTACGCTTGCCAATTATTGTTGTAACATTAAACAACCGATCAAGTTTTTGGTGTCGTTGCCAAGGATGGTGTTTGTTTGATGTTTATTTTTGTTCTTGTGTGTTTTTGCACTTTATTTTCCTTGTATAATATTTAGTATTCACTAAGTGGTTTTTCTTTGTTCCTAACTCTTTAACTTCAATTTAGGTGTTTTATGACCCGAAGTACTTCAAATTTTCTTGCCATTTTTGATCCAAAAATTGAAAGGACAATTCGGAGTAGACCTCGAGAGCAAAGAAATATGGCTTTACTATCGAACAATGCAGCCATACCCCCGATGCAAAAGCAAAATGTCAATAACCCATTGTTGCCGCAAGATGCTCGCATACAAAATAGGACTATACGAGATTTTGTAATACCTGTCTTGGATGATTTACAACCAGGAGTTGTTAGGCCAGTAATCCAAGCTGGTAATTTTGAACTCAAGACAATAATGTTTCAAATGTTGAATTCTAATGGGCAATATGCTGGACCGCCACATGAAGATGTGAGAGAACATCTTAAATCCTTTTCATTGATCTGTGCTTCCTTTAGTCAACAAGGCATTCCTGATGATGCCTTGAAGATGTATTTATTTCCTTATTCCTTACATGGAAAAGCCCATACTTGGTTTTTTAAACTACCTACCGGATCAATTACTTCTTGGGATGCACTAGCAACACAGTTTGTTTTGTGATTTAACCCACCGACAATGAATGCTCGTCTTTAAAATGATATTACTGATTATCATCAGTTAGATGATGAAAATCTTAACACCACGTGGGAACATTATAAATCTTTACTTCGACGTTGTCCCATGCTGGACATTCAACCAAAAACAAAAATTGAGGTTTTTTATAATTGGTTGAATTCATATACAAGGAATCTTGTCAACGCATCAGCCAATGGACCTCTGCTAGATTGTACTTATAATGATGCTATGAGAATTCTTGAGAGAATTGCTTAGAATGGTTATCAATACCCTATCTCCAGAGTTGCACAAGCAAAAACTACTCCAAGAGTTATCGAATTGGATGAAATAACTGTATTAAGTGCTCAAGTTTCTTCTCTCACAAACATGATTAAAAATATGCATGGGACTAGTGGAGTTACACCTATAAAAGTCGCTCAGCAAGTTAATGATCCTACTTTTTGTTGTGAGATTTGTAGTGACAACCATAGCTATGAAGATTGTCCACAACATGCAGAGAATGCCTGTTATATTAGTAACATCCACAACAATTCTTATGGAAATTCTTACAAAAACTCTACACGTAACAAACAGTTTTGAGGAACTCAGAATGCTGGACAAAATGATGTGACATTCAAATATGGGAATACATCTACTCAGGGTAATCCCAGGCAAGGGAATTACAATCAACAATAGCAGAACTATAATCAGCACTGCATCCACAACAAGGCTAACACATCCACACCAAAATTTGATGTAGCCACAACACTCTTCAATACCAAATCAAAATGTTGAAGGACATCGACAGCAACCGTACACTCAAGCTTCTACTTCTAACATGCTATCAACTCTTGAGACTTTAATACAGGAGCATATTACTTGTACAAAAGCTATCGTACAAGGGAATTCATCTTCCATTCGAGCATTGGAGGCACAATTAGGACAACTTGCTTCAAATCTGAATACTCGACCACTAGGCTCATTACCTAGTGACACGGAAAATCCTAGTCTGAGCGGGACAGAACATTGTAAAGCTATCACTCGTAGAGTGGTAAACAAACTAGTTAACTATTTCTAGACTCTACTGTAGCACCTCAAGATACGGATGGAGTGATCACTGGTGAGAAGGTTGAATCTAAAGAGTTTGTCAATGGATCAGACAAACAAGTTCCACAAATTGTCACTCATATGCCTAATGTCTGACCTTCAAAATTGTTGCCGCAATCAAAGATGTCAATGCAAGAAGATATATCTTGACCTTTACCCTTCCTACAAAGATGCAGAAAGAACGAGCATGACAAGCAGTATTAGTAGTTCCTGGACACACTGGAGCAATTGCAGATCAATATTCTTTTAGTAGATGATCTGGTACAAATTTTGAGTTATGGGAAATTTATGAAAGACCTTTTGTCCAAGAAGAAGAAGCTCACTGATATTGAAACTATTGCACCCATAAAAGGCTATTGTGTTGTTTTCATAAACAATTTACCCCTTAAATTGAAAGATCCTGGGAGCTTTACCATCCTATGTTCAATTGGCAATCATTATTTGGGTAAGGCTTTATGCAACCTGGGAGCTAGCATTAACCTAATGCCACTATCAAATTTCAGAAAGTTGGGAATTGGTCACATTAAATCTACTGCAGTGACATTACAACTAGCTGATTGATCCTCGGATCAACCTGAAGAGAAAATAAAAGACGTCTTAATTCGCATGGATAAATTCATTTTTTCAGCTGACTTTATCATACTTGACTACGAGGCAGACAATGAGGTTCCCATAATCTTAGGACGATCATTTTTAGCCACCGACTGAACTCTTATTGATGTTTATAAAGGTATCTAGCCATGCGACTTAATGATGAGCAAGTTACCTTCAGTATTTTTGAATCTATTCAATGTAAGTACAAAGAAGAATGTCATATTGTTGATGTGCTAGATGATCTAATTGAGGAAAAGTTCAATGACCAAAGCACAGGACTTTCTGAAGAGTTTGTAGTGACATTTAATGCTGAATCCTTAGATGATTGTGATTCTATGGTTAAAGCTAATAATCTTGAACTCAAGCATGGATGGCAGAATGAATCCTTAGACCTAGCCAATAGAACAACTCTAATTTTCAAGTCATCTATTGAAGAAACTCCTACTCTAGAATTAAAGCCACTACCTCCTCATCTTAAATATGTCTTTCTAGGTGACTATAATACTCTCCAGTTATTGTCTCCGCAACACTGGATGTAACTCATGAAAAGAAATTGGTCCATATTCTCAAGCAACACAAACGAGCTATTGCTTGGAGTATTGTTGATATTCAAGGTATTAGTCCTTGTTTTAGCATGCACAAGATCAAGTTGGAAGATGAAGGCAAGCAATCCATTGAACAACAAAGAAGATTAAACGAGAAGATGAAAGAAGTTGTCAAAAAGGAAATCATAAAATAGCTTAATGCTGGAATTATTTACCCGATTTCTAATAGTAATTGGATAAGTCCAGTGCAATGCGTGCCTAAAAAGAGTGGCATCACTATGGTTCGTAACAATAAAGATTAATTAATTCCTACATGTATTCCCATGGGATGGGGAGTTTGTATGGATTATCACAAATTGAATGTGCCTATAAAGAAGGATCACTTCTCGCTTCCTTTCATTGACGAAATGCTAGATCGGCTTGCTGGAAAGGCCTATTATTACTTTTTAGACGGCTATTCTGGGTACAATCAAATTGCTATTGCACTGGAGGATCAGGAGAAAACATCCTTCACCTGGCCCTTTAGTACTTTCGCTTTTCGTTGTATGCCTTTCGATCTTTGTAATGCACCAGCGACATTTCAAAGGTGCATGATGGAAATATTCTCAAATATGATCGAAGTCTCTTTAGAGGTGTTTATGGATGATTTCTCAGTCTATGGGAATTATTTTGATCATTGCGCTGACAATTTGGATAAAATACTGAAGCAATGTGAGGACACACATCTTGACCTGAATTGGGAAAACTGTCATTTGATGGCAACTGAAGACATTGTGTTAGGACATTGCATTTCTTGTCAAGGCATTCAAGTAGACAAAGCTAAGGTGGAAATCATTGAGAAATTACCTCCACCAACAAACATGAAAGGTATTCGTAGTTTTCTTGGACATGCGAGGTTTTACCGAAGGTTTATTAGAAATTTTTCAAAAATTGCAAAGCCCTTATGCTCATTGCTAGAACAGAATCGAAAATTCTTCTTTAACGATACATGTCTAGATGCCTTTATTTAGTTAAAAAAGAAGCTAGTAAATGCACCCATTGTCATTGCACCCGACAAACCAAGACTGATATGCCGGATATTACTGCTGCAAGAATTTGACATCGAGATAAAAGATCATAAGGGTTCAGAGAATCAAGTTACAGACCATCTGTCTCGATTGGAAGTTGGCAGCGAAGATGGAAACATACTTCAATATTTTGATGCATTCCCAGATGAGAAGTTATTTGTTGTAAGGAAGTACACATGAATTCTTGATTAAATGTTATCTTATTAAATCTTGCTTTTATTGTTTAATCTTGGGGTTTAAATGTTTTTTAACAAGGAAGTGTTATTGTAATCACTGATACTGGAAAGTGCAGTGATAGTTTAAGCCAACAAGCATTACAACAGAAGTTGAGTGAGGATTAGAGGAATTTAGTCCACTTGTTCTTAACAGTGCCATATTGCCATCATCGGAAGGTGAGGTTAGTATGTATGTTTAAGTCTCGGATTAAATAGAGGAATGACGCTGGGTAAGATATACATTGAACTTTATTGCTTCGACAATCATCTATCCTTTTTATACCTTGTGAGCACTTAGTATTCTACTGAAGATTCATGTTTGGGATCCCAGTTTATCTTTATCATATTTAATTTTATTGTTCTCAAGTTATTTCATTGACAACAATTCTCACAATTTATCTCATTTCTATCTAGTTGTTGTACCGACATTAATAGACAAAAGACTACCATCCCTGTGGGATCAATATCCGATAGACTCACATCTATCTACTATACTTGCATCAACAGTGTACACTTGGACATTATTGTTGTGACATTAAATAGCTGATCAACACCACAAAAGAGCTAAAGGAAGCCCAACCAACCCTGCAACCACATAGGACCTTGAAAGGCCCATCTAACCCTACACACTACATATGTGGAACTAAGCCACTAAAGTAACAAAAGATGCAAATGGTGAGCTAGCATACGTCGACGATATCTCTGATAAATTCTTTGTAGAAATATGTTGCAGTTAAAACTACCAAATCAGATCAAACTTCCTTCTCTTTGCAACCAAGCCCAAAATTTTATGCAAAAACATGTATGCAAACAGGCTTACAGAATCAATGTACACAACTTATAGACAGTCAAACAGAATTTAGAGTGTACACATTCAATCGACCAAATTCAGAATTAGTTATAACAGTAGTTAACACTTAAACAATCATTAAATTAGTGCAATGATCACAAATATAGCATAAGACCGAGCCCAAACAAAGTCCCAACCACCCTTACTAAAACCTAGTTGAGGGTTGGAACACACAGGAACACAGATAAGTCATAATCTGACATAGAACAGAAATTTACGAAACAGGGCCACACGGCTGTATGTCCCAGCTGTGTGTGGGTCTACACGCCCATGTGAGTGAGGCACACACCAGTGTGAAAGGACTCTTTGTCCAAATTGGCTAAAATTAAGGTGCAGGGAAAACACGACCTTGTGGAAGTCTCACACGCCCGTGTGCCCATAAGACACTTCCGTGTGTCTAAAACAAACGTCTGTGTGAAAATCGACTAAAATGCCACACAGCCGTGTGGCACCAAAATTTGGCTGAAAACCCCAATTCCCAAATGCACAAGTCCATGTGAACCACCCATACGGGGCACAAGCCCGTGTGGTCATGAAACCACATCAAAATTGGCTGTAGAACATGCTTTTATTGTCGAAACAGTCATCAACTCGAAAATATACCAAAAAATCACCTATATTCAAGTCGTTCCACAGTAATTGACCTTTCGATTATTCAATTCCAAAAAGACAGATATTATGCTAAATTTCACGGAAACAAGACAGAAATTCAATAACAAAAAGGAAAGGTTTCTGAATACACACCTGGTTCACGATAAAAAGCACCAAACAAGAACGACTGATGCACCTCAACAACCTCAATATGAAACTAAATTTACAAATACATACATAATCAACATTCATTTCAATTAAACCTTAACCTCAGCAAATCCAAAACCCAATTGTAATGAAGACAATACTTACACATCTTCCTATTGAAACTGTATTGAATGAAGATGAACAAAAGAGAAGAAGGCTAAAAAGAAGAAAAAGAAAAATTATAAAATCTCCACAACACCAATCATAATTTTGGAAACAAGAAAACTTGGAAAGAAAGAAAAAAACCCAATGTGAAGAAGAGGGAGAGAGAAAAAGAAGAATGTGAAAACCTCTCTCTTTTTTTTTTCAAACTATAAACAAAAATAACAAAAATAAACAAATATTTAGACTTTTAAAACTAAAAAAAATCCCTCAAAACACACCTAAGGACTCGAACCCTGGACCCCAAGCTAAACTAATACATAACCAACCACCAAACCAGTAAGCCCATTCTGACACTAAAACGCGGAGACACGCTTAATTGGTCGAGCCACTCACTGACCTCTATTACCATCCTCAAATCTTCTAACCCCAAAATCCAGAGTGTTACAGTATTTCAACATGAAAATGTATGTTAAATTGTGATTATTTATCATTTTCTAGTTATAAATAGTAATTATGTGAAATTTCAATAGATAAGGATATATGATTGCAATATACAAATGAGTACGTATGAAAATATACAAATGATGGTAGTATTTTAATAATTTCATATTATGAATATTTTTATAATGAAAATATAGTATGTGTATGAAAAGGATGAAGTGCCTCTTAGGATACGATTGGCATGCCAATAGGGTTAGTATGTGGGCTTGTATAGGATTTGCACTTCGGTGCCTCTATTATGCATCTATGATGCCTCTAGTGTGGTGTAGTTATTTGGGTATAGACTTAGTTCATTGGGCTAAATGTTAACGAAAGATACAATTGACTTATGGATTTAAATGTTACTTGTTTATATATGAGTACAATTATATTGATGAATTGTGGTTTAAAGAATTGATATGTTATTTGAGATGAGGATTATCATAAGATGTGTTGTTATCTGATGAAGAACTAATATGAGTTGTGAATGTGTATTTGGTTATCAGGAACCTCTTTATATTTGTCATGTCAATGAAGGTAAGTTTAACTTGATGATTTAAACTATGAACTTACTAAGCTTTATTGGCTTATTTGTTTTATGATGCTTCTTTTGTAGTTATCAAAGTTGCAGACTGTCCGGACGGATCGACTGAAAGCTCACACTATCCAGCCATTTTGGTAACTTTACATTGTTTGGAATGTGGCATGTATATAGGTCTTTTGTTGTCAATATGTAAATGTTATGGTAAATGGCATATTTAGTGAAATGGTTGAATTAAATATGTATGATTGATGTGTTTTGGTTTGTTATTCTTTATGTTAAGATTAAGGTCATAATGCTTGAATTGGCAATTTGATGTGTGTGTTTACATTTGGTCATTTTGGATGAAGATTAAGTATGAATTGGTGAACCATGTTATGAGCCTTTTATAGTTGAATGGTTGGTTTGAATGACTATTAAATGTGGTGTCTTTGAATGACACATTGGTTAGGTTTTGTAGGTGAATTGAAATGGTATATTTTGAGTATGATATTATGTGGTTTTGGTATGTAAAGACTTATGAAAGTAGGATATCTTGGTATGACAGATTTGGATTTGTTTTTGCTTGTTTTAGGGGTAATAATAGCTGCAAACAGCTTGGGACATGGGCTGTCACACGATTATGTGCCATTCCAAAATTAGGTGTAGGATCCACACGGCCGTGTGGCCTAAGTCAGTGTTTAGCACAGTCTGGCACACGGCCTACGACACGACTATGTGGCCCTATTTCGATTACTCACACGAGCGAACACACAAGCTGGGACACGACCGTGTGTCCTAAATTCGAATATTCATACAGTCTGGGCTACGTCACAAGACCGTGTGACCCTTGTTTTGCAAATTTTCAAGTTTTTCTAAAATTTTCTATTTTTTTTATTTAATCTCGAATTGTTCCTAAACTATTTTTAGGGCCTCATAAGCCCTATTTAAGGCTCATAAGAATATTTTGAACCATGAATTAATCTATTTATTATATATTTACAATTTTTTTGAATAACTGTTCTAAAATGTTGTGAAATTTCGTGTTTTACTTGGTAACATTGTAACTCTAATCCGGTAAAGGATACGGGTTAGGGGTGTTACACAAAAAGGGCAAACTAGCTATTCTGATATCCTTATATGGTACAAACACACAAGAACAAAACTTAGTGGAAAGTTAGAGGATCCCATGATTGCTCTAGAAATTTGAGAAGAATTAATTAAGTATTAGACCATCTACAGTATCCTAGTTGAGTTCTAACTAGATCTCAACTAAACTCTAACATCACTTATCACGTTATCATAACATATACTTACCACAAAGGCAACTTAGCAAGCTGTGAACTAATTAGTTCACCCAAACATCTGGGGTTGCAGATACTTATCAGAAGATCCACCAAACCCTAGAGTTCGCCAAATGGCAAATCCTATAGAATATACCAAACACAGCCTAAACAAATATTCTACTAACTTACTCGTTTTCTACTTTTAGCATAAACAACTATACGCCAAACAATAACTTGATACATTATCCTCCAGGCGGGCTGTTACATTACCTATTTGAGCATCTTATACCATTTCCATTAACTTACCATTGCACCTCAACTAGTAATCAATTTACATTTGCATATATACATTTCTTCACATTGATCACATAGCAACAACTTTCAAGTTCAATTCATAACTAGAGTCATATTACCATCATTCAGAATAACATAACCATTTAGCAAGACCTATAAACATATCAAAACATTGTCAACCAAGATGACACTTATACATATTAAGCTTATTCACATGCCATAAAATCGTTTCATGAACTATAAAAGATCTACCGAGACAGAAGCTGGATAGTGTGAACTCCTAGTTGATTTCATCGTCACGTTTCGTAAAAGATAACTACAATACAGGAAGATATAACCGGGTAAGCATTATATATGCTTAGTAAGCTCATATGTGTTAAAACCATAAACTTACCTCATATCAGAATTAACATATAAAAATAACAAATTTAACTTAGCTTCCTGTCACAACATATCACACCTGAAAGGTGATGATTTCATATAATACCATATAAATTATCCATTCTTTCATTTAAATCAGTTCAGTACCATTTCACCAAAACTATCAAGCAGTATGTTATTATACTCAATTAAAGCATAAGATTTCATATAACTATATGAACGCCTTTATTTCCAATCAGTATACAGAATTAGACAATACATTTTCTTTTAAATAGTTAGCCCGATGAATCAAATGAACAGATACGGATATGTAGGTAACTACACTACACAAATAGGCACCGAAGTGTTGAACAGTAGGCACTAAAATGCGAAGTAGTAGGCACCAACGTGCGAATCAATAGGCACCATAGTGAAAACCCCATACAAGAACACGAATAATCCTATTGGCATGTCAATTTTATATTATCATATCGTTCATCCAGGCACAGTTTACATACCAGAACAATTCAATACAGTTTTGTAACACCCCTAACCCGTATCTGTCGTCGGAATAGGGTTACAGAGCCTTACCGTAAAAACATAACTCAAATCATTCATTTCCAATAATTTCATAAATCATAACATAATCCATTCAAAAACATGCATATCGTCCCTTCTTCGAGCCATTGAGGCCTTAAAAACGCTTTAGAAACGATTCGAGACTAAATAAAAAAACATTTAAAACTTTGAAGAAAAAGTTAGAAAAATCCACATGGCCGTGTGGCCAGGACGTGTGACTCGCATGGCTGAAACACATGCCCGTGTCTCAGGTCGTGTGAACATTCAAAATAGGGACACACAGCCATGTCCCAACCCGTGTCCGTGTCCGTGTCCATGCCCGTGTAACTCTCTGACTTGGGTCACACGACCAAGCTACACATCCATGTGCCAGGAAGTGTAACTTTCAAAAAACCACCTTTAACACCTACAGGGGACACATGCCTATGTCTTAGGCCGTGTGGACAAGAAATAGGCCAAATTCAGGCCCTTTTTTTCACCCAATTCAAGCACCCACTTACAAGCCATTTGCACATTCAACCAAACCTTAAAACATACCTAAAACATGCATAATAAGACCCAAATCAAAAGGTCATTTATCCATACAACCATTATGCCAAAAGGCACCTCAAACACAATGTATCAAACATAACTAAATGTGTGCATATTTAACCATTTATCATCTAACTTATTTTCATACCAAATCATATCATAATTTACACATTTCAACCATATCATACTAGATTCATGCCATGTCAAAGTAACATTACCATTTAGACTATTTCTCATATGCATCAAAACCATATAAAAGACACAAATCTAGCCATTTCCAAATGGTACCAACAACCAACATACATACATACCATATTTCAATCATACACGCCTATTCAAAACCTTTCCAAAGCATACCATAACTTCACCATGTTGAGTTCAATTCATCACTTACCAATTGGCCATTCAAACATACATTAATACATTGTCAAAATGACACACAACAATAAGGCATCAAAAGTACCAAGGTTACACCAACCACAATGACATATACATGCCAAACTCATCAACTAACATGAACCACAAGTTCACCTATACATACCATTATAACCTTGATCAAGACAACAAAATCTACCAATATAATTGTTGGATAGTGTAACAGCTCAGTTTTAGTCACATCGGAACAGTGGTTTTAGGACTACAAATTCAAAGTCAAAATATTTATTTTATTAAAATGTCTATAGCATTATAATATGTTTGTTTGATAATTTTGTTAAGAAATTTTATCGTTCGATTAGTTAATTTGATAAAAAGGACTAAATCGTGTTAAGTGCAAAAGTGATGTTCTATTAGTTAAAGGTGTCTAATAGCTATAGAAATTTAATGCGGAGATCATTATATTGTAATTATACCATTTGAAACATGAGTGGGCAAAGATGGACAAGGATTAAGTGATTTATATGTTTATTAATCAAGGTTAATTTTGTAATTTAGTAAATAAATGAAAGTTAAATAGAACAAAATGTTTAATTTGTATTCATCTTCTTCAAAAACAAAAAACCAACCAATTCTCTTGAGAAAATTAGGGCTAAGGTTCGGCATTTCTATTTTCATCAATTAGGTATGTGTTTTTTTATCTATTTTTAATGATTTTTATGTTTTTGAGATCGTTGCAACTAGATCTAGCTAGCCCAGGGACTATTTTGCAAACATGTTAAAGATTTTGAACGTTTCCATTGATGAATAAGCATGTGTTTTGATGTTTGATGATAGATTATGAATGCTTGTTGTGAATTATACAAGTTTTATTAAGTGATTTTTAGTGAAAATGCAAAATAAGGATTAAATTGAGAAACTTTAAAACTATGTGGTTAAAATGTGAAATAAATGAAAAATATGGGCTACTAGGGGCATAATAGTAATTCAACTAGGCTTGGGTTGTGATGAGATTGAATGAATTTTATTTTATGAGCCTAGGGACTAAATTGTAAAAGTTGTGAAATTCTTGGGGTAAAAGTGTAAATGTGCTTAAATGTGTGTTTTGGATTAAATTGAATAGAGAGATTATTAAATAAATTAATTTTGAATATATTTAGATCAAGAAAAGCCGAATTCGGATCTAGATCGGGGGAAAACTAAAGTTATCGACTAATCGACTTATTTTATCGTTTCCACATCCGAGGTAAGTTCGTATGTGATAAATTTCATTATAAATGTATTTTAAATTCTTTGATATTGTATAAGTTGTGAATACAAGACTTCGGGTAAGTTCGAAAATGACTCGATGGTAATTCGGCATTCGAAATCCAAGTTGAACCTTAGGAATAGTTTAGGATACTAGTGACATGTCAATAGGGGATACATTGAGTTAGCTTTGGGCCATGATATTAGCACTTCGAGTGCAAGTTATACCAATTTGGCTTTGGGCCATGAATATCGGTTGATTTAGCTTCGGGCCATAATATCAGTACTTTGGATAAAAGTTACCTTAGTTTGGCTTCGGGCCATGGTATAGGTACTTATTGTGCAAGACTCTCGAGTATCCAACTTCTATTCTGAATGGTTCAACAGGTAAATGAATGATGTGGTTGAGAATGAGATTACTACGAGACGGTACAGGTATGTGCATAAACCATATTAGCTTTGAAATCAAAGAAATGGTGAAGAAAATATATAGTTTTGAGAATGAGTAATTGAAAGGTTTGTTAGTTAATGTGAATTCATGTATTTATAATCAATGGTTGAATTATGTGTTTATGATTATATTGAGTTTATTTCATACGAGCTTACTAAGCTTTACATCTTACATCATTTATTTTTCTATGTTTTATAGTGAATTTAAAGCTAGCTCGAATTCGGGGATCGTCGGAGACATCGTCACACTATCCATCTATTAATTTGGTACTTTTAAGCTTATGTTTTGAGTATATGGCATGTATAGGGACTTTGGTCATTTTGGTATATGTGTTTTTATGAATTTGGCCATTCGTTTTGGCTTATAAATATTATGTATATAATGTTGTATATGGCCATGTAAGCTGACCTATTTGGCTTAGTTGGTGATGTATATATATGTGTGCTAATGTCATTTTGTGATGAGGTTTATATTGCTTGGTGAAGGGTTGATTGTGGATTATTAGTTTGAGTAGCTAATAGTTGAATTTGAGATTGGTATGCTTGTGGTTTTAGGAAAAGGAATGTTTAGATGAAATAGTGCATGTAGATGTGTTGTGCAAGTGAGTTTTGGTATGAAATTGAATGGTATATTATAGTATTGATGTGTTTGTATTTGTTGGTGTTGAGATGGTAGGAATTATGCTTGAATAAGGTTAATAGAATGCTTATTTATGCCTTGAATTGGTGCCAATTGGTTTGATGTAGGTGTGTACCAAATTGGGTGGCAAAATGGCTTGGTAAATAGCTTATTTTTGTCCACACGGGAAAAGACACGGGCGTGTGTCTCAATCGTGTGTGACACACGGTCATGTTGCACAGCCATGTGTTCCCTGGTGTTGAAATTAAAATCAAGTTAGTATGCTCCAAACGGCCTCACACACGGGTGTGTGACTTCGCCGTGTGGTATAAGTCAGTATACCCTACAAGATTGGCACGGCCTAGCACACGGGCGTGTTTGGCCATTTGTAGGCCACACGAGCGTGTGTGTTGGCCGTGTGACCCAAGTCAGAGACTTACATGGGGTTGGACACGGCCATGTGATCCCATTTTGAATGTCCACACGGCCTGTGACAACGGTGTGTCTGTTGGCCGTGTGAGACACACGGCCAGGCCACACGGGAATGTGTCCCTTGTAGTTCAGAAAATTTTCTAAGTTTTGTAAAGATTTCCTAAGTTATTGGTTTAGTCCCCAACTACTCCCAAAGCATGTTTTGGTCCTCGTAGGCTCGTAATAGGGACATTATGATTGTTGATGAATGATGATTACTTGAAATGTGGCAATGTATGAGAAATGTATGCTTAATTGTATTATTTGTCCGGTAATGCTTCGTAACCCATTCCGGCGTTGAATACAGGTGAGGGGTGTTACAGATAGGGTGATAGATCTTGGACAAGTTTTCAAACCGACAGAGCTTCTGATAATCTACAAAGTAAGAGGAAGATGACTACATAAGCAATGAATGCTTAGTAAGTTCGTAGAAACTTGAAAACTTTAATACTATTATACATAGATTAAACATGATTCAATACCAATACTTTAAACTTAGTATAAACCTATTGAACACCATTCAACTCACAATTGAGTATATTTATAAACATCACATACACCTTTCATTCATAATATAGTAAGGTCTCATAAGTTGACTTACATAATTATCAACCTTTCCTTAAAACGATGAACCATTTCATCTACTTACTTACCATTCCATTTACTTAGCATAAGCTTAATTACATTATTAACTCACGAATTAGTGTATTTATTCGTGACATAAGTAAATTCACATATAGCATAAGTAAATTTCTTCCTTACAAGTAAGTCCTTGTAACAGCCTGATTTTAACCCTAATCAGAATAGTGGTTTCGGGACCACAAATCTGAGTCTGAAAAATATTTTAAAATTATTTTGTGTGTGAATTTGCTGGTTTTAATTTTTCATGACTTAATTTCGCCGTTTAGGTATTTGATTTAATAAAAAGACTTAATCGCGTAAAAGGTAAAAGTTACAAACTATAGCGTAAGTGCTTAGTTGATAGTGGCTTTTTAATATGGAGTCCTTAAAGGGCAAATAGCCCATTTTTCAAAGGTAATGGACGGCACATGCCATTTTGATATGTTTTATATGTTATTTATTATAATTAAAATTTATATTATTATAATATAATGTTATATATTATAATAACTTATCATAAAAAAAAAAAACCCCAAAGTTATTATTTGTTTCCATGGCCGAAACTAAAAACAAAAAGAAAAGAGAAAAGATGTTAGGGCGTTCGGCCATTGTTGGACTTAATTAAGGTACGTATTAAGCTCGGTTTTTGATAATTTTTACGTTTTTGAGATCGTTGCTATGAGATGTACAAAACCCATGCTTCAATTTTTGATTTTGATGAATATTTTAAGTTGAGCCATTGATGATAGCTTGTTATATTTGTTGTTTGATGATGAAATATGAAATATATGTGTTAGATTAACATGTTTTGTCTTTGAATTTTTGATGAATTTGAATAATTTGGACTAAATTACAAAAATAAATTTTTGAGGGACTAAAATGTGAAATAAATGAAATGTATGGACTTTTATGAACATAGGTAATATTCGGCCAAGCATGGGTAATGTGAAATTTTGTGTATTTTGTGTTTTGTGCAAAAGGATTAAATTGTAAAAGTGTGAAATGTTAGGGGCAAAATTGTAATTTTTCCATTTATGTGTTTTTATACTAAATTGAATGGAATGGTATTTAAACAAGCTTAATTTGAATATGTTTAGATCAAGAACCAAATAAATTAGATCTGGACCAGCGAAAAACGAAAGTAGTCGATTAGTTGATTTTACCAACCGTTGACGTCCGAGGCAAGTCTTTAAGCAATAAAACATTGTAAATTATGTATATAATTTAGTATATATCGATTTGGAAATTTTATAGCATTAATTTGGAGTAGCAGAATGTGAGTAAATATAGACTTTAATATACTTGAGTTTGATTCAATTGAGATATGATGTTAGAAAATCCATACAAAGATTATGAAGTATATAAAAGTTTCGATATATGAAATGTGTGGGTGACAGCTTTATAGTATCGTTATTTGGGCTTTGGGCCTAGCAAGCTTTGAGCTGGTGAAATTAATAGGGCTTCGTGCCTAGCAGGCTTATTGCCGGTGAATAAATATCAGACCGTGGGTCTAGCAGGCTTTGTGCCGATGGATAATATCAGGCTTTATGCCTAGCAGGCTTATTACTGGTGACTGAATATCAGACCTCGGGTCTAGCAGGCATAGTGCCGGTGTGTGTTTCAGGCTTTATGCCTAGCAGGCTTTATACCGGTGATTTATTATAAGTGTATGCTTCAATAGATTTTTAATGATGAGGAATATATGTAAATTTTAGTAAGTGTATTCGGCCTTATAAATGAATAGTATGACATTATAGAATTGATTTTAGATATGAGCATATATGTGTCTTTTATATTCGGCCAAATTGGTAAGTGCATATGTAATGTTATCGAGCAAGTAAGTTGATAAAATGCTCTTGTATATGTGAAAATAAGGTAAGTCAGTTGTTGAATTGATTATATAAATGTTAAAGTTACAAATGTGAAAAATGTGAATGTATATGTGATTGTGTATATTCGGCCAAATGGGGTATATGTGATTTTTAATAGTGAAATTTATATAAGTTCATGTGTATTTGTACAATTAGCCATATGATATGTGCATGAAAGATTTAAATGATAACCTTGTATTTGAGAACATGTATATTAATTTTGTGTTAACTTAGTGTTAATATATAATAGTTGGTATATATATATTTGCTTATGACTTACTAAGCTTAAATAGCTTACTCTGTGTGTATTCTTATTTACTTCTATTTATAGATTTGGATATACGTTATGAGCTCGTGGATCGTCAGCAAGACTACTCACACTATCGACAATTTCCTTTGGTATTTTACTAAGTTGAAAATTTTAATATATGGCATGTATAGCATAGTAAAAGTGGATTAGGAATTCGGTGCTTTGTATGTAAACAATGGCCATGCGAAAATAGCTTATCTTCTTTTGATTGATTTGGGTTCTGAGTTTATGGTTGATAATGGTCGTTGAAAATGAGTTTCTATTTATGCATATTTGATTATGGTATATGTTCATGATAGGTAAGTATGTGATATGTTTTTAAGTTAGATATGTTGAACTTGGTTATGTGGTTTATATATGTATATTTGATATGTTTTGTACGATGGAATGACTTATTAAGAAGTGGACTAAACCGAATGTATACATATAGACATTTTGGTTGTGGTTACGTGTAATTTATGTGTAATAAGTTTTAGTAAGTGTATGTACTTATATGATGTAATTTGGTTTTTGATGATATAAAGATTTGGATTGGGTAAATAGGTATAAGGTTGGGTTTAGTCAATAAGTTATGAATAAATTTGTTTGTATCGATGGTGTTAATTAGATACATTCGGCTATGGAATGAATTTGTGATAGATGTCTTATTCTGTAATGCCTCGTAACCCTAATCTGGAGATGGATACGGGCCAGGGGTGTTACAGTCCTTTAACTCAACAATCCTTTTATTTCATCACATTTCATCTCAACTATGAACTTATCATTTCATTACCTATTCTCACCCATTTCATTTGCATAACATATAAGACATAAACATAACATTAACCATAGCCACAAGCTAGTGCATTTAAGCATAACTCTTTTAGAATAAACTATATAATAACCATTTCATGAGAAATTACATACTTTGATTCTTACCATTCTTTCATGCACATAAGCATCTTTCCATTTGGTCACTTACCATTTCAACAAATTTCTTTAAAACTAACATAATACAATCTAACTAATAGCTTGGCACAAGCCTAAGTATCATCAACAACACACATTAATGCATCAATTCATAATTTACTTGAATAACATAAGATAAGTCATTAAACATGAATAACCTCACTTGAAATCATCAATTTAATGAACATAGTCATACTTTCATTTAACCTCTCATTTTCATTTATTTTCATAGTTTTCATAATATAACTCATTTGAATACTTATCGTTCCTTCTCTTTTCATGCCCGTTGAACCACTTAGAATAACAACGGATACGTGAGAAAGCTCACACAAAGTGTGCTAAATATATAGTCGTAGCTCATATGAGCTGTAAAATGGACCTGCTCACACAAGTTGATGATTGGAATGTAAGCTACACGATGCTGCTCACACAAGCTGATGAGTATCCGCAACTAATATCGGACCTCATGTAACATCCCGTTTTTCAGTGGTGTCAAAAATAGTGGTTTCGGGACCACAAATCCGACGAATAAGTTCGTAAATATTATTTTTTAATACTTACGAGTCAAATATTGTTTTAAAAAGGTTTTTGACATGGTAATTTATGTTATATAAATGATTAATTAAGTTCATGTGGCAAGACCCTAAAGTCAAGTAGTTTTAGAAAATGAGGTATCGGGACCTTGTTTCTATTAACTGAGCTGTAAATATTTTTATAAATATTTACGGAGTGTTATTAAGGTTGTATTAAAGTTTCGTTAAGAAATTTTAATGTTTTGATAGTTAATTAAGCAAAAAGGACTAAATTGTAAAAGTTAAAAAAGTCAATCACTATTAGTTTAAAAATGTTAAATTGACTAAAGAATTATAAATGGATGGCCTTACCACTTGAAAAAGTCATGGCTCAGTTTATAGAAACGAGGTCTCGATACCTCATTTTCTAAAACCACTTGACTTTACGATCTTACCACTTGAACTTAATTAATCATTCATATAACAAAAATTATCATATCAAAAACTTTTTTAAAATCATATTTGACTCATAAATATTAAATAATAATATTTACGAACTTACTCGTCAGATTTATGGCCCCGAAACCACTGTTTCCAACACCACTGAGAAACATGTTGTTACAAGTTTAGTCCATTTCTCACCTTTGTACCAATTTGCATACGATTCAAAGTATATTCGATAAACACGAATTATTCATTTCCAACATAAACATCACATTTATGTAGAAAAGTATATCTTATGAACTTACCAGGTACAAACAACAATAGCAGAAGTGTTAGGGACTAGTCTGCAATTTTCCCTTTTCCTCAATTATCCACGGGTTGATTCAAATCTTGATTTATACAGTAATTCAATTTAAATTATTAGTGTCAATTACCTTAAATCATCATATTCGGTGTTTATGTCAACTAAATTTTAGTTTTCACAATTTTCCTAAAGTCTCACATTTTATTTAATTTAATCCATAAAACTGAAAATATCATATCTTTCACATTTAAGCTCTGTTTTCAAGTTAATCCTTCTTTAACCCTAATGAAATAGTAATTACAAAAATCTCATATCAAATCCATAATATTTTCATTTTAACCCCTAAACTCGAAACTAACTAAATTCACTTTACAAATTAGTCATTAATCAATGCTAAGCTTACAACCAAACCATATAACATAAAAAAAAAAAAAAAAAAAAAAAACTTCAATTTCATCAATGATAACATTTCAAAACTTTGACAGTTTTACGAAATAGTCCGTGGGCTAACTAAATTAAGCTACAACGATCTCAAAAACATAACATTTACTAAAATCGGGCCTCAAAAGTACTTACATGCACGGTTGAGAGCTTCGCCAAAATTCTCTAAGTTCAACAATGGAGTTTTCAGTTTTGAAAGAAAAAGAATAATGATGATGATGATGTTTTCCGATGTTTTTATCATATATTATTATTTAATATTAAAAATAAACATATTTTTCACTTAACCTATACAAAACCGTCCATCATCTTTTAAAAAGGGCTTATTTGCCTTTTAAAACCTTGAACCATTACTAAATAGGCATTTTGGCTAATAAGATTCAATAACAATAAGGTTTTACAATTTTTACGATTTAGTCCTTGAATCCTAATTAACCATTCAATTAATAAAAGTACCGAACCAAAATTTAATTTAACTCTATAATAAGCTAGTAATATTAATAAATAATATTTACCGACTCGATTCTCAGAAAATGGGGTTCTAAAACCACTGCTTCTAGTACCACTAAAAACGAGTTGTTACATCAAATCCGTAAGCATTTTTAATTTTTAACGGTTTTATTAGTATTTTTTGTTAAATAGAAGTTGACTACAGATTAAATGTTGAGGGCTAAAATGCTCCGAAAAAAAAGAGTTAGGTTCAAAATGAAAAAAAAAATGTAAAAATTAGGAGTATTTTTATCATTATACCTAACTTTCTTTGCTTTTTAGAAACATTTCTTGCGGAACCTTATCTAAAACGATAAAAATTTGTCAACTTTCTTATTTATTTAAGAAATTTATTTTCAAACCTCTTAGATCTCGTTTTGGAAAAATGAATAGATTTTCGAAGTCATCTTGGAAAGATATATTCACTTGTTCGCTCAAATGGAAAATCTAATAAGTTGCGAAAATTAAGGTTTTTGGGGTTCTACTTAGTATTTTTTTTTTTTTTTTTTTGAGTTTTCCAATTTTACTTCTTTGTAATAATGCTTTATTAATTTTAGGATAAGGTAATTAAGCCAATTTATTGGTTCATTACCATAAAACTAAAATATTTTTTATTAAAATGTCTAGAAATAAAGTATTGGTTGAAAATAATGACCTTTAATTTCATTTGATGCACTTTGCTCTTAATGCTTGGTTCATTAAGTAAAACGATTCCTTGTGAATTACTTGTTGATTTTTCATGGTTCGCATAAAAAACCAAAATCACTCAATGAACTCCAACCAATTCATTTTGAATGGAAAGTATTTAATCTTTAACAATGGATGCATAAGGTGATTTTATTTTGTTTGAAAAGCAAGTATTGGCAATTTTAGTAATTTACTTATTATGCCTCGACACGCTTTAATATTTAAAATTATTGTTTTATCTTTATATATTTCACTTTTAAAATGATAAAAAAAATGTAATAATATGTTATAAATAAACTTAAAATATTTAAGTGAGATATTCATATATTATTGTTTTATGTCTATTTCCGAAATACAATAATAGAAATTATTAAAACATATCAGATGGGGTGAAGTGTGATGGTAATAAATATATCCAACATCCTTTAGCATCCACGACGCCAAAGGGTCAAGGCAAAGTAGGCTAATAGTGACGTGGTAGTTGTCTTTCTTTCATTGCTTTTGTTTTTCGATATAGTAACCTAAGATACGGCCTCTTCCCATGGTGAGAGGTAGTGCCTTGGTGATCCATGAATTCTCCCATGTTTTGATGTCCATCCTTAAGACCTCTGCCAAGGCCTTTTTTTTTTTTTTTTTTTTTTTTTTTTTTTTTTTTACTTTGTTTCTCCTCTGTTTTGTGAAACCCACTTCTCTTTTGCTATTGTAACGTCAACACCTCTCCGAGGTTTTTTCGGATTTGAACTTCGATGAACTTTGGTGTCACCATGCTAGTTTCGTTCTTTGTGGCTATTATTTTCGAGTTTCTAAGTTGTTTTTAGCCATGGTTTCTCCTATGTTGATGTTCTAGTGAGTGTTATGGTGGTTTCAGCGTCTTTTTTGGGGATTTCATGGTGGCAACGCTCTAGTTGGAGGCATGCATGCCGTTGGGTTAGGTGCGGTAACCTCTCACCATGTTCCTAGTGCTTTCTCCCCTTCCATGCTTGGCGGTGGCAGAGACTAATGCTACGGTTTCTTTGAGGGACTGGGTTCGGTTGGGCTTAGCTTTGGGCTTTGCTTGTTGTATTTTTCTAGGCTTTAGCCCCTTATGCTGTATTTGGGCTTTTTTTGTGAATGAAATCTTTCTCATTTGAACAAAATAAAATAATGGAAAGGATAGAAAAACATTCTTTCCAAAAACAATAACGTTAAGGTATTGATATCTGTATTACAGGGACTAAATTAAATTAATCTCTTTATTATTAAATAAATTTATTTAATTTTTATATTATCAAAAAAAATTAAATAAGTCTAAATTGTAACTATTTAAAATTTATTAAAAATTATTTTTTCAATTGTAGTTGAATTTCAAATAAAAGATTTCATTTAAAAATAATAATAAATTAATAAATATTAACTATGTTAAACCGTAAATAATATTTTTTAAATAATAACTTTTTACTCTATTCTAATTTGGCTTTATTGAATTCTTTTTAATAGTACAATAGCTAAATTGATCAGAGGAACTAATTTGATCAGACCCTTATAATAGAGTACCTTTAATTCACCAACAAAATGTAGACTCATAGTACTACTATTGTTGGAACCAGATTGAACCGGCTGGTTTGACCAAGGACTAGCTAGTATATCAGTCTAGACAAAGGGATTGAACCTTTATAATTTTCAATAACTTTTTAAATTTTTATGACTATTTAATTATTGTTAGATTGATGGTCAAATCGATTGAACCAAAAATTAATGATATGATTTGATTTGATTTTAAAAATATTACATAGTAATAAACATGAGAACAATTAAAAGGTATAAAAAATAATTAAAATATGATCCGAAATACAATATAAACATGGGATAAATATAAGAATGGTAAGTTTCTCTTGTATTGAAAGTATTATCAATTATGTGAAGGGAGGGAAAGGAACCAAAAGTTTGAAGAAAAAAAGGGAAAGGAACCAAAAGGACATCCCCTTCCCTGTGATTTTTCATAATTACTGCAACTGCCTCATCCATCCCTCCCTCCGTACGGTTCCGCATAACCCTTTTAATTTGAAGTTAACCCATATGGCTTATCACTCATCATCCACTCTCTCTCTCCACTTACATAGCTTTTCCTTTCATCTTTCTCTTTTCCTTTCATCTTTCTCTTTACTTCTTTCGTCTCTATTGATTTCAATACCAAGTGATTTAGTCGATTGGAAAATAAATTGTTCTTTAAGCACTTTCATTTTTCAGAAAATTTTGATAATTTGAACTACTATATCCGAATTAGAGGTGTACATGGGCTGGGCCGGGCCGGGCCGAGTTCGGATTGGGCCCAACTAAAAATTTAGGCCCGTTCATTGGGCTCAGGCCGGGCCGGGCCCAAAAAATGGGCCTAAAATTTTGCCCAAGCTCGGTCCATATAAAAATGCTAAAACTCGAGCTCGGCCCGGCCCGCCTGTATTAATTTTTTATATTGTTTTATATAATTTTTAAATATATATAATACATCAAAAATACTAAAAAAATCAAAATAAATATTTTTCAATAAATTGAAAATAAATTTTAAAAAATATGTAGACTTAAATAACACTAAAATAGATGCAATTTAACAAGCAAATGCCTCTAAAATAATAACAAAATTAACAAATGTCTTTAAAATAAAAAAATTAACAATAAAATAAGTTTTATATAATATCTAAACAATAACAACAAAATAATAGAAACATAATAGTAAAATGGTAGCAAAATAAGGAGAAAAACAATAAGAAAATAATATTAAAAAAACAGTTATTTTTTCCTTTAATGAATTCGGGCCGAGTCAGGATAAGCCCAGGCCAAAATGCCTTACTTGAACCTGGCCCATTTTTTAAACGGGCCTTATTTTTTTTTGTCCAAACCCATTTTTCGGACTTATATTTTTGCCCAAACCCTCCCACATTTCAGGCGGGCCTTCAGGCCGGCCGGGCCACCCGACCCATGTACACCTCTAAATCCGAATGAAGATAATTTTAATTGGATGGTTTTAGATTTAAACCATTTTTTAATTTCAATCATTCATGTTCAAAACTCGAATTATTGATGTTTTTTTTTTTAAGTTAAGACACTTTAAGATTCTTATACAAGTTAAAAGAAAACTTATAGTAAAAGGCAACAAGCCAACAATTCAATGGAGCAGTACCTCAAATGTCCGGGTTCAGACCCTGACAAGGCAAAATCACACCCCCACCGCCACACCCTCAATAATAGTAATAATAATAAAAGCAAACACTTCGGAGCTTTAAGTACGTTCAGATTTATTTGGCAAATGACAATAAGTTCAAAACAGGACTGAATTAACATTCAATATACTCGAATTTAGCATTACAACATTGAAACCAAACAAAACCAAATTCATGTCCGAATGATAATAATAAGCCATTGGAATGTAAAATTTCAACTCCAAGTACTGATAAATGTAATTAAAAAAAAAAAAAAAAACCTTCTACAACGGCCCACATTGCATGTACGTAAAAGTAGAAACCTGCAACATAAATTACATAGTACATATCATATGAACTTAGCTCATCACTGCTGTCCCTCCCCTAACTCGGGTTTGGAAGCTTCCTTGATCTCGTCTCCAGCTTCGTCCTAAAATTAATGAAAACATACATCAAATATAGATCACCCCATTCAACCAATAACATGAGAATATTTTTTAACTTTTTCTTTTTTTTTTAAAAAAAAAAAAGAAGAAGGAAAATCCCAATCACTTGCAATGTCCAACTTTGATTAACAAAAGTTTGAATGAGTAATCCAACATCCCAAGTCAGCCCAGAAAAGACTTAGGAAGAAAGTGTAACCTGTTATGGCTTGTTGACTTCCGACATGGCATTTTTAATACAGTAAACAAAGCAGAATGATCTTAGAGATTAACTGAAACTTTTTAGTCTTCACAGTAATCCATTAAATCAAATGACTTAAGTTTAAAAGGCCATAACAGAGAACTCATGAACTTCACTTTAGACACTAGTTCAACAACTACGATGAGAGAGAGAGAACGAGACCGTGATATCAGATGTCCAAAGGGTTAGGTTGTCCCGAAGAAGTTGCATGATCAATGTACTATCCTTGTAGGATTCCTCACCCAATGTATCCAACTCAGAAATAGCCTCATCAAAAGCCTGCCAAATGAATAACATGTCATTTAATGATAGAAGAGAAACAATCTTTAGATATTCAATTCATGTCCTCAAAGAAGATATTTCTGAATCTCTTCATATAAGAACAATCTAAATCAATGCCTAATATATATAGGGTAAAATTAATAAATCTCATTAAAACGGATAACAATTTACAAGATCACAGGACCTCATATAAATAATCACTAACATGTTAATTATGTAGACTCACTCCATGCTGCAAAGCAACATACTTCATGAGCAGAAACTCTATAGCCATTCCTTCAAACTTCTTCTAAGCTCAGTGTTCATACAAGTAGAAGTATCAACCAAATTAGCAAAATATTTTCAGGAGTTAAAAGGTTCATTTATTGGCCAGCAACTCTTGCAAATATAACCAGAGTTACGACAAAAGCAGATCAAGTTGAGGCATAATTACATTATAATAATTTATTATAACATCCTAAACAGATGGACCATACCAAGATAAGTTTAAAAAAAAAAAAAGACAACTAAAACTACATAATTTACTTCATTATCTGTTCTATCTCGATAAAGACAATTAGACAAGAAACCAATATATATTAGAAGAGGATAAACACCTGTTTTGCAAGATTGCAAGCACGATCAGGTGAGTTAAGAATTTCATAGTAGAAAACAGAGAAGTTAAGAGCAAGTCCCAGCCTAATTGGGTGAGTTGGCGCTAGGTCACCGAGAGCAATATCCTGCCATCACAAAAAAATTAAAAAAAATAAAAAACTAATAACTTCTATCTGAAGATGGTCAAGAAATTATAGAGAAACTAACTCATTGACAATATTGCATTACCAATTTCACCCACCTGTGCAGACTTGTAAGCCAACAAAGTGCTCTCAGCAGCTTCCTTCCTCTCAGCACCAGTCTTGAACTCAGCAAGATACCTATGATAATCACCCTTCATTTTAAGGTAAAACACCTTGGACTCGGCAGATGAAGCTGAAGGAATGAGGTGAGACTCAAGGAGGCTCAAAATCCCATCACATATCTTGCTGAGCTCAGCTTCAATCTTGCTCCTATACTCCTTGATGGTTGCAACATGATCCTCATTTCCTCTGCTCTCTTCCTTCTGCTCAATAGAAGAGATAATCCTCCATGAAGCCCTCCTAGCCCCAATCACATTTTTGTAAGCTACAGAGAGAAGGTTCCTTTCCTCAACAGTTAGCTCACCAACATCTACAGTTTTTGCTACATTTTCCATGAACTCTACCATTTCCTCATAGCGCTCGGCCTGCTCAGCCAGCTTGGCCATGTAAACATTTTCCTCTCGTGATGTTTCAGTTGGCGACATCTTTACTATATCAATCTAATACTTGATCCTGCAATACGAAAATATTTACTTTTATCAAACAAACATTTCTAATGAATTTTCATCGGTCTAAACAAGTGCATCTGCATCCGGAGCAACCATTGGAAACATTCTCATTCCTCTATTCTAAAACATCAAGTCTTAAAATTTTACTTCTTTCTTTCACCCAAGTTCTCAAACTTGCAGATCGATTAAAAACAGCTAAAGCCTAAACATAATTTTAATAAAAAGAGATGGATACTAGCACTAGCTACTGTCCTTTCCTTTTCAACAGTTTCTCAGTAACCAAACAGATCAAAGTCATACCATTTTTTGGTTACTAATTTTTCTCTATTGTAAATATGAGCAGTAGAACACTCAGAACAAAAAACTTTCCTGTGTTTTTTTCAGCTGCTTTGCAGGAACCCAACAGATCCAACAAATAGAAGAAGAAAAGAACGCCGATTTGTTAAATTAATCATAAAAAGCTCAAACCTCAAACAGATCGAATAAAAACCGCTAAAATTAAATCAAAGAAAAACTAAAAATCACACAACACATCAATCTAAATAAATAAGTAAAATACATAAATATCCATAAAAAAAATAAAGGAGAAAATCGGTTCTAAAAGAACATACTGATAGAGAACTTCAGGTTTTTTTTTTCCCTTTTTTTTTTTCTTTCCACGGCGAGAAGCGTAAGCAAGTTTTTTTCTTTTTGTTTTGGGGGGCTGCTCTATTTCTTGATAGTAGATTTAATTTTAATTTATTATTAAAGAAAAGGAGAGTGAATGGAAGGAACAAGGAAAAGTCGGTGGTCCAATGAGAAGAAGAGAAATTGTCGTTGACCGTCAATTTATTTTACATAGATTTAACTAAGGGCAAATTTGATATTTTGTCAAATACATTTTCTTCAATAATTAAAGCTCTGAATCGTGTGGGTTAGCTTGATGGTAAAGATATTTACTGTTTTTAAGTGTTGTCTGAATTCGAGTCGCATTAATTTCGTTACTGTTAAAATTTTATCATACTCTTAAATTAAAAAAAAGTAATTAAAACTCTAATAAATTAAATATAAATTATAATAATTCTAGTAAAAATTACATAAACTCAGAACATAAAATTTTAAAATTTTTAGAATTTCATTAGACATATAATAATACTCATGATTAACTAAACAAAATAAAATATATTCATTATATAATTTGCAGTTTATGTATCAAACATTGGGTAATTTATTCCTCATGTTAGTACATTATTTTTTCTCTTGATAATACATATATTACATAAGCGTTTTTTGTTAAGTTATTTCAATAGTAATTAAATGAGATGTCACAAATATTCAAATTGGGCTAAACTTCATACGTACCTTGCATGATCAAAACTAAACATTTTAGAAATTACTTAAATAAGGGTGAAATAAGAATTAAATTTTGAAGTTGTTCAAATAATGATATTTTAAATGTTGTATACAATATTTTAAATTATATTTTCGTGATGGGCATCGAAACCACTAAATATAAATTCTTACGATTAAATAATAATAATAATAATTAGCAGTATAAAGCAGTAGAGTCGAATCCACAAGGACTGACTATCTAATTTCGCCTTTGTTCGTAACCAAAGTCGCTATCGCAGTCACAGTTGTGCCCACGACCTGTGCGTAGAAATGTTGAAAATAAAAATAAAAATGCGAGGATCCTTGAAACAGATTTTCCCTTAAAAACAACTAAAATAAAATAAAATAAAAACATATTTGAAAATGCAAAAAAAATTTAAGAAAATAAAATAAATGGATAAAAATAAATATTTTTTAAGCTTAGCCTTAACCTTGGTGTACTCCAATCTTGAATCGATCCTTGAAACAGATTTTCCCTTCCAAGTGATAAGCTGGTTATAGCAATCGAGGATCCCTCAAACCGCCAACTCTTCCTCTCGCCGGTATCACCTGCAAATAAACCCTTGTAGAATTTCCAACCATGTGGCACGTACCCGTAATTTAAGACTTCGACAGCCTTGTGATCTGAAAAGCCCAACTCGAATTAAAAGCCTCAACCGTGTGGGTCGTTTAAATCTGATCACTATCTCCCATGATAGAATCCAACTAGCTTTTTCCAATTGAGCATGCCAATTTGTTTGCGGAATTTTGAATACAGCACCGCCGACTTAACTTTCCAACTGTATGCCAAACGATTCCAATCCAATGCGCGCTTTTTGAATTGAAATCAAATCAACTTTGAAGGATGAATTTGTACTATCTCATATATCAAAGAGATAGCAAATACCGAATTATAAAGTATTTAGTGTGGGTCCATATCTCACGATTACTTTGTCGAAGCGATAACCAGGCTAAGGCTAAAAAGGGTTTAGATAATCATGGAAAGAATCATTCTTGAAAATAAATGGTTTAAACGGAATTGTGGAAAGTAGAAATGTAACATCCCTAACCCGTGTTCGTCGCCGGAACAGGATTATGGAGCATTACCAGAACATTCAGGGACATTTACAGATAATTCATGCAAGTTACTATTCATTAACCGAGATTATTCATAACGTCCCTTAAATGGACCCTTGAGGCCCAATACAAGCACTAGAAACGAGTTGGGACTTAATCGGAACCTCTAAGAATTTTTTGCAAAATTTCAAATTTTTTCTAAGGTGCAAGGCTCACACGCCCGTGTGGTCCAAGGGACACGCCCGTGCTATAGGTTGTGTTTGATTTAGGTTTCTCTCTAACTTGCGCCACACGGCCATGCCACACGCCCATGTGTCGGGCTGTGTTGTTAATTAATTTAATTCAAATTAGGTGTAGATTTCACACGGCCATGACACACACCCGTGTTCTATGCTGTGTAGCATACAAGTTGAGACACACGCCCGTATCTCTGCCCGTGTGCTCAATTCTGAGCATTTTGTTTCTCAAAAATTTAGGTGCAGGGGATACACGGCCTGGCTACACGCCCATGTACTCGGCCGTGTGTCACACACGGTCTGGACACATGCCCGTATGTCTGCCCGTATAGATAAAATAAAGCCATTTCTAGCTTCATTTTTCACTCAAAATCACACCCAAGACCTGCACTTAAAACACACATCCAATACCAACCAATTCAAGCATTCAAAATAAGCAATTCTATTATTCAACATGACAAATTATTTCAAGCACAAGTGTTTATAAACTTACCTTGGTTTAACTTATGCAATAACAGCATTTGATCATATATACTTAACATAACACTTGTGTATATATATATATATCATCATAATAACTTACTTAGTCATACCAAAATGAACTATTACTAGCCATTCCAATGGCTAGGTTACAAAACATCATTTTCAAGCCACCTATGGCCAAGTTATCCTATACATGCCATTAGACCAAAATGATTTTACTAAGTATACCCAAAATGACTAGTTGATAGTGTGATGATGCTCCAATGATCTCCAACCTTCACAAGATTCTAAGCACTATAAAACAGCGGAAAATAAAATGGAGTAAGCATTCATACTTAGTAAGTTTGTATAACGAAAACTAAACTTACCAATCCTGTTTATTAAGTCTAAGTATACAATACCATGTTTTCCATCCATTAGCAATATTGCCTAAACACATGCATTCAATGAAACAAGTTAGTCACCAAAATCTTCATATCAATCAAGTAAACATAGATGAGCTCATCAAGTAATATTCTTTCAAGTCATTATCATTTCATCTTATAATCCTCATGCCATGTCAAGAGTTGTGTCCGTTGAATCCTTGAAATTCCTATGGATGCTCAAGTAGTACACTCGAGGTGTACAATTCAATAATTCTTCAATTCTTATTCAGGGGTACCCATTAGGGCACTTAACAAAGGAACACACTCTTGAGCCACATATCGTATAACAGGATTACCGGTCCAAGCTAAATCCTTTATATAATGTATGCTCAAAAGAGTTCGATTAGGATTACCAGTACAGGCTAAACCCTAATCATAACTATACTCGAGAGGTATTATATCAGGATTACTCGTCTGAGCTAAATCCTTTCTATAATGAGGTCAATACGATTACTCGTCTGAGCTAAATCCGTCAGCAAAAAATGCAGGACCTCATCCATTTCGGGAAAGCACATATATTCATCGGAATTCAATATTCAATCAGGACATAACTGTTTTTCACCATTTTCAAGCATGTATCAAATTTTCCATCATAGCATACAAGTAAAGCACATCAATATGAACCACATTACATACAAACACAACATTCAATTAACATAATTACATGCTCGATTAAGTTACTCGAACTTACCTCGACACTTGTTCGCGTAAATAATCTACTAATTCGAAATCTTTTTTTTTCCTCGATCTAGCCTCGAGTTTTTTTTGGATCTATATAAATGAATTTAACCATAAATTTCACACATTTCATATTTAAATGGACTCAATTTACGTCCTAGGAAAAATTACCATTTTTCCCCTGACTTTTCCATAAATTCCAATTTAGTCCCTAGGCCCGTAAAATGAAACTTGTGCAAATTACTCCCTATTCCAAGCCTAACCAAAGCCCCTTTACAAAATTTACAGCACATGTATTCATAAAATTTTAGAATTTTTCCTTCAATTTCACAAGTTTACATTTTAGTCCCTAAATCATGTTTTCATCAAAAATCACTTTTTAAAAGTTGTTTATCTATCAATAATCCTTCATTTTCTACCATAAATTTCTAATTTCCCGCATATACATCCATGAACCATTTTTCATACCTTGATAACTTTTCAAATTAATCCCCCAAATAGAGAGAAAGCTATCTCGATTCCAAAAATATCAAAATTACTAAAAGTGGGACAAGGAAACTCACCCAATTAGGCCTTGAAAGTTTCTTTTCTCTAACCTAGGGTTTCCATGTGTTTTAGGTTGGAGATAATGAAAATAAGATGATATATTTTCTTTTCATCTTTTAATTAATTAAGTATTTGCTATTTCCAATTTAGTCCCTACCCTTTTTCTATATTTCCATGGATAAGTCACCAAGAAAAATCTACATACTTTTCTTAATGGTCTAATTACCATATAAGGACCTCTAGTTTTGAATTACATAGCTATTTGATTTTTATAGCTACTAGAATTTAACTTTCACATTTTATGCGATTTAGTCCTTCTCGTAATTAAGCACTAAATCGATAAAATTTTCGCACCAAAATTTTCACATGTCATATCTATCATAATACGAACCATATAATAAAATAAAAATAAATTATATTTTTGGGTCAGATTTGTGGTCCCAAAACCACTGTTCCGATTTCACTGAAAAATGGGCTATTACAACTCTCCCCCCTTTAGGGATTTTCATCCTCGAAAATCTACCAATAAAAAGTTTCAGGTATTGCTTCCTCATAACATCCTCCGGTTCCTAGGTAGCTTCTTCAATACCATGTCGTTGCCAAAGAACTTTTACTAAAGCTACCTTTTTATTTCTTAATTCTTTTGTTTCCCGGGCTAAGATTTTGATTGGTTCTTCACTATAGGTCATATCAGGCTGAATCTCTATCTCTGTCGGAGAGATAACATTTGAAGGGTCAAATCGGTAACGTCGTAACATAGACACGTGAAAAACATTATGAATCTGATCAAGCTCTGATGGTAAAGCTAACTGATATGCAGCCGGTCCAATTCTTTCAGTAATCTCATATGGTCCAATGAACCGTGGACTCAGTTTTCCTTTACAGCCAAACCAGAGAACTTTCTTCCAAGGTGACACTTTCAAGAATACCTTGTCACCAACCTGAAATTCTATCTCTTTTCTTTTCAGATCAGCATAAGACTTTTTTCGATCAGAGGCTTCTTTCAAACTGTCTCGAATTACCTTCACTTTTTCTTCAGTCTCTCAGACCAAGTCAACTCCGTGTAACTTTTTCTCACTGAGTTCTGTCTAGTACAATGGAGTTCTACATTTGTGACCATACAAGGCTTCATACGGTGCCATTTTAATACTAGACTGATAACTATTATTATAAGCAAATTCAATCAAAGGCAAATACTTTTCCCAGTTACCTTCAAACTCTAGCATACAACATCGAAGCATATCTTCCAAGATCTGTATTACCCGTTCAGATTGCCCATCTGTCTGGGGATGAAATGCAGTGCTAAAGTGTAACTGAGTACCCAGAGCTTCTTGCAATTTACTCCAGATTCGGGATGTAAATCGAGGATATCTATATGAAATGATGGAGACAGGCACTCCATGAAATCTGACAATCTCCAAAACATATAACTTAGTCAATCTATCCAAGGAAAAATCCATACGTACCGGATTAAAGTGTGCTGACTTTGTCAACCAATCAACAATTACCCAAATGACATCTTCCTTCTTTGGGGACAAGGGTAATCGCGATACAAAGTCCATGGTAATTCTTTCCCATTTTCATTCCAATATTTTAACCGGCTGTAATAGCCCAGAAGGCAACTAATTTTTAGCTTTTACTTGCTGACATATCAAACATTTCGATATAAAGTCAAAAATATCACGTTTCATTCCTGACCACCAATACATCTTTTTCAGATCATTATACATTTTATTGCTACCAAGATGAATAGACATGTTACCATTATGAGTTTCATTCAAAATCTTCTGTACGAGTTCTGAACCCTTCGGTACACATACTCTGCCTTTGAATAACAAACAATCATCGGTCCCTATCTAAAATTCTGAGTCAGGAGTTGATTCACTTTGTATCCATTTTGCTTGCAACTTATTATCATTTTTCTAAGCTTCAGAGATCTGTTGCAAAAACATTGGCCTAGCTTTTAACTTAGCTATGATTGAACCATCGTCAGACAATAACAATCGGGTATTCATTGCTCGCAAAGTGTATAGGGATTTTCTACTCAAAGCATCTACCACTACATTGGCTTTTCCCAGATGGTAATTGATAACATGATCATAATCTTTCAGTAACTCAAGCCATCTATGCTGTCTCAAATTCAAATCTTTCTATGACATCAAATATTTCAGACTTTTATGATCAGTGAATATGTGACATTTTTCACTAAACAAGTAATGCCGCCAAATTTTCAATACGAACACAATAGCTGCCAATTAAAGGTCATGTGTCGGGTAGTTCTTTTCATGTGGTTTCAGTTGTCGTGAAGCATAGGCTACTACCTTACCTTCTTGCATCAAAACATAGCCTAAACCATTCAATGATGCATCACTGTAAATTACAAATTCCTTACCCGATTCAGGCTGAACTAACACTAGTCCTCTGTCAATAAAGCCTTTAATCTGTCAAAACTCTGTTGGTATTTATCAGTCCACTCGAACTTTACATATTTTTGTAGTAAACGAGTCATCGGAGAAGCTACCATTGAAAAACTTTCTACAAACCTCCGATAATAACCTGCTAGTCCCAGAAAACTTCAGACTTCAGACACATTCCTCAGTGGCTTCTAATTAACAATGGCTGAAATTTTATTTGGCTCTACTCTGACACCTTCAGCAGATACTATATGCCCAAGAAAACTAACTTCCTGTAGCCAAAATTCACATTTACTGAATTTGGCATACACTTGTTTCTCTCACAGAGTTTGCAACACTATCCTCAAATGCTTAGCATGTTTATTTTCATCTCGAGAGTAAAACAAAATATCATCTATAAATACCACCACGAACTTATCTAAATATGGGCTGAAAATTTTGTTCATCAGATCCATAAACACTGCAGGTGCATTTGTCAAGACTCATAGTGTCTATACCTGGTTTTAAAAGCTGTCTTTGGCACATCTGAATCTTTTACTTGTAGTTGATAGTATCCAGAATGGAGATCAATCTTCGAAAATATAGTGGCACATTTTAACTGGTCAAACAAGTCATTAATACGAGGCAATGGATACTTGTTCTTTATTGTAACATTATTGAGCTGTCTGTAATCAATACACAGCCTCAACGACCTATCCTTCTTCTTTACAAACAAAATTGGAGCACCTCAAGGCGAGAAACTAGGTCGAGCAAAACCTCTATAAATCAATTCTTACAACTGTGCTTTCAACTCTTTCAATTCAGTAGGAGCCATTCTATAAGAAGTTATGGATATCGGTGTCGTTCCCGGAACCAGATCTATAGAGAATTCCATTTATCTATTCGGTGGTAAACCAGGTAATTCTTCTGGGAATACATCAGGAAATTCATATACAATCGGCACTGACTGAATCTTTGACTTAGATACTTTAGTATCCATTGCATTCGTAAGATAAGCATCATAACCTTTTCTGGCATATTTTTGTGCTGATATTGCTGAAATCACATTAGGTAATCCATCTAGTTTATCATATTCAACATGAAGCAATTCACCATTTTTGCATTTTAATACAATATATTTTCGTTTACAATTCACCACTGCATCATATTGAGTTAACCAATCCATTCCCAAGATCACATCAAATTCATCGAATGGCAATAACATCAAGTTAGCCGGAAAGCAAATACCTTTTACCATCAACGGATAGTTTTTATAGACCTTATCTACCATACCATATTAGCCTAGGGGGTTTGAAACTTTAACCACCAATTCATTGAATTCAACAGATAAGTTTTTAACAGATACTAGGTTCGTGCATATGTATGAATGTCTGGAACCAGGATCAATCAAAGCAGTAATATCAGTGTCAACTAGAGAAAATGTACCAGTAATGACATCTGGTGCAAAGGCATCTTCTCTAGCACGAATGACATATGTTCTTACAGGTGCTCATGCCTCAGATCTAACTGATGTATCCTTGATAGTACCTCAACTACTACCAACATTACCGGGATGACGGGGTGGTCTGCCTCTCGAGGTAGGATTACTAGGCTTTGGAGCTAGTTCTATCTCTTTTTCAACTCTTTCGGAACAATCTTTGAGAAAATGGTCAAGTGAACCACATCCAAAACAAGCTCCACTTCTAGACCAACATTCCCCATGATGAAATTTGTTACAATGTTTACATTCCGGTTTGGGATTACCAACACTACCCACACTGGTCACAGATGGAGATAAAGACCTCGGGTTAAAACGTTGAGAGCCTCGCTCTCTTCCAGAATATCCTGTAGAGGTGGTAACACGATCATAATACTTCTTTAATTTCTTAGAAGAAAATGATTGTAACCTACTCATAGTTCTTTTTCCAGAAACCCTAGCCTCTCTTTCAACTTATCTCTTTTCTTTACTTAATTCCTCAGCTTTGTGTGCTCGACTGGCTAACAACACAAATTCCCTTATTTTGAGAATTCCAATCAATAACTTGATATCTTAATTTAAACCCTCTTCAAAGCATTTACACATTTTATCCTTAGTTAGAATCCATTCTCTGGCATATTTGCTCAATCGAAAAAATTCCCGTTCATATTCGGATACAGTCAGGTTTCCCTGCTTGAGTTCTAAAAACTCTTTCTTTTTCTGGTCCATGAACCACTGACTAACATATTTCTTTCTGAATTCAGTTTGAAAGAATTCCCATGTAACATTCTCTCTCAGTACAATTGAAGTTATGGTATTCCACCAATGGTAAGCTATATCTTTCAGTAGGGACACTGTACATTTCAGACATTCTGCAGGTGTACAGGATAATTCATCAAAAACCCAGATGGTATTTTCCAACCAAAATTCAGCCCTTTCTGGGTCATCATCTATGGTAGCTCTAAATTCTTCCACCCCATGCTTACGGATTTTATCTATCAGAGGCTTACCAATTCTAGCAGGTTAGCACCCTGTGGTACCTCAGGAATTGGTTGAGGAGTAGGTGGGGAAGGTCATTGTATAGTGGGGTTTGTTCTTAAGTACTCAGTCAACCACTCATTCATCAATTAAAAGAAGGCTTGTTTTGCCTCCTCACCTCGGCCCTCAGACATGGGCATTTCACTACCAGATGCAGACACAACTCCTTGAACTGAAGCTGAAGCATTGCTCTCAGCTCCCTCAAATTCAGCTCTAGCTCGGTTGGATGACATTACTATATGAAAAACACATTTAAAATGATCAAGAGTCATCAGACTATCACAAATTATATAATGGCATGTATTGTAACACCCCTTACCCATATTCGACACCTGAATCGGGTACAAGGCATTACCGTACTTAACTTGCTTAATCATGCATTATCGATTTATAAAATTTCACTTCAAATTAAAACTTTTCATTCAAGACCTTAATGTCTTTATTATAGGTCTACGAGACCCTAAACTTGTACTCGGAATGATTCGAGACTAAATCGGAAACTTTTGAATACTTAGACAAATTTGACATAAAACATGGCCACACACCCGTGTGAAGGATGGAACACGCCCGTGTGAATTTATTTTCCAATTCGAACCTACAGGGGTTTTCACACGGCCTAACACACGCCCATGTCCATAGCCCGTGTCCCTCACACGGCCATGACACGCCTGTGCCTTCGCCCGTGTGTGAAAATCTTGACATTCTGTTTATGACATCATCATTCCAATTAGGTCACACGGCTAAGGCACACACCCATGTCCTTAGACCATGTGTCGAATTAAATTCCTAATTTTAGGTGCAGACTTCACACGGCCTGGGCACATGCCCGTATCTTAGGCCATGTTTCCTACATGGTTGAGACGCACAGCGGTGTCTCCACCCGTGTGTTTACTACTGAGCATACTGACTTGCCAACCTAGCATGCATGGGGACACACGGCCTATCAACATGCCCATGGGGCCGACCATATGTCACACACGACCGTGTGTCTACCTGTTTGGACATTTGTAGGGCTATCTACCAAGCCAAATGCCACCCTACAAAGCAACCATACTTATGCCAATTCAATTCAACATATATCATGGCCATAGGGAACATCTAAGAACTCTAATCAAGACATCCACACAAGCATACACTTCATGAATTTCATCAACATTGAATAGATGAACTTGTCAAGTATTGGCCAATTTCCAAGGACCATTTACAAAATGAATTGAACAGCATTAATAGCCAACACCTTGGCTAACAAATATGACATAACAAAATAACCAAATCCTATACATGCCATACTCAAAATAAATCTAACTTTGCTATACCAAGAGAAGTTGATAGTGTGATTTTCGAACTCTGATGTTCCACGAATTCCCAAGGTAGCTAGGCGATACTACAAGGAAAAGGGAATTGAGAGGGGTAAACATAAAGCTTAGTAAGTTTGCATGAAATAAATAACAACGTAAAGGCTTATAATGGCATCCATCTATTGCATTGAATAAAACACAAAGTCTTAAACACATTGCCATAACTTACTCATGCTTACTCTTACCAATTTCATATCATGTCTCATATAGTAAGCATTTCTCGTGAATTACTCACATGTACCTGTATCACTTCATCGCATAGCTTTAGCACTAATCTCATCTCTATTATAAGCTTAGCTATTTACCCATTGAATCACTTGAGGATACTTGAAAGTACATAATTGTCATCATTCACATAAATGCGATGCCAATGCCACATCCTAGATGTGGTCTTACATGGGGTCACCTTTAGATGCCGATGCCATATCCCAGATATGGTCTTATACGGGATCTCATATCGATTGTCGATGCCATATCCCGGATATGGTCTTATACGATTCTCATATTTGTTGCCGATGCCATATCCCAGATATGGTCTTATACGGGATCTCAATTCGGTGCCGAGGCCATGTCCCAGACATGGTCTTATACAGGACCTTACCCTCCTCAAGTCTTGATGATATTATTTTCTCATTTATTAAAGTCCAACCGGGACTTCCACATCAAAATTCTCATCATTTTCTCATTCAACATCATTACTCAAATTCATGGAAATATTAAACAATATCACTAATATCAAACATTTAGAAACTTAATAGCATGATGATGAATTTATTACACACAAACTTACCTCGATTTCAAAATAGGCCAATTTGCCGATCTAGTCCGATACCTTGCCTTTTTCTCGGTCAAGGTTAATTCTTCATTCTTCTTGATCTATAATAGCAATTTAGCTCATTAAATTACCACATTAATTAAAGCATTTCAATAATCATACTTTGGCAAAATTACCATTTTACCCTTAGACTTTCACAAAATAACCATTTTACCCTTAGGCTCGTAAATTAATTCTAAACAAATTTCTTCCTTTAACGAGCCTAGGTGAACATTTATTTCTCTTATAGCGACTCTCAATACTCATTATTTCACATATTTTACACCTATTTTACAACCTTTGCAAAGAGGTCCTCTTAGGTGTTTTCATGGAAACACCTTTCACAAAAATTGTTTATCTAACAACTAAAACTTATTTTCTTCCATAAAAATGCAGCAAACAACATAAATGCTCACATGGAAAATAGTCCCCTCTTTAGCTAGCTTAAGATTTAAGGCTTCCAAACGTACAAAAATCAACAAAGAATGGCCATTAAAGCACTTACTTGCAAGGAGAAAAGCTTGCGAAAATTTTTGAGCTCTCAAACCCCCTATTTGCTGCTATTTTTTGGTGGAGAAGAAGAGAAGAAAAGATGATATTTTTCTTTTCTTTATTTTATTATAAAACATCAATTTAGTCCACTTAATTCAAACAACTTTGACCAATTTTGACATTGTTTGTCCCCTATGGCCGACCAACCATTAATTGAGGGGTTAATTGTACTTTAAAGACTTCTAATTAATATTCTATGGGTTTTAGACACCTTTAACTTGTAAAATAGAACTTTTGCACCTTATGCGATTAAGTCATTTTTCACAATTAAGCATGAAATCGCTAAAATTAAAGCACCAAAATTTTCATGCACCTTTATAATCATGCTATAACTCATAAAATAACATTAAAATAATTTTCTCCAACCTCGGATTAGTGGTTGCAAAACCACTGTTCTGACTAGCCCCTAAATCGGGCTATTATATGTATAGCTAAACTCGTGTTTCCTACGTCGAATCTGAGAATCGACTAAATCTTAGCTCTGATACCACTAAATGTAACAACCCTAACCCGTGTCCGTCGTCGAAATAAGATTATGGAGCATTACCGGAACATTTAGGGACATTTACAGATAATTCATGCAAGTTACTTTTCATTAACCGAGATTATTCATAACGTCCCTTAAATGGACCATCGAGGCCCAATACAAGCATTAGAAACAAGTCAGGACTTAATCGGAACCTCTAAGAATTTTTCACAAAATTTCAAAATTATTCTAAGGTGTAGGGCTCACACGCCTGTGTGACCTTTGGACACGTTTGTGCTACAGGCCGTGTTCGAATTAGGTTGCTCTCTAACTTGCGCCACACGTCCATTCCACATGCCCGTGTGCCAGGCTATGTGGTTAATTAAATTAATTTGAATTTGGTGCAGGTTACACACGACCAAGACACACGTTCGTGTTCTAGGTCGTGTAGCACACACCGCTGAGACACACGCCAGTGTCTCTGCCTGTGTGCTCAATTTTGAGCATTATGTTTCTAAAAAATTTAGGTGCAGGGGACACACGGTCTAGCTACACGCCCATGTACTCGGCCGTGTGTCACACACGGTCTGGACACAAGCCCGTGTGGACAAAATAAAGATATTTTTAGCTTCATTTTTCACCCAAGACCTGCACTTAAAACACACATCCAATACCAACCAATTCAAGCATTCAAAATAAGCAATTCCATTATTCAACATGGCATATTATTTCAAGCACAAGTGTTTATAAACTTACCTTGGTTTATCTTATGCAATAACAGCATTTGATCATATATACTTAACATAACACTTGTGTGTATATATCATCATAATAACTTACTTAGTCATACCAAAATGAACTATTACTAGCCATTCCAATGGCTAGGTTACAAAACATCATTTTCAAGCCACCTATGGCCAAGTTATCCTATACATGCCATTATACCAAAATGATTTTACTAAGTATATCCAAAATGACTAGTTGATAGTGTGACGATGCTCCAATGATCTCCAACCTTTACAAGCTTCTGAGCACTATAAAATAGTGGAAAATAAAACGGAGTAAGCATTCATGCTTAGTAAGTTTGTATAACGGAAACTAAACTTACCAATCCCGTTTATTAAGTCTAAGTATACAATATCATGTTTTCCATCCATTAGCAATATTGCCTAAACACATGCACTCAATCAAACAAGTTAGTCACCAAAATCTTCATATCAATCAAGTAAACATAGATGAGCTCATCAAGCAATATTCTTTCAAGTCATTATCATTTCATCTTATAATCCTCATTCCATTTCAAGAGTTTTGTCTGTTGAATCCTTGAAATTCCGATGGATGCTCAAGTAGTACACTCGAGGTGTACAATTCGATAATTCGTCAATTTCTTTTTCGAGGGTACCCATTAGGGCACTTAACCAAGGAACACACTCTCGAGCCATATATTGTATAACAGGATTACCGGTCCAGGCTAAATTCTTTATATAACGTATACTTAGAGAGTTCGATTAGGATTACCAGTACAGGCTAAACCCTAATCATAACGTATACTCGAGAGGTATTATATCAGGATTACTCGTCCGGCTAAATCCTTTCTATAATGAGGTCAATAGGATTTCTCCTTCGAGCTAAATCTGTCAGCAACAATTGCAAGACCTCATCCATTTCGGGAAAGCACATATATTCATTAGAATTCAACATTCAATCAGGACATAACCCTTTTTCACCATTTTCAAGCATGTATCAAATTTTCCATCATAGCATACAAGTAAAGCACATTAATATGAATCACATTACATACACACACAACATTCAATTAACATAATTACATGCTCGATTAAGTTATACGAACCTACCTCGACACTTGTTCGAGTAAATAATCTACTAATCTGAAATCTTTTCTTTTCCTCGATCTAGCCTCGAGTTTGTGTTTTTGGGATCTATATAAATGAATTTAACCATCAATTTCACACATTTCATATTTAAATGGACTCAATTTACGTCCTAGGAAAAAAATTACAATTTTGCCCTTAACTTTTCCATAAATTTCAATTTCGTCCCTAGGCCCGGAAAATGAAACTTGTGCAAATTACTCCCTATTCCAAGCCTAACCAAAGCCCCTTTACAAAATTTACAGCACATGTATTTATAAAATTTCAGAATTTTTCCTTCAATTTCACAAGTTTACATTTTAGTTCCTAAATCATGTTTTCATTAAAAATCACTTTGTAAAAGTTGCTTATCTATCAATAATCTTTCATTTTCTACCATAAATTTCTAATTTCCCGCATATATATCCACGAACCATTTTTCATATACCTTGATAACTTTTCAAATTAATCCCCCAAATAAAGAGATTAAGCTATCCCGATTCCAAAAATATCAAAACTACTAAAAGCGGGACAAGGAAACTTACCCAATTAGGCCTTGAAAGTTTATTTTCTTTCACCTATGGTTTCCATGTGTTTTAGGTTAAAGATGATGAAAATAAGATGATATATTTTCTTTTCATCTTTTAGTTAATTAAGTATTTGCTATTTCCAATTTAGTCCTTGCCCTTTTTCTATATTTCCATGGATGAGTCACCAAGAAAAATCTACATACTTTTCTTAATGGTCTAATTACCATATAAGGACCTCTAGTTTTGAATTACGTAGCTATCCTTATAGCTACTAAATTTTAATTTTCACATTTTATGCGATTTAGTCCTTATCGTAATTAAGCACTAAATAGATAAAATTTTCGTACCAAAAGTTTCACATGTCATATCTATCATAATACGGACCATATAATAAAATAAAAATAAATTATATTTTTGGGTCGAATTTGTGGTCCCGAAATCATTGTTCCGATTTCATTGAAAAATGGGCTGTTATAAGAAAGGGGAAAGACCTTAGAAGACAATTAAACTAAAAGGTTGAAATTTAAAGAAAAAAAAAAGAATGAAACAACATATTTAAATGGCAATGACACAAGAGGGAAAAAAATCAAGAATTTATTAAATGCTAAAGGCAAAGTGTGTGTTCAATTGGCTGTAGCCGCTAGATATTTATTAAATGCTAAAGGCAAAGTGTGTGTTCAATTGGCTGTAACCGCTAGATATTTATACACATTTTTAGTGCTAAAATTTAGTTAGATTTTTCCTAAATATTATCACTAAATAATTCTAAATATTCAAAATTTAAAAATCAAATTTAAACTTGAGATTAATTTAAAACTAATTACAGAGTTGTAACAATATAAAAAATCCTTCAATCTTTATCCAACTACTTTTTTTAAAAGAAATCTTCAACCATTCAATCTTTACCCAGTCATCTTTGAATATTCAATTTTTGAATCAAGCCCTCATCTTTACTTTTTGTTCCAATTTAGTCCCTTTTTGTAAGAGTTTGAATTCAGCACACCAACTTCATTCTTAATAAGAAAAATCCAAATTTAATAGCATTTTATTCAATAATTAGCCAAAAATAAATATATTAAAAATTTGAATTTATCTTGCTATCAAATTCACCTTACTTAGTCGACGCTCGTCCTCAAGCATGATATCTACTAAAAATAATTCGCCAATCCTTTTCAAAATCAAAAGCCCCTTTCCTAGTCAAGCATACTGTAAACAATTAGGTGAATCAAAAATAAACAATTACTAACCTCAATTAATAAGCATTTTATAAAATCTCTAAAAGTATGTCAAATTCAACTATTTCACTAAATTTAGGCTTAATCAAACATATGAATCGATCATACACAAAATATACTTTTATATATATATATATATTATTTTTTTTATCATTATTTTTAAAACGTAGTTAACTCTTTTGACTCGAAGTGAGATGGCAACCCAAACACCTCACCCCGGTTTCTCAACCAGACACATTCTATATTTAATTTTTTTTATTTGTAACGAATTCGAGACATAATCAAACATTTTTTTAACACCCCTTACCAGTATTCTATGCCGGAACTAGGTACGAGGCCTTACCATACTTAACTCGCACGATTATACAACTTCGGATGATCAAACTTATTCCAGATTAAAACTTTTCCATTCGTATACCTATCGACCTTACAATGGACCTACGAAGCCCTAAATATGTTTCCAAAAGATTTCTGAGATAATTTGGAATCTTTTGCACACTTAAGAAAATTTTTCCTGAACAGGAGCCACACGCCCGCGGGGGAGATGACACGCCCGTGTATCATCTCACACGCCCGTGTTCGATGCCCGTGGTCGACACTAACTTGAATCACACGACCTGGACACGCGCCTATATGGCTGGCCTGTGGTCACCTCTGATTAATCCACAAGGCCTGGGCATGCCCATGTGCTTCCACTGTGTGGTGATTCAAATTCCAATTTCAAGGTGCAGACTTTACATGGCCTATGCACACGCCCATAGACTGGCCGTATGTTACACACGCCCGTGTGCCTACTCGTGTGAACAAGAACAAGGCTATTTGCCAAGCTCTTTGCATCCCTCTAGATCACACCACATGAATCCATTCAACATATCAAATAACAACTCATAATTTGCAATATGAACTTCCATGAAAAACTTCATATTCTCATATATGTAGTAAAGAGCCAACAACTATGGCTACATATATATACACAAAAATTTTCTCATAAAAGGGGCCAACACACTCTTGGCCAAAATAACAAAACAATACACCTACTCTAGCCCCTATACATGCCATATTCAAAACCTCTAAGTCTAAATATACTGAGATGAGCAGATAGTGTGGGTAGTCTTCTAGTTATTCACGTATCTCGGCTCGGCTCTTAAACACTATAAAACAGGGGAAAAGAGAAGGGAGTAAGCTTTAAGCTTAGTAAGTTTACATGTAAACAATATAACATTTTAATATATGCTAAACAATTATATAACAATACATACTAAACAAGAAACAATTCACATTCCTAAGCATGCTTACTCATTCCTCCCATTTCCACATTCCACCATGTCACAAGATCAATGTATACATTCATTAGCATAACTCCCTGCACTTAGCATCACAATATCACATAATACAACACATCACAATCTATTGCTGAACTACTCAAGATCAATTTCTCGGTGGTTTCTCACTTATCCCACCATCAAATTTATTTGGGGTGGTATCGCACATAGCCCACCAAGAGGTTAGTTACAATGGTATCGCACATAGCCCACCAAATGATAAATAGACGATGGTATCACACATAACCCATCGTAATTAAGTATTAAGGTGGTATCGCACTTAGCCCACCATCAAGAATGGATATAACACACTTACATATCCATTCCATCAATCATACTAGAGTTATTCAATAACTACCACATTAAATCCACTTGAATAATACATGTTCTCAATTGTGCTATACATTAGTTAGCAACAATAATGTATATATAAAATGCATTGTTTACACATAAACTTACCCCGGTGCAAAACGCGTCAACTAACGGTTTAATCCGTGACCTTGCCTTTTCCCAGGGCAAGGTCAATTCCGCGCTCTTCTTGATCTATAACAATAAGATTCACTCATTTAGATCATTCTATGATCTTCAAAACCCCTATTTCTCTTCAAATTTTTGGTGGATGAAGGTGGAGGAATAGTGAAAAGATGATAACATCTTTATTCATCTTATTTTATTTATTTTTTTATAACCTAATATCCACCAAATTTGACCAACATTAAAATCTTGTCTCCCTAGCTCCTATATGGCTGGGCATCACTAGATAAATGGCCTAATTGCACTTTAAAAACCTCCAAATTACATTATATAGTTATTAAGTACCTCTATCTTATAAAATAGAACTTTCGCACTTTATGCAATTTAGTTCTTTTTTACAATTAAGCATGCTATCGCTCAAATTAATGCACCAAAATTTTCACATAGCCTTATAATAATACCATAACACATAAAATAACATCAAAATAATTTTCCTTAACTTCAGTTTAGCGGTCCAGAAACCACTGTTTCGAATAGCCCCTAGATCGGGCTGTTACAACCCTTCCCTCCTTTAGAGATTTTCGCCCACGAAAATCTTACCGGTAAAAAGGTTTAGATATTGCTCTTTCATGGCTTCTTTGGGTTCCCACGTAGCTTCTTCTACACCGTGTTTCTGCCATAACACCTTTACCAAAGCTATGTCATTGTTTCTTAACTGTTTCACCTCTCGAGCCAAGATTTTAATTGGCTCCTCCTGACATGTCATATCCAGTCGTATCTCAATTTCTGTTGAAGGAATCACATGCGAAGGATCGGAGTGATAACATCTCAACATCGATACATGAAACACATTGTGAATTTTCTCTATTTCTACCGGTAAAGCCAACTGATATGCCACTGGCCCAATCCTTTCGGTAATCTCATACGGCCCTATGAACCGAAGACTCAATATCCCTTTTCGACCAAATCTCAATATTTTCTTCCACGGGGACACTTTCAGAAATACCATGTCACCCACCTTAAACTCGATTTCCATCATTTTCAAATCCGCGTATGACTTTTGTCGGTCTGAAGCAGCTTTCAAGCTATCTCGAATCACTTTCACTTTTTCCTCGGTCTCTTTAACCAGATCAACCCCATGAATTTGCTTCTCACTCAGCTTGGTCCAATACAAAAGAGTCTGACACTTACGACCATGCAATGTTTCATACGGTGCCATCCGTATACTCAACTGATAACTGTTGTTGTAAGTAAATTCGACCAACGGTAAGTATCTTTCCCAACTACCTTTGAATTCTAACACGCAGCATCGAAACATGTCTTCAAGAACTTGAATTACTCTTTCAGATTGGCAGTCAGTTTGAGGATGGAATGCAGTACTAAAATTTAATCTTGTACCCAAGGCTTCCTATAATTTCTTCCAAAACCTCAAAGTGAATCTCGGATCTCTATTCGAGATAATAGATACGGGTAATCCATGCAACCTCACCACCTCCGCAATATACAACTCGACTAACTTATCCAGTGAATAATTAATACGCATCAGTATAAAATGAGCCGACTTCGTTAGTTTATCTACGACAACCCACACAATATCTTTCTTTTTCAGGGTCATAGGCAACCCCACCACAAAATCTATGGTAATCTGATCCCACTTCCACTGGGGAACTATCACTGGCTGAAGCAATCCCAAAGGTACTTGATGCTCAGCCTTCACTTGCTGACAGATTAGACATCTTGTTACAAACTCAGAGATGTCCCTTTTCATTCCCGTCCACCAATAAAATTTCTTCAGATCATTGTACATTTTCGTACTGCATGGATGTACTGATAAGCAACCACTATGTGCCTCATTCAATATCTTCCAAATCAACTCATCATCTTAGGAACACAAATCCTATCATGGAACATTAAACAACCATCTGAACTCACTCGAAATTCAGAATCATTTACCTATTCACACTTAGCTTTCTTAGCTTGTAGCTCGATATCATGCCTTTGAGCCTCACATATCTGTTGAACAAATAATGGCCTAGCCCTCAACTCGACTAATACAACACCATCGTTAGACCATGCTAAGCTCGTGTTCATAGCTCTAAAAGCATGCAAGGATTTCCTACTCAGGACATCTGTAACCACATTTACTTTCCCCGGGTGGTAATCGATTACTAGCTTATAGTCCTTCAATAACTCAAGCCATTGTCATTGTCGCAAATTTAAATCCTTTTGACCCATCAAGTACTTCAAGCTCTTATGGTCTTGTGAAGATTCGACACTTCTCACCATACAAATAATGTCACCAAATTTTTAACGCAAAAACAATCGCGGCCAACTCCAAGTCATGAGTTGGATAATTCTTCTCATGCGGTTTTAATTGTCTCGAGGCGTAAGCGACTACCTTACCCTCTTGCATCAACACACAGCCGAGACCATTTAACGACGCGTCACTGTAGACCACATACTCTTTCCTTGACTCAGGTTGAACTAGAACCGGCGCCTCAGTCAACAATGTTTTCAATCTCTCAAAACTCTGTTGACATTTCTCAGTCCATTCAAACTTAACATCTTTGTGCAATAGTTTCGTCATCGGGTAGCAATCATGGAGAATCCCTTCACAAACCATCTATAGTACCTCGCTAAACCCAAAAAGCTTCTGACTTTCGACACGTTCCTCGGCAGTTTCCACTCCATAATAGTAGAGATTTTTCCAGGGTCAACTCTAATACCATCACCAGACTCAATGTGTCCTAGAAATCCGACCTCTCATAGCCAAAACTCACTCTTACTAAATTTAGCATATAACTGCTTGCCTCTTAGAGTTTGTAAGACAATTTTTAGATGCTCCGCATGTTCATTCTCATCTCGAGAATAAATTAATATGTCATCAATAAAGCCAACCACAAACTTGTCCAAATACAGTCATAAGACACGGTTCATTAGGTCCATAAAAACAACAGGAGCATTCGTTAAATCGAACGGCATGACCAGGAACTCATAATGGCCATACCTCGTTCAGAATGTCGTTTTCGGCACATCTTGCTTCTTAACCCTCAACTGGTAATAACCAAACCTCAGGTCAATCTTTGAGAACACCGTAGCTCCCTTTAGTTGATCAAATATATCATCTATCCTTGGTAAGGGATACTTGTTCTTTACAGTCACTTTGTTGAGCTGTCTGTAGCCTATACACAATCTCATCGACCCATCTTTCTTCTTTACAAAAAGCACTAGAGCACCCCACAGTGAATAGCTCGGTCTCGCAAAACCCTTATCCGTCAACTCTTGCAATTGAACCTTCAGTTCTTTCAACTCTAAGGGCGCAATTGTATATGGAGCAACCGAAATAGGTGCAGTGCCCGGAACTATCTCAATTTCAAACTCGACCTCTCTAACTAGAGGTGATCCTGGTAACTCTTCATGGGAATACAACCGAATACTCACACACAATCGGTACTGTTTCAATCTTTACTTCAGACTCTTGAGTATTTAACACGAAAGCGAGATAAGACTCGTACCCTTTTCTCAAATACGTCTCAGCCGCCATGGAAGAAATCATCACCTGTAACCTATCTGACTCACCTAATTCAACCCGAATAACATCTCCATTTTCCCATTTCAATTCAATAAATTTACTACCGCAGTTCACTAATACACTATGGGTAGTCAACCAATCCATACCAAGAATCAAATTAAATTCATCAAACGGCAAGAACATAAGGTTTGTCGGAAAACAATAACCTTTAATTGTCAAAGGACAATTCCTACACACCTTGTAAACTAACACATATCTACCTACGGGTTTGACACCTTTATCAAAAATTTCGTAGATACAACAGCATACTCAAACTAGATGCCAATCTCATACAAATATAAGAATGGGTTGACCTCGATCAATCAAAGCAATAACAATGGTGTCATGAATAGAAAAAGTACTCGGTATTACATCTGGAGATGATGCCTCTTCATGAGCGTGAATGGCATAAGTCCTTGCTGGAGCCCGAGGTTCTGGTCTCATAGCGGAGTCTCGCGATGCACCTCTACCGCTAGTTCCACCTCCCGGGTTCTTTTGTGGCCTACCCCTAGAGGAAACACTGTTTGATCTTATCTCTTGCTTCCTCTCCTTGTCATCCCTCTCAGGGCAATTTCGGACGAAATGGTCGGGGGAGCCACACTTATAACAATTCTGATGGTTTCCCCAACACTCCCCAGTGTGGTGTCTACCACAACTCATGCATTCCAGTTTAGACTTGGGATTGCCCACACTTGCCATCGAGGTGGCTTGAACTTTGGTACCCGAGTACGTGTTGCCTCGCTCTCTTTGCGAATACCCGACTGATGTAGTCATCCGAGGGTTTACTTCCTTGGACCTCTTCGACTAAGCTTGGTAGGATTTACTCATCGGCCTTTTTCTTGCATCTCGGGCCTCACTCACGACTTTCCTCTTTTCCTTACTTAATTCTTCGGCCTTACTAGCCCTATCCACCAATACCACAAATTCTTTTAGTTCTAAAATCCCAACTATAAGTCTGACATCCTCATTCAGCCCATCTTCAAGTCTCTTGCATAAAATGGCTTCTGTGGACACGCACTCTTGCGCGTATTTACTGAGCCTAACAAATTCGCGCTCATATTCTACCACAGTCATTTTTCCTTGCTTTAACTCAAGGAACTCCTTTCGTTTCTGGTCCACAAACCTCTGACTTATATATTTCTTTCGGAATTCTTCCAAAAAGAAGTCCCACGTCACTCTCTCATTTGGAACCACTGATGTTAACGTTTTCCACCAATGGTATACCGAGTCCCTTAGCAAGGACATGGCACATTTTAAACTCTCCTCAGGTGTACATGAGAGTTCATCAAATACTCTCATTGAGTTGTCAAGCCAAAACTCTGCCCTTTCAGGGTCATCATCTATATTAGCTTGAAAGTTCTTAGCCCCTTGCTTCCGAATTTTGTCTACCGGGGGCTTAGCTGTCCTCACTAATTCTATACCTTGGAGCCACAGGAACTGGCTGGGGTATAGGAGGGGGTGGAGGAGGTTGAGCATTAGGGTTCACTCGCACATACTCTGTGTACCCGTTACTCATCATTTGGAGAAAGGATTCCCGAGCCTCTTCTCCTTGACTCCTACTCTCGGGTCCACTTTCAACAGGTGCGGTCCCTTGCGCAGGAACTGGCGTAGTACTAGTTGCATCATCAGCAGCTGATTGATCGGGATCCATGTAACACCTCTATCCCGTATTCGTCGCCGGATTAGGGTTAGGAGCGTTACCAGACAGATCGAAAAGCATTTACAGGAATTTATATATTCATTCATCATTCTCAAGCATAAAGTCCCTCAAATGAGTCTTCAAGACCATAAGCATGCTTATAAACTGAGTCGGGCCTAAATGAAAACACATACAGAAATTCTCAAAAATTTAAACTTTTCTAAGTTTCAAGGGATACACGCCCGTGAGGGTAGGCCGTGTGCCTCCCATGGCTATTAGACACACCCGTGTGTCCTCCCCGTGGACTATACTGACTTATCCTCAACGGCCACCAAGCACGCCCGTGTACCCTGGCCGTGGATTATACTGACTTATCCTCCACGGCCACTAAGCACGCCCGTGTGCTCTAGCTGTGGTCGAGCCTGTCAAAATTCACACGGCTGCTAGGCACTTGGCACTATTGTGTGCCAAGGCTGTGCACTATCCTAACTTGGTCCCCACGGTCATTAGGCACGTCCGTATGCCACAACCATGTGACATTATAGGCCAATTTCAAGGCCAAAATGCCAACCACTTGGGTCATACCTACAAGCAACACTTGCCAACAGCATTCATGCATATATAGCAACCAAAAACATACTAAAATTTGCCATTCAATCTATACATTCAATAGTCATTTCATTCTTATCAACTTTCCAAGCAAAACATATATATAACCTAAGCACCATTCATCCAAATACTTACCAAAAACTTGACCAATTCATATGGTTCAACCCAATCAAGATATACATCAAACATTACATTCATTTAGGCAAGTACTCAACTCATAATTAGCCAAATCACATGGCTAAATTCATATAACAAACTTATACCAAATACAAGCCTATAAATGCCATATCTAGCTATATACATTTTCAAAGTGTACCAAAAAGAGTTTAGTAGTGTGATGACGATCCTTGATGGTCCCAAGCCTTCAGTAGCTTTGATAACCTAAAAAACAGAGAAAACACACACAGAGTAAGCTTTCCAAAAGCTTAGTAAGTCATATACAAATAAACTTAACATAAAGGTATATATGCATAAGGTACATTAGTACACAACATTTACCTAGCAAATTATCACATTTATGCTTTAGTCCATATACTTGGCATGACTTGCCAAATTCATCAATTCAAAAGTCACATATATACAAAGCTCTTTCATGCTTACTTTCACATATCATAATGCTATTCCCATATACATACTCATCATAGTAAAAGTCACATAAGTACTTACCTTGTATACACATTTAGTGTATGAAAAACGTACCTGGAACGGATATTCACTCACTTAACAAACCATAGATCAGATTTGCAATTCGCTTCACAGGCCTGCTTGTAGAACCGTTAGGAATCTAGTAGAATACTCAAAAAGCTCAGAATGGTCATACAATGCCGACGTCCCAGACGAGGTCTTACATGCACTTAGATATCGATGCCACTGTCTCGGATAGGGTCTTACACGAATCAATACGATGCCGATGTCCCAGACATGGTCTTACACGCAAAAATCATAACGATGCCAACGTCCCAGATGAGGTCTTAATGTAACACTCATATCGATGCCAACGTCCCAGACGAGGCCTTACATGAGTCTCAAATCAATGCTAATGTCTCAGACGTGGTCTTACATGATAAAACAGAACAGATACCTATGTCATAATATAACTAATCCTATCTATTCCTAGGTTCGTACAGGACTTCTCGGACTTAGTCACTATATCGAACTTATCTCAAATTTCATATGCATAATCCTCTCATAAGCATCCATTATCAACATTAGTCATATGAAAGATTACAATTTCATACAAGTACATTTATTTGCATAATGACTTACCTCCGATTCGATTTATTGAAATGAAAATGGCTACTCTGTCACCTTCGCTTTCCCGCGACTAAATCCGTTTTCCTCGGTTCTTGAGCTAAGCATATTCAGAATTAACCCTTTTATTCACTAATTCATTCAATTCAATCCAAGGACATACATTTAGGGCTATTTGTAAATTAACCCTCATTTGCACACTTTATCAATTTAGTCCATTTTCTCAAAACATCAAATTCACAAAATCTTCACATATACATACTTAGCCGAATACATATACATCACATATAAGTCCACATTTTTCATCAATTTCACAAATTAGTCCCTTAATTTGCCATTTTCTCAATTTAGCCCTATTTAGCTAAATTCATCAAAAATTCAAGAATAAAGTATGTTCATCTAGCTCATATCTTTCATTTAACACCAAGAATCATCACAAAGCTCAACATAACATCAATGGCATTTCTCATAAACAACATCAATTCATTAAATTGAGACATGGGTTTGATAGCTTTCAAAGCAACGATTACAAAAACATAGAAATTATCGAAAACCGACTCAAAACATACTTAATCAAAGCTTGAAATGGCCGAACCTAGCATAAGGTATTTCTTCTTTTTCTTTCTTTGATTTTCGACTAAACAAAGATGATAATATGACCATTTTCATGTTTTTCTTCAGCATATAATCATTTATTACAAAAAGACATTTTTAACCTTTAAAACAAATATAACAAAACATATAATTCAACGTTATTTATGACCTTAGGCGTCCATTAACCATGGAAATGGCTAAATTGCCACATAATTCCTCACATTTATAAAGCCACAACACATAAGCACTTTTACAAATAGCAATCAACTTTCACATCCAATGCAATTTCATCCTTTTGTCAAATTAAACACACAGACGGACAAATTAACTTACGAAAATTTAAAACATGCTAAACCACATATCAACGGCACAGAATATAATATTAAAATATTTTACAGACTCAGATTTGTGGTCCCAAAACCACTATTTCAACTAAGGTATAAACCGGACTATTACAATCCATATACTACATAAAAACAAAATTTAGAATCATTAGAAGCCACCACACTATCATTATATACTTATGGCATGTATGGCTAGACTCTCACACACGCTACGGTAGTCCGAGAATCGACTAAACAATAGCTCTGATACCACTAAAGTAACACCCCTTACCCGTATTCTATGCCGGAACCAGGTACGAGGCCTTACCATACTTAACTCACATGATTATACAACTTTAGACTATCAAACTTATTCCAGATTAAAACTTTTCCATTCGTATACCTATCGACCTTACAATGGACGTACGAAGCCCTAAACATGTTTCCAAAAGATTTTTGAGATAATTTGGAATCTTTTGCACACTTAAGAAAATTTTTCCTGAACAGGGGCCACACGCCCATGGGGGAGATTGATATAACACACTTAGCCCACCATCAAGAATTGATATAACACACTTATATTTCCCTTCCATCATTTATACTAGAGTTATTCAATAACTACCATATTAAATCCGCTTGAATCACACATGTTCTCAATTGTGCTATACATTAGTTAGCAACAATAATGTATATATAAAGTGCATTGTTTACACATAAACTTACCTTGGTGCAAAATACGTCAATTAACGGTTTAATTCGTGACCTTGCCTTTTCCTCGGTCAAGGTCAATTTCGCGCTCTTCTTGATCTATAACAATAAGATTCACTCATTTAGATCATTCTATGATCATAATGCATCAATTTCTACACTTAGGCAAAAAAAAAAAAAAGACCATTTTGCCCTTGCCCTATCGCAAAATTACAATTTTTCCCCTAGGCTCGTAAATCATTTTTCAACACATTTTATCAATAAATAAGCCTAGCTGAACATTTATTTCTGTTACAACTACTCACCATTCCAACTATTTCATGCATTTATGACACAAATTCATTCTTTACATTTAAGTCCTATTTAGGTGTTTTCATTCTAACACCTTTCACAAAAGTTATTTCTTACCTCCCTAACATTTATTTTCGTCCATAAAAACTCAGCTAACAACATAACTACTCTCATCGGAAGTCCCTAGATTTTCAACCATATCTCAAATTAGTCCCCTTATTAGCTAGCTTAAGCTTTAGGGGTTCCAAAAGTGTACAAAAATTATCAAATAAAACCACCAAAATCACTTACTTGTTAGGGAACATGTTGGCTGAAAGTTTTGAGCTTCAAAACCCCTATTTCTCTTCAAATATTTGGTGGATGAAGGTGGAGGAATAGTGAAAAGATGATAACATCTTTATTCACCTTATTTTATTCAATTTTTATCACCTAATATCCACCAAATTTGATCAACATTAAAATCATGTCTCCCTAGCTCCTATATGGCCAGCCATCACTAGATAAATGGCCTAATTGCACTTTAAAAACCTCCAAATTAAATTATATAGTTATTAGGTACCTCTACCTTATAAAATAGAACTTTCACACTTTATGCGATTTAGTCCTTTTTCACAATTAAGCATGCTATCGCTCAAATTAATGCACCAAAATTTTCACATAGCCTTATAATAATACCATAACACATAAAATAACATCAAAATAATTTTCCTTAACTTTGGTTTAGCGGTTCGGAAACCACTGTTCCAACTAGCCTTTAAATCGGGCTGTTACAGTTTTGATGCGAAATGAGATGACAACCCAAGGACCTCATTCCGGTTACTCAATTTCACATGTCCCAAATTGATTTATTTCTCCTTTCTCAAGGTAGCTGGGTTAGCAGAATGTTACAAGTTCGGTTTGTCACCAAACCTTTTGATGCGAAACGAGATGGAAACCCAAGCACCTCATCTTGGTTACTCAATTTCACATGTCCCTAATTGATTTATTTCTCCTTTCTCAAGGCAACTCGGTTAGCAGAGTGTTACAAGCTTCGACTCGTCACCAAACCTTTTGACATGAAACGAGATGAGAACCCAAGCGCCTCATCCCAGTTACTCAACTTGATCACATTTTCGGATCTTCACTCTTAACCAAGCTATTAGCAAATTTATTTAAAATGAGTATTTTTATTAGGAAATTTTAAAAAAAACCAACACTTTAATGAAATATTGACTAAGGCATAATATTTTCAATTCTACAAAATATTCATTGATCAAGCAAGCAATAGTTATTCACTATTCACCCACTTATTTAAGTAAACTAAACATAAGAATTTGAGGTTTATCTCCGAAACGAATAAAAAAAATTATTCTTAGCAAAACACGTGCAAAGAATAAATTATGGCATGATCCTACGAACCCCCTACTTAGCTCACATTGCCCCCAATGTGCAAAATAATAACAAGAGTGGAGAAAAGTATACTTCCCGTATATATTTAATGGGCCGGAGGACTGTGGAAGTGATCGGTTTGAAAAATGGTGAGGATGCTTGAGATGTTGGCTTTCATTATTTCAAGGTGAGCTTCAATGCGATGAAGTCATTCGTGTACAGCTGAAGGTGGTTGCTCTTGGAAAATAGCACGATCAAACGAATTAATTTTATTTAATTCTCAAATTAAACTAGAATTTTAAATTAAATAAATAAAAAAAATGTGGGTTGCCTCCCATTAAGCGCTTTTGTTTAACGTCGTTAGCTTGACAACCTAGAAAATTTAATCGTCTGGCTCCTCAAAAAATAATTCCTCTACCACGTGTACTTGAAAATTCTCATAAAAGGGTTTTAACCTTTGTCCATTAGCTTTCAAATATTTCCCGAATTCCTCGTTTTTAATTTTGACTACACTATGAGGAAATAGTTTAGTAACAACAAAAAGCCCAAACCATTTGCTTCGAAGCTTACCTGCAAAAATCCACAGTGCTGGGTTGTAAAGTAACACTTTTTGACCAATTAAGAATTGTTTGCGAGATATCTTTCAGTCATGAAACGCCTTGGTTTTGTCTTTATAAATTTGGGTGTTTTCATATGTGTCACAACGGATCTCTTCAAGCACTTGAATATCTAACTTTCGATAATTACCTGTGGTGTCCAACTCCATGTTGAATATTTTTACTGCCCAAAATGCCTTATGTATGACACCTCTTACCCGAATTTAATGCCGAAATAGGGTACGAGGCATTATCAAACTTACAACATAAGCATTCATACAATTCCGAGTCATAAATTTGCATCCAAATTAAAACCATTCATATTCAATCATAAAGTCTCTAATATGAGCCTACGAGGCCCAAAACATACTTTAGAAGTGGTTCGAGACTAAACTGAGAACTCAAAAGTTTTTTACAAAACATAGAAATTTTTTGCTAACTGCAGGGCTCAAGCCCGTGTAGTCCAAGGGACACGCCCGTGTGACCCTAGGACACACCCGTATTCAAATTAGGGTGCTCTATGACTTGTGCCACACGGCCGTGCCATACGCTCGTGTGTTAGGCCGTGTGGTAAATTAATTTAATTCGAATTTAGTGGAGGTTTCACACAGCCAAGACACACACTCGTGATCTAGGCCGTATAGCACACACGGTTGAGGCACACGCCTATGTCTCTGCCCGTGTGCTGAATTCTAGACATTCTGTTTTGCAACAATTAAGGTGTAGGGGACACACGGATAAAACACATGCCCGTAGGGCATATTGTGTGTTACACACGGCCTAGACACACGCCCGTATGTCTACCCGTCTGGACAAAAATAAGGCTATTTACCAAGCCATTTTCCACCCTCATTTACACCTACACTTACACCAATTCAATGACACAATTCATAACATACTTAGGCAACAAAAACATCCACAACCAAGGTATTAACATCACATCCACATGCTAACATCTAACATGCTTTAACATCATAATTTATCGACACAATTCATGCATGTTTCCATAATCATGAATGGTACCAACATATAAATATACTCATAACCAACATTAGCCAACTTACATGGCCATATACAAAATGAAATCATTAACTATTATAAGCCAATACGTTTTGTAACATCCCAGTTTAGGGCCTAGTCAGAATAGTGGTGCGAGACCAAAAATTCGAGGTCTATGTATGAGTTTTTGAGATTTATGCTATGTTTGCATGTTAGTGTGAAAGTTTCATGAAGCAATTTTGTGCAATTTTGGTTGAATTGTCCAAACGGGCTAAATTACAAAAGTTGCAAAATGTGAGATTCTAGAAGCTATTTGCGTGAAATAGCTTTAAAATATTAATTAGAGGTCCTTAAATAGAAATTTACCCAAATTCTAATTTTTGGACAAAATTGGGCATGGATGAGTTAAAATAGAAAGTTTATCAAAAAGGGGCATTTTGGTCATTTAACAATTAAATGATTAAAAAGGAGGAAAAGATGACAAAATTCATTAATCATCTTCTTCAAGGCTGCCTAAATTTTCAAGAGCCATTGTTAGGGTTCTTCAAATTTTCCAAGCTTGCTAGTAAGTGCATCCAAGCTCCATTTTTGATAATCTTCGTATTTTTGAAGTCCTAGTAGCATGAATAAGCTATTTTTAGCTACTTGATGAGCTATATTGAATGTTCAAAAATATGCCCATGTATGACATGCATGTATATTGATGTTTTATGGAAGATTATGAAAGCTTGATGTAGTAGAACATCTTCTATTAAGTGATTTTCCATGAAAATGCATGTAGGGACTAGTTTGTGAAAGTTTTAAGTTTGGTCATACATGTGTGATTTAGTGAGAATTGGTGAATGCTTTAGTTGAGTAAGTGATTCGGCTAAGCATGAAAGGCTAGAAAGTTGAATAAAAATCACTTTACGAGCCTTGGGGCAAAAGTGTAATTATGCGAAAGATTAGTGACAAAAGAGTAATTTTGCCAACGTATGAGATAAGTGTCAATTTAGTCAATGTGTGTATTGAATAAGATGATTTATTCATTATAGATCAAGAAAGCTAAAGCTCGGATCTAAACCAAGGCAAGAGCAAGGTGGTGGACTAGATTGCATATTTTTATACTTTTGAGTATCGAGGTAAGTCTATGCTACTAGGGTTTTTATTATAAGCCAATACGTTTTGTAACATCCCGGTTTAGGGCCAAGTCAGAATAGTGGTGCGAGACCAAAAATTCGAGGTCTATGTATGAGTTTTTGAGATTTATGCTATGTTTGCATGTTAGTGTGAAAGTTTCATGAAGCAATTTTGGGAAATTTTGGTTGAATTGTCCAAACAGGCTAAATTACAAAAGTTGCAAAATGTGAGATTCTAGAAGCTATTTGTGTGAAATGGCTTTAGAATATATATTAGAGGTCCTTAAATAGAAATTTACCCAAATTCTAATTTTTGGACAAATTTGGGCATTGATGAGTTAAAATAGGAAGTTTATCAAAAAGGGCATTTTGGTCATTTGGCAATTAAATGATTAAAATGGGAGAAAAGATGACAAAATTCATTCATATTCTTCTCCAAGCCTGCCGAAAATTGAGAGAGCCATTGTTAGGGTTGAAATTTTTCAAGCTTGCTAGTAAGTGCATCCAAGCCCCGTTTTTGATATTCTTCGTATTTTTGAAGTCCTAGTTGTATGAATAAGCTATTTTTAGCTATTTGATGAGCTATATTGAACGTTCAAAAATGTACCCATGTATGACGTGCATGTATTTTGATGTTTTATGGAAGAATATGAAAGCTTGATGTAGTAGAAACATCTTTTGCAAAGTGATTTTCCATGAAAATGCATGTAGGGACTAGTTTGTGAAAGTTTTAAGTTTGGTCATACATGTGTGATTTAGTGAGAATTGGTGAATGCTTAAGTTGAGTAAGTGATTCGGCTAAGCATGAAAGGCTAGAAAGTTGAATAAAAATCACTTTACGAGCCTTGGGGCAAAAGTGTAATTATGAGAAAGATTAGGGGCAAAAGGGTAATTTTGCCAAAGTATGAGATAAGTGTCAATTTAGTCAATGTGTGTATTGAATAAGCTGATTTATTCATGATAGATCAAGAAAGACGAAGCCCAGATCTAAACTGAGGCAAGAGTAAGGTGGTGGACTAAATTTTATATTTCTTTACTTTTGAGTATCGAGGTAAGTCTATGCTTAAACTTACAATTTCTTAATGCTAGCTAGTGTGTAGCATGATTGAGAATGATTGAGAACCTATGTGGGATGAATGTGGTAGAATTTGTGAATGGATGTATGGTTAAGTAAGTAGATATGTGAGTGTGTAGTGAGAATGCTAAATGGTGGGCTAAGTGCAATACCATCTTAATGCATATTGACGATAAGCTGGCTATGTGCGATGCTATTGTTAGGTATATCGTCTAGTGGGCTATGTGCGAAACCACTATGAATACCTTTGTGGTAGGCTAAGTGTGATACTACCTTATTAACTGACTGAGGTGGGCTAAGTGCGAAACCACTGAGAAATTAGCTGTGTGGATTAGCTGCGTGGTTATATTATTGAGTTAATTAACTGTGTGGATGAATTATCGAGAAATGATGTTGTGTTGTATATTGTGTAAATGTGATATTGAATACAGGGGTGCATTTCAATGGTTATGAGTATGTGACTCATGATGTGTTGGAAATGTGGTAAGGGATAGAAAGAGTAAGCATTGTTGTACATTATATGTTAGTATGATGCTAATTGTTGTTTAGCTTATAATATGATGCTTAATTGTTTATGTGCAAAATTAGTAAGCTCATAGCTTACTTCATTTCTTTTCCCTTGTCTTATAGAGTAAAAGTGTTAAATCGAGATACGAGGATCAATTGGAAGATCGTCCACATTATCAGCACACTCTGGCACATGAGACTCAATGTTTTGTATATGGCATGTATAGAGGCTAGATAACTTAATGAATTTTGTTGTAAATGGCTTAGATGTGTTGGCCTTTAGATGGATAGTCTATTTTGTATAATGCCATAGTAGTTGGCTACCTTATTTTATGAAAAGATTGTAGTTATCTATGTGAGATTACACTTCAATGTGAGTTGATTATGGATGTGTTGAATGAATGCATATTATGTATGCTAGAGGGGTGAAAGGAACTTAGCACATAGCTTTGTTTTTGTCCATGTGGATAGACACACGAGCATGTGTCTAGACCCTGTGTGACACACGGTTAGCCCACGGGCATGTAACTTGGCCGTATGTCCCCTGCATGTTAACATTCTAAGTCAGAATTGAACATGGACTAGCCACACGGGTGTGTGCATAGGCCGTATGAGTTTAGTCAATGTTGGCCACGGGCTAGCCACACGGGCGTGTGACTAGGCTTTGAGGCCGCGTGTATGTAGTTAGTATTCACCATGGTTGTGGAGCATGGGCGTGTGGATCTATGGACGGGTGTGCTCTTCTTGCACGAGCGTGTTAACCCAGTACAAAAGAGAAAATTTTTAAGATTGGAAAGAGTTTCGATATAGTGTCGGGAGCCCTCGTGTGTATGAGTGAGGCCTCGTAAGTCGAGATTGAGGTTGTAAAGGTGACTTAAGAGAGTAGTCATTATGAGCCTAAGTGGCGATTAAGTGGTTTTATTACGGTAATGCATCGGGCTCGATTCTGGCGTAGAACTCGGGTAAGGGGTGTTACACATTTGGCCACATTACCAATGACACATATAAGAAAATGACCAAGTCCCTATACATGCCATACATTCAAAATGCTAAGACCATCAATACCAAAAATGAGAGTTTGATAGTGTGACCTGAATCTCTGATGATCTTCGTTTTCGAGTTAGCTTGGCGACACTATAAAAACATTGAAAATAAACGGAGTAAGCTATATAGCTTAATAAGCTCATATGAAAGAAATAAGCAACCTTACCATGCATATAACATTCAATTATTATAACATAATTAAATGTAAATTTACCATGGTCTCATGATCATAATCTATTCGATCATAAAAACTTACCTCATATTCATCATTTCACACATTTATTAAGCATGAGCTTTATGTACATACCTAAGCCATCTCGAAATGAACTTACACATATTCTCATCCTTGACATACCCATGAACCACTCGGAATAACAATGTTAGATACTCGGGAAAATTTGCACACAAAGTGCCACATATGTAGCCAAAGCTACCTAATTCTCATATCACATGATCGCTCGCTCTCGAGCTATTGACAGGCTTGCTCACACAAGCTGTTAGTCAAGACGTAGCTATACGGTGCTGCTCACACAAGCTATCAAGTATCCGCAACATATGTCGATATACTAAGCCACCAATAGGACTTACGAGACTAGCACCTGGATCACATAATCACATAACACATAATGACCCTAGTGACATGTCACTTGTATCCTAACCTATTCCTAAGGTTTATACGGGATTTCTTGCTTGTCGATTCGTCTTTGGACTCGTTCGTAGGATTATACTCATTCACAAAATCAAACATACAATTCATGCAATATTAAAGGATTTAAATACAATTATTCTAAAGCTTATTTTTAACATACGAACTTACCTCGGTACAAAATGGATAATTGTTTGATTTAGTCCACAATCTTGTTCTTTCCCCGGTTTAGGTCAGAACCTCGTCTTTCTTGATCTATAATATCAAATTTAGCTTATTCAATTATCACATTATTCAATTTAATCGCAAAAAAACCTTATGGAAAAAATGTAATTTTTGCCCGTAACTTTTCATCTTTTTACACTTTAGTCTATATACTCGTAAAATGATTTTCTTTCAATTTCTTCTCAACCCAAGCCTAGCCGAGTTTTATTTATGCTTAAAACAGCCACCATTTTTCATTTATTCACATTTTTACACACATTTTTCAACTTTTACAAATAGGTCCTTTTTAGACAATTTCATTAAAAAATCACCTAGTAAAAGTTTATCCAACATCAAACTTGCATAATCTACCATTAAACATCAAAATACATAAATATCTAACATGGGTAAAATTTTAGACTTTGACATCTCTTCAAATTAGTCCTTGAAATAGCTAAATCAAGTTACAACATTCACAAAAACGTAAAAATCATTAAAAATGGGACAAGGATGGACCTACAATCGAGCTTCGAAGCTTGGCCAAAAACCCTAGCTATGGTGACTCTTCAAATTCGGCGTAAGGGGAATAAATTGGAGAAGATGACATCTATTAATTAGTTTTATTTGTCTTTATTTACCAAATGTCCAAAATGCCCTTAATGGCTAACTTTGAAATTTCACCTAACCATGTCCATTTTTGTCCAGCTTACAGTATAATGGTCTAATTACCATTTTAGGACCTCCAATTTAAAATTTCATAGCAATTAGACACCTCTAGCTTCTAGAACACACATTTTGCACCTTTTGCAATTTAGTCTTGTTAACTAAATTGAGTGCCCAAACATCAAATTTTTCGAATGAAATTTTCATGAAATCATTCCATAAAACTATAGACCATAAAAATATAATAAAAATAGATTTTACTACGTCGGATTTGTGGCCCCGAAACCTCTATTTTGACTAGGCTCAAAATCGGGTTGTTACAACTCTCCCCCTTTAGGAATTTTCGTCCCCGAAAATCTTATTGAAAAAGAGGTTTGGGTACTATTTTTCATAGCTTCCTCGGGTTCCCACGTAGCCTCCTCGACCCCATGTCGTTGCCACAAAACCTTCACTAGGGCTATGCTTTTATTTCTTAGTTGTTTAACTTCCCGAGCCAAAATCTTTAGTGGTTCTGTAACATCCCGGTTTAGACCCTAGTTGAAACAGTGGTTTGAGACCACAAAACCGAGGTCGTAAAAATATTTTAATGATATTTTCTGTGTGAATGATATGTGATATAGTCTGTGCGAAAATTCTGTGTGATAATTTGATGGTCTGTGTGTCGAATTAAGAGAAAGGACTGAATCGCGTATTGAGTAAAAGCTATGTGCTGAATTATAAATATTTAAGTATTGTTGGCTTTTTAAAGTGGAGGCCTTATGTTGTTAATAAACCATTTTAAGATAGTGGATGGCAAAATGACATAATGACCTTAAATTTTATTTGTTTTATATGTTTTATAAAAGGGCAAAGTTGGTATTTGTTTAATAAATTATTATTAATGAAAAGCAAAACAATTTGATGGACATTTCCTCATCTTTCTTTCACCTAAAAATAGAAAAGGGAAGAGCCATTGAAGCTTTGTGATTTTCGGCACATATTTAGCTTAATTTAAGGTATGTTTGAGCTCAGTTTTTGATAATTTCTACGTTTTTGTGATCGTTGCTTTGTGCTTTACAAAACCCATGCTCAATTTTTATATATTATTGATGTTTGTGAGATATGCCATTGATGAGATATTGAGCTTTGTGATGATTCATGGTGTTAAATGAAAGATATGTGTTTAATGAACATGTGTTGTTCTTGAATTTTTGATGAATTTAGCTAATTAGGGCTAAATTGTGAAAATAGTATTTTGAAGGACTAGAATGTGAAATAAATGAAATGTATGGGTTTGTATAGACATTAGTAAAATTCGGCTAGACTTGTGCTAAGTGAAATTATGTGAATTTGATGATTTTGTGAAAAAGGGACTAAAGTGTCGAAATGTGAAAATAAGAGGGCTATGCAAAATGCCCTAAATGTGTGTGTGTGGACTAAATTGAATTGGATTGAATTTAAATGTGTATAGACCAAGAGAGAAGAGGTTCAGATCGAGATCGAGGCAAAGATAAAGTGCTCGACTAATCGACCATATCGATAGTCGACGTCCGAGGTAAGTTCGGATATAATACATGTTAATGAGATAAGTTTTAGTATTATGAATTGAATATGTATATGTGTATGAAATTGAGATGCTATGTGCAAGATTTAGTTGATGGCACTAAATGTCCGAAAATGTAAATTGAAACAGAAATGAGAGGCCTTGGGTGTGCGATGATATAAAAGTTACGGCTTATTTGCCTGGCACTGTGTGCGCTACACCGAGACAGGTCGGTTAATAGAATAGGCACCATGTTAGGTTCGGCCTTGATGTTCTTTGATTAAGGTAAGAGTTTTGTTTGGTTTTTGATAATTTTTGCGTTTTTGATATCGTTGCTTTGAGTACTTTCCAACCCATGTCTTAATTTTTGATTTTGATGATGATTTTGTGTTTTGCCATTGATGATACCTTGTGGTTTTTGTTGTTTGATGATGAAATAAGAAATATATGTGTTTGATTAACAAGTTTTGTCTTCGAATTTTTGATGAATTTGAATAATTTGGACTATATTACAAAAATAAATTTTTGAAGGACTAAAATGTGAAATAAATGAAATTTATGGACTTGTATGAACATAGGTAATATTCGGCCAAGCATGGGTAATGAGAAATTTTGTGTATTTTGTGTTTTGTATAATAGGGACTAAATTGTAAAAGTGTGAAATATTAGGGGCAAAATGGTAATTTTCCCATTTATGTGTTTTAGGACTAAATTGAATAGAAATGTGTTTGAATGAGCTTAATTTGAACGTGTTTAGATCAAGAACAAAAGAAAACGGACTTGGATCGGGGAAAAGCGGAAATAATCGAATATCTAGTTTTTGTCGTCTGACGATATTCGAGGTAAGTCTTTAAGCAATTTTCTTATATGTACATGGTAAATTGATATCCGGTTGTATATATGTGAATAAATATATTTAATCATTGATGTACATTGATAAGCTTTACCTTCTTAAGTAGGTAAAGATAAGTGTTTTGCTATGTAAGAATATTTGTATTCGGTTTTGCTAACTTAATGTTAATTTATAATAGTTGCTAAATATATAATTACTTATGACTTACTAAGCTTAATATTCTTGATTATTTCTGTTTATAGATTTGGATATATGTTACGAGTTCGGGGATCGTCAGCAAGACTACTCACACTATCGACAATTTTTTGTTATTTTACTAAGTTGAATTTGGGCTTATGGCATGTATAGCATAGATGGAATGTTTGATTTTGGAACAGCCATGCGAAAATGGCTTGATCACTATGTTTAAGTTCGGTTTTATGTGTACCTGGTTAAGTGCTTGATATGTTTGGTTTAGCAAATTTCCTTTGACTTATTATATGCAAAACATGGTTTCTATGTTTATGTTTGTGTATATGATCTCGGTTAAGGTGAGTTTATGTGTAACTTGTTTAATATGTTTTGCTAATGATAGACGAATTATGTGTTTTGGCAATAAGGTAAATGATATATGCTTGATGTATTTAGTAAGAATAAATGATGTTAAGTTTAAATGATTTTGGTTATGTGATATTTATATATATATAATGAAGTATGTGTATGAATGTTGGAAGCTAAAGTTATCCATAATTCGGATTAGAAAGTTGATAGAAGGATAATTATATGTATGAATGTGTATAGGAGATTCTGATTCAGTTTGTAATGGCGATGTATGCACCTTTATTATGCTTGAACGATTGGTTATATAGGTACGGTTTATGAAGGCAAATAATGAATATGTTGTATGGTTGTTTTGGTCGATATGCTTTGTTTAAGGTTCCATAATGAAAGATCAAAATGTTAGGTTTAATTTGAGTTGAAAATATGCCATATTAATGATTAAATACTTTGGTATATGATAGATAAGTACTTTGGTATGATTTTCTTTGGTAATAGTGTTTAAAATTTGTGATAATCATAATTATATGTAGTTAAATGAATATGCTTGTTCATGTGTATTTTATATGCATGCCTATTATTCCGTGTGGATGTTTAAACATAGACAAACAGACGTAACATGTGAAATTATATAGTCATGACTTAATTAATGGAATAGGTTACTACTGATTCGGTAAATATACGTAGAAAAGAGTTTTTAGGGTAAATGCATATAATATAATGATTTCAAAGGAATGTACAGCCATATTATAATGTTGATAATGTCATATATGTGATTGGATATTAAGTTGTTTATATATTGGTTCGAATTTGGTAATTATGGAACATGTTCAGTTGAGTTTTGATGTATGTTCGAATTGAATTAGTAAAATTTTTTTAAATGTGTTTAATTGTGATACATGATTAGTAAGGTATAATTGATTCGAATTGGAATTATGATTCATGTATTTTAAATTAAAATAATTGAATTATGGATATTCAAGTTTGATAATGATATAAATGCATCGTTATTCTTTAGTGCATGAAAGGTGATGAATAATTGTGCTGAACTGTGTTTTATACGGTGACACCTCGTAACCCTAATTTGGCGACAGATACGAGTTTGGGGTGTTACACAGGCCATGTGTCGCACACGACCATCATACACGCCCGTGTCATAGGCCGTGTGGACATTCAAAATGGCAGTACATGGCCGTGTCGCAACTCGTGCCTAACCCCGTGTCCAAACAAGTGAGCTTACTGACTTGGGTCACACGGCCAACAACACGCCCGTGTGCCAGGCCGTGTGCTAGGCTGTGCCAAACCTGTAGTGTGACAGTCCGATTTTGGGACTAGTTTGAGCAGTGGTCTCGGGACCACTAACCCGAGGTTGAGGAAAATTATTTCAGTATTATTTTATGTGTTATGGTATTAATATATGACTATATGGGAATTTTGGTGCTTTAATTTTAGCAATAGCATGATTAATTGAGAAAAAGGACTAAATCGCATGAGATGCGAAAGTTCTATTTTATGAGGTAGGGGTACCTAATAGCTATGGAATGTAAATTGGAGGATTTTAAAGTGCAATTGGGCCATTTAATGTGTGTTGGCCGGCCATACAAGCTAGGGAGACAAATGCATTAAATGTTGGTCAAATTTGATGGAGACTAGGTGAATAAAATATGACAAAATAAGGGAAGGCTATCATCTTTTTCTCTTCTCTTCTTCTTCCACCGATTTTTTACACTAAAAGAAGGGTCTTGGGAGCTTGAAATTTCAGCAACTTATTCTTCTCACTAGTAAGTGTTCTTAATGGCTATTTTTGATAATTTTTGTACTTTTAGAACCTCCAAAGCTTAAGCTAGCTAATGAGGGGACTAATTGTGATATGGTTGAAAGTCTAGGGACTTGCCATGAGAGTTTTTATGTAGTTAGCTGAGTTTTTATGTAAGAAAATGAATGTTGGGGAGTTGTGAAACAACTTTTGTGAAAGGTGTTTTCATGACAACACCTAAATAGGACTTGAATGCAAAGATTTAAATTATATCATAAATGCATGAAATAGTTGGAATGGTGAGTAGTTGTAAGAGAAATAAATGTCCATCTATGCTTGTTTATCGAGAAAATATGTTGAAAAATAAATTACAAGCCTAGAGGTAAAATCGTAATTTTGCCAATCTACAAGGGCAAAATGGTCATTTTTGCCCAAGGATAGAATTTGATGTATTATGATCCTAGAATGATTTAAACGAATAAATTTTATTGTCATAGATCAAGAAGACCGAGGAATCAACCTTGACCGTGGGAAAGGCAAAGTGACCGAGTAGATTGCTAGTTAACACCTTTTGCATCGAGGTAAGTTTACGTGTAAACAATACAATTTACTTATATGCATTGTGCTGCTAATTGAATTATGACTTGATTGAGATCATATGTGATTCAAATGGATTGAATGTGGTAGTCATTGAATAATCTTTGTATGAATAAAGAAATAGTCGTATAAATATGTAAAAATAACGTTTAATGGTGGGCTAGGTGCGATACCACCTCATTGTTTAATTACAATGGGCTTTGTGTGATACCATCGTTTATTTATCTTTGGTGGGCTAAGTGTGTTACCACCTTATTGCTCAATTACGATGGGCTTTGTATGAAACCATTGTTTACTTATTATTTGGTGGGCTATGTGCGATACCACCATAACTAATTCTTTTGATGGGCTAAGTGCGTTATCACCCTAATAAAAATTAATGGTGGGATAGGTGCGGAACCATCAAGTAAATTGACTCTAAGTAATCGATTAAGAGATCGTGATGTGTCGTATATTGTAACCTTGTGATGTTAACTACAGGGAAACTTGAGAATGAATGTATGTGTTATGCCAGTGATATGGTTGGAATGTGTGAATGGAGAAAATGAGTAAGCATGATCATATATAAATTGTCTCTTGGTTAGTATTTTTAAAGCCAAGAAAATTGTTGAATACATGTTAAAGTGTTTTATTATTTCCATGTAAACTTACTAAGCTTAAAGCTTATTCCCCTTTTCTTTCCCTTGTTTTATAGAGCTTAAAAGCCGAGCCAAGATACACCGATAACCAGGAGACTGCCCACACTATCTGCTCACTCCGGTATAAATAGACTTAGTGATTTTGTTTATGGCATGTATAGGGGCTAGACTAGATAGATTATTTTGTTATTTTGGCCAAAGGTGTATTGGCTTTTGCAAAGATGTTTATTTTGTAAATTGCCAAGAATGAAATTTCAAAGTTATAAATGAGATGTTTATTAGTATGTTGAATGGACTCATGTAGTGTAAGACATAGGGGTGCTAGAAGTTGGGCAATTAGCCTTGTTCTGTCCACATGGATAGGCACACGGACGTGTGTCTAAACCATGTGTGACACACGGTCAGCCCACGAGCGTGCGACTTGGCCGTGTGTCCCCTGCATGTTAGCATTTTAAATTAGGATAGACCACGGGTTATCCACATGGGTGTGTCAAGGCCGTGTGAATATAGTCAGTAACCCCCCACGGTTTGAAGACACGGGCATGTTGTGGGGTACACGGGCGTGTCCCATTTCACAAGGGCGTGTGCCCTAACCATGGTGTTAAAACAGAATGTTGGAGTTTTAGGCACGGGCTGAGGAGATGGGCGTGGGTGCAAACCCACGGGCGTGTTACATGATACACGGGCGTGTGATTCCTGTTTAGAAAAGAGAAAATTTTTAGGAATCAAAAAGTTTCGATATGGTCTCGAGAGCCTTCTCGGGTACGAAAATAGCCTAGTAAGTCTAGAATAAGGCTGCCAGAGTAATGTAGGAGTGTAGTCACATTGAGCCTAAGTGGTGTTTAAGTGGCATTGGTTTGGGTAACACCTCGGGCTCGGTTCTGGTTTGGAACTCGGGTAAGGGGTGTTACATGTAGGGTATATTGACTTATGCCACACGGCTCACATGCCTGTGTGGAACATAGTTACTTGATTTCAATTTCAACACCAGGGTACACACGGCCGTGTACCTGACCGTGTGTTACATACGGCTAAGACACACGCTCATGTGGATAAAAATAGGCTAATTACCAAGCCAATTTGCCACCCAAAATATGTGTACCTACGCCACAATTCAAAGGCACCAACACAAGGCAAAATAGGCATTAGATCAACCTCATATCAAGCATATTCCATACCATTTCATTACTTGTAACAACCCAATTTTGGGTCTAGTCAGAATAGTGGTTTCGGGACCACAAATTCAACATAGTAAAATTTATTTTTATTATATTTTTATGGTCTAAAATTTTATGGTATGATCTCGTGAAAATTTCGTTCAAAAATTTTGACGTTTGGGCACTCAATTTAGTTAAAAGCAAAAGGTGCAAAATGTGTGTTCTAGAAGCTAGAGGTGTCTAATTGCTATGAAATTTCAAATTAGAGGTACTTAGATGGTAATTAGACCATTTTAATTTAAATTGGACAAAAAATGGATATGGCTAGGTGAAATATCAAAGTTTAACTGAAGGGCATTTTGGTCATTTGGTAAATAAAGCCAAAATAACTAAAATAAAAGATGTCATCTTCTTCAATTTCATCCCCATAGCCAAAAATTAGAAGAGCAGACATAGTTAGGGTTTGGCCAAGCTTTCAAGCTCAATTGTAAGTCTGTCATTGTCCCATTTTTAATGATTTTTATGTTTTTGTGAATGTTGTAACTTGATTTAGCTATTTCAAGGGCTAATTTGAAAGAAAATCAAGGTAAATTTTTACCCATGTTGAATATTTGTGTATTTTGATGTCTAATGTATGTTTGATGATAGATAAACAACTTTTACTAAGTGATTTTTGATGAAAGTGCCTAAAAGGACCTATTTGTAAAAGTTGAAAAATATGTAGTAGAAGTGTGATTTAATGAAAAATGTTGGCTGCTATGAGCATGAAAAAGATTTGGCTAGGCTTGGGTAATGAAGAAATCGAATGAAAATCATTTTACGAGCCTAGGGACTAAAATGTAAAAAGTTAAAAAGTTAAGGGTAAAAATGTAATTTTCTATAATATGATTTTTGCACTGAATTGAATAATGAGAGTATTAAATGAGTTAATTTTGCTATTATAGATCAAGAAAAATGAGGTTCGGACCTAGATCAGGGGAAAAACAAAGTGTTTGACGATTAGGTCCATTTTCACTATTTTTGTATCGAGGTAAGTTTGTATGTTAATAATGCAATGTTATAATTGTATCTTAGTGTGTTGATATTGCATGGATTGTATGATTGATTTGTGAGCATATTCGTCGAAGTTCTGGCAAGAGAGAAATCCCGGTTGAACCTTAGGAATAGATTAGGATACAAGTGACATGTCACTCGGAACCCATGTAATTATGTGATCTATGTGTCCCAGGTGTTGGTCTTATACGTCCTACCGGTGGCTGGGTAAACCGACATATGTTGTAGATACCTGACAGCTTGTGTGAGTAGCACCGTGTAGCAACGTCTCGACTAACAGCTTGTGTAAATAGGCTCGAGGATAGCTTGAGAGCAAGCTTGTATGTGTTATGAGATTTGTGGTAGCATTGGCTACATAAGTGGCAATTATGTGCAAAGATTTACGTGAATCCGATAGTATTCCAAGTGGTTTAATGAGTATGTCAAAGATTAGAAAATATGTGATTACGTTATGAGTTAGTGCAGGTACGTACAAAAAACTCAATGGGAATAGATTCGGTATATGATGATCTATTGGTAAGAATATGGTTGAGTATGTTATGTTCATGAAGTTTTAATGACATTAATGATGATTCATGTTATGTTATGCATATGATAAATGTATAATTAATTTTGTTTATTATTTGCATATGAACTTACTAAGCTGTATAGCTTACTCCCCTTTCTTTTCCTTATCTTATAGTGTCACCAAGCTAGCTCGAGATTGGAGATCATCGGAGATCCATTCACACTATCAACCATTATTTTGGGTACCATTGAAATGTCAATATTTTGATTTATGACATGTCTAGGGGACTTGGTCATTTTGTTATGTGTCATAGTTGATCTGGCCAAATATGTTGGCTTATATTGGTTGAAAGTTCATTTTGTATAAGGCCATTTGAATATAAGTATGTTCATATGGTGATTCCTTTCATGGATGTGGAAGATTGCATGATTTGAGTTGAAAAGTATGTGATGTTTATGTGTGATAGATGTAGCATGTGAATGATGTGTGGAATCGAGTCTGTCGCTGGATTAAGGTTAGGAGCGTTACCGGACAGATCGAAATTTTCATAACATTTCATACATTACCTAAAACATGCTATTAACCGAGTCAGGACTAAATTGAAACACATACAGAATTTTTCAGAAATTTAAAACTTTTCTAAGTTTCAGGGGTCACACGCCCGTGGGAGGAGACCGTGTTCCCTCCACGGCTACTGGACACCCCCGTGTGTCCTCCCCGTGGACCTATACTGACTTGGTCCTCACGGCTACCAAGCACGCCCGTGTGCTCAGTCGTGTACTCTTAGGCCATATACTGACTTCCCCACCACGGCCACCAAGCACGCCCGTGTCGAGGCCGTGTACTACTAAGCTACATACTGCCAATTCACCCACGGTCTTAGGGCACGCCCGTGCGCCTAGACCGTGTGACATTATAGGCCATTTTGCAAGGCCAAAATGCCACCCATAAGAGTCAAACCTACAAGCAACATATATCATCCCATTTCATTCACATATAACCACCAAAATATACCAAATAGCCATCCTAAATCATGCATATTTGACAACTAAGGAAATCACAGAATAATACATTCAATATCCATTCCATCTATACATTCAAAACCAATTCCAAACATACCAATTTGCATGACCGAATCACAATTATGCACAAACACCATTCATCTATATACTTACCATATCATAACCATTCCATATATCAACTAATCTTACCAAGACAACTTCACATATCACATTCCTTTAAGCATATTACCAAAACATAACTAGCCAAATCACATGGCTAAGTTCACATAACAATTCATATCAAGGACTAGCCTATACATGCCATATCTAGCCATATACATTTTCAAAGTGTACCAAAATAAGTTCAATAGTGTGATGGTGGTCCGTGACGGTCCCGAGCCTTCAGTAGCTTTGACGACCTATAAAATAGAGAAAACATACACAAAGTAAGCTTTCCAGAAGCTTAGTAAGTCATATACAAATAAACTTGGTATGGAAGGCATATATGCAAATAAATACATTGGCACATATCAATCACTTAGCAAACTCTTACTTATTTACTTTGGTTCATACAATTTTAACCACATTAGCCATTTTCACCATTCAAGAATCATATAAACATATAGCTTATCTAGCCAAAACAATTCTTATCATATCATAAATTCCATATACATCTCATCATAGTAAGATCACTTAGATGCTTACTTTATATACACAAATAGTGTATGATCAACGTACCTGAATCGGGTTTAATATCACATAGTTGTTCATAGCTTGGATTTATAATTCATATCACAGACTTGCCCGTTGAACCATTAGGAATTTAGTAGGATACTCAGAAAGCTCGGAATAGTCGTACAATTCCAACGTCCCAGACGAGGTCCTATATGCACTCGGATATTGATGCTACTGTCCCAGACAGGGTCTTATACGAATCAATACGATGCCGATGTCCCAGACATGGTCTTACACATAAAGCTCATATCGATGCCAACGTCCCAGACGTGGTCTTACTGGTAAAACTCATATCGATGCCAACGTCCCAGACGTGGCCTTACACGAGTCTCAAATCAATGCCAACGTCCCAGGTTCACCCGAGAGTTCTCGGGCTTAGTTACTATATCAAAATTTTCTCGGAATTCATAATCATAACTTCTTATAAGTATCCATAATCAACATTAGTCATATGAACAATTATAATATCATACAAGTACGTTTATTTGCATAGTGACTTACCTCGGATTTCAGTTTATCGAAATGAAAACGGCTACTCGTTTACTTTCGCTTTCCCGCGATCTAAATCCATTTTCTTCGGTTCTTGATCTAAACATATTCAGAATTAACCCTTTTATTCACTAATTCATTCAATTCAATCCTAGTGCACACATTAGGGCTATTTGCAATTTAACCCTCATATTTGCACACTTTATCAATTTAGTCCATTTTTCTCAAAACATCAAATTCACAAAATCCACACATACACATGCTTGGCTGAATACATATACATCACATACAAGCCCACATTTTTATCAAATTCACAAATTAGTCCTTCAAAATAATATTTTCTCAATTTAGCCCTATTTAGCTAAATTCATCAAAAATTCAAGAACAAAGTATGTTAATTAATTACATATCTATCACTTAACACCATAAAACATCACAAAACTCAACATAGCATCAATGGCATTTTACACAAACATCATCAATTCATGAAATTGAGACATGGGTTTTAAAGCTCTCGAAGCAACGATTGCAAAAACGTAGAAATTATCGAAAACCAATCAAAAACAAACCTTGAATTTTGCTTGATAGTAGCTGAATATAAGAAAGCTTCAAAAACATTTCTTTCCTTTGTATTTTAGGTGGAAACAATGTATGAATGAATTCCACTCTCATGTTTCTTTTATTATAATATAAACATGACTTATAAAATAAATTTATTATAACATTTTAACTAATAAAATAACATAAAGAAACATGTTATAAAACCATGTTGCCGTCCACTTTGAATAATAATGGACTAAGGACTTCACTTTAATAAAGCCATCTTAATTTAGCCTATAATCAAATAAGAGGCCACTTTTACCAATTATGCAATTTAGTCCTTTTGTCAAATTAAACACATAGACAGTCAATTTAACTCACAGAAATTTAGCACATGCGAATTCACATATCAACGGCACAGAAAATAATATTAAAATAATATTCAGACTCGGATTCGTGGTCCCAAAACCACTATTCTGACTAGGGTATAAACCGAATTGTTACAGTGGATGTCTTTGTTGTGGATATTTTGGTTGCCTAAGTATGCTATGAATTGTTTCACTGAATAGTTGTATGTGTAGGTGTAAATGAGGGTGGCAAATGGCTTGGTAAATATCCTTATTTTTTGTAACATCCTGAAAAGGGCCTATGCATTTTTGGTTTAATTGTACGAAATGACATGTCTTATGTGTTATGAATATATTTTGAACATTTTTGGAAACCTGGAAATGTATGGAAATGTTAGGTTTACAAGAGGAAAGTGAACATTTTTGGAAACTAGGAAATGTAAGGAAATGATTTAGAAATGATTCAAAAGAGGAAAGCGAACATTTTTTGAAACTTGGAAATGTAAGGAAATGTCAAGTTTAAAGAGGGAAACAAAAATTTTTGGAAACTTGGAAATGTAAGGAAATGTCATAGAAATGTTAAGTTTTAAAGTTTAAAAAGGGGAAACAAAGGCAAGGTGGCCTTAAGAGAAATTGTATGTGAAATTTGACACACAAACAGGCTTGGAAAAGTGGCCTGGAGATGCCACTTAGGGCTTCTGGAAATGGTGCCACATACAAGGGTATTGGGCCAAGGTTCGAGCTGCAGGGGAAGCAAAATAAAAGAGTTTTATTTTGCTGCAAGGAGCAAGGGAGTTGGACAGCACAAGGCTATATTTTAGGAGTTTTATTCTCTTTAAAATTCGGCTAAATGATGGATAAATGAGGGATTAATTCTTTTTAAGGATAAGTGTTGAATTATCTTTTATTTTCTTTTAAGTGATAATTAAAAGATAAAATTATCACATAGGAAGAGTGGTGGCCAAGTAGGGGACTCTAGCCTAGTAATTTCGGCAATAAAAAAGGAAAAGGAGGCCATTCTGCATTATTTTTTCTGTTCTTGAAAGCCTCTGCGAATTCTCTCTGCCATTATTCTCTTTTCTCTTAAACTTTGTCAAGCCAAAAACTCAAGATATCATTGTCGAATTCTTCATCTTTCTCTTCTCATTTTTTTGTCCCATTCTACTTAGGTCGAATCCCTCCCTCCCAAAGGTTCCTCTTTGTTGAAATTCTTAGATCAAAATACCTTAGTTGCCGAACCTTTGTAAGTTACATCTCTTTTCTCCATCAAGTCTCAAAGTGAATATACGTGGTGATAAACATAGGTCTTTGTCGATTTCTTGATGAAGGTAAGATCCAATTCGGTTTTCATTCTTTCTATTAGGCTTATCGAAATCTGAGATCTAATCTCTACTGTTGCTTTATGGTCGACTATTTGAAGGAAGTTTCGGGATTTAGGCGTTGTTGACTTCAAGAAGGGATATTTCGGGATTTCAAATCATAAGGTAAGTACATCTGTATATTCGGCCTAGGTATATTAGTGATTTAAGATCTAATTCTTATTTACTTAAAAGTCGAAAACTAACTAAGTCGAATGATCTAGCATTGGCCGATTGAAGGAAGGAGTAACACAAGTTTTCAGGATTTAATTAGTAGTGAAATCGGCACCAAGGTAAGAATTAGATTACAATAATCCTATTGGGATTGGTTTTATGGCTGAAAGGTTTTTATTAAATTTCCAAGTATTGGCCAAATATAGGCATTAAAGATCTAAAGCAGTAGATCGAATTTTCGGGATCTGAAGTGAACTTGCTAAGTGAATCAGGTGTGTACTTCACACTATTTCTTAATATATTTATGGCAATATTTAATCTATATGTGATTATAAGTATGTATAAGAATGTGAATATGGCTAAGGTACCATATTGTGGTACAAAGTACCCAGGTACGTTTCCTACTCCTACTAGGATTATGAAATATGTTATTTTAACATGTGAAAAGTTATAAGAATGTGAAAATTGGCTTACTAATGCATAATTTATATTTTGGGGCATATGGGTTATGTAAAAGGGGAAGTGAATGTGGTGACCTAAAAACACGAAATCTGAATGCGGTGACCTAAGACCGCGATATCTGAATGTGGTGACCTAAGACCACGATATCTGAATGTGGTGACCTAAGACCATGATATTTGAGTGTGGTGACCTAAGACCACGAATACTCATAAGGGCGATGAGCACGTCGATTGCAAATGCCATCGCCTTGATGGTGTGTAAGCGGATGGAGGTTTGACTTAGTAGTCCCCACGGTGTACGAGTTTGAGTGCGGGGATGTGTAGCGGATGGCTTTTAGGTTGGGTCGGGATTGCATCATTATTTTGATCTGTTATATGAATTGATATGTGATATGATTATGTATGCCTAAGTTGTTAAGATTTAGTGTAGTAGTACACATTGAGTCTGTTGACTCACCCCCGTTGTGGGAACATTTTTCAAGTGATGAACAGTGATGGACCGGGACGGCAGATCTTGTGGTGGCCATGCTCAACTTGAAGTTTTATTTAATTTGGACTCTTTATTTATTTGAAGTACTTTATAATTTTGGATTTTTATTTGATGTAATAAGGCCACAATTGAACTCTTTTATTTCTGTTTTGTTTATTTATTATGTCACGAACTTTTTGTTCATTAAAGACCAAGAAAAATTCAATTTGAAATAAACTTTAAATATATTGTCACTTGAAATAAATGGGTTTTTAATTTAAAATAAACTTGTTTTCAACTCGAGCCCAACCTACAAACAAACTTTCTTCAAAACACACAGTTTTTCCAAAGTAACAAAATAATTTTTGAACCAGTTTACATCGAGGAACATACCAGATCCGGTCAAGGCTCGTGGGCCGGGTTTGGGGTGTTTTAGCTTGGTATCAGAGCCCAGTTTTAAACCCTTGGCCTAGGGGTTTAAGGCCCAAAACATTTTCAAAGCGAGCCCAAATGAGTTTTATGAAAATATTTTTGACATAAGCAGGTTTCTAGCATGGCACCTAAGTCTCAGGCCATGATCCACCCGGTAAGTACTTCTATCCATTTGTGTGGTTTATAGTATGATGTGTAGAAGGGTAGAAATGGAATTGAATGTAGATTAGCATGATAAGTACTTGAACCCTAGGATTAGTTTTCCCCAACACTTACATAAGACTTAAGTCCCTAACTAAACAACCCTATGGCTAAGTCGCCGAGTTAGGGGTGTGGTAACCCTGTGCGCATGTCTAGGATTGGATCCTAAGAGCACAGTACTTAAGCGATCCTAGTGACTCACCTCCTCTTCGTTGAATCCTACAGTGCGTAGCTTCGCTTCACCCTAACCAAGAGGACTCGGTCATAGGCTAAACACAATAACTAAAACCCGAAAGGGAACTAGCCGATGTTTTATAAAAACCCTAGTTTTAAAACTCTTAAAATTACCTTTTTAATTTGTGAGAACTATTTTTACAAAATTGTTCACGAAAAATTTTAGTTTGTAAAATTACAAAAAATACCCCTAGCGGTAAAATTACAAAAATGCCCTTGGTTTATGAAATTTCCAAAATACTCACAGTTTTTATCAAAATTTCATTTCTCTACTAAGTGTTCAAAAGCCCTAATTTGCAAAATATCAAAAACACCTTGATTTTGGAAAATTACGAAATTGCCTTTAACTTACAAAATTACCAAAATGACCCTAATTTCCAAAATTGTTGCAATATCACCAAAATAGAAAGCAAACTCACAAAAAGAACCCTCAAAGGTTTGCAAATTTTTAAATACCCTAAAATTATTAAACTTTACGAATTTACCCTAGTTTATTACCAAAATACCCCCAAGATTCAAAATTACCGAAATGCCCTCAGATTTCAAAATTACCAAAATACCCCAGGAATTTAAAAATTCCAAAATACTTTTTGACAAAATCACCAAGAAACTTTTTCTTTTGAAAAATTACGAAAATACCCCTATAGGAAAATTTACGAAAATACCCCTGGGTAGTGGAAAAACAACAACAATGAAAACTACAACATTTCTCTGAATGAACGAAAGTTCATAATTGATTGATGGATGTATGAATGAAAAGACTGTGTGTATGTATGAATACGAAAGAACCACTTCTAAAAAAAATCTTTTCATAAAACTTCATCGCGGGTAATCAAGTGAAACAAGGACTAACTCATAAAACTTCTTAATCAGATCACGACGTTAGAAATGAGCTCTAGGGGACGTGGACGTAACGTGCGAGGACGGGTAGAGGTAGGATGACCGTGTCAGAACCCGTTAGGTCGGTTCAAGGGTCTGACAATGAGGTACCGCCACCACCACCCCCACCGTTGGTGTTGGTGTTGCAACAAAGCTCGAGACGGGGATGATCTTTGTGTCGCGGTGTCTTTGCGAGTTCTTGAGTTGGTGGCTGGCGCAGGAGGAAATTTTGGAGCTCGAAAGTCGGTACCTGAGCGACTTCGTGCCAACGGAGCTGAGGTGTTCCGTGGAGTGTCGGGTGTGGCACTCAGTACCGCTGAATATTGGTTTGAGGCAACCGAGTGAATTATGGATGAGCTTGATCTGACCCCTGAGGAGAAGTTAAAAGGAATGGTGGCACTGCTACGCGATGAAGCGTATCGGTGGTGGCTCACGATTCGGGATGGTGCCACAGTGAGGATCGACACAGGGATTATGTTAAGGCGCGCATATCGGAAAAATATGTCGGCCTGAAGGTATACTTGATGAGCAAAGGAAGGCTTTTCCGGATTGGTTCAAGGAACAAGTCCGTGCCGAGTATGAAGTGAATTTCTCGAGGTTGAGCCGATATGCTCGAGGAGTAGTGGCTACGGGCATGAGCGATGTGTCTGATTTGAGGATGGATTAAGGGATGATTTGAGGTTGTTAATAGCTCCACATCAGGAGTGGGAGTTTTCTGCCTTAATAGAGAAAGCTAAGGTAGCTGAAGGGATTAAGGACTCTACAAGGCAGACCTCCGATCGAAATAGGCCAAAAAGAGGTTCTGGATCATCTGGGAATAAGAGGCCTAGAGTTGATGGGCCGCTAGGTCGACAGTCGCTACTGGGGAGGGCGATGCTCGTCCTTGTGATCGGTGTGGAAAGAAGCATTTAGGAGAATGTTGGAAAAAGACAGGAGGATGCTTTAAGTGTGGGTCAAAGGACCATATGATTAAGGACTGTCCTATGGAACTGGAAGGGAGTCGGCGTGACTCGGAGAATGTTAATCAGCCGGTAGAGGTGGGCAGCGACCTCGGCAAGGTCGTGAGACCGAACCATGGAGAAATGGCTTGGGCCGAGGGCGTGGAGCACCAGCGGAGAGATGCTTGAAGGTGCAGACGCGAGGCAACCAAGGTTGGTTTATGCGATTGGCGTCGCGAGTGGAAGATGTACCAGATATGACAACGGGTACGTTCCTTATTTCTGGAGTACCCTTAATTGCTTTGCTTGTTATAGGGTTAGCTTATTCTTTTATTGCTAGTAAAGTGCCTAAAACCGTGGATGTGAACCTAGAGAATGTGCCTAGAAAGTATGATAGTTCTTTAAGATCGAGTCTTGCGATAATAGCGTAGTGGGGTGAGTTAGACCGCACGATTGTTCGTTAGTAAGTAATTTTGAGGACGAAATTATTTTTAAGGGGGTAGAGCGTAACATCCTGAAAAAGGGCCTATGCGTTTTGGTTTAATTATACGAAATGACATGTCTTATGTGTTATGAATATATTTTGAACATTTTGGAAACTGGAAATGTATGGAAATGTTAGGAAAGTGAACATTTTGGAAACACGAAAATGTATGGAAATGTTAGGTTTAAAGAGGAAAGTGAACATTTTTGGAAACTAGGAAATGTAAGGAAATGATTTAGAAATGATTCAAAAGAGAAAGCGAACATTTTGGAAACTTGGAAATGTAAGGAAATGTCAAGTTTAAAGAGGGAAACAAAAATTTTTGGAAACTTGGAAATGTAAGGAAATGTCATAGAAATGTTAAGTTTTAAAGTTTAAAAGGAAAACTAAGGCAAGGTGGCCTTAAGAGAAATTGTATGTGAAATTTGACACACAAATAGGCTTGGAAAAGTGGCACTGAGATGCCACTTAGGGCTTCTGAAATGGCGCCACAAACAAGGTGCTTGGGCCAAGGTTCGAGTGCGGGGAAGCAAAATAAAAGAGTTTTATTTTTTTGCAAGGAGCAAGGGAGTTGGACGGCACAAGGCTATATTTTAGGAGTTTTATTCTCTTTAAAATTCTATTTAAATGATGGATAAATGAGGGATTAATTCTTTTTAAGGATAAGTGTTGAATTATCTTTTATTTTCTTTTAGGTGATAATTAAAAGATAAAATTATCACATAGGAAGAGTGGTGGCCAAGTAGGGGACTCTAGCCTAGTAATTTCGGCAATAAAAGGAAAAGGGAGGCCATTCTGCATTATTTTCTATTCTTGAAAGCCTCTGCCGAATTCTCTCTGCCATTATTCTCTTTTCTCTTAAACTTTGTCAAGCCAAAAACTCAAGAAATCATTATCGAATTCTTCATCTTTCTCTTCTCACTTTTTTGTCCCATTCTACTTAGGTCGAATCCCTCCCTCCCAAAGGTTCCTCTTTGTTGAAATTCTTAGATCAAAATACCTTAGTTGCCGAACCTTTGTAAGTTACATCTCTTTTCTCCATCAAGTCTCAAAGCTGAATACTTCTGTGGTGATAAACATAGGTGCTGTCGATTTCTTCAATGAAGGTAAGATCCAATTCGGTTTTCATTCTTTCTATTAGGCTTATCGAAATCTGAGATCTAATCTCTACTGTTGCTCTATGGCCGACTATTTGAAGGAAGTTTCGGGATTTTGGCGTTGTTGACTTCAAGAAGGGATATTTCGGGATTTCAAATCATAAGGTAAGTACATGTGTATATTCGGCCAAGGTATATTAGTGATTTAAGATCTAATTCTTATTTACTTAAAAGCCGAAAACTAACTAAGTCGAATGATCTAGCATTGGCCGATTGAAAGAAGGAGTAACACAAGTTTTCGGGATTTGATTAGTAGTGAAATCGGCACCAAGGTAAGAATTAGATTACAATAATCCTATTGGGATTTGGTTTTATGGCTGAAAGGTTTTTATTAAATTTCCAAGTATTGGCCGAATATAGGCATTAAAGATCTAAAGCGATGACTGCATTTTCGGGATCTGAAGTGAGCTTGCTAAGTGAATCAGGTGTGTACTTCACACTATTTCTTAATATATTTATGGCAATACTTAATCTATATGTGATTATAAGTATGTATAAGAATGTGAATATGGCTAAGGTTCCATATTGTGGTACAAAATACCCTGGTACGTTTCCTACTCCTACTAGGATTATGAAATATGTTATTTTAACATGTGAAAAGTTATAAGAATGTTAAAATTGGCTTACTAATGCATAATTTATATTTTGGGGCATATGGATTATGTAAAAGGGGAAGTGAATATGGTGACCTAAGACCACAAAATCTGAATGCGATGACCTAAGACGCGATATCTGAATGTGGTGACCTAAGACCACGATATCTGAATGTGGTGACCTAAGACCACGATATCTGAGTGTGATGACCTAAGACCACGAATACTCATAAGGCGATGAGCACGTCGACTGCAGCGACTACCTTCGATGGTGTGTAGCGGATGGAGGGTTGACTTAGTAGTCCCCACGGTGCATGCAGTTGGTGCGGGGATGTGTAGCGGATGGCTTTTAGGTTGGTTCTGGATTGCATCATTATTTTGATCTGTTATATGAATTGATATGTGATATGATTATGTATGCCTAAGTTGTTAAGATTTAGTGTAGTAGTACACATTGAGTCTGTTGACTCACCCACTGTTAATGGGAACATTTTTCAGTGATGAAACGATAATGGGCCCTGACAAAGAGATCTTGTGGTGGCCATGCTCAACTTGAAGTTTTATTTAATTTGGACTCTTTATTTATTTGAAGTACTTTATAATTTTGGATCTTTATTTGATGTAATAAGGCCACAATTGAATTCTTTTATTTCTGTTTTGTTTATTTATTATGTCACGAACTTTTTGTTCATTAAAGACCAAGAAAAATTCAATTTAAAATAAACTTTAAATATATTGTCACTTGAAATAAATGGGTTTTTAATTTAAAATAAACTTGTTTTCAACTCGAGCCCAACCTACAAACAAACTTTCTTCAAAACACACAGTTTTTCCAAAGTAACAAAAGAATTTTTGAACCAGTTTACATCGAGGAACATACCAGATCCGGTCAAGGCTCGTGGGCCGGGTTTGGGGTGTTTCATTTTTTTCCACACGGGTAGACACACGGGCATATGTCTAGGCCGTGTATGACACACGGTTTGCCCTACAAGCATGTGTTTCAGCCGTGTGTCCCTACACCTTAATTCTTGCAAAACAAAATGTCCAAAATATAGCACACGGACAGAGACATGGGCGTGTGTGCTACATGGCCTTGAACACGAGCATATGCCCTGACCGAGTGAAGTCTGCACCTATTTTATGAAAAATTATAAAAATTAAATTGACCACATAGCCTAGCACACGGGCGTGTGGCCCGACTGTGTGGCACAAGTCAGAGAGCATCCTAAATTGAACACGGCCTGTAGCACGGGGTGAGTCTCAGGGTCACACGGGCGTGTCCCTTGAACCACTTCTAAAGCATGATTTGGGCCTCGTAGGCTCGTATAAGGGACTTTATGATTGAATATGAATGGTTTTAATTTGGAAGCAAATTTATGACTTGGAATTGTACAAATGCATGTGTTATAAGTCCGGTAATGCCTCGAGCCCTGTTCCAATGTTGAATACGGGTAAGGGGTGTAACATTACCCAATCAATACAAATTATAAACTACCACAATATGCCATCTAATTTTATACCTAATTCACATATACCATTCATTTAACTACACTCTCCCAATTATGCATCTTTTAGCCTAGTTTCACAAACAAACCAATGTCCATAAATCATCCACAACCATCAACCAATTCATTGTACAAGACATAAACATATATATATACACACACACACACATATACATGATTGAAACACACCAAAATAGACCAAAAGAAGCCATCACTCATGACTAAGTATATATACATACCAAAACATAAACATTTACAATGCCAATTTATATGGCCAAAATCATTATCAAGTCATAACCAAAATGACCAAAGTCCCTATACATGCCATATACTAAAAATACCAAAGCTCATAGGTACCAAGAGAGAGGTGGATAGTGTGAAGCAATCTCTGACGATCCCTGAATCTAAGCTAGCTTTGTAACATTATAAAACACACGAAAAAAACAAACAAAGTAAGCTATATAGCTTAGTAAGCTCGTATACAATAAACTAAATTCAAACTCAAGATTATAATCCAACAATTTGAATATATATCAATATTTAGCATATATTAGCTAACAAACCTTTCATATACACAATTACAATATCAATCACATTCTTCACAAATTTCTCCGAACCAAAACTTATACATGTCACGTGGTACCTATACCATCTCATATCATTCTCATACTCAGTCACATCTTTCGTTTACCCATTGAAACATTCAGAATAGAAGTCAGATACTCAAGTGTCTCGCACAATAAGTACCTATACCATGGCCCGAAGCCAAATCAAGGTAGCTTATATCTGAAATACTAATATCATGGCCCAAAGCCAAATCAGTCGATATTCATGGCTCGAAGCCAAATCGGTATAACTCGCACTCGAAGTGCTAATATCATGGCCCGAAGCCAAATCAAGGAAGCTCCTAATGACATGTCACTAGTATCCTAAACTATTCCTAAGATTCAACCAGGATTTCAAACGTCGAATTACCACTGAGTCATTGTTGAACTTATCCGAAGTCTCGTATTCACAACTTATACAATATCGAAGAATTTAAAATACATTTATAATGAAATTTATCACATACGAACTTACCTCGGGTTCAAAAACGATGAGATAAATCCATTAGTCGATAACTTTAGTTTCCCCCCGATCTAGATCTGAATTTTACTTTTCTTGATCTAAATATATTCAAAATCAACTCATTTAATAACCTCTCTATTCAATTTAATCCAAAACACACATTTAAGCACATTTACACATTTGCCCCTAATGATTCACCACTTTTATAATTTAGTCTTTATTACACAAAATCACAAATTCTTGAAATTTCTTTGACACCCATGATAACTAAATTACTATAATGCCCCAGCAGCCTATATTTTTCATTTATTCACACATTTAACCACAAATTTTCACATTTTCACAAATAAATCCCTATTTTACATTTTTACTCAAAATCAGTTTACAAAATATGTAAATTTAACAACAACAATTCATATTTCATCATCAAACATCAAAGAACACATATTTTCATTAATGGCAACTTTCAACATCTTTAACAGTTTTGCAAAATAGTCCCTAGGCTAGCTAGTACTAGATGCAACGATCACAAAAATATAGAAACCATTAAAAATGAAACAAAAATGGACTTACAATTGAATATCAAAGTAACCGAAACTTTCAAGACCTAAAATGGCTTTTCTCCATGCTTCATTTGGCCAAGAAAGATGAATGAAACAAAATCTTTTTTGTTTTGTTTTAATTAATTAACCTTATTAAATAGATTACCAAATTAACCTTGTTAATAAACATTTATATCATCCATTTCATGTCTATTAATGTCCACTTACCTTAATAATGGTCCATTTATCACTTAAGAACCTCCACATTTAATATTCATAGTCATTTAGTGCATTTAACAAATAGAATTCAACTTTTATGCTTTACGCGATTTAGTCCTGTTTACTGAATTTAAACGATAAAATTACTTCACAAAACTTTCATACATACATGCTATCATGCTTTAAACACTTAAAATAATATTAAAATAATTTTTCAACCTCAGATTTTTGGTTTCGAAATCACTGCTCTGATTTGACCAAAAACGGGTGTTAAAACCAAATTTTTGGTAGTGTTAAAACCAACAAACCTGAGTGTCAACAGTGTGGAAGACGGCATTTTGGAGATTGTTGGATGAATGATAAAGCTTGTTTCAGATGTGGCTCGCAAGATCATTTTATTCGTGATTGTCCTGAGCTACCCGAGAAAGACAAATTTCTAAATGCAAGGCCGAGTAATACAGCTGCCAAAGGGAGACCACCTCGAAATACTGGAAATGTGACTAGTAGCAAAGGTGCAAAAAGGATTCTGCTGTGAGATCAGAGGCTCGAGTGCCAGCCAGAGCGTATGCTATTCGCACTCGCGAAGATGCATCTACACCAGATGTGTTTCCAGAGGAATTACCAGGGTTACCACCGATCAGAGAGGTTAAATTTGCTATTGAGTTAATACCGAGAACATCACTGATATCGATAGCTCCGTATAGAATTGCTCCAACATAATTGAAAGAATTGAAAGCTTAGTTGCAAGAGTTAACAGATAGAGGTTTTGCACGACCTAGTTTTTTGCCTAGGGTGCACCAGTTCTGTTCGTAAAGAAGAAAGATAGATCAATGAGATTGTGTATCGATTATCGACAGCTAACAAGGTTACAATTAAGAATAAGTATCCTTTTTTGAGAATTGATGATTTTTTCGATCAGTTGAAAGGAGCAATAATATTTTCAATAATTGATTTACGATCTGGCTATTATTAGTTGCAGGTTAAAGATTCGGATGTGCCAAAGACTGCATTCAAGACCAGGTACGGACATTATGAATTTCTTGTTATGCCATTCGGATTAACTAATGCTATTGCAGTACTCATGGATTTGATGAATCGAATCTTTAGACCGTATTTGGACAGATTCATAGTTGTATTCATTGATGGCATTATGATCTATTCCCTAGACGAATTAAGCATGCTAAGCCTTTGAGGATTATGTTACAAACATTGAGAGATAAACAACTTGTAATAGCCTATTTTTGAGTCAAATCAAAATAGTGGTTTCGGGACCACAAATCCGAAGTCAGAATATTTATTTTATTATTATTTTAATGTCTACAGCATGATATTATGTTTGTGTGAAAATTTCATTAAGAAATTTTATTGTTTCAATGCTTAATTAGGTAAAAAGGACTAAATCACATAAGGTGCAAATTAGGGTTTTATAAGTTAAAAATGTTAAATAGTTATGGAACCTTAAAGAAAAGGTCCTTATGTTGTAATTATACCATTTTTAGCTTGAGTGGACAAATATGGACAAGTATTAAGTGATTTTTAAGTTATATAACAAAGGTTAAATTAGTAATTTAGATATTAAATAAGTAAAATAACAAAATCACAAAAACTATCATCTTTTGTAACAGTCCGATTTAGACCCTAGTTGAAATAGTGGTTTTGGGACCACAAATCTGAGTCATAAAAATATTTTAATATTATTTTTTGTGTCTACAGTATATGATTTAGCATGTGTGAAAGTTTCGTAATTTAATTTGTCTGTTTGTGTGTTTAATTTGAGAAAAGGATTAAATAGCATAAAAGGTAAAAGTGACATACTATATGTTAATGTGCTTAATTGAGCTGGCTTTTAAATGTAGTGGCCTTATGAGGCAATTAAGCCATTATTTAGTTAGTGGATGGTTAATGGACAAAAATGGCCTTAATGTATAAAAGTTTATTTAAAAGGCTAAATAAGTAATTTGGAATTTAAAAGTTTATTAAACAAAAACAAAAGCCAAATTTCATCATCTTTTATGCTTCATCACCGAAAGTAGGAAAGAAAAACAAAGTTGGAGTTCTTCAAACATTCGGTCAATGATGTCTTTGATTTAAGGTTAGTTTTTGATTCGTTTTTCATACTTTCTACGTTTTTGTAATCGTTGCTTAGTGTTCTTCAAAACCCATGCCATAATTTTGTAAATTGAAGATGAATTTGAAATGTGCCATTGATGATTTTGTAAGCTTTGTGATGTTTATGGATGAAATATGAAAGATAGGTGATAGATTAACATAGTTTGTCTTTGAATTTTTGATGAATTTGAGTAATTTGGACTTAATTGAGAAAATAATATTTTAAAGGACTAAATTGTGAAATAAATGAAATGTATGGATTTGTATGATTATAGTGAACATTCGGCCAAGCATGGGTATATTGAATATGTATAGATCGAGAACTGAAGAAAACGGATTTAGATCGCGAAAAGTCGAAAATGATTGAATAGCCAAATCTGTTCGTTTACTGAAAACTGAGGTAAGTCTATATACAAATAAATGTATTTACATTGATATCTGAATGTTCATATGAAAATTTATCATGATGAATGTATATGAGATGATGAGTTCATGAAATCCAAAGAAGAATCGATGGTATAACATAGTCCGAGAAGTCCCGTACGAACCTAGGAATAGATAGGATTACATATGTCATGACATAGGTTTCCGATATGTGCGATCATGTAAGACCACGTCTGGGATGTTGGCGTTGATTCGAGATTTCGTGTAAGACCATGTCTAGGATGTTGGCATCGATATGAGATTTACGTGTAAGACCATGTCTGGGACATTGGCATCGTATTGATTCGTGTAAGACCCTGTTTGGGACAGTGGCATCGATATTTGGTTACATGTAAGACCACGTCTGGGACGTTGGCATTGTACGACTATTCCGAGCATTCTGAGTATCCTATTAAATTCCAAACGGTTCAATAGGCAAGTCTAAGAAATGAATGACTATGTGAGTTGCATATCCGTTTCAGGTACGTTTGATGTATATACTTTGAATAGGCATGAAAGGTGAGTAAACACGTACACAGATGCAATGAGCTAAAATACAATATATGAATGAATGTGATAAGAGCAAATAAGATAGATGGAGATATGACGATTGATAAGCAATGGCTAGATAATGAGCCAATGAAGGATTATGAACTTGATATTGAGATATGTTAATGATTCATGTATTGATATGATAATGTGAATTATATGATAAGTTTATTTGTATATGGCTTACTAAGCTTTTGGAAAGCGTACTTTGTGTGTGTTTACTCTTTTTTACAAATCGTCAAAGCTACAAAAGGCTCGGGAATTGTCGAGGGCTGTCATCACACTACTCAAATCACATTTTGGTACCTTTTGAAAATGTATAGATATTAAAGTATCGCATGTATAGGCTAGTTGTTTTGGAGTATGTTTGAGACATGTATATAGCAATGTGATATGGCTAGATAAATGGTTAATTTATGAATGTGTAGCCATGTCTTATGATGATTAGTTTTGGTATGTTTTGGTGGATAATAAAATGGTCATAATAATGGTAAACTTATGGATGTATAGTTGGCATATTATTGATGGTAAGTTGTGAATGAGATATGTTTAGAAATGTTTGTGAATAAGTTGAGCTAAATGGCTTATAAGATGGTGTGATTGTTGAGCTCATAAGTGGTTAGAAATGATGAACATTGGTAAAAACATCTACCATCTACCATTTTCTATTGATAAAAATTTTATTGTTTTAACTACTGAAAACACTTCGGTAGAAGTACCTTTAGTAGAGAATCATTAATATATTTGTGATCAAGATTTTAATCCACCTAGGAAAGAACAGATTAAACAACTTGAAACAAATCATTGGTTGTTTAAGATATTAGAAAATAATTTTAGTGAAGAACCACTAAAATTATGGGAAAATAGTCCTAGATATTGTACTATAAAATTGGAAAACCCCAATAAAATTATTAGAGTAAAACCTATGGTCTATACTAAACAAGATATAGACGAGTTTGATATACAAATAAAAGAATTATTAGAAAAAGGATTAATAGAAGAAACTACTAGTCCACATTCTAGTCCTGCTTTCATGGTAAGAAATCATGCAGAGATAAAAAGAGGAAAAGCTAGAATGGTCATAAATTATAAAAGATTAAATCAAAATACTATTTTTGATGGATATTTTATTCAAGAAAGGAAGTTTTAATAAATCAAGCTAAACAAGCAAAATATTTTAGTAAATTTGATCTGTAAGTCAAGCTTCCGCAAATCATGTTAATGTAAGAATCTAAACCTACTAACACCTTGATTGCACCTAATGGTCATTACCAATGGAGAGTAATGCCATTTGGACTTTGTAATGCACCTCGTGTCTTCCAAAGATGGATGGACTCTATATTTAAAAAATATAAAAAATTTTGTGTTGTATATATAGATGATATTCTAATTTTTTCAGAAACATTGGAAAATCATAGAAAACATCTAAATATTATAGCTAGAGAGTTTATAAAACATGGAATAATATTAAGTCCTAAGAAAATAGAATTAGAAAACCAATGAGACTGTTTGTTTATTATAATGCCTATTAGAGCTGTTGGAGTCAATGGTATTGAAACCTTAATCCTTTTTAAAGCCAAAAATATACCAATCTACATAAACAATGTTAGATTCGTAATTCCTAAATTATTATGCTTTCATGAAATGCATGGGGACATATTATTAGGGAATTACGTGGAAACAACCAACATAGCATCCACCAATAAAAGGAAGCTACTTGGAAGCCACCGAGAAGCTGACAATTAATGTGTCCTTATCGGGATACTATTCGGAACTCAATTGTAATTAAATTAGAGTTTATTTTTTATTCTTATCCGAACAATTATTTCGGATTTCAAATGTAACTAGATTCTAGTTTAGAATTTTTGATTATAAATAGGCATTCATGTAAGCCTTGAAGGGCATCTTGCCAGGCATCGAGTTTTAGTTACAACATCGAGTTTTAGTTAGAATAATAAGTTTTCTTTTTTGTGAACTATCTTTCTTCTTGTGAAATATTATTCTACGATATTATAGTCCCTTCCGCTTGCACATACACACACCTCCCTCCCCCCGGTAATTGGTATCGGATATCCTATCGAGGAGCCCTGAGTAACGATTTCGAGTTTCCATATCGTGAGTTATCATTGTAAGTTTCTATCTTTATTTCTCGGTTCTGTTTGTTTCACGGTTGTTGTCTCAAAACCCATATATCTGTCGTTTGTCTTCGTGTTGCCGTTGAGTCCGAGTGGGACGTTGTAGGCGTTTTGAAGACGTATAGACACAGATGGTCTTAGGTACCAGGGATAACATCATGGAAAAAATGGATTGTTTATATAAAGATAAAACTTGTAATCATACTATGCATATAGACTCTAAGAATGAAAATAATATTTCGGCTCTTAGTAAAGGTATCAATAGTCTAATAGATATGACGTCTATATATTTTAATAAATTATATACTAAGGTTAGTAAAGTAGAAGAAAAAGTAGATAGTTTGGGAGAAGTAACGGACTTAGATTTGAATAGCAAATCTAAAGAGTTATTATCCGATGTTAATAATAAACTCGATCAGTTATTAATAATAATAATATAGAATCAGATTTAGGACCTCTATATTACGGTAATAGTAATTATATTTTAGCTTTGTCAGATGAGGATGAGTCTTCGGATGAATCTTCAACTAATAATAATAATAAAAAACAAAAAACAAAAGAAAAAAGAGAAAAAGATAAAAAACAAGAAAAATATGATTTTGACTCTTACAAAACTTTAATAGAACATTGGAAAACCCAATTTTCTAAAACGGAAGATAGTTATGAAAGAGTTGAATATTTAAAGTTAATAGAAGAACTTTATGAAAAACATAAAGATTTGTTTAAAAGATATAATTATCATTATATGTTAGAATATGATGATAATAATAATAGTAATAAAGATATTATTAATAATAATGATAATGAAAGAAAAAATTATTTAATAAAAATAGAAAGTAGTAATTCTAATAATATGGATATAGAGAAAAAAATTACGATGAAGAAGAAACTTCAATGAGTAAGAAAAGATAGAAAAAGCGAGATCCTATGGATACTGAACCACCGATCCATATGAATATGAAATTCTTAAGCCTAAGGAAATTGATAAACAAGATCCTTATGATAAAATCAAACCAAGAAGAAATATTGGGAAAATAAATATCTAATTGAACTAAACCAGTTCATTTAGAAAAACCAATAATTCAACAAATGAAAATTGGAAAAAGGATATTATTACCTTTTCACATTTCCAATCAAGGAAATATTATACTTATATAGAAATTACATTTCAATTTAGAGAATATAAAACATATTCTTTAAATGCTTTATTAGATCTTTGGAGCTACAACTAGTAGTCAGAGAGAAAATGCGATTCCACCGTAAAAATGGGAACTTATGAAAAATCCTATTAGAGTCATTGGAGTCAATGGTATTGAAACCTTAATCCTTTTAAAGCCAAAAATATACCAATCTACATAAACAATGTTAGATTTATAATTCCAAAATTATTATGTTTACACGATATGTATGGAGACATATTATTAGGTAATAATTTTCTAAATCAATATTTACCTTTTATTGTTAATAAGAAATCGGTTATATTATCTATAGAAAACAATTCTATAGAAATACCATTAGTAAATTATAAACCTGATTTTACTAATGTTTGATTTTCTTAGCAGGCCTCATGGATAGGGGTAAACAACCTCTAAATGAAAATGATGGATGCAGAACTGTCCATAAAAAACCCAACAAGGGAAAATCACCAATGAGTCCTAAACAAGGATTTATTGTTTGCACTCAAAGAAAAGTAATTCCTAAACAAGGATTTATGGCTGCACCTACACAGGTACAATTTTATCCTAAACAAGGATATTATTTACCATATCCATTGGTAAACCAACCAATTGGATCACATTCACCAACACCGGTGGATTATTCTCAATTTTCTCAAAAGCCTTATACCGATTCTCAAAATTCTCAAATATACGTAAGATTTGTTGAAAAAACAACAAACCTCCGAGTTCTCGAATCTAAAGGATTTTTATAATCCAGCTTACCCCAGAATATTACCATTTCATAAACAAGATATGGAAAAACCATATTTTGGAACAAAGAGCTAGTTTCGAAAGGCTTTACTCAATTCTCGTAATTCTTAGTTGAAAAAACAATCAAGAAAAATCAAGAATTATTATTAAAAAGTATATTATACAGAGATTGGGACGATGTCCTAATTGAATATATGGAGATTAAGGAGATAAACAATCTTCTTGATATATTTCAATATTTTATTAATAAAGGGAGAAACACTCCTATTATTAATAAGATGTTTAGAAAATGTCTATATAACAAGTGTAGACAAATTTTACCTTCAGAAATATTTTCAAAAATAAAAAGAGCCATTTGCAAACAGCAAGCTCTATTTTTAGAAAAGTTTTCTGAATATTTTTCTCAAGCATATGTTTTTACAAATGATATAGGAGAAAAAACTCCTGCTATCAAATTTCGTTTAAATCATGAGCTATATATAAAATGGTATGTTGCTTGTAGGGATAACCCAATATGTGGGTGGCATTTTGGCCTTGAAAATGACCTATATTTTCCAACACGGTTGAGCACACGGGCGTGTGGCTCGATCGTGTCCCTCGTGGTTGAAATTCAAAACAAGTCAGAATCGACCACGGGCTGGACACACGAGCGTGTGATTGGCCATGTGGTGCAAGTCAGTAGCAACCACGGGTGAGGCACACGGGCATGTCCATGGCCGTGTGGACAAGTCAGTATGTATGCGCTGTTTTGACATGACTTAGACACACGGGCGTGTTTGAGGTCGTGGGAGGCACACGGATTGCCCACACGGGCGTGTGACCTCTGCAACTTTGAAAATTTTTTAAATTTTTGATAATTTTTGTATGTGTTCGGTTTAATTCAGCCCTATTCTAAAGTATTTTTAAGGTCTCGTAGACCTACTTAAGGGACACTTTGATGTGATTTGTCGAATTATGTTTTGAAATGCCCGTAAAAGTTTTCAATTGTCTGGTAATACCTCTTAACCCTGGACTAGCGACGGTTATGGGTTAGGGGTATTACATCTTTTATGTTCTTCATCAACCAAAAATTTAAGGAGAAAAATCCATGGTTAGGGCTTGATATTTGGCATAGCTTTTTGACTCAATTGTAAGTCAGTTTTTGTCCCGTTTTTAATAATTTCTATGTTTTTGTGATCGTTGTAACTAGTACTAGCTAGCCCAGGGAATATTTTGTAAAACTGTTAAAGATTTTGAAAGTTACCATTGATGAAAATATGTGTTCTTTGATGTTTGAGGATGAAATATGAAATCTTGTTGCTATATTTACATATTTTGTAAAGTGATTTTGAGTAAAAATGTAAAATAGGGATTTATCTGTGAAAATGTGAAAATGTGTGGTTAAATGTGTGAAAAGTTGATAAATGTGGGCTACTAGGAGAATTATAATAATTTGGCTAGCATGGGTTATGCTTGAATTTTATGATTTTGTGATTTTGTGAAATAAGGAATAAATTGTAAAAGTTGTGAAATTCTAGGGGTGAAGTGTAAATGTACTTAGATGTGTGTTCTTGATTAAATTGAATAGAAAGATTATTAAATAAGTTAATTCTGAATATATTTAGATCAAGAAAAGTGGAATTTGGATCTAGATTGGGGGAAAACTAAAGTTATCGACTAATCGACTTATTTCGTCGTTTTCACATCCGATGTAAGTTTGTATGTGATAAATTTCATTATAAATGTATTTTAAATGTTTTGATATTGTATAAGTTGTGAATACGAGACTTTGGATAAGTTTGACAACGATTCAATGGAAATTCGGCATCGAAATCACGGTTGAACCTTAGGAATAGTATAGGATACTAGTGACATGTCATTAGGAGTTTCATTGATTTGGCTTCGAGCCATGGTAATAGCACTTCGGGTGCGAGATATATTGATTTGGCTTCGGGTCATGAATATCGGCTAATTTGGCTTCGGGCCATGATATCAGTATTTCGGATATAAGTTACATTGATTTGGCTTTAGGCCATGGTACAGGTACTTTGTGTACGAGACCCTTGAGTATCTGATTTCTATTTCGAAAGGTTCAACGGGTAAATGAAAGACGAGAATGTGTATGAGATTGGTACGAGATGGTACAAGCATGTGCATAAACCATATTAGCTTTGAACCGAAGAAATGGTGAAGAAAATATATAGTTTTGTGAATGAGTAATTGAAAGGTTTGTCAGTTGATGTGAATCCATGTATCTTTAATCAATTGTTGAATTATGTGATTACAATTATATCGAGTTTATTTCATACGAGATTACTAAGCTTTATAGCTTACTTTGTTTATTTTTCCCGTGTTTTATAGTGTTATCAAGCTAGCTCAGATTCGGGGATCGTCGGAGATTGCTTACACTATCCACCTATCACTCGGTACCTATGAACATGGTATTTTAAGTATATGGCATGTATAGGGACTTTAGTTTGGCCATATGAATTGGCATTGTAAATGTTTATGTTTTAATATGTATATATAGCCATGTGTGATGGCTTATTTTGGTTTATTTGGTATGTTTGAATTATCTACATATATGTATGATTATGTCTTGTAAATTGAGTTGGTTGATGGTTGTGTGCTAATTGATGATTTAAGGTTTTTGGTATGCTTGTGAAATTAAACCAAATAATGCATATTTGTTAATGGTCATTGATGGGCTTGAAACTAACTATTATTTCCACAAAGGCAAGCGCACCTATCGAATAGTAGGATAGTTATGATGAGTCCGGAATATCGTATCCTTGAGGACTAAAATTACTAGTAATAACTATCTTTTTATTATCTAGCCTAATAATTAAGGGATTTATTTTTAATCTAAATTTAACTAACTAATTTAACTAACTAATTGACTATGAACGCGACATAGAGTGAATTGAGAAAATACTTTTGGACAACTTATATGAGATAGGCAATACCTAAGGAAGAATCCACCTAGACTTCACTTATTACTTTTGATTCATATGATTTATTTACTTGACTTAGAAATCCATGATTTAAGTTAATATCTCTTTCAAGACTAAAAACAACTGACTCTAGGTTGATTAATTGAAATCTCTTTCTAATTAAAACCCCTATTGTCGCATTAACTCGATCTATGTATTCCCTTATTAGATTTGACTCTAATCTAGCAGATTTTCGTCGCCCTATTTCTAGGATTGCAATCAACTCCGCTTAATTGTGTTGATCTTCTCTTAAACAGGGACTTTTGCTCCATTGAATAAGCACATTCAATTTTGAATCAATAACCTGAATTATCAAAACAAAGATAAGAACTCATAATTAAGAATAAGAACAAGTATTTATCTTACAAATCAAACAATAATAAGATTCGTCTTAGGTTTCATCCCCTTAGGTATTTAAGGGATTTAGTTCATACTGATAGAAGGAAACATATTAGAATAGGGAAAACAGCAAAACATAAAAAAACGCAAAAACTTCTAAAGAACTTGATGGGAGATCTTCAGTCTTGATGGAGATCCTTTTCCTAAGCTGTTCTCGACGGCTGTGTCAGAGTATTTTTTGCCTTCTACTCGGTGTCTCTTCGACGTCCTATTGACCTCCTACTTTTAGGTTGCCCCCTAGGGTGTTTATATAGGCTTTGAGATGCCTTACTTGGCCTACAAGTATCCTATTCCAAATAGCATTCATCCTGATTTTGGCAGGGACACGCCCGTGGTGGATTCCTTCAGCCGTGGTTGATTCTGCTCGCCACACACAGCCGTGTGATTTGCCCGTGGTCGATAGTCCAGGCCGTTTGATTTCTAATGTAGGCCCCTTTTGTCCCTTTTTGGCCCGTTTCTCGTTCTTTTTGACTCCGAAGCCCTCCTGAGTATAAAACATGGAATTTAAAGGATTAGGAGCATCAAATTCATTAAATCTAATGAATATTCATCCAAAATTAAGCCAAGTATGGGGTTAAAATATGTGTAAATTATGGTTTATCAAATATCCCCACATTTAAGACTTTGCTTGTCCTCAAGCAAAATCCTCAACTCATAATTAAAATTAACTTTCTTGATTCATAATTCTCATTAATAATGTTTCATCATAATTCATAGATAATTTATACATTGATGATTTAACTAAAAGAGTCCTAAAGATTCAAACAGTCTGAGCCATAAATTTTTATAGTATGAAAACATAGGTGTTTCCCCTTACCTAAATAGTTACCTCTGATTCAAATAAACAAGAATTGACATCCTCACTAAAGATTCACTCAAATCACTCAAGGTGTTTAAGCTTCAAATTAAGCACTCAAAAGTCAAACATGAAAAGTTAATCCCATATGCTTGCATGAAAGCCAAATCTCCACCACTATAAAATGAGATGATACACAAATCAAAAGGTCTTAAAGGGTTGTAGTGGGGCTTGGGTTAAATGTGCGGAATTAGGCTGAATTAAGAGGTTAGAATCGAGATTGAATTGACAAATTACCTAACAAAAAACAATGAACTAATAATGAATAATTACATTAATAACACGAGCTTCTTCTAAAGATGATAATTTAACTGTTTAAGCTCATAAAACATGGAGCTAATAATGAATATACTTTCAACTTATTTATTTTTAAAAACATACAATGATAAGAAAGAACTTTAACAACTAAAATAGAGAACATAGTTAAGCAACTGCTCAATTCAAATCTCGACAAAAAGGGACGTTAAAAGATTAGGGGAATTAAAAAAATTGGTTATGGGTTAATATTAATGGGTGAGTCAAGAAATGGTTTATTAGGCTAAGAAGGGGTTCACTGGGGGTTAATTATGGAGGCAGGCTTTTTGGGATAAGTGGGTTAGATCTTAGGTGCCTTTATCATCTCAGTATATCAAATCAAAAAAATGTTGTAACACCCTAAACTCGGTCAACACACCACGACCGAGTCTGACGTATTACAGAGTGAAAACTTTTTGAAGAAAACGGGTTACCGGTTTATTTTCAGTGAAAACCCTTGTATTGCTTTGCATTCGGGGAAAAACTTGTGCATGTGAAGTTGATAACGTTAACTTGTTTTTGAAATCCCGAAAATCCGTTTTAAAACTCACTTGTCCATCATTACTTTAGAGAATGTTTATGTCTTATTAAAACCCAAATGATTCTTACTTAGTTAATTTGGAAATCATTTGTATTCGAGCTTTGAAAACTTAGATTTCAAAATCATTTAAGTCGACTTGTTATCACGTGGATTGTATTACCCGATGGTAAAGTTTTGAAACTGCATGCGAATTATAGTTTAGAAAACTTTGTGTCCAGGTTATTTAAACAAATCAAGTAATTTACTTAATCATATTTGAAATCAAATCCAAAGCAGATAAAATAATCCGAAAACATAATTTAAAGGCCTTATTACAAACCCAAATAAAAACCGGATTTTAAATAAATTAAAGTACCCAAAAGATGTTCAATGAAACCCGAAAGCAAGTATCGTATGGCCACCATGAGTCCACCCGGCTCCTCATCCGCAATCTATGATTCACCTGAAAAAATAAGGGAGAAGGTTAGTCACCAAGACTCAGTGCATAATCCCCCTCCCAATTATTGCAACATGCTTACACAAGTCATAATCAAATAAACATAGCATGCACCCAGACCTAACCATCCACAACTCCTTTCTCTAACCCGTGTGGTACCAAACCACTGGTGGTGCCAAACCACTGGTGACCCAAAGTCACTGATATCAATAATAATGTGGTGCCAAACCACTAGTGACCCAAAGTCACGAATAATCTAATTGTGGGGCCAACCCACATCCAAATCACTGGCGACAATCCCGTTTTATCAAATGTGGGGCCAACCCACTGTGGTGCTAAGCCACTGGGACGAGTCGCAATGAGGTGCCAAACCTTTGGTGACCCAAAGTCAGGAAATCAACTGTGGTACCAAACCACTGGTGACCCAAAGTCACAGATATCAACTTCCCCCTCCTCTCATATCACCCATAATAATGCAATACATATGAAAATCATGCCAACATGCTTTAATAATAAACACATATCGAATAAAACGTAGAGCATAGCATCAAGTATCATGTAGCATAATCTCATCAAAACAGACTTACCCGAAATCCTTACTCATACCCATTAAGGTATCATATCAAGATCTACACAGTTTCCGGCTTTTAACATGTTTAGGCTATTAGCATATTTACTTAATTATGAAGTGTGTAAGTTACACACCTGATCACTAACGCGATCACTGAATCCCGAAGTTTCCGATCTAACGCACTAGATCCCCTTTTCATACATTCGGCCAACACATAGTTCATTAGCAAAAGCCATTCAGCTATACTAGCAATTCCCGAAGGGTGAGATAACGCACAACCAAACACAACCCTTACCTTACTGCCTTTCGAACACTAACCACAACCTGAGCTATACGTAATTGAGCCTTCCCCTACAATTGGCCAACATTAACACTTAATCTTAATAGCCTTCGACTTTTCAAATAACTTATAGAAAGATTGAATCGGCATGAAACCTTACCACTGACTTACCGAAATCGCTTGATAGGAAATAGATGACCCCGATCTACTGCTTCAAAATCTCGAAGGTCCTAAAAGAAACAAATTGCATGGTTGATTAAAAGCCAAGACAAATGCCGAAATTCAGCTTTTGTCTACTCATGTCGACAGAGAAAAAGAGAAAGTGAGAATAGAGTTTCGGCCAAGATTACTTACCCTCTTCAAATTCGATTAGAGAAGAACCAAGGGAGATCTATGCTTGGTTGATATTCGGCCAAAATAAAACAAGAAGAAAGTAGGGAGATTTCGGCAATGGTGATGGACTTCAATGTGATTCGGCGATGGATGAAAGAAGAGAAAAGCAAATATGATTCGGCTAAAGTGAAAGGAGAGAATGGGAGAAAGATGAATGGTATTCGGCTTTGGTTTAAAGAAAAGGGATTATGAGAGTTTCAGCAAAAAAGGAGGAAAAAGAAGAAGATGTAGTTTTGAGCAATTATGAGGGAAAGAAAAAGAGAGATGGGAGAGAAGGAGATTCGGCCAAGCACTTGAGAAGAAGAAAAGAAATAAAACTAAGAAAGTTTAGATGGGCATTCGGCTAGGTGCTTTCAAGAGAATTCGACAGGTGCAAAAAGGGATTTGGGCTTTTGCTTCAACATGGTGCATTAAGGCAAAATCGATGAGCAAAGAGGAGTTTCGGTTTGCTTCTCAACCGAATGCACTATAGCCTAAACTAGCCGAAAATGTCCTTCTAAGCTAACTATAGAGGGACGGCACACCTAGCAAGTTCCCCAACCGAACACTCCTCCTCTACTATTCAAAATTCGGCAAACACCTCAAATTTCTCCTGACCAACAATTCAAATGTGTTTAAAGAGCTGGACTGGGCGTCTCATCTTGACGTCGGGCTATGTTATAACTTGAAACTTATCCGAAATTTACAATTACTGGCTGTATGTTATAAAATCCAACCATGCAATAAAAGTATGGAGTTGAAGGCTTCCTCCCAGTACCAACTGATAATTGGACTGGGAAGTTGTAAATCAGTGAGAACTTCGGCTAGAAGAGAGGGGTCTAGCGCCCCCACCTCTTCTTCGCCAAGCAAGTTGTAATGGATAAAATAATTCAAACCGATACCGTCAGGAAGTGTCATTCATCCGATGCTGTAGTTCACTAGCAATCTTTTGAAAAAGATCTTCACGGGAAAGCTGCTCAGTGAATGATGCATCGGACTCAGAAGCGGAACTACTAGTGCCTACCTGTGGGGCCCCTATAGAAGTACTTCTTTCTGATGGCGAGGATTCCGAACCTGAGCTCCCCCTTCCCTGCATGTCGCGTCACTCTCAAGGCCCTAAGTGGCGCCTCCTTGCCACTTTACCAAGCCAATTCTTGTGCTTAAATTCCCCACGAAATATACTTAACCCCTAGCTCCTTCAGCTCTCCTTAACTAAAGCTTAAAACAAAATTTTTCCTATAGTTCGGGCCTACCCTTGACTTATAACTAGCCTCTAGAACACCTCAATTAATAACACAATTAATCCATACACATGCAAAGAAGTTCAAACACAATAGCCCCTATTTAAGGATGTTACAGTTCTACCCCCCTTAAAAATAATTTCGGCCTCGAAATTACCTGGTCAAAAGAGTTGAGGGTATTGCTGTCTCATCACATCCTCTGGTTCCTACGTAGCTTCTTCCACGCCATGATTTTGCCATAATACCTTTACTAACGGAACTGACTTCTTGCGTAAAACTTTCACATCTCGATCTAGAATCTGCACTAGTTCCTCTTCCATGGTCAAATCTGGGCTCACCTCAAAGTCCTCCACCGATACAACATCTGATGGATCTGAACGATAGCTTCTAAGCATGGAGACGTGGAACACATTATGTATCTGACTCAGCTCCGCTGGCAACTCGAGCTGATAAGCTACTGGTCCCACTCGTCTCAACACCTTATATGGGCCAATAAACCTTGGACTTAGCTTGCCCTTCCTTCCAAATCTCAGCACTTTCTTCCACGGCGAGACCTTCAAGAAAACCCTATCACCCACTGCGAACTCTATATCTCTCCGCTTAAGATCGGCATATGACTTCTGCTTGTCTGAAGCTTCCTTCAAACGAGCCTGAATCACCTTGACTTTATCTTCGATCTCAGCAACCAACTCTGGCCCCAACATCCGATGCTCACCCAACTCTGTCCAGCAGGTAGGTATACGGCACTTTCTACCATACAACGCCTCATATGGTGCCATCTTAATGCTTGCCTAGTAACTATTGTTGTACGCAAATTCAGCTAACGGTAGAAATTCTTCCCAACTGCCTCTGAAATCCAAAATACAGCCTCTCAGCATATCTTCCTGGATTTGTATAACCCTTTCTGACTATCCGTCTGTCTACGGATGAAATGCCGTACTAAAATCCAACCGTGTACCCAACGCCTGATGCAACGCTCTCTAAAACCTCGACGTGAACCTGGGATCCCTGTCCGAGATAATTGACACTGGACCGTGCAACCTCACTATCTCTGCCACATATAGCTTAGCTAACCTCTGAAGTGAGTAATCAACCCTTGTCGGTATAAAATGAGCTGACTTAGTCAAACCGTCCACAATCACCAGACTGAGTCTTTCTTACTAGGCGTAAGGGGTAGCCCACTGACAAAGTCCATAGTGATCCTTTCCCACTTCCACTGTGGAATCTTCACCGACTGAAGTAAACCTAACGGCAACTGATGTTCAGCCTTGACTTGCTGGCACGTCAGACATTTACCCACAAACTCAGTTACTTCCCGTTTCAGTCCTGGCCACCAAAACTATTCTCGCAAATCCCGGTACATCTTGCTACCTCTAGGATGCATAGCTATGGGCTGCTATGTGCGTCCTGTAGAATCCTCTGCCTTAACTCGACATTTTTCGGCATACAGGCTTTCCCTTGAAAACACAGTACTCCATCACTGGACAAGCTGTAACCTTGCAACCCATCATTCTGAATTTGCAACCTCCGAGCATTTAAACCCTCATCCTCTAACTGTTTCACCTTAATCTGCTCTACCCAAGTCGGCTTTACTTGCAATTCTGCCAAAAGACTCCCGTCGTCATACAAGCTAAGATGAGCAAACATCGCCTCAAGTCCGATACTATCTTACGACTCAATGCGTCTGCAACCATGTTAGCCTTGCCCGGATGATACTCAATTGAACAGTCGTAGTCCTTCAACAGTTCAATCCATCTGTGCTGTCTCAAGTTCAAATCCTTTTGAGTCAAAAGGTACTTCAGACTTTTGTGATCCGTGTAGACTATCGACTTCTCTCCGTACAAGTAGTGCCTCCAAATCTTCAAGGCGAAAACCACTGCAGCCAATTCCAAGTCATGTGTCGGATAGTTAACCTCATGCGGTCTCAACTGCCGAGATGCATAAGCCACTACCTTCCCTTCCTGCATTAGCACACATCCCAAGCCAGTATGCGATGCATTACAATATACCGTAAATTCCTTTCCTACCTCAGGCTGAATCAAAACCGGACCTTCAGTCAGAATCTTTTTTAACTTGTCGAAACTTTCTTGCTGTTTCTCAGACCACACAAATGGAACTCCTTTCCTCATAAATTTGGTCATCGGCGCTGCGATCAAAGAAAATCCCTCAACAAATCTTCGGTAATACCCTGCCAGACCTAGAAAACTCCGGACTTCTGCCACTGACTTAGGCGGTTTCTAGTCCAATACTGCCTCAATCTTTCGAGGATCCACTCTAATCCCCTCAGCTGCCACTATGTGACCCAGGAAAGTCACCTTCCTAAGCCAGAACTCGCACTTACTAAATTTGGCAAATAACTACTTTTCCCTCAGAATCTGTAAAACTACTCGCAAATGTGCATCATGTTCCTCCTTAGATCTTGAGTACACTAGTATATCGTCTATAAATACCAAAACAAATTGGTCCAGATACGGCTGAAACACCCGATTCATCATGTCCATGAATGCTGCCGGCACGTTAGTCAACCCAAGCGGCATTACCAGAAACTCATAGTGCCCATACCGAGTGCAAAATGCCGTCTTGTAGATATCAGCCTCTTTCACCTTTAGCTGATGATACCCAGACCTTAAGTCGATCTTCGAGAAAACTGATGCACCCTTAAGCTGATCAAACAAGTCATCTATCCTGGGCAATGGATACTTGTTTTTGATCGTCAACTTATTCAACTGACGGTAGCCTATACACATCTGTATTGTACCATCCTTCTTCTTGACAAAGAGCACTGGCGCTCCCCAAGGCGAAACAGTTGGCCGGATGAAACCCCGATCCAATAACTCCTGAATCTGAGCCTTCAGCTCCACCAACTCCTTCGACGCCATCCTATACGGGGCAATAGACACTGGCGTGGTCCCGGGTAACAAATCTATACCAAATTCAACTTCCTGATCTGGAGGCAGACCCTGAAGTTCTTCTGGAAATACGTCAACAAATTCCTTCACCGTTTGGACATTCTCCACAGCTGACTTCTTGGCCTCCAAGGCACACACATGAACCATAAACTCCTCACAACCCTTTCTGACCATTTTCTCCGCTTTCAAAACAGACACCACGTTGGACAGATAATCTCTTCTATTACCTATCATCGCCACTTCTTCACCCTCAACTATTTTCAGAACCATGCGCTTAGCTACGCAATCTAAACTTGCTTGGTACTTCACCAGCCAGTCCATCCCAAGAATCAGATCGAACTCCCTTCTATCAGATCAACTACAAACACTACCCCTTGGAGTTCTAGGGGTACGTCCCTATATAGCTTATTTACTTCTACAGAGTGACCCAGAGGGCTAATTACTATCATCTACCTAGAAGTAATCTCAGAGTCTAAGTTCATGGTCTCTACTATGCTACTAGCAATATACGAATTTGTCGAACCCACATCAATCAAAGCAGTATATGGAAATCCAAAGACTAAGAATATACCGGTTATGACGTCCGGTGCGTCCCCCTCTTCTCGAAGCCTCGCTGCATATACCAATCCCAGCTGTCTTTCCTCAGTGTTGCCTGCACCTCTGCCCGGTGCTCCGCGACCCTGACTAGAACCATTACCTCCTCTACCAGTACCACAACCCCTCTGCGATTGCGGTCCCTCATTTCTTAACTGACCACGGCCCTGACCCTCAGACTGTATCCTAGCTAACTTACGTGGACAATCCCTCACACGGTGATCCAGCGAGCCTCATTCAAAACATCCTTTTCCACCAGTCCAACATTCTCCCCAATGAGATTTCCCACATCGATTACATCGCTACTGGTCCTCGATTAGCGATGATGTGCCTCCCAGATTGATTCGGCCCACTAGGCCTAGCCCTTTTCTGAGAATGACCAACTGACCCAGCTGATCCAAAACCTCTCTTATGTTTATTCCTGTCATGATTCTGCCTCACAGATTCCTTTATCCCTTCGGCTATTTTAGCCTTTTCTACTAACACAGCAAACTCTCGCTCCTGCTGTGGAGCAATCAGCAATCTCAGCTCATCCCTCAGTCCATCCTCAGACCTGACACATCGCTCGTGCTCTGTAGCCACAATACCCCGAGCATACCGGCTCAACCTTAAGAATTCCTCCTCGTACTCTGATACAGACTTACTCCCCTGAACCAGTCTCAGAAACACCTTTCGCTGCGCATCGATGTAGCTAGATCCAATATATTTCTTCTGATAAGCTGTCTTAAAATAATCCCAAGTAAGATCATCTGCTGTAGCACTATCCCGAACCGTGAGCCACCACTGGTATGACTCATCCTGGAGAAGCGACACTATCCCTTTCAGTTTCTCCTCAGCAGTCAAATCCAAATCGTCCATGATTCGCTCCGTGGCCTCCAACCAATACTCAGCCGTATTGGGAGCCATACCAGATACACATCGGAATACCTCGGCTCCATTGGCTCAGAGTCGCTCAGATACAGACTTTCGAGTTCTTGCACCTCCACCTGCTCCAGCCACCCTATCAAGAACTCGCAGCGTCGCCTACGGCACTGCATCATCCCCTGTCTGATCCTGAAACTGACCACTTGCAGCTGGTGGTGGTGGTGGCATCTCATTTTCCGACCCCTGACCAGACCCCACTGGTTCAGACACAGTCATCCTACCTCGATCGCGTCTACACGTATTACGACCACGACCTCGAGTGCTCATGTCTAATATCTTGACTTATCTGATTTAAAAGTTTTATGCGTCAGTCTTTGTTCCATTATTGTTAAGACACAGTCTTATGAACAGTTCTTATTACAGAGTTTTGTTTTCGCGAGTTCACAGAGTCCTATAGGTTTCAATCTCTAGAGTAATCCACTATCACTAGTCGTTCAAAGCATATATCACCATAATCGTAAGCAACCATCAATTAGGGGTACTTACCTTGGCGGATTGGTGCCGGAGACTCGGTGCCATGCTTCTCAAACCATGTATTTTCAAACAAAAACATTTTGGAACCTCACTTTAAAACATTATGGGCCTCGGGCCCATAGCCGAGCTTTTGAAACTGGCTCTGATACCATAATTGTAACACCCCAAACACGGTCAACACACCACGACCGAGTCTAACGTATTACAGAGTGAAAACTTTTTAAAGAAAACGGGTTACCGTTTTATTTTCAGTGAAAACCCTTGTATTGCTTTGTGTTTGGGGAAAAACTTGTGCATGTGAAGTTGATAACGTTAACTTGTTTTTGAAATCCCGAAAATCCATTTTAAAACTCACTTGTCCATCATTACTTTGGAGAACATTTATGTCTTATTAAAACCCGAGTGATTCTTACTTAGTTAATTTGGAAATCGTTTGTATTCGAGCTTTGAAAACTTAGATTTGAAAATCATTTAAGTTGACTTGTTATCACATGGATTGTATTACCCGATGGTAAAGTTTTGAAACCGCATGTGAATTATAGTTTAGAAAACTTTGTGTCCAGGTTGTTTAAACAAATCAAGTAATTTACTTAATCATATTTGAAATCAAATCCAAAGCAGATAAAATAATCCGAAAACATAATTTAAAGGCCTTATTACAAACCCAAATAAAAACCGGATTTTAAATAAATTAAAGTACCCAAAAGATGTTTAATGAAACCCAAAAGCAAGTATCGCATGGCCACCACGAGTCCACCCGGCTCCTCATCCGCAATCTATGATTCACCTGAAAAAATAAGGGAGAAGGTGAGTCACCAAGACTCAGTGCATAATCCCCCTCCCAATTATTGCAACATGCTTACACAAGTCATAATCAAATAAACATAGCATGCACCCAAACCTAACCATCCACAACTCCTTTCTCTACCCCGTGTGGTACCAAACCACTAGTGGTGCCAAACCACTGGTGACCCAAAGTCACTAATATCAATAATAATGTGGTGCCAAACAACTGGTGACCCAAAGTCACGAAAAACCCAATTGTGGGGCCAACCCACATTGTGATACCAAATCACTGGCGACAATCTCGTTTTATCAAATGTGGGGCCAACCCACTATGGTGCTAAGAAACTGGGACGAGTCGCTATGAGGTGCCAAACCTCTGGTGACCCAATGTCACGAAATCAACTGTGGTACCAAACCACTAGTGGTGCCAAACCACTGGTGACCCAAAGTCACAGATATCAACTTCCCCCTCCTCTCAGATCACCCATAATAATGCAATACATATGTAAATCATGCCAACATGCTTTAATAATAAACATATATCGAATAAAACGTAGAGCATAGCATCAAGCATCATGTAGCATAATCTCATCAAAACGGACTTACCCAAAATCCTTGCTCATACCCATTAAGGTATCATATCAAGATCTACACAGTTTTCTGGCTTTTAACATGTTTAGGCTATTAGCATATTTACTTAATTATGAAGTGTGTAAGTTACACACCTGATCAATAATGCGATTACTGAATCCCGAAGTTCCCGATCTAACGCACTAGATCCCCTTTTCCTACATTCGACCAACACATAGTTCATTAGCAAAAGCCATTCAGCTATACTAGCAATTCCCGAAGGGTGAGATAACGCACAACCAAACACAACCCTTACCTTACTGCCTTTCAAACGCTAACCACAACCCGAGCTGTACGCAATTGAGCCTTCCCCTACAATTGGCCAACATTAACACTTAATCTTAATAGCCTTCGGCTTTTCAAATAACTTATAGAAAGATCGAATCGGCATGAAACCTTACCACTGACTTACCGAAATCGCTTGACAGGAAATAGATGACCCCGATCTACTGCTTCAAAATCCCGAAGGTCCTAAAAGAAACCAATTGCATGGTTGATTAAAAGCCAAGACAAATGCTGAAATTTGGCTTTTGTCTACTCATGTCGACAGAGAAAAAGAGAAAGTGAGAATAGAGTTTCGGCCAAGATTACTTACCCTCTTCAAATCCGATTAGAAAAGAACCAAGGGAGATCTATGCTTGGTTGATATTTGGCCAAAATAAAATAAGAAGAAAGTAGGGAGATTTCGGCAATGGTGATGGACTTCAATGTGATTCGGCGATGGATGAAAGAAGAGAAAAGCAAATAAGATTCAGCTAAAGTGAAAGGAGAGAATGGGAGAAAGATGAATGGTATTCGGCTTTGGTTTAAAGAAAAGGGATTAAGAGAGTTTTGGCAAAAAGGAGGAAAAAGAAGAAGATGTGGTTTTTAGCAATTATGAGAGAAAGAAAAAGAGAGATGGGAGAGAAGGGGATTCGGCCAAGCACTTGAGAAGAAGAAAAGAAATAAAACTAAGAAAGTTTAGATGGGCATCCAGCTAGGTGCTTTCAAGAGAATTCGACAGGTGCGAAAAGGGATTTGGGCTTTTGCTTCAACATGGTGCATTAAGGGAAAATCGATGAGCAAAGAGGAGTTTCGGTTTGCTTCTCAACCGAATGCACTATAGCCTAGACTAGCCGAAAATGTCCTTCTAAGCTAACTATGGAGGGATGGCACACCTAGCAAGTTCCCCAACCGAACACTCCTCCTCTACTATTCAAAATTCGGCAAACACCTCAAATTTCTCCTGACCAACAATTCAAATGTGTTTGAATTCCACAAGCTCCTAAATTTTCTCTTCTTCATCAGTTTAAATTAATTTGACTTAATCCACAATTATCTGACAAAGTTTGAGCTGAGCACAACTCCTCCGTCCTTGGCGTCAAAATGGTAAGCAGAAAATGGGATTTCTGCTGCTCGAACCTGAGCTCCCCCTTTCCTGCATGTGGCGTCACTCTCAAGGCCCTAAGTGGCGCCTCCTTGCCACTTTACCAAGCCAATTCTTATGCTTAAATTCCCCATGAAATATACTTAACCCCTAGCTCCTTCAGCTCTCCTTAACTAAAGCTTAAAACAAAATTTTTCCTATAGTTCAGGCCTACCCTTGACTTATAACTAGCCTCTAGAACACCTCAATTAATAACACAATTAATCCATACACATGCAAAGAAGTTCAAACATAATAGCCCCTATTTAAGGATGTTACAAATATGGTCTCAACATGTATAATCGAAGCAAGTTCTAGAACAACAAATCAATGTTGACACACTCATAATCAATAAAGTGAGCAAGAAAAGATATATGCTCTAAAAGGCTAAAAGACTCACAAAAATTATGGTTTTTGATGTCAACCTTATAAATTTTGGACTTCAAAGTAATATTTAAGATTAGGGAAACAACTTAAAAGTTTTTAATTCTGAAAATAGACTTATCATGCTTGATTCTCTAATGTCCTAGAGTTTAAATCATTAATGCACAATTACTTATGATTTAATCCGAAACATATCAATGAAAATCATAAATTAATAGAAGTTTCGTTGTAACACCCCAAACCCGGTCCAAACACCACGACCGAATCTGGTATGTTACGAGGGAAAACGTATTTGAAAATTTCGAATTTGTACTAAATAGACTTGATAAAACTTTGTTTCTTTTCGAAAACGAGTTGTTGAATATTGTTACCAGAACATTCAGCCTTAGAAAAATTTTTAGTTTCAAGTTTGAATCCGATTGTTTTTCATTCAATCATAAAAACGGTGTAATACCCGATGGTATAGTTCAAAAACATATCGCTTTGTTGGTTTGAAAACGTCGTCTTTCCAAATTTTAATAAATTAATACCAAGTTATTTTTGTTCTGACATATTAAAATCCAACGTAAAGCATAAACAATATAAAGCACATCTCAAAAAGGCTTTTACAAATCCAAAATAAAACCCAAATAAAAATAAATAACTAAAGTACCCAAATGCAATAATGCGAGCAAAGCTTTTATTAGAGCATGGCATGTGCACCAGTCCCATCCGGCTCCAAGTCCGCGTCTCACGAGTCACTGAAATGTCAAAGGAGAGGGTGAGTCGAGTGACTCGATGTGTAAACCCGCTCCCGATAAAACAACATGCTAATACACATCATACATAGCAACATAATTAATGCAACCCGATCCTAACCATCCATACACCTTTTCTACCCGTGTGGTGCCAAACCACCGGTGGTGCCAAACCACCGGTGACGTATAGTCACAATGTGTTACCAAAACACTTGGTGTCCCAAAGACGCATTATCCATCAATGTGGTCCCAAACCACCGGTGTCCCAAAGACACAATGTGCTACCAAAGCACCGGTGACCGTAGTCACAAATCGATGATGGGGCCAACCCATCGTGTGTTACCAAAACACTAGCAGGCGATCCCATATCTCAAGTGGGGCCAACCCACGGTGGTCAAACCACAGGGGACTAGTCGCAATGAGGTGCCAAACCTCTGGTGTCCCAAAGACACAATGTGCTACCAAAGCACCGTGGTGGCCGTAGTCACAAATCGGTGATGATGGGGCCAACCCATCGTGTGTTACCAAAACACCGGCGTCAATCCAGATATAATCATCTGTGGGGCCAACCCATCGTGGTAATGAGCCAACTGGGGCGAGAGACGAGAGGTACCAAACCTCTGAGGTGCCAAACCTCTCGTGACCCAAAGTCACAAAGTTGTGCTACCAAAGCACCGGTGCTCGTCAAGACAATATATCATCGCTCCCCCTCCTCTCGTATCACCCATACATATCATACTCATGGGATTATGCATCTCATACTAACCATGCATATCATGCCAACATACCAAGCATTACAACTCATAACATGCATAACATAAATCATGATATCATGCTTCATCAATAGTACTCATAATAGAACAGACTTACCCGAATCGTACACATACCCCGTTTGGGTATTCATTTGTCCATCATACTGTTTATAATTTTAACAGGCAACAGGTTTATTAATAATCTTACTAAGTATCAGTGTGTTAGTTACACACCTGGTAATCACGAGTCTAAAATCCCAATCGAAACGATCTACAATCCTTTGATTAACCCGCTCCTAGAATCGGCCAAACATAGGGTTAGACATCTATGACATTCGGCCATCAACAATCAACCAATGGTTTAATATCGAACCCATACCTTTACGATGATTTGGTTTCCTACCAAATCCGAATCACCCAATGAATCCCCTTAGCAATCGGCTACACCATAAAAGATGAACAGTCAAATACTTGCAGCCTTATCTTAAATGAAATCCAAAAGAATTGAGCTCACAACAATATACCAATAAAGGTCAAAAGAGGGGGATGTGGCCATTCGGCCTTGCACTTACCAACACCAACCAAATATTCGCCCAAGAATCACTAGGAGGAGGAAGAAGAGAAGGTTCGGCCTTGGTGCTTTACACACACCTATGTTCGGCTTTCAAAGGTGAGAAGTGGAGTGTAGACAAGAGAAGAAATAGAGATTATGGCAACAGGTTTTGAGAAGAACAAAAGAAGGTTTTGACAAGTTGGTATGGGTTCGGTCACACAAAAAGATGGACAAGAAGAATGGAGAAATCGGTTGGGAGAAAATGGTAAGTTTCGGCTCTTGAGTTCCAAAAGAAAAGAAAAGAAAATGTGAGATGGAGAAAATGCTAGTTAGGCTTGCACCAATAAAGAAAAGAAGAAATTGTGAGAAGAAGGGATATAGGTTTCAAACTTATTCAATTGAAAGAAAAAGAGTGATGATTGAGCACATTCGGCTATCAAGGAGTTTGAAAGAAAATAAAGCAAATTCGGCAACTAGGCTTTTACTTCACAAAGGAAAAATGGAGGAATTTACTTGGAAGGTTTCGGACTTGCTTTTGAGAGAGGAGAATTTCGGTTTACCAATTGCCTCTTTGGCCGAATCAAGCACCCCAAAATGCCTAATGACTTTCGCACACTCACACCCCCTTACACCACCAAGCCAAGCCGTCCACTTCCCCCAATCTCTCCAAAAATTTGGCCTCAATCCCCACAATTACTCACCTCCACTAATTCAAAAAGGTTGAATTAGTCAACCTCCTAAACTCACTCCCCACCTAACATTCAAATGGGAAGACTTAGTCTTAGGCAGAGTTTGAACTGCCACAAACTCTTTCCCCCATGCCGTCAAAATGAGTGCCAAAAAGTGGCCACTCCGCAGCTCGAACACAGGGCCTACACCCTTGCATTAGGCGTTACCCCTACCAAGCCTTAGTGGCGTCTAGCTTGCCACTACACCAGCTCCCTTGTTGTGATAACTTTTGCCAATTAAAACTCTTAAGCCCCAATTTCCTCAGCTCCCTTCACCTAACACCCAAAATCCAAATTTTTTCCATACACTCAGGCACACACCTAGGCTACAATTAAGCCCCTAAAACACCGAAATAGCAACACAACACACAAAACCCATGCAATATCATGCAACACAAATTAGCCCCTAACCCGGGATATTACAGTTCTACCCCCCTTAAAATAATTTCGGCCTCGAAATTACCTGGTCAAAAGAGTTGCGGGTATTGCTGTCTCATCGTATCCTCGGGTTCCCACGTAGCTTCTTCCACACCATGATTCCGTCCAAGAACCTTAACCAAAGGCACGGACTTTCTGCGCAGAACTTTCACATCCCGATCAAGAATCTGCACAGGTTCCTCTTCCATAGTCAAATCTGGATTTACCTCAATCTCTTCCACTGCTACCACATGCGATGGATCTGAACGATACCTCCGAAGCATCGACACGTGAAAAACATCGTGAATCTGACTAAGCTCTGCCGGCAACTCAAGCTGATACACCACTGGTCCAACTCGTCTCAATACCTTATACGGCCCAATGAACCTCGGACTTAGCTTGCCTTTTCTGCCAAACCTCAGCACCTTCTTCCAAGGCGAGACCTTTAAGAAAACCCGATCTCCCACAAATAACTCTATATCTCTTCGCTTAAGATCGGCATAAGACTTTTGCCGTCCGAAGCTTCCTTCAACCGAGCTCGGATCAACTTAACCTTGTCTTCTGCCTCAAAGAACCAACTCGGGTCCCAATAATCGGCGTTCACCTAACTCCGTCCAACAAGTAGGTGAGCGACACTTCCTACCATCTGGCGCCTCATATGGTGCCATCTTGATGCTTGCTTGGTAGCCACTGTTGTTATAGGCGAACTCGGCCAACGGCAGAAACTCATCCCAACTGCCCCTGAAGTCCAGAACACAACCTCTCAACATGTCTTCCAAGATCTGAATGACCCTTTCTGATTGCCCGTCGATCGGGTGAAAAGCCGTCTTTGAAATCAAACGAGTACCCAGAGCCTGATGCAACGCTCTCCAGAACCTCGACGTAAACCTCGGATCCCTATCTGAGATTATCGAAACTGGAACGTCGTGCAGTCTCACTATCTCTGACACATAAAGCTTCGCCAATCTCTGAAGTGAATAGTCCACTCTCACCGGAATGAAATGGGCCGACTTAGTCAGACGGTCCACGATAACCCAAACTGAATCCTTCTTGCTTGGCGTAAGCGGTAAACCACTGACGAAATCCATAGTTATCCTTTCCCATTTCTACTAAGGAATCTTCACAGGCTGAAGCAAACCCGACGGCAACTGATGTTCAGCCTTGACCTGCTGACAAGTCAGACACTTCCCAACATACTCTGTCACCTCTTTCTTCAAGCCAGGCCACCAAAACTGCTCTTTAAGATCCCTATACATTTTACTACCTCCAGGATGCATAGCATAAGGACTGCTATGTGCGTCCTGAAGAATCCTCTGCCTCAGCTCAACATCTTTAGGCATACAAGCCTTCCCTTGAAAACACAGAACCTCATCCCTAGCCAAGCTGTAACCCTCCAAACCACCATTATGCACTTGTAACCTTCGCGCACTCAGAACCTCATCCTCCAATCTGCTTCTCTTTGATCTCGCTCAACCCAAGTAGGCTTAACTCGCAGCTACTGCGCGAATACTCCCGTCATCATACAAACTCAAATGGGCAAACAAAGCTCTTAAGTGCGAAACAACCCTACGGCTCAACGCGTCACCACCGTTAGCCTTGCCCGATGATACTCGATCGAACAGTCGTAGTCCTTGAGCAACTCAACCCATCTACGCTGCCTCAAATTCAGATCCTTCTGAGTCAATAGGTACTTCAAACTCTTATGATCTGTGTAGACTATTGATCTCTCACCGTACAAGTAGTGCCTCCAGATTTTTAGAGCGAAGACTACAGCTGCTAGCTCCAAGTCGTGCGTCGGATAGTTGACCTCGTGTGGCCTCAGCTGCCGAGAAGCGTAAGCCACAACCTTACCCTCTGCGTGATCAAAGACACAACCCAATCCCGTATGTGATGCGTTGCGCATGCATCGTGAATTCCTTACCACCTCGGGTTGAATTAACACAGAGCCTCTGTCAAGATCTTCTTCAACTTATCAAAACTCTCCTGCTTTGTTTCTCGGTCAAAACGAACGGAACTCCCTTTCTTATGACTTAGTCATCCGGTCTTTGCAATTAACGAGAACCCTCAACAAACCTTCTTCTGTAGTATCTGCCAACCCGAAAACTCCGAATCTCAAAGAATCGACTTAGGAGGCTTCCAATCCAAAATCGCCTCAACCTTCCGAGGATCTACTCTAATCCTCACCGATACTACATGACCCAAAAACGTCACTTCACTAAGCCGAACTCACACTTACCGAACTTAGCATAGAGTTGCTTCTCCTCAAAATTTGCAACACCACTCTTAAGTGTGCATCATGCTCTTCTTCCGACCTTGAGTAAACCAAGATGTCGTCAATAAAAACCACGACGAAACGGTCCAGATCTCTTTGAAACACCCTATTCATCATATCCATAAAAGCTGCCGGCGTTAGTCAACCCGAACGGCATTACTAGGAATTCGTAGTGCCCGCATCGAGTCCAAACACTTTGTTATGGATATCCGCTTCCTTAACTTTCAACCGATGGTACCTGACCTCAAATCGATCTTCAAAAACACCGATGCACCTTTCAGCTGATCAAACAAGTCATCTATCCGTGGTAACGGATACTTGTTTTTAATCGTCAGCTTATTCAGTTGACGGTAGTCGATACACATCCGCATCGAGCCATCCTTCTTCTTGACGAATAATACCGGCGCTCCCCACGGCGAAACACTTGGCCTAATGAAGCCTCGATCCAACAGCTCCTGAATCTGAGCCTTAAGCTTCACCAATTCCTTTGGTGCCATCCTATATGGAGCAATAGACACTTTGCGCGATCCACGGTAGCGATCTATCCCAAACTCTACCTCACGATCCGGTGGCAAACCCGGAAGCTCCTCTGGAAACACATCCACAAATTCCTTAACAGTACGAACCTTCTCAACAGCGGACTCTTTAGCCTCCAAGGCATACACATGAACCACATACGCTTCGCGACCTTCCCCGACCATCTTTACTGACTTTTAGTGCGAAACCACGTTGGATAAGTAATCTCTCCTATTACCTATCATAATTACTTCATCTCCTTATTCGTCGATAGAACCATGCGCTTTAGCCGCGCAATCCACCTTGGCCTGGGTACTTCACCAAACCGGTCCATTCCGAGAATCGGATCGAACTCCCCAACGCGCGGTTCCATCGGATCGGCGAAGAAACACTACCCCTTGGAGTTCTAGGGGTACATCCTTAAACAACTTATCTACCACTACTGAGTGACCTAGAGGGCTAAAAACGGTCATCCGCCTAGAAGATATCTCGAGAATCTAAGTCCATGGTCTCAACTATACTACTAGCAACATACGAATCGTGGAACCCAAGTCAATTAAAGCGAAGATAGGGAGAACCAAAAATCAAAAACGCGTCTGCGGTGATTACGTCCGGTCGCGTCCGCCTCTCGCGGCGCCTAGTTGCATACACCAAACCAGTGTGCCGTGCCGTAAACTACCGCACCTCTGCCGGTGCTCCACGACCTCGACCAAATCCATTACCACCTGCTGCCATTACCACGGCCCCTCTGCGGTGGCGGTCCATTACCTCTGAATCGACATTGCCCGACTCTCGGGCCGAATCCACGGCCATCCTACGCCGACAAATCCCTAATGCGATGATCCAGAGAACCACACTCGAAGCAACCTTTTCCACCAGTCCAACAAACCACCCCAATGAGATTTCCCACATCGATTACATCATGCGGCGGTCCCTCGCCAGCAGGCGACAGCGAACCTAGCGGTGATTACGCCCACTCGGTCTAGCCTCTTCTCGCGGATTGCGGACGATCCCAAGACCCAAAGCTCCTCTTAAGCCTACTCCTGTCCATGCTCTGTCTTATCGACTCCTTAACACCTTCGGCTACCTTAGCCTTCTCAACTAAGACAGCAAACTCGCGCTCCTGCTGTGGAGCAATCAACAGCCTCAACTCGTCTCGCAGACCATCCTCGAAACGAACACACCTCTCATGCTCGGTGGCTACAATGCCCACGGCATACCTACTCTCTTCGAGAACTCGGCCTGCGTACTCGACATGATTTACTCCACGAACAAGTCTCGAAATGCCTTTCACGGGAGTCGATGTAACTCGCCCCGATGTATTTCTTTTGATATGCGCTCTAAAATAATCCCATGTCGATCCTCACCGCCACATTTGTCCCGAACGGTGAGCCACCACCGATATGACTCATCCCGAAGAAGCGTCGATGCCCTTAAGCTTCTCCTCGTGAAAGGTCCAGGATCATCCATGATCCGCTCGGTTTGCCTCGGCCAATATTCAAGCGGTGCTTAGAGCAACACCCGATACACCTCGGAAAAATTCGGCCCCATTAGCCCGAGTCTCTCGAGCAGTTTCCTAACTCCCGCACCACCACTTACACCACGGCTACTCTTTCCAACACCCGCAGAGATCGCTGTGACATCGCATCGTCCCGGTCGATCGATCGGAACTCACCACCTCCACTGGTGGCGGGCCGATCTCATTTTTCGACCCTTGACCGGATCCTACGGGTTCGAAACCGTCATTCTACCCCTACCTCTACCACGAGTATTACGACCACGTCCGCCTCGAGTGCTCATGTCTAACGATCTACGTTTCTGATTAAAAAGATTTTTATGCATTAGTATCGTTCCACTTTCTTAACCGCAAAGAAATTTTATGGATAGAGTTTAATCAGGGGTTCTTTCGAGCAATCAAGGTTCCAATCTTCTATCCTAATCACCCAAAAGAGATTATACATTCATTCCTTAATCCTTTCCATACCTATTCACTCTTCGGACATTGCTGCCCATTTCTAACCCAAGGGTATTTTTGTCATTTTCCCTACAGGGTATTTTCGTAAAAAATATTTTAAACTTCAGCAAAACCGGTCCATTTGAAATTCTAAAAATTTGAGAGTGTTCTTCGAAAATTTTGTAAAATACTTCGTTTTGGAAACCAGGGGTATTTTAGTAATTTTCACAAACTGAGGGCGTTTTTGTAAATTTTCGAAATCAAAATTTTCGATTGATATTTTGTAAAACAGAGTGTTTGAATTTCGTAATATCGTTGAAATTTGGGCAAAATCATTGAGTTGCTATTTTATAAATCGAGGGCATTTTAGTAAATTTACCCCTAAGGGCATTTTTGAAATTTTCCATAAATCAGGTTTTTCAAGAAAATTGTTGTAAATGTGACATTTTCGGTTTTGAAAGAGTTTATTGCAAAAAGTTTGAAAACATTAGGGTTGTTGTTGTATTTTCGAAAACATGGCTAATTCCCTTTTCGGGTTTTAGTCGTTAGGTTAAGTCTATGACCGAGCCTTCTTGGTCAGGGTGAACTCGAGCTACGCACCAGGTGGGATACCTGCGAAGAGGAGGTGAGTCACGAGGACTGCTTAAATACCAAGCTCTTCCGGATCCTCTCCTAGACATGCGTACGGGAGTTACCACACCCTAGCCCCGTGGCTGAGTCATAGATTGGTTTAGTGCTTTAAGTCTTATGCTTTAGTTCGAGTGTTTGAGTGATCTAATCCTAGGGTTCAAGTCCTATAAATCTAACTACGTTCCATATCACCTACCCTTCTACAAATAATAATTCACAGAAGAGTTAGAATTACTTACCTGGGCGAACTGGTGCCGGAGACTCGGTGCCATGCCTTGTAAACCATGTATTCAACCCAAAAACACTTAAAACAAACTTTTGAAAACAGTTTGGGCCTCAAGCCCACAGCCGAGATTAGGGAAACAACTTAAAAGTTTTTAATTCTGAAAATAGACTTATCATGCTTGATTCTCTAATGTCCTAGAGTTTAAATCATTAATGCACAATTACTTATGATTTAATCCGAAACATATCAATGAAAATCATAAATTAATAGAAGTTTCGTTGTAACACCCCAAACCGGTCCAAACACCACGACCAGAATGCTGTATGTTACGAGGAAAGCGTATTTGAAAATTTCGAATTTGTACTAAATAGACTTGATAAAACTTTGTTTCTTTTCGAAAACGAGTTGTTGAATATTGTTACCAGAACATTCAGCCTTAGAAAAATTTTTAGTTTCAAGTTTGAATCCGATTGTTTTTCATTCAATCATAAAAACGGTGTAATACCCGATGGTATAGTTCAAAAACATATCGCTTTGTTGGTTTGAAAACGTCGTCTTTCCAAATTTTAATAAATTCGTACCAAGTTATTTTTGTTACAGCATATTAAAATCCAACGTAAAGCATAAACAATATAAAGCACATCTCAAAAAGGCTTTTACAAATCCAAAATAAAACCCAAATAAAAATAAATAACTAAAGTACCCAAATGCAATAATCTGAGCAAAGCTTTTATTAGAGCATGGCATGTGCACCCCGAGTCCATCCCGGCTCCAAGTCCGCGTCTACGAGTCACCTGAAATGTCAAAGGAGAGGGTGAGTCGAGTGACTCAGTGTGTAAACCCCGCTCCCGATAAAACAACATGCTAATACACATCATACATAGCAACATAATTAATGCAACCCGATCCTAACCATCCATACACCTTTTCTACCCCGTGTGGTACCAAACCACTGGTGGTGCCAAACCACTGGTGACGTATAGTCACAATGTGTTACCAAAACACTGGTGTCCCAAAGACGCATTATCCATCAATGTGGTCCCAAACCACCGGTGTCCCAAAGACACAATGTGCTACCAAAGCACCGTGTGACCGTAGTCACAAATCGATGATGGGGCCAACCCATCGTGTGTTACCAAAACACTAGCGATTTATCCCATATCTCAAGTGGGGCCAACCCACGGTGGTCAAACCACGGGGACTAGTCGCAATGAGGTGCCAAACCTCGGTGTCCCAAAGACACAATGTGCTACCAAAGCATCGGTGACCGTAGTCACAAATCGGGTGATGGGGCCAACCCATCGTGTGTTACCAAAACACTCGGGCGTCAATCCCGTATAATCATCTATGGGGCCAACCCATCGTGGTGCTTGAGCCACTTTGGGACGAGACGCCGAGGTACCAAACCTCCGGAGGTGCCAAACCTCTGGTGACCCAAAGTCACAAAGTTGTGCTACCAAAGCACCGGTGCTCGTCGGCACAATATATCACTTTGCCCTCCTCTCGTATCACCCATACATATCATACTCATGGGATTATGCATCTCATACTAACCATGCATATCATGCCAACATACCAAGCATTACAACTCATAACATGCATAACATAAATCATGATATCATGCTTCATCAATAGTACTCATAATAGAAACAGACTTACCCGATCGTACATACCCCGTTTGGGTATTCATTTGTCCATCATCTTTTTTTATAATTTTAACAGAGCAATGAGTTTATTAATAATCTTACTAAGTATCAGTGTGTTAGTTACACACCTGGTAATCACGAGTCTAAAATCCCAATCGAAACGATCTACAATCCTTTGATTAACCCGCTCCTAGAATCGGCCAAACATAGGGTTAGACATCTATGACATTCGGCCATCAACAATCAACCAATGGTTTAATATCAAACCCATACCTTTACGATGATTTGGTTTCCTACCAAATCCGAATCACCCAATGAATCCCCTTAGCAATCGGCTACACCATAAAAGATGAACAGTCAAATACTTGCAGCCTTATCTTAAATGAAATCCAAAAGAATTGAGCTCACAACAATATACCAATAAAGGTCAAAAGAGGGGGATGTGGCCATTCGGCCTTGCACTTACCAACACCAACCAAATATTCGCCCAAGAATCACTAGGAGGAGGAAGAGAAGGTTCGGCCTTGGTGCTTTACACACACCTATGTTCGGCTTTCAAAGGTGAGAAGTGGAGTGTAGACAAGAGAAGAAATAGAGATTATGGCAACAGGTTTTGAGAAGAACAAAAGAAGGTTTTGACAAGTTGGTATGGGTTCGGTCACACAAAAAGATGGACAAGAAGAATGGAGAAATCGGTTGGGAGAAAATGGTAAGTTTCGGCTCTTGAGTTCCAAAAGAAAAGAAAAGAAAATGTGAGATGGAGAAAATGCTAGTTCGGCTTGCACCAATAAAGAAAAGAAGAAATTGTGAGAAGAAGGGATATAGATTTAGAAACTATTCAATTGAAAGAAAAGAGTGATGATTGAGCACATTCGGCTATCAAGGAGTTTGAAAGAAAATAAAGCAAATTCGGCAACTAGGCTTTTACTTCACAAAGGAAAAATGGAGGAATTTACTTGGAAGGTTTCGGCTTGCTTTTGAGAGAGGGAGAATTTCGGTTTACCAATTGCCTCTTTGGCCGAATCAAGCACCCCAAAATGCCTAATGACTTTCGGCACACTCACACCCCCCTTACACCACCAAGCCAAGCCGTCCACTTCCCCCCCCAATCTCTCCAAAAATTTCGGCCTCAATCCCCACAATTACTCACCTCCACTAATTCAAAAAGGTTGAATTAGTCAACCTCCTAAACTCACTCCCCACCTAACATTCAAATGGGAAGACTTAGTCTTAGGCAGAGTTTGAACTGCCACAAACTCTTTCCCCATGCCACAAAATGAGTGCCAAAAAGTGGCCACTCCGCAGCTCGAACACAGGGCCTACACCCTTGCATTAGGCGTTACCCCTACCAAGCCTTAGTGGCGTCTAGCTTGCCACTACACCAGCTCCCTTGTTGTGATAACTTTTGCCAATTAAAACTCTTAAGCCCCAATTTCCTCAGCTCCCTTCACCTAACACCCAAAATCCAAATTTTTTCCATACACTCAGGCACACACCTAGGCTACAATTAAGCCCCTAAAACACCGAAATAGCAACACAACACACAAAACCCATGCAATATCATGCAACACAAATTAGCCCCTAACCCGGGATATTACATTCGTTCTAATAGTAGTATGAGAAAATTACTTAAGACAAAGCATAATTCAGGGATTTTCTAATACGAGAGTCTTGTTGACACCTCCCCACACTTAAGCTTTACATTGTCCTCAATGTACAAAGATAAAAATGACAATATAGTAAGAAAAGCATAAGAGAGGGAGAGAAGTGAAACTTCCTAAATTTTGGATGGGGTCAAAGAAAAGAAACGGTGTAAAGTTGGTTAGGGGTGGAGGATACTCCGGTGGTGGTGTGGTCGTTCCTTAACAGCCCCCTGAACCTTCCGAAACTACGAAGTCATCAGAAATTTAATTCGTTATGGGTACTCGATAAGAAACAGCCAGAGATAAAAAGAAATCAAAATATACTAATATAAATTAAAAACAAGAAAGATAAAAGGAAATTATTTAAAAATGAAAAAAAAAGAAAAAAATAATAAATAGACTCCAAGGTCCTTGTCCTTTCGAGTTAATAAAGCGGCCGACATGAACCTATGGAGATTAGTCTCACACAGGGAGACTGTGCTAGGGTACTTTAGTTTCTTCGACATGGGGATGGTGGTGTAGAGAAAGAGTGATGGGAAAGGAAAAAGGAAAATGAAATGGGAAAGATAAAAGAAAAAGAAAATGGTATGGTGGTTAGGGTTTGAGAGAAGAAGAATTTGGAGAGAAAGTAAGAAGAAAGGGGTTTTAAATAGGAAACAGGGATCTGGTTGCTGCCCACAGCCATGTGCCATGGGCGTGTTAGTTAACACGACCGTATCGCACAGCTGTGTAGTGCTTTGTTCGTTTCTCCCACGCCTGTCTTAGGTTTCCACGCTTATGTTGATTAATCAGTGTCGACCACGGCCTCGGGACACGGGCGTGTCGCACACCCATGTTACTTTCTCAGTATCGACCATGGCCGTATCGCAGGACCATGGTATATTATCGCAGCTTGTTTTTTGGGAAAAATGTTGTCCATGCTGATGTACATACTTGTGGTGTCCACACAGCCACGGCCACGCCTGTGTGCAAGGCAGTGTGGTAGGGAAACCTGTGTTTTATTAATTTGGTTAGTTTGTAGTTAGGTGCTAAACATAAAAAATATGAAAATTAATGGGGTTAGTGCTCGGGTTGCCTCCCAAGAAGCGCTCGTTTAAAGTCTTAAGCTAGACTTACCTTTCATTCGCATAATCATGGTGATTTGAGGAGTTGAAACTCCTCTCCCTTGCTATCAGTTCTATGATCATTATATAGTTTGAGATGAGTGGTGTTTACCTTAAAAGTGCCAAGTGTAGGATTAGTTACCCCAATTGTTCCGTATGGGAAGATATTCAATACCATGAAAGGGATTTCTTTATTCGTATTAAGGTCTGAAATGGCGATTCGAGGATCTGTCTTATCCAACAATACTTGATCCCCGATCTTAAATTGGTTTGGCTCATGGAGTTGCTTTGGTTCATCGTGTTTTCTTGGTTTCTCCTTGAAATGTGTCTTCCACTCGTCTAGTTCATCGATTTGAAGCTTTCGATCCTTGTGAGTTATTTCTTTGTTGGCACAAGGTCTAGGATATGGCTCAGTTGTGTAATTTTGTGGTGCTTCCTGAAAAGAAGGTTGAACCGAGTGGTCATTAATAGAATTTATGTTCTCACGTTTATTACTCAATGTAGTCGTGTTAAGAGCCTAAATATTGATCGTTTCATCACCTACACGGAGTGTGAGCTCACATGTACCAACATTAATTTTAGTTTTAGCAGTTGCTAAAAAGGGTCTTCCTAAAATTAAAGGAACATTATTGTCCTCATCCATGTCTAAAACAACGAAGTCTACTGGGAATATGAACTTATCAATTTTCACTAGTACATCTTCGATTATACCCCTAGGAATTCTAATAGTTTTATCAGCTAATTGAATGCTCATCCTAGTTTGTTTGGGTTTTCCAAGACCTAGCTGTTTAAACATTTTATAAGGCATAACATTTATGCTTGCCCCTAAATCTACTAAAGTATTATTAATCGATAAACTACCAATTAAACAAGGAATCGTAAAACTCCCTGGATCTTTTAACTTTTGTGGTAGTCTATTTTGTAAGATTGCTGAGCACACTGCATTTAGCTCCACACGCGATGCCTCGTCTAACTTCCGTTTATTTGTTAAAAGCTCTTTTAAATATTTTCTTGAATTAGGCATCTGCAAAAGAGCTTTAAGAAACGGTAAGTTAATATGTAATTTTTTTAAAAGTTTAAGAAATTTATCGAATTGTTTATCTGTGCGGTCTTTCTTCATCACATTGGGGTATGGCACACGAAGTTGGTACTCTGTAATTACCAGGTTTGGTTTATCATGGCTTACCTCAACCTTACCTTCCTCTACCACATTCTCTTGCCTCAATTTTGGCTCATCTAACCCTTCACTATCGTGAGTAGTTATGGCTTGAAGTTGCTCCTTTGGGTTAGTTTCAATGTTGCTTGGCAAGCTACCTTGTGGTTGTTCTGAGATCAGCTTAGCAAGCTGTCCTAGTTGGTTTTCGAGCCCTTGAATCGATGCCTGCTGGTTTTTGAGTGCTCTTTTGGTGTTTTGGAAACGGGTTTCTGACACCGCAATAAATTTTGTTGGCATCTCCTCAAGGTTTGACTTTTTCTTTTATGGGTAGTGTTGCTGTTGAAAGCCTGGGAGGGGTTGTTGTCTTTGATTTCCTTGGCCACCCCATGAGAAAATTTGGGTGGTTCCTCCAACCTGGATTGTAAGTTTTACTATAAGGGTTGTTTTGAGGTCTAGAATTATTACCCATATAGTTCATCTGTTCGCTTTCTGTGTCAGGGTTGTAGGATGGATATTCTGTATTATTCACTCCCTCCTCCATTCGTATTATACTGTATCACTGGATGTACCTGCGAAGAACCACACAAACCCTCAATTTTCTTAAAAGCTCTACCTGATTTGATAGCATGGTTACTGCGTCGAGGTTGAAAACACTAGCAGCTTTTGTTGGCCTTGTCCTTGTAACTTGCCACTGATAGTTATTCAGTGACATCTCCTCTATAAACTCATAAGCCGCTTCAGGGGTTTTGTTATTTAGGGTTCCACTGGCAGCTGAATCAATCAAATGCCTAGTTGAGGAGTTCACACCATTGTAAAAGGTCTGAACCTGTAGCCACAAGGGTAACCCATGGTGAGGGCACCTTCTTAGTAAATCTTTGTATCCCTCCCAGGCATTGCAAAGTGTCTCTAGATCCATCTGCACAAAAGAAGAGATATCATTCCTCAACTTAGCCGTTTTAGCCGACGAAAAATATTTTAACAGAAATTTTTCGGTCATTTGTTCCCATGTAGTGATTGATCTTCGTGGTAACGAGTTCAACCACTGTTTAGCTTTGTTTCTCAATGAAAAGGGAAATAATCGAAGGCGAATGGCATCATCAGAAATGCCATTAATCTTTAAGGTGTCGCAAAACTCAAGAAAATTAGCCAAGTGATTGTTTGGATTTTCATCTTCCAAACCATCAAACTGAACAAATTACTGAATCATCTGTATAGTGTTAGGTTTCAGTTCAAAATTATTTGCAGCAACAGCAGGTCTAACAATACTTGATTCAGTTCCTGTTAAATTAGGTTTAGCATAATCATACATAGTACGAAAAGTAGGGTTTTGATTCACCGGATTTGCGACAACCACTGAAGGTAGCAGATTATTATCAGCCATCTCTTCGATAGTGTTGGTATCATCCTCTTGCTCTTCGTCTATGTCTTGTAGGCTTCGTCTTATTTCCATACGATTTCTGCGAATGGTACCTTCTATATCACTGTCAAAAAGCAATGGTCCTAGCGGGTTCCTTCTAGTCATAAACTAAAAGTTCCTGCCAGAAGCAAAGAAAAGGAAAAGTTAGTGAACTAAAAATAAAAAAATAAATTACAATTAAAAGTAAGAATGGCTAAAGTAATAAAAATTTAGTATTCCTAATATCTTAGTCCCCGAAAACAGCGCCAAAAAGTTGATGGGCTCAAAACAACTATTATTTCGAGAAAGGCAGGCGCACCTATCGAACAATAGTATAGTTATGGTGAGTTCAAAATATCGTATTCTCAAGGACTAAAATTACTAGTAATAACTATCTTTTTATTATCTAGCCTAATAATTAAGGGATTTATTTTTAATCTAAATTTAACTAATTAACTTAACTAACTAATTGACTATGAACGCGACAGAGAGCGAACTGGGAAAATACATTTGGACTATGAGATAGGCAATACCTAAGGAAGAATCCACCTAGACTTCACTTATTACTTTTGATTCATATGATTTATTCACTTCACTTAATCCGTAAAAATCCCTGATTTATGTTAATGTCTCTTTCAAGATTAAAAACAAGTGACTCTAGGTTGATTAATTGAAATCTCTTTCTAATTAAAACCTCTATTATCGCATTAACTCGATCTATGGATTCCCTTATTAGATTTGACTCTAATCCAGCAAATTTTCGTCGTCCTATTTCTAGGGTTGCAATCAACTCCGCTAAATTGTGTTGATCTTCTCTTAAACAGGGACTTTTGCTCCATTGAATAAGCACATTCGATTTTGAATCAATAACCTGAGTTATCAAAACAAAGATAAGAACTCACAATTAAGAATAAGAACAAGTATTTATCTTATAAATCAAACAATAATAAGATTCGTCTTAGGTTTCATCCCCTTAGGTATTTAAGGGATTTAGTTCATACCGATAGAAGGAAACATATTAGAATAGGGAAAACAACAAAACATAAGAAAACCCAAAAACTTCTAAAGAACTTGATGGGAGATCTTCAGTCTTGATGGAGATCCTTCTCCTAAGCTATTCTCGACGGCTGTCTCAGAGTATTTTCTGCCTTCAACTCGGTATCTCTTCGACATCTTGTCGACCTCCTACTTTTAGGTTGCACCTTAGGGTGTTTTTATAGGCTTTGAGATGCCTTACTTGGCTCACAAGTATCCTATTCCGAATGGAATTCATCCTGATTTTGGCAGGGACACGCCCGTGGTGGATTCCTTCACTGTGGTCGATTCTGCTCGCCACACACAGTTATGTGATCTATCCGTGGTCAATAGTCCAAGCCGTGTAAGTTCTGATGTAGGCCCATTTTGTCCCTTTTTGGCCTGTTTCTCGTTCTTTTCTACTCCTAAGCCCTCTTGAGTATAAAACATGGAATTTAAAGGATTAAGAGCATTGAATTCATTAAATCTAATGAACATTCGTCCAAAACTAAGCCAAGTATAGGGTTAAAATATGTGTAAATTATGGTTTATCAATCATTTTGATGATTTAAGAAGACAATTATTGGTATGAGTTTAGATGGCAATCTATGGTATTTATGCTTTGAAATGGTTGGCTTTGCAAATGGTATAAATCATGCTTGATTTGGAAATGAATTATATGTCTATTGATGCTATATTTTGTGTCATATGAGTTGTGTAGGTGTGCCTAAGTCTGGGTGGCAAATTGGCTTGGTAAATAGCCTATTTTTGTCCATACGGGTAGAGACATGAGCGTGTATCTCAGCCGTGTGTGACACACTGTCATGTTACATGGCCGTGTGTCCCCTGGTGTTGAAATTGAAATGAAGTCAGTATGCTCCATGCGGTCTCACACGCGGGCGTGTGATCTACCGTGTGGCATAAGTCAGTATACCCCAAAGCTAGCACACGGCCTAGCACACGGGCGTGTATGGCCATTTTTAAGGCACAGGGACTAGCCACATGGGTGTGTGTTGGCCGTGTGACCCAAGTTAGAGAGTTACACGGGGTCAGACTCTGGCTGAGATACGGCCATGTGTTCCCATTTCGAATATCCACACGGCTTTTGACACGGGCGTGTCTGGTGGCTATGTGAGACACACGGCCTGGCCATACAGGCGTGTATCCCTTGTTTTGAAAAAAAATTCAAAGTTTCGTAAAAGTTTCTTAAGTTATCGATTTAGTCCCGAACAACTCCCAAAGTATGTTTAGTGCCTTGTAGGCTCGTTATAAGGACGTTGTGCTTGAGTTTGAATAACGTTTGCATGAAATATGAATTTATATGTGAATTGAATGGTTAAATGTTTTATAAGTTTGGTTATGCTCGTAACCCTATTCCGGTATTGAATACAGGTGAGGGGTGTTACATTAATTGGTATCAGAGTTACGATTTAGTCGATTCTAGGACTAACATATCATATGTGAGAGTTTAGCTATACATGCCATATATAAACTGTGATAGTGTGATGACTCATGACATTTTAAAATGTGTTTTCATTTAATAACGGAACCCAATCGAGCTATAACTGATGAGGTTAAAAGTAATGCGCTAGCTCCCGCTCAAGGGATAGCCCCGTCTAGATCTAGACCTATATCGGGTAGCCAGGGAGGAGAGGCTAAAGTAGTAGTCCTCCAAGTTATGAATAAGTGGTTCACACAATATATCCAAACAAACCCGGCAGCTCAACAACCTCCACCGCATCCTAATCCCCAACCGATTCCCATAACTCCTCAAGGTATAGAAGTTTTAAGATTGAATAAACGTCCAGTTGATAAGATCCGTAGACATGGGGCCGAAGAATTCAGAGCTAATGTTGACGATGATCCTGAGGGACTTTAGTTTTGGCTTGAAAACACTAACATAGTATTGGATGAGCTTTCTTGCACACCAGCTGAGTGTTTAGAATGTGCTATATCACTTTTGAGAATTACCGCATACTAGTGGTGGAATACTCTAGTATCTGTTGTACCTAGAGAACGGGTCACCTGGGAATTATTTTAGATCGAGTTCAGGAAGAAATATATAAGCCAACAGTTTTTGGATCAAAAGCAAAAAGATTTTTTAGAACTAAAACAGGGTCGTATGACTGTAACCGAGTACGATAGATAATTTGTGAGGTTGAGTAAAAATGCTCGAGAGTATGTTTCTACCGAAGAGATCATGTGCAAGCGGTTTGTTAATGGTTTGAATGAATACATTGAACTTCTGTTCAGGATTTTAGATTTGAAAGAATTTGTTATATTAGTTGATCGGGCTTGTAAAGCCCAAGACTTAAATAGAGAAAAGAGGAAAGCTGATTCAAAGGCTAGAGATTTAAGAAAAAGACCGATGAATAAACCTTATCATTCTTCATCAAAGAAATTCTGAGATTTGTATAGTTGATTGAATGCATTAGTGGGATACCAGAATAGAGATCGTGGAAATTAATATGTGAGTCCTAAAGCTCAAGCAACTTTTGTCTCGAGCGTTGGCAGTGTGAAAAATAACAAACCTGAGTGTCAACAATGTGGGAGAAGACATTTTGGAAAAATACTGGAATAAGAATAATAAAACTTGTTTCAAATGTGGCTCGCCATATCATTTTATTCGAGATTGCCTAGAATTATCTGAGAAAGATAAATTTCAGAATGCAAAACTGAGCAACATTACTGCGAGAAGGAGACCACCGAGGAATGTGGGAAATTTGTCTAGTGGAAAAGGAGTGACAAAGGATTCAGCTGTGAGATTTGAGGCAAGAGCACCTGCTAGAGCCTACGCTATTAGCGCTTCCGAAGATGCATCGTCCCCTAATGTTATTACCGATACATTCTCTCTTTATGACACTAATATGATTGCTTTAACTGATCATGGATCGACACATTCGTATGTTTGTGAAAGTTTAGTGTCTAGTAAGAAATTGCCTGTTGAAATTATTGAGTTTATGATTAAAGTATCAAACCCCTTAAGCAAGTATGTTTTAATTGACAAAGTTTACAAGAACTTCCCTTTAATGTCTCGGGGTTACTATTTTCTGGCTGATTTGATAATTTTACCATTTGATGAGTTTGATGTAATTCTGGGTGTGGATTGGTTGACTATACATGATGTCGTTGTGAACTGTAGATGAAAGATTATAGAATTGAAATGTCAAAATAATGAAATCTTTCGGATTGATCCTGATGAGTCGCGTGAATTGCCTATAGCGATTTCGTCGATGTTGGCTTAGAGATATGTGAGAAAAGGTTATGATGCGTACCTAGTATATGTTTTAGAGACCAAAGTGTCTAAAGTGAAGATTGAATCGATGCCCGTAGTTCGTGAATATCCGGATGTATTTCCAGAAGAATTGCTAGGTTGCCACCAGTCAGAGAGGTTGAGTTTGCTATTGAGTTAGTACTAGGAACTTCACCAATATTTATAGCTCCGTATAGAATGGCTCCAACAGAGTTGAAAGAGTTGAAATATCAGTTGCAAGAGTTAACAGATAGAGGTTTTGCACGACCGAGTTTTTTGCCTTGGGGTGTACCAGTATTGTTCATAAAGAAGAAAGACAGAACAATGAGAATGTGTATTGACTATTGATAGCTCAACAAGGTTACGATAAAGAAAAAATACTCATTGCCGAGAATATACGATTTGTTTGATCAGTTGAAAGGTGCAACAGTGTTTTCAAAGGTTGATTTGAGATCTGGCTATTATCAGTTGCGAGTTGAAGACTCAAATGTGCCGAAAACTGCATTTACAAAAAGGTACAGACATTATGAATTCCTTATTATGCCTTTTGGATTAACTAATGTTCTTGCCATTTTTATAGATTTGAGGAATCAGATTTTTCGACCGTATTTAGATAGATTTATTGTTGGGTTTGTAACACCCCAAACCTGGTCAAAACGCTACGACCGAATCTGGTTTGTCACATTAAAGAAAACGTTTTTGGAAAATATGATGTCGTTTCACATTTTAAGAAAAACTCTTAATTTAAGCTAAACCGAGTTAACTTAAGATACTTTCTAAACCCATTTTGAAATCTTCTTTAAAGAAATCCTATTTAACTTGTTAATGCTACAAGTTCGCTTATTTACCCGATGGTAAGATTTTGGGAAATCCCGAAAGTTTGTTTAAGTTGTGAAAACATTCATTTTATAGTTTCTTTCCTTGTTAATCTAACGTTAATGTTTATCATAAAATTCAAAGGCATTTGTCAAAGTAAGTAAAACCCAAAGCAACATTTAGATGGCCTTATTACATCACCGAAAATCCAAAATTTAAAAATAAAGTAAAACCAAAAGTTAACCATTTAAAAAAATCCAACTGTTGAGCATGGCCACCTCGACTCCATCCCGGCTCCACAACCGCGATCTATGAATTATCTGCAAAATGTGAATGGAAGGGGTGAGTCACCGAGACTCAGTGTGTAAATCCCTATCCCAAAAATAACAAAACCCTTACACAGTTTCATAAGCAAGTATGTATGTCATGCAACCCAAAATCTAGCCATCCAGAACTCCACATCCTACCCCGTGTGGTACCAAACCACTGGTGGTGCCAAACCACTGGTGACCCAAAGTCAAACAATATATATACAAATGTGGTACCAAACCACTGGTGTTGCCAAACCACTGGTGGTGCCAAACCACTGGTGACCCAAAGTCACAATTAAACATATGTGGGGCCAACCCACTTTGTGGTACCAAACCACTGGTGACAATCCCTTTTTAACATAATATGTGGGGCCAACCTACTGTGGTATTAAGCCACTGGGACGAGTCACAAAGATATCATATGTGGTGCAAACCATTGGTGACCCAAAGTCACGAATAACATATGTGGTACCAAACCACTGGTGGTGCCAAACTACTAGTGACCCAAAGTCACAAATAACATATCTTCCCCCTCCTCTCTTTATACCCATTTCAATGAACATGCTCTTACATACATTATTATCATGCTTTAGCAATTAACAACATACTGTAACATGGCATATATAGATTCAACAGAGGCAAATAACACTAGCCATCAGAATGGACTTACCCGACGTCCTCGCTTTTAACCACAAGGGTATCATATCAATTTCTACAATTATTCTGGCTTTTAACGATACTCAAGTTATTAACATACTAACACATGGAATATGAAGTGTGTAAGAGATACACACCTGGTTACTCGCAATACGATACTATCTATACTGAAACTATCGTTAATCAACACTATCGCAATCTGTCTACTGTCTTGCTCAGATGCCGGCCCACACCCAGGTGGCCAATCGCGAACCGCAGACACAGCCTGCTTCTTGAGTTTAGGGGCTGGGGTCTCAGATCCAACCCTTCCAAGCGATTGATTAGCTTTTGAATCCATAACACACCTTATCACTAAATTGGGTTAAAGCAACGAAATAAGAACCATTGGAGATATAGAACCCGAATGGATAGATCCCTTACCTAAGTCGACAAATCCCGAAGATTCAGTGTCTTAGACTAAAGCACTACTTGACTACTCAGTCGGCTAACGCCAAGCCTTCCTTAACACCCTCCAACCGGCCAAGATCTACAAGTTTAGTTATTGCCTTCGGCATTTAACACAATAGAAAATAGTTGAATAGCAGAGACACTTACCACAGCACTAACAAAATCGATTGAGAGTGAATAGACAATGACGACAATCTACAGCAACCAAAAGTCCAACGAGAGAGATTGAGTGATAGAGATTCTGGCTCTTCTCATCATAGCAAAAAAGATAGAAAAAGAAATAGAGATGTGAGGATGTCAGGGAGATTCTGCCGTGAGATCGAAAGAAAAGAGAGGGAGGCAAAAGGGAAAATAATAAGATCTTACCAGGTTATGAGTTGCGATTCTGCTAAGAGCAAAAAGGAAGTATGATCTTCGACTAACAAGGTGTTTTGAAAAGAAAAATCAAAATAAGAGAAAGAGAGAAATAGTGATTCGGCTTTTGAAGACAAGATGGGGAAAAATGAACCGAATGGGGTGGAGTAGATTCGACCAGCACAACAAAAAGAAGATGAAAGTAAGAAAGGGGGTTTCGGCTTATAAGAAAAGTGAATTGTAAGCATAGCAGGTTCGGCCAAGCAACTAAAATAACACAAAAGATGAAGAAGAGGTCTAAGAGAGTATTCAACTAAGGGTATTTTGAGAGAAAAGGAAAAAGAACCAAAGATGCAAAAATGTGCAATTATGAGAGTGATTCGGCACAACAGAGAATGAAAGAAAAGCTAAAAACCAAGAAGTGAGACACACACACACCAAATGCCGAAAAATAATACCCAAAGCAAACCCAAATTCGGCACACCCCTCCCACTCTCCAAAACCGAATGCACACCATCCACCACTTTAATTTCAGCTAACATACTTCCTCCAACACAATCCCTTCTTTTCCTCCTTACTTTTCTCTTGACCACCTATTCAAACGAATTTGAATACTTCAAACTCCACAAATTTCTCTCCTCCATCTATTTTGAATCTGTTGACTTCTTCCATTCTCATCCATCAAAGTCCAACCTGAGCACATTTCCTCTCTTGTCCAAGCGTCAAAAAGAAATACCCAAAGAGGGATTCCTGCAGCTCGAACCAAGGCTCCTTCCCCCTGTATGAGGCGTCACTTTCATGCCTTAAGGGGGGCCTCCCTTGCCACTTTACCACTTGGTTTCTTGTGCCAAAACTTGTTATAAAATACCCTTAACACCTAGCTCCTTCAGCTCCCCCTATCAAGTACCCAAAAATAAAATTTTTGCTATGGCTCGGTCCTACCCCTGGCTCATGCCTAGACCTTAAGACACCCTAACTAACATCACATTCATACCACTCACATGCAAACAATTAAAATGCAAGAGCCCCGATTTAAGGATGTTACAGGGTTTATTGATAACATTTTGATATATTCTCGAGATACGTCTGAACATGCCGAGCATTTGAGAATTGTGTTGTAAACTTTGATAGACAAGCAATTGTTCGCTAAATTTAGCAAATGTGAGTTTTGGCTCCGAGAAGTCAGATTTTTGGGACATATTATTTTGGCTGATGGCATTCGAGTCGATCCAAATAAGATTTCTATAGTTGTTAACTGAAAACTGCCTAGAAATCTGAAGTCAAAAGCTTTTTGGGGTTAGCTGGCTACTACCGACATTTTGTAGAAGGGATCTCGATGATTGCTACACTGATGACCAGATTGTTACAGAAAGATGTAAATTTTGAGTGGTCTGAAAAATGTAGAGAGTTTCGAGCAGTTGAAAGCATTGCTGACCGAAGCACCAGGTTTGGTTCAACCTGAGTCAGGTAAAGAGTTCGTAGTTTACAACAATGCTTCATTGAACGGTTTGGGTTGTGTTTTGATGCAATGGGGTAAAGTGATAGCTTATTCCTCTAGACAGTTGAAACCGCATGAAAAGAATTATCCAACGCATGATTTATAGTTGGCTGCTACTGTATTTGCATTGAAAATTTGGCGACACCATTTGTACGATTGAAATTCCACATCTTTACCGATAATAAAAGCTTAAAGTATATTATGACTCAAAAAGATCTGAATTTATGACAACGAAGATGGCTCGAGCTACTAAAAGACTACGAGTTAGTAATTAATTATCATCCATGAAAAAAAAATGTGGTCGCAGATGCTTTAAATAGAAAATCTTTGTTTGCTTTGAGAGCAATAAATACGAGATTGACTATGTCCAATGGTTGTTCTATTTTAGCAGAGTTGAAAGCTAAACAAATTGGTGAAGCTCAAAAGTGTGATACCGCGTTGCAAGCTAAAAGAATGCAATGTGAATTGACTAATGATCTAGATTATCAGATCGGAGCCGATGATTGTTTAATGTTCCAAAATAGAATTTGTGTACTAAATAATTTCGAGCTTATTTAGAAAATTTTGCATGAGGCACATAATGGTTGTTTATCTGTTCACTCGGGGAGTACCAAAATATACAATAACTTGAAACAATTGTATTAGTGGTCGGATATGAAACGAGACATTTCTGATTTTGTATTGAAGTGTTTGATTTGTCAACAAGTCAAAGCTAAACACCAAGTACCTTCGGGATTGTTACAGCCTATAATGATACTAGAGTGGAAATAGGACAGAATTACGATGGATTTCGTATCGGGGTTACCCCTGACTACGAAAAAGAAAGATGTTGTTTGGGTTGTCATTGATAGATTAACAAAATTCACGCTTTTTATACTAGTCCATACAGATTATTCCCTCAATAGATTAGCTGAATTGTACATTGCTAAGATCATTAGATTGTACGGGGTGTCAGTTTTGATTATTTCAGATAGAGATTCAAGATTTACATTGCGATTTTGGAAGAAATTGCAAGAAGATCTAAGTACAAAGTTGAATTTCAGTACAACTTTTCACCTACAAACCGACAGTCAATCTAAGAGAGTAATTCAGATTCTTGAAGATATGCTCCGAAGTTGTGTTTTAGAGTTTGAAGGAAATTGGGAGAAATATTTATCGCTGGTTGAATTTGTGTATAACAATAGCTTTCAATTGAGTATAAAGATTACGAAGCTTTGTATGGCTGGAAGTGCCAAACTCCATTGTACTAGATCGAGCTTAGCGAGAAATAGATTCATGGGGTTGATTTTCTTAGAGAAACCGAAGAGAAAGTGAAAGTAATTTGCGACTGTTTGAAAGTAGCTTCAGATCGTCAAAAATTGTACGCGGATTTGAAACGAAAAGGTATTGAATTTCAGGTCGCTGATAAAGTGTTTCTGAAAGTATCTCCGTGGAAGAAAATCCTTGGATTTGGTCGCAAAAGCAAGTTGAGTCCACATTTTGTAACATCCTGATTTAGGGCCTAGTCAAAATAGTGGTGCGAGACCACAAATCCGAGGTCTATGTATGAGTTGTTGAGATTTATGCTATGTATGCATGCTAGTGTGAAAGTTTCATGAAGCAATTTTGTGAAATTTTGGTTGAATTGTTCAAAAGGACTAAATTGCAAAAGTTGCAAAATGTGAGATTCTAGAAGCTATTTGTGTGAAATGGCTTTAGAATATATATTAGAGGTCTTTAAATAGCAATTTACCCAAATTCTAATTTTTGGACAAAATTTGGCATGGATGAGTTAAAATAGGAAGTTTATCAAAAAGGGCATTTTGGTCATTTGGTAATTAAATGATTAAAATGGGAGAAAAGATGAAATTCTTCTCCAAGGCTGTCGAAAATTGAGAGTGCCATTGTTAGGGTTCTTCAAATTTTTCAAGCTTGATAGTAAGTGCATCCAAGCCCCGTTTTTATATTCTTCGTATTTTTTAAGTCCTAGTTGTATGAATAAGCTATTTTTAGCTATTTGATGAGCTATATTGAATGTTTAAAAATGTGGCCATGTATGAAATGCATGTATGTTGATGTTTTATGGAAGATTATGAAAGCTTGATGTAGTAGAAACACCTTTTGTTAAGTGATTTTCCATGAAAATGCATGTAGGGACTAGTTTGTGAAAGTTTTAAGTTTGGTCATACAAATGTGATTTAGTGAGAATTGGTGAATGCTTTAGTTGAGTAAGTGATTTGGCTAAGCATGAAAGGCTAGAAAGTTGAATAAAAATCACTTTACGAGCCTTAGGGCAAAAGTATAATTATAAGAAAGATTAGGGGCAAAAAGGTAATTTTGCCAAAGTATGAGATAAGTGTCAATGTAGTCAATGTGTGTATTAATAAGCTGATTTATTCATTATAGATCAAGAAAGATGAAGCCCGGATCTAAACCAACGCAAGAGCAATGTGGTGGACTAGATTGCATATTTCTATACTTTTGAGTATCGAAGTAAGTCTATGCTTAAACAATGCATTCATATTTACAATTTCTTAATGCTAGCTAGTGTGTAGCATATTTTTTAATGCAATAATATTTACAATTTCTTAATGATTGAGAACCTATGTGGGATGAATGTGGTAGAATTTATGAATGGATGTATGGTTAAATAAGTAGATATGTGAATGTGTAGTGAGAATGCTAAATGGTGGGCTAAGTGCGATACCATCCTAATGCATATTGACCATAAGCTAGCTATGTGCGATGCTATCGTTAGGTATATCGTCTAGTGGGCTATGTGTGAAACCACTATGAATACCTTTGTGGCAGGCTAAGTGCGATACTACCTTATTAATTAATTGTGGTGGGCTAAGTGCGAAATCACCGAGAAATTAGCTGTGTGGATTAGTTGCTTGGATTAGTTGTGTGGTTATATTATTGAGTTAATTAGCTGTGTTGATGAATTATTGAGAAATGATGTTGTGTTGTATATTGTGTAAATGTGATATTAAATGCAGGGGTGCATTAAAATGATTATGAGTATGTGACTCATGATGTGTTGGGAATGTGGTAAGGAATAGGAAGAGTAAGAATTGTTGTACATTATATGTTAGTATGATGCTAGTTGTTGTTTAGCTTATATTATGATGCTTAATTGTTTATGTGTAAACTTACTAAGCTCAAAGCTTACTCCCTTTCTTTTCCCTTATCTTATAGAGTAAAAGTGTTGAATCGAGATACGAGGATCAATTGGATGATCGTCCATATTATCAGCACACTCTGGTACATGAGACTCAATTTTTTGTATATGGCATGTATAGAGGCTAGACGAGTTAGTGAATTTTGTTGTAAATGGCTAAGAGGTGTTGGCCTTTAGATGGATACTCTATTTTGTATAATGCAATAGTAGTTGGCTACCTTGTTTTATGAAAAGATTGTAGTTATCTATGTGAGATTGCACTTCAATTTGAGGTTATTATGGATGTGTTGAATGCATGCATATCGTGTATGCTAGAAGGGTAAAAGGAACTTCGCACATAGCTTTTTTTTTTGTCCATATGGATAGACACACAGGCGTGTGTCTAGATCATGTGTGACACACGGTCAGCCCACGGGCGTATGACTTGGTCGTGTGTCCCCTGCATGTTAATATTTTAAGTCAGAATAGACCACGGATTAGCCACACGGGCGTGTACATAGGCCGTGTGAGTTTAGTCAGTGTTGGCCACGGGCTAGCCACACGGGGGTGTGATTAGGCTTTGAGGTCGTGTGTATATAGTCAGTATTCACCACGGTTGTGGAGCATGGGCGTGTGGGTCTATGCACAGGCGTGTCTCTTCCTGCACGGGCATGTTAACCCTGTTCAAAAGAGAAAATTTTTATGATTGAAAAAAGTTTCGATACAGTCTCGGGAGCCCTCGTGTATATGAGTGAGGCCTCGTAAGTCGAGATTGAGGTTGTTGAGGTGACTTAAGAGAGTAGTCACGATGAGTGGCGATCAAGTGGTTTTATTACGGTAACGCCTCGGGCTCGATCCTGGGGTAGAACTCGGGAAAGGGGTGTTACATTTAATGGTATCAGAGCCAAGTTTAGTCAGTTCTAGGACTACCGTAGCGGGTGTAAGAGTGTAGCTATACATGCCATAAGTGTACTATGATAGTATAGTGGTTTCTGATGATTTTAAATCTTGTTTTGTATAGTATATGGATCCTGATCAATCTATTGCTGATGAAAAAGCTAGTAATGCACAGGATCTTGCGCAAGGAACTGTGCCTGTACAAAGTGGACCCGAGGTTAGGGGTCAAGGGGAAGAGGCACGGGAAGCCTTTCTCCAGATGATGAGTAATTAGTACTCGGACTATGTTCAAGCTAACCTTAATGCTCAACCTCCTCCACCTCCTCCTATACCTCAGCCAAATCCAGTGGCTCCTCAAGGTATTGATGTTGTGAGAATATCGAAACCCCCAGTGGATTAGATTAGGAAGCATGGGGCTAAGGAGTTTAGAGCAAAGGTAGATGATGGCCTTGAAAGGGCAGAGTTCTGCTTAGAGAACTCGATGAGAGTGTTCGATGAACTCTCATGTACACCCGAAGAGAGGTTGAAGTGTGCCGTATCTTTGCTTAGGGATTCGGCATGCCATTGGTGGAAGACACTAACGTTGGTGGTCCCGAAAGAGCGGGTGGCGTGGGAATTCTTTCTAAAAGAGTTTCGAAAGAAGTTTATAAGCCAACGATTTACTAATTGTAACACCCCAAAACCGGCCTAGAAATTATGACCGGATCTGGCATGTCACATAAAAGGGTTGTTTAAAAACTGTGCGTTTGTTGAAAATTTTGAGTTTAATTATTTATTCACTTGTTATCCTTTTATTAACATTTTGGAAAAACGGTTATTAAGGGTTTAGGAAATTACCATATTGAACATTTAATAATAATAGACAGTACTCGAATTAAAAGCTAAACCAAATAAAATACCAAAATTAAAGTTATAGTGGCCTTATTACATAAAAAAAACCCAAAAAAAAAGTCCAAATAAAAGAAACGAGTTTACAATAAAACATTGCATGGCCACCACAAGTCCGCCTCAGCTCCCAAATCCGCGATCTAATGGTTACCTGGAAAAATAAGCAAAGGGGTGAGTCACCGAGACTCAGTGTGTAAATTCCCATCCAGTTGAGCTTTGAGCTCTCACACAGATTCATATGCAAAGTATGTATGTCATGCAACCCAATCAACCTAGTATCCATCCTCCATATCTCTAGAATCTACCTAACTTTTGTGGCACCTAGCCACTGGTGGTACCTAACCATTGGTGGTTCCAAACCACTGGTGACAAAAGTCACAAATAATCATATGTGGGGCCAACCCACTTGTCGTACCTAACCACCGGTGACAAAAGTCACAAATAATCATATATGGGGCTAACCCACTTATGGTACCTAACCACTGGTGACAATCCCTAATATCCATACGTGAGGCCAACCCACTGTGGTGCCAAACCACCAGGACGAGTCACAGAAATAATATATGTGGTACCTAACCACTGGTGGTTCCAAACCACTGAGACTTAGTCACAAAATATAATATATGTGGCCAACCCACTTGTGGTACCAAACCACTGGTGACAGTCTAAAAGAGATCATGTTTCCTCCCTCTTCACATCATACCCCAAGCCCATATAACATGTCATGACATAGTAATTCGTGTATGCAGTATGACATGTATGCAAATCATATATCAAAGATAACGTCTGAAATGAATTACCATCATAATCAGAATAACAAACAGGGCATAATCAAGCTAACCAACCTCTAAGGGTATAACAGTAATTTACCTTCTAGAGGTATTTTGGTAATTTACCCACTAAGGGTATTTCAGTAATTTTGTACCTGGAATGGCCTTTCCGAAGGCCCAATGTCACCTCGTGCGACTCAACTACCATTTTCGGTCATACCGGACTATTGAGCGTAAAACCCAATTTTGGCCCATTCGGGCCCACACGCTCGTGTGGCCCACCTAGCACAAATCTAGCCACGTATATAAGATTCACCTAGTCTAGTTCACTATATGCTACACCATCATACATTTTATTCAATTGGGCCCACGGGCCCATTAGGCCCACTTTGACCCATCGCGGGCCAAGCAGCCTAACCCACAAGAATACTACTGATGGCCTAAACTATCGCGTCGAAGCCCCACACGTGCTCGCATGCTCGTGTGGCTACTATTACCATGACCGGCACTTCGACATTTGCCGCTCTACAACTAGAGTAGAGAGAGTTACGCACCTGATAGGAATCTGGTGCTAATCCGCGCTCCGACCACTCCTGTGCCCAAACGCCCTCCAAGGTGTATTCATCCTCCTCCTATAATGCTATATATATAGCTAGCCTCTCCCCTTCCTTCTTTGTATCTTTCCGAAGTGGGATCCTTCCATCAGCAGAGTTTAAATCCAACTCAAACTCTTCCCGTCCAGACCACAAAATAAATACTCCCTTGCTTTTCATGAGATTCGAACCCAAGCTCCATTGCAACATAAACCACGCTGCTAACCACTTGGCCACAAGCTCCTCTTGTGTCTTAAACCATGCGCAACTAAATATAAATCTATAGCCAAATCCTAAGGTCCATGTAAAAAGAAAACCAAATGCAAGAGCTAAGACTTGAACCTTAGACCTCCTTCCTTCCTTGTGGCGTCACCCCCTTGCTTCCTAAGTGCGTTACTTTGCCACTACACCACACACTCTTTTTGTGTCATTTTCCTCCATATTTTATTCTTAAGGCCTACCTACTAACTCCCAGGGTTTTTCTCGCATAAAACCAAAATTTCCATAAAACTAAAGTTTGAACCTGGGACCTCATAGAAGCCCTCTAACCTTCCAAAATCACTTACAAAATCACTTACCTAATAAGTCCAACTTGCATTTAAGCCGATCTCTTATTCTCCAAAAATTTTAAACACTACTACGCCCAAAGCCCATTGGGTCCAATCCTACTAGGTCCAATTTCGGGATGTTACACTAATCAAAAAAGGAAGGACTTCCTTGAGTTGAAACAAGGAAGAATGTCAGTAGCAGAGTATAAGTGTGAGTTTGTTAGGCTTAGCAAATATGCTCAAGAGTGTGTATCGACAGAGACCATCTTGTATAAGAGGTTCGAAGACGGGCTGAATGAGGATATCAAACTCCTAGTGGGTATTCTGGAGTTGAATGAGTTTGTGGTGTTAGTTGAAAGGGCAAGTAAGGCCAAAAAATTGAGTAAGGAAAAGAGAAGGGCTGTGAGTGAAGCCCGAGATGCTAGAAAAAAGTCGATTGGCAAGTCGTATCAAGCCTAGTCGAAAAGATCCAAGGAAGGGAATCCTCGAACAATAGCCTCAGTGGGATATTCGCATCAAGACTTGGGCAATATTCGTTCGAGTTCGAGAGTCCAAGCTACCTCGATGGAAAGTGTGGGCAATACAAAGATCAAACCAGAGTGTCCAAGTTGTGGTAGATATCACACCGGAGAGTGTTAGGGTAACAGTCGAAACTGTTATAAATGTGGCTCCCCCGATCACTTTATCCAAAATTGCCCCGATAGGGATGATAAGGAAGAGAAGCAAGAGATAAGATCCAGTGATGTGTCTGCAATAGGTAGACCACCTAGGAACCCAAGAGGTGGGAATAGTGGTAGAGGTGCATCCAGAGACTCTGCTGTGAGACTGAAGGGTTGAGCACCTGCGAGGGCATATGCTATTCGCACTCGCGAAGAGGCATCCTCCCCAGATGTGATAACGGGTAATTTTTCTCTCTTTAACACCTTTGTTATTGCTTTAATAGATCCAGGGTCTACTCATTCTTATATTTGTATGAGATTAACATCTAGTTTGAGTATGACCATTGAGTCTACAGATATTGTGGTTAAGGTGTCAAACCCGTTTGGAAAGCATGTGTTAGTGGACAAAGTGAGTAAAAATTGTCCTTTAGTTATTGAGAATCGTTGTTTTCCAGCAAAATTGGTGTTGTTATCGTTTGATGAGTTTGATTTCATCCTAGGCATGGATTGGTTGACTACCCATAGTGTTTTAGTGAACTGTGGTAGTAAGTACATTGAATTGAAATGTGAGAGTGGAGATGTGGTTCAGGTTGAATCAGGTGGATTGAATGGTCTGCCAGTGATGTTTTCTTCCCTAGTGGCTGAGAAATGTTTGAGAAAAGGGTGTGAATCCTATCTCGCCTTCATGTTGAATACTCGAGAGGTTGGAGTGAAGTTTGAAACAGTGTCGATAGTATGCAAGTATCCGGATGTATTCCCAGAAGAGTTACTCGGGTTACCTTCAGTGAGGGAGGTCGAGTTTGGGATTGAGTTGATTCCAGGAATGGCACCAATTTCAATTGCTCCATATAGAATGGCACCTTTAGAGTTGAGAGAACTGAAGGTACAGTTGCAAGAGTTGACAGATAAGGGTTTTGTATGACAGAGTTACTCACCGTGGGGTTCAGGTATTATTTGTGAAGAAGAAAGATAGGTCTATGAGATTGTGTATAGACTATAGACAACTCAACAAGGTGATGGTAAAGAATAAATATCCTTTACCAATAATTGATGATCTTTTCAATCAACTAAAAGGAGCAACAATGTTCTCCAAGATAGACCTGAGGTCTGGTTACTATTAGTTGAGAGTGAAAGAGTAAGATGTGTTGAAAACGGCAATTTGAACAAGGTATGGCCATTATGAGTTTTTGGTTATGCCATTTGGTTTAACGAATGCACCTACGATTTTTATGGATTTGATGAACCGTGTTTTCAGACCATATGTAGACAAGTTTGTAGTTGTATTTATTGACGACATATTAATCTATTCTCGGGATGAGAATGATCATGAAGAGCATTTGAGAATTGTCTTGCAAACTTTAAGAGATAAGCAATTGTATGCTAAGTTTAGCAAGAGTGAGTTTATGCTCCGAGAGGTCGGATTTCTAGGACACATTGTGTCGGGTGATGGTGTCAGAGTCGACCCAAGTAAGATTTCAGCTATTGTGGATTGGAAACAGTCGAGGAACGTGCGGGAAATCAGAAGTTTCTTGGGACTAGCAGGATATTACAGACTTTTCGTAAAGGGGTTTTCTATGATTGCTAGCCTGATGAAGAAACTTTTGTATAAAGATGTTGTAATATCCCGGGTTAGGGGCTAATTTCGTGTTGCATGATATCGCGTGTGTTGGTGTGCTGTGTTGTTATTTCGGTGTTTTAAGGGCTTGATTATAGGCTAAGTGAATGCCTGAGTAGGTAGGAAAATTTTTGTTTTTGGCCTTAGGTGTGGGGAGCTGATAGAGTTGGGGCTTAAGAAAATAAAAGGGAATTTTATTGCACTAAAGAGGAGCTAGCAAAGTGGCAAGGGGAGACGCCACATGGAGCTTGGGGGTGACGTCAAGTGCAAGGGTGGAGGCCTTGTGTTCGAGCTGCGGAGTGGTTATTTTTGGCACTCATTTTGACGGCATGGAGGGAGGAGTTGTAGGCGATTCAAACTCGCCTTGGACTTTGTCAACCCATTCAAATGGTGGGTGGAGAGCAAATTGTGGAAGGGGACTAATTCAAATGTTTTTGAATTAGTGGCTTGGAGTGTTTTGAGGAGAGGTGGCGAATTTTAGGAGTATTGGGGGTGTGGGCGGCTTGGTATAGGATTTTGGGTGTGCCAATGTCATTTTGACATTTTGGGGTATTTTTCATTAAGAGTTACAAGCTAAAGCTCTCTTTTTGTTTAGCTAGCTGAAAATTCAAGAGAGTTTTCTCATTTTCTTTTGCAAACCGAAAGTCATTTTCTCAAACATTTCCATCATTTCTTTTCTTCCCAAAATTCAAGCCGAACCTCTCTTCTTATTGTTGCCGATTTCTTCCTTTTTTCTTAAACCATCTTGCCGAATTTTTGCATTTGTTTCCTATACTTAGTGTTCTTTGGCCAAATGCTTTTCTCCTATTTTCTTCTTCTCTTCATTTGGTATAAGTTTAAACTTACCTTGTTCTTAAAACAAAATCTTCATACCTTCTTTCCATTTCTTCTCTGCTAGACTCTCTTTGTTTTCTTTCAAAGCCGAAAGTGGGGGTGTTAAACACTCAAGCCGAATACCCTTCTCCTAGTAGTCTTCCTTGGCCGAATCTTTGGTGGTTCTCTCCTAGTGTGGTTAGCCGAATCTTGGTTGGTAAGTAAGGGGTAAGTATTTGGTTATTGTTAGTTTAATCTTGGTTTCGATTAAGTCTGAGGTGATAAAGGATTAACTGTTGTTCTTTTCAAGGTGAAAGCCGATTGTCTTAGAGGGGGCCATTGTGGTTCGGGTTTGATCAAGAATCAAACCAATAGCAAGGTAAGGGTGTTCGATAACCCTTTTTGGATTAAATGGGTGTTGGCCGAATGGTTTTAGTGCCTAATGCTATGTTGGCCGAATGTTTCAGGAGTTAGTAATCGGGGGACTTAGATCACTTTTGCCAGGATTTTTAGACTCGTGTTACCAGGTGTGTAACTAACACCTTAATACTTAGTAATATTTTTAATAATAAACCGATTTGCCTGTTAAAGTTATAACAGTATGATGGACAAGTGAATACCCAAATGGGGTATGTGGATGATTCGGTAAGTCTCATATATTATGAGTACTAATATCATGACCTATGTTTTGTATGCTATGAAAAGATCGCTTGGTATGTTGGCATGATATGCATGACTTGCATGAGATGCATGATACATGAGTATGGTATGTTGATGGGTGATATGAGATGAGGGAGCAGTGATATTTGTGCCGACGAGCACCGATGCTTTGGTAGCACACTTTGTGACTTTGGGTCACCGAGGTTTGGCACCTCCAGAGGTTTGGTACCTCAGCGTCTCGTCCCCATGGCTCAGCATCACGCTGGGTTGGCCCCACGATGATTATACGGGATTGACGCCAGTGTTTTGGTAACACACGATGGGTTGGCCCCATCACCCGATTTGTGACTACGGTCACGGTGCTTTGGTAGCACATTGTGTCTTTGGGACACCGTGGTTTGGCACCACATTGCGACTTGTCCTCGTGGTTTGACCACCGTGGGTTGGCCCCACTTGAGATACGGATCGTCTGCTAGTGTTTTGGTAACACACGATGGGTTGGCCCCATCATCGTTGGATTTGTGACTTGGTCACCAAAGCTTTGGTAGCACAATTGTGTCTTTGGGACACCAAAGTGGCTTGGGACCACAATGACGGATATTATGTCTTTGGGACATCGGTGTTTTGGTAACACATCGTGATTTGGTATGTCACCAGGTGGTTTGGTACCACACGGGTAGAAAGGAGTATGGATGGTTAGGATCGGGTTGCATTGATTGTATTGCTATGTATGATGGGTGTTAGCATGTTGTTTATCGGGAGCGGGATTTACACATCGAGTCACTCGACTCACCCTCTCCTTTGACATTTCGGTGACTCGTGACGCGGACTTGGAGCCGGGATGGACTCGGGTGTGCACATGCCATAATAAAAGTGTTGCTTGGACTATTGAATTTGGGTACTTTAATTATTTATTTTCAGTTGGGTTTTATTTGGACTTGTAAAAGGCTTTATAATTTATGATTTATACTGTTTATGTTTTTATTTTAATATGCCTTAACAAATAAGTTGGTATGAAATCTACTAAAACTTGGAAATATAAAGATTTCAAAATTATAACGCAAAGTGTTTTCAACTATACCATCGGGTATCCCACTGATTCTATAAACCAAAAGAGATCAAATGGCTTTAATCGTGAAATCAAATTCTACTAAGTCTAAATTTTAAACAACTTGTTTTTCAAAAAAGAACAAAGTTTTATCAAATCTACTGAGTACAATTTCGAAGTTTTCAAACACGTTTTCCCGTAACATACCAGATTCGGTCGTGGTGTTTGGACCGGGTTTGGGGTGTTACAGATGTCAAGTTTGAATGGCATGAAATTTGTCAACAGAGTTTCGAGAAACTGAAAACAATATTGACAGAGGCACCGGTTTTGGTTCAACCAGAATCAGGGAAAGAGTTTGTAGTTTACAGTAATTCGTCGTTTAATGGTATCGGTTGCGTGTTGATGCAAGAGGGTAAGGTAGTCGCTTACGCCTCGAGACAGCTAAAACTGCATGAGAAGAATTATCCGACTCATGATTTGGAGTTGGCTACGATTGTTTTCGCGTTAAAGATTTGGTGACATTACTTGTATGGTGAGAAGTGATGGATCTTTACGGATCACAAGAGTTTGAGATATTTGATGTATCAGAAGAATCTGAATTTGAGGCAGAGGCGGTGGCTTGAGTTATTGAAAGACTATGAATTAGTCATTGATTATCACCTGGGAAAAGCGAATGTGGTTGGAGATGCCTTGAGTAGGAAATCCTTGTATCTCTAAGAGTTATGAGCACGAGTTTAGCAATAGCTGATGATGGTGCTATTTTGGCAGAGTTGAGAGCTAAGCCACTATTTGTTCAACAGAATGGAAAAAGTTCCGATATAGTCTTGGGAGCCCTCGTGTGTATGAGTGAGGCCTCATAAGTCGAGATTGAGGTTGTTGAGGTGGCTTAAGAGAGTAGTCACAATGAGCCTAAGTGGCGATCAAGTGGTTTTATTACGGTAACACCCTAGGCTCAGTTCTGGGGTAAAACTCGGGTAAGGGGTGTTACACGTTTCATCGGGCCGTATGAGATCATCAAAAGATTAGGGCTAGTGGCATATCGACTAGATTTACCTTCAGAGTTAGAAAAGATTCATAATGTATTTCATGTGTTGATGTTACACCGATATCGATCAGATCCATCACATGTAATTTCTCCATCAGAGATTGAAATTCAACACGATATGACATACAACGAATAACCAATCAGAATTTTGGCTCGATAGATTAAAGACCTGAGAAATAAATGCATAGCTTTAGTAAAAGTCTTGTGGCAACGTCACGATGTTGAAAAGGCTACGTGGGAACCCGAGGAAGCTATGAGAAAACAGTACCCTAACTTATTAACTGGTAAGATTTTCGGGGACGAAAATCCCTAAGGGGGGAGAGCTGTAACAACTTGTTTTTGAGTCAAATCAAAAAAGTGGTTTAGGGACCACAAATTCAAAGTCAAAATATTTATTTTATTATCATTTTAATGTCTACATCATGATATTATGTGTGTGAAAATTTCGTTAAGAAATTTTATTGTTTGAATGCTTAATTCGGTAAAAAGGACTAAATCGCGTAAGGTGCAAAATTAGGGTTCTATAACTTAAAGGTGTTAAATAGCCATGGAACCTTAAATTAAAGGTCCTTATGTTGTAATTATACCATTATTAGCTTGAGTGGACAAATATGGACAAGTATTAAATGATTTTTAAGTTATATAACAAATGTTAAATTAGTAATTTAGATAATTAAATAAGTAAAATAACAAAATCACAAAAGCTATCAACTTTTATGTTCTTCATCAACCAAAAATTCAAGGAGAAAAGCCATGGTTAGGACTTGATGTTTGGCATAGCTTCTTGACTCAATTGTAAGTCCATTTTTTGTCCCGTTTTTAATGATTTCTATGTTTTTGTGATCGTTGCAACTAGTACTAGCTAGCCCAGGGACTATTTTGCAAACCTGTTAAAGATTTTGAAAGTTACCATTGATGAAAATATGTGCTCTTTGATGTTTGATGATGAAATATGAAATCTTGTTGCTATATTTACATATTTTGTAAAGTGATTTTGAGTAAAAATGCAAAATAGGGTTTTATTTGTGAAAATGTGAAAATGTGTGGTTAAATGTGTGAAACGTTGATAAATGTGGGCTGCTAGGGGCATTATAGTAATTCAGCTAGCATAGGTTATGTTTGAATTTTATGAATTTGTGATTTTGTGAAATAAGGACTAAATTATAAAAGGTGTGAAATTCTAGGGTAAAAGTGTAAATGTACTTAAATGTGTGTTTTGGATTAAATTGAATAGAAAGATTATTAAATAAGTTAATTCTGAATATATTTAGATCAAGAAAAGTGGAATTCGGATCTAGATCGAGGGAAAACTAAAGTTATTGACTAATTGACTTATTTCGTCGTTTTCACATCCGAGGTAAATTCGTATGTGATAAATATCATTATAAATGTATTTTAAAATTTTTGATATTGTATAAGTTGTGAATATGAGAGATCAGATAAGTTTGACAATGATTTGATAGAAATTTGGAATACGAAATCCCGGTTGAACCTTAGAAATAGTATAGGATACTAGTGACATGTCATTACGAGTTTCATTGATTTGGCTTTGGGCCATTATATTAGCACTTCGGGTGCGAGATATACCGATTTGGCTTCGGGCCATTAATATCAGCTGATTTGGCTTCAGGCCATGATATTAGTATTTTGGATCTAAGTTACCTTGATTTGGCTTCGGGCCATGGTATAGGTACTTTATGTACGATACCTTTGAGTATTTGATTTCTATTCTAAATGGTTCAATAGGAAAAAGAAAGATGAGAATGTGTATGAGATTGGTACGAATCGTACAGGTAAGTGTTTAAACCATATTAGCTTTGAATCGAAGAAATGATGAAGAAAATATATAGTTTTGTGAATGAGTAATTGAAAGGTTTGTTAGTTTGTAACACCCTGGTTTTAGGGGTTAGGCGTTTGGTGCTTAGCTCGGGTGTTGGCACACTCTAGGGTGTGGTTGGGTAAGTTTTAGGGGTCCGGAGAACCTTAGGTAGTAGTGGAACGTTTTGGAAAATTTTTAGATTTAGGGGTTAAAAGGGGAGCTTGGACAGAGGGGGCCTTAAGAGAATTTTTGGTGGAATTTTAGCACTAAGAGTAGCTTGGTAGAGTGGCAAGGAGGCGCCACTTAGAGCATGGAGAAGTGACGCCATTTGCAAGGAGAAGGGGCTCAGGTTCGATTCGCAAGAGCAGCAATTGGGGCCTTGTTTTTGCGTCAAAGAGGAGAAGAGTTGGGTGGCTTTTGGAGGCTTGAAAAGTGGAGAAAGACTTGGTCTTCTTTTTTTGAATTTGGCTAGATAGGTTTGACTTTTTCAAATCTTTTTGAATGGATGGAAGGGAGGTATTTTAGGAGAGATTTGAGGGATTTTTGTGGGAGGTTAGAGCTTGGCCGAATGCTATATAAAGGGGGGGTGGTGCTTTTTCTTTCACCATTTGCTTTCTCCCTTACCAAAAAGTTCTTCCCTTTGTTTTTATTTATTTTCCCTTGTCCATTGCCGAAAGTTAGTCCAAGCAAACCCCTTTTTCATCTTATTTCTTTGTAGCCGAAAGTAGTAGAGGGCTTAACCTTTTATGAACCTATATCCCTCTCCCTTCTCACCTTTTTCTTTTAAACCTTGCCTAAACCGTAATCATCCATAGAAAACTACCATTGCCGAATATCCCAACACCATCTAAGAGCCTTGCCGAATCATCCATTCTCACATTCTCTTCACTTTGGTTACAAGTCCCTGAGCCGAACCTTACTCTCTTGTGGTAGCCGAATTGGTAGGGAGCCCTGAAGTTTTGGAGGGAGTCATTTGGGATTTATAGCGGTAAGTGGTTTAGGTAAAAACATTCTAGTAAGTGTTGTTGCTTAGTTTATGACTTGGGGTTTAATCGTTGCTTTGATTAAGTGTGTTGATGGAGGCAACAACCAGTCAAGGAGGGCAAGGGAAGGTCCCTATCCCGAAGTTCAAGAAGAGGGCTGTTTCGGTGATTCGGGATTGGCCACCGGGGTGTGGGCCAGCAGCAGGAGATAGCTATAGGCAGATAGTTGTTGTTTCTTTGAGCGATAGCTTAGGGATCGAAAGCTTAGAACTACAAGTATTAAGGTGCGTAATCATCGCACTATTTCTGTGGTTTTGGTTTGCTAACGTGTTACATGTGCATTATGTGTGGAAGCCGTTTATAATGGCATAAGTGAGGAGAACGGGTGACGGTAAGATTATTTGTGATGTATTTATAAATATTTATATACTTATGTGATGTGATGACTTAACATGTAGCATCTACATATTTGCATGAGGTGGAGCTTGATTCGATGAAGGAGGAAGAGTACACAAGTTGTACGTGGTCTAATGATAGCTCCGGCTACATTAGCGCTTGATGGTTAGCTTTGTGCTACCTCAAGGGAGGTGTGGCTCGGTGCCCATCTCGGCGGTTGATGGCTATGTGCATCACCGTAGACGGTTTATGATATTGGATCACTTGGGTTGATCGGTGGCTCAGCCACGGCCTTGAGCAAATGAGCTTGCCAAGGTAAGATGTTATGGATCACTATGTGATCGGTGGGAGTTTCCACGGCCTTAGGCGAGGAGTCCGCTAAGGTTGGTGTCACGGTTGGACAATGGGTTGGTGAGATGCATTCTTGCATGATTTGTTTCGATGGTCGTGTGGGTATAGGCCAAGCCCATACGGATGGAAATATGTGTTTTAATTATGCACTCGAGTCGCTGGACTCACTCTTTCATTAACCATTTCAGTGTGCGCAGCTTGGATCGGGTTCGGAGAGGACACATGGTGGCCCATGCGAGAAGAAGAGATTAAACGTTTAGGCTTACTTTAAGTATTTGTTTTAAAATAGAATATGTAATACGGCCCTTTTGATTTTTATTTACTCTGGGAATTATTTAATTATTATTTTAAATTATGTTTGGATTATATTAAATTACTCAGTGGAAACGAATTTATTTTGACAACTTATTTATTCAAAATTAGTCATATATATTCATTAAAGTTTACTTTTGGGCATTTTATAATATTTATATGATATCAAAGTTTTTCTCATACAATATTAAATAAACATGGATTTTCAAAAGTTAAACAAGTTTTACTAAATCTTTTTTTTTTCTAAGTTAAATAAATTTCACTAACATAACCAGATTCGGTCGTAGTGAATGGGCCGGGTTTGGGGATGTTACATAGTTGATGTGAATCCATGTGTCTTTAATCAATTGTTGAATTATGTGATTATGATTATATCCAATTTATTTCATACGAGCTTACTAAGATTTTTAGCTTACTTTGTTTATTTTTCTCGTGCTTAGAGTGTTATCAAGCTATCTCGGATTCGGGGATCGTAGGAGATCGCTTCACACTCTCCACCTATCACTCGATACCTATGAACATGGTATTTTAAGTATATGGCATGTATAGGGACTTTGGTTTGGCCATATGAATTGGCATTGTAGATATAGCCATGTGTGATGGCTTATTTTGGTTTGTTTGGTATGTTTGAATTATGTACATATATGTATGATTATGTCTTTTGAATTGAGTTGGTTGATGGTTGTGTGTTGATTGATGATTGATGATTATTGGTATGCTTGTGAAATTAAACCAAATAATGCATATTTGTTAATGGTCATTTTAATGATTTGAGAAGACAAGGATTGGTATGAGTTTAGATGGCAATATGTGGTATTTATGTTTTGAAATGGTTGGTGTTGGAAATGGTAGAAATCATGCTTGATTTGGAATTGAATTATATGTCTACTGATGCTATATTTTGTGTCATATGAGTTGTGTAGGTGTGCCTAAGTTTGGGTGGCAAATTGGCTTTGTAAATAGCCTATTTTTGTCCACATGAGCATTTAGCCGTGTGTGACACACGGTCTTGTGTCCCCTGGTGTTGAAATTGAAACGAATTCAGTATGCTCCACAGGTCTCACACATGGGAGTGTGATCTGCCGTGTGGCATAAGTCAGTATACCCTACAAGTTTGGTACGTCCTAGCACACGGCCTGGCACACAGGCATGTATGGCCATTTTTAGGGCACACGGGCTAGCCAGACAGGCGTGTGTGTTGGCTGTGTGACCCAAGTAAGAGAGTTACATGAGGTCAGACTCGGGCTTGGACACGGCCATGAGCTCTCATTTTGAATGTCCACACGGCTTGTGACAGGGGAGTGTCTGGTGGCCGTGTGTCTGGCTACACAAGCATATTTCCCCTATTTTGAGAAAAATTTTCAAAGTTTCGTGAAAGTTTCTTAAGTTATCAGTTTAGTCTCGAACCACTCCCAAAGCATGTTTAGGGCATTGTAGGCTCGTTATAGGGACATTGTGCTTGAGTTTGGATAACGTTTGCATGAAATATGAATTTATATGTGAATTTAATGGTTAAATGTTTTATAAGTTTGGTAATGCTCTGTAACCCTATTCCGACGTTGAATACGGGTGAGGGGTGTTACACAACTGTTTGCTAAATCGGCAAACGACATCAGAGTTGATCGCAGTAAGATTTCAATGGTTGTTGACTGGAAACTACCAAGAAACATATCCGAGGTTAGAAGTTTTCTGGGATTAGCTGGCTATTAACAACATTTTGTAAAAGGGTTCTCGATGATATCTACACCAATAACTCATTTATTGCAAAAAGATGTGAATTTCGAGTGGTTTGAGAAATGTCAACAAAGTTTTGAACAGTTGAAAGTACTGTTAATTGAAGCACCAGTTTTGGTTCAACCTAAGTTGGGTAAAGAGTTTGTAATTTTCAGTGCTGCGTCATTGAATGGTTTAGGATGTGTTTTAATTCAAGAAGCCAAAGTGATAGCTTATGCTTCTAGACAGTTAAAACCACATGAAAAGAATTATCCCACACACGACTTAGAGTTGGCTGTTATTATATTTGCATTGAAAATTTGGCGACATCATTTGTTCTGTGAAAAATGCCATATTTTACCGATCACAAGAGTTTGAAGTATTTGATGCCTCAGAAAGATTTGAATTTGTGACAACGAAGATGGCTCGAGTTGTTGAAAGACTATGAGTTAGTGATTGATTATCATCTGGGGAAAGTGAATGTAGTTGCGGATGCTCTAAGAAGAAAATCTTTGTTCACTTTAAGTGCGATGAACACACAATTGACATTATCTGATGATGGTTCAATTTTAGCTGAGTTAAAAGCTAAACCGATATTTCTCCAGCAAATTTGTGAAGCTCAGAAATGTGATAATGAATTGCAAGTTAAAAGTGTATAGTGCGAGTCAACTACTGATTGAGAGTTTCAAATTCGATCCGATGATTGTTTGCTGTTTCATGGTAGAATTTGTGTGCCAAGGAATTTCAAGCTTATACAAAAAATTTTATATGAAGCACACAATGGTTGCTTATCTGTTCATCCGGTCAGTACTAAGATGTATAGTGATTTGAAACAGATGTATTGGTGGTCAGGCATGAAACGAGACATTTCAAAATTTGTGTCGAAATGCTTGGTTTGTCAACAGGTTAAAGACGAACATCAAGTGATACGATACAACTCAGGGCACCAATGTTTGAGAATTTGATGAGCTCGAATCAAATGAATCAAGTGCCGTGGAGCTGTTGTGCACTTTGGTGCACGTCCAAATAAGCTCATTTGAGCTCGTTTCAGCTCATTGAGCTGAATGAATTAAATTGCTTAACTTTAAATAAATTGAACTTCTAATTTAATTTTCAGATTTGCATTTAGTTTGCATTTTAAATGTTTGCATTTAAGCATCTTAGTTTAATAAAAGAGTTGCTGGTAATTATTTCAACTCATCTTAGTTTAATTAATTGAGTTTCTTTTAATGAATTTAATTTAATAGTTACTTCCTTAATTAATCTAGTTACTAGGTTAATTTATTGATGCATGAGTTAAAGTTCATTTAATAATGCTTTTCTTAATTAAACGAGTTGCTGAAATAAATGATGCATAAGCGTTAGTTCATTTATTTAAGTTAGTTGTTAATTTGTTTTAAGTTTAATAATTGAATAATTGTGTTTAATATGTCGGTTACATGTGTTAATTGCAGGTGATTTTTCAGCTCACAACCATTAAATTTAAAGTCTGTTACACATTCAATAACGTGGCTTTTCAATTGATTTCGGTTACAAAAGAGGGGGATGTTATAAAAAAAAGGCTTTATACATCAATTATTGAGTTTAAAAGAGTATTAAACTTCCTTTAAATTTCAGTAGCAGCCTTTCCACTACTCCAAACTTTTTTGCTACTTTAATGGTCAATTCATGCTTTAAAAACTTCATTAAGTTGTTGGAGTCTATTCAGCTAGCCAAATGAGAAACCAAGAGACATTTTCAAAGCATTCAAGGTCATTGAATCAGCTGATTAAAGCATCTTAAAGAGAGGAGTTAATTGATCCAAGAATTTCAAAGGTCTTTGAGCCTTAATGCAGCTTTTTATTAGCACTTTATTAAGTGACCATTCGACTAGCTTATGCTAGCTTTATAAATATGTGTAAACAAGCCTTTTTAGAGAACATTGGGACTTTTTCCATTTTATCAATTTTTATGAACTTTGTGTTCTTGAGTGAGTTTATCTCCTCTCCATATTTCGTACAAGTTTCGTTTGACTTATCAAGCTTGCTTGTGGCGTCTTCGACTTGTTCTTTTGAACTTATCACTCTTTAAAACCGAGTGTGGCATTCATTCTATCTCCATCTTTCACCTTAACCGTATAAGAACTGAGGTGACACTCTTTAGTGTTGAATCACTCTTGGTTAAGTTCGTTATTCCATCATCACCGATCACCTTGTTTGTCCAATTCAAACCCGAGCCTTGAATATCCATCCTTTTCTTTTCTTAATCAATTCTTTCTGAATCGGAACCTTCATTATCCACCTTCTTTTTCGTTACCCAAAACCGAACCTATTCTTCCGAAATTGAACTTGTTGATTATTCTTTGACCTCCATTCCTAACTTAACTCGAAATATTAAAAACATTCATTTCAAAGCTTCCACAAATTTACCTATCTTTCCATTGTTTTCCAAAGATGAATACTATCCTCGTATACGATCGAGCATCTCATATACGACTCGAGTCAACCCCGAGGTGGATCGTATCATTTGGTATCAAAGCTGTTAAAACAAGGAGTACCGATGTTCGTAGCACTTCTGGCAATAGGTTCATGAAGGAATAAAAAAATTTGAAAAAAAGTTCAAAGTTATAATTTGAGTTCTTATTTGTATTATTTCGTGCATTTTGAGTTATAAAAAAATCGAAAAAAATGAATATAAAAAGAAAAAAGAAGTGAAGTTTATTTTCAAAGTTTTGCAAGGTACTTGTTGAATCCATTCTTCTTCTCTGTTCCCAACCCCAAGACCATCATTTCTACCCTCATATTACTATCCCGATCATCAAAGTCCTTTCACCATCAATTGGCACCTTTCTTTCTATCCCCCAACGCCACACTTAGCCCATTTTCTTATCGGCCTACCCTACACCTTAGCGAAATCCCTTGTACCCAATTTTGTAGCTGACCCTCAAGACGTGTTAAGTTTAATCGAAACAAAGTACGAAATTGTGAGATGAGGTTGAGCAATAAAAGGCACGAGTGTATTCATCAAAGAAAAAGCCATATACGAGTGAAACACGAGTGTGAGTGACCTTTTCTTTGTGAGTGAACTTGTGAGCCTTTGTGGAGAGGTTTGTAAATTGTTTTTCTCTTTTTTTGTTTTGATCATTTATCTTTGTCATTACTAAAATCATGAATCAAGAAGTGTTGTCAGAATTCGATTATCAATATTTGATGAACGAGATGCAAAGAATTGTGAACTCCAAATTTGACAAGTTGCATAAGCGATTGGATCGAATCCGGGAAAGAGACCAACAAGAGTGACTATCTTCAAGTCGAAGGATGAAGCCAAGGTCGTCACGGAGACACGCGTTCGAAGATCATTCGAGAAGAGATTTCGATCGAGAGTCTTATTCATCAAGAAAGCTGAGACGGTATGAAACAAACCATGAATTTGAAACCTTTTGTGGTTACCGCCGAGAAGGTATAAATTCTTTTTTAAATGCTTCAACGTATCCACCTGCGGAGAATTCTTTACGAAAAAGTGAACGTGGTTCATATACGTCCAAGTATTTGCCCATGAAAGATCATTCTCGAAGTGGTTCATATTATGATTCCCACAACGAGGGATTCAAGGCGAAGTGAAAAATTTTTTGAATTTGAAGCCCATTATGGTGATGAACGAGAAAGTCCAAGTACTTCTTCATATAAGCAAAGGTGTTCATCTACAAAGATCCAATCTCGAAGAGATGACCATATTTCACTTGTGGATACTTCATATTATTCCTAACAAGAGGATTCTCATTCTGCTTCTTTTATACTATCTCCTTCTTATAATAAAATCGAAAAAAAGTGTGAAAGAAAATAAGGAAAAAGAAAATGAAATAAAAAGAAAAGAGAGAAAAAAGGCAAGTAAGAGAGAAAATGAGCGAGTTTTGAGAGAGCTCGAAAACGCCTTTGAAAAATAAAAGAAAAATGAAAAAGAAAATGAGTTTGACATTGAAAAAGAAAGAAAAGAACTCGAATTGGAAAAAGAAACAAAAGAACAAGATGAGCGAGAAAAAGTGAATGTTGATTCAACTAACCTATTTGAACTTTGTTCTTGTTCTGTTTCTTCTCTTCAGATTTTCGAAAGTTCGAAACATGATTGTCAACTTCAATACCTGCCCCACAAAAGACGATTTCGTATCAGCAAGGGTAAAATTGAAAATAGAGTTGAACCACATGAGCCGAAAGGTAAGCGAGGTAAGGAAATTCTAAACGAGTCATGGCAATCTGATTTGAAATTTGCCAATGAAATTTTCGGTGACTTAGTTCTTAAAAGCTTCCCTTATTCTCCTCTGATTAACTTTTACTGTAACATCCTGGTTTAGGGCCTAGTCAGAATAGTGGTGCGACACCACAAATTTGAGGTCTATGTATGAGCTTTTGAGGTTTATGCTATGTTTGCATGTTAGTGTGAAAGTTTCATGAAGCAATTTTGTGAAATTTCGGTTGAATTGTCCAAAAGGACAAAATTGCAAAAGTTGCAAAAGGTGAGATTCTAGAAGCTATTTGTGTGAAATAGCTTTAAAATATTAATTAGAGGTCCTTAAATAGAAATTTACCCAAATTCTAATTTTTGGACAAAATTGGGCATGGATGAGTTAAAATAGAAAGTTTATCAAAAAGGGGCATTTTGGTCATTTAACAATTAAATGATTAAAAAGGAGGAAAAGATGACAAAATTCATTAATCATCTTCTCCAAGGCTGCCTAAATTTTCAAGAGCCATTGTTAGGGTTCTTCAAATTTTCCAAGCTTGCTAGTAAGTGCATCCAAGCTCCATTTTTGATAATCTTCGTATTTTTGAAGTCCTAGTAGCATGAATAAGCTATTTTTATCTACTTGATGAGCTATATTGAATGTTCAAAAATGTGCCCATGTATGACATGCATGTATATTGATGTTTTATGGAAGATTATGAAAGCTTGATGTAGTAGAACATCTTCTATTAAGTGATTTTCCATGAAAATGCATGTAGGGACTAGTTTGTGAAAGTTTTAAGTTTGGTCATACATGTGTGATTTAGTGAGAATTGGTGAATGCTTTAGTTGAGTAAGTGATTCGGCTAAGCATGAAAGGCTAGAAAGTTGAATAAAAATCACTTTACGAGCCTTGGGGCAAAAGTGTAATTATGCGAAAGATTAGTGACAAAAGAGTAATTTTGCCAACGTATGAGATAGGTGTCAATTTAGTCAATGTGTGTATTGAATAAGCTGATTTATTCATTATAGATCAAGAAAGCTGAAGCTCGGATTTAAACCGAGGCAAGAGCAAGGTGGTGGACTAGATTGCATATTTTTATACTTTTGAGTATCGAGGTAAGTCTATGCTTAAACAATGCATTCATACTCTAGCTAGTATGTATCATGATTGAAAACCTATGTGGGATGAATGTGGTAGAATTTGTTAATGGATGTATGGTTAAGTAAATAGATATGTGAATGTGTGGTGAGAATGCTAAGTGGTGGGCTAAGTGCGATACCATCTTAATGCATATTGATGATAAGCTGGCTATGTGCGATGCTATCATTAGGTATATTGTCTAGTGGGCTATGTGCGAAACCACTATGAATACCTTTGTGGTAGGCTAAATGCAATACTACCTTATTAATTGATTGTGGTGGGCTAAGTGCGAAACCACCGAGAAATTAGCTGTGTGGATTAGTTGTGTGGTTGTATTATTGAGATAATTAGCTGTGTGGATGAATTATCAAGAAATGATGTTGTGTTGTATATTGTGTAAATGTGTTAGTAAATGCAGGGGTGCATTTCAATGGTTATGAGTATGTGACTCATGATGTGTTGGGAATGTGGTAAGGGATAGAAAGAGTAAGCATAGTTGTACATTATATGTTAGTATAATGCTAGTTGTTGTCTAGCTTATACTATGATGTTAATTGTTTATGTGTAAACTTACTAAGCTCAAAGCTTACTCCCTTTCTTTTCCCTTGTCTTATAGAGTAAAAGTGTTGAATTGAGATACGAGGATCAATTGGAAGATCATCCACATTATCAGCACACTCTGGTACATGAGCCTCAATGTTTTGTATATGGCATGTATAGAGGCTAGACAAGTTAGTGAACTTTGTTGTAAATGGCTAAAATGTGTTAGCCTTTAGATGGATAGTCTATTTTGTATAATGCCATAGTGGTTGGCTACCTTATTTTATGAAAAGGTTGTAGTTATCTATGTGAAATTGCACTTCAATTTGAGTTGTTTATGGATGTGTCGAATGAATGCATATTGTGTATGCTAGAAGGTGAAAGGAACTTGGCACATAGCTTTGTTTTTGTCCATGTGGATAGACACACGGGGCGTGTGTCTAGACCATGTGTGACACGCGGTCAGCCCACGGGCGTGTGACTTGGCCGCGCGTCCCTTGCATGTTAACATTTTAAGTTAGAATAGACCACGGGCGTGTGCATAGGCCGTGTGAGTTTAATCAGTGTTGGCCACGGGCTAGCCACGCAGGCGTGTGACTAGGCTTTGAGGCCGTGTGTATGTAGTCAGTATTCACCACGGTTTAGGAGCATGGGCGTGTGGGTCTATGCACGGGCTTGTCTCTTCTTGCACGAGCGTGTTAGCCCTGTACAAAAGAGAAAATAAGATTGGAAAAGTTCCAATTTAGTCTCGGGAGCCCTCGTGTGTATGAGTGAGGCCTTGTAAGTCGAGAATGAGGTTGTGGAGATGACTTAAGAGAGTAGTCATGATGAGCCTAAGTGACGATCAAGTGGTTCTATTACGGTAATGCCTTAGGCTCGGTTCTGGCGTAGAACTTGGGTAAGTGGTGTTACATTTACTCTTTGAATATGGTTGATATCTTTCGTTCTGTTTGACAAACCCATTTGATTTTGCAAAATGACAAGTTTTCACAAAAAGCAAATAAATTGTTCGAACATGGTGATTTCGTGAATCAATTTTTGCCTCTTGAAAAATCTTTGAATTTGTGCAATTCTATTTCGATGAGTGCAAAGAGTTGTGATTATATGATGTTGTGTATGCATAAGTCTTTTTGGTTTAATATTTTTAATTTGACGAAACCTTTGCTACATGTCGGCATAAATAATCAAAACCAAGTTTTTAAACCTGGAATTTGTTTTGACTCATTTTGCAGGAAAATCACGCAACATCGACGATATGTGGAATTTTTTTATCTTTTTGATATTTGGTTTTTGCATAGGGTAACAAAACTTGTCAAATTTGTTTTTGATGTAAATTTGTTCCTTAAGCAATTCATATGGTTGTGCTTAAAGTTCAAGTATCGTTTAGAAATGGTTGATTCGAAAGCGAAGCCTCGAATACACTACAATCCCGAGGAGAGAAGGTTTGTTTTAATGAGGCAAGGTAAAATCGATCTTTATCTTTCTCCCCAAAAAGGTAAGTCACTTGAAGATTTTGAGACATTTTTGTTCTCCTCTAATGGTGTTAAACATCATGTTACTGATTTCACTTTTGTAAATCATTTAAATCTTGATGTGCTTGAATGTCCTATTTCGTTTATTGATGAACTATCTCTTTTGGTCATTGATAAAAAGATAGTTATTTTTGATAAGTGTCATGATGCATTTGTTGGTGAGTCCATATATCGTACAATGCAAGGTATTATTGTGCAAATTCGTGAGCCATGTAAGCCATTTCAAAAAACTACTTGCGACGATTATGTCTATCATTTGAAGTGTTATTCGTATGATAATCATGTTTTGAGCACTCCATCTAAATCGTATGCATGCCTTAAAGCCTATTTAATTTTGTTTCAAACATTTGATAAGGCATTACTCCTTTTGCATGATACTTTGATTCTGCCCGTTTGCATGCGATTTACTTGTCTTGTTCTGCTCACATTTGAATTGCAATTTTGTTTGAAGCATTATTTGCTAACTCATGGTAAACTTGTTCAGGTGAAACGATTAACATTCGCCCCGTTTGACCGAGGAAAGTCGAGCAAAAGGAATTTTGTTTGAAAGAACCAACGACTCAATTCGAGGACGAATCGTCTTGAAAAGGGGGGAATGATACGATCCAATCTGGGGCACTGACGTTTGACAATTTGATGAGCTTGAATCAAATGAATCAAGTGCCATGGAGCTATTGTGCACTTTGGTGCACGTCCAAATCAGCTCATTTGAGCTCGTTTCAGCTCATTGAGCTGAATTAATTAAATTGCTTAATTTTAAATAAATTGAACTTCAAATTTAATTTTCAGCTTTGCATTTAGTTTGCATTTTAAATGTTTGCATTTAAGCATCTTAGTTTAATAAAAGAGTTGTTGGTTATTATTTCAACTCATCTTAGTTTAATTAATTGAGTTTCTTTTAATGAATTTAATTTAAAAATTCCTTCTTTAATTAATCTAGTTACTAGGTTAATTTATTGATGCATGAGTTAAAGTTCATTTAATAATGCTTTTCTTAATTAAACTAGTTGCTGAAATAAATGATGCATAAGTGTTAGTTCATTTATTTAAGTTAGTTGTTAATTTGTTTTAAGTTTAATCATTGAATAAATGTGTTTAATATGTCGGATACATGTGTTAATTGCAGGTGATTTTTCAACTTACAACCATTAAATTTAAAGTCTGTTACACATTCAATAATGTGTCTTTTCAGTTGATTTCGGTTACAAAAGAGGGGAATGTTACAAAAGAGGCTTTATACATCAATTAATAGAGTTTAAAGGAGTATTACACTTCCTTTAAATTTCAGTAGCAACCCTTCCACTACTCCAAACATTTTTGCTACTTTAACGGTCAATTCATGCTTTAAAAACTTTATTAAGTTGTTAGAGTCTATTCAGTTAGCCAAAGGAGAAACCAAGAGATATTTTCAAAGCATTCAAGGGCATTGAATCAGCTGATTAAAGCATCTTAAAGAGAGGAGTTAATTGATCCAAGAATTTCAAAAGTCTTTGAACCTTAATGCAGCTCTTTATTAGCACTTTATTAAGTGATCATTCGACTAGCTTATGCTAGCTTTATAAATATGTGTAAACAAGACTTTTTGGAGAGCTTTGGGACTTTTGCCATTTTATCAATTTTTATGAACTTTGTGTTCTTGAGTGAGTTTATCTCCTCTCCATATTTCATACAAGTTTCATTTGACTTATCAAGCTTGCTTGTGGCGTCTTCAACTTGTTCTTTTGAACTTATCACTCTTTAAACCTGAGTGTGGCGTTCATTCTATCTCCATCTTTCACCTTAACCATATAAGAACCAGGGTGACACTTTTTAGTGTTGAATCGCTCTTGGTTAAGTTTGTTATTCCATCATCACCAATCACCTTGTTTATCCAATTCAAACTCGAGCCTTAAATATCTATCCTTTTCTTTTCTTAATTAATTCTTCCTAAATCGAAACCATCATTATCCACCTTCCTTTTCTTTTCTTAATCAATCCAAAACCGAATCTATTCTTCTGAAATTGAACTTGTCCATTATTCTTTAACCTCCATTCCTAACTTAACCCAAAATATTAAAAACATTCATTTCAAATGTAACATCCGGGAATTAGGGGCTTTTCATTTAGTATGTTTCTGTGTGTTGCTATGTTCTGTCTATTATTTTGTTATGTTTGGGGGGCCCTGGGAAGGCTCGGGGTTAAGCCGAAGCCTTGGTCAAAATTTCAATTCTTGACATTTTAGGGGAGAGCTGGCTGATGTAGGTTTTAAGTATTATAGTTTGGGGGTTTGATGACACAAGAAGGACCGTGGTAAAGTGGCAAGGAGACGGCACCTAGTATGCAGGGAGGTGGCGTCACAAGAGAAGCTGGGGGAGAGGGTTCGAATCTCTCGAGTAGTGCAAGGGAGTATTATTTTTGGCTCAGGCAAGGGAGGTGGTTGGATGGTAATCAAACTCTGGAGGAGAGAGGGAAGACTTCGGTGGAGAGTCGCTTGGGGAGTTTGAAATTTTACAACTAAATTGAATGAGTGGAGGAGAGGAGATTTAGGAGAAAATCAAGGAGGAAGCATGGGGAGTGAGGTGAGTAGGGTGTTAGCTGAAATTTTTGAGTAGTGTAGGGGGTTTAGGCATTCGATTTTGATGAAGGGACTTTGGTGTGTTTTTTAGCAAATTGTGTGTGTTTAAGGGTTCCATTTCTTTGGTTTTAGTGTGCTCTTCTTTTAGCACATTTTCGCACTATGTTTGCCAAAATTTCTAAAGCTACTACTTGGGCATTTCCTCATTGTTTGATCGAAACCTATTTGGGCATTCTTTTCTCCTATTTTCTCCTTATTTTCTCAATTACATCATTTTTCCCAAAGCTTCCAACCCTTGCCGAATTCTCATAGGTCTCTTCTCCTTTTGTTTTTGTTTTTGTTTTCCTCTTTTACTTAAAACCGTAGCACCTACTGTTTCTCCTCCCCCTTTTTCGTGCTCCATATTTCTTCTATCTGTTCTTCATAGCTGAAAACCCACCTTTCATTTCTTTTCCTTGTGATTGTTTGATAATCATTAAAGCTGAACTATATCTCTCATTTCTTTCTCTTGTCTGAATCATCACCTACTATCATTTCTTCTCTTTGATTTCTTTTTCTAGCTTTAGCCGAATCTGCACCCTTCTGTCGACCTTGCTGTTAGCAAGTTATAAAACTTCTAAGCGGTACACTTTTGTTCAATAAGGGATCTTCTTCGCTTTCTTTGTCATTTTCACTTCTCTTTCTTTTGTTATGACTAATCGAAGGCTCTGACTCGTATTCATGAGCATTGGTCAGTGGTAGAAGGACGTGTCTTCATCATTTTTTATTTCAGTGGCCTGTTTCTAAGAGGGTGTCGGTAAGTGTTGTTAGCCGAATAGGCTATAAGGGGTTTCTGTTTGTTTGGTTGGCCGAAAGGGTCACTTCTTTGGATTCATTTCTTCTTGGGGAACCAATTTTTACATGTTATTTATATAGGTATTTAATCGATCTCATAACCCAAGCAGGAAGCTTTCAGTAAATTGTCAATCTAGGTAAGAAATATCTTCGTTTGAGCGTGTGTTCTCATTCCCATATTCTTCAATGCCTTAACTTGGTCTTCTGACCAAGATCTGTTTCATGGAATCAAATGCTAGTCAAGAAAAGGAAGGCGTTGGACCCGTAGTCCCAGCCCCTAAGTTCAAAAAGCGCGCAGTGTCTGCTGTTCGAGACTTTCCTCCGGGTTGTGGGCTGGCATCGGAGAGGGATAAGCAGATCACTGTGATCCCTGCGAGTGAGGGCGTTAGCGAGATCGATAGCATAGTTCTTTGTGTTTACATGTGTGTAATTTCTGCACCATTTCTGGTTGTTTCTGTTAATTTATGTATGCATTGTTAAATGCCGGAACTCGGTATGGGCTGCTGGATTACCCATGAAGGGTAAAAGCGAGATCTCAGGTTAGTGATTTCTAACTATGCTATACATGTGATTATGTTGACATGTTGATGTGTACACTCTGAATGTTCTACCTATGTATGTCGAAATCTGCTGTATTCATTCATCATGACTTTTTGTTTGCATGGGGATGGGCATATGTTGTTAATGAAAGAGGAAGTGTTCTGGTGGCTTTGCCACAATCGCATTCAGTGGCCATGCCACAATGCTGCTCAGTGGCTCGCCACATTACGCTCTCGTGGCCATGCCACATAATCTGGTGACTCTGTCACAATCTAACGATGAGCAACTAACTGCAGCATGACTACCATTGATGGTGTGTAGCGGTGAGGGTTGATTGTAGAAATCCCCATTGGTGTGATTGACAGGTACGGGTGGTGTGTAGCGAATGGAAATTTAGGCTGGGTTGGGTTTTGCATCACTTTGTATTGATTATCTGGTTATCTGCTGTACTCTGCTAAAAGCGCTAAAGCCTAGTCTGTTTCTGAATGGGCTATGCCCAATGTGATTATGGTAAGGGGGCCAAAGCCCAAAAGGTGATTGGGTGGGCTTGGGGCCCAGTGATGGTGTTTGGAATTGCACACTGAGTCGTTGGACTCACTCTGTTTGCTCAACATTGTTGTAGGTAATACATAGTGTAGTGGACCGTGCCAAAGGGACTTCGAGGTGGCCATGCATGGTTTATTTAATAAAACTTTACTTTCCTTTAATTTTTGGGATTTTGTTATGTAATAAGGCCACTTTTAATTTGGTTTAATTTCGATTTAAACTTTAGACATCTTGAATACAAAGTAACCGATGAGACGTTTTTACAAAATGCAACTGAAAGTTTTTTTTTCTCACAACTTAATTAACGATTTTACAAACAGATTCTACTGACAAACTTCTAGCTTAATCTAATGTAAAACATCAGATTTCAAACGTCACCTAAACACAGGGATTGGGCTAACTAAAAATTTTCCTTAAATGATTATTAAGTTTCCAAACGAACTACTAAACTGGAGTTTTACAAAGGAGACTTAAGAGTTTTTCTGAAGTTCGCGAAGTGTTTATAAATTTTTCCCAAGTGACATACCAGATCCGATCGTGGTGTTTGGGCCGAGTTTGGGGTGTTACAATTTGGTATCAGAGCCTGGTTTAAAAGCTCGGCCGTGGGTTTTTGGGTTCAAAATGTTTTCCAAAATTTTAGGTTTAAGATGGTTTAGAAAGAAAATACATATGCATCTGTTTTTGAAGAATGGCACCCAAGTCTCCGGCCCAAAGTCTACAAAGTAAGCCTTCTGATTGATTAGGTGATTTGAATGAGGTAGTTATATTATGGACATATTGCTTTGAATGTTAGGACTTAGAAACTCTACCATAGAGACGAAAACCTTTAGGTATACATGTGCTCTGCGAAAGAACTACTTAAAACTATATTTTCATAAAACTGCTCGTTAACAAACAGTGAAAAGAAACACTAATGCATAAAATTTGTAAACCAGATTAAGATAAAACGTTAGACATGAGTGCTAGAGGACGTAGACGTGTTGCACGCGGCCGTGGTAGAGGCCGGGATGCTGAGGCTGAACTCTCAAAAGCGAGGCATGAGCCTGAAGGTGAAGCGCCAGCATCACCTATGGTAGAAGCGGGGTTGCAAGATAGAACTGGTGGAGATGATGCCCTGTCTCGAGCAATGCTGCATGTGTTAGAGCGAGTGGCTAGGGCAAGCACCGTAGCAGCACCTTGGAAGTCTATCCCTGAGCGACTCCAAGCAAACAGATCTAAAATATTTAAAGGTATTTCTGGAATGGCTCCAAATGTGGCTGAGTATTGGCCAGAGGCAGTCAAAAGGATTATGGATGATCTAGACTACATGGCAGAGGAGAAGCTAAAAGGAGCGGTGTCTCTACTTCGAGATGAGGCATATCGGTGGTGGCTCATCGTAAGAGAGGGTACTCCGGTGGATCAAATTGACTGGGATTTCTTTAGAACGACATTTCAAAGGAAGTACTTTGGGGCCAGTTATGTGGATGCACAAAGGAAAGCATTCTTGAATTTGGTACAATGAGGCAAATCTATGGCTGAGTATGAGGCAGAATTTCTGCGCTTGAGTCGTTACGCTCGAGGTATAGTGGCGACTGATTATGAGTGTTGCGTGCGGTTCGAAGATAGGCTGCGGGATGAGTTGAGGGTATTGATAGCTCTGCAGCGAGAGAGGGACTTTGCCGTTCTGGTGGAGAAAGTTAAACTAGGGAAAGAGGTAAAGGGAACAGAGAGGCAGAATAGGGATAAAGATCGAGGTAAGAACAAGAGAAGTTTTAGGTCGTCGGGATCATCTGGGGGGTTTCAGAAAAGGCCTAGATTTAATGGACCAGCTCGTGTTCTGACACCTGCTGCGGGGAGTCAGTTTCGATCATGTGCTTTGTACGAGAAAGTGCATTTTGAAGAGTGTAGAAAAAGAATAGGTGGATGTTTTAGGTGCGGGTCTATGGACCACATGGTTAAGGATTGTCTACAAGTGGATCAGGTGCGGCCAGTTGGACGAGGTTTTGATCAGTTCAGGAGGGGTGGTCAGCAACCGCCGAGGGGTTGTGGCCTAGCTAGAGGAGGAAATGGTTTGGTTGGGGTCGTGGAGCACTAAGCAGGGGTGTCGGTAGTGTGGATGCAAGACAGCCAGGTTTAGTCTATGCAGCTCATCGATGAGAGGATTACGACGCACCGGACGTCATATCTGATACGTTTCTTATAGCTGATAAGCCATTTCTTGCTTTGATTGATATTGGATCGACCTACTCTTATGTTGCATGTTTTGTATCTAAGACTTTAAGTACAAAATTTGAACTAGCTACTAGAGAGATGACTGTGGTTAGCTCTTTAGGACAATCCATGGTAGTAAAGAAACTATTTAGGGATGTGCTTTAGAGATTCTGGGAGTAGCATTTCCGGCAGACCTAATGGAGTTACCATTCAGGGAGTTTGATCTTATCTTGGGCATGGATTGGTTGGCTAGACATCGTGCTAAGTTGGATTGCGCGACTAAGCGAATGGTGTTGAGTACCCCGGAGGGCGAAGAAGTGGGTGTGTTAAGGGAAAGAAGGAATTATTTGTCTAACGTAGTTCCTGCGTTAAGGGCTGTTAAGTGGGTGCGGAAAGGTTGTAAAGCATTCTTAGCTTTTATCAGTGCTTTGGATGCAAAGGAAGTGACTCTTAATGAGGTTAGAACAGTAAAGGAGTTCGTGGATGTATTTCCTGCGGAACTTCTGGGGTTGCCTCCATGTCGTGAAGTAGAGTTTGGAATTAAGCTACTTCCGGGTACAGCTCCGGTGCCCATCGCTCCATATAGGATGGCACCGAAGGAGCTGGTGGAACTTAAGGCCCAGATCCAGGAGCTATTGGATTGTAGTTTTATTCGACCAAGTGTGTCTCCGTGGGGAGCGCTGGTGCTATTTGTGAAGAAGAAGGACGGGTCAATGCGTATGTGCATTGACTACCGTCAATTAAATAAGTTGACGATTAAGAACAAGTACCCACTATCGAGGATTGACAATTTGTTTGATCAGCAAAGGGGCTTCAGTCTTTTCAAAGATAGATTTGAGGTCAGGATATCATCAGCTTAAGGTCAAGGAAGCGGATATTCAGAAGACAGCGTTTCAAACTCGCTATGGTCACTATGAGTTTTTGGTGATGCCGTTTAGGTTGACGAATGCGCTAGCTGTGTTCATGGCTATGATGAACCTGGTATTCCAACCCTATTTAGACCGGTTCTAGTGGTGTTCATAGATGACATCCTGGTATATTCCAAGATAGAAGAAGAGCACGACTCGCATCTTCGGGAGGTTCTGTAGATTTTGAGAGAGAAGCAGCTGTACGCCAAATTCAGCAAGTGTGAATTTTCACTGAAAGAAGTTACATTTCTGGGTCATGTTGTATTTGTAGAAGGGATTAGGGTGGATCCCTCGGAAGATTGAGGCTGTGTTGGACTGGAAACCGCCTAAGTCTGTAGCGGAGATTCGAAGTTTCTTGCGTTTGGCAGGTTATTATAGAAGGTTTGTTGAGGGATTCTCCTTAATAGCAGCACCTTTAACTAAGTTGTTGAGGAAAGTGGTAGCATTTGTTTGGACTAACAAGTAGTAGGAAAGCTTTGAGAAGCTGAAGAGGATTTTAATAGAGGCTCCGGTTTTGATTCAGCCTGAGGCCGAGAAAGAATTCGTAGTTTACCGTGATGCTTCACACACGTGGTTAGGGTGTGTGTTAATACAAGATGGGAAGGTTGTTGCGTATGCATCTCGGCAGTTAAGACCACATGAGATGAATTATCCCACGCATGATCTGGAGTTGGTTGCAGTAGTGTTCGCTCTGAAGATCTGGAGACTTTATTTGTATGGGGAGAAGTCTATTATCTACACCGACCAAAAAAGTTTGAAATATCTCCTTACTCAGAAGGAGTTGAATCTAAGACAGCAGAGGTGGATCGAGCTATTAAAGGACTATGATTGCTCGATCGAATATCATCCGAGAAAAGCTAACGCGGTAGTGGACACGCTAAGTCGGAAGGTGATATCAGATTTAAGAGCTATGTTTGTTCATCTCAGCTTGTATGACGATGGAAGTTTGTTAGCTGAACTCCAAGTGAAGCCGTCATGGATAGGTTAGATTAAAGAGAAGCAAATGTTGGACGATGTCTTGAGTGCTTGACTTTTATAGGTACAGAACGGTGAGGTAGAGGAGTATAGCTTGAATAGTGATGGGGTTTTGTGTTTCCGTAAGAGGGTTTGCATGCCGAAGGATGTTGAGTTAAGGCGGATGATTCTTCAAGAGGCGCATAGTAGCCCTTACGCTATGCATCCTGGAGGGATTAAGATGTATCGGGACCTGGGTGAACAGTTTTGATGGCTTGGATTAAAGCGGGAAATTACTAAGTTTGTGGGGAAGTGTTTAATGTGTTAGCAGGTGAAAGTAGAGCATCAGTTGCCTTCGGGATTGTTGCAGCCAGTGAAGATTCCGCAGTGGAAATGGCAGAGAATCACGATGGATTTTGTTAGTGGGCTACCTCTTACGCCTACCAAGAAAGATTCAGTATGGGTGATTGTTGATCGGCTGACGAAGTCCGCCCATTTTATACATATTCGTGTCAATTATTCTCTACAGAGGTTGGCTAGGCTGTATGTGGTAGAGATTGTGAAGTTGTATGGGGTGCCAGTGTCGATTATATTGGATAGAGATCCGAGGTTTACATTGCGTTTCTAGAGGGTGCTGCATCGGGCATTGGGTACAAGACTAGACTTTAGCACAGCCTTTCATCCACAGACTGATGGTCAGTCTGAGAGAGTGATTAGGTCTTGGAAGATATGCTGAGGGGTTGTGTCTTGGATTTTAGGGGAAGTTGGGAAGAGTTTTTACTGTTGGCAGAGTTCGAGTACAACAACAGCTACCAAACCAGTATTCAGATGGCGCCCTATGAAGCGTTGTATGAACGGAGGTGTCGTACTCCTACTTGTTGGACAGAATTGGGTGAGCGGCAGATCTTGGGTCTGGATTTGGTTGTAGAATCAGGGGAAAAGTTAAGTTGATTCGAACTCGATTAAAGGAAGCGTCTGATAGGCAGAAATTGTATGCAGACCTAAAGTGAAAGGAGATAGTGTTTGCAGTGGGTGATCAGGTTTTCTTGAAGGTTTCACCGTGGAAGAAAGTGATGAGGTTTGGATGGAAGGGTAAGCTAAGTCCCAGGTTTATTGGGCCTTATCAAATATTGAAACGTGTGGGACAAGCGGCGTATCAGCTCGAGTTACCTTCGAAATTGAATCAGATACATGATGTATTCCATGTCTTGATGCTGAGGCGTTATCGTTCAGATCCGTCTCATATTGTGCTGGTAGAGGAAATTGAAGTAAGACCAGACCTGTCCTTTGAAGAGGAGCCAGTGCAAATCTTAGATCGAGACGTGAAGGTGCTGAGAAGGAAATCCGTCCCATTGGTCAAGGTTTTGTGGCGAAACCATGGTTCAGAGGAGGCCACGTGGGAGCCAGAGGGTGTTATGCGTCAGCAGCAGCCTCACCTCTTTTGACCAGGTAATTTTGAGGCCGAAATTTCTTTAAGGGGGTAGAATTGTAACATCCGGGAATTAGGGGCTTTGCATTTAGTATGTTTCTGTATGTGGTATGTTTTGTCTATTATTTTGTTATGTTTGGGGGGCCCTGGGAAGGCTCGGGGTTAAGCCGAAGCCTTGGTCAAACTTTCAATTCTGGACATTTTAGGGGAGAGCTGGCTGATGCAAGTTTTAAGTATTATAGTTTGGGGGTTTAATGACACAAGAAGGACTATGATAAAGTGGCAAGGAGACGCCACCTAATATGCAGGGAGGTTGCATCACAAGAGAAGCTAAGGGAGAGGGTTTGAATCTTTCGAGTAGCGCAAGGGACTATTATTTTTGGCTCAAGCAAGGGAGGTGGTTGAATGGTAATCAAACTCTGGAGGAGAGAGGGAAGACTTGGTCAAGCAATTCAAATAAGTGGTGGAGAGTCATTTGAGGAGTTTGAAATTTTCAAACTAAATTGAATGAGTGGATGAGAGGAGATTTAGGAGAAAATCAAGGAGGAAACATGGGGAGTGAGGTGAGTAGGGTGTTAGCCGAAATTTTTGAGTAGTGTAGGGGGTTTAGGCATTCGGTTTTGATGAAGGGGTATAGGTACCGAAACTTTGGTGTGTTTTTAGAAAATTGTGTGTGTTAAGGGTTCAATTTCTTCGGTTTTAGTGTGCTCTTCTTTTAGCACATTTTCCTACTCTATTTACCGAAATTTCTAAAGCTACTACTTGGGCATTTCCTCATTGTTTGACTGAAACCTATTTGGGCATTCTTTTCTCCTATTTTCTCCTTATTTTCTCAATTACATCATTTTTCCCCGAGCTTCCAACCCTTGCCGAATTCTCACAGGTCTCTTTTCTTTTTCTTTTTGTTTTGTTTTCCTCTTTTACTCAAAGCCATAGCACCTATTGTTTCTCCTCTCCCTTTTTCGTGCTCCATATTTCTTCTATCTGTTCTTCATAGCCGAAAACCCACCTCTCATTTCTTTTCCTTGAGATTGTTTGATAATCACTAAAGCCAAACTATATCTCTCATTTCTTTCTCTTGATCAAATCATCACCTACTATCATTTTTTCTCTTTGATTTCTTTTTCTGGCTTTAGCCGAATCTGCACCCTTTTGTCGACCTTGCTGTTAGCCAGTTATAGGACTTCTAAGCGGTACACTCTTGTTCGGTAAGTGATCTTCTTCGCTTTCTTTGTCGTTTTCATTTCTCTTTCTTTTGTTATGACTAATCGAAGGCTTTTACTCGTATTCATGGGCATTGGTCAGTGGTAGAAGGACATGTCTTCATCATCTTTTCTTTCAGTGGCCTGTTTCCAAGAGGGTGTCGGAAAGTGTTGTTAGCCGAATAGGCTATAAGGGGTTTCTGTTTGTTTGGTTGGCTGAAAGGGTCACTTCTTTGGATTCATTTATTCTTGGGAAACCGATTCTTACATGGTATTTATATAGGTATTTAATCGATCTCATAACCCAAGCAGGAAGCTTTCAGTAAATTGTCAAGCTAGGTAAAAAATCTCTTCGTTTGAGTGTGTGTTCTCATTCCCATATTCTTCAATGCCTTAACCTGGTCTTCTGACCAAGATCTGTTTCATGGAATCAAATGCTAGACAAGGGAAGGAAGGGGTTGGACCCGTAGTCCCAGCCCCTAAGTTCAAAAAGCTCATGGCATCTGCTGTTCGAGACTTTCCACCAGGTTGTGGGCCGGCATCGGAGAGGGATAAGCAGATCACTGTGATCCCTGCGAGTGAGGGCGTTAGCAAGATTGATGGCGTAGTTCTTTGTGTTTACAGGTGTGTAATTTCCACACCATTTTTGGTTGTTTCTGTTAATTAATGTATGCTTTGTTAAATGCCGGAATTCGGTATGGGCTGCTGGATTACCCATGGAGGGTAAAAGCAAGATCTCAGGTTAGTGATTTCTGACTATGTTATACATGTGATTATGTTGACATGTTGATGTGTACACTCTAAATGTTCTACATATGTATGTCGAAATCTGCTGCATTCATTCATCATGACTTTATGTTTGCATGCGGATGGGCATATATTGTTAATGAAAGGGGAAGTGTTCTGGTGGCTTTGCCACAATATGTTCCGGTGGCCATGCCACAATCTGTTCTAGTGGCTCTGCCACATTCTGTTCTGGTGGCCATGCCGCATAATCTGGTGACTCTGTCACAATCTGACGATGAGCAGCTAACTGCAGCATGACTACCATCGATGGTGTGTGGCGGTGAGGGTTGATTGTAGAAATCCCCATTGGTGTGATTGGCAGGTACGGGTGGTGTGTAGCGGATGGAAATTTAGGCTCGATTGGGTTTTGCATCATTTTGTATTGATTATCTGGTTATCTGTTGTACTCTACTAAAAGCGCTAAAGCCTAGTCTGTTTCTGAATGGGCTACGCCCAATGTGATTATGGTAAGGGGGCCAAAGCCCAAAAGGTGATTGGGTGGGCTTGGGGCCCAGTGATGGTGTTTGGAATTGCACACTGAGTCGTTGGACTCACTCTGTTTGCTCAACATTTTTACAGGTAATACATAGTGCAGTGGACCGGGCCGGAGGGGACTTCGAGGTGGCCATGCATGGTTTATTTAATAGAACTTTACTTTCCTTTAATTTTTGAGATTTTGTTATGTAATAAGGCCTGTAACACCCCAAACCCGGTCAACACACCACGACCGAATTTGGCATGTTACGGAGTGAAACGTTTTGAAGATACCAGATCGCCAATTAATTTCTGTTGAAAAACTCCTTTATCGGTTTAAGGTTTAGAAACCCCGTATAAAGTGTTGTTGAAATCGTTTTAGTGTTGCTTAAAACCCGAGAAACTGATGCTTGAAAAATCCATTTGTTGTTAATAGTTTTGGAAACCTCTCGATACTTATTAAAATCCGAGTGAGTTAAGCATAGTTCTAGAAATAAAAACCATTTGTATTTGAAATTGTTGCAAATCTAGGTTTGAGAAAAACACTTAGGGCTTGTGAATATGGTTACCCGATGGTAACGTTTGAAAATCCCGGAAGAGGTATAATTTTGAAAACGTTGCTTTTTACCAGTTATTTAAGAAAATCGAGTTTTTAAGCAAATGCATAATATAATTAATTCAAAATGAAGTAATTAAAACCCAAAATAATAACTTAGCGGCCTTATTACAAATCCAAACCAAATTTAAAGAAAAAAAATAAAACCGAAATAATGATTTAAAGTCAAAACCCAAAATGTAGATGCATGGCAATCTCGAGTCCTCCCCGGCTCTATCTCCGCGATCTATACCTCATCTGCAAAGTATAAGGGAAGGGGGGAGTCATCGAGACTCAATGTATAAATCCCCAACCCGATAGAATAGCACTTACATAAGTCATCAGTAAAATATGCAAATCATGCAACCCACCTAACCATCCGAGCTCCTTTATCTACCCCGTGTGGTCAAAACCACTGGTGGTCAAAACCACTGGTGATCGAGGTCACAATATATATAAGTGTAATCAAAAGCACTGGTGACTGTAGCCAAAAATCAAGTGATGGGGCCAACCCATCATGTGGTCAAAACCACTGATGACAATCACGTAATCAATCATGTGGGGCCAACCCACTGTGGTACCAAACCACTGGGACGAGTCACAATATCCATATGTGGTCAAAACCACTGGTGACTGTAGTCACAAATATCATAAATGTGGTCAAAACCACTGGTGGTCAAAACCACTTGGACTTAGTCACAAATAATAGTATCAAAGCGGGGCCAACCCGCCGTATGGTCAAAACCACTGGTGACAGTCCAAATAATTCTTCCCCCTCCTCTCAACAATCCCAACATCATGTCCACATCAATCGTGGCACAGTAACATGTAATCATGCAAATAACTCATGGCATAGCATTATACAGTGACATGACAATGTATATCGAAAACCACATAACAGGGGACTTACCCGGAGTCCATGCTCATACCCAAAAGGCATAACTACCGGTTTCAATGGCTATTAACAGTAACACAATAAACATATCACACTAACAAAGTGTGTGAGCATTACACACCTGACTATTCGTAGATCTAAGCGAAATCTCGAAACTACACAACACTAACGAGATCCTGAACGTTTGCTCTCACCCTTCCTACAATCAGTCAACACTACACTTTTAGAAATATAGCCATTCGGCTTAATCACAAAATCCCAAAGATATGTCGCATGAAGGTAGCACCTTACCTTAATACCGATTTGGTTTCCAACCAAATCCCAAAGCTATGTGGTGCACCTCCCTTGCAATTGGCCAAGCACTAGCACACAAAAATGATTAGCCTTCGGCTTTTGAACGAATAAGAAACAGATCCAAACGCTAGAACCCTTACCTAGATCGGCAACCAAATCCCAAAGATCCACTGTATTCGACTACCAAGCACCAACGTTCGGCACCCCTAAGTGATGTTAGGGATTTCGGCTACCAATAAAGAACAACAATAGAGTTTAATATATGTGAATCTATAATAAAAGGGAAGATAGAAGGGAAGTGGGGTTTTGACATTGCCCAAATCGATCAAGAAGAGAAGAAGAAGTCACTTACCAGGAGATTCGGCTATGCCTCAAAAAGAAAGAGATAGATTCGGCACTTCAATGGAGATTAGATCACGTGATAAGAGAAAGAAATAAGGCCAAGGATATTCGGCCAAATACTTTAAAGAAGAGAGGAGAGAACTCAACAAGATTTCGGCTTTTGAAGGTGGTAGAGATGAAGAAGAAAAGGGAATGGGAATGAAGGGATTCGGCAAAGGAGAAAGCAAGAGATTTCGGCACAGGGAGATTTGAAAGAAAGAAAAGATGAAGTGGAAAGAGTTGCTTTCGGCTTTGAGCAAAATAGGGAGAAAAGAAGTGAACCAAGATGGATTCGGCTAGGTAGGCTAACAATGAGTGAACCGAAAAGAAAAGGGGGAGAATGGCTATTGAGTTTCGGCTTTTCAAAAGGAATGGCAAGGATGGTTCGGCCAATTACCAAAGTTGTTGAAAGAGAAAAGGAAACAAAAGCAATAAGGTTTTGGTTTCGGACACTAATCAAAAATGAAGCAAACCTTCTAAACTAGCAGACTTTGGCCACCTCCCATAGCATATTCGGCCACCCTCCAAAGAACCCCAAAATCGATTGCACTTGACCAAAACACCTTCCCATATTCGGCTGAACTCTCCCCTTCTCAAACTCCTCCTTTTTGTCCAGTAAATCCTCCCTTTTGTCCAGTAAATCCTCCCCTCCACTCATTCAAACGAGTTTGAATGAGTCCAGCAGCTAAAATCTATCTTCTCCACATATTTTAAATCTGTCAACTTGATCCCTATCTTCCCAACAGAGTCCCACCTGAGCACTCCACCTTCCCTACTTTGGTGTGAAAAAAAAAACAATAAGCAGGAAGGGATTTTTGCAGCTCGAACCTGAGCTTCCCTTCCCTGCATGTGGTGTCACCCTCCTAGCACCTTAGTGGCGCCTCCTTTGCCACTCTGCCACTAGGTTCTCTGTGACACAACCTTCCAATAATTTCTTTTAACCCCTAACTTCCTTAGCTCCCTCTTCCTAAGCACTAAAACAAAAATTTTAGCCATGACTCAGGCCTAACTTAAGGTCATGCCTAGACCCCAAAACATGCTAAACTAGCACAGTAGGCACATCATCACATGCAAACACATACAAAATGCAGAGAACCCGATTTAAGGATATTACAAGGCCACTTTTAATTTGGTTTAATTTCGATTTAAACTTTTGACATCTTGAATACAAAGTAACCGACAAGACATTTTTACAAAATGCAATTGAAAGTTCTTTTTCTCACAACTTAATTAACGATTTTACAAACGGATTCTACTGACAAACTTCTAGCTTAATCTGATGTACAACATGGGTTTTCAAACGTCACCGAAACACAAGGATTGGCTAACTAAAAATTTTCCTTAAATGGTTATTGAGTTTTCAAATGAACTACTGAACTGGAGTTTTACAAAAGAGACTTAAGAGTTTTTCTGAAGTTCGCGAAGTTTTTATAAATTTTTCCCAAGTGACATACCAGATCCGGTCGTGGTGTTTGGGCTGGGTTTGGGGTGTTACATCAAAGCTTCCGCAAATTTACCTATATTTCCATTATTTTCTGAAGATGAATCTTCTCCTCGTATACGATCGAGCATCTCACATACGAATTGACTCAACCCCAAGGCAGGTCATATCATCAAGTACCTTCAGGACTAGTACAGACAGTAATGATACCTGAGTGGAAATGGGATAGAGTTACGATGGATTTTGTATTGGGGTTACCCCTATCTCCGAAAAAGAAAGATGTTATTTGGGTTGTTGTTGATCGTTTAATGAAATCTGCACATTTCATTCCGATACATACAGACTTTTCACTTGATAGATAAGTTGAATTGTACATCTCTGAGATTGTTAGATTGCATGGGGTGCCAATTTCTATTATTTCGGATAGAGATCTACGGTTTACGTTATGATTTTTGAAGAAAATCCAAGAGGCTCTGGGTACACGGTTGCATTTTAGTACTGCATTTCATCCTAAAACTGATGGTCAATCTGAGAGAGTGATTTAGATTCTCGAAGATAAGCTTCATTGCGATGTTTTAGAGTTTGAGGGCAACTGGGAAAATTATTTATCGTTGGTTGAGTTTGCATATAATAATATTTTTTAAACGAGCATAAAGATGGCACCGTATGAAGCTTTATATGGTTGTAAATGTCGAACTCTATTGTACTAGACCGAGCTTAGTGAGAAAAAGATTCATGGGATTGATTTGATCAGAGCGATTGAAGAGAAAGTAAAAGTAATTCGTGATAGTTTGAAAGCAGCTTTAGATCAACAGAAATCATATGCAGATTTAAAACGTAAAGATATTGAATTTCATATTGGCAACAGAGTGTTTTTAAAAGTATTGCCGTAGAAGAAGATTCTTCAATTTGGTTGCAAAGGAAAATTGAGTCCGCGATTTACCGAACAGTATGAGATTATCGAGGGAATAGGGCCAGTGGCATATCAGCTAGCTTTATCGATAGAAATAGAAAAGATCCATAATGTATTTCATGTGTCAATGTTACGACGATATCAATTGGATCCTTCGCACATGATTTCTCTGGCAGAGATTGAAATTCAGCCCGATATGTCGTATAGTGAAGAACCGATCAAAGTTTTGGCCCGAGAGATTAAAAGTTAAGAAACAAAAGCATAGCTTTAGTGAAGGTAATTTGGCAATGTCACGGTGTTGAAGAGGCTACACAGGAACCCGAGGAAGCTATGAGGAAACAGTACCCTAACCTATTTTCTGGTAAGATTTTCGGGGACGAAAATTCCTATGGGAGAGTTGTAACAGCCCGCTTTTAGTAAAATTGAAATAGTGGTTTTGAGACCACAAATTTGAGTTGAAATAATTATTTTATTATTGTTTTAATGTCTATACCATGTTAGTAGTCTAGTATAAAAATTTCGTTAATAAATTTTACCATTTGCATGTTTAATTCGATGAAAAGGACCAAATTGCAAAAAAGAAAGACTTGAGTTCTATAAGCTAAAGGGATCTAATAGCTATGATATTAAATGGTTAGAGGGTTTATGTTGTAATTAAACCATTGATGATATGAGTGGACTTTTATGGACATCATTTAAATGATTTTAAATGTTATATACCAAGGTTAATTAAGTAAATTGTTAAATAAATAAAGTAAAATAAAGAAAAACACATGGATATCATCATTTTCGCTTCATCTTCACCGAAATTAACCTAAAAGAAATCCATTAATGGAGCTTGGAGGTTCGGCTATGTATTAACCTTGCATGTAAGTGTATTTTCATCTCGTTTTTAATGATTTCTATGTTTCTGGAGTCGCCGTATCTTAATCTAGCTAGCCCAGGGACTAATTTGTAAAGATGTTAAAAAGGTTAGGGTTTTCCATGAATGTGTGCATGTGATTTTTGATGATTGATGGAAGAAAATGAATCTTTGTTGATAAATAAACAACTTTTCTAAAGTGATTTTTGTTGAAATTTTCAATTAAGGTTTTATTTGTAAAATGTATAAAATTCATAGTGAAATGTGTGAATTAATGAATATATTGGGCTGCTATGAGTCTATATAGAATTCCGCTAGCTTAGTATGTGGATGGAATTGCATGAATTTGCATTTTTATGGGCTAGGGACTAAATTGTAAAGAATTCAAAGGTTTAGGGGAAAAATAGTAATTTTTCCATAACATGAATTTTGGATTAAATTGAATAAAATGATATTTAAATAAGTTAAATTTGATTATATAGATCAGGAAAAGCAACGTTCAAATCTATATCGAGGGAAAGATAAAGTATTGGACTAGTTAATCCTATTTCGTCATTTTTGTGATTGAAGGTAAGTTCGTATGTTTAATAAGCATTTAATTACATATGTTTAAATGCTAAATTGATATAATTGTGATGATACGATACCATGGAAATTCTCGACGAGTATCGACAATATATAAATCTCGGTTGAACCTTAGGAATATATAGGATACAAATGACATGTCATTAGGGGTTACCGTGTTTTGGGTGTTGGTCCGTACATTCTACCTATGGCTGAGTTTTCCGGCATGTGTTGCAGTTACTCGTTAGCTTGTGTCAGCAACACCATGTAGCTACATCTCAACCGTCAGCTTGTGTGAGCAAACCCAGTGATAGCTCGAGAGTGAGTATATGAGATATGAGATAGAGATGGTTTCGACCATGTTTTAGCATTTAGTCTGCGGGATTCCTGAGTATCTGATAGTATTCCAAATGGTTCAACAGGCAAAGTTGATGGTATGAAGATATAAAATATGATACGAACCAGTACAGATAATTCTGAGAAGTTTGTCATGTAATTCATAGTCGATGTACTCATACATGACTAACAAGATTATTTTTATGTGCTAACCTTTGTATTTGATTGTAACTTACCTATGTTTACTTATACTTCTTTAAATTGTGAATGAATAGTAAGTTGTACTTTTCGCCATAGGAGCTTACTAAGCTTAGTAGCTTACTTTGTTTACTTTTTCGTGTTTTATAGTTATTTCGAAACTTGCTCGGATTGGAATTTTTCGGAAATCCTATCACACTATCTAGCCGTTATTTTCGTACTTTTGAACTTTGTGTGTTTTGGTTATATGGCATGTATAGGTCATTTGGCTAATGGAAGGCTATATGTTTTGGTTATGTAAATAGTCATTTAATATGACTTGATTTGGCATATGTTGGTATTTGTATGTATATATGTGGTTATTCTCATTTTGTGTGTATTTGGATTGCCATGGAAATGCCTTGATTGTGGTTTAGAAATTTTGAGCATCTTGTGGTTGAGATTGAGAAATGGTATATTGGTTATGTGTTAGGCACAAAAATATATATGTATTTGACCCTTTAGGTGATTTTCGAAAGTGATATTGGCATGATTTTGAATGCTCAATTGTGAAGTTTATGAGCATAGTTTATTGTTGGTATTGGTATATCATGATTTGGACTTGGTTATGATTGGTTATGATTTGGACTTGGTCATATGCTATTTGATGTGTTTAGGTTGATGCAAGTCTGAATGTGAAATGTGGCTTGAAACATAGCCTATTTTTGTCTATACAGGCAAAGACATGGGCGTGTGTCTCAACCGTATGTGACACACGGCTAGGTGACACGGCCGTGTGTCCCTTGATACTTATTTAGAAACCAAAACCAAGTTAGTAGCTTCACATGGCCTAGCACACGAGCATGTGAGGCCATTTCGAAGGGTACACGGGCTAGTCACACGGGCATGTGGTTAGTCTTGTGACCCAAGTCAAAGAGTTACACGGGGTCAGACACAGGTTGGGATAAGGCTAAGTGATCCCATTTCGAATTTGAACACAGCCTGTGACAAAGGCATGTGTCCCATGTACTTTGAAAATTTTCAATGTTCTATCAAAATTTCCATAAGTATTTGAATTAGTCCTGAACTACTTCTAATGTTTGTTTTAAGCCCCGAGGGCTCGTGTTAGGGACTATATAACTGTATTTGAATAACTTTTTCTTAGAATTGTGAAATGAATGTGAAATGTATGGTTGTTTAAGAAATAGATCCGGTAATGTTCTGGTACCCTATTCTGGCGACGGATACGGGTTAGGGGTGTTACAATCCCAAATATAATATCGTGAGTCTCTTTTGAAATGTGATTAGCTGGAAGAAATAATACTTGTAGCGAGGTAATTTACCATATCTACAAACCATGGGTAAACTGTCTGAGCTGACAGAAGACTTTCATCCGGGAAGTCATCTTTAAGAGGTGTGTCATCTTTTAAAAAGGGAATTCGACTCAAATGATCAACTACTAAGTTCTCACTTCCTTTCTTGTCTGATAAACCATAAAAGTAACATATTTTAATCCCACATTTAGCGTATTTTTGGATGATTTATCCTTTGATTTATGTAAAAAGCTGCTCTTAATCCTTTCTTTTCATGTTTTATACTCAGGAGAGCACCCAATGATGAAAAGAACGAAAAATAGGCCCAAAATGGAGTAAATGGGCCATATCACGAAATCCACACGGCTTGGGCCTAGGACCACACGACCGTGCCTCATTCAACAGGCTCAAACACGGCCTGGCCACGACTTACATAGGCGTGTGCCATAGGCGTGTCCCTGCTGCGGCCAAGACGAGTTTTACTCAGATTTGGATACTTGGAGGTAAAGAAACACATTCCAAAGCCTATTCAAACAGCCAAATAGGAATCCTATTCGGATTAGGATACTTGGAGGCCAAGTAAGGCATCTCAAAGCCTATATAAACATCTTAGGGGGCAACTTGAAAGGGAGTTCGGCAGAAGCCGGAACCCACAGTGATTAGTTAGGCCAAGGAGCCGAGCCGAAAAGGTTAGATTTGTGGGAAACACTCAAAGATAGCCAGTTGATCCATCTCAAGAAGTCGGAATTCTACTCAAGATGGAGGATTTCTCCTTCAATTCCTTCAGAGGGTTTTAGGGATTTCTTATGTTTTTTTTTTTATCTTTTCTTCTGAGGTATTTTCTTTTATAGTTGTGAACTAAACCCTTCAGATACCTGAAGGGGATGAAACTTAAGAGGAATCTTGTTATTGTTTTCTGAACCATATGATAAATACTTGATTTGTTCTTAATTATGTGTTCTTAATTCTTGTGTTGATATTTTCGGGATATTGATTAAAGTATGATGTGCTTAGGTGGAGGAGCAAAAGTCCCTGCCTAAGAGTAGATCTAGCATAATTAAGTAGAGCTGATCGCACGCCTAGAGATAGGGTGACGAGATTTTGCCGGAGTAGTGTGAAACCTAATATGGGATTCCATAGATCGAGTTAATGCGATTCTAAGGGTTTTAATTAGAAAGAGATTTCAATTAATCAACCTAGGGTTAGACGTTATTCGCCTCGAGAGAGGGTTTAATATAAATTAAGGAATCTTATGGATCAAGTCAAGTGAATACATCGTCTGGTTCAGTGTTAGATAACAAGTGAAGTCTAGGTGGATTCTTCCTAAGGGCATCGTCTTAATCAACTGAGTTTTTCCAACAGTATTTCCCCAATTCATTCTTTTTGTCTTTGCGTCTTTAGCTTAGTAGTTAATTAAAATTAGATTAAACAACAAACTCACTTATTTTAGGCTAGATAATAAAAAGAAAATTAGTATTAGTACTTTTAGTTCCTTTGGGTTCGACAATCCGGTCTTGCCTAAGCTATACTACTATTCGATAGGTGCACTTGCCTTAAGTCGTTGTCAGAGTTAGTTTTCGGTTCAATCATTCTCTTTTTATAAATTTTAAGACTCGGTAGACATGATCAAGTTTTTGGCGCCGTTGCCAGGAAACTAAAATATTAAGAACGCTCAATTTTTATTACTGTAGCCATATTTTATTATTGCAATTAATTTTTTTTTTACTTTGCTAATTTTTCTTCTTTTATTTGATTTTGGCAGATAGAGGAGATGGCACTGAATAACTATCAGTGGCAAGTTATGAGGACAAAGCCAACAAAAGCAGTCGATATCTACAACCTCGACCCAATAACCATGCTATCAAATTAGTTGGAGCTTTTAAGTAAGAAAATTAATGGTTTATGTGGTTCTTCGTAGGTATATCCAGTCATGCAGTATGAAACAAGTGAAGGCGTGGTGAATCCTGAGTACCCACCCTACGGACATTGCATGGGAAGAGAACAAGTCAACTATATGGGTAACTACGCTAGACCTCAAAATAATTTTTTATGATAACACTTATAATGCATATTGGAGGTACTATCCCAATTTCTCGTGGGATGATCAAAGTAGCCAAAGACCGGAACTTCCTCCAGATTTTCAACAACCACCTCACCACCAGGAAAAGAAGCTGAACCTCGAGGAGATGCTGACAAGATTCATAGCAAACACCGAAATAGCACTCAAAAATAAAGAAGCATGGATTCAAGGGATCGAGGATTAGTTAGATCAGCCCGCTAAGCTGATCTTGGAACAACCACAAGAAAGCTTGCCAAGCAACACTGAAACTAACCCAAAAGAGCAAATTCAAGCCGTAACATCTCATGACAGTGAAAGGTTAGTGGAATCTGACCCGAGGCAAGAACCTGTGGTAAGTGAAGGTAAGGTTGAGGTGAGCCATGAAATACCAAGACCGGCAATTACAGAGTACCAACCTCGTATACCATATCCCGAAGCAATGAAGAAGGACAACACAGAGGAACAGTTTGGTAAGTTTCTAAAACTTTTAAAGAAATTACATATTAACTTATCATTTCTCGAAGCTCTTTCGCAGATGCCCGATTATAGAAAATTTTTAAAAGAGCTATTGACAAACAAACGGAAGCTAGACGAGGCATCGCATGTGGAGCTAAACGCAATGTGCTCAGCAATTCTACAAAATAAACTGCCACGGAAATTAAAAGATCCAGGGAGTTTTACAATTCCATGTTTAATTGGTAGTTTATCTATTGATAATGCTTTAGCTGATTTAGGGGCAAGAATCAATGATATGCCTTATAAAATGTGTAAACAACTAGGTCTAGGGAAACCCAAACAAACTACGATGAACATTCAATTAACTGATAAAACTATCAAAATTCCTAGGGTATAATATAGGATGTTCTAGCCAAATTTGATAAATTCGTATTCCTAGCAAACTTTGTAGTTTTAGACATGGATGAGGACAATAATATTCCTTTAATTTTAGGAAGACCCTTTTTAGCAACTGCTAGAGCTAAATTGATGTCGACACAGGCGAACTCATACTTCGTGTAGGTAACGAATCAATCAGTCTTAAAGCTCTTAACTCAGCTAGGACATCAAGTGATAAAGGTGAGAAAGTAAATTCAATTGATGACCAAACTGTTTAATCTTCCTCACAGGAAACACCACGAAGCTACAAAACTGAACCTAATCCTGGATCCCGTGCCAATAAAGAAGTAATTCATGAGTACCGAAGGCTTCATATCGACGAACTAGACGAGTGGAAGACACACTTCAAAGAAAAATTTAAAATACACGAAGCAAAACGAGGCAACTCCATGACAAACTTAACGATGGGACAACCCATCTTAAGATAGGAGATCAGGTACTCAAAATCTTCCCAGATGGAACAGTCGAGGTAACTAGTCCCAAAATCAGCACCTTTAAGGTAAACACTACTTGACTTAAACTTTATATCAATAACCGAATTGATCACATGAGAAAGGATTTTCACCTCCTCAAACCACCATGACCATACGAATGAGAGGTAAAGTCTAGCTTAAGACTATAAACGAGCGCTTCTCGGGAGGTAACCCGAGCATTAACCCTATTAATTTTTACATTTTTTATTTTTTTACTTTTACTTTTCCTTTTAGCACCTAATCATAAACTAGCTAAAGTACAGATTTCCATACCACACGGCCTTGCACACGGCCCTGACCGTGGCCATGTGGCCACCACAGAAAGGTACAAGGGCGGGGCCAACTACCAGATCCATAATTTCTATTTAACCCCCTTCTCCCCTTCCTTTTCCCGTTATCTCTCTTCTTTCATTTACCTTTATTTATTTTTATTTTTATTTTTTTCATTTTATTTATTATATTCTTCTTATTCTTCGTACCATTTAGATTTAGCTTAGGATACAATAAAATCAGGACGGCTGCTTCGAGGATTCAATTTCAAACGGTTCGAAACGCTTCCCTATGTTCATCTCAAATCCTATCCGGTTTCTTTTCATTGGTTTTATCCAAAATTTAGGAAGTTTCACTTCTCTCCTTATCTTATGATTACTAAATTACTATTATCATTATCTATCTTTGTACATTGAGGGCAATGTACATCTTAAGTGTGGGGGGGGTTAACTATAGTATTATTTGAAAATCCCTGAATTATGCCTTGCTCGAAAGTAAAGTCTCTCATATTATGATTAGAATGAAATTTCCATGATTTATGATTTTTATTGATATGTTTTGGATTAAGTCATTGATAATTGTGCACTGATGAGTTAATTTGAAGGATACTAGAGAATTAAGCATGATAAGTCTATTTTTCTAGAATTAAATTTTTTTTTTTAGGTTGTCTACCTAAATCTGAATGTTACCATGAACTTTGAAATTTATGAGGTTGACATCAAAAACCCATAATTTTTTATGAGATTCTGAGCCCTATAGAGCATACATTCTTTCGTGCTCACTTTTTTGATTATGAATGTGTCAACACTGATTTGTTATTCTAGAACTTGCTTCGGTTATACATGTCGAGACCACACCTTTGATTTGGTATACAGAGATGATAAAGGCACCTAGGATTTAACCCACTTACTCCATCAAAAGGCTTACCTTCATAATTAACCCCTCGTAAACCCCGTTTAATCCTAACAATCCTTTTTATTAACTTACCTACTAATATTAACCCAAAACCCTTTTGTATTTGTTATCACCATTCCTTGACTCCCTTTTTGTCGAGATTTGATTTTGAGCAGTTGCCTAACTATGCTCTATATTTCAGTTGTAAAAGTTCTTTCCTATTATTACTTAATTATGTGTTCTTAAAAAAAACACAAAGTATATTCATTATTACTTTTGTGATTAGGTGAGCTTACACATTAAATTCCAATTATTGAAGAAGCTCATACTAGAGTATTATCAACAGTAGTATTATTAGTCTTCGATTGATGTAATTATTTAAGATTAGTTCATCTTTCTAGTTAGGTAAATTGTCAGGTCAATCTCGATTCTAACCTTCTAATTCAGCCTATATCCATACCCTTAACCTAAGCCCCGTTACAACCCTGTAAAGACCTTTTGATTTGTGTATCATCTCATAGTTTAGTGGTGGAGATTTGATTTTCATGCAAGCTTATAAGATTAACTCTTCATGTTTGACTTTTGAGTGCTTAATTCTGAACCTTAAACACTTCGAGTGATTTGAGTGAATCTTTAGCGAGGATGTCAATTCTTGTCAGTTTTGAATCAAAGGTAATTATTTAGATAAGGGGAAACGCCTATGTTTTCGTGCTACAAATGTATGACTTTGATTGTTTGAGTCTTTAAGACCCTTTGAGTTGAATTATCCATGTATGAATTATCTTTGAATTATGATGAAGCATTATTGATGAATTTTATAAATCAAGGAAGTTTGTTTTAATTGTGAGTTGAGAATTTTGCTTGAGGACAAGCAAAAGCTTAAGTGTGGGGGTATGTGATAAACCATAAAAGTAACATATTTTAATCCTACATTTAGCATATTTTTGGATGATTTATCCCTTGATTTATGTAAAAAGGTGCTCTTAATCATTTCTTTTCATGTTTTATACTCAGGAGAGGACCTAATGATGAAAAGAACGGAGAACGGGCCCAAAGTAGAGTAAATGGGCCATATCACGAAATCTACACGGCCTGGGCCCAGGACCACACGGCGGTGCCTCATTCAACAGGCTCGAACACGACTTGGCCATGACTTACACGGAAGTCTGCCATGGGAGTGTCCCTGCCGTGGCCAAGAGGAGTTTTACTCGGACTTGGATACTTAGAGGCAAAGAAACACATTCCAAAGCCTATTCAAACACCCAAATAGGAATCCTATTCGGATTAGGATACTTGGAGGCCAAGTAAGGCATCTCAAATCCTATATAAACACCTTAAGGAGCAACTTGAAAGGGAGTTCGGCAGAAGCCATAACCCACAGTGGTTAGCTAGGCCAAGGAGCCGAGCCAAAAAGGTCAGATTTGTGGGAAACACTCGAAGATAGCCAGTTGATCCATCTCAAGAAGCTGGAATTCTACTCAAGACCGAGGATTTCTCCTTCAATTCCTTCAGGGGGTTTTCTTATGTTTTGTTTTATCTTTTCTTCTGAGATGTTTACTTTTATAGTTATGAACTAAACCCTTCAGATACCTGAAGGGGATGAAACTTAAGACGAATCTTGTTATTGTTTTCTGAACTATATGATAAATACTTGATTTGTTCTTAATTACGTGTTCTTAATTCTTGTGTTGATATTTCCGGGATATTGATTCAGGTATGATGTGCTTAGGTGGAGGAGCAAAAGTCCCTGCTTAAGAGTAAATCTAGCATAATTAACCGAAGTTGATCGCACGCCTAGAGATAGGGTGACGAGATTTTGTCGGATTAGGGTGAAACCTAATATGGGAGTGCATAGATCGAGTTAATGCGATTCTATGGGTTTTAATTAGAAAGAAATTTCAATTAATCAACCTAGGTTTAGACGTTATTCACCTCGAGAGAGGGTTTAATATAAATTAGGGAATCTTACGGATCAAGTCAAGTGAATACATCGTCTGGTTCAGTGTTAGATAACAAGTGAAGTCTAGGTGGATTCTTCCTAAGGGTACCGTCTTAATCAACTGAGTTTTTCCAACAGTATTTCCCCAATTCATTCTTTTTGTCATTGCGTCTTTAGCTTAGTAGTTAATTAAAATTAGATTAAACAACAACCTCACTTATTTTAGGCTAGATAATAAAAAGAAAGTTAGTATTAGTACTTTTAGTTCCTTTGGGGTCGACAATCCGGCCTTGCCTAAGCTATACTACTGTTCGATAGGTGCACTTGTCTTAAGTCGTTGTCAGAGTTAGTTTCCAGGTTCGATAATTCTCTTTTTATAAATTTTAAGACTCGATAGACACGATCATTATCCTTAATCTCGAGATTGAATTCTTGTTAGAGAATAATCCATCGAATCCGTTTAGGTTTTGCCTCTTTTTCCCCGCTCAAATATGTAACACCCCTAACCTTTATCTGTCCCCGAAATAGGGTTATGGAGTATTACCGGACTTTTTATATCAAATACAAACATTTCATATCATTTAACCTACATATCAGAAACTAATCATAAATCACTCATATTGTCCCTTGTATGAGCCCTCGAGGCCCAAAATACACATTAGAAACAAATCGGGACTAAACCGGAAACTCAAAGAATTTTTCACAAAACTTCAAACTTTTTCTTAGGTGCAGGAGACACACGCCCGTGTGGCCAAGCCTTATGGCTCACACGATCAAGAGACAGGCCCGTGTCTCAGGCCATGTGGGCATTCAAAATAGGGTCACACAGTCATGTCCCAACCCATGTCCAAGTTAGGGTGCTTATTGACTCGGGTCACACGGCCAAGCCACATGCTCGTATGCTAGGCCGTGTGAGCATACTGTCTTGTAAAATTAATAGTGCAAAGGGCCTATTCTTTCAACAATTTCATACGGTCCGATAAATCTTGGACTCAGCTTCCCTTTCTTACCGAATTGTAACACTTTTTTTCCACGGAGAGAATTTTAAGAATACCTGATCACCAACAGCAAATTCTATATCTCTTCTTTTCAAATCTGCATACAATTTCTGACGATTAGAAGCAGCTTTCAAACTGTCCTGGATAATCCAAACTTTATCCTCAGTTTATCAGATCAAGTCAACTTCTACTAGTTTGGATCCACTGAATTCAGATCAGTACAATGGCGTCTTACACTTCCGCCCATAAATAGCTTCAAACGGTGCCATTTTTATACTGGATTAATAGCTATTATTATATGCAAATTCAACTAACGGTAAATACCTTTCCCAGCTATGTAACAGCCCGATTTTGACCCTAATTGAAATAGTTGTTTGGGACCACAAATTTGAGTCTGAAAAATATTTTAATATTATTTTCTATGTTAATTATGTGTGAATTTACATGTGTGAAACTTTCATGAATTAATTTCATTGTTTGTGTGCTTAATTTGAGAAAAAGGGCTTAATCACATAAAATGAAAATTTGATGGTTAAATAGGAAAGTGCCTAATTGTTGTTGTCTTTATAATTTGGAGGTTTTATGTTGTAATTTAGCCAATAATAAAAGGTAGTGGATGGCATATTGGTTAGTATATATAGTTTTATATATATATATATATTATAAAAGTTAAAATAATAATAACATAATATAATGTTATAACAAAACAAACATAAGTTAAAAAGCCATTATCATCTTTTTTTACTGACCGCCATTATCATCTTTTTTTACTGACCGAATGTAGAAGAAAATAAAAAAAAGAAAATAACAAGCTTAGGGTTTGGCCATTGTTGAAGCTTGATTAAGGCATGTAACTAGCTCAATTTTTGATAATTTTTATGTTTTTGAGATCGTTGCTAAGTTATCTTCAAAGCCTATGTCTTAATTTTTGAATTTAATGATGATTTTGTGTTTTGCCATTGATGATAGCTTCTGATTTTTGTTGTTTGATGATGAAATATTAAAGATATGTGTTAGAATATCATGTTTTGTCTTTGGATTTTTGATGAATTTAAGTAATTTGGACTAAATTCTGAAAATAAATTTTCAGGGACTGAAATGTGAAGTAAATGAAATGTATGGACTTGTAAGGGCAGGGGTGATATTCGGCCTACCTATGGTGATGTGAAATTTTGTGTATTTTGTGTTTTATGTGATAGGGGCTAAATTGCAAAAAGTGTAAAATGTCAGGGGTAAAATGGTAATTTACCCGTTTATGTGTTTTGGATTAAATTGAATGAATATGTGGTTAAATTAGTTAAATTTGAATTTATTTAGATCAAGAACGGAAGAAAACGAAATTAGATCGAGGGAAATCGAAAGTAGTCGAATAGTCGATTATACTGTCCGAGAACATCTGAGGTAAGTCTATAAGCATTTAAATGTTGTTATATTCACGAATATATAAATGTTATGTGATAAATTGAATTGTTTGAATATATATAAGCCTTGGCTAAATGTGATTTTGAGATAGGGAACTATGTTTCGAGTTTGGTTCAATCGAGATTCGATGTCCGAAAGTCCCGTACGAACCCTTGGAATAGATAGGATACATATGTCATGACATAGGATTTCCGATATGTGTTACCGTGTAAGACCACGTCTGGAACATTGGATCGACTTGTGTTTAGGTGTAATGTCTGGGACATTGGCATCGTATTTGATTCGTGTAAGACCCTGTCTGGGACAGTGGCATCGATATGTGATTGCATGTAAGACCACATCTAGGACGTTGGCATTGTACGAGCTTCTGACTATCCGCGTATCCTTTTTAATTCTGAACAGTTCAATGGGCAATGTGAAGTAAAGACCGAATGTGAATTTGAATTACAGATTCAGGTATGTGGTAGTTATTTGTTTATATGGAAACAAGGTAAGTTGGCATAACGCCCCAAAAATGTGGGGTTTTTAATTTTGCTGAATTTGCTTAAATTCCATGATGTGCTTGAACGGCTAGTTATTTAAGTGTGTTTGAGGGTTTTTAGGAAGCCTGGGTTTGAGTCTGAACCTTGGAAAAATTTTAATTTTTTCTCATAAGTGAAATTGGCAGTTAGCAGTAGGACTTATGTATAAATATGTGTGTTTATGTGTCACAAAAAGAGCTTGTGTCTTAGTAGCTGTGGCGTCACTAAGATGGCAAGGGGAGTGGGGTTCGAATCCCATGAGTAGCAAATGGAGGCTTTTATTTTATGTCTTGGGGGTGGGAGAGGTAGAGTTTGGATCAAACTATGCAAAGAAGGTTGAAGAATTGGTGAACAATTTCGAATGGAAGACTGGGAGCAGTTCAAGGAGGATTTTGTGGAAAGTTGAAGGAGTTTGAATGTAAGGGGGAGTTTGGCCGAATTTAGAGAGCTTGAGTAGGGGGAATTTCGGCCAAAGGTTGTCAATTGGCTGCATTTTTGGCTTGTGAGAGTGTTGGAGTGCCAAATTTTCTCTGGCATTTTTCAAGTGTTGTTTTGCATTTTGGTACATTTTTTGACATTTCGGGTCTTTTCCTTTTCATTTCACCTCTACTGAATTCACATATTCTCCCTTCCTTCTCGCTTTATTGTTTCTCACCTTCCTTCTTTCTTCTTCACTTTCTTTTGCTATTTGCCGAATTGGTAGGCCTCTCCTCTTTTACCTTCTTTTCTTCTTCCCTTAATTCATCCCTTGCCGAATCTATTTCCTTTCCCTTTTTCTTTTTAAGATGACTAAACTTGTTGTGGCCTAAACACATTCTTTTCTTCGTTCCTTCTTTTCTTTGTTCCTAACCTTTTTCCGAATCTCTTCGATTTTGTGCTAAATGGATACTCTTGCCGAATCTTGGCCGACTTCTTTTTTTATGCTCGGTTCTGTATCTCTTGAGCCGAAAGGTTGTTTTGTTTTCCTTTGTTGCCGTGGTTAACTGTATAACTAACACCTTATCTTCGTTCAAACGTTGCTAGGGACTCGCTTTCCGTAACCAAGGGGTAGGCGATTACCCTTCCCCTGCAAGAGATCTCTCGATCGGTGGTAAGTAGTGATAGTTTGATCAAACGGTTTCAATATTATGGTGGTGTTTTAACAAGGGTTGAGACTAATTGTTAGAACTATTGATTTCATAGGTGCTTAATCTTGGGAGCTTCAACCTACAACCCATAACAGGTGTGTAATCGTACACCCGATTTTGGTTCTATCAATATGACGTATGAAGGTGTGTATTCACACCCCTGATAGATTGTGAATCGACTAAAGCTGAAAAACCGTTAAGCTGAAACTTCGGCATCTGAGGGCTCTCGAGCGTGCAAGCGCTCGTAAAGATAAATCGAGCCACAATCGTTGGCGATAGACCTTTGAGGCTGCCTCGAACATTCTTGTGGGCTAGAGTCGTAATGGGCCTCGTTGGGTCGAGATGGGCATTGGGCCCATGGACCCCACGTGGGTAAAATTTACAATAGTGTCAGATAATGGATTGGGCTGCGAACTTCGCATAGTCGCGACCAAAAATGGGCTGAATGGGCCACACGAGTGTGTGGGCCCGCTTGGGCCGAAAACTGGGCTTTGGGCCCAATTACACTGTTTTTACCAAAAAGGGTATCTGTGTCACTCGAGGCGACTGTAGGCCTTCGGAAAGGCCGTGTTAGGAAAATTACTGAAATACCCTCGATGGGTAAAATTGAAAAAATACCTCGAAGGGTAAAATTAGCGAAATACCCTCAATGGGTAAAATTACCAAAACACCCTCGAAGGGTGAAATTACCAAAATACCCTCGAAGGGTAAAGTTACCAAAACACCCCCGAGGGGGGAAATTATTGTTTTACCCCTAATCGACAAAAAAACTGATATACCCCTAGTGGTAGTAAGTGATGCGATGTGATATTTATATGATTATGATTGATTATATTTGTGACATACTGCATACACGAATTATCTATGACACGACATTTTGCATTAGGGTGGGGACTTGTATTTGGAGGAAGTACTGTACTAGTGGCTCTGCCACGTTTTCACTGTTATAGTGGCACTGTAACACCTCTATCCCTTATCCGTCGCCGGAATGGGTTAAGAGCGTTACCAGACAAATCGAAAACTTAATCAAACAATTCATCAAGTATCACATCGAATACAATCATAGTGTCCCTTATTGCAGTCAACAAGACCTTAAGCATGTTCAGAAATAGGGTGGAGACTAAATCAGAACACTAACAAAATTTTAAGAAAATTTAAAACTTTTCTAAGTTTCAGAGGTTACACGCTCGTATGGGCAGGCCGTGTGCCTCCCACGGCTGCTAGACACACCCGTGTGTCCTCCCACGGCTGCAATTCACTACTACATCATGCACGATTAACCAATCCATACCGAGGATAATATCAAACTCACCAAATGGTAGTAACATCAAATCAGTCGAAAAACATGAATCTCGAATCATCAAAAGACAATTCTTGCACACTCTATCAACTAACACACACCGGCCCAAGGGATTCGAAACCCGAATCACAAACTCAGTAGACTCAACAGGTAGAGTCTTGCTAGACACTAATGTTTCACACACATAGGAATGGGTTGAATCGGGATCAATCAAAGCAATTACACTAGTATTAAAGAGAGTAAATATACCACTGATGACATCTGGAGATGAAGCCTCCTCTCGGGCATGAATGGCATAGGCTCTAGCTGGTACACGAGCCTCTGATCGAATAGCTATATCCGAAGTCCCTCTCTGAGTGCCGCTCCTACCTCCCACATTTCGGGGTGGTCTACCTCTAGCTGCAGTACCGCTCGTTCTTGCACTCTAAGCATTATCCTTTTTAGCTAACTCTGGACAATCCTGAATGAAGTGATTCTGTGAACCACACTTGTAGCAAGCTCGATTGTGATTTGCCCCAACATTCACCAAAATGTCGCCTACCACAATGTTGACACTCGGGCTTATTCGATTGAGTATTGCCGACACTAGAAATCGAGGTAGCTCGTGAACTCACTGGTGGTCGTTCTCGTATAGAGATCCCTGTATTAGCTTTGGATCGGCTACTGTCATTTTTAAACTTCTTTGATGATGTTTAAGGAAATTTATCCGCTGATCTCTTACAGAAATCTCTAGCTTCAAACTCAGCTTTTCGTTTTTCTTTCCCCAGCTCTTCGGCATTACAAACTCGCCCAACAAGTACCACGAACTCATTTATTTCAAGTATGCCAACCAGTAATTTTATATCTTCGTTTAACCATTCTTCAAATCTTCTGCACATAGAAGCCTCAGATGAAACACACTCGCGGGTGTACCGGCTGAGTCTCACAAACTTGCGGTCGTACTCAGGTACGGTCATACGACCTTGTTTAAGCTCGAGAAATTCCTTGCATTTCAGATTTATGAATCACTAGCTAATGTATTTCTTGCGAAACTCTGTCTGGAAGAAGTCCAAAGGAACTCGTTCCTTTAGGACTAACGGGGTACCACTGGTACTACAAGTGGAGCATTCGGATTGGGAGGTTGTTGAACAGTCGGATTTGTTCGGATATACTGATTGAACCAATCATTCATTATACTAAAGAAGGCTTGCTTAGCCCTGAAACACCCCAAACCCGGCCCACGAGCTTTGACCAGATTTGGTATGTTCCTCAAGTAAACCGGTTCAAAGTTCTTTTGTTACTTTGGGAAAATAGTGTGTTTTGAAGAAAGTTTGTTTGTGGGTTGGGCTCGAGTTGAAAACAAAATCGTTTTATAATGAAAACCCTTTTAAATTTTAGGTGATAAAACATATAGAATACATTTAAAGTAAATTACTTAATCTTTAACTTAATAAAATTTCGTAACATAATAAATAAAAACAGAAATAAAATAGTGCACTATGGCCTTATTACATCAAATAAACCCAAATAATTTAAAATACTTAAATAAAAATAAAATGTCCAAATAAAATTCCTTGCTGAGCATGGCCACCTTTAAGCTCCTACCGACCCGGTCCATTACTGATCATCACCTGAAAAATGGTCCCTCAACGAGGTGAGTCAACAGACTCAATGTGTACACAACACTAAATCATAATAGAACCAGGCATAACAAATATTACACATTCATATCATAGCATACAAATTATGATACATTCCCAAACCCAAACCTACGAGCCATCTGCTACACTCCCCCGTACCAACCTGTACACCGTGGGGACTACTAAGTCGACCCTCCTTCCGCTACACTCCATATCGCGGTCTTAGGTCACCGCATTTGTGGTCTTAGGTCACCACATTCAGATATCGCGGTCTTAGGTCACCGCATTCAGATTACAGTGGTCTTAGGTCACCACATTCAGATACCACGATCTTAGGTCATCGTGTTCGTGGTCTTAGGTCACCACATTCAGATATCACGGTCTTAGGTCACCGCATTCAGATTACTGTGGTCTTAGGTCACCACATTCAGATACCACGGTCTTAGGTCACCGTGAGATATCACGGTCTTAGGTCACCGTGTTCGTGGTCTTAGGTCACCACATTCACTTCCCCTTTCAATAACCCATGTGCCCCATTTCATACATATTATGCATTAACATGCCAAATTTCACATTCTTATTACTTATCACATGTTAAATATAACATGTTTCATATTCCTAGTAGGAGTAGGAAACGTACCTGAGTACTTAGTACCACATTATGGTACCTTAGCCATATTCACATTCTTAATATCACATATATTAATTAAACATAGCCATAAAACATATTATGAAATAGTGTGGGGTACACACCTGATTAGCTTAACGAATTTCTTGAAATCCCGAAAAATCGATTATCGCTTTAGATCCTAAATCCCTACATTTGGCCACATTTAGTATTTTAGGAAAAAGCCTATTCGGCTAATTTAATCAAATCCCGAAGGATTATCATATCCACTTTCTTACCTTGCTGCCGATTTGATAATTAATCAAATCCTGGAAACTTGTATTCTTCCCCTTTGAAATCGGCTAATCACTAGATCCCTTGAATCGGTTAGTTTTCGGCTTAAAACACATAAAAATAGATCTGACTACTAAAATAGGCCTTGGCCGAATATTCATAGTCACTTACCTTAAGGATCTTAAATCCCAAAATTATCCCTTGGTTATAGCTTCTGTCGAAATCCCTAAAACCACATGTTAGATCAACTTCTAACCTTTAATCACAATCAATGGCCCTTGGTCGAATGTCGATATGACTTACCTTGATGGTCAAATCCAGAAGATCTTTTCCTTTATAGTCGACTATGGCAAAAATCCCGAAAGAATCCTTCCAAATTTCTAATTTAAGAATATTGATGGGATTAGTCCTAGATTTCACAAATCTAAAAGAAAAGAATAGAAATCAAAACTTGTTCTTACCCTTTCTTGAAGAAATCGACAAAGACCTATGCTTGAAGCCCTCAAAGATTCGGCTTTTGATGGATTGGAAAGAAAATAAATTGGCTAATGGTGATATCTTGAATTTTCTGGCTTTGGCTAACAAAAGGAAGAAGAACAAATGCTCTAGGAAATTCTACGAGAGAAGGGTTAAGAGAAAGAATGATGAATGACCCTCTTTTCCTTATATAACCGAATTTACTAACTTAGAATCCCTTACTTGGCCATCACTCTTCTATTTTGATAGCTTTATCTCTTTAATTATCTCCTAAAATAAAAGATAATTCAGCAACTATCCTTACTTAGCAAAATTATTAAACTCAAAGTCCCTTACTTGGCCATCACTTCTCCTTATTTTCCTAATTAAAGAATAATTCCTCATTTATCTCTTGAAAATAATCTAAAATAAATCCATTACTTATCCCTTATTTATCCACTATTTATCTCTTAAAAATAAAAGAATAAAGGCTCCTAAATTATAGCCTTGTGCCGTCCCTTGCCGCTACTCTCTACTACAAAATAAAACTTTTTATTTTGCTTCCCCTGCAGCTCGAACCTTGGCCCAATACCCCAGTATGTGGTGCCATTTCCTGAGGCCCTAAGTGGCATCTTCAAGTGACTTTTCCAAGCCCGTTTGTGTGTCATATTTCACATACATTTTCTCTTAAGACCATCTTGCTTCATGTCCCTCTTTTAAACTTTAAACTTGACATTTCTAAAGCATTTCCTTACATTTCTAAGACATTTCCTTACATTTCCAAGACATTTCCTTACATTTCCAAGACAAGACATTTCCTTCCATTTCCAAGTCATTTCCTTACGTTTCCAAGACAAGACATTTCCTTCCATTTCCAAGTCATTTCCTTACGTTTCCAAGACAAGACATTTCCTTACATTTCCAAGTCATTTCCTTACATTTCCAAGACAAGACATCTCCTTACATTTCCAAGTCATTTCCTTACATTTCCAAGACAAGACATTTCCTTACATTTCTAAGTCATTTCCTTACATTTCCAAGATTCTGAAAATGCACACATCACATCCATAACACATAAGACATAATAATGCATAGGCTATAATCCAGGATGTTACAGTTCTACCCCCCTTAAAAATAATTTCGTCCTCGAAATTACTTGGCTAACTGCATTCCTACTCACCACACTACGCTTATGCTGCGCACTCTGATCTTAATAACACTATCATACTTCCTAGGCATAATCTCTAAGTTCACGTCCCCTAGAACTCATTTCTAACGCCGCGATTTAATCTGATTAAAAATTTTTATGCATCAGAATTTTGTTCCACTTATTAACCGCGAACAATTTTATGAAATAAAGATATTTAGAAGTAGTTCTTTCGATCACACAAAGTTTCAGTTCAAGTTCACTACTCTAATTCAGAGAATACATTCATCCAAACATTCATTCAGTAACATCCATCACACACATTCATTATTTCTATAGTTTTGTCTATTCCTACCCTAGGGGTATTTTCGTAATTTGTCCTACAGGGGTATTTTCGTAATTTTTCAAAATAAGGTTCCTTGTTGATTTTCTCAATAAGGGTATTTTGGTAATTTTACGTTTTCGAGGTATTTTTGGAAATTTTAAAATCCAGGGGTATTTCGGTAATTTTGAAACTCAAGGGTATTTTGGTAATAAACCAGGGTAAATTTGTAAAGTTTAATAATTCAGGGGTATTTCAAAATTTGCAAAACTTTGAGGGTTCTTTTTGTGAATTTGCTTTCTATTTTGGTGATCGTGCAAAAATTTTGGACGTTAGGGTCATTTTGGTAATTTTGTAAGTTAGGGGCAATTTCGTAATTTTTCAAAATTAGGATATTTTGATATTTTGCAAATTAGGGTTTCTGGACTTGTTATAAGTAAGGAAATTTTGCTGAAACTGTGGGTAGTTTGGACTTTTTATAAACCAAGGGCATTTTTTGTAATTTCACAACCAGGGGTATTTAAGTAATTTTTATAAATCAGAAATTTTTTGAAAAAATTTTGTTAAAATAGTTCTCACTAATTGAAAAGGGTAATTTTAAGAGTTTTATAACTAGGGTTTTTTTTTTAAAAAAACACGGCTAGTTCCCTTTTTGGGTTTTAGTTATTGCGTTTAGCCTGTGACTAAGTCCTCTTGGTTAGGGTGAACTGTAGCTACGCACCAGGTAGGATTCCAGCGAAGAGGAAGTGAGTCACTAGGACTGCTTAAGTACCAGGCTCTTTCGGATCCAATCATAGACATGCGCACCATGGTTGCCACACCCTAACTCGGCGACTTAACCACAGGTTTGTTTAATTAGGCACTTAAGTCTTATGTAAGTGTTGGGGAAAACTAATCCTAGGGTTCAAGTACTTATCATGCTAATCTACGTTCCATTCCATTTCTATCCTGCTACAAATCATTCAATAAATCACACAAATGGATAGAAGTACTTACCTGGTGGACTGCGGGTCGGAGACTTGGGTGCCATGCCAAAACCTGCTTATTTCAAAAAAATGTTTTCATAAAACTTATTTGGGCTCGCTTTGAAAATGTTTTGGGCCTTAACCCTCAGGCCGAGAGTTTGAAACGGGCTCTGATACCAAACTGAAAAACCCCAAACCCGGCCCAAGAGCTTTGACCAGATTTGGTATGTTCCTCAAGTAAACCGGTTCAAAGTTCTTTTGTTTTTTTGGGAAAATAGTGTGTTTTGAAGAAAGTTTGTTTGTGGGTTGGGCTCGAGTTGAAAACAAAATCGTTTTATAATGAAAACCCTTTTAAATTTTAGGTGATAAAACATATAGAATACATTTAAAGTAAATTACTTAATCTTTAACTTAATAAAATTTCGTAACATAATAAATAAAAACAGAAATAAAATAGTGCACTATGGCCTTATTACATCAAATAAACCCAAATAATTTAAAATACTTAAATAAAAATAAAATGTCCAAACAAAATTCCTTGCTGAGCATGGCCACCTTTAAGCTCCTACCGACCCGGTCCATTACTGATCATCACCTGAAAAATGGTCCCTCAACGGGGTGAGTCAACAGACTCAATGTGTACACAACACTAAATCATAATAGAACCAGGCATAACAAATATTACACATTCATATCATAGCATACAAATTATGATGCATTCCCAAACCCAAACCTAACAAGCCATCTGCTACACTCCCCCGTACCAACCTGTACACCGTGGGGACTACTAAGTCGACCCTCCTTCCGCTACACTCCATATCGCGGTCTTAGGTCACCGCATTTGTGGTCTTAGGTCACCACATTCAGATATCGCGGTCTTAGGTCACCGCATTCAGATTACAGTGGTTTTAGGTCACCACATTCAGATACCACGATCTTAGGTCACCGTGTTCGTGGTCTTAGGTCACCACATTCAGATATCGCGGTTTTAGGTCACCGCATTCAGATTACTGTGGTCTTAGGTCACCACATTCAGATACCACGGTCTTAGGTCACCGTGAGATATCACGGTCTTAGGTCACCGTGTTCGTGGTCTTAGGTCACCACATTCACTTCCCCTTTCAATAACCCATATGCCCCATTTCATACATATTATGCATTAACATGCCAAATTTCACATTCTTATTACTTATCACATGTTAAATATAACATATTTCATATTCCTAGTAGAAGTAGGAAACGTACCTGAGTACTTAGTACCACATTATGGTACTTTAGCCATATTCACATTCTTAATATCACATATATTAATTAAACATAGCCATAAAACATATTATGAAATAGTGTGGGGTACACACCTGATTAGCTTAACGAATTCCTTGAAATCCCGAAAAACCGATCTATCGCTTTAGATCTTAAATCCCTACATTTGGCCACATTTAGTATTTTAGGAAAAAGCCTATTCGGCTAATTTAATCAAATCCCGAAGGATTATCGTATCCACTTTCTTACCTTGCTGCCGATTTGATAATTAATCAAATCCCAAAACTTGTATTCTTCCCTTTGAAATCGCTAATCACTAGATCCCTTGAATCGGTTAGTTTTCGGCTTAAAACACATAAAAATAGATCGACTACTAAAATAGGCCTTGGCCGAATATTCATAGTCACTTACCTTAAGGATCTTAAATCTTGAAATTATCCCTTGGTTATAGCTTCACATAAAATCCCTAAAACCACATGTTAGATCAACTTCTAACCTTTAATCACAATCAATGGCCCTTGGTCGAATATCAGATATGACTTACCTTGATGGTCAAATCCCGAAGATCTTTTCCTTTATAGTCGACTATGGCAAAAATCCCGAAAGAATCCTTCCAAATTTCGGCAATTAAGAATATTGATGGGATTAGTCCTAGATTTCGACAAATCTAAAAGAAAAGAATAAAAATCAAAACTTGCTCTTACCCTTTCTTGAAGAAATCGACAAAGACCTATGCTTGAAGCCCTCAAAGATTCGGCTTTTGATAGATTGGAAAGAAAAGAAATTGGCTAATGGTGATATCTTGAATTTTCGGCTTTGGCTAACAAAAAGAAGAAGAACAAATGCTCTAGGAAATTCGATAGAGAGAAGGGTTGAGAGAAAGAATGATGAATGGCCCTCTTTTCCTTATATAGCCGAATTTACTAACTTAGAATCCCTTACTTGGCCATCACTCTTCTATTTTGATAGCTTTATCTCTTTAATTATCTCCTAAAATAAAAGATAATTCAGTAACTATCCTTACTTAGCCGAAATTATTAAACTCAAAGTCCCTTACTTGGCCACCACTTCTCCCTTATTTTCCTAATTAAAGAATAATTCCTCATTTATCTCTTGAAAATAATCTAAAATAAATCCATTATTTATCCCATATTTATCCACTATTTATCTCTTAAAAATAAAAGAATAAAGGCTCCTAAATTATAGCCTTGTGCCGTCCCTTGCTGCTAGTCTCTGCTGCAAAATAAAACTTTTTATTTTGCTTCCCCTGCAGCTCGAACCTTGGCCCAATACCCCAGTATGTGGCGCCATTTCCTGAGGCCCTAAGTGGCATCTTCAAGCGACTTTTCCAAGCCCGTTTGTGTGTCATATTTCACATACATTTTCTCTTAAGACCACCTTGCTTCATGTCCCTCTTTTAAACTTTAAACTTGACATTTCTAAAGCATTTCCTTACATTTCTAAGACATTTCCTTACATTTCCAAGACATTTCCTTACATTTCCAAGACATTTCCTTACATTTCCAAGACAAGACATTTCCTTACATTTCCAAGACAAGACATTTCCTTCCATTTCCAAGTCATTTCCTTACGTTTCCAAGACAAGACATTTCCTTCCATTTCCAAGTCATTTCCTTACATTTCCAAGACAAGACATTTCCTTACATTTCAAAGTCATTTCCTTACATTTATCGACAGGGTTACAATATCCGAAAGCCCCATACGAACACCTTATGAATAGTATAAGATACAAATGCCATGACATTAGGATTATCGAGATGTGATTACGTGTAAGACCATGTCTGGGACATTTGCATCATTATATAATTTCGTATAAGACCCTGTCTAGGACAGTGGCATCGATATGTGATAACATGTAAAACCATATCCGGGATATGGCATTGTACGAGCTATATGTGATTTTTGAGTATCTTTAACGATTTTGAATGGTTCAACGGGCAAAGTCAAGTTGAGAAAGAGTGTGTGAATGAGTTAAGTGACTCAGTTATGTACGAGATTCATACAAGTATTGAAAAGGGAAGTATCTGATGAATTCATTTATGATATTGAATATGTATACATTGGGAAAGGTTTGTGAACTTGTATGTGCATATTTATAGTTTGCCTATTGATAGAGATGATGTTGATTCATGATGTACTTATTTGTCTACTTGGTGTGTTCTTCCCCTGATTTATAGATAATCGAAGCTAGCTCAGATTCGGGGATCATCAGGAACATCGTCACACTATTGATCAACTTGTTAGTACTTTTGATGTTATGTATATATGGTATATGGCATGTATAGGCTAGTGTTAAGATGATATGTTTTGAGTTGTGATTTTAGCCATGAGAGTTGGCTTGTAAATGATGTACATGTTGGTATGTATTTGGCCATCTAAGTTGGCTTAATTTATAAATTTGGTAAGTGATATGTGATGTATATATATGGCATTGTGTTTTGTCATGTTGTGGCTTAATTTTAATATGATAATTTGGTATGTTTTATGACATGAATTAGTTGACAAGATGATAAGAAAACTGCATAGAGAGGATAGATGAAATTGTTGGTAATGGCATATTGTTTTGGTATGTTTATGGTTATGATTTGAGTAGTGAAATGGTTGAAGATGAAATGGCATGATTTGTGTATGAATTGGCATCTTTTGGTTGCCTATAAATGTGTTGAAACGGTATTAATTTGGATATATAGGTGAACATGAGAAAGTGTGGCAAATTGGCCTTGCAAATGGCCTATTCTTGTCCACACAGGGATAGACATGGGCGTGTGTCTCAGCCATGTGCGACATATGGTCATGATACATGGCCGTGTTTCCCTGGTGTTAAAATTGAATTGAAGTCAGTACGCTCCACACGGCCTTATACACGAGCGTTTGACCGGCCTTGTGGCACAAGTCAGTATACCTCCTAAATGGCATACGGCCTTGCATGCGGGCGTGTGACTTGGATGTGTTGCATAAGTCAGTATACCCTACAAGTTTGGCACAGCCTAACACACGACCTGGCACACGAGCTTGTGTGGCCATTTCGAAGGGCACACGGGCTAGACACACGGGCGTGTGGTTAGCCATGCGACCCAAGTCAGTATGTATGTCCTATTTTCACATGGCCTGGGACACGGGCGTGTTACCCTTTTATGTTTGAAAATTTTCTAAGTTTTTGAGAATTTTTGTAAGTTATCTGTTTAGTCTTGAACCACTTCTAAAGCATGTTTAATGCCTCATAGGCCCTTATAAGGGACAATGTGATTATGATTGAATGGTATTTGAGAATGGATGCATAAATGTATGTTGTATGTTGTGATTTGATCGGTAATGCCTCGTAACTCTATTATGGCGATGAATACAGGTTAGGGGTGTTACAATTCCACTTCAAACATCAATTTTTGTATGTGCAGTAATTAGGAATGGTCTTCCGAGTAGAATATCAGAAACATTTTTGAGTGGTCATCCTCCATCCTCCATCTCAATGATGTAAAAGTCTGCAGGAAAAATTAGTTCATTTACCTTTACGAGGACATCTTCTAACACCCCTTCTGGATATATGCATGACTTATCCCTATTTCTTTCAAAAGACCTGTGTTTAGCAATTTAAAAATAGATAAAGGCATTACATTAATTGAAACACCCCAAACCCGGCCCACGAGCCTTGACCGGACCTGGTATGTTCCTCGAGTAAAACGGTTCAAAACTTCTTGATTACTTTGGAAAATTCGGATGGTTTTGAAAGAAATTTTACTTTGTGTTGGGCTCGAGTTTGAGAACAAGTTATTTCTTTGAAATCTAGGTATTTATAAAACTTTCATTCTCTGTTTCAAAGTTTATCTTAAATTGGAAATCATTCATACTTAGGTGTCAAAACATTTAATGTTTATTTACAAAAAAACAATTTAGTCGACTTTGGATTTAATAACATTATCGTGATAAAAATAAATAAATGCAAGCATAAATTAGTTTCATACTATGGCCTTATTACATCAAAACAATTTCCGAAATAAATCAAAATACTTAAATAAAAGAAAGTAAGTCCAAAGTCAAATAAAAATTCTGAGTTGAGCATGGCCACCACTAAGCTCCTGCTGACCCGGTCCATCACTGATCGTCACCTGAAAAATGTTCCCACAACAGGGTGAGCCAAACAGACTCAGTGTGTATAACCAACACTAAGTCCCAAATAACTTAGGCAAAACAAATTTATACATGTAACAGATATAATAGTGATGCAATCCCGAACCCAAACCTAGATACCATCCGCTACGCATCACCCGTACCAACCTGCACACCGTGGGGACTAGTAAGTCAACCCTCCATCCGCTACACATCATCGAAGGCAGCCGCTGCAGTCGACGTGCTCATCACCCTTATAAAATTCGTGGCATAGCCACCAGATAAAATATTTGTGACATGGGTCACCACATTCGGATAATGTGACCGAAGTCACCATATATTGTGGTATAAAACCACCACATTCACTTCCCCTTTCATAATCACCCATATGCCCATGTCATACATATCATGCAATATCATGCCATATTCACATTCTTATGGTTTCACATATGCCATACAGATCATATTATAGTCATAGTATGAGTGGGAAACGTACCTGAGTACTTTGTACCATAGCATGGTACCTTAGGCATATTTTCCACATTCTTATTAACATATTTAAGAAAACATAACCATAAATCTATCTAGACACAGTGTGGGGTACACACTTGGGTTATTTAGCGAGTTTATCGAGATCCTGAACAACCCGATCTAACACTGTAGATCTTTAACTCCTAAATTCGGCTAGCATTCAATCATTTGACTTGGTTAGTTTTTGGTTTTTGAAAAGGTAGGAAATAGATCTAAGTTGCTAAATAAGGCCTTGGCCGAATGTGCATGTGTACTTACCTTATGGATCTAAAATCCCGAAAGTGGTCTTTGGCTATGAAGTTGTCGAAATACCTATAAGTACATGTTAGGCTCGACTTTAACCTTAAATCCATGAAAGTGGCCCATAGCCGAATGCTACATATCACTTACCTTGAATCTCAAAAAGTCTCGATAGATCTCTTCCCCCTTGTAGTCAACACTAGCAACAAATCCCAAAAGATCTCTTCAAAGTTTTGGCAATCAAGAATATTAATGGGTTAGTCCTTAAGTTTCGGCTAAAAGGAAAAAGAAATAATACGACAATAATTGAATCCTTACCCTTAATGATGTAGTCGACAGCACCTTTACCAAAAACCCACAGAGATATTCGGCTAGAACCACTTGTTGAGCAGTCAAATTCCGGCTTTTGGAAGATTGAAAGGAAAAGAGAAGAAGAAAAGGAATGTGAAGAAATCGGCTAGGCTTTGCTTGAGTTTTCGGCTTGGTAAAAATAAAAGAGAAGAGGAGGTTCACTTAGAGAATTCGGCAGAGGAAAAGAAAGAATGAAGAATAGCCACCCTTTTCCCCTCCCTGCCGAAATTAGTCTACCTAGAGACCCTTATTCGGCCAACTCTCCTTATTTTGATAGCTTAATCTCTCAATTATCACCTTATTCAAATTAATTAATCCAACCTTTATCCCTTATCACCATTAATTATCACCATTTATCTCAAAAAAAAAAAAAAAAGGATTAAAGCACCTAAAATTTAGCCTTAGTGACGTCCCTTGCTGTTCCTCTCTGCTGTAAAATAAAACCTTTATTTTGCTGCACAATCCAATACAGCCCGATGTTCCACTAGCCAATCCATGCCAAGTATGAGATCGAATTCTCTGAAGGGTAGTTCCATTAAGTCGGCAGGAAAGTTCACTCCCTGAATCTCTAGAGGTACACTCCGAAAGATTTTGTTCACCACTACAGTTTGACCTAGTGGGCTTACTACAGTCATCTCCCTAGCAGAAAGTTTAGAGGCTATGCCTAGTATTTCCACTACACTACATGCAACATAGGAATGGGTCGAGCCCAAATCAATCAGAGCAACATAAGGTTTACCAAATACAGGGAACGTACCGGTTATAACGTCCGGCGCGTCTCCATCCTCCCTCTGACAAACCGCATAAACCAGACCCGGCCTGCCAGGTGTTCCTCGTCCCCTTCCAGTACCGTTACCTCTACTATTCGAACCACGACCTCTCTGAGGCTGCTGTCCACCTCTACCAGCCTGATTAACATTCTGAGCTGCTAGTCGATTCCCATCTGGTTTCATAGGACAGTCCTTAATCATGTGATCCTTAGATCCACACTTAAAACATCCTCCCATTTTCTTCCAACACTCCCATAAGTGCATCTTTCCACATTGAGCACAAGTACAATACTGCCCTCCTGTAGCAACTTGCTGACCTCGCGGCCCATCAGCTCTAGGCCTCTTTTGTACATTTCCTAACGATCCAGATGATCCAAATCCTCTTTTCTGCCTATTCCGATCAGTGTTCTGCCTTACAGAGTCCTTAATCCCCTCGGCTACCTTAGCCTTCTCTACCAACACTGTGAACTCCCTCTCTTGCTGTGGAGCTATCAATAACCTTAGATCATCCCTCAGTCCGTCCTCAAACCGGACACATCGCTCATGTTCAGTAGCCACTACCCCTCGAGCAAACGACTCAGCCTTAAGAATTCAGCCTCGTACGCTGCTACGGATTTGTTCCCTTGAACCAACCCCAGAAATGCCTTCCTCTGTGCATCAATGTAGTGAGTCCCAACATACTTCTTCTGATATGCTGCTTTAACATATTCCCAAGTAAGTTCCTCAACCGTAGCACTATCCCGAACCGTGAGCCACCATTGATATGACTCATCGCGGAGAAGCGACACCAACCCTTTCAATTTTTCCTTAGCGGTCAGATCAAGCTCATCCATGATCCGCTCAGTCACTTCCAACCAATATTTTGCCGTACTGGGTGCCACACCAGATACACCACGGAACACCTCAGCTCCATTGGCCCGGAGTCGCTAGGGTACAAACTTCCGAGCTCCCATATTCCCACCTGCTCCAGCCACTATTTCAAGCACTCGCAGCACAGCCTGCGATACAGCATCATCACCCGTCTGATCTTGCTGCTCAACACCAACAGCTGCTGGTGGTGGTGGTACCTCATTCTCAGACCCTTGACCCGATCTAACAGGTTCCGACACGGTCATTCTACCTCGACCGTGTCCTCGCACATTACGACCACATCCCCTAGAGCTCATATCTACATTCGTGTTTTAATCTGATTAAGAAATTTTATGCATTAGTCCTTGTTCCACTGATTATTCGCGAAGAAATTTTATGAAAGGAGTTTAATCGCAGTTCTTTTGATCCATCAAAGTTTTCGTTCAAGTTTTCTATCCTAATTCAGAGAAGCACATTCATCCAAACATTCATTCAGTAGTACCTAGCACACACATTCACTATTCAAACTTCCGTGTCTATTCCTATCCCAGGGGTATTTTCGTAATTTGTTCTATAGGGGTATTTTGGTAATAAATCAGGGTCAATTTGGAAAATCTCTAGAAATCAAGGGTATTTCAAAATTTGCAAAACTTGGGGTTCTTTTTGATAATTTGTTTTCCAAATTGGTGTTGCTGCAGAAATTTTAGAAATCGGGGGTCATTTTGGTAATTTTGTAAAACAGGGGTAATTTCGTAAATTTCCAAATCAAGGCGCCTTAATATTTTGTAACGATAAAGTTTTGGTTGTTTTTGCAAAATCAAAAAATGTTATTGAAATCGGGGGTAATATGGTAATTTTAGAAACCAATGGCATTTTAGTAATTTTACCACTAGGGGTATTTAGGTAATTTTGTAAATCGAAAATATTTTGAAAAATTTTCAAAATAGTTTATCCACAATGAAAAGGGGTAGTTTGGTGATTTTAAAACTAGGGTTTTCATGAAAATATGGCTAATCCCTTTCGGGTTTTAGTTATTGGGTTTAGCCCGTGAATAAGTCCTCTTGGTTAGGGTGAACCGAAGCTACGCACCAGGTAGGATTCCAGTGAAGAGGAGGTGAGTCACTAGGACTGCTTAAGTACCAGGCTCTTCCGGATCCAATCCTAGACATGCGCACAAAGGTTGCCACATCCTAACTCGGCGACTTAACCACAGGTTTGTTTACTTAGGCACTTAAGTCTTATGTAGTTATTGGGGTAAACTAGTCCTAGGGTTCAAGTACCTATCATACTATTCTACGTTTCATTTCTACCCTTCTACAAGTCATACCATAAATCACACAGTAGTTAGAAGTACTTACCTGGTGGACTTCGGGTCGGAGACTTGGGTGCCATGCCTGAAAACCTGCTCTTTCCATAAAAGTTTTTCTCAAAACTTGTTTGGGCCTTATTTTAAAATGTTATGGCTTTAAACCCAAGGTTGAGAGTTTAAAACTGGGCTCTGATACCAAGCTGAAACACCCCAAACCCGGCCCATGAGCCTTGACCGGACCTGGTATGTTCCTCGAGTAAAATGGTTCAAAACTTCTTGATTACTTTGGAAAATTCGGATGGTTTTGAAAGAAATTTTACTTTATGTTGGGCTCGAGTTTGAGAACAAGTTATTTCTTTGAAATCTAGGTATTTATAAAACTTTCTTTCTCCGTTTCAAAGTTTATCTTAAATTGGAAATCATTCATACTTAGGTGTCAAAACATTTAATTTTTATTTACAAAAAAATAATTTAGTCGACTTTGGATTTAATAACATTATCGTGATAAAAATAAATAAATGCAAGCATAAATCATTTTCATACTATGGCCTTATTACATCAAAACAATTTCCGAAATAAATCAAAATACTTAAATAAAAGAAAGTAAGTCCAAAGTCAAATAAAAATTCTGAGTTGAGCATGGCCACCACTAAGCTCCTGCCGACCAGGTCCATCACTGATCGTCACCTGAAAAATATTCCCACAACGGGGTGAGTCAAACAGACTCAGTGTGTATAACCAACACTAAGTCCCAAATAACTTAGGCAAAACAAATTCATACATATAACAGATATAATAGTGCTGCAATCCCGAACCCAAACCTAGATACCATCCGCTACACATCACCCGTACCAACCTGCACACCGTGGGGACTAGTAAGTCAACCCTCCATCCGCTACACATCATCGAAGGTAGTGGCTGCAGTCGACATGCTCATCGCCCTTATAAAATTCGTGGCATAGCCACCAGATAAAATATTTGTGACATGAGTCACCACATTCAGAAAATATGACCGAAGTCACCACATATTGTGGTATAAAACCACCACATTCACTTCCCCTTTCATAATCACCCATATGCCCATGTCATACATATCATGCAATATCATGCCTTATTCATATTCTTATTTTTTCACATATGCCATACAGATCATATTATAGTCATAGTAGGAGTGGGAAACGTACCTGAGTACTTTGTACCATAGCATGGTACCTTAGCCATATTTTCCACATTCTTATTAACATATTTAAGAAAACATAACCATAAATCTATCGAGAAATAGTGTGGGGTACACACCTGGTTTACTTAGCGAGTTTATCGAGATCCTGAACAACCCGATCTAACACTGTAGATCTTTAACTCCTATATTCGGCCAGCATTCAATCACTTGACTTGGTTAGTTTTCGGTTTTTGAAAAGGTAGGAAATAGATCTAAGTTGCTAAATAAGGCCTTGGCCGAATGTGAATGTGTACTTACCTTACGGATCTAAAATCCCGAAAGTGGTCTCTGGCTATGAAGTTGTCGAAATACCTATAAGTACATGTTAGGCTCGACTTTAACCTTAAATCCATGAAAGTGGCCCATAGCTGAATGCTACATATCACTTTCCTTGAATCTCAGAAAGTCCCGATAGATCTCTTCCCCCTTGTAGTCGACACTAGCAACAAATCCCGAAAGATCTCTTCAAAGTTTCGGTAATCAAGAATATTAATAGGTTAGTCCTTAAGTTTCAGCTAAAAGGAAAAAAGAAATAATACGATAATAATCGAATCCTTACCCTTAATGATGTAGTCGACAGCATCTTTACCAAAAACCCACAGAGATATTCGGCTAGAACTACTTGTTGAGCACTCAAATTCCGACTTTTGGAAGATTGAGAGGAAAAGAGAAGAAGAAAAAAAAGGTGAAAAAATTGGCTAGGCTTTGCTTGAGTTTTCGGCTTGGTAAAAATAAAAGAGAAGAGGAGGTTCACTTAGAGAATTCGGCAGAGGAAAAGAAAGAATGAAGAATAGCCACCCTTTTCCCTTCTCTGCCGAAATTAGTCTACCTAGAGACCCTTATTCGGCCAACTCTCCTTATTTTGATAGCTTTATCTCTCAATTATCACCTTATTCAAATTAATTAATCCAACCTTTATCCCTTATCACCATTAATTATCACCATTTATCTCAAAAAAAAAAAAGGATTAAAGCACCTAAAATTTAGCCTTAGTGACGTCCCTTGCTGTTCCTCTCTGCTGTAAAATAAAACCTTTATTTTGCTTCCCTTGCAGCTCGAACCTAGCCCCCTTTGAACTCCTTGTGGCGTCACTTACTGGGCTTTAAGTGGCACCTCCTTGCCACTTTTCCAAGCCTATTTTTGTGTTATATTTTCCCTACTAATTCTCTTAAGACCTATCAGGCCTAGCTCCCTTTTTCTAGATTTAAAATCTAATAGTGTCTAAGGCATTTATCTACATTTTAGAGTTCACAAAATTCATAGAACACATTCAGAATATTCATAATCATGCCACCTCATCAAATTTAGTATTAATGCATAGGCCATAATCCAGTGTATTACATTAATAGATGCTCCCAAATCACACAGGGCTTTCTTTATGCCAATATTACCTATTTTGCAGGATATAGAAAACATACCTAGGTACTACACTTAGGCGGGATTTTCCTTTGTAGCACTGCAGAAACATTTTCTCCTACATTCACCCATTTGTTTCCTTGGATTTTCTTTTTGCCGGCACATAGTTAATTCAATAATTTTGCATAGCTTAGAACCTAATTAATTGCAACAAGTAAAAGAATATTAATTTACACCTTTTGGAATGTCTCAAGGATTTCTTTTTCCTCTCATTCCTTTTTAATATGGGCGAGTCTTCTAGGGTATGGGGAGGTACAAAAAAGGGTTTATGAGGTGCCGGCTAAGTGAGAGCTGCTGGTTCGGCTTCCTATTCAATGTCGTGGTCATGACTCGTGTCAGGCACTAGTTATGACTCTTTTACATCTTTTACGGTCACACACTTGCATTTTAACGTGGGTTTTACTCATTTAATATGGCAATTTTTCTTGGTTCTCCAAATGACTAAATGTAAGTGCTAACTTACTTATTTACTGATCAATTTCTTGGAAGTGTTCCTCAAACTTTTGTTGGAACTTTTCGGTGCTAATGGCCTACCTCTCTACTCTGGCTTCAAGAGATGACTTTGGAGGTTGATACTGTTGAGGCGGAAGTATCTTGGCTGATATGGTTGTTTATATTGAGGTTTCAATCCATAGCTTAGGTTTGGGTAATCCCTCCACACTGCATTGTACGTGTTTGAATATAGATCGTAACGCCTTTGAGGTGGCCTAGGAAATTCCCTGTGGCATCTACTTCTGCAGTTGTGTCTTTAAGAAAAATTGAGCACGAGTCAGTAGGATGATCAAGCTTAACACAAATCTCGCACAATCAAGCTGGGTTCGTCTGTGTTGCAAGCATATTTTTAACCATATTAGTAAGTTCATCAATCTTAGTTACTATCGAATGATTACTTAGCTCATAAACCCTTTTCGTAGGTTTCATAGGTGGTTAATACTGTTGAGAATTTGCAGCCATAGTCGAAATTAATTCCCTATCTCTTCGGGGAGTGATATTTACAAGAGCCCTTCCACTAGCGGCATCAATCATCTTTATTTCCATTGGGAGTAACCCCTCGTAGAAGTACTGTAAGAGCGACTGCTTAAACAGGCCGTGTTGTGGGCAACTTGCGCATAACTTCTTGTATTGCTCCAAATATTGATAAAGTAATTCTACTTCTTTTTACAGTATTTCGACTATACTCCTTCTTAATTCGGCTGCTCGAGCTACTAGGAAAAACCTGTCAAGAAACAATTGAGACATATCAGTCCAAGTATTAACAGATCCCATATATAAATAAAACAACCATTCTCTAGTAGAGTCGGATAATGAAAAAGGAAAAGTTCGTAGTTTTATTCGATCCTCAACTACTCCTTTCTGTTTCATGCTTAGACAAACCATGTAGAACTCTTTTAGATGAGTATGGGGGTTCTCATTTTTCAAACCGCGAAAAGTAGGCAATAAATGTATTAATCCCGACTTCAACTCGAACAGTGTTTCACTTGTCAAATAAGTTATGCATAGAAGTTGTTGTTCATCTTATGCAGCTGCAAGTTGGCATATAGTTTGATCTGCTATAACATCCCTAACCCGTATTTGTCATTGAAATAGGGTTACGGAGCATTACCAGAGTTTACGTTTTAAAACTATCAAAAATTTTACATTATATTCATATCATTAGTTACAGTAAAAACAATCAATAAATACATATTGTCCCTTACATGAGCCCTTAAAACCCTAAAAACACATTAAAAACAAGTCATCGAAAACATATAAAATTTTTCAACAGAAGATGAAAATTTTCAAAACTGCAAGGATCACACGGCCGTGTAACTCACATAGCTGAGAGACACGCCCGTGTTTCAGGCCGTGTAGACATTCGAAGTAGGGACACATAGTCATGTCGCAGCCAGTGAAACTCTCTAACTTGAGTCACACGGTCAAGCAACACGCCCATGTGCCAGGCTGTATAACTCTCAAAATGCAACCTTTAAAAAACTATAGGGGACACACGGTCGTGTCGCCTGGCCGTGTGGACAAAACATAGGTCATTTCCAAGCCATTTTTCTCACCCATTCATGCACACACCTATAACCAATTTACCACATGTAATCAAGCATCCCAAAGTACACCAAACCATTGTAACAGTCCAAAGTTGACCCTAATCAGAACAGTGGTTTTGGGACCACAAATTCGAGTCTGAATAATATTTTAATATTATTTTCTGTGTTGTTGATAAGTGAATTAGCATGTGTTAAATTCCTGTGAATTAATTTGCTTGTTTATGTGTTTAATTTGACTAAAGGACTAAATTGCATAATTGTTAGAAGTGGCCTCTTAATTGATTAATTGTTAAATTAAGATGGCTTTATTAAAGTGAAGTCCTTAAAGGACAATTAGTCCATTATTAGTAAAGTGGACGGCAACATGTGGAAAATTAGGTAATTTTCATGTTATTATAATAATATGTTAACATAAGTAATAAGTAAATAAATATTTCTTTTAATTTAAGTCATAAGAGAATGAAACAAAATGGAAAGAAAGAGAACATACCTTTGTTCATCTTCTTGGCCGAATGTGGGAAGGAAAGAAACTCCATTTTTGAAGCTTGAGTTTCGACATTAGGGAGCTCAATTTGCGGTATGTATTTTGTTTAGTTTTTGATAATTTTTACATTTTTGGAATCGTTTCTTTGAATGCTATACAACCCATGTTAAAATTTTTGAGTTTGAGACGTGTTAAGGATTCGGTCATTAATGTATATTCATGATATGTGATGCTTGATGGTAGATTATTAATAGTATATTTTAAATCATCATGTTTGGAATTAGAAATTTCGGTGAAATTGATTGTTAGGGACTAATTTGGAAAGAATAAATTCTTGAAGGACTAAAACATGAGAAAAATGAAATGCATGGTCATGTATGAAGCCTAGGAGCATTCGACCCTTCAAGTGTATAACCAAATTTGGTGTATTTTGTGTTTTATACAAATAGGACTAAATTTTAAAAGTGTGTAACATTATGGGTAAAATGGTAATTTTCCCATATAAGTGTTTTTGTATTAAATTGAAATGAAATGAGTTTGAATGAGCTTCAATTGAATGTGTTTAGATCAAGAACAAACAAAAACGGATTTGGATCGGGGAAAGGCAAAAGTTCTCGAATAGCCGGTTGTTATCGTCTGACGATTTCCGAGGCAAGCCTATAAGCAATTTAATACCGTTAATGTCATTTATAACCTTGAACAATATTGAATTATGGAATTTTGGTTATGAAATTAGTGAAAGCCGAATGTGGATACACATTTTATTATAAAGTGTTGTTAAATTTTAACTGAATTGATAAGTTCATGTGATATGAATTAAGTATGGTTTATATAATTTTAATCAGCTTGTAATGTGAATGAGATGGAAATAATATCGTATTTCGGGCTTCAAGCCTAGCAAGCCTTGTGCCGATGAATTGTATCAGGCTTCGAGCCTAGTAGGCCTTGTGCCGGTGAAGTGTATCAAGCTTATTGCCTAGCAGGCTAAATGCTGGTGATCAATTTCAGACCTCGGGTCTAGCAAGCTTAGTGCCGATGTGTATTTTAGGCTTTGATGCCTAGCAGGCTTAATACCGGTGATGTATTGTAAATAGAGAATTCATGAATCATTTACAAGGTAGAGTGTAATTACAGCAATACGTTAAATGCTCGGGTAAGTATAAGCTATTATAGTTGCAAGGAATAAGGTAAGTTATTATATTTCCATTCGAATTAAGTAAGATGTGATATAGTTGAAGATTTCAGTGAGATATTAATATACGCATTTGATCTTACTAACAATGTGTATGATATATACATTGGAATTTAAGCTTTATTATGCCTTTGAGATTCGGCCATATGTGTGAATTTTTAATGTGAGAGTGATTAGATATGTTTCATATGTGTAGGACTGATTACATGGGGTTAAGGTGTATGTTATACTTATTTGGTTTGGAATATGCGAATATCTATTGTATTTAGGTGTTGCAGTAAGTTTGCATGCTTATGGTAAGAAAATGATAGTTGTTAAGTTAGGTAAGGTAATGGCATTCGGCCAAAATGAACTTATAAGCTAAATTACTTATATTCAATGTTATAAACTAAATGTTCTAAAAGCTTGAAGGTTGAATGCTATATTATAATTGCTTAAGACTTATTAAGCTATTAAGCTTACTCTGTGTGTGTTCATTGTTCTGTTTTATAGATTTTGATCAAGCTACGAGCTCAGGGGATCGTCACTGAAGTCATTCACACTATCGGTTCACTTGGTACCTTTAAAGTTTAGACTTTTGAACGTAAGGCATGTATAGGCTAGCTTGATATTCGAATGACATTTTGATGGTGTATATAAGCCATATGAAAATGGATTGAACATGATATTAGTATGGTATATTCATAATGAGTCATATTATGAGCTTATTTTTGTAATTATGTTATGTGGCATGGGAATTTAATAAATTGATTTTATGTCTTGATTTGGAAATGATGTGATTAGCTTATGGTTTGCTCATTTGATAATCTTGATGCTTAGCATAAATTGTCTTGGTGTATGGATATAAATTAACCTAGTAAAGGGATAATAATGAATATATATATAGTTTTGGGTTGGTTGCTTGATTTGATTGTAAGGGTAATGTGTACACATTTTAAAAGCTTGAATGATTTGCTAATTTGGAGTGGTTGGCGAATGCAAAATAATGTATAAGTCGTATAGTTAATTTCGATTAAATTATGTGCATGCAAACGAATTTATGTGTACATTGATTCGATTGATTGTTTGGATCTATCTGAATTTGGTATGAGCTATGTACATGTGATTTCATATATGTGTCTTTGTATATTTGGCCAAGTAGATATGTGTTTATAAGATGTTTATTGAGCTTGTATGTTCAGACATATGTTATTATGTATGGGGTTGGTATATTCGGCCATATGGGATAAAATTTTAAACTATATGTATTCGGCCTTATAAGTGAGTTATTATAAGATAATATTTGGATAATGTTTATTCAATCAAATAAATATGATTGCTTATATTATTTGAGTACTTCATAAATTAATAAAGATATGGTAAATGAGGCTTATGGTACTTGCATTGTTGTGTGGTATTAATAAAATGTACGTTGCATGTTCAGCTTATGTTCGTTAATGATTGTGCCGTATATGACTTAGTTTTAGTATATTAAGTATGTTTTATGCATATATGATCGTTTGCTTATATTTGTATCATTATATAAGTATGGTTAACTATGATTTAATTGATTGAATAGAAGTTGTGACTTAACTAGTAATTCCCGTAACCCTAATCTAGCGATCGATATGGGTTAGGGGTGTTACATTTGATTGGTATCAGAGCTTACGATTTAGTCAATTCTAGGACTACCGTAGCACGTGTGAGTCTAGCTATACATGCCTTAACTTTATAATACGATAGTGTGGTGACTTCTGATAATTAAAATTGTGTTTTATATATAGTAAATGGATCCCGACAGAGCCGTAGCTGATGATGTAGAGAGCGTAGCGCCTGATCTCGCACGTGGGTCAGCGCCGTAGACTTTCGACCTATCTCGGGTAGCCATGAGGGGGAGGCTAAGAAAGCCTTCTACCAGATGATGAATGAATGGTTTACCCAATTTATCCAGACTAATCCGGTTGTACAATAACCTCCACCCCCGATTAATCCAACTCCGATACCTTCAGCACCTCCGATGATAGATCCGATGAGATCTAGCAGGCCTCCCGTTGATAAAATCAAGAAATATGGGGCCGAAGAAATTGAAGCTAATGATGATGACGACGCAGAACGAGCTGAGATGTGGATTGATAATACCATCCGGGTGCTTGATGAGCTGCCATGTACTCCAGACGAATGCTTGAAGTGTGCTATATCCTTATTACGGGACACCGCATATCACTGGTGGAATACACTAGTATCGGTGGTTCCGAGGGAGAAAGTGACCTGGGAATTCTTTTAGATAGAATTCCGTAAAAAGTACAACAGTCGGAGATTCATTGATCAGAAACGAAATGAATTTCTAGAATTAAAACAGGGTCGAATGACCGTGACTGAGTATGAACAGAAATTTGTCAGACTGAGCCGATATGCTCGTGAATGTGTGTCAACTGAAGTCATTATGTGTAAAAGATTTGAAGACAGTCTGAATGAAGATATTAAGTTGCTAGTCGGCATACTCGAGATTAAAGAGTTCGTGGTACTTGTCGAACAAGCTTGCAAAGCTGAAGAGCTTAGAAAAGAGAAAAGAAAAGCCGAGTTCGAAGCTAGAGACATTTGAAAAAGATCATCGAGTAAGACCTTCAATTCCACATCAAAGAAGTTTAAAGACGAATCCAGTCGACATAAGGCTACTTCAGACTTCTCTAGACGAGATCGACCTCTTGTGGGTTCCCGAGCCACTTCGATGGCTAGTGTTGGTAATGTTTAGTAGAACCAGGTTGAGTGCAAGCATTGTGGAAAATGGCATTCTGGGAGTTGTAGATTTCGTGATCGGTCCTCCTTTGAATGTGGATCGTCGGATCATTTTATTCGAGAGTGGTCGATGCTAGCTGAGCAAAATATGGCTCAGAATACAAGACCGAGCAACGCGTCAGCCCGAGGCAGACCACCCAGACATTCGGGGAATATAGGTGGCAGTCAGAGAGGAACAAAGGACACTGCAGTTCGATCAAAGGCTTAAGCACCTGCTAGATATGCTATACATGCCAGAGTAGATGCTTCTTCCCCAGATGTTATCACCGGTACTTTGACTCTTTATGATACTACTGTGATTGCATTGATTAATCTGGGTTCGACTCATTCATATGTGTGTGAAACTTTAGTATCCAGTAAGACTCTACCTGTTGAGTCTACTGAGTTTGTGATTCGTGTATTAAACCCCTTGGGTCGAAGTATTCTGGTTGATAAAGTGTGTAAAAGTTGCCCGTTGATGATTGGGGATTCATGCTTCCCAACTGATTTAATGTTGTTGCCTTTCGACGAGTTCGATATAATTTTGGGAATGGATCGGTTAACTTTGCAAGATGCTGTTGTTAATTACAAAAGAAAAACCATTGATTTGAGATGCCAGAATGGTGAAATCATCCGGATTGAATCTAATGACCTGAATAGGTTACCGGCAGTAATATCCTCGATGTTAGCTCGTAAGTATGTAAGAAAAGGGTGTGAAGCTTACTTGGCTTATGTGTTGGATAGTAAAGTGACTGAAAAGCAAATTGAATCCGTACCAGTTGTGTGTGAATATCCAGATGTGTTTCCTGAAGAACTACCGGCTTTACCACCTATTTGAGAAATAGAGTTTGGCATTAAATTAGTACCGGGGACAACTCTGATTTTAATAGCTCTATATTGGATGGCACCTACAAAATTAAAAGAGTTGAAAGCACAGTTGCAAGAGTTAACAGATAGGGGCTTTACACGACCGAGCTTCTCTCCTTGGGGTGCACCAGTTTTATTTGTGAAAAAGAAAGATGGGACTATGTGAATGTGCATTGATCACCGACAGCTCAACAAGGTAATTATAAAGAATAAATACCCGTTGCCTCAGATTGATGACTTGTTTGATCAGTTGAAAGGGGCTTCAGTGTTTTCAAAGATAGATTTGAGGTTGGGTTATTATCAGTTGCGAGTCAGAGATTCCGATGTGCCAAAGACTACCTTTTGAACGAGGTACGGACACTATGAGTTTTTTGTTATGCCTTTTGGACTCACTAATGCACCTACTATTTTTATGGATCTGATGAATCGGATTTTCAGTTAGTATTTAGATCGGTTTGTGGTAGTGTTTATAGACGATATTCTAATCTACTCTAGAGATGAAACCGAGCATGCTGAGCATCTGAGACTTGTGTTACAAACTTTGTGAGATAAACAGTTGTACGCAAAGTTTAGTAAATGTGAGTTTTGGCTGAATGAGATCAGTTTTCTAGGTCACATTGTTTCAGCGTCAGGCATACGGGTTGATCCGAATAAAATATCGACTATACTTGATTGGAAACCACCAAGAAATGTTTCTGAAATTCGAAGCTTCCTGGGACTTGCTGGTTACTACAGACGATTTGTGAAAGGTTTTTCTATAATAGCTATCTCGTTGACAAAGCTATTACAGAAAGACACTAAATCTGAATGGTCGGAAAAGTGTCAGAAAAGTTTTGATCAGTTGAAAGCCCTTTTGACCGAAGCTCCAGTGTTAGTTCAGCCTGAATCAGGTAAAAAATTTGTTGTTTATAGTGATGCTTCTTTGAATGGTTTGAGTTACGTTTTGATGCAGGAAGGCAAATTGATAGCCTACGCTTCGAGACAATTGAAGCTGCATGAAAGAAGTTACCCGACGCATGATTTAGAGCTCGCAGCCATTGTGTTCGCGTTAAAGATATGGCGTCATTATCTGTTTGGTGAGAAATGTCATGTTTATTCAGATCACAAGAGTTTAAAGTATTTAATGACACAAAGAGATTTAAACCTGAGACAGCGTAGATGGTTAGAGTTGTTGAAAGATTATGAGCTAGTGATTGACTATCATCCAGGGAAAGCTAACGTTGTTGTTGATGCTTTAAGTCAGAAGTTATTATTTACTCTTCGTGCGTTGAACGTACATATGGCTATATCTAGTGATGGTTCGATAGTAACCGAATTAAAAGCCAGACTGCTGTATATTCAACAAATTTGTGATGCTCAGAAAGTTGACAAAGATTTGTTGGCAAGACGAGTTTAGTGTGAAAGTAATGCAAAGTCGGAGTTTCGAATTAACGAAAATGACTGTTTGAACTTCAAAGGCCGAATATGTGTTCCAAGGAATGTGGATTTGATTTAGATGTTATTGAATGAGGCTCATAATAGTCGATTGTCGGTACATCTGGGTAGCACGAAAATGTATAATGATTTGAAACAGTTCTATTGGTGGCCTGGTATGAAACGAGACATATCTGAATTTGTCTCGAAGTACTTAATTTGTCAGCAAGGAAAAGCCGAGCACTAGGTGCCTTCTGGGTTACTTCAACCGATCATGATTCCTAAATGGAAATGGGATAGAATTTCTATGGATTTTGTATCCGGTTTGCCTACGACATCGAGCAAGAAAGATGCAGTCTGGGTTATAGCGGATAGACTAACCAAATTAGCTCACTTTGTTCCAGTTCGTACGGATTATTCACTCGATAAGCTTGCTGAGTTGTATGTATCTCAAATTGTGAGATTACATGGTGTGTCGATTTCCATTGTTTCAGACAGAGACCCAAGATTCACGTCTCAGTTTTAGAAGAAATTGCAACATACTTTAGGTACCAAACTACACTTTAGCACAGCTTTTCACCCGCAGACAGATGGTCAGTCTGAACGAACCATTTAGATACTTGAGGATATGTTGAGATGTTGCGTCCTCGAGTTTAAAGGTACGTGGGAACGATACTTACCTTTGATTGAAATTGCTTACAATAATAGCTTTCAATCTAGTATCAAAATAGTACCCTATGAAGCTTTGTATGGCCGCAAGTGTCGTACACCATTGTACTGGACCGAGCTCAGTGATAACAAGATACAAGGGGTTGATTTGATTAAAGAGACTGAACAGAAAGTGGCAGTAATCCGAGATAGTTTGAAAGTTGCATTAGATCGCCAAAAGTCATACGCGGATTTGAAACGTAAAGACATTGAGTTTCAGGTCGGAGACCGAGTATTTTTGAAAGTTTCTCCTTGGAAGAAAGTACTTCAATTTGGTCGAAAAGGCAAATTAAGTCCGAGGTTCATCAGACCGTATGAGATCATCGAACGTGTTGGGCCTGTTGCTCACAGATTAAAGTTTCCCTCTGAATTAGAAAAGATGCATAATGTATTCCATGTTTCGATGCTTCGTAGATATAGATTAGATCCGTCACAAGTGACCGCCCCATCTGAGATTGAAATTCGATCTGATATGACGTACGAGGAAAAACCGATCCGTATTTTAGCTCGTGAAGTGAAAGAATTGAGAAACAAGAAAATTTCGTTAGTAAAAGTATTATGGAATCGACATGGAATAGAAGAAGCTACATGGGAACCAGAGGAGTCAATGAGGCAACAATATCCGACTTTGTTTAACGGTAAGATCTTCGGGGATGAAAATCCCTAAGGGGGGAGAGTTGTAACAGTCCAAAGTTGACCCTAATCGGAACAGTGGTTTTGGGACCACAAATCTGAGTCTGAATAATATTTTAATATTATTTTCTGTGTTGTTGATAAGTGATTAGCATGTGTTAAATTTCTGTGAATTAATTTGCTTGTCTATGTGTTTAATTTGACTAAAGGACTAAATTGCATAATTGTTAGAAGTGGCCTCTTAATTGATTAATTGTTAAATTGAGATGGCGTTATTAAAGTGAAGTCCTTAAAGGACAATTAGTTCATTATTAGTAAAGTGGACGGCAACATGTGGAAAATTAGGTAATTTTCATGTTATTATAATAATATGTTAATACAGGTAATAAGTAAATAAATATTTCTTTTAATTTAAGTCATAAAATAATGAAACAAAGTGGAAAGAAAAAGAACATACCTTTGTTCATCTTCTTGGCCGAATGTGGGAAGGAAAGAAACTCCATTTTTGAAGCTTGAGTTTCGGCATTAGGGAGCTCAATTTGGGGTATGTATTTTGTTTAGTTTTTGATAATTTTTACATTTTTGGAATCGTTGCTTTGAATGCTATACAACCCATGTTGAAATTTTTTAGTTTGAGACATGTTAAGGATTCGGTGATTGATGTATATTCATGATATGTGATGCTTGATGGTAGATTATTAATAGTATATTTTAAATCATCATGTTTGGAATTAGAAATTTGGTGAAATTGATTGTTAGGGACTAATTTGGAAAGAATAAATTCTTGAAGGACTAAAACATGAGAAAAATGAAATGCATGGTCTTGTATGAAGCCTAGGAGCATTCGGCCCTTGAAGTGTATAACCAAATTTGGTGTATTTTGTGTTTTATACAAATAGGACTATATTTTAAAAGTGTGAAACATTAGGGGTAAAACGGTAATTTTCCCATATAAGTGTTTTTGGATTAAATTGAAATGAAATGAGTTTGAATGAGCTTAAATTGAATGTGTTTAGATCAAGAACAAACAAAATTGGATTTGGATCGGGGAAAGGCAAAAGTTCTCGAATAGCCGGTTGTTATCGTCCGACGATTTCCGAGGTAAGTCTATAAGCAATTTAATACCGTTAATGTCATTTATAACCTTGAATACATATTGAATTATGGAATTTTGGTTATGAAATTAGTGAAGTCGAATGTGGGTAGACATTTTATTATGAAATGTTGTTAAATTTTAATTGAATTGATAAGTTCATGTGATATGAGTTAAGTATGATTTATATAATTTTGGTCAGCTTGTAATGTGAATGAGATGGAAATAATATCGTATTTCGGGCTTCGAGCCTAGCAAGCCTTGTGCCAGTGAAGTGTCTCAAGCTTATTGCCTAGCAGGCTAAATGCCGATGATCAATTTCAGACCTCGGGTCTAGCAGGCTTAGTGCCGGTGTGTATTTCAGGCTTTGATGCCTAGCAGGCTTAATGCCAGTGATGTATTATAAATAGAGAATTCATGAATCATTTACAAGGTGGAACGTTATTACAACAATACATTAAATGCTCGGGTAAATATAAGCTATTATAGTAGCAAGGAATAAGGTAAGTTATTATATTTCCATTCGAATTAAGTAAGATGTGATGTAGTTGAAGATTTCAGTGAGATGTTAGTATACGCATTTGATCTTACTAATAATGAGTATGATATATACATTGGAATTTAAGCTTTGTTATGCCTTTGAGATTCGGCCATATGTGTGGATGTTTAATGTGAGAGTGATTGGATATGTTTGCATATGTGTAGGACTGATTACATAAGGTTAAGGTGTATGTTATACTTATTTGGTTTGGAATATGCGAATATCTACTGTATTTAGGTGTTTCGGTAAGTTTGCATGCTTATGGTAAGAAAATGATAGTTGTTAAGTTAGGTAAGGTAATGGCATTCGGCCAAAGTTAAATTACTTATATTCAATGTTATAAACTAAATGTTCTAAAAGCTTGAATGTTGAATGCTATATTATAATTGCATAAGACTTACTAAGCTAGTAAGCTTACTCTGTGTGTGTTCATTGTTCTGTTTCATAGATTTTGCTCAAGCTTCTAGCTCAAGGGATCGTCACTGAAGTCATTCACACTATCGGTTCACTTTGGTACCTTTAAAGTTTAGACTTTTGAACTTAAGGCATGTATAGGCTAGTTTGATATTCGAATGACATTTTGATGGTGTATATAAGCCACATGAAAATGGCTTGAACATGATATTAGTATGGTATATTCATAATGAGTCATATTATGAGCTTATTTTGGTAATTATGTTATGTGGCATGGGAATTTAATAAATTGATTTTATGTCTTGATTTGGAAATGATGTGATTGGCTTATGGTTAGCTCATTTGATAATCTTGATGCTTAGCATAAATTGTCTTGGTGTATGGATATAAATTAACCTAGTAAAGGGATAATAATGAATATATATATATATATATAGTTTTGTGTTGGTTGCTTGATTCGATTGTAAGGGTAATGTGTACACATTTTAAAAGCTTGAATGATTTGCTAATTTGGAGTGGTTGGCGAATGCAAAATGATGTATAAGCCGTATAGTTAATTCGATTAAATTATGTGCATGCAAACGAATTTATGTGTACATTGATTCGATTGATTGTTTGGATCTATCTGAATTTGGTATGAGCTATGTACATGTGATTTCATATATGTGTCTTTGTATATTTGGCCAAGTAGATATGTGTTTATAAGATGTTTATTGAGCTTGTATGTTCAGACATATGTTATTATATATGGTGTTGGTATATTCGACCATATGGGATAAAATTTTAAACTATATGTATTCGGCCTTATAATTGAGTTATTATAAGATAATATTTGGATAATGTTTATTCAATCAAATAAATATGATTGCTTTTATTATTTAAGTACTTCATAAATTAATAAAGATATGGTAAATGAGGCTTATGGTACTTGCATTGTTGTATCGTATTAATAAAATGTACGTTGCATGTTCAGCTTATGTTCGTTAATGATTGTGCCGTATATGACTGGGTTTTAGTATATTGAGTATGTTTTATGCATATGTGATCATTTTCTTATATTTGTATCATTATATAAGTATGTTTAACTATGATTTAATTGATTGAATAGAAGTTGTGACTTAACTAGTAATTCCCGTAACCCTAATCTGGCGACCGATATGGGTTAGGGGTGTTACAACCATACAACAACAAGCTATCCAAATAGGTACATATTCATACAACCAATATGCATAAAAGGCACCTCAATTATAACAATTAAACATGTATAACTAAATGCTTAGTTTAGCCAAAACTTACCATTTTGTACACATTTCAAATCCACACTCATATGTACTTAATTTACCATTTAGCATTTATTATCATAAGCCATAAATACCAACTACATTTTTAATACCAAAATGACAATGTTCAACTTCCATCATCTAAGCATCATAAAGACTATAAATTCATCCATCAAAAGGACACATACATATATCCACATATAAAACATTTCAATCATTCAAAATACCAAATTTACAAGCCAAAACATAATGGCTAAAAGATCAACCAAAAACACCTATACATGTGCATATTTATCCAATTATCATTTAACTTGTTTCCATGCCAAAACATAACATAATTGCTACATAATAACCACACCATATTATATTCATGCCATATGTAGTTCAAAACCTTTCCAAAACCTACCATTTCTTGACCATGTTGAGGTCAATTCATCATATCTCACTCTGGCTATTCAAACATGCTTTGACACATTATCAAATTAACACATATCAATAAGGCACCAAATATACCAAGGCTACATCACCCAAAATGTCATATACATGCCAAACACATGAACTAACATTCAACTAATCATCGACCATAAGTTCAGCTATACATGCCATTATAACCTTAACCAAGACATCAAAATCTACAGATATAATCATTGGATAGTGTGATGGATCTCCGGCTAGCTTCAAACATGATCGACTTTTCGATAAACTAAAAATTAAGGAAAAACAACTACGTAAGTAATGAATGCTTAGTAGGCTCGTATAAACCTTAGTCATATCAATCCATTTCAAATATGAAATTTATACATATCAAGAATAATCCTATATCGATACCGCAAGATTCATGAAACCATATTCAACAACTCACAAAGTGAGTAAATCCACAGCATCACATATAAATATCATCCCTAGCATAGTAGGATTTTAAATAACTTTAAACCCTTTCAAATTTTGTTTTTTTCATTTGCATTTCATTACTTTTCATTGCATTTACTTTCTTTAACTTAAATAACAACATCAATTCAACACATCATTCCCTTTTTCATCATTTTACACTTCAAGTATGAACTTACTATTTCATTACCTTTCCACACCCGTTTCATATGCATAACATACAAGACATAAGCAAACCCAACCACAAGCTAGTGTATTTAAACATAGCTCTTTTCGAATTAGTCACATGATAATCCATTTCATAAGAAATTGCATAATTTAAACTTTACCACTCTTTCATGAACACAAACACATTTCCATTTGAGCACTTACCATTTCAATGCAACTTATAAGTAAACATAATACCATTCAACCAATAACTTGGCACATGCCTAAGCGTCAAACAACAACACATGTTAGCATACTTGAACATATTTCATATAAATTCAACATTGATAACCATTTATTCTCAACATGTAACACTTGAGTTTATTACTCATCTTGTAACACCTCTCACCTGTATCCATCACCGGAATAGGGTTACAAAGCATTACCGAACTTATTACACAATCAAGTATACATTTCTCATACAATTATCAAATTCAAATACAAGTCATTCATAATCATTCATCAAGTCCCTAATATGAGCCTACGAGGCCCAAAACATGCATTAGGAGTGGTTCGGGACTAAACCGATAACTTAGGAAACTTTTAGAAAACTTAGAAAAATTTTACAAAATATAGGGGACACAAGCCCATGTTACAGGCCGTGTGGACATTCGAAATGGGATCACATGGCCGTGTCCCAGCCCGTGTCCAACCCCGTGTAACTCCCTGACTTGGGTCACATGGCCAACCACACGCCCGTGTGCCAGGCCGTGTCCTAGGTCGTGCCAAACCTGTAGGATATACTACCTTATGCCACACGGCCAAGTCACATGCTTGTGTTCTAGGCCGTGTGGAGCATACTGACTTGGTTTCTAATTAAACACCAGGGGACACACGGCTGTGTCATTTGACCTTGTGTCACACATGGTTGAGACACACCCATGTCTCTGTCCATGTGGACAAAAATAGGCTATTTGCCAAGCCTTCTTTCTCACCCAAATTTCAATCACCTACACCAACCAAATTTACATATGATGACAACTTCAAATGTCATTTAAACTCATCTAAACCAAGCTCAAATGCTATATCAATAACATCAATCACAAGACACACAAATATCACAATAAGTCATCCAATTCATACCAATTTTACATTTTCAAATCACCTAATGGTTACTTTCAATTATGCATCAATTTACTTAAAACCACAAGCATATCTATCTCAAATTTTAACCATTTGGTGTCCATAATGCCAACTCATAAACAACCATTCACAACAAGCATTTACCTAGCAATCACCAATCACATAATAAAGGCTATTTGCACATATATACATACATCACCAAGCATGCCAAAATAAGCCAAATCACATGGCTATACACGTAATAAACTATTCATTAATTACATGCCAATTCAAATGGCTAAGTCCATTACCAAACTATATACCAAAACAACCATAATTCCTATACATGCCGTATAACCAAATACATATGCTCAAAAGTACCAAAGTAGAAGCTCGATAGTGTGATGCAATCTCCGAGAACTCCCAATCCGAGCTAGCTTCGATATTCACTATAAAACACAGAAAAGTAAACAGAGTAAGCTATAAAGCTTAGTAAGTTTGTATAGTAATAAACTCAACATGCTATAAACACATAATTCACACAATTGAAAATAACAATATACAACTCATATTAATTCATAAATCTATCACAAGATCATTTACCAGGTTAGATGTGAAATACACAAATTTCGTCAATTTAAAGCTTATACGGTTCATGTACATACCTGTACCGTCTCGTGCTAATCTCATACTCATATATATCTTTGACATGCCCGTTGAACCATTTGGAATACTATCAGATACTCGGGAATCTTGCACCCTAAGTGCCAATTCATAATCCCAGCTGTCTCAATCTCATATCACATATAATGCTCACTCTCGAGCTATCAACGGGTTTACTCACACAAGTTGATGGTCATAACGTAGCTACACGGTGCTGCTTACACAAGCTAATGAGAATTTGCAACACACGCTGAATAAGTTAGCCATCGGTAGGATGTACAGACCAGCACGCAAATCACATAACCCCTAATGACGTGCCATTTGTATCCTAATCTATTCCTAAGGTTTAACTGGAATTTCTCAGCTGCTGAATCATTTTCCAACATATCCGCAAGGCCGTATTCATAAATAATTCAATAATAAAGCATTTATAACACAATTATATTAATGCTTATTAACATATGAACTTACCTCGAATGCAAAAACGATGAAATGAGTCGATTAGTCCAACACTTTGATTTCCCCTCGATCTAAATTTGAACTTCGCTTTTCTTGATCTATATGTAACCAAATTTAGCTTATTTAATTATCATTCTATTCAATTTAGCCCAAATTACATATTATGGAAACTTTACACTTTTGCCTCTAATATTTCAACATTTTTACAATTTAGTCCTTAACTCATAAAAATAAAAATTCATGCTATTAAGTCCCTACCCATGTTATTCGAATTCATATAGACCCATAGCAGCCCATATTTTTTATTTGTTTCATAAATTAACCACAAAATTTCCACATTTCTCAATTTAATACCTAATTGACAATTTTACTAAAAATCACTTTATAACTGTTGTTTATCTAACAAAAAACATTCATTTTCTATCATCAAACATCAAAATACACCTATATTCATCAATGGTAATGTAACACCCCAAACCCGGCCCACGAGCCTCAACCGGATCTGGTATGTCACGGAGTAAAACGTTTTTTTTTTTAAAATTGGGCTTTAAGTGGAAATCTGAAAATAATGTTGTAGTTATAAAACGGTGTCTATTAAAACTCAGGTGGATTTGATTTTTCTTTTATAAACATGGTCGAGTTGAAACCTTTGAAAACATTGGATCGTTTTAAATTTTTAGAAACATCAGAGTTACTGTTAACTTGGTAAAATTTGTTACCCGATGGTAACATCCTTGAAAACGTGTACGATTCCTCATTTTGAAAATGTTACTTTCAACGGATCGATTTAACAGTTTATAAGTTCATTGGCAATATAATAGAAATAAAGTAAAAGCAACTACTTAAACACCTAAATAATAATTAGCGGCCATATTACAAAACAAACCAAAATTTAGTAAATAGTAAACTTTAACGGTACGAAATAAAACTTCAAAAACGAGGAACAAGCATGGCCGCCTCGAGTCTTCTCCGGCTCCATCTCCGCGATCTACTCACCTACGAAAAGACATGGGAAGGGGTGAGTCTCCAAGACTCAGTGTATAAATCCCCAACCCGAAAATACAACTCATACACAAGATATTAGTCAGACATGCAGTTATGCAACCCAAACTAGCCATCCATACTCCTTTTTCTACCCGTGTGGTACCAAACCACTGGTGGTGCCAAACCACTGGTGACCAAAGTCACAAATATCAAATGATGGGGCCAACCCATCATGTGGTACCAAACCACTGATGACCATAGGTCACAATGTCAACATGTGGTCAAAACCACTGGTGGTGCCAAACCACTGGTGACCAAAGCCACAATTATCAATATGTGGTGCCAAACCACTGGTGGTGCCAAACCACTGGGACTTAGTCACAAATTATATCAACGGTGTGGTCAAAACCACTGGTGGTACCAAACCACTGGTGACCGAAGTCACAAATATCAAATGATGGGGCCAGCCCATTGTGTGGTGCCAAACCACTGGTGACAGTCCATAGAGATCATCTCCCTCCTCTCATCAATCCCACCATCATCATGCTCACATAACAAGTGTCATGATCCCATATCTCATGCATTCATATGTAGCATAGCATTTAACAGCATATGATGGCGTACACAACATACAACATAGATCAAGTAATAGGGGACTTACCCGAAATCCAAGCTTATGCCCACAAGGCAAAATTACTACATGAGAGGTTATATATATACATCGTCATAGTAACAGTTTATACTAATAAAGTGTGTAAGATTTTACACACCTGATTAACGTATTCTAAGCGAAGAATCCCCAAAGCTACTCTATACTACAAGATCCCGAGACGTATGTCCTCACTGCTCCTACAATCGGCCACTGTTTAGTTAATAATCAAAAGCCCTATTTGGCTTACTAGCAAATTTCAAAAGATGTCGTCCCAAAATGGTACTCACCTTGAGCCAATTTGGTTACCAACCCAAATTCCGAACCACATAATGATCTCTCTTGAAGTCGGCTAAACCTCAACACACATAGATGGTTAGCCTTCAGTTTTCGAATAAATAACATCTGAACATGTTAAAGCCTTACCTAGACTGGAAATCAATCCCCGATGAACCATAAATTCGGTTAGAACTCCTCCCTACAATGGGCTTTGACACCACATTTAGAATCCATAGGCCATTCGGCCATAGCATAAATCCAAAACTAGAAGAGTTGTCATCATCTTACCTTAATAACTGCTTGGGTCCTTGAACACCATAAATCGACACACCCCAACTGATGCCTGAGATTCCGACTTCCCAAAGGATTCGGCTAAATGTCCAAGAGAAGAATCGGTAAGAGTCTATAGGACTAATGGCTTTCGGTTTCAAAGAAAATTAAAGAGAGAAAGCTCCCCTGAAGGTTCGGCTAGGCTTCCAGGTTTCAAGAAGAAAAGAGAGTAAGAGGGAATCGCAAGGTTCAAATAACAAGTAACATATGCCAAATGGAAAAGAAAAGAACAAGTCAAATGGGGTTTCGGTTTTGAACAAAATATGAAAAAGAAGAAATGCCAGGGTGATTTCGGCTTAACACTAAATGAAAAAGAACAAAACCTTCCAAGCTTGCTGATTTTAGCTTCCCCCCATGCACATTCGGCTACCACACCTAGACCCCCAAAATCGACCAAGCAAACTCCCCAAGGGCAATGCTTCATTTGGCCATGCTCACCTTTGCTATAACCAAGGCCGGCCATCACCCCCATATTGTGAAAATTTCCATACCAACACAACACATTATTGTTTAACAATTTCCCCATCTCCATAAAAAAAAAATAAACTTTATTTAACAAAGTTCCCATCACCAACCCATCTTCCATGCATAAAATAAACTAACCTATGCTCCAACAATAATTAAAAAAAAAAAACCCATACTTTCCAGCACAAACAAAAATAAAACAAGGCAGCATGCCTTCATGCGTGCATGTGCCATGCAGCCACTAGCTTCTCACGCCGGCATAAAAAAAGAAATCCATGCTGCTGCCCCCAGGTCTCGAACCCGAGACCTGGAGAAACACTCTCCACGCCCCAGCCACTCGGCCACTGTTCTTTTCATGCCATAATCTTATCGAAATTTCCTTTTAAGCGTTTTTTCCTTGGCTCCCACACGCATTAATGCCAAATGCCAAAAATAAAAGCGTCCAAATGCTTCCATCGGACTCTCGAGCGAGTCCTCCATGCCGCAGACCCTCAGCGGCGCTTCTAGCCACTCGGCCAAGGCGTCTTCTTTGGTCTAAGCTCGCCACAAAAATATTTAAAGCCTCCCGACGTTGCTCCTTCCGCACGCAAAAAAAGCAAAAACCCCGAGATGCGTCCAAATACTACTCGAACCTCAGACCTGTATGGCGTCAATCCCAAGCCTTAAGTGGCGCATGGAAGCCACTTTTCCAAGGTGATTCTTATGCTTAAAAACGCCAAAAATTATTCTTAAGGCCTCCTTGCCTATTTTCCACTTTTTAACCTAAAATTTCAAAAATTTTCCAATGCATCCCATTTAGAACCTAGGGTTTTAAGAACCCCTAAAACACATCCAAACCACTCTTAAGGCCTACTAACACTTGGGTTCTGCTCCAAACGCACAACCCCTAATCTAGGATGTTACAGGTAAAGCCCTAAACATTTTAACAGTTTTGTAAATTGGTCCCTGGGCTAGCTAGTTTAAGTTGCAATGATATCAAAAACATAGAAATTAATAAAAATAAGACAAATATGAACTTACATGCACCAAGGATAGTTGGCCGAACCTTGAACCCTAATAATGGCTTTTCTCCTTTCCAATTTTTGGTGGAATTATAATAGGAAGAAGATGATAACTTTGTTTAGTTTATTTTAATAAATTACAATTTTATCCTTGTTAATTAATCACTTAAAACACTTAATAGATGCCCATCTTTGTCCACTAACATTAAAAATGGTTTATTTACCACATAAGGATCTTTAATTTAAGATTCCATAGCTATTAGAAACCTTTAACTAATAGAACTCCACTTTTATGCTTTACGCAATTTAGTCATTTTTATCAAATTAAGCACTCAAACAATAAAATTGCTTAATGAAATTTTCACACATCATACTATCATGCTGTAGACAATAAAATAATAAGAAAATAATCATTTTGACCTCAGAGTTTTGTTCCCAAAACCACTGTTCCGATTTGACTAAAAAAGGGCTATTACAACTCTCCCCCTTAGGAATTTTCGTCCACTAAAATCTTACCAGAAAAGAGATTAGGGTACTATTTTCTCATAGCTTCCTCAGGTTCCCACGTAGCTTCTTCAACCCCGTGACATTGTCACAAAACCTTCACCAAATCTATGTTTTTATTTCTCAACTCTTTATCTCTCGAGCTAGAATTCTGATCGGTTTTTCGTTATACGTCATATCAGGTTGAATTTCAATCACTGATGGAGAAATTATGTGTGACGAATCTAGTCTATATCAATGAGACATCGAAACATGAATACGTTATGAATCTTTTCTAATTCTAAAGGTAAAGCTAGTCTATATGCCACTAGCACTATTCTCTCGATAATTTCATACGGCTCGATAAATCACGGACTCAATTTGTCTTTCCTACCAAATCGAAGAATCTTCTTCCACAGAGATACTTTCAAAAATATTTTGTCACCAATTTGAAATTCAATGTCTTTGCGTTTCAAATACGCATACAATTTATGTTGATCAGAAGCTGCTTTCAAACTACTCGCGAATTACTTTCACTTTCTCTTCGATCTCTCTGATCAAATCAACCCCGTGAATCTTTTTCTCACTAAGCTCAGTCCAATACAACGAAATTCTGTATTTGCAACCATACAATGCTTCATACGGTGCCATCTTTATGCTCGATTGAATATTGTTGTTATATGCAAATTCAACTAACGGCAAATATTTCTCCCAGTTGCCTTCAAACGCTAAAACACAGCAATGAAGCATATCTTTGAGAATCTAAATTACTCTCTCAGACTGACCGTCGGTTTGCGGATGAAATATAGTACTTAAGTGTAATCACGTACCCAAAGCTTCTTGCAATTTCCTCCGAAATCTATATGTAAACCTCGAATCTGTATCTAAAATAATAGAAACTGGCACTCCGTGCAATCTAACAATCTCTGTGATGTACAGTTCAGCTAATCTATCGATTGAAAAGTATGTACGTACCGAAATGAAGTGTGTAGACTTTGTCAGTCTATCAACAACAACCCAGATGTCATCTTTCTTTTTCAAAGATAGGGGTAACCCTGATATGAAATCCATCCTAACTCTATCCCATTTTCACTCTGGTATCATCACAGGGTGTAGTAATCCCGAAGGCACTTGATGTTCAACTTTGACTTGTTAGCAAATCAAGCATCTCGACGCAAACTCTAAAATGTCTCGTTTCAAGCTCGACCGCCAATATAATTGTTTCAAATCATTGTACATTTTAGTACTCCCTGAATGAACAGATAAATAACCATTGTGTGCTTCGTGTAGAATTTTCTGAATAAGCTCGGAGTTTCTCGGTATGCAAATTCTATTTCAAAACATCAAACAATCATCAGATCCAATCTGATACTTTGAATCGTAGTTGACTCACATTGTACTCTTTTAGCTTGCAACTAATTATCACATTTCTGAGCTTCACAAATTTGCTAAAAAAATGACGGTTCAGCTTTTAACTCAGCTAAAATCGAACCATCATTAGACAAAGTTAACCGAGTATTCATCGCTCGCAAAGCAAATAAAGATTTTCTACTCAGAGGATCCGTGAATACATTCGCTTTCCCTGGATGGTAATTAATCACCAATTCATAGTCTTTTAACAACTCGAACCATGTTCATTGTCGCAAATTCAAATCTTCTTGAATCATTACATACTTCAAGCTCTTGTGGTCGGTAAAGATATGGCACTTCTCACCAAATTTTCAATGCAAATACAGTAGCGGCCAATTCTAAGTCGTGCGTTGAATAATTCTTTTCATGAGGTTTCAACTGTCTGGAAGCATAAGGTATCACTTTTCCCTCTTGCATCATAATGCAACCAAAATTGTTCAATGACGCATCACTAAAAATCAGAAACTCTTTACCCGACTCAGGTTGAACTAAAACTGGTGCCTCAGTTAACACTTCTTTCAACTTTTCAAAACTCTGTTGGCATTTCTCGGACCACTTGAACTTCAAATCTTTCTATAGTAATCGAGTCATTGGTGTAGCAATCATCGAGAATCCTTTTACAAAAGCCGATAGTAGCCAGCTAATCCTAGAAAGCTTCTGACTTTGTACACATTTCTTGGTGGTTTCTAGTCAACAACTGTTGAAATCTTGCTTGGATCAACTCAGATACCATCCATTGAAACAATATGCCCCCAAAATCTAACCTCTCAGAGCCAAAACTCACATTTGCTGAATTTAGCAAATAATTGCTTATCTCTCAAAGTTTTTAACACAATCTTCAAATGTTCAGCATGCTCAGACTCATTTCATGAATAGATCAGAATGTCATCAATGAATACAACAACAAATATGTCTAAATATAGTCTAAAGATTCTATTCATCAAATCCATAAAAACTGCAAGGGCATTAGTTAACTCGAAAGGCATAACAAGAAACTCATTATGCCCGTACCTTGTTCTAAATGCAGTCTCAGGCACATCTGAATCTTTAACTCGCAACTGATAATTGCCAGATCTGAGATCAATCTTCGAAAATATTGTTGCTCCTTTCAAATGATCGAACAAATCATCAATTCTCTACAACGGATACTTATTCTTAACCGTAACCTTGTTGAGCTAACTATAATCAATACACAATCTCATCGATCCATCTTTCTTCTTTACAAACAACACTGGTGCACCCTAGGGCAAAAAACTAGGTCGTGCAAAACCTCTATCTGTTAACCCTTGCAACTGAGATTTCAATTCCTTCAATTCTATCAGAGCCATTCTATATGGAGCTATCGATATTGTAATATCCCGGGTTAGGGGCTATTTTTGTCATGGCATGTTTTGCATATGTTGGTGTGCTATGTTACTATTTTTATGTTTTAGGGGCTTAATTGTGGGCTAGGTGTATGCCTGAGTGTATGGGAAAATTTTGGTTTTTGGGTGTTAAGTCAGGGGAGCTGATGGAGCTGAGGGATGTGTATTTTATTTGGTATTTTGTTTCACAAAGATAAGGCTAGCAAAAGTGGCAAAGCATGTGCCACTTGGAGCTGAGGGTGGCGTCATCTACAAGGGGGAGGTGGCCTTGTGTTCGAGCTGCGGAGTGGCTATTTTTGGCACTCATTTTGACGGTATGGAGGTAGGAGTTTGTGGCAGTTCAAACTCTGCCTAAGACTTGGTCAAGGAGGAATTGGTGGGTGGAGAGTGAAAGTAGGAGTTTGACTTGTTCAAACTATTTTGAACTTATGGCTTGGAGTAAAAGTGGGGTATGGCCAATTTTAGGAGAATTTGTGGGGAGTGGACGGTTTGGTAAGCATGGGAAGTAGGGGTGCAAATTCTTTTGGCAATTTTTCTTAGCATTTTCTGGTCATCAAGAGCTAAAACCAAATTCTCTCTTTTTCTTCTAGCCAGCCGAAACTTCAATTTCTTTCTTATTCTCTTTATTTCTTGAAAACCGTAAGACCAAAGCAAACATACATTGCCGTTCTTCTCATTTCTTTTGCACTTAGCCGATTGTGCATTTGGGTCTCTCAACATCTTTTGGTAGTCGAAATTGCTTTGGTTTCCTCTACTTGGTAGGCCGAATACTCTCTTCTCTCCCTTACATAGTTTCTTCATTTTCTTAAGAGCCGAACTTACCGTTTTCTTCCCAACCGATTCTTCCATTCATCCTTCTCAGTTCCTGCCGAAACTTTGCTCCCATTTCATATTGATTTTTTCCCTTAAAACCGAAAAGCATCTACCTCCTAATCACTTTCTTTCTCCTTCTCAAAAACCTTGGCCGAATCTTGTTGGGGTTGTGGTTTTGCTTCAATCGTTGGAGATTGGTAAGTCTTTGGCCGAATGGCCATCTCTTTTTTTCTCCTTATACTATGTTGATGTTGGTTGTTTAAGAGCCGAATATGGCAACCATTGATGGGTGTTATTCTTCTTTGTTAAACCAATTTCTTGTTGGGATATTCAGAGTTTGAAGCTATCAAGTGGAGCCTTCGTTCTCACGATTAGCCAAGTGGGGTAAGCATGGGAGTGGGCGATACTATTAGTTAATTTTATCTCGTTTAGCCAAGCTATTAAGGATTAATGGTTCTTCTATTTTAGTGCACCGACAGTTAAAGGAGAAACCACCGCTTGGTTCGGGGTTGGTTGGAAACCAAGTTAAGAAGTGAAGGTAAGGGTTTGAAATGACTTCTCTTGGTATAAAGCCTTTGGCCGAATGGTTTATGTGTACTAACCCCTAGGTGTTGGCCGATTGTAGGAGCTAGTAATCGAGGGACTTAGATCGGTCCGATTGGGATTTTAGACTCGTATTATCAGGTGTGTAACTAACACACCCATATTTAGTGATATTGTTATTGAACCTGTTTGCCTATTAAAATTCATGGCAGTTTGATGGATTGATATGATACCCTTTTGGGTATGATCTTGGACTCGGGTAAGTCAGTATTGTTACAAGGTTACCGATGATCTGCATGATACCATGATTATGGATGTATGATATGGGATATGATGTTAAACATTTTAGCATGATATGCAGGATTTGTATGATATGCATGGTTACATGAGTCTGGTATGCTAGTGGGTGATACGAGTGGAGGGAGCAGTGATACTTTGTGCTTTGTGCACACGGTGCTTTGGTAGCACACTTTGTGACTTTGGGTCACCAGAGGTTTGGCACCTCCAGAGGTTTGGTACCTCGCCGTCTCGTCCCAGTGGCTCGAGCACCACGCTGGGTTGGCCCTACGATGATTATACGGATTTGACGCCGATGTTTTGGTAACACACGATGGGTTGGCCCCATCACCCGATTTGTGACTACGGTCACCAGTGCTTGGGTAGCACATTGTGTCTTTGGGACACCAGAGGTTTGGCACCTCATTGCGACTTGTCCCTGTGGTTTGACCACCGTGGGTTGGCCCCACTTGAGATATGGGATCGTCTGCTAGTGATTTGGTATCACACGATGGGTTGGCCCCATCATCATTGGATTTGTGACTTCGGTCACCAGTGCTTTGGTAGCACAATTGTGTCTTTGGGACACCAGTGGTTTGGTACCACATTGACGGATATTGTGTCTTTGGGACATCAGTGTTTTGGTAACACATTGTGACTATATGTCACCAGGTGGTTTGGCACCACCAAAGTTTGGTACCACACGGGTAGAAACAGCGATATGGATGGTTAGGATCGGGTTGCATTAATTATGTTGCTATGTATGATGTGTGTTAGCATGTTGTTTCTTCGGGAGCGGGATTTACACACTGAGTCACTCGACTCACCCTCTCCTTTAACATTTCAGGTGACTCGTAGACGCGGACTTGGAGTCGGGATGGACTCGGGGTGCACATGCCATGCTATAATAAAAGTGTTGCTTGGACGATTGAATTTGGGTACTTTAGTTATTTACTCTCACTTGGGTTTTATATTGGATTTGTAAAAGGCTTTATAATTTATGTTTTATGCTATTTATGTTTAAATTTTAATATGCCTTAACAAATAGGATGGTATGAATTCTACTAAAACTTGGAAAGATAATGGTTTCAAAATTATAACGCAAAGTGTTTTTAAACTATACCATCGGGTATCACGCTAAGTCTTTATACTAGACCAAATCAAATGATTTCCAAATCGAACTCATATTTCTCCTAAGTTCAAAAAATGTTTGAAGTAACACTAAGAAACTATTAAGGTTTTAAATGGTTTAAACTCGTTTTAACCACACATTACAGTTAAGTTTTCAAAATCTCCGGTTTCAAATACACCATCCGATTTTAAACAAGTCTACTTCACCTTACTTTTTAAACGAAAAATTTTAACTTCTCAAAAACATGTTTCCCCGTAACATACCAGATTCGGACGTGGTGTCTTGTCCGGGTTTGGGGTGTTACAGATATCGGTGATGTTCCCCGGTACTAATTCAATAGCAAACTCAACTTCTATGATTGGTGGCAACCCAGGCAACTCTTTTGGTAACACATCCAGATATTCACAAACTACTGGCACTGATTCAATCTTTGATTCAGACACTTTTGTATCCAGTACATACGCAAGATAAGCATTGCAACCTTTTCTCACATATTTCTAAGCTAACATCGACGATATCACAACATGCAATTCACTTGACTCATTAGACTCAACTTGAAGAGTTTCATTATTTTGACATTTCAATTCAATAGTCTTTCGTCTACAATTCACAATAGCATCATGCAGAGTCATCCAATCCATACCCAGAATTACATCGAATTCATCAAACGGTAAAATCATCAAACCAGCTAGAAAAAAGTAACCCCAAGTCATCAAAAGACAAATCTTGCAAACTTTATCAATTAGAACATACTTGCCTAAGGGGTTCGATACTTTAATCACAAATTTGATAGACTCAATAGGCAAACTCGTACTAGACACTAGATTCACGCAAACATACAAATGAGTCGATCCAGGATCAATCAAAGCAATCACATCAGTGTCATAGAGAGAAAATATATCAGTGATAACATCTGGTGATGACGCATCTTTGCGAGCGCGAATAGCGTAAGCTCTGGCGGTGCTCTAGCCTCGAATCTTATAGCAGAGTCCTTTGTCGCTCTAGAACACCCCAAACCCAGCCTGGATATTATGGACGAATCTGGCGTGTCACATTGAAGTGTTTTTCAAAAACCAAGTTTTCATTGAAAATCCTCCTTAATTTTAAAAACTAAAGTCTCAGTTTATGCTCGTTCAATTTTGAAACATGGTTCATTGGAAAGTTAATCACTTTTAAAAATGTTATTAACATCGTTAAAAATCTCTTTTAGTTGTGGAAGCTAAATTAACGTAAAGAAGTTTAAAACATATGTTTTTAAAAAAACAGTAATTGGGTTGAAAACTCGTCTACGTCTAACAGATATAGAACGTAACAAAATCCCAAATCCAGAGTTAAATCCAGAGAGGCCTTATTATAGAAATTAAAACCCAAAATGAAATTTAAAGCACATATAAAGTCCAAAGCATAACAGCCGCAGTTGTGTGGTCATCTCCGAGTCCCTCGCAGCACCGATCCTCCTAAGCTGGGGATTACCTGCACAATTAAAAAAGGGGTGAGTTTACGAAAACTCAATGTGTAATCCCCTTACTAGAGTAACGGCCAGTATACAGAAATTGAAACCAAAATAGTATGGGCCAAAGCCCTTTAACAGTAACAGTATAGTCTAGTTCAGAGCATACGTGGGCCAAGCCCACTACAATATCATTTGGGTCACAGCCCATAATAGAATCAATTGGGCCTAGCCCAAACTAATAACAGAACAAGTGGCCTAAGCCCAGTACAGTGAAAGATCTCATAAACAGATATGCAACAGTATGAGGATGCATCCCACTCGGGTCCAGCCAACACACCTCCGGTACCAACCCTACACTCCTGTGGGGATAAAATCAACCCACTCAGCCAACACACCAAGCTTAACACCGGTTGCGACAATAAGTCAACAGAACGGCTAAAATTCATAAACAGAATGGTTATAAACCATAATCAGGTTGGCATCGAGCCATAGTCAGAATGGCACAAAGCTATCGGTAACTGTAATAAGTTTGGCACATAGCCATCAGCGACAGTAATATAATCAGCACACAGCCACTGGTAATCATGATCTGCACAGAGTCATCAATATATATGTTAGGCACATAGCAATGGGTAGATACGATTGGCACAAAGCCATAATCAAGATGGAACAGAGCCATAATCAGATTACGCGGCTTTAAGCTATCCGTCGGTCCACAGTCATCTCATGCGACCAGTACGACCTTAACAGATCAATACTGGATCTAGAGTTATCTCATAAGACCCGTGTGACCTTGTAATAGCCCTTACCCGGATTCTATGCTAGAACTGGGCACGAGGCATTACCGGACTTGACTTGCTTGATCATTCCTCTTTAGGCTATAAAAATTCTCCAATTTAAAACTTTTCATTCACCATCGTAACATCCCCATCATGGGTCAACAAGACCCTTTACACCCGCTCGGGGTGTCGCGGAACGGAACTTGAACTTTTCAAACACTTAGAAAATTTTCACCTAAACAGGGGCCACACGCCCGTGTGAAATGGGACACCCCCATGTGGGCCTCACATGCCCATGTCCCTACCCCGTATGGGGTTTACTTTCTATTCGAACCTATAGGGGTTTTCATACGGCCAAACACACGCCCGTGTGCTCCACACAGTCTAGACACGCATGTGTCCTCGCCCATGTGTAAAAACTTTGGTATTCTGTTTGTAAAGTCAGCAGCCTCATAAGGGTCACACGGCCTAGGCACATACCCGTGTGGGTAGCCCGTGGTCGACACTGACTTACAACAGTAACATGCAGGGGACACACGGCCAAGTCACACACCCATGGGGCTGACCGTGTGTCACGCACGGCCTAGACACACGCCCGTGTGTCTATCTGTGTGGACCAATTCAAGGCTATTTTCCAAGCCATTTAGCCACCTTCACTTTCATACATTCATACACCATCACATAAACTTCACGTATCAGCAGTTATAACTCTTGAATTATCACAGTTAATCTATAAAATGAAGTCTTCATCCCATACACGAGGAAGAACTATTTCTGGTATAATTATAATCGACTTAAGCCATCATCTATGGCTATACACAACCGAACCATAAACTCTCTTAGGTCAACACATTTGGCTATATCAACTATGAATTAATCAACTTTAAAAACTATCCCTATACATGCCATAACTCATAAGAACTTGAAACCTCATACTAAGTGTCTGCTCAATAGTGTGAAAACATCTCCGACGGTCTCCAACCCGAGCTAGTTAAGTTAACCTATAAGAGATTGGAAGGGAAAAGGAGTAAGCAAAAATGCTTAGTAAGTTCATATGCAAATAATAATCAATTATTGATATTCATTTATTATACTCAATCACAAGGTATTATAATGAGTTTTACTCCTAACTCATGGTTAACTATTCAACCCTTCATGATGCTTACTCATTCCGTCTCTCACCATGTTTTAACCATATCTCGAGCTTAATGCTCACATACATTCCCTGCATTTATCACCACAAATTCTCATAATACAACACATCATAATTTATCACTAAACCACTCACAGTGCTAAATTACTCAGTGGTTTCGCACTTAGCCCACCATTGATCTCTAATAGGGAGGTATCGCACTTAGCCCACCAAAAGAATAGTTACGGTGGTATCGAACATAGCCCACCAAATATCAATATAAACGATGGTATCGCACATAGCCCATCATAGTTACGTAATAAGTTGGTATCGCACTTAGCCCACCATCAAGTATGGTTATTACACATTTACATAACTATTTCGTCATTCATACGAAACTATACAATAACTATCGAATTCAATCCACATTAAATCATACATGTTCTCAATCATGTCATACACCAATCAAAAACAACACTGTGTATTTGAAGTGCATCATTTACACATAAACCATTATGGGTTCATATATACCGAATTCACCTCAATTTAATTCTAACACATACCTGTACCTCTCGTGGTACAACCACATACTTTCTCATTTTCAACATATTTGTTGAATCACTCAAATCATTAAATAACACTCTTGACTCGCACGTACGTAACATCACATCGACATCATACCCCCGATAGGGTCTTACACGAAATATCATATCGATGCCATGTCCCTGACATGGTCTTATTCAATATCCCAACTGAGGCCATATTCCAATATGGTCTTACACGGGACCTTAACTATCATCATATCATGCTATTTGCATTTCCCATTATTCTTAGATTCAATTCTTTTGACATTCTCGTCAAAATATATTTAATACATTTATAGAGTAAATATACATTCCATACAACATTGGAATGTTAAATATCTGGCACGTAATTGCAACATTTGCACACGAACTTACCTTAATATCGAAAGGGTAGAAAGGGACCTATTTGTCCATACGTCTCTTTTCTCCCGTTCTAGGTCCAAATCTCATTTTCTTTGATCTAAAACAATAGAATTTACTCATTCAATCACTTATAAAACATAATACATCATAATCTACGCATAGGCAAAAATGACTATTTTGACCTTATACTTTGGCAAAATTACGATTTTGCCCTTAGGCTCGTAAATCACTTTTCATCACATTATCTCATTAAATAAGCCTAGCTGACCATTTAATCCTCTTACAACTATTCACAATTCTAACTATTTCATGCATTAATGAACAAACTACAACATTTGCGTCTTAGTCCAAATTAGGTGTTTTCATGACAACACCTTTCACAAAAGTTGTTTCTCATCTTCCCAACATTCATTTTCTTCCATAAAAACTCAACAACCAACATAAACTCTCTCATGGCAAGTCCCTAGACTTTCAACCATATTGCAAATTAGTCCCCTCGTTAGCTAACTTAAGCTTTGAGGACTCCAAAAGTGCAAAAATCATCAACTAATATCATCAAAATCACTTACTTGCAAGAGGATTGCTTGGTTGAAATTTGAGCTTCAAGAACCCCCATTATTACTTGTATTTTCGATGGGAGAGGAAAATAAAATGAAAAGATGATAGCCTTTTGTTTATTCATCTTATTTTATTCATTTTATCAACTAATATCACCAACTATTGACCAAAATAAATACTCTTGTCCCCTATGCATACTATGGCCAGCCAACTCACTTAAAACAAGGCCAAATTGCACATTTGGGACCTCCAATTAATATTCTATAGCTATTTGGCACCTCTAGAAAATAAAATAGAACTTTCACACTTTATGCGATTTAGTCTTTTTTAGCGATTAAGCCTGAAATTGCTAAAATTAAAACACCAAAATTTCCATGCATCCTTATTAACATGTTATAACATATAAAATAACATGAAAATAATTTTATTCAACCTCGGATTAGTGATCCCAATATCACTGTTCTGACTAGCCCCTAAATCGGGCTATTACAGACCCTATCGAACTTCCAATGTATCAATGTCCCAACCCCATGCAATATGTCGTGTATGTCATGCTCAACCATTACACGTGTATGCAAAATGGCCATGCCCAGTAACAGTCACTTACACACATGACCACAGTCAAGTCAGTTAAAACAAAGTCATACGATCACAGTCAAATCAGTCAAATTCATAGTCTAAGTCAGTCATTTACCCACAAGGGCAAAACAGTTATTTTACCCTATAAGGGTATTTTGGTAATCCTACCCTTCAGGGGTATTTCGGTAGTTCACAAATCGAGGATATTTTGGGTAATTTCACAAATGGGGGGTATTTTGGTAATTTCACAAATTGAGGGTATTTCAGTAGTTTCACAAATTGAGGGTATTTCGATAATTTCACAAATCGAGGGTATTTTGATAATTTCACAAATCAGGGGTATTTTGATAATTTCACAAATAGAGGGTATTTTGATAATTTTATAAACCGGGGGTATTTCGATAATTTTACAATCTAAGGGTATTTCGGTCATTTTTGTAGATTAGGGTCTCAGCGACCCAACAAAAGGTCCACTGTCGCCTCAAGTGACTTAATTAACCTAAATAGTCACAATGGTGCAAATGGGCCTAAGGCCTATTACTCGGCCTAAGTGGGCCCACACACTCGTGTGGCCCAATTAGCCCAGAAATAGCCTCGGCTATACGAACAGCACAGTTCAAACCAATAGAAACCATATAACATGCACTATATCTATGTGGGGCCCACCAGCCTAGTGGCCTCACATGGCCCATTTTAGCCCCAACGCGGCCAGAAGTGACCTACGTCCATGAGAACGCTCATGGTAGCCTCAACCATCTTACGCCCATATTCGTGGGTTCAGTCCACCACACGTGCGATCGCACACTTATGTGGCATCATTAGCTGGTATTACAACTTTTCAACATTTTGTCAATCTATGATCAGAAGGAGTGTGGTTACACCCACTCTATTGGCTTTCTCGCCGACTATCGAATACAGGGTACTGTTATACACCTGTTTAAGCAAATAGCGTAAATCCCCACGAACAACAACCTCGATTACGCAAATACAGTTTAATCTTTCCTTAACCCAGTGGTTACCAAATCCTTAGCACAACTTGCATTGAATCCCAATATCTTTAACTATCACTATGAACAAAATAACTAAAACCAAATGAACGACATCTTCTGACCAAGCAGAACTAAGAATAGTTGATAGATGAAATCGGTCTACCACCCTAGGGTCAAAGGTAGTCAGGAAACAGAGACCAACCAGAAAGATTGTACCTTTATCAGGAATCAGAAACACAGAAAGATATTAAAAGGAAAAATGCAACCATAGAGAGAAATAAGAATAAGCCAAGAGTACTTACCGATTCACTAGCAGACTCTCACTAGCCGAACACAAAATAAAGAGAATAAAGGGAAGTATTCGGCTAACTCAAAACAGGAGGAGAGAACCGAAACTGAAAAGAGGGGGAGAGCACTGAGATTCAATCAATCGATTGAAAAGGGAGAAGTGGAAAAACAATAAATAAAAAGTGAAGAAAAGAGTGAGTATTCGACTTACGCAAAGGTAAGAAGAAGAAAAAAGAGAAAGATGGAGGGGAAGAAAAGAATAGCAAAGTTAGAAGAATCAAAAGCACCTACACGGCAAGGCAGGATCAACCAAAAGAACTCAAAGTAAAAACCCCGAAAGCAGAAAAGATGCCGATATGAAAAGAAGGAAAAGTTTTCAACAAATTCAAAACCTCCAAATGTTCCAATTGCCGAAAAATACTCTCCAAGCCGAATTTTCTATGCTTCCCCTTACCAATTCGGCACAACACTCCCACACTCTTCAAACTCGTTGTTTTTCTCCATAAATAATTCCCTTAATCCCTCCACGAAATCCTCCTTGATTTACTCCAACTCCCCATTCAAATTCAATTAAAATTCTTATGACCAATTCAACCACAGAGTTCCAATCCAGCTCCAATACCTCCCCAGCTCAAGTAGCAAAATAACATACAATTGTGCATGCCCAGCCTCGAACCTCAGACTCCTTGCCACACATGTAGCGCCACCTTGCCACTAGATCACCCACTCTCTTTGTGTCATTTTTTAACTTCAATAAATTAAAAGGTCTAAAGGCCAAGGTCTAGGTTCCTTTAAAATAAAAACCAAAATAAATTACAAGAACCAAGACCTGAACCCATGCTCCCTTGCAACCTTAATGACGCCACAGCCACTAGACCACATGCTTCCTTGTGTCATTTTTTTAACACAATAATTTAAAAGGCCTTCATCCAAGCATCCATGGTTTTATCCACTTAAAACCAAAATTTTGCTAAAGTCCAGGTTTGAACCCAAGACATCTTCAATACTTCTCAGGACCCTTAACCACCAAAGTAGACATACTTTTATGTTATTCACTTGCATAACTAAATTCCAATTCCTCCGATACACGAACCCATTTCTTCTAGGCCTAAAATTCAGTGCGTTACAACTCTACCCCCTTAAAGAAATTTTGTCCTCGAAATTTCAAACTGTCAGAATAATCGCAAACCCTAACTGTAACAACCCAGTTTAGACCCTAGTCAGAAAAGTGGTTTTGAGACCACAAATCTGAGGTTGCAATAATATTTTAATATTATTCTTGGTGTTTATTATATGTGATATAGCCTGTGTGAAAATTTGGTGTTAAAAGTTTTATCTACTATGTGTTGAATTATGAGAAATGATTTAATCGTATAAAGTGTAAAATGTTGTGTGTTGATTGTTAAGTACTTAATTGGTGTTGTCTTTATAATGTGGAGGCCTTATGAGGCAATTAGCCCATTATTAAAGTTAATGGATGGTTAAATGACATATTAACCTTAATGTTTATTTGTCTTGTATGATTATTAAAAGGGCAAATTGGTAAAATGATTATTGAGTTATTATAATTAAAACAAAACAAATGAAATGGCCATTCTCTCATCTTCCATCCATCGAAATTAGAAAAGAAAGAAAGAGTTAAGAGCTTTGAAGTTTTCGTCACATTGAGTTCTTGATTGAGGTATGTTTTGAGCTCAAGTTTTGATGATTTCTACATTTTTGTGATCGTTGCTTAGTGTTTTAGCTAGCCCATGCTTTAATTTTAAAATTTGATGAAGATTTTGAGATGTGCCATTGATGAACATGTGAGCTTTGTGTTGATAGTTGGTGAAATATGAAAGTTTGATGTTGGGTTAAAATAGTTTGTATTTGAATTTTTGATGATTAGCACTGTGCGTGTGAAAAGATAGAAGCTTCAGCTTATTGATTTGGCACTGTGTCTGCGGTACCGATATAGTTTGGTTTAACTTATAGGCAGTAAGTGTTCGATGACAATTATGTTTCGATTATGAAACTAGCACTAAGTGTGCGAATAAATCAAAAAAATAGCAAAAGTTGAACAAGATGTAATATCGAGCAATTGAGTAGCATGAATGGTGAGTAACTATGTGTTGATCAAGATACGTTTGAACCTATGTGGTTGATGATAGAATTAAGAGTTGAATGAATAGATATTTGAGTATGTGGTTGAGATTGATAATGTGCTTAGTTGTGCCTTTATCTATGTTATGGTATAAATATATATTGATGTGGTATTATTAAGTAGTATGTATTGTATTTCAAACTTACTAAGCTTTGAAAGCTTACTGTGTGATTTGTTCCTCTGTTTTACAGTGTTAGTAAAGCTTGCTCAAATTCGGGAATCATCAACATCTCTATCACACTATCAGCAATCAATTTTGGTACTTTTGAAGATGTGTGTATTTGAATATGGCTTGTATAGGCTAGTTGTTCTGAAACATATTTTAGATGCTTAAATAGCCATGTGATGTGGATAGATAAATGTTGGCTATATGCATGAGTGGATTTGGTATATGATGCATATTATGGTTTGGCTTGATGATAATGAAAATGTCTTATGAATGGTAAGCTTAGTGATGAATTGATGCTATTGTGATCTAGTGGTATTGTGGATGAATCATACTTGGTAATGCATGTGTTTTAGTTGTACAATTTGGTATATAAGTTAATATGATGAGAAATAAGATTGGATGGGATGATAAGTTGATCATTTGACATGTATTTGGTTGCCAAATTGTGTGTGGAAAAATGCTTGATTTTTCTTGTAGGGCTGACCCATGTGTGGATGGCAAAATGGCCTTGCAAATGGCCTATTTCTCATACACGGCCAAGGGACAAGGGCGTGTGTCTCTGCCGTATGGCTCAAGGGCCACTTCGAGATGTGCCTAGGCAGGTTACACGGCCGTGGCCCACGGGCGTGCTTGGTGGCAATGTGACCAAGTCAATAGCTAGCTTAATTTCACACAGGCGTGTCTGGTGGCCGTGTGGACAAGTCAGTATGTATACCCTGTTTTGTCACGGCCTGGACAAATGGGCATTTCTGGTAGCCGTGTGAGGTACACGGCCTGATCGCACGGGCGTGTGACTTTTGCAGCGTTGAAGGTCTCGACCTCTTTTAACATGTGTTTAAGGTCTTGTACACCTCAATAAGGGACTATTTGAATATGTTTGATTGAGGAAAGACTTTGTGCTGTGAAATGGATATGAAATGTTTAGATTGTTTGGTAATGCCTCTTAACCCTATCCTGGCAACAGTTTCGGGTTAGGCGTGTTACACTAGTCCAGCACACTACGCTCTCGCTGCGCACTTTGGTCCTAATAATACAAGCACGCACCACACCATCTATCCATCGGGGCGGATGGATATCACCCGTATATCATCTCCAAAATACACACAGAATAAATACAAAATCCAACTTTAAGTGTAGCAATATAGTCTAATATCTAATAAATCACAGTATCTCTATCTACTGCTTTTGAACAAACACAAACAACAGTTTTAGAAACTTACGAATTCGGCGCCAGAGACTCGGTGTGCCACTCTTTCATGAAAATATTCAGTAAAACATTTCACATACTTCAAATCTTTTGAAATAGTTCCTTCAGAAATTCAATTTTAAAACCCAATCCACAGTCGAATTTTGTAACCAGGCTCTAATACCACAAAATGTAACACCCCAAACTCGGCCTAGACGTTATGGTCGAATCTGGCGTGTCACATTGAAGAATTTTTTGAAAACCAAGTTTTCATTGAAAACACTCCTTCATATTAAAATCTAAAGTCTCAGTTTGTGCTCGTTCAATTTTGAAACATGGTTCATTGGAAAGTTAATCACTTTTAAAAAGTTATTAACTTCGTTAAGAATCTCTTTTAGTTGCGGAAGCTAAATTAAGGCAAAGAAGTTTAAAACGTATGTTTTTAAAAAAAATAGTAATTGGGTTGAAAACTCGTCTACGTCTAACAGATATAGAACGTAACAAAATCCCAAATCTAGAGTTAAACCAGAGAGGTCTTCTTACAGAAATTAAAACCCAAAACAAAATTTAAAGCATTTATAAAGTCCAAAGCATAATAGCCGCAGTCGTGTGGTCACCTTCGAGTCCCTCGCAGCACCGATCCTCCAAACGCTGGGGATTACCTGCACAGTTAAAAACGGGGTGAGTTTAAGAAAACTCAGTGTGTAATCCTCTTACTAGAGTAACGGTCAGTATGTGGAAACAAAAACCGAAATAGTCTGGGCCAAAGCCCTTTAACAATAATAGTACAGTCCAATTCAGAGCATACGTGGGCCAAGCCCACTACAATATCATTTAGGTCACAACCCATAACAGAATTAATTGGGCCTAGCCCAAACCAATAACAGAACAACTGGCCTAAACCCAGTACAGTGACAGATCTCATAAACAAATATACAACAGTATGAGGAAGCATCCCACCCCGGTCCAGTCAACACACCACCCATACCAACTCTACACTCCTGTGGAGATAAAATCGACCCATCTATTCAGCATACCAAGCTTAGCACCAATTGCGACACTAAGTCAACAGAACGGCTCGGTACTATAAACAGAACAGCTCGGCGCTATGAGCAGAACGGTTAAAAGCCATAAACAGAATGGTTATAAACCATAATCAAGATGGCATAGAGCCATAGTCAGGATGGCACCAAGATATTGGTAACTGTAATAAGTTTGGCACATAGCCATCAGCGACGGTAATATAATTGGCACACAGCCACGGGTAATCATGACCGACACAGAGTTATCAATATATATGTAGCCACATAGCCACGGGTAGATACGATTGGCACAAGGCCATAATCAGGATGGCACAGAGCTATATTTAGGTTGGCACAGAGCCATAATCAGATAACGCGGCTTTAAGCCGACCGTCGGTCCACAGTCATCTCAGGCGACCAGTGCAACCCTAACAGATCAATACTAGATCCACAGTCGTCTCATGCGACCCGTGCGACCCTATCAGAACTTCTATCGTATCAATGTCCCAACCCCATGCAATATGTCGTGTATGTCTTGCTCAACCATTACACATGTATGCAAAATGGCCATGCCCAGTAACAGTCATTCACACACATATTAAAAGCATATCAGTTACATGACCACAGTCAAGTCAATTAAAACACAGTCATAAGATCACAGTCAAATCAGTCAAATTCATAGTCTAAGTCAGTCATTTACCCACAAGGGCAAAACAGTCATTTTACCCTATAAGGGTATTTCAATAATCCTACCCTTTAGGGCTATTTCGGTAGTTTCACAAATCAATGGTATTTTAGTAATTTCACAAATCGAGGGTATTTCAGTAATTTCACAAATTATGGGTATTTTGGTAATTCACAAATCGAGGGTATTTTGATAATTTCACAAATCGAGGTATTTTAGTAATTTTACAAATTGAGGGTATTTCGGTAATTTCACAAATCAGGGGTATTTTGATAATTTCACAAATCGGTGGTATTTTGATAATTTTACAAACTGGGAGTATTTTAGTAATTTTGTAAATTATAGGTATTTTGGTAATTATACAATCCAAGGGTATTTCGATAATTTTTGTAAATCGGGGTCTCAGCGACCCAACAGAAGGTCCAACGTTGCCTCGAGCTAATTAAGTAACCTAAATAGTCACAACGATGTAAATGGGCCTAAGGCCCATTACTTGGCCCAAGTGGGCCCACACACTCGTGTGGCAAAATTAGCCCAGAAATAGCCTCGGCTACACGAACAGTAGTACAGTTCAAACTAATAAAAACCATATAACAAGCACTTTATCGTGTGAGGCCCACAATATAACACGAGGCCCAAAGCGGCCTAAGCCCATGAGAACCCTCATGGTGGCCTTAACCATCTTACGCCCATATTCGTGGGCTCGGTCCACCACACGTGTGATCGAATGCTCATGTGGTATCATTTTTCGATATTTTAACTTTTCGGCATTTTGTCAATCTACGATTAGAAGGAGTGTGGTTACACCCACTATATCGGCTTTCTCGTTGACTATCGAATATAGGGTACTATTACACACCTGTTTAAGCAAATAGCCTAAATCCCCACGAACGACAACCTTGATTACGCAAATACGATTTAATCCTTCCTTAACCCAGCGGTTACCAAATCCTTAGCACAACCTGCATTGAATCCCAATATCTTTAACTTTCACTAAGAACAAAATAACTAAAACCAAACGAATGACATCTTACCACCAAGCAAAACTAAGAATAGTTGATAAATTGGTGAAAAGTCCTCAGGAAACAGAGACCAACTGGAAAGATTGTGCCTTTATCAGGAATCAGTAACACAGGAAGATATTAGAAGGAAAAAAAAGCAACTGTAGAGAGAAATAAGAATAAGCCAAGAGTACTTACCGATTCACTAGCGGACTCTCACTAGCCGAACACAAAATAAAGGGAATAAAGGGAAGTATTCCCTAACTCAAAATAGGACGAGAGAATCGAAACTGAAAAGAGGGGGAGAGCATTGAGATTCGGTCAATCAATCGAAAAGGGAGAAGAGAAAAAACAATAAATGAAAAGTAAAGAAAAGAGTGAGTATTAGGCTTAGGAAAAAGTAAGGAGATGAAAATAGAGAAAGATTGAGGGGAAGAAAGAATAGCAAAGTTAGATGAATCAAAAGCGCCCACACGGCAAGGCACGATCGACCAAAAGAACCATAATTCGCCAAAGAACTCAAAATAAAAACCCCGAAAGTAGAAAAGATACCAATATGAAAAGAAGGAAAAGTTTTTAGCAAATTCAAAACCTCCAAATGTTCCAATTGCTGAAAACCACTCTCAAAGCCGAATTTCCTATGCTTCCCCTTACCAATTCGGTACAACACTCCCACACTCTTCAAACTCCTTGTTTTTCTCCATAAATGTAACGTCCCAAATTTTGGGCCTAGTAGATATGGGCTTCGCGTGCCAGAGGATTTGGAATTTAGTTGTGCATGTGAATAACATAGAAGTATGTCTGCTTTGGTGGTTAAAGGTCTTGAGAAGTATTGGAGAAGTCTTGGGCTCAAACCTGGGCTTTAGAAAAATTTTGGTTTTAAGTGGATAAAATCCTAGATGCTTGGATGTAGGCCATTTAAATTATTGTGTAAAAAAAATGACACAAGGAAGCATGTGGTCTAGTGGTTGTGGCGTCATTAAGGTTGCAAGGGAGCCTGGGTTCAAGTCTTGGCTCTTGTAATTTATTTTGGTTTTTCTGTTAAAGTAGCCTGGACATGGGCCTTTAGACCTCTTAATTAATTGATGGTAAAATGTAACACAAAGAACCTGTTGGTGCAGTGGTGGTGGGGCTATATGTGTGTCAAGGAGTCTGAGGTTTGAGGCTTAGCATGCACAATTGTATGTTTATTTTGCTGCTTGTGCTGGGGAGGTGTTGGAACTGGACTGGAACTCTGTGGTTGAATTGGTCATAAGAATTTGAATTGAATTTGAATAGGGAGTTGAAGTAAATCAAGGAGAAAATTCAGTGGAAGGATTGGTGGAGTTTTTGAAGGATTTTGAAATGAGAGAAGTTGGAGCCGATTGGGGGAGTTTTGTTTAGGCAAATTCGGCTAGAGAGTGCATTTGGTGCATTTTCGGCAATTTCTTTCTTCTATGCTGATTTGTTTTAATTTCTCTCCTCTATCTATAGTGCCAAATATTGCTATAGACCTTTTTGTGTTTTTCCCATTTCGATTTTCTTTATTCTCTTCTCCCTGTTTCCTATTCTTCTTAATGTGAGCCGAATTCAACCTCTCTTTCTCTGCCTTCATTCTTTTTCCCTTTTCTATCGATCAAACGTTTTGACCTACAAGCATTTTGACGAATCATTTTTCCAGCCTTTGAAGTGTCGAATATGTTCTTCTCTTGTGGGTTGATTGAGTTCAATTTATCTGGTTTGCCGATTGTTAGGGGCAAGTGTTGGAACTCCGATACCCCATGGCGCAGCAGAATAAAATTAGATCCGGCGATCCAAACCATGGATCCATGTGTGAGGAACGAATCGGGGTGAAATAAAGGTTTCGAAATTACCAAAACTTCAATCTAAGTAGACAGCGACGACTTGGCAACAAGAGTTTTGATCTACTGTCGAATCAAGCCACAACCTTTTCTGATGTCGGCCTCTACGTGATCCACCCGGTTTGACTATGAGCGGAAGAAATCTCCAAAACTATTTTGGAGGTTTATTTGCTTGATGACAGTACTAGACCTAACAAGCAATCTCTTAGGGTTTTCCATAAGCTTTGCCTCTTTTAAATACCTTTTATATTGGGTATCCTTTTAATTGGGCCTTTTATAATGGGTATCTTTTTCATTGGGCCCATTATTAGGTATCCTTTTAATACCCTTTTATAATTGGTATCTCTTGAATGTATCATAAGATTAAATAAATACAATAAAGTTTTTAACCAAAAATTATAATTACATTAATTATATCCGAAAATTATAATTACATTAATTATAATAAGGATTTCAGTAAACTATATTTATTTAAATTTATATATGAATCAAATTCATATATTAATAGAATTATGTTGTCATTATGTGTACAACATCCTTGTACATATAATATGTTCAATATTTGATTGCCCAATTAAATTAATTCTTTAATTAATTTAATTCATGTGACAACTAAAAACAATACCAATTATATTTTATTCCGTTTATTTAAACCATAGGGTGTGACCAGTAGGTTCTTGCAACGTTAGCGATAATAATAGAACGATTCTAATGTCACAAACAATGAGGGCATCTAGCAATGCATCATTGCTACCTAAGTTACAAGAAGTCATGATTCCACATAACTTTTGTGATTAACCTTTCATACATTAATCCTTAAGTCCTTTATCTCTGGAATGGACACAAGTCATGGAATAGTCACACTTGTATAGTCCATCCCATGTTTCTTGATATCTTGAGTAGACTATGATATAAAAATTAGTATGACATCTCATGTCAACTTATTTGAGCATGGCCATGCATTTCTAGTCTCACTCAATCAAGTGGCCTAAGATATTACTCCCATTATGTAGGAGGGACTTATCCTATATTGATCAACCATATCCTCTACATAGATTGTGGTATATCCAACATCGAGTCTTTATAGAACAACCAATTCTGATTATGCGTTTGATCAGATCAAAATATACAACTCACGATGTTGAGATAATAATTATCTCATCATATACATATTAATCACTATGAGTAATGTTGTGACAATTACATAATAATCCAATAAAGATACTCATAACGGGTCAATCCAATATGTTGTTCTCTAACACACATATTCATGCATTGATTTTGACAATCCACATCAATGACAACTCTTTATCATCAATCAACTACATGTTAGTCTTAATGCATTATTGTTGTCCTAGTCAACAATAATACTCGACTAAGGATCTTTTAAGAATAATCATATTATTCTTAGGACATTATTATAAAGCAGTTTATTTATACACACGTAAAAGAAAAAGCAAAATAATAATGACAACGCTTTATATTAATAAACATGGTAAATTAAGTATGTTATTACAACCATCTCATGATTGGTCTTTGGGCATACTCTTACAATCTCCCACTAGCACTAAGACCAATCACTCATATATCTAATACTAAGTGACTTAGTGTGGCGACGATCATGCTTCTGGCAGTCGTCGAGGCTTGGTCGAGGATCGACAATGTTATCATCCGAAGGTACTCTGCATATCTCTACATCCCCACGATCGATAATCTCTCGAATAAGATGGTAGCGTCTAAGTATATGTTTGGATCATTGGTGAGATCTGGGTTCCTTAGCTTGTGCAATAGCTCCATTGTTATCACATCGGAGCTCTATAGCATCCGATATGCTAGGCACAACCCCTAGTCCAAGAATGAACTTCTTGATCCAAACCGCTTCCTTTGTTTGCCTCACCGGGCTGCAATATACTCAACCTCTGTTATAGAATCAACTCTCGTACTTTGCTTTGAACTCTTCCACTCACAAAGACCACCATTAAGGCAAAACACAAAACTGATTGCGATCGAGAATCATCCTTGTCGGTTTGGAAGCCGGCATCGATGTAACCTTTTACACTTAACTCTTCCTCACCTCCATATAATAGGAACGTATCCTTAGTTCTTCTTAAGTACTTAAGGATACTCTTGATCGTGGTCTAGTGACCTTCACCGGATCTACTTGATACCCTTTCGTCATACTTAAGGCATACGATACATCCGGGCGGGTACATAACATAGCATACATGATAGATCCAATAGCGGAAGCATATGGAATTTTACTCATCGTTCTCTCTCTTGTGGAGTTGAAGGACACATTTCCTTCGAGTGAAATACCATGTCTCATGGGTAGAAATCCTCTTTTAGATTCTTCCATACCAACCTTTTCAAGTTACTTTATCTATGTATGTACTTTGGCTTAGACCTAGTAGTCGCCTTGATCTATCTCTATAGATCTTGACTCCTAAGATATAAGTGGCTTCCCCCAAGTCCTTCATAGAAAAACAACTTCTCAACCAAGTCTTAATAGACTGCAAAGTAGGTATGTCATTTCCCATGATAAGTATGTCATCCACATATAGTACCAAGAATGTGATAGTGCTCCCACTAACTTTCTTGTAAACACATGGTTCATCTTCATTTTTGACAAAACCAAACTCTTTGATTGCATCGTTAAAACGAAGATTCCAACTTCGAGAAGCTTGCTTTAATCCATAAATGGATCTTTGCAGCTTACATATCTTTCTAACATCCTCTTCAAGTTTCCCGTTAAGGAAAGCTGTTTTGACGTCTATCTGCCAGATTTCATAATCATGAAATGTAGCTATGGCGAGCAAGATCCTGATGGATTTAAACATAGCTACAGGAGAAAAGGTTTCATCATAGTCAACACCATGAATTTGGCGAAAACCTTTAGCGACCAATCGCCCTTTGTATGTTTGTACATTACCATCCATGTCAGTTTTCTTTTTGAAAACCCATTTGCACCCTATAGGTTTAACCCCTTCGGGTGGATCAATCAAAGTCCATACTTGGTTTTCATACATGGAATCCATCTCAGATCTCATGGCCTCAAGCCATTTCTCAGAGTCTGGGCTTATCACCACTTCTTGATAAGTCCTAGGCTCATCTTGATCTATAAGAAGAACGTCACCATGCGTTGTAATGAGAAATCCATATCTCTCGGGTGCACGCGTTCTCTTAAAGATCTGCTTGCGGTGGTTGTGTTTCTACAGTGTTGTTTGTTCCTCAATTTCTTGTGGAATTTCTTTGTTGTTCAATCTACAGTTCGGTGGTATCTTGTGATTCTCGAATTTCTTCAAGTTCAATCTTTCTCCCACTTCCTTTTCTAGAAGTAAATTCTCTCTCTAGGAAAACACCACCAGAGCAACAAACGTTTTGTTCTCAATGGGATTAAAGAAATAATATCCTTTGGTTTCTTTTCGATACCCCACAAAAATACACTTTTCAGATCTGGGTTCAAGCTTAGTAGACGTCGGCGTTTAACATAAGCTTCACAGCCCCAAATTTTCATAAAAGACATACTAGGACGTTTCCCAGTCCACATCTCATATGGCGTCTTTTGAACCGATTTAGATGGAACACGATTTAATGTGAAAGCAACTGTCTCAAGTGCATATCCCCAAAAGGAAGTTGGTAGATCAGCATGACTCATCATGGATCGAACCATGTCTAACAAAGTTCGATTTCTTCTCTCAGATACTCCATTCCATTGAGGAGTACCAGGAGGAGTAAGTTGTGAGACAATCCCACATTCTTTCAAAAGATCATCAAACTCTAGGCTCAAGTACTCTCCACCTCGATCAGATCGAAGTGACTTGATGGTTTTGCCTAGTTGATTTTGTACTTCATTTTTGAATTCCTTGAACTTTTCAAGGGACTCAGACTTATGGCGCATGAGATAAACATACCCATATCTCACTGAAATCATCGGTGAAAGTAATGAAGTAGTGAAATCCACCTCTGCTTTGTATATTTATTGGTCCACATACATCGAATGTATTAGGTCTAATAAATCACTAGCTCTGTTCACTTTACCGATGAAAAGGAGATTTAGTCATTTTTCCCAATAAGCAAGATTCACATACTTCAAATTGTTCAAAAACAAATGAATTCAAGAGACCATCTTTATAGAGTTTGGATATGCGTTTCTCACTTATGTGGCCCAAACGACAATGCCAAAGATAAGTTTGATTTGAGTCATTTATTTTAGATCTTTTAGTATTTATGTTGTAAATGGGATTTGTTTGATCTAAAATATAGAGGCCATTAATTAATTGTGTCGAACCATAGAAAACATTATTGAGATAAAATGAACAACAATTATTCTTAATAATTATCTCAAAACCAATTTTGTCTAAACAAGAAATTGAAATAATGTTTTTAGTCAAATGGTCACAAAATAACAATCCTCTAAACATAAATCAAGTCCACTAGGCAAAGATACAGTAGTATATGTTCCCACGCCTAATGCACGCAACTTTTGCTCCATTTCCAACTCGTAGAGTCCACATCTCCTCTAGCCAAAGTCCTACTCCTTTGTAGTCCCCATGCATGTAAGTACAAATATGAGAACCACAACCAGTATCTAATACCCAAGAAGTAGTAGTTGATAAATTAATATCAATAACATAAATACCAGGCGGACATTCCGCTTGCTTTAGCCTTCTTGACTTCTTCAAGATAGACAGAAGCGATTCCGTTTCCAATGTCCATCACACCACAATGAAAACAGTTTCCTTCCTTAGACACCCCACCTTTAGGTTTCATTGTAGCCTTTCCTTTTCCAAATTTGGGCTTACCTTTGCCCTTAGGCTTTGTTTGAACTTTGGCCTTTCCCTTGCCCTTGTTATTACGGACCATCGGTATGGGCTTGGGTCCAACCTTTTTCAAGTTGCCTTCAGCGATTCGTAACATACTTGAGCAATTGTGGTAGAGTCTTGTCAATTTCATTCATATTGAAATTGAGGACAAACCGTCAGTAGCTATCCAAGCAACGATTGCAAAATAATATCGATGGCCAACTCTTGGCTCAATGGAAACCCAAGCTTAGATAGGCTTTCAATATAGCCAATCATCTTAAGGACATGAGGTCCTACTTTGGGCTTCCTTCACCAACTTACATTGGAATAGGGCTTTAGAGATATCAAACCTCTCTTGCCGTAGCTTGCCCCCTCGATAAAGTTATTTCAGTGCTCGATCATATCATAAGCAACCATGTCCTCATGTTGCTACGAAGTTCGAGATTCATAGTGGCAAGCATAAGACATCCAACATCTATCATGTCATCGAGATACTTCTTGTAAGCATCTCTATCGAGTCCTCGAGGCATTAGCGGGTGGTTCATTAGGAAGTGGTTGTTCAATGACATATAATTTCCGTTCTTGTTTAAGGACAATCCTCAAGTTACTGGAACCAATCAAGAAAATTCAAACCATTCAATTTGTCCTTCTCAAGGACCGATCGCAATGAGAGTGTGCTAGTGTTTGCGACCATAATATATCTACAACAATTAAATATGCATGTGAGTAAATTTACCATTTTTATATCAATCATTAAAAAGACTTTATTAAATGATATTCCCACTATTTTATTTCAAAATTAATAACCCTCGTATATTAATTTCGAAAAATCTTTCTCAAAAGTATTTCTAGTAGGTTAAGGATCCATATTTCACCACCTCTTAAGTCAGCTTTGGCTTTACTCTTAAGATTATGGTTATTTAGGTAAGCAACATTTGCTAATTACATCATATGTAACTCCTAATATTTGGTGAACAACTCTTGTTCTAATCATCTTATGATTTATCCAATTTACTTGCCTTTAGGTTTCTAATCCTATTAGAGTAACCTAGTTAAGTCATTAACCAATTTTTAACCAGCGAATATCACTTGTTTATTCTTCGCGTTTAACCAAGATAAATACTAGTACTTCGCTTTGGCAGAACCTACATAGTATTGATCGAGGCCTTAACGAGGGCAAAATTGGAAGGCCATGCTGACTTAATATTTTAATAGAGGATTTTATTAAGGTTGTTGCATCTCACCAATTACGGTCTATTTCAGCCCATTTAGTCTTCTAATCGATCTCATCAATTAATAGGGTTTATTATCTTCAAATTTTAATATATATATAAAAAAATTGGCATGCTTTAGACATCCATAGCATCTCATACATGAATAAATAAAGCAATAAATAAATGCAATAGTTATAGCCCATAAACTAAGGTGGTTCAACCCAAGCCAATTGGAAAACCAAAAAGAAACCTAAAGGTGTAAGCCATTTGAAGCTATCATTCTTAATCATTGTCCCACCTTCCTTCTCGTTTGGTCCACAAAGAAACTCTTGCAAATTACAATATCTGTAAACTCGTTTTACATACGAGGGAATAAGATGAGAAGAGAAATACAAGAGAATAGTAGTAAGGCACGACACGCAGTAGTATTTAAAAAATACAACCTTTTATCGAATGGGTCATTGGGCTATAACTAAGCATTTCAAACACCGTGCTAGTCAAAAATAGCATACATAATTCAATTATTATTATTATTATTATTTTAAAGTGAATTATAAAATATCCTTTCAACTTTTTGTGGCCCAGTCAAATGAAACCTCACGATTTGATAACTTTTTATCAACGAATCGTGTTTTTAGGATTTTAATCCTTGAGGTTTCATATCGGAACAACCCTTGTTCCACTAGCCGATTAACACTTACTGAAACTATAAATACCACCGTCGCATTATTACAGATTTGTTAATAGTTAACATAATAACATAAAATCAAGTAGGCCACAACACCATGATTAACATTTAATCAATTTCCGAAAGGAACAGATTATCGAGTTATGCTTAAACGATTTAAACAATCGAAAATACAATAAGATCAAAACATGAATCTCATACAATTGCATCACCCAAGTATTTAAACCCGAGTTCGTATCACACAAGTGGCTCGATACCATCGTTGGAACGCCGATACCCCATGGCGCAGTGAGAATAAAATTAGATCCGGCGATCCAACCATGGATCCATGTGTGAGGAAACGAATCGGGTGAAATAAAGGTTTCAAATTACCAAAACTTCAACTGAGTAGACGGTGGCGCCTTGGCAACAAGAGTTTTGATCTCTTTGTCGAATCAAGCCACAACCTTTTCCGATGTCGGCCTCTACGTGATCCACCCGGTTTGACTATGAATCGGAAGAAATCTCCAAAACTATTTTGGAGGTTTATTTGCTTGACGGTACGCTAGACCTAACAAGCAATCTCTTAGGGTTTTCCATAAGCTTTGCCTCTTTTAAATACCTTTTATATTGGGTATCCTTTTAATTGGGCCTTTTATAATGGGTATCTTTTTATTGGGCCCATTATTAGGTATCCTTTTAATACCCTTTTATAATTGGTATCTCTTGAATGTATCATAAGATTAAATAAATACAATAAAGTTTTTAACCGAAAATTATAATTACATTAATTATATCCGAAAATTATAATTACATTAATTATAATAAGGATTTCTTAAACTATATTTATTTAAATTTATATATGAATCAAATTCATATATTAATAGAATTATGTTGTCATTATGTGTACAACATCCTTGTACATATAATATGTTCAATATTTGATTGCCCAATTAAATTAATTCTTTAATTAATTTAATTCATGTGACAACTAAAAACAATACCAATTATATTTTATTCCGTTCATTTAAACCATAGGGTGTGACCACCGTAGGTTCTTGCAACGTTAGCGATAATAATAGAACGATTCTAATGTCACAAACAATGAGGGCATCTAGCAATGCATCATTGCTACCTAAGTTACAAGAAGTCATGATTCCACATAACTTTTTGTGATTAACCTTTCATACATTAATCCTTAAGTCCTTTATCTCCGGAATGGACACAAGTCATGGAATAGTCACACTTGTATAGTCCATCCCATGTTTCTTGATATCTTGAGTAGATCGTGATATAAAAATTAGTATGACATCTCATGTCAACTTATTTGAGCATGGCCATGCATTTCTAGTCTCACTCAATCAAGTGGCCTAAGATATTACTCCCATTATGTAGGAGGGACTTATCCTATATTGATCAACCATATCCTCTACATGGATTGTGGTATATCCAACATCGCCTTTATAGAACAACCAATTACGGTTATGCGTTTGATCAGTATCAAAATATACAACTCACGATGTTGAGATAATAATTATCTCAAGTCTGAGGATCATATACATATTAATCACTATGAGTAATGTTGTGACAATTACATAATAATCCAATAAACATACTCATAACGTGTCAATCCAATATGTTGTTCTCTAACACACATATTCATGCATTGATTTTGACAATCCACATCAATGACAACTCTTTATCATCAATCAACTACATGTTAGTCTTAATGCATTATTATTGTCCTAGTCAACAATAATACTCGACTAAGGATCTTTTAAGAATAATCATATTATTCTTAGGACATTATTATAAAACAGTTTATTTATACACACAGAAAGAAAAACTGAAATAATAATGACAACGCTTTATATTAATAAACATGGTAAATTAAGTATGTTATTACAACCATCTCATGATTGGTCTTTGGGCATACTCTTACAGCAAGTGGTTATGTGCTTTCAAATACTGGCCGAACGTCTAGTTCTCTTATTGGCTGTGTGTTTTCCTTAGGATAGTAATTGTTTAACCTTTGTTATTGATATTGATGCTTAATAGATAATGTTTTGGTACAGATAAACCACATGGAGGTGATACCGACTCATAATCAAATATCTTAGGAAGTATAAGCCAATTCAATCAAGGTTCTACACTCGTGGGCTACTGCGTTTCTCTCTATCAAGGTGCGTACACACACTATTCACGTTGTAGAATGACAAATGTCGAAATGCCGGAAAGCCGACGATACAACAACGGCTACTACACGAGCGCACGAACACTCGTGTGGGGGAGTCGACACATTGACAAAGGCCGCCATGAGCGATCTCGTGGACTTGGTCGTTATTAGGCCTAATGGGCCGATTTGTGTTGAGTGGGCCCGCGTAGGTAAATTTTGTTGTTAAGTGAGAAATCGATAGACTTATCACTTCGCTGTCAAGTGAGAATTCGATAGACTTTTCATGTCGCACACATGACTTAGGTAGTTTTTGGCCTCGCTGGGCCAAAATAGGTCGTGTGGACCCAATGAGAATGTAGGCCCCACACGGGGAAAATCTGCGGTAAGTGATTATTAATGAACTGGGTTATGGTGTATACATAGCTGTATCTAATTTTGGGCTGAATGGGCCACCCGAGCGTGTGGGCCCACTTAGGCTGAATAATGGGCCTTAGGCCCATTTACACCGTTGAGACTGTTTAAGTTACGTAAGTCACTCGAGGCGACGGTGGACCTTCTGTTGGGTCGCTGAAACCTTGATTTATGAAATTACCGAAATACCCTTAGATTGTGAAATTACTGAAAAACCCTCGATTTGTAAAATTACTGAAATAACCTCCGATTGTGAAATTATCGAAATACCCTCGATTTGTAAAATTATCGAAATACCCTTGAATTGTGAAATTACAGAAATATCTTGATTTATAAAATTATCGAAATACCCTCGGATTGTAAAATTATCAAAATACCCTTGATTTGCAAAATTACCGAAATACTCTTGGATTGTGAAATTATTGAAATACCCCTGGTTTGTGAAATTACCTAAATTCCCCTAGAGGGTAAATGACTATTTTTTCCTTGTGGGTAAATGACTGACTTGTGTTATGATTTGACTGGGATTGTATGACTGTGTTTTAACTGACTTGACGGTGGTTGTATGACTTATATGCTTTTAATATATGTCTAAACGACTATTACTGAGCATGGCCATTTTGCATACACGTGTAATGATTGAGTATGGCATACACAGAACATATTGCATGGGGTTGGGACATTGATACGGAGGAAGTTCTGATAGAGTACGGTTCGCATGAGATGACTGTGGATCCAGTATTGATCTGTTAAGGTCGCACGTGTCGCATGAGACAACTGTGGACCGACGGACGACTTAAAGCCGCGTAATCTGATTATGGCTCTATGCCAACCTAAATATGGCTCTGTGCCATCTTGATTATGGCTTTGTGTCAATCGTATTTACCCGTGGCTATGTGCCTAACATATATATTGATGACTCTGTGTAGATCACAATTACCCGTGGCTATATGCCGATTATATTGCCGTCGCTGATGGCTATGTGCCAAACTTATTACAGTTACCGATAGCTTTGTGCCATCCTGGTTATGGCTCCGTACCATCCTAACTATGGTTTATAACTATTCAGTTTATGGCTTTTAGCCATTCTGTTAACTTAGTGCCATCCTAATTATGGTTTATAACCAATGCTAAGCTTAGTGTGTTGGTGCTAACCATTCTGTTAAAGGGCTTTGGCCCAGACTGCTTCGGTTTCTGTTTCTATATACTGACTGTTACTCTAGTAAGGGGATTATACACTAACTTTTCGCACACTCACCTCGTTTTTAGCTGTGCAGGTAATCCCCAGCATTAGAAGGATCGATGCTGTGAGGGACTCGGAGGTGACCACACGACTGCGGCTGTGATGCTTTGGACTTTATATATGTTTTAAATTCTGTTCTGGGTTTTAATTCCTGTAATAAGGCCTCTCTGGATTTAATTATAAATTTGGGTTTTTGTTAGTTTTATATCTGTTAGTCGTAGATGAGATTTCAACCCAATTATTCTTTTTAAAAACATACGTTTTAAACTTCATTACCTTACATTAGCTTTCGCAACTAAAAAAGATTTTTAACGAAGTTAATAACGTTTTTAAAAGTGATTAACTTTTCAATGAACCATGTTTTGAAATTGAACGAACACAAACTGAGACTTTAGTTTTTAAATATTAAGGAAGGTTTTCAATGAAAACATGGTTTTAAAAAAAGATTCAATGTGTCACGCCAGATTCAGGCCTAACTTCTAGGCCAAGTTTGGGGTGTTACAATAAATCACTCCCTTAATCCCTCCACGAAATCCTCCTTGATTTACTCAAAATCCCCATTCAAATTCAATTCAAATTGTTATGACAAATTCAACCACAGAGTTCCAGTCCAACTCCAACACCTCCCCAGCTCAAGCAGCAAAATAACATACAATTGCGCACGCCCAGCCTCGAACCTCAGACTCCTTGCCACACATGTAGCGCCACTTTGCCACTAGATCACCCACTCTCTTTGTGTCATTTTTTACCTTCAATAAATTAAAAGGTCTAAAGGCCAAGGTCCAGGTTCCTTTAAAAGAAAAACTAAAATAAATTGCAAGAGCCAAGACTTAAACCAAGGCTCCCTTGCAACCTTAATGACGCCACAACCACTAAACCACATGCTTCATTGTGTCATTTTTCTAACACAATAATTTAAAAAGGCCTACATCTAAGCATCCATGGTATTATCCAATTAAAACCAAAATTTTGCTAAAGCCCAGGTTTGAACCCAAGACTTCTCCAATACTTCTTAGGACCCTTAACCACCAAAGCAGACATACTTTTATGTTATTCACTTGCACAGCTAAATTCCAATTCCTCCGGTACGCAAAGCCCATTTCTTTTAGGCCCAAAATTCAGGGCGTTACATGCTCCTTTGCTACTAATCACATTTCCTGTATTTCTAGGTGGTCTCCCTCTAGCAACTATGTTACTTGATCTTGCATTCTGATATCTATCTTTCTTGGGTAACTCAAGAAAATCCCAAATGAAGTGATCTTGCAAGCCACTTTTAAAACAACCTTTATTTTTCATCCAACAGTCTCCAAAATGCTGTCTTCCATGCTGTTGACACTCAGGGTTTTTTTTTGTTCTAACACTACCACTACCAATGCTCGATATTCAAGTGGCTTGAGCCTTAGGACTCATGTATTGCTTCCCACGATCTCTATTTGAATATCCCACTGAAGTTGTCCAACAATTATACGAATCCCATGATTTCTTTAACGAATAGTGATAGGGTTTACTCATCAACCTCTTTCACGACAAATTCCTTCAATTCCAAAATCTCGACTAGCAATCTGATGTCTTTATTTAATCCATTTTCAAATCTCTTACACATAATTGCCTCAGTGGAAACACATCCTCGAGCATATTTACTAAGTCTTACAAACTTTCTTTCATACTCGGTCACAGACATTCGACCCTGTTTTAACTCCAGAAACTCTTTTCACTTTTGATCGATAAACTGCTGACTGAGGTATTTCTTCCTAAACTCGGCTTCAAAGAATTCCCACGTGACCTGTTCTCTCGGCACCACAGATATCAAAGTATTCCACCACTGATATGCAGTGTCTCTCAGAATTGATACATCATATTTTACACATTCAGCTGGTGTACGAGATAGTTCATCAAATACTCAGATCGAATTCTCAAGCCAAAACTCGGCTCTCTCAGGATCGTCATCAATTGTAGCTCTGAACTCTTCAGCCTCATATTTTTAGATTTTATCAACTGGCAGCTTATTCAATCGTAAAGGTTCCAAACCTTGAGAAGCTACAGGGACCGTTTGAGGAATAGGTGGAGAGAGGTTGCTGAGCAGCCAGATTTTTTCGGACAAACCCAGTGAACCACTCATTCATCATTTGGAAGAAGGCTTCCTTGGCCTCTCCTTCCTAACTACCTGATACGAGTCCCGACTCAAATTGCACTACTCCGTGAATAAAAGCTGGCATATTACTCTCAACATCACCTGCCACAACCCGATTGGGATCTATTTACTATATGAAAACACATTTTAAACTGTTAGGAGATATCACACTATCATAACTTATATAGGGCATGTATAGCTAGACTCTCATATACGCTACGTTAGTCCTAGAATCGACTAAACCGTAGCTTAAATACCAATAAATGTAATAGCCCTCACCCGTATCCATCGTTAGGATAGGGTTACAGAGCATTACCAGACTTATTACACAATCGAGTATACATTTCTCATACAATTATCAAATTCAAATACAAGTCATTCATAATCATTCATCAACTACCTAATACGAGCCTACGAGGCTCAAAAGCATGCATTAGGAGTGGTTCGGGACTAAACCGATAACTTAGGAAACTTTTAGAAAACTTAGAAATACTTTACAAAATAAAAGAGAGACACGCCCACGTGGCCTAGCCGTGTGTCTCACACGGCCAAAGACACGCCTGTGTCACAGGCTGTGTGGACATTCGAAATGGGATCACATGGTCATGTCCCAGCCCATGTCTGACCCCGTGTAACTCCCTGACTTGGGTTACACGGCCAACCACACGCCCATGTAACCAGCTCGTGTGCCCTTCAAAATGGCCACACATGCCCGTGTGCCAGGCCGTGTGTTAGGCCGTGCCAAACCTGTACGGTATACTGATTTATGCCATACGGCCAAGTCACATGCCCATGTGTTGGGCCTTATAGAGCATACTGACTTGGTTTCTAATTAATCACTAGGGGACACACGGTCGTATCATTTGACCATTTTACCCCCAACTGATCAGGGGACCATTATACCCTTAGGGGTAGTTCTAGAGATGTATGTCTAATCCGTTTAATTGATTTTGGTCTGATATGCTGCATGTATTAGTTTAATATGACATGACATACTACATGGGTTGGGTTATGAATTCAGAGGTAGTACTGTACTGGTGGCTCTGCCACATTATATCGATTGAGTGGCTTTTGCCACGTTATACTGAATTAGTGGCTCAGCCACGTATACTGTTTTTAGCAGCTAGTTTGTATTATTGGTGTGCTGGTTGGGTGGGTTAACTTGGTCCCCACAGGTGTGTTGGTTGGTACGGGAGGTGTGTTGGCTGGACTGGGGTTGGTACATATTTGGTTTGCATATCATCGAGCTTCGGCCCAGACTGATATTGAATAGGGCTTTGGCCTAATCCGTTACTGAATAGGGCTTAGGCCCGGATTGATACGGTATGGGCTTGGGCCCAAACTGTGTTGGTAATAAGGGGATTACACACTGAGTTCTCGTAACACACCCTTTTTCTTTAACTGTGTAGGTAATCCTCTACCTTAGAGGATTTGGAGCTGCGAGGGACTCGGAGGTGGCCACACATCTTGCATATTCTTGGGGTTGATTTAGCTCCTTTGTTTTAGTTTACTTTACTCTAATTTTCGGGTTAATAATTTCTATAATAAGGACATTGGAATTGTGTTTAACTTTTATTTGGTTTTCCTTACAAACTGCTAATTTATTAAACACAAGTTTTTAAAACAATAACTATTATTTTTAAAAATATCACGTTTTCGTAACTGTTTTAACCAAACTTCCGTAACAGACAAGGTTTTATAATCAAATAATAGATGAATGAAATTATTTCTAAAAGGGAATGATTTCGAGTAAAACTTGTTTTTTTAACAAGCAATGAAAATCGAGATTTTTCTTTTAACGGTAGAAAGTTTTGATTTGTAGATGAGTTTTTCAACGAACACAGTTTTTCAAACAACACCTGATGTGGCACGCTAGATCCGGTCGTAGCGTCTAGGCCAGGTTTGGGGTGTTATATTTAGTGGTATCAGAGCCCTATTGCAAAACTTGGCTGTGGAATGGATTTTGAAAATTTTTCGAAATATGATTACATGCTGGTTTAAAGAAGTAGCGATATTATTAAACGTGGGCCACACCGAGTCTCCGGCACCAAATTTGTAAGATTTCTAACTCTATACTTTGTTATATGCTGATATGACTGTACTGAGAAACCTACTAGGGATAGTAGTAGTATATTGAACCTCCTTAGTTGTAGAAACTTATACTATAGGAGACTAAACTGTGGTATATGCGACTGCGAGAACAACCCTAATTACTGCTTTTCATAAAATACTTGTTAATAATGATGAGAACTATAAGAAAATTCATAAAACTTTTTAATCAGAAAATACGCTATATCGTTATGAGCACAAGATGTCGAGGAAGGGGTACACGTGGCCGTGGTAGAGGCCGAGGTGCTAGGACTGGATCCTCAGCCTGAAAGGGAAGCGCCGGCATCACCAGTGACTGAAACGGGTCTCATGACTGAGTCGAAGGGGATGATTCTTTGTCCCAAGCGATGCTACGGGTACTAGAAAGGGTTGCTGGAGCGAGTACGGGGTCAGTGGTCTGAGGGTCAATTTCTGAGCGACTCCGGTCAAAAGGGGCGAAAATCTTCAGGCGCATCTTTGGTGTAGCCCCGAATGTAGCAGAATACTGGTTGGAGGTGGTAGAGCGAATAATGGATGATCTTGACTGCATGGTAGAGTAAAAACTGAAGGGAGAAGTGTCCCTACTGCGAGATGAGGCATACCAATGGTGGCTTACCCTGAGGGAAGGCACGCAGGTTGACCATGTGACTTGGGACTTCTTTAAGACGGCCTTCCAAGGAAAATATGTCGGGCCAAGTTATGTGGATACCCGGAGAAAAGAATTTTTGAATCTGGTTCAGGGATATAAGTCTGTAGCAGAGTATGAGGCAGAGTTCTTGTGCTTAAGCCGGTACGCTCAGGGAATAGTCGCGACTGAATATGAGCGCTGCGTGTGGTTTGAGGATGGTCTTCGGGATGAGTTGCGGGTACTGATAGCCCCAGAGAGGAAAAGTGACTTCGTTGCCCTGGTTGAGAAGGCTATGATTGATGAGGATGTGAAATGCTTAGAACGTTAGAACTGTAAGCAGGATAGGGCAGAAGTAAGAGGAATTTCGGGCCTTCAAGTTCTTCTGGGGGGCCCAGGAAGAGGCCTAGGTTTGATGGGCCAGCCTGAGCTGGGGTTCTTATTGTTGCAGTCAGGGAGTGGCCTTGCGCTAATTGTGGGAGATCTCATTTGGGAGAGCGCTGGAAAAAAACTGGGGTGATCATGTCTATCGAGTCTTAAAATTTATAAAAAGAGAATGATCGAACCTATAAACTAACTTTGACAATGACTTAAGGCAAGTGCACCTATCAAACAGTAGTATAGCTTAGGCAAGACCGGATTGTCGAATCCAAAGGAACTAAAAGTACTAATACTAACTTTCTTTTTATTATCTAGCCTAAAATAACCGAAGTTGTTATTTAATCTAATTTTAATTAACTACTAAGCTAAAGACGCAAAGACAAAAAAAATGAAGTGGGGAAATACTGTTGGAACAACTCAGTTGATTAAGACGATACCCTTAGGAAGAATCCACCTAGACTTCACTTGTTATCTAACACTGAACCAGACGATGTATTCACTTGACTTGATCCGTAAGATTCCCTAAATTATATTAAACCCTCTCTCAAGGCGAATAACGTCTAACCCTAGGTTGATTAATTGAAATCTCTTTCTAATTAAAACCCCTAGAATCACATTAACTTGATCTATGGACTCCCATACTAGGTTTCACCCTAATCTGGCAAAATTTTGTCACCCTATCTCTAGGCGTGCGATCAACTCCGCTTAATTATGCTAGATCTACTCTTAGGCAGGGACTTTTGCTCCTCCACCTAAGTACATCATACTTGAATCAATATCCTGAAAATATCAACACAAGAATTAAGAACACATAATTAAGAACAAATCAAGTATTTATCATATAGTTCAGAAAACAATAACAAGATCAGTCTTAGGTTTCATCTCCTTTAGGTATCTGAAGGGTTTAGTTCATAACTATAAAAGAAAACATTTCAGAAGAAAAGATAAAACAAAACATAAGGAATCCCTAAAACCCCCTGAAGGAATTGAAGGAGAGATCTTCTGTCTTGAGTAGAATTTTGGCTTCTTGAGATGGATCAACTGGCTCTCTTCGAGTATTTCCCACAAATGTGAGCTCTTTGGCTCGGCTTCTTGGCCTAGCTGACCGCCCCCTTTTCAGGTTATATTTAAGGGGTTTATATAGGCTTTTGAAATAGGTTTCTTTGCCCCTAAGTATCCTTTTCCAATTAGAATTGCTCTTCTGCATGATAGGGACACGGCCATATCACACACCCGTGTGAATTATGGCCAGGCCATGTTCAGACTTTTAATGAGATGATACACAAATCAAAAGGTCTTTACAAGGTTGTAACGGGGCTTAGGTTAAGGGTATGGATATAGGCTGAATTAGTAGGTTAGAATCGAGATTGACCTGATAAATTACCTAACTAGAAAAATAAACTAGTCTTATCAATTGAAAACTAATAATACGAGCTTTTTCTTCAAGATTTGAAATTTACAAATATAAGCTCAGCTAATCATAGAACTAATAATGAATATGCTTTAAATTTTTTTTAAGAACAATCAAATAATAGGAAAGAACTTTTACAACTGAAATATATAACATAGTTAGGTAACTACTCAAAATCAAATCTTGACAAAAAGGGTAGTTAAGAAGAATGGTTATAACAACTACAAAATGTTTTGGGTTAAAATTAGTGGGTTAGTCAATAAAAAGGGTTGTTAGGATTAAACGGGATTCACTAGGGTTTAATTATGAAGGTAAGTTTTTAGTGGAGTAAGTAGGTTAAATCTTAAGTGCCTTTATCATCTCTGTATATCAAATCAAAGGTGTGGTCTCAACCTGTATAATCAAGGCAAGTTCTAAAATAACAGTTCAATGTTGACACACTCACAATCAAAAAGTGAGCATAAAAAAGGATATATGCTTTATAAGGCTCAAAATATCTCAAAAATTATGGGTATTTGATGTCAACCTTGTAGAATTCAAATTTCAAAGTAATAATTAGATTTAGGTTAACAACCTAGCAAAAAATTTTAACTCTGAAAATTAGACTTAACATGCTTGATTCCCTAGTATCCTTCAAATTTAATCATCAATGCACAATTTTCAATGGCTTAATCCAAAACATATCAATAAAAATCATAAATCAAAGGAAATTTGATCGTAATTAGTAATATGAGGAACTTACTTTAAAATAAGGCATAATTCAGGTATTTGAGAATAATGCAGAAAGTTAGGTATTTTCTCGAAATAACTATTCACCCCCACACTTAAGATGTATATTGCCCTCAATGTTCAAAGATAGATATGCAATTTAAGAGAGAGGGAGAAGTGAAAATTCCTGAATTTGGATGGCTTCCCGGAGTTGAACGTCGATAGGAGTGGTTTCTACTACCGAACTCTACGCTAGGTGAAGAAATTAGGGAGCTCGTAGAGAATTAGCCAGGAGTTATTAAGACACATTTAAAATAAACTAAACATATAAATAAAGACAAGAAAGATAAAGAGAAAGAAAATAAAAATGTAATTAAACTAAGGTTAACAGATAAAGGGGCTTGAGAATCCTTATTGGTAGATGGTTCGCGAGGTGGGTTTGACTTCACTTATATTCGTCACATAGGGGTATTTTCGTCATTTCACTACCCAGGGATATTTTCGTAATTCTACCCTACAGGGGTATTTTGGTAATTTCACAAATTAGGAGTATTTTGATAATTTCACTAATCGAGGGTATTTCGATAATTTCACAAACCGGGGATATTTCAGTAATTTCATAAACTAGGGGTATTTTGGTAATTTTGCAAATTAGGGGTATTTCGCCAATTGTGCAAATCAGGGTATTTCAGTAATTTTGCAAACCAATGGTATTTTGGTTATTTCACAAATCAGGGTATTTCTGTAATTTTACAAATCAAGGGTATTTTAGTAAATTTACAAATATAAGGGTATTTTAGTAATTTTACAAATATACGGGGTATTTTAGTAATTTTACAAATATAAGGGTATTTTAATAATTTTACAAATATAAGGGTAATTGGTCCCTCTCGGGTTTTAGTTATGAACTTTGGCCCATCAACAAGTCCTCGTGGCTAAAGTGAACAGACACTACGCACCAGGTAGGATTCCAGAGAAGAGGAGGTGGGTCACTAGGACCGCTTAAGTACCAAGGTCTCCCTAGATCCAATCCTAGACATGCATATACTCGTTGCAACACCCTAACTCAGCTACTTGTTCACGGACATGTTTAATTAGATTAAGTCTTATGGAATTTAAGAGTTGTTCAAACTAGGCCTAAGTCCAAAAACCCTAGCATATTTGTCTACGTCCTCACAAAGCCCCTCAAACCCAAATTACAACCTTACGGCCCATTAGGCCCAAAACAAATCCAAATCGTGTATCATGCGTGTCTAACTCATTACGTTTAACAAACCCAACCATTTCATCAAACTAAGCCTCAGGGCCCACCGGGCCCATTTAGCCACTTTCGGCTTTTCAGCTTTTCGACATTGCCGATATCGTGTGTGTAGTGATCGTACACACCTGGTAACCTCGCGCGCTGCAAATCCCGTAGTCACGATCCTACAATCGACATCACTAGTGATTAACCGAGATTTAACACATACTTATCAAAAACTGAAACATCACCGTACCCTTGCCGTGTACATCACGTTCTAGTAGCCCTTCCCTTGCTAGTATTGGCGATTATCCTCTAGATCTGGTAGGAATCAGAAGCTGCTAAGCATTCCTATGCCCAACGCCCACCAAGGTATGTTTTCTCTCCAATCATAGATAGCTCTATATATAGCCAGCTTCTCACCTTTCCTCTTTGAATCTTTCCGATGTGGGATCCCTCTGTTAGCAGAGTTTAAATCCAACTCAAACTCTTGCCGTCTAGACCGTAAAATAAATACTCCTTTGCTTGTCATGAGATTCAAACCATTGTTCCCTTCAATAGCTCAACACGCCACTTGCCACCAAGCCACACGCTCCTGTTGTGACTAAAATCATGCCAACTAAATATAACCCTATGGCCAAAGTCTTAATTCACTGAAAAAATAAAACAAAAAGAAATGCAAGTGTAACACTCCAAACCCGGCCCACAAGTCCTGACTGGATCTGGTATGTCACTGCGGGAAAATGTTTGAAAAATCTTTGACTTTAAAATAAAACTTGAAAATTTTGTTAACTTTTGGAAAATGTGTCCATTAAAAATTATTAAATAATATAAGCTCGATTTGAATTAAAACTTTATTATAAGTTGGTATGATATTAATCATTTGTAAAAAATATTTCTAAGTATAATATAAACTTCAACAATCATAAATAGAATACTTTAAATAAAAGTGGCCCTTATTACATCAAATAAATACCCAAAACGATAATATAAAATAATTAAATAAAGTAAAACATCTTCTCGCATGAAAATCCCTTCGCATGGCCACCTTTGTATCCACTCCAACCCGGTCCAATAGTCACGAATCACCTGCGATGTTTAAAAAGTTGGGTGAGTCACACAGACTCAGTGTGTAATTAAACCACTGATATGCACCCATATGTTAACCACAAATCAACCCAATCAAATGCAACATGTAAATATAATCAGACGTTATCACGTTCTGGGCTTGGCCCACAATCAAATATTCCAGTACTGGGCTAGGTCCTTTTCCATGTCATTTCATAAACGAAACAATGCAACATGAAACCCAACCCAAACCTAAGGTCCATCCGCTACACACCCCCTAATCCAGCTTACCACACACCAGGGTACTAACGAGTCACCCTCTCCTTTTCCCTCCAAAAAGGCAACCAATGCCATCCACGATGTAGCATGTAGCTAACATCAACCACGATGGAGCACACAGCACCCATCAGCCATGATATGGCATAGAGCCGATATCAATCAAGGTAACCACGCGAACTTAATCGCAAAGAGTCCACAACGCGACCTCAATCAGCGCCAATCCACGATGTAGCACAAAGCTGACATCAACCACGTACTCGAAGTACACCCGGTCCTTCTTTCATAACCCACCCATGCACATGTAATGTAATATAATGCTGAGAGGATGCGTGTGCATGATATTCACAAATATAGGCATACTCACATATTTAAAATCAATTATCACATATTAACAAATTTGCTACTTACCTGGTCATCGTCATACCCCTTAAGGGTACCATTTTCTCATTTAACTGCACTTGTTAGCAAACATATAACATAGGCAAATATCACGCAAATCCCGAAAATAGTGGGCTAACTACACACCTTATAACCTGAAGCTCTAACCCTTCGATCCCGACACTATCGCTTAGCGAAACTACGGCTACCTGACTGTAGCTTTCTCCTGCTGCTGGGCCACACCCAGGTGGCCAATCTCGTACAGTAGAAACCGCTCTCTTCTTGAACTTCAGGATGGGAGTTTTCCCTTTGCCCTCTTGACTGGCACTCGCATCCATAACGATATCTAATCAACACACGATTAATACAGATCTCAAATGAGTAACCATAAACTACTCATCCTTATCGAATGAACTGAGATCCCAAAGGCTTCTCTTTACTCTTGTCGATTTGGCCCTAAAAGATCATAGCCACCACTCGGTCAACACATAAACATATATAATGGCCTAAGGCCGAAAACCAATGGATCGCTTACCCTTTCTATTTGGATCCCGAAACACCAATGGTCTTAAGAAGTTGCCTGAAAATCCCTATTATACCATTATTAGAATCGGCTATAACAACAATCCATGAAAAGGCCCCTTTGGCCGAATACTTTACCACCCTTACCTTGATGAGTCTCAACTCGAGACTCCCCTTTTAAGCTCCTTGGCGCTGGCCACAAGCTCTAAATGTCGACAGCACCACTTTTCACAGGTTCGGCTTCAAGCTTGGATAAATAGAAGAGAGATAGAGAGGCTAAAGGTTTCGGCTTCACTACCAAATGAAGTTGGAGCATTCGGCTAATACAAGGTGTCGTTATGGAGTTTGAAAAGAGTTTGAGAAAGGAATGGGGGTTCGGTCAAAGTGCAAACAGGGGAGAGGAAAGAAGAAAACAAAAGTATCTTTATGGGACCTTAGAGTTTCGGTCACAAGGCACAGAAAATGGAAATTGAGCTAGGTGACTTCTCAAAGAAAATTTGGCACAAGAGAGTGAGATGAGAGAAAAACTTTCGGCTTGGAAAACAAAAGGAGAAAAGGATTTCCAAAAGGGTGCTCCCCCTATTTATAGAATTCGGCCACCACCTACTAATTCAAACTAATTTGAATTAGCCCAATTCCCTAATTCAATCCATTCAAAATAGCTGAATGGTTTCAACCATTATCTTCACTTAATCCAATAATAATAGTAATCCTATACTTAAAATAATCAAATAGATAACTAAATAAATAAATAAAACTTTATCCTATATCAGCTCTTCAATTAAAAAAAATAAAAGATAACTAATAATTAATCCGTCATCCAACCGAATTCAAAATTAACTTGATCTTAATCTCTTTGAAGACACCATGTGCCGTCCAACACCTTCAAATCTGCTTCCAAATGAAAATAAAAAAAAATTAAACTCCCAACGTAATTCTTTTGGTTCGAACCTGGAACCAAACTGCTGCACACCTCTCCTCTAACGCCCCAGGCCACTCGGCCACATTGAGTTTCATGTCATAAAGCCCCCAGCACTTAACTTTAAACCCTTCCTACTCAAGCCCATCACCGCATATAAAAATAAAACACGCCAAAATGCTGCTGCAACCACTCGAACCAGTGCCCATCTTCACCTCCAGCTCCTAAGTGGTGCATGAGAACCACTTTGCCAAGGTGCTGCTTGTGTCAAAGACTCGCCCCAGCTCCTCTTAAGGCCTCCTTCCTTGTAACGCCAAAACCCAAAAATTAAAACCACTCTGCTACCTCCTTGATTCGAACCTGAGACCTTAAGGCGTCACCTTCCCAAAGCCCTAAGTAGCGCCTCCATGCCACTCCACCAAAGACATTCTTGTGTCATATCCTCCCCATTATTTCTTTTAAGACCTTTAACGCCAAAGCTCCCCTTCTTTACACTAAAATTCAAAAATTTTCCAAAGTATTCCCCTTTCATCCGAGCATTCTTAAAACCTCTCAACACACCCAAGCACTCCCAAAAACCCTCCAACACTTGAATTATACCCAAACTGCATAGCCCCTAAACCAGGGTGTTATAATTCTACCCTCCTTAAAATAATTTCGTCCTCGAAATTACTTACTACCGACCAATCATAACTCGCTACTCTACGCCTCTGCTGCGCACTCTGATCGTAGTAAATCTATCATACTTCCCAAACATAATCTCTAAGTTTGCACTCAAAATTCGAAACACCTCATTTAGCAACACCGAAAAGAGCTAACTCACAAGCAAGCAAAGCAACTAAAGCATGTACCAAAGTAAAGGAGCTTACCCGATATCACATCCTTGGTTGACTCTGATAGAACCATTCCCTCCATGGCGTGAACCACGACCCCTCGTTGCTCGAGGACAATTCTTAACCAGGTGTGCCTTAGATCCGCACCAAAAGCATTCTTTACTATTCCCCCAACACTCTCCTGTGTGAGATCTTCCACACTTAACACATGAATGATTCTGAATCTCATCAACGCGGTGCGTCATGCAATTCTCGATCCTTGGTCTTTTCTCGCACATTACATTAGCGATCGCTGATGGTCCAAAACTTCTCTTATTCTCGTTCCTATTCTTCTCTCGGTTTTCCCTTATAGTCTTCATAACCTCTTCAGCGATCCGAGCTTTCTCCACCAGAATGGCGAAGTCCCTTTCTCTTTGCGGAGCGATCAACTCCCGCAACTCATCTCGCAGCCCATCTTCGAATCGAACACTCTTTTCGTAATCCGTAGCCACTATCCCCTTGGCGTACGGACTCAGCCGCACAAATTCCGCCTCGTACTCTGCTATCGACTTACTTCCTTGTACCAGATTTAGAAACGCCTTCCTCTGTGAATCTAAGTAGCTTGCTCCAACGTACTTCCCTTCGAACTTTTCCTTAAAGTATCCCCAATCCACTCGTTCTGCCGGGACACCTTGCCTGACCGTGAGTCACCATCGATAAGCCTCGTCCCGAAGTAGCGAAACAGCACCTTTCAACTTTTCCTCTGGGGTACAATCCAAATCGTCCATGATTCTCTCGACTCATTCTAACCAATATTCCGCTACGTTAGGAGCTACTCCAGATACCCCTCTAAAGATCTCAGCTCCGTTCGATCTAAGTCTCTCAGACACTGACTTTCGAGTTCCGTTTCCCATACCAGCTCTTGCCACTTGCTGTAGCACGCGTAACATAGCTTGTGATACTGCGCCGTCCCCTCCTGCCTGATCTTCATCTTCCGCGCCTACGATCAAGGCGGCACTTCATTTCTCGACCTCGCCGCACCCTACCGCTCTCGGATGTCGCCAGATCGACCATGTCCTCTAGAACTCATCCTTGGCATCGCGATTTAATCTGATTAAACAGTTTTATGCATTAGAAATTCTGTTTCACTTGTTTATCCGCGAACAAATCTTATGAATAGAAAGTTTCAAAAGTGGTTCTTTCGATCAATCAAAGGTTCAGTTCGAGTTTACTGTTCTAACTCAGAGTATCACATTCACAAACATCCACAACCTTTACTGCACTTCTATGGCATCTTAGCCCTTATCCCAACCCAGGGGCAATTTCGTCATTTTCCTACAAGGGTATTTCGTAAATAATCAAAAAAAATTTGAAAACTTTAATAAATCAGAATACTTTGATATTCCAAAACTTTGAGGGTATTTCTGAAAATTTCTCAAATTAAAGGTATAACAGAATTTTGGAAACCAGGGGTATTTTGGTAATTTTGTCAATCAGGGGTAGTCTTGTAAATTTCCGAAGTCAGGGTATCTTGATTTTTCGCAAAATAGAGTTTTTGAATACTTTTGCAAAGTAGGGAAATTTTATTAAAATTGGGGTTAAACCGGAAATTTTAAAAGTCAGGGGCATTTTAGTAATTTTCAACACAGGGGTATTTTTGTAAATTTCCCCCAAAGTCAGGTATTATTTTAAAATACAGAATTTAGAATACTTTTACAAAGTATGAGGATTTTATCGAAATCAAGGTAATACGATAATTTTTAAAAAAAAATCAAGGGTATTTTCATAATTTTGCCACTAGGGGCATTTTGGAAATTTTAGTAAATCGAGAAAACGTCTTTCAAAATTAGATTTAGGGTTTTACAAACCAAAGGTAAATTTTGGAAATTTTAAAACTAAGGGTTTAAAACAGTAAGGCTAATCCCTTTCGGGTTTTAATAATCGGTTTAGCCTATGAACAAGTCCTCTTGGTTAAGGTGAACCGTAGCTACGCACCAGGTAGGATTCAAGTAAAGAGGAGGTGAGTCGCTAGGACTGCTTAAGTACCAAGCTCTTACTGAATACCAATCCTCGACATGCGTACGGTGGTTGCCACACCTTAACTCGGCGACTTACTTCACAGGTTTGTTTGATTGTCCTTAAATCTTATGCATATGGTTGAGTAGAGTAGTCCTAGGGTTTAACAGATCTTAGTTCACTAATCTACGAGCCCAACTAAGCCCATAACAGTTCATAATAATAAAGCACTTCAAAAGTCCGAAGTACTTACCTGGTGGACTTCGGGACGGAGGTACAGGTGCCATGCCAGAATACCTAAAAATATTTCATAAAAACCCATATTTTTGAAAAGCCCATTTTGAAAACGTTTTTAGGCCCAAAACCCTCAAAGTCGAGTTTTGAATCGGGCTCTGATACCAAACTAATAACACCCTAAGCCCAACCCACAAGTCCTGACCGGATCTGGTATGTCACAGCGGGAAAATGTTTGAAAAATCTTTGACTTTAGAATAAAACTTGAAAATTTTGTTAACTTTTGGAAAGTGTGTCCATTAAAAATTATTAAATAATATAAGCTCGATTTGAATTAAAACTTTATTATAAGTTGGTACGATATTAATCATTTGTAAAAAATATTTCTAAGTATAATATAAACTTCAACAATCATAAATAGAATACTTTAAATAAAAGTGGCCCTTATTACATCAAATAAATACCCAAAACTGATAATATAAAATAATTAAATAAAGTAAAACATCTTCTGCATGAAAATCCTTTCGCATGGCCACCTTTGTATCCACTCCAACCCGGTCCAATAGTCACGAATCACCGCGATGTTTAAAAAGTTGGGTGAGTCACAGACTCGATGTGTAATTAAACCACTGATATCCACCCACATGTTAACCACAAATCAACTCAATCAAATGCAACATGTAAATATAATCAGACGTTACCATGTTCTGGGCTTGGCCCACAATCAAATATTCCAGTACTGGGCTAGGCCCTTTTCCATGTCATTTCATAAACGAAACAATGCAACATGAAACCCAACCCAAACCTAAGGTCCATCCGCTACACACCCCTAATCCAAATTTACCACACACCGGGGGACTAACGAGTCACCCTCTCCTTTTTCCCTCCAAAAAGGCAACCAATGCCATCCACGATGTAGCACGTAGCTAACATCAACCACGATGGAGCACACAGCACCCATCAGCCACGATATGGCATAGAGCCGATAACAATCAAGGTAACCACGCGAACTTAATCGCAAAGAGTCCACAACGCGACCTCAGTCAGTGCCAATCCACGATGTAGCACAAAGCTGACATCAACCACGTACTCGAAGTACACCCGGTCCTTCTTTCATAACCCACCCATGCACATGTAACGTAATATAATGCTGAGATGATGCGTGTGCATGATATTCAAAAATATAGGCATACTCACATATTTAAAATCAATTATCACATATTAACAAATTTGCTACTTACCTGGTCATCGTCATAGCCCTTAAGGGTACCATTTTCACATTAAATTGCACTTGTTAGCAAACATATAACATAGGCAAATATCACGCAAATCCCGGAAATAGTGGGCTAACTACACACCTTATAACCTGAAGCTCTAACCCTTCGATCCCGACACTATCGCTTAGCGAAACTACGGCTACCTGACTGTAGCTTTCTCCTGCTGCTGGCCCACACCCCGGTGGCCAATCTTGTACAGCAGAAACCGCTCTCTTCTTGAATTTCGGGATGGGAGTTTTCCCTTTGCCCTCTTGACTGGCACTCGCATCCATAATGATATCTAATCAACACACGATTAATACAGATCTCAAATGAGTAACCATAAACTATTCATCCTTATCGAATGAACTGAGATCCCAAAGGCTTCTCTTTACTCTTGTCGATTTGGCCCTAAAAGATCATAGCCACCACTCGGTCAACACATAAACATATACAATGGCCTAAGGTCGAAAACCAATGGATCGCTTACCCTTTCTCTTTGGATATCGAAACACCAATGGTCTTAAGAAGTTGCCTGAAAAATCCCTGTTATACCATTATTAGAATCGGCTATAACAACAATCCATGAAAAGGCCCCTTTGGCCGAATACTTTACCACCCTTACCTTGATGAGTCTAAACTCGAGACTCCCCTTTTAAGCTCCTTGGCGCTGGCCACAAGCTCTAAATGTCGACAGCACCACTCTTCACAGGTTCGGCTTCAAGCTTGGATAAATAGAAGAGAGATAGAGAGGCTAAAGGTTTCGGCTTCACTACCAAATGAAGTTGGAGCATTCGGCTAACACAAGGTGTTGCTATGGAGTTTGAAAAGATTTTGAGAAAGGAATGGGGGTTCGGTCAAAGTGCAAATAGGGAAGGGGACAGAAGAAAACAAAAGTATCTTTATGGGACCTTAGAGTTTCAGTCACAAGGCACAGAAAATGGAAATTGAACTAGGTGACTTCTCAAAGAAAATTTGGCACAAGAGAGTGAGATGAGAGAAAAACTTTCGGCTTGGAAAACAAAAGGAGAAAAGGATTTCCAAAAGGGTGCTCCCCCTATTTATAGAATTCGGCCACCACCTACTAATTCAAACTAATTTGAATTAGCCCAATTCCCTAATTCAATCCATTCAAAATAGCTGAATGGTTTCAACCATTATCTTCACTTAATCCAATAATAATAGTAATCCTATACTTAAAATAATCAAATAGATAACTAAATAAATAAATAAAACTTTATCCTATATCACCTCTTTAATTAAAAAAAATAAAAGATAACTAATAATTAATCCGTCATCCAACGAATTCAAAATTAACTTGATCTTAATCTCTTTGAAGACACCATGTGCCGTCCAACACCTTCAAATCTGCTGCCAAATGAAAATAAAAAAAAAATTAAACTCCCAACGTAATTCTTTTGGTTCGAACCTGGAACCAAACTGCTGCATACCTCTCCTCCAACGCCCCAGGCCACTCGGCCACATTGAGTTTCATGTCATAAAGCCCCCAGCACTTAACTTTAAACCCTTCCTACTCAAGCCCATCACCGCATATAAAAATAAAACACGCCAAAATGCTGCTGCAGCCACTCGAACCAGCACCCATCTTCACCTCCAACTCCTAAGTGGCACACGAGAACCACTTTGCCAAGGTGCTGCTTGTGTCAAAGACTCGCCCCAGCTCCTTTTAAGGCCTCCTTCCTTGTAACGACAAAACCCAAAAATTAAAACCACTCTGCTGCCTCCTTGATTCGAACCTGAGACCTTAAGGCGTCACCTCCCCGCAGCCCCAAGTAGCGCCTCCATGCCACTCCACCAAAGACATTCTTGTGTCATATCCTCCCCATTATTTCTTTTAAGACCTCTAACGCCAAAGCTCCCCTTCTTTACACTAAAATTCAAAAATTTTCCAAAGTATTCCCCTTTCATCCGAGCATTCTTAAAACCTCTCAACACACCCAAGCACTCCCAAAAACCCTCCAACACTTGAATTATACCCAAACTGCATAGCCCCTAAGCCAGGATATTACATCAAGTGCCAAGACTTGAACCTTGGACCTCCGTCCTTCCTTGTGGTGTCACCCCCTTGTCTCATATGTGACATCACTTTGCCACTACACCACACACTCCACTTGTGTCATTTTTCTCTACATTTTATTATTAGAGCCTACCTACCAACTCCCAGGGTTTTTTTTCACCTAAAACCAAAATTTTCCTAAAGCCTAAATTTGATCCCGGGACTTTATAGAAGCCCCCTAACCTCCCAAAATCACTCACTTAATCGGTGAACTTGCATTTAAGACGATCTCTTATTCCCCAAAAATTTAAAAAGTTCCTACGTTTGGGGCTCAAAAGGCCCAATTCTCCTATGCCCAATTTTGGGATGTTACAAATCTACCCTCCTTAAAGAAATTTTGTCCTTGAAATTTCCAACTCTTAGAACAGTCACACAACCCAACCTACACAACCGTGCTTCCGCTACGCACTCTATTTCAAAAACATTTGCTCGGAGTCGCTCCACGATCGACCCACGACTCCCCGTACCATTATTGGGCCCAATGACCCTTTCTAAGATTCTCAACATGGCCTGCAATTTGGCAACTTCTGTAGTGGTAGCCTGTTCATTTGCTCATCTTTCAATTACTGGTGAGGCCAGAGCCTCCCTTACTCCTATGTTGGGCATAAGGCCTGTCTCGGACGACCCTACACTAACACTTCCACGACCTCTGCCGCGGCCTCTTCCACCTCGTCTAGCGCTCATCGTTGCATATTTCTGAATTAAGAATTTTATGAAATTAGTATTTAGTTCCACTTATTTAGGGCACATGTCTTATGTAAGTAACAACAATTTCTTAGAGTTATTCCGCGGTCAAGAATCCACTACAGGCTTAAGTTTCCTACGGGCTTTAGTCCCTAAAAGCCTATTTTTAAGTAGGCCATTATCTATACAGTTCAATAATTTAAACAACAATAGAAACACTGACTTGGCTCGACGTCGAGAGCTCGATGAACCACACTTCAAAAATCCTACCAAAACTTTTTTTAATACCCTAAAACCTAAGGCCCATTTCACAGCCCGAGCTTTGCAATCGGACTCTGATACCACTAAATGTAACACCCCAAAATCGGCCTAGAAGTTAGGCCCGAATCTGGCGTGTCACATTGAGGTGCAATTCAAAACAGTTTTGCTAATTAAAAATTTAAGGCCCAAAAGCCCAAAATCTTTTAGTCTTATTAATTAAAGATAAAAACCCATATTATTATTTTAAGTATTTCGGAAACCAAGTCTGAACATAAGAGCTTACTTAGATTTAATAATTAAATAAACAATTAATCTCAAAACCCAAAATAAATCTAAAGTTAAAACGGAGTACAAGGCCTTATTACATCCACCAAAAATTAACTAAAAACATGTATTTTGAAACAAGTCAATAAAAATTCAAGCCTCTTATAGTGTGGCCATCTCCGAGTCGTCTCCCACGTCAAGTCATCTATTCGGGATTACCTGAAACATTAAATTAAAGGGGTGTGAGTTTCGAAACTCAGTGTGCACAACCCTTGGCAATCAAATCACTTACATATATTCACATTGGGCATAAACCCTATCAAAATCTGTGGTCTTGGGCTTTAGCCCACAATGACCTCATATCATATCATATCGTATCATTTATAAACAAATAATACAAAACCCACCCCAAAAATCCATCCGCTACACACCATTTCCCTTCCAACCTTATGACTCTTGTCGGGAGTTCTAGCTCCACCCACCCCTCCGCTATACACCAAGGTAGCCCGTTTCCAGTATTACCGAACGTTGCAACAAAGTTGCTAATCATATATTGGGCTTAAAGCCTGCTGTGGATCCATACCATACAGCTATGAGATCCTGGATCCATACTATACGGCTATGTGATCCCCAAATCTTCCTCCGTACCATAATTCCCACCCATGTGCATCCTAAGCAGAATATCATATGAATGCTTCAAACACAAAAGTAACATCCATAAACTTATATTCGTCACATAAGGGTATTTTCATCATTTCACTACTTAGGGATATTTTCATAATTCTACCTTACAGGGGTATTTCGGTAATTTTACAAATTAGGGGTATTTCGATAATTTCATAAACTAAGGCTATTTTGGTAATTTTACAAATCGGGGGTATTTTGATAATTTTGCAAATCAGGGTATTTCAGTAATTTTGCAAACTGAGGGTATTTTGGTAATTTCACAATTGGTAATTTTACAAATCAAGGGTATTTTAGTAAATTTACAAATATAAGGGTATTTTAGTAATTTTACAAATATAAGGGTATTTTAGTAATTTTACAAATATAAGGGTAATTGGTCCCTCTCGGGTTTTAGTTATGAACTTTGGCCCATCAACAAGTCCTCGCGGCTAAAGTGAACAGACACTATGCACCAGGTAGGATTCCAGAGAAGAGGAGGTGGGTCACTAGGACCGCTTAAGTACCGAGCTCTCCCTAGATCCAATCCTAGACATGCGTATTCCTGTTGCGACACCCTAACCTAGCAACTTGTTCACGGACATGTGTAATTAGATTAAGTCTTATGGAATTTAAGAGTTGTTCAAACTAGGCCTAAGTCCAAAAACCCTAGCATATTTGTCTACGTCCCCACAAAGCCCCTCAAACCCAAATTACAACCTTACGGCCCATTAAGCCCAAAACAAATCCAAATCGTGTATCATGCGTGACTAACTCAATATGTTTAACAAACCAAGCCATTTCGTCAAACTAAGCCTTAGGGCCCACCGGGCTCATTTAGCCACTTTTGACTTTTCAGCTTTTTGGTATTGTCGATATCGTGTGTGTAGTGATTGTACACACCTAGTAACCTCGCGCACTGCAAATCCCTTAGTCACAATCCTACAATCGACATCACTAGCGATTAACCAAGATTTAACGCATACTTATCAAAAACTGAAACCTCACCGTACCCTTACCATGTACCTCACGTTCTAGTCGCCCTTCCTTTGCTACTATTGGCGATTATCCTCTAGATCTGATAGGAATTGGAAGCTGCTAATCCACGCTCCGAGCACTCCTATGCCAAACGCCCACCAAGGTATGTTTTCTCTCCAATCATAGATAGCTCTATATATAGCCAGCTTCTCACCTTTCCTCTTTGTATCTTTCCGTTGTGGGATCCCTCCGTTAGCAGAGTTTAAATCCAACTCAAACTCTTGTCGTCCAGACCGCAAAATAAACACTTATTTGCTTGTCATGAGATTCGAACCCTTGTTCCCTTCAATAGCTCAACACGCCACTTGCCACCAAGCCACAAGCTCCTGTTGTGACTAAAATCATGCGCAACTAAATATAACCCTATGGCCAAAGTCTAAATTCACTGAAAAATAAAACAAAAAGAAATGCAAGTGCCAAAACTTGAACCTTGGACCTTCTTCCTTCCTTGTGGTGTCACCCCTTTGTCTCTTATGTGGCGTCACTTTGCCACTACACCATACACTCCACTTGTGTCATTTTTCTCCACATTTTATTCTTAGAGCGTACCTACTAACTCCCAGGGTTTTTTTTCACCTAAAACCAAAATTTTCCTAAAGCCTAAATTTGATCCCGGGACTTTATAGAAGCCCCCTAACCTCCCAAAATCACTCACCTAATAGGTCCAACTTGCATTTAAGTCGATCTCTTGTTCTTCAAAATTTTAAAAAGTTCCTACGCTCGGGGCCTAAAAGGCCCAATTCTCCTAAGCCCAATTTCGGGATGTTACAAATTCAATGCCATGAGTGTGGTTTTGGTCATATCCAAGTTAAGTGTGTAAACAATTTGAATAAAAATAAGGAACCTATGTGTATCACTTGCAGGAATGAGTTCATTTTCATATGAAGAATACTTGAACAATTATGTGACCTTCGCTACAAAATTAGTACCCCTATTACAACTGGCTCAAATATCGATGGTGACTCTGAAAGAGAATCTAATGCTAAATTCCTATAGACATACAATACAATGCTAGAGAAACGGGAGCAAGTGTGTGATGTGAATGCCAAAATGATAGAGCAAAATAATCATATTTGGAAAGAAAATCAAGAGTTGATTAAGTTGATGAAGGTAAAAGACACTCTTCAAAATGACAAGTTTACTTGTATTAATTCTTTTTAAAAATATCTTTCTGCTACTCAATTTATACTTAAGATGTTTAATACTAGAAGGAAGACCTAAATCATTTTGAAAGAATATTTAAGCCAAAGAGGATTTTGTAAATTTCTCGATGAGCATGATGGAGGATGTAACGACAGTTTTAGAAAAGTCGATTTTTAGGTCGAATTTCTTAAATTGAGCCATTCCAAAAAATTAACTTGAGAGGTTTTGGGGGTGATAATGAGAATAGAGAGGAGAATTAATTCAGTATTTTATTAATGAAATTAATAAATTATGCATAAGGACTGAATTGTAAAGCGGGTAATTTCAGTGTAATTAGATGAGAGATTAAGCAAAGCCCTTGAATGTAATAAAACCTTCATCATAATTTAGTTAGCGGGAAGCCTTGATTTAAGCCATTAGCTTCCACTAACCATCCCATAATCCATTAGTAGCCATTAGATTTAATTTATTTAATATAGTTAAGTTTACTTATAAAGGAAAAAATAAAAGAAAGATGAGAGAAGCGATACATTTAATCATCCTCTTCAAAGGGAAAAAAATGAAAAAAAAAAAGAAAAAAATTGCATGTTCTTCATCCTTCGTTGCCTTAAGTCATCTTCAAGCTAAAAATGTAGCTGAGACCGCAAAAGACAAAGGAAAAGAGAAGGTAATAGATGCGTGACAGTTACAATTACGGTTTGTGCTAATAAAATTTATTTTCCTTACATGAACTTAGTAAGTAGCTAAGCTTAAGGAATTGAAAGTGATGATTGATGGTACAAAAATGTGTGACTATGCTTTGATAACTTTGAAAATGATTAGCATAATGTTAAATATGTTATTAATTTAATTTAATAATAAATTTGGAAATCAATTAGATTAGTAATTATTTTTTGTAATTAATTTAATAATAAATTTCCCCAATCTGCAATCCCTTGGGTAAGATCCTCAGAATACATACTAGTGTTCCGTTGTAACATAAATCCATATTATAATTTAACCTGTACGCTTGCAGATACCCCTGTAACACCCTTAACCCATTTCTGTTGCCAAATTTAGGGTTACAGATTATTACAACATTTGACAAGTCAAATAACAACATAAACCATTCACATATTACTTTAAATATCAAATATTCAAATTCAATCATCATTCATAGCATGTATATAAATACGCGCTTTATATCGAGATTATAGAACCTAAAAATAAATTTGAAAACAATCAGGGACTAGTTTGAAAATAAAATAGAAAAATATAGAAAAATTTCAAAATAGGGGTCACCCAACTGTGTGACAAAGCCCAGGCTATGTGGCTCAGGAACATGACTATGTGCCCAAACCATGTACAGTTCAAAAATAGATTCACACGGCCGTGTCGCTAGGTCATGTGCAATTCAAAATAGAGTCACATAGTCATGTGCCAAATTGTGTGTGATCCAAAATAGGGTCACACGGCCATGTCTCCAGCCCATGTAACAATTTGAGATAGCGTTCGACAAACCTACACCAAAATATAATATGCCACATTGTCGTGTGGTGTGACCATGTGTGGCACAAGGCCGTGTGGTAGACTGTGTCTCAAGCCGTGTGCACCTAAAGTAACTCAAAAAACAATCCATTTCACATACCATTGCTTGGTTACCAAGCCATACCAGTTGCACCTATAATACTTGTAACACCCCAGACCCAACCTAGAAGCTAGGCCCAAATCTGACGTGTCACATTGAAGTGTTTCTCGAAAACCTGTTTTCATTTGCGTTTGTTTATTTTCAAAACATGGTTTATAAAAAAAAAACTATTCCCTTTTCAAAATGTTATTAATCACTTAGTAAAATCTTTTTCAATTGCAGAAACTCAATTAAAATAAATGATTTAAGGATACATGATATTTAAAAAAAATTAGGTTGCGGAAACGTAGTGTTTGAAAGCAGTTATTACTCTAGAAAAAAAATCGTGTCCTACTTCTAGCAGATATTAAACATGCTTAAGTAAATACCCCAAATAAAAATTAAAAATAGCAAGGCCTTATTGCAACCCAGCTTAAAAACTGAAGTGTTTAAATATGTAAACAAGATAGAAAAACATGTGTGGCTGTATGGTCGTCTTCGAGTCCCTCGCAGCACCGATCCTCCTGATGCTGGGGATTACCTGCACAGTTAAAAACGGGGTGAGTTTACGAAAAACTTGGTGTGTAATCCCTTTACTAGAGAAATAGTTAGTATAAGGAAACAGAACCAAAACAGTCTAGGCCAAAGCCCTTTAACAGTAATAGTACGGTATAGATCAGAGCTTACGTGAGTCAAAGCCCACTACAATTTCATTTGGGTGACAGCCCATAACAGAATCAATTAGGCCTAGCCCATTTCAAAATCAATTCCATATGCATAATGTATGATGCATGCTAACCCATCCCATCCAACCCTGCACTTGCCTCCGTCCAACCCTGCACTACCTGCGAGGAATAAATCACCCACGCCATCCCTACACTCCTAATATTAGCACCGGTTGCGGCACTAACCAAAATTGCAGTAAAGCTGCTAGTATATATATACGGCTCTAAGCCTTCAGTAGCAGTATTATAATTGGCACAAAACCATCAGTAACTGTATTCTGTTTGGCACATAGCCATCAGCGACGGTAATATAATCGGCACACAGCCTTGGGTAAATATGATCGATGAAGAGTCATCGATATATATGTTAGGCACATAGCCACGGGTAAATACGATTGGCACAAAGCCATAATCAAGATGGCATAGAGCCATATTTAGGTTGGCATAGAGCCATAATCAGGTTACATGGCTTTAAGCCGTCTATTGGTCCACAGTCGTCATGCGACCCGTGTGACCTCAACAGATCAATATTGGATCCACAGTCGTCGTGCGACCCGTGCGACCCTATAAGAACTTCCTCCGTATCAATGTCCCAACCCGATGCAATATGTCGTGTATGTCATGCTCAATCATTACACGTGTATGCAAAATGGCCATGCTCAGTAACAATCATTTAAACATGTAATAAAAGCATATCAGTTCTACAACCACAGTCAAATTAGTCAACTCATAATCTACGTAAGTCATTTACCCACAAGAGCAAAATAGTCATCTTACCCTATAAGGGTATTTCGGTAATTCTACCCTTTAGGGGTATTTCGGTAATTCTATCCTATAGGGGTAATTTAGTAATTCTACCCTACAGGGGTATTTCACAAATGAGGGGTATTTCGGTAATTTTACAAATCAATGGTATTTTAGTAATTTTACAAATTGAGGGTATTTCGATAATTTCATAAATCGAGGGTATTTTAGTAAATTTACAAATCGGGAGTATTTCGGTAATTTTGCAAATCGGGGGTATTTCGGTAATTTTCCAAACTGAGGGTATTTTAGTAATTTTACAAATTAGGGGTACTTTGGTAATTTTGCAAACTGAGGATATTGTGGTAATTTTACAAATCGGGGTGTATTTTAGTAATTTTCCAAATTGAGGGTATTTCGGTAATTTTGCAAAATAGGGGTACTTTGGTAATTTCACAAACCGAGGGTATTTCAGTAATCTTACAAACTGGGGTACTTTGGTAATTTTACAAGTCGAGGGTCTTTCAGTAATTTTGTAAACCAAAGGTATTTCAGTAATTTTGTAAATCGGGGGTATTTCAATAATTTTTTAAATAAGGGTATTTTAGTAATTTGTAAACCAAGGTATTCTAAAAGAGATAACGATGTGAATGGGCTTAGGGCCCATTCTCGGCCCAAATGGGCCCACACGCTTGTGTAGCCCATTTAGCCCAAATCTAACCACAGATATGAGATTCACATAGTCTAGTCCAATATTTACTACACAATCATACAACTTATCCGATTGGGCCCACGGGCGCATTGGCCCCACATGGCCCCTTTCGACCCATCGTGGCCCAAACAGCCTAAACCCACAAGAACACTCATGTTGGCCTCAACTATTGCGTCGAAGCTCCCACACGTGCGCTCGCACACTCGTGTGGCTACTATCGTCGTTTGACCGGCATTTCGGCATTTGCCACTCTACAGCTAGAGTAGTGCGAAATACACACCTGATAGGAATCTGAAGCTAATTCGCAGTCTGAACACTTCTATGCCCAAACGCCAACCAAGGTATCCTTACTCTCTTCAGAGATCGCTCTATTTAAAGCTAGCTTCTCGCCTAATCTCATGTTAGCTTCCCGATGTGGGGCTTCACCGTCAGCAGAGTTTAATTCGAACACAACCACCTATCGTCCCAACTTAGCAAAATAAATATCCCTTTTTGCCTGCAATGGGATTCGAACCCTTGCCCTCTCCTATGCTCCAGATGCTACATGCCACCACAACACAAGCTCCTTTTGTGACTTAAAACATGCGCAACTAGATATAAGCCTATGGGCCAAAGTCTAAGTTCATTTAAAAGGAAATCAAAATAAATTGCAAGCGCCAAGACTTCAACCCAAGCTCTCCCTTACACCCTTAATGACGCCTTGCCACTAGACCACTCACTTTCTTGTGTCATTTTTTCCCACAATTTATTCTTAAAGCCTACTTACTTACTCCCAGGGTTTTATTCACCTAAAACCAAAATTTTTCCTAAAGCCCAAGTTTGAACCTGGGACTTCATGGAAGCCCTCTAACCTTCCAAAATCACTCACCTAATAGGTCCAACTTGCATTAGTGCCGTTCTCTTGTTCTCAAAAATTTTAAACGCTCTTATGCCCAAGGCCCAATAGGCCCAGTTCTACTAGGCCCAAAAATTCAGGGCATTACAATACTCATCTCAAAACACACCAAATCATGTAAAAACATGCCATATACCATTCAACCTAAGTGCCCAACCAATATCCCCACAAAGGTACCTCAATCACAATGCAAACTTAATCAATTAATCCCACTCAAATATACCATTATGCCTTCAATGGCACCCAAATTACCAAACCAAACATGCACAAGAACAACCTATACATTCAAATAAAGCATAGGTATAACATGATTTTTATCAATTCCATACTAAGACATAATCTAGGCATATTATGCATCCAACCAAATCCATTAAACACAATGCCTAACATATAACCATTTCATTCATGAAAACACTTAGCAAATAACCAAAACCACCATCAAGCCATCAACAAAATGACAATTGTCAAAATGCTATACATATTTATATAACCTATAAGGCTAACAAGATTCAAAATGCCACCAAAATGCAAATTCAACCTTCCAAGCACAAGACTTCCTAGGTACATGCCAAAACCAAAATAAGAGCATCACCAACACTTAAGTTCAGGATTATCGTTGGATGTTGAATCGACGTACGAACTGAATGGTACCTAACATGTGCATGGAAATAAAACGTACATTGATATTTCTATAAAACATTAAGTATAATATAAAGCATTAAGACACATAATTATAGAATGAAAATGACATGCCAAAATTATCATGTCAAATATGCTATTTCAGATCCCATGTATTCAAACCATTCCATTTCTCTCTTTTCAACATAAATCTATCACATTTTGTAAATAAAATATTATATAATGCATATAAAACACTTTTCATATCAACATTCAATTTCATTTTTCATGGAACATAGCATACTAATTTTCCCAATTCAATTCTCAATTCACATATCATTTCCCATTTCACTTTTGTTTCATATTATTTTTTCTATATCAAATAAATATAAATCATTTCATCATTTATATCCCTATTAACAAGACTCAGACTTGGACGGATACATGGATCCGATCAACACACCAGTTTTGCAACCAGTGCCTAATCAGATAAATCTAAAGCAAATAATTGCATCCAACGCTAAAAGTAAGTTGACACCCAGTGTCTCATCAGTTAAATCGAAGTAAATTGGCACCCAATGCCTCATCGACTCGTAGTCAAAGTATCCCTAAACTCTTCCTACCCTATGCCATGCCATCTATATCTGACTTAGCTCAAGCAGTTGATAGGGTTTTCATTTCATATTTCAATACCAACCAATGTTTCAAATTCACATTTATTCTCAACATGTATACATCTATTCAACTTAATAATAACTATAGTTATCCCAACACATATATTCAATTCATACATTTATAAAAATACATATATTTCTTAAATATGCACAATTGAGTCCTCATAATCATCAGTTAATTCAAATCAACCCAATTGAACAAGAAATCTTACCTCAATTGCTTTCCTTGAACAAACAAATTAATATGCAACAACTATTTAAATTAGTTCGGATTATAGAAACACAAATCGAAATCTCCAAGCTATTCGTCGACGACTTTATCTTATCCCTTCTTTTTCAAGGAATCTGGGTCGACATTAGCTATGGAATAAAACAAACAATACATTTCATCAATACATAAACAATTTCACATCCATTTGCTAATAAATGAAAATTTTGCATTTTATTCAATTGAGTTCCTAAAATTGAAACTAACATAACTTACACATTTAACCCTAATTTTTTATACCAAATTCTCTCTAAGCCAAATTTAATTCTCTATTTCTCTTATATACCCCAAAAATTTAATTTTTTGCAATTTGATCCCTATTGCACAAAATCAACAATTGACTTAACAATTTGGTCCCTAAAACTTTAACTATTCAACAATGGCAACATCTTTAATTTTGAACAATATCAAAAAATACTATATAGGTTATCTAGCTTGTATTACTGGGGCTCCAAAAACATAAAGATTACAAGAAAAGGACTAAATTGCACTAACCAAATTAAGCTTGAAAATTTCCAGCCCTAGGCTGTGCGTGCTTCTCCCCCTTTCACCTTGGTTTTGAACTGGAGAAAAATAGAAAGAGAAAATGGCTTCTCTTACATCCACCTAGATAATATTCATTCTTTATTTTATTTTAGTAAGATTTTATATAACATATATTAATATTAATATAACATATATAACATATATAACTTATATATAAATATTATATATCTCTTGATAATCCATTAGAATTTGAGAAAAGGTATAATTGCTTTTTAAATCACTCAGCTGTATTTTACTTTATAATTTAATAATAAATTACTTACGCGATTTAGTCCCTCTACTCTAAATAAGCCATAATTCGATACAATTACCGGACCATAATTTAATTCACTTCTAACATAACTCTGTAAATATTTAATAAAAATATTTATGAGTCTGATACAAGGAATCAGGGTTCCAAAACCACACTTTTCGACACCACTGACTCCCGGGTCGTTACAACTGCAGTTAAATATTTATATTTTTATTTGCATGATTTTTACTCTAAACATTACGGTCAAGTTGTTAGCATTGCTGCCGAGGATTACGATGATGAAATTTTTATTAGATTGATAAACCGATGATCTTGTAATGTAGATTCGATTTTTCCACTCAATCATTACACGACCCATTAATCATAAGGGTCGACCAGTCACAGTGGAATACATTTTGTCAACAACAGCTTAAATCGGCCATAATATCAATTGTTCAAGAATTTTACGCGATTTTTTCTAAAGCTCAAGACAACAAATTCTTTATGGGAGGCGTGAATATAGACGTCTCTCCAATAGCGATTAAGGCCGTTCATCAGCCATATCTAGATGCCCCTGATTTTTACAAAAATTTAAATGAAGACGAGTTAGATTATGATGAAATAATTAACTTCTTAACTGAGGGTCAAGGCCACTAGATTAGAAAGTCGGGAACTCAGGAGCCATTGCGATTCCAACAACCAATTATGACCCCAAAAGCCAAGATGTGTGCATACTTTATTAGTGCTAGATTATTTCTTGTTCAGCACGTCATAGAAGTTACCCATGATCGTGCTATTTTTCTATACGCTATCTTGCAGCGCTGGCAGATTAGTGTGGGAGATCAAATCCTCGTGAACATGCGACAATGTGCTGGAGGACACATATGAGGATTCGCATACTCGCACCTGATCACGAAGATGTGCTAGAGGGTTGCTACTATAGTTGATCTTAAAGAACCAGCTTGTCCACCAAAAGGTGTACTAAACGACCTTATCTATGAGCGATTTTGTAACACCAGAGCCAGTCGAGTGGAGAGGAGAAATGAGCTGGTGGGCACATACGGAGAATACTCTAGAGACCATGGGCTCTTAGAACCGATGGAAGCACCCCAACCTGTATCACCATGGGTACTGTAACACCCCAAACCCGACCTGGACGTTATGGCTGAATTTGGTGATGTCACATGGTAGTGTGATAGAAAACCGTAACTTTGCTTAAAATATTCTACATTTAGAAATCCTCATTATCTTTTATTACTCTAAAATCGTGATTCTAATTCAGTCGTTAGTTTTCAAAACATTATACGCTGCGGAAGCTTTTTAAACAGTTTGTATCCTTGTAGGTATTTTGCTAAAACACATGCATTTCTTTTAAAAACACGTGTTTTACCTACTTCTAGCAGATATAACAGAAAATAGAATAGGTGAGGAAAGGCAATGAAATGGTAAGTTCATAGTTAAGTTGTAATATGATGACAAAGGGATTGGTGAGTTGAATGATGTACTTATATGAGAAACTTAAGTATGCTATGGATGAATTTACCTAGTTTATGAATGAATATAATAATTAGTAAATTGATGTTGTTATTTAAGATAAGGTAAATAAATGCAAAGGAAAGTAAGTAAATGGAAGGGTTCAAAGTCTTATAAAATCCTATCATGTTAGAAATGAAAATTATATATGATATTGATGAACTTACTCATTTATGAGTTGATGGTTATAAAGTTTGATAAACTTTGTGAAGTCGGTATAAGTTTATAATTACCCCATAAAGTTCATTATTAAAATGAAATGTTATTTTTTTAAAGTTTATATGAGCTTACTAAACATTTATTGCTTACATAGTTATTTTCCTTCACTTTACAGATTACATAAAGCTCGATTAGGTTGGAAGCTAGTCGAAGATCCATCACACTATCCTTCAAATTTATCGATAGATTTTGATGTTTTGGTAGTGGTTATAATGTCATGTACCAATGGACTATGTCTAATGTTTAGTTATTAATTTTGGCATGTAATGTTGCTTTGAATTTGTAAAACTTTCGTTATTTTGATGCCTAGATGGTTGATGTGCTTTTGGCACTTTGATGCTTAATGGTTGGTGTTTATATGATCAAATTGATGCATGGTTTTATGGCCAAAATGGTATGTGTTGGCATGTTTGCAAAGTGATCATTTAGGGCATGTTTTGATATGAAATTTAATCAAGTATGTTTGGTTGATTTATGACAATTTGGACCTAAATTTGGTATGTATATATCTTCGATGTTGAAACCATTTGGTAATGGCTAGTTTTGTGTCATTTATATGGTTTTGATGCATGAGAGAAGTGGTTCAAATGGTAAAGTTATTTTGCTACGGCATGAATCTAATATGGTAAGGTTGGAATGTGTCAATTATGGTATGTTTTGGTATGGAAACAAGTTAGTTGCTAAATGGTTAAATATGCACATGCTTAGGTATGTTTAATGTATGTGTTTAAGGTGCCTTTATGGCATATTGGTTGAATGGAATTTGGTCATTTTATGCATGGTTGAACATGTTTTGATACCTCGATCATATGTGCAAATGGCTTGTTTAGGTGTGCTTGAATTGGATGAAAGAAATGGCCTGAATTGGCCTATTTCTTGTCCACGCAGCCTAAGACATGGGTGTGTGTCTCAGCCGTGTGTCACACACAGCCATGCGACACGGTCGTGTGTCCCTTGTAGGTTTTTATTGCATTTTGAGAGTTACACGGCCTGGCACACGAGCGCGTGGCTTGGCCGTGTGACCCAACTTAGAGATTTACACGGGCACAGACACGGGCTGGGATACGACCGTGTGTCCCTACTTTGAATGCCCACACGGCCTTAGACACAGGCGTGTGTCTCAGCCGTGTGAGTCACACAGCCTAGCCATACCCTTGTATTATGAAATTTTCTATATTTTCCATAAAGTTCTATATGTTTCTAATTTAGTCGCGAATTGTTTCAAAACTATTTCTTGGGCCTCGAAAGCTCGATTAAAGGATGATACGTATGCGTATGTATGTACTTTGATATGTTGAATGAAATGATTGGAAATGTATGTTTTTAAGTTGTGGTTTTACGGTAATGCGCGATGGATATAGGTTAGGGTGTTACAAAAGGATGTAATGGGAGGTGAAACCCAACCTCAAACAAGTAGAGGAGAAGGATGATTCTGTTAGAACTATCACTCAGCCTGCACTCATCATGGACTATGCTGAACTCATACGCAAAGTTGTGAACTTGTATTCCCCTAGCATCTAAGTGTCTGACCATCTCTTCCAAAGTCGTTGAGCACTGGAAGAATGGGGTTTCCACTGGGGTATTTATTTAGGGATTACTAGGCCTAACCCCATCATTCTCTTTACCATCCCCATGACCCCTCCTACCACGATCGTCGCAAATACTTCTATCCTCATGGTGATTGTTTTTAATTCTAACCATTGTGATGAGGCAAAAGAAAGAAATAATATTAAAAGATTACCTGGAAAGGAAGAACTACGAAGTTGTCTGAGAAGGTAAGGGAAACAAGACTTCGGCAATGAAATCAAAGAAGGTAAAGAAAGAAAATTATAGGGATTCAGAAGGAAACTTAATCAACAACGATTACATGGTTTACATTCTAGACTCAATAGTAGCAAGGAAGGATATCAGTCGAGTCCTAGTGTGAGTGAATTTTTAGATGTATTATCAGAAGAACTACCAGGCATACCACCTGATAGGGATGTGGAGTTTCTGATTGAAGTCACACCCGATACTGCTCTTATTTCATGCGCTCCTAATTGAATGGAGCCCTTGGAATTGAGAGAGTGAAGGCTTAACTTCAAGATTTGTTAGAAAAGGGTTCCATTATAGCTAGTGTCTCGCCGTGGGTTGTGCCAATACTATTTGTGAAGAAGAAGGATGGGACGCATCGGATGTGCATAGATTATCGATAGTTGAATAAGGTAACAGTCAAGAATAAGTATTTGCTACCAAGGATTGGAGACTTACTTGATCAACTGAAAGTTCTAAGCTATTTTCTAAGCTATCAAAGACTGGTTTAAGGTTGATAATGTTCCAAAGGCGAATTTTTGCACCCACTACGGGCATTATGATTTCATGGTAATGCCTTTTGGCTTAACTAATGCTCTTACTGTGATTATGACGTGATGAACATGATTTTTTTAGCCCAATTTGGAGCAGTTTGTGGTTGTCTTCATCGACGATATTTTTGTCTACTCCAAGAGTGAAGCTGAGGATAAGGAACACTTGCGGGTGGTATTGAATGTCCTTCGGGAGAACCAACTTTTCGCCAAAATTGGCAAGTGTGAGCTTTGGCTAAAAGAAGTCCACTTTTTGGGTCATGACATTTCTTCTAATGGTATCAAGATGGATGGACCCTTGAGAAGGTTAGAGCTATTTTGGATTAGAATCTGCCAAAGAATGTCACTAAAGTAAGAAGCTTTCTGGGATCGGCGGGTTATTATAGAAGATTTGTGAAAGTACAAAAGTGTGGACGGATACGGTAGTGGATCGTAAAATTTTTCAAAGTCGTGCATTTATCCTAGATCTCTAGACAAACATAAACTGAAATGAGAAACAATGAAAACATATTAGTTGTCACAAAGGAGAGTCAAATGAAATTAAAACAAAAGAAAGATGAACCAGCTGGTAAGGAGTCTAAAATAGAAAAAATTAGGGTTTCTTGGATGGAAAGAAACCATCTTTGGACCTCAAGAAAATGCCCTAACCAGATGTGGAAAAACAAAACACAAACAAATTTGTTAGAAGTGATTTTAAAGAGAAAAGCAAATTGTTTTGTGCAAGAATATTTGAAACAACAAGAAAAGATTAAAACTCCTAATTTTGATGTGTTTCTTGATGAAACAAGATATGAAAATGTCTTTCTTGAAGAAATTTAACCTAGAATGAAAATCAATAAAACTAATAAGACAAAACATCGATAACTAACTTAAATAACTAAGAAACGATAAATTAAGGATAGAAAAGAAAAGATGACGTCCTAAAAATCCTTAGAAACATTAAGAATCCACAACTCCTTTCAATGGCTCTAATTCCCCCTCCAGGAAAAAGATCTTGGCAAGAAAAAGCTTGAAGATGATTCCCACAACCTGAAAGATTGTTAAAACAGCTTCTAAAAGAAACTCAAGAGCAACTCTTGAAGAAAAACTCAAATTGAATTATTATTAACTAAAAAAAACATAAAACAATTGTGTGTCTATAAGGGTGGACGTCCATGCTACTTATAGGCCCCTAATATAAGTTTTTCTAACCTTAATGGAATAATTAACATGATAACTTATCAAATAAAAAAATAACAAAATAATTCTAAGTGTGTACTTTTAATGGGAATTCAGCCAAAGGAATTAAATGGACTCTTTGGGATGAATTCTTACATGATGATCCACCTATTAACATTAAATTGGACCTATAGTTTAAATATTTTACAATTTGGACCACCTTGATAATTTGGCCTGATATTCAATTAAATTACTTTCCAAACTTTAGGATGGGCTTGTTGACATCTTAATAGGCCATTTTTTCAAGAACTTGGTCTTGTGAGGTTTGCTCTCGAAATTGGCTCGTTCAAGCTCATACATGAAATCCAATGTGCATTGGCTGCAAGATTTGATTTCTTGGACCAAGATTTCCAAGATTCGAAATCTTAATTTTCTTGATTCTTGAAATTGTCTGAAACAACAAAATTGGACCAAGATTCAGTTTCATAAAAATAAGAAAGTGAATCTTGGTTTTCTTTTTCTATCGTTTGCATAGCTAAGGCCTTGGTAATGAAGCCTTAGATGGTCCCATTCAATCTTACTCGAATTTCTTTAGCTTTCGACCTCGTATTGGGCCTTGAGGAAGTTATAGCCCATCATGTTCATGAGCCTAATTTTGGACTTTGTAACTCGTATCATTAAGGTTTTTCCATGTTGGTAGCACCCATGAGGTGACTCTTAAGGGAAAAATGAGGAGTTTTGTGGAGTGACGCGTGCCAAGGGCTTTTTCCACGCTAGAGTTCACCTGGTGGATTATGGATCGCTTCATGCAGAACTGAGGTATGACCTATTTTCCTTTCTCAAACTATGCATTTACAATCAAAGGACACATGATGTGGAGAGATGAAGCAACAAATAGAGTCTGGTGATGGGAAAAATTTTGGCCTTGGTGAAGGAGGTGAACTGCGATATTTGGGAAGATTGTACATTCCTAAAGAGTATAACTTAAGGCAGAAAATTTTAAAAGAGGCTTTCAGAGACCATTCTCACTTCATCTAGGAAGTATCAAGATGTATCGTGATCTGAAAATTTTATATTAGTGGCAAGGAATGAAAAGGGAAATATCTATGTTCGCAACTAAAATTGCCTAACCTGCCAGAGAGTGAAAGTGCAGCACTAGGTTCCCTCGGGAAAGCTTTGCTTGTTTTAAATTCCAAAATAGAAATGGGATAGAATTACTATTGATTTTTTTGTTTACCTCTCAGTGCATCAAAGAAGAATGTGGTTTGGGTGATAGTGGATAGTATTACCAAGTCGGCTCATTTTGTAGTTGTTAGTACAAACTATTCCTTGAAGAGGCTTGCCGAGATTTTTATCTTGAAGATAGTTCACTTGCATGGCATCCCATCATCTATCATATCTGACTAGGATACAAGGTTCATGTCTATGTTGTAACACCCCAAACCCGACCCAAACACCATGACCAGATCTGGCATGTCACTAGGAAAGAGTTTAGAAAGTTTACGAGCTTCAGAAGTGTTTTTAAGACATTTTCAAAATCTCAAGTTTCATGGCTCAGTTGAAAACCCGTTGTTCATTTAAGTTACAAATTTAATTAGCCAAGCCTCGCAATTAGGCGACATTTGAAAATAATTATCGATTATTCAATTATTAGATTATTAATAAAATCCCTTTTTATAAAAACGTGGTTTGACAGGTTTCAAAGAAAACTTCAGGTTGTATTATTATTATTTTTTAAAACATCCCATCAAGTAGTTTGTAATTAATATGTCCAAGAATTAAAACCCAAAAGAAAATTTCCAAACTTTGAAGTGGCCTTATTACAAATCAAGAAAGGTCCCCAAAAGTAGCAAACGATAATCAAATTAAAGTTTATTAGAGTAACCCATGCATAGCCACCTCGAGTCCACTCCGGCCCAGTCCAAAGAACTAAAAAACCTGCAAGTTGTTAAGGAAAGAGTGATTCATAAGACTCAGTGTGCAATTAGTCCACATAATCCACAAGTGGGCCTGAGCCCCAAAACACCATCGGCTGGAGCCCAATCATTACAGCATAAACAGATAATCAACATGATAGCCCAACCCAGCCTAATTTTCCATCCTCTACACTCCACTCCATATGTCCATCCTCAACATACCTATGGGGATTTCTACAATCAACACTCCATCCTCTACACTCCTCTTTGGCAGTCATGTTGATAGACACACTGCTCAAAGTCAATATATCGTGGTCTAGCCATCGATAACCTTGTGATCAAATCACCGATACGATAATGAGGCACCAAGCCATCATTTAGTGTGACAATGTCACTGATATACACTTCCCCTTCATATCATTAATATCCCAAATCCCATGCACATGCAACATAGTATAATAAAAAGGTTATATGATGTCATACATGCAACATTTTGAGCACACACATAATCATGCTATCAACATCATTTATAAGGCTTAATCAAAATACACTGACTTGGGGTTTCGGTTTTACCCATCATGGGTAACTCAATCGCCATTGCCGAGATTTTCAGCTTTCACACATAACACATTTATGATTTATACAATTAAAGAGTGGTGTGGTAATTACACACCTGTAAACACTCAAGACTACACTATCAACCTCGTTAACGTCCTCACTCGCATGGATCACAGCGATCTGCTTATCCCTTTCCGAAGCTGGCCCACAACCCGGTGGCCAATCTTGAATGACAGACACCGCATGTTTCTTGAACTTAGAGGCGGGATTACGGGTCCAACCCCCTCCTTTACTTGACTGTTATTTGATTCCATAAAAATGATCTTGGTCAGAAGATCGAGTTAAACCATTGAATAAGATAAAAATAAAAAATAAACACTCTCAACGAAGGAGTTTTTACCAAAATCAACAGAACCTGGAGGCTACTACACTTGAAATTAATAGACCACTTGATTGACCGATTGTCTCCCCTAGGATCCCTCAACAGTGATTAGATGCAAAAAGAATGCGAAAGAAGGCCCTTCCTACATTTGGACAAATAGATACAGAACAAGATTAACCCCTACGGTTACCAACCAATCAGAAAATAAGAGAGAAACGAGAAAGAAGATGGCGCTTACCACCTAACAGGAAAGAATCGATTTGAAAAGGAGATAGGGGATGGGTGGCGACACTTCACTGAAACAAGAATCGAACAAGAGATGTGAACACCAAAGGGATTCGGTTAATCAAGGAATTAAGAACAACTCAGGGAGAAAGAAGAGAAGATAGGTTTCGGCTCACTAAAGAAGATAAAGGAAGAATCGAAGCACAGATGTTTCGGCCTTAAAGTAAATGAGGGAAGAAGTAAAAAGAAGAATAGAAACTAAGAGGGTTCGGCAAGAGGGGAAAAAGGGAAAGATGATGAAATGGAGGAGAATAGAAAATTTGGCCAAGAGGTTATCAAAAGAGGACACTTTTCAACAAAAGAAGATGACAGACTTGTTTCGGCTTTTTGGTGATGAGGCAAAGAACTCAAGGTACGAAAAATGCAAAAGAGAGGGATGGAAATGGTTTCGGTTTAGGTTAAATGAAGAATGGACAAAGATCATAGGGGTTTCGGCTTTTCAAAGAAAAGAACAAAATCGCCAAATGCCGAAAAAGAAAAGCTCACTACACCCAAAAGCTAACTCTTCAAAAAATTTGGCACCTATACCCACTAAATGGAATGCATATCCCCCCTAACACCACTAAGAAAAACGGCTCACACCCTTTTCCACCTTCATCCCCTTGATTCTTTCCTATCTTCACTCACAACCTCCCATTTGAAATGTTTTGAACAAGTCAAAACCTACCTTTCTCTCATGGCCTCTAATTCAAAATATTTGACCAATTCCACACTCCCCTCTTCAAGGTCCTTTGCCGAATCTAACTCTGCTCATCTTAATGCCAAAATAAATTCCAAAAATGAGAATTGTGCACCTCGAACCTGCTCCTTCCCTGCTCCTTATGGCGTCGCTCTCCTACCTCTTAAGTTGCGCCTTCTTTACCACCTTACCACTTAATTTCTTGTGTCACCAAACACAAGCCATAAACCTTAGGTCCTGCCCCAATCAGCTTCCCTCCTAAAGTGCCCAAAATTAAAATTTTGGCCAAGGTTCCAACTTAACCCTGAGCCTTCCCGGGGACCCCAACCACATCACACAACATACAAAGCATACCAAACACACAGATACAAGGTAAATGCAAAGCCCCTAAATCCCGAATGTTACAGTTTTACCCTTTAAAGAAATTTCGGCCTCGAAATTACCTGGTTAAAAGAGATGAGGGTATTGCTGCTACAGAACATCCTCAGGCTCCCATGTCACCTCTTCTATACTGTGATTTCGCCACAAGACTTTGGCCAACGGGATCGATTTCCTTCTTAGCATCTTAACGTCTCATTCAAAAATCTCGACTGGTTCCTCCTCAAAAGACAAATCTGGCCTTACCTCAATTTTCTCCACTGGCACAATGTGAGACGGATCCGATCGGTAGCGTCTTAACATTGAAACATGGAACACATCATGCATCTGTTTCAATTCTGAAGGTAACTCCAGTTGATATGCCACTGGACCCACACATTTCAAAACCCGATAAGGCCCAATAAACCTGGGACTTAGCTTGCCCTTCTGTCCAAACCTCATCACCTTCTTCCAAGGTGAAACTTTCAAGAACACCCGATCACCTATTGCAAACTCTATCTCCTTCCGCTTCAGATCTGCATATGACTTTTTCCTGTCGGACGCTTCCTTCAATCGAGCCCTAATTAACTTAACCTTTTCCTCTGTCTCTGCAACCAATTCTGGACCCAAAGTTTGACGCTCACCCAATTCTGTCCAACAGGTAGGAGTACGACACCTCCGCTCATATAACGCTTCATAGGGCGCCATCTGAATACTAGATTGGCAGCTGTTGTTGTATGCGAATTCCGCCCAGGGTAAGAACTCTTCCCAACTACCCTTGAAATCAATGACACAACCTCTCAACATATCCTCCAAGATTTGAATTACCCTCTCAGACTGACCATCAGTCTGTGGATGAAAAGCTATGCTAAAGTCCAGTCTTGTACCCAATGCCTAATGCAGTGCCCTCCAGAATCGCGAAGTAAACCTAGGGTCTTTATCTCATATGATCGATACTGGTACCCCATGCAACCTCACAATTTCTGCCACATACAACTTAGCCAACCTCTAAACGGAGTAGTCGACATGAACATGTATGAAATGCACGAAATTCGTTAACCAATCCACAATCACCCATACCGAATCTTTCTTAGTAGGCGTAAGAGGTAGCCCACTAACAAAGTCCATAGTGATCTTCTCCCATTTCAACTATGGAATCCTCACGGCTGCAATAACCCCAAAGGCAACTGATGCTCGGCTTTTACCTTCTAGCACATTAAACACTTTCCCACAAACTTCGTAACTTCCCGCTTCAACCCAGGCCACCAGAACTGTTCACGCAGATCCAGGTACATCTTACTCCGTCCAGGGTGTATAGCGTAAGGGCTACTATGCGCTTCCTGACGAATCATCTACCTCAATTCCACATCCTTCGGCATGCAAACCTTTTCATGAAAACACAAAACCCCATCACCGTTCAAACTGTAATCTTCTGCCCTACCATTCTGTACTTGCAGAAGTTGAGCACTCAAGACATCATCCGATAGCTGATTCTCTTTAATCTGATTCAGCCACGTCGGTTTCACTTGGAGCTCAGCTAATAGACTTTCATCCTCATATAAACTGAGATGGGTAAACATCACTCTCAAATCCGATATTACTTTCTCGCTTAACGCATCTGCCACCACATTAACCTTACCCGGATGATATTCGATCGAGCAGTCATAATCTTTCAACAGCTCAATCCACCTTCGCTGCCTTAAAATCAACTCCTTTTGGGTTAGAAGATATTTCAAACTCTTGTGGTCGGTGTAGATAACAGACTTCTCTCCAAACAAATAATGTCTCCAAATCTTTAGAGCGAAAACTACCGCAGCCAACTCCAAATCATGCGTGGGATAATTAATTTTATGCGGTCTTAACTGCCGAGATGCATACGCAACAACCTTCCCATACTGCATTAACACACATCCCAACCCCGTGTGAGACGCGTCACAATAAACCACGAACTCTTTACCGGCCTCAGGCTGTGTAACACCCTTTACCCGAGACCGTTGACGGAGTCGAGCACGAGGCATTACTAAACTTACTAAATTAGGGCATAAAAATTGAAACTGTCCATCTGCGTCATGTTCACTAAAATGACTATAACTCGAGCTACGAAACTCAAAATTTAGATCTATAAATTGCCCCTGAAACTAGACTCATATATGTTCTTACTATAATATTTCCAGAATTTTTGGTATGGCCAATTAATAGAGTTTATTAGTTAAAGTCTCCCTTATTACACAGTTCGATAGTTCTGACCCCTCTGTACAAAAGATCGATTATCTCATAATATAAAACGCTTTTGCCTACATCGTTTCTTTCATATAAAAAGAGACTCACTAAGATTTAATTTTATATCTCATTCACACCATAATTCCATTTATACTATTTTTAGTGAGTTTTCAAAATCACGTCACAGTTGCTGTCCAAACTGTTCCCCTGGATATAATTACATGATTTCTCTATAATAACTATCAACTAGGCATTACAAAACATCCAAAACATGCTCTTAATTAGACATTTTAATAGCTAACTATTACCAAGCATTTACAAGCCAATCTTAAGCCATATCATAAGGTCATACACACAAAATGGCTAAGTCTCTATACATGCCATAACTTAAAACATTCGAGTCACAAAATACCAATATAATCCTTTGATCGTGTGTAACGATCTCTAACGTCTTTTCGATCCCCGAGTTGGCTTGTAATACTATAAAAAGAGAGAAAAGAATGGGAGTAAGCATTAAGCTTAGTAAGTTTGCATGTAAATAAATAACAACATTCATAATAAATTATTTTATTCTTTTCTTATCAAGATCACTTAAGCTTTTAACTCAATGTACTTAAAATTTCATTCTTACCTGTACCTTTTAACATGAACTTGTCTTACCTTTCCTTTGGTATACTCTTTGAATTTTCCCATTAAACCACTTGGAATACTAAGGATACGCGGGTACCTTTCCTTATGAAACTTAACCATTGCCATGTCTTGACATGGTCTTACGTGGTATCCTTACCTTATGAACTCACCAATGCCATGCCTTGGCATGGTCTTACATGGGACCTTTTCCTTATAGAAACTTATCAATGCCATGTCTTGACATGGTCTTACATGATTTCCTTAAACCCTAATGTCATGACATTTGTATCCTACACATTCCTAAGGTTCAACCGGAACTTTCTGAGATAGCTTTTCCGTCAATTCATACTTGAGTGTTTGAATGATAAATTTATAAAATAAATATCTGGAATTTAATAGTATTAGATGTAAAATAATAGAATATTGTATTATTTACCGCAAACTTACCTCGAAACAAAATACGATAAACTATATCGATTTAGTCCACTATCTTTTTCTTTCCCCGATCTAACTTTGGATTTTGTTCTTCTTGATCTATAATAGCAAATTTAGCTTATTTAATATTTACATTTACCAAAACAGTCCTTAACTCTAACTTTAGCAAAATTATGATTTTGCCCATAAACTTTTGCATATTTACACATTTGCCCCAGAGCTCAAAAATTAATCTATCCCTTATTCTTATGTTTTATGACATGCTGATCATTTTTCCCTTCTATGACAACATCAAATTCTCACTCTAACATGTACTTATGAACATTAGGTATTTTTACCGATTAAGCTGTTTTACTCGTTTTTACTTAAAATCACTTAGCAAAAGTTGTTTAACATAATTTCAGACTTCATATTCTATCATAAAACATCAGAATAAACACATTTCACCTATGGGTATTTTTCCAAATATGAACCCTACCATGAATTATTGATAGAATAAGCTAAACCGAGCTACCGGGGCTTCAAAAATGTAAAGAACATTAAAAACGGGGCTTGGAATCACTTACTATGGAGCTTGGAAGCTTGAAACAAACCCTAGCTATGGTGAACCCTTGAAAATTTGGCGTAATGAAGAAGATGAGCATATTTTGCCATCTTTTTCCCTTTTAATATCTTTTTATTACCAAATGACTAAATTACCCTTCATTAAAAACTTTGGTTCTTTCTACCTATATATGTCCATTTTTGTCCATGGAAGCCTAATGGTATAATTACCATTTAAGAGCCTCTACTTCAATTATGCTCTTCAATTAAACCCTTTAATATCTACAACTCATATTTATCAACTTTTGCAATTAAGTCCTAATAGGCAAATTAGACATGCAATTCATGAAATTTTCTATCGATATTCTAACACATGCATCTAATCACTCGATAAATCATAATAATTAATCGTAATAAACTTTTCTATCTCGAATTCATGGTTTCACAACCACTGTTCCATTTAGGCCCTATTTCAGGATGTTACATTTCTCCCCCCTTTAGGGATTTTCGTCCCCGAAATTCTTACTTGTAAAGAGATTTGGGTACTGTTTTTGCATAGTCTCTTCGGGCTCCCATGTAGCCTCTTCTATCCCATGCCTATTCCATAATACTTTAACAAGTGCAATACTTTTGTTCCTTAATTGTTTAACCTCACGAGCTAGAATTTTTACCAGTTTCTCACCATAAGTCATATCTGGCTGAATCTCAACCTCTGTTTGCAAAATCACATGTGATGGATCTGAACAATAATGACGTAGCATAGACACATGAAACACATTATGAATCTTCTCTAACTCAGTCAGCACAACTAATCGATATGCCAATGGCCCAACTCTTTCGATCACCTCAAACGGTCCAATAAAACGGGGACTTAATTTGCCTTTCTTGCCAAATCTGAGAACTTTCTTCCACAGGGATACTTTTAAGAATACCCTATCACCAACTTGAAATTCAATTTCTTTTCTTTTCAAATCTGTATAGGATTTCTGCCTATCTGAAGCTGCTTTCAAGCAATATCTAATGACTTTTACTTTCTCTTCTGTTTCTTTGACTAAATCAACCCCGTAAATCTGATTTTCCTTAAGCTCAGTCCAATACAAAGGTGTGCGACATTTACGTCCATACAAAGCTTCATAAGGTGCCATCTTCAGACTTGATTGATAACTATTATTGTAGGAAAACTCTATTAACGGCAAGTATTTCTCCCAACTACCTTGAAATTCCAATACACAACATCTAACCATATCTTCAAGTACCTGAATAACTCTTTCTGACTGACCATCAGTCTGAGGATGGAAAGCTGTACTAAAACTCAACTTTGTACCTAAAGCTTCCTGCAATTTCTTCCAAAATTGTGAAGTAAATCTCAGATCTCTATCTGAGATAATCGGTAATGGTACTCCATGTAGTCTAACTATCTCTAAAATATACAACTCAGCCAACTTGTCAAGTGAATAATCCATACGAACTGGAATAAAATGAGCGGACTTCGTTAGCTTATCAATCACAACCCATACTGCATCTTTCTTTCTCGGTGTCAAAGGTAATCCTGTCACAAAATCCATAGTAACTCGGTCCCATTTCCACTCGGAAACTAATACAGGCTGCAATAAACCTGAAGGTACCTGATGTTCGGCCTTTACCTGTTGACAAATCAAGCATCTAGAAACAAACTCTGATCTTTTCATTCCTGTCCACCAATACATTTTCTTCAAATCATTATACATTTTTGTACTACCTGGTGAATAGACAAAGAACTGCTATGTGCTTCCTGTAAGATTGTCTGAATAAGTTCTTGGGTACACATACTGTATCTCTGAAGATCAAACAACTGTCAGAACCAATTTGAAAATCAGACTCTACACCTGACTCACACTGAACTCTTTTGGCTTGCAGCTCACTGTCATTCTTCTGAGCTTCACAAATTTCTTCAAGAAACATCAGTTTAGCTCTCAACTCTACTAAAATAGAACCATCATCTGATAAGGCCAAACTGTGTGCAAAGCTCTCAAGGCAAATAACAATTTTCTACTCAAAGCATCAGCAACAACGTTTGCCTTACCCGGGTGATAATCAATCACTAGCTCATAATCTTTAATTAACTCTAGCCATCTTCTTTGCCTCAAGTTTAGATCTTTCTGAGTCATCAAGTATTTCAAACTTTTATGATCAGTGAATATTTGGCATTTCTCACCATACAAGTGATGTCTCCAAATTTTTAATGCAAATACAATAGCAGCTAGCTCTAAATCATGTGTCGGATAATTTTTCTCATGTGGTTTTAACCTTCTAGAGGCATAAGCAATTACCCTTCCTTACTACATAAGTACACAACCTAGTCCATTTAAGGATGCATCACTGTATATAACAAACTCTTCACCCGGTTCTGGTTGTCTTAAGACAGGAGCTTTAGTCAATAATGCCTTTAACTTGTCAAAACTCACGACATTTCTCGACCCATTAAAACTTGACATCTTTCTCAGAGCAATCTTGTCAATGGAGTAGCTATCATGGAAAATCCTCTACAAATCGCTCATAATAACCAAAGAAGACCAAGAAAACTTCTAACCTCTGATACATTCCTAGGAGGCTTCCAATCAACAATGGCTGAAATCTTACTCGGATCAACTGTAATACCTTCACCTGAGACAATATGTCCAAGAAAACAAACTTCCCAGAACTAAACTCACTTTTGCTAAACTTGGCATAAAGCTGATTATCTCTCAAAATCTGTAAAACTATTCTCAAATGCTCTGCATGCTCAGTCTCATCATGAGAATAAATCAAGATGTCATTAATGAACACAACTACAAACTTGTCCAAATAAAGTCTAAAAATTCAGTTCATTAAATCCATAAAAATGGCAGGAGCATTGGTTAAGCCAAATGGCATCACAAGAAACTCATAGTGACCATACCTAGTTCGAAAAGTAATTTTCAGAACATCTGACTCTTTAACTCGCAACTGATAGTATCCGGATCTCAAATCTATCTTAGAAAACACAGTGGCTCCCTTCAATTGATCAAACAAATCATCTATTCTAGGCAATGGATATTTGTTCTTGATGGTTACCTTGTTAAGTTGTCGATAATCTATACACAATCTCATGGAACCGTCCTTCTTTTTCACAAATAACACTGGTGCTCCCCAGGTGAATAACTAGGTCCTACAAAGCCTTTATCAGTTAATTCCTATAACTGAGCTTTCAATTCTTTCAATTCTATTGAAGCCATTCTATAAGGAGCAATAGAAATAGGTGTGGTACCTGGAATCAATTCAATATCAAACTCGACTTCTCTGATAGGAGGCAAACCTGGTAGTTCTTCTGAGAACACATCCGAAAACTCATGTACCCCAGGCACTGATTCAATTTTCAACTCTGAATCTTTAGTATTCAACACAAAAGCAAGATAAGCTTCATATCCTTTCCTCAAACATTTTTGAGCGCATATAATGTAAAATCATGGAAATTGAACTACTCGACTCATCCGAATTAACTCAAGTATCTCACCATTTTCACACTTCAACTCAATGAATTTCTTTCCACAATTCACTATCACATCATGTGCAGTTAACCAATCCATACCAAGAATCACATCAAACTCATCAAACAGCAATAGCATGAGATCGGCCGGAAAATAGTAACCTCTAATCATCAAAGGGCAATTTCTACATACTTTATTTACTAACACATACTGACCTAATGGATTCGATACTTTAAACAAAAATTCCATAAACTCTATGGGCATGTTCATACTAGGCATCAATTTCATATAAACATAGGAATGGGTTGAACCCGGATCAATCAAAGCAATAACAGTAACATCATGAAGAGAAAATGTACCCGTAATTACGTCGGGGGAAGATGCCTCTTCATGAGCACGGATAGCATAAGTCCTTGCGGGTGCTCTAACATCTGATCTCATTGCTGTATCTCTAAATGTTCTTCTACCTGGCCCTACTCCAGGATTTCTATGATATCTGCCTCTAACGTGGGTATTGCCTGATCTTGCACTCGGTATTCCTTCTCTTTTAACCATTTCGGGACACTCCTGAATGAAATGATCCGGTGCACCACATCGGAAACAACCAGTCTCAGTTGCTCGACATTGACCTGGATGACATCGACCGCATTGAGGACACTCGGGTCTATCAGGCTGAATACTACCAACACTCGCAATCGAAGTGGTTTGAGCTTTTGGATCCATAAATCTTATACCTCTATTTCGGCTAGAATACCCAGCTAAAAAATTAGATCTCATAGAAAACTCTTTACGCCTCTTTGATGTAGACTGAAACGACTTGCTCATCTGTCTTTTCTTCATATCTTGCATCTCAATTTCAGCTTTACCCTTTCTTTTTAACAACTCCTCTGCCTTACAGGCTCGGTCAACTAAAACAATAAACTCCTTTATCTTTAGAACACCAACTGATAGTCGGATATCATCATTGAGCCCATCCTCAAATCTTTTGCACTTGATAGCCTCTGTAGACACACACTCTCGAGCATAATTGCTGAGTCAGACAAATTCACATTCATACTCAGTCACAGTCATCTTACCCTGTTTTAATTTAAGGAACTCTTTTATTTTCTGGTGAATAAACCTCTGACTGATGTACTTCCTATGGAACTCCTCCTGAAAGAAATCCCAAGTAACTCTTCTTTTGGTACTACTGACACAAGTGTCTTCCACCACTGGTAGGCTGAATCTCTAAGAAGTGACACTACACATTTAATACACTCTTCCGGTGTGCAGGATAACTCATCAAAAACTTTGATAGTGTTCTCGAGCCAAAATTCAGCTTTCTCTGTATCATCATCTTTGGTAGCCCGAAACTCTTCGGACCCTTGTTTTCTGATCTTGTCAACGGGTGGTTTCTCTCTTCGATCAGATTCAGAATCGGGAAGCTACATGAGTGGTCCGAGGATCATGAGGGGTGGAGGTCTAATGGCTGTGTTTGTACGAAACGAACTCAAAGAAACCATTCATTCATAACTTGGAAGAAGGCTTCTCGAGCCCCTCCTCCCTGACTAACTGCAACGGGCCTTTCACTACTATCTGGTGGCACCGTCCATTCTGCGGGAGAGGGCGCATTACTCTCTACATCATCTGCACCAACTCGTTCGGGATCCATAACTCTAAAAGAAAAACATTTTAAAATCGTCAGGAGTCATCACACTATCAAAATATAAGTATGGCATGTATAGTTAGACTCTTACTCATACTGAATATTCCGAGAACCAACTAAAATCTGGCTTTGATACCAATAAATGTAACACCCCTTACCCGAGACCGTTGAAAGAGTCGAGCACGAGGCATTACTAGACTTACTAAATCAGGGCATAAAAATTGAAACTGTCCATCTGTGTCATGTTCACTAAATTGACTATAACTCGAGTTACAAAACTCAAAATTTAGATCCGTAAATTTTCCTTGAAACTAGACTCATATGTTCTTACTATAATTTTTCCAGAATTTTTGGTATGGCCAATTAGTATAGTTTATTAGTTAAATTCTCCCTTGTTACACAGTTTGACAGTTCTGACCCCTCTGCACAAAAGATCAATTATCTCATAATATAAAACTCTTTTGCCTACACCGTTTCTTTCCTATAAAAATAGACTCAATAAGATTTAATTTTATATCTCATTCACACCATAATTCCATTTATACTATTTTTAGTGATTTTTCAAAATGACATCACAATTGCTGTCCAAACTCTTCCCCTCCATATAATTACATGATTTCTCTATAATAACTATCAACTAGGCATTACAAAACATCCAAAACATGCTCTTAATTAGCCATTTTAATAGCTAATTATTACCAAGCAGTTACAAGCCAAGCTTAAGCCATATCATAAGGTCATACACACAAAATGGCTAAGTCTCTATACATGCCATAACTTAAAACATTCGAGTCACAAAAAACCAATATAATCCTTTGATAGTGTCTAACGATCTTCGACGTCCTTTTGATCCCTGAGTTGGCTTGTAATACTATAAAAAGAGAGAAAATAATGGGAGTAAGCATTAAGCTTAGTAAGTTTGCATGTAAATAAATAACCATTCATAATAAATTATTTTACTCTTTTCTTATCAAGATCACATAAGCTTTTAACTCAATGTAGTTAAAATTTCATTCTTACCTGTACCTTTTAACATGAACTTGTCTTACCTTTCCTATGGTATACTCTTTGAATTTTCCCATTGAACCACTTGGAATACTAAGGATACGCGGTACCTTTTCCTTATGAAACTTAACCATTGCCATGTCTTGACATGGTCTTACGTGGTATCCTTGCCTTATGAACTCACCAATGCCATGCCTTGGCATGGTCTTACATGGGACCTTTGCCTTATAGAAACTTATCAATGCCATGTCTTGACATGGTCTTACATGATTTCCTTATACCCTAATGTCATGACATTTGTATCCTATACATTCCTAAGGTTCAACCAGAACTTTCTGAGATAGCTTTTCCATCGATTCATACTTGAGTCTTTGAATGATAAATTTATAAAATAAATATGTAAATGCTGGAATTTAATAGTATTAATGAAAAATAATAGAATATTGCATTTATTTACCGCAAACTTACCTCGAAACAAAATACGATAAACTATATCGATTTAGTCCACTATCTTTTTCTTTCCCCGATCTAACTCTACATTTCATTCTTCTTGATCTATAATAGCAAATTTAGCTTATTTAATACTCGCATTTACCAAAACAGTCCTTAACTCTAACTTTGGCAAAATTATGATTTTGCCCTTCAACTGTTACATATTTACACATTTGCCCCAAAGCTCGGAAATTAAACTTTATCTCTTATTCTTATGTTTTATGACATGCTAATCATTTTTCCCTTCTATGACAACATCAAATTCTCACTCTAACATGTACTTATGAACATTAGGTATTTTTACCGATTAAGCTGTTTTACTCGTTTTTACTTAAAATCACTTAGCAAAAGTTGCTTAATATAACTTCAGACTTCATACTCTATCATAAAACATCAAAATAAACACATTTCACCTATGGGTATTTTTCCAAATATGAACTCTAGCATGAATTATTGATAGAATAAGCTAAACCAAGCTACTAGGGCTTCCAAAATGTAAAGAACATTAAAAACGGGGCTTAGAATCACTTACTATGGAGCTTGGAAGCTTGAAACAAGCCCTAGCTATGGTGAACCCTTGAAAATTCGGTGTAATGAAGAAGATGAGCATATTTTGCCATCTTTTTCCCTTTTAATATCTTTTTATTACCAAATGACTAAATTACCCTTCATTAAAAACTTTGGTTCTTTCTACCTATATATGTCCATTTTTGTCCATGAAGACCTAATGGTATAATTTCCATTTAAGGACCTCTACTTCAATTATGCTCTTCAATTAAATCCTTTAACATCTAAAACTCATATTTATCAACTTTTGCAATTAAGTCCTAATAGGCAAATTAGACATGCAATTCATGAAATTTTCTATCGATATTCTAACACATGCATCTAATCACTCGATAAATCATACTAATTAATCGTAATAAACTTTTCTATCTCGAATTCATGGTTTCGCAACCACTGTTCTATTTAGGCCCTATTTCGGGATGTTACAGGCTGAATCAACACCGGAGCCTCTATTAAGATCCCCTTCAGCTTCTCAAAGCTTTCCTATTGCTTACCAGTCCAAACAAAAGGTACCCATTTCCTCAACAACTTAGTTAAGGGTGCCGCTATCAAGGAGAAACCCTCTACAAACCTTCTACAGTAACCTGCCAATCCCAAGAAACTTCATATCTCCGCCACAGACTTAGGCTGTTTCTAATCCAACACAGCTTCAATCTTTCGGGGATTAACCCTAATCCCTGCTGCAAACACCACATGACCCAGAAATGTAACTTCCTTCAACCAAAACTCAAAATTGCTAAATTTGGCGTACAACTGCTTCTCCCTTAAAATCTGCAGAACCACCCGAATATGGGAATCATGTTCCTCTTCTGTCTTGGAATATACCAGAATGTCGTCTATAAATACTGTAACAAACCGGTCCAAATAGGGTTGGAAAACCTAGTTCATCATATCCATGAATGCAGCTGGTGCATTTGTCAACCCAAACGGCATTACCAAGAGCTCGTAGTGACCATAGCGAGTCCGAAAAGCCGTCATGGGAATATCTGCTTCCTTAACCTTAAGCTGATGATATCCTAACCTCAAATCTATCTTTGAAAAGACCGAAGCCCCTTTGAGCTGATCAAACAGGTCATCTATCCTCGGTAGCGGGTACTTGTTCTTAATCATCAGCTTGTTCAATTGGCGATAATCAATGCACATACGCATAGACCCGTCTTTCTTCTTCACAAATAGCACTGGCGCTGCCCACGGAGATACGCTGGGTCGGATAAAAGCACGATCTAACAACTCTTGGATTTGAGCTTTAAGCTCGACCAGCTCCTTCGGCGCCATTCTATAAGGGGCGATGGACACCGGTGCCGTACCTGGAAGTAGCTCAATTCTGAATTCCACCTCACGATCCGGAGGCAACCCTCGAAGCACTTCAGAAAAGACATCCACAAATTCCTTTACTGTTCTAACCTCATTCATGGTTACTTCCTTTGCATCCAATGCACTGAAAAAAGTTAAGAAAGCCATGCACCCTTTTTTCACCATTCTTTCCGCCTTAAGAGCAGACACTACATTGGACAAGTAGCCTCTCCTTTCGCCTATCACTAAAACTTCATCATCCTTGGGAGTTCTTAACACCATGCGCTTTACAGCACAATCCAAGTTTGCATGATATCTTACCAACCAATCCATGCCTAAGATCAAATCGAACTCCCCAAATGGTAGTTCCATCAAATCAGCTGGGAAAATCGATCCTTGTACTTCTAGAGGCACACTTCTAAAACGTTTGTTTACTACTACAGATTGCCCTAAAGGACTAAGTATAGTCATCTCCCTAGAAGCAGTTTCAGAGTTCATGTTCAAAGTTCCAGACACCACACTAGCAACATAGGAATGCGTCGACCCAATATCAATTAATGCAGTAAGGGTAAACTGAAAATGAGGAACGTACCGTTATAACATCTGGTGCATCCCTCTCTTCTCGGCGTCTGGCTGCATAAACCAACCCAGGCTGTCTTGCCTCTGAATTCACAGCATCCCTGTCCGGTGCTCCGCGACCCCGACCAGAACCATTCCCTACTCGGTTCGGACCACGACCTCTCGACATCTGTTGTCTACCCCTACCTGGCTGCACATACCCCTGACCCACCATCCGAGCCCTGGTCATTTCTAGCGGATAGTCCCTGATCAGATGATCCTTTGACCCACACTTAAAACATACCCTGTCTCTTTCCTAGCACTCTCCTGCATGTGACGTCCCACACTGAGCACACTGTCGAAATCATCCAACAGCATCTGGTGTTACAACACGACCCAGCCTATCAATCCTAAGCCTCTTCTGGAAACCCCCATATGACCCCAACTGTCCATAACTCCTTTTGTTTCTGCCTCTATCCTTGTCCTTATTTTGCTTCTCGGTCCGTTTTACCCCCTCGGCTATTTTGGCCTTTTCCACCAGAATAGTGAAATCCCTCTCCCGTTGTGGAGCTATCAACACTCGCAGCTCGTCTCGCAGCCCATCTTTGAACCGTACGTAATGCTCATAATCAGTCACAACTATCCTTCGAGTGTACCAGCTCAACCGCAGAAATTTCGCCTCATACTCAGCTACCGATTTACCCCTTTAAACTAAATTCAAGAATGCTTTCCTCTGAGCATCCACATAACTGGCCCCACCGTACTTCTCTTAGAATGTCATCTTAAAGAAATCCCAATCAACTCAGTCTGCCGGAATACCCTCTCTCACGGTGAGCCACCACTGATACGCCTCGTCTCGAAGTAGAGACACTGCGCCCTTCAGCTTCTCCTCTGTCGTGCAGTCTAGATCATCCATAATTCTCTCGACTGCCTCCAGCCAATACTCAACCACATTCGGAGCTACCCCAGAGATACCCCTAAACATTTCAGCTCCATTCGCTCGAAGTCGCTTAGGGATGGACTTTTGAGTTGCTGTTCCGATGCTTGCCCCAGCCACTCGCTCCAACACACGCAGCATTGCCTGGGACAGGGCATCATCTCCACCAGTTCTGTCTTGCGATCCCGCTTCTGCCACCGGTGATGCTGGCACTTCGGCCTCAAGCTCATTTCTCGCTTCTGAGAGTTCAACCTCAGTACCCCAGCCTCTCCCACAGCTGCGCGTAACACGTCCACATCCCCTACCAATCATGTCTATCGTTTTGTCTTAATCTGGTTTACAAATTTTATGAAGTAGCATTTCTTTCCACTGTTGATTAATGAGTACTTTTATGAAAATAGAGTTTTAAGTTGTTTTTTTTTTTTTTTTGCAAGCACACATATACCTATAGGTTTCACCACTAAAGTAGAGTTTCCTTAATTCTATCATCCATGGCAACATATTCACATAATACATCCACTTTATGCAAAAAACTTACCTGGCAGACTTGGGCCGGAGACTCAGGTGCCATGCTTCCAGAGAACAGGTTCATATATATATTTTTTAAAAAACCATCTTAAGTTCAAAATTTGAAAAATGTTTTGAACCCAAAAACCCAAGGCCGAGCTTTTGAACCAGGCTCTGATACCAAATTGTAACACCCCAAACCTGGCCCAAACACCACGACCGGATCTGGCATGTCACTAGGAAAGAGTTTAGAAAGTTTACGAGCTTCAGAAGTGTTTTTAAGACATTTTCAAAATCTCAAGTTTTGTGGCTCAGTTGAATACCCGTTGTTCATTTAAGTTACAAATTTAATTAGCCAAGCCTCGCAATTAGGCGACATTTGAAAACAATGATCGATTATTCAATTATTAGATTATTAATAAAATCCCTTTTTATATAAAGTGGTTTGACAGGTTTCAAAGAAAACTTCAAATTATATATTTTAAAACGTCCCATCAAGGAATTTGTAATTAATATGTCCAAGAATTAAAACACGAAAGAAAATTTCCAAACTTTATAGTGGCCTTATTACAAATCAAGAAAAATCCCCAAAAGTAGCAAACGATAATCAAATTAAAGTTTATTAGAGTAACCCATGCATAGCCACCTCGAGTCCACTCCAGCCTAGTCCAAAGAACTAAGAATTACCTGCAAGTTATTAAGGAAAGAGTGAGTCACAAGACTCAGTGTGCAATTAGTCCACATAATCCACAAGCAGGCCTGAGCCCCAAAACACCATCAGCCGAAGCCCAATCATTATAGCATAAACAAATACAACATGATAGTCCAACCCAGCCTAATTTTCCATCCTCTACACTCCACTCCATATGTCCATCCTCAACACACCTGTGGGGATTTCTACAATCAACCCTCCATCCTCTACACTCCTCTTTGGCAGTCATGCTGATAGACACACTCGTCAAAGTCAATATAACGTGGTCTAGCCACCGATAACCTTGTGATCAAATCACCAATACGATAATGAGGCACCAAGCTATCATTTAGTGTGACAATGTCACCGATATTGTAACACCCCAAACCCGGCCCATTCACTCCGACCGAATTTGGAATGCCACTGCGAAACACGTTCGAAAAATATCTTTACTGAAGAGTAAAACCGATAAAAAATTGTTGAGTTTAATAAAATATTTTCGTGACTTGAAATATTCTAAGTAAAAGCTAAATTATTATAAAAATATCAGATTCAAGCTTTACTTGAGAAAATAAAACCATTTGCAATCGACATTTAAACTATCTATCCATAATAGAGCATAATAATAAAGATGCTTAATAAAGGTACTTAAATACTTTAATGGGCCTTTTTTTTTACATTAAACACTTAATCAGAATAATGAAAATGTAGATACTCAATTAATCAAAATATCCTTTTTGCATGAGAATCCGCTTCCGCATGGCCACCTTTGTATCCACTCCGACCCGGTCCAAAATCATGATTACCTGAAAGGTTTAGAAAAAATTGGGTGAGTCACCAAGACTCAGTGCATAGTTAATACACATGTCTCCACACAGTCCATAAACATGAATATGCGAATATGAATATGCAATTATGAAGCTCAACTCACATAGTGATCCACATATCTTACCTTGGCGATTTATCGCTCAAGGTCAGTGGCCAAGCCACCGATCCCATAGGGATCTCACATATCAATCGACCCACGGTGATGCACACAGCTATCAACCGCCAAGATGGGCACTTAGCCAACACCTCCCTTGAGGAAGCACATAGCTAAACATCAAGCGCTAATGTAGCACGAGGCTAGCATTAGACCACACACATAACGTACATTTCTTTCCTCAAATAGTCACATCCCAAATCCCATGCATATAAATATATGTATCATGGTAACATATTACTCAAAACGATTATACATCACACATCATCACATTTTTATACATTCATCAATAGTCATTTATTACCGCCAGTAAATCACCGAAAAAGATTAGTACCAAAACCACTAACTCGATTATTCGATCACCCACCTTGGGTATCCAACATCTTAATCCTAATTTTCGCTAACATGCACAACATATACATTTACATAAAATAATACATAAAATACATATAACAAGCAAAAGAACGGTCACGATAACTACGCACTGACACTAACAAATATTATGCCCTCAAACCCAAACTATCACTAAGCGACACTACGGCTATCTGCCTACATTGCTGTTTAGACGCTGGCCCACACCTTGGCGGCCAATCTCGCACTGCCGAGATAGATCGTTTCTTAAACTTCGGAATAGGGACCTCCCCTTTTCCTTCTTGACCGCATCCATGTCCATCAATGATATCTTAAATGAACCAAACGATTAATCGATAACATCATAATCCTAACATACCAATCCTAGATTATACTTACTAAATATTCTTACCAACGAGCCGAAATCCCGGAAGCTTCCTTTATACTTGACGATTTTGCCCCTAAAATCCATCATCAAAATCGGTCAATCCTTCAATACCAAAATGTGGCCTAAGGCCGAATATCATTAGCCACTTACCTTGCTCGACTAAGTCTCAAAACCGTCACCTATTCTTGTCGTGTCGAAAACCCTTGATGTTCAAAGTCTCGGGAGCTCCCTTAAAGTTCCTTCCTTCAACTACACGGAAGAGCACACCAATATAGTCCTTGAAGGTTCGGCCACAAGTAAGCTAGATTAAGGTTTCGGCTACCACATCTTAACACTCTTCAAAGCCGAAAATGGTCACCAAGAGAGAAACCTTCATTCGGCCACATAAGAGATAGATTCAAGTTCTCGCTTTTTAAAACTCACCACAAGATTCGGCAATGGTGTATACTGGTGGAGGGTTTCGGCTAACCTTTCAAATGATGGTTATACATATTCGGTTATGGCTCCCAAAGGCAGAGAGGCATTCGGCTTTAAGATATAGAGATAGATTCGGGGTTGAAAGGAAATAAAGAGGAAGAGAAAGATAAATGAGGAAAATCGGCACTTAATCCCCTCCCCCTTTCAAAACCGGAAACAAACAAGCCCCCTTAGGAGTCTCCCTAATCCGGCCATGCTCAAGGCAAAGACAAGAAAAATCATTTCAAGAAATTTGGCCATGCTCATTTGGAGAAGAACCAAAAACAAGCTAGGGAGATTCAGCCATGCTTTCCTAAGCTCAAGGCCGACCAAGGGAGTCTCCCAAGCATGCTTCAAATGGCCAAGTTCCTTTCCCAAGCACAAAACCCATCACTTAGAAAAGAGAAATACATTGTTTACTCATTCTTCCATCACCATAGGAAAACAAAAATTCATTGTTTATTAGCAAGCTCATCACCATCAATAATAAAATAAAAACCAAACTAATTCCCATACCTCATGCATATAATAATAATAATTAAAATAATAGTAATAATAATAATAATAATATAACTATTATCCCATCTTCCACCATAAAATAATAATACACAAAGTAAAACAAAACTAACCCATACTTATAAAAATAATAAAATCAAAACAACCCATTTGCTTCATGCGCATGCCCCATGCAGACCACTTGTTTCACGCTAGAAATAGCCAAAAAGAATAAACCTCCAGTATTGCCTTCAGTGTCTCGAACCCGAGACTGGAGAGAACTCCCCAACGCCTCAGCCACTTGGCCACCCTGACTTTCATGTCAATACCCGCGCAAATTTTCTTTTAATCTATCCTTCGCTGGCTCCCTTACCTTAACGCCAGGAGCCAAAATAAAAACACTCGTCAGGCCGCCATCGAGGACTCGAACACGAGTCCTCGCGAAGCTCTTCTGCTGCTAGCGTCCTAGCCACCTTCCCCAGGTGCCTTTTTGTGACATAATTCTGCCCCGATTAGCCTCCTTCAAAGCAGCGCCATTTTGCAAAATAAAATGCTTATGCCGCGCCCAAGACTCGAACCTCTGACCTGATTATGGCGTCACTCCCAAGCTTTAAGAGGCACACTAAGCCACTTTACTGTGGGCATTTCATATGCCATAACATGTCAAATTTTATTCTTAAGGCCTCCTTGCCTATTTTCCTCTTTTAACCCTCAAATTTCCAAAATTTTCCAAAGTATCCCATTTCAATCCTAGAGTTTTAGGAACTCCTAAAACACATCCAAACCACTCTTGAGGCCCACCAATACTTGAGTTATTCTCCAAACTCGCAACCCCTATTTCAGGATATTACAATTCTACCCGCCTTAAAAATAATTTCGTCCTCGAAATTACTTACTAACGAACATCCGTACATTTCAATTCACCACATATCAATCACATATACCCAATTATACACATATGCAAACATATCCAACCTATTTCACGTTTAGCATTTTAACATATGGCCAATTCTCCATAAGCATATTCGAGCTTCAATTCCATTATATATAAATCATACACCTCACTGGTAAGATCAATTGCACATATTAAAAGTCTTACCGAAGCTTCAACTATATCACATCTTACTTAATTCAAATGGGAATATACTAACTTACCTTATTTCTTGCAAATATGAAAGACTTGTACTTACCCGAGCATTTAGCTTATGGTAATAAACATGTTCCATCTTGTAAGTGATTCATGAATTCTTTATTGTAACACATCACCGCTATTAAGCTCATAGTCATCGAGCTCAAAATACACACCGGCATTAAGCTTGCTAGGCATCAAAGCCTGAAATATACACCGGCATTAAGCCTGCTAGGCATCAAAGCCTGAAATATACACCGGCATTAAGCCTGCTAGGCATCAAAGCCTAAAATACAATTCATCGGCAAGACAGGCTGGCAATGGCCAAAGCCCAAATACGATATTATCACCATCTGAATCACATTACAAGCTGACCAAAATTATAAACCATATATACTTCATATCACTTGTACTTATCAATCCAATTAAAAATTCAATAACATTTCCTGATAAAATGTCTATCCACATTCGGCTTTCACCAAATTTATAACTAGGATTCCTTAATCCAACATGTATACAAGGTTATAACTAACATTAACGATATTTAATTGCTTATAGACTTACACTTAAAACATTCTCAATTCCAGTTCCAACATTTGCTGTCATGATACCTTCCATACTGAGCACACGGACAGTCCCGATTTTCCATAACTGGTTTAGTCACATGAGCAAAACTTTCAACCCTCGATCTTTTCTGAAGACCCTCAGACAATTTAGACGATCCAAAATTTCTTCTATCCTAGTTCCTATCTTTATCTTGGTTTTATCTCATCGAGTCCTTAATCCCTTCAGCTACCTTAGCTTTTTCGACTAACACAGCGAACTCCCGTTCCTATTGAGGAGCTATCAACAGTTTCAGGCCGTCCTTTAATCCATCCTTAAACCGGACACATCGTTCATGTTCCGTAGCCACTACTCTTCGAGCATATTGGCTTAACCTTAGGAATTCAGCCTCGTATTTCGCCATGGACTTGTTCCGTTGAACCAGTCCCAAAAACGTATTCCTCCGAGCATTAATGTAGTAAGTATCGACATACTTCTTCTGGTATGCCGTCTTGACATACTCCCAAGTGAGGTCCTCAGCTGTGACACTATCCCGAACTGTGAGCCACCATTGATACACCTCGTTGCGAAGTAGCACCACCATTCCTTTCACTTTTTCCTCAGGGCTCAGATCGAGCTCATCCATAACTCGCTTGGTTGCTTCCAACCAATATTCAACCGTACTGGGTGCCACGCCTGATACATCACGGAACAACTCTTCTCTATTAGTCAAAGTCGCTCGGGAACAAAATTTCTGAGCTCTCATATTTCCTCCCTCTCCAGCCACCATTCTAAAACTCGGAGCACCGCCTGCGATACAGCATCATCCCTCGTCTGATCTTGCTGGTCATTACCAAAGGCTGGTGGTGGAGGTGGTACCTCATTATCAGACCCTTGACCCGATCTAACGGGTTCCGATACGGCCATTTTGCCTCGACCACGTCCTCTAGAACTCATCTCTTATCGCGCAATCCGACTTAAAAAGTTTTATGCATTAGAAATTTGTTCCACTGATTATCCGCGAACAATTTTATGGAATAAAGTATTTAGAAGTAGTTCTTTCGATCACACATAGGTTCAGTTCAAGTTTGCTATTCTAATTCAGAGAGTCACATACACGTTCATAAGCAGAGACACATTCATTCACTACACCTCTATGGTCATTTCAGTCCTCAAGTCTTATGCACTTGTTTTTGAGTAGACTAGTCCTAGGGTTTGATAGCCCTAATTTTCTAATCTACAAGCCCAATTATGTCCATATAGTTCACATATTCAATATACCTCAATAGTCAGAGGTACTTACCAGGTGGACTTCGGGTCGGAGGTACAGGTGCCATGCCAGAACAAGCCTAAAATAAAAGCCCACTTTCGAAAACTGCTTTCGGGACAAAAACCTCAAAGTCGAGTTTTAAACCGTGCTCTGATACCAAAATGTAACACCCCAAACCCGGCCCATTCACTCCGACCGAATTTGGAATGCCACTGCGGAACACGTTCGAAAAATATATTTACTTAAGAGTAAAACCGATAAAAATTTGTTGAGTTTAATAAAATATTTTCGTGACTTGAAATATTCTAAGTAAAAGCTAAATTATTATAAAAATATCGGATTCAAGCTTTACTTGAGAAAATAAAACCATTTGCAATCAACATTTAAACTATCCATCCATAATAGAGCATAATAATAAAGATGCTTAATAAAGGTACTTAAATACTTTAATGGGCTTTCTTTTATTTTTTACATTAAACACTTAATCAGAATAATGAAAATGTAGATACTCAATTAATCAAAATATCCTTTTTGCATGAGAATTCGCTTCCGCATGGCCACCTTTGTATCCACTCCGACCCGGTCCAAAATCACGATTACCTGAAAGGTTTAGAAAAAATTGGGTGAGTCACCAAGACTCAGTGCATAGTTAATACACATGTCTCCACACAATCCATAAACATGAATATGCGAATATGAATATGCAATTATGAAGCTCAACTCACATAGTGATCCACATATCTTACCTTGGCGATTTATCGCTCAAGGCGTCGTGGTTGCCAACCACCGATCCCATAGGGATCCCACATATCAATCACCCACGGTGATGCACACACGCCTATCAACCGCCGAGATGGGCACTTAGCCAACACCTCCCTTGAGGAAGCACATAGCTAAACATCAAGCGCTAATGTAGCACGAGGCTAGCATTAGACCCCACACATAACGTATATTCTTTCCTCAAATAGTCACATCCCAAATCCCATGCATATAAATATATGTATCATGGTAACATATTACTCAAAACAATTATACATCACACATCATCACATTTTTATACATTCAACAATAGTCATTTATTATCGCCGTAAATCACTGAAAGATTAGTACCAAAACCACTAACCTGATTATTCGATCACCCACCTTGGGTATCCACCATCTTAATCCTAATTTTCGGCTAACATGCACAACATATACATTTACATAAAATAATACATACAATACATATAACAAGCAAAAGAACAGCGCGATAACTACGCACTTGATTCCTAATGAAATTATGCCCTCAAACCCGAAACTATCGCTAAGCGACACTCGGCTATCTGCCTACATTGCTCGCTTCGACGCCGCCCACACTGCGCGGCCAATCTCGCACCGCCAGACGGATCGTTTCTTAAACTTCGGAATAGGGACCTCCCCTTTTCCTTCTTGACTGGCATCCATGTCCATCAATGATATCTTAAACAGAACCAAAGGATTAATCGATAACCTCATAATCCTAACATACCAATCCTAGATTATACTTACTAAATATTCTTACCAACGAGCTGAAATCCCGGAAGCTTCCTTTATACTTGACGATTTTGCCCTTAAAAGCCATCATCAAAATCGGTCAATCCTTCAATACCAAAATGTGGCCTAAGGTCGAATATCATTAGCCACTTACCTTGCTCGACTAAGTCTCAAAACCGTCACCTATTCTTGTTGTGTCGAAAACCCTTGATGTTCAAAATATCTGGAGCTCCCTTAAAGTTCCTTCCTTCAACTACACGGAAGAGCACACCAATATAGTCCTTGAAGGTTCGGCCACAAGTAAGCTAGATTAAGGTTTCAGCTACCACATCTTAACACTCTTCAAAGCCAAAAATGGTCACCAAGAGAGAAACCTTCATTCGGCCACATAAGAGAGATAGATTCAAGTTCTCATCTTTTAAAACTCACCACAAGATTCGGCAATGGTGTATACTGGTGGAGGGTTTCGGCTAACCTTTCAAATGATGGTTATACATATTCGGTTATGGCTCCCAAAGGCAGAGAGGCATTCGGCTTTAAGAGATAGAGGTAGATTCGGGGTTGAAAGGAATTAAAGAGGAAGAGAAAGATAAATGAGGAAAATCGGCACTTAATCCCCTCCCCCTTTCAAAATCGAAAACAAACAAGCCCCCAGAGTCTCCTAAATCCGCCATGCTCAAGGCAAAGACAAGAAAAATCATTTCAAGAAATTTGGCCATGCTCATTTGGAGAAGAACCAAAAACAAGCTAGGGAGATTCGGCCATGCTTTCCTAAGCTCAAGGCCGACCAAGGGAGTCTCCCAAGCATGCTTCAAACGGCCAAGTTCCTTTCCCAAGCACAAAACCCATCACTTAGAAAAGAGAAATACATATTTACTCATTCTTCCATCACCATAGGAAAACAAAAATTCATTGTTTATTAGCAAGCTCATCACCATCAATAATAAAATAAAAACCAAACTAATTCCCATACCTCATGCATATAATAATAATAATAAAAATTAAAATAATAGTAATAATAATAATAATATAACTATTATCCCATCTTCCACCATAAAATAATAATACACAAAGTAAAACAAAACTAACCCATACTTATAAAAATAATAAAATCAAAACAACCAGGTTGCTTCATGCGCATGCCCCATGCGCAGACCACTTGTTTCACGCCGAAAATAGCCAAAAGAATAAACCTACAGCGTTGCCCTGTGTCTCGAACCCGAGACCTGAGAGAACTCCCAACGCCTCGACCACTTGGCCACCCCGACTTTCATGTCAATACCCGTCGAATTTTCTTTTAATCTATCCTTCGCCTCCCTTACCTTACGCCAGAGCCAAAATAAAAACACTCACATGCGCGCCATCGGGACTCGAACACGAGTCCTCGCGGCTCTTCTCGCTGCTAGCGTCCTAGCCACCTCCCCAGTGCGCTTTTGTGACATAATTCGCCCCGATTTCTTTTAAAGCCTCCTTCAAAGCAACGCCATTTTGCAAAATAAAATGCTTATGTCACGCCCAAGACTCGAACCTCGACTGATTGTGGCGTCACTCCCAAGCTTTAAGAGGCACACGGAAGCCACTTTACCAGGGCATTTAATATGGCATAACATGTCAAAATTTATTTTTAAGGCCTCCTTGCCTATTTTCCTCTTTTAACCCTCAAATTTCCAAAATTTTCCAAAGTATCCCATTTCAATCCTAGAGTTTTAGGAACTCCTAAAACACATCCAAACCACTCTTGAGGCCCACTAATACTTGAGTTATTCTCCAAACTCGCAACCCCTATTTCAGGATATTACAGATATACACTTCCTCTTCATATCATTAATATCCCAAATCCCATGCACATGTAGTATAATAAACAGGTTATATGATGTCATACATGCAACATTTTGAGCACACACATAATCATGCCATCAACATCATTTATAAGGCTTAACCAAAATACACTGACCTGGGGTTTCGGTTTTACACATCATGGGTAACTCAATCGCCATTGCCGAGATTTTCGGCTTTCACACATAACACAATTATGATTTATACAATTAAAGAGTGGTGTGGTAATTACACACCTGGAAACACGCAAGACTACACTATCAACCTTGTTAATGTCCTCACTCGCATGGATCACAGCGATCTACTTATCCCTTTCCGAAGCCAGCCTACAACCCGGTGGCGAATCTCGAACGGCAGACACCGCACGTTTCTTGAACTTAAGGGCTTGGATTACGGGTCCAACCCCCTCCTTTGCTTGACTGGTATTTGATTCCATAAAAATGATCTTGGTCAGAAGACCGAGTTAAACCATTAAATAAGATAAAAATAAAAAATAAACACTCTCGACGAAGGAGTTCTTACCAAAATCGACAGAACCTAGAGGCTGCTAAACTTGAATTAATAGATCACTTGATTGACCGATTGTCTCCCCTAGGATCCCTCAACGGTGATTAGATGCAAAAAGAATGCGAAAGGAGGCCCCTCTTACATTCGGCCAAAGAGATACAGAATAAGATTAACCCCTACGATTACCGACCAACCAAAAAATAAGAGAGAAACGCGAAAGAAGATGGCGCTTACCCCCTAACAGGAAGGAATCGATTTGGAAAGGAGATAGGTGATGAGTGGCGACACTTCACTAAATCAAGAATCGAACAAGAGATGTGAACACCAAAGGGATTCGGCTAATCAAGGAATTAAGAACAACTCGGGGAGAAAGAAGAGAAGATAAGTTTCGGCTTACCAAAGAAGATAAAGGAAGTATCGAAGCACATATGTTTCGGCCTTAAAGTAAATGAGGGAAGAAGGAAAAAGAAGAATAGAAACTAAGACGGTTCGGCAAGAGGGGAAAAAGAGAAAGATGATGAAATGGAGGAGAATAGAAGATTCAGCCAAGAGGTTATCAAAATAGGACACTTTTCAACAAAAGAAGATGAGAGACTTGTTTCAGCTTTTTGGTGATGAGGCAAAGAACTCAAGGTACGAAAACGCAAAAGAGAGGGAGGGAAATGGTTTCGGTTTAAGCTAAATGAAGAATGGACAAAGATCATAGGGGTTTCGGCTCTTCAAAGAAAAGAACAAAATCGGCAAATGCACAACAGCCTCAAATGCCGAAAAACAAAAGCTCACTACACCCAAAAGCTAAATGCCGAAAAAGAAAAGCTCACTACACCCAAAAGCTAACTCTTCAAAAAATTTGGCACCTATACCTACTAAACCGAATGCATATCCCCCCTAACACCACTAAGAAAAATGGATCACACCCTTTTCCACCTTCATCCCCTTGATTCTCTCCTATTTTCACTCACAACCTCCCATTTGAAAAGTTTTGAACAAGTCGAAACCCACCTTTCTCTCATGGCCTCTAATTCAAAATATTTGACCAATTCCACACTCCACTCTTCAAGGTCCCTTGCCGAATCCAACTCTGCTCATCCTGACGCCAAAATAAATTCTAAAAATGAGAACTGTTGCCTCGAACATGCTCCTTCCCTGCTCCTTGTGGCATCACTCTCCTGCCTCTTAAGTTGAGCCTTCTTTACCACCTTACCACTTAATTTCTTGTGTCACCAAACACAAGCCATAAACCTTAGGTCCTGCCCCAGTCAGCTTCCCTCCTAAAGTGCCCAAAATTAAAATTTTTGCCAAGGTTCCAACTTAACCCTGAGCCTTTTCGGGGACCCCAACCACATCACACAACATACAAAGCATACCAAGCACACAGATACAAGGTAAATGCAAAGCCCTTAAATACCGGAAGTTACATAGGTTTTGGAAGCAACTACAGTAATCCTTGGGAACTAAACTTTGTTTTAACACTACCATCCATTCACAGACGGACGACCAATCTGAGAGAAATACAAGTCTTATAGGACATGCTTAGTAGCTGTGTGATTGATGACAAATACTTGACATTAACGGAATCACCTACAGTAATATCCATCACGCCAGCCTCGACATGTCTCCATTCGAGGATTTGTAAGAAAGGAGGTGTAGATCTCCAATATGCTAGACAAAACTGAATGAAAGAAAGCTAGTTGGTCCTGATATAGTTTGTGAGACAGAAAAAAATGTTCTCATTGTCAGAAACCATTTGAAGACTGTCTAGGATTGCCAAAAGTCTTATATGGATCGTAAAAGAAGGGGAAATTCCTATGAAGTTGGCGATAAAAATTTCCTTAATGTCTCACCTTGGAAGAAGATCATTTGTTTTGGTTTGAAAGGTAAGATCAGTCAGCAGTTTATCAGTCCTTATGAGGTCTTGGAGCGGGTAAGACCTGTAGTGTATCGTCTAGCGCTACTGTTAGTGTTGTCAAAGATCCACAACATTTTCCATGATTCAATGCTGAGGAAATATCGTTCAGATCAAAACCATGTGGTGCAACTGGAAACCGTAGAAGTGGAGCCAAATTTATCTTATGAAGAAGAACTTGTCCAAATTTTGGATAGGGAAGTGAAAGAGCTGCGGAAAGAAAGATTCCCTTAGTGAAGGTCCTTTAGAGAAATCATAAAATAGAAGAGTGTAACACCCTCACTCGTCACTATCACCAGAATTGAGTTATATGATGCTATAATAAATAACAGAATCAGAACATGCAAATTAATTCAAGTATTTTATTCAAAAAAATCTTAACTCATCAATTCATCAAACAAATCAAGGATTGCATACAAATTTGAACTTAATTAGAGCTTACAAAATCTCTAAAATCAATTTCGAAACAAACATGGACTCATTTAAAACATTTTATAAAGGATTGGGAAAAAGTGAAAATAAGGTCACACAACCATATGGTCAGGCCGTGTAAAGCAAGGTTACATGGTCGTGTAACCAAGTCCTGTAACAAATTGAGATCGTATGGACTTAAATTTAAAATCTTACAAACATTTGCATGACCATGTCACCAGGCCGTGTGAGATATTGTAACCAAGTTTAACCTAAACCACTATTATAATACAGAGCACATGGACATGTCACTTGCCCGTGTGTGAGAAAATATGCCTTTCAGATTAAGTCACACAATAAATTCTTAATTGTGCCATAAACAAGCCTTTAACCATTCATTGGACTTATTCATAGTGCATCAAAATATACCCATAATACAACTTATAAAACCATCCTAAGTGCTCAACCAATATGCCACAATTGGTACTTCAATTCAACAATAATCAAAACTTTTCAATCAATTCATCTAGACTTGTACGAATACATAGCATTTAAACTGCCTGGCATACCATGCTTTAAATTCTAATCCAATACCAAAATTCAACACCAACTAGAATTAAGCCATACTTTTGCTTAGCATGCAATATAAGTACCAATTTGTACCATGTTAAAGTTGACCATAATGCTAGCCTAATAACCTATCATTTTATAATAGCATAAACTTAATATACTATAAACTCCCAAGATCAATCATCAAAATACCACACGATAGTCATTAACCTAATCATATATTTCCAATCATTTCCACATGTAACATAATCTAACAAACCAAGTATTTATATGATTCCATCACATACCAAATTCAATGATCACATTCAAAGCTACTAATTCATGTCATGACCAAATACATTAATATGCCAAAAAGCACACATGCTTTGTGTAATCACAAGACATACTTGCTTTTACAAAACACTTACATATGCAAATCACTCTTATTACATGCCACATAGCCAAAATAAACATTTATAAGATCTACCAAAAAATGGCTGCATAGTGTAATCTTCAATTTGATTTGATCCTCGAGTCCTGAAAAATGATAGATACAAGAAACAGAAAAATGAAAAAGGATAAGTTTCAATTGAGCTTAGTAAGTTCATATGAAAATTAACTTAACATATATTATCACTGTAACATTTTAAATATTGTCAACAAAAGGCACGCCATGTCATAATCTTGACATCTGTTCTTATATTTGTATTCAATCCACAAGACAACCAATAGGTTAGTATTTCACATTGCAAGATCATGGAATTTAAATTCATATACATGTATAACCATACTACTTTATACCATGCCATTCAACCTTGTTAGATATGTAAACATATCAATGAAATCCACATTCAAATCGTGCTCATTATTGCAACATAACAATAAGTTTCATAGGCAGTCCTTCCAATTATTGTGTTTCCATCTAATTAACATTTTCAATTAGAGAACTATAGTAAATTATCATTAGATACATGTGATCATTGTTTTGTCGAGTTTTAAAATTTATAAAAGAATGATCGAACCTGGAAACTAACTCTGACAATGATTAAAGGCAAGTGTACCTATCAAACAGTAGTATAGCTTAGGCAAGACCGGATTGTCGAACCCAAAGGAACTAAAAGTACTAATACTAACTTTCTTCTTATTATCTAGCCTAAATATTAAGTGATTGGTTGTTTAATCTAAAATTAACTAACTACCAAGCTAAGATGCAAAGACAAAAAGACTAAATAGGGGAGATAACTTTTAGAAAAACTCAGTTGATTTAGACGATATCCTCAGGAAGAATCCACCTAGACTTCACTTGTCATCTAACACTGAACTAGACGATTTATTCACTTAATTTGATCCGTAAGACTCCCTAACGTATATTAAACCCTCTCTCGAGGCAAATAATGTCTAACTCTAGGTTAATTAACGAAAATCTCTTTCTCACTTAATAAACCCCTAGAATAGCAGTAAATCAATCTATGGACTCCCATATTAGATTTCACCCTAATTTGGTAGAATCTCGTTACCCTATCTCTAGGCGTGCGATCAACTCCGCTTAATTATGCTAGATCTACTCTTAAACAGGGACTATTGCTCCTCCACCTAAGCACATCAAATTTGGATTAAGCTCACATAATTAAGAACAAACTAAGTATTTATCATATTATTTAGTAATCAATAACAAGATTCATCATAGGTTTCATCCCCTTCGGGTATCCAAAGGGTTTAGTTCATAACTAATAAAGTCAACATCTCAGAAGAAAAGATAAAAAAAAAACATAAGAAATCCCTAAAATTCCCTGAAGGAATTGAGGGAGAGATCCGTTGTCTTGAGTAGAATTCTAGCTTCTTGAGATGGATCCACTGGCTATCTTCGAGTGATTCTCCACAGATCTGGCCTTTTCAGCTTGGCTCTTTGGCGAAGCTAATCGCCCCCTTTCAGCTGATACTTAGGGGGTTTATATAGGCTTTTGAAATAGGTTTCTTTGCCCCAAAGTATCCAAATACAACTGAAATTGTTCTTTGCCACGACAGGGGAACGGGTATGGCACACGCCCGTGTGGAGGATCTTCAAGCCGTGTTTGGATTTCTTTAATGAGACACGGCCGTGTGAATCGGGGTTAAGCTGTGTTCTAGATGATCAGTAAGGCACGGAAGTGTGGGCTTAAGTCCAGGCCGTGTCGATTTCTTCCTTGGCCTAATTTGCTTTGTTTTAGGCCCGTTTCTTATTCTTTTTATCCTCTGGTGCTTTTCTGAGTATAAGACATGGAAAGAAAGGATTAAGAGCACCTTTTTACAAAAATCAAGGGATAATTCATCCAAAAGCATTCTAAATGTGGGATTAAAATATGTTACTTTTACGGTTTATCAAATACCCCCACACTTAGGCTTTTGCTTGTCCTCAATTCTCAACTTACAATTAAAACGAACTTCCCATAATTCATAATTCCTATCAACAATGTCTCATCATAATTCATAGATAATTTATACATGGATAATTCAACTTAAAGAGTCCTAAAGGTTCAAACAATCAAAGTCATACATCTGTAGCATGAAAACATAGGTGTCTCCCCTTATCTGAATAATGACCTTCAATTCAAAACTGACAAGGATTGACATCCTCACAAAAGATTCACTCAAATCACTCAAAGTGTTTAAGGTTCAAAATTAAGCACTCTATAAGTCTAACATGAAAAGTTAATCCCATAGGCTTGCCCGAAAATCATATCTCCACCACTGTAAAATGAGATGATAAACAGATCAAAAGGTCTTCACAGGGTTGTAATGAGGCTAGGGTTAAAGGTGTGGATAAAGGTTTAATTAGATGGCTAGAATCGAGATTGACCTGATAAATTTCCTAATTAGAAAAATGAATTAATCTTAAATAATTACATCAATTGGAAAATAACAATGCTAATGATACGAGCTTCTTCTTCAACATTTGGAATTTAACGTATAAGCTCATTTAATCACATAACTAATAATGAATATACTTTTTTTAGAATAAACTATCATTACAATAATAAGAAAGAACTTTTACAACTAAAATATAGAACATAGTTAGGAAACTGTTCAAAATCAAATCTAGACAAAAAGGGTAATTAAAAGAAATGGTGATAACAAATACAAAGGGTTTTGGGTTAAAATTAGTAGGTAAGTCAATAAAAAGGGTTGTTAGGATCAACGGGGGTCACTAGGGGTTAATTATGAAGGTACGCTTTTTAGTGGTGTTAATGGGTTAAATCCTAAGTGCCTTTATCATCTCTGTCTATCAAATCATAACTGTGGTCTCGACATGTATAATCAAGTCAAGTTCTAGAATAACAGTTCAATGTTGACACACTCATAATCAATAAAGTGAGCATTAAAAAGAATATATGCTCTATAAGGCTCAAAATCTCACAAAATTATGGGGTGTTTTGACATCAACCTTGTAAATTTCAAATTTCAAGATAACATTCAAATTTAGGTAGCCATCCTAAGAATTTTAATTTTTGAAAAATAGACTTATCATGTTTGATTCTCTAGTATTCTTCAAATTTAATCATCAATGCACAATTATCAATGACTTACTCTAAAACATGTCAATAAAAACCATAAATCATTAGAAATTTCATTCTAATTAGTAATATGAGGAAATTACTTAAGATCAAGATTAAATTCAGGGATTTGAGAATAATGAAAAAAGTTAGGCACTTTTATCCACAGGGATTGAGAGTAATGCAGGAAGTTAGGCATTTTCTCGAAATAGCTATTCACCCCCCACACTAAAGATGTACATTGCCCACAATGTACAAAGATAGAAAATAACATTTAAGGGATAAATCAAAAGAGAATGGGAGAGGTGAAACTTCCTGAATTTTGGATGGATTCAATGAAAAAAAAGATAGGATTGGAGGTGAACATGGGGAAGCATCTCAAACCGTTTGAAATTGAGTCCTCGAAGCAGCCGTCCTGATTTTATTGTATCCTAAGCTAAATCTAAATGGTGCGAATAATAAGAAGAAGATAATAAAGAAAATAAAAAAATAAAAATAAAAATAAAAAGTAAATAATGGAAAATGAAAGAAGAAAGATAACGGGAAAAGGAAGGGAAAAAGTGGGTTAAATAGAAATTATGGATCTGGTGGTTGCCCCTGCCCTTATACCTTCCTGTGGTGGCCACACAGCCACGGCCTCGACCGTGTGCAAGGCCGTGTGGTATGGAAATTTAATCTTTGGTTAGTTTATGGTTAGGTGCTAAAAGGAAAAATAAAAGTAAAAAAATAAAAAATGTAAAAATTAATGGGGTTAGTGCTCGGGTTGCCTCCCGAGAAGCACTCGTTTATAATCTTAAGCTAGACTTTACCTCTCATTCGAATGGTCACGGTGGTTTGAGGAGGGGAAAATCCTTTCTCATGTGATCATTTCGGTTACTGATATAAAGTTTAAGCCTAGTAGTGTTTACCTTAAAGGTGCTGATTTTGGGGCTAGTTACCTCGACTGTTCCATCTGGGAAGATTTTGAGTACCTGATCTCCTATCTTAAGCTGGGTTGTCCCATCGTTAAGTTTTTCGTGGAGTTGCCTTGTTTTTCCTTCGTGTATTTTTAATTTCTCTTTAAAGTGTGTCTTCCACTCGTCTAGTTCATCGATTTGAAGCTTTCTTTCCTCATTAATTTTGTCTTTATTTACATAAGGTCTAGGATCTGGCATCTGTGAAAGAGCTTCAAGAAATGGCAAGTTAAGTTAATATGAAATTTCTTTGAAAGTTTAAGAGACTTACCGAGTTGTTCCTCTGTGTGGTCTTTCTTTGTCGCATCGGGGTATGGCACATGAGCTTGGTACTCTATATTTACCGGGTTTGGTAAATCCTGGCTTACCTCAACCTTACCTTTACTGACCATAGGCTCTTGCCTTGGGTTAGATTCCACTAACCTTTCACTGACATGAGCTGTTACAGCTTGAATTTGCTCTTCTGGGCTAGTTTCAGTGTTGCTTGGCAAGCTTTCTTGTGGTTGTTCTAAGATCAGCTTAGCAGGCTGACCTAACTGATCCTCGATCCCTTGAATCGATGCTTCTTGTTTCATTTCTATATTTTGGTAGCGTGTTTCTGTGTTTGCTATGAATTTTTCCAGCATCTCTTCAAGGTTCGACTTATATTCCTGTTGGTGAGGTGGTTGTTGAAAATTTGTAGGAAGTTCCTGTCTTTGGCTACTTTGATCATCCCACGAGAAATTGGGATGGTACCTCCAACCTGCATTATAAGTGCCATTATAAAAATTATTTTGAGGTCTAGAATAGTTACCCATATAGTGGACTTGTTCGTTTTCCATGCCATATCCATAGGGTGGGTACTCAGGATTCGCCACGCCTCCTGGATTCGAGTCATATTGCATTACTGGGTGTACCTGCGAGAGACTACACAAACCATCAATCTTTTTATTCATCATCTCTAGCTGGTTAGATAACCTGGTGAACACGTCGAGGTTGAAGGCACTGGCTGCTTTAGTAGGAATTGTCCTCATGACTTACCACTGATAATTATTCAGTGCCATCTTCTCTAGAAACTAAAATTATCTGCCAAAAACAAATAGAGGAAAAATTAGCAAAGTAAAAATAAAAATAATAATAAAAAATAATAATGAAAATAAATTGCAATAAATAAAAAAATGGCTAAAGTAATAAAAATTAAGCGTTCTTAATATTTTTGTTCCCCGACAACGGTGCCAAAAACTTGATTGTTGTTTTCTCGAGTTTCAAACTTTATAAAAGAATGATCGTACGTGGAAACAAACTCTAACAACGATTAAAGGCAAGTGTACCTTTCGAACAGTAGTATAGCTTAGGCAAGACCGGATTGTCGAACCCAAAGGAACTAAAAGTACTAATACTAACTTTCTTCTTATTATCTAGCCTAAATATTAAGTGATTGGTTGTTTAATCTAAAATTAACTAACTACCAAGCTAAGATGCAAAGACAAAAAAACTAAATAGGGGAGATAACTTTTAGAAAAACTCAATTGATTTAGACGATACCCTCTGGAAGAATCTACCTAGACTTCACTTGTTATCTAACACTGAACTAGATGATTTATTCATTTAATTTGATCCGTAAGACTCCCTAACGTATATTAAACCCTCTCTCGAGGCGAATAACGTCTAACCCTAGGTTAATTAACAAAAATCTCATTCTCACTTAATAACCACGTAGAATAGTAGTAAATTGATATATGGACTCCTATATTAGGTTTCACCCTAATCCGGCAAAATCTCGTCACCCTATCTCTAGGCGTGCTATCAACTCCACTAATTATGCTAGATCTACTCTTAAGCAGGGACTTTTGTTCCTCCACTTAAGCACATCAAATTTGGATTAAGCTCATATAATTAAGAACAAACAAAGTGTTTATCATATAATTCAGTAATCAATAACATGATTCATCATACCCTTTGGGTATCCAAAGGGTTTAGTTCATAACTAATAAAGTCAACATCTCAGAAGAAAAAATAAAACAAAACATAAGAAATCCTTAAAACTCCCTGAAGGAATTGAAGGAGAGATCCGTCGTCTTGAGTAGAATTCTGGCTTCTTGAGATGGATCAACTGGCTATCTTTGAGTGATTCTCCACAGATCTGGCCTTTTCGGCTTGGCTTCTTGGCCTAGCTAACCGCCCCCTTTCAGCTGATACTTAGGGGGTTTATATAGCCTTTTGAAATAGGTTTCTTTGCCCCAAAGTATCCAAATCCGACTGAAATTGTTCTTTGCCACAACAGGGGAACGGGCATGGCACACGCCCGTGTGGACAATCTTCAAGCCGTGTTCGAATTTCTTTAATGAGACATGGCCGTGTGAATCGGGGTTAGCCTGTGTTCTAGATGATCAGTAAGGCACGAACGTGTGGGCTTAAGTCCAGGCCGTGTCAATTTCCTCTTTGGCCTAATTTACTTTGTTTTAGGCCCGTTTCTCATTCTTTTTATCCTCTGGTGCTTTTCTGAGTATAAGATATGGAAAGAAAGGATTAAGAGCACCTTTTTACATAAATCAAGGGATAAATCATCCAAAAGCATACTAAATGTGGGATTAAAATATGTTACTTTTACGATTTATCAAATACCCCCACACTTAGGCTTTTGCTTGTCCTCAAGCAAAATTCTCAACTTACAATTAAAACGAACTTCCCATAATCCGTAATTCCTATCAACAGTGTCTCATCATAATTCATATATAATTTATACATGGATAATTCGACTTAAAGAGTCCTAAAGGTTCAAACAATCAAAGTCATACATCTGTAGCATGAAAACATAGGTATCTCCACTTATCTGAATAATGACCTTCAATTCAAAACTGACAAGGATTTACATCCTCACAAAAGATTCACTCAAATCACTCAAAGTGTTTAAGGTTCAAAATTAAGCACTCTATAAGTCTAACATGAAAAGTTAATCCCATAGGCTTGCCTGAAAATCATATCTCCACCACTGTAAAATAAGATGATAAATAGATCAAAAGGTCTTCACAGGGTTGTAATGGGGCTAGGGTTAAAAGTGTGGATAAAGGTTTAATTAGAGGGTTAGAATTGAGATTGACCTGATAAATTTCCTAACTAGAAAAATGAACCAATCTTAAATAATCACATCAATTGGAAAATAATAATACTAATGATATGAGCTTCTTCTTCAACATTTGGAATTTGATGTATAAGCTCATTTAATCACATAACTAATAATGAATATACTTTTTTTTAGAATAAACTATCATTACAATAATAAGAAAGAACTTTTACAACTAAAATATAGAACATAGTTAGGAAACTGTTCAAAATCAAATCTCGACAAAAAGGGTAATTAAAAGAAATGGTGATAACAAATACAAAGGGTTTTGTGTTAAAATTAGTAGGTAAGTCAATAAAAACGGTTGTTAGGATCAACGGGGTTCGCTAGGGGTTAATTATGAAGGTACGCTTTTTAGTGGTGTTAATGGGTTAAATCCTGAGTGCCTTTATCATCTCTGTCTATCAAATCATAACCGTGGTCTCGACATGTATAATCAAGGCAAGTTCTAGAATAACAGTTCAATGTTGACACACTCATAATCAATAAAGTGAGCATGAAAAAGAATATATGCTCTATAAGGAGCAAAATCTCACAAAAATTATGGGTGTTTTGACATCAACCTTGTAAATTTCAAATTTCAAGATAACATTCAAATTTAGGTAGCCATCCTAAGAATTTTAATTTTTGAAAAATATACTTATCATGCTTGATTCGCTAGTATTCTTCAAATTTAATCATCAATGCACAATTATCAATGGCTCCGTGGCCTAGCTAACCGCCCTCTTTCAGCTGATACTTAGGGGGTTTATATAGGCTTTTTAAATTGGTTTCTTTGCCTCAAAATATCCAAATCTGACTGAAATTGTTCTTTGCCACGATAGGGGCACGGGCATGGGGTATGCCTGTGTGGACGATCTTCAAGCCGTATTCGGATTTCTTTAAAGAGACACGGTGGTGTGAATCGGGGTTAGGCCGTGTTCAAGATGATCAGTGAGGCACGGCCGTGTGGGTTTAAGTCCAGGCCGTGTCAATTTCTTCCTTGGCTCAATTTGCCTCGTTTTAGGCCCGTTTCTCGTTCTTTTGGTCCTCGGGTGCTATCCTGAGTATAAGACATGGAAAGAAAGGATTAAGAGCACCTTTTTACATAAATCAAGGGATAAATCATCCAAAAGCATACTAAATGTGGGATTAAAATATGTTACTTTTACGGTTTATCAACATGGGACTACCTTGCTTCCACAAGTTGTAGAGCTGATTCATTTAAGCAAATTTTACTCGATGCTGCTCACTCAAGTTGTCGAGTATCCACAACACGTGCTAGATCTCAGCCATTGATAAAGTATAATGCGATGCTGCTCATTCAAGCTATTGAGAATCTGCAACACACGCTAGATCTCAGTCATCGGTAAATAATGATCCGAGGCTTCTCATTTAAGCTGTCAAGAATCCAAAATTTATGCTGGATCTCAGCCCTCATAGATCCCTGTATATTAATTTGATGTTGCTCACCTGAGTTGTCAAGAACCCACAATTTATGTTGGATCTCAACCATCAAATAAATCTCTAATCATGATTCCCACTTTTCCTCTTTAGAACACTAATGATTATCCATTCGCATCTAAACCATTTACTAAATTCATACACGTTCTTTGTTCTTTTATCAATTCAGTATCAATTCAAAACCCTGTAACCATATACACCCATTTGTTATTTTGAATAACAAACTTGTATACATTTTAAACTTGCAGCGTCATCATAAACATGCTATCCAATTGCATACCATTCCCACACTCACTCACTTTTCATATTTATCACGTATTTCATATTTTACTTTAATCCATTTGCAGCCAAAAGTCATTAAATCTACAATTTTTATTATAATTAATATATTTACAAACACACTATTCAAGTATAAAAAGAAAATATAGTATGTTCCATAGGAACTTACCTATAAAACGACAACTACAAAGTGTCAGGGACTAATATGCAATTTCTTTAATTTCTCGTTTAACTTCCGGTTGATTTAATTCTAAATCTATAATAATTCATTACAATTTATCAATTCCAATAGCCTTATAACATCTTCATATATGCATGTAACAACTTAATTCCATTTTAGATAATTTCCCTTAAATTGTACATTTTATTCAATTTAATCCCTAAAATTGAAATAGCTATATCTTTGAAATTCAAGCTTTCTTTTAGAATCCGATTTTAATTCCATCCCTATACAACCCTCTAGATTCAATAATTATAGAAATTTCATACAAATTTCTTACATAAAATTTCATACAAATTTCTCACCGAAATTTTCAGGTCAAACTTCAATCCACTTATACAAACACTCTATAAGTATTTAATAAAAATATTTACGAGCTCGGTTTATGAAAATGAGGTCCTGATACCTCATTTTCCAAAACCACTAACTTTCGGTACGAACCACTTGTACTTTGACTAACTAACCAATTAATAAAATCTATCAAATCAAAATTCACAATAACACTATATGTAACTTGTAAATATTAAATACTAATATTTATGAACTCACTAGTCAAAATTGTGACCCTGAAAGCATTGTTTTTGACACCATTGAAAAACAGGTTGTTAGAACTTCGTCTTCAAATTTTTTATCTGAAAATAGGTTCGGGTATTTTGATCTGAGTAAAACTTCCATTTCCCATGTATCTTCTTCAGTATCATGTTGATTCCACAATATTTTCACTAACTATACTCGTTTATTCCGTAATTCTTTTACTTCCTAATCCAACACTTTCACTAGTTCTTTACTGTAAGTCAAATCGAGCTGAAACTTGATCTCAGAAAGAGTTATCACATAATAAGGATTAGATCAATACTATCGATATATACTCTTTAGTATCCAAATAATCTATTCCGTTTGTTCACTAATTGAATGATGAAACATCGCATTACCTTTTTGACACATTATAACTAACTTGCTTGAATCTAATGCTCGGCTTTAGCTTATTGACACATCATACATTCTATCACATACTCTGAAATTTTTCTTTAATTGGCCATCAAAACAACTATTTTCAATTTACTATACACTTTATTACTGCCCAGATGAACAAAATAGATGCACCTGTGAACTTCATGTAAGTTATCTCTTTTATGTTTAAAACTCTCTGTACACATAATCTATTTTAAAGCATGGAAAATCTATTCGTTTTCAATAGTTTGAAACTCTACTAACGAATTTCTGACTAAACAAACGTAAAATATTTCCACGACAAATTTATTGTTAATACAATTTTTGTTATAAAGTTTTCATCAAATCGTCTATAATATCAATCTAATTCTGAAAAACAACATACTTCAATGCCATTTTTCAAAGTTATCTAATTTTTAGTTGATGAAATTTTATTCAGATCAATGCAAAACACCTTTAACTAAAAATTCATTGTCTCACGAATTTCTACTTTCCAAAGTCAGAACTTCACATTTACTGGACTTCATAAACATATAGATTTGACTAAAAAACTCTGTCCTTCAGATTCATTATCCCAAACAGTATTATCAGAAACTCGTAGTGCTTGTACCATGCCCGGAAACTAGTCATCAAAACATTTTACTCAAACACTGAGTTAATAATAACTTGATCAGAAGTCATTTTTCATAAGCATAAGGGATCTTTTCAACTAACTAAACAAGTTAGATACACTAGATGACTATATTTAACTATTTGTATTCAGTACATGTAACGAATTGTAACGTGTTTACGCAAGTGTACGTAGTCGTTCAATTAATAAGTAAGTAAAAATGAGTTATCATCTCTACAGGGACTGTATAAGGTTAAACAATTAATTGCAAAATTATAATTAACAATTTGATGTAAAAAACTCTAAAAATTTGGTTTGTGATGATTAGATTAATTAAATGTAAGAGTGAACCCTAATGCAAAACTAATTTAGATGCAATTTACCTAAATGTATGAAATGAAGCCTTTAACAACAAAAAAATCAACATTAAATGAGCTAGGAAAATTATATTAATCAAACCAACTTACTTTCATCATGCTAACATGTTTGGAATTATTTCCATGGCAACTCGATCTTTTATGGGTTTGGAAACCAAATTAAGTCCTCTCGAATCTTTTGCTTAGTTAAATATGCATGTTACTAATCATATTAGACTAAGGGTTTCTTAGCATTTATGCAAGGTCACGGGGACATTTATGTTTGCAATAGTTTAATTATATAAATCTAAAAACTATGCAAGATAATAGAGCTAACTAAAGATATTATGAACCTTAACTTAGTTGGTTTTAATGACCTAAATTAAGCATTGCACTTTTCAATTATGTGTCTACTAGCTATTGTCTGGTTAGGATCGCTTAGCTAATTTGAGTGCACCCAATTACATATGAATGAAATGCATCATTATATTAATTGAAAACATAATCAACTAAGGCACAAAACATGTTAGTATGAATTAAATAAATCTCATTAAATTAATATAATCACCCTAGCAGATAGGAATTAAAACTTCATAGTTGATGTCTAAAACATAAAACTCAAAGAAAACATGTTTAAAATAAATGACAAGAGGAAAGAGTAGACTCAGTTCAACAACCTTTCGAATTTATTCTGACTGATGTGCTCAACTTTGCTCAGTTTAGCAGCCTTTCAAATCTATTCTAACTAAAGCGCTCCTCTGTTTTGATTGAAGTTTCTCTTGCTAAGGGTTTAAGGGGTAGCTGGCTAATGAATGCTTTTGAAAAAGCTTTTGAGGCTAAAGATTGGAGAGAGGATGGATGACTATGCAAGTGTAATAGCCTGGTTTAGACCCTAGTCGGAACAGTGGTTTCGGGACCACAAATTTGAGGTCAAAAAAAAACATTTTAATATTATTTTGATGTTTATAATATGTGATTGAGCATGTGTAAAAATTTGGTGTGGAAATTTTATCGATTGTATGTCGAATTATGAAAAAAAGACTTAATCGCATAAAATGTAAAAGTTGTGTGCTGATTGTTAAAGTGCTAATTTGACCTTTTTTTTTTTTGAAATTTGAGTCCTTATGTTGTTTTTATTCCATTGATAAATTGAATGGACAAAAATGCCAAATGGTAGTGGAATTTAAATGTGATTAATAAGGCTAAGTTAGTAATTTAGTAAATATGTAACACCCCAAACCCGGTCTATGCGTTCAGACAAGATTTGGTTTGTCACACAAATCATACATTCATTTATTCTCAATTGTTAAAAATAGAAAAGTGCTACAAAACTTTTTGAAAATAGAGTTTAATAAAAATTAAACTCGAGGATTTGAAATTTGTGACTTAAGAAAAATACTTGTTTGAAAACTTATCGTTAAAATTTAAATGTCAAAATCTTAAGATAGTTTAAAAGAACTTTGAAAGAATTTAAAATAATTAAAGTGTCCACACATTTGTTATAAAACCAATGTTCTTGAGAAAACTTAACATATTGAAGATAAAACCATATTAAAAGTTTGGAAATAAAATTTAAACCATCCACACAATAAAATTCATAAAAACATACTAAGAGGCCTTATTACATTAAACCCATAACAAAAATTTAAGATAATAAGTTAAATAAAGTCATAGTTTATAAAAACCCAAGTTTGTAGTATGGCCTCCACCAAGTCATCTCCTACCCCAAGTCCACGTCAATTTCCATTACCCAAATGGTTAATAAAATTGGGTGAGTTACAAAGAACTCAGTGTGCAACTCACTTACCACCATTATTGGGCCAGATCGTCAAGATATTATGCTGGGCTTGAGCCCAATTATAGAATTCAACAATATATCATAAAATAACATAATTTAAAAATGTATGTAAAATGAATTTCCCAAACCAACCTAATATCCATCCGCTAACACCCCCGTAACAACCAACACACCTGTGGGGATCAAGTTAACCCACCCCGCCAAACACACCAATCATAGGCTTTAAGCCTTTAAATAATTTTGTAGTGCACTACCGAACTAGATTGTGACATTGTCACCGAACTAGAGGCATTTAGCCGAATTTGTGGCAGAGCCAACGAACTAGAGGCATTGAGCCAAATTTGTGGCAGAGCCACCGAACAAGAGGCATTGAGCCAAATTTGTGGCAGAGCCATCGAACTAGAGGCATTGAGCCAAATTTGTGGCAACTGGCCATTCTTCTCTTCATATATCCCACCCCATGCAATTATGCGTGTATAACAAAATATAGTCATATAACAAATTTTCAATTATTCCATATCATCGGTGGGTTTATCATTAAACATTTTATTTGGCCCATAAAAATAATTTAGCAACTAGCCCATTTAGCAGTTTAGTGAACTTTTGGCCCATATATCGAACTAGAGTATTTTGGCCCAATTTATCGAACTAGAGTATTTTGGCCCAATTTATCGAACTAGAGTATTTTCGCATATTTCTCGGTTTTAACCGTTTTCATGCATTTTCACAAAAGTATCAATTACTACAAAATTTTCGAATTTACCATTTTCACGATTTTATTGCAATACTTACGATTAGAAATCTAACCCGAAAATGAGTGTGAAATTACACACCTGGTTATTGAGAGGACTACACTTTCCCGCTCTTCAACACCTATATGTATCGCGATAATTAGAACACTATAATCTATAATATAACCGATCTAAATATAACGATCTAGAAATTTTACCCTCGGATTTCCGTAATACTTCTACTTGCGATTTCTCCCCGATTGATGGTTCGCTAACCGAATCGAATCCACGAACGAATAATGGTTCGGAGAGTGCGAACGACTTTCAACAGCTTGATTTTCCTCGGTTGAACGTCCCACAACCCGTGGAAAATCCCGGATCCCCGAAATAGCCCTTTGCTTATACTTAGGGGGAATAACGGAACCTCCCCTCTTCCGAAAACTGAACACCGCCCTTTTCTTCCCTATTTTGAATGTCTTCAATGACAAAGATCGTTACTCCAATCTAAAATAATTTCGAAATAATACCAAGGTTTTAAAGATGTGATTTCCTTACCACTAGAATCGATTCCAACGTTTTGTGTCACCCACGACTTCTTGATCTCCAACTTCCGTTATTGCACTAAAGAGTAACAAAGAAGACGTTACTAGAACGAACGATTATTTCGATCCAAATGATCCTTCATGACACCATCAATAATCGGTCATACCACTATTAACTAATCAAAACGAAAAGAATCTCTTACCTATTTTCCACGTCGAAAAGAAAGGATTTAAGAATGGTGGTTGATTGATGAAAGATTCGGCTATGTAAGATTAAGGAGAAGAGAAAATAAATTTGGCTTAGAGGCACATTAGCATTCGGCCATGAGAGAAATATTGGAGAAAATATTGATTGAAAAGAAATAAAAATAAGAAAATGGAGAGGATGATGAATTCGGTTTTCAAAGAAAATAAAAGAGAAAGAAAGAGATGAGGTTAGGATCAAGACACATTCGGCAATGGAGAAAAGAGAGAAAAGAAAGGAATGGTCATTTGATGTAGGTGATTTCGGCACTAATGAGAATAAGGCACAAAAAGAATACCAATTGATGTGCAAAAATGACCAAATGGTCAAAAATAATCAAGGCTTACCAAGGATCAAATTCGCCAAGGGAGAGAGAGGTTGAGAGAATTTGCAAAACTATGCACAAAACTAAAAATGACCAAAACAAAAGACTAAAATTCCTAGCCAAACTATCACCAAAATTCGGCTCCCCTATAGTCCAAGTTGCCGTCCAAATGCATGGTTTAATGGCCAAGATATTGTTTCCATAAACAATTCCTTGATTCTTGCCTCATATCTTCACATCTTTCCTTATTTTCTTGATTCCCTTCCTTAAGTTAACAATTTCCTTATTCCCTTGATATACTAACCAAAAATAACATGGTCAACACATACCATATATGCTCTTGGCCGACACTTGCTATACATGTGCAGAAAAATTAAAAATAAAATTCACCTAGATGCTAAACATGGGATTCGAACCTTCTCCCTCATACTTAAACCCATGCGCCATCACCACTTGGTAATTAACTCATCTTATGCTTCACTTTGACACTTAAATTAACTTATGTGTCATAGCCACTTAATCCACTTCCATAAATAATTAAAATTTAATATTATACCATCCCAAATAAATTCTAATTCTTCTTCAGGACTATACTAAACACGAAAATAAATCAGAAATTTTTACTTCCTAGAATATTTACTCAAAGCACACAATGAAAATAAATTACTCGAATTTTTAGGGTGTTACAACTCTACCCTCCTAAAAGAAAATTTCGTCCTCGAAATTTACCTGGTTGAAAAAGGTGAGGGTATTGTTGTCGAATTGCATCCTCAGGCTCCCACGTAGCTTCCTCCACTCCGTGGTTACGCCATAACACTTTGACCAATGGCACAGTCTTCTTTCTTAGCACCTTAACATCTCGGTCTAAGATTTCCACTGGTTCCTCCTCAAAAGACAAGTCCGAATTCAACTCCACTTCTTCTACCGATACTATTTGCGAAGGATCCGATCTATAGCGCCTCAGCATGGAAACATGAAAAACATTATGAATTTGGCTCAATTCCGGAGGTAATTCGATCTGATAGGCCACTGGACCAACTCGCTTCACCACACGATATGGTCCAATGTATCTAGGACTCAACTTGCCCTTCTTCCCAAACCTGAAAATCTTCTTCCAAGGTGAGACCTTCAAGAAAACTTGATCTCCTACGGCATACTCGATATCCTTACGCTTGGATCCGCATACTTACTTCTATCTATCCAAGCTTCCTTTAACCGTGCTCGAATAGCTTTCACTTTTTCTTCCATTTCGTAAATCATCTCGGGACCTAACATCATCCGATCGCCCAACTCGGTCCAACAAATAGGAGAACGACACCTACGACCATACAATGCCTCGTAGGGCGCCATCCGAATGCTAGACGGTAGTCGTTGTTATACGCAAATTTCGCCACGGTGAAAATCCTCCCAACTACCCTTGAAATCAATCACACATCCCCTTAACATGTCTTCCGAATCGAATCACTCTCTCCGATCGACCATCCGATCGAGGATGAAAAGCAGTCTCAAGTTTAGCCGTTCCTGTGGCTTCATGCAAAGCTTTCCAAAATCGAGATGTAAACCTAGGATCCTCGATCCGATATAATCGACACGGGTACCCCATGCAACCTCACGATTTCAGATACATACAACCGCCTTCGCCAACTTCGCGCAACGAGTAATCCGTGCGCATTTGGTAGGAAATGAGCGATCTTAACAAACGATCAATAATTACCCAAACAGAGTTTTTCTTAGTAGGTGTTAGAGGTAACCCACTAACAAAATCCATTGTTATCCGCTCCCATTTCCAAAGAGGAATCTTTACCGGTTGTAAAAGTCCTGACGGCAATTGATGCTCCGCTTTCACTTGCTGACAAGTTAAACATTTTCCCACAAATTCTGAAATCTCACGCTTCAACCCAGGCCACCAATACTGTTCACGAAGATCCCGATACATCTTATTTCCTCCGGGGTGCATAGCATAAGGGCTACTATGCGCCTCCCTCAAAATCATTTGCCTCAGATCTGAGTCCTTAGGCATACAGACCCTTCCACGGAAACACAACACACCTTCCGGGTTTATTCCAAAATCCTCTATCTCACCATTTTTAACTTGCTGAAGTAAATGTCCCAACTTTCCGTCTAATATTTGTTTTTCCTTGATTTGATCTAACCACGGAGGCTTCACCAGAGTTCCGCTACCAAACTACCATCCTCATACAAACTCAAATGGGCAAACATAGCTCTCAAATCGATACCACTTTACGACTTTAATGCGTCCGCCACCACATTAGCCTTTCCAGATGATACTCAATTGAGAAATCATAGTCCTTTAACAGCTCCACCCATCTTCGTTGTCTCAAGTTTAATTCCTTTTGAGTAAGAAGATACTTAAGACTCTTGTGATCCGTATAGATGATAGACTTTTCACCATAAAGGTAATGCCTCCAAATCTTTAAGGCAAACACCAATGCTGCTAACTCCAAATCATGAGTAGGGTAGTTTACTTCGTGCAGTCTCAACTGACGAAAAGCATACGCTACTACTTTCCCACTTTGCATCAATACGCAACCTAAACCCGTATGTGACGTATCACAATAAACTGTAAACTCCTTTCCAGCCTCAGGTTGAATCAATACCGGCGCTTCCGTTAAAACCTTCTTCAATCTCTCGAAACTTTCTTGCTGTTTGTCGGTCCATACATACGGCACTCCCTTCTGCAAAAGCTTAGTTAGAGGTGCAGCAATCAACGAGAACCCCTCAACAAAGAGTCTATAGTAACCAGCCAAACCCAAGAAACTCCGAATCTCAGCTACCGACTTTGGTGGTTTCCATTCCAATACAGCTTCAATCTTCCGAGGATCCACCCTTATTCCTTCGGCTGATACCACATGACCTAAGAAAGTCACTTCTCTTAACCAAAATTCACATTTACTGAATTTGGCATACAACTAATTATCTCGAAGCACTTGCAATACAATTCGCAAATGCGAGTCATGCTCTTCTTCATTCCTTGAATAAACCAGAATGTCATCTATGAATACCACCACAAATCGGTCTAAAAATGGTTGAAAGACCCGGTTCATCATATCCATAAATGCAGCTGGTGCATTGGTCAACCCAAACGGCATCACCAAAAACTCATAGTGTCCGTAACGGGTTCGAGATGCCGTCTTGTGAATATCCGCTTCTTTCACCTTAAGCTGGTGGTAACTCGACCTTAAATCAATTTTGGAGAAAACTGAAGCTCCCTTCAATTGATCAAATAAGTCATCAATCCTCGGCAGAGGTACCGATTTTAATCGTCGACTTTATTCAATTGCACGTAATCAATACACATACGCATCGACCCATCCTTCTTCTTAACAAACAAAACCGGTGCTCCTCCCCACGGAGACACACTCGATCAAATAAAACCCCGATCTAGCAGTTCTTAAATTTGGGCTTTAAGCTCAGACAACTCCTTCTGCCATTCTATAAGGAGCAATGGACACCGGAGCGATTCCCGCAAAAGCTCAATACCAAATTCCACTTCCCGATCTAGAGGTACACCGTAGGAAGTTCTTCGGGAAAAACATCAGGGAACTCCTTCACAGTTCTCACATCTTCCACTGACAGCTCTTTGGCATCTAAAGCACTGATAAATGCTAAAAATGCTTCGTACCCTTTTCGCACCAACTTCTCCGCCTTTAACGCAGTAAATCACGTTTGCCAAGTAATCCTCCGCTCGCTATCATAACTATCTCCTTGTCCTCCACACTTCTTATCGACATTCGCTTTTCAGCACAGTCCAATTGCGCCCGATGCTTAACCAACCAATCCATGCCCAAAATGATATCGAATTCGCCAAATGGCAATTCCATTAAATTTGCCAGGAATGTTTCTCCTTGAATTACTAAGGGCACGTCTCTAAACAGTTTGTTAACCAACACCGATCGCCTGAGGACTAATCACCCTTATCTCATTATCGGAAATTTGAGTCTAAATTCAAGTTTCCGATTATGGTGCTAGCAACGCATTTAATGAGTAGAACCAATATCTATCAAGGCAATAACGGGTACATCAGAAATGAAGAATGTACCAGTTATCACATCAAGTGCATTGCCATCCTCCCGACGTCTGACTGCATACACCAGTCCTAGTTGTCTTGCATCCGCGTTACCCCTAAGACCATTGCCTCGACCCGCTGCACCTTAACCACGTCCAGCCCCATTACCACCACGACCTCTCGGTGGTTGCTGAGCTCCTCTTGCCGGTGGTGCATCAGTAGTACGAGCTTCTTGAGTTGTATCCATACGTCGAGGGCAACTCCTATATTGATGATCCGTCGATCCACATTTATAGCAAGCACCCGTCTTCCTCCAACATTCTCCGAATGCCTTTTTCCACAATCAAAGACAATCTCGACTGATTAATGCCTACAGTGTTCTACCTTGAGCTGGCTCCTCATTCCGAGGCTTCTTCGGAAACCTTTTTGAAGTACCCGAATACTTCATATCTCTCTTGCTTCGAACTTGCTCCCAATTCTGACGTTTCGAGTTCTTAACCTCTTCGGCTATCTTGGCCTTCTCCACGAGTGTGGCAAAAGTTCTAACTTACTGTGGGGCTATCAGAACCCGCAACTCATCTTTTAAGCCATCCTCAAAGCGCACACAACGCTCATGATCCGTTGCCACTATCGTTCGAGCATAGCGACTCAAACGTAAGAACTCAGCCTCATATGCTGCCACCGTCTTATTCCCTTGCACCAGGTTCAAGAATTCCTTCCTTCGAGCATCCACATAGCTTGTTCCCACATATTTCCCTTGAAAGGAAACCTTGAAGAACTCCCAATTAACTAATGCAGCATCAGTGCCTTCTCGGACAGTAAGCCACCATTGGTATGCTTTATCCCTTAACAAAGATACCGCTCCTCTTAGTTTTTGCTCCACCGTGCACTCAAGATCGTCCATAATTCGCTCCACTGCCTCAAGCCAATATTCAGCGACATTGGGAGCTACTCCAGAGACACCTCTGAAAACCTCAGCTCCACTGGATTTCAATCGCTCCGATATCGACCCACGAGTGTTGGGCGATTCTGGATCCAAATGACTTTCAAGTACTCGCAGCATTGCTCGTGTCACAGCATTATCTTCTTCCATATGGTCATGTGATCCCGTCTCACTCTCGAGTGACGCAGGTGCATCCATTTCCGCATATAACCCGGCGCTTGGGCTTGCGCCCCTAACACTCGCCTCCTCTACCACGCCCACGCCTACCGCGTCCCACGACCACGTCCTCTAGTGCTCATAGCGACTAATTCGAGTTAATTTGATTAAGAGTTTTATGGATCAGAATAATATTTCAGTTGTTTATTAACGATGTTTTATGATATGAAAGAGATAGAGTTGTTTTCGCAACAATATCCTATTATCTCAATCTCTACGGTTTTAACACCTAAAACTAGAAGTTCTAGAGTGTTTCTTACAATCATATCATATTCATAACAGACAATCAATATTCAGATACTTACTTGACTTGGCGCGGGATGCTCATGGTGCCATACTACCTTTAAATCAAAAAGTCTAGAAATTTAAATTATTTTTCAAACAGATTTCATTATCGAACCCAAACCACAGCCGAGTTTTGAACTGGGCTCTGATACCACTAAATGTAACACCCCAAACCCGGTCTATGCGTTTAGACAAGATTTGGTTTGTCACACAAATCATACATTCGTTTATTCTCAATGGTTAAAAATAGAAAAGTGCTACAAAACTTTTTGAAAATAGAGTTTAATAAAAATTAAACTCGAGGATTTGAAATTTGTGACTTAAGAAAAATACTTGTTTGAAAACTTATCGTTAAAATTTAAATGTCAAAATCTTAAGATAGTTTAAAAGAACTTTGAAAGAATTTAAAATAATTAAAGTGTCCACATATTTGTTATAAAACCAATGTTCTTGAGAAAACTTAACATATTGAAGATAAAACCATATTAAAAGTTTGGAAATAAAATTTAAACCATCCACACAATAAAATTCATAAAAACATACTACGAGGCCTTATTACATTAAACCCATAACAAAAATTTAAGATAATAATTTAAATAAAGTCATAGTTTATAAAAACCCAAGTTTGTAGTATGGCCTCCACCAAGTCATCTCCGGCCCAAGTCCACGTCAATTTCCATTACCTGAAATGGTTAATAAAATTGGGTGAGTTACAAAGAACTCAGTGTGCAACTCACTTACCACCATTATTGGGCCAGATCGTCAAGATATTATGCTGGGCTTGAGCCCAATTACAGAATTCAACAATATATCATAAAATAACATAATTTAAAAATGTATGTAAAATGAATTTCCCAAACCAACCTAATATCCATCCGCTAACACCCCCGTACCAACCAACACACCTGTGGGGATCAAGTTAACCCACCCCGCCAAACACACCAATCATAGGCTTTAAGTCTTTAAATAATTTTGTAGTGCACTACCGAACTAGATTGTGACATTGTCACCGAACTAGAGGCATTTAGCCGAATTTGTGGCAGAGCCACCGAACTAGAGGCATTGAGCCAAATTTGTGGCAGAGCCATCGAACTAGAGGCATTGAGCCAAATTTGTGGCAGAGCCACCGAACTAGAGGCATTGAGCCAAATTTGTGGCAACTGGCCATTCTTTTCTTCATATATCCCACCCCATGCAATTATGCGTGTATAACAAAATATAGTCATATAAAAAATTTTCAATTATTCCATATCATCGGTGGGTTTATCATTAAACATTTTATTTGGCCCATAAAAATAATTTAGCAACTAGCCCATTTAGCAGTTTAGTGAACTTTTGGCCCATATATCGAACTAGAGTATTTTGGCCCAATTTATCGAACTAGAGTATTTTGGCCCAATTTATCGAACTAGAGTATTTTCGCATATTTCTCGGTTTTAACTGTTTTCATGCATTTTCACAAAAGTATCAATTACTACAAAATTTCCGAATTTACCATTTTCATGATTTTATCGCAATACTTACGATTAGAAATCTAACCCGAAAATGAGTGTGAAATTACACACCTGGTTATTGAGAGGACTACACTTTCCCGCTCTTCAACACCTATATGTATCGCGATAATTAGAACACTATAATCTATAATAAAACCGATCTAAATATAACGATCTAGAAATTTTACCCTCGGATTTCCGTAATACTTCTACTTGCGATTTCTCATCGATTGATGGTTCGCTAACCGAATCAAATCCACGAACGAATAATGGTTCGGAAGTACGAACGACTTCGAACAGTTGATTTTCCTCGGTTGAACGTCCGTAACCCGGTGGAAAATCCCGGATTCCCGAAATAGCCCCTTGCTTATACTTAGGGGGAATAGCGGAACCTCCCCTCTTCCGAAAACTGAACACCGCCCTTTTCTTCCCTATTTTAAATGTCTTCAATGACAAAGATCGTTACTCCAATCTAAAATAATTTCAAAATAATACCAAGGTTTTAAAGATGTGGATTTCCTTACCACTAGAATCGATTCCAATGTTTTGTGTCACCCACGACTTCTTGATCTCCAACTTCCGTTATTGCACTAAAGAGTAACAAAGAAGACGTTACTAGAACGAATGATTATTTCGATCCAAATGATCCTTCATGACACCATCAATAATCGGTCATACCACTATTAACTAATCGAAACGAAAAGAATCTCTTACCTATTTTCCACGTCGAAAAGAAAGGATTTGAGAATGGTGGTTGATTGATGAAAGATTCGGCTATGTAAGATTAAGGAGAAGAGAAAATAAATTTGGCTTAGAGGCACATTAGCATTCGGCCATGAGAGAAATATTGGAGAAAATATTGATTGAAAAGAAATAAAAATAAGAAAATGGAGATGATGATGAATTCGGTTTTCAAAGAAAATAAAAGAGAAAGAAAGAGATGAGGTTAGGATCAAGACACATTCGGCAATGGAGAAAAGAGAGAAAAGAAAGGAATGGTCATTTGATGTAGGTGATTTCGGTACTAATGAGAATAAGGCACAAAAAGAATACCAATTGATGTGCAAAAATGACCAAATGGTCAAAAATAATCAAGGCTTACCAAGGATCAAATTCGGCCAAGGGAGAGAGAGGTTGAAAGAATTTGCAAAACTATGCACAAAACTAAAAATGACCAAAACAAAAGACTAAAATTCCTAGCCAAACTATCACCAAAATTCGGCTCCCCCTATAGTCCAAGTTGTCGTCCAAATGCATGGTCTAATGGCCAAGATATTGTTTCCATAAACAATTCCTTGATTCTTGCCTCATATCTTCACATCTTTCCTTATTTTCTTGATTCCCTTCCTTAAGTTAACAATTTCCTTATTCCCTTGATATACTAACCAAAAATAACATGGTCAACACATACCATATATGCTCTTGGCCGACACTTGCTATACATGTGCAGAAAAATTAAAAATAAAATTCACCTAGATGCTAAACATGGGATTCGAACCTTCTCCCTCATACTTAAACCCATGCGCTATCACCACTTGGTCATTAACTCATCTTATGCTTCACTTTGACACTTAAATTAACTTATGTGTCATAGCCACTTAAACCACTTCCATAAATAATTAAAATTTAATATTATACCATCCCAAATAAATTCTAATTCTTCTTCAGGACTATACTAAACACGAAAATAAATCAGAAATTTTTACTTCCTAGAATAATTACTCAAAGCACACAATGAAAATAAATTACTCGAATTTTCAGGGTGTTACAAAATAAAAGTTTAAGTAAATAAAAAAGGTAAAAACACATGTATTCACCTTTTTCTAACCGATTGAAAGAAAATTCGGCCAACATCTAGCTTGATTAAAGGTTCGTTTTTGTTCGGTGTTTGATAATTTCTACATTTTTGTGATCGTTGCTTTGTATTCTATCAAGCCCATGTCTTAATTTTAGAATTTGATGAATATTTAGAGATGTGCCATTGATGAATATGAGAGATTTGTGTTGATAGTTGGTGAAATATGAAATTTTGATGTTGGGTTAACATATTTTGTCTTTGAATTTTTAGTAAAATTGGCTATTTTGGGCTAAATTGTGAAAATAATATTTTGAGGGACTAAAATGTGAAATAAATGAAATATATGGGATTGTATGATACTAAGGAGAATTCGGCCTAAGCATGGTGTAATGAACTTATGTGTATTTTGTGAATTTGTGAAATAGGGACTAAAGTGTCGAAATGTGAAAATGTGAGGGCTATCATGTAAAATGCCTTAAATATGTGTGTGTGTGTGTGTGTATGTGGACTAAATTGAATGAATTGGTGGTTGAATAAGTTAAATTTGAATATGTATAGACCAAGAAAGGAGAAATTTTGATCGAGATCGAGGCAAAGATAAAGTACTCGATTAATCGGTTAGTTTCGGTATTTTGACGTCTGAGGTAAGTTCAGATATAATACTAGTTGTTAAATTATATCTATGTGATGTGAATTGAATGAATGTATAATTATTGAATTAGTAATGTTAAATATGAGATTGAGAAATGTGGCACTAAGTGTGCGTAATTGAAATCGAGACAGAGATGAATAGCACTGTGTGTGCGAAGTAATGGAAGCTTCGGCTTTACTCATTGGCACTGTGTCGACGATACCGAATTAAGTTTGGTTTTGTATCTAGGCACTAAGTGTGCGGTGTTAATTAAGCTTCGGCTATGATTTGGGCACTAAGTGTGCGATCGAGTTGAAAAGATATCGAGCAGTGAATGAGAAATGGTATCGAGCATCGAATAGTCAGAACGTTTATTAAGTGTTGGAAAAGGTATGTTTGAACCTATGTGGTTGATGATAGTTTGAATGGTTGAATGAATGGATATTTAAGCATATGGTTGAGGATGATAATGTAACTAATTGTGCATTTATATATGTGATGATTTAATTATGTATTGATGTTGCATTATTGAGTAGTATGTATTATATTACAAACTCACTAAGCTTTAAAGCTTACTGTGTGATGTGTTTCTCTTTTTTACAGTGTCAGTAGAGTTAGCTCAGATCCGGGGATTGTCAGTAACTCGATCACACTATCGGCTATCTATTTTGATACTTTTGAAAGATGTACATATTTGGTATATGGCATGTATAAGCTAGTAAATATGGTGTATTCTATGGTGTTAGACCTTGCTATGTGACATGGCTGGAATGTTAGATGATTTTGGTTATTATGTAAGTAACGCCCCGAATTGAGCCTAGTAAAATTGGTCATATTGGGCTTTGGGTCTTAGAAAAATTTTAAGTGAGCGAGAAAATGACAATTGGCATGTGGACTTTGAGGATTATTTGAAGTCTTAGAGATAGGGAAGACTATAGGGAAAAATTAATTTTTACCTCAGTGGGACCCTAGTCTCAGGTATTAGGCTTCTTAAAAAGATTAAAGGGAAAATAGGACACAATTGGGCCTGTGGTCCAGTGGCAAGGTGGCAACACTTGGGGAGCTACAAGGTGGCATTACTAGTAAGTGAGGAGGTCTAATGTTCGAGGCTTAAGAGTGGCGAATTAAGGAGTTTTATTTCTTCACATGGAAGGAAGGTAGTGGCGCTAGAGTGGACTCTGGAAAGTAGAGTTCAGGAGAGAAATTTAAGGTGAAGATAAGAGAGAAAAGTTAGGGGATTGAGGTGTGGATGTGTTGGTCCCGAATTGAACTCTAGGGGAAAGGTAGTTTTGGCTTGGGCTATAAAAGGGGGTGCCGAATTCCTTAGAAGGGTTCTTTGAGTTTCCATCTTTCTTTCTTTTCTTCCCCTTATCCTTATTTTCTTCCATTGTCGAATACCATCATCCCTATTTGCTGAAATCCCTGTGTAACATCCGGGGTTTATGGGCTTTGCATTTACTCTGTATCTGTGGGTTGGTATGCTTTGCATGTTGTTTGAGTGTGTTTGGGGTCCCCGGGAAAGCTCAGGGTTAAGTCGGAACCTTGGCCAAAATTTTAATTTTAGGCACTTTAGGAGGGAAGCTGACTGGGGCAGGACTTAAGGTTTATTGTTTGTGTTTGGGGACACAAGGAAGGCAGTAGTAAGGTGGCAAGGAGACGCCACCTAGCATGCAGGGAAGTGGCGTCACAAGGTGAAGCTGAGAGGGAGAGGGTTCGAATGTCTCAAGTAGCACAAGGGAGTATTATTTTTGGCTCAGGCAAGGGAGGCAGCTGGATGGTAATCAAACTCTGGAAGAGAGAGACAAGACTTGGTCAAATAGTTCAAACAAGTGGTGGAGAGCTATTTAGGGAGTTTGAATTATTCAAACTAAATTAAATAAGTGGAGGAGAGGGAATTGAGGAGTGTTTCAAGGAGTGGTGGCTTGTGGGGAGCTTGTTGGCCGAATTTTGAAGGTTGGTAGGGGAGAGTTTCAGTTTTGGGAGCCAGGAGGGTGGTGAACCGAAATCTTAAGGTTGGTAGGTCTAAGGTCTAGGTCCCTCTCTTATCAATGGTTCAATCGGTTTTAAGGTGCCTAGAGGTGCTGATTTCTCCTTAGTGTCATTTTGAGTATAAGGTTGGGAACCGAATAGGGAACACTCTCTTCTCTCTTTTGTTTGAACCTTTCTCTTCATTTTATTGATAGGCAAAACTGAAACCTGTTGCCCTCTAATCTATTCGTCTTCTTTTTTCTTTCATTTTTCTCTCATTATTCATTTATCATATCTTCTTCTCTCTTTGTTCTTGTGCCGCTGAAACCTCTTGAGCTTTACCGAATCTCTCTTTTTATCATTTTTGGTGCTTTCATTTTGTTTTCATTCACCTTTGATCATTGTCGATTCCCCTGCCTAACTCTTTTTCTTTTCACATCGTTTCACTTGTGCCTAGTAAGGTTATCTTCTTTTCATCTCATTTGATCACTTGACCGAAATATCTCCTTCAACCACTCACTTCTGTCAACATCTTAATACCTTAGCCTTCCCTCCTGTTTCTCTTTTCTTTCTTCACTTTATTGTAATTGTTTCTGTACCAGTTATCCCTTGTGAGCCAAATCTAAGCCCTTGGTACTGTTTTTTTTTCCTTCGATTTCGATTTCAAAGATTCGTGGGTAAGTAGTTAATCATTCCCTTTTTATTTCTTTCTTCTCTCTTGCCAAGGCCGAATCTTTTCTCAAGGCTGAACCTCTAAATGTTGTTTCTTCTTCTTCTCTAGAGATATTATCTGTGTTAGCCTAACACGATGGAACAAGGTGATAGGAAACTGCTTCGGGATCTCAAGGTAAGGGTCTTCTCTTTAGATATTTGATCGGGTTCTTCTTTCGTTGTTCGCTACCTTAACCCTGTGTTATTTTTAAACAACCGCTGTCCCATTATAGTATCTTCTGCCCAAGATCATTTTTATGGAATTGAGTACCAGCCAAACAAAGAAGGGGGTTGGACATTTAGTTCCTACCCCTAAATTCAAGAGACGTGCAGTGTCAGCAGTTCGGGACTGGCCACCGAGTTGTGGACCGTCTTCTAAAAGGGATAAGCAGATCGCTGTAATCCCTGCGAGTGAGGACGTTAGCAAAATTGATAGTTTACTCCTTCATATTTGCAAGTGTGGAATTAGCACACTATTTTCCTTAATTTTATAAATGTGTATGTGTTATGTTTGAAGGCCGAAAATCGTGGCAATGGTGCTTGAGTTACCCATGTTGGGTAAAACCGAAACCCCAGGTCAGTATTTTATAAACAAGCCTTATAATTATTATGGATAACATGACTATGGGTGTATGCTAAGTATGACATGTATTACATCATATAATCTATCTGTTATATTATATTGCATGTGCATGGGATATTGGGATTATTATGACATGAAGGGGAAGTGTATACTGGTGACATTGTCACATTAAATGATGGCGCGGTGCCTCATAATTGAATTGGTGATTTAATCACGTGTGGATCAGTGTCTAGACCATGATATGTGGACTTTGAGCAGTGTGTCTGTCAGCATGACAGCCAAAGAGGTGTGTAGAGGATGAAGGGTTGATTGTAGAAATCCCCACAGGTGTGTTGAGGATGGACATATGGAGCGGCATGTAGAGGATGGAATATTAGGCTGGGTTGGGCTATCATATTAATTATTTGACATATTGGTATAATTCGATGATGTTTTGGGGCTCAGGCTTTGAAATTTTGTGGACTAATTACACACTGAGTCTGGTGACTCACTCTATTTTTCTCAAACAACTTGCAAGTGACTCCCAGTTCTTTGGACCGGCTGGAGTGGACTTGAGGTGGCCATGCGTGGGTTATTTTTATTAAACTTTATTTCACTTATTACTTGCTACTTTTCTTTTTGGAATTTTTAATATGTAATAAGGCCACTACAAATTCGGTAAATGTTGGATTGTAAATTTGATTTGCTACACATTAATCACGAACTACTTGCTGGAACATTTTTATAAAATGTAAGCGAGAGTTTTTTCTTTGCAAACTGTTAAACCACATATCGTGTAAAAGGGATTTTGTTGATAATCTATTAAGGAAAAGAAACAATAAGAGTTGTTCTAAAACGTCGCCTAAACGCAAGGCTTGACTAATTAAAATTTTATAACATAAATGAACAACGGGTTTTCTACTAAGCCACGAAACATGAGATTTTGAAAATGTCTTAAAAACTCCTCTGAAGCTCGTGAACTTTTCAAACCATTTTTTCTAGTGACATGCCAAATCCGGTTGTGGTGTTTGGGCTGGGTTTGGGGTGCTACAATTGGTATCAGAGCCTGGTTTAAAAACTCGGCCTTGGGTTTTGGGACCAAAACATTTTCAAATTTTGTATCTAAGATGGTTTAAAAAGATAAATTACTTATAAACTTTTCTTTTGGATGTATGGCACTCAACTTTCCGGCCCAGGTCCGCCAGGTATGTTTTCTGATGTAAATTGATTTTCGTGAGGTAGTTACATAATATCATCATGGATGTTGGAATTTAAAAACTTTATTATAGAGATGAAATCCTTTAGGATTATGTGTGCTTTACGGAGGAACTACGTAGAACTCTATCTTCATAAAACTTTTTATTAATAAACAGTGGAAAGAAATACTGACGCATAAAATTTATAATTAGAGAAACGGAGTGATAGACATGTGTGGTAGAGGATGAGGACATGTTATACGCGACCGTGGAAGGGGCCGAGGTACGGAAGCTAAACTCTCGGAAGCTAGGAATGAGCCCGAGGGTGAAGTGACAGCATCACCTGTGGCGGGAGCGGGTTCGCAAGACAAAACTGGTGGAGATGATGCCCTGTCTCAAGCGATGTTGCGTGTGTTAGAGCGTGTGGCTGAGGCAAGCACTGGAACAGCAGCTTCGAAGTCGATGCCTGAGCGACTCCGAGCTAATGGAGCTTAAATGTTTAGGGGTATCTCTGGGGTAGCTCCAAATGTGGGTGAGTATTGGCTGGAGGCAGTCGAGAGAATTATTGATGATCTGGACTGCACGGCGAGGAGAAGTTGATGGGCGCGGTGTCACTACTTAGAGATGGGGCATATCAGTGGTGGCTCACGATAAGAGAGGGTACTTCATCAGATCATATTGACTGGGATTTTTTCAAAACTGTATTTCCGAGGAAATACGTTGGGACAAGTTATGTGGATGGTCAGAGGAAAGCATTTTTGAATCTAGTGCAAGGGTATAAATCGGTAGCTGGGTATGAGGCAAAATTTCTGCGGTTGAGCCAGTACACTCGAGGGATAGTTGCGACTGATTATGAGCGTTGCGTGCGGTTCGAGGATGGGCTGCGAGACGAGTTGTGAGTGTTGATAGCTCCTCAGTGGGAGAGAGATTTTGCTATCTTGGTAGAAAAGGCCAAAATAGCTGAGGAGGTAAAGCGAACTGAGAAGCAAAATAGGGACAAAGAGCAGGAATAAGAGGAGTTATGGACTGTCAGGATCATCTAAAGGTTTTCAGAAAAAGGCCTAAGCTTGATGGGTCTGTTCGTGCTGTAATACCGACTGCTGTTGGGCAATTTCGACAGTATGCTCAGTGTGGGAGGTCACATGCAGGAGAGTGCTGGGGAGGAAATAAGGAATGTTTCAAGTGTGGGTTAAAGGATCATTTGATAAAGAATTGTCTAATAGATATGAACAGGGGTATGTGCAGCCAGGAAGGGGTGGTCAGCAGGTGCCAAGAGGTCGTGGTCTGAACCGAAGAGGGAATGGTTTTAGTCAGGGTCGTAGAGCATCGGGCAGAGGTACATGGGGTATTGAGGTAAGATAACTCGGGTTAGTTTATGCGGCCAGACATCGAGAAGAGGGGGATGCATCAGATATTACAACAGGTACGTTCCTCATTTTCGGTTCACCCTTTACTGCAGTGATTGATATTGGTCAAAACATTCCTATGTTGCTAGTGAGATGTCAGGAATATTGAATATGAACTCTGAAACTACTTCTAGGGAGATGACTGTACTTAGTCCTTTAGGACAGTCTGCAGTGGTAAACAAACTTTTTAGGAGTGTGCCTTTAGAAGTTCAATGGTCAGTTTTCTCGGCTGATTTGATGGAACTACCATTCGGGGAATTCGATTTGATCTTAGGCATGGATTGGTTGGTAAGGTATCGAGCAAACTTGGATTGTGCTACTAAGCGCATGGTATTAAGGACTCCCGAGGATGATGAAGTTTTAGTAATAGGCGAGAGGAGAGACTACTTGTCCAATGTAGTATCTGCTCTTGAGGCGGAAAGAATGGTGAGAAAAGTGTTCATGGCCTTTTTAACTTTTATCAGTGCGTTGGATGCAAAGAAAGTGTCGGTGAATGAAGTTAGAACAGTAAAGGAATTCGTGGATGTCTTTCTTGAAGAGCTTCCAGGGTTACCTCTAGATCGTGAGGTGGAGTTCGGAATTGAGCTACTAACAAGAACGGCTCCGGTGTCCATTGGCCCTTGTAGGATAGCGCCGAAGGAGCTGGTTGAACTTAAAGCTCAAATCCAGGAGTTGTTAGATCGTGGTTTTATTCGACCCAGTGTATCTCCATGGGGAGCGCTGGTACTATTTGTAAAGAAGAAAGATAGATTTGATCAGCTCAAAGAGGCTTCGGTCTTTTCAAAGATAGATTTGAGATCAGGATATCATCAGCTTAAGGTAAAGGAAGTAGATATTCATAAGACGGCTTTTCGAACTCGCTACGGGCACTATGAATTTTTGGTAATGTTGTTTGGGTTGACCAATGCACCAGCTTCATTTATGGATATGATGAACTGGGTTGAAAACCGGTTCGTTGTGGTGTTCATAGATGACATCCTGATATATTCCAAGGCAGGAGGGGAGCATGATTCGCATCTTCGAGTGGTTCTGCAGATTTTAAGGGACAAGTAGTTGTACGCCAAATTTAGCAAGTGTGAGTTTTGGTTGAAGGAAGTTACATTTTTCGGTCATGTGGTATCAGCGGAAGGGATTAGGGTTGGTCCTTGGAAGATTGATGTGGTGTTAGATTGGAAACTGCCTAAGTCTATGGTAGAAATTCGAAGTTTCCTTGGTTTGGTTGGGTATTACCGAAGGTTCGTGGAGGGGTTCTCATCTATTGCGGCACCATTAACTAGGTTATTCAGAAAAGGGGTACCTTTTGTTTGGACTAACACGCAGCAGGAAAGTTTTGAGAAGCTGAAGAGGATTCTAACAGAGGCTCTGGTGTTGATTCAGCCTGAGGCTGGAAAAGAATTTTTGGTGTATTGCGATGCTTTTCACATAGGTTTAGGATGTGTGTTAATGCAGGATGGGAAAGTTGTTGCATATGCATCGCGGTAGTTAAGACCTCATGAGATTGACTATCCCACGCATGATTTGGAATTGGCTGCTGTAGTTTTTGCCCTGAAGGTCTGGAGACATTATTTGTATGGAGAGAAGTCTGTCATCTACACCATTGGCTGTTCTAGAGGGCATTGCATCAGGCATTGGGCACAAGACTGGACTTTAGCATAGCATTTCATCCGCAGACAGATAGACAGTCTGAGAGGGTAATTCAGATCTTGGAAGATATGTTGAGAGGTTGTGTCATGAACTTTAGGGGTAGTTGGGAAGAGTTCTTACCGTTGGCAGAATTCGCATACAACAACAACTGGCAATCAAGTATTCAGATGGTGCCCTATGAAGTGCTATATGGGCGGAGGTGTCATACTCCCACCTGTTGGACAGAGCTGAGTGAACGTCAGATGTTGGGTCTAGAATTGGTTGCAGAGATGGAGAAGAAGGTTAAGTTAATTAGGGCTCGATTGAAGGAAGCATCCGATAGGCAGAAATATTGTTTAGATCTGAAGAGAAAGGAAATAAAGTTTGCGGTAAGTGATCAGGTTTTCTTAAAAGTTTCACGATGAGGTTTGGATGAAAAGGCAAGCTAAGTCCTAGGTTTATCGGGCCTTATCGGGTTTTGAAACGTGTGGGACCAGTGGCGTATCAACTGGAATTACCTTTAGAATTGAAGCAGATGGATGATGTGTTCCATGTTTCAATGTTTAGGCGCTACCGAGCGGATCCGTCACACGTCGTGCTAGTAGAGGGAATTGAGGTAAGACCAGACTTGTCTTATCAGGAAGAACCAGTTCAGATCTTGGAATGAGAAGTCAAGGTGCTAAGAAGGAAATTGGTCCCGTTGGTTAAAGTCTTGTGACAAAATCATAGAATGGAAGTAGCGACGTGGGAGCCAGAGGATGCTATGCGGCAGCAATACCCTCAACTCTTTTGACCAGGCAATTTTGAGGCCGAAATTTCTTTAAGGGGGGTAGAACTGTAACATCCGGGGTTTAGGGGCTTTGTATTTACTTTGTATCTGTGGGTTCGTATGCTTTTCATGTTGCTTGAGTGTGTTTGGGGTCCCCGAGAAGGCTCGGGGTTAAGTCAGAACCTTGGCCAAAATTTTAATTTTGGGCACTTTAGGAGGGAAGCTGACTGGGGCAGGACTTAAGGTTTATTTTTTGTGTTTGGGGACACAAGGAAGGCAGTAGTAAGGTGGCAAGAAGACGCCACCTAAAATGCAGGGAGGTGGCGTCACAAGGGGAAGCTGAGAGGGAGAAGGTTCGAATCTCTCAAGTAGCACAAGGGAGTATTATTTTTGGCTCAGGCAAGGGAGGCAGTTGGATGGTAGTCAAACTCTGGAGGAGAGAGACAAGACTTGGTCAAATAGTTTAAACAAGTGGTGGAGAGCTACTTGGGGAGTTTGAATTATTCAAACTAAATTATATGAGTGGAGGAGAGGGAATTAAGGAGTGTTTCAAGGAGTGGTGGCTTGTGGGGAGCTTGTTGGCCTAATTTTGAAGGTTGGTAGGGGGAGAGCTTCGGTTTTAGGAGCCAGGAAGGTGGTGAGTCAAAATCTTAAGGTTGGTAGGTCTAAGGTATAGGTCCCTCTCTTATGAATGGTTCAATCGGTTTTGAGGTGCCTAGAGGTGCCGATATCTCCTTAGTGTCATTTTGAGCATAAGGTTGGGAACCGGATAGGGAACACTCTCATTTCTCTTTTGTTTGAACCTTTCTCTTCATTTCATTGATAGCCAAAACCAAAACCTGTTGCCCTCTAATCCATTCTTCTTCTTTTTTTTTCTTTCATTTTTCTCTTATTATTCATTTATTATATCTTTTTCTCTCTTTGTAATCCCTACAAGTGAGGACATTAGCGAAATCGATAGTTTAGTCCTTCAGATTTGGAGGTGTGTAATTAGCACACTATTTTCCTTAATTTATAAATGTGTATGTGTTATGTTTGGAAGTCGAAAATCGTGGCGATGGTGCTTGAGTTACCCATGTTGGGTAAAACCGAAACCCCAAGTCAGTATTTTATAAACAAGCCTTATAATTATTGTGGTATAACATGTATTACATCAATAATCTATCTGTTCTATTATATTGCATGTGCATGGGATATTGGGATTATTATGACATGAAGGGGAAGTGTATACTGGTGACATTGTCACATTAAATGATGGCGCGGTGCCTCATAATTGAATTGGTGATTTAATCACGTGTGGATCAGTGGCTAGACCACGATACGTGGACTTTGAACAGTGTGTCTGTCAGTATGACTGCCAAAGAGGTGTGTAGAGGATGGAGGGTTGATTGTAGAAATCCCCACAGGTGTGTTGAGGATGGACATATGGAGCGGTGTGTAGAGGATGGAATATTAGGCTCGGTTGGGCTATCATATTGATTATTTGTCATATTATGATAATTCGATGATGTTTTGGGGCTCAGGCCCACTCGTGGAATTTTGTGGACTAATTGCACACTGAGTCTGGTGACTCACTCTATTTTTCTCAAACAACTTGCAGGTGACTCCTAGTTCTCTGGACCGGGCTGGAGTGGACTTGAGGTGGCCATGAATGGGTTATTTTTATTAAACTTTATTTTACTTATTACTAGCTACTTTTCTTTTGGGAATGTTTAATATGTAATAAGGCCACTACAAATTTGGTAAATGTTGAATTTTAAATTTGATTTGCTACACATTAATAACGAACTACTTGGTGGAACATTTTTATAAAATGTAAGTGAGAGTTTTATCCTTGCAAACTGTTAAACCACATATGCTGTAAAAAGGGATTTTGTTGGTAATCTATTAAGGAAAAGAAACAATAAGAGTTGTTCTAAAATGTCGCCTAAACGCAACGATTGAGTAATTAAAATTTTATAACATAAATGAACAACGAGTTTTCTAGTAAGCCACGAAACCTGAGATTTTGAAAATGTCTTAAAAACTCCTTTGAAGCTTGTGAGCTTTTCAAACCATTTTTTTCTAGTGACATGCATGATCCGGTTGTGGTGTTTGGGCCGGGTGTTGGATGTTACACCCTGTTCGTGCCAATTTTTTGTTGTCTTGCCTCCATTACAAATCTGTTGATCAAGTGATTAAAAGCCAGATCTTGTTCAGTAGATATCTAGGCTGCAGGATCAAAGGTAGGATTCGGTAAGTAATCAGTCAATCTTCTTAGTGTGTTTTGTTAAAAGACGAAGGGCTATCTAACATCTCTTTGTCGTTAACCTTGTATTAACAAGGGTAGGGTTCAAAGATCGCAAGCGTGATAAGGATCGTTAGCAAAGAGGTAAGTGTACTCGTCTTAGTTGTGGTTTAATGAATCGCCGAATGTAAGTATGGCTTATAGAGGTGACTTGTGTGGAATATGAGTCACTTGATAATTGATAGTATATGTGTGTGTGTAGATCTACGTGAATAGTAGCTAAGGAAGGGCTACTAGAACTGGTGGCACAAGGTAAGGTTATGGTAAGGCTTCGATTTTTAGGTAAATACTGTAGTTAAGTGTGTATTGATTGGAGATTGGTATTGATTCTAGGTTGAAGGCTGAGGATAGTGTAGCACATCGCAGTAACCAGGTGTGTACATAAAATTCACACACAAAAAATAGGCAAAAGTCGAAATGTCGAAAAGTCGAAAAGCCAAAAGGTTGGTACAGGCAACCACACGAGCGTGCGAACATTCATGTGGGAACACCGATACATTTGCCGGGGCCAAGAGAGTGATCTCATGGTCTCGGGCCACTATTTGGCTGACCGGGCCAAAAAAGGGCTAAATGGGCCTGCTGAGCTCGTGGGCCCAAATCGGCAAGAGTTGATATGTGAAAATTGAATGATGGAATGTTATGGTTGTACGACTTGAATAAGATTAGGCCTAATGGGCTATATAAATATGATGGGGTTTAAAGGGTTCTATGGACATGAATGGGCTTAGTGGGCTTTATGAGGTTTTAGAAATGTGTGCTAGGGTTTTTAGTGGACTATAGGCCTAGTTCTGATAAATTCTTAAATCACATAAAACTTAATCTAATAATCAAATATGTCTGTGGACAAGTCACTAGGTTGGAGTATGGAAATGGACATATGCATGTCTAGGATTGGATCTAGGGAGAGCTTGGTACTTAAGCGGTCCTAGCAACCCACCTCCTCTTCTCTGGGACCTTACCTGGTACATAGTGTCTATTCACTTTAGCCGCAAGGACTTGTTAATGGGTCAAAGCTCTTAACTAAAACCTGAGAGGGACCAAATACCCCTGATTTGCAAAATTACCAAAATACACCTGATTTGGAAAATTACCAAAATACCTCTGATTTACAAGATACCCCTAATTTACAAAATACCCCTAATTTGCAAAATTACCGATATACCCCTATAGGGTAGATTTATAAAAAATACCCCTGGATAGTGAAATGACTAAAATACCCTAGGTGCTTAATGTGTGAAAATGTGTATGTTGCATTCATCAGATATATGTTGTACTTGGGTGGGTTTGATGATACAGAGGAAGATATGTGTGGATCGCATAGTCGCTTGACGACTGTGGATCCACCGGTGGCTTTAAGCCCATTATATGCTTAGTAGCCTTGCTGCAATGTTTGAGTAGTGCCGATGTTGATGCTACCTTTGGAGTGTAGGGATGGGTGGGTTGATACTTATATCCCCACAGGAGTGTAAGGTTGGAAGGAAATGGAGTGCAGGGTTGGACTTGGGATGGGAGCATTGCACTCATGTGATACCGATGTGGTATGAGGTCATTGTGGGCTAAGGCCCAAGACCACTATCTTTGTTAGGGCTTAGGCCCAATGTGATAATTGTATGTTGATTGGTTACCAAGGGTCGTACAAACTGAGTTTCGAAACTCACCCCCTTTTATTAAATGTTTCAAGTGACCCTCAGTAGACGGCTTGACGTGGGAGAGGACTTGGAGATGGCCACACTACAAGTTACTTAGAAGTTTTTGTTTATTTGTTTTCGAATGACTTATAGTTAATTATTTGTTTATTTGTTTGTAATAAGGCCTTGCATCTCCAATTTGACTTTACATTAAAGTTTCCTTATGTTTTCAACTTTTTAATTATTAAACTTGAATAAATTTCTAAAGTTTAAACATGGTTTTCGAAATACTTAAAACATGGGCTTTTATCATTACTTAACAAGTTGCTTAGATTTTGGGTTTCTAAGCTTTAAACTTAAGTCTTAAATAAGCAAAGTTGTTTTGAATTATTCCTTTGATGTGGCATCACCGGATTCGGCCATAACGTCTGGGCTGGGTCTGGGGGTGTTACAATGTGTGAGCTATGTAAATGATGAATGTGGCATGAAATAGTGAGATTGGAAATGGTATATACTTCATGCTTGAATTAGTTGATGAAAATGGTGTTTTAAGTGTGAAATTTGTGGCTTGAATAAATGATGTTTAGATTACATGAATTGAGTATAAGAATAGATGGTATTGTTGATGATTAATTGGTGCTTGAAATAGTATGTTTTGGTTGCAATTGAGGCATGAATTGATATTGGTTTAATGCTTATAGGTAATTCCAAAGTGTGGATGGCAATTTGGCCTTGAAAATAGCCTATAATTGCCCACACGGTTGAGCACACGGGGGTGTGGCTTGATAGTGTCTTTCAAGGTTGTGTTTTAAAACAAGTCAGACTCGACCACGGGCAAGACACACGGGCGTGTAAGTCGCCGTGTGGATCAAGTCAGTAGCGACCATAGGCTGGACACACGGGCGTGTGACTGGCCATGTGGATCAAGTCAGTAGCGACCACGGGCTAGACACACGGGCGTGTGACTTGCCGTGTGGTGCAAGCCAGTTTTGACCACGAGTGAGGCACACGGGCATGTCTCAGGCCATGTGAACAAGTCAGAATGTATGCCCTGTTTTTCCATGGCTTGGACGCACGGGCGTGTCCGATCTGTAACTTAGAAAAATGTTTAAATTTTAGAAATTTTTGCATGAGTTAGGTTTAGTCCCGACCCTATTATAAAGCATGTTTAAGGTCTCGTAGACCTATCTAAGGGACAATATGAATGAGATTTGTTATGTTTGGTTGTGAAATGATGTGAAATATTTAGAAATGATTAGTAATACCTCTTAACCCTAGTCCGACGATGGCTGCGGGTTAGGGGTGTTACATTTAATTGGTATCAGAGCTACAATTTAGTCGATTCTCAGACTAACGTAGCGCGTGTGAGTCTAGCTATACATACGATATAGATATAATTGCGATAGTGTGATGAATCTTGACAGTTAAAAATGTGTTTTCATATAGTAATGGATCTCGATCGAGCAGTTGCTGATGATGTAGAGAGTAACGTGCCTGCTCCTGCTCAAGGGACAGCGTCAGCCACATCTAGGTCGAATGATGGTAGCCAAGAGGGAGAGGCTAAGCAAGCCTTCTTTCAAATAATGACTGAGTAGTTTTCAGAGTTCGTTCAAACGAATTCAGCTGCTCCACAACCTCCACCCTCAGAAGTACCAATTGTGCCACAAGTTACAAATCCGATCCGGTTGAATAAACCTTCTGTGGATAAGATTCAAAAGTACAGGGCTGAAGAGTTTAGAGCCACAGCTCATTATGATGCTGAGCAAGCTGAGTTCTGGCTCGAGAATACTATTAGAGTGTTTGATGAAATGTCATTGACTCCTGATGAATGCATTAAATGTGCAGTTTCCTTGTTGAGAGATACGTCATATAACTGGTGGAAGACATTGATATCTGTGGTTTCAAGAGAAAGAATCACTTGAGATTTCTTTCAAGTTGAATTTTGAAAGAAATATATCAGTCAACGATTCATAGATCATAAACTAAAGAGTTTCTAGAGTTGAAACAAGGCCGTATTTCCATTACTGAGTACGAGTGAGAGTTTGTGAGATTGAGTCAGTATGCACGTGAATGTGTTTCGACTGAAGCTACTATGTGCAAATGTTTTATTGAAGGGCTGAATGAAGATATTAAATTGCAGGTTGGAGTACTTAGCATAAATGAATTTGTTGTGTTAGTTGAAAGAGCTTGCAAAGTCGAGGAGCTTAGCAAAGAAAAGAAGAAAGCAGATTCTGAGGCTAGAGATGAAAGAAAAAGATTGATGAGTAAGTCATCTCAAGCTTTGATGAAGAATTTAGAGATACAAGCAATCGATCAAATGCTTCGTTTGGACACTGATAAACCATAATTTATACATATTTTGACCTCATGCTTGGCTTATTTTTGAATGAATTTTCATTAGATTTGATGAATTCGATGCTCTTAATCCTTTAATTTCATGTTTTACACTCAGGAGAGTTTAAGAAGCCGAAAAGAATGAGAAACGAGCCAAGAAGGGACAGAATGGACCTGCCTCAAAAATCAACACGGCCAGGACTATCGCATACGGGCAGACCACACGGCCGTGTGTGATGAGCAGAATCGAACACGGCCTAAGCTATCGTACACGGGATTGCCACACGGGCGTGTCCTTGCCGAACTAAGTCTAATTTTATTCGTAAAAGACTACTTGTGGGCCAAGGAAGGTGCTCCAAAGCCTATATAAACACCCTAGGGGAGGACCTAAAAAAGGACAGAGAGTAGATTGAAAAGATTACTCGAAGGAAGCCGTTGGAATCATCTTGGAAGCGGATTCACTCCAAGATTGAAGATCTCCATTGAATTCTTAAGAAGTTTCCGGGTTCTTTATGTCTTGTTGTTTTCTTATTCCTAAGATGTTTTCCTTCCAAGTTATGAACTAAACTCCCTAAATACCTAGGGATGATGAAACCTAGATGAATCTTATTATTTAATAAATCTGAATTATGTGATAAATACTTGTTCTTGTTCTTAATTATTTGTTCTTAATCCTTGTTTTAATGTTTTCAGGAATATTTATTCAAGATTGATGTGCTTATTCAGTGGAGCAAAAGTCCCCATTTAAGAGTAGATCCATCATAATTAAGCAGAGTTGATTGCAACACTAGAAATAGGGCGACATAAATATTCCGGATTAGAGTCTAATCTAATGGGGGAATCCATAGATCGAATTAATGCTACGATAGGGGTTTTAATTAGAAAGAGATTTCAATTAATCAACCTAGAGTCAGTTGTTCTTAGTCTCGAAAGAGATATTAACATAATTTAGGGATTTCTACGGATCAAGGCAAGTGAATAAATCATTTAATTCAGAGTCAGAATAATAAGTGAAGTCTAGGTGGATTCTTCCTTGGGTATTGTCTTTATTCATTGGTTTATTCGATTACGTTCTTCACTCTCTATCACGTTCACGGTTAATTAATTAGTTAGTTAAATTTTAGATTGAAACAAAACCCCTTAGTTATTAGGCTAGATAATAAAAAGATAGTTATTACTAGTATTTTTAGTCCTTGAGGATACGATATTCCCGACTCACCAAAGATATGCTACTGTTCAATAGGTGCGCTTGCCTTTGTCGAAATATTAGTTAGTTTCGAGTCCATTAAGTTTTTGGCGCCATTGCCGGGGACTAAGATATTCAGAAAACTAAATTTTTATTACTTTAGCCATTTTTATTTTTACTACAATTTATTTTCTTCTATATTTTAATTTACTAACTTTTCTTTTTATTTTCTCCTGGAAGGTAATTTTAGTTTATGACTAGAAGGAACCCATCAAGACGATTACATTTTGACAGTGAGATATAAAGCACTGCTTGCAGAAACCGAAGAGAGATAAGGTGAAGTCTATAATACATAGAGAAAGAGCAAGAGGACTATACTAATACTACCGAGAAGATGGCTGATAATAATCCACTCCCTCCTGTGGTCGCTGCAGATCCAATAAATCGGAATCCTGCTCCTCAAACTATGTATGATTATGCTAAGCCTACTTTAACAGGAACTGAATCAAGCATTATTAGACCTACTGTTGCGGCAAATAATTTTGAACTGAAACCTAACACTATTCAGATGATTCAGCAGTTTGTTCAGTTTGATGGTTGGCAGGATGAGGATCCAAACAATCACTTGGCAAATTTTTTGGAATTCTGTGACACTTTCAAGATTAATGGAGTTTCTGAAGATGCCATTCACCTTCGGTTGTTTCCCTTCTCATTGAGGAACGAAGCTAAATAGTGGTTGAACTCGTTACCACGAGGATCAATCACTACATGGGAACAAATGACTGAAAACTTTTTACTTAAATATTTTTCGCCGGCTAAAATGGCTAAGTTGAGGAATGATGTCTCTTCTTTTGTGCAGATGGATTTAGAAACACATTACGAAACATGGGAGAGATACAAGGATTTACTAAGAAGATGCCCTCACCATGGGTTACCTTTATGGTTATAGGTTCAAACTTTTTACAATGGTTTGAACCCCTAAACTAGACAGCTGATTGATGCAGCCGCCGGTGGAACACTTAATAATAAAACACCTGAAACGACTTATGATTTTATAGAAGAGATGTCACTGAATAACTATCAGTGGGAAGTCATGAGAACAAAATCAACAAAAACTGCTGGTGTCTTCAACCTCGACGCAGTTACCATGCTATGAAACCAGATAGAGCTTTTAAATAAAAAAATTGATGGTTTGTGTGGTTTTTCACAGGTACATCCAGTGATGCAGTGCGATACGAATGGAGGCGGAATGGGCAATACAAAATATACATCCTACAGTCCTGGCATAGAAAGCGAACAGAAGAACTATATGGGTAATAATTCTAGACCTCAGAATAATCCCTATATCAACACTTACAATCCAGTTTGGAGGAACCACCCAAACTTTGCATGGGGAGGACAAGGAATCCAAAGATAGCAACCCCCTCCAGGCTTTCAACCACCTTACCAATAGGAAAAGAAGCCGAACCTTGAAGAGATGCTTATTAAATTCATCTCGGTGTCAGAAACGTGCTTCTAGAACACCGAAACCGCACTCAAAAATCAACAAGCATCGATTCAAGGTCTCGAAACTCAAATAGGATAGCTTGTGATAAACCGTAAAAGTAACATATTTTAATCCCATATTTAGCATACTTCTGGATGATTTATCCCTTGATTTATGAAAAAAGGTGCTCTTAATCCTTTCTTTTCATGTCTTATACTCAGGGAAAGCATCAAAGGATAGAAAGAACAAGAAACGGGCCTAAAATGGACCAAATTGGGCCAAAGTAAAAATTGACACGGCCTGGACTTAAGCCCACACGGCCGTGCCTCCTTGATAAACTAGAACACAGATTGATCCCAATTCACACGACTGTGCCTCATTAAAGAAATCCAAACTCGGCCTAAAGACAATTCACACGGGCGTGTGCCATGGCCGTGTCCCTGTCGTGGAGAAGAGCAATTTCATTCGGATTTGGTTACTTGGGGGAAAAGAAACCTATTTCAAAAGCCTATATAAATCCCCTAAGTGTACCCTTAAGGAGGGCGGTTAGCTAGGCCAAGGAGCCGAGCCGAAAAGGTCAGATTTGTGGGAAATGACTCTAAGATAGCCAGTTGATCCATCTCAAGAAGCTAGAATTCTACTCAAGACGGAGGATCTCTCCTTCAATTCCTTCAAGGGGTTTTAGGGATTTCTTATGTTTTGTTTTATCTTTTCTTCTGAGATGTTTTCCTTTATAGTTATGAACTAAACCATTCAGATACCTGAAGGGGATGAAACCTAAGACGGATCTTGTTATTGTTTTCTAAACTATATGATAAATACATGATTTGTTCTTAATTATGTGTGCTTTAATTCTTGTGTTAACATTTTTGGGATATTGATTCAAGTTGAATGTGCTTAGGTGGAGGAGCAAAAGTCCCTGCTTAAGAGTAGATCTAGCATAATTAAGCGGAGTTGATCGTACGCCTAGAGATAGGGTGACGAGATTTTGCCAGATTAGGGTGAAACCTAATATGGGAGTCCATATATCAAGTTAATGCGATTCTAGGGGTTTTAATTAGAAAGATATTTCAATTAATCAACCTAGGGTTAGAAGTTATTCGCCTTGAGAGAGGGTTTAATATAAATTAAGGAATCTTGCGGATCAAGTCAAGTGAATAAATCGCCTGGTTCAGTGTTAGATAACAAGTGAAATCTAGGTGGATTCTTCCTAAGGGTATCGTCTTAATTAATTGAATTTTTGCAACAGTATTTCCCCAATTCATTCTTTTTGTCTTTGCGTCTTTAGCTTAGTAGTTAATTAAAATTAGGTTAAACAATAACTTCACTTATTCTAGGCTAGATAATAAAAAGAAAGTTAGTATTAGTACTTTTAGTTCCTTTGGGTTCGACAATCCGATCTTGCCTAAGCTATACTACTGTTTGATAGGTTCACTTGCTTTAAGTCGTTGTCAGAGTTAGTTTCTAGGTTCGATCATTGTCTTTTTATAAATTTTAAGACTCGATAGACACGACCATGTTTTTGGCGCTGTTGCCGGGGAACTAAAATATTAAGAAAACTCTATTTTTATTACTTTAGCCACTATTTTTATTTTTATTTTTATTTTCTGCAATTCACTTTTATTTTTTTACTTTTATATTTCTTTGTTTTGTTTTTAACTTTGCTAAATTTGCTTTCCTTTTTTTCTAAACAGGTTCCTCTAGTTTATGACTAGAAGGAACCCGAGAGGACCACTAGTATACAATAGTGATATTGAAGCTACCGCTCGCAAGAATCGCAAAGAAATTAGCTGAGCCCTAAATTACATAGAAGAAAGGCAAGAAAGCAGATCCAATCCTATTGAAGGGATGGACGAGAATAATCCACCACCACAAGATATGGCAGAAAATAATGCTCCGCATACTATGTATGATTATGCTAAACCTCATTTAACAGGAGCAGAATCAAGTATTGTTAGGCCCACTATAGCTGCTAATAAATTTGAATTGAAGCCTAACACTATACAAATGATTAAACAAATTGTTCAATTTGATGGTTTGCAAGAAGAAGACCCAAATACTCATATACCTAATTTTTTAGAATTCTGTGATACCTTCAAAATAAATGGCATTTCTGATGATGCCAAACGTTTTCGATTATTTCCCTTTTCATTAAGGAATAAAGCCAAACAGTAGTTAAACTCATTACCACGAGGGTCAATCACTACATTGGATCAAATGATCGAAAATTTTTTATTAAAATATTTCCCACCGGCTGAAACGGCCAAATTACAAAATGATATCTCTTCTTTTGTGCAGATGGATTTAGAGACATTATACTACACATAGGAGAGATACAAGGATCTCTTGAGAAGGTGTCCACACCATGGTTTACCCTTATGGCTCTAAGTCCAAACTTTCTATAACAGTGTGAACCCCTCAACGAGGCAACTAATTGATTCAGCTGCCGATGGAACCCTGAACAACAGAACTCCTGAAGCAGCCTACGATTTTATCGAAGAGATGTCACTGAATAACTATAAGTGGCAGGTTACAAGGACAAAACCAACAAAATCAGCCGGAGTTTACAACCTCGACGCAGTAACCATGCTATCAACACAGGCAGACATGATGAGTAAAGCTTGATAGTTTGTGTTCTTTGCAGGTACATCCAGTCATGCAGTGCGATGCAAGTGAAACTGTGGCGAATCCTGAGTAGCCACCCTACCAACTGGGCACAGAAAGCGAACAGATGAACTATATAGGTAATAATTTCAGATCTAATAATAACCCTTATAGTAATAATTATAATCCAGGTTGGAGGAACCACCCAAATGTTTCATGGGGAGGTCAAGGAAATCAAGGAAATCAAAGACAACAACCTCCTCAAAATTTCCATGATCAGCCCTATCCACAGGAAAAGAGGCCAAATCTCGAAGAGATGCTGAGAAAATTCATGGTAGCCACAGAAACCTGTCTCCAAAAAATCGAGGCAACGCTCGATAATCAACAAGCATCAATCAAAGGGATTGAGAGCCAAGTTGGAGAACTTACTAAGACAGTTCGACAACTTGCAAAGATAATTTCCGAACGACCGCAATGGCATCTACCAAGCAACACTGAGCTTAACCCAAAGGAGCAAATCCAAGCAACATAGGATGAACCCAATCCAATACAAGAAAAAGAGGTAGAGAAAGGTAAAGTTGGGGCAACATAGGAAGAGCCAAAACTAGTAATCAAAAAGTACCAACCTCGCATTCCTTATCTCGAAGCAATGAAGAAAGACGATACAGAGGAACAGTTCGGTAAGTTTCTTAAAATTTTAAAGAAATTACACATCAACTTACCTCTTCTTGAAGCTCTTTCACAAATGCCAGATTCGAGGAATTTTTTAAAACAACTCTTGACGAACAAGCAGAAGTTAGACGAGGAGACATATGTGGAATTAAACGCAGTATGCTCGGCAATGTTACAGAATAGACTACCGCGAAAGCTAAAAGATCCAGGGAGTTTTACAATTCCATGCTTAATTGGTAGTTTAACTATTGATAATGCCTTAGCTGATTTAAGGGCAAGTATAAATGTAATGCCTTATAAAATGTTTAAACAATTAGGTCTAGGGAAGCCCAAACAAACTAGGATGAACATTCAATTAGCTGATAAAATTGTTAGAATTCCTAGGGGTGTTATCGAAGATGTTCTTGTAAAAATTGATAAATTCGTTTTCCCAGTAGATTTTGCTATATTAGACATGGATGAGGATAATTTGATTCCTTTAATTTAAGGAAGACCCTTTTTAGCAACTGCTAAAACAAAAATTGATGTTGGCACAGGAGAACTCATCCTTCGTGTCGATGACAAATCAATTAGTTTACAAGCTCTTGACTCGGCCAGGGCAACAATTAATGAAGGTGAGAGAGTAAAATCAGTTGATAACCAAGTTGTTCAACCTTCACCACAGGAAACACTCCGAAGCTACAAAACTGAACCTAATCCTGGATCCCATGCCAATAAAGAAGTAATTCATGAGGATCGACGGCTTCATATTGATGAACTAGAAGAGTGGAAAACATAATTCAAAGAAGAACCAGAACCACACGAAGTAAAATCGAAGGAGCCCTCAGAAGTGCTCATAGGGACAACAAACCACTTCAAAATAGCAGACTGAGTATTGTTAGATAAAGCAGATCCTCGCATTACCACACCGGACTTGAACAAGAACAAAGAAATCCATCTTGAGGTACACAATATTTTCCCATACGGAACAGTCGAGGTAAGGAATCGTATATTCGGTAATTAAGGTAAACGCTTCTCGACTTAAACTTTATCAAGAAAATAGGACTAATAGCATGAGGAAAGACATTCAAACTTTTAAACCACCCTAATTTTTGCGAATACGAGGTAAGTCTAGCTTAAGGCTTTAAACGAACACTTCTCGGGAGGCAACCTGAGCATTAACCCTATTTACTTTCGCATTTGTTTTCATTTTATTTTCTTTTCTTCTCTTAGTCTTAAACACCTAATTTTAAACTAACCAAAAGTGCAGATTTCTAGAGCACACGGCCTTGCACACGACCGTGGCCGTGGCCATGTGGACCTCAAGAATCTCCATACTAACACAGCAAAGGCGGTACAAGTCAGAGAAAATCAAATTTCAGAGTCACAGACTCCAACCAACACCTCACGGGAACCGACAACACGCCATGGCCGTGCGACGCGGCCATGGACGATAATGACTTATCACCAACGGACGTGGCAATCTGTAAAATGGGCGTGGGTGAACCAACACGCCTAGACACATGACTGTGCGAGACAACCGTGTGAATCAACACGCCCAGCGATACAAAGCGCGTGGTGGCATTACTAACTTGGAATTCTATTTAACCCACCCACCCCTCCCTCTTTTCACCTATTTCTCACCATTCTTCCGCCCTTACACTCCCCATTCTCAGAATTCTTTGTTTCCATAGCATGCTTCTCAAACTTTAGGCCATGTCGAAAAAGCGGAAGGATCCAAGCATAGTCTCCCTCATGGAGACCGATATACATAAGTTCATGTCGGCCGCTTCATTCATTCAACAAGCCAAGTGTCTTTGAGACCATTTATCTTTTGTTTCACTTTTATCTTCCCCTCTATTTTCCTTCTCTTTGACTATCTTATGCTTAATCTAGTTTGTTTTATTTTAGTTTATAAGTGTCAGGTTCTAAAGGCTGCTTGGGAATCACGCCACTTCCGCCACCGCTAGCGCCCCTCCCATGCAGCAGCTTCACTTTCAGACATTTCTGCACGCCTCACTCAGTTCGAGTAGTACTGTGTGTAGCAATTCGATAACAACGCTCGACGATTTGACAGCATTGATGCAACTCTTCAGTAGATTTGTCATTACTTCCACATTTCTTCACAACCACCACCGCAGGACCCAGCTGATGATGAAGACATATGAGTCCTCTTATTATCTTTAATTTTAGTTTTCTTTTCTTTATTTTTAGTTCTTAGTTTTAATTTCTATTTTTAATTTTATTTAAACCCGTTGCATTTTATACTTTTATTTTATTCATGATATCATTGGCTATCGAACCTTCGAGTACTACTAACAACCACTTGTTTAATCATGCCACCGAGACATCTAACTGATGACTTCGCAGTTTCAATTACACACTCCAAATAACGAACAAATCACTAGGAGTAATTCAATACTACATAAGTCATCATCTTTTCACCTCCGACTCAAGGAATACATCCAGAATTCGGGAAGTGTCATTTTTCCCCTCTCTTTTCATTATCTACTAATTGTTATTATCTATCTTTGTACATTGAGGGCAATGTACATCTTAAGTGTGGGGGAGTTAACCATAGTATTGTTTGAAAATCCCTAAATTATGCTTTGTTCTGAAGTAATTTTCTCATATTACTAATTAGGATGAAATTTCTGATGATTTATGATTGTTATTGATATGTTTTTGAGTAAGCCATTATTAATTGTGCATTAATGATTAAATTTGAAGAATACCAGAGAATCAAGCATGGTAAGTCTAAATTTTCAGAATTAAAATTTTTAGGTTGTCTACTTGAATCTGAATGTTATCTTGAAATTTGAAATTTACGAGGTTGATATCAAAACACCCATAATTTTTGTGAGATTTTGAGCCTTTTAGAGCATATATTCTTTTTCTTGCTCACTTTATTGATTATAAGTGTGTCAACATTGAACTGTTATTCTAGAACTTGCCTCGATTAAACATCTTGAAACCACACCTACGATTTGATATACCGAGATGATAAAGGCACTTAGGACATAACTCACTTACTCTAAAAAAAGCCTACCTTCATAATTAACCCCTAGTGAACCCCTTTGATCCTAACAACCCTTTTTATTGACTCACCAGCTAATATTAACCCAAAACCCTTTGTATTTGTTATTACCATTCTTTTTGACTACCCTTATATTGAGATTTGATTTTATTAGTTACCTAATTATATTATTCCAACAGTTGAATTTATCCTTTATTATTTGATATGTTCTTAAAAAAATCAAAGTATATTTAGTATTAGTATTATGAAAAGTGAGCTTATACAGTTAAAGTCTATTTATCAAAAGGAAAGCTCATATTATTAAGGTTATTACTTTTCAGTTGTTATTATCGTCACAGTATTTCTAGATAGGTAACTTGTCAATTTAATCTCAATTCTAACTTTATAATTCAGCCTTTATGCACACCTTTAACCCTAGCCCCGTTACAACCCTGTAAAGACTTTTGATTTGTGTATCATCTCATTTTACAGTGGTGGAGATTTGATTTTCAGGCAAGTCTATGGGATTAACTTTTCAGGTTCGACTTTTGAGTGCTTAATTTTGAACCTTAAACACTTCGAGTGATTTGATTGAATCTTTTGTGAGGATGTCAATCCTTGTCGATTTTGAATTAAAAGGTAATTATTCAGATAAAACGAGACACCTGTGTTTTCGCGATACAAATGTATGACATATATTGTTTGAATCTTTAGGACTCTTTGAACTAAATTATCCATGTATAAATTATCTATGAATTATGATGAGAAAAGCAATTTCATTTGGATTTGGATACTTGGGGGCAAAGAAACCTATTTCAAAAGCCTATATAAACCCCCTAAGTGTATCCTTAGAGAGGGCGGTTAGCTAGGCTAAAGAGCCAAGTCAAAAAGGTTAGATTTGTGGGAAATCACTCGAAGATAGCCAGGTGATCCATCTCAAGTAGCCAGAATTCTACTCAAGACGAAGAATCTCTCCTTCAATTCCTTTAGGGGGTTTTAGGGATTTCTTATGTTTTGCTTTATCTTTTCTTCTGAGATGTTTTCCTTTATAGTTATGAACTAAACCCTTCAGATGCTTGAAGAGGATGAAACCTAAGACAAATCTTATTATTATTTTCTGAAGTATATGATAAATACTTGATTTGTTCTTAATTTTGTGTGCTTAATTCTTATGTTAATATTTTCGGGATATTGATTGAATTTGAATGTGCTTAGGTCTAGCATAATTAAGCAGAGTTGATCGCACGCCTAGAGATAGGGTGACGAGATTTTGCTGGATTAGGTTGAAACCAAATATGGGAGTCCATAGATCGAGTTAATGCGATTCTAGGGGTTTTAATTAGAAAGAGAGTTCAATTAATCAACCTAGGGTTAGACGTTATTCGCCTTGAGAGAAGGTTTAATATAAATTAGGGAATCTTATGGATCAAGTCAATTGAATAAATCGTTTGGTTCAGTGTTAGATAACAAGTGAAGTCTAAGTGGATTCTTCCTAAGGGTATCGTCTTAATCAACTAAATTTTTCCAACAGTATTTCCCTAATTCATTCTTTTTGTCTTTGCGTCTTTAGCTTATTAGTTAATTAAAATTAGATTAAACAACAACTTCACTTATTATAGGCTAGATAATAAAAAGAAAGTTAGTATTAGTACTTTTAGTTCCTTTGGGTTCGATAACCCGGTCTTGCCTAGGCTATACTGCTGTTCGATAGGTGCACTTGCCTTAAGTCATTGTCAGAGTTAGTTTCCAGGTTCGGTCATTCTCTTTTTATAAATTTTAAGACTTGATAGACACGATCAGCTTGCTAAGATAATATCTGAATGACCGCAAGGCAGCCTTCCAAGAAACACTGAAACTAACCCAAATGAGCAACTTCATACCATTACTGCTCACGATAACGAATGGTTAGACAAACTAAAACTGAGGCAAGAAAACGTGGTAGATAAAGGGAAGGTTGAGGTAAGCCATAATAAACCAAAACTGGTAAGTACAGAGTACAAACCCCGTGTGCCATATCCCAATGTGACGAAGAAAGACCACACAGATAAACAATTCTGTAAATTTCTTAAAATTTTAAAAATATTACATATTAACTGACCGTTTGTTGAAGCTCTTTCGCAAATGCCCAGTTCAATAAATATTTTTAAAGAGCCTTTGGCAAACAAACGTAAGTTAGACGATGCGTCACATGTGGAGCTAAATGTAGTTTGCTCAGCAATTTTATAGAATAAACTACCCCACAAATAAAAAGATTTAGGGAGTTTTACGATTCCTTGCTTAATTGGTGGTTTATATGTTAATAATACTTTAGTTGATTTAGGGGAAAGTATCAATGTTATGTCTTATAAAATGTTTAAACAGCTAGGTCTTGGGATACCCAAACAAGGTAGGACGAGCATTCAATTGGCTGATAAAACCATTAGATTTTCTAGGGGTATAATTGAAGATATGCTAGTCAAAATTGATAAATTCATATTCCCAGTAGACTTTGTTGTTTTAGACATGGATGAGGATAGTGACTTTCCTTTAATTTTAGAATGACCCTTTTTAGAAACTGCTAGGACTGTTATTGATGTTTGTACAGGGGAATTAATATTCGTGTAGGTGATAACATGATTAAACTCCAAGCACGTGATTCTGTCAGAATATCTAGTGATCAAGATGATACAAGTCCTGTTAATGTAAGTGAACTTAATGCTCAATCTTCTTTAAAGAAAATTACTCGAAAAAAGATAACAGAGCCATGGTCTAGCTCTCATATTGAGAACAGAACTGTTCATAAGGAACGAAGGCTCCAGATCGAGGAACTAGATGAATGGCAAACACAATTTAAGGAATAATTGAAAGTACACGATGACCCAAAGCAGAGCCATGATGAGCCTAAAAATAAAGCGGGTCAAATTAAGGTTGGAGACCGAGTTCTAATGGATAATACAGATCCTCGTGTTTCCACTTCTAAACCTAATGGAACAACCCCTTTCACGGTACCTAATATTTTCCCATACGGTACAGTCAAGGTAACTCATTCCAAATTTGGCACCTTCAAGGTAAATAGTACACGTCTAAAACCTTATGTTAACAAAATTGATGGTAGGAATGAGGAGTTTCAACTCCTTGAACCACCATGATTATGCGAAACAAGGTAAGGCTAGCTTAAGACTTTAAACAATTGCATCTTGGGAGGCAACCTGAGCACTAAGCTCATTAATGTCCATTTTTAGTACCTAACTAAAAACTAACCAAATTAATAGGTGCAGGTTTCCCTACCCACATGGCCTTGCACACTGGCATAGCCATGGTCGTGTGGACACCACGAGTAGGTACATTGGCATGGCGGAAACCGTACGAAAGTAGGATGAAAATTTTTCCCAAAACACAAGCTTTAATAAAATGCCACGGCCATGTGATGCGGCCGTGGTCGAAACTGACTAAAGAACATGGGATGCGATAAAACCACACGGGCGTGCCTTAAGACCGTGGGCGATATTGAGTAAGTGACACGAACGTGCGACACGCCCGTGCCCAGAAGCCGTGGTTGAAACTGAGGAAGTCACACGGGTGTGCGACACGCTCGTGCCTATTAGCCATGGTCAATACTGATTAATTAATACGGGCATGTGAGCCTCTACACGGGTGTGAGAGAAACGAATGAAGCATCACACGACTATGTGATTTGGCCGTGTGACCCAACACGCCCACGGAACACGGGCATGGGCCAAGACTTAGACACGCCCTAAACCAACATTTACGAAACACACTGTAACAGTCCGGTTTATACCCTAGTCAGAATAGTGGTTTTGGGACCACGAATCTGAGTCTGAATAATAATTTAATATTATATTATGTGCTGTTGATATATATTATATTCCGTTAGTTAATTTGATTGTCTGTGTGGTTAATTTGACAAAAGGATTAAATTGCATGAAATGTGAAACTTGCTTGCTAATTGCTAAGGCACCTATGTGTTGTGGCTTTATAAATGTGAGGACTCATGTGCAAATAAGCCAATGCTATGATAGTGGATGGTAATAAATGTGGCACATGCATATTTTATATGATTATTAGTTTATATTATATGTTATAATTATATTATTACTTATTCATTAAGTTATTATTATATTAAAAAGAAACCAAGGTGATAGTGGATTTTATTCATCCATTTCATCACCGAAAAACACCAAAAGAAAAAGAAAAGCTTGAAGCTTTATATTTTCGGTTGTTTTTCAAGCCAAAATTCAAGGTATGTTTTTGGTTGATTTTCGATAATTTTTACGTTTTTGTAATCGTTGCTTTGAGAGCTACAAAACTCGTGTTTTAATTTGATGAATTGATGATGTACGTGTGAGATGCCATTGATGATATGTCAAGCTTTTTGATGATTTTTGGTGTTAAATGAAAGATATGTAATTGATGAACATACTTTATTCTTGAATTTTTGATGAATTTAGCTAAATAGGGCTAAATTGAGAAAATGGAAAATTGAAGGACTAAATTGTAAATTTGATGAAAAATGTGGGCTTGTATGTGATGTGTATATATTTGGCCAAGCTTGTGTATAAGTGGATTTTGTGAATTTGATGTTTTGAGAAAAATGGACTAAATTGCTAAATTGTGCAAATATGAGGGTTATTTTGCAAATAGCCCTAAATGTGTGTCCTTGGATTGAATTGAATGAATTAGTGAATAAAAGGGTTAATTTTGAATATGTTTAGATCAAGAAATGAGGAAAACTGATTTAGATCGTGGGAAGGCAAAAGTAAACGAGTACCCGTTTCTATTCCGATAAACCAAATCCGAGGTATGTTACTATGCAAATAAACACATTTATATGAAATTGTAAATGTTCTCATGATTATTGTGGATAATGAATATCTATGTGATGTTATGCATATGAATTCCGAGATAAGGTTGATACAGTGACAATGTCTGAGAAGTTCCGTACGAACCTAGGAGTAGATAGGTTAAACTATGTCATGACATAGGTATCTGTTCTGTTTCATCATGTAAGACCACGTCTGGGACGTTGGCATTGATTTGAGACTTGTGTAAGACCACGTCTAGGACGTTGGCATCGATATAAGCTTTACGAGTAAGACCACGTCTGGGACGTTGGCATCGATATAAGCTTTACGAGTAAGACCACGTCTGGGACATTGGCATCGATATAAGCTTTACGAGTAAGACCACGTCTGGGACGTTGGCATCGATATAAGCTTTACGAGTAAGACCACGTCTGCGACATTGGCATTGATGTGAGTTTACGTATAAGACCATGTCAGGGACATAGGCATCGTATTGATTTGTGTAAGACCCTGTCTGGGACAGTGGCATCGATATCCGAATGCATGTAAGATATCGTCTAGGACGACGGCATTGTACTATTATTCCAAGCTTTCTGAATATCCTACTAGTTTCCTATTGGTTCAACAGGCAAGTCTGTGATACGAATTACAAATCCAAGCTATGAACAATTATGTGATATTAAATTCGATTCAGGTACGTTGTTTATACACTATTGAGTATATAAGGTAAGCATCTAAGTAATCTTACTATGATGATATGTATATGAAATTGATGATACAATATGTAAAGTTTGACTAGAGTTGTGTGGCTAGATGAGCTATGTGTTTATATGATTCTTGAATGGTGAAAATGGCTAAGTGATTGATATGTTCTAATGTATTTATTTGCAAATATGCTTTCCATACCATGTTTATTTGTATATGACTTACTAAGCTTTTGAAAAGCTTACTCTCTGTGTGTGTTTAATCTGTTTTATAGGTCGTCAAAGCTACTGAAGGCTCGGGACCGTCACGGATCGTCATCACACTACTAAAACTTATTTTGGTACACTTTGAAATGTATATATCTCAATATGGCATGTATAGGCTAGTCTTGGTATAAGTTGTAAAGTGAACTTAGCCATGTGATTTGGCTAGATATGTTTTGATATATGATTAAAGAAGTATGATATGTGAAGTTGTTTTGGTATGATTAGTAGACATATAAAATGGTTTTGAAATGGTAAGTATATAGATGATTGGTGCTTGAGCATAATTGAGATTTGATCATGAAAATTGGTATGCTTGGAATTGGTTTGAATGGTTAGATTGAATGAATATTCAATGGATTGTAGTATGATTACCGTAGTTGACAAATATGCATGATTTGGTTGGCTATTTTGCATGTTTTGATGGCCATAGGTGAATGAAATGGGATGATATATGTTGATTATAGGTTTGACCCTTATGGGTGGCATTTTGGCCTTGTAGATGGCCTATAATGTCCCACGGTTGTGGCACACGGGCGTGCCTAAGACTGTGGGAGAATTGGCAGAATGTAGCCTAAAAACAACACGGCCTTAACACAGGCGTGTTTGGTGACCGTGGTGGGGAAGTCAGTATAGGACCACGGCTATGACAAACGGCCGTGTTAGGTGGCCGTGGGGACCAAGTCAGTATATAGACACAAAAGGACACAGTGGGTGTCTAGAAGCCGTGGAGGGCACACGGTCTCCTCCCACGGGCGTGTCTCCCCTAAATTTTAGAAAAGTTTAAAATTTTCATGAAATTTCATATATGTTTCAGTTTAGTCCGAATTCAACTTCTAAGCATGATTAAGGTCTCGAGGACCCATTTAAGGGACACTATGCCTGAGTATGACGATTGAGTGTATGATGTTGTCTGTGAATGTTTCCGATATGTCTGGTAACGCTCCTAACCTTAATCTGACGACGGATATGGGATAGGGGTGTTACATTTGGTTGGTATTAGAGCTACAGTTTAGCCAATTCTCGGACTAATGTAGCGTGTCAGAGTATAGCTATACATGCCCTATATCTAAATTGTGATAGTGTGATGAATCCTGACGTATAAAATGTGATTTTCGTATAGTAATGGATACCGAAAGAGCTGTAGCTGATGATGAAGAAAGTAATACTCCTTCTCCCACGCAAAGGACAACACCTTTGAATCGAGACCGGCTATGAGCGGTCAAGAAAGAGAAGCTAAATAGGCTTTCTTCCAAATGATGAGTGAGTGGTTCACTCAGTTTGTTAAGAATAACCCGACTGTCTCGCAACCTCCACCCCCGATTAACCCCCCTCAGACATCTTACATACCTCTGACTGCAAATCTAAATCTGTTAAGTAAACCTCCTGTTGACAAGATTCGTAAGTATAGGGCCGAAGAATTTCGAGCTACAAAAATGATGATGCTGAAAAGGCCGAATTCTGGATTGAAAATACTATCCGGGTATTTGACGAAATGTCTCTGACTCCAGAAGAATGTGTAAAGTGTGTTGTATCACTACTCCGAGATACAGCATATCAATGGTGGAAAACTATGATTTTTATTGTTCCGAGAAAATGAGTCACATGGGATTTCTTTCAGATCGACTTCCGAAAGAAATATATCAGTGAGAGATTCGTTGATCAGAAACAAAAGGAATTTCTGGAACTTAAATAGGGGCGAATGACTGTTTCTGAGTATGAACAAGAATTCGTGAGACTAAGTCAGTATGCCCGAGAATGTGTATCTTCTGAGATTATAATGTGTAAAAGATTCAAAGATGGTCTTAATGAAGACATTCGTCAGCTAGTCTGGATTTTGGAAATAAAAGAGTTTATTATACTAGTTGACTGAGCATGCAAAGCTGAGGCACTCGGGAAAGATAAAAGGAAAGCTGAATCTGAAGCCAGTGATATGAGAAAAAGATTTCCAAGCAAATCATTTCAGTCATCTTGGAAGAAATTCAGAGATAATCAGAGTCGTTCCAGAGATAATGTGGGACATTTGAATAGAAATCAATCTAGATCGCAAATGAGTTCTAAAACTCTAGCAACTTCAGTGGCTAGTGTGGGAAATGTTCGATCCAAGAGATTTGAATGTAAACATTGTAGAAAAAGACATCCGGAAAGCTGTAGATTAAACGACAGAGCTTGCTTTAGATGTGGATCGCTTGATCATTTTATTCGTGATTCCCCTGAGTCTGTTGAACCAAAGATTGTTCAGAATCTGAGATTTGATAATGCACCTGTGAGAGGTAGGCCATCGAAGAATGTCAGAAATATTAGAGACAACATGGTCAGATCTGAAGCTAGAGCGCCAGCCAGAGCATATGCTATCCGAGCTCGAGATGAAGCTTCATCGCCAGATGTTATAACTGGTACTTTTACTCTTTATGATACTTCTATGATTGCTTTCATAAACCCTGGTTCTACGCATTCATATATATGCATGAATTTAGTATTCGATGAAGACTCATGCAGAGAGTCTCTTGAATTTGCTATAAAAGTATCGAACCCCTTAGGTAAAAGTGTCCTTGTTGACAAAGTATGCAAGAACTGTCCGTTAATGTTTCGAGATATCTGTTTCCCTACTGATCTAATGCTTTTTCCATTTGATGAATTTGATATTATTCTGGGCATGGATTGGTTGTTTATTCATGATGCTATTGTGAACTACAAAAGAAAGACTATAGAATTGAGATACCCGAATGATGAGATTGTACGAGTTGAGTCTAATGATTTGAATGGATTGCCTGCTATGATATCTATTTTGAAAGCTTAGAGTTGTTTGAATAAGGGTTACGAGGCATATTTTGCTTATGTAATTGATTCGAAAATGTCTGAAAGGAAGATTGAGTCAGTACTTGTTGTCTGTAAGTTTTCTGATGTGTTTCTTGAAGAATTACCGGGTTTACCTCCGATGAAAAGTTGAGTTTGGTATTGAATTGTTGTCTGGTGCTACACCCATTTTGATAGCTCCATATAGAATGGCACCAACAGAGTTGAAAGAGTTAAAATCACAGTTGCAAGAATTGACTGATAGAGGGTTTGCTAGACCGAGTTTTTTGCCTTGGGGTGCTCCGGTTTTGTTTGTGAAAAAGAAAGATGGCACGATGAGGATGTGTATTGATTATCGTCAGTTGAATAAGGTGACAATAAAGAATAAATACCCATTGCCCAGAATTTATGATTTATTTGATCAGCTAAAAGGAGCTACGGTGTTTTCAAAGATTGACCTGAGATCTGGATACTATCAGTGTAGAGTGAAAGATTCAGATATTCCAAAGACTGCTTTCAAAACGAGGTACAGACATTACGAATTTTTATGCCATTTGGACTAACCAATACTCCTGCTATTTTTATGGATCTGATGAACAGAATTTTCAGACCGTATCTAGAACGATTTATTGTCATATTCATTGATGACATTTTGATTTATTCGCGTGATGAGGTTGAACATGCTGAACATTTGAAAGTTGTGTTGCAAACTTTGAGAGAAAAGAAGTTGTATGTGAAATTCAGCAAATGTGAATTCCGGGTACACGAGGTTAGTTTTCTGGGACATATTGTGTCAGCATCTGGGATTCGAGTTGATCCGAGCAAGATTTTTACTATTTTGAATTGGAAACCTCCGAAATGTGTATCCGAATCATGAGCTTTTAAGGTTTGGCTGGTTATTATCGCAGATTTGTGAAAGGTTTTTCGACAATAGCTACTCCGTTGACTAGATTACTTCAAAAAGATGTCAAATTTGAATGGTCGGATAAATGTCAGAAAAGTTTTGATCAGTTGAAAACTCTGTTAACAGAAGCTCCAGTGTTAGTACAGCCGGATTCGGGTAAAGAATTTGTTATATATAGTGATGCTTCGTTAAATGGTTTGGGTTGTGTTCTAATGCAAGAAGGCAAAGTTATAGCTTATGCCTCGAGACAATTAAAGCCTCATGAAAAGAATTATTCGACGCATGACCTTGAGCGAGCTGCGATTGTGTTTGCACTTAAGATTTGGCACCATTATCTGTATGGTGAGAAATTTCACGTCTTTTCAGATCATAAAAGTCTGAAATATCTGATGACTCAGAAAGATTTGAACCTGTGTCAAAAAACATGTTAGAGCTGTTAAAAGATTATGAACTCGTGATAGATTATCATCTGAGTAAAGCGGATGTTGTTGCTGATGCTTTGAGTAGAAAATCATTGTTTGCACCATGTGCTTTGAATGCTCAGTTAGATTTGTCTGATGATAGTTCTATGTTAGCTGAATTAAAAGCGAAACCGTTGTTCTTACAACAGATAAGTGATGCTCAGAAATTTGATAATGAGTTGCTAGCGAAACGAGCTTAGTGTGAAGTGAATTCCGAATCTGAATTTCAAATAGTTGATGATTGTTTGAGATCCTGGATCGTATCTGTGTTTCGAGAAATCCAGAGTTGATTCAGTTGATTCTGAATGAAGCACATAATAGCCGTTTATCTGTTCACCCTGGAGGCACTAAAATGTATCATGATTTGAAACAACAGTACTGGTGGTCTGGTATGAAACGGGACATTTCTGACTTTGTTTCAAAAAGTTTAGTTTGTCAGCAAGTGAAAGCTGAACATAAAGTTCCGTCTGGGTTGTTACAACCAATTCTGATTCCTGAGTGGAAATGGGATAGAGTGACCATTGACTTTGTTTCTGGTTTACCTCATCCCTTGAGAAAGAAATATGCGGTATGGGCCATGGTTGATATATTAATGAAAACTGCCCATTTTATTCCGGTAAGATCGGACTACTCACTTGACAAATTAGCCAAGCTTTATATCTCTGAGATTGTGAGATTGCACGGGGTTCCACTGTTTATTGTGTCCAATAGAGATCCGAGGTTTACGTCGAGATTCTGGAAGAAATTGCAAGAAGCTTTGGGCACGAAATTACATTTCAGTATAGCTTTTCATCCGCAAACAGATGGTCAGTCTGAATGAATTATTCAGATTCTTGAAGACATGTTAAGATGCTGCATACTTGAGTTTAATGGTACGTGGGATAAGTATCTGCCATTGATTGAATTTGCGTATAACAACAGTTTTCAACCGAGTATCAAAATGGCACCTTATGAAGCTTTGTACGGATGTAAATGTCGTACACCTCTGTATTGGACCGAGCTTAGTGAAAATAAGTTACATGGGGTTGATTTAATAAAAGACTCAGAACAGAAAGTGAAACTGATCCGAAATTGTTTAAAAGCAGCATCTGATCGTCAGAAGTCCTATGCTGACTTGAAACGAAAAGATATAGAATTTGATATTGGCGACAAAGTATTTCTGAAAGTGTCTCCGTGGAAGAAAGTGCTTCGATATGGACGTAAAGGCAAATTAAGTCCGAGGTTCATCGGACCGTATGAGATCATTGAACGTGTTGGGCCTGTTGCATATAAATTGAAATTGCCTTCTGAACTAGAAAAGATACACGACGTATTTCATGTTTCAATGCTTCGTAGATATCGCTCCGATCCGTCGCATGTGATTGCTCCATCTGAAATTGAAATCCGATCTGATATGACATATGAAGAGGAACCGATACATATCCTAGCTCGTGAAGTGAAAGAGTTGAGAAATAAGAGAATTCTGTTAGTGAAAGTATTGTGGAATCGGCACGGAATTGAAGAGTCTACATGGGAGCCTGAGGATTTAATGAGACAGCAATATCGAAATCTATTTAATGGTAAGATTTTTGGGGACAAAAATCCCTAAGAGGGGAGAATTGTAACAGTTCGGTTTATACCCTAGCCGGAATAGTGGTTTCGGGACCACGAATCCGAGTCTGAATAATAATTTAATATTATATTCCGTGCTGTTGATATATGGTTTAGTATGTGTTAAATTTCCGTTAGTTAATTTGATTGTCTGTGTGGTTAATTTGACAAAAGGATTAAATTGCACGAAATGTGAAACTTGCTTGCTAATTGCTAAGGCACCTATGTGTTGTGGCTTTATAAATGTGAGGACTCATGTGGCAAATAAGCCAATTCTATGATAGTGGATGGTAATAAATGTGGCACATGCATATTTTATATGATTATTAGTTTATATTATATGTTATAATTATATTATTACTTATTCATTAAGTTATTATTATATTAAAAACAAACCAAGGTGTTAGTGGATTTTATTCATCCATTTCATCACCAAAAAACACCAAAAGAAAAAGATAAGATTGAAGCTTTATATTTTTGGTTATTTTTCAAGCCAAATTCAAGGTATGTTTTTGGTTGATTTTCGATAATTTTTACGTTTTTGTAATCGTTGCTTTGAGAGCTACAAAACCCATGTTTTAATTTGATGAATTGATGATGTATGTGTGAGATGCCATTGATGATATGTCAAGCTTTTTGATGATTTTTGGTGTTAAATGAAAGGTAATTGATGAACATACTTTGTTCTTGAATTTTTGATGAATTTAGCTAAATAGGGCTAAATTGAGAAAATGGCAAATTGAGGGACTAAATTGTGAATTTGATGAAACATGTGGGCTTGTATGTGATGTGTATATATTTGGCCAAGCTTGTGTATAAGTGGATTTTGTGAATTTGATGTTTTGAGAAAAATGGACTAAATTGCTAAATTGTGCAAATATGAGGTTATTTTGCAAATAGCCCTAAATGTGTGTCCTTGGATTGAATTGAATGAATTAGTGAATAAAAGGGTTAATTTCTGAATATGTTTAGATCAAGAACCGAGGAAAATGGATTTAGATCGCGGGAAGGCAAAAGTAAACAAGTAGTCATTTCTATTCCGATAAACCGAATCTGAGGTAAGTTACTATGCAAATAAACGCATTTATATGAAATTGTAAATGTTCTCATGATTATTGTGGATAATGAATATCTATGTGATGTTATGCATATGAATTTCGAGATAAGGTTGATACAGTGACAATGTCTGATCAGTACGAACCTAGGAATAGATAGGTTTAGCTATGTCATGACATAGGTATCTGTTCTGTTTCGTCATGTAAGACCACGTCTGGGATGTTGGGATTGATTTGAGACTCGTGTAAGACCACATCTGGGACGTTGGCATCGATATAAGCTTTACGAGTAACACCATGTCTGGGACGTTGGCGTCGATATAAGCTTTACGAGTAACACCATGTCTGGGACGTTGGCATCGATATAAGCTTTAAGAGTAAGACCACGTCTGGCACGTTGGCATCGATATAAGCTTTACGAGAAAGACCACATCTGGGACGTTGGCATAAATATAAGCTTTTACGAGTAAGACCACGTCTGGGATGTTGGCATTGATATAAGCTTTTACGAGTAAGACCACGTTTGGGACGTTGGTATTGGTGTCAGTTTACGTATAAGACCATGTCTGGGACATAGGCATCGTATTGATTCATGTAAGACCCTGTCTGGGACAGTGGCATCGATATCCGAGTGCATGTAAGATCTCGTCTAGGACGACGGCATTGTACTATTATTCCAAGCTTTCTAAATATCCTACTAGTTTCCTATTGGTTCAACGGGCAAGTCTGTGATACGAATTACAAATCTGAGCTATCAACAATTATGTGATATTAAATCCGATTCAGGTACGTTGTTTATACACTATTGAGTATATAAGGTAAGCATCTAAGTGATCCTACTATGATGATATGTATATGAAATTGAGGATACAATATGTAAAGTTTGACTAGAGTTGTGTGGCTAGATGAGCTATGTGTTTATATGATTCTTGAATGGTAAAAATGGCTAAGTGATTGATATGTGCCAATGTATTTATTTGCAAATATGCTTTCTATACCAAGTTTATTTGTATATGACTTACTAAGCTTTTGAAAAGCTTACTCTCTGTGTGTGTTTAATCTGTTTTATAGGTCGTCAAAGCTACTGAAGGCTCGGGACCGTCACGGATCGTCATCACACTACTAAAACTTATTTTGGTACACTTTGAAATGTATATATCTCAATATGGCATGTATAGGCTAGTCTTGGTATAAGTTGTAAAGTGAACTTAGCCATGTGATTTGGCTAGATATGTTTTGATATATGCTTAAAGAAGTATGATATGTGAAGTTGTTTTGGTATGATTAGTAGATATATGAAATGGTTTTGAAATGGTAAGTATATAGATGATTGATGCTTAAGCATAATTGAGATTTGATCATGCAAATTGGTATGGTTGGAATTGGTTTGAATGGTTAGATTGAATGAATATTGAATGGATTGTAGTGTGATTACCTTAGTTGACAAATATGCAAGATTTGGTTGGCTATTTGGTATGTTTTGTTCGTCCTAGGTGAATGAAATGGGATGATATATGTTAATTATAGGTTTGACCCTTATGGGTGGCATTTTGGCCTTGTAGATGGCCTATAATGTCACACGGTTGTGGCACACGGGCGTGCCTAAGACCGTGGGAGAATTGGCAGAATGTAGCCTAAAAATAACACGGCCTTAATACGGGCGTCGTGGGGAAGTCAGTATAGGACCACGGCTATGACACACGGTCGTGTCAGGTGGCCGTGGGGACCAAGTCAGTATATAGACACGAAAGGACACACGGGGGTGTCTAGAAGCCGTGGAGGGCACACGGTCTCCTCCCACGGGCGTGTCTCCCATGTATTTTAGAAAAGTTTAAAATTTTCATGAAATTTCATATGTGTTTCAGTTTAGTCCCGACTCAACTTCTAAGCATGATTAAGGTCTTGAGGACCCATTTAAGGGACATTATGTCTGAGTATGATGATTGAATGTATGATGTTGTCTGTGAATGTTTCCGATATGTCTGGTAAAGCTCCTAATCTTAATCTGGCGGCAGACACAGGATAGGGATGTTACACACAAGGGCTAAACACAGGGCACAAGGGTGTGTGCAGCGGTCGCGTGCCCTAATCCCTATTTAAAACCCCATCTACTGTTGACCTTCTCCCCCAAATTTCCCCCAAAAACCCTAGCCGCTCTCTCACCCAAACACCCTCTCTACTCCTTCCCTACTCCTGCCACCAACTCGACTACCCACCAACGACTGAACTATCCCCCATATCCTCTCCTTCTTTTCCTTTTCTCTTCTCCCTTTCTTTTCCAAGCGCACCAGCCCTCGCAGACCACGCTCGTGTGCGACCACCACATTTGTGCACCGCCTTAATACCTCCATCGATTTACTCTTCCCCCTTCACCTTTTAGTTCATTGTTCATTACTGTGAGTCCATTTTATAAGTCCCATTTTCAGATTCAGGTTGACTTGCTAAGTATATTCATATTAATTATTAGGTTCCATTTGTCACATTTTTATTCTCTATACTAATTGATACTTGACAATGATTTTGCTCTTGGTAGCTTACTGATTTTGATAATGCCATGCATTTTGGGATTCCCATTAGTCTTGTTAATTAGTCTCATTACTGTAACACTTTTAGGCTCGTAGATACTTAATCGTTATTAGTTAGTATCTTACATTGATAAATCTTTGCATCTAAGAACCACAACTTCATCACAGGTAATCCCATTTTGACACTCTGGTTCACTGGTTTATATTCTGAATTCTTTTTTTGATTTATTTGGGAACGTATTCGGTGATCAGGCACATAATGAATCCTCTACATGGGAAAAAGACTACTATCTCCGCTTCGAAAAAGCGAAAGGGACCCGGAGCTACCTCTACGAGTGCATCTACCGAGGTGCGCCATCCTTTTCTACAGTTTCCCTTGGGACCCCAGGAGGAACTTTTTCAGATGGGGAGATGTATTGATTGGGCCACCTTAGAGCAGGTCCAACTAGCTGACGCAGTTTGGACCCTATTGACTACTGACCCATCGGGGCATTTTTTGGAGATTGTCGAGTCGACCTACTTAGAGCTTACATTGGAGCTCTGCTCCACCTTTCACCTTCAGGCGGTCATGACAAACTTCGACGACCCAGGCACAGTCCAGTTCTGCCTTGGAGGCCTAGTACGTGAGTTGAGTATCCTAGAGCTTGGGGTCGCTTTGGGACTTTATACCGAGGAATTCATGGAGGACGACGACTTCGAGAACCTTCATAACCATAACCACTACTCCCCTTCTTCTTACTGGAGAGCCTTAGTTCTTGCCTCGGCTACCTATGATCCCAGTCGCTCCAAGGCATCAGCTCTCGCCCCATCCTTGAGGTATTTACACTCCATCCTGGCTCACACTTTGATAGGTAGGCGAGAGAGCACTGGCGTCGTTAACCCTCACGACGCCTACTTTTTATGGAGCATGGTGCATAGGCACGTGTTCGATTTAGCTTACTTCATCGCCCTTGCCATCCGGCATCAGGCAGAGTGACATAGGAAGGGGATCCTCTCCATTGGCCCATATGTGTCGTGGCTAGCTAGATACTTTGGCCTCCTCAACACCGCAGCTCAATCCTCCTCGCTCATGCTTATTGGGCAGATGTCCCCATAGGGCATCTCGATGATGCTTCATATGAGGATGATTGAGCATTGTCGTGGGTTTGATCCTCCTCAATACCATCTATGGCAAGCCACCGATTAGGACGACCAAGAGGACATTACTGGTGATGTTCCTTTACATCATGAGGAGCCACCTCCTGTGCCACCACCACCTCATCGATCAGTTCATGTGGCTGCTTCATTGACTGACATATCTGAGCGCCTCACTCGTTTCGAGTAGTATTGCACTCAACAATTCAATGACAATGCTCGATGATTCGACAGCCTCGAGGCGACTCTACAACAGATTTGTCAATAATTCCACGTATCACCACCACCCTTACCTCGCGAACCATCTGTTGATGAGGCCCTTTGAGTCCCTTTATTTTTTCTTTTTCTTTTATTTTAATTTTTAAACTCTTTCTCTTTATCTTTCTTATATTTGATTTATATTAGTATAGTTTGATTTCTTTATATCTCTGACTGTTTATTATCGAGTAACCATAACGAAGTCCATCAATACAACTCCCTAAAACATTACTAATGACTCGATAGTTTCAAAAAGGTTCAGGGTGCTACTAAGGAACGAACAAACTACTGGAGTATTCTCCCTCACCTTCACCTCTGCCTAGTTCATCATGCTTCTCATTGGATTTATTTCTACAATTTTACTTTTTAAGGATTTCATCCATAATTCAGGAAGTTTCACCTCCTTCCCTCTCTTATGATTTTCTGCCTACATTGTTATTATATATCTTTGTACATTGAGGACAATGTACATATTAAGTGTAGGGAGGTTATTTAATTGATTATCAGAAAAATCCCTGAATTATATCTTGTTCTTAAATAATTTTCTCATATTACTGTTAGAATAAAATTTATATTGATTGATGATTTTTATTGATATGTTTTGAATTAAGTTATAGGTAATTGTTCATTGATGATTTAAACTTTAAGACATTAGAGAATCAAGCATGATAAGTCTATTTTCAGAATTAAAAATTTGCTAGGTTGTTTCCCTAAATTTAAATATTACTTTGAAGTTTGAAATTTGCAAGGTTGACAACAAAAACCATAATTTTTGTGAGACTCTGAGCCTTTTAGAGCATATTTTTTCTTGCTCACTTTATTGGTTATGAGTGTGTCAATATTGATTTGTTATTCTAGAACTTGCTTTGATTATACATGTCAAGATCACACTTTTGATTTGATATATTGAGATGATAAAGGCACCTAAGTTTTAAACCACTTACCCCAAAAAGCCTACCTTCATAATTAACCCCTAGTGAATCCCTTTGATCCTTATAAACCATTTCTTATTTTTACCTTTAATATTAACCCAAGACCCATTCTTTTTTGATTCATTGAGAATTTTTCCTATTGTTTTAGCCCCTTTTTACCGAGATTGGATTTGAGCAGTTGCCTAACTATGTTCTTTTTTTTTTCCAGTTGTTAAACTCTTTATTATTTCTGTACGTGAAAAAAAAGTTGGAAATATATTCATTATTAGTTGTATGAGCTTAAACGGTTCATTTCACATTGAGAAGAAGCTCAATTATTGTAATTATTCAGTATTATTTTATTTTTCTAGTTAGGTAAATTGTCAATTCAATCTTGATTTTAACCCTCTAATTCAACCTTTATCCATACCTCTAAACCAAGCCTCATTACAACCCTTTTTAAACACTTTTTGATTTGTGTATCATACCATTTCATGGTGGTGGAGATTTGATTTTCATGCAAGCCTATGGTAATAACTTTTCATGTTTTACTTTTGAGTGCTTAATTTGAACCTTAAACACTTTGAGTGATTTGAGTGAATCTTTAGTGAGAATGTTAATTCTTGTCAATGTTGAATCAAATGTAATTATTTAGATAAGGGGAAACACCTATGTTTTTCTGCTATAAAAATTTGTGACTTAAATTGCTTGAATCTTTAGGCCTCTTTGAGTTAAATTATCAATGTATGAATTATCTGTGAATTATGATGAGACATTATTGTTGAGAATTATGAATTGAGGAAGTTAATTTAAATTGTGAGTTGATGTTTTTGCTTGAAGATAGGGAAAGGCCTAAGTGTGGGGATATTTGATAAACCATAATTTATACATATTTTTACCCTATGCTTGGCTTAGTTATGAATGAATTTTCATTAGATTTGATGAATTCGATGCTCCTAATCCTTTAATTTCATGTTTTACACTCAGGAAAGCTTAGAGAGTCGAAAAAAATGAGAAACGGGCCAAAAAGGGACAAAATGGGCCTACCTCAGAAATCAACACGGCCTGGACTGTCGCACACGGGCAGACCACACGGTTGTGTGTGATGAGCAGAATCGAACATGGCCTAAGCTATCGCACACGGGAATGTCCCTCCCGAACCCAAGTCTAATTCTATTCGGAAAAGACTACTTGTGGGCCAAGGAAGGTGCTCCAAAGCCTATATAAACACCATAGGGGAAGACCTAAAAATGGACGGAGAGTAAATTGCAGAGATTACTCGAAGGAAGCCGTTGGAATCATCTTGGAAGCGGATTCACTCTGAGATTGAAGATCTCCATTAAATTCTTTAGAAGTTTCTGAGTTCTTTATGTCTTGTTGTTTTCTTATTCCTAAGATGTTTTCCTTCCAAGTTATGCACTAAACTCCCTAAATACCTAGGGAGGATGAAACCTAGATGAATCTTATTATTTAATAAATCTAAATTATATGATAAATACTTGTTCTTATTCTTAATTATGTGTTCTTAATCCTTGTTTTAATGTTTTCAGGAATATTAATTCAAGATTGATGTGCTTATTCAGTGGAGCAAAAGTCCCTTTTTAAGAGTAGATCCATCAAAATTAAGCAGAGTTGATTGCAACCCTAGAAATAGCTGCCGGATTAGAGTCAAATCTAATAGGGGAATCCATAGGTCGAGCTAATGCGATGATAGGGGTTTTAATTAGAAAGAGATTTTAATTAATCAACCTAGAGTCGGTTGTTCTTAGTCTCGAAAGAGATATTAACATAATTTAGGTATTTCTACAGATCAAGGCAAGTGAATAAATTGTTTAACTTGGGCATTATCTTTACTCATTGGTTTATTCGATTACTTTCTTCACTCTCTGTCGCGTTCATCGTTAGTTAATTAATTAGTTAAATTTTAGATTGAAACAAAGCCCCTTAATTATTAGGCTAGATAATAAAAACATAGTTATTATTATACTTTTAGTCCTTGAGGATACGATATTCCGGACTCACCAAAGCTATGCTACTGTTCGATAGGTGCGCTTGCCTTTGTCGAAACTATAGTTCGTTTCGAGCGCATCAGACACTCGAGTAGAGATCGTGCTAGACAAAGTGTTGGTCCAAGAACTCAAGCTTCAATTGAATCAAGTGTTGGTAGTGTTAAAAGCAACAAACCTGAGTGTAGACAGTATGGAAGATGACACGTTGGAGAGTGTTGGGGCAAGTACAGCAAAGAACTTGTTATAAGTGTGGATCACGAGATCATTTTATTTGAGATTGCCCAGAGTTAGTTGAAAAAGATAATGTTCAGAGTGTGAGATCAAGTAAAACAACGGCTAGGGGTAGACCTCCCAGAAACACCGAAAATGTGAGTGGAAGTCAAAGAGGGACTACGAATACAGCTGTAAGATCCAAAGTGAGTGCACCTGCCCGAGCCTATGCTGTATGCACACGAGAAGAAGCGTCATCTCTAGATGTCATCACTAGTACTTTTACTCTATGTGATACTGATGTGACTGCATTGATAGATCCAGGTTCTACTCATTCTTATGTGTGTGTAAATCTAGTATCAAGTAAGACTCTACCTGTTGAGTCTACTAAATTTGTGATTAGAGTATCGAACCCCTTAGGCAAGTGTGTCTTGGTGGATAAAGTGTGCAAGAACTGTCCGTTGACGTTTCAAGATATTTGCTTTCCGGTTAATTTGATATTGCTACCTTTTGAAGAATTTGATATTATTCTGGGTATGGATTGGCTCACTTTGCATAATGCTATTGTGAATTGTAAATGAAAGAGCATTGATTTGAGAAGTCAGAATGGTGAGATAGTTCGCATTAAATCCAGTGATTTGAATGGGTTACCAGCTGTTATATCGTCAATGAAAGCTTATCGTCAATGGAGATCGGGTTATTAACAGTTGAGAGTTAAAGAATCAAATGTACCGAAGACTGCTTTCAAAACGAGGTACGGACATTATGAATTCTTAGTTATGCCTTTTGGACTAACAAATGTTCCCGCAGTATTTATGGATTTGATGAACCGGGTATTCAGACCGTATTTGGATCGTTTTATTGTGGTGTTTATTGATGACATTCTGATTTACTCATGTGATGAGACGAAACATGCTGAGCATTTGAGAATAGTGTTACAGACTCTACGTGAGAAGCAATTGTATGTAAAGTTTAGCAAATATGAGTTCTGGTTGCGTGAGGTTAGTTTTCTAGGGCATATTGTATCAGCTGCGTTAATACAAGTTGATCCGAGTAAGATCTCAGCTATTCTTGAGTGGAAGTGTCCGAAAAATGTGTCTGAAGTCTGTAGTTTTCTAGGACTAGCGTGATATTATAGACGGTTTGTGAAAGGCTTCTCGATGATTGCGACTCCATTGACGAAGTTGCGACAAAAAGATGTTAAATTCAAGTAGTCAGAAAAGTTCCAACAGAGTTTTGAGTAATTGAAAGCATTGTTGACAAAGGCACCAGTGTTAGTTCAACCTAAATCGAGTAAAGAATTCATAGTTTACAGTGATACATCGTTGAATGGTTTGGGCTATGTGTTGATGAACGAAGGCAAAGTCATCGTTTATGCTTTGAGGTAGTTAAAGTCGCATGAAAAGAACTATCCGATGCACGATCTTGAGCTAGATGCAATTGTGTTCGCATTGAAGATTTGGCGTCACTATTTCTTTGGTGAGAAATGTCATGTTTTTACTGATAACCAGAGCTTGAAGTACTTGATGACTCAAAAAGAATTGAATTTACAACAGAGAAAATGGTTAGAATTATTGAAAGATTATGAGCTTGTGATTGATTATCCTTCGGGTAAAGCTAATATAGTTGATGATGCTTTGAGTCGAAAGTCTTTATGTGCTCTGCAAGCTATGAGTACTCAGATAGATCTATGTGATGATGGTTAAGTTTTGGCTGAGTTGAAAGTGAGGTCGATGTTCGTACGTCAGATTTGTGATGCCCAGAAAAGTGATGTTGAAATGATGGCTAAACGAGATCAGTGTGGATTGAATGTTGATTCGAAATTTCAAGTTGATAGTGATGATTGTTTGAGATTCAGAGGTCGGATTTGTGTTCCGAGAAATTTAGAGTTAATTCAGTTGATTTTGAATGAAGCTCACAATAGTTGTTTGGCTATTCACCCTGAGAGTACAAAAATGTATAACGATTTGGAACAATTGTATTGGTGGCATGGTATGAAAAGAGATATTTCTGACTTTGTGTTGAAATGTTTAATATGCCAGCAAGTTAAAGCTGAACATCAAGTTCCATTCAGTTTATTACAACCAATTATGATTCCTGAGTGGAAATGGGAGAGAATCACGATGGACTTTGTGTCAGGATTGCCTTTATCTCCGAGAAAGAAAGATGCAATCTAGGTGATAGTTGATAGATTAACGAAATCAGCTCATTTTTTTCGGTGAGAACAGATTATTCACTTGATAAATTAGTTGAATTGTATGTTGTTGAGATTTTGAGATTGCAAGGGGTGCCACTATATATTGTATCTGACAGAGATCCGAGATTTACCTCGCGGTTTTGGAAGAAATTGCAAGAAGCTTTAGGGACAAAGTTACATTTCAATACTGTATTTCATCTGCAAACGGATAGACAATCCGAGCGGGTCATTCAAGTTCTTAAGGATATGTTGAGATGATGTATTCTTGAATTTGAAAGTACATGGGAAAAGCATTTACCGTTTATTGAATTTTCATACAATAATTTTCAATCTAGTATTAAAATGGCACTGTATGAGGCTCTTTACGGTTGAAAATGTCAAACTCCATTGTTGTAACGCCCTAAATTTGGGCCTAGTAGAATTGGGCCTATTGGGCTTTAGGCTTTGGGTCTCATAAAATTTTTAAGTGAGCGAGAAAATGACAATTGGTATGTGGGCTTTGAGGGTTAATGAATTTGGAGTGTCAAGGGGTGTTGGAGATGTCCTGGGATCAAGTAAGGGTATAGGAAAAATTTTGGTTTTAGCCTCAAGGGAACTGTGACTTCAGTTAGTAGGCCTTTTAAATAAATGAAGAAGAAAAATGACACAAAAAAGCTTATGGTGTAGTGGCAAAGTGGCGCCATTTAGGGAGCAGGGAGGTGGCATCATTAGCAGGTAAAGGAGTCCAAGGTTCGAGCAATGGCATGGTATTTTATTGGGGATTTATTTTTTCCTTCTAGATGGTTAGTAGTGGTGTTTGATGTGAACTCTGAAGGAAGTGTTCATAAGAGAAAATTAATGAAGGGATAAAGGAGCATATCTTAGAGAAAATTTAGGATGAGATTGAGGAGTTATCAGGGAGAAAAGTTAGGAGCTGAGAAGTGTGAAGAGTTGGTACCGTTTTGGGAAGTGGGAAGTGTATAAATTCAGCTTAGGAGGGTAAATGAGTGTCGTTTTTGGGTCTTTTAGAGGGTATTACGAATTTTCATTGTGGCTTTCGGCATTTGAAGAGTTTTGCAAATAGGTCAGTCTTTCTTTCTTTACCGAATATCTTGTAGTTACCCTCAGACAAGCACATTTGATCTTTTTCTTTTCTTCTTATTACCTGTTCCAAACCCTCTAAAGTCAAATAATTCCACCCTCACTTTGCAGAAATTCTTTTTGTGTCGTCACTATTTCTTCAACCTAGCCGATTCTTGTGTAAGTACTTTACTCTTTCAATTGATCTTTCTAGAACCGACTTCTCCTCTCCCTCACTCTTTCTAAATCAATTTTGGTGGGGGATTGATATTGAATCTCTGTTTTTCAGATCTCTGCCAAATTACTATTTATGCGTTTCGGGATTTGGGTAAGTATTCTTCACTTTTGGTTTTGAAGGTTGGCCGAATGGTCGTAAGTAATGTAAGGGTGACTTAAGATGGATATAAGTCACTTATGGTTCAATTTTTAATAATTAAGATTGAAGCAGATTTAGGAAGTACTCGTGATTAGTGATTGAGGAAAAGCTATTAAGCCTTGGTGTTTCAAGTAAGGTTAAGGTGAGACTTCAGCTTTTGGTAAAGTATTTGATAAGTATATGTGATTAATCATTGAGTGACATCGTTTGTAGGATCGTGGCTAAGGAGATCGCAGCGCGTTTTGGTTATCAGGTGTGTACATACACTATACACACACAATGGATTAGGAAATCCTGAAATCCCGAAAGTTTGGCTTCGATAGTCTTGCGAGTGTGCGAACACTCGTATAAGGGAAATGGAATCGATAACAGAGACCCCATGAGCGATCTCATGGACTTGGGTCGTGTTGTGGCCAACTGGGCTAGAATGGGCAAAATGGGCTCGATGGGCTGTAGGCTCAAAATAGGCGAATTTGATGATTTGGTAATAAGTGATGAACTAGTCATGCTGGTAACATGGCTTGGAATTGATTTGGGCCAGATGGGCCATATGAATGTGATTGGGCCAGATGGGCCATATGAATGTGATTTGGGCCTAATAGGCCATACGAATGAGATTGGGCCTGGTGGCCCATATGAACGTATGTGAATTTGTCTGAGCTTTGTAAGGGGTCTTCGGCTTAGTATTTGGTAAATTGCTTATCCTTACATAAAAATTTAATAATTTATTAAGTGCGACTGTGAACAAGTCATAAGGTTTAAGTGTGGCAACGGGCATATGCATGTCTAGGATTGGATATAGGGAGAGCTTGGTACTTAAGCGGTCTTAATGACCGACCTCCTCTTCTCTGGAATCCTACCTGGTGCGTAGTGTTTGTTCACTTTAGCCGCGAGGACTTGTTGATAGGCCAAGGTTCGTAATTAAGACCCATATTAGAAAGAATTACTGAAATACCCCTGTATGGTAGGATTAGAGAAATACCCCTAAATTGCAAAATTACTGAAATACCCTTGACTTGTGAAAATGACTAAAATGCCCCTATGTGTTGAATGTAAGATTTATGGATGTTACATGTGCATTTGCGGCATTCATATGCTATCCTGTTTAGGTTGCATATGGGTGGGAATTATGGAATGGAGGAAGTATATGAGGATCGCACGGTTGCTTGACAACTGTGGATCCACCGATGGCTTTTTAAGCGTATTATATGATAAGTAGATTTGCTGAACGTTTGGTAGTACCGCAACCGGCCTTTGAAGTGTATCAGATGGGTGGGTCAATTTAGAAATCCCCACAAAAGTGTTTCAGTTGGACAGAGACGATGTGTACCAGATGGATTATTTGGGGAGGGTTTGCACTGCATTGCATGTAAGAAATTATTATGTTATTATTATGATATGTATGCTTTTTGTTTGAAGAGGGTCGTACACACCGAGTTTTTGAAAACTCACTCCCTCTTTTATTTTTCTCAGGTGATCCTCACTAGGCGGTTTGACAGGTGGAGGGACTAAGAGGTGGCCAACTAGCAAGACGATTAGACCTATTTATCTTAATATCTAAATTCTAGATTTTAAATTATTTATTTTAAGTTATTTTATTCTGATTTTAATAAGGCTTTCCCTCTGGTTACTATTCCATTACTTCCACTATGCATTGTAATTTTGAAACCGAACCTGAATTTATTTCTTTTAAGCATATTTCAAGTTTTTGAAAATAATTGTGTTTTAAAGAACGAGCTTCCGCTGTTAAAGGAATTTTTTGTTATAGAGTAACAAGGAAATGGTTTTTTTGGATACATGTCATTTTGAAAGCAAACTGGATTTTACTTAACTTTTTTCTAGAAGGGTTTTCAATGAAAACAAGTTTTTGCAAAAAATACTTCAATGTGACACACCGGATTTGGGCCTAACTTATAGGCCGGGTTTGGGGTGTTACAATTGTATTGGACTGAGTTGAGTGAGAAAAAGATTCATAGGGTTGATTTAATAAAAGAGACTGAGCAGAAAATGAAAGTAATCAATGATAGTTTAAAAGAAGCATCAGATCATCAGAAGTCTTATATAGACTTAAAATGAAAAGATGTTGAATTTAAGGTTGGTGACAAAGTATTTTTGAAAGTGTCTCTGTGGAAGAAAATACTTTGACCTGGCCGAAAGGGCAAGCTAAGTCCGGGATTCATCGGGCCATATGAGATCATCGAAAGAATTGGGTTAGTTGCTTATAAGTTGTTGTTGCCACCTGAGTTAGAAAAGATTCATAATGTATTTCACGTATCGATGCTTCAACGATATAGATCTTATCCTTCTCATGTGATTACTCCTACCGAGGTTGAAATTCAGTTAGATTTGTCGTATAGTGAAGAACAGATTTGAATTGTGGCACGATAGATTAAAGAGTTGAGAAACACAAGAATACCTTTAGTGAAAGTGTTGTGGCACAAACACGGAGTAGAAGAGGCTACGTGGGAGCATGAAGATGTTATGAGAGAGAAATACCTGAACCTATTCACTGGTAAGATTTTCGGGGACGAAATCCCTAAGGGGAAGAGTTGTAACAGCCTAGTTTAGACCCTAGTCGGAACAGTGGTTTTGGGACCACAAATCTGAGGTCGAAAAAAATTTAATATTATTTTTGATGTTTATAATATGTAATTGAGCATGTGTGGAAATTTGGTGTAGAAATTTTATCGATTGTGTGTCGAATTATGAAAAAGGACTTAATCACATAAAATGTAAAAGTTGTATGCTGATTGTTAAAGTGCTAATTTGACATTGTTTATTGAAATGTGAGTCCTTATGTTTTTATTATTCCATTGATAAATTGAATGGACAAAAATGCCAAATGGTAGTGGAATTTAAATGTGATTAATAAGGCTAAGTTAGTAATTTAGTAAATAAAAGATTAATTAAATAAAACAAAGGTAAAAACACATGTATTCATCTTTTTCTAACCAATCAAAAGAAAGAAAATAAGTGTTTAGGAGTTTTGAAGCATTCGACCAACATCTAGCTTGATTAAAGGTTCGTTTTTGTTCGGTTTTTGATAATTTCTAAGTTTTTGTGATCGTTGCTTTGTGTTCTATCAAGCCCATATCTTAATTTTAGAATTTGATGAAGATTTTGAGATGTGCCATTGATAAATATGTGAGCTTTGTGTTGATAGTTGGTGAAATATGAAAGTTTGATGTTGGGTTAACATATTTTGTCTTTGAATTTTTGGTGAAATTGGCTACTTTGGGCTAAATTGTGAAAATAATATTTTGAGGGACTAAAATGTGAAATAAATGAAATATATGGGCTTGTATGATACTAAGGAGAATTCGGCCTAAGCATGGTGTAATGAAATTATGTGTATTTTGTGAATTTGTGAAATAGGGACTAAAGTGTCAAAATGTGAAAATGTGAGGGCTATTTTGTAAAATGCCTTAAATATGTGTGTGTGGACTAAATTAAATGAATTGGTGGTTCAATAAGTTAATTTTGAATATGTATAGACCAAGAAAGGTGAAATTCGGATCGAGATCGAGGCAAAGACAAAGTACTCGATTAATCGGCTAGTTTCGGTATTTCGACGTTCGAGGTATGTTCGGATATAATACTAGTTGTTAAATTATATCTATGTGATGTGAATTGAATTAATGTATAATTATTAAATTATAAATGTTAAATATGAGATTGAGAAACGTGGCACTAAGTGTGCGTAATTGAAATCGAGACAGAGATGAATAGCACTGTGTGTGCGAAGTAATGGAAGCTTCGGCTTTATTAATTGGCACTGTGTGTGCGATGCAGAATTAAGTTTGGTTTTGTATCTAGGCACTAAGTGTGCGATGTTAGTTAAGCTTCAGTTATGATTTGGGCACTAAGTGTGCGATTGAGTTGAAAAGATATCGAGCAGTGAATGAGATATGGTATCGAGCATCGAATAGCAAGAACGTTTATTAACTAAATGTTGGCAAAGGTATGTTTGAACCTATGCAGTTGATGATAGTTTTAATTGTTGAATGAATGTATATTTGAGCATATGGTTGAGGATGATAATATACCTAATTGTGCATCTATCTATGTGATGATTTAATTATGTATTGATGTTGCATTATTGAGTAGTATGTATTATATTACAAACTTACTAAGCTTTAAAGCTTACTCTGTGATGTGTTTCTCTGTTTTACAGTGTCAGTAGAGCTAGCTCAGATCCGGGATTGTCAGTAACTAGATCACACTATCGGCTATCTATTTTGATACTTTTGAAAGATGTACATATTTGGTATATGGCATGTATAAGTGTAACACCCCCAAACCCGGCCCAGACGTTATGGCCGAATCTGGGAATGTCACATCGAAGGCATAATTCAAAATGATTTTGCTAAGTTAAAATTTAAGGCCTAATAGCTCAAAATCTTTGAGTCTTGTTCAGTAATGATAAAAGCCCATGTTTGTAGGTATTTCAAAAATCATGTTTAAACTTAAGAAAATTTATTTAAGTTTAACAATTAAGTAAATAGTTGAACAATGATAACAAAACACAAAATCTAAAGTTAAATCAGAGTACAAGGCCTTATTACAACCAACAGAAATAAAGTAATTAAAATCATGTCTTTTGAAACAAATAAACAAAACTCCTAAGTATCTTGTAGTGTGGCCATCTCCGAATCCTCTCCTACGTCGAGCCGTCTACTGAGGATCACCTGAAACATTTAATAAAAAGGGTGTGAGTTTCGAAACTCAGTGTGTGTGACCCTTGGTAATCTAATCCTGAAACTCTAAATTTCTGTGCACTAAAGTTGGTATGTATGAGTAGCACTTAGAATATTTATTTTAAGGTATTATTGGGATTATTTGAAGTCTTAGAGATAGTGAAAACCATAGGGAAAAATTTATTTTCTTGCTTTAGTGGACCCTAGTCTCAGGCATTAGGCCTCTTAAGGAGATTAAAGGGAAATAGGACACAATGGGCCTATGGTCCAGTGGCAAGTGGCGTCACTTGGGGAGCTATAAGGTGGCGTGATTGTCAGCTGAGGAGGTCCAAGGTTTGAGGCTTAGGAGTGGTATTTTTTGGAGTGTTTATTTTGCATAAGTGGGCGGCTAGAGTTGTGTTGAATTTGAACTATTGCGTTGGAGTGTTTGAGTGGTCTTGTGAACTGATAGTGGAGGAAATTTCGGATGGGATTAAGGAGTTATCAGGGAGAAAAGTTAGAAGATGAGGAGTGTGGATGAGGCAGTGCCGAATGGGGCCCTGGGGGAAGGCATTTTCGGCTTGTGGCTATAAAAGGTGAGTGCCCAATCCTTTGAAGGGTTCTTTGAGTTGCCATTATTCTTTTTCTTTCTTTTCTTCCCTTCAATCTGTTCCTTCCATAGCCAAATTCTCCAATTGCCAAAATCTCCTAAAGTTGAATCCCTTTGTGCCGAATTTTTTTGAAGGGCTCTTTCGGTTTTCAATACTTTTCTCTTCTCTTCCATAGCCGAATTCTCTCATTGCCGAATTACCACCATCTTTTTCATTGCCGAAATTCCTATTAGTGTCGAATCTTTGTGGTTGTTCCTCCATCACAAATCGATTGTTACCTACTTTCAGTCAAGTGTTAAAAGTCGGATCTAGTATAGTAGCTATCTAGGTCGCAGGATCAAAAGGGGATTTGGTAAGTATTCGGTTAACCTCTTTTGTACGTTTTGCTAAAAGTCGATTTCCTGTCGTTAACCCTGTAATAACAAGGATAGGGTTCAAAGATCGCGGGCATGGTAAGAATCAGAAGCAAGTAGTAAGTGTACTCGTCTTGATTATGGTTTAAGTAAGTGGCCGAATGTGGGTATGATCTATAGGGGTGACTTGTGTGGACTATGAGTCACTCGAATTTCGATAATGTATGCGTGGGTGCAAATCTAGAGGATACTCGGGAATAGTAGCTAAGGAAGGGCTACTAGACCCGGTGGCACACGATAAGGATACGGTAAGGCTTCGACTTTTGGTAAATGATTTGATTAAGTATGGGTAATTGACTGAAGGTTGGTTGGTTGTAGGTTCAAGGCTAAGGATAGTATAGCACGTCACAGTAACCAGGCTGTACAAACACTACACACACATGATATCGGCAATGCCGAAAAGCTGAAAAGCTAAAAGTGGCTAGATGGGCCCGGTGGGCCTTGAGGCTAAGTTTGATGAAATTGATTGATTGAGTTATATGAATTGAGTTAGTCATGCATGTTACATGATCTGGAATTGTTTTGGGCCTAATGGGCCATATAGATGTGATTTGGGCCTAATGGGCCATATGAATGGGATTGGGCTTAGTGGTCCCTTTGCATGTATGTAGGCTTATTTGGGCTTTGTATATGGGTTGGATCTTAGTATCTGATAATTGCTAAAGCATACATAAAACTTAAACACAAAATTCCAACCGTGGACAAGTCATAAGGTTGAGGTGTGGTAATGGGTATATGCATGTCTAGGATTGGATCTAGAGAGAGCTTGGTACTTAAGTGGTCTTAATGACCCACTTCCTCTTTTCTGGAATCCTACCTGGTGCGTAGTGCCTGTTCACTTTGACCGATGGAGACTTGTTAACGGGGTAGGTACTGAATCCATAAAACTTAAGAATGATCGAAATGCCTCTAAGGGCGAAAATGACTAAAATACCCTTAGTCTGAAAAATTACCAAAGTACCCCCGATTTGGAAATTTACGAAATACCTCTGGGTAGTGAAATGACTAGAATACCCCTAAGTGCTTCATGTGTGAAAATGTGTGTTGCATTCATGAAATATATGTTGCACTTGGGTGGGTTTTGATGATATAAAGGAAGATATGTGAGGATCACATAATTGCTTGACGACCGTGGATCCACCGATGGCTTTAGGCCTATTATATGTTTAGCAGCTTTGCTGCAACGTTTGAGTAGTGCCGCTGTTGGTGCTACATTTAGAGTGTAGGGATGGGTGGGTTGATATTTATATCCCCACAGGAGTGTAGGGCTGGAAGGGAAATGGACTGCAGGGTTGGATTTGGGATAGGTGCATTGCATTTATGTGATATTGATGTGATATGATGTCATTGTGGGCTAAGGCCCAAGACCACCGAATTTGATAGGGCTTAGGCCCAATGTGATATTTGCATGTTGATTGGATTACCAAGGGTTGTACACACTGAGTTTCGAAACTCACACCCTTTTTTGTTAAATGTTTCAGGTGATCCTCAGTAGAAGGCTCAACATGGGAGTGGATTTGGAGATGGTCACACTACAAGATACTTAGGAGTTTTGTTTATTTGTTTCAAAAGACATGATTTTAATTACTTTATTTTCGTTGGTTGTAATAAGGCCTTGTACTCCAATTTGACTTTAGATTTTGTGTTTTATTATCATTGTTCAACTGTTTACTTAATTGAAATACCTAAAAACATGGGCTTTTATTATTACTTCACAAGATTCAAGGATTTTGGGCTTTTAGGCCTTAAATTTTAACTTAGCAAAATCGTTTTGAATTATGCCTTTGATGTGACATTCCCGGATTCAGCCATAATGTCTGGGCCGAGTCTGGAAGTGTTACAATAAGCTAGTAAATATGGTGCATTTTGAAGTGTTAGACCTTGCTATGTGACATGGCTGGAATGTTAGATGATTTTGGTTATTATGTGTGAGCTATGTAAATGATGAATGTGGTATGAAATAGTGAGATTGGAAATGGCATATATTTCATGCTTGAATTAGTTGATGGAAATGGTGTTTTAGGTGTGAAATTTGTGGTTTGAATAAATGATGTTTATATTAAATGAATTGAGTATAAGAATAGATTGTATTGTTGATGATTAATTGGTGCTTGAAATGGTATGTTTTGGTTGCAATTGAGGCATGAATTGATATTGGTTTAATGCTTATAGGTAATTCCAAAGTGTGGATGGCAATTTGGCCTTGAAAATGGCCAATAATTGTCCACATGGTTGAGCACACGGCCATGTGGCTCGACCTGTCTTTTGAGGTTGTGTTTTAAAAAAGTCAGACTCGACCACGACCAAGACACACGGGTATGTGACTGGCCGTGTGGATCAAGTCAGTAGCGACGATGGCTGGGCACACGGGCGTGTGACTGGCCGTGTGGTGCAAGTTAGTTTTGACCACAGGTGAGGCACACGGGTATGTCTCAGGCCATGTGAACAAGTCAGAATGTAAGCCCTATTTTGCCACGGCTTGGACGAATGGGCGTGTCCGAGGCCGTGTGAGGCACACGGCCTACCCACATGGGCGTGTGACCTCTGTAACTTAGAAAAATGTTTAAATTTAATAAACTTTTGTATGAGTTCGGTTTAGTCCCGGCCTTATTATAAAGCATGTTTGATGTCTCGTAGATCTATCTAAGGGCCTATATGAATGAGAATTGTTATGTTTAGTTGTGAAATGATATGAAATATTTAGAAATGATTAGTAATACCTCTTAACCCTAGTCCGGCGATGACTACGGGTTAGGGGTGTTATAGCAAGGGCAAAAGGGAAAAGAAATTAAGAAAAAACTAATGTGAGTGAGGGAGGAATCTTGAGTGATGAGGGATGATTTAGAAGTAAGGGATGGCAAGGTATTTATAGGTGAAGGTAGGGGTTTGAATTTACTAAACTAGGTTTAAATTCCCTTCCTTCGCTCTCTCATGTGGCTGACCATTCTTCAAGGAAAAGGGATGACCAAGTCTTTTCAATTTGAATTTGAATTTGAATTTTAAGCTAGAAATAGCTATGTAGTGGACGGTTTCAACAGGGAAGTTGTTAGGATGAATTCTTATTATTTTCCAACTATAGGGACCTTCCATTAAATATCCCAAAACATATCTTGAGTAGCCATCTTTTAAATTTGGGGGGCTTTTATTTCCCCTTGTTGGACGATTTTTTCAATCCAATAACTTAACAGATATGTCCATCATTCATCACCTTCTTTACTAGGTCAAATAGTCAACCCCATGCCCAAAATTGCATGGTCTTGCCATCCACATGGATAATTTGTGCGTGGCCATCTTTTATTTATTTAAATCATGTCTCTAATGGACCTCCTACACGGTGAAAAATACATACATTAATAAACTACATGAATTCATATAAAATATACATGAAAATCATGTAATTAAGCATAATTTCACTTACTTTCCAAATTCATGTCCAAAATTACTAATTAAGTAAAATTCACTTATTTCAATAATAATTACTCAAGATAAACACAGTAATCAAGTAAAAATAGGGTAGAAACATATAGAAAATCCTTTATAAATTCGAGTTTGCACCCCCCAAATTTAAACCATTGCTCGCCTTGAGTAATGTTCATGCACAACATAGCTAAAAAATGATAAAGCAGCATCAATCTTCGTACATAATCATGCATCAATAAAATCATGGTAAACAATACTCTTTATTGATAAGTATCTCAAATGCAATTATTATTTCTAACTTTATACTAAGTACATCTTAATGTCAACATGAATAATAGTTTTCATGCATTTTCAAAGTCATACATAACATTCACCAATCAACATGCTTTCCTTATCAACTAAACATAGCAATCCCAAGGTTTAATTAGTGTCTTCATATGTTGAACTCAGTAATTCCTCTCCACTAATGTAGTCAATATAATCAACCAATCAATAGGTCTTTTATTAGGTTGTAATGGGGCTAGGTTAAAGGTAGGGATAACGAGAAGTGATTTTTAGGTTCAAAACATCTTAACCCTAACTTTGTCTTGGATCCTTTTGTGTCACAACCTTCATAAGCTTGGATCTTTGGAACACCCCGAAACTTATTTCGAACTCATGCTTAACTTTTACTATTTTAAGACTTTAGGCAAACTTTGCTCATTATTTTTGAGATTTTTTGAGTAATCTTTCTTTTTTTTTAACTATTTTGGAAAACTTACATTCATTTTTTTTTTTGAATCATGTGAAGAGCATGTACATCTTTTCATATCTTTGCTCAAACTCTGATCACCGAGACAAATTCAATTAAGAGAGGTGCAAGAGAATAGGATAAAATAAAAATGATGATAATGTGGCTTATAATGTAGGTACTTTGCAATAAACAGGGCATTAAGCTCCAAAATTAAGTTTTAAAGGTTAATTTAATAAGGTCGGCTTATATCATTTTAGATTCTTACACCTCCTAGGATTTCGCCTCAAGAAAGTTACTAAGTCAATTCTAAAGACTTAAACCTTCATACATGTCTATTTCTAAAGAAATAAAATTTTCATGGAAAATACTACATAAGACTAAAAATCATACAAGCATTCCATCACTCAAGATAACATACAAATAACTTAGATAAAATCAGAAATCATGTTTACATTTGAACAAAATTATGAACAAAAACTCTTTCTGGACATTCATTTATTTCAGCATACTTAAGTAAAAATATTGAAACATACTTTAAAATTCATGCGAAATGCCTTACCCCCTTTTAAAAGAAGCAGTGTTCTCATTGTGAAAACAAAGTAAAAAATAAAAACTAAACACCAGGTAGGGTTGCAGGAAAAGAGAGGTGATCATAAAGACTACTTAAGTACGAAGTCTTTCTCAACAATCCAATTCTAGACATTTGGATTGAGTTGGGAAACCAACGTGTTTTGGGCCCTGAATTGGTTTCTAATACTGAGGAAAAAGTCAAATTAATTCATGATCGATTAAAGGCAGCATCACATAGATAGAAGTCGTATGCTGATTTGAAGCGCAAGGATATTGAGATTTGGACAGAAGGGAAAGTTGAGCCCTAGGTTCATTGGGCCTTATCACATACTGAAACGTGTGGGACCGGTTCTAAATCAATTTGAGTTACCTCTAGAGTTGGATCGGATTCATGATGTACTCCACGTCTCTATGTTGAGGCATTATCGCTCTGATCCCATGCACATGATTTCGACTGAGGAGATTGTGGTTAGACTGGACCTAACTTTTGAAGAGGAACCAATTCAAATTTTAGATCGTAATGTGAAAGTCTTGAGGAAGAAGTCTATCCCACTAGTTAAGGTACTTTGGCACAATCACAGTTCAAAGGGGGCCACGTGGGAACCCGAGGAGGTGATGCGACAACAATACCCTCATCTATTATGATCAGGTAAATTTTGAGGCTGAAATTTTCTTTTAGGGAGTTGAATTGTAACGCCCCGAAAATCTAAGTACTTATATTTGCATGTTTTTATCATAAATACCTATCTGCTTTAGTGGCAAAGTGATTTGGGTGTGTTTGAGAAGTCCTGGGTTCAAGCCTGGACTTGTGCAAAATTTTGGTTTTTAGGGGATAAAACCCTTGCCTTTTGTTAGTAGGCTTTTAAATAATTGTGGGTAAAGCATGACATAAGGAACTTCCTGGTCTAGGGGGTAAGTGGCATGTTACCTATGGAAATGGTCTAAGGTTTGAATCTTGTTGAAAGCAAGGGAGTGTTTATTTTGCTGCTGTGCCGTGGAGGTGTTGGAGTTTGAATGAAACACTGAAGTGGTTGAGGTGAATTCGAATTGAATGGTTGAGGGGAGGTGCGATCAGGTAGAGAGATTTGAGGAGAGATTTTAACAGGAAATCAAGGAAGTAAGGAGGGAGGTAGAAGTGTGCCGAAAGTGGACTCTGGTACTCAAGAATTTGGCTAAAGGGGGATTCTCAGTTTCAGTTTTGCTTGGTAAGTGTTGTGCTCTCTGTCGAAATCACTTTTCCCCATTTTTAGTTTTTGCATTGTTTTCTCCCTTTAGCCGAATGTGGTAAGGGTGTTTGCGCTTTCTTCTGTTGCACTTTTTGACAATCTTTCTCCTTGGCCGAATACATCCTTCTTTTCTTTTCATCTCCTCTTTTCTTCTTTCCCCTGTGTTGGACGAATAGACCTTAGTTGCCTCATTCGATTTCTTTTCTCTCTTCTCCCCTAAACCGGTTCTCCTTTTCTCCCTCAACTGTTGTGTTGCTGATTTTCAGTTCTGATTACTACCGAAACCAGTTCTCTTCTTCTACCGATTGACTCTTTGCTTTTCGATAAGTGAGTATGGCATTGGAAGTTTCGGCTTTTGAGTTACTAAACTGGGGTTTTGTTTAACTTTGTTTGATAGTTATAAATCGAAGCTGAATGGCATGCTAGTGTCGAACCCATCATCTATTCAGTTCTCTTGCTCTCCTTCGTTAAGGAAAGACTCTGGAAACTCCTAATCAATCGTTGACAACTAAGATTCGTGGGGAATCACCATGGTTAAATTGAAGGTAATGCTACTTTATGAATGGATTATTGATTTCGGGTTTCTTCTTAACCGTAAGTAGGACTGATGGTGGTGTGTGATTAACCAAATGTAGGTTGGTGAGTGCTTTAGCAACTGTTCATGATGAATCGAAACCAGGTGTGTAAAGACAGTGTTTAGGACTCATTATGGTCATTACGAGTTCATTGTTATACCGTTTGGACTGATGAATGCACCGGTAACATTTATGGATCTGATGTACCGAGTCTTCTAGCCTTATTTGGAATGGTTCATATCGGTGTTTATAGATGACATCTTTATGTATTCGAGAACGGAGGATGAACATGACGCACATCTCTGAGTTGTTCTACAGATTTTGAGGGAGAAACAGTTATACGTTAAGTTCAGCAAGTGTAATTCTAGCTACGAGAGGTAATATTTTTAAGCCATGTGGTATCTACTAAAGGGATAACAGTGGATCCTCGGGAAATTGAAGCTGTTTTGGATTGGAAGCCGCCTAAGATGGTATCTGAGATTAGAAGTTTTTTGGGTTTGGCAAGGTATTATAGACATTTTGTTGAGGGGTTTTCGTTGATTGCTGCACCTCTGACTAAATTGTTGCGTAAAGGGGTACCATTTTTTTGGACTGATAAGTAGCAAGAGAGTATTGAAAAACTTAAGAAGGTTATGATAGAGGCCCTTGTCTTGATACAGCTAGAGTTTAGGAAAGAATTCACTGTCTATAGTGATGCATCACATGTCAGTTTGGGATGTGTGTTGATGCAAGAGGGTAAGGTAGTGGCATATGCGTCTCCCTACCTGAAGTCCTATGAGGCGAATTGTCTGATGCATGACTTGGAGTTGGTCGCGGTGGTATTCGTACTGAAAATCTGAAGGCATTACCTATACGGTGAGAAGTGTATCATTTACACAGATCACCAGAGCCTCAAATAACTCCTCACTCAAAAGGAGCTAAATCTTACCCAGCATAGATGGATTGATCTGCTTAAGGATTATGACTGTTCGATTGAATACCATCCTGGTAAGGCCAATGTGGTGGCTGACGCACTGAGTCGTAGGGCTATGACGGATCTGAGAGCGATGTTTGCTCGTCTCAGCTTATTTGATGATGGTAGTTTGTTGGTCGAACTCCAAGTTAAACCGTCGTGGGTTGAACAGATTAAGGGTAAATAGATGCAAGATGGGTCTTTGTATCTTCGATTCCGACAGATTGAGAGTGGGGAGATGTCAGATTTTGGACTGAATAGCGAAGGGGTACTATGTTTCCGTGGGAGAGTCTGTGTACCAAGAGATACTAATTTGAGGCAGACTATACTGCGAGAGGCGCATAATAGTCTTTATGCTATGCATCTCGGTGGGAATAAAATGTGTTGAGACCTTCGAGAGTTATATTGGTGGCAAGGTCTTAAACATGAAGTTACTGACTTTGTGGGTAACTGTCTGACTTGCCAGCAGGTTAAAGCCAAACATCAGTTACCTTCAGGGTTACTTCAGCCAGTTAATATTCCACTTTGAAAGTGAAAGAGGGTAACTATGGACTTTGTTAGTGGGCTGCCCTTAACGCCTACTAAGAAGAATGCAGTATGGGTCATAGTGGATCGGTTGACCAAGTCAGCCCATTTCATACCAGTTCGTACTGATTATTCTTTGCAGAAGCTGGCTAAACTGTATGTGGCTGAGATAGTGAGACTTCATGGGGTACTAGTTTCCATCATATCAGATAGAGATCCTCGCTTCACGTCTCGATTCTGGAAGAAGTTACACGAGGCTTTGGGTACAAGACTGGACTTCAGTACTATGTTTCACGCCCATATAGATGGTCAATCAGAAAGGGCGATTCAAATACTGAAAGATATGTTAAGGTCTTGTGTAATAGATATTCGAGGCTGTTGGGAAGACTCATGTGGTTGGCAGAGTTTGCGTATAACAATAGCTGCCTGTCTAGCATACAGTTGGCACTTTACAAGGCATTACATGGCCATAGGTGTCGTACTGCTTCGTGTTAGACTGAGTTGGGTGAGCGGCATGTTTTGGGCCCTGAAATGGTTTCTGATACGAAGGACAAAGTTAGATTAATTCGAGATCGATTAAAGGCGGCATCAGACAGACAAAAGTCATATGCAGATTTGAAGCACAAGGAGATTGAGTATTCTCTGGGGGACTGCATCTTTCTTAAGGTCTCACCATGGTAGAAGGTTATGAGATTTGGACAGAAAGGCAAGTTGAGCACTAGGTTCATTGGGCCTTATCGCATACTGAAACGTGTGGGATCGATTCCCAATCAATTTGAGTTGGCTCCAGAGTTGGATCGAATTCATGATATGTTCCACGTCTCTATGCTGAGGCGTTATCGCTCTGATCCCATGCACGTTATTTCGACTGAGGAGATTGAAGTTAGACCGGACCTAACTTTTGATGAGGAACTGGTACATATTTTAGATCGTGATGTGAAAGTCTTGAGGAAGAAGTCTATACCATTAGTTAAGGTACTTTGGCGCAATCGCAGTTCAGAGGAGGCCACATGGGAACTTGAGGACGCGATGCAACAACAAAACCCTCATATGTTTTGATCAGGTAAATTTTGAGGCCGAAATTTTCTTTTAGGGGGTTGAGTTGTATCGTCCCGAAACTCTAAGTACTTATCTTTGCTTGTTTATAGCATAAATACCTTTCTGCTTTAGTGGCAAAGTGATTTAGGTGTGTTTGGGAGTGTTTGAGAAGTCTTGGGTTCAAGCCTGGGCTTGTACAAAATTTTGGTTTTTAGGGAATAAAACCCTTGCCTTTTGTTAGTAGGCTTTTAAATAATTGTGGGTAAAGTGATAAACCGGAAATATAACATATTTTAATCCCACATTTATTATGCTTTTTAGAGTTTTAAAGCCTTGTTTTATATAAAAAGGTGCTTTTAATCCTTTCTTTTCATGTCTTATACCCAGGAAAGCACCCGAGAACGAAAAGAACGCAAAACGGGCCTAAAACAAAAAAAGAGCCTTTCCACGAAATCGACACGGCCTGGACCAAGGACCACACGGCCGTGCCTCGACGAATACCTGGAGCACGGCCTCCTCACCACCACACACGGCCGTGCCATCAAAGAAATCTGAGCACAGTTAGGCCACGATTTGCATGGGCGTGTGACATGGCCGTGCCTCTGACGCTGGAAAGAGTAATTTCAATCAGAAAAGGATACTTAGGGAGAAAGAATTTCATTCCAAGAGCCTATAAATACACTCCAAGTACCACCTTGAAGGGGGGTCGAAAGGTAGGCCAAGGAGCCAAGCCGAGAAGGTCAGAGTTAGGGAATAACGTGAGAATAGCCAGTCGATTCATCACCACGAAGCCGGAATTATACTCAAGACGGTGGAATTCTCCTTCAATCCCGACAGGGAGTTTTAGGATTTTTCTTATGTTTTGTTTTATCTTTTCTCTGTGATGTTTTATTTTCCTTTCATGAACTAAACCCTTCAGATACCTGAAAGGGGATGAAACCTAGACAGATGTTTCTTATTTGATTTTTAGATTATATGATAAATTACTTAATTTGTTCTTAATTATGTTTCTTAATCAACATCAAATGTGCTTAGGTGGAGGAGGAATAGACCCTACCTAAGAGTAGATCTACATAATTAAGCGGAGTTGATCGGGCGCCTAGAGATAGGGTTACGAGATTTTGCCGGATTAGGGTGAAACCTAATATGGGAATCCATTGATCGATTTACTGCTTTCCTAGGGGGTTATTATAAGCGAACGAGAGTTCCACTAATTAACCTAGGATTAGACGTTATTCACCTCAAGAAAGGGTTTAGCATAGGTTAGGGAGTCTTACGAATCAAGCTAAGTAAAAGAAATCGTATAATTTAAGGTTAAGTAATAAAGTGAAGTTTAGGTGGATTCTTCCCGAGGGTATCATAAAAATCAACTGAGTCTTTTCCAAGTTATCCCCAATCTAGTCTTCTTGTCCTTGTTCCTTTAAGTCTAGTTATCGTTACTACCATCCACAACCAACCTTTGTTTTCTTTAGGCTAAGTAGTGAAAAGAAAGTGAATATTAGTCAATTTAGTTCCTTTGGGTTCGACATCCAGTCTTGCCTAAACTATACTACTGTCCGATAGGTACACTTGCCTTAACATCGTTGTCAGAGTTAGTCTCCAGGTTTGATCGTTCTTTTATAAATATTTAAAATTCTAATTTCACAACGATCAAGTTTTTGGCGCCGTTACCGGGAACTAAAATACTAAGAAAGCTTTATTTTTATTATTTTAGCCATTATTTTATAATTTGTTTTATTTTTGTTTTTTGTTTACTTAGGTTCGAACTTTAATTTTTGAATTTTTTTATTTTTATTTTTTTTCTTTCTCTTTTCTAGGTACCTCTAGTTTATGACTAGAAGGAATCCGAGAGGACCTTTGGTATACGACAGTGATATCGAAGCAACCCCTCGTAGGAATCGCTGAGAAACCAAGCGAGCCCTAGACTACACAGAAAGAGAGCTAGAAGACAGATCCAATCCTACTGAAGGGATGGACGAACACCGTCCACCATTACACGATGTGGGAGAACAGAATGCTCCACGTACAATGTTTGATTATGCAAAACCACATTTAACGGGAGTAGAATCTAGTATTGTTAGGTCTGCTATAACTACTAATACTTTTGAGTTAAAACCTAACACAATACAAATGATTCAACAGTTTGCCCAATTTGATGGTTGCAGGACGAAGACCCAAACATGCATATAGCTAACTTTTTGGAGTTCTGTGATACATTTAAAATAAATGGCGTTTCTGATGATGCCATTTGTCTTGATTATTTCCTTTTCATTAAGGAATAAAGCAAAAGCGATGGTTAAACTCGTTACAACGAGGGTCTATCACCACATGGGATCAAATGACCGAAAAGTTTTTAATGAAATATTTTCCACCAGCCAAGACGGCCAAATTACGTAATGATATCTCTTCCTTTGTGCAGATGGATTTAGAAATGCTATACGACGCATGGGAGAGGTTCAAAGATCTCTTGAGGAGGTGCCCACATCATGGTTTACCCCTGTGGCTACAAGTCCAAACCTTTTACAATGGAGTAAATCCCTCAATGAGGCAGCTAATAGATTTAGCCACCGGTGGAACGCTGAACAACAAGACGCCTGAAGCAGCCTACGAGTTCATTGAAGAGATGTCTTTAAACAACTATCAATGGCAAGCTTCGAGGACCAAGCCAACAAAATCGGTAGGAGTTTACAACGTTGACTCCATGACCATGATATCAACGCAGCTAGAGATGATGAATAAGAAGCTTGATAGTTTATGTTCTTCACAAATACATCCAGTCATGCAATGCGATGTAGGGGGAACTGTGGCGAATCCTGAGTACCCACCCTACCAACCAGGAGCAGAAGATGAATAGATGAACTATATAGGTAACAATTTCCACTCTAATAATAATCCTTATAGTAATACTTACAATCTAGGTTGGAGGAACCACCCAAATTTTTCATGGAGAGGACAAGGCAATCAAGGGAATCAAAGACAACAACCCTCCCAAAACTTCCGAAATCAACCATATCCACAAGACAAGAAGCCCACATTCGAGGAACGTATCCAAGAAGTCGATCGAATAGTTAAAAACAATGAAAGCCGAATGGAAGAAATTGCTAAGACACTCAATGAAGCAAACAAAGCCATAGAACAACTTGCAAAGATAATGTCTGAACGGCAACAGGGACGGTTACCCAGCAATACCGAAATTAATCCTAAGGAGCAGATACAAGCCATCACACTTCAGGAAAGCAAAGAGTCAGAAGCACCCATTATAAATCTGGAAAGTAAGGTAGTCGACGGAATAATAGAGGAAGCACAAGAAAAGCTGAAACCTATAGTCAATGAGTATAAACCTCGCATACCTTATCCCGCGGCACTACAAACAGACGACTCAGAAGAATAGTTTAATAAGTTCCTTAAACTTTTAAAGAAATTACATATTAACTTACCACTTCTTAAAGCTCTTTTTCGGATGCCAGATGCACAAAAATTTTTAAGACAGCTCTTGACCAACAAACGCAAGATAGATGAAGAGCACCACGTGGATCTTAACGCAACATGCTCAGCAATGCTGCAAATAAACTACCACAGAAGCAAAAAGATCCAGGGAGTTTTACAATTCCATGTTTAATTGGTAGTTTAAAAATTAATAATGCGTTAGCTGATTTAAGGGCAAGTATAAATTTTATGCCTTATCCATTGTTTAAACGATTAGGTTTAGGGAAACCAAAACAAACCAAGATGAGTATACAATTAGCAGATAAAACTGTTAGAATCCCTAGGGGTATTATTGAAGATGTGCTCGTCAAAATTGATAAGTTCGTTTTCCCAGTAGACTTTGTCGTTTTAGACATGGACGAGGATAGTTCAATCCCCTTAATTTTAGGAAGACCTTTTCTAGCAACTGCCAGGACTAAAAATGATGTTGCCACAGGCGAACTTATACTTTGTGTAGGTGATGATTCAATTAGTCTTCAAGCCCTCGATTTAGCCAGGTGACCAAAGACTCAAGGTAAGCAAGAAAATTCTTTGAATAACTATTTAAACTCACCTTGTTTTCAGGAATCTCAAGAAAAAGGGTCAGTTGAGCAAGATCCTCAGTTCAGTGCTAAACAAGAATTAAATCACAAGGAACAAAGAATCCAAATTGATGACCTAGATGAATGGAAAACACACTTCAAGGAGAAACTAGGATTACGCGTGGAAGACCAGGTAACACAAGCCAACACAGAGCCGGTTCCACACAAAGCAAAGTCAGAGGAACCACCCGAAGAGCTTGTAGGGACGTCAAATCACTAGAAAATAAGAGACCAGCTATTGTTAGAAAAGGACAAGTCCCACGTCACCACTACAAACCTAAAGGAAAAGGGAGAATTTTTTCTAGAGGTACATAATCTCTTCCCACAAGAAAAATTCGAGGTAAGTACTCTGACATTCGACACTTTTACAATAAACACTCCTCGACCTCAATTTTATCATAAAACTGGAAGCATAGACATGAGGGAAAACATTTAAACTTTCAAGCCTCCTTAATTTTCAAGTATTATGGAAGTCTAGCTTAAGACTATAAATGAGCGCTTCTCGCGAGGCAACACGAGTACTAACTTCATTTCTTTTTGCAGTTTTTCATTTTATTCTCTTTATCACTTTTCTTTTTCATTTTTAACTAATCCAAAAGTGCAGAAATCCAGAACACACGGCCTTACACATTGCCGTGTCCATGACCGTGTGGACCACCAAAACTGCCACACTGACGGAGTAGAGGCCGCGCAGTCGGCCAACCACCACTCCGACGCCACAGATCCAACCACTTTTTGGCACGGGCACTGACAGACCAGGGACGACCATGGCATAGACCGTGTGAAAACACTGAGGATACTAACTTATCGACCACGGGCAGCACACGCCCGTGTTAAAAAATCGTGCCCAAGCAAGCACGGACGTGGTGAGATTATGCACGGGCCAAAAGAGGCAACACCCCTAAAACACGGTCGTGCGAGACGGCCGTGTAAGTCGACATGCCCAGGAGCCACGGTCGTGGGAGAGCAGGATAATTGAGCATCTATTTAAACCCTTCACCCCTTCTCTTTCTCATCCGATTTTCTCACTATTTCCTTGAAGTTTCAAACTCTTCCATCTTAAATTCTATCATCACTAAACCTCTAGATCCTTGAGCAAAGCCAAAATACAATGACGAAGAAGCGTAAAAGGCCACATTCCACAAGGAAGAACGATCACTATGAGTTCATGCTAGCAGCTTCGTTCCAACACCGAGCCAAGGATATTTGAGGCTACTTAGTTTTGATATTATCTTTCTCTTTTGTTTCAATTTGCTGCCCTTCTCCTTTATTTTCCTTTTCTAGATTTTTGCACTATTACTTTGTTTTGATTTTGTTTTAGTTTCTTAGTTTCAGGTTCGAAAGGCTGCTAGGGAATCACGCCACTTCCGCCTCCTCCACCACATCCTTCTCCCTAGCGATGATTCCCACCTTGCGAACCATCCCTAAATAAGGACTCTTCAGTCCATTTATCTTTAAATTCTGTTTCGTTTACATTTTTGTTTCCTCTTTCATTATTTTATTTTTTTACTTAATTATCTATTTAGTTTCTTTTTCTTAGGTCTTAATAAATCCTGGCTCTCACGCAACCCACTTCCACACCGACGCCTTCGCCGCAGCAGGAACCACCCGCCGCAAGCACCACCCGTATCTCAGGGAGTAATCTTTACCCTTCTCTTTTTGATTTGTCCTCTAAAAATTCTTATCGAGCTATGTACATTGGGGGCAATGTACATCTTAAGTGAGGGGGGTAAATAGTTATGCCAAACTTTTTTTTCATTATTCTCAAATCCCTGAGGTTAAAAACGAAAAACATAGTGCCTAACTTTCTTCATTATCCTAAAAATCCTAATTAAATCTTGTTCTCTTGTTCTTAAAGTAAAATTGACATATTACTAATCAGGATGAAATTTTAACCAATTATGATTTTTATTGTTATGTTTTTAAATAAGTCATAGTTAATTGTACATTGAAGATTAGTTTAAAGAATACTAGAGAATCAAGCATGATGAGTCTGTTTTTCAAGACAATAAAATTGTTGCTACGTTGTTGACCTGAAATTAAATTCTACCTTAAAATTTGAAATTTATAAGGATGATATCAAAACACCCGTAATTTTATGTGAGCATTTGAACCTATAGAGCATACATTCTTTTCCGTGCTCATTCTTTGATTATGAGTGTGTCAACTATGAACTATTATTCTAGAACTTGCTTCGTTTATACATATCGAGACCACAGTTACGAGTTGATATATAGAGATGATAAAGGCACTTAAGTTTTAACCCATTAATTCCACTAAATAGCTCACCCTCACAAATTAACCCCTAGTGATCCCCTTTGATCCTGACAACCCTTTTTGTTGACTTAACCACTAAAATTAACCCCGGACTCTTTGTATCTGTTTTCCCTTTTCTTTTGATTAACCCTTAATCGAGTGTTGATTTGATTGCTACCAAAAATTTATTAGTTTGTTCTTAAAAAAAAAAATTCAAAGCTTGTCAATTTGTAGTTTGAAAAGAGAGCTTACACAATCAAAAGTGTAACTCCAATGAAAGCTCGTTTTAGTAAAGTATTATTTAGTTTATTTGATGAAATTCTTAGGAAAAATTTTAGGATAGGTACATATCAAGTCAATCTCGATTCTAACCTTCTAATTTCAGACTGTAACCTCATGAAACAACCCAAACCCGGCCCACGAGTCTCGACCGAATCTGGTATGTTCCGGGAGAAAAATATTTTCAAATTCGTTTGTTATTTTGGAAAATTTTGGTAGTTTTGAAGAAAGTTTGATTCGTGTTGGGTTCAATTGAAAACATTGTTATTTTTTTTGAAATCAGGGATTTATTAAAAACCTTGTTTTTAAATCAGAAGACATGCCGAATTTATTAAAGATTTATCTTTAAATTGGAAATCATTTGTATTTAGATGTAAAGACATTTGAGTGTTTATTTTAAGAAAGATTACTTAAGCGTTAATTTAATAAAATTTGTATCGTACCAAAATAATTAAAAGGCAAGCGTAAACAGTTCATACTATGGCCTTATTACATCAAAAACAAAACCCGAATATATCCAAATACGAAAAATAAAATAGGAAGTCCAAATTAAAAACAAACTCTGTGCTGAGCATGGCCACCATTAAGCTCCTGCCGACCCGGTCCATTACTGAGCGTCACCTGAAAACATATCCCACAACGGGGTGAGTCAAACAGACTCAGTGTATAACAACCACGCTAAGTCCTAATGATTCAGGCATATCAGATCATACATACACATATCACAATTTACAAATAATGATGCATTCCCAAACCCAAACCTAGATACCATCCGCTACACATCACGCGTACCGACCATCACACCGTGGGGACTACTCAGTCAACCCTCCATCCGCTACACATCATCGAAGGCAGTCGTTGCAGACGACGTGCTCATCGCCCTTATATATATTGTGGCATCGCCACCAGATAAAATTTTGTGACATGAGTCACCACATTTAGATTATGTGACCGAAGTCACCACATTCAAATATTTGTGGTATAAACCACCAGATCACTTTCCCTTTCCATATAACCCATATGCCCCATGTCATACAAATATGCATAAACCATGTCATATTTCTTATTCACATTCTTATAATTTCACATATGTGTTGTACAGATCATATTATACTCATAGTAGGAGTAGGTAAACGTACCTGAGTACTTTGTACCATTGCATGGTACCTTAGCCCACTTTGCACATTATTATAAACACATATATTAAATTTAATGCCGTAAATCTATTAAGACTTAGGGAAGGGCTACACACCTGATCTACTTAACGAGTTCACTGAAATCCCGAAGAATCTCGATTTAATGCTCTAGATCTTAGTCCCTACACTCGGCCAACGCTTAATATTTTAGCAAAAGCTTATTCGGCTGAAAAACTAAATCCCGAAGGATCACTGTAACCAAAACCCTTACCTTGCTGCCGATTTGATTACTAATCAAATCCCGAAACCTTGTGATGCTCCCTTTTGCAATCGGCCCACTACTACATCACTTAACTAGTTAGTTTTCAACTTTTGAATAAGTAAGAAACAGATCTAGTCACTAAACATGACCTTGGCCGAATGTCAGATTCACTTACCTTGTGAATCTTAAATCCTAAAAAGTGCTACTTGCTCTTGATGATGTCGATATCCCTATAGATATAAGTTAGAATCAGCCTATTACATAAGATCTATTAAAATGGCCTATGGTCGAATATCACCCATAGCTTACCTTAGATCTTAAAAGTCCTGAAAACCTTTTCCCTTGTAGTCGACACTAGCAAAATCCCGAAAGAATCCTTCACAGTTTCGGCCAAAGACATTAAGGGGATCAGCATTTTGATTTCGGCCAAAAGAAAAAGAAATAAAACGATGATAGAAGAATCCTTACCCTTAAGATTGAAATCGGCAACACCTTTACTTGTGCCCACAGAATTCGGCTATGGCCTAGATCTTAATCAATTGATTTCGGCTTTTGATGAATACTAGAGGGTTTCGGCTTCAACAAGGGAAAGAAAAGAAAGTTACAGAGCTTAGGAAGAATCGGCAATAATGGCCTTTAGGGAGAAGTTTCGGCTAGAACAAGAAAAAGAAGAGAAGATGACGGTTTTAGAGAGAAAAGAGAGTAATTGAAATAGAGGCCTAAAATGTTTAATGAAATTCAGCTATCCCCCTTTACTAGCTTGGCCGAAAATCCCTTCAAGAGAGTCCCTAGGTCGGCCACACTCTTCCCCTATCTAATCCTTAAATTTTCTCTTTATCACCTTATTCAAATTAATAAAATTAATCCATCATTTATCCCTTATCTAGCCGAATTTTTTAAAAGGATTAAACTGATCCCTTTAGTGCCTTAGTGCCGTCCACTACTGCTCACTCTTGTAGCAAAATAAAACTCTTTTATTTGCTTCCCTTGTGATTCGAACCTAGGCCCTGTCCACTACATATGTCGTCACCTACCAAGGCCCTAAGTGGCGCCTTCAAGCCCCTTTACCAAGCCTATTTTTGTGTCATATTTCCCCTACTATTTCTCTTAAGGCCTCCTCTGCCTAGCTTCCTCTTTTAAACTTAGAACTTAATATTTCCTAAGGCATTCTTCTATATTCTAAGGTTCTCAAAATTCATACAACACATTCATAACACACAAAGGCATGCTTTCACATATATTTAAGCACAAATGCATAAGCCCAAAATCCAGGATATTACAGTTCTACCCCCTTAAAATAATTTTGTCCTCGAAATTACCTGGATGAAATAAGTGAAGGTATTACTGTCGCATAGCTTTTTCCGGTTCCCACGAAGCTTCTTCCGATCCATGATTGCGCCATAACACTTTGACTAGAGGAACTGACTTCCTCCGTAACACTTTCACATCGCGTTCCAAGATCTGAATCGGCTCTTCCTCGTAGGATAAATCTGGCCTTAATTCCACCTCTTCAACTGGTACTACATGAGAGGGATCTGATCAATAATGACGTAGCATAGAAACATGGAATACGTCATGCATCTGCTTCAATTCTGAAGGCAACTCTAACTGGTATGCCACTGGTCCAACTCGCTTCAATACCCGATAGGGTCTTATAAACCTGGGACTTAACTTCCCTTTGCGACCAAATCTCATCACCTTCTCCCAAGGCGAGACTTTTAGAAATACTTGATCCCCCACATCAAATTCTATTTCCTTTCGCTTAAGATCTACATACTACTTTTTCCTGTCAGATGCCTCCTTTAACCGTGCCCGAATTACCTCAACCTTCTCCTCAGATTCTGCCACAATCTCTGGACCCAAAACTCGACGTTCCCGTAATTCCGTCCAATATGTAGGAGTATGACACTTCCGTCCATACAGTGCTTTATACGGTGCCATCCGAATACTGGCCTGATAGCTATTGTTGTACGCAAATTCCGCTAAAGGCAAATATTCTTCCCAACTTCCTCTGAAGTCTATCACACAGCCTCTTAACATATCCTCTAACACTTGGATTACTCGTTCAGATTGCCCGTCCGATTATGGATGAAAAGCCGTAGTGAAATCTAATCTGGTGCCTAAAGCCTGATGTAGAGCTTTCCAAAACCGAGACGTAAACCTTGGATCCCTGTCTGAGATAATCGACACCGGCACTCCATGCAACCTTACAATCTCCGCCACATACAACTTCGCCAACTTCTGCAAAGAGTAGTCAACTCGCACTGGAATGAAATGCGCGGACTTTGTCAACCGATCCACTATCACCCATACCGAGTCCTTCTTAGTAGGCGTAAGGGGAAGCCCACTAACGAAGTCCATGGTGATTCTCTCCCACTTCCACTGCGGAATCATTATCGGCTGAAGCAATCCTGATGGAACTTGGTGTTCAGCCTTGACTTGCTGACACGTCAAGCATTTGCCGACAAATTCGGTAACTTCTCGTTTTAGACCAGGCCACCAAAACTGTTCCCTTAGATCCCTATACAACTTAGTACCTCCAGGGTGCATAGCATAAGGGTTACTATGCGATTCCTGAAGAATCTTCAGCCTTAACTCCTTATCCTTAGGCATACAGACCTTTCCCTTGAAACACAATAATCCCTCGTCATTAATACCATAATCTTCCAACTCTCCATTCTGCACTTGCTGTAACTTAGGACTTAAATCCTTATCCACCAACTGACTTTCTTTTACCTCATTCAACCATGTCAGCTTGACTTACAACTCTGCTAACAAACTTCCGTCGTCATACAAGCTTAGATGTGCAAACATCACCCTCAGATCTGACACCACTTTCCGACTTAGGGCATCTTCCACTACATTCGCCTTGCCCGGATGATACTCTATGGAATAGTCGTAGTCCTTCAACAACTCCACCCACCTTCGCTATCTCAGGTTCAACTCCTTCTGAGTCAACAAATACTTAAGGCTCTTGTGGTCTGTGTAGATCACTGACTTTTTTCCATAAAGATAATGCCTCCATACCTTAAGAGCAAAGACCACTGTTGCCAATTCCAAATCATGCATCGGGTAGTTAACCTCATGAGGCCTTAACTGTCGAGACGCATAGCCGACTACTTTCCCGTCTTGCATCAATACGCATCCCATGAACGCGACTGAGGCGTTCGTCAACCCGAACAGCATTACTAAGAACTCATAATGGCCTTATCTTGTCCAAAAAACTGTCTTATGGATGTCTGCTTCCTTCACCTTATACTGATGATATCCAGACCTTAGATCTATCTTCGAGAATACTGCTGCCCCCTTCAACTGATCGAACAAGTCATCTATCCTTGGCAATGAATACTTGTTCTTGATGGTCAGCTTATTCAACTGACAATAATCTATGCACATACGCATAGTTCCGTCCTTCTTCTTCACAAACAAGACCGGTGCTCCCCATGGAGACACACTGGGTCGGATAAACCCACGATCAAGCAACTCTTAGATCTGAGCCTTGAGCTCAACCAACTCCTTTGGTGCCATTCTATAAGGGGCAATTGACATAAGAGCTGTTCCAGGCAGCAAATCAATTCCAAACTCCACCTCCCTATCTGGGGATATTCTAGGTAACTCCTCCGGAAAAACATCCACAAATTCCTTTACGGTTTTAACTTTACTAACCCCCCTTCTTTTGCATCCAATGCACTAACAAAAGTCAAGAAGGCCTTGCACCTTTTTCGAACCATCTTATCAGCTTTCAGTGCTGAAACTACATTAGACAAGTAGTTTCTTCTTTCTCCTATCACAATTATCACCTCATCCTCTGAGGTCCTTAACTCCATTCGCTTAGCTGCACAATCCAATACAGGCCGATGCTCCACTAGCCAGTCCATACCAAGTATAAGATCAAACTCTCTGAAGGGTAGTTCCATTAAGTTGGCAGGGAAAATCACTCCTTTAATCTCTAGAGGTACACTCCGAAAGATCTTATTCACCACTACAGTGTGGCCTAATGGGCTCACTACAGTCATCTCCCTATTAGAAAGTTCAGAGGCTAGGCCTAGAGTTTTAACTACTCTACATGCAAAATATGAGTGAGTAGAGCCAACATCAATCAGAGCAAAATAAGGCTTGTTAGCTATAAGGAACGTACTGGTTATGACGTCCGGCGCGTCTCCATCCTCCCTCCGGCGAACTGCATAAACCAGACCCGGCTGTCTTGCCTTTGTATTACCGATACCTCTGCCAGGTGCTCCCCGTCCTCTTCCAGCATCGTTACCTCTACCATTAGGACCACGACCTCTCTGCAGCTGCTGTCCACCTCTACCAACCTGATTAACACCCTGACCTGTGGGTCGACTCCCATTTATCTTTGTGGGGCAGTCCTTAATCATGTGTTCCTTGGACCCACACTTGAAACATCCTCCCGTCTTCTTCCAACACTCTCCTAGATGCATCTTCCTACACTGGGTACAAGTACGATACTGCCCTCCTGTTCCAGCCTGCTGACCCTACGCCCCATCAACTCTAGCCCCTTCTGCATATTCCCAGACGATCCTGACGATCCAAAACCTCTTTTTTGCCTGTTCCGATCAGTGTTCTGCCTTACAGAGTCCTTAATTCCCTCAGCTACCTTAGCCTTCTCTACCAACGCAGCAAACTCTCGCTCCTGGTGTGGAGCTATTAACAACCTCAGGTCATCCCTTAGTCCGTCCTTAAAACGAACACATCGCTCATGCTCTGTAGCCATTACTCCGCGAGCATACACGCTCAACCTTAGGAATTCAGCTTCGTACTTTACTACGGACTTATTCCCTTGAACCAGCCCAAGAAGTGCCTTCCTCTGCGCATCAGTGTAACGCGTGCCGACATACTTCTTCTGATACGCCGCCTTAACATACTTCCAAGTGAGATCCTCAGCTGTGGCACCATCCTGAACTGTGAGCCACCATTGATATGCTTCATCGCGAAGAAGCGACACTATTCCTTTTAGCTTCTCCTCAGCGGTCAGATCCAGCTCATCCATAATTCGCTCTGTCTCCTCCAACCAATACTCAACTGTACTGGGTGCCACTCCAGATACACCACGAAACACCTCAGCTCCATTAGCTCGGAGTCGCTTGGTTACAGATTTCTGAGCTCCCATACCTCCACCTGCTCCAGCCACCATCTTCAAAACTCGCAGCACCGCCTGCGATACTGCATCATCCCTCGTCTGATCTTGCTGCTTAACACCAACAGCTGGTGGTGGGGGTGGTGGTACCTCATTCTCAGACCCTTGACCAGACCTAACGGGTCCCGACACGGTCATCCTGCCTTTACCATGTCCTCGCACATTGCGACCACGTCCCCTAGAGCTCATTTCTACGATCGCGCTTTAATCTGATTAAGAAATTTTATGCATTAGTCATTGTTCCACTGATTACTTGCGAAGAATTTTTCTGAAAAGAAGTTTAATAGTAGTTCTTTTGATCATTCCGAGTTTCAAGTCTTTTATCCTAATTCAGAGAAGTACATCCATTCGGTAGCATCTACCACACACATTCATCATTCAAACATTGTTGTCTGTTCCTACCCCAAGGGTATTTTCGTGATTTGTCCTACAAGGGTATTTTGGTAATAAACCAGGGTCAATTTGAAAAATCTCTATAAATCAAAGGTATTTCAAAATTTGCAAAACTTGGGGTTATTTTTGAGAATTTGTTTTCCATATCGGTGATGTTGCAGAAAGTTTGGAAATCGGGGCTATTTTGGTAATTTGTAAGTCAGGGGTATTTTAGTAAATTTTCCCAAATCAAGGTATTTTGATATTTTACAAAATAGGGTTTTTGGATATTTTTGTAAGGTAAGCAAATCCTAGTAAAAATCGAGGGTAGTATGGTAATTTGAGATTTTTCAAACCAAGGGCATTTTAGTAATTTTACAACCAGGGGTATTTAGGTAATTTTGTAAATTGGAAATATTTTGGAAAATTTTCAAAAAATAATTTTCTCAATTCAAGAAGGTAGTTTGTCGATTTTTAAAACTAGGGTTTTCATAAAAAATATGGCTAGTCCCTTCCGGATTTTAGTCACTGAGTTTAGCCCGTGAGTAAGTCCTCTTGGTTAGGGTGAACCGTTACTACGCACTGCAGGATTCGAGCGAAGAGGAGGTAAGTCACGAGGACTGCTTAAATACCAGGCTCTTCCTGAATCCAATCCTAGACATGCGCACAATGGTTGCCACACCCTAACTCGGCGACTTAGTCACAAGTTTGTTTAACTAGGCTTTAAGTTTTATGAATTTCTATGTTGGGGTAAACTAATCCTAGGGTTCAAGTACTTCATATACTAATCTACGTTCCCATTCTAACCTTATACAATCATACCATAATTCACGCAACAGTTAGGGGTACTTACCTGGTGGACTTCGGGTCGGAGACTTAGGTGCCATTCCAGAAAACCTGCTCATTTTACAAAATCTTTCACAAAATTCATTTGGGCTTCATTTTGAAAACGTTATGGGCTTTAAACCCAAGGCCGAGAGTTTAAAACGGGCTCGATACTGTCTGAAACACCCCAAACACGCCTATGAGAGTCTCGTAGAATCTGGTATGTTCCGGGAGAAAAACATTTTCAAATTCGTTTGTTATTTTGGAAAATTTAGGTAGTTTTGAAGAAAGTTTGATTCGTGTTGGGTTCAATTGAAAACATTGTTCGTTTTTTGAAATCAAGGATTTATTAAAAACCTTGTTTTTAAATCAAAAGACATGCCGAATTTGTTAAAGATTTATCTTTAAATTGGAAATCATTTGTATTTAGATGTCAAGACATTTGAGGGTTTATTTTAAGAAAGATTACTTAAGCGTTAATTTAATAAAATTTGTATCGTACCAGAATAATTAAAAGGCAAGCGTAAACAGTTCATACTATGGCCTTATTACATCAAAAACAAAACCCGAATAAATCCAAATACGAAAAATAAAATAGGAAGTCCAAATTAGAAATAAACTCTGTGCTGAGCATGGCCACCACTAAGCTCCTGCCGACCCGGTCCATTACTGAGCGTCACCTGAAAACATATCCCACAACGGGGTGAGTCAAACAGACTCAGTGTATAACAACCACACTAAGTCCTAATGATTCAGGCATATCAGATTATACATACACATATCACAATTTACAAATAATGATGCATTCCTGAACCCAAACCTAGATACCATCCGCTACACATCACGCGTACCAACCATCACACTGTGGGGACTACTAAGTCAACCCTCCATCCGCTACACATCATCAAAGGCAGTCGCTGCAGATGATGTGCTCATCGCCCTTATATATATTGTGGCATCGCCACCAGATAAAATTTTGTGACATGAGTCACCACATTCAGATTATGTGACTGAAGTCACCACATTACAACCCGATCAAAGTCCTTTTGATCTAGTTATCATCTCGTATTACAGTGGTGGAGATTGGATTTTCAAGCAAGCCTATGGGATTAACTTTTCAGGTTTGACGTATGAGCGATCTTGTCTAACCCTTAAACACTTCTGAGAGATTTGAGTGAACCATAAGCGAGGATATCCATCCTTGTTGATTCTAAATTGAAAAGGTAGTCGTTTAAGGGAAGGAAAACACCTATATTTTCGAGATATAAAACTCATGACTTGCCTCGCTTGAACTTTAGGACACTTTAAATTAAATCTTCCATGTATGAATTATCTATGAATTAGGATAAGACATTGTCAATAAGAATTATAAATTGTGGGAAAATTCATTTTACTTGTAAGATGAGAATTTTGCTTGAGGACAAGCAAAAGCTTAAGTGTGGGGGTATTTGATAAACCGGTAATATAACATATTTTAATCCCGCATTTATTATGGTTTTTAGAGTTTTAAAGCCTTGTTTTATATAAAAAGGTGCTTTTAATCCTTTCTTTTCATGTCTTATACCTAGGAAAGCACCCGAGAACGAAAAGAACGCAAAATAGGCCTAAAATAAAGAAAAAGGGCCTTTCCACGAAATCAACACGGCCTGGACCAAGGACCACATGGCCGTGCCTCGGTGAACACCTGGAGCACGGCCTTCTCACCACCACACACAGCCGTGCCATCAAAGAAATCTGAACACGGTTAGGCCACGATTTGCACTGGTGTGTGACATGGCCGTGCCTCTGACACTGGAAAGAGTAATTTCAATCGGAAAAGGATACTTAGGGAGAAAGTATCTTATTCCAAGAGCCTATAAATACACCCCAAGTACCACTTTGAAGGGGGGTCGAAAGCTAGGCCAAGGAGCCAAGTCGAGAAGGTCAGAGTTAGGGAATAACGTGAGAATAGCCGGTCGATTGATCACCAAGAAGCCGAAATTATACTCAAGAAGACGGAATTCTCCTTCAATCCCAACAGAGAGTTTTAGGATTTTTCTTATGTTTTGTTTTATCTTTTCTCTTGTGATGTTTTATTTTCCTTTCATGAACTAAACCCTTCAGATACCTGAAGGGGGATGAAACCTCGACAGATGTTTATTATTTGATTTTTAAATTATATGATAAATTACTTAGTTTATTCTTAATTATGTTTCTTAATCAACATCAAATGTGCTTAGGTGGAGGAGGAATAGACCCTACCTAAGAGTAGATCCACATAATTAAGTGGAGTTGATCGGGCACCTAGAGATAGGGTTACGAGATTTTGCCGGATTAGGGTGAAACCTAATATAGGAATCCACTGATCGATTTACTGCTTTCCTAGGGGGTTATTATAAGCGAACGAGAGTTCCACTAATTAACCTAGGATTAGACGTTATTCACCTCAAGAAAGGGTTAGCACAGGTTAGGGAGTCTCACGGATCAAGCTAAGTAAAAGAAATCGTATAATTTAAGGTTAAGTAATAAAGTGAAGTTTAGGTGGATTCTTCCCGAGGGTATCATACAAATCAACTGAGTCTTTTCCAAGTTATCCCCAATCTAGTCTTCTTGTCCTTGTTCCTTTAAGTCTAGTTATCGTTACTACCATCCACAACCAACCTTTGTTTTCTTTAGGCTAAGTAGTGAAAAGAAAGTGAGTATTAGTCAATTTAGTTCCTTTGGGTTCGACATCTGGTCTTGCTAACCATACTACTGTCCGATAGGTACACTTGCCTTAACATCGTTGCCAGAGTTAGTCTCCAGGTTTGATCGTTCTTTTATAAATATTTAGAACTCTGATTTCACAGCGATCATAAAGCATGACATAAGGAGCTTCCTGGTCTGGGGGTAAGTGGCGTGTTACCTATGTAAGTGGTCTAAGGTTCGAATCTTGCTAAAAGCAAGGGAGTGTTTATTTTGCTACTGTGCCGTGGAGGTGCTGGAGTTTGATTGAAACACTGAAGTGGTTGAGGTGAATTCGAATTGAATGGTTGAGGGGAGGTTTGGTCAGATGGAGAGATTTGAGGAGGGATTTTACGAGGAAATCAAGAAAGTGAGGGGAGAGGTAGAAGTGTGCTGAAAGTTGACTCTGGCACTCAAGAATTCAGCCAGAGGGGGATTTTCAGTTTCGGTTTCGCTTAGTAAATGTTCTGCTCTCTGCAGAAACCTTTTTTCCCCATTTTTGGTTTTCGTGTTGTTTTCTCTATTTAGCCGAATGTGGTAAGGGTGTTTGCACTTTCTTCTGTTGCACTTTTTGACAATCTTTCTCCCTGGCCGAATACATCCTTCTTTCTTTTCATCCCCTCTCTTCTTCTTTCCTCTATGTTGGCCGAATAGACCTTAGTTGCCTCATTCGATTTTTTTCTATCTTCTCCCTTAAACAAATTCTCCTCTTCTCCCTCAAGTGTTGTGCTGCTAATTTTCGGTTCTGATTACTGTCGAAACCAGTCCTCTTCTTCTACCAGTTCTGATCAAATCAATTGAATTAACCGTCTGGTTCAGTGTTAAATAACAAGTGAAGTCTAGGTGGATTCTTCCTAAGGGTATCGTTTTAATCAACTGAATTTTTCCAACAGTATTTCTCCAATTCATTCTTTTTGTCTTTGTGTCTTTAGCTTAGTAGCTAATTAAAATTAGATTAAAACAACAACTTCACTTATTTTAGGCTAGATAATAAAAAGAAAGTTAGTATTAGTACTTTTAGTTCCTTTGTGTTTGACAATCCGGTCTTGGCTAAACTATACTACTGTTCGATAGGTGCACTTGCCTTAAGTCGTTGTCAGAGTTAGTTTCCAGGTTCGATCATTCTCTCTTTATAAATTTTAAGACTCGACGACCACGATCAAGTTTTTGGCGCCGTTGCCGGGGAACTGAAATATTAAGAAAACTCTATTTTTATTACTCGAGCCAATCTTTTTATTTTTATTTTTATTTTTTCCGCAAATCACTTTTATTTTTAGTTTAATTTCTAATTTTGCTAAATTTTCTTTCTTGCTTTTCCTAGCAGGTACCTCTAGTTTATGACTAGGAGGAACCCGAAAGGACCGTTAGTATACGACAGTGATATTAAAGCTACCGCTCGAAGGAATCGCAGAGAAATTAGGCGAGCCCTAAATTACACAGAAGAAGAGCAAGAAGGCAGATCCAATCTTACTGAAGGGATGGACGAGAATAATCCACCACTACAAGATGTGGCGAAAAATAATGCTCCACGTACCATGTATGATTATGCTAAACCTCATTTAACAGGAGCAGAATCAAGTATTGTTAGGCCTGCTATAGCTGCTAATAATTTTGAATTAAAACCTAACACTATACAAATGATTCAACAATTTGTTCAATTTGATGGTTTACAGGACGAAAACCCAAATACACATATAGCTAATTTTTTAGAGTTCTGTGATACCTTCAAAATAATTGGTGTTTCTGATGATGCCATACGTCTTTGGTTATTTCCCTTTTCATTAAGGAATAAAGCCAAACAGTGGTTAAACTCGTTACCACGAGGGTCAATCACTACATGGGATCAAATGACCGAAAATTTTTTATTAAAATATTTCCCACCAGCCAAAACGGCCAAATTACAGAATGATATTTCTTCTTTTGTGCAGATAGATTTAGAGACATTATACGACGCATGGGAGAGATACAAGGATCTCTTGAGAAGGTGTCCACACCATGGTTTACCCTTGTGGCCCCAAGTCCAACCGTTCTATAGCGGTGTGAACCCCTTAACGAGATAACTAATTGATTCAGCCACCGGTGGAACCGTGAACAATAAAACTCCTGAAGTAGCCTATGAGTTTATCGAAAAGATGTCACTGAATAACTATCAGTGGCAAGTTACAAGGACAAAACCAACAAAATTAGCAGGAGTTTACAACCTCGATGTAGTAACCATGCTATCAACACAGATGGAGATGATGAATAAAAAGATTGATAGTTTGTGTCCTTCGCAGGTACATCCAGTAATGCAGTGCGACGCAAGTGGAACTATGGTGAATCCTAAGTACCCACCCTACCAACCGGGCACGGAAAGCGAACAGATGAGCTATATAGGTAATAATTCCAGATCTAATAATAACCCTTATAGTAATAATTATAATCCAGGTTGGAGGAACCACCCAATTTTTTCATGGGGAGGTCAAGGAAATCAAGGAAATCAAAGACAACAACCTCCTCAAAATTTCCAAAATCAGCCCTATCCACAAGAAAAGAGGCCGAACCTCGAAGAGATGCTGACAAAATTCATGGCAACCACAGAAACCCATCTCCAAAAAACTGAGACAACTCTTGACAATCAACAAGCATCAATTAAAGGGATCGAGAACCAAGTTGGGGAACTTACTAAGTCAGTTAGACAACTTACTAAGATAGTTTTCTGAAATTCAATCAGAGATCTTAGAACAACCACAAGAAAGCTTGCCAAGCAACACTGAAACTAACCCAAAAGAGCAAATTCAAGCCGTAACAGCTCATGACAGTGAAAGGTTAGTGGAATCTAACCCAAGGCAAGAGCCTGTGGTAAGTGAAGGTAAGGTTTAGGTAAGCCATGATTTACCAAACTTGGTGATCACAGAGTACCAACCCCGTGTGCCACACCCCGATGCGACAAAGAAAGACCACACAGAGGAATAACTCGGTAAGTCTCTTAAACTTTCAAAGAAATTTCATATTAACTTGCCGTTTCTAGAAGCTCTTTTGCAGATGCTAGATCCTAGACCTCGTGTCGATAAACAAGAAATTCATGAGGAACGAAGGCTTTGGATCGATGAACCTGACAAATAGAAAACACACTTCAAAGATAGACTAAAAACACACGAAGCAAAAATGAGGCAACTCCACGACGAACTTAATAATGGGACAACCCAGCTTAAGATAGGAGATCAGGTACTCAAAATCTTCCCAGATGGAGCAGTCGAGGTAACACATTCTAATTTCGCCGCTTTTGAGGAAAACATTACTCGACTTAAATTTTATATCAATAATCAAATTGATCGCATGAGAAAGGATTTTCACCTCCTTAAACCACCATGACCATACGAATGAGAGGTAAAGTCTAGCTTAAGACTATAAAAAGCGCTTCTCGAGAGGCAACCCGAGCACTAACCCCGTTAATTTTAATATTTTTTATTTTTTACTTTTATTCTTTCTTTTAGCACCTAACCATAAACTAACCAAAGTACAAATTTCCATACCACACGGCCTTGCACACGGCCGTGGCCGTGGCCTTGTGGCCACCACGAAGGTACAAGGGTGGGGGCAACTACCAGATCCATAATTTCTATTTAACCCCCTTCTTCCCTTCCTTTTCCTGTTATTTTTCTTCTTTCATTTTCCATTATTTACTTTTATTTTTATTTTTTCTTTATTATTTTCTTCTTATTCTTCGTACCAATTAGATTTAGCTTAGGACACAATAAAATTCGACCGGCTACTTCGAGGATTCAATTTCAAACGATTCAAGACGCTTCCCCATGTTCACCTCCAATCCTATCCGGCTTCTTTTTAATGACTTTATCCAAAATTGAGAAAGTTTTACTTCTCTCCCCATTTTATGATTTTATGATTATATTGCTATTATTTATCTTTGTACATTGAGGACAATGTACATCTTAAGTGTGGGGGGTTAATTATAGTATTATCTGAAAATCCCTGAATTATGCCTTGATCTTAAAGTAAGCTTCTCATATTACGATTTGAATGAAATTTTCTTTGATTTATGATTCTTGTTGATATGTTTTAGAGTAAGTCATTGATAATTGTGCATTGATGATTTAAATTTGAAGAATACTAGAGAATCAAGCATGATAAGTCTATTTTTAAGAAAATTAAAAAATTTTTAGGTTGTTAACCTAAATTTGAATATTATCTTGAAATTTGAAATTTACAAGGTTGATATCAAAACACCCATAATTTTTGTGAGATTTTGAGCCTTATAGAGCATATATTCTTTTTTCGTGCTCACTTATTGATTATGAGTGTGTCAACATTGAACTGTTATTCTAGAACTTGCTTCGATTACACATGTCAAGACCACACCTATGATTTGATATACAGAGATGATAAAGGCACTTAGGATTTAACCCACTTACTTCATAAAAAGCCTACCTTCATAATTAACCCCTAGTAAACCCTTTTTGATCCTAACAACCCTTTTTATTAACCCACCCACTAATATTAACCCAAAACCCTTTGTATTTGTTATCACCATTCCTTTTGACTACCCTTATAATCGAGATTTGATTTGATTAGTTACCTAATTACATTATTTCAGTAGTTGGATTTATCCTTTATTATTTGATTTGTTCTTAAAAAAATGAAGTATATTCATTAGTAGTTATGTAAGTGAGCTTACATGTTTAAATTTCAATTCTAAAAGAGAAAAAGCTCGTATTATTATTAGTTTTTAATTGATTAGTTCATTTTCCTAGTTACATAACCTATCAAGTCAATCTCAATTCTAACCTTCTAATTCAGCCTTTATCCATACCCTTAACCTAAGCCCCGTTACAACCCTGTCAAAGACCTTTCGATTTGTGTATCATCTCATTTTATAGTTGTGGAGATTTGATTTTCATGCAAGCCTATGGGATTAACTTTTCATGTTCGACTTTTGAGTGCTTAATTTTGAACCTTAAACACTTTGAGTGATTTGAGTGAATCTCTAGAGAGGATGTTAGATCTTGGCGATTTCGAATCAGAGGTAATTATTCAGGTAAAGGGAAACGCCTATGTTTTCATGCTATAAATATATGACTTTGATTTGCTTGAATCTGTAGGACTATTTGAGTTAAATTATCCATGTATAAATTATCTATGAATTATGATGAGACATTGTTGATAGGAATTATGAATTATGGAAAGTTCGTTTTAATTGTAAGTTGAGAATTTTGCTTGATGATAAACAAAAGCTTAAGTGTGGGGGTATTTGATAAACCATAAAAGTAACATATTTTAATCCCACATTTAGCATACTTCTGGATGATTTATCCCTTGATTTATGTAAAAAGGTGCTCTTAATCCTTTCTTTTCATGTCTTATACTCAGGAAAGCACCGGAGGATAGAAAGAACGAGAAACGGGCTTAAAACGGACCACATTGGGCCAAGAGAGAAATCGACACTGCCTGGCCCAAAGCTAACACGGCCGTGCCTCATTAAAGAAGTCCGAACACGGCCTAAAGACGACGCACATGGGCGTGTGCCAAGCCCGTGTCCCTATCGCTGGAAAGAAGAATTCTACTCGGAAAAGGATACTTGGAGGCTAAAAAACACATTCCAAAGCCTATTCAAACACCCAAATAGGAATCCTATTTAGATTAGGATACTTGCAGACCAAGTAAGGCATCTCAAAGCCTATATAAACACCTTAGGGGGCAACTTGAAAGGGAGTTCGGCAGAAGCCAAAATGGGCGGGTAGCTAGGCCAAGGAGCCGAGCCGAAAAGGTCAGAATTGTGGAAATCACTCGAAAATAGCCAGTTGATCCATCTCAAGAAGCCGGAATTCTACTGAAGACAGCGGATCTCTCCTTCAATTTCTTCAGAGGGTTTTAGGGATTTCTTATGTTTTGTTTTATCTTTTCCTCTGAGATGTTTTCTTTTATAGTTATGAACTAAAACCTTCAGATACCTGAAGGGGATGAAACCTAAGACGAATCATGTTATTGTTTTCTAAACTATATGATAAATACTTGACTTGTTCTTAATTATGTGTTCTTAATTCTTATGTTAATATTTCTGGGATATTGATTCAAGTATGATGTGCTTAGGTGGTGGAGAAAAAGTCCCTGCTTAGGAGTAGATCTAGCATAATTAAGCGGAGTTGATCGCATTCCTAGAGACAGGGTGACGAGATTTTGCCGGATTAGGGTGAAACCTAATATGGGAGTCCATAGATCGAGTTAATGCAATTCTAGGGGTTTTAATTAGAAAGAGATTTCAATTAATCAACCTAGGGTTAGACGTTATTCGCCTCGAGATAGGGTTTAATATAAATTAGAGAATCTTACAGATCAAGTCAAGTGAATAAATCATTTGGTTCAGTGTTAAATAACGAGTGAAGTCTAGGTGGATTCTTCCTAGGGGTATCGTCTTAATCAACTGAGTTTTTCGAACAGTATTTCCCCAATTCATTCTTTTTGTCTTTGTGTCTTTGACTTAGTAGTTAATTAAAATTAGATTAAAACAACAACTTCACTTATTTTAGGCTAGATAATAAAAAGAAAGTTAGTATTAGTACTTTTAGTTCCTTTGGGTTCGACAATCCGGTCTTACCTAAGCTATACTACTGTTCGATAGGTGCACTTGCCTCAAGTCGTTGTCAGAGTTAGTTTTCAGGTTCGATCATCTGTAAAGTAGGACTGATGGTGGTGTTTGCTTGACCAAATGTAGGTTGGTGTATGCTTGAGCGACTGTTCGTGAAGAATCGAAACCAGGTGTGTAAACACTCCCAAATCATAAACCGGGAAAAGTCGAGAAAGTATGGCAATTGGTGCTACACGAGCGTACGCTCGCTCGTGTGGTAATCTGAACGCATGAAACGCGGGCATTCCACTACTGAAGCCACCATAAGTGATTTCGTGGTCTTGGGCCGTTTCGGGCCATGTTTGGTTGAAATAGGTTGTGTGGGCCCAATAGGCTTGTGGGCCCCATACAGAAAAACCGCACAAATGTGTGAAGAATATAGGGCCAAGCCCGAGCCCATTTTTGGGCTAAGTGGGCCACACGATGGTGTGGGCCTACATTGGCCGTATTATGGGCCTTGGACCCATTTGAACTATTTGACTGTTAAGGTTGCACGGGTCGCCCGAGAGGACTATGGACGTACTGATGGTCGGTAAGTACACCTAGACCCTAAATTGATAAAATGATTGTTATGCCCTTATGCTATGTATGAGCATGCCATGATATGTATATGTATGTTGCATCCATGTGAGATATGTTGCATGGGATGGGATTATTATGATTGGAGAAAGTGTACTGTACTGGTAGCTCTACTGCAAATAGGGGTGAGCAAAATCTGATTCGATTCAAAAAACTCGATAAAAATTTCAAATTTTGAATTAAATAGTTTGAGTTGTTTGAGTTAATCAAGTTATTCGGATCAACTCGAACAAAAAATTAAGTTTTTCGATTTAACTCGAATATGAATTACACAATTCGAGTTATCCGAAAATCTGAATAAGAAGAGACAAAACTACGTCGTTTTGATAAATGTTTACATTTTTAAAAGTTAAAATTCAAAATAATTAAGTTAAAAGGAAAAATTACGTCTTTTTGATAAATGTTTACCCATTAAGTTAAGAGGCAAAATCATTATATTGTTCATGTAGTTAAATAATCTTGTACTTCGTCTACTAGTTAAATAATCGGTCCATCTAATCGCAACATTAAGTATAAATAATAGGATTCGTTAACTCGACTCGAAATTTTTTGACTGGATTCGATTCGATTCGAAAAAAATTCAAATTGAGTTCAGTTGCTAAAATAGGATTTGTTAACTTGACTAACTCGAAAACTTTTTACTCGATTCGGCTCGACTCAATCGAATACTCACCCTTAGCTGCAAATATGTTTAGTGCCGCAATCGGTGCTAATTTTTGGAGTGTAGGGATGGGTGGGTGATTTTATCTTCACGTGGAGCGTTGGGCTGGACGGAGTGGACTGTAGAGGCTGGATGGGTAGGATTTCTAATTGCATGCTTAAACTATTACTGATACTGCTATAGGCTATGGCCCACACTGATACGGATACTGTAATGGGCTAAGACCCAACTGAACTGGATTATTATTGATTTGGCCTTGGGCCTAGACTATACTGGCTTAAGGCACGATTGGCCATTTACTTGCATGGGGTTACACACTGAGTTTTTGTAAACTCATCTCTCTGTTTATCTGTACATGTAATCCCCAGTCTTAGGCGGATCAGTGCTGCGAGGGATTCAGAGGTGGCAACACAACCGCACCTATTTATATATATGAGTTTATTTCCTATAAATTTGATTTTGGTTTTTGTTATGTAATAAGGCCTCTTTAAGTTTTAACTTTTAATTTGGAGATTTTTACTTATTTTAATTTACATCTGAGTAGTAGTAGAATGCAGTATTTTTCGAAAGATAAATTGTTTTCAAAACACCACGTTTTCGTAACTTATAATAAAAGCTTCTGCATCAAACTTGGCTTTAAAGTATAGTAACAAACTAATATGATCAACGTTCTACTAAAATAACTTAAGTTTTAAAAGAACAAGATTTCCTAAATTTCTATTAAGATACATAAACAAGGTTTAATAATAAGCATGGATTTTCTAAAGAAATGATGTTTTCAAAAAACACTTCAATGTGATATCACCAGATTCAGCCATAACATCTGGGCCAGGTTTGGGGTGTTACAAAATATGGCTAGATATAGCTAAATCGAGCTACAAAGATCATTAAAAATGGGGCTAGGATGCACTTACTTTGAGCTTGAAAATGAACAAAACCCTAGCTATGTCTTCTCTTCAATTTTCGGCACTTACGGAAGAAGATGGACACCAATTTTGACTTCTTTTTCCCTTTTTATTAATTTATTAACTAAATACCCAAAATGCCCTTAAGGCCCTTCCTTGAGATTTTTCCCTTCCATGTCCATTTTTGTCTATCATGAGATATAATGGTCTAATTACTAAATAAGGACCTCTAATCAATTTTTTAATGCTATCTCATACTTAAAACTTCTAAAATCTTATATTTTTCAATTTTTGCAATTTAGTCCTAAAAGATAAATTGATCACTAAATCAAAAAATTTTTCATGAGCTTTTCACACAACCATGCAAACATATCCTGGACCTCATAAAAACCATAAAACATATATTTCTACTTTGTAATTGTAGTCTCGCAACCACTATTCTGACTAGGCCCTAAATTAAGCTGTTACACGAGCACTATAAAATTGGGAAATTAAAACAGAGTAAGCATTACATGCTTAGTAAGTTCGTATAATGGAAACTAAACTTACCAATCTCGTTTATTAAATCTAAGCATACAATATCATGTTTTCCATCCATTAGCAAAATTTGCCTAAACACATGTATTCAATCAATCATGTTAGTCACAAAAATCTTCATATCAATCAAGTAAATATAAATGAGCTCATCAAGCAATATTCTTTCAAGTCATTATCATTTCATCACAAAATTCTCATACCAGGTCAAGAGTTGTGTCCGTTGAATCATTGAAATTCTGATGGATACTCAAGTAGTACACTCGAGGTGTACGATTCAATAATCCGTCAATTCTTATTCAAGGGTACCCATTAGGGTACATAACCAAGGAACAGACTCTCGAGCCACATATCGTATAACATGATTACCAGTCCATGCTAAATCCTTTATATAACGTATGCTTAGAGCTCGATTAGGATTACCAGTCAAGGCTAAACCCTAATCATAACTTATACTCGAGAGACATTATATCCGGATTACCCACTCGGGCTAAATTCTTTCTATAGTGAGGTCAATACAATTATTCATCCAAGCTAAATCCCATCTGTAACAAATGCTGGACCTCATCCATTTCGGGAAAGCACATATATTCATCGGAATTCAATATTCAATCGGGGCTTAACCCTTTATCACCATTCAAGCATATATTAAATTTCTCCTTATAACATTCAAGTAGTGTACATCAATATAAGTCACATTCCATACAAGCATAACAGTCAATTAAACATATTTACATGCCCGATTAAGTTACACGAACTTACCTCGACACTTGTTTTGCGTAAGTAATCTACTAATCTGAAACATTTTCCTTTCCTCGATGTAACTGTGAATTTGAGTTGTTCGGATCTATATAAATAATTTTAATCATAAATTTCACACATTTTATACTCATTTGGACTCAATTTACGTCTTAGGAAAAAATACCATTTTGCCCCTAACTTATCCATAAATTCCAATTTCGTCCCTAGGCCCGGAAAATGAAATTTGTGCAATTTACTCCCTATTCCAAGCCTAACCAAAATCCCATCACAAAATTTACAGCACATGTATTCATAAAAATTTAGAACTTTTCATCAAATTTCACAACTTTACATTTTAGTCCCTAAATCATGTTTTCATCAAAAATCACTTTGTAAATGTTGTTCATCTATCAACAACATTTCATTTTCTACCATCACTTTTTAATTTTTCAGCATATTCGTCCATGACCCAAATTTCATACCTTGATACTTTTCAAATTAATCCCCCAAATAAATAGATTAGACTATCCCGATTCCAAAAATATCAAAATTACTAAAAACGGGACAAGGAAACTTACCCAATTAGGCCTTGAAAGTCTCTTCTCTCTCTCCTAGGGTTTTCATGTGTATTTAGGTTGAAGATGAATAAAAAGATAATAATTTCCTTTTTAATTATTTGTCATCTTTTAATTTTATTAATTTCCAATTTAGTCCATTGCCTTTTCTAATTTTTCCATGGATGAGTCATTATAATACCTACATGCTTTTCTTTAATGGTCCAATTACCATATAAGGACATCTAGTTTTGAATTCCATAGCTATTTAATCCTTATAGCTGCTAGAATTCAACTTTTCACATTTTATGCGATTTAGTCCTTCTCGTAATTAAGCACTTAATCGATAAAATTTTCGTATCAAAGTTCTCATACGACATGTCTATCATAATATGGACCATATAATAAAATAAAAATAAGCTTTATTTTCAGATCAGATTTGTGGTCCCGAAACCACTGTTCCGACTGAAAAATGGGTTATTACATATACATCACCAAATATACCAAAATAAGCCAAGTCACATGGCTATACCCATAGCTAAACATACTTTATTTACAAGCCAAATCAAATGGCTAAAACCATTACAAACACATAGACCATATAAACCACAACTCCTATACATGTCATATAACCAAATACACAAGTTCAAAAGTACCAAAATGATGGCTTGATAGTGTGATGAGATCTCCGACGACTCCCAAATCTGAGCAAGCTTCGATAAACACTATAAAATACGAAAAAATAAACAAAGTAAGCTACTAAGCTTAGTAAGCTCATATAGTTAATAAGTAAAACTTACCATTCTTTCATCATTCAAGTGATATAAACATAATGTACTACAAAACCATTTAATCACAAAGTTAACATGATTTCTATACATACCTGTACTAATACGTATTTATCTCACACCATTTCATAACTTCGATATACCCATTAAACCATTTGGAATAATATCGGATACTCGAGAATCTCGCACCCTAAGTGCCAATACATAGCCGAAGCTATCTCAATCTCATATCTCATATAATGCTCACTCTCGAGCTATCAACGAGTCTACTCACACAAGCTGACGGTCATGACGTAGCTATAAGGTACTGCTCACACAAGCTGACGACAATCCGTAAAACATTTCAGATAACTCAGCCACTGATAGGACGTACGGACCAGGACCCAAACACATAACCCCTAATGACATGTCATTCGTATCCTAATCTACTCCTAAGGTTCCATCGGGATTTCACATTGCTGAATCTTCATCGAACATTTCTGTAAGGTTATACTCATCAATAATTAATATATAAAGCATTTAAAACACATTTATATTAATATATATTAACATACGAACTTACCTCGATTCACAAAAACGACGAAATGGATCAATTAGTCCAATACTTTTTTCCCCCGGTCTAGATCCAAACTTCGTTTTCTTTATCTATATAATATCAAATTTAACTTATTCAATTATCAATCTATTCAATTTAGTCCAAAAATTACATTATGGCAAAATTACACTTTTCCCCTAATAATTTAACATATTTATAATTTAGTCCTTAGCTCATAAAAAATACAAATTCATGCAATTAAGTCCCTACCTATGCTAGCTAAATTTTTCTTATTACCATAGCAGTCCATATTTTTCATTTATTTCACATTTCTACCACAAAATTTCTACATTTCTCAAATAAATCTCTAATTAACAATTTTATCAAAAATCTCTTAACAAATGTTGTTTATCTAACAACAACAATACATTTTCTATCATCAAACATCAAAATATATATACATTCATCAATGAAAAATCCCTAAACCTTTAACATTTTTTGCAAATTAGTCCCTGGACTAGCTAGATTAAGTTACAACAGTTCGGAAAACATAGAAATCATTAAAAACGGGACAAAAACTATACCTAAATGGACAATAGAAGCTTGCCGAATGAAGAACCCTAAATAGCTTGTTTTTCTACTTCAATTTTCTATGAAGAACACTTTGGGGAAGATGAGAAAATTTTTGTTTTTATTTAATTAACCTTTATTTACTAAATACCAAAATTAACCTTTAAAACACTTATTAATTACACCAAATACCAAGCCACTATCATCCACTAATGGGCTATTTACCACATAAGGACCTCCACTTTAAAGTTCTATAGCTATGAGACACTTTTAGCTAATAGAACTGAAGTTTTACACTTTACGCGATTTAGTTCTTTTTTTCAAATTAAGCACTCAAACGATAAAATTTCTTAACGAAATTTTCGTACAATCATACTATCATGCTATAGACATTAAAATAATAATAAAATAATTATTTCAACCTTGGATTTGTGGTCCCAAAACCACTATTTTATTTGACTAAAAACGGGATGTGATCGCTGGAATCAGAGCTTTAAAATTTATAAAAGAATGATTGAACCTAGAAACTAACTCTAACAACGATTAAAGCAAGTGTACCTATCGAACAGTAGTATAGCTTAGGCAAGACCGAATTATCGAACCCAAAGGAACTAAAAGTATTAATACTAACTTTCTGTTTATTATTTAGCCTAAAATAAAGTGAAGTTGTTTTAATCTAAATTAACGACGACTAAGCTAAGGACAAAGACAAAAGGAACGAATTGGGAAATAACTTGAAGAAAAACTCAATTGATCACGACGATACCCTCAGGAAGAATCCACCTAGACTTAACTTGTTATCTAACCCTGAATCATATGATTTATTTACTTAGCTTGATCCGTAGGACTCCCTAACGTATATTAAACCCTCTCTCGAGGCGAATAATGTCTAACCCTAGGTTAATTAGTGGAACTCTCATTCTCTTATAATAACCGCCTAGAATAGCAGTAAATCGATCTATGGATTCCCATATTAGGTTTCACCCTAATTCGGTAAAATCTCATAACCCTATCTCTAGGCATTCAATCAACTCCGCTTAATTACGCTAGATCTACTCTTAAGCAGGGTCTATTCCTCCTCCACCTAAGCACATCAGATTTGGATTAAGCATGCATAATTAAGAACAAACTAAGTAGTTATCATATAATTCAAAAATCAAATAACCAGATTTATCTAGGTTTCATCCCCTTCAGGTATCTTAGGGGTTTAGTTCATAACTAAATAAGAAAACATCTCAAGAGAAAATATAAAACAAAACATAAGAAATCCGTAAAACTCCCTGAAGGAATTAAAAGAGAGCTCTGCTCTCTTGAGTATAATTCCGGCTTCTTGGGATGGATCAATTGGCTAACTTCAAGCGATTCTCACAATTCTGACCTTTCCGGCTTGGCTCCTTGGCCTAGCCTGGACGCCGATTTCGGCTTCTGCCGAACTCCCCCTTCAAGTTGCCCCATTGGGTGTTTATATAGACTTTGAGATGCCTTACTTAGCCCTTAAGTATATTAATTTAAGTAGAATTCCTAATAGGGTGTTTGAATAGGCTTTGGAATGAGGAGTATCTTTTCCCGAATGAAATTGCTCTTTCCAGCGACAGGGGCACGGCCATGGCACACGCCCGTGTGGATCGACTTCAAACCGTGTTTGGATTTCTAACTTGAGGCACGGCCGTGTAAGTCAGGGTTGAGGTCGTGCTCTAGGTGATCGGTGAGGCACGGTCGTGTGGGCTTTGGGCCAGGCCGCATCGATTTCATGCTAAGGCCCATTTACTCTATTTTGGGCCCGTTTTATGTTCTTTTCATCCTCGGGTGCTTTCCTGGGTATAAGACATGAAAAGAAAGGATTAAGAGCACCCTTTTACATGAATCAAGGGATAAATCATCCAAAAGCATACTAAATATGGGATTAAAATATGTTATAATTACGGTTTATCAGGCTGTTACAATACCAATCCCGTACAATGCGCAAAACAACCTATTTTCATGCTAATCTTACTCTATCCTATGTTCATCGGCTCAGAATATTCCAATCAGTGATTGATACCATATCAATTCATTACTTTTATTACCGAACACATGCATCAGTATTATCCATCATTGTATAATTAAGTTTTTATAATATACATTTAAAATGTATTAAAATTGAACCAAACGAACTTACCAGACTAAACTACAATGACAAAGGTACAAGGACTATTCAACTTCTCTATGCCATGATTTTCAGCCCATTCTTGATCTAGAATAATAATTTCATTCAATTAACTAATTCCAACAATGAAATTCACTCATTTTATGTAATTAAGTCTTTTTAGACAATTTTACAAAATTGCCCCCAACATTTTACTTTTATGCAATTTAGTCTCTAAGCTCAAAACTTGCAATTTAACCAATTTTAACTAAAACTAATTTAGTTGAATTGTATAGCACTCCACTACAGCATATATTTTCTATTATTTCACATCAATTCCTTGTAATTTTATCACTATAACATTTTAGTCCTTAAACATTAAAATTACTAAAAACTACTTTACAAAATAGTCCTATTTAACAACCAAGCTTAATAATCTACCATAAAACTTCAAAAACAACTCAAACTCATCAATGGAATAATCTATAATATTTAACAGTTTTACAAATTAGTCCCCAGGTTAGCTAAATCAAGCTAATACGAGCTCAAAAACATAAAAATTATAAAAAAACGGGATAAAGGATCACTTACATACCCTAACCTTAGCTTGACCAAAACTTTCTTCTCCCATAACAATGGCCATTTGATTTCCATAAGAAAAGAATGGAAGATGATAACTTAATTTAGTATTCTTTTAATTTAACCTTTTATTTACATAATTTACAATCTTAACCTTTACATTATGACTTATAAAAATAAATAAAACATGTCCATATTTGTCCATCAAATGAGAATATGATATAATTACCATTTAAAATGGTTTAATTGCACAATTGGCCCTTCAATTATTTTAAAATTTTAACTAAACAAGCTTAATTTCAATTTAACCCTAAACTAATTAGGACTAAATAAGCAAATAGCCTAAAACTAGTGGATTAATCATATCCACCACCGCTTGGACATTTTTACCATGGTTTAATCACCATTTTGGTTACTTTACTAATTTAAATCTATAGCGATTAACTTTTACCACTTTTACAATTTAATCCTTTTACCTTAATTAAGTAACCAATCGTCAAAATTACCGGACCAAACCTCAATTCTCCTATAATATGACTCTGTAAACATTTAATAAAAATCTTTACGGCTTCAAGTTATGAAAATGGGTCCCAATGCCTCATTTTCAAAAACCACTTGACTTTTAAACTGAACCACATATACTAACCATTAATTCAATTAATTAAAATTCATCAAATGAAAATTCAATATAAAAACTATTATTGACTCGTATAATTTAAATACTAATTTTACGAACTTACTCGTCGGAAACCACTGAAAAATGGGTTGCTACACACTAAGTCACAAATATAATGTCGTATACATGCTTATCATTTCCTTTGGCAAACCCCTATTCACTGATCTTATTGACGATTACCTATTCGTCACAGTTTTGGGCAATTTCTTGTTTGCCAAACTCCTTGGCAAACCTAGCTCATCTAGCCCGATAATTCTAGGCGCTACTTCAGGATGTTACAATTGCGAACCCAAACAGAACTATCTACAAGCAAAGATAAGGGAAAAGCTAAGCTTCCCTAAGTTTTCAGCAAATTGGTTAGTGTTCAAGGATCGCCACTTGTATTGCAGATCATAATGTTAATTAGGTGCTTAGGGTTTTGACCTAATTTTTAAGAGTAAGTCTTTTCTATACCTTTGTTTAAGTATTTAAATATGTATTTTTATGAACAATGATATGTTAGCTCTATATGGCGAGCTCTATATGATTTCATGTTTTGCAACCTCTGTGTTAAGTAAATGATTTGAGAAGGTAACCTTTTGAATCTATTAGATATAATGGCATGCCATAGGATAGTGAGTACTCGTCTTTATTTTTATGCTTTGGGCATTGAGCCCTGGGACAGGATGGAAAGATAAGGGAATGTCGAGCTAAACTCCATTCAATCGGACATGTTGGAGTGTTGAAGAGTGTTTAGCATTGTTCTACACTAATGATACATGTTAAGGACTCGTTTAGTCATTTTAAGGCGTTATAATGAGATTCACTTATCCAAATAGAATAAAAAATTGAATAAGCTCGTGTTTCTAAAAGCATAAGTTTTTACTAAGTTAGCTGACTGCAAGTGTTTGCGAACCAGGCTTCGCACAAGTATGGCAAACCCTGTACATAGTTCAGTAACTATGACTATGTTTCTATTTAACTTATGTTTTATGCATTCTTTGTGATTATTCTTTCCTGTTTGATGTGAGCCTGACCACGTGGGCCTTTGATTGGGCCAAGACTCAATTCTGCTTCTTTATTGGGCCACGAATTAAAGGGCCAAATTGGGTTTTACCCCCATAACGCAAGTTGGGTCCAAACATGAAGATTGGCCCAAACGTGAGGGGCCCAAATCCAAGCCAAAATTCAACCTCTTTGAAGTGGTTATCCCAGTTATATTTTTCAGCCACTTAATAGTGGTGTAATAGCCTGTTTTTAGGTCATATCAGAATTGTGGTTTCGAGACCATAAATTCAAAGTCAAAATATTTATTTTATTATTATTTTAATGTTTATGTATGATATTATGTTGGTGTGAAAATTTCGTTAAGAAATTTTATCATTTGATAGGTCAATTTGATAAAAAGGACTAAATCACGTAAATTGCAAAATGTTGTTCTATTAGCTAATAGTGTTAAATAGCTATAGAACCTTAAATTTTAGGTCCTTAAGTGGTAAATATACCATTAGTATGTTAGTGGATGTTAATGGTTTGGCATAAATGAAATTTTGAATTAATTTTAAGGTTAAAATGGTATATGGTTAATAAATGATATAATAATTAAAACAAAATTCATTTTTGTTTATTGTCATCTTCACCTAGCCGAATATACAAGAGAAAGATGCCATTTTTGTCTTCAACATTTGAAAACTTTAATTTTTTCAATTAAGGAATGATTTTTGCTCGGTTTTTAATGATTTTTACGTTTTTGAGATCGTTGATTTGTATTCTAGGTAGCCCATACCTTTGATTTTGAATCTGTTAAAGATTTAACATGTTTCCATTGTTGAATGTTTGAGTAAATTGATATTGATGATAGATTATGAAGGTTTATTGATAGATTTACTAGTTTTGTAAAGTGATTTTGTAACAGTTCGGTTTAGACCCTAGTCAGAATAATGGTTTCGGGACCACAAATCTGAGTCAAAAAAATATTTTAATATTACTTTCCGAGTTTACAGCATGTGAATTGGTATGTGTGAAATTCCTGTGATTTAATTTGATCGTTTGTGTGCTTAATTTGAGAAAAAGGACCTAATTGCATAAACAATAAAAGTGACATTCTATATGTTAATGTGTTTAATTGAGTTGACTTTTGAATATGATGGTCTTAAGTGGTAATTAGACCATTTTGAATGATAATGGACATTAATGGCCTTAATATATATAAATATGTTTTATTTGTTTATTAAAAGGTTAAAAATGTAAATTGATTACTAAGATTTTATTAAATAAAATAAACATAAAAAAATAGGCCATTATCATCTTGTTCTTGCCGAATTTGAAAGAAAAAGAAAGAAAAGAAAGCAATATAGGGTTTGGCCTTGATGTTCTTTGATTAAGGTATGTGTTTTGGTCCGTTTTTGATGATTTTTACGTTTTTGTGATCGTTGCTTATCATTTTATCAGGCCCATGCCTCAATTTTAGAATTTGATGATGACTTTGAGTTATGCCATTGTTGGTGTTGTGAGCTTGGTAATGTTAAATGGTGAAATATGGAAGCTTGATGTTAGATAGATATGTTTTGTATTGGGATTTTTGATAAAATTGACTATTTTGGGCTAAATTGTGAAAATGAGAAATTGAAAGACTAAAATGTGAAATAAATGAAATATATGGGCTTATATGAAGTATAGTAACATTCAACCTAGCATGGGTAAAATGAAATTTTTGTAATTTGTGATTTTATGAAATAGGGACTAAAATGTCAAAATATGAAAATGTGAGGGCTAATTTGTAAAATTTCCTAAATGTGTGTATATGGATTGGATTCAATGATTTGATGAATAAAAGAGTTAAATTTGAATGTGTATAGATCAAGAACCAAAGAAAACAAAATTAGATCGAGGGAAATCTAAAGTAGTTGAATAGCAGTTCGTTTGTGCTCTTTCCGTACGAGGTAAGTCGATATACAAATAAATGTGTTTGAATTGAATTGTTATTGCTTATATGTGAATGAATTGTGATATATGGCCGTTCAAGCTGAATATGTGGAATATAGGAAAGTGCTGATAATGTGATGACATCCGAAAAGCCCCGTATGAACCTTAGGAATAGTTAGGATACGTATGTCATGACATAGGTTTTGTAACACCCCAAACCTGGCCTAGAGGTTAGGCCCGAATCCGGCGTGTCACATCAGAGGGATAATTCAAATGATTTTGCTAATTAAAAATTTAAGGCCCAAAATCCTTGAGTCTTGTTAAGTAGTGAAAAAAAACTCATTTTATAATTTTAAGTACTTCGGAAAGCAAGTTTAAACGTAAGAAATTTATTTAGGTTTAATAATTAAGTAAACAGCTGAAACAACAAAACCCAAAATCTAAAGTCAAATCGAAGTACAAGGCCTTATTACATCCAACAAAAATAAGCAATTAAAACTATGTCTTTAGAAACAATTAAATAAAAGTTTAAACATCTTGTGGTGTAGCCATCTCCGAGTCCTCTCCCACGTCGAGCCATTTACTGGGGATCACCTGAAACATTAAATAAAGGGTGTCAGTTTCGAAACTCAATGTGTACAACCCTTGGCATTCAATTCAATATATAATTATCACATTGGCCTGAGCCCTATCAAAATTGGTGGTCTTGGGCCTTGGCCCACAATGACCTCATATTATATCAGATCATATCATATCATATCATATCATATCATATGCAAAACAAGGTAATGCAAAACCCTCCCCAAAAATCCATCCGCTACACACCATTTCCCTTCCAACCCTACACACCTATGGGGATTTCTAAATCGACCCACCCATCCTCTACACATCACAGGTAGCACTCATAAGGACACTACTCATCGTTGCAGCAAAGCTACTAATCACATAATGGGCTTAAAGCCACCGGTGGATCCATGGTCGCCAAGCGACTATGCGATCCTCAAATCTTCCTCCGTCCCATAATTCCCACCCATATGCATCCTAATCAGAATATCATATGAATGCAACATGCACATGAGTAACATCCACAAAACTCATACTCATCACATAGGGGTATTTTTGTTATTTCACAACCTAAGGGTATTTTCTAAATCTACTCTACAGGAGTATTTAGGTAATTTTGCAAAATAAAGGTACTTTGGAAATTTTGTAAATCAGGGATATTTTGGTAATTCTACAAATCAAGCGTATTCTGGTAATTTCATAATTCGGGGCTATTTTAGTGATTTTACAAATCTAAGGATGTTTTGGTAATTTTCAAACTAAGGGTATTTTGGTTATTTTCAATCAGGGGTATTTTAGTAATTTTACAAATCTAGCGATATTTGGTCCCTCTAGGGTTTTAGTTATGAGCTTTGGCCCATTTACAAGTCCTTGCGGCTAAGTGAACACACACTACGCACCAGGTAGGATTCCAGAGAAGAGGAGGTGGGCCGCTAGGGCTGCTTAAGTACCAAGCTCTCCCTAGACCCAATCCTAGACATGCATATGCCCGTTACTACACTCTAACCTAGCGACTTGTCCACAGACATGTTTAATTATTAGAAAGTCTTATGCGGTTTAATAGTTGTTCAGTACTAAGCCTAAAGTCCATAAAACCGTAGCATAGTGTCTACGTCCCCATCAAGCCCATCAACCCATTTCACGTTCATATAACCTATAATGGCCACATCACATTCTTATGGCCCACTAGGCCCAAATCTCAGTCATATGATCCATTAGGCCCAAAACAAATCCAAATCATGTAACATGCCTGCCTAGCCCAACTCATATAATCAAATTAATCCATTTCATCAAACTTAGCCTTAGGGCCCATCGGGCCCATTTAGCCACTTTTGGCTTTTCGGCTTTTCGGCATGGTCGATTTCATGTGTGCATAGTGTTTGTACACACCTGGTTACAACATGTGCTATAAACCCCTTAATCACGAACCTACAATAGTCACCATTTAACGATTAATCTTGGCTTCATACACACTTTATCAAAAATCAAAACCTCACTGTAACCTTACCGTGTGCCACACGTTCTAGTAGCCCTTCCTTGGATACTATTCGCGAATATCCTTAGATCTGCACCCAAACATATATCATCAAAATCGAGTGACTAATTTTTCACATAAGTCACCCCTATAAGCCATACACATATTCGGCCATTCACTTAATCCACCATCAAGTTGAGTACACCTACCCTTGCTAACGATCCTACCACGCTTGCAATCTTTGAACCTTATCCTTGTTACCACAGAGTTAACGATAGGTCAGTTAGATAGCCTTTCGGCTTTTAGCAAAACGTACAAGAGAGGTTAAATGAATTCTTACCAAATCCACTTTCAATCCTGTGGCCTAATTTCGGCTTTTGAGATTAGTATGGTGACAGAGACAATTTGGCACCAATAGGGAGAAGAAGAGCAGAAGTGATCGGCTAGAACTAAAGGTGAACAAGAGAAGGAATTTAAGAAGAGAAGGTATAGGGAATTCGACTAGAGAGAAAACCAAAATTTCGGCAAAGGAATGATGGGTTTTTTTTGGCAAATGGAAGAATTTGGCTAAGGGGGAGAAAAAGAAATGTAATGGAACCCAAGGAACCTCTGCAAGGAATTCGACACCTCCTTTTATAGCCAATAGTCAAATCATACCTTTCCTCACAGTCCAATTCAGCACCAACTCTTCCCACCTCTCATCTTCTAATTTTCCTCCATGGTATCTCCCTTATCTCATCTGAAATTCCCTCCTTTATCAGCTCACAAAACCAATTCAAACACTTCAACAAACGAGTCCAAATTCCACACAACTCTGGTCGTCCACTAAGCAAAATAAACAGTCCAAAAACACCTTACCACTACTCGAACCTTGGACCTCTTCACGCCACCTTGTAGCTCCCCTAGTGATGCCACCTTGCCACTGGACCACAAGCCCATTTGTGTCCTATTTTCCCCTTAATCTGCTTAAGAGTCCTAATGCCTAAGGCTAGGGTCCACTAAAGCAAGAAAAATAATTTTTTTCCTACGGTCATCCCTATCTCTAAGACTTCAAATAATCCCAATAATACTTTAAAATTAATATTCAAAGTGCTACCCATACATACCAACCTCAGTGCACAGAATTTTAAAGTTTTGGGATTTTTGGGGCATTACAACCCAATAGGCCCAAATCTACTAGGCCCAAATTTGGGGCGTTACAATTCTACCCTCCTTAAAGAAATTTCGTCCTCAAAATTTCCAACTAACTATCAATCGTACTACCCAAGTCTCACCACTATGCTTTTGCTGTGCACGCCAATTCTAAAGCCAAAATAAACACTCAGTATACTATGGTACGGTACGCACAATTATTCACATTTGGAGCGTCTTTGTCCTCTTGGCGATGTGCTGCATAGACCAAAGCTAGCTACCTCACCTCGGCATAACCTGCACCACTACCTGGTGCTCCACGGCTACGTTCATTACCATTATCGCCCCTGGCTTGTCCACGGCCCCTTGGTGGTTGTTGACCACCCCTTTATGGATGAAAATTACCTCTACCATTGGCACGCTCCTGATTTGGCCTTCTCGGGCACTCTCTAACCTTATGCTCCATAGATTCACAGCCTAAACATGCTCCCATCCTCCTCCAACATTCGCCCGGATGCCTTCTCCCACACTCAGCACAAAGTGGTATTCCAATATTAGCAGCAGCAACAGGGGCCACAGCTCTAACTGGCCCATTCACTCTGGCCATCCTCATGGGCCTCTGTCTGGCTCCCATAGGTTTCATATTTCACTTGTTCTTACCCTTCTCTTTCTCTCGATTGCGGCACTCCATGCTCTTTACCTCCTCCACTATCTTTGCTTTCTCCACCAAAATCGAGAAATCTCACTCCCTCTCTGGAGCTATAAGTACCCTAAGGTTATCCCTTAGTCCATCCTCGAACCGTACGCATCTTTCATACTCTGTTGCGACTATCCTCTTGGCATATCGACTAAAGTGCAGAAACTCAGCCTCGTACTCTGCTACTGGCTTATCTCCCTAAGTCAGACTGAAAAACTCCATCCTTTGGACATCCACATAGGCCGCTCCAATGTATTTCCCCTGGAATGCTGATTTGAAGAACTCCCAAGTGATCTGCTCCGGTTGGTTGCCCTCATTTACGGTCAACCACCACTGATAGGCTTCCTCCATAATTAAAAATATCTTCCCTTTTAACTTTTGTTCAGCCGTGCAATCCAGATCGTCCATTATTCTTTTAATAGCTTCCAACTAATACTCTGCCACACTCGGGGCCACCCCCGCTACTCCTTTGAAAATCTCTGCCCTATTAACTCAGAGTTGCTCCCCGATCGACCCCCGACTCCCCGTACCATTATTGGGCCCAACGACCCTTTCTAAGATCCTTAACATGGCCTGTGATACGGCATCCTCCATAGCGGTAGCCCGTTCATATGCTCGCCTTTCAGCTACTGGTGAGGCCGGAGCCTCCCCTACTCCAACGTTGGTCATATTGCCTGACTCGGACGACCCTGCCCTAATACTTCCACGGCCTCTTGCACCTCTTCTAGCGCTTATCGTTGCGTGCGTATTTCTGGATTAGAATTTTTAAGAAATTAGTTCATAGTTTCACTGTTTAAAACAAAAGTCTTATGCATTTAACAATTTTCAAAGTTGTTTCGCGGTCGAGAATCCACTACAAGCTTAAGTTTCCTACGGGCTTTTATCGCTGAAAGCCTATTTTTAAGTAGCCCATTATCTATACAGTTTCGTAATTTAAACAAATGTACTGCAGAAAACTTACTAGGCTCGACGTCGAGGGCTCGGTGAACCACACTTCAAGAATCCTGTAAAAACTTTTTAAAACCCAAAATCTAAGGCCGATTTCACAGCCCGAGCTTTGCAACCGGGCTCTAATACCACTAAATGTAACACCTCAAACCCAGCCTAGAAGTTAGGTCCAAAGCGTGCCACATCTGAGGGATAATTCAAATGATTTTGCTAATTAAAAATTTAAGGCCCAAAAGCCCAAACTCCTTGAGTCTTATTAAGCAATGAAAAAACCCATTTTATAATTTTAAGTACTTCAGAAAGCAAGTTTAAACGTAAGAAATTTATTTAGGTTTAATAATTAAGTAAACAATTGAAACAACAAAACCCAAAATCTAAAGTCAAATCGAAGTACAAGGCCTTATTACATCCAACGAAAATAAGCAATTAAAACTATGTCTTTAGAAACAATTAAATAAAATTTTAAACATCTTGTAGTGTGGCCATCTCCGAGTCCTCTCCCATGTCGAGCCATTTACTAGGGATCACCTGAAACATTAAATAAAGGGTGTGAGTCTCGAAACTCAGTGTGTACAACCCTTGGCATTCAATTCAATATATAATTATCACATTGGCCTAAGCCCTATCAAAATTGGTTGTCTTGGGACTTGGCCCACAATGACCACATATCATATCATATCATATGCAAAACAAGGTAATGCAAAATCCTCCTCAAAAATCCATCCGCTACACACCATTTCCCTTCCAACCCTACACACCTATGGGGATTTCTAAATTGACCCACCCATTCTCTACACACCATAGGTAGCACTCACAGCGGCACTACTCATCGTTGCAACAAAGCTGCCAATCACATAATGGGCTTAAAGCCACCAGGGGATCCATGGTCGTCAAGCGACTATGCGATCTTCCAATCTTCCTTTGTACCATAATTCCCACACATATGCATCCTAATCAGAATATCATATGAATGCAACATGCACATGAGTAACATCCACAAAACTCATACTATTTGTGAATATCCCTAGATATGCACCCAAACATATATCATCAAAATTGAGTGACTCATTTTCACATAAGTCACCCCTATAAGCCATACACATATTCGACCAATCACTTAATCCGCCATAAAGTTGAGTACACTTACCCTTGCTAACGATCCTACCACGCTTGTGTTCTTTGAACCTTATCCTTGTTACCACAAAGTTAACGACAAGTCAGTTAGATAGCCTTTTGACTTTTAGCAGAACATACAAGAGAGGTTAACCGAATTCTTACCAAATCCACTTTCAATCCTGCGGCCTAAATTCAGCTTTTGAGATTAGTATGGTGACAAAGACAATTCGGCACAATATGGTGAAGAAGAAGAGAAGTGATCGGCTAGAACTAAAGGTGAACAAGAGAAGGAATTTAAGAAGAGAAGGTATGGGGAATTCGGCAAGATAGAAAACCAAAATTTCGGCAAAGGAATGATGGGTTTTTTTTCAGCAAATAGCCGAATCATACCTTCCCCCACAGTCCAATTCGGCACCAACTCTTCCTACCTCTCATCTCCTAATTTTCCTCCATGATATCTCCCTTATCTCATCCGAAATTCCCTCCTTTATCAGCTCACAAGACCAATTCAAACACTTAAACAAACGAGTCAAAATTCCACACAATCTAGCCGTCTACTAAGCAAAATAAACACTCCAAAAACGCCTTACCACTACTCGAACCTTGGACCTCCTCACGCCACCTTGTAGCTCCCCTAGTGATGCCACCTTACCACTGGACCACAAGCCCATTTGTATCCTATGTCCCCCTTAATTTGCTTAAGAGGCCTAATACCTGAGACTAGGGTCCACTAAAGCCAGAAAAATAAATTTTTCCCTATGGTCATCCCTATTTTTAAGACTTCAAATAATCCCGATAATACCTTAAAATTAATATTCCAAGTGCTCCTCGTACATACCAACCTCAGTGCACAGAAATTTAAGGTTTCAGGATTTTTGGGGCGTTACAACCCAATAGGCCCAAATCTACTAGGCCCAAATTCAGGGCGTTACAGGTTTTCGAAATATGTGTTATCATGTAAGACCATGTTTGGGATGTTGGCATCGATTTGTGATTTACATGTAAGACCATGTCTAGGACATCGGTATCGTATTTGGTTTCGTGTAAGACCCTGTCTGGGACTGAGGCATCAATACTAATTTCATGTAAGACCTCGTTTGGGACGTTGGCATTGTATGAGTTTTTTTCGAGTTATCTGAGTATCTTATTTAATTTTGAACGATTCAACGGGCACTCCGAGAAATGAATGATTATGTGAATACTGAATTCGATGCAAGTACGTTTGAAATGTATGCAAAGTGTAAGTATGAAAAATAAGTATATGTGAAAAATGTGAATTGAGATAAGATGAGTTTTATACATATGTGCTATGATTAAATGAGCTACATAGAAATGTGATAGGTTTGTAAGCAAGTGTTTAGGAACAATTGAGCCAAATGGGAAATATGAATTTGCTATTGTGTGATGCCATAGTTATATGAATGAAATGGTTTATAAATGTTATATGTGATAAGTTTATTTGTATATGGCTTACTAATCTTTTGAAAGCTTACTTTGTGTGTGTTTGCATTGTTCTATAGATTATCGAAGCTACTAGAAGCTCGGGGATCGTTCAGGATCATCACCACACTATCAAACTATATTTTGGTACCCTTTTGGAATGTACATATTGAAGTATGGCATGTATAGGCTAGAAATGTTAAGATATGTTTTGGCACATGTATATATATATCCATGTGATATGGCTTGTTAATGAATGTGATTATGGATGAATTTAGTCTAAGCTATGTGATGTAAAAGTTGGTATGTTTTGGCTGCATTTGGATCATAGTTTGATGCTTGTAGGTAAACCCAAAATGGGTGGTAATTTGGCCTTGCAAATGGCCTATAATTGTCCACACGATTGAGTACACGGGCGTGTGTCCCTACCATGTCCTTCACTGTCCCAATTGGAAGCTAATTAGCATTACACACGAGTGTGTGACAGGCCGTGTGACTTAAGTCAGATTTGCACACGGGCGTGTGACAGGCTGTATGATTTAGGTCAATTTTGCACACGGGCTGGGACATGGTCCAAGGCACGGCCGTGTGAGGGAGACGGTTTAGCCACATGAGCCTGTGCCCTGTTTAGAAAGAAAATTTTTCTATGTTCCGCAAAGTTCTGTATGAGATCAGTTAGTCCTGAACTCTCTCTAAAACATGTTTAAGGTCTTACAGACTTTCTAAAGGGGCTATATGTGTATGAATTATTGTAATATGATGTTGTATGATTGATGATATGAAATAAGTATGAAATGTTCTGATATGTCCGGTAATGCCTTTTAACCCTAGTACGGCGACGGATACGGGTTACGGGTGTTAAAGATTTTTTGAAAAAAAAATCAAAAAGGGATTAATTTGTGAAATTGTAAAATTATGTGGGTAAAATTGTGAATAAATGAAAAATATGGGCTGATAGCAGAATGGGTAATATTTAGCTAGCATGAAATTGTATTAAATTGAATGAATTGTGATTTTATGTGGTAAGGACTAAATTGTAAAAATGTGAAATAATACGGGTAAAAATGTAATTTTGCCAAAATGTGTAAATTGTGCCAAATTGAATGAAATGATGATTAAATAAGTAAATTTTGATATTATATAGATTGAGATAAATGAGATTTGGATCTAGAACTAGGGAAAATAAAGTATCGAATTAGTCGACCTAATACAACATTAAATACTTATATTCATTTGAAATGTATGTATATAATTGAGTAATTGATATACTTGGAATAATAATGCTTAATTGCTATAGATTGATGATTACGTAGCCCCATTTGAACCATATGAATCCGTAGGATACGAGTGACATGTCACTAGGGTTACTGTTTTGGTCGAGCTCCTGCATTTGTTGCGGACTCACCACAGCTCGTATGAGCTTACAGATATTTCAGCTCGTAAGAGCTTACTATTTTCAGCTCGTCATAGCTTACCATTTCAACTCAATAAAGCTTATTGCCCATCAGTTCAGGAGGAGCTTACTGATCATAGCTCGAAAGAGCATAAATGAAAATGGATTGTCAGTTTATTAATTTATATACGTAATGTATATCAACGGGCATAAATTCTGTTATTGGTTATGTGAAAAAGCTATGTGTTATACGAATGAATTACTGTTATATGGATTAAGTACTGTTTAGATGAATGAGTTACTGTTATCGAATGAATTACTGTTTATATGATTGAGAGTCAAATATTACAAATGATGTAAATGATATATGAATTTGATATAATACATTGATGTATGAAATTGAGATAAAGGTTGATTATATGTATTTATGAGACTAACATATTGATGAATGTTTGTTATAGGCATTTGGCAAGTGAATTTGATATACTTTGTTTATTTGTTTGATTTTGTCTAAATGGTAAGTTAAATTCTTAATTATACGGGCTTACTAAGCTATAAATCTTACTTTGTTTATTTTCCACGTTTTATAGAGGTTATGTAGCTCGCTCGATTCAGATAAAGTCAGAGATACGCATCACACTATCTAGTTGTCGATTGTTACCTTTGAACTAATGGATATATGTAAATATGGCATGTATAGGCTAGTTATAAGATGTTTGTTATGGCTATTTGAGATACTATCAGCTGTGTGTCCTCTAGTGTTGATATTAAATTGAAGTTAGTATGCTCCACACAGTCTCACACACGGGCGTGTGATTGGCCATGTGGTATTAGTTAGTATACCACCTAATTTGCACACGGCGTAGCACACGGCGTAGCACACTGGCGTGTAACTTGGCCGTGTTGCATAAGTCAGTATACCCTAAAGGTTTGGCATGGCCTAGCACACAGCTTGGGACACGGGCGTGTGTGGCCACTTCGAAGGGCAGATAAGCTAGACACACAAGTGTGTGGTTGGCCGTGTGACACAAGTCAGTATGTACCCCCTGTTTTCACACGGTTGGTGACACGAGCGTATCTGATGGCCGTGTGAGATACACGGCCTGGACACACAGGTGTGTGTCCTCTGTTTTTTGTGTAAAATTTTTAAAGTTTCATGAAGGTTTTATAAGTTACCGGTTTGGTCCCAAGCCTCTCTAAAAGCATGTTTAGGGCCTCTAGGCTATTATTGTAACGCCCCGAATTTTGGGCCTAGAAGTATTGGGCCTTGTGTATGGATCAGTAAGGAGGTTGTACATAAGTATTTAATTGTGCAAGGAAATGACACAATTAAATGTCTTCTTCAGTGGTTAAGGGCCCTGAATAGTGTTAGAGAAGTCCTGGGTTCAAACCTGGGCTTTAGCAAAAAAATTGGTTTTAAGTGGATAAAACCCTTGATGCTTGGATGTAGGCCTTTTAAAATATTGTGTTAAAAAAATGACACAATGAAGCATGTGGTCTAGTGGTTGTGGTGTCATTAAGGTTGCAAGGGAACCTGGGTTCAGGTCTTGGCTCTTGCAATTTATTTTGGTTTTTCTTTTAAAGGAACCTAGACTTTGGCCTTTAAACCTTTTAATTAATTGAAGGTAAAATGTGACACAAAGAGCCTATTGGTGTACTGGTGGTGGTGCTACATGTGTGGCAAGGGGTCTGAGGTTCAAGGCTTGGCTTGCGAAATTGTATGTTTATTTTGCTGCTTGAGCTGGGGAGGTGTTGAAACTGGACTGGAACTCTGTGGTTGAATTCGTCATAAGATTTTGAATTGAATTTGAATGGGGAGTTGGAGTAAATCAAGGTGGATTTCGTGGAGGGACTAAAGGAGTGATTCATGGGGAAAAATAAGGAGTTTGAAGTGTGTGGGAATGTTGTGCTGAATTGGTAAGGGGAAGCATAGGAAATTTGGTTAGGATAGTTTTCTTTCATTTTCGCTTTGGTTTCGGTCACTTTTGCCTTGGGAAAAAACTGGTTTGTGTTGCCGAATTGTTCTTTTTCATTCACCTCTTCTCTTTTACATTTTGTCTAGCTGAATATATTTTCTCTTTTCCCATCAATTTTATTCTTTCTTTTTGGTTATTCTCCTCTAGCCGATTGCCTCTTCTCCATCTTTTCTCTTTTCTCTTTCGATATTCCTCTCTGCTATTTGCTCTTTTGGCCAAATATTCTGCTTCTCTCTCTATTATTGGCCGACTGTTTCAGTGCTCTACATTGGTGTTGTTTCGGTCTTGCAAGGGTTCTGAGGAATCGATAGGTACACATAAGTTCTCTCTGTTGTTTCTCTGTTATTGCAATATGTGTTCAAATCCGTTTCTTCTACTTTTTCTAAAAGTCGAATACTCCTCCATCTTATTCTTTGATTACCGAATGTTAGTTTTCTAAGTTGATCATTGGGTTTTTAGATATCTACAAGAAGTGACAGGGTGCAAGCATTTCAGAAGCGATTGAAATTCTTTTGTTATTCAATCAATAGCTCTCGATGCGTAAAGAGGATTCTAGTAGTAAATTGATGGCAAAGGTACTGGATGTGTTTCAGCGTGTAGCCTCTGCTCCCAAGTTTAAGCGGTGTAAGGTGTCGGTTGTTTGGGATTTTTCGCCAGGATGCGGAAGGGTGGCTGCATCAAACTTTGGATTAACTAGGCAAATCACAGTCGATCGATCTAGTCAAGGCATGTGGTATCAATTTTTCAGTTAGGTGGTTGCTAAGAGTTTTTCTTAACATTATTTGTTTAGTGATTAACTGAATGTTATGTTTGAATATAGGTTCTGACGATCGTGAATTCTTAGTACTCTACGTGATCAGGTGTGTAATAGTACCCTGTATTCGATAGTAGGCGGGAAAGCTGATAGAGTGTGCATATTTATATGCAGTATTCGATGATCGGCTGAAAAGCTGAAAGTATTTGTTGTTTACACTGCTATGACTGTAGATCGGCAAAATGCCAAAAAACCAAAAATATGGCGTATGATGCCATAAGAGCGTGCGATCGTGCGTGGGGTGAACCGAGCCCACGAACATGGGCGTTAGTCTATAGAGGCCACCACAAGCGCTCTCGTGGTCTTGGGCTATTATGGGCTTCGATGGGTCGAAATGGGCTGTGTGGGCCCAGTGAGTTTATGGGCCCACACAGATAAAATGTTTGTGATGTGGTAAGTGTTGTTTGGACTGTGACATTTACATAAATGTGGTTGTTTCTGGGCATAATAGGCCACACGAGTGTGTGGGCCCACTTAGGTCGAATAATTGGCCTCAGGCCCATTTACACCGTTGTGTCTATTTGGGGTTATTTAAGTCGTCGAGGCGACGGTGGACCTTCTGTTGGGTCGCTGAGACCCCGATTTGCAAAATTACCGAAATACCTTGATTTAAAAAATTACCGATATACCCTCGATTGGCAAAAATTACCGAAATACCCCTAGTTTGCAAAAATACTAAAATACTCTTGATTTGTAAAATTACCAAAATACCCTCAATTTGTGAAATTACCGAAATACCCATAATTTTTAAAATTACCGAAATACCCCTAATTTTTGAAATTATCGAAATACCCCTAAAGGGTAAGATTACCGAAATACCTTATATGGTAAAATGACTATTTTTCCCTTGTGGGTAAATGACTGACTTAGATTATGAATTTGACTGATTTGACTGTGATTGTATGACTGTGTTTTAACTGACTTGACGGTGGTTGTATGACTGATATGCTTGTAATATATGTCTAAATGATTGTTACTGAGCATGGCCATTTTGCATACACGTGTAATGATTGAGCATGACATACACGACATATTGTACGGGGTCGAGATATTGATACGGAGGAAGTTCTAATAGGGTCGCACGGGTCGTATGAGATGACTGTGGATCCAGTATTGATCTGTTAAGGTCGTACGGGTCGCATAAGACGATTGTAGACCGATGGACGGCTTAAAGCCGCGTAATCTGATTATGGCTCTGTGCCTTCTTGACTATGGCTTTGTACCAATCGTATTTACCCGTGGCTATGTGCCTAACATATATATTGATGACTCTGGGTCGATCATAATTACCCGTGGTTGTGTCTCGATTATATTACCGTCGCTGATGGCTATGTGCCAAATTTATTACAGTTACCGATGGCTTTGTGCCATCCTGATTATGGCTCTATGCCATCCTGATTAAGGTTTATAACCATTCTGTTTATGGCTTTTAGTCGTTCTGTCCACAGCGCCGAGCCGTTCTGTTGACTTAGTGCCGTAACTGGTACTAAGTTTGGTGTGTTGGCTGGGTGGATCGATTTTATCTACAAGAATGTAGGGTTGGTACGGGCGGTGTATTGGCTGGATCGGGGTGGGATGTATCCTCATATTGTTGCATATTTGTTTATGAGATTTGTCATTATACTGGGCTTAGGGCCACTTGTTCTGTTATTGGTTTGGGCTAGGCCTAATTGATTCTGTTATGGGCTGTGCCCCAAATGATATTGTAGTGGGTTTTGGCCCACGTATGCTCTGAACTAGACTGCATCGTTATCTTATTCAGGGCTTTGGCCCGCATCGCTTTGGTTTCAGATATCGATCAAGTACTCTAGTCGAGGGATTACACACTGAGTTTTTGTAAACTCACCCCATTTTTAACTGTGTAGGTAATCCCAGTTAGGAGGATCGATCGCGAGGGACTCGGAGGTGACCACACGATCGAGGTCATATGCTTTGGACTTTATATATGTTTTAAATTCTGTTTTGGGTTTTAATTTATGTAATAAGGCCTCTCTGGATTTAATTCTGAATTTGGGATTTTGTTACGTTTTATATCTGCTAGACGTAGATGAGTTTTCAACCCAATTACTGTTTTTAAAACATACGTTTTAAACTTCTTTAACTTAAATTAGCTTCCGCAACTAAAAGATATTTTAACGAAGTTAATAACGTTTTTAAAAGTGATTAACTTTTCAATAAACCATGTTTTGAAACTGAACGAACACAAACTAAGGCTTTAGTTTTTAAATATTAAGGAGGGTTTTCAATGAAAACATGATTTTCGAAAAACACTTCAATGTGACACTCCAGATTCGAGCCTAACTTCTGGGCTGGGTTTGGGGTGTTACAATTATAAGGGACTAATTAATTGAGATTGAATGATGATTGTATGAAATGATTGAATGCTTGAGAAAAGTACGATTATAAGTGTTATAAGTTCGGTAATGCTCTGTAACCCTATTTTGATGTTGAATATGGGTGAGAGGTGTTACATTTATTAGTATTAGAGCTCTGGTTTAGTCAATTCTAGGACTAACGTAGCATATATGAGTCTAGTTATACATGCCATATAGAACCTGTGATAGTGTGATATCTCCCAACTCTGACGAAAATTGTTTTAATTAGACAGATATGCTTTCCAATCGAGCTAATTTCGATAGTGTAGAAAGTAGTACTCAAATATTTGAGCGAAAATGTGTTTATGATGTGTTGAAATTCATAAAGGTATGAATAAAGGTTCATAATATTATGTTATTAATAAATGTTATGTTATGTGCATGTATATGTGAGAGTTAAATTTGAGGTTTTACGACTCTCACCCCCTTATCAGTATAGTGTTACAATGAAATCTGTAAGATTTATATTGAATATGCTTACATGTGTGGGATTACAGAGATCCCTGATTGAAGGATTAATACTGTGGTCAGATAAGAGAATGAGTCAACAGTAAAGACAGTACTAGAAGAGATATTGGATCGTTTTGAAGGCTATAGGGATAATGCAAAGTCACTATTAAAGAAGAAGTTGACTTCAATGAAACAAAATATTCAGGTATGATATCTAAAGAATGTATTAACTGGGAGTTCTACTTAATTGATTTCTGTTAGTGATGGGATAAAGAGGAATCAATAATGACAGAATTAGACAGTGGAATAATGTTTGAATTGTAAAGATATCTGAGCACAGCAGTATAGTTGAATAGCTTATAATGATCTCTTCTGGGTATTCTATGTGATCAACTATTCTCAGAGGTATATGTGGCTATTTATTTTCAAATGAAACTCTTATCATATGAGAACACTAGCTAAACATACTGATAGATGAAAGCATTGTTAGTCTATTTGGGTTATGATCGGCATTGCTCTATCTTTCCCTTGTATTTTATTCCATTGTGTTGATAGAAAAGTCGATGGTAAAATCCATATGATGATAGTATTCTGTTTCTACTAGTTATTATTTTGTTGAATATACATAAAGATTATATTACTTCTGTCACAGTTGGTTTCAGTGCTTATGAGTGATATTTTCTTCTAGAATTTCTCTGGAATATCATAGAGATCTTTTTCATTCTATATGGGTTGTAATTTTCAGAAATTCTGTATAGTTCCATACCTTTAGATTTCGCTACCTCGGTTTATTATGATTCTATGTGATTATCTGCAAGAGACATTCTTTTCTCGGAGATGAATATATATCTATTATGATTATAATTTCTAGTTTGATCATGGAAGTAAAGTGGAATTGTCATCAAATTTATAGAGATTATGTTTCTGCATTCATTTCTATTGAAACTATAGATTTTCTTTTGTGTTCAAAATACATTATTAAGACCTGTGATATTATCTATTTATATTGTAACACCCTGAATTTGGGCCCAGTAGAATTGGGCCTATTGGGCCTTGGGCATGGGAGCGTTTAAAACTTTTGAGAATAAGAGAATAGCACTAATGCAAGTTGGACTTATTAGGTGAGTGGTTTTGGAAGGTTAGGGGGCTTCCATGAAGTCTTGGGTTCAAACCTGGGCTTTAGGAAAAATTTTGGTTTAGGTGAATAAAACCCTAGTTGTAAGTAAGTAGGCTTTAAGAATATTGTTGAGGAAAACATGACACAAAGAGCTAGTTGGTAAGGTGGCTAGCGGCGTGGATTAAGTTACAGGGGAGCCTGAGTTCGAAACCCTTTGCATGCGAAATGTGACTATTTTGCTAATTTGGGATGGTTTGGGAGGATTGATGGAGGGATCCCACATCGGGAAGCAAGCATGAGAGTAGGCGATAAGCTGGCTTTAAATAGAGCGATCTATGAGGAGAGCAAGCATACCTTGGTTGGCGTTTGGGCATAGGAATGCTGAAATGCCAGTCACAGGGTGATGGTAGCCGCACGATTGTGCGAGTGCACATGTGGGAGCTTCGATGCGATAGTTGTGGCCATCATGAGTGTTCTTGTGGGTTTAGGTTGTTTGGGCCACGATGGGCCAAAAAGGGCCATGTTGGGCTAATGGGCCCGTGGGCCCAATCAGATAAGTTGTATGATTGTGTAGTAAATATTGGACTGGACTATGTGAATTTCATATTTGTGGCTAGATTTGGGTTAAATGGGCCACACGAGCGTGTAGGCCTATTTGGGCCGAGAATGGGCCCTAGGCCCATTCGCATTGTTATCTCTGTTTAGAATACCTTAGTTTACAAAATTATTGAAATACCCCCAGTTTGCAAAATTATCAAAATACCCCTGATTTATGAAATTAACGAAATACCTTCGAGTTGCAAAATTACCGAAATACCCCCCGACTTGCAAAATTACTGAAATACCTCGATTTAGGAAATTATCGAAATACCCTGATTTAAAAAAATTACTGAAATATCTCAATTTTCAAAAATTACTGAAATACCCCGGTTTGCGAAATTATCGAAATACTCCCGATTTGAAAAATTACCAAAATACCCTCGAGTTACAAAATTACTGAAATACCCTCAATTTATGAAATTATCGAAATGCCCCGATTTGTGAATTTATCAAAATACCCCTATAAGGTAGAATTATCGAAATACCCCTGTAGAGTAGAATTACCGATATACCACTGAAGGGTAGGATTACCGAAATACCCTTATAGGGTAAAATGACTATTTTGCCCTTGCGGGTAACTAACTGATTAGGACTATGACTGATCTAATTGTGAATGTATGACTGTGTTTTAACTGATTTGACTGTGGTCGTGTGACTGATATGTTTTTAACATGTGTGTAAATGACTGTTACCCAGCATGGCCATTCTGCATACACGTGTAACGATTGAGCATGACATACACGACAAATTGCATGGGGTTGGGACATTGATATGGAGGAAGTTCATGGGTCGCATGACGACTGTGGATCCAGTATTGATCTATTGAGGACGCACGGGTCGCATGACGACTGTTGACTAACAGACAGCTTAAAGCCGCGTAATCTAAGTATGGCTCTATGCCAACCTAAACATGGCTCTGTGCCATCTTGATTATGGCTTTGTGCCAATCGTATTTACCCGTGGCTATGTGCCTAACATCTATACTGATGGCTCTGTGTCGATCATGTTTACCCAAGGTTGTGTGTCGATTATATTACCGTAGCTGATTGCTATGTGCAAAACATAATACAGTTACTGATGGCTTTGTGCCAATTATAATACCGCTACTGAAGGCTTAGAGCCGTATATATATACTAGCAGCTTTGCTGCGATTTCGGTTAGGGCCGCAACCGGAGCCAACAGTGGTGTGCTGGCTGGGTGGGTCAATTTTATTCCCACGTAAGTGTAGCGTTGGTATGGGTGGTGTGTTGGCTGGATCGGAGTGGGATGCATCCTCATACCATTGCATATATGTCATGAGATCTGTCACTGTACTGGGCTTAGGCCCACTTCTTTTGTAATTGGTTTGGGCTGGGCCCAATTGATTCTGTTATGGGCTGTGACCCAAATGATATTGTAGTGGGCTTTGACCCACGTATGCTCTGATCATCATCTTTATCGTTATCGCTTATTAAAGGGCTTTGGCCCCGCATCGCTTCGGGTTCGCTTTCACGATAATGATCGTTACTCTAGTTAAGGGATTACACTAAGTTTTCGCAAACTTGCCCCATTTTTAACTGTGCAGGTAATCCCCAGCCTTAGACGGATCGGTGTTGCGAGGGACTCGTGCAGGCCACTCACTGCTTGTGTTTTCCGTTTTGATTATTTACATTCAAGTATTTTGATTTGGGTTGTAATAAGATTTTAACAATGGGTCTTTCTTCACTTTGAATTATATTCGTTAGAAGTAAATCACAGTTTTCCAAAATGCTAACTGTTTTTAAAACAACACTGCATTTTCGTAACATTTTCGAAATGGTTTCGCGACTTAATCTTTTTCGTAAATCAATTACTTTCAAAATTAGCTTCCGCAACTGAAAAGATGTTTTGGGATTAAAACTAATAATTTTTCAATGTACCACGTTTTAAAAATAAACCAATGTAACTGGGTTTTTACTTAAGCCTTTAAACAATAAGGGTTTTCAATGAAAACATGGTTTTCGAAAAACACTCTAATGCGACACGCTAGATTCAGGCCTAACTTCTAGGCTGAGTTTGAGGTGTTACATATATGGTTGATATGTTGATTTTATTATGGCATTATAATTCTTGTCTGACAGAGGTGGCTTCTGTATAGTACAACACTTCGATGATTAAAAGTTGATATAGCTTTATTATATAATTCTTTCTGGTTTTCTTGAAAGGGAATTGAAATCGGCAAAACCATAGAGGATAGAAGATCAAGTTCAAATCTGTATAATAGTTATCACTTCCAGGAAAATCTTGTTATATGTCAATGAGTAAAGATAGAATATCATGTCATATTTGAATTATGCAGTTTTTAAGAAGATCTATGACTAGTATCCTTAAGAAATTGCGATGTGTATGAGTTATCTTGACAACAAGAAGAAAGGTTTTCTTTGAAAAGTTATTGTTTGACAGCCAAGATCGATTCAGTTGTTTAGTTTGATTGGGTTATTTGTTTGAAAGTTTAATTGAGTTATATGTGTTTGAGTTTATCCTTGGGTCCGGAAATAAATTTTGTGCGTTCACGGATAAATAGATGGATAGTCTAAATCAAGAATTCATATTTTAGAAGACATGATACAGAATTATATCTATCGGACCAGTTCTATTTGAGAAATATTATTGTCAATTAAAGTTGTTTCGATTGTTGAAGTTTTCATTTGTGCGAAGTTTGATTTGGTTTAATATATGTTAATAAAGCTATAAACAGATGAAAGCACTGCTAACTGAAGCATCAATTTTGGTTCAGCCTAAATCGGGTAAAGAGTTTATGATTTTCAGTCATGCGTCATTGAATGGTTTGGAGTGTGTTTTAGTACAACAATGTATAGTGATGGCTTGAACTGTCGAAAGATTTTGAGCCAGTAATTGGTTATCATCCTGGACAAACGATTATAGTCATAGATATTTTGAACAAGAAATCTTTGTGTGCTTTACAAGCGATGAATACGTGATTGATCTTATCGGATGATGGATAGATATTAGCTGAGTTAAAAGCTAAATTGATATTTATTCTGTGATTTTTTGAAGCTAAAAAATGTATCAGTGAATTGCAAGTTAAAAGAGTTCAACATGAATTGACTTCTGATTTAGAGCTTCAGATTGGAACAGATGATTAATTGTTGTTTCGAGACAGAGTTCGTGTACTGAGAAATCCAGAGATTATACAACAATTGTTATATCTAGCTCACAGTGGTATTTCTGACTTGTATCCAAATGTTTGATTTATCAACAGCTTAAAGCATATCATCAAGTACCTTCGGGACTGTTACAGTTTCTATTATTATTTGAGTGGAGATGAAATAGAATTTCGCTGGATTTTGTAAAAGGAAAATGTTATTTGAACAATTTTTGATTGTTGAAGAAGTCTGTACATTTTATCTCAGTATGTATAATTTCTCTCTTGATAGACTAGTTAAGTTATACATTTTTGGAATTGTCAGTTTTTACAGAGTGCCAATCTCCATTATTTCAGATAAAGATCCGAGGTTTATATTGAGTTTCTAAAGAAAACTACTGCAAATTTTGGGTATGATATTGCAATGTAACACCGCATTTCATTCTCTAATTGATGGATAATATAAGAAAGTGATTCAAATTCTTGATGCTATGAATTGTTACTGTGTTTTAGAATGTGAAAGACAATTACTGTTGGTTGAATTTGAGCATATTAATATTTATTATATGAGTATAAAGATGGCATTGTATGAACTATTATATGATTGCAATTACCGAATTCTGTTGTTTTTGGATCTAGCTTTGTAAGAAACAGATTCACGAGATTAATTTCAACAGAAAAATTGAAGAGAAAGTGAAAGTAATTCGTAACAGCTAAACAATAGTTTTAGATTGACAGAAAACATATGCAGATTTGATACGTAAAAGCATTGAATTGCAGTTAGTGAACTGAATGTTTGTGAAAGTATTGTTGTAAGAATAGAATTTCTCGAATTAGCTATAAAAAGAAGTAGAGTTTGTGATTCATCGGGCCGTACGGAATTATTGAGAAAATAAAGCCAGTGGCTATTTCAAGTTATATTATTGTCAGAACTTGAGAAGATCCATAATGTGTTTCTTATATCTATGATGCGAGGATTCAGATATGACCCTTTGTATATAATATCTCTTTCAGAAGTTGAAATTCAGCTTGATATGACGTATAGCGAAGGACAGATCAAAATCTTAACCCGTGAGATTAAAGATTTGAGAAATCTGAGGCTATGTGAGAAATTGATAAGGTTATAAGAAAGCAAATCCCTAACCTATTCACTGGTAAGATTTTCGGGGACGAAAATTCCTAAGGGGGAGATTTGTAATAGCCCGTTTTTGGGTCAGATCAGAACAATGGTTTTGAGACCAAAAATTCAAAGTCAAAATATTTATTTTATTATTATTTTAATTTTTATAGTATGATATTATGTTGGTGTGAAAATTTCATTAAGAAATTTTTTCATTTGATAGGTCAATTTGATAAAAAGGACTAAATTGCGTAAATTGCAAAACTGTTGTTCTATTAGCTAATAGTGTTAAATAGCTATAGAACCTTAAAGCTTAGATCCTTAAGTGGTAAATATACCATTAGTATGTTAGCGGATGTTAATGGTTTGGCATAAATGAAATTTTGAATTAATTTTAAGGTTAAAATGGTAAATGGTTAGTAAATGATATAATAATTAAAACAAAATCCATTTTTGTTTATTGTCATCTTCACCTAGCCGAATATACAAGAGAAAGAAGCCATTTTTGTCTTCAACATTCAGCAACTTTAATTTCTTCAATTAAGGTATGATTTTTGCTCGGTTTTTAATGATTTTTATGTTTTTGAGATCATTGCTTTGTATTCTACCTAGCTCGTACCTTTGATTTTGAAACTGTTAAAGATTTAACATGATTTTGAAACTGTTAAAGATTTAACATCTTGTCATTGTTGAATGTTTGAGTAAATTGATATTGATGATAGATTATGAAGGCTTATTGATAGATTTACTTGTTTTGTAAAATGATTTTTTGACAAAAATGTCAAAAAGGGATTAATTTATGAAATTGTAAAATTATATGGGTAAAAGTGTAATTAAATGAAAAATATGGGCTGATAGGAGAATGGGTAATATTCGGCCAGCATGAATTTGTATTAAATTGAATGAATTTTGATTTTATGTGATAAGGACTAAATTGTAAAAATGTGAAATAATAGGGTAAAAATGTAATTTGCCAAAATGTGTAAATTGTGCTAAATTGAATGAAAAGATGATTAAATAAGTAGATTCTGATATTATATAGATTGAGATAAATGAGATTTGGATCTAGGACGAAGGAAAACAAAGTATCGGATTAGTAGACCTAATTCGTCATTACAATGAACAAGGTAAGTTCGTATAATTAGAATCTAACTTTAAATACTTATAATTATTTAAAATGTAAGTATTGTAATGCCCGAATTTTTGGGCCAAGTAGAATTGGGCCTATTGGACCTTGGGCATGGGAGTGTGTAAAATTTTTGAGAACAAGAGAACGGCACAAATAGATGTTGGATATGTTAGGTGAGTGATTTTGGAAGGTTAGGGGGCTTATAAGAAGTCCTGGGTTCAAGTCATGTCATTTGGGAAATTTTATTTTTTAGCATTAGGAGAACCCTGACTCCTAGTATTAAGCCTTTTAAGTAATTAAGATTAAATTGTGACACAAGAGGAGCTTGTGGCTTAGTGGCAGGTAGCGTATGGAGTGAAGCTTGTGGTCTGAGGTTCAAGTCTCTTGAGAAGCAAGGGAGGATTTATTTTGCAGAATGGATGGCAAGAGTTGTGGTGGATTCAAACTCTTTGGAGTGATTGTGGACTTGGTAAAAGGGGGAGAGTATCATGGGATATGGATGATGGTTGTTGGGGATTTGGAGGAGGAAAATGTGGAGAGATTTTAGGGGAGAATTAAGGAGTTTGATTTGGAAGGGAATTGTGAGGAATTTTAAAAGGGAAAAGCATAGGAATTTCGGCTTTAAGGAAAATTGTGTTGGACATTTCGGTTTTGGAGGAGCATTGTGGTATATGCATTTGCCGAAATTCCCTTTGACTTTTCTCTCTTGGGTTCATTCGAGTTGGCATTGGTTGCTGTGTATTATCCGACACCTCTCTTTTTATTTTCAGTTAATAGTGGTTAGTCAGTTTGGTGAACAACTCTCTCATTTCTTATTCTCTCTTTCTCCTCTTTAATTTGTTTCTACTCTAGCTGAATGCACTATAGGCACTCTCAAGTACTTTTCATCTTATCATCTCTTCTTTGGTTGCTTTGTCAAGCCAAATACATCCCCTTCACCTCCCTCATCATTTATTATGCTTCTCCCTTCTCTTCTCCTAGGTCGAATGCTATTCTCCTTTCCCTTTTTCAAACTCTTTTTCCCTTATTTTGTAGTACTGAGTTACGTACTTGGCCGAATAGGTGTTTATCTATTGGTCTCATTTTTTTGCCAAGTTTTGCTTCTTTCTTATTAAACCATGCCGAATTGATCTTGTCTCTTGCCATACGTCTTCTTTCAGTTTCTAAAACTTCTCAAGTTGTAGAAGAGTTTTCAAGTATCATTGGAGCATTGAATATGCCTATTTCTTTCATTCAAATATCTAAGGTAAGTTAGATTGTATTCTTGGTTTGGGTCGAATGCCACTTTCCCTATTCTAGGTGTTGCGCTTGCTGTAGATTAATATATGTTTAACCCGTGGGTTTAGGCAATCAAGAGATTATCATGGAGGCAAGTGATAGCCAGTCTGAGGGAGGATCAGGAAGAGTGCCTACTGGAAATGGACTCGTAGTCGCTGCCCCCAAGTTTAAGAGGCGTTCAGTGTCGGCTATTCGGGACTTTCCACCAGGATATGGAAGGGTGGTGGCACCAAACTCTGGTTCGAGTAGGCTAATCCCAGTCTACCGATCTAGTCAAGGCAAGTGGTAGTCGACCTCTCAGTTAAGTGGTTGTTAAGAGTCTTTCTAACACTTCTTGATAAGTGATTAACTGAATGTCATGTTTGAATATAGGTTCTGGCGATCGTGAATTCTTAGTACTCTACGTGATCAGGTGTGTAACTTTGTGCTCTGTTGATGATCGGTTGAAAAGCAGAAAGTGTGTATTCTACACTGATTGACTGTAGATTGGCAAAATGCTGAAAAGATGAAATACCGACGAATGATGCCACACGAGCATGCGATCGCACGTGTGGTGGACTGAGCCCACGAATATAGGCATAAGATGGTTGAGGCCACCATGAGCGTCCTCATGGGCTTAGGTGTTTTTGGGCCGCGTTAGGGCCAAAATGGGCCGTGTGGGCCCCACACAGATTAAATTTGCATATTGGGGCAAATGTTAGACCGAGTCGTGTAGTCCACATGGCTAGGATCGTTTTGAGGCAATGGGCCGTATGGGCCCACTGGGCTGGTGAGCCCCATACAGATAAAATACAGGTTATGTGGTTTCTATTGGTCTGAACTGTGCTGTTCATATAGTCGAGGCTATTATTGGGCTAAATTGGCCACACGAGCGTGTGGGCCCACTTGGGTCGAGTAATGGACCTTAGGCCCATTTACACTGTTGTGACTGTTTAGGTTACTTAAGTCGCTCGAGGCGACGGTGGACCTTCTGTTGGGTCACTGAGATCCCGATTTGCAAAAATTACCGAAATACCCCTGATTTGCAAAATTATCGAAATACCCCCATTTGGCGAAATTACCAAAACACCCCCGATTTGCAAAATTATCAAAATACCCTCAATTTGTGAAATTACCAAAATACCCCTGATTTGCAAAATTATTAAAATACCCTTATTTTGTAAAATTATTAAAATACCCTGGTTTTGTAAAATTACTAAAATACCCCTGATTTGTGAAATTATCGAAATACCCTCGATTTGTGAAATTACCGAAACACCCCAATTTGCAAAATTACTAGAATACCCTTGTAGGGTAGGATTACCAAAATACCCTTATAGGGTAAAATGACTATTTTGCCCTTGTGGGTAAATGACTGACTTAGACTATGAATTTTACTAATTTGACTGGGATTGTATGACTGTGTTTTAACTGGCTTAGCAGTGGTTGTATGACTGATATGCTTTTTATATACGTCTAAATGACTGTTACTAAGCATGGCCATTTTGCATACACGTGTAACGATTGAGCATGACATACACGACATATTCCATAGGGTTGGGACATTGATACGGAGGAAGTTCTAATAGGGTCGCACGGGTCGCATGACGATTGTGGATCCAGTATTGATCTCGTTAAGGTCACACGGGTCGCATGAGACAATCAGAGACCGATCGACGCTTTAAAGTCGCGTAGAATCGATTATGGCTCTGTGCCAACCTAAATATGGCTCTGTGCCATCTAGATTATGGCTTTGTGCCAATCGTATTTTCCCTTGGCTAAGTGCCTAACATATATTGATGACTCTGTGTCGATCATATTTATCCAAGGCTGTGTGCCGATTATATTACAGTCGCTGATGGCTCTGTGCCAAACATAATACAGTTACTGATGGCTTTGAGCCAATTATGATACCGCTACTGAAGGCTTAGAGTCGCAAATATATACTAGCAACTTTGCTGCGATTTCGGTTAGGGCCGCAACCGGAGCCAACAGTGGTGTGATGGCTGGGTGGGTCGATTTTATCCCCACGTAAGTGTAGGGTTGGTACGGGTGCTGTGTTGGCTGGATACTATTGCATATCTATTATGAGATCTATCACTGTACTGGGCTTAAGCCCACTTGTTCTGTTATTAGTTTGGGCTAGGCCTAATTGATTCTGTTATAGGCTGTGACTCAAATGATATTGTAGTGGGTTTTGGCCTACGTATGCACTTAACTGAACTGTACTGTTACTGTTAAAGGGCTTTAGCCCAGACTATTTCGATTTCTATTTCTGTATACTGACTATTACTCTAGTAAAGGGATTACACACTTAGTTTTCGTAAACTCACCCCATTTTTTTACTGTGCAGGTAATCCCCAGCCATAGATGGTTGGTGCTGCAAGGGAATCGGTAAGGGCCATACATTACTTGTATTTTCTGTTTTGATTATTTACATTTAAGTATTTTGATTTGGGTTGTAATAAGGCCTCTTTGAGTTTCTAGATTTTAACTTTGGGTATTTCTTTACTTTGGTTTATATCGGTTCGAAGTAAGTCACAGTTTTCCAAAATGATAACTGTTTTCAACAACACTATGTTTCCACAACATTTTCAAAATGGTTTCGAGACCTAATCTTTAAACATCACATTTTCGTAAATCGATTACTTATAATCTTAGCTTCCGCATCAAAAATGGAATTTTGAGAATAAAACTAATAATTTTTCAGTGGACCATATTTTAAAAATAAACTAGCGTAATTGGGATTTTACTTAAGATTTTAAACAAGAAGGGTTTTCAATGAAAACATGGTTTTCGAAAAACACTTCAATGTGACACGCCAGATTCTGGCCTAACTTCTAAGCTGGGTTTGGGCTGTTACATGTATATAATTGAGTAATTGATATACTTGGAATACGAATGCTTAATTGATAGAGATTGATGATTATCGAGCCCTGTTTGAACCATATGAATTCGTAGAATAAGAGTGATATGTCACTAGGGTTATCGTTTTGGTCGAGCTCCTGCATTTGTTGCAGACACACCATAGCTCGTATGAGCTTACCGATTATCAGTTCATAAGAGCTTACTATTTTTAGCTCATCAGAGCTTATCGTTTCAGGTCAATAGATCTTACTGTCCATCAACTCAGGAGGAGCTTATTGATCATAGCTCGAAAGAGCGAAAATTAAAATGAATTGACGGATTACTGATTTATATATGTAATGTATATCACCTAAGTATCATTGATATTCTAATAGGCTCAATGGGCATAAATTTTGTTATTGGTTATGTGAAAAAGGTATGTGCTATACGAATGAATTACTGTTATATGGATTAAGTACTATTTGGACGGATGAGTTACTGTTATCAAATGAATTACTGTTTATAAGATTAAGAGTGAAATGTTACAAATGATGTACATGATATATGAATTTTATATAATACATTGATGTATGAAATGTATATAAAGGTTGATTATATGTATTTATGAGACTAACATATTGACTAATGTTTGTGTATAGGCATTTGGCAAGTCAATTTGATATATTTTGTTTATTTGTTTGATTATGTATAAATGGTAAGTTAAATTCTTAACTATACGGGCTTACTAAGTTATAAAGCTTACTTTGTTTCTTTTCCATGTTTTATAGAGGTTCAGTAGCTCGCTTAATATGGATAAAGTCAGAGATATGCATCACACTATCCAGTTGTCGATTGGTACCTTTAAACTCGTGGATATATGTAAATATGGCATGTATAGGCTAGTTATAAAATGTTAGTTATGGCTATTTGAGATAGTGATTTTGGTACATGTTGGTTTAAGATAAAGCCATGTGATTTGGATTAAATTGTTATAATGTTTTGGTTGTGTATAAGTATTTAAATATGGTATGTTTTAGCAAGTAGTAGGTAGAATGGAAATATGCAAATGTTGTTTTGATATGTAGTAGGTATATGAATGGAAAATGCATGTTATTAATTAGGTATTTGATTACTATGTTGAATTGTTATAATATGTGTATGAACTGTTATGGAATGGCTGCCTATTGGATTATAAAATGTTGCAAATTATGCTTGTGTATGCATGTAAAAATAGGGTGGCAAAATGGCTTTGGAAATAGCCAATTTTTTTTCTACACGGGCAGAGACACTGCCGTGTGTCTCGGCCATGTGTGACACACGGTCATGTTACTCGGCTGTGTGTCCCCTGGTGTTGATATTAAATTGAAGTCAGTATGCTCCACACGGTCTCACACACGGGCGTGTGACTGGCCATGTAGTATTAGTCAGTATACCCCCTAATTTGCACACGGCGTAGCACATGGGCGTGTGAGTTGGCCGTGTTGCATAAGTCAGTATACCCTACAGGTTTAACACAGGCGTGTGTGGCCACTTCGAAGGGCACACGAGCTAGAGACACGGGCGTGTGGTTAGCCATGTAACCCAAGTCAGTATGTATCCCCTATTTTCACACGGCTGGTGACACGGGCGTGTCTGATGGCCGTGTGAGACACACGGCCTGGCCACACAAGCGTGTGTCCTCTATTTTGAGTAAAATTTTCAAAGTTTTGTGAAAGTTTTATAAGTTACCAGTTTAATCCTGAATTGCTCTAATAGCATGTTTAAGGTCTCGTAGGCTATTATAAGGGACTAATTCATTAAGATTGAATGATGATTGTATGAAATGATTGAATGCTTGAGAAAAGTACAGTTATATGTGTTATAAGTCTGGTAATGATCCTTAACCCAATTTCAGCACTGAATACGGGTGAGGGGTGTTACAAGTGGAACTCAGTTTCATACTTAATTTCTATTATGAATGTTTTATTTTTTTGTGTCTTATATTTTTATGTTTTAATAATGCTTATGCGTGTTTTGAGCTTAAGTGTTTATGTCATATGTTCATTTTTCATGTGTCTATCATTCTTATTTTGTATGTTAAGATATTTTATTGATTAAGTTTATGTGTCATGTCCTGTGTCTTGTCTTGTGTTGAAATGAGCTTATGTTAGTTGAATTTATATTGATTTAGGTACATTAGCTGGCCTTATTTATACCACACATGTACCTTGTGGATTTTCACCTTCTTCTCTAAATTCATGTACGACCAAGGGAGGATGAATGGATTAAATGCAGCACATTGAACCAAAGAGATTCATTGGCAAGAAGGGAAGAAAGTCCATCAACATGCGTCATCAAGGGGTTTTTTTTTACTATTAGGTCGGTTCAACGAATACCAAGATGCATGTACGATTAAGGGGAATGTATGTGACTTATGTAGCATATGTTGAACCTTGAAAATGCATGGATGACAAATAGTAGATGCATGGACGGCAAGGGGGAAGAAAATGTGACCATTCACATATACATTGAACAATTAGATGCATGCACGTCAAGGAGGGAAGCATAAGACTTTTCGTTCATTTAATGTATGAAGAAATACATGAACTTGATTTCATACCTTATTGAGCTTGAAAAGCTTTCATCCTCTCTCCTAGGGTTTCCATGGAAATATTTGGGGAAGATGATATGAAAATGTTTTCTTTTTCATTTAATTAAATTATCATTTAATAACTTTTCATCTTTCCAATTTAGTCCTTAGCCTTTTTTTAATTTTTCCATGGATGAGTCATACCAAAATATCTACATACTTTCTTTAATGGTTTAATTACCATATAAGGACCTTTATTTTTGAATTTCATAGCTATTTAATCCTTATAACTACTAGAATTCAACTTTTTCATTTTATACGATTTAGTCCTTCTCGTAGTTAAGCACTAAATCGATAAAATTTTCTTTTCAAAATTTTCACATGACATTTCTATTATATTATGGACCATATAATAAAATAAAATAAATTTTATTTTCGGTTCGGATTTGCGGTCCCAAAACATTTGTTTCGATTTCAACGAAAAATGGGTTGTTATACGTGTGTCTCTATTACAATTGTTACATAGCCTAAGACACGGGCGTGTGTCTTAGCCGCGTGAGTCACACGGCCATGTGACCATTGCAATTTTGAATTTTCTAAATTTTTCCTTAATGTTTCAAATGTTCTCGATTTAGTCCCGAATCGTTTCTAAAATGTTTCTAGGGCCTCGAGGGTTCGAATAAGGGAAAATATGAATGTGTATGAGTGGATTATGCTATGATTATTGTAATGTTTGGAAATGAGTTTTTTTAGATTATGTTTATACAGTAATGTCCGTAACCCTATTCTGGCGATGGATACGGGTTAGGAGTGTTACATAAACTCAAGTTACAAAAGTAACTCTTTCTCACAACCTTTTCAAGATATTTATTTGTACATGTTTTTTCTCTTCTTTATTATTATTATTTTCTTTTTCTTTTCTTGTATCTTTTATAACATTAGAGAATTTAGCATGTCACAAAATTCTGACTTGATAATCACAATGGAGCATACACTGAATTACCTAGTTCTCAATTATGTGTCACAATTTAAATATAAATCACTTGTGAAGCTAAGGTTTTTGACTAAAAAGATGGATGAAGCAAACACCTACCTCCTTAGCTACTCAGTCTGTTGCTACAGTGAAGTGCCCATTTTCTTTATTCCACACTCTTACTTGGACTCACCTTTCTAGTCAACAGCACAATGGACCAAATAAAATGGTGCTGACTTACTCGGCAATTTTAAGCATTGGAGTGCCTACTGTCCTTTATTTAAGTAATGATGTGGCAAAATGACTGAGTTTGGCTTCAAAAACCTTAAGTTCATCAAAAAAAAAAAACTTGCTATAATCAAAAAGGGAAAATAACTAAGTATAGGACATCTCATTTTTAATAATTAATTTTCACATAATCTAACCTAAGTTACACTTGCCTCATCCACTGTCACATGTTCTAGATATACTAAAGAATATAAGCTCATCATCGAACATCACAAGTAAAGATTGAATTTCTCTCAGATAAAATAGTATTTAATAATCACATGGCATTGGCAAACAACTTAACTATACTAGGATGAACATACATACTAGATACGTAATGCAACCTAAATGCACAATACATCACCCCCAAACCTAAGGGATGCATTATCCTCAATGCATGAATAGACATATGCAAACTATCTATGTACAGACAATTTCATGGCAAAATATATGCAATGCAATATGTCTGAAATAAAAAGAAAACATTCCTTGCTTAGACTACATTGTAGATACTTCATTATGTCTGACGGGTTGATTTACAAGAAGCAACCTTGTACCTCTACTTCCTCTTTGTCCTCACAGTTAGTCTCAATGCTGACAAACTCTTTTTTCTGTAGTTCTTCCTCTGATGCTTTAGGCGCATTCTCTTAATTGGCAGGATTTGTCTCAATGGGCTCTGCGTCACCGACTCCATCCCCTCCTACAGTTTATTAAACAAAGGAAATGAAATAACTAAGAGAAATTTAAATCGACAAAACGAAATAAAAAGAAAAAGAAATTTCAAGATGTTGAAGTTAAACATATCTAAGATCAATGGACTATTTGTCTCGCTCTACATAAGCACCCCAAGAGTGCTTCAAGCATTGTCCATTAACTTTAATTGTGTCCCCTATTTTCATGTCCTTGACATCAATAGCTCCATACGGATATATATGAGCTACCAAGCATTATTCATCAAAATTTGCATTACTCATCTATTTGCATTACTCATCAAAATTTGCAAAATTCATAAGGGTCTCCGCTCAAATGAATCTTCATCACTATTAGAATTGCTATGGCAATATCTCATGAACTCTTCCTACTCTGTTGTTCCTATCAAGTCAACGACATGGCATTCTTCATTCTCATCAACATATTTCAGTACATTAAATACATTGAATGTGACTTGTTGATCATTCATCCTCATGGTCAATTCACCTTTTTCCTGTAGCAAGAACGGGTCTTCCAAGAATAATTGGCACATCTTTATCAGCTTCACAATCTAAAATAAGGAAATTAGCTGGAAAAATAAACTTATCTACTCTTACCAGCATGTCTTCAATTTTACCTTCTAGATGTACATAGGATCGATCAGCCAATTGCAATGTAACTGTAGTAGGTCTTACTTTTCCAATTCCTAGCTTCCTGAAAATAGACAGCAACATTAGATTTATACATACTTCTGAATCACAAAATGCCTTACCATCATAATGATTTCCAATTAAACATGGGACAGACAAACTCTCTAGGTCCTTCAACTTTGGAGGTAATTCATCAACGTCGTTGTGCACCCTTAAGTGAAAGCCACAGTTTCAAACTCTCCTATTCTGCGCTTCTTTGATAGTATATCCTGCATAAATTTCACGTAGTTGGGTATTTTCTCCAAAGCTTCTACTAGTGGTATATTAATATGTAGTTGCTTCAGGACCTCCAAAAACCTTTTGGACTAAACATCTTGTTTAGAATTATGGAATTTCTGAGGAAAAGGTAGAGGTAGTCGTCCTTCAAGTTTCTGATATTGTTTTGCTATGGCGTTTTTATTGGTAGCCTGATCTGGTTCTGCCACAGCAGTCTTTTGCTTACCCTTTTCAAGTGCAGTATGTTTTTCAGATGGCTTTGGGATATTTACATGGTTGTTATTCGAGTTATCCTCTCCTGCCATGGAATCTTGAACAACATCATTTAATTGAGTTCCACTTCTGAAAGTGATCCCTTTGCATTATTCTTTCCTTTGTGTTCTCCAATTCTCAGTATCATTGGCAATGCTCCTTGTGGCCTCAAATTTAAAGCATTCGCTATTTGCCCCACTTGATTCTCAATAGCTCGTAGGGTCGTAGATTGACTCTCAATTAATGCATTATTATTGGCCATAAATTATTTCAGCAGGTCTTCAATAGATGGTGATATGATGATGACTGACCTTGTTGTACATTTTGCCTTGACATAGGATGATTATAACCAGGCAGTGCACTATTGGCATTCTTCTTGTAGCATTGTTAAAATTCCCCTAAAGTTTAAATATTACCCCCACCCTGGATTATAGGTGTTGGAATAGGGATTATTATTCCAATTGAAATTACCCATGTAGCACACGGATGCTGGGTTTGATGGGCATACATCGAGCACGTGGTCATCACCACAATAAACACATGCTAGCCTGACAGCCTTCACCTCCTAAACTGCAGTTGGTATCTCCATCATCTTGATCATATTAGTTAAAGATGATACATGGGCAGTCAATGAAGTGATTGCATCAAGTTCCATGGTACCAGTAGCTTTCTTACCCATCCAAACTCTCGTGGTAAGATATTGATAATCATTGCTGGCAATCTTTTCCAAAATCTCAAATGCTTCATTATAAGATTTATCCAGCAAAGTGCCATTGGCAGAGGCATCAACTACCATCCTCGTATGCGCATTCATTCCGTTATAAAATATCTCCATTTGTGTCTAGTGCTGAAATCCATGCATCGGGCACTTCTGAATTAATTCTTTAAATCGCTCCCAAGCTTCATATAGCATTTCATCATCCAATTACCAAAAAGATGGCATACATGTTTGGAGGATTATATCGTAGCAAAAAACTGTGGCAAAGATCACCCCATGATGCCACTTTTTAGGACGACAGAGCATTCAGCCATACTCTCGCACGATCTCTTAATGAATATGGAAACAGTTTAAGTTGCAGAGTTTCTTTAGGCATACTCTATTGTCTCAATGAGTCACAAACCTCTAGAAAAATCTTAAATGCTGTCTTGGATCTTTAGTAGGCAATCCACTAAACTGTCCTACTGTTTACAACATCTAAAACATTACCAGTTTTAGCTCAAACTGTTGAACTTGTATTTGTAATTTGACTATCTCTTGGATTCAAATCATCCAAAATTAGCACAACATGCTCTCGGATTGGTCTATCTCGGTCATATATCACTGTACAACATGAAGATTGGTGTCCTAACCAATTGGATTATCATTGAGACCAAGATCATTCTCATTCCTAGTAATTTTTCATAGATCTTTTCGCCTTCTTCGTAAAGTTCTTTCGATCTCTGGGTCAAAAGGATACTCTTTGTTAGCAGGAATACCTCTTCTAATGTACTGATGGAAAACCTATAGATAAATATAATTAAGTTAAATAAAACTAATGGAACTAAGTAAAATAACAAAACCAATTTTTAGCAAATTGTCGATCTTTGGCAACGGTGCCAAAAACTTGTCGCATGTGAATATGATATGCGAATTGTGCAAGTATACACGTTGGATCAAGTAATAAAGTGACAATGAGTATCATTCCCACGAGGATCTATTTGAGGCATAAAAGTGGTCAAGTTATTATAATAGAGTGTTATTAATACTATAGCAAAAACAACGATAAGTATAAAGGAGTAGTGATGTATGCAATATGTGGAATTTAATGAATACTTGAAAATTTTATGGCAAAAAAAGTAGAAATGTAATGGAAATTATTATAATTACTACGAGAATATTATGTAAATGAATAAATAAATAACTAATAATGATATGACAAAGATATTATGGCAAAGAATAAAGGATATACGATGTTGATTTTGAATGTTAGAATTACTAAGAATCTACCCTTACTGTCAGAAATGCCTTGAAAAAATCGTAATCAATCTACTGCTTAGAAGAGTTCTAAAATAGTCTGCTTCTTTCTAGAGCAAAAGCCTCAAGTTACCCTGCCCGTGACTATAGGCCTTTAATACGGTACCTTGCACTATTTCCTTCTATATGAACACTGCTCTATGTTTAAAGTCTACTACAAGTATCTGTCGAGTACTTACTCATATCATTCAATTTCGGTCCAACTAATCCAACCTTTTCAAAATTAAATTATTTTATGTGCACGCTACACAGTTGTCTATGTCTAGGGATTGCACGCTTATAATTTAGAAATAAAAACAATTAAATGAAACAGTAAATTAATTCAAATCTATGCTTCAACCATTAAAGAAAATAAAGGTTTCATCATGTAATTTCAGCCCTATGAGATTTAGCTCATGGGTTGGCACATATAATTTAAAACCAAAATAACATCCAACACCATTTTCATCATTCAATTCAAGGAAGAACAAAGTAAGAAATGCAGAAGACTTTGAGAAGACAACTTTTGCGTGTCCAGTTCACACTCTAATAGCACAATGTCCAGCGATGGCTGAGAAAGACTGCTTTCATCTTCCTCTTTCCGTCTCTACTTAGCCGCTACCCTCTATTTTTTCCGAAGGATCTCTTCCTTTTTGTTCGTCGTTTAGGGTTTCCTCCTTTGGCTTTTTATAGATTTTTCCTTAGGGTAAATCCAACAAATCATGTTTTATCTTCTCCTCTTTTTAAATTCTTTTTTTTCTAGAATAAAAACCAACATCCTCGGATTATCTTCTCCTCCTTTTTAGGTACATTTTTTTGGTACAAGTACAGTTGGGCTGAAACTAGTATGCGTTGAGTGTTGACTCGATCTTCCTGGAATTGTCACAGCATTCATGCTGACAAAATGTCCAACCTTTTGCCTTAGCAAACCTTCACTCCTTTATTTCTCATTCCTTAACTTGCATCTGCCAAAGCACCAAACACAACCTTGCCACAAGTAATTAAAAGTATCTATTATTGTTTTTTTTTTTTCATAAATGGTAATAGGACCTGTTACTAATATAGTTTTGGAAAAATGTGATTTTTTTTTTGGAATCTTTGAGGCATATTTTCGATTGGTAAATGAGGAGTTTTGAATCATAAAATTATGATTTTATGTTCTACCATAAGACCTTTATAACGGGATATCATATGCTCAAAATGGTTAAGTGATGAATGAGAAATTGATGCTCAAAGTAAGCTACTTGGAAATTATGTTGAGCAAAAAAGAAAAAGCATTAATCCCACATTTATTAGGAATCAAGTGTGGAACTTGTATATATATGCAAACCAACTTGGTGGTTATTGAATGAGTAAACTAATGATCTCCTTCATGTGAATAGGGGTGCAAATCCAAATCCACTAGGGTTGGGGGTGCACCCGCACGACGTGGGCGTTTCCAAGATTTTATTCAAATTGATTTAAAGGCTTTTTTAATGCATATTTGTATCTTTATTCATGGAAATTTCTAAAATTCCTTCACATTGAATGCATATAAAAGCCTTAAGAATACTGCAGAATTCTTTAGAGACACACAACGAATTTATTTCACACTCGAAAATTCTTTTCCTTTTCTCTCCAAAATTTTCAAATGCCGGTGATAGAAGAATGCAAGGTTTGTTCATTGATCACTGCAAAGATACTACTGTCGCGATCATTTTCTTGTTGTATCTTGGGAGACAGACGACCAACGTTTCTCCAAGTACCATAGGAGCGGACGAATCTGTATTAAGGAAACTATGAAAATTGGCCTCAACATCTAGCAAAACTCAATTCCCTTATTCGATTTCTGGTTTTTCAAGATCTTGTTTATATAATTGTTTTTCAGATTTGATGTTTTAAATAAATATAAATATTTATTTAGTTTGTTTTGTTTAGACCTGGTGTTTTTACACAGATATAAATATTTGGTTATACTATTTGTTCAAATCTTATATTTAATATAAATATTTACATTTATATTTGTTCACTAACGTGTTTTGTCCAACAATCTTAAGACAGATTTTTATTATTTTAAAATTCTCTAATCTGAGTAGAACGAGACACCAAGGCGAAAAAAATGTATTCTGTCTAAGAATAAAAAAATTTTAAATTGAATAAAATATATTTCGAGATTTATTACTATAACACCCCTTACCCGTATTCGTTGCCGGAATAAAGTACAAAGCATTACCGGGGAGTACGGAATACTTACAGACAATTTAAATCATTTATCATTCAAATAACGAAATTGATTATAAAAGTTTCTTTAACGGACCCTCGAGGTCCAAATCATGCATTAGGATCAGGTTGGGACTAAATCAGAATCGTATGCAATTTTTCGCAAAATCCCTAAGTTTATCTCATTTACAAGGGTCCCACACCCGTGTTACTAGGCCGTGTGGTAAAGTCAATTTTAACAAATTAGGCTATTTTCCAAGCCATATTTCTCACTCATTTGATCCTTATTCTTCACACACATTTAGTACATACAAAAACCAATTTAAGATATTCAACCAAGCCTTATACTTAATACCATTTGTTAGTCGTACACTTCATATAAATAACAAGAAACGTATATGGGCTCAATTCTCATTAAATTTCTCTTGTACTTATACTTTTTCACATTATATATTCACATAACATATAACAATTATACCTCTGTATTTCATGTACATTTTTATAACAATTTGTCTTGGTTTCAAACTACTTCATATTGGAGTTTTACTTATCAAATCATTTGAAACATCATTTTTACACATATAGTGCACTTGAGGTGCACAATTCTATAATTATGAATGAACACATTTATCAACCAAGTTCTATGTTCATGTCTTATTAACTCGTATTTTCTTTTATGACATAATATATATACCATGATTTATGAGCTCATCAATACCATGATTTCCATTCCCTTGTTATTTTTCCATATTTATCCCGTTGAATTTCTCGGAATTTCGATGGATTTTCAGGGGTACACTTTAGTGTACAAATCCGGGTCCGTCAATTCATATTCATGTGCGCACATTTTCATTTCAGAGTGCACACTCCCGCGAACCTCATCCTTACAGTGGGATTACCAGTCCAGGCTAAATCCCCTGTAAGAGAGCACACTCCGGCGAACCTCATTTCTTACAGTAGGATTAATAGTCCAGGCTAAATCCCCTATAAGAGAGCACACTCTCGCGAACCTCATTTCTTACAGTGGGATTACCAGTCCAGGCTAAATCCCCTGCAATGACAATTACTCTAATGAGCTTGGATTTGAATTACCAGTCCAGGCTAAATTTAGACCCTAATTCGGATTACCCATCCGGGTTAAATCCATTTTCCACATATTCTTCGGGAGGGCTATATCAAGATCACTCGTCCGGGCTAGATCCTTTTCACACATATTCTTCGGGAGGGCTTATATCAGGATCACTCATCCGGGCTAGATCCTTTTCACACATATTCTTCGGGAGGGCTATATCAGGATAGGATCACCCGTCCGAGCTAGATCCTTTTTACTGTCAATTCCTTTTTAGAGATCCATCGAATTTTCCTTTCATTCAGCTAGGATTTATTTTCCATTTTCATCATGAATATCAATACTTCATCAATTATCATACAATAAACATCCAAATCATATTCACATCAATAAAAATATATTTGAAGCATTTAAGAATATAATTCAAGTTACAAGAACTTACAATTTGATTTTTATACCATAACGATAATCTTAATTTCATAATAAATATTTGAAATAAAACATTATATCATTTCTAATTCAACGTTTATCGATTATAATCGAGCATGTGATCAATTTATGCATAAGTCATTCATATATTTTTCCTCCTCCTTCTCTCCATCCACATCCTTAGTATAAATAACACACTTGTAAGTAACATTATCTATAATTTTTCACTATTTATTTATGTAAATATTCAAGCTGTCCATCCGTGTCATAGTCACTAAATTATTTTTATCTTGAGATACAAAACTCCAAATTAAGATCTGGTAATTTTCCCTGAAACTAGACTCACATATCTTCTTACCATAAAAGTTTAGAATTTTTGGTTTATCCAATAAGTATAGTTTATTCTTTAAAGTCACCCATGTTCTGCTGTCTGATAGTTCCGACCCTTCTTCACTAAAAATTAATTATCTCCTCATACAAGATTTGGATGATGTTCCCATTTGTTTATCTTGAAAATAGACCCATTCAGGATTTTAAACATATAAATTTAAACCCATAATTATTTTTATCTAATTTTTTATGATTTTCTAAAGTCAAAATAGGGGAACCCAAAATCATTCTAACCTTGTCTCACAAAACCTATTATATCTCATGATTTACAATTCCATTTCTTACATTGTTTCTTCTTTAAGAAACTAGACTCAATAATATTTAATTTCATATTTTATTCATCCTCTAATTCGATTTCTAAAATTTTTAATGATTTTTTAAAGTTATGCTACTGCTGCTATCCAAAACTATTTTAGTGCAAAGTGTTGATTTTCATTTTGCCCCAAATTTCACAGTTCATACAATTCAGACCTTGTCCAATTAACCCCTCAATTGAGCTAATTTTTCTCAATTAATACTTTATTCTATCATTTTAAACTAATCCATAACCCTTGAAAATCAGAACTTTAGCATTAAACCTTAATTCCAAACTCTTTTACAATTAGGTCCTAAAACCAAATTCCATCAATTTTACTTGATAAAATCATCATATATCAAAATTGAAGCTTCAATTCTATATTTATTCATCATATTCTTCCAGCACTCATCCATAGAAACTTTAAAAATTAGCCATAGAATCAAAAACCAATGACATAGTAAGTTGGACTTAATTGTAAAAGTCCAAAAACATAGAAATTTCAAGGAGAAAGCAAGAATTAAACTTACATGAAGATAGAGTATGAAAACCAGCTTGAACTCTCTTCCATGGATGTTTTTCAGCTGATGAAAATGAAGAGAAATGAAGAGAATTCTAGATATTCCAATTTGGTTCCAATTTTATTTAGCTAATTTTGGCAATTTTCCATTTTTGCCCTTATTTCACCCATTTCTTGATTTTTCTCATCTATTGTCGCCCAAAATATCTCCTTTGGGTTTATTTTCACTTTAGTTCCTTCCTCATTTGACAATTAAGCTATTTAATCCTTCTAGCAACTTTTACACCTTTTTCAATTTAGTCCTTTTTATTTAATTAACCACCCAAACGTCAAAATTTTCTAACGAAATTTTAATACTACCTTATTGGCATTCCGTAAATATTTATAAAAATATTTATGACTCGATTTATAACACCAAGATCTCGATACCTCTTTTTCTCAGTTTCTTGACCAAATAAATCTTTATAAAACACAATTTACTATTTCAGAAATCTTTTAAAAGCTGCATTTGGCTCGTAAATATTAAATAATATAATCTACGAGTTCATTTATCGAATTTGGTGGTCTCCAACCACTATTTCCGACATCGCTGAAATTTGGGCTATTATAATTACTGTCGTTCAATAGATTTTATTCCTTTTTTTATTTTGTTTTCAAACGAGAATTAATGGAATAATTCTGTTTCGGGATTTATTCTCGCCGCTCAACAGATTTTATTCTATTTTGATTTTGTTTCCAAACAATAATTAAATGAATAATTCTGTTTCGAGTTTTATTCCCGCCGTTTAACAGATTTTATTCAATTTTGATTTTGTTTTCGAACAAGATTTAATTAAATAATTTTGTTTCAGGATTTAATCCTGGCGGTCAACAGAATTGATTTTGATTTTATTTCAAAATTTTAGTTCTTCCATTTAACAAAATCAAAAGGTAATATAAATTGGAAATTAAATTTTCTATTTATTATGGCCTTAATTGTGGTTTTAAATTGTGAAAGCTTAAATTATAGCTTTAAATTTGTGACATCAAAGAAAAAAAATTTATCAACAATGGATTAAAAAAGACAATATGAGAGTGCATGTTTATGTTTGGTTCTTTGAAAGACTTGGTATTTAAGTGTGCCAAGTGCACCACCTCTCTTTCAAGGTTACCTACCTGGAGCTTTTTTTTTTTTTTTTTTTGTCTTTCGATTAGACCATGTAAACTTTTGTTTCGGGTTTTATTAAATTCCTATCATCTAGCAAAAGTTGATAATTTTATTTTCTAATTTTGGTTTCGTTTCTGAAATCTTAACAGAAAATGGAAACTCCCACTAATGTTGTGGAAGATATGGACTTATGTGATGTGATTTTTGAAGTCAACATGGTTGACTCATATCTAAGAGAATGTTGGTTTGATACTGGTGTCACATGTCATATTTGTTGTGACAAAAACTCCTTTTCTAAGTTGGAGCCTTGTGAAGATAGGGAGAAGCTCTATATGGGCAATGTTGTGACTTCCAAGATCAAGGGGAAAGGTACTGTGGTCTTGAAGATAACTTCTAGAAAAGAATTCAAGCTTCAAAATGTGTTGTATGTGCCTGACATAAGCAAGAACCTTGTTTCTAGGACACTTCTTAGTGTACACGGCTTTAAGATGGTGTTTGAATCCCAGAAGCTAGTTTTTTCTAAGGGGTGAATGTTTGTTGGAAGGGGATATGTATTAAATGACATGTGGACACTTAAAACAATCTTTGTAAAAGCAAAAACTATGAATTAGAATGTTGTTTCTTCTTCTGTTTATATGCTTGAGTCATTTAATTTATAGCATTGTAGGCTCGAAAATGTTAATTATGATATTTTACGTAGATTAATTAATTTAGAGCACATTCCTTCATTTCACATTAATTATAAACATAAATGTGAAACTTTTGTTGAGGCAAAATTAACAATGTCTTCATTTCAAACTGTTGAAAGAAATATAAAACCACTTGATCTAATACATAGCAATGTTTGTGACTTAATGTTTGTTCAAACCAGAGGAGGGAATAAATATTTTATTAACTTCATTGATGATAGCACAAAACATTGTTATGTATATTTGCTTCAGAGCAAAAACGAAGCTATAGAGAAATTTATTCTCTATAAATAGGAAGTTGAAACCCAACTTAATAAAAAGATTGAGATGGTAAGAAATGATTGTGGTGGTGAATATGTTGAACCATTTAGTGAATATTGTGCACAACATGGTATTATTCATGAAGTGACACCACCATACACTCCTCAATCAAATGGAGTAGCCGAGCGGAAAAATTAAACTCTAAAGGAAACGATGAACGCATTACTAGGAAGCTCTGAGTTATCACAAAACATGTGGGGGAAGCTATTGTATCAGCTAATTACCTTTTAAATAAGGTTCCCCACAAGAAAAGGGACAAGACACTATATAAGTTATGGAAAAGTAGAAAACCTTCCTACAACTACTTGAAAGTGTGGGGGTGTCTTGCAAAGGTAATGGCTCCATTACCAAAGCAAATGAAAATAAGTCTTAAAACGGTGGATTGTATGTTCATTGGCTATGCAGATCATAGCAATACATATAGGTTTCTTGTGTATGAATCAAAGAATCCTGACATTCACAAGAATATTATATTGGAATCAAAGAATGTTTCATTCTTTGAAAATATCTTCCCTTGTAAAGTTAGGGAAGTTGATTACAAAACGAACTTCAGAGACTATAGATGAAAATAGTCAAGACAAGGTTGAAACTGTGATAGAGCCAAGGAGTAAATGAGTAAAGATGGAAAAATCTTTTGGATTAGATTTTCTAACCTTTATGCTAGAGGCCAAACCTCAAACGTATGATGATACTATATAGTCATCCGAAAGCACTTCATGGAAAGATGCTATTAAAAGTGAAATTGACTTCATTATGCAAAATTATACATGGGAATTATTGGATCTTCATCTGGGAATTAAACCACTAAATTCTAAGTGGATTTTCGAACGGAAAATGAAAACAAATGGAACAATTGACAAGTACAAGGCCAGATTGGTTATAAAAGGTTATAGACAAAAGGAAGGCCTACTTTGATACTTTTTCTCCAGTATCCAGGATAACTTCTATAAAAATGATACTTGCAATTGCTGCCTTGCGGAATCTAGAAGTACATCAAATGGATGCTAAAGCAGCTTTCCTAAATGGAGATCTTAATGAAAAAATTTACATGGAACAACCTAGGGTCATGTAGTTCCAAGACAAGAAAGGAAAGTTTGTAAATTGGTAAAGTCTTTATATGGACTTAAGCAAGCATTAAAACAATGGCATTAAAAATGTTCGGTAATGCCATGATGATAAATGGCTTTAAGATTATTGAATGTGACAAATGTGTATATGTCAAAACTACCGGTATTGGATATATAATCCTATAATTATATGTTGATGACATACTCATTGCTGGAACTAATAATGAAACAGTAAAACGTACCAAAGACATGTTAAATTCAATGTTTGACATGAAAGATATGGGACTAGCTGATGTGATTTTGGCATCCAAATCAAGAGGTCATCTAAAGGTCTCATATTGACTCAGTCACACTATGTGGACAAGATTCTTGAGAAATTTAGCAAGGATGATTCCAGTATAGCCAAAGCTCAAATAGATACAAGCTAACATTTATCCAAAAACAAAGGTGAAAGTGTTGTGGAATATGCAAGGGTCATAGGCAGTCTAATGTACCTTATGAGTTGTACTAGACCAGATATTGCTTTCACCGTGAGCAGTTTAAGTAGATTCACAAGAAATCTAGGGGAAAACCACTGGAAAGCAATTGTGAGGATATTGAGATATCTCAGATATACTCGGGACTATGGATTGCATTATTCCAAATATCCTATTGTTTTAGAAGGATTCTTCTATGCCAATTGGATATATGATATTTAAGATCTCAAAGGCACAAGTGGATATGTTTTTACATTAAGAGGAGGAGTTGTGTTATCGAAATCCTCAAGATAAACGATTATAACCAAATCAAGAATAGAATCTAAGTTTATAGCTCTAGACAAATCTGGAGAAGATGTTGAATGGCTTCGAAACTTCTTGGAGGATATTCTTGACTGGCCAAAGCCTGTGCCCACAATATGTATATATTATGACAATCAAGCAACAATTGGTAGAGCATAAAATGTAATATATAATGGTAAGTCAAGACATTTGCGTCGTCGACACAATACCTTTAGACAACTGATCTCAAATGGAGTTATCTCTATTGATTTTGTAAAGTCAAAAGATAACATTATGGATCCACTAACTAATGCTTAAATTGAGATTAGATTGATAAAACATCGAAAGGAATGGGACTAAATTCCATGGAAATTAAAGGCGCTATGTGAAGGAAAACCCAACCTAGTTGACTGGAGATCCCAAGATCTAGGTTCAAAGGGACAACCTAATTGTATAGGCCTTGTGAGGTCACTGTTGGGGTTCTTATTCCAAGTTTGTTCCTATGATATAAATAATGATTTAAAGAGAGATAGGTTAAGTAAAGATTTTAATGATCATTGTGTGTTTCTGAGAGCCGAGCAACATAAGTCACCTATGTGAGAGTGAAGTGGGGCCACTTCGAGGAGACTATAAGGGCATAGTTCTCTCAGACTCTTGTAGAACCAGGAAATGTTCATGGCCATATGAACATACCCATGGGAACGAAGACCTTGCCAGGGAGGTACTTGTGTAAGGCATATCATTGTTTATACATACGACAGAACAGTTCAAGGACATTGCGTCTACTGGTTAGCTAGTAAAGTAAATATACTTTCAAAAGGGAAGGTTCAAGGGTTGATGTCTACCTATCTTATGCAACTATCAATCGTAAAATCTATCACCCCATTCAGTCAATGCTTTTCATTAAAATTATCAATTGCATTCATGTGTGGCACTGTTAGAAAAATATGACTTTTTTTTGAAATCTTTGAGGCATATTTGCGATTGGTAAATGAGGAGTTTTGAATCATAAAATTATGATTTTATGTTCGACCACATGAGACCTTTACAACGGGATATCATATACTCAAAATGGTTGAGTGATGAATGAGAAATTAATGTTCAAAGTAAGCTACTTGAGAATTGTCACACCCCTTACTCGTGTTCAACGCCAGAACAGGGTACGAGGCATTACCGGACAATAACACTTGCAACTGAACAAATTCAAGGCATAAATTTTTGTTTAGAATTTAAAACTTTTGTCTTATATCATCAAGTCCCTAAAATGGGCCTACAAGGCCTAAAACATGCTTTGGAAGCGATTCGAGACTAAACCGAGAACTTTTAAAACTATTGGAACATTTAGAAAATTTCCATGTTTTGAAGAGTCACACGCCAGTGTGGGCAGGCCGTGTGGTTATACCCACCCGTGTGGCCCAGGACACACCTGTGTAACTCTCTATTTATGACATCATCATTCGTTTTGGGTCACACAACCAAGTCACACACCCGTGTGCTAGACGGTATCCTCCACATGGCTGAGACACATGGCCATGTCTCTGCCTGTGTGGTCAAGAAGTTAGCTATTTTCCAAGCCAATTTCTACCCTATGATGCCCATACTTGAGTATAACTTGAATGACACATTTCATGACATATTAAAGCTACCAAAACATCCACCACACACACTTAACAAGTCATAGCATACAATTTACTCAACCATGGAATGCATCATCATGAGTTTATAGCATAACCAATTTATTGGCCACATTAAATGTCCTTATACAACAATAAACTCTGAATATCATAGGTCATTATTCTAGGACAACTCATAGTAACATATACACATGACCAAGCTCCCTATACAAGCCATAACCATAAGTATAAAATCATCAATACCTAAATTGTAAGCTTGATAGTGTGATAGGTTCTCCGAAGACTTCCAACCCGAGCTAACCTCGACCTAAAATGGCGAAAGGGGCCGAGTCATCCAATATTCGTCTCTCCCCCGTTCTAGGTCCAAAACTCATTTTTCATTATTATTGAGCTTGAAAGCTTGAAAACCCTATCCATGCCTTCCCCGATGCTAAATTCGGCTAAGCCAGAAGATGGACGAGGGTTTTTGGCTTTTATTTTGTCTTTTAGTCTATTTAATTACCAAATTACCAAAATTCCCCTAACTTAAAAATAACCTATTTCACTTATCTCATGTCTATTTTTGTCCAACACTTTAAAAAATGGTTTAATTACCATTTAAGGACCTTCAATTTAAAATTTCATAAAAATTGGACACTTCTAACATGTGGAACTCAACTTTTGCGCTGTTTATAATTTAGTCCTTTTGACTAAATTGAGTGCCCAAACGTCAAAATTTTCGAACGAAATTTTCACAAAATCTTTCTGTGAAATCGTAGACCATAAAAATATAATAAAAAGGTATTTTCCTCTTCAGACTTATGGCCCCAAAAGCACTGTTCCGACTAGGCCCAAAATCGGGCTGTTACAACTCTCCCACCTTAGGGATTTTCGTCTCCAAAAATCTTACCAGAAGAAATTGCTTTAAACTCTCATGAATCACTTTCACTAATTTCTCAGAATCACAAATCAAATCAACCTTGTATCTCCTTCTAGTCACCTTTGAACTTTAACACCTCATGTTGAAGCATATCGTCAAAGTTTTGTATTACTCTCTTAGACTTACTACCAATTTACAGGTGTATTACCGTGCCAAGATGCAGTTGTGTATTCATAGTTTACTGTAGCTCTTTCCATAATTGGGATTTAGCCCTCAGATCTCAATCCGAAATAATGGAAATTGATACTTTGCATAATCGAATAATCCCGGAAACATCATACTCGGCTAGTTTGTAACACACCTTACTCGGATTCGACTCTGGAACCGAGTATGAGGCATTACCAGACTTGAATTGCCTGACCATACAATTTTAGGCTATAAAAATCTTTCCAATTTAATACTTTTTCATTTACAATCATAACGTCCCTAACATGGGTCTACGAGACCTTATACACATACTCGAGATGTTTCGGAACCAACCCGAAAGTTTTAAACACTTTGAAAATTTTCACCTATTTAGAAAATTTTTACCTAAACATGGGCCACATGCCCGTGGGGGAAACATGACACTCCCGTGTATCATCTCACATGCCCGTGTTCGATGTCCATGGTCGACACTACTTGGATCACACGGCCTAGGCACACACCCATATGGCTAGCCCGTGGTCGTCTCTAATTAATCCACACGGCTGTCGCACGCCCGTGTACTATAACCGTGTGACGATTTAAATTCCAACTCCTAGGTGCAGACTTCACACGGCCTAAACACACGCCCGTGTGCCTACCCATGTGGACAAGAACAAGGTTATTTTCTAAGCCAATTAGCCACCCTCACATACATGCATTCATACACCATCACATAATTTCACATATCATCAATTATAACTCGTGAATTATCACATTAAATCTATAAAAATGAAATCTTCATCCCATACCCGAGGGAGAACTATTTCTGATATATTACAAATGACTTAAGCCAACATCTATGGCTATACACAATCGAACCATAAACTCTCTTAGACCAACACATTTGGCTATCTCAACTATGACGAAATCAACTTTAAATACTACCCATATACATGCCATAACTTATAAGGACTTGAAACCTCATACTAAGTGTCTGCTCAATAGTGTGAAATCATCTTCGGCTGTCTCCAACCCGAGCTAGTTAAGATAACCCATAAGAGACGGGAAAAGAAAAGGAGTAAGCAATAATGTTTAGTAAGTTCATAGGCAAATTGATAATCAGCTATTAATGTTCATATGATTATAATCAATCACAAGGTATTATAAATAGTTTTACTCTTAAACTCATGGTTACCCATTCAATCATTCATAATGCTTTCTCATTCCGTCTCTTACCACGTTCTAACCATGTCTCGGGCATAATATTCGCTTTCATTAACTTATACTCTTGCACTTAACATCACATAATTACATGGTACGACACGTCGTAACTTCACAATGTACCATTCATACTACCAGTCACTCAGTGGTTTCGCACTTAGCCGACCATCAATCTCTAATAGGGTGGTATCACATTAGCCCACCATTTGATACTAAACTTAATGGTATCGCACACAGCCCATCAGTAATGAATAATAAGGTGGTAACACACACAGCCCACCATTAATAATATTGTTGATTGTATCGCACACAGCCAATCACTAACAATTAGTAAGGTGGTGTCGCACACAGCCCACCGTTAATAATATTGTTGATGGTATCGCACACAGCCCATCACTAATAATTAGTAAGGTGGTACCGCACACAGCCCACCATTAATAATATTGTTGATGGTATCGCACATAGCCCATCACTAATAATTAGTAAGGTGGTATCACACACAGCTCACCATTATTATACATTCACGAATATATATACAGCCACATGCATTTCTTTATTTCAGATGTTCATCCGAGAACATCCTTACACACTAACATTCTTACTAAAAATTCTACAATAATCATTTGCTTTCACACAATGCATTTATAAATACAACATATGCAATTAAGATGCATCATCCACACATGACCCGCTATGGGTTCATCATATACCAATTTCACCTCAATTTAGTTCTAACACATACCTGTACCTCTCATGGTACAACCATATACATTCTCGTTTCAACATACCTGTTGAATCACTCAAATTGTTAAATAGTACTTTTGAATCTCATACATATAATCTCACATCGACATCATGCCCCCGATAGGCTCTCACATGAAATATCATATTGATGCCATGTCCCTAACATGGTCTTATTCGATTTCTCAAGCTAAGGCCATATCCCAAATATGGTCTTATACGGGACCTTAATTATCATCATATCTTACTATTTGCATTCCCACTATTTTAGATACAATTCTCTTGACATCTCGTCAAAACATATTTAATACATCCATAGTGTAAATATACATTCCATACAACATTGGAATATTAAATACTTCACTTAGAGTTGCATAATTTAGCACATGAACTTACCTCGATACCGAAAAGGGTAGAAAGGGACCTTTTTGCCCACATTTCTCTTTTCTCCCGTTCTAGGTCCGAATCTCGTTTCCTTTGATCTAGAACAATAAAATTTACTCTTTTAATCATGACCCTAATCTTACACTTAGGCAAAAATGACTATTTTGCCCGTACACTTTGGCAAAATTACAATATAACTCTAGGCTCGTATATCATTTTTCATCACATTTTCTTATTAAACAAGCCTAGCTGAACATTTAATCCTCTTACAACTACTCAAAATTCCAACTATTTCATGCCTTAAGGAACAAACTACAACTTTTGCATTTTAGTCCCAATTAGGTGTTTCCATGACAACACCTTTCACAAAAGTTGTTTCTTATCTCACTAACACTCATTTTCTTCTATAAAAGTGTAGCAAACAACTTAAAAGCTCACATGGAAAATCCCTAAACTTTTTACCATAATACAAAATAGTCCCCTCTTCAGAAAGCTTAAGCTTTAGGGGTCTCAAAAGTACAATTATCTTCAAGAAATACCATCAAAGTCACTTACTTGAGTGGAGAAAAGCTTGCTGAAATTTTGAGCTTTCAAACGCCCCTTATTTGCTAAAAATTTCGGTGGAGGAGAAGAGAGGAAAGATGACATCTTTTTCCTTTATTTTATTTTAAAACATCAATTTAATCCACCAAACTTACCAGCTTTGACCAAAAATTAAATGCTCTTGTCCCCTTGTCTACATGGCCGGCCAACACATTCTAGATGGTATAATTGCCTTTTAAAGACCTCCAATTAACATTTCATGGCTATTTGGTACCTTTAGCCTATAGAATGGAACTTTTGCACTTTATGCGATTTAGTCTTTTTTCGCGATTAAGCATGAAATCGCTAAAATTAAAGCACCAAAATTTTCATGCACCCTTATAAACATGTTATAACACATAAAATAACATGAAAATAATTTCTCTAACCTCAGATTAGTGATCCTGAGATCACTGTTCCGACTAGTCCCTAAATCAGGATGTTACAATTCTCCCTCTTAGGGATTTTCGTCCCCGAAAATCTTACCAGGAAAAGTTGCTCTTAACATTCCTGAAACTTTTCCACCAACTATTCATAATCACCAATCGACTTATCCTCAAGTTTCACTCGCTAACAACCTTTAAGCTATAGTACACAAGGTCGAAGCACAACTTAAGACCTAGATTACTCTTCCTCTCGAGCACATATACTTAGAAATTTTACAACTGTGAACTCGACACATGCCAAAATGATCATTCGGATCTTTATCACATACTTCACTAAAATTCAGATGACATCCCCCTCCTTGGAAATCAAGTCACTTCAAATTTGAAATCTATTGTATTTTATCTCACTTTATCACTAGGATATTCACCGACTGTAATAGTCCTGACTTGAACACTCTGAAAATTTAGCTTTTAGCGGTCGACTACTTCTGATCATAAACTCAATCATATCATGAAATGTATTCAATTATAAAAACATTTATGCATATAACTGCACTTTTTCTTATTCTTGTATGAGTGGACATGCTATTCCTAAGTCTCATACCAAAACTTTTGCATAAGTTCTGAATTCATCAACATACAATTTCTACCTCAAGGTAACATCAACAACGGAAATCTTATCCGACCTGAATTTTAGCATCTTAGTCAAACTCACTCAGAGCTTATTTAAAATACCATCCATGGCATTAACTAACCATACATAAGTCATAGGCTTCTTGCTATACTTACTTACAACTGCCCTTATTTAGCACATACCGTGTTACACATCGTAATCGTTTCTTCGTGACTCATTCATGAGTACCTGTATTCACTCATTCACATGACTTTAGTACAATTCTCATTTCTATTCTAAACTCATCTACTTATCCCATTAATCACTAGGGATAGTCGAAGACACATATTTTATCGTCATTCATGTAGGTATGAAGCCAATGCTACATCCCCGAAGTGGTCTTACATGGAGTCAATTCTAAATACCAATGCCGTATACCGGATATGGTCTTATACGATTTTCATATTCAATATGGTCCACTAGGACTTTATCATCTCATTCAACATTAAATACTTTATTTAATAAAGCATCATGCATCAATATAATGCCAAGCATTCTCAACATGCTAATCTAAATGTTGAATATATCACATACAAACTTACAAACTTTTTTTTTTTAATTCATACTGAACTCAATACTAAAACTTTCAATTAATAGCACCTTTAATAACTTTCAACTTAACCATCACAGTTAAAATATTTCAATGAGCATACCTCTGTATCATGCTCCCTACTCATGTACACATAGAATTTTATTCTCCTTATTGGTCATGTGTAAATATACACATAACTTGAATCATATCTCAATACATCAATCTACTCCTTTCTTCACACTGAGAATATATTTCAAACACACTCTCGTTTGAGTTTCTCTTGATGCACTAATTTAAAACCCTTACTATCATCTTATCTCAAGATAGCAGGGACATCTTAACCGAAAGTATTAACTCTATTCGGTTTATCTGAAAACCCATTGCATAACGTGAAACTTGTGATTTCACTTCTTATACTAGAATTATCACCTTTCTATGATCAAATCAAAAGTGCAATCATAATAGATATAACTATCACAACTCAAAGAACACACACGATCACAAGATTTGTCTAATTTTAAGGTCAGCTAATATTCTCACACGATCACAATTTCAAGAAAAGAACAACCACATCACCCCTAAAAGGAAACAGATATTAATACATAATACTCAAAGAGATCATTATAATCCATTTAACTATGGTTGTCATTATCAAACACTTTCACAGTTCGAATATAGTTTCTCTAACCATTTCCGTCATCGTAAACTCCTTGACTATTCCTTTCATTAGTGAATATCGATTCAGGAAGATCTCGATAAATACATACCTCAGGCTTCCTACTCAATTGAGTCAAATAGCCGAGGCCTACTTCCTCTTTGCTCGTAACTTTGCCTAAGCAGTACGATCTTTAAAACATTCAGATGTTCTCCCAAAACTGTTCTCACCTTCTGACTATCTTTATCTCTATATACAATACTAATTGTTTCACCACTGAACCCTTTCATTCCATACTTATGAACTTACTCAACTTGACTCTCATGACTACATACATATGATTTAACACTCATCATTAATGAAATATCATCGTAGTCACACAACTCGCTCCAAGTGAGTTTTCACGTTTACTCATGCTACAATTGTTTCTATCACCCATAATTTCGAACAGTGACTTCACTTACTCAAGTTCCACATTAATGTCTACTCGAGTACTCAACATTAAACTCTAATTTCTCTTACCATTGCTTATCAATTTTAGAGAATGTCTTAAGAGTTTGAGTACGTCGTTTACTAGATTGCCATAGTCCAACTATGGTCTTACTCGTATCACAACATCATAGCTCAGCTATAATCTTAAATGTCGTCACGATGTCGTAGCCCAGTTATGGTCTTACACGAAATTTCATATCGACACCAATGCCATATCCCAGATATGGTCTTACATGGTAACACATGTCTATGCAGATGCCATATCCTAGGGATGGTCTTGTACGGATCTTATATCGATATCGACGCCATATCCCAGATATGGTCTTACATGATTTTATACCGAAGCCAGGTCCCAGACGTGGTCTTACACAGAATCACGTATCGTTACCAATGCCATATCCCAGACATGGTTTTATATGGGATCACATGTACCGCCATGGTCCAACCATGGTCTTATTCATCATTTTATCATTAAACGACCGTACTCATCTCCTGTATTCTACTAAATCAAACTTCTCAGTTTAACTCCCACACTATAATACGTGTGGTTTCATACAGAGTCACGGAATAAAACATTATACATCCTCTACTTTAACTGTCGCACATGAGATTCAACTATGTGGACATATTTATCATACATCATTCAAACAGTTGTTCATACACACATATCTCGTTCTCTGGGTAAATTTACTCACTATAGGCACCTAACCCAATAGGGTGAGTATATAACACCGTATGCATATTAAACCAATATAGATAAGCTTATCACTTTATAACTCTCATTTCATACCTTATCACACACATATCATAAACTTCTATTCATACCTCTCTGAATTTCCTTAATGCATAATCACATTTCAATTACCTCATTATCACTTATAACATTATTGAAATTAGCTCGATTGGGAATCATCTCTGTCTTAACAAAACAGTTTTGTTAGAGCCGGGAGATATCACACTATCACGGTCCACCTATGGCATGTATAGCTAGACTCTTACTCACGCTAGGTTAGTCTGAAAACCAACTAAACCATAACTCTGATACCACTAAATGTAACACCTCTTACCCAGATTCGACTCCGGAACCGAGTACGAGGCATTACCAGACTTGAATTGCCTAAGCATACAATTTTGGGCTATAAAAATCTTTCCAATTTAATACTTTTTCATTTACAATCATAATGTACTTAACATGGGTCTACGAGACCTTATACACATACTCGGGATGTTTCAGAACCAACCCGAAACTTTTAAACACTTAGAAAATTTTCACCTAAACATGAGCCACACGCCCGTGGGGGAAGCCTGACACACCCGTGTATCATCTCACACGCTCCTGTTTGACGCCCGTGGTCGACACTGACTTGGATCACACGGCCTACGCACACACCCATATGGCTGGCCTGTGGTCGTCTCTGATTAATCCACACGGCGGTCGCACGCCTGTGTACTATAACCGTATGACGATTTAAATTCCAACTCCTAGATGTAGATTTTACACGGCCTAGACACATGCCCGTGTGCCTACCCATGTGGACAAGAACACGGCTATTTTCCAAGCCATTTAGCCACCCTCACATACATCCATTCATACACCACCACATAATTTCACATATCATCAATTATAACTCTTGAATTATCACACTAAATCTGTAAAAATGAAATCTTCATCCCGTACTTGAAGGAGAACTATTTCTGATATATTACAAATGACTTAAGCCAACATCTATGGCTATACACAATCGAACCATAAACTCTCTTAGGCCAACACATTTGGCTATCTCAACTATGATGTAATCAACTTTAAATACTACCCCTATACAAGCCACAGCTTATAAGGACTTGAAACCTCATACCAAGTGTCTGCTGGATAGTGTGAAAACATCTCCGGCGGTCTCCAACGCGAGCTAGTTAAGCTAACCTATAAGAGACGGGAAAAGAAAAGGAGTAAGCAATAATGCTTAGTAAGTTCATAGGCAAATTGATAATCATCTATTAATGTCCATATGATTATAATCAATCACAAGATATTATAAGGAGCTTTACTCTTAAACTCATGGTTACCTATTCAATCATTCATAATGCTTTCTCATTCTGTCTCTTACCACGTTCTAACCATGTCTCGGGCTTAATATTCGCATTCATTAATTTATACTCCTGCACTTAACATCACATAATTACATGGTACGACATGTCGTAACTTCACAATGTACCATTCATACTACCAGTCACTCGGTGGTTTCGCACTTAGCCCACCATCAATCTTTAATAAGGTGGTATCACACATAGCCCACCATTTGATACTAAACTCGATGGTATCGCACACAGCCCATCAGTAATGAATAATAAGGTTGTAATACACACAACCCACCATTAATAATATTGTTGATGGTATCGCACACAGCCCATCACTAATAATTAGTAAGGTGGTATCACACACAGCCCACCTTTAATAATATTGTTGATGGTATTGCACACAGCCTATCACTAATAATTAGTAAGGTGGTGTCGCACACAGCCCACCATTAATAATATTGTTGAAGGTCTCGCACACAGCCCATCACTAATAATTAGTAAGGTGGTATCACACATAGCCCACCATTATTATACATTCACGAATATATATACATCCACATGCATTTCTCGATTTCAAATGTTCATCCGAGAACATCCTCACACACTAACATCCTTACTAAAAATTCTACAATAATCATTTGCTTTCACACAATGCATTTATAAATACAACATATGCAATTAAGATGCATCATCTATACATGACCCGCTATGGGTTCATCATATACCAATTTCACCTCAATTTAGTTCTAACACATACTTGTACCTCTCATGGTACAACCATATACATTCTCGTTTCAACATACCTGTTGAATCACTCAAATTGATAAATAGTACTTTTGAATCTCATACATATAATCTCACATCGACATCATGCCCCCGATGGGGTCTCACATGAAATATCATATCGATGCCATGTCCCTGACATGGTCTTATTCGATATCTCACGCCGAGGCCATATTCCAAATATGGTCTTATACGGGACCTTAATTATCATCATATCTTACTATTTGCATTCCCACTATTTTAGATACAATTCTCTTGACATCTCGTCAGAACATATTTAATACATCCATAGTGTAAATATACATTCCATACAACATTGTAATATTAAATACTTTACTTAGAGTTTCATAATTTAGCACATGAACTTACCTCGATACTGAAAAGGGTAGAAAGGGACATATTTGCCCACATTTCTCTTTTCTCCCGTTCTAGGTCTGAATCTCATTTCCTTTGATCTAGAACAATAAAATTTACTCTTTTAATCACCACCCTAATCATAACACTTCATAACTTACACTTAGGAAAAAATGACTATTTTGCCCTTACACTTTGGCAAAATTACGATTTTGCTTTAGGCTCGTAAATTATTTTTCATCACATTTTCTTATTAAACAAGTCTAACTAAACATTTAATCATCTTACAACTACTCACAATTCCAACTATTTCATGCCTTAAGGAACAAACTACAACTTTTGCATTTTAGTCCCAATTAGGTGTTTCCATGACAACACCTTTCACAAAAGTTGTTTCTCATCTCCCTAACATTCATTTTCTTCTATAAAAATGCAGCAAAGAACTTAAATGCTCACATAGAAAATCTCTAAACTTTTTACCATAATACAAAATAGTCCCCTCTTTAGAAAGCTTAAGCTTTAGGGGTCTCAAAAGTACAATTATCTTCAAGAAATACCATCAAAGTCACTTACTTGAGTGGAGAAAAGCTTGCTGAAATTTTAAGCTTTCAAACACTCCTTTTTTGCTGAAAATTTTGGTGGAGGAGAAGAGAGGAAAGATGAGATCTTTTTCCTTTCTTTATTTTATTATAAAACATCAATTTAATCCACCAAACTTACCAACTTTGACCAAAAATTAAATGCTCTTGTCCCCATGGCCGGCCAACACATTCTAGATGGTTTAACTTTCCTTTAATGACATCCAATTAATATTTCAGGGCTATTTGGTACCTTTAGCCTATAGATTGGAACATTCGCACTTTATGGGATTTAGTCCTTTTTCGCGATTAAGCATGAAATCGCTAAAATTAAAGCACCAAAATTTTCATGCACCCTTATAAACATGTTATAACACATAAAATAACATAAAAATAATTTCTCTAACTCATATTAGTGATCCCGAGATCACTGTTCTGACTAGCCTTAAAATCGGGATGTTACATGGTTTGTTAAACAAGAAATCTTTACAACGATCAATCACAATCCGATAACGTCTGTGACTATATATGCTTTCTAAGAGATTAATCAATAATTACTCGCGATCTTTCGATAGCTAGCGTCTTTAACTCTATCTTAACTTCAAATCTTTCTATAACATTCGTTACTTTAATCCTTGAAATCAGAGAACATGTGACACCTTTCATCGAATAAACGTTATCACCAAATTTTCGGTATGAAAATAAAAGTGATCATCTCTAAATCACTGGTCGAACAGTTCTCCTTTTAATGTGGTATTAACCGTATAAAAATATGAACCATCACTTTACATTTTAGTACTATTTATACCAGGTCAAGCAATAATACTTAACTGAAAAACATAAACCTTTTTCTTAACTCAGGCTAAATCAGAATTGGTGATTCTGTTAGTCATGTTTCAACTGTTTCTAACTTACTAATAAGTAATACCACTAATTAAGCGTCTCAAGCGAGAGGGTCCCCCTCCATTACACCACTTGATTAACGTTAATATTTTCTGATTTTCACATTTATCAATGTCAACTAAATTACATCTAGGGAGGACAGTGCATATCCAAACCGTCTTCCATTACTAATCATCACAATGTTGAACTTTGATAAAACCATAACCATCGGATGTTTTTAAAATCAAAATGCCAAAATAAAGTCAATATTTCAACTGTATAGATAAATAATACTCCAGCTATAAAACTATACCGAAATTTAAGAACACAACTCCTACCAAATGATAAATATCTCAACGAGGCCTCAGAGTAATTTTGAAAGAAACATCACTCATCCACACTACAATCACTTGTAACAGAAGTAACACAATCTTCTTGTACACTAAACAGAACAATGATCAGTAGGAACCGGATACCATCATCACACAAATTCTTTCATCATCTTTTCTTTAATAAAAGAAATGAAAGATAAAAGGCCGAACATAATCCAAACAGGTCAACAAGGCCTTCACCTACCTATATCTTTAGCTATCATACCCCTTGCGATAAAAGTTTTACTTGAAAACAAATAACCTCATATACATCTGAGGTTTATCGAACACATAATATACCCAGAAGGAACTAAGGTAGGTTACTCAACTATAATCACTACACTTAGCTATCGATACAATTCGAACATTATCTCACTATCTAATTCTGTCATCATTAGGTTTATATTATTCCATTCACTATCATAAACCAACTTAGAAAAACTTCCAATTAGTACATTCTTTAGATATCATACCTGTATGTTTTGTTTCATCGAAGTTGACTTCTTTACCTTAGCCTTGCATAATCCGAATGATCTTCAAAATGATTGAATATATCTTTTAGTTCTATCCTTACTTATTGACTCATTTTTTTATCTGGCCACCATAATAGTTGATCCGCTACTAAATTCTTTAGTCTCTCATTTGTGAGTTCATTCAACATAAATCTCATAAAATTTCATCATAACACACCAGTTGTTTTAGGCACTTTAACACACATATTCATGTTACACAAATTTTCTGATTATCTTATTCGAACAGAAGCGTTTATATATACATTCCATAAATTTTGAAAAATTTTCTTATCGCATTCACCTAATCACACAAGTTAGGCACATTACATCATGTGAATGCCAAACAAACATGAATGCTTGTCATAATGTAAACCTTTATTTAGTTTCCCTTTCCCATATTAGTTTCATACATCAATTATCAAACTTTGAGTATCCATTTACAACATGTAATTTACTATCACATCTTGCCATACACAATATTTCTTTAATAAAATCATTCATTCAAGCTCAATTTCATGTTCACTACAAATTTATCCTTTAAATCCTCGTACACTTTCATTTACTACACTTAGTCAAATTAGATAACGTCTTACGAAATTGGGTACTTCGTTTTGCACAATATCATATTTCAACTATGGTCTTTCACATATACACATATTACACACCGAAGCCATAGCCCAGCTATGGTCTTATACGGAAATCACATAGTCACATTTTTCACATGCTGCCATGGTCAACCCATGGTCTTTATCATCAATTCATCACATGTCTCTAAACGAAAGTACTCGTTTCCAGCGTTTTACTCGGTTTACACACTTAATTCCTTTTTCATAACTTCTCAACATTTATAACATTTTATCTATTGCATAAAATCACCGTAATTCATCGAAATGTGATATTCAACCAGGACAGTAACATTATACCCAAAATTCTCAATTTATGGTTATTTCATTTTATACATCATCACATACATATTATGAACTCTTATCCGTACCTTACCACATTTCAACTTATCACAAACACATTTTCAAACATCTCAGAGTCAATGTCAGCATTTTCAAAAATAGCTCGGTTGTAAAGCACTTCTGTCTCAACAAAACAATTTCGTTAGAGCCCGGAGATATCACACTATCACGATCCACATATGGCATGTATAGTTAGACTCTTACTCATGCTAGGTTAGTCTGAGAACTGACTAAACTCGGCTCTGATACTACTAAATGTAACACCCCTTACCCGTTGTCAATGTCGGAACAGGGTACTAGGCGTTACCGGACAATAACACTTGCAACTGAACAAATTCAAGGCATAAATTTTCGTTTAGAATTTAAAACTTTGTCTTATATCATCAAGTCCCTAATATGGGCCTACGAGGCCCAAAACATGATTTGGAAGTGATCCAAGACTAAACCGAGAACTTTTAAAACTATTGGAATATTTAGAAAATTTCCTTGTTTTGGAGAGTCACATGCCCGTGTGGGCAGGCTGTGTGGTTACATCCGCCCATGTGGCCCAGGACACGCCCGTGTCCTCCGCCCATGTAACTCTCTGTTTATGATGTCATCATTTGTTTTGGGCCACACGACCAAGTCACACACCTATGTTCTAGACTGTGTCCTCCACACGGGTGAGACACACAGTCGTGTCTCTGCCTGTGTGGTCAAAAAGTTAGCTATTTTCCAAGTCAATTTCTACCCTATGATGCCCATACTTGAGTATAACTTGAATGACACATTTCATGACATATTAAAGCTACCAAAACATCCACCACACACACTTAACAAGTCATAACATACAATTTACTCAACCATGGAATGCATCATCATGAGTTTATAGCATAACCAATTTATTGGCCACATTAAATGGCCTTGTACAACAATGAACTCTGAATATCATAGTTCATTATTCTAGGACAACTCATTGTAACATATACACATGATCAAGTTCCCTATACATGCCATAACCATAAGTACAAAATCATCGATACCTAAATTGTAAGCTTGATAGTGTGATAGGTTCTCCGGAGACTTCCAACCCAAGCTAACCTTGACTTAAAATGGCAAAAGGAACCAAGTCATCCAATATGCGTCTTTCTCTCGTTCTAAGTCCGAAACTCGTTTTTCTTTATTATTGAGCTTGAAAGCTTGAAAACCCTATCCATGGCTTCCCTCATGCTAAATTCGGCCAAGCCAGAAGATGGACAAGGGTTTTTGGCTTTTATTTTGTCTTCTAGTCCATATAATTACCAAATTACTAAAATACCACTAACTTAAAAATATCCTATTTCACTTATCTCATGTCCATTTTTGTCCAAAAATTTAACCAATGGTCTAGTTACCATTTAAGGACCTTCCATTTAAAATTTTATAGAAATTGGACACTTCTAACATGTGGAACTAAACTTTTGCTCTATTTACAATTTAGTCCTTTTGACTAAATTAAGTGCTCAAACGTCAAAATTTTCAAACGAAATGTTCACTGAATCTTTCCGTGAAATCGTAAACGATAAAAATATAATAAAAGTAAGATTTTCCTCGTCGAAATTGTGGCCCCAAAACCACTGTTCCAACTAGGCCCAAAATCGAGCTGTTACAAGAATTATGTTGAGAAAAAATGAAAAAGCATTAGTCCCACGTTGATTAGGAATCAAGTGTGAAACTTGTATATATATATGTAAACCAACTTGGTGATTATTGAATGAGTAAACTAATGTTCTCCCCCGTGTGCAGGGGGTGCAAATCCAAATCCATCGGGGTTGGGGATGCATCCACACGATGCGGGCGACGCGAAATGTTCGGATCGGTTGGGCCCTTTTAGGCCTGCGAATATTTTTGCTCAATACGTATTTATTTTTTTCTCAGCAGATATTATACAGAATCTGTTTTAAAAGGACAAATATCTCGTTTTAATTTGATTCCAATCAAATTTTATTTTATTTTATTCAAATTGATTTAAAGGTTCCTTTAATGCAGATTTGTATCTTTATTTATGGAAATTTTCAAAATTCCTCCACATTGAATGCCTATAAAAGCCTAAAGAATACTACATAATTTTTTAGAGACACACAACGAATTTATTTCACTCTCGAAAATTCTTTTCCTTTTCTCCCCAAAATTTTCAAATGTTCGGTGATAGAAGAAGGCAAGGTTTGTTAGTTGATCATTGCAGAAGCACTACTCTCGCGATCATTTTGTTGTTGTATCCTAGGAGACAGACGACCAACGTTTATCCAAGTACCATAAGAGCTGCCGAATATGTCTTATGGAAACTGTGAAAACAAGCCTCAACATCTAGTAAAACTCGATTCCCTTATTTTTAAAGATCTTGTTTATTTAATTATTTTTCAGATATGATGTTTTAAATAAATATAAATACTTATTTAATTTGTTTTGTTTAGATATGGTGTTTTTACATAAATATAAATATTTATTTATATTATTTGTTCAAGATCTTGTATTTAATATAAATAGTTATATTTAATATTTTTTTCGCTAACATGTTTTGTCCAACATAGCTTTTCAATAATTGTCAAATATTATAGTGATATGCTTTTTCTTTCAAAAATTCATATCTTCAAGATTAAAAGATTTAGTTTAGTATTGTTATATTTATTGAGTGTGTATTAATGTTTTCTACAGGAATCCGTTGGATTTTGGTCTTGTATAAATTAGCTGTGGTTGCGGGTAAATAAATGTGTGCCTTTCTTCTTTCTCCAAAACATACTGGCATTTCAAGTGTGGCATAATATAAAACAATGGTTGGTTTCATCATAATCTGTTTTCCAGGAGACTAACGGGCCGCACTTTGACCTCCAAATTTAGAAAATATTTCCAGAGTTGGAAATTGTAATTGTAACAGCCTAATATTTGTACAAGCAGTGAACATGGACAATCATGTCATGATCCAGAACTAGAAAATGGTGCCAACTCTCCTTCTTCTCCCCCTTTTTCTTCCAAAACTACTCCTCGAAAATGGTGACATCAAACTTCCTTTCGTTTATCAAAGGTTCACCTCTCACATTACCGGGTCCTGTTCGTATCTCAAGGCAATCAAACATGGAATCCATATATATTATTCTTCCCCGATCCTTGTTGTAGATTCTTTTGGGATACAAGCCTTTTTGTTTGTATTTAAATACAAAAAAGGGAAAAAGAAAAGCGCCATCTACAACTGCATGCTAATGATTGCCAAAATCACTGTTTGTTTTGTTGGAAGGCTTTCAATCTTGCGGGGTCTTGAAGTAAGAGCTTGTTTCAGTAACATGCCATTAATTCTCTCATACATTAATATTACCTTCTCCTTTTTAACAGTTTTTTTTTTTTTTTTTAAATCGTGCCACTACAACTGTAGCTGCGCTCATGTTAACGATTAATTCCTATAATCGACATGAAAATTATATGAAAGAATTAACACTTGGTTACCGAGTTACCATATTTGAAGATAAGGCGAAAGGTAAAAACACAAAAGGCAAGCATGACCAAGCAAACAAGGTATGGACATTGATTTTTTTGAATCGGGAATGGCCAAATGGGACCGTGAAAAGGTGACAAAGGAGAAATCAGGCATTCACGGTTTCCATTGGATGAAATGAGATAAGATCACTGTGTTTCTTCCACGTGGCAGATTGCCAAAGATAAGGCTTTACCATTCAAGAAAAGTTTCCACCCTCTTTGTGGTCATTATGGTTGTAATGTCATCTGATTTAGGATCCAACGGTCACCCTTTCTCCCAAACCAATCTCTAAATGTTGTGAGCTTAGGCCAAATTTTATGACTATATATAGGGGATTGCACCAAGGCAGTGACACTATTAAGGGATCAGTGAGACTCTTTTTGTATAACTGTAGCATATAGTACTAGTAAGCGGTAATAGCAATGGCCTCCTCCATGATCTCATCGGCAACCATTGCCACCGTGAACCGCTCCTCCCCGGCACAGGCCAACATGGTGGCCCCCTTCACCGGCCTCAAGTCTGCCTCTGCTTTCCCAGTCACCAGGAAGGCCAACAACGACATCATTTCTCTTGCAAGCAACGGTGGGAGAGTGCAATGCATGCAGGTACTTGGTGATGCACAAATACAACTTAAATTACCCCAAGTGTTTGAACACAACAAATTACATAAATTGAATCAAATATATATCTTGGCTTTTGAGTACAGGTGTGGCCTCCTACTGGGAAGAAGAAGTTCGAGACTCTCTCATACCTCCCCGATCTTACACCCGTACAGTTGGCTAAGGAAGTAGATTACCTTCTTCGCTCTAAATGGATTCCTTGCTTGGAATTCGAATTAGAGGTGTTTTGGAGCTCTAAATTATTCCATTCCTCCACTTTATTTTTTTAGTGGGATATTTGAGTTGATTAAGTGTGTTTTATATGTATATGTAGGAGGGATTCGTGCACCGTAAGTACTCGAGCTTACCCGGGTACTACGATGGACGCTACTGGACCATGTGGAAACTGCCCATGTTTGGGTGCACCGACTCGGCTCAGGTGTTGAAGGAGCTTGAGGAATGCAAGAAGGAATACCCCAATGCATTCATTAGAATCATTGGGTTCGACAACGTTCGTCAAGTGCAGTGCATTAGTTTCATTGCCTACAAGCCTAAAGGCTACTAAGTTGTTTACTTCCCTCCTAGGAATTCCATTTGTTTCAAAGTTGTACTTAAATTAAGCCCCTCAAAACCCCCCCTTTTTCTTTTTCTTTTTTAATTGAGGTATTTGGCTTGGGGTATTTCTCTTTGTTTTGTTTTTGGATTTCCAGTGGAACGGCTGAGAACTAATGAATAAAAAGGTAGTTTCTTGCCATATTTCATGAATCCAGTTCTTCATTTTCAGTGCTAAGATATTCATGTTAAGATAGGATAAAATCTAAAAGACAAAACGGTGATTGGGTGGGCTGGCTTTAAAATAAGAGGATAAAGATTTTGTGGACAGGCAACGCTGTGCTGTTGGAGGCTCATTATCTTAGTACATAGGAACACACCAAACAAACCATTTTTTATTAAATTGTTTTATTATGACATCACAAGTTTCTATTATTAAAATAACAACTTAAAAAGGCTAAATTCAAAGATATATATTCAGCATTCAATCTATTTCCTCGTTAAATATTAAAATCACTATTGGTATAGTGATAAATGATTTGCATTACATAAGTTTTAGTTGATATCTTCGAACTTAATTTTTTTTTAAAATAATGATAAATTTAATTTATAATATATTTCTATTTTATCATTTTCACCCTAAATTTTTTTTTAAAAGTCAAATATTAGTTTGTTTTGAATAGAAAAATTGAAGGAACTGTTAAATTTTTAATGACACTATGTAAAAATCTGTATGATAATTTACATATATTTCATTGTTTAAGTGGATAATTTTTTAAAAAAATTAGGAATTTTTTAAAATATTTTTTTTTTAATTTTATAAATTACATCATGCAAGCTATTGCATCAATGCCATTTAAATTTAGAAGATGTAGTCACTTTTTCCATCTAAAAAGAGCAATTTTACTAATTTTCAAGGTTGGATGGTAAAATATCCAAAAAAAAAACTAAAATAATAAAAAAGAATAAATACTAAGAATTGAATTTATTATTATTTTAAAAATAATAATTATGATTATCTTTATTAGTTTTTAACCCAACATGGAAAAGGAAAATCGTAATAATGCTTATTAATTATAATATTGAATAATACTAGTAGCTCTATGTTCTTAAACTCAATTTCATTTCAAAAATTGTAACTCAAAGGTTTAGGAATTTTTGTTTTCTAATTGGTGATTAATTAGTGGACTCCCGGAAATTTAAACAGGAAAACTCAAATTGTAACCTCCCGGACTATAATTTCCGTTCTCTTTTCTCTATAAAAAAAACACCTAATATTAAGGATAGCTACATTTGTGGAGGAACCAAAAGATAGAGAAATTCAGATAAGAATTGTCTCCCTCTCCCTCTCAGTCGAAGTGAGCCAATAATTGGAATAGAACTCTAAAAATGCAATTCTAAAAAGAAATTTGCCTATCAGATATTAGTTCAAATATTGGTTAAATTGCAATTCGAATAAGTAATTATGAATAGAAAATATAAAAAATGACACTAATGTAATTCAAAAAATTTCACCATCTATAAGGTTTTGCTCAAAAATTTACATTAAAAATTTATTGGTACGGTTCAAAAAAGTTCTCCATTTATAAAATTTTACTTAAGCAATAAGATATGATTTAAATTCAACTCACTCTTTTATTAAAAAAAAATTTTTAAAAAGTTTAGTTATAAATTAATCCACAAAAACAGATTATTTGCAAAGAATTTACACTTAAATAGATTTCTAACATAAACAGAATAAATACTCTCTCAACTCCTCTAAAAAATTCGAAAATACATTTAAATAGGCATTATAATAATTTGCAAAAGAGTAAATGTGATCGAAATGAATATGGGAAATCTCATTCCAATTAAATAACTTATTATAAAATATAATAAAAGAGATTTTCTTAAATCAATCTCTTTTAAATGAGGTAGGCATATTACATAAAGATTATTTGAAATTTTTCACTTAATTCCATGTTTTTCAATATTGTAATTTATTCAAAAATATATAAATATATACATGTTAAGTAAATTATAATATTTTGTCGACTTTTGGCCTTTCCTTAAGTCGCAACTAACATTATAACTGACGTTAACAAAATTCATAATTATTTCTCTACCATGTGTAGCCTAAAATTGTTAAGATTAGAGAAGCAATACGTAAAAGATAAAGAAAATAACAATAAAAGTCTTCTTCTTTTTTTCATTTTAAGATGTGTTTTTTCTTTTTTAATTTATTCTGTTAAATTCGTCGGTAATTATCTAAAATTTTAAAATACTCATTAAAATATATTCTCAATCATTAAATTTTTTTATTTACTTCTTACGGCAGGTTTAGCATTACTTCTCAGAAATATCTTTTAAGATAAAAAGTATTTTTGAGATAAAATATGCTTTAAAAAATATTTTTTTTACCAAAAGTAGGAGGAGAAAAATTTAACTTTGACTCAAAAGTACTTTTTAACCCAAACACACTTTTAAAAAGTATTACTAAATTAGTCCTACTCTCATATGTACGAAAAAATATATTAAATTTAAATATATATATATATATATATATTTCGCAGGTTACTGAAATATCTTATATATTTGAGAGGAATAAATCCATCCAATGGAATACTGAGAAAAAATTAAATAATAGTTATAAGAAAATGAGTGGTGTCATATTTACACTGTGGTTTCCCAAGGGATAGATGAGAAGTTTTTAAGGCTCCTATAAATTTATTTTCGGGACCATAAACGTAAACCTACCAATAATTGCATTTGTTTTCTTTTTATACTTTTATAACTCATAATATTGTATATTTATATAAATCCCAATTTTTTCACTCATATAAAATATAGTGTTAAATTCGAATGAAAAAAGATGTTAAATTTGTGTTGGGTAAAAATCTAATAATTTTATGTTATTTGCAAAATATTCAGTGGTATTTATGTTAGAACCATAAATAATATATAATATAAATTAGAATTGTAAATCAAGATCTGTCATGTCAAATCATTAAAAATAAATCAAGAACAAAACTAGATGCGGATGCGTACTTGAATTTATCGATTTTTTGAAATCTAGAGATCTTGAAGTTTTGATCTTCCAAATTAGCATACAAGTAATCTAGAGAATGTGGCTCTCTCTTTTGGCATAGACAAAAACACCAAAACAATTCACACATATACGTGTATTCAAAATCAGATAGAAAAACTTACAATGCATATACCATGTAAATCCAAAATTGTATTAATGATTAAACAGAGATTTGCTTGAATACTTGAAAAATACATTCAGTCGAATAAATCTCAAAAAATAAAATCATAATAGTTGATATATCTCATAGTCCATAAATAGACCATATCAACATAATTTAACTAAATATTTGGAACCAGATGCCAAAACCTAATGTTGTAGAACCAAACTTAAAACCAAATTATTTAAACATGTATATAGTTTACATGAATTTGCATCAAAGCACCCATAAAATTGAATATATAACCATAACAGATTAAAAAATTAACAACTTCAATGATATCCATCAAAACTTAATGTCACCAATTAAACTATAAAAGATATCTTATTGAATAATGGTTATAAACACCTATCCACGCAAACTATAATCATGTATTAATCCTCAAAATCATTGATATGCATATAATATATACATATCACAATATAATAATAGAAAAATAATATTGGCTTGCCTTACATATTTCATATAAACTCAAATTTATATTCATGACTAAAGACATTATCATAAAACTTCTTTATACATACAAACACTTAAAAAAATCCACAACCACCGAATATAAAAAAAATTCCAAATTGTATAAAGGCCTTCATATGCGCAACTACTTACAAAAATTCATAGCCACCATATAAAAAAACCCAAATATTTTAATTTTAGTTGGGTTCCATAAGGACTAAAATATAAAATAATTATAACAGAAACCAAAAGTAATCATTCGTATATATGAATTGAATTCAATCGTGAATATAATTCATCATGGATGAAGACAAAAGATGATAATTCCATATATATTCAACCACAAACAGAAAATTCTAAATAAATAGTGTGGAAAAAAATATTTTAACAACATTCATTTATTCGATTATCAAGTGAATTATCATTCAAAACCAATTATACAATCAAATTGAAATTCTTCAATTGCAAAAAGTTGTAAGTCTGTAACTTTAATCTAATAATGACTTTAACCAAAATTTATGAAATAATTGTGCAAAAAGAAGAGAAAAAAATCTCACACATCAAATTTTTATCAATTGATTATAAATAAATAAACCTTAATCTTTCGAATAACATATGCAAACTTTAAACTAGATTATATTTATAAAACCCTAAAACTTTATTTAAAGAATCCAAACCCAAAAATTTTATTAAGAATCTCAAAGATTCAACATAGTATATAAATAAAATATCAAATCTATAAAATTAAAAAAGAAAAACAAATCAACCCAAAAATAATAAAGAATCAATTCATTTCCAATAATTCAGCACGACGAAGCTCTGATGCCACTTGTTAGAACCGTAAATAATATCTAATATAAAATCAAAATTGTAAACCAGTACCCGTCATGTCCAATCATCAAGAATAAATCAAGAACAAAACTAGATGTGAAATCTACGGATCTTGGGGTTTTGGTCTTCCAAATTAGCACATAAGTAATCTAGAGAATGTGACTCTCCCTTTTCTAACTATGGGATATTAGAAAAGTTATTTTGTATATAAATTGGGGATCATAACCCTAATATATATATATATATATATAATTTTGGCACATTAGTCCTAATTTCTAATCAGCCCATCATTAATTAGAAATTAGTTACTAGAGTATCTACACATATTTGATCCATACTTTATTTAATAATTAAAGCCCAATAAACCGTAACCAAATTAAATTACTTTTAATTTGGACTAATATATTATGATAGTAAATAATAACATGTAATTCTCCTTATTATATATGTAATGTCAATATTTTCTAACAATTTATATAAATCCTTTGTAAATTATGCTTTCACGAACTAGTAAGAGTCAAAACTGTCGAAAGCTGCTTATGGGTGTGGTTGTCACAGTTAGGTTGATACACACGTGGAAGGAATATGTTAGAAAAATTAAATAGGGAAACTAAAATAAGAAATATAATAATGGTTTAAAACATGTAAAACATTTTTCTTAAAACTTTAAAATATTTTTAAATTACATCAGCACTTCAAGTAAAATAATAAAAATATTAATAAAAAAGCCGTTTATATAAACATCAAATAAGTGATATATCCTTTCATAAAAATATATTTTTTAACGAGACACTTTTTCATAATGGTGTGTTGTTTTATAATATAACTTTACATAAATTTATAATTTTATTAGATAACTTTATATACAAAAAATTTATCTTTATAATACAATTATTTGATAAATAATTATAACTTTTTTCATAATAAAATATTAGTACTACCAATATTATAAACTATTGTAAAAAAATATACCAGCACTATATATGCACACCCTCCGTTCAAAGAGTGTTATCTAAATAAAAATTTACCCAATTCTTTAAATTTAAATAAATTATATAAATCAATATCTTTTAATCACTAAATCAAGGGTAAATTACCAAAATATGCCTTTTTTTTTCAAAATTTTCGGAAAAAGTCATTTTTTCCAATTATTTACCGGAATGGGCCATTTCCCCCGAAAACGCGTTCACGTCAGCGCGATTTCAGGGGATGCAGCAGGAAAACGCGTCCCTGATGGAGCGTTTTCTACCACATCAGCAGAAATCGCGTCCTTGAGGGCGCGCTTTGCTGATGTGGCAAAAACGCTCCCTCAGGGACGCGTTTTGCCCGCTCCCAACGGCCATATTTTTTTGAGCATTGGGCTTCCAACGGTCAAAAAAGAAAAACTATAAACCCCCTTCATTTTTGTCACACAATGGTCCTTACTCAATTTTCTCTCAAATTTCTCTCAACTTTCTCTCAAATTCCTCTAAAATTTCAAAAAAGTCCTTTAATTTTTAAAAAAAGCCCTGTTTAAAAGTTTTTTGAAATAATTTTTTTAAATTTAAAAATATTAGATCGTATTAGCAATGGCCGGAGAATTAATTCGTCTCGACAATAAACACATCTCCGTCGATCAAATTACAATGGTAAGTTATAATTTTAATTTTTTAATACTATTTAATATTTTTTAGGTTTATGCAATTTTAATTAATTTTTATTTTATAATTTTTTAAACAGTCTGTAGATCGGGTGTTGTAATGCTATATTTGCAATATGCCTGGTCCATCATCACCGTTAATCGAGAATTACCTGCGAGAAGCGGATTTTTGGCACGTGGCCACGATAGACGGGGGGTGCAAGTTGGACCCGAAGCTAATCAGTGCGTTGATAGAGAGGTGGAGACCCGAGACGCACACTTTCCATCTTCCATGCGGAGAGGGTACTATCACTTTGGAAGACGTGCAATTGCAATTGGGATTGTCGGTGGATGGCTACGTAGTCACCAGGTCCGCAACTTTTGGTGATTGGGGAGCCGTATGCTACGAGCTTTTGGGTGCTATTCCGGATAACATTAACGGAGGTTGGATTGAGATAGGCTAGTTACGAGACACATTCCTGGAGCCGGATAATGATTCGACCGAATTAGAAAGAATACGGTATGCTCGGGCATACATTTTTGAGATGATTGGAGGCTATCTGATGCCAGACTTGACACGAAACCTCGTACATTTGAGATGGCTGCTGAAACTCGTTGATTTTAGAGTAGCCGGTGAATTGAGCTGGGGGTCTGCCGTGCTAGCAAAATTGTATTGGAAGATGTACAGGGCCACGCGACCAAATAAAGTCAAAATCGGAGGTTGCCTATCACTACTGCAATCATGGGCACGGTTTCGCTTTCCATTTTTACATCCTCAAGTGGATCACCCATATACATTCCCACTCATAACGAGGTAAATTTAATATTAGATTTTACAATTATTACGTAGATTTAAAATATAATTGTATGCTAAAAATTTAATTAATTAGGTGGAACCATTCGGCAAGTTATGTTGGAATACCTACCTCGCTTGAAGATATACGGCTTCTATTAGACCAACGGTCGGAAGCACAAGTAAATATTAAATAAAATATATTTTCGTAATAAAATAGTCGTTTCGTATTTCGTATTTAATATTTAGTATTTAGTATATAATTAATATTTTTATCATGTTAATATAGTTTCAATGGACACCATACGATGATCCATCAATTTGGGCAGTAATTCCAGATGAGTTCTTTCAAAATCCGAACATTTGGCATGTGAAGGTCCCATTGGTCAACTATTCCATCGTGCGGATGCACCAGTCAAATCGGGTTCTGCGTCAATTTAGATTCTGACAACCGATTTTTGAGGTGCTCGATGATAAGCACAAAGTTGACTTACGGTAGTTGCATACGGATTGGCCAAGATTTTGGTCAGCATATATCGAATTGTGGGAAAACCGGTATGATTATATACCTACTCGGGAACCGATCATCATTCCTGAGTTAGCGTGCGTGCCAGAATACATGCCATGGTTTAGGATCCATGGCAAGCCGTATTTATTGTCCAAAGAGGAGAGGCGACGACAACTTCATGTACAAAGGGAACGACGGGGCTCGTTAAATCCAAGGAGAATGGATGATGGGACGGGCCCATCAACAGCACCGACACAATTACTGGGCCCATCAATAGCGCCCACACAGTCACCGGGCCCAACACTTCAGCCGACAACACCCACATCACAGCCTTTTCCGGTTATGCCAGGTGCGTATCCTAGCCCTTATATATATCCTAACCCTTAAATGTTTCCTTTTCCCAATCCTATGGCAGGTTGGAATGCATGGCCCGGTTCGAGTCCGTTCTCGACTACTCCGAGTGGACCGCTGATCTATAGGCCACCGTCGCATGAGGGATCGCACGAGGCGCCGTTGAAGAGCTCTTCTTTTTACCAATCTCTGATGCCTTATGGGATTCAAACACCTCCGCATGGGTGATGCAAACACCTCCGCATTCATTATCTTATCAAGGTGGATCATCCTCCCAACACCCACCACCAGACCCCCAGCCGGAGGAACCAGAATCCCCGTCGAAGCAACCACAACCCCCGCCGGAAGCTGAAACAAGGAGGAATTCAGCATGTAACCGTCGACCACCCCATGTGGCACTGATTCCGATCGGTACCAACATTGATTTTTTTAATATATTTGTATAAACTTTTTTATATTGTTTCATTTAATAAAATAAAAAGTTGTTTTTAATATTTTTATTGTAATTTAATTTTTATATTTTTTAATAAAATAAAAGTTGTTTTTTATTTTTATTGTAATTTAATTTTTATATTTGTAATAAAATAAAAGTTATTTTTTATTTTTTATTGTAATTTAATTTTTATATTTGTAATAAAATAAAAGTTTTTTTTTTACTTTTTTATTGTAATTTAATTTTTATATTTGTAATAAAATAAAAGTTATTTTTATTTTTTATTGTAATTTATTTTTATATTTTTAATAAAATCAATTTATTTTGAATAAGGCAAAAATATTGCTAATATTTTATATTTTTAATATATTTCTACAAAATTTTTATATTGTTACATTTAATAAAATAAAAGTTGTTTTTTATTTTTTATTGTAATTTGTTTTTTATATTTTTAATAAAATCAATTTATTTTGAATAAGGAAAAAATATTACTAATATTTTTATATTTTTAATATATTTCTACAAAAAATTTTATATTGTTACATTTAATAAAATAAAAGTTGTTTTTTATTTTTTATTATAATTTATTTTTTTATGTTTTTAATAAAATAAAAGTTATTTTCAAGGGTGGAAGGATCTAGAAACTAAGAAGAAATGGATGAATTAGGACTAAATTGAATAAGTGAAAAAGAATGAGGGGTTAATTTGTAATTTTATCAAGATTGGTGTTCATACAATGTAGGAATTTTTAAGGATCGTAAGGGGCAAAATAATCATTTAGCAAGAAAGATAATTTTGAAGAATAATGATGATGGTGATATTTTAGATTAATTGAATAACTTTTTTTCTTATTTTGCAACTTAGTCCTTCTACAAAAGTTCACCATTTTCATCAAGAAATTAAAAGAATTTTCATAGCCACCAAGAGACAAAAATGATAAGGAGATTATCAACTATTTCGATTTGGACATGAGCGAGATGTATGGCCTGAGTTCCTACACCATCCGCATAACTTCCGTTGGTTGGCTGTTTCTCGGATATTCATATTGTTGCATATTATAGTCGAGCAAGGTCGACCCTTTGGTTTGCGACGCAGTTCTCTATCCGGTAACAGCTTAAACGGAGCAAGCGATACAGATAGCCACTTACGTTCATCTGGGACTGGTGGGAATACGTGTCTCCATACGTTGTACATGTATTCTATTTTGTACACTTCATCGACATAGCTCATGGGATCCAGACGAAGATTCTGACAAGCTGCAATTATATGAGCGCATATTGTTTGGATTTAACCACGTTGTAGTTAACCTCATTCTTGATGCTATATTGTTTCAATGCACCAAGAAAACTATCCTTGTTGGAGAACTCTTTACCAACTTCTAATTCACCCAAATCCAACGGCGAACTTGTACGGTCACGCCTTCTGTGTGGTAGTTCAGGAAACTCCAATGCATCGTCTTGAGATAGATCAACATTATGCATATAGGCTGGAGGCGAGTACGCCCTGAATCGCGGATCTTCTTCTTCTTCATCTAAACCCCCTCCAACATCTTTAGGTATGGTTGGAATAAGCTCCGGTTTAGAAAATAATGTAACTTCTGCACCATCGGGGCCGGGCTCTCGAGGTAGATCCATATTGGACTCATCATCCGACCCACCATCATCTGTAACAAACAAGGTCCCTTCGCCGGTGGATGTCGTGGGGAGTACATCATCCCTTCTTAAACAACTTTCGTAACGTCCCCAATCATATGTGGATTGCTAACCACTAGAATTTGATGACGTTTCTCAATATGTATTTCTAGCATCAAACGTCGACCCACCGATATGCATGTCCCATCCACCAACCGAGTGTCGTGCAGGGGTTGTGTTTTCCATATTACCACCAAACATGGGCACTTCCGTATTCTGCCCCCACTAATAGAGTGTCGGCTTGGGGTCGTGTATTCCCCTCGAACAGCAGTAGATGTTGAAGTCGAAGGAAGATCGCTTGGCGATGAAAATTGTACATATATCTCAAGATAGGGTGATCCACTGGCAAGATGAGTCTCCATCATTACCTCTAAGCTCTGCGGACCTTTGATGTCGAATGAGTCATATCCACGGGATCAACCGAAGGACAAAATCTATACTTAATAGACTGATCTCTCATTGGTGTTGTTCTGAAGATTTTACGCCTAATTCTTTTGCGAAGTTCTGTTAAATCTATGTTTTGGTTAAAAACCAATCGCGCTGTGTTCTCTGATAAAAAAACAACACCGTTTTTGGTGTCACGAACCTCACCATTATAGTAAATAACAGCACTAATACGTTCACTCATCTTCAGTTTCTATTATACTTTTGCCTCAATTTCTATTATACAACCTGAGAATGAAAATTGACTCATTTATAGTCTAAGGACAAATAGGAACTACTATAGCAAAAGAGCGTCCACGTGGGGGCTTTTTTTAGTACTCTTGCTAACAGTGCATCCTGCTTGAAGCGTTTGGTCACTATTTGTTCAGAAACGTCTTCTCAAAATTATCTTTTCAGGAACTACTGTAGCAAAAGAGCGTCCACGTGGGAGCTTTTTCCAGTACTCTTGCTGACAGTGCATCCTGCTTGAAGCGTTTTGGTCACTATTTGTTCAAATAAATCTTCTCAAAATTATCTTTGCAGAAACTACTATAGCAAAAGAATGTCCACGTGGGAGCTTTTTCCAGTACTCTTGCTGACAGTGCATCCTGCTTTAAGCGTTTGGTCACTATTTGTTCAGAAACGTCTTCTCAAAATTATCTTTTCAGGAACTACTGTAGCAAAAGAGCGTCCACGTGGGAGCTTTTTCCAGTACTCTTGCTGACAGTGCATCCAGCTTGAAGCTTTTTGGTCACTATTTGTTCAGAAATGTCTTCTCAAAATTATTTTACTAGATACTACTGTAAAAAAAAATTAATTTTACCAGATAATTTTTATATTGCTGATATATTTTTTTCTAAACCCTAAACCTAAAATTATTTTAATTAACTAACCCTAAACTCTAGTTCATTAATTTTCCCCTAAAAATGCTAAACCCTAAGACCCTAAAAACCATAAAAATCCTACCCCTAAAACCCTTAAAACCCTAGCCTTAACCCTAAAAACAACTGAAAACCCTAACGGAGGTAGAGGGCAAAAACGAGTCCCTGAGGGAGCGTTTTTGCCACATCAGCAAAGCGCGCCTTCAGGGACGCGATGTCTGCTGATGTGGCAGAAAACGCTCCCTCAGGGACTTGTTTTCCTGCTGCATCCCCTGAAATCGCGCTGACGTGGACGCATTTTCGGGGGAAATGACCCATTCCGATAAATAATTAGAAAAAATGACCTTTTCCAAAAATTTTGAAAAAAAACGACATATTTTGGTAATTTACCCCTAAATCAAACATAAAAGTTAATGGTGGAATAGGGAATTGAGTTGATAATATTTGAAAACATCACATCACAATCACATCAACTTCCAAAATAATATGAAAAAGAGTTAGCCAAATGTGAAGCTACCAATGTCTCGACTCTTAGGGCTAGTTTGACAATGCTTTTGAAAAGTGCTTTTAAAAAGTGTTGTGGAAAAATACTTTTGAAAAGTACTTTTGAGAAGTGCTTTTGAAAAGTTTGATTAAAATTTGAATATTTAGCATTGCTGTCAAAAAGTGCTTTTAAGAAATAAAATGTCCATTTTAGATATGTTATTATCAAGTAACAAATATGCATTTAAATAATATTTAAATTAGTTAATATTATTATATTTTAGTAAAAATATAAAAAAATTATTATAACTTGTTGTTAATATTTTAATATATGAAATATAAATTTTAAATATTTTTAAGCAATAAATATTAATTATTTATAAAATTTAATTAGAATATATAAACTATATTTTAAATATTTAAATATAACCATTAAATATTTGTAATTAGTATTTTAAAAAATATTTTTTATTTTTAATTAATGATTTTAATACATTTGCAATTAAGCGTCAAGAAAAAAAAGAGAAAGTATTGTGTTATTTGAGGGGTGAAAAAGTAATTAGGCACTAAAAGTGCTTTTGAGAGAGGAAAAGCTAAAAATTTCAGCCAAAAGCGGCTTGTTTAGCACAACTTTTCTTCCAAAAGTACTTTTAGAGCCAGAAATACTTTTTTTTAAGCACTGCAGAACTGGCCCTTAGTTGCTCCAACTATTCCATTACTATCTCCTAACCACCTTGCCTTTGCCTCCCCTTTCTTTATTGCTTTCGTTCGCACGCTTAAATTTTAATCCTACTTTTAATTTTATATTTATTATATTAAAAATTCCATTAAAAATATTTCAATAATTAATTGAGTTCTCAAATAGGATAATACTCAATTGAGTTCTTAATTAAATTTAACTACTCAATTGAATCCTCAATCGAATTTAAGCAATTAATTAAATCCTCATCTTTTAACATTGTTAACTTGTCAATAACTTCATCACGTGGTATGTCAGGGTTGTGCCATGTGACCAAATCTGGTAATTTCTATTATATTTATCTTAAAAATAATAAAAAATTAAAAAAATCAAAAAGGCATTTAAAATTGTAGAACATTAAAACAAAAAATAGAATTTATAAAAAATTATTAAAAATTATAAAAATAGAATTCATTAAAAAGCATAATTTTTTTTTTGAAATTTTAGAAAAAAATTTAGAAAAATAGAATTTAGAAAAAATATAAAATATAAAAATATAATTTATAAAATTTATAAAAATGAAAATATTAAAATATTAAAAATAATAGAAATCATTTAGAAGATAAAATATAAAATATTTAAAAATTATAAAAAATTAGAATTTTTTTAGATATTTTAGATTTTTTTATGCTTTTTAATGATTTTATAAAAAAAGACATTTTTTAATAATTTTTATAAATTGTATATTTTTTAAAGTTTTAAAAATTTAGATTTTTAAAAATAATTTTTTATGATTTTTTATAAAAAAAATTACCAAATTTCGCCACATGACACAACCCTATTGTGCCACATGGGGGAGTTAACGTTGTGTAGGGGCTTCCACAGAAAGTGTCGATTTGAATGCTTAATTGAGTGCTTAAGTTTGATTAAGGATTCAATTGAGTGTTGCTTTTGATTGAGAGCTCAATTGTTTATTGAATTATTTTCAAGACTTTTTTATATAATATGTATTGTGAGGTGTGCCTCGCATTTATCGGACAGTATGCAGACACTTACCAAAGTCAGCTAACAATGTCAAGACGAGAAGCTTCTCGAGTTGCGCCGACAGATGAAATTATGACAACGCAAATGAGGACGTTGTGATGTGACAACATGTTTCCCACAAACACCGAGTTTCTTTTCCTAGTTAAACTATGTGATTTAAGTGATTCGAGTGCTGGTCCTGTACGTCCTACTAGTGGCTGGGTATACCAGAATATGTTGCGGATACCTGACATCTTGTGTGAGCAGCACCGCGTAGCTACATCTCAACTGACAGCTTGTATGAGCAGGCCCGAGGATAGCTCGAGAGCGAGCCTATATGTGTTATGAGAATTGTGGTAGCATTGGCTACATATGTGGCACTTATGTGCAAATCTTTCCGTGTATCCGATAGTATTCCAAGTGGCTCAACGGGTATGTCAATGATGAGAAAGTATGTGATTATGTTACGAGTTGGTACATGTATGTATGAAAAACTCAAAGGAAATAGATTCGATATATGATGAGCTATTGGTAAGAATATGATTGAGTAAGTTATGCTCATGAAGTTTAATGACTTTTATATTGATATATGTTATGTTATTCATATGATGAGTTATTGGTAAAAATGTGATTGAGTAAGTTGTGTTTATGAAGTTATAATGACATTTATGTTAATATATGTTAAGTTACTTGTATGTCAGATGTGTGAATAATATTTTGTATTATTTGCATATGAACTTACTAAGCTTTATAGCTTACCCCCTTTCTTTCCCTTATCTTATAGTGTCATCAAGCTAGCTCGGGATCAAAGATCGTTGGAGTTCGCATCACACTATCAAATGATTATTTTGGGTATTGATGAGCTTATCATTTTGAGTATGTGGCATGTATAGGGACTTAAACATTTTGTATATGTGTCATTGTGACTATAGCCAATGTGTTGGTTTGTGATTGTCAAAGGCTTGTTTTGATATTTGGCCATGTAGATTGGCTTATTTGGGCTATCATGGTTGTAAGCCTAAGTATGTATATATATATGTGCCAATGTCTTTGGTGATGATATGGTCATAGTATGCTTGGTGAATGATGGAAATGTGATTTATGATATAAATGTAAAATGTTTGACAATGTGGCCTATTGAAAAGATGATAAAGTGGTATACAATTAGGTATCTTGAAAGTAGTCAATTGTGGCTCAATAACTGTTGTGAGTATGATAGATGTTGATATTGTGTTGGCATGTGTTGGTCATAATTGTAGATGTTTTGGTTGCCTAAGTATGTTATGTTTTGTGCCTTTGAATTGGTGTAAGTGTATGTTTGAATAAGGGTGGCAAATGGCTTGGTAAATAGCCTTTATTTTGTCCACACGGGTAGACACATGGGTGTGTGTCTAGGCCGTGTGTGACACATGGTCTACCCCATGGGCGTGTGTCCCGGCCGTGTGTCCCTTGCACCTTAATTTTGAGAAATAGAATGTCTAGAATTGAGCACTCGGTAGAGACACGGGCGTGTGTCTCAACCGTGTGTGCTATACGGCCTAGCACACGAGCGTGTGGCACAAGCCAGAAAGCACCTTAATTTGAACACGGCCTGTAGCACGGGCGTGTCCCTTGAACCACACGGGCGTGTGACCCCTGTAACATGAAAAATTTTCTAAGTTTTGTAAAATTTCCTAAAGTTCTTGGTTTAGTCCTGAACCACTTACAAAGCATGTATTGGGCCTCGTAGGCTCGTATAAGGGACTTTATGATCGAATATAAATGGCTTTACTTTAGACTCAAATTTATGACACAGAATTGTGTGAATGCTTGTGTTATAAGTCCGGTAATGCCTCGAGCCCTGTTTCGGCGTTGAATACGGGTAAGGGGTGTTACATTGATGAAGAGTTTTGGAGAGGGTTTTGTATTTAGGTTTTTGAGTTTTGTTCTTTTAAGATTATTTTCTCCATCTTGTACTCTCGTTTGTTTATTCATCTAATGAAAAGTCAAAGTCTCATTTGCCCGTGTTTTTTTATCCTCTTAACTGAGAGTTTTCCACGTAAATATTTTTGTGTTTGATCTTCTCTATTTTTTTGTTCGTTGTTTATATAGGTCGATCCTCAACAAACTAGTATCAGAGCTAGGTTATGTTTTTGCAATTGACCCGTTCAGGTATAATGACAACGAATTTCGATACTGAAAAGTTTGATGAAATCATAGATTTCATATTGTAGCAGTTTCGGATAAATTTAAGTGTTTAACGCAAGGTTGGTTGCAAAAGGGCGACAGTCAAGTGGAGGGAGTTGATTTCCTCGATGCTTTCTCTCTTGTTGTGAAGCACACATCCGTCCGGGTATCATTGGCATTGGTTGCATTATACAACCTTGATTTGAAGACTAGAAGTCTTTTAGTCTCTAAGTTTGAGAATAGTTTGGGCTTGGTTGACATTCTACAAAGATCAAGTTCTGCTTGTGACGGGGCCTGGAGAAGAAGGTACGGTAAATACGAGTCAAGATGGAGATTTGTATGGTGTGTCTTGTATTTATCGGATAATTTGCAAGCGCTTACCAAAGTCAGCCGATGACATCACGATGAGAAGCTTCCCAACATTGTGATGACGAACGACTTCGTGACAACGCGAATGATGACATTGTGACGTGGCGACATGTTTCCCACAAACATCGAGTTTCTTCTCTTTGTTTACCTTTATTATCTTTTCTTAGTCAAACTTTGTTGGAACATTTTCAAATATTTAAAATAGTGTTCCAATAACTATAAATGAATATAGGTATAATTAATCAAAAGATTATATTTTTTTTATTTTTGAAAAAGAATTATAACTATTTAAATAATATTATTTGAATAGTTATAATTAAATGAATAATTATGTTTTTATTTTAAAAAAACATTATTATTCGAAAAGGTACCTATTGATTAAAGATGTCTCTATGAAGAGACATGAAAATTCCTATAAATAGAAATCAGATTTCATTTGGAGATATACCAACAAAAAATTCTAATATTCTTTCTTTCTTCCTTCATTTTCTAATATTGCTGATTGTTCTATAAAGTATTACTGCAGAAATCCTTTATAGAAATTGAGTTTCTTGTCATACATTGCTTAGTGTGTAGTGGGCTATTCTCGTCAGTGCAAAACGCAAATAGCCATTTGCTTCATTGTATCCTCGAGGTTAATTTGCTTGGAACTCGTTTGCACACCAAAGATAGGTGGGGGCGAATATAACCTTAAAGAAAGTGGTTTGATACACGCCTTGGAGCCTTATCCTATTTCTTCTTCTATTCGAGTTTCGTTCGTGTGTTCGAGATTTTCCTCACTGGAGATTTGTATTAACAATTTTAAGGTTATATTTCATGATGACTACCACAACTCATGAAAGTGGAACACTAAGGGAGTTGGCTTCTAATTTTGTCAAACTTGATCGGTTTAATGGTGGCAATTTTCGACGATGGCAGAAAAAGATGCACTTCTTATTATTAACTTTGAAGATTGCTTATGTTTTGGATACTCCAAGACCTGACGAGACTGAAAACGAATCTGTTGCTACAACCCGAGCAAGACAAAAATGGGACAATGCTGATTACATGTGCATGGGTCACATTGAATGGTTTATCTGATGGTTTGTTCGACACATACCAAAACGAGGCCACCGCTAAAGAATTATGGGACAAATTGGAGATAAGATACATGACCGAAGATATTACAAATAATAAATTTCTTGTCAGTCGTTTCAATAATTATCAAATGATTGATGGTCGTTCTGTTATGGAACAGTTTCGTGATATTGAAAAGATGCTATATCAATTCAAACAATATGATATGAAAATGGATGAAATGATTGTTGTATCCTCCATAATAGACAAACCTCCATCTTGAAAAGACTTTAAAAGAAGTCTAAAACATAAGAAAGAGGAAATATCTCTTGAGGCTTTGGCAAATCATCTTCGTATCGAAGAAGAATATCGAAAGCAAGATCAGAATGTAAATTCTGAAAATGCCAAAGTGCATGTTACGGGGGAAGTACAGACTACTAAACCATTCAAGAGAAAGTTCAAACAGACTGATAGAGCACCTAAGTTTAAAAAGAAACAAAAGGGCTCATGCTATCATTGTGGTAAGCCGAGACATTTCAAGAATGAATGTCGATTTTTAAATAAGAAATCATCTTCTAAGGCTGATAATAACGAAAAGTTCATTGCAATGATATCTGAAATTAATATGGCACAAGATGATAATACATGGTGGATTGACACTGGAGCAACCAAACACTTGTGCAAAGACAAAAGCATGTTCACAAAGTTTACACAATGTGAAAATGACAATGTCTTGTACATGGGAAATTCTTCCACCGCAGCAATCAAAGGCAAAGGGTCCATTGAATCAGTAATTCACTACGAAAAGGTTTTAACCTTAAATGATGTATATTATGTACCAGAATTTAGAAAGAATTTAGTGTCTGGAAGTCTGTTAAATAAGTTTGGTTTTAAACTTGTTTTTGAGGCAGATAAGTTTATTTTGTCTAAGGTAGGAATTTTTGTAGGGAAAGGGTATATGTTTGAGAGTATGTTCAAATTGAATATTATTAATAAGAATAAAAATACTATTTCTGCTTATATGGTTGAATCTTTTTGTTTATGGCATTATAGATTAGGTCATTTGAATTATAGAAAATTGAATGACATGTATAAGTTAGATTTAATTCCTGTTTTTAATAATAATATTGAAAAATGCAATACATGTATGTTGACTAAAATTAAAAGAAATCCTTTCCCTAAGGTTAAAAGAAAAACAAAATTGCTTGATTTGATACATAGTGATTTATGTGACATGCATAATACTCCTACATTAGGTGGAAAGAAATATTTGTTACTTTTATTGATGATTGTTCTAGATATTGTTATGTATATTTATTGCATTCAAAAGATGAAGCGCTTGATAAATTTAAAGTTTATAAATCTGAAGTTGAACTTCAGTATGAATCATTTATCAAGTGCTTAAGATCGGATAGAGGTGGAGAATACTATAATCCAAGTTATTTTGAATCCACTGGGATTGTCCATCAAGTTTCAGCCCTTTACACACCACAACAAAATGGTGTAGCTGAAAGGAAAAATAGAGTATTGACTGAAATGGTAAATTCAATGTTATCATATTCAGGTCTTGGACAAGGTTTTTGGGGAGAAGCTTTCCTAACAGCTTGTCATATATTGAATAGAGTTCCTAGTAAGGAAACTAAAATAACCTCTTATGAACAATGGAAGAAAAGGAAACCAAACCTTAATTATTTGAAGGTTGGGGTTGTAGAGCTATTGTCAAAGTTCCAACACCTAAACGTAAAAGGTTAGGTGAAAGAGGAATTGAATGCATATGTATAGGATATGCACACAATACCAAGGCATATAGGTTTATGGTAATTGAACCAAATGATTCAATTTCAATTAATATTGTTATTGAATCAAGAGATGCTATTTTTGATGAAAATAGATTTAATTCTATATCAAGGCAATTACAGGCATAACAATTGATTCATTTTTCAAATGAGAATGAGATTCCATTGGAACAAATTGATAATAATGATGAATCTTGTCAAGAATTAAGAAGAAGTAAGAAGATTAAAAAGGTCAAATATTTTGGACCAGATTTCATTATGTTTCTTGTAGAAGGAAAAGGTGAAAGTATATGCAATAAGATACCTTATTGTTATAATACGGAATCTGATCCTATTACATTTGATGAGGCAATGAAATCTCAAGACTCTGCTTTTTGGAAAGAAGCTATAAATGATGAGATGGATTCAATAATGGGAAATCAACTTGGATCTTAGTTGATCTTCCACCAGGTTCCAAACCAATAGGTTGTAAATGGATCTTCAAAAAGAAAATAAAGGTCGATGGAACCATTGATAAGTTTAAAGCAAGGTTGGTAGCCAAAGGTTTTACACAAAAATAAGGTATTGATTACTTTGATACTTATGCTCCAGTAGCAAGAATTGCTACAATTAGACACTTAATATCACTTACCTCTATATATAATCTGGTTGTTCATCAAATGGATGTTAAAACTGCATTTTTAAATGGTGAATTGGAAGAGGAAGTGTACATGGAACAACCAGAAGGATTTGTTGTTCCAGGACAAGAGCATAAGGTATGTAAGCTTGTTAAATCTTTATATGGACTTAAACAAGCACCAAAACAATGGCACCAAAAGTTTGACAATATTGTTTTAGCTAATGGCTATAAAATAAATGAATCTGATAAGTGCATATATAGCAAATTTGAAAATGGAAAAGGTGTCATAATTTGCTTATATGTAGATGACATGCTCATTTTTGGCATGGATTTGGAACAAATAGAAAACACAAAGAAATTCTTGTCAAACAACTTTGCTATGAAGGATATGGGTGTAGTAGATGTTATTCTTGGGATTAAAATAACCCGAGATGAAAGCACTATAGCTTTATCACAATCACATTACATTGAAAATGTGCTTAAAAAGTTTGATATTTTCAACTGTATACCAGCATCTACACCCATGGATCCTCAAATAAAATTAGTATCTAATGCTGGTAGGAAAATTGATCAATTGAAATATGCAAGTCTAATTGGCTGTCTTATGTACATAATGACTTGTACAAGACCAGATATTGCATATGCTGTTGGGAAATTGAGTAGGTACACAAGTAATCCAAGTAGTTTGCATCGGCAAGCATTGAATAGAGTACTTAGGTACTTAAAGAAAACTATTAACTATGGATTGTGTTATAATGGATATCCTCCAGTTTTAGAAGGGTATTCGGATACTAGTTGGATTATAAGTTTGGAAGATCATGCATCTACTAGTGGATGGATCTTCATTCTTGGTGGAGGAGTCATTTCTTGGGGTTCCAAGAAACAAACATGTATTACTGATTCCACCATGGTAGCAGAATTTATTGCATTAGCCGCTGCATCTAAAGAAGCAGAATGGTTAAGAAATTTGCTTTATGATGTACCTTTATGGCCTAAGCCAATTTCACCTGTTTCTATCCGTTGTGATAGTGAGGCTACTCTAACAAAGGCATATAGCCAAGTATATAATGGAAAGTCTAGACACATTGGATTAAGACATAGTTATGTCCGACAATTAATCTCTGATGGAGTGATCACTATTAATTATGTGAGGTCAAGTGAAAATTTAGCGGATCCTTTGACAAAAAGTCTTGCTAGAGATGCAGTAAAAGGACCTCAAAAGGGATGGGACTCAAGCCCATTAATTAGAGTCATCCATGATGGAAACTCGACTCAACGTTTGGTATAACGTCAAGTCTTGAGTTCAATGAGACAAAGTACATTATTAGTATGTGAGTGTTAGCACTATAAATAAATCCATCCTAAGATTAAAGTGCTAGGTACCCGTAATGATAAGGGAAGGATGAGTAATGTACTCTTAATGGACCCATAACATAAATATGTTAGAGTGTTATAATTACGGGAACACTCTTGATGGGATCTACCTATGTGAGTGGAAGTGTGGCCGCTTCTAGGAGCTCAAAGGCTTGGCTCTAACAGCACTCATGAAAAGAGGACACATACAAATGGCCATAATAGTGTCCCTAGATACTATGCATTGACCGATGTTGAAATCATTGTGTGAGATGTGTTCGGTTAATCAAATGAAATAATTGGTTCAAAGCTTAGTCTACCATGAAATTTTGATTAACTTTAACATGTTTTCACTAAGTGAAGGTTCAATCATAAGATTTTGAAAATGGGGGGAGACTGTTGGAACATTTTCAAATATTTATAGTGTTCCAATAACTATAAATGAATAGGTATAATTAATCAAAAGATTATATTTTTTGATTTTTTAAATAGAATTATAACTATTTAAATAATATTATTTGAATAGTTATAATTAAATGAATAATTATGTTTTTATTTTAAAAAAAAACATTATTAATCGGAAAGGTACCTATTGATAAAAGATGTCTCTATGAAAAGACATGAAAATTCCTATAAATAGGAATCAGATTTCATTTGGAGATATACCAACAAAAAATTCTAATATTCTTTCTTTCTTCCTTCATTTTCTAATATTGTTAGATTGTTCTATAAAGTATTACTGCAGAAATCCTTTATAGAAATTGAGTTTCTTGTCATACATTGCTTAGTGTGTAGTGGGCTATTCTCGTCAGTGCAAAAAGCAAATAGCCATTTGCTTCATTGTATCCTCGAGGTTAATTTGCTTGGAACTCGTTTGCACACCAAAGATAGGTGGGGGCGAATATAACCTTAAAGAAAGTGGTTTGATACACGCCTTGGAGCCTTGTCCTATTTCTTCTTTGTTCGAGTTTCGTTCGTGTGTTCGAGATTTTCCTCACCGGAGATTTGTATTAACAAACTTTAATTACTTCAGGGATATTTTAGTCGTTTCAACCTTTTAAACTTAGTCTTTTTAAAGGGGTCATTGTATCCCTATTTTAGAAAGGCAGTTAAAGATGTAGTACCATAAAGCTTTTCTTTTGGGGGCGACAATATATAGTTGCAAAAGAGTTTAGTGAGAGTTTCGTGGTAACTATGGAAATAAATTTGTTCCCAAGTCAGGGCTTTGTTTCCGAGGTTTGGGTTTGTACGTTTAATACATTTAGATTTATTTTCTTCATCTTGTACTCTCGTTTGTTTACTCATCGAGTAAAAAGTTGAAGCCTCCTTTGCCCGTGATTTTTATCCTCTTAAATGAGGATTTTCCACGTAAATATTTATATGTTCGATCTTTTATACCTTTTCTATTTCGATATTTATACATGTCAATCTCTAATAAATATTAATTCTAGGAATTTAATAATTAAAAATCAATTAAAAATATCATTAAAAGAATGTGAGATATATAACATTTTAAAAATACTCATGTATCTAATATTGCAAACATAAATAAGCAAAAAAAAAAAAACAATTTTAAATATGGAGTTATAAGGTTTCGATTCTAAATTAAAGATGGTAAGTTTCTTCAGACTCTTTCAACGAAAGAGATTAAAAGTTTATTATTATTTATTTATATTTTTGCTTACATGATTTCTACGCGTCATTCAACCAGCCAAATGAGCCATTTTTATTTTAAAAATGGCATATTATCTAATTTAATGAAATTCCTTAACCGCCTTATTAACTGAATTTTAATTATTAAATTTAAAAAAATAGAATGAGTAATTTTAAAAAAATTAAAAGCAAAAGCACTAAATTTCAAAAGTATAATTAAACTAAAAAGTGACTCACAAAAAATCATGTTCAATCATAGCTGCTGCTATAAGGGATTCGGAAGGTCTGCAACGGGTTCTTGTGTAGCTGCTAAGTTCAAAACCAGTCATGAAGCAAATGGAAATTGCTCTCCCAATGGGAATTATCGAGGGGATGTGCATGCAATGACCATCATCAGGAACCATGTCAGTTGCTATCGTATGATAAAACATAAATATGATGCTCAATATGTCATAAGAAGAAGAAAATTTGACAATTATTGAATCATAAATTACAGAACAAAATTCAATCACCAATAGGATGTATACACAATTTCCCCTGCTCTTCTCCATGGTGATTTACAAAATCAAAATATCAAATCATTTATATTACAAAAATGATCCATCAATCATTCAAAACTTAATCCCCTGATTCATCATCATTTGCTCAATCCCCTGAAAATTCAATCCTTTCACATTGCCTTCCCTTCCATCCCAGCAATCAAATAGATTTTACCAGACCAAAAACCACATCATATATACACTACTACACACAAGTCGATCTCTTTCTCCCCAAAAATAATCCATATTTCCCTAATTCATCCCCTGCTTTGTTCTCCCGGACGGTGGCTTTTATGTACACTTTAGTTCTAAGCCATAGCAGGGATTCTGGAATTTTGGCTATCCCTGTTAAGGCAATCAAATCCTTCTACTCTAATTGCCGCTGGTTTTAGCCCAAACGACATCCTAACACATCCCCCTTTATGTGCCGATTGCGACGGAGATGGACTTTGCGATGCTGAAAGGGCTGCAACTCTTTCGTCACCAAATCGAGCATCTTGCACAACTGGGTTCGTGGCCCTACTTGGGGGTGAACCACAAAAAAAAGGGGGTGAAGATGCTACCTGTGCTGCAGATTGCTCTGCCCATAAATCACCCTACAAAAACCGAAACAAAACAACACGTTAAGACAAGTCCATCCTAGAAACAAAAACATTAACACACATAACTCAAACCTGAAAAATGCAAACATCCTACATTACTCCAAATTGGAAGTAGATATATATCCGACTTTTGGAAGCGTTTTCATATAGTCGTTTATTCGGATAGAAGTGCAAGACGCAAATACTTTTTAAGAACCATAGCAACTATCAAAAAGTAATATGTATATAACATTAGTATTTTCACTTCTTTATAATGCTTGAGATTCAGTGATTACCTTGTTGAGGATGATATCTAGAAGTTCTGCACTGGCTTTCGATTCACTTACATCGGCTTGGTGACTGGAATTGAAAACCAAAAAACTAAATTAATAAAAGCAAGCAAATCAAATCAACCAAAATTCCAATTAGAGAAAAGGGGGAAAAACCCAAAGGATAGAGAGAAGAAAAATTATACCTCACATGCAATCTAAAAGGCTTGATAGGGTTATTGGTGAGAACCCCAATTCGCCGAGGCTTAGGGCAAACAATGAGGCCGGCCCTATGATGCTCCGATATTGAAGAGATAAACCCTCCCATCTCCTCATAAGCGGAAACGGCGACGGGATTCTGCCGAAGATTGTAGTGATTCATCTTCCTCAAAAATCTAACATTCAAATAATTAATTACAAAAAGAAGTCAACAGCCAGATCTAAGAAAAAAGATTCAATTAAGATATAGAAACAGACAATTTATATTTTTCCCCCCTTTAGTTTCCTTCATTTTCACAGCATCCAAACAAAACAAAAAAAAAAAAAAAAAAAAAGGTCAAACCCAAAAAGGAAAACATAAATAGAAACACAGATCTAGGCCCAGACCTTAAAAATCAGTGATCACGGGTTGCTGTGGAGGTAAAATTGTAATAAATTTAGGATTTATATGTCTGCGTAAAATATATTATAATTTAGATTTATATTATCAGATTCAGAGAGTTAAAAAGAAGATCCGAAATATCAGGGATTAATTAAGATGTAACAAATAAGAATGAAATACCCAGAAGGAAATTCAAGTGTTACAGCTAAAAACTCCTCATAACTATTGAATAGACACTTTGAAATTTGACTTAAAAACAGAATTGTTCTTAACAGCAAAGAAATAGGAAGAAAAAGAAATAGATCTAAAAATAAATTTTACAAAATATATATAGAGAAGTGAAATTTTATATATGATTAAATAAGTTTAAAAAAGGGAAACTTGATTTTTGAGATTTACCTGAAGGAATCCCTTTGAAAGGAGAAAAAGCAGATAAATAGTGGATGAGACGAGGAAGGAAAAGGTCTTAACGGAGGCCAGGAGGTAAATTATATACAATGCCCATTTTACCATTGTAAAACAATCTCCTCCACTTTTTTTTTAAATATATTTTCTTTTTGAATCTTGGGAAAATTATATTAACTTCGCTCAATTAAAAGATTAATTTATCAATAAATGTTAAAAAAATTACGTGAATGACCGATTTTAGAAAACAATTACGGGAATAAGCTAATTTTTGGAAAACGCTTCCAATTTGTAAGAAAATGCTTTCAATTAGAAGCGTTTTTAACGTGTTGCATGGAAAAAGCTTCTAGCTAGAATCGCTTTCTGTTAAGCGTTTTTAACTATTTAGTTAGTTGTTAGACACCCCCAAACAGTCAAATTTATTTTCCTATAACCCCTTCCCATTTTTTTTTCCAATTCAATCTCAACTCTCTCTCTCATTCTTAATACCTACTTAAATTCACTAATTTTCTTTTGCTCTATCAATTTTATTTCTTTTTTTATTTAAATTATCTTAACATTTTCTTAAATTATTTTTTCTCATACAAATTATTCAGTTTTTTCAAAATTATCAATGGCAAATTCTCTAATTCGTCATGATAAGAACCATATTTTCGTCAATCAATTGCAAATGGTAAAGAATATTTCTTATTATATTTTAATGTTGTATAATTTTTATATTTTTTTATTTTTGAATTTAATATTTTGTATTTTTTTTCCTTAAATGGGCGGAAGATTGAATTTTGCAAGCCAACATTCGTAATCTATTCGTTCCTCCATCACCCTTGATCGAACTGTACTTGAGAGAAGCCGATTTTTCGCACGTGGCCCTTATAGGTAAGGGGTATAAGTTGGACCCAACACTCGTAAGCGCGTTGGTGGAAAGGTAGAGATCGGTAACGCACATTTTCCATCTTCAATGTGGCGAGTGTACTATCACTTTGGAAGATGTGCAATTACAACTCGAGTTACCAATGGATGGGTCTATAGTGACTAGGACTGTTCACGCAACCAATTGGAAAGCGGTATGCGATGAACTTTTGGGGTTGGTTTTGGAGACAATTTTTGGAGGTCGGATAGAAATTGCTTGGTTAAAAGGAAATTTCAGTGAGCTTGATGAGGATTCGACTGAAGTCGAAAGAGAACAACACGTTCAGGCTTACATCCTTATGTTAATCAGGGGTATCATAATGCCAGATAAGTCACAAAATTTTGTCCATTTAAGGTGGTTGCTGAAACTCGTCAACTTTAAAGAAGCGGGTGAACTTAGTTGCGGGTCTGCCGTGTTGGCGACCTTGTACCAAGAGATGTGTTGAGCGACACTATAACACCCCTAACCCGTAACCGTCACCGGAATAGGGTTAAGAGGCATTACTGGAAAAACGAAAACTTTCACGAATATTTCACATCATAAAGTATATCATCATTATATCATAGCATAATACAAGTATACAGTCCCTTAATGAGGTCTACAAGACCTTAATGAAAGGGGTCGGGACTTAACCGAGATCATACAAAAATTTTTCAAAAATTAGGCATTTTTTCAAAGTTACAAAGGTCACACGCCAGTGTGGGTAGGCCGTGTGCCTCCCACGGCCTCAGACACGCCCGTGTGTCTAAGCCGTGTCAAAACAGGGCATACATACTGACTTGTCCACACGGCCATGGACATGCCTATGTGCCTCACCCGTGGTCGCTACTGACTTGCACTACACGGCCAGTCACACGCTCATGTGTCCAGCCCGTGGTCGAGTCTGACTTGTTTTGAAATACAACCACGAGGGACACGGTCGAGCTACATGACCGTGTGCTCAACCGTGTGGGAAAATATAGGCCATTTGCAAGGCCAAAATGCCACCCACACTTTAAATTATCCTTACAAGCACATATAAGCATCTTTCCATACATCAATGACAACCAAAACATATCAAATTGTACACCATTTCTAACCACTTATGAGCTTAACAATCACACCAACTTATAAGCCATTTAACTCAATATAACCACAAGCACTTCAAAGTATAATCCATTACAAACTTACCATCAATAATATGCTAACTATGCATAAATAGGCTTACCACTTATATGACTATTTCATTTGCTATCAAGCTATACCAAAACTAAGCATCATAGGACATGGCTAGTCATTCATAACACAACCATTTATCTAGCTATATCACATGGCTATTGTAACACCCCCTACCCGTATCTGTTATTGGAATAGAGTATGAGGTATTACCAGAGTTTACTGAACATTTTCGAATAATTCTGAGTCATTTATTGTTCATATTCTGAAAATAATCATAACGTCCCTCTATTGGGCCCTCGAAGCCCAAAACATACATTAGGAGCCAACCGGAATTAAATCGGGATCATAGGGAATTTTTCGCAAAATCTTAAAACTTTCCTACATTGGTTAACGTACTTTAATATTAACAAACTTATTTTCTCGACATGTCTCGCTTCAATTTATTACTTGTCCTAATACACATAATTTTCCTGTATCAACGTATCAAAGATAGTATTATATTTACATGTCATGATACATATCATTCTCTTATTGTTTCTTCATAAATATAAATTGTTCAATTTATTATGACAATATTTCATGTACCATCATTTTCATGAGCTTAGTGTATATTTATTCCAGTAGCAGTTCATAATCTTGAATATGCATAATTATCAGGCAAATTTCACATACATGTATTTTCCATGCCATATTTCAATGTATCAAATAATTATCATTTCTATGTCTTTCAAGTTTAATTTCATGATTTCAAGTACTTGTCATTTTCTATATTTATCCCGTTGAATTTCTCGAAATTTCGATGGATTTTCTAGTAGTACACTTATAGTGTACAAATCCAGTCCGTCAATTCATGTTCATGTGCGCACATTTCCATTTCGAGAGAGCACACTCCCATGAACCTCATCCTTACAATGGGATTACAGGTCGAGCTAAATCCTCGTAAGAGAGCACACTCCCATGAACCTCATCCTTACAATGGATTACCAGTCGAGCTAAATCCTCAGTAATATAAACTCATAGAGTATTGTCGGGATTACCAGTCCGAGCTAAATCCCCGCAACGACAATTACTCTAATGAGCTTGGATCCGAATTACAGTCCAGCTAAATTCAGACCCCAATTCGGATTACCCGTCCGGCTAAATCCATTTTCCACATATTCTTCTGGGAGGGCTATATCGGGATCACCCGTCCGGGCTAGATCCTTTTCACACATATTCTTGGGAGGGCTATATCGGGATAGGATCACCCGTCCCAGGCTAGATCCTTTTACCGTCAATTCCTTTTCAAATGATCCATCGAATTTTCCTTTCATTCAACCGGGATTTCTTCCCTTTTTATCAAATATATCAATGTTTCATCAATTTTCATACAATGAACGTTTCAAATTATATTCACATCAATAACAACATTTAAGAATATAATCCAAGTTACATGAACTTACTTCGTTGCTTGCCCATGTTTATAGTTTCACTAATTTGATGTCTTCTCTTTTCCATGTTCAAATCTCGTATTTGAGTTATCCGGATAAATTTGATCATCATTTTCATTCATTTCATATTCTCGATACATTCAATTAATGCTCTAGGCAAAATTACCATTTTGCCCCTAAATTTTTAATTAATGATGATTTCATCCTTAGATTCTTAAAAATAAAATTCTTGTAATTTAATCCTTGTTCCAAGCCTAATTATTCTCATATATATCGACAACGACCCATGAATTATATGAAATATCGAATTTTCCATAATTTCAACACTTTTCAATTTAATCCCTAAAACATATTTTCACCCTATCTTGATCTAAATTAATAATTTCATTAAATTTTATAATTTAAATAATAAAATAATCCATTTCATGCAATTTGGTCGTTTTGACATTTTTACAAAATTGCCCATAAAGTTTTACTTTTATTCAATTTAGTCCCCGAGCCTAGAATATGCTAGTTAAATACTCATATATATTTTCCTCCTCCTCCTCTCCATTCCACATCCTTAATGTATATAACATGCTATAAGTAACATTATCAATAATTTCATTAATTACTCATAAGTATATTCGAAACTGTCCATTTGAGTTATAGTCACTAAATTATTTATTTCCAGAGCTACAAAACTCCAAATGAAGAACCGTTAATTTTTCCTGAAACTAGACTCGCATGTCTTCTTGCCATAAAATTTTCAGAATTTTTGATTTAGCCAATTAGTACAGTTTATTCTTTAAAGTCACCCCTGTTCTACTGTCTGGCAGTTCCGACCCTTCTTCACTAAAAATTAATTATCTTTTTATATAGAATTCATATGATGTTATAGTTTATTTCTTCTAAAACTAGACTCATTAAGGAATCTAACCATATAAATTATGTTCCCAAATTATTTTTGTACAATATTTGATGATTTTTCCAAGTCAGAACAGGGGATCTCGAAATCACTCTGAACCAGTCTTACCAAAATCTAAATATCTCAGAATACAGAATTCCTTTGCTTTCCATGTTTCTTTCATATGAAAATAGACTCAATAAGATTTAATTCTATATCTCACTCAACTTCTAATTCAATTTCTACAATTTTTGGTGATTTTTCAAAGTTAGACTACTGCTGCTGTCCAAAACTGTTTTAATGCAAAATGTTAATTATCAAGTTTATAACACCTTTATTTCCTTCTCTACAACATTTCCCATTACTTTCTCTTATTTTCCTTCACTAACATATCAAGAACATAAAACTTTATATAAGAAAACTCTACATTAACATCATTTCCATGCTTTTTCCACAATATCAAACTTAAAAATATATTGAAAACATGATGTTCTTACCTTGTTTTATAGATTTCAATCTTTAACTTGATTTTCTCTCTCCTCCAGCTTCTATTTCTTGAATCAAACTTGATATTCTTGCTCCCTATAGTCTCCTTGTCATCTTTCTCTCTTGATGGCTATGGAAATTCTTTTGAATTCTAAGTGAAAATGATGGATTTTTGGTGAAAGGACTAATTTGTAAAGAAAGCAAAACTTTCTTTTCTTTCTCTTCTTCTCACGTTGGTTTGCATGGGAAAGAGATGATGATAATTCATCATCTTTCCTTCCTTATATACTACATAAATAATAATAAAATAATGATAAATAATAAAATATCTTATCAAAATAAAATAATATTTATCTAATTAAATAATTATAAAATATCATCACTATAATCATTACTTTCTAGATTTCTCTCTCTTAATTTGACCATTTTGCCCTTTGTGATCTTTTAAAATTCCATCCTTGAATCATCACATAATTTGGTAAAATTATGATTTAGTCCCTCATAATTCTTTACCTATTCAATTTGGTCCTAATTCATCCATTTCCTTTAGTTTCTAGATTATTCCACCCCTAAAATATTTGCACTATTGGTCCTTTAACTTTTTCATACTTACACTTTAACCCCTCAAATTTTGAGTATTTACACTTGGGCAACAATACTTTTCTCACTTTACAATTTAGTCCTTTCTTGAATTTATAATGTAATATATCATAATATACTTCCGAATATTGACATAATCTAAATTTTTCTTTTTTTTTTCGCTTTATTTCCTTATTATATCAAAGATAATATCTTACTGTAAATTTTTTTTTTTTTTTTTTTTTGGGGTATTACAGCTATGTACATATCTCAAACATATTCCAAAACAACTAGCCTATACATGCCATATTTAGCTATATACACATTCAAAAGTACCAAAGTAGAGATTGATAGTGTGGTGATGATCCTAGACGATTCCCGAGCCTGTCATAGCTTCGACGATCTATAAAACAAAGCAATCACACACAAAGTAAGCTTTCAAAAGCTTAGTAAGCCATATACAAATAAACTTAACATAAAATGCACATAATCATATAATAGAATTTCATTTATGATTCTCAATTACAAATTCATAACATTTTCTTTGGCTCATTTGTTTAGCCATAGCTTACCAACACATCATATCTCAAAGCATCTCTTTTGCTCATATCATAATCATACATATATCACATTTTATCCTATTACATCAATGCACATATTTCTCTTTTGCAAGTCCATAATACTCACCTTTCATGCTTAAACAAAGCATATACATCAAACATACCTGAAACGGATATACAATTCACATAGTCATTCATTTCTCAGACTTGCCCATTGAACCATTCGGAACAAAATAGAATACTCAGAATGCTCAGAATAGGTGTACAATGCCAACGTCCCAAACGTGGTCTTACATGTACTCAGATATCGATGCCACTGTCCCAGACAAGGTCTTACACGAATCAAATACGATGCCAATGTCCCAGATATGGTCTTACACGTAAATCTCAAATCGATGCCAATGTCCCAGACGTGGTCTACACGATATCACATATCGGAAACCTATGTCATGACATATGTAATCCTATTTATTCCTAGGTATGTACGGAACTTCTCGGACATTGATACATTGTTGATACATCATCGGATTTCATATATTTATCCTCTCGTAAACATTCAACGCACTGAGATTTCATATAAACATACATAAATCAATTCAAATACATTTATTTGTATATAAACTTACCTCAGATTCAAGTAAACGAACGGATTCGGCTGTTCAATTACTTTCGACTTCCCTCGATCTAAATCTGTTTTCTTCGATTCTTGATCTATACATATTCAAATTTAGCTCATTTATTCACCAATTCATTCAATTCAATCCAAAAACACATATTTAGGGCAATTTACAAATTAGCCCTCACATTTTCATATTTTGACATTTTAGTCCCTATTTCACAAAATCACAAAATACACAAAGTCTCTATATACCCATGCTTAGCCGAATGTTCATGTAGTTCATAAAAGTCCATAAATTTCATTTATTTCAAAATTTAGTCCCTCAAAATATTATTTTCTCAGTTTAGTCCAAATTACTCAAAATCACCAAAAATCCAAAGACAAAACATGTTAATCTAACACATATATTTCATATTTCATCAATAGTCATCACCAAGCTCATGAATTCATCAATGGCACTTTTCAAAATCTTCATCAATTCACAAAATTAAGACATGGGTTTTGAAGAACACGAAGCAACGATTATAAAAACGTAGAAATTATCAAAAATCGAAGTAAAACATACCTTGAATCAAAGAACATCCATGGCCGAATGTTCAAAGTTTTTCTTCTTTTATTTCTTTTGTATTTTCGGCACTAAGATAGGATGAACATGTATGATTTTCATTTTATGTTTTATTTAATAACATATAATTTCCAAATTACTAAATTAACTTTTATTATAAACATTAAATTTCCACTAACATATGGCATTAATGTCCATTCATAATTCAAATGGTCCAATTGCATTATAAGGACCTCATATTTATAAAGCCATGTCAAATAGATATATTTTCATAAAGCATGCAAATTTTGCATCTTTTACATTTAGATCCTTTTATCAAATTACACACCCAAACAGATAAATTAAATCACAAAACTTTCACACATACTAATTCACATGCTGGAGACTCGGAAAATAATATTAAAATATTTTTCTAACTCAGATTTGTGGTCTCAAAACCACTATTCTGACTAGGGTCTAAACCGGACTGTTACAATTCTCCCCCCTTAGGGATTTTCGTCCCCAAAAATCTAACTGTTAAACAGATTCGGATATTGTTGTTTCATAGAATCTTTAGGCTCCCACGTAGCCTCTTCCATATCGTGTCGATGCCATAACACTTTTACAAACGAGATTTTCTTATTTCTCAATTCTTTCACCTCACGATCTAACATACGAATCGATTCCTCTTCATAAGTCATATTGGATCGGATTTCAATCTCAAACGGATATATCACATATGATGGATCAGATCTATATCATCTAAGCATTGACACGTGAAACATATTATGAATCTTTTCTAGCTTAGGTGGCAACAATAATTTATATGCAACAGGTCCAATACGCTCAATAATTTTATATTTCCCGATGAACCTCGGACTTAATTTTCCTTTTCTGCCAAAACGAAGTATTTTCTTCCACGGAGATACTTTCAAAAACACTTTATCACCGATCTCAAACTTAATATCTTTTCTCTTCAAATCTGCATATGATTTTTGACAATCTGATGCGGCTTTCAGACTGTCACGTATCACTTTCACTTTCTGTTCTGTGTCTTTTATTAAATCGAGCCCGTGTATCTTATTTTCACTGAGTTTAGACCAATACAGAGGTGTTCGACATTTGCGTCCGTACAAAGCCTCATAAGGTGCCATGTTGATGTTCGACTGAAAACTATTATTATACGCAAATTAAATCAATGGTAAATATTGTTCCCACGTACTATCAAACTCAAGAATGCAACATCTCAACATATTCTCGAGTATCTGAATGATCCGCTCGGAATGACCATCCGTCTGTGGGTGAAAAGCTGTACTAAAATGTAGTTTAGTACCTAAAGCTTCTTGCAGTTTCTTCCAGAACTGAGAAGTAAATCTCGAATCTCTATCAAACACAATAGATAGTGGTACCCCATGCAATCTCACAATATCAGAAATGTACAGCTTAGCTAATTTACCAAGTGAGTAATCGGATCGTACTGGAATAAAATGAGCTAATTTCGTCAATTTGTCAACTACGACCCAAATTGCATCTTTCTTTCTCGGAGTCAAAGGCAATCCAGAAACAAAATCCATCGTCACTATATCCCATTTCCACTCAGGAATCAGAATCGGTTGCAACAAACCAGATGGCACTTGGTGTTCAGCTTTAACTTGTTGACAAACTAAACATTTTGAAACAAATTTAGAGATATCTCTTTTCATACCAAACCACCAATAGTATTGTTTCAAATCATGGCACATCTTTGTACTTCCCAGATGAACTGATAGGCAATTATTATGAGCTTCATTCAAAATTAACTGTAATAACTCTGGATTTCTCGGAACACAAATTTAGTCTCGAAATCTCAAACAATTATCATCATCAACTCAAAATTCAGAATCTGAATTCAAATCACACTGAGCTCGTTTCGCTAACATTTCATTATAAACTTTCTGAGCATCACATATTTGTTGTAAGAACAACGGTTTCGCTTTCAATTCAACTAAAAATGAACTGTCATCTGACAGATCTAAATGAGTATTCATTGCACGTAATGCAAATAATGATTTCCGACTCAGTGCATCAGGAACAACATTTACCTTACCCGGATGATAGTCTATCACAAGCTCGTAGTCTTTCAAAAGCTCTAACCATCTTCTCTGTTGCAGATTCAAATCTTTCTAGGTCATCAAATATTTCAAACTTTTATAATCCAAAAATACATGGCATTTCTCACCAAAGAGATAGTGACGCCAAATCTTTAAAGTAAACACAATTACGGCTAGCTCAAGATCGTATGTCAGATAATTCTTTTCATGCGGCTTTAATTGTTTCGAGGCATAAGCTATAACTTTGCCTTCCTACATTAAAACACATCCCAGACCATTCAATGAAGCATTACTATAAATCACGAATTCTTTACCCGATTCTGGCTGTACTAAAACTGGAGCTTTAGTCAAAAGGGTTTTTAACTGATTAAAGCTTTTCTGACATTTACCAGACCATTCAAATCTTACATCTTTTTGAAGCAATCTAGTCAACGGAGTAGCTATCATTGAAAAGCCTTTTACGAACCTTCAATAATAACCAGCAAGTCCCAGAAAACTATGAACTTCAGACACATTTTTTGGAGGCTTCCACTATAAAATAGCTGAAATCTTGCTTGGATCAACTCGTATACCAGATGCTGACACAATATGACCCAGAAAACTGACTTCACATAACCATTCACATTTACTGAATTTTGCATACAATTGCTTTTCACGCAAAGTTTGCAACACAATTCTCAGATGTTCAGCATGCTCAATTTCATCACGTGAATAAATCAATATGTCATCAATGAACACAACAACAAATTGATATAAATACGGTCTAAAAATTCTGCTCATCAAATCCATAAAAACAGCAGGAGCATTCGTTAGTCCAAATGGCATAACTAAGAATTCATAATGCCTGTACCTCGTTCTGAAAGCAGTTTTTGGAATATCAGAATCTTTTACTCGCAACTGGTAATATCCCGATCTCAGATCTATCTTTGAAAACACGGTGGCTCCTTTCAGCTAATCAAACAAATCATCGATTCTAGGCAGATGATATTTATTCTTGATAGTCACTTTATTCAACTGACGGTAATCAATGCACATTCTCATCGTGCCATCTTTCTTTTCCACAAACAGAACAGGAGCACCCCAAGGTGAGAAACTCCGTCTTGCGAATCCTCTGTTAGTCAACTCTTGTAACTGTGACTTTAACTCTTTCAGCTCGGATTTCTGGTCCCGAAACCACTATTTTGACTAGGGTCTAAACCGGACTGTTACAGACACAACCACGAAAAATTAAAATTGGTGGTTGCATGCTACTATTGCAGTCATTGGCACGGTATCGGCTACCATTTTTATATCCTGAAGCAAATTACCGTTACACGTTCCTACTCGTAGCAAGGTAAAATTCATTAGATAATTTATTTACTGCAATAAAATAATTTAATGTTTAAATTATTATGTTAACAAATTATTTAAATAGGTGGAATAATAGGTCGAGTTACGTAAGACTATCGAAAGAGCTATGAGATATACGACTTTTGCTAGACCAACGATTTGAAGCGGAGGTAAGTATTTTTTAAAATTTGAATTATAAAATATTAATATATTTGATTTGATATTTAATAGTTTTTATTATTTTAATATAGTTTGAATGGACACCATACGAGGATCCGACAATTCAGGAATGCATCCCATCCGAAATCCTGGTGAATCCCAACACCTGGCATGTAAAGGAGCCATTAGTAGTGTACGCTATCATGGATATGCATGAGTCGGATAAGGTGTTGCGGCAAATTGGGTTCAGAAAATCGATTCCAGTGGTACCTCAAGACCTAGATGATCTACATCCTATCAACTTGCGGGGGAGATCGAATGAGAATTGAATTAGATTCCACGCCAAATATATCTACATGTGGAATAATCAGTATGCGCTTCTACCTCATCACGATGCCATTTTTGATCTAGATTTAGCTTGCAATCCGGAGTACCTGCCTTGATTTAGGCTGTTTGGCAAGCCATACTTGTTGAGTGAAGAATATAGGAGTGGGCAAACACATACGAGGAGGCCATGACGGCCGCCAGGCTGTTTGGCAAGCTATACTTGCTGAGCGAAGAATATAGGAGTGGGCATACGTATAGAGGAGGCCACGACGGCCGCCAACACATCCAAGGTTTGGCGAGGTGGGTCTATCGGTTGCACCTATGCAAGAGCCGACATCGATGCCCACACCACCCCCTGATCAGTATGTGTCGTCCTATTCCGGTGCTTATGCAAACCCCGTCATTTTCACACAAGCACCATATATTCCACCACATTTTTCTACTTTTACTTTGATCTCAGGTTTTGTTTTCAAACCTTGATCCCTAGTATATTACACACCGATGCCATCCATAATTCTAGCGACGATGATGACGTATAGGCAGTCTATGTTTTGACCATCGCCCCAAGAGTCCAATCGTTATGTCACCAATGTACGGAACACAATATAGTTATACCCCTACGCTGATGATGATGCAAGCACCTCTAGGATCATTGTTCTATCAAGGCAGATCATCTTCCCAACCACCTATTCTTAGATCGGAGGATGCACGATGGCAACCAAGAAACAACCGATCTCAATCAACTAGGATAAAGGCAAATAAGGGAAAAGGCATGTACCACAAGCTATGTCAGAGGTTCAACTAGAGTTTGGAAAATCGATCGCAATTAAGTTTGAAAACACAACGGAAAATAAATTTAGGAAAAAACCAGATTTTTTTTAAAAAAATTCCAAAATAAGAACTTGGTTGTGATATCTAAAGTAATAAACACTCAATCAAAATTGTACATTTTCGATTCGTCTAGGATGAATGCTTCAACCTAGTAGTCTTCTCCATTATCCTAAAGCTCACGTGTGCCGAGTGTGGGCTCGTTTCGAATCAAAAAAAATTTCACAAAAATTACCAGTGCAGTAATTTCATAAATTCTCTAAACTTTTGGGCTAAGTTGTAAATAAAAAAAAATATCTCTAGAAATTTTTTAGAATAATTTCTTTAGAGAATTTTCTATCTATAACTTTCTATTGAATTCAAGTGTGTGAAATAATGACCCAAGACTATCTTTATATAAGGAGAGTTTAGAGAGTTCAACTATAATTAAAATTAATCATTTTAATATTAAATTTAATATTAAATCTTATTAAATTAATAGAATTTTTATCTAGAATATAAACATTAAATTAAATTTAATATTAAGATAATCACTTTGATATTAAATTAATAAAATATTATTAAGATAAGTATCAAATTAAGTTTAATATTAAATCTATTAAAATAATATTATTTTTAGAATAGTTAATCTGAAATTAAATTCTTTGGTAGAGTCTTAGTAGGAGTGTAATTCTTCCAATGCTTAACCACCGAAGAACCACCGCCGCTGACCATTTTTTGGCCACCAAAATGCCATCGTCGTAATCGCCGGCACCTAAGCTGGTTTGGTTTCTATCGATTCAGTCTGGACCAGTGACGGTCCGATAGGTCCAGTCCAACCACCGGTTGGATATCGGCCTAGTTTCACATACCAGACTCGGTTCGACCAGTTTTTGGGTCTTAGTCTCGATTTTGGGCTCCTAAGCCCAATTTAGGATCTCAGGTCCAATTTTCAAGTTCAATTACCTATTGGGCCAATTGTCTGACTTGAAAATTAATTTTTGAAAATATCATATTAATTTTAGTTAATTTGATTGATTTAATTTTACTTGTTCAAAATTAATTTTCCCAAAAATCACTTAGATTTTCCAAATTAATTCTTCAAGAAAATTCTTTAATTAAATTCTCTGATTGAAAAATTCTTACAACCACCCAATTTAATTCCACTATTCCTCTTATGACTTCTCATTTCTTGGTATTAGTTATTGCAGCACAGTTATCACAATATAGTGTTATATAATTTTCCATGCCAGGAATGACTTCAAGATTAATTAAGAACTTTCAAAGCCATATTGATTCTTTCGTTGCCTTAGAAGTAGCCACATACTCGGCCTTCATAGAGAGTCGGCAGTGCAAGTTTATTTTACACGTCTCCATACTATGGCTCTACGGCTTAAGATGAATATATTTTTTGATGTCGATTTCCTCGAATCTTTACAGTTTTAGAAGTCTGAGTTTGTGTATCTAATATGAGTAAAGTTCTCCCCGGAATATACAAACATATAGTCTTTGGTTCTTTTAAGATACCTTAATATATGCTTTCAGCTTGCCAATGTCAGAGACCAGGATTCGTCTGATATCGAGTAACCATTCCCACTACAACACAAATATCTGGATGTGTGGAAAGCATCGCATAAATAAGGCTTCCAACTATCGAAGCATATGGAACCCTACTCATATGGTCTCTTTCTTCTATTACCTTAGGACAGTTATCTAAAGAGAAATGAAAACCTGATGTGGTCGGCTGAGTGCCTGGCTTCACATCGATCATTGCAAAATGTTTCAGTACCTTATCGATGTATGAAGCTTGTGATAGATTTATCATTTTATGTTTTTCGACCCCTAAATTTGAAGAACATAACTAGCTTCACCCAAGTCATTCATGTTAACTGTTGAGCTAACCATAGTTTAATCGATGAAAATTCTCTTACATTGTTTCCAATAAGTAGAATATCATCGACATACAAAATGAGGAAGACTACCTTTTTGTCCTTTATACACTTATAAACACAAGGTTCATCAGCGTTTTGCTCAAACCCAAAAGTCTTAATCGTTTGATAAAATCTTTTATTTTATGAGCGGGACACCTTGTTAAGTCTATAAATGGATCTTAGCAGTTTGCAAACTTTCTCCTCCTTTCCTTTGACAACGTAGCCAGTGGGTTGAACCATATAAATGGTCCCATCAAGATTGTAACACTCCTAACCCGTATCCATCGTCAGATTAGGGTTACAGAGCATTACTATATAAATGAAACATTACAACATACATTTCATACATTAATATAAACATAACAAAAAATTATTCATTCACATACACATCGTCCCTAAATCGAGCCCCCGAGGCCATAAAAATACATTATAAAAATTCGAGACTAAATTGGAAGCATTTGGAAAGTTTAAGAAACAGTTAGAAAATTTTGACTACATGGGCCACACGGTCGTGTGCCTCACATGGATGAGACACAGGTTAGGACACAGGCTGGGACACAGCCCTGTGTCCCTATTTTGATTGTTACACGCCCATGTATCAAGTCGTGTAACAATCAAAATCAGGACACACGGTTGTGTCCCAGCCCGTGTCTTTACTTGTATCAAGTCGTGTAACAATCAAAATAGGGACACACGGTTGTGTCCCAGCCCGTGTCCTTACTTGTGTAACTCTCTAAGTAGGGTCATATGGCCAAGTCACACGCTTGTGTGCTAGGTTGTATAACTCTCGAAATAGCCCCACACGCCCATGTGCCAGGCCGTGTGCTAGGCCATTTAACTTCCTGACTTGTATGCAATTGAACCTAAAGGGGACACACGGCCATGTCGCTAGACACACGGCCATGTCGCTAGGCCGTGTGTCACACACGGTTGAGTCACACGCCCGTGTCTTAGGTTGTATGGACATGAATTTGCCCAAAAACAAGCTATTTCGATCACCAAATCAAGCATATACCTAAAAACATTTTGTGCACATAATCAAGACATCAAAACCTTAACAAAACATGCATATAGTAAGCACAAACTCAGTAGACTAGAAAGGTATTTTCTTATTTGACACTAAAGTTGTGCATACATATGAGTGCGTTAACCCTAGGTCAATCAAAGCATTAACATTAGTATCAAAGATAGAAAATGTACCAGTGATAACATCTTGCACTGAAACTTCCTCTCAAGCATAGATCGCATAAGCTCTAGTCAGCACTGGTGCCTCAGATCTCACAGCAGAGTCTTTCGTCCCACTATGACTATTACCCGTATTACCAGTGTTCCGGTGTGGTCTCCCTCTCAGAGTTGTATTACTCGGTCGAGTAGTCTGAGCCTTTTCTTTGTCAGACCTTTCAAGGAAATCTCTAAGATAATTTTCATACGAACAACATTTAAAACATGATCCATCTTTCAATCTGTATTCACCGAAGTGTCATCTATTACATTACTGATATTCAGGCTTGTTGTTTTTGACACTGCCCACACTTGCTACAGACGTAGCCTGAGGTTTTGAGCTCGAATGCTAATTTCCTCAATCTTTCCAAGAATAACCCACTGAAGCTGATGAACGACCATGATATTCTTTCGACTTCTTCGACGACGATGAGTATGACTTTTCCATAGGCTTTTATCTCGAGTCACGAGCCTTAGAATTAGCTTTTCTTTACACTTTGCTAAGTTCTTCAGCTTTATGTGCTCTATAAACCAAACTACAAATTCTTTCAACTCAAGGATCCCGACTAATAGCTTGATATCTTCATTTAACTCGTCTTCAAACCTTGTGCACACAGTAACCTCTGTTGATATACATTCTCGGGCATACTTACTGAGTTGAACAAATTCCCTCTCATACTCTAATATAGACATACGACCTTGTTTCAACTCAAAGAATTCTTTACATTTCTTGTCTAAAATATCTCACCCGCATATTTTTTTTTTGGAATTCAGTCTAAAAGAATTCCCAATTTACTTGATCTCTCGGCACAACTGCAACTAAAGTGCTCCACCACTAATAAGCCGAATCTTTCAACAATTAAATAACACATTTTAAGCATTTTGTAGGAGTACATGATAATTCATCAAAAACTCTTACCATGTTTTCTAACAAAAAATCAGCTGTACCTCAGAACACTTTAGCCCCATACTTACGAATTTTATCAACTGGAGGCATGTTCACTCGTACTAGTTTCAAACCCTGAGGAACTACGGGGATCGGTTGGGGTATAGGTGGGGGTGGAGGTCGTTGAGCCATTGGGTTCATTCAAATGATCTCGAAGAACCATTCAGACATCATCTGGAGGAAAGCTTTATTAGCCTCTCCTCTCCGGCCCTCAGATACATGCCTATTAGCACTAGACGCTGCTCTGTGAATGGAGTCTCGCGCATTACTTTCTACTTCATTGGAATCAGCTCGATTGGATGACATTTTATCTATATGAAAACATAGCTCAAATCGAGTTAGAAGTTATCACACTATTATAGGTTATATAAAGGCATGTATTTCTAGACTCATACACGCTACATTTAATGCAAGAACCGACTAAACTGTAGCTCTGATACCACTAAATGTAACACATCTAACTCGTATTTGTTGCCAGATTAGGGTTACAGAACATTATCATACAAATGGAACATTGCAACATACATTTCATACATTAATATAAACTTAACAAAAACTATTCATTCACATACACATCGTCCCTAAACCGAGCCCCCGAGACTCTAGAAATACATTAAAAATAATTGGGAACTAAATTGGAAGCATTTGGAAAGTTTAAGAAAAAGTTAGAAAAATTTGACTACAGGGGTTACACGGCCATGTGCTTTACACGACTAAGACATACGCCCGTGTCTCAGGCAGTGTAAGTCTCGAAATAGCCCCAAAAGCCCGTGTGCTAGGCTATGTAATTGCGTGACTTGTATGTAATAGAACCTAAATAGGACACACGGCCATGTTTCCATTGGGTGTTACACATGATTGAGTCACACACCTGTGTCTCAGATCGTGTGGACATGAATTTGCCCCAAAACAGGCCATTTCCGTCACCAAATCAAGCATATACCTAAAAACATTTTGTGCACATAATCAAGACATCAAAACCTTACCAAAACGTGCATATAGTGACCATTTCAATAGCCTTAAACCAATAACCAATATGTCATTTCAAGGCACCTCACAAGCAAACACCAAAGCATACCTAAACATGCACATTTGATCACATTTCCACTACCAAACATAATTCATCTTCCTACAAATCATACCACAATTATGACCATTAGCATTTCAACATAAGCTTACCATTTGAGCCATACCATTAATGCATCATAAATACCAAAATGACATAATCCAACCAACATCAAATGGTACCAATACAACTTATACATGCCAAAATCATCAACTAACATTCAACTAGATACCAATACAAGTCCACCTATACATGCTATTATAACCTTGGTCAGAACATAAAAAAACTACTAATATTTATGCTGGATAGTGTGATTGATCTTCGACGAGCTTCCAAACTGATCGAGCTTTTGATTATCTATAAAACATGGGAAAGAAAACTACGATAGCACATAATGCTTAGTAAGTCTGTAAAGCGTGAAACATAACTTTCCGTTTCCATATATAACATTAAGTACAAGTATAATGTAGTCCAACACAAGCTTGGCACAAGCCTAAACACCATCATCAATACACAAGTTAGTGCATATATACACAATTCAATTGAATTTAACATATGGTAATTTATTTCCATGAAAACATACATCATTTGATTCATTCTTCATTTTCATGAACATAAGCATACTTCCATTTGGAAACTTATCATTTCAATCTTTTTCATAAATACATAGTATAGTTCATTTTGAAAACTTATTGTCCTTTCTGTTTCATGCCCATTGAACCATTTAGAATATCATCAGATACACAGGAAAGCTCACACGAAGTGTGCTTAAACATATAACCGTAACCTTTCTTTTACATTATTACTCACACGAGCTGTGAAATAGGCTTGCTCATACTAGTTGTGAATTAGACTTGCTCACACGAGCTATGGGTCGAAATGTATGCTACACGATGCTGCTCACACAAGCTGTGGAGTATCCGTAACAAATGTAGGACCTTAGCCATCGGTAGGACATTTAAGACCAACACCCGAACATGAAAACCCTAATGACATGTCATTTGTATCCTATGAATTCCTACGGTTCAACCGGGACTCGATAATCGTCGTAGCATGATTTTGGATATACATTGTTCAATAGCATTCTTAATACATAATAACATATAATTAAACATCATGAACATAACAATCTGTACATACAAACTTACTTCGACGTCTAGGGCGTAGAAACGAGATATACTAATCTGAGACTTTAGCTTTTCCCCGATCTAGATTCTTTCGTGGCCTATCTTGATCTAAATAGAAAAATATAATTCATTTAATATCCCTAACATTCAATTTAGTCCATATTTCATATTTTTACAAAATTGCTATTTTGCCCCTAATATTTTAACTTTTTACAATTTAGTCCTTAAGCTCATAAATTAAAATTTAAGCTTTTACATCCTTTTCTCAAGATAGCCAATTTCTCTAGGGACCTATATCAACTCATACAAACCACCATTTCATAGATTTAATTTGAACTTTTATCTTTTTGACAAATAAGTCCCTAAATACAATTTTCATCAAAAATCACTTTACAAAACTTGTTTATTTATGAACAAGGACTCATAATCTACCATTAAACATCAAGAATCATGCAAGAAAATTCATGGAAAAACCCTAAATATTTAACAAATTTGCAAATTGATCCTCGGGATAGCTAAGTTAAGCTACAACGATCCTGAAAACATAAAAATAATTAAAAACGAGCTCAAAAGTCACTTAAATGCAATACTTAAAGATAGCCAAACCTTCAAGGTGAAAAATGAAGGTTCTCATTCTTTAATTTCGGTGGAAACATGAACTAAAGAAGATGATACTTTTATTTTATGTTATTTTTCTTTGCTTAATTATTAAATTACCTTAATAACTTTGTTAATTAACTAAATAAAACACATAATTCCTGCCTATCCTTTTCCACTAACATTATGAATGGTCCAAGTACCATCTAAGTCCACTCATATTTAAGTTTCGTAGCCATTTGACCCTTTTTACTAATAGAACTCCATTTTTTCACCTTTTATGATTTAGTCCTTTTCACTTAATTAAGCATGCAAACATTGAAATTTCTTAACGAAATTTTTATACAACCTTTCTAACATTCCATAGAAATTAAAAATAATAATAAATAATAATTTACTTGTCAGATTTGTGGTCCCAAAACCACTAATCTGATTTCACTAAGAACGGGTTGTTACAAAGATAGTCATTCATGAATGTTGTCTTAACATCCATTTGCTAGATCTCATAATCAAGAACAGCGACAACGGATAAGAGTATGCGGATAGAATTGAGAATGGCTACCGGAGAGAATGTCTCATCCTAATCGATACCTTCTTTCTATGTGTAGCATTTCCTTACAAGTCTAGCTTTATGTGTTTGTAACAGCCCAATTTCGGTGAAATCGGAACAGTGGTTTCGGGACCACAAATCTAAGCTGAAAATAAAATTTATTTTTATTTTATTATATGGACCGTATTATGTTAGAAAAGTCATGTGAAAATTTTGATACGAAAATTTTACCGATTATGTGTTTAATTACAGGAAGGACTAAATCGTATAAAATACAAAAGTTGAATTCTAGTAGCTGTAAGGACTAAATAGCTATGGAATTTAAAACTAGAGGTCCTTATATGGTAATTAGACCATTTAAGAGAAGTATGTAGATATTTTGGTATGACTTATCCATGGAAAAAAAAAGAAGAAGCTAAGGACTAAATTGGAAAGATGAAAAGTTATTAAATGACAATTTAATTAAATGAAAAAGAAAACAATTTCATATCATCTTCCCCAAATATTTCCATGGAAACCCTAGGAGAGAGGAAGAAGACTTATCAAGCTTATTTGGGTAAGTAATCTTTTTTTAATAATTTTGATATTTTTGAAACCGAGATAGCTTAATCTATCTATTTGGAGGATCAATTTGTAAAGTTATCAAAGTATGGAAAATGGGTTATGGATGTATATGCTGAAAATTAGAAATTTATGTAGAAAATGAAAGGTTGTTGATAGATAAACGACTTTTACAAAGTGATTTTTGATGAAAACATGATTTAGGGGCTAAAATGTAAAGTTGTAAAATTGAAGAAAAATGTTGAATTTTTATGGATACATGTGCTGTAAATTTTGTCATGGGATTTTGGTTAGTCTTGGAATAGGGAGTAAATTGCACAAGTTTCATTTTCCGAGCCTAGGGACGAAATGGGAATTTATGGAAAAGTTAGGGGCAAAATGGTAATTTTGCCTAGGATGTAAATTTAGCCCAAATGTATATGAGATGTTAAATTTACTCGTATATATCCAGATAGACCAAATTCAGAGTTAGAACGAGGAAAAGAGGAAAATGTCGGATTAGTAGATGTTTGTACATGAACCATTTTCGAGGTAAGTTCGTGTAGCTAAATTGTGTTTATTTACATACTTGCATTGATTGTGTTTATGTATATTGTATAAATGTCATGAATATTTGAAATAATAAATAAAAATGTTTAAATTAAATTATAATGCCTGATAGATAATAAAGGATAAACGATGAAAATGTAAATTTTGTGCTTGAAATGTGATCATTTGAATTATATGGATGTTATAGATGTATGAAATAATCACATACCGAAAAATGCTTGAAAATGTTAAATCTCGTTTGTATAAATGAAAATCGATGGATAAATGTAATTGCCAAAATGAATGAGGTCCTGCATTTGTTGCAGAATGGATTAAGCTTGAACGAGCAATCCTAACGACTTCATTACAGAAAGGATTTAGCCCGGATGGGTAATCCTGATATAAGTCTTCTCAAGCATATGTTATGGATTGGATTTAGCCCGGACGAGTAATCCAGGTCAAGCTCTCTAGAGTATATGTTATAAAAAGGATTTAGCCTAGACTGGTAATCCTGTTGTATACATATGTGGCTAGAGAGTGTACTCTCTAAAATTGTAACTCATGGGTACTATTGGACATGAATTGACGGATTCTGATTTGTACACCTCGAGTGTACTACCTGTGTATCCATCAATATTTTAGATAAATTCAACGGGTAAAAGTTCTTGACAGGAGAAGATATGAACAAGAAACGAGTTATTTCACATATCAGCCTGAAATACATGAAATTGACGATATGTGATAATTGATGTATGGAAATATGAAATGATAATATTGTACATGGAATTTATTTGATGAGTATGTACATTCTTGATTATACTTTTGTACACCTTGAGTGTATTAATTGTGACCTTGATATTCTGAGTAATATGGGTAAAGTTCTGATATGAAATGATATGAACTCGATATGAACTATTATAAAATTATACTTGTATTATAAAGAGATGATTTATACATGTCAAATGAATACATGTTGTGGAAAGCATATGTGCATGGAAACTTGATTGTTGTTGAGCCCATATATGTTTTGATGTTATTATGAAGTATATGACTAACAAGGGCAATGAGGACATGTGTAGGGCTTGAGATCAAATTGATTGAATATGCCTTACATAGTTACCTCAAAATAAAATGAATGGTAAGTTAAGTACTATGTTTTATGAACTTACTAAGCATTTTATGCTTACTTAGTTTTATTTCCCTATTTTAGAGTAAATCGAAAGCTCGTTGGATTGGAAGCTCGGCAGAGATCACTCACACTATCCATCGGCCCATGTCGGTACAATATGGTAAATCAATTATGGCTATAATGGCATGTATAGGTTATATTGGCCATATTGGCATGTAAATGTAAATGATGTTTGTAATCAAGCCATTGGAATGGCTAGTAATGGTTTGTTTTGATATATTTGTAATGTCATACTATGGTAGCTACATATGTGTTAAGTAGTTGATCAAATTATGCCTAACATATGGACTAAACCAAGGCAAGATTATGAACATGTATGCATGTAATGGTATACTATGTTGAATGATAGAGTTTGCTTAACTTGAATGCTTGAAATAGTTGGCATTTGGATGTGAGTTTAAGTGCAGGTCATTGGTGTGATTTTGGGTGAGAAATGGAGCTAGAAATAACTTTATTTTGCCCACACGGGTAGACACACGAGTGTATGGTTAGGCCGTGTGTCCCTTGTACCTTAAATTCGAGAAAAATAGAATGCTCAAAATTAAGCACATGGGCAAAGACACGGGCGTGTGTCTCAGCTGTGTAAGAGACACGGCTTTGAACACGGGCGTGTGTCTTGGCCGTGTGAAACTTGCACCTAATTCGAAAGGAATTAATTAACCACACAGCCCAGCACACGGTTGTGTGGCCGGCCGTGTGGCACAAGTCAGAGAGTAACCTAAATCAAACACGGCCTGTAGCACGGGCATATTCTAGGGTCACACGGGCGTGCCCCTCGGACCACACGAGAGTGTGAGCCCTGCACCTTGGAAAATTTTTGAAATGTCACGAAAAATTCTTAGAGTTTCCGATTAAGTCCCAACTTGATTCTAGTGCTTGTATTGGGTCTCGATGGTCCGTTTAAGGGATGCTACAAATAATCTCGGTAAATGAATAGTAATTGATGTGAATTATTTGAAAATGTTCTAAATGTTCTGGTAATACTCTGAAACCCTATTCCGACGACGGATACGAGTTTGGGGTGTTACAGTGTTTCCACATCCTATTCCGTATTTCTCTTCTTCTTGTAGTTCCACTTACACCCTATGAGTTTAATCCCAACCACTAAGTCTACAAGTTCCCACACCATATTAGATTTCATAGAATCCATCTCGGCATCCATGGCTTGTTTCCAGATATTGGAATCAACTTCCTACATAGCTTCATCCTAAGTGAGTAGATCATTATCCTTATGATTGACTTCCATATTATAAATACTAACATCATAGATGAAGAAGTCTGGTTTCTTAAAAATTCTCCAACTATGATGGATTCCCCTATGTTGTTGATTATTTGCAGGTCTTTCTGCAACTTTCTCGAGAATTAAACTTTGTGATTATTCTACAGCTCCCAAAAGTTCATCGAGTACCATTTTACTTCGAGGCGTAAAGTTATCCATGTAGCTTTCCTTGAGGAAAGTAGCATGATTAGAAACTTTGATCGTATTATCTTTTAGATTGTATAATAATTCACCCTTTTCTCATTCTGGATATCCTACAAACATGCACAATTTTTCCATGCATCTAACTTCTTTGCATCCTTATCCAGAATGTGTGCTGGACAACCCTATATTCTAAAGTGATTTAGAGCGAGTTTCTTTTCATGCCACAGTTCATAAGGTGTCTTACAAGTAGACTTGGTTGACACATCATTCAGAATATAGCAAACTGTTTGTATCGCATATCCCTAGAAGGGAGTAAGGAGTTTTGAATAGCTTAACATTGAACGAACCATGTCAAGCAAGGTTCTATTACTTCTTTCAGCTACGCCATTCTCCTGTGGAGTTCTTGGTGTAGTCAACTGGGATAAAATCTCATTCTCTATGAGGTATCCTAAGAACTCGCTGACAAGTATTCCCCACCTCGGTCAGATCGAAGATTCTTTATGGATAAACCTAATTGCTTTTCCACTTCTACACGAAAATATCGAAATTTATCAAATGCTTTGCTTTTGTGGTGCATTAGATACACATATCCATATCAAGAATAGTCTTTGATGAAAGTCACGTAATAATAATAACTTCCTCAGGCACTGATGCTCATGGGACCACATACATTAGTGTGCACAAGTTCTAAAGGTTGGTTGGCCCTTGTACCTTTCGCATTAGAAAACCACTTAGTCATTTTACCTTCGAAGCAATATTCACATTGTGGAATACTAACTTTCTTAAGCATACTTAAGGGACTATCTTTCATGATTCTAGTGATTCTTTCTTGGTTAATATGACCAAGTCTTAAGTGCCATAGGTACCCCTCATTAAAGTGAGACGTTTTAAGCTTTTTATTCATTATTTCAGTTTGAAGCATCAAGTATTTATTTGGTTTGATAAAGTGGAGTTTATTTTCCATCCATCCATTACAAATTAAAGAACGATTTTTGTGAATAACAATACCTTTATTGAATGTCACTGTATTACTGTCGTAAAATAAACATGCTACAAATATTAAATTCCTCTTAAATTAAGTTACATAAATTACATTTTTTAAAAATAATATTCCTAAAATTATCAAAATGTAAAACAACTTCTCTCACTACTTCAGCTGAAACATAGCTCCCATCTCCAATCCACAATGAGAGGCTCTTGTCACATGAAAACATAGAATTTTAGAAAAAACAATTTTTTCATAAATTACCAATACCATGGGATGAAATTTGTATACAAAAATATGTAAATTATCTAGAAAAACACAGTAAAAAAGCTGGAGTAGCATCAGAAAATATAGACTCTATAGGAAATAGAATAAATTTTGCAAAAGAAAGAATAACTTTACATTGTTTACAAACTAAAGCCTCTAAACAACTTAAAAATAAATTAAGTGCTAAACATTGTACTAAAATTTTAGAAAATGAGTGGGAATTTGGATGTAAACCAATACGTTCTAATACTTATAAAAAACATAGAAAGAAAAATAGAAGATATAAGTTAGTTAGATGGAAACCAAGAAATGAAAAATATAATGGTTATAATAAAAAGAAAAAAATTTAAAAGAAAAACTTCTAAAAAATCTAAAAAACAAATATGTAAATGTTTTATATGTGATGAAGAAGGTCACATAGCACCAAATTGTCTTAACAAAGGAAAAAATGCAAAGAAAATGATTAAAACTCTTGAAGAACAAGACTTAGAAATATGCTTAGAAGAGGAAATAAATCCTGAAGAAATATTATATGAATTAATATCAGAATCAAATTTTGATTCAGATAATGAAGAATATATATTTATGTTTAAAGTAGGAAGTAGTTCTAATAATCAATTAGAAGAAATTCCTAAATTTGAATAACAGGATATAAAATTAGGAAATTTAATCGGAGAAGAAAAAGAGTTTTCTGATGAAATGATAGAAAAAATAAATAAAAACATATTTCTAAAGAAGAAATATATAAAATTTCTAAATTCAAAATATGGAGTCAAAGACACATAGAAAAAATTAGTGGTAATACAGTCGCTAAAGGTACTAGAGGAGGATTAAAAGAAATCCCATTATTTACTAAAGATAAAATTAAAAGGATTAAAAAAATCCTCAAGTTAGATATATACATTTAGGAATAATAATGATAACTATAAGAGCTTTATTTAGAAAAGGTCATGATATACTTATAATAGCAGTATTATTAGATAAAAGATTTGAAAATCCAATAAAAGTACTTATTGGAGGTATTCAATCTAATTTACATACTGGTGTAATAGGATTTAAAGTCAAACCAAATTACTTTATATCTATTACAGATCCATTAATAGAAGAGTGTTTATGCTTAAGAATTCAAACAAAAAATTCTGAAATAAATGATTTAGCAGAAGATCTAGCAATAAGTTGGACTTTTATTAATGAATATACTAAAACGGCAGAAGTAGAAATTAAAGAAATTAATAATAAAATCATTGAGCTTTTTGAACCTAATAAATTTACTACAGAAATACAACCAAAATTAATACATTTGCGGGATCTATCAATACTAAGAGACTGGATGATAGATAGAATAAGTAGTGCTAGTACTTCAAAACCTATAAGTACTATAGAATATATGTCATCAGGAGATAGATTATATTTTAAAAATAATGCTATAACAAATATAAATAATAACTTAGTTTTACCCTCAAATACTCAAACAAAGGAAGAAGAGAATAATATAAATACAATGTAACATCCTGAAAAGGGCCTATGCATTTTCAGTTTAATTGTACGAAGTGACATGTTTTAGGTATTAAGAATAAATTTTGAACATTTTTGGAAACCCGGAAATGTATGGAAATGATTTGGAAATGAACATTTTTGGAAACCTGGAAATGTATGGAAATGTTAGGGTTAAAAAAGGAAAGTGAACATTTCTGGAAACTTGGAAATGTAAGGAAATGATTCAAAAGAGGAAAGTGAACATTTCTGGAAACTTGGAAATGTAAGAAAATGTCAAGTTTACAGAGCCGAATGAAAATTTTAGGAAACTTAGAAATGACTTAGAAATGTCGAGTTTTAAAGTTGAAAAGAGGAAATTAAGGCAAGGTGGCTTTAAAAGAAAAAGTTTGTGAAATTTGACACACAAATAGGCTTGAAAAAGTGGCCTGAAGATGTCACTTAGGGCCTATGGAAATGGCGCCACATGCAAGGTGTTGGGCCTGAGTTCGAGTCACTTGGGAAGCAAATAAAAGAAGTTTTATTTTGCTTCCAGAAGCTCTGAGGTGGACGGCACAAGCCTTCTAGAAAGGAGGAGTTTTATTCTCTTTAATATTCAATTAATAAGGTGATAAATAAAGGATTTAATTTGGATTATTTTCAAGAGATAATTGTTGGATTAAATTCTTTTAATTTGAATAAAGTGATAATTAAAGGGATAAAGCTATCAAAATAGAAGAGTGGTGGCCAAGTAAGGGACTCTAGCTTAGTAATTTCGGCTATAAAAGGAAAAGAGAGGCCATTCTGCATTATTTTCTGTTCTTTGAAAGCCTCTGCCGAATTCTCTTCACCAAGTCTTCTTCTTCTTTTATTTTTGCCAAGCCGAAATACCTTGTGTTCTAGTCGAATCCTCCATCTTTATTCTTCCTTCTCTAATCCCTCCAAAAGCCGAAAGTTGTGAGATCATCATCTAGCCATAGTCGAATCTCTGAAGATTGAAGTGAAGGTGCAATCGATTTCTTCAAGTAAGGGTAAGGTCTCATTCAGTTTCATCCTTTTTCTTTTAAGATTTGCCGAAATCTAGGACTAACCCCATTAATATCTTGTTGCCAAAACTTTGAAGAGATCTTTCGGGATTTACAAGGAAGGAGAAGTTCTTTTCCCGAAGGTACACCATAGGCCACGTGTTCCCTAGTTATTCGGTGAGTTTCGGGATTTAAAATCCACAAGGTAAGCATATGAAGTATTCGGCCAAGGCTTATTTTTGGTATTTAGAATTATTTCCTATTTATTCAAAAGCTGAAAACTGACCTAGTTAAATGATTTGGTGGCTAGCTGATTTTTAAGGAAGGAATACTACAAAGTTTTTGGGATTTGATTTATAGTGAAATCGGCAACAAGGTAAGTTTAAGTATACTAACCCTCCTAGGATTTGGATTTATGGCCGAATGGCTTTTTAAAGTGATTAATCAAATGTAGGGATTAAAGATCTAAGCGGTAGATCAGATTTCGAGATCTCAAAGAATTTGCTAAGCGAATCAGGTGTGTACCCCACACTATCTTTTAATACGATGTATGGCTTAAACTTGTTATATGTTCTAATATGAAAATATAAGAATGTGGCTAATGTACCATGTTATGGTACAAAGTACTCAGGTACGTTTCCTACTCCTACTAGGATTACGAAATATGTTATATTTAACATGTGAAAAGTGACATGAATGTGAATTTAAGTATGATATGCATAATATGAATAATATGGGGCATTCGGGTTATATGAAAAAGGGGAAGCGAATGTGGTGACCTAAGACCACGAACACGGTGACCTAAGACCATGAAATCTGAAAAGTGGTGACCTAAGACCACAGTAATCTGAACGTGGTGACCTAAGACCACGAATGCGGTGACCTAAGACCGCAATTTGGTGTGTAGCGGAAGGAGGGTCGACTTAGTAGTCCCCACGGTGTGACTGGCAGGTACGGGGGTGTGTAGCGGATGGACAATTAGGTTTGTGTTTAGGAATGCATCATAACTTGTATTCTATGTTTTGAATGTGTAACTCTTGTATGCCTAATTCTATTATGATTTAGTGTCGTGTACACATTGAGTCTGTTTGACTCACCCCATTGTGGGACTATTTTTCAGGTGACAATCAATAATGGACCGGGTTCGGCAGAAGCTTAGGGATGGCCATGCTCAGCTTGAAGTTTTATTCAATATGGATATTTAATTTTATTTAAGTATTTTAGAATTTTATTTTGGGATTTTACTTGATGTAATAAGGCCATAAGTTACATTTCTTTACTTTTATTTCTAATTACTATGTTACGAATTATTTTCAATTAAAATTAAGTAAAATTTATTTCTTTAAAAATAAACTCTAATTGTTTTGTCACCTTCACTAATTGGATTTTAAAATAAGATAAATGGGTTTTTGACTCAAGCCCAACCCAAAACAATATTTCCTTTAAAAACACACTATTTTCCGAAGGAACAAAAGAATTTTTAACCGGTTTACTTCGAGGAACATACCACATCCGGTCCAGGCTCGTGGGCCGGGTGTGGGGTGTTTCATACAAGTTCAACACCAATAGGAATGAAAATAGTTCATGTACCTATATTCCCAACCGAACCTACCAGAAATTCTAGAAACACTAGAATAGAAGAAATACAAACTTCAACAATTATTCAACAAATGAAAATTGGAAATAGTGATGTTATTACATTTTCAAATTTTCAATCAAGAAAATATTATACATATATTGAAATTACATTTCAATTCAGAGAATATAAAACATATTCTTTACATGCTTTGTTAGATACAGGAGCTACAACAAGTAGTTGCAGAGAAAATGTTATTCCTGTAGAAAAATGGAAACCAATGAAACATCTAATAAGAGCCCCAGGAATAGATGGTAATGAAACAATAATTCAATTTAAGGCTAGAAACGTACCAATCTACATAAATAATGTAAGGATTGTAATACCTAAAATATTATGTTTTCCTGCAATGCATGGAGATATATTATTAGGAAATAATTTTATATATCAATATTTACCATATTCTATAGATAAAAATTTAATTATATTATCATTAGAAAAAAAAACTTCTGTACAAATACCATTAGTTGAAAATCATAAATTTGTGTGTGACAAAAAATTTTACACCACCAAGAAAAGAACATATTAAACAACTAGAAACATATCATTGGTTGTTTAAAATATTAGAAAATAATTTTAGTGAAGAACCATTAAAATTACGGCAGCATAGTCCTAGATATTGTGATATTAAATTGGAAAATCCCAATAAAATTATTAGAGTAAAACCTATGATCTATAATAAAGAAGATATAGATGAATTTGATATATAAATCAAATAATTATTGGAAATGGATTAATAGAAACTACAAATAGTCCACATTCTAGTCCCGCTTTTATGGTAAGAAACCATGACGAAATACAAAGTAGAAAAGCTAGGATGGTAATTAATTATAAAATATTAAATCAAAATATTATTTTTGATGGATATTTTATTCAAGAAAGGATGTTTTAATTAATCAGGCTAAACAAGCAAAATATTTTAGTAAATTTGATTGTAAATCGGGATTTTGGCAAATCATGCTAACCGAAGAATCTAAACTTTTAACAGCTTTTAATGCACCTAATGGACATTATCAATGGAGAGTAATGACATTTGGGTTATGTAATGCACCACAAACCTTCCAAAGATGGATGGATTCTACATTTAATAAATATAAAAAAATTGTGTAGTTTATATAGATGATATTTTAGTATTTTCAGATACATTAGAAAAACATAGAAAACATTTAAATATCATTTCTCAAGAATTTATAAAACATGGAATAATCTTGAGTCCTAAGAAAATAGAGTTAGAAAAAACAGAAGTAGAATTTTTAGGATTAAATTTATCATCAGATGGTCTTAAACTGCAAGATCATATTATTGTAAAAATAAAAGAATTTCCGAAAAATATTGAAGATAAAAAACAACTTTAACAAGTTTTAAGAATAGTTAATTATGGAAGAAATTTATTTCCTAACTTATCTGAAAAAAATAGGTAAGTTATATTAAAAGCTAAAAAAGGATAAACCTTTTATCTGGTCTAAAAAAGATTCAAAAATTATAAAAAAATTTAAAATCAAAAATAAATTATATTCCAAAAGTTTATTTACCTAAACAAGGTGATAAATTAATTTTAGAAACAGATGCATCACAAAATTATGGGGATGTATTTTAAAAGCTAAAACAATTAATAATGAAGAATTAATATGTGGATATAGTTCAGGTAATTTAAACCAAATAAAATTAACTATGCTATATATGAAAAAGAGTTATTAGCAAATTAAAAAGGAATAAAAAATTTTCTTATATATTTAGCACTTGAAAATTTATTATAAAAACCGATAATTAAGCGGTTAAACAATTTCTTACTAACAAAAGTTTGAAAATTGTACTTAGAAGAATTAGATGGTATAATGAATTATGTATTTTTTATTTTGAAGTTTTATATGTGAAAGGTACTGATAACATTATTGTTGATTATCTTAGCAGGCCTTATGGATAGAGGTAAAAAACCTCTAGAACAAGTTGGAGAATGGACTACTGTCCATAAAAAACCCAACAAAGGGAAGTCAATAAATCCTAATCAAGGATTCGTTACTATATCTCCACAGGCATTATTTTATCTTAACCAGAGATATTATGTTCCTTATCCAATGGTAAGACAACCAGTTAGATCTCAATTATCTTTTACCCCAAGAACGGTAAGTCAATACCCTTGGTCTCAACATCCAAATTCGGCATTTAAAGCTAGTTATTCTGAAATTATAAAGGGAGCAGAAATTTGTTGAAACAACAACAAATTCCAGAAATAAAAGATTCTTATAATCCAGGTTTACCATCAGAATTATATAATTTTATTAATGAAATATGGAAAACCCATATTTTTTTAACAAAAAGCAAATTTCAGAAGAGCTCTTACTAAATTTTTACAATTTTTAGTTGAAAAAACAAATAAAGAAAATGAAGCACATGATTTATTATTAAAATCTATTTTATATAGAGATTGGGAAGAACTTGAAATAGAATATATGGACATTAAGAAGATAAACAATCTTCCTATTTCACTAAACCCCATAAAGAAACACACACATGGTTAGTGGCAGTTGTCTATTGATTCTTCCCTTAAGCAAGTTTCAACTACAAAGAGTTCCATACATTTGCCCTTTTCATCTAGATAAATCAAATACTCCTTACAGTTTGATTTGAAATGCCCTGTAACACCCATATCTCATCTGTATTGCCAGATTATGGATCGGAGTGTTACAGAACCAAACCAAAACAATTTATCTTAATTCCATAACAAGTATTCAATTAATTTAAAAACATATATCATATCATATCATAGAATAAATATGCACATGGGCCTTTATCCGGGTTTACAAAGCCTTAAAATTACATTAAAAACAATCATGGATCAAATTGAGACAAATCAGAAATTTTTGAGATAAACATGAAAATTTGATATGTAGGGGTTACACGGCCGTGTGTCCAGGCCATGTGACATAGCTTAGACCGTGTGGGAATTCGAGGTTGGGACACACAGCCGTGTCCCAGCCCATGTCTCTACCTGTGTAACTCACTGACTTTGATCACATGATCGTGTTGTAGACCGTGTATCAGGCCGTGTAACTCTCTGACTAAATACACACTACTATGCCGCAGATCGTGTACCAGGCTGTGTGTGGCACATGGCCGTGTGGTAGCCCGTGTCTCAGGCCGTGTGCACCAAAATGAACATTAAACATCAAGTTTACCAAATCATGCTTACTTGAACACTAAACAATCCAATTACTAGCCATAACCTATTCAAAACACAATTAAACATGAATCTTAAGTGCCTAACCAATGTACCCTCATTAGTACCACATTTTATATTTTCTAATATATTAACAAAGCATTAAACTAAAACATATACCAAAACATTTAGATAGGCTAACCTACCAAAACACAACCTCAAAAATAATCAAAAGACCTCCCTATATATGTCATTACAAAATAAAGCATCACATTACAACTCTAAACCGCATCATTCAACAATTACACATCAAGGTAGTCATCTATGCATTACATATATATACACTTGTTCCATCATTACAAAATGTACTGTAGTAAAACACAAATCTCACTTATTAACTACATCTATCAACATTCTCAAAACTCATATATTCATCAATATATATATATGCCATTACCCAATTAAGATGCAAAACTACCAACTTAGATGGATAGTGTGAGTTGGTTGATTGATCCTTCCAAAAACTCAGTAATGATCATCTAAAACACTTTCGATTTAAACATAGAGATCTATTTTGTAGTTTTCCCTTTTCCTCGGTTTAAGTATTTCTGGCTCGATTCTTGATATGCAAGCAATAGAAATGGCCGAACCTAACTTGAAAAGAAATGGCTTTCTTCTCTTCTCAAATTCGGCTAAGGATGGGGGAAGATGACAATGTTTCTTTTATTATTATTTTACTTTACTTTTGTTTTATTATATTACCATTTTACGCTTAGAATTAAACTTATAATTTAACAATTAAAAAGGCCCTTAACCATCTATCCAAAATCTTATGGACTAATTACTTCATAAGTCCTCTTTTATTTGATAGTTAAGCTATCAAATCATTATAATTCAATTATGTCTAGATTTTGAACATTTTACAACTTAGTCTTTTTTCTTAATTTAACTAAGTAAACTTTAAAATTCCTTCATTAAAACTTAATAAGACCCTAATGTAACTCCATAAACATTGACTAAAACACAAAACATGACTTCATATATCGGTATTCATGGTCCCAAAACTACTATTCCATTACCACTAAACAATGGGATATTACATGCCATTTCCTATTACAGAAGGAACATTTGATCCTTTTAGGATATTTTAACTTCTGAGCCTTTTTCCTATCCACATGAGGTGGAACCGAAGACTTAGTAGGTTTCTTCTTTCCCTTAGCTTTTTGCTTTCACTTAGAGGACGAGAGACCCATAGCTAAGTTTACCTCAGGTTTCTCCTGAACCAGCTTTCCACCATTCAACATCAACTAATAGGATGGTGATTCCTTTATGAGTTGAGTCAAGGTAGCCGTATTGTTCCTCAAGTTATAAGCGGCCCTAAAACCAGCAAACTTCTTGGTTAAGGATTTGAACACTATTTCAATCTAAGTGTTCATGTCTAGTTCAACCCCATTGTCTTCCGCTTCTGCAAAGAATCCCATAAGCTTAAGCATATGTTTTTTGACCGGAGTGCTGGATTTTTGTTAAGAGTTCATCATATTTGTAATAGCGGATTCTCGAGCCAATGCAACTTGGCCTCCGAGCAAATCCTCTAATTTTTTTAATAATCTTTTTAATAGTATGAAAATTCTTGTGTTGCTTTTACAACACACTACTCATACTGGTTAAAATATAACATCGAGAAATCGAGTCAGGATCTCTTCAACGATTTCACGCTTTGGGTTGAGCTTTAAAAAGGTACATTTCGTCAAGAACGAATTTGTGTTTCTCACAGCTGAGAACTATTAGCAAGTTCTGTTTCTATTCTCGAAAGTTATTCCCATCCAATTTATTTTTAATAAGAATGCTAATAAGAGGAGTAGAAGACATATTTGAACTGAAAAATAAAAAGTCATTAATTACTATATTTGTATTAAACAAATATTTCATTTCAGCAGCATATCAAGAATGTAGTATGATGCATGCGTCTTGTACTAAAACCTTGAAAAATCATTTTTCTGTTGCTACGGTCATTCTCACACCCATCAACTATGTCACCTTGGGGTCTCATGATTAACTAGCAAGAATACGGGTTACATCCATTTAGTTCGTAAATCTTAATTCTCAAGACTCCACACGAACCAATGACCATTTAACATTTGGTCATCATCTCTAGCTTAAATATATTTTTTTGGGAAACTATTTAATAAGAGAATATCTTGAGTGTGTAACCATTATCTCAACATTCATCATGAACACACTTTCATTTGTGAATCATCTTGGGACAATCTCATAGAGAGTCATGCATCACTAGTTATCCTAAAAAAGAAATCTCATCCAATGAATTCACATGATAAAATTTACCTTGGGGTGCGGCCACGGTAGGAACCGACTTGAAATTTTATCATGTTATTACTTAGGGACCATTAATGGAGGTTGTAGGTCTTGTTCAAGAACCTTTTCCCACACAATATTTTAAAATAACATGCAAGATTTTTTATCCCATATGCCAAGAATGATCATACAATATTCCTAGTGACATTCTTACCTAATCTATATGTCATGCTTCCAATATATGCATGGTATGCTATGACAATTTTATAATATGCACATTCTTTTATTCACAAGAATCAATTAATAATAAAACAAACAATTTTAATTCTCCACAGTTTTTGTTTTGAGGGAAAAACAGGAGAAATGAATGTAAATCGTGCACCAGGTAAGGTCCTAGGAAAGAGAGGCGAGTCAAATTTGACCTCTTAAAAACCAAGTATTTCCTAGCTAGAGCCATTCCTAGACATGCACCTTCTTATTACCACACTTCTCACAGTAATCAAATAACTTAAATAAGTGAATAGAACAATACAACACAAGTATTTTCTCATTACCACACTTCTTATTTTGTATTCGATCAACTATGGATCATCTCATATATATGTCACAATTATAACATTACTTAATATAAATATTATAAACAATTATAAGACAGATATATAAGGAGATAGATAATGAAAATAAAATTGTCAATTAATGTTTCTATGATTCTATTTTTAGAATAAATGAAAAAAATAAAAATTACATAATTTTTCTCCACAAGGCATTCCTTGGGTCTTCAACTGGCATCGCTCGATCTTCTCATTATGGACTTCTTCTGAAAAAATTACATTTAAGTCCTATATCTGTTTTCGGCTCACAAGAATTCTATAAACTAGAAGAAAATTCCTACGTGGAGATGATAGTCAACGGTCTATTTCCTAAGAACCAAAACGTTGGGAAAAAAAATTATATAACAAATATATAATATTGCATCCATTCCCATATACAACTCAAAACATGCATAAGATCTAAAGAATACCACTTTATATGTAATCAAATCATTCAAGAAGAAGAGAATTTGTTTTGATTATCTGTTTATACTTATAGATAGAGCACAACTTGATTTTAATACCAATTGTTGGAAAATCGAGTTTGGAAAACACAATGGAAAATAATTTTAGGAAAAACTAGAGTTTTAAAAAAAATTCAAAACAAGAACTTGGCTATGATATTTAAAGTAATAAACACTTAATCAAAATTATATCTTTTCGATTTGTCTAGGATGAAAGCTTTGACATAGTAGTCTTCTCCGTTATCCTCAAGCTTACGTTTGCCGAGTGTGGTCTTGCTTTGAATCAGAAAATTTTTCACAAAATTACCAGTAGGGTAAATTTTTAATTTCTCTAAAATTTTGGGCTAAGTTGTAAATAAGAAAAATATGTCTAGAAATTTTCTTAAATAATTTCTTCATAGAAGAATTTTCTCTCTACAACTTTCTCTTAAATTCAAGTGTGTGAAAATAATGATCCAAGACTCTATTTATATAAAGAGAGTTCAAAGAGTTCAAATATGATTAAACTTAATCACTTTAATATTAAATTTAATCTAATATTAAATCTTATTAAATTAATAGAATATTTATCTACAAGATAAACATTAAATTAAATTAAATATTAAGATAATCACGTTAATATTAAATTAATAAAATACTATTAAGATAAGTATTAAATTTAACTTATTTCTGGAATAGTTAATCTGAAATCAAATTCTCTAGTAGAATCCCAATAGGAGTATAATTCTTCCACTACTCAATAATTGAAGAACCACCGTCGCCGACCATTTTCCGACCACTGGAATGCTGTCGTCATAACTGTCGGCACCCCGAGTTAGTTCCGTTTCTAGCGGTTCGATCCGGGCCAATGATAGCCAGATCAGTCCGATCCAGCCATTGGTTGGACTGTCGACCCGGTTTCACATACCAAGCCCCGTTCGACCAGTTTTTGGGTCTAGGTCTTAATTTTGGGTTCCCGAGCCCAATTTACGATCTCAGATTCAATTTTCAAGTTCAATTACCTATTGGTCCAACTGTTTGACTTGAAAATTAATTTCCAAAAATATCATATTAATTTTAATTTAATTTATTAATTTAATTTTACTTGATCAAAATTAATTTTTCCAAAATTGATTTAGATTTTCCAAATTAATTTTGCAAAAAAATTCTTTAATCAAATTCTCTGGTTGAACAATTCTTACGACCGCCTAATTTAATTCCACATAGAATAAATCGACTCAATTAAATTATTTCTAAAGTCATAAAATTTACTTCTAAGTCAAATGCAGTCCGGTCGAGCTTTTGTTGAGCTAGCAGAGGGACCAATCAGGCACATACAATTAGGCTTTATTAATTGCAATTATGTCTAGAAGCATCATTCTGATAATTCACAATTAGTTAATCATGGAGTCAATTCACAAGAAGTACTATGATTGAAAACTTCTTATTGTATACTCTTTACGAAAGTAATTCATCCAACTGTTTTGCCCAATGACCTCGTCATGTTTGTGTTACCCTCATATGATATCCTTGATTCCTTTGAGTTGATGTGTTCTTGAGTTTGCTAAATGGGTTGAAACCTAAGCTGCCATTTCCATTCTATTTGGGCCTACGATGCAGGCTAAAGCTAAGGGATGCAAATAAGTGCTTGTGGGCTTTTAAGGCCCCAACCGTCCACTTTATTTTATTTAATTAATTTCACAATTTAAAAGTTTAATTTTATTTAGTATGTGTCATGATTGTGTCGTTGTTATTACATCGTTTTAAATAGAGTCTTAAGAATGTCTAGTTTGCTACGTGTTTAATGTGTCTTAAAATATATTATGGTGTCATTATTATGTTCCATTTTATTACAACATTGTTATTATGTTTATTGTGTCATAATGGTGTGATTAACGTGTCCTAGGGAAATCTAATGGCCTTCTTAATAAGCTAAGGGATTGTTTGTTTGGCTAAAAGGGATCAAGTGCATTCACACACAAAGGAGTTGTTCTATTCAGCTTGAAAAGTGACCATTCGACCAACAAGTGGCTGAACATGGCTCTTGGAAACTTTTCTAGAAAATGACTATTGGGTTTTTCCATGCCTCATAAAGCCATCGTCCACCAAGGGGGAAGTATAAGCCTTTTGAAAAATTGCTTAGACATTAAGCATGCATGAATTCTTCCCCAACGTAATTAATGGAAACCTTATATTCAATGCTAAGAGGCATGGATAGCTAAGGTCATGTACTTGAGTTTAAAGTAACATTTCATATATTTCACATTAAGACCGAATGTGGCCATTAGCATACCTAAGCCTATAAATATTTCAGTTGTAACGACCCAATTTTCGTTAATTTCAGCTTTTGAAATTTTTGTGACACAATGTCTATCTGCTTTAGTGGTTATGTGTTCTGGGTATGTGTGAGAGGTCCCAAGTTCAAGCATTAGCTTGGGCAAATTTTGGGTATTTTTATGAATAAAGCCCTATCTCTGGTTAGTAGACTTATAAGTAAAAGTTTGTAAGTAATTAACAGAATGGGTCTGCTAGTCTAGTGGCTAAGTAGAGTGTTGAGGTTGTTGGAGGTCTGAAGTTCGAACCCTTGCATACACAAAAAAGGGTTCAATTTTTGCTATATGGACAGCTAGTGCTTGTGTTCTACCAGGATTCTGAGTAGTGGAATTGTGGGGAGAGTTTTGAGGAATTTGTGGGAGAGAAGTTAGGAAACTATCAAATTTTCTGAGTAGTTCTATTCCAAAAAAATAAGATTCTTTCTGCCAAAAAATACTGTTGCTCTCTTCCTCCCATAGCCGAATTCTTCTTCTTTTTCTTCCCCATAATGCCATCTTTTATTTTGATCTCCTCTTCATTCGTTCCTCTCTTCTTTGCACCATTGGTTTACGCTTTGATTCGGTAAGATGAGTAGCGTAGCTTTATTATTGTTGTTAGTGTTTTTATTGATGTACGTGTTAATGCTGGTTAGGGGAAAGATTCAGGAACGCGTAATCGCTGTGGAGACTTAGGTTCATGGAATTTCAGTTATTCGAACGAAGGTAAGTTTGGTCACTCGTTGGATGAGCATCCCGTTTGGAGTTTAGTTGATTCGATCGTTTAAAGGATTTACTGAGTAAAACTTGTTCAATTATAGGTGCTGGTGATCTCGGAATTGTGTAAAAAGTGAAAAAGAACCAGGTGTGTACTCGAAAATGCAGAAAACTAGGTTTTGACGAAAGCCGAAAACCTCACTATCGATGCCACACGGGCGTGTGGTCACCCGTGTGGTAGGCCGTGTGCAAGATTGTAAGTCACCACATGGCCGTGCGATCTACGAGCCAGGCCATGTGATGGACGAGTGAGGCCGTGTATGAGACACAGGCTCGACCAATTAGGCCGTGTGGGCCACACAGGCATGTGGGCCCACATGGCCAGGCCACATGGGCATGTGAGCCCATTTTTATGAAATTTTCGAAAAGGTTTCATGGGTAGTCCAAGTCAACTATGAACCTAATGAAGGGTCGGTAAGTAGTACTTAGACCCGTAGTTATGTGATTTGATTATATGAAATCTATACTGAACATGTTAAACTTAGTATGTATATTGATCTGAGTGTATGAACTGTATTTGTATAATAGCATGACATTTTATGTATGTTGCATTGCATCGGGGTGGGTTGATGTTATACTGGAAGAAGTGCCTGAAAGGCTCCTAAGCCTGATATCTGACAGCTCAGCTGTAAATTTCTGATTATGTGCTGCATTCGGTACAGCATGGTGTGTAGGAATATGTGGGTTGATTTTTATCCCCACATGGTGTGTAGGGTTTGACGGAGTTGGTGTGTAGAGGCTGGTGGGTAGGACTCTGCTATTCTGTTCTGATCTGCATATTATGTTTGAAATGGGCTAAGGCCCTAGATTATATCTAATTCTATATCTGAGTGGGCTAAGGTCCACACTGTTTCTGTAATGGGCTCAGACCCGAACTGTAGAATTTATGTCTATTTACTGATATTTTACTATGTGCATGTTTTCTATAGGGATTACACACTGAGTTTGCGAAAACTCATCCTTTTTTGTTTAATCTGTTCAGGTAATTCCCAGCAGTAAACGGGTTGGTGCGGCAGAGGACTCAATGGTGTAACACCCCAAACCCGGCCCAAACACTACGATCGAATTTGGTTTGTTACAGAGGAAAACGTTTTGAGAAATCCCTTTAAACCGATTTAAATTTCGTCGAAAACCTTTCATTTTCAATTGTCTGGTTAAAACCATACTTAGTTTTGTTTAAAAACAAATATTTATTAAATCAGGTTGTTACCGATTTCAAAAGCACCTGATGGCACGATAAAACATTTTTCGTTTGAATTCGAGAATACATGTGCACTTATTCTAATATCATCAAAATAGTTTAACCAAATTATTCAAAACATGTAAAATATAAATAATAAAAATAATTCTAGGAGGCCTTATTACAACTTGATTAAAATAAAACCAACAGAGAAATAAATAAAATTCAAAGTTCATTAAATCTATAATTTCACTGCATGGCCACATCGAGTCCATCCAGCTTCTCATCCGCAATCTACGAGTCACCTGAAAAATGTTAAAGGAGAAGGTGAGTCACCAAGACTCAATGTGTGACCCTTCCCCTATTTAGTGCAACAACATACACAGTTTATAACTAATTAACATGTACTACTTCATGCACCCAACCTAGCCATCCAAACACCTTTATCTACCCCGTGTGGTACCAAACCACTGGTGGTGCCAAACCACTGGTGGTGCCAAACCACTGGTGACTTAAAGTCACGTTATCCGTCAATACTTGTGGTACCAAACCACTGGTGACTCGAAGTCACAAATCAAATGATGGGGCCAACCCATCGTGTGATACCAAATCACTGGTGTCAATCCCTTAATAAAATCCGTGGGGCCAACCCACTGTGGTCCTAAGCCACTGGGACGGAGACGCTATGAGGTGCCAAACCTCGGAGGTGCCAAACCTCTGGTGACCGTAGTCACGAAATGTGGTACCAAACCACTGGTGTCCGTCGACACAAATATCACTACCCCCTCCTCTCATCAACCCACATCAATTAATTATATAACAGAATTCATGCCAACATATAGTTAAATCACATATATCAAATATGCCATGCTTCCCAAAAGCATCAAATAGTAAACTCATACTGACAGGTACTTACCTGAATCATCACTTATACCGTCATGGTATTAAATCCAAAGCTACATAAACCAGATTTAGCATACACAACATTTAGCACAATTAATAAATCATAAAGTGTGTATGTACACACCTGCCACCAACGATAGTTCTAAATCCCGAAGAAACCAATCGGCCACCCTAGACTTCTTGCTCCTAGATTCGGCCAAATACACGGTTAGTGCCATGGCCTATTCGGCCAAACCAAATTAATTCCAAAGGGTTCCTTGTGAACCTGAAACCTTACCTACACGCTTTTTGAGTACTAACCACGGCACACGATACACGAATCTGCTTCACCAAACTACAATCGGTCAATCAACAACATTCAAAACAATGGCCTTCGGCTTTGGAATACTAAACAAATAACTTACTAAAATAGATTCTTACCACCACTTACCAAGTTCGATTACTTCACAAATCCCGGAGCCCTACAACAAATCGGTTTCAAAACAGGTGATTAGCACCCTTGCCATCAAATGCCAAAATCGGCTCTTACCTTCATCAAAGTCGACAGAGAAAGAGAAAAGAAGACATAAGCATTCGGCCAAAAGATCTTACCTTCTTCAAACGATTGAAAAGGAAACCCGAAGAGATCTACACTACTCTTAGTATTCGGCCAAGGTGAAACTACTAGGAGAGGGGGTTTCAGCAACAAGGTTTCAAGAAAGAAAGAAAGTGAAAGTATTAGAAGAAGAAAGTAACTAGTTTCGGTTAAAAATAAATGAAAAAGAAAAAAAAAAGAAAGAAATATGGTTCGGCCAAGGTAAAGAAAAAGAAAAGGAAAAGAAATAAAATAAAAGCTTGAGACTCAAGAGAACATTCGGCTGTCAATGAAAAATTAAGAGAGCACAAAAGCAAATTTCAGCAAAGGTATGTTGTTTGGGGTTTTCGATTTCAGGGAAGAAAAATGGGAGAACTCACTTTGAAGATTCGGCTAGGTGCACTAGACTAAGGCTGACTGAAATTGCACCAAGAGTGCCTAAGAACATATGGCACTCCCCCCCTTTGAAGACTCCAACATTCGGCCACTCCTACAAAAGCTCATGGCCACTAATTCAATCCAATTTGAATTAGTCAAATCCCTTACTTTACTCTTCCCAATCCATTCAAATAAATAAATAAAATAAATAACCCTTATCCCTTCACCTCTTCAAATAAATAATAATAATAAAAATAATAATAACAACTCTTCCAGCTGAATTTAAAAACAAACATCAAGCTTATCCTTATCTTCCAATGCCCATGTGCCGTCCACTGCCTTCCCAAACTACTGCAAAACAAAAATAAAAAAAAGAACACCCAAACGCTGCCCCCATGGTTCGAACATAGGCCCTGCCCCAGCAAGCTGCAAGTCATGCCCCAAGCCACTCTGCCGTGGCGCTCTTTGTGATATAAATTCGCCCCATTTTCTTTTAAGCCCTCCTTCCTTAGTTCTTTCCTCTTTAACGCCAAAAACAAAAATAAAAAACCCATTTGCTGCTCACGCCACTCGAACCTAGGACCAGCTGGAACCACCACACGCTGCCAACCGCTTTGCCAAGGCGCCGTTTGTGTCATAAACTCGCCCCAACTTCTTTTAAGGCCTCCTTCGTTAGCTCCCTTGCCTTAAAAACAAAAATAAAACACAGCAGGCGCTTCCCTCGTGGCTCGAACTTGCGTCCCTTAGCCAAGACCCTTGAGTGGCGCCCCAAGCCACTCCACCAAGCTGACTTTCTTGTCCGAATCCCTCACCAATTATTTTTAAGGCCTTCCTACTTAAGCCCATCACCGCATATATAAAAATAAAACGCAAAACGCTGCTCCAACCATTCGAACCTGCACCCATCTTCACCCCCATCCCCTAAGTGGCGCACGGTAACCACTTAGCCAATTAATTCTTTGTGCTAAGCTTTACCTGAAATTTTACTTAACCCCTAACTCACCTAGCCCCCTTCTTTAAAACACTTAGAAAGAAATTTTTAGTTCTAAGTCAGGCCTAGGTCGGGGTTATTTCTAGACCCTAAAACATGCCATTGATCCTAGTATTTAATTCTTCAAGCACACACATGGGAAATTAATTAAATTTTAGACAACCCCTAATTCAGGATGTTACAATTCTACCCCTCTTAAAATAATTTCATCCTCGAAATTACTTACTATCGTCCAATCGTGCATCCTTAACTCCTCACACTACACTACTGCTGCACACTTTGATCTTAAAGAACTATTATACTTGCTAGAAACATTCCGTACGTTCATAATCCAAGTTCCATACACCTTACTAGCAACATAAGAATAAACTAACGTAACCACAACCAAGACAATTGAGGGTATTTCAGAAATAAGAAACTTACCCGTTGTTATATCTGGCACATCTTCCTCCTCGCGACGGCCAACTGCATAAATCAACCTTGGTTGCCTCGCCTCTGCACCTTCAGCACCTCGGCCACGCCCGTTACCATTATCATTACCTCCAGCTGCACCTCGACCCCTCTGTGGTTGTTGGCCATCCCTCCAGAATTGACCACGTCCTTGATCCTCAGCTTGAGTCCTAGCCAACTTCTGCGGACAATCCCTTACCTGATGCTCCATTGATCCACACTCAAAGCACCCTCTACTTCCAGCCAAACATTCTCCCGAGTGGGATTTCCCGCATCTAGCACACTGAGGTGGCCACTGAGCAGGCTTTGTGGCTCTTTTTGGTTCTCCAAATCTAGCCCTCTTCTCCACATTACTGCCCGATCCAGGCGATCCAAAGCCTCTCTTCTGTTTGTTCCTTTCGTGGTTCTGTCTTACGGACTCCTTGATCCCTTCGGCTACCTTAGCCTTTTCCACTAGGACAGAAAACTCACGCTCCTATTGTGGAGCAATCAGCAACCTTAGATCATCCCTCAGACCATCCTCGAATCGGACACATCGCTCATGTTCAGTAGCCACGATGCCTCTAGCATATCGACTCAGCCTTAAGAATTCTGCTTCATACTCCGACACAGACTTATTTCATTGTACCAAACCCAGAAATGCTTTTCTCTGCGCATCAGTGTAGCTGATGCCCACATACTTCTTCTGATAAGCAGTTTTGAAATGCTCCCAAGTAAGATCATCTGCCGTAGCACCATCTCGAACTGTGAGCCATCACTGATATGACTCATCCTTTAGAAGCGACACCGCTCCTTTCAGCTTCTCCTCGTTTGTTAAATCGAGATCGTCTATGATTCTCTCAGTCGACTCTAACCAATATTCCGCCGCACTGGGTGCCACTCCCGATACACCCCGGAATACCTCAGCTCCATTGGATCGGAGTCACTCGGGAACAGATTTCCGAGCTCCCCTACCTCCACCAGCCCCAGCCACCATCTCAAGGACTCGTAACACAGCTTGCGATACTGCCTCACCACCAGTCTGATCCTGCTCCTCAGCTCCAAAAGTTGGAGGTGGTGGTGGCGGAGGTACCTCATTCTCCGACCCCTGACCCGACCTAACGGGTTCTGACACGGTCATCTTGCCTCTACCGCGTCCACGACGTCCACGTCCTCTAGAGCTCATTCTAACTATCGCGCTTTAATCTGATTAAGAAATTTTTATGGATTAGTACGTTGTTTCACTTGGTTATTCGCGAAGAAATTTTATGAGAAGAGTTTAGCAGGGATTCTTTCGAACAATCAAAGTTTTAAGTCTTCTATCCTAGTTCACACAGAAGAGCACATCCATTCCCTAATACCTTTCATACCTATTCGCTCTTCGGGCATTTCTGTCCGTTTCTATCCCAGGGGTATTTTCGTCATTTTCCTATAGGGGTATTTTCGTAATAAAAAACATTTTAAAACTTTAATAAATCAAGACATTTTGAAATTTCCCAAGACTAGAGGGTATTTTCGAAAATTTCGCAAATTAAAGGTATAGCAGAATTTTTGGAAACTAGGGGTATTTTGGTAATTTATCAATCGGGGGGCAATTTTGTAAATTTCAAAAGTCAGGGTATCATTTTGAAATACAGAATTTCAGATACTTTTGAGAAGTGAGAGAATTTTATAAAAATCGGGGTAATACGGAGTTTTTAGAAACCAAGGGCATTTTCGTAATTTTGCCACTAGGGCATTCTGGTAATTTTGTAAGTCGGAAATATTTGAAATTTTTTTTTCAAAAATAAATTTTTGCTACTATTTAAAAGAGTATTTTAATGGTTTTAAAAACTAAAGCTTTCATAAAACATGGCTAATCCCTTTCGGGTTTTAGTTATTGGTTTAGCCTATGACCGAGTCCTCTTGGTCAGGGTGAACCAAAGCTACGCACCAGGTAGGAATCCCACGAAGAGGAGGTGAGTCACGAGGATTGCTTAAGTACCAAGCTCTTCCGGATCCAATCCTAGACATGCGCACCAGGGTTACCACACCCTAACTCGGCGACTTGGTCGTAGGTTTGTTTAGTTAGGCTTTTAAAGTCTTATGTATTTTTGTTGGGGTAAACTAGTCCTAAAGTTTAAACACCTATCATACTATCTACGTTCCATACCTACCCTTCTATAAATAATTAATTCACACGTAAGTTTAGAAGTACTTACAGGCGGATTGGTGCCGAGACTCACGCCATGTCATATCTAAAACCAAAACTATTTTTTAAAAGGCCTACCAAAACATTTTGGGCCTTGGGCCCCCACAGCCGAGCTTTGAACTGGGCTCTGATACCAATTTGTAGCACCCCAAACCTGGCCCAAACAGTACGATCGAATTTGGTTTGTTACAGAGGAAAACGTTTTGAGAAATCCCTTTAAACCGATTTAAATTTCGTCGAAAACCTTTCATTTTCAATTGTCTGGTTAAAACCATACTTAGTTTTGTTTAAAAACAAATATTTGTTAAATCAGGTTGTTACCGATTTCAAAAGCACCCGATGGCACGATAAAACATTTTTCGTTTGAATTCGAGAATACATGTGCACTTATTTTAATATCATCAAAATAGTTTAACCAAATTATTCAAAACATGTAAAATATAAATAATAAAAATAATTCTAGGAGGCCTTATTACAACTTGATTGAAATAAAACCAACAGAGAAATAAATAAAATTCAAAGTTCATTAAATCCATAATTTCACTGCATGGCCACCTCAAGTCCATCCGGCTCCTCATCCGCAATCTACGAGTCACCTGAAAAATGTTAAGGGAAAAGGTGAGTCACCAAGACTCAATATGTAACCCTTCCCCGATTTAGTGCAACAACATACACAGTTTATAATTAATTAACATGCACTACTTCATGCACCCAACCTAGCCATCCAAACACCTTTATCTACCCCGTGTGGTACCAAACCACTGGTGGTGCCAAACCACTGGTAACTTAAAGTCACGTTATCCGTCAATACTTGTGGTACCAAACCACTGGTGACTCGAAGTCACAAATCAAATGATGGGGCCAACCCATCATGTAATACCAAATCACTGGCGTCAATCCCTTAATAAAATCCGTGGGGCCAACCCACTGTGGTGCTAAGCCACTGGGACGAGACGCTATGAGGTGCCAAACCTCTGGAGGTGCCAAACCTCTGGTGACCGTAGTCACGAAATGTGGTACCAAACCACTGGTGTCCGTCGACACAAATATCACTACCCCCTCCTCTCATCAACCCACATCAATCAATTATATAACAGAATTCATGACAACATATAGTTAAATCACATATATCAAATATGCCATGCTTCCCAAAAGCATCAAATAGTAAACTCATACTGACAGGTACTTACCTGAATCATCACTTATACCGTCATGGTATTAAATCCAAAGCTACATAAACCAGATTTAGCATACACAACATTTAGCACAGTTAATAAATCATAAAGTGTGTATGTACACACCTGCCACCAACGATAGTTCTAAATCCCGAAGAAACCAATCGGCCACCCTAGACTTCTTGCTCTTAGATTTGGCCAAACACACGGTTAGTGCCATGGCCTATTCGACCAAACCAAATTAATTCCAAAGGGTTCCTTGTGAACCCGAAACCTTACCTACACGCTTTTTGAGTACTAACCACGGCACACGATACACGAATCTGCTTCACCAAACTACAATCGGTCAATCAACAACATTCAAAACAATGGCCTTCGGCTTAGGAATAATAAACAAATAACTTACTAAAATAGATTCTTACCACCACTTACCAAGTTCGATTACTTCACAAATCCCGGAGCCCTACAACAAATCAGTTTCAAAACAGGTGATTAGCACCCTTGCCATCAAATGCCGAAATCGGCTCTTACCTTCATCAAAGTCGACAGAGAAAGAGAAAAGAAGACATAAGCATTCGGCCAAAAGATCTTACCTTCTTCAAGTGATTGAAAAGGAAACCCGAAGAGATCTACACTACTCTTAGTATTCGGCCAAGGTGAAACTACTAGGAGAGGGGGTTTCGGCAACAAGGTTTCAAGAAAGAAAGAAAGTGAAAGTATGAGAAGAAGAAAGTAACTAGTTTCGGTTAAAAATAAATGAAAAAGAAAAAAAAAGAAAGAAATATGGTTCGGCCAAGGTAAAGAAAAAGAAAATGAAAAGAAATAAAATAAAAGCTTGAGACTCAAGAGAGCATTCGGCTGTCAATGAAAAATTAAGAGAGCACAAAAGCAAATTTCAGCAAAGGTATGTTGTTTGGGGTTTTCGATTTCAGGGAAGAAAAATGGGAGAACTCACTTTGAAGATTCGGCTAGGTGCACTAGACTAAGGCTGACCGAAATTGCACCAAGAGTGCCTAAGAACATACGGCACTCCCCCCCTTTGAAGATTCCAACATTCGGCCACTCCGACAAAAGCTCATGGCCACTAATTCAATCCAATTTGAATTAGCCAAATCCCTTACTTTACTCTTCCCAATCCATTCAAATAAATAAATAAAATAAATAACCCTTATCCCTTCACCTCTTCAAATAAATAATAATAAAAAAAATAATAATAACTCTTCCAGCTGAATTTAAAAACAAACATCAAGCTTATCCTTATCTTCCAATGCCCATGTGCCGTCCAATGCCTGCCTAAACTGCTGCAAAACAAAAATAAAAAAAAGAACACCCAAACGCTGCCCCCATGGTTCGAACATAGGCCCTGCCCCAGCAAGCTGCAAGTCATGCCCCAAGCCACTCTGCCGTGGTGCTCTTTGTGATATAAATTCGCCCCATTTTCTTTTAGGCCCTCCTTCCTTAGTTCCTTCCTCTTTAACGCCAAAAACAAAAATAAAATACCCATTTGCTGCTCACGCCACTCGAACCTAGGACCAGCTGGAACCACCACACGCTACCAACCACTTTGCCAAGGCGCCGTTTGTGTCATAGACTCGCCCAACTTCTTTTAGGGCCTTCTTCGTTAGCTCCCTTGCCTTAAAAACAAAATAAAACACAGCAGGCGCTTCCCTCGTGGCTCGAACTTGCATCCCTTAGCCAAGACCCTTGAGTGGCGCCCCAAGCCACTCCACCAAGCTGACTTTCTTGTCCGAATCCCTCACCAATTATTTTTAAGGCCTTCCTACTTAAGCCCATCACCACATATATAAAAAATAAAACGCAAAACACTGCTCCAGCCATTCGAACCTGTGCCCATCTTCACCCCCATCCCCTAAGTGGCGCACGGTAACCACTTAGCCAATTAATTCTTTGTGCTAAGCTTTACCCGAAATTTTACTTAACCCCTAACTCACGTAGCCCCCTTCTTTAAAACACTTAGAAAGAAATTTTTAGTTCTAAATCAGGCCTATCTCGGGATTATTTCTAGACCCTAAAACATGCCAAATGATCCTAGTATTTAATTCTTCAAGCACACACATGGGAAATTAATTAAATTTTAGACAACCCCTAATTCAGGATGTTACACGATGGTAGCCATGGTTTTGGACCTTTATGACTTTTATTTTGTTTATGGTTTTGATTATATCTGGGAAATTTTTTTTTATGTAATATTTCCTTTACGTATTTTGTTTTAAATTTGGGATTTGTGACGTTTATGGTATTACGGTTAGAAGTAGGAAGACTCGAGTTTTCAAAATAAACAAATGTTTTATCAAAATACATACGAATTCGCATTATTTTAAAAGCTTCCGCAACGTATAATGTTTTGAAAAGGGATAATTAATAAACAAATGACACGTTTTTTACGGTAGCCTAAGATATCGAAAAATGGTTTTATCGTAAAATTACGTTTTCTAAAGCACTATCATGTGACATAGCCAGATTCGGCCATAACATCTAGGCCGGGTTTGGGGTGTTACATTTTGTGGTATGAGAGCCAGGTTGTAAAACTCAACTGTGGATTTGGGTTTTTAAAATTGGTTTTTCTGAAATGATTTTTTTCTTAAATGATTTAAAATGCTTTGGACTGAGTATGTGGTACACCGAATCTTTGGCGTCGATCCTATAAGTGTTCTGAACTCTGTCTAGATTTGTGTAAAATACTACTAGTATGCTTGAAACAACCTTAGGTAGTATACTGTACTGAAAACACTCTACGTAGTGTAGACTAAAAATTGTAGCGAAACTAAAAATCGTTGTAAAACTGCGATTCGCGATAACAAACTCTGAACTTCTGGTACTGTTCTGCATAAAACATCTGTTAACAAATATTAGAACTATAACTAATGCATAAAACTGTTAATTCAAATAAACTCCAAATTTATGATGAGTACACGAGGTATCCTCGGACGGGGTACTAGAGGCCGTGGTAAAGGCCGTAGGGAGGCTCGAGCTGGGTCCTCAGCATCTAAAAATCTGCCTAATCTGGATACGAGCGAGATGTCGATCTCACTTACTACAGAGACTAGGTATCATGATTGTGAGGCTAGGGATGATACACTATCCCGAGCCATGCTACAGATTTTAGAGAGGGTCGCTGGGCCTAACACCGAATTTAGGGGCCGAGGGTCAATTACAGAACGACTCCGGTATAATAGGGCTTAGCTATTTAGGGGTTTCAGTGGAGTTACCCCTAACGTGACCGAATATTGGATTGAGGTCACAGAAAGAATTATGGACGATCTGGATTTTTCCGCGGAGCCGAAGCTTTAAGGGGCTGCCTCTCTGCTTCACGATGAAGCTTACTAGTGGTGACTGACTGTTAAAGAGGGCACTCAGCCTGACCATTTGACTTAAGATTATTTTAAGACTGCGTTCCAAAGTAAGTACATGGGAGCCAGCTACATTGATGCCAGGAGGCGTGAGTTCTCACCCAGGGAGACCGTTCGGTGGTTGAGTATGAGGCCGAGTTTCTGAGATAGAGCCGGTATACTCGGGGCATGGTGGCAACCAAATATGAGTGATGCATCCGTTTTGAGGATGGACTCATGGACAGTTTACGGGTTCTGATAGCTCCGTAGAGGGAGCATGACTTTTCTGCTTTAGTGGAGAAGGCAAAGATCGTCGAGGAGGTTAAGCGCGCTGAGCGCCAAAACCGCGAGAAAGAAAGAATAAGAGAGAATCGGAGCCCTCGAATTTTGTGATGAGGCCTAAAAAGAAGGCCAAGTTTGATGGGCCAGTGAGAGTTGGGCCTCTTGTTGCACCTACTGGAGTGGCGCTTTGTGGACACTGTGGTAGGCGGCATCTGGGTGAATGTTGGAGGACGACTAAGGGATGTTTGAGATGTGGGTCGATTGAGCATCGTGTCAGGGATTGTTTGCTGAGAACCGATCAGATGCAAGCTACGGGTATTGGTGCTGCGCAGCTACCGAGAGTAGTTCAGCAGCCACCTAGGGGCCGAGGTCAGGCCAGAGGTGGTAATGGTATGGGTCGAGGACAGAAAGCACCGGGTAGAGGTGTTGGCCAACTGAGGTGAGATAACCCACATTGGTTTATGCTGCCCGTCGTTGTGAGAATCGAGATGCTCCAGACGTCATCATGGGTACGTTTCTAATTTGTAATGTACCTTATTTGGCATTGATAGACATAGGCTCTACACACTCTTACGTAGCTAGTGCTGTGTTTGAAACCTTGGGGATTTTGGTTGAGAGTACTTTGAGTGAGGTAACAGTTGTGAGTCCATTGGGGCAATCTAACCAGGTTAGTAAATTGTTTAGAGACATTTCGTTAGAGGTTCAAGGGACTATATTCTTAGCTGATCTCATGGAGCTCCATTTGGGGAGTTCGATTTGATTCTGGGAATGGACTGCCTAGTCAAGCACCGGGTGAGTCTGGACTGTGCTACAAAAAGGGTTGTTTTGAGAATTGAGGAGGACAGTGAGGTAGTAGTGGTTGGGGAACGTCGAGACTACTTGACGAATGTAATTTCTGCGTTGGTGGCAGAGAGGTTGGTACGGGAGGGATGTGAGGCATTCTTGGCCTACATCAGTGTTTCTCATTCTGGGGACTTTTTGGTTAAGGACATCAGGACCGTAAGGGACTTTTTGAATGTTTTTCTTGAGGAACTACCAGGTCTGCCCCCGAGCCGAGAATTAGAATTTGGGATTGAGCTAATTTCGAGTACAGCTCCGGTGTCTATTGCATCCTACCGAATGGCACCAAAGGAGTTTATAGATCTTAATGCTCAAATTCAAGAACTATTAGATCGTGGATTCATTCGTCCCAGTATGTCTCCATGGGGAGCACTGGTGTTGTTTGTGAAGAAGAAAGATGGGACAATGAGGATGTGTATCAATTATCGACAGCTGAACAAGCTAACAATCAAGAACAAGTACCCACTACCGAGAATAGATGATCTATTTGACCAATTCAGAGGGGCTTTTGTGTTCTCCAAGATCGATTTGTGATCTGGATATCATCAACTGAAGGTTAAGGAGGCCGATGTGCACAAGACGGCATTTAGAACTCAATATGGACATTATGAGTTCCTGGTTATGCCTATTGGGTTGACCAATGCATCAGCGATGTTTATGGATTTGATGAACTGGGTATTCCAGCCTTATCTGGACCAGTTTGTGGTGGTATTCATCGATGACATTCTGATGTATTCTAGGAATAAGGACGAGCACGACGAGCATCTTCGAGTGGTACTACAGACTCTTCGTGAGAAACTGTTGTACGCAAAGTTCAGTAAGCGTGAATTTTGGCTTCGAGAAGTAAACTTTCTAGGGCATGTAGTTTCCACGGAGGGGATTCGTGTTGACCCTCGTAAGATTGAGGCTATGTTGGAGTGGAAACAACATGTGTTTGAAATTCACAGCTTTCTGGGGCTAGCGGGTTATTATTGACGCTTCGTAGAAGGGTTCTCTTTGATCGCAGCACCCGTTAACCAAGCTTCTATGCAAGGGAGTTCCCTTTGTCTTGACTGATAAGCAACAAGAGAGCTTCAAGAAGCTCAAATCTATTTTGACTCAGGCTCCGGTTCTGATACAACCTGAATCGGGGAAGGATTTCATTGTATACAGTGATGCTTCGCATGTGGGCCTGGGTTGCATTCTGATGCAGGATGGTAAAGTGGTAGCTTATACGTCTCGTCAGCTCAAGATGTATGAGGGTAACTACCCGACGCATGATTTGGAACTAGCCGCTGTAGTCTTCGCTCTGAAGATTTGGAGGCATTACTTGTATGGTGAGAAGTGTACTATCTATACTGATCACAAAAGCCTAAAATATCTTCTCACTCAGAAGGACTTAAATCTTAGACAGCGTAGATAGGTTGAACTGCTTAAGGATTATGACTGCACCATCGAGTACCACCCTGGTAAAGCTAATGTGGTGGCGGATGCTTTGAGTCATAAAGCTATGACCGATCTGAGAGCAATGTTCACTCGACTCAGCTTATTCAACGATGGGAGTCTGTTAGCAGAATTTCAGGTTAAGCCCACGTGGATTGATTAGATTAAAAGTAAACAGATGGAAGATAAGTCGCTTAAGGTGTGGTTCTGTCAGGTTGAGAATGAGGATACTACTAATTTTGAGATTAACAGTGATGGGGTACTTTGTTTCCGTGGTCGAATTTGTGTACCGAGTGATGAGGAGTTATTACAGTCGATTTTGAGGGAAGCGCATAGTAGCTCTTACGCTATGCATCCCAGCGAAAATAAAATGTACCGAGATCTCCGAGATTTATACTGGTGGCCAGAGTTGAAGCGTGAGGTTACTGACTTAATTGCTCACTTTCTGACTTGTCAGCAGGTTAAGGCTGAGCATCAGTTGCCTTCGGGGTTGCTGCAGCCAGTTAAGACACCAATGTGGGAATGGGAGCGAGTAACGATGGACTTTGTTAGTGGGTTGCCTCCAACACCCATTAAGAAGGATTCTGTCTAGGTTATTGTGGATCGATTAACCAAGTCTACTCACTTCATTCCAGTCAGGAAGGAGTTTTCCCTCCAGAAATTGGCTAAATTGTATGTATCTGAAATAGTAAGACTACAAGGGGTTCTTGTTTAGATCATCTCTGATAGAGATCCTTGCTTCACGTCTCGATTTTGGTAGAAATTGCATGAGGCCACATGGGAGCCAGAGGATTCGATGCGTCAGTAGTATCCTCACCTTTTCTGATCAGGTAAAATTTAAGGGACAAAATTTTCTTTTAGGGGGTAGAGTTGTAACGCCCTGATTTTCTTTAATTTCGGCTTTTGAAATTTTTGTGACACAATATCTATCTACTTCAGTGGTTATGTTCTGGGTGTGTGTGAGAGATCCCAAGTTCAAGCCTTAGCTTGGGCAAATTTTGAGTATTTTTATGAATAAAGCCCTATCTCTGGTTAGTAGACTTATAAGTAAAAGGGTGTAAGTAATTAACAGAATGGGCTTGCTGGTCTAGTGGCTAAGTGGAGTGTTGAGGTTGTTGGAGGTCTGAAGCTCGAACCCTTGCATGCACAAAAAGAGGTTCAATTTTTGCTATTATGGATGGCTAGTGTTTGTGTTCTACCGGGATTCTAAGTAGTGGGATTGTGGTGAGAGTTTTGAGGAATTGTGGAGATAAGTTAGGAAACTATCAAATTTTCTGAGTAGTTCTATTCCAAAAAAAAAAAAAAAGATTCTCTCTGCCGAAAAATATTGTTGTTCTCCTCCTCCCGTAGCCGAATTCTTCTACTTTTTGTTCCCCACACTGCCATCTTTTATTTTGATCCCCTCTTCAGTCGTTCCTCTCTTCTTTGCACCATTGGTTTACACTTTGATTCGGTAAGATAAGTAGTGTAGCTTTATTTTTGCTGTTAGTGTTTTTATTGATGTGCGTTGTTAATACTAGTTAGGGGAAATATTCAGCAACGCGTAATCACTGTGGAGACTTAGGTTCGTGGAATTTTAATTATTCGATCGAAAGTAAGTTTGGTCGCTCGTTGGATGAGCATCCCGTTTCAGGTTTAGTTGATTCGATCGTTTAAAGGATTTACTGAGTAAAACTTTGCTCAATTATAGGTGCTGGTGATCTCGGGATTGCGTAAAGAGAAAAAATGAACCAGGTGTGTACCCAAAAACACAGAAAACTAGGTTTCTGCGAAAGTCGAAAACCTCACTGTCGACGCCACACGGGTGTGTGGTCGCCCGTGTGGTAGGCCATGTGCAAGATTGTAAGTTACCACATGGTCGTGCGATCGACGAGCCAGGCCGTGTACAGATGACACAGCCGTGTGATGGCCGAGCGAGGCCGTGTGCGAGACATAGGCTAGACCAGTTGGGCCATGTGGGCCACACAAGCGTGTGGGCCCACACAGATGAACCACACGGGCTTGTGGAATTCTGGGCCAGGCCGTGTGATCACACGGTGAATGAAACACCCCACACCCGGCCCACGAGCCTGAACCGGATCTGGTATGTTCCTTAAGTAAACCGGTTTTCAATGTCCTGAATAACTTAGAGAAAATTTGTGTAGTTAAGAAAAAATTCGTTTTGGGTTGGGCTTAAATTGGAACCCATTTAATAAATTTTGAAAATCCAACTTAAATAAGGTGACAAAATAATTTTAGGGTTTATTATTTTAAAAGAAATAAATTTACTTAACTTTAATCAAAAATAAGTTGTGTCATAATCAAATGAAAATAAGCAGAGGTAAAGAAAATCCAACTGGGCCTTATGGCCTTATTACATCATTCAAACCCAAAATAAAATTTAAAGTACTAAATTTAAATAGAGTCCAAATTCTAATAAATTCTTCAAGTGTTGCATGGCCACCTTTAGCTCCTGCCGACCCGGTCCATTACTTGCTCATCACACGAAAAATAATTCCCAACGAGGTGAGTCCATGACTCAATGTGTACACAGCATACTAATTTTCAACAAATCGCATACAAGTCATATCAATTTCATGTTCATACAAAATAAAGGATGATGCAACCCAAACCCAAGCCTATTTGTCCATCCGCTACACACCACCCGTACCAACCTTTGTAACCGTGGGGACTACTAAGTCGACCCTCCATCCGCTACACACCATCGAAGCGATCATTTGCAATCGACGTGCTCATCGCCCACTTACGTTGTGTCTTTAGACACTATATTCGAATAATGTAACCGGTTACCATATTCAATTAATGGGACCGTAGCCACCATATTTCGTTGGTGAGGCTGAAGTCAAGACCTTCGTTGGTGAGACCGTAGTCATCACCTTCACTTTCTCCCTTCACATATATCCCAAATGCCCCAATTATTTCATATCATTCATATCATACTTAAATTCACATTCATGTCACTTTTCAGAATATAACACATTCATAATCCTATCAAAAGTAGGAAACGTACCTGGGTACTTTTGCCACATTTGTGGTACATAGCCACATTCTCATTCTTATGCACATTCACATATTAAAACATAATTATTGCCATAACATATTGAAAGTTAGTGTGAGTACACACCTGATTTGCTTAATAGGTTCCTTGAATCCCGAAGAACGATCTACCGATCTAGATCTTTCACTCCTATATTCGTTAATCACTTTAAAAGACCATTCGGCCACTTTTCCAAATACAACTAGGATTTGTATTTCTTACCTTAAAATTTCCAAATCAAAAAGGATTCCTTGCCTTGTATGTCCATGTCTAAAATCCCTATAATTATATGTTAATTTTAATCTCACATATATTCCATAACTTTTGACCAAATATGTGTATATCTTACCTTAGATTCTTGAATCCCTGATGATCTCTCCTTGTAGTCGATAGCACTAGAAATCCCAAAATACTCCTTATAGTTTCGCCACAATAATAATAACATTAATCCCTATTTTTCGGTTTAAAGAAGAGAATAAATCAATAACCACAAGATTCTTACCTTAAGTGTTGAATTCGACAGATCTATCCCGACACCACTTGAGATTCGGCTTTGGCACTTTCAAATAGGTTGGATTTGGTTTTGAAAAGAAGAAGAAGAAGAAGAAGAAAAGAAAAAGAAAGATGAGGCTAGAGAATTCGGCTAGACAAAAGAAAAGAGAAAAGAGCCCTAAAAATTTCAAAGAGAGATGAGGAGGAAGCAAAAATTGATGAGTAGCCCTCCCTGTCCTCCTTTTATAGCCGAAAATATCAACCTAGGAGAGTCCCTTACTTGGCCACCACTCCTCTTTCATCATCTATTTTATTTAAAATAAACTAGAGAAAATCCTTATTATCTCTTCCAAATAATCCAAATTAAAAATCCCTTATTTATCACTTTTTAATCATGTATTTATGGAATTAAAACACCCCTTTTTCCAACTCATGTGCCGCTCCACCTCATAGCCTGGGAGCAAAATTAAAACTTCATTTATTTGCTTCCTTGTGACTCGAACCTGTGCCCATGCCTCCTACACATGGTGCCATTTCCATAGGTCCTAAGTGGCATCTTCAGCCACATTTCCAAGCCTGTTTGTGTGCCAAATTTCTCCAACTTTTTCTTTTAAGGCCCTCTTGCCTTTATTTCCTATTTTGAACCTTAAAATTTGACATTTCTGCATCATTTCTAAGTTTCCTAAAATTTTCGATCGGTCTGTTTTACTTGCCATTTTCTTACATTTCAAGTTTCCGAAAATGTTCACTTTCCATTTTTGAATCATTTCTTACATTTCCTAGTTTCCATAAATGTTCACTTTCCTCTTTATTCCTTTACATTTTCAGGACATTTCCCTACATTTCCAAGACAAGACATTTCCTTACATTTCCTTACATTTCCATACATTTCCTTATATTTCCTTACATTTCCATACATTTCCATACATTTCCTTACATTTCCTTACATTTTCTTACATTTCCCTACATTGCCTTACATTTCCATACATTTCCACACATTTCCATACATTTCCATACATTTCCATATATTTCCATACATTTCCTTATTTCTAGAATTCACATAACACATTCATACATAATTCATAAAACATGCCATTTTACCACATGGTTCCTTATGTCATGCTTCACACGGAGTTTCTTTTAAAGCCTCATTTACCTAGCTCCCCTTTTTACTTAAAAACCAATAATTTTCCAAAGCTTTCTTCTTCCATCCTAAAATTCTAAAAACCCTTAATACACTTCCAAACACTGCCAAAACCTACTAACTCATGAATTATGCACAAACGCATAACCCCTAATCTAGGATGTTACAGTGAAGGCCAATTTGGGCTCTGTGAGCCACACGGGCATGCGAGTCCACACGGGCAGGCCACATAGGCGTGTGAGCCCATTTTTATGAAATTTCAGAAAGGTTGCACGGGTTGCCCAAGTCAACTGTGAACCTAATGAAGGGTCGGTAAGCAGTACTTAGACCCGTAGTTATGTGATTTGATTATGTGAAATCTGTATTGAACATGTTACACTTAGTATGTATATTGATCTAGGTGTATGAACTGTATTTGTATAATAGCAAGACATTTTATATATGTTGCATTGCATCGGGGCAGGTTGATGTTATACTAGAGGAAGTGTTTGAAAGGCTCTTAAGCCTGATATCTGGTAGCTCAGCTGTAAATTTCTGATTATGTGCTGCAATCAGTATAGCATGGTGTGTAGGGATGGGTGGGTTGATTTTTATCCCCACATGGTGTGTAGGGTTGGACGAAGTTGGTGTGTAGAGGCTGGTGGGTAGGACTCTGCTATTCTATTTTGATCTGCATATTATGTCTGAAATGGGCTAAGGCCCTAGATTATATCTGGTCTGTATCTGAGTGGGCTAAGGCCACACCTTTTCTGTAATGGGCTCAGACCCGAACTGTGGAATTTATGACTGTTTACTGATATTTTACTATGTGCATGTTTTCTGTAGGGATTACACACTGAGTTTGTGAAAACTAACCCTTTTCTGTTTAATCTGTTTAGGTAATCCCCAGCAGTAGACGAGTTGGTGTGGTGGAAGACTCAGCGGTAACCACGGATCTGGACCTTTATGACTTTTATTTTGTTTATGGTTTTGATTATATCTGGGAATTTTTTTTATGTAATATGGCCTTGACGTATTTTGTTTTAAATTTGGGATTTGTGACGTTTATTGTATTACGGTTAGAAGTAGGAAGACTCGAGTTTTCAAAATAAACAAATGTTTTATCAAAATACATACGAATTCGTAAATTATTTTAAAAGCTTCCGCAATGTAAAATGTTTTGAAAAGGGATAATGAATGAACAAACGAAACATTTTTGACGGTAGCCTAAGATATCGAAAAATGGTTTTATCATAATTACGTTTTCTAAAGCATTATCATATGACATCGCCGGATCCGGCCATAATGTCTAGGCCGGGTTTGAGGTGTTACATCAGTCATGTTATTTTGTAAGGTTAGACATCTTTGAATCAATATCGTGAGACTATTCGCTTGTTCCTTAAGAACTTATTTCGAACTTATCAAAAATTCGTTCTTGTGGCATTGTCCCATTTTCAATCTTATCACACCCCTTCCTATCTTTCCGGAGTGTGGCGATCAACCCTATACCTTTGGTTCTTATCTCTATATAGATAGAGGGTCAATGTTTTTCTTTCTTTTTAAGCTTCTCGAGTTTTAAACAACCATATAGAAATTGAGTTGCATTATTTTATAACGTTGGTTTGTTTTTGGTTCGTTTTAAGTTCGTGAGTTATATCCTGTCAAGAACAACTGGGAACTTAATAATCGTGACTCATGATTTCAATACGTAGTGAGGTTCATGTCATGAGTTAAATCCGTTCACTCAATACAATCCTATTTATCCCATTGTCACCATTGTGTCTTTTAAATGATTAACATAATCACTATCAACAAATGGTTGTGATAAATTGCTCGTTCGAGAACAAGCAACCCGTGGTCACATTCCATGTTTATTAATCTACACAACACCAATGAGAGGATATTGTTAATTCTTTAGTTGAGTTATAAACCTTTGTTGCTAGTAAAGCCATGCCATACACAAGTCATGTACCCAACATACTAGCTAATGGGTCGATCATCTTTACAGCATAAGCCTCCACTTATATCAAAGCACATGAGTTATATATGCATGGTCATTTACTAACTCAGGATTTTGGTAAATCACACCATGAATGCCACAAGTGAATTAATTCATCTTGGGTCCAATCCAATGTATCATTCTGCTAATGAATACATCTATGTCTCTACTCGTGGAGTAAACTGCTCTGATAACCAGGACTAGTCATCGCCTCAATTGAAATTGTAGATGACATAATAATCCTTCTCAGTATTTGAATCAAATGCTCACTTTGATTCTTTTATGGGGTTACAGACTCTTTTAAATTATCTACTAAAGTAAGTTGTCTTTCTCATAACGTAAACATTTTTATAATTCCACTTATAATCAGTTTGAACTTAGATAATCAATGAGTTAATATTTGTTTGTCACAAATTCGATGTGCATGCAAAATATGAAAGACAGAAATACAAAAGACATAATAGTAAAATGTGAAATTTATTTATTCACCGTTCAAATACATAAAAAAAACAATTACATGTTTATTACAATATGAGCACATTTCCCAACACAACCAAGAAGGAATCCGGCTTGCGATCGTCGACTACCCCGATGTGGCACACATTTTAACACGGGATAATAGTTTATTTACTTTATTATGGTATTTATCATGTTAACATTTCAATAAATATCAAATGTGTTTATTGCATCGATGTCAAATATCTTTATTTTTTAAAATAAAAATAATTTTTTCATTAAAGTCGGCCTTCGTTATAAATTATTGATTTGTATTGTGGAGCAAAAAAGTTATTTTGCAAAGTACAATAAATTGATTACAATGAACAATTTAATAGGTCTATTAATGAGGTGTTTTAATTGTACCATCCATTTGGTGTGGACATGATGACATTGTATGCCCCGGGTGCCTATACCACCCACATAACATTGGTTGGTGTGACTTCTCCTGGATATCCATGTTGTCGCATATCCAAGTGGACGCCAGTTGACCTTTTGATTTGTGAAAAAATAATCTATCAGGTAACAACTTGAATAGAGCGTTCGATACAGATGGCCACCTATGTTCATCAGGGGCAGATGGGAATACATTTCTCCATACGTTGTACATGTTTACCAGTTTGTAGACTTCATCCACAAAGCTTATGGGATCCAAACATAGACTGCTACATGCTACAATTGCATGAGCGCATGGAAATCGAAGTGCGTCAAATCTCCCACAGTCATAGGTTCGATTTCTAAGGTGTATACGGTACGCTCCCCCGACAATCATTTGGTTGGGTCTATCGAATTCTGTTACCCAAAACCATAGGTCTCCACGCGAGTGACACACTAGATGCATACAATTAACTTATGTTGTTTCCTTCTTAATTTCTTTTAGTATGTCTTCGCTCCAAACATGGTCGCCCTGCATCTGCCCAACATAACTTGCCGCTTGCTTTGGAAAAATTTCAACCATATGGAAGTATGTCACTTTGATAACTGAGGTTACTGACAAATGACACGTTCTCTTCAAAATAGAATTGATGCATTCTGCCAGGTTTTTTGTCATGTGCCCATACTGTAGACCCTCGTCATAGGATTGTGTCCATTATTCAAAGAGTATGTTATCGAGGTAGTCCACCCCGTCATCGTTAATGGCTTGTAAGTGTCCCAAGATTTCACAGAAATGGTTTTTGAAGAACTCGTACCCTATCAACAAAAGTGAATAATAGTTTATCCATAAAGCCCAACATTTTCTCACTAGTTAAATATCAAAGAATAATTAATAGTGGAAATTATATATCCATGTTGATCACTTGTGCTTGCTGAGCAGTAGAGCCGTATTGCCTATGGTAAATCGATGCAGCATGCCTTAGACAATACCTATGGTATGTGTGGTCCCAAAGGTTTCCCTACGATTCAAATATGGCTAGTATTCTAGGCCCTCGATTGGAGATGATGCAAATATCGAGTTGAGGGCAAACAGGCCTCTTCAACTTAGAAAGGAAGAAATCCCAATCATCTGCTGACTCTCCAGGCGTGATTGCAAAGGCAATCGGTAGGATTTTTTGATTGTCATACTGTGCCACACACAACAACAACCAATGGGTATATCTCTCGTATATAAAAGTACTGTCAATTTGTAAAAGTGGCTTGTAGTATTGGAATGCCTCTTGACATTGCTTGAAAGTCCAAAACAAATGTTAGAACACTGGGGATCCATGGAGCAACCAATTTTTCTAGTACGCAACCTAAGACGTACATCTCCAAGACCCGACACCACTGTCATATCTCATTGTACGATACGTCCCACCCACTATGCATCTTCTCCAATGCCTTCTGCTTTGCGATCCACACCTTGCAGTACGAAGGCGTGTGATCAAACTAGCTACAAAAATTTGCAATTAGAACTGGAACAACAATTTTAGGACTCGCTTTGACCATTGATAGTATTATATCTGCGATCATCTTTGAATCCAATTTCGAATGATCCTGTGAAATACTTACAACAACACGAGTACATTAAGATTAACAATTCAACTGTGTCATACACTAAACCAGTATTAGTGTAGTACCCGTGACAACACACGTATACGGAGTGGTAAATTTCTTTATCGTCCACAACCTCGTCTTCTTCTTAACAGATATCATGATTTTCCATGCACATCTGCTGTCTCGCATTGCGCACTTCACCTTGAAATTGTCAGATCAGAATTTAACCACGTAGAAGTTTACCCCATTCTTGATTTTGTATCACTTCACTATGACGATAAAACCATCTTCAGTTGAGAACTATTTTCCCACTTTTAAATCACCTGAATCCAACGAAGAAATTGTTTAGCCCAACCTTCTGTGTGGTAGTTCTGCAAACTCCATTCCATCATATATAAATAGGTCCACATTATGCATGTGGACTGGAGCTGAGTACGCCATAAACCATGGATCTTTTTCGGCATCATCACCAGGACTTTTACCATTTGAACCCTCTATCTCTTGGTTTAGTTGGAATCGGTTCCAATTCAGAAAATAATGCATTTTCTAAACCATCAGCACCGGGCTACCGAATTGAATTGGCATCGAATACAATCCCCTCTTCATTTTCGGCTCTACCAATATCTTCCGTGTCATTCCCTTGTAAGTACTCCTAGCATTGGACACTGGCTGACTGAAGTTCAAACCAGAACCACTAACTGAGTGTCGTGCAGGGGTTCTACCACACAACTGTGTCGTTGGACTCTCGGCTTGTTCTTCCATTCTGACCTCTCGAACAGGAACATATGTCAACCTCCGAGGACCTTCATATGTCCTTGCAAACTCCACATATAACTCGAGAAATGGTGATCCAATTCCAATATGCGTATGCGCCATTGCCCTCAACATCCTCGAACATTTGATTTTGAAAGAGTCATATCTGATGAGGTCGACTGAAGCACAAAATCGATATTTAAGGGACAATACTCTCATCTGGTTGGATCCGATAATTTTCTACCTAATTCTTTTCCAAACTTATGGCAATTCTATGTTCTGGTTAGAAGCTAATCACACTGTGTTCTCTGATAAAAAAATGACACCATTCTCGGTGTCATGCACTTCACCGTCGTAGTAAACAATAACATTCATTTGTCAACTTATTTTTAGATCCAGGTATCCTATTCCACATGTTCGACACAAAATTATCATGCAGAGAAATAGTGTTGTAATTAAATCTGAACAACAAAAATCAATGCTACTTTACGCAAATAGGTTGCTCCAACTTATGCCTTATATGTGAACTTTTCATCTTCTGGTCTTCTTACGATTTTTCTTTACTTGTAAATGGATTATGCCACTCGATGCTGAATTAAGTTGGTTTTATAAACTAGACGTGACTTGCAATTGATTCAGAAAATTCCCAGGCCTAGTGGAGAGTTAAAAATTGTAGAAAGAAACCGTTTCAAGTAGGATGCACTGTTTGAAAACGCTTCTAGGTGGACACACTTTCAATGTTTCTGATGATAGTGTTGTTAGAGTATGCCCAAAAACCAATCATGATATGATTGCAATAATGTACTTATTTTACCTCGTTTATTAATATAAGGTATTGCCATTATTATTTTAATTTTTTCTATGTATATAAATAAATTGTGTTATAATAATATCTTAAGAATAATATGATTATTCTTAAAAGGTCCTTAGTCAAGTATTATTGTGGGCTTGGACAACAATAATGCATTATGAATAACGTGTAGTTTATTGATGACAAAGTGTTTTCATTGACATGGCATGTCAAAATCAATACATGAGTATGTGTGTTAGAGAACAACATATTGCACTGACCCGCTATGAGTATGTTTCTTGGATTATTATGTAATAGTCACAACGTTACTCATAGTGATTACTATGTATACGATCCTCAAACTTAAGATCATCATTATCCCAACATCATGAGTAGTATATTTTGATACAGTCAAACATCTACCATAACTGGTTGTTCTATAAAGGCTGATGTTGGATATACCACAATCTATGTAGTGGATATGGTTGATCAATATAGGATATGTCCCTCCTACATAATGGGAGCAATATCTTAGGCCACTTGATTGAGTGAGACTAGAAATGTATGACCTTGCTCGAATAAGTTTATATGAGATACCATACTTATTTGTTTATCATAGTCTACTCATGATATCAATAAACATTCGGTGGACTATGTAAGTGTGACTATCCCATAACTTGTGTACATTCTAAATATAAAGGACAAAAAGATTTAATACATGAAAGGTTAATCACATAGAGGTTATGTTGAATCATGACTTCTTGTAACTTAGGTAGCAATGATGCATTGCTAGATGCCACTCATTGTTCGTAATATTAGAATCGTTCTAGTATTACTGCTAACATTACAAGAACCTACATGCTCACACTCTATGGTTGAAACAAACAGAATCCAAACATAGTTGGTATTGTTTTTAGCTGTCACATGAATTAAATTGATTATAGAATTAATTTAATTGAGCAGTTAAATATCGAACGAATTATATGTACAAGTATGTTGTACACATAATGAGAACATGATTAAATTAATATATATGAATTTGATTCGTATAAAATTTAACTAAACATAATTTATCAAAATCATTGTTATAAATATTGTAATTATAATTTACAATCGAATATTATTATAATTATTGTAATTTTTTTATCAAACATTATTATAATTATGGTAATTATAATTATTATAATGAATTTTGATTCATATTAAAAATATCAACTATTCCCGAATTAGGAAATATAGGGTTTTTAAGAAAATCTAATATACTTGAAATAAAAAGAGTGAGGTCTAGTAGCCGTTATACAGTGAATTCTCTCTGAAAAGCTTAAGAGAGTTCTTGCCGTTCGTTGTGACACCAGGTGGATTACGTAGAGGCTGAAACTTTTCGTAGCGGCTTGGAATCTACATACAATTGCGTAATCAGTTTCACAACAATTATCTTTGGTTTTCCAGACGATTAAAAGTAACCGTTCATACCTTCTCACCCCGATTCGTTTCTCGCACATGGATTCCTAGATGTGATCGCCAAATTTAATTTTTTCGGTTGCACCATGGGGTGTACTGGTGTTCTTACAAGTGCGTCCTACTTGGAGTGTTTTCTCTATATAAATTTCAACCCCAGCCTTATTCTAAGAAACTCATCATATATCCCGGGATTCTTGGGATATATTTTCTGCACCTAACTATTCGAAAATAATAGATAAGAGAATAAACAATTTACTAAAAAATTGGATCAAAACTAATATTAAGAAAGCGGAAAAATTAATAACTAATATTTCATCCCTCGCAAGTAAACCGAGTTTCGATTATGAATCCAATTCAATTTTCCAATTTGAATATACGATTGATATAAATATAATGTTTTTAAATGTTGAAATAAATAGTTATTATTTAACATCTCAAAAGATTATTACAAAATAAATAATTAAAAACTCAAACAAAGAAATCTCTAAACCCTAAACACAAAAAACCCTACTTTATATACCAAATACCCTAACCTTAAGAACCAATAACCCTAATTTAAAAAAAAAAAATCTGGCATTGGAAAAATCGAAGGAAAAGTGCTTCCAGCTAAAAAAATTTTCAGCTGACTTGGCATAAAGTGCTTCCAACTGGAAGCGTTTTCCAAAAAATGGTCTATTCTCGTAATTTTTCCTAAAATCAGCCTATTCACGTATTTTTTTTTTTTTTTGCATTTATTGTTAAGTTAGTCCAATTAAAATAATTTTAATTCTTGAATTAAAATAAGTTGAATTTAGAAAGAAAAAGAAAGTCTACCTTGTAGCATGTCTGTTTGGTTTTCTCCGTCTGTTTGGGTAGTACGTCGAGGAGGTGATTCTAGTAGTTAAGGTTTTTTCAGGGTTTTGAGAAGGAATGGAGGGTTTTGCCGTGTGATAAAATAGAGGAAGAAATGGTGAATCTCAATATAGCCGAAGATAAGGAAGAGCTGGTGCAAGTTTTGTGGGATGAAGATGTGGTAGAAGAGTATTATAGCCTATGTTTGGTGGGGCGGGTATTAACGAATAGTGTGGTTCATTTCCCATCTATGAGGAATATTTTGGCAGATCTGTGGCATCTGTTGGGGGGGGAGTATCCAGCACAGATATTGGGGAAAAGCGAGTCATGTTTCGATTTTTCAATATGATAGATCTGAGGAGAGTGATGGATGGAATGCCCTGGTTTTTTAACAGGCTCCTTATTATTTTCCATTAACTGGAGAAGGGGGAAAGATCCTTTGCAAGTCCCTCTCATTCATGCCTTATTTTGGGTGTATGCGCATAATTTGCCGATGGGTTTCATGTTCGAAAGAATGGCGCGGTAGATTGGAAACTTTATTGGCCAATTTCTAGAATATAATGTTGCGTTAATAATAAGGGGAGTAAGAAAGTTTATGCATATTAGGATTAAATTAGATGTCCCGGTTCCGTTGAAAAGTAAGAAGCATGTAGTCTTTTAGCATAATAGATCCACAGATGCACAGTTCCAATATGAGAAGATCACTTTGTTCTATTTTTTATGCGGCAGGTTGGGCCACGGGGAAGGATCCTGTCCTATTAGATTAACGCTGGGAGCACAGGAGGTGGTGTTTCGTTGGGATAGCTCGTTGAGGGCTTCACCGCGGAGGGCGGTGCTGGTTGCTAGTTGCTGGCTGGGGGAAGATCCGGGGGATGGAGTTGGATAGAGGACAAGAGGGGAGGAATTTTGGGGATATCCAAACTGCTCAATCTTATAACAGTGAACAGGCGTTGTTTTTATTAATGATAATTTGATAACAATATTATTGAAAATACCAATTTGTTTAGAGCTACTGAAGTCTCTGTTTCTCCAGGTGTATGAAAGCAAATACATGAATGGTTACCTTTCCCAGTTGGCATAATTCCAGTAGGGGTGAAAGTAGAGTACTTCCTCCTCAAGTTCAACTCCGAACTTGCTGTGAACCTTATCCTTCACCAAAGCAATGAGATTGAGCATGTCTTGAGAAGTAGAGGCACCATTATTAACTAAGAAATTGGCATGGACATTGGAAACCATTGCTCCTCCTATGCTACACCCTTTCAATCCAGCTTTATCAATCAACTCAGCTGCTGAAACACCCAAATTCACCGGATTTCGAAACACCGACCCAGCGCTGCGTTCATTTACTGGTTGAGTTGCTCTTCGCCTGCAAATAACAAGTGTTTATCAGTAAGCAAGCCTTTTTCATACACAGGTTTTGACTTTAAAAGACAGGCAACCTCTTCAAAAGCTCTTGTTGCCTTTTCTTAGCTGACCCTGAGCGCTCTAACCGGAACGTAGCGGCCACGATTGCTGCCAAGTTGTCCATGTCTTGAAACGATGATGATCGGTAGCCAAAAGTGAGATCAATTCTGTTCAGTGTCCGAAAATTTCCTTCAGTTGTAACAATGTCTATGCTTTCAATAACATTGGCAGTCTCCTTCAAAAACAAATGATCCTTTTTAGCTTCTTCAACCACGAAAAGTAACAAAAATCCATTAATGGTTAGGGTTTAATCTCAAGTTAAATTGAAGTCTGAACTCGAGTTCCATTCAAAATTCGCAACTCAAAATCCAAATCGAGTATGATGAACTATTTCAAACTTATTTATCAAATAACTTTTCTCTACCTTCAACTTCAAACTCTAATTTTTGCTCGAGCTTCGAATTCCAAATCTAGAGCTCGACAATGACCGAACCAAATTGGAGTTAAGAATTAGAGACATACCTGACCATTTGCTCCAGCATTCATGTAAGTTGCACCTCCTACAGTCCCAGGAATGCCTGCTGCAAACTCAAGACCTGTAAATCCTTCATTGCAACTCAGACTTCCCAAGTGATTAAATCGAAAACCACTACCAGCCCTATAAACTCCAGGTTCCATCCTCTCTAAGAAGTCAATCTGATTTAGAATCACACAACCATCAAAACCCAGATCATCAAACAGACAATTTGAGCCTTTGCCAATCACAACGTAAGGAATGGAAAACACACGACAATATCTGCATTACGTATCAGTTGAAATCTAAAATGTTGGTCATTGAATCAAAGAGCTTTCAGCCTTGTCAAAAGAATCAAATTCAAATAAATTACCATTTCTACTTAATTAAGATAAGGTTGAAGATAGCAAGAATGAAACCTGATGGCAGAAAGCAGATGGGTTTGATGAAAGACTTGAACAAAGTAATTGCAAGGGCCACCAATGCCCCAAGTGCTAAGATCCTTCAAGAGTTTCTTGCCTCTGACGAATTTCAAGGCATTCCAATTCTGGGTTTGCTCTTTGTTACTGGAAAAAATGGGGGTTGAGTTTCTAGGAGATTGAACAACAGGGAAGGCCATGGACGTCATTTTAGTGAAGGTTGGAGGAGTTGGGAGCATGAGTGACGGATTTTGTCGGGAAGTTGAGAACGGGAAATTTATTTCCATCAGGTTATTGATGGGCTTTCACTGTTAAAATTTTAAGATTTAGGGTCGATTTAGATGGAGGGTGCGTTTATTTGCGGTTAGTATAATAATAACAGTGATAGTGAGATTAAATACGGTAACGATACTGTAACGTGAGATAAAAAATAAGATAAACGTATCACGCTATACTCAATCGCCCATCTAAACCCATCCTCAAACACTTCTGATTAATGAGTTATTACGGTAAAAAATTTCTCACTCCATCTCAATTTTGGAAACAGTAACTGAGGGTTAATTTTATATAATTTTGATTAATATAATTATTAATTTAATTTTAATCCTAAAAATTTAATAACTTTAACATTTAATATATAAAAATCAATAAAAAATACAATTTAATCTTCAGCACCCATCGCAATTCTTCCTCCTATCTTTGAATTCTTCCATCGTATTTTTGAATTCTAAAGCTCTAAATACTTTCACAAATAATGTTTCTTTTTTCTTCTTAATATCTGAAAATCGTAAAGATTCAAGGAAGCTTCTTTAGATTCACTTTAAGACGGTAATGTATTCCATCGACATCCAACCTCTTTTGTAATTAGTCGTTGATTATTTTTATTATTTTCCTCCATCGACTATATTTTTCTTCTAATATTTAGTTCCAATCAACATAATTAATCTGTTTCCATTCCCATATTAATTGCTTTTACTTTTCCTTTTTCTTCCCCTTCTTGAGGTTAAGAAATCCCATAAAAGTAATTTTTTAAATCAATTGAGGTGTTTATCCGGGTTTGGCTTAGTTGCCCATCTCAACAAAGCAAAAGTTTTGAGAAATAGGGTTTTGAATTCTACATTGGATGGGTTTTGAGAAATTGAGGTTCCTCCGTTAGATAGGTTCAACGCCATTTACATATGTAAAAAGAAGAGCATTCAATATGGGAATGGAAATTGGAAGCATTTTTAACTTTACCACCATCGGATCATGCCCAAACTCAAACCAGCAGCGCTTTTCTTTTTTCCAAAATTAGATAGCAAAGGGAAGTGAAATAGTATAATATGTCTTGATTACCAACAATTGCGGATCTAAACCATTGCTTCCAGCATCCACCTCCAATGGGTCATTCGTATCTAACAGGATTTCGAATAAATTGCCTGAAACACATAGTTGGAAATTTTGAGTATTTTTAAAATATTTTTTTTTTAAATTTGAAAAATTTGAAATTTATATATATTTGAAGTTGATTTTTTTTTTATATTTTTTATTCTCATATAGTTTTTCATTTTAGAATCAAAATCAAAACCAAATTGATTGAAGGTGTAAATATTAAGGGTTAAATTTTTTTTTTTTAAATTGAAACCAATTTGACAAAATATGAAAATATTAAAGGCTAAAATTATTATTATACTAATTAAAATTATTTAAAGCTGACAGAAAAAATAAACGCCATTATTGATCGTCCTTAGTAGCACAAATTTGAAATTTTTAGAGATTAAATTACTTTGTTTTTTTAGAAGAATCAATTTAATCAATATCGAATTTGATAAGGACAGGGGAGGTCTTTCCACTGTGTTAATTACTATAATTTTAAATTTCTGATATTTAAACAAAGAAGGGGAAGAAATGGTGGATGGCAATTAAAGTGGATTTAGAGAAAGCCTATGATAGAATTCAGTGGGATTTCATTAGTGATACTTTGTTGGACGTTGGATTTCCTTCGAATTTAAACGAGGTGATTATGGAGTGTAGTACTTCGGTTTCCATGCAGATATTATGGAATGGAAAGCCTTCGGTTGAATTCGTTCCAAGGAGAGGCATTAGACAAGGATGTCTGACGTCTCTATATATTTGTGCTTTGTATGGAAAAATTGGGTCATTTAATTCATAAGAATGTTGAGAATAAACTGTGGAAAACAATTGTTCTGGGCAGGAATGGCCCTCCTTTATCACATCTTTTCTTCGTTGGTGACCTGTTCTTGTTTGCTGAAGCATATATTGATTAGGCTAAGGTCTTAAAGAATGTTCTCAACACTTTTGGAGATGCCTCGGGACATGAAGTCAATAGACTTAAAACCACTGTGTTCTTCTCTATCAACATAGACTCCAACCATGCTAATGTCATCTGTAGTGTTCTTGGTTTTCGCCAGACTGATGATTTGGGGATTTATCTGGGATTACCTCTCGTTCACCAACGAATAACAATGAACACTTTCAAATTCATTGTGGACAAAGTTAGACGAAAGTTGGACAGTTAAAATGCCAAAACGCTATTTGTGGCGGGATGAGTAACTTTAGCTCGGCCAGTTTTATTGTCGATTCCTAATAATTTTATGCAAACTGTGAAAATCTCGTCTAGTATTTGTGCAAAAATTGAAAAAATTGCTTGGTGATTTATTTGGGGGAGTTATGGAACCTTTCAAACACCGGCATTGGTAAAATGGGAAGATTGTTGTCAGCCTTTGCATAATGGAGGCTTAGGTATCCGGAGACTTAAGGAACAAAATGATTCTTTTTTGCTTAAGTTGGGATTTAATCTCCTAACCAATGAGCAAGCTTTGTGGGTAAGGGTACTCCGTTCTAAGTACAAGCTCTTGGAGGATTTTCCTGAAGATATTTCTTGAAGCAAATGTTATTTTGTCTGGAGATCGGTTGCGAAGGTTTGGCCCCTTTTGTGTTAAAATTTTATTTGGTCAGTTGGTGATGGGAATCGTTTAAAATTTTAGACTGACAATTGGATTTATGAAGTAGGGCTGCTTATAAACCATTGTTTGGTTCCCTCTCTGGTTGATGTTTCTATTACGCTTCGTGAGGCGGTGGATATGGAAGGTAATTGGCACTGGGAATACTTGAAGTGTTTTTTAAATGAGGATATTCTATATTAAATTGGAGGAATTCCGAATCCAAATTCTTTAACAGGATGTGATGATGTTATTTCGAGCTGGGCAACTAATGGTAAATTTAGCATCAAAGAGGCTTACAGTAAGCTAACAATTAACTCATTGAAAATGCAAGAAGAAAAATGGAAGCTTATTTGGTATTTGAATGTCCTACAACGTGTTCGACATTTTAGTTGGATTGTGTATAAGGGACGTTTCTTTATGAATTTGGAAAGGTGTAGACGGGGATTGTCAGAAGACCCATCATGTAAGATTTGTAGGAATGCCGAAGAATCTAGTCTCCATGTTTTACGAGATTGTCCTAAGGTAAAAGAAGTATGGATTCAATTAATCCCTCACAGAATTCAGATATGTTTTTCACTTAATCCTTAGAGGATTGGCTGACTTTTGACATGGTAATTAAACTTGAGGTTACTCTCCAGGATGCGGATTGGCCATCTTTGTTTGGGATTGTTTGTTGGAAAATTTGGAAACAGAGAAATGTGTGCGTGTTTTAAGACGACCATTACAACATAAGCAGTTTGATTCATTCTTCATGGTTATGGGCAAGGTCCATTAAGTAGAGACAAATAAGTTCGAGAGGGAGTAATGAGAATTGAATAAGAAGCCAAAGATGGGCCCCTCTACCTATTAGTTTCTTTAAAATAAATACAGATGACGCTTGCAACTTGAGTTTGGGTTCTGCATGGTTGGCAGTGGTGGCATGTGATGAGCATGTTAATTGGATGTGGGGAATAGGAAGAAGTATTGGTAGACATAGTGTACTACAAGTTAAGCTTTGGGCAATTTATGATGGCCTCCGTTTTGCCTGGGAAGCCTAATGGGCTAATGTTATTATTAAGACAAATAGTGCACAAGCTATTAAAGATGTTCATGAAAAACGTAAAGGACATCCTAATAGGGATCTGATTGTGCCAATCCAGGAACTTTGCCAACGCGAATGGGGAGTGCTCTTTAAAAAAGTACCAAGAGAGGTGAATTTGACTGCTGATATTTTAGCTGGTTTGATGAAAGGTGCTCCTATTGGCTTAATAATATTTCATGCTGCCCCCTCACAGGTTGATGATCAATTGTAGACAGATAGATGAGTTATGCTACCCAGCATAGATACCACTATTAGCTTGTAATTGAAGCTTTTTATTTCTTGTTACAAAAATAAAAATTCTGATATTTAGGGTTAGTTTCATTATAGGAAGTATAAGCCATATTTGAATTTTAGAATGTTAGTATTTTAAATTGTATTATTTCATTTGAATAAATATTTTTTAGAAAAATTTAGCTTATTGAAATTTTATAAGTTAAAAAGTACTTATAAAAGAAGAAAAGTATATTAAAAACAAAAGATCCTATTAAAAATTTAGCCTCTATTTTCTTTAGAGATTTTTATTTCTCTTTGTGAGTTCTTTCAAGTAAGATCTCGAGTACTTTTTTTTTGTTTCTTTGTCTTTTTTTTTGGTTTCTTAGGATTTTCCTTTAGGACTTTTTGAGTTTGTTTTTAAGAATTTGGTCGTTCTTCTTTTTCAATTGTTTGTTTTGTTGTTTTGTAGGTTTTGCTTTCATTTCCTTTTGTGGAAGTTGGCAATTTGATTGGCCTTTAACAAAAGTTATAGAAGGCTTGCACTTCGTTAATTTTCTAACTCATTATGGGTCAAGAGGGTAGAGGTTATGGAGAGTGATTTCTCTATTAATTTAAAAGAAGATAGGGTGGGGGTTGACCATGTGGTGGGTTGTACTTTGATTGGTAAGGTTATTTATGATAAGCAATTGAATCGGAGGAGTGTTAGTAATGTGCTGCAAAAAATTTGGCCTTCAATTGAAGTGGAGTCAGTTGTATAAATGGGGATTAGTTTGTATGCTATAAATTTTCGAAGTTTAGTTTGGATGGAGAAGGCTTTACGTGATAGTCCTTGGTTGGTGATGGGGTGTTTCTTTGTGCTAAAGAAGTGGGAACCAAATATGGGTGTTCAAGATATTGATTTATCTAAGGTGGCTTTCTAGATCTAGGTACACAATTTGCCTCGTATGATGTTAACTATGCAAAAATGCTAAGAAGATTGATAAGATAACTGAGGATTTGGTTTGTGTAACACGCCTCACTCGTCTCCGTTACCAAATTAGGGTTACAAGATGCTACTATACAATACAGAACATAATTATGCTATATCGATGCGATACATTCCCATACAATTATTAACTATCAAATTTGAAATCATGTCATTCATATCCTGATGGTATTAAATTGAGCTCAGCGAATCTATAAAACAATTTAAAACAAAGTAGGGACTTAATTAAAACATTTGAGAAAAGTGAGGTAAAAATACAAAATAGGGGTCACACAGCTGTGTGAAGCTATAGGACATGGTCGTATTGACTAACTGTGTGGAGGGGGCACATGGCCATGTCTCCAAACCATGTAACTAACTGATGTCGTGTGTGCCAATTGAAACTTAAATCACGCAGACCATACAGTCCTGCCATACACTCGTGTATGGCACATAATCGTGTGCACCTAAATGACATTTTCTCCACAAGTTACCTAATTCAATTTCACTTAGGCCACAAGCAATATTAAAGCATCATTCAAACCTGCTCAAAGTCATCAAAATATTCCTAAAATAACATCTATCTTATACATCCTAAGTGTTTAACCAATATGCCACATTTGGCACCTTAATTCAAACATATTCAAATTCACATTTAACAACTAACCATTCACAATACATATGCCTAATATTTGAACCATTTCATCATATCACATACCAAAACAAAACATCCAAAACATGGCCAAAACATCCTTAAATATGTACATACTTAATCACCAAAAGTACCAACTTAGCAAAATACTTCATCATTATTCACAGCCAAACCATACCACAACTTGAATATATATATGAAATCAAAACACCTACTACATGGCACTTATAACCTATCCAAAAATGGTTAAAATTCTACCGAGTCATTGAACGGGTAGTGTGAGATCAGACTTGACTACCAACCGACAATGACTTTCGATGATCTAAAAAGAATCAAACACAACAGACGTAAGCAAATTATTGCTTAGTAAGCTCGTATAAAAATTAACTCAACTTACCGATTTTTAAAGAAAACAACTAAAGCATGGATTATATCAATTCATAGGAAAAAATTTATGCTCATAGTTAGCCTACGCAAATCACAAATATTACAAATTAGTACTTGTCACACCCCAAGTCTAGCGAATCCAAGAATGAGGCGTGTAGTTGTGAAGTTATTTGTTTGGCGTAGTGTAATCCACCATGTCAAGTTTTCTGGCGAATTGAAACGTGGTATATAGTACCAGCCATTGAGTAATAAATGTATTAGGTTATTCTGTTATTTAAGAGAAGGATATATCAAGCAAAGTTTGGCCAGGTGAAAGTTACCGCCAAATGTTTAGTATGCCTAATTTGTTTGAATACTGTGCTAGTTGGATTGTAAAGTAATCTGGTTAGGAACCAATTGGATTGACTAGTCTAATATCCATTATGTAGGATTTTCATTTAATTTTCTCTCGTAATCTATAGGCAATTAAGTAGAACAAATTTTGAATTAAGTGACATTTGTTAAGCTCCACTAAGCAGGACTTAGGAGTATATATATGTGAGAAGGGTTTGTCAGGACATTTTCTTCTTCCTTTAATATTACTCTTTGGTTCTATTCTTAAATTTAGATGTTATCTGATTTGCCACAAATCAACGTGGCAAATTAGGATTTTTTGACGCACTTGAGGATCTTTTTCTTGAGAAAAATAGAGTTTTTAGCATATTTTTTTATTTTCATATTTTCGGGTAATAAGTGAAAATGTCTTAACTTTGTCTATTTTTTACCCAAAGTAGTAGATAGTGCCATTGGGAGGTCTAATGTGTGTTTGAGTGCTGTATAGAGTGTTAGAGGTCGAAAATGAGCGAGAACGGCATCTAGGGCAAGGGTAACGTGTTGTCCAACCTCTAGAATCGCAAATCCTATTTCGATTTTTCAATATGATAGATCTAAAGAGGGTGATGGATGGAATGGCTTGGTTTTTTAATAGGCACCTTATTATTTTCAATTAATTAGAGAATGAGGGAAGATCCTTTGCAAGTCCCTCTCATTCATGCCTTATTTTGGGTGTAATGCCTTTGTGGTAAAATCAGGGTAAGTTTAGAGACTCATTTGCTAGATAACTCTGTGGTAGATATTTGGATAAGTTTGAAAATATCTCTGTTTGAATATCCTTGTGATGAAATTGTGTATGACTTAAAGGCAAATTCTGAAAGAGTCTCAATAATGTTTCTAAAGAGTGAATCAACCATAGTAGTCTATTAGTACAAGTAATTTGGTGTATTTGTAATTATGAGTAGTCTAAGAGTTTGTTAGATTTGAATTTGTTTACTCTATGTAAGGATGTAATTTGAATTATCTGGTATCCAACAAATCTGAGTGTTTCACGTTGTAGATAAAAAGGTTATAAGTTGTCCTTCAAATCAGAGTGTTCTCATTATATGTAACATGGTTGTCTGGGATTCCACGGGATGACTTAGAAGACTTCACCCATCAGAATAAGTTGTGATCTAGGTTGATTTAAGACATGATCTGACTAGTAATCTAATAGCTGTCAATTCATTATGAGAATCCGCAAAATGTAGGATTTGTATAAAGCTTGTCTTAAAAGATTAGTTAGTATCAGTATCAACCAAGAATAGTATCTATGAGTACCCCATCCTGGGGAAGGTACTCAACATCCGACAGAGTGAGAATCTGTCGAAGGTAGGTTATGTATGGATACCTTTCTAAGAAGTGTATTTGTTTTTTAAAAAGGAATAAGATCTGTATTGAGTGTTCAAGACTGGAATTTACTTAATGAGTGAATTGTGTGTAGGATGTTTGAGTATGGAAGTTGGCGTATATGTATACACCCAATATTAAGGAAGTACTCGCCAAAGTTAGAAAGGAAATCTAGAATCTTTCAAGATGAGGAATTAAACAACAAATGCTGCGAGGTGATCTAGGTTAAAACTCACTAAGTTTATTTGAACTTACAAATGTTTGTTTATGTTTCAGGTTTCGCCTTAAGAGTAGGTACGCTAGGAGGACCAAGCCAAGAATGCACCAATGTAGTAGTTCAAGTGGCAAAATTATGCATACAAAGCGCACCATAGGAGTATGGTGTTTAGTACTCTACGCCATAAAGTGTTTGTTTTTAACAAAGTTTCAAGTTGTAACATCATATGTTTTTGAAACTTTGATGTAATCATTAAATATCTATTTTAAGAATAGTACAAAAGAAATAAGAAATAAATATATTAGAATAATTTTATGCCAGTTGTAAAATCTTTACTAAGTGCTTTTGTGTTGTAACATCCGATGTCCGAATCTGGTGATTCGGGTCAGGAAAAGGGTGTTACAAGATCATCAATTTTTAACTGGTTTTCTGCATGACCCGTACAGCCCTATATATTTCTCAACCTATTTTTAACATAATTTTTAATCTTAAACTAATCCTAAACATCCCCTAAGCCCTTCTAATAGTAATCGATCACCTCCCTTCCATCGCTGCTTTAAGCTTTCACCATTTTTTCGCGAGTTCCTTTGCTCCTGCCACGCCATTATTGCCACCTCTCTACTGCTCACCTCTATTGTCAGCCGCCTCGTCAACCAACAATCTCGGTGAAATGTTTTTAACTTTTGTGCTTTATTTTTTTTATTTCATCGTGTTAGTTGTTTTTTGGAGTATATTTTTATATTGCATTCAAATGGCACCGAGAAAAGTTTGCCCCACCTCGCAATCGGGCGAATCAGGAGAATTTGATTCTACCCAATTTCGAAGCTAAAAAGTTGAAAAATACTTCTTGGAACTCTAAGGGTAGACTTTCATTCAAGAATGCAGGTTTGACCGTCGTTTGAATGGAATGATAAAAATTGGGACTTGATTCGTGCGAACCATTGGACCGACCTTTGTCTCACATCAAAAGAGTCAGCAATTGACTCTGTGGTGTACGAGTTTTATGCCTTGTTAAAAGAGCAAGAAAAGAATAAATCATAGCACAACGTGCACGCTCATGCGATCGTTTGAGGCAAAAGGCTCCTGTGTACTCCCCAAAAAATTTGCAACTTTTATAATGCCCCATACTATGTTTTCAATGCTTTAGATGCATTAGATATTAATTATTTCAAAGACATAGATATGGACAAGACTGTTACTTACTTAACCGAGGGGAGAAATGTTTGGAAACGCCAATCGAGCATCAACATCCCATTATCGTTCAATAAGCAATCATGTTCTTGGTTTTCAAAATATGGATACAGTTTATCTGTACGCGAATCTCACCAGCTTTAAATGTGTCTAACGTTAATGCATTTTGAGCTATTCTGCTTTATTGTATCTTGCAACATCGACAAGTGTGCATAAGTGATAAGTCTTGAAATGAGTTATATTTAAGGCCTCTAAATAGAATTAATTGGTTGTAGCTAAGTGAATACATTTGCATTTTTAGGATATTTTTAGAACATTGTATAATAAAGTTTGGATTGTGATATAATGGTAATTATTTGTTACTTTATCACTTGGGGAGGAAAGGTGTGGTTTTGTGTGAATAAAGGTGTAGGAAGAGCAAGAAAATCAAGAGGGAAAATAAAGGAAGTGAAATATTATTGTGGAAAATGGTGAAATTGATTGCCAACATATTTGCCATGGTAATTCTGAGAAGATGACTCAGCACTTTATCCACGTCATTCTCAGTCAATTGTGTGTGTACTAGAAAATCCAACCTGAAAAAAGGAATGAAAAAAGTGTATTGATGTGGGATGGATCTACCAAATAAAAAAAAGGAGAGAGAAGAATAAAAATGGAGGAGAATTTGTGTGAGAAAGAGACTGGTGACAACAATCCTCTCTCTACAAAAAGAAAAACTCTATTGGAGAATTTCAAAGAAAGAAAGGGTAGCAGCTACAGATAGCAGAATACAGACGTGTAGAAGGGTAAGAGACATCTATCCTGGATTCACATACGATCAGAAGATGAAAGAGAAGCTGGAGTGTGGCGAGAAATCCTACAGTTCTGCCTTTAGTTTTCCTAATTTCTATTATTCAAACTTCTTTAAATGTTGATGAATGATTCAATTTTGGTGTTTACTTTTCCACCCATGAACTAAATCTTTTCTGGGTTGGAGTTATTTAAGTGGATGTTATCATTTTTAATGTTCATGATTTGAGATTGCATATATCACTGTTTCAGTCGATTTATGCATATTTAAATACATGCATGCAAGCTCTAGACATAGTTGATTGTATGTTGTGTTTATAGATGTATTTTTAATTCTGAAAAGGTTAAATATGCTGGATCTAGAATCGTTTGATGCAAACAAATATTTGACAGCATATTCTTAGCACTCTAGACATAGATGTTACGAGTTGTGCAGAGAAGAACGTTCATTGCAGTTATTAATCCAGTGTTCTGTAGACATATAATTCTTAGATTTTTAGCTTTAAACCTAGCTATAGAAAGAGGCAGGTTACAGTAGTATCTCTCTGAGCAATTGATTAGACAATATTTTTCCATGACATTATTTTGATATGAGCATTTCACCTGAATAATTCCAGTCATATTCATTCAACAACAGAATTACTTGCTTTTCTCTATAATTTGCCACAACATTTTATTTGCCATATCAAATCTTTGTTTTTATTATTAAATTAAATTAATTCATTATACCAATATGTTATCCAATTTAAGAGTATTTCCTACTATTTAGTATAGTTAATAGGATTATAATAACTTAATCAATCTCTTACCAATTTTGGATCCCTTTGGAGATGATACTTACTTACCATTTTATTACTTGAATGACATTTACACTTGCATAATTATATTAGTTATTTACATGCAACAAGTTTTTGGCGCCGTTGCCGGAGATCGAAAACATTGGTGAAAAGTTGATTTGTTATTATTCTTGTTATTTTTGTTAGAATAGTTAATTAGTATTTTATTTGATTTTTCAGGTTTTGTACTAGTGCATGAGAAGAAGTATTCAAGAGGATACAAAATATTGTTTTGATGCTGAGATTGAAAGGACATTAAGGCGGAGAAGAAAAGCATTAAGAGAAATGGAGAGGATTATAAATGATTCAATCAGAGAAGATCAGGTACTCTAGAATGAAAGGAATATTAATATTCCTCGAATCTTATATGACATAGATAGACCCATCAGAGAACATGTAGTGCCTACTTTGGGTGATCTAAGTCCAGGAATTGTTAGGTCATATATTCAAGCTCAACACTTTAAATTAAAACCAGTAATGTTAGATGGTAGGGCAGTTTAGTAGTTTACAAACTAAATATCCCAGATTGCACTTGAGACTTTTTCTTGAAGTTTGTGACTCATTCAGGAAGCAGGGTGTTCCTGAAGATGCCCTTAGATTAAAATTATACCCTTATTCATTGCGAGATCGTGTTAGATCATAGTTGAATGCATTACCATCAGGTACGGTGGCGTCTTGGAATGAACTGTGTCAAATATTTTTGCTTAGGTACAATCCTCCCAACATGAATGTCAACCTGAGGAATGACATTACATTCTTTAGGCAATCTGAAGATAAGACATAATACGAAGCATGGGAGCGTTTCAAGGAATTAATTAGAAAATGCCCGATGCATGATTTTCAACATTAGGCACAAATGGAAATTTTCTACAAGGGATTAAATGCTCATACGCGAATGGTGGTGGATGCATTTGCTAATGAGACGTTGCTTGACAAATCCTATAATGAATCATATGGAATTTTGGAAAGAATAGCAAACAATGATTGTCAGTACCCCACTACAACAAAGAGTTGGTACTGGTAGAATAGCAAACATCCAAGGAACGCCAACGCTCAATCCAGGTAGTTTCTTTTCTTATCTATTGGGCGCACATTAGGGACAATGTGCCAAATAAAGTGTGAGGTAACATAGAAATTTTCATAATTTTTCAAAGAAATTTAAATTCTTATGTTTTTATTAGTTGTTTTCGTTAATTTTTGTTTTGTGTGTTTGTTTGTGCGTGAGCTTGAAGCATACAAGTGATTGGTTAGGAGCATGTAAATAGGATTCTGTATTTGAATTGTAAATATAAGTCGATCGCAATCGACTTTAGGTTGTTTAATATTACACTAATTAGTTCATTCTATTACATTGTGAATAGGTGATAGTGTGTTAGGTATACCAAATGACAAATAGGTACACAAAAAGCATATGTGTTTGTTTGAATAATAAGTGTTAGAGTGTTAATATTTAGTTGATTGTGATCCAAGAATTGATAAAATTAGGGATGACCTAAGGCATTTTTTGGCAGACAAATTTTGATCCAAAAAGCCGACCTTGATTTAAAATCCCTAATACCCTAATTTTTTAGCCTAAATCTATATTTCTTGATGAACCGCAATGGAAGCCCTAAGCCTTAATTATAATCTCTTGATCTGATCTTCTTGGTCCTTGCACGAACTTAGACGTCAGACCATTGATATTGAGGGTTAGGTAGAGACGATACAGTGGTTTTCAAAATAAAAGGAAAATAAGAGTGAACCCAAGGGATAGTATAGTATGGTGAGTATAAAAGTCTTGCAAACTTGTGCGTAAATAGAAAAATAGAAAAAAAAATTATCAAAAGAAAAAGTTTGAAAAGGCTAAAATAGCCAAGCGATAAGTTTTCAAGAAAATAGAAAAGCAAAGTGAGTGAAAAAGAAAGAAAAGAAAAATTCATCACTGTTTTGCACAAATAGCTCGCTAAGATGATTGTATTCACTAATATTGTACTATTGATGCGATCCTGACCGCATCATGTTATGACTCAAATCGACGACACCGGGAATGGCCTAAACGCGAGGGGCCCAAGTGCAAAATGAAATTTCATTTCGGTTTGTTAATTTGTGTGCAAGTCTTAATTGATCGAACATGGGGTGGAAACCATTGCTGGCTTTATCGAATAATCATGTAACACCCTTACCCATATTCGACGTCGGAACAGGGTATGAGGCATTATCGGACTTAAACACAAGCAGACATACAAAATCGAGACGTAATTTCCATCCAATTTTAAAACTTTTCACATACATTCATATCGTCCTTAAAACGAGCCTACGAGGCTCAATACATACATTGGAAGTAGTTCGGGACTAAATCGAGAACTTTAGAAAATCACACAACACTTAGAAAATTTTTCACTAAAACAGGGGTCACACGCCCGTGTGGTCCAAGGGACACGCCCGTGCTACAGGCCGTGGTCAAAATAGGGAGCTCTCTGACTTGTGTCACACGGTCGTGCCACACGCCCGTGTGCTAGGCCGTGTGGTCGATTTAAATTTCATAAAATAGATGCAAACTTCACACGGCCAGGGCACATGCCCGTGTCCAAGGCCGTGTAGTACACATGGCTGAGACACACGCCCGTATCTCTACCCGTGTGCTATATTCCGAACATTTTGTTTTGCAAAAATTAAGGTGTAGGGGACACACGGCCGGAACACACGCTTATGAGGCAAGCTGTGTGTCACAAACGGCCTAGACACACACCCGTGTGCCTACCCATGTGGACAAAAATAAGGCTATTTAACAAGCCATTTTGTTACCCTTCCATGCACAAACCTACACAACAAACATAGAACCATTCCAAGCATATACCATCAACCAATTCAGCCACAATTAAGACATCAACACCCCATTCACATGTTATCATCTATCATACACAAACATCACATATGTCTCAAGATAAATCATGCAATTTCCTACATCCATCATAAGCATCATCATATGCATATATATATACTTAAACCAATATTAGCTAATTTCAATGGCCATTTACAAAATGAATTATCAACCAACATAAGCCAACATATTTGGCTAAATCAATTATGACACATAACAAAATGATCTATACATGCCATAACTCAAAATATTAAGATTAGTGGTACCCAAAATATTAAGTTGATAGTGTGAATGGATCTCCGACAGTTTCCAATCCCTGAGCTGGCTTGGTAACACTATAAGACAAGAGAAAAGAAAGGGGAGTAAGCCATATAGCTTAGAAAGTTCCTATGCAAATAATAAGCATTATAATCACACATGTATCATACAAATAAACATGATGAACTTGGCATAAATAATAGCAAGATCTTCTAATCATAACTTACTCATTCATAACCTTACCAAGGGATTCGTCACATATAAAGCTCATTAGTAAGTGAGTTTTACGTACGTACCTGTACCAACTCGCAACATAATCATAACCTTTCACAACTTTGACATACTCGTTGTAACACCTCATACCCGAGTCCGAAGCTTGGTCTGGATACGAGACATTACCATACTTGAAACATGCTTAAACGTGTACTTACGGGCTATAAAATTTTGTTTTGATTTAAGACTTTTCTTTCTTAGTCATAACGTGCATTTCATGGGCCTACGAGCCCTTAAACTCAATCTGGAAACTTTTACGAACTTAGAAAACTTTTCATCAAAACAGGGGTCACACGTCCATGTAAAATAGGACACGCCTGTGGGGTCAGGTCGTGTGGTCACACACGCCCATGTCCCTACCCCGTGTATAATAAGTTGGATATTCTATTTGTGTCACACGGCCTAGGAACACGCCCGTGTTCTTTACTCGTGGTGAACACTGACCATCTCACACGGCCTAGGCACACGCCTGTGTGACTAACCCGTGGTCTATTCTAACTTAAAACACTAACATGCAGGGGATACACGGTCTATTAACACCCCCATGTGGGCTGTCCGTGTATCACACACGGCCTAGTCACACGCCCGTGTGACTATCCATGTGGACACTTAAAGGCTGTTTTCCAAGCCATTTGCCACCCTAAAATCAAGATCATTCATATACCCAATTCAACAACTTAATACTTCATCAAAACATGAACAATAATGCATAATTCATCAACATTGATATATATAAACTTAATAAAATATTGACCAAACTCCTGTAGCCATATACAAAAAGAATAATAACTTAATAACAAACACTATGGCTCTTCTTAAGACAAAACTCAAAATGAAATGATTCCTATACATGCCATACTTATTATAAACAACTTGGCTATACCCAAAATAGTGGTTGATAGTGTGTTCCGAGCTCCGACATCAATGATCCATAAGTTAGCTTGGCAGGACTACAAGGAAAGAAAGAATTAAAGAAGTAAGCATTTAGCTTGGTAAGTTTGCATGTAATACATATAGCATTATAATTGCTAAATATAACTCATCCATCATAAACAATAGCATCCCGAATCTCAAGTGCTTAAGCTTACTTACTCTTACTTATTCATAATCATTTCATGTTACTTACTCATCTCATGATTGTAATGTAAACAAGATACCTGAATCACTTAATCATAAAGATTACTATACTTTGCTATTGTAAACATAAATTCTAACTTTATCTTTCTTAACTTGAATAATACTCTTATCCACTTTGACTTGACAATAACTTTACATACTTAACTTTCTTGTTACTTCATTCCTTCTTTACTCCTTTGCCCCATGAATTAACCGGAATAACCGAGGATACTAAATCTATCATACATGTATCTCAATGCCAATGCCATATCCTAGATGTGGTCTTACATGGGATCTCTTAACTTGGTGTTGATGTCATGTCTTGACATGGGCTTATACGAAATCTTCCTTGCGTGTTTCCTTGGAAACTTACCATTGCCATATCTTGACATGGTCTTACGTGGTATCCTTATCTCATGAACTTGTCAATGCCATGTCTTGAAATGGACTTACATGATATCTTCTCTTTAGAGACTCACCAATGCCATGCCTTGGCTTGGACTTATATGGGTCTTTGCCTCATAATAACTTTTCAATGCCAAGACATATCTTGGACTTACATGATCTCTTTACTTGGGAACTCACAAATGCCATGCCTTGGCTTGGACTTACATGGAATCTTTATCTCATGGTAACTTTTCAATGCCAAGACTTGTCTTAGGCTTACATGATCCCTTTGCTTTATTACCGATGCCATATCTTGGCATGGTCTTATACGAGCTTTCTTGTCTCATGATGTAGATTAAGTATCCTCAGTAATCCAACTTCATTCGAGACTTTCATATACTTAATTTCCTTAATGTCCTTGTTTAAACAACTTCATGGAAATATTTTACAATAACAACATATATAACTAATTCAATGAAAATACTCATGAAACTTAAAAATTATACAAACTTAAAAATTTATACAAACTTAAAAATTATACTCATGTCAATTTAGTCCACGACTTTATTCTTGCCTCGGTTTCGATCCGGGCTTCGTTTTTCTTGACCTATAATAATAATTTAACTCATTTAATACTCGCATTGACTAAATTGACTCATAACTCATACTTTGGCAAAATTACCATTTTGCCCCTAAACTTCCTCATATTTACACTTTTTTCCCTAGGCTTGTAAAGTGATTTTCATTCAACTTTCTTGTATTTCATGCTTTGCTGATTCATTTTCTCAACTATAGCAATATCAAATTCTCAATATTTCACTCATGTATGACCAAATTTTATGACTTTTACAATTTAGTCCTTACATGCATTTTTCATGAAATTCACTTAGAAAAATATGTTTATTCCACATCAAGCTTTCATAGTCTTCCTTAAAACGGGGCTAGGATGCACTTACTATGAGCTTGAAAATTTGAACAAACCCTAGCTGTGGAGTTCTTCAAAATTTTGGTACTAAGGGGAAAAAGATGAACATAATTTTTTTTGACTTCCTTTCCCTTTTTTAATCATTTATTTGACAAATGACCAAAATGCCCCTTTTTGCTAAACTTTCAAAATTTACTAACTCATGCCCATTTTTGTCCAAAAATTAGAAATTGAGAGAATTTCTATTTAAGGACCTTAATTAAAAATCCAAAGCTATTTCATACTAAAAGCTTCTAGAATCTCATATTTTGCAACTTTTGCAATTTAGTCCTAATGAACAATTCAATCATAATTCAATAAAATTACTTCATGAAACTTTCACATAACCATGCAAACAACTCATATTTCTACTTCAGATTTGTGGTCTCGCACCACTATTCTGACTAAGCCCTAAATCAGGCTGTTACAATTCTCCCCCTTAGGGATTTTCGTCCTCGAAAATCTTACCAGCAAAAAGGTTTGGGTACTGGTTTCTCATGGTTTCTACTGGTTCCCATGTAGCTTCTTCTATTCCATGCTTTTGCCACAATACTTTAACAAGGGCGATACTCTTATTTCTTAGCTGCTTGACTTCCTGAGCTAAAATCTTAATTAGTTCTTCACTATAAGTCATGTCAAGTTGAATCCCCACTTCTGTTGGTGTAATTACATGTGAAGGGTCTGATCGGTAGCGTCGCAACATAGACACGTGAAACACATCATGTATCTTCTCTAACTCAGACGGCAAGGCCAACCGATCGGCTACCAGCCCAACCCTCTCAGTGATCTCATATGGTCCAATAAATCGTGGACTCAACTTGCCTTTTTGGCCAAATCTAAGAACCTTTCTCTATGGCGACACTTTCAAGAAAACTCTATCACCAACTTGATACTCTATCTCTTTTCTCTTCAAATCTCAGTAAGATTTTTGTCTGTCAGAAACAGCCTTTCAACACTCCCGAATCAGTTTTACCTTCTCTTCTATTTCTTTAACCAAATCAACCCCGTGAATTTGGTTTTCCTTGAGTTCAGTCCAATATAAAGGCGTTCGGCACTTACGCCCATATAAAGCCTCATAAGGCGCCATCTTTAGGCTTGACTGAAAACTATTATTGTTCGCAAATTCTACTAATGGTAGGAACTTTTCCCAACTACCTTGAAATTCGAGAACACAACATCGAAGCATATCCTCGAGTACTTGTATTAACCTTTCCGACTGACCGTCAGTTTGGGGATGAAAAGTTGTACTAAAACTCAACTTTGTACCCAAGGCCTCTTGCAACCTCTTCCAAAATCTGGATGTGAACCTCGGATCTCTATCCAATATGATTGACAATGGAACTCCGTGAAGCCTCACTATTTCTGAAACATACAAGTTTGCCAACTTGTCGAGTGAGTAATCAAGTTGTATTGGTATGAAATGTGCTGATTTTGTGAGTCTATCAACCACAACCCTTACAGCATCTTTCTTGCTCGGTGTCAACGGCAAACCCATTACAAAGTCCATAGTGACACGGTCCCATTTCCACTCGAAAACCATAATAGGTTGGAGCAAACCTGAAGGTACTTGGTGTTCAACCTTTACTTGCTGACAAATTAAGCATTTTGAAACAAACTCAGAAACATCCTTCTTCATGTTCGGCCACTAATACCGTTGCTTCAAGTCATTATACATCTTGGTACTACCCGGATGTACAAATAAACATCCATTATGTGCCTCATACAAAATCCTCCGAATAAGCTTTTCATTCCTTGGTACACAAATTCTATCTCTAAACATTAAACACCCATCGAAATTAATCCGTAAGTCAGACTTAACACTCGACTCGTACTGAGCTTTCTTGGCTTGGAATTCCCTATCATCTTTTTGAGCCTCACAAATCTCTTGAAGGAACATCGATCTAGCTTTCAACTCAGGTTGAATAGAACCATCATCAGATAAAGTCATTCGCGAATTCAATGCCCTTAATGCAAATAGGGACTTTCTACTCAAAGCATCAGCAACCACGTTCGCCTTTCCCGGATGGTTGTCAATGACCAACTCATAATCTTTTATCAACTCTAACCATCTTTTTTGTCTCAAATTTAACTCCTTTTGTGTCATCAAATACTTCAAACTTTTGTGATCGGTGAATATCTGACAGTTTTCACCATATAAATGGTGTCTCCAAATCTTCAGTGCAAAAAGAATAGCAGCCAACTCCATATCATGCGTAGGATAGTTCTTCTCATGTGGCTTTAGCTGTCTAGAGGCATATGCTACTACTTTGCCTTCTTGCATAAGTACATAGCCTAATCCATTTAAGGATGCATCATTGTAGATCACAAATTCTTTTCCCGACTCGAGTTGTACTAAAACTGGAGCCTTTGTCAACAATACTTTCAGTTTCTCAAAACTTTGTTGGCATTTTTCTGACCACTCAAACTTCACATTTTTCTATAACAATTTCATCAACGGGGTTGCAATCATGGAAAACCCCTTGACAAATCATCTATAATAGCCAGCTAGGCCTAGAAAACTTCTAACCTCAGATATATTCTTTGGCGGTTTCTAGTCAGCAATAGTCAAAATCTTACTTAGGTCAACTCAAACTCCGTCTCCAAAGACAATGTGTCCCAGAAACCCAACTTCCTTGAGCCAAAACTCACTTTTTCTGAACTTGGCATACAACTGATTTTCTCGTAGAGTCTATAAAACTGTCCGTAGATGCTCGGCATGCTCCGTCTCATCTCGTGAATAAATCAATATGTCGTCAATAAAAACAACCACAAACTTATCGAGGTATGGTCTAAAGATGCGATTCATAAGATCCATGAACTCCGCAGGTGCATTGGTCAAACCAAAGGGCATAACTAAAAATTCGTAATGCCCATACCTCGTTCGAAAAGCAGTCTTCGATACATCTAAGTCTTTTAATCTCCACTGATAGCATCCCGATCTCAAGTCTATCTTGGAGAACACGGTGGCTCCCTTTAATTGATCGAACAAATCATCAATCCTTAGCAATGGATACTTGTTCTTCACTGTCACTTTATTAAGTTGTCAATAATCTATGCACAATCTCATGGTGCCATCTTTCTTTTTCACAAATAAAACCGGAGCACCCCATGGAGAACAACTTGGTCTAGCAAAACCTTTGTCTATCAACTCTTGCAACTGTGCCTTTAATTCTTTCAACTCCGTTGGAGCTATTTTGTAAGGAGTAATAGATATTGGTACAGTACCAGGAGCTAGCTCAATGCCAAACTCAACCTCTCTTACCGGAGGTAGTCCTGGCAGTTCCTCGAGAAAAACATCCCAGTACTTACATACTATTGGTACTGATTTAATCTTTGACTCTGCCTCTTTGGCATTCATCACAAACACAAGATATGCCTCGTACCCTTTTCTTACATACCTCTAAACCGACAATTGAGATATCATTATTGGCGATCTATCTTGTTCATCTGATTCAACATGAAGGTTGTCTCTATTTTCACATCTCAACTCAATATATTTCTTTCCATAGTTGACGATCACATCATGAGTGGTTAACCAATCTATACCAAGAATAATATCCAATTCATCAAATGGTAATAACATAAGATTGACCTTAAAGCAATGACCTCTAATCATCAATGGACAATCTTTGCATACCTTATCAACTAGTACACTTTTGCCTAATGGATTAGACACCTTTATCACAAACTCTGTGGACTCTATGGGCATACTCATAATAGACACTAATTTCATGCAAATATAAGAGTGGGTAGATCCTGGATCTATTAAATCAATAACTTTAGTATCATGAAGAGAAAAGGTACCCGTAATAACATCAGGAGAAGATGCCTCTTTGTGAGTGCGAATGGCATAAGTCCTTGCAGGCGCCCTACCCTCGGGTCTCGCAGCCTGCTCTCTGGGGTTACCCCTACCACTCGCTCCACTTCCTGGGTTTCGTTGAAGTCTTCCTCTGACTATGCTCCCGGATTTCGTATTCTGAGTCTTCTCTTCTTTCATCATCTCAGGACAATATTTTATGAAGTGATCTTTGGAATCACACTTGAAACAAGCATTTTTATGTGCTCGGCATTCACTAGGGTGACGTCTACCGCATTGTGGGTATTCCGGTCTATTAGATTGAATGTTCCCAACACTAGGGACTGAGGTAGTCTGAGCTTTATTCCCCAAATACTGTTTACCCTTGTTTCCACTTGAAAACCCAGTGGAAGTAGCCAATCAAGTGGAGAAATCTCTTGGCTTCTTGGATGAGGACTGGAATGAATTATTCCATTGTCTCTTCTTTGAATCACGAGACTCCATTTCAACTTTTATTTTCTCCTTTACTAATTCTTCAGCTTTACAAGTCCGCTCTACTAGCATAACGAATTCTTTCAGTTCTAGGACAGCAACAAAAAATTTAATGTCCTCATTTAGTCCATCTTCAAATCTCTTACTCATGATGGCCTCGGTGGATACACACTCTCAAGCGTATTTGCTGAGTCTTACAAAGTCACGCTCATAATCAGTCACTGACATCTTGCCTTGCTTCAATTCTAGAAATTCCTTTCTTTTCTGATCGATAAGCCTTTGACTAATATAGTTTTTCCTAAACTCTTCTTGAAAGAATTCCCAAGTGATATTTTCCCTTGGTACAACCGACACAAGGGTGTTCCACCATTGATAAGCAGAATCTTTTAAAAGAGAGACTACACACTTTATGCACTCCTCGGATGTGCACGACAGCTCATTAAATACCCTAATAGTATTTTCAAGCTAGAACTCTACCTTCTCCAGATCATCATCCTTTCTGCCTGAAATTCTCTGCTCCATATTTCTGAATCCTATCAACCGGGGGTTTGTCTCCTCTTACCACCTCTACTACTTGAGGGGCTACTGGGATAGGCAGAGGAATAGGCGGGGGTGGAGGGGGTTGTGCATTCGGGTTCGTACGAACGAACTCCGTGTACCATGTATTCATCATATGGAGAAAGGCTTCTCTAGCCTCTTCTCCTCCTCTATGACTCATCATAGTGGGTCTATTCTCATTCTCGTTAGGCACCATCCCTTCAGCAAGATTCGGTGCGTTACTTTCTACATCGTCTGCCACAGTTCTTTCGGGATCCATTACTATATAGAAAATAATTTAGATCGTCAGGAGTCGACACACTATCATTGTAAAAAGATCCTTACGTATGGCATGTATAGCTAGACTCATGCTTATGCTACGTTAGTCCTAGAATCGACTAAACCATAGCTCTAATACCACTAAATGTAACACCTCATACTCGAGTCTGAAGCTGGGACTGGATACGAGACATTACCATACTTGAAACATGCTTAAACGTGTACTTACGGGCTATAAAATTTCGTTTTGATTTAAAACTTTTCTTTCTTAGTCATAACGTGCATTTTCATGGGCCTACGAGGCTTTAAACTCACATCCGGAAACTTTTACGAACTTAGAAAACTTTTCATCAAAACAGGGGTCACACGTCCATGTGAAATGGGACACACCCGTGGGGTCAGGTCGTGTGGTCACAGACGCCCATGTCCCGACCCCGTGTATAATAACTTGGATATTCTGTTTGTGTCACACGGCCTAGGAACACGCCCGTGTTCTATACCCGTGGTGAACACTGACCATCTCACACGGCTTAGGCACACGCTTGTGTGACTAGCCCGTGTTCTATTCTAACTTAAAACACTAACATGGAGGGGACACACAGTCTATTAACACCCCCATGTGGGCTGTCCGTGTATCACACACGGTCTAGTCAAACGCCCGTGTGACTATCCATGTGGACACTTAAAGGTTATTTTCCTAGCCATTTGCCACCCTAAAATCAATATCATTCATATACCCAATTCAACAACACAATACTTCATCAAAACATGAACAATAATTCATAGTTCATCAACATTGATATATATAAACTTAATAAAATATTGACCAAACTCCTGTAGCCATATACAAAAAGAATAATAACTTAATAGCCAACACTATGGCTCTTCTTAAGACAAAACTCAAATGAAATGATTCCTATACATGCCATACTTATTATAAACAACTTGGCTATACCAAAAATAGTGGTTGATAGTGTGTTCCGAGCTCCGACGTCAATAATCCACAAGTTAGCTTGGTGGGACTACAAGGAAAGAAAGAAATAAAGAAGTAAGCATTTAGCTTGGTAAGTTTGCATGTAATACATATAGCATTATAATTGCTAAATATAACTCTATTTAAGGACCTTTAATTAAAAATCCAAAGCTATTTCATACTAAAAGATTCTAGAATCTCATATTTTGTAACTTTTGTAATTTAGTCCTAATGAACAATTCAATCATAATTCAATAAAATTACTTCATGAAACATTCACATAACCATGCAAACATCTCATAAACCTTAAAACTCATATTTCTACTTTGGATTTATGTTCTCACACCATTATTCTGACTAAGCCCTAAATCGGGCTATTACGCTCATTCAATTTCCCGTTGAACCACTTGGAATACTAAAGGATACTCGAGAATCTCACACACACAATACCATACCAATGCCATATCCCAGATATGGTCTTACATGGGATCTCTTATCGATGCAAATAGCCTATCTATGGTCTTACATGAAGCCTCATATCGATGCCATATCCCAGATATGGTCTTACACGTAATCTCAAATAACCCTAATGTTATGACATTCGTATCCTACCTATTCCTAAGGTTCAACCGGGATTTTCTCACTTGTCAAACTTTATCGATTACATCCAAGGAGTCAATCATTATTCATACAATATTAAAGCATTTAAAACATAAATAAAACAATGCATTATTTACATACGAACTTACCTTAGTACAAAAATAGTAGAAATGAGACCTATTCGTCAAATACTTTATTTTTACCCCGATCTAGGTTTGAACCTCGTTTCTCTTGATCTATAATAGCAAATTTATCTCATTTATTATTCACATTATTCAATTCATTCCAATAATCCTATTGTGGAAAAATTACATTTTTTCCATTAAACTTTACATATTTATATTTTGGTCCCTAGGCTCATACAATGAAACGTGTTCAATTTTTTTAATGTACAAGCCTAGCCGAACCATTTTTATAACTATAACAGCCCCCAATTTCCATTAAAACACACTTTTACTACATATTTTATAACTTTTACAAATAGGTCCTTTTAAGCATTTTCATAAAAATCACTTAGTAAAAGTTGTTTATCTAACACCAAACATTCATTTTCTACCATTAGACATCAAAATACACAAATATCTAACATGGGCCAAACCCTAGACCTTGATTATTCTTTAAATCAATGGTAAAAATAGATAGATTTAGTGATAACGACTTCAAAAATGTAAAAAGCATTAAAAACAGGGCAAGAACGGACTTACAATCGAGCTTGAAAGTTGACCAAACCCTAGCTATGTCTTCCTTCTAATTTTTGGCACAAGGGGGAGAAGATGGACAAGATTTTGGCTTGATTTTTGGCTTTTTAATTCATTTAATTACCAAATGACCAAAATGCCCTTCACTTAAAACTTTGAAATTTTATCTCACCATGTCCATTTTTGTCCACTAACTTAACAAATGGTATAATTACCATCTAAGGACCTTCAATTTAAAATTTCATAGCAATTAGACACATCTAGCATGTAGAACTAAACTTTTGCACTTTTTACAATTTAGTCCTTTTAACTAAATTGAGTGCCCAAACGTCAAAATTTTCGAACGAAATTCTCATGAAATCATTTCATAAAATTGTAACCCATAAAAATATAATAAAAACAAATTTTTCTGTGTCGAATTTGTGGTCCCGAAACCATTGTTTCGACTAGGCCCAAAATCGGGCTGTTACAACTCTCCCCTCTTAGGGATTTTCGTCCCCAAAAATCTTACCATAAAATAGGTTTGGGTACTATTTTTGCATAGCTTCCTCAGGTTCCCACATAGCCTCTTCGACTTTATGTCGTTGCCATAAAACTTTCATTAGGGCTAAACTATTATTTCTCAACTGTTTAACTTCCTGAGCCAAAGTCTTGATCGGTTCTTCACCATAAGTCATATCGGGTCGAATCTCGACCTCTGTTAGAGAAATCACATGTGAAGGGTCTGATCTGTAACGACGTAACATAGACACGTGAAACACATTGTGGATCCTTTCCAATTCTGTCGGTAAATCTAACTGATATGCCACTGGCCCTATTCTCTCAATAACTTCATACGGCCCGATGAAACGTGGACTCAACTTGCCTTTACGGCCAAATCTTAGAATCTTCTTCCACGGACATACCTCCAAAAATACTTTATCACCAATCTAAAATTCAATCTCTTTTCTTTTCAAATCTGCGTACGACTTTTGTCGATTTGAAGCTGCTTTCAAATAGTCATGGAATACTTTCACTTTCTCTTCGGTCTCCTTAACCAAATCAATCCTATGAATCTGTTTCTCATTGAGCTTTGTCCAATACAAAGGTGTTCGACACTTGCGACCATACAATGCCTCATACGGTGCCATCTTTATACTCGATTGAAAACTGTTGTTATAGGCAAATTCGACCAATGGTAGATATTTTTCCCAGCTACCCTCAAATTCTAAAACACAACAACGAAGCATATCTTCGAGAATCTGAATCGTTCTCTCAGATTAGTCGTCGATTTATGGATGAAATGCAGTACTAAAGTTCAACTTTGTCCCCAAAGCTTCTTGCAACTTTTGTTAAAAACATGAAGTAAACCTCGGATCTCTATCTGAGATAATAGAAATAGGCACTCCGTGCAATCTCACAATTTCAGCAATGTACAATTCAACTAGCTTGTCAAGTGAGTAATTGGTACGTACCGGAATAAAATGAGCCGATTTTGTCAATCTATCAACAATGACCCGAATGGCATCTTTCTTTTTAGAGTCAAAGGCAAACCCGTCACGAAGTCCATCGTAATTCTATCCTATTTCAACTCGGGTACCATTACTGGCTGAAGTAAACCCGAAGGTACGTGGTGTCCAGCTTTCACTTGCTGACAAATCAAACATTTTGAAATAAACTCTGAAATATCTTGTTTCATACTTGACCACCAATACAATTTCTTCAGATCATTATACATTTTTGTACTACTCGGATGCACAGATAAACAACCATTATGCGCCTTATGAAAAATTTTATGAATAAGTTCATCATTTTTCGGTATACAAATTCTACCTCAGAATATCAAACAATCATCAGATCCAATATGAAAAGCTGAATCACTACTCGATTCACAATGAACTCTTTTGGTTTCCAAATCACTGTCACATTTCTGAGCTTTACAAATTTGTTGAAGGAATAACGGTCTAGCTCTCAACTCGGCTAGGATCGAACCATTATCAGACAAGGTCAACCGTGTATTCATCGTTCTCAAAGCAAACAAAGTCTTTCTACTCAACGCATCTGTGACTACATTTGCCTTACCCAGGTGATAGTCAATCACTAGCTCATAATCCTTCAATAACTCGAGCCATCTCCGTTGCCGCAAGTTTAAATCTTTCTGAGTCATTAAGTATTTTAAACTCTTATGATCAGAAAAGACATGACACTTCTCACCGTATAAATGGTGTCTCCAAATTTTCAAAGCAAAGACAATGGCGGCTAATTCCAAATCATCCGTCAGATAATTCTTCTCGTGCAGTTTCAACTGTCTCGAGGCATAAGCTATCACTTTGCCCTCTTGTATTAACACACATCGTAATCCATTCAGTGACACTGATAAACTATAAAAGTAACATATTTTAAGCCCACATTTAGCATGCTTTTGGATGATTTAAGCCTTGAATTATGTAATTTGGTGCCCTCTAATACTTTGTTTTCATGTTTTATACTCAGAAGAGCACCGATGACAAAAAGAACAGAAAACCAGCCTAAAATGGAGTAAATGGGCCATATCACGAAATCCACATGGCTTGGGCTTAAGACCACAGAGCCGTGCCTCATTCAACAGCTTCGAACATGACCTGGCCACGACTTACACGGGCGTGTGCCATGGGCGTATCCTTGCCATGAGAAAGAAGAGTTTCACTCAGATTAGGATACTTAGGGGCAAAGAAACATATTCAGAAGCCTATATAAACACCTAAGTATGACCTAAAAGGGGGAAACCCAAGGCTTTAGTCAGGGGGCGTCCAGTTAGGCCCAAGAAGGCTGATTTGTGGAGATTTACTCGAAGATAGCCAGTTTATTCATCTCAAGAAGCCGGAATCATACTCAAGACGAAGGATCTCTCCTTCAATTCCTTCAGGGGGTTTTAGGGATTTCTTATGTTTTGTTTTATCTTTTCTTTTGAGATGTTTTCTTTTATTGTTATGAACTAAATCCTCAGATACCTGAGGGAGATGAAACATAAGATGAATCTTGTTATCGTTTGCTGAACTATATGATAAATATTAGACTTGTTCTTAATTATGTGTTCTTAATTCTTGTGTTGATATTTTCGGAATATTAATTCAAGTATGATGTGCTTAGGTGGAGGAGCAAAAGTCTTTGCCTAAGAGTAGATCTAGCATAGTTAAGCGAAGTTGATCGCACGCCTAGATATAGGGTGACGATATTTTGTCGAATTAGGGTGAAACCTAATATGGGAGTCCATAGATCGAGTTAATGCAATTCTAGGGGTTTTAATTAGAAAGAGATTTCAATTAATCAACCTAGGGTTAGATGTTAGTCGCCTTGAGAGAGGAATTAATATAACTTAGGGAATCTTACGGATCAAGTCAAATGAATAAATCGTCTGGTTCAGAGTTAGATAACAAGCGAAGTCTAGGTGGATTCTTCCTTGGGTGTCGTCTTAATCAATTGGTTTTTCTTCAAAGTTGTTTTCCCAAATTCATTCTTCTTTGTCTTAGAGTCTTTAGTTTAGTAGTTAGTTAATTTTAGTTTAGATAAACAATTCCCTTAATTTTTAGGCTAATAAATAAAAAGAGAGTTAGTATTAGTACTTTTGGTTCCTTTGGGTTCGGCATTTCGGTCTTGCCTTAACTATACTATTGTTCGACAGGTGCGCTTGCCACAAATCGTTTTCATAGTTAGTTTCCAGGTTCGATCATTCTTTTAATAAATTTTAAGACTTTGGCATCGCATAAAACAACGATCAAGTTTTTGGCGCCGTTGTCGGGGAACTGAAATATTAAGAACGCTTAATTTTTATTACTTTAGCCATATTTATTTTTATTTTATTTTTGCAATTAAATTTTATTTTTGTTTTTCTAAATTTTCTTTTTTCACTCCTTTCAGGTTCCCCTAGTTTATGGCTAGAAGAAACCCGACAGGACCCGTACTTTACGATAGTGATATTGAAGGTACCGTTCACAAAAATCGCAGAGAAATAAGGTGAAGCTTAAACTACATAGAAGAATAGCAAGAAGCCGGAATTAATACCACCGAAGAGATGGTTGAGAATAATCCGCCACCTCTAGAGATGGCCGAACATCATGCTCCATGCACTATGTATGATTATGCTAAACCTAGTTTAACAGGAACTGAGTCTAGTATTGTTAGGCCTACTATTGCTACAAATAATTTTGAACTGAAACCTAACACTATACAGATGATACAACAGTTTGTTCAGTTTGATGGTTTGCAGGAAGAGGATCCTAACACACACTTAGCAAATTTTCTAGATTTCTGTGATACCTTCAAGATAAATGGCATTTCTGATGATGCCATCCGTCTTCGGTTATTTCCCTTTTCTCTGAGGAATAAAGGCAAACAGTGGTTGCATTCTCTTCCACGAGGGTCAATCACTACATGGGATCAAATGACTGAGAAATTTTTATTAAAATATTTCCCACCTGCCAAAATGGCCAAATTGAGGAATGATATCTCTTCGTTTGTGCAGATGGGATTAGAGACACTTTACGATGCATGGGAGAGATACAAAGATTTGTTAAGGAGGTGCCCACACCACGGATTACCTTTGTGGCTACAGGTTGAAACTTTCTACAACGATGTGAACCCTTCAACAAGGCAACTAATTGATTCAGCTGCCGGCGGAACTCTAAATAACAAAACTCCTGAAGCGGCCTACGAGTTTATAAAGGAGATGTCACTGAATAACTATCAATGGCAAGTTACAAGGACAAGGCCAGCCAAAGTAGCTGGAGTTTTCAACCTAGATGCAGTGACCGCACTATCAAATCAGGTAGAGTTGCTACATAAAAAATTTGATGGTTTATATGGTTCTTTGCAGGCACATCCAGTTATGCAGTGCGACGTAAGTGGAGGAGTGGCGAATCCTGAGTACCCACCTTACGGAAAGGACACGGAAAGCGAACAAATGAACTATATGGGTAACAATTTCCGATCTAACAATAACCCTTATAGTAATACTTATAATGCAGGTTGGAAGAACCACCCCAATTTCTCATGGGGTGGCCAAGGAAATTAAAGACAACAACCATCCTAAAACTTCCAACAACAGCCTTACCCATAAAAAAAAAGCTAAACCTCGAGGAGATGCTGACAAAATTCATAGCAGCCACAGAAACACGTGTTTAGAATACCGAGACAACCCTAAAAAATCAACAAGACTCGATTCAAAGGATCAAGAATTAGTTAGGGCAACTCGTTAAGTAGATTTCTGAAAGACCACAAGGAAGCCTACCAAGCAACACCGAGACTAACCCAAAGGAGCACATTCAAGCCATAACAGCTCAAGATAGTGAAAGGTTAGACGAGCCCAATTTAAGGCACGTGAATGTGGTAGAAGAAGGAAAGGTTGAGGTAAAATCAAAATCAGTAATCAAAGAGTACAAACCTCGCATACCATATCCCGAAGCGATAACGAAAGACGACACAGACGAACAGTTCGGTAAGTTTCTTAAAATTTTAAAGAAATTACATATTAACTTACCGTTTCTTGAAGCTCTTTCACAGATGCCAGATTCTAGGAAATTTTTAAAGAAGCTATTGACAAATAAACGGAAGATAGACGAGAAATCACATGTGGAGCTGAACGCAGTATGCTCAGCAATGTTGCAAAATAAACTACCACAGAAATTAAAAGATCTAGGGAGTTTTATAATTCCATGCTTAATTGGTAGTTTATCTATTGATAATACGTTAGCTGATTTAGGGGCAAGCATAAACGTCATGCCTTATAAAATGTTTAAACAACTAGGTCTAGGGAAACCCAAACAAACTAGGATGAGCATTCAATTAGCTGATAAAACTGTTAGAATTCCTAAGGGTATAATCGAAGATGTACTCATGAAAATTGATAAATTCGTATTCCTAGTAAACTTTGTCGTTTTAGACATTGATAAGGACAACACGATCCCCCTAATTTTAGGAAGACTATTATTAGCAACTTCCAGAACTAAAATCGATGTTGATGCAGGCGAACTCATACTCTGTGTAGGTGATGAAACAGTCACTCTTCAAGCTCTCGATTCAACTAGGACATCAAATAATCAAGGTGAGAAATTAAATTCTATTGATAACTGTCCGGTTAACTCTTCTTTTCAGGAACACCACAGCATGATCCCGATCCTAGACCCTGTGCCAACAAAGAAATAACTCATGAGGAACAAGGGATTCAGATCGATGAACTAGAAGAGTGGAAGACTCATCTCAAATAAAAACTAGAGATACATGAAGTAGAATCAAAGCCACTCTACGAGACAGACAAGTTCAAAATCAGTGATCAGGTATTGTTAGATAAAGCAGACCCACGAATACCTCCCCCTGATCCTAACACAAACAAAGAAATCCCTTTTAAGGTGGTCAATGTTTTCCCTTATGGAACAGTTGAGGGTTACCTATTTTTGGCACTTTGAAAATAAACACTACACGTCTTACACTTTATCATGATAATGGAACTGCTAGCATGATGAAGGACTTTCAACTCCTCAAACCACCATGAACATGCGAATGAGAGGTAAGTCTAGCTTAAGACTATAAATGAGCGCTTTTTTGGAGGCAACCCGAGTACTAGCCCTATTAACTTCTACATTTTTATTTTTATTTTATCCTTTTTTTTATATAGCACCTAACTATAAACTAACCAAAAGTACAAAATTTCAAGCCACACGGCCTTGTACACTGCCGTGGCCATGGCCGTGTGGATGCACTGAATCTCCATACTGACATGGCAGAGATGGTACGAGTCAGAGCAAATCAATTTTCAAGTCACAGACTCCAACTACCACGCCACGGTCGTGCGATGCGGCCATGGCCGACACTGTTAGATCATACACGGGCGTGGAGACCAGAACATGGGCGTGGGATAAGCGAACAAAGCTCGACATGGCCGTGCGATATGGCCGTGTGACACAACACTCCCACAGCATACGGGCGTGGGGACGTACTAGACCTGAAAATTCTATTTAAACACCCCCTCCCTCTTCTAACCTACTCCCCATCTCCCTTCTTCCATATCATTTTCTTTTTCTTTTCTTTTTCAGATCTTTAACCTCCCATATCATTCTTCTAACTCTTTATCTCCACAATGGCCATGTCGAAGAAATGGAAGGATCCAAGCATAGTCTTCCTTAGGGAGACCCATCTACATAAGTTCATGCCGCCCGCTTCATCCACTCGACAAGCCAAGGATCTGTAAGGCCATTTAATTTTTCTTCTTCTTCACTCTTCTCCTGTATTTTCCTTCTCTTTGACTATCTTATGCTTAATTTAGTTTATTTTATCTTAGTTTCTTGGTTTTAGGTTCTAAAGGTTTCTAGGGAATCACACTGGAACCACGACCACCGCCTCACTACAACCTTAGAACTCACACCCACCTCGCGAACCATCCAACAATAAGGACTCTTCGGCCCATTCATCTTTCATTTTAATTTTATTTACATCTCTATTTTCTTTCTCTTTATCTTTCTTTTCCTTAATTATATATTTAGTTTATTTTAAATATGTCTTTATATTCCCTGGATAATTCTCTACAAGCTTCCCAATTTCTTCATCTAGCGCAGGAATTCGAGGCGGCCCCTCCAACTTATCTTTCACCTTCAAATCAAGTTTCCACACCCCCAAGGATTTCATCCATAATTCAGGAAGTTTCACTTCTCTCCCTATCTTTTGATTACTCTATTGCTATTATCTATCTTTGTACATTGAGGGCAATGTACATCTTAAGTGTGGGGGGGTTAACTATAGTATTATTTGAAAATCCCTGAATTATGCCTTGTTCTAAAGTAAGTTTCTCATATTATGATTAGAATGAAATTTCCTTTGATTTATGATTTTTATTGATGTGTTTTGGATTAAGTCATTAATAATTGTGTATTGATGATTAAATTTAAAGGATACTAGAGAATCAAGCATGATAAGTCTATTCTTCAGAATTAAAATTTTTTTAGGTTGTCTACCTGAATTTGAATATTACTTTGAAGTTTGAAATTTACGAGGTTGACATCAAAAACCCATAATTTTATGTGAGATTTTGAGCCTTATAGAGCATATATTCTTTTTCTTACTCACCTTATTGATTATGAGTGTGTCAACATTGATTTGTTATTCTAGAACTTGCATCGATTATACATGTCGAGACCACACCTTTGATTTGATATACAGAGATGATAAAGGCACCTAGGTTTTAAGTCACTCACTCCACTAAAAGTGTACCGTCACAATTAACCCTTAGTGAACCCCGTTTAGTCCTAACAACCCTTTTCATTGACTTACCCACTAATATTAACCTAAAACCCTTTGTATTTGTTATCACCATTCCTTTTGACTACCCTTATGTCGAGATTTGATTTGATCAGTTGCCTAACTATGATCTTTATTTCAAGTAGTTGAATTTATCCTTTATTATATATTTGACATGTTCTTAAAAAAACGAAGAATATTCACTATTAGTTTTATAAATTCCAATTATTGAAGAAGAAGATCATATCAGAATATTATTATTAGTAGTAAAAGTTAATAATTATTACCAGTTCGATATCTCTATTTAGGTAATTTGTCAGGTCAATCTCGATTCTAACCCTCTAATTTAGCCTATATCCATACCCTTAACCTAAGCCCCGTTACAACCCCGTTAAAGACCTTTTGATTTGTGCATCATCTCATATTATAGTGGTGGAGATTTGATTTTCATGCAAGCCTATGGGATTAACTCTTCATGTTTGACTTTTGAGTGCTTAATTCTGAACCTTAAACACTTCGAATGATTTGAGTGAATCTTTAGTGAGGATGTCAACCCTTGTCGGTTTTGAGTCAGAGGTAATTATTCAGGTAAGGCGAAACACCTATGTTTTCATACTATAAAAACTATGACTTTGATAGTTTGAATCTTTAGGACCCTTTGAATTGAATTGTCCATGTTTGAATCATCTTTAAATTATGATGAAACACTAATGATGAATATTATAAATCAAGGAAGTTTGTTTTAATTGTGAGTCGAGAATTTTGCTTGAGGACAAGCAAAAGCCTAAGTGTGGGGGTATTTGATAAACTATAAAAGTAACATATTTTAAGCCCACATTCAGCATGCTTTTGGATGATTTAAGCCTTAAATTATGTAATTTGGTGCTCCTAATCCTTTGTTTTCATGTTTTATACTCAGAAGAGCACCGGATGACGCAAAGAACGAAAAATGTGCCTAAAACAGAGTAGATGGGTCATATCACGAAATCCACACGGCCTGGGCCCAAGACCACACGGTTGTGCCTCATTCAACAGCTTCGAACACGGCCTGGCCACGACTTACACGGGCGTGTGCCATGGGCGTGTCCTTTCCATGAGAAAGAAGAGTTTCACTCGGATTAGGATACTTAGGGGCAAAGATACATATTCAGAAGCCTATATAAACACCCTACGTATGACCTAAAAGGGGGAAACCCAAGGCTTTAGTCAAGGGGCGTCTAGCTAGGCCAAGGAGGGTAGATTTTTGGAGATTTACTCGAAGATAGCCAGTTGATTCATCTCAAGAAGCCGGAATCATACTCAAGACGGAGGATCTCTCCTTCAATTCCTTCAGGGGGTTTTAGGGATTTCTTAAGTTTTGTTTTATCTTTTCTTTTGAGATGTTTTCCTTTATTGTTATGAACTAAATCCTCAGATACCTGAGGGGATGAAACCTAAGATGAATCTTGTTATCGTTTGCTGAACTATATGATAAATATTAGACTTGTTCTTAATTATGTGTTCTTAATTCTTGTGTTGATATTTTTGGAATATTAATTCAAGTATGATGTGCTTAGGTGGAGGAGCAAAAGTCCTTCCCTAAGAGTAGATCTAGCACAGTTAAGCGAAGTTGATCGCACGCCTAGAGATAGGGTGACGAGATTTTGCCGGATTAAGGTGAAACCTAATATGGGAGTCCATAGATCGAGTTAATGCAATTCTAGGGGTTTTAATTAGAAAGAGATTTCAATTAATCAACCTAGGGTTAGACGTTAGTCACCTCGAGAGAGGAATTAATATAACTTAGGGAATCTTACAGATCAAGTCAAATGAATAAATCGTCTGGTTCAGAGTTAGATAACAAGTGAAGTCTAGGTGGATTCTTCCTTGGGTGTCGTCTTAATCAATTGGTTTTTCTTCAAAGTTGTTTTCCCAAATTCATTCTTCTTTATCTTAGAGTCTTTAGTTTAGTAGTTAGTTAATTTTAGTTTAGATAAACAATTCCCTTAATTTTTAGGCTAATAAATAAAAAGAGAGTTAGTATTAGTACTTTTGGTTCCTTTGGGTTTGACATTCCGGTCTTGCCTTAACTATACTATTGTTCGGTAGGTGCGCTTGCCTCAAATCATTTTCATAGTTAGTTTCCAGGTTCGATCATTCTTTTTATAAATTTTAAGACTTTGACATCACATAAAACAATGATCAGATGTGTCACTATAAATTACAAACTCTTTTCCCGGTTCAGGTTGCACTAAAACCAGTGCCTCAGTCAATAATGTTTTCAACTTCTCAAAGCTTTGCTGACATTTTTCTGACCATTCGAACTTAACATCCTTTTGCAATAGTTTAGTCATAAAAGTAGCAATCATCAAAAATCCTTTGACAAAACATCGGTAATAACCAGCTAAGCCCAAAAAGCTTCTAACCTCTGATACATTCTTCAACGGTTTCTAATCAACAATTACTGATATCTTGCTCAAGTCAACCCGAATACCGTCTCTAGAGACAATATGTCCCAAAAATCTGACTTCTCGGAGTCAGAACTCACTTTTGCTAAACCTTGCAATCAATTTCTTATCTCTCAAGGTCTGCAACACAATTCTTAAATGTTCGGCATGCTTAGACTCATCCCGAGAATAAATCAAAATGTCATATATGAACACAACCACAAACTTATCTAAGTACGGTTGGAAAATTCAATTAATTAAGTCCATAAAAATAACAGGGGCATTAGTTAATCCAAATGGCATAATAAGAAATTCATAATGCCCCTACCTTGTCCTGAAAGTAGTTTTCGGCACATCTGACTCTTTAACTCTCAACTGATAGTAGTCAGAACTCAAATCAATTAGTGTCTTGAATATGTCCTAAACAGATTGTTAATTCTGCTTGTAGGAGTTCACACCAGCTGATTAGCTAGTCAAAATCATGGGACGACATTAAAGAGAATACATGCACTCAACTAGTTCATGGACGGCATTAATAGGGAGCTGTTGATTGCTCTCCTCCAAGTCCCATTTTCGTTAAGAGCAAAGGCCACAAACACATTCACACTAGACCATTCAGTTGCATCTGATTTCACACCTTAGAGGCTGCCTAAATTCGTATGTTCACACTTGGGAGGCTGATTGAATTCTTATGTTCATACCTAAAGCCTATTGAAGTGCCAAGCTAATTTTAATAGCTTAAAAAACCGTTCAGCTAATCAAAGCAGCACATTAAAGCTTGTTTTTTCCTCTTGGCTGAACCTAAAGTGTCCATTCAGCTCATCATTCATTCTAAATTAAGCTAATTGGCCTAGGAAACTACAAGGGACATCCAAGGAAGCTTCTAAGCAATTCCAGCTCAATTAAGATGATCACAAGTTGTCCATTTAGATTACTTAGTGTCCATTCGGCTAGCTTAAGCATTGAGCTATAAATATGAAGCTCTTGATTTGTATTTCAGACTTTTTGAGACTTTTTCTCATTTTTATGAACTTTATACTATTGGTGAGTGTTCATACTCTCATTGTTCTCTCTAGGACTGAATTGACTTATCAAGACTAGTCTTGTGGCGCCATTCCTTCCTTGGTTTCAAACTTATCACTTGTCTAAGTATGGCATTCGTTTATACATGTGGTTCCTATCTGATATAGATAGTGGGTCAAGGTTTACTTTCACTTCCATCACCATTTCTACAGATTTCACCTAAGTGTTGTTTAAGACTCGAGTCAACAATCATCTATATTGTTGGTTCAATCTTGGCTTTAGCCGAATTCACCCATCCATCACCAAACTATCCTTATACCCTTTGTTTTGAACCTATCTTTAAACCCCTCTTTAGCCATTTTCGAAACAACCTGTTCTTACTTAATTTTATGATCGGGCAACCTAAATGACTCAAATCAACACTGAGGCAAGTTCGTATCGTTTGGTATCAGATTCGGTGAAAATTAAGTAAGTATTGATGTTCTTAGTATTCTCAAGTTGTGATTAGTTTAAAAAATTTTCAAACAAAAAAATCATGAAAAAGAAAGAGAAGAAGGTATATATATATGAAGTGCAAAATTTTGAAATATTAAAAAAAAAAAGAGAAAGGATTACGAAAATTTAAAAAAAGTAGAAGAAGAGAAGCTAGTTGTACCAAGTTCCTACTGCCCGGTTCTACTTTACCATCTAACCCAATTTGGCCACACTTCAAACATTTCCATTGTTTTTTCTAACCCACCCTTCTGTCCTAACATCAATCCATATCCAAACCGATCATCACTTATTCTACAACGATTTTTGATTTGTCTAAGTAGTCCATTGAGAATTTCGAGAGGTGAACTTGAGTGGAAAAAGGCAAGAGTGCGGTGAGACTATTCGAGCGAGTAAAAAGCCAAAGTGTGTTAAAATTTCTTTGCAAGAGAAGTTGTGAGATTTGTTGTGTGATTAAACCAAAATGTCAAGAAGTACCGAAAAGATTGTTGATGATGACAGTGTTTTGTCCAATCCAACGTATCATACATTTATTCATGAGATAGACCAAATGCTCAAACGAAAACTAGAACCCATGCTTAAAAGATTGGATCGTGTAGAAGGAAGATTCTCAAAGGAGTCCTTTGTGCAAAATGAACGAAAAGATTCAATTAGGAGAGAGCCACGACTTGATTCCTATTCTTCATGGGATTCAAGTTGGAGTAAAGAAAATCACAAGTTTGAAGCCTTTCGAGGTAGCAAACGAGAAAGCACAAGTAATTCTTCGTATGCACCAAAGTACCCATCCACGAAGGATAATCACGAAGAGGTGAACGAGTTTCGTATGCATCAAGGTATTTGCCCACGGAGGGTTATTCACGAAGAGTTGATCGTAACTTATATGAAGATTCTGCCACTTCTTTCCAACGAAAAGCTTGTCGTTATGATTCTTATATGTTATCTTCTTCTTGTAACGAAAGAACGAGACAAAAAGAAATTAAACGAAAAGAGAGACAAGAAATACTAATAAGAGAAAATGAGCGAATATGGAATGAAATTGGGAGGAGAAAAAAGAAGTGAAAGAAAAATAAATTGAAAAAGAAAAAGAGAGTGAGAAAAAGCAAAACGAGAATAAGATTGAAAAAGCATGTGAGAAAGAAAAGAAAGTTAAAAAAAAAGAGAGAGATTAAAGAAAGAAAAGATGGTGAGCAAGAATCGAGTGTTGTTGAAAAAGAAAATGAAAAGAAGAATGAAAGTGAGTTTTCAACAATAAAAGAGACTGAGGTAAAAGAAAGAGGATTTGAAAATGAGTTAGAAAAGGAGACGAGTGAAAAGGATGCAAGTGAACAAGGAATGTTTTTACTAACCAACATGCGAGTTGTCCTTGTATTGTTTCTTCTTTCCAGGTTTCTAGAGATTCAATTGACAAATTTCAACTTCAATACCTTCCCAATGAGAGACGATTTCAATTAATCGAGAAAGATAAGGTTGAAAGTGAAATCTAACCACAAGTGCTTAAAGGTAAGCAAGGTAGGGAGTCTTTAGCCATTGAATCATGGCAAACCAATTTGAATATTGATGAGAAAATTACCGATGAATTAGTTTTTGAAAGATCTCCTCATTTTGATTTGGTTAATTGCCATTTTCTGTTTAATGTTGACAATTTCGTTTTAAGTGGAGGCATGAGGAGTTCTTCACTTGATTTGTTTTGCATTGAAAAATTTGTTGATGTTGTTTAATTAAATCGACGAATACAAAATGTGATCTTGTGTGATAACGAGTTTTCACGTAAAACGTTTAATCTGTTTGAATGTGATGTTAATGTGAACTCTCTAAAGCTTTGTGCGGAACCCTCATGTATGTGGAAGAATTTTAAGAGGTTTGATTATTTGAATTTTTTTTATGCCTAAATCTTCTTTATTTGGCATGTGTGATTTCTTTGTGAAAACAAAATTTTTGTTGCATTGTGGAACGAGTGATCAAAACCATGTGTTTAAACCCGGGGTATGTGTTCCTAAACTGTTGATAAGTGAATGTGAGCATCGTAATTTCATTGTGAATAAATGTGTTGAACCCTTTCATCTACTCCTAATTTTATCATTATGTTTGAAAACAAAGCATGTGAATCTTGTTGCCTTGGAAAGTCAAAATCAGATTTATGATTCTGAATATTATTCTATATCATTGTCCCAGGGATTTGAACCAAGAATTGTTGATTTCAAAGATTGTAACTATCGAAAGCTTTATTATTCTGGATCGTTATTGAGCGAAATCAAGCATCTTGAATTTTGTGTGAATAGATGTGTGAACAATTTGTACTTGCTTGTTGTTTTGTCTTTAAATCTGAAAATAAAGTTGTTGAACTGTGATAAGTTGCAAATGCTAAATCAAAGTTTTGGTTCTATATTGTTGTTCAAAGGATTAGAGTCATGGGCTTTTGTTGTCCAAAATTATAATTCTCGAATACTTTTGCAAACTCGAGATCGTATTCATGATTCTGGTATATTACCATCGAAGAAATTTTTTATTCATTTTGAAACGGTAAGGCCAACTCATGTTTTGATCCCGACATTGGTTCGTATGTTCAAATTTTGAATAAGATTTCTGAAAGTTCTTTTGAGCTTATAATTTCTAGTGTCACTAATCTATTTCATTCTTGTGTAGGTGACACTTTGGGATGGTTTCCTCTTAAAGAGGGAGGGCATGAACATAACCTGTTTTCTTTTCGAGGCATGTGTGATTTTCAAGTTCTTGGGAGCAACTATGTCAATTTCATAATCAAAAGGGTTCGTGACCTTGAAAGATTTTTCGCAAGCAAATGACCCAATTTGAGCATAAATAGTCTTCAAGAGGGAGGGTATGATGCGATCTCGGCCGCATCATGTTATGACTCAAATCGACGACATCGGGAATAGCCTAAACACGAGAGGCCCAAGTGCAAAATGAAATTTAATTTTGGTTTGTTAATTTGTGTGCAGGTCTTAATTGATCGAACATGGGGTGGAAGCTATTGCTCGCTTTATCAAATAATCAAGGACGTTCAACTCAAGTGTTCCATGCAACTTGTTACAAGATCATTTAGTCGTTCATAACTCATCCTAGCTCATTGAACCCAACATTTTCAGTTTTAGCTTGTGCTTCAATTTGCTGGAATATCTAATTCAGTTTAGCTCAACTTTAGCTTTCTTTAGTTTATGCATTTAAGTTGCTGGAATAATTAATTTGATTTTAGTTAAATTAGTTTAATTAGCTCAAATAATTAATATACTGTTTAAGTTGTGTCATAAATTAAGTAGGATTTAAATATGCATTAATCTGAATGTATTTAATGTGTTTGAGTTTATTTAATGTGTTTTATTTAGTTCAGTAATTTATTATGTCTTAACTTTATTTAATATTCCTTAGTTAGCACAGTTATTTAATATGTCCTAGGATCAGATATTTTAATTGTGTCTAAAGTTTAGATAACTTAATTGGTGTCTTGAATATGTCCTAAACCGATTGTTAATTCTGCTTGTAGGAGTTCAGCTGATTAGCTAGTCAACTTCATGGGACGACATTAAAGAGAATACATGCACTCAGCTAGTTCATGGACGGCATTAATAGAGAGCGGCTGATTGCTCTCGTCTGAGTCCCGTTTTCGTTGAGAGCAAAGGCCACCAGCACATTCACACTAGACCATTCAGTTGCAACTGATTTCACACCTTAGAGGCTACCTAAATTCGTATGTTCACACTTGGGAGGCTGATTGAATTCTTGTGTTCACACCTAAAGCCCATTGAAGTGCCAAGCTGATTTTAATAACTCAAAAAACTATTTAGCTAATCAAAGCAGCACATTAAAGCTTGTTCTTTCCTCTTGGCTGAACCTAAATTGTCCATTCAGCTCATCATTCATTCTAAATTAAGCTAATTGGCCTAGAAAACTACAAGGGACGTTCTAGGAAGCTTCTAAGCAATTCCAGCTCAATTAAGATGATCACAAGCTATCCATTTAGATTACTTAGTGTCCATTCGGCTAGCTTAAGCATTAAACTATAAATATAAAGCTCTTGATTTGTATTGTAGACTTTTTTTGAGACTTTTGCTCATTTTTATGAATTTTATACTATTGGTGAGTGTTCATACTCTCATTGTTCTCTTTAGGACAGTATTGACTTATCAAGACTAGTCTTGTGGCGTCATTCCTTCCTTTGTTTCAAACCTATCACTTGTCTAAGTGTGGCATTCGTTTATACCTGTGGTTCCTATCTGATATAGATAGTGGGTCAAGGTTTACTTTCACTTCCATCACTATTTCCATAGATTTCACCTAAGTGTTGTTTAAGACTCGGGTCAACAATCATCTATATTGTTGGTTCAATCTTGGCCTTAGCTGAATTCATCATCCATCACCAAACTATCCTTAAACCCTTTGTTTTGAACCTGTCTTTCAACCCTTCTTTAGCCATTTTTGAAACAACCTGTTCTTACTTAATTTTATGATCGGGCAACCTAAACGCCTTGAATCAACACCGAGGTGAGTTTTTATCAGCTATACCTTAGGAATCAGAGAGAAAAGGTAGGTAAATGAAGGGGATATAAAGTGGTGAACTAAAGGGGTTAATCGAGGAAGTATCAGGGTCAATATAATGTTCCAAACTATTTTCGTGCTTAAATTGTTTTGTTGTGCTTGTCCTTTAATTCCAAACCAACCTAAGTTGCAGAATGTTACAAGCCAAAAAGTCCTAGGTGATCTAGATGATACTATTCGTGGACAAAGATTAGCTAAATTTTGACATTTCTAGTTACTTGTATTCCTCGAGCATGAATGTAATTTTTTTGTACCTATTTCAATGGATCAATGTACTTACATTCTTCAATTTGTTTACTTTGTAATTTTAAGAACTAATACGTGTGATATTGAAGGTAAGGAGTCAATTGTAAATCGTGTTAGAGTTACGTATTTATTCACAATGTTCTGTGTACATAGCTCTGAACTAGTCTTTGTATATGACATGCTCAAGCACTGTTTGGTTGTTTTATTTTTCTTGTTTGTGTGTGTTTTTATTTTGTTTCTTGAGGACAAACAACGACTTAACTGTGAGGGAGTTTGATCTTCCACAATTCGTTGTGGCAAATTAAGGTCTTTTTGGCACTTAACTAGTTTGTTTTCTAGTATTTTTATATGTTTTTATTACATTTTTTAGTTTTTATTGATTTATGTTTAATAAATGAAAAATAATCATTTTTATGCAATTTTGAGTTATGTTATGACCTAATGGGCCACTACAGGCCTGGAGATGATTTAACGGCTCTATTTAGTATGTAGGGCACTATTTTCAGGCTTAGAAGACGAAGGACGACTGCAGCATCATTACACTAGTCCTGTGGTGTCGTGACACTGGGTAACGATTAGGAAAATTAAGCATGGGTATTTTTGTCCACACAATGAACTCCAATCAGATTTTTGGGTTGTTTAGCAACCCTAATTAGGTTAGATCATAAACTTTATAAATAGGCATGTTTAGCCTCATTTTAAGAGGCTTGGCCAAGTGAGCCACTAAGTTAGTTTTAGGGTTTTAGTTTAGTTTTTATTTTATTTCAATTTAGTCCTTTAGACAACTTTTGTTCTTGTTTAACTTTGATTTGATTCTGATCCAAGCTTTTAGTTTAGAAATTTTTCGTTATTTCTTTGTAGATTTCAATTGCAATTGGAGTGATCTTTGTGACTGTTAAAGGAAATTCCGCTTCCGAGCACGAATTGATATCAAAACGGATTTATTTTCCTATTCCCTTCTTTTATTTAATTTACTGCTTTGTTTGTTAAATATGTGTTTAGGGATTATTGCATGTAAATCCATGAATAGCTAATTTTCTTATGGAGATTAACAAACGGATGTGTGATTAATTAAAAAATAGCTTAGGGTTTAAATCTAAGTTAGTTGGTTTAAATTATGTGCGATTAAACCCTAGAAAGTGATGCCCCTATGAAGTAATTTAGGATAAACGAGATCGAGAGATAAGTTTACCGAGAAAATCATAATTTATCCAAGTCAAGAAAGTGAAGCCAAGAGGTAAGCGTGTATTGGTTTATTAGTTAATTAGTTAGAACCCAAGAGGCAATAACTGGTTAATTAATAGCTAACTTAATAAAACCTGAGTTCTAAATTTAATTAGGAACACTGAAGTGAGTTAATCTCCTGCCTATTTTTTAGATTTTTTTAGATTTTATTTCGATTGTTAATTGGTCATTTTTAGTTTAGATACTTTTATGTTAGTTTAATTAATTCATTTTAATTTAGTTTTTCATAATATAATTTTAAATTAATACTACTAGTGTAGAAAATTAAGTTAAGTTTAATTCAACCTCCCTTGGGTACAATCCTCGGAATGTTTCCCGAAGTGTTTCATTGTAACATTCTTTACTATATTACAATTTGACCTGTATATTTGCAAACACCGTTGTTTAATTATATATTTATTTGTTGCAATATTTCCAATCTAGATTTTTGCACATCTGGTGGCGGTCAATGTCGCAACACAACCCTAAATGAAAACCAAAAGAGAAAATTGTCGTTGGTGTTGTGACGTAGACGTGAGGGTGTCGCAACACAGTTGTGAGAAGGCCACTTAAAGGAGAAAGGGTGTTTTCACCTGTACAACTCAACTTAATGATGTTTAGTCATTCATATTAGGTCAAAATGAGGCAGCTAGCCTTGATCTTATAAATACCATTACTCATAATTGTTTAAGGGACTTTTTTTCCCTTCCATTTTTTACTTCTATTCTTAGTTTTTAGGGTTTTACTTTTAGTTTTTATTTTTGTTCTTGTTTTGTTCATTCAGTTGATTCAAACTGTGGATCACTTAGATTCTGTCAAGGATTGCACTTCAAGTCATCAATACGATCTTCAGAATCTTTTTATTTCTCATTATTTTATTTTGCAATATTTAAATGTTTCAATTCAAAACTATGATGATGTCTGATAGATCTATGTGTAACTAAAATCCTAAAGAGATTAACAAGCGAATGTGGAAATAGTTAACAATTATTTAAGGGTTTTTTAGTGGATCAATTGGTTTGGTAAAAGAGAACTTAAACCCTAGGATTGATGACCCTAGGAAGTTATCTAAGTATAGAGGAATCCAAGAGGAGAAGTCTACTGGGCACCCCTTAGCCTGACCCAGTTTGACCTGTGGCATCGGGAGCTAAGTAGTGCTTGCCAACTCATGTGTTGCAGATTCTCGTCAGCTTGTGTCAGCAGCACCGTGTAGTTACATCTTGACTGTAACACCCCTAACCCAAGACCGTCGCCAGAATAGGGTTAAGAGGCATTACCGATTAACATCTAGAATTTACGACACAAAGTTAATCATCTTCAATCACATTCATTTACAATCATGGTGTCCATTATCAAGGTCTACGAGACCTATTTCACATACTAAAGAGGAGTCAGGACTAACCCGAAACACATACAAAATTTCATGAAAGTTTAAAACTTTTCTAAAATTTAGGGGAGACACGGCCGTAGGAGGAGACCGTGTGTCCTCCACGGCTGCTAGACACCCCCGTGTGTCCTCCCCGTGGTCATATACTGACTTAATTCCCACGGCCACCCAGCACGCCCGTACACTGAGCCCATGCACTCTTATGCCATATTCTGACTTCTCCTCCATGGCCATCAAGCACGCCCGTGTGCCATGGCCGTCTGCTTTAAGCTAGCTACTGACTTGTACACCACGGCTAGCTGACACCCCGTGTCGAGGCCGTGTGCTACTAGGTTGTATCCTGCCAATTCACCCACGGTCTTTAGGCACACCCATGTGCCTAGACCGTGTAACATTATAGGCCATTTTGCAAGGCCAAAATGCCACCCACTTAGGGTCAAACTTACAAGCACCACATACCAAAACATATTATGCACATAAGGCAACCAAAAACTTACCAATATGACTATTCAATCATGCATTCAATTCCCATTCCAACCATAACAAATTCAATACCAAAACTTATCTTGTCACAGGCATAATACATTCAATACCAAACATCATTCCTTTCCAATTTCACTAATTCATTCTAGCATTTTATCAACACAAAGTTACCATTCAATAGTCAATTTCTCAACCCACAAACCTGCTGAAAGATGCATCACATAAACCAAATTCATTCATGTTAAAACTAGCACATATCTAGCCACATCTCATGGCTACTTACAAACATCAAACATGATTCAAATGACCAGCCTATACATGCCATATTTAACTATGTACATCTTTCCAAAATACCCCAAAATTGATTGGCGATAGTGTGACTGAGATGCTGACGATTCCCCGATCCGAGCTAGCTTTACTGACACTGCAAAGTAGAGAAACAAATCACATAGTAAGCTTTATAAAGCTTAGTAAGTTCATAACATAATACATAATATCAACATGTCATCACATAGATTAATTCTCTCTTATCCATACCATATCATCCATAGCCAAAATACTCTTTCATCCATCTAAAGCATTATCTATAAATTCATCAACCACAAAGGTTCGAGACATACCTTGGCTAACACATAGTATTCAATTTCCAAGCTACTCAATGCTTGATATTACTTGTTGATCATCATTTGATATTCATTCAACTTAATTGCACACTCAGTGCTTAATACACGGTTATACATATTAGTCATCGCACACATAGTGCCCAAATCTTTCAACCGACTTATCTTGGTAACGCACACCCAGTGCCAATTTTATAAATCGAAGCTTTTATAACATCGCACACACAGTGCTATTCATTTCTGTTTCGATTTTAATGTCGCACATTTAGTGCCCTTAACATAACCTTGCACATAGCATCTCAATCTCTGTAACATCCTGAAATTGGGCCTAGTAGGATTGGGCCCAATGGGCCTTGAGCGTAGTAGCGTTTAAAATTTTTGAAGAACAAGAGATCAGCTTTAGTGCAAGTTGGACTTATTAGGTGAGTGATTTTGGAAGGTTAGAGGGCTTCTATGAAGTCCCGAGATCAAACTTTGGCTTTAGGGAAAATTTGGTTTTAAGTGGAAAAAACCCTGGAAGTTAGTAGGTAGGCTTTAAGAATAAAATATGGAGAAAAATGACACAAGTGGAGGTGTGGTGTAGTGGCAAAGTGACGCCACTTAGGAAGCAAGGGGGTGACGCCACAAGGAAGGAAGGAGGTTCAAGTCTTGGCTTTTGCATTTCGGTTTTCTTTTTACATGGACCTTAGAATTGGGCTATAGATTTATATTTAGTTTCACATGGTTTAAGACACAAGAGGAGCTTGTGGCCAAGTGGTTAGCGGCGTGGATTATGTTGCAAGGGAGCCTGGGTTCGAATCTCATGAAAAGCAAGGGAGTATTTATTTTGCGAATTGGACGGGAAGAGTTTGAGTTGGATTTAAACTCTACTGACGGAAGGATCCCACATCAGAAAGATACAAAGAAGGAAGGTGAGAAGCTAGCTATATATATATATAGCATTCTAGGAGGAGGATGAATACACCTTGGAGGGCGTTTGGGCACATGAGTGGTCGGAGCGCGGATTAGCACCAGATTCCTATCAGGTGTGTAACTCTTTCTACTCTAGCTGTAGAGCGGCAAATGTCGAAGTGCCGATCACGAAAATAGTAGCCACACGAGCGTGCGAGCGCACGTGTGGGGCTTCGACGTGATAATTGAGGCCATCAGTAGTATTCTTGTGGGTTAAGGCTGCTTGGGCCACGATGGGCCGAAGTGGGCCTAAAGGGCTCGTGGACCCAATTGACTAAAATTGTATGATGGTGTAGTATATAGTGAACTAGACTAGGTGAATCTTATATATGTGGCTAGATTTGTGTTAGATGGGCCACACGAGCGTGTGGGCCCGAATGGGCCGAAATTGGGTTTTAAGCCCAATAGTCCGGTACGAGCGGAAATGGTAGTTGAGTCGCTCGAGGGGACATTAGGCCTTCGGAAAGGCCATTGCAGGTGCAAAATTATTGAAATACCCTCGATAGGTAAATTACGAAAATACCCTTGATAGGTAAAATTACTGATGTACCCTTAGAGGTTGATTAGCTTGATTATGTTGTATTATGTCTATCTGATTATGATGGTAACTCATGTTATACTTATATTTGATATATGTTTTGCATACATGACATACTGCATACACGAATTATTATGTCATAATGCATGGACTTTGGGATATAAATGATTTAAAGGGGAAGTGTATATTGGTGACTCTGTCACGATTGATGATGGCCTCGAGCCTCATCGTGGATTTTTGTGATTTAATCATGTGGATTTAGTGGCTAGACCACTTATGTGGACTTTGAGCGCGGTGTCCACAAAGATAGACGCCAAAGAGGTGTGTAGTGGATGGAGGGTTGATTGTAGAAATCCCCAGGTGTATATGAGGATGGATGTACGGGTGGTGTGTAGCGGATGGAATATTAGGTTGGGTTGGGATTGCATTGCACTTATTATTTGATATGCCATGATATTAGGGCTAAGGCCCAATTTACTTCTGTGGGCTTAGGCCCAGTTATCGTTGTAAGGGGAATTGCACACTGAGTTTTCGTAAACTCACCCCCTCTTTTTAAATGTTTCAGGTAATCATTAGATCACGAATTGGGAGCTGAGGCGGACCTGTGGTGGCCATGCAATGTTTTCTCGTAAACTCATTTCGTTTATTTGGACTTATTTTTATTTGGGTTTTGTTATGTAATAAGGCCACTATAACTTTAATTATGCTATTTGATTTAGCTTTTAATTTGATTACTGCCTATTATTATTCAATGTGCGATACGGGATTTTCCTAAACCCTTAATAACTGTTTTTCAAAATGTTAACAAAAAGGATAACAGTCAATAAATATTTAAACTCGAAATTTTTAACAAACGCACAGTTTTTAAACAACCTTTTATGTGACATGCCAGATCCGGTCATAACTTCTAGGCCGGGTTTGGGGTGTTACAATCTCATACACATATACACATTCATTTCATAATACAAAATCATATGTTAACAACATGTATTATATCCGAACTTACCTCGAACGTCGACTATCAATACGGTCGATTAATCAAGCACTTTATCTTTGCCTTGATCTCGATCTGAACCTCTTCTCTCTTGGTCTATACACATTTAAATTCAATCCATTCTATCACCATTTCATTCAATTTAGTCCACATACACACATTTAGGGCATTTTGCATAATAGCCCTCATATTTTCACATTTTGACACCTTAGTCCCTATTTCACAAAATCACCAAATTTACAAAATCCACACATACACATACCTAGCCGATTACATATACATCACACATAAGCCCACATTTTTCATCAAATTCACAATTTAGTCCCTCAATTTACCATTTCTTCAATTTAGCCCTATTTAGCTAAATTCTTCAAAATTTCATGAGCAAAGTATATCCATCTAGCTCATATCTTTCATTTAACACCATAAAACACCACAAGGCTCAACATAGCATCAATGGCATCTCACACAAACATCATCAATACTCAAAATTAATACATGGATTTGATAGCTCTCGAAGCAACGATTACAAAAACGTAGAAATTATCAAAAACCGACTCAAAACATACCTTAATTTAGCTAAGTAAGTGCCGAAAATCTCAAAGCTTCAATGGCTATCACTTTTCTCTAGTTTCGGTGGAAAGATGAGTAGAAATTAGACATTTTAATGCTTTGTTTTGTTATAAAAATAACCTAATTATCAAACACCAAATTTGCCTTTAATGAAATGTTTATAAAATCATTTAAATTATGGACATAATAGTCCATCAACCACCCCACTTACTAAATTATGGATCAATTGCCTAAAAAGGTCTCCTCATTTAAAAGCCAACAAAAATTAAGTACTCATAAATCAGCACACAACATTTTTCACTTATGCAATTAAGCCCTTTTTCTTAATTCGACACACAAACGATCAAATTATCACACAGAATTTTCCCACAGACTAAGTTACATATCATTCACATAGAAAATATCATTAAAATATTTTTACGACCTCGGATTTGTGATCTCAAACCACTGTCCCGACTAGGGTCTAAACCGGGATGTTACAACTCTCACCCCTTAGGGATTTTCGCCCCCGAAAATCTTACCAGTGAATAGATAGGGATGTTGCTCTCTCATAACATTCTCAGATTCCTACGTAGCCTCCTCAATCCCGTGTTTGTGCCATAATACTTTCACTAAGAAAATTCTTTTGTTTCTCAACTCTTTAATCTCTTGCGCCAAAATTCAGATCAGTTCTTCACTATACGACAAGTTTGATGATTCTCAACCTCAGTAGGAGTAATTACATGAGACGGGTCTGATCTGTACCGTCGAAGCATTGACACATGAAACACATTATGAATCTTTTCTAACTCAGATGGCAATTTCAGTCTATAAGCAACCGACCCAACTCGTTCAATAACCTCATACGGTCCGACGAACCTCAGACTTAGCTTGCCTTTTCGGCCAAATCGAAGTATTTTCTTCCACGGAGACACTTTCAAAAACACTTTATCACCAACCTCAAACTCAATATCTTTTCTTTTCAAATCTGCATAAGACTTCTGACAATCTGAAGCTGCTTTTAAATTGTCACGAATTATCTTCACTTTCTGTTCGGTCTCTTTTATCAAATCAATCCCGCGAATCTTATTCTCACTCAGCTCAGTCCAATATAATGGAGTTCGACACTTTCGACCATAAAGAGCCTCATAAGGTGCCATTTTAATGCTAGATTGAAAACTGTTGTTGTACGCAAACTCAATCAAGGATAAGTGTTTTTCCCACGTATTGTCAAATTCAAGTATGCAACATCTCAGCATGTCTTCGAGAACTTGAATGATTCACTCGGATTGACCATCTGTTTGCGGATGAAAAGTAGTACTAAAATGTAATTTCGTGCCTAAAGCATCTTGCAATTTCTTCCAAAATCGCGATGTAAATTTCAGATCTCTGTCAGACACTATAGATAACGGTACTCCGTGTAATCTCACAATCTCATCAATATACAGTTCAGCTAACTTATCTAAAGTATAATCGATTCTCACCGAAACAAAATGAGCTGATTTCGTTAATCTATCCACTATCACCAGATTGTATCTTTCTTACCCGAAGATAAGGGCAACCCCAACACAAAGTCCATCGTAATTCTTTCCTATTTCCACTAAGGAATCATAATCGGTTGTAACAAACCAGACGGAACTTGATGTTCAGCTTTGACTTGCTGACAAACTAAGCATTTCGACACAAAGTCAGAAATATCTCTTTTCATGCCATGCCACCAATAGAACTGTTTCAGATCATTATACATCTTTGTACTCCCCGGATGTACAGTCAAATGACTACTGTGAGCTTCAGTCAAAATCATCGAAATCAACCCTGAATTTCTCGAAACATAAATCCGATTTTTGAATCTCAAACAATCATCACTATCAACTCAAAATTCTGATACATCTGAATCACACTGAACTCTTTTTGCTAACAACTCATTATCACTCTTTTGAGCCTCACAAATCTGTTGTAAGAACAATAGTTTTACTTTCAATTCAGCTACCACCGTATTATCATCACACAGATCTATCTGATTACTCAAAGCTCGCAAAGCATATAACAATTTACGACTCAAGGCATCAGCCACAACGGTAACTTTACCCGGGTGGTAATCTATCACAAGTTCGTAGTCTTTCAACAATTCTAACCATCTTCTCTGTCGCAAGTTCAAATCTTTCTGAGTCATCAAATACTTTAAACTCTTATGATCAGTATAAATATGACCTTTCTCATCAAATAAGTAATGACGCTCTATTTTTAATGCAAATACAATTGCAACTAACTCAAGGTCATGTGTTGGATAATTCTTGTCATGCGGTTTTAACTGTCTCGAAGCATAAGCAATGACTTTCCCTCTTGCATCAGCACACAAACCCAAACCATTCAACGATGCATCACTGTAAACTATGAACTCTTTACCCGATTCGGGTTGAATCAACACTGGTGCTTCTGTTAACAACACTTTCAACTGCTCAAAGCTCTACTGGCACTTTTCTGACCATTCGAATCTAACATCTTTCTGTTACAATTTTGTCAACGGAGTCGTAATCATCGAGAAGCCTTTCACAAATCATCTATAATATCCTGCTAGTCCCAGAAAACTACGGACTTCAGACACATTTCTCAGAGGCTTCCACTCCAAAATAGCAGAGATTTTACTCAGATCAACTTGTACCCCAGCAGCTGATACAACATGTCCCAGAAAACTAACCTCACGCAACCAAAATTCATATTTGCTAAACTTTGTATACAATTGTTTCTCACGTAGTGTTTGTAGCACGATTCTCAAATGTTCGGCATGCTGTGTCTGATCACACGAATAAATCAGAATACCATCAATGAACACCACCACAAAGCGATCCAAATAGGGTCTAAAAATCCGATTCATCAAATCCATAAACACTGCAGGAGCAATTGTTAATCCGAAAGGCATCACTAAGAATTCATAATGTTCGTACCTCGTTCTGAAAGTAGTTTTCGGCACATCAGCTTCCTTAACCCTTAACTGATAGTAACCAGACCTCAAATCTATCTTAGAAAACACTGTAGCTCCTCTCAACTGATCAAACAAATCATCGATACGAGGCAATGGATATTTTTTCTTTATTGTCACTTTATTCAGCTGTCGATAATCAATACAGATTCTCATAGTCCTGTCTTTCTTTTTCACAAATAACACAGGAGCTCCCCAGGGTGAGAAACTCGGTCGTGTAATTCCTCTATCAGTTAATTCTTGCAACTGTGATTTTAACTCTTTCAACTCTGTTGGTGCCATTCTATACGGAGCTATAGAAATGGGAGTGGTTCTTGACACTAACTCGATACCAAATTCCACTTTCCGAATTAGAGGAAATCCCGACAGCTTTTCAGGAAACATATCTGGAAACTCACATACCACAGGAACTGGTTCAACTTTCTTTTCCAACACTTTTGTATCAATCACGTATGCCAAATAAGCTTCACAACCCTTTCTCACATAGTTCATGGCTTTCATCGCAGATACGACAGCTGGTAACCCTTTCATATCATTGGATTCAATTCGAACTAGCTCACCGTTCTGACTTCTCAATTCAATACTCTTTCTTTTACAATTCACGATGGCATTATGCAGAGTAAGCCAATCCATACCCAAAATTATGTCAAATTCATCAAAGGGAAGCAACATCAAATTAACCGGAAAGTATATATCAGGAAACATCAATGGACAATTCTTATACACCTTATCCACCCAGACACACTTGCCTAAAGGGTTCGACACTCTAACCACAAATTCAGTAGACTCAACGGGTAGAGTTTTACTCGATACTAAATTCACACACACATAGGAATGAGTTGACCTCGGATCTATCAATGCAATAACATCAATATCAAATAAAGTGAAAGTACTAGTGATGACGTCTGGAGATGATGCTTCCTCTCGTGCACGTATAGCATAGGCTCCGGCAGGTACTCTCGCTTCTGACCTCACAGTTGTGTCATTTGTCCCTCTCTGACTTTCACCCACATTTTGGGTGCTTCTGGGTGGTCTACCCCTAGCCGTCACATTACTCGATCTTTCATTCTGAACATTTTCCTCTTCGACCATTTTCGGGCAATCTCGAATAAAATGATCTCGAGATCCACACTTGTAACAAACTCTATTGTTATAATTGCCCCAGTACTCTCCCACATGTCTTCCACACTGTCTGCACTCAAGCTTGTTACTCTTAACACTGCCAACACTTCATTCGTTCGGAGCTTGAATTCGTAAACCAGTACTTTGTCTCGAACAATCTTTACTTGGATGTCTAAATGAAGCATTTGAACGATGGCTTGTATCTCTATATCTCTTAGTAGAAGGTCGAGAAAATTTATTCATCGATCTCTTTCTTTCCTCCTGAGCTTCTGAATCAGATTTCTTCTTTTCTTTACTGAGTTCCTCGGCTTTACATGCTCTCTCAACCAGTACAACAAATTCATTTATATCGAGTATCCCAACCAATAAATTGATGTCTTCATTCAATCCCTCTATGAAATGTTTGCACATAGTAGCTTCGGTCGAGACATATTCTCTCGCATATTGACTCAATCTTACAACTCTCGCTCGTACTCAGTAACAGACAAACGGCCCTGTTTCAATTCTAGAAACTATTTACGTTTCTGATCAATGAAGCGTTGACTGATATACTTTTTTCTGAACTTAGCTTTATAGAACTCCCATGTGATTCTCTCCCTCGGAACCACAGATATCAACGTTTTCCACCAGTTGTAAGTCATGTCTCTCAACAAGGAAACTGCACACTTAATGCACTCATCAAGGTTCAACGACATCTCATCGAATACTCTGATTGTATTTTCAAGCCAAATCTCGGCTCGATCAGCATCGTCATCTGATGTGGCCCTAAACTCTTCGGCCCCATATTTTCAAATCTTGTCTACAAGTGGTTTATTCAATCTGTTCAGATCTACAACTTGAGGCACAACAGGTACTTGCAGGGGTGGAGGTTGTGGAGCAGCCGGATTCATTCGAACGAACTTCGTAAACCACTCGCTCATCATTCGAAAGAAGGCTTGCTTAACCTCTCCTCCCTCACCACTATCATTCGGCCTTGATGTGGCCGGCACTGTCCCTTGAGCGGGAGCAGGCGCATTACTTTCTACATCGTCAGCAACTGCTCGATAGGGATCCATTGCTATATAAAAACACATTTTTAGCTGTCAGTATTCATCACACTATCGCAATTTCAAATATGGCATGTATAGCTAGACACACACGCGCTACGTTAGTCCAAGAATCGACTAAAATGTAGCTCTGATACCAATAAAATGTAACACCCTAACCCGAGACTGTTGCTAGAATAAGGTTAAGAGGCATTACCGATCAATCAAAATATTTAACATCTAGAATTTATGACACAAAGTCAATCATCTTCAATCACATTCATTTACAATCATGGTGTCCCTTATCAAGGTCTACGAGACCTATTTCAATACTAAAGAGGGGTCAGGACTAACCCGAAACACATACAAAATTTCATAAAAGTTTAAAACTTTTCTAAAATTTAAAGGAGACACGGCCGTAGGAGGAGATCGTGTGTCCTCCACGGCTGCTAGACACCCCTGTGTGTCCTCCCCGTGGTCATATACTGACTTAATTCCCACGGCCACCAAGCACGCCCATGCACTGAGGCCGTGCACTCTTATGCCATATTCTGACTTCTCCTCCACGGCCACCAAGCACGCCCGTGTGCCATGGCCGTGTGCTCTTAGCTAGCTACTAACTTGTACACCACGGCTAGCTAACACCCCCGTGTCGAGGCCGTGTGATACTTGGCTGTATCATGCCAATTCACCCACGGTCTTTAGGCACGCCCGTGTGCCTAGACCTTGTGACATTATAGGCCATTTTACAAGCCCAAAATGCCACCCACTTAGGGTCAAACCTACTAGCACCACATACCAAAATATATTATGCACATAAGGCAACCAAAAACTTACCAATACAACTATTCGATCTATGCATCCAATTCCCATTCCAACCATAACAAATTCAATACCAAAACTTATCTTGTCACAAGCATAATACATTCAATACCAAACATCATTCTTTTTCAATTTCACTAATTCATTCTAACATTTTATCAACACAAAGTTACCATTCAATAGTCAATTTCTCAACCCACAAACCATGCTAAAAGATGCATCACATAAACCAAATTCATTCATGTTAAAACTAGCACATATCTAGCCAAATCTCATGGCTACTTACAAACATCAAACATAATTCAAATGACCAGCCTATACATGCCATATTTAACTATGTACATCTTTCTAAAATACCCCAAAATAGATTGCCGATAGTGTGACTGAGATGCTGACGATTCCCCGATCCAAGCTAGCTTTATTGACACTGCAAAGCAGAGAAATAAATCACCACAGTAAGCTTTATAAAGCTTAGTAAGTTCATAACATAATACATAATATCAACATGTCATCACATAGATTAATTCTCTCTTATCCATACCATATCATCCATAGCCAAAATACTCTTTCATCCATCTAAAGCTTTATCTATAAATTCATCAACCACAAAGGTTCAGGACATACCTTGGCTAACACATAGTATTCAATTTCCAAGCTACTCAATGCTTGAAATTACTTGTCGATCATCATTTGATATTCATTCAACTTAATCGCACACTCAGTGCTTAATACACAATCGTACATATTAGTCATCGCACACATAGTGCCCAAATATTTCAACCGACTTATCTTGGTAACGTACACTCAGTGCCAATTCTATAAACTGAAGCTTTTATAACATCGCACACACAGTGCTATTCATTTCTTTTCGATTTTAATGTCGCACACTTAGTGCCCTTAACATAACCTTGCACATAGCATCTCAATCTCATACACATATATACATTCATTTCATAATACAAAATCATATTTTAACAACATGTATTATATCCGAACTTACCTCGAACGTCGACTATCGATACGGTCGATTAATCGAGCACTTTATCTTTGCCTTGATCTCGATCCGAACATCTTCTCTCTTGGTCTATACACATTTAAATTCAATCCATTCTATCACCATTTCATTCAATTTAGTCCACATACACACATTTAGGGAATTTTGCGTAATAGCCCTCATATTTTCACATTTCGACACTTTAGTCCCTATTTCACAAAATCACCAAATTTACAAAATCCACACATACACATACCTAGCCGATTACATATACATCACACATAAGCCCACATTTTTCATCAAATTCACGATTTAGTCCCTCAATTTACCATTTTTTCAATTTAGCCCTATTTAGCTAAATTCTTCAAAAATTCATGAACAAAGTATATCCATCTAGCTCATATCTTTCATTTAACACCATAAAACATCACAAAGCTCAATATAGCATCAATGGCATCTCACACAAACATCATCAATACTCAAAATTAATACATGGGTTTGATAGCTCTCGAAGCAATGATTACAAAAACGTAGAAATTATCAAAAACCGACTCAAAACATACCTTAATTTAGCTAAGTAAGTGTCGAAAATCTCAAAGCTTCAATGGCTATCTCTTTTCTCTAGTTTCGGTGGAAAGATGAGTAGAAATTAGACATTTTAATGCTTTGTTTTGTTATAAAAATAACCTAATTATCAAACACCAAATTTGCCCTTAATGAAATGTTTATAAAATCATTTAAATTATGGACATAATAGTCCATCAACCACCCCACTTACTAAATTATGGATCAATTACCTCAAAGGGTCTCCTCATTGAAAAGGCAAAAATAATTAAGTACTCATAAATCAGCACACAGCATTTTTTACTTACGCGATTAAGTCCTTTTTCTTAATTTGACACACAAACGATCAAATTATCACATAGAATTTTCACACAAACTAGGTCACATATCATTCACACAGAAAATATCTTTAAAATATTTTTACGACCACAGATTTGTGGTCTCAAACCACTGTTCCGGCTAGGGTCTAAACTGGATGTTACATTGACCATCAGCTTGTGTGAGCAGACCCATTGATAGCTCGAGAGTGAGCATTTTATGAGATATGAAATTGAGATAGCTATGGCTATGTATTGGCACTTAGGGTGCGAGATTCCAAAGTATCTGATATTATTCCAAATGTTTCAACAGGTATACCAATGGTATGAAAGTGTATGGGATTTATACGTATCAGTACAGGTATGTACATAACCATATAAGCATTGGATTCATGATTTTGATGACTTTTATAAGTAACTACTTGAATGAATATAAGATAGCTTTATGGTTAAATGGAATTGTAGTAAACTATGTTTATATTACCTGATTTGTGAATGAATGGTAAGTTATACTTATTAACCATATGAGCTTACTAAGCTTTATAGCTTACTCTATTTATTTTTTTGTGTTTTATAGTAATTATTGAAGCTAGCTCGAATTGGGAGTCGTCGGAGATTTCATCACACTCTCAAGCTATCATTTTGGTACTTTTGAACTTATGTATTTGGTTATATAGCATGTATAGGAGTTGTGGTTAATTTGGTCTACAGTTTGGTAATGGATTTAGCCATTTAATTTGGCTTGTAAATGATGAATGCTTGGTTATGTGTATAGCCATGTAATTTGGCTTATTTTGGCATGCTTGGTGATGTATAAATATATATATGAAAATGGCCTTTTGATATGTTATCTATAATTGCTATATAAATGCTTGTTGTAAATTGGTATTTGGAGTACCAAATGGTTGAAATTTGAAATTGGTATACTTGTGGTTTTAGGTAAAGTGATGTATAATTGAAAGTGACCATATTGATGATTTGAGAATGTGAATTTGTTATGAAACTGAATGGCTTATTGTGATACGTGTGCCTTGTATTTGATGGTAATGATATAGCATGAATTGAACTTGGTTTTGATGAGTTTAAATGCCATTTGAAGATATGGTCATATGCAATTTGGTTTGTGTAGGTAAATACAAATTTGGGTAAGAATGATGGCTTGGTAAATAGCCTATTTTTGTCCACACGGACAGAGACACAGGCGTGTTCTCAGTCGCATGTAACACACGGTCAAGTGACGCGGCCGTGTGTCTCCTGGTGTTTAATTAGAAACCAAGTCAGTATGCTCCACACGGCCAAGCACACGGGCGTGTGACTTGGTCGTGTGGCATAAGTCAGTATACCCTACAGTTTTGGCACGGCCTGGTACAAGGCGTGTGAGGCCATTTCGAAGGGCACACGGACTAGTCACACGGGCGTGTGGTTGGCCGTGTGACCCAAGATAGAGAGTTACACGGGGTCAGACACGGGCTGGGACACGGCCATGTGATCCCATTTTGAATGTCCACACGGCCTTTGGCACGGGTGTGTCTTTGGCCGTGTGAGACACACGGCCAGGCCACACGGGCGTATGTCCCCTGTATTTTGAAAAATTTTCTAAGTTTTCCAAAAAATTTCCTGAGTTATCGGTTTTGTCCCGAACCACTTCTAATGCATGTTTTGGGCTTCGTAGACTCGTATTAGGGACGATATGGATGATTGTGAATGATTTTTATTTGGGATGGAAAAATGTATGAGAAATGTATGATTGTTTTTGTAATAAGTTCGATAATGCTCCGTAACCTTATTCTAGCAATGGATACGGGTTAGGGGTGTTACATTTGTTGGTATTAGAGCTACAGTTTAGCCGATTCTCGGGCTAACGTAGCGTATGTGAGAGTCTAGCTATACATGCCATATATATCCTATGATAGTGTAATATCTCTTGACAGTTTTAAATCGTGTTTTCATATAGCTATGGATCCAAATCGAGCAATGACTGATGATGTTGAAAGTAATGCACCAGCTTCCATTCACGGAGTAGCGCAGTTTGAGTCAAGACCTATGTCTGGGAGTCTAAGAGAAGAGGCCAAGGAAGCCTTCTTCCAAATGATGAACGAGCGGTTCACTAAGTTTGTCCGAACAAATCCAGCTGCTCAGCAACCTCCACCACACCTATTCCCCAACTGGTTCCCGTAACTCCTCATGGTTTGGAACCTTTTCGTTTGAGTAAGCTGCATGTGGATAAAATTTAAAAATAGGGGGCTGAAAAGTTTAGAGCTATAGTTGATGACGATTCTGAGAGAGTTGAGTTTTGGCTTGAGAATAAAATCTGAGTATTTGATGAACTATTTTGCACGCCACCTGAATGTGTTAAATGCGCCATATCACTTTTGAGAGATACTACATATCAATGGTGGAACACTTTGATATCTGTGGTGTCGAGAGAAAGAGTCACATGGGAATTCTTTCAAACCGAGTTCAAAAAGAAATACATAAGCCAGCGTTTGTTGATAAAAATTGCAAAGAATTTCTAGAGTTGAAATAGGGTCGTATGTCTATAACCGAGTATGAAAGAGAATTTGTGAGACTCAGTAAATATGCTCGAAATGTGTCTCCACTGAAGTAATTATGTGTAAGCAATTCAAAGATGGGTTGAACGAAGACATTAGACTTTTAGTCAGGATTCTAGAATTGAAAGAATTTGTTGTGTTAGTTGCCAGAGCATGCAAAGCTAAGGAACTAGGCAAAGAAAACAGAAAAACTGATTCTGAGGCTAGAGACTTGAGAAAGAGATTAATGAGTAAACCCTATCACTCCTCGTTAAAGAAACCACGGGATTCGTATAATCGTTTGAATGCTTCAGTGGGGTATTCTAATAGAGATCGTGGGAAGCAATATACGAGTCCTAAAGCTCAAGCCACTTCAGTATCGAGCATTGGTAGTGTTAGAACCAACAAACCCGAGTATCAATAGTATGGAATACGGCATTTTGGAGACTGCTAGATAAATAACAAAGGTTGTTTCAAATGTGGCTCGCAAGATCACTTTATTTGGAATTGTTCTAAGTTACCTTAGAAAGATAAATTTCTGAATACAAGACCGAGTAACACAGCTACTAGAGGGAGACTATCTAGAAATACGGGAAATATGACTAGTAGTAAAGGTGCGACAAAGGACTCTATTGTGAGATCTGAGGCTCGAGCGCCAGCCAGAGCTTACACTATTCGCACTCGCGAAGATGCATCTTCACCAGATGTTATCACCGGTACATTTTCTCTCTATGACACTGATGTAATTGCTTTGATTGATCCTAGATCGACTCATTCATATGTTTGTATGAATCTAATGTCTAGTAAAAGTTTTCCTGTTGAGTCAACTGAATTTGTGATTAAAGTATCGAACCCCCAGGCAAATATGTCCTAGTTGATAAAGTTTGCAAGAACTGTCCTTTGATGACTCGGGGTTACTATTTTCTGGTTGATTTGATGCTTTTACCGTTTGATAAATTCGATGTAATTTTGGGTATGGATTGGTAGACTCTGCATGATGCTGTTGTGCATTGTAGACGAAAGATTATTGAATTGAAATGTCAGAATAGTGAAAATCTTCGAATTGAATCTGATGATTTGAGTGGATTACCTATTGTGATATCGATAATGCTAGCCTTGAAACATGTGAGAAAAGGTTGCGATGCTTATCTTATGTATGTATTGGATACAAAAGTGTCTGAATCGAAGATTGAATCAGTGCCAGTGGTTTGTGAATACCCGGATGTGTTTCCAGAAGAGTTACCTGCGTTGCCCCCGATCCGAGAGGTTGAATTTGCTATTGAATTAGTATCGGAAACATCACCGATATCGATAGCTCCGTACAGAATGGCTTCAACAGAATTGAAAGAGTTGAAAGCTAAATTGTAAGAGTTAATAGATAAAGGTTTTGCACAACCTAGTTTTTTGCCCTAGGGTGCACCAATTTTGTTCGTAAAGAAGAAAGATAGATCGATGAGACTGTGTATTGACTATCGTCAATTCAACAAGGTTACGATTAAGAATAAGTATTCTTTACCGAGGATTGATGATTTGTTCGATCAGTTGAATGGAGCAACAGCATTTTCAAATATTGATCTGCAGTCTGGTTATTATCACTTGAGAGTTAAAGATTCAGATGTGCCAAAAGCTGCATTCAGAACAAGGTACGGGCATTATGAATTTCATGTTATGCCATTCGGATTAACCAACGCTTCTGCAATATTTATGGATTTGATGAATAGAATTTTTAGACCGTATTTGGATAGATTTATTTTTGTATTCATTGATGACATTCTGATCTGTTCTCGAAAAGAATCTGATCATGTTGAACATTTGAGGATTGTGTTACAAACATTGATAGATAAGCAAATGTTTGCTAAATTCAGTAAATGCGAGTTTTGGCTTCGAGAGGTTGGATTTTTGGGACATATTGTTTCAGCAGAAGGCTTACGAGTTGATCCGAGTAAGATTTCAATAGTTGTTGAGAAATGTGTCCGAATTCAGAAGTTTTTTGGGGTTAGCTGGCTATTACCGGTGTTTTGTAAAAGGGTTGTCGATGATTGCTACACCAATGACTCGATTGCTATAGAAAGATGTAAAGTTTGAATGATCTGAGAAATGGCACCAGAGTTTTGAACAGTTCAAAGCATTGCTAACTGAAGCATCAGTTCTAGTTCAACCTGAGTCGGGTAAAGAGTTTGTGATTTTTAGTGATGCGTCATTGAACGGTTTGGGATGTGTTTTGATGCAAGAAGTCAAAGTGATAGCTTATGCTTCAAGATAGTTAAAACCGCATAAAAAGAATTGTCCGACGCACGATTTAGAGTTGGCTGCTATTGTATTTGCATTGAAAATTTGGCGACATCATTTTTCAGTGAAAAGTGCCATATTTTTACCGACCACAAGAGTTTGAAGCATTTAATGTTTCAGAAAGATTTGAATTTGCGACAACGAAGATGGCTCGAGTTGTTGAAAGACTATGAATTAGTGATTGATTATCATCCAGGGAAAGCAAATATAGTCGCGAATGCTCTGAGCAGAAAATCTTTATTTGCTTTGCGGATGATGAACACACAATTAACTTTGCCTGATGATTTTTCGATTTTAGCTTAGTTAAAAGCTAAACCGTTATTTCTACAGTAAATTTGTGAAGCTCAAAAATAAGATAATGAGTTACAAGCTAAAAGAGTAATATGCGAGTCGACTACAGATTCAGAGTATCAAATCGGATACGATGATTGTTTACTGTTCCGAGGTAGAATTTTTGTACCAAAGAATTCTGAGCTTATCTGTTCATCCGGGAAGTACTAAAATGTACAATGATTTGAAATAGTCGTACTGGTGGTCAGGTATGAAATGAGACATTTCAAAATTTGTGTCGAGATGCTTGGTTTGTCAACATGTGAAAACCCGAACATCAAGTGCCTTCGGGACTACTACAGCTAGTGATGATACCAGAGTAGAAATGGGATAGAGTTACGATGGATTTCGTATCGAGATTACCCCTATCTCTGAAAAAATGCCATCTAGGTTATTGTTGATGCGATCTGGCTCGGTGTTGAGAGTCGAGTCGATCTTAAATGCCCGATCATCAACGAGAAATATCGTTCCAAATTCTTCAAAATGTTTGAATCGGCTAAGTATGGGAAAATAATAATGAAATATTGGTTCAGAAAGTTGGTTAAGTGTTTATGGATAGGTTCGACTAACAAAAGAATTAAAGGATAGTTGATAGATTGGGTGGAATGGAAAAATAGAACTCAAGCTTCAAGAACGATTCAATACTATAAAGAGTATTGCCCCGGGACTTATATCACTTAAGGTGAAAGATGATAAAGATAGATAGACCTCGACCCGTTACCTAAAGAGGTAGGAATCGAAGGTACATTGAGATGGATGAACGTCACACCAAGGATGGTGATAAGTTCAGGAAAGAGTCGGATTGACGCCACTAGCAAGTTGGATAAGTCAAATCGAGACTCAAACGAAATAGAGAGGAAGAACCCTTAGAAAAGAAAACTTGTTTATAAAATTTGGCAAAAAGTCCCTACATCAAGCTGGAAACAAGGTATTTATAGGCATGAGACAAGCCCCAGCCGAGTAGACACACACATTCAATTGAGTTTAATGCAGCTAATTAAAACTATGTGACCTTTGATGAACTTTTACATATATAACGGCTATGGCAGCTTCTTTAATCTTCCAAATGAGCTAATAATGAGCCCTAAAGAGCTGAATAAATTTAGTTTTAATGCTTGATCATCTAAAAGATCATAACAGCCCTTTTAATTCCCCTTTAGATAGCCGAATAGTCACCAGCCTAAAATGAGTATCTTTTGGCACACGAACAGTCCTCCTTGCGTAAATGCTGAATTTAACCAACCAAAAGTGTAAATGAACAACCACCATTATGAAGAAAATGTTTGGAAACTTATTGGCTTGTGAAAGTAACTCCTTGTAACTCTTTGTCCATTAAATTCAACTACTGGCCTTCAATTCATCTTTATAACAGCTAAAGTCATCTCTTTCTTTAATGCCAGTCCATTAAACTTCTTGTAAATCTATGTAACAGCTAGTTCAAATGATTAATTCACATATAAGCATAATTAATCAAATTAATGGCTATAGCAAATTAATTAAGCTGGAACATATTAAATGCCAAAATTATTTAAGCAACTAAAGAAAGTTCAAAACAACTTAATTAGTTAAACTAAGTATTAAAGCAACTAAATAAAATTAAAACAACTGAATTAATTAAAATAAATACATTAAAAGTTCAATCCAGCAATAATTAAACTAAAATTCAGCTTGCAAAAAGCTGTATGGAACGCATGGTGTTGAGCTCCATGCTCGAGCTTGGTAACTCCGGGGTGTGCTCACATCAATTGTTGAAATACCGACGAAATCTGCACATTTTATTCTAGTACGTACAAACTTTTCGCTCGATAGATTAGCTAAATTGTACATCTCTGAGATTGTTAGATTGCACAGGGTACCAGTTTCTATTATTTCATATAGAGATTCGAGGTTTACGTCGCGATTTTGGAAGAAATTGCATAAAGCTTTGGGTACGTGGTTGCACTTTAGTACTACATTTCATCCGCAAACCGATGGTCAATCCAAGAGAGTGATACAAATTCTCGAAGATATACTTCGTTGTTGTGTTTTAGAGTTTAAAGGTAACTAGGAAAAGTATTTACCGTTGGTTGAACTCGCGTATAACAACAATTTTCAATCAAGTACAAGGATGGCACCATATGAAGCTTTGTATGGTTGCAAATGCTGAACTCCATTGTATTAGACCGAGCTTAGTGAGGAAAAGATTCACGGGGTTAATTTGGTTAGAGAGACCGAAGAGAAAGTGAAAGTAATTTGCGACAATTTGAAAGTAGCTTTAGAACAACAGAAATAGTATGCAAATTTGAAACGTAAAGACATTGAATTTCAAATCAGTGACAGGGTATTTTTGAAAGTATCTCTGTGGAAAAAGATTCTTCGTTTTGGTCGCAAAGGAAAATTGAGCCCGCAATTTATCGGGTCATATGAGATTATCGAAAGAATAGGGCCAGTAGCATATCGACTAGCTTTATCGTCAAAGTTAGAAAAGATCCACAATGTATTTCATGTGTCGATGTTACATCGATATAGATCAGATCCATCACACGTAATTTCTCCGACAGAGATTGAAATTCAGCCTGATATGACGTATAGTAAAGAACCGATCAGAATTTTAGCTTGAAAGGTTAAAGAGTTAAGAAACAAGAGCATAGCTTTAGTGAAGGTTCTATGGAAACGGCACGGTGTCCAAGAAGCTACGTGGGAACCCGAGAAAGCTATGAGAAAACAATACCCTAACCTATTTTCTGGTAAGATTTTCGGGGACGAAAATTTCTAAGGGGGGAGTTGTAGCAGCCCGTTTTCAGTCAAATCGAAACAGTGGTTTTAGAACCACAAATCTGATGTCAAAATATTTATTTTATTATTATTTTAATGTCTACAACATGATAGTATGATTGTATCCAAATTTCATTAAGAAATTTTATCGTTTGAATGCTCAATTTGATAAAAGAACTAAATCACGTAAAGTGTAAAACTTGAGTTCTATTAGCCAAAGGTGTTTAATAGTATGGAATCATAAAATGGAAGTCCTTAAATGGTAATGAAACCAGTAGTATAATTAGTGGATAAATATGGGCATTAAATTAAGTGATTTGGTTGTTAATTAATAAGGTTCAAAATGTAAATTAATAAATAACTTAATTAAAATATAGAAAAATGAAGTATCATCTTCCTAAATGACGATGACAACCGAAATTAAGGCATAAGGAAGCCATTTTTAAGCTTCAATATTCGGCCAAGGCATTTTTGTCCAATTAGATCAAGAAAAGCAACGTACGGATCTAAATCGGGGGAAAATAAAGTTTTGGATTAGTCGATCCTATTCCGTCGTTTTTGTGATCGAGGTAAGTTTGTATGTTAATAAGTGTTAATTTAATTGTGTTTTAAATGCTTTATTATTGAATCAAATGTGATAAACAACCTTACGAAAATGTTCGACAAATTTTTGGCAATGTGAAATCCTGGTTACACCTTAGGAAAAGATAGGATACGAATGACATGTCATTATGGGTTATTGTATTTTGGGTGCTGGTCAGTACGTTCTATCAGTGGCTGAGTTTTTCGGCATGTATTATGGATTCTCGTCAGCTTGTATGAGCAGCACCGTGTAGTTACGTCTTGACCGTCAGCTTGTGTAAGCAGACCTGTTGATAGCTTGAGAGTGAGCATTATATGAGATATGAGATTGAGATAGCTACGGCTACGTATTGGCACTTAGGGTGCAAGATTCCTGAATATCTGATATTATTCCAAATGGTTCAACGAGTATACCAATGGTATGATAGTGTATGGGATTTATACGTATCAGTACAGGTACGTACGTAAACCATATAAGCATTGGATTCATGAATTTGATGAGTTTTATGAGTAACTACTTGAATGAATATATGATAGCTTTGTGGTTAAATGGAATTGTAGTAAACTATGTTTATATTACCTGATTTGTGAATGAATGGTAAGTTATACTTATTAACCATACGAGCTTACTGAGCTTTATAGCTTACTCTGTTTACTTTTCCATGTTTTATAGTGATTATCGAAGCTAGCTCGGATTGAGAGTCGTTGGAGATTTCATCACACTATCAAGCTATCATTTTGGTACTTTTGAACTTATGTATTTGGTTATATGGCACGTATAAGAGTTATAGTTAATTTGGTCTACAGTTTGGTAATGGATTTAGCCATTTGATTTGGCTTGTAAATGATGAATGCTTGGTTATGTGTATAGCCATGTAATTTGGCTTATTTTGGCATGCTTGGTGATGTATATATATATGCAAATGGCCTTTTGATAAGTTGTGTATAATTTCTATATAAATGCTTGTTGTGAATTTGTATTTGGAGTACCAAATGGTTGAAATTTGAAATTGGTATGCTTGTGGTTTTAGTTAAAGTGATGTATAATTGAAAGTGACCATATTGATGATTTGAGAATGTGAATTTGGTATGAAATTGAATGGCTTAGTGTGATACGTGTGTCTTGTGGTTGATGGTAATGATATAGCATGAATTGAACTTGGTTTTGATGAGTTTAAATGCCATTTGAAGATATGGTCATATGCAATTTGGTTTGTGTAGGTAAATGCGAATTTGGGTGAGAATGATGGCTTGGTCAATAGCCTATTTTTGTCCACATGGACAGAGACACGGGTGTGTGTCTCAGCCATGTGTGACACACAGTCAGGTGACACGGTCGTGTGTCCCCTGGTGTTTAATTAGAAACCAAGTCAATATGCTCCACACGGCCCAACACACGGGCGTGTGACTTGGTCGTGTGGCATAATTCAGTATACCCTACAGTTTTGGCATAGCCTAGCACACGGCCCGGCACACGGGCGTGTGAGGCCATTTCGAAAGGCACACGAGCTAGTCACACGAGCATGTGATTTGTCATGTGACCCAAGTCAAAGAGTTATAAGGGGTCGGACATTGGCTAGGACACGGCCTTGTGATCCCATTTCGAATGTCCACATGGCCTCTAACACGGGCGTGTCTTTGGCCGTGTGAGACACACGGCCTGGCCACACGGACGTGTGTCCCCTGTATTTTGAAAACTTTTCTAGGTTTCTAAAAAATTTCCTAAGTTATCGATTTAGTCCTGAACCACTTCTAATGCATGTTTTGGGCCTCGTAGGCTCGTATTAGGGACGATATGAATGATTGTGAATGATTTTTATTTGGAATGGAAAAATGTATGATAAATGTATGATAATTTTTGTAATAATTCTGGTAATGCTCTGTAACCCTATTCTGGTAATGGATACGTGTTAGGGGTGTTACAAGCACTTTATCAGAACATCTGACGTATAATATGCACTCCGCTCCTCATTAGTATAAACCAAAATATAATCTCGTACACTAATCCTATGGCATTCCAACTGTAACATCCCTCACCCATATTCAACGCTGAAATAAGTTTACGGAGTATTACAGACTTATAAAACAATTAGACATTTATTTAGCATACATTTTCACAATTTATGCATTCATCATTCAATCTCAATCAATTCGTCCCTAATATGAGCCTACGAGGCCCTAAATGTACAGGGGACACATGCCCATGTGGCCTGGCCGTGTGTCTCACACGGCCAATAAACACACCCGTGTCACAGGCCGTGTGGACATTCGAAAGGAGAGCACATGGCCGTGCCCCAGCCCATGTTCGACCCCGTGTAACTCTCTTACTTGGGTCACACGACCAACACATACGCTTGTGTGGCTAGCCCGTGTGCCCTAAAAATGGCAGTACACGCCCATGTGCCAGGCCATGTGCTATGCCATGTCAAACCTATAGGGTATACTGACTTATGCCGCACGGCCAAGTCACACGTCTGTGTGTGAGGCCTGTGGAGCATACTAACTTCATTTTAATTTCAACACTAGGGGACACACGGCCGTGTACATGACCGTGTATCACACACGGATGAGACATACACTTGTGTCTCTGCCCGTGTGAAAAAAAAATAGGCTATTTACCAAGCCAATTTGCCACCCAACCTTGAGCACACCTACATCAAACTCAAAGGCACCAATATATAGCATAAATAAGTATTCAATCAATCTCAACCAAGCATCATTCATTCCATTTCAACACCAACCAATACAAGGCTCACAATACCACAATATGCAATCCAAATACATACCAAATTTTACCCTTTTCAATCATCAATATGCTCATTTTCAAACATGCATCAAATTGCCTAAACTTATAAGCATACTAATTACTAAGCATACTAATTACTAATTCATCAACCATTTGACATTCACCATACCTATTTTCATTAAGCATCAAATACCATCATAACTAACATTTATAGGGCAATTGTCAAACTCAAAAAAGGTCATTTACACATTTATATACATCATCAAATTCATCATTATAAGCCAACTCACATGGCTACATATATACAAACCAAAACATAACAAATCACAGGCCAACTCAATTGGCAAAATTCACTACCAAAACATAACCAATATGACCAAAGTCCCTATACATGCCATATACTCAAAACATAAACTCAAAAGTACCAAATTGATAGTTGGATAGTACGACGATATCTCTGATGATCTCCGAATTCGAGCTAGCTTGATATCACTATAAAACACCTAGAAATACACAAAGTAAGCTTTATAGCTTAGTAAGCTCGTATGAAAATAAGAAATAAATATCACCATTCATTTATATCTCAAAATAAATGACATAAATTGCATTTAAACATTGATCACCAAGTTAACATAGAATTCAACCACATAATTAATCATAAGCTCTAAACTTCCTTTATCTTATTGCTCAAATATTTTTCCATAATACTTGTACCGATACATATCCGTTTCTCACCAATTCACATCTTCAATATACCCTTGAACCATTCAAAATAGAAATCGAATACTCAGGAATCTCACACACTAGCCAAAATCATGGCCCGAAACCAACTCAATATATCTCGCACCCGAAGTGCCGATATCATGGCCCGAAGCCAAATCAAAGTAACTCGCACCCGAAGTGTCGATATCATGGCCGAAAGCTAAATCAAAGTAACTCGCACTTGAAGTGTCGATATCATGGCCCGAAGCCAAATCAAAGTAACTCGCACCTGAAGTGCAAATATCATAGTCCGAAGCCAACTCAAAGTAACTCGCACCCGAATCTATTCCTAAGGTTCAACCGGGATTTCGAATGCTGAATTGTCGTCGAGCCACTAACATATCCGTAGTCTCATATTCACAATTTATGCAATATCAAAGCATATAAAATACATTTATAATGAAACTTATAACATACGAACTTACCTCGGACGTAAAAACGACGACACGGGTCAACTAATCCGAGACTTTGTTCTTTCCCCGGTCTAAGCCCGTATTTCACTTTTCTTGATCTATATAATATCAAATTCAGCTTATTTAATTATCTCTCTATTCAATTTAATCCAAAACACTCATTAAAGCACATTTACACTTTTTCCCTAATATTCTAACATTTTTACAATTTAGTCCCTAGGTCATAAAACAAAATTCATTCAATTTCATCATAACCCAAGCCTAGCCGAATATTTATCATGCTTATAGCAGCCCAAAATTTTCATTTATTACACATTTTAAGCACTAAATTTACACATTTCACAATTTAATCCCTAATTTGTATTTTCACCAAAAATCACTTAACAAAACTTGTATAACTATCATCAAACATTCAAAATCTATCATCAAACATCAAAATACATGCTTATTCATTAATGGAAACTTTCTAAATCTTTAAAAGTTTTGCAAAATAGTCCCTGGGCTAGCTAGACTAAGCTGCAACAATCTCAAAAACATAAAAATCATTAAAAACGGGTTAAAATTGCATACCTAATTGAAGGAGAAAAGCTTGCCGAAATTCAAGCCCTAAAATGGCTTTTCTTCTTGCTAAAATTCGACTAGAGAAGATGATACAAAACAATTTTTGTTTTGTTTTATTTATTTTATCATTAATTGCTAATTTACCAAAATAACCTTAATTAATCACACTAATTAAAACAATACAAATATCATAATTGTCCACTAACTTAATAATGGTCTAATTACTACTTAAGAACCTTAAATTTAAGTTTCTATAGCTATTAGACACCTTTAGCTAATAGAACATCATTTTTGCACTTTACGCGATTTAGTCTTTTTTTTATCAAATTAACCACTCAAACAATAAAATTTCTTAATGAAATTTTCACACAATCATATTATCATGCTGTAGACCTCAAAATAATAAAAAAATAATTATTTTGACTTCAGATTTATGGTCCCGAAACCACTGTTCTAATTTGACTAGAAATGGGCTGTTACACCAACTATACTCGACTCTGCTCGAGACCGTTAATAGGGTTTCCAATATTTCAATATATGTATAAGGTTCACATAGCATAGTTTAATACATATAAATTCATATCATACTCAAATCAATTCATACAATTCTATATCATCATTTGCACATCATCACATTTTTCACAAGTTATCAACTATTTCATACTTACCTCTTCATGAGACAAGTTTATACCTTAATCACGCTAATTGCAACAATCCATATATGATATTTTAAATTTAAATCATGAAGGCACAAATCGAGATATCTACTCGCCTACGACCCTCACATTTCCTTTAACTTGAGACGACCCGATGTCATCTTTAGCTATGTACGATAATTCAATTATAAAAATAGTATTAGTTTTCACTCAATCACATGAAAAATACATAATTGAACATATTTTTCATTTTATTCATTTTCGTCCTTATATCTGATATGCTCATATTTTCCAATATTTAACATCATATCAAAATCAAATTTCATATTCTTTCATTAGGGACCTTTTACTTTTAATCAATAGCATAATTTCTTAACAACTTTCAATTTATTCAATTTAGCATCTAATATCAAAGTTAACTAAACCTTTAATTCTAAGCTAATTTCTCTATATTTTAATACAATCTTAACCAAACCTAAGCTTAACAATCACATATTCATCATTTCAAAGCTTGAATTTAACAAAACTCTTTCATGGTAACACAATACACACTTGATAATTTGATAATCTACTAAATGGGTCTTCTAACTTAAGTTCTAAGGACAAAAACTATATAAAATTCTTTAAGAAAACCTCAATTTTAGACCAAAATGAAACACCCCAAACCCGGCCCACAAGCCCCGACCGGATTTGGCATGTTCCCTGAGTAAAACTTTAATTAAATCTCGTTTTGTCATCTTAGAAAATATGGTGGTTTTGAAGAAAATAGATTTGTGTTATGATCGAGTTGAAAATCGTGTTGTTATTAAAGTTTGTATTTCATTAAAACGTTACCTTCATGTTTCAAAACTTATAAGTTAAAAGAAATGCTGAATTTTAGAGCTTATTATTAAGTTGAAAACCGTAGGTGTTTAGGTGTCAAAACATTTGAAGTTATTTTACGAAAAATATTTAATCATTTGTTTGATGTTGATCGTATCAGAATAAAAATTAAAACGCATAAATAAAACAGTTAAATAGTGGCCTTATTACAACAAAACAAAACCCGAAATAAATCCCGAAAACATAATAAGAAAAATGTGATAAGTTTAATTATAAGAAAACCCAAAAATACTGAGCTGAGCATGGCCACCACAAAGTCCCCGCTGACCCAATCCATATCGCTAAGTATCACCTGCAAAAAGTTATCCCACGAAGGGTGAATCAACAGACTCAATGTGTAACGGCTACACCAAAACCCAACCGAATATAGCCTTAATCATAACATTTCGACAAAGCTCATAACATAGCATATCAAGTCATAACATATTTAATCACATTTATACATAAAATGAAATGTAATCCCGAGCCCACCTAGTTATCCATCCTCTACACACCACCCGTACCTGCCAATCACACCGTGGGGATTACTAAATCGACCCTCCATCCGCTACACACCCTCGAAGGCAATCGCTACAGTCAACTGCACATCGCCCTTATAATCGTGGCATGGCCACCAGATAATGTGACAGAGTCACCGAATTCATAATATGTGACATAAGTCACCAGATACATAATATGTGACATAAGTCACCGGATAATGTGGTAAAAACCACCGGAACACTTCCCTTTTACCATTATCACCCATATGCCCATGCAACATACATATTATTCAGATATCATGCAATGTACCTTACCTCAAAGTCATAACGAAATCACACATATTTCATATCAATGTTTATAACATTATTAACTGAGTATTAAGGGGGGTAACATACCTGAATGCACTGTTACTCGTATTTTCATAATCACATATTAAATATTAATACTATTAATCTATCAGGGAAATTAATGTAGGGTTACACACCTGATAACAATGAGAATGACACTCTCGATACCGACACTCTCGCTAGCAGGGATAACAGCGATCTGCTTATCCCTTTCCGGTGCTGGCCCACAACCCGATGGCCAATCACGTACCGCAGAAACTGAGCGTTTCTTAAATCCAGGGGTAGGAACTACCCTTTTCCCTCCTCCACTGGTACTCGCATCCATTGAGGAACACTTAATCAAAACCAGGTTAATCAATATACAGGATCTAAACAAACACAATCTATAACTTAAACACCCTTACCGAAGTAGATCTGAATCCCGAGACTTCTCCTTATCTCTGTCGAACTCCCCCTAAAAGACCATAGTTAGAATCGGCCATCCCTTAAAATAATATGGCCTTTGGCCGAATAATATAACTCTCTTACCTTCCTCACTTAAATCCCAAAAATCGTCACTTGCCTATGGAAGTTGTCAAATCCCTACATAACTTAAGTCAGATTCGGCTCATTGCATAAAATCTATAAGAATTGCCCTTGGCCGAATACTACTCCTTGCTTACCTCAACCGTCCAAATCTCGAAAGATCACCTTCCAATTGTCGGCTACAAGAATCTCGAAAGATCTCCTTCATGGTTTCGGCCAAATGAGAATAAGAGGGATTAGATTCCTAGATTTCGGCTAACCAAAGGAAAAAGAAAGAGAAACCGAATGACAGTTAACCCTTACCACAATGTTGAGATCGATTGCACCCTTGCTTGGAAACACAGAGAGATTCGACCACTATAGATGGTTGATTGGCTTTGAAGAATTAATAGAAAAGGAATCAGTGAGACAAAGATATGATTCGGCTTTTGATCTAGTGAATAAATCGGTTCCAAAAGGGTAGAGATGCAATCGGCTATGGCCAAAAGATAGGGGATTCGACTTTTGTGACAAGTGAACAATCGGCTAGGGTCTTAACAAATGAGAGAAGGTTTCTTCGGCTTTTGATGACAGGAGAAATCGTGAAAAGAAGAAGTGAAGGGGTTGAAGTTTGATGCGGTTCGGCTTTGGTGACAAGAGGAAGGTTCGGCTTTTAAATGGAAAAGAAAAGTGTGAAGCTTAAAGAGATTTGGCAATGGTGAGATTGAGAGAGAGAGGTTTCGGCCTAAGCAAATTAAAAGAGAAGAGAAGGGAGGGAGATGGGTTCGGTATAAAGATGAGTAAAGAGAAGAAGAAAGTAGAAGAAGAAAGTGACCTTAATGGTCTCCCCAAATTCGCTAATGCAAAAAGGCTTTGAAAGTTCTCTGACTACTACTTTCGGCACAACATTAGGGAAAGAAAAGAGAACCAAAATGTACCTAGAACCCCTTAAGCAATTTCGGCACTTAGCTCCCCTTTACATGACCGAATATGCCCCCTCCAAAGTCCCTTTGCGGGCCAACTCTTCCCCTCTTCTCAAATCCCTTCTTTTTTTCCTACTTTTCCTCTCCACCTCTCATTCAAAGAGTTTGAATGAGTCCACCTCTCATCCACTCTCTTAGCCGCACATTCAAATGGATTTGACTTGGTCTTTCACTCATCCATTCAGAGTCCTTGTGCCGTCCACCACTGCACCTTCTTGCCGAAAAAAATGAAAGCTCCAAAATGCCACCTGCGTTGCTTGAACCTAGGCCCCTTCACACCCCCTGAGGCGTCACCTTCCTGTGCTCTAAGTGGCGCCTCCCTTGCCACTTTACCAGCTCAGTTCTTGTGTCCTAGTCCACATACTAAACTCCTTAAGGCCTAGCTCCCTTAGCTCTCTTTTAAAGCTTATAAAATCAAATATTTTTCTAAGGCTCCTACCTTCATCCCAAGGTTCCCGAAGCCCCTAAAACACATACAAACCACACATAAGCATGCTACCACATATATTCAAGTTAAAATACATAACCCCTAAATCCTGGATATTACACAAAATGTAAAAGAAACAAAAGGAAATTTTCTTCCTTCTTAAAGCTAGGGACGGCTCAATGGAGAAGAAAAGATGAATATTTTTCATCTCTCCACCCAACTTTTGTAACACCCCATACCTGGTCTAGTCGCTGGACATGAGTTACAAGATGTCACAATAGTAAACCGGAACATTTATATGCAATATGTATCAACAACATTCAATAAATCAAAATATTCAAGTTAAGTTCATATTAAACATGCATTACAATCAAAATTGAGCTCAATCATGCTTACAAAAGCCTTTAAACAAGTTAGAACTAAATCAAGACCAATTTGAAACATTTACAAAATAATAGATAAAAAGTTAAAATATGGGTCACACAGCCGTGTTTTCAAGTTGTGTGACAAGGTTGAGGCTGTGTGGGGCTATCACACAGTCGTGTCTCCAAACCGTGCAACAATTTGATGTTATGTAATCCAGGATCACACGACCGTGTCGCCAGGCCGTGTAGCAGACTGTGGTAGTGTGAACTAAAAAACCACCCTGTGTTGAACACACGACGGTGTCATCCAATCATGAGAGACACACGACCATGTGGTTTCCCATGTGCAACAAAAATAACCTATTTGGGCAAGTTTTTATACCATTCCTTCAAGTGACCTATAATGTCATTTCGTTCTATTCAAACCAACACCAAAGCATGCATTTCCAAGTCAAAACACCAATTGACCTAGCCATTTTAACATACAACCAATATGCCCTCATTGGAACCAACAACTAAATAAACTCAATTCATGTCTCAAACATTTCATATCACAACTCAATCAGACCAAATACAAGCATATACTTAACACAACCAAAGTCTATAGCCATTTCATACCACCATCATAAACATATGTATAATGTCATTCAAACTACCAAACTTGACATATACCAAAAATCCAATAACCAACCACAAACATAGGTTTATATATAGAAGGTCATTACTTCAAATTTCACATTATCTTACACAAGTGATATTTCATTTCAATTTAACTTATCACTTGTATCCAATTCGTATGCATAACTTAGTCAGCATTCAATGGCACAAAATCTCTTTTTATTCACAATAATTCCCGATGAAACTTCATAAAAGAACTTTGTACACCGGTGAAAGTAAAAGTGCCCGGTTACCCGTTTGGATAAAACCTACACGAATCATGAATCATAGTGTCTGGTCATCTATAAGGGTTGAACCTACACAAATCGGATAATAGTGTCTGGTCACCTATTAAGGTTGAACCTACACAACAAATTGTCTAGCTAGGGCTTAATAAATCTATATTCTTGAGTCCGCGACACATGCTACAGCTTGGAACCTATAGACAATAAGTCGTAACCTTATATACGAGACTTTTACTAATTTCATCGGGATTAATCTTACGTTATAACACAATTCCGATCAACAACAATAGTTATCACTAAAACAAGTATAACACATTAGTATTAGCAATTTAAATTATATCTTATGAACTTACCTGACAAAGCGATAATGCTTTAGATAATAGATACTATTTGATAGTTTTTTTACTATTCGATAGTTTTTTTTCCATTTTCGCCTAAGCCAACAACTTGATCTATGTAATAGTTAAAATTCAAAAGACCAATACCAATCTCATGATAACACCCAAATTCATATTTATAATCTTTTAATTTAATTTTACATAATTTCCCTAAACTTTTATATTTTATTCAATTTAGTCCCTAAAATCGAAACAAGTATATCTTTCACAATTGAGCTTCGTCTTTTTCATTCTAATTTCAATTATGTCTTTCTACAGCCCTCAAAATCCAAATTTAAAGGAATTAAATGTCACTTTTAACATATTCACAATTTAGTCCCTAAATGCAAAATTAACAAAAATTACTTTATCAAATAATCCTTAAACATCTTGTAGCTTCCAAATCTACCATTTTCTATAAAAAAATCTAAAATTCATAAATGGCAAGTTTTAAAATCTTTAACAAGTTTAAAAATGAAAATACAAATTAGCTAAACCTAGTTGCAACGATATTAAAAATATAAAATTTATGAAAAACTAACTACAATAACATACCATGCAAATCTTGGCTGAAGCTTAAGTTTTCTCTTCCATGGATAATCGGTGGTGAAGGGAAAAAAGAAAGATGATAATATCTTTACCCATTTTTTTATTTAATGTTTTATAATATTTTACTTAACCATTTAATTTAATTTAACATTAAAATAACATTAATTTAAAAAATAACAAGCCGTCCACCCACATTCAAAAGGTGCTAAATTGCTACTTTAAACTTTAAAAAATTATTAATTAAGCATTTAAGCTCATAAAAATCTAAATTCATTAACTTTTACGATTTTTACGATTTAGTCCTTGTACCTAAATTAACTATCAAATCACTAAAATTTTCTAACCAAACTTCAATCCACCTATATAACAACTTTGAAAATATTTAAAGCCACTTATTTAGAGCCAAACAACTTGTGCTTTAATTAACCGACCAATTACCAAAATTTTTCAAATCAAAATTCACTATAACATTGTACTTGACTTGTAAATGTTAAATAATAAAATTTACGAACTCACTCGTCGGACATATGGTCTCAAAACTATTATTTCCGGAACTACTGAAAAATAGACTATTACAACTTTTCTATTTATATTAAGATTAAAGTTTTAATTAATCTTAATTAACTTAAATTTTAACCTTAAAAAATGCTTAATCTTATAATTAATCTTTCTTAATTAAAAATGAGTGAATGACCATCACTTTTCGGTATCCATATCACATTACGCAAAAGGGTTTTTTAGCCCCTGTTTTAAGAAGTGTTGGAAGGTCAAGCCTTCTCAACCCAAAAGATCAAAAAAAAAAAAGGTCCCTCGCCCCCTTCTAAACCCAACTTCAGCGAGGGAGAAGGAATCTCCAACGATGTGGTCGCAGGACGTTCAGGTGAGCCTTTTCTTCCCTTTTTTTATTTTTATTCTTATTATTCGTATTAAAAAATGAAATAAAAAATGAAATAGAATAAAACAAGAATTTAAAATGAAAGTAGAAGTAGAAATCACCTCTGAAGTTTTTGTTTTCTGTTTTTTTTTATTGTCTAATGTGTGTAAAAAATGAAGTTCGTGCTTTTACAGCCGGATTAAACAACTCTTTGTTTCTATTTTTTTTTTGTTTCTGCTTGGTTCTTCTGCTTGGCTTCTTGTGTGTTGTTTTTCTTGCAGTAATAATTGTCTCAGAACACCCCCAGGATCTACCCGCACGTTATGGTCGAATCTGAGAATGTCACATCAAAGGCATAATTCAAACAATTTTGCTAATTAAAAATTTAAGGCCCAAAAGCCCAAAATCCTTGAGTCTTATTAAGTAATAAAAAAAAACTCATTGTATAATTTTAAGTACTTCAGAAACCAAGTTTAGACGTAAGAAATTTACTCAGGTTTAATAATTAAGTAAACAGTTGAAACAACAAAACTCAAAGTCTAAAGTCAAACGAAGTACAAGGCCTTATTACATCCAACGAAAATAAGCAATTAAAACTATGTCTTTTGAAACAAATAAAAAAAAATTTATGTGGCCATCTCCGAGTCTTCTCCCACATCGAGCCATTTACTGAGGATCACCTAAAACATTAAATAAAGGGTGTGAGTTTCAAAACTCAGTGAGTACAACCCTTGGCATTCAATTCAATATATAATTATCACATTGGCCTGAGCCCTATCAAAAACGGTGGTCTTGGGCCTTGGCCCACAATGACCTCATATCATAGCATATCATATCATATGCAAAACAAGGCAATGCAAAACCCTCCCCAAAAATCAATCCGCTACACACCATTTCCCTTCCAACCCTACACACTTGTGGGGATTTCTAAATCGACCCACCCATCCTCTACACACCAACGGTAGCACTCACAGCGGCACTACTCAACATTGCAGCAAAGCTGCTAATCATATAATGGGCTTAAAGCCACCGGTGGATCCATGGTCGTCAAGCAACTATGCGATCCTCAAATCTTCCTCCGTACCATAATTCCCACCCATATGCATCCTAATCAGAATATCATATGAATGCAACACGCTCTTGAGTAACGTCCACAAAACTCATACTCATCATAGGGGTATTTTTGTTATTTCACAACCCAAGGATATTTTCGTAAATCTACTCTACAAGGGATCTAGGTAATTTTGCAAAACAGAGGTACTTTGGAAATTTTGTAAATCAGTGATGTTTTGGTAATTCTGCAAACCAATGGTATTCTAGTAATTTTACAATTCGGGGCTAATTTAGGGATTTTACAAATCTAAGGATATTTTGGTAATTTTCTAACTAAGGGTGTTTTGGTTATTTTCAAATCAGGGGTATTTTAGTAATTTTATAAATCTAGGGGTATTTGGTCCATCTCGGGTTTTAGTTATGAACTTTGGCCCATTAACAAGTCCTTGCGGCTAAAGTGAACAGACACTATGCACCAGGTAGGATGGCCGTTAGTGCCGCTTAAGTACCAAGCTCTCCCTAGATCCAATACTAGACATGCATATGCCCGTTACCACACTCTAACCTAGCGACTTGTACACGGACATGTTTAATTATTAGAAAGTCTTATGCAGTTTAAGAATTGTTTAGTACTAATCCTAAAGTCCATAAAACCCTAGCATACTAGTCTACGTCCTTATAAAACCCATCAACCCATTTCACATTCATAAAACCCATAATGGCCACATCACATTTTTATGGCCAACTAGGCCCAAACTCAGTCATATGACCCATTAGGCCCAAAACAAATCCAGATCATGTAACATATATGCCTAACCCAATTTATATAATCAAGTTAATCCATTTCATCAAACTTAGCCTTAGGGCCCATCGGGCCCATTTAGCTACTTTCGGCTTTTCGACTTTTCGGCATTGCCGATGTCGTGTGTGCATAGGGTTTGTACACACCTGGTTACAACGCGTGTTGTAGACCCATTAATCACAAACCTACAATAGTCACCATTTACGATTAATCTTGGCTTAATACACACTTTATCAAAAACTGAAACCTCACCGTAACCTTACTGTGTGCCACACATTCGCGAATATCCCTAGATCTACACCCAAACATATATCATCAAAATCGAGTGACTCATTTTTCACATAAGTCACCCCTATAAGTCATACCTACATTCGTCCATCCATTTATCCATAACTGAGACGAGTACACTTACCACTTTGCTAATGATCATTACCACGCTTGCAATCTCTGAACCCTACCTTTGTTAATACCAGGTTAACGATGATGAGAAGTTAGATAGCCCTTCGGCTTTTACTGAACATACTAAAGGAAAAATTGACTAAGTACTTACCCAAGGAGTAATCGGCCCAGGAAGCTTTCGGCATTTGAGACTAGTATGGTGACAGGGACAATTCGGCACTAATAGGAAGAGGAAGAGAAGAGGTGATTTGGCTAGAACCAAAGGTGAACAAGAGAAGGAATTTAAGAAGAAAAGGTATCGAGAATTCAGCTAGAGAGAAATCCAAAATTTTGGCAAAGGAATGATGGGTTTTTTTTGGCAAATAGAAGAATTCGGCTAAGAGGGAGAAAAAGAAATGTAATGGAACCCAGGAACCTCTCAAAGGAATTCGGCACCTCTTTTTATAGCCAATAGCCGAATCCTACCTTCCCCTACAGTCCAATTTGACACCAATTCTTCCCACCTTTCATCTCCTAATTTTTGTCCATGATATCTCCCTTATCCCATCCGAAATTCCCCCCTTTATCAGCTCACAAGATAATTCAAACACTTCAACAAAAGAGTCCAAATTCCACGCAACTCTTGTCGTCCACTACGCAAAATAAACACTCTAAAACACCTTACCACTACTCGAACCTTGGACCTCGTCACGCCACCTTGTAGCACCCCTAGTGGCGCCACCTTGCCACTGGACCACAAGCCCATTTGTATCCTATTTTCCCCTTAATCTGCTTAAGAGGCCTAATGCCTGAGACTATGGTCCACTAAAGTAAGAAAAAATAAATTTTTCCCTATGGTCATCCCTATCTCTAAGACTTCAAATAATCCCGATAATACCTTAAAATTAATATTCTAAGTGCTACTCATACATACCAACCTTAGTACACAAAAATTTAAAGTTTCGGGATTTTTGGGGCATTACAATCCCATAGGCCCAAATATAATAGGCCCAAATTCGGGGTGTTACAGTTTCAGACGGGTGCAGCGGTGGTGGCGCGCATGGGAGGAGCGACGGCTGAAGCTCTTAGGGGGCTAGGTTTCTTTTTACTTTCTGAAAATGTTAAAAGTGGGCTAAGGTTTATTTGTTTTGGGCTTGTAATTGGTTTGGTTTGGTTTTTTTTATTTGTAATTTGGGCCCAGGCCAAAATTGGCCTATTACAGCTGCCCCTCTTTGCTCATTGTTCTATAACGAGAATGGAGCAAAGACTTTAAAAAGGGCCAATTTTGTCTGGTCTTGTCGAATCTTGACTTTTTGGTGCGTCTTTTCTTCAAGCAGCCTCATTCCATCCTACCGTATCTTCAGGGGCACAGGAATTAGTGCTTCGATCCACTTTAGGAAGATTAGACTTGTAACTTCAATCTGCTCCACTGCAACTTCAAGGAGATAAGGCCTGCTCCACTGCAACTTTAGGGAGATAAGGTTTGGTTTTGGTAGATTTGATCCGACCTACTCTAACTTCAGAGGTATAGATTTGTGATTTGCAGCTTTAATCTGCTCCACTGCAACTTCAGGGAGATAAGGCCTTCTCCATCGCAACTTCAAGGAGATAAGGTTTGGTTTTGGTAGATTTGATCTGACCTACTGCAACTTCAGAGGTAACTTCAGAGGTGTAGGATTTGTGACTTGTAGCTTTAATCTATCCCACTGTAACTTCAGGAAAATAAGATTCGCTATTTTTAATCTGCTCCACTGCAACTTTAGGGAGATAAGATTCACCATGGTAACTTTGATCCGTCCCACTGCAACTTCAGGGGCATAGGATTTATGGTTTCTTTGATTTGTTACACCATTCTCTGGGGAACATGACATGTAGAATCCATTTCATGGGCCTATTTATGCCAAGTGATTAGGATGTCATGATCAGAATGAATCAAATGCTCCTAACTAGATGTGTATTAATGATATTTTCATGAATGCAGAATGCCATTATTTTTTAGAATGATCCCTTTTTTGGGTTGTCGCTGCTCATTGTTCATCAAAGTTTTATCACTGACATATTACGAAGCCTTCTTTTTTAGCTGGTATCTCTGATAGAAAACTCGAAGAAAAATCACAATTTGGGCTATTCTTTCCCAAATTTTTCCAACTCTTCAATTTGGTTAGTTCTGACTAGTAGCCCTGTTTCAGGTCCTCATACTATTTAGAAATTTTTCAAGGCAATATGCAGAACTCCTTTTGTTTGAATATTATCAGTCCAATAATCATTCTTTCAATGAAAAATGCTTGAATAAGATTGTCACAATGAATAAGAAGGAATTTTATTGGGAGCAGAGCTCAAAATGAATAAATTAATCAAGATAACAAATTTTTCTGAGACGAATAAGATGAAAATAGGTGCCCCAGATATCGTAGCATGAGCTTCTCCGTACAAACTTATCGATGACCCTTTGAACTTGATATTTGTTTAGAAGACTTAGAGTACTTTGTTGATGCCCCAAGACGTAGAATCTCTCATTATCGTTGATTCAGGAATAGCAAGACAACTGCATGCCTGTCTTATCAAAAAAATTAAATTTCCCTTTTCTCAGGTTTTCAATCCAAAACCTCATTGGCCTCAATGCGCCATTTACGGGTTTTCACCTTGGCCTCTCCCTTTTTTTAAAAAAATTTTAAGTGAAGTACTTCTTGACTGAATCTGAGTTCATAGGATTGGGCATGTTTTTGCCATCCATCTCGGTCAAAATTAGAGCTCTTCCAGAAAAGGCCTTTTTTACCACATAAGGTCATTACCAATTTGGCATCCACTTTCCTCTAAAGTCCTTTTGTATGGGAAGAATATTTTCAACACTAAGTCTCCCTCTTGGAATTCTCTAGGGTGAACTTTCTTGTTATAAGCCCATATCATTCGCTTTCGGTACATTTGACCATGATGGATAGCCCTTAGCCTCTTTTCCTCGATCAGGTTCAGCTGATCATATCAGAATTGGACTCATTCTGCTTCATCCAATTTTAGTTCTGATAAAACTAAGAGAGAAGGAATTTTAACTTCAATGGGCAAAATCGTATCCATTCTATAAACCAATGAGAAAGGTGTTACCCCGGTAGAGGTTCTGACTGACGTTCGGTAGGCATAGAGAGCGAATGGTAATTTTTCATGCCAATCTTTATACGTCTCAGTCATTTTCCCCATGATTATTTTGATGTTCTTATTGGCCGCTTCCACCGCACATTCATTTTTGGGCGATATGGTGACTAGCAGTAATCTTTAATTGACTACAGACCTCTATTATCGTGCTGTTGTTCAAATTCAGTGCGTTGTCAGATATGATCCTTTCTGGCATTCCATATCGGCATATGATCTCTTTCTTTAAGAACTTACTGACTGTCGACTTTGTGACATTAGCATATGACGCCGCTTCTATCTATTTAGTGAAGTAGTAATGACCACAAAGATGACCGATGCCCTTTAGAAGCTTTTGGCAAGAATGGCCCAATGACATCTATACCCCACATAGAGAAAGGCCATAGAGAAGTCATAACATGAATAGGTGAAAGAGGTACATGAATTTTATCTCCATAAATGTGGCACTTATGGTACTTCTTGGCATAGCTGATGCAATCCCCTTCCATGGTGGACCAATAATATCCAAATCTCATGATTTGCCTAGCCATTGTGAAACCATTAGTATGTGTTCCACAGACACCCTCATGGACTTTTTCTAGGATTTTCTTAGCCTCAACAACGTCCACACATCTTAATAACACATGATCCTTTCTTCTTTTATATAGGATCTCCCCATCTAAGAGGTAATCACTGGTCAGTCTTATCAACGTTCTTTTATCATTCTTAGTTGCTTGATCAGCGTTTTCATGATTCCTCACATATCGCAATATATCGTGATACCAAGGATGATCATCTTTTTCTTCCTCTTCGTTGATGTTGTAGCAATGAGCCGGAGCCTCGTAAATACTCATTTGGATAGGCTTCACATCCTCTTGTTTATTTACTCTGATCATAGAAGCTAATGTAGCCAAGGCGTCAGCCATCTAGTTTTCATCTCACGGGAGGTAACAGAAAGTGATATCATCAAACTCTTTAATTAATTACAGAACTAGCTTTCGATAATTGATCAATTTGGAGTCTCTTATTTTCCATTCACCTTTGAGCTAATAGATCACTAGTGCAGAATCCCCACCTTTAGCACTTTGATTTTGCGTTCTATGGCTGCACGGATTCCCATGATACATGCTTCGTACTCTGCCATATTATATGTGCAATAAAAATCCAATTTACAAGTAAATGGATAATGATCTCCAGTTGGGGATATCAAGACTGCCCTAATTTTGTTACCAACAGCGTTTGATGCTCCGTCAAAGTTCAATTTCCAAGGACGATCTTCTGAAGTGTCTTCTTTGGTAGTTACCACATACATTAGATCTTCATTAGGGAAATCAAATTTTAAAGGCTCGTAATCTTCTAGAGATCTACTGGCTAGAAAATCTGCTATTGCAGTCCTTTTTATAGCTTTCTGGTTCACATGGACTATGTCAAATTTGGAAAGCAGAATTTACTATCTGGCCATCCTTCCATTCAAAGCAGTCGACTCCATCATATATTTTAGAGGATTTAGTTTTGAGATTAGCCAAGTTGTATGGTACAACATGTACTGCCTCAATCTCCAAGTTGTCCAGATCAAAGCGCAACATAATTTCTCAATTGGCAAATATCTCATTTCACACTCAGTGAATTTCTTACTGAAGTAGTATATCGCCCTTTCTTTCTTTTCTGTCTCATCATGTTGGCCAAGCACACATCCCATAGAATTGTCAAATACTGTCAAATACAATATCAATGACCTATCTGGACTAGGTAGTGACAGCACTGGGGTATTGGACAGGTACTATTTTACCTTGCCAAAAGTTTTCTGGCATTCATCATCCCATACGCCTGGATTGTGTTTCTTAAAAAGATTGAATATAGGGTCACATTTCTCAGTTAGCTGTGAAATGAATCAGGCAATGTAATTTAATCTTCCTAGGAAACCTCGAACTTCCTTTTGGGTGTGCGGCAGAGGCAATTCTTGTATAGCCTTGACTTTGTCTGGGTCAATTTCAATTCCCTTTTCACTGACTACGAAACCTAGCAGTTTTCCTGACCTAGCCTTGAAAGTACATTTTGTTGGATTGAGCTTTAGCTGAAATTTTCTCAACATCAAGAACAATTTCCTCAAAACTTGTATGTGTTCCTTTTCTGTTCGGGATTTTGCAATCATATCATCGACATAAACTTTGATTTCCTTGTGCATCAAACAAGGTTACCATGGATCTTTGATAAGTTGCTCCCGCATTTTTTAATCCAAATAGCATCACCTTATGGCAAAATGTTCCCCACACGGTTATGAATGTGGTCTTTTCCATGTCTTCAGGATGCATCTTTATCTGATTGTATCTAGAGAAGCCATCTATGAAGGAGAACAGTGAGTAGTCTGTCGTATTATCCACTAAAGTGTCAATGTGAGGTAATGGGAAATTGTCTTTTGGGCCGGCCTTGTTTAATTCTTTGTAATCTACACACATTTGTACTTTTCCATCTTTCTTAGGGATAGGGACAATATTGGCTACCCATTCTGAGTATTTAACCACTTGTAAGAACCTAGCATCGAATTTCTTCTCGACCTCTTCTTTTATTTTTATCACAAACATCGAGTCTCATCCTTCAGAGCTTCTGCTGAACTAGCTTGCACTCTTCTTTTATGGGGAGGCAGTGTACCATAATATCAGTACTTAACCCGAGCATATCTTGGTACGACCATACAAAGACATTTTTGAATTCTTGAAGTAACTTAATGAGGTCTCATTTTGTTTCTTCGGTTATGCAAGTTCCAATTTTCACTTTTTTTTCCTTCTTCCAAGATCACAATCTCTATTGTCTCTTTGTGAGGTAGAATCTGGTTCTCTTCTTATTCTACCATCCTTAATAAATCCTGAGATAAGTTACAGCCTCTATCATCTTCAAATCTTGAGATCCCTCTAGACACATGTCTCGCTCAAAAGGAGATTCTGGGTCAGTAATAACGTCGCTCATGTCGTTGATATCTGGAGACCTGTTGTAGGCACGAAAAAATATCCAAAGAAAAAATGAATCTAAGAATAGCTATTTGTATGGTATGATTATGAATGAAATGAAATAATAAAAGAATATTTGCTCAGAGTAATACACAAAAATGTATTTTTTATTGAAATAAAGATGTTGGACATGAGCCTATTTCACAAAAGGATTTTTATTGCTTCTAGGCTTAAAGCAACAAGCATGTTTTGAACATTACTCTGAATCAGCTCTAAAAACTACAGGAATCTCTTCCACAGTCTAGTTGTTCAGAACACTTCTAGGCTCATAAGGGCGGATACCCGATAAGTTTTCTTCCACCATTCCCTCTTCAGATATGGCGTTGATGTTTAGATTTCCCATCATATCTTCAGTAGTTTCTTTTCTTGTCATCTTCTGTTCAAGGTGAATAATTCCTCCTGACACGAATGTTCTGGATATATGTGGGAAGGTCATTGGTTCCCATTTGACCTCTACCCCGCTTAATCACTCTTTTTGTCTCTCTTACTTCTTCTCCAACTCCTTCTTCCTTTACTTCACATCTGGCTTATACCCCAAGCCAAAGCGATCCCGTTTGTTAGTCAAGATTGGTACTTCGACCCGTCCATAGAGGTATTTCCAGAGTCCCCTTCTAGGCAATGCTCCTTTTCCAACTATTAGTTGTAAGCTCATCCTTGTAGATTTGGATATTTTGGGTATTGGGATCTTGCTTCCTTCGATGATGAATGTTGCATTCACAAATTCCAACGACCGAAAGGAACATTCCATCGCTTCACTATCACTCTCTATGTACGGCGCATCACTGGTAACGGATGCAATAATGTCTTCTTCTGCATTTATCGTTATCAGTCGGCCCTCTATTACCAACTTTAGCTTTTGGTGTAGTGATGATGGTGCCGCTCCTGTTGAGTGAATCCAAGGCCTCTGCAATAGGCAATTGTAAGAAGGCTTGATGTCCATCACTAAGAAGTCTACCTCATATATGTTTGGACCGATCAAGAAAGGCATCTCAATCCTCCCCATTACTTTCCTTTCGGTGCCGTCGAATGCTCTCACTATGTTTTGGCATGTCTTCATATAAGAGCTGTCCATAGGTAACCTGTTCAATGTGGACAAGGGCAATACATTTAATGCCGATCCATTGTCAATCACTACCCCCGGTAATGTATACCTCTTGTAGCAGGTAGTGATGTGCAGAGCCTTGGTGGATCCCATACCCCCAGTGGTATTTCATCGTCATTAAAAGGGATGAAATTATCGGCACTTATATTTTTGATAAGACGGTCTAGCTTGTTTACTGAAATATCATCAACGACATAGGTTTCGTTCAACACTTTCATTAGCGCCTTACGGTGTGTCTCTGAGCTTAAGAGTAAAGCCAGTATTGATATGCGAGATGGCTGCTTGTGTAGTTGTTTCACGACGCTATATTCACTGTGTTTTAGGAATTTTAAGAATTCCTTAGCTTCTTTCCTAGTTACCGGCTCATTAATAGGTAGTTCTGGCTTCTCTTTCCTTTGTTCGATCACTAAGGATTTCCCTTTTACAGGTTCAACTTTTGTATTTGGGGTATCATAACGTCTTCCACTACGTGTATAGAAACCCACATCTTGACCTTCCTCTAGCGTGCTAACCGGGTCCTCCACTCTTGGGATTGCCACATTGTAGTCATAGTTCCAAGGTACCCTTTTGCTATCTTTATAAGGAAAAGTAACGGGTTTTTGGATTACAACTCTTGGTGCAATTTTTTCTCCGACTTCATTGATTCTTGGTCGTGAGATGATTACCACTGAGTGGTTGGCCTCATAGACCTTCTCTATCGACCCTCCTTCTAAGGCGCCCACATTTTCTCCTTCAGTATATTCAAAGAACTCTAGCTCCTTATTGTCCATTAGACCTTGTACTAAGGCCCTGAATTTACTACATTTTTGAATCTCATAATCTTCTTCATCATGGAACTCACAATAATTCATTGCTTCTCGGAATCTGTCCCTCAAGTCTTGTGTGATTAACCCTCTTTCTACCATTTCTTTCCAAACTTCTCTCAACGAGGTTTTCACTTCTGCAATATTCATCTTGATTTTCTTCCTCGCATTCTCGACTATCGCATTTACCCCATTATCAGCATGGTTGGGTAACAGATTTTCTACACTAGATGGATCATCAAATTTTACAATGCCCATTTTAATGAGCCTTTTGACTAACTTTTTATAAGCGGTGTAGTTTTCTATCGAGTGTCCCGTGATTTCCACATGGTATTCGCATTGGGCGTTTGCGTCGTATCATTTGGGGTATGGGAGTTGCATTGGCTTTAGGTAGAAAAGGGATACAACATGTGCATCAAATAAACTTTGGTACAACTCCCTATACGTTATTGGAATAGGCGTAAACTAGAGTTTCTCCGCATTTTTCTTTGTGTTGGGCTCTTATCTTAGTGGGGCTGGATGGCCAGCGGTTACTGTTCTCGATTGGTTCACAGTGATTGGTTTCGAATAACCCTTGTTATACGTGCTCACATTATTTACCTCATTTGCTATTTTTCTTGGGGCCGACCTCTTTTTGTTTTCCCCGACCTTTATTTTTCCACACCTTATTGCATTCTCTATCATTTCACCAGACATCACTATGTCTGAGAAACTCTTAGTTGTGCTTCTCAGAATGTGATTGATAAAAGGTGCCTTCAGGGTATTAATGAAGAGCATGGTTGTTTCCTTTTCTAGCAGTGGCGGTTGGACTTGCGTGGCGACTTCCCTCCACCTTTGAGCATATTGCCTGAAACTTTCGTTTGGCTTTTTCTCCATATTTTGCAATGTGATTCTGTCAGGTGTCATATCTGTCACATGGTCATATTGTTTCATGAAGGCCTATGCCAGGTCCTTTCACGAATTAATTTGCGCACGATTTAACTTATTATACCATTTGGCCGCACCCCCAGTCAAGCTGTCTTGGAAATAGTGAATCAATAACTAATCATTATTAATCCGATAGAACATTGTAATGTGAGCCTCAAGGTAGCTGGTCCCGTTATATTTTTCAAACTTTGGCATTTTGAACTTTGGAGGGAGCACTAGATCTGAGACCAGGCTCAATTCCTTAGCATCAATTCCACAATGGTAATCAGCGCTTTCCAACGCCTTGAATTTCTCTTCTAGCCATTTGCATCGGTCTTCCAGTTGCTTTGGAAGCTCCACTCTCGCCTTTCCCATTTCCACTATATCTTCAAGGTCAGGGACAATGGGATTTACAGGATTGTCTCCGGGGTTGGAGCCTGAACCCGTTGGGAAGTTTATCAGTGCTGAAGTACCGGTCTGATATTGAGGTCTGATGTTGACGGGTACCCTTTGTGGTTGTGCTTAGGTGTTCATTGGGGTGAAGCCTGAAAGATAAACAGGGTCCTCGTTGTCGTCTCCGATATTGACCATAGGGCTCTTTCCTTTTCTAGCCCCCCAGCTAGCAACTGCGTTAACTGGCTCATCATGCTTATCTGGGATTCTAGCATTTGATCCCTCATATCCCGTTGGATTTTGGCCAACTGTTCTTGCATCTGTATGTACAGTTGATCCTGTATCTCTCTTTATATTTTTTCCAATCTTTCCAACATTTGGTCCATGGCTTTAGTCTTTCTTCGTGTACCGTAATGATATTCCAGGGTAACTGCCATGATTTTAGAGTTTTTTTGTGAGTTTTAGTGCACATGATGCAATGCAATGCTAATGCATGAATGCAATGAATGCAGAAAAGAAAAAGGCATTGATTCCGATTCAATTTCATTAGAGTAACTTTTCTAGAAATCAAATTTCTTTACATAAAATGGATTACATATATGACTTTGCCCTAATGCTTAAGGTCTTGACTTGCTTAAGAAGCCAAGCTAACTCTCGGCCTCGATCTGACTCTGACTCATATTCAAAACTCAGTATATCAGCCTGGACCATCAAGATTTGTAAGTGATTAGCCACCTCTCGCACTTGAGCCAAAGCTTCACCCATGACGTAATCCCTATCCTTGACCTGGTCTTGAGATCGATGAAATTGTTCTTTCCACCGCTCATTATTTGCTTCCATTAGTTCAACCCGGAGTTCACAGTTTTGTAGCGCGATTTCAAGTTCTTCTATCCTCCCTTCTAGTTCCTCAATCTTGCTTAGGCTGGCCCTTAATTTGATTACGGAGTTGTGACTACGATGCTGATGTAGTGACTTTTCTAACTCTGCCACCCGAGCTCTTAACTTCTCCTTTTCATTTTGGCTCTCCAACAAGCTCTTTTTTAAAGCGTCCTCCCGTACTCGAGTATCATGGAACTTCTTCTCCCATTGATCAACTCTAGTCTTTTCTTCTTAGATTTCTTGCCACCATTGCTCAGATGTTTTACCCAAACCAGCAGTTCTTATTGACATACGCAGCTTCTTGTAATATATTTTCAAACTGTCCAAATCTTCTTCGGCCTTGTTCTTTCCCTTTCTTAATTTCTCGGCTTCTAGTTTCTGGCCATCGACATCTAGCCCCAGCTGCATTTCCTCTTCCTCCAATTGCTCAATCCTTTTTTCTAGTTCTGAACTTTTCTTCTCAAAATCCTATTTGATGATCTCTAGTTCAGACGGGACCACCTGCAAGTGTTCTTCTATTAATCGGATGTTTTCTTGATTTGACGTAGGGATGTTGTCATTGATTCTCTAACCCCCACCATCGGTCATACTCAGGGGTAGTCATTGGATTAGCAGCAAACCTTTTAATTCTACGAGTTCGGTTCCAAGCGTTTGATATCTCACAAACTTTATTTTTGTAATTATCTCCCTTATATACGAACTCGCATTAAGCTAACCCTTGCGTTGCTGGCGTGAACTATCTTAACTTGTATTGCCTTAACACAAGTAGGGGAGCATACCCGATAGCTCCCCATATCCCAAGCAAGGGAACCCAATCAAAATCTCTATATCGATATAAGATCTCGTCGGAGACTATCCAAGGGGCTCTCCATTTGATGTCTTCTTCTTACAAATTTTGGAGAATTATCATCCACTTTTCCTCCTTAATATCATCCCGTCTCAGCGTAGCCACTATCTCTTTGAAGGGAGAATAGATTTCAGAAAAGATTCGATTTGAGACCTTTTCCACTTTCCAAAAATGGCTGTGGAACCATGCCAACAAAAGTTGCGCACACCCTATAAATCTGCCCTCTCCCACTCTTCGGCATGTGTTCAAGTATCTGAAAGTTTCGGCCAAAATCGCAGGAATCAGTGTGACCCTTTTGTCAATTCAATCAAAGAGATCCGAGACTGCCTCATCTACATGCCTTAATACCTTGGGGAAGACGACCAAACCATAGATGCTCAAAGCGAAAACATCAACCCTTTTCTTCATATCCGGATGTGCTAGAATCTCATCCCTCGAGTTTTTCCAAGTGATACACTTACTATCTCCTTTTTGTTTGATCTGGGTTGCAACCCATTACTTACTCATCCCTGTGATGCTCATCAATTTCTTCAAAAAGGTCGGGCCATTAACAGCTTTTGAATAGGCTTTGTCAGCTTGAATCCTCGAGCAACGAAGTAAGGCCATATACTCATCCATGGTAGGTACCAAATCAACTTTCCCAAAAGTGAAGCAACTGTAGGCAAGATTCCAGAACTGGGCGATGGCTCGAAATAAGTGCTTGTCCACCTTCATATCGAGCAGATAAGGCAAATATCCATAGTTACAGTAAAACAGCTGCTTGATCTCATCATTCGACTGGTCCTATATCTCCTTTAATTCTTGAAGACTATTCTGAGTCACGCTGATGCGGGTGAAATCCCACAATTCTGATACATATCCCTCGGTCAGACTATCACCCTTTTCTTGCTGTGTTTTCTCGGACCAAATTCAGACATCCGCATTATCTTCCACCTTATCAAGAAACCCCTTTTCCATGATAAGCTCTCTACTTAGTAACCGAACATGAATCAACACATTTTTATGATGAAATGCCATGCAATCACGTCAAAGCAAAACACAATAAGTCAGTATTATGTACCAAAAAAAGAACTCAAAGCAAATAGGGAATAATCAAACACCTATTCGGGTAACCACTAGGGTTCGGCGTAGTTCTACCTAAGGCGGGCGCTTAGGGCTCACTACATGCGATTTAGTCCTAGAGCAGAGGTACCCGAACCAACAGATTTATCGATCCTCACCCATTATAGGCTCATGTGGACCGAGTTCGGTTCAGGGGAATACATTTCCCTATGGCTATACGAAGATGAAAATCTCACGAAAACATAGGTACAGGTGTATCCAGAAAGCGGTCCACTATCCTATACGGAGGGGAAAACCTCACGAAGAAATAGTTTCTCGCTCCCACTTAAAGGGGTAAAATTGACCGACTTATGTGATGCAAAATGCAGGGGTAAAATTGACCGACTTATGGATGCAAAATGCAGAGACACATCAACAAATTTAAACCAACAAAGCAAGCATTTTATGATGAAAACCACAGAAATGACGGATAAAATGTAATAGAGGAACCGTAAGTTTAAAACAGATATTTGATTTTTTGACAAAAAACAAAAATTAACCAATTTGTGGCTCGACTCTCTTATTTGGTTCCCCAGTGGAGTCGCCAAGCTATCGAAACCATTTTTTTTGAAAAAGGGTCAACTTTTTGAAAACGAAAATGGGAGTCTCCACCAATCTTTTTTATGAGGTGTGATCAGGTCGCCTCGTAATTTGGCTGTTTTAATAAAATATTTCGACTTATCAAAACAACAATTTTGGTCTACGAAATTCGAGAACACGGGTTCGAGAGTCGGTTATGTGCGATGAAGGATTAGCACCCTCGTCACGCCCAAAATTTGTACCTAATTGATTAATGTCTAAATGTCAAAAATTGAAAACCTCGAAAGAATTTAAAATACGATCCCTCATTTTATTAATGTTAATTTTAAAAACACTTGAATTAAATTGAAACAAGCATCAAAGGCCCACTTGTCCCGCGATAACAATATGCCACATCCCGTAAGTTAGGATGCGACATTTGAACCCTCGAGAATAAGCTTGCCTTTAATTTTTATTTAAAACTTAGGTATTTTAAATTAAAAAGGATGTTCGGTTGTTTAGATTTAACGAGAAAATCGAAACCCCGTAAGTTATGGTACGACTTCTCGAATTTCCAAAAATGAAACATTGCCTTATTTTTAAAAAAATTTCTTTTTTGAATAATAGCGATTACAAAACCTAAACGATGCGTGCTATTTAGTTGAAATATAATAAAATGGCCTATTATGGATAAAGTGAAAAATTAAGCGCGACCTTTGAAGTGATTTTAATGAAATGTGATGGAATGATAATATACAACATGGAGAAATAATTTACGAATAAAATGTTACACTAATGAATCACAATAGCATGAAAATACGAATAAACGAATTATAATACACATAATGGCAATAATCATAGAACACACCATTTTCAATACTAATATTAACAATCAAAGAAAAGGAAACAAAATAATATATAAAACAATTTAAAGTAAATAATAGTTTAAAATAAATAATTTATAAAAACAATTCAAAATAAATAATAAAAAGTTTCAAATAAACAATATATAAAAAACTTAAAATAAATAATAATAAAACAGTTTAAAATAAATAATACAAAAAATAACATATAAAATAGTTTTAAAAAAATAATATATAAATATTTAAAAGATAATATATATAATAGTTTAAAATAAATAATATATGAAAAAAATTAAAATAATTAATATGTAAAACAGTTTAAAATAAATAATATATGAAAAAAACTTAAAATAAATAATAATAAAAGATTTTTTTAAAAAATAAATAAATTAAATAGACTAAGGACGAGATTGAAATCGAATTAAAATTCAGGGTTTAAATTGTAAATAAATAAAAAAGTGTTACTGGGGACCAAAATAGAACACGTTTAAAGAATGAGGGACTAATTGGGAAAATATTCTCAGCCCTTATGCGCAACGTTTCAGCATGGACCAAAGTGAAGCAAACAGAAAATTATGCGGCAAAATAAAAGAAACAAACAAGGGCCAGATTGCACTACGTCGCAAAAGTGGAGGGACCCTGCGTGCAAATAGCCCATTCACCGCAGAAGCACGCAGATCCTGAGGGCAAGTGGGTCGGGTCACGGGTCAAAGGCCAAAACAACATCGTTTTGGCCTCTGAACCTAAACTTCAAAACGGCGCCATTTCATGATTCTTATTTAAACCCCCAAAATTTTTTTAACCCTTCATTTTAGCCTTCCCTTTTACAAAAACTGGAAAAAAAAAAAAAAAACTTTTCACTCTCCCTCTCACCTTAAAGCTCCCCACACATTCGGCCAATAGGCTTCCCCGACGTCCGTCGCACCGCCGTCGTGGCCAGTGGCCGGTGTTGCACAAAAAAGGTTTTTTAGCTCCCGTTTTAAGAAGTGTTGGAAGGCCAAGCCTTCTCAACCCAAAAGATCAAAAAAAAGGTCCCTCGCCCCCTTTTAAACCCAACTTCGGCGACGAAGAAGGAACCTCTGACGATGTGGTCGCAAGGTGTTTAGGTGAGCCTTTTCTTCCCTTTTTTTCTTTTTATTCTTATTATTCATATGTAAAAAATGAAATAGAATAAAATAAGAATTTAAAACGAAAGTAGAAGTAAAAATCACCTTTGAAGTTTTTGTTTTATATTTTTTTATTTTCTAATGTGTGTAAAAAATTGCAAAGATGAAGTTCGGGCTTTTATAGCCGGATTAAACAACTCTTTGTTTCTATTTTTTGTTTGTTTCTGCTTGGTTCTTCTGCTTGGCTTCTTGCGTGTTGTTTTCTCTTGCAGGTAACAATGTCAGACGCGTGCGGCACTGGTGGCGCGCATGGGAGGAGCTGTGGCTGAAGCTCTTAGGGGGCTAGGGTTCTTTTTGCTTTCTGAAAATGTTAAGAATGGGCTAAGGCTTATTTGTTTTGGGCTTATAATTGGGTAGTGGGCCTATTTTTTTTGTAATGGACAATTAATCTTTTTATTTGTTGGTTTGGTCTTTTTGTTTTATTTGTAATTTAGGCCCAAGCCAAAATTGGCCTATTACAGCTGCCTCTCTTTGCTCATTGTCGTATAACGAGAATAGATCAAAGACTTTAAAACGGGTCAATTTTGCCTAGTCTTGCCGAATCTTGACTTTTTGGTGCGTCTTTTCTTCAAGCAGCCTCATTTCATCCCACTGCATCTTCAGGGGCATAGGAATTAGTGCTTCGATCCACTTCAGAGAGATTAGATTTGTAGTTTCAATCTGCTCCACTGCAACTTCAGGGAGATAAGACCTACTCCACTGCAACTTCAGGGAGATAATGTTTGGTTTTGGTAGATTTGATCCGACCTACTGCAACTTTAGAAGTATAGGATTTGTGACTTGTAGCTTTAATCTGCTCCACTGCAACTTTAGGGAAATAAGATTCGCTATTTTCAATCTACTCCACTGCAACTTCAGGGAGATAAGATTCGCCATGGTAACTTTGATCCGTCCCACTGCAACTTCAGGGGCATAGGATTTATGGTTTCTTTGATCTGTTACACCATTTTCTGGGGAACATGACCTATAGAATCCATTTCATGGGCTTATGTATGCCAAGTGATTAGGATGTCATGATCAGAATGAATCAAATGCTCTTAACTAGATGTGTATGAATGATATTTGCATGAATGCAGAATTTTATTTTTTTTTAGAATGATCCCTTTTTTGGGTTGTCACTGCTCATCGTTCATCAAAGTTTTATCATTGAAGTATTACCAAGCCTTCTTTTTTAGCTGGTATCTCTGACAGAAAACCTGAAGAAAAATCACAATTTGGGCTATTCTTTCCCAAATGTTTCCAACTCTTGAATTTGGTTAGTTCTGACTAGTAATCTTGTTTCAGGTTCTTGTACTATTTAGAAACTTTTCAAAGCAATATGCAGAACTCCTTTTGTTTGAATATTATCAGTCCAATAATCATTGTTTCAATGAAAAATGCTTGAAAAAGATTGTCACAATGGATAAGAAGGAATTTTATTGGGAGCAAAGCTCGAAATGAATAAATTAATCAAGATAACAAATTTTGCTAAGATGAATAAGATGAAAATAGGTGCCCCAAATATCGTAGCATGGGCTTCTCCGTACAAACTTTTTGAGGACCCTTTGAACTTGATATGTGTTTAGAAGACTTTACTTTGTTGATGCCCCAAGACTTAGAGTACTTTGTTGATGCCCCAAGACGTAGAATCTCTCATTCTCGTTGATTCAGGAATAGTAAGACAACTGCATATTGCCGAAATTAAAATCAAAAGAACAAAAGGGTATTCAACAGTATAAAAATTAAAATCAAAATTTTAGGGAATTGCCAAAATTATTGGTTAAAAAGTGGACAAGTAAAGAACAAGAAGAAAAAAAGAAGCTTTAAAATGAACATAAAAAAGATGCAATACCTTAAGCTAAGACCTCTCGAAGAGGAAGATTTGAGCGAAAGGAAACAACAGCCCTGAGAAGAGAAGATATGCGACAGACACAGCTAAGGAAAAACAGAAATAAAAGATGAAGAACAGAAGAAGTAGAAGGAGGAAAGTTACCTGGATGAAGAAGAAGGAAGATGAAGAACGGCTAGGAAAGATAGGTGAGAGTTGGAAAATGTCTTACAGAGTGAAACGAAACAGTAGCCCTGAGAAGAGAAGATATGCGACGGACACAGCTAAGGAAAAACAAAAATAAAAGATGAAGAACAAAAGAAGTAGAAGGAGGAAAGTTACCTGGATAAAGAAGAAGGAAGATGAAGAATGGCTAGGAAAGATTGGTGAGAGTTGGAAAATGTCTTACAAAAATAAAATCTGTAAGACATGTTCCCTAAAAGCATAGACATTTTACCCGTGTTTTTGAAAACATTTTCCATATGTAAAATGTTTTCAGTCAAACAAACACCGTAAAACCCAGAAAATGTTTTCTTGGCAAACAAATGGACCCTTACTTTCTTGGTATTGATAAGGATAAACAAAAGTCAAGTGAAAACCAATTGAACCAATCAAATTTGATTTTTTTCAATTCAGTTTGGTCAATTTTGAAATCCGAGACCATTTTAATTGACAAAACCGATTTCACAAATAAAATAAAATAAAATAATATTTAATTTAACCCAAACCAACATCCTATGGCCCTTACTAACCCAAACTCAAACTCAATCTCTTCAAAAGCCCAAATTAGACCCAAAATCCTAAATACCGATTACCCAACCGGCCACCCCAAGAAAACCCAATAAAAATAAAAAATGTAATAATAAAAGTCCTAAATAAATAAATAAAATAAGTAATGTTAATAAAAATAAAATTGTAATAATAATTAAAAAAAACAATAATAAATAAAATCTAATACCCTAACCTAACCCGCCCCCGAAAAAAAAAAAAAAAACACTTACCAGTTACCTCTGCTGCAGCCGTTCCCTTCCCCTGACCCCGTGCTCAGTCGTGCTTTACCTCCGTCGCAGTCGGCTGTTCCCCCTGCTTCGCCATCTCTCTCTGGTGGCCTTCGCTTCGCCTCCTCATCTCTGGCTCTGTCCGTCCGTCGGCCTTGCCTCGCCTCCTCATCTCTGCCTCGTTCTTTGTCAGTTTGTTGGTCACCATCGCCCGTCTACCTCTGTTCTAAGGTAACTGATTTTGTTGTCAACTCACTGGTTTTAACATGCATTAGTTTGGAATTTTTTTTGTCTCTTCAAATTTTCTTTCTTGTTTGGTTGATGACAAAATAGAGTAAATATTGATGAACCCAACAGACTTTTCTGTTTTATTTGATTGGGCTGATTCAATTCACTTAGTTTTCTATATTTGATCCAATAAAAAAAAAGAAGAAAAGTTTGTGTTTGTTTCGTCTTATGTATATGAAATTTGAATTGTTGTTGCTATGATTGTAGATGGTGATGATTTCAAAGTTTGACATTCATCACTTTCTCTTGTTTTTCTCAACAATCGGACAAATGATTCTCTTTTAGCAATTTCACTTGAATTACAGCAATTAAACTCGGTATGGTCGGTTGGCCCACCGAACCGACTGCCCTTATCTCGGGTTGTTTTTTTCGGTTTTGTCTTAAAGTTAGTTCGATTTCGTTTTTATAAAATGGTGAAGTTGGTTAAGTCGGTTTTCAGTTTTTCTACACCGAACCAACTGATTATTCACCCCTAGGTATTGATTTCTTCCCAACTTTTAGATGCAATTGGCAAATTCTTTCTTTGAATTCTAATAGGGATATATTCGAATGTAGAGAAAGCCTTGGTAGAAAGGATTTCTTTTTCTTCTTCTGGTTGAGTAAAAAGGATTTTTTATGCTTGAGAATAAACAAATGACTATTGCTGTTAGAAGAACATAGTAGCTAAAGTTCTTTCGCCCCGACAATGAACGATGTTGTTTTTGTTATAATTGATTCCACAGATTTCCCTTTGGGAAATTATTATTGTTTAAATGTTCATTTGGCTTTGTAATGCTGAGCTTTGATTCTGTTTACCTACCAAACCAGCTATGGTGAACATGGTATATTTGCATTCTTTTTTAATATAATCATATTTTTTTATTTCCCGTTACCTTTGTGCTTTGTGATGTGCAAACGTAGTGAATTCATGTTTGTGTTTATATGCATAAGTTGATTAACTTCTGTCTATGATAGTATACCAGAAGGTTCATGACTTGCTTCTGTTGAATTAATAAATTCTACTTTACTTTTTATTTAATCAAACCATCTTCAATTTCCATTTTTTCCTTCATTTTCACAGGTCAGAAATGGCTTCCCTCCTTAAGGCCTCTTCCAATGTATTTTGGTCCGAGAAGCTACCTTTCTTGTCTAGAAGCAAGACAAGACAAGGTGTTGTTCCAAAGAAAGTAACATTTCGTGCAGTTCCTGTCGCATTATCCTTGTCTACATCGACTGGAACCGTTGAACATGACCCAATATCTAATTCTCCGGACATTGCGATCCCTATCATGGTACCCTTTTTTTCTTTTCTCTGTTAAAAGGGGAAAAAGGTTGAAATTTTCATTATATGTGCTTGAGTTGGATTTATTTCTGTGTGGTGTATGTTGCCAATGTGTTTGCTCATAAGTGAGTAAAGCTTTAAATTGATCAATGGCAAAGGAAGCGTCTTTTTCTATATAAACATTTTGATTTTGTGGGTATTCTACCAACGGAACTTTAACTTTTAACATCTTTGTCACACGGATTTGGGGTTTCGTTACTTGACATGTAGATAGATAGCAACTTTGGGGGTGGACAAGTTTAGATAATCTACTTCGCCTAGCTATGTTAATATGAGCGTTTGCCATGGGGAATGGACTGGGGATTACTGAAAGTTATTTCAGTTTGTTCTAGCTATTCGGATAGCTATTTTTTTGGATTCTGATTATTATGAGTGAAAGAATTTCTCCTTAAGAGTAGGATTAATTGTTGGTGAGTATTATTGTAAGTATGTATTATGGTTTTGTCCCACATATATTATCAACTTTTTCATCTATGATATTTGTAATTTATTGTTTCTATGTCTTTACTTTCTCAACTTGGTTGCTCTTCTGAATTTTACCTTGCTATTCTTGCTAAATGGTCATGAAGGTTCCTTTTAATGAGAAGATAGGCTAACAGATAACATTGTTTAACATTCACCCCATGGCTTGCTGTTCCTTTTCCTGCTGTAGGTAAATGGTTGTACCGGAAAAATGGGGAAGTCTGTTATCCAAGCTGCTGATTCTGCTGGCCTTCATGTTGTTCCTGTGTCTTTTGATGCGGAGAAGAATTCTGGACAGACTGTTGAACTCTGTGGTAAAAAGATTCTTGTGCATGGTCCGTCTGATAGAGAAAGGATCCTTGCTTCTGTCTTTCAGGAGTATCCAAACCTGATCGTGGTGGACTACACTGTGCCTGCCGCAGTTAATGGTAACCTATCCAGGAACATGCATTTAAAACTACATCATATTTCATATTAAATGAAAATGAAACTAAAACGAACTTGAGTGAGAAACCTTTCGATAGTGTGTGGTATAATGTCTCCAAGATCTGAAGCAATATTTTGTGGTGATATTCTATACTATGATTGAATTACTTTCTTCTCAGCTTATCATTAAAAAAGTTGCGACTTGTTAAAAAAATTTATGCATGCTATTCAAGTCCGATATTATGATTTGATCTCTCTATTAATTACCTTTTTAAATTGTTATGGGATTGGGGTGTTTGATAAATATAGATAATGCTGAGCTCTATGGCAAAGTTGGAGTACCTTTTGTTATGGGCACCACTGGTGGAGATAGGGATAAACTCTATAAGACTGTTGAAGAGTCAAAGGTTTATGCTGTGATCTCGCCACAAATGGGGAAACAGGTCATCTAACCCTTAATCAGTTGAAATACTATTTTAACTGTTGGAAATATAGATTTCCTTTTTTGGTTGCTTATTACCAACTGTTTTTTTAGGTTGTTGCATTTCTTGCAGCCATGGAGATCATGGCTGAGCAGTTTCCTGGAGCCTTCTCTGGATATTCTCTACAGGTACTTCTTTAAATAAGGTTATTTGTTTTGAAAGTGCTTGTAAAAAATAATATTTCAAATAGGTTGATTAGGTATAACCAATAATGTTATAACTTGTAAACAATTGAGGTTGCAAAATACAACTGTTTGAGGCAATATCAAGAAGCCAGTTTGATACATTGTGAAGAAATAGCACGACTTGGAGGAGTTAACTTTTGGATCTTACATTTGTGGAAGGATTTATCCATTAGTGTTTACATAAAATAGGGAATTTGTTTGTAATAAGTTTTCTTGGGCTTGTGTTTACAGTTGCTTATCTTGGTCTTTGGATATGATAGTCCTTTGGAATGCCTCCTTTTTTAAATATTATTTATAATGAGTTTTCTTAGACACCATTGTTAGTGTTTTGTCCTATTGGTTGCATATAGCTAATCTTCATTGATCTTGATTAGGTGATGGAGTCCCATCAAGCAGGCAAGTTGGACACGTCTGGTACTGCTAAGGCTATTATTTCTTGCTTTCAGAAATTGGGGGTTTCATTTGACATGGATCAGGTGTGTGGTTCTCACATATTCTTAATTGTAATTGAAAGAGAAATGAAGTTCTTTTTTCTTATTGGTTAGGGGCTGGGGAGGGTAGGAGAAGGTTAGGAGATTTTGACCCTTAGGAATGACATAAATTCCTTTATTATATGGTTCTTTCAAGATTTTGGACTTCTACTTGTCACCTTTTCTATTTTCAGATACAAATGATCCGGGATCCCAAGCAGCAGGTTGAGATGGTGGGAGTACCAGAAGAGCATCTGTCCGGTCATGCTTTTCATTTGTATCATCTAACATCACCTGATCAAACGTATTAACTTTTTCACCTGTACCCTACATCTTGTTCAACATGTAAACATCAATGACCTTTCGTTGATCTCCGATTGAAAATTCTTCTGCAGAGTGTCATTTGAGTTTCAGCATAATGTTTGCGGCAGATCGATATATGCAGAGGGCACTGTTGATGCTGTACTTTTCCTTGCTAAGAAGGTGCAGTTATTTATATTTCTCTTGCCAGTTTGAATCTATTTCTAGTGTTTTACCGAATGTTTTTACTGTTACTGCCACAGGCGCAGCCAATAAAAGGTGGGATTTCGAATGCTTGTAGTTATTAACTGTCTTCGACTTCTGTGAACTTAAAGTTTGTCACAGTAGTGTCTCGATATTTAAATTCCAGAGAAACTGAGCATGAAGTTTGGTTAAGTTAACAATAAAAGGAGTGTAGCATTTAGGGATCATAATGTTGATTATAACAAATGTCATGGCGAGACTAGGGTGTTAGTTTAGTTTTATGTTCATATCACTGTTTGATTGTGGATATTGTTCAAGTGCAGGTTAAGTTGAAGGCAGACAAGAAAATATATAATATGATTGACGTATTGCGGGAAGGTAACATGCGATAAAATATGTTTCTTATGCATTTTGTTGTTGGAGTGTATTATTTCGCAGCTCAAGTTATCTAGGATTATGAGACTTACGCCAATTTTGATTTCAATGGTATGAGCCATTGCTGTTCTTTGCACAGTAAGTGTAAGAATTGCAATATATATGATGTTGAAAGGGCACTCTTATTAAACACTGGCTAGGAATAGTTAATGTTGGCCCTCCATAAAACAGGTTCTTAATTTTTCTTGCAAAAGTTGAGTGGATGTGTTGGAAGCCAATTTTTTCTTGTTTGATTCGGTTGGTTGGGCTAAGACTTGAGACAGCGGGAGACATTAGAACAACGGTTTTAGTACAAGGTTAAAAAACATAATGTGAAGAACGTGTTGGGAGATGACTGCTGTTCCAAAATGTATGTAATTAAAAAGGTCCAATCACGACGTCAAAGGTTCCACGTGACACGACACTGTTTTCACAAGAATCAACCTGGTACAAGTTCAAAGAGACCTAAAATTTCACACATATATTTCATACAACCAATTCACCTATACCACAACAGCATGTGGTTCAAAACACCAAAACGATACATTGAATTAGCATAAAACAATTAAGTTCCAAGTTGGACACTTTTGATACAAAACTGACTTAAACCCCTAGGTACATGTCATTTACAATCGAAGGGGGTTCTTTACAATCTTAGTTGAGTTAGAAGCGAGCGATTGATTGTCTGAATGTTGGCTTCAAATCCTAACGTTTCAAGAGATATTTAAACTTGTACATGGAGAAAACAAATTGTACGTTGAGTAATGAGCGTAGTAGTACATTTATAATTCAAAACATCAACATATAATCTAACATTAACATTGAGCTTTAGCACATTTAAGCATCTTTGTACTCAAAACTCAATCAAAACATATATCAAATGGTCAATTATAATTCATTATCTAGTCATATATACATATGCATAACATGTTAGCCAACCAATTCAACGATATACTTATATGATCAATTTTAACTTGATTACTAATTATCAATCATACAATTCAATTAAGTATTAAACACAAACACTTATATAACCATGTCATTTAATTCAATTCTGGAGCTTACCGACTCATCCATATTTGCTTCGGCCCTTTAGGCCTCGTTTCGACGAATTTAAGAATTGGATCACGAACTTATTTGAAATACAAAACATATCAATTATATCATTAACATTATACAATTACCAATTCTATTTTCAGCATTATAATCATATTTATCGTTTATAACCCCTACTAATCTGACTCAGGCTTGGACAGATACTCAAATCGTCCAACCAACACACCAAAAGTGCATCATAGCATACAAAACGCATAACTGGCACACGAAGTGCATCCTGGCGCATAATGTCCTACTCAATCCAATCCTATAGCCCAACTAGTTAACAGGGTATCAATATCCAATTCCACTACAATTTAGTACACATGATTTTTCAATCATACACATTATTTACATTTCAATTTTGTAACATAAAATATATATTTCATCATTGAATATATATTCTCACTTAGTTCTATAACATATACATATTCCAAACAATTCATGCTATTTTATTTTATTCAATTTTGTCATCTACACCGAGAAATCACATTTAAGTTCAATCCAACAACTCATATCAATATTGTATACTTACATTGTTACTTCCGTATGCAAGTAACATGAAAATGCAAGAAATTTATATGACTTTAAATTATAAATGTACAAACCAAAATTTTCGGCACTTGTCTATCACTTTCGTTTTTCCTTTCCCTATCGATGATTCGGTGTTTGTCGTTAGCTATGAATAATCATAAAACACATCCCATTATCAGAGTTCAATTGAAACAAAATCAAATATCAATTTTTAAAATTTTGAAAATTATTCAATTTAGTCCCTAAAATTAGGACAAGCATAACTTTCAATTTAAAGTCTTGGATTCAAATCAGATTTCACCAAACCCCATTAGGGACTCTCTATTTTCTATCCCTACTAATAATTCACGAAAATTTTGCATTCCATTCAATTTAGCCCCTAATGTACGAAACTAACAATTAAGCTTTACAATTTAGTCTCTTTTCACATACTAAGCTTAATTTTTAACAATTTAACACCAAAACTATTGAATTCTCTATCATGGTAAATTTCTAAAACTTTAACAGTTTTTCAAATTAGTATAAGGGTTAGCTAGATCTAGCTCCCATGATTCAATATCCAAAAAAATCAAAGAAAAATGGTTAAGGGCTTACTTGAAATTAAAGCTAAAAAGCTCAAAACCCTTGGCTATGACATCAAGCTCTTATTTCTTTCCCAATTCCGGTTGAAGGAGATGGCATTCTCTTTCTTTCTACCGAAAATTAACTTATATACTAGGATTAAATTATAATTTAGCTTAATTAACCTTTATTTAATTAATTAAACCTTATTTAAGTTAATGGTCCTCTAATCATACCGTACACTTATATGACATTTAACATTGTATAATTGTTGTTTTGAACCTTTTTTTTAATTGCAATTTAAATCCCCAAGACATTTACTAATTATAAATTTATAACGATTGGACTTTATAATTTAGTCACTGGGCCTTAATTAACCACAATTTCGAATAAATTGGCTATCCAAAATCCAATTCAATAATACACTAACTCTGTAAATGTCTCTATTAAATATTTATAGACTCGATTTATAGAAATAGGGGCTCGAAACCATCTTTTCCAGTACCAGTGAAAATCGGGTCGTTACACTTAGATCCTAAGGAAAGAAACAACACTAAGTAGAAGCTAGAGACAATTGCACGAGTATACAGGAAGCTTAACGAGAAAGATGTAGTTTTTGAATACCCAAATACGAAGGTTTGAAGAACTTTGATGAACAAGCTACTTTGTTTTTCAATTTATTTATTCTAGAGTTAAATTTTACATTGGATAGGGTACTATTTGAAAATTTACCATCACTCTGTTTTTCAAATAAGACAAATGAATCTTTCTTCTGGTAATACTCTTGAGTTCTTAACATTGACTTGCACAAATGTTATGAATTCCTGGCTAATGGAAGGAAGTGTTATTGAATATTAAATTTAGAAGTTGGCAATTGAAAATATTACTGATAGGGTTACGGTTGATCATTCATGGAACTGGTATCAACTTTTGGATGGAAATTAAATCGGTGTGAATTTATGATGTGTATAATTAGTGTATAGAGAATATATAGCAAACACCAATAAAAAAAAAGGAAAGAACTCCGATTTGGTACAAACTGGGATGATCGATTCATTATCACAGTTGAGATCGAACAATCAGTGTTAATGGCAAAGTTTTTTTTTGTACAAAAATTGGCTTGGGATCATTAGATTTTATGCTTGAGCATTGATCGTTCTGTCTTGACAACACACACTAAATGGAAAGTAGTTGACACAAGATAACTCTTCAATCTTTAGTGTCTCTATTTTGAATCTTGAATTTATTGAAAAATTCAACTCAGTGATTCAAAAGAAGATCAACAATCTCCCATTACAAACAACACAAGCTTCAAATCTCTCTAACATGTGGTACCAATTCTTGTAAAAAATCAAATAAAATCCAATCAAGAAACCTAGAAAACCCAAGTCAAGTTCAAACCCTCAATATTATTTACTAAAACTATTTATACCCCAAAATAGTATTACCATTACAGCAACACCTCAGGCACTAGTTTTCCCTCCCCTGTTTTCACAATTAATAGCATTGGTCGATGCTAATGAAATCCCCTTGTTACGGAGCAGTTTAACGACCTTATATTTCCGTTAAGTTTGTTACTGCTTTGGTTGTCAAACGCTGCATTTTACTTTTGTTTTTATTTTAGTTATTCGATGCGTTTTACTTTTGTTAATTAAACGATGTGTTTTAGTCCATTATTACTGATAAAATGAATCTGTTATTTGGATACCATTTATATACCTGTAACTAGAGGACAAAAACGATTATAAAGTTTTGAATCAGAATTCTAGTATTTTCTCTTCTCCTTCTTTCTCTCGATTTCTTATCTTCTTTTCTGTATTTTCTTTGCTTCAGATTTGTTACATGACAAAGGTATCAGAGTTCATGGCTGGGGAGGGAGTGACTACAAGGATGCAAAAGGAACTTGGATTGATGCAATGAGAGCTGAACCAGTTACAAGTTGAATTCACTCAGTTAGATGCAAGGATTAATGCACTTCTGAAGGACTTCCAGGAGGGAATTAAGTCTAAGGTTCGTTCGGAGGTAAGATTTGAACTTTGATCTGAGCTCTATTCCTTATTTAAACAATATTTTGGACAAAGCCCTCCTGTTACAGCTACTGGTGTGATGATTGGTAAGGGGAAGGGTATCTTAGGTTCTCCTCCTGGGTTTCCAGCAAAGGAACACCTCTTAGTAACGCCTATATCTGAATTAGGACATTCGAATATGTCCTCGTGAGGAGGTGCTTTAGAAGTCGAAAATTCTTCTTTTCGGGTGGATTGTCCATATTTTGATGGTGGTAATTTTAGAGGTTGATGGTCTAAGTTGGAACAGTATTTTGAGGCTGAAGGAGTAGATGAGCAAGCTAAGGTTAGAGTGGTTATGTTGCATTTAGAAGGAAAGGCCTTAGACTAGCATCATTTCTTTGTACACAGGCATAGAGGACTGCACCAGTTGACTTGGGATATGTATGCTAGGGGAATTAAGAATGTTTTGGATCTAAATCTTTCCTTGACCCTTTGACAGAGTCAGTAACTCTTAAGCAACAATGATCTATTGACCAGTTCCATGATGGATTCCTAAGTTTGCTAAATCAACTGAACCTACTTGAATCTCATGCCTTGAGTATATTTATCAGCAATCTAAAGCCTGAAATAGGTCAGTATCTCTAGTTGTTTACACCTCAAACACTGGTAGAGGGGTACAAGTTAGCTAGGCAGGTCGAGAACATTGTGTTAGGGCCAGTGAAAAAGAGATTTGTTATTGGCAGTGGGGTTAGTTCATCAAGGCCTTTATTCTTTAATTCTAGAGTGCAACAAGGAACTTTAGTAGGGGGTCAACGAGTGGTAATTCAGGGCAAAGAATTCTATCTAAGTCTTTATCTCAAGCAGAATTGGAGGATAAAAGAAGGAAGGGCATTTGTTTTTGGTGTGGTTCGAAATATTCCCCTGGTCACAAATGTTCTAAGTTTCAACTGTTTCAGCTTATCATTGAGCCAAGTTGGGAACAAGGTTCGGACTTGAAGAGTTTAATTTCTGAAGACCTTCAGGACTATTCTAACCAATTGGACTTACCAGTACAGATTCTAGGAAGCCCTGTGCTGTCGTTACATGCTCTTCAAAGGCTGCAGGGTCATAACACTATGAGGTTTTCAGCTGTTATTGGTCACACTGAAGTGGTTGTGCTGGTAGACTCTAGTAGTACGCATTACTTCATAGATTTCAAGGTGGCTAAAAGGTTGCAATTGGCAGTAGAATCATGCAGTACCCTGAGAGTAATGGTAGCAAACAGGGTTTGACTGTCCACTCAAGGTTTGTGCAGAGCTGTCTCCTGGGAAGCATAAGGGTACAATTTTTCTACTGATTTTGTACTTCTGTCAGTGAAAGGGTTTGACTTGGTGCTTGGTATTCAATGGCTGCTATCTCTTGGACCAATTGTATGGGGCTTTTCCAATTTGACCATGCAGTTCCAGCATATGGGACAGAATTGTATCTTACATGGCATAGTACCTGGTTCCCTACAACTTGTCTCTAGTAATCAATTTTCCAAATGTCTAAGTTTGGTAGGCAATGGTCCATATCCCATGCTTTTGGCTTCTTATGATCAGACTTCTATCACACTACAACCAATTCAGTTGGCGACCGAATTGCAAGATCTCCTTGACGAATTTGAGGATGTCTTTCAAACTCCTACTAGTCTACCCCCTCCACGATTACATGATCACAGAATTCCTTTGACAGATAAGACCAAGGTTGTTAAAGTGAGACCTTCTAGATATCCTGCAGTTCAGAAGACTGAAATAGAGAAACTGATACAAGAAATGTTGCAAGCTGAAATAATTCGAGACAGCAGCAGCCCATTTGCCTCCTCTGTAGTGATGGTCAACAAGAAAGATGGCAGTTGGAGGCTGTGTATTGACTACAGGCAGCTTAACCAACTGACCATTAAAGATAGATTTCCTATTCCAATTATTGAGAAGCTCTTGGATGAATTGGGGCAAGCAAATTTTTTCTCTAAACTGGATTTGTGTTCAGGCTATCATCAAATTCGAATGTGGGAGCAGGATGTGTATAAAACTGCTTTTAAGACTCATGATGGCTATTATGAATTTTTGGTCATGCCATGTAAGAGTCCGGTTTAGACCCTATTCGGAACCACAAATCCAAGTTAGAAAATATTTTAATATTATTTTCTGTGCCCTTGATATGTGATTTAGCCTGTGATAAAGTTTCGTAAGATAATTTGTCCACATGTATACTTAATTTGATAAAAGGATTAATGATGGAGCTCGAAACTAACTATTATTTAGACAAAGGCAAGCGCACCTATCGAACAGTAGTATAGTTGTGGTGAGTCCGAAATATCGTATCCTCAAGAACTAAAATTACTAGTAATAACTATCTTTTTATTATCTAGCCTAGTAATTAAGGTGGTTTATTTTTAATCTAAATTTAACTAACTAATTTAACTAACTAAATTATTATGAACGCGACAGAAAGTGAATTGGGAAAATACTTTTGGACAACGTATATGAGATATGCAATACCTAAGGCAGAATCCACCTAGACTTTACTTATTACTTTTGATTCATATGATTTATTCACTTGACTTAATCCGTAGAAATCCTTGATTTATGTTAATATCTCTTTCAAGACTAAAAAAAACTGACTCTAGGTTGATTAATTGAAATCTCTTTCTAATTAAAACCCCTATCGTCGCATTAACTGGATCTATGGATTCCGTTATTAGGTTTGACCCTAATCTGATAGATTTATGTCGCCCTATTTCTAGGATTGCAATCAACTCCGCTTAATTGTGTTGATCTACTCTTAAACAGGGACTTTTGCTCCACTGAATAAGCACATTCGACTTGAATCAATAACCTGAATTATCAAAACAAGAATAAGAACTCAATATTAAGAATACGAACAAGTATTTATCTTATAAATCAAACAATAATAAGATTCGTCCTAGGTTTCATCCCCTTAGGTATTTAGGGAATTTAGTTCATACTGATAGAGGGAAACATATTAGAATAAGGAAAACAACAAAACATAAGAAAACCCAAAAACCTCAAGAGGAATTGGTGGGAGATCCTCAGTCTTGATGGAGATCCTTCTCCTAAGTTGTTCCCTACGGCTGCCTTGGAGTATTTTCTCCTTCTACTCGGCATCTATTCGACGTCCTGTTGACCCCCTCTTTAGGTTGCCCCCTAGGGTGTTTATATAGGCTTTCAAGATGCCTTACTTGGCTCACAAGTATCCTATTCTGAATAGAATTCATCCTAGTTTAGGCAGGGACACGCCCGTGGTCGATAGTCCAGGCCGTGTTCGATCCTGTTTGTCACACACGGCCGTGTGGTCCGCCTGTGTGCAGTGGTCCAGGCCATGTAGGCTCATTTTGTCCCTTTTTGGCCCGTTTCTCGTTCTTTTCTACTCCCTAAGCTCTCATGAGTATAAAACATGAAATTAAGAGATTAGGAACATCAAATTCATCAAATTCAATGGAAATCATCCAAAATTAAGCCAAGTATGGGGGTTAAAATATGTGTAAATTATGGTTTATCAAATATCTCCACACTTAAGCCTTTGCTTATCCTTAAGTAATATCCTCAACTTACAATTAAAATTAACTTCCTTAATTCATAATTCTTATCAATAATGTTTCATCATAATTCATAGATAATTCATACATGGATAATTTAACTAGAAGAGTTCTAAAGATTCAAATAATCTAAGTCATAAATTTTTATAGCATGAAAATATAAGTGTTTCCCCTTACCTAAATTACCTCTGATTCAAAACCGACAAGAATTGACATCCTTACGAAAGCTTCACTCAAATCACTCAAGGTGTTTAAGGTTCAAATTAAGCACTCAAAAGTCAAACATGAAGAGTTAATCCCATAGGCTTGCATGAAAATCAAATCTCCACCACTATAAAATGAGATGATACACAAATCAAAAGGTCTTAAAAGGGTTGTAATGGGGCTTGGGCTAAAGGTGTGGATACAGGCTGAATTAGAGTGTTAAAATCGAGATTGGATTGATCAATTACCTAACTAGAAACAATGAACTAATAATTAATAATTACATCAATTTAACTTATCACTAATAAAACGAGCTTCTTCTAAAGATGTGAAATCAACTGTTTAAGCTCATAACCACTAATAATGAATAAATCTTCAAATTTTTTTTTTAGAATATACAATGATAAGAAAGAACTTTAACAACTAAAATAGAGAACATAGTTAGGAAACTGCTCAATTTAAATCTCGACAAAAAGGGACGTCAAAAGATTAGGGGAAGTCAAAAATTTGGTTTTGGGTTAATATTAATGGGTGAGTCAAGAAATAGTTTATTAGGCTAAAAAGGATTCACTATGGGTTAATTATGAAGGTAGGATTTTTGTGGAGTGAGTGGGTTAATTCCTAGGCGCCTTTATCATTTCAGTATATCAAATCAAAAGTGTGGTCTCGACATGTATAATCGAAGCAAGTTCTGGAATATCAAATCAATATTGACACACTCATAATCAATAAAGTGAGCAAGAAAAATATATGCTCTAAAAAGGGCTCAAAATCTCACAGATTTTATGGCTTTTGATGTCAACCTTTGTAAATTTCAAACTTCACAGTAATATTTAAGATTAGGGAAACAACCTAATAAAATTTTTAATTTTGAAAATAGACTTATCATGTTTGATTCTCTAATATCCTAAAGTTTAAACCATCAATGCACAATTATCTATGACTTAAACCGAAACATATCAATGAAAATCATAAATCAATAGAAGTTTCATTCTAATAGTAAATATGAGAAAGATACTTAAAAACAAGATATAATTTAGTATTGTTGACACCTCCCCACACTCAAGACGTACATTGTCCTCAATGTACAAAGATAGATATCTACAATATAAAAAATCGTAAGATATGGGGAGAAGTGAAACTTCCTGAATTTCGGATGAACTCCTTAAAAATAAACATGATGGACTAGGTAGAGGTGCACGGTGGGAGAATACTCTGGTGATGTAGTCGTTCCTTAATAGTGCCCTGAACCCTTAGAAACTGCGGGGTAAAAGAAAAGAAACAGTAGTTAGCATAAATGAACGTGGAGGTGGATACTCTGGTGGAGGTGTGGCCATCCCCTAACAACCTTTTGAACCTAAATTAAAGAAATCAAAATATAATAATATAAATTAAAGACAAGAAAGATAAAGGGAAAGAATTTAAAAATGAAAAGAATTTAAAAATGAAAATAACAGAAAAAGGAAAAATAAATGGACTCAAAGGTCCTTGTCCTGTCGAGTTAATGAAGTGGCCAGCATGAACTTATGTAGATCAGTCTCGCACGGGGAGATTGTGCTAGGGTCCTTTCACTTCTTCGACATGGGGATGGTGGTGTAAAGAATGAATGAGGGAAAGAGGGAAAGGAAAATGAAAGGAGAAAGATAGTAAACAAAGAAAGGGGTGTGGTGGTTGAAAAAGAATTTGGGGAGAAAGTGAGAAGAATGGGGTTTTAAATAGGAATCAGGGACTGGTTGCGACCCATGCCCATGTGCCATGGACGTGTTAGGTCACACGGCCGTGTGATGTTTCGTTCGTTTCACCCATGCCCATGTTGATTAATCAGTGTCGACCACGGCCTAGGGACACGGGCGTGTTGTACACTAGTGTTACTTTCTCAGTGTCGACCATGGCCACATCGCATGGCCGTGGCATTTTATCACCGCTCGTGGTTTGGGGAATTTTTTAGTCCTTGGTTCGCACAGTTTCTGACATGCCAACGTGCCTATTTGTAATGTCCACACGGCCACGGCCACGCCAGTGTGCAAGGCCATGTGGAGAGAAAAACCTGCGCTTTAATAAATTGGTTAGTTGTTAGCTAGGTGCTAAAAATTTAAAATATGAAAATTAATGGGGTTAGTGCTCGGGTTGCCTCCCAAGAAGTGCTCATTTAAAGTCTTAAGCTAGACTTACCTTTCATTCACATAGTCATGGTGGTTTGAGGAGTTGAAACTCCTCAATCTTGCTATCAATTGTATTAAAATAAGGTTTTAGATGAGTACGATTTACCTTGAAGGTGCCAAATTGAGAATGTGTTACCTCGACTGTACCGTATAGAAAAGTATTAAGTACCGTGAAAGGAGTTATTCCATTAGGTTCAGAAGTGGCAACACAAGGATCTGTATTATCCATTAGAACTCGGTCTCCAACCTTGAAATAGTTTGCTTCATCTTTAGGTTCGTCATGGAGTTGCCTCGATTTTGCTTCGTGTGTTCTTGGTTTCTCATTGAAATGTGTCTTCCACTCGTCTAGTCCATCGATTTGAAGCCTTCGTTCCTCATGAGTTATTTCTTTGTTGGTAAGAGGTCTAGGATATGGTTCAGTTGTGTAATTTTGTGGTGCTTCCCGAAAAGACGGTTGAACTGAATGGTCATTTATAGAATTTATGTTCTCACCTTTATTACTCAATGTTCTAGCCGAGTCAAGAGCCTGAAGGGTGATCGTTTCGTCACCTACACGAAGTGTGAGCTCACCTGTACCAACATCAATTTTAGTTTTAGCAGTTGCTAAAAAGGGTCTTCCTAAAATTAAAGGAACATTGCTGTCCTCATCCATGTCTAAAACAACAAAGTCTACTGGGAATATGAATTTTTCAATTTTTACTAGTACATCTTCAATTATGCCCCTAGGGATTCTAATAGTTTTATTAGCTAATTGAATGCTTATCGTAGTTTGTTTGGGTTTCCCAAGACCTAAGTGTTTAAACAATTTATAAGGCATAACATTGATATTTGCCCCTAAATCAGCCAAAGCATTATTAACAGGTAAACCACCAATTAAACAAAGAACTGAAAAACTCCCTGGATCTTTTAACTTTTGTAGTAGTTTATTTTGTAATATTGCTGAGCACACTATATTTAGCTCCACATGTGACGCATCGTCTAACTTCCGTTTGTTTGTCAGAAGCTCTTTTAAAAATTTCCTTAAATTGGGCATCTACGAAAGAGCTTCAAGAAATGGTAAGTTAATATGTAATTTTTTTAGAAGTTTAAGAAATTTACTGAATTATTCATCTGTGCGGTCTTTCTTCATCACATTGGGGTATGGCACACGAGGTTGGTACTCTATAATTACCGGTTTTGGTTTATCATGGCTTACCTCAACCTTACCTTCCTCTACCACATTCTCTTGCCTCAATTTTGGTTCATCTAACCTTTCGCTATCGTGAGCAGTTATGGCTTGAAGTTGCTCCTTCGGGTTAGTTTCAGTGTTGCTTGGAAAGCTAACTTGTGGCCGTTCTGAGATCAGCTTAGCAAGCGATCCTAATTGGTTTTCGAGCACCTGATTTGATGCTTTTTGATTTTTAAGTGTTGTTTCAGTGTTTTGGAAGCGTGTCTCTGACACCACGATGAACTTTATTAGCATCTCTTCAAGGTTCGACTTTTTCTCTTATGGGTAGGGATGCTGTTGAAAGCCTGGAGAGAGATGTTGTCTCTGATTTTCTTGACCACCCCATGAGAAGTTTGGGTGGTTCCTCCAACCTGGATTGTAAGTGCTACTATAAGGATTATTTCAAGGTGTAGAATTATTACCGATATAGTTCATTTGTTCACTTTTTATGCCATGGTTGTAGGGCGGATATTATGTGTTGTTCGTCCCTCCTCCATTTGTATTGCACTGCATTACTGGATGTACCTGCGAATAACCACACAAACCATCAATCTTTTTACTTAAAAGGTCTACCTGGTTTGATAGCATGGTCACTGCGTCGAGGTTAAAAACACTGGCGGCTTTTGTTGGCCTTGTCCTCGTAACTTGCCACTGATAATTATTCAATGAGATCTCCTCTATAAACTCATAAGCCGCTTTAGGGGTTTTATTATTTAGGGTTCCACCGGAGGTTGAATTAATCAACTGCCTAGTTGAGGGTTCACACCGTTGTAAAAGGTTTGAACCTGTAACCATAGAGGTAATCCATGGTGTGGACACCTTCTCAGTAGATCCTTGTATCTCTCCCATGCATCGTAAAGTGTCTCTAAATCCATCTGCACAAAAGAATAGATATCATTCCTCAACTTAGCCGTTTTAGCCGGCGAAAAATATTTTAACAAAAAAATTTTTGTCATTTGTTCCCAAGTAGTGATTGATGCTCGTGGTAACGAGTTCAACCACTGTTTGGCTTTGTTTCTCAATGAGAAGGGAAACAACCGAAGGCGAATGGAATCATCAGAGACGCCATTGATTTTGAAAGTATCGCAAAACTCTAAAAAATTTGCCAAGTGATTGTTTGGATTCTCATCTTGCAAACCATCAAACTGAACAAATTGTTGAATCATCTGAATAGTGTTAGGTTTCAGTTCAAAATTATTTGCAGCAATAGTAGGTCTAACAATACTGACTCAATTCCTGTTAAATTAGGTTTAGCATAATCATACATAGTACGAGGAGCAGGATTTTGATTCACTAGGTTTGCGGCAACCACAGGAGGTAGCAGATTATTGTCAGCCATCTCTTCAGTAGTATTAGTATCGTCCTCTTGCTCTTCTTATATGTATTGTAGGCTTCGCCTTATTTCTCTTCGGTTTCTGCGAACGGTACCTACTATATCACTGTAAAAAAGTAATGGTCCTGACGAGTTCCTTCTAGTCATAAACTAGAATTACCTGCCAGAAGCAAAAAAAGAAAAATTAGAAAGTAAAAAAAAATAAATTAAATTGCAAAGAAATAAAATGGCTAAAGTAATAAAAATTTAGTGTTCTTAATATCTTAGTCCCCGGCAACAGCGCCAAAAACTTGATGGAGCTCGAAACTAACTATTATTTCGACAAAGGCAAGCACACCTATCAAACAATAGTATAGTTGTGGTGAGTCCGGAATATAGTATCCTCAAGGACTAAAATTACTGGTAATAACTATCTTTTTATTATCTAGCCTAGTAATTAAGGGGATTTATTTTTAATCTAAATTTAGCTAACTAATTTAACTAACTAAATTATTATGAACGCGACAGAGAGTGAATTGGGAAAATACTTTTGGACAACTTATATGAGATAGGCAATACCTAAGGAAGAATCCACCTAGACTTTACTTATTACTTTTGATTCATATGATTTATTCACTTGACTTAATCCGTAGAAATCCTTGATTTATGTTAATATCTCTTTCAAGACTAAAAAAAACTAACTCTAGGTTGATTAATTAAAATCTCTTTCTAATTAAAACCCCCTATCGTCGCATTACCTCGATCTATGGATTCCCTTATTAGGTTTGACCCTAATCTGGCAGATTTATGTCGCCCTATTTCTAGGGTTGCAATCAACTCCGCTTAATTGTATTGATCTACTCTTAAACAGGGACTTTTGTTCCACTGAATAAGCACATTCGACTTGAATCAATAACCTGAATTATCAAAAAAAGAATAAGAACTCACAATTAAGAATAAGAACAATTATTTATCTTATAAATCAAACAATAATAAGATTCGTCCTAGGTTTCATCCCCTTAGGTATTTAGGGAATTTAGTTCATACTGATAGAGGGAAACATATTAGAATAGGGAAAACAACAAAACATAAGAAAACCCAAAAACTTCAAGAGGAATTGATGGGAGATCCTCAGTTTTGATGGAGATCCTTCTCCTAAGCTGTTCCCTATGGCTATCTTGGAGTATTTTCTCCTTCTACTCGGCGTCTATTCGACGTCCTGTCGACCCCCTCTTTAGGTTGCCCCCTAAGATGTTTATATAGGCTTTCGAGATGCCTTACTTGGCCCACAAGTATCCTATTCCGAATAGAATTCATCCTAGTTTCCGCAGGGACACGCCCGTGTAACACGCCCGTGGTCGATAGTCCAGGCCGTGTTCATCCTGTTTGTCACACACGATCGTGTGGTCCGCCCGTGTGCAGTGGTCTAGGCCGTGTAGGCCCATTTTGTCCCTTTTTTGCCCGTTTCTCATTCTTTTCGACTCCCAAGCTCTCTTGAGTATAAAACATGAAATTAAGAGATTATGAGCATCGAATTCATCAAATTCAATGGAAAAAATCCGAAATTAAGTCAAGTATGGGGTTAAAATATGTGTAAATTATGGTTTATCAATTAAATTGCATTAAAGGTAAAATTTGCATGCGTTTTGAAAAGACACCTATTTGATGTGGCTTTTAAATGAGGGGGCCTTGAGAGACAATTAAGCCAATATTTATTTAGTGGATGTTTAAAAGACATTAGTAACCTTATATATATATGTTATTAAATGTTTATTAAAAGGGTTAATATGGTAAAACGTATATTAATATGTTTGTAATAAAGCAAACAAATAAAAAGATGAATGTTATCATCTTATTTGGGTGCCAAAAATTTGAAGAAAAAGAAATAAAATATCCAAGCTAGGTTTCGGCTATGTTCAAGCAAAATTGAGGTAATTTTTGACTTCAATTTTTGATAATTTCTACGTTTTTGCAATCATTGCTTTGTAAACTATAAAACCCATGTTTTTATTTTGAGAGTTGATGATGTTTATGAAATGTGCCATTGATGAAATAGTGAGCTTTGTGATGAGTATTGGTGTTAAATGAAAGATATGTGTTTAATGAACATGTTTTTTCTTGAATTTTTGATAAATTTAGCTAATTAGGGCTAAATTGTGAAAATAGCATTTTGAAGGGCTAATTTGTGAAATAAATGAAGTGTTTGGACTTGTATGAGATACATGAGTATTGGGCTAAACAAGAGTATATGGTGATTTTTGTATATTTGATGTTTTGAGAAAAATAGACTAAATTGATAAAATGTGCAAATATGAGGGCTAAGTTGCAAATAGCCCTAAATGTGTGTTTTTGGATTTAATTGAATGTGTTAGTGGATAAATGAGTTAAACTTGAATATGTTTAGATCAAGAACCGAAGAAAACAGACTTAGATCGCGGGAAAGCGAAAGTAGTTGAATAATTGAGTCCAATCGAATATCTGAATCCAAGGTAAGTCTATATACAAATAAACGTATTTGTATTGAATTATGTATGTTCATATGACTATTGATAATGATGAATGTATATGAAATGTTGTATATATGAATTCCAAAATAGAATCGACGTAGTGTTAACGTCCGAGAAGTCCCGTACGAAACTAGGAATAGATAGGGTTAAGTATGTCATGACATAGACGTCTGTTAAGTGATATCATGTAAGACCACGTCTGGGACATAGGCATTGATTTGAGATTTCATGTAAGACCACGTCTTGGACGTTGGCATCTATATAAGTTTTACGTGTAAGACCATGTCTGGGACATTGGCATCGTATTTGATTCGTGTAAGACCCTGTCTGGGACAGTGGTAACGATATTTGGTTACATGTAAGACCACGCCTGGGACGTTGGCATTGTACAACTATTCTGGGCACTCTGAGTATCCTATTATATTCCGAACGGTTCAACGGGCAAGTCCGAGATACGAATGACTATGTGAATTGAATATCCATTTCAGGTATGTTTGAAAAGTACCCTATGTGTATATGAAAGGTAAGTGCCTATATGAACTTACTGAAATGCATTTGTGTATTGAAATGATGAGATAATATGAGAAGATATGCTTGAATGAATCATGTGTATATGTGATATTTAAGTTGAAGAATGTGGCAAACTATGGCTAAGCATTTGAGCCAAAGATTATGTGATGAATTTGTATATAGAAATCATAATGTTATAGTATCAATGTGATTATGTGCATTTTATGCTAAGTTTATTTGTATATGGCTCACTAAGCTTTTAAAAGCTTACTTTGTGTGTGTTTGCTCTATTTTATAGATCGTCAAAGCTACTGAAGGCTTGGGGACCGTCGAGGATTGTCATCATACTACTCAAACTCATTTTGGTATTTTGAAATGTGTATATAGCTAAATATGGCATGTATAGACTAGTCATTTTGGAACATGTTTGAAATGTGTAAATAGCCATGAGATGTGGCTAGATAAATGTTGGTAAAATGCATGAGTGAATATGATATTTGATGCTTGTGTAGATGTGACTTGATAGCAATTGAAATGGTCAAGTTTATGGTAAGCATATGGATGAAATTTGACTATGCATGTTTGATTAAAGAAACAGTTATAGGAAAGGTAAATGTAGATGTATCATGCTTGAATATATGTATGTGTTTTAGTAATGCAAATTGGCATGAATGGAAATGAAATAGAATATGAAGACTTGTTGATTATTTGGCATGTTTTTGGTTGTCAATTGTACATGATTGAGTTGGTATAATGCTTGTAGGTTTGACCCTAATGTGGGTGGCATTTTGGCCTTGCAAATGGCCTGTTTTGTCTGCATGGCTATAGTACACGGGCGTGCCTGGTAGCCGTGTGGATAAGTCAGTAGCTAGCCTAACTTACACGGCCATGGTACACGGGCGTGCCTGGTAGCCATGTGGTTAAGTCAGTAGCTAGCCGAAGATCACACTGCCATGGCACACAGGCATGTCTAGTGGCCATGTGGATAAGTCAGTATACATGCCCTGTTTTGGCACGGCCAGGGCACACGGTTGTGTCTAGTAGCCATGGGAGACACACGGCCTGGTCACATGGGTGTGTGACCTTGACAGTTTTGAAAAAGTTTTAAATTTTTGAGAATTTTCGTATGTGTTCGGTTTAGTCCCGGCCCTACTCTAAAGCATGATAAAGGTCTCGCTAACCTATAAAAAGGACACTTGGATTGTACATGATGTTTAATAATATGAAATGTCTATATAAGATTTCGTTTGTCTGGTAACTCATTGTAACCCTAATCTGACAACGGTTACGGGTTAGGGGTGTTACATGCCATTTGGCTTGACCAATGCCCCCTCTAGTTTCCAGTCCTTGATGAATTCAATCTTTCGATGCTTCTTGCGGATATCGATTCTTGTTTTTTTTATGACATACTTGTGTATTCACAGAGGTGGGCAGATAATTTAATTCACTTGTAAGAGGTGCTCCAAGTGCTGTGATCTAATCACCTATATGCTAAATGTTCCAAGTGCGTTTTTGGAGCTACATAGATGGAGTACATTGGACATGTTATTTCTCAAGGTGTCGTTAGTATGGATAGAACCAAGGTTCTTGGTGTTTTGGACTGGTCCCCTCCAAAGTCAATTAAGGAGTTGCACGGCTTTCTTGGGTTATCTGGGTATTACAGGTGCTTTATCAAGGGATATGGCTTGCTGGCTAAGCCTCTCACTACACTGTTAAAAAAAGATGTTACATGGCGATGGATATTATTGGAATAGACTGCTTTTGATCAGCTCAAGGCAGCTATTTATCAAGCACCTGTTCTTGTTCTACCCAATTTTCAAGAGCCTTTTTGTGTAGAAACGGATGCTAGTGGTCAAAGGGTTGAGGCAATTTTACAGCAGAATGGTTGACCAGTGGCGTACTTCAGTAAGGTGTTGGGATTCAAATACCAAGCCTTGGCTATCTATGATAAGGAAATGCTGGCAGTCTTGTTGGCCATTAAGAAATGGCATCCCTATTTGGTTGGTTGGTATTTCTTCATTAAGACAGACCACCAAAGTCTTAAATTTCTATCCAAACAACAAGCAATCACTCCTTACCAGTAGAAGTGGGTTGCGAAAATGCTGGGATATGACTACTCGATCTTATATCGCAAAAGAGCTCAGAGCACAGTGGCTGACGCCTTGTCCAGGAGAACTCATGAGTACGGGCATTAATTGCTACAATGTGAAGGCAGTGTAGACACTTCTTGGTCTGAGGTATGGGCACGTATTGTGGCTTCTTATGCAGATGATCAGAAGCTATCTCAACTATGTCAGGATGTTCAAACACGGCCGCAATTGCATCCAAAGTATTCATGGCATGGTACATTCCTTCGCCGATTGGGCAAAATTGTGGTGGGAAATGATCTCCAGCTTTGCAAACGCATTTTTAGTCTATTTCATGACAGTGTTTTGGGAGGTCATTCGGGTGTCCACGTCATTCGCCATAGGATATTGGCTCCACGTCATTCGCCATAGGATATTGGCTTTGCTCTATTGGAAAGGACTTTCGAAAGATGTCAAGCATTGGGTTCGGGAGTGCGTAGTTTGTCAGGATTGCAAAATTGATAATTCTGCTTCCCCTGGGCTGTTACAACCATTACCTATCCCCAATCGTGCTTGAACTGTTATCAGTATGGACTTTATTGAGGGTCTGCCTGTATCTCAGGGAAAATCGACCATTCTTGTTGTGGTTGATCACTTGACCAAATATGGTCACTTCCTCGCCTTAGCTCATCCCTTTACTGCTTCCATCGTAGCTTAGAAGTATCTTCACCACATTTACAAGTTGCATGGGATACCTGAAGCCATCATGTCTGATAGAGATAAAAAAAATTTAAGCAATTTTTGGCAGGACTTATCTTGACATTTGGGTGCCAAACTAAAGATGTCCACTGCCTACCATCCACAAACTGATGGCCAAACCGAAATTCTCAACAAGTGCTTAGAGAGTTATTTACGTTGCATGACTGGTGAGAAGCCTTCAGCTTGGGCGTCTTTGCTTTCTTTGGCGGAGTGGTAGTATAATACCACCTATCATTCGGCTATTAAGTGCACTCACTATGAAGCTCTTTATAGACAAGAACCACCTCTCCACTTACCTTACCTAGCTGGTGTTTCCCCGGCCGCTTTCGTTGATCGTACTTTGCAACAGTGAGAAGTTATGCGCAAGGTTTTGAAATTTCATCTTACTCGAGCTCAGGATCGAATGAAGCAAATGGCTGACAAACATCGGTCAGAGTGGGAATTTCAGGTGGGTGATTTAGTGTAATTGAAGCTGCAGCCATATCGCCAACGTTCTCTGCGCCAATTCAAGAACAAGAAGCTATCACCCCGATATTTTGGCCCTTTTTCCAGTCGAGGCTCATATAGGGCAGGTGGCATACAAACTTTTGTTACCACCCTCTGCTCGAATCCATCCTACCTTTCATGTATCCCAATTGGAGAAGCACATTGGTTTAGCAGTGAGTGCTTCTACCTTTCCACCAATGGGTTCTGATGGAGCTCTTCTCAAGACACCGATCCGAATATTGGACGGACGCCTCGTCAAGCAAGGTAACCATGCTGCTGTGGAGTTGTTGTTGAGTGGGCAGACACCTTTCCTAAAGATTCTACTTGGGAGAATTTAGAGGCTCTTCAAATCGATTCCCTACGTTCGATCCTTGAAGACAATAATCCTTTTTTTAGGGAAGAGGTATTTGTTACGGAACAATTTAACGACCTTATATTTCCGTTATGTCTGTTACTCAAACGCTGCATTTTACTTCTGTTTTCATTTTAGTTATACACTGCATTTTACTTTTGTTACTGAAACGGTGTGTTTTAGTCCATTATTACTGATAGGACGAGTCTGTTATTTGGTTATCATTTATATACTTGTAACTAGAGGACAAAAACGGTTATGAAGTTTTGAATCAGAATTCTAGTATTTTATCTTCTCCTTCTCTCTCGATTTCTTCTCTTCTTTTCTCTATTTTCTTTGCTTCAGATTTGTTACGTGACACCCCTTCAAATCTTCAACACTTGCCACAATCTTTTTTAACATCATCATCCTTCCTTTCTTCTTCCCGACATTTGCAGGTTTACTCCCCCTCGAATTTGACGGCCGCACCCCATTCTCTTTTGTCCAGTTATTCCCTGATGCTAATGGTGGTATCAATTCCATCCCACTCCTAACTGGTGGCTTTTGGTTTTCTTTCCTTAAAGTGGCTGAAAAACTAGACACCGATTGAGCCAAAATAGAGGACCCTTTCCTCGAAACCCCCACACTTGAACTAAACTTCACTTGTTTCTTCGTCGGCATTTGTTTAAGTTCGATTTCTTCCTTTTCTTGTTGCATCATCCCACTCTTCATTCTGAGTTTTGTTTCTATCAGCTCTGCATAAGCTCTATATCTGGATCCCTTTCCATTATAGAACTCTTTGTTGTAACCTTAAAGGAATTAGGTTACCGGGGCTTGAGTTATACGAAAGAATGAAAGAAATAGGGTTGAGAACATGGAACAGAGACTCCAAAGAAGCAGGGTTTGGCTCTTAGGTTCGCCGCAAAAGATTCACTTGTCTCTGCCATTTTTAAATGAAACTTGGAGGATCACTCTGTTCTTACAAAAAAAAAGTAATTGAAGGGGAAAAAATGGAATTAATGGAATATGTTGTGTTTTTAGGTTTGATATTAAAAAGTGATTTGAGATTTTGCAATGTCCCAATTGAAAGACAAAGGGGAGAAAGAAAGTCTTTTAGCCTCTGTTTTTTTTTTTTTTTACTTTTACTTGGGGCCAGTTTGGCAATGCTTTTGAGAAGTGCTTTTGAAAAATTTAAGTGTTTGGTATTGCTGAGTGCTTTTGAGAAGTAAAATGTCTATTTTAGACATGATATTATAAAGTAACAAATATGTATTTAAATAATGTTCAAATTAGTTAATATTATGATATTTTAGCAAAAATATAAAAATAATTTATTATAATTTATTGTTAATATTTTAATAAATAATATTAATTTTAAATATTTCTAAGTAATTAATATTAATTATTTATTAAATTTAATTAGAATATATAAACTATACTTAAATATTTAAATATAATAATTAAATATTTTAATTAGATATTGACACAATTGTATTATTTTAAAAATTATTTTTTTATTTTTAATGCTTTTAACACATTTGTAAAACTCATATTAGATATTAACATAACATAGAAAAATAAACGTAACAAATTAAAATATTACATATATTTGGATTAAAGTTTCAAAAAGGGATAATATTTATATACCAAATATAAATACTAAAAATTTTACAATAGCATTTACAATTTAAAGTGAATTCGTTAAACTAGAAGCTATAGCATCTCTTGTTAATTCCATTTCAAAACCACTTAAATTGCTTGATTCACCGTCATCATCACCACCATCATCGTCGTCATCATCATCATCACTTTTTCAACCATGCGCATTTTCTGAATCAATAGTATTCTCATATGGTCTCTCGACGAGAACATCTGCGAGCTCCAAAATATGTAGTTGCAATTCTCTGTTAAGCGACCTCAATTCCTTCTTGAAATCTAAAAGTGGTCAAAATGTTCTTCAGTAAGTATATCAGCAAAGTGAAAATTTTATCAGAGAATTCAATTATGCAACCGTTCTATAACCACATGAACCCGTGGCAAAGACATATTCAGCATAAACTGAACTAAAAGTTCACTAAAAAAATATCTCCTAATTTCCACTCCATGAAATTAGATTACTTGCCTATTGGGGTGCAAACAAAGTTCAATTATTACAACCTTGACAGTGAAGTCATTCATATGCTTTGTAATAAACATGCTTTCACATTATAAGAAATTTTCTGTTGTACAGTCGATAAAAAACAAGTTGACTATTGCTTAATGAAAACAAAACCACCATAAAATTCCTATCTTAAAACTATATAGCACCCAGTGACCTCCAAATTAAAGTATTGCCTTGTTAGCTCAAATGCTCAATCATCCAACCATTGATAACCGAACAAAAAAGAAAAATAAACCAAACAAAAAATAAGAAAAAAAAACCACTGAAGGTACTAATCTTTCTCCATCCATTTACTTTCATTTTCCGGGCAACCAAACAGAACAAACTGAATTTAAGAAAAAAATGGGAGATCTTACAGTTGAAATGAAGCGGAACTGCAAAACAGAAACAAACAAACCAAAAAAGGACCAATATCAAAAGCATCACGCATTAAACAAATGGTAAGATATAATGCCAACATGGATTGATACAAGTAAACTAAGGGTAAAATCAAGAACCTTCAAAAGAAGTAAAAAGCTGATCAGATGCAATAGGGGTTTCCCAAACAAATATCCAACAAAAGCAAACCCCCCTCAAAATAAAACACTTCAAAGCCAATGTATTTGTTCTTTTTACAGATCACCCGATCATTCTTCAGATAGAGTTGATCAAAAAAGACCAAAACTTTGTAACAAACACGACTAAAGATAATAAACCCACAAAATATCAAATTGAAACCGATGATTCAGTAAAATAAACCAAACAAAATTTTGCATCAGTACCTGGGAAAATTTGGAACTTTCCATGAAACGAACTCAACTTAAACTAATAACAGAAACAAAATTATTCACCAGAGTACTGATCAGATGTACATTCATAACAAATCCAACCCACACATGCATTCCATACCTCAATCCCCCAATTCCAAGAAATCAGAGGATTCAAACCCATGAAGAAGAAAAAAAAATCAAATTGGGGTCACAAGAGAACTAATAAAAAAGGGCTTGTACATACATTCCAAACCTCAATTCCCCCAAATCAAAACAATAAGTTTCAAACCAACAGAGAGAACAAAACCCAAATTAAGGTTTGCCGAAACATACCAGAAAATTGAAACAAGCAATCACCAGAAACAACTTAAACCGATTGATCGAGTCCAACGGCGAGAGATCGAAGAGAAGAGAAACGGAAGTATAATAGAAGAGAGTGTAAGAATTAGCTAGGGTTTATCTCTCTACACTGCTACTCTTTACAAAGAACCAGATCCAAAATCAGACAAAAGAGAAAAGGGGAAAAAGAGAGAAGTGTTCACGTCCATTTGGAGAAGAAATAATAAGGATAAAAAAGTAAAACACCAGACAAAAGTCCTTTTACTTTTACAAAAGCTAAAATTTTCTACTTTTTCATCTATGAAAAAGTACTTCAGAAATGTTAAAATGATTTCCCCACTGGCCCTTGTTCTTTATTACTTTTTAGTGAAAAGGACTTTTCTACAAAAAAGTCCATCACAGATGGAATGAAGAACGGGCCCTTAATTATTAGTATTTATTAGTTTGGCTTTTATATATGTTTCCAATGTTCTTGTTTTGAAGTTGATTCAAATTTATTGAGTGTTTTGGTTTAAAGAGAAGTTAAAATAGTTATTGATCTAAATTAGATTAATAGGTTAAATTAATTAAATTTAATAATGAATAGTAAATAATTAATGAAAAACATACATCTAACTTAATGCTATGATCTTGAATTTTTTTTTTATAAAATTAAAGGTTTAAATAACTTAATTTTTTTTGAAAATGTGTGAAATTGTATCTATATTTTTTATTTTCATTTTATACTGATTAATCAAATTTTCAATTTTAATTGAATTATTTTTTCTCAGCAATAGTTTAATAAATGTTATTTTTTATATTCTACTAATAACACAAAGATAGTGTCCTTGCAAGTGTTGAGAGTAGCACACTCATGATTTTATATAATGTTCAATATATGAACAGATAAAATCATAATTATTAAAAAAATTTCCTGAACTCCTGTAATTCACCTATAGAATCCACCCATATTCAAGCCTCTAAAAAATTAAGTGGTAAACTTTTATTAGATCGTCTCCCTTTAAAAGTATTAACCCTAATAATTATATTATCAACACAATGGTCTAACACTTCTCATTTCCCCTTTATCAAAATGGACGACTAATATGTTGTAACATTGACAAAATTCCTTTCCCAAATCCAGTCTGATCTTTTCTTTTCCTTTTTTTAAAAAGGATATGTATAAATCATTAGAGTTTATTTTGTTTACATTTGAAGGCTTAAATAATGGAGAAAACAAAGGGTATGAAACAGACTTTTTCACTCACTCTACTGCCTTGAGGCCATCTTACACAAGCCTCATGGACTAAGTCAAAAAACGACCGGATTACAAAATGGAAAATCAAATTATAAATTTTTATCATTTTTTAAGCAAGAAAATACTTTAAAATTTAGCGACTTTGCATAAGCCAAAGCCAAGACCTGCCTTCCCCCTTTATTGAACACTCACCAAACACATTAACTGATGCAGATATAAGAATATAAAGAAGAGATTCTTCTAAAAAGGTAAAATTTTATCAAATAGAGGGAAAAGGAAAGGAAAAGATAAGGGTTGATTAGAAATGGTTTATACATGCATTACATACTAACTACATTCCGTACTTTGGTTTATAATTTATACATACCCACCAACCCTAACCCGTACCGTAAAAGAAAAAAAAAACAAAGAGTTCAATCTATAGCGTCTGCCAGTCTGGCATGAAATTGTCTGTCATCTGACACGAAACTAGGGTTTTTCGGGGCAGGTTATACTGAGTCTGGAACGGCGGTAATCCTTACAACAGCACTTCCACAAAACTAAACCAAGCACGCAGGGTAGAAATCAACCAAGTCCTGCAAAATGGAAACAAATTTCGCTGATTTAACAATAGAAGATGAAGAAGAAGCAGTACTACAGATCCAATCTGGAACGCACCTGGAAGCAAAAGAACAAAGCCTCAGTTTGGTGGGATGTTTTTTAACAGCAAGCCTCATTCACTTTCCAGCAATGAAGAGCACTCTGGCAAACTTATGGCATCCGGTAAGAGGAATACATATTAGAGACATTGGGGAAAAACGATTTTTGTTTCAATTTTACCATACTATGGATATGAATCAGGTTTTAAAAGGGGCACCATGAACTTTCAATAATCATCTTCTGATCCTTCATAAGATCCAGAAGGGGGAGGACCCTTTAAAGGTTCCCTGATATTTACACCTTTATGGGTACAGATCTATGATATTCCAGTAGGTTTTTTCTCACAAAATCTAGCAAAGCAAATAGGGGAGTTTTTGGGGGAACTACTTGAATATGACAGCTCAGATCTGGGGAAAGGGTGGAGCAACTTTATGAGAATCAGAATCAAACTAGATGTAAGGAAACCTCTGAAAAGGAAAAAGCAAGTATCTTTCGCAGGAATTCAATCTTACATCAGATTTAAGTACAAACGTTTGACCCTCTTTTGCTTTTATTGTGGTCGTCTTGGCCATAGTGACTCCTACTGTGAAACGAAAATGCTACTGGGGGTAGAAATGGACGAGTTGGGATGGGATCTGTCTTTAAAGGCACAATCAAACAGAGCAAAAGCCATGAGCAGCATATGGCTACGCGAAGCAGCAGACAACGATCGGAATGCAAATGGAAGGAAGGGCCAATTTACAGAGACAAGGATGTAGGAAGACAGCAAAAAGTCAAAACATGGTGCCGCATTTGATCCAGTGTTAGGATTCAATTTAGAAGGCAATTGCTCCAAGTCATCACCACAAGGGAGAAATTCATCAACTGAACAGTCTTTTACAGCAATGGAGCATAATCTAGAAGACAGTGTTCTCATTGGGGAGGAAGGCAAAAAAAGACAACGAGAAGAAAATGGGAGACAATCAACTACGGACAACGGCAACATGGGTATCGCAAAGGAAGAGTCTAGCGGGAAAAGATCTCTCATTATCGGCGGCTGCCAAAAGGCAAGCCGACCGATCGCAATGAAATTTTTAAATTGGAATGTCCGAGGTTTGGGGAACCTACGGACTATCCAAAGGATTCCGCATACGCTGAAGACTTATAACCCCCAAATGGTCTTCTTTATAGAGACAAAAATAAATAAAAGACAAATGGAACGTGTGCGCAGAAGCTATGGTTTCAACAACGGATTGGAAGTGGATCCTGATGGCTCAAAAGGTGGGTTATGCCTAGCCTGGAAAGAAAATGTCTCTATCTCAGCTCTAAGTTTTTCGAAAAGGCAAGTCGATGCTCTAGTTGTTGACCAGAATACAGACCAAAAGTGGAAATTTACCGGCTTCTATGGATCTCCTTACGCACAAGAAAGAAAGGAATCTTGGCAACTACTAAAAAGCTTGCAGTGTGAAGATGATCAATCCTGGTTCGTTTATGGCGACTTTAATGAAATCATGTATGGATTTGAGAAAAAAGGTGGACAACCCAGAGAGGAGAAAAGAATGGAAGATTTTCGTAATACATTACAAGATTGTCAACCGAACGATGTCGGCTACTCGGGAAAATGGTTCACTTGGGAGAGGGGAAATCTGCCAGAAACAAATATCTGAGAACGCCTTGATAGAGGAGCGGCTAATATGAACTGGATGTCCATGTTTCCGGAGGCTAATATCAAACATTTGCTGCACTCGACGTCTGATCACTGTCCGCTTTTAATCACCACTATGAAAGACGCAAGCATGAAGAGACAAGATACTTTCAAATTTGAAGCATGGTGGGTCACAGAAGAAACGTTCGAGGTAGAAGTTAAGAGTATATGGGAATCAAATCCAGGTGACTTCTTGGAGAAATTAAAGCATCTCCAACAGGGGCTGAAACGATGGGCCACAAGGATTGGGAAAACCAGAAAACAAAAAAAAGAAGCATTGTCGTCAAAATTAGCAATCCTACTGGAAGCAGAAAGAAACGATGACATTCTAGCAGAGATGATCGACACAAAAGTACAACTAAACTTCGAGATTGATAAAGACGAGAGCTATTGGGAGCAAAGGGCTAGAGTAAACTGGCTAAAGCTCGAGGACAGAAACACAGCCTTCTTCCATAGCATGGCAACGCAAAGGCGACGGAAAAACATCATTCAAAAATTACAAAAGACAGACGGTATAGAAACAGAGAACCAGCAAGAAATGGCAGAATTTGCGACAACTTATTTCCAAGATTTATTTTCAGCTAGAAGAAGGGGCAACTCTGAGCATCTCCTCAATGAGGTTAAGCAATGTATCTCCGAAGAGGACAACCGATATATCACGAAACCATACATACGAGAGGACATATGGAATGCCTTAGCAAGCATGGGAGCTACCAAAGCTCCAGGAGAAGATGGATTTCCAACAATCTTTTTCCAAAAAACTTGGCATATAATTGGGGATGATGTATCAACTTATTGCCTTCAACAACTCAACGACAACATGGTCAGTCAAATCAATACCACACATATTGTACTTATCCCCAAGAAAGTAAACCCAACCAACCTCTCGCATTTTAGGCCAATAAGCCTTTGCAATGTAATCTATAAAATAATAGCTAAGGCTATTTCGAGTAGATTTAGAGGGGTCTTGGAAAAATGCATTGACAAAGCACAAAGTGCTTTTGTGCCGGGAAGATTAATTTCAGACAATGTGTTAGTAGCTTACGAAATTCTACATACCTTGAAAAGAAAGAGAACGGGGAAAAAAGGACTAATGGCAGTCAAGCTGGACATGAGCAAAGCATACGACAGGGTAGAATGGGGGTTTCTAGAAGAAATGATGAGGAAGATGGGTTTTGACCTTAAATGGATTCGTTTGATCATGAGATGCATATCGACTGTTTCTTACTCGGTGGTTCTTAATAATCATGCTGGAAGTATCTTTTACCCACCCAGAGGCCTACCACAAGGTGACCCTTTGAGTCCTTTTCTATTTCTGATTTGTGGAGAAGGTTTATCTAGTTTGATGAGATTGGCAAAACAAGAAGAACGTTTCCACGGCGTCAAAGCAAGCAGAAGAAGACCTCAAATATCACACTTATTATTTGCCGACGATTGCATTACTTTTGGCGAAGCGACAGAAAGGGGAGCTGGTCTTTTAAAAAAAATATTACGAGAATATAGAAGCTGCTCAGGACAAATTGTTAATTTTGAAAAATCAACAGTTTTCTTTAGCTCTAATACAGGTATACAGGATAAAGGAACTGTCTCTCGATTGTTAGGTGTACGAAGCTCAAATGATCCAGAACGATACTTGGGACTACCAAACATAGTAGGCAGAAGAAAAAAGGAAGCGTTTCAAAACTTAAAAGATAGATTCAAACAGAGAATCGACAACAGGAGCACAAGACATCTATCACAAGGGGGAAAGGAAGTCTTTATAAAATCAATTTTGCAAGCTATCCCAACGTACTCAATGGCCTGTTTTTTACTTCCTAAGTCATTATGCTCTGACTTCGAAAAAATAATTGCAAAATTTTAGTGGCAGAAAGGACATGGTCAACGAGGTATTCATTGGTGCATGTGGAACGAGCTTTGCATTTCAAAAGAACATGGGGGTTTAGGATTCCGAAGGCTCGATCTTTTTAATATTGCGTTGTTAGCCAAACAGGGTTGGCGAATTATCAATTACCCCAACTCATTATTAGCTCAAGTTTTAAAGGCGAAATATTTTCCTAACTCAGATTTTACCAATGCACAGTTGGGAAACCTACCTTCTCTCACCTGGAGGAGTGTGTGGGCTGCAAAAGGGCTGCTGGAAAATGGACTTTGCTGGCGTGTAGCTCAAGGAAGCCAGATTTCTGTTTGGGAAGACGGATCCCAGGAGTTAATATCATCAACAGCACCAATAACGATGAAAACACAGACATCAAATCAGTAGCAGACCTTATTGACGCAACAACACGAAAATGGAAAAGAGAGGTAATCGAGAATACCTTCCCAGAAGGTACTGCACAGAAGATCCTGGCAATCCCGTTGGCAGAGGAGGCTCACGAAGACTTTCAGGTTTGGCGAGGAGAACATACAGGGGAGTTTACAAAGAAGTGCCTACCAACTATTACAGGAAACTACACTGACCCCTAGTGAATCATTATTACAGGCCAAAACAAAAAAATTTTACAGGAAATTATGGAATTTACAACTTCCATCAAAAAATCTTAATCACTATCTGGCGTGTTTCGTGGAATTTCATCCCCAACTTCAAGAATCTGAGATTGCGTCGAGTGGTTAGCGACAGCACCTGCCCTCGGTGCCAGAATGCGGAAGAGGATTGTTATCATGTTTTCAAACAGTGTCCTGCAACAAAAGAAACATGGAAGACTCTTAACCTTTCATGGATCATTAACTCGGATATTATGGATCTATGGGACTGGCTTACCTGGGTGTTTGACAGAGGTAGCAACACGCAATGTCGAATCTTTTGTTGTGCCATATGGTTCATATGGAACTCCAGGAATCAGCTCATACATGAGAGGAAAATTACAACAGTAAGGGACCTGTCAACAAAGATCCAAAGCTATATCAAAGAAATTGACAGAGCGTGTAACAAAAGAGATACCTATGATGAGAATGTTTGTCTGAGGCAACAAATACAAGAGACAGAGGCGACCATTTTCTTTGATGCAACATTTGACGGCAAAAATGCAACTTCTGCCTCGGGTCTGGTCGTAAAGGGTGCGAATAATGAGTGGCTGGCCTCGAAATCGATCATCCACTTCGCAATAGCATCTCCGTTTATAGCGGAAGCACATGCAGGATTACAAGCTGTTAAATTAGGAATTTCACTGGGGTTTCAATCTATAACCATCTTGGGAGACTCAAAAACAGTTATCAAGAAGAGCAATTCGACAGAGAGACAAATCCGTTTTGGGGGCAGTTATCAGAGATATACAAAACCATAAACGATCTTTTCGAGAAAATCATTTTCGATTCATAAACAGGCGAGACAACAATGAAGCCCACACAGTAGCAGCGACAACCTTAAGAACTGGTGAGGAAATTTACCTGAAGGAAAGGTCGTTCCAGAATCGCCAACGCAGAGGAGAGGTGAATGGTATGCGCAATCCTGATTGAGGGAAGAATGCAAACGGATGGAGAGACAGAGAGAGCCGAATTCAAAACAAACAAATTTCTTGGTAAGGGCTATTGATTAGCAGGCATTGGAAACAAGAAAAGTCAGACATTAATTGGGGTGCCTGCCAACAGTCATCGATTGGAGTAAAAGCGTGATGAGACGTGGTGCTTATCTACTATTTTCTAGACTTTAAGTTTCCGTTTTTTTGTTTAATTCTTATCTGATGGAGTATTTTGTTATGGACCTTTGAATAATGGGTTTTGCTTTGGGCTTTTTACCCAGGAACCCATGTCCGTTATTATGTTCCTATAGTGTTTTTATTTATCCAATAATAAAATCCAATCGGTTTTAACTCAAAAAAAAAAAAATTACATCATCCATGGCATATAATGTTTGAGATGGTCAAACTTTGTGATGCTTGTACTTCTGTCCTAAATTGAATCTTGTGATTTTCTGATTGAATCCATTCAGCACCAGTGTCCTCACTGCCTCAATTCCTTGTTCCAATGCTTCATCAATCTGTCAAAAATACCACCCATTTAACACTTCACTTTCATCTCTCAAATTACCCTACTTAATAGGAATACCCCCGTATTTGATGCATATTCAGATGATAATATTGAGGTATATTTCTCCGAATATATTTTTTCTTAAAAAAATGAAAATTAAGCATACACGTATCCAATACTCTCCCCTGTTCTCCATCGACCAAACTTCAATGTTGTACATGTAACTAATGAGAAAGACAAGAAGCAACTAAATACCTGATTTCGTTCCGCAGGACTGAACTTCTGTAGAAGATAAGCTTTCATGTCCATAGCACCAGGTGGGTTTCCAATGCCTGAACAATCAATTATTCTTGTAGAATTATGGAACTGTGAATCATCATATGCATCTAATCTACCTTTTAAAAGAGATATGTGTTTATGATGAAAAATTAAGCAGAAACTGATGGGATTCGAGGAGCCCACCTATGCACAACCGAGGAAACTCACGACTGCCATCCAAATGCCCCATCACACTCTTCACTCTGCAACAAGAAAGCATAAGTTAATGTTTTCAAATCACCATTTGTTGGGAGAACGGTGACAATGCACTTAAACACAGGAGGAACAACTTTGAGATTCATTTATTGCTCCGTATCATAAGGATGAAAATATGAACTAGTATTGCTCAAATACATATGATGAAGATAGCTCAATGAATATACGGAATGATTTCAAGCAGGAACCGTTGAGCAAAGAACTGTTCCGAAAAAAGCCAAGTTATGTCCAAGAAATCAAACTTAGATTACCAAGAAAACAAATTGGTATTAAACAATATATACACAAACCAGGCTCAGAACTCCAGATCACATGGAAAGGAATGAGGCATAAAATACAGCTAATACAAATTCTGCTACCAGTAGTGTAATATCAATGGAACATACCCATTATGATGCCCATGTCCTCCTTTTGGCTGAAGCCTCAGAACTCCATTTGGCAAGCTCATCTCGTCATATATCTACATTGGAAAGCTCAAAGTTACAAGTGTTCTGAATAATAATCAACTAACAAAAAGGTTGGTTAACTTCTTCTACTTGACGGTATGTAAGAGTGCCTACCAATAAAATGTGACGCAGGGGTACTTGATAATAAGCAGCAAGAGGCCCAACCTTAATAACAGTAAAAAGAGTAAAAACATCAGAGATAGAATTGGTCATAGGGTGGCTTAAATCAACCACAAAACTTCACTTAAAAGTAATGAAAAAGATTGTGGAAGAAGATACATAAACAAGATAACGGGACATGCATTACCATATATTCCATACACATTCTTTATTCATCATCATATTAATATCTTGAGTCAGCATTGTGATAGAACATATGCTTATTTAGCTGCCTATATGTCACTACAGCCTTTGATGTTCAAGGATGTAAACTTGAAATAATATTACATATAGAGCAAAACCTATTCTATCATTAAAAGAATAAGCTCATGTAAGAAATCCTTCTTAGTAAACATGAACTTGGGTGTTGCAGGGTAATCTCTCAACAGGTAAAAGTCCGTAACGTAGGATTAACCATTTACATATAAAATGTCTGTCACAGTCCCCCCCTCAAATGAAAAGCACTAGTTAGTATTAATAATTAGGGTATTGAGTGTTTTCTGGCAGCATGTAAAATCCAGAATACAGGACTAACCATAAATACAAAGATGAAGGCATTTACTTGCATTCGAATTCAAGTAGGTGCATGGCTAAGCATTCAGCAATAACTTAAGTTAATTACATAGCATCTATCACAATCTATCGACTGTCTATTCCCAATTCAGACATGCATGAAACTAAGCGCAAATGATTTAAGTGAACAGATCACACTGAGGAGCACTCATGGCAAGTAGCCAGTTTTTAATCACTTTTACGCTCTTTCCTGAACTACTTGTTTCAGGACATCAGTCTCTAAATTTATAAAACTAAAGTTGAGTGTCTTGAGTAAGTTTCAAACAGACAATTTTCCCAAGTATCTGCAATGAACTACATAACCACTTATGCAGTGAATCTTCAGTTACATTTAGCTGCACCTAATCCATGACAATGCCTCCACTTGTCGAATGGTCAGGAGGCAATTGGTAAAATAAAATAGAAATGTGGCACTGGTATATGAACCAAAACATTAGGAGATTCTTCGAAAGGACATGTAAATATATATAACTAGGAACCTGCCTTATAGAATTCATATGAGAAAAGGGGAAAACAAAATGTATAACTAACCGATTCCCCACTGAAATTCATGTATGCCTGAGGTTTTGCCAACAAAATTGGTACTTCTCCAATGGCACCTGTACTGATCACGAAAGAAACCCAAGTAAACCAGCAAGCATAACTGGGAATCTCGAAAGACAAAGAAATTAAGTCCCAGACAAAAATAAATAAATAAAAGACCTAAGCAACACAAATACAAAATATATACCTATCCCTACTAAAGCTTTTGACTGTATAGTATTCAATGCAATCCCTTCCGATTGTGAAATTTGATCAATCATTTCAAAACCAACCTGTTACATACAACTATGTAAAATATCATATCATCAAAAAGAAAAGAAAAAAAAAGCTGTCTGGCTTCATAATTTGCAATTCATTACATTGTGTCGAGTTCCATGGTACTTATTTCCAGGGTTACCCAATCCAACAACCAACCATGGGGTATACTCCACTTTAAATCCACCACTATTATCTGGCAAAGAAGCACGCAAACAAAACCTTGTTGATCCTCGATTCCTTTGACTAAAACACCGGCTTCTTGGACACAAAATGCAAGTGTTTGGAACAGAGATTGCATGCAACATTGACCTAAAACAAACATAGCAGAAAATATTTATCCATAATGAAATAAAGAACATTTAGGCTTGCTGTTACCTGCAGTTCCTTTATCTAAAAGATTCAATCTTTTACTATAATTTTCTCTTTAGAGCATAATCTAAAAAATGGGAAATTTACAAACCATTATTTTGGTACATTTCATTCAGATTTCTACAATGTTTCCTTTCCATGGCCAATATAAGCTTGAACCCAGCATTTATACTGAGAAATTCTTACTACAGAACAGAAAATACAGTGAAAAAGTAACTAAACAAGAGGTACCAAAAAAGATGAAAACTTGTGAATAACTAAACATAAACTCAGTGCTTTTTTGCTGCAGCTCAAATTCCTGAAGAAATATCTTTGAAAACACACACAGACACAAGTGCAGAAAAATAAAATAAGGAAAACTGAAAATATAGAAATTAGAAATGAATAAAAGAAAGTTGAGGAATTAACCTGGTTCACTTTGGGTACTGCAATTCAATAAAAGATGATGATAATACTAAAAAGGGGTGATAGATAAGAGCAGGGTTTAGTTTGTATTTGAGTTTGAGGCTTTAATTTGGCGGATTTGTCTTCAATTTGGATATCTTCATATTTGGATGATTTTCCCGTAAGTTTCATGAATATATATGAGATTTAACGAACAATCGCTGGGCTTCTAAAGAAATTTGGGCTTAACTAGTTTAACTCTTTTTATTCTTCTGTTTTTAATTTTATTCAACCCGTTTATTTATTTATGTTTCAACAATTAAAATCCCTTTTTTTTTCTTTCTAAAAAAACCTTTTCGCCATAGGTATAGGCCAAAAATGTCGTTTTTTTTTCTTAATTCCCCTTTTAAGCCATCTTTTTAAAAAATTAGGAAAATAGATTGATTTTAAAGAATGTGTGAAAGTGCGCCTAGCTAGATGTGCTTTCACACTCTCTCTAAGATTTTTTTTTTAAAAATTTTGTTAGGGTTAGGTTAGAGTATTTTTAAGAATTAGGATTTAGGGTTTTAGAAGTGACATCATGAAAGTTTATAAGTAGATTTATGGGGTTAGGGATGCGATAACACGTTTCAGAACACATACATTTCATATGTCATGCCGGGATAGGACCATTACCTCAGAAACCGATCCTACGTTTTGGGGTGATAATGCTTGATAAAGTCATGAGTCGAAGTCTCTTGATTTGTTTGGATAAAGATCGGACAGTGATCCAATATTGAATGAGGTAAGTGGCGGATTAAAATACTTGGGAACAAGTTCATCCAATCACAATTTGCAACTCCCCTATCAAGTCGCTCCCTAATATTCGTTTCTGGCAAATTACCCCGTTCCCACGTAAACCATGGACCCGAATATCCAATATCCATTAACTAGCATTCCTCAAGCAAATTCCAAAAATCCAACATGATTCTTTCTTCCCTTGGCATACCAACCACCTTTTCATAAGAGTACATAATTTCATTAAAGTCGCCACAAACAAGCCAAGGCAAAACTTGACTTCTCCCTAGACTTTTCAACAACTCTTATGTATATTCCCTATGACTTGTATCCGGTGCCCCATAAAACCCAATTAATCTCCACCTTGGACCAACTTCATCTTCTTGAATTTCCACATCAATGTGGTTCTTTGAATAATTTCGGATTTGGACCATAAGATTTTCCTTCCAAGCCAAACACAAACCTCCCTTAGTTCCTTCTACTTTAACTTTTAATCCATTGCAGAAACCACACCTCCTCCAAACCCGTTTCATCCGAATCTCATTCAATTTGGTCTCCATAAAGAAGACCAGTGGGGATTATAAATCTTTAGCATGTGCCGAAGTCTCCGCTCAGCCCGTGGACTCCCCAACCCACGGATATTCCAACTTATAAGTTTCATTGCTTCCGATCGGCTTGCCCCTTGGTAGCCGCCGATATAGATTGAATCAGAACATTATCGTGCTCTTTGAATAACGTTAATGAATCCTTAGAATTAGAAACGTTAACATTCATAGCCTCCTGTCTAGGCTTCTTTTTTTCCGTCCCCACCCCCAATTGGAATTTTCTCACTATTGTGATCTATAGTTGCAAGATCCAGGCCACTAGAAGATTCGCCCATAATTTCTAGCAATAATCAATTACGAGCTAATTTGACCCCTCTTCATTAATCACTCGGGTGCGCTTTTGTGAGAAACCTTCGTAATGTTCCTACCTAACCCTCGATATCCATGGCCTAACGTCCATTCGATAGTGCATTAAAAAGTTCAAGGACTGTGAAGGGTTGAGTTTCAAATTCAATTTTGGCTCAAGGTTTCAAACATAGAGGTTGATTAAGAAAGGCAATGTAAGGTTCAAATTCAGGAAGTAACGATAATGTAATGTTTAAGGTTGGTCCTTTAGGCTCAAGGCTATACAAACAATGCCTAAGGTTTTTCCCAGAGTAGTCACCTACGAACAATCTATTAAGCATTCATCTATTTAAATGAACAATTAGCAATTTGAATTATTTATCTACAAGGATTCGTATCTTTTATTTATCCTACTGTACATTTTATACATTTTCATTTCGGTTATTGCCTCTAATCTATTATACCTATTAACTAAGTGAACTAATTAATTTACAATTAAGAGCAAAAAATTATCTAGTATCATTCAAAATTTACAAGTTTGAAAATCTTATATATGCCTTTGATATGTACAACTACTAACTTATTACTCAATTACAATCCAAGCACAATGCAATAACACAAATTAAAAATGAAAGTAAGAAATATTTTTGGATTTTTGAAAATTTAAAAATAAAAAAAGAAAATATTTTTGGAATTTTTGAATTTTTTTTGAAAAATGCATTAAAACTAAAATAAACTCACAAATAAGCATAAAAACAAGAAAACATAAACACGCAAAAAAACTTATATACACCCCTTCACACTCAGACTACACATTGTCCCCAATGTGTTCAGAAGAAATGATAGGAGGTTACTGGACTTTCCTAGAATGGAGCATCAGACTAGCTCAAGCGTCCACCTCCTCATTGAAGCTCCATATGTCGTGTAGTCTTTCAGGGTAACTCGACGCATATAAGAAAAATAAACAACAAACAATAACAACACGTAAAATAAAAATGTTCCAAGACAAACTAAAGTGTTTAAAGTTTTACAAGCCGCATAAAATAAAAAAATACAAAGACATGTAACTAAGCGGAATCATCTGAGATTAACTCTGGTTCCATGGGTTGTTTCCCCTTACCTCTTGTGCTTGAAGGTTTGTAACCCTTGTTTGATCTTTCTCATGGTTTTTGTAACAGCCACTTTTTGGTCAAATCGCAATAGTGGTTTCAGGACCACAAATTCGAAGTTAAAATATTTATTTTATTATTATTTTAATTTTTACAGCATGATTGTGTGATTTTATAAAAATTTTGTTGAGAAATTTTATCGTTTGGATGGTCAATTTGATAAAAAGGACTAAATCGCGTAAAGCGTAAAACTTGAGTTCTAATAGCTAAAGGTGTCTAATAGCTATAGAACCTTAAATTCAAGGTCCTTATGTTGTAATTATACCATTAATAGCATGATTGGACATATTTGGACATATATTAAGGTGTTTTAATGGTTTAATAACAAGGTTAAAAAGGTAAATTAGTGAAATAATAAGTAAAATAATAAAATAACCAAAGCTATCATCTTTCTTCTCTAATTCTTCCACCAAAAATTGAAAGCTTAAGAAGCCATGGGAATGAGCTAGGGTTTGGCTACTTTGAAAGCTCAATTGGTGAGTGTATTTTGTCTCGTTTTTAATGATTTCTATGTTTTTGAGATCATTGCAGCTAGTACTAGCTAGCCCAAGGACTAATTTACAAAACTGTTAAAGATTTTGAATGTTGCCATTGACTAATATGTATGAGTTTTGATGATTGATGATATATTTTGAATGTTTTTTTATAGTTAAACAAGTTTTGTAAAGTGATTTTGAGTAAAAATGTTAAATAGGGATTTATTTGTGAAAATGTGAAAATGTGTGGTTAAATGTGTGAATAAATAAAAAATATGGGCTTCTAGGGGAATAATAGTAATTCAACTAGCATGGGTTTGTTGTGAATTTCATTAATTTATGATTTTGTGAAATAAGGACTAAATTGTGAAAAATGTAAAAGTTTAGGGGCAAATGTGTAAAATAGCCCTAATGTATAAATTGGATTAAATTGAATAAATGGATTATTAAATAAGCTAAATTTGATATTATATAGATCAAGAAAAGCGGAATACGGTCTTAGATCGAAGAAAGAACAAGATATCGGATTAGTTGACTATGTTGTCATTTTTACGTCCGAGGTAAGTTCGTATGTAATAAGCATTGTTAAAATTATGCTTTTAATGTTTTGATATTGCATAAATTGTGTATACAAGACTACAGTCATGTTTGACGACAATACTGCTATGTATGGCACTTAGTGTGCGATTCGAGATAGCTTCGGCTAAGTATGGCACTTAGTGTGCGAGATCGAGATAGCTTCGGCTATGTATGACACTTAGTGTGCGAGTTTAAAATAGCTTCGACTATGTTTTGGCACTTAGTGTGTGAGAATTCAAATATTCGACATTATTCCATTTGGGTATGAGTTTGTTACGGATTGGTTCAGGTATGTATGTGAATCATACGAGCTTTAAATCGAATAAGTTATGAAGTTTACATATAAGCATATGATTAAGCATGTGGAAGGTTTGTTAGTATTTATGAATTACAAGTTAATAAGTTCAAATTGATGATTTGTGTAATTGTGATAAGTTGAATTTAGTTCATACGAGCTTACTAAGCTATAATGCTTACTTTGTTTATTTTTCCTATATTTTATAGTGATTTCAAAGCTAGCTCGGATTCAGGGATCGTCGGAGACTACGTCACACTATCCAATCATTATATTGGTACTTTTGAGCTTATGGTTTGGTTATATGGCATGTATAGAATCATGGTTATTTTGAAGTGTATTTTGGTAGTGAGTTTTGCCATTAGAGATGGCTTGTGAATGGTCATCTTTTGGTTTGTATATATAGCCATGAAACTTGGCTTAACTTGGTTAGTTTGGTTATGTATCTATTTATGTGTGCATATGGTTTATGTTATGTGATTGAGGTTGGTTTTGCAATGTTATTGGTAGTTGATATTATAGATGTCAAATGGTTGATAATTGAGAAGTTATAAGCTTGTGAATTGGTACATGACGATGCATGTTTGGAAAGGTTTAATTAGGTGATTTGAATATGTGAAGTTGGTATGAATTGAATGAGTAAAACATGAGATAATAAGCATGTTAGTTGTTAGAATTGAAATGGTATGTTTTAGTTTTGATTGTTGTCTAATTGGATGTTCACTTATGCTATGAATGACATCATTTGAATTGTGTAGGTAACACAAATTTGGGTGGCAAATTGGCTTGGTAAATAGCCTATTTTTGTTCACACGGGCAGAGACACGGGCATGTGCCTTAGCTGTGTGTGACACACGGTCATGTTACACGGTCGTGTGTCCCCTACTGTTGAAATTGAAATGAAGTTAGTATGCTCCACACGGTCTCACAACACGGGCGTGTGATCCCCCGTGTTGCATAAGTCAGCATACCCCTAATTTGCACACGGCCTAGCATACAGGCGTGTAACTTGGCCGTGTTGCATAAGTCAATATACCCTACAAGTTTGGCACGGCCTAGCACACGGCCTGGCACACAGGCGTGTGTAGCCATTTCGAAGGGTACACGGGCTAGACATACGGGCGTGTGGTTGGCCGTGTGACCCAAGTCAGAAAGCTCACTTGTTAGGACACGGGGTAGGACACAGGCTAGGACAAGGTCATGTGCTTCCATTTTGAATGTTCACACGGCCTGTGACATGGGCGTGTCTGGTGACAGTGTTCCAAATTAACACCCCTAACCCATATTCGTCGCCCGATTAGGGTTACGAGGCATTACCACACTAAATACAACTTCCAAACATTCACTTATTCACACAGATCATATTCGCATAAATAAAGCATATGGCTGATTAAAAATTAAATATACATTATTAATCATAAAACAATAGACAATTCTCTTGAATATAATCTTATATGTTAAATAAACCTGCCTCAAAACCATACAAAATTTGCTTCAAAATATACACATAAATTATATGCTCATCACATCATGACATATATATTCAAATCCAATATAATTATTAAACACTTAATTATTCAATAATTTACTTGCACTTAATAGACTAAACAAATCACATCACAAAGCTTAATGTCCAAAATCATATATGATATAAACAATTAAACCAATTTATTGGCACATTTTTTTTCCACATTAAAATTGAACCATTCAAGCTTAAAATATATAAACACATTACCAATCATCTTGCCTTTAATTCGACTAATCAAATTTATCTATTAAAAGCTAAACCCAAAACATACACTTCTCATATAACCAACTTTAACCGATTTTATGAGAACATTATTTACTAACTATAAGTCTATTTAAAAGACAACTATGTATCATTTTAAAAGACCATAAACATGCATAGTTTCCTATTACCAGCTTTCGCATATGTGCACACCAAATGAACCATTTCTGAAAACCCATACAAATCATATCATTGTACAATTAATAAACTGAATCAATCTTACTCACATATGTGGAATCAAACATTTATCGTATACCCCTCAAACTCATATAACATACTTATTACCTAACTAACATTCATTACTTAGCTTATTACCGAAATACATAACCATATGCCTCATATTCATAAAAACATGGTATTTCTTCTCGATTTGCTAAACCATGATCAAATCCAAATATTAACAAAACATATCAGCTTTTACACATTAAAGCATGCCATTTCAAATCAAAACAAAACCACATTTCCTAATCAAATTTTCATAGCCAAATTATATATAATACCTCAAACCATCACATACATATTTCATTTCAAAATCAAATACATACTTTATAAACAATATTCAAACCGGTTCATATTACAATTTAGACATCTCAATATTAAATCATTAACTATGCATAACTTAAATTTATTCATCAACCTCATAATTCAAGACTTTAATACCTAACATAACCAAATTTATCACATACCTGTAACATGAATATCTCATTTGAATGCAAGCTCAAATCATGATCAAATGTAGTCAAAATAAAGCATAAAAATTAAACACATCAAGCACTTATTAAAAACCACATAAAATCCAACTTAAACAAAATGATCATGGAAAAGCCATTTTTAAATCAACCCGAACTCAAGCATGGAAATTAAGCCATTTTCGCATGGCTATAATAATTACAATTTCAAAACCAACCAAACTAATACTAGACTATACATGCCATAAATTCAAAATTCAAACTTAGTAAATACCAAAACAGTCGATAGTGTGATAGACTCCTCAGACGATCCCCGATCTCATAACCCATCTTCCAAAATCTATAAAACGAAGAGTAAACATACACACAGTAAGCTTTTGCAGCTTAGTAAGTCATAAGCAAACAATAATTATATGAACATTAACACTAAATCAATTAGCCAAGTCAATCCAAACCTTAATTAAATATACATATATCACACTCACAAGTTTATATTTTATCAAATATACATTAGCATTTAACATCATATAGCTAAATGCACAAATACTCATAAACATATATAATTATCACTTTTAAATATCACAACTATATCAATAGGCCGAATCACTTATATTATCACAATTACATAATAGGCTTAATCACTTATATATTCAAATATGCTAACACATAATTTATATTTCACATAACTTTAAATCATCAATTCAAGTATACAATTTACCTTAATTTCATAACATAGTATGAGTACATACCTGAACCTTTTAATTCAATTTCACATTTGGTCTTTACTTCACATTGCCCGTTGAACCGTTCGGAATTAAAAAGAATACGCGGATAGTCAAAAGCTCGTACAATGCCAACGTCCCAGACGTGGTCTTACATGTAATCACATATCGGTGCCACTGTCCCAGACAGGGTCTTACACGAATCAAATACGATGCCAATGTCCCAGACATGGTCTTACACGTAAACACAAGTCGATGCCAACGTTCTAGACGTGGTCTTACACGAAAACACATATCAGAATCCTATGTCATGACATATGTATCCTAATTATTCCTAGGGTTTGTACGAGACTTTCGGACAACGTATCTCGATCGAATCAAACTCGTAACTTATCTTCCAAGTTTAATCACAATCGGTCAATGCACATATATTTGCTTAAAATTCAATTTAACACATAACAAATAAATATTTTCAATTTAACAACATTTATATGCTTATAGACTTACCTCGGATAACAAATATCAGAACGGAACGATTATTCGATGACTTTGGTTTTCCCTCGATCCAAATCCGATTTCTTTAATTCTTAATCTAAACATATTCAAATTAAATTTATTTAAATATAATTCCATTCAATTTAGTCCAAAAACACATAAATAGGAAAATTACCATTTTGCCCCTGATATTTCACACTTTTTACAAATTAGTCCTTATACATAAATATGCAAAATACACCAAATTTCCATATACCCATTCATAGCCGAATATTCATGTATATTATACAAGCCCATATTTTCAATTATTTCACATTTCTAACCACAAAAATTCTATCTTTTTCAATTTAATTCCTAATTCATATTTTTTTGGTCAAAAATCACTTTATAAAACTTGTATATCTTTAAACAACCATCAATAATCTTGCAAGAAATATCAAAATAAACATGTATTCAACAACGAAACATTTCAAAAACATTACCAATTTCAGAAATTAAGGTATGTGCTAGCTATATCGAGCTGCAACGAGCTCAAAAACATAGAAATCATTAAAAACCGAGTAAAAATCGTACCTTAATTAGAAATTAAAGCTTCACCGAATTTTAAAGCCATCAATGGCTTTCTAAGTCTTTAAATTTGACTGGTGAAAAAGGAATGAAAAAGATGACACTTTGTTTCTTTTATTTATTATTTGTTTTGTCATTATTAACTAACTTACAAAAATAACCTTTATACTACTTATTTATTACACCAAATGCCAAGCCATCATATTCCACTATCTCTTTTAATGGTCCAATTAACAATTAAGGGCCTTTCCTTTTATTTTCTATAGCTATTTGGCATTTTTAGCTAATAGAACACAAGTTTTACGCTTTACGCGATTTAGTCCTTTTTACCAAATTAACCACTTAAACGGTAAAATTTCTTTACGAAATTTTCATACAAACATTCTATCATACTGTAAATATTAATAAAATAATAAAATAAATATTTTGACTTGATTAAGTGGTCCCGAAACCACCCGTTCTGATCAGACTCAAAAATGGGCTGTTACACCAAATGTTTTAAAAGTTATCAGATTAGTCCCAAACCACTCTCAATGCATGTTTAGGGCCTTGTAGGCTCATTATAGAGACATTGTGCTTGAGTTTTAATAAAGTTTGCATTAAATGTGAATTTATATGTGAATTCTATGGTTAAATGTTCTATAAGTCCAGTAATACTCTGTAACCCTATTTTGGCATTGAATACGGGTGAGGGGTGTTACAGTTTTTCTAAATTGATCCCGCATCTAAGTGTGGATACGAATGTTGTATTCATCGCGTTTCAATCTCTGTTGGTTTTGTCATTCCTTCCACACTTTTCTTGAACCATGTATCTTTTCGCTTTTGTTGGCCACATTGGTTTTCCTTCCCCATGGTTACTAGCACATTTCTCCACATATTTTTTCATCATCTTAATTGTTCAGGAGTCGTGACCTCTTGATTCAACAAGCTCATCTAGTTGTTTTTGAATGTTTTCTAGCATACCTTATATTTTTGACTTTGTTGGGGTCAATTGATTCCACTCTCTTTCTGACCCATGTCCTCAAGTTTGTTACTGTTGCTGGATTGCTTTAAATTTCTGATAGATTGAATCCATTATTATATGCGTAGTCGGTTGACAAAACGGTTTGAGTGGATCCATGGGTACTCCTGCGGCTCGACATAGATCTATGATCAAATGCGAAAAAAAAATCCATGTATCGTCTATGATTACACAACGTAACATGAACTTGTAGATCCATGTACCTATAGAAATTTGTTTCCTTTGCAAAATAGCAATTAGCAAGATGGCTTGAAAGGGGTTAACAATCCTAGAGCTAGAAGCGGGGTAAACTTTCATACGGAGAAAATGTAGCCATATTTTAGCTAATGTGGTAAGCAAAACTAGGTTGAAAGAAAGGGGAAGATTTGTGTAGACCTCCCTCTCCCATTCTCCTCTTCCTTCTATAAGATAAAGCATTATATAGTCCACATTCACACCCTTAAAATTTCTAGTCTCAAGCAATTCAATCTCATTGTTTGCTAGAAAAGGTACTCTATAATACTTAGATATTACAGACAGGGGGATTTCAACCTCTCTTCCACTAACATACAATTTATCCTCCTCAAAAAATTTTAAATTGCCATAAAATTCATGAACCACAGAAGGCACTGCGGGCCTCTAAGGTCGAAGGCTGAATTTCCTCCATTCATATAGATCTACAATATCCCAGAACTCATTTTCGAAAATGACATCCGGATCAAACCCACATTCATAGACAATCGATCGTCCATGAAGTTTATGAAAGAATCCTTCAGCATCTGAGGACACAATTTTTGAATATTGTATGTGATCTCATTCGATGTATCGGAAGATTATATTGTGTTTAGCCCTCTTGAATATGAAACGAAAACAATTTATGCTATGAAAGTAGAACAAAGAGGGTGTATTAGGAATTTTTACAATGCAATAGGCAAGTATGGGACATCCAAAGTAGTGAGATGCAATGTTGTTGTCTCTTAAAGGGAAACACCACCTCTTGTCTTTGATTGGTTCATCATGAGGGCTCTTTTCAATGATTTCTGAAAAGTGTGATGGCTCTTCCACATTTACCTCTACAAAGTCACAAATTTCCCCTGTTACGTACACATCTTCACTGGGTTTTCTAGTTTCCACTTGGTGTTAGGAATTAACCCTCATGATGTTGAGGGCTTTTTTCTCCACATCAACAGTATCTGGTTTAACACCATTGTACACAAAGTTTTTCCACTTGGCTTGGTATTGTAAGAGTTCAAGTATTTGGTCCAGCTGACTCTTAATAACTTTCATATTTTTCTAACACTCAGACATTCTATCCTCAAAGGTTTCATCTGCATCGGCCATTTCGCAATCTTTATTTGGTTCTTCTAGATGTGTTTCCTCTTCTTGTTTGTTACTAGCCACCAGATACGAGTAAGTATACCAATCATAGCAAGGGTCGTACCTCTGTTCTGCAAAAGGTCCGTAATCGTCCCAGCTAAGTATAGACTTTTCGTTTTCTTCATACATCAATGTTCCCTCAAACCACCTACCATGGTTATTAAACATGACTTTAAATTGGTCATAAATCAAATGGGCTTAAGTCGTTCATTAAAAACAAAAAGAGGAAGGGTTATATTTAGAAATCCTACTTTGGCTACTTATCTTTACTTAAAAGTGTACATTAAAAATTACTCAATCTTACACAGTCTTCCCCAGCAACGACGCCAACAACTTGATCGGCTGCACGGATGCGCATTAAAATAATGAATTTATGAAACTATTTTTAAAGTTTGGTTTTACTGCAAGCGTACAGGTCAGTTGTAATATTTATAGTGTTATAATGGAACACCGAAGTATTCGAAAGATCGAACCCAAAGGAAGAGGGGATTGAGAAATAACTAACATACACAATAGAGTCTAAGCGGCTACTAATACGATTTTATAGTACGACAATTTATAAAAAGATGAGTGTGTAAAAAATTAAATATATTACTCTAAGGACTAAATTGCAAGAAATATAAACTAGATGGACTATCTAGCAAATAACTAATGGGGTATGTGGTTTACCAAATCTTGAACTAGGGACATAAATCACATAAATTACCAAATGGCTCTATTTTATCTTTCGGTCTCAATTTTACCAACTTAGACGAATTAGGTTCGATTTATCTTTCGATCTCATTGATTAATTCGGGACTAATGAACGAGTGCGTGACAAAATTACCTTCCAGTCTCACTTTATCTCGATATTCCCTTAGGGGTGTCATTACCTAAGTTTTTAGTTCTATTCAAATTAGTCAAATTTGCTACTATTTAGCCCTTTGTCCAAAGATTTTAGTTTATCCCCATGTCCATCAACCAACCTCTTTAAAGGTTTAGCTACACATTCTTAAAGTAAGGAAAGTAAACATAAACATGGAAAATAAGGTAGCCATGAAAGTAAAGGTTGACAAAAATATAAAAGTTAATATTTTTATGTAAGAAAACTTAAATAGCATGAAACCAAAAGCATTTAATAGAGAAATCTAAAGCAAGAAACATAAAAGGAACAAGCTTTGACAAATTTAAAGTAAAATTAATTGAAATACATAAAATTGAAGTTTAAAGAGTCTTAAAAGTAAAGTACAAGGGTTAGAAATGTAAATAATTCTTAGCTATCATGTTAACTAACTTAACTAACATAAAGAACAACAAGAACAAGAAGTAAATGCAGAAAAATAAACTCTAATCTAAGATAGAAGAAGAGAAAAATAAAAACCCTAGAAAAGTGTAGAGAAAACTAAACCTAAAACTAAACTAATGTGTGTCTCCTTCTTCTTTAACAATTTTTGGCTATTTTGAAGTGTGTCTGATAACTTTCTAATGCCAAAAATGCCCCTACGCGGGCCTTGTCTGATTGGTGGGTTGGGTAGACAAAGGCTACCCTTTTTGTCTAAGTTTGTCCCCTTGACAAAGGTGATATTGTGATACCCAGAAGAGAATATTGCAATATCTCGGGCAGTATTAAAACTTGGGTTTTCATTGGGAGGTGGATATCGTGATACCTAAGGGGATATCACAATACCACTAAAAAGACTCCTTGGTCTTTTACACTGTCGGAGATATCGCGATTCCAAGGGTTGGATATCATGATACCTTTGCTTTAGATGTCATTCTTATTCATTTTCGACCTTACTCAAACACACGTTAGACCTCCCAATGGCACTATCGGCCAATTTGGGTCAAAAAATAAACAAAATTGAGACATTTTCACTTATTACCTGAAAATATGAAAATAACGAAAAGCTATACTAAAAACTCTGTTTTGCTCAAAAAAAAGCTTCTCAAGTGCATTGGAAAAGCCTAATTTTCCACGTCGATTTGTGGTAGATCAATAGCTACTATGGCAGATTACCTATTTAGAAATACATATACATAATTTCTTTTAAGAACCATCTCTTAAAACTCATTCAATTTCATCACAAGACCAACCAAACGAAGTTAACTTCTGACGTATCAAATCCTTATCATAGAATTATCTATCAAAGAGATCTCAGGACTTACCACAAAGGCAGATAACCAGATTTTGCCACGTAGGCATCCCTGAATATGACACATAGGCATTTCATAATTTTCCACAAATGCAACAAAAATTACGCCACTAAGGCATAGCAGATCAAGCCACACAGGCAACACACAAAATCATGTGTTTATTGTCTCGACGGACTTTCATAGAATGTGTCATGGGTTTTCCATCATGGACTTATATATATCTTCATGTTGTGATCTTCCAGTCCGATCTACATATCATAAAAGGCATCACCATGAGTATTCTTATTATCGTATTATGTCTTGGGTCACAGCCATATGGACTTACATATCCTCATGCCGTGATCTATCAGTCCAGTCTTCATCTCACCGGAGGCAACACTATGAGTGTATTTGTTGTCATATAATGTAATGGGTCTCTACCACATGAACTTATGCATATCTTCATATCGTAATCTGCCAGTGGCTTATGCTCTAAAGATGATCGAGCCCATAGCCGGTATGTTAGGTACATGACTTGTGTATGGCATGACTTTACTAGCAATAGTGGAATTCATAGCTCAATTAAAGAGTTAATGATATCCTCTTATTGGCATTGTGTGGATTGATAAATATGAAACGTGGCCACGGGTTTCTTGTTCTCGAACAAGTAATTTATCACAGTCATTTGTTGACAGTGATCATATTAATCATTAAGAAGACATAATGCTGACAATGTGATAAAATATGATTGTATTAAGTGAATAGATTTAGCTCAAAGAAATCAAGGATATCATAAGAGGGTAACACACACATGACGAGGTCATTGGATAAAGTATTTGGGTGAATTACTTTCGTAAAGAGTATACAATAAGGAATTTTCAATCATGGTACTTCTTGTGTACTGACTCCATGATTAAGTAATTGCGAATTATCGGAATGATGCTTTTGAACATAATTGCAATCACTAGAGCCTAATTGTATATGTTTGATTGGTCCCTTCACTAGCTCAACAAAAGCTCGATCTGACTGTATTTGAATCAAAAAAAAAATTTATACGACTTTGTGAATAATTTAATTGAGTCAGTTTTTTCGATGTGGAAATAAATTAGGTGGTCATAAGAATTATTCAACTAGAGAAATTGATTAAAGAATTTTCTTGAAAAATTAATTTGGAAAAATTAATTTTGATAAAGTAAAACTAAATTAATCAAATCAATTAAAATTAATATGATATTTTTGGAAGTTAATTTTCAAGTTAGACAATTGGCCCAATGGGTAATTGAACTTGAAAATTGGACCTGAGATCGTAAATTGGGCTCGGGAGCCCAAAATCGAGATCAAGACCCACAAATTGGTCGAATCGAGCCTGATATGTGAAATTGAGCTGACAGTCCAACTGGTGGCTAGATCGGACCGGTCGAGTCGTCATTGATCCGGACCGAACCGACTCGGGGTTCCGTAAGGGTGTCGCACCTGCATCACTGGACACGGTGGTGCTGGTGGCTGTGACGGCGGCGGTTGGTCTTTGGTGGTTGAGCAGTGGAAGAGTTACACTCCTACTTGGACCCTACCAGAGAATTTGATTTCAAATTAACTATTCTAAAAATAATATTATTTTAATAGTTTAATATTAAATTTAATTTAATACTTATCTTAATAGTATTTTATTAATTTAATATTAAAATAATTATATTAATATTAAATTTAATTTAATGTTTATCTATAAGATAAATATTCTATTATTTTAATATGATTTAATATTAAATTTAATCTAATATTTATCTTGATAAATATTGTATTAATTTAATATTAAAGTAATTAAGTTTAATCATAGTTAAACTCTCTAAACTCTCTCTATATAAAGAAAGCATTGAGTCATTATTTACACACACTTGAATTCAAGAGGAAGTTGTAGAGAGAAAATTCTTTGATGAGATTATTCTAGAAAATTTCTAAAGATATTTTTTGGATTTACAACTTTACTCAAAAGTTTAGAGAAATTGTAAAATTACCAGTGAAATTTTTTTGATTCGAAGAGAGTCCACACTCAGCAGACGTGAGCTTGAAGATAGCGGATAAGACTACTTGGTCGAAGCGCTCATCCTAGACGAATCGAAAAGATACAATTTTAATTAATTGTTTATTACTTTAGATATCACAACCAAGATCTTGTTTTGGAAAATTTTTAAAACTCTAATTTTTCCTTAAGTTTATTTTTCGCTGTATTTTTCAAACTCGTTTTTCCAACATTATCAACATACATATCTCTAATTGAATAGTTCACATGCAAGAGCCAAGATAGAGAGTCACCTAATACTCACCTAGATTGCAGCTTGGAGTTCCAAACTCGAACATCCCTCTTGAAGCAGCAGTAGCAACTGCTTAAAGAACATGGAACCATCATTAAAACTCATTTACAGACAAATTTCTAACATCTCAATTACAGACAACCCCCATGCAGGGCTTCTTATTCATAACTTACTATTCATATGCTTCTTAATATCCTTATTCTTTCAAAAACTTAACACGTAGAGCTATCAGACTTACTAAGAGGTGAACATCCACCGATTAATGCAAAAACCTTAGCTTCTAGCTTTATAAAGTAGAAGAAAACATATAACTTTAAGAAGAAAATCAGAGTAATATTGAAGGAAAAAAAAAATCCCTTAGAAAAACTCAGTCTCACCATATATATATACCTAGTTCCCCCTAGTGGAACTTGACAAGTGTCGATTGTATCAAGAATTTGTCCTAATAAATGGCCACAAAATCTGGGAGAAACATAAATGGGAATCCTATACAAATATTATTTGACCAATCAATTCAATTGGCTCCTAACCAGATAACGTTACAACATCCAATTAACACTGTGCTCAGGCAAACCGGGTATATTATACTTTTGGCGGTAACTCTCACTAGGCTTACTCTTCGCTTGTCATATCTTGTTCTTAAATAACAAAATAACCTGAGATAAAATCTTTAATTACTTCCACAACAGATACTTTACGCTAAACTTTAATCCGCCAGAAGATAGCTAATAGGCGAACTACACTATGCCAAATAGATAACTTCACATGTACACGTCTTCTAATCGAATCCTCTAGATTTGGAGTGTAATAGAAAATGTGTGTCTCGTGTCCATCTTTCCACCAACGCGCTGATGAGTGTAGGATCAAGTTTGTAGCCCCCGAGCATATGAGACGCATGCAAGAATCCCACGTCTTGCAAGTAATCACGAATTTCAGTGTCTAGACTTTTTGACAAATTATGTATGAACCTTGCAAAACACGATTATCCACCTATTTATATCAATGAAATAAAATAATTTAAAATAAAAAATTTAAATTTAACTTAATTGAAAGTAAAAAAAAAATAAATTTCCTTGCCATTATCGCTTAAGCAGCGAAAATGTGCTTGTTGTCAAAACAAATCAGAAAGCTTGCCATTTGTAAAATTTTAATCGAAATGAAAATACGAAATAATTAAATAAAACTATAGTATTTTTAAACAAAGTGTATAGGAAAATTTTGAACAAATATTGAGAGAATTGAGAGTTTAGAGAGAATAGAGAAAGTTGGATTTGAGTGAAAAAAATGAAAAATGACATGGTATTTATAGGAAAAAAATATTATCATTGGCCCTTTTAAATAATTTTACCATTGTCAACATATAGAAAGCCGTTGGGGGAAAACGACTGTTGGAGGAAAGCACGTCTAGCTGGTCGCGCTTTCTGCACAAGTGACAGGAAAGCGTGTCTTGCTTTCACACACTCTCCAAAATCGGTTTATTTCCCTAATATTTTTTTTAAAAAAAGGGCTTAAAACGTCAATTAAAAAAAATTCGACATATTTGGCTTATTTAGCCATCCCCAGAAAGAAAGTTCATATATTTCAACGTGTTATTTAAATATAAAAAAAAACCTCATGTTATTTTTCATCAATTCAAAAAATAAAAAATAAATTCAAAAAATAAAAATTAAACTAAGACATTGCTAATAAAAATTATTTTGTTTTTTTTTTCATTTTTTAAAAATTATCTTTTATTTTTTAAAAAATATATTTTTTTATTTCTCAAGATATCTATTAGAGCGAGTCTAATAACTAATCCTCAACATTCTGTAGACCCATTAAGAGGATAGATGTTGGCTATAAATTTTAAAGCTGCTCTATACCCAAGACAAGGATCGAACCCTCGACCACTGGTTAAAAAATACATTTGATAAATAAAAATAAAATTTTATTATTAATAATGAAAATATAAAAAGCTCTTGTTAATTGTTTTATTTTATCTATCCTCTTGCGAGAGAGCTGACTTCTTTTTCTCGCCATTAATGTTAGACAAGGAAGACTTTGGTTGTCTTTTTAAAAATATCGAATTCATTAGTACTCTTTTAAATGCACCTCAATGATTGTTCATATTTGTCCGTATTATTAATTTTCAATCAATTCAATCAATTTAATTATCGATTCAATCACTTTTTAGTTAATTCTATTAATTTTTATCAATTTTTTATCTAATCAATTTAAAATCACTTTCAAGATCAATTATTTACCGATTGAGACTCAATTCAATCTGTTCCAATTCAACCAATCAGTCAAATCTAAATAACACTGATTTAAACACAGTTGGCTAACATTCATGATCGCTTCCGCCGCCAACTCTGGCCTTTGATAATGGGAGTGGGCCACACAACATTATTATTGCTTCAATTCGTAAATGACTTGGTTTTCTCAACCTCATCACTACCACTATAAATATACTATTGCTAGGAAAGGCAAGAGGGGCATCCACATGATTGTGTTGGTCATGGGTTTTAAACTTTCATGGTTATCAAGAAGGGCAGAAGCACAGAAAATTGGATATGCAAAATACTAATAGATACCCAAGCCAAAATTTCAAGAAGCAATCATAAAAAAAACTGCGTATATTTGTTTACTTTTCAACTTGGCACCAAATGCTACAAATGCTCCCGCTAAGCAATATGCATTGAAAAACTTCTGAGTTTTCAATATCAATGGCAGAAACTGCGTAAATACTTTTTCGTTAGCATTGAGGCTGAGACTGCTGTTTTTTACACAAGAATTTAATAATCTAAGATTTTTCACTTAATCCAAACTCGTTTCCTTGATACATATACAAAAATTATGACATTTGTGACCAAAATCCGATAACTTATGCAACATTACAAATGCAGAAGTGGAAAGCATGTAAATTACCTCCTCAAGTGGATTCGAGAATATAAGGGATAGATATGCATATCCTTTTTTATTTCACTTGTCCTTTGCTTTTGAACTCCTCACCAAACTAAGCCCCTTTTTCTCCTAAACCTGTCAACACGGTCCGTGCTCATTCGAGACTTCTCAGGCTTGTTTGACTTCTTTGACTTCTCAAGTCGGCTATCTAAACTGTTTCTTGAAACTTCTGGAAGGTCAGCACCCAATTCAAATGTATCCGAAGTTCCACCCTCCGATGGTTTGTTGCTCCGTTTGTCAGAGTTGACCACTACTTTTTCAGAACCATTAGCAGCAGCTGCTTTTGATTTGTTTAAGGATAATACAAACTTCTTCAGATGTCTAATGAATTCTGGGTAGATCTCAAGATTGCAATGTCCTCCTCCATTAACCCACAACGGATCGTACTTATTCTTGCAAAGCTCCCAAAGCTGTTTTCCATGAGAATGATGAACAACTTCATCCGCTGTCCCCTGCCAACACAAAAAATTGAGCTTCATCACCACTTTTAAAATAAAAATTCAAAATAGACGTGTATAACAGTTCTCCTAAATATCAATATATTTAGGTAGCATTAGCAAGTGAACAAATGTCGTCACTTGTCAGAGTTAACAATTCAATGGACTTGGCAACCTGTGTATGCATGTTGTGTTCCATGTTTATTTCCCGAGTCAGCCATGTAGATACACAACAAAAATTACCAAATGTGTCAAATCTTAAAAGTTAATACAATATATATATATAGAATTGTTGTGTTAATTGTGTTTAAATATGCACAATTTCAAAGTACCCCAAACCTGACCATGGAGATAAAAACAAGAACAATGACACACTACTCTTTGTTCAAAGACCCAAAAATTGTCATGTATTTCTCTCTCTATGTTCAAAAAGATAGATAAATATTATCTACTCTCTTAATAAAATCTTAAATTCTAGAAACCTACCCAATATATGGCACAATGCAAAGTACTAAATATTGATTAATTCATTGGTACCTAAAAACAGAAATGTATTACTAGTGGATAATACTGTCATCTTTATTTAATTTCACATAAGAACCTCAATAATCTAGTCATCACACACAAAACAATAAATCAAATCTAGACTGATTGAGCTATAATGCATAAGGAGGTTTAACTATTCATTTAGAACAAGTATCTTTTCGACAATCTGTGACCTGTGATATTTTTGTCAAATTTGAGTCTCTTCAAATCAATCTTAAAGATTTTCTCTCATTGATTATCTGGGTAAACTTTTTATGGTGGTATTTGTTCACATTTTGGAACTTCACATCACATCACATCACATCACATGGATGCATAATAATGGCAACTCACCTACTGACCACAAGAAGCATATGATATAATACTAATGTTAACATCGCAAATCGAGAGAGAGAGAGAGAGAGAGAGAGAGAGAGAGAGATGACGATGATGATGATGAAACAAGATGGGGAGGATAAATGCCAAAACAATAAGAACGATACTTACATGAATTACCAAGACTTGGCAGTTTACTGCTCCAATTTTGTCAATATTCTGAAAGGATGGGGGAAAAACCTGGTAATGAAGGTACACATACAAGATAACACAAGAAACTAGAAATAGGATGAATAGGACAGACTTACCTTATAAATGTCAAACCAGTAGGTCCTTTTGACAGGGTACAATACTCTCATGCCAGACAAAATTGGGCTATGTAGAACCACACCTCTCAAGTTTGGCAAACGAGAAGCAAGATCAACAGTAGGTCCACTACCAACTGACTGACCATATAATATCAAATCTTCATCTTTAACTCCATACCATTCCTTAAGGCATGTATATGCTGCATCCATGTCTGCATATGTATTACACTCAGTTGGCTGTTTCAAAAAAAGAAAGTGAAAATTAGAATACAGATCTCCATCAATGAGCAAAATATTCCTATATTAAAGACAAGAAATCAGAAGTAACATGTCTGCATTGAATATTTATGGATTCTGTAACACGCTGAACACGGGAAATAAATGAGAAACCCCACAAATTTAAAGAAATTAGTGCATAAATTATCGAAATGATTGTAAAGATTAAAATGTTGAAAACATATGGACCAACATTGATCAATACAACCGATATTATACAAAATAAAACAAGCTGCCTTATAGGTTTACTCTGAGATTTTTAAGAGCTCAAATGTTGCAAATTAAATGAACACTGTATTAATCTACTTCATTAGAAGAAAAAGTGAAAGAATGAGTTGGATTGGCCCAAGATAATGTGCAACTATTTAACGTGAATCAGGGCAATTTTTGCTCCCAACATTAGAAACTAAGAAAAGAGAAACCAGGTGACCAACCTTTCCAGTTGATTGTCCATAGCCAGAGTAATCATACCTAGAAAAGAAAAAAAGTGTGATCAGTTTAGAAAAAATAAACAAATAGAAGAAAAGACTAGACTAAAAAGCAGACCTCGCAAGAGAACGGATGATAAATATTCTACTTTCAGGAATTTTAATTATATACACACTCATAGGATGAATCACTCAAGTATTGTCAAGAAGAACTCTAAGGGACAAGGAATTCTAAAATTATTGTTATTATTATTTTGGACAAGACTTTAACAAAAAGCTTTAAATGCTTAAGAATGACAGAATGCAGTTCATTAGTCTTTGGCAGATTGAGAATCCGATTAATGTTTCTTTATTTGTATGAATGGCAGCTCAAGTTGAATAACTCGAAAAACTTTCAGAAGAGCTATATATACAAGGATTGAAGACTATGTAGTTCACATTCTCCCACAAAAGTCTCCACGGACTCACATTATTTTGGGGTTCAATAGGTAATAGGTCAGTGCCTAATTCTGAGGCAAACTTTTCTACTTCTCTTAGAGAAGTCCTGTCTGCAAGGAAGCAACAAGCTGTCTTTTTCTTCCCTTTCCTTTATTGAAATTTTTATATACTTAGCATGCAAGCACCTTCATTAGGGTACTAAAGTAGTACACTTATCAACAGGAAAACATATTGTATCAATTAATCAAATTCAAAACCTCAACCTATGTTGCTTTGACTCTTCGTTTTTCTTGAAATACTCATGTCTAACACTAGCATCCAACATGAATGCGTAGATATGTCCCTCCAAGAATCCTCCAAATACATGGGAAAACTTGAAAAAATTGATACATACTGTGTTTGAGATGTACTTGTATCCGACACACACCTGAGTCTCATAGACCTTAACAGTTTTACATCAAGCAAATCCAGTAATGGCAAAGTAGACGCAGACCAGAGATGGTCATTTCCAAGAGGCCGCCAAAATTGATATTTACTAGTACTAGTTTCTAATGTCACATGAGTTGCATGTGTTTTTTTATGCATTTAATTTTTTAATTAGTTTTTAAAAGTATTGTAATTTTTAATTAATATAATTAGTGTAAAATAATATTCCTTATTCGAATTGTTAAATATAATTAAAATACATTAAATTATTTAACAATTCAAATATTATAATAATAAATTTCAATTCATAACTAAAGCATTTCTAACATATCCAATATACAATATTTAGTATAATTTTACTTCATATAATTAATGCAAAGCAAAATTATTCAAACTAATAACTAATTAAACATATACTAATTATTTTAATAATTCAAATATAGTGCTAATAAAAAATTCTAATTATTATTAAAACATTTGAAAAATTATAAAAGTTTATATATTCTACATTAAACTCTTCACTATTCAATTTTTATTTTTTTCCCAACAATAAATCGACCATAATAATATTTAGATAATATAAAATTAATATAAATATAATACATTATATTATACAAATATATTATTTATAAAATTTTATATATGAAATATAAAGTTAGTTATTATATAAATAATTAAATTTACTATTTAAAACAATTTTTTCTTTTTACTTTTTTTGTTAATGGAAACATAATAATTTTACAGCTAGCTATCACTGTAAAGTCTGCCCAAATAGTAGTTGAACTCTGACCAATCAACTACATGCATAGCATGGTGCGGACTAGATTAGTGGGATCCTACCATTTGGACTTAAAAGGAGAATATTTCCTTCTACTTCATTTCACTATATCTTGTTATGTGTCATCACTAAATTTTGTAGCATATCTTTCGATCCTGTACATGCATATCCCCGCATAATGCTCCATATAAACCTGCTCACGTTCATCCTCTGTTTGTTATGTACTCATACTGCAGTCCAAGTTACCCAATATTGTTTCCAAGTAAACAGAGATACGCAACAATTATGAGATACTATCTAATGATAATAAACACGGCATAATGGGTCTGGAAGTGGTAATGGCACAAGAAAGGAACAACAAAAGCAGGATAATTTACAAACGTAGAATTAAATGAAAAATAAGGCAAGATAAACCTTTCTGTGAAAATTGAAAAGAACTCAAGACTTCATCCTTCCAAAAGTACCAAGACAAAAACTAAAAATTCAGTAATAGGATACAGTAAATATAAAGCTTCGCTAACGATTTAAAAAGTATAAGACAAAAACTAAAATTCCAAATTTGAGAAATATCTCCAGTTAGGCATGGTTCCTATAGTGGAACGGAATGCTATTACTATGATGTAGCCTATACTCTACGGAAATAAAACATCCAATAAGAAAACTACGCAAATACATGATTAAGAAATCACCTTCTGAATTCTAGTCATACGTTAGCACATTATTCACTGCTTTCTGACAACTATGTTGCTCCAACTCTTTGTTCTTCTTAAATTACTTATATTTGTCACCTGCATCCTACACAGGTATGCGGCTATGGCCCTCCAAAGATCCTCCGAATACATGAGAAAACTTAAAAAAATCAAACATACCCATGCCATACACATATCCATATTTGACACTCAAACTTGTATCTAAGTAACATAGCATGTTAATGCCCTTAGGCATTAAAAGCTTCAAAGCATTGTTTGCAAGAAAAAGTATAATTATCATATCTAGCACCTCAACAAGAAGCAACCACTACAAATATGACCTAGCCAGAAACCATCTTCTACCACATTGCCTTAAGTAGGTGCGCTTGATCAGTTAAAAGCACAAAGTCCCACAGCATTTTGAATTAGCTGTCAACAGCATTCAAGCGTAGATAACATTAAAACATTGCCGTCACAATGCAGCTGCTATAGTAAAGAAATGATAAATAAAAACAAAACTCTGAACACCTAGGTAACTTAAACAACAATGCCTTTACCAATAATTCTTTCCAAGTCTTATTAAAGCAAAAGTGCAAAACCACTACCACTAGTCTTACAATGTAACAAATATCAAAATCAGCATAATTTTCAACAGGTTGGGTTCCAGTCCACTACTTTCAATGCACTCTTCATTACCATTCAGATGTATTTGATCCACTCAGTAATTGTGAAGTCAAATTTGTGAATGTGACTAACCATGTATTGAAAAGTAATGAATGAGAACCAGACCCAACTCTCACTTACTGCCAGCCTAAAATCTCTCCTTTCCCTAACATTTAGCACCTCGTAATCAGACAGGTGAACCTAGAAAGTTCAGTTTTACAACTAATATAGTAAATAAGACAGTTAAAAGTGCCTTACACTAAAAAGAAGGAAACAAAAAATCACCAAAATTATCCCAACACTCATAAGACCTCAAAATCCCAAGAAAATCACACAAAATCAAACAAATAAAAAGCCACAACCAACCACTCTCACTAAGCTAAATCAACTTCAGTTTAAGCAAAATAGTTAAAACCTAAGACTAACATAAAAAAAAATCATGTTTCACATGGGAAAAAAATTCTATTAAGTAATCAGAATGTCTATATGCGTATAAAAGAAAAAAGAAAGAAATTACCCCATAATATTAACTCGAAGGCGATTACACAACTCGACGAAAAGCTCAAACATTTGTCCCAAATCAGCGGCATTTCCATGAGAATACAAGAGAGTAGCGGAAGCCTTGGGGTGCTTTATATGGACAGCCACAATGTCGTTACCACGGCGGGTGCGTAGCTTCAAGACGTCGACGTCATCCCTCCTCGGCACCTCGGGTATATACAGCCGACCGCCACACGCGTCGTCCTCTACTACTGTGTAGGAGGGGGGATTTGGCGGGAAAAAAGCGAATTTCGAGGCGATAGACGACGTGACTCCACCCATCTTCTTCTTAGCATAAGCTGATGTTCCTCTTTCATTAAAATTACCAAAACTAAAACAACTCAGTCGCTTCGAAACCTCAGCTAATATCCACCATCGGATCTTCTTTTTCAGATCTTTCTTTTAAAAAGGGAAGAGGTGGTGCGTGGAATGAGAGCAGCCGTCGTAACAAAACGAAATTGTTACTGGGGGCTTCTCATCTTGTGCTTTTTGACGTTTCGATTCGAACGTTGGGAACTCATCTCGTTTGTGTATTAAGAGAAAAAGGCCAAAAAGGGCGCGTGAGCGCGTTGGTATAGGAAGGGTCGCCTGACGGCGACTTAGACACATGACATGTATCTCTTTTGCTTTCTATGTTACAGCTTGCCTTTGGATTGTTGGCAAATACTTTTATTCAAAATGGATCAAGTTTTTAGGTTACATTATATATTTATATTTTATCTATAGATTATATTAATTTCTTGATTCAATTAGTGTGACAAGTCAATCTAGATTTAACTTAATTGAAAAATTATTAAAATATCATTAATTTTATAAAACTAAAGATTTCAATAAGAGAGGTATTTTTTCTTTTCGTGTTTTAATAAAATAATGTTGTAATATTATTGGATTTGAGACATAAATTTTAAATTTAACTTAATTATTTCATACAATACAAAAAAAAAAAAAATCTAACTATTTCAATCAAAGGCTCACTTATTTTAATATAAATTTTTTATAATTATATTTTTTACATAAATTTTTTTTCTACCTACAATGTAGACATGTCATAAAACTAATTATATATGAAGATTGTGACTAAGTTTAACATCATGAGTTGAAAATACCAACACAATTAAGCAGCTTATAAAAAAACCCAAATCAAAATATTTACAATAAACAGTTTTTAGGGTTTGTGTTGAAATAGAAACTAAATCTAAAATTAATCATCCTGTAATTTTTTTTTCATTTTGCTTACTAAACAAATCGTCCACTTAAAAAAAATCTATTTTATTTTTATCAAAGTATAATTTCTTTTTTATTTTAATTTTTCTTTTAAAATTTATTATTATAAAATCGATTAACACTTAATTTAACATAAAATCATGCGAACCAACATGTTATAAAGATTAAGCAAAACATATCACAAAGTTGCATTTCATGCAAAAATGATAATCTATCAAGAATAACTCAAATCAACATTGCATAAGTGACTTTGATGCTATTGTTGGATCATCGAAGCACTATCGGCGCTACGAAAAAGATAATATTCAACAAATCCTCACCACAAATCCATGTTCAAGGAACAAAATTGAGTTAAAAAGAAGGTTTGAAATCATTCATTAACCTACTTGAGTAAAGAAAACTCGAGTCTGGAAAAAAACTTTTTATGCAAAAATCAAACCACAGCTCGAATGAGTTCCCTCTAACCTCTACCATATCCACCCAACAAACATAATTAGAAATTTTCTCTAAACCTTTCATAAATTGTTTTGAAATTCTTACTGTTAGACTTTGAAATTCAAGTGAAGGAAAGAAGGGGTATCACTTGTATTTTTATTCAAAAAGTTTTTTAATAGCTAAAATAACATAGAGGGATTTTAGGAATTTAATTAAAAAACATGATACCTTTTACAAAATGAGTAAATTTTTTTAACCCTAATATTACTCGTTCATCGAAGTTTACCAAATAGTCATTTAATAAAATTACTCTATGATAATATTATGGTGTAGTACAACCCTTTGTTCGTGATATCCATATTGAACACAAGTCATGAAACTGCTACATTTATATAATCTAATATTTTATTTTTTGAATCATGAATAGACTAAGATAAACAAATGAGTTTAATATCTCATATTATTATCAACTCATTTGAGCACAATAATGCGTTTCTAGTTTCACTCAATTAGGGGTCCAATACAATTCATCATTGCAATTATATTTTAATTCTACAATTAAATTAATTTACACATAAAATATGTTACAATAAAGTCATCATGATTTTATCAAAATTAGATAAAAATTGTGTGAATTATTTAATTGAATTAATTAATATTAAAATAATTATTAATGAATAGAAAAAATTTAGTATTTGAGCTTGTTTTTATGTGGATTAAGACTGCAAAGCAAATATAATTAAACTTGATACAAGATTGACCCAAATAGCCCACATGGGCCTTGTTCCCATAGTACAACTCCTTGGTGCCGTCGTCCATAGGTAAGTTTGAAGCCAGAAATTTTGATAAAATTATAAAATTTTGGAGGGGTCAAGGATAAAAGTTTTGTGTTAAAATATTTAAATTATATTTTCTTTTTTGGAGAGGCTAAAAATATAAAAGTTCCATATATTCAGGAGTTAAAAAGATTTAATTTGAATGATTTATATTTTAAAAGAGGTTAAATAATTTATTTTCCATTTAAGCAAGGTTGTCGAAGGCCCCTGTCTTCACCATTGGCCATTGGGAGTAGTATAAGGATCACTCTTTTCATTATTAACTAATTATTTTATGTTTCTTCCAATTTAAGTATGGCTTTTGTAAATTTTTTCTAGGGTTAAAGTGTAAATTTGTCATAATATAATAGGTGAATATTGAAATTTGACATTATATTTATATTTGCTATTATATTTTAAAATTATGAGTAAATTTATCATTCAACCCTTATGTGATTAAATTTTACTACTAAACTTTAAATTTAATTAAATTTTACCATCAACTTTTATTTTTTAAAACTAAATTTTACACTCAATATTAATTTTGATGATTTGAGAATAAATTTAATGACAAAAATCCTTTCAAATATTTTATTTTAATAGTTAACGATAATTTAACTTAAAAATATTAAAGCTAATAAATTAATTTAGAAATTCTATTAAATGAAAAAAACACATATTCATAAAAAAAAAAAGTTAAGTTAATTTTTTTATAAAATAACCATTTTTATTTAATTTTAATATTATATTAATTAACTACCTAAGAAAATATGTGATAGCTAAAGGTTACAATAAAAAAGTCTGCTACTCTAGCACGTCTTGGTCTACTTCTCTAGCATATTTCATTTTTAGGGTTTTATTTTTATTGTTTCTTTGTCTTCTTTTTTAATCTATTTCTGCGACAGTGGTGATTGGGGTGATGTTAGTCTCTTTTGATTGATTTTGGACTGTATGGAAAATGATTTAGCGAATCTTTCTTTGGATGAAGAGGAAGAGATCTTTAAGATCCAAAGTGAGGTTGAGCCTGTAAAGGAGATCTATGATCTTTGTTTGGTGGGGTGCTTTCTAACTGTGAGTGTGATTCACTTCCCTATAATGAGAAGCACCATGGCTAATCTCTGGCACCCAGTGAGGGGGGTCCAAATTACAAACCTGGGAGAAAATTGTTTTTTATTTCGCTTCTTTCATAAAATGGATCTAGATCGGGTGCAAAATGGCGATTCTTAGACATTCAATAATAATCTTCTGGTGATTTATCGATTGGTGGATGGAGAAAATCCTCTAAAAGTACTCCCTACTTTATGTAAGGTTTTGAGTACAAGTCCATGAATTACTACCATGTTTTTTTCTCTGAGCATATAGAAAAACAATTGGGGGATTTTGTGAGGGGGGAATTCCTGGAGTATAATACTAAAAATTTAGAGAGGGGTTTGAATAATTATATGCAGATCCGGGTAAAATGGATGCCTCTCAGAAGAAAGAAGAATATTATGTTTGCCCTAGGTATGCTCGTTTGTTAGTTTCAAGTATGAAAAGCTTACTTTATTTTGCTTCTTTTGTGGTCGTTTGGGACATAGTGATTCGTTCTGTCAAATCTGAATGGCGAATGGGTTGGAAGTAGTGGGAATGGGATGGGATTTGTCGATTTGAGCCCAGTCAAGGAGAGCTACGATAATGAGTAGCAGTTGGTTAAGAGGTGAGGGGGTAGGGGTGACTCAAGGTGATGTTATGACTCAATTTGATTCGAACTTAGGGTTGAACTTAGAAGGATACACATATTTCAGGGAAAAAAAGGATCAAATATATATGGAGCATGATTTGAAGGATGGAGCATTAGAAGGGGGTGATGGTAAAAAGAGACAAATGAGAGAATGGGGAAACCGAAACGAATTGACTGTGGCCAATTCTATGGGAGGGAGAAATGGACCGTCGTTGACTCGAGATCATATATTATCAGCGGCAGCTAAGGGGCAAGCAAACCGGTCGCAATGAAACTTATGAGTTGGATTTTTCATGGATTGGGGAGTCCACTGACTATCAAAAGGCTTTGGCATATGCTGAAGATGTATAATCCCCAAATGGTCTTCTTTATAGAGATAAAATTAGATAACAAACGAATGGGAAAAGGTTAGGACGAGATGCAACTTCGAGAATAGAATTGATGTTATGACTGAGTGTACACGAGGGGGTCTAAGTTTGGCATGGAAGGAAATGGTCAAAATTAGTTACTGAGTTTCTCCAAAAATCATATAGATGTAGTCGTTAAAGGGGCTGATGAGGAGAGGGAGTGGAGGTTTATTGGATTTTATGGAACTCCTTTTACAAGTAATATAAGAGATTTGTGGAAAGTTCTAAAAAGTTTGTGTTAAAATTAGGAGATTCCTTGCTAGTTTATGGAGATTTCAATGAGATAATGTATTCCTCTGAGAAGGTAGGGGGCATTCCAAGAAAAGAGAGAAGAATTGAGCTATTTAGGGGTGCCCTAGATACGTGTCGCTTACTAGATGTGGGGTTTTCTAGACCTTGGTTCACAGGGGAAAGGGGAAATCTGCCAGAAACTAACATTAGGGAGATACTGGATAGAGGGGTAGCTATTGATGAATGGATGAGTATGTTCCCTAATGTGGTAATTAAACACTTACCATATTTTTTTTTCTAATCATTGTCCTCTACTTATATATACAGATAGGGGTAGTACTAGATAGAGACAAACAGTTTTGTTTTGAAGCATGGTGGACGATGGAGGATTCATTCGAATGAGAGGTAAGAAGAATCTGGGATTTGGCTTTAGGTGATTTGTTTGCAAAGATAAGAAGTTTGAGAGAAGGTTTGGGCAAACATGATTAAGCTTGGAATAGTTGGATTGAAAAGAGATTTGACTAGGAAGTTGGAACAGCTGATGGAAAAGGATCGGGACGATGAAAATTTGGCAGAGCTTATTGATACAAAAGTTTAGTTGAACTTGGAAATTGATAAAGATGAAATCTTTTGGGAGCAAAGAGTACGTGCAAACTGGTTGAGGTTGGCTGATAAAAATACAAGCTTCTTTCATAAATTTGCCTCTTATAGTAGACGTATAAATACAATTAAAGTTTTAGAAGACGATGTTGGAAGGGAAGTATCAGAGGTAAAGGAAATGAAGGATGTGGCGTAGGGCTTCTTTCAGAATTTGTTTGTGACAAATGGGATAGAGGACTTGGAACACATCTTATATGGGGTTGATCGATGCATTACAAATGATTTGAACATGATGCAGACTATTAGCTACACAAAAGATGAGACTTTTAGGGCGTTGAAAGGTATGTGTCTAAAAAAGGAACTAGGGGTTGATTATTTTCTGGCTTTAGTTTTTCAAAGATGCAGCCACATAGTCGAAGATGATATTATGTTGTTTTGCTTGGGTGTCTTAAATGAAGGGAAAGAGCTAAAGCGTAGAATGAAACTACTATAGTGCTCATCCCTATGGTATCGTTCCTTAAGAACATGGTGAATTTCAGACCAATCAGTCTATACAATGTGATTTACAATGTCTTAGCAAAGGCAATAGCTAACCATTTTTAGAAGGTTCTTGAGGTTTGTATAGATCAGGCCTAAAGTGCATTTGTGCCAGGAAGGCTAATTACTGATAACATGTTAGCATATAAGATATTGCATACATTTTGTCAGAAACAATTAGGGAGGAAGGGTTTTATGGCATTTAAATTGGAAATGAGCAAGACCTATGACCGAGTAGAATAGGGTTTTATAAGGGCGATGATGAAGAAAAATGGGTTTTGATGAACGATGAGTGGGCACTATTATGAGGTGTGTTACGACAGTTTCGTATTATGTATGTATTAATGAGAGAGTGGGTGAGTCCTTTCGACTTTCGCGGGGTCTCAGATAGGGGGACCCACTAAGTCCTTTTCTATTTCTTATTTGCAGTGAGGGATTTTCTGCTCTTATGAGACATGCTTTAAACAATGGGATGATTAAAGAGGCAAATGCTAGTAGGAGGGGTCCTCAGATATCACACCTTCTCTTTGTGGATGATTGTGTTATGTTTGGAAAGGCTTCCGAGCAATGTGCTAACATTTTAAAGAACATCTTGAAGGAATATGAAATGTGCTCAGGTCAGTGTGTCAATTTTGAAAAATCAACAATTTTTTACGGTTCAAATACCCTCGAAGAGTCTCGGGAATCAATTTCAAATAGTTTGGTTGTTCGTTATTCAAATAATCCAGAGAAGTATCTAGGCTTACCCAACATGGTAGGTAGAAAGAAAAAAGGCATCGTTCCAATTATTGAAGGAAAGAATTAAAAAGAAGATTGATGGTTGGTGCACTAGGTTTTTATAGCAAGGGGGTAAAGAAGTTTTTATTAAGTTAGTGCTCCAAGTCATTCCAACATACTCGATGGCCTTTTTTTGTTGCCAAAAACTTTGTATGGTGAAATGAAGAGTATTATGGTGCGGTTTTGGTGGCAAAAGGGGCATGTGAGAAAGGGGATTCATTGGTGTGACTGGCATTGTCTCTATGTTTTGAAAGAGGAATAGGGTTTGGGGTTTCGTAGTTTGGAAAATTTAACATCGTCCTCTTAGCCAAATAGGGATAGAGACTTCTACATAATCCTGATTTGTTATTAGCTCGGGTTTTAAAGGCAAAGTATTATCCAAGTTTCAATTTCTTAAATGTGCGTTTGGGGAATTTGCCCTCTTATACTTGGAAAAATATTTGGGCTGCAATGGGGTTATTATAGGGAGGCTTATGTTGGAGAGTTGGACCGGGTGAAAACATCTCAATTGCTGAGCATACATGGATACCAGGTTCGGTTAATTATAGACTGAATGCGAGTATGAATAATAATAACGTTTTAATAATTGTGGAGCTGATAAACAGAAATAGCAGAGAATGGAATAAAGAATTGGTTATTAATACCTTCTCAGATGTTGATACATCCAGGATATTGAGGATTCCGCTGGCGAAGGAATGCCGCGATGACTTAGTGGTCTGGCGCGGTGAACCTTCTGGTGACTTTTCTATTCGGAGCGTCTATAAACTATTACAACTAGGTATTCTAGGCCATAATTTTAATGATTTACATACCACATCTAGATACTTTTGCAGACAACTATGGAACCTACAGCTTCTAACAAATCTAAAAATTACAGTTTGGAGAATATCTAGAAATTTTATTCCTATACTAGTTAATTTGAATCATAAACGACTAGTGGCGAATATGGCTTGCCCAAGATGTGAGGGGGCAAATGAGAATCTTAACTACATCCTCTGAGAATGTTCGGTTTTAGTTGAAGTTTGGTCAATTTTAAACCTTTACTGGATACTAACTAAACCATATCTGGACGTTTCTGAGTGGCTTACCTAGGTGTTTATGGCGAGTTCTCTAGTTCAACAGAGATTATTCAGATGCTCACTGTGGGCTCTATGGACTGACAGAAACAAGTGTGTTCACGAAAGACAGGTTAAATTAGGCGGAGAATTTTGAACAATATTCTTAGTTATTTAAAAGAGTTGGATGAATCGAAGGTAAAAGCTTTTACTAGAAGTGGAAAAGCAGCTAAATGGGTACCTCTGTTCGGGGCGTTCATTAAAATAAACTTTGACTGTGCTTTAGACAGATGCCATTTTAGATCCAATTCTAGAGTAGTAGCAAGAAGCATCGAGGGAGTGGTACTGGTATCAAGGATAGTACTTCACGAGGATGTTGGTTCTGCCTTCGCAATGGAGGCCCTCGCATGTTTTTAGGCAGTTAAAATAGGATTAGAAATGGGTTTTTCAAAAGTAGAAGTGGAGGGGGATGCTTTAACTATTATAAAAAATGTCAGATCTCCCATCCAGACAAGTCATAAATCGGAGCTCACATAAGAAGTATCAAGCAGTTTTCCACACGGTTTCGGTGGATCTGTTTTAATCATGTAAAAAATAGGGCAAATAATGTAACAACCCGTTTTTGGTCAAATTGGAATAGTGGTTTTGGGACCACAAATCTGAAGTCAAAATATTTATTTTATTATTATTTTAATGTCTACAGCATGATAATGTGATTGTGTGAAAATTTTGTTAAGAAATTTTATCGTTTAAATGGTTAATTTGATAAAAAGGACTAAATCGTATAAAATGCAAAAAGTGTTGTTCTATTAGCTAAAAGTGTCAAATAGCTATAGAACCTTAAAGTAAAGGTCCTTATGTTGTAATTAGATCATCCTTAGTGTAAGTGGACTTTTATGGACATAAAATAAGTGAATTTTAATGTTTTAAACCAAGGTTAATTTAGTAAATTATGTATTATGATAAAATAAATAAAACAAGCATAATGTAATCTTTATTTTGTTATCATTTTCATCGAAATTAGAAGAAGAATATGTTCATGAGAGCTTAATAGGGTTTCGACAATTGCATAGTCAAATTGGTAAGTGTTTTTAACCCTGTTTTTAATGATTTCTATATTTTTGAGATCGTTGCATCTAGTACTAGCCAGCCCAGGGACTATTTTGCAAAACTGATAAAGATTTTGAATGACTCCATTGATGAATACATGAGTATTTTGATGTTTGATGATAGATTTTGAATAGTTGGTGATAGTTAAACAAGTTTTGTTAAGTGATTTTGAGTAAAAATGCAAAATAAGGGTTAAATTGATAAATGTGTAAATTTAGTGGTTAAAATGTGAAATAAATGAAAAAAAAGAGTTGCTAGGAGCATAATAGTAATTCGGCTAGCATGAATATAATTGGAATTTCACTAATTTGTGATTTTATGCAATAAGGACTAAATTGTGAAAAATGTGAAATATGTGGGGTAAAAGTGTAAATGTGTTTTAAAGTATGTTTTGGACTAAATTGAATGAATAGATGATTGAATAAGTTAATTTTGAATACATTTAGATCAAGAAAAGCGGAATTCAGTTCTAGATCGGGGAAAAACGAAAGTTATCGACTAATTGACTAGATTCGTCGTTTTAACATCCGAGTTAAGCTCGTATGTTATAAATTCATTTCAAATGTATTTTATATGCTTTGATATAACATGAATTGTGATTATGTGATCACGGAGGAGTTGGGAAATGATTCGATAAAGATTCGACAGTTGAAATCCTGATTGAACCTAAGGAATAGTTTAGGATGCTAATGACATGTCATTAGGTGTACTTGAGTTGGCTTCAGGCCATGATTTAGCACTATGTATGTGAGATAAACCGATTTGGCTTTGGGCCATGCATATCGGCTGATTTGGCATCGGGCCATTATATCAGAATTTCGGATAAGTTACCTTGATTTGGCTACTGGCCATGGTATAGGTAGTTATCGAGTGAGACCTTGAGTATCCGACTTCTATTCCGAATGGTTCAATAGGTAAATGAAGGATGTGATTGAGTATGAGATTGGTACGAGATGGCACAAGTACGTATGGAAATGAATTAAGTATTGAAAACTAAGAAATTGATGAGTTCCTTGGTAAGTTATATGAATGATCATATGATGATTTGAGATTTAGTAGGTTTGTTGCACATTGTTTTCTATTATATGTATGATTAATGAATGATGATAGTTGCTTATTGTTAACATACAAGCTTACTAAGCTATATAGCTTACTTTGTTGTTTTTCCATGTTTTATGGTGATATCAAAGCTAGCTCGGATTCTGGGATCATCAGAGACTTCACCACACTATCCACTGACTTTTTGGTACTTTTGAAGCTATGTTTTAAGTATATGGCATGTATAGGTATTTGAGTTATAGTGGTTATGTTTTGGTAATGACTTTGGTCAAATGAATTAGGTTGTAAAGGTCTATATTTTGAGTTGTAAATATAGCCATGAGATTTGGCTTAATTTGGTGAATTTGGTTATGTACTTATATATGCATATATATTGATATTTGAGTTCTTTGGATGGATATGTGAATGGCCATATTATGAAATTTGTGGAATTGGTATCTTGCTAGTGAATTGGTACAAAAATGGGGTATGTTAGGTAATGGTTAAACAAGTTGATTGGTATATGTATTTGAGTATGTTTTGGTTGAGTTAAACTTGAGTTATAAGCATGTTTAATGTTGGTATTGAAAATGGTATGGATTAGTCTTAAATGTGACTGAATTGAATGCTAATTATACTATGATTTGGTACCATTTGGGTTGGTTTAGGTATGTGCAAAATGGGTGGCAAAATGGCTTGGTAAATAGCCTATTTTTATCCACACGGGTAGAGACATAGGCGTGTGTCTCAGCCATATGTGACACACGGTTATGATACACGGCCGTGTGTCCCCTGGTGTTGAAATTGAAATGAAGTTAGTATGCTCCACACGGTCTCACACACGAGCGTGTGATCGGCCGTGTGGTACAAGTCAGTATAACCCCTAATTAGAACACGGCCTAGCACACGGCCGTGTGACTTAGCCGTATTGCATAAGTCAGTACACCCTATAGGTTTGGCATAGCCTAACACACGGCCTGGCACACGGGTGTGTGTGGCCACTTCGAAAGGCACATGGGCTAGACACACGGGTGTGTGGTTGGCCGTGTGAACCAAGTCAATATGTACCTCCTGTTTTCACACGTCACACGGCCTGGACACACGGTCTCGTGTCCCCTGATTTGAAGAGAAATTTACTAAATGTTGAAAATTTCTTGAGTTAATGGTTTAGTCCCGAACCACCCCCAAAGCATGTTCAAGGCCTCGTAGGCTCTTAATAGGGACAAATTGATTGAGATTGAATGATGAATGATTGAATTGAATAATTGCATGTTAAATAGTTGTTTAATTGTTTCGTAAGTCTGGTAATGCTCCGTAACCCTATTTCGGCGTTGAATACGGGTGAGGGGTGTTATAAATAAGTTAGCACATGACCTAGCTACGGAGATATTAAAAAAGGAAGAACAAACTTACATGGTGGGGCGAGTCCCTAGCTTTGCAGCTTGGCGAGTAGGAAAGGAGTGGCTACGGGAACCGGATTGATTGGGAGCCTCTGGTGGGTAGGATTAGGAGAGGGGAGTGATTGTTTTGAGAGATGAAGATGGAGAAATGCTTCCCTTGGAACTGAAATAGTCAGGATTGAAAAGAAAGAAATGAAAGGTTGGCACGGTTTCAGGCATTAAATGTGACTGGGTAAAAGCTTTATTTATTTATTTAAAAACTTTGGTCTATTTGTTATTTTTATTTTTTCGATTCTAGTTTCCTTTTTTATGTTCCAGGCCGACATGTTGGGCTTGGTGACATATATTCTAGTTTATGTTTTAATAAAGCTCAGTCTATTTGAATTAAAAAATATTATATTAATTAACTTATTAAATATTAAAGTAAAATATAAAAATATTTTTATTAAGTTGCCTTCAATTTTTTTAAAATAAAATTTAATAAAAAATAAATAAAAGATGGAACTTTAGTGGCAAAATCCAATCAAATTAAAGTAAAGTAATAAAATTTAATATAGAGTTAAAGTATTGTGATAAATTTATCTTTAGCTTATAAAGACAAAAAAAACAAATATTAATCATGTCTGTGTGCGTGCGTGCGGGAAAACTTTTCAAATTTTAGTGAAAATTTTGTTTGAGTATTTTTTAAACAAATTCTAATTTTTTTGAGTTTTTTGTTTAAAATTTGTGAGATTGTAATTGCATTCTTCTTGACAATTATAATTAGAATTTAGAAAATTGAATTTTGATTTGGATTCTTCTTAGAAAAAGTCAATTTCCATCTGATGGGAAGTCTCAATTTTCATCTTATATTCGATTCTTTGAATTAGAGCCAACTCTTTAAACATTCAAGAGTTCGAGAAGACAATTTAATTGAAAGTTTGAAGGATTTGGAATCTAACTGAACCATTTGACAAATCTAACCCCTCGGTTTGCACATTTGATCACTCCCTATGCTTGAAAACATATATACTAAATTTGTTCATATTTATTATTATAGATATCATGATTAAAATTTTGTTTTATGAATAAATTTGTTCATATTTATTATTATAGATATCATGATTAAAATTTTGTTTTTTGAATATTTTTAAATTTCGTTATGCGAATTAAACAATTTTTTGTACTTATTTTTCCAATAAAATTATCATTGGTTTTGAATTATGTTCCAACGAAACCATTCTCAGATGAAGACCCTTAATGATCTTTGTATTGGGTACCTTGCTAAGGTACGTAAGTTTGACATATCTCATTGAATATCCTTCTAATGGTATCATTCTTGATCACTGGCATGCCATCAGATGGGATATTGAGTTATAGCATGAAATCCTCTAGCACGATTGTGGATTTTCTACATGGAAAAAGAAATGTTTGTGTCTTCGGTTTTCAGTGTTCAACCAAAGCAATTATCAACTTTTTTAATCACACCAATAATTTTATTTATAATAAATAATATCTAAAGTTGGCCATGCAATTGATAATCACGTGTTTAAAATTCAATAACTTATTTTAAATAAGCTCAACTCATATTTAAATTGTCATTTAATGCTTAAATTGACGTTAAATTAATAGAAGAATCTAAATAATATAATACCAATGTTTAAGAATTCAATTAAAATATTTTGAATCAATTGAAATGTGAGCTATAATTTAGGTACATATGGTGAATTAACTCATTTTTTCTTTGAATAATCCCGTACATCTTATTATTATTATTATTATTAAAGTTTTTGCTTTCTCAGTATTATGATTCTTTTTCCCTTTATTTTTATATCACTTTCGTCCCTACTTTTTAGTAAAAGAACAATAATGCATTTTAGATATAATAAAAAAGGGTCACCTTCTCCCTATCTTTCTATAGTTGGGTCCATTCCACACTTATGAGTTGTCCATTTGATTTCATTTGAAAGTTCGGTAAGAGATTCCACATTGCTTTAGAATTATCATTTTATGATTGAAATTTAAATCTCTAATTCCACTACAAATTGCTACCAAGTTTTAAAATGGAACTAACTACTTACCGGTACAAATATTTTAGTAAGAGTCACATTTAAAATATGTCTTTTAAACTTCAAACAAATATTTATTTAAAAATTATAATTTTTTTACAACTTACACATTACTGATAAGAGTAAATCACATCCATATAAACCACTAATAACAAATAATTCCAATGATTCAATTTCATGACTCTTAAAACACAAATTTTCTTTAAGAATTGTCGCTATTCTTATTTAGTTTATGAATTAGTAATAAGTAATATTAGTTACTTCCATAACTTGTTTTTAACAAAGAGAAAGAAAAATTGTTGCTTACTTTAAAGAGGTCTTATTTTTTACATTGAGTATTACTCATCTTTCTAATTTTATATTTAAATTTATACTAACTATTTTTTACTTTATGTCTAATTATTGTAATACATACGTAATAAATAATTCTTTTTCTCATGTTATTACTCTAATAACCAAATAAGACAATAAATTAATATAAAACTATAGTTGCAGTGAAAATGAATGTTATAAATTGATATCAAAGTTACAGTCTTGTATAACCAGTTTCTCCCCAAACTTGTGACGTATCTAAGAATTAAAAAAAATAAAAAAACCTCACCATACTATTATTTGTGGCTGTTATATACATCAACAAGATGAATCATAATTCATCAAAGCACATGTAAACACTAATTAAAAGTCTATTAAATGAGTTTCTTCCAGCTTCAAACAAGTAAATATTACCCTAGTTTTATATAATCATTATTCATATTTTCATATCAGTACTTCACAGCAACACAGTCCTATATTACCTATACATATTTAAATATTAATTTTTACTTAAAGCAAAGCAAAGTTTTAGCACTGAGGATATTCAACACTACAAGTGGTAGCAATCCTTTTAGCCTTAGGAGTGTCAACGAACTGTTTCATAGTTGGGTTCCTAAGGTACTGACAAAAGCATGGCTTCTGCTCCGTCAGCTTGCTGCAACAAGTGGATGATGGAGGCTTCGACGATGTAATCGCCGCTAAGCAGGGGCTGAGCTCCGAGAGATCACATGTCACTGCCTCCGCAGTTCGAGTTTCACCTGAAAACAGCACCACCACTAGCCCCAGCACACACAAGGAAAGAAAGGAAAACCTGTGCATGATTGATTACTACACAAAGTGCCTAATGTCTATGACACAAACAATGATGTTAAATGGTATTTGGTGCACTGTGGGTATTAGCTTTGCCACAATTTATAGGAGTTGGACGAAAGCTGCTAAGGCTTCTAAGATTTTCCTTAAGAAATATTTATGATTCATATTTGTCGCAATAATAGTATTCGTTACGTGGGCAGTCATAATTAAAAACTTTAATTTACACCAGGATTTTCGGGTGTCAAATTAGGGAGGTTTGAAGTGGAAAAATATGGGTTCTTAGATCCCATCATTTATAAATTTGAATCATATTACCATTAACTATTGTTGGAATCTGGTGCTGCTTCCACTATGGTACCTATCAAAGATATTAATGGACAGTTTAAAGTTTTTCTAGTAACTGCCAGAAATATTTGAATATGTTTGAACGTGGAGAGTTAGCAAAAACGACATGTTATGAAGTAAAAGTGTTGATATGAGTGGAATAAAAATATCGGAGTTAATTTATATTTTGTTATCTTTATTTAAAAATAAATAAATAAATTTATATATGTTATATTAAAGAGTAAATTAATTTTTTTATTTAAAATATAATAAATTATTTACCATTAAAAATTTGTGTGACTGACTAGATTGTCACGTGGTGTATTACGTTTAACTCATAACGTACAAATTCTTTTAATAGTAAAAATAAATAGATATAGATTTACTTTTTAATAAAAAATTTTTAATAAAAAATTAATTTACTTTTTAATCTAATATATATAAATTAATTAAAATATTTTTTAAATAAAAAAAATAAAATATACTTTTTAACTCTTAATACAACAATCTATTTTATAATTTTGAGGTTTGACAACTGTTGAAGTAAAAGTCCGTGGTATCTCCATTAGCTAAGAGGAGGATGTGGATTGCACTTTTTTTTGGGATAAACGATAGGGATAGCAGCACTCTTGGTACCTAAAAAACCATTAAAATAATAACTGCTTGTCATTGTTGGAATAAAATGCCATAATTGGACATCCTAATCGCCACTATTTAATTATTAGTTGTTTTTTGCTTTGGATATTCCTTTTGCATTTTTAACTTTATAACATATGAATGAAATTTTATCAAATTAGGAAAATATCTGGAATATACTATCAATAATTCAATATATATTTATATAGTTATTTATTCCAGTACCAATAAGATTCCAATTAAATTGCACTCACGTGTACTTTTGCAGAAGCGGTTTATTGTGGGCATGATGTATATTATTTCTATATTGTGATCATCACTTTATTTAATTTTCACATTTTATACATTTAAATACTGGATTTAAATTATAATTTTTTAATATATTGTTTAGAATTAAGTATAGAATATAACTAAATTATTCAATAAATATAACTTTTTAAAAGGAATGTAAATGTTAAATTATAATTTTTTTCTACATTTTATCTTTAATTTTTAAATATTTTACTTAATTCTACAATTTGTGGCTAGCATCTATCCTTTAACGGACACCATGTAAAAATTTAGCCACTTGACTTACTCTTGGAAAACCAAAAAAATTGAGTGAAAGTAACTCTTCACATTTTCCGCACTTTATCATAATTTTTTTTATTGGATTAGTTTTATTTTAGACCATTAGATGTATGTAAAAAAATTAAATTATTAAAATATTAATTTTCAATTGATTTCATTTTTTCAACTACAGTCCTTTACTTAAAAGAAGCTTTATTCATGATTTGACCCCTACACTATATTCGTGTTCTTACATTGCTACTTAAACTTTTTCCCATTTTAGTACCTAAATTTTGCTCCGTTATCCATTTTGGTACCTAAAAGCTAACTGTGTTAAAAAAAGTTATCGAATAAGAACACATTACATCATCAATGACATGCCACACAAGGATGAAGCCAAAATTTTTTTTCAAGAGGATGGGATATTAAATAATATATTTTTTGGTACAAAGATAATAAATAATATTAAAAAAATTTAAAAATAAATATCATAATGAACACAAGCTAGAAAAAAAAATTAAAATTATTTAAATTGCACTCTTCGTTCTTTTATTACATAGAAATCATTAATTGTTTCATCTACATTTAAAGTTAGTGCAATTTCTTTTTCAATGTAGAAAACTATAGTGCAATTTCTTTTTCAATGTAGAAAACTATTTTTTTTCAAAAAATCATTTTCCATCTTGGTGAGAAATCAAGTCTTCACAATTTTCATAATTGAAAAGGCACGTTCTATAGATGCAATTGAAATTGGAAGAGTTAATATAAGATGAATCAACCTGTCAGCTAGTGGATACATAATTGAGTTCCCACTCTCGACTAATTTTCTATAGAATTCAGAAAGTGTTTATATTTTTCTCAATTCAAGATGTTGACAAACATCAAGTTCATAATGTTTCAACTCATATGGAAGATGTTCTTTCTCTTGTTGAGAAAAATCACTTGGACAGAGCTTGTTTACAAGAGTACAAATTTTCTCAATGCCAAATAATTTGAAGAACTCTTTAGGATTTAAAGCTGCAAACAGAGTAAGGAGCTCAACAACGTGTTCATTAAACATACTATTCAATTCTAGCAACATGTTCATTAACCCATACCCTACCCAATTGTCAGGTCCTAGATACAAGATGCCACATTCGTTGCTAGAGCAACTACAACTTCATTTGCATATTAAATAAACAATTTATACTAGTCATTATGATTAATTCTTAATTCTAATATGTCATTCACGAGCTTACAAAAGCTCTTATGATAAACCAAAGTTGATTGAGGACTAAAATGTAAAAAAAATTCCAAGTACAAAGTTGATGTCGCGACGTTGAGGGAGCCATGCTGAGACATTGAAAGCGAGAGCTTGTCGTCGTGACTTCGGCAGGGGATGTTGCAACTTTGAGAAAAATAGTGGATGTCGTCGCAACCATGGAACATGGGAACGTCGCGAGGTGAACTCACATCATGACATTGAAAGATTGTAGTCGCGATGACACTTATTGGTGAGTTCACAACGCGATGTTGAAGGACCGAAGTCACAACGTCAATTAGTGGAATTGCGACACTTGTTGAACATTAATTCCCAACAACTAAATTCAACATCTATAATCAATCTATACATAAATAAAATTCTTATATGCATTCATTCAAAATTAAACATCCCTTACATTTCAACTTCTAATCTTAATACATATTTACCTCTAATTCATGTTTAAGTTAACATTCCTATTCAATATACCAAAATGAAAACTTGTAATATAAAACTGACTCAACCTTATGTACATGTCATATATTGAAAACATTAAGAAACTATACAAACATTGTTGAGTCGAGAGTTGCGAATTGGATGTTGAATCACTTCTCGGAACCTCGAGTTTACAAGTACTTGTGCACAGACTAAACAAACCGTACGTTAAGCAATAAACCTTAATGGTACTTTCATGATTCAAATCAATAATACGATAAACATTACATGATAAACATACATTCAAAATATAATTAGTTCTCAACAATTCAAATTATCATCCATGTCTTATGTACTAAATTCATGCCAAACTACATTTAGCATATCACATACATATTGTAACAACTTGTTTTCCAGTGGTGACAGAATAGTGGTTTTGAGACCACAAATTTCTGTTGTGTCGACTCATAAATATTATTTATAGAATATTTACGGAGTCATTAGAGTTTTATTAAAATTTGGTTAAGAAATTTTATCCTTTAGATAGTTAATTAAAGAAAAAAGACTAAATTGAAAAAGGTGCAAAACTTAGTACTTATTACGTTTAGGTGATCAAATAGTTTAATTAATTAAATGAGGGAGGACTTATATGGTAATTATACCATGTTATATCTTAATGGACGATTCTATGCTTGTGTTTTGGTTTAATTGAATGTTTTAGTAAAGGGTAAAATTGTAATTTAGTAATTAAATTTAAGTAAAATAAAAAAAATAAAACAACATCATCTTCCTAAAAAGACTTGGCTACCGAATTTGAAAGAGGAAGAACACCATTTTTAAGATTTTAAGTTCGGCCATCAATAATTTCTTGCATGTAAATTTGTTTTAAACTTGTTTCTTGTAATTTTTATGTTTTTGAGATCGTTGCAACTAGGTCCAGCTAGCCCGTACCTTTATTTTTTGAATCTGTTAAAATTTTTAAAAGTTTCCATTGATGAATCTTGAATTTTCTGATGATAGCTATGTGTTTGAAGCTTTGATTGTGGTATTTGGTTATTTTGTTAAGTGATTTTTGTTATTTTTTATTTAGGGATTGAATTGTTAAAAATGTCAAAATTTCAAGGTTTGATAGTGAATTTGATGTAAATATGGACTATTAAAGGCCCTAGTATGTTTGGCTGTAATTTGATTCTTAGCAAATGGTTAATTTGATGATTTTAAGGTTAAAGGACTAAATTGCAAAAGCTATAAAAGTTTAGGAAAAATGTGTAATTAATGAAAAGTTAAGGTTCATATGCATTGAATGGAATGTGAAATGTGTATGAGATTAATGTATTGTGTTTAATTATTATATATATCAAGATTTGAATCAAAGAGACACTAACCGAGGAAAAGGGAAAATAGCGAAATAGTCCCTGCGTATTGACTGGAATTAAATCATAGGTAAGTCCATAGCATTTCAATATGTAAATAATGTTCAACTTATAATCATTGTTCTTTAGTTGATATGTTTATAGATAATTATTGTTTAATGCACATACGTGCCTTTGTTTGTACTTCGGTATCCCTGAATGCACATACGTGCCCTGTTTATATTTTGGGAACCCTAAATCAAATAGTATATGGACTGTGTCCAATTATATTTAGATTAAATGTTATACTATGTCCTTACTAAGTTATGTAAGCTTATCAGTTCTTGTGGACTGTTTTGTAGATAATCGTTGTTGACGTTTTGGAAGGATCAATCAATCGGCTCACACTATCCTTCTAAGTTGGTAGTTTTTGTATCTCCTAGGGTAGTGGCATGTATATATAGATAAATATGTGGTTTTGAAATGTATAAGATGTTTTGTAATGGTGTCTTGGTAGGTTTATACTTTAAAGATTGTTTGGTTTGGTGTGCTTTAATGCTTCACCAAGTATTGTCATTTTGGGCACTTTCAAATACTTGTATATAAGGTTCCTTTTTGGTATTTTATGATGAATTGAAAATAGTTATTTATGATAAGTTTTGGTAAGCGTTTGAACTAAATTTTATGCATGAACTAAGGTAATGTTGGCTTGTTTTGTTATGTAATGTTTTGATGTATTTGTGGTGCATTTGAAGGGCACATTAGTTAGATGAATTAGGTTCTTTGAAATGGAATGATTATGTGTATTTGGATGATGCTTAGGTCCTTTTAAAGTGTGCATAAATGGATGGGTTAGTTATGTATGGATTGGTTATGAAATGGCTTGATTTTAGGTTTTCACGGCCTGCGACACGGGCTGTCATACGGCAGCGTGTCATTTGAGAATTTCTTAGTGTTCAAGTCATTGAGTTACATGGCCTAACACACGGCCTGACATACGGGCGTGTGGGGCTACTCAGTGAGTCACAGAGGTAAGGATGCGGGCTAGAACATGGCCGTGTGTCCCTTGTGTGAAGGTTACATGGCCTAGGATGATTTCACACGGCCTGGCCACAGGCAGTGTGACCTCTGTTTTTCAATTTTTTTTTCAACTTTTTCTTAAAATTTATGATTTGTTTCAAATTAGTCCCGAATTGTCTCAACGCTATTTTTAGGGCTTCGAAGGCTTGATTTAAGGATGAAACGCCTATGATTGATATGTTTTGAATGTCATGTATTTATTTTAGTATTATATAGATAAATGATTCCTGATTTCTTGGTAATGCTCTGTAATCCTAATTTGACGACAGAGACGGGTTAGGGGTGTTACATTTAATGGTATCAGAACTGCAATTTAGTTGAATCTAAGACTGACATAGCGGAGTAGATTTTGGTATATACATGCCACATATACCCTGTGATAGTGTAATGCTTTTGATTCGCTTTAATATTGTATTTTCTTATTGATTCAAGATGTCGGCTGAGTCAAACTGGGCTGTAGTTAACGAAGTTAAAAGTAATGTTCAAGCTTCGAATCCTAAAGCTAGTAATAGTGCATGGATTCCACAGTCCTTTGGTGATGAAATGAAAAATGTGTTTCTCAGAATGATGAACCAGTGGTTCAATGAATTCAAGCAAGCAAATCTTGTAACTCTGCCACCTCCACCCTTGTAATAGCCTATTTTTAGTGAAATCAGAACAGTGATTTTTGGAGCACAAATCCAATGAGTAAATATTTATTCTATTATTATTTTAATGTCTATGGTACGTTAGTAGGGTCGTATAAAAATTTTGTCAAGAAATTTTGACGTTTGCATGCTTAATTAAGTGAAAAGGACTAAATCGTAAAAGGTACAGAAGTGGAGTTCTACTAGCTAAAGGTATCTATTGGTTATGGAATTTAATTGTGAGTGGAATTAAATGGTAATTAGACCATCTATAATATTAATGGACTTTTATGGACACAAATTAAGTGATTTTGAAGTTAAAAACAAAAGGTTTAAAAGGTAATTAAATAAATAAATCATAATTAAACTAAGTAAAAATTAATATCATCCTTAACCTTTGCTTATTCCACCGAAATTAAAAAAAGAAAACATCATTGGAGCAGGCTAGGTTTGACCAAGCTTGATTCTACTTGCATGGTATGTAATTTTGTCCCATTTTTAATGATTTCCATGTTTTTGAGATCGTTGTAGCTTAATCTAGCTAGCCCAAGCATTAATTTGCAAAAATATTAAAAGTTCAGGGTTTTACCATGAATGTTCTTGCATGATTCTTGAAGTTTAACGAAAGATTATGAGTCTTTGTTGATAAATAAACAAGTTTTGTAAAGTGATTTTTGATGAAAATGTCATTTAAGGACTTATTTGTAAAAATAGTAAAAGTTCTTGGTAATATTGTGAAATGATGATTTGTATGAGTTGGTATGGGTTCATAATAATTTTGGCTAGCATGGGTTAGGGACGAAAATGTTTAAATTTCAATTTTTGAGCGTAAGGACTAAATTGTAAAAAAAGGTTAAAATGCTAAGGGCAAAATTGTAATTATGTAAAAATATGAAATATGGACTAAATTGAATAATAAAATTATTAAATGGATTGGATTTGTGTATTTAGATCAAGATAGACCTCATATGGAGTTAGATAAGGGAAAAGCGAAAGCTTCAGATTGTTGATATCGTTTCTACGTCTTTGTTATCGAGGTAAGTTCGTACGATTGTATATCATTTTAATGCTATTTATTGATCTATATGTTAATATGTTGATTGCTATGTAACTGAATGATTGTAAATCCAATGATGTCACGATGACTATCGAGCCCCGTTTGAACCTTACGAATTCGTAGGATACAAATGACATGTCATTAGGGTTTTCATGTTTCAGGTACTAGTCTTGAATGTTCTACCGATGGCTAAGCTCTTGCATTTGTTGTGGATAGTCCATAGCTCTTGTGAGCAACATCGTGTAGCTTACATTCCGACCCACAGCTCGTGTGAGCAGGCTCATTTCACAGCTCGTGTGAGTAATGATGTAAAGGAAAGGAAATACTACGATTATATGTTTAGCATACTTTATGTGAGCTATCCCACATATCTAATGATATTCTAAACTGTTCAACGAGTATGAAATGGAAAGGAATGGTAAGTTTCATTGAAAGTATGATATGTTAAGGAAAATGATGAATTCAAATGAATTATGTTCATGTGTAATGGCTTACCTATCTTAGATTCATGTGGATTATGTTTGAATATGCTAACATGTGTTGTTGTTGGTGTTTAGGCTTATGGTTGGATTTTATTATGCTTAATCTTAATGTTATGTATTGAAATGGTAAGTTATGTTCATGTTTTACAAACTTACTAAGTATTATGTGCTTACGTAGTTTTCTTTCCTATGTTTTATAGATAATCGGAAGCTAGTTTGGTTCGGAAGATCGTCGAAGACCTATCACAGTATCCAACAATTATGTTGGTAGTTTTTGATGTTTTGGTCAAGGTTATAATGATATGTATAGGTGGACTTGTGTTTGAGGTTTAGTTGAATGTCTATATGTTAATTTTGGCATGTATAAGTTGGTTGTGTTGGCTCATTTTAATAATGGATGATTTGTGTTAATATGGTATATATATGATGCATAAATGGTAAGTCTCAAATGGTAAGTCTATATTGAAGTAATATTGGCCAAGTTATGATATGTTTGAGATGTAAATGAATTACATGTTGATGAATGAAATATGTCAAGTATATGTATATGTTTAGGTAAATTTGTATGTTTGCATTTGAGGTGCCATGTATGGCATATTGGTTGAATGTAATTGGTCATTTCATGCATGTTTTGGTGAAGTTTTGATGCCTTTATTATATGCACAAAATGAACTTAGGTACATGCTCGATTGGGTGATAGAAATGGCTTGATTTAGGCCAATTTCATGTCCACATGGCCTAAGACATGGGCGTGTGTCCCCTGTAGTTTTTAAGACTCACAAGTCAGGCTGTTACACGGCCTAACACATGGCCTAGCACACGAGCATGTGGGGCTATTTCAAGTGTTACACGGCCTAGCAGACGGGCGTGTGGCTTGGCCTTGTGACCTAAGTCTGAGAGTTACACGGGTGAGGACATGGGTTGAGACATGACCATGTGTCCCTATTTCGAATGTTACACGGATTGAGACACGGGCGTGTGTCTCAACCGTGTGGGTCATATGGTAGTGTGACCCCTGTATTTCAAAATTTCTAACTTTTTCATGTACTTTTCAATTGATTCCAATTTGGTCCCGAATTGTTCCTCAGGTATTTTTAGGGCCTCGAGGGCACAATTAAGGGACGTTATGTATGAATTTGAATGCAATTAGATTATGTTTGCTTCATGTATGAAATGAATGTTTTAATGTTTCGTTTGTATGGTAAAACTCCGTAACCCTATTCCGGATACGAATACGGGTTAGGGGTGTTACAACCTCCTACTATGCCTCTATCGGCACCTCTGAGTCCTCAAAATCCTATACTTGTGACAGTTACTCGAGTATCTACAGATAAAATTTAGAAATTTGGAGCAGAGGAATTTACAGGCAAGGTTGATTATTATCCTACAAAAGCCAAGTACTGGTTAATAAATACGAAGATAGTCTTCGCAGAATTGTTGTGCACTCCTGAAGATTGTTTGAGATGTGTTGTATCATTGTTAAAAGATGAAGCGTACTTATGGTGGGACACTTTGAGCAGGATGACTACAAATGATCGCATTAATTGGGACTTCTGTTAGATGGAATTGAAGAAGTATGTAAGTCGGTTATTTATTGACAAGAAAAAGAGAGAATTTCTTGAACTAAAATAAGGGAATCGGTCTGTAGCTGAGTATGCACGAGAATTTGTATAGTTAAGCAAGTATGCCCATAATATAGTGTCAAATGAAGAGGAAATGTGTATTAGATTTGAAGATGGGTTGAATGATGATATTTGTATGTCTGTGGTAGCATTAAAGTTATTGGAATTTGTAGAACTTTGGGAACGAGCCCAAAAAATTGAAGAAGTTTGCAAAAGTAAAAGACAGTCAGATTCGAAATTTCGAGATTTTAATAAAAGAGGGTCTTTCAAGCCTGCTCAAACATCTCTATCAAAGAAATTTAGAAATAAGACAAGTTAATTAGCTGCCCCTTCGGAGTTCACTAGTAGAGATAAACCAAGGCAAAGCAATTTTAAGTCTGTTAATTCTCCAGCGGCTAGTGTTGGAGATGTAATGAATCTTGAGAGAATTATTCCTGTTTGTGATGATTGCAACAAAAGGCATTTTGGTGAGTGTTGATCAAAGTCGGGAGCTTGTTTCCATTGTGGATCTGCTGACCATTTCCTTCGTAATTGTCCAAAAATGTAGAATGATTTTGGCAATCAAACAAACAAGCATGAATCAACCTCACAGAGAGGTAGACGATTTGGAAACGCTAGAAACACTACTTCTGGTCGAGGGAAGAAAAGCAAGATGAATGAACGATCTGAAGCGAGAACACCAACTAGAGCTTATGCAATCAGAGCTCGTGAGGAAGCTATTGTCCCAGACATTATTGCGGTTACTTTTTCTTTGTTTGATATTAATGTATATGCATTGATTGATCCTGGATCAACTCATTCATATATATGCACTGCATTAGTAGACAAAAAGAATTTTCTTATTGAGTTCACTGAATATCCTGTCAAAGTAATGAATCCACTGGGTTAGTGTGTTCTAATTAATCATATATGTAAATCGTGTCCACTGAAAGTTAGTGGTTACGATTTTCCCACTAGTTTGATGTTGTTACCTTTTGATGATTTTGATCTCATTTTGGGAAGGGATTAGTTGTCTGAGCAAGATGTAATAGTGAGTTACTGAAGGAAACAAGTTAGTTTGAAGTGTCTGAATGGTGAATTTATTTGTGTTAGGGTAGATGGGACAGATTGTATTACAAAGGTAGTTTCAGCATTGTCAGCTCTGAAATTGATTAAAATGGGATGTGAAGCTTATTTAGCTTATGTTCTTGATTCAAAAGTGGCTGAATAAAAAATGGAACAAATGCAAATAGTCAAAGAATATGCAGATGCTTTTCCTAAGGAATTGCCTAGGTTGCCGCCGACTCGTGAAGTAGAATTTATGATCGAACTTATGCCTGGAACAACTCGTATTTCGATAACGCCATACATGATGGCCCCTACAAAATTGAAAGAATTAAAAGTATAGTTGCAAGAGTTGTCAGATTACAGATTTATTCAACCAAGCATGTCACCTTAGGGTGCTCCAATTTTGTTCGTGAAGAAGAAAGATGGGTCAATGAGACTATGCATAGATTATCGATAGTTGAATAGATCCACAATCAAGAATAAATACCCGTTACCTCGTATTGACGATTTGTTCGATCAGTTAAAAGGAGCTATAATGTTTTCAAAGATCGACTTGAGATCCGAATATTATCATCTGCGAGTTAAAGAGCAAAATGTATTGAAAACTACATTCAAAACTATTATGGTCACTATGAATTTCTGGTGATGCCATTTGGTTTGACCAATACTCCTGCGGAATTCATGGACTTGATGAATTGAGTATTTCAGCCATATTTAGATCTGTTTGTTGTGGTATTCTTGATGACATATTGATTTATTCACTAAACGAGTCAGATCATGTTAAATATTTAAGAGTTGTGATGTAAACGTTGTGTGAAAAACAACTGTATGTGAAATTTAGTAAATGTGAATTCTGGCTACGAGAACTTGATTTTTTAGGACTTGTTATATCTGCTAATGGAATCAGGGTTGATTCGAATAAAGTATCTGTGATTTTTGATTGGAAAATTCTGAAGAATGTTTCTGACGTTCAAAGTTTATTGGGATTAGCCGGATACTATCGGCGATTCATTAAAGAGTTCTCAATGGTTGCTTCATCTATGACCAGGTTACTACAGAAAAATCTCAAATTTGTTTGGTCTGATATGTAACATCCTGAAAAGGGCCTATGCATTTTCGGTTTAAACTGCATTTAAATGACATGTCTTATGTGTTATGAATATATCTTGAACATTTTTGAAAACACGAAATGTATGGAAATGTTAGGTTTAAAAGAGGAAAGTGAACATTTTTGGAAACTTGGAAATGTAAGGAAGTGATTTAGAAATGATTCAAAAGAGGAAAGTGAACATTTCTGGAAACTTGGAAATGTAAGGAAATGGCAAGTTTAAAGAGAGAAACGAAAATTTTTGGAAACTTAGAAATGACTTAGAAATGTCGAGTTTTAAAGTTTAAAAGAGGAAATTAAGGCCAGGTGGCCTTAAGAGAAAAAGTATGTGAAATTTGACATGCAAACAGGCTTGGAAAAGTGGCCTGGAGATGCCACTTAGGGCCTCTGGAAATAGCGCCACATGCAAGGGGATCGGGCCTGATTTCGAGTCACAGGGAAAGCAAATAAAAGAAATTTTATTTTCCTTCCAGAAGAAGTGAGGTGGACGGCACAAGGCTATAATTTAGGAGCTTTTATTCTTTTATTTTTAAGAGATAAATAGTGGATAAATAAGGGATAAATAATGGATTTATTTTAGATTATTTTCAAGAGATAAATGAGGAATTATTCTTTAATTAGGAAAATAAGGGAGAAGTGATGGCCAAGTAAGGGACTTTGAGTTTAATAATTTCGGCTAAGTAAGGATAGTTCTTTGAATTATCTTTTATTTTAGAGGTAATTAAAGAGATAAAGCTATCAAAATAGAAGAGTGATGGCCAAGTAAGGGATTCTAAGTTAGTAAATTCGGCTATATAAGAAAAAGAGGGCCATTCATCATTCTTTCTCTCAACCCTTCTCTCTGCCGAATTTCCTAGAGCATTTGTTCTTCTTCTTTTGTTAGCCAAAGCCGAAAATTCAAGATATCACCATTAGCCAATTTCTTTTCTTTCCAATCCATCAAAAGCCGAATCTTTGAGGGGCTTCAAGCATAGGTGCTGTCGATTTCTCCAAGAAAGGGTAAGAAAAAGTTTTGATTTCTATTCTTTTAGATTTGTCGAAATCTAGGACTAATCCCATCAATATTCTTATTTGCCGAAATTTGGAAGGATTCTTTCGGGATTTTTGCCATAGTCGACTATAAAGGAAAAGATCATCGGGATTTGACCATCAAGGTAAGTCATTCGGCCAAGGGCCATTGATTGTGATTAAAGGTTAGAAGTTGATCTAACATGTGGTTTTAGGGATTTCGACAGAAGCTATAACCAAGGGATAATTTCGGGATTTAAGATCCTTAAGGTAAGTGACTACGAATATTCGGCCAAGGCCTATTTTAGTAGTTAGATATATTTTTATGTGTTTTAAGCCGTAAACTAACCGATTCAAGGGATCTAGTGATTAGCCGATTTCAAAGAGGAAGAATACAAGTTTCCTGGATTTGATTAATTATCAAATCGGCAAAGAAGGTAAGAAAGTGGATACGATAATCCTTCTCGATTTGATTAAATTAGCCGAATAGGCTTTTTCCTAAAATACTAAATGTGGCCAAATGTAGGGATTTAGGATCTAAAGCGATAGATCGATTTTTCTGGATTTCAAGGAATTCGTTAAGCTAATCAGTGTGTACCCCACACTAATTCTTAATAAGTTTTATGGCTATGTCTAATTAAAATATGTGATATTAAGAATAAGAAAGTGGCTAAGGTACCATGTTATGGTACTAAGTACTGTGCACGTTTCCTACTCCTACTAGGAATATGAAATATGTTATTTGTAACATGAGAATAAGAATGTGAACTTTGGCATATTAATGCATATTACAAAATGGGGCATATGGGTTATTGAAAGGGGAAGTGAATGTGGTGACCTAAGACCACGAACACGGTGACCTAAGACCGTGGTATCCGAATGTGGTGACCTAAGACCACGAGAATCAATGCGGTGACCTAAGACCGCGATATCCGAATGTGGTGACCTAAGACCACAAATGCGGTGACCTAAGACCGCGATATGGAGTGTAGCGGAAGGAGGGTCGACTTAGTAGTCCCCACGGTGTACAAAGTTGGTACGGGGAGTGTAGCGGATGGCTTATTAGGTTTGGGTTTGGGAATGCACCATAATTTGTATGCTATGATATGAATGTGTAATATTTGTTATGCCTGATTCTATTATGATTTAGTGTTGTGTACACATTGAGTCTGTTGACTCACCCCGTTGAGGACCATGTTTCTGTGATGAATAAAGAATGGACCTGACTGTAGAACTTGTGGTGGCCATGCTCAACATGAAGTTTTTATTTTTATGGACTATTAATTTTTAAGTACTCCAAATTATTTGGATTTACTTGATGTAATAAGACCATAAGGCCACAATTGAACTCTTTTATTTCTGTTTTGTTTATTTATTATGTCACGAACTTTTTGTTCATTAAAGACCAAGAAAAATTCAATTTGAAATAAACTTTAAATATATTGTCACTTGAAATAAATGGGTTTTTAATTTAAAATAAACTTGTTTTCAACTCGAGCCTAACCCACAAACAAACTTTCTTCAAAACACATAGTTTTTCCAAAGTAACAAAAGAATTTTTGAACCAGTTTACATCGAGGAACATACCAGATCCGGTCAAGGCTCGTGGGCCGGGTTTGGGGTGTTTCATGATAAGTGTCAACAAAGTTTTGATTAGCTGGAAAACATGTTAACGGAAGCTCCAGCTATTAACTCAGCCTTAATCTGGAACGACATATGTTGTTTATAGTTATGCGTCTCTCAATAGTTTGGGTTGCGTGTTAATGCAGTCGAGGAAAGTGGTAGCTTATGCTTCTCGAAAGTTAAAGCCACATGAAAAGAATTATCCTACTTACGATCTCGAGCTGGCCACGATTGTCTTCACTTTGAAGATATGAAGGCATTATTTTTATGGCGAGAAATGTCACGTGTATACTGATCACAAAAGCTTACAATATTTAATGACTTAGATGGAACTGAATTTGAGATAGCGACGTTGGTTAGAGCTATTGAAAGATTATGATTTTGTTATTGATTATCATCTTGGAAAGGCTAATGTAGTTGCGGATGCACTCAGCAAAAAGTCATCATTATTTGCACTTAGAGCGTTGAACGCTTATTTGGCTTTGAATGCCGATGGTTCTGTATTGTCGGAATTGATAACTAAACCCTTGTTTCTACAACAAATTCGGGAGCTGCAAAATGACGATCTGAAGTTGATAATGAAACAAAACTTGGTTCAGGATAATTTGACTACTGAATATAGTATTGGTGATGATGGTACATTACATTACCTCGATAGAATTTATGGTTCGAACAATTTAAATTTGAAAAGTGAAATTCTATCAGAAGCTCACAGTAGTACATATTCCATTCATCCTGGTAGCACGAAGATGTATTGTGATTTGAAAAAGATGTACTGGTGGCCGAGTATGAAACTAAAATTTGCGAGTTCGTAGTTAAATATTTGATTTTTCAGCAGGTAAAAGTAGAACATTAGGTGCCATCAGGATTATTACAGCCTGTTATGATTCCTGCGTGGAAGTGGGAGTGAGTCACGATGGATTTCGTTTATGGTTTGCCTTTAGCTCCGAAAAAGAAAGACTCGATCTGGGTGATTATTGATAGATTGACTAAGTTGGCCCAGTTTATTCCAATCAAAACAGATTACTCACTTGCAAGGCTAGTGGAATTATATGTGTCAGAGATTGTGAGATTGCATGGAGTTTCAACATCTATTATTTCTAATCATGATCCGCAGTTTACATTGAGATTTTGGAGTAAACCTGGGAAAAATATCTACCGTTAGTTGAGTTTGCTTTTAGTAACAGTTATCAATCCAGTATTAAAATGGCACTGTTTGAAGCTTTATACAGAAGAAAATGTAAAATGCTGTTGTAATATCCCTGATTTATGGCTTGGGCATTTTTGCTTAAATAAATGTGAAAGCATGTTTATGTGTATGAGAATGTGTTTTATAAACTTTGGGGAACTCTAGAATGTAGATAAATGCCTTAGAAATTATTAGATTTTAAATCTAGAAAAGAAAGCTAGGCAGAGTGGCCTGAAGAGAAAATGTAGGGGAAATATGACATAAGAACGGGCTTGGAAAAGTGGCAAGGAGGCGCCACTTAAGGCCCAGTAAGTGACGCCATATATAGTGGGCAAGGGCCTAAGTTCGAGTCACAAGGGAAGCAATATTTTGGGACTTTAATTTTCGGCAATAGGAGAGTAGTAGTGGACGGCAATGGGGCACCAAAGGGGGAGCTTTAGATATGATTAATTTCCTTTTAAAATTCGGCTAAAATTGAAGATAAATGTTGATTTATTTGAATTATTTTTGAATGGGTAAGGAAGAGAAATTTTAGGAGAAAAAGAAGGAGTTGATAGGGGAGGAAGAGTTGGCCGAATATGGGACATTGGAGGATGGTATTTTCGGCTTTGGTATAGTAGGAAGGGTGTGCCGAAATTCATTCTTTCTCTCCTCTTTTCATGTGTGCCGAAAATTCCAAAGACATCTACTTGTGTTCTTTTTTCTCTTCTCCCTTTTTACTACTCACTTTCAAAGCCGAAAACCTTCAAACTCCATTCTCTTCTTCTCTTCAATCAAAGGCCGAATATACAAAGGACTCCTAGCCGATTGCTCATTAAACTCTCAAAAGCCGAAACTTATTGATCAAACCTGTGGCCGAATCTCTCGGTAGTCTAAAGGGACGTTGTTGATCTTTTGGTAGCAGGACATCCAATCGGTTCTAATAGTGGGGTAAGGAATTCTTTGTCATTTAATCTCCTTTCTAATACCTTCAATTAAGTCAACACTAAGGAAAACTTATCTCTTTTTCTCTTGAACCGAAACTTGGAAGGTGAATTTCGGGACTTCCTTTATAGCCGACTTCTAGGGAAATCATTCGGGGTTTCAAGGACCTAAGGTAAGTCATGTATAGTATTTGGCCAAGGGCCACTTATTGTGATTTAATGTTAGGATTTGGATCTAACATATGTCTATAGGCATTTCGACAGATACCACAAACAAGGATTAATTTCGGGGTTTAGATCCACAAGGTAAGGAAGTGTCAACATTCAGCCAAGGCCATATTAAGGGTTAGTATTGACCGATTTTTAACTATGATCTATAGGAAGGAATACAATCTGTTTCGGTAGATTTCGGGATTCAGTGGAAGCGTTAAGTAAATCAGGTGTGTACCCCACACTAGATCTTAATAGATTTATGGCCATGTGCTAATATATGTGTTATAATAATGTGAAATGTGGCCAGAGGTACCATGCAATGGCACAATGCACTCAGGTACATAAATTTTACATTATGTTAATCAGTGATATGAGTAGTTGGAATATGACACATATGTGAATATTGATAAGAATGTGAAATAGGGATTAAGGCATGACTTATACATGATTTGTATGACATGGGGCATATGGGTGATATGAAAATGGGAAGTGATCTGGTGGTTTATACCACAAAAATCTGAATGTGGTGACTTCGGTCACATTATCTGAATGTGGTGACTCATGTCACAAAATAATTATCTAGTGGCTATGCCACGAATTTTATAAAGGCGATGAGCACGTCGACTGCAGCGACTGCCTTTAATGATGTGTAGCGGATGGAGGGTTGACTTAGTAGTCCCCATGGTGTGATGGTTGGTACGGGTGATGTGTAGCGGATGGCATCTAGGTTTGGGTTCGGGATCGCATCATTATGTATAAATGTTATCTGTACGTATGTATTACCTGTTATGCCTGATTTTGTTAGGACTTAGTGTTGGATGTACACATTGAGTCTGTTTGACTCACCCCGTTGAGGGAATATTTTCTTTCAGGTGACACTCAGTGATAGACCGGGTTGGCAGGAGCTTAATGGTGGCCATGCACAGCTCAGAGTTTCTTTTAATTTGGACTTTTCATATCTTAAGTATTTTGGATTTATTTCGGGTTTTGTTTTGATGTAATAAGGCCACTTAGTATGAACTGTTTCACGCTTGCTTTTAATTGTTTTTTTTAATTATCACGATATTATTTTTGTTAATCAAGGGTTATCTAAATTGTTTTAAAATAAACGTTAAACGTTTTGACACCTAACGCAAATGAATTTTTTTTCAATGTAAAGGGGTAAACTCTAAAAACTCAACTTTTACCTTGAACTTATAGTTTTGAAATATGACAACAAAGTTTTAATAAAACCTAATCTTTAAGCCCATAACGATGTTTTCAATTTGGAATCCAAATCAAATTTTCTCCAAAATCACCTAAGATTTTTCAAAGAAACAAACATGTTTTGAACCGTTTTACTCCAGGAACATACCGGATCCGGTCGAGGCTTGTGGGCCGGGTTTGGGGTGTTTCAGTTGTTGTATTGGTCTGAGCTGAGTGAATCCAAAATGGTAGGGATTGATTTGATTCGAGAAGCTGAAGGCAAAGTTCAATTTATCCAAGATTGTTTGAAAGTTGCATCTAATCGTCAGAAGTCCTGCGCGAATTTGAAAAGAAAAGATATAGAATTTGCTGTTGGCGATAGGGTATTTTTCAAAGTTTCTCCTTGAAAAAAGGTGCTACAATTTGGCAAGAAAGAAAAGTTGAGCCCGAGATTTATTGGGCCGTATGGATTACCGAAAGAATTGGTCCTGTAGCTTCCATATTAGCTTTATCTTCGGAACTCGAGAAAATTCATAATGTGTTGCATGTTTAATGTTAAGACAGTATAGAGCTGATCCTTCAAACGTGATTGCTCATACTGAAATTGAATTACAACCAAATTTGACGTATTCTGAAGAACCAGTGAAAATTTTAGCTCGAGAAGTCAAAGAACTTTAGAATAAATGAGTATCGTTGGTGAAAGTCTTGTGGCATCAGCATGGTACTGAAGAGGCTACCTGGGAAACCGAGGAATCGATGAAATTATAATTTCCGAATCTAATCCCCGGTAACAATTTTGGTGACGAAATTTTCTGAGAGGGGAGAGTTGTAACAACTCGTTTTTAAGTAGTGACGAAATAGTGGTTTCGAGACCACAAGTTTTCATTGTGTCGACTTGTAAATATTATTTATAGAATATTTACAAAGTCATTAGAGTTGTATTAAAATTTGGTTAAGAAATTTTATCGCTTAGATAGTTAATTAAAGAAAAAGAATTAAATTGAAAAAGGTGCAAAACTTAGTACTTATTGCATTTAGGTGATCAAATAATTTAATTACTTAAATGAGGGAGGACTTATATGGTAATTATACCATGTTATATCTTAATGGACGGTTATAGGCTTGTGTTTTGGTTTAATTGAATGTTTTACTAAAAGGCAAAATTGTAATTTAGCAATTAAATTTAAGTAAAATAAAAAAATAAAACAACATCATCTTCCTAAAAAGACTTGGTTGCCGAATTTAAAAGAGGAAGAACACCATTTTTAAGGTTTGAAGTTCGGCCATCAATAATTTCTTGCATGTAAGTTCGTTTTAAACTTGTTTATTGTATTTTTTATTTTTTTGAGATCATAGTAACTAGGTCCACTTAGCTCGTACCTTTGTTTTTTGAATCTGTTAAAATATTTAGAAGTTGCCATTGATGAATCGTGAATTTTTTTGATGAGAGCTATGTGTTTGAAGCTTTGATTGTGGTATTTGGTTGTTTTGTGAAGTGATTGTTGTTAGATTTTAATGTAGGGATTAAATTGTTAAAAATTTCAAGGTTTTATAGTGAATTTGATGTATAATATGGACTGTTAAAGGGCCTAGTAAATTCGGCTATAATTTGATTCTTAGCAAATGGTTAATTTGATGATTTTCGGGTTAGAGGACTAAATTGCAAAAGTTGTAAAAGTTTAGGGAAAATGTGTAATTAATGAAAAGTTAAGAGTCATATGCATTGAATGGAATGTGAAATGCTTATGAGATTAATGTATTATGTTTAATTATTATATAGATCAAGATTTGAATCAAAGAGACAATAACCGAGGAGAAGGGAAAATAGCGAAATAGTCTCTGCGTATTGACTGGAATTAAATCATACGTAAGCCCATTGTATTTCAATATGTAAATAATGTTTGACTTGTAATATTATGTTATTTTTTGTTAGTTGATATGTTTATAGATAATTATTGTTGAATGCACATGTGTCTTTGTTTGTACTTCGGTACCCCTGAATACAAATACGTGCCCTGTTTATACTTTGGGAACCCTTAATCGAATAGTATATGGACTGTGTCTAATTTTATTTAGATTAAATGTTATACTATGTCCTTACTAAGTTATGTAAGCTTATCAGTTCTTGTGGACTGTTTTGTAGATAATCGTTGCTGATGTTTTGGAAGGATCAATCACCCGACTCACACTATCCATCTAAGTTGGTAGTTTTTGTAACTCCTAGGGTAGTGGCATGTATATATAGATAAATATGTGGTTTTGAAATGTATATGATGTTTTATAATGGTGCCTTGGTAGGTTTATGCTTTGAAGATTATGTTTGGTTTGGTGTGCTTTAATGCTTTCAACAAGTATCGTCGTTTTTGGCATTTTCAAATGCTTGTATATAAGGTTTCTTATTGGTATTTTGTGATGACCTGAAAATAGTTATTTATAATAAGATTTGGTAAGTGTTGAAACTAGATTTTATGCATGAACTAAGGTAATGTTAGCTTGTTTTGGTATGTGATGTTTTGATGTATTTGTGGTGCCTTTGAAGGGCGCATTGGTCAAATGAATTAGGTTTTTTGAAATGGAATGATTATGTGTATTTGGATGATGCTTAGGTCTTTCGAAAGTGTGCATAAATGGATGGGTTAGTTATGCATGATTTGGTTATGAAATGGCTTGATTTTAGGTTTACACAACCTGGGATACGGGCTGTCACATTGTAACAACCCAAACCCGGCCCAAACAATAAGACCGAATCTGGTTTGTTACAGAGGAAAACATTTTGAAAGAAAACTTTTTAAGTTGATTTGAGTTTGTCAAAAACCTTTCATTTATGATTGTCGTGCTAAACCATACTTAGGATTAATTTACAATATTCATTAAGTCAAGTTGTATAGATTTTCAAGTGTGCCCGATGGCACGATAAAACATTTTTCGTTTTAATTTGGGAAAAATGTATACTTATTTTAATAACATCAGATAGTTTAATCAAAATATTTAGAACATATAAGAAAGAGAAAAAAAAAATAATCCTAGGAGGCCTTATTACAACTTTGAATAAAATAAAACCATCAACAAGTGAAATAACTAAAATTTAAGTTCATTTAAATCAAGCCCACCGCATGGCCACCTCGAGTCCATCCGGCTCCACATCCGCGATCTACATGTCACCTGAAAAATGTAAAGGAGAAGGTGAGTCACCAAGACTCAGTATGTAACCCTTCCCCCCGATTTAAGCAATTTCATACACACTTTATAACAATTAACATGCATTAGGTTATGTACCCAACCTAGCCAACCAAACGCCTCTGTCTTACCCCAGTTGTGGTACCAAACCACTGGTGGTGCCAAACCACTAGTGACGTATAGTCACGTATGTGATGCCAAATCACCGGAGGTGCTAAACCTCGGTGTCCGTAGACACAATCGATTGATGGGGCCAACCCATCGTGGTGATACCAAATCACCGGCGCCAATCCGTGTATATCATCATCAGTGGGCCAACCCACTCGTGGTGCTAAGCCACCGGGACGAGACGCTATGAGGTGCCAAACCTCTGGAGGTACCAAACCTCTGGTGACCGTAGTCACAATGTGTTACCAAAACACTGGTGTCCGTCGACACAATATCACTGCCCCCTCCACTCACTTAACCCACAGTAGTCAAACAGTCATACACAGAGTTCATACATTCACCACATGTATCAAATAAGCCATGCTTCCCAAAAGCATTATAATAATCTCATACTGACAGAGACTTACCGGGATCCTCGCTTGTACCGTTAAGTACTAAATCCGTATCTACATCAAGCAGATTTACATACAACATGTATTTAGTACAGTTTATTAATTGTTATAAGTGTGTATGTACACACCTGTCACCACGATAGTCCTCAATCCCGAAGAAAACCAATCGGCCACACTCAATGTCCTTGCCCCTATATTCGGCCATACACAAGGTTAGCACTATGGCCTATTCGGCCAAAACCAAATTAATCTAGAGGGTCATCTTGTGAACCCGAATCCTTACCTATTCGCTTTTGAGTACTAACTCACGAGATGTGATTCTGCTTCGCTTCCTACAATCACCATCACTAAAGTTAGTAGCCTTGGCTTTAACGAATATTTAAATAAATATACATAGATCCCTACCAAATCGCTTGGAGGGGAATGGGGTTGAATCGTATTCCTTAAAATCCCAAGCACCTAAACAGAATCGATTCTATCACCGATTAATCACCAAATAATTCGGCTTTTTCCATTTAACCAAGTCGACAGAGAGAAGAGATATGGGAGAGGAGTTTCGGCATACTTACCCTTGCTTCAATATTCGGCCAAGACTTCACAAAACATGGAGAAGGGAAATTCGGCTATGGCTAGGGAGTAGGTTCGGCTAACCAAGAAAAAGGGAAGAAAAAGAAAGTGAAGATGAGAGAGGGATTCGGCAAAGAGGAGCAAGGTAAGTTTCGGCACAAGAGTTTTATGAAAGAAAGAAAATAAAAGAAAGAGAGGGATGAGAGGGAGGGATGTTCGGTTTTGAGAAAGAAGAGGAAAAGAGATAACAATTGAGAAGGATGCTAGCCGAAATTGTCAAGTAAAAGACTAGAAAAGAATTCGGCTCCCCCCTTCACAAGGTCTCTATGCCGTCCACTCCACTCCAACAAGGAGTTCAAATTTCGGCGATTAACTTGAATTGCTCTTGACCAATCGTTTGAAGATATTCAAAATAATTTGAATAAACTAGAAGCCTAAATTTTCTCTGCCAACTCTTGTTGATTATTCACATAATAATCCAATTAATAAATAAAATAACTTCCTTATTATCCTTAGAATTAAGCAAATAAAAAAATCCAATTTAAAATGCTCACATTATCCCTTAATATTGAAATCAAATTTGAGCATTTTCTCTCTCTTATTGTCGTCCAAACAAGGTGCCAAAAAGGGGATTGCTGTGACTCGAACCAAGGCTCCCCCTTGCTCCTTGATGGCGTCACTCCTAGCTCTTAAGTGGCCTCACTTTTGCCACTTTTCCAAGGCCATTCCTGTGTCAAAAGTTCCTCATTTATTCTTGTAACCCCTACTTGCTAAGGCTCCCTGTCTTTAAAGTTCCCAAATTAAATTTTTTACTATCCCGAGCCAACTCAAGACCCTTAATTAAGTCTTACTACACCACAATCAATACCATAGCAATTCAAGCTCAAGCAAAATAATGTAACCACGAATAACCCCAATTTTAGGATGTTACACACATGGCTGTATGTCATTTAAGAATTTCTGTAACACCCCTAACCCGTATCTGTCGCCGGAATGGATTACGAGGCATTACCGGAAAAATATTTAACTTTCATACATCCAATAGATCGTTATTATCATATTCAAAGGCAAACATTTATTTTACAATAGAAAGTATCAAAACAAAAAATAAACATGCTAATATCATTTTTCTTACAAGCATCATTATTACAAACTAAATAGTTACCACATCTCACATGATAATCTATTTTTGATCTCAATAACCGATTACATTCATTTTAATATTTAATATATCCCATACATATCATATAATAATAAAATACATAAAATCACACCTAAGCACCAACTATCTAAACAAATTATAAACATATACTACTATAATTACCGAACTTTAATAACTATGTCTGTTTCACGAAAAATCATACCATAAAAAAAACATATAAATTTACTTTAACTAAGTTTAGTCAAATATATCCATGCAATGAACAACCTATCCTATATATATATATCACGAATAATCAAATCAATTATATATAACACATAAGATCCAAATATTACTTTATTAATCAAGACAAACACATAATCATAAATTTCCAAACATATCACACATATATAAACCAAAACCAAAAGTGCATAAATATATACATCATCACTAGCCATTTTGGCATGGCTTATACATAACTATAGTTTATCACATCAAAACATCATTCAGCCTATACATGCCATAATTCGAGTTTGAATATTTAAATACCAAAAGCAGTCGATAGTGTGGTGATATTTGCTGACGATCCCCGAGCCTGTAACTGAAGTCCAAAATCTATAAACAGAATAAACATAAAACACAGAGTAAGCTAACATAGCTTAGTAAGCCTTAAGCAAATTACAACTCAATAATATAAACAACTCTTAAAATTTAAACTGAATCAAATTACTATTTCAATGCCATATTTAATCTCAGCTTAAACATTCCATAATAATATGTATTTATCATGACTTCCACCTTGGCCGAATACTCAATAAGTAAATCTCTCAAGTTTTTACTCAACTATTAAAGTAACATATCATTACACATTCGGCATACTTTTACTCATTTACATAAGTTCAAAAGACAAGAAATAACTTCATATATCTACCTCTCTTATTTGGCTAATTACATAATATCATATATAACACCACATATTATACATTACCTATAAAGCCGAATGTATATGATCACACATATGCACACAGTGAAGAATCATTTCTTTTGAATTCAATATATTTAATCATAGGTCCGAATTCTCATATTAAACTCATATATACTTATCATTACTATTATCCATGATTTAACATAAAATTTCAAAATATTTACTTACCTCATTTTTCATATATATCAAGATAATGCATACCTGTCCATTCAGCTTGAATAACATACTCAAATACCAAATCATCATAAATCTTTAAAACACAAACTTATACATAATCACCGGCATAAAGCCTGCTAGGTAATAACCAGACATAAATCACTGGCACAAGGCCTGCTAGGCTTATAGCCCGTTATATCACACCGGCACCATGCCTGCTAGACTTATAGTCTGATAAAACTCACTAGCACCGTGCCTACTAGGCTTATAGCCCGAAATATCACAAATACATAATCGATTTAAGGACATAAATCACATATACTAAGTCATAAGCTTTCATAAAAAATTCATACTATCATTCATATATCTACACTCACTCAAGTAATTTCTTGAACATATCAAATACAATCCCTCACATTCAGCAATAGCAAATATAATTATAAAAAAATCAATTTAACATGAATAATTTACATTTAATTAAAATTAAGAACAACCATTTGCTTATAGACTTACCTCGGATATCGGCGAACGTAAAATCAACTATTCAACTATTTTTGTCTTTCCCCGATCCAAATTCGACTTTCTCTTTTCTTGATCTAATTTGATATAAATTAAAATTATTTAATCAATATTCAATTAAATTCACTCAAAAACACATGAATAAGTAATTTGCACTTTTACCCCATACATTTTACATTTTTAGCTATTTAGTCCAAAATTCACAAAACACAAAGTAAGCATAATTTGCCCTTGCTATGCTTATGCCGAATACTCATCTCATCCATATGAGTCCATGCAATTTATTTATTTTGCAATTTGATCCTTCAATTTATTATTTTTACAAATTAGCCCTAAATGCTCAAAATCATTAAAACTTCCAATACAAAATTTATTAATCTAACACATATATATCATATTTCATCCTCAAACAACACAAATAACAAGCTACCATCAATGGCTCAACCCAAAATATTCATCAAAATAAAAAATTAAAACATGGGCTTTGTGCATCTCATAGCAACGATCTCAAAAACATAAAAGTTATCAAAAACCGAGCTAGATACATACCTTAATCAACTTCCCCAATGGCCGAATACCCTAACTCTTTTCTCTTTTCTTTTTTGTTTTGTTATTCGATCATGGAAAGAGAAATAAAACTATGGCTTTGTTTTTATGTTCATTTTATTATAATATAACATTTTTATATATTAATATATAAATTTTAATAATAACATTTAACATAAAAAAACATATTATAATGGTATGTTATCGTCCACTACCTTTGAAAATGGGCTATTTGCCCTTTAAGGACTCTATATTAAAAAGCCACTATCAACTAAGCACTTTACACTATAGTTTGTAACTTTTACATTTTATGTGATTAAGTCCTTTTATTTAATCGAACACTCAAACAACGAAATTAAAACACAAAAATTTAACACAAGCAAAGTCACACATAGTAAGCACGCAAAATAATTTTAAAATATTTTTTAGACTCGGATTTGTGGTCCCGAAACCATTTGTAACACTCCAAACCCGGCCTAAAAGTTAGGCCCGAATCTGGTGTGCCACATTGAGGTGTTTTTTTCTTCTTTTGAAAACCGCATTTTCATTGAAAACCCTTCTTGATATTAAAAAAAAAACAGAAGTCACAGTTTACGATTGTTATTAATAATTGATGTTATTAATAATCGACATTTATTAGAAAGTCATTACCTTCATAGCCTTGTTCGTTGCGGAAGCTTAATTTAAAACAAGTGACTTATGAAAACATGATATTTACAACTTGGTTGCGAAAGCGTAGTATTTTGAAAACAGATATTGTTTTAGAAAACTGCGATTCAATGTTGAGCAGATTTAAAACATAATAAACAAAAAATCCAAAACTAAAAAACGAAATTTAAGAGAGGCCTTATAACAAAATATGAACCCAAAATAAAATAAAAAATAAGTGGAATACGAAAATCCGAAACTACTCGTAGTGTGGCCCCCTTCGAGTCCTCTAGTACGTCGAACCGCCTACTGAGGATTACTTGAGAAAAATTAAAAAGAGGGGGTGAGTTTACGAAAACTCAGTGTGTACAACCCTCATCAGTTAAAACATGCATCACAATAATCCGGGCCGAAGCCCATTACAGTAACGGTGGCAAATGGGCCTTAGCCCAGAATAGCCTCGGTTGGGCCTTAGCCCATAACAAAAGTCACATATCATATTTATCCGGGCCTAAGCCCATCACAATCGTAACATGTGAATGCAATGCATTAATGCCCATACCAACCCTCAGTACTCGCCTCTCGTCCAACCCTCACTCTCGCGGGATTTAATCAACCCACCCATCCTCCACTCCTTTTGTAGCACCTACTGCAAAGACTATCTTTATCGGTGCAAAGATGGTCGCTTCGGTGGCTAAAAAACATGCGGTGGCTATAAAGCCTTCTTGGCTAAAAAGCCTTTAGTATTGGCACAAAGCCCATAATTACGGCAAAAAGCCTATATTAATGGCACACAGCCCTCGGTAACATTATTGGTGCAGCATGGCTGCTCGGTGACTAAAAAGCCTGCGGTGGCTATAAAGCCTTCAATGGATCCACAGTCGTCAAGCGACCATGCGATCCTATTAGCACTTCCTCCATATTAATAATCCCAACCCCATGCAATATGTCGTGTATGTCATGCTCAATCATTACACGTGTATGCAAAATGGCCATGCTCAGTAACAATTATTTAAACATGAATAAAAGCATATCAGTCATACAACCACAGTCAAATTAGTCCACTCATTGCACAAGTCGATCATTTACCTACAAGGGCAAATCAGTCATTTTACCCTATAAGGGTATTTCGATAATTCTGCCCTACTGGGGTAGTTCGATAATTCTACTCATAACGAATCCATGTATGCAACGTATCTCAAACATAATCAGTCATACAATTAACACATACAACGCTAGTACTACCACGAGGGTACAACGTTCATTTTATCGTTTAGGGGTAAAACGGTAATTTCACAAATCAGGGGTATTTCGATAATTTTACAAATCAAGGGTATTTCGTTAATTTTGCAAATTGGGGGTATTTTGGTAATTTTGCAAATCGAGGGTATTTCGATAAATTTGCTAACCGAGGTATTTCAGTAATTTTACAAACTGGGGGTATTTTGGTAATTTCACAAATTAGGGTATTTCGGCAATTCTACAGTCTGAGGGAATTTCAGTAATTTCACAAATCGGGGGTATTTTGGTAATTTTACAAATCAGGGGTATTTCAGTAATTTTACAGTCCGAGGGTATTTTAGTAATTTCACAAATTAGGGGTATTTCGGTAATTTCACAAATTAAGGGTATTTCAGTAATTTTACAAACGAAGGGTATTCCGATAATTCACAATTTGAGGGTATTTTAGTAATTTCACAAATCAAGGGTACTTCAGTAATTTCGCAAACCGGGGGTATTTCGGTAATTTTGCAAATCAGGGGTATTTCGGTAATTTTGCAAACCGGGGGTATTTCGGTAATTTTGCAACCCAATGGTATTTTAGTAATTTTGCAACCCAAGGGTATTTCAGTAATTTCGCAACCCAAGGGTATTAACGACCCAACAGAAGGTCCATTGTCGCCTCGAGCAACTCAAGTATTCTAAACAGAGATAATGATGCGAATGGGCCTAAGGCCCATTTTCGGCCCAAGTGGGCCTACACGCTCGTGTGGCCCATTTAGCCCAAATCTAGCCATAGATATGAGATTCACATAGTTCACTCTAATATTTACTACATGATCCTACAATTCATTCATATGGGCCCAGAGGCCCATTGGGCCCACTTGGCCCAAACAGCATCACCTACAAGCATACTCATGGTGGATTCGACTATTGCGTCGAAGCTCCCACACATGCGGGCTCACACGCTCGTGTGGCTACCATCGTCGTGTGATCGGCATTTCGACAATTTGCCGCTCTACAGCTAGAGTAGGGTGAAATACACACCTGATAGGAGTCTGAAGCTAATCCGCGCTCTGAATGCTCCTATGCCTAAACGCCCACCGAGGTATGCTTCCTCTCCTCCTAGACAGCTCTGTATATAGCCAGCTTCTCACCTTCCCTTTTGCTACCTTTCCGATGTGGGATTCCTCCTTCAATAGAGTTTAAATCCAACACAAACTCTGATCGTCCAATTCGTAAAATAAATACTCCCTTGCTTGTCATGAGATTCGAACCCTTGCCCTCTGTTATGCTCCAAACGCTACATGCCACCACAACACAAGCTCCTTTTATGTCTAACATCACGTGCAACTAAATATAAACCTATGGGCCAAAGTCCAAGTTCACCTAAAAATAAAACAAAAAGAAATGCTAGGGCCAAGACTTGAACCTTGGACCCCCCTTACTTTCTTGTTGCCTCATTCCCTTGTCTCCTATGTGGCACCATTTGCCACTAGACCACAACCCATTTTATGTGATTTTTCTCCATATTTTATTCCTAAAGCCTACTTATTAACTCCCAGGGTTTTACTCACCTAAAACCAAAATTTTCCTAAAGCCTAAATTTGATCTCGGGACTTCATAGAAGCCCCCTAAGCTTCTAAAACCACTCACCTAATAGGTCCAACTTGCATTAGGGCCGTTCTCTTGTTCCCAAAAAATTTAAAATGCTTCTACGCTCGGGGCCCAATAGGCCAATTCTCCTAGGCCCAAATTCAGGTCGTTACACTACTATTCCGATTAGGGTCAAAATCTGACTGTTACAATTTCATAGTGCTCAAGTCAGTGAGTTACACGGCCTAGCACATAGGCGTGTGGGGCTACTCAGTGAGTTACATGAGTGAGGATACGGGCTAGAACACGGCCGTGTGTCCTTGTTCGAAAGTTACACGGCTTGGGGTGATTTCACATGGCCTGGCCACATGGCTGTGTGACCCTTGTTTTCTAATTTTTTTCATGTCTTTCTTAAAACTTTTGAGTTGTTTCAAATTATTGACGAATTGCCTCAGAGCTATTTTTAGGGCTTTGAAGGCTCGATTTAGGGACAAAATGCGTATGATTGATATGTTTTGAATGTCATGTATTTATTTTAATGTTGTATAGATAAATTATTCCTGATTGCTTGGTAATGCTCTGTAACCCTAATCAGACGACGGAGACGGGTTAGGGGTGTTACACATATATACCATCTTATACTTTCTATCATCTTATCACATTCTCATATATGTCACAACATGGAAAACATCTCATTTCTTTTTCTTAGAACTATCTCATATCCTTTGATTCATTTTACATTCATATTGGCCCTTAGTGCTTATTTTTTAAACGGTTCTCATGATCTTTTACACGCTATGAATTGTCACATTTCATATGCATATATGGTATACCGTTTTCAATTAACATTTCATATCAACTATCATTTAGTAAGTTTATGTTTTAGGATCTCTATTAACTGGACCAGACTCAAGATGGATATACGAATCATCCAACCATTACACTAATCTGGCACCTAATGCCTTATCGAAACGTTTGAAGTAAAAACTGTGCTTCGCACCTCATTGGTATAACTGAAGTAAAATGTGCTTCGTACCTCATTGGATGTCCAATGTATAATATGCGCTCCACACCTCATCGGTGTAAACCGAAGTATAATCCCATGCACTAATCCTATGGCATGATAACTATACTTGACTCCGCCCGAGACAGTTAATAGGGTAACCAATGAGTTAATACAATATATGTTCATGGTAACATATCATAGTTTCATACCATGCTTGTTTATACTATGCTTATCTCAATTCAATTCTCAACATTTTATATCATCATATATAAACCGAGTCATGAGAAAAGTAATAAGTTTACCTCAATAGCTAGCTTGCAACAATCATGTATGTATGTATGTATGTATGTATGTATGTATGTATGTATTTAACTCTAATCATAAAAGTAAAAACTATATTTTTGTTACTCGTCTATGAATCTCATCTTTCTGTTCTTTTGAGACAGCCCAACATTGTCTTTAACTATGTTCGATAATTCATTTATAAAAACAATATCAGTTCACATCCAAATATCACTAAAACACATAATCAACATATTTTGCATTTTATTCATTTCAGTTCTTATAATCGAAATACTCATATTTTTCCATATATAACATTGGATCAAAATCCAATTTCATATTTTTTCATTAGGGAACTTGTACTTTTCATCTACAGCATAATTTCATGAAAAGTTTCAATTTATTCAGTTTAGTCCCTACTGTCACAAAATCTTCTAACAAGCTTAACTTAATTTCTAACTTAGTCTTTATCATCAATTTTACTATAATAACAACTTGCTAAACATCTAATAATTGATGAAATTAACATATGGGCTAGCTAAATCAAGCTCATATGATTCAAAATCCATAAAAAAAAATTAAAAAACTAGCTTAATTACCTTAGTGAATTGGTGGCCGACTGTTGCTTATGAAACTGGAAGTTTTTCTTTCCTTTAGATGGTTTGGACAGTGGAGGAAGTATATGGTGAGAGAATTTCATTCATCTCTCCAATAACTTGTCCACATACATAATATTATACTTTAATTAATCAAATTTATTCCATTAAATTAAAGCAAATATATTTATTAATTACCATTATGAAAGTTTAGTGGCTATCACCATAACTTACCAATATTTCACATTTAAAAATGGTTAAATAACCATTTTGGTATTTTGAAAAATTTCTAATTAAGTCCTCAATCATTTCCTAAATTAAAACTCTATAGTGATTGGACTTTTACTATTTAGTCCCTGAGCTTTAATTAACAATTTTCCCAGTTAAATTAATTAATTGATATTTAATATATTATCACACTAACTCCTTAAATGTTCCTATTTTATCCTTACAAACTCAATTTACGGAAACAGGGTTTCAAAACTGCATTTTTCGACAACGGCAAAACTCAGGTCGTTACAATAACAAAATATATATCCACTCAACAATGATGCTACATTATAATGTCTTCTTTCTTGTTATGACTAGGGCCTACCATGTATTGAGCATTCATATCTGGAACATCCAACTTCCAAGTTTCACAAAAAGATTCACATTATTCAAGAATTGATCCCACCCATTTTCTCTCAACTTTTGAATTAAAACTTTTGTTGTCGAAAATAGACTCATGGCATTTAATATATCTTGAGAACGTCATTTTAAAGCTTGACAAAGATTATTAGTAATCCCCAAAACTTCCTTCATCACATGCAAAAGAAAGATAAACTCAAAAGATCTCAATCTATTATATGCACTATGAGAATCTACCTGTTGAGAATAACTAGAAGCAGTATTTTTAAAATTTTCAAAAACTATGTTGGTTGCATTATATGTAACAACTCGTTTTTAGTCAAATCGGAATAGTGGTTTTGAGACCCAAAATCTAAGGTTAAAATATTTATTTTATTATTATTTTGAGGTCTACAGCATGATAGTATGATTGTATGAAAATTTCGTTAAGAAATTTTATTATTTGAATGCTTATTTTGATAAAAAGGACTAAATCGCATAAATTGTAAAAGTTGAGTTCTATTAGCTAAAGGTGTCTAATAGCTATAGGAATTTAAAGTGGAGGTCCTGAAATTGTAATTAGACCATTAATACTATTAGTGGACAAAGATGGACATCATTTATGTGATTTTTAAAGCTTAATATTTAAGGTTAAATTAGTAATTTATTAAATAATATAGTAAAATAATAAAGAAATAAAAGGTTGTCATCTTCCTAAGACATTCTGCAACCAAAATTTTGAAGAAGAGAAGCCATTGCTAGGGTTATTTCATGCATGTAAGTGCATTTTTGCTCGGTTTTTAATGATTTCTACGTTTTTGGAGTCGTTGTAGCTTAATCTAGCTAGCCCAGGGACTAATTTGTGAAACTATTAAAAGTCTGGGGTTTTACCATTGAGGAATATATATGTGTTTTGATGTTTGATGATAGAAAATGATTGGTTGTTGTTAGATAAACAATATTTGTTAAGTGATTTTTGATAAAATTGTCAATTAGAGATTAAATTGAAAAATATGATAAATTGTGTGAAAATGTGTGAAATAATGAAAAATATTGCTACTATGAGTATAGGTGAAATTCGGCTAGCATGGGTGTGGACTTAATTGCATGAATTTGTATTTTTATGAGCTAGGGACTAAATTTTAAAGAAGTTGAAATATTAAGGGTAAAGTGTAAAATTACAATAATATGAATTTTTAGGCTGAATTGAATAGAATGTGTGTTAAATGAGTTAAATTTGATTATATATAGATCAAGAAAAGCACATTATTTGATTATATATAGTTAAATTTGATTATATATACAAAATAGTAGATTGATAGCTCGATTCTCTCCGTATAAATTCGAGGTAAGTTCATATATTAATAAGCATTAATGTAATTCTGTTTTTGAAATCCCGATTGAACCTTAGTAATAGATAGCATACAAATGACATGTCATTAGGGGTTATTTTGTGTGGGTGTTGGTCCGTACGTTCTACCGGTGGCTAAGTTTTTAGGCATGTGTTGTGGATTCTCCTCAGCTTGTGTGAGCAGCACCGTGTAGCTAGGTCTTAACCGTCAGCTTGTGTGAGCAGACCCAGTGATAACTCGAGATTAGCATTTACATATGAGATATGAGATTGAGATGGTTTCGACCATGTATTGGCACTTAGGGTGCGAGATTCCTGAGTATCTGATATTATTCCAAATGGTTCAACAGGAATATCGAGGATGTGAAAGGGTAAAAGATAGATACGTATTAGTACAGGTATGTATGTAAATCATATGAGCATTGAACCCAGGAAACTTGTGAGCTTCATGATTACTTAGGTGAATGAATATATGTTTGCCTTGTGATTAAATGGATTTGTAGTATATTATGTTTATATTACTTAAATGATGAATGAATGGTAAGTTATTAACTATACGAGCTTATTAAGCTTTATAGCTTACTCTGTTTACTTTTTTGTGTTTTATAGTGATTTCGAAGCTTGCTCAAATTGGAAGTTGTCAGAGAACTCATCACACTATCAAGCTATCATTTTGGTACTTTTGAACTTGTGTATTTGGTTATATGGCATGTATAAGAGTTGTGGTTTATATGGCCTATAAGTTGGTAATGTATATAGCCAATTGATTTGGCTTGTAAATGATGTATGTTTTGGTTATGTGTATAGCCATGTGATTTGGCTTATTTTGGTATACATAGTTACGTGTTTATATGTGTAAATGGCCTTTTGTTATGCGGTATATATTTTCTTTGTAAATGTCTTATTGACAATTGGGAATGTAGGTAGCAAATGGTTGAATTTGTGATTGAATTAGCATGCTAAGTATTAGGCAAATAATGCATATTTGAAAGTGACCAATTAGGTGAATTCTTGAAGATAATATTGGTATGTTTTGAATTGGCAAACTATGATGTTATGAGCATTATAGTTATTGGTATTGGAATAGCATGATTAAGGCTTGGTTGAGATTGGTTTGAATGCCTATTGATGCTATGTTATATGCCATTTGACATGTTTAGGTTGGTGCAAGTTTGGGTGAGAAAGATGGCTTGGAAAATGGCCTATTTTTTTCCACACGGGCAGAGACACGGGCATGTGTCTTAGCCGTGTGTGACATACGGTTAGGTGACACGGCCGTGTGTCCCCTGGTACTTATCTAGAAATCAAGTCAGTAGCTTCACATGTGATAGCACACGGGCGTGTGACATGGCCGTGCGGCATAAGTTAGTATACCCTATAGTTTTAGCACGACCTAGCACACGGCCTGGCACACGGGCGTGTGAGGTCATTTCGAAGGGTACACGGGCTAGTCACACGGGCGTGTGGTTGGCCGTGTGACCCAAGGCAGGGAGTTACACGGTGTAAGACACAGGTTAGGACATGGCCATGTGATCCCATTTTGAATGTCCACATCGCCGGGCCGCAGGGGCGTGTGTGTCCCCTGTACTTTGAAAATTTTCTATGTTTTTCCAAAAAATTTCCTGAGTTATCGGTTTAGTCCCAAATAACTTATAATGCTTGTTTTTGGCCGCGAGGGATCGTGTTTGGAACTATATGGTTGTAGTTGTATAGTTTCTAATTGATATGAGAATTGTAATTCGAATTGTATGATTGTTTATGAAATTAGTTCGATAATGCTTTGTAACCCTATTTCTGACGACGAATACGGGTTAGGGGTGTTACATTATATAATTCAAGTGAAAACTTGATACAACCATGCCCCGGGAACGCTCTTGGTTCAGCTCATCAAGTGTCATTTGCAATCTTTTGCAAGCTGATCTTGCTCGTTCCAGCTCAATGGAGCTCAATTCAGCTAGATGCTAGCTCATTAGCTTGATTCTATTTTATTTAACTTATGCACTTTTTGCTGGAATAAAACCTTTAATTTAGTATTAGTTAAATTAATGTGTTTATCTCAAATAATTAAACTTGTTTTTAATTTGTCAAAATCTGGATATTATAATTAAAAATTAATGTGTTTAGCTCAAATAATTAAAGTTGACTTTAATTTGTCAAAATCTGGACATTATAATTAAAATTAATGTGTCTTAGTTTATTACTTATTTAATAGTTGTTTAGATGTGTCTAAGTTTAAGACAAATTTAATTCATGTTTCAGTTAATTTGTCTAGCCAAATTTAATTTGTCTTAGCTTATTTAATTAGCTGAAATTAGTTGCTGCAGGTACATGCATGGACGGCACAATTAATGTGAGCTGATGATTTCTCTTCTCCAAGCATCCCTTCGTGAACACCAAGAGCCAAAGGTGAGCTGCTGATTCCTTTCTCCAAGCTGCCACTTTGTGGAGTCCAACAGCCCTAAGAGCTTTCACACTTGCTGGAAGTCCTTTCACACTTGTTTCCCATTCAGTTTTGAGCATTCACACACAAAGATCACTCAAATTCGTTGGTTCACACCTAAGGACCATTGAAGTGCCCAAGTTGACTTCATTAAGTCTCCATACTATTCAGCTGATCAAGGTAAGGCAATTAAGCCTCTTTAAGCATTATGGCCGAACCTAGCCAAGGCTCATCAGCTCCCATTCATTCCAATTAAGTTCCAACTGCATGAAAACTCTCTAGAAGCTGTCCAATGACGTTCTCAAGGCTGGAGGAAGCTTCATGGAACCTTCTTGATTTATTCTGGAATTTTCAGCTCATTAAAAAGCTAATCAAATGTCATATTTCCCCTCACATGTCTATTCGGCTAGCCTTAGATTTTTCCTATAAATACTTAGCCATTTTCATGTATTTCAGACTTTTTGCTACTTGAATGAATTTTTATAACTTTGTAAGTTTAATTCAACTCTTAAATTTCGTCCTAGACTCGAGTTGGCTTATCTAGTTCGCTAGTGGCATCAACCTTGTTTATTCAAACTTATCACTCTTAAATCGAGTGTGGTGTTCATCTGATATACCTTTGGTTCCTATCTCAATATAGATAGTAGGTCAAGGTTCTTTAACGATTTCCAGCACCTTAAGTGACGTATAAGTCTTGGGTCAATACTTGCATAGTATTGGTTCATTCTTGTCCTTAAGTTTTTCCATCCATCCTAGCCATCTAATTACCTTACCTATTTTATTTCCAAACCGAACCATTATTCGATTGACACATAAACTCCTTGAACCAATTTTGCAAACTTTCGTTAGGCCTACAAATATTCAAATTTCATCAAACTCCAAGTTACAAGGACACTTCTCAGATTTAACGATTGGGCACAACTACGACTCGGAATACTTTCGCAACTCGGGTTTGTATCAGAACTCCATCAAGTCTCAACGGGACGTTGGAAAGTACCAATTTGATTTATACTTGTTCTAGTTTCTAACTCATTGATAGAAACCAAATAAGGAATTTAATCTGCTTGAGCTTTTTATAATTCATCATGATGTTTAGAAATAGAAGCCATATTAATAATATCATACAAGTCCTTGAAAAATTTGATGCATTTCGACCACTTCTCTAGTTATTGCAACTAATGCAAACTGAAGATGATGAGCAAAACAAAGAATATAATAAGCATATTGACACTCATTCAAAATCAAAGCTTGAAAACCATTCAATTCCCCATGCATATATTGAAGAGATTTGAAAGAAAATGGTTATTTAGTTATAGTAGAAGTTTAAAATTTTTCTTAAACCAAGCTATTGTGATACAGCAATAAACCTAAATCAAAATTGTACCTGTGCTTTGTGCAAGGCAAACTCAAGTTGATCTTGGCTTTTAACTAAATGGCTTTCTCTACTATCCTTGAACCACATATTGTGTCAAGTGTAGGCTTGAGCAACACGGACCAAATCACAGAAATAAAAACTATTTACATACTCTCAGTAGGAAACTAATTTCCCTTCTATAAACCGATAATAATTTGTAATTCCTAAAAATAGAAATTATTCTTTGTAAATAAATTATCACTACTTGCTGGAAGAATAACGACATATGGAATATGTGTGTTAATTGTAACACCCTATCTTGACCTGATTGTTGGGCCTGGGTACCCAATACCATAAGAACCCATTAAACTTTGCCATACATCCTTAATTGAATTTACATTCAAAATAACTCATTCACTTGGGCTTATTCTCCACTGATACATATACTAAGAAAATTCATAATAATTTCCTATGGCTTTAGTTACTGTGTACAGTTTCACTATTCAAATATGGTTCTACAATTATTATGTTTTCTTAAACCCTCGAGAAGAGGCTTCTATAGGTGCCACTCTATATACACGTACAACTTCTACTACGCTACAGTGATTGGGTGATGGCTGGCTTGGTCTTTCCACTCACTTCTCTTGCCACGCTTTATCCTGCGATTAAGAAGTAAAACCTATAAGTTCTGATAAACTTAGTGAGAATCTATTGAACAACATATTATAATCAATTTGCGAGAGAATGATAGGAAATAAGTTTTAGGCAAAGATTTCGACTCCCCGTCCTCTTGATATATCATAGATTTTACCAGAGTTAAGGTAATCTCCCAATTTCCCTTATAGCTTTTGGCATTTTATTTGTTCTTCACTATTCTTGATAAATTGTTGTTCGCCGAGTCATCAACTGACTTATTCCGCCCCTGACAAACCCTCACATACAGATCCCTATGGTTCGGTTTCACTCGATCACCGAATGCTACTTAAAATCCTCATATTGTACTAACGATCTATTCCAAACGATAAGTCATTTGCAGCCTCTTCTTCCCTCAATATGGTAGTGGTCCATTCATCAACCTAGGGCTCTTTTTGTTAAGCCAGTAGGGTTTTTACCTGCATATGCTTTTTCATAAGATTCACCAATTTTCTAGCTAGCTCGATTGCCTTATTGTTGGTCTCATTTTGCATCGCCCTTGGTGAATCCTGTTACTAACCAGGAGATCTACACCCCTTAGGTGTACTATGCGGTTGCATAATAGTTTAGTACATCATTCACTCTATTTTTTCTGTCTTATGGTGAACTTCCCTGTTGGGGTCCCGAGTCTTTCATCTTGGCGAACCTTTAGCATTTAATGTCATGCCACCATGGTCTGACTCAGTACAGTACTTATGTTTAACGTTCTGGCAGGTTGCCTATTCTTACATACCGATGGATTCTATTGGTTGCCTATTCTTACAGCCTTCTCGTCACTTATTCCTTTAGCCATGACAGATCACCCTGTGTTTACTATCTTGACGAACTTTCTATTTTGTGTTTATTGTCCTAGCGGATGATAAACCATAATATGAACATATTTTAATCCCACATTTAGCATACTTTTGGATGATTTAATCCTTGAATTGTGTAATTTGGTGCTCTTAATCATTTATTTTCATGTTAGGGTTTAGGGTTTAGGGTTTAGGGTTTAAGGTTTAGGGTTTTAGGGTTTAGGGTTTTATACTTAAAAGAGCACCGGAGGATGAAAAGAATGAGAAACGGGCCCAAAACGGATTAAATAGGCCATATCACGAAATCAACATAGCCTGGGCCCAATACCGCATGGCCGTGCCTCCTTAACAGACTCGAACACGGCCTGGCCACGATTCACACGGGTGTCTGCCATGGACGTGTCCTTGACGTGAGAAACAAGTGTTTCAGTCGGATTAGGGTACTTAGAGGTAAAGAAAGCCATTCCAAAAGCCTATATAAACACCCTGGAGGCCAACCTTTCAGGGGGCATCCAGCTAGGCCAAGGAGCCGAGCCAGAGAGCCCGGAATTGTGGAATTTACTCGAAGAAAGCCAGTTGATTCATCTCAAGAAGCTGAAATCATACTCAAGACGGAGGATCTCTCCTTCAATCCTTTCAGGGGGTTTTAGGGTTTTCTTATGTTTTGTTTTATCTTTTCTTTTGAGATGTATTCTTTTACGATTATGAACTAAACCCTCAGATACCTGAGGGGGATGAAACCTAGATGAATCTTGTTATCATTTGCTGAACTATATGATAAATACTTGATTTGTTCTTAACTATGTGTTCTTAATTCTTGTGTTGATATTTCCGGGATATTGATTCAAGTACTGATGTGCTTAGGTAGAGGAGGAATAGACCCTGCCTAAGAGTAGATCCAGCATAGTTGAGCGGAGTTGCTCGCGCGCCTAGAGATAGGGTGACAAAAATCTACCGGGTTAGGGTCAAACCTAATATGGGAGTCCATAGATCGAGTTAATGCAATTCTAGGGGTTTTAATTAGAAAGAGATTTCAATTAATCAACCTAGGGTTAGACGTTAGTTGCTTTGAGAGAGGGATTAATATACATTAGGGAATTCTACGGATCAAGTCAAGTGAATAAACCGTCTGGTTCAGAGTTAGATAACAAGTGAAGTCTAGGTGGATTCTTCCTCGGGTATTGTCTTAATTAGTTGGTTTTTACCGAAGTTATTTTCCCTAATTCATTCTCTTTGTCTTTGCATCTTTTGCTTAGTTGTTAGTTAATTATAGATTAGATAAAAATTTCTTTAATTCTTAGGCTAAATAATAAAAAGAAAGTTAGTATTAGTACTTTTGGTTCCTTTGGGTTCGACAATCTGGTCTTGCCGTAAGCTATATTACTGTTCGATAAGTGCACTTGCCTCAAGTCGTTGTCATAGTTAGTTTCTAGGCTCGATCATTCTTTTCATAAATTTTTAAGACTCCGACACACGATTAAGTTTTTGGCACCGTTGCCGGGGACTTGAAATATTAAGAACGCTTAATTTTTTTTTTACTTTAGCCATATTATATTTATTTTATTTTTGCAATTAAAATTTTTACTTTTCTAACTTTTCTTCTTTTCTTCTGGCAGGTACCTTTAGTTTATGACTAGAATGAACCCGACAGGACCCTTACTTTACGATAGTGATATTGAAGGTACTGTTCGCAGAAATTATAGAGAAATAAGGCGAAGCTTAAACTACATAGAAGAAGAGCAAGAAGTCGAAATCAATACCACCGAAGAGATGGCTGAGAATAATCCGCTACCTCCATAGGCAACCAAACATCATGCTCCTCGAAATATGTATGATTATGCTAAACCTAATTTAATAGGAACTGAGTCAAGTATTGTTAGACCTACTATTGCTGCAAATAATTTTGAACTGAAACCTAACATTATACAGATGATACAACAATTTGTTCAGTTTGATGGTTTGCAAGATGAGGATCCTAACACACACTTAGCAAATTTTCTAGAATTCTATGATACCTTCAAAATAAATGGTGTTTCTGATGATGCCATCCGTCTTCGGTTATTTCCCTTTTCCTTGAGGAATAAATCTAAACTGTAACATCCGGGATTTAGGGGTCTTGCATTTTATCTCGTATCTGTGTGTCTTGTGTGTCGCATGATTGTTGAGTGTGTTTGGGGGCTTCGGGAAACCTTGGGGTTAGGTAGGAGCCTTAGTGAAAATTTCTGGTTTGAAGTCTTTAGGGGAGAGCTAGGGCAGCTAGGCCTTAAAGGATTTAATGAGGTGAGTAGGGACACAACAAATGGAGTGGTGGAGTGGCAAGGAGATGCCATCTGGTGTGCAGGGGAGTTGCGTCAAAGGGGAGTTCCAAGGGGGAGGAGGTTCGAGCAGCATGGGCATCATTTTAGGAGTTGTATTTTGCGTCAGGAGGAGTAGGAGTTGGTTTCAGCATGGGCACTTGAATGATGGAGGTTTGAATGGGTCAAACCTTTTGAATATGTGGTGGATAGTTATTTGTGGAGTTTGAATGTTTCAAACTCATTTGAATGGGTGATGTAGAGGGAGTTAAGGAGAAAATCATGGAAGGGTGTTGGTTAGGGAGTGTTAGCCGAATTTTTGAGTGGTGTAGGGAAGTGGGTGCATTCAGTTTTGGGAGGGGCTAAATGTGCCGATTTTGTTTGAAGTAGCTTGTTTTTATTTCTCTTCTTTTGTGTTTGAGCCGAATTGGTGAGATCATTGGAGCACTTTCTATACCTTTTCATTTTCTTTCTTTTCTCTCTTGAACCGAAACTGTCTTTTGTTCTCTCTTTCTCCTACTTGCATAAAAAGCCGAAATTGTCAGCCTACACTTTGGAGTTCCGCATTCAATCAAAGCTGAAACCTCTATCATTTTTCTTCTTTAATTTCTTTTCTTTCTAAAGCCGTATCATCTATTGTTCATTCTCCCTTTTCCCATACCTTTTATCTTTGCTACTTGTTCTTTATAGCCTAAAGTCACTTCTCACTTTCTCCCTTGGAATCGTTTTTGTTCTTGGAGTGCTAAAAGCCGAAAGTTTATACCCCATTTCTTTTTCTCTTGGCTGAATCATTTAAGCCGAATACTTTGTGGTGGTAACTTTTTCATTTATCAATTGTTAGAAGGAGCGCCATTATTTGTTTAGTGTCAACTCTCCTAATCAGTTTCTAGTATAGTGGTAAGGGGTTCCCTTTTATTTGAATCTTGCTCTTTTCTTTTTGGTTTGTCAAAATCAAAGGCTTAACTTTGTTTTTATGGGTGGCCAAATCTATGAAGGGCCTTAACTTCATGTCTCTTCTATTTTAAGCCAGCGTTAAGGGGATTAAGGATCTTTCGGGATTTGATCAAATAAGGTATGAAGGTTATAACATTCTACCGAAGGCCACTTCTTTTGACCGTAAGTGTTAGGGCTAAATGTAACATGGGTTCGTATAGGGATTTTGACAATCGCTAAAGCTTAAGCGAATAGTTTTTGGGTTTCTGTCGACTTTGGTAAGGTGTTCTTTCAATCAAAGTGTTCTCTTAGTTTCCATTATTATTTGATTCAATGTTTAACTGGGTCTTCTGGCCAAGATCCTATTTGATGGAACCAAGTACCAGTCAATCGAAGGGAGGGGTTAGACACGAGGTTCCTACCCCTAAGTTCAAGAAGCGGTCAGTTTCAGTGGTTCGGGATTGGCCATCGGGCTGTGGGCCAGCTTCGGGGCAGGATCGTAGGTAGGTAGCGGTAGTGTCGATTAGCGATAGTGTCGATATAGAGGGCGTGGCATTACGTGTTATCAGGTGTGTAATTATCACACTGTTTCCTTAGTTGTTTTAATAAAATATATGTATCATGTGTGGTAGCCAAAATAGTGGCTGTGGTGGTGTTAGTACCTATATGGGGTAATCCGGTAACCAGGTTAGTATACTACCTACAACGAAATTGAGGATAAATGATTGTGGATGCATGTAAGCATGTTGTATATGTGTATATAGATGTATTCATATTCTATTCTATTGCCACTTCATCATATTATGCTGCATGTACATGGGGTTCGGGATATTATGATTAAAGGGGAAGTTTGTATATATTAATATACGTGGGTGACTCTGTCACGATTGATGATGGCCTGGAGCCTCATTGTGGATTGATGATGACCTTGAGTCTCATCGTGGATATCTGTGATTTAATCACGTGGACTAGTGGCTAGACCATTAAGTGGACTTTGAGCAGTGTGTCCGTTGGCATAGACTAGCAAAGAGGTGTGTAGCGGATGGAGGGTTGATTTAGTAATCCTCAGGTGTGTATGAGGATGGATATACGGGTGGTGTGTAGCGGATGGATATTAGGTTGGGTTGGGTTAACATGTTGTATCGTTATGCGTGGTATATTGATTTGATGTGGATTTGGGGCCAAGCCCATTTGTGGAATCATGTGGATTGATTATACACTGAGTCTGGTGACTCACCTTGTTTTTCAAACCAATGCAGGTAATTCATAACTCTTTGGACCGGGCTGGAGTGGATTCGAGGTGGCCATGCAGAAGTTGTTTATATATATATATATATGATTTGAACTGTTGGATATTAGTTGGGTTATTTTTTTTCTATGATATAATAAGGCCATTTTAACTATTTTGGGATATCACTGATTTAAGTCAGATTTGTTAGCGAATAATTAATTAAAAATGACTTTAAACATTTGCAACCTGAAAATCAAATTGAAGTTTTAAAAATTCGGATTACTTATAAACACCTTGTTTTCTCGAAATTTCTTTCAAATAACAATTTGAACTTTATACAACCCGGAAGTTTTTATTCATCGGCAAATTGCTAACTTTTAAACTACATACCCTTTTAAGCGGAATATTTATTTTTAGAATTTAAAAAAATTATTTTTCACCTTCAAACAGAATTCTTTTCAACACTTTTCCAGTAACATTCTGAATTTGGCCGTGGTGTTTTGGGCCGGGTTTGGGGTGTTACAATTTGGTATCAGAGCCCAGTTTTTAAACTCGGCCTTTGGGTTTTGAGGCCCACAACGTTTTCAAATTTAGTATTCAAAATTAGTTTAAAGGAAGTTTTCATGAAATGGACTTGTGAAGGCATGGCACTCGAATCTTCCAGCCCAAGTCTACCAGGTAAGTCTTCTGACTGTTAAATGAATTGAATGGAGGTGGTTAAGTGATGCATTGTGGTGGATATTGTTATGGATGTTAGAGTTTAGGATATTCTCTTTAGAGACTGAAACCTTTAGGGATGTATGTGCTCTATGAAAGAATAACTTGAAATTCTGTATCATAAAACTACTCATTTAATCAATAAGTGGAAAGGAAGCTAATTCATAAAACTTCTTAAAATAGATTAAAACGCGACGATAGGCATGAGTACTAGGGGACGTGGTCGTAATGCACGTGGGCGTAGTAGAGGCACGATGGCCGTATCGGAACCAGTTGGGTCTGGTAATGGGTCAGGGAATGAAGCGCCGCCGCCGGCTGCGGAGGCGGAGTTTCAAGATCAAATGGGTGGAGACGACGCGATGTCTCAAGCTATGCTGCGGGTTTGGAGAGAGTTGCGACTCCGAGCGAATGGAGCCGAGATATTTTGGGGTGTCTCGGGGGTAGCTCCGAATGTGGCGGAATATTGGTTAGAGGCAGTCGAGAGAATCATGGATGATTTGGACTGCACAGCTGAGGAGAACCTGAAGGGCGCTGTTTCTTTACTTCGGGATAAGGCCTACCAGTGGTGGCTCACTGTCAGAGAGGGTACTTCAGCGGATCGAGTAGATTGGAGTTTCTTTAATATGAAGTTCGAGGGGAAGTACGTTGGGGCTAGTTATGTGGATGTACAGAGGAAGGCATTCCTGAACTTAGTACAAGGGGCTAAGGCAGTAGCTGAATATGAGGCAGAATTTTTACGGTTAAGCCAGTACACTAGAGGGATGGTTGCAACCGATTACGAGCGCTGTGTGAGATTTGAGGATGGGCTGCGAGACGAGCTACGGGTGTTGATAGCTCCTCAGCGGGAGAGGGACTTTGCTATCTTGGTGGAAAAAGCTAGGATAGCAGAGGAGGTTAAGCGAACTGAGAGGCAAAATAGAGATAAGGACAGAGGCAGGAATAAGAGGAGTTTTGGACCATCAGCATCATCGGGGGGTTTTCAGAAAAAGCCTAGGGTTGAGGGTCCTGTCGCGTTTATGCTATGCCACCATCGAGTCGATTTGACAGGTGTGCTCAGTGTGGGAGGTCTCATGTAGGAAAGTGCTGGGGAAGGAATAAAGAGTGCTATCGGTGTGGGTTAAAGGATCATTTGATTAAGAGCTGTCTTCAGGACATGGTTAGGGCTCGGACAGTAGGTCAGGGGTATGGTAGCCAGGAAGGGGTGGTCAACAGATGTTAAGAAGTCGTGGTCTGAACCGAGGAGGGAATGGTTCTGGCCAGGGTCGTGGTACACCGGGCAGAGGTACAGGGGGAACCGAGGCGGATAGCACAGGTTAGTTTACGCGCCGGGCGTCGAAAGAGCGAGATGCACCAGATGTTATCACAGGTACGTTTCTCATTTCTGGGTTGCCCTTTACTGCACTAATTGATGTTGGGCCAACTCACTCTTATATTGTTAGTATGGTGTCTAGAACCTTGAATGTGAATCCTGAAACGGCTTCTAGGAAGATGACTGTACTTAGTCATTTAGGGCAATCGGTAGTGGTAGATAAACTTTATAGAGATGTGCCTTTAGAAGTTCAGGGGTCAGTGTTCCCGGCTGACTTGATGGAACTACCGTTCGGAGAATTTAACTTGATCTTAGGCATGGATTGGTTAGTGAGGTATGGTGCAAATTTGGACTGTGCTGCTAAGCGCATGACGTTGAAGACTCTCGAGGACGACAAGGTTTTGGTGATAGGTGAGAGGAGAGACTACTTGGCTAATGTAGTGTCTGCTCTTAAGGCGGAGAGAATGGTGAATAAGGGGTGCATGGCTTTCTTAATGATGGTTAGTGCTTTGGATGCAAAGGAAGTAGCTGTGGGGGAGGTTAGAACAGTAAAGGAATTTGTAGATGTTTTTCCGGAAGAACTTCCAAGGTTGCCTCCGGATGTGAGGTGGAGTTTGGAATCGAGCTTCTCCAGGTACAGCGCCAGTGTCCATCGCTCCTTATAGGATGGCACCGAAGGAGTTGGTTGAACTTAAAGCCCAAATCCAGGAGTTGTTAGATCGCGATTTTATTCGACCCAGTGTGTCTCCATGGGGAGCACCGGTGTTATTTGTGAAGAAGAAGGACGGATCTATGCGTATGTGCATAGATTACCGTCAGTTGAATAAGCTGACGATCAAGAACAAGTACCCGCTGCTGAGGATAGACGACTTGTTTGATCAGCTCAAGGGGGCATCGGTCTTTTAAAAAATAGATTTGAGGTCCGGGTATCACCAGCTCAAGGTAAAGGAAGCAGATATTCATAATACGGCTTTCCAGACTTAATACGGGTGCTATGAATTCCTGGTAATGCCGTTTGGGTTGACAAATGCACCGGCCGCGTTCATGGATATGATGAACCGGGTTTTTCAACCCTATTTGGACAAGTTCATCGTGGTGTTCATAGATGACATTCTGGTTTATTCCAAGACAGAGGATGAGCATGATGCGCATCTTCGAGTAGTGTTACAGGTTTTAAGGGAGAAGAAATTGCATGCCAAATTCAGTAAGTGCGAATTTTGGTTAAGAGAAGTTGCGTTTCTAGGTCATGTAGTATCTGCGGAAGGGATAAGAGTGGATCCTCAGAAGGTTGAGGCAGTACTGGATTGGGAACCACCTAAGTCGGTGGCAGAGGTTCGTAGTTTCTTGGGGTTAGCAGGTTATTACAGAAGATTTGTCGAGGGTTTTTCCTCAATAGCGGCACCTTTGACTAAGTTATTGAGAAAGGAAGTACCTTTTGTGTGGATGGACAAGCAGCAGGGGAGTTTCGAGAAGTTAAAAAGGGTTTTGACTAAGGCTCCAGTTTTAATTTAGCCTGAAGCAGGGAAAGATTTTGTGGTGGATTGTGATGCTTCGCATACGGGGTTAGGTTGTGTATTGATGCAGGAAGGGAAGGTTGTTGCCTATGCGTCTCGACAGTTAAGACCACATGAAGTTAACTATCCCACTCATGATCTGGAGTTGGCTGTAGTGGTTTTCGCTTTGAAAGTGTGGAGGCATTATTTGTATGGAGAGAAGTCGGTGATCTACACTGACCACAAGAGTTTAAAGTATCTACTGACTCAGAAGGAGTTGAACTTGAGATAGCGAAAGTGAGTAGAGCTGTTGAAGGATTACCACTGCTCAATTGAATATCACCCGGGTAAAGCGAATGTGGTGGCAGATGCACTAAGCCGGAATGTGGTATCGGATCTGAGAGCGATGTTCGCTTATCTTAGCCTGTATGATGATGGGAGTTTATGAGCGGAGCTGCAGGTGAAGCCGACATGGGTAAGTCGAGTAAAAGAGAAACAGTTGGTGGATGAGGTTCTGAGTGCTCGACTTCTGCAAGTACAAGATGGGGGAGTAGAGGATTATAGTGTGAACAGCGATTGGAGTTTTGTGTTTCCATGGAAGGGTCTGTATGCCAAAGGATGTGGAGTTAAGGCAAATGATTCTTCGGGAATCGAATAGTAGCCCTTACGCTATGCATCCTAGAGGAAGTAAGATGTATCGGGATCTACGGGAACAGTTCTGATGGCCAGGATTGAAGCGGGAAGTTACGAAATTTGTGGGGAAGTGTTTGACGTGTCAGCAGGTCAAAGCTGAACATCAAGTGCCTTCAGGGTTGCTGCAACCGGTGAAGATTCCACAATGGAAGTGGGAGAGAATCACCATGGATTTCGTTAGTGGGCTTCCTCTTACGCCTACTAAGAAAGACTCGGTATGGGTGGTCGTGGATCGGTTGACAAAATCTGCTCATTTCATACCTGTTCGTGTCGATTACTCTCTACAGAGGTTGGCGAAGCTGTATGTGGCGGAAATTGTGAGGTTGCATGGGGTGCCAGTGTTAATCATATTAGATAGGGATCCTAGGTTTACATCGCGGTTCTAGAGGGCGTTGCTTTAAGTTTTGGGTACGAGGCTGGACTTTAGCATGGCATTTCATCCGCAGACGGATGGCCAGTTCGAAAGGGTAATTCAGGTGTTAGAAGATATGTTGATGGGATGTGTTATCGATTTCAGAGGTAGTTGGGAAGAATTCTTACCCTTAGCAGAATTCGCATACAACAACAGTTATCAAGCTAGTATCCAGATGGCGCCGTATGAAGCATTGTATGGGCGGAAGTGTCGCACTCCTACCTGTTGGACAGAGCTAGGTGAACGTCATGTCTTAGGTCCGAAGTTAGTGGCTGAATCAGAGGAGAAGGTTAAGGTAATCCGAACTTGGTTGAAGGAGGCTTCAAACAGACAGAAATCGTATACGGATCTTAAGTGGAGGGAGATAGAATTTGCGGTAGGTGATCGAGTGTTCCTAAAAGTTTCACCGTGGAGGAAGGTGATGAGATTTGGACGTAAAGGTAAGCTAAGTCCCAGGTTTATAGGGTCTTATCGGGTTTTGAAGCGTGTGGGACCAGTAGCATACCAGTTAGAGTTGCCTTCAGAGTTGAAGCAGATGCATGATGTGTTCCACGTCTCGATGCTAAGATGTTTCTGTTCGGATCCATCTCACGTGGTGCCAGTAGAGGAAGTTGAGTTAAGGCCAGACTTGTCCTATGAGGAGGAGCCAATTCTGATTTTGAAGCGAGATGTGAAGGTGCTACGGAAGAAATCAGTTCCTCTAGTCAAGGTGTTGTGGCCGAACCATGGTTCAGAAGAAGCTTCGTGGGAGTCAGAGAAGGCAATGCCTCAACAATACCCTCATCTATTTTGACCAGGTAATTTCGAGGCTGAAATTTCTTTAAGGGGGTAGAACTGCAACATCTGGGATTTAGGGGTCTTGCATTTTATCTAGTATCTGTGTGTCTTGTGTGTCTCATGATTGTTGAGTGTGCTTGGGGGCTTTGGGAAACCTTGGGGTTAGGTAGGAGCCTTAGTGAAAATTTCTGGTTTGAAGTCTTTAGGGGAGAGCTAGGGGAGCTAGGCCTTAAGGGATTTAATGAGGTGAGTAGGGACAGAACAAATGGAGTGGTGGAGTGGCAAGGAGACGCCATCTAGTGTACAAGGAGTTGCGTCAAAGGGGAGTTCCAAGGGGAAGGAGGTTCGAGCAACATGGCCAGCATTTTGGGAGTTGTATTTTGCGTCAGGAGGAGTGGGAGTTGGTTTCAGCATGGGCACTTAAAATGTGGAGGTTTGAATGGGTCAAATCTTTTGAATTTGTGGTGGAGAGTTATTTGTGGAGTTTGAATGTTTCAAACTCATTTGAATGGGTGAAGGGAGTTAAGGAGAAAAACAGGGAAGGGTGTTGGCTAGGGAGTGTTAGCCGAATTTTTGAGTGGTGTAGGGGAGTGGGTGCATTCGGTTTTGGGAGGGGCTAAGTGTGCCGATTTTGTTTGAAGTAGCTTGTTTTTCTTTCTCTTCTTTTGTGTTTGAGACGAATTGGTGAGATCATTGGAGCACTTTCTATTCTTTTTCATTTTCTTTCTTTTCTCTCTTGACCCGAAACTATCTTTTGTTCTCTCTTTCTCCTACTTGCACAAAAAGCCGAAATTGTCAGCCTACACTTTGGAGTTCCGCATTCAATCAAAGCCGAAACCTCTATCATTTTTCTTCTTTAATTTCTTTTCTTTCTAAAGCCGTATCATCTATTGTTCATTCTCCTTTTTCCCATACCTTTTATCTTTGCTACTTGTTCTTTATAGCCGAAAGTCACTTCTCACTTTCTCCCTTGGAATCGTTTTTGTTCTTGGAGTGCTAAAAGCTGAAAGTTCATACCCCATTTCTTTTTCTCTTGGCCGAATCATTCAAGCCGAATACCTCTGTGGTGGTAACTTTTTCATTTATCAATTGTTAAAAGGAGCGTCGTCATTCGTTTAGTGTCAACTCTCCCAATCGATTTCTAGTATAGTGGTAAGGGGTTCCCTTTTATTTGAATCTTGCTCTTTTCTTTTTGGTTTGTTGAAATCAAAGGCTTAACTTTGTTTTTATGGGTGGTCGAATCTATGAAGGGCTTTAACTTCGTGTCTCTTCTATTTTAAGCCAGCGTTAAGAGGATTAAGGATCTTTCAGGATTTGATCAAACAAGGTAAGCAGGTTATAACATTCGGTCGAAGGCTACTTCTTTTGACCGTAAGTGTTAGGGTCGAATCTAACATGGGTTTGTATAGGGATTTCGACAATTGTTAAAGCTTAAGCGAATAGTCTTCGGGTTTCTGTTGACTTTGGTAAGGTGTTCTTTCAATCAAAGTGTTCTTCTAGTTTCCATTATTATTTGATTCAATGTTTAACCGGGTCTTCTAACCAAGATCCTAATGGATGGAACCGAGTACCAGTCAATCGAAAGGTGGGGTTGGACACGAGGTTCCTACCCTTATGTTTAAGAAGCGGTCAGTTTCAGCAGTTGGGGATTGGCCACCGGGCTGTGGGCCAGCTGTGGAGCAGGATCGTAGGCAGACAGCGGTAGTGTCGATTAGCGATAGTGTTGACATACAGGGCGTGGTATTACGTGTTATCAGGTGTGTAATTATCACACTGTTTCCTTAGTTTTTTTAATAAAATATATGTATCATGTGTGGTAGCCGAAATAGTGGCTGTGGTGGTGTTATTACCTATATGGGGTAATCCGGTAGCCAGGTTAGTATACTACCTACAACGGAATTGAGGATAAATGATTGTGGATGCATGTAAGCATGTTGTATATGTGTATATGGATGTATGCATATTCTATTCTATTGCCACTTCATCATATTATGCTGCATGTACATGGGGTTCGGGATATTATGATTAAAGGGGAAGTGTGTATATATTAATATACGTGGGTCACTCTGTCACGATTGATGATGGCCTTGAGCCTCATTGTGGATTGATGATGATCTTGAGTCTCATCGTGGATATCTGTGATTTAATCACGTGGACCAGTGGCTAGACCACTAAGTGGACTTTGAGCAGTGTGTCCGTCGGCATAGACTGCCAAGGAGGTGTGTAGCGGATGGAGGGTTGATTTAGTAATCCCCAGGTGTGTATGAGAATGGATATACGGGTGGTGTGTAGCGGATGGATATTAGGTTGGGTTGGGTTAACATGTTGCATCGTTATGCGTGGTATATTGATTTGATGTGGATTTAGGGCCAAGCCCATTTGTGGAATCATGTGGATTAATTATGCACTGAGTTTGGTGACTCACCCTGTTTTTCAAACCAATACAGGTAATTCATAACTCTTTGGACCGGGCTGGAGTGGATTCGAGGTGGCCATGTAGAAGTTGTTTTATATATATATATATATATAATTTGAACTGTTGGGTATTAGTTGGGTTATTTTTTTTCTATGATGTAATAAGGCCATTTTAACTATTTTGGGATATCATTGATTTAAGTCAGATTGTTAGCGGATAATTAATTAAAAATGACTTTAAAAATTTGCAACCTGAAAATCAAATTGAAGTTTTAAAAATTCGGATTACTTATAAACTCCTTGTTTTCTCGAAATTTCGTTCAAATAACGATTTGAACTTTATACAACCCGGAAGTTTTTATTCGTCGGCAAATTGCTAACTTTTAAACTACATACCCTTTTAAGCGGAATATTTATTTTTAGAATTTAAAAAAATTATTTTTCACCTTCAAACAGAATTCTTTTCAACACTTTTCCAGTAACATTCCGAATTCAGCCGTGGTGTTTTGGGCCGGGTTTGGTGTGTTACATAAACAATGGTTGCATTCTCTTCTACGAGGATCAATCACTACATGGGATCAAATGACTGAAAAATTTCTGTTAAAATATTTTTCGCCGGCCAAAATGGCCAAGTTGAGGAATGATATCTCTTATTTTGTGTAGATCGATTTAGAGACACTTTACGATGCATGGGAGAGATACAAAGATCTATTGAGAAGGTGCCCACACCATGGATTACCTTTGTGGCTACAGGTCTAAACTTTCTACAACAGTGTGAACCCCTCAACGAGGCAATTGATCGATTCAGCCGTCGGTGGAACCCTGAACAACAAAACACCTGAGGCTGCTTACAAATTTATAGAGGAGATGTCACTGAATAATTATCAGTGGCAAGTTACAAGGACAAAGCCAACAAAAGCAGCTAGTGTTTTCAACCTCGACGTAGTATCCATGCTATCAAATCAGGTAGAAACGTTAAATAAAAAGGTTGATGGTTTATGTGGTTTTTTGCAGGTACATCCAGTTATGCAGTGCGATACGAATGGAGGAGGGATGAACAACACAGAATATCCACCTTACAACCCGAGTGCAGAGAACGAACAAATGAACTATATGGGTAACAATTACAAATGTCAAAATAACCCTTATAGTAATACTTACAATCCAGGTTAGAGAAACCACCCCCATTTTTCATGGGGCGGTCAAGGAAATCAGAGACAACAACCCCCTCAAAACTTCCAACAACAGCCCCACCCACAGGAAAAGAAGCTGAACCTTGAGGAGATGCTGAAGAAATTCATCACGGTGACAGAAACTCGTCTTCAAAACACCAAAACAACACTTAAAAATCAACAAGCATCGATTAAAGGGATTGAGAACCAGTTAGGGCAACTCGCTAAGCTGATATCTAAACAACCACAAGGCAGCTTGCCAAGCAACACTGAGGCTAACGTAAAGGAGCAAATTCAAGCCATAACAGCTCAGGATAGTGTAGGGTTAGATGAGCCTATATTAAGCCAAGGAAATGTGACAGAGAAAGGTAATATCGAGGTAAGTCATGAGAAGCCAAAACCAGTAATTAAAGAATACCAACCTCGTATACCATATCCCAATGCTATAACGAAAGACGGCACAGAGGAACAATTTGGTAAGTTTCTTTAACTTTTAAAAAAATTACATATTAACTTACCATTTCTTGAAGCTCTTTTACAGATGCCAGATTCAAGGAAATTTTTAAAAGAGCTTCTAACAAACAAGCAGAAGTTAGACGAGGAATCACATGTGGAACTAAACGCAGTGTGCTCAGGAATGTTGCAAAATAAACTACCACAGAAATTAAAAGATCCAGGGAGTTCTACAATTCCATGCTAAATTGGTAGTTTATCTATTAATAATGCATTGGCTGATTTAGGGCAAGCATATATGTTATGCCTTATAAAATGTTTAAACAACTAGGTCTAGGGAAACCGAAACAAACTAGGATGAGCATTCAATTAGCTGATAAAACCATTAGGATTCTAGGGGTATAATTGAAGATGTGCTAGTGAAAATTGGAAATTCGTATTCCTAGTAGACTTTGTCGTTTTAGACATGGATGAGGACAATAGTATCCCCTTAATTTTAGGAAGACCCTTTTTAGCAACTGCCAGGACTAAAATTGATGTCAGCGCAGGTGAACTCATACTTTGTGTAGGTGACGAATCAATTAGTCTTCAAGCTCTCGGCTCAGCTAGGGCATCGAGTAATCAAGGTGAGAACATAAATTCTGTTAATAACCATTCCGCTAAACCTTCTTTTCAGGAAACACCACGAAATTGCACAACTGAGCCAGATCCTAGACCCCATGCCAACAAGGAAATAAACCATGAGGAAAGAAGGCTTTAGATCGATGAACTAGACAAGTGGAAGACACACTTCAAGGAGAAATTAGGAATACACAAAGCAGAACGAACGCCATTCCATAGGATAGAAAAATTTAAGATCGGAGATCAGGTACAGTTAGATAAAGCAGACCCTCGAATACCTCCTTCTGACCCTAATACAAATAAAGAAATCTCTTTTAGGGTACTCAATGTTTTCCCATACGGAACAGTCGAGGTAAGTAATCCTACATTCGGTACCTTTAAAGTAAATGCTACTCGACTTGAACTTCACCATGATAGTAGAACTGATAACATGAGAGAGGATGTGCAACTCTTTAAACCACCAAGAACATTCGAGTGAGAGGTAAGTCTAGCTTAAGACTTTAAACAAGCGCTTCTCGGGAGGCAACCCGAGCACTAACACCATTAATTTTTACATTTTTATCTTTTACTTTTATTTTTTCTTTTCAGTACCTAATTATAAACTGACTAAAGTGAAAATTTCTACATCACACGGCCTTACACACGACCGTGGCCGTGTAACAGCCCGGTTTATACCCTAGTCAGAACAATGGTTTCGGGACTACAAATCTGAGTCCGTATAATATTTTAATATTATTTTCTGCGTCGTTGATATGTGACTAAGCAAGTGTTAAATTTTCGTAAGTTAATTTATCCGTCTGTGCGTTTAATTTGACAAAAACGATGAAATTGTATTGAATGTGAAAGTTGCTTGCTATTTGCTAAAGTGCCTATGTATTGTGGCTTTATAATTGCGAGGACTTAGGTGGCAATAAAGCCATTACTATAGTAAGTAGACGGCATTGGATGTGATTTTATAATTATATATATTTTTATATTATATGTTTTCATAAGTTATAATATATATGTTAGATTAGTATATTATTTTAGAAGTTATTATATTATATCAATATAAAGAAAACAAAAAGGAAAGTGGCTTTGTTTTCAACATCTTTAGCCGAATGTTTTAAAGAAAAAGAAAGAATAAAAGCTTAAGGGTTTCGGTTGGTTTCAAGCTTAAATTCAAGGTTAGTTTTTGATCCGTTTTCGATTATTTCTACATTTTTGCAATCGTTGCTTTGAGAGCTACAAAACCCATGTATTAATTTTGTGAATTGATGATGTTTGTGTGATATGCCATCGATGATATGTTGAGTTGTATTATGATTTATGGTGTTAAATGAAGGATTTGAGCTAGATGAACATGTTTTGTTCTTGAAGTTTTGATGAATTTAGCTAAATAGGGCTAAATTGAGAAAATATTATTTTGGAGGACTAAATTGCCAAGTTGATGAAAAGTATGGGCTTGTATGATGCATATATACATTCGGCTAAGCTTGGTTGTGTATTTATTTTGTGAATTTTATGTTTTGAGAAAAATGGACTAAATTGATAAATTATGCAAATATGAGGGTTAATTTGCAAATTACCCTAAATACGTGTTTTTGGGTTGAATTGAATGTGTTGTAAAATAAAAGGGTTAATTCTGAATATGTTTAGATTAAGAACCGAGGAAAATGGACTTAGATCGTGGGAAAGTGAAAGTAACTGAGTAGCCATTTCCATTTCCGATAAATCAAATCCTAGGTAAGTTACTATGCAAATAAATGTATATGTATGCAATTGTAATTGTTCATATGATTAATGATGATAATGAATGCTTATGTTATGAGAGGTTATGCATTTGAATTCTGAGATAAGTTTAATATAGTGATTAAGTCCGAGAAGCCCCGTACGAACCTAGGAATAGACAGGATTGACTAAGTCATGACATAGACATCTGTTCTGTTGTTATCATGTAAGACCACGTCTGGGACGTTGGCATTGATTTGAGATTTGTGTAAGACCCTATCTGGGACAGTGGTATCGATATCTGATTACGAGTAAGACCCTATTTGGGACAGTGGCATCGGTATCTGATTACGAGTAAGACCCTATCTGGGACAGTGGCATCGATATCTGATTACGAGTAAGACCCTGTCTGGGACAGTGGCATCGATATCTGATTACAAGTAAGACCTTGTTTGGGACAGTGGCATCGATATCTGATTACGAGTAAGACCCTGTCTAGGACAGTGGCATCGATACCTGATTACGAGTAAGACCCTGTCTGGGATAGTGGCATCGATATCTGATTATGAGTAAGACCCTGTTTAGGACAGTGGCATCGATACCTGATTACGAGTAAGACCTTGTCTGGGACAATGGCATTGATATCTGATTACGAGCAAGACCTTGTTGTGGACAGTGACATCGATATCTGATTACGTGTAAGACCTTGTCTGGGACATTGGCATCGTATTAATTCGTATAAGACCCTGTCTGGGACAGTGGCATCGATATTTGATTACATTTAAACCCACGTCTGGGACGTTGGCATTGTATAACTATTCCAGACACCCTACTTGTTCTATTAGATTACAAACGGTTCAATGGTCAAGTTCGAGAAACAAGGAATATGTAAGTTGTATATTTGTTTCAGATAAGTTTGATAAGTACACCTTGTGTGTATAAGAAGGTAAGTAATTCCTTAAACTTACCTAAATGAATTATGTATTTGAATATGGGAATGTAAGTACGTTATATGGATAAAAAAGCTATGAGCTAATAAAGTGAGTGTACTAAGAAGAATTATGATGGTGCAATTGAGCTATTTGTGAAGTTAGATTGATTATATGTTTTGAGTGTTTATATGCTAAGTTTATTGATATTATGACTTACTAAGCTTTTGGAAAGCTTACTTTGTGTGTGTTTTCTCTGTTTTATAGGTCATTATAGCTACTGAAGGCTCTGGACCGTTGAGGATCGTCATCACACTATTAACCTTATTTTGGTACACTTTGAAAATGTATATAGCTAAATATGGCATGTATAGGCTAGGTTTTGGTATGAGTTGTTAAATGAACTAAGCCATGTGATTTGGCTAGTTATGTTTTGGTAATATGCTTAAATGAATGTGATATGTGAAGTTGTTTTGGTATGTTTAGTTAATATATGAAATGGTTATGATATAGTAAGGATATAGATGAAAGGTGCTTAGGCATATTTGAAGTTTAGTCATGCAAATTGGTATGTTTGGTATTGGTTTTGAATGTATAGATATAAATTGGTATGTCCTTTCTTGTAGGTATGACTCAAGTGGGTGGCAATTTGGCCTTGTAAATGGCCTATAATGTTACATAGTCGAGGCACACGGGCGCGACTAATGACCGTGGGTGAATCGTAGGATGTAGCTTAGTATCACACGGCCTTGACACGGGCGTGTCAGCTGGCCGTGGTGTGCAAGTTAGTATTTAGCTAAGAGCACACGGCCATGGCACACGAGCGTGCTTGGTGGCCGTGGTAGGGAAGTCAGTTAGGTCCACGGCGAGGACATATGGGGGTGTCCTGAAGTCGTGGGAAGCACACGTTCTGCTTACATGGGCGTGTGACCCCTGAAACTTAGAAAAGTTTTAAATTTCCAAGAAATTCTATATGTGTTTCAATTTAGTCCCGATCGATTTATAAGCATGTTTAAGGTCTTGTTGACCGTATTAAGGGACATTATGTTCGAGAATGATAAATGTATGTATGAATTTCTGTATATGCTTTCCGATCTGTCAGGTAATGCTCCTAACCCTAATCCGGCGATGGACTCGGGATAGGGGTGTTACAGGCCGTGGCCGTGTGGATGCTACGGATGTATGTACTGACATGGTAGAGATAGTACGACACAGGACGAAAAATATCTTCAAGCCACGGCCCTCAACTGAACACCACGGCCGTGCGATGCGGCCGTGGCTGACACTGTTTTACCAAACACGGACGTGGCGACCTGCCCATGGGCGTGGGAGAAATGAACGTGCATAACACAGCCATGCGACACAGCCGTGTGACTCGACACGCCCACGGTACACGGGCGTGGGGATGTACCAGACCTGACTTTTCTATTTAATACCACCCCTCCCCTCTCCCCACCTACCCCAATTCTCCTTCTTCCACAACTTTTACACTCCCCTCACTTTTCATTCTCACCTTTCTTCATACTTCTAACTCTTGATTTACACCATAACCATGTCGAAGAAGGGGAAGGATCCAAGCACAGTCTCCCTTTGTGAGACCGATCTACATAAGTTCATGCCGGCCGCTTCATTAACTCGACAGGTTCTAAAGGCTTCTAGGGAATCACACCACGACCACGACCACCACCCCACCGCAGCCTTAGAAATCACACCCACCTCGTGAACCATCTAACAATAAGTACTCTTCGGTCCATTCATCTTTTCTTTTAATTTTATTTTCCTTTCTCTTTATCTTTCTTGTATTTAAATATATATATTTAGTATATTTTGAATTATTATTATTTCCTGGCTATTTCTTCACGAGCTTCCCAAATTATTCATCTAGCACAGAGCTCAGTAGCAGCCACCACACCACAAGACTCCCGACTCAAGGAAACCATCCAAATTCAGGAAGTTTCACCTCTCCCTTTCTCTTATATATCTTTGTACATTGAGGGCAATGTACATCTTAAGTGTGTGTGGGGGGTGAATATTTATTTCGAGAAAGTGCCTAACTTTCTTCATTATTCTCAAGTCCCTGAATTATGCTATGAATGATATCTTGTCTTTAAGTAATTTTCTCATATTACTAATTAGAATAAAGTTCCTGTGATTCATGATTTTCTTTGATATGTTTTGGATTAAGTCATTGATAATTGTGCAGTGGTGATTTAAACTTTAGGAGACTAGAGAATCAAGCATGATGAGTCTATTTTCAAAAATTAAAATTTTGTTAGGGTGTCTACCTGAATCTAATTATTACCTTGAAGTTTTAGATTTACAAGATTGATATAAAAAACCCATAATTCTTGTGAGATTTTGAGCCTTTTAGAGTATACATTCTTTCGTGCTCACTTTTTATTATGAGTGTGTCAACATTGATTTGTTATTCCAAAACTTTCTTCGATTATGCATGTCAAGACCACACCTTTGATTTGATATACAGAGATGATAAAGGCACCTAGGATTTAACCCACTCACTCCACTAAAAGCCTACCTTCATAATTAACCCCTAGTGAACCCCCTTTGATCCTAACAACCCTTTTTATTGACTCACCGGCTAATATTAACCCAAAACCCTTTGTATTTTTTATCACCATTCCTTTTGACTACCCTTATATCAAGATTTGATTTGATTAGTTTTCTAATTATTTTATTCCAGTAGTTGAATTCATCCGTTATTACTTGATTTATTCTTAAAAAAAACGAGTATATTCATTATTAGTTCTACTAAGTGAGCTTACATGTTTAAATTTCAAATCTTGAAGAAAAAGATCGTATTATTAGTTTTCAATTGATGTAATTATTTAGGATTATCTCATTTTCTAGTTAGGTAAATTGTCAAATTCAATCTTGATTCTAACCTTCTAATTCAGCCTTTATCCCACATTTTAACCTAAGCCCTGTTACAACCCTTTTTAAAGACCTTTTGATCTATGTATCATCTCATTTTACAGTGGTGGAGATTTGATTTTCAGGCAAGCTTATGGGATTAACTTTTCATGTTCGACTTTTGAGTGCTTAATTTTGAACCTTAAACACTTTGAGTGATTTGAGTGAATCTGTAGTGAGGATGTCAACTCTTGTCAATTCTGAATCAGAGGTAATTATTTAGGTAAAGGGAAACGCCTATGTTTTCGTGCTATAAATGTATGACTTTGTTTGGTTGAATCTTTAGGACCCTTTGAGTTAAATTATCAATGTATGAATTATCTTTGAATTAGGATGAAATATTATTGATGAATATTATGAATCAAGGAAGTTCGTTTTAATTGTGAGTTGAGAATTTTGCTTAAGGACAAGCAAATGCTTAAGTGTGGGGGCATTTGATAAACCATAATATGGACATATTTTAATCCCACATTTAGCATACTTTTGGATGATTTAAGCCTTGAATTGTGTAATTTGGTGCTCTTAATCCTTTGTTTTCATGTTTTATACTCAGAAGAGCACCAGAGGATGAAAAGAACGAGAAACGGGCCTAAAAAGGAGTAAATGGGCCATATCATGAAATTAACACGACCTGGGCCCAAGACCGCACGGCCATGCCTCCTTAACAGACTCGAACACGGCCTGGCTATGATTCATACGGCGTGTGCCATGGGCGTGTCCCTAACATGAGAAAGAAGAGTTTTAGTCGGATTAGGGTACTTAGAGGCAAAGAAAGCTATTCCAAAAGCCTATATGAACACCCTAGAGGCCAACCTTTCAGGGGGCGTCCAGCTAGGCCAAGGAGCCGGGCCAGAGAGGCCAGAATTGTGGAATTTACTCTAAGAAAGCCAGTTGATTCATCTCAAGAAGCTAGAATCATACTCAAGACGGAGGATCTCTCTTTCAATCCTTTCAGGGGGTTTTAGGGTTTTCTTATGTTTTGTTTTATCTTTTCTTTTGAGACGTATTCTTTTACAATTATGAACTAAACCCTCAGATACCTGAGGGGGATGAAACCTAGATGAATCTTGTTATCGTTTGCTGAACTATATGATAAATACTTGATTTGTTCTTAACTATGTGTTCTTAATCCTTGTGTTGATATTTCCAGGATATTGATTCAAGTACTGATGTGCTTAGGTAGAAGAGGAATATACCCTGCCTAAGAATAGATCTAGCATAGTTGAGTGGAGTTGCTCGCGCGCCTAGAGATAGGGTGACGAAAATCTGCCGGATTAGGGTCAAACTTAATATGGGAGTCCATAAATTGAGTTAATGCAATTCTAGGGGTTTTAATTAGAAAGAGATTTCAATTAATCAACCTACGGTTAGACGTTAGTTGCCTCGAGAGAGGGATTAATATACATTAGGGAATTGTACGGATCAAGTCAAGTGAATAAATTGTCTGGTTCAGAGTTAGATAACAAGTGAAGTCTAGGTGGATTCTTCCTCGGGTATTGTCTTAATTAGTTGGTTTTTACCGAAGTTATTTTCCCCAATTCATTCTCTTTGTCTTTGCATCTTTAGCTTAGTTGTTAGTTAATTTTAGATTAGATAAAAATTCCTTTAATTCTTAGGCTAGATAATAAAAAAAAGTTAGTATTAGTACTTTTGGTTCCTTTGGGTTCGACAATCGGGTCTTACCGCTAAGCTATACTACTGTTCGATAGGTGCACTTGCCTTAAGTCGTTGTCACAGTTAGTTTCTAGCCTCGATCATTCTTTTCATAAATTTTTAAGACTCTAACTGTAATATCCCGGGTTAGGGGCTATTCTGTTGTGACTTTGTTTGCATGTTATTGGATCGTTATGTTGTCGTTTGTGTGATTTCTGGGCTTAGTTATGAGCTAGAAGTGTTTAATAGGTGGGAAAATTTTAGTTTTTGAGCTAAGGTATGAGGAGCAGAGGTAGTCGGGCTTAAGAGTTTTAATTGGCAAGAGTTATCACAAAAGGGAGCTGGTGTAGTGGCAAGCTAGACGCCACTAAGGCTTTGTGTGGGTAACGCCTAATGCAAGGTGTGTAGGCCTTGTGTTCGAGTCATGAGTGGCCACTTTTTGGCACTCATTTTGACGGCATGGAGGGAGGAGTTTGTGGCAGTTCAAACTCTGCCTAAGACTAAGTCTTCCCATTTGAATGATAGGTGGAGAGTGAGTTTAGGAGGTTGACTAGTTCAACCATTTTGAATTAGTGGAGGTGAGCAATTGGTGGGTTTATGGCCGAATTTTAGGGAGTTGGGAGTGGGGGAGTGACGGCTTGGTGTGGGGAAGTGGTAGTGCCGAAATTCATTTTGGCATTCTTGGCATTTTTTGTGGTCACTTTGTTTCTAACCAAAGTTTTTCCTTTGTTAATAGTCTAAGCCGAATCTTCTCCAAGTGAGTCTCTCATTTTTTCCCTTTTCAAAACCTAAAGTTTAAGCACACTTGCCGAATTTTCTTTGTTTGTTTTCTCCTAATCTTCTCTTGATAGCCGAATGTCCCCTTGAAGACACACCCTTGGTTTGTTTTCTTTTACTTTTGCTTTTGGCCGAACCTAGCATCCCACTTGCATCCTTTTTCTCTTTTGAAACCTTGATAGTCGAAAGTTCTCTCCAAAGCCTTCTTCTCCATTTCTTTTTCTTTCCAAAACCGAAGTAGTTCCTTGGTGGCCGAATTTTGGAAGGGTGGTGAACGTGTTGGGTTCTTGTTTTCATTCGGTTGGTGGTAGGTAAGGGTTGGCCGAATGGCCAGTTCTCTGTTCTCTCTAGTGCTATGTTGGTTTCGAATGGCTAAGCCTATATTGGTTATGATTGGAAGGGTTAACCTTTTGTTGAAACATCTCGTTATAGGGCATTCGGGATTCGAAGCAGTCAGCAAAGTTTTTATCTGAACTCGATTGATTGGTAAGTGATGGTGAGATGTTTGTTCATGGTTTATTCGTTTAGCTTTGATTAAGCCTAAGGGTTCAAAGGAATAACCATTCTCTTTTTAAGGTGGAGCCGATTGTTGAAGGAGGAACCATTGGGGTTCGGGTTTGGTAGGAAACCAAACATTTGCAAGGTAAGGGTTGATTGATAAACCCTTTTGGTTTAAGTGGTTATGGCCGAATGGTCTTAGTGCCTAACCCCTATGTTTGGCCGATTCTAGGAGCAAGGCATTCGAGGGATCTAGACGGGTTCTTTGGGATTAAGATCTTCGTTATTTCAGGTGTGTAAACTAACACACTGAAACTTAGTAATATTGTTAATAAACCTGTTTGTCTGTTAAAAATCATAACAGTGTGATGGATAATTGGATACCCAAATGGGGTACGTGTACGGATCCGGGTAAGTCTATCTTATTACGAGTTCTATTGTGATACCTATGATGTATGATTTATGCTATGTATGCTATGAGATGTATTTTGGGGCATGTTGGCATGTATTACATGATGTGCATCGATATGACATGTTGGGTGATTTGAGAGGAGGGGGATTTGATATCCGTGTCTTTGGGACACTGTGACTTTGGGTCACCAGAGGTTTGGCACCTCCAGGTGGTTTGGTACCACAGATTGATTGTGTGACTTTGGGTCACCGAGGTTTGGCACCTCGGCGTCTCGTCCTAGTGGCTTAGTACCGCGGTGGGTTGGCCCCACGATTGATTATACGGGATTGACGCCAAATGATTTGGTATCACACGATGGGTTGGCCCCATCATCGGATTTGTGGATCATGGCCACCGGTGGTTTGGTACCACATGTGTCTTTGGGACACCAGAGGTTTGGCACCTCATTGCGACTCGTCCCTCGTGGTTTGACACCACCGTGGGTTGGCCCCACATGTGAGATACGGGATTGTTGCTAGTGATTTGGTATCACGCGATGGGTTGGCCCCATCATCGGATTATTCGTGACTTTGGGTCACCAAAGTGGTTTGGCACCACCCTTATGAATATCGTGACTTTGGGTCACCAGTGGTTTGGCACCACCAAAGTGGTTTGGTACCACACGGGTAGAAAAGGAGATACGGATGGTTAGGATCGGGTTGCATTAATTGTGTTGCTATGTATGATGTGTGTTAGCATGTTGCTTTATCGGAGCGGGATTTATGCATCGAGTCATCCGACTCACCCTCTCCTTTGACATTTCAGTGACTCGTGAAGCGCGACATGGAGCCGGATGGACTCGGGTGCTCATGCCATGCTTAATAAAGTTTTACTCGACTTCATCATTTGGGTACTTTAGTTTTATTACTTTATTTGGGTCTTACTTTGGATTGTAAAAGGCCTTTAAAATATGTTTTATGTTGTTTATGTTTTAAATTAGATTTTAATATGCCTTAACAAAATAATTGGGTTGAAATTGTACTAAAACTTGGAAAGATAATGATTTCAAAATCATAACGCAATGTGTTTTAAAATATACCATCGGGTATCTCACTATGTTTTGATATAAAGTAAACTCAAATGATTTTCAAATCAAACACTAGTATTCTATTAAGTTTCAAAAAATGTTTTATGTAACACTAAGAAACTATTGAAGTTTTAAATGGAATAAACTCGTTTTAACTACACATTTTGGCTAAGTTTTCAAAAATTTCCGGGTTTCAAATACACCATTTGATTTCAAACAAGTCTACTCATAGTTTCTTTAAATACACTACATAGTGAAGAGTTTTCATCCAGTTTTTAAACGAAAAATCTAAACCTCTTAAGTACGATTTCCCCGTAACATACCCGATTCGGACGTGGTGTCTTGTCCGGGTTTGGGGTGTTACAATTGTGGTATCAGAGCTAAGTTCAAAAGCTTGGCTGTGGGCCTGAGGCCCAAACTGTTTTCAAAAGTTTGTTTTAAGTGTTTTAGGGTTGAATGCATGGTTTATAAGGCATGGCACCGAGTCTCCCACACTGATTCGCGGGTAAGTAGTTCTAAACTCTTTTGTGAATTACTATTTGTAGAAGGGTAGGTGGTATGGAACGTAGATAGATTTATAGGATTTGAACCTTAGGGTTAGATTACTCAAACATCCAAACCAACCATAAGACTTAAAGCACTAAACCAATCTATGACTTAGTCGCTGAGTTAGGGTGTGGTAACTCCGGTACGCATGTCTAGGAGAGGATCCTAAGAGCACAGTATTTAAGCGATCCTCGTGACTCACCTCCTCTTCGCAGGTATCCCACCTGGTGCGTAGCTCGAGTTCACCCTGACCAAGAAGGCTCGGTCATAGGCTTAACCTAATGACTAAAACCCGAAAGGGAACTAGCCATATTTTCGAAAAAGAATGAAACAACAACCCCAATGTTTTCAAACTTTTGCAATACACTCTTTAAAACTGAGAATGTCATTTTTACAATAATTTTCTCGAAAAACCTAATTTGTGGGAAGTTACAAAATGCCCTTAGGGGGAGTAAACTTACTAAAATGCCCTCGGTTCATAAAATATCAACTCAATGATTTTGCCCAAAATCCCAATGATGTTACAAAATTCAAAAAAAAAAAAACCTGCTTTGCAAAATAGCAATCGAAAATTTTGATTTTGGAAATTTACGAAAACGCCCGCAGTTTGTGAAAATTACCAAAATACCCCTGTAGGGAAATGACGAAAATACCCCTGGGATAGAAATGGGCAGAAATGTCCGAAGAGCGAATAGGTATGGAAAGTATTAAGGAATGGATGCATGAACTCCTTTGTGTGAACTAGGATAGCAGATTAAAACCTTGTTTGCTCGAAAGAATCCCTGATTAAAGCTATATCCATAAAATTTCTCCGCGAATAAGAAAGTGGAACGATACTAATGCATAAAAATTTCTTAATCAGATACGTAGAGCGTTTAGTCATGAGTACTCGAGGCGGACGTGGTCGTAATACCCGTGGTCGAGGTCGGGTAGGATGACGGTTTAACCCGTAGGATCCGCTGAAGTCGAGAAAATGAGATACCGCACCACCGTAGGGGTGGTGAATTTCGAGATCAAACGGGGATGACGCAGCGTGTCACAGCGCGATCTTTGCGGGTTCCGAAAGGAGTAGTAGCCGAGTAGGCGGAGGAGCTCGAAAATGCGTGCGGAGTGACTCCGGCAAGCGGTGAATTTTTCTTTCGAGTTGTTTCGGTGTTGCTCCCCAAAGATCGCTGAATATTGGCTGGAGGCGACAGAGCGGATCATGGATGATCTGGACCTTTCTGCTGAGGAGAAGCTAAAAGGGATTGTATCGCTTCTTCGGGATGAGTCATACCAGTGGTGGCTCACGGTTCGGGACAGTGTGGCAGTAGAGGATCTGACATGGGATTATTTTAGGGCGGCGTACCAGAAAAAGTACATCGGTGCTAGTTATATCGATGCGCAGCGAAAAGCATTCTTGAGGCTTGTTCAGGGGTGTAAGTCTGTTTCTGAGTATGAGGCTGAGTTCTTAAAGCTTAGTCGGTATGCTGGGGGTATTGTGGCGGCGAGAACACGAGAGGTGTGTTCGTTTGAGGATGGTCCGAGAGAGGCGAGTGAGATCGCGATTGCTCCATAGCAGGAGCGTGAGTTTGCTGTCTTGGTTGAGAAGGCCAAGGTGGCCGAGGGTGTTAAGGAATCGGTGAGGCAAAACCTGGATAGGAACCGTCATAAGAGGAGTTTTGGATCTTCTGGATCGGCGGGTAATCCCAGTAAGAGGCTAGACCAAGTGGGCCGAACCACCGTAGGCTGTTCTTTAATCGTGGACCGCCGCTATGTAATCGCTGTGGAAAATCTCATTGGGGAGGTTGCTTTGATTTGGAGGAAAGGTCGCTTTTTGAGTGTGGTTCTCTAGATCACCGTGTGAGGGGACCGTCCGCGTAAGTTGGCTAGGATTCATCCAGAGAATCGGGGTCGTGTGTCGATTCGGGGTAATGGACCGCCACCGCAGAGGGTCGTGGTAATGGCGAGGTGGTAATGGATTTGGTCGAGGCCGTGGAGCACCGCGCAGAGGTGCGGTAGTTCGAGGCACGACGACCCTAGTTTGGTGTATCTTTGCGAGGCGCCGAGAGGAGAGCGACGCGACCGGGCGTTATCACCGATCGTTTTTGATTTTTGGTTCTCCACTATACCGCTTTGATTGATTTGGGTTCCACGCATTCTTAAGTTGCTAGTAGTATAGTTGAGACCATGGACTTAGACTCGAGACTACTTCTAGTCGATGATGTAATTAGCCCTCTAGGTCACTCTGTAGTAGTAGATAAACTGTTTAGAGATGTACCCCAGAACTCCAAGGGTAGTGTTTGTGGTCGATCCGATGGAACTGCCGTTTGGGGAGTTCGATCCGATTCTTGGGATGGACTTGGTTGGTTAAATCTGGGCCAAGGTAGATTCTTGCGACTAAGCGCATGGCTCTAACGACGGATAAGGGTAATGAGGTGATTATGATAGGTAATAGGAGAGATTACTTATCCAATGTGGTATTTGCATTAAAAGTCAGTAAAGATGGTCGGGAAGAATCACAAGCGATGTGGTTCATGTGTATGCCTTGGAGGCTAAGGAGTCTCATTGTAGAGAAGGTGCGATCAGTTAAGGAATTTGTGGATGTGTTTCTAGAGGAGCTCCCGGGTTTGCCACCGGATCGTGAGGTAGAGTTCGGGATAGATCTGTTACCAGAGACTGCGCCAGTGTCTATTGCTCCATATAGGATGGCGCCAAAGGAATTGGTGGAGCTTAAGGCTTAGATTCAGGAGTTGTTGGACCGAGGCTTCATCGGGCCAAGTGTTTCACCTTGGGAGCGCCTTGGTACTCTTCGTCAAGAAGAAGGACGATGCGATGCGGATGTGTATAGACTACATCGCCAAACCGAATAAGTGATGATTAAAAACAAGTATCTGCACCACGGATAGATGACTTGTTTGATCACCAAGAAGAATGCGTCTGTATTTTCAAAGATCGATCCGAGGTCCAGGTACCATCGGTTGAAAGTTAAGAAGCGGATATCCATAAGACGGCGTTTGGACTCGATGCGGCACTACGAATTCCTTGTAATGCCGTTTCGGTGACTAACGCTCGGCGCACTTTTTATGGATATGATGAATAGGGTGTTTTAGCAAAGATGTCTGGACCGTTTAAATCGTGGTTTTTATTGACGATATCTTGGTATATTCAAGGTCGGAAGAAGAGCATGATGCACACTTGAGAGTGGTGTTGCAGATTTTGAGGGAGAAGCAACTTTACGCTAAGTTCAGTAAGTGCGAGTTCGCCAGGAAGTGACGCGTTTTTGGGTCATGTAGTATCGGTGAGGATTAGAGTAGATCCTTGGAAAGTTGAATCAGTTCTAGATTGGAAACCCCCTAAGTCAGTGGCGGAGATTCGGAGTTTTCTGGGTTTGGCAGGATACTACCGAAGATTTGTAGAGGGTTTCTCGTTGATCGCAGCACCGATGACTAAGCCGTTAAGGAAAGGAGTTCCGCTTCGTTTGGGTGAGAAACAGCATGAGAGAGCTTTGATAAGTTAAAGAAGATCTTGACCAAAGCTCTGCTTTAATTCAACTTTGAGGTCGGTAAGGAATTCACGATGTCTCGCGATGCATCACATACAGAGATTGGGTTGTGTCTTTGATCACGCAGAGGGTAAGGTTGTGGCTTACGCTTCTCGGCAGCTGAGGCCACACGAGGTCAACTATCCGACGCACGATTTGGAGCTAGCAGCTGTAGTCTTCGCTCTAAAAATCTGGAGGCATTACTTGTACGGTGAGAGATCGATAGTCTACACAGATCATAAGAGTCTGAAGTATCTCTTGACTCAGAAGGATCTGAATTTGAGGCAGCGTAGATGGGTTGAGTTGCTCAAGGATTACGACTGTTCGATTGAATATCATCCGGGCAAGGCTAACGTGGTGGCAGACGCGTTGAGCCGTAAGGTTGTTTCGGACTTAAGAGCACTGTTTGCCCATTTAAGTTTGTATGACGACGGAAGTATTTTGGCAGAGTTACAGGTTAAGCCTACTTGGGTTGAGCAGATCAAAGAGAAACAGTTAGAGGATGAGGTTCTGAGTGCGCGAAAGTTACAGGTGCAAGATGGTGGTTTGGAGGGTTACAGTTTGTCTAGTGACGAGGTGTTGTGTTTCCAAGGTAAGGCATGTATGCCTAAGGATGTTGAGCTAAGACAGAAGATTCTTCAGGACGCACATAGCAGTCCTTATGCTATGCATCCTAGAGGTAGCAAGATGTATAGAGATCTTAGAGAGCAGTTCTGGTGGCCGGGTTTGAAGAAGGAGGTGACAGAGTTTGTCGGTAAGTGTTTGACGTGTCGTGCAGTCAAGGTGAACATCGCCATTCTGGCGTGGGGTTGCTTCAAATGCAAGTGAAGATTCCTCGATGGAAGTGGGAAAGAATAACTATGGATTTCGTCAGTGGTTTACCGCTTACGCCAAGCAAGAAAGATTCAGTTTGGGTTATTGTGGACCGTTTGACTAAGTCAGCCCATTTCATTCTAGTGAGAGTGGATTATTCACTTCAGAGGTTGGCAAAGCTTTATGTGTCAGAGATAGTGAGGCTGCACAGTGTACCAGTTTCGATTATCTCGGATCAGGATCCCAAATTTACGTCGAGGTTTTGGAGAGCATTGCATCAGGCTCTGGGTACTCGTTTGGATTTCAAAGACTTTTTTTTCACCCATGATCGGACGGCAATGGAAAGAGTTATTCAGATCTTAGAGGATATCTTTGAGAGGTTGTGTTCGGATTTGAGAGGGTAGTTGGGAGGAGTTTCTACCGTTGGCGGAGTTTGCCTATAATAATAGTTACCAAGCAAGCATTAAGATGGCTCCATACGAGGCGTTGTGCGGCGGAAGAAGTGTCGCCACCTACGTGTTGGACGAGAGTTAGGTGAACGCCGCTTGTTGGGACCCGAGTTGGTTCTTTGAGACCGAGGACAAGGTTAGGTTGATTCGTGCTCGATTAAAGGAAGCTTGGATCGGCGTGAAGTCATATGCCGACCTTAAGAGGAGAGATATAGAATTATTGTGGGGACCAGTTTTCTTAAAGGTCTCGCCATGGAAGAAGGTCTTTGAGGTTCGGCGAGAAAAGGCAAGTTAAGTCCGAGGTTTATTAGGCCGTATAAGGTGTTGAGACGAGTAGGACCATGGCGTATCGCCTTGAGTTGCCAGTGAGAGCTAAGTCAGATTCACGACGTCTTTCACGTGTCGATGCTTCTGCGTTATCGTTCGGATCCGTCACATGTTGTGGCGATGGAAGAGATCGAGATAAACCCGTTTGACTATGGAAGAGGAACCTGTGCGGATTCTAGATCGGGATGTGAAGGTTCTGCGCAGAAAGTCTGTGCCTTTGGTTAAGGTACTTTGGCGGAATCATGGAGTGGAAGAGGCCACGTGGGAACCCGAGGAGATGATGAGACAAAGAATACCCGCAACTCTTTTGACTGTGTAATTTCGAGGCCGAAATTATTTTAAGGGGGGTAGAACTGTAATATCCCGGGTTAGGGGCTATTCTGTTGTGACTTTGTTTGCATGTTATTGGATCGTTATGTTGTCGTTTGTGTGATTTCGGGGCTTAGTTATGAGCTAGAAGTAAGCCGGAATAGGTGGGAAAATTTTAGTTTTTGAGCTAAGGTATGAGGAGCAGAGGTAGTTGGGGCTTAAGAGTTTTAATTGGCAAGAGTTATCACAAAAAGGGAGCTGGTGTAGTGGCAAGCTAGACGCCACTAAGGCTTTGTGTGGGTAACGCCTAATGCAAGGGTGTAGGCCTTGTGTTCGAGCTGCGGAGTGGCCACTTTTTGGCACTCATTTTGACGGCATGGAGGGAGGAGTTTGTGGCAGTTCAAACTCTGCCTAAGACTAAGTCTTCCCATTTGAATCATAGGTGGAGAGTGAGTTTAGGAGGTTGACTAGTTCAACCATTTTGAATTAGTGGAGGTGAGCAATTGGTGGGTTTATGGCCGAATTTTAGGGAGTTGGGAGTGGGGGTAGTGACGGCTTGGTGTGGGGAAGTGGTAGTCTTAGAAATTCATTTTGGCATTCTTGGCATTTTTGTGGTCACTTTGTTTCTAACCAAAGTTTTTCCTTTGTCAATAGTCTAAGCCGAATCTTCTCCAAGTGAGTCTCTCATTTTTTCCCTTTTCAAAACCGAAAGTTTAAGCACACTTGCCGAATTTTCTTTGTTTGTTTTCTCCTAATCTTCTCTTGATAGCCGAATGTCCCTTGAAGACACACCCTTGGTTTGTTTTCTTTTACTTTTGCTTTTGGCCAACCTAGCATCCCACTTGCATCCTTTTTCTTTTGAAACCTTGATAGTCGAAAGTTCTCTCCAAAGCCTTCTTCTCCATTTCTTTTTCTTTCCAAAATCGAAGTAGTTCCTTGGTGGCGAATTTTGGAAGGGTGGTGAACGTGTTGGGTTCTTGTTTTCATTCGGTTGGTGGTAGGTAAGGGTTGGCTGAATGGCCAGTTCTCTGTTCTCTCTAGTGCTATGTTGATTTCGAATGGCTAAGCCTATATTGGTTATGATTGGAAGGGTTAACCTTTTGTTTAAACATCTCGTTATAGGGCATTCGGGATTCAAGCGATCAACAAGAAAGTTTTTATCTGAACTCGATTGATTGGTAAGTGATGGTGAGATGTTTGTTCATGATTTATTCGTTTAGCTTTGATTAAGCCTAAGGGTTCAAAGGATTAACCATTCTCTTTTTAAGGTGGAGCCGATTGTTGAAGGAGGAACCATTGGGGTTCGGGTTTGGTAGGAAACCAAACATTTGCAAGGTAAGGGTTGATCGATAAACCCTTTTGGTTTAAGTGGTTATGGCCGAATGGTCTTAGTGCCTAACCCCTATGTTTGGCCGATTCTAGGAGCAAGGCATTCGAGGATCTAGACGCGGGTTCTTTGGGATTAAGATCTTCGTTATTTCGGTGTGTAAACTAACACACCGAAACTTAGTAATATTGTTAATAAACTGCTTTGTCCTGTTAAAAATCATAACAATTGTGATGGATAATTGGATACCCAAATGGGGTATGTATGCGGATCCGGTAAGTCTATCTTATTACGAGTTCTATTGTGATACCCGTGATGTATGATTTATGCTATGTATGCTATGAGATGTATTTTGGGGCATGTTGGCATGTATTACATGATGTGCATCGATATGACATGTTGGGTGATTTGAGAGGAGGGGATTTGATATCCGTGTCTTTGGGACACTTTGTGACTTTGGGTCACCAGAGGTTTGGCACCTCCAAAGGTTTGGTACCACAGATTGGTATTGTGACTTTGGGTCACGGAGGTTTGGCACCTCGGCGTCGTCCCAAAGGGCTTAGTACCACGGTGGGTTGGCCCCACGATTGATTATACGATTGACGCCAGGTGATTTGGTATCACACGCGATGGGTTGGCCCCATCATCGGATTGTGTGATCGCGGTCACCAGTTGTTTGGTACCACATGTGTCTTTGGGACACCAGAGGTTTGGCACCTCATTGCGACTCGTCCCTGTGGTTTGACACCACCGTGGATTGGCCCCACATGTGAGATACGGGATTGTTGCTAGTGATTTGGTATCACGCGATGGGTTGGCCCCATCATCGGATTATTCGTGACTTTGGGTCACCAGTGGTTTGGCACCACCCTTATGGATATCGTGACTTTGGGTCACCAGTGGTTTGGCACCACCAGTGGTTTGGTACCACACGGGGTAGAAAAGGAGATACGGATGGTTAGGATCGGGTTGCATTAATTGTGTTGCTATGTATGATGTGTGTTAGCATGTTGCTTTATCGGAGGCGGATTTAAGCAATTGAGTCATCCGACTCACCCTCTCCTTTGACATTTCAGGTGACTCGTAGACGCGGACATGGAGCCGGGATGGACTCGGGGTGCTCATGCCATGCTTAATAAAGTTTTACTCAGACTCTATCATTTGGGTACTTTAGTTTTATTACTTTATTTGGGTCTTACTTTGGATTGTAAAAGGCCTTTAAAATATGTTTTATGTTGTTTATGTTTTAAATTAGATTTTAATATGCCTTAACAAAATAATTGGGTTGAAATTGTACTAAAACTTGGAAAGATAATGATTTCAAAATCATAACGCAATGTGTTTTAAAATATACCATCGGGTATCTCACTATGTTTTGATATAAAGTAAACTCAAATGATTTTCAAATCAAACACGGTATTCTATTAAGTTTCAAAAAAATGTTTTATGTAACACTAAGAAACTATTGAAGTTTTAAATGGAATAAACTCGTTTTAACTACACATTTTGGCTAAGTTTTCAAAAATTTCCGAGTTTCAAATACACCATTTGATTTCAAACAAGTCTACTCATAGTTTCTTTAAATACACTACATAGTGAAGAGTTTTCATCCGGTTTTTAAACGAAAAATCTAAACCTCTTAAGTAAGATTTCCCCGTAACATACCCGATTCGGACGTGGTGTCTTGTCCGGGTTTGGGGTGTTACACTAACACACGATCAGCGGACTACCTCTGTGGATTTCATAGGGCCTCTCCCCTATGGTTTACACCTATCTGCCATCATGGCATACTTTCTTATGATGCCCTTAAGTATTTCATCCATGGTCTTACTCATTATACCTGGCTGCCATAGCATCTGTCATCTATGGTCTTACTCCTTATACCTTATACCGGGTCAGCATGGAATCTTTCATCCATGGTTTTACGCTACGTAACTCATACTAGATTGCCATGCCATCTTTCATCCATGATCTTATGCCATATACCGTCATCACAATGTCTCCCCAAAGGATCAATCGATACCACCGTCGCAGTAAATACCGTTCCATTATTTCATTTCCTAAATCTTCCTCCCATTATCTCTTTTACACCACTTAACCTTGATGCTTGACCATTGCAATGTTCCTTGCGCAAGGTTCGAAGCTTCTCCCAAGGCGGTAACTAAGGGTTCAATTCCCATTTCCCATGCTAGCTTCATCTATCCCATAGAGGTTTTCCCCCAGATATCATGCAATATATGCATCTAATCATCATCTACCTTAAGCCAACAAAAATCAACCTATCATGACACTACGATCCTACTCATACACAGACTACTCATACTTTCCCTAGTTCATGCAAGCAACATAACATCATTCATCACCCAGAAGCAAGCTGCAAAAACTCATCTTATTTTCTTATCTTTATCATCGAGGCTTGCCCAAATTCTAGTGTTTCCTTAGACCTGGTAGCTTTCCCTTGATATTTCTTTCATTCAAGACATCCACGCCAACAACTACTGCAACATGCAAATTTCCCAAGGCTACAACCTCTTCTCCTTCAAGACGGCTGAAGAAGAAGATGATAATTTAGAAGGGAAGAAGGTGTAAACAAGCTTAAGGAATTCCCCCTTCTCTCATCCTCCTACCTATATATATACATTCTTATGGCATGATTTTCATAGAACGTCACCACCACTCAATCCTAATTATTATGTTTTCCACTATGTAACTAGTCGGTCTCATAACTTATTGACTAAACCCAGCCTTATACCTATTTATCCAATCCAAATCTTTATATCATCAAAAACCAAATTACATCATATAAGTACATACATTTACTAAAACTTATTACACATAAATTACATGTAACCACAACCAAAATGCCTATATGTATACATTCAGTTTAGTCCACTTCTTAATAAGTCATTCCATCATACAAAACATATCAAATATACATATATAAATCACATAACCAAGTTCAACATATCTAACTTAAAAACATATCACATACTTACCTATCATGAACATATACCATAATCAAATATGCATAAATAGAAACTCATTTTTCAACGACCATTATCAACCATAAACTTAGAACCCAAATCAATCAAAAGAAGATAAGCTATTTTCACATGGCCATTATTTACATACAAAGCACCGAATTCCTAATCCACCTTTTACTATGCTATACATGCCATATATTAAAGTTTTCAACTTAGTAAAATACCAAAGGAAACTGTCGATAGTATGAGTAGTCTTGCTGACGATCCCCGAGCTTGTAACGTATATCCAAATCTATAAACAGAAGTAAACAAGAATACACACAGAGTAAGCTATTTAAGCTTAGTAAGTCATAAGTAAATATATATACCAACTATTATATATTAACACTAAGTTAACAAAGCCGAATATACATGTTCTCAAATACAAGGTTATCATTTAAATCTTTCATGCACATACCATATGGCTAATTGTACAAATACACATGAACTTATATAAATCTCACTATTAAAAATCACATATACCCCATTTGGTCGAATATACACAATCACATATACATTCACATTTTTCACGTTTGTAACTTTAACATTTATATAATCAATTCAACAACTGACTTACCTTATTTTCACATATACAATAGCATTTTATCAACTTACTTGCTCGATAAACATTACATATGCACTTACCAATTTGGCCGAATATAAAAGACACATATATGCTCATATCTAAAATTAATTCCATAATGTCATACTATTCATTTATAAGGTCGAATACACTTACTAAAATTTACATATATTCCTCATCGTTAAAAATCTATTGAAGCATACACTTATAATAAATCATTGGCATAAAGCCTGCTAGGCATAAAGCCTGAAACACACACACCGACACTATGCCTGCTAGACCCGAGGTCTGATATTCAGTCACCGGCAATAAGCCTGCTAGGCATAAAGCCTGATATTATCCACCGGCACAAAGCCTGCTAGACCTACGGTCTGATATTTATTCACCGGCAATAAGCCTGCTAGGCACAAAGCCCGATTAATTTCACCAGCTCAAAGCTTGCTAGGCCCAAAGCCCGAATAACGATACTATAAAGTCACACCACACACATTTTCATATATCGAAACTTTTATACACTTCATAATCTTTGTATGGATTTTCTAACATCATATCTCAATCGAATCAAACTCAAGTATATTAAAGTCTATATTTACTCACATTCTGCTACTCCAAATTAATGCTATAAAATTTCCAAATCGGTATATACTAAATTATATACATAAATTACAATGTTTTATTGCTTAAAGACTTACCTCGGACGTCAACAGTCGGTAAAATCAACTAATTGACTACTTTCGTTTTTCCCTGGTCCAGATCTGATTTATTTGGTTCTTGATCTAAACATATTCAAATTAAGCTTGTTTAAATACCATTCCATTCAATTTAGTCTAAAAACACATAAATGGGAAAATTATAATTTTGCCCCTAACATTTCACACTTTTTACAATTTAATCATTTTTGCACAAAACACAAAAAACACAAAATTTCACATTACCCATGCTTGGCCGAATATTACCTATATTCTTAAAAGTCCATACATTTCATTTATTTCACATTTTAGTCCCTCAAAAATTTATTTTTGTAATTTAGTCCAAATTATTCAAAATCATCAAAAATTTAAAGACAAAACATGTTAATCTAACACATATATTTCATATTTCATCATCAAACAAAAAAAAAAAAAATAACAAGCTATCATCAATGGCTCAACTCAAAATATTCATCAAAATCAAAAATTGAAGCATGGGTTTTGTACATCTCATAGCAACGATCTCAAAAACGTAAAAATTATCAAAAACTGAGCTTAATACGTACCTTAATTAAGTCCAACAATGGCCGAACACCCTAACGTCTTTTCTCTTTTCTTTTTGTTTTAACTTTCGGCCATGGAAACAAATAATAACTTTGGCTTTTTAATTTTTATGATAAGTTATTATAATATATAACATTATATTATAATATAAATTTTAATTATAATAAATAACATATAAAACATATCAAAATGACATGTGCCGTCCACTACCTTTGAAAAATGGGCTATTTTCCCTTTAAGGACTCCATATTAAAAAGCCACTATCAACTAAGCGCTTACGCTATAGTTTGTAACTTTTACCTTTTACGTGATTAAGTCATTTTATTAAATCGAATACCTAAACGGCGAAATTCAGTCACGAAAATTTAAAACCAACAAATTCACACACAATAAACACACAAAATAATTTTAAAATATTTTTAGACTCGGATTTATGGTCCCGAAACTACTATTCTGATTAGGGTCAAAATCGGGCTGTTACACTAGATTCTCAAGATTTCTCACTAGTGCCCCCAACTTCCCATTACTATTCAATCAGCTCACTGACTCCTCCCAAAGTTTGGGTATTTTTGGAATCCGAGTGTGACAACTCCCCCACCCTAAAAAAAAAATTATCTTCAAAATTTTCACTTGGAGTAAGTCTGAAGTAGCCACGAAATAAAATTGTCCTTCTTAGGACAATCCACTCTTAACTTAGAGGCTGACATCCCTATCCTCCTAGGTAGTCTAGCCTATTCGCAAGATTTTAAATCATTCTGCCCAAGTGGCAGGCTTGAACTTCTCATGAGTAGAGACTATCCATTTATACACGATTTCTCGGCTTTCCTGGCGGAGTATTTAGCGCACCCTGCATCAAAGTCATGAGACTGAGTCTTAATTTGAGCGAGTATCTTTTCTAGAGGATGATTAGTAATCATTTGGCTCTGGCGGACATTCCCGCTAATTATCGAGGGGTTTAGGAAGGAAACTTTCCCTTTTTATAGGTGTCACTCATCAATTACGAGAATTTGAATCGTTTGATTTATTGCAACCAAAATTCTCTTTTATGTTTGGCTATTTAAATCGATACGTGAAGTAAAGGGGTATGCTGCTTGAAACTCTCCCTCTTTTCGTTGTCGATTAAGTTACTCTAACATTTACCTCGCTTATACTTCTTCATTCTTCCCCATTGGAGTTCGCTTCCTTTTTTCCTTGAATACCCCTTGCAGATTTCTCAGGTTCGCTTCCTTTTTTCCTTGACTACCCGCTGCAGATTTCTCAGGTAATTTCTCAAGGCTTTGCCGTGTCTTTTCCTTTCTTGTTGTCATCCCTAAAATGGTTAGGGTTAAACATAGTTATAACGAGGGGGTCAACTATCACAACAGTAGCGGTAAGAAGGGTTGTGGCGGAAATGATGAGGGCGAAGAGGTTGGGCCTAGTTCTCGTGGAACATATACTATAACACCCCTTACCCGAGACCTTTGCTGGAGTCGAGTATGTGGCATTACTAGACTTGACTACTAATTCGGGGTATAAAAATTAAAACTGTCCTACTGCGTCATGCTGACTAAATTGACCATAACTTGAGTTACAAAACTTGAAATTTGGATCCATAAATTTTCCTTGAAACTAGACTCATATATCTTCTTACAATAATTTTTCCAGAATTTTTCATATGGCCAATTAGTACAGTTTATTCATCAAAGTTTCCCCTATTTCACTGTTTGATGGTTCTGACCTATCTTTACAAAAACTCATTTATCTCATTGTACAGAATTTCAATAATGTTCTTGTTTATTCTAATAAAAAATAGAATCATTAAGGTTTCTAATCATATAAACTATGCTCCATGATTATTTTTGTACAATTTTTAACAATTTTTCCAATACAGAACAGGGAATCACGAAGTCATTCAGAACCAGTCTCACTAAACTTTAAATATCTCATAATATAAAATTCCTTTTCCTACTTTGTTTATTTCATATAAAAATAGACATGATAAACTTTAATTCTATATCTTATTCACTCTCTAATTCCATTTCTCCTATTTTTGGTGATTTTTCAGAATCACGTTACTGCTGTTAACCAAAAACTGTTTCATTTAAACTCCAAACATTAATCATACTTATACACAAAAGTATAGCCATTTTCGCATGGCTTATATACATTACAAAATATCATCCAAGTATTAAGCTAGCCTATACATGCCTTAAGTTCAGAAATCCAAACTTTAAATATACCAAAGTAAGTCGATAGTGTGGATGACTTCGTTGACAATCCCCTGAGCTCGTAGCTTGATCTATATCTATAAAACAAAATGAAAAATACACAGAGTAAGCTAACTTAGCTTAGTAAGTCTTAAGCAATTATAACTACATGATCAAACATTCATTATTATACACCAAATCATTTTATAACCTTAATAAAATCACATAGTACAATTTGATCATCTTAGCCGAATACCATCAATTTAATAAGTACCATATACAACTTAACTCCATACAATCGAAAGTACATATATTTATATAAGTAATTCCACATGTCCGAATGTATATCCATAAAATCTCCATATGGCCGAACTTATTTATGTATAAATACTCATACATCCATTGAATACTCTAATGTTGCAAGTAAACAACATCAAATCAATATCATATTATCCACTTAATCAATAAACATCACATATAATTTGTACTTAAGTCAATACATACCTTATGGCCAAATAATCAAATTCAGTTGAATAAGCTTAAGCTTGTTCATTTGCCACCATAATTCAATCATTTCGTAAGCATAAGCTCGTATTATAAGTCACCGATATAAAACTTGCTAGGCATAAGCCTGAATCACACACCGGCACTAAGCCTGCTAGACCCGAGGTCTGATAATCATTCACCGGCAATAAGCCTGCTAGGCATAAAGCCCGATAAATTCACCACCCCAAGGCTTGCTAGGCTCATAGCCCGAGCAAAGAATACTTTAAATTTTCTCCCCTGAATCATTTCATATATCGAATCTTTTACGCATTTTGAACTCATTATACGAACATTCAATAGCACATATCACACAAATAACTTAACCGAATCAATTTTATACTTAGCTAAATTCGGCTAATTCACATATAATTACAATAATTCCAAATTTCAGCATATGCTAATTTACTTAAAATAATATATGATGATTATTTGCTTAGAGACTTACGACACTTTCATTTACCTTTATTAGGTATTTTGGTCCTTGAAGAAATGAAAAAGCGATAACTCACACACCCAAAGCTTGGTAATAAATCCGCACACACAGTGCTCGGTAAATAAATCCTTCCCTCAACCACATAAACATATATATATATTCACTATCCATATTTTCTATGCCCCAATAAAACATCTATTAATCGTAGTTCATGCTCCCATCTTAACCCACCATATTCGGCAACCATCAATACATATACAACTATAATTATATATCAAAGTTAACTCTCGTTAATTATTGATTTCCATCACATTCGGCTAACATATAATATAAAAGCCAAATCGTCAATTTCAATACAACCATAATCCTTCTCTATTTATTTCCATATAGACAATCTCCAAATATAAATATACATATATGCGCATACTTATATTACCCAAAATAAATTAAACTCACATATTCATATATATATATATCATTAGCTCATTCAACTTATGATTAATAATATAGATAAAAGAAAATTTAATTTCTCCAATTGCTTATAACTTACATCGGAAGTCGATAATTTTGGATTTCCCGGCTATTCGTCCACCTTTGTTTTTCCACGATCTAAAACTTTCTCCTTTTGTCATTGATCTAAATGATACATATTTATTCAATTAAAAGTAAAATCACATAAGTATACAATTTGCCAACTTACCCCCCAACATGTACAATGTTTATAAAGAAATCCTTAGAATTTAAAACTCAAATTATCAAGAATGTAATTGTCCCTTTCAATTGCCGAATGTTTGACATCTCCCTACAAGTCTTTATAAATCATTCATATAATTATTTAACACAATTAAATACAATAAGGTCAAGTACACAAAATAAATTATGGCCGAATATGCTATCTCAATGAACACCTTCCTATTTTTATTATTTTCAATACATAACCAAACATTAAGCTAAAAAAATATTATAAATGTTCATCCCATAATTTAACCGAATACAAAGAGCACCCCTATGCTTAAATCCAAGGTAATTTCATAACATTCATACACTTTAATCCACTACTCTCCATTCTATCTAAGTATTTTTATTTTTTATTTTTTTTAATCAAGCACAACATTTCAAGAGAACTCATCCATGGCCTAATCTTAACATGCTTAACTCCCAAAAATTCTAACATGATTTTGATAGCATGCAAGCAATTAACGTAAATATGTAAGGATTTTGCCAAAACAAAGCTCAAGCACCTACCTTATCACTACATGCAAAGCCGAATGATGGAGGTTTAAGCTTCCTTCATCTCTTTCTAAGAAAAATCAGTGAAGATGAAGATGGAAAAAGAAAAGATGAAAGAAAAAATGTTTTTCGTTGTTTAATAATATCCATGCTTATTTTATTTATTTAACATTCACTAACTAAATAAATTATAAAATAATCAAACATTGATGATTCTCATCATGTTTGCCGTCCACTCACATTGACTTAGGGAAATTTAATATGCAGGTCCCTTGATCCAAGAAGCAATTCAATTTAATCACTCCTTTATAGAGATTAGCTATTTCACTAATTATGCACTTTAATCCTTTCAACTAAATTAGTCACCCAGACACAATAATTTATACATAATATTATAACATATACTTGACCACATAACCTAAATATCAAATAAACAATTAAAATACTTTTCTAACACGGATTCGTGGTCCCGAAACCACTGTTCCGACTAGGGTCGTAATTGGGCTGTTACATATACTCCAGTGGAGACCATCCTTGTAACAGTCCGATTTATACCCTAGTCGGAACAGTGGTTTTGGGACCACAAATTCGAGTCCGTATAATATTTTAATATTATATTCTGTGCTATTGATATGTGGTTTAGCATGTGGTATATTTTCGTAAGTGAATTTGTCTGTTCGTGTGTTTAATTTGAGCAAAGGATTGATTTGCATTAAATGTGAAAGTTGAATGCCATTTGTTGATGTACTTATGTGTTGTGGCTTTTTAAAGTTATGGCCTTAAATGGCAATTGAACCACTATTAGTTACTGGGTGGATTTGGTAAAAAATGACCTTGTATAATATGTTTTATATATTTTATTTTGAAGGTTAAATTTGGAAATGAGTTATTAAGTTATATTATGGTAAAATAAAGCATCAAAAATGGCCATTTCTATTCATTCATGACCGAATATTAGAGAAAGAAGAAAAGCTTTAGTTCTTTTGATTTTCGGCATTTCTAAGCTTGAATTCAAGGTATGTTTTCGATCGGTTTTTGATAATTTCTACGTTTTTGCAATCGTTGCTTCGAGAGCTATCAAACCCATGTTTTAATTTCATGAATTGATGAAGTTTGTGTAAAATGCCATTGAGGTTATGTTGAGATTTGTGATGTTTTAAGGTGTTAAATGATAGATTGGTGGTGGATGAATATGTTTTGTTCTTGAAGTTTTGATGAATTTAGTTAAATGGGGCTAAATTGAGAAAATGGCAAATTGAGGGACTAAATTGTGAAATTGATGAAAAATGTGGGCTTATATGTGATGTATGAATATTCGGCTAAGCATGTGTATGGGTAGGTTTTATGAATTTGATGTTTTTAGAAAAATGGAATAAATTGCTAAATTGTGCAAATATGAGGGTTATTTTGCAAATAATCTTAAATGTATGTCCTTGGTTTGAATTGAATGAATTAGTGAATAAAAGGGTTAATTCTGAATATGTTTAGATTAAGAATCGAGGAAAACAGATTTAGATCGTGGGAAAGCAAAAGTTATCGAGTAGCTATTTTTTATTCCGATAAAACTGAATCCGAGGTAAGTCACTATACAAATAAATGAATATGTATGCATTTGTAATTGTTCATATGTTTAATGATGATAATGAATGCTTATGAGAGGTATGTAATTGAATTCCGAGATAAGTTCGATATAGTAACTAAGTCTGAGAAGCACTGTACGAACCTAGGAATAGATAGGATTGGCTAAGTCACATCACGTCATCGATATCTGTTCTGTTTTTATCATGTAAGACCACGTCTAGGATGTTGGCATTGATTTGAGATTCGTGTAAGACCCTGTCTGGGACAGTGGCATCGGTATCGGATTATGTGTAAGACCACGTCTGGGACGTTGGCATCAATATGAGCTTTATGTATAAGACCACGTCTGGGATGTTGGCATCATTATGATCCTTACGTGTAAGACCATGTCTGGGACATTGGCATCATTCTGATTCATGTAAGAACCTATCCGGGACAGTGGCATCGATATCTGAGTACATGTAAGACCTCGTCTGGGACGATGGCATTGTACTACTATTCCGAGCTTCTGAGTATTTTACTGGATTTCTGTAACATCTTTAAATAGGGGCTAGTATGATTGAATTATTTGCAAGTGAATGGCTTGATTGTGATGTTAATTAAGGTGTCTTAGGGTCTAGGTATGAGCCAAGGGTAGGCCCCAGCTATAGGAAAAATTTTATTTTTGAGTAGTGGATAAGGGGAGCTATAGTGGCTTGGTGTTAAGAGTATTATATGGTAAGTTTTAGCACAAGAGAACCTGTGGTAAAGTGGAAAGGAGGCACCACTCAGAGCCTTGAGGAGTGATGCCACAAGCAGGGGAAGGGAGCTGAGGTTCGAGCTTCAGAAATCCCTCTTTGGGAATTTCTTTTTAACGCCAGAGAGGTAAGGAGTTGTGCTCAGTTAGAACTCTGGTGGAGAACTGTTGATCAAGTCAACAAATTCAAAATGGATGGAAGAGAGAAAATTATGGAGTTTGAACAATTCAAACTCGTTTGAATGATTGGCCAGGAGGAGTTTGAGGAGTTGGCTGAAATTTGAACACTGAAAAGGAAGGGAGAAGTCGGTTGGGGTGCTTTAGGGAGGTGGCCGAATGTGGCTAGTAAGGGATGCAAATTCGGCTTGTTGGAAAAGCATTTCTAAGCTTCTCAAGTCTTCTTAGATGTGCCGTGAACAAAACCCTCATCATTTCGTTTCCTTTTCTTCTCTAATTTGGCCATAACCGAATGTGCTCCTAAAGCCTCTTACCTCTTTTCTTCTCTTCCCAGTCTCTGCTTTGTTTCTTTTTCGAAACCTCTTTGGTCGAATCCCCTCAAAGCCGATTTTCCCCTATTTCTTTATCTTCTCTTCCTTACATTGTTTCAAAACCGAATCAACACCCTACCCCCTTGATCGACTGTTTTTCTTCTATCAATCCCTCTCTTGTGCCGAAAACATATAAGTTCTCTTCTTTTGTTGCTAAAGCCGGATCACCCTCTCTTGTCGAGTGCTACCTTATTCATTCTCTTCTTCTGAGGTTCATAGCTGAAACTCAACACTTAGAGAGGTAAGGTTTCGATATTTCTTTTGATCGTGTAAGACCGGATCTCTTTCAATCTTTATTTTTTTTTGTCATTTCTTAAGGGAAGTGGAAGCCGGGATTTGACAAACTGATGGTTGGTGATTTAGTCGACTACTCCTAGTCTTATAATCATCCTTCAGGTTTTGTAACAGTGAATCGAAGTCATCATTCCTTTTCCAATCGGTTCCGTTAAGAGCTGTGGTAAGGGGGAGATTGTCATCACATTGCTACTTGTTTATCATGTCTAGTGTTTATTTGAAAAGCCGAAGGCTACTCGTTTATCATGTCTAGTGTTTAGCCGATTGTAGGGGGAGATTGTCATTGCATTGCTTCGGGATTTACTTAAGGATCGAAAATAGTTAAGGTAAGATTGGTTGTCTTGTGCGTTAACTCTTCGAGATTTCTTGGTTAAGCCGAATGGCTCTGTGCTAATGATGTTGTGGTAACCGAATATAGGAAGAGGGAGATCAAACGTTTGGGTTCCTGGGTTTCACTCGATTCGTGTGTAGATCTTATTTATCAGGATCTGTTAGTCTTGTTAGTAATCAGTTGTGTATCTCTTACACACTTCATGATTGATGTATAATATGTTAATAACTTAAACATGGATAAAAGCCGGAAAATATGTTGATTTCATATGGTACCCTTAGGGGTATGAGCAAGGACTCCGGGTAAGACCGCTTTGGTGATACTTGATTTCTGATGAAATTGTATATGTTATGTTTTGATATGTGTTAAATGATTAAGCATGTTAACATGGTACGTATATGCATGTGCATTATTGCGGGTGTATTGAAAGGAGGGGAAAGATATGATATCTGTGACTTTGGGTCACCAGTGGTTTGGCACCACCAGTGGTTTGGTACCACAATTGATATTCATGACTTTGGGTCACCAGTGGTTTGGCACCACATTGGATTTAGCGACTCGTCCCAGTGCCTTAGCACCACAGTGGGTTGGCCCCACATTTTATAAAAAGGGATTGTCGCCAGTGATTTGGTATCACAAAGTGGGTTGGCCCCACATATGGATTATTCGTGACTTTGGGTCACCAGTGGTTTGGTACCACATTTATACTTTGATATCAGTGACTTTGGGTCACCAGTGGTTTGGCACCACCAGTGGTTTGGTACCACACGGGGTAGAAAAAGGAGTTGTGGATGGCTAGGTTTGGGTTGCATGATATATTTGCTTGATTATGAATTGTGTAAGAGTGTTGCTATAATCGGGAGGGGGATTATGCACTGAGTCTTGGTGACTCACCTCTTCCCTTAACTTTTTCAGGTGACTCGTTGATCGCGGATGAGGAGCCGGGTGGACTCGAGGTGGCCATGCTAAATTGCTTTTTGGTTTTACATCGACTTACTGATTTGGGTACTTTGTTTTAATTTGGTTTTATTTGGGTTTGTAATAAGGCCACTTATTTTATATTTTCGGGATTATTTTATCTGCTTTAAGTTTTATCAAATATTGCTTAAGTAACCTACTTGATCTATTTTAATAACCTGATAATCAATGTTTTCTAAATTGTACAACTCGACGAGTTTTCTAAACTTTACTATCGGGTAAGAATAAGTAAAGTACTAATGCTAGTTGGGCCAAACTACTTTCAAACTAAGTTAACGCAAAGTCTAAGGTTTTAGAAATAGTTTCCAGTTTATATCCAAAGAAGATCGGGCTTTCCTAAAAGTAAATGGTTTATAAAATAGATAAGGACACAATGTTTTCTCAAAGAGTTTCTTCTTTCACTCAAAGATTTTCAAGTATCCAATCCGTTTTCAAAAAGCATTTTCGAATTTACAATTTGTTTAGTTCAAAGACTTTTATCCCATGACACGCCGGATTCGGTCGTAGTGTATTGACCGGGTTGGGGTGTTACAATTTCCTTATGGTTCAACGGGCAAGTCTGAAATACGAATGATAAATCTGAGCTTTGATAGATTAAGTAAATAAATGTTCGATTCAGGTACGTTGATTATACATCAAATGTGTATATAAGGTAAGTGACTATGTGTTTTACATGAAAGCATATATGAAAAACTATGAGTTTGTGATTCTTGATTTGATAAATGTGGCAATTTGGCCAAGAATATGAATCAAAGTATAAATGTGAGAAATTTACCTTGTAGAAGAAATGCGCCAATGTGGTTATATGTTTATATGCTTTACATATCAAGTTTGTTTGTGTATTGACTTACTAAGCTTTTGGAAAGCTTACCCTATGTGTGTTTAATCTGTTTTATAGGTCGTCAAAGCTACTGAAGGCTCGGAACCATCACGGATCATCATCACACTACTAAAGCTTATTTTGGTACACCTTGGATATGTAAATAGCTAGATATGGCATGTATAGGCTAGTTCTTATTATGATTTGTAAAGTGAACTTAGCCATGTGATTTGGCTAGTTATGTTTTGGTATCATGCTTAGATAAATGTGAATTGAGAAGTTGTTTTGGTATGATTAGTTGATATATGACATGGTTGATATGGTAAGTTTATAGATGAATGATGTTTGGGCATAATTGAGATTTGGTCATGCAAATTGGTATGATTGGAATTGATTTGAATGATTAGATTGAATGGATTGTAGTATGATTCTCCTTAGTTATCAAATATGTATGATTTGGGATGACTATTTGGTATGTTTTAATGGTTATATGTGAATGAAATGGGATGATTTATGTTGCTTATAGGTTTGACCCTTGTGGGTGGCATTTTGGCCTTGTAAATGGCCTATAATGTCACACGGTTGTGGCACACGGGCGTGCCTAAGACCGTGGGAAAATTCGTAGAATGTTGCCTAAAAATAACACAGTCTTGACACGGGCGTGTCTTGTGGCCGTGGTGGGGAAGTCAGTATATGACCACGGTTAGGACACACGGCCGTGTCTGGTGGCCGTGGGGACCAAGTCAGTATATAGGCACGAAGGGACACATGGGGGTGTCTAGAAGCCGTGGAGGGCACACGGTCTCCTCCCACGGGCGTGTCTCCCCTGTATTTTAGAAAAGTTTCAAATTTTCATGGAATTTCATATGTGTTTCAGTTTAGTCTCGACTCAACTTCTAAGAATGATTAAATCCTCGAGGACCCGTTTAAGGGACATTATGTCTGAGAATGATAATTAAGTGTATGTTTTTGTCAGTGAATATTTCCGATCTGTCTGGTAACGCTCCTAACCTTAATCTGGCGACGGACACGGGATAGGGGTGTTACAATCCCATTCCATTGTATTACATCCCATGTGGAGATGGTCCGTGATTGGCTTTGTATGTGCACATTAAAACAAAGAATTTATAAAAAAAGTTTTAAAGACTTGTTTTACTACAAGTGTATAGGTTATTTGTAATATTTAAAGTTCCGATGGAACACGAAATATTCCAAGGGGTCAAACCTAAAAGAGATGGCGATTGAATAATAACTAGCATACGCAATAGAGTCTAAGCGACTACTAGAACAAGTTTATAGTACAACAAATCATAATAAGAGAATATTGCAAGTAAATTAGATATGCTCCTTTAAGGACTAAATTGCAAAGAATGTAAAATTAAAGTACTATCCAATAAAAACTAATAGGGGTTGGTTGACTTCGATGTGGTTCGCTGATCCTCGAAAAAAGGACTTAAATCGTGTAAATTACTAAGTGGCTCCATTTTATCTTCCGATCTCAATTTTATCGACTTAGATGAATTAGTTCCGATTTATCTTTCGACCTTATCAATTAATTCGGGACTAATGAGCGGGTGCACAACAAGATTACCTTTCAGTCTCACTTGCCTAGATATTTTTTTAGGGGCGTCGCTTCCTATGTTATTAGGTCTATTCAATTTAGCCTAACTTGTTACGATTTAGTTCTTCGTCCAAAGATTTTAGTTTACCCATATCTTATTCAACCAACCTCCTTTGAGGTTTAGCTACTCATACTCGAAGTGAACGAAATAAACATGGAAATGGAAAACAAAGCAACCATGAAAGTAAAGCTTAAGAAAAATATTAAAGTTGGGATTTTTATGCAAGAAAACTTAAAGAGCATGAAACCAAAGACATAGAACAAGAAAATTTAAAGCAATAAACATGAAAGAAATAAACTTTAACAAATTTTAAGTAAAAGAAACTGAAATACATTAAACTAAAGCTTAAAGTGTCTTGAAATCAAGGTATAAGGATTGAAAGTGTAAATAAACCTTAGCTAAAATAATAACTAACTTAACTAACAATAAGAACATCAAGAACAAAAAGTAAATACAGAAAATAAAGTCTAAACTAAGGTAGAAGATGAGAAAATAAAAACCCTAGAAAAAATACAGAGAAAACTAAGAGAAACCTAAAGAAAACTAAACCGAAAACTAATCTAATGTGTGTGTCTCTCCTACTCAGCAGGTTTTGATTGTTATTGTAACGACCCGAACTTGGGCCTAGTAGAATTGGACCTATTTAAAATTTTTGGGAATATGAGAACGGCATTATTTCATGTTGGACCTGTTAGGTGAGTGATTTTGGAAGGTTACTGAGTTTTAATGAAGTCCCGGGGATCAAACTTGGGCTTTAGGAAAATTTTGGTTTTAGGTGAATAAAACCATAAAAGTTAGTAACTAGGCTTTAAGAATAGTATATGCAGAAAAATGACACAAAAGGAGTTGTGGTCTAGTGGCAAATGGCGCCACATGGGAGACAAGGAGGTGACGTCACACAAGGAAGCAAGGGGTCCAAGGTTCAAGTCTTGGCGCTTGCATTTCATTTTGATTTATTTTTAAGTGAACTTAGACTTTGGCCCATAGATTTATATTTAGTTGCGCATGTTTTAAGACAACAAGGAGCTAGTTGGTAAAGTGGCTAGCGGCGTGGATTATGTTACAAAGGAGCTTGAGTTCAAATCCCATCGCAAGCAAAAAGGGATATATATTTTGCTAAGTTGGGACGGCCATAGTTTGTTTTGGATTTAAACTCTGCTGAAGGAGGGATCCCAAATTGGAAAGCTAGCAAGAGGGAAGGTGAGAAACTGGCTTTAAATAGAGCAATCTATGAGGAGTGTAAGCATACCTTGCTGGGCGTTTGGGCATAGGAGTGCTCGAAGCACGGATTAGCAACTTCAGATTCCCATCAAGTGTGTATTTTGCCCTACTCTAGTTGTAGAGCGAAAAATGCCGAAATGTTGGTCACACGGCAATGGTAGCCACACGAGCGTGCGAACATACGTGTGGGAGCTCTGACGCGATAGTTGAGGCCCTTATAAGTGTTCTCATGAGTCTAGGCTGTAGGCCAAGTAGGCCCAATGGGCCCATGGACCCATATGAATAAATTGTATGATTGTGTAGTAGATATTGAACTGGTCTATGTGAATCTCATATCTATGGCTAGATTTGGGCAAAATGGGCCACACGAGTGTGTGGGTCCATTTGGGCCGAGAATAGGCCTTAGGCCCATTTGCATCATTATCTCTGCTTAGATAACCTTGGTTTAACTGGGCAAATCGCAGTTTGATCGCTCTAATGAAGGTGACGGCTCTCCTAATTATTCAGTACAACTCGTAATCAGGTGTGTAATCTCACACCCCTCTGAATGATTGCACGTGGTGTTATGCGAATCGACCAAAAGCCGAAAAGCCGAAAAACTAGAATCTATGACCACTCGAGCGTGCGAACACTTGTAGTGGTAAATCGAAATGCGAATAATGACGGTAAGTCGTTGAGAGTGTCATGAGCACTCTCGCGAAACTGAGGCTGTAACGGGCCCGATCGAGCCGAAACGGGCCAAATAGACTATCCGGCTGTTAGAAAACTACCAAATGATGAATTCGAATGCGGAATCTGCAAATCCGAAATCGAAACCATGTGTTTTGGGCCACACGAGCGTGTGGGCCTGTTTGGGCCTAAAATCCATTTTAGGCCCAATAGTTCCATAGAGACCTAAAAAGGGTTCTGTGTCGCTCGAGGCGACAGTAGGCTTTCAAAAAGGCTGTTGAATGCGAAATTACCAAAATACCCCAGGAGGGTAAAATTACTAAAATACCCTTGGTGGGTAAATTATTGAAATACCCTCAGTGGGTAAAATTACTATTATACCCTTAAGGGTTGGTTAGCATGATTGTGTGTATTCTGTTTATCTAGTTATGATGGTAATTTATTTCATACATCATATTTGATATATGCTTTGCATACATGACATTCTGCATGGGATTGGGATATTGATGATCAGAGGAAGTGTATTCTGGTGGCTCTGCCACATTCTAATTCTGGTGGCTCTGGCACATTCTGTCTGGTGGTTATGCCACGTATATTCTGTTATTCTGGTGGCTCTGCCACAAATTCTGTGATGAGCAGCTTGTCTGCCATATTGGTGTGTTGGGCTGGGTGGGTTGACTTGGTCCCTACAGGTGTGTTGGGCTGGTACGGGGTTGTGTAGCGGATGGATTATTAGTTTGGGTTACATTACATTGTTTGCACTATCATGTTTATAGGGCTATGGCCCCGTCTGCTTCTGTATGGGCTTGGGCCTCGTTAATGATCGTTTAGGGGATTACACATTGAGTTCTCGTAACTCACCCCTCTGCTTTAACCTTGCAGGTGATCCCCAGCATTAGAGGATTTGGCGCAGTAGAGAACTCTGTGGTGGCCATACATCAGAGTACTACACCCAAACTTTAGTAAATTTCTGTTTTGCTTTATTTTGAGATTTATTTTAATTTGGGTTCTACATTTTGTAATAAGGCCATTGGACTATAATTTTTCTTTTAAGCTTTCATTTCAGTTTATTCAAAACTATAAACGATTAAACTCTGGATTTTCTTAAAAGATAATAACTGTTTTCAAAATATCGCATTTTCGCAGTTCACTGAATCTGATTTCTGTTCTAAACAAAGTTTTCAGAAATAACAATAATAACAATAACAACGTTTTTACAAGATAACCATAACAAGCACGGGATTTCTAAAAGAGTACGAACTTTTTAACGAACGCGAAAGTTTTACACAACCCTTCTATGTGACATGCTAGATCCGATCATAACGTCTAGGCCGGGTTTGGGGTGTTACAGTTATAAGGTGTTTTTTGATTATTTTTTGTTTCCAAAAATGCCCTTACACGGGTTTTTGGTGACTGGTGCTACCATTTTTGTCCAATTTGTCCCCTAAAGAAGGCGATATTGCGATACTCAGAAGTGGATATCGTGATTTGTCGGGCAGTTTCGATCCTTGGGGTCTTCTTTGAGAGGTGGATATCACAATACCAAAAGAGGATATCACGATACCAGTGAAGGGAGTCTCAAATCTTCAATACTATTGGAGGTATCGTGTTCCCAAGGGTTAGGATACCCTTTCCTTTGGTGCCGTTCTCGCTCATTTTTTACCTCCAACATGTCCCTACACCATTTAATCCCACGCCAGGCCTCCCAATGTCGCTGTTGGCTAAATTAGGTAATAAAATAGGCAAAAATGAGGCATTTTCACTTATTAACTAAAGATTCAAAACTAAAGAAAAACTATGCTAAATACGCTATTTTGCTTGAGGAAAAGCTCCTTAAGTATGTCAGAAGAGCCTGGTTTGCCACATCAATTTGTGGCAAATCAACTCCCCCATATTTAACTCTTTGCTTGTTGACCGGTTTTGCACGTGCGCATTAAAATACTGAATTTATAAAACTATTTTTAAAGCTTGATTTTATTACAAACGTATAGGTCAGTTCTAATATTTATAGTGTTACAATGAAACACCAGAGTATTCCAAAGATTGAGCCCAAAGGAAGAGGCGATTGAACAATAACTTGCATATGCAATAGGGTCTAAGTGGCTACTAATGTGATTTCATAGTACGAAAATTCGTAAAAAGATCAGTTTGCTTGAAAATTAAATATTTTACTCTAATGACTAAATTACAAAAAATGTAAACTAGAGGGACTATCTAACAAAGAACTAATAGGGGTTGGTTGACTTTGATGTGATTCACCAAATCTTGGACTAGAGACATAAATCATGTAAAATTACCAAGCGACTCTATTTTATTATTCGATTTTAATTTTACCAACTTAGACAAATTAGGTCTGGTTTATCTTACGATCTCGCTGGTTAATCCGAGACTAATGAACGGGTGCACGACAAGATTACCTTTCGGTCTCATGTTATCATGATATTCCCTTAAGGGCATTACTACCTAGGTTCTTAGTTTTATTCAAATTAGTCCAAATTGTTACGATTTAGTCCTTTGTCCAAAGATTTTAGTTAATCCAAATCTCCATCAACCAACCTCCTTGAAGGTTTAGCTACACATGCTCAAAGTAAATAAAATAAACATAGCAATGGAAAACAAGGCAGCCATGAAACTAAAGCTTGAGAAAAATATAAAAGTTGAAATTTTTATGCATGAAAACTTAAATAGCATGAAACCAAAAGCATTTAATAGAGAAATTTAAAGCTTTGACAGATTTAAAGTAAAATAAATTGAAATATATTAAACTAAAGCTTAGAGAGTCCTGAAAGCAAAGTACAAGGACTACAAATGTAAATAAACCTTAGCTACAATGTTAACCAACTTAACTAACATAAAAAACAACAAGAACAAGAAGTAAATGTAGAAAAATAAACTCTAATCTATGGTAGAAAGAGAGAAAAATAAAACCCTAGAAAAAGTGCAGAGAAAAACTAAAGAAAACCTAGATAAAACTAAACCTAAACTAAGCTAATGTATGTATCTCTCCTCTTCAGAAATTTTTGGCTATTTTGAAGTGTATTATGATGACTTTTTGATGCCAAAAATGCTTCTACATAGACCTTGTGTGATTGGTGGGCCTGGTAGACAAAGGTTGCCCTTTTTGTCCAAGTTTGTCCCCTTGATGAAGGTGATATTGTGATACCAAGAAAAGGATATCGTGACATCTTGAGCAATGTTGAAACTTGGGGTTTTCCTTGGGAGGTGGATATTATGATACCGAAAGGGATATCGTTATACCACTAAAGGTAGTCCTTGTTCTTTTATATTGTCGAGAGTGTCACTGTAACACCCCTAACCCGTAACCATCACCGGTCTAGGGTTAAAGGTATTACCGAACAAAATGGATCCTTTTACGGACATTTCATAACATAGTTTGACAATTCACATCAAAGTGTCCCTTATATAGGTCTTTGAGACCTTTAACATGCTTTAGAATAGGGTCGGGACTAAACCGAACATACAAAAATTCTTGGAAATTTAAAAATTATTCTAAGTTACAGAGGTCGCATGCCCGTGTGGGCAAGCCATGTGACTTCCACGGCCTCAGACATGCCAGTGTGTCTAAGCCATGTCAAAATAGGGCATACATACTGACTTGTCCACATGGCCGTGAACACGCCCCTGTGTCTCACCCGTGGTCGCTATTGACTTGCACCACACGGCCAGTCACACGCCTATGTGTCCAGCCTGTGGTCGAAACTGACTTGTTTTGAAATGCAACCACGAAGGACACGGTCGAGCCACACGCCCGTGTGCTCAACCGTGTGGGCAATTATAGGCCATTTGCAAGGCCAAAATGCCACCCATACATTGGGTCATCCCTACAAGAACATACAAGCATCTTTCCATACATCAATTAAAACCAAAACATATGAATTTGTGCATCATTTCTACTCAATTATGAGCCTAACAACCATACCAACTTAATAGTCATTTAACTAAATATAACCACAAGCATTTCAAAGTATAATCCATCACAAGCTTACCATCAATCATATATTAACCACGCATCAATAAGCTTACCATACTTTGTCCATTTTACTAGCCATCAATACATACCAAAACCAAGCATCATACAACATGGCTACTCATTCATAAGACAACCATTTATCTAGCCATATCACATGGCTATATACTTATCTTAAATATATTCCAAAACAACTAGACTATACATGCCATGCTTTAATATCTATATATTTCCAAAAGGAACCAAAATGTGATTTAAGTAGTGTGATGACGATCCTCGACGATCCCCGAGCCCTCAATAGCTTTGACGATCTATAAAATAGAGCAAACACAAACAAAGTAAGTTTTCCAAAAGCTTAGTAAACCATATTCAAATAAACTTAACATATAATTCACATTATCATATCAATACATGAATCATTAACATATCTCAATAGCAAATTCATAATTCTTCATTGGCTCATTATTTAGCCATTGCTTATCAACCATCATATTTCCATCTAACTTATTTGCTCTTATCACGTTCTGTAACACCCCAAACCCGGCCCACGAGCCCTGACCGGATCTGGCATGTCACTGCTGAAAAACGTTTGAAAATATTTCGCCTTAAAGGTGAAGTAAATAAATTTTTTTTAGAAAGGAAAACATTGTGTATTTAAAATTTCGAAGTAAATTAGGTTGTTACCAAATTCCCGAACTAAAACTTTAACATATAATTTTTATACTTAAGGAAGTAAAATCATTTGCAATTAATATTTAAGTTGTCAATCCTAATAAACATAATAATAAAGATACTTAGTAAAAATACTTAAAACTTTCATGGGCCTTATTACAACTCGATTAAATAAAATAAGAATAAAATAAAAATAAACCAAAGTCTATGTAAACTAAATTTTTACATTGCATGGCCACCTCGAGTCCATCCAGCTCCTCATCCACGATCTACGAGTCACCTGAAAAAGTTAAGGGAGAAGGTGAGTCACCAAGACTCAGTGTATAACCCCTACCTCGATTAATGCAACAGCTTACACAATTCATAGCTAAGTATAGCATGCACCCAACCTAGCCATCCATAACTCCTTTTTCTACCTCGTGTGGTACCAAACCACTGGTGGTGCCAAACCACTGGTGACCCAAAGTCACGATATCTATCAATATTGTGGTGCCAAACCACTGGTGGTGCCAAACCACTGGTGACCCGAAGTCACAAACAATATATGTGGGGCCAACCCACGTGCGATACCAAATCATTGGCGACAATCCCGTAATATCAACCGTGGGGCTAACCCACTGTGGTGCTAAGCCACTGGGACGAGTCGCTATGAGGTGCCAAACCTCTGGTGACCCAAAGTCACGAAATATGTGGTACCAAACCACTGGAGGTGCCAAACCTCTAGTGTCCCAAGGACACGGATATCACTTCCCCCTCCACACATATCACCCACCATAATACGATGTGCATATAAAAGAAATCATGCCAAACATGCTTAAATAATAACATATACTGAATTTATCATAGGCCATATTTTATGTATCACATATATCAAAAATGTCATGCATCAACATGCATCATATTGCAAGCTCATATTGAAACAGACTTACCCGAATCCTTGCCCATACCCTTATGGTATCCATCCAGATCTACACATATCCGGTTTAACACATACAATTTATTAACATTTTACTAGCTATGAAGTGTGTAAGTACACACCTGTTACTAACGCGAATCCTAGATCCCGAAGATCCGATCTATTGTGCTATATCCCTTGACCCTATATTCGGCCAACATCCAAGTTAGTCATAGGCCATATTCGGTTTTACCAACATTAATCCCGAAGGATCTGTCGCTTACTAATAGTACTCACCTTAACCGATTTGGTCTCCAACCAAATCCCGAAACCACACACTCCACTTGTAATCGGCTACACCTTGAAATCACATAAATAGTTAGCCTTCGGCTTTTAAACTAATTAGCAACAGATTTAAATATTGAGACCTTACCTAGATCGATCACCAAATCCCGAATATCCACAGCGTTAGACTGTCCTCCTTCCTACAATCGGCCTTAATCTCATTAATATGAGTCATAGACCATTCGGCCATAACCATAAATCTCGAAAACCAAACAAAAGTCATTCGGCCATGCCTACTTACCCATGTGACTTGTGAAGACCCAAAATAGAGTAAGTTTCAGCATTTCTATCCTGGCTTTAAAGGCTTGCGGCAAAGAATAGAAAATCAACACTTTGATATTCGGCTAGGCTTTTCAAGTGGTGTGGCTATATTCAGCTATCACTAAAAGAAATAAATATAGATAGAAGAAAAGAAAAGTAGTAGTGGCTAAGGGAATTCGGCAATGGCAATGTTTAAGAGTGATTTCGGCTCAAGCAAAAACAAAAAGAAAAGATGTGGAAGAAGAAAGAAAAATTCCTGCACAAAAAGGTTCTAACTTTCGGCTTCTGTAAAAAGAAAAATAAGGTGCAATAGTTTGGCAAAACACAAAGATGAAAAAGGGAGAATTTACTCAAAGTTTCGGTAGTAAAATAAGCACCCTTACTAACTAAAATTCTGCACTTATGCTCCCCACATGGCCGAATTTCAACACCCAAAGACACCCTATTTCGGCCACCACATCTTTACTTATCCAATCCCAAAATAATCTCCTAATTTACCTCTTCAACATCCATTCAAAAAGAATTTAAAATAAATAAATCCTTATCCCTTCATCCCAGCCGAAAATTAAAATAAAGCAAGCTTTATCCTCACCTATTTGAGAGTCCATGTGCAGACCATTAGCTCACTCCCATCACGCCAGCATGGAAAAAAAATAAACACCAAACTGCTGCTACCATGGTTCGAACATGGGACCTGATGGAGCAGGCTGCACTAACGCCTTTAAGCATTCCGCCAAGGCGTTTCTTTGTGACATAAACCCATCACAATTTCTTTTAAGAGCTTCCTCGATAGCTCCCCCTTTTAGCGTAAAAATAAAAGTCTCTGATGCGCCTCGCGTTACTCGAACCCAAGTCCAGCGCCAAGCGTCACTTCCAGCCCTTAAGTGGTGTCCAACGCCACTTTACCAATTCGACTTTCATGTCCGAAATCCTTACCATTTATCTTTAAGGCCTTCCTAGCCCACTCCCCCACATAACGCAAAAATAAAAACTCCTAGGTGCTAATTCGGCAGCTCGAACTCAAGACCTGCGCTAGGCATCACCTCCAGGCCCTTAAATGGCGCCCTTAAGCCACTTTACCAAGGCCATCTTTGTGTCTAAAAGTGCCTATAACCTCTCTTAAGACCTCACTTGCCCAATTCCCTTCCTGACGCAAAATACAAAAATAAAACACTCCTATGCTGCCCTCACGACTTGACCCTCTTCCCTCCTGAAGCCCCCTTGCACCTTAGCGCCCCAAGCCACTTTGCCAAATACTTTCTTGCGTCCTAACCTTCTCAAAATTTCTTTTAAGGCCTCCTTGCCTAGTTTCCCCTTTTTACCTAAAAATCCAATATTTTCCAAAGTTTTTCCCCTTCACCCAAAGTTCTCAAAAACTCCTAAAATATATCCCAACACACTTAAAGCCTACTAATACTTGAGTTATGCTCCAAACGCATAACCTCTAATCTAGGATGTTACAGTTCTACCCTCCTTAAAAATAATTCCGTCCTCAAAATTACTTACTAACGAATAATCGTACATCTCAACTCACCGTACTACACTTATGCTGCGACTCTGATCTTAATAAAACCATCATACTTCCTAGCACAATCTCTAAGTTCACATCCAAGGTTTCAGGCACTTCACTAGCAATACAAGAAAACTCTACAATAATAAAAGGAATTAAGGGTATTCCAGAAATAAGGAACTACCCGTTGTCATATCTGGCACATCTTCCTCCTCGCGACGGCCAACTGCATAAACCAACCTTGGTTGCCTTGCCTTCAGCACCTTGGCCACGCCTGTTACCATTTCCATTACCCCTAGCTGCACCTCGACCCCTCTGTGGTTGCTGGCCATCCCTCCTGAATTGACCACGTCCTTGATCCTCAGCTTGAGTCCTAGCCAACTTCCGCGGACAATCCCTTACCCGGTGCTCCATTGATCTACACTCAAAGCACCCTCTACTTCCAGCCAAACATTCTCCCGAGTGGGATTTCCCGCATCTAGCACACTGAGGTGGCCACTGAGCAGGCTTCGGGGCTCTTTCTGATTCCCCAAATCTAGCCCTCTTCTACACATTACTGCCCGATCCAGACGATCCAAAGCCTCTCTTCTGTTTGTTCCTTTCGTGGTTCTGTCTTACGGACTCCTTGATCCCTTCGGCTACCTTAGCCTTTTCCACTAGGACTGAAAACTCACGCTCCTGTTGTGGAGCAATCAGCAACCTTAGATCATCCCTAAGTCCGTCCTCAAAGAGGACACATCGTTCGTGCTCCGTTGACACAATTACCCGAGCATAGCGGCTCAGCCTTAAAAATTCTGCTTCATACTCAGACACAGACTTATTCCCTTGAACCAACCTCAGAAATGCTTTCCTCTGCGCATCAATGTAGCTGGTCCCCACATACTTCTTCTGATATGCTGCTTTGAAGTACTCCCAAGTAAGATCATTTGCCGCAGGACCATCCCGAACCGTGAGCCACCACTGGTATGACTCATCCTTGAGGAGCGACACCACTCCTTTCAGCTTCTCCTCACCCGACAGATCTAGATCCATCCATGATCCTCTCAGTTGATTCCAACCAATACTCTGCCGTACTGGGTGCCACACCTGATACACCCCGAAACACCTCAGCTCCATTGGCTCGGAGTCGCTCGGGTACTGACTTTCGAGCTCTAGAATTTCCTCCTGCACCAGCCACCAACTCCAAAACTCTCAGCACAGCCTGCGACACAGCATCACCCCCCGTCTGATCTTGCTGCTCAACACCAAAAGCTGGGGGTGGTGGTGGCGGTGGCATCTAATTATCAGACCCTTGTCCCGACCTAACGGGTTCTGACACGGTCATTCTTCCTCTACCGCGTCCACGACGGCCACGTCCTCTAGAACTCATTTCTAACGATTGCTCTTTAATCTAATTAAGAAATTTTTATGGATTAGTACTTGTTTCACTTGGTTATCCGCGAAGAAATTTTATGAAGAGAGTTTAATAGGGATTCTTTCGATCATTCAAAGTTTCGAGGTTCCTATCCTAATTCACAAAAAAGTTCATCCTTTCCATAGTATCTCCCATACACCTTCACTCTTCGGACATTTCTGTCCGTTCCTGTCCCAGGGGTATTTTCGTCATTTGCCCTACAGGGGTATTTTCGTAATTTATCAAAATAGGGTTCCTCGGTAATTTGTCAATAAGGGTATTTCGGTCATTTTGAAATTTCGGGGACATTTCAGAAATTTGAAATTCCAGGGGCATTCGGTAATTTGAAATTTTGGGGGCATTTTGGTAATTTTGAATTTCGGGGGTATTTTGGTAATAAACCAAGGTAAATTTGTAAAATTTAACAAATCAGGGATATTTCAAAAGTTGCAAAACTTTGAGGGTTCTTTTTGAGAATTGTACTTTCCAAAACAGTGATGTTGCAAAAATTTTGGAAATCAGGGTCATTTTGGTAATTTTGTAGTTTAGGGGCAATTTTGTAATTTTCCAAAATCAAGGTATTTTTGATAGTTTGCAAATTAGGGTTTTTGAAAATTTATAAAATAATGAAATTTTGGTAAAACTGTTGGGTAGCTGGTCGTTTTATAAACCAAGGGCATTTTGATAATTTTACCACTAAGGGCATTTTTGTAATTTTCATAAATCAGAAATTTTTCGAAAAATTTTGTAAAGATGGTTTTCACAAATTTAAAAGGTAATTTTAAGAGTTTTAAAACTAGGGTTTTTATAAAAATGCGGCTAGTTCCCTTTCGGGTTTTAGTTATTGCGTTTGCTTTGTGACCAAGTCCTCTTGGTTAGGGTGAACCGGAAACTACGCACTGGTAGGATTCCAGCGAAGAGGAGGTGAGTCACTAGGACTGCTTAAGTACCAGGCTCTTCCGGATCCAATCCTAGACATGCGAACCAGGGTTACCACACCCTAACTCGGCGACTTAGTCATAGGTTTGTTAAATTAGGCATTTAAAGTCTTATGCGATTGTTGGGGTAAACTAGTCCTAGGGTTCAACTACTTATCATACTATCTACGTTCCATTTCTACCCCTCTACAGATAATAATTCACACAGTAATTAGAAGTACTTACCTGGGCGGATTGGTGCCGGAGACTCGATGCCATGCTGTTCAAAACAGAAAACCGTTTTCATAATATTTCACAAAGGCCTACCAAAATATTTTGGGCCTTGGGCCCCCACAGCCGAGTTTTGAACTGGGCTCTGATACCAATTTGTAACACCCAAACCCAGCCCACGAGCCCTGACTGGATCTGGCATGTCACTGCGGAAAAACGTTTGAAAATATTTCGCCTTAAAGGTGAAGTAAATAAATTTATTTTTTTTTAGAAAGGAAAACCTTGTGTATTTACAATTTCGAAATAACTTAGGTTGTTACCAAATTCCCGAACTAAAACTTTAACATATAATTTTTATACTTAAGGAAGTAAAATCACTTGCAATTAATATTTAAGTTGTCAATCCGTAATAAACATAATAATAAAGATACTTAGCAAAAATACTTAAAACTTTCATGGGCCTTATTACAACTCGATTAAATAAAATAAGAATAAAATAAAAATAAACCAAAGTCTATGTAAACTAAATTTTTCCATTGCATGGCCACCTCGAGTCCATCCGGCTCCTCATCCGCGATCTACGAGTCACCTGAAAAAGTTAAGGGAGAAGGTGAGTCACCAAGACTCAGTGTATAACCCCTACCCCGATTAATGCAACAGCTTACACAATTCATAGCTAAGTATAGCATGCACCCAACCTAGCCATCCGTAAATCCTTTTTCTATCCTGTGTGGTACCAAACCACTGGTGGTGCCAAACCACTGGTGACCCAAAGTCACGATATCTATCAATATTGTGGTGCCAAACCACTGGTGGTGCCAAACCACTGGTGACCCGAAGTCACAAATAATATATGTGGGGCCAACCCACGTGTGATACTAAATCACTGGCGACAATCCCGTAATATCAACCGTGGGGCCAATCCACTGTGGTGCTAAGCCACTGGGACGAGTCGCTATGAGGTGCCAAACCTTTGGTGACCCAAAGTCACGAAATATGTGGTACCAAACCACTAAAGGTGCCAAACCTCTGGTGTCCCCAGGACACGAATATCACTTCCCCCTCCACACATATCACCCACCATAATACAATGTGCATATAAAAGAAATCATGCCAAACATGCTTAAATAATAACATATACTGAATTTATCATAGGCCATATTTTATGTATCACATATATCAAAAATGTCATGCATCAACATGCATCATATTGCAAGCTCATATTGAAACGGACTTACCCGAATCCTTGCCCATACCCTTATGGTATCCATCCAGATCTACACATATCCGGTTTAGTACATACAATTTATTAACAATTTACTAGCTATGAAGTGTGTAAGTACACACCTGTTACTAACGCGAATCCTAGATCCCGAAGATCCGATCTATTGTGCTATATCCCTTGACCCTATATTCGGCCAACATCCAAGTTAGTCATAGGCCATATTCGGTTTTACCAACATTAATCCCAAAGGATCATAAACACTACTAATAGTACTCACCTTAACCGATTTGGTCTCCAACCAAATCCCGAAACCACACACTCCACTTATAATCGGCTACACCTTGAAATTACATAAATAGTTAGCCTTCGGCTTTTAAACTAATTAGCAACAGATTTAAATATTGAGACCTTACCTAGATCGATCACCAAATCCTGAATATCCACAGCGTTAGACTGTCCTCCTTCCTACAATTGGCCTTAATCTCATTAATATGAGTCATAGACCATTCGGCCATAACCATAAATCTCGAAAACCAAACAAAAGTCATTCGGCCATGCCTACTTACCCACGTGACTTTTGAAGACCCAAAAGAGAGTAAGTTTCGGCTTTTCTATCCTGGCTTTAAAGGCTTGCGGCAAAGAATAGAAAATCAACACTTTGATATTTGGCTAGGCTTTTCAAGTGGTGTTGCTATATTCAGCTATCACTAAAAGAAATAAATATAGATAGAAGAAAAGAAAAGTAGTAGTGGCTAAGGGAATTCGGCAATGGCAATGTTTAAGAGTGATTTCGGCTTAAGCAAAAACAAAAAGAAAAGATGTGGAAGAAGAAAGAAAAATTCCTGCACAAAAAGGTTCTAACTTTCGGCTTCTGTAAAAAGAAAATAAGGTGCAATAGTTTGGCAAAACACAAAGATGAAAAGGGAGAATTTACTCAAAGTTTCGGCAGTAAAATAAACACCCTTACTAACTAAAATTCTGCACTTATGCTCCCCACATGGCCGAATTTCAACACCCAAAGACACCTTATTTCGGCCACCACATCTTTACTTATCCAATCCCAAAATAATCTTCTAATTTACCTCTTCAACATCCATTCAAAAAGAATTTAAAATAAATAAATCCTTATCCCTTCATCCCAGCCGAAAATTAAAATAAAGCAAGCTTTATCCTCACCCATTTGAGAGTCCATGTGCAGACCATTAGCTCACTCCCATCACGCCAGCATGGAAAAAAAATAAACACCAAACTGCTGCTCCCATGGTTCGAACATGGGACCTGATGAAGCAGGCTGCGCTAACGCCCCTAACCATTCTGCCAAGGCGTTTCTTTGTGACATAAACCCGTCACAATTTCTTTTAAGAGCTTCCTCGATAGCTCCCCCTTTTAGCGCAAAAATAAAAGTCTCTGATACGCCTCGCGTTACTCGAACCGAAGACCAGCGCCAGGCGTCACTTCCAGGCCCTTAAGTGGTGCCCAACGCCACTTTACCAATTCGACTTTCATGTCCGAAATCATTACCATTTATCTTTAAGGCCTTCCTAGCCCACTCCCCCACATAACGCAAAAATAAAAACTCCTAGGTGCTAATTCGGCAGCTCAAACCCAAGACCTGCGCCAGGCTCACCTCCAGGCCCTTAAATGGCGTCCTTAAGCCACTTTACCAAGGCCATCTTTGTGTCCAAAAGCGCCTATAACCTCTTTTAAGACCTCCCTGGCCCAATTCCCTTCCTGACGCAAAATACAAAAATAAAACACTCCCGTGCTGTCCTCACGACTCGACCCTCTTCCCTCCTAAAGCCCCCTTGCACCTTAGCGCCCCAAGCCACTTTGCCAAATACTTTCTTGCGTCCTAACCTTCTCAAAATTTCTTTTAAGGCCTCATTGCCTAGTTTCCCCTTTTTACCTAAAAATCCAATATTTTCCAAAGTTTTTCCCCTTCAGCCAAAGTTCTCAAAAACTTCTAAAATATATCCCAACACACTTAAAGCCTACTAATACTTGAGTTATGCTCCAAACGCATAACCCCTAATCTAGGATGTTACACATTCATTCTTATATCGCATTTAGCTCTTTGCATCTATGTACATATTTACTCACCTTTTATACTTATACAAAGCATACTCATCAAACGTACCTGAAACGAATATACAACTCACATAGTCATTCATTTCTCGGACTTGCCCGTTGAACCGTTTGAAATCAAATAGGATACTCAAAATGCTCGGAATAGCCGTACAATGCCAACGTCTCAGACGTAGTCTTACATGTAAACAAATATCAATGCCACTGTCTCAGACAGGGTCTTACATGAATCAATATGATGCCAATGTCCCAGACATGGTCTTACACGTAAATCGCATATCGATGCCAATGTCCTAGACGTGGTCGTACACGAAATCTCGAATCAATGTCAACGTCCCATACGTGGTCTTACATGATATCACATATCGAAAACTTATGTCATGACATATGTAGTCCTATCTATTCCTAGGTTCGTACGGGACTTTTCAGATACTGATACATTGTTGTTACTTTCTCAGAATTCAAATACATATATCATCTCGATCTTATTCATCACAAATAGATTTCATAGTTACATAAATAAGTCAATTCAAATGCATTTATTTGTATATCGAAATTATTATAATACCTTGGTTTGTAAAATTACCGAAATACCCCTGATTTGTGAAATTACTGAAATACCCTCGGATTACAAAATTACTGAAATACCCTCAGTTTGTGAAATTACTGAAGTACCCTTGATTTGTGAAATTATTGAAATACCCTCAAATTGTGAAATTATCGGAATATGCTTGGTTTGTAAAATTACTGAAATACCCTTAATTTGTGAAATTATCGAAATGCCTCTGATTTGTGAAATTACTGAAATACCTCGAACTACAAAATTACTGAAATACCCCTAATTTGTGAAATTACCGAAATACCCCTGATTCGGGAAATTACTGAAATACCCTCAAACTGTAAAATTACTGAAATACCCTTGATTTTTAAAATTACTAAAATACCCCTAATTTATTAAATTACCAAAATACCTTCGATTTGCAAAATTACTGAAATACCACGATTAGCGAAATTACCGAAATATCCCAGTTTGTGAAATTACCGAAATACCCTCGATTTGCAAAATTACTGAAATACCCCTGATTTGCAAAAATATCAAAATACCCCTGATTTGTGAAACTACCGAAATACCCTGGATTTACAAAATTATCAAAATACCCCCGATTTGTGAAATTACCGTTTTACCCTTAAATGACAAAATAACCGTTGTACCCTCGTGGTAGTACTTGCGTTGTATGTGTTAATTGTATGATTGATTATGTTTGAGATGCGTTGCATACATGGATTGGCTATGAGTAGAATTACCGAACTACCCCTTAGGGTAGAATTACCAAAATACCCTTGTAGGGTAAAATGACTGATTTGCCCTTGTAGGTAAATGTTCGACTTGTGCAATGAGTGGACTAATTTGACTGTGGTTGTATGACTGATATGCTTTTATTATATGTTTAAATAATTGTTACTGAGCATGGCCATTTTGCATACACGTGTAATGATTGAGCATGACATACACGACATATTGCATGGGGTTTGGATTATTAATACGGAGGAAGTGCTAATAGGATCGCATGGTCGCTTGACGACTATGGATCCACCGAAGGCTTTATAGCCACCACAGGCTTTTTAGCCACCGAGCAGCCATGCTGCATCGATAATGTTACCGAGGGCCGTGTGCCATTAATATGGGCTTTGTGCCGTAATTATGGGCTTTGTGCCAATACCGAAGGCTTTATAGCCACTGCAGGCTTTTTAGCCACCGAGCAGCCATGCTGCACCGATAAAGTTAGTGCCGCAACCAGTGCTACAAAAAGAGTGTAGGGATGGGTGGGTCGATTAAATCCCCACAAGAGTGCAGGGTTGGACAGGAGACGGAGTACAGGGTTGGTATGGGCATTAATGCATTGCATTCTCATGTTCTGACTGTGATGTGCTTAGGCCCAGATAAATATGATATGTAACTTTTGTTATGGGCTAAGGCCCAACCGAGGCTATTCTGGGCTAAGGCCCAATTTCCACCGTTACTATAATGGGCTTCGTCCCGAATTGTTGTGATTCATGTTTTGACTGATGAGGGTTGTACACACTGAGTTTTTATAAACTCACCCCCTTTTAAGTTTTTCGTAAACTCACCCCCCATTAAATTTTTCGTAAACACTGAGTGTTCGACGTACTGGAGGATGCGGAGGTGGCCACACTACGAGCAGTTTCAGATTTTCGTATTCTACTTATTTTTATCTTATTTTGGGTTCATATTTTGTAATAAGGCCTCTCTTAAATTCTAATTTTTAGTTTGGGATTTTTAGTTTATTATGTTTTAAATCTGCTCAACATTGAATCGTGGTTTTCCAAAAAAATATCTGTTTCAAAACACTTCGCTTTCGCAACTAAGTTGTAAATATCACGTTTTCATAAGTCAATTGTTTTAAATTAAGCTTCCGCAACGAACAAGGTTTTGAAGGTAATGACTTTTTAATAAATGTTGATTATTAATAACAATCATAAACTGGGACTATAGTTTTTAAATATCAAGAAGGGTTTTCAATGAAAATGCGATTTTCGAAAAGCACCTCAATATGACACGCCAGATTCAGGCCTAACTTCTAGGCCGGGTTTGGGGTGTTACAATCACAAAATACACAATATTTCTAATCGTGTCCAAACTAACTATGACAACGAATAAGGCAAACACACCTATCGTTTGGTAGTATAGCTATGGTAAGACCGGAAATATCTTATCCTCAAGGACTAAGAGTACTAGTACTTACTATCTTTTTATTATTTAGCCTAATAATTAAGGGAATTGTTGTTTAATCTAAAACTAACTAATTACTAAGCTAAAGATGCTAAGACAAAGAGAATGAATTGAGGAAATACTTTTGGGAAAACCAATTGATTAAGACAATACCCGATGAAGAATCCACCTAGACTTCACTTGTTATTTAACTCTGAACCAGATGATTTATTCACTTGACTTGATCCGTAGGATTCCCTAATTTATATTAATACCTCTCTCGAGGCTACTAACATCTAACCCTAGGTTGATTAATTGAAATCTCTTTTTAATTAGAACCCCTAGTGTTGCATTAACTCGATTTATGGACTCCCATATTAGGTTTTTCCCTAATCTGACAGATTTTTATCGTCCTATATCTAGGAGTGCAATCAACTCCGCTTAACTATGCTAGATCTACTCTTAAACAGGGACTTTTGCTCCACTGCCTAAGCATATCAATACTTGAATCAATATCCTGAAATATCAAAGCAAGAATTAAGAACACATAGTTAAGAACAAATCAAATATTTAGCATATAGTTCAGAAAACAATAATAAGATCCCTCTTAGGTTTCATCCCCCTCAGGTATTTGAGGGGTTTAGTTCATGTTTTTAAAAGAATACATCTTAGAAGAAAGTATAAAACAAAACATAAGAAAAACCCTAAAACCCCCTGAAGGAAATTGAAGGGAAGATCTTCTGTCTTGAGTATGATTCTGACTTCTTGAGATGGATCAACTGGCTGTCTTCGAGTAAATCCCACAATTCGGCCCTCTCTGGATTCGCCCTTCGGCCTCCCCCTTTTAGGTTACACTTAGGGTGTTTATATAGGCTTTTAGAATGTCTTTCTTGGCCTCTAAGTATCCTTTTCTAAGTGGAAATAAAACAGGTCACGGCAGGGATATGCCCGTGTGGCACGACCGTGTGAATCGAGCCCAGGTCGTGTTCAGGTCTGCTAAAGTGGCACGGCAGTGTGGTTACCTTCAGGCTGTGTGGACTTGTTACTTTGGCCCATTTTCTCCGTTTTGTCCTGTTTCTCGTTCTTTTCATCCTTTGATGCTCTCCTAAGTATAAAACATGAATTTAAAGGATTAGGAGCATCAAATTCCACAATTCAGGGGATAAATCATCCAAAAGTATGCTAAATGTGGGATTAAAATATGTACATATTACGGTTTATCAAATACCCCCACACTTAAGCATTTGCTTATACTCAAGCAAAATTCTCAACTCACAATTAAAATGAACTTCCTCAATTCATAATATTCATCAATAGTGTTTCATCATAATTCACAGGTAATTTATACATTTATAATTTAACCAAAAGGGTTCTAAATATTCAAACAATCAAAGTCATAGTTTTTTAAAGTACGAAAACATAGGTGTTTCCCCTTACCTAAATAATTATCTTTAATTGAAAATCGACAAGGGTTGACATCCTCACTAAAGATTCACTCAAATCATTCAAAGTGTTTAAGGTTCAAAATTAAGCACTCAAAAGTCGAACATGAAAAGTTAATCCTATAGGCTTGCATGAAAATCAAATCTCAACCATAGAATGAAATGATACACAGATCAAAAGGTCTTTTAAGGGTTGTAACGGCTTTGGTTAAAGGTATGGATAAAAGCTGAATTAAAGGGTTAGAATCGAGATTAAATTGACAAATTACCTTAGAAAGATGAACTAAGACTCGAATAATTACATCAATTAAAATTTCATAACACGAGCTTCTTTTCAAGATGTGGAATTTAAACATATAAGCTCAATTAACATAGAACTAATAATGAATAAACTTCATTTTTTTAAGAATAAGTCAAGTAAATAGATTTTAACAATTGAAATGAAGAATGTAGTTAGGCAACTGATCAAATAAAATCTCGATATAAGGGTAGTCAAGAGAAATGGTGATAACAAATACGAGATGGGTTTTGGGTTAATATTAGTGGGTGAGTCAATAAACGGTTTGTTAAGATTAAAGGGGTTCATTAAGGGTTAATTGTGAGGGTAGGCTTTTGTAGAGTGAGTGGGTTAAATCCTAATTGCCTTTATCATTTCAGTATATCAAATCAATGATGTGGTCTTGACATGTATAATCGAAGCAAGTTGTAGAATAACAAATCAATGTTGACACACTCATAATCAATAAAGTGAGCAAGAAAAGAATATATGCTCTAGAAGGCTCAAAATCTCACAAAATTATGGGTTTTTTATATCAACCTTGTAAATTTCAAGCTTCAAGGTAATAATTAGATTCGGGTAGACAACTTAACAAGTTTTTAATTTTGAAGATAGACTCGTCATCTACTCTCCTAAAGTTTTAAATTATCATTGCACAATTATCAATGACTTAATCCAAAACATATCAATAAAAATCATGAATCACAGGAAATTTCATTCTAATAGTAATATGAGAAAATTACTTAAGAACAAGACATAATTCAGGGATTTGAGAATAATAAAATTCACCTCCCACACGAAGATGTATATTGCCCTCAATGTACAAAGATATATATATCTAGAGATTAATAGCATGAAATCATAAGAGATAGGGGGAAGTGAAACTTTTTGAATTTTGGATGGATTCCTTGAGTTGAAGGGGTAAGGCATGGCTGATTTTCCTCTTAGAGTTGGATATTCCATAGTGCTATTTTAGGCTGTTTTAACTGCGATAAAAGCAGTCGGTTCGTTAACATTTAAGGATTACTCAAATATTGGCAGAAAATGTAAATTGGGTAATAGTGTTTATAAAACCTAAAAATAACTAAAATAAACATTAGTCAAAAGTAAAAAATAGAAATAAAATTAGTATTTTAAAAAGTCAATGACAATAACATAAAGATAAAAGAAAAAAGGACTAAGAAGTCCGCATCGCCAGATGGCTCGCGAGGTGGGGGTGGCGATGAAATGTGAAGGTGCTGACATATCTGGTGGAGGGTGGCGTCGATGTGAGCTAAGCTGGAAGCATTGCTGCTCGAATCGTGTTAGGTGTTCAGATATGTCGGAAAGAGAAGCTACCGCATGAACTAGGTGATGTCTTGGTGGTGGCACCTCGTGTGGTGGAGGAACATCATCAATAATGTCCTCAGGATCATCATCGGTGGTATGAGCTAGACAATATTGGGGAGGATCGGTCCAACTGTAATATCCTGGATTTTGGGCTTATGCATTTGTGCTTAAATATATGTGAAAGCATGCCTTTGTGTGTTATGAATGTGTTGTATGAATTTTGTAAACTTTAGAGAATAGGAGAGTGCTTTAGAAATTATCAGATTTTAAGTTTAAAAGAGGAAGCTAGGCAGAGGAGGCCTTAAGAGAAATTGTAGGTGAATTATAACACAAAAATGGGCTTGGAAAAGTGGCAAGGAGGCGCCACTTAAAGCCCTAGTAAGTGACGCCACAAGTATGGTGCGGGTCTTAAGTTCGAGCAGCAAGGGAAGCAACATTTTGGGACTTTTATTTTTGGCAAAAAGGGAGAGAGGTGGACGGCATAGGGACTTTATTTAGATGAGCTTTAGATGTGGTCAAATCCTTTTAAATTTCGGCTAAGGTGGAGGACAAATGATGATTTATTTTGAATTATTTTTGAATGGGAAAAAAGAGAGAAAAGAGGAGAAAAAAGAGGAAACTGATAAGGGAAGTAGAGTTGGCCGGCTTAGGGACTTTCTTGATAACATTTTTAGCTAAAGATAGCTTAGGGGTGCCGAAACTTAACTCTCTCTTCACTTATCTCATTTGTGTCGAAAATCCTTAGGAGATCAACTAGTTTTCTCTGCTTTCTTCTTCCCTTCCTCTTCATTTGACCAAAGCCAAATATTCCTTTCTCAGAATCCACCATTGCCGATTCTCTCTAACCTCATACACTCTCTTCTCTTTTTCTTTTTGATTCTCCAAGAGCCGAACACTAAAGGTAACCCTAGCCGATTTCTTCATAGCATCAAAGGCTGATAAGATGGTTCGGAAGGGGTGCAAGGCATTTTTGGCCTTCGTTAGTGTGTTGGATGCAAAAAAAGGGGGAGTTAGTGGAGTTAGAACCGTAAAAGAGTTTGTGGATGTCTTTCCGGAAGAGTTACCTGGAATACCCCACGATAGGGAGGTGGAGTTCGGAATTGATTTGCTACCGGGTACAGCTCCTGTGTCAATTGCCCCGTACAGAATGGCATCGAAGGAGTTGGTTGAGCTCAAGGCCCAAATCCAAGAGTTGCTTGATCGTGGATTTATTCGACCCAGTGTGTCTCCATGGGGAGCACCGGTCTTGTTTTTGAAGAAGAAGGACGGAACTATGCGCATGTGCATAGATTATCGTCAGCTGAATAAGTTAACCATTAAGAACAAGTACCCTTTGCTAAGGATAGACGACTTGTTCGATCAACTGAAGGGAGCAGCAGTATTCTCGAAGATAGATCTAAGGTCTGGATATCATCAGCTTAAGGTGAAGGAAGCAGATATCCATAAGACAGCTTTCCGGACAAGATACAGGCATTATAAGTTCTTAGTAATGCTGTTTGGATTGACGAACGCCCCAGCCGCATTCATGGATATGATAAACCGGGTTTTTCAACCCTACTTGGGTCGGTTCGTCGTTGTGTTCATCGACGACATTCTAGTATACTCCAAGTCTGAAGAGGAGCATGATGAGCATCTCCGGGTTGTGTTGCAAGTGTTGAGGGAGAAGAAGCTTTATGCCAAATTCAGCAAGTGTGAATTTTGGCTTAAGAAGGTTGCATTCTTAGGGCATGTGGTGTCTACAGAAGGAATAAGGGTGGATCCTCGAAAGATTGAGGCAGTGTTGGATTAGAAACCACCTAAGTCTGTGGCTGAGGTTCGTAGCTTCTTGGGATTGGCAGGCTACTACAGGAGGTTTGTAGAAGGGTTCTCATCAATAGCCGCACCTCTGACGAGGTTGTTGAGAAAGGAAGTACCTTTCGTATGGACAGATAAGCAACAAGAGAGCTTTGAGAAGCTTAAGAGAGTTTTGACTGAAGCTCCGGTCTTGATTCAGCTGGAGGCAGGAAAGGATTTCGTGGTGTATTGTGACGCTTCTCATACAGGATTAGGATGCGTATTGATGCAAGACGGGAAAGTAGTCGCTAATGCGTCTCGACAACTGAGGCCACACAAGGTTAACTACCCGACGCACGACTTGGAGTTGGCGGCAGTGGTTTTTACTCTTAATGTATGGAGGCATTATCTTTATGGAGAGAAGTCAGTGATCTACACAGACCACAAGAGTCTTAAGTATCTGTTGACTCAGAAGGAGTTGAACTTGAGACAGCGAAGATGGGTAGAGTTATTGAAAGATTACGATTGTTCCATAGAGTATCACCCGGGTAAGGCGAATGTAGTAGCGGATGCCTTAAGTCGGAAAGTGGTGTCGAATCTGAGAGCGATGTTCGCATATCTAAGCTTGTATGACGATGGAAGATTGTGGGCAGAATTGCAAGTTAAACCGACGTGGTTGAATGAGGTGAAACAGAGACAGTTGGCAGATGATGATTTAAGTGCTAAGTTGCGGCAAGTGCAGAGTGGGGAGTTAGATGATTATGGTGTTAACAGCAGTGGAGTGTTGTGTTTTGAGGGTAAGGTCTGTATGCCTAAGAATAAGGAGTTAAGACAGAGAATTCTTCAGGAATCGCATAGTAGCCCTTATGCTATGCATACTGGAGGTACTAAGTTGTATAGAGACCTAAGGGAACAGTTTTGGTGGCCTGGTCTTAAGAGGGAAGTTACCGAATTTGTGGGGAAATGCTTAACGTGTCAGCAAGTTAAGGCTGAACACCAAGTTCCATCAGGATTGCTTCAGCCGATAAAGATTCCGTAGTGGAAGTAGGAAAGAATCACCATGGACTTCGTTAGTGGGCTTCCTCTTACACCTACTAAGAAGGACTCGGTATGGGTGATAGTGGATCGGTTGACAAAGTCCGCGCATTTCATTCCAGTGTGGGTTGACTATTCTTTGCAGAAGTTGGCGAAATTATATGTAGCGAAAATTGTGCGGTTACATGGAGTACCGGTGTCGATTATCTCAGATAGGGATCCAAGGTTTACGTCGCGGTTTTGGAAAGTGCTACATCAGGCTTTAGGCACCAGATTTGGCATTTCATCCACAGTCGGACGGCCAGTCTGAACGAGTGATCCAAGTGTTAGAGGATATGCTGAGGGGATGTATGATTGACTTCAGAGGTAGTTGGGAAGAATATTTGCCTTTAGCTGAGTTTGCATACAACAACAGCTATCAGGCCAGTATTCGGATGGCATCGTATGAAGCATTGTATGGACGGAAGTGTCGCACTCCTACGTGTTGGACGGAATCAGGGGAACGTTAGGTTTTGGGTCCAGAAATTGTGGCAAAATCCGAAGAGAAGGTTAAGTTAATTTGGGCACGGTTAAAGGAGGCATCTGATAGGCAGAAGTCGTATGCAGATCTCAAAAGGAAGGAAATAGAATTTGCTGTGGGAGATCAAGTGTTTCTTAAGCTTTCGCCTTGGAAGAAGGTTATGAGATTTGGTCGCAAAGGGAAGCTAAGTCCCAAGTTTATAGGACCTTATCGGGTATTAAAGCGAGTTGGACCAGTGGCATACTGGTTAGAGTTGCCTTCAGAGTTGAAGCAGATGCAAGATGTATTCCATGTTTCGATGCTACGTCGTTATCGATCGGATCCATCTCATGTAGTACCAGAGGAAGAGGTGGAACTAAGGCCAGATTTGTCCTACGAGGAGGAGCCGATTCAGATCTTGGAACGAGATGTGAAGGTATTACGGAGGAAGTCAGTTCCTCTAGTCAAAGTGTTATGGCGTAATCATGGATCGGAAGAAGCTTCGTGGGAGCCAGAAGAAGCAATGCGACAGCAATACCCTCATTTATTTTAGCTAGGTAATTTCGAGGTCGAAATTATTTTAAGGGGGTAGAACTGTAATATCCTGGATTTTGGGCTTATGCATTTGTGCTTAAATATATGTGAAAGCATGCCTTTGTGTGTTATGAATGTGTTGTATGAATTTTGTAAACTTTAGAAAATAGGAGAGTGCTTTAGAAATTATCAGATTTTAAGTTTAAAAGAGGAAGCTAGGCAGAGGAGGCCTTAAGAGAAATTGTAGGTGAATTATAACACAAAAATGGGCTTGGAAAAGTGGCAAGGAGGCGCCACTTAAAGCCCTAGTAAGTGACGCCACAAGCATGGTGCGGGTCTTAAGTTCGAGCAGCAAGGGAAGCAACATTTTGGGACTTTTATTTTTGGCAAAAAGGGAAAGAGGTGGACGGCATAGGGACTTCATTTAGATGAGCTTTAGATGTGGCCAAATCCTTTTAAATTTCGGCTAAGGTGGAGGACAAATGATGATTTATTTTGAATTATTTTTGAATGGGAAAAAAGAGAGAAAAGAGGAGAAAAAAGAGGAAGCTGATAAGGGAAGTAGAGTTGGCCAGCCTAGGGACTTTGTTGATAACATTTTCTGCTAAAGATAGCTTAGGGGTGCCGAAACTTAACTCTCTCTTCACTTATCTCATTTGTGCTGAAAATCCTTAGGAGATCAACTAGTTTTCTCTGCTTTCTTCTTCCCTTCCTCTTCATTTGACCAAAGCCGAATATTCCTTTCTCAGAATCCACCATTGCCGATTCTCTCTAAGCCTCATACACTCTCTCCTCTTTTTCTTTTTGATTCTCCAAGAGCCGAACACTAAAGGTAACCCCTAGCCGATTTCTTCATAGCATCAAAGGCCGAAACTTGTTGATCACTACCTCTCTTTCATAGCCGAACATCTCTGTAGATTTAAGCAAGGGTGCCGTCGACTACAATACTAAGGGTAAAATTAAATGCTATTCAATTTCCTTTCTTTTCTTTTTAGCCGAAACTTAGGGACTAATTCTATTCATGTTCTTTGGCCGAAAACTTGAAGGAGGAGATCTTCAGGATTTTAAGGATCTAGGTAAGTCATGTGGTATTCGGCCAAAGGCCATGTATTGTGATTAAATGTTAGATTGGATCTAACACATGTCTATAGGGATTTCGACAGGGACAAAGGACAAGTGATATTTCGGGATTTAGATCCACAAGGTAAGTGGATATAATATTCGGCCAAGGCCATATTTAGTGTTTTAGATCTATTAATTATTTGTTCAAAAGCCAAAAACTAACCAAGTCAAGTGATCTAGTGTTAGCCGATTACAAGGGAGAAAGACTACAAAGTTTCGGGATTTGATTGGTAATCAAATCGGCAGCAAGGAACTAAGGATCTAGAGTTCTAGATCGGGATTTTTGGGATTTCAGTGGAAGCGTTAAGTAAACCAGGTGTGTACCCCACACTGAATCTTAATAGATTTACGGTTTTAATTTAATATATAAGTTAATAAGAATGTGAAAGATATGGCTTAAGGTACCATTCAGTGGTACGGCATATTCAGGTACGTTAACCTATTCCTACTATGAGTATAATATGATGAATATCTGTCATGACACTTATGTGAAACTATAAGAATGTGAATAAGGCATAAGGTATGATATTTGCATGTTTTGTATGACATGGGGCATTTGGGTTATATGGAAAGGGGAAGTGAGCTGGTGGTTTATACCACAATATCTGAATGTGGTGACTCATGTCACGAAATCTGAATGTGGTGACTTATGTTACAAACTAATATTATCTGGTGGCTATGCCACAAAATTTATAAGGGCGGTGAGCACGTCGTCTGCAGCGACTGCCTTCGATGATGTGTAGTAGATGGAGGGTCGACTTAGTAGTCCCCACGGTGTGATGGTTGGTACGGGTGATGTGTAGCGGATGGTTACCTAGGTTTAGGTTCGGGATTGCATCATTATCTCTATCTGTTATTTATATGTATGATATGATATGATATGCCTGTGTTGGTTATACACACTGAGTCTGTTTGACTCACCCTGTTGTGGGATATGTTTTTAGGTGACACTCAGTAGATGGACCGGGTCGGCAGGAGCTTAGTGGTGGCCATGTTCAGCTCAGATTTTACTTTATTTTGGACTTTTTTTATTTCTAAGTATTTTTGGATTAAATTTTTGGGTTTTGTTTTTGATGTAATAAGGCCACTAGTATGAACTGTTTATGCATGCATTTTTATCATTTCTGTTATGAAATGGTTATTACAAAATCAGGATTAAACAACTTTTCCTAAAATAAATGTTAAATGTTTTGACACCTGAGCATAAATGATTTTCAAATTAAGAGATAATCTTTAACCAATTCGGCAACTCTTTTTAACTTGTGGTTTTGGAATATAAAAACAAGGTTTTAATAAATCCCTGATTTCAAGAACAACACTGTTTTCCAATTGAACTCAACACGAATAAAACTTTCTTCAAAACCACCCAAGTTTTCCAAGGTAATAAACGAATTTTAAAAATGTTTTACTCAAGGAACATACCAGATTCGGTCAAGTCTCGTGGGCCGGGTTTTGGGTGTTTCACCCACGGTGATGCTTGATCATCCTTATGTGTAGCATCGTCTGGATGCCCTGTAGAGACATCTGGCACATCAAGGTGAGTGAGGATGATTGTGCCGCAGTGTTGAGGAGACCAAAGCGTCTCGCGAGGTGTGTTACATAAGGCCCCATGGAAATGACCCCCTTGTAGTGTCCCCCCGTCTGGTTCTTAATGGCTAGGGCGATGAAGTAGGCAAGGTCGAACATGCAGCCTTGCTCCTTGTTCCACAAAAAATAGGCGTCGTGGGTATTCATTGTAACACCCCTAACCCGATACCGTCGCCGGAATAGGGTTAAGAGGCATTACCGGACAATAGGATTATTTACAACCCAATTACGACACAAAGTCAATCATCATCTTAATACATCAAACATAAACAATTAGTCCCTTATTAAGGTGTATAAGACTTTAAACACATGCTAGAGAGGGGTCAGGACTAAACCGAAGTACATACAAAAACTTCTCAGAAATTTAAAACTTTTCTAGGTTTCAGGGGATACACGCCCGTGGGGGTAGGCCGTGTACCTCCCACGGCTGATAAACACACCCGTGTGTCCTCCCCGTGGTCGGAACTGACCTTTGCTCCACGGCCACCAAGCACACCCGTGTAATTTGGCCGTGGTCGATCCTGTCAAAAGCCACACGGCTACTAGGCAGTAGATACGTCCGTGTGCCAAGGCCGTGCGCTCTTAGGTCACATACTGACTTACGTCCACGATCACTAGGCACGCACGTGTGCCACAACCGTGTGGCAAAAAGAAGCCATTTCCAAGGCCAAAATGCCACCCACATGGGTCAATCACTACAAGCACACTTAAGCATGTTTATACACACATTTTGGCAACCATTTCCTATCATATGATCAATCTATCAACTTATACAAACTCACTTTCAAACATATCAACATATAAGCTAACATATACAACTTGAACACATTCAATACTAAACATTATTCCTTCTTCATTTCACTAAATCATACTAGCATTTTACCAACACAAAGTTACAATTGATAAATCATTCTCTTCAACCATAAACTATACCAAAATATGCCTCATATCACAAAGCCATTCATGCTTGAAGCAAACATATATTTAGCCACATCACATGGCTAATTACACACCTCAAATATGTACCAAATAACTAGCCTATACATGCCATATTCCAACTATATACATCTTTCCAAAAGTACCCAAAATAGATTGCCGATAGTGTGATTAAGAAGCTGACGATTCCTAGATCCGAGCTAGCTTTACTGGCACTGCAAAGCAGAGAAGCAAATCAGACTGTAAGCTTTCCAAAGCTTAGTAAGTTCTTAACATAAAACATTACACTAAACCAACCATCACATAAATTATTTCATGAACACATATGTACCATACCATACAAGCTAATATGTTCAATTTACATTCCATGATCTCATTCATAATTTCATCAACCACATAAGTTCCGAACGTACCTTAGCCAACACTTAGGTTTTGACCTCGTGCTACTAAATACTCACTGATTTCTTTTCGATCAACTTTCGTAACTTCTTTGGTTCGTTTGCACTCTCAGTGCCTAAATCATTAACCAAAGCATAGTAAATATCGCACACTTAGTGCATCTATATCAAACCGATTTTATATCTGTATCACACACACAGTGCCCACCATAAAACTGAAGCTTATATTATTTCGCACACACAGTGCTAATTATCTTGATTACATCTCTGAATACGCACACTTAGTGCCACGTAACGTTGAGCTCTCACATAGCATTCATGATTCATTTATACCATTCCATTCATTTCAAACATTAAGCATAACTAAAATATAATACACGTATTATGTCCGAACTTACCTCGGATGTCAAAATATCGAAATGATCGATTAATCGAGCACTTTCTCTTTGCGTCGATCTCGATCCGAACCTCTCCTCTCTTGGTCTATACACATTCAAATTCAATCCATTCAACCACCAACTCATTCAATTTAGTCCACACACATACGTTTAGGGCATTTTACAAAATAGCCCTCACATTTTCACATTTTGACACTTTGGTCCCTAATTCACAAAATCATCAAATTCACAAAATTTCACTTAACACAAGCTTAGCCGAATTTTTCTTGAGCCCTCGCACTTCATTTATTTCACATTTTAAATCTTCAAAATGCTATTTTCTCAATTTAGCCCTAATTAGCTAAATTCATCAAAAGTCTAAGAACAAAACATGTTCATTAAACACATATCTTTCATTTAACACTAACACTCATCATAAAGCTCACCATTTCATGAATGGCACATTTCATAAACATCATCAATTCACAAAATTTGAGCATGGGTTTTGTAGAGCACAAAGCAACGATTACAAAAACATAGAAATTATTAAAAACTGAGCTCAAAGATACCTTAATTTGCTTGAGCAAATGCCGGATATTTAACAAGCTTTCTCCCTTTTTTTCTTTCTAATTTCGGTGGAAAATGGATGAATATAAGATGACCACTTCCATCTTTTTGTTTTAATATTATAACATTTTAATACATAAATGACACATTTAACCTTTTATTAACATAAAAGACAAATTAACATTATGGTTTATAAGTCATTTAACCATCCACTAACTTGAAAATGGTCTAATTACCTCATAAGGCCTCCACCTTAAAAAGCCATCCACAATTTGACACTTATAAATCAACACACAGCTTTTACACCTTATGAAATTAAGTACTTCTCTTATTTCGGCACACAGTCGATAAAATTACCACATAGAATTTTCACACGGACTATATCATATACTATTCACATAGAAAATAATATTAAATTATCATTCCGACCTTAGGTTTGTGGTCTCGAAACACTGTTCTGACAAGGGTCTAAACCGAGCTGTTACAACTCTCCCCTAATTAGGGATTTTCGTCCCCGAAAATCTTACAAGTGAATAATTGTGGATGTTGCTCTCTCATAACGTTCTTAGGCTCCCACGTAGCCTCTTCAATTCCGTGTTTGTGCCATGATACTTTCACTAAAGAAATTCTTTTGTTTTTCAACTCTTTAATCTCTCGTGCCAAAATTCGGATCGGTTCTTCACTATACGACAAGTCTGAATGAATCTCAACCTCAGTAGGAGAAATCACATGAGACGGGTTTGATCTGTACCGTCGTAACATCGACACATGAAACACGTTATGAATCTTTTCTAACTCAGATGGTAATCTCAATCTATAAGCAACCGGCCCAACTCGTTCAATAATCTCATACGGTCCAATGAACCTCGGACTCAGCTTGCCCTTTCGGCCAAATCGAAGTATTTTATTCCACGGAGACACTTTCAGAAACACTTTATCACCAATTTCGAATTCAATATCCTTTCGTTTCAAATCTGTATAAGACTTCTGACGATCTGAGGTTGCTTTCAAATTGTCACGAATTACCTTCACTTTCTGTTCAGTCTCTTTTATCGAATCAACCCCGTGAATCTTATTCTCACTCAGCTCAGTCCAATACAAGGGAGTTCGACACTTTCGACCATAAAGAGCCTCATATGGTGCCATTTTAATGCTAGATTGAAAACTATTGTTATACGTAAACTCAATCAATGATAAATGCTTTTCTCACGTACTTTCAAATTCAAGTATGCAAAATCTCAGCATTTCTTCGAGGATCTGGATGATTCGCTCGGATTGACCATCCGTTTTGGATGAAAAGCAATACTGAAATGCAATTTTGTGCCTACAGCATCTTGCAATTGCTTTCAAAATTGCGAGGTAAATCTTGGATCTCTATCAGACACTATAGATAACGGTACTCCGTGCAATCTCACAATCTCATCGATATACAGTTCAGCTAACTTATCTAAAGAATAATCGGTTCTCACCGGAATGAAATGAGTTGATTTCGTCAATCTGTCCACTATCACCCAGATTACATCTTTCTTACTCGGAGATAAGGGCAAACCCGACACAAAGTCCATCGTAATTCTTTCCCATTTCTACTCAGGAATAATAATCAGTTGTAGCAAACCATACGGAACTTGATATTCAACTTTGACTTGCTGACAGACTAAACATTTCGACACAAAGTCGAAAATGTCTCTTTTCATACCATGCCACCAATAGAATTGTTTCAGATCAATATACATTTTTGTACTCCCCGGATGAACAATCAACTGACTATTGTGAGCTTCATTCAAAATCATTGAGATTAACTCTGAATTTCTCGGAACGTAAATCTGGTCTCTATATCTCAAACAATTATCACTACCAACTCAATATTCTGTTCAGCGTTCAATTCACCTTGAGTTCGTTTAGCCATCATTTCAGCATCATTTTTCTGAGCATCACAAATCTGCTGTATAAACATCGGCTTTACTTTCAATTCAGCTACAACCGCACTATCATCACACAGATCTATCTGATTACTCATAGCTCTCAAAGCATATAACGATTTCTGACTCAAGGAATCAGCTACAACATTAGCTTTACCCAGGTGGTAATCTATCACAAGTTCGTAGTCTTTCAACAATTCTAACCATCTTCTCTGTTTCAAATTCAAATCTTTCTGGGTCATCAAATACTTTAAGCTCTTATGATCAGTATAGATGTGACATTTTTCCCCAAACAGATAGTGACGCCAATGCGAACACAATCGCAGCCAATTCAAGGTCATACGTTGGTTAGTTCTTTTCATGCAGTTTTAACTATCTCGAAGCATAAGCAATGACTTTCCCCTCTTGCATCAGCACATAGCCCAAACCATTCAATGACGCATCACTGTAAACTATGAACTCTTTGCCTGATTCGAGCTGAATCAAAACTGGTGCTTCCGTTAACAACACTTTCAACTATTTAAAACTTTGTTGGCACTTTTCTGACCACTTGAATCTAACATCCTTCCGTAACAATTTTGTTAATGGAGTCGCAATTATCGAGAAGCCTTTCACAAATCATCTATAATATCTCACTAGTCCCAGAAAACTACGGACTTCAGACACATTTCTTGGAGGGTTCCATTCCAAAATAGAAGAGATTTTACTTGAATCAACTCTTATTCCTGCAGCTGATAGAATATGTCCCAGAAACCCAACCTCACGCAACCAAAATTCACATTTACTAAACTTTGCATATAACTGTTTCTCACGTAGAGTTTGTAGCACGATTCTTAAATGCTCAGCATGTTGCGTCTCATCACACGAATAGATCAAAATATCATCAATGAACACTAGAACAAAGCGATCCAAATATAGTCTGAATATCCGATTCATTAGATCCATAAACACTACAGGAGTATTTGTTAGTCCGAAAGGCATCACTAAGAATTCATAATGTCCATACCTCGTTCTAAAAGTGGTCTTCGGTACATCAGATTCTTTAACTCTTAACTGATAGTAACCAGATCTCAAGTCTATCTTTTAAAACACTGTAGCTCCCTTCAATTGATCGAACAAATCATCAATACGAGGCAACGTGTATTTATTCTTTATCGTCACTTTTATTTAAATGTCGATAATCGATACACATTCTCATAGTTCCATCTTTCTTTTTCACAAATAAAACAGGAGCTCCCCAGGGTGAGAAACTTGGTCGTGCAAATCCTCTCTCAGTTAATTCTTGTAACTGCGATTTTAACTCTTTCAATTCTGTTGATGCCATTCTATACGGAGCTATAGAAATGGGAGTGGTTCCCGGCACTAATTCAATACCAAATTCCACTTCTCGAATTGGAGGTAATCCAGGCAACTCTTCAGGAAACACATCTGAAAACTCACATACCACAGGCACAAATTCAACTTTCTTTTCTGACACTTTTGTAGCATTCACATACGTCAAATAAGTTTCACAACCTTTTTTCACATAATTCATAACTTTCATAGGCAACACAACAGCTGGTAATCCATTCATATCATTGGATTCAATTCAAACTATTTCGTCATTCTGACTCTTCAACTCAATACTCTTTCTTTTACAATTCACGATGGCATTATGCAAAGTAAGCCAATCCATACCCAGAATTATGTCAAACTCATTGAATGGTAGCAACATCAAATTGGCCGGAAAATATATATCACGAAACATCAATGGGCAATTCTTGTATATTTTACCCACCAGGACACACTTGCCTAAGGGGTTCGACACTCTAACCATAAATTCAGTATACTCAATAGGTAGATTCTTATTCAATACTAAGTTCGTACACACATAGGAATGAGTTGATCCTGGATCTTTCAATGTAATGACATCAGTATCAAATAAAGTGACAGTACCGGTGATGACGTCTGGGGATGATGCTTCCTCTCGTACACGTATAGCATAAGCTCGGGCAGGCGCTCTCGCTTCTAACCTCACAGCTGTGTCAGTTGTTCCCTTTTGATTTCACTCATATTTTTGTTGTGTTTGGGTGGTCTACCTCTAGCCGTCATATTACTTGGTCTTTTATTCTAAACATTTTCCTCTTCGACCATCTTCGGGCAATCTCAAATAAAATGATCTCGAGATCCACATTTATAACAAACTCTATTGTTGTACTTGCCCCAGCACTCTCCCACATGTCGTCATCCACACTGTCTGCACTCAGGTTTGTTACTCTTAACACTTCCAACACTTGATTCATTCGGAGCTTGAATTCATAAACCAATACTTTGTCTCGAACGATCTCTACTTGGATGTCCAAATAAAACATTTGAATGATTTCTTGCATCTCTATATCTCTTCGCTGAAGATTGAGAGAACTTATTCATCGATCTCTTTCTTTCATAACGAGCCTCAAAATTGGCTTTCTTCTTTTCTTTACTAAGCTCCTCAGCTTTGCATGCTCTTTCAACTAACACAACAAATTCATTTATATCAAGTATCCCAACTAACAATTTAATGTCTTCATTCAATCCCTCTATGAAACGTTTGCACATAGTAACTTCGGTCAAAACACATTCTCTCGCGTATTGTCTCAATCTTACGAATTCCTGCTCGTACTCAGTAATAGACAAACGACCCTGTTTCAACTCTAGAAACTCTTTACGTTTCTGATCAATGAAGCGCTGACTAATGTACTTCTTTTTTAACTCAACTTGAAAGAAGTCCCAGGTGATTTCGTCTCTCGGAACCACAGATATCAATGTTTTCCAGCAGTTATAAGTTGTGTCTCTCAACAAGGAAACTACACACTTAATACATTCATTAGGATTCAACGACATCTCATCGAATACTCTGATTGTATTCTCAAGCCAAAACCCGGCTCGCTCAGCATCGTTATCAGATGTGGCCCTAAACTCCTCGGCCCCGTATTTCGAATCTTGTCTACAGGTGGTTTATTCAATTTGATCGGGTCTACAACTTGTGGCACAATAGGTACTTGTGGGGTGGAGGTTGTGGAGCAGCTGGATTCATTCAAACAAACTCCGTAAACCACTCACTCATCATTCGAAAGAAGGCTTGCTTAGCCTCCCCTCCTTCATCACTATCATTCGGCCTAGATGTGGCCGGCGCTATCCCTTGAGCGGGAGCAGGCGCATAACTTTCTACATTGTCAACAACTGCTCGATCGGGATCCGTTACTATATGAAAACACATTTTCAACTGTCAAAATTCATCACCCTATCGCAATTTCATATATGGCATGTATAGCTAGACTCGCACGCGCTATGTTAGTCTGAGAATCGACTAAACCGTAGCTCTGATACCAATAAAATATAACACCCCTAACTCGATCCGTCGCCGGAATAGGGTCAAGAGGCATTACCAGACAATAGGATTATGTACAACCCAATTACGACACAAAGTCAATCATCATCATAATACTTCAAACATAAACAATTAGTCCCTTATTAAGGTGTATAAGATCTTAAACACATGCTAGAGAGGGGTTGGGACTAAACTGAAGTACATACGGAAACTTCTCAGAAATTTAAAACTTTTCTAGGTTTTCAGGGATACACGCCCGTGGGGGTAGGCCGTGTACCTCCCACGGTTGCTAGACACACCCGTGTGTCCTTCCCTTGGTCGAAACTGACCTTTGCTCCATGGCCACCAAGCACACCCTGTACTTTGGTCGTGGTCGATCCTTTCAAAAGTTACACGGCTACTAGGCAGTAGACACGTTCGTGTGCCAAGGTCGTGCGCTCTTAGGCCATATACTGACTTACACACACGGTCACTAGGCACGCCCGTGTGCCACAATCGTGTGCCAAAAATAGGCCATTTGCAAGGCCAAAATGCCACCCACATGGGTCAATCACTACAAGCACACTTAAGCATGTTTATACACACATTTTGGCAACCATTTCTTATCATATGATCAATCTATCAACTCATACAACTCACTTTCAAACACATCAACTTATATGCTAACATATACAACTTGAACACATTCAATACTAAACATTATTCCGTCTCCATTTCACTAAATCATACTAGCATTTTACCAACACAAAGTTACCATTGATAAATCATTCTCTTCAACCATAAACCATACCAAAATATGCCTCATATCACAAAGCCATTCATGCTTGAAGCAACCATATATTTAGCCATATCACATGGCTAATTACACACCTCAAATATGTACCAAATAACTAGCCTATACATGCCATATTCCAACTATATACATCTTTCCAAAAGTACCCAAAATAGATTGTCGATAGTGTGATTAAGAAGCTGATAGTTCCCAGATCCGAGCTAGCTTTACTGGCACTGCAAAGCAGGAAAACAAATCACACAGTAAGCTTTCCAAAGATTAGTAAGTTCGTAACATAAAACATTATACTAAACCAACCATCACATAAATTATTTCATGAACACATATGTACCATACCATACAGGCTAATATGCTCAATTTACATTCCATGATCTCAATCATAATTTCATCAACCACATAGGTTCCGAACGTACCTTTGCCAACACTTAGTTTTCGATCTCTTGCTACTAAATACTCACTGATTTCTTTTCGATCAACTTTCGTAACTTCTTTGGTTCGTTCGGACACTCAGTGCCCAAATCATTAACCAAAGCTTAGTAAATATCGCACACTTAGTGCATCTATATCAAATCGATTTTACATCGGTATCGCACACACAGTGCCCACCATAAAATTGAAGCTTATATTATTTCCCACACACAGTACTAATTATCTTGATTACATCTCGGTATACGCAACTTAGTGCCACGTAACGTTGAGCTCTCACATAGCATTCATGATTCATTTATACCATTCCATTCATTTCAAACATTAAGCATAACTAAAATATAATACATGTATTATTTTGAATTTACCTCGGATGTCAAAATACCGAAACGGTCGATTAATCGAGCACTTTCTCTTTGCCTCGATGTCGATTCGAACCTCTCCTCTCTTGGTCTATACACATTCAAATTCAATCCATTTAATCACCAACTCATTCAATTTAGTCCACACACACACACACATTTAGGGCATTTTACAAAATAGCCCTCACATTTTCACATTTCAACATTTTAGTCCCTAATTCACAAAATCATCAAATTCACAAAATTTCACTTAACACAAGCTTAGCCGAATTTTACTTGTGTTCATACAAACCCTCGCACTTCATTTATTTCACATTTTAATCTTTCAAAATGCTATTTTCTCAATTTAGCCCTAATTAGCTAAATTCATCAAAACTCCAAGAACAAAACATGTTCATTAAACACATATATTTCATTTAACACTAACACTCATCACAAAGCTCACCATTTCATGAATGGCACATTTCATAAACATCATCAATTCACAAAATTTGAGCATGGGTTTTGTAGAGCACAAAGCAACGATTACAAAAACATAGAAATTATTGAAAACCGAGCTCAAACATGCCTTAATTTGCTTGAGCAAGTGCCGAATATGTAACAAGCTTTCTCCCTACTTTTCTTTCTAATTTTGGTGGAAAATGGATGAATATAAGATGACCACTTCCATCTTTTTGTTTTTTTATTATAACATTTTAATACATAAATGACACATCTAACCTTTTATTAACATAAAAGACAAATTAACATTATGGTTTATAAGTCATTTAACCATCCACTAACTTGAAAATGGACTAATTACCTCATAACGCCTCCACCTTAAAAAGCCATCCACAATTTGACACTTATAAATCAAAACAGAGCTTTTACACCTTATGAAATTAAGTACTTCTCTTATTTCAACACACAGTCGATAAAATTAACACACAGAAGTTTCACACGGGCTATATCACATACTATTCACACAGAAAATAATATTAAATTATCATTTCGACCTCAGATTTGTGGTCTCGAAACCTCTGTTCCAACTAGGGTCTAAATGGGCTGTTACATTAATGACGCCGGTGCTCTTGGACCTTCCTGTTAATGTATGTGCGAGGAGGGCATGTAGGTACCTCAATGATAGGGGAAGAGCGGTCGCCTTGGAGCGACTAGGATCGTATGTTGTTGAAGCCGGAGCTAAAGGCTGCCAACATTTGAAAGGTGAATAGTGGATGTGGCAGTGAAGCTTGGAGAGGTTTTCCTCTTCCATGAATCGGTCAGCGTAAAGACCTAAAGCTAGTCCGAATGCAGGAACACTCATTTCACGAACCAATCCTCCTAAGCGGAACTGTATAGTGCCTAGGCCATCGTGGTATGTCATCACCTCTTGCAAATGAAATGTATAGCAAAGCTCTAATGTTAGTTCGAGGTATGTAGGCTCAACAATACCAAAGAACTGCTCCTAAGGGTCGGTGAACAGTAGGGCTCGAACTGTATCAGCAAGTTGTACTTGCTCTAAGGCGGCCTGGTTAATGCATCTGCCTGTACTGATAGGTCGTGCTCGAAGAATTTGATAAAGTTCCTCTTGAGGTCCCAGAGGAAATTGTAAGAATGGGTGTTGCACTTCAGCAGATGCTCTTACCGATGATGAACCAGATCCCTTTCATTTTTTTGAAACCGGGACTACAGTTTTCTTGTTGCGAGAAAAAGACATTATGTTCCTGTAAAATAAAAGATATTCAACAATTCAAGTGTTATTGCCAGCCCAGGCATGTGTTCTATCCTAGTATAATTCTATTTCATCAAATATATTGTAGAATGTAAATACTAGTTCAAATTCGAAGTAAGTTTGATAACATTGGGAAAACTATGATAATGAAGTATTAAACTAAATAACACATAAGAATGAAAATATGAACAGAAAATAAAAGAAAATAAAAGTTAAATGAATAAATAATCAATGATGGAGAAGGGGAACCGATGGATGTGCTGAAGGAAGTGGCACGGCTAATGCGGAGGTATAGGGGCGTAGCCTGCGGGGCTGGAGTTTTCACGAGCGTGGACTGTGGTTGCATGGGCATGGTCTGGTGTGCGTGGAGAAGGAAAGGGGGAAATAGAGAGGGGAAAAGGGAAGGGATATGAGAGATCAAGATTGAAGAGGGTGTTAATGGTGGTGGCCGGATTTAGTAGGGGAGAGGGGGGAAACAGCTAGGGTTTGGGGAGAAAGATTTTAGGGAAGAGATGATGAATAGTGAGGGGTTTATATAAAAAATAGGGTACACGGGTGTGGCACACATCCGTGTTAATCATTTATAGCCCGTGTCTTTCAAAAATTAGGGTTTTGGTGCGTCTAGGTTACGGCCCACGCACGTGTGCCGAGCTTTGTTCACTTCTTCCACACCCGTGTTATAGTTCCCCCGCCTGTGTTACTTTGATAGGTTCGAACACAGTTTGTAGGCACGGGCGTGTCGCACGCCCATGTTGTTTTAACAGTATCGACCCTAGTCCAGAGGCATGCCCATTATATTCTTACCCACACCCATGTGTCTTATTCAGTTTCAACCACGGCTTAAGACCACGGGCGTGTCACATGCCCGTGTCATTTAATCAGAATCGAACATGACTGTACCGCACGGTCGTGGCTCTTCTATCGCATCTTGTGTTGGGGAAAAATTTTTCTTCCTTGTTTCGTATAACTTTCGCCACGCCTGTGTCTCTCCCCGTGGTTTCCACATGGCCACGGACACGCTCGTGTGCTATGTTGTGCGGATGAGAAATCCTGCGTCTGTTAAATTAGTTAGTTCTTAGTTAGATGCTAAAACCAAAAATATGAATGTTAGTGATATTAGTGCTCGAGTTGCCTCCCGAAAAGTGCTCGTATAACGTCTTAAGCTAGACTTACCCTGTTTTCATTCCTAAATGAAGGTTCACGGAGCCAAAGCTCCTCTCTCATATCCCTAAAATCTTTACCATTATAAATTTTCAGTCGCTGACCATTTACCTTGAATGTGCCATGAGTCGGATAAGTTACCTCAATTGTGCCATAGGGAAAAATAGTTTTGATTACGAATGGACCTGACCATCTTGATTTCAGCTTTCCAGGATACAATTTGAGCCTTGAATTGTATTGCAGGACTAAACCTCCCACTTCAAATTGCTTCAGTTTCTTTAAATGAGCATCATGGCATCGTTTTGTTGCCTCCTTATATAGACGTGAGTTCTCATAGGCATTAGCTTGCCATTCATCTAGCCCGTTCGATTGCATTATTCTCTTCTCACCTGTAGGTTTAAGATCGTAATTTAAGAATTTTATAGCTCAAAAAGCTTTGTGCTCTAACTCAAATGGTAGATGTTCCATAGACAAGTTTGTATGGGGATGTTCCTATGGGAGTTTTAAACACTGTTCTATAGGCCCATAAAGCATCGTCTACTTTTAATGCCCAATCATTCCTGTTTGATTCAACTGTTTTCTCTAGAATACACTTAAGCTCTAGATTTTCTACTTCCACTTGTCCACTAGTTTGAGGGTGATAAGGGGTAGCTGTCCTGTGGTGTACTCCATATTTCATTAAGACCTTGTCAAATTGAGTATTACAAAAATGAGTACCTCTATCACTAATAATTGCTCTGGGTGTTCCAAACCGAAAGAAGAGTTTCTTAAGAAATCTCACTACCATTCTGGCATCATTAGTAGGTTAAGCTTGAGCTTCCACCCATTTTGACATATAATCCACTACTACTAAGATGTATTTATTCCCGAATGAGCTAGGGAATGGGCCCATAAAGTCAATAACCCATACATCAAAAATTTTACATGATAGCATGTATGTTTGAGGCATTTCATCGCGTTCAGAGATATTACCTGTTCTCTGACATCTATTACATGAAGCAACATACCTGTTAGCGTATTTGAACAAGGTAGGCCAATAAAAACCTGATTCGAGCATTTTATGTGCTGTCCTGATCCCCCTGGAATGTCCTCCTGAAGGTCCTAAATGGCAATGTTCTAAGATTTTGCTTGCTTCTACCTTTGTAACACATCTCCAAATTACTTGATCTGCACATATACATAAAAGAAAAGGGTCCTCCCAAAAATAGTTTTTCGCATCAGCAAAGAATCGCTTCTTTTGATGATGTGTTAACCTTTTTGGTAAGATGTTAGCAAATAAATAATTTGCAATGTCTGCAAACCAAGGTACCTCGGAGTTAGATATAGCAAATAGTTGTTCTCCAGGTAACGAATCATTTATCTCACTCTCATCGAGTTCTTTGATATGTGGATTTTCAAGCCTAGAAAGATGATCTGCTGCAAGATTTTCAGCTCCTTTCTTATCTTGAATTTCCAAATCAAATTCCTGTAAGAGTAAAATCCATCTTATGAGTCGAGGTTTTGCATCGAATTTAGTTAAAAGATAACGAAAAGCTGAATGGTCAGTGTAAATGACAACTTTAGATAATATCAAATACTGTCTAAATTTGTCAAATGCAAAAACCATGGCTACTAATTCTTTTTCTATGGTGGTGTAATTTTCTTGTGCGGCTGTCAATGTTTTGCTAGCATAATAAATTGGCTGAAAATGCTTATCTCTCCGCTGTCCCAAAACTGCACCTACTGCAAAGTCACTCGCATCACACATTAGTTTAAAGGGTAAATTCCAATCAGGAGCAATTATAATTGGGGCATTTATTAATTTATTTTTGAGGGTGTTAAATGCATCTAAACATTCTTGATCAAAATCAAAAGGCACATCTTTTTCTAGTAGTTTTGTTAAAGGCTTAGCTATTTTAGAAAAATCCTTGATAAATCTTCGATAAAATCCAGCATGTCCTAAAAAGCTTCGAATAGCCTTAACTGAACTAGGAGGAGATAATTTTTCTATGGTTTCAACTTTTTCTTTATCAACCTCAATCCCTTTACTAGAAATTTTGTGGCCTAATACAATCCCTTCTCGAACCATAAAGTGACACTGTTTCCCAATTAAGCACAAGGTTCGTTTCTTCACATCTCATTAGAACTCGTTTTAAATTTTTAAGACAAAGATGGAAAGAATTACCAAATACCGAAAAGTCATCCATAAATACCTCCATAATGTCTTCCACAAGTTCATCAAAGATTGTTAGCATGCAGCGCTGAAAAGTAGCAGGAGCATTACATAATCCAAAAGGAATTCTATGATAAGCAAACGTACTGTATGGACATGTAAATGTTGTCTTTTCTTGATCCTAAGGGGCTATTGAGATTTGGAAGTAGCTAGAGAGTCCGTCTAGGAAGCAGTAGTACATATGCCCAGATAATCTTTCTAACATCTGATTAATAAAGGGCAAAGGGAAGTGATCTTTTCTCGTGGCGTCATTCAACTTCCTATAGTCAATACAGATTCTCCAACCTGTGACTATTCTTGTAGGAATCAATTCATTCTTTTCATTAGCTACAACAATCATGCCTCTTTTCTTTGGCACAACCTGCACAGGACTTACCCAAGTACTGTCAGAAATAGGATAAATTATTCCAGCATCTAGAAGTTTGATTACCTTAGCTTTAACAACTTCTTTCATGTTGGGATTCAATCGTCTTTGAGGTTGCACACATGGTTTATACACCTTTCATTAAAATTTTATGGGTGCAAAACGATGGACTTATTCCTTTAATGTCAGAAATTTTCCAAACTATGGCTCTTTTATGTTCCTTTAGTACCTGCAACAACTTGTCTTTCTCTTTGGGTTCTAGTTCTGAAGAGATGATTACTGGTAGCGTAGAATTATCCCCGAGGAATGCATATTCTATGTGATTTGGTAACTATTTCAATTCCAATTTAGCTGGTTCTTCAATAGAGGGTTTCTGTTTTAGTTCATCGTTTATTTCAATGCCCTCGTCTTTCTTTTGTCTAGGGGAAGATGTATTAGAATTCAATTCATTGGTATCACCATCTACCCCCTCACCTTGGGTAAGACACAGTTCAATCGTGTCATCATGTATGATTTCCTGCAAAGAATCTTGAATAAAATGATCAATGGCATCAATAAAATAACAAGAATCATCTTGCTCTTTAGTGCAAGTTTACCATCACCTACATCAACAACAGCCCTAGCAGTAGCTAAAAAAGGGCGTCCCAAAATTAAAGGTACCTTAACGTCCTCATCCATGTCAAGCACAACAAAGTCAACAGGGAATATAAATTTATCAACTTTTACCATAATATCTTCAATAATTCCCCTAGGATATTTAATAGATCTGTCAGCTAATTGAATACTCATCCTAATAGGTTTTGGTTCCCCAAGACCAAGCTTCTTAAACATTTTTATAAGGCATTAAATTAATACTGGCACGTAAATCAGCTAATGCTTTCTCAATGTTTAAACTACCAATTAAACAGGGAATAGTAAAACTTCCTAGATCTTTCAATTTGGTTGGTAGTTTATTTTGGAGGATGGCTGAACATTCTTTATTAAGTTCCACGGTTGATATCTCTTCAAACTTCCTGTTATTTGTTAGAAGCTCTTTTAGGAATTTTGCGTACGTCGGCATCTGCAAAATAGCTTCAACAAAAGGTAAGTTAATATGTAATTGTTTAAAATGTTCAAGAAATTTACCGTATTGTGCGTCTAAGCGATCTTTCTTCATCTTTGCTAGATATGGGATCAGTGGCTTATATTCTTCATGTATCGGTGTTACCTTCTCAACTTCCACATCTTTTTCCTTATTAGTTTCTTGTGGCATCTTCTTTTCTGCTTCAATCAATACCTTCCCACTCCTTAATGTTACTGCCTTCACTTGCTCTTGTGGTTTAGACTCAGTATTATTAGGTAAATGACCTGGTTGCTTTTCAGAAACTAACTTTGTTAGCTGCCCTAATTGATTTTTAAGCCCTTGAATTAATGTTTGCTAATTATTCAACATCGTCTCGGTATTCTGAAAATGAGTTTCTGATGCTGAAATAAACTTTGCTAGCATATCCTCAAGGTTACTTCTTTTCTTTTGGGTAGGGTTGCTATTGAAAACCTGAAGGGGGTTGTTGTCTTTGATTTCCTTGACTACCCCATGAGAAATTGGGGTGGTTCCTCCAACTTGGATTATAAGTATTACTATAAGGGTTATTTTGAGTTCTAGAATTATTACCCATATAGCGAACTTGCTCGTTTTCGACGTTCAGGTTGTAAGGTGGATATTCTATATTGCTCATCCCTCATTCATTCGTATCGTACTGCATAACTAGATGTACCTGCAAAGAACCACATAAACCATCAATTTTCTTACTTAACAGTTTTACCCGGTTTGATAGCATGGTTACTGCATCGAGGTTGAAAACACTGGCGGCTTTTGTTGGCCTTGTCCTCGTGACTTGCCACTGATAGTTATTCAGTCACATCTCTTCAATGAATTTGTAAGCAGCCTCAGGTGTTTTGTTATTCAGGGTTCCACCGGCGGCTGAATCAATCAACTGCCTGGTTGAGGGGTTCACACCGTTGTAAAAAGTTTGGACTTGTAGCCACAAGGGTAATCCATGGTGTGGGCACCTTCTTAATAGATCTTTGTATCTCTTCCATGCATTGTAAAGTGCCTCTAAATCTGTCTACTCAAAAGAAGAGATATCATTCCTCAACTTAGCCGTTTTAGCCGGCGGAAAATATTTTAACAAAAATTTTTCAGTCATTTGTCCCCATGTAGTGATTGATCCTCATGGTAACAAATTTAACCACTGTTTGGCTTTTTTCCTCAATGAAAATGGAAACAAATGAAGATGAATGGCATCATCAGAAATGCCATTTATTTTGAAAGTATTGCAAAATTTTAGGAAATTCGCCAAGTGATTATTTGGATCTTCATCCTGCAAACCATCAAACTGAACAAATTGCTGTATCATCTGAATAGCAGGTCTAACAATACTTGACTCAGTTCCTGTTAAATTAGGTTTAGCATAATCATACATAGTACGAGGAGCAGGATTTTGATTCACCGGGTTTGCAGCAACCACTGGAGGTAGCAGATCGTTATCAGCCATCTCTTTGGTAGTATTGGTATCGTCCTCTTGCTCTTCTTCTATGTATTGTATGCTTCACCTTATTTTTCTTCTGTTTCTGTGAACGGTACCTTCTATATCGCTGTAAAAAATCAAGGGTTCTGACGGGTTCCTCCTAGTCATAAACTAGAAAAAACCTATCAGAAGCAAAGGAAAGAAAAGAAACATTAGAGACATAAAAATAAAAAAAATAAAATTGCAAATAAAAATGGGTAAAGTAATAAAAATCAAGTGTTCCTAATATCTTAGTCCCCAGCAACGGCGCCAAAAACTTGATCGTGTCCAAACTAACTAGGATAATGAATAAGGCAAGCGCACGTATCGTTTGGTAGTATAGCTATGGCAAGACTGGAAATATCATATCCTCAAGGACCAAGAGTACTAGTACTTACTATCTTTTTATTATTTAGCCTAATAATTAAAGGAATTGTTGTTTAATCTAAAACTAACTAATTACTAAGCTAAAGATGCTAAGACAAAGAGAATGAATTGGGGAAATACTTTTGGGAAAAACCAGTTGATTAAGACAATACCCGAGGAAGAATCCACCTAGACTTCACTTGTTATTTAACTCCGAACCAGATGATTTATTCACTTGACTTGATCCGTAGATTCCCTAATTTATATTAATACCTCTCTTGAGGCTACTAATGTATAACCCTAGGTTGATTAATTGAAATCTCTTTCTAATTAAAACCCCTAGTGTTGCATTAACTCGATCTATGGACTCCCATATTAGGTTTGACCATAATCTGGCAAATTTTTGTCGTCCTATCTCTAGGAGTGCGATCAACTCCGCTTAACTATGCTAGATCTACTCTTAAACAGGGAATTTTGCTCCACTCCCTAAGCATATCAATACTTGAATCAATATCCTAAAATATCAAAGCAAGAATTAAGAACACATAGTTAAGAACAAATCAAGTATTTAGCATATAGTTCAGAAAACAATAACAAGATCCGTCTTAGGTTTCATCCCCCTCAGGTATTTGAAAGGTTTAGTTCATGTTTTTAAAAGAATACATCTCAGAAGAAAGGATAAAACAAAACATAAGAAATACCCTAAAACCCCTTGAAGGAAATTGAAGGGAAGATCTGCCGTTTTGAGTATGATTTCGGCTTCTTTAGATGGATCAACTGGCTGTCTTCGAGTAAATCCCACAATTCGGCCCTCTCTGGCTTTGCCCTTCGGCCTCCCTCTTTTAGGTTACACTTAGGGTGTTTATATAGGCTTTCAGAATGTCTTTCTTGGCCTCTAAGTATCCTTTTCTGAGTGGAATTAAAACAAGTCACGGCAGGGATATGCCCGTGTGGCACGACCGTGTGAATCGAGCCCAGGCCGTGTTCGAGTCTGCTAAAGTGGCACGGTCGTGTGGTTATCTCCAAGCTGTGTGGACTTCTTACTTTGGCCCATTTTCTCCGTTTTTGGCCCGTTTCTTATTCTTTTCATCCTTCGATGCTCTCATAAGTATAAAACATGAATTTAAAGGATTAAGAGCATCAAATTCCATAATTCATGGGATAAATCATCCAAAAGTATGCTAAATGTGGGATTAAAATATGTACATATTACGGTTTATCAATTTCAATACACCCATGCTTAGCTGAATCTCTATAGGTCCCTAACAACCCATATTTTTCATTTATTTCACAACTTAGCCCCTCAAAATATTATTTTCTCAATTTAATCCAAAATACTCAAAATCACCGAAATCTCAAAGATAAACTATGTTAATCAAACACATATCTTTCATAATTCATCTTCAAACATTACAAAACCCATGTTTTCATCAATGGTGCATTTCAAAATTATCATCAATTCACAAAATAGAGCATGGGTTTTGAAGAACACAAAGCAACGATTACAAAAATGTAGAAATCATCAAAAATAGGTCAAAAACACATACCCAATTTATGCTTAAACCTTGGCCAAATGTAGCAATGCTCAACTCTTTCTTTTTCTTTCAAGAATCAGTGGTAAAGGATGATAATGGCCATCTTTTTAATGTTTTATTTTATTAATATAATATATTTCTTAATTTACAAAATCAACCTTTATTAATCCTTATAAAAATCATGTATAATATGGACATAAATGTCCACTAGCATAAATAAAGGTATAATATCCACTTAAGGGCTCCACCTCTAATAAGCCATGTCAATTTAACACATCAACAAATGAATTGCTACTTTTACCTTTTATGCAATTTAGTCCTTTTCTCAAATTAAGCACACAAACTACAAAATTAATTCACAGAAATTTCACACATGCTTAATCATATACTGCAGACATAGAAAATAATATTAAAATATTTTTCTAACTCGAATTTGTGGTCCCGAAACCACTATTCTGACTAGGGTCTAAACCGAACTGTTACAATTCTTCCCCTTAATTATTTTCATCCCCAAAAATCTTTCCGTTGAATAGGTTCGAATATTATTGTCTCATTGTATCTTCATGCTCCCACGTAGCCTCTTCAACTCCGTGTTGATGTCACTGTACTTTAACTAACGGAATTTTCTTATTTCACAATTCTTTCACTTCGTGAGCTAAGATACGGACCAGTTCTTCTTCATAAGTCATATCGGATCAGATTTCTATCTCAGACGGAGTAATCACATGTGATGGATCAGATCTGTATCGACGAAGCATTGATACATGAAATACATTATGAATCTTTTCCAACTCTGGTGGCAACAACAATCTATACGCAACAGGTCCAACACGCTCGATAATTTTATACAGTCTGAAGAACCTTGGACTCAATTTGCCTTTACGTCCGAATCGGAGTGCTTTCTTCACGGAGTTACTTTCAAGAACACTTTATCACCAATCTCAAACTCAATATCTTTCCATTTCAAATCTGCATAGGATTTCTGATGATTTGACACTGCTGTCATACTATCGCGGATTACTTTCACTTTCTGTTCAGTGTCTTTTATCAAATTGACCTCGTGTATCTTACTTTCATTGTGCTCAGTCCAATACAGAGGTGTTTGACATTTGCATTCGTACAAAGCCTCATAAGGTGCCATTTTGATACTCGACTAAAAATTATTATTATATGCAAATTCAATCAATGGAAAATATTGTTCCCAAGTACCACCAAACTCAAGAATGCAACATCTCAACATATCCTTGAGAATCTGAATAATCCGTTCGGACTGACCATCAGTCTATGGGTGAAAAGCTGTTGATGATTTATTTGATCAGTTGAAAGGGGTTATAGTATTTTCAAAGATTGATTTAAGGTCGGGTTATTATCAATTGTGAGTTAAAGAGTCGGATGTGCCTAAAATCGCGTTCAAAAAGAGGTACGAACATTATGAATTCCTTGTTATGCGTTTCAGATTAACTAATGCTCCTGCAGTTTTTATGGACTTGATGAACCGGATATTCAGACTGTATTTAGACAAATTTTTTGTTGCATTCATTGATGTCATTCTGATCTATTCACGAGATGAATTTGAACATACCGAGCACTTGAGAATTGTATTACAAACTCTATGTGATAATCAATTATTTGCAAAGTTTAGCAAATATGAGTTTTGGCTCTAAGAGGTTGGATTTCTAGGGCATATTGTTTTAGCCGAAGGTATTCGAGTTGACCTGAGCAATATTTCTACCATTGTTGACTAGAAACCTCTAAGAAATGTGTCTAAAGTCCATAGTTTTCTGGGCTTAGCGGGCTATTACCGAAGGTTCGTGAAAGGATTTCCAATAATTGTGACACCGATGACACGACTGTTTCAGAAAGATGTGAAATTTGAATGGTTAGAAACATGTCAGCAGAGCTTCAAACAGTTGAAAGTACTGTTAACTGAAGCACCAGTTCTGGTTCAACCTGAATCAGGGAAAGAGTTTGTGATTTATAGTGACGCTTCATTAAATGGTCTGGGATGTATTTTGATGCAAGAAGAAAAAGTTATAGCGTAAGCTTCCTGACAATTGAAACCACATGAAAAGAACTATCCGAGACACGACTTAGAGTTGGCTGCAATTGTATTCGCTTTGAAAATTTGGCGACACTACTTATACGGTGAAAATGCCACATTTATACGGATTACAAAAGCTTAAAATATCTGATGTCACACAAAGATTTGAATCTGCGACAACGAAGATGGCTCGAGTTATTGAAAGATTATAAATTTGTGATTGATTATCACCTGGGAAAAGCTAATGTTGTTGCTGATGCCTTGAGCCAAAAATCTTTGTTCGCATTACGAGCAATGAATACCCAGTCGATGATTTGTGATGATGGGTCCATTTTAGCTGAATTAAAAGCTAAACCAGTATTTCTTTAACCAATCTGTGAAACTCAGAAAGATGACTGTGAATTGCAAGTTAAACGAATTCAATGTGAGACTATTCCTAATTCAGATTTTTAGATTGAAGTCGATGATTGTTTAAGGTTTCGGAATAGAATTTGCATATCGAGAAAATCAGAATTCACTCAGAAGATTTTGCACGAAGTTACCATAGCTGCTTATCTATTCATCCGGGGAGTACCAAAATGTACAACGATTTGAAACAGTTTTATTGGTGGCAAGGCATGAAATGAGATATCTCAGAGTTTGTTTCTAAATGTTTGGTTTGTACGCAAGTCAAAGCTGAACATCAAGTACCATCAAATTTACTGCAGCCTGTGATGATTCCCAAATGGAAATGGGATAGAGTTACAATGGATTTTGTGTAGGGATTGCCCCTAACTCTGAAAAAGAAAGATGCTATTTGGTTGTCATTGATCGGCTAACGAAATCTGCTCATTTCATACCGGTACATATAGATTATTTACTTGATAGACTAGTTGAATTGTACATTTCTGAGATTGTTCGATTGCACGGGGTGCCACTATCTATTATTTTTGATAGTGATCGAAGATTTACATTGCGATTATGGAAGAAACTGCAAGATGCTCTGGGAGCACAGTTGAATTTTAGTATTGCTTTTCATCCTCAGACTGACGGTCAGACCGAGCGAGTTATTCAAATTCTCGGAGACATGTTGAGATGTTGTATAGTTTGAGGGTGGTTGGGAAAAGTACTTACCGTTGATTGAGTTCACGTATAACAACAGTTTTTAGATGAGTATAAAGATGGCACCATACGAAGCTTTATATGGTCGTAAATGTCAAACTCCTTATACTAGACTGAACTAAGTGAGAAAAAGATTTACGGGGTTGAATTGATTAGAGAAACTAAAGAAAAAGTGAAAATGATTCGCGACAGTTTAAAAACAGCTTCAGATCGACAGAAATCATACGCGGATTTCAAATATAAAGAAATTGAGTTTCAAGTCAGGGACCGAGTGTTTTTAAAGGTGTCACCGTGGAAAAAGATTCTTCGATTTGGCCGTAAAGGGAAGCTGGGTCCGTGATTTATCGGACTGTATGAGATCGTCAAAAGAATAGGGCTTGTAGAGTATCGACTAGCTTTACCGTCAGAACTTGAAAAGGTTCATAATGTCTTTCATGTTTCTATGCTACGTCGATACATAATCGATCTGTCACTTGTGATTTCTCCAGTAGATGTTGAGATACAGACTGATTTGACGTATAACGAAGAACTGATCATGATTTTAGCTCGTGAAATCAAAGAATTGAGAAATAAATGCATTGCTCTAGTGAAGGTTATTTGGAATAAACATGGAATTAAGGAAGATATGTGGGAACCCGAGGAAGCTATACAAAAATAGTAACCTAACCTATTTACCAGTAAGATTTTCAGGGACGAAAATCCTTAGGGGGAGAGTTGTAACAGCTCATTTTTGGTCAAATGGAACAGTGGTTTCTGGACCACAAATCTGAGGTCAAAATATTTATTTTATTATTATTTTAATGTCTACTGTATGAATATATGATTGTGTGAAAATTTCGTTAAGAAATTTTATCGTTTAATTGGTCAATTTGAGAAAAAGGACTAAATTGCGTAAAGCGTAAAACTTGAGTTCTAATAGCTAAAAGTGTCCATTAGCTATAGAACCTTAAAGTAAAGGTCCTTATGTTTGTAATTAGACCATAAACAGCTTGAGTGGACATTTAAGGACAAATATTAAGTTTTTTAATTGGTTTAATGTTAAGGTTAATATAGTAATTGTAAAACAATTTCAGTTAAAATAATAATAACATAACATCATCATCTTCATTAAGTTATTACCACCGAAAATTGGGGATAGAGGAAGCCATGGTTATTCTCCTCATTTGGCTATGCTAATTTTGCTCATTAAGGTACGATTTTCGTCCCGTTTTTAATAATTTTTACGTTTTTGAGATCGTTGCAGCTTATTCTAGCTAGCCCGTACCCTAGATTTCGAAACTGTTAAAAGTTTATCAAGTTTCCATTGTTGAATGCTTGAATAATTTGATGATTTATGATAGATTTAGAAGGTTTAATGTTAGATTAATAGCTTTTTTAAAGCAATTTTTGACAAAAATGTCAAAAAGGGATTAAATTGAGAAAATGTGAAATGCAGTGGTTAAAAGTTTGAATAAATTGAAAATATAGGCTGCTAGTAACATGTATTAAATTCGGCTAAGCATTGGTTTGTACTAAATTGCATGAATTTGAAATTTTATGTGATAAGGACTAAATTGTAAAAATGTGAAACATTAGGGGCAAATGTGTAAATTTGTCAAATTGCAAATTATAGGCTAAATTGAATAGACTGAATGCTGAATGTGCTAAATTTGATAATATATAGATTAGATAAGCCGAGATCAGGTTTAGATCAGGGAAAAGGAAAAGTGGACGAATATTCTATAATTTTCGTCTGAGTAAGTCGAGGTAAGTTCGTATAATTAGAATTAAATCTTTAAATACTTGTAAATTATTTGAAATGAAAGTATAATTGAGTAAATGGTATTACTGAGTTCAAATGCCTAATTGATGAGAATTATTAAATATCGAGTCCCGTTTGAACCGTAGAAAGTCGTAGGATACGAGTGACATGTCATTAGAATTACCATTTTGGTCGAGATCCTGTATATGTTGCGGACTCACCACAGCCCGTATGAGCTTACTGATATATCAGTTCATAAGAGCTTACTGTGTTTAGCTCATCAGAGCTTACCGTTTAAGCTTAATAGAGCTTACTGTCCATCAGCTCAGGAGGAACTTACTGTCCATCAGCTCAGGAGGAGCTTACTGATCATAGCTCGAAAGAGCGAAAATGATATGTAACGCCCTGAAATTGGGCCTAGGAGAATTGGGCCTATTGGGCCCCGAGCGTAGAAGCATTTTAAAATTTTTGGGAATGTGAGAATGGCATTAATGTAAGTTTGATCTATTAGGTAAGTGATTTTGGAAGGTTACGGGGTTTCTACGAAGTCCCGAGTTCAAGTTAGGCCATAGGAAAAATTTTGGTTTTTGGCTCTTTAGGGGAGAGGGCTAGCAGAAGTGGGACTTAAGTTTAATTAAGTAGGTTTGCTAACACAAGTGAGCACATGGTGGAGTGGATATGGCATCAATAGTAGAGCAAGGGGAGAGGGGGTTCAAATCCCAAAAGTAGCATTTGGGGAGTTTTATTTTATGCTTTGGAGAGGAGAAATGTGGAGTTGGATTAGAACTCTGCCTTGGTGGTTGAAGACTCAGTCAAATCATTTGATTGGGTGGTATGGAGAGATGCAAGGAGAATATCATGGAGTGAATTAAGGAATGGGGATTGTGAAGGAGTTGGCTGAATGTGGGGAATTTTTTAGGGGGTGTGTACATTTGGTTTTTGTAAGGGGGGATGTGCCAAATTTTCCTAGATTTTCCTTGTCATTTCTTGTGTTTTGTGCATTTCCCTCAAAGCATTTCGGGTCTATTTTCTTCTTTGCAAGTTCCTGGTAGCTGATTTCTTTCTCCTCCTCTTTTCTGCTTTACTCCCCCTTCCATCTCATTTTACACGTTCTTTTCTCTCATCTTTTCCTTTTGTGTACCACCATAGCCGAAATTTCAACCTCTCTTCTTCTAGTTTTCAATCGATCTTTTCTTTGCTTATTCTTTTTTTGCTATCATTGGAATCTCATTTTATTTTAACCCCCTTAGTCGAACCTAGTTCTGTGGTGTTGCTGCTAGGTGCTGAACCACTTCTTCTTTAGTTCAAGGTTATTACTCATTGCTGCCGAACCCTGCCTGTCCATTCAGTTTTTAGTCAAATCGAAGGTATTATTTTCTTTTTCTCCTATCTTTTTCCCTCTCATTGTAGGTTGAAAGCCGAAACATTTGACCGTGTTTCTCTTTTTGATGCAAGCCGTACCTAGTGGGGTCTAGGAGTGTACTTTCCCTCGCTCTATCAATCTCTGAATCTCGGCTGTTGGTTGGGTCTGTTGTTTCCGAATCTAAGGTGTAGGAGATCGGTTGCTCTAGCCAAGAGAGAAGCAAAGCCGAATATTGTCACACTATTGAAGGAGATCATTTTGTGGGTAAGTAGTGGTATCGTTTCCTAGTTTTTCCTATTGCCAAATCTTTCTTCTTCTTAAGTTTGATGTGGGTTGGTGTTAGGGTCACTCGAGGAGTGATAGGAGAGTGGTGCTCGCTAATCAAGAGTTCTTTATGGAGGCTGGTGGTAACCAACCTAAGGGGGGATCAGGAAAAGGGCCTAATGGAGGTGGATTCGTAGCCCCTGCTCCCAAGTTTAAACGGCGTAGGGTGTCAGCAGTTCAGGACTTTCCACCGAGTTGTGGAAGAGAGTCGACATCTGGTTTAGATAAGCAAATCGTAGTTGATCGCGCTAGTGAGGGTAAGTGTTAGTAAATCGTATGGTTAGGTGTGGATTAAAGATCTCCTATATCTATTGTTATAAGTTAATTGTGTGATATGTTAGGTATAAGTGGCGACGATCGTGAGTGTATAGTTTTCTACGTGATCAGGTGTGTAATCTGACACCCTTCTGAATGATTGATGTGATGTTTTGTGAACCGGCCAAAAGCCGAAAAGTCGAAAGACCGGCATCTGTGACCACTTGAGCGTGCGAACGCTCGTACTGGTAAAACGAAGTATGAATAATGACGGTAAGCCATTGAGAGTGTCACGTGCACTCTCGCGAAACCGAGGCTGTAATGGGCCTGATCAAGCCGGAACGGGCCAAATGGGCCCAATGGACTATCTGACCCACTTGGGCAAAACTGTTAGAAAACTGTCAAATGATGAATCCGAATGCGAAATCTGCAAACCTGAAACCGAAACCATGTGTTTTGGGCCACACGAGCGTGTGGGCCCGTTTGGACCTAGATTTTAGGCCCAATAGTTCCGTTGAGACCCAAAAAGGGTTCTGTGTCACTCGAGGCGACAGTAGGCTTTCGAAAAGGCTGTTGAATGCGAAATTACCAAAATACCCCAGGAGGGTAAAATTACTAAAATACCCTTGGTGGGTAAATTACTGAAATACCCTCGGTGCGTAAAATTACTGTTATACCCTTAAGGGTTGATTAGCTTGATTGTGTGTTTTTTGTTTATCTGGTTATGATGGTAATTTATTTCATACATCATATTTGATATATGCTTTGCATACATGACATTCTGCTTGGGACTGGGATATTGATGATCAGAGGAAGTGTATTCTGGTGGCTCTGCCACATTTTGATTCTGGTGGCTCTGCCACATTCTGTCTGGTGGCTATGCCACGTATATTCTGTTATTTTGGTGGCTCCGCCACAAATTTTGTGATGAGCAGCATGTCTGCCATATTGGTGTGTTGGGCTGGGAGGGTTGACTTGGTCCCCACAGGTGTGTTGGGCTGGTATGGGGATGTGTAGCGGATGGATTATTAGGTTGGGCTGCATTACATTGTTTGCACTATCATGTTTTAGGGCTAAGGCCCAATCTGTTTCGGTATGGGCTTCGACCCAGTCTGCTTCCGTATGGGCTTGGGCCCAGTTAATGATCGTTTAGGGGATTACACACTGAGTTCTCGTAACTCACCCCTCTGCTTTCAGCTTGCAGGTGATCCCCTGCATTAGAGGATTTGGCGCAGCGGAGGACTCTGTGGTGGCCATACATCGAAGTAAAACTCCCAAACTTTAGTAAATTTTCGTTTTGCTTTATTTTGAGATTTTTTTTAAATTTGGGTTCAACATTTTGTAATAAGGCCATTGGACTTTAACTTTTCTTTTAAGCTTTCATTTTAGTTTATTCAAAACTAAAAACGATTAAACACTGGATTTTTTTTAAAAGATAATAACTGTTTTCAAAATATCGTATTTCCGCAGTTCACTGAATCTAATTTCTGTTGTAAACAAAGTTTTCAGAAATAAAAATAATAACAGAAATAATGTTTTTACAAGGAAGCCATTAAAACAAATTTGATTTTCATAAACCACAAAGCTCGAAGTTTCTAAAAGAATACGAACTTTAAACGAACGCGTAGTTTTTAAACAACCCTTCTATGTGACATGCCAGATCCGGTCATAACGTCTAGGCCAGGTTTGGGGTGTTACATGATAATGAAATGATAGATTACTAATTTTTACACCTAATGTATATCACCTGAGTATCCCTCGATATTCTAATAGGTTCAACGGGCATAAATTCTGTTATCAGTTATGTGAAAAAGCTACGTGTTTATACAGACGAATTACTATTTATATGGATAAAGTACTGTTTATACGGATGAGTTAGTGTTATCGAATGAATTATTGTTTATATGATTGAGAGTGAAATGTTACAGATGATGTATGTGATATGAATTTGAGATGATACAATGTATTGAGTATTTAATTAAGATAATGGATGATTACATCCACTTATGTGACTAACTTGTTGATGAATACTTGTGTTTAGGCATTTGGTAATTGAATTGAGTATACGTTATTTATTGTTTTGATTATGTATAAATAGTAAGTTTAATTATGAATTATACAGGCTTACTAAGCTTTATAGCTTACTTTATTTATTTTCTTCTATGTTTTATAGTATATCGAAGCTATCTCGGAACCTGGGATTGTCATAGACTTCATCGCACTATCAGACATCTATTTTGGTACTTTTGAAGTTTGTATATATGGTATATGGCATGTATATGCTTGAGTAATTTTGATATGATTGATGAACATGTATTTAGGCCACTTGAGTTGGCTTGTGATGGTGAATTTGATGTTGTTTATAAATGTGCAAATCATATTATTTTGGGTTAGGTAATTGATGTATAATGAGTGATTGAGGTTGAATAGATATTGCATGTTTGGAGTGGTTTAGTTAATTGAATGGTATATGTGACTTAGGTATGAGATTATATGGAAAATTATGGTATACTTGTGATATTTATTGATGGTAAAGAATTGGGATGATTTGAACTTAGGTTGATGGTATTTGGTTATATATTTGTACCTTGAATTGGTACAATTTGAGTTTGTTTAGGTATGTGCAAAATGGGTGGCAAAATGGCTTGGTAAATAGCCTATTTTTGTCCACACGGGCAGAGACACGGGCGTGTGTCTTAGCCATGTCTGACACACGGTTATGTTAGACAGCTGTGTGTCCTGTAACACCCTAACCCGAGACCGTCACCGGAATAGGGTCAAGAGGCATTACCGATCAAACAGAACATTTAACATCTAGAACTTACGACACAAAGTCAATCATCATTAATCACCTTCATTTACAAACATACTGTCCCTTATCAAGGTCTACGAGACCTATTTCACATACTAAAAAGGGGTCGGGACTAAACCGAAGAACATACAAAATTTCAAGAAAATTTAAAACTTTTTTAAAATTCAGGGGAGACACGGCCGTGGGAGGAGACCGTGCTCCCTCCACGTCTACTGGACACCCCCGTGTGTCCTCCTCATGGCTATATACTGACTTCTCTACCACGGCCACCAAGCACGCCCGTGTACCATGGCCGTATGCTGTTAGCTAGCTACTGACTTGTACACCACGGTCAGCTGACACCCCCGTGTGAAGGCCATGTACTATTGAGCTGCATCCTGCCAAATTACTCACGGTCTTTAGGCATGCCCGTGTGCCATTCATTTCTGTTTCGATTTTACATTTTGCACACTTAGTGCCATCAGCTTATTCTTGCACATAGCATCTCGATTTCATCCACATATACACATTTATTTCATAATACTAAGCATATCTTAAAAACATGTATTATATCCGAACTTACCTCGGACGTCGACTATCGATACGGTCGACTAATCGAGCACTTTATCTTTGCCTCGATCTCAATCCGAACCTCTTCTCTCTTGGTCTATACACATTTAAAATCAATCCAATCAATCACCATTTCATTCAATTCAATCCACATACACCAATTTAGGGCATTTTGCAAATTAACCCTATTATTTTCACATTTCGACACATTAGTCCCTAATTCACAAAATCATCAAATACACAAAATTCCACCTAGCACAAGCTTAGTCGAATTTTACTAGTGTCTATAAAAACTCATACATTTCATTTATTTCACATTTTAACCCTTCAATTTTCTATTTTCACAATTTATCCCTAATTAGCTAATTTCACCAAAAATTCAAAAACAACACATGTTAATCAAACACCAAGTTCTCATATTTTACTACCAACTAGCACATAGCTCAAATGTTCATCAATGGCTCATCACAAAACATCATCAATTCAATATAATTTCAACATGGGTTAGCTAGAGCGCAAAGCAATGATTACAAAAACGTAGAAATTATCGAAAACCGACTCCAAACATACCTTAATTTTGGCTTGATAGTAGCCGAATGTATGAGAACTTTTGACCTTTCATTTTTCCTTTGAATTTCGGTCAAATAGGGAGAAACAAAAGATGAACACTCATATTTTGTTTCTTTAATCTAATATTAATAATTAAATTACCAAAATGGCCTTTATTAATATAATTACAACAATTATACAATATGGACATTTAAGACTTTTATCATCCACTATATATAAGTTGGTATAATAGCAACATAAGGCCTCCACCTTAAAAAAAAATCAATATTTAAGCACTTATAAATCAACACATAGCTTTTACTCTTTACGCGATTAAGTCCTTTTTCTAAATTCGACACATAAACGATTAAATTATCACACAGAATTTTCACACAGTCTATATCACATACTATTCACACAAAAAATAATATTAAAAATATTTTTACGACCTTGAATTTGTTGTCTCGAACCACTGTTCTGACTAGGGTCTAAACAGGGATGTTACAACTCTCCCCCCTTAGGGATTTTTGTCCCCGAAAATCTTACCAGTGAATAGATTTGGATATTGCTCTCTCATAACATTATCAGATTCCCACGTAGCCTCTTCAATCCCCTGTTTGTGCGATAACACTTTCACTAAGGAAATTCTTTTGTTTCTCAACTCTTTAACCTCTCGTGCCAAAATTCAGATTGGTTCTTCACTATACGACAAGTCTGGCTGGATCTCAATTTCAGTAGGACCAATCACATGAGATGGATCTGATCTGTACCGTTGAAGATTGACACATGAAACACATTATGAATCCTTTCTAACTCAGATGGCAATTTCAATCTATAAGCAACCGGCCCAACTCGTTCAATAATCTCGTACAGTCCGATGAACCTCGGACTCAGCTTGCCCTTTTGGCCAAATCGAAGTATTTTCTTCCACAGAGACACTTTGAAAAACACTTTATCACCAACTTCAAACTCAATATCTTTTCGTTTCAAATCTGCATAAGATTTCTGATGATCTGAGGCTGCTTTTAAACTGTCATGAATTATCTTCACTTTCTGTTCGGTCTCTTTTATCAAATCAACCCTGTGAATCTTATTCTCACTCAGCTCAGTTCAATACAATGGAGTTCGACACTTCTGATCATAAAGAGCCTCATATGGTGCCATTTTAATACTAGATTGGAAACTGTTGTTATATGCAAACTCGATCAAGGATAAGTTCTTTTCCCACGTATTGTCAAATTCAAGTATGCAACATCTCAGCATATCTTCAAGAACCTGAATGATTCTCTCGGATTGACAATCCGTTTGCAAATGAAAAGCAGTACTGAAATGTAATTTCGTGCCTAAAGCATCTTGCAATATCTTCCAAAATCGCGAAGTAAATCTCGGATCTCTATCAGACACTATAGATAACGGTACTTCATGTAATCTCACAATTTCATCGATATACAATTCAGTTAATTTATCCAAAGAATAATTGATTCTCATCGGAACGAAATGAGATGATTTTGTCAATCTATCTACTATTACCCAGATTGCATCTTTCTTTCTCGGAGATAAGGGTAATCCCGACACAAAGTCCATCGTGATTCTTTCCCATTTCCACTCAGGAATCATAATCGGTTGTAATAAACCAGACGAAACTTAATGTTCTGCTTTGACTTGTTGACAAACTAAGCATTTCGACACAAAGTCAGAGATATCTCTTTTCATGCCATGCCACCAATAGAACTATTTCAAATCATTATACATCTTCGTACTCCACGGATGTACAGTCAAATGACTATTGTGAGCTTCAATCAAAATCTTTGAAATCAACCCTAAATTTCTCGGAACACAAATCCGATCTCTAAATCTTAGACAATTATCATTATCAACGCGAAGTTTCGATACAGCATCTGAATCACACTGAATTCTTTTTACTAACAACTCATTATCACTCTTCTGAGCCTCACAAATCTACTGTAAGAACAATGGTTTTACTTTCAATGCAGCTACCACCGCATTATCATCACATAGATCTATCTGATTACTCAAAGCTCGCAAAGCATATGATGATTTATGACTCAAGGCATCAGCCACAACGTTAGCCTTACCTGGGTGGTAATCTATCACAAGTTCGTAGTCTTTCAATAATTCTAACCGTCTTCTCTGACGCAAGTTCAAATCTTTCTAAGTCATCAAATACTTTAAACTCTTATGATTAGTATAAATATGACATTTTTCATCAAACAAGTAATGACGCCATATTTTTAATGCAAATACAATCGCAGCTAACTCAAGGTCATGAATCAGATAATTCTTTTCGTGTAACACTCCAAACCCGGCCTAAACGTTACGACAGAATCTGGCATGTTACAGAGTGAAAACATCTTAAAATCATAAGTTTGTTAGAAATGTTTAAAGAAGACTCTTGTTTTGTTTTAGGGTTTAGAAAACTTAGTAATAATTGATGCTGAGTTTGTTTTAGAAGTTGTCGTAATACTTGGAAAACTCGTGAGTAAAAACCCATTTGTGATTGCGATTTTAGAAAACATTGGACACTTGTTAAAACTGAACGCGATAAGAAAAATCAAGTTTAGAACCATTTGCCTTTGAAGTGATTTGAAAATGAGAGTTTATAAAAACATCCAAGTTACCTTTATTATCTTGTAACGTTTGGAAAACCCAAAGAAGTATAGTTTTGAAAATGTTGTATTTACCGGTTAATTAACCAATCAAGTTCTAATCACATGCATAACAACATCAGAAGTAAATCAAATAACCAAAACCCAAAATAACAACCAGCGGCCTTATTACAAAATCATACCAATTTTAAAGAAAATAAATAAAACTGAGAAGGTATTTTATAGTCAAAACCCGAAACCAACATGCATGGCCACTTCGACTCCTCTACGGCTCCATATCCGCGATCTATGCCTCATCTGCAAAATATAAGGGAAGGGGTGAGTCACCAAGACTCAGTGTATAAATCCCCAACCCAATAATTCAAGCACTTACACAGATCATTGATAAAATATGCAAATCATGCAAACCCCATAACCTAACCATCCGAACTCCTTTCTCTACCCCGTGTGGTCAAAACCACTGGTGACCGAAGTCACAATATCATATCGGTGTGGTCAAAACCACTGGTGACTGTAGTCACAAATCAAGCGATGGGGCCAACCCATCTTGTGGTCAAAACCACTCATGACAATCCCATAATATATCATGTGGGGCCAACCCACTGTGGTACCAAACCACTGGGACGAGTCACAATATTCATTTGTGGTCAAAACCACTGGTGACCGTAGTCACAAATATCAATAGTATGGTCAAAACCACTGGTGCTCAAAACCACTGGGACTTAGTCACAAATCATAATAGTAATATGGTCAAAACCACTGGTGACCGTAGTCACAAATCAAATGATGGGGCCAACCTATCTTGTGGTCAAAACCACTGGTGACAGTCCAAATAAATCATCCCCCTCCTCTTAACAATCCCACCATCATGTCCAAAATTAGTCGTGGCATAATAACATATGATGATGCAAAATAACATATGGCATAGCATTCAATAACGACATGATAGCATATATCAAGATCCACAATCAGAGGACTTACCCGGAGTCCACGCTCATGCCCACAAGGCACACACATGGGTTTTAATGGCTAATCGGCTAATAACTGTTAACACAATAACATGTAATACTAATGAAGTGTGTAAGGTTACACACCTGGTTACTAACGCGACTATCAAATCCCGTAGATCAAGATCTAACGCACTAGATCCCCCTTCCTTAACACTTTTCGAGCACTAGTCACAACCTGAGATATGCGAGATCAAGCCTTCCCCTACAATTGGCCAAAACTAAACAACATAATCATGCTAATCAACCTCTAAGGGTATAACTGTAATTTTACCTACCAAGGGCATTTTCATAATTTACCCACCAAGGGTATTTTCATAAATCCACACCTGCAATGGCCTTTCCGAAGGCCTAATGTGGCCACTAGCGACTCAGCTACATTGTCGGTCGTACCGGACGATTGGGCCTAAAACCCGATTTTGGCCCATCTGAGCCCACACGCTCGTGTGGCCCACCTAGCACGAATCTAGCCACGTATATAAGTTTCACCTAGTCTAGTTCAACAAATACTAACCAATCATACAATTTACTCATATGGGCCCATAGGCCCATTGGGCCCACTTCGGCCCATCGTGGCCCAAGCAGCCCAACCCACAAGAATACTACTGATGGCCTCAACTATCGCGTCGAAGCCCCACACGTGCGCTCACACGCTCATGTGGCTACTATTGCCGTGATCAGCACTTCGGCATTTGCCGCTCTATAGCTAGAGTAGAGAGAGTTACACACCTGATAGGACTCTGGGGCTAATCCGCGCTCCGACCACTCTTGTGTCCAAACGCCCTCCAAGATGTGTTTACTCTCCTCCTAGGATGCTCCTTATATAGCTAGCTCTTCACCTTCATTCTTTGTGTCTTTCCGAAATAGGATCCCTTCATCAGTAGAGTTTAAATTCAATCAAAACTCTTACCGTCTGCATCATGAAAATAAATACTCCCTTGCTTCTCATGAGATTCGAACCTGTGCTCCTTGCAACATAATCCACGCCGCTAACCACTTGGCCACAAGCTCCTCTTGTGTCTTAAACCATGCGCAACTAAATATAAACTATGGCCCAAATTCTAAGATCCAAGTAAAAAGAAACCAAAATGCAAAAGCCAAGACTTGAACCTTGGACCTCCTTCCTTCCTTGTGGCGTCACCCCCCTTGTCTCTTATGTGGCGTCACTTTGCCACTACACCACACACTCCACTTGTGTCATTTTCCTTCATATTTTATTCTTAAGGCCTATCTGCCAACTTCCAGGGTTTTTTTCACCTAAAACCAAAATTTCCCCAAAGCTAATATTTGATTCCAGGACTTCATAGAAGCCCTCTAACCTTTCAAAATCACTTATCCAATAGGTCTAACTAGCATTTAAGCCGATCTCTTGTTCTCCAAAAATTTAAATGCTACTACGCCCAAGGCCCATTGGGCTCAATTCTCCTAGGCCCAATTTCAGGATGTTACATTTCGTGTGGCTTTAACTGTCTCGAAGCATAAGCAATGACTTTCCCCTCTTGCATCAGCACACAGCCCAAACCATTCAACGATGCATCATCAGAAACTACTTAACTCTTTTGCCTCGATTCGGGTTGAATCAACACTGGTGCTTCTGTTAACAGCACTTTCAACTGCTTAAAACTCTGCTAGCACTTTTCTGACCACTCGAATCTAACATCTTTCTGTAATAATTTTGTCAACAGAGTCGCAATCGTCGAGAAGCCTTTCACAAATCGTTTATAATATCCTGCTAGTCCCAGAAAACTACGGACTTCAGACATACTTCTCGGAGGTTTCCATTCCAAAATAGTGGAGATTTTATTCGGATCAACTCGTATCTCAGCAGCTGATACAACATGTCCCAGAAAACCAACCTCACGCAACCAAAATTCACATTTGCTAAACTTTGCATACAACTGTTTCTCACGTACTGTTTGTAGAACGATTCTCAAATGTTCGGCATGCTGCATTTCATCACACGAATAAATTAGACACAAAGAGATCGAAATATTGTCTGAAAATCCTATTCATCAGATCCATAAACACTGCAGGAGCATTTGTTAGTCTGAAAGGCATCACTAAGAATTCATAATGTCTGTACCTCGTTCTGAAAGCAGTTTTCGGCACATCAGCTTCTTTAACCCTTAACTGATAGTAACCAAATCTCAAATCTATATCAGAAAACACTGTAGCTCCCTTCAGCTGGTCAAACAAATCATCAAACGAGGCAACGTACATTTGTTCTTTATTGTTACTTTATTCAGTTGTCAGTAATCAATACACATTCTCATAGTTCTATCTTTCTTTTTCATAAATAACACAGGAGCTCCCCAGGGTGAGAAACTCGGTCGTCCAAATCCTCTGTCGGTTAATTCTTGCAACTGTGATTTTAACTCTTTCAATTCTGTTGGTGCCATTCTATACGGAGCTATCGAAATGGGAGTAGTCTCCGGTACTAATTTGATACCAAATTCCACTTCTCGAATTGGAGGTAACCCTGTCAGCTCTTCAGGAAACACATCTGGAAACTCACATACCACAGGAACTGATTCAACTTTCTTTTCCAACACTTTGGTATCAATCACGTATGCCAAATAAGCTTCACAACCCTTTCTCACATAGTTCATGGCTTTCACCGCAGATACGACATCTGGTAGTCCTTTCATATCACTGGATTCAATTCAAACTAGCTCACCGTTCTAACTTCTCAATTCAATACTCTTTCTTTTACAATTCACGATGGAATTATGTAGAGTAAGCCAATCCATACCCAGAATTATGTCGAATTCATCAAAGGGAAGTAACATCAAATTAACCAGAAAACATATATCACGAAACATCAATGGGCAATTTTTGCACACCTTATCCACCAAGACATATTTGCCTAAAGGGTTCGACACTCTATTCACGAATTCAGTAGACTCAACAAGTATAGTCTTATTCAATACTAAATTCATACACACATAGAAATGAGTTGACCCCGGATCTATCAATGCAATAACATCAATATCAAATAAAGTGAAAGTACCGGTGATGACGTCTGGAGATGATGCTTCCTCTCGTGCACGTATAGCATAGGCTCGGGTAGGAGCTCTCCCCTTCGATCTCACAGCTGTATCAGTTGTCCCTCTCTAGCTATCATTCACATTTCTGGTGTTTCTGGGTGGTCTACCTCTAGCCATTACATTACTCAGTTTTTCATTCTGAACATTTTCCTCTTCGGCCATTGTCGGGCAATCTCTAATAAAATGATCTCGGGATCCACATTTGTAACAAACTCTATTGTTGTACTTGCCCCAGCACTCTCCCACATGTCGTCTTCCACACTGTCTGCACTCAGTCTTGTCACTCTTAACACTGCCAACACTTGGTTCATTCGGAGCTTGAATTCGTGGACCAGTACTCTGTCTCAAACGATCTCTACTTGGATGTCCAAACGAAGCATTGGAACGGTTACTTGCATCTCTCAGATCTCAGTAGTAGAAGGTTGAGAAAATTTATTCATTGATCTGCTTCTCTCATCACGAGCTTCAATCGCCTTTCTTCTTTTCCTTATCGAGCTCTTCAGCTTTGCACGCTCTTTCTACTAACACAACAAATTCATTTATATCGAGTATCCCAACTAATCACTTGATGTCTTCATTCAATCCCTCTATGAAATGTTTGCACATAGCAGCTTCAGTCGAGACATATTCTCTCGCATATTGACTCAATCTTACAAATTCTCTCTCGTACTCAGTAACAGACAACCGACCCTGTTTCAATTCTAGAAACTCTTTACGTTTCTGATCAACGAAACGTTGACTGATATACTTCTTTCTGAACTCGGCTTGGAAGAAATCATAGGTAATTCTCTCTCTCGGAACCACAGATATCAATGTTTTCCACCAGTTGTAAGCCGTGTCTCTCAACAAGGAAACTACACACTGAATAGACTCATCAGGGTCCAACGACATCTCATCAAATACTCTGATTGTATTCTCAAGCCAAAACTCAGCTCGTTCAACATCATCATCTGATGTGGCCCTAAAGTCTTCGGCCCCGTACTTAAGAATTTTATCCACAGGAGGCTTATTCAATTTGATCAGATCTACAACTTGACGCACAACAGGTACTTGCAGGGGTGGAGGTTGTGAAGCAGCCAGATTCATTCGAACGAACTTCGTAAACCACTCACTCATTATTCGGAAGAAGGCTTGCTTAACCTCTCCTCCCTCACCATTATCATTCGGCCTTGAAGTGGCCGGTGTTGTCCCTTGAGCGGGAGCAAGCGCATTGCATTCTACATCGTCAGTAACTGCTCGATCAGGATCCATTAGTATATAAAAACACATTTTTAGCTGTCAGTATTCATCACACTATCACAATTTCAAATATGGCATGTATAGCTAGACTCATACACGCTACTTTAGTCCGAGAATCGACTAAACCGTAGCTCTGATACCAATAAAATGTAACACCCTAACCCGAGACCGTCACCAGAATAGGGTCAAGAGGCATTATCGATCAAACAGAACATTTAACATCTAGAATTTACGACACAAAGTCAGTCATCATTAATCACCTTCATTTATAAACATGCTATCCCTTATCAAGGTCTATGAGACCTATTTCACATATTAAAAAGGGGTCGAGACTAAACCGAAGCACATACAAAATTTCATGAAAATTTAAAACTTTTCTAAAATTCAGGGGAGACACGGCCGTGAGGGGAGACCATGTTCCCTCCATGTCTGCTGGACACCTCCGTGTGTCCTCCTTGTGGCTATATACTGACTTCTCTACCACGGCCACCAAGCACGCCCGTGTGCCATGGCCATGTGCTCTTAACTAGCTACTGACTTGTACACCACGGTTAGCTGACACCCCCGTGTCAAGGCCGTGTACTACTGAGCTGCATCCTGCCAAATTACACACTGTCTATAGGCACGCCCGTGTGCCATGACCGTGTGACATTATAGGCCATTTTGCAAGGCCAAATTGCCACCCACTTAAGGTCAACCTACAAGCAACACATACCAAAACATATCATGCACATAGGCAACCAAAAACTTACTAATATGACTATTCAATCTATGCATTCAATTTCTATTCCAATCATGACAATTTCACTACCAAAACTAATATCATCGCAAGCAATATACATTCAATACCAAACTTCATTCCTTCCCAATTTCACTAATTCCTACTAGCATTTTACCAACATATAGTTACTATTCATAAGTCAATTTCTCAACTCACAATCCATACCAAAAGATGCATCACATATATATATCAAAACCATTCATGCCAAAACTAGCACATATCTAGCCACATCTCATGGCTGCTTATAAACATCAAACATGATTCAAATGACCAGCCTATACATGCCATATTTTAACTATGTACATCTTTCCAAATTACCCCAAAATAGATTGCCGATAGTGTGACTGAGATGCTGACAATCCCCTGATCCGAGCTAGCTTTACTGACACTGTAAAGCAGAGAAACAAATCACACAGTTAGCTTTATAAAGCTTAGTAAGTTCGAAATAAAATACAACCATAGCATCAAATCAAACCAATTCATATAATAATTATCACATAGATCATTCTTCTTATACATATACCATACTATCTATAGCTAAAATACTCATTCGTCCGTACATAACATCATCTATAAACTCATCAACCACAAAGGTTCGATACATACCTCGGCAAACACATAGTTATTCAATTTCCAAGCTATTCACTGCTCAATTATACTTGTTGATCATCCTTTAATATTCATTAAATTGGATCGCACACTCAGTGCTATATACATAATCGTAACATATTTTTCCTCGCACACTTAGTGCCTATTCTTTTAACCGACTAGTCTCGGTATCGCACACACAGTGCCGAGTCAATAAGCCGTAGCTTTCATATCAACGCACACTCAGTGCCATTCATTTCTGTTTCGATTTTACATTTCGCACACTTAGTGCCATCAGCTTATTCTTGCACATATCATCTCGATTTCATCCACATATACATATTTATTTCATAATACTAAGCATATCTTAATAACATGTATTATATCCAAACTTACCTTGGACGTCGACGATCGATACGGTCGACTAATCGAACACTTTATCTTTGCCTCGATCTCGATCCGAACCTCTTCTCTCTTGGTCTATAGACATTTAAATCAATCCATTCAATCACCATTTCATTCAATTCAATCCACATACACAAATTTAGGGCATTTTGCAAATTAACCCTCTTATTTTCACATTTCGACACTTTAGTCCCTAATTCACAAAATCATCAAATTCACAAAATTCCACCTAACACAAGCTTAGCCGAATTTTACTAGTGTCTTTACAAACCTACACATTTCATTTATTTCACATTTTAACCCTTCAATTTGCTATTTTCATAATTTAGCCCTAATTAGCTAATTTCACCAAAAATTCAAAAACAACACATGTTAATCAAACACCAAGTTCTCATATTTTACTACCAACTAGCACATAACTCAAATGTTCATCAATGGTTCATCACAAAACATCATCAATTCATGAAATTTCAACATGGGTTAGCTAGAGCACAAAGCAACGATTACAAAAATTTAGATATTATCAAAAATCGACTCTGAACATACCTTAATTTTGGCTTGATAGTAGCCAAATGTATGAGAAATTTTAACCTTTCTTTTTTCCGTTGAATTTCAGTCAAATGGGGAGAAACAAAAGATGAACACTCATCTTTTGTTTCTTTAATCTAATACTAATAATTAAATTACCAAAATGGCCTTCATTAATATAATTACAATAATTATACAATATGGACATTTAAGACTTTTATCATCCACTATATATAAGTTGGTATAATAGCAACATAAGGCCTCCACCTTAAAAAAAACATCAATATTTAAGCACTTATAAATCAGCACATTACTTTTACTCTTTACGCGATTAAGTCCTTTTTCTAAATTCAACACATAAACGATTAAATTATTACACAGATTTTTCACACAGTCTATATCACATACTATTCAAACAGAAAATAATATTAAAAATATTTTTACAACCTCAGATTTGTGGTCTTGAACCACTGTTCCGACTAGGGTCTAAATAGGGATGTTACATGTCCCCTGGTGTTGAAATTGAAATAAAGTTAGTATGCTCCTCACGGTCTCACACATGGTCGTGTGATCGGCCGTGTGGCATAAGTCAGTATACCCCCTAATTGGCATACGGCCTAGCACATAGGCGTGTGACTTGGCCGTGTTGCATAAGTTAGTATACCCTACAGGTTTGATAAGGCCTAGCACACGGCCTGGCACACGGGCGTGTGTGTCCACTTCGAAGGGTACACGGGCGTGTGGTTGGCTGTGTGACCCAAGTTAGTAACCTCACTTGTTTGGACACGGGGTAGGAAACGGGCTGGGATACGGCCATGTGCTCTCATTTTGAATGTCCACACATGGCCTGGTCACAAGGATGTGTGTCTCCTGTTTTAGAGAAAAATTTTATAAATGTTGAAAAATTTCCCGAGTTATCGGTTTAGTCCTGAACCATTCCTAATGCATGTGTAAGGCCTCGTAGGCTCGTATTAGGGACAAATTGATTGAGATTGATTGATAATTGTATGTATTGACTAAATGTATGAGAAAAGTTTGTTTATGTGTGTTGTAAGTCCGGTAATGCTCCGTAACCCTATTCAAAAGTTGAATACGGGTGAGGGGTGTTACATTCCATCCCAAAGGACTTGTACATTCCAGAAACCAAATTTATTCAAATTAACAATTCACACATGTAACCAATCATTTAATAGCTTATTTCTCACTTAACAATTTTATGAATATGTAACACATATTAACACATAGATAGATTATAATTCAATATTCACATGGCTCGATGAACTAGTAACTTGCCTTGGATACATAGGTAACTACACTACACCAGAAGCATCAAAGATGCATAACAGAGGCACGAATGTGCAAGTAGAGGCACTGTAGTGTGATTAGAGACACCAAAGTGTATGCAGAGGCATTGAAGTGCAAATAGAGGAACCGAAGTGCAAAATCGTACAAGCATGCATATTAACCCTATTGGCATGCCAACCGGATCCTAGTGATTACTACGTTCAACTAGGCAATTTACTGAATTTATCACTTACTTTATGTGCATTTCCATAATAACTATACTTAACCAATAACTTCAATATGTTCACCTTAAGATTTCATCATTTGTGAATTCATCCATTTTCTCAACCAATGTAATACTTAAATATACTCATCAATAACCATTTCAATTTCATCTTCAAAATAAATTAACTAACACAAAACAACATAAACACTAAATTTTATATAATATAATTCTTTTATACTATGAACTTACCTATGATCCACTTCTGATTTCACAGTATGGACTACTCCACAATTTTTCCTTTTCCACGGTTATTGTCTTTCTGATTCAAATCTTGATCTAAAATAATAAATAAATACAATTTATTAAATTCAAATATATTTCACACTCAAATTAATGCATGACCCTTAACTTATCATTAATTACACATTTTCCATAAAATTTTACATTTATCACACTTTAGTCCCTATATTCAAAATTTCCAAATTAACCAATTTTATAATTTTTCAAGGTTAATTGAATTTCATTCTAAACTAGGACAGTCCACCATTATTCACTAATTACACAATTTCCATGAAATTTTAAATATTTAATCAATTTAATCTTTACTCAAAAACTAATAAAAACTACTTTATAAAATACTCATAATCAACAACTAATAGTTCAAATCTATTAGTTAACATCATTAACATCAAGAACTCATCAATGGTAATATAAAAAATCTTTGACAGTTTCAAAAGCGAAGCCATGGGTTAGTTGGACCTAGTTGCAACGATTCTAAAAACATAAAAAATCACAATAAACAGGTTGGAAATTACTTACATGCAAGCTATGAATATAATCAAACATCAAGGTTGATAAAATAGTGGTTCCTCCTTTACTTTTTGGTGAAACATTGCACTAAGGAAGATGATAGCATTATTTTATCATTTTTCTTAATTTTTATTAGTTAATTTACCTTTTTGTCTTTTACTAAAACATTCATTTAAGCTAACTTAATACCCGTTACTGTCCATCATAGATAGTGATGGTCTAATTACCATTTAAGGCCATCAAATTAACTTTCTAAAGCGATTTAACCCAATTTACTAATAGCAACTCACTTTCTCAACGTTTACAATTTAATCCTTTTTACTAATCAACTATCCAAACGTTAAAATTTCTTAACCAAATTTTAATACGACTCTAATGTAACTTTATAACCATTACTTAATTAATAAAAATGATCTCTTATGTCGGACTTGTGGTCTCGAAACCATTGTTTCCAACACCATTGAGAAACGAGATATTACAACTCTCCCCTAAAGGAATTTTCTTCCTTAAAAATTTCACAAGAGAAAAGGTTCGGGTATTAAAATTTCATGTTTTCTTCTGTTTCCTGCGTAGATTCTTCTGTCCCATGTTGATGCCACAAGACTTTAACTAACAATGCATGTTTGGTTATCAACTCTTTTATTTCCCGAGCTAAGATTTTCACCGCCTCTTTATCATAAGTCAAATTGGGCTGTAACTCAATTTCATCCGTAGTTAAAAAATATGACGGGTCAGAACGATACCGTCAAAGCATCGAAACATGAAAAACATTATGAATTTTGTCAAGTTCTGGAGGTAATGCCAAACGATAAGCTACAGGTCCTATTCTTTCTAAAACTTCATACGGCTTGATAAACCTAGGACTGAGCTTTCCTTTTCTACCAAAACGTAATACTTTCTTCTTGGTTAAGACTGTTCAGAAAACTTTCTCATCGATCAAAAATTCTATATCTTCATGTTTTAAGTCAGCATAAGATTTGTGACGGCCTGATGCAACTTTCAAATTATCTTCAATAGCTCAAGCTTTTTCTTTAGTTTTTTGAACTAAATCAACCCCAACTAACTTTCTTTCATTCATATCCTACCAATACATCAGGCTTCTACATTTACGCTCATAGAAAGCCTCGTACGGAGACATTTTTATACTCGAATGATAATTGTTATTATACACAAATTCAGCCAACGATAAATATTTTACCCAGTTACCTTTGGACTCAATAATACAACACTGTAACATATCTTCTAAAACTTGAATTATTCGCTCTGACTTTCCATCTGTTTGTGGATGAAAAGTGATACGAAAGTTTAACCTAGAGCCCAAAGCATTATGTAATTTACTCAAAAATCTAGAAGTAAACCGTAGATTACGATTAGATATAATCGACAGTGGTACACCGTGTAATCTCACAATTTCTAAAACATACAGTTCTGCCAATTTCTTGAATGAATAATCAGTTCAAATAAGTATAAAATGTGCTGATTTCATTAATCTGTCAACGATAACCTAGATTGAATCTTTTCTTTTCAGATTCAAAGGTAACCTTGAAATAAAATTCATAGTAAATCGTTCCCACTTCCATTAAGGAATCATTACAAGTAGTAACAGACCCGGCGGTACCTGATATTTGGCTTTCACCTGTTGGCAAAATAAACATCTAGATACAAACTCTTTTATCTAACATTTCATATTGTTTCAGATCATTATACATTTTCGTACTCCCAGGGTGGATCAAATAGACACTATTGTGAGCTTCATTCAACAATTCTCGTTTTAACTTAGAATCAGTTGGTATATAGATTCGATCCCAGATATATAAACAATCATCATTCTCGATACAAAAATCAGATTCTTGACCACTATTTACTAATTCAATCTTTGACAACAAGTTTGGATCATTTCTCTAAAGTTTCTGAATTTTTTATAAAAATATCAGCTTCACGATCAATTCAGCCAAAATAGAACCATCACATTCCAATGTCAAGTTAGCATTCATAACTCTCAAAGTAAATAAGGATTTCTGACTCAAAGCATCTACAAGAACATTAGCTTTCCCGGGATGATAATCAATTACTAAATCATAATCTTGTAGTAACTCAAGCCATCTACGCTAATGCAAATTCAATTCTTTCTGAGTCATCAGGTATTTGAAGCTTTTATGGTCAGTAAAAATATGGCATTTCTCATCATATAAATAATATTGCTAGATCTACACAGTACAAACTACTACGAACAACTCTAAGTCATGTGTCAGATAATTTTGCTCATGAGGATTCAGTTGTCTCGAAGCGTAGGTAACTACTTTACTGCTCTGCATCAAGACACCGCCTAAACCACAAAGAGACGCATCACTGTACAGGATAAATTCCTTCTTGGTTTCAGGTTGAGTCAAAACTATAGCTTCGGTTAACATATTCTTCAACTCTACAAAACTTTTCTGACATTTATCGGTCTAGAAATAATTAACATCTTTTTGCAACAACTTAGTTATCGAGTAAATCATCAATTCAAGGTAACAAATATTTATTCTTGATAGTAGCCCGATTCAACTACCGATAATATATACATAATCTCATGGACACATCTTTCTTTTTCATGAATAAAATGGGAGCATCCCGAGGAGACATGTTTGGTCTAATAAATCTATGATCTAATAATTCTTCCAACTGTGCTTTCAACTCTTTTAACTTAGTAGGAGCCATTTTGTACGGATCTATCGAAATTGGACCTATTCTCGGTATAAGTTTAATTATAAATTTAACTTCTCAAGTTGGTGGTAACCCTGATTATTCTTTAGGAAATACATCAACATGTTCTCTAACCATCGATACTCGGTCGATTTTGGATTCTGCCACTTTTGGATCAAGAACATAGGCTAAATAAGCTTTGCACCCTTTCTTGATCAATTTGTGGGCTAACATTGTCAAAATCACAAATTTCGTACAATCAAATCCATCTGCCTTCACACAAATGTATTTTCCATTTGAATGTTTCAAACTAACTTGCTTCCTTCGACAACTCACAATTGCATCATATTCATAAAACCAATCCATTCCCAAAATAAGATCAAAATCATCAAATGTTAATAGCATCAAACTAGTAGGAAAGTCGTAACCCCAAAAGTTTAGTGAACAAGACTTACAAATTTGATTAACTAAAACACACTGACCCAATGGATTCATTACTTCAACATTGTAATCAATGGACACACTGGTTCCTTGCCCTTGCTCGAGCGGTAATGTCGATGGGAGCTCCCACCATTCGAATGCGTTTATCTTGCTGGGCTTCAGATAATGGGCCTTTTTGGTGTTGAGTATTGTGGCTGGAATGCCATCTCATACTCGTCCTCCATCCCGAGGAATTCTTGGGCAGCACTTTTCTCTTCGGGATTAGCTCCCTCATCATGATAAGCTGGGGCCGAGCTGAACATATCTGAAGGGTAATTCAGAGCTCGTAGCCCATTCATTATTGCAAATTCTTGAAGCACTGGTCCTGTCTCCTACATCCATCTAATAATTCCATCGAGCTTTGCTTCTCTGCTTCCACTGGCTCCTTTTCTAGCCCTCAACTGATCTCGCCATTTTAGCGATTCTGGAACATCCATCTTCTCCTTTCTCCTTTGGATCCATTTGGTAATTTGATTTCTTTGAAGCTCAACATATTATGTACATAATGTACCTCTAATTATGCTTCTTGTTGGCTTCATGTATTTCTCATTTTTGCTCATTGGCACTTCTGCCTTTCGACATAGTGCTGTCATAAGATGAGGAAAAAATATTAGCTTTTTGGCTCTATATTCATAGTTTCATTTCTCGAAAGATCCAATGCCCTACACAGATTCATTTATGCTTCAAAATACCATATAGCAAAATAACTCGAAAGACATTAACTTTAGAAACATTTAACGCGGGTGCAATTTTGGTGCCAATGAATTGCATCCACATCTTGGCGTTAGGAAACATAATCGCTTGATTGAAATTTGTTGGCAGCCTTGTATCTGGCCTATAGTTCCAACTACCTCTACCCTGAGTCAAAATTTTTATAACATCTTCCATATCAATCTTTTGCAATTTGTCTAAGTCTACACTATCAATAAAGTCTTTTTCATAATATGATATGCTATAAAACTTGCAAATATCACTTGGGGAAATAGGGACTTCCTCCCCTCACACTGTTACCTCATTTATGACCTCACCATACCTGCTTCTAATTATTTGATCCTTGAGGGATGCATAAAATTATTGCAATACGGGTATGACTACGTTGCCTATGGGATTGACACAGAACTGCTTCCATTGATGGTATTGCACCAAAGTCCAAATTTATTTGCAATGGACCATGGAGGGTTCGAACCCTCGTTCTTGGATTAATGGTCTCCCTTACAATTCTAGAAAATATTTTTCCATACTTAAATTATGGAACCATTTTGGGTCTGAAACATCTGGTGTTTGCTGGACCGTAGTTTTCTTACTCTTACATGGAGGCATTCTATAATCAAAGTTTCTAACAATATAGATGAATAGTAATCAATGGAACACTACAATAGAATCAAAAGTACTTAACTTCAATCTCCTTAAACTTGTTTGGATTTTCGCTTCGATCTGTTGATGTTGGCTTCCTCCAATGTTGCCTTTGGAATTGAGGATGAAGGATTGAAGACCTAAGTTTTTAGTGAAAAGGGGGTTTGGAAATTAGAGGTTTTAGAAAGGTTTTATAAGAGCTTGGATGTTAATACTAACCTAGGTTAATTTAATAGGGTGTTTTTATGTTTAAAATTAGTGTTTTTGAGGGTAAAAACTAGGTTTTTTAGGGTTAAAACTTTGGGTTGCGCAATTGGGTCAGGTTGAGCCTACTGGAATTGTAGCGATGCCACAACATAGGGGTTTTGTGTCGCAACATCCCTAGTAGATTTCTCATGTTGTAACAACCCGGTTTAGACCTTAGTTGGAATAGTGGTTTCGGGACCACAAATTCGAGTCTGAAAAATTATTTTTTGAGTCTACAGCATGTGAATTGGTATGTGGAAAATTTCTGTGAATTAATTCGATTGTTTGTGTGCTTAATTTGCAAAAAGGACTAAATTGCAGAAAATGGAAAATTGTCCTTCTATTTGAATAATAGCTGAATTGATGTGTCATTATAAAGAGGAGGTCTAATTGACCATTGAATAATTGGGTGGACAAAGATGGACAACCATTAATTGTTTTATTTATGTTTTATTAAATAATAGTTTGGAAATTATGTTAATAATGATAATAAAAATTAAACAAAACATCACTTGTTCATCTTTTCATCACCATTTCTGAAATTTAAAAGAAAAAGAAAAGAAAAAGAGTTCCTAGGGTTCGGCCCTGTCTAAGCTTGATTAAGGTATGTGTTTAGCTCGATTTTTTTATAATTTTTATGTTTTTGTAATCGTTGCTTCGAATACTAGCTAGCCCATGCCCTAATTTTTGAATTGGTTGATGATTTTGTGATATGAAATTGTTGAATCTATATGTTCTTTGGTGTTTGAAGATCAAATATGAAATTTGGATGATAGATTTTCATGTTTTATAAAGTGATTTTTGATGAATTTGAGTATTATGGGCTAAATTGTGAAAATGTGAAATTAAGGGGCTAAAATGTGAAATAAACGAAAGATATGGGCTTATATAAACTAATGGAATTTTCGGCCAAGCATGTGTATAAGGAAATTATGTGTATTTTGTGATTTTATGAAATAGGGACTAAAAGTTAAAGTGTGAAATTATGAGGGCTAATTTGTAAAATGCCCTAAATATGTGTAAATGGATTGAATTGAATGATTTGGTGATTAAAAGAGTTAAATTTGAATGTGTATAGATCAAGAACCAAAGAAAACGAAATTAGATCGGGGAAATCTAAAGTGGTCGAGTAATCGTTTATTTCCATCTAAATCTGTACGAGGTAAGTAGATATACAAATAAATGTGTTTGACTTGAATTATTATTGCTTATATGTTAATGAAATGTGATATATGGCTATTGGATCTAAATATGCGAAATGCGAGAAAATTTTGATAATGTGATGACGTCTGAAAAGCCCCGTACGAACCATAGGAATAGTTAGGATACATATGTCATGACATAGGATTCCGATATGAATTATCGTGTAAGACCACGTCTGGGACGTTGGCATCGATTTGTGATTTACGTGTAAGACCATGTCTGGGACATCAGTATCGTATTTAAATTTGTGTAAGACCCTATCTGGGACAGTGGCATCGATATTGATTACATGTAAGACCACGTCTAGGACGTTGGCATTGTACGGGCTTTCTGAGTTATCCGAGTATCCTATTTGATTCCGAACAGTTCAATAGGCATTCTGAGAAATAAATGAGTATACGAATGTGCATCTGACTTTCAGTACGTATGTATGTATATGAAATTTCACAATGGAAGATAAGTATGAATATGATTATTTGATACGTGAGCTACATGAAAATGTGAAATGTTTATAAGCAAGTGATTATGAACAATTGAGCTAGATGAGAAATATGAATTTGCTATTGTATTATGTTATAGTTTATATAAATGAAATAATTTGTAATTGTTTATGTGATAAGTTTATTTGTATATGGCTTACTAAGCTTTTATAAGTTTACTTTGTGTGTGTTTGCATTGTTTTATAGATTATCGAAGCTACTGGAAACTCGGGGATCGTCGAGGATCATCACCAAACTATCAAACTATATTTTGGTACCTTTTGAAAATGTACATTTTGAAGTATGACATGTATAGGCTAGAAATGTTAAAATATGTTTTGGGACATATATATCTAGCCATGTGATATGGCTTGGTTGAGTTTGATTTTATGAATGAATTTTAGGTATGAACTGTGCTAAGAAATGGTACATTTTGAGGTATGTATGTGGTCAAGGGAAAAGGTCAATGTGATATGTCTTGATGTGAATGAATTGCTATGATTTGGTTATGTATAAAATGGTTTAATTTGGATATGATGAATATGATTTTAGATGTGATTATAGTCCATGAAAGGTATGCATTTGGATTGGTAATTGAAAGTGGAATTAATCGATGATATTATGAATGATACATGTTTTGGTATTGGAATTTGCTGGAAAATGTGGTGTAAAAATGTGCTATTTGTGCTTGTAGGGAGGACCCAAATTGGGTAGCAAATTGGCCTTGTAAATGGCCTTGTAATTTACGCCCGTAAATTGGCCTTGTAAATGTCTTGATGTGACTGTTTACCATGTTGCAATGTAGGATAGTGGTGTTGTAACGTCGATATGATTTTTGCAATTCTTCGCTACTGCCTATAGTGTTCAGACACGAAATGTTCATATCGTGACGTTGGTCTTATTTTCCCAAATTTTCACTCTTCAAATTGCTTTCATGTGCCTAGCCACCCTGTATTTGATCTACCTATAATATTTTAATAAATTGGCTTGTGAAGTATACAATTTTGTGTTGTTTGTTAGAGTTTTTACTTAAAAAATTTTGAGATTCGTATAGTAGATCTAATGCATCATTGGGATAGCGGAATAAAGATCATGGAAATCAACCTGTGAATTCTAAAGCTCAAGCTACTTCTGTCTTGAGTGTTGGCAGTGTGAGAAATAACAAACCCGAGTGTCAACAGTGCGGGAGAAAACATTTTGGTGAATCCTGGAATAAGAGTACAAAAGCTTGTTTCAAATGTGGCTCATCGGATCATTTTATTAAAGACTGTCCTCAGATGATTGAGAAAGATAGACCTCAGAATGTGAGACCGAGTAATATGTCGACTAGAGGAAGACCACCAAGAAATGCTGGGAATGTGAGTGGTAGTCGAAGGGCGACAAAGGACTCCACTTTGAGATCTAAGGCTAAAGCACCTACCAGAGCCTATGTTATTCGCGCTCGCGAAGAAGCGTCGTCACCAGATGATATTACTGGTACCTTCTCTCTTTATGACACTAACGTGATTGCTTTAATTGATCCTGGATCGACACATTCATATGTTTGTGAGAATTTAGTGTCTATGAAGAAATTGCCTGTTGAAATTACTGAATTTATGATTAAAGTATCAAACCCCTTAGGCAAGTATGTTCTAGTTGACAAAGTATGCAACAACTATCCTTTAATGACTTGGGGCTACTGTTTTCCAGCTGACTTGATGCTTTTACCATTTAATGAGTTCAATGTGATTCTGGGTATGGATTGGTTGACTCTACATGATGCTATTGTGAATTGTAAACGAAAGGCTATAGAATTGAAGTGCAGGATAATGAAATTCTTCGGACTGAATTTGATGAGTTGAGTGGATTGCCTATAGTGATTTCCTTGATGTTGGCTCAGAGGTATGTGAGAAAAGGTTGTGATGCATACCTAGCATATGTTTTAGATACCAAAGTGTCTGAAAAGAAGATTGAATCGGTGCCTGTGGTTTGTGAATATCCGAATGTATTTCCAGAAGAATTGCCTAGGTTGCCACCAGTTAGAGAGGTTGAGTTTGCTATTGAGTTAGTACCGAGAACTTCACCGATATCTATAGCTCTATATAGAATGGCCTTGATAGAGTTGAAAGAGTTGAAAGCTCAGTTGCAAGAATTAACAGATAGAAGTTTTGCACAACCGAGTTTTTTGCCTTGGGGTGCACCAGTATTGTGTGTTAAGAAGAAAGATGGGTCCATGAGAATGTGTATTGATTATCGTCAGCTCAACAAGGTTACAGTAAAGAATAAATATCTGTTGCCAAGAATAGATGATTTGTTTGACCAGTTGAAAGGTCCAACAGTATTTTCGAAGATTGATTTGAGATCGGGTTATTATCAATTGAGAGTTAAAGACTCATATGTGCTAAAAACTACATTCAAAACAAGGTACAGACATTAGGAATTCCTTGTTATGCCTTTTGGACTAACTAATGCTCCTGCCATTTTTATGAATTTGATGAATCGAATCTTTAGACTGTATTTAGACAGATTTGTTGTTGTGTTCATTGATGACATTATGATCTATTCACGAGATGAGTCTGAACATGCCGAGCATTTTAGGATTGTGTTGCAAACCTTGAGAGATAAGCGACTGTATGCTAAATTCAGCAAATATGAGTTCTAGCTCCGGGAAGTTGGATTTTTGGGACATATAGTCTCGGCGGATGACATTCAAGTTGATCCGAGCAAGATTTCTGTAGTTGTTGATTGGAAACCACCTAGAAATGTATCCGAGGTTAGAAGCTTTCTGGGATTGGCCGGTTACTATCGACGTTTCTTTAAAGGTTCTTGATGATTGCTACACTGATGACCAGACTGTTACAGAAAGATGTAAAGTTTGAATGGTCCGAAAAATGTCAACAAAGTTCCGATAAATTGAAAGCACTGTTAACTAAGGCACCAGTGTTAGTTCAACCTGAGTCAGGTAAAGAATTTGTGATTTACAGTGACGTGTCATTGAATAGTTTAGATTGTGAAGGAAAAGTGATAGCTTATGCTTCTAGACAGTTGAAACCGCACGAAAAGAACTATCTGATGCATGATTTGAAGTTGGCCGTTATAGTTTTTGTATTGAAAATTTGGCGTCATCATTTGTACGGAGAAAAATGTCACATCTTTACTGATCATAAAAGCTTAAAGTATATTATGACTCAGAAAGATTTGAATTTGCGACAACGAAGATGGCTTGAGTTACTAAAAGACTATGAGTTAGTGATTGATTATCACCTAGGGAAAGCGAATGTGGTCGCGGATGCTTTGAGTAGAAAGTCATTGTTTGCTTGAGAGCAATGACTACACAATTGACATTTTCTGATGATGGTTTGATTTTAGATGAGTTAAAAGCTAAACCAGTATTTCTTCAGAAAATTTACGAAGCTCAGAAATGTGATAGAGAATTACAAGCTAAAACAGTGCAATGCGAGTCAACTAGTGATTCAGAGTACCAAATTGGATCCGATGATTGTTTAATGTTCCAAGATAGAATCTGTGTACCCAAAAATCAAGAGTTGATTCAGAAAATTTTACACGAGGCACATAGTGGTTGTTATCCGTTCATCCTAGAAGTACTAAAATTTACAATGAGTTGAAGAAATTGTATTGGTGGTCGGGTATGAAACGAGACATTTCTGAGTTTGTATCGAAGTGTTTGATTTATCAGCAAGTGAAAGTTGAGCATCAAATACCTTCAGGTTTGCTTCAGCCTGTGATGATACCAGAGTGGAAATGGGATAGAGTGACTATGGGTTTTGTATCGAGATTACCTCTATCTCTGAAAAAGAAAGATGCAATTTGGGTTGTCATTGATCGACTGGCGAAATCAGCACATTTTATTCCGGTACGTACTAACTATTCACTCGATAGATTAACTGAATTGTATATTGCTGAGATCGTTAGATTGCATGGGGTGCCATCTTCGATTATTTCAGATAGAGATCCAAGATTCACATCGCAGTTTTGGAAGAAATTGCAAGAAGCTCTTGGTACAAAGTTGAATTTTAGTACAGCTTTTCATCCACAAACTGATTGTTAGTCTGAGAGATTAATTTAGATTCTCGAAAATATGCTCAGATGTTGTGTTTTAGAGTTCGAAGGTAATTGGGAGAAATATTTGTCGTTGGTTGAATTTGAGTATAATAACAGCTTTCAAATGAGCATAAAGATGGCACCGTATGAAGCTTTATATGGTCGCAAATGCCAAACTCCATTGTATTGGACTGAGCTGAGTGAGAAACAGATTCACGAGGTTGATTTGGTTAGAGAAATCGAAGAGAAAGTGAAAGTAATTCGTGACTTTTTGAAAGCATCTTCAGATTAGCCTTACCACTGAAGTTAGAAAAGATTCATGACGTATTTCATGTATCGATGTTATACTAATATAGATCTGATCCATCACATGTGATTTCGCCATCAGAGATTGAAAGTCAACCTGATATGACGTATAACGAATAACCAATCAGAATTCTAGCACGTGAGGTGAAACAGTTGAAAAATAAAAGCATAGCTATCGTAAAAGTAATTTGGCAATGACACGGTATTGAAGAGGCTACGTGGGAGCCCGAGGCAGCTATGAGAAAACAGTACTCTAACCTATTTACTGGTAAGATTTTCTGGGACGAAAATCCTTGAGGGGGAGAGTTGTAACAGCCCATTTTTAGTCAAATCAAAACAGTAGTTTTGGGACCACAAATCTGGGGTCAAAATATTTATTTATTATTATTATAAGGTTTACAGCATGATTGAATGATTGTGTGAAAGTTTCGTTCAATAATTTTATCGTTTGGTAGGTTAATTCGGTAAAAAGGACTAAATCGCGTAAAGCGTAAAACTTGAGTTCTATTAGCTAAAGGTGTCTAATAGCTATATAACCTTAAATTTTAGGTCCTTAAGTGGTAAATATACCATCAGTATGTTAGTGGATGTTAATGGTTTGGCATAAATGAAATTTTGAATTAATTTTAAGGTTAAAATTGTAAAATGGATAATAAATGACAGATAATTAAAACAAAGTCAATTATAGTTCTTATTCTTTCATCTTTTAATCAAAATTGAAGAATAAGAAAAAGAATACTAGGGTTCTTCATTCGGGTAAGGCTAATTGATGTAATTAGGTATGTGTTTTGCCCCATTTTTAATGATTTCTATGTTTTTGTGATCGTTGCAACTAGTACTAGCTAGCCCAGGGACTAATTTGCACAACTGTTAAAGATTTTGAATGATGCTGTTGATGAATATGTATGAGTTTTGATGTTCGATGATAGATTATGAATATTTATTATGAGTTATACAAGTTCTGTTAAGTGATTTTCAGTAAAAATATAAAATAGGGATTAAATTGAGAAATGCCTAAAGTTAGTGGTTAAAATGTGAAATAAATAAAAATTATGGGCTGCTAGGGGCAATGTGGTAATTTTTCTAGCATGGGTCTATTGTGAATTTCATTAATTTGTGATTTTATGAAATAATGACTAAATTGTGAAATATGTGAAATATGTGGGGCAAAAGTATAAATGTGTTTTAAAGTATGTTTTATACTAGGTTGAATGAATAGATGATTGAATAAGTCAACTTTGAATATATTTAGATCGGGGAAAAGATAAAGTGATTGACTAATTGACTCGATTCGCCATTTTATCATCCGAGGTAAGTTCATATATAATTTCATTTCAAATGTATTTTATATGCTTTGATATAGCATGAATTGTGATTATGTGATTACAGACAAGTTCGGAAATGATTCAATGAAGATTTGACGGTTGGAATCTCGGTTGAACCTTAGGAATAGTTTAAGATGCTAGTGACATGTCATTAGGTATACTTTGAGTTGACTTTGGGCCATGATTTAGCATTTCAAGTGCGAGATATATTGATTTGGCTTTGGGCGGCTGATTTGGATTCAGGCCATGATATCAGAATTTCAGATAAGTTTCATTGATTTGACTTTAGGCCATGGTATAGGTACTTATCGAGTGAATTGAGTTGGTTGATAGTTGTGTGATGATTGGTGATAATAGGTACTATGAATGGTAAATTGATGATTTGTGGATATATGTATGCTTGTGAAATTAGGCCAAATAATGCATCTTTGATAATGGTCATTTTGATGATTTAAGAATATAAGGATTAGTATGAATTTAGATAGGATATTGTGGTACTTATATGCCTTGAATTGGTTGGTATTGAAATGGTAAGATTTAGACTTGGCTTGGTTGTTTTGGATGGTATACTATGCTATGGTATAGTTTCATTTGTGTAGGTGAAGATGTGTACCAAATGGGGTGGCAAAATGGCTTGGTAAATAGCCTATTTCTGTCCGCACAGGAAGAGACATGGGCGTGTGTCTCAACCGTGTGTGACACATGGTCATGTTACATGGCCATGTGTATCCTGGTGTTGATATTGAAATGAAGTCAGTATGCTCCACACGGTCTCACACACGGGCATGTGATCGTCAGTATGGCACAAGTCAGTATACCCTACAGGTTTGTCACGGCCTAGCACACGGCTTGGCACATAGGTGTGTGTGGCTATTTCGAAGGGCACATGGGCTAGACACACGAGCGTGTGGTTGGCCGTGTGACCCAAGTCAGTAACCTCACTTGTTTCGACACATGTGCTCCCATTTCAAAGGGCACACGGGCTGGGGCACGACCATGTGCTCCCATTTCGAATGTTCACATGGCCCGTGACACGGGCGTGTCTGGTGGCCGTGTGAGACACACTTCCTGGTCACATGGGCGTGTGTCCCCTGTTTTGGAGAAATATTTTGTAAGTGTTGAAAAATTTCTCGAGTTATTGGTTTAGTCTCGAACCACTCTCAATGCATGTTTAATGCCTCGTAGGCTAGTTTAAGGGACACTATGATTGATTGTGATTGATTAGTATTTGAATTGATAGATTGTATATGAAATGTATGTTTAAAAGTGTTGTAGGTCCGGTAATACTCCGTAACCCTATTCTGACAGTGAATACGGGTGAGGGGTGTTACATGACTACTCCAAGGATCGTATCAAGGGAGGCGAGTGCTAGATCAATTTTAAGCTAAACACTAAAAGATCTAATTAGTACTTCAAATCAGTTATAGTACAAAAGTGAAAATAAAAGGAGTTTTATTGATTTTTATTAATTAAAAAGTAAAATAACATAAAGAAATAAAATTCAAGAGATCAAAGAATAGAAGAAATCAAATCTGGTTTTGGATGATTAGCTTACTTCTGTAATCTCCATCAATTTTTGCTTTGGGTTCCTCATTGATCAACTAGTCGCTATCCCAGCAGGATCTTCTGATCTGCCACTCAAATAACAAGTCGACAATGACTACTTTTCTTCCGACCTTACAGTTCAGACCAACTTGCGGTGAAGGTGTTCACAGATAGGCCATACCAGTTTTGGGTTAATTCCTACCTTGATGACTTCCTAGGGTTGTTAGGACTAAGGTTTTAAGTTCTTCCTTTCCCAAACAATTGATTTGTTGAGTAACCCTACAAAAAAATTAATAGATTATACCTCCACTCGCTAATCCCCGTAAAAGGATTAGTTGTTCATGGCTTTCATAAATAATATGGAAGTGATGTAAAGAGAGAACATGACAAATGAATTGAAGTGTTGTAACATCCCGAAATTGGGCCTACGAGAATTGGGCCTTTTGGGCCCCGAGCGTAGGAACTTTTTAAATTTTTGAAGAACAAGAGATCGGCTTAAATGCAAGTTGGACCTATTAGGTGAGTGATTTTGGAAGGTTAGAGGGCTTCTATGAAGTCCCAGGATCAAACTTGGGCTTAGGAAAAATTTTGGTTTTAGGTGGAAAAATTTTGGTTTTAGGTGAAAAAAACCCTGGGAGTTAGTAGGTAGGCTCTAAGAATAAAATATGGAGAAAAATTACACAAGTGGAGTGTGTGGTGTAGTGGAAAAATGGCGCCACATCAGAGGCAATGGAGTGACACCACAGGGAAGGAAGGAGGTCCAAGGTTCAAGTTGTAGCACTTGCATTTCTTTTAGATTATTTTTTTAAATGGATTGAGATATTGGCCATAGACTTAGCTTTAGTTGGGCATGTTTTAAGACACAAGAGGAGCTTGTGACTTAGTGGCTAGCGGGGTGGATTATGTTGCAAGGGAGCCTGGGTTCGAATCTCATGACAAGCAAAGGAGTATTTATTTTGCGGACTGGACGACAAGAGTTTGAGTTGGATTTAAACTCTGCTAGTGGAGGGATCCCACATCGGAAAGATACAAGGAACGTAAGAAGCTAGCTATATATAGAGCTATCTATGATTAGAGAGAAAACATACCTTGGTAGGCGTTGGGCATAGGAGTGCTTGGAGCGTGGATTAGCAGTTTTTGATTCCTATCGGATCTAGAGGATAATCGCCAATAGTAGCAAAGGAAGGGCTACTAGAACGTGAGGTACACGGTAAGGGTACGGTGAGGTTTTAGTTTTTGATGAGTATGCGTTAAATCTTGGTTAATCGCTAGTAATGTCAATTGCAGGGTTGTGACTAAGGGATTTGCAGCGCGCGTGGTTACCAGGTGTGTACAAACACTACACACACGATATTGGCAATGCCGAAAAGTCGAAAAGCTGAAAGTGATTAAATCGGCTCGATGAGCCCTAAGGCTTAGTTTGATGAAATGGTTTGGTTTATTAAACGTATTGAGTTAGTCACGCATGATGCACGATTTGGATTTATTTTGGGCCTAATGGGCCGTAAGGTTGTAATTTGGGTTTGATGAGCTTTATGGGGACGTAGACAAATATGTTAGGGTTTTTGGACTTAGGCCTAGTTGAACAACTCTTCAATTTCATAAGACTTAACCTAATTAAACATGTCTGTGAACAAGTCGCAGGGTTGGAGTGTGGCAACGGGCATACACATATCTAGGATTGGATCTAGGGAGAGCTTGGTACTTAAGCGGCCCTAGTGGCCCACCTCCTCTTCTCTGGAATCCTACCTGGTGCGTAGTGTCTGTTCACTTTAGCCGCGAGGACTTGTTGATAGGCCAAAGTTCATAATTAAAACTCGAGAGGGACCAATTACCCTTATATTTGCAAAATTACTGAAATACCCATGATTTGTAAAATTACCGAAATACCCCCCATTTTTGAAATTACCAAAATACCCTCGGTTTGCAAAATTACTGAAATACCTTTGATTTGTAAAATTACCGAAATACCCCTAATTTGTGAAATTACCAAAATACCCCTGGTTTGCAAAATTACTTAATTACCCTGATTTGTAAAATTAATGAAATACCCTCGATTTACAAAATTACCGAAATACCCCTAGTTTGTGAAATTATCGAAATACCCTCGGTTTGTGAAATTATTGAAATACCCCTGATTAGTGAAATTACCAAAATACCCTTAATTTGTGAAATTACCAAAATACCCTTATAGGGTAGAATTACGAAAATATCCCTGGGTAGTGAAATGACGAAAATACCCCTATGTGACGAATATGAGTTTGTGGATGTTACTTTTGTGTTTGATGCATTCATATGATATTCTGCTTAGTATGCATATGGGTGGGAATTATGGTACAGAGGAAGATTTGAGGATCGCATGGCCATATGGTATGGATCCAGGATTGCATGGTCGTATGGTATGGATCCGCAGAAGGCTTTAAGCCCAACATTTTATTAGCAGCTTTGCTGCAACATTCGGTAATACCGCAATCGGGCTACCCTTGGTGTGTAGCGGAGGGTGGGTCGAGCTAGAATTCCCTACAGGAGTCATAAGGTTGGAAGGGAAATGGTGTGTGTAGCGGATGGATTTTTGGGGTGGGTTGTGCATTATTTGTTTATAAATGATATGATATGAGGTCATAGTGGGCTAAAACCCAAGACCACCGATTTTGATAGGGCTTAGGCCCAATGTGAATATTTGTAAGTGATTTGATTGCCAAGGGTTGTGCACACTGAGTTTCGAAACTCACACCCCTTTAATTTAATGTTTTAGGTAATCCCGAATAGACGACTCGACGTGGGAGAGGACTCAGAGATGGCCACACTACAAGAGGCTTGAATTTTCATTTATTTGTTTCAAAATACATGTTTTTAGTTACTTAATTCTCGGTGGATGTAATAAGGCCTTGTACTCCGTTTTAACTTTAGATTTATTTTGGGTTTTGAAATTAATTGTTTATCTAATTATTAAACCTAAGTAAGCTCTTATGTTCAAACCTGGTTTCTGAAATACTTAAAGTAATAAAATGGGTTTTTATCTTTAATTAATAAGACTTTAAGATTTTGGGCTTTTGGGCCTTAAATTTTTAATTAGCAAAACCGTTTTGAATTGTGCATTTAATGTGACATTCCGGATTCAGGCCTAACTTCTAGGTCGGGTTTAGGGTGTTACAAGTGTAGAGTTTAAGAAAGCACCTGATTTGTATTAAAAATGAAACACATTCACATTCACAAGCACATGATAGTGATTTGTATTCCACAATTCAACACATACTTACTTACCGTTTTCTGCACACTTTCAATGCACATTTATATCACCAACACAAATCATCACTATCATTCGGCATATTTAATATGCCCATAACTAACATGTTCACAAGAGCTATCACAATATATATCACATGTCATATTATCACAACTTAGTACTCAATCCACATCAGACGATCATATACTTTGCAAATTAAATGAAGGATATAAGAAAGCTTACACTCAGAACTTAAAGTAGGAGTTTAGGCTAGTCCTAAGCTCCTAATTAACAGTATGAATTGTGTATACAAGCAATGATTCCAAACAATCACCAATCACACTTTCGCTTGATTGTTGAAAGTTTAAACTAGCTTTTTATTGCCTTTCGCCTTGCTCACAGAAGGCTCCAACCTTTTTGATGCTTCACACATAATAACCACACAATATACACAATCAATTAGCAGCCAAAGACTCACCTAAACCAACCAAAAACGCAAGCCCAAGCTATATTCCTTATGAAATTGAAATTTCTACTAACAAACTTGAAACTCAAATATCTTAGTCTTTGCTCATTTCCATTGCTTATAATCAATCCCAATCATCTAATAATTATACATCTAAGAAAAATTCCCAACCTTCAAACTACTCAAAACTAAACAGATTTATGGATCCGAAATTTTGACATACAATGACAATTTTCACGAAAATTCATTAAAATGTTGGAATTATTTAGTGAAACTTTAATGAATCTTTAAAAACATTCTAATCACATCAAAACTAATGGAAATAACTTTGAAACCTCATTTTTCTTCAAAATCCCAAAATCCACCATTAACGACCCAATTTTTTGCTTTTATTCAAAACATTCGATTTAATGGGTAAATACTCTATTTAAAAGACTAGATAACATCAAAATCTAATAGGAAAATGATTCATCACCTTCGATAGGAGAAAAATGGACATTTGGTTGAAAACCTGAAAAACCCATAAGCTTGAGAGATGAAAAAGTCAATGGTGTTTTTGGTGTTTTTCTTAAAGTTCTATGGATCTTTATTGATTGGATGATAATAGAAACCAAAAGAATAGAGTTTGGGAATTAAAATTTGATGAATAGGGCTCTAGGAATGTAAGGGACAACAACACAAGTGAATGGGAGAAAACTATCGTGTGAAGAAGGAGGGGAAAATATGGTATTTTAAAAACTTTGGTATAATCATTTTATAGCTATTTTGAACCCTTTTACAAAACAGTCCTTATTCAAAATTAAAAGTATCTTGAAACTCATTTTCAAAAATTGATTTAATTTCCTAAAATTCATAGATGGAGACATTTCTAGTTACCATGCTACGAATTCTCGAAATTCCTAGGCCCAATTTTGGGGTGTTATTGTGCGTTGGGTTTGAAAGGGTTAAGGTTTTGGTTCCCTTGATTTGAAAGTCCTACTCGATTCCCCTACCTAAGGTTAGGATGGTCACGCAACCCCGATTTATAGGAGTTGGAGTAAGGGTTATATCCTCTATTCCCTACATAATTAACCTTCATATGATTTCTCTTATCATCATGTCCTGCATTAATATGTGTTAGATTGGATTGGTTTTAGACTTGCGTTTTGGCTACACTAATCTCCAATTGTTTAAGCTTTTTGAGGACTTGTTGATACTTGGCCTCGCTACTAGCAACGTTCACTACTGCTTGTTTGGCTTGATATGTGAACTGTCAAGAATTCATTGCCATGTCCTCGATAAGTTGACAGGCCTCAGCATAGGTCTTTGACATGAATGCTCCCACGAATGCTCCATCAAGACTATAGCATAAATTTCCATCAAGTCCATTGTAGAAGACTTGAAGTTGCAACCATTCTTGTAAACCATGGTATGGACATTTGCGTAATATCTACTTCAAGTGCTCCCATGCCCCATACAACGACTCTCTTTCCAATTTTCAAAAATTCATAATATCCTTATGAAGTTTCATGGTCTTGCTCGGGGGAAAGTACTTTGCCAAAAATTTGCTCGCTAGCTGTAACAGCCCGATTTTGAGCTTAGTCGGAACAGTGGTTTTGGGACCACAAATCCAACGCAATAAAATTTATTTTTATTATATTTTTATGGTCTACAGTTTTATGGAATGATTTCGTGAAAATTTCGTTTGAAAATTTTGATGTTTGGACACTCAATTTAGTTAAAAGGACTAAATTATAAAAGGTGCAAAATGTGTGTTCTAGAAGCTAGAGGTGTCTAATTGCTATGAAATTTTAAATTGGAGGTCCTTAAATGGTAATTAGACCATTATACTTTAATTTGGACAAAAATGGACATGGTTAGGTGAAATTTCAAAGTTAGTCATTAAGGGCATTAAGGGCATTTTGGTCATTTGGTAAATAAAGACAAATAAAACTAATAAAAAGATGTCATCTTCTCCAATTTAGTCCCCTTGTTCCGAATTTGAAGATTCACCATAGCTAGGGTTTTTGGCCAAGCTTCCATGCTCGATTGTAAGTCTGTCCTTATCCCGTTTTTAATGATTTTTACGTTTTTGTGAATGTTGTAACTTGATTTAGCTATTTCAAAGACTAATTTAAAAAGATATCAAAGACTGAAATTTTACCCATGTTAGATGTTTTTGTATTTTTATGTTTAAGGGTAGATTATACAAGTTTGATGTTGAATAAACAACTTTTACTAAGTGATTTTTTGATGAAAATGCCTAAAAAGGACCTATTTGTAAAAGTTGTAAACTATGTGTAAAAATGTGAATAAATGAAAAATGGTGGTTTTTTTAGCATAGATAAAAGTCGGCTAGGCTTGGGCTGAGAAGAAATTGAAAGAAAATCATTTTACGAGCCTAAGGATTAAAATGTAAAAAGTTGAAAAGTTAGGGGCAAAAATGTAATTTTTTCCATGAGGTGTTTTTGGGATTAAATTGAATAATGTGGTAATTGAATAAGCTAAATTCTATATCATAGATCAAGAAAGATGAGGTTCTGACCTAAACCGTGGAAAGCACAAGATTGTGGACTAAATCGAACAATTATCCATTTTGTAACGAGGTAAGTTCGTATGTTAAAAATAAGCTTTAGAATAATTGTATTTAAATGCTTTAATATTGCATGAATTGTATGTTTAATTTTGTGAATGAGTATAATCCTACGAACGAGTCTGAAGATGAATCGACAAGCAAGAAATCTCGTTTAAACCTTAGGAATAGGTTAGGATACAAGTGACATGTCACTAGGGTCCTTATGTGTTATGTGATTATGTGATCCGGGTGCTAGTCTCGTACGTCCTACCGGTGGCTGGTTATACCGGCGTATGTTGCGGATTCTTGACAGCTTGTGTGAGCATCACTGTGTAGCTACGTGTTGATTGACAGCTTGTGATATGATCCCGAGTTGCGGAAGTATTTCGGGTCGTAGTTGTGCCGGATCATTAAATTTGAGAAGTATCATTCTTACTTGGAGTTTGAATATGTTCAGTTGATTGTAGGCTTAACAAAGGTTTGCAAAGTGTTTTAAAGATATGATAGGTTATGGTTCGGCTAGGTATGGAAACAAAGTAAGGCAAAGATGATAGCTGGAATGGATAGGTAAGCTTAAGGTCAAGAATGAACCAATACTATTAGTGAGTATTGACTCGAGACTTATAAAACACTTAAGGTGATGGAAAGTTGATAAAAAGGACCTTGACCCATTATCTATGAAGAGATAGGAACCAAAGGTATCAAGGGGGTGAACGCCACGCTCGGGGTTGAGTGATAAGTTCAAAGAAACAAGAAAGACGCCACTAGCAAGCTAGATAAGTCTACTTGAGTCTTAAACGAAATAAGAGAGTTGAATAACTCACAAATGTTATAAACATTCATAAAAGTATCAAAAAGTTTGATTTACATCAAATGAGCTTCATATTTATAGCTCAAACAATAGATAGCTGAATGGACACTAAATAAGCTAAATGGTCAACTTTAATTCAGCTTAATTAACCTGAAAACTTCCTTGAAGTTTCCAAAACGTCCCTTGATGCTTCCTAGGCTAGCTTGATTAATTGAAGTGAAATATGAGCTGAATGGAGCTGAATATGATCGGCCAAGAGATGTGAACAGCTTTTAAGGGGCTGTCTTGAATAGCTGAATAGTTTTGGACTTTAAATGGCAGCTTGGGCACTCTAATACCCTCCCAAATGATTCAGCCAAATTTTAGATGCTTGAGGCATGCATCACCTCTAATTGAATCTTTAATTGCGTCTTGAACACATAAATAGGTAGTTTGCATTGAGCTGATTCATTCCCTAATTTCGTTGCATGTATGTACTGGTACATTGGCTGAATTAATTGAGCTACTTGTTCATGAACTTAAGACATGTGCTTTGTGAATTCAATGTGTGCCATTAAAACCGTACAAGCCCCATTGGAGTGCATGGATGGATAGATTCGTCCCTCTTATTAATTTCATGCATGAACAGAATGAACAACCTCATTCTACATCTTTAAGAAATGCACATGGCATGAATTTGAGCATCCATGTGATCGGTCTCAATGCACCTTCATTGAAGCTGATTCTTGAAGGGTTCTAATAGCTTTTGTGTTCATGCATTCGATTAATTAAAGGGTCGCTCTTGGGACACCAATCGGTCACACATGTAAACATGAATGGAGATTTCTTTGAAATTCTTATGTGCATGTATCTCCTTAAATTCGGTCTATTGTATCTTCAATTTACATGCATATTCAGCCGTCAAGGTGAACTGATGCGATCCTGATCGCATCATGGTTCGACTCCATCCGACGGCATTAAGAGTGGCCTAAGCTCGAGGGGGCAAAGTACAAAATGAAGTTGATTTCAGCTCAATTCTAGTTTTTCTGAACCCGTTCCAACTAAATTAAACTCTTTATTTAATTTTCAGCTTTGCATTTTAAATTTTTGCATTTAAGCATCTTAGTTTAATAAAGGAGTTGCTGGTCATCATTTTTAACTCATCTTAGTTTAATTAATTGATTTTCTTTTAATGAATTTAATTTAATAGTTGCTTCTTTAATTAATCTAGTTTTTAGGTTAATTTATTGATGCATGAGTTAAAGTTCATTTAATAATGCTTTCCTTAATTAAACTACTTATTGAAATAAATGATGCTTAAGTGTTAGTTTATTTATTTAAGTCTAGTTGCTGGAATAAATGATGCTTAAGTGTTAGTTCATTTATTTAAGTCTAGTTGCTGGAATAAATAAAGCTTAAGTGTTAGTTCATTTATTTAAGTTAGTTGTTAATTTGTTTTAAGTTTAATAATTGCATTAATGTGTCAATTACATGTGTTAATTGCAGGTGACTTTTCAACTCACATCCATTACTTCTATGGGCTATTATGTATTCAATAAAATGGCTTTTCAAGTGAATTCGGTTACACAAGAGGGGGCTGATATTAAGAGGCTTAATTCATCATTAAGAATTTGTTTTATTAAATAAAGAAGAGCATTGTGGTTCTTTAATTTCGGCAGCCTCTTTGTTTTCAACTTCCATAACCGTTTGCTTCATGGTATTTACTACATGCAATCAATTCTCTATCATTTGGCTGGTGACTTTTCGGTTGATCATGGATACCTCAAAGGACTTTGACAAGCAATTTAATTAAAGAGTTAATCACATTGAAGATGAGAGTTACATGGCTAGAATTCCTAAAGTTGAGACTTTTCATTTGGCTGGTGACTTTTTAGTTGATCATGGAGATCTCAAAGAACTTTGACAAGCAATTTAATTGAAGAATTGATCACATTAAAGATGGGAGTTACATGGCTAGAATTCCAAAAGTTGAGACTTTTCATTTGAGTTTATTATTAGCCTCATTAAAAGTGACCATTCAACTAGCTTCATTTGATATTATAAATACACGTAATCTACCTATTGTTGGGGAACTTTAGACTTTTGAACCTTAATCAAATTTTATGAACTTTGTGTTCTTGAGAGAGTATATCTCCTCTCCATATTTCGTACAAGTTTCGTTTGACTTATCAAGCTTGCTTGTGGTGTCTTCGACTTGTTCTTTTGAACTTATCACCTTAACCGGTGTGGCGTTCACCTATCCTTCAAACAACCATCTTTCCACCTTAACGATATAAGAAACGGGGTGACACTGTTATATAGTGTTGAATCTTTCTTAAGTTAAGCTTGTGTTTCCATTTCCATCACTATTGTCGAATATCACTTATTTATCTTTATTTGTTCGTCAAAATCGAGCCTACTTAATTCCATAAACTCATTTTTCATTTTAATTCATTTTTCTAAGCTTCCGCCTATCTTAAATAAAATTTCCCATTTTTCAAACACTCAAATATTTCTCCTCGTCGACGATCGAGCAACTTCAACGACTCGACTCGTCACTGAGGCGGGATCGTATCATGAACAACCTACAAGACAAATTAATACTCGGTTAAATGCAACATGAAGGCACAATTTAAACACCATTTAATTTGTCTAAACTTTAGACACAATTAAATATCTTAATCTAAGACACATTAAAAAACTGTAGTTATTATAACATATTAATTAAGCTTAAGACACATTAAAATGCTATACTAATTAACATGCATTAATAGACTTAGGACATATTTAAGACTCAACTGTAATTAAATAAAAAAAACTAAATCATAATTAATGTTTTATTCCAGCAACTAAAATGGATAAATTAAAATGAGATAGAATCAAGCTCAATGAGCTAGGAGCGAGATAGATAAGCTGGGGAAAACTAAGATTGAGCTCGTTGAGCTGAAATTAAGCTTCATTTTGCACTTGGGCCCCCTCGTGTTTAGGCCAACCTGGTGTTGTCGATTTGTGAGCAGGCCTATTGATAGCTAGAGAGCGAGCGATTATGTGATATCAGACTTAGGTAACTTTGGCTACATATATGGCACTTAGTGTGAAAATTTTCCCAAGTATCCGACATTGTTATTCCGAGTGGTTCACTAGTATGTCAAAGATGAGAATATGTGTAAGTTCATTTCGAGATGGCTCAGGTATGTACATAAAGCTCATGCTTAATAAATGTGTGAAATGATGAATACGAGGTAAGTTTTTATGATGGAATACATTATGATCATGAGACCATGGTAAATTTACATTTAATTATGTTATAATAATTGAATGTTATATGCATTATAAGGTTTCTTATTTCTTTCATATGAGCTTCCTAAGCTATATAGCTTAGTTCGTTTATTTTCCATGTTTTTATAGTGTCGCCAAGCTAACTCGGAATCGAAAATCATCGGAGATTTGGGTCACACTATCAAACTCTCATTTTGGTTATTGATGGTCTTAGCATTTTGAATGTATGGCATGTATAGGGACTTGGTCATTTTGTTATATGTGTCATGGGTAATGTGGCCAAATGTATTGGTTTATAATGGTTAATGATTTCATTTTGTATATGGCCATGTAAGTTGGCTAATGTTGTTTATGAGTATATTTATATGTTGATACCGTTCATGATTATGGAAACTTGCACGAATTGTTTCGATAAATTATGATGTTAAAGCATGTTAGATGTTAGTGATAAACCGTAAAAGTAACATATTTTAATCCCACATTTAGTATGCTTTTGGATGATTTATCCCTCGATTTATGTAAAAAGGTGTTCTTAATCCTTTCTTTTCATGTCTTATACTTAGGAAAGCACCCGAGGATGAAAAGAACGAGAAACGGGCATAAAACGGACCAAATTAGGCCAAGAAAAAATCGACACGGCCTGGACTTAAGCCCACATGGCCGTGCCACGCCAATCATTTAGAACACGGCCTTATCCCGATTTACATGGCCATGCCTCATTAAAGAAGTTCGAGCACGGCCTGGCCACGATCTATATGGGCATGTGCCATGGCCGTGTCCCTGTCGCTAGAAGGAGCAATTCCATTCGCGAAAGGATACTTGGAGGCAAAGAAACACATTCCAAAGCCTATTCAAACACCCTATTAGGAAGTCTACTTAAATTAGGATACTTAGGGGCCAAGTAAGGCATCTCAAAGTCTATATAAACACCCAAGGGGGCAACTTGAAAGGGGAGTTCGGCAAAAGCCGAAACCGCGTCAAAGCTAGGCCAAGGAGCCAAGCCGAGAAGGTCAGAGTTAGGAAATAACGCGAAGATAGCCAGTTGATCCATCCCAAGAAGCGGGAATTATACTCAAGACGGCAGAATTCTCCTTCAATTCCTTCAGGGGGTTTTTGGATTTTCTTATGTTTTGTTTTATCTTTTCTCTTGTGATGTTTTGTTTATTCATTATGAACTAAACCCTTCAGATACCTGAAGGGGATGAAACCTAGATGAATTTTGTTATTTGATTTTTAAGTTATATGATAATTACTTAGTTTGTTCTTAATTATGTTGCTTAATCCAAATCTAATGTGCTTAGGTGGAAGAGGAATAGACCCTGCCTAAGAGTAGATCTAACATAATTAAGCGGAGTTGATCGAATGCCTAGAGATAGGGTTACGAGATTTTGCCGGATTAGGGTGAAACCTAATATGGGAGTCCATTGATCGATTTACTGCTATCCTAGGGGGTTTTTATAAGCGAACGAGAGTTCCACTAATTAACCTAGGGTTAGATGTTATTCGCCTCGAGAGAGGGTTTAATATAGGTTAGGGAGTCTTACGGATCAAGCTAAGTAAAAGAAATCATTTAATTTAGGATTAATTAATAAGTGAAGTCTAGGTGGATTCTTCCTAAGGGTATCATCGTGATCAACTGAGTTTTCCTTCAAAGTTATTTTCCTATTCGTCCTTTTTGTCTTTGTGCCCTTAGTTTAGTCTTCGTCAAAAGCAACTTGACTCTATTTTTAAGGCTAAATAATAAAAAGAAAGTTAGTATTAGTACTTTTAGTTCATTTGGGTTCGATATCCGGTCTTGCCTAATCTATACTACTGTTCGATAGGTACACTTGCCTTTTATTGTTGTCAGAGTTAGTTTTCAGGTTTTGATAATTCTTTTATAAATTTTAAAACTCTAATTTACAGCGATCAAGTTTTTGGTGCCGTTGCCGGGGAACTAAAATATTAAGAAAGCTTTATTTTTATTACTTTAGCCTTTTTTTTATTGCAATTTATTTTCATTATTATTATTTTTACTTTGCTAATTTTTCCTCTATTTTGCTTTTGGCAGATAATTTTAGTCTATAGAGAAGATGTAACACCCCAAACCTGGCCCAAACACCACGACCGAATCTGGCATGTCACTAAGAAGATTTTAAAAGATGTCGCAATTTCGGAAAATATTTTTCTTGATTTTAACATTTTATTCGGGAAACTAAATGGTTGAATAATTTGTAAAAGAAATACATTTTATATTAATGCCTTAGTGAATTAAGAACCGAAATTTGATACATGCCTTAACTTAATTAAAACGTAAAATGTAAATGTCTAGTAATAATAAAAGCCCAAATCAAACGAAAATATAAAGCTAGTGGCCTATGGCCGTATTACAATGAAACTTAAAACCCACTAACTGAAAATATTACAAATTTAGAAACTAGTAAAGTCTTTTGCTGAATCAAAATAATCTCTCGCATGGCCACCTTGCGCTTTTCTCCAGCCCGGTCCGATGCACTAGGTGCTACCTAAAAGATATTAAATAATGGGGTGAGTCACGAGACTCAGTGTGCAACCCTCGTGCACCATCAGATTGGGCTTTAGCCCCACAAAATAGATAACAGAGTATAACATATCAGAAAATATACAAGCCCAACCCAATCCTAGGTTTCCATCTGCTACACACCACCCTTACCTGCCAATCACACCATTGGCGATTTCTACAATCAACCCACACCACTACACACCATCGATGGCAGTCATGCTGTAGTTAGCTGCTCATCGTCAGATCATGCCAATAGCCACTACAACAGATCATGGCATTAGCCATTATAACAGATCATGGAAAAAGCCACTACAACAGATCATGGCATTAGCCACTACAACAGAACACTTCCCCTTTCATCAATCACCCACCCCGTGAAATCACAGAAATCAGTATACATGTTTATCATAGCAAATAGACAGAACATTCACTTTAGAATGATAGAGATCACTAACCTGGTGATTCGCCTTTACCCTTCTTGGGTTTTCAACAGCCATGCCGGTATTTCAGCATTTAATAGGATATAACAGATTTATAAGCATATAGTAACAGGCAATCCAAATGGTGTGAGAATGTTACACACCTAATTAATGCGTAGGACTACCCTCTAAGTCGATACCCTTGCTAATCGAATCTACTGCCTTCTGTTTATAACTTTGCTCAAAAGCCAGAAGAACGCGAAGATAAGGGCTCTCCTATATTCGGCCAAGGGTTAGTGTTTACCTGAATTTTTATGTTTAAATTAACAGATCTCCTTAGCTTGAAATCCCGAAAGTAATACGATTCGAGTGCTACTAAACTCTGGCTTAGAAATCTAAGAGATTGAACCCCGTTCAAATCCCGGAATGTTGCAAATGAGAAAAAACACCCGATTAGTTAACCATATAGTCATTCGGCTAAGATCTCTAAAAGCCAAAAAAAGATTGAAATCTCGCGAATCGACACTTACCTTTAGTTTTCTTCAAGATTCGGCACAAGCAGACACTACAGTAGGAATTCGGCAATCAGAGGAGATGAGATCCAGGGATTTTGGCTTTTAAGAAAATCTCGGAAAAGATGAACGAGAGAAATACTGATGCATTTTCGGCTTTTGGAAGAACTAGGAATTGAAAAGATGGCAAGGAAGTAGATAGAAAGATTCCGCCAAAGAGTTTGAAAGAGAAGAGAAGGTAAATTGGCAGGGTTTCAGCAATTAGTGAGACCTCAGGGGTTTTGGTTTCTGACAGAAAAGAAAAAAGAAGAAGAGATGATTCTTGTTTGCCAAAAGAGAGAATAACTAAAGGCTATTCTTAGAGAAACAAATGAAAAATTCGGCACATCCCCTTGCCTATACTAAACCGGTTCTCTCCCTCCTTGTGGTTGATTTTTGGCCAACTCTGTAACCAAATGATAACTCTTATCCTTTCCCATTATCTTAATCTACTAACTCATCCAAAAGAGACTTAATTAGCTCCAATTCCTCCCTCCTTTATCAGCCTAATATCCACATATTTTAAACATTAAAAATCCCTAAATTTTAGCCTTGTTGCCGTCCCCTATTGCTCCCTTTTAAGTGCCGAATTTTGCCCAATAACTTGGGCTCCAAGCAACCAAAACTTGAGCCTTCTCCATCCACTAGTGACGCCTCTCTTTGCTCCTTTACGGCGCCACCTTACTTTGGGCCACAAGCCCAACTTGATATTTTTAAACACAGATACCTACCTTCAAACCCTATGGTGACTTAAATAGAATATTTTAACCAAAGTCTCAGCCCATTCCCGAGCCCCAAGTTGGACCCCTAACTCTGCAATTTAATATTTTAAACCATCAACACACAAAATGTACAGGCCCATTAAATCAGGATGTTACAGTTCTACCCCCCTTAAGATAAATTTCGGCCTCGAAATTTACCTGATCAGAAGAGGTGGGGATACTACTGCCGCATAACATCCTCTGGCTCCCATGTTGCTTCCTCTACGTCGTGGTTTTGCCACAAAACCTTGACCAAAGGGACGGACTTCCTTCTCAATACCTTTAAGTCTCGATCCAAGATTTTCACTGGCTCCTCCTCAAAAGACAAATCTGGCCTTACTTCAATCTCTTCCACCGGCACAATGTGCGATGGATCAGAACGGTAACGTCTTAGCATCGAGACATGAAACACGTCATGTATCTGTTCCAACTTTGACGGTAACTCCAATCGATAAGCCTCTGGCCCCACACGTTCTAGTACCCGATAAGGTCCAATAAATCGGGGACTTAGCTTGCCCTTCCGACCAAACCTCATTACCTTATTCCACGGTGACACTTTCAAAAAGACTTGGTCTCCCACTGCAAATTCCAACTCCTTACGCATAAGATCTGCGTACGATTTTTACCGATTGGACGCTTCCTTTAACCGAGCCCGAATCAACTTAACTTTCTCCTCCGTTTCTAAAACTAGTTCTGGACCCAACACCTGACGCTCACCCAACTCTGTCCAACAAGTAGGAGTACTACACCTCCGTCCGTATAACGCCTCATAGGGTGCCATCTGAATACTAGATTGATAGTTGTTATTGTACGCGAATTCTGCCAGAGGTAAATACTCCTCCCAACTACCCCTAAAATCGATGATACAACCCCTTAGCATATCCTCCAAGACCTGGATTACCCTCTCAGACTGACCATCAGTCTTTGGGTGAAAAGCGGTGCTGAAATCTAACCTTGTTCCCATTGCCTGATGAAGAGCCTTCCAAAATCTTGACGTGAACCTAGGGTCTCTATCCGATATGATCGACACAGGTACACCATGCAGTCTCACAACCTCAGCCACGAACAGCTTAGCCAACCTTTGTAGAGAATAGTCGACATGAACCGGTATGAAGTGAGTAGAATTCATCAGCCGATCAACAATCATTCAAACCAAATCCTTCTTAGTGGGCGTAAGAGGTAACCCACTAACAAAATCCATCGTGATTCTTTCCCATTTCCACTGTGAAATCTTCACCGGTTGCGACAATCCCGCAGGCAACTGATGCTCCGCTTTCACCTGCTGACACGTCAAACACTTACTCACGAATTCTGTTACTTCCCTCTTCAGACCTGGCCACCAAAATTGCTCTCGCAAATCCCGATACATCTTAACCCCTCCAGGATGCATAGCGCATGGGCTACTATGCACCTCTCGAAGAATCATCTGCCTTAACTCATCATCCTTTGGCATACAAATTCTCTTACAGAAACATAGAACCCCATCACCATTCACACTATAGTCCTCTCCTTCACCACCTTGCACTTGCCGGATTCGAGTACTCAAGACATCATCTAGAAGTTGCTTCTCTTTGATCTGACTTGTCCACATAGGTCTTACTTGGAGTTCAGCTACAAAACTTCCATCCTCATATAGACTAAGATGAGCGAACATCACCCTCAAATCCACTATCGCCTTCCTACTCAGCGCATTTGCCACCACGTTAGCCTTACCCGAATGATATTCGATTGAGCAATCATAATCCTTCAAGAGCTCAATCCACCTATGTTGCCTCAGATTCAACTCCTTCTGGGTAAGGAGATACTTCAGGCTCTTATGGTCCGTGTAAATAACCGACTTCTCCCTATACAGGTAGTGCCTCCAAATCTACAGAGCGAACACTACTGCCGCCAATTCTAAATCATGTGTAGGGTAGTTCAATTCATGCGGTCTCAACTGTCGAGACGCATATGCAACAACTTTTCCATCTTGCATCAACACACATCCTAAACCCGTGTGTGACTCATCATAGTAGACGGTAAATTCTTTTCCCGCTTCTGGCTGAATTAACACTGGCGCTTCCTTCAAGATTCTCTTCAGCTTCTCAAAGCTCTCCTGCTGTTTGTCGGTCCACACAAAGGGTACTCCCTTCCTCAACAACTTAGCTAGTAGTGCCGCAATTAATAAGAACCCCTCAACAAACCTCATGTAATACCCTGCATATCCCAAGAAACTTCAAATCTCTGCTACCGACTTTGGCGGTTTCCAATCCAATACATCTTCTATCTTCCGAGGGTCAACCCTAATTCCCTCTGCAGAAACCACATGCCTTAAGAAAGTTACTTCCCTTAGCCAGAACTCGCACTTACTAAACTTTGCGTACAACTACTTCTCCCTTAGAATTTGCAACACCACACGAAGATGTACATCATGCTCCTCCTCAGACTTGGAATAAACCAGAATATTGTTGATGAACACTACCACGAACCGATCAAGGTATGGTTGGAACACTCGGTTCATCATATCCATAAATGCTGCTAGCGCATTCGTTAACCCAAACGGCATCACCAAGAACTCATAATGACCGTAACGAGTTCAAAACGTCATCTTATGAATGTCTCCTTCCTTTACCCTTAACTGATGATATCCCTACCGTAAGTCAATCTTAGAAAAGACTGAAGCTCCTTTAAGCTGATCGAATAGGTCGTCGATTCTTGGCAATGGGTACTTGTTCTTAATCGTTAACTTATTCAGCTGTCAGTAGTCCACGCACATACGCATGGATCCGTCCTTCTTCTTCACAAATAGGACTGGCGCTCCCCACGGATACACACTCGGTTGGATAAAACCACGATCCAATAGTTCCTGGATCTGTGCTTTGAGTTCCACCAACTCCTTCAGCGCCATTCTATATGTAACATCCTAGACTAGGGGTTATGCGTTCATGCCTAATTCATGAGTTAGTAGGTTTTGGCAGTGTTGGAAGTGTATTAAGGGTTTTTAGAATTCTAGGATGGAAGAAGAAAGCTTTGGAAAATTATTGGTTTTTAAGTAAAAAAGGGAGCTAGGTAAATGAGGCTTTAAAAGAAACTCCGTGTGAAGCATGACACAAGGAACCATGTAGTAAAATGGCATGTTTTATGAATTATGAATGTGTTATGTGAATTCTAGAAATAAGGAAATGTATGGAAATTTATGGAAATATATGGAAATGTATGGAAATGTATGGAAATGTATGAAAATGTATGGAAATGTGTGGAAATGTATGGAAATGTAAGGCAATGTAGGGAAATGTAAGAAAATGTATGGAAATGTATGGAAATGTAAGGAAATGTAAGGAAATGTAAGGAAATGAATGGAAATGTAAGGAAATGCAAGGAAATGTCTTGTCTTGGAAATGTAGGGAAATGTCCTGAAAATGTGAAGGAATAAAGAGGAAAGTGAACATTTATGGAAACTAGGAAAATGATTTAGAAATGATTCAAAAAAGGAAAGTGAACATTTCTGGAAACTTGGAAATGTAAGGAAATGTCAAGTTTACAGAGCCAAACGAAAATTTTAGGAAACTTAGAAATGACCTAGAAATGACGAGTTTTAATGTTTAAAAGGGGAAATTAAGGCAAAGTGGCCTTAATAGAAAAAGTTTGTGAAATTTGACACACAAACAGGCTTGGAAAAGTGGCCTGAAGATGCCACTTAGGGCCTATGGAAATGGCGCCATATGCAAGAGAAATGGGCCTGGGTTCGAGTCACTTGATAAGCAAATAAGGGAGGTTTTATTTTTGCTTCCAGAAGGCTGAAGTGGACGGCCCATGCCTCTAGAAAGGAGGTGTTTTATTTTCATAAATATTCGATTAAAAAGGTGATAAATAAAGGATTTTTAAATTGGATTATTTTGAAGAGATAAATGTTGGATTAAACTCTTTTATTTATGATAATTAAATGATAAAGTTATCAAAATAGAAGAGTGGTGGCCAAGTAAGGGACTCTAGCCTAGTAAATTTGGCTATAAAAGGAAAAGAGAGGCCATTCAGCATTATTTACTCTTCCTTGATAACCTCTGCCGAATTTTCTCTGCAACCCTATTCTTTTCTTCTTCATTCTTCTCCTTTCAATATTCCAAAAGCCGAAAGCTTGCTAAGATCAAGGCCATAGCCGAATCTCTGAAGGTTGAAGTGAAGGTGCAATCGATTTCTTCAAATAAGGGTAAGATCCAAGTTTGGTTTCCATTCTTTTATACTTTAGACTTATCAAAATCTAGGGCTAATTCCATTGATGTTCATGGTTGCTGAATCTTTGAAGAGATCTTTCGGGACTTACTAAGTGTAGACTACAAGGAAGGAGAAGTTCTTTTCCCAAAGGTACACCATAGGCTGCGTGTTCCCTAGTTATTCGGTGAATTTCGAGATTTAAAATCCAAGGGTAAGTGTCTATAGCATTCGGCCAAGGCTTATTTTAGTGTTTGGATCTGTCTTTTATTATCTTAAAAGCCGAAAACTAATATGTTAAAGGGATCTAGAGTTGGCTGAATACAAGGAAGAAGGATACAAAGTTTCGGGACTTGGTTATTAAGTCAATCGGCAACAAGGTAAGTTTTAGTGTTCTACTCATACTAGGATTTGGATTTATAGCCGAATGGCTCTTTACTAAGTATTAAATGATTGATTAAATGTAGAGAATTAAGATCTAAGGCATTAGATCAAGCTTTTCGGGATTTGGATTGGAAACCTTAAGCGAATCAGGTGTGTACCCCACACTATTTCATAATACGTTTTATGGCCTGTTTAATTAAAATATGTGATATTAAGAATATGAAAGTCGCTAAAGTACCATGTTATGGTACAAAGTACTCAGGTACGTTTCCTACTCCTACTAGGATTATGAAATATGTTAATTATAACATGAGAATAAGAATAAGAATGTGAACTCTGGCATATTTATGCATATTATTATTATATGGGGCATATGGGTTTGATTGAAAGGGGAAGTGAAAAGTGGTGACTTAAGACCACAGTAATCTGAAAAGTGGTGACTTACGACCATAGTAATCTGAAAAGTGGTGACCTAAGACCACAGTAATCTGAAAAGTGGTTTCCTAAGACCACAGATGCGGAGCCTTAAGCCCGCAAATTGGTGTGTAGCGGAAGGAGGCTCGACTTAGTAGTCCCCACGGTGTGTTTGGCAGGTACGAGGGTGTGTAGCGGATGGACAACTAGGTTTGGGTTTGGGAATGCATCATAACTTGTATTCATTGTTTTGAATGTGTGACTCTTGTATGCCTGATTCTATTATGACTTAGTGTTTGTGTACACATTGAGTCCTGCTTTGACTCACCCCTTTGTGGGAACTTTTTTAGGTGATGATCGAGTAATGGACCGGGTCGGCGGGAGCTTAAGGGTGGCCATGCACAAAGAAGAAATTTCACGATTTGGACTTTTTTATTTTTAATTAAGTACTTTCAATTATTTGGATTTAATTGAGGCCATAAGGCCATAGTTGAATTGTTTTCCATTTATTTTTATTTATTATGTTTATGTGATTTATCTTTTAAAGTTTAAGTATTAATTTATTTTTCAACTAAACCCTAAATGTTTTGTCACCTTAATTAATTGGATTTTTTTAAATAAGATAAATGGGTTTTTAACTCAAGCCCAACCCAATTCGAACTTTCTCCCAAAATCACTTAAAAATTTTCAAAGTGTAATGAATTTGAACCGGTTTCTTCTAAGGAACATACCAAATCTGGTCAAAGCTCGTGGGCCGGGTTTGGGATGTTTCAGTTTGGTATCAGAGCCCAGTTTCAAACCCTCAGCCTGGGGTTTAAGGCCCAAAATGTTTTCAAAGCGAGCCCAAATAAGTTTTATAAAAATATTTTTATAAAATCAGCAGGTTATTCTGGCATGGCACCCAAGTCTCCGACCCGCAGTCCGCCAGGTAAGTACCCCTATCCATTTGTGTGATTTATGCTATGAATTATAAAAGGGTAGGAATGGAACGTAGAATAGAGAATAAGTACTTGAACCCTAGGACTAGTGTACCCCTACCATTACATAAGACTTAAGTGACTAATTAAACAAACCTGTGGTTAAGTCGCGAGTTAGGGTGTGTGGTAACCATTGTGCGCATGTCTAGGATTGGATCCTAAGAGCACAGTACTTAGCGAGTCCTAGTGACTCACCTCCTCTTCGCAGAAATCCTGCAGTGCGTAGCTACTACTGGTTCACCCTAACCATGAGGACTTATTCATAGGCTAAACACAATAACTAAAACCCGAAGGGAACTAGCCGTGTTTTTATAAAAACCCTAGTTTTAAAACTCTTAAAATTACCTTTTTAATTTGTGAGAACTATTCTTACAAAATTTTTCCAAAAATTTTTGATTTATAAAATTACAAAAATACCACAATGGTAAAATTATAAAAAAATGCCCTTGGTTTATGAAATTTCCAAAATACTCACATTCTTATCAAAATTCTCATTACTTTATAAAATGTTCAAAAACCCTAATTTGCAAATTATCAAAGATACCTTGACTTTGGAAAATTACGGAAATTGCCCCTAACTTACAAAACTACCAAAATGACCTGATTTCCAAAATTTTTGCAACATCACCGCTTTGGAAAATAAAATTCTCAAAAAGAACCCTCAAAGTTTTGCAAATTTTGAAATACCTCAAATTATTAAACTTTACAAATTTACCTGTTTATTACAGAAATACCTCTGAGGTTCAAAATGACCGAAATACCCCCGGATTTCAAAATTTTCAAATTCTCCTTGGGAATTCAAAATTACTAAAATACCCTTATTGACAAAATCACCAAGGAACCTTATTTTGACGAATTACGAAAATACCCCTATAGGACAAATTACGAAGATACCCCTGGGTAGTGGAAAAACAACAATAATGAAAACTACAACATTTCTCTGAATGAACGAAAGTTCATAATTGGTTGATGAATGTGAACGTGACTTTCTAAATAGTGAACCTGAGCTGAGAACTTTGTTTGATCGAAAGAACCACTTTTAAACATCTCTTTTCATAAAACTGTTCGTGGTTAATTAGTGAAACAAAAGTTTTGATGCATAAAACAAGTTAACCAGATTAAATCGCGACGTTAGAAATAAGTTCTAGGGGACGTGAACTTAGAGATTGTGCCTAGAAGGTATGATGGCTCTATTAAGATCAGAGTGCGCAGCGTAAGCATAGTGCGGTGAGAAGGATTGTCTGTTCATTAGTGAGTAATTTCGAGGATGAAATTATTTTTAAGGAGGGTAGAACGTTACATCCTAGACTAGGGGTTATGCGTTCGTGCCTAATTCATGAGTTAGTAGGTTTTGGCAGTGTTGGAAGTGTATTAAGGGTTTTTAGAATTCTAGGATGGAAGAAGAAAGCTTTGGAAAATTATTGGTTTTTAAGTAAAAGGGGGAGCTAGGTAAATGAGGCTTTAAAAGAAACTCCGTGTGAAGCATGACACAAGGAACCATGTGGTAAAATGGCATGTTTTATGAATTATGAATGTGTTATGTGAATTCTAGAAATAAGGAAATGTATGGAAATATATGGAAATGTATGGAAATGTATGGAAATGTATGGAAATGTATGAAAATGTATGGAAATGTGTGGAAATGTATGGAAATGTAAGGCAATGTAGGGAAATGTAAGAAAATGTAAGGAAATGTATGGAAATGTATGGAAATGTAAGGAAATGTAAGGAAATGTGAGAAATGTATGGAAATGTAAGAAATGCAAGGAAATGTCTTGTCTTGGAAATGTAGGGAAATGTCCTGAAAATGTAAAGAAATAAAGAGGAAAGTGAACATTTATGGAAACTAAGAAAATGATTTAGAAATGATTCAAAACAAGAAAGTGAACATTTCTGGAAACTTGGAAATGTAAGGAAATGTCAAGTTTACAGAGCCGAACGAAAATTTTAGGAAACTTAGAAATGACCTAGAAATGACGAGTTTTAATGTTTAAAAGGGGAAATTAAGGCAATGTGGCCTTAAAAGAAAAAGTTTGTGAAATTTGACACACAAACAGGCTTGGAAAAATGGCTCAAGATGCCACTTAGGGCCTATGGAAATGGCGCCATATGCAAGAGGAATGGGCACTGGTTCGAGTCACTTGGGAAGCAAATAAGGAGGTTTTATTTTTGCTTCCGTAAGACCGAGGTGGACGGCACATGCTTCTAGAAAGGAAGTGTTTTATTTTCATAAATATTCGATTAAAAAGGTGATAAATAAAGGATTTTTAAATTGGATTATTTTGAAGAGATAAATGTTGGATTAAACTCTTTTATTTATGATAATTAAAGGATAAAGTTATCAAAATAGAAGAGTGGTGGCCAAGTAAAGGACTCTAGCTTAGTAAATTTGGCTATAAAAGGAAAAGAGAGGCCATTCAGCATTATTTACTCTTCCTTGATAAGCTCTGCCGAATTTTCTCTGTAACCCTATTCTTTTCTTCTTCATTCTTCTCCTCTCAATATTCCAAAAGCTGAAAGCTTGCTAAGATCAAGGCCATAGCCGAATCTCTGAAGGTTGAAGTGAAGGTGCAATCGATTTCTTCAAATAAGGGTAAGATCCAAGTTTGGTTTCCATTCTTTTATACTTTAGACTTATCAAAATCTAGGGCTAATTCCATTAATGTTCATGGTTGCCAAAACTTTGAAGAGATCTTTCGGGACTTACTAAGTGTAGACTACAAGGAAGGAGAAGTTCTTTTCCCGAAGGTACACCATAGGCTGCGTGTTCCCTAGTTATTCGGTGAATTTCGAGATTTAAAATCCAAGGGTAAGTGTCTATAGCATTCGGCCAAGGCTTATTTTAGTGGTTGGATCTGTCTTTTATTATCTTAAAATCCGAAAACTAATATGTTAAAGGGATCTAGAGTTGGCCGAATACAAGGAAGAAGGATACAAAGTTTCGGGACTTGGTTATTAAGTCAATCGGCAACAAGGTAAGTTTTAGTGTACTAATCCTACTAGGATTTGGATTTATAAACGAATGGCTCTTTACTAAGTATTAAATGATTGGTTAAATGTAGAGAATTAAGATCTAAGGCATTAGATCAAGCTTTTCGGGATTTGGATTGGAAACCTTAAGCGTATCAGGTGTGTACCCTACACTATTTCATAATACGTTTTATGGCCTGTTTAATTAAAATATGTGATATTAAGAATATGAAAGTCGCTAAAGTACCATGTTATGGTACAAAGTACTCAGGTACGTTTCCTACTCCTACTAGGATTATGAAATATGTTAATTATAACATGAGAATAAGAATAAGAATGTGAACTCTGGCATATTTATGCATATTATTATTATATGGGGCATATGGGTTTGATTGAAAGGGGAAGTGAAAAGTGGTGACTTACGACCACAGTAATCTGAAAAGTGGTGACCAAAGACCACGATGTCTCGAAAAAGTGGTTTCCTAATACCACAGATGCGGAGCCTTAAGCCCGCAAATTGGTGTGTAGCGGAAGGAGGGTCGACTTAGTAGTCCCCATGGTGTGTTTGGCAGGTATGGGGGTGTGTAGCGGATGGACAACTAGGTTTGGGTTTAGGAATGCATCATAACTTGTATTCATTGTTTTGAATGTGTGACTCTTGTATGCCTGTTTCTATTTTGACTTAGTGTTTGTGTACACATTGAGTCTGTTTGACTCACCCCTTTGTGGGAACTTTTTTAGGTGATGATCATGAATGGACCGGCCTCAGGAGCTTAAGGGGTGGCCATGCACAAAAGAGAAATTTTACGATGTGGACTTTTTTATTTTTAATTACGTACTTTCAATTATTTGGATTTAATTGAGGCCATAAGGCCATAGTTGAATTGTTTTCCATTTATTTTTATTTATTATGTTTATGTGATTTATCTTTTAAAGTTTAAGTATTAATTTATTTTTCAACTAAACCCTAAATGTTTTGTCACCTTAATTAATTGGATTTTTTTAAATAAGATAAATGGGTTTTTAACTCAAGCCCAACCCAATTCGAACTTTCTCCCAAAATCACTTAAAAATTTTCAAAGTGTAAATGAATTTGAACCGGTTTCTTCTAAGGAACATACCAAATCTGGTCAAAGCTCGTGGGCCGGGTTTGGGGTGTTTCACTATACAGAGCAATAGACACTAGAGTTGTACCCGAAAGTAGCTCTATTCCAAACTCCACTTCGCGATACGGGGGTAATCCAGGAAATTCTTCTGGAAAGACATCTGAGAAATCCTTGACTGTTCGAACCTCATCGACCGCCACCTCCTTAACATCCAAAGCACTGATAAAGGCAAGAAATGCATTACATCCCTTCTGAATCATCTTAACAGCTTTTAATGCGGACACTACGTTGGACAAGTAATTCTTTCTTTCTCCTAACACAACCACCTCCCCGCCTTTCGGGGTACTCAACACCATGCACTTAGTCTCACAATCCAACTTAGCACAGTGTTTAGTCAACTAATCCATTCCCAAAATAAGATCAAATTCTCCAAGCAATAATTCCATTAAGTCTGCCGGGAACACTACTCCTTGAGTCTTTAAGGGTTCGTCTCTAAACAGTTTGTCCACTGCCCTAGATTGTCCTAAAGGACTAACCACAGTCATCTTCCTAGTAGTAGTTTCAGAGTCTATACTTAGGGTTTCAGATACCGAACATGCAACATAGGAGTGAGTTGACCCAATATCAATCAAGGCAGGAAAAGGGTTATCAGCAATAAGAAACGTACCAGTTATGACGTCCGGTGCGTCACCATCCTCCTGTCGACGAGCTGCATAAACTAGACCTGGCTGTCTCGCGTCTACATTACCAGCACCCCTACCAGGTGCTTCACGACCCTGACCAAATCTATTTCCTCCTCTGACTGCACCACGACCCCTCTGTACGGGCTGACCACCTCTCCCAACCTGATTAGAACCTCGTCCCTCGGGCTGTGCCTGATTCACCTGTGAATAGTCCTTAATCATATGCTCCGTGGATCCACTCCTGAAGCATCCACTGGTTCTCCTTCTGCACTCTCCATAATGTACCTTCCCACACGAAGGACATGACCAATTCTGACCCGTCAGAGCATGAGCTAGCCCATCAGACCTAGGCCTTTTCTAAAAATTTCCAGATGATCCTGACGGCCCAAAATTTCTCTTATGCCTATTTCGATTCTTATCCTTATTTTGCTTCTCAGTCCGTTTCACCTCCTCAGATATTTTAGCCTTCTCGACCAGAATGACAAAGTCCCTCTCCCGCTGCGGTGCTACTAGTACCCTTTGCTCATCCCTTAGTCCATCCTCGAACCGTACGCAACGCTCATAGTCAGTCGCGACAATCCCTCGAGTGTAACGGCTCAACCGCTGAAACTCTGCCTCATATTTAGATGCAGACTTACTTCCTTGTACCAAGTTCAGGAATGCCTTCCTCTGTGCATCCACATAGCTGGCTCCAACGTACTTTCCTTGAAATGACTCCTTAAAGAAATCCAGTCAATCCGGTCTGCGGTAGTACCCTTCTTTACCGTGAGCCACCACTGATAAGCCTCGTCTCGAAGAAGAGACAGGACCCCCTTTAACTTCTCCTCTATAGTGAAGTCAAGGTCATCCATTATACGCTCACTTGCCTCTAACCAATACTCAGTTGTATTAGGGGCTACGCCATAAACACCACTAAACATCTCTACTCGGTTGGTTCGGAGTCGTTCCGACACAAATTTCTGAGCTCATACACCTGTGCCTGCCCCAGCCACTCTCTCAAGGACCCGCAACATCGCCTGAGATACCGGATCATCTCCGGCCACCTGATCCTGAAATTCTCCCTCCACAGCTGGCATATCCGGCATCTCGTTTCCTGACCCGTGGCCAGACCCTGCCGGCTCGACACGGTCATCCTACCCCTACCGTGACCATGCGGCGGATGTCCACAACCCCTTGTACTCATTCTGCCGATTTGCGTTTTATCTGGTTAGAAATTTTATGAACTATTAATTTTCTTCCACTGATTAAGCACGAGCAGTTTTATGAACAGTAGTTTAAGAGTAGTTCTTCCGAATCCGAAATTATATCTACCATTCAGTCTCAAGTTCACATCTCCTAGTTCTAGGGAGCACATACATTCAGTCATCAAGTATTAACATACAAGCAGCATCTACGAACTTACATTCAGCATGTAGGGGTATCTTCGTCATTTCACTATCCAAGGGTTTTTTCGTAATTTGTCCTATAGGGGTATTTTCATAATTTCCCAAAATAGAGTTCCCTGGGTGATTTTGTGAAATAAGGGTATTTTGGTATTTTTTTTACAATTCGGAGGTATTTCGGTAATTTTAAAATTCGGGGGCATTTCGATAATTTTAAAATTCAGGGAGTATTTCGATAATTTCTACAAATCAGGGGTACTTTGGTCATTTTACAAATTAGGGGTATTTTGGTCATTTTATAAATCAGGGTTAATTTGGGAATTTTACAAATCAGGGATATTTTGGTCATTTTATAAATCAGGGGTAATTTAGTAATTTTGCAAAATAGGATGGCTGGTCCCTTTTGGGTTTTAATTATAAATTTTGGCCCACAACAAGTCCTCATGACTAAGGTGAACAGTCACTACGCACTGTAAGATTCCAAAGAAAGAAGAGGTGAGTCACTAGGACTGCTTAAGTACCAGGCTCTTCCGGATCCAATCCTAAACATGTGCATGCCTGTTGCCACACCCTAACTCAGCGATTTGTTCACGGGTTTGTTTGGTTAGATTAAGTCTTATGAAGTTTAAGAAGTTGTTTAAGCTAAGCCTAGAGTCAATCAAGGTCTAGTTAAGATATTCTACGTCCCTTAAAGCCTATCAAGCCCACATACATATATATAACACAAAGTGAGTTCAGAACACTTACATGGCGGACTTGGGCCGGAGAGGCAGTGCCATGTCGAGAAACCCTCCTGTGTTATTTATAAACATGCATGTTTCCAAAACCCATCTTTAGAAAACGTTTTGAGCCTAAAACCCCAAAGCCAAGTTTTGAACCGGGCTCTGATACCAATTTGTAACACCCCAAACCCGGCCCAAACACCACGACCGGATCTGGCATGTCACTAAGAAGATTTTAAAAGATGTCGCAATTTCGGAAAATATTTTTCTTGATTTTAACATTTTATTCGGGAAACTAAATGGTTGAATAATTTGTAAAAGAAATACATTTTATATTAATGCCTTAGTGAATTAAGAACCAAAATTTGATACGTGCCTTAACTTAATTAAAACGTAAAATGTAAATGTCTAGTAATAATAAAAGCCCAAAACAAACGAAAATATAAAGCTAGTGGCCCATGGCCTTATTACAATGAAACTTAAAACCCACTAACTGAAAATATTAAAAATTTATAAACTAGTAAAGTCTTTTGCTAAATCAAAATAATCTCTCGCATGGCCACCTTGCGCTTCTCTCCAGCCCGGTTCGATGCATTAGGTGCTACCTGAAAGATATTAAATAATAGGGTGAGTCACGAGACTCAGTGTGCAACCCTCGTGCACCATCAGATTGGGCCTTAGCCCCACAAAATAGATAACAGAGTATAACATATCAGAAAATATACAAGCCCAACCCAATCCTAGGTTTCCATCTGCTACACACCACCCTTACCTGCCAATCACACCATTGGCGATTTCTACAATCAACCCACACCACTACACACCATCGATGGCAGTCATGCCAGTAGTTAGTCGCTCATCGCCGATCATGCCAATAGCCACTACAACAGATCATGGCATTAGCCATTATAACAGATCATGGAAAAAGCCACTACAACAGATCATGGCATTAGCCACTACAACAGAACACTTCCCCTTTCATCAATCACCCACCCCGTGAAATCACAGAAATCAGTATACATGTTTATCATAGCAAATAGACAGAACATTCACTTTAGAATGATAGAGATCACTAACCTGGTGATTCGCCTTTACCCTTCTCGGGTTTTCAACAGCCATGCCGGTATTTCAGCATTTAATAGGATATAACAGATTTATAAGCATATAGTAACAGTCAATCCAAATGGTGTGAGAATGTTACACACCTAATTAATGCGTAGGACTACCCTCTAAGTCGATACCCTTGCTAATCGAATCTCCATCGCATACATTTATAACTTTGCTCAAAAGCCAGAAGAACGCGAAGATAAGGGCTCTCCTATATTCGGCCAAGGGTTAGTGTTTACCCGAATTTTTATGTTTAAATTAATGAGATCTCCTTAGCTTGAAATCCCGAAAATGTAATACGATTCGAGTGCTACTAAACTCTGGCTTAGAAATCTAAGAGATTGAACCCCCTTCAAATCCCGGAATGTTGCAAATGAGAGAAAACACCCGATTAGTTAACCATATAGTCATTCGGCTAAGATCTCTAAAAGCCAAAAAAAGATTGAAATCTCGCGAATCGACACTTACCTTTAGTTTTCTTCAAGATTCGCACAAGCAGACTCTCACAAAGAGGAATTCGGCAATCGGAGAGATGAGATCCGAGGATTTTGGCTTTTAAGAAAATCTCGAAAAAGATGAACGAGAGAAATCTTGATGCATTTTCGGCTTTTGGAAGAACTAGGAATTGAAAAGATGGCAAGGAAGTAGATAGAAAGATTCCGCCAAAGAGTTTGAAAGAGAAGAGAAGGTAAATTGGCAGGGTTTCAGCAATTAGTGAGACCTCAGGGGTTTTGGTTTCTGACAGAAAAGAAAAAAGAAGAAGAGATGATTCTTGTTTGCCAAAAGAGAGAATAACTAAAGGCTATTCTTAGAGAAACAAATGAAAAATTCGGCACATCCCCTTGCCTATACTAAACCGGTTCTCTCCCTCCTTGTGGTTGATTTTTGGCCAACTCTGTAACCAAATGATAACTCTTATCCTTTCCCATTATCATAATCTACTAACTCATCCAAAAGAGACTTAATTAGCTCCAATTCCTCCCTCCTTTATCAGCCTAATATCCACATATTTTAAACATTAAAAATCCCTAAATTTTAGCCTTGTTGCTGTCCCCTATTGCTCCCTTTTAAGTGCCGAATTTTGCCCAATAACTTGGGCTCCAAGCAACCAAAACTTGAGCCTTCTCCATCCACTAGTGACGCCTCTCTTTGCTCCTTTACGGCGCCACTTTACTTTGGGCCACAAGCCCAACTTGATATTTTTAAACACAGATACCTACCTTCAAACCCTATGGTGACTTAAATAGAATATTTTAACCAAAGTCTCAGCCCATTCCTGAGCCCAAGTTGGACCCCTAACCTGCAATTTAATATTTTAAACCATCAACACACAAAATGTACAGGCCCATTAAATCAGGATGTTACAGTTCTACCCCCCTTAAGATAAATTTCGGCCTCGAAATTTACCTGATCAGAAGAGGTGGGGATACTACTGCCGCATAACATCCTCTGGCTCCCATGTTGCTTCCTCTACGTCGTGGTTTTGCCACAAAACCTTGACCAAAGGGACAGACTTCCTTCTCAATACCTTTAAGTCTCAATCCAAGATTTTCACTGGCTCCTCCTCAAAAGACAAATCTGGCCTTACTTCAATCTCTTCCACCGGCACAATGTGTGATGGATCAGAACGGTAACGTCTTAGCATCGAGACATGAAACACGTCATGTATCTGTTCCAACTCTGACGGTAACTCCAATCGATAAGCCTCTGGCCCCACACGTTCTAGTACCCGATAAGGTCCAATAAATCGGGGACTTAGCTTGCCCTTCCGACCAAACCTCATTACCTTATTCCACGGTGACACTTTCAAAAAGACTTGGTCTCCCACTGCAAATTCCAACTCCTTACGCTTAAGATCTGCGTACGATTTTTACCGATTGGACGCTTCCTTTAACCGAGCCCGAATCAACTTAACTTTCTCCTCCGTTTCTAAAACTAGTTCTGGACCCAACACCTGATGCTCACCCAACTCTGTCCAACAAGTAGGAGTACTACACCTCCGTCCGTATAACGCCTCATAGGGTGCCATCTGAATACTAGATTGATAGTTGTTATTGTACGCGAATTCTGCCAGAGGTAAATACTCCTCCCAACTACCCCTAAAATCGATGATACAACCCCTTAGTATATCCTCCAAGACCTGGATTACCCTCTCAGACTGACCATCAGTCTTTGGGTGAAAAGCGGTGCTGAAATCTAACCTTGTTCCCATTGCCTGATGAAGAGCCTTCCAAAATCTTGACGTGAACCTAGGGTCTCTATCCGATATGATCGACACAGTACACCATGCGATCTCACAACCTCGACCACGAAACGAACTAGCCAACCTTTGCAGAGAATAGTCGACATGAACCGGTATGAAGTGAGTAGAATTCATCAGCCGATCAACAATCATTCAAACCAAATCCTTCTTAGTGGGCGTAAGAGGTAACCCACTAACAAAATCCATCGTGATTCTTTCCCATTTCCACTGTGAAATCTTCACCGGTTGCGACAATCCCGCAGGCAACTGATGCTCCGCTTTCACCTACTGACACGTCAAACACTTACTCACGAATTCTGTTACTTCCCTCTTCAGACCTGGCCACCAAAATTGCTCTCCCAAATCCCGATACATCTTAACCCCTCCAGGATGCATAGCGCATGGGCTACTATGCACCTCTCGAAGAATCATCTGCCTTAACTCATCATCCTTTGGCATACAAATTCTCTTACAGAAACATAGAACCCCATCACCATTCACACTATAGTCCTCTCCTTCACCATCTTGCACTTGCCGGATTCGAGTACTCAAGACATCATCTAGAAGTTGCTTCTCTTTGATCTGACTTGTCCACATAGGTCTTACTTGGAGTTCAGCTACAAAACTTTCATCCTCATATAGACTAAGATGAGCGAACATCACCCTCAAATCCACTATCGCCTTCCTACTCAGCACATTTGCCACCACGTTAGCCTTACCCGAATGATATTCGATTGAGCAATCATAATCCTTCAAGAGCTCAATCCACCTATGTTGCCTCAAATTCAACTCCTTCTGGGTAAGGAGATACTTCAGGCTCTTATGGTCCGTGTAAATAACCGACTTCTCCCTATACAGGTAGTGCCTCCAAATCTATAGAGCGAACACTACTGCCGCCAATTCTAAATCATGTGTAGGGTAGTTCAATTCATGCGGTCTCAACTGTCGAGACGCATATGCAACAACTTTTCCATCTTGCATCAACACACATCCTAAACCCGTGTGTGACTCATCATAGTAGACGGTAAATTCTTTTCCCGCTTCTTGCTGAATTAACACTGGCGCTTCCTTCAAGATTCTCTTCAGCTTCTCAAAGCTCTCCTGCGCTGCATTTGTCGGTCCACACAAAGGGTACTCCCTTCCTCAACAACTTAGCTAGTAGTGCCGCAATTAATAAGAACCCCTCAACAAACCTCATGTAATACCCTGCATATCCCAAGAAACTTCAAATCTCTGCTACCGACTTTGGCGGTTTCCAATCCAATACATCTTCTATCTTCCGAGGGTCAACCCTAATTCCCTCTGCAGAAACCACATGCCTTAAGAAAGTTACTTCCCTTAGCCAGAACTCGCACTTACTAAACTTTGCGTACAACTACTTCTCCCTTAGAATTTGCAACACCACACGAAGATGTACATCATGCTCCTCCTCAGACTTGGAATAAACCAGAATATTGTTGATGAACACTACCACGAACCGATCAAGGTATGGTTGGAACACTCGGTTCATCATATCCATAAATCTTTGCTAGCGCGTTCGTTAACCCAAACGGCATCACCAAGAACTCATAATGACCGTAACGAGTTCAAAACGTCATCTTATGAAAGTCTCCTTCCTTTACCCTTAACTGATGATATCCCTACCGTAAGTCAATCTTAGAAAAGACTGAAGCTCCTTTAAGCTGATCGAATAGGTCGTCGATTCTTGGCAATGGGTACTTGTTCTTAATCGTTAACTTATTCAGCTGTCAGTAGTCCACGCACATACGCATGGATCCGTCCTTCTTCTTCACAAATAGGATTTGGCGCTCCCCGCGGATACACACTTTCGGTTGGATAAAACCACGATCCAATAGTTCTGGATGCACGTGCTTTGAGTTCCACCAACTCCTTCAGCGCCATTCTATATGTAACATCCTAGACTAGGGGTTATGCGTTCATGCCTAATTCATGAGTTAGTAGGTTTTGGCAGTGTTGGAAGTGTATTAAGGGTTTTTAGAATTCTAGGATGGAAGAAGAAAGCTTTGGAAAATTATTGGTTTTTAAGTAAAAAAGGGAGCTAGGTAAATGAGGCTTTAAAAGAAACTCCGTGTGAAGCATGACACAAGGAACCATGTAGTAAAATGGCATGTTTTATGAATTATGAATGTGTTATGTGAATTCTAGAAATAAGAAATGTATGGAAATTTATGGAAATATATGGAAATGTATGGAAATGTATGGAAATGTATGAAAATGTATGGAAATGTGTGGAAATGTATGGAAATGTAAGGCAATGTAGGGAAATGTAAGAAAATGTATGGAAATGTATGGAAATGTAAGGAAATGTAAGGAAATGTAAGGAAATGTATGGAAATGTAAGGAAATGCAAGGAAATGTCTTGTCTTGGAAATGTAGGGAAATGTCCTGAAAATGTGAAGGAATAAAGAGGAAAGTGAACATTTATGGAAACTAGGAAAATGATTTAGAAATGATTCAAAAAAGGAAAGTGAACATTTCTGGAAACTTGGAAATGTAAGGAAATGTCAAGTTTACAGAGCCAAATGAAAATTTTAGGAAACTTAGAAATGACCTAGAAATGACGAGTTTTAATGTTTAAAAGGGGAAATTAAGGCAAAGTGGCCTTAATAGAAAAAGTTTGTGAAATTTGACACACAAACAGGCTTGGAAAAGTGGCCTGAAGATGCCACTTAGGGCCTATGGAAATGGCGCCATATGCAAGAGAAATGGGCCTGGGTTCGAGTCACTTGATAAGCAAATAAGGGAGGTTTTATTTTTGCTTCCAGAAGGCTGAAGTGGACGGCCCATGCCTCTAGAAAGGAGGTGTTTTATTTTCATAAATATTCGATTAAAAAGGTGATAAATAAAGGATTTTTAAATTGGATTATTTTGAAGAGATAAATGTTGGATTAAACTCTTTTATTTATGATAATTAAATGATAAAGTTATCAAAATAGAAGAGTGGTGGCCAAGTAAGGGACTCTAGCCTAGTAAATTTGGCTATAAAAGGAAAAGAGAGGCCATTCAGCATTATTTACTCTTCCTTGATAACCTCTGCCGAATTTTCTCTGCAACCCTATTCTTTTCTTCTTCATTCTTCTCCTTTCAATATTCCAAAAGCCGAAAGCTTGCTAAGATCAAGGCCATAGCCGAATCTCTGAAGGTTGAAGTGAAGGTGCAATCGATTTCTTCAAATAAGGGTAAGATCCAAGTTTGGTTTCCATTCTTTTATACTTTAGACTTATCAAAATCTAGGGCTAATTCCATTGATGTTCATGGTTGCTTGAATCTTTGAAGAGATCTTTCGGGACTTACTAAGTGTAGACTACAAGGAAGGAGAAGTTCTTTTCCGAAGGTACACCATAGGTCATGCGTGTTCCTAGTTATTCGGTGAATTTGAGATTTAAAATCCAAGGGTAAGTGTCTATAGCATTCGGCCAAGGCTTATTTTAGTGTTTGGATCTGTCTTTTATTATCTTAAAAGCCAAAAACTAATATGTTAAAGGGATCTAGAGTTGGTGAATACAAGGAAGAAGGATACAAAGTTTCGGGACTTGGTTATTAAGTCAATCGGCAACAAGGTAAGTTTTAGTGTACTACTCATACTAGGATTTGGATTTATAGCCGAATGGCTGGCTCTTTACTAAGTATTAAATGATTGATTAAATGTAGAGAATTAAGATCTAAGGCATTAGATCAAGCTTTTCGATTTGGATTGGAAACCTTAAGCGAATCGTGTACCCCACACTATTTCATAATACGTTTTATGGCTGTTTAATTAAAATATGTGATATTAAGAATATGAAAGTCGCTAAAAGTACCATGTTATGGTACAAAGTACTCAGTCGTTTTTCCTACTCCTACTAGGATTATGAAATATGTTAATTATAACATGAGAATAAGAATAAGAATGTGAACTCGGCATATTTATGCATATTATTATTATATGGGGCATATGGGTTTGATTGAAAGGGAAGTGAAAAGTGGTGACTTAAGACCACGATGTCGAAAAAAGTGGTGACTTACGACCATAGTAATCTGAAAAGTGGTGACCTAAGACCACGATGTCCCGAAAAGTGGTTTCCTAAGACCACGGATCACGAGCCTTAAGCCCGCAAATTGGTGTGTAGCGGAAGGAGGCTCGACTTAGTAGTCCCCACGGTGTGTTTGGCAGGTACGAGGGTGTGTAGCGGATGGACAACTAGGTTTGGGTTTGGGAATGCATCATAACTTGTATTCATTGTTTTGAATGTGTGACTCTTGTATGCCTGATTCTATTATGACTTAGTGTTTGTGTACACATTGAGTCTGTTTGACTCACCCCTTTGTGGGAACTTTTTTTTAGGTGATGATCAGTAATGGACCGGGTCGGCAGGAGCTTAAGGGTGGCCATGCACAGCAAGAAATTTCACGATTTGGACTTTTTTATTTTTAATTAAGTACTTTCAATTATTTGGATTTAATTGAGGCCATAAGGCCATAGTTGAATTGTTTTCCATTTATTTTTATTTATTATGTTTATGTGATTTATCTTTTAAAGTTTAAGTATTAATTTATTTTTCAACTAAACCCTAAATGTTTTGTCACCTTAATTAATTGGATTTTTTAAATAAGATAAATGGGTTTTAACTCAAGCCCAACCCAATTCGAACTTTCTCCCAAAATCACTTAAAAATTTTCAAAGTGTAATGAATTTGAACCTAGGTTTCTTCTAAGGAACATACCAAATCTGGTCAAAGCTCGTGGGCGGGTTTGGGATGTTTCGATTTAATATCGAGCCCAGCCAAACCTCACTGGGGGTTTAAGGCCCAAAATGTTTTCAAAGCGAGCCCAAATAAGTTTTATAAAAATATTTTTATAAAATCAGCAGGTTATTCTGGCATGGCACCCAAGTCTCCGACCCGCAGTCCGCCAGGTAAGTACCCCTATCCATTTGTGTGATTTATGCTATGAATTATAAAAGGGTAGGAATGGAACGTAGAATAGAGAATAAGTACTTGAACCCTAGGACTAGTGTACCCCTACCATTACATAAGACTTAAGTGACTAATTAAACAAACCTGTGGTTAAGTCGCCGAGTTAGGGTGTGGTAACCATTGTGCGCATGTCTAGGATTGGATCCGTAAGAGCCTGGTACTTAAGCAGTCCTAGTGACTCACCTCCTCTTCACAGGAATCCTACCTGGTGCGTAGCTACGGTTCACCCTAACCATGAGGACTTATTCATAGGCTAAACACAATAACTAAAACCCGAAAGGGAACTAGCCGTGTTTTTATAAAAACCCTAGTTTTAAAACTCTTAAAATTACCTTTTTAATTTGTGAGAACTATTCTTACAAAATTTTTCCTAAAAAATTTTTGATTTATAAAATTACAAAAATACCCCTAATGGTAAAATTATAAAAAAAAATGCCCTTGGTTTATGAAATTTCCAAAATACTCACAGTTCTTATCAAAATTCTCATTACTTTATAAAATGTTCAAAAACCCTAATTTGCAAATTATCAAAGATACCTTGACTTTGGAAAATTACGAAATTGCCCCTAACTTACAAAACTCCTAAAATGACCCTGATTTCCAAAATTTTTGCAACATCACCGTTTTGGAAAATAAAATTCTCAAAAAGAACCCTCAAAGTTTTGCAAATTTTGAAATACCTCTGAATTATTAAACTTTACAAATTTACCCTGGTTATTACTGCGAAATACCTCCGAGGTTCAAAATGACCGAAATACCCCCGGATTTCAAAATTTTCAAATTCTCCTTGGGAATTCAAAATTACTAAAATACCCTTATTGACAAAATCACCAAGGAACCTTATTTTGACGAATTACGAAAATACCCCTATAGGACAAATTACGAAGATACCCCTGGGTAATGGAAAAACAACAATAATGGAAACTACAACATTTCTCTGAATGAACGAAAGTTCATAATTGGTTGATGAATGTGAACGTGACTTTCTAAATAGTGAACCTGAGCTGAGAACTTTGTTTGATCGAAAGAACCACTTTTAAACATCTCTTTTCATAAAACTGTTCGTGGTTAATTAGTGAAACAAAAGTTTTGATGCATAAAACAAGTTAACCAGATTAAATCGCGACGTTAGAAATAAGTTCTAGGGGACGTGAACTTAGAGATTGTGCCTAGAAGGTATGATGGCTCTATTAAGATCAGAGTGCGCAGCGTAAGCATAGTGCGGTGAGAAGGATTGTACGACTGTTAGTGAGTAATTTCGAGGATGAAATTATTTTTAAGGAGGGTAGAACTGTAACATCCTAGACTAGGGGTTATGCGTTCGTGCCTAATTCATGAGTTAGTAGGTTTTGGCAGTGTTGGAAATGTATTAAGGGTTTTTAGAATTCTAGGATGGAAGAAGAAAGCTTTAGAAAATTATTGGTTTTTAAGTAAAAGGGGGAGCTAGGTAAATGAGGCTTTAAAAGAAACTCCGTGTGAAGCATGACACAAGGAACCATGTGGTAAAATGGCATGTTTTATGAATTATGAATGTGTTATGTGAATTCTAGAAATAAGGAAATGTATGGAAATATATGGAAATGTATGGAAATGTATGGAAATGTATGGAAATGTATGAAAATGTATGGAAATGTGTGGAAATGTATGGAAATGTAAGGCAATGTAGGGAAATGTAAGAAAATGTAAGGAAATGTATGGAAATGTATGGAAATGTAAGGAAATGTAAGGAAATGTGAGGAAATGTATGGAAATGTAAGGAAATGCAAGGAAATGTCTTGTCTTGGAAATGTAGGGAAATGTCCTGAAAATGTAAAGAAATAAAGAGGAAAGTGAACATTTATGGAAACTAGGAAAATGATTTAGAAATGATTCAAAACAGGAAAGTGAACATTTCTGGAAACTTGGAAATGTAAGGAAATGTCAAGTTTACAGAGCCGAACGAAAATTTTAGGAAACTTAGAAATGACCTAGAAATGACGAGTTTTAATGTTTAAAAGGGGAAATTAAGGCAAGGTGGCCTTAAAAGAAAAAGTTTGTGAAATTTGACACACAAACAGGCTTGGAAAAATGGCCTGAAGATGCCACTTAGGGCCTATGGAAATGGCGCCATATGCAAGAGGAATGGGCTGGTTCGAGTCACTTGGGAAGCAAATAAGGAGGTTTTATTTTTGCTTCCTGTAAGACCGAGGTGGACGGCACATGCTTCTAGAAAGGAAGTGTTTTATTTTCATAAATATTCGATTAAAAAGGTGATAAATAAAGGATTTTTAAATTGGATTATTTTGAAGAGATAAATGTTGGATTAATCTCTTTTATTTATGATAATTAAAGGATAAAGTTATCAAAATAGAAGAGTGGTGGCCAAGTAAAGGACTCTAGCCTAGTAAATTTGGCTATAAAAGGAAAAGAGAGGCCATTCAGCATTATTTACTCTTCCTTGATAAGCTCTGCCGAATTTTCTCTGTAACCCTATTCTTTTCTTCTTCATTCTTCTCCTCTCAATATTCCAAAAGCTGAAAGCTTGCTAAGATCAAGGCCATAGCCGAATCTCTGAAGGTTGAAGTGAAGGTGCAATCGATTTCTTCAAATAAGGGTAAGATCCAAGTTTGGTTTCCATTCTTTTATACTTTAGACTTATCAAAATCTAGGGCTAATTCCATTAATGTTCATGGTTGCCGAAACTTTGAAGAGATCTTTCGGGACTTACTAAGTGTAGACTACAAGGAAGGAGAAGTTCTTTTCCCGAAGGTACACCATAGGCTGCGTGTTCCCTAGTTATTCGGTGAATTTCGAGATTTAAAATCCAAGGGTAAGTGTCTATAGCATTCGGCCAAGGCTTATTTTAGTGTTTGGATCTGTCTTTTATTATCTTAAAATCCGAAAACTAATATGTTAAAGGGATCTAGAGTTGGCCGAATATAAGGAAGAAGGATACAAAGTTTCGGGACTTGGTTATTAAGTCAATCGGCAACAAGGTAAGTTTTAGTGTACTAATCCTACTAGGATTTGGATTTATAGCCGAATGGCTCTTTACTAAGTATTAAATGATTGGTTAAATGTAGAGAATTAAGATCTAAGGCATTAGATCAAGCTTTTCGGGATTTGGATTGGAAACCTTAAGCGAATCAGGTGTGTACCCCACACTATTTCATAATACGTTTTATGGCCTGTTTAATTAAAATATGTGATATTAAGAATATGAAAGTCGCTAAAGTACCATGTTATGGTACAAAGTACTCACTGCACGCTTTCCTACTCCTACTAGGATTATGAAATATGTTAATTATAACATGAGAATAAGAATAAGAATGTGAACTCTGGCATATTTATGCATATTATTATATGGGGCATATGGGTTTGATTGAAAGGGGAAGTGAAAAGTGGTGACTTACGACCACAGTAATCTGAAAAGTGGTGACCAAAGACCACAGTAATCTGAAAAGTGGTTTCCTAATACCACAGATGCGGATCCTTAAGCCCGCAAATTGGTGTGTAGTGGAAGGAGGGTCGACTTAGTAGTCCCCATGGTGTGTTTGGCAGGTACGGGGGTGTGTAGCGGATGGACAACTAGGTTTGGGTTTAGGAATGCATCATAACTTGTATTCATTGTTTTGAATGTGTGACTCTTGTATGCTTGTTTCTATTTTGACTTAGTGTTTGTGTACACATTGAGTCTGTTTGACTCACCCCTTTGTGGGAACCCTTTTTTAGGTGATGATCAGTAATGGACCGGGTCGGCAGGAGCTTAAGGGTGGCCATGCACAGCAAGAAATTTTACGATGTGGACTTTTTTATTTTTAATTACGTACTTTCAATTATTTGGATTTAATTGAGGCCATAAGGCCATAGTTGAATTGTTTTCCATTTATTTTTATTTATTATGTTTATGTGATTTATCTTTTAAAGTTTAAGTATTAATTTATTTTTCAACTAAACCCTAAATGTTTTGTCACCTTAATTAATTGGATTTTTTTAAATAAGATAAATAGGTTTTTAACTCAAGCCCAACCCAATTCGAACTTTCTCCCAAAATCACTTAAAAATTTTCAAAGTGTAAATGAATTTAAACCGGTTTCTTCTAAGGAACATACCAAATCTGGTCAAAGCTCGTGGGCCGGGTTTGGGGTGTTTCACTATACAGAGCAATAGACACTAGAGTTGTACCCGAAAGTAGCTCTATTCCAAACTCCACTTCGCGGTACGGGGTAATCCAGGAAATTCTTCTGGAAAGACATTTGAGAAATCCTTGACTGTTCGAACCTCATCGACCGCCACCTCCTTAACATCCAAAGCACTGATCAAGGCAAGAAATGCATTACATCCCTTCTGAATCATCTTAACAGCTTTTAATGCGGACACTACGTTGGACAAGTAATTCTTTCTTTCTCCTAACACAACCACCTCCCCGCCTTTCGGGGTACTCAACACCATGCGCTTAGTCTCACAATCCAACTTAGCACAGTGTTTAGTCAACTAATCCATTCCCAAAATAAGATCAAATTCTTCAAACAATAATTCCATTAAGTCTGCCGGGAACACTACTCCTTGAGTCTTCAAGGGTTCGTCTCTAAACAGTTTGTCCACTGCCCTAGATTGTCCTAAAGGACTAACCACAGTCATCTTCCTAGTAGTAGTTTCAAAGTCTATACTTAGGGTTTCAGATACCGAACATGCAACATAGGAGTGAGTTGACCCAATATCAATCAAGGCAGGAAAAGGGTTATCAGCAATAAGAAACGTACCGGTTATGACGTCCGGTGCGTCACCATCCTCCTGTCGACGAGCTGCATAAACTAGACCTGGCTGTCTCGCGTCTACATTACCAGCACCCCTACCAGGTGCTTCACGACCCTGACCAAATCTATTTCCTCCTCACGATCGCGCGCCACGACCCTGCTCATGCGGGGCCGACCACCTCTCCCAACCTGATCAGAACCTCGTCCCTCGGGCTATGCCTGATTCACCTGTGAACAGTCCTTAATCATATGCTCCGTGGATCCACTCCTGAAGCATCCACTGGTTCTCCTTCTGCACTCTCCATAATGTACCTTCCCACACGAAGGACATGACCAATTCTGACCCGTCAGAGCATGAGCTAGCCCATCAGACCTAGGCCTTTTCTAAAAATTTCCAGATGATCCTGACGGCCCAAAATTTCTCTTATGCCTATTCCGATTCTTATCCTTATTTTGCTTCTCAGTCCGTTTCACCTCCTCAGATATTTTAGCCTTCTCGACCAGAATGACAAAGTCCCTCTCCCGCTGCGGTGCTACTAGTACCCTTTGCTCATCCCTTAGTCCATCTTCGAACCGTACGCAACGCTCATAGTCAGTCGCCACAATCCCTCGAGTGTAACGGCTCAACCGCTGAAACTCTGCCTCATATTCAGATACACACTTACTTGCTTGTACCAAGTTCAGGAATGCCTTCCTCTGTGCATCCACATAGCTGGCTCCAACGTACTTTCCTTGAAATGACTCCTTAAAGAAATCCAGTCAATCCGGTCTGCGGTAGTACCCTTCTTTACCGTGAGCCACCACTGATAAGCCTCGTCTCGAAGAAGAGACAGGACCCCCTTTAACTTCTCCTCTATAGTGAAGTCAAGGTCATCCATTATATGCTCACTTGCCTCTAACCAATACTCAGTTGTATTAGGGGCTACGCCATAAACACCACTAAACATCTCTACTCGGTTGGTTCGGAGTCGTTCCGACACAAATTTCTGAGCTCCTACACCTGTGCCTGCCCCAGCCACTCTCTCAAGGACCCGCAACATCGCTCGAGAGATACGCATCATCTCCGTGCTTTGATCTTGAAATTCTCCCTCCACACCGTGGCATATCCAAGCATCTCGTTTCTGACCGTGGCGGACCTTGCCGGCTCTTACGGTCATCCTACCCCCTACTACCGACCATGCGGCGGATGTCCACAACCCCTTGTACTCATTCTCGCGATTTGCGCTTTATCCGGTTAGAAATTTTATGAACTATTAATTTTCTTCCACCGATTAAGCACGAGCGCTTTTATGAACAGAGTTTAAGAGTAGTTCTTCCGAATCCAAATTATATCTACCATTCGATCTCAAGTTCACATCTCCTAGTTCTAGGAGCACATACATTCATCATCAAGTATTAACATACAAGCAAAGATCTACGAACTTACATTCAGCATGTAGGGGTATCTTCGTCATTTCACTATCCAGGGTTTTTTCGTAATTTGTCCTATAGGGGTATTTTCATAATTTCCCAAAATAGAGTTCCCTGGGTGATTTTGTGAAATAAGGGTATTTTGGTAATTTTTTTACAATTCGGAGGTATTTCGGTAATTTTGAAATTCGGGGGCATTTCGATAATTTTAAAATTCAGGGAGTATTTCGATAATTTCTACAAATCAGGGGTACTTTGGTCATTTTACAAATTAGGGGTATTTTGGTCATTTTATAAATCAGGGTTAATTTGGGAATTTTACAAATCAGGGATATTTTGGTCATTTTATAAATCAGGGGTAATTTAGTAATTTTGCAAAATAGGATGGCTGGTCCCTTTTGGGTTTTAATTATAAATTTTGGCCCGTCAACAAGTCCTCATGACTAAGGTGAACAGTCACTACGCACCAGGTAAGATTCCAGCAAAGAAGAGGTGAGTCACTAGGACTGCTTAAGTACCAGGCTCTTACGGATCCAATCCTAAACATGCGCATGCCTGTTGCCACACCCTAACTCAGCGATTTGTTCACGGGTTTTTTTGGTTAGATTAAGTCTTATGAAGTTTAAGAAGTTGTTTAAGCTAAGCCTAGAGTCAATCAAGTTCTAGTTAAGATATTCTACGTCCCTTAAAGCCTATCAAGCCCACATACATATATAACACACAGTGAGTTCAGAACACTTACCTGGCGGACTTGGGCCGGAGACGCAGGTGCCATGTCGAGGAAACCCTCCTGTGTTATTTATAAACATGCATGTTTCCAAAACCCATCTTTAGAAAATGTTTTGAGCCTAAAACCCCAAAGCCAAGTTTTGAACCGGGCTCTGATACCAATTTGTAACACCCCAAACCCGGCCCAAACACCACGACCGGATCTGGCATGTCACTAAGAAGATTTTAAAAGATGTCGCAATTTCGGAAAATATTTTTCTTGATTTTAACATTTTATTCGGGAAACTAAATGGTTGAATAATTTGTAAAAGAAATACATTTTATATTAATGCCTTAGTGAATTAAGAACCAAAATTTGATACGTGCCTTAACTTAATTAAAACGTAAAATGTAAATGTCTAGTAATAATAAAAGCCCAAAACAAACGAAAATATAAAGCTACTGGCCCATTGCCTTATTACAATGAAACTTAAAACCCACTAACTGAAAATATTAAAAATTTATAAACTAGTAAAGTCTTTTGCTAAATCAAAATAATCTCTCGCATGGCCACCTTGCGCTTCTCTCCAGCCCGGTTCGATGCATTAGGTGCTACCTGAAAGATATTAAATAATGGGGTGAGTCACGAGACTTAGTGTGCAACCCTCGTGCACCATCAGATTGGGCCTTAGCCCCACAAAACAGATAACAGAGTATAATATATCAGAAAATATGCAACCCCAACCCAATCCTAGGTTTCCATCCACTACACACCACCCTTACCTGCCAATCACACTATTGGGGATTTCTACAATCAACCCACACCGCTACACACCATCGATGGCAGTCATGCTGCAGTTAGCTGCTCATCATCAGATCATGGCAATAGCCACTACAACAGATCATGGCATTAGCCACTACAACAGATCATGGCAAAAGCCACTACAACAGATCATGGCATTAGCCACTACAACAGAACACTTCCCCTTTCATCAATCACCCCACCCCGTGTAATCACAGAAATCGACATACATGTTTATCATATCAAATCGACGGAACATTTACTTTAGAATGATAGAGATCACTAACCTAGTGATTCGCCTTTACCCTTCTCGGGTTTTTAACAGCCATGCCGGTATTTTGGCATTCAACAGAATATAACAGATTTATAAGCATATACTAACAGGGAATCCAAATGGTGTGAGAATGTTACACACCTGATTATGCGTAGGACTACCCTCTAAGACGATACCCTCGCTAATCGGATCTACTGCCTTCTGTCAATAACTTTGCTCAAAAGCCGAAAGAATGCTAAGATAAGGCCTCTCCTATATTTGGCCTAGGGTTAGTGTTTACCCAATTTATATGTTTAAATTAACAGATCTCCTTACCTTGAAATCCCGAAAGTAATATGATTCAAGTGCTACTGAACTTTGGCTTAGAAATCTAAGAGATTGAACCCCCTTCAAATCCCGAAATGCTGCAAATGAGAGAAAACACCCGATTAGTTAACCATATAGTCATTCAGCTAAGATCTCTAAAAGCTAAAAAAAGATTGAAATCTCGCGAATCGACACTTACCTTTAGTTTTCTTCAAGATTCGGCACAAGCAGACACCACAGAAGGAATTCGGCAATCACAGGAGATAAGATCCAATGATTTCGGCTTTTGAGAAAATCTCGAAAAAGATGAACGAGAGAAATACTGATGCGTTTTTGGCTTTTGGAAGAACTAGGAATTGAAAAGATGGTAAGGATGTAGATAGAAAGGTTCGGCTAAAGAGTTTGAAAGAGAAGAGATGGTAAATTGGTGAGACCTCAGGGGTTTCAGTTTCTGACAGAAAAGAAAAAAGAAGAAGAGATGATTCTTGTTTACCGAAAGAGAGAATAACTAAAGGCTATTCTCAGAGAAACAAATGAAAAATTTGGCACATCCCCTTGCCTATACTAAACCGGTTCTTCCCCCCCTGTGGTTGATTTTTGGCCAACTTTGCAACCAAATGATAGCTCTTATCCTTTCCTCTTATCTTAATCTACTAACTCATCCAAAAGAGACTTAATTAGCTCCAATTCCTCCCTCCTTTATCAGCCTAATATCCACATTTTTAAACCTTAAAAATCCCTAAATTTTAGCCTTGTTGTCGTCCCCTATTGCTCCCTTTTAAGTGCCAAATTTGGCCCAATAACTTGGGCCCCAAGCAACCAAAACTTGGGCCTTCTCCATCCACTAGTGACACTACCCTTTGCTACTTTATGGCGCCACCTTACTTTGGGCCACAAGCCCAACTTGATATTTTTAAACACCTACCTTCAAACCCTATGGTGACTTAAACAGAATATTTTAACCAAAGTCTCAGCCCATTCCTGAGCCCAAGTTGGACCCCTAACCTTCAATTTAATATTTTAAACGATCAACACACAAAATGCACAGGCCCATTAAATCAGGATGTTACAGAAAATGGCACTGAATAATTATCAATGGCAAGTCATAAGGACAACTCACACTAAAGCAGCCAGTGCCTTCGACCTCGACGTGTTCACCAGGTTATCTACCCAGCTAGAGATGATGAATAAAAAGATTGATGGTTTGCGTAATCTCTCGTAGGTACACCCAGTAATGCAATATGACTCGAATCCAGGAGGCGTGGCAAATCCTGAGTACCTACCCTACGAATATGGCATGGAGAACGAACAAGTCCACTATATGGGCAACTACTCTAGACCTCAAAATAATTTTTATAACAACACTTATAATGCAGGTTGGAGGTACCATCCCAATTTCTTGTGGAATGACCAAAGTAGCCAAAAGACAGAAACTTTATCCCGATTTTCAACAACCACCTCACCAACAAGAAGAGGAGTCGAACATTGAAGAGATGCTGACAAAATTCATGGCAACCACAGATTCCCCTCTACAAGACACTGAGAAATCATTTAAAAGTCAACAAACACCGGTTGAAGAGAACAAGAACCGATTAGAGGAAGGTACTAAGTCTGTAAGGGAAGCCACTACGGTAGTTGAACAACTTGCAAAGTTAATGTCCAAACAACTGCAAGGACGTCTACCAAGTAACACGGAGATTAACCCAAAGGAGCAAATCCAAGCCATCACAGCTCATGATAGTAAAAGGTTAGACGAACCCATCTCAGAACAAGAAAACGAGGTAGAAGAAGGTAAAGTTGAAGTGACACAAGAAAAGCCAAAACCGGTAATCAAAGAATACCAACCTCGCATTCTTTACCCCGGAGCATTAAAGAGAGACGATATAGAGGAATAGTTCGGTAAGTTTCTTAAACTTTTAAAGAAATTACATATCAACTTACCTCTTCTTGAAGCTTTTTCGCAGATGCCAGACTCTAGAAAATTTTTAGGGAGTCATTACTTGAAAAGCAAAGGATAGACGAGGAATCACATGTGGAACTCAATGCAAAGTGCTCGGCAATTCTACAAAATAAACTACCACAAAAATTAAAAGATTCAAGGAGTTTTACAATTCCATGCATAATTGGTAGTTTATCTATAAAAAATGCGTTAGCTGATTTAGGGGCAAGCATAAATATTATGCCTTATAAACTGTTTAAACAACTAGGTCTAGGGAAACCCAAACAAGCTAGAATGAGCGTTCAATTAACTGATAAAACTATTAGAATTCCTAGGGGTATAATAGAAAATGTTCTAATCAAAATTGATAAATTCATATTCCAGTAGATTTTGTTGTCTTAGACATGAATGAGGACAATTCGATTCCTTTAATTTTAGGAAAACCCTTTCTAGCAACTGCCAGGACTAAAATTGATGTTGGTACAGGAGAACTCATTCTTCGTGTAGGTGACGAATTAATCAGTCTACAAGCTTTTGACTCGGCTAGGACATCAAGTGATGAAGGTGAGAAAATAAATTCAATTGATAATCAAATTGTTCAACTTTCACCACAGGAAACACCACAAGACTACAAACCTGAGCCGAATCATGGGCCTCAAGTCGTACAAGCTCATAATAGTGAATTGTTAGTGGAATCTGACCCAAGGCAAGAAACTGTGGTAAGTGAAGGTAAGATTGAGGTAAGCCATGATTTACCAAACCCGGTAAATACAGAGTACCAAGCTCGTGTGCCATATCCCGATGCAATAAAGAAAAACCACATAGAGGAAGAATTTGGTGAACTTACACTTCGTGTAGACGACGAAACAATCACTCTTCAAGCTCTTGACCCAACTAGGACATCAAGTAATAAAGGTACGAACGATAATTTTATTGATAACCATTTAGTTCAACCTTCTTTACAGGAATCATCACGAAATCACCTAGCTGAGCTAGATCTTAGACCTTGTGCCAACAAAGAAGAATTAGATGAGGAACGAAGCCTTAGGGTTGACAAACTAGAAGAGTGGACAACACAATTTAAAAAAGAACCGGAACCACACGAAGTGAAACTGAAGGAGACCCCAGATAAGCTGTTAGGAACAACAAATCACATCAAAATAGAGGATCAGGTATTGTTGAATAAGGAAGACCCTCGAATCACCAATTCAGACCTCAAGATAAACAAAGAAATCACTTTTGAGGCACCTAATGTCTTCCTATACGGCACAGTCGAGGTAAACAATCCTAAATTCGACACTTTTCAGGTAAAAATTACTCGACTTAAACTATATATCCATAACCGAAGTGGTCGCATGAGAAAGGATTTTCACCTCCTCAAACCACCATGACCATACGAATAAGAGGTAAAGTCTAGCTTAAGACTATAAACGAGCGCTTCTCGGGAGGCAACCCGAGAACTAACCCCATTTTTATGTTTTTATTTTTTTATTTTATTTTTCCTTTTAGCACCTAACCATAAAATAACCAAAGAGCATGTTTTTAGGCCACACGGCCCTACACACGGGCATGTCGTGTGGAAGCCAGGGGATGAACCATGGGTGTACCAGTAGCCATGCACAACATAGAAAAATTTCTTTTCCCAACACAGGTGGCGATAAAAGTCCACCCCGTGCTGACGCCCCGTGCGAGGTTACTGACTTGTTAAGCACGGGCTAAACACGGCCCTGTCTTCCAACCGTGCCAACATTCTGACGTATCGAACACGGGAGGAGCACGCCCATATTAAATGACCGTGTGAAGAAAGACACGGGCGTGCCACTTCACCCACAGCCATGCCCGAACATCCTGAACGTGCCCAAAATTCAAAATTCCAAAGCGGGCTACATCTCTATTTAAAACTCATTCTCCCCTTTTCTAGTTGTCTTTCATTTTCCATTATTTATTTTTGTTTTTATTTTAATTTTATTTTCACTTCATTATTATTATATATATTTATTTTATTTTATTTTATTTTATTTTCTTCTTCTTATTCTTTATGATATTTAGATTTAGCTTAGGATACAATAAAATCAGACAGGCTGCTTCGAGGATTCAATTTCAAACTGTTCGAGACGCTTCCCCACGTTCACCTTCAATCCTATTCAGTTTCTTTTCATTGACTTCATCCAAAATTCAGGAAGTTTCACTTCTCTCCCCATCTTATGATTTTTATGATTATTTTGCTATTATCCATCTTTGTACATTGAGGGCAATGCACATCTTAAGTATGGGGGGTTAACTATAGTATCCCTGAATTATGCCTTGTTCAAAAGTAAAGTCTCTCACATTATGATTAGAATGAAATTTCCTTTGATTTATGATTTTTATTGATATCTTTTTGAATAAGTCATAGTTAATTGTGCATTGATGATTAAATTTGAAGAATACTAGGGAATCAAGCATGATAAGTCTAATTTTCAAATATTTAAAATTTTAGGTTGTTAACCTGAATTTGAATGTTACCTTGAAGTTTGAAATTTACAAGGTTGACATAAAAAAACACCCACAATTCTTGTGAGATTTTGAGCCTTATAGAGCATATATTCTTTTTCATGCTCACTTTTTGATTATGAGTGTGTCAACTATGAACTGTTATTCTAGAACTTGCCTTAATTATACATGTCGAGACCACAGTTATGATTTGATAGACAGAGATGATAAAGGCACTTAGGTTTTAACCCACTTACTCCACTAAAAAGCCTAGCTTCATAATTAACCTCTAGTGAATCCCGTTGAGCCTAACAACCCTTTTTATTGACTCACCTACTAATTTTAACCCAAAGCCTTTTGTATTTGTTATTACTATTCTTCTTGATTACGTTTTTTGTTGAGATTTGATTTTAAACAAGTTCCTAACTATGTTTTATATTTCAGTTGTAAAAATTCTTATTATTATTAGTTTTATGATTAAGTGAGCTTGCATGTTCAAATTCCTATTCTCAAAGAAAAAAAAAGCTCGTTTTATTAGTTTTTAATTAATGTAAGATTAAGTTCATTTTTCTGGATAGGTAACTTGTCAAGTCAATCTCGATTCTAACCCTCTAATTCAGCCTTTATCCACACCTTTAACCTAGCCCCATTACAACCTCAAGTAAAGACCTTTTGATTTGTGTATCATCTCATTTTACAGTGGTGGAGATTTGATTTTCAGGCAAGCCTATGGGATTCACTTTTCATTTTTGACTTAATGAGTGCTTAATTTTGACCCTTAAACACTTTGAGTGATTTGAGTGAATCTTTTGTGAGGATGTAAATAAAGGTAATTATTTAGATGAAGGGAAACACCTATGTTTTCGTGCTACAAATGTATGACTTATCTTGTTTGAATCTTTAGGAATCTTTGAGTTGAATTATCCATGTATAAGTTATCTATGAATTATGATGAGGCATTGCTGATAGAAATTGTGAATTATGGAAAGTTTGTTTTAATTGTAAGTTGAGAATTTTGCTTGAGGACAAGCAAAAGCTTAAGTGTGGGGGTATTTGATAAACCGTAAAAGTAACATATTTTAATCCCACATTTAGTATGCTTTTGGATAATTTATCCCTTGATTTATGTAAAAAAGTGCTCTTAATCCTTTCTTTTCATGTCTTATACTAAGGAAAGCACCCGAGGATGAAAAGAACGAGAAACGGGCTTAAAACGGACCAAATTGGACCAAGGAAGAAATCGACACGGCCGTGCCACACCAATCATCTAGAACACAGCCTTCTCCCGATTTACATGGCCTTGCCTCATTAAAGAAGTCCGTGCATGGCCTGGCCACGATCCACACGGGCGTGTGCCATGGCCGTGTCCTTGTCGCTGGAAAGAGCAATTTCATTCGAGAAAGGATACTTGGAGACAAAGAAACACATTTCAAATCCTATTCAAACACCCTATTAGAAATTCTACTTAAATTAGGATACTTAGGGGCCAAGTAAGGCATCTCAAAGTCTATATAAACACCCAAGGGGGCAACTTGAAAGGGGAGTTCGGCAGAAGCCAAAACCGCGTCAAAGCTAGGCCAAGGAGCCAAGCGGAGAAGGTCAAAGTTAGGGAATAATGCGAAGATAGCCAGTTGATCCATCCCAAGAAGCGGGAATTATACTCAAGACGACGTAATTCTCCTTCAATACCTTCAAGGGGTTTTAGGATTTTCTTATATTTTGTTTTATCTTTTCTCTTGCAATGTTTTGTTTATTCATTATGAACTAAACCCTTCAGATACCTGAAGGGGATGAAACCTAGATGAGTTTTGTTATTTGATTTTTAAGTTATATGATAATTACTTAGTTTGTTGTTAATTATGTTGCTTAATCCAAATCTAATGTGCTTAGTTGGAGGAGGAATAGACCCTGCCTAAGAGTAGATCTAACATAATTAAGCGGAGTTGATCGAACGCCTAGAGATAGGGTTACGAGATTTTACCGGATTAGGGTGAAACCTAATATGGGAGTCCATTGATCGATTTCTTCATCATCCTGGGGGTTATTATAAGCGAACGAGAGTTCCACTAATTAGCCTAGGGTTAGACGTTATTCGCCTCGAGAGAGGGTTTAATATAGGTTAGGGAGTCTTACGGATCAAGCTAAGTAAAAGAAATCATATAATTTAGGATTAATTAATAGGTGAAGTCTAGGTGGATTCTTCCTAAGGGTATAGTCGTAATCAACTGAGTTTTCCTTCAAAGGTATTTTCCTATTCGTCCTTTTTGTCTTTGTGTCCTTAGTTTAGTCTTCGTCAAAAGCAACTTCACTCTATTTTTAAGGCTAAATAATAAAAAGAAAGTTAGTATTAGTACTTTTAGTTCATTTGGGTTCGATATCCGGTCTTGCTTAAGCTATACTACTGTTCTATAGGTACACTTGTCTTTAATCATTGTCAGAGTTAGTTTTCAGGTTTTGATCATTCTTTTATAAATTTTAAAACTCTAATTTACAGCAATCAGTTAGCATGTGGATGTGATGTTAATACCTTGGTTGTGGATGTTTTGGTTGCCTAAGTTTGCTATGAATTGTGTCATTGAATTGGTGTAAGTGTAGGTGTAAATAGGGGTAGCTAATGGCTTGGTAAATAGCCTTATTTTTGTCCACACGGGTAGACAAACGGGCGTGTGTGACACACGGTCTGCCCCACGGGCATGTGTTTCAGCCGTGTGTCCCCTGCACCTTAATTGTTGTAAAATAGAATGTCCAAAATTGAGTACACGGGCAGAGACACGGGCATGTGTATCAGCTATGTGTGCTACACGGCCTAGAACATGGGCGTGTGTCTTGTCCATGTGAAACCTTTACTTAATTCAAATGAAATTAATTTACCACACGGCCTAGCACACGGGCGAGTGGCACGGCTGTGTGGCACAAGTCAGAGAGCACCCTAATTTGAACACGGTCTGAAGCGTGGGCGTGTCTCTTGGACCACACAGGCGTTTGAGCCCTGCAGTTAGCAAAAAAATTCTAAGTTTTGTAAAAATTTCCTGAGTTCTTGGTTTAGTCCCGAACCACTTCTAAAGTATGTTTTGGGCCTCGTAGGCTCGTATTAGGGACTTTATGATTGAATATGACTGGTTTTAATTTGGACACAAAATTATGACTTGGAATTGTGTGAATGCTTGTGTTGTAAGTCCGGTAATGCCTCGTACCCTTTTCCGGCATTGAATACGGATAAGGGATGTTACACTAGCTCGTCCTAAGTGTTGGTGGAATCTACCGGTTGTGAATCTAACCACATAAAAGAATCACCAATAAGAAAGAATGTAACACCCCAACCCGTATCCGTCGCTAAAACAGGGTTACAAGGAATTACCAAGGAGTACAGAACACTTACAGATAATTTGAAATCATTATCGTTCAAATATCAAGACTAATTATAAATGTTCTTTTAACAGACCTTCGAGGTCCAAATCATGCATTAAGATTAGGTCAAGACTAAACTGGATCCTCAGAAAAATATTTCGTGATTTTTAAAATTTTTCTCGCATATAAGGGTCACATGCCCCGTCTGACTGGGGAAACACAGCCGGACCATACGCCCAAAGGGTAGACCACTTGTCACACACAACCTAGACACACGCCCGTGTCTACCCGTGTGGACGAAAATTAGGCTATTTTCCAAGTTATATTTCTCACTCACTTGATCCTTTATCTTTACCAACATTTTAATACAATCAAGAGCCAATTCAAGATATTCAACGAATCCTTATACTTATTACCATTTGTTAGTCGTACACCTCATATAAATAACAAGAAACGTATATAGGCTCAATTCTTATTAAATTCCTCTTATACCTATACTTTTTCACATTATGTATTCATATCACATATAATAATCATACCTCTGTATTTCATATACATTTTCATAACAATTTGTCTTGGTTTCTAACTACTTCATATTTGAGTTCTACTCGTCAAATCATTTGAACATCATCTTAACACAAATAGTACACTTAAGGTGTACAGTTCTATAATTATGAATAAACACATTATCAAACATATTCCATGTTTTTATATATCACAGTCTCATATTTCCATGTATCAAGTACCATCATTTCCTCGTATTTTAGACAAATACGTGTAACAATTCATAAACATGCAACTTATTCATCATATAATCATATTCAATTACACTTAGTTGTTACATGATCACATGTATTTTCACTTAGTCAATTTCTCGTTGAACTCATCGGAATAATAATAGATACATGGTGGCCTGCACATAGTACCACCCTTGTAGCCGAATCTATCTGGTGCACATAGTAGCCTGCACTTATAACTACACATGTGACCAAAACCATCACTTACACATAGTGGCCTGCACTTAGTACCACACATGTGATTGGAGCTATCGGGTACGCATAGTAGCCTGCACTTAGTACTACACATGTGACCTATCTGTCTGGTACACGTAGTAGCCTGCACTTAGTACTACACACGTGACCTAAAACCATCTCGTAGCTCTCTTGTACACATAGTGGCCTACACTTAGTACCACACATGTGACCAAGCTACTTCATTCGTATCTTTTCTATTTCGAAGGTTCAACCGGAAATTCTCACTTTTCAACATTTTACCAATTCATCCATAATCAATCACAATTCATAAGTTACATCAAATAATTACTCCATATTCAACCATATCTCATATAATATAACAAAATATTAAAACATAAATAAAAAAGCAATGTATTATTTACATACAAACTTACAAATTCAATTTTTATATCATAACAATAATCACAATTTCATAGTAAATATTTGAAATAAAACATTATATCATTTCTAATTTAACATTTATCGATTATAATCGAGCATGTGATCAATTTATACACAAGTCATTCATATATTTTTCCTCCTCCTCTCCATCCACATCCTTAGTATAAATAACACACTTGTAAGTAACATTATCTATAATTTTCACTATTTACTTATATGGATATTTAAGCTGTCCATCCATGTCATAGTCGCTAAATTATTTTTATCTTGAGCTACAGAACTCCAAATTAAGATCCACTAATTTTCCCTGAAACTAGATTCACATATTTTCTTACCATAAACTTTTCAGAATTTTTGGTGTAGCCAATAAGTACATTTATTCTTTAAACTCACCCCTGTCTGCTGTCTGATAGTTCCGACCCTTCATCAATAAAAATTAATTATCTCCTTCTACGAGATTCGAATGATGTTTCCCTTTGTTTCTCTTGAAAACAGACTCATTCAGGATTTTAAACATATAAATTTTATCCCATAATTATTTTTATGAAATTTCTTATGATTTTCCAAATTTAGAATAGGGGAACCCGAAATCATTCTAACATTGTCTTACAAAATTTATTATATCTCATAATTCACAGTTCCATTGCTTACATGTTTCTTCTATAAGAAACTAGACACAATAAGCTTTAATTTCATATTTTATTCATCCTCTAATTAAATTTCTAAAATTTTTGGTGATTTTTCAAATTTAGACTACTACTGTCCAAAACTGTTTTAGTGCAAAATGTTGATTTTCATTTTGCCCCAAATTTCACAGTTCATACACTTTAGTCCTTGCTCAATTAACCCCTCAATTGAGATAATTTTTCTAAATTAATACTTTATTTTATCATTTTAAACCACTTCATAACCCTTGGAAATCAAAACTTTAGCACTAGTCCTTAATTCCAAACTCTTTCACTATTAGGTCTTAAAGTCAACTTCCATCAATTTTACTTGATAAAATCATCATATCTCAAAATTAAAGCTTCAATTCTATATTTATTCATCATATGCTTCTAGCACTCATCCATAGCAACTTTAAAAATTAGCCATGGAATTAAAAACTAATGACATAGTAAGTTGGACCCAATTGTAAAAGTCCAAAAACTTAGAAATTTCAAGGAGAAAGCAAGAATTAAACTTACATGAAGCTAGAGTATGAAAACCAGCTTGAACCCTCTTCCATGGCTATTTTTCAGCTGATGAATATGAAGAAAAATATGAGAATGCTAGATACTTCGATTTGGTCCCATTTTTATTTAAACAATTTTGGCAATTTTCCAATTTTGCCCTTATTTCACCCATTTCCTGATTTTTCTCAACTATTGCCGCCCAAAATATATCCTTTGGGCTTATTTTCACTTTAGGTCCTTCCTCATTTGACAATTGAGCTATTTAATCCTTCTAGAAACTTTTACACATTTTTCATTTTAGTTCTTTTTATTTAATTAACCACTCGAATGTCAAAATTTTCTAACAAAATTTTAATACTACCAAATTTCAGCAATGCTGGAAATAGTGGTTCGAGACCACCAAATTCGAAAAATAAATTTGTAGATTATATTATTTAATATTTACAAGCCTAATGTAGCTTTTAAAAGATTCATCTCCACCCGTGTGCTAGGCTATGTGGTTAATTAAGTTCTTTCGAAAATTAGGTGCAAGTTTCATACGGGCAAGACACACGCCCGTGTCTCTTCCCGTGTGCTCAATTCTAAGCATTTTGTTTCTCAAAATTTAGGTGCAAGAGACACATGACCTAACCACACGCCTAAATACCATGTCGTGTGTCACACACGGTCTAGACACACGCCCGTGTGGATAAAATAAAGCCATTTCTAGCTTTATTTCCGTAACACCCCTAACCCATGTCCGTCGCCGGATTAGAGTTACGGGTATTACTAAAGAATATTATCTCTTTAGAACTTACTTATGAGAATGAATACACATAATCATAAATTTTTATCCCATATGACCAAATTATACAAAGTCATATTTTTAAAAAAAATTCCATATACGTTACAAAGCTTCAAAATAAGTTTGATAGATCCCAAACACTCATCTAAATCAAATAATCACCTATAGATAAAACCATATATATATATCATAGACATGCTCATATACCATATTCGAAAATAAGCCCAAAATAGCTGATTCCTTAAACATTTTAATAACAAATGCATTTTTCTCACAGCTTAGCCAAATACATACATGCATTGCATAACCAAAATTTTAACTCATGACATTGACAAAAAAAGCACACACGCACACTCTTTTCTAAATGATACTTAACTAACACCTTAATTGCTTTAACTATGTGATCTCTATTTATAATGCTAAGCATGTAAACATTTCACAAGTTATATAACTTATTCATATTTTACAATTATAACTCAAATCATATTCATATCAACTTTTATATATTCGAATACCTAACCTATCCCTAGATAATTAAGCTTAATACAATATCGTGAGATCAACCCAATGGTACCATTTTATAACCGAATGCATACCTAAGCATAGCAAGTTTTTGCAATTTATTAACCAAATTAAAGTAGCCATATTTCTAATTATTAACCTATCACTTATACACATAAATAAGATTCAGCCTTAAATTATCAAGTTAATCATCAAATAATGAAATATATAAACACATTATGACATATACCTATTATACCAGTTCATAAATTGCCTAGTTCACATCCAATCACAAACGATAATTCATGTCATGAGCAAATCATATCATCAAAACACAAGAACAAAGTTTAATCAAAATAGATAGCCATTTTCTCATGGCTAAGTATATATATATACAAGATTAAACATCATTAGTTAAAACAACTTAGTCTAGCCTATACATGCCTTTTTGAATCCAAAACCAAGTTATTCAATACCAAAAGGAAAATGATAGTGCGGTTGACTTCTTCAAGGATCCTTCGAGTCCGTAGCTTGAACCTAAAATCTATAAAACAAAGGTAGACAAGAACACACACAGTAAGCTTGCTAGCTTAGTAAGTCTCAAGCAATATTTATGACATATACACATATACTTAACAATTTAGCTTCCATTCTTGCGGCAATTAGCATAAATAATTCAATACGAGTTTCACCTAGCCAAATATTAGTCATATCCTTAATCTAATCAATAGTAGTTTATCACATGAATTTATACAATAACATTTCATATGTACAACCTATGCATTTGAAGATTTCAAGTTACAGAAACATGTCATAATTTTGATCTCATTGCACATCATATCCATAACTGAATTTTTAAGTATCACAAATATATGTCTATACCTCAATTTCTCATATATATATAAATCATACCAATCAATGATAAGCCTAATATCATGAGATAAAATTCAATTCGAATCATTAATTTCATCACATCACAATTAACTCATATAAAAGTAAACTAACTTACCTTTTTCTTTTTAGAGCTTATAGCTCATTCTACTATGTATATACATCTCAACTTATTTGACTCTCAAATTCTCTCGTATATGTATCACCCAAAAAGCACGCTAGGCATTAAAGCCCTAAATAAATCACTGGCACGAGGCCTGCTAGGCAATAAGCCTGAAATAAATCACCGGCACGAGGCCTGCTAGGCACAAAGCCTGATATATAACACCGGCACAAAGCCTGCTAGGCACAAAGCCTGAAATAAGTCACCGGCACTAGGCCTGCTGGGCAATAAGCCCGAATATGTCACCAACACGAGGCCTGCTAGGCAAGAAGCCCGAATATGTTTATCAAATCAATTCATTAACTCACATTTCTTATCATATACATCACTATCAATTCATATTCACAAAACCAATTCACTTGTCAAGCCAAATATACTAATTCATATTGTCTTGCAAAATATAATCATCCCAAAATAGAATATACACATTCGGCTAACACCTATATCTTACTCAATTTAATCAAATAATTTCATTTCACATTTTCATAATTATTCATTTAACGAACTTTAACTTAAGAACTTACCTCGACTACCGACGAACCAGGCATATCTGAGCTATTCGATAACTTTCGACTTCCCCCGATCCAAATTTGTTTTTCTTTGTTCTTGATCTAAACATATCAAAAATAATCTCATTCAAGCACATTTCATTTCAATTTAGTCCCAAAACACATAAATGGGCAATTTACTATTTTACCCCTAATGTTTCACATTTTTCCAATTTAGTCCTATTTGCATAAAACACAAAATACACATATTTTGCACATAATACTCTAGGGCCGAATCTTCTATACCTCCATACCAAGGCATACATTTCATTTATTTTGCAAACAAGTCCCTCAAAAATTTTATTTTTATAAATTAGCCCTAAATACTCAAATTTACTAAAATTTCCAATACAAAATATACTAATCTTTAACATATCTTCAAAATAAAATTATCAAACATCAAAAACTACATGAACACATCAATGGCCGAATATCAAACATGCTTAGATTCAAAAATTTCAACATGGGTAAGCTACCGTTCGAAGCAACGATCTCAAAAACGTCAAAATTAACAAAAACCGACTAAAAACTCACCATGAATTTTAGCCTAAAGTGTGCCAAAATCAAAGAATCCCAAAGCTTATTTCTTCCTTCAATATTCGGCCATGAGAGAGTGAAAAGATGATGGCTTTGTTTATGTTATTTTAACATATATTATAAGTAATTATTCAATTACTAATTTAACCTTTAATATAAAATAAAACTAACATATATCTTAAGGTTATTCTTGACATAAGCCACCCACTAACTCAAAAATGGGTTATTTATCCTTTTAATGCTCCACTTTAAAAAGCCATCATCAAATAGGCACTTTTCACTATAGCTTGAGATTTTTAAAATTTACGCGATTAAATCCTTTTTGTCAAATTAAGCACCCAAACGATGAAATTTTTCTACGAAACTTTCACACATTTTAATTCACATATAATAAACACAAAATAGAATATTAAAATGTTTCTCGGACTTGGATTCGTGGTCCCGAAACCACCATTCCGATTAGGGTCAAATTCGGTCTGTTACAATTTCTCACCCAAATCACACCAATGTCCTTGCATAATACTCACATCCAAATACCAACCATTTCAAGGATTCAAGTTAAGCAAATTCAATCATTCAATATGGCATACCATTACATGCATACATGTTTACCATCTTACCTTGGTTCAATCCATATGTTAGACATAATTTGATCCACTACTTAACATATATGTAGCTACCATAATTTAACATTATAAGTATATCAAAACAACAATTACTAGCCATTCCAATGGCTAGATTACAAACATCATTATGAACCCACTAATGGGCAAGTCCTATACACGCAATTATACCAAAATGATTTTACTAGGTATACCCAAAATAAGCTAGCGGATAGTGTGATGATGCTCCAATGATATCCAACCTTCATGAGCTTCCGATAGGGGAAAATAAAATTGAGTAAGCATTACATGCTTAGTAAGTTCATATAACGAAAAACTAAACTTACCGATCTTGTTTATTAAATGTAAGCATACAATAACATGTTTTCCATCAACTTGGCAAAATTGCCTAAATACAAACACTCAATCAAACACGTTAGTCACCAATTTTCATATACATCAAGTAAACATAGATGAGCTCATCATGCCATATTCTTTCAATACATTATCATTCCATCTCATAATTCTCTCATCTTGCCAAGAGTTTTGTCCGTTTAACCATTAAAATTCTGATGGATGATCAAGTGGTACACACGAGGTGTACGATTCAATAACCTGTCAATTATTTTTCAAGAGTGCCCATTAGGGCACTTAATCAAGGAACACACTCTCGAGCCATGTATCATATGATAGGATTACCAGTCCAAGCTAAATCTTTTATTTAACGTATGCTCAGAAGAGTTCGCAATACTATTTTCAAATGCTCAGCATGTTTATTTTCATCTCGAGAGTAAACCAAAATATCATCTATAAATTCCACCATAAGCCTGTCTAAATATGGGCTGAAAAATCAGTTCATCAGATCCATAAACACTGCAGGTGCATTTGTTAAACCGAATGGCATCACAAGAAACTCATAGTGTCCATACCTGGTTCTAAAAGTTATCTTGGGTACATCTGAATCTTTTACCTGTAGTTGATAATAAACAGAACGAAGATCAATCTTTGAAAATATATAACTAGTCAAACAAGTCATCAATAGAAGGCAATGGATACTTGTTCCTTATTGTAACTTTGTTGAGCTCTCTGTAATTAATGCACAATCTCAACGATCCATCTTTTTTCTTTACAAACAGAAACGACGCACCCCAAGGTGAGAAATTAGGTCAAGCAAAACCTCTATTAATCAATTCTCGCAACTGTACTTTTAACTATTTTAATTCAGTAGGAGCCTTCTGTAAGGTGCTATGGATATAGGTGTTGTACCCGAAACAAGATCTATAGAGAATTCCACTTCTCTATCCGGTGGTAAACTATGTAGCTTTTCTGGGAATACATCAAGAAATTCACGTACAACCGGCATTGATTAAAGCTTTGACTCAGATACTTTAGTATCCAACACATATACAAGATAAGCATCATAACCCTTTCTGAAATATTTTTGTGCTGATATTACTGAAATCACATTAGGTAATCCATCCAGTTTATCAGATTCAACATGAAGCAATTCAGCACTCTGACATTTCAATACAATTTATTTTTATTTACAATTCACCACTGCATCATATTGGGTTAACCAATCCATTCCCAAAATCACATCAAATTCATCGAATGGCAATAACATGAAGTTAGCCGTAAAACAATAACCTTTTACCATCAACGGACAGTTTTTATAGGCTTTATCCACCATAACACATTGGCCTAGGGGGTTTGAAACTTTAACCACAAATTCAGTGAATTCGACAAGTAAGTTTTTGACAGACACAAAGTTTGTGCATATGTATGAATGTGTGGAACCAGGATCAATCAATGCAGTAATATCAGTATCAAGTAGAGAAAATGTACCAGTAATGTCGTCTGGTGTAAAGGCATCCTCTCTAGCACAAATAGCATATGTTCTTATAGGTGCTCATGCCTCAGATCTAACTATTGTATCCCTGGTAGTAGCTCAACTACCACTTACATTGTCGAGGGTGATAGGGTGGTCTGACCCTCGAGACAGGATTACTAGGCTTTGGAGCGGGTTCTATTTCTTTTTCAACTCATTTTGGACAATCTCTGAGAAAATGGTCAAGTGGACCACATCCATAACAAGCTCCACTTCTAGAACGACATTCTCCATGATGAAATTTGTTACAATGCTTACATCTCAGTTTGGGATTACCAACACTACCCACACTGGTCATAGATGGAGATGAAGACCTCGGGTTAGAACGTTGAGAGCCCCGCTATCTTCCAGAATATCTTGTAGGGGTGGTAACACAATCATAATACTTCTTTACTTTCTTAGAAGCAAATGATTGTGACTTACTCATAGTTCTTTTTCCAGAATCCCCAGCTTCTCTTTCAACCTGTTTCTTTTCTTTACTCAATTCTTCAGCTTTGTGTACTCGTTCGGCCAGTTCTCTTATTTCTAGAATTCCAATCAATAATTTGATATCTTCATTTAAACTCTCTTCAAAGCATTTACACATCTCAGCCTCAGACTGTACCCATTCTCTGGCGTATTTGCTTAATCGAACAAATTCTTGTTCATACTCGAATACAGTCATATTTCCCTGCTTGAGTTCTAAAAATTCTTTCTTTTTCTGATCCATGAATCTCTAACTAACATATTTCTTTCTGAATTCATCATGGAAGAATTCCCATGTAACATTCTCCCTCGGTACTACTAAAGTTATGGTATTCCACCAATAATAAGTTGTGTCTTTCAGCAGAGATACTACACATTTTAGACATTCGGCAGGTGTACAATATAATTCATCAAAAACTCGAAGGGTATTTTCCAAACAAAATTCAGCCCTTTCTGGATCATCATCTGCAGTAGCTCTAAATTCTTCTACCCCATATTTATGAATTTTATCTACAAGAGGCTTACCAATTCTAGCGGGTTCAACACCTTGTGGTACCTTAGGAACCGGTTGAGGAACAGGTAGGGGAGGTTGTTGTACAGTATAGTTTGTTCTCAAATACTGTGTAAACCATTCATTCATCATTTGAAAGAAGACTTGTTTTGCCCCCACACTTTGGCCCTCAGATACGGGGGCCTTTCACTATTAGACGCAGATGCAACTCTTTGAACTGAAGCTGAAGCATTGCTCTCAGCTTCCTTGGATGTAGCTCTAGCTTTGTTGAATGACATTACTATATGAAAAACACATTTAAAATGATCAGGAGACATCACACTATCACAATTTATATAATGGCATGTATAACTAAACTCATGTTTGCTACGTTCAATCCGAGAATCAGCTAAATCGTAGCTCTGATTCCACTAAATGTAACACCCCCTACCTGTATCCGTCGTGTGAACAAGGATTTGAAGCATTACCGAAACTTTTAGGACATTTACAAATAATTCATGAAAATTACTATTCATTAACTAAGATTATTGATATCGTCCCTTAAATGGACCATCGAGGCCCAATATAAGCATTAGAATTGAGTCAGCACTTAATAGAAAACTCTAAGAATTTTTCACGAAATTATAAAAATTTTCCAAGTTGCAGGGCTCACACGCCCGTGTGGCCCGAGGGACACTCCCGTGTGACCCTAGGACACGCTCGTGCTACAGGCCGTGTTCAACCTCGTGTAACTCTTTGACTTGTGCACATGGCCATGCCACACACCCGTGTGCTAGGCCATCTGGTTAATTAAGTTATTTCGAAAATTAGGTGCAGGTTTCACACGGCCAAGACACATGTCCATGTTCCAAGCCATGTAGCACACATGGCTGAGACACACGCCCATGTCTCTACCCGTGTGTTCAATTCTGAGCATTCTGTTTCTCAAAATTTAGGTGCAGGGGACACACGACTTAACCACATGCCCATATACTAGGCCGTGTGTCACACACGGTCTAGACACACGCCCGTGTGTCTGCCCGTATGGACAAAATAAAGCCATTTGTAGCTTTATTTCTCATCAAAAATCACACCAATATCCTGCACTAATACTCACATCCAAATACCAACCATTTCAAGCATTCAAATTAAGCAAATTCCATCATTCAATATGGCTTACCATTACATGCATACATGTTTACCATCTTACCTTGGTTCAATCCATATGTTAGACATAATTTGATCCACGACTTAACATATATGTAACTACAATAATATAACATTATAACTATATCAAAACAACCATTACTAGCCATTCCAATGGCTAGATTACAAACATCATTATGAAGCCACTAATGGGCAAGTTGTCCTATACATGCAATTATACCAAAATGATTTTATTAGGTATACTCAAAATAAGCTAGTGGATAATATGATGATGCTCCAATGATCTGCAACCTTCTCGAGCTTTCGAGCACTATAAAACAGGGGAAAATAAAATGGAGTAAGCATTACATGCTTAGTAAGTTCGTATAGCGGAAAACTAAACTTATCGATCCTATTTATTAAATGTAATCATACAGTAACATGTTTTCCATCAACTTGGCTAAATTGCCTAAATACGAACACTCAATCAAACATGTTAGTCACCAATTTTCATATACATCAAGTAAACATAGATGAGCTCATCATGCCATATTCTTTCAATACATTATCATTCCATCTCAAAATTCTCTCATCTTGCCAAGACCGTTGAACCATTGAAATTTCGATGGATGCTCTAGTGGTACACTCGAGGTGTACGATTCAATAACCCGTCAATTCTTTTTCAAGAGTACCCATTAGGGCACTTAATCAAGGAACACACTCTCGAGCCACATATCGTATGACATGATTACCAGTCCAGGCTAGATCCTAATTTTAACGTATACTCGAGAGGTATTATATCAGGATTACCCGTCCGTGCTAAATCCTTTCTATGATGATGTCAATAGAATTATTCGTCCGAGCTAAATCCATCAACAACAAATGCAGGACCTTATGCATTTCGAGAAAGCACTTATATTCATCAAAATTTAATATTCAAACGAAACTTAACCCTTTTTCAACCATTTCAAGCATGTACTCAATTTTTCATTATAGCAATCAACTAATTCACATCAATATAAGTAACATTACATACAAACACAGCATTTAATTAACCATATTCACATGCTCGATTAAGTTACACGAACTTACCTCGACACTTGTTCGTCTGTAAAATCTAATAATCCAAAACCTTTTCTTTTCCTCAATCTAACCTCAAATTTGTGTTATCTGGATCTACATAAATAACTTTAATCATCAATTTCTCCCATTTCATATTCATTTGGACTCAATTTACGTCCTAGGAAAAATTACCATTTTGCCTCTAACTTTTCCATAAATTCCAATTTCGTCTCTAGGCTTGGAAAATGAAATTTGGGCAATTTACTCCCTATTCCAAGCGTAACCAAAATTCCATCACAAAATTTACAGCACATGTACTCATAAAAATTCAAAAGTTTTCATCAAATTTCACAACTTTACTTTTTAGTCCCTAAATCAAGTTTTCATCAAAAATCACTTTGTAAAAGTTGCTTATCTATCAACAACCTTTCATTTTCTACCATAAATTTCTAATTTTCAGCATATTCATCCATGACCTATTTTCCATACTTTGATAACTTTTCAAATTGATCCCCCAAATAGATAGATTAAGCTATCCCAATTTTAAAAATATCAAAATTACTAAAAACGGGACAAGAAAACTTACCCAATTAAACCATGAAAGTTTCTTCTCTCTCCCCTAGGGTTTCCATGTATTTTAGGTTGAAGATGATATAAAAATAAGATGATGTCTTTTATCATCTTTTTAATTAATTTAATTATTTCAATTTCCAATTTAGTCCTTGCCACTTTTTCTAAATTTCCATGGATGAGTCACCAAAATATCTACATACTTTTCTTTAATGATCTAATTACCATATAAGGAGCTCAAGTTTTGAATTCCATAGCTATTTAATCCTTATAGGTACTAGAATTCAAGTTTTGCATTTAATGTGATTTAGTCTTTCTCGTAATTAAGCACATAATCAATAAAATTTTCTTATAAAAATTTTCACATGACATTTCTAACATATTACGGACCATGTAATAAAATAAAAATAAATTTTATTTTCGGATCAGATTTGTGGTCCTGAAACCACTGTTCCGATTTCACTGAAAAATGGGATGTTACAACTGGTTTGATTTCAAAGTTATTAGCTTTAATTGTTGGGCGATTAATGCTAGCTTGAACAACATCTAAATTGGGCATCGTGTAGTCGTACAAAGTTTCTTGCTACATGGGTAAGTGTGGTGATTGCTGAATTTATCCTTGTTGATTCTTGAGAGCTTGCTCTCTTAATGGAGGTGGGATGTCTCTAAGATGTTATGCCCTCCTCGCATGTGTAATGATACATTCTAGTTCTGACAAAAATGGTAAGACCCTGTTATCGGTTCAAGTCATACAATGCCTCTTACAAGCAAAAACAGTAGAGAAAATTAACTAAACTTGCCACAAAAAAAAAAAAAGAAGAAGAAGAAGAAATGAAGTCTATCTATGAATCCTTCGTTGGCTATGCATCTCTACCTACGAGTGTACACTAAAAATTACTCAATCTTACATTGCCTCCCTGGAAACGATGCGAACAACTTTAACCAGCTTCACATATGTGTATTAAAACAACGAATTTATAAAACAATTTTTAAAGCCCAATTTTATTGCAAGCGTACATGTCAGTTGTAATATTTATAGTTCTGATGGAACACGAAGTATTCCTAGGCGTTGAACCCAATGGAGATGGCAATTGAATAATAACTAGCATACACGATAGAGTCTAAACAGCTACTAATATGTTTTTATAGTACGACAAATCATATCAAGAGAATATTGCAAGTAAATTAAATATGCCACTTTAATGACTAAATTGCAAAGAATGTAAAGTTAAAGGACTATCCAATAAATAACTAATGGGGGTTGGTTGACTTCAATGTGGTTTATCGATCCTCAAACAAGGGACTTAAATCGCATAAATTACTAAGTGGCTCCATTATTTCTTCCAATCTCAATTTTATCAACTTAGACAAATTTGCTTTGATTTATCTTCCTATCTCACTGGTTAATCTGAGACTAATGAACAGGTGCACGACAAGATTACCTTCCGGTCTCACTTGCTTAGATATTCTCTTAGGGGCATCACTTCCTATGTTCTTTGGTCTATTAGATTTAGTCTAATTTATTACAATTTAATCATTTGTCCAAAGATTTTAATTTATCCACATCTCCATCAACCAATCTCCTTTGAGGTTTAGCTACTCAAAGAAATAAACATGGAAATGGGAAACAAAGCAACTATGAAATTAAAGCTTAAGAAAAATGTTAAAGTTGTGATTTTTATGCAAGAAAACTTAAAAAGCATGAAACTAAAGACATTCAATAAGAAAATTTAAAGCAATAAACATAAAAGGAATAAACTTTAACAGATTTAAAGTAAAAGATATTGAAGTACATTAAACTAAAGCTTAAAGTGTCTTGAAATTAAGGTATATGGACTGAAACAATAATAAATATCTTAACTAGCAATAAGAACATCAAGAACAAGAAGTAAATGTAGAAAAAAAAAGTCTAAACTAAGGTAGAAGATGAGAAAATAAAAACCTTAGAAAAAGTACAAAGAAAACTAAGAGAAACATAGAGAAAACTAAACCTAAAAATAAGTTAATATGTGTCTCTCTCCTCCTTAGTAACTTTTGGCTTTTATAAGGTGTCTTCTAATGACTTTTTATTGCCAAAAATGCTCTTACACAGGCTTTGGGTGATTGGTGGATTGAGTGGACAAAGGCTACCCTTTTTTTCCAAGTTTGCTCCATAACGAAGGTGATATCACGATACCTAGAAGTAGATATCGTGATTCCTCGGGCAATTTTGAGCCTTGGGGTCTTTTTTGAGAGGTGAATATCATGATACCACTAAAGAGTCTCCAATCTTCAATACTATTGAAAGTTCACGATCCCAAGAGTTAGATATCACGATCCCCTTTTCTTTGGTGTCGTTCTCACTCATTTTTGACCTCCAACATGTTCTTACACCACTCAATCACACTTCAGGCCTCCCAATGTCACTATTGGCCAAATTGGGTAAAAAAAAGGGCAAAAATAATACATTTTCACTTATTAACTAAATATTCAAAACTAAAGAAAAGCTATGTTAAAGACACTATTTTGCTCGAGGAAAAGCTCCTTAAGTATGTCAGAAGAGGCTTATTTGCCACATCAATTTGTGTTAGATTAGTCCGTTACTTGATCATTCGAGGGACTCAACTTCCCAAATTCGCCTATGATTGCATCCTTTTTCAGGGCGAGTGTCGAGTGAGCGACACTTCTGACGGTGTCCTTCTTTCACTTAATCTATTCGAGGCTGAGTTTCATCGCCCTCTTAATTCCTTCTTTTGCTCTGTTCATGATGAGTATTGGATCGCAGCTAGGTAGCTCATTGCCTTTCTTGGTAAACCCAGTGGCCTATTTCATCGATTGTGGCCTAAGGAGTGAGCCAAACTTCCTTGGCATTTTCTAGCGACTATAACAGTTAAAAGTATCTTCTTAGAGTGTCTTGGCTAGGTTGGACCATTTCATTGCTCGTCCAGGGTATGATCCCATTATTAAAAATTGGGCTTATAATCTGCACCTTAAAAGAAACAAGTTTATTCGAGGGAGTTCTAATCTAAGGAGTGGATTTGGGTTTCCGACCCAATGATCCACATTCTCCAAGAGCATGTTTGTAACCACATATAGCAACTAGAAAATGAGGGTGCAGTGAATCAGATTAACCGTTTAAAGTTTGATTGCTCTTTCATGCTAAAGGATCTGATTACCACCAGAAGCATTTTCTATTTCTACTTAGATGATTACAGCCCCAATGGTTACAAGCCCTTAGAAAATATTCTTGAGGTTAGTTCTTGGGCCGCAAGCCCTTTAGATGTAGTGTGGTCGTACAAGGCTTCTGATGACTTGGCCGTTATTTTGGTTGGGAAGAAAGAGGAGCCTTCAAAATTATCTTATTCTTATTGCAGACTACGCATATGCCCCTGATCACTTCCTCCTACAAGGGTTACAGGTGAGTCCCTTTAATGAAATTTTCTTTCTCGTGTGGCTAATCTTGATTTTTCTCTTTGCAGGTTCTTCTCAATCGTCCACTCCTTCATAGACATCAAATAGTATGGATGTGGATACTGTCATGGAGAGGGTTCTAAAGTCCAATGATGATATAGATGTGAAGGCACAGGTGGGTGATAGTAGTCGTAAGAGGCTGAGGACTAATGGGGGCTCTCATAGTACAAATGTATTTAATGGCGGTAAATTGATACATCGTAAGAGACGCAATAGACTTATTACCTTTGAGAGGGAGTCTACACCTCCTGTCCCCTCGACTCTCTACGAGACCCAGGATGAGTCTGCCATCACTCTAGCGAATGTCTCTCCCCTAGCACAGAGTCCATCTGGTATGCTTATTCCTCACTCTTCCCCTTCTATGCCGCCCTCTCTCACTTTTGGACCGAGACAACCTCCCGCTCCCTAGGTCAAGGTATCGGGTTTGTTCCCTTAGAGGGACCACTTTGTTGTGGGTCAGCCTCCTTTCTCCCCAATAGAGAATATTCAAAGATGGAAGAAGAACCTGCCCCAAGCACTGAGGGAATGCGCTCTTCCTCATTCTTCATAAATTCTCCACTATACTCTCCAGGATTTGATAGACTCTCTGTTAGAGTATGTCCAAGGACCAATCATGAGATGATTGTAATAACATACTTGTTTTACCTCATTTATTAATATAAGGCATTGCCATTATTATTTTAGTTTCTTTTATGTGTATATAAATAAATTGTTTTATAATAATGTCATGAGAATAATATGATTATTCTTAAAAGGTTGATAAACCGTAAAAGTAACATATTTTAAGCCCACATTTAGCATGCTTTTGGATGATTTAAACCTTGAATTGTGTAATTTGGTGCTCTTAATCCTTTGTTTTCATGTTTTATACCCAAAAGAGCATCGAATGATGAAAAGAACAGAAAACGGGCCCAGAACAAAGTAAATGGGCCAGATCACGAAATCCACACAGCCTGGCCCAAAGACCAAACGGCCGTGCCATATTCAACAGGCTCAAACACGGCCTGGCCACGACTTACACGGGCGTGTGCCATGGGCGTGTCCCTGTCACAGGAAAGAAGAGTTTCACTCAGATTTGGATACTTAGGGGCAAATAAGCATATTCAAAAGCCTATATAAACACCCTAACTATGACCAGAAAAAGGGGGAACCCAAGGCTTTAGTCAGGGGGCATCCGACTAGGTCAGAGAAGGCATATTTGTGGAGATTTACTTGAAGATAGCCAGTTGATTCATCTCAAGAAGCCAGAATTATACTCAAGACGGAGGATCTCTCCTTCAATTCCTTCAGGGGGTTTTAGGGATTTCTTATGTTTTGTTTTATCTTTTCATCTGAGATGTTTTCTTTTATTGTTATGAACTAAACCCCGAGATACCTAAGGGGGATGAAACCTAAGATGAATCTTGTTATCGTTTGCTGAACTATATGATAAATATTTGACTTGTTCTTAATTATGTGTTCTTAATTCTTGTGTTGATATTTTCGGGATATTAATTCAAGTGTGATGTGTTTAGGTGGAGGAGCAAAAGTCCCTGCCTAAGAGTAGATCTAGCATAATTAAATGAAGTTAATCGTACGCCTAGAGATAGGGTGACGAGATTTTGCCGGATTAGGGCGAAACCTAATATGGGAGTTTATAAATTGAGTTAATACGATTCTAAGGGTTTTAATTAGAAAGAGATTTCAATTAATCAACCTAGGGTTAGACGTTAGTCGCCTCATGAGAGGGATTAATATAACTTAGGGAATCTTACGGATCAAGTCAAATGAATAAATCGTCTGGTTCAAAGTTAGATAACAAGTGAAGTCTAGGTGGATTCTTCCTTGGGTGTCGTCTTAATCAATTGGTTTTTCTTCCAAGTTATTTTCCCAAATTCATTCTTCTTTGTCTTAGAGTCTTTAGTTTAGTTGTTAGTTAATTTTAGATTAGATAAAAATCACTTTAATTCTTAGGCTAAATAATAAAAAGAGAGTTAGTATTAGTACTTTTGGTTCCTTTGGGTTCGACATTCCGGTCTTGCCTAAACTATACTACTGTTTGATAGGTGCGCTTGCCTCAAATCATTGTCATAGTTAGTTTCCAGGTTTGATCATTCTTTTTTATAAATTTTAAGACTTTGACATCGTATAAAACAACGATCAAGTTTTTGGCGCCGTTGCCGGGGAACTAAAATATTAAGAAAACTTAATTTTTATTACATTAGCCATATTTATTTTTTATTTTATTTTTGCAATTAAATTTTATTTTTATTTTTCTAAATTTTCTTTCTTTCTTCTGTTCCTTTCAGGTACCTCTAGTTTATGACTAGAAGGAACCCGATAGGACCCCAACTCTACAACAGTGGTACTGAAGGCACCGTTCGCAAAAATCGCAGAGAAATAAGGCGAAGCTTAAACTACATAGACGAAGAGCAAGAAGTCGAAATAAATACCACGGAAGAGATGGCTGAAAATAATCCGCCACCTCTAGAGATGGCCGAACATCATGTTCCACGTACTATGTATGATTATGCTAAACCTAGTTTAACAGGAACTGAGTCTAGTATTATTAGGCCTACTATTGCTGCAAATAATTTTGAACTGAAACCTAACACTATACAGATGATACAATAGTTTGTTCAGTTTGATGGTTTGCAGGATGAGGATCCTAACACACACTTAGCGAATTTTCTAGAATTATGTGATACCTTCAAAATTAATGGCGTTTTTGATGATGCCTTCGGTTATTTCCCTTTTCTTTAAGACATAAAGCCAAACAGTGGTTGCATTCTCTTCCATGAGGGTCAATCACTACATGGGAGCAAATGACCGAAAATTTTTTATTCAAATATTTCCCACCGGCCAAAATGGCCAAATTAAGGAATGATATCTCTTCTATTGTGCAGATAGATTCATAGACACTTTACGATGAATGGGGGAGATACAAGGATTTGTTGAGAAGGTGTCCACACCATGGATTACCTTTGTGGCTACAGGTCCAAACTTTTTACAACGGTGTGAACCCTTCAACAAGGTAACTAATTGATTCAGCTACCGGCGGAACCCTGAACAACAAAACTCCTGAAGCAGCCTACGAGTTTATAGAAGAGATGTCACTGAATAACTATCAGTGGCAAGTTACAAGGAAAGTAGCCGAAGTTTTCAACATTGACGTAGTAACCATGCTATCAAATCAGGTAGAGTTGTTACATAAAAAATTTGATAGTTTCTATGGTTCTTCGTAGGCATATACAGTTATACAGTGCGACGCAAGTGATGGAGTGGTGAATCCTGAGTGCCCACCCTACGGCAGGGCATGGAGAGCGAACATATGAACTATATGGGTAACAATTTCTGATCTAACAATAACCATTATAGTAATACTTATAATCCAGGTTGGAAGAACCACCCCAATTTCTCATGGGGTGGTCAAAGAAATCAAAGGCAACAACAATCCCAAAATTTCCAACAACAGCCCTACCCACAGGAAAAGAAGCCGAACCTTGAAGAGGTGCTGACAAACTTCATAGCTTCCAGAAAGTAGAAACAAAACCTGAGGCACTGTCACAGGAGTTCAAGGATCAATTCGGGCAACTTGCTAAGTAGATTTCTGAGAGACCACAGGGAAGACTATCGAGCAACACAGAGACTAACCCAAGGGAGCAAGTTCAAGCCATAATAGCTCAAGATAGTGAAGGTTAGATGAGCCTAATTTGAAGCAAAAGAATGTGGTAGAAGAAGATATGGTTGAGGTCAATAAAAAGTCAAAACTGGTAACCAAAGAGTACAAACCTTGCATACCATATCCCCAAGCAATAACGAATGACGACACAGAAGAATAGTTTGGTAAGTTTCTTAAACTTTTAAAGAAATTACATATTAACTTACTGTTTCTTGAAGCTCTTTCGCAGATGCCAGATTCCAGGAAATTCTTAAAGAAACTATTGACAAAGAAGCGGAAGATAGATGAGGAATCACATGTGGAACTGAACGCAGTATGCTCAACAATGTTGCAAAATAAACTACCACCGAAGTTAAAAGATCCAGGGAGTTTTACAATTCCATGCTTGATTGGTAGTTTATCAATTAATAATGCGTTAGCTAATTTAGGGGCAAGCATAAATGTCATGCCTTATAAATTGTTTAAACAACTAGGTCTAGGGAAACCCAAACAAACTAGGATGAGCATTCAATTAGCTGATAAAACTATTAGAGTTCCTAGGAGTATAACTGAAGATGTACTTGTGAAAATTGATAAATTCGTATTCCCAGTAGACTTTGTCGTTTTAGACATGGATGAGGACAACACGATCCCCCTAATTTTAGGAAGACCATTCTTAGCAACTGCCAGAACTAAAATCGATGTTGATGTAGGCAAACTCATACTTTGTGTAGGTGAGGAGATAGTCACTCTTCAAGCCCTCGATTCAGCTAGAACATCGAATAACCAAGGTGAGAAAGTAAATTCTATTGATACCTATTCGATTAACCCTTCTTTTCAAGAAGCACCACAAAAGAACACAACTGAATCCGATCCTAGACCCTATGCCAACAAGGAAATAACTCACGAGGAACAAGGGATTCAGATCGATGAAATAAAAGAGGGGAAGACGCACCTTAAAAAAGAACTAGGGATACCCGAAGTAGAACCAAAGCCACCTTACGAGAGACACAAGTTCAAAATTGGAGACTAGGTATTACTAAATAAAGCAGACCCATGAGTGTCCCCTCCTGACCCTAATACCATCAAGGAAATCCCTTTCAAGGTAATCGATGTTTTTCCATACGAAATAGTCGAGGTAAGTAACCCTATGTTAGGAACTTTCAAAATAAATGCTACTCGTCTTACACTCTATCATGATAATGAAACTGCCAGCACGAGGAAGGACTTTCAACTCCTCAAACCACCATGAATATACAAAGGAAGAGAGTAGTCTAGCTCAAGACTGTAAACGAGCGCTTATCTGGAGGCAACTCGAGTACTAACCCCATTAACTTTTACATTTTTCATCTTATTTATATTATTTTATTCTTTCTTTACAACACCTAACTCTAAACTAACCAAAAAAATGCAGAATTTCAAGCAACACGGCCTTACACATGGCTGTGGCCGTGGCCTTGTGGATGCACCGAATCACTGTACTTACATGGCAGAGATGGTACGAGTTAGAGAAAATTAATTTTTAAAGTCACTGACTCCAAGCACCACACCACGGGCATCGACAAAACCCCGCACCCGTGCGATGTGGCCGTGGTTGACACTGTTAGATCACACACGGGCATGGCGGCTTGAGCACAGGCGTGGGAGAAACAAACGAAGCTCACCACGACCATGCGATATGCTCGTGTAAGATGCCACACCCACGAGACATGGGCGTGTGAATGTACCTGACTTGAGAATTCTATTTAAACCACCCACCCTTCCCTCTTTTCACCTATTTCTCACCCTTCTTCCTCCCTTACACACTTCTACACCCTCCATTCTCAGCATTCTTTGTTTTCATAGCATTCTTCTCAATCTTTTGGCCATGTCGAAGAAACGGAAGGATTCAAGCACAGTCCTCCTTAGGGAGACCGATCTACATAAGTTCATGCCGGCCGCTTCATCCACTCGACAAGCCAAGGGTCTTTGAGACCATTTATCTTTTGTTTTACTTTTATCTTCTCCATTATTTTCCTTCTCTTTGACTATCTTATGCCTAATTTAGTTTATTTTATTTTAGTTTCTTAGTGTCAGGTTCAAAAGGCTACTAGGGAATCACAACGGAACCACGACCACTACCTCAACGTAGCCTTCAAAGTTCTAAAGGCTTCTTAGGAATCACGCCACTTTCGCCACCGTCAGCACCTCCGTAGCCTTAGAGGTCACACCCACCTCGCGAACCATCCAACAATAAGGACTATTTAGTCCATTCATCTTTCATTTTAATTTTATTTACATTTCTATTTTCTTTCTATTTATCTTTCTTGTCTTTAATTATAGATTTAGTTTATTTTAAATGTGTCTTAATAATTCCTCGCTAATTCTCTACGAGATCCCCAATTTCTTCATCTAGCGTAGAGCTCAGTAGCGACCACCACCCCTATCGACTTCCAACTCCAGGAAACCATCCAAATTCAGGAAGTCTCACCTCTCTCTCTCTCTTGAATTGCATATACATGTTTGTACATTGAGGGCAATGTACATCTTAAGTGTGGGGGGTGAATAGTTATTTCGAGAAAGTGCCTAACTTTCTGCATTATTCCCACAATCCCTGAATTATGCTTTATCTTGAAGTAAGTTATTCATATTATAATTAGGATTAAATTTCCTTTGATTTATGATTTTTATTGAAATGTCTTGGATTAAGTCATTGATAATTGTGCATTGATGATTAAATTTGAAGGATACTAGAGAATCAAGCATGATAAGTCTATTTTTCAGAATTAAAATTTTTTAGCTTCTCTACTTGAATCTGAATGATATCTTGAAGTTTGAAATTTATGAGGTTGACATCAAATACCCATAATTTTTGTGAGATTTTGAGCCTATTAGAGCATATATTCTTTTTCTTGCTCACTTTATTTATTATGAGTATGTTAACATTGATTTTTTATTCTAGAACTTGTATTGATTATACATGTCGAGACCACAGCTATGATCTGATATACCGAGATGACAAAGGCACCTAGATTTTAACTCACCTACTCCACTAAACAGCCTACCTTCATAATTAATGCCTAGTGAACCTCGTTTGATCCTAACAACCCTTTTTATTGACTCACCTACTAATATTAACTCAAAACCCTTTGTATTTATTATCACCATCCTTTTTGACTACCCTTATGTCGAGATTTGATTTGATCATTTGCCTAACTATTTTATCTATTTCAATCTATCCTTTATTATGTATTTGACTTGTTCTTAAAAAAAATGAAGTATATTCATTATTAGTTCTGTGATTAGGTAAGCTTATACATTAAATTCCAATTATTGAAGAAGCTCGTATTAGAGTATTATCAACAGTAGTATTATTAGTTTCCAATTGATGTAATTACTTATATTCAGTTTGTTGTTTCTAGTTAGGTAATTTGTCAGGTCAATCTCGATTTTAACCCATTAATTCAGCCTTTATCCACACCTTTAACCCAAGCCCTGTTACAACCCTGTTAAAGACCTTTTGATTTGTGTATCATCTCATATTATAGTGGTGGAGATTTGATTTTCATACAAGCCTATGGAATTAACTCTTCATTGTTTGACTTTTGAGTGCTTAATTCTGAACCTTAAACACATCGAGTGATTTGAATGAATCTATAGTGAGGATGTCAACCCTTGTCGGTTTTGAATCAGAGGTAATTATTTAGATGAGGGGAAACACCTATGTTTTGTGCTATAAATGTATGACTTTGAATGTCTGAATCTTTAGGACTCTTTGAGTTGAATTATCCATGTATGAATTATCTGTGAATTATGATAAAACATTATTGATAAATTTTATGAATCAAGGAAGTTCGTTTTAATTGTGACTTGTGAATTTTTCCTGAGGACAAGCAAAAGCTTAAGTGTGGGGGTATTTTATAAACCGTAAAAGTAACATATTTTAATCCCACATTTAGCATGCTTTTAGATGATTTAAGCCTTGAATTGTGTAATTTGGTGCTCTTAATCCTTTGTTTTCATGTTTTCTACCCAGGAGAGTACCGGATGACGAAAAGAACGAAAAACGGCCCAGAACGGAGTAAATGGGCCATATCACGAAATCCACATGGCCTGGCCCAAATACCACACGACTGTGCCTCATTCAACAGGCTCGAACACGGCCTGGCCACGACTTACACGGTATGTACCATGGCCATGTCCCTGTCACAAGAAGGAAGAGTTTCACTCGGATTTGGATACTTAGGGGAAAAAAAGCATATTCAAAAGCCTATATAAACACCCTAAGTATGACCAAAAAAGGGAGGAACCCAAGGCTTTAGTCAGGGGGCGTCCGACTAGGTCAGAGAAGGCAGATTTGTGGAGATTTACTTGAAGATAGCCAGTTGATTCATCTCAAGAAGCCGAAATTATACTCAAGACGGAAGATCTCTCATTCAATTCCTTCAGGGGTTTTAGGGATTTCTTATGTTTTGTTTTATCTTTTCTTCTGAGATGTTTTCTTTTATTGTTATGAACTAAACCCCCAGATACCTAAGGGGGATGAAACCTAAGATGAATCTTATTATTGTTTACTAAACTATATGATAAATATTTGACTTGTTCTTAATTATGTGTTCTTAATTCTTGTGTTGATATTTTCGGGATATTAATTCAAGTGTGATGTGCTTAGGTGGAGGAGCAAAAGTCCCTGCCTAAGAGTAGATCTAGCATAATTAAGCGGAGTTGATCGCACGCCTAGAGATAGGGTGACGAGATTTTGCCGGATTAGGGTGAAACCTAATATGGAAGTCCATAGATTGAGTTAATGCGATTCTAGGGGTTTTAATTAGAAAGAGATTTCAATTAATAAACCTAGGGTTAGACTTTAGTCGCCTTGAGAGAGGGATTAATGTAACTTAGGGAATCTTACAGATCAAGTCAAATGAATAAATCGTCTGGTTCAGAGTTAGATAACAAGTGAAGTCTAGGTGGATTCTTCATTGGGTGTCGTCTTAATCAATTGGTTCTTTTCCAAGTTATTTTCCCAAATTCATTCTTCTTTGTCTTAGAGTCTTTAGTTTAGTTGTTAGTTAATTGAAGATTAGATAAAAATCACTTTAATTCTTAGGCTAAATAATAAAAAGAGAGTTAGTATTAGTACTTTTGGTTCCTTTGGGTTCGACATTCCGGTCTTGCCTAAACTATACTACTGTTTGATAGGTGCGCTTGCCTCAAATCATTGTCATAGTTAGTTTCCAGGTTTGATCATTCTTTTTATAAATTTTAAGACTTTGACATCGCATATTACAACGATCAAAGGTCCATAGTCGAGTATTATTGTGGGCTTGGATTAAGACTAATGTGTAGTTTATTGATGACAAAGTGTTGTCATTGACATGGGATGTCAAAATCAATACATGAGTATGTGTGTTAGACAACAACATATTGGACTAACCCGCTATGAGTATGTTTCTTGGATTATTATGTAATAGTCACAGTATTACTCATAGTGATTACTATAAATACGAACCTCAGACTTGAGATCATCATTATCCCAACAACGTGAGTCGTATATTTTGATACAATCAAATATCCACTGCAATTGGTTGTTCTATAAAGACTTATGTTGGATATACCACGATCTATGTAGTGGGATATGGTTGATCAATATAGGATTTGTCCCTCCTACTTAAAGGGAGCAATATCTTAGGCCACTTGATAATGTGAGACTAGAAATGCATGGCCATGCTTGAATAAGTTGATATGAGATATCATACTTATTTGTTTATCATAGTCCACTTATGTAACCCCCTAACCCGTATCCGTCGCCGAATTAGGGTTACGGGCATTATCGAATAAATCATAACTTCTACTCAAATGATTAAATCTTAGTTAAACATCTTTATCAAATAAATCATTTAAAAACAGACAAATCACTCATGTATCATACATGCTTAATACTCTAACTCAAATCATATACAATATAATCAACAACGAACACAAAATGACCCTGAAATGTACATTACGACAAGTTAATCTTAATATGTGAAGTTTATAAATAAATAAACCATTTCAAAAATCAATTCATTTTAATTACTAATGAAAACAAACCCGATGATCAAAACTTTATGCTATATGGTCAAGATACATAAGTTCATTACATTATCATAGACGCAATTAATAGCTTAGACGAATGTACGAAAACATATAAATAAGAATTTCATGAACATTACATAACTTGTATTAAACTCAAGTAAAACCAATACTCAAGTAAATCAATATTTACCTACAGCTAAAGACATATATAAATAGACATATACAACATTCGATCATTACAATTCATATGTCTCAACCTCATGCTAGCACAAGATAAATGCCATATTCGAATAAACATGTAATTCATAAAACAAAATTTTCAACCTAAACATAAGCGTTGTCCATTGTGTACATATTAAACTCAAAGCACATACACTCATCTTAACCGCAACATACCTTCTATATAACATACCTTAACTTAAAAATGCATGAACAAGCCAGGTATAAATTTGCCACAAACCAAGCACGTTAAGCATTCAACCATTCACACATATAACTAAGCTTAACTTTTGAATTCCAACCATTATGTCATAAAGCATAAAAACTTCAGTTAACCAAGGAAATAAGCCTTTTTCGCAAGGCTAGGCCATACCAAAAATACAAGCCAAAACTCATTGCTTTTACAACTTAGTCTAACCTATACATTTAGTTTCTTTAAGTAATTAATTTCCACCTTGTCGATGATCTACGAACTCTTTCACTTAATATAAATCACCGGCATTAAGCCTGCTAGGCTACAAAGCCTGAAATTCATCACTGGCGCAAGGCCTGCTAGGCATAAAGCCCGATATAAATCACCGGCACAAGGCCTGCTAGGCATGAAGCCCTAATTTTGTCACTGGCACGAGGCCTGCTAGGCATAAAGCCCGAATTATGTCACCGGCACAAAGCCTGCTAGGCACAGAGCCCAAAATAGATCACCTATTACATTCACATATCAAGCCAAATACACATATTCACATCACATTAAACTAAATTTAAAATCAAGCCAATTTAGTACCTTTGCATTCGGCTACTTCATATATTCATGTTAAAAGTATTCAAATTTCATCATTCATTAGCTTTATATTATTCTTTAACGTATATTCGCTTAAGAACTTACCTCGACTATCGACGGACCGCGTAAACCAGCTATTCAATAACCTTTGTTTTTCCCCGATCCAAATCCGTTTTTCTTTGTTCTTGATCTAAACACATTAAAATTTAGCTCATTCAAATACATTTCATCTCAATTTAGTCCCTAAGCACATAAATAGGCAAATTACCATTTTACCCCTACTATTTCACATTTTTACAATTTAGCCCTATTTGTTTAAAACACAAAATACACAAAATTTCTCAATAATACTCAAGGGCCGAATATATATAGGGACTATACAAGTCCATTTATTTCACTTATTTTGCAAATAAGCCCCTCTAAAAATTTATTTTTACAAATTAATCCTAAATACTCAAATTTACCAAAAATCCAAAGACAAAATATATTAATCTAACATCTATTTTTTATAATTCATCAACTATCATCATAAAACTCATAAAATAATTAATGGCACATTTCAAAATATTCACCAAAATAAAAAATTCAAGCATGGGTCTTGAAGTATTCGAAGCAACGATTTCGAAAACGTAAAAATTATCAAAAACCGAAAACTCAACATACCTTAATCAAGGTAATTTGTTGCCGAAACTTGAAGCTTTTCTATGGTGTTTTCTTTCATTTCATATTCGGCCAAATGAGAAAATAATGCATGTGTTTTTTTTTTATGACTTTTGTATATTTAACATATAATATAATATAAAAGTATACTTATAATATAAAATAAATAAATAATAAAACATATTAATGATTACCTAAACAACCATGCCGTCCACTATCATGTTAAATGGGCTAATTGCCCTTTTAGGACTCCATTTTAAAAAGCCACTATCAAATGGGTACTTTTTACTATAGTTTATAACTTTTACGCTTTACGCGATTAAGTCCTTTTATTCAATTAAGCACACAAACAATCAAATTTTCATACGAAACTTTCACACATAATAATTCACATATAGTAAACACAAAATATAATATTAGAATATTTCTCAGACTCGGATTCGTGGTCCCGAAACCACCGTTCCTATTAGGGTCAAATTCAGTCTATTACAACTCTCCCCCCTTAAGGATTTTCGTCCCCGAAAATCTTACCGTTAAACAAAGTCGGATATTGTTGCCTCATTGAATCCTCAGGCTCCCATGTAGCCTCTTCAACTCTGTGCCGATTCCATAATAATTTCACTAATGGAATTCTCTTGTTTCTTAATTCTTTCATTTCTTGAGCTAAAATACGGATCGATTCTTCCTCGTACGTCATATCGGGTCAGATTTCAATCTCAGATGGAGCAATCACATGCGACGGATCTGATTTGTATCTACGAAGCATCGAAACGTGAAATACATCATGTATCTTTTCTAATTTAGAGGGTAACTTCAATCAATAAGCAACAGGCCTGATACGTTCGATGATTTCATACGGTCCAATAAATCTCGAACTCAGTTTGCCTTTCCGACCAAATCGAAGTACTTTCTTCTACGGAGATACTTTCAAGAATACCCGATCTTCGACTTGAAATTCAATATCTTTACGTTTCAAATCAGCATAAGACTTTTGACAATCTGATGCAGCTTTCAAACTACCTCTGATTATAGCCACTTTCTGTTCAGTCTCTTTAATCAAATCAACCCCGTGTATCTTATTCTCACTGAGCTCGGTCCAGTACAATGGTGTACGACACTTGTGGCCATATAGAGCTTCGTAGGGTTCCATTTTGATACTTGATTGAAAACTATTATTATAAGCAGATTCAATCAAAGGTAAGTATATTTCCCACGTACCTTCAAACTCGAGGACGCAACATCTCAACATGTCCTCAAGTGTGTGAATGGTTCGCTCAGACTGACCGTCTATCTGTGGATGAAAGGCTGTGCTAAAATGAAGTTTAGTACCTAAAGCATCCTGCAATTTCTTCCAAAATCGCGACGTGAATCTCGGGTCTCTGTCTGAAATAATAGAACTCGGCACACCATGTAATCTCACAATTTGAGATATATACAACTCAGCAAGTTTATCGAGTGAATAGTCCATACGAACCGGTACAAAGTTAGCCGATTTGGTCAGTCTATCTACTATAACCCAGACTGCATCTTTCTTGCTCAGTGTCATAGGCAAACCAGATATAAAATCCATAGTGATTCTATCCCATTTCCATTCAGGTATCATGATCGGCTGAAACAACCCAGAAGGCACTTGATGCTCGGCTTTTACTTGCTGACAAATTAAGCACTTTGAAATAAATTCAGATATATCCTGTTTCATGCTAGGCCACCAATAGAACTGTTTCAAATCATTGTACATTTCCGTGCTACCCAGGTGTATCTATAATCGATCACTATGAGCCTCACTCAGAATCATCTGAATCAAATCCTCGTTCTTCGGAACACATATTCTGTTTTTAAAGTTCAAACAATCATTTGCATCAATTTGAAACTCTGATTCCATATCTTTTTCACACTGAATTCTCTAGCAATAAAATCCTTGTCAATTTTCTGTGCATCACAAATTTGCTGAATAAACATCGGTCTTACTTTTAACTCAGCTATGATCGAACCATCACCAGACATAACCATCTGTGCGTTCAACGCACGAAGGCCAAACAATGATTTTTGACTTAACGCATCTGTGACAACGTTAGCTTTCCCCGGATGGTAGTCAATCACAAACTCATAGTCTTTCAACAGTTCTAACCATCTGCGTTGTCTCAAGTTCAGATCTTTTTGTGTCATCAAATACTTTAGACTTTTGTGATCTAAATAAACGTGACATTTCTCGTTGAATAAGTAATGACGCCAAATTTTTAATGCGAAAACAATGGCTGCTAATTCCAGATCGTGAGTCAGATAATTTCTTTCATGCGGCTTCAATTGTCTCGAAGCGTAGGCTACAACTTTGCCTTCCTGCATCAAAATGCAACCCAAACCATTCAAAGAAGCATCACTATAAACAACAAATTCTTTACCCGATTCAGGCTGAGCTAACATTGGAGCTTCGGTTAAAAGGGTTTTCAGCTGATCGAAACTTTTTTGACACTTTTCTGACCACTCAAACTTGACATCTTTCTGTAGTAGCTTTGTCAAAGGTGTAGCTATCACAGAAAAACCTTTCACAAACTGTCTGTAGTATCCCGCAAGTCCCAGAAAGCTTCGAATCTCAGAAACATTCTTTGGTGGTTTCTAATCAAGTATAGCCGATATTTTGTTTGGATCAACCCGAATACTTGACGCTGAAACAACATGACCCAAGAAGCTGACTTCATTCATCCAGAGCTCACATTTACTAAACTTTGCATACAACTGTTGATCTCACAAAGTTTGTAGCACTAATCTCAAATGCTCGGCATGCTCGGTTTCATCTTTGGAGTAGATCAGTATATCATCAATAAACACTACTACAAACCAATCCAAAAACTGCCTGAACACCCGATTCATCAGATCCATAAAAACAGTAGGTGCATTAGTAAGTCCAAAAAGGCATAACCAGAAACTCAATGTCCGTACCTCATCCAGAATGCAGTCTTTGGCACATCTGTATCTCTGACTCACAACTGATAATAACCCGATCTCAGATCTATCTTTGAAAATACTGAAGCCCCTTTCAACTAATCAAACAAATCATCAATCCGAGGTAGCGGGTACTTATTCTTTATAGTTACCTTATTCAGTTGCCGATAATCAATACACATTCGCATCGTTCCATCTTTCTTTTTCACAAAAAGAACTGGTGGACCCCAAGGAGAGAAGCTCGGTCGTGCAAAGCCCCTATTTGTTAACTCTTGTAACTGTGCTTTCAACTCTTTTAACTCAGTAGGTGCCATCCGATACGGAGCTATCGAGATTGGAGTCATCCCCAGTACTAATTTAATGTCGAACTCAATCTCTCGTACTGGTGGTAAACCCGGTAATTCTTTAGGAAACACATCTGGGTATTCACACACAATGGTACAGATTCAATCTATTTTTCAGATACTTTATTATCCAATACATAGGCCAAATAAGCTTCGCACCCTTTTTTCACATACTTTCGGGCTAACATCGAGGATATTACTATAGGTAACCCATTTAAATCACTGGATTCAACCCTGATGATCTCACCATTCTGACATCACAAATCAATAAGCTTTCTTTTGCAATTCACCACTGCATCATGTGAAGTTAACCAGTCCATTCCCAAAATTATATCGAACTCGTCAAAAGGCAACAACATTAAGTCGGCTGGAAAGCAAGAATCTCGAATCATCAACGTGCAACCTCTAAACACTTTATCAACAAGTACATATCTACCCAAAGGGTTGGACACACGAATCACAAACTCAGTAGACTCAACTGGCAGAGTCTTACTAGATACTAGAGTTTCACACACGTATGAATGAGTCGAACCAGGATCAATCAATGCAATCACAGTAGTGTTATAAAGTGTAAAAGTACCGGTTATAACATCTGGGGAAAAAGCATCCTCTCTGGCTCGTGTAGTATAAGCTCTAGCTGGAGCTCTAGCCCCTGATCGTACTGCAGTGTCCTTCGTTCCTCTCTGACTGCCACCTACATTGCCTGAATGTTTGAGTGGTCTGCCCCGTGCTGGCGCGCTGCTCGGTCTAGTGTTCTGAGCTGTATTCTGCTCGGCTAACATCAGGTACTCTCGAATAAAATCGTCTGACGATCCACATTTAAAGCAGGAACGATCATGAACTCTACAACTCCCAGGATGCCATTTCCCACAATGTTTACACTCGGCCTGGTTCTGCGGAACATTACCAACACTAGCCATCGAGGTGGCTCGGGAACTCACTGGAGGTCGATCACGTCTGGGCAAGTCTGAAGGAGCTTTATGTCGACTGGAGTCATCTCTAAACTTCTTATACACTGAACGGAAAGTCTTACTCAATGATCTTTTACGAGTGTCTCTAGCTTTAATTTCAACCTTTGTTTTCTCCTTTCCGAGCTCTTCAGCTTTGCAAGCTCGCTCGACTAGTGTCACGAACTCTTTGATTTCAAGAATACCAACAAGCAACTTTATGTCTTCATTCAGACCGTCTTCAAATCTTTTACACATAATGGCTTCAGTAGATATACATTCTCGGGCATAACGGCTCAATTTGACAAACTTTCGCTCATATTCCGTCACAGTCATACGACCCTGTTTTAATTCCAAAAATTCTTTTCGTTTCTAATCGATTAATCTCTGACTGATATATTTCTTACGAAACTCAATGTGGAAAAAGTCCCAAGTCACTCTTTCTTTCGGAACCATTGATACTAATGTGTTCCACCAGTGATAGGCAGTGTCCCGAAGTAGAGATATAGCACACTTTAGGCATTCATCTGGAGTACAGGATAGCTCATCGAGTACTCGAATAGTGTTATCAAGCCACATCTCAGCTCGTTCCACATCATCATCATCATTTACTTTGAATTCTTCGGCCCCATATTTCCTGATTTTATCAACGGGAGGCCTACTAGATCTCATCGGATCTATCATCGGGGGTGCTGAAGGTACCGGAGTTAGATTATTCGGGGGTGGAGGTTGTTGTACAGCTAGATTAGTCTGAATAAACTGGGTAAACCATTCGTTCATCATCTGGTAGAAGGCTTGTTTAGCCTCCCCCTCATGGCTACCCGGCGGTCGAGTCTCTGGCGGCGATCCACGTCTTGAGACCAGCGCGACGCTCTCTACATCATCGGCTACGGCTCTATCAGGATTAGAATCCATTTACTATATAAAATACAATTGAAAATGTCAGAAGTCACCACACTATCGTATATGCAATTTAAAGGCATGTATAGCTAGACTCTTACGCGCTACGGTAGTCTTAGAATCGACTAAACCGTAAGCTCTGATACCAATCAAATGTAACCCTAACCCGTATCCGTCGCCAAATTAGGGTTACGGGCATTACCGGATAAATCATAACTTCTACTCAAATGATTAAATCTTAGTTAAACATCTTTATCAAATAAATCATTTAAAAACAGACAAATCACTCATGTATCATACAGGCTTAATACTCTAACTCAAATCATATACAATATAATCAACAACGAACACAAAATGACCCTGAAATGTACATTACGACAAGTTAATCTTAGTATGTGAAATTTATAAATAAATACACCATTTCAAAAATCAATTCATTTTAATTACTAATGAAAACAAACCCGATGATCAAAACTTTATGCTATATGGTCAAGATATATAAGTTCATTACATTATCATAGACATGATTAATAGCTTAGCCGAATGTACGAAAACATATAAATAAGAATTTCATGAACATTACATAACTTGTATTAAACTTAAGTAAAACCAATACTCAAGTAAATCAATATTTACCTACAGCTAAAGACATATATAAATAGACATATACAACATTCAATCATTACAATTCATATGTCTCAACCTCAACTAGCACAAGATAAATGCCATATTCGAATAAACATGTAATTCATAAAACAAAATTTTCAACCCAAACATAAACGTTGTCCATTATGTACATATTAAACTCAAAGCACATACACTCATCTTAACCGCAACATACCTTCTATATAACATACCTTAACTTAAAAATGCATGAATAGGCCAGTTATAAATTTGCCACAAACCAAGCATTCAACCATTCACACATATAACTAAGCTTAACTTTTGGATTCCAACCATTATGTCATAAAGCTTAAAAACTTAAGTTAACCAAGGAAATAAGCCTTTTTCGCAAGGCTAGGCCATACCAAAAATACAAGCCAAAACTCACTGGTTTTACAACTTAGTCTAACCTATACATTTAGTTTCTTTAAGTAATTAATTTCCACCTTGTCGATGATCTACGAACTCTTTCACTTAATATAAATCACCGGCATTAAGCCTGCTAGGCTACAAAGCCCGAAATTCATCACTGGCGCAAGGCCTGCTAGGCATAAAGCCCGATATAAATCACCGGCACAAGGCCTGCTAGGCATGAAGCCCGGATTATGTCACCGGCACGAGGCCTGCTAGGCATAAAGCCCGACTCATCACCTAAGCACAAAGCACGCTAGGCACGAGCCCAAATAGATCACCTATTACATTCACATATCAAGCCAAATACACATATTCACATCACATTAAATTAAATTTAAAATCAAGCCAATTTAGTACCTTTGCATTCGGCTACTTCATATATTCATGTTAAAAGTATTCAAATTTCATCATTCATTAGCTTTATAAATTATTCTTTAACGTATATTCGCTTAAGAACTTACCTCGACTATCGACTGACCGCGTAAACCAGCTATTCGATAACCTTTGTCTTTCCCCGATCCAAATCCGTTTTTCTTTGTTCTTGATCTAAACACATTAAAATTTAGCTCATTTAAATACATTACGTCTCAATTTAGTCCCTAAGCACATAAATAGCTAAATTACCATTTTACTCCTACTATTTCACATTTTTACAATTTAGCCCTATTTGTTTAAAACACAAAATACACAAAATTTCTCAATAATACTCAAGGGCCGAATATATATAGGGACTATACAAGTCCATTTCTTTCACTTATTTTGCAAATAAGCCCCTCTAAAAATTTATTTTTACAAATTAGTCATAAATACTCAAATTTACCAAAAATCCAAAGACAAAATATATTAATCTAACATCTATCTTTTATAATTCGTCAACTATCATCATAAAACTCATAAACTCATCAATGGAACATTTCAAAACATTCATCAAAATCAAAAATTCAAGCATGGGTCTTGAAGTATTCGAAGCAACGATTTCAAAAACGTAAAAATTATCAAGAACCGAAAACTAAACATACCTTAATCAAGGTAATTTCTTGCCGAAACTTGAAGCTTTTCTATGTTGTTTTCTTTCATTTCATATTCGGCCAAATGAGAAGATAATGCATGTGTTTTTTTTATGACTTTTGTATATTTAACATATAATATAATATAAAAGTAAACTTATAATATAAAATAAATAAATAATAAAACATATTAATGATTACCTAAACAACCATGCCATCCACTATCATGTTAAATGGGCTAATTGCCCTTTTAGGACTCCATTTTAAAAAGCCAGTATCAAATGGGTACTTTTTACTGTAGTTTATAACTTTTACGCTTTACGCGATTAAGTCCTTTTATTCAATTAAGCACACAAACAATGAAATTTTCATATGAAACTTTCACACATAATTCCAGATCAAGTATTATGTTTGATGAGTTTGTTTGGTTTGGTGTATGAATTGAGTCTATCAAGCATAATACTTGATCTGGAATTTTTTTGGGCCTAACAGGCCATAAGGATGTGATTTGGGCCTAATGGGTGATAAATATGTAATTTGGGTTTGATGGGCTTTATGGGGACGTAGAAAAGTATGTTAGGGTTTATGGACTTAAGTCCTAGTTTGAACAACTCTTAAATTTCATAAGACTTAATCTAATTAAACATGTCCATGAACAAGTCGCTGGGTTAGAGTGTGGCAACAGACATACGCATGTCTAGGATTGGATCTAGGGAGAGCTTGGTACTTAAGCGGCCCTAGCGGCTCACCTCCTCTTCTCTGGAATCCTACATGGTGTGTAGTGTCTGTTCACTTTAGTCGCGAGGACTTGTTGATGGGCCAAAGTTCATAACTAAAACCCGAGAGGGACCAAACACCCTTATATTTGTAAAATTACTAAAATGCCCTTATATTTGTAAAATTACTAAAATACCCTAATGTTTGTAAGATTACTAAAATACCCTTATATTTGTAAAATTACCAAAATACCCTTATATTAGTAAAATTACTAAAATACCCTTATGTTTATAAAATTACTAAAATACCCTTAGATTTGTAAATTACCAAAATACCCCTAGACTTGTAAATTACCAAAATACCTTTGTTTTGCAAAAGTACCAAAATACCCCTGTTTTGTGAATTTATCAAGATACCCCTATTTTGCCAAATTACCAAAATACCCCTGTAGGGTAGAATTACGAAAATACCCCTGGGTAATGAAATGACGAAAATACCCCTATGTGACGAATATGAGTTTGTAGATGTTACTCATGTGTTTGATGCATGCATATGGTATTTTGCTTAGGATGCATATGGGTGGGAATTATAGTACGGAGGAAGATTTGAGGGTCACATAGTCACTTCACGACCATGGATCCACCGGAGGCTTTAAGCCCATTATATGATTAGCAGCTTTGCTGCAACGTTGGGTAGTACCGCAACCGGGCTACCTTTGATGTGTAGAGGATGGGTGGGTTGATTTAGAAATCCCCACATGTGTGTACGGTTGGTAGGGAAATGGTGTGTGTAGCGGATGGATTTTTGGGGAGGGTTTTGCATTATCTTGTTTGTATATGATACGATACGATATGATATGATATGATATGATATGATATGATATGATATGATATGAGGTCATTATTGGCTAAGGCCCAAGACCACTTATTTTGATAGGGCTTAGGCCCAATGTGACTATTTGTATGTGATTTGATTGCCAAGGGTTGTACACACTGAGTTTCGAAACTCACACCCTTTTTATTTAATGTTTTAGGTGATCCTGAATAGACAGCTCAACGTGGGAGAGGACTCGAAGATGGCCACACTACAAGCTGATCAAATGCTTTATTTTGTTCAAATGAATTTATTTTAAATACTTTGTTTTTTTTTTCATTGGATTGTAATAAGGCCATGTAACTCCTAATTGACTTTAGATTTTGGGTTTTATTATTATTGTTTCAACTATCCGCATAATAAATTTCATAAAATTTCTAAAGTTAACATGGTTTTCGAAATAACTTAACCTAAGAATGTTTTCTAAAATATAGGCTTTTCAACGTAACTTAACAAGATACAAGGGTTTTGGGCTTTTAGGCCTTAAATTGTTAAATGGTAAAATCGTTTTGAAGTGTGCCTTTAATGTGACATTTCGAACTCGGGCCTAACTTCTAGGTCGGGTTTGGGGTGTTACATTTACGATCGAATATTATTATAATTATTGTAATTGTAATTTTTTTGGTCAAACACTATTTTAATTATGGTAATTATAATTATAATATTTGTTTAATTATTAAAATATCAACTATTCCCGAATTAGGAAATATAGGATTTTTAAGAAAACCTAATATACCCTAAATAAAAAGGGGTGAGGTCTAGCAGCTGCTAGAGAGTGAATTATCTCTGAAAAGGTTTTAGAGAGTTCTTACCTTTCATTGTCACACTGGGTGGATTATGTAGAGGCTAAAACTTTTCATAGCGACTTGGAATCGAAATACAATTGTGTAATCAGTTTCACAACAATTATCTTCATTTTCAGACGATTAAAGGTAATCATTCATACCTTTCTCACCTCAATTTGTTCCTCGTACGTGGATTCTTAGTTTGGATTGCCAGAATATTTTTTTCGCTGCGCCACGAGGCATCCTGGTGACCCAACACTTCCACCATATTTGGATGGAGGAAGTCATCTTGCTTGGTTGGGCTATTTACAAGCAATGATTGAAATCGAAATTGGTCATGCCCAATTTGAGACAATCCTAGCTTCTAAGGACCTAGCTTCTAAGGATCAAGAGTTGGCTAAGATCTACCAACTGCAAGAGGTCACAACCCTTTAAGTACAAAAATTTGTGGAATCTGCCTCTGACTGGGAGTCTATGTACAAATCTCTGAAGGTAGGGTCTAAGGGTAGGGTTCACCAATTGAAGGAACAAATCAAAGCATAAGAGGAACAATGTTTGGTAGACTTTGAGAGGATTAAAATGGAAAACACTAAAGCCCTAACATAATACAAGGTAAAAACTGAGGCGAGGATCACGAATTATCTTCCCAAGCTGAAGTCCAATTACATTCTCAATGCCCAGGTTGTTGTGGGCCCTTTCGATATGAGTTGTGTGAACTTTAGCTATCTTCACTAGTTTATTAACTAGAGTCCAGGCTTCAATGCCATGAATCCTTTCGGAGCTAAATGGGAAGACTTCCAGAATATGTGGAAAGAATCTAGCAATTTCTACCACCCACTTGAGCTTGAGCCTACCACTTCTTCTCCAATTAAGAAAGTTGATGAAAAAGAGTAGGAGGTTGCAAAGGAGAGACCGAACCACCTGCTAAGGATGATGCATAATTCATTATTGTCTTTGTATCCATTTCCCATATTAATGAAAAAATTTCACTTTCCTACCTATTTTTTGTACTTCGTTAGTCAACAATCTGAGAATGGTCTACCAATCTTGCACTCATTCTTGTTGTACCCACTATTTACCTTTAATCTTCCAAATTCATATGTCCAAAGGATCGTGTAATATCCCGAAATAGGGGTTGCGAGTTTGGTAAATAACTCAAGTGTTAGTGGGCCTCAAGAGTGATTTTAATGTGTTATTAGAGTTCCTAAAACTCTCGGATTGAAATGGGAGTGTTTTGGAAATTTTAAAAATTTTGGGCTAAAAGTGAAATTTGGGCAAGGAGGCCTTAAGAATAAATTTTGATAGGCTATGGCATAATAATCCCCCTGGTAAAGTGGCTTCCGTGTGCCACTTAAGGGTCAGCGCCAAATTTGGTCAGGGGTTCGATTGGCATGGGGCCCATAAGCATTTTTATTTTGGCAAATAGACGCTACATTAAAGAAGGCTTTAAAAAGAAATCGAGGTGATTTATGTCACAAAATGGAGCCTGGGAGAGGTGGGAAGGACGCTAGTGCAGCAGAAGACCTTCGCAAGGACTTGAGTTCGAGTCTTGAAGGCAGCGCTTAATTGCGCTTTATTTTGTTTTGCGTCAAGTGAGGAACGCCTGCGAGTGAGGGCTTAAAACAAATGATTGACGCGATATTGTCATGAAATTCTAAGTGGCCGAGTGGCCAAGGACCTTGCTGGAGAACCACGACTTGAAAGACTCATGTTCGAGTCCTGGAAATTGCGCATAAGGCACTTTATTTTTATTTTAGCGCTAAAGTGGAGGGAACCAAGGAAAATAAGGTTTAAAAGAATTTCTATGCGTTTATTGTCACGAAATACGCAAAGGATCGAATGGCAAAAAGCTTGGAGATGCTTCCTCAGGTCTCAGGTTCGAGACCTGGAAGCAGCAAAGCAGGGTTTTCCTTTTTGCCAGCGTGGGAAGGGTTGCATGCGGCAATCAATGCATGCAGCATGCAGCTTAAAAGTTGCTACTTGTGGTTTTGTTTTATTTTATGAACATAGACCATTATTCTTTTATTTTTATATAGTATATTTTATTGTTTTTGGGGATTAGAAATTAACAAAGAAGGGAAGCATGCCGTTGGGAGCAGGGGCATTTACCTTTTATTGCTTTATTAATTATGAAAATATGGGAAAGGTGATAGATTAATAAAATAAACAATATTGAACTTAACAAAAGGAGAGCATGTGCGGCATGGGTTGGTATTTTTTTTGTGTTTTTAATAATTTTTAATGTATGGGAAAATGGAAGGGAGAGCATGTTTTGGGGGAAACTTGGCCAGCCTTGGTTTAGGAAAAAGAGGGTAGCATGGTCGGTTTGAATATTGCACAAGCATGGCCGAAATTTGATTTTTGGTTCTTCCTTTCTTGGCATTTTGGTGCATGGCCGAATGCTAAACTCCTTAGAGACCCTCATTCCGGCCTTGGGTTTGAGGATAGCTTGGCCAAAAACCTTTGTTTTGTTTCCCTTTCATTGTGGTCTTGGCCGAAAATGGGAGAAAGAGAGGGAGACTGAGTTGCGGTTTGGAAGGAATAGCTAGGGAGCTTAGTTTTCGACTAGCTCTTGTTATTTCATCTCCTTCCTTTGTTATTTCAAATTGAAATCCTCCTCCTATACTACCTTCGATTTTATTTAAAAGCATGCTATTGTTGCTATGCCGAAACTCCTTTGCTATTCTTTCTCTTGATTATCACTTTGACCGAATGATCCTTGCCTTTTGAGCATAGGCCGAATCCCCAAAGGAAGGTGTTGATCTCTTCAAACGTTGTGTTAAGGAGCTTTTAAAAGAGCTTACTGGTTTCGGCTATTTAAGAGATTTGGTATATACAAGAGCAAGCAAACATTTTGGGGACTTGGAAAAGATAGGTAAGCAAGAAGGTAGTTTCGGCCAAGAGCCATGTCTTTAGTATTCTTGTGTTGGCCAATCCTAATAAGTTGTGAGTAGGGTTTTTGTCAACACCAAAAGCAAATGATAGTTTTCGGATCTTTTAGCAAGTCAAATGGTTGTTGATTTTCGGCCATAGACTATACTTTGAGTTTAGTGATAATCGAGTGTTGAACATGGCTTTAAGGATGGCCGAATATAGGCCATAATGATGTGTTCTTTTTCTGTGTAGCTAGTATTGAGGGGCATAAAGGAGTCTTTCAGGAATTGAAGTGCTCAAGGGAAGTGGCTGTGCTATTCGGCCTAAGGCCATGATATTGGTACAGTGTGACCGATTTCGGTTATGTATTCTAGGGGCTAATCGATAAAAGTAAAAGAAGCTTTCGAGAAGTTGATATTAGAATCGATAGAGTAACAAAAGCTTTCGGGATTTTAGTCGATATTAGATTCGATGAGTCAGAACCTCGCTATAGTCAGGTGCGTAGTTATCGCACTGTTTCTTTGCTTGATATATGTATTGTAAGTATTATTTTATGTAAACGTATGAGTTGTGCATGTTAGCCGAAATAAAAGCTAACAGTATGGATACTAAGGTAAGTGATCGAATAATCAAGTTAGTGATTACGATATTAACCTGTCATTGATTTGCGATAACAATTAATTATTGATGAATGTAAAATAAAGTGTATAGACTATGTGAATATGGGCTTTGCAATTGTATATTTTTGTGTATGGACTATGTGAATATGGGCTTTGTAATTGTATATTTTAATGTATATGGACTATGTGAATATGGGCTTTGTAATTGTATATTTTAATATATATGGACTATGTGAATATGGGCTTTGTAATTGTATATTTATGTATATGGACTATGTGAATATGGGCTTTGTAATTGTATATTTATGTATATGGACTATGTGAATATGGGTTTTGTAATTGTATATTTTATGTATGGACTATGTGGATATGGGCTTTGAAATTGTATATTTATGGGTATGTATTGTGTGGATATGGGCCAAGCCCATATGGGAGGACATGTGTGTTAACTATGCACTGAGTCTTGGTGACTCACTCAATTTTTCTTAACCCTTTCAGGTGGCGCGTAAAGCTTGGACCGGGTCGGAAAGGATACAAAGGTGGCCATGAGGAAATGGACTTTTATGAAAAGGGACATTTTGTTTGATTTATTAAGTATCAACATTTTCAGTATTTTGATTAAATGTTAAATGTAAAGAAGCCCACTAAAGTGTTTAAGTACCTTTATTAAGTAGCTTTATTATTATGCCCAATTATGGAAAGATAGTTTAAAGGTCGATTACAAATGGTTTTATTTTCTCAAGTAAAGTTTAAATCTGATATTTTTATAAAAAAAAACTTCGATTTTCACTTAGAACATTACAAGTCACGAAAATGTTTTATTAAACTCAACAAAATTTTCAACGGTTTATCTCTTAAGTAAGAATGTTTTTCGAAAGTGTTCCGCAGTGGCATTCCAAATTCGGTCGAAGTAAATGGGCCGGGTTTGGGGTGTTACATTTTGGTATCAGAGCCTGGTTCAAAACTCGGCTTTGAGGTTTTGGGCCCGAAAATAGTTTTTGAAAGTGGGCTTTTCAAAATGTGAACTTCTATTTTGGGCTTGTTCTAGCATGGCACCTGTACCTCCGACCCGAAGTCCACCTGGTAAGTACCTCTGACTATTGGGGTATATTGAATATGTGAACTGTATGGGCATAAATGGGGCTTGTAGATTAGAAAATTAGGGCTATTGAACCCTAAGACTAGTCTATTCAAAAACAAGTGCATAAGACTTAAGGACTGAAATGACCATAGAGGTATAGTAAATGAATGTGTCCCTCCTTATGAACATGTATGTGACTCTCTGAATAAGAAGTAGTGAACTTGAACTGAACCTATGTGTAATCGAAAGAACCACTTTTAAATACTTTATTCCATAAAATTGTTCGCGGATAATTAGTGGAACAAATTTCTAATGCATAAAACTTTGTAAGTCAGATTGTGCGATAAGAGATGAGTCCTAGAGGACGTGGTCGAGGCAAAATGGCCGTATCGGAACTCGTTAGATCGGGTCAAGGATCTGATAATGAGAGATGGTGGCTGGAGTGAGAGGAAATATGAGAGCTTAAAAATTTGTTTCCGAGCGACTTTGAGCCAATGGAGCGGAGTTGTTCCGTGATGTATCAGACGTGGCGCCCTGTACGATTGAATAATGGTTGGAAATAACCAAGTGAGTTATGGATGAGCTCGTTTTGAGCCCTGAGGAAAAAGTGAAAGGAATAGTGGCTACAAAACATGAACAATGTGTCCGGTTTAAGGACGGATTAAGGGACGGCCTGAGACTGTTGATAGCTCCTTAACAGGAACGGGAATTTGTTGTGATAGTCGAAAAAGTTAAGATAGATGAAGAGATTAAAAACTCGATGAGATAAAATCGAGATAAGGATATGAACCGTGATGGGAGAAATTTTGAATTGTCTAAATTATCTGAGGGTCTTCGGAAAAGACCGAGGCTTGAAAGTTTTGCTAGTGTGACTAAACCAACTATGAGAAATTAGGACCGTCCGTGTGCTCGATTATGGAAAATATCATGTCGAGTGATGGAACCGAGAATTTGAGAATGTTTTAAGTGTAAGTCTATAAGCAATGGAATATTGTTAAGGTTAGTTATAACCTTGTGCACATGTGGGATTATGGAATCCTAGTTATAAATATAGTGAAAGCCGACTGTGGATAGACTATCTATCATGAAGTGTTATTGAAGTGATAAGTACAAGTGATATGAATTATATATGGTTTATAATTTTGGTCCGCTTGTAATGTGATTCAGATGATGATAATCTCGTATTTCGGGCTTTCAGCCTAGCAGGCCTTGTGCCGGTGTATTATATTTCAGGCTTTGATGCCTAGCAGGCCTTGTGCCGGTGTATTATTTCGGGCTTTCAGCCTAGCAGGCCTTGTGTCGGTGTATATTTCAGGCTTTGATGCCTAGCAGGCTTAATTCCAGTGATGTGTTATAATAGAGATTTCATGAATCACTTACAAGATGGAACATGTTTATTACCATAAGCTAAGTGCTCGGGTAAGTACAAGTCTTTCCTATTTGCAAGGAATAAGGAAAGTTAGTATGTTCCCATTTGAAGTAAATAAGATGTGATATAGTTGAAGCTTCGGTAAGACTTTTAATATGTGCAATAGATTTTACCATTGATGTGTATGATTTTTATTATGGAATTTAAGCTTGAATATGCTTATGGAGATTTGGCCATATGTGAAAATGCTAAATGTGAAAGAGGTTGAATGTGTTTGTATATGTGTATAATTGAGTATATGTGATTGATATGTGGCGAATTGAAATGTACGGATGTTCGTTAATAAGTAATTTCGAGGATGAAATTATTTTTAAGGGGGGTAGAATTGTAATATCCCGAAATAGGGGTTGCGAGTTTGGTAAATAACTCAAGTGTTAGTGGGCCTCAAGAGTGATTTTAATGTGTTATTAGAGTTCCTAAAACTCTCGGATTGAAATAGGAGTGTTTTGGAAATTTTGAAAATTTTGGGCTAAAAGTGAAATTTGGGCAAGGAGGCATTAAGAATAAATTTTGATAGGCTATGGCATAATAATCCCCCTGGTAAAGTGGCTTCCGTGTGCCACTTAAGGGTCAGCGCCAAATTTGGTCAGGGGTTCGATTGGCATGGGGCGCATAAGCATTTTTATTTTGGCAAATAGACGCTACATTAAAGAAGGCCTTAAAAAGAAATCGAGATGATTTATGTCACAAAATGGAGCCTGGGAGAGGTGGCAAGGACGCTAGCGCAGCAGAAGACCTTCGCAAGGACTCGAGTTCGAGTCTTGAAGGCAGCGCTTAATTGCGCTTTATTTTGTTTAGCGTCAAGTAAGGAACGCCTGCGAGTGAGGGCTTAAAACAAATGATTGACGCGATATTGTCATGAAATTCTAAGTGGCCAAGTGGCCAAAGACCTTGCTGGAGAACCACGACTTGAAAGACTCATGTTCGAGTCCTGGAAATTGTGCATAAGGCGCTTTATTTTTATTTTAGCGCTAAAGTGGAGGGAACCAAGGAAAATAAGGTTTAAAAGAATTTCTATGCGTTTATTGTCACGAAATACGTAGAGGATCGAATGGCAGAAAGCTTGGAGATGCTTCCTTAGGTCTCGGGTTCGAGGCACAGGCGGCTCAGCGAGGTTTTTCCTTTTTGCCAGCGTGGGAAGGGTTGCATGCGGCAATCAATGCATGCAGCATGCAGCTTAAAAGTTGCTGCTTGTGGTTTTATTTTATTTTAAGAACATAGACCATTATTCTTTTATTTTTATATAGTATATTTTATTGTTTTGGGGGGTTAGAAATTAACAAAGAAGGGAAGCATGCCGTTGGGAGCAGGGGCATTTACCTTTTATTGCTTTATTAATTATGAAAATATGGGAAAGGTGATAGATTAATAAAATAAACTTAACAAAAGGAGAGCATGTGCGGCATGGGTTGGTATTTTTTTTGTGTTTTTAATAATTTTTAATGTATGGGAAAATGGAAGGGAGAGCATGTTTTGGGGGAAACTTGGCCAGCCTTGGTTTTGGAAAAAGAGGGTAGCATGGTCGGTTTGAATATTGCACAAGCATGGCCGAAATTTGATTTTTGGTTCTTCCTTTCTTGGCATTTTGGTGCATGACCGAATGCTAAACTCCTTAGAGACCTTCATTCCGGCCTTGGGTTTGAGGAAAGCTTGGCCAAAAACCTTTGTTTTGTTTCCCTTTCATTGTGGTCTTGGCCGAAAATGGGAGAAAGAGAGGGAGACTGAGTTGCGGTTTGGAAGGAATAGCTAGGGAGCTTATTTTTCGGCTAGCTCTTGTTCTTTCATCTCCTTCCCTTGTTATTTCAAATCGAAATCCTCCTCCTATACTACCTTCGATTTTATTTAAAAGCATGCTATTGTTGCTATGCCGAAACTCCTTTGCTATTCTTTCTCTTGATTATCACTTTGACCGAATGATCCTTGCCTTTTAAGCATAGGCCGAATCCCCAAAGGAAGGTGTTGATCTCTTCAAATGTTGTGTTAAGGAGCTTTTAAAAGAGCTTACTGGTTTCGGCTATTTAAGAGATTTGGTATATACAAGAGCAAGCAAACATTTTAGGGACTTGGAAAAGATAGGTAAGCAAGAAGGTAGTTTCGGCCAAGGGCCATGTCTTTAGTATTCTTGTGTTGGCCAATCCTAATAAGTTGTGAGTAGGGTTTTTGTCAACACCAAAAGCAAATGATAGTTTTCGCATCTTTTAGCAAGTCAAATGGCTGTTGATTTTCGGCCATAGACTATACTTTGAGTTTAGTGATAATCGAGTGTTGAACATGGCTTTAAGGATGGCTGAATATATATATAAGGCCATAATGATGTGTTCTTTTTCTGTGTAGCTAGTATTAAGGAGCACAAAGGAGTCTTTCAGGAATTGAAGTGCTCAAGGTAAGTGGCTGTGCTATTCGGCCTAAGGCCATGATATTGGTACAGTGTAACCGATTTCGGTTATGTATTCTAGGGGCTAATCGATAAAAGTAAAAGAAGCTTTCAAGAAGTTGATATTAGAATCGATAGAGTAACAAAAGCTTTCGGGATTTTAGTCGATATTAGATTCGATGAGTCAGAACCTCGCTATAGTCAGGTGCATAGTTATCGTACTGTTCTTTTGCTTGATATATGTATTGTAAGTATTATTTTATGTAAACGTATGAGTTGTGCATGTTAGCCGAAATAAAAGCTAACAGTATGGATACTAAGGTAAGTGATCGAATAATCAAGTTAGTGATTACGATATTAACCTGTCAGTGATTTGCGATAACAATTAATTATTGATGAATGTAAAATAAAGTGTATAGACTATGTGAATATGGGCTTTGCAATTGTATATTTTTGTGTATGGACTATGTGAATATGGGCTTTGTAATTGTATATTTTAATATATATGGACTATGTGAATATGGGCTTTGTAATTGTATATTTATGTATATGGACTATGTGAATATGGGCTTTGTAATTGTATATTTATGTATATGGACTATGTGAATATGGGTTTTGTAATTGTATATTTTGTGTATGGACTATGTGGATATGGGCTTTGAAATTGTGTATTTATGGGTATGTATTGTGTGGATATGGGCCAAGCCCATATGTGAGGACATGTGTATTAACTATGCACTGAGTCTTGGTGACTCACTCAATTTTTCTTAACCCTTTCAGGTGGCGCGTAAAGCTTGGACCGGGTCGGAAAGGATACAAAGGTGGCCATGAGGAAATGGACTTTTATGAAAAGGGACATTTTGTTTGATTTATTAAGTATCAACATTTTCAGTATTTTGATTAAATGTTAAATGTAAAGAAGCCCACTAAAGTGTTTAAGTACCTTTATTAAGTAGCTTTATTATTATGCCCAATTATGGAAAGATAGTTTAAAGGTCGATTACAAATGGTTTTATTTTCTCAAGTAAAGTTTAAATCCGATATTTTTATAAAAAAAAACTTCGATTTTCACTTAGAATATTACAAGTCACGAAAATGTTTTATTAAACTCAACAAAATTTTCAACGGTTTATCTCTTAAGTAAGAATGTTTTTCGAAAGTGTTCCGCAGTGGCATTCCAAATTCGGTCGAAGTAAATGGGCCGGGTTTGGGGTGTTACAGATCGACTAAATCAAAGCTTTGATACCACTAAATTTTAACACTTCATACCAAAATCAATTGCTGGCCCTTAGTATCAGATGCCACAAGAACCTATTAAACTTTTCCATACATCCTTAATTGAATTTACATTCAAAATAACTTATTCAATTAGGCTTATTCGCCACTAATACATATACTAAGAAAATTTATAATAATTTCCTATGGCCTTAGTTTTTGTGTACAATTTCACTATTCAAATATGTACTACAATCATTATGTTTTCTTAAACTCCCAAGATCTGACCTCTACAGGTGCCACTTTATATACATGTACATCTCTTACTATGCTACACTACTTAGGTGATGGCTGGCTTGGTCCTTCCACTCACTTCTCTTGTCTCGCTTTATCCTGCGATTAAACAGTGAAATCTATAAGTTCTGATGAACTTAGTAAGAATATATTGAACAATATAATATAATCAATTTGCAAAAGAGCGATAAGAAATAAGTATTAGGCAAAGATTTTGACTCCTTGTCTCCTCTTGATATATCACAGATTTTACTGTAGTTGAGGTAATCTATCCATTTCCCATACAGCTTTTGGTTTTTTATTCGTTCTTCACTATTCTTGACAAATTGTTGTCTGCGTAGTAATCAACTGACTTATTCTGCCCCTGGCAGACCCTTAACCGCGGATCCCTATGGTTCAGCTCTGCTTGATCACTGATTGCTATTTCAAATCCTCATATTGTGTTGACGATCTATTTCGAACGACCAACCATTTGCTCCCTCTTGTACCTACAATGTGCCAATGGTCCATTCATTGGCCTAGGACTCTTCTAGTTACGCCAATAGGCTTTTTGCTCGTATCTGCTTCTCCATAAGATTCGTCGTTTTTCTGGCGAGCTCGATTGTCTTATTGTTGGTCACATTTTGCATCGCCTTTGACAAATCCCTTTATTAACCTAGAGATCCACACCCTTCAGGTGTACCTTGCTAATGCATACTTATAGTTTAGTGCATCATTAACTCTACTATTTCTTTTTTAGCCCATGGGGTACCTTCTATATGGTGAACATCCCTACTGGAGTCCTACGTCTTTTATCTTGGAGAACCTTCAGTATTTAATGATCCGACATACTTTTCAAAATGTCTTAATGTCATGCCACCATGGTTTGACACAGTATAGTATTCATGTTTAACATCTTGATAGAATACCTATTCTTACATACCAGTGGATTCTATTGGTTGCATTAGTCAAGCTAAGATCTTACACCTTGCTCGTCTTTTATTTCTTTAGCCCTGACGGATCACCTTGTGTTTACTGTCTTGGTGGGCTATCTATTTCGTGTTTATCGTTCCAGCAAACTACCTCTGTGGATGCCATAGGGCCTCTCCCCCATGGTCTTACACTGATCCACCATCTTGGCATACTTTCTTATGATGTCATGGAGTCTTTAATCCATGGTCTTACTCATTATACTTGGTTATCATAGCATCACTCATCTATGGTCTTACACCTTATACCGAGTCACCGTGGCATCTTTCATCTGTGGCTTACGCCATAACCATGCTATCATGGCATCTTTCATCCATACTCTTACGCTGTATACTGTCGTTGCGGTAAATACCATTCTATTATTTCATTTCTTGAATCCTCCTCCCATTACCTCCCTTTCATCACCTAACCTTAATGCTCAAACATCACAGTGTTCCCTCTGTAAGGTCCAAAACATCACCCGAGGTGATAACTAAGGGCTCACTCCCTATTTCCATCGTAGCTTCATCTATCCTATAGGGGTTTTTCCCTAGATATCATGCAATATATGCATCTAATCATCATCTACCTTAAGGCAACATAAACTAGCCTATCATGACACTACAATCCTACCCATACATAGATTACTTATACATTCCCTAGTTCATGCAAGTAACATAACATATTCCATCACCCAGAAGAAAGTTACAAAAACTCATCTTATTTTCTTATCCTTATCACCAAGGCTTGCCCAAATTCTAGTGTTTCCTTACACCTGGTAGCTTTCTCTCGATATTTCCTTCATTTGAGATATCTATGCCTACGTTTATTGTAACATGCAAAGTCTCCCACGACTACAACCTCTTCTCCTTCAAGACGGTTGAAGAAGATGATGATAATTTAGAAGGGAAGAAGGTGTAAACAAGCTTAAAGAATTCCCCCTTCTCTCGTCCTTCTACCTATATATATATATTCTCATGGCGCGATCTTCATAGTCTGTCACCACCACACAATCCTAATTATTATTTTTCCCACTATGTAACTAGTCAGTTCAAATCCAACCAAACCAAGTTAGGAGTCCAACTTTCTCCTAACTAGCCACTAGATTCTCAAGATTTCTCACTAATGTCCCTAACTTCCTATTACTATTAAATCAGCTCCCCGACTCTTCCCAGAGTTTGAGTATTTTGGGAATTTGGGTGTGACAACTCCCCCACCTAACTCGGGGGAAGTCTGAAGCAACCACCAAATAAAATTGTCCTTTTCTGGTTATCTCTGTTGGGAAATGAGCCTATATTGTAGTAAACATGTAATTATTTTCTATGTATTTGAACAATGAATAAATAGATAAAGTTAATTTCACATTTTATTGTTATATCTTTTATGTTTTCTTTCACGTTTTGCATGCATATAAAATTGTTACAACAAAATATTAGCTCATTGATTATCTAAGTTCAAGCTGATGATAAGTGGCATTGTAAGAATGTTTACATTACGAGAAAGATAACTTACTTTAGTATATAATCCAAATGAGTCTGTAATCCCGTAAAAGAATCAAAGTGGGCATTCGATTCAAATACTTTGAAAGATTATTATGTCGTCTACAATTTCAATTGGGGAGATGACTAGTCTTGGCTATCATAGTAGATGGATCCACGGATAGAGACATAGATGCATTCATTGGAATAGTGATACATTGGGCTAGAGCCAAGATGAATTAAGTCTAAAATTGTTTGTGAATTAATTCACTTGTGACATTTATGTATGATTTACCCAAATCCTGAGTTTGTCATTGACCATGCCTTTGTAACTCATGTGCTTTGATATAAGTGGAAGCTTATGCTCTAAAGATGATCAAGACTATAATCGGTTGTTGGATATATGACTTGTGTATGATGTAACACCCCTAGACCTGGCGTAGACGTTATGGCCGAATCTGGGAATGTCACATCAAAGGCATAATTCAAAACGATTTTGCTAAGTTAAAGTTTAAGGCCTAAAAGCCTAAAATCCTTGAATCTTGTTAAGTAATGATAAAAGCCCATTTTATTATTTTAAGTATTTCGTAAACCATGTTTAAACATAAGAAATTTACTCAGGTTTAATAATTAAGTAAACAGTTGAAACAACAAAACTCAAAATCCAAAGTCAAATTGGAGTACAAGACCTTATTACATCCAATAAAAATAAAGTAATTAAATCATGTCTTTTGAAACAAATAAATAAAACTTCTAAGTATCTTGTAGTGTGGCCATCTCCTAGTCCTCTCCCATGTTAAGCCGTCTACTGAGGATCACCTAAAACATTTAATAAAAAGGGGGCTGAGTTTCGAAACTCAGTGTGTACGACCCTTGGTAATCCAGTCAACATACCATTATCACATTGGGCCTAAGCCCTATCAAAAATGGTGGTCTTGGGCCTTAGCCCACAATGACCTCATATCACATCAGTATCACATGAATGCAATGCACCCATCCGAAATCCAACCCTACACTCCTGTGGGGATATAAATATCAACCCACCCATCCCTACACTCCAAAGGTAGCACCAGCAGTGACACTACTCAAACGTTGTAGCAAAGCTTCTATAATGGGCTTAAAGCCACCGGTGGATCCATTGTCGTCAAGCGACTATGCGATCCTCACATATCTTCCTTCGTATCATCAAAACCCACCCAAGTGCAACATATGTTTCATGAATGCAACATGCACATTTTCACACATTCAGCACTTAGGGGTATTTTGGTCATTTCACTACCTAGGGGTATTTCTGTAAATCTACTCTACAAGGGTATTTAGGTAATTCCACAAATTAAGGGTACTATGGTAATTTTACAAATTGGGGGTATTTTAGTAATTTTGCAAATCAGGGGTATTTTGTTCCCTCTCGGGTTTTAGTTAAGAACTTTGGCCCATTAACAAGTCCTTGCGGCTAAAGTGAATAGACACTATGCACCAGGTAGGATCCCAGAGAAGAGAAGGTGGGTCGCTAGGACCGCTTAAGTACCAAGCTCCCCCTAGATCCAATCCTAGACATGCATATGTCCATTGCCACACCTAGCGACTTGTCCACAGACATCTTTGATTATTAGATTAAGTTTTATGCGATTTAAGAATTTATCAGAGCTAGGCCTAGAGTCCACTAAAACCCTAGCACGCATTTTTAAAACTCCATAAAGCCCACTAGGCCCATTCATGTCCATATAACCCTTTAAACCCCATCATGTTTATATAGCCCATTAGGCCCAATCTTATTCAAATCATACAACCATATCAATCGAACATTCAATTTTCACATATCAACTCTTGCCTATTTGGGCCACGAGCTCGGCAGGCCCATTATAGTGGCCCGAGACCATGAGATCGCTCTCTTGGCCCTGGCAAACGTATCGGTGTTCCCACACGAATGTTTGGACGCTCGTGTGGTTGCCTGCACCAACCTTTCGGCTTTTCGGCTTTTTGGTATTTCGAGTTTTTTGGCATTTCGGCTTTTGCCAATTGTCGTGCGTGAAGTGTATGTACACACCTGGTTATTACGACGTGCTACCCTATCCTTAGCCTTGAACCTACAACCAACCATCCTCCAATCAGTCTCACATATCTAACCAAAATATTTACCAAAAGCCGAAGCCTTATCGTAACCTTACCGTGTGCCACTGGTTCTAGTAGCCCTTCCTTAGCTACTATTCACGAGTATTCCCTAGATTTGCACCCACGCATACACCATCAAAATTCGAGTGACTCATAATCCACACAAGTCACCCCTATGGATCATACTTACATTCGGCCACTTACTTAAACCATAATCAAGACGAGTACATGTACCACTTGCTAACGATCCTTACCACGCTTGCGATCTTTGAACCCTACCCTTGTTAATACAAGGTTAATGACAAGGAGATGTTAGATAGCCCTTCGGCTTTTAACAAAACACACTAAGGAGGTTGACTGAGTACTTACCAAATCCCACCTTTAATCCTGCAGCCTAGATAGCTACTGAACGAGATCCAGCTTTAAAAACTTGATTAAGAGTAGATAACAGCAACCGAATTGTGATGGATGAAAAATAACAAAGAATCAGCACAAATAGGGATTTCGACAAAAAGGGTTGATGGTAATTTGGCAATGGAAGAAACCAATTGAGGGGGGAAAAATAAGAAAAAGAAAATACGGAAACTCAATGAACCTCTCAAGGGAATTCGGCAATAGGAGAAAAGAATGAGGGGAAGAAACAGAAGAAATAATAGAACCCAAGGAACCTTTCAATGAATTCGGCTTTTTATAGCCAAAACCGAATCCTACCTTCCCCCACAGTCCAATTCGGCACTAACACATCCACACCTCAATCCCCTATCTTTTCTCTCTTATCTTTATCTTAAATTTCTCTCCTGAACATTCCCTTCCAAAGTCCACTCTAGCGCCACTACCTTTCATTCATGTGCAAAAATAAAACTCCTTAATTTGCCACTTTTAAGCCTTGAACCTTGGACCTCCCTTGCCTACTAATGACACCACCTCCCTGCTCCCTAAGTGGCTCTACTTTGCCACTACACCTTCTTCTTCATTTATTTAAAAGGCCTAGTAACTGAAGTCACAGTTCCCTTGGGCTTAAACCAAAATTTTTCCTATACCCTTACTTGATCCCAGGACATCTCCAACACCTCTAGACACTCCACATTCATTAACCCTCAAAGCCCACATGCCAATTGTCATTTTCTAGCCCACTTAAAATTTTTTCGAGACTCAAAGCCCAATAGGTCCAATTCTACTAGGCCCAAATTTGGGGCGTTACATATGACATGACTTTACTAGAAACAATGGAATTCATAGCTCGATTAAAATGATATCCTTTCATTAGCATTGTGTAGATTGATAAATATGGAATATGGTTGATCTGCTGTCAAATGTAGTAGTTAACTTGGGTAATTTTCACACTTAAAGAGCTTATTTTCTATACAATTTAGGATTTTATATTACAATTTTGGTATTCAGGCTTTAGGATTAAATATTAGTAAAATAATTGTTTTTAACATATTTTATAAGTGTTGTGACCCAATATGCCGGCATGAGCCTTAGTGTAACACCCCTAACTCGAAACCGTCGCCAGAATAGGGTTAGACGCATTACTAAACATTCAAAACATTTCACATCCATTTAATCGACACAAAGTCAAACACCAATCAATCATATGCAAATACGAGCATATAGTCCCATATCGAAGTCTACGAGACCTTAAACATGTGTTAGAAAGAGGTCGGGACCAAACCGAATACATACGAAAAATCTCAAAAATTTAAACATTTCTCAAAACTGCAGAAATCACATGCCCGTGTGGGTAGGCCGTGTGCCTCCGACGGGCCTCAGACACGCCCGTGTGTCTAAGCCGTGTCAAAACAGGGCATACACGGTCTGAGACACGCCCGTGTGCCTCACCCGTGGTGGACACTGACTTGGACCACTCGGCCAGTCACACGCCCGTGTGTCCAGCCCGTGGTCGCTACTGACTTGTTTGAAATTTAACCACGAGGGACACGGTCGAGCCATACGCCCATGTGCTCAACCGTGTGGGGTAGTTATAGGCCATTTTCAAGGCCAAACTACCTTCCACACTTTGGAATCACCAACACAATTCAAATTTCAGGCATTTATAACCCCATTTGCAACCAAGACATACCATTATATGCACCAAATAATCATCATCAACAACATCTATTTTCATACTCAATCTCATCACAACAAATCCATCCAAAGTATCAAATGTACATCTCTTAACACATATATCAAGCATCATGTAGTCCATACCATAAATCCACATTTAGATCACCATGCTCACCAACCAATTCAAGCATACTATATACCACATTCACCATTTCCACAACTTCACAAAATAAACATCAACATAACTCACTTTTAGGCCATATCACATGGAAAAGTGTATACAGACATACCACCTTGACTAGTCTATACATGCCATATTCAACTAAACACATCTTCAAAAGTACCAAAATAGATTATCGATAGTGTGATAGAGACGTTGACGATTCCCGGATCTGAGCTAGCTTTACTAACACTACAAAACAAAGAAACAAATCACACAGTAAGCTTTCAAAAGCTTAGTAAGTTCGTAATATAACACACATTACTCAATAAATACAATCACCATAAACAAATATAATCCATCACATAGACCAACTTGCTAATACACATATACCATTTCATCCGTAACTAATATGCTTACTCATCTATCCATATATCCGTTTACAATTTCATCAACCACATAGGTTCCGTACGTACCTTAGCCATCACTTAGATGTCAATCTCATATGCTACTCACAGCTCAATACTTCAATCGATCAAACTTCATTAACTCTTCGATTCAATCACACACTTAGTGCCCAGTCATAGCTGAATCTTAATTAACATCACATACTTAGTGCCTAGATACAAAACCAAACTTAATTCGGCATCGCACACACAGTGCCTAAAGTTGAAGCTTCCATTACTTCGCACACACAGTGCTATTCACCTTTGTGTCGATTTCAATTACGCACACTTAGTGCCACCTTTCTCAATCTCATATTTAACATTTCTAATTCAGTAATTGCGCATTAGTTCAATACTCATCACATAGATATAATTTAACAACTACTATTATATCCGAACTTACCTTAGACGTTGAAATATCGAAGCGATTGATTAATCGAGCACTTTATCTTTGCCTCGATCTCGATTCGAATCCCCCTTTCTTGGTCTATACACATTTCAAATTTAGCTCGTTCAATCACTAATTCATTCAATTTAGTCCACACACATATATTTAGGGCATTCATAAAATAGCCCTTATATTTTCACATTTCGACACTTTAGTCCCTATTTCACAAAATCATCAAATACAGAAAATTTCTTTTCACCCATGCCTAGCCGAGTTCTCTCTATGTTCATACAAGTCCACACATTTCATTTATTTCACATTTTAGTCTCTCAATTTACACTTTTCTCAATTTAGCCTAAATTACTCAAATTCACCAAAAATTCAAAGACAAAGTATGTTAATCTTCCACATATCTTTCATATTTCATAGCCAACTATCACAAAGCTCAAGCATTCATCAATGGCATATCTCAAAATCACCATCAAATTCTAAAATTAAAGCTGGGCTAGCTAGAGCACAAAGCAACAATCACAAAAACGTAGAAATTATCAAAAACTGAACTCAAAATATACCTCAATCAAGAACTCAATGTGCCAAAACCTTCAAAGCTCTTAACCCCTTTCTTTCTTTTCTAATTTCGGTGGATGGATGAACATAATGGGCAAAATTTTGTGTTTTGTTTTATTATATTAACATTAAAACAAAGTTTCTCATTTTGCCCTTCATTAAAACATTATAAATTCACTTAATATATACCCATTTATGTTCATGTCCAGTATTAATGGTCCATTTACAGCATAAGGACCCCTCATTTAAAAAGCCATGACAATTAAGCACTTCAACAATCAGCACACAACTTTTACACTTTATGCGATTAGGTCCTTTTTCATAATTCGACACACTATCGATAAAATTTTCACACAAAAAATTCACACATGCTTAATCACATACTGTAAACACAAAAAATAATATTAAAATATTTTTACCTCGGTTTTGTGGTCTCAAAACCACTGTTCTGACCAAGGTCTAAACGGGCTGTTACACTTAGGTAGTACTAATATGTTTAATTAAGTGTGTAGGATGAATACGTAAAGGCCCAATTGATGTGGAAGAAAGGGACGAGTGATGCACAAGCTTCTCAGGATGTCAAAGCACGAAATAGATGACACAAGTGTATTGGGGTTACATGTAAGTGTACATGATCGTTACAATTAATAAGTAGTAAGTAAAGAGTTATCGTCTCTACAGGGGTTGAATCTATACATTATTTGCAATGCCAACTATAAAACAATTTGGAATAAAGCAAGTAAAAGAATAATGTTGTTGAGAGAAAATAATTATAATATGATTGTAATCAGATTTCAAATACCCATAAAATAAAACAACACATATTGCAGGAAACTAATCGCAGTAGAAAGATTAAAAACAATATTTAATAAATATAACATGAATAGGCTAGAATAAGTATTTCACTTAACAAGGTTTATTGTAAATTATAAAAAGAATATTATGAAAGATCGTGACAATAAGAAAATTTATTAAACCCAATTTTATATTAAGCATAGGCTTCTCTCGATGTTCTATTATGTCCCTAAGTAACCTTGCATATGTCTATGGCAAACTAACCTAGAAATCACCCTTTCTAACATTTTATATAGTTTATGCATACAACGATCATCTTTCAATATCGACATGCTATGCACCCTTTAGGTATTTTGTCTATTAACTAGTACCTCTTCTCAGATAAAATAGCTAATTCATTAACCTACAAATGTTTGCCTTACATTTATAAGCATTAACATGAATTAAACCTAAACGAATGAAACAATCATTTGCACAGAATATTCATAATATAAAAACTAATCAACTCAAATAATGATTCATACCCATTCTAAATAAACAAAAATAAGTCATGATTTATTTAAACTGAAACCATAAAGATGAAATGTAAACATGTCTTTCAACACAAAAAACAACAATTAACAATAAAGAGAAAGGGTAGAAGAGTAGTTGAGGGGGAGTATACAAGGCCATTGCACAATAAGAAGAGAAAACAATTGGATTATAAGGGGTTATCAGTGACTGTTTATTGAAGCTTCTCATGATGTCTCTTTTTATCTTATTTATGTTAAATCACCTATGTAACATTCCGTCCGATGAAGCCCTGCTGTTTGAATTTTTTGTAGAAGTAAGACATACAGAGTAAGCTTAGAGTAAGAAAGTATTAAATTCAACTAAGTATAAGAATTTTTTAAGTGCACCTTATGGCGAAGTCTGCATTAGGCAAGCTTGGTGGTTTGGCGGACTCTTCTTAAGAGTATATGCCACCCCAACTGTTAGATAAAATGTTAAGCCCTTAGTGTTAAGACATTATTTTGAAAGAGCCATATGCTTTATTATTATTTTATTTATCTTGGTTGAAAAATCTAGTTAGACGAACGAGAATTTGGTTATTATAGAACTAAGTTTCTGTAACATGTCAAACTCGCATTTATGAAGAGAGAGAAGTACTTAATCATAAGGGATGAGGGGTTTGAAGGGAAATCAGACTTATCCACTAAGTTTTTCCTTTCACGTATATTTGTATAAAGCAAGCTTTGGCTTCCTGAGCAAGTTTTATGCTTTCTTTGGAAACCATATTTTCTTTCCAAAACTCCTTTTACAATTTGTCTCCTGAAAAACTCTAGACTTAATATTTGCTTGAAGACTTGGGTTCGTAGTACTTAGCTAACTCCACCATCATTTGGTGCCTGGTAAATATCGATGAAACTCAAGTTATTTTCATGGTTAATTATGGGGCCCTAGGGTTTTATGCTTTAACACTAGTTTGAGGTGTAAGGGAGGAAACTTCCAGATTCTAGGTTTCTTGTTAATATCCATATTTAACTTGTTTACTTTTTTTGGTAAAATGATATGATAAGTTAACTCTTCATATGCTCAAGAAACTCTTGAAAACTCTCGTGATAAGGGTTAGAGTCCTGTTGTATGATCTTGCTACATTTCTCTGGTGAGTTCCTTCTTACTTCCACGTATTTGTATTATGTTTCTGTTTATGTTTGATTGAGGTATAAGCACTCTTATCACATAAGATGGAATGTTGTGCATGAGTAATGAAGGTTCGTGGCTATAAATATGAGTTATTTGTCTGTGTAAATAGAGTAAGGGCCTTTCTTTGTGTTTAAGCTATCACCCATTATTTCTGGAATGAAGAATATGAATTAAGTTATGAAAATGAAATCATGGCTATGCTTTCAATGAAATGACCATTGAACTGGAAGATCACAATACATGAAAAGGGATCATGTAGCCTTTGGTAGGACATGTGTTAATGCAAACCAGATTGGCAAATCATGATGGAACAAATGAAATGAATGACTAAGGCTCGATCATGAACTTGGGAGTGGCTAACACGAAGGAGTTTGTCTGCATGATTGCATGGGCGTAGTGTATGCACCAAAGGAATAGTGTCTGTAGTAACATCTATTAGTGAATGGTATTTTCCAATGGGCAAATTGTATGGCTTGTTGAGTTGGAAAGGTTTATTGGTATTATATATATAGCAACTGAGATGTATGTTCTAGAACTCACTAAGTTCTTTGAACTTATTTAGTTACATTTCCTTCTCAAGATCGCTGACGAAGTAAAGGACTTCTCAAAGACTGTAATAACCCTAACCCATCTTCGTTATCCAATTAGGGTTACAAAATGTTACTAAGCAATTCAGGACATTTCACTTTATTTCAGAATAGTTAAAAAATAATTTATAACCTATAACAAATAGATCAAATCATGGTATAAATACATCTATGGGCCTTAAAATGGGCTTACGGGGTCCTAAAAATAGTTTGAGAAACATCCAGGATCCAATCAGAACAAATCAAAAAGTTTCAAAAAAAATTTAGAAAATTTCAAAATAGGTGTCACACAACCATGTGACTAAGCCCAGACCGTATGCAAATTCAAAGTCAGGACACACGGCTGTGTCCCAGCCCGTGTGTTCACCCGTGTGAGTATTCAAAATAGGGTCACACGACCATGTCACAGGTCGTGTGTATATTCAAAGTTGGGTCACACAGCCGTATCGCAGCCCGTGTTAGACCGTGTGACAACCTGGTTTGGCTCACATGGCCATGTCATAAGTCGTGTGCTAGGTCATCTAGATACTGCACCTAAAATAAATAATTACACAGGGTCATGCATGGAGATCATGTGTGGCACATGACCATGTGACAGCTTGTGTCCCAAGCTGCGTGCACCATTTTTTACTCATAAATCAAGCAATTTCATACACCATTCCCTGTACAACAAGACATAACATATCTATATCATTCCTAGGTTCAAAAATACATTCAAATAATCAATTACATGCTAAAATTTCATCCATACAATGCCTAACAATATGCCATTCAAAGGTACCACAATTAAAGATTAATAATTCAAATAACCAAGCCAAAAAGAACACATGAAATTAATCACCTATTCATAATCAAACTTCAACCAAAATGATACAAACATGAACACTTTCATCAAGTATCATTATATGCATCAAGACCTAAAACATAGTCTTAAGGCTTACAACCTTAGCACATCAAATAATACATTCAAAATAACCATTTCACTAGTATAGGCTATATAGAATAACATTTACATATTCACAATAAAGCACCTATATATACATGCCACATCCCAAAATGAAATATAAAAGCTACCAAATAGCTGGATGGAGTGAACTTTCTTCCGATCCATCTTGTTAGTTCGCAACTTTGACAACTACAAAAGAACATAAATGAAACAAGTAAGCTAATGGACCTTTGTAAGTTCATAGTTTAAATCATCAAACTAAACTTACCTTAATTGATATAAAAAATATAAGGAGATAACATATATTTCTTGATAACCAAATACACATTCAACAATCTCATTAGTTCATGATCACATATCAACATAAACATGATAACTCACATCACAGTTAACCTACCAATTATATAGTTAACATATCATCTATATAGATGCTCTCATATATAAATAATTATTTCATTAAATATTTAACACTTTCAAATATATTGAATATGCAGCACATTTAAATCCACAAGTCAACTATACGTTTCATAAACATTTAGCCCGATGAACTAAGTAACTCGACTCAAACACTAGGGTAACTACACCACACCAGAGGCACCGAAGTGCTAGCAGAGGAACAATGTGCAACTAGAGGCATCAAAGTGCAAACAGAGGCACCGAAGTGCAAATCCCATACAAGCGTGCATACTAACACTATTGGCATGTCAATCGTATCCTACATGATTTCTATGTTCAACCAGGTAGTAAACATGATTTCATTACTTTTTCATCTCTTCAGAGGCACTTCATCATTTCCGTACTCATATTGTAATTCTATTATAATTATGCCCATAATGTAAATTCACCAAAAATACTACCATCATTTATACATTTCCATACATACTTAATTGCACATTCTAATATATATATAACTATTGAAGTTTCACATATTTATCTACTATTAAATAGAAAAAAATAAATAATCACAAGCAACTTACATCTACATATTGAAATACTATGAACTTACCTACGATTCACTTATGGTTTAAACACAGGGACTACTCCGCAATTTCCCCTTTCCTCGGATATTGTCTTTTTGGTTCAGTTATTGTTATGCAATGAACTAGGGTCGAATGAAGCTTGAAGGAATTGTCTATGGTGGTTTCGGTGGAGAACAAAAACAATTGAGGAAGATGACACAAATTTTGTTTTTGTTTTCTTTCATTTATTAATTCAATTACTACTTTACCCTTAAAATTTAACTAAATAATTAACATAGCATGTCCATACGTGTCCATTAACCACCATTTAGGTTTAATTACTAACCATGTCCATTAATTTGATTTTTCTTTAGCAATCAAGCACATTTAACTAATAAAATTTACTTTAGCATTTATTACAATTTAGTTATTTTTCTTAAATTAACTAAGTAAACATTAAAAATTTCTTCACTAAAACTTAATACGACCCTAATGTAACTCTATAAACATTGACTAAACCATAAAACACAACTTCACTTCTTCTGACACCATTGAAAAATAGATGTTACAACTCTCCCCTTAAAGAAATTTATGTCCTCGAAAATCTTACCAGAAAAAGGGTTCGAATATTGAGATTTCATGTTTTCTTCCATTTCTCACGTCACTTCTTCTATCTCATGTCGATGCCACAAGACTTAAACTAATAGTACAAACTTATTTCTCAACTCTTTTATATCCCGACCTAAGATTTTCATCGATTCCTTATTGTAAGTCAAATCGAGTTGTATTTCAATTTCATCCGTAATTAAAACATGCAACGGATCAGAATGGTAATTTCAGAGCATCGAAGCGTGAAAAAACATTATGAATTCTGTAAAGTTTCGGGTAATGCCAAGCGATACACTACAGGTCTGATTGTTTCTAACACTTCATACGGTCCGATAAATCTGGGATTGATTTTTCCTTTTCTGCCGAAACTTAATAGTTTTTTTCAGGTTGAGACTTTTAGAAACACATTCTCTCTGACAGAAAATTCTATATCGTTACGTTTCAAATCAACATAAGATTTTTGATGATCAGATGTAGCTTTCAAATTATCTTGGATAACTCTAACTTTTTCTTCAGTTTCCCTAACTAAATCAACCCCAACTATCTTTCTTTCATTCAATTCTGACCAATATAACGAACTTCTACTGTAACACCCCAAACCCGGACAAGACACCACGTCCGAATCTGGTATGTTACGGGGAAAACGTGTTTGAGAGGTTAGATTTTTTCACTTAAAAGTCAGGTGAAACCATGGTGTATTTGAAGAAAATTTGAGTAGACTTGTTTGAAATCGAATGGTGTATTTGAAACCCAAAATTTTGAAAACTTACCCAACAAGTGTAGTTAAAAGCGAGTTGATTTCATTTAAAACTTCAATAGTTTCTTAGTGTTACTTAAAACATTTTTAAACTTGGTAGAAAATCGAGTTTGATTTAAAAATCATTTGAGTTGACTTAATATCGAAACATAGTATAATACCCGATGGTATAATTGAAAACACATTGCGTTAAAATTTTGAAATCCTTGTCGTTCCAAGTTTTAGTAAAGTTCATACCAAGTTACTTTGTTAAGGCATATTAAAAATCAACTCAAAACATAAACAACATAAAACATAATTTTAAAGGCCTTTTACAAATCCAAAATAAACCCAAGTAAGTAAATAAACTAAAGTACCCAAATTATAGAGTCTGAGTAAAACTTTATTCAGCATGGCATAAGCACCCCGAGTCCATCCCGGCTCCATGTCCGCGTCTACGAGTCACCTGAAATGTCAAAGGAGAGGGTGAGTCGAATGACTCAGTGCGTAAATCCTGCTCCTGATAAAACAACATGCTAACACACATCATACATAGCAACATAATTAATGCAACCCGATCATAACCATCCGTATCACCTTTTCTACCCCGTGTGGTACCAAACCACTGGTGGTGCCAAACCACTGGTGACCCAAAGTCACGAATAATCCAGTGATGGGGCCAACCCATCGCGTGATACCAAATCACTAGCGACAAACCCGTATCTCACATGTGGGGCCAACCCACGGTGGTGTCAAACCACAGGGACGAGTCGCAATGAGGTGCCAAACCTCTGGTGTCCCAAAGACACAATGTGGTACCAAACCACTGGTGACCGCAGTCACAAATCCGATGATGGGGCCAACCCATCGTGTGATACCAAATCACTAGCGTCAATCCCGTATAATCAACTGTGGGGCCAACCCACCGTGGTACTAAGCCACTGGGACGAGACGCTGAGGTGCCAAACCTCTGGTGACCCAAAGTCACAAAATATCACTGTGGTACCAAACCACTGGAGGTGCCAAACCTCTGGTGTCCCAAATACACAGTGTCCCAAAGACACGGATATCATCATCGCCCTCCACTCATATCACCCATACATGTCATACTAACTCATGCACAATATGCAAATCATGTACCTCATGCAAACATGCCCAACATTGCATCTCATGGCATATATATAGCATAGATCATAATATCCAAGGTATCCATAATATAACTTGTAATAAAGTAGACTTACCCGGATCCGTACACATACCCCATTTGGGTATCCAATTAACCATCGTACTGATATGGTTTTTAACAGGCAAACAGGTTTATTAAAACATTACTAGGTATCAGTGTGTTAGTTTACACACCTGGTATACACGAGTCTAAAAAAAATCCCAACGAACGATCTAAGTCCCTCGATTCTCTGGTTCCTATAATCGGCCAAATAAGAGCATTAGACAACTTATCCCATTCGGCCAAGACCATCTCACCCCAAAAGAATCAATATCAAACCCCTACCTTTATACCGATTTGGTTTCCTACCAAATCTCGAATCAAGTGATTCCCTTTGACAATCGGCCACCCCTAAAAGAGAATAGCTAAGCCTTAATAATCTTGACTTAATCGAAACCAAAAGATTGGGTGATTAATGCCAAAACCAATCACTTACCACAACCTCTGCTCCAATCGGTTAATAGAGTAGAAACTCCTCTTGGTTACTTTCAATATCCAAAGATCCTATATGAAAAGGTTAAACAAATGATTAACTTATTTCAATCTACAACCATCATAGGCTTTGAACAAACCGCAACCAATATAATACTTCGAGAAGAGAGAGATGGCCATTCGGCCAACCACTTACCCCAACACCAAACACCAAGAATTCGGCCACAAGAACCCCTAGGAGAAAAGGGAGATATTCGGCTAAGTTGAAGACTAATGGAAGAGAAAAGGGATTCGGCTAGAGTAAACAAAAGAATTATGTGTTCGAAAGAAAAAGAGAATCGGCCAAAGTCTTGAGAAGAGAGAGAAAAAAAATGAAAAAGAGATAGGTGCTTTTCGGTTTTGAGAAGAAAGAAATGGAATGGATGAATGAAGATTTCGGTTTAGGGGCAAGGTAAGTTTCGGCTTTAGTGTTTCAAAAGAGGAGAAAAATGGAATATGAGAAGAGAGAATACAAGTTTCGGTTTACACACCTGAAAGAAAGGGAGAGATGAGTATTCGGATACCAAGATGTTTGAGGAAACAAAACAAAAATTCGGCAAGGCTGCTTGTGTTTTTCGGTTCAAGAAGAAAATGTGAAGAAGCTTTGTTGAAGAAATTCGGCTAACAAAAGACTAAAAAGGAAACTTTTGCTCTTGACCAAAAGTGACCGAAAATATGCACCAAAATGCCAAGGTACATTCGGCCTCTCCCCCCTTTCCCACACTAAGCCGTCACTTCCCCACTCCCAACTCCCTAAAATTCGGCCATAATCCCCACAACCACTCCAAGCCACAAGTTCAAAATAGTTTGAACAAGTCTCCCTCCTACTTTCACTCTCCACCCACCAAGCCACCATTTGACCAAGTCCAAGGAGGAATTTAAACTTCATCCAACTCTTCCCTCCTATGCCGTCCAAAAATGAACCAAAAAGTGAGGTCTTTGCGGCTTGAACACAAGACCTCCACCCCATGCATTTGACGCCACACCAAGCTCCCAAGTAGCGCATGCCTTGCCATCTTGCCAGCTCCTCTTGTGTGCAATAAAACTCAAAATTATTTTCTTAAACCCCAACTCTTTCAGCTCCCCACACCTAAGGCTCAAAAACTAAATTTTTCCCATTCCCTCAGGCTTACTCCTAGCCTACAACTAAGCCCCAATACAACACAAACAACAACACAGCACACTAAACTCATGCAATACCATGCCACAACAAAATAGCCCCTAACCCGGGATATTACAGTTCTACCCCCCTTAAAAATAATTTCGGCCTCGAAATTACCTGATCAGAAGAGTTGCGGGTATTGCTGTCTCATCATATCCTCGGGTTCCCACGTAGCTTCTTCTACGCCATGATTCCGCCAAAGTACCTTGACCAAAGGTACAGAACTTCCATACGCAGAACCTTCACCTCCCGATCTAGAATCGCACGGGTTCTCTTCCCATAGTCGATCTGGATTTACCTCGATCTCTTCCACTGCTACCACATGCGATGGATCTGAACGATAACGCCGAAGCATCGAAACGTGAAATACGTCATGAATCTGACTAAGCTCTGCTGGCAACTCAAGCTGGTACGCTACTGGTCCCACTCGTCTCAATACCTTAATACGGCCCAATAAACCTCGGACTTAGCTTGCCTTTCCTCCCGAACCTCAACACCTTCTTCCAAGGCGAGACTTTCAGGAAAACTCGATCCCCCACAGCAAACTCTATATCTCTTCGCTTAAGATCGGCATAAGACTTCTGCCGGTCCGAAGCTTCCTTCAATCGAGCTCGAATCAACTTAACCTTGTCTTCTGCTCTCAAAGAACCAACTCGGGTCCCAACAATCGGCGTTCACCTAACTCCGTCCAACATGTAGGTGAGCGACACTTCCCTACCATACAACGCCTCATACGGTGCCATCTTGATGCTCACTTGATAATCGTTGTTGTAGGCGACCCACTAACGGCGTAAACTCTTCCCAACTACCCACGAAGTCCGAACACAACCTCTCAAAGATATCCTCCAAGATCTGAATAACCTCTCCGATCGCTCGTCGGATCGCGGATGAAAAGTCAGGCTTTGAAATCCAACCGCGTGCACTCGAGCCCGATGCAACGCTCTCCGTAACCTCGACGTAAATCGGGATCCCTATCCGAGATGATCGAAATCGTACACCGTCTTTGCCTCACTATCTCGACACATAAAGCTTTGCCAACCTCTGGAAGTGAATAATCCACTCTCACCGAATAAAATGAGCTGACTTAGTCAGACGGTCCACAATAACCCAAATCGAATCTTTCTTGCTTGGCGTAAGCGGTAACCCACTGACGAAATCCATGGTTATCCTTTCCCACTTCCACTGAGGAATCTTCACAAGCTGAAGCAAACCCGACGGCAACTGATGTTCAGCCTTGACCTGCTGACATGTCAGACACTTCCCAACAAACTCTGTCACCTTTTTCTTCAAGCCAGGCTACCAAAACTGCTCTCTAAGATCCCTATACATCTTGCTACCTCCAGGATGCATAGCATAAGGACTACTATGTGCGTCCTGAAGAATCTTCTGCCTCAGCTCAACATCCTTAGGCATACACGCTTTACCTTGAAAACACAGAACCTCATCACTAGACAAACTGTAACCCTCCAAACCACCATTCTGCACTTGTAACCTCTGCGCTCGTAACCTCATCCTCTAGTTGCTTTCTCTGATCTGCTCAACCCAAGTAGGCTTAACCTGCAGCTCTGCCAGAATACTCCCGTCGTCATACAAGCTCAAGTGGGCAAACAAAGCTCTTAAGTCCGAAACAACCTTACGGCTCAACGCGTCTGCCACCACGTTAGCCTTGCCCGGATGATATTCAATTGAGCGATGTAATCTTTCAAAGAACTCAACCCATCTGCTACTGTCTCAAATTCAAATCCTTCCGAGTCGGTGAGATACTTGGACTCTTATGATCTGTGTAGACTATCGATCTCTCTCCGTACAAGTAGTGCCTCCAAATCTTTAAGGCGAAGACTACAGCCGCTAGCTCCAAATCGTGCGTCGGATAGTTGACCTCATGCGGCCTCAGCTGTCGAGAAGCGTAAGCCACAACCTTACCTTCCTGCATCAGCACACAACCCAAGCCCGTATGTGATGCATCGCAATATACTGTGTATTCCTTACCCGCCTCAGGTTGAATTAAAACCGGAGCCTCAGTCAAAATCTTCTTCAACTTATCGAAGCTTTCCTGCTGTTTCTCAGTCCAAACAAACGTAACTTCTTTCCTCAGCAACTTGGTCATCGGCGCTGCTATTAACGAAACCTCAACAAACCTTCTGTAGTATCCGCCAAACCTGAAAACTTTGAATCTCAGCCACTGACCTAGGCGGCTTCCAATCCAAAACTGCCTCAATCTTACGAGGATCTACCCGAATCCCCTCGGCCGACACTACATGACCCAAGAAAGTCACTTCTCTAAGCCAGAACTCGCACTTGCTGAACTTAGCATAAAGCTGCTTTTCCCTCAAAATCTGTAGCACCACCCGCAAATGCGCATCATGCTCTTCTTCCGACCTTAAGTACACTAAGATGTCATCTATGAAAACCACGACGAACCGATCCAGATACTGCTGAAACACCCTATTCATCATATCCATAAATGCTGCCGGTGCGTTAGTCAACCCGAACGGCATTACCAAAAATTTGTAGTGCCCATACCGAGTCCGAAACGCTGTTTTATGGATATCCGCCTCCTTAACCTTTAACTGGTGATACCCAGACCTCAAGTCGATCTTCGAAAATACCGCAGCACCCTTCAGCTGATCAAACAAGTCATCTATCTGTGGCAACGGATACTTGTTTTTAATCGTCAGCTTGTTCAACTGGCGGTAGTCTATGCACATCCGCATTGTGCCATCTTTCTTCTTAACAAAGAGTACCGGCGCACCCCACGGCGAAACACTTGGCCTGATAAAACCTCGATCCAATAACTCCTGGATCTGAGCCTTAAGCTCCACCAATTCCTTTGGCGCCATCCTATACGGAGCGATAGACACTGGCGCAGTCCCGGGTAACAGATCTATCCCAAACTCTACCTCTCGATCTGGCGGCAAACCCGGAAGCTCCTCAGGAAACACATCAGCAAATTCCCTAACAGTACGAACCTTCTCTACAGCAGACTCTTTAGCCTCCAAGGCATACACATGAACTACATACGCTTCACAGCCCTTTCTGACCATCTTCTCAGCTTTCAGAGCAGATACCACATTAGATAAGTAATCTCTCCTATTACCTATCATAGCCACCTCATCACCCTCAACCGTCTTAAGAACCATGCGCTTAGCCGTGCAATCCAACTTCGCCTGGTACTTCACCAACCAGTCTATCCCAAGAATCAGATCGAACTCCCCAAACGGCAGTTCCATCAGATCAGCAGCAAACACAACCCCTTGGAGTTCTAGGGGTACATCTCTAAACAGTTTATCTACTACTACAGAGTGACCTAGAGGGCTAATTACAGTCATCTGCCTAGAAGATATCTCAGAGTCTAAATCCATGGTCACTACTATACTACTGGCAACATAAGAGTGCGTTGAACCCACATCAATCAAAGCAGTATAAGGAGAACCAAAGATCAAGAACGTACCGGTTATGACATCCGGGTGCGTCGCCCTCCTCTCGGCGCCTCGCGCATACACTAATCCAGTATGCGCATCGAACTACCACACTCGCGCGGTGCTCCACGGCCCCGACCAAAACCATTTCCATTTCTGCCATTACCACGGCCCCTCTGCGGTGGCGGTCCATTATTCCTGAACTGATTACGGCCCTGACTCTCCGACTGAATCCTGGCCAACTTACGCGGACAGTCCCTCACACGGTGCTCCAGAGAACCACACTCAAAGCAACCTTTTCCTCCGGTCCAGCAGCCACCCCAATGAGATTTCCCACACTGATTGCACTGCGACGGTCCCTGCCTAGCAGCAACAAACCTAGCAGGTTGATTCGGCCCACTCGGTCTAGCCCTCTTCTGCGGATTACCCGATGATCCAGACGACCCAAAGCTCCTCTTATGCCTATTTCTGTCCAGATTTTGCCTCACGGACTCCTTAACACCCTCGGCTACCTTAGCCTTCTCAACTAAGATAGCAAACTCGCGCTCCTGCTGAGGAGCAATCAGCAGCCTCAACTCATCTCGCAGACCATCCTCGAAACGAACACACCTCTCATGCTCAGTGGCCACAATGCCCCTGGCATACCTACTCAGCTTCAAGAACTCAGCCTCGTACTCAGAAACAGATTTACTCCCCTGAACTAGCCTCAGAAATGCCTTTCGCTGAGAGTCAATATAACTAGCTCCGATGTACTTCTTTTGATATGCAGCCCTGAAATAATCCCATGTCAGATCCTCTGCTACCACACTGTCTCGAACCGTGAGCCACCACTGGTATGACTCATCCCGAATGAGCGATACGATGCCCTTCAGCTTCTCTTCAGCAGTCAAGTCCAGATCATCCATGATCCGCTCCGTCACCTCCAACCAATACGCAGCAGTGCTGGGAGCAACACCAGAAACACCTCGAAAGAATTCGGCCCCGTTTGCCCGGAGTCGCTCAGGCACAGATTTCCTAACTCCTATGCCACCACCTATACCGGCTACCCTTTCCAACACTCGCAGCATCGCCTGTGACACTGCGTCATCCCCAGTCTAATCTTGGAACTTACCACCTCCAGTTGGTGGCGGAACCGGTATCTCACTTTCTGACCCCTGACCAGATCCTACGGGCTCAGAAACTGTCATCCTACCCCTACCTCTACCACGAGTATTACGACCACGTCCGCCTCGAGTGCTCATGTCTAATATCGCTACGTATCTGATTAAAGAGTTTTATGCATCAGTATTTATTCCACTGTTTTAAAGCAAGTCTTATGAATATTTTAAGGAGATTTGTTCTCGCGAGTTCACAGAGTCCTATCAGTTTCAGTTTCTAAAGTAGTCCTACTATTGCTAAGCATACAATCACAGTACATGAAACCATAAGCAATAGTAAGGGTACTTACCTGGCGAACTGGTGCCGGAGACTCGGTGCCATGCCTTTCAAAACCATACTTTAAAACAAAAGACTATCAAAACGAACTTTTAAAACATTTTTGGGCCTTGGGCCCACAGCCGAGCCTTTGAACTTAGCTCTGATACCACAATTGTAACACCCCAAACCCGGACAAGACACCACGTCCGAATCTGGTATGTTACGGGGAAAACGTATTTAAGAGGTTAGATTTTTTTCACTTAAAAGCTGGGTGAAACCATGGTGTATTTGAAGAAAATTTGAGTAGACTTGTTTGAAATCGAATGGTGTATTTGAAACCCGGAAATTTTGAAAACTTACCCAACAAGTGTAGTTAAAAGCGAGTTGATTTCATTTAAAACTTCAATAGTTTCTTAGTGTTACTTAAAACATTTTTAAACTTGGTAGAAAATCGAGTTTGATTTAAAAATCATTTGAGTTGACTTAATATCGAAACATAGTATAATACCCGATGGTATAATTGAAAACACATTGCGTTAAAATTTTGAAATCCTTGTCGTTCCAAGTTTTAGTAAAGTTTATACCAAGTTACTTTGTTAAGGCATATTAAAAATCAACTTAAAACATAAACAACATAAAACATAATTTTAAAGGCCTTTTACAAATCCAAAATAAACCCAAGTAAGTAAATAAACTAAAGTACCCAAATTATAGAGTCTGAGTAAAACTTTATTCAAAGATGGCATAAGCACCCCGAGTCCATCCCTACCCATGTCCGCGTCTCACGAGTCACCCGAATGTCAAAGGAGAGGGTGAGTCGAATGACTCGATCATGTAAATCCCGCTCCCGATAAAACAATATGCTAACACACATCATACATAGCAACATAATTAATGCAACCCGATCCTAACCATCCGTATCACCTTTTCTACCCCGTGTGGTACCAAACCACTGGTGGTGCCAAACCACCGTGACCCAAAGTCACGATATCCATATTGTGGTGCCAAACCACCGTGACCCAAAGTCACGATATCCATATTGTGGTGCCAAACCACTGGTGACCCAAAGTCACGAATAATCCATGATGGGGCCAACCCATCGCGTGATACCAAATCACTAGCGACAATCCCAGTATCTCACATGTGGGGCCAACCCACGGTGGTGTCAAACCACAGGGACGAGTCGCAATGAGGTGCCAAACCTCTGGTGTCCCAAAGACACAATGTGGTACCAAACCACAGGTGACCGCAGTCACAAATCCGATGATGGGGCCAACCCATCGTGTGATACCAAATCACCGGGCGCTAATCCCAGATAATCAATCATGGGGCCAACCCACCGTGGTACTAAGCCACTGGGGCGAGACGAGGTGCCAAACCTCTGGTGACCCAAAGTCACAAAATATCACTGTGGTACCAAACCACTGGAGGTGCCAAACCTCTGGTGTCCCAAAGACACAGTGTCCCAAAGACACGGATATCATCATCCCCCTCCACTCATATCACCCATACATGTCATACTAACTCATGCACAATATACAAATCATGTACCTCATGCAAACATGCCCAACATTGCATCTCATGGCATATATATAGCATAGATCATAATATCCAAGGTATCCATAATATAACTTGTAATAAAGTAGACTTACCCGGATCCGTACACATACCCCATTTGGGTATCCAATTAACCATCGTACTGATATGGTTTTTAACAGGCAAACAGGTTTATTAAAACATTACTAGGTATCAGTGTGTTAGTTTACACACCTGGTATACACGAGTCTAAAAAAAATCCCAACGAACGATCTAAGTCCCTCGATTCTCTGGTTCCTATAATCGGCCAAATAAGAGCATTAGACAACTTATCCCATTCGGCCAAGACCATCTCACCCCAAAAGAATCAATATCAAACCCCTACCTTTATACCTGATTTGGTTTCCTACCAAATCTCGAATCAAGCGGTGATTCCCCTTTGACAATCGGCCACCCCTAAAAGAGAATAGTTAAGCCTTAATAATCTTGACTTAATCGAAACCAAAAGATTGGGTGATTAATGCCAAAACCAATCACTTACCACAACCTCTGCTCCAATCGGTTAATAGAGTAGAAACTCCTCTTGGTTACTTTCAATATCCAAAGATCCTATATGAAAAGGTTAAACAAATGATTAACTCATTTCAATCTACAACCATCATAGGCTTTGAACAAACCGCAACCAATATAATACTTCGAGAAGAGAGAGATGGCCATTCGGCCAACCACTTACCCCAACACCAAACACCAAGAATTCGGCCACAAGAACCCCTAGGAGAAAAGGGAGATATTCGGCTAAGTTGAAGACTAATGGAAGAGAAAAGGATTCGGCTAGAGTAAACAAAAGAATTATGTGTTCGAAAGAAAAAGAGAATCGGCCAAAGTCTTGAGAAGAGAGAGAAAAAAAAATGGAAAAGAGATAGGTGCTTTTCGGTTTTGAGAAGAAAGAAATGGAATGGATGAATGAAGATTTCGGTTTAGGGGCAAGGTAAGTTTCGGCTTTAGTGTTTCAAAAGAGGAGAAAAATGGAATATGAGAAGAGAGAATACAAGTTTCGGTTTACACACCTGAAAGAAAGGGAGAGATGAGTATTCGGATACCAAAATGTTTGAGAAAACAAAACAAAAATTTGGCAAGGCTGCTTGTGTTTTTCGGTTCAAGAAGAAAATGTGAAGAAGCTTTGTTGAAGAAATTCGGCTAACAAAAGACTAAAAAGGAAACTTTTGCTCTTGACCAAAAGTGACCGAAAATATGCACCAAAATGCCAAGGTACATTCGGCCTCCCCCCCCCTTTCCCACACTAAGCCGTCACTTCCCCACTCCCAACTCCCTAAAATTCGGCCATAATCCCCACAACCACTCCAAGCCACAAGTTCAAAATAGTTTGAACAAGTCTCCCTCCTACTTTCACTCTCCACCCACCAAGCCACCATTTGACCAAGTCCAAGGAGGAATTTAAACTTCATCCAACTCTTCCCTCCTATGCCGTCCAAAAATGAACCAAAAAGTGAGGTCTTTGCGGCTTGAACACAAGACCTCCACCCCATGCATTTGACGCCACACCAAGCTCCCAAGTAGCGCATGCCTTGCCATCTTGCCAGCTCCTCTTGTGTGCAATAAAACTCAAAATTATTTTCTTAAACCCCAACTCTTTCAGCTCCCTACACCTAAGGCTCAAAAACTAAATTTTTCCCATTCCCTCAGGCATACTCCTAGCCTACAACTAAGCCCCGATACAACACAAACAACAACACAGCACACTAAACACATGCAATACCATGCCACAACAAAATAGCCCCTAACCCGGGATATTACATCTACATTTATGTCCGTATAAAGCCTCGTACAGATAGCTATTATGATATGCAAATTCAGCTAACGAGAAATACTTTCTAGTCGGAACAGTGGTTTCGGGACCACAGATTTGACGCGAAAAATTTTATTTTTCTTATATTTTTATGGTCTATTATTTTATGGAGTGATTCTGTGAAATTTTTGTTCGAAAATTTTGACGATTGGGCACTCAATTCAGCAAAAAGGACTAAATTACAAAAAGAGCAAAACTTGAGTTATATAGGCTAGAGGTGTCTAATTGCTATGAAATTTTAAATTAGAGGTCCTTAGATGGTAATTAGACCATTTCTTAAGTTAGTGGACAAATATGGACATGGAGTAAGAGAAATTTTATGTTTTAGGTTAGGGGTATTTTGGTCATTTTGTTAATAAATGAATTAATAATCAAGTTAAAAGCCAATTTTTGCTCATCTTCTACCCCTTGGCCAAACTTTACAAGAGGAAAACATAGCTTGGGTTTGCCAAGCTTTCAAGCTCGATTGTAAGTCCATTCTAGCCTTGTTTTTAATGATTTTTATGTTTTTGATATCCTTGTAACTCGATCTACCTATTTCTAGTACTAATTTGAAGTATGATTAAGGTCTAGGGTTTGAACCATGTTAGACATGTGTGTATTTTGATGACTAATGGTAGAAAATGCATGTTTGTTGTTAGAAAAACAACTTTTGCTAAGTTATTTTCGGTAAAAATGTCAAAAAGGACCTATTTGTAAAAGTTACAAAATGAGTAGTAAAAGTATGATTAAATGAAAAATGTGGGCTGGTATGAGTAAGTAAATTGTTCGGCTAGGCTTGGGTTTTGGAGAAATTGAATAGATTTCAATTTACGAGCCTAGAGACTAAATTGTAAAAATATGAAACATTAGGGGCAAAAATGTAATTTTTCCATAATATAATTTTGGACTGAATTGAACAATGTGAATATTAAAATGAATTAAATTTGTTATTATAGATCAAGAAAAATGAGGTTCGGACCTAGATCAGGGGAAACACAAAATGTTTGACGATTAGGTCTCATTTCTACTATTTTTGTACCGAGGTAAGTTCGTATGTAAATAATGCATTGTTATATTTATATTTTAAATGCTTTAATATTGTATGAATTTTGGTTTACCCTTTGGATGTATTCGACAAAGTTTTGACAAGTGAGAAATTCCAATTGAACCTTAGGAATAGATAGGATACAAATGTCATGACATTAGGTTACTAAGATTACGTGTAAGACCATATCTGGGATATGACATCGATATGAGACTTTGTGTAAGACCATAGCTGGGCTATTGGCATCGATACGAGATTTCATGTAAGACCATATCAGGGATATGGCATTGGTACGATACTGTGTGTACGAGATTCCTGAATATCCTTTAGTATTCAAAGTGGTTCAACGAAAAATTTAATGAGAATGTCAAAGTTGTGAAAGACTATGGTTATGTTGTGAATTGGTACAGGTATCTACGTAAAACTCATAATTAATGAGTTTGTTATGTGATGAATCCTCAGTAAAGTTGTGATTGAGTAAGTTATGACCATGAGATTTTAATAACATTTATGATAATTTTCATCATGCTAATTGTATGTTAAATGTGTGGTTATGATGCTTATTATTTACATAGGAACTTACTAAGCTATATCGCTTACTCCGCTTCCCTTTCCCTTTTCTTATAGTGTCACCAAGCTAGCTCAGGGTTTCGGAGATCGTCAGATATCCATACACACTATCAAAAATTATTTTGGTATCAATGAATTCAACATTTTGAGTTATGGCATGTATAGGGGACTTGGTCATTTTGTTATGTGTAATAATTGATTTGGTCAATGTGTTGGCTTATGTTGGATAGAAGTTCATTTTATATAAGGCCATTTGAAATTGGATAATGTTGGTATAAGTATATTCATATGATGATGCCTTTCATGGATGTGGAAGATTGCATGATTTGAGTTGATAAGTATGTGATGTTTATGTGTGATAGATGTAGCCTGTGAATGATGTGTGGATGTCTTTGTTGTGGATGTTTTGGCTATCTAAGTATGCTATGAATTGTGTCATTGAATTGGTGTAAGTGTAGGTGTAAATAAGGGTGGCAAATGGCTTGGTAAATAGCCTTATTTTTTTCCACACGGGCGTGTGTCTAAGCCGTGTGTGACACACGGTCTACCCCACGGGCAAGTGTTTCAATCGTGTGTCCACTGTACCTTAATTGTTACAAAACAGAATGTCCAGAATATAGTACACGGGCTGTAACACCCTGGGTTAGGGGCTGTGCAGATCGGGTAAATCGAGTGTTAGTAGGTTTTTGGAGCGCTTGGATGAGTTGTAGAGGTTTTCAGAAGGTTTCGATGAAACGGGAAGAGCTTGGAAAATTTTTAGAATTTTAGTGTGAAAGGGGATCGGGTCAAGGGAGGTTTTAAGGATTATTTTTGGTAATTTGTGGCACAAGAAAGGATCTGGCATAGTGGTTCATGCGCTGCATTGGGGGGCTGGAAGTAGCGCCCTTGGGGGCCTGGGTTCGAGACCAAATGGCAGCAAAAGGGTTTTAATTTTTGGGGTATGGCGCTACGGGTAGAAGGCCTTAAATTATTTTGGGGCGAGTTTTGTCGCAATGAGCAGCTAGTTCAGGTGGTGTCTGCATGCGGAACCTAAGCGCTGAAGGTGCGTGTGGTATTTCGAGTTCGAGCAACGGGCGACATTTTGGCGTTTCATTTTATGTGCGGTTTGTGGGGTTTGGGCTAGGAAGGGTTAAGATTTAATGTTGGGGTTTTTGTCACAAAAATCAAGCCGGTGGCGAGTGGCTTTGGGCGCTGGGGAAAGGAGCGAGACTTGGTCCCGTGTTCGAACTCGGAGAATGGCAATTGGAGTTTTAGTTTTTTTATCTATTTTGGGCAAAGAATTGAAGTGGACGGCACATGTAGATTGAATTGGAAGATAAGGATGAGTTGGTTGTTATTTCTTTTGAATTCGGTGGGTTATGGATTAGTTTTTTTAGTTTTTATTTTATATTTTAAATTGGAGGGGTGGTAATGGATTAAAGGTGGGTTTTATTTTTAAATTTTGAATTGTTTTAAAATGGTTGGCTGGGAGCAGATTTGGGGGTTTGATTAATTCAATTTCGGTTGAATTAGTGGTTAGGAAAAATTTTAGGAAATGGCCGGATGTTGGAGTCTTCAAGGGGAGGGGTTGCTTAAATGCTTTAAATAGGGAAGTGCTCACCTTTTTGTTCCTTTTTGACCAATTGCTCTTTTGCCGAAATTGCTAGTATTGCTAAACACCTCTCTTCCTTCATAAAAATCACCTAAGCCAAACTTTAAGTCATCTATTCCCATCTTCTAAAGTTGAAAAGCCTTTCTCCTTTATGTTGTGTTAGCCAGAACCCTTGTTGAGCCTTACCCATACTTTTCCTCCTCTTCATTCTTTTCTAGAGCATTGATTCTCAAGGTTACTATCAAGCCGAATTTGGGGTAGTAAGGTGGTAAGGTTTCCTTTCTTATTATTGGTTTTCTCTTCTTTCTGTGATTGACCGAAATCATGTAGCTAATCATGTATTCTTTTGTTTGGCCGAATCATGGAGGCTAGGTGGGGTTCTTTTGCTTTTAGCTAGCGTTAAAAGTGCTAAGGGGTTCTCGGGATTCGTTTTACCAGGGATTTTTCGACAAGGTTCTTAGTCAAGTATCGTTTGCGGGTTTTGATCGATTGTGCTAGTAAGGTGCGTAATCATCGCACTATTTCTTCGGTATTATGCTTGCTAACGTTTATACATGAGTAAGTTTGTGATATTGAAGTTAACGATGTATATATATATAAATATATGATGTGGTAATGATATGAGATGTATGCTCCTATTATATGATGATTTGATAAGATGCGTTATCACATATGCATGGGATTCGGGTTTGATCGAGGAAGGAAGGGAGTACACATTGGTGTACGTGGTCTAGTGTTAGCTTCGGGCTACACTAGCGCTTGATGAGTTGCTGTGTGCATCATCAAGGGAGATGTTGGCTTGGTGCCCATCTCGGCGGTTGATAGCTATGTGCATCACCGTAGGCAGATTTTGATATCGGGATCACGATTGGTTGATCGGTGGCTCAGCCACGGCCTTGAGCAGTGAGTTGCCAAGGTAAGGATTTTGGATCACGAGGTGATCGGTGGTGGTTTATCCACGGCCTTAGGCGAGAGTCCGCCAAGGTTGGAGTCTGATTGGTTTGTGGGTTGGGCTGAGATGCATTCTTGCATGATTTGTTTCGATGGCTGTGTGGGTATGGGCCAAGCCCATACGGATGGAAATATGTGTTGTGGTTATGCACTGAGTCGGTGGACTCACTCTTTCATTAACCATTTCAGGTGAGGCGTAGATCGGACCGGGATCGGAGAGGACACATGGTGGCCCATGCAGAAAGAAGAATTCAAATCTTTTAAGTTTATTTATATTAAGTATTTGGGTTTAAATATTGATGTAATAAGGCCCTTTGACTTTTTCATTTATTTTGGGAATTTCTTTATTATTATTTTTTAAATAATGGTTTGATTATTTTGATTACTAGGTGCAAACAACTTAGTTTTTAGCCATTTTTTTTTTTACTCAACAAATTTATAAATTAAACGAGTGTTTTAAGATGGACATTTTTATTTATTATCAAAGTCTAAAAGTATTTTTTTTTAAAAGTACACGGGTTTTACCAGAAAAATAGTAGATTTTCGTGTTTTAAATTCTAAGTAAAGAAAGATATTTTCGCTAACATAACGAGATTCGGTCGTAGTGAATGGGCCGGGTTTGGGGATGTTACATGGGCAGAGACATGGGCATGTGTCTCGGCCGTGTGAAGTCTGCACCTATTTTATGAAAAATTATGAAAATTAAATTGACCGCATGACCTAGCACACCGGCATGTGGCACGGGCGTCTGGCACGAATCAGGGAGTACCCTAAATTGAACACGGCCTGTAGCACGGGCGTGTCTCAAGGTTACACGAGCGTGTCCCTTGAACCACATGGGCATGTGACCCTTGTAATATGAAAAATTTCTATGTTTTGTAAAATTTTCTAAAGTTCTCGGTTTAGTCCCGAACCACTTCCAAAGCATGATTTGGGCCTCGTTGGCTCGTATAAGGGACTTTATGATTGAATATGAATCGTTTTAATTTGGACGAAAATATATGACTCGAAATTGTATGAATGCTTGTGTTATAAGTCCGGTAATGCCTCAAGCCCTGTTCCGGTGTTGAAGACAGGTAAGGGATGTTACATCGTAACAGATCTTCTAAAATTTCTATTATTCGCTAAGACTAACCACCTGTTTGTAGATGAAAAGCAATACTAAAATTTAACCTGGAGCCCAAAGCATCATGTAATTTACCCGAAAATCTGTAAGTAAACCGTAGATCATGATCTGATATAATCGATAGTGGTACACCGTTTAATCTCACAATTTTTGAAACATACAATTTTGCCAATTTCTCGAGCAAATAATCAGTTCGAATAGGTATAAAATGAGCTAATTTCATTAATATTTCAACAATAACCCATATCGAACCTTTTCTTTTTGGAGTAAAAGTAACCCTGAAACAAAATCCATTGACTCATTCCCACTTCCATTCAGGAATCATCACATGTTGTAACAAACCTGACGAAACTTAATGTTCAGCTTTCACCTGATGACAAATTAAACATTTAGACACAAATTCTGTTATTTCATATTTCATTCCAGGCCACCAGTAACGCTGCTTCAGATCATTATACATTTTAGTACTCCCAGGGTGAATCAAATAAACACTACTATGGGCTTCGCTCAACAATTCTCGCTCTAACTTGGAATTGTCAATTACACAAATTCGATATCAAAAATATAAACAATCACCATTCCCAATATAAAAATCAGATTTCTGGCTGCTTTTCACTAGATTGAGCCTCAACAATAATTTTGTATCAACTTTTTGAAGTTCTTGAATCTCCAATAGAAACACCAACTTTACTATTAACTTTGCCAATATAAAACCATCACACTCCAAAGTTAAATTCGCATTCATAGCTCTCAAAGTAAACAAAGATTTTTTACTCAAAGCATCTGCAACAACAATAGCTTTCTCGGGGTGACAATCAATTACTAAATCATAATCTTTTAGTAATTCGAGCCACCTACGTTGACGTAAATTCAATTCTTTCTGTGCCATGAGATACTTCAAGCATTTATGATCATTAAAAATATGGCATTTCTCACCATATAAATAGGTCGCTAGATCTTCAAAGAAAAGACCATTGCGGCCAACTCCAAGTCGTGGGTTGGATAGTTCCACTCGTGAAGCTTCAACTATCTCGAGGCATAAGCAATCATTTTATCATTCTACATCAGGACACAACCTAAACCACAAAGGGACGCATCACTATAAATGATAAATTCTTTCCCAGTTTCAGGTTGAGTCAAAACTAGAGCTTCGGTTAACATATTCTTCAACTACTCAAAATTTTTTTAACTTTTATCGGTGTAGACAAAACTAACATCTTTTTGCAATAGCTTAGTCATCAAAGATGCTAAAATGGGGATGTTTTTAATAAAACGCCAATAATATCTCGCTAAGCCCAAGAAGCTACGTACCTCAAAAACTTTCAAAATTTCCAATCAACAATTGCAGATATTTTCTTTGGATCAACACGGATTCCATTAACAGAAATTACGTGACCTAGAAATCCAACTTCTCGCAACCAAAATTCACATTATTGAATTTTGCATACAATTGTTTTTCGCACAGAATTTGCAATACTACCTTCAAATGCTCAACATGATCTGACTCATTCGAAGAGTAAATCAAAATGTCATCTATAAACACCACAAAAAATGATCCAAATATGGTTGAAACACACGATTCATCAAATCCATGAATGCTGCAATTGCATTAGTCAAACCAAATGGCATCACTAAAAATTCATAACCGTATCGAGTTCTGAATGCAGTCTTTGGTACATCAGGCTCTTTAACTCGCAACTGGTAATATCCGAATCGAACCGTAGCTCCCTTCAATTTGTTGAACAAATAATCAATATGATGTAATGAATATTTATTCTTGATAGTGTCTCGATTCAACTGTCGATAATCTATGTATAATCTCATCGACCCATCTTTCTTTTTCACAAATAGAACAGGAGCACCCCAAGGTGACACACTCGATTGAATAAATCTGTGGTTTAATAATTCTTGCAATTGTAATTTCAACTCTTTCAACTCTATAGAGTTGTGGTCTAATAATTCTTGCAATTGTAATTTCAACTCTATAGGAGCCATACTGTATGGAGCTATTGAAATTGGAGTTGTTCTCGACACAAGTTCAATTACAAATTCAACTTCTCGAGACGGTGGTAACCCAGGAAATTCTTCAGGGAAAACATCAACATATTCTTTGACTATCGATACTTGATCGATTTTGGATTATGACACTTTAAAATCAAGAACGTAAGCTAAATAAGCTTCTCACCTTTAACTGATCAATTTATGGGCTAACATTGCCAAAATCATATTTGTTGCACAATAGGTTCCATCTACCTTAACATAAATAAATTCACCATTTAGATCTTTCAAACTAACTTGGTTCCTTCAAAAATTCACAATTGCATCATGTTCAGACAACCAATCCATTCCCAAAATGACATCAAAATCATCAAATGGTAATAGCATCAAGTTAGCAGGAAAGTCATAACTCTGAACTTTCAGTGGACATAACTTGCAAATCTGATTAACTAAAACACACTGACCAAGTGGATTTGTTACTTTAACAATGTACTCAGTTGACAAAACAGGTAATTTCTTTTTGTGTACTAGTGTAGTGCATATATAAGAGTATGTTGACCCAGGGTCAATAAATGCATATACATCAATATTAACACAAGAGAAAGTATCGGCAATAACATCTGGAGCAAAAGCTTCTTCTTGTTGCCTAATTACATAAGCCCTGGCCGGTGCTCTAGCTTCAAAACATACAATTGTATATTTAGTTTTTCCTCGACCAGAAGTAGTATTTCTACCATTTACAGGTTGTCTTCCTCTCTGTGAAGATGCTTTAGGCTGATTAGTTTGATTTCCTGAATCACCTTGTCATTTTGGACAATCTCGGAGGAAATGATCAGGAAACCCATATAAAAAACAAGTTCCTAACTTACATTGATATTTTTTGAATAGCATCCTCACAAACAATCTCTCAAAATTTCTCACACTACCAACACTAACCGATGAAGAATTAACAAACTTCAAGTTACTCTATCTCAGCCTATATCTTCCAGTGAACTCTGAAGGAGCAGTCGATCGACTTGCATCATTTCTAAACTATTTTTATGGATAAGTTTGAGATGATTTGGGCGACCCTCATTTGCTGTAATTTTGAGATCTCAAATCAGATTGTCTCTTACTTTTACAAATTTCTTTAATTTTCTGAGCTCGTTCTGAGAGTTCCACAAATTCACGTAATTTTAATGTTGCAACAGACATCCGAATATCGTCATTCAATCCATCTTTGAATCTAATGCATACATCTTCTTCATTTGATACGATATTACGGGCATATTTGTCTGTATAAACTCCCGTTCATACTTGGCTATTGATTGGTTTCGCTGTTTCAATTCAAGAAATTCTTTTCTTTTCTTGTCAAGGTACAACCGGCTAACATATTTCTTCCTGAATTCTTTCTGAAAGAAGCCTAGTTAATACGATCGTTGGATGTCGTTATAGTTAAAATATCCTACCATGAATATGCCTCGGCTTTCAACAACGAAATCGCACATCTTAAACAATCTTTTGGAGTACATATCAATTCTAAGGAAACTCTCTTCGTATTCACTAACAAATACTCGGTTTTGAAGAATTATCATCAACCTTTCCTCTGAATTTTTTCACTCTACATTTTTGAATTCTATCTATCGAATGACGACTAACAGTTGTAGTCACAATATTTTGAGGACATGGTGCTGGAGGAGGTACAGTAGGGGTGGAGGTTCTGGAGTCATAGGGTTCGCTCGTTTAAACTCACAGAACCATTGATTCATCATACTGAAAAATATAGTTTTTATTTCATCAAAAAATGATTGTAGAACTGATGCATTGTAACTTGCTTTCGGGTTGAAACATTAAATATTACTCTCAGCTCCACTAGCTACGACCCGGTTTGATTCGATCGACATCTTTTATCTATAAGAAAATAAAATGTTAGAACGCATCAAAAGCATCACACTGTCGCAGGGTTTATGTGGCATGTATATTCTAGACCCATTACACGCTATGTTAGTCCTAGAATCGACTAAAATGTAGCTATGATACCATTAAATGTAACACCCCTAACTCATATTCATTAGCGAATTAGGGTTACAAAATGTTATTAAGCAATTCAGGACATTTCACTTTATTTCAAAAGAGTTAAACAAATAATTTATAACCTATAACTAATAGATCAAATCATGGTATAAATACATATATGGGCCTTAAAATGAGCTTATGGGGCCCTAAAAACAGTTTGAGAATGATCCGGGATCAAATCAGAACAAATCAAGATGTTTCAGAAAAACTTAAAAATTTTCAAAACAAGGGTCACACGGTCGTGTGACTAAGCCCAAACTGTGTGGACATTCGAAGTTAGGGCAAAAGGCCGTATCCCAGGCTGTGTGTCCACTCGTGTGAGTATTTGAAATAGGGCCACAATTGCTAGACTGTGTAACAATTTGTTTTGGCTCACACGACCGTGTCGAATGCCGTTTGCTAGGTCGTATGGATACTGTACCTAAAATCAATAATTATTCACGACCGTACATGGAGACCATGTGTGGCACACGACCATGTAACAGCCCGTGTCCCAGGCCGTGTGTACCATTTTTTACTCCTAAATCAAGTAATTTCATATACCAATCCTTGTACAACAAGACATACCAAATCTATATCAATTCCTAGGTTCAAAAACATATTCAGATCATCTAATACATGTTAAAATTTCATCCATACAATTCCTAACCAATATGCTATACAAAGGCATCACAATCAAAGATTAATAATTCAAATAACCAAGCTAACAAGAACACATGACATTAATCACCTACTCATAATCAAACTTCAACCAAAATGACACAAATATGAACACCTTCATCAAGTATCATTATATGCATCAAGACGTAAAACATAGTCTTAAGGCTTACAACCCAAGCACATCAAATAGATACATTCAAAATATCCATTTCACTAGCATAACCTCTATAGAATAACATTTACATATTCACAACAAAACACCTATATATACATGCCATATCTCAAAACAAAATATAAAAGCTACCAAATAGCTTAATGGTGTAGGCTTTCTTTTGATCTGTCTGGTTAGTTTGCAACTTATACAAAAGAACATAAATGAAACAAGTAAGCTAATGGAGCTTTGTATGTTTGTAGTTTAAATCATCAAACTAAACTTATTTCCTTATCTTCTATCCTTATCTTTTTAGAGCTATCACGATTAATCGAGTAACTTCTTTCCTTATCTTCTTATGGGCTACACATTGAGAACAATGTGTCAACTAAAGTGTGGGGGGTAACATAGGAATTTTTTAAAATTTTTCTTGTCTTTTGGTGTGCTTGAGCTTGTAGAAACAAAAGTGATTGGTTAGGAGCATGTACATAGGTTGCTTGTGTTTATGAACAAATTTGGAATGATGGTAGGTGACTTTAAATTTTTTAGCATTAGACTACTAAAGTTTTATATGTTACATTATAAATAGGTAATAAGCAATCAATTGTACCAAGTGATATAAAAAATATAGGGAAACGAGCATGCTAGTATGAACGATAAATGGTTGAATTTGAGTTTGTTTGGTAGATTAAGTTTGTGTATGTTGAGATATTTAGGGATGATTGTCATGTGTAAAACGATGTGCGAATTGTGCAAGTATACACATCGGTTCAAGTAATAAAGTAATGAGTGAGTATCGTTCCCACGAGGATCAGATTAAGGCACAAAATTGGTCAAGTTATTGTAATATGGTTAATGTTATGGCAAGACTAACGAATAAGATGCTATGATAAACTAAGGTAACTATACAGTGATAATTCAAAGGAATGATGATGTATGCGATAGATAGAATTGATGAATAATTGGAAATGCCATGGAAAAACTGAGAGCATAAATGTAATGGCAATAATGAGAGTGATTATTTGAATAGAATGTAAACAAAGAAATAAACAACTAAATATGTTGTGGCAATGTTACTACGAAAAAGAATAAGGATAGTGTGATGTTGATTCAGAAGGTCGGGATTACCTAAAATCGACCCTTATTGTCAATAATCCTATACTTTACTGCACATAAGAGTCCTAAAATGATCTGCCTCTTGCAAGAGCAAAACCTCAAGCTACCTTGTCCATGTCTATAGGCTTTTTAGATATCTTACATGGGTTTCTTCTGTATGATCGTTACTCTATGTCTAGATTTGACTACAAGTGTCTATCGAATATTTTCTCATTTCATTTAATTTTAATCCAACCAATCCAATCCTTTCGAAATTAAAATCAATTTATAAGTATACGAACAGTCTTCTATGTCTAGAGATCATTTGCATTTTAATTAAGAAATAAGAAAAATCAAATGAAATAGTAAAGTAAATTAGAGATATACTGCATCCATAAAATTAGTTTAAGGTTTCATCGAAAGTAATCCCAACCCTGTCAGATTTAGCTCATGGGCTGGGAAATAAAATTCCAACAAAAATATTATCTGACATTGTGTTCAACTACTTCAATTCAATCTTTCAAAGGAACACTAAAGGAAATAATGGAAGAACTTCGAGAAATAGCTTTTGCTTGCCCAATCCACACTTCGGTAGCACAACATCCCGTGATGGCTAAGAAGGACTGCGTTCAACTTCCTTTCCTGTAACACCCCAAACCCGACCTAGACGTTACGATCAGATCTGGTATGTCACATGGAAAGCTTGTTTAAAGAAACTTCGCAATTGTTTAAAAAATTTGAGTTTTGTTTCCATTTTGAAAATCAGATTCGTTTTTAAGGTTTCCTTGCAAAATGTTGTGAATATCACTAACTACCGAAAACTTTCTTTTAATACAAGGATCAAAATCGGTGGATTTCAGGATGTGTCATTTTTTGAAAACAATTATCGTAGTTTTAAGAAAATTTGAGTTTCATTGTTTATAACTTGTAAACCATTTGTTAGTGTTTTGGAAAGTGGTTACTTACATTTTTAAGAAAACTCCATTTTGAACATTTCATAATAGGCAGTCAATGCTTTAAAATAAAAACCAAAATAAAATCCTAGAGGCCTTATTACAAAACAACTTCCCAAATTAAAACAAGTTCAAAGTAATGAGAAAAGAGTCAATCAGAAAAGAGCCAATGGCATCAAAGTAATGATTTCTACAATCAACCCTCATCCGCTACATACCATCAATGGCAGTCACGCTGCTCATTGCCGAAATTGTGACAGAGTCACCGAAATATGTGGCATAGCCACTGAAATAATGTGACAGAGTCACTGAAACACACTGCCCCTTTTCATCATTGTCATATCCCAAACCCATGCAACATATTATCATAATGTGATGAGTGCAAAACATATATCAATGCACATCAGATAATCAAAACACACGTATAATCATGCTAAGTTATTCGAATGGCATAGTCATAAATGTTACTTACCTGGTATTTCCAACCCTACCTATAAGGGTATCTCAATTGCCGTTGCATTTATTTTGGCTTTCGGCCAATACTTATATTAATACTAAACAAACAAATAAAGGTGTATGAATTACACACCTGATTACCCGAAGGACTAAACACTTCTGATCATCGTCACTCTTACTATCACGAACAACTACGATCTGTCTATTCAGATCCGATGTCGCCTTTTGAACTCATATTAATACTATCACTGCACGCTGTTTGAACTTAGGAGCGGAGACTGCGAGTCTGCTGCTTTTTGGCTCTTTAGTTGATACCCCCTTAGAACGGCTATCACTCGCCTCCATGAAGAAAATCTCGTCAGTAAAGTATCATAGTGAAACGGCAGTTGTCTAAGAAAGAGGTTTGGTTATGGCAGAGTAAAACGAAAAGGAAATGATAGATAAGAGACCGAAGAGATGACTCCTTACCCTGATAAATGAGGAATTGCACCACCATAGATTCAGTTACAAGATGTTCAGCCTATCTAACGAGAGTCTATCACGAATCACAGAGAAGAACCAAATTTGGTTTGATGATTTAGAAGATGAGTGTTCGGCTTCTTTAGGAGAAGTAGGAGAAATGAAAAGAATAATAAATAATAAAAAGAAGAGACCATTACCTTGAACAGAGAGAAGCCGAATGGAACCCAAGGCAATTCGACACTGGCAGAAATGATAGAAGCAATCCAAGTTCGGCTATGAAGGCTCAAAGAAATGAAACTCTAATATTAATCAGAGGATTAAGAAAAGAATGATCGATTGAAACAAATAGGAGATGAATAAAAGAGATTCGGCTTAAGGGAAAAGTGGAAAAGCAGTGAAGGAAAAACAAAGTTTCGGCTATGTCTAAAATAAAAAGGAGGGAGGAAGAGATGGATGTTGGAGAGAAAAGATGAAAAGAGTGCACGAGTGGTCACTCTCTAAAGGTTCGACTATACCACACTATGAGGAGCAAGGATGAAAGAAAGAAGATGAGAGGTTTTTGACAAGAGCAAAAATAACCCGAAATGCACCCAATTTGCACCAAAAGAAAAGGAAAGGAACAGGAAAAGAGTCTAAGAGAATTTCGGCACTCAGTCTTCCTTAAAACTGAAAATGCTCCTCCCACAACCCTCAACCGAATTTCACCCTCCTCCAAGCTCCCACATTCGGCCAAACTCATCCTCTCCACATCCCACAGTTTTCTCCTCAACTTACTCTCCATCCACCAATTCAAATTAGTTGACCACTTCAAACTCCCCAAGCTCCTCTCCTCCATCCATTTCAAATTGTTTGACACATTCAACAACCACCATGGTAGAGTCCCAGCCAAATGCCACCTCTTCACCAACTTGGCAAAAAAAATAAAGCTCCACAATGCAGCATATGGGATTCAAACTCCTCCCCCTTTGCTCTACCAGTGACACCACAACAACTCCATCTTATGCTCACTTTTGAGTCATCAAACACAAATAATTATCCTTAAGGCCTGCTTCCACTAGCTCTCTCCACTTATGCCCAAAAAGAAAAATTTTTCTAAGGCTCTGGCTCGAACCCGAGCCTCTCCAGGACCCCTAAACATACCTAACTAACAAGCTAATCAAGCCAAACACATAGAATAGCGCAAAATGCAGAACCCCTAATTCTAGGATGTTACAGTTCTACCCCCTTAAAGAAATTTCGGCCTCGAAATTTACCTGATTAAAAGAGGTGAGGGTATTATTGTCGAATCGCCTCCTCCGACTCTCACGTAGCTTTCTCTGAACCGTATTATGCCATAATACTTTAACCAATGGAACTGATTTCCTTCTCAACACCTTAATATCCCGATCTAGAATCTGCACTGGCTCCTCTTCAAAAGAAAGGTCAGGTCTTACTTTGATTTCTTCCACTGACACTACGTGAGATGGATCTGAACGATAGCGCCTTAGCATCGAAACATGGAATACATTATGGATCTGACTCAACTTCGGGGGTAACTCAAGCTGATAAGCCACTGGTCCCACACGTTTCAACACTCAGTAAGGCCCGATGAATCTGGGGCTCAACTTGCCCTTCCATCCAAATCTTAGAACCTTCTTCCAGGGTGAGACTTTTAAGAAGATGCGATCCCCCACTGAAAATTCTATTTCTCTACGCTTCAGATTTGCATACGATTTCTGCCTATCGAAAGCTTCCTTCAACCAAGCCCGAATCAACTTAACCTTTTCCTCAGTCTCTAAGATCAATTTCGGACCCAACAACTTTCGCTCACCCAACTCTATCTAGTAGGTAGGGGTACGACACCTTCGACCATACAACGCCTCGTAGGGTGCCATCTGAATGTTGGATTGATAACTATTGTCATACGCGAATTCAGCCAACGACAAGTAATCTTCCCAACTACCTCTAAAGTTAATCATACAACCTCTTAACATGTCTTCTAGAATCTGAATTACCCTTTCCGACTGACCATTAGTCTGTAGGTGAAACGCTGTGCTGAAATCTAGCCTTGTACCTAAAGCTTCATGCAATGCCTTCCAGAACCGTGATGTAAACCTAGGATCCCTGTCTGATATGATAGACACAGGTACCCCATGCAACCTCACAATTTCTGCCACATACAGCTTGGCTAACTTCTGTAACGAATAATCGATACGAACCGGTATAAAGTGTGCAGACTTAGTCAACCGGTCAATAACTACCCACACTGAATCCTTCTTAGTAGGCGTTAGGGGTAACCCACTAACAAAGTCCATTGTTATCCTCTCCCACTTCCAAAGTGGAATCTTCATCGGTTACAGCAACCCTGAAGGCAACTGATGTTCCCCCTTCACTTGCTGGCATGTCAAACACTTACTCACAATGTCGGTAACCTTCCGCTTCAACCCTGGCCACCAATATAGTTCGCGTAAATCTCGATACATCTTACTTCCATCGGGATGCATAGCATATAGGCTACTATGCACTTCTCGCAGAACCATCTGCCTCAACTCAGAGTCCTTCGGCATACAAATTCTTCCACAGAAACATAATACCCATTCACTATTCAACCAAAAATCCACTGCCTCTCCTCTTTCCACTTGCTGAATCTGAGAACCCAACGATTCATCCAACAATTACTTTTCTTTAAACTGACCTACCCATGTCGGCTTTATCTGAAGTTCTGCTAATAGACTACTATCTTCATAAAGACTGAAATGAGCAAACATTGCTCTCAAATCCGATATCACCTTACGACTCAACGCATCCGCCACCACGTTAGCTTTACCCGGATGATATTCGATTGAGCAATCATAGTCTTTCAGCAACTCAATCCACCTTCGTTGCCTTAAATTCAACTCCTTCTGGGTAAAGAGGTGTTTTAGGCTCTTATGGTCGGTATAGATGATCGACTTTTCTCCATACAGATAGTGTCTCCATGTAACACTCCAAACCCGGCCCATTTACTTTGACCGAATTTGGAGTGCCACTACGGAATACTTTCGGAAAGTATCCTTTCTTAATAGTAAAACCGTTAAAAATTTGTTTCCTTTAGTAAAAATATTTTCGTGACTTATAATATTCTAAGTAAAAATCGAAGTTTGTTATAAACATATCGGATTCAAGCTTTGCTTGATAAAATAAAACCATTTGCAATCCACCTTTAAATCATCCATCCATAATAGGGCATAATAAAGATACTTAAAAAGAGAACTGAAATACTTTAGTGGGCCTTCTTACAATACATACTTAATCAAAAATACTGAAAATATCGATACTTAATTCATTAAATAAGAGATTCCTTTGCATGGAAATCCACTTTGGCATGGCCACCTTTGTACCCGCTCCAAACCCGGTCCAAGCTTTACGCGCCACCTGAAAGGTTTAATAAAAATAGAGTGAGTCACCAAGACTCAGTGCATAGTTAGACACATGTCCTCATATATGGGCTTGGCCCATATCCGCACAATCCATATATATATAACATACAATTGTAAAGATGCCATCATGAATACACAATATTATAAATATAATTACAAATATACAATTACGAAGTCCAATCCACAAAGTGATCCACATATCTTTCTTTTTGCACATTATTTCTTAAGGTCGTGGCTAAGCCACCGATCCCATAGAAATCTTACATATCAATAGGTTCACTAATCAATAATCACGAATGTAGCACGAGGCTAGCATTAGAACACTCACATAGTGTACACCTTTTCTCCAATAGTCACAACACAAGTCTCATGCGTACGTATATGTACCATAACAACATTTCGTATGAAGCAAATATGTATATTTTATACCATGGTCACATATTACTCATAACAATATACATTACAAGTCATCACTTTATATTACATTCATCAATAATCAATTATTATTGCAAATCACTGAAAAGTTAATATCATAACCATTAACTTAATTATTCGATCACTTACCTTAGTATCCATACTTTTAGCCTTTATTTCGGCTATCATGCACAACTCATACATTTACATAAAATAATACTTACAATACATATATCGAGCAAAAGAACAGTGCGATAACTACGCACCTGATTAAAGCGATATTCGATTTATCGACTTTAACATCAACTAAAGTCCCGAAAGCTTCAGTTACTTCTATCGATTAGCCCTAGAACACATATAACCAAATCGGTCACACTTAGTATCAATAACATGGCCTTAGGCCGAATACCACACCCTTACCTTGAGCACTTAAATTCCCGAAAGACTCCTTTGTGCTTCTTAACACTAATTTCACACCAACAGAGCACATCATTTAGCCTTAAGCACATTCGGCCACCCCTAGAACCAAGATCAACATTGTTTATCATAAAAACTCAAATTATAGCCTTTAGCCGAAAATAATACTTCCTTACCTTGCTGTATCAAATCCCGAGAGAACCCTTACTCTTTTACGGCTATCTCCTCATACTACATAAAAAACGAAATATAAAATCAAGGCCTTAATAAGATTCGGCCAATCCCAAATACCAAGGCCAAATACTAATTTCGGCATGCTAAAGAATAAGAGCTCAACCGAATATTTTTAAAGGAGAAATTACTTACCATAAGATTTGGCTATGGTTCAAGTGTTAATGAAACGTGCGGTTAACAACCAAACAAGCAATATTTGTTAGCCGAAACACTCTTTAGCTTTTTTAAAATCGATACTCAAACTCTTGTAGTCCCCATTTCGGCCAAGATTAAACTGAAAGGAAAGGAAGAAAAGAACAAATCAAGCATTCGGCACCATCCTTGCTAACCTCAAAACCGAGTATACACCAAAAGGCAACAAGGAAAAATCGGCCATGTGAGCAACATTTGTTAACCGAAAAGTTCTCTAACTCCTCCAAGACCAGAAGCTTTATACTTGCTCTTTCACTCTCTCTCTCTCGGTCAAGAATAAGAAAAGAAAATAGATAAGGCAATGGCCACCTCCTCAGCTACTTGAAAATTGGCCATGCACAAAATGGAGAGAAGGGAGAAACAACAAGAAGCATTCGCCATGTTTTTCCCTCACAAAGCCGGCCATGCTCTTCCCAAAAGCAATAAAAATGTATCCCATCACCTTTGGAATAAACAATTTGGAATGAAAGAAAAAAACCAAGCATGAGTTTCTACCATGCTTTTCTTTTTACCAAATCAAGGCCTACCATACTTCCCAAAAAGCATGCTTCTCTCCCACGGTCAAAGCTCTCTCTCTCTTCCTTTTGTAAGTTTCAAATATCAATTTCCAAAATCCCCATGTCTAATCCTTTTTCCCATACATTAAAATAGGCAAACTAACAATATGTTTCATACTAAAAATATAATAATAAACTTCCAAATTCATGCAGCTTTTGCAAGCAAAAATAATAAAAATAATGAGCACCACATGAAACTTTGTTCCCGCATGCATGCCCCATGCAATCCCTCTCATCGGCACAAAAAGAAAACCACAATTGCAACCCCCAGGTCTCGAACCTGAGACTTGGAGAGAATCTTCAACGCCTCAGCCACTCGACCCTTTGCTCATTTCGTGCTATTAAATGCGTCAAAAATTCTTTTAAACCTTACTTCCATGGCTCCTATGTTTTAGCGCTAGAAGCAAAAATAGAAGGCTTCCAATGCGACCTCCAGGACTCGAACGCGAGTCCCCTTAAATGCAGCTCTCAGCCAAGTCCTTAACCACTCGGCCACGGTGAATTTCATGCAACTAATTGCATCGCATTTTCTTTTAAGCCTTATTTTCGCTGGCACTTTATTGCTAAAAGCAAAATAGAATGCTCATGCGCTACAATTGTTACTCGAACGCATGACCTCTTGAAGCCTCCTTACGCTCTTAGCCACTCTGCCAGGCGCCCTTTTTGTGACATAACTCTGCCCCATTTTCTTTTAAAGCCTTCTTTAAAGTAGCGCATGCTTGCAAAATAGAATGCTATGCGCCCCATGCCACTCGAACCCCTGGCCAAATTTTGCGCTGGCCTTTAAGTGGCACACGGAAGCCACTTTACCAGGGGGATTATTATGCCACAGCCTATCAAAATTTATTCTTAAGGCCTCCTTGCCCAAATTTCCACTTTTAACCCTAAATTTTCAAAATTTTCAAAAGTGTCCCATTTTAATCCGGGAGTTTTAGGGAATCCAAAAACACATCAAAACCACTCTTGAGGCCTAATGCACTCGAGTTATTTTCCAAACTCGCAATCCTTATTTCGGGATATTACACTCCATATTTTCAGGGCGAACACCACAGCAGCTAGTTCCAAGTCATGAGTGGGATAGTTCATCTCATGCAGCCTTAGTTGACGAGATGCATATCCACTACCTTCCCTTCTTGCATTAGCACACACCCCAAACCTATGTGCGATGCATCACAATAGACGACAAACTCTTTCCCAGCCTCAGGTTGAATCAACACTGGCACTTCAGTTAGAATCTTCTTTAACTTCTTAAAACTTTCCTGTTGCTTATTGGCCCAAACAAACGGTACCCCTTTCTGCCATAACTTGGTTAAAGGTGCAGTAATCAGTGAAAACCCCTTAACGAGTCTTCTGTAGTACCCAACCAAACCATGAAAACTTCAAATTTTAGACACTAAATTCGGCGATTTCCAGTCCAAAATAGCTTCGATCTTTCGAGGATCAACCCTAATCCCCTCGGTAGAAACAACATGCCCCAAAAAGGTCACTTCTTTCAGCCAAAATTCACACTTGCTGAATTTGGCATACAGTTGCTTTTCCCTTAGAATTTGCAGCACAACCCTAAGATGAGAACCATGCTCCTCCTCCGTTCTCGAATACACCAAAATGTCGTCTATAAACACTACCACGAACCGATCTAGATAGGGTTGGAAGACCCGGTTCATGATGTCCATAAAAGCGGCTGGTGCATTTATTAGCTCGAATGGAATCACTAGAAACTCGTAATGCCCATATCGAGTTTGGAACATAGTCTTATCAATATCCGACTCCTTGAACTTTAGCTGATGATACCCAGATCTTAAATCTATCTTCGAGAAAACTGAAGCTCCTCGCAGCTGATCGAACAAATCCTCAATTCTTGGTAGCGAGTATTTGTTCTTAATAGTCAACTTGTTCAGTTGACGATAGTCAATGCACATTCCCATCGACCCATCCTTCTTCTTGACGAACAGCACTGGCGCTCCCCACGGAGATACACTTGGTCGGATAAATCCCTAGTCCAACAGCTCCTGGATCTGAGCCTTTAGTTCTGCCAGCTCCTTCGGTGCCATCCTGTAAGGGGCGATGGACACCGGAGCCGTTCATGGTAATAACTCAATGCCAAATTCAACCTCACGATCCAGAAGCAATCCCGAAAGTTCTTCAGAAAATACGTCCGAGAACTCCTTTACAGTTCTAAAATTCTCAATTGACAACTCCTTGGCATCCAAAGCAATGATGAAAGCTAAGAACGCCTCACACCCTTTTCGCACCAACTTTTCAGCCTTTAATGCATAAACCACATTAGATAGGTAGTTCCTCCTTTCTCCTATCACAATTAATTCCTTATCCCCTGGAGTTCTCAACACCATACGCTTAGCAGTACAATCCAAGTTTGCTTGATGCTTAACTAGCCAGTCCATACCTAAAATCAAATCGAACTCGCCAAACGGCAATTCCATCAAGTCTGTCGGGAAAACAATTCCTTGCACTTCTAAAGGCACATTCCTAAATAGTTTGTTCACTACTACAGATTGTCCTAGAGGGCTAATCACAGACATTTCTCTATCAGTAATCTCAGATTTAATAATTAGACTCCCGGGCACAGTACAAGCAACATATGAATGTGTAGACCCAATATCTATCAAAGTTGGAAACGGTACATGTAACACCCCAAACCCGGCCTAAACGTTACGACCGGATCTGGCATGTCACATAAAAGGGTTGTTTAAAAACTGCACGTTTGTTAAAATTTTGAGTTTAATTATTTATTCGCTTGTTATCCTTTTGTTATTTTGGGAAAACGATTATTAAGGGTTTAGGAAATTCCCGTATTGAACATTTAATAATAATAGGTAGTAATCAAATTAAAAGCTAAACCAAATAAAATACCAAAATTAAAGTTATAGTGGCCTTATTACATAACAAAAACCCAAATAAAAATAAGTCCAAATCAAAGAAACGAGTTTACGAGAAAACATTGCATGGCCACCACAAGTCCGCCTCAGCTTCCAAATCCACGATCTAATTATTACCTCCAAAATTAAACAAAGGGGTGAGTCATCGAGACTCAGTGTGTAAATCCCCATAAACGCAACCTGGGCCTTAAGCCCATAGATGCACATTGGGCCTTAGCCCGCTCAAGATGGCAGACAAAAGATATGAATGCAATATATACCAGCCCAACCTAGTTTTTCCATCCTCTACACGCCACCCGTACCAGCCAATCACACCGTAGGGATTTCTACAATCAACCCTCCATTCGCTACACGCCGTCTTGATAGTCATGCTGTCAGTTATAATGCCGATCACCATGTGACCTTATAATCAAATGTGACAAAGCCACCGATCACTATGTGATCTTATAATCAAGTGTGGCAGAGCCACCAATCACTATGTGACCTTATAATCAAATGTGGCAGAGCCACCGATCACTATGTGACCTTATAATCAACACTTCCCCTTTAGCATAACATCCCAATATCCCATGCAATATGACATAATAATTCGTGCATGCAGTATGTCATGTATGCAAAAGATATATCAAATATAAGTATAACATGAATTACCATCATAATTAGGTAGACATAATACAACATAATCAAGCTAATCAACCTCTAAGGCTATAACCACAATTTTACCTAGCAAGGGTATTTTTGTAATTTACCTATTGAGGGTATTTTAGTAATTTCACACCTGCAATAGCCTTTTTGAAGGCCTAATGTCGTCCCGAGTGACTCAGTTACCATTTTCGGTCGTACCGGACTATTAGGCATAAAACCCGATTTTGGCCCATTTGGGCCCACACGCTCGTGTGGCCCACCTAACACAAACCTAGACACGTATATGAGATTCACCTAGTCTAGTTCACTATATACTACACCATCATACATTTCACTCAATTGGGCCCACGAGCCCATTGGGCCCACTTCGGCCCATCGTGGCCCAAGCAGCCTCAACCCATAAGAATACTACTGATGGCCTCCACTATAGCGTCAAAGCCCCACATATGCGCTCGCACCCTTGTCTGTCTACTATTGCCGTGGCCGGCACTTCGGCATTTGTCGCTCTACAACTAGAGTAGAAAGAGTTACACACCTAATAGGAATCTAGCGCTAATCCGCGCTCCGCCCATTCCTATGCCCAAACGCCCACCAAGGTATATTCACTCTCCTCATAGAATGCTATATATATAGCTAGCTTCTCATCTTCCTTCTTTGTATCTTTCCGATGTGGGATCCTTCTATCAGCAGAGTTTAAATCCAACTCAAACTCTTTCCGTCCAATTCGCAAAATAAATACTCCCTTGCTTTTCATGAGATTCGAACCCAGGCTCCCTTGCAACATAATCCACGCTGCTAACCACTTGGCCACAAGCTCCTCTTGTGTCTTAAACCATGCGCAACTAAATATAAATCTATAGCCAAATACTAAGGTCCATGTAAAAAGAAAACCAAAATGCAAGAGCTAAGACTTGAACCTTGGACCTCCTTCCTTCCTTGTGGCGTCACCCCTTGCCTCTTATGTTGTGTCACTTTGCCACTACACCACACACTCCACTTGTTTCATTTTTCTCCATATTTTATTCTTAAAACCTACCTACTAACTCCCAGGGTTTTTTTTTGCCTAAAACCAAAATTTCCCTAAAGCCAATGTTTGATCCCGGGACTTCATAGAAGCCCTCTAACCTTCCAAAATCACTTATCTAATAGGTCCAACTTGCATTTAAGCCGATCTCTTGTTCTCAACTATTTTAAACGCTACTACACTCAAGGCCCATTGGGCCAATCCTACTAGGCCCAATTTTGAGATGTTACAGTACACCAAATACAAGGAACGTACCGGTTATGACGTCCGGTGCGTCGCCATACTCACGCCATCGAGCTGCATAGACTAACCTCAGCCGTCTTGCAGCTGCATTACCAGCACCTCTACCCGGTGCTCCACGACCTCGACCAAATCCATTTCCCCCTCTAACCAGACCACGACCCCTCGGCTGCTGCTGACCACCTCTTCTTGCTTGAACAATTCCCTCACCTACCGTCCGCACCCTAGTCACCTCTTGTGGATAGTCCTTTATCAAATGATCCCTAGATCCACACTTGAAGCATCCTTCAGTTCTTCTCCAACACTTCCCCATATGTATTTTCCTACACAAAGCACACTGTTGAGTTTGTCCAACAGCAACAAGCATCGCAACTCGGCCTGGCCCATCAAACCTAGGCCTCTTTTGGAAGCCCCCAGAAGATCCTGACGACCCAAAACTTCTCTTATTTTTGCCCCTGTTTTTATCTTGGTTCTGCCTCTCAGAACGCTTCACCTCTTCAGCAATCTTTGCCTTCTCAACCAATATAGCAAAATCCCTTTCCCGCTGCGGAGCTATCAGTACTCGCAGCTCATCTCGCAGGCCATCCTCGAATCGAACACAACATTCATAATCAGTTGCGACGATACCTCGAGCGTAACGGCTTAGGCGCAGGAACTCCACCTCGTATTCAGCCACGGTTTTACCCCCTTGAACCAAATTCAGAAATGCTTTTCTATGGGTGTCCACATAGCTTGCCCCAACATATTTTCCCTGGAATGCTGTCTTAAAGAAGTCCCAGGTGATACGGTTTACTGAAGTACCTTCCCTCACTGTGAGCCACCACTGGTACGCCTCATCATGTAGGAGAGACATTGCTCCTTTCAATTTCTCCTCCACTGTGCAATCTAGATCATCCATGATTCATTCGACCGCTTACAGCCAGTACTCAGCTACATTCGGGACCACGCCAAAAATACCCCTAAATATCTCAGCCCTATTTGGCCGAAGTCGCTTACAGATATATTTCTGAGCTATCGGTCCAGTGACTGCCACACCAACCCGTTCCAACTCCCGCAGCATCGCTTGGGACAAAGCATCGTCCCCTCCAGTTCTGTCTTGGGACCCTACTTCCGCTACTAGTGATGCTAGCACTTCGCCTTCCGGCGCATGTTTAGATTCTGAGGACCTAGCCTCAGCACCCCGGCCTCTACCACGGCCGCGCGTACCACATCCACGTTCTCTTGTGCTCATGTTCGCTAACTCGAATTAAGTTGATTAAAAATTTTATGGATTAGCATTTATTTCAATGTTTATTAACAATGTCTTATGCAGGGCGAGTATAGTAGTTGTTTTCGCGTATCGAATTTCCTACTGCCTCGGTGTCTAAAGTCTTAACTCTTATAGCTAGCAGCCATAAAACACTGATTCTAACATCATTTCATAATAACAAACAAGGCCTGAAGACTTACAAATTTGGTGCCGGAGACTCGTGTGCCATACTTCCAAAAGATATATATTTTTCTAAACCATATTTTCAACCAAATTTGGAAAAACGTTGTCGAACCCAATCCACAATCGAGTTTTACAACCCGAGCTCTGATACCACAAAATGTAACACCCCAACTCAGCCTAGATGTTACGACCAGATCTGGTATGTCACATGGAAAGGTTGTTTAAAGAAACTTCGCGATTGTTTAAAAATTTGGAGTTTTGTTTCCATTTTGAAAATTAGATTCGTTTTTAAGGTTTCCTTGCAAAATGTTGTGAATATCACTAACTACTGAAACTTGTTTTTTAATACAAGGATCGAAATTGGTGGATTTCAGGATGTGTTATTTTTTAAAATAATTATCGTAGTTTTAAGAAAATCCCGAGTTTCATTGTTTATAACTTGTAAACCATTTGTTAGTGTTTTGGAAAGTGGTTACTTACATTTTTAAGAAAACTCCATTTTGAACATTTCATAATAGGCAGTCAATGCTTTAAAATAAAAAACCAAAATAAAATCCTAGAGGCCTTATTACAGAACAACTTCCCAAATTAAAACAAGTTCAAAGTAATGAGAAACAAAGTCTACAAAAGAAATAACACATGGCCACCACAGAGTTCTCCTCGGCCCAAATCCTCAAGCTAGGGATTACCTGCAAAATTAAGCAGAGGGGTGAGTTATGAGAACTCAGTGTGTAATCCCCCACACGATCAATAACTGGGCCCGAGCCCATTCGGATACCAACTGGGCCTTAGCCCTTACGAAAATGAACTGGGCTTGAGCCCTTTTAACATGGTATAGCAGATAATGTATGCAATGCAATGCAACCCAGCCCAGCCTAGTAATCCATCCGCTACACACCACTCGACCAATCAAAACACACCGGTGGGGATTTCTACAATCAACCTTCATCCGCTACATACCATCAATGGCAGTCACAATGCTCATTGTTGAAATTGTGACAGTCACCGAAATATGTGGCATAGCCACCAAAATAATGTGACAGAGTCATCAAAATACACTTCCCCTTTTCATCATTGTCATATCCCAAACCCATGCAACATATTATCATAATGTGATGAATGCAAAACATATATCAATGCACATCAGATAATCAAAACACACGTATAATCATGCTAAGTTATTCGAATGGCATAGTCATAAATGTTACTTACCTGGTATTTCCAACCTTACCCACAAGGGTAACTCAATTGCCGTTACGGTTGTTTCAGCTTTTAGCCAATACCCATATTAATACTAAACAAACAAATAAAGGTGTTGAATTACACACCTGATTACGCGAGGACTAAACACTCCTGATCTTCTTCACTCTCACTATCACGAACAACTACGATCTGTCTATTCAAATCTGATGTCGCCTCTCTTCTACAACCTGGCGAAAAATCCCGAACGGTTGACATTGTACGCCGTTTGAACTTAGGAGCGGAGACTGCGAGTCTGCTCCCTTTTGTCTCCTTAGTCGATACCCCCTTAGAACGACTACCACTCGCCTCCATAAAGAAAATCTCGTCAGTAAAGTATCATAGTGAAGCGACAATTGTCTAACAAAGAGGTTTGGTTATGGCAGAGTAAAACGAAAAGGAAATGATAGCTAAGAGACCGAAGAGATGACTCCTTATCTTGATAAACAAGGAATTGCACCACCACAGATTCGGTTACAAGATATTTGGCCTATCTAACGAGAGTCTATCACGAATCACAGAGAGGAACCAAATTCGGTTTGATGATTTAGAAGATGAGTGTTCGGCTTCTTTAGGAGAAGTAGGAGAAATGAAAAGAATAATAAATAATAAAAAGAAGAGAACATTACCTTGAACAGAGAGAAGCCGAATGGAAACCAAGGCAATTCAGCACTGGCAGAAATATTAGAAGCAATCTGAGTTTGGCTATGAAGGTTCAAAGAAATGAAACTCCAATATTAATTAGAGGGTTAAGAAAAGAATGATCGATAGAAACAAATAGGAGATGAATAAAAGAGATTCGGCTTAAGGGAAAAATGGAAAAGTAGTGAAGGAAAAGCAAAGTTTCGGCTATGTCGAAAATAAAGAGGGAGGAAGAGATGGATGCTGGAGAGAAAAGATGAAAAGAGTGCACGAGTGGTCACTCTCTAAAGGTTCGGCTATACCACACTATGAGGAGCAAGGATGAAAGAAAGAAGATGAGAGGTTTTTGACAAGAGCAAAAATAACCCGAAATGTACCCAATTTGCACCAAAAGAAAAGGAGAGGAACACGAAAAGAGTCTAAGAGAATTTCGGCACTCACTTTTCCTCAAAACCGAAAACGCTCCTCCCACAACCCCCAACCAAATTTCACCCCCCTCCAAGCTCCCATATTCGGCCAAACTCCTCTCTCCCTACATCGCACGATTTTCTCCTTAACTTACTCTCCATCCACCAATTCAAATTAGTTGACCACTTCAAACTCCCCAAGCTCCTCTCCTCCATCCATTTCAAATTGTTTGACTCATTCAACAACCACTATGGTAAAGTCCCAGCCGAATGCCACCTCCTCACCAACCTGGCACAAAAAATTAAAGCTCCACAATGCAGCAGATGAGGTTCGAACTCCTCCCCCTTTGCTCTACCAGGGATGCCACAACCACTCCTCCTTATGCTCACTTTTGAGTCATCAAACACAAATAATTATCCTTAAGGCCTGCTTCCATTAGCTCTCTCCCCTTATGCCCAAAAAGAAAAATTTACCAAGGCTCTGGCTCGAACCTGAGCCTCCCCAGGACTCCTAAGCACACCTAACTAACAAGCTAATCGAGCCAAACACATAGAATAGCGCAAAATGCAGAACCCCTAATTCTAGGATGTTACATTTCCTTTGCATAGCTGAACCCTTATTCACACCTAAATATCTCTTCTAGTTTTTTTGTTTTCCATTTGTGAGGTTCCTTTCATCGAATTTTATAGATAGATTAGGTTAGGGTCAGCTAATAGCTCTTGATTATCTTCTCCTCTTTTATGGGGATTTATCCGGTACAAGTTATAATTTGAGTTGGGACTGTTGTGTGAAAAATGTTGACTTGGTTTTCTCAACATTACCACCACATCCGAGCTGGCAAACTATTTGCACTTTGCCTTGACAAAACTTCACTCATTTATTTCCTCAATCCAAAACCAATTCGTGCCACACCAACACATAAAAAACTCCACCACAATCAATTAAAAGTACCTAATATTTAAACATAGTCCAAGCTCCTAATGAAATGATGAAAATACGAATGAAATGTCCTAAAATGCAACTAAATGTACTTAAGTACAAGCAATTAGCTAGGTCTAAGGGCATGAAATATAACTCGTTTCAAGAGTTATCACACCCCCTAACCTGATTTATTGCTTGTCCTCAAGCAAAATACATATGCATGCATGAATGCACAAATTTTTGGCCCTTGCATATAACTATCTTGCTGTTAGTCTATTAAAAGAACAACATATACATCAGTTCTTAGCAGTCCTTTTTCTCTAAAAACTTGGTGGAATGTCAAAGGATCGTTTCAACAAAGGTAGTGCAGAAAATTTGTCCCTAAAAAAATCCTAAGTATTCACGTATGCTTTCTGGCCATAGAAAATATATCCCAATGCACTCAGTTCATTGTTACCTAAACCCAAGTTACTTTGTAACCCTTACTTACCTCCTTTTCAAGATATTAATTTGTACTTTTTTCTTTTTTTATTATTTTATTTTTCTTTCTTTTTCTTTTTCTTTTTTTTCTTTTATAATATTAGGGGATTCAGCATGCCACAAAATTCTTTAACTTGATAATCACAAGGGAGCATACACCGAATTACCTATGAAACACCCCAAACCCGACCCACGAGCCTCGACCAGATTTGGTATGTTCCTTAAGAAAAACCGGTTCAAATTCTTTTGCACTTTGAAAAAATTTAAGCGATTTTTGGGAGAAAATTCGAATTGGGTTGGGCTCAAGTTGGGAACCAATTTATTTTTTTTTTGAATATAAGTTTTATAAAGTCTCATTGTTAAGTTTCAAAATGTTAAGTTAGAAGATATGCCGAATTTCTTTTTAGATCTTATCTTTATTTAGAAATCATATGAATTTAAGCGTCAAAACGTTTAGAGTTTATTTTTAATAGAATACTTAAACTTTAATTTGATAAAATTCCGTAACATAGTAAAATAATTAAACATGCATGCGAACAAATCATACTAAGGCCTTATTACATCAAAACAAACCCAAATAATTTAAAGTACTTAAATAAAAATAAAATGTCCAAATAAAATTCCTTGTTTGAGCATGGCCACCACTAAGCTCCCTTGGCCCGGTCCATTACCGATCATCACCTGAAAAATGTTCCCACAACGGGGTGAGTCATCAGACTCAATGTGTACACAAACACTAAGTCCAAACAGATTCAGGCATATCAAGTCATACACATTCATATCAAATATACAGTTAATGATGCATTCCCAAGCCCAAGCCTAGTTACCAACCGCTACACATCACCCGTACCAACCTGCACACCGTAGGGACTACTAAGTCAACCATCCACCCGCTACACACCATCGAAGGCAGTCGCTGCAGTCGACGTGCTCATCGCCCTTATAAAATTAGTGGCATAGCCAATGGATAATACTTGTGTCATGTGACACCACATTCAGATAATGTGACCGAAGTCACCAAATTCAGATAATGTGACCGAGGTCACCACATTCTTATATCGTGACAATAGTCACCACATTCACTTCCCCTTTCATAATCACCCATATGCCCATGTCATACATATTATGCAATATCATGCCTTAAACCTTATTTCACATTCTTATCACATTCATTTATATGCCATAAATCATACTCACAGTAGGAGTAGGAAAACGTACCTGAGTACTTTGTACCATTGCATGGTACTTAGCCATATTTTCCACATTCATATTAACACATGCATATAATCAATACCATAAAACTATTAAGGTTTAGTGTGGGGTACACACCTGATTAACTTCGCGAATTCACTCCAAATTCCGAAGATCTCGATCTAGCGTCCTAGATCTTTTGTTCCTATATTCGGCCAATATATAGTAATTTACTAAAAACCATTCGGCCATAAAACCAAATCCCAATAGGATTATTGTAACCCAAAATTTACCTTGGTGCCAATTTCTCTAATAATCAATTCCCGAAAACTTTGCTTTGTTCCTTTTTGTATTCGGCCAAGCACTAGATCTCTTCATAGGTTAGTTTTCGGTTTTTAAGATAATAAGAAACAAGTCTAAATACTAGAATAGGCCCTTGGCCGAATATCCAATATGACTTACCTTGATCACTTCAATCCTGAAAGACTCCTTTGATGATCCTTAACGCTAGCTACACACAAAACACTTATTATGGCATTATGCACATTCGGCCATGCCTAAAATCAAGGCCTAATCACAAGATTTTGGCACATTTATGAGGAAGAGATCAAATCGATTACTAGCATAGGAAACACTTACCCTTACACGTTGCTTTGAAGAGTCTAAAGTAAGTAGTCGACAGCACCCTCCTTTAAAGATTCGGCTTGGAGCACAACAATGGTGGTTCGGCACTTTATGGTGGAGAGAAGAACTGTAACAATGGAGAGGGTTTTATGCTTGGAGATTTTCGGCAACAAGGAACAATGGTAGATGCAATATTTGGCTACCACTCTTAGTGTCAAAGGGTACACGGTTTCAAAGGTATAGAAAGGAATTTGAGGTTACAAGAAAATAAGAAAAAGAGGAGAAGAGTAGAGGAATTTCAGCAAAGAGTTGGATGCTTTTACTAAAAGAAATTCAGCACTTAGCTCCCCTTTCCTATACATGACTGAATGCCTCAACCAAGAGTCCCTTGGCCGGCCACCTTATCATCACTTATCACATTCCTCATACTTCTCCTATTATCCCTTCTTTATCACCTTAATAAAATAAATTAATCCTAACACATAATCTCTTATCTTACCCCTTTAAAAAAAATAAAAATAAAATAAAACAATAATCACAATTATCCTAGCCGAATAAAACAAGCTTAATCCTCATCCAATTAAAAGTCCAATTGCCGTCCAACCTCTTCTCACCTTTCTTCCTTGACGCCAAAGCAAAAATAAATCCACTTAATGCTACCAACAAGGCTCGAACATGAGTCCTGCTGGAGCCCCTGTCGCAAGCTGCAGGTAACGCCCCAAGCCACTTTGCCATGGCGCTTTTTGTGACATAATTCACCCAGAATTTCTTTTAAGACCTACTTAGCCCAATTCCCTTTTGACACAAAAATATAAGTCCATTTGCTTCCCACGCAGCTCAATCCTTCTACCTTCCTCCCAGCTTATGGCGTCATTTTCCCAAGCCTTAAGTGGCGCATTCCAGCCACTTTACCAAGCTCACTTCCATGTCTTATTTTCCTTACATTTTCTCTTAAGGCCCTATCCACTTAGCTTCATCTAAAAACTTAAAACTTAATATTTTCTAAGGCTTCCTCCTATTTTCTAAAGTTCACAAATTTCATTATACACATTCACAACATACTCAAACATGCTATTTCATATAATTAAGCATAAATGCATAAGCCCATTTTCAGGATATTACAGTTCTACCCTCCTTAGAAATAATTTCGTCCTCGAAATTACCTGGCTGAAATAAGTGAGGGTATTGCTGTCGCATTGCTTCTTCTGGCTCCCACGAAGCCTCTTCTGATCCATGATTTCTCCATAATACTTTGACTAAAGGAACTAACTTCCTTCGTAACACTTTCACATCTCGTTCCACAATCTGAATCGGCTCTTCCTCGTTGGACAAATCTGGCCTTAGCTCCACCTTTTCAACCGGTACAACATGAGATGGATCCGATTGATAACGATGTAGCATGGACACATGGAATACGTCGTGCATCTGCTTCAACTCCGATGGCAACTCCAACTGATATGCCACTGGTCCAACCCGCTTCAAAACCTTATAAGGTCCTATAAATCTCGGACTTAACTTCCCTTTTAAACGAAATCTCATCACCTTCTTCCAAGGCGAAACTTTGAGAAATACTTGATCTCCCACATGAAATTCTATCTCTTTTCTTTTGAGATCCGCATACGACTTTTACTGATCAGATGCTTCCTTCAACCGTGCTCGAATTATCTCAACCTTTTCCTCGGATTTTGCCACCATTTTTAGACCCAAAACTCGACGTTCTCCCAATTTCGTCCAACATGTAGGAGTCCGACAGTTCCGACCATAAAACGCTTCATACGGTGCCATCTGAATACTAGTTTGATAGCTGTTGTTGTACGCAAATTCCGCTAGAGGCAAATATTCTTCCCAACTTCCTCTGAAATCCATCACACAGCCCCTCAACCTATCCTTTAACACTTGGATTACCCACTCAGACTGCCCGTCCGACTGTGGATGAAAAGCCGTAGTGAAATCTAACTTAGTGCCTAACGCTTGATGTAGCGCCTTCCAGAACTGAGAAGTAAACCTTGGGTCCCTATCTGAGATGATTGACACCGGCACACCATGCAACCTTACAATTTCTGCCACATACAATTTTGCCAACTTTTGCAGGGAATAGTCAACTCTCACTGAAATAAAATGCGCAGACTTAGTCAATTGGTCCACTATCATCCATACCGAGTCCTTCTTAGTAGGCGTAAGGGGAAACCCACTAACGAAGTCCATGGTAATTATCTCCCACTTCCATTGCGGAATCATTATCGATTGAAGTAATCCTGACGGAACTTGGTGTTCAGCCTTTACTTGCTGACACGTCAAACACTTGCTTACAAATTTTGTAATTTCCTTTTTCAAACCAGGCCACCAAAATTGTTCTCTTAGGTCTCTGTACAACTTAGTGCCTCCAGGATGCATAGCATAAGGACTACTATGCGATTCCTGAAGAATCCTCTGTCTTAGGTCCTTGTCCTTAGGCATACAGACCTTACCCTTGAAACACAATACTCCCTCATCATTAATACCATAATCTATCAACTCTCCATTCTGTACTTGCTGTAACTTAGCACTTAACTTATCATCAACCAACTGTCCCCTTTTGACTTCATTCAACCACGTCGGCTTAACTTGCAATTCTGCCAACAGGCTACCATCATCATACAAACTCAAGTGTACGAACAACGCCCTCAGATCCGACACAACCTTCCGACTCAGGGCATCTGCCACTACATTCGCCTTGCCCGGATGATACTCTATAGAACAGTCATAATCCTTCAGCAATTCCACCCACCTTCGCTGTCTCAAGTTCAACTCTTTCTGAGTCAATAAGTACTTGAGACTCTTGTGGTCCGTGTAGATTATCGACTCTTCTCCATAGAGATAGTGCCTCCACACTTTGAGAGCAAAGACCACTGCCGCCAATTCCAGGTCATGAGTCGGGTAGTTAACCTCATATGGCCTTAATTGTCGAGACGCATACGCGACTACTTTCCCATCTTGCATCAATACGCATCCTAATCCCGTGTGAGAAGCATCACAATACACCGTGAAATCCTTTCCTGCCTCCGGCTGAATCAAGACCGGAGCTTCAGTTAACACTTTCTTAAGCTTCTCAAAGCTTTTTTGTTGCTTATCTGTCCATACAAAGGGTACTTCCTTCCTCAACAACTTTGTCAAAGGCGCTGCTATTGACAAGAACCCTTCTACAAACCTTCGGTAATAACCTGCCAATCCTAAGAAGCTGCGAATCTCGGCCACTGACCTAGGTGGTTTCCAGTCTAACACTGCTTCAATCTTCCTAGGATCCACCCTTATTCCTTCAGCAGACACTACGTGCCCTAAGAATGCTACCTCCTAAAGCCAAAATTCACACTTGCTAAATTTGGCATAAAGCTTCTTCTCCCTTAATACTTGCAACACAATTCGAAGATGCTCGTCATGTTCCCCCTCAGACTTGGAGTACACCAAGATGTCGTCGATGAACACAACGACAAACCGATCCAAGTAGGGTTGAAAGACCCGGTTCATCATATCCATGAACGCGGCTGGGGCGTTCGTCAATCCAAACGGCATTACTAAGAACTCATAATGGCCGTACCTTGTCCTAAAGGCTGTCTTATGGATATCTGCCTCCTTCACCTTCAACTGATGATATCCCGACCTTAAGTCGATCTTTGAAAATATTGCAGCCCCCTTAAGCTGATCGAACAAGTCATCTATCCTTGGCAAAGGATACTTGTTCTTGATGGTCAGCTTGTTCAACTAACGATAGTCTATGCACATACGCATAGTTCCATCCTTCTTCTTCACAAACAGGACCGGTGCTCTCCACGGAGACACACTGGGTTGAATAAACCCAGATCCAACAACTACTGAATCTTAGCCTTCAGCTCAACCAATTCCTTTGGTGCCATTCTGTACGGGGCAATTGACACAGGAGCTGTTCCCAGTAGCAAGTCAATTACAAACTCCACTACCCTACCTGGGGGTATTCCTGGTAATTCCTCCGGAAACACATCTCCAAAATCCCTTACAGTTCTAACTCCACTAACACCTTCTTCCTTTTCACCTAACGCACTTACGAAGGCTAAAAACGCCTTGCACCCTTTCCGCACCATCTTTTCAGCCTTTAGCACGGAAACTACATTAGACAAGTAGTTTCTTCTTTCTCCTATCATAACTACTACTTCATCCTCCGGGGTCCTTAACTCCATTCGCTTAGCCGCACAATCCAACACGGCCCGGTGCTCTACCAACCAATCCATACCAAGTATGAGTTCGAACTCCCCGAAGGGTAGTTCCATTAAATCAGTCCGAAAGTTCACTCCCTGAATCTCTAGAGGTACACTCTGAAAGGTCTTATTCACCACTACAGTTTGGCCTAATGGGCTTACTACAATCATCTGCCTATCAGAAAATTCAGAGTCTAGGCCTAGTGTCTCGACTACACTACATGCAACATAAGAATGGGTCGAGCCCACATCAATCAGAGTAAAATAGGGCTTACCATAAATAAGGAACGTACCGGTTATGACGTCCGGCGCGTCTCCATCCTCCCTCCAGCGAACCGCATAAACTAAACCCGGTTGCCTTTCCTCAGTATTAGCAACACCTCAGCCCGGTGTTCCACGTCCTCTGCCAACACCATTACCTTTGCCATTCGGACCACGGCCTCGTTGAGGTTTCTTTGTCACCTCCTCCAACAACGATTAACATTCTAAGTCGCTTTGGTCGATTCCCATCGAGTTTCATCGAGCGATCCTTAATCATATGATCTTTGGACCCACACTCAAAGCATCTTCCCATCTTTTTCCAACACTCCCCTAAGTGCTTCTTCCCACACTGATCACAAGTATGATCTCGCTCTCTCAGAGTGTGACTTATCGACCTCGCGGCCCATCAACTCTAGGCCTCTTATTCCTAGATGATCCTGACGATCCAAAACCTCTTTTTCCTATTCCGATCCATATTCTGCTTCACAGAATCCTTAATCCCTTCAGCTACCTTAGCTTTCTCTACTAAAGCAGAAAACTCCCGTTCCTGATGCGGAGCTATCAACAACCTTAGGTCATTCCTTAGTCCGTCCTCAAATCGGACACATCGCTCATGTTCCGTAGCCATTACTCCACGAGCATACCGGCTCAGCCTTAAGAATTCAGCTTCATATTCCGCCACAGACTTGTTCCCTTGAACCAGCCCTAGAAAAGCCTTTCTCTGCTCGTCAGTATACCGTGTACCAACATATTTCTTTTGATATGCTGCCTTAACATACTCCCAGGTCAGATCCTCAGCTGTGGCACCATCCCTAACTGTTAACCACCACTGATACGCTTTATCGCGTAGTAGTGCCACCATTCCTTTTACTTTCTCCTTTGGAGTTAGGTCGAGCTCATCCATAATATGCTCGGTTGCCTCTAACCAATATTCAGCCGTACTGGGTGCTACACCCGATACTCCACGGAACACCTCAGCTCCATTAGCTCGGAGTCATTCGGGTACAGATTTCTGAGCTCCCATATTTCCTCCTGCTCCAGCCACCAAATTCAGAACTCACAGCACAGCCTGTGATACAGCATTGTCTCCCGTCTGATCTTGTTGTCCCACACCAACAGCTGGTAGTGGTGGTGGTGGTGGTACCTCATTATCAGATCCTTGACCCGACCTAACGGGTTCAGATATGGTCATCCTACCCCTACCGCATCCTCGAACGTTATGACCACGTCCCCTAGAGCTCATTCTTACAATCGTACCTTAATCTGATTAGGAAATTTTATGTATTAGTATATGTTCCACTGATTATCCGAGAAGAAATTTTATGAAACAAGAATTAATAGGGGCTCTTTCGGTCAATCAAAGGTTCAAGTTCTCTATCCTAATTCAGAGAAGCACATTCATCCAACCATTCATTTGGTAGTATCTACCATACACATTCATTATTTCTATAGTTTTGTCTATTCCTACCCTAGGGGTATTTTCGTAATTTGTCCTACAGGGGTATTTTCATAATTTTTCAAAATAAGGTTCCTTGGTGATTTTGTCAATAAGGGTATTTTGGTAATTTTGCATTCCTGAGGGTATTTTGGAAATTTTGAAATCCAGGGATACTTTGGTAATTTTTTAACTCGAGGGTATTTGGGTAATAAGCCAGGGTAAATTTGTAAAGTTTTAATAATTTTGGGGTATTTCAAAATTTGCAAAACTTGAGGGTTCTTTTTGAGAATTTGTTATTCCAAAACGGTGATGTTGCAAAAATTTTGGAAATTAGGGTCATTTTGGTAATTTGCAAGTTAGGGGCAATTTCGTAATTTTCCAAAATCAAGGTATTTCAATATTTTGCAAATTAGGATTTTTGGACTTGTTATAAAGTAAGGAAATTTTGATAAAACTATGGGTAGTTTGGTCATTTTATAAACCAAGGGCATTTTTGTAATTTTACCACTAGGGGTATTTAGGTAATTTTTATAAATTGGAAAATTTTCGGAAAAATTTGTAAAAATAGTTCTCACAAATTAAAAGGGTAATTTTAAGAGTTTTAAAACTAGGGTTTTTATAAAAATACGGCTAGTTCCCTTTCGGGTTTTAGTTATTGGGTTTAGCCTGTGACTGAGTCCTCTTGGTTAGGGTGAACCGAAGCTACGCACTAGGTAGGATTCCAGTGAAGAGGAGGTGAGTCACTAGGACTGCTTAAGTACTAGGCTTTTCCGGATCTAATCCTAGACATGTGCATAATGGTTGCCACACCTGAACTCGGCGACTTAGCCATAGGTTTGTTTAATTAGGCATTTAAATCTTATGTATCTGTTGGGGTACACTAGTCCTAGGGTTCAAGTATTTATCATGCTAATCTACGTTCCATTCCATTTCTACCCTTCTACACATCATACTATAAATCACACAAGGGATAGGGGTACTTACCTGGTGGACTTCGGGTCGGAGACTTAGGTGCCATGCCAGAAAAACCTGCTTATTTCCAAAAATATTTTCATAAAACTTACTTGGGCTCGATTTGAAAACATTTTGGGCCTTAAACCCAAGGTCGAGAGTTTAAAATTGGGCTCTGATACCAAGCTGAAACACCCCAAATCCAGCCCACGAGCCTCGACCAGATTTGGTATGTTCATTAAGAAAAACCGGTTCCAATTCTTTTGCACTTTGAAAAACTTTAAGTGATTTTTGGGAGAAAATTCGAATTGGGTTAGGCTCAAGTTGGGAACCAATTTATTTTTTTTGAATATAAGTTTTATAAAATCTCATTGTTAAGTTTCAAAACGTTAAGTTAGAAGATATGCCAAATTTCTTTTTAGATCTTATCTTTATTTAGAAATCATATGAATTTAAGCGTCAAAACGTTTAGAGTTTATTTTTAATAGAATACTTAAACTTTAATTTGATAAAATTCTGTAACATAGTAAAATAATTAAACATGCATGTGAACAAATCATACTAAGGCCTTATTACATCAAAACAAACCCAAATATTTAAAGTACTTAAATAAAAATAAAATGTCCAAATAAAATTCCTTGCTGAGCATGGCCACCACTAAGCTCTTGCCAACCCGGTCCATTACTAATCATCACCTGAAAAATGTTCCCACAACGGGGTGAGTCAACAGACTCAATGTGTACACAAACACTAAGTCCAAATAGATTCAGGCATATCAAGTCATACACATTCATATCAAATATACAGTTAATGATGCATTCCCAAGCCCAAGCCTAGTTACCAACCGCTACACATCACCCATACCATGGGGACTACTAAGTCAACCCTCGATCCGCTACACACCATCGAAGGCAGTCGCTGCAGTCGACGTGCTCATCGCCCCTATAAAATTCGTGGCATAGCCAACGGATAATACTTGTGTCATGTGACACCACATTCAGATAATGTGACTGAAGTCACCACATTCAGATAATGTGACTGAGGTCACCACATTCTTATATCGTGACAATAGTCACCACATTCACTTCCCCTTTCATAATCACCCATATGCCCATGTCATACATATTATGCAATATCATGCCTTAAACCTTATTTCACATTCTTATCACATTCATTTATATGCCATAAATCATACTTACAGTAGGAGTAGGAAAACGTACCTGAGTACTTTGTACCATTGCATGGTACTTAGCCATATTTTCCACATTCATATTAACACATGCATATAATCAATACCATAAAACTATTAAGGTTTAGTGTGGGGTACACACCTGATTAACTTAGCGAATTCACTCCAAATTCCGAAGATCTCAATCTAGCGTCCTAGATCTTTTGTTCCTATATTCGGCCAACATATAGTAATTTACTAAAAACCATTCGGCCATAAAACCAAATCCCAATAGGATTATTGTAACCCAAAATTTACCTTGGTGCCGATTTCTCTAATAATCAATTCCCGAAAACTTTCCTTTGTTCCTTCCTCTATTCGGCCAAGCACTAGATCTCTTCATAAGTTAGTTTTCGATTTTTAAGATAATAAGAAACAAGTCTAAATACTAGAATAGGCCCTTGGTCGAATATCCAATATGACTTACCTTGATCACTACAATCTCGAAAGACTCCTTTGATGATCCTTAATGCTAGCTACATACAAAACACTTATTATGGCACTATGCACATTCGGCCATGCCTAAAATCAAGGCTTAATCACAAGATTTCGGCACACTTATGAAGAAGAGATCAAATCGATTACTAGCATAGGAAACACTTACCCTTACACGTTGCTTTGAAGAGTGTAAAGTAAGTAGTCGACAACACCCTCCTTTAAAGATTCGGCTTGGAGCACAACAATGGTGGTTCGGCACTTTATGGTGGAGAGAAGAACCGCAACAATGGAGAGGGTTTTATGGTTGGAGATTTTCGGCAACAAGGAACAATGGTAGATGCAATATTCAGCTATCACTCTTAGTGTCAAAGGGTACACGGTTTCAAAGGTATAGAAAGGAATTTGAGGTTACAAGAAAATAAGAAAAAGAGGAGAAGAGTAGAGGAATTTCAGCAAAGAGTTGGATGCTTTTACTAAAAGAAATTCAGCACTTAGCTCCCCTTTCCTATACATGACCGAATGCCTCAACCAAGAGTCCCTTGGCCGGCCACCTTATCATCACTTATCACATTCCTCATACTTCTCATATTATCCCTTCTTTATCACCTTAATAAAATAAATTAATCCTAACACATAATCTCTTATATTACCCCTTTAAAAAAAATAAAAATAAAATAAAACAATAATCACAATTATTCTAGCCGAATAAAACAAGCTTAATCCCCATCCAATTAAAAGTCCAATTGCCATCCAACCTCTTCTCACCTTTCTTCCATAACGCCAAAGCAAAAATAAAACCACTTAATGCTGCCAACAAGACTCGAACATGAGTCCTGCTGGAGCCCCTGTCGCAAGCTGCAAGTAACGCCCCAAGCCACTTTGCCAAGGCACTTTTTGTGACATAATTCACCCAGAATTTCTTTTAAGACCTACTTAGCCTAATTTCCTTTTGACACAAAAATATAAGCCCATTTGCTTCCCACGCAGCTCGATCCTTCTACCTTCCTCCCAGCTTATGGCGTCATTTGCCCAAGCCTTAAGTGGCGCATTCCAGCCACTTTACCAAGCTCACTTCCATGTCTTATTTTCCTTACATTTTCTCTTAAGGCCCTATCCACTTAGCTTCCTCTAAAAACTTAAAACTTAATATTTTCTAAGGCTTCCTCCTATTTTCTAAAGTTCACAAATTTCATTATACACATTCACAACATACTCAAACATGCTATTTCATATAATTAAGCATAAATGCATAAGCCCATTTTCAGGATATTACAACCTAGTACTCAATCATGTCACAATTTAAATATAAATCGCTCTTGATGTAACACCCCTAAATAGGGCCTAAGAGTTTTAGATGTATTCTAGGAATTTTGGCTTATATGAGCTCAGAATTTTGTCAAGTTAGTACTCGATAATGTTTTTTACTTTGGCATCTTAGCTGTTAAATTAATTTATGAAAAAGTGTGCTAAAAACCCTTAATTTTAGAGAAAGGACTGATTTGTAACAGAGTCAAAATAGTGAGCATTTATGTGGCAATTAAACCAATTTTTAAAATTGAACCTAAAAGCCACCCCCACCTACAGTTTTCACGTTAAACCTTCCTCTCCTCTTCTTTATGTCACCCCTTGTTCTTTTCTTCACTATTGCATTGATGTTTTATTCCCAAATCACAATACTTCTATTACCTATCACTCCTAAGTTATTTATCGTCATAAATCTCCAAGAAAAACACCCAAAACTCCAGAGATTTCAGCATCTTCTTCAAATGTGGGTTTTTTTAGATTTACATCAAAACTCATTCATTCTTTAAAAAAGGTAATCATTCATGTATCCATTGGTTTTTTATATTATTTAGACTCTAAAACTGAATTAATAGCCCTCAAATTGCATGTTTTAAATAAAAGCTGAAAATTGAACCATTAATGGTGGATTTCAGGATTTTGGGTCAAAACTTGGTTTCAAAGTGTTTTTCAACTTGTTTTAGCAAGGTTTTTAAACTTCCCTTAATGTTTTGTTAATGATTTCTCATGTTTAAATGAATTTTGTGAAAATTTCCTAAAAGATGTCGAAAAATGTTGATACCATGAATTGAGTAGATTTGTCTAGTTTGAAGGTTGTGAATTAGGTGTAGATGACTAAGTAGATGAATGAAATTGATTTTGAGAAAAAAGGTTGAGTATAGGTTGAGATATTAGTATATAAAGTTTTCTATGTTAATAGTTTAAGTTTCATGGGAACTTCGCTTCAGCTTGTGTTTTAGTTGGTTTGAGTCGATTCTTAGTTGATATTTGACTACGGTTATTGTATGATTTATGTGTGTAAAGCTTTGGATTCATTAGAGCTTTCTACGAGCTAGGGAAGCATTAGTTTAGCTTTTGATTTTTCGACTAAAGCATAAAGTGGTGAGTGTATGGAATTGCTACTCATAAACACGAGTCATGGTTATTTGGGAAATTAGATGTAGTCTAAACCCCTGCTCTAAGTTTTTAGTGTAAGTTTTCTTGAATCTATCATTATTTTGTGGTTGTGTATTGTGCATGAAATATGATAAATGAGTATGTGGTTATTGTGTAAAGTGAAATTATATTCATGAAATAAATGTATAATATATATGTTCTAGGACTATGCTATTGTTTTGCTAAAGATGCTAATACGCAGTGACAGTGCACGGTTAATCGATAAGTAATATGTATTATTTTCAAATATTTTGGCCTTGTGATCTTGGAACCATTTGATATAGTTGGCATGCCATAGGATTGTGAGTACTCACTTATATGTTTAGTGGTTTTGGGCGTTGAGACCCTGAAACATGTTTAGAGGGATAAGAGAATGAGAGCTAAGCTTCATTCAACGGGACATGTGAGGGGAAATAAGGAGAGTGTTAGCTAAATGCTTCACTTTTGGGACATGTTTGACTCTATGAGTCTATTTGGTGTAATGGAGATTCGTGTATTTGATGTGTGATGATAGAGCTCACTATATGTTTCATAACACAAATGTCATCTTATCCCAATTTATCATATTTTATGTAATTGTGTAGAATGTGTTCTATGCTTGAAATGAGTATATATATATGTTATGGGAATGACCTATTGGGTGATGCATGAGTTAATATTATATGATACTAGACTTAAGCATGAAGTACTTATGAGTAATTGATTGGTTGTATTGCATGATGACATGTTTGTGTTGTAGAAATTCTTGCATTCACTATGCTTGTTGAAGCTCACCCACTAATTTCAACCTATGTAGATTAGTGATGTCACAGTGTGGGCGATGTGGTTTTCGAGGGAGTGATCCAAGGAAGGCTGGTTGTTATCGTATGTGCTCTATTATTTATATTCGTTTTGGGAAATAAGGCAATGTGGTAGACTCGTTTAGTGCCATGATATGTTTGGGTTATTTACTGACCTTGTTATTTTGTTTTTGGAAATTTACAAGTTTATATGTTGTCTTATGTTCATGAACTTTAATGATGGCTTGATGTATCTTGTTTAGACCTGTTTAGACAATTTAAACTAATTAATTTAGCCATAGGATGATTATTTATTGAAGTAAGTGATGCATGATACTTAGAATCTAATTTGGAATGAGTTCATTGCATATGTATGCTGCATCTTGATGTCTAAGGGCAGAGGTATCGATATTCGAGATTTAAAATTGATACCTCTGCGTTTTCAAATATACAGGAAAATAGAATAGGTATTTGGTATCGATACCTTATCTCAAGTATCGATACTCGAGACTAAAGTATCGATAATTTTTAGCTAATACTGATAATTTTCGACGATTGGGATTTTTTGCTGAGAAACAGTATGCTCATTTGGTATTGTTTTTCCAAGTGGTATCGATACCTTAATGTCAGTATCGATACCTACAGACATTTTTCTAAATTTTTGCTAAATGGCCTTTATGCATATTTCTAACCATATGTATGACTGATTAACAAATGTTTTTGCATGTAACGATGTTAATTAACTATTTGGATGACCTAAAACTTATATGGGTTCACAAAAGACAATTAGTTTGCTTAAATCTAGCTTCCTATTCGATCTATCTAAAACGAGACAGTGGTGTGGCACCCCGTAGCTGGGCTTGGCGACTAGACCGGGTATAGGGTGTTACACTTAAAGCTAAGTCTTTAAACTAAAAAGATGGATGGAGGAAACAACTACCTCCTTAGCTACTCAACATGTTGCTATAGTGGAGTGCCTTTTTTCTTTGTTACACACTCTTACTTGGACTCACCTTTCTATTCAATAGCACGATGGAGCAAACAAAATGGTGCTGACTTACTCGACAATTCTAAGCATTGGAGTGCCTACTATCCTTTATTTAAGTAATGTTGTCGCAAAATGACTGAATTTGCCTTCAAAAACCTTAAGTTCACCAGAAAGCACTTGCTATAATCAAAAAGGAAAAAGAAAACTGAGTATAGGACATCTCATTTTTAAGAACTAATTTTCACGCAATCTAACTTAAGCTAAACTCGCCTCACCCACTGTCACATGTTCTAGATATATTGAAGAATATAAGCTCATCATCAAACATCACAAGTAAAGATTGAACTTCTCGTAGATAAAACAGTAAATAATAATCACATGGCATTGGCAAACAACTTAACTATACTAGGACGAACATACATACTAGATACATAATGCATCCTAAATGCACAACACACCCCCAAACCTAAGGGATGCATTGTCCTTAATGCATGAATAGATATATGCAAACTATCTATATACAGACAATGTCATGGATAAATATATGCAATGCAATATGTATGAAAGAAAAATAAAACTTTCCTTGGTTGGACTGCATTGTAGATACTCCATTCTATCCGACGGGTTGATTTACGAGCAGCAACCTTGTACCTCAGCTTCCTCTTCGTCCTCACGGTCAATCTCAATGCTGACCGACTCTATTTTCTCTGGTTCTTCCTCCGGTGCTTTAGGTGCATTCTCTTTATTGGTAAGATTCGTCTCAACATGCTCTACGTCACCAACCCTGTCCCCTTATGCGGTTTATTAAACAAAGGAAATGAAATAACTAAAAGAAATTTAAATCAACAAGATAAAATAAAAATAAAAAATAATTTTCAAGATGTTGAAGTTAAACATCTCGAATATCAATGGATTGTTTGTCTCGCTCTACATGAGTACCCCACTAGTGCTTCAAACATTGTTCATTAACTTTAAATGTGTCCCTCGTTTTCATGTCCTTGACATCAACAACTCTATGCAGATATACATGAGCTTCCAAGCATTGTTCATCAAAATTGAAAGGTCTATTTTGCTCCAACAAACTGCACAAAGGTCTCCGCTCAAATCAATCTTCATCACTATCAGAATTATTGTGGTAAAGTCTCATGAATTCTTCCTCCACTGTTGTTTCTATCAAGTCAATGGCTCGGCATTATTCATTCTCATATGCACATTTCAGGGCATTAAATACATTGCATGTGATCTATTAATCATTCATCCTCATGGTCAATTCACCTTTCTGCACATCAATTAAAGTTCTACCAGTAGCATGAAAAAGTCTTTCAAGAATAATCTGTAGATCTTTGTCAGCTTCACATTCTAAAATAATGAAATCGGCTGGAAAAATAAACTTATCTACTCTTACCAGCACGTCTTCAATTTTACCTTCTGGATGTGCGTAAGACCTATCAGCTAGCTTCAGTAAACTTATCTTGCCTTCTCAATTCCTATATTCTTGAAAATAGATAGAGGCATTAGATTTATACTTGCTCCTAAATCACATAACGCCTTACCAACATAATGATTTCCAATTGAACATGGGATAGTGAAACTCCATGGGTCCTTCAACTTTGGAGGTAACTTATTCATCACCATTGTTGTGCACCCTTCAATGAGAGCAACAATTTCAAATTCTCCCAATCTGCACTTTTTTGACAATATATCTTTCATAAATTTCACGTAGTTGGGCATTTCCTCCAAAGCTTTAACCAGTGGTATGTTGATATGGAGTTGCTTCAAAACTCCAAAAATCTTTTGAACTAAATATTCTGCTTAGAATTTTTGGAGTCGTTGAGGAAAAGGTAGAGATGGTCATCCTTCAGGTTGTTGATATTGTTTTGCTATGGCAGTTTTGTTGGTAGCCTGATCAGCCACACGCCCATAGTCAAGTCAGTTAAAACACAGTCATAAGATCACAGTCAAATCAGTCATTTACCAATAAGGGAAAAACAGTTATTTACCTTATAAGGGTATTTTGGTAATCCTACCCTTCAAGGGTATTTCGGTAATTCTACCCTACAGGGGTATTTTGGTAATTCTACCTTATAAGAGTATTTTGATAATTTCGTAAATTAGGGGTATTTCGGTAATTTTGTAAATCAAAGGTATTTCGATAATTTCACAAATCGAGGGTATTTTGATAATTTTGCAAATCGAGGGTATTTTGGTAATTTCACAAATGGAGGGTATTTTGATAATTTTACAAATTGGGGGTATTTCAGTAATTTTGCAAATTAGGGGTACTTTGGTAATTTCACAAACTGAGGGTATTTCTGTAATTATCCAAACTGAGGGTATTTCGATAATTTTCCAAACTGAGGGTATTTAGATAATTTCACAAATTAGGGGTATTTCTGTAATTCCACAAAATAGAGGTATTTCAGTAATTTTGCAATTCGAGGGTATTTCAATAATTTCACAAATTAGGGGTATTTCGATAATTTTACAATCTTAGGGTATTTCGATAATTTCACAAATTAGGGGTGTTTTGATAATTTCGCAAATCGGGGGTATTTTGGTAATTTTGTAAATCGAGGGTATTTCGGTAATTTTACAAACCAAGGGTATTTCGGTAATTTTTGTTAACCAAGGGTATTTCGATAATTTCACAAATTAGGGGTATTTTTGTAATTTTTCAATCCGAAGGTATTTTGTTAATTTCACAAATCAAGGGTATTTCAGTAATTTCACAAATCAAGAATATTTCAGTAATTTTGCAAATCGGGGGTATTTCAGTAATTTCACAATCGAGGGTATAACAGTCATTTTCACCCCTTTGGAGGTATTTCGATAATTCTATAAACCAAGGTATTCTAAACAGAGGTAACGATACGAATGGGCCTAGGGCCCATTCTAAGCCCAAATGGACGCACACGTTCGTGTAGCCCATTTAGCCCAAATCTAGCCACAGATATGATATTCACATAGACCAGTTCACTATTTACTACACAATCATACAATTTATTCATATGGGCCCACGGGCCCATCAGGCCCCACATGGCCCATCGAGGCCCAAACAGCCTAACCCACAAGAACACTCATGATGGCCTCAACTATCGCGTCAAAGCCCCCAAACGTACGCTCACACACTCGTATGGCTACCATCGCCGTGTGACCGACATTTCGGCACTTGCCGCTCTACAGTTAGAGTAGTGCTAAATACACACTTGATAGGAATCTGAAGCTGCTAATCCACGCTTCGAGCACTCCTATGCCCAAATGCCCACCAAGGTATCCTTACTCTTCTCATAGATTGCTCTATTTAAAGCTAGCTTCTCACCTTCCTTCATGCTAGCTTTCTGATGTGGGATCCTACCTTCAGCAGAGTTTAATTCCATCTCAAACACTTGCCGCCCCATCTTAACAAAATAAATATCCCCTTTTTCTTGCAATTGGATTCAAACTCAGGCTCCCTTGTAACATAATCCACGCCGCTAGCCACTTTACCAACTAGCTTCTTGTTGTCTTAAAACATGCGCAACTAAATATAAGTCTATGGCCAAAGTCTAATTTCCTTTAAAAAAAGAAATCAAAATGAAATTCAAGCGCCAAGACTTGAACCTTGGACCTCTTGCTTCCTTGTGTGGTGTCATTCCCTTGTCTCTTATGTGGCGTCATTTGCCACTAGACCACAACTCCTTTTTTTGTGTCATTTTTCTCCATATTTTATTCTTAAAGCCTATTTACTAACTCCCAGGGTTTTACTCACCAAAACCAAAATTTTCTTAAGGCTCAAGTTTGATCCCGAGACTTCATAGAAGCCCCCTAACCTTCCAAAATCACTTACCTAATAGGTCCAACTTGTATTAGTGTCGTTCTCTCATTCTCAAAAAATTTAAACGTTCCTACACCCAAGGCCCAATGGGCCCAATTCTACTGGGCCCAAACTCGGGGCATTACGCCACTATTCCCAAAGGCAAAGCATTTAGCCATGTTCTTGCACGATCTCTTAAAGAATACAAGAATACCTTAAGTCCCAAGGCACCTTCAGGAACACCCGACTGTTTGAATGAATCACATACTTCTAGAAAGAGTCTTAAATGTAATCGTAGGTCCTTAGTGGGGAGTCCACCAAACTGTCCTATGGTTTGTAACATCTGGAACACTACTGGTTTCAACTTGAATTGTTAAGCTTCTATATTTGCTCTAACTATTCCTAGATTCAGATCATCCAGCATTGGGACGACAAGCTCTCTAATTGGCCTATCTCGATCATCCACCACACGTCCAATTGGAGGATTTTCATTACGATAATTTGGATTACCATTAAGATCATTCTTGTTTCTAGCCATTTTTATGAATTCTTTCCACTTTCTCTGTAAGGTTCTCTTAATCTCTGGATCAAAAAGGTATTCTATGTTAGCAAGAATGCCTATTCTCCTACACTGATGGCAAACCTGTAAAAACTAAATACACTAAATTAAATAAAACTACTAAGTAAAATAACCAAACCAAATTTCAGCAAATTGTCGATCCCTGCCAATGGCGCCAAAAACTTGTTGAGTGTAAAATGATGTGCGAATTGTGCAAGTATACACGTCAGTTCAACTAATAAAGTGATGAGTGAGTATCGTTCCCACGAGGATCAGATTAAGGCACAAAATTGGTGAAGTTATTGTAATATGGTTAATGTTATGGCAAGACTGACGAATAAGATGTTATGGTAAGCTGAGGTAAGTATGCAGTGATAATTCAAAGGAATGATGATGTATGCGATAGATGAAATTGATGAATAATTGGAAATGCTATGGGAAAAGTGAGAGCAGAAATGTAATGGCAATAATAAAAGTGATTATCCAAATAGAATGTAAACAAAGAAATAAACAACTAAATATGGTGTGGCAAAGTTACTACGAAAAAGAATAATGATAGAGTGATGTTGATTCAGAAGGTTGGCATTACCTAGAATCGACCTTTACTATCAATAATGCCTTGGAAAAACTGTATCTAGTTTAATGCACAAAAGAGTTCTAAAATGGCCTACCTCTCACAAGAGTAAAACCTCAAGTTACCTTGCCCCTGCCTATAGGCTTTTTAGATATCTTTCATGGGTTCCTTCTGCATGATCGTGACTCTATATCTAGATTTGACTACAAGTGTCTATCAAATATTTGCTCATTTCATTTATTTTTAATCCAACCAATCCAATCCTTTTGGAATAAGAATTAGTTTATAAGTATGCAAAAAGTCTTCTATGTCTAGAGATCATTTGCATTTTAACTAAGAAATAAGAACAATCAAATGAAACAGTAAATTACATTAGAGATATAGTGCATCCATAAAAATAGTTTAAGGGTTCATCGAAAGTAATCCCAACCCTATGAGATTTATCTCATCGGATGGGAAATAAAATTCCAAACCAAAATATTTTACAACATTGCGTTCAACTACTTCAATTTAATCTTTTGAAAGAACACTAATGGAAATAACGGAAGAACTTCGAGAAACAACTTTCGCTTGCCCGTCCACACTATGGTAGTATAGCATCCTGTGATGGCTAAGAAGGGATACCTTCAACTTCCTTTTAGCTGAACCCTTATTCATGCCTAAGGATCTCTCGCACTTTTTTTGTTTGCCATTTGTGAGGTTCCCTTCATCAAATTTTATACATAGATTAGGCTAGGGTTTGCTAACAGCTCGTATTCTTCTCCTCTTTTAAGGGGATTTATCTGATACAAGTTTGAATTTGAGTTGGCACTATTGCACGAAAAATGTTGACTTGGTCTTCCCGGCATTGCCACAGCGTCTGTGCTGGCAACTGTCTACACTTTGCCCTGAAAAAACTTCACTCATTTATTTCCTTGTTCCAAAACTTGTTCCTGCCACACCAACACACAAAAAGACTCTATCGCAAGTGATTAAAAGTACCTAATATCTAAACACAGTCCAAGCTTCTAATAGAATGATGAAAATACAAATGAAATATCCTAAAATACAACTACATGCACCTAAGTACAAGCAATTAGATGGGTCTAAAGGCATGAAATATAACTCTTTTCAAGAGTTATCAATAACCGAAAGGCATTGTTTGGAACAAATCCAGAGCCAAAAAGATGTCCTATTTATATTTCACCTCTAGTACCGATCTTTGACCTATTGACACTTCTTGATGAACCTCATTACAAACCATTAAGCTTTAAATGTTAATTTGTATTCGCCTTTTTTCTTTGGTCTTGCATTGCATGACTATAGATGTCTGGCCATCCGTATTGAGGGTTAAGTAGGTACATCACTGTGGAGTTTGTAGAAATAGACTGAAATAGGAAATATTGGTGTGATATGAGAACTATAAGTTAGCCTGAAAGTGCAAAGCAAAAGAAAAACTCAAAAAGAGATACGAGTAGAAAATGTTCGTGAAAAGCAAAAAGTATTCTTGAGTGAGATGAAAAGAGAAAACTCACATAGTTAAAAAACAATAGAAAAAACTCATTCCTGAGTGCACAGAAACTCTTAAGCTAGCCATAGTTAGTATATCATGCTATGATTTCCTATATATGGAGAGACAAGGAAGGTGAGAGAAGGAGAAATAAAGTGGTGAGCGGGAAAATGTTGCTAAGGAGGAAGAATAAGGATCAATACGATGTGCCAAACTATTTTTGTGTTGTAACCCTTTTGATGCTTACAATTTTTGAATTCCGTACATGTCCTAAGCCTCAAAATATTACAAGCTGAAAAGTCCTATGCGACCTAAATATCCTTATACATGAATAAACATCATACTAAACATACGCATAAATAACTATTTGTATTCTGCTCTAATAATAAAAGTACTTGTATGATTTGTTGATGGATTCCTATAGGTGAAACCCTTAATACTTGTATATTTTACAACATACTAAACTTAGATGTTTGAGATCAAAAGTGGTAAGTCAAATACTAATCATGTTAAAGTTGTTAGTAAGCATGAAATGCCTAAGTCATATGCTCTGAAGTCAATGCATGAATGATATTTGCTCAAGTATCATTGGTTTTAGTTCTTATTTTTGTTTATGTTGCTTGAGGACAAGAAATGACTTAAGTGTGGGGGAGTTTGATCTGTCGTAATTCGGTGTAGCAGATTAAACTTGTAACATCCTAAAATAGGGGTTATTTGTGTTTGAATTATTTTGCCTGTGTTTCAATTCCTGCGATGTTATTTCGTAATATAACAGGACTTGGTTAGGGACCTTGAGTAGGCTCGAGTGGTTGAAAATTTTATTTATAAGCTTTAAAGATAGGAAGCCTTAGTAGGTAGGGGTTGCAAGGTTAAATGAGGGAGTTATTGACACTAAAAAAGCTTTGGAAAAGTGGCAAAAGGGAGGCCACTTAGGAGCTGGACTTGACGCCATCATGGGAGCAAGGGAAGCCTATGTTCGAGTCGCGGAGCCTTTTTGCTCTTAATTTGGACGGCAAGGAGGGGAGAGGAGTGTTCAATTTAAACACTTCAGGATAATAAGGATATTATTAAGTTTTAGTTAGATTTTATTTGATTAATCTTTAATAAGTGGCAAAGAGAAAATTTAGGCATGTGACGTATTCAAATTATTTTGAATTATTTTAAACTGTTGGCCAAGAGTAATTTTAGGAGTTACCAAAATTTTGAACTCCTTAATGATAGGAGTGGGCGGCAAGCATAGGGGGGGAGAGTGTCGAATTTCTTCATTTGATTTCTTCTCTTTTCCTTTTTGCAATAGCCGAATTTCCCTCTTCTCAATATTCCATCTTCCAATTCTTTTTCACTCTCTTTTCAACCTTTAATCAAAACCAAAAACCATTCTCTCTTTTTCTAGACTTTGGCCGAATCCCCTACACCATCATCTTCCATTTATTTCTTTTCTTTTCTTCCCAAAACCGAAACTACTATCTCCCTTTTCTCACCATTTTCTTTCTATCTAGCCGAATCTACCCTTCAACTCTAGCCGAATTATTTTCTTCCTTTTTATTAGTGTTGGCCGAATATCAAGCAAGGGGGGCCTCTTCTATCTTTTACTCCAATCGATGTTAGAGAAAAGGTATGTGTTCAAGGCCGAATGCCTTTTATTCTGTGTTTCTACCCTTTGTCGACTTTTACAAGGGTGAAAGCTGATTTCGGCAATTGATGGCAAGGGTATTAATACTCTTTTGAAACCGATATATTGTAGGGTCTCCTGGATATTTGGAAACAAAGTGATCTAGGCTCTATTCTTTGGCAGTCGACTTTGGTAAGGAGTGGTAAGGCTTCATTTTAAGATCGTCAGTTCTTTTATGTTTATATATTCAAAAGCCGAAGGCTATTAATTTGGATAAGTGCCGATTGTAGGGAGGTGAAGCGGATTCACACATAGTGTGTGGTGGTTGATAATCAAAAGGCGTGTAGGTAAGGTCTCGGGTTTCAAATGATAACCCTTGAGATTATTTTGGTTTGGCCGAATGGCCTTGGTACTAACTTTGGGTAATGGCCGAATATAGGGCAAGGGAAACTTGCGTGGCCGATTTGTCTTTTCGGGATTTAGGGCTGTCAGCGATAACAGGTGTGTACATACACACTTTATGACTAATTAAAATGCTAAGTGTTCTGTGTATGCTGAATCTGATGTGTAGATTTGGGATTTAATACCATAAAAGTTATAAGCAAGAAATTCAGGTAAGTTCCTATTGTTACGATGCTTTTGGGAAGTATGACATATTTGGTATGTGGCATATAACATATGGCTGATGATAAATCTGTTGGATGTTGTTAAATAAACCTATTGGCATGATTTCTGTATATGCATGTAATTGGTTGATGTGGGTTGATGAGAGGAGGGGGAAGTGTTATTTGTGTCGACGGACACTAGTGGTTTGGTACCACATTTCGTGACTTCGGTCACCATAGGTTTGGCACCTCCAGAGGTTTGGCACCTCATAGCGTCCCGTCCCAGTGGCTTAGCACCAGAGTGGGTTGGCCCCACGGGTTATATTAAGGGACTGACGCCAGTGATTTGGTATCACACGATGGGTTGGCCCCATCAATCGATTTGTGTCTTCGGACACCAGAGGTTTGGCACCTCCAGTGATTTGGTATCACATTTGTGACTTTAAGTCACCAGTGGTTTGGCACCACCAGTGGTTTGGCACCACACGGGGTAGAGAAAGGCGTTTGGATGGCTAGGTTGGGTGCATATTAAACTTGCGCATGTTTAATTATAGTTATGATTTGTGTATGTTGTTGCACTAAATCGGGGAAGGGTTACACACTGAGTCTTGGTGACTCACCTTTTCCTTTAATTTTTCAGGTTACTCGTAGATCGCGGATGAGGAGCCGGATGGACTCGAGGTGGCCATGCAGTGGAAATTTGATATAAATGGACTTTGAATTTTTTTTTATTTTTATTACTGGTTTTACCTGTTCAAGTTGTAATAAGGCCCTCCTAATACTTTACTTTGGTTATTTTACATATTTTTGGATAATCTGTTAAACTATTTAGTGATATTTAAATGGGTACACATGTTTTCTCAAAATCCAATGCAAAAAGTTTTATTGTGCCATTGGGTACATTTAAAATCTGTAATAACCCAATTTAATATGTTTTTTTTTTTTACGCTAAGTAATGTTTTCTTCATACACCTCAGTGGTTTTTGACAAAACAAATACAAAAGGAGATGTTTCACTATAAATTGAATCGGCTTAAAAGAATTTTACAAAAGGTTTTTCTCTGTAACATACTAAATTCGGTCGTAATGTTTGGGCCGGGTTTAGGGTGTTATAAAATTGGTATCAGAGCCCAGTTCAAAGCTCGGCTGTAGGGGCCCAAGGCCCAAAAATGTTTTAGTAGGCCTTTTTGAAACATTTTTGATTTTGAACAGCATAGCACCAAGTCTCTGGCACCAATCCGCCCAGGTAAGTACCTCTAAAATACTGTATGAATTATTACTTGTAGAAAGGGTAGGAATGGAACGTAGAATAGTCTGATAGGAACTTGAACCCTAGGATTAGAATACTCAAACACAAAGCACATAAGATTTAATGCACTAAACCAACCTATGACTAAGTCACTGAGCTAGGGTGTGGTAACCCCTGTACGCATGTCTAGGATTGGATCCGGAAGAGCCTGGTATTTAAGCAGTCCTAGTGACTCACCTCCTCTTCGCAGGTATCCTACCTGGTGCGTAGCTTCGGTTCACCCTAACTCAGAGGGCTCAGTGGTGTAGCAACCTCTGTGCGCATGTCTAGGAATGGTTTCGGTGGGAGCTTGGTATTTAAGCAGTCCGCGTGACTCACCTCCTCTCCACTCGAATCCTGCCTGGTGCGTGGCTTTGGTTCACCCTGACTAAGATGGCTCGGTCATAGGCTGAACATAATGACTGAAACCCGAAAGGGAACTAGCCATGTTTTTAGAAAAAGAAGAAAACAACAAAACCCTAGTTTTTCAAAACTTTTGAAATCACTCTTTCAAATTTGAGAACAACCCTCTTTACAACTTTTTCCGAAAAATTTGATTGTGAAAATTACAAAAATGCCCTTAGGGGGAGTAAAATTACCAAAATGCCCTTGGTTCATAAAATGCCAATTACTCAATGGTTTTTCCAAAAATTTCATTATTTTATAAATATCCAAAAACTCTACTTTGCAAATTATCAAAAATACTTTGGTTTTGGAAAATTACAAAAATGCCCTCAACTTGCAAAATTACCAAAATGACCCTGATTACTAAAATTTTGGCAACATCATCGTTTTAAAAAGGGAAACTCTCAAAAAGAACCCTCGGAGTGTTACAACTGTTAAAAACATCCCTGCTTAATTAAATTTACAAAACTGCCCCTGATTGACAAAATTACCAAAATACCCCTGGTTTCCAAAATTCTGCCGTACCTTTAATTTGGAAAATTTTTAGAAATACCCTCCAGTTTTGGGAATTTTAAAATGTCTTGATTTATTAAAAGCCCTCAAAATTTCTTTTATTACGAAAATACCCCTGTAGAAAAATGACGAAAATACCCCTGGATAGAAACGGACAGAAATGCCTGAAGAGTGAACAAGTATGAAAGGTATTAGGGAATGGATGTGCTCCTCTATGTGAACTAGGATAGAAGACTAAAAACTTGATTGATCGAAAGAATCCCTAATTAAACCTCCTTCATAAAATTTTTCATGGATAATCAAGTGAAACAAAGTACTAATCCATAAAATTTCTTAATCGAGTTAAAGCACAATAGTTAGAATGAGCTCTGAGGGGCGTGGATGTCGTGGACGCGGTAGAGGCGGGATGACCGTGTCGTAACCTCGTAGGTCGGGTCGTGGTCGAGAATGAGGTACCATCACCACCACCACCCCCCCCAACTTTTAGAGCCGAGAACGAGGATCGATCGGGCGGGTGAGGCGATGATCGCATAAGTCGTGTTGCGAGTCCTTGAGATGGTGGTCAAATCATGGAGGAATGAGAGCTCGGAAATCTGTTCCCGAGCGACTCCGATCCAATAGAGGTGAGGTATTCCGGGTTTGTCGGGCATGGCACCCAGTCTTGGCGGAATCTTTGGTTAGAATCGATCGAGAGAATCATGGACGATCTCGATCCGACAAATGAGGAGAAGTCCGAAAGGAGCGGGTGTCGCCTCTAAGGATGAGTCATATCGGTGGTGGCTCACAGATTCGGGATGGTGCTACAGCAGATGATCTTACTTGGGAGTACTTCAAAGCTGCTTATCAGAAAAAGTATGTGGGCACTAGTTATACGGATGCTCAGAGGAAAGCGTTTTTGGGGTTAGTACAGGGAAATAAGTCAGTATCTGAATATGAAGCGGAATTCTTGAGGCTGAGCCGCTATGCTCGGGGAATTGTGTCAACTGAGCATGATCGTTGTGTCCACTTTGAAGACAGACTTAGGGATGAGTTAAGGTTGCTGATTGCTCCACAGCAGTAGCGGGAGTTTTCTATTTTGGTGGAGAAGGCTAAGGTAGCCGAAGGGGTCAAGGAGCTCGTGAGACAGAACTATGGTAGAAACAACCCGAAAAGAGGATTTGGGTCATCTGGATCGGGTGGTAATGCATAGAAGAGGGCTAGGCAGGGTGGGCCAAATCAGACAGGGAGGCCCATGGTTACTAATCAGAGACCAGCTCAGTGTAATCGCTGTGGGAAGTCACATTGGGGAGGATGTTGGACCGGTGAAAGGGGATGTTTTAAATGTGGATCTTTAGATCACCGTGTAAGGGACTGTCTTCAGAAGTTAGCTAAGAATCAGCCAGAGGGTCAGAACCGTGCTCAGGTTAGAAATGTAGGACCACCACAGAGGGTCGTGGTAATGGTAGAGGAGGCAATGGTTCTAATCGAGGTCGCAGAATTCCGGGAAGAGGCCCAGGCAACACAGAAGCAAGGCAACCTGGTTTAGTCTATGCAGCGAGGCGTCGCGAGGAGGGTGGCGCACCGGATGTCATAACCGGTACGTTCCTAATTTTTGGTCTTCCATATGTTGCATTAATTGATGTGGGTTCGACGCATTCATACGTTGCTAGTGGTGTGGTAGAGACTATGAACTTAGACTCTGAGACTGCTTCTAGGGAGATGACTGTGATTAGCCCTTTAGGTCACTCTGTAGTTGTAAACAAGCTATATAGAGATGTACCCTAGAACTCCAAGGGTAGTGTGTTTGTGGTCGATCCGATGGAACCGCCGTTTGGGGAGTTCGATTTGATCCTTGGAATGGACTGGTTGGTTAAATATCAGGCGAGGTTGGATTGCGCTGCTAAGCGCATGGTTCTTAAGATGGCTGAAGGTGATGAAGTGGTCATGATAGGTAATAGAAGAGATTACCTATCCAACGTGGTGTCTGCCTTGAAGGCGGAGAAAATGGTCAAGAAAGGATGTGAGGCGTTTTTGGTTCAAATTTGTGCCTTGGAGGCTAAGGAGTCGCGATGGAGAAGGTTCGAGCGGTAGGGAGTTCACGATGTGTTTCGGAGGAACTTCCGGTCCGCCTCCGGATCGGGAAGTTGAATTCGATATAGACTTGCTACCGGCTTGGCACTTTGTGTCTATAGTACCGTACCGAATGGCACCAAAGGAATTGGTGGAGCTGAAGGCTCAAATTCAGGAGCTCTTAGATAGAAGGTTTATTCGACCGAGTATATCTCCGTGGGGAGCACCTGTGTTGTTTGTCAAGAAGAAGGACGGTTCAATGAGGATGTGTATCGACTACCGCCAGCTAAACAAATTAACGATCAAGAATAAGTATCAGTTGCCTCGGATTGACGACTTGTTTGATCAACTGAAGGGTGCATCGGTGTTCTCGAAGATAGACCTTAGGTCGGGTTATCATCAACTTAAGGTGAAGGAGGTTGATGTTTACAAAACGGCATTCCAAACTCGATATGGGCATTACGAGTTCCTAGTGATGCCATTTGGGTTGACCAACGCACCGGCAGCATTCATGGACTTAATGAATAGGGTGTTTCAAAGATGACTGGATCGACTTTGTCGTGGTGTTTATAGACGACATATTGGTTTACTCAAAGACGGAGGAGGAGCATGATGTGCATTTGCGTATAGTGCTACAAGTCTTGAGGAGAAGCGATTATATGCCAAATTCGATGAAGTGCGACTCGGCTTAGGAGGTAGCTTTCTTAGGTCACGTAGTGTCGGCGGAAGGGATTAGAGTGGACCCTCGCAAGGTTGAAGCGGTGTTGGATTGGAAACCGCCTAGGTCAGTAACAGAAATTCAAAGTTTTCTGGGTCTGGCGGGGTACTATCGGAGATTTGTGGAAGGATTTTCCTTAATGGCGCGTTGACTGAGTTATTTATTAAGAAGGGAGTTCCATTTGTATGGTCGGGCTAAGCAAAGAAAGTTTCGATAAGCTAAGGAAGATTCTGACGGAAGCTCCAGTTCTGGTACAGCCTGAAGCAGGGAAGTTGTTTACAATTTATTGCGATGCATCCCATACTGGTTTGGGATGTGTGTTGATGCAGGAAAGGAAAGTAGTGGCCTATGCATCCCGTTAGTTAAGACCGCATGAGGTTAACTATCCAACTCACGACTTGGAGTTAGCGGCAGTAGTCTTCGCTTTGAAAATATGGAGACATTATTTGTATGGGGAGAAGTCGATAGTCTACACGGATCACAAAAGTTTGAGGTATCTTTTGACTCAGAAGGATCTGAACTAGAGGCAGCGCTGATGGATTGAACTGTTGAAGGACTACGACTGTTTAATTGAGTACCATCCGGGTAAGGCTAACGTGGTGGCTGACGCGTTGAGCCGAAAGGTCGTGACGGACTTAAGAGCGATGTTTGCTCACCTCAGTCTATACGACGATGGAAGTCTTTTGGCAGAACTGCAAGTTAAGCCAACTTGGATCAAGGAGGTTAAGGAAAAGCAATTGGTGGATGACTGTTTAAATGCGCGAAGGTCGCAAGTTCAGGATGGCGGTTTGGAAGGGTACAGTTTGTCTAGTGATGGTGTATTATGTTTTCAGGGACAAGCTTGTATGCCGAAAGATGTGGAATTGAGGCGAAGAATTCTTCAAGATACACATAGCAGCCCATACGCTATGCATCCTGGAGGAAGCAAGATGTATGGAGATTTGCGGAAACAGATCTGGTCACTGGGGTTGAAGCGTGAGGTAACTGAATTCGTGGGAAAGTGTCTGACATGTCAGCAGGTGAAGGCTAAACACCAGTTGCCGTTAGGGTTACTTCAACCAGTGAAGATCCCTCAGTGGAAATGGGAGAGGATCACTATGGATTTCGTCAGTGGGCTACCCCTCACACCCAGCAAGAAGGACGCAGTTTGGGTGATTGTGGACCGTCTGACTAAGTCAGCTCACTTCATACCGATGAGAGTGGACTATTCTCTTCAGAGGTTAGCAAAATTATATGTGGCTGAGATAGTAAGATTGCATGGTATGCCAGTGTCAATTATCTCGGATAGGGATCCGAGGTTCACGTCGAGGTTTTGGAAAGCATTGCTTCAGGATTTGGGTACACGATTGGATTTGATCTGACTTTCCATCCACAATCGAACAGCGATCGGAAAGGGTCATCTGATTCTCAAGATATCTTTGAGAGGGTGTGTTTTGGATTTCAGTGGTAATTGGAAGGAGTATCTACCATTGGCGGAATTCGCTTATAACAATAGTTATCAAGCGAGTATTCAGATGGCACCATACGAAGCACTGTATGGACGGAAATGCCGTACTCCTACGTGTTGGACAGAGTTAGGTGAACAACAAGTTTTGGGTCCAGAGTTGGTGACGGAAACTGAAGATAAAGTTAAGGTGATTCGGGCTCGTCTTAAGGAAGCGTCGGATAGACAGAAGTCTTATGCTGATCTTAAGCGCAAAGAAATGGAGTATGCAGTAGGCGATAAAGTCTTTCTGAAGGTGTCTCCTTGGAAAAAGGTATTGAGATTTGGGCAAAAAGGGAAGCTAAGCCCAAGGTTCATTGGCCCATATACAGTGATAAAGCGAGTGGGACCAGTGGCTTATCAGCTTGAGTTGCTGGCAGAGTTGAGTCAGATTCATGACGTCTTTCATGTGTCAATGCTTAGACGGTATCGGTCAGATCCATCACACGTTGTGCCAGTGGCAAAGATTGAGGTAAACTCAGACTTATCTTTCGAGGAAGAGCCAGTGCAGATCTTAGATCGAGATGTCAAGGTTCTGCGTAGGAAGTCAGTGCCTTTGGTGAAAGTGCTATGGCGAAACCATGGTGTAGAGGTAGCTACGTGGGAACCCGAGAACGTGATGCGGCAGCAATACCCCCATCTCTTCTAATCAGGTAATTTCGAGGCCGAAATTATTTTAAGGGGGTAGAACTGTAACATCCTAAAATAGGGGTTATTTGTGTTTGAATTATTTTGCCTGTGTTTGAATTCCTGCGATGTTATTTCGTAATATAACAAGACTTGGTTAGGGACCTTGAGTAGGCTCGAGTGGTTGAAAATTTTATTCATAAGCTTTAAAGATAGGAAGCCTTAGTAGGTAGGGGTTGCAAGGTTAAATGAGGGAGTTATTGACACTAAAAAGGCTTTGGAAAAGTGGCAAAAGGGAGGCCACTTAGGAGCTGGAGTTGACGCCATCATGGGAGCAAGGGAAGCCTATGTTTGAGTAGCAGAGCCTCCCTTTTTGCTCTTAATTTGGACGGCAAGGAGGGGAGAGGAGTGTTCAATTTAAACACTTCAAGATAATAAGGATATTATTAAGTTTTAATTAGATTTTATTTGATTAATCTTTAATAAGTGGCAAAGAGAAAATTTAGGCATGTGACATATTCAAATTATTTTGAATTATTTTAAACTGTTGGCCAAGAGTAATTTTAGGAGTTGCCGAAATTTTGAACTCCTTGACGATAGGAGTGGACGGCAAGCATAGGGGGGGAGAGTGCCGAATTTCTTCATTTGATTTCTTCTCTTTTCCTTTTTGCAATAGCCGAATTTCCCTCTTCTCAATATTCCATCTTCCAATTTTTTTTCACTTTCTTTTCAACCTTTAATCAAAACCAAAAACATTCTCTCTTTTTCTAGACTTTGGCCGAATCCCCTACACCATCATCTTCCATTTATTTCTTTTCTTTTCTTCCCAAAACGGAAACTACTATCTCCCTTTTCTCACCATTTTCTTTCTATCTTGCCGAATCTACCCTTCAACACTAGCCGAATTCTTTTCTTCCTTTTTATTAGTGTTGGCCGAACTCAAGCAAGGGGGGCCTCTTCTATCTTTTTCTCCAATCGGTGTTAGAGAAAGGTATGTGTTCAAGGCCGAATGCCTTTTATTCTGTGTTCCTACCCTTTGTCGACTTTTACAAGGGTGAAAGCTGATTTCGGCAATTGATGGCAAGGGTATTAATACTCTTTTGAAACCGATATATTGTAGGGTCTCCGGGATATTTGGAAACAGGCGATCTAGGCTCTATTCTTTGGCAGTCGACTTTGGTAAGGAGTGGTAAGGCTTCATTTTAAGATCATCAGTTCTTTTATGTTTATATATTCAAAAGCCGAAGGCTATTAATTTGGATAAGTGCCGATTGTAGGGAGGTGAAGCGGATTCACACATAGTGTGTGGTGGTTGATAATCAAAAGGCGTGTAGGTAAGGTCTCAGGTTTCAAATGATAACCCTTGAGATTATTTTGGTTTGGCCGAATGGCCTTGGTACTAACTTTGGGTAATGGCCGAATATAGGGCAAGGGAAACTTGCATGGCCGATTTGTCTTTTCGGGATTTAGGGCTGTCAGCGATAACAGGTGTGTACATACACACTTTATGACTAATTAAAATGCTAAGTGTTCTATGTATGCTGAATCTGATGTGTAGATTTGGGATTTAATACCATAAAAGGTATAAGCAAGAAATTCAGGTAAGTTCCTATTGTTATGATGCTTTTGGGAAGCATGACATATATGGTATGTGGCATATAACATATGGCTGATGATAAATCTGTTGGATGTTGTTAAATAAACCTATTGGCATGATTTCTGTATATGCATGTAATTGGTTGATGTGGGTTGATGAGAGGAGGGGGAAGTGTTATTTGTGTCGACGGAGACTAGTGGTTTGGTACCACATTTCGTGACTTCGGTCACTAGAGGTTTGGCACCTCCAGAGGTTTGGCACCTCATAGCGTCCCGTCCCAGTGGCTTAGCACCACAGTGGGTTGGCCCCACGGGTTATATTAAGGGATTGACGCCAGTGATTTGGTATCACACGATGGGTTGGCCCCATCAATCGATTTGTGTCTTCGGACACCAGAGGTTTGGCACCTCTAGTGATTTGGTATCACATTTGTGACTTTAAGTCACACCGTTGGTTTAACACCACCGGTGGTTTGGCACCACATGGGGTAGAGAAAGGCGTTTGGATGGCTAGGTTGGGTGCATATTAAACTTGCGCATGTTTAATTATAGTTATGATTTGTGTATGTTGTTGCACTAAATCGGGGAAGGGTTACACACTGAGTCTTGGTGACTCACCTTCTCCTTTAATTTTTCAGGTGACTCGTAGATCGCGGATGAGGAGCCGGATGGACTCGAGGTGGCCATGCAGTGGAAATTTGATATAAATGGACTTTGAATTTTTTTTATTTTTATTATTGGTTTTACCTGTTCAAGTTGTAATAAGGCCTCCTAATACTTTACTTTGGTTGTTTTACATATTTTTGGATAATCTGTTAAACTATTTAGTGATATTTAAATGGGTACACATGTTTTCTCAAAATCCAACAAAAAAAGTTTTATTGTGCCATCGGGTACATTTAGAATCTGTAATAACCCAATTTAATATGTTTTTTTTACGCTAAGTAATGTTTTCTTCATACACCTCAGTGGTTTTTGAAAAATAAATACAAAAGGAGATGTTTCACTATAAATTGAATCGGCTTAAAAGAATTTTACAGAAGGTTTTTCTCTGTAACATACCAAATTTGGTCGTAATGTTTGGGTCGGGTTTGGGGTGTTACAAAACTAGTTTTCACATTTAAGGATGTCACGACATACCCCTGAAGAAAGCTGTAGAGGAGTATATTGATTGTTATGTCATAACACAAGTCCTAGTGTGTCGTGACATCGACTATGACAAAAACAACACATAAAATAGGAGTATTTTGGTTTGCACAATCAAACTTTAAGCTCAAGAACATCAGCTAACCTAGGGTTGAAGACGATGACAACTGGAAGGCTATAAATAGGCTCATTTTTCACATGTTATGATCATCATTGCTATAGCCTAGATTCTCTGTTTTAAAATTAGTTTAGCTTTATTTCCTTCTTAGGGTTTTAGATTTATTTCAATTATTTTTGTTGATTTCAAGAGATTTAAAATGTGGAAGCATTCAAACTCTGTGGATTCGTGCTTAATTTCAATACAATTAGGCTCTTTCATTTACTCTATCTTGTTGATTTAATTAGCATGTTTTCTCTTTACATAGATAATATATTGTCTATGGAAGCCATGAGGAACTAATCCCTCTATAGGGGATTAGCGAGTGGAGGTATGATCTGTTAACTGTTTTGTAGGGTTACTCAACGGGTCAGCTATTTGGGAAAGGAAGAACGTGACACAAACCCTAGGCCTGGCAACCCTAGAAAGTCATCAAGGTGGGAATTAACCCAAATTTGTTATTGCCCATACGTGAACCCCTTAACCCCAAACCAATTTGAACTGTGAGGTTAGAAGATAAGTAGTTCTTGCTAACTTGTTATGTAAGTGGAAGATTGGAATATTCTACTAGGGTAGCGACTAGTTGATTGACGAGGAACCTGAAACGATAGTTGATGGAGATTACCAAAGTGACTAATCACCCACAATCAGATTTGATTTATTCTCCCTTTTTAATCTCTTGAATTTTATCTTTTTATGTTATTCTGTTTTTATTACTTTTATTATAAAAACCCAAAATCCTTTATTTCATATTTTTCTTACTATAACTAATTTAAAAGTATTAATTAGATCTTTTAGTGTTTAGGTTAGAATTGATCCGGCACTCGCCTCCCTTCGGTATGATCCTCAGAGTACTCACCACTTTGTTGTAAAACTATATTACAACTCGAATCGTATAGTTGTAGATATTGCCTTGTCTTTCTATATTTTTGTTGCAGTATTCACACTCTGGACATTAGTACGTCTGGAGGGGGTCAAGTAACATTTAGCCTGATAAACTAAATAACTAAACCCAGATACTCAAGTAACTACACCACACCATAGGTATCATAGATGCATAACAGGGGCACTGAAGTTCAGACAGAGGCACAAATGTGCAAGAAGAGGCACCAAAGTGCAAACAAATGCACAGATATGGGATCAGAGGCACCAAAGTGCAAATCTCGTACAAGCGTGCATACTAACCCTATTGGCATCCAATCGTATCCTATGCGATTACTATGTTCAACCAGGCAGTAAACATGATTTCATTACTTTTTCATCTATACAGAGGCACTTCGTCATTTCCATACTTATATTGTAATTTTATTATAATTATGCCCATAATGAAAATTCACCAAAAATACTACCATCATTTATACATTTCCATTCGTACTTAATTACACATTCCAAAATATATATAACTATTAAAGTTTCACATATTTATCTACTATTAAATAGCAAACAATAAATACTCACAAGAAACTTACATTTACATATTGAAATACTATGAACTTATTTACGATTCACTTCCGGTTTAAACACAAGGACTACTCTACAATTTTCCCCTTTCATCAGTTATTGACTTTTTGGTTCGGTTCTTGATATGCAATGAACTAGGGTTGACTGAAGCTTGAAGGGATTGTCTATGGTGGTTTCGATGGAGGACAAAAAAATTGAGGAAGATGACACAAATTTTGTTTTTGTTTTCTTTCATTTATTAATTCAATTACAACTTTACCCTTAAAATTTAACTAAATAATTAACACAACATGTCCATACTTCTCCATTAACCACCATTTAGGTTTAATTACTAACATTCTCCATTAATTTAATTTTTCCTTAGCCATCAAGCAAATTTAACTAATAAAAGTCACTTTAGCATCTTTTGTAATTTAATCCTTTTTCTTAAATTAACTAAGTAAATATTAAAATTTCTTCACTAAAACTTAATACAACCCTAATGTAACTCCATAAACATTGAATAAACCATAAAACACAACTTCATATATCGAATTTGTGATCCCGAAACCACCATTTCTGACACCACTAAAAAAAACGGGATGTTACAAAGACTACACCAGAGGATATCTGTTCGGTGAGATTTTTAAGTATTTTGTGTTATACATTGCATGGGAGTGGTGTCAAGATGGTGTCATTTAAAGACTGGATTTTTTATTTTAAAGCTACTCTTTTGAAAACATTATTTTAGTGAAACTTCAATGAACTGGTTATGTTTTTGCAAAGTATTGAATTATTTACTTCGAATGATTAATTTTTGTCTAATTATATGTATATGTATACGATGTTGTAGTTAAATATAGTTTTATGCCAAATTCGATCTTAAGCACTTCTATGTTTTTCATCTCCCTTGGAAAAGTACAACCCTATTTAACTTTGATTTCGAAAAGGATTTACAATTTATATTTATTTGAATTGCATTTTCATGAAGACCATGCCTGTACAAATTTTAAAGGAAAAGATTTAAAGACAATTACACGCCAATCCTAGGTCCACTTTAAGGGTCGGGTTTAGAGTGTTACAACCTATACACTTTCAAGTCATACTTTCTAGTCGCTCTCACTTTCGACAAGATTTTTGTCTTTTTCTGTGGTAAGCAAATGCTTAGCAAGCCATAAAGAAAGCAAAGAACACTCAAATGTTTTTTTTCCTCTGAAAAGTGTGTGTTTAACTGATGAATGAAGGTATCCTTTTATAATTGTTGAGGCCCCAATGTCCTTTGCTAATTTTAGCAGTGAAATCCTTGATTTTCTCCCATGGTTCAGTCGTCCCTTGATGTTTGGAGGAATAGGTGGCGACATGCTTATTTTTAGCAAGGGTGGTTGCTTGATTTCCTCCTTTGTGTGGTCTACCCTTACTTGGTGGAAAGGTGGTTTGATGGCTATTTTTAGTAGTAGTGTGGATGGTTGAGGCTAGAATCAAGGGGAGAGGTTGTGGCTTCTTGTTTGAGGGAGAGTGGAGGTTAAATTTTCTATTTTTGGGAGTTGAATGGCCAACTTTTGAGTGGTGGAGGATGTACGACTGATTGTGGACTACTATATTTAGTAGTGGTTGTTGCCATCCTTAATTCATGAAAAATGGGTAAATGGGATGTTAGGTGGACGATTTTGGGCCTCTATGTAATTGGGTCTAAAATGAAGTCGCTGTGAAGCCCAATGTGACTGGATCTGGTTCCTTCAAGCTATATTTGTCTAAGCTCAAAAAAACCCAAAATTCTACCATATTTTCCCTTAGCCCAATTATTTCCAAAAAAAAAAATAATAATAATAAAAAAAACCATGCATTTAACATAAATTTCACTAATCTAACACATTTCCATAGAAATTACAAAATGTCATAAAATTAAGTATAAAACCGCAGAAAGTGTTATTTATTTACATGGAATTTAGATAAATTAAACATAAAAGAGTGCTTAAAATATCTATATATTTTAGAGTTTACACACCCCCAAACTTAAATCATTGCTCGTCTCGAGTAATGCTAAAAACATGTCGTATAATGTAGCATTTAATTCATTCAAGTGGTCATGTAAAATAAAAAATTATGCCTAAAATTAATTTTGTAAGCATATAGTTCATGTGTAACACCCCTATCCCATATTCGTCGCCGGATTAAGGTTAAGATCGTTACCAGACAGATAAGAAAGCATCTACAGGAATTCATGTATTCATTCATCATTCTCAAGCATAATGTCCCTCAAATGCGTCCTCGAGACCTTAATCATGCTTATAAATCGGGTAGGGACCCAACCAGAACACATACAATTTTCATGGAAAATTTGAAACTTTTCTAAAATTCAAGGAATACACACCTGTGGAAGGAGACCGTGTGCCCTCCACGGCTTCTAGACACCCCCGTGTGTCCTTCCGTGTCCATATACTGACTATACCAACACGGTCACTAGGCACACCCGTGTGCCATGGCTGTGTGCTACTAGGCCATATACTGACTTCCCCACTACCGCTACCAAGCACGCTCGTGTCCCATGGCCGTGTACTCTTAGCTAGCTACTGACTTGTACACCACAGCTAGCTGACACCCCCGTGTCGAGGCCGTGTGCTACCAAGCTACATCCTGCTATACATCCACGGTCTTTAAGCACGCCTGTGTGCCACAACCGTGTCACATTATGGGCCATTTACAAGGCCAAAATGCCACCCATAAGGGTCAAACCTACAAGCCATATTTACCAAGACATCTCATGCACATTTAACCACCAAAAACATACCAAAATAGTTCAAACCATGCACTCAATACCAATTCCAACCACGACAATTTCAAAGACTAAAACTCATATCATCACAAGCATAATTCATTCATTTTCTTACCCAAAAACTTACCATATCATCATGCCAAAACATACTTCACATAACATAGTCTTTAATGCATATAACCAAAACATAACTACCCAAATCATATGGCTAAGTTCACATAACAACTCATATCAAAGTGTACATTTTCAAAGTGTACCAAAACAAGTTTAGTAGTGTGATGATGATTCGTGGCAGTCCCGAGCCTTCAGTAGCTTTGACGACCTATAAAACAGAGAAAATACACACAGAGTAAGCTTTCCAAAAGCTTAGTAAGTCAATATACAAACAAACTTAATATGTAAAGCATGTAAACACATAATCACATTGGCACTTTTCTTCTGCAAAGCAAATTTCTCACATATATACCTTGATTCATATTATCGGCCAAATTTGCCACATTTATCAATTCAAGAATCATATACACATTTCTAAACCATCATACAAATCATCATAGTAGATCACATAGTCACTTGCCTTCTATACACTCTTGGTGTATAATCAACGTACCTGAATCGGACATTCATTTACTTAATCTATCAAAGCTTGGATTTGCCATTCGTATCTCAGACATGCTCGTTGAACCAATAGGAATTCAATAGGATACTCAGAAGTTCAGAATAATCGTACATTGCCATCGTCCCAGACGAGGTCTTACGTGTACTCAGATATCGATGCCACTGTCTCGGACAGGGTCTTACATGGATCAGTACGATGCCGATGTCCCCGACATGGTCTTACACGTAAGGATCATAACAATGCCAACATCCTAGACGTGGTCTTATACGTAAAGCTCATATTGATGCCAACGACCTCGACGTGGTCTTACACATAATCAGATATCGATGCCACTGTCCCAGACAGGGTCTTACACGAGTCTCAAATCAACGCCAACTTCCCTGACGTGATCTTAGATGATAACAACAGAACAGATGTTTATGTCATGACTTAGTCAATCCTATCTATTCCTAGGTTCGTACGGGGCTACTCGGACTTAATCACTATATCAAACTTATCTCGGAATTCAAATGCATAACCTCTCATAAGTATTTATTATCATCATTAATCATATGAACATTTACAATTGCATACATATACATTTATTTGCATAATGACTTACCTCGGATTTGATATGTCGGAATGAAAATGGCTACTTGGTTATTTTCACTTTCCCACGATCTAAGTCCATTTTCCTCGGTTCTTGATCTAAACATATTCAGAATTAACCCTTTTATTCACCAATTCATTCAATTCAATCCAAGGACACACATTATGGCTATTTGCAAATTAACCATCATATTTGTACACTTTATCAATTTAGTCCATTTTTCTCAAAACATCAAATTCACAAAATCTACTCATGCTCATGCTTAGCCAAATATTCCTACATCATATATAAGCCCACATTTTTCATCAAATTCACAAATTAGTCCCTCAATTTTCTATTTTCACAATTTAGCCCTATTTAGCTAAATTCATCAAAACTTCAATAACAAAACATGTTCATTTAGCTCAAATCTTTCATTTATCAACTAAACACATTTCAAAACTCAACATATCAACAATGGCATCTCACACAAACATCACTAATACTTAAAACTAATACATGGGTTTGATAGCTCTTGAAGCAATGATTACAAAAACGTAGAAATTATCAAAAATGGATCGAAATCTAACCTTGAATTAAGCTTGAAACCAACCGAAAATACCAAGCCTCAAAGCTTTCTTTTTCTTTAATACACACAGCCAAAAGAAAAGAAAATAAAGATGAACACTCATCTTTTGTTTCATTAATCTATGTCATTTATTCAATTACTAAATTGCCCATCCATTAAACATATAAGACAATTTAATACTAAGGTTATTTAGTCATTCAATCATCCACTATCTCAATGATGGCTTATTTGCCATATAAGACTTCCACCTTTACAAAGCCACAACACTTAAGTACTTTAACAAATAGCAAGCAACTTTCACATTCAATGCAATTTCATCCTGTTGTCAAATTAAACACACAAATGGACAATTTAACTTACGAAAAATTAACACAACTAAACCACATATCAAAGGCACAGAATATAATATTAAAATATTATATGGACTCGAATTTGTGGTCCCGAAACCATTGTTACGACTAAGGTATAAATCGAACTGTTACATCATGTACAGTTCATCATCCAATATTTCATCAGGTATCTAAATGCTAGCAAAATCATGATTTGAACAATTAATTTTATGAGTAGAGTTTATTCACGTCCAAAAAGATTTTAACTTCCATAAAGAAAACTAAGCATAATTCCTCATGTTTAGTATATGTCTTCATATGTTGAGTTCAATATTTCCTCTCCACTAATGTAGTTAGCTTGGCAGTCTAAATCAATAAGTCATCTCTTTTCTTTTTCAGCTCGAACATATGTTGTAACACATATGCCCGACCCAATCACCAGATCCAAGTATGGTATGTCACAACTTAAAACCATTTGAATTTGACAAAAACACTTGAAAATTTTTTTATAGTTTTAAGGTCTAAGCGTCTACCACCAAATTGGCATTAGCCCTAGTATAACAATAACAAATCAATCATATCAATATTGCACCAAGTAAAATAAAATATAGTTTAAACAAACATCTAATAAAAGCGTTATAAAATTTGACAGGGTTATATAAAAAGCAAGGTGAGTTATTACAAAAGTCAGTTACAGATAGATCTAAATGCTACCCGTCCATACAGTCATGCATGATACACAATTAGCTAAATGGCTCACTATCAACAATAGCTCTGGTGTAGTCCCCCTCTACCAAAATTGTTTCTACTATCTATACGCCTTAAAAGGAAAAGATAACCAAGTAAGTTAAAATGAACTTAGTGAGTTCCATACAAAAGAAAAACATAAACAATATACAGGTATACCTCTAGTAAACAAGCATTAACATTCATAAAAAGCATCAGAATTTTTAGTGAAACCATGAGGTACTAGCAAAATACACCAAGCAGCGTTCACAGTTTTAGACGGACACATTCCACCAACATAAACATAACATATGTGCGGTCACTACCCACCAACTTAACCATGACTTTTTCCACAATTGAACACATTTACAAATAACCCATCCTTGTGCTAGCACAGACCTAGAATTTCATAATCATCTTAGTTAGCCATATTCATATACATATGCCACCCTAACTCCCCATACCAGTTCTATTAGACTAAATACATGTTTTCGTGATCTGCCAGTCCGGTTTACAATATAGCTGCCCTTCGGAGGCATCAAAAATAGATATCCTTCTCATATATTACATATTACGCATCACATATAATCAACACTAGGCCCATGCAACAAAGAGGGAATTTGCATCAGAACGACCATACTCATCCAGAACAACGATGGATAATACACATGTATAACCAGACACCACACCTTAACTTATTAGGAGCAAGAATGCTTACCTATATTACTTACTAAGCCATCGTATTCATGTTAAAACATAGAAAAAAATCAATTGAGCTTCGAACTAGTGAGCTCAAGCAAAACATCTAGGGTTGGCAGATTTCTTAACAGAAGAGTCTGCCAAACCCTAGAGTTCACCAAATCCTAGAGTCTTCCAAATGACGAACCCATAGAATACACCACCCAGCCAAAATGAATATTTCACTCACTCATTTTCTACCCTTAGTGTAAATGACGTAAACGCCAAGCAGTGATTTGATATAGTCTTCGTTGGGTAGATTGTTACATATGTGCTTGCTAGCACTTTTTTTTCAACATAGGTACCTCTTTTAGCACACAACTTTATGTAATTCATCATTGAGTGCCTTGTAATACACACCCAATATCACTCTTAAACTCCCCCAAACTTAATCTCTAAACACTTCCAAAGTAAACAAGGTTAAAATTTGGTGGTACAAGAGGTAAAGAAAAACAATTTTAGGAAGAGCTACTTAATGCATGGGTTTAAAACAAAAAAAAAAAGGTCATACAACTCAAAATGGGTTTCCAAGGGATAATGATTAATAGGGTAGACTTGAAAGGCTCAATCGATCTAAATAAATTCTGCCTAAATCATTTTTAAACCTACTATTGCTTCTTAGGATTTCACCTTAACAAAATTACCAAACCTATTCTAAAAACTAAACCCTCATGCATGCTTAATTGTTTTCTAAGGAAGGAAAAACAATTATGGTGAATCAATACATGCAAACTAAAATAAACATTCATTTCATGATTTTCTTAACATAAAAATACTTGAAGTAAATTAAAGATCATTCATGAATTTGAACTAACATACCATACAAAATCAATTGTTGTTGAGCACCTTTCTACTTACCTACCTAAATGCAAGAACCATCTTTTACAAAAAAAAAAAAAAAAAAAAAAAAAAAAAAAAAATTGAGGCACGATCCCCTCAAACTTAAGCGGAACAATGTCCTCATTGTTAACAACATTCATCAAAGGATAATAAGAGAAAAACTCAAAAAGTATATCAAGGCCAATTCTTGAGTACAATCGAGTTTATTAGCAAAAACAAAAAAAAAGAGTAAAAAATAAAAATATATATTTTAAAAGTAAAAATAAAAAAATAACTAACTAAAAATGCCATTAAATAAAAAGAAACCACCTTCAATTATTTGTTGACCCATCACTGTTTGTGTCTAACTCTTCCTCCATGTTACCAACATCTTCCCTGGGTATGGCAGAATCCTCAAGATTGGTTCCTCTAGACAGGTTTCGTGGCTCAACTACAGAATTTTGGAAACTCAAGAAGAAAATCAAAAGATTTAAAAAGTTTCTGAAAAGAAGTTCAATTCGGTTTGTCTTGGATTTTAGTATGCTTCCAGCATGATTGTTGCTGCTTATTCATATGTTGCAAAATAGCCATACTATTTGCCTGTGTTACCGGATTAACAAAAGTATGAGTTGATATAAGAGTAGGTATGGGATCACCAGGTGGTTTGGTATTGCTTGAATCGTCATTTGGTTCTGTTATCTTATCCTCATCAATTTGAATTATTTTCTTTTTCCCAGTGGTGTCACCCACTACTCTAGAAACATCATAGAAAGTTATCTATTGGGACCGTCGTACGCCCCATGGTGCAGCGGAAAAATTATTCTGGCGATCCACATCCAACGATCCATGTACGAGGAACAAAATGGGTTGGAATAGGTTAAAGATATACCTTCTCAACTGAAAAATGATGAAAGGATACTACTGATTCGATGTTGATTCCAAGCCACAACGAAAAATGTCCCAACCTCTACGTAATCCACCCAGGCAACCATGAACAAAAAAAACTCTTTGAATACTTTCAGAGAGAATTCAAAGATGGCTGGTAGACTTTTTCTTTTTCTTAGTAACCCTAACACGCTAAGGGATATCTTCCTTTTATTTTTCTTTTTGATATCATATATCATAAAGAAAAAGGGGATTATTCCCTTATTATTAGAGAAACAAATAGAAAGTCATGAAAAAGAATTATATTCTTTCCAAAAGAATATCACTTTCCATGTCCTTTTATATTTTCACCGAAATTATTATAACTGTTTATATTAATAATTTCAGTAAAATATATATAATTAATATTTTATATGAATCAAATTCATATATTAATTTTAAATATGTTCTCTATTTGTGTACAACAAGTTTGCACGTATAATGTGTTCAATATTTAACCATCAAATTAAATTAATTCAATATTTAATTTAGTTCATGTAACAACTGAATACAATGCCAAATGTATTTGGATTATGTTCACTTTAACTATAAGGTGTGACCTTGTAGGCTCTTGTAACAATAGTAGTAATACTAGAACGTTTTTAATATTACAAGTAATGAGTGACATCTTGCAATGCATCATTGCTACCCAAGTTACAAGAAGTCGTGATTCGATATAACCTTTCTGTGACAATTTTTTCATATATTATATCATTTTACCCTTCATATCTAGATTGGAAAAAAAGTCATGGATTAGTTACACTTGTATAGTTTAATCTCATATTTCTTGATTTTCTGAGCAGACAACAATAAAAAAATAAGTGTGATATCTCATATCAACTTATTCGAGGACCATGCATTTCTAGTCACACTTCATCAATAGACCTAAGAGATTGCTTTCATTATGTTGGAGGGATAAATCCTATCTTGATTAATCATCTCCCACTACATAGATTGTGGCATTCCCAACATCAGTCTTTATAGTATAACTTGTTATGGTAGACATTTGAGTGTGTCAAAATATACAACTCACGATGTTGGGACAATGATGACCTCAAGTCTGAGGATCATATATATAGTTATCACTTTGAGTAATGTTGTGACTATTACATAATAATCCAAGAAACATACTCATAGCAAGTCATTCCAATATCTTGTTCTCAAACACTGTAACAACCCAAACCTGGCCTAGACGTTATGACCGGATCTGGCATGTCACATAAAAAGGGTTGTTTAAAAACTACGCGCTCGTTAAAACTCTGTTTTTTTTTAAATTTCGTGCTCTATTGTTTTGTGAAATTCAGACTTGCTTTTACGATTTTATTGTGAAAACGTTGTTATTACCATTACTGGAAACTTTGTTTATAATAGAAATCAGATTCAGTGACTTACGAAAATGTGACATTTTGGAAACCAGTTAATGATGTTTTAATAAAACACGGAGTTTAATCATTTACAGTTTGCGTATAACGGAAATGAAAATTTAAAAGAAAAATTAAAGTCCAATGGCCTTATTACAAAATATTAAATCCAAATTAAATTAAATTTAAAATAGAGCAAAACGAAAGTTACAAAAGTTCATGGGAAGTATTCCGATGTATGGCCACCACAGAATCCTCTGCTGCGCCAAATCCTTTAATGTTGGGGATCACCTGCAAGGTTAAAGCAGAGGGGTGAGTTACGAGAACTTAGTGTGTAATCCCCTAAACGGTCATTAACTGGGCCCGAGCCCAGACGGAAGCAGACTGGGTCGAAGCCCATATAGAAATAGACTGGGCCGAAGCTCATACAGAAACAGACTGAGCCTTGCCCTATAAACATGATAGTGCAAATAATGTAATGCAGCCCAACCTAATAATCCATCCGCTACACACCCCCATACCAGCCCAACACATATGTGGGGACCAAGTCAACCCACCCAACCCAACACACCAAAATGGCAGACAAGCTACTCATCATAGAATTTGTGGCGGAGCCACCAGAATAACAGAATATACGTGGCATAGCCACTAGACAGAATTGTGGCAGAGCCACCAGAATAACACTTCCTTTGATCATCAATCCCACCCCATGCAACATATTGTAAATGCAATGCAACATACATATAACAGTGTAAATAAAGCATATACATAATAACCAACCATAACCAAGGGTATAACGGTAATTTACCCTCTAGTGGTGTTTCGGTAATTTTACCCTCCAGGGGTATTTCAATAATTTCGCATTCAACGGCCTTTTCGAAGGCCTACTGTTGCCTCGAGCGACACGGGACCCTTTTTGGGTCACCACGGAACCATTGGGCCTAAAATCCGTTTTAGACCCAAACGGGCCCACACGCTCCTGTGGCCCAAAACGCATCGTTTCGATTTCAGATTTGCAGATTTCATATTCGGACCTAACATTTGATAGTTTTTCTTAGCAGTTTTGCCCAAGTGGGTCAGGTAGCCCATTGGGCCCATTAGGCCCGTTTTGGCTTAATCAGGCCCATTACGGCCTCGGTTTTGCGTGAGTGCTCGTGACACTCTCAATGGGTTACCATTAATATTCATCTTTCGATTACCACTACGAGTGCTCGCACGCTTGGGTGGTCACAGATGTCGATTTTTTGGCTTTTTGGCTTTTTGGCTTTTGGCCGGTTCACAAAACATCACATCAATCATTCAGAAGGGTGTGAGATTACACACTGTTTACGATTTGCGGCACTCGGCACTTTTTCAATCACCTGAGATCCAAATCGACTAACAATTAGCCCCCCGTTCGTTAATCCCAAAATGTGAATACAGAGGACTATAGGCTTAACTTACCAACAAATATTAGCCTTCCTTCTGAAGAGGGTTTTCGATCCACTTCTACCGTTCAGAGATCCGCCCCTCTAATGAAAGAAAATGCGTTAGATAGCCAATCCAGATAATAATAATAAGAGAAGTGGCCTTTTGGCCTTAATGAAATCAATCCAAATAAGCGAACCATCACCCCAGTCCACCATGTCCTCACTTACCAACAATAAGACAATATCTCGAAGTAGTTGAACCAACACGACATGAGTTTGCAACCTAGAGAATTCAGCCCTTACAAAAAGAGAGCAAGAGGGGTTCAAAAATAGAAAGAGTGAGCAGATTCAGCTTTAGAGAGAAGAGAAGAGAAATAAAAGATAGAAAAGAAAAAGAGAAAAGATATTACCTTGTGAACACAGACGAACTGAATAGACAAGATAGGTTCGACGATCAAGAGGACACCAAGCTTCAGACCAGCCAATGGTCGGCTACAAAAGAAAAGAGAAGCCGATTCAAATGGGATAAAAGAGGAGGTTTAACTTTTGGAGAAATTCTATAGAAAAGAGATGAGAGGAGAGTGGAAAGAATGGATGAAAGAAGATGGAAGAACGAAGCTGAAAAAGATTCGGCACAAGTCAAAAGAGGAAGAGAACCCGAAATGTCTCAGGAGAAAATGCTAAGACTCGAAATGACAAGAAGAAGAAAATGCTCAAAATGCACAGTAAAAACACTAAAGAATTTCGGCACTCTTTTCCTACTCAAGGCCGAATATGCACTCTTCCAAATGACCAACTTCACCGAAACTCCCCCGTCCACTTCCCCATATTCGGTCACTACCTCCTCTCACTCCATTCCCACGATTCTCTCCTCCATTTACTCCACCAAACACTCTCCACCCCCCATTCAAACCATTTGACCAAGTCTTCAACCACCAAGGCAGAGTTTGGTCACAACTCTGCTTCCTCCTTTCCTGAGTACAAAATAATAGCCTCCAAAATACCACTTGTGAGATTCGAACCTCCAACCTCCTTGCACTCCCCCTTGACTCCACACCACCTTACCACACACTCCACTTGTGTCTTTTGAACACACACAATTAAACTTAAGTCTTGCTTCCACTAGCTTACCCCCCTAAGGAGCCAAAAACCAAAATTTTTCCTATGGCCTAACTTGACCCTGGGACCCCCGAACCTTCCAAAATCACATACCTAATAGATCAAACTTGCATTAATGTTGTTCTCACATTTCCAAAAATTTTAAAAAGCTCCTATGCTCAAGGCCCAATAGGCCCAATTCTCCTAGGCCCAATTTTGGGGCATTACGAACACATACTCTATGACATCCCGATTTTTGTTATGTTATAAGTCTATGATGATGCATTTCAAGGATGTGTATGCTTGCATGTGAATGGTTAAGTGTGTGTGTGTGATTATGCATGATGAATGTGGTTTGTAAATGGTATGTAGATATCTTAGTGTGGATGTTTGAATGCTTACTAATACCATGTTGTGTGATGATAAATTTGTATAAATGTATAAGTGTTTTGGGGTGGCAAAGGGCTTGGTAAATAGTCTTACTTGTGGCCATATGACTATGTGCCCAGGGTGTGTAAAGTCTGCACTTGATTTTCAAAAATTTGGAACGTCACACGGCCTAACACATGGGCATGTATCTCGACTGTGTGAAAGACATGGCCTCGGACACGAACGTGTGCGCCTATTTTTCAAGAAATTTTCTAATGTTTTCCTAAGTTCTCAGTTTAGTCCCAAACCACTTCCAAATTATGTATTGGGCCTCGTAAGCCCTATTTAGGAACTCAAAGATAAAAATTTGAGTTTTAATTTGGATTAAATTTTATGATTCGGTTTAATATGTTTACAAGTGTATGTGTTCCGGTAATGCCTCGTACCCTATTCCAACGTCGAATACAGGTAAGGGGTGTTACATACTCATGTATTGATTTTGACATCCCTATGTCAATAACAACACTTTGTCATCAATCAAATATACATTAGTCTCAATCCATTATTGTTGTCTAAACCCACAATAATACTTGACTAAGTACCTTTTAAGAATAATAATATTTTTTTAGGAGTTTATTACAATTCAGTTTATTTATATACATAGAAAAATAAACTGAAATAATAATGGCAATGTCTTATATGAATAAACAAGCTAAAATGTAACACCCTTAACCCGTATCCGTCACCAGAATAGGGTTTCAGAGCATTAACAAACTTATCAATTAAACAATTATACAATATTCATATCCAAACAAATATCATTCAAATACAATCATATAGTCCTTAATACAAGCCCTTGAGGCCTAAAACAAGCATTAGAAGCGATTCAGGACTAAACTGAGAACTCAAGGAAATTTTTGGAAAATATAGAAAATTTTCAAAATACAGAGGACACATGCCCGTGTGGCCCGGCCGTGTGAGACACGCTCGTGTCACAGGCCGTGTAGACATTACAAATGGGATCACATGGCCATGTCCCAGCTTACATCCTACCTCGTGTAACACAATGACTTAGGTCACACAGCCAATCACACGCTTGTGTAACTAGCCGATGTACCATTAGAAATGGCCTCACACGCCCGAGTGCCAAGCCGTGTGCTAGGTCGTGGGAAAACTGAAGGGTACACTGACTTATGCCCCACGAAAAAGTCCCACACCCGTGTGCTGGGCCGTGTGGAACTACTGACTTGGTTTTTAAATAAATACCAGGGGACACACGACCGTGTTACCTAGCCATGTGTCACACACGGCTGAGACACACCCCAATGTCTCTGCCTGTGTGGACAAAAATAGGCTATGTTTCAAGCCACATTTCTCACCCAAAATGATGTCAACCTAGGTTCAACAATACACAAACAGCCAATGCATAAATAGGCACTTATCACCAACCAATTTCAAGCCAAAATAATTTACTACCTATACCAACAACCAAAATGCTCATAAGCATCCCCAATAGTTGTAACGCGTAGGTTTGTGCAAATGTACACAGTCGTTATCAAGTAATAAGTAAGTATCAAGTTATCGTCTCCACAGGGATTGTATTTGTGCTAAGTCACTTAATTTGTAAAATTATATTAACAATTTAGTAATTAAAAACACAATATAGTTGAGAAGTGGTGATTAAAATATATTAAACTAAATGCAATGATCCCTAATGCAAATTATCCTAAGTATGCAAACTATATGAATGAAATAGATTTTAGTAAAATTAAACACAATTTGCAACAATTATAACATAAATAAACTAAGACAATTACTTTAATTAAACTCAATTTATTATCAACATGCTTAATAACATTCGGAAAAACATTTCATGGCAACTCGATCTTTCATGAGTTTGGAAACAACATTAGGTCATTTCGGAATCCTTTACTCAGTAAATACGCATTTTACTAATTCTTATTTACTAAGTGTTTCTTAGCATTCGTGTGAGGTAACAAGGACGTGTCAGGTTTGAAATAGTTTAATCACACAAATCTAAAAACTATGCAGATAACAGAGCTTGGTCAGAGTTGTTATGCAACCTACAATTTACCGGGTCAGGATCTAAATTGAGCATGCATATTTCAATTATGTGTCCATTAGCCGTCGTCTAGTTAGGATGAATGAAATACAGACTTGATTATAATTGAAAGCATGATCGATTGAGGCACAAACATTATAAGCACGAATCAAATAAATATTATTTAATCAAAGTAATTATCCTAGCTAAAATTAAATTAAGCTAACATTATTGTAAACAAGAACAAAGAACACATAGCAAACATCTTTAGATTAAATTAAAGAAAAGAAAGATTAAACCCAATTCAGAGTGGCTATCACTCAAGACTTTGACTAACAAGGCTCTTTCATTCCTTTGCTTTGCTCCTTTGCTGATGGCTCCCCATGGTGGCCGACCAAGGGTTCTTTAAGAGGCTTAATTGCTAAAATCTCTATGAAGAGATGATACTAGGTGTGGGAATGGAAAAGGCTAAGATAATTTAGAGAGAAGAGAGAATGATGAATGATGAGAATTATTGAGGAATTATTGAGGGATGATGAATGTGGGAATGAGAGGGTCTTATTTATAGGTGAGGAGAAGGGGATAGTTTGCTAAAAATAGTGGATGTTAACCTCTTCAAATCTCCTCAAATTGTGGCCAGCCATGCTTAGTGGCTTTTGACTTGATTTTTGCTTGATTCTTAAGCAATTTTGGATGCCACACAACTCAGGATTGAGACTCGATCAATCGTAAATCTTTGGGCAAATCTCTAATTTCTTCAACACTGTAAGGACCTTGTGTAATTAAACCAAAAATGGTTTAAATGGATAGCCATGTGTAGCCGAATATTGGGTTGACTTGGTCTCCAATTTGGATGGTTTTGTAATCCAGCAAAGCTATCAGACTTGTCCAGAATAAATCAACAAGTTAGAGGACCAAAGAATAAAATTTATCCAATGTAATTAATTAAATAAAACCCAAATTATTAATGAAATATTTTAAAATGAATATAATTTTATATTTTATTATTTAATTTAATCATGCATGGCCCATTTTATGTCTTAAAAATATAATATATTCAAATTAATATAAAATAAGTCATTTATTGCATGAAAACTATATAATAAAGCATAAAATCACATTTTAATAATTTCTATGTCCTAATTTCATATTTTCACATATTTCATTAATTTATTAAACAATTACTTAGTTTTAACAACAAATTTAAGTAAAAAGGTGATAAATTACATAGGAAAAATCCTACATATTTTTCCGTTTACACACCCCCAAACTTAAATCATTGCTTGTCCCGAGTAATGTTTATGCACAGCAAAAGGTCTTGCTAAGGCAAAATTGCTAGTTGTGTAAGCAGCGTAAAAGTCTGGTTTGTACCCTAGTCAGAACAGTGGTTTCGGGACCACAAATCTGAGTCCGTATAATATTTTAATATTATTTTCTGTGTGTTTGGTATGTGATTAAGCATGTGCTAAATTTTCGTAAGTTAATTTGTTCGCCTGTGTGCTGAATTTGATAAAAGGATTGAAATGTGGAAGTTGTATGTTATATGTTAAAGCGCCTATGTGTTGTGGTTTATTAAGGTGGAGGCCTTATGTTGTTATTATGCCAATATATAGATAGTGGATGGATAAAGGTCTTAAATGGCCTCAATATTTTCATGTATATGTGTTATGTATAAGGCTAATTTAGTAGCTAAATTAATAATATGATGATAATAAAACAAAAGGCTAGAATAATAAGTCATTTTATCCATCTTTTTGCTGAAATATTGAACAAAAGAAAAAGAAAGAAAAAGGTAGGGCATTCGACAATTACAAGCTTGAAATAAGGTAAATTTCAAAATTGATGATGTTTGTGAAATGAGACTTTGATGAAATCATGTGATTTGTGATGTTTAGTAGTAAAATATGAAAGATATGTATTAGATGAACATGTTTTGTTCTTTGAATTTTGATGAATTTAGCTAATTAGGGCTAAATTGAGAAAATAGCATTTTGAGGGACTAAATTGTGAATTTGATGAAATGTTGGACCTGTATGAGATATATGAAATTCGGCTAAGCATGGTTAAATGATGATTTGGTATATTTGATGTTTTGAGAAAAATAGACTAAATTGATAAAATGTGCAAATGTGAGGGCTAAGTTGCAAATAGACCTAAATGTGTGACTTGGATTGAATTGAATGTGTTGTTAAATAAAAGGGTTAAATTTGAATATGTATAGATTAAGAACCGAAGAAAACAGACTTAGATCGTGGGAAAGCGAAGATAGTCGAATAAACGAGTCCGAACGAATATTCGAATTCGAGGTAAGTCAATATACAAATGAACGTATTTGTATTGAATTATGTATGTTTATATGACTATTGATAATGATGAACGCTTATGAGATGTTGTATACATGAATTTCGAGATAAAATCAACTTAGTGACAATGTCTGTAAAGTCTCGTACGAACCTAGGAATAGATAGGATTAGCTATGTCTTGACATAGGTGTCTGTTCTGTTTATCATGTAAGACCACGTCTGGGATGTTGGCATTGATTCGAGATTTCGTGTAAGACCATGTCTAGGATGTTGGCGTCGATATGAGACTTACGTATAAGACCATGTCTAGGACAGTGGCATTGTAACATCCCCAAACCCGGCCCATTCACTATGACCGAATCTGGTTATGTTATTGCGGTAAGACGGTTGAAAAACCTCGTTAACTTAGCATAAAGCATGAAAGAATTCAATTTTGAAAATGTTTTTGGTATGTGAGTAAAACGAATTCCTCTTACTTAAAACTCATGTAATTTCTTTTGTTGTGTGAAAACATTTTTGAGTTAATAAGAATTTAAAATAACAAAACCATAATCAAGTAATACCAAATAATAAAATGGCCTTTATTACAACCCCAATAATTCAAATAAAGTACTTATATCAAAACCAAACATAAAATATTAAATCATCATCTTCTACATAGGCCACCTTGTCCTCTCCGATCCCGGTCCACTTATGCAATACACGAAAATGGTTAAAGGAAAAAGGTGAGTCACCAAGACTCGATGTGCCACCCTTTTTCCCTGGATTAGCAAAATATCATATGCAACATAAACATAACCATCATGCAACCAATCAATATGCACCCAATCCTAACCATCCATACACCTTTTCTACCCCGTGTGGTACCAAACCACCGGTGGTGCCAAACCACCGTGACATATAGTCACAATGTGTTACCAAAACACCGGTGTCCCAAAGACACGATATCCGTCAATGTGGTGCCAAACCACTTTGGTGTCCCAAAGACACGTTTGTGATACCAAATCACCGGTGACCAAAGTCACAAATCCGATGATGGGGCCAACCCATCGTCGTGTGATACCAAATCACTAGCGACAATCCCGTATCTCTCAAGTGGGGCCAACCCTGCGGTGTGTCCAACCACGGGGGCGAGTCGCAATGAGGTGCCAAACCTCTGTGTCCCAAAGACACAAATGTGGTACCAAACCACCGTGACCAAAAGTCACAATAATCGGGTGATGGGGCCAACCCATCGTGTGATACCAAATCACTAGCGTCAATCCTCAATACCGCTTTGTGGGGCCAACCCACTGTGGTGCGAAACCACGGGGCGACGACGCTGAGTGCCAAACCTCCGGAGGTGCCAAACCTCTGGTGACCCAAAGTCACAAAGTTGTGTTACCAAAACACTGGTGCTCGTCAGCACAAAATATCACTGCCCCTTCCTCTCATATCACCCATCATTATACCAACTCATGTATAGTATTCAAATCATGCAAACATGTTTAACGTTGCATCTCATAGCACATACATCATAAATCATGACATCATGTATCAATAACGATACTCATAATGAAACGGACTTACCTGAATCCGTGCACATACCCCATAGGGTATCATATCACTCAACCATACTGTTTCGATTTTACCAATCAATCAGTTTATCAAACATATACAAAGCAAGAAGTGTGTTAGTTTACACACCGTTTACTAATCACGACTATCAAATCCGGAGATCAAGATCTAACGCACTAGATCCCCTTCCTTAACACTTTTCGAGCACTAGCCACAACTCGAGATATGCGAGATCAAGCCTTCCCTACAATCGGCCAAAACTAAACAACATAATCATGCTAATCAACCTCTAAGGGTATAATCGTAATTTTACCTACTAAGGGTATTTTCAGTAAATTCACAACCGAAAATGGCCTTTCAGAAGGCCTAATGTCACCACTAGCGACTCAACTACCATTTCCTGGTCATACCAGGACGATTGGGCCTAAAACCCGATTTCGCCCCCATCCGCCCCACATGCTCGTGTGGCCCACCTAGCACAAATCTAGCCACGTATATAACTTCCACCTAGTCTAGTTCAACATATACTAACCAATCATGCAATTTACTCATATAGGCCCACGGGCCATCGGGCCCACTTCGCCCATCGAGGCCCAAGCAACCCCAACCCACGAGAATACTCACGATGGCCTCAACTATCGCGTGAAGCCCCACACATGCGCTCGCACGCTCGTGTGGCTACTAATGCCGTGTAACAGGCATTTCGGCATTTTGCCGCTCTACAACTAGAGTGAGAGAGTTACACACACGATAGGACTCTGGGGGCTAATCCAGCGCTCAGACCACTCTTGTGCCCAAACGCCTCCAAGATGTGTTTACTCTCCTCCTAGGATGCTCCTTATATAGCTAGCTCTTCACCTTCATTCTTTGTGTCTTTCCGATGTAGGATCCTTCACATAGTCAGAGAGTTTAAATTCAATCAAACTCTTGCCCCAATCATAAAATAAATACTCCTTGCTTCTCATGAGATTCGAACCCGTGCTCCCTTGTAGCATAATCCACGCCGCTAACCACTTGGCCACAAGCTCCTCTTGTGTCTTAAACCATGCGCAACTAAATATAAACTATGGGCCAAATTCTAAGGTCCAAGCAAAAAGAAACCAAAATGCAAAAGCCAAGACTTGAACCTTGGACCTCCTTCCTTCCTTGTGGCGTCATTCCTTGTCTCTTATGTGGCGTCACTTTGCCACTACACCACACACTTCACTTGTGTCATTTTTCTCCATATTTTATTCTTAAGGCCTATCTCGCCAACTTCCAGGGTTTTTTCACCTAAAACCAAAATTTCCCCAAAGCCAATATTTGATCCCTGGACTTCATAGAAGCCTCTAATCTTCCAAAATCACTTATCTAATAAGTCTAACTTGCATTTAAGCCGATCTCTTATTCTCTAAAAATTTAAACGCTACTACGCCTAAGGCCCATTGGGCTCAATTCTCCTAGGCCCAATTTTGGGATGTTACAAATCTACCCTCCTTAAAGAAATTTCGTCCTCAAAATTTCCAACTAACTAACAGTCGCACATCCTAACCTACCACACTACGCTCTTGCTGCGCACTCTGATCTTAATAAAGCTGTCATTCCACCTTGACCACGTCTGCGACAACCACGGCCCCTAGAACTCATATCTAGCGTCGCGATTTAACTGATTAAAAGTTTTATGCATTAGAAATTTTGTTCCACATTTTTTTATCCACGAGCAAATTTTATAAATGCAAGTTTCTGGAAGTCGTTCTTTCGAGCAATCAAAGTTTCATCTCAAGTTCTCTGTTCTAATTCAAACATTCACATACTTCTCTAAAGACACATTCATTCATCCATGTCACTTTCTTGAGCATTCCCAACCTGGGGTAATTTAGACATTTTCCTATAAGGGTATTTCTGTAATAACTTTCGGGTCAATTTGAAAATAGTTTTCAAATTAAAGATATTTCAAAGTTTACAAAATCTCGTGGGTCATCTTGAAAAATTTGTTTTTCAAACCAGATGTGTTGCAAAAATTTGAAAATTAGGGTTATTTCATTAATTTTGGAAGTTAAAGGTATTTTAAGTAAGTTTCCCAAATCAGGATATCTCGATATTTGTAAAACAAAAGTTTTGATATTTTCATAATCTAAGAACATTTTAGTAAAAATCGAGGAATTATGAAAATTTAGAAACCAAGGGCATTTCGGTAATTTTGTTCATCGAGGTAATTTTGTAAATTTTCAAATCGGGTATCTTGAAAATAGCATTTTTGTATACTTTTTGCAAAGTAGGGAAATTTTATTAAAATTGGAGTTAAACCGAAAATCTTGAAAGTCGTGGCATTTTAGTAATTTTTAACATAGGGGGTATTTTTGTAATTTCCCCATACAGGTATCTTAACATTTTGAAATTTCGAGATTTTGGTATTTTGCAAAGTAAAATCATTTTAACAGAAGTTGAGGGTAGTACCGTAATTTTACAATACAAGGGCATTTTTGTAATTTTGCCACTAGGGGCATTTTGGAAATTTTGGTAAATCGAGAAAACGTCTTTCAAAATCAGATTAGGGTTTACAACCCAAAGGGTAAGTTTGAAAATTTTAAAACTAGGGTTTTAAAACAAGAAGGCTAATCCCTTTCGGGTTTTAATACTTGGTTTAGCCTATGAACAAGTCTTCTTGGTTAAGGTGAACCGTAGCTACACACCAGGTAGGATTCGCATAAAGAGGAGGTGAGTCGCTAGGACTGCTTAAATACCAAGCTCTTACTGAATACCAATCCTCGACATGCGTCTGAGTGGTTACCACACCTTAACTCTCGGTGACTTACTTCACAGTGTTTGTTTAGTAGCCTTAAGTCTTATGCATGTGTTTAAGTAGACTAGTCCTAGGGTTCAATGGATCCTAGTTCACTAATCTACGTTCCCATAAAAGCCCATAATATTCACATATAAATCAATTCATACAAACAAATCACTTCAAGAAAGTCCAAGTACTTACAGTGGACTTGGGCCGGAGGTACAAAAGCCATGCCGAATAACTCAAAAGGTTTCTTAAAAGCCCATATTTTGAAAAGCCCCTTTTTTTTTAAAAAAGTGTTTTTGGGCCCAAAACCCTCAAAGCCGAGTTTTGAACCTGGCTCTGATACCAAACTGTAACATCCCCAAACCCGGCCCATTCACTACGACCGAATCTGGTTATGTTATTGCGGTAAGACGGTTGAAAAACCTCGTTAACTTAGCATAAAGCATGAAAGAATTCAATTTTGAAAATGTTTTTGGTATATGAGTAAAATGAATTCCTCTTACTTAAAACTCATGTAATTTCTTTTATTGTGTGAAAACATTTTTGAGTTAATAAGAATTTAAAATAACAAAACCATAATCAAGTAATACCAAATAATAAAATGGCCTTTATTACAACCCAATAATTCAAATAAAGTACTTATATCAAAACCAAACATAAAATATTAAATCATCATCTTCGGCATAGGCCACCTTGTCCTCTCCGATCCCTGGCCCAAACTTTATGCAATACCTGAAAATGGTTAAAGGAAAAAGGTGAGTCACCAAGACTCAGTGTGCCACCCTTTTTCCCGGATTAGCAAAATATCATATGCAACATAAACATAACCATCATGCAACCAATCAATATGCACCCAATCCTAACCATCCATACACCTTTTCTACCCCGTGTGGTACCAAACCACTGGTGGTGCCAAACCACTGGTGACATATAGTCACAATGTGTTACCAAAACACTGGTGTCCCAAAGACACGATATCCTGTCAATGTGGTGCCAAACCACTGGTGTCCCAAAGACACGTTTGTGATACCAAATCACTGGTGACCGAAGTCACAAATCCGATGATGGGGCCAACCCATCGTGTGATACCAAATCACTAGCGACAATCCCGTATCTCTCAAGTGGGGCCAACCCACGGTGGTGTCCAACCACAGGGACGAGTCGCAATGAGGTGCCAAACCTCTGGTGTCCCAAAGACACAAATGTGGTACCAAACCACCGTGACCAGAAGTCACAATAATCGGGTGATGGGGCCAACCCATCGTGTGATACCAAATCACTAGCGTCAATCCCTCAATACCGCCTTGTGGGGCCAACCCACTGTGGTGCGAAACCACGGGGACGAGACGCTGAGGTGCCAAACCTCTGGAGGTGCCAAACCTCTGGTGACCCAAAGTCACAAAGTTGTGTTACCAAAACACTTTGGTGCTCGTCGACACAAAATATCACCGCCCCCTCTCTCTCATATCACCCATCATTATACCAACTCATGTATAGTATTCAAATCATGCAAACATGTTTAACGTTGCATCTCATAGCACATACATCATAAATCATGACATCATGTATCAATAACGAGACTCATAATGAAACGGACTTACGAATCCGTGCACATACCCCATAGGGTATCATATCACTCAACCATACTGCTTCGATTTTACCAATCAATCGGTTTATCAAACATATACAAAGCAAGAAGTGTGTTAGTTTACACACACAGTTACTAATACGACTATCAAATCCCGGAGATCAAGATCTAACGCACTAGATCCCCTTCCTTAACACTTTTCGGGCACTAGCCACAACTCGAGATATGCGAGATCAAGCCTTCCCCTACAATCGGCCAAAACTAAACAACATAATCATGCTAATCAACCTCTGAAGGGTATAATCGTAATTTTACCTACTAAGGGTATTTTCAGTAAATTCACAACCCGAATGGCCTTTCAGAAGGCCTAATGTCACCACTAGCGACTCATTACCATTTTCGGTCATCTGCAGGACGATTGGGCCTAAAACCCGATTTCGGCCCATCCGGCCCACATGCTCGTGTGGCCCACCTAGCACAAATCTAGCCACGTATATAACTTCCACCTAGTCTAGTTCAACATATACTAACCAATCATGCAATTTACTCATATAGGCCCACGGGCCCATTGGGCCCACTTCGCCCATCGAGGCCCAAGCATTTCCAACCCACGAGAATACTCATCGATGGCCTCAACTATCGCGTGAAGCCCCACACATGCGCGCGCGCGCTCGTGTAGCTACTAATGCCGTAACCGCATTTCGGCATTTTGCCGCTCTACAACTAGAGTAGAGAGAGTTACACACCTGATAGGACTCTGGGGCTAATCCGCGCTCCGACCACTCTTGTGCCCAAACGCCCTCCAAGATGTGTTTACTCTCCTCCTAGGATGCTCCTTATATAGCTAGCTCTTCACCTTCATTCTTTGTGTCTTTCCGATGTGGGATCCCTTCACGATGAGAGCTTAAATTCAATCAAAACTCTTGCCGTCCAATCCATGAAAATAAATACTCCCTTGCTTCTCATGAGATTCGAACCAGTGCCCTTGTAGCATAATCCACGCTGCTAACCACTTGGCCACAAGCTCCTCTTGTGTCTTAAACCATGCGCAACTAAATATAAACTATGGGCCAAATTCTAAGGTCCAAGCAAAAAGAAACCAAAATGCAAAAGCCAAGACTTGAACCTTGGACCTCCTTCCTTCCTTGTGGCGTCATTCCCTTGTCTCTTATGTGGCGTCACTTTGCCACTACACCACACACTCCACTTGTGTCATTTTTCTCCATATTTTATTCTTAAGGTCTATCTGCCAACTTCCAGGTTTTTTCACCTAAAACCAAAATTTCCCCAAAGCCAATATTTGATCCCGGACTTCATGAAGCCCTCTAATCTTCAAAAATCACTTATCTAATAAGTCTAACTTGCATTTAAGCCGATCTCTTATTCTCTAAAAATTTAAACGCTACTACGCCTAAGGCCCATTGGGCTCAATTCTCCTAGGCCCAATTTTGGGATGTTACAGGCATCGACATCTGATTACATGTAAGACCACGTCTAGGACGTTGGCATTGTACGACTGTTACTGAGTATTCTGTATATCCTATTAGATTCTAAACGATTCAACGGGAAATTTCGAGCTATGAAGATTACGTGAATGTTTATCCGTTTCAGGTATGCTTGATAAGTACACAAGGTGTGTATGGAAGGTAAGTATCTATATGAACTTACTAAAATGAATATGTGCAATAAAATGATGAGATGATATGTGGAATTATGCTTAAATGAGCTATGTGCGTATATGGTATATGAGTTGAGAATGTGATAAGTTATGGCTAAACAAATGAGCCAAAGAAAGGATGAGATGAATTTGTTATGAGAACCATTATGGTCATTATATCAATATGGCTATGTGCATTTTATGTTAAGTTTATTTGGATTTTGACTTACCAAGCTTTTGAAAGTTTATTTGGATTTTGACTTACCAAGCTTTTGAATGCTTACTCTGTGTGTGTTTGTTTCTATTTTATAGATCATCAAAGCTACTGAAGGCTCGGGACTGTCGAGGATCGCCATCACACTACCTAAGCTCATTTTGGTATCTTTTGGAAATGTATATAGTTAGATATGGCATGTATAAGCTAGTCACCTTGAATATCTTTGAAATGTGTATAAAGTAGCCATGAGATGTGGCTTGTTAAGTGTTGGTAATATGCATTTGTGAATATGATATATGATGCTTGTTTTGGTATGTCTTGGTGGCAATGAAATAGCCTTATGAATGGTAAGCTTATGGATGAATTGATGCCTTAGTATTTTAATGAGGTTATGGTTGAATTATACTTGGATTTACATGAAAATTAATTGAACAAATTAGCATAGTTAGAAATGAGGTTGAATGGAATAATATGATGACTATTCGATATGTTTTTGGTTGCCATTTGATTGTGGAAATAGGGTTGCTTGTGTTTGCAGGTTTGACCCTATTGTGGGTGGCAATTTGGCTTTACAAGTAGCCTGTTTTACCTACACGGTCGTGGCATATGGGCGTGCCTAGTGACCGTGGGATTAAGTCAGGATCTAGCTAAGTGTGCACGGCCTTGTCACATGGACATGCCTGGTAGCCGTGGGATTTAGTCAGTATATGGCTTAAGAGCACACGACCATGATACACGGGTGTGCCTAGTGGTCGTGTGGAAAAGTTAGTATGCATGCTATGTTTTGGCACGGCTAAGACACGGGTGTGTCTGGTGCCCGTGGAAGACATACGGCCTGCCCACACGAGCGTGTGTCCTGAATAACTTAGAAAAGTTTTTAATTTCTGAGAATTTCTGTAAGAGTTTGGCCTAGTCTCGGCCCTACTCTAAAGCATGATTAAGGTCTCGTTGACCTATTTAAGGAACACTATGATTACGATTGATATATTATTGTGTCTAATGTCTGTAAAAGTTTCCAATATGTCTGGGAACGCCTTTAACCCTAATCCGGCGATGGATAAGGGTAAGGGGTGTTACAAGCTGAGTGTTCGATCGAATCGAATGAAAAAATTTCGAGTTAATCGAGTTGACGAATCATATTTTATCATCCTAATTTGATTTGAAATTGTCTCGAATCGAGTCGAGTGAGATGGAATTCGAATCGAATCGAATCGAATCGAATATATTTGTTCGAGTTAAATTTTAAAAAATAATTTTGGGTCATTGTAACCATTGTCACCCATCGTAATAAAATTTGTCGACCTTAACCAAAATTTTTTATTAACTTTCGTCACCAAATAATTTATTTATTAATCTTTTACATACGGGTTAGCTTCTTTGCTTGTGTAGTTCTTTCAATTATCTTTAGATTCTTTTCATTATGTATTTTGGAATTAAAAAATATATTAAATGTAAAAATGTGATTTTCTTAATAAAAGTTATTTTAAAGATAAAATGTGAAATTGATACCAATATAAAATTTTAACACGAATATTTTATGACATAATTAATAATTCAATTTTAATATAGATATTCAATATGACTAAACAATTCAATAATATAAATAATATAAAATTTGAAATTTAATTTAATAATATAAATAGTAGATATAAATAAAATTATTACTATTTATGTTTAGTGATTTTTTTGGATAATTTTGATTTTTTATTTGGGAGTAAAGGGTGAGAAGTAAAAGTTTAGGGGGAAAATAAAAAGTTTTGGAGAATAAAAATTTGAGGGAAAATAAATAGGGGGAGTAAAATTTTGAAGGGAAAATATTAAAAAAAATTGGAGGGGGGATGGATTTGGGGTAGATGGGAGGTGAGATGGGAAGGGAGTAAAAGTTTTAGGGGAAAAGTGGGAGGGAGTAAAAATTTTGGGGGAAAATAAAAAGTTTTGAGGGTTTTTGGGAGTAAAATTTTGAGAACAAGTAAATGAGAGAGTAAAATTTTGGTGGGAAATGGATTTTGGGTAGATTGGGGGGTTGAGATGGAAGGGGAGTAAAAGTTTTGAGGGGAAAGTGGGAAGGAGTAAAAGTTTTGAGGGAAAAGTAAAAAGGTTTGGGAGTTTAGGGTAAAAATGTAAAATATTATAGTTTGATATTCGAATTATTCGAATTATTCAAGTTATTCGAATTCGAAAACTTAACTCGATTCGAACTCGAAATTCGAAAAAAAATCGAGTTGAATCGAATAACTTGAGTAACTCAAATAACTCGATTCGTTTAACTCGAAATTCGAATTTTTTTTCAATTGTTTCGAGTTGAATCAAGTTTTGCTCACCCCTACAAGCAGCATCAATCTTTGTCCCATAATCATACATTAATAACTTCATGCCTATCGATCTTCTTTATTAACAAGTAATTCATATGCAAACATTCCTTAAGATTGTACTGAGCTTCAAAATATGCCAAAATGAATCATAGTTTGCATGTATGTCACAGCCATAGATAACATTCTTCATTCAACTTAATTTCCTATCAATCAAGCAAACAATCACAAGGCTTATTTATGATCTTCATATGTTGAACTCAGGACTTCCTATCAACTAATGTAGGTGACATAATCATCAAATCAATATGTCTTTTATAACGTTGTAATGGGGCTCGGTTAAAGGTAGGGATTTTAAGAGATGGGACATTTTAGTTTTAAAAATCTTAACCTTTAACTTTGTCTTGGTTTTCTCATAATATAACATTTTTCTTTAAGTGAACCTTTGGAATACCCCCAAATTTATTTTGAACTCAAGCTCATACATTTTTCCTTTTTGGAGATTGAGCAAACTTTTCTTCGCTATTTTTTCTAAGCATGAGCACATACATCTTTATGAAAATTTCCTCAAATGTTGATTCCCAAGACAATTTTAGTTAAGATAGGTGCACAAAATTAGGATAACTTTAAAAAGATGGTAATTGGCTTATAATGTAAGTTCATTGTAACACCCCTTATTTCACTGTTCAATGGTTCTGACCTATCTTTACAAAAACTCAATTATCTTATTATACAGAATTCAAATAATGTTCTCATTTATTCCAATCAAAACTAGACTCATTAAGGATTATAAGCATATAAACTATGCTCCATGATTATTTTTGTACAATTTTTAATAATTTTTCCAAGATAAAACAGGAGATCACGAAGTCATTCAGAACCAGTCTCACTAAAATTCAAATATCTCATACTTTCCACTTCTTTTGCTTACTCTATTTCTTTTATATGAAAATCGACTCAATGAGCTTTCAATTCATATCTCCTGCACTTTCTAATTCAATTTCCACTATTTTCGGTGATTTTTCAAAAGTACACAATTGCAATTGTCCAATACTGTTTTAATGCAAATTTCACTTTTTCATGGTTTCCATGTATTCACTTTCATTTTTTACACATATGCAATAAAACAACATATAACTTGTCACATAACTATCACTTGATCATATGCACATCTCACTCATTTGTATCCTTACTATTAATGCATCATAATCTAAGCATTTTATTCAACATATAAATCATACAATAATAATTTTGTACACATACCTGTACTACTTATTCATGCGATTCTCTAGTTAGTTTCATACCTGCACTTCACTTATACAAAACACTTACTCATATAAATACATCAAACACAATGTTCACTTTCACGTTATTATCACATGATTAAATCCTTTTCACATTCAATCACTTTTTATTATATCAATTCAATACCTATTGAACCATACGAAATACTAAAGGATACGTAGAATAAGGCACAGAGTGGCACACTGTAATATAGCCGAAGCTATCACTGTAATGTAGCCAAAGCTACCACTGTAATGTAGCCGAAGCTACCACTGTAATGCAGCCGAAGCTACCACTGTAACACCGGGGTTACCCTCGGGCTTGCTCACACAAGCTGTCAGGTGTCTGCAATACATGCAAGATCACCCAGCCACTGATATAACACAATGAACCAGCACCCGGGGAATAGTTTCACACTGAAAACACTGAAATTCCTAGTGACATGTTACTTGTATCCTAATCGTTTTGTAACATCCTGAAAAGGGCCTATGCATTTTCGATTTAATTGTACGAAATGACATGTCTTATGTGTTATAAATGGATTTTGAATATTTTTGGAAACCTGGAAATGTATGGAAATGTTAAGTTTAAAGTGGACATTTTTGGAAACTAGAAAATGTAAGGAAATGATTTAGAAATGATTCAAAAAAGGAAAGCGAACATTTTTGGAAACTTGGAAATGTAAGGAAATGTCAAGTTTAAAGAGGGAAACGAAAATTTTTGGAAACATGGAAATGTAAGGAAATGACTTAGAAAATGTTGAGTTTTAAAGTCTAAAAGAGGGAACTAAGACGAGGTGGCCTTAAGAGAAAATGTATGTGAAATATGACACACAAACGGGCTTGGAAAAGTGGCTTGAAGATGCCACTTAGGGCCTCAGGAAATGGCGCCACATACCGGGGTATTGGACCAAGGTTCGAGCTGCAGGGGAAGCAAAATAAAAAGTTTTATTTTGCAGCGAGAGAGAGTAAAGAAAGGGACGACACAAGGCTATAATTTAGGAGCCTTTATTCTTTTATTTTTAAGAGATAAATAGTGGATAAATAAGGGATAAATAATGGATTTATTTTAGATTATTTTCAAGAGATAAATGAGGAATTATTCTTTAATTAGGAAAATAAGGGAGAAGTGATGGCCAAGTGAGGGACTTTGAGTTTAATAATTTCGGCTAAGTAAGGATAGTTGCTGAATTATCTTTTATTTTAGGAGATAATTAAAGAGATAAAGCTATCAAAATAGAAGAGTGATGGCCAAGTAAGGGATTCTAAGTTAGTACATTCGGCTATATAAGGAAAAGAGGGCCATTCATCATTGTTTCTCTCAACCCTTCTCTCTGCCGAATTTCCTAGAGCATTTGTTCTTCTTCTTTTTGTTAGCCAAAGCCGAAAATTCAAGATATCACCATTAGCCAATTTCTTTTCTTTCCAATCCATCAAAAGCTGAATCTTTGAGGGGCTTCAAGCAGAGGTGCTGTCGATTTCTTCAAGAAAGGGTAAGAACAAGTTTTGATTTCTACTATTTTCTTTTAGATTTGTCGAAATCTAGGACTAATCCCATCAATATTCTTATTTGTCGAAATTTGGAAGGATTCTTTCTGGATTTTTTCCATAGTCGACTATAAAGGAAAAGATCTTCGAGATTTGACCATCAAGGTAAGTCATATCTGACATTCGGCCAAGGGCCATTGATTGTGATTAAAGGTTAGAAGTTGATCTAACATGTGGTTTTAGGGATTTCGACAGAAGCTATAACCAAGGGATAATTTCGGGATTTAAGATCCTTAAGGTAAGTGACTATGAATATTCGGCCAAGGCCTATTTTAGTAGTTAGATCTATTTTTATGTGTTTTAAGCCGAAAACTAACCGATTCAAGGGATCTAGTGATTAGCCGATTTCAAAGGGGAAGAATACAAGTTTCCAGGATTTGATTAATTATCAAATCGGCAGCAAGGTAAGAAAGTGGATACGATAATCCTTCGGGATTTGATTAAATTAGCCGAATAGGCTTTTTCCTAAAATACTAAATGTGGCCAAATGTAAGGATTTAGGATCTAAAGCGATAGATCGGTTTTCCGGGATTTCAAGGAATTCGTTAAGCTAACCAGGTGTGTACCCCACACTATTTCATAATATGTTTTATGGCTATGTTTAATTAATATATGTGATATTAAGAATGTGAATATGGCTAAGGTACCATAATGTGGTACAAAGTACTCAGGTACGTTTCCTACTCCTACTAGGAATATGAAATATGTTATTTGTAACATGAGAATAAGAATGTGAACTTTGGCATATTAATGCATATTACAAAATAGGGCATATGGGTTATTGAAAGTGGAAGTGAATGTGGTGACCTAAGACCACGAACACGGTGACCTAAGACCGTGGTATCTGAATGTGGTGACCTAAGACCACAGTAATCTGAATGCGGTGACCTAAGACCACAAATGCGGTGACCTAAGACCGCGATATAGAGTGTAGCGGAAGGAGGGTCGACTTAGTAGTCCCCGGTGTGCAAAGGTTGAGTGCGGGGAGTGTAGTGGATGGCTTGTTAGGTTTGGGTTTGGGAATGCATCATAATTTGTATGCTATGGTATGAATGTGTAATATTTGTTATGCCTGATTCTATTATGATTTAGTGTTGTGTACACATTGAGCCTGTTGACTCACCCCGTTGTGGGAACATTTTTCGTGTGATGATCGATAATGGACCGGCCGGTAGGAGCTTAAAGGTGGCCATGCTCAAAGAAGGAATTTTATTTGGACATTTTATTTTTATTTAAGTATTTTAAATTATTTGGGTTTATTTGATGTAATAAGGCCATAGTTGAACTATTTTACATTTATTTTATTTATTATGTTTACCAATTTTTATCAATTAAAGTTTAAGTAGATTTCTTTTAAAACAAAGCCTAAACGTTTTGTCACCTAAAGTAAAGGATTTTAATAATGAAATAAACTTGTTTTCAACTCGAGCCCAACCCGACACAAACCTTCTTTCAAAACACACAAGTTTTTCCTAAGTAACAAAAGAATTTGAACTGGTTTTCTTCGAGGAACATACCAGATCCGGTCAAGGCTCGTAGGCCGGGTTTGGGGTGTTTCAGTTTGGTATCAGTGCCCAGTTTTAAACTCTCGGCCTGGGGTTTAAGGCCCAAAACGTTTTCAAATTGAGCCCAAATAAGTTTTATAAAAATATTTTATGAAATCAGCAGGTTTTCTGGCATGGCACCTAAGTCTCCGACCCGCAGTCCACCAGGTAAGTAGTTCTAACTACTGAAGTGAATTGTGAATGTGAATTCTATAAGTATGAAGGGAACATAGATTAGTGAACTAGGATCTATTGAACCCTAGGACTAGTCTACTCAAACACAAGTACATAAGATTTAAGGATCACTAAACAAACTCGTGACTAAGTCGCCAGAGCTAGGTGTGTGGCAAATCACATGTGCGCATGTCTAGGAGTGGATTCAGTAAGAGCTTGGTATTTAAGCAGTCCTAGCGACTCACCTCCTCTTTACTCGAATCCTACCTGGTGCGTAGCTACGGTTCACCCTAACCAAGAGGACTTATTCACGGGCTAAACCCGATAATTAAAACCCAAAAGGGACTAGCCATGCAATTTTATAAAACTCCTAGTTTTAAAATCCCTAAATTACCCTTTTAATTGTAGTGAAAGATTATTGTGAAAATTTTTCCAAAATATCTCTGATTTACAAAATTACAAAAATGCCCCTGGTTGTAAAATTACTAAAATGCCCTTGGTTTCTAAATTTCCAATATTACCCTCGACTTTTAAAATATTCTTACTTTATAAAAATATCAAAAAATTCTATTTTTGCAAAATGTTAAGATACCCTGATTTGGAAAATTACGAAATTGCCTCTAACTTACAAAATTACCAAAATGACCCTAACTTCCAAATTTTTTGCAATATCACCAAAACAGAAAGCAAATTCACAAAAAGAACCCTCAAAGTTTTGCAAATTGTGAAATACCCCTGAATTATTAAACTTTATAAATTTACTCTGGTTTGTGAAAAATTACAAAATACCCCTGGAATTTCAAAATTACCGAAAGGCCCTGGGATTTCAAAATTACCAAAATACCCTTATTGACAAAATCACCAAGGAACCTTATTTTGACAAATTATGAAAATCCCCCTGTAGGAAAAATTACAAAAATACCCCTGGGTAGTGGAAAAAAACAACAACAATGAAAACTACAACATTTCTCTGAATGAACGAAAGTTCATAATTGGTTGATGAATGTGAACGTGACTTTCTGAATAGTGAACTTGAGCTGAGAACTTTGTTTGATCGAAAGAACCACTTTTAAACATCTCTTTTCATAAAACTGTTCGCGGTTAATCAGTGAAACAAAAGTACTAATGTATAAAACTCTAAATCAGATTAAATCGCGACGTTAGAAAATAAGTTCTAGGGGACGTGGTCGTCGTGGACGGGATAAGAGGAGTCTTGGATCGTCAGAATCGTCTAAGAGTCTTCAGAAAAGACCGAAGGTTGAGAATTCTGCTCCTATTTTTAAGCCAACTACTAAAAATTCGGACCGTCCGTGTGCTCAGTGTGGAAGGTATCATGTTGGCGAGTGTTGGAACCGAGATCGGGAGTGTTTTAGATGTAAGTCTAAGGCTCATTTGGTTAAGAATTGCCCTAAGGAAACGAAGGTTTGTGGTTTAAACCATGGAGGAAATGGTCATGGAACACCCGTGAGAGGTGCCAAGGTTCGGATGTGATGTGAGACAACCAAGGATATGATAGCAGTTAAGTTCCTTGTTTTTGGAGTACTATTTATTGTTTTAGAGATAGTTCATTCTTGTGTTACAAGTGAACTGTTTGAAACTTTCGATGTGAACTTAAAGGCTGTGCCTAGAAGGTAAGATAGTTCTTTAAGATCGAGTCTTGCAGACAATAGCGTAGTGGGGTGAGTTAGGCCAGTAGGATGGTTCGTTAGTAAGTAATTTCGAGGACGAAATTATTTTAAGGGGGTAGAACTGTAACATCCTGAAAAGGGCCTATGCATTTTCAGTTTAGTTGTACGAAATGACATGTCTTATGTGTTATGAATGGATTTTGAATATTTTTGGAAACCTGGAAATGTTAAGTTTAAAGTGGACATTTTTGGAAACTAGGAAATGTAAGGAAATGATTTAGAAATGATTCAAAAGAGGAAAGCAAACATTTTTGAAAACTTGGAAATATAAGAAATGTCAAGTTTAAAGAGGGAAACGAAAATTTTTGGAAACTTGGAAATGTAAGGAAATGACTTAGAAAATGTTGAGTTTTAAAGTCTAAAAGTGGGAACTAAGGCGAGGTGGCTTTAAGAGAAAATGTATGTGAAATGTGACACACAAACGGGCTTGGAAAAGTGGCTTGAAGATGCCACTTAGGGCCTCGAGAAATGGCGCCACATACTAGGGTATTGGACCAAGGTTGAGTGCATAGGGAAGCAAAATAAAAGTTTTATTTTGCAGCAGAGAGAGTAGAGAAAGGGGACTGGCACAAGGCTATAATTTAGGAGCCTTTATTCTTTTATTTTTAAGAGATAAATAGTGGATAAATAAGGGATAAATAATGGATTTATTTTAGATTATTTTCAAGAGATAAAATGAGGAATTATTCTTTAATTAGGAAAATAAGGGAGAAGTGATGGCCAAGTGAGGGACTTTGAGTTTAATAATTTCGGCTAAGTAAGGATAGTTGCTGAATTATCTTTTATTTTAGGAGATAATTAAAGAGATAAAGCTATCAAAATAGAAGAGTGATGGCCAAGTAAGGGATTCTAAGTTAGTACATTCTTTATATAAGGAAAAGAGGGCCATTCATCATTGTTTCTCTCAACCCTTCTCTCACTAGAATTTCCTAGAGCATTTGTTCTTCTTCTTTTTGTTAGCCAAAGCCGAAAATTCAAGATATCACCATTAGCCAATTTCTTTTCTTTCCAATCCATCAAAAGTCGAATCTTTGAGGGGCTTCAAGCATAGGTGCTGTCGATTTCTTCAAGAAAGGGTAAGAACAAGTTTTGATTTCTATTATTTTCTTTTAGATTTGTCGAAATCTAGGACTAATCCCATCAATATTCTTATTTGCCAAAATTTGGAAGGATTCTTTCGGGATTTTTACCATAGTCGACTATAAAGGAAAAGATCTTCGGGATTTGACCATCAAGGAAAGTCATATCTGACATTCGGCCAAGGGTCATTGATTGTGATTAAAGGTTAGAAGTTGATCGAACATGTGGTTTTAGGGATTTCGTGGTTATATAACCAAGGGATAATTTCGGGATTTAAGATCCTTAAGGTAAGTGACTATGAATATTCGGCCAAGGCCTATTTTAGTAGTTAGATCTATTTTTATGTGTTTTAAGCCAAAAACTAACCGATTCAAGGGATCTAGTGATTAGCCAGTTTCAAAGGGGAAGAATACAAGTTTCTCGAATTTGATTAATTATCAAATTGGCAGCAAGGTAAGAAAGTGGATACGATAATCCTTCAGGATTTGATTAAATTAGCCGAATAGGCTTTTTCCTAAAATACTAAATGTGGCCAAATGTAGGGATTTAGGATCTAAAGCGATAGATCGATTTTTTGGGATTTCAAGGAATTCGTTAAGCTAATCAGGTGTGTACCCCACACTATTTCATAATATGTTTTATGGCTATGTTTAATTAATATATGTGATATTAAGAATGTGAATATGGCTAAGGTACCATAATGTGGTATAAAGTACTCAGGTACGTTTCCTACTCCTACTAGGAATATGAAATATGTTATTTGTAACATGAGAATAAGAATGTGAACTTTGGCATATTAATGCATATTACAAAATGGGGCATATGGGTTGTAACATCCTAAAATTGGGGTTATTTGGAATTGAATTATTTCTCATGTGTTTGACTTGCTGTGATGTATTCATAGTATGAGAAGGCTTAATTGGGGGTCTTGAGTAGGCTCAGAATAGAAGAAAATTTTATTTGGAAGCCTTAAAGGTAGGGAGCCTTTGTAAGTAGGGGTTACAAGATTAAGTGAAGGGTTATTTGACACTAAAAAGCCTTGGAAAAGTGGCAAAAGGGAGGCCACTTAAGGGGCTGGAATTGACGCCATCAAGGGAGAGAGAGGGCCTGGGTTCGAGTCATGAAAATCCCCTTTTTACTCCTTATTTTGGACGGCAATAGGGGGAGAGTTTCTCTCAGTTTAAACTCTTTTTGATAATGAGGATATTATTTAGATTTTAATTGGATTATTAATTGATTAATCTTTAATAAGTGGCAAAGAGAAAATATAGGAGTTTGAGTGTTCAAATAACTTTGAATAATTTTAAATTAGTGGCCAAGAGTGAATTAAGGTAGTTGTTGAATTTTAAAATCTTCAAGGAAGAGTGGACTGACAAGCATAGGTGTAGGGGAGGCCGAATTTGCTTAAGTGAATTACTTGGAATTTTCTTTAGCAATTTTCCTAGCCTTCATCTTTTCTTTTTCTTTCTTTTTCATTCTCTCCCAAAACCGAAACACTCTCCCTTAGACTTTCTTTTCTCTTCTCAAACCCTTAGCCAAAAACTCTTACTTTCACTTTTTACTTTCTTTTATTCCATACAAAGCCAACCCCGATTGATTGAGTGAAGCAACCATAGCCGAATTCCCTTCTCCATATTTTGTGAAGTCTTGGCCGAATATTAAAGCAAGGGTAAGTGTGTCAAAACTCTTCTCCCATATTCCTTCCCTCTGTCGACTTGGGTAAATGGAAAAGCCGAATTATTTCAGTGGCTAATCAGTGATAGAATCGATTCTGTGTAGGTGTCGGGATCTTAAGGTATACGATCCAAGCCCCATTCCCTGTCAAGCGATTTTGGTAAGGATCTATATATATTTAGTATTCGTTTAAGCCGAAGGCTATTAACTTTAGTATGGCCGATTGTAGGGAGTGAAGCAGGAATCGCATATCGAGTACTGAAGCGAGTACTCAAGGGTGATAGGTAAGGTTTCGGGTCCACAAGTATTGACGGACATTGTGACTATAAGTCACCAGTGGTTTGGCACCACCAGTGGTTTGGTACCACACGGGGTAGAGAAAGGTGATACGGATGGTTAGGTTGGGTGCATGATTTAGTGCATGTTAATTTATTATAAATTGTGTATGATGTGGCATTTAACCGGGGGAAGGGTTACACATTGAGTCTTGGTGACTCACCTTTTCTCTTATCTTTTCAGGTGACTTGTAGATCGCGGATGAGGAGCCGGATGGACTCGAGGTGGCCATGCAGTGGAATTAGACTTAATGAACTTCGAATCTTAGTTTATTTTTCTTTATTGTTGGTTTTGTTTTCAATCAAGTTGTAATAAGGCCACCTAGGATTATTTTTATTATTTTTACATGTTTTGAATATTTTTGATTAAACTATTTTAATGAAATTAAAACAAGTACACATGTTTTTCTCAGGTTATACGCAAAATGTTTTTTCGTACCATCGGGTGCTTTTAAAATATGTAACAACTTGACTTAATAAATACACCTAAGTATGGTTTTCATATACCTCAACTGTTTTAAACAAAGACACTATTTCTATCAAAAACTCAAATCGGTTTTAAGAAGTTTTACAAAGCATTTTTCTCTGTAGCACACCAAATTCGGTCGTAGTGTTTGGGCCGGGTTTGGGTTGTTACAAAATTGGTATCGAGCCAGTTCAAAGCTCCTACTGGGGGCCCAAGGCCCAAAATGATTTGGTAGGCCTTTTTGAAGTATTTTTGGTTTTTGGAATAGCATGGCACCGAGTCTCCGGTACCAATCCGCTCAGGTAAGTACCTCTGGACTTCTCTGTGAATTATTACTTAGAATGGGTAGGAATGGAACGTAGAATAGACTTATAGGAACTTGAACCCTAGTATTAGACTACTCAAACACAAACAAAACATAAGCTTTAATGAACTAAACCAACCTATGGCTAAGTCACTGAGCTAGGGTGTGGTAATCCCTGTACGCATGTCTAGGATTGGATCCGGAAGAGCACAGTATTTAAGCGATCCTAGTGACTCACCTCCTCTTCGCAAGTATCCTACAGTGCGTAGCTTCTGCTCACCCTAACTCGAGAGGCTCGGTGGTGTGGCAACCTCTGCGCGCATGTCTAGGAATGGTTTCGGTGGGAGCTTGGTATTTAAGCAGTCCACGTGACTCACCTCCTCTCTACTCAAATCTTGCCTAGTGCGTAGCTTTGGTTCACCCTGACCAAGAGGGCTCGGTCCTAGGCTAAAACATAATGACTAAAACCCGAAAGGGAACTAGCCATGTTTTCAGAAAAAGAAGAAGACAACAAAACCCTAGTTTTTCAGAACTTTTAAAATCACTCTTTCAAAGTTGAGAACAACCCTCTTTACAACCTTTTCCAGAAAAATTGTCGATTTGTGGAAATTACAAAAATGCCCTTAGGGGTAAAATTACCAAAATGCCCTTGGTTCATAAAATATCAACTACTCAATGGTTTTGCCCAAAATTTCATTATTTTATAAACATTCAAAAACCCTACCTTGCAAATTATCAAAAATACTTTGGTTTTGGAAAATTACGAAAATGCCCTCAACTTGCAAAATTATCGAAATGACCCTGAGTTCTAAAATTTTTGCAACATCATCGTTTTAAAAAGGGAAACTCTCAGAAAGGAACCTTCAAAGTTTTACAACTGTTAAAATATCCCTGATTTCTTAAATTTACAAATTTACCCCTGATTGATAAAATTACCAAAATACCCCTGGCTCCCAAAAATTTTGCCATATCTTTAATTTGCGAAATTCTTCGAAAATACTCTCCAGTTTTGGGAAATTTCAAATGTTTTGATTTATTAAAGTTTTTAAAATTTCTTTTATTATGAAAATACCCCTGTAGGAAAATGACAAAAATACCCCTGGGATAGAAACAGGACGGAAATGTCCGAAGTGTGAATAGGTATGAAAGGTATTAGGGAATGGATGTTCTTCTCTGTGTGAACTAGGACAGAGAACTTGAAACTTTGTTTGATCGAAAGGATTCCTATTAAACTTTTCATAAAATTTATTCGCGAGTAAGCAAGTGGAACAGTCACTAATCCATAAAAAATTTCTTAATCAGGTTAAGGCGCGGTAGCTAGAATGAGCTCTAGAGGACGTGGACGTCGTGGACACAGTAGAGGCAGGATGACTGTGTCGGAACCCGTTAGGTTAGGTCAGGGTTCTGAAAATGAAGTACCACCGCCACCACCACCCCTAACTTTTGGATCTGAGGATCAGGATCAGAGAGGGGGGTGAGGCAGTATCGCAAGCTGTGTTGCGAGTCTTCGAGATGGTGGCTGGTGCTAGTGGGGGAATAGGAGCTCGAAAATCTGTTCCCGAGCGACTCGGATCTAACGGAGCTGAGGTATTCCAGGGTATGTCGGGCGTGGCACCCAGTGCAGCGGAATACTGGTTAGAGTCGACTGAGAGGATCATGGATGACCTCAATCTGACCAATGTGGAGAAGTTGAAAGGAGCGGTGTCGCTCCTAAAGGATGAGTCATACCAGTGGTGGCTCACGGTGAGAGATGGTGCTACGGCAGATGACTTTACTTGGGAATATTTCAAAACGGCTTATCAGAAGAAGTATGTGGGTACCAGTTACACTGACGCGTAGAGAAAAGCTTTTCTGGGGTTGGTACAAGGAAATAAGTCAGTGTCGGAGTATGAGGCGGAACTCTTGAGGCTGAGCCGCTATGCTCGGGGGATTGTGTCAACTGAGCATGATCGTTGCGTCCGTTTTGAAAATGGACTTAGGGATGAGTTAAGGTTATTGATTACTCTGCAGCAGGAGCGTGAGTTTGCTGTTCTGGTGGAAAAGGCTAAGGTAGCCGAAGGGGCCAAGGAGTCTGTGAGACAGCATTATGATAGGAACAAGCGTAAGAGAGGCTTTGGGTCGTCTGGGTCGTGGTAATGTTCGAAAAGGGCTAGGCGAGTGGGCCAAGTCAGGCAGGAAGGCCCATGGCTACTAATCAGAGACCGGCCCAGTGCAATCGCTGTGGAAAATCATATTGGGGAGGTTGTTGGACCGGTAAGAGGGGTTGCTTTGAATGTGGGTCTCTGGATCACCGTGTAAGGGATTATCCTTGGAAGTTAGCTAAGAATCACCGGAGCGTAACCGCACTCGTGGATAGAAATGTGGGACCACAGAGGGGTCGTGGTAATGGTAGAGGAGACAATGGTCCTAATCGAGGTCGCGGAATTCAGGGCAGAAGTGCTGGCAACACAGAGGCTAGGTAGCCTGCCTTAGTCTATGCAGCGAGGCGTCGCGAGGAGGGTGATGCACCGGACGTCATAACCGATACGTTCCTAATTTTTGGTCTTCCATATGTTGCCTTAATTGATGTGGGTTCGACGCATTCATACGTTGCTAGTAGTGTGGTAGAGACTATGAATTTAGACTCTAAGACTGCTTCTAGGGAGATGACTGTAATTAGCCCTTTAGATCACTCTGTAGTTGTAAACAAGCTTTATAGAGATGTACCCCTAGAACTCCAAGGGGTAGTGTTTGTGGCCGATCTGATGGAACTGCCGTTTGGGGAGTTCGATTTGATCCTTGGAATGGACTGGTTGGTTAAGTATCAGGCGAGATTAGATTGCGCTGCTAAGCACATGGTTCTAAAGATGGCTGAGGGTGATGAAGTGGTCATGATAGGTAATAGAAGAGATTACCTATCCAATGTGGTGTCTACTTTGAAGGCTGAGAAGATGGTCAAGAAGGGTTGTGAGGCGTTTTTGGTTCGAATATGTGCCTTGGAGGCTAAGGAGTCAGCAGTTGAGAAGGTTCGAATGATAGGGGAATTCGCTGATGTGTTCCCGGAAGAACTTCCAGGTCTGCCTCCAGATCGAGAAGTTGAATTCGGTATAAACTTGTTATCCGGAACGGCGCCTGTGTCTATAGCACCTTACCAAATGGCACCAAAGGAATTGGTGGAGCTGAAGGCTCAAATTCAGGAGCTATTGGATAGAGGGTTTATACGACCAAGTATATCTCCGTGGGGAGCACCGGTGTTGTTCGTCAAGAAGAAGGACGGTTAAATGAGGATGTGTATCGATTACCGTCAACTAAACAAGTTAACGATCAAGAACAAGTATCCGTTGCCTTAGATTGATGACTTGTTTGATCAACTGAAGGGTGCATCGGTGTTCTCGAAGATAGACCTTAGGTCAGGCTATCATCAACTTGAGGTGAAGGAAGTTGATGTTCACAAGACGGCATTCCGAACTCGGTATGGGCATTACGAGTTCTTGGTGATGCCATTCGGGTTGACTAATGTGCTGGCAGCCTTTATGGACTTAATGAATAGAGTGTTCCAGCAGTATTTGGATCAATTTGTCATGGTATTTATAGACGACATATTGGTCTATTCAAAGACGGAGGAGGAGCATGACATGCATTTGCGGATAGTTCTACAAGTACTGAGGGAGAAGCAGTTATACGCCAAATTCAATAAGTGCGAATTTTGGCTTAGGGAGGTGGCTTTCTTAGGTCAAGTAGTGTCGGCTGAAGGGATTAGAGTGGACCCTCGCAAGGTGGAAGCGGTGTTGGATTGGAAACTGCCTAGGTCAGTGGCAGAAATTCAAAGTTTTCTGGGTTTAGCAGGGTATTATCGGAGATTTGTGGAAGGATTCTCTTTAATTGCAGCGCCGTTGACGAAGTTATTAAGAAAGGGAGTTCCATTTGTTTGGTCGGAAAAGCAGTAAGAAAGTTTCGATAAGCTAAGGAAGATTCGACGAAGCTCCGCTTACGATACAACCAAGCGGTGGAAGTTGTTTACGGTTTATTGTGATGCATCCCATACTGGTTTGGGATGTGTGTTGATGCAGGAAGGGAAGGTAGTGGCCTATGCGTCCCGTCAGTTAAGACCGCATGAGGTTAACTATCCAACTCACGACTTGGAGTTAGCGGCAGTAGTCTTCGCGTTGAAAATATGGAGACACTACTTGTATGGGGAGAAGTCGATAGTCTATACGGATCATAAAAGTTTGAGGTATCTTTTGACTCAGAAGGATCTGAATTTAAGGCAACGTCGATTGAACTATTGAAGGACTACAACTGTTCAATAGAATACCATCCGGGCAAGGCTAATGTGGTGGCTGACGCGTTGAGCCGGAAGGTCGTGACAGATTTAAGAGCGATGTTCGCTCACCTCAGTCTATATAACGACGGAAGTCTTTTGGCAGAGCTACAAGTTAAGCCAACTTGGATCGAGGAGATTAAGAAAAAGCAATTGATGGATGATAGCTTGAATGCTCGGAGGTTGCAAGTGCAAGATGGTGGTTTGGAAGGGTATAGTTTGACTGAGGAGGGCATATTATGTTTTCAAGGACGGCCGTGTATGCCGAAGGATGTGGAGTTGAGGCAAAGAATTCTTCAAGATGCACATAGCAGCCCATACATTATGCATCCTGGAGGTAGTAAGATGTATGGGGATTTACGAAAACAGTTCTGGTGGCCAGGGTTGAAACGTGAGGTAACTGAGTTCGTAGGAAGATGTCTGACGTGTCAGCAGGTTAAGGCTGAACACCAGTTGCCATCAGGGTTACTTCAACCAGTGAAGATCCCTCAATGGAAATGGGAGAGGATTACTATGGATTTCGTCAGTGGGCTACCCCTCACGCCCAGCAAGAAGGATGCAGTTTGGGTGATTATGGACCGTCTGACTAAGTCAGCTCACTTCATACCAGTGAGAATGGATTATTCTCTCCAGAAGCTAGCAAAGTTATATGTGTCAGAAATAGTAAGATTGCATGGTGTGCCAGTATCAATTATCTCGGTTAGAGATCCGAGGTTTACGTCAAGGTTCTGGAAAGCGTTGCATCAGGCGTTGGGTACACGATTGGATTTTAGCACAGCTTTCCATCCACAGTCCGACGGGCAATCGGAAAGGGTTATACAGATCTTAAAGGGTATGCTGAGAGGGTGTGTGTTGGATTTCAGTGGAAGTTGGAAGGAGTATCTACCGTTGGCAGAATTAACTTATAACAATAGTTTTCAAGCGAGTATTCGGATGGCACCATACTAAGGCTTCAGATGGACGAAAATGCCATACTCCTACGTGTTGGACGGAGTTGGGTGAACGACAGGTTTTGGGTCCGGAATTGGTGACAGAAACTGAGGATAAAGTTAAAGAGATTCAGGCTCGCCTTAAGGAAGCGTTAGATAGACAGAAGTGGTATGCTGATCTTAAGCGTAAAGAAATGGAGTATGCGGTAGGAGATAATGTCTTTCTGAAAGTGTCACCTTGGAAGAAGGTATTAAGATTTGGGCGGAAAGGGAAGCTAAGCCCAAGGTTCATTGGCCCATATACAGTGTTGAAGCGAGTAGGACCGGTAGCTTATCAGCTTGAGCTGCCGGTGAAGTTGAATCAGATTCATGACGTCTTTCATGTGTCGATGCTTAGATGATATCGGTCAGATCCATCACACGTTGTGCCAGTGGCAGAGATTGAGGTATACTCAGACTTATCTTTCGGGGAAGAACCAGTTCAGATCTTAGATCGAGATGTCAAAGTTTTGCGTAGGAAGTCAGTACCATTGGTGAAAGTGCTATAGCGAAACCATGGTACGGGAGGAAGCTACGTGGGAACCCGAGGATATGATGCGGCAGCAATACCCCCAGCTCTTCTAATCAGGTAATTTTGAGGCCGAAATTATTTTTAAGGGGGTAGAACTGTAACATCCTGAAATTGGGGTTATTTGGAATTGAATTATTTCTCTTGTGTTTGACTTGCTGTGATGTATTCATAGTATGAGAAGGCTTAATTGGGAGTCTTGAGTAGGCTCGGAATAGAAGAAAATTTTATTTGGAAGCCTTAAAGGTAGGGAGCCTTAGTAAGTAGGGGTTACAAGATTAAGTGAAGGGTTATTTGACACTAAAAAGCCTTTGAAAAGTGGCAAAAGGGAGGCCACTTAAGGGGCTGGAATTGAAGCCATCAAGGGAGAGAGAGGGCCTGGGTTCGAGTCGCGTAAATCCCCTTTTTACTCCTTATTTTGGACGGCAATAGGGGGAGAGTTTCTCTCAGTTTAAACTCTTTTTGATAATGAGGATATTATTTAGATTTTAATTGGATTATTAATTGATTAATCTTTAATAAGTGGCAAAAAGAAAATATAGGAGTTTGAGTGTTCAAATAATTTTGAATAGTTTTAAATTAGTAGCCAAGAGTGAATTAAGGTAGTTGTTGAATTTTAAACTCTTCAAGGAAGAGTGGACAGCAAGCATAGGTGTAGTGGGAGGCCGAATTTGCTTAAGTGAATTACTTGGAATTTTCGGCTAGCAATTTTCCTAGCCTTCATCTTTTCTTTTTCTTTCTTTTTCATTCTCTCCCAAAACCAATAACACTCTCCCTTAGACTTTCTTTTCTCTTCTCAAACCCTTAGCCGAAACTCTTACTTTCACTTCCTTACTTTCTTTTATTCCATACTGGCCGAACCACGATTGATTGAGTGAAGCAACCATAGCCGAATTCCCCTTCTCCATATTTTGTGAAGTCTTGGCCGAATATTAAAGCAAGGGTAAGTGTGCCGAAACTCTTCTCCCATATTCCTTACCTCTGTCGACTTGGGTAAATGGAAAAGCCGAATTATTTCAGTGGCTAATCAGTGATAGAATCGATTCTGTGTAGGTGCCGGGATCTTAAGGTATACGATCCAAGCCCCATTCCCTGTCAAGCGATTTTGGTAAGGATCTATATATATTTAGTATTCGTTTAAGCCAAAGGCTATTAACTTTAGTAATAGCCGATTATAGGGAGTGAAGCAGGAATCGCATATCGAGTACTGAAGCGAGTACTCAAGGGTGATAGGTAAGGTTTCGGGTTCACAAGGAACCCTTATCAATTAATTTGGTTTGGCCGAATAGGCCATGGCACTGACCTAGTGTTTGGCCGAATATAGGAGCAGGAAGTCTAGGGTGCCGATTTGATTCTTCGGGACTTAGAACGACCGTTGGTGACAGGTGTGTACATACACACTTTATGATTAATTAACTGTGCTAAACGTTGTGTACGCTAAGTCTGATTTATGTAGCTTTGGATTTAATACCGTAACGGTATAAACGATGATCCAGGTAAGTCTCTGTCAATATAAGTTACTATTTGATGCTTTCGGGAAGCATGGCATATTTGATATATGTGATTTAATTATATGTTGGCATGAAATCTGTTGTATATCATGGATTGATGTGGGATATATGAGTGGAGGGGGAATTGATATTTGTGTCGACGGACACCAGTGGTTTGGTACCACATTGTGACTATGGTCACCAGAGGTTTGGCACCTCTAGAGGTTTGGCACCTCATAGCGTCTCGTCCCAGTGGCTTAACACCACAGTGGGTTGGCCCCATAGTTTACATTACGTGATTGACGCCAGTGATTTGGTATCACACGATGGGTTGGCCCCATCATTGGATTGTGACTTCGGGTCACCAGTGGTTTGGCACCACAAGTATTGACGGACATTGTGACTATAAGTCACCAGTGGTTTGGCACCACCAGTGGTTTGGTACCACACGGGGTAGAGAAAGGTGATATGGATGGTTAGGTTGGGTGCATGATTTAGTGCATGTTAATTTATTATAAATTGTGTATGATGTGGCATTTAACCGGGGGAAGGGTTACACATTGAGTCTTGGTGACTCACCTTCTCTCTTATCTTTTCAGGTGACTCGTAGATCACGGATGAGGAGCCGGATGGACTCGAGGTGGCCATGCAGTGGAATTAGACTTAATGAACTTCGAATCTTAGTTTATTTTTCTTTATTGTTGGTTTTGTTTTCAATCAAGTTGTAATAAGGCCACCTAGGATTATTTTTATTATTTTTACATGTTTTGAATATTTTTGATTAAACTATTTTAATGAAATTAAAACAAGTACACATGTTTTTCTCAAGTTATACGCAAAATGTTTTTTCGTGCCATCGGGTACTTTTAAAATATGTAACAACTTGACTTAATAAATACACCTAAGTATGGTTTTCATATACCTCAACTGTTTTAAACAAAGACACTATTTCTATCAAAAACTGAAATCGGTTTTAAGAAGTTTCACAAAGCATTTTTCTCTGTAGCACACTAAATTTGGTCGTAGTGTTTGCGCCGGGTTTGGGTTGTTACATGGGTTATTGAAAAGGGAAGTGAATGTGGTGACCTAAGACCACGAACACAGTGACCTGAGACCGTGGTATCTGAATGTGGTGACCTAAGACCACAGTAATCTGAATGCGGTGACCTAAGACCGCGATATGGAGTGTAGCAGAAAGAGGGTCGACTTAGTAGTCCCCACGGTTATACAGTGTTGGTGCGGGGAGTGTAGCGGATGGCTTGTTAGTTTTGGGTTTGGGAATGCATCATAATTTGTATGCTATGATATGAATGTGTAATATTTGTTATGCCTGATTCTATTATGATTTAGTGTTGTGTACACATTGAGTCTGTTAACTCACCCCGTTGTGGGAACATTTTTCAGGTGATGATCAGTAATGGACCGACCCGGTAGAAGCTTAAAGGTGGCCATGCTCAGCAAGGAATTTTATTTGGACATTTTATTTTTATTTAAGTATTTTAAATTATTTGGGTTTATTTGATGTAATAAGGCAATAGTTGAACTATTTTACATTTATTTTATTTATTATGTTCACCAATTTTTATCAATTAAAGTTTAAGTAGATTTCTTTTAAAACAAAGCCTAAACGTTTTGTCACCTAAAGTAAAGGATTTTAATAATGAAATAAACTTGTTTTCAACTCAAGCCCAACCCGACACAAACTTTCTTTCAAAACACACAAGTTTTTCCTAAGTAACAAAAGAATTTGAACAGGTTTTCTTCGAGGAACATACCAGACCCGGTCAAGGCTCGTAGGCCGGGTTTGGGGTGTTTCACGTTTCCTAAGGTTCAGTAGCGACTTTTTCAGACTTGTTAACACTTAGTCAATATTCACTTAATCACTTGTCTCATGATAACACTAATTCACAATTACTCATAACATTCACAATCATAGAAGTCACATTTAAGTACAATATTTCAATGCACTTCCATGTACCATAGACATATTTTAAATCAATTTATAAACTTGGCACATTAAACATTTAATTTGATATAATTCAATTAATTCACTAATTTAGCTTTCAAATATAAATTACAAAATTATTGCATTATTATTAACACATCAACTTACCTCGAATGCCGAAACGGCTAAATTTCTCGACTTAGCCTACAACTTTATTCTTCCCCGATCTTAGTCCAAATTTCATAATTTCTTGATCTAACATGTCAAATAACACTCATTTAACACATTTTATCAACACACTAATCAATTCAATTCACATATCAAATTATGGAAAATTTATAATTTTGCCCCCTAAGTTTTCAAAATTTACACTTTTACCCCTAGGTTCGTAAATTAAACTTTATTCCTTTTTCTTATGTTTTATGACATGATAAACATTTTTCCCTTCTATAGCAACTTCAAATTCTTACTATAACATACTTATGAACAATAACAACTTTTACCGATTAGCTCGTTTTACTCGTTTTCACCGAAAATTACTTAGCAAACATCGTTCTCCTAACCTCAAACATTCATATTCTACCATTAGATATCAAAATACATGCTTATCTAGCATGGGTATATTTTTTAAACTTTGATTACACTTCAAATTAATTGTAGAAATAGACAAATTAAGCTTCGAGGATCTCAAAAATATGAAAATCATTAAAAACGGGACAAAAACCGTACCTATATAAGCCATAGAAGCTTGGCCGAATGGAGCTCATCCATGGCTGCCATTTTTTGTTTTACAATTGGTTGAAAAAGAAGAAAGAAGAAAAAAAAAAGATGATAGCTTTTATCATTTTGTCTTATTAGGCCATTTTAGCTTAATTACAAAATTACCCTTTTCATTTCAACCAAATTTCAAAAATGCCAAACAAATATCTCCCACTAACTTATTAATGGGCTAATTATCTCATAAGGACTTCCAATTTAAAAACACATAACAATTTAACACCTCTAACAAATAGAACTCAACTTTTGCACTTTTTTACAATTTAGTCCTTTTGACTAAATTAAGTGCCCTAACGTTAAAATCTTTCCAATGAAATTTTTACGAAATTTTTCCATAAAATTATAGACCATAAAAATATAATAAAAATAAAAGTTTCCTCGTCGGATTTGTGGTCCCGAAACCACTCTTCTGACTAGACCCAAATTTGGGCTATTACAACTCTCCCCCCTTTAGGGATTTTCGTCCCCGAAAATCTTACCAGAATGAGGTTTAGTATCTTTCTTATAATTTCCAAAATCACTAAATAATCTTTTTCAATACGATACTTTCAGAAACACTCTGTCATCGATTTGAATCCCAATAGAACTCAATGAACTCTGTCAAACAAAGAATCGATACATATTGAAATTATTATGCTAATTTTGTCAAATGTTCGAAAACAACCCATTAGCATTTCTCTTGATCTGAAGATTGAGGGAAACCCGATATGAATTTCACAATAGTCCTACCATATTATCATTTTAATATTATCACTGATATCATTAATCCTGAATACACTTAACATTCAACTTAATTCTGTCGACATATCAACATCTGAATACAGAGTCAGAAGTACCAGGTTCATATTCGTATGCCCAAAACATTTACTTCAAATCACTGTACTTATTGGTTACTCCTTGAATGGATAAACCAAATATTACTACTAATAACTCTAAACAGAATTTTCTGCATAATTCCAGAGTTCCACAATACATGAAGTCCATTTCAGAATAATAATAATAATAATCAAATCCAACTTGAAGTTCAGAATCAATAGTCGATCCTCACTATACTTATTTAGCTGATCACCCACTAACACATCCTGAGTTTCTCAAATTCAAAAGTATACATCACTTTAGCTTTTTACTTAACCAAAATCAAACTATCATTTAATATGAACTATCAGGTAACCAACTCACACAAAATAAAATGAGGACTTTTCATATAACCATCTGCAATTACACTTGGCTCCCCACAGATCAATCGATAATCACTCACAATCTTTCAATAGCTTAATTCATCACCACTTTCTTAAACTCAAATTTTGCTATGCCATCAGATATATTAAACTCTCAAAACCATGAAACATATGACAATCCTCGTTAAATAAACAATGTCATCAAATTTTTCAATACAGACATAATAATAACCATCTCTAAATTACTAACCGAACAACTCTTTTTAATGTAATATTAACCGTCTGAAAACATGAACCATTACTTTACATTCTAGCGAATATACACATTCAAATCCGTTCACTAGTGCGTCACTGAAAAATCATAATTCCATTGCGCAATGCAAATCACATTCAAAACTAAAGCTTCAATTAATCATACCTTTAACTTTGTTAGCATGCCTAAATTGTTCAAACTTTCACAATTGGAATAACCTTATAAACAGAAAAACTTTATTTCAAAATAACATCACCTATTTAAAATAAATCCATTAAGTTTTAACTCAAACGAAATATAACATCTTACTTGAGCTTACTGAAAAATATCATAATTACCCGAGGAAACAAAATCATTATATCATTGGAATTTGACTGTCACAATTCACACTTTTGTCGATATCGATTCAATGATAAGTCACACTTGATAAGTAAACAATAAGGATGGAAAAGAAAACCAAGATAATGAAATCCGAGATACAAGACTACACTGAATATCCTGGGATACCATTCATACTAAATAATAAAAATCCTGATGATTTTGTAAAGAAAACCAGAAGAGAAAGAAACACAGTTCATATGTTCCGAAGTTGATTATAATAGAGATAAAACATATTTTATACAGATATAAATAAAACAATAGCCAAAAGAAACAGTAGAATCATTTCATATAAGTTCACGGTCAACTTTTATCTCAGACGTAACGGAATTGAATTCCAATAAAAGATAGTGGAATACCAATCATAGATCAATCAAACTGACAATTCTTTACTCAGAAAACAAGCAATCATAATTGTCTCTGAAAAGATACAAACACATAGAATGCCCAGAAGAGATAGTCATAAATTGCTCAACAATGATTGTCATACTTAAACATCTTCACATGTCAAACATCATTCTTCTAACTAATTCTTCCCTCACTAATTTCCACATTATTCCTTTCACTAAAGAAAACCATTTTAGAAAAATTTCAGTTAATACTTCCTTTCAGCATCTTATCTGAATAAGTCGATTTATCAAAGTTAAAATTTTCACTATTTAAGATATTGTATAAACCAAATAATTCTTGAGCCAATCTGATATTTCTCTAATTCTGTCCTTCACTTGTCAACCATCCTCAATCTCTAATCATATCTATAGTTATTCTATAACTGAACTCTTTGATTCCACACTTAGGAACTTAATCAACATGATTCTCATGAATTTCCATTATAAACACCTCATCGGTAAAGGGGTGAGGTCGTACAGCCTCTAACTCGATTCTCACACATATATATACATATGACACATCTTTCATTATCAACATATGTCATTATAACTATACTACCCACTTCGAACAATTTATCATTCATATTTGCCTTACATAAAATTTCCAATTATCTCATTCAAACAAGTGCACTCATTCATACATTCTATGAAATTTGAATAACTTTCTTATCACGTGCAGTAATCAATTTTAGTCAAGCATGCTACAGTATGTGAAGGTCAGAAAAATATGAATAAACATATTACTATATAAACTTTCATTTCACACATTATCACATATACACATTTCGAATTCTTATTTATACTTTTCTGAGTTTAACTCATCATAGCTACACTTTATTCAAATACTTTAGTATCACTATCCAATGGCTGGATATAGCTCGGTTGAAGAGTACTTCTCTTTTAACAAGATTGCCCTCAATCGCGTCGGAAGGCATCACACTATCACATATTGGTGGCATGTATAACTAGACTCTCACACTTGCTATGGTAGTCCAAGAACCGACTAAACCATAGTTCCAATACCATTAAAATGTAACACCACTTATTTCACTGTTCATTGGTTCTGACCTATCTTTACAAAAACTCACTTATCTCATTGTACAAGATTCAAATAATGTTCTCGTTTATTCCAATCAAAAATAGACTCATTAAGGATTCTAAGAATATAAACTATGCTCCATGATTAGTTTTGTACAATTTTTAATAATTTTTCCAAGACAGAATAGGGGATCACGAAGTAATTCAGAACCAGTCTCACTAAAATTTAAATATATCATAATTTCCACTTCTTTTTCTTACTATATTTCTTTTATATGAAAATAGACTCAGTGAGCTTTCAATTCATATCTCCTTCACATTCTAATTAAATTTCCACTATTTTTGGTGATTTTTCAAAAGTACACAATTGCAGTTGTCCAGTATTGTTTTAATGCAAATTTAACTTTTTCATGATTTCCATGTATTCACTTTCATTTTTTACACATATGCACTAAAACAACATATAACTTGGCATATAACTATCACTTGATCATATGCACATCTCACTCATTAGTATCCTTACTATTAATGCATCATAACCTAAGCATTTTATTCAACATTAAAATCATACAATAACAATTTTGTACACATACCTGTACTACTTATTCATACGATTCTATACTTAGTTTCATACCTGCACTTCACTTATACAAACAATTTCATATTCATACTTACTCATATAAATACATCAAACACAATGTTCACTTTCACATTATTATCACATGATTAAATCCTTTTCACATTCAATCACTTTTCATTATATCAATCCAATACCCGTTAAACCATACAGAATACTAAAGGATACGTGGAATAAGGCACAGAGTGCCACACTGTAATATAGCCAAAGTTATCACTGTAATGTAGCCGGCTACCATCAGAATGTAGCCGGCTTACCATCAGTAACTCCGGGTTACCTCGAGCACGCTCACACAAGGTACATTAGGTGTGCCGCAACACATGCAAGATCACCCAGCCACTGATATAACACAATGAACTAGCACCCGTGTAACACCCCCAAACCCGGCCCACGAGTCTTGACCGGATCTGGTATGTCACTGCGGAAAACCGTTTGAAGAGAATGTAACTTGTGGTGAAATCTTGAAAATTTAGTTGTCATTTGAAAACCATGCCCATTTAAAAATTCTAAATAATATAAGCTTGATAAAAATATCTGAATTAAAACTTTATTATAAGCTTTTAAGATGTAAGTCGCTAAAATAAAAGTCATTTTCCAAATAATAATTTAATCGTCATCTAGCTTAAACATAATAAAAATGCTCAAATACTTTAACTGGGCCTTATTACAATTTAAACAAAAGTACTTAATAATAAACTGAATAAAATAGATAAAATGTCTTCGGCATAGGCCACCTCGTATCCACTCCAACCCGGTCCGATCATCATACATCACCTGCGATGTTGATAAAAATTGGGTGAGTCATATAGACTCAGTGTGTAATTAAACCATTGAATTCCACCCACATGTTAAATCACATAATAGCCCATATATATCAGATAACCTGATAACATATTCACATAATAACATATTCTGGGCTTGGCCCATATTCATATCACTTATCAGGTAACAGGGTAATTAACCACATAATTTCCACATATCGGGCTTAGCCCATTTCCACACTGATCCACATTCATATACTGGGCTTGGCCCTTTTCACATCAATCCACGTATTGAATGGGCTTGGCCCATTTTCACATTAATTCACATATCCATTGAAATTATGCAAAGTGCACCCAACCCAACCTAGGATCCATCCGTTACACCTACCTTAGCAGACCTGCTGCTCAAGACCGTGGCTAATCCACCGATCACCTGAGTGACCCCACCTAATGTCCATCCATTACACCTACCTTAGCAGACCTGCTGCTCAAGGCCGTGGCTAACCCACCGATAAACTGAGTAATCCTACATATCTTACCTTGGCAGACCTGCCGCTCAAGGCCGTGGCTAAGCCACCGATCACCTAAGTGACCCCACATATCTATATCCATGAGGTGACTCGAGGTCATCCTCTATCTATGGTGATGCACACAGCTATCATCCACCGAGATGTGGCACCTAGCCAACACCTCCCTTGATGAAGCACACAGCTAACATCAAGCGCCAAAGTAGCACAAGGCTAACATCAGACCACGTACATAATGTACACCCTTTCCTTCCTTCATATCCATATCCCACCCATGTACATGCAGCATGTAATAGTGGCATAATAATAAATGCATGCACATGTTATTAAGGCAGACAATCACATTTTTATAGGCATTATCACATTCACATCGGCACATTCACATTCTTATCAACAGATAATACTAACCTGATTATCGTTATACCCCTTTTCAGGGTAATCACCACATAACTGCCACTGTACTGGTTAGCACATAAATCACACATGCAAATATAGGAAAAAACCCAGAAAACGGTGGGTTAATCACACACTTGACTATTTAGCGAAATCCCGAACTACTCGAATCTAACAAGATCTTGAAATGTGGTTCTTCCTTCTCTCTAAATGCCGATTTGGTCTCCTACCAAATCCCGAATCACACTCTAAGTTCCCTTTGCAATCGGCCACCCACTGGTACCTACAAATAATTAGCCTTCGGCTATAGAACAAATACAGAGTAGATCTAAACTTACTAAGTATCCTTACCGAAACGATCTAGAATCCCAAAGCCTTTGTTACCTCTGTCGATTAGCCCCTAAAAACCATAATACACAATCGGTCACCACTTAAACCCATAATATAGCCTAGGGCCGAATAGCACTTTGACTGACCTTGATGGATCAAATCCCGAGAGGCTCCCTTACTGGTCCTTAACGCTAACTACACATAAACAAACACGAGGTAAAGGCCCTATATCATTCGGCCAACCCAAGTCCAAAGCCAACCATTCGATTTTGGTTACCCAAAAGAGAGGAATAGCAATCCGATTGCCTAAAGAAGAAATACTTACCACTTATCAAAGCACCTTCAAAGAATCGTCTTCTAAATCCCCAAAGAGAGAAGTTTTGGCACAAAAGTAGAGAGGGCTTAATGCTTTAACGAATTCAGCCAAGAGTAGAAATAGATTCAAGGTGACCAAAGGTTCGGCTTTACAGAGAAGAAACAATATAGTGGAAAAATTCAATGGAGATTCGGCTAATGATCTAGATGACAAGGGGTATTCGGTCATATTAGAAAAAGGTATAGAATCAGGGTGGAAAGAAAATAAAGATGAAGAGGAGAAAGTAAGAAGAAATTCGGCAAAGCAACTAAAAGGGAGAAAAAGATGAATGCTTCAATTAAAGAAATTTCGGCACGCACTACCACCCCTAAAGAGTCCACATTCGGCCACTAACTCCAACTCCTTATCAAATCCCACTTATTACTCTTTTATCACCTTAACAAATAAAATAAACTAATCCCTCACATTATCCCTTATCCTCCCATTTAAAGTAAATAAAATAACCCACATTTATCTACCTATTTAAACTAATAAAATAAGTCCACACTTATTCAAAATAAATAAAATAAACCTCATTTATCTCCTATTCTTAGCCAATAATAAATAAAATAACCAAGCATTATCCTTATCTATTTGAGAGTCCATATGCCGTCCCACTAGCTCTCTCCCTTAACGCCAACATGCAAAACAAAAACATCAAAATTCTGCTTCCCACACGACTCGAACTCAAGACCTGCACCAAGCTTGTGGCGTCATTTCCAGAGCTTTAAGTGGCGCCTTGCAGCCACTTTGCCAAGCGGATTCTTATGCCATCACTGTACCACTTTTTCTTTTAAGGTCTACCTAGCCAACTTCCCTTGTCTAACGCCAAAAGCAAAATAAAAACACACCTCCCTGCTGCCAACAAGACTCGAACCAAGGCCCTTGGATCCCCTGCCAATGCAACTCTCCTAGCACCTTAAGTAGCGTCCCAAGCCATTTTACCAAGGCGCTTTGTGTGACATGCTTCACCTAGAATTTCTTTTAAGACCTCCTTAGTCAAGCTCCTTCTTGACGCAGAAATAAATGCCCATTTGCTTCCCACGTTGCTCGAACCTCCTCCCTTTCTCCCAGCCTATGGCGTCATGCACCAAGGCCCTAAGTGGCATCTTACAGCCACTTTACCAAGCCCCATCTCATGTCCAAAAATGCCTATATTTTTCCCTTAAGGCCTCCCTGGCCTTGCTCCCCCTTACTAACTCAAAATCCAAAATTTTTCCAATGCACTTTCCTACATCCTAGGGTTCTCAAAACCCTTAAAAAATACCCAAACACACTCCAAGCCTACTACCACTTGAATTATGCACTAAATGCATAACCCCTAAATCCGGGATGTTACAACCCGGGGAACACTTTCACACTGAAAACACTAAAATTCCTAGTGACATGTCACTTGTATCCTAATCGTTTCCTAAGGTTCAATCGGGACTTTTTCACACTTGTTAACACTTAGTCAATATTCACTTAATCACTTGTCTCATGATAACACTAATTCACAATTACTCATAACAATTCACAATCATAGAAGTCACATTTAAGTACAATATTTCAATGCACTTCCATGTACCATAGACATATTTTAAATCAATTTATAAACTTGGCACATTAAACATTTAATTTAATATAATTCAATTAATTCACTAATTTAGCTTTCAAATATAAATTACAACATTATTGCATTATTATTAACACACCAACTTACCTTGAATGTCGAATCGGCTAATTTTCCCGACTTAGCCCATAACTTTGTTCTTCCCCAGTCTTAGTACAAATTTCATAATTTCTTGATCTAACATGTCAAATAACACTCATTTAACACATTTTATCAACACACTAATCAATTCAATTCATATATCAAATTATGGAAAATTTATAATTTTGCCCCAAAGTTTTCAAAATTTACACTTTTACCCCTAGGTTCGTAAATTAAACTTTATTCCTTTTTCTTATGTTTTATGACATGCTAAACATTTTTCCCTTCTATAGCAACTTCAAATTCTTACTATAGCACATACTTATGAACAATAACAACTTTTACCGATTAGCTTGTTTTACTCATTTTCACCGAAAATCACTTAGCAAACATCGTTCTCCTAACCTCAAACATTCATATTCTACCATTAGATATCAAAATACATGCCTATCTAGCATGGGTATATTTTTTAAACTTTGATTACACTTCAAATTAATGGTAGAAATAGACAAATTAAGCTTCGAGGATCTCAAACATAGGAAAATCATTAAAAACGGGACAAAAATCGTACCTATATAAGCCATAGAAGCTTGGCTGAATGGAACTCATCCCTGGTTGCCATTTTTGGTTTTTAGAATCGGTTGAAGAAGAAGAAAGAATAAAAAAAAAGATGATAGCTTTTATCATTTTGTCTTATTAGGCCGTTTTAGCTTAATTACAAAATTACCCTTTTTATTTCAACCAAATTTCAAAAATACCAAACAAATATCTCCCACTAACTTATTAATGGGCTAATTATCTCATAAGGACTTCCAATTTAAAAACACATAACAATTTAACACCTCTAACAAATAGAACTCAACTTTTGCACTTTTTTACAATTTAGTTCTTTTGACTAAATTAAGTGCCCAAACGTTAAAATCTTTCCAACGAATTTTTTACGAAATTTGCCCGTAAAATTCTAGACCATGAAAATATAATAAAAATAAAATTTTCCTCGTTGGATTTGTGGTCCCGAAACCACTGTTCCGACTAGACCCAGATTTGGGCTATTACATTCATTGCACAAAAAAAACAGGCCTTTAAGCTCAAAATTACAGTTTCAAGGGTCTAATATCATAGGGTTGGCTTGAAAAGACTCAAATGGTCCAAAGAAATAGTGCCTATATAATTTTAGATTTTTATGTACCCTAGGATTTCGCCTCAAGAAAGTTACTAAGTCAATTCTAAAGGTATAAACCTTCATGCATGTCAAATCTCAAATGAAACTAAGTTTTCATGGCAAACATTACTAAGGCTAAGATCATACAAGCATTCCATTCTTCATGATAACATACTTTTGCATAGATAAAATCATCATTCATACTTGCATACAAACTATCTCAGTAACAAAAAAATCTCTAAACATTCATTTATTAAAACATACTTATGAAAGAAATGATTGAAACATACTTGAAAAAAATTTAAAAGCTTGAGCAATTTATTTGCCTTACCCCCTTTTAAAAGAATCAATGTTCTCATTGCAAGAACAAAGTAATGAATGAAAACTGAACACCAGGTAGGGTTGTAAAGAAAGAGAGGTGAGTCATTAAGACTGCTTAAATACCAAGTCTTCCATAATAACCCAATCCTAGACATGTTCATTCCCATTACCACATCACTTAGTCTTATTCTTTCTAAAGAAGTGTTAAGTTTGTTCATGCTTGCTATGTTTTATTCTGTGGAAATTAAATCCTAATTACGAAAGAAATAAATTTCTAAGGACCTAAAAATAATTAAATAAATAACAAGACAACAATCCCCCCATTTATTTTTCTGACTCAATCCCCTTGTCTTCTTTAGCTCTATCTCCGTTTGCATCGTCAGTATCTTCCATCCATGTCTCAAAGATAGCATCTGGGAACTCAGGAACAAAAGTATTAGAGATATTCTTAAAAGTATTTCAAATTGAGTCATCTCTAATTTTTGCATATTTCCAGTAAGTTTGTTGTTTATTGTGCATGAACTTGCACATATCCATAAAAATTGACAACTCCGATTTCCTTGAAGTACTTGCAGAAGTCGGCATGGGAGTTGTATATTCAGGTTCAACACTTAGCTTGACTAGTTCTTCTTCTGGCTCAACCCTTGGTTCAGGAATGTTCGGTTCCTTATCCGATTATTCCTCTTCAGTGTCTGTAACTGAATTAGATTCAGTTTTTGTTCCATTTGTTGACTCCTCAGTATCCGGCTTAGTTGGCTCTTCTTACTCGCCTTGATTCAGCTCATGCACCCTTTCTACTAATCTTTTAAGATCATAGTTTGTAAAACATCCTTGAACATATCGCCTCTTCAGATTTGCTTGTGTTTTAACACGGGCCTTAGCAAAGTGAAGTGATTAATGATGGGAAATAAGCACTTCCTGCCTTCCTTTTAGCACAATTGTGAATCTCATTGAGGATAATTTTCCCAACATTAATGGACTTTTCTATCAAAATTGCGTATAACAAAAGCATCTGTTCCATCGAAATGGTGGAACTATGTGAGATAGGCATAAAACTGTAGCAAACAAAATAAAACCATACCTTTTCTACTGGCTTTAAGTATTCTTTTCGACAACAATCACTCTCATACTTTCTTATAATCCATTGGAATCCCGAATTTGTCACAACATCAAGCACTTGTTGAAGAAAATCCTAATTGATATTTTTTATCATAGGGAAGTACTCATCTTCTTCAACATCAGGTAAATTAAACAAATCATTGATGGACTTAGAAGTAAGAGGTACCTTTTTCTTTTGAATGATGACTTCAGTAGCATCTTGCATAGTCAAACCCGCATAGAATTCTCGAACTAGTTCATCATCGAGAAGTGAACGAGCATCACAAAATCTTTCCCACTTGAGAGCATTGATTTTCTTTCTAATCGATATAGGAACAACCATCAAATCATTACTCTTCAATCAAAACCTTTTTCCAGCATCATAGGTTGATGCTTGAAGATTGAATCAAATCTCTCTTTCACTTCTTTATCGATCAAAATCGAGTTTTCAGGAGTAGTCTTTGTAGATCTGGTTCTTTTGCGAGACATGGTATCTTTTCCCGAAAATTTGGTAAAGTTTTTGCGCAGGAGAGAAAAGAGAAATCGGCAAAGTGGGTAGAACTTGCTACGGCAAAAATCTTATGACGGTAAGGATGGTGCAGCAGTAAGGATGGTGCAGCAGTAATGATGATGTATGACAACAATGTGATGCTTCGGCAATCTCTTTGCGGCGGCAATCGGGAATTTCAACAGAAAGGGAAGAGAACTAGGGTTTCTTTCGGGATTTGAGGTTGACGGCACAAAAGGAAGATTTAGGGATTTTTAGGGAGTAAGCAAATTGCTTTGAAGGATATGAAAATTAGTAGAATGGAGAGGGGTTTATATAGGGAAAAATTAGGGCAACATGTAGCAAAAATTTAGCTACATTAGGGCTACTTGGGTAGCAAGCAATGGGTGTGACGGCAAGGCATGGATTTTTCCCTCCTTTTTGCTGTCTTGGGCCTCAAACTCAGATTGTATCTTACTAAAAAAACTTATTAGTACTTGGGCCAAATTTGACCCCCTTTATTAACATAAAAATTAAAATTAAACAGAACAAATGAAACTTAAAAAATTTAAATCTTAATTAGAAAATTTCTTCTTAACAAATTATATTAAATTAATTCCCAGGAAAGGTTCGAGGGGTCACAGCGGTCCCGCTTAAGTTCCAATCTCCTTAGACAGAATTAATTAAATGTAATAAGTTAAGAAAATAAGTTCTAATTATTTATTTATTTACAAAATGAGTTCATGAAAAATTAAGGATTTGTTAATTTGAACGAGGATTCAACTCGCTCAACTTCACCATTCCAGTAGTGTTTGAGACGTTGACCATTAATTTTAAATATACCTCCGTAATTGTTGTATAATTCAATATCTCCATAAAGATAAACTCGGTAAATGGTATAAGGTCCTTTGTATCGGGATTTAGGCTTCTCAGGAAACAACTTCAACCTTGAATTAAACAACAAAACCTTCTGAACTTCTTTAAACTCTCGAGGCTGTAATGACTATCATGCCATCTCTTTAATCTTTCTTTACACATTTTGGCATTCTCATAAGAAAACAATCTCAGCTCTTCCAAATCATCAAGTTGTAACATCATTCTCTCACTGGCTTACTTAAGATCAAAGTTCAACTGCTTTAAAGCCCAGCTCCAATGGCAAATGACATGCCTTTCCAAAGGCTAACCGATAAGGAGTCATTCCTAACGATGTCTTAAATGTTGTTCGATAGGCCCATAATGCATCGTCAAGCCTTTGAGACCAATCTTTTCTGCTATGGCGTACTACCTTTTCAAGGATACCTCTGATTTCACGATTCACTCTTTCAACTTGCCCATTAGACTAGGGGTGATATGCAGTAGCAATCTTGTGCTTCACATCATATTTGTTAAGAAACCATTTAAGCCATTTGTTCACACAGTGAGAACCTTCATCACTAATAATAGCTCTTGGTGTCCCAAATCGTGTAAACACATGCTTATGTAGGAATCGCATGACTACCTTAGCATCATTTGTAGGGTATGCTTCAGGTTCAACCCACTTGGATTCATAGTCCACAGCAACTAAGATGTATTTCTTCACATACGAAGAAGGAAACGGGCCTAAGAAGTCAGTGCCCCATACGTCAAACAATTCAATCTCCAAAATGTTTGTCAAGGGCATCTAATTCCTCTTTGATATATTTCCAGTCCTTTGGCATTTATCATAATTCTTCACATAAGCATAAGCATATTTAAATAGTGTAGGCCAAAAAAAACCTGCTTGCAAAATCTTTACTGTAGTATGTGAACCACTAAAGTGTCCCCCACTTGGAGATGAATGGAAATAATACAAGATCTCAGCAATCTTACTTTCAACTATACTGTAACGCCCCGAATTTGGACCTAGTAGAATTGGGCCTATTGGGCCTTGGGCATAGGAGCGCTTAAAATTTTTGAGAACAAGAGAACTAATGCAAGTTGGACCTATTAGATGGGTGACTTTGGAAGGTTAGGGGGCTTCCATGAAGTCCCGGTCAAACCTGGGCTTTAGGAAAAATTTTGGTTTTAGGTGAATAAAACCCTGGGAGTTAGTAAGTTGGCTTCAGGAATAAAATGTGGAGAAAAATAACACAAAAGGAGTTGTGCTCTAGTGGCAAATGGCGCCACATGGAAGACAAGGAGGTGACGCCATAGAGGAAGCAAGGGATCAAAGGTTCAAGTCTTGGCGCTTGCATTTCATTTTGATTTCTTTTTAAATGAACTTAGACTTTGGCCAATAGGCTTATATTTAGTTGCGCATATTTTAAGTCACAAAAGTAGCTTGTGTTGTGGTGGCATGTAGTGTCTGGAGCATAGGAGAGGGCAAGGGTTTGAATCCCATTGCAAGAAAAAAGGGATATTCATTTTGCTAAGTTGGGGCGACAGGTGGTTATGTTGGAAATAAACTCTGTTGAAGGAGGGATCCCACATCGGAAAGCTAGCATGAGAGTAGGCAAGAAGCTGGCTTTAAATAGAGCGATCTATGAGGAGAGTAAGGATACCTTGGTTGGCGTTTGGGCATAGGAGTGATCGCAGCGCGGATTAACTCAAGATTCCTATCAGGTGTGTATTTTGCACTACCCTAGTTGTAGAGCGGCAAATGCCGAAATGCCGGTCACATAGCGATGGTAGCCCCATTGCAAGCAAAAAGGGAATTTCTTTTTTAAATTATTGGGTTAATAATTTTTGTAATAAGGCCATTGGGATTTTTAACTTTATATGTTGATTGCTTCTAATTATAACCTGCTAGACTATTAAACATGGGTTTTTAAAACAATATCCACCATTTTCAAAACATCACGTAACTGTAACTGTTTTGATTTAAACTTCCAACTAAACAAACAAGGCTTTAGAAATTATATTGTTTCTCGAGAGAATGTCTCGTGTGAATCGTGTTTTAAAAACAATAAACAACAAAATCTGAGGTTTATAATGGTACTAAGTTTTAAATTGTAAGAAGGGTTTTAGCAAAAGTGTAGTTTTCAAACATTACTTTGATGTGAAACGTTAGATTCGGTCATAACGTCTAGGCCGAGTTTAGGGTGTTACATTTAATGGTATCAGAGCCCGGTTGCAAAAATCAGCTGTGGATTGGGTTTTCAAAATTTAATTTCTGAAAGTGTTGTTTAAAAAAAAAGCTTGAAAAGATGTATTGATTGTTTTATGAAAGTGTGGTACACCGAGTCTCTAGTGCCGAATCCGTAAGTTTTCTGAATACTTTTGTCTGACTAGAAATTTAAATACAGTAAGTTAGAAATATGGTGGTTTCTTTAGATATTGGACTGTATTTTTGGGTATTTATTCTGTGTGTGTTTTGTTTGGATGTGATGTTTGAATATAGAAATTGTATGCATGTGTGATAAATATATGTTTGTTTCTGTGGTTAGATGTTTGGTTGTGTGTAAGAGGTTTCAAGATTAAGTTAAAAGTGTATTAGTGTTATTGGGATGAGAGTGCGCAGCGGCAGCGTAGTAAGGTAGACTGTGTTAAAAGACTAATAGATTGTTGGAAATTTTGAGGGTGAAATTTCTTTAAGGGGGTAGAATTGTAACGCCCCGAATTCGGGCCTACTAGAATTGGGCTATTGGGCCTTGGGGCATAGGAGCGTTTAAAATTTTTGAGAATAAGAGAACTAATGCAAGTTAGGCCTATTAGGTGGGTGATTTTGGAAGGTTAGGGGGCTTCCATGAAGTCCCGGGTTCAAACCTAGGCTTTAGGAAAAGTTTTGGTTTTAGGTGAATAAAACCCTGGGAGTTAGTAAGTTGGCTTTAAGAATAAAATGTGGAGAAAAATGACACAAAAGGAGTTGTGGTCTAGTGGCAAATGGCGCCACATGGGAGACAAGGAAGTGACGTCATAGAGGAAGCAAGGGATTCAAGGTTCAAGTCTTGGCGCTTGCATTTCATTTTGATTTCTTTTTACATGAACTTAGACTTTGGCAATAGCATTATATTTAGTTGCGCATGTTTTAAGTCACAAAAGGAGCTTGTGTTGTGGTGGCATGTAGCGTTTGGAGCATAGGAGAGGGCAATGGCTCGAATCCCATTGCAAGCAAAAAGGGATATTTATTTTGCTAAGTTGTGGCGACAGGTGGTTGTGTTGGAATTAAACTCTGCTGAAGGAGGGATCCCACATCGGGAAGCTAGCATGAGAGTAGGCAAGAAGCTGGCTTTAAATAGAGCGATCTATGGGGAGAGTAAGGATACCTTGGTTGGCGTTTGGGCATAGGAGTGTTTGGAGCGCGGATTAATTACAGATTCCTATCAGGTGTGTATTTCGCACTACCCTAGCTATAGAGCGGAAAATGCCGAAATGCCGGTCACACAGCGATGGTAGCCACACGTGCGTGCGAGTGCATGTGTGGGAGCTTCGACGCGATAGTTGAGGCCATGATGAGTGTTCTTGTGGGTTTAGGCTGTTTGGGCCACGATGGGCTGAAATGGGCCCGTAGGCCCAATCGGATAAGTTGTATGATTGTGTAGTAGATATTGTATTGGACTATGTGAATCTCATATCTATGGCTAGATTTGGGCTAAATGGGTTAATAATTTTAATTTTAATTTTAAATTATTGGGTTAATAATTTTTGTAATAAGGCCATTGAGATTTTTAACTTTATATGTTGATTGCTTTTAATTATAACCTGCTAGACTATTAAACATGGGTTATTAAAACAATATCCACTGTTTTCAAAACATCATGTAACCGCAACTATTTTGATTTAAACTTCCAACTAAACAAACAAGGCTTTAGAAATTATATATTTTTCGAGAGAATGTCTCGAGCGAATCGTGTTTTAAAAACAGTAAGCAACAAAATCTGAGGTTTTTAATGGTACTAAGTTTTAAATTGTAAGAAGGGTTTCAACGAAAGCGTAGTTTTCAAACATCACTTTGATGTGATACGTTAGATCCGGTCATAACGTCTAGGCCGAGTTTAGGGTGTTACATACACACCTTCAGATTATATTATCTACACATTGTTTAAAAAAAAACGGATCCTCCCAAAGATAATACCGACTATCTTGAAGGATTTTTTTGTTGGTATGTCATTTGTAACACCCCTAACCCGTATCCGTCGTCGGACTAGGGTTAAGAGGCATTACCGAGCATATCGGAACATTTTACGCTCATTTCACAACATCAATCATACAACATCATTTAATAATAATTCATACTCATATAGTCCCTTTAGAAGGCCTACTTTGGAGAAGGTTTTTAAAGAAGGTTCGGGACTAAACCGATTTTATACGAAAACTTTGCAGAACTTAGAAAATTTTTCTTTCAAAACAGGGCACACGCCCGTGTAACTAGGTCGTGTGCCTCACATGGCCGTGCCTTGGACCATGTCTCAGCCCATGTGCAACATTGACTTGGGTCACACGGTCTGGCACACGCCCGTGCTTATAACAGTCTGGTTTATACCCTAGTCAAATCAGTGGTTTCAGGACCACAAATCTGAGTCCGTATAATATTTTAAAATTATATTATGTGCCTCTGATAAGTGATTAAGCATGTGATAAATTTTCGAAAGATAATTTATCTGTTTGAGTGTTTAATTTGATAAAAGGATTGAATTGCATCAAATGTAAAACTAGCATGTTATTTGTTAAGTATCTATGTGAGATGGATCTTAATTTTGGAGGCCTTGAGAGGCAATTAAGCCATTATTGAGATAGTGGATGGAAGAATGTCTTAATAACCTTAATATAAATTTGTCTTATATGATTAATAGATGGGTAATTTGGTAATTGTTTTATTAATGTATGTTAAGTTAAAGAAACAATTGAAATATGAGAGTTATCATCCTACTTGAATCGAAAATAGCAAGGAAAAGGAACAACTAAGCCAAGCTAGGTTTCGGCACTCTTGTAGTCAAATTAAGGTATGTTTTAGCTTTAGTTTTTGATAATTTTTATGTTTTTGACACTGTTGCTTTGTCTACTATCAAGCCCATGTCTCAATTTTGTGTATTGATGATATTTGTGAGTTGTGCCATTGATGATATGGTAAGCTTTATGATGGGTTTAATTGTTAAATGAAAGATATGTGTTTGATGGACATGCTTTATTCTTGAAATTTTGATGAATTTAGCTAAATAGGGTTAAATTGTGAAAATAGCAATTTGAAGGGCTAAATTGCAAATTTGATGGAAATTATGGGCTTGTATGATGTTCATAGGCATTCGGCTAAGCATAGATATGTGATGATTTTGTGTAATTGATGTTTTGAGAAAAATGGACTAAATTGATAAATTGTGCAAATTTAAGGGTTAATTTGCAAATAACCCTAAATGTGTGTCTTTGTATTGAATCGAATGAGTTAGTGAATAAAAGGGTTAATTCTGAATATGTATAGATCAAGAACTAAGGAAAACGGACTTAAACCGCGAGAAAGCGAAAGTAACCGAGTAGCTGTTTCCATTTTCGTTAAATCAAAACTGAGGTAAGTCATTATGCGAATAATTGTATTTCTATTGAACTATGTATGTTCATACGACTATTGTTAATGATGAATGTTTATAAGATGATCTGTACATGAATTCTGAGATAAGGTTGATTTAATGACAATGTTTGAGAAGTCCCGTACGAACCTAGGAATAGATAGGATTAGCTATGTCATGACATAGGTATCTGTTCTGTTTCATCATGTAAGACCACATCTGGGACGTTGGCATTGATTTGGGATTTCATGTAAGACCTCGTTTGGACGTTGGCATCGATATGATCTTAACGTGTAAGACTATGTCTGGGACATCGGTATCATATTGATTCGTGTAAGACCCTGTCTGGAACAGTGGCATCAATATCTGATTGCATGTAAGACCTTGCCAGGAATGTTGGCGTTGTACGACTATTTCTAGCTTTCTGAGTATCCTATTAAGTTCCTAATGATTCAACGGGCAAGTCTGTGATATGAATGGCTATGTGAATTGTAAATCTGTTTTAGGTACATTGACTTATACATTAAGTGTGTATACAAGGTAAGTATCTATATGATCTTACTATGATGAATATGTATATTGGAATAATAATATGATATGTGAAAGTATGCATGAAAGAACTATGTGTATATAAGATTTTTGAATTGATGAATGTGGTAAAATGTGGACAAGTACATGGACCAAAGCATACATGTGATAAATTGCTATGAAAGTTAATTGTGCCAATGTTCCTATATGCATATATGCCTTTCATGTTAAATTTATTTGTATATGACTTACTAAGCTTTTGGAAAGCTTACTCTGTGTGTGTTTTCTCTATTTTATAGATCGTCAAAGCTACTAAAGGTTCGGGGATTGTCGAGGATCGTCACCACACTACTGAACTTAATTTGGTACATTTTGGAAATGTATATAGCTAGATATGGCATGTATAGGCTAGTTATTTGAATAAGTATGAGTTGTGAACTTAGCCATGTGATTTGGCTAGTTATGTGTTGGCAATATGCTATAATGAATGTGATTTATGATGTATGTTTGGTATGGTTTGATAGTGTATGATATGGTCAAGTTTAAGGTAAGTAAATGGATGGATTATGCTTGTGTTTATATGAGATTTAGTCTTGTAAATTTGGTATGAATGAAATTGGTTTTGAATATATAGATAGAGTGAATATTTTGGCATGTTTATGGTTATTAAATGTGCATGGATTGAATTGGTAATTTTTCTTGTAGGTAAGACCTTAATGTGGGTGGCATATTGGCCTTACAAATGGCCTATTTTTACCACACGGTTGTGGCACATGGGCGTGCCTATCAATCGTGGGACTAAGTCAGTAGCTGAGTATGTGTACACGACCTTGGCATACGGACATGCCTGGTAGCCGTGCGGTCAAGTCAGACTCGACCACGACCCTAGCACACGAACGTGCTTGATGGCCGTGGAGCTAAGTCAGTTTCGACCACGGCCAAGGTTCACGGGCATGCTTGGTGGCCACGGAGTTAAGTCAATTTCAACCACGGGGGAGACACATGGGCGTGTCTAGTTGCCGTGGGAGGCACATGGCCTGCCCACATAGGCGTGTAAGCCCTGAAACTTAGAAAAAGTTTTAAATTTCTGAGAATTTCTATATGTGTTCTGGTTTAGTCCCGACCCTGTTTTTGAGCATGCTTTAGGTCTCGATGACCTACCGAAGGGACACTATGATTGTAATTGATGATTTACTTTATGAATTGTCTGAAGAAGTTCCGTTCTGTGAGGTAATGCCCTTAACCTTAATCCGGTGACGGTTACGGGATAGGGGTGTTACATTTGGTTGGTATCAGAGTTACGATTTAGTCGATTCTCAGACTAACGTATCGTGTCAGAGTCTAGCTATTAATGCCATATATCTGAATTGTGATAGTGCGATGAAACTTGACGTATAAAATTTGATTTCTGTATAGTAATGAATCCCGAAAGAGCCGTAGCTGACGATGTAGAAAGTAATACGCCTGCTCCCGCAAGGGATAGTGCCCTCTGATTCGAGACCGGCTACGAGCGGTCAAGAGGGAGAAGCTAAACAAGCTTTCTTCCAATTGATGAGTGAATGGTTCACTCAATTTGTAAGAAATAACCCAACTGTTTCACAACCCACGCCCCCGGTTATTCCTCCTTAGACTACAGTTGTGCCACTGGTTACGTATCCAAATATGTTGAATAAGCCTTCAGTTGACAAGATCCGTAAATATGGGGCTGAAGAGTTTCGGGCTACTAATGATGATGATGCTGAAAAGGCCAAGTTCTGGTTAGAAAATACTATCCGGGTTTTTGATGAAATGTCTCTAACTCTGGAATAATGCATAAAGTGTGTTGTATCTTTGCTCCGAGATGCAGCTTATCAATGGTGGAAAACTTTAAACTTCTGTTGTTCCGAAAGAACAGGTAACATGGGACTTCTTTTTAGATTAAGTTTCAGAAGAAATATATCAGTGAGAGGTTTATTGATCAGAAATGAAAGAAATTTCTGGAACTAAAATAGGGTCGAATGACTGTTACAGAGTATGAGTGAGAATTTGTAAGATCGAGTCAGTATGCTCGGGAATGCATATCCACCGAAGCAATAATGTGCAAAAGATTCGAAGATGGTCTTAATGAAGATATTCGTTTGTTAGTCGGGATCTTAGAAATAAAGGAGTTTGTTGTACTTGTGGATCGAGCATACAAAGCTGAGGCATTCGAGAAAGATAAAAGAAAAGCTGAGTCTGAAGCTAGAAATGTGAGAAAGAGATTTCAGAGTAGATCATTTCAGTCTACTTCGAAGAAATTCAGAGATAATCAAAGTCGTTCAAGAGATAATGTGGGACATTCGAATAGAAGTCGAGCTAGATCACAAATGAGTTCCAAAACTCCAGCAACTTCAGTAGCGAATATTGGTAATGTTCGATCCGATAAACCTGAATGTAAGCATTGTGGAAAAAGGCATCTGGGAAGTTGTAGACTAAATGACAGAGCTTGCTTTAGATATGGATCACTTGATCATTTTATCCGTGATTGCCTTGAGTCTGTCGAGCCAGAGACTGTTTAGAATCTGAGATCTGATAATGCACCTATGAGAGGTAGACCTTCGAAGAATGTAAGAAATGTCTGTGGTAGTCAGAGAACTACGAGAGATATTGTTGCGAGATCCGAAGCTAGAGCGCCTACCAAAGCGTATGCTACCTGAGCTAGTGAGGAAGCTTCATCACCTGATGTTATAATGGGTACTTTTACACTTTATGATACTTCTGTGATTGCATTGATAGACCCTGGTTCTATGCATTCGTATGTATACATGAGTTTAGTGTTCAGTAAGACTTTACCGGTAAAATCTACTGAGTTTGCTATAAAAGTATCGAACCCCTTAGGTAAAAGTGTCCTTGTTGATAAAGTATGCAGGAACTGTCCGTTAATGTTTTGAGATATCTATTTCCCTGCTGATCTGATGCTTTTGCCATTTGATGAGTTCAATATCATTCCGGGTATGGACTGGTTGACATTGCATGATGCTGTTGTAAACTGTAAAAGAAAAACTATTGATTTGAGATGTCCGAATGATGAAATTTTACGTGTTGAGTCTAATGATTTAAATGGTTTGCCTGCTGTATATCTGTATTGAAAGCTCAAAGATATGTGAAAAAGGGTTATTAGGCATATTTTGCTTATGTGGTTGATTCGAAAGTGACTGATAAGAAAGTTGAATCAGTGCCTGCTGTGTGTGAGTTTTCTAATGTATTCCCTGAAAAGTTACCGGGTTTGCCTCCAATTCATGAAGTTGAGTTTGGTATTGATTTATTGCCTGGTATAACACATATTTCGATAGCTCCATATAGAATGGCACCAACAGAGTTGAAAGAGATAAAGTCTCAGTTGTAAGAATTAACCGATAGAGGGTTTGCTAGACCGAGTTTTTCGCCTTGGGGTGCTCCTATTCTGTTTGTGAAAAAGAAAGATGGCACAATTAGAATGTGCATCGATTATCGTCAGTTGAATAAGGTGACCATAAAGAATAAATATCCGTTGCCCAAAATTGATGACTTATTTGATCAGTTAAAAGGAGCTACTGTATTTTCCAAGATTGATCTGGGATCAGGATACTAGCAGTTGAGAGTAAAAGACTTAGACATATCGAAAACTGCTTTAAGAATGAGGTACGGGCATTATGAGTTTTTAGTTATGCCATTTGGACTAACCAATGCTCCTGTGGTTTTTATGGATCTGATGAACAGAATTTTCAAACCGTACCGAGATCGGTTTGTTGTGGTATTCATAGATTGTTGGAATGCCGGAACCCATGGCGCAGCAGAATAAAATTAGACCCGGCGATCCAAATCAGGAATCCATGTGTGAAGAACGAATCGGGGTGAAATAAAGGTTTCGAAATTACCAAAACTTAAATCTGAGTAGACGGCGACGCCTTGGCAACAAGAGTTTTGATCTACTGTCGAATCAAGCCACAACCTTTCCGATGTCGGCCTCTACGTGATCCACCCGGTTTGACTATGAACGGAAGAAATCTCCAAAACTATTTTGGAGGTTTATTTGCTTGACGGCTGCTAGACCTAACAAGCAATCTATTAGGGTTTTTCCTTAAGCTTTGTCTCTTTTAAATACCTTTTATATTGGGTATCTTTTTAATTTGGGCCTTTTATAATGGGTATCTTTTTCATTGGGCCCATTATTTCGTATCCTTTTATACCCTTTTATAATTGGTATCTCTTGAATGTTAAATAAATACAATAAAGTTTTTAACCTAAAATTATAATTACATTAATTATATCTGAAAATTATAATTACATTAATTATAATAAGGATTTCGATAAACTATATTTATTTAAATTTATATATGAATCAAATTCATATATTAATAGAATTATGTTGTCATTATGTGTACAACATCCTTGTACATATAATATGTTCAATATTTGATTGCCCAATTAAATTAATTCTTTAATTAATTTAATTCATGTGACAACCAAAAAAAAAAAAACAATACCAATTATATTTTATTCCATTCATTTAAACCATAGGGTGTGACCACAGTAGGTTCTTACAACGTTAGCGATAATAATAGAAACGATTCTAATGTCACAAACAATGAGTGGCATCTAGCAATGCATCATTGCTACCTAAGTTACAAGAAGTCATGATTCCACATAACTTTTTGTGATTAACCTTTCATGCATTAATCCTTAAGTCCTTTATCTCCGGAATGGACACAAGTCATGGAATAGTCACACTTGTATAGTCCATCCCATGTTTCTTGATATCTTGAGTAGTCTATGATATACAAATTAGTATGACATCTCATGTCAACTTATTTGAGCATGGCTATGCATTTCTAGTCTCACTCAATCAAGTGGCCTAAGATATTACTCCCATTATGTAGGAGGGACTTATCCTATATTGATCAACCATATCCTCTACATAGATTGTGGTATATCCAACATCGACCTTTATAGAACAACCGATTCACGATTATGCGTTTGATCAGATCAAAATATACAACTCACGATCTTTGAGATTAATAATTATCTCAAGTCCGAGGATCATATACATATTAATCACTATGAGTAATGTTGTGACAATTACATAATAATCCAATAAACATACTCATAACGGGTCAATCCAATATGTTGTTCTCTAACACACATATTCATGCATTGATTTTGACAATCCACATCAATGACAACTCTTTATCATCAATCAACTACATGTTAGTCTTAATGCATTCTCATTGTCCTAGTCAACAATAATACTCGACTAAGGATGTTTTAAAAATAATCATATTATTCTCGGGACATTATTATAAAGCAGTTTATTTGTATACACAGATAGAAAAACTGAAATAATAATGACAATGCTTTATATTAATAAATATGGTAAATAAAGTCTGTTATTACAACCATCTCATGATTGATCTTTGGGCATACTCTTACATAGATGACATCTTGATTTATTCACGTGATGAAAATGAGCATGTTGAACATTTGAGAATCGTGTTGCAAACTCTGAGAGAAAAACAATTGTATGCAAAATTCAGCAAATGTGAATTTTGGTTACACGAGGTTAGTTTTCTGGGGCATATTGTATCAGCTTCTGGAATTCGAGTTGATCCGAGCAAGATTTCTGCTATTCTGGATTGGAAACCTCCGAGGAACGTGTCTGAAGTCCGTAGCTTCCTGGGTTTAGCTGGTTATTATCATCGATTTATAAAAGGATTTTCAATGAAAGCTACTCCGTTGACTAGACTACTTCAGAAAGATGTTAGATTTGAATGGTCTGATAAATGTCAGAAAAGTTTTGATCAGTTGAAAAATCTGTTAACAGAAGCTCCAATGTTAGTACAGGCAGAATTGGGTAAAGAATTTTTTATATACAGTGATGCTTCGTTAAATGGTCTAGGATGTGTTTTGATGCAGGAAGGCAAAGTTGTAGCTTATGCCTCAAGACAATTAAAGCCTCATGAAAAGAACTATCCGACACACGACCTTGAGTTAGCTGCGATTGTGTTGGCACTAAAGATTTGGCGTCATTATCTATATGGTGAGAAATGTCATGTATTTTCAGATCATAAAAGTCTGAAATATCTTATGACTCAGAGAGACTTGAACCTGCGTCAAAGAAGATGGTTAAAACTATTAAAAGATTATGAGCTTGTGATTGATTATCATCCGGGTAAAGCAAATGTTGTTGCTGATGCATTAGGTAGAAAATCATTGTTTGCACTACGTGCTTTGAATGCTCAGTTAGATTTGTTTGATAATAGTTCTGTGATAGCTAAATTAAAAGCGAAACCATTGTTTATACAACAGATATATGATGCTCAGAAAGTTGATAATGAGTTGTTATTGAAACAAGCTCAGTGTGATTCGAATTCTGAATCTGAATTTCGAGTTATTGATGATTGCTTGGGATTTCGAGGTCGTATATGTGTTCCGAGAAATCCGGAGTTGATTCAGTTGATTTTGAGTGAAGCACATAATAGTCGTCTATCTGTTCATCCGGGAAGTACAAAAATGTACCATGATTTGAAACGACATTATTGGTGGTCTGGAATGAAACGAGACATATTCGATTTGTGTCTAAATGTTTAGTTTGTCAGCAAGTGAAAGCTGAACATCAAGTTTCGTCTGGTTTGTTACAATCGATTCTGATTCCCGAGTGGAAATGGGATAGAGTAACGATGGACTTTGTTTCTGGATTACCTCTGACTCCGAGAAAGAAAGATGTGATTTGGGTTGTGGTTGATAGAATGACGAAATCTGCCTATTTTATTCCGGTACGATCTAACTATTCAGTTGACAGATTAGCCGAGCTTTATATTTCTGAGATTGTTAGATTGCACAGGGTGCCACTATCTATTGTGTCAGATAGAGATCCGAGGTTTACATCAAGATTCTGGAAGAAACTACAAGAAGCTTTGGGCACGAAATTGTATTTCAGTATAGCTTTTCATCCGCAAACAGATGGTCAGTGCGAACGAATCATTCAGATTCTTGAAGATATGTTAAGATGCTGCATACTTGAGTTTAACGGTACTTGGGAACAGTACCTGCCATTGATTGAAATTGCGTATAATAATAGTTTTCAGTCGAGCATCAAAATAGCACCATACGAAGCTTTGTACGGATGTAAATGTTGTACACCTCTGTATTGGGCTGAGCTATGTGAAAATAAACTACACGGGATCGTTTTGATAAAAGATTCAGAACAGAAAGTAAAAGTGATTCGAGATTGCTTGAAAGTAGCATCTGATCGTCAGAAATCTTACGCAGATTTGAAACGAAAAGACATAGAATTTGAAGTCGGTGATAAAGTATTTTTGAAAGTGTCTCCATGGAAGAAAGTACTCCGTTTTGGATGTAAAGGCAAATTGAGTCCGAGGTTCATTGGGTCATATGAAATTATTGAATGAGTTGGGCCAGTTGCATATACATTGTTGTTGCCCTTCAAGTTAGAAAAGATACACAATGTATTTCATGTTTCAATGCTCCGTAGATATTGTTCTGATCTGTCACATGTGATTGCCCCATCTGAAATTGAAATCCGATCTGATATTGTAACATCCCGAAATTGGGCCTAGTAGGATTGGGCCCAGTAGCATTTAAAATTGGGAGAACAAGAGAATGGCTTTAGTGCAAGTTGGACTTATTAGGTGAGTGATTTTGGAAGGTTAGAGGTCTTCTATGAAGTACCGGGATCAAACTTTAGCTTTAGGGAAATTTTGGTTTTAGGTGGAAAAAACCCTGGGAGTTAGTAGGTAGGCTTTAAGAATAAAATGTGGAGAAAAATGACACAAATAGAGTGTTTGGTGTAGTGGAAAAATGACACCACATAAGAGGCAAGGGGATGATGCCATAAGGGAGGAAGGAGGTCCAAGGTTCAAGCCTTGGCTCTTGCATTTTGGTTTTCTTTTTACATGGACCTTAGAATTTGGCTATAGATTTATATATAGTTGCGCATGTTCTGAGACACAAGAGGAGCTTGTGGCTTGGTGGCTAGCGGCATGGATTATGCTACAAGGGAGCCTGGGTTCGAATCTCATGAAAAGCAAGGGAGTATTTATTTTGCAAATTGGACAGCAAGAGTTTGAGTTGGATTTAAACTCTGTTATCGGAGGGATCCCACATCGGAAAGATACAAAGAAGGAACGTGAGAAGCTAGCTATATATGGAGCATTCTATGATAGGAGGAAGGATACCTTGGAGGGCGTTTGGGCACAAGAGTGGTCGAAGCGCAGATTAGCACCAGATTCCTATCAGGTGTGTATTCTCTCTACTCTAGCTGTAGAGCGGCAAATGCCGAAATACCTGTCATTCGGTGATAGTAGTCACACGAGCGTGCGAGCACACGTGTGGGGGATTCGACGCGATAATTGAGGTCAATCAGTAGTATTCTTGTGGGTTGAGGCTGCTTGGGCCGAGATGGGTCGAAGTGGGCCCATATGAGTAAATTGTATGATTGTGTAGTATAGAATGGACTAGACTAGGTGAATCTCATATACGTGGCTAGATTTTTTGCTAGGTGGGCCTCACGAGCGTGTGGGCCCAAATGGGTCAAAATCGGGTTTTAGGCCCAATAGTCCGGTAATAACCAAAAACAGTAACTGAGTCGCTCGGGGTGACATTGGGCCTTCAGAAAGGCCATTGCAGGTACAAAATTACCGAAATACCCTTGGTACGTAAAATTACGATTATACCCTTAGAGGTTGATTAGCTTGATTATGTTGCAACTTGTTATTTGATTATGATGGTAATTCATTTCATACGTTATATGTGGTATATGTTTTGCATACATGACATACTGCACACACGAATTATTATGTCGTATTGCATGGGATTGAGATATGGTATTGATGAAAGGGGAAGTGTTTATCGGTGACTTTGTCACACTACTTTTGATGGCTCTGTGCCATGTATTTATCGGTGACTTGGTCACATTATCGTAGTGGCTAGGCCACATATATCGATGACTCTGTCACATTATATCTGCTTTGAGCAGCATGACTATTAGCATGACTGCCAAAGAGGAGTGTAGAGAATGGAGGGTTGATTGTAGAAATCCCTACAGGAGTGCTGAGGATGGGTGTATGAAGTGGAGTGTAGAGGATGGATCAGTAGGTTGGGTTGGGTTGCATTGCACTCATTATTCATATGCCATGACATTAGGGCTAAGACCTAATATAGTGCTGTGGGCTTGGGCCTAATTATCGTTGTAAGGGGAATTGCACACTGAGTTTTCGTAAACTCACCCCCTCTTTTTAAATGTTTCAGGTAATCCCTAATTACGAATTTGGAGTCGAGGTGGACTTCGAGCTGGCCATGCAGTACTTCTTTCGTAAATTCATTTTCTTATTTAAATTTTACTTTTAATTTGGGATTTTGTTATGTAATAAGGCCTCCAGGATTTTATGATTTGGGTTGTGATTTATTGCAATTATTATATTTTATGAAACGCTTGATACGCAGTTTTTTTTTTAAATTGTAAACAACCTTTTTCCCATAACACTAGCAAATGGTTTTCAACTTATAAATATTAAAACTCGGGATTTTTAAACAGTCGCGAAGTTTCTTTAAAATAACCTTTCCATGTGTCATACCAGATCTGATCATAACGTCTAGGCTGGGTTTGGGGTGTTACAATTGTGGTATCAGAGCCTAGGTTGCAAAACTCGACTGTGGAATGGGTTCGACAATGTTTTGCTAAAATTGGTTTGAAATATTGTTTAAGAAATATATGTGTTACTGGAAGTATGGCACCCGAGTCCCCAGCACCAAATTCGTAAGTTTCCTGATACTTTGCTTTGTTATATGTTGTATTTCTGGTATCTATTCTTTGTGTTTGGTTTAGATGTGATGTTCGAATATAGAATTGGTTGCGTATGGAAGATTTGTCTGCTTTAATGGCTAGGTGTTTTTGGGTATATATGGGGAGTTCTAAATTCTAGTTAAAAGTATATTAGTGTTATTGGAATTAGAGTGCCCAGCGTGATCATAGTGTTGTAGGTTGAAACGTACGACTGTTAGTTAGTTGGAAATTTTAAGGACGAAATTTCTTTAAGGAGGGTAGATTTGTAACATCCCAAAATTGGGCCTAGTAGGATTGGGCCCAATGGGCCTTGGGAGTAGTAGCGTTTAAAATTGGGAGAACAAGAGAATGGCTTTAGTGCAAGTTGGACTTATTAGGTGAGTAATTTTGGAAGGTTAGAGGTCTTCTATGAAGTCCCGGGATCAAACTTTGGCTTTAGGGAAATTTTGGTTTTAGGTGGAAAAAACCCTGGGAGTTAGTAGGGAGGCTTTAAGAATAAAATGTGGAGAAAAATAACACAAGTGGAGTGTTTGGGGTAGTGGCAAAGTGACACCACATAAGAGGCAAGGGGATGACGCCATAAGGGAGGAAAGAGGTCCAAAATTCAAGTCTTGGCTCTTGCATTTTGGTTTTCTTTTTACATGGACCTTAGAATTTGGCTATAGATTTATATTTAGTTGCGCATGTTTTGAGGCACAAGAGGAGCTTGTGGCTTGGTGGCTAGCAGCGTGGATTATGCTACAAGGGAGCTTGGGTTCGAATCTCATGAAAAGTAAGGGAGTATTTATTTTGCAAATTGGACAGCAAGAGTTTGAGTTAGATTTAAACTCTACTATCAGAGGGATCCCACATCGAAAAGATACAAAGAAGGAAGGTGAGAAGCTAGCTATCTATGGAGCATTCTATGATAGGAGGAAGGATACCTTGGAGAGCGTTTGGGCACAGGAGCTGTCGGAGCGCGGATTAGCACCAGATTCATATCAGGTGTGTATTCTCTCTACTCTAGCTGTAGAGCGACAAATGCCGAAATACCGGTCATTCGGTGATAGTAGCGACACGAGCGTGCGAGTGCACATGTGGGGGATTCGACGCGATAGTTGAGGTCAATCAGTAGTATTCTTGTGGGTTGGGGCTGCTTGGGCCGCGATGGGCCAAAGTGGGCCTATATGAGTAAATTGTATGATTGTGTAGTATAGAATGGACTAGACTAGGTGAATCTCATATACGTGGATAAATTTGTGCCAGATAGGCCTCATGAGCGTGTGGGCCCGAATAGGCCGAAATCGGGTTTTAGGCCTAATAGTCCGGTAACAATCGAAAACAGTAACCGAGTCACTCGAGGCGACATTGGACCTTTGGAAAGGCCATTACAGGTACGAAATTATCGAAATACCCTTGGTAGGCAAAATTACAGTTATACCCTTAGAGGTTGATTAGCTTGATTATGTTGCAACTTGTTATTTGATTATGATGGTAATTCATTTCATATGTTATATGTGGTATATGTTTTGCATATATGACATACAACATACATGAATTATTATGTCATATTGCATGGGATTGGGATATGGTATTGATGAAAGGGGAAATGTTTATCAGTGACTTTGTCACACTTCTTTTGATGGCTCGGTGCCATGTATTTATCGGTGACTTGGTCACATTACCGTAGTGGCTAGGCCACATATATCGGTGACTCTGTCACATTATATCGGCTTTGAGCAGCATGATTATTAGCATGACTACCAAAGAGGAGTGTAGAGGATGGAGGGTTGATTGTAGAAATCCCCACAGGAGTGTTGAGGAGGATATATGAAGTGTAGTGTAGAGGATGGATCCTTATGTTGGGTTGGGTTGCATTGCACTTATTATTCATATGCCATGACATTAGGGCTAAGGCCTAAAATAGTTCTGTGGGCCTAAGCCCAGTTATCGTTGTAAGGGGAATTGCACACTGAGTTTTTGTAAACTCACCCCTCTTTTTAAATGTTTCAGGTAATCCCTAATTGAGGATTTGGAGCTAACTTGGACTTCGAGCTGGCCATGCAGTACTTCTTTCATAAATTCGTTTTCCTTATTTAAATTTTACTTTTAATTTGGGATTTTGTTATGTAATAAGGCCTCTGGGATTTTACGATTTGGGTTGTGATTTATTGCGATTATTATATTTTATGGAACGCTTAATACGCAGTTTTTTTTCTAAAATTGTAAACAACCTTTTTCCCATAACACTAGCAAATGGTTTTCAACTTATAAACATTAAAACTCGAGATTTTTAAACAGTCACGAAGTTTCTTTAAAACAACCTTTCCATGTAACATACCAGATCCGGTCGTAATGTTTAGGCTGGGTTTGGGGTGTTACAGATATGACATACGAAGAGGAATCGATTCACATCTTAGCTCGTGAAGTAAAAGAATTGAGAAACAAGAAAATTCCGTTAGTGAAAATATTGTGGCATCAACACAGAATAGAAGAGGCTATGTGGGAGCCCAAAGATTCAATAAGACAGCAATATCCGACTCTGTGTAACGGTAAGATTTTCGGGGAGAAAATCCCTAAGGGGGTGAATTGTAACAGTCCGGTTTATACCCTAGCCAGAACAGTGGTTTCGGGACCACAAATCCGACTTCGTATAATATTTTAATATTATATTCTGTGCCTCTGATAAGTGATTAAGCATGTGATAAATTTTCGTAAGATAATTTATCTGTTTGAGTGTTTAATTTGATAAAAGGATTGAATTGCATCAAATGTAAAACTAGCATGTTATTTGTTAAGTATCTATGTGAGATGGCTTTTAATTGAGGAGGCCTTGAGAGGCAATTAAGCCATTATTGAGATAGTGGATGGAAAAATGTCTTAATAACCTTAATATAAATTTGTCTTATATGATTAATAGATGGGTAATTTGGTAATTGTTTTATTAATGTATATTAAGTTAAAGAAACAATTGAAATATGAGAGTTATCATCCTATTTGAACCAAAAATAGCAAGGAAAAGGAAGAACTAAGCCAAGCTAGGTTTCGGCACTCTTGTAGTCAAATTAAGTTATGTTTTGGCTTTAGTTTTTGATAATTTTTATGTTTTTGAGATTGTTGCTTAGTCTACTATCAAACCCTTGTCTCAATTTTGTGTATTGATGATATTTTTGAGTTGTGCCATTGATGATATGGTAAGCTTTATGATGAGTTTAATTGTTAAATGAAAGATATGTGTTTGATGGACATGCTTTATTCTTGAAATTTTGATGAATTTAGCTAAATAGGGTTAAATTGTGAAAATAGCAATTTGAAGGGCTAAATTGCAAATTTGATGGAAATTATGGGCTTGTATGATGTTCATAGGCATTCGGCTAAGCATAGATATGTGATGATTTTGTGTAATTGATGTTTTGAGAAAAATGGACTAAATTGATTAATTGTGCAAATGTGGGGGTTAATTTGCAAATAAACCTAAATGTGTGTCTTTGTATTGAATTGAATTGAATGAGTTAGTGAATAAAAAGGTTAATTCTGAATATGTATAGATCAAGAACCAAGGAAAATGAACTTAAACCGCGGGAAAGCGAATGTAATTGAGTAGCCGTTTCCGTTTCCATTAAATCGAAACCGAGGTAAGTCATTATGAAAATAAATGTATTTGTACTGAACTATGTATGCTCATACGACTATTGTTAACGATGAATGTTTACATGATGATCTGTACATGAATTCTGAGAAAAGGTTGATTTAGTGACAATGTCTGAGAAGTCCCGTACGAACCTAAGAATAGATAGGATTAGCTATGTCATGACATAGGTATTTGTTCTGTTTCATCATGTAAGACCACGTTTGGGACGTTGGCATTGATTTGAGATTTCGTGTAAGACCTCATCTGGGACGTTGGCATCGATATGATCTTTACGTGTAAGACCATGTTTGGGACATCGGCATCGTATTGATTCGTGTAAGACACTATCTGGGACAGTGGCACCGATATCTGATTGCATGTAAGACCTCATCTGGAACGTTGGCATTGTACGACTATTCTGAGCTTTCCGAGTATCCTATTAGTTTCCTAATGGATCAACGAGCAAGTCTGTGATATGAATGGCTATGTGAATTGTAAATTTGTTTCAGGTACGTTGACTTATACATTAAGTGTGTATACAAGGTAAGTATCTATATGATCTTACTATGATGAATATGTATATTGGAATAATAATATGATATGTGAGAGTATGCATGAAATAACTATGTGTATATAAGATTTTTAAATTGATGAATGTGGTAAAATGTGGACAAGTACATGGACCAAAGCATACATGTGATAAATTGCTATGAAAGTTAATTGTGCCTATGTTCCTATATGCCTAAATGCCTTTCATGTTAAATTTATTTGTATATGACTTACTAAGCTTTTGGAAAGCTTACTCTCTATGTGTTTTCTCTGTTTTATAGATCGTCGAAGCTACTGAAGGCTCGAGGATCGTCGAGGATCGTCATCACACTACTCAACTTAATTTGGTACATTTTGGAAATGTATATAGCTAGATATGGCATGTATAGGCTAGTTATTTGAATAAGTATGAGATGTGAACTTAGCCATGTGATTTGGCTAGTTATGTGTTGGCAATATGATTTAATGATTATGATTTATGATGTATGTTTGGTACGGTTTGATAGTGTATGATATGGTCAAGTTTAAGGTAAGTAAATGGATGGATTATGCTTGTGTTTATATGAGATTTAGTCTTGTAAATTTGGAATGAATGAATTTTTTTTTGAATATATAGATAGAGTGAATATTTTGGCATGTTCATGGTTATTAAATGTGCATGGATTGAATTGGTAATTTTTCTTGTAGGTAAGACCTTTATGTGGGTGGCATATTGGCCTTACAAATGGCCTATTTTTGCCACACGGTTGTGGCACACGGGCATGCCTATCAACCGTGGGACTAAGTCAGTAGCTGAGTAAGTGTACACGGCCTTGGCATACGGATGTGCCTGGTAGCCGTGCGGTCAAGTCAGACTCGACCACGGTCCTAGCAAACAAACGTGCTTGATGGTCGTGGCGCTAAGTCAGTTTCGACCACGGCCAAGGTTCACGGGCATGCTTGGTGGCCGTGGAGTTAAGTCAGTTTCAACCACGGGGGAGACACGTGGGCGTGTCTAGTTGCCGTGTGATAAACCGTAAAAGTAACATATTTTCATCCCGCATTTAGCTTACTTTTGGATGATTTATCACTTGATTCATATAAAAAGGTACTCTTAATCCTTTCTTTTTATGTCTTATACCCAGGAAAGCACCCAAGGATAAAAAGAACATAAAACGGACCCAAAACGGAGTAAATGGGCCATATCACGAGATCAACACGGCCTGAACTAAAGCCTACATGGCCGTGCCTCATTGATCATCTAGAACATGACCTACCCCCGATTCACATAGCCGTGCCACATTAAAGAAATCCGAACATGGCTTAAAGACTAGTCACACGGGCGTGTGACATGGCCGTGTCCCTGTCTTGGCAAAAGACAATTTCACTCAGAAAAGGATACTTAGGGAGAAAGAAACACATTCCAAGAGCCTATATATACCCCCTAAGTACCACCTTGAAGGAGGCGGTCAAGCTAGGCCTAGGAGCCAAGCCGAAAAGGTCAGATTCGTGGGAAATCACTCGAAGATAGCCAGTTGATCCATCTCAAGAAGCTGGAATTCTACTCAAGACGGCAGATCTCTCCTTCAATTCCTTCAGGGAGTTTCAGGGATTTCTTATGTTTTGTTTTATCTTTTCTCTTAAGATGTTTTCTTTATTTGTTATGAACTAAACCCTTCAGATACCTGAAGGGGATGAAACCAAGATGAATCTTGTTATTGTTTTCTGAACTATAAGATAAATACTTGATTTGTTCTTAATTATGTGTGCTTAATTCTTGTGTTAATATTTTCAAGATATTGATTCAAGTCAGATGTTCTTAGGTGGTGGAGCAAAAGTCCCTGCTTAAGAATAGATCTAGCATAATTAAAGCGGAGTCGTTCGTGCGCCTAGAGATAGGGTGACGAGATTTTGCCGGATTAGGGTGAAACCTAATAAAGGAATCCATAGATCGAGTTAATGGGATTCTAGGGGTTTTAATTAGAAAGAGATTTCAATTAATCAACCTAGGGTTACTTATTATTTGCTTCGAGAGAGGGTTTAATATAACTTAGGGAATCCTATGGATCAAGTCAAGTGAATAAATCGTATGGTTCAGTGTTAGATAACAAGTAAAGTCTAGGTAGATTCTTCCTAAAGGTATCGTCTGAATCAACTAAGTTTTCCCAAAAGTATTTCTCCAATTCATCCTTTTTTGTCTTTGTGTCTTTAGCTTAGTGGTTAGATAGATTTAGATTAAACAACAACTTCACCTATTTTAGGCTAGATAATAAGAAGAAAGTTAGTATTAATACTTTTAGTTCCTTTGGGTTCGACAATCTGGTCTTTCCTAAGTTATACTACTGTTCGATAGGTATATTTGCCTTTAATCATTGTCAGAGTTAGTTTCCAGGTTCGATCATATTCTCATTATAAATTTAAGACTTTGATTTACACGATCACTATGGGAGGCACACGGCCTGCCCACACGGGCGTGTATAAACTAAAACTTAGAAAAAGTTTTAAATTTTTGAGAATTTCTGTATGTGTTCTGGTTTAGTCCCGACCCTGTTTCTGAGCATGCTTTAGGTTTCGATGACCTACCGAAAGGACACTATGATTGTAATTGATGATTTGCTTTATGAATTGTCTGAAGAAGTTCCGTTCTGCCAAGTAGTGCCCTTAACCCTAATTCGGTGACGGTTACAGGATAGGGGTGTTACAGTGCTTCTTGCCCGTGTCGCTTCCTGGCTTGCTTCGAATTGCAACCTTGAGAGACATGGTCGAGACACACGCCCATGTGCTTAATAGTGTGGACAAATATAGGCCATTTGCAAGGCCAATTTGCCACCTAAAATTGTGTCATACCTACAACCAGCAAACAAGCATCAATTCATGTCCCAAAGGCAGCCAAAACCATGCCAAATCATGCACAATTTGACCCGTATCAACATCATTTATTTCCATATACAAATCCAACTCAAACATACCATTTCAAAGCACCAACCTCACATCAAAAACATGTGATTCATACATCATATTAATCTATTTCAATTCATAGCATTTCTCATCATATCAATTTCCCAAATCAACCATGAAACTTACCAAAATGGACCATTTCTTTTGGCCATTCAAGAGCACATCAAAACATACCAAATTTTGCATCACATAGCATGCACTAAATTCACTCCATAATCACATTCATTATCAAGCCATATCACATGACTATATTTACACATTTTAAAACATAATCAAAGTTCTCTAGCTTATACATGCCATACTTCAATATTCACAATTACAAAAGATACCAAAATATAATTTGATAGTGTGGTGATAATCCTCGACGATCCCCGAGCTTCCAGTAGCTTCGATAATCTATAAAACAATTGAAAAACACACGAAGTAAGCTTTCAAAAGCTTAGTAAGCCTTATACAAATAAACTTATCATTTAAGGAAAATATGCATCATAAAATACATATAATCCATAGTCAAATACTATCACAAACCTCATAGCTATAAATTCATTTCACCTATTGCCAATTCATTTGCACATATGTCATATTTTCTCATATAGTCCAATTGTTCATAATCACTTACTTATAAACACACCACATATTCATGTAGTTCACATATCAAATGATCATATTCATACTTATCTTCCATTGCAAAATTTCATATACATTTCATACGTACCTGAAACAGATACATATTCACATATTCAATCATATCTCTGAATGCCTATTGAACTATTCGGAATCAATAAGGATACTCGGATTGCTCGTAAAGCTCGTACAATGCCAACATCCCAGAAGTGGTCTTACATGTAATTAAATATCGATGCCTTTGTCCCAGATAGGGTCTTACACGAAATCATATATGATGCTGATGTCCCAGACATGGTCTTACATGTAAATCTCAAATCGATGCCAACGTCCCAGACGTGATCTTACACGATAACTCATGTCGGAATCCTATGTCATGACATATGTATCCTAACTATTCCTATAGTTCGTACGGGGCTTTTCGGATGTCATCACATTATCAGAATTTTCTCGGATTTTACATATTCAGCTCCAATAGCCATTCATCACATTTCATTAACATATAAGCAATAACAATTCAATTCAAACACATTTATATGTATATAGACTTACCTCGTACGGGAAAGAATAGAAACGAACTGCTATTCAACTACTTTTGATTTCCCCCGATCTAATTCCATTTTCTTTGGTTCTTGATCTATACACATTCAGATTTAACTCTTTTATTCACTAAATCATTAACTCAATCCATTTACACATATTTAGGGCATTTTACAAATTAGCCCTCATAATTTCACATTTTAACACTTTAGTCCTCATTTCACAAAATCACAAAATACACATAATTTCCTTATAAAAAGGCTTAGCCAAATATTCCCTTAGCTCATATAAGCCCACATATTTCATTTATTTCACATTTTAGCCCCTCAATTTTTCATTTTCACAATTTAGCCCAATATTGTAATATCCTGGATTATGGCTTATGCATTAATACTAAATTAGATGAGGTGGCATGATTATGAATATTCTGAATGTGTTCTATGAATTTTGTGAACTCTAAAATGTAGATAAATTCCTTAGACACTATTAGATTTTAAATCTAGAAAAAGGGAGCTAGGCCTGATAGGTCTTAAGAGAATTAGTAGGGAAAATATAACACAAAAATGGGCTTGGAAAAGTGGCAAGGAGGCGCCACTTAAAGCCCAGTAAGTGACGCCACAAGGAGTTCAAAGGGGGCTAGGTTCGAGCTGCAAGGGAAGCAAAATAAAGGTTTTATTTTACAGCAGAGAGGAGCAGCAAGGGACGGCACTAAGGCTAAATTTTAGGTGCTTTAATCCTTTTATTTTTTTTGAGATAAATGGTGATAATTAATGGTGATAAGGGATAAAGGTTGGATTAATTAATTTGAATAAGGTGATAATTGAGAGATAAAGCTATCAAAATAAGGAGAGTTGGCCGAATAAGGGTCTCTAGGTAGACTAATTTCGGTAGAGAGGGGAAAAAGGTGGCTATTCTTCATTCTTTCTTTTCCTCTACCGAATTTTCTAAGTGAACCTCCTCTTCTCTTTTATTTTTACCAAGCCGAAAACTCAAGCAAAGCCTAGCCGATTTCTTTACCTTTCTTTTCTTCTTCTTTTTTCCTCTCAATCTTCCAAAAGCCGGAATTTGAGTGCTCAACAAGTAGTTCTAGCCGAATATCTCTATGGGTTTTTGGTAAGGGTGCTGTCGACTACATCATTAAGGGTAAGGATTCGATTATTGTCGTGTTATTTCTTTTTCCTTTTAGTCGAAACTTAAGGACTAACATTTTAATATTCTTGATTGCCAAAACTTTGAAGAGATCATTTGTTGCTAGTGTCGACTACAAGGGGGAAGAGATCTATCGAGACTTTCTGAGATTCAAGGTAAGTGATATGTAGCATTCGGCTATGGGCCACTTTCATGGATTTAAGGTTAAAGTCGAGCCTAACATGTACTTATAGGTATTTCGACAACTTCATAGCCAGAGACCACTTTTGGGATTTTAGATCCATAAGGTAAGTACACATGCACATTCGGCCAAGGCCTTATTTAGCAACTTAGATCTATTTCCTACCTTTTCAAAAACCAAAAACTAACCAAGTCAAGTGATTGAATGCTAGCCGAATATAGGAGTTAAAGATCTACAGTGTTAGATCGGGTTGTTCGAGATCTCGATAAACTAGCTAAGTAAACCAGGTGTGTACCCCACACTATTTCTCGATAGATTTATGGTTATGTTTTCTTAAATATGTTAATAAGAATGTGGAAAATATGGCTAAGGTACCGTGCTATGGTACAAAGTACTCAGGTACGTTTCCCACTCCTACTATGAGTATAATATGATCTGTATGGCATATGTGAAACCATAAGAATGTGAATAAGGCATGATATTGCATGATATGTATGACATGGGCATATGGGTGATTATGAAAGGGGAAGTGAATGTGGTGGTTTTATACCACAATATGTGGTGACTTCGGTCACATTATCCGAATGTGGTGACTCATGTCACAAATATTTTATCTGGTGGCTATGCCACGAATTTTATAAGGGCGATGAGCACATCGACTACAGCGACTGCCTTCCATGATGTGTAGCGGATGGAAGGTTGACTTACTAGTCCCCACAGTGTGCAGGTTGGTACGGGTGATGTGTAGCGGATGGTATCTAGGTTTGGGTTTAGGATTGCATCACTATTATATCTGTTACATGTATGAATTTGTTTTGCCTAAGTTATTTGGGACTTAGTGTTGGTTATACACACTGAGTCTGTTTGACTCACCTCGTTGTGGGAATATTTTTCAGGTGACGATCAGTGATGGACCGGGTCGGCAAGAGCTTAGTGGTGGCCATGCTCAACTCAGAATTTTTATTTGACTTTGGACTTACTTTCTTTTATTTAAGTATTTTGATTTATTTCAGAAATTGTTTTGATGTAATAAGGCCATAGTATGAAACTGATTTATGCTTGCATTTATTTATTTTTATCACGATAATGTTATTAAATCCAAAGTCGACTAAATTGCTTTTTTGTAAATAAACATTAAATGTTTTGACACCTAAGTATGAATGATTTCCAATTTAAGATAAACTTTGAAACGGAGAAAGAAAGTTTTATAAATACCTAGACTTCAAAAAAATAACTTGTTCTTAAACTCGAGCCCAACACAAAGTAAAATTTCTTTCAAAACCATCCAAATTTTCCAAAGTAATCAAGAAGTTTTGAACCATTTTACTCGAGGAACATACCAAGTCTGGTCAAGGCTCGTGGGCCGGGTTCGGGGTGTTTCAGCTTGGTATCAAAGCCCAATTTTAAACTCTCGGCCTTGGGTTTAAAGCCCATAACGTTTTAAAATAAGGCCCAAACAAGTTTTGAGAAAAACTTTTATGAAAAGAGCAGGTTTTCAGGCATGGCACCCAAGTCTCCGACCCGAAGTCCACCAGGTAAGTACTTCTAACTACTGTGTGATTTATAGTATGACTTGTAGAAGGGTAGAAATGAAACGTAGAACAGTATGATAGGTACTTGAACCCTAGGACTAGTTTACCCCAATAACTATATAAGACTTAAGTGCCTAATTAAACAAACCTGTGAACTAAGTCGCCGAGTTAGGGTGTGGCAACCATCATGCGCATGTCTAGGATTGGATCCGAAAGAGCCTGGTACTTAAGCAGTCCTAGTGACTCACCTCCTCTTCGCTAGAATCCTACCTGGTGCGTAGTTTCGGTTCACCCTAACCAAGAGGACTTATTCACGGGCTAAACCCAATAACTAAAACCCGAAAGGGATTAGCCGTATTTTCATGAAAACCCTAGTTTTAAAATCACCAAACTACCCCTTTTCATTGTGGACAAACTATTTTGAAAATTTTTCAAAATATTTCCGATTTACAAAATTACCCAAATACCCCTAGTGGTAAAATTACTAAAATGCCTTTGGTTTCCAAAATTGCCATACTACCCCCGATTTCAATAAAATTCTCTAATTTTGCAAAAATATCCAAAAATTTTATCGTTACAAAATATTAAAGTACCTTGATTTGAAAATTTACGAAATTACCCCTGTTTTACAAAATTACCAAAATGAACCCCGATTTCTAAAATTTCTGCAACGACACCGATTTGGAAAGCAAATTCTCAAAAAGAACCCCCAAGTTTTGCAAACTTTGAAATACCTTTGATTTATAAGGATTTTTGGAAGTTACCCCAGTTTATTACCAAAATACCCCTGTAGGAAAAATGACGAAAATACCCCTGGATAGGAATAAGACAAAATGTTAGGATAATGAATGTGTGTGGTAGATACTACTGAATGAATGTTTGAATGAATGTGCTTCTCTGAATTAGGATAGAAAACTTGAACGAAAACTTTGATGGATCGAAAGAACTGCTATTAAACTCCTTTCATAAAATTTCTTCGCGAATAATCAGTGGAACAAGGACTAATGCATAAAATTTCTTAATCAGATTAAAACACGAACGTAGATATGAGCTCTAGGGGACGTGGTCGTAATGTGCGAGGACGCGGTCAAGGTAGAATGACCGTGTCGGAACCCGTTAGATCGGGTCAAGGGTCTGAGAATGAGGTACCACCACCACCACCAGCTGTTGGTGTTGAACAGCAAGATCAGACGGGTGATGATGCTATATCACAGGCTGTGCTGCGAGTTCTTGAAATGGTGGCTAGAGCAGGTGGAATATGGGAGCTCGGACCCAAGCGACTCCGGGCCAATGGAGCTGAGGTGTTCCGTGGTGTATCTAGTGTGGCACCCAGTACGGTTGAATATTGGTTGGAAGCGACTGAGCGGATCATGGATGAGCTTGATCTGACCGCTGAGGAAAAATTGAAAGGGTTGGTGTCGCTTCTCTGCGATGAGTCATATCAATGGTGGCTCACGGTTCGGGATAGTGCTACGGCTGAGGAACTTACTTGGGAATATATTAAAGCAGCATATCAGAAGAAGTATGTTGGGACTCACTACATTGATGCACAGAGGAAGGCATTTCTGGGGTTGCTTCAAGGGAACAAATCCGTACCAGTGTACGAGGCTGAATTCTTAAGGCTGAGCCGTTATGCTAGAGGGATAGTGGCTACTGAACATAAGCGATGTGTCCGGTTTGAGGACGGACCGAGGATGATCTAAGGTTATTGATAGCTCCACAAAGAGAGAGGGAGTTCGCAGTGTTGGTAGAGAAGGCTAAGGTAGCCGAGGGGATTAAGGACTCTGTAAGGCAGAACACTGATCGGAATAGGCAGAAAAGAGGATTTAGATCGTCTGGATCGTCAGGAAATGTACAAACAAGGCCTAGAACTGATGGGCCGCGAGGTCAGCAAGTTGCTACAGGAGGGCAGTATCGTACTTGTGCTCAATGTAGAAAGATGCACTTATGGGGAGTGTTGGAAGAAAACGGGAGGATGTTTTAAGTGTGGATCTAAGGATCACATGATTGAGGACTGTCCTATGAAACCAGATGGGAATCGACCAGTAGTTCAGAATGTTAATCAGGCTGGTAGAGGTGGACAGCAGCCTCAGCGAGGTCGTGGTTTGAATGGTAGAGGTAACGGTGCTGGAAGGGGATGAGGAACACCTGGCGGAGGTGTTGGGAATACAGAGGCAAGACAGCCAGGTCTGGTTTATGCGGTTCGTAGGAGGGAGGATGGAGACGCGCCGGACGTCATAACCGGTACGTTCTTTGTATTTGGTAAACCTTATGTTGCTCTGATTGATGTGGGCTCGACCCATTCCTATGTTGCATGTAGTGTAGTGGAAACACTAGGCATAGCCTTTGAACTTTCTACTAGGGAGATGACTATAGTAAGCCCACTAGGTCAAACTGTAGTGGTGAACAAAATCTTTCAGAGTGTACCTCTAGAGATTCAGGGAGTGAACTTTCCTGCCGACTTAATGGAACTACCCTTCGGAGAATTCGATCTCATACTTGGCATGGATTGGCTAGTGGAACATCGAGCTGTGTTGGATTGTGCAGCTAAACGAATGGAGTTAAGGACCCCAGAGGATGAAGTGATAATCATGATAGGAGAAAGAAGAAACTACTTGTCTAATGTAGTTTCAGCACTTAAGGCTGTAAAGATGGTTCGGAAAGGGTGCAAGGCTTTCTTGACTTTTGTTAGCGCGTTGCATACTAAGGAAGGGGGAGTCAATGGAGTAAGGACAGTAAAGGAATTTGTGGACATTTTTTCGGAAGAATTACCTGGAATACCCCCAGATAGAGAAGTGGAGTTCGGAATTGACTTGCTACCGGGAACAGCTCCTGTGTCAATTGCCCCATACAGAATGGCACCAAAGGAGTTGGTTGAGCTCAAGGCTCAAATCCAAGAGTTACTTGATCGTGAGTTTATTCGACCCAGTGTGTCTCCGTGGGGAGCACCGGTCTTGTTTGTGAAGAAGAAGGACGGAACTATGCGTATGTGCATAGATTATCGTCAGTTGAATAAGCTGACCATCAAGAACAAGTATCCTTTGCCAAGGATCAATGACTTGTTCGATCAGCTGAAGGGGGCAGCAGTATTTTCGAAGGTAGATCTACAGTCGGGATATCATCAGTTGAGGTGAAGGAGGCAGATATCCATAAGACAGCCTTTAGGACAAGGTACGGCCATTATGAGTTCTTAGTAATGGCGTTTGGATTGACAAATGCCCCAGCCACATTCATGGATATGATGAACCGGGTCTTTCAACCCTATTTGGATCAATTCGTTGTGGTATTCATCGACGACATCCTAGTGTACTCCAAGTCTGAAGAAGAGCACGATGAGCATCTTCGGGTTGTGTTGCAAGTGTTAAGGGAGAAGAAGCTCTATGCCAAATTCAGCAAGTGTGAATTTTGGCTTAAGGAAGTGGCGTTCTTAGGGCATGTGGTGTCTGCTGAAGGGATAAGGGTGGATCCTAGGAAGATTGAAGCAGTGCTAGATTAGAAACCACCTAAGTCTGTGGTAGAGATTCGTAGTTTCTTGGGATTGGCAGGCTACTACAGAAAGTTTGTGGAAGGGTTCTCATCAATAGCCGCACCATTGACAAAGTTTTTGAGGAAGGAAGTACCTTTCGTATGGACGGATAAGCAACAAGAGAGCTTTAAGGAGCTTAAGAGGGTGTTGACGGAAAATCCAGTGTGGATTCAGCCTGAGGCAGGAAAGGACTTCGTGGTGTATTGTGACGCTTCTCATACGGGTTTAGGATGTGTATTGATGCAGGACGGAAAGGTTGTCACTTATGCGTCTCGGTAATTAAGGCCTCATGAAGTTAACTACCCAACTCACGACTTGGAATTGGCAGCAGTGGTCTTTGCTCTTAAGGTATGGAGGCATTATCTTGATGGAGAAAAGTCGGTGATCTACACAGACTACAAGAGCCTTAAGCATTTATTAACTCAGAAGGAGTTGAACCTGAGACAACGAAGGTGGGTGGAGTTGTTAAAGGATTACGATTGTTCCATAGAATATCATCCGGGCAAGGCGAATGTGGTCGCAGATGCTCTAAGTCGGAAGGTTGTGTCGGATCTGAGGGCGATGTTCGCACATCTGAGTTTGTATGACGATGGAAGTCTGTTGGCAGAGTTGCAAGTCAAACCGACGTGGTTGAGTGAGGTAAAAGATGGTCAGTTGGCTGATGAGGATCTAAGTGCTAAGATGCGGCAAGTTAGGAATGGTGGTTTGGAAGATTACAGTATATCCAGTGATGAAGTATTGTGTTTCAAGGGTAAGGTCTGTATGCTGAAGAATGAGGAACTTAGGTGAAGAATTCTTCAGGAATTGCATAGTAGCCCTTATGCTATGCATCCTAGAGGTACTAAGTTGTACAGGGATTTAAGGGAACAATTTTGGTGGCCTGGTTTTAAGCGTGAAGTTACAGAATTCATTGGCAAGTGCTTAATGTGTCAGCAAGTTAAGGCTGAACATCAAGTTCCGTCAGGGTTACTTCAGCCAATCAAGATTCCACAGTGGAAGTGGGAGAGAATCACCATGGACTTCGTTAGTGGGCTTCCCCTTATGCCTACTAAGAAGGACTCGGTATGGGTGATAGTGGATCGGTTGACAAAGTCCGTGCATTTCATTCCAGTGCGGGTTGACTATTCCTTATAGAAGTTGGCTAAGTTATATGTGGCAGAAATTGTAAGGTTGCATAGAGTGCCGGTGTCAATCATTTCAGATAGGGATCCAAGGTTTACGTCTCGATTTTGGAAAGCCCTACATCAAGCTATGGGCACTAAGCTAGATTTCACTACGGCTTTTCATCCACAGTTTGACGGGTAATCTGAACGGGTAATCCAAGTGTTAGAGGATATTGTAAAAGGCTGTGTGATAGACTTCAGAGGAAGTTGGGAAGACTATTTACCTTTAGCGGAATTTGCGTACAATAATAGCTATCAGACTAGTATTCGGATGGCACCGTATGAAGCGTTGTATGGTCGGAAGTGTCGAACTCCTACGTGTTGGACAGAATTAGGAGAACGTCGAGTTTTGGGCCCAGAGTTGGTGGCAGAATCCGAGGAAAAGGTTGAAGTAATTCGGGCACAGTTGAAGGAAGCATCGGATAGACAGAAATCGTACGCAGACCTTAAATGGAAGGAAATAGAATTTGATGTGGGAGATCAAGTATTTCTTAAGGTATCGCCTTGGAAGAAGGTGATGAGATTTGGTCGGAAAGGGAAGTTGAGTCCAAGGTTTATAGGACCTTATCGGGTATTGAAGCAGATGCACAATGTATTCCATGTTTCTAGGCTACGTCATTATCGATCGGATCCATCTCACGTAGTATCGGTTGAAGAGGTGGAGCTAAGGCCAGATCTGTCCTACGAAGACGAGTCGATTCAGATCTTGGAACGGGATGTGAAAGTATTACGAAGGAAATCGGTTCCTTTAGTCAAAGTGTTATGGCGCAATCATGGATCGGAGGAAGCTTCGTGGGAGTCGAAGGAAGCAATGCAATGGCAATACCCTCACTTATTTCAGCCAGGTAATTTCGAGGACGAAATTTTTTAAGGGAGTAGAATTGTAATATCCAAGATTATGGCTTATGCATTAATACTAAATTAGATGAGGTGGCATGATTATGAATATTCTGAATGTGTTCTATGAATTTTGTGAACTCTAAAATGTAGATAAATGCCTTAGACACTATTAGATTTTAAATCTAGAAAAAGGGAGCTAGGCCTGATAGGTCTTAAGAGAATTAGTAGGGAAAATATAACACAAAAATGGGCTTGGAAAAGTGGCAAGGAGGCGCCACTTAAAGCCCAGTAAATGACGCCACAAGGAGTTCAAAGGGGGATAGGTTCGACTGCAAGGGAAGCAAAATAAAGGTTTTATTTTACAGCAGAGAGGAGCAGCAAGGGACGGCACTAAGGCTAAATTTTAGGTGCTTTAATCCTTTTATTTTTTTTGAGATAAATGGTGATAATTAATGGTGATAAGGGATAAAGGTTGGATTAATTAATTTGAATAAGGTGATAATTGAGAGATAAAGCTATCAAAATAAAGAGAGTTGGCCGAATAAGGGTCTCTAGGTAGACTAATTTCGGCAGAGAGGGGAAAAGGGTGGCTATTCTTCATTCTTTCTTTTCCTCTGCCTAATTCTCTAAGTGAACCACCTCTTCTCTTTTATTTTTACCAAGCCGAAAACTCAAGCAAAGCCTAGCCGATTTCTTCACCTTTCTTTTCTTCTTCTCTTTTCCTCTCAATCTTCCAAAAGCCGAAATTTAAGTGCTCAACAAGTAGTTCTAGCCGAATATCTCTGTGGGTTTTTGGTAAAGGTGCTGTCGACTACATCATTAAGGGTAAGGATTCGATTATTGTCGTATTATTTCTTTTTCTTTTTAGCCGAAACTTAAGGACTAACCCATTAATATTCTTGATTTCCGAAACTTTGAAGAGATCTTTCGGGATTTGTTACTAGTGTCGACTACAAGGGGGAAGAGATTTATCGGGACTTTTTGAGATTCAAGGTAAGTGATATGTAGCATTCGACTATGGGCCACTTTCATGGATTTAAGGTTAAAGTCGAGCCTAACATGTACTTATAGGTATTTCAACAAATTCATAGCCAGAGACCACTTTCGGGGTTTTAGATCCATAAGGTAAGTACACATGCACATTCGGCCAAGGCCTTATTTAGCAACTTAGATCTATTTCCTACCTTTTCAAAAACCGAAAACTAACCAAGTCAAGTGATTGAATGCTAGCCGAATATAGGAGTTAAAGATCTACGGTGTTAGATCGGGTTGTTCGGGATCTTGATAAACTCGCTAAGTAAACTAGGTGTGTACCCCACACTATTTCTCGATAGATTTATGGTTATGTTTTCTTAAATATGTTAATAAGAATGTGGAAAATATGGCTAAGGTACCATGCTATGGTACAAAGTACTCAGGTACATTTCCCACTCCTACTATGAGTATAATATGATCTGTATGGCATATGTGAAACCATAAGAATGTGAATAAGGCATGATATTGCATGATATGTATGACATGGGCATATGGGTGATTATGAAAGGGGAAGTGAATGTGGTGGTTTTATACCACAATATGTGGTGACTTCGGTCACATTATCCGAATGTGGTGACTCATGTCACAAATATTTTATCTGGTGGCTATACCACGAATTTTATAAGGGCGATGAGCACGTCGACTGCAGCGACTGCCTTCGATGATGTGTAGCGGATGGAGGGTTGACTTACTAGTCCCCACGGTGTGCAGGTTGGTACGGGTGATGTGTAGCGAATGGTATCTAGGTTTGGGTTCGGGATTGCATCACTATTATATCTGTTACATGTATGAATTTGTTTTGCCTAAGTTATTTGGGACTTAGTGTTGGTTATACACACTGAGTCTGTTTGACTGACCCTGTTGTGGGAATATTTTTCAGGTGACGATCAGTGATGGACCGGGTCGGCAAGAGCTTAGTGGTGGCCATGCTCAACTCAGAATTTTTATTTGACTTTGGACTTACTTTCTTTTATTTAAGTATTTTGATTTATTTCGAAAATTGTTTTGATGTAATGAGGCCATAGTATGAAACTAATTTATGCTTGCATTTATTTATTTTTATCACGATAATGTTATTAAATCCAAAGTCGACTAAATTGTTTTTTTGTAAATAAACATTAAATGTTTTGACACCTAAGTATGAATGATTTCGAATTTAAGATAAACTTTGAAATGGAGAAAGAAAGTTTTATAAATACCTAGATTTCAAAGAAATAACTTGTTCTCAAACTCGAGCCCAACACAAAGTAAAATTTCTTTCAAAACCATCCGAATTTTCCAAAGTAATCAAGAAGTTTTGAACCGTTTTACTCGAGGAACATACCAGGTCCAGTCAAGGCTCGTAGGCCGGGTTTGGGGTGTTTCAAATATACTCAAATTCATCAAAAATCCAAATACAAAACATATTAATCTCACACAAGCTTTCATAATTCATCAATTAACATCACTAAACTCACAAAATCATCAATGGCATGACTCAAAATTATCATCAAATTCTGAAATTGAGGCATGGGCTTGATAGAATGCTAAGCAACAATCACAAAAACATAAAAATCATCAAAAACAGATCAAAATACATACCTTCATTAGTCAAAATGAGTGTCGAACCCTGAGGACTCTTTTTCTTTTCTTTTTCTTTGTAATTTCGGCAATGATGAACATAATATGACTATTTTCATGCATTGGTTTTATGAATTCATCATTTAATTTGCCATTTACCATTTTGTCCATTAAAATTAAACATATAAAACATGTCAACAAAGGCCATTAATGTCCACTCATTATTCTTATGGCATAATTTCCATTTAAGGCCATCATATTCAAAAGCCAAAGTAATCCAACACATTAAACATATAGAATGCCACTTTTATCTTTTATGCTATTTAGTCCTTTTAACCAATCGGGCACTCAAATGATTAAATTAAATCACGAAAATTTCACACATGTCAATTCACATACTTTAAGCACTGAAAATAATATTAAATCATTTTTCTGACTCAGATTTGTGGTCTTGAAACCATTGTTCCGACTAGGGTCTAAACTGGGTTGTTACATCATTTCTCGTGGAATTATTCCACATGCAATGTAATTGGCAAAATCAGCAAACCAAGGTATTTCATGAATTTAATTTACCTCAAATAAGTGTTCATCTGGGAAATTCTTGTTAATAGGCACAAATGACTGAGTTACCTCATCTTGCTCCAACATCGACATATGATCAGCTATTTGATTTTCGACACCTTTTCTATCTTGGATCTCAAGGTCAAATTCTTGGAGTAAAAGTATCCAAAAAATTAGCCTTGGTTTTGCATCTTTCTTCATGAGCAAGTATTTAATGGCTGCATGGTCAGTAAATACTGTAACTTTGGTACCTATAAGATATGAGCGAAATTTGTCAAAAGAAAAAACTATAGCGAAGAGTTCCTCTTCAGTTACTGTATAATTGCGTTGGGCTCCCGTCAAAGTTCTACTTGCATAGTAAATAGGGTGAAACACTCATCACAGCTCCAACGGTATAGTCACTTGCATCGCACATCAACTCAAAAGGTGAGTTCCAATCAGGTGTAACAATTATTGGGGCTAAGATTAACCACTTCTTTAGATCTTCAAAAGCTTCCAAACATGCTTAGTTGAAATCAAACATTGTATCTTTCTCTAACAACAAACACAACAGTTTAGAAATTTTTGAGAAATCTTTGATAAAACTTAAGTAAATACCAGCATGGCCTAAGAAACTTCTAACTCCTTTCACATTCATTGGGGCCGGTAATCTTTCAATTACGTCCACCTTTGCTTTATCGACTTCAATTCCTTTTTTTGGGATCTTATGACTTAAGACAATCCCTTCTTTAACCATAAAATGGCATTTTTCCCAATTAAGGACAAGATTCGTCTCTTCGCATCTCTTCAGTACCTTAGCCAAATTACTCAAACAGATATCATAAGTGTTACCAAAAACAGAAAAATCATCCATGAAAACATCAACAAAATTTTCAACTAAATCAATAAATATTGCCATCATGCATTGTTGAAAAGTTACAGGTGCATTGCATAAACCAAAAGGCATTCGCCTAAAAGCAAACATACCATATGGAAAAGTAAAGGTTGTTTTATGTTGGTCCTCCGGGGCTACAACTATTTGGTTATATCCTGAATAGCAATCTAAAAAACAATAGAATTCATTACCTTCCAGTCAATCTAACATCTGATCCATAAAAGGCAACGGAAAATGGTCCTTCCGAGTGCCTTTGTTCAACTTTCTATAATCAATATAGATTCTCCAACCTATAATAGTTCTCGTTGGAATTAACTCGTTACGCTCATTTTCAACAATCGTGATTCTATCTTTCTTCAGCACACACTGCACCGGACTTACCCACGAACTATCTAAAATAGGATAGATGATTCATGCATCTAACCATTTGATCACTTCCTTTCTCACAACTTCTTTCATAATTGGATTGAGCCTCCTTTGCCCATCAATTCGAGCTCTTTCATCTTCTTCTAAAATGATTTTATGTATGCAAAAAGAAGGGCTTCTACCTCGAATATCAGCTATGGTCCAACCAATTGCTTTCTTAAATTTCTTTAGAACAGCAATTAGTTTCTCCTCTTGATCTTTCATCAGTTCCGTTGAAATAATCACAAGCAAAGTAGAACAGTCACCTAAATAAACATATTTCAAATGGGAAGGAAGTACCTTTAGTTCGAGTTTAGGTGGTTCTTTAATTGACAACTTGGGTTTCACAAATTCTCTAACTTCCAACTCCAACGGTTCAAACCGTGTGGATTGAATAAAATTTCTCGAATTGGATTCCATCAAAGCCATGTTTTCTTCACCTTCTTCATCCTCCAAAGGGTCAAGATATAAGGCTTTCTCCAATGGATCTTCTTCAAAATTGCTTTCCTTAGAAACCAAGGTTCCTATCTCTTTCATAACTGAACACTCTTCTGTCGGATCGGGAAATTTCATTGCTTTAAGAATGTTAAAGGTTACCTGATCGTCTTGAACTCGCATAGTGAGTTCACCTTTTTGCACATCAATTAACGTTCTTCCTGTGGCTAAGAAAGGTCTCCCAAGGATGATCGACACTTCCTTGTTTGCTTCAAAATCTAAGACAATGAATCAGCAAGAAAAATAAATTTATTGACTCTTACCAAAACATCATCGATCTTTCCTTCGGGATATGCTAAAGATCGATCCGCTAGCTGAATCGTCACAGTTGTAGGTCTTACTTCACTTATCCCTAACATCTTGAAAATAGACTTAGGCATCAAGTTGATACTCACTCCTAAGTCACACAAAGCTTTACCACAATAAGATTCACCAATGTTACAGGGTATAGTAAAGCTTCCTAGGTCTTTCAATTTCGGTGGCAATTTGTTCTGCAGGAACGTACTGCACTCCTTTGTCAAGGTAACAGTCTCATACTCACTCAGTCATTTCTTCTTGGACAGTATATCCTTCATAAACTTCACATAATTCGGCATTTGTTCTAAAGCCTCCACCAACGGAATATTGATGTGTAACTATTTCAGAACATCCAAACACTTCTTGAATTGCACCTCCTGTTTCAGCTTGTGTTGCTGCAATCTTTGCGAATATGGAGGTGATGGAACTTTCGGTTGAACCGGACAACTTTTCTGAGTAGCTAAATCCGCATCCAAATAAGATGTTAAAATATCTAAATTCACTTAGTCAGGGTTTACCTTGTTAGACTTTACAGATTCCTATTCCTTTGGTGTAGGAATTTCAACAGTTGGTTGATTCTTTTCAACGAGCTTATCTTCGACATCAATCAATCAGGGTTCCAGAATTTTACCACTTCGCAATGCCACTGCCTTGATATGTTCTTTACCCAAATTTCTTGGATTCTCAGTATCGCTCGACCAGGTTCCTTGCGGTCTATTACAAAGCTTCGTAGCTAACAAACCCATTTGGTTTTGCAAATTTTTTAGTGTTGCTACTTGGCTTTGGATCAAAGCATCATTCTTTACCATGTACGCTTTCAAAAAGTTCTCTAAACTATTTGATGCCTCAGCTTGAGCTGGTTTTGGAGCTTGCTAATTAAACCCTTGAGATTGGTTGGGTCTTTGCTACAATAAGTTGTTGTTCGATCCATTTCCTTGGTTGCTCCAAGAAAAGTTAGGATGATTACGCCATAAAGGATTGTAGAAGTTGAACTAGGGTCCTTGTCCACTCCTATTTTGATATTGGTTCCCCACATAGTACACTGACTTGGGATTTGATGGACAATTCTCAAAAGAATGACCTTCCCCACAGTATACACAAGAAACTACTTCAAACGAACTTGGTAGTTGAGCTGCAAAATTATTAGCACTATTAGTGATAAATTGTTTTAACATAGAGGAAATAGATGATACCTGAGCTGATAATGAAGTGAGGGCATCAACTTCATGAATTCTGGCTACACGTCTTCCTGAAGCTGTTCGATTTGTTGGCCATTGATAGTTATACTCTCGATCCTCTAGATGATCTCATAAGCCTCATTATAAAACTTAGAGAAATTTGCACCATTCGCAGAAGTATCTACCATCAATCTTGTACGTGCATTGAGACCATTATAGAATGTCTCCAACTGGATACAATGAAAAATCCCATGATGAGGACACTTACAAAGTAACTCCTTGAATCGCTCCCAAGCCTCAGACAAAGACTCGTCATCTAATTGTTGGAAAGTTGTAATCTCGTTCCTCAACTTAGCATTTTTGCTAGGTGGGAAATACATAACCAAAAATATCTCTGCTAATTCTTGCCATGTTGATATGGAACTTGGTGGCAACGAATAGAGCCATGCTCGTGCTTGATCTCGCAACGAGTATGGAAACAACTTCAACCTCAGTGCGTCTTCAGTCACACCGGCTATCTTGAATGAATCACTGACCTTTAGAAACAACCAAAGGTGGAGATGTGGATCTTCCGTGGGCATACCACTAAATTGGCCCACCACTTGTAGCATTTAAAACATTCACTGGTTTCAATTCAAATTGGGTTGCCTCAATATCTAGCCTTCTAATTCCTGGGTTTAACTCACTGAAAAGTGGCACCGCATATTGTCTGATGCATCGATCCCTATCATCGGCAATGAGGATGGGATTTCGTACATGATCGGCTTCATTACCTTGGTCTTGATTCTGATTTCCAAGGTCCATCTCGACTTGCCTTTAAGCTATTCATTCACGTCTTCTTTGTCTAAAAGTTTGGTCAATTTCAGGGTCTACAGGGAGTAAATCGATAATTCGATCTATCCTCATAAACACCTGAAAAGATAATCAAAAAAATTAAAAAGAATAAGTTAGTAATGTTAGGAATGAATCAAATTGAAAATAAATAATTTCACGAAAAAAATGACTATGGCAACAGTTGACAATCCCCGGCGACGGTGCCAAAAATTTGTAACACGTAGGTTTGTGCAAGTGTACACAGTTGTTATCAAGTAATAAGTAAGTATTGAGTTATCTCATCCACAGGGATTGTATTTGTGCTAAGTCACTTAATTTTTAAAATTATATTAACAATTTAGTAATTAAAAACACAATATAGTTGAGAAGTGGTGATTAAATATATTAAACTAATTGCAATGATCCCTAATGCAAATTATCCTAAGTATGCAAACTATATGAATGAAATAGATTTTAGTAAAACTAAACATAATTCACAATGATTAACATAAATAAACTAGGATAATTACTTTAATTAAACCCAATTTATTATCAACATGCTTAATAACATTCGGAAAAACATTCTATGGCAACTCGATCTTTCATGAGTTTGGAAACCACATTAGGTCCTTTCAAAATCCTTTACTTAGTAAATACGCATTTTACTGATCCTTATTTACTAAGGGTTTCTTATTATTCATGTGAGGTAACAAGGACGTGTCAGGTTTGAAACAGTTTAATCATACAAATCTAAAAACTATGCAAATAACGGAGCTAGGTCAGAGTTGTTATGCAACCTACAATTTAATTGGGTCAGGATCTAAATTGAGCATGCACATTTCAATTATGTGTCCATTAGTCAACGTCTGGTCAAGATCCCTCAGCTAATTCAGGTGCATTTCAACCACGTATGAACGAAATAAAAACTTGATTTTAATTGAAAACATGATCGATTGAGGCACAAACATTATAAGCATGAATCAAATAAATATTTTTTAAATCAAAGCAATCATCCTAGCTTAAATAAAATTAAGCTGACATTGTTGCAAACAAGAACAAAGAACACATAGCAAACATCATTAGATTAAATTAAAGAAAATAAAGATTAAACCCAATTCAGAGTGGCTATCACTCAAGATTCTGACTGACGAGGCTCCTTCGTTCTTGTAACGCCCCAAAATATCGGGTCTCTAATTTTTCATGATCTGACCAAACTGCTTGTTTGCTTCAATGGCTAAGTGTTTTGGTCGTGTTTTAGGAATTTTAGGAAGCCTGGGTTCAAGTATGGCCTCTGGCAAAATTTTGATTTTGCTTCTTTGGAACCTGAATGTTAGCTTATAGGACATATATATTAAGTGTGCTTGACATGTGTCACAAAGAGTCTACTGGTAGAGGTGGCAAATGGCGTGTAGAGTGTTGAGTGTTCTAGTGGCCTGATGTTCGAATCCCATGGCATGCAAATGGGAGGTTTTATTTTATGACCTGTGGCGTGAGAGGTAGAGTCTGATTCAAACTCTGTAGAGGTGGTTGGAGACTTGGTCATCAAGTTTGAATACGTTTGAATGGGGGTGTGGAGTGAATCAAGGAGCATTCAGTGGAGATTTTTAGGGAATTTGAATGAGAAGGGAGTCTTGGACGAATGCGAGAGCTTGAGTAGGGGGATTTTGGCTAAGGGAGTTTCATTTGTGCAATTTCGGCATTGAGGTGAGTGTAGAAGCTGAATTTCCTTTTTGGTATTTCAAGATTTTTCGCTTTTTCATTTCGAGTTTTTCCTCTTTTGGTGTCATCTCATGCAACATTTTTGACCATTCGGGTCTTTCTTTCTTCAACCTTCTTTTTCTCTCAACTTTCATTCATTTTTGCCAATCAAAATACCAATTGTCAATTGTTGAATCCTCCATTGAATCCTTCCCTTTTCTTCTGCACATCTTCTTTCTGCCGATTGGCATACTACTTCTTCCTTTGTTTCACGAAATCAATGTAAGTTCTTCTGTTCCTCTATTCTCGTGAATAGCCTAACACCTTACATTCTCCTCACTCCTTCTACAACTCTGATAAGTCGATCACTGCCTATACCTTCTCAAACTTTCATTTTGTTACAAGTCTAATATTACGCTTTCTCCTTGTTACCAAGCTAATTATTGGGGTAAGCAAGTGGGTTGTCTCTTGTTACTTTGTTGGTTTCCCTTTTAAAATTATCATTATTGCTAATCTATAATCATCTTTCGGGTTACTCACTCTTAGATTAAACACAATACTCCATCCGCGTGTGCCACTCCTTTAAGGCAACTTTCGATTCTTAGGGATTCGGTAAGTGTTCCCTATTTTGCTCAAGTTTTTGTGATGGGTGTAGATTGTATCCTTATTCAACCTCTAACGGAATTTTTGGTTACGTAGTGTAGGGTAAATCATCAATTGTGATAGGTTTGGGGTGTTACATTTAGTGGTATCAGAGTCAAGTTGCAAAACTCGGCTGTGGATTAGGCTTTAATATTGAATATCTGAAAGAATTTTTTCAAAAATATAAAAAAAATTGGAGTATTTGAACTATTTTACTGAATGTTTCTTGGAAGTGTGGCTCGCCGAGTCTCTGGCGCTGAATTCGTAAGTTTTTTCTGTTATCTGTTCTTTACTGTTATGCAATAAGAACTACTCTAGTTAGAGTAAACTGGAAAACCATAGGGAACTAAGACTGTAGTTAAGCTTGAGATTGCGAAAACAAACTCTAAATTTCTGTTCCTCATAAGACATCTACTTAGCTACTTGAACTGTAAGCTAATTTGCATAAAATTTCTAATTTAGATAATTCGCAAAGTGATAATGAGCACTAGGGGTACTCGTGGAAAGGGTACCAAAGGACGCAGCAGAGGCCGTGGGAGTGCTAGAGCTGAGTCTTCGTCATCGGGCCATGCGCCTAATGTCGAGGCTAGGGAGGCACCAACATCACCGGTAACTGAGACAGGGCCGTTCAACCGAGCTACTAGGGATGACGCACTATCTCAGGAAATGCTTTGTATTTTGGAAAGAGTTGCTGGGTATGTTGGGCCTAATACCGTTATTGGGGGTCGTGGGTCGGTTACGGAATGACTCCGGTCAAATGGAGCAGAGATATTCAGGGGAGTTTCTGGGGCGGCCCCAAGTGTGGCGAAATACTGGTTGGAGGCACGACCTCGACTATACGCTGAAATAAAAGTTGAAGGGTGCTGTGTCCTTGCTGAGGGATGAAGCCTACCAGTGGTGGCTTACGGTAAAAGAGGGTACCCGTCTGATCGATTGACCTAGGAATTCTTCAAGTTCAAATTTCAGGGAAAGTATATGGGCGCTGCTATATCAACGCTCGTAGTAAAGAATTTCTGAATCTGGTTCAAGGTGACAAGTCTATGGCTGACTACGAGGCAGAATTTTTACGACTTAGTCAATATGATCATGGGATAATAGCTACAGAATATGAGCATTGTGTTCGTTTTGAGAACGGTCTCAGAGATAGCCTTCGGGTTCTGATAGTTCCACAGAGGGAGCAGAATTTCATTGCACTGGTGGACAAAACAAAGGTTGCTGAGGAGGTGAAGCGTGTTGAGCACCAAAATTGGGAGAAGGAAAATGGTAGAAACAAAATAGACATAGAGCCTTCCAGATCTGTTTAGAGGCCTTAGGAACAGGCCAAAGGAGATGGGCCAGTCAGAGCTGGGGCCTCTTTTGGCACTTTTGGGTTGCCACCTTGCGCTAGTTATGGAAGACACCATATGGGCGAATGTTGGAGAAGGATGGGAGCCTGTTTGGGTTGTGGATCGATGAAGCACAGTATTAGAGAGTGTCCTCAAAAGCCGGATCAGATGCAAACTACGGGTAGTGGTAATGTGCAACCGCTGAGGGGTGGTCAGCAGCCATTGGGAGTCCGTGGCCAGGCCAAAAGGGGAGACGGCTTGGGCCGTGGAGCACTGGGTAGAAGTGCTGGTTATGCTGAGGCGAGACAGCCAGCTTTGGTCTATGCAACACACCGCCGATAGGATGGAGACGCTACCCATAGTGTACTATTTGCCTAATTTGCAATTAGAATTAGAGTGCGTAGCAGAAGTGTAGTGGTGTAACCTGTGTTGTGCAATTATTAGATAGTTGGAAATTTCAAGGATGAAATTTCTTTAAGGAGGTAGAATTGTAACAACCCCAAAATATAAGGTCTTTAATTTTTCATGATCTGACCAAATTGCTTGTTTACTTCAATGGCTAAGTGTTTTGGGCGTGTTTTAGGAATTTTAGGAAGCCTGGGTTCAAGTATGGCTTTTGGAAAAATTTTGATTTTTGCTCCTTTGGAACCTGGATGTTAGCTTATAGGACATATATAGTAAATGTGCTTACATGTAAGACAAGGAGTCTACTGGTAGAGGTGGCAAGTGGCGTGTGGAGTGTTCTAGTGGTCTGAGGTCCGAATCCCATGGCATGAAAATGGGAGGTTTTATTTTATGATCCTGTGCCGTGAGAGGTAGAGTCTAATTCAAACTCTGCAGAGGTGGTTGGAGACTAGGTCATCAAGTTTGAATAAGTTTGAATAGAGGGTATGGAGTGAATCAAAAAGCATTCAGTGGAGATTTTTAGGGAATTTGAATGAGAAGGGAGTTTTGGCCGAATGGGAGAGGTTGAGAAGAGGGATTTCGGCTAAGGGAGTTTCATTTGTGCAATTTCGGCATTGAGGTGAGTGTAGAAGCCGAATTTCCTCTTTGGTATTTCGGGATTTTTCTCTTTTTCGTTTCGGGTTTTTCCTCTTTTGGTGTCATCTTGCTCAACATTTTTGACAATTCGGGTCTTTCTTTCTTCAACCTTCTTTTTCTCTCAACTACAATTCATTTTTGCCAATCAAAATGCCAATTGTCAATTGTCGAATCCTCCATTGAAGCCTTCCCTTTTCTTCTGCACACCTTCTTTCTGTCGATTGGCATTCTACTTCTTCCTTTGTTTCGTGAAATCAAAGTAAGTTCTTCTGTTCCTCTCTTCTCGTGAATAGTCGAACACCTTACATTCTCCTCACTCCTTCTAAAACTCTAATAATCCGATCACTGCCTAGATCTTCTCAAACATTCATTTTGTTGCAAGTCTAATATTACTCTTTCTCCTTGTTACCAAAGCTGATTATTGGGGTAAGGAAGTGGGTTGTCTCTTGTTACTTTGTTGGTTTCTCTTTTAGGATTATCGTTATTGCTAATCTATAATCTTCTTTTAGGTTACTCACACTTAGATTGAATGCAATACTCCATCCGCGTGTGCCACTCTTTTAAGGCAACTTTCGATTCTGAGGGATTCGGTAAGTGTTCCTTATTTTGCTCAAGTTTTTGTGATAGGTGTAGATTGTGTCCTTATTCAACCCTCTAATTATATTTGTGGTTATGCAATATGGGCTAAATCATCAATTGTAGGAGTCTAGCCAAGTGATTTTAAGGTTAAAGGCTATACTCATGTTTACCAAGGTTGGGGCTGTTGGATTTTTGCGAGAGGTCGCTAAAAGGTGTATAATCGTACACCCAATATTGTTACTGTCAAAACGACGAATGAAGGTGTGTATTCACACCCCTGTTTGACTGTGAATCGGCAAAAGTCGAAAAGCTGAAACTTCAACATCTGAAGGCTCACGAGCGTGCGAACATTCGTAGGGATAATTCGAGCCACAATCGTTGGCGATAGATCGTAGAGGCCACCATGAACGATCTCGTGGGCTTAGGTCGTAATGGGCCTCATTGGGTCAAAATGGGCCATTTGGACCCACTAGGCTCATGGGCCCACATGGAAGAAATTCACGGTAAGTGACTAATAAGGGATTGGGCCGCAGGGTTCACGTAGCCGTGACAGATGTGGGGTGATTGGGCCACACGAGCGTGTGGGCCCACTTGGGCCAAGTAATGGGCCTTGGGCCCAATTACACTGTTTTGGCCATATAAGTTATCCGAGTGGTTCGAGACAACGGTAGACCTTTGGAAAGGTCATAAACTGTACCGAAATACCCTCAAAGGGTAAAATTATCGAAATATCCTCGAAGAGTAAAATTATTGAAATACCATCAAAGGGTAAAATTACCGAAATACCCTCAAAGGGTGAAATTACCAAAATACCCTCGAAAGGTAAAATTGTCGAAATACCTTCAAAGGGTAAAATTACCGAAATACCCTCGAAGGGTAAAATTACTAAAATACCCCTGTAGGGTAGAATTATCGAAATACCCCCGAAGGGTAGGATTATCAAAATACCTTTATAGGGTAAAATGACTATTTTACCCTCGGGGGTAAATGATTGTTTTATGCTATGTTTTGGCCGAACTGAGCTATGATTTGTCTGTCTTTCTAAAGTATGCCATGTGATTTATATATATCTGCTTTACATACATGACATACTGCATGGGATTCGGATTTTGTAATTGGAGGAAGTGGTTGATCTGTTAGGGTCGCACAGGTCACCCGAGACGACTGTGGACCCACCGATTTGATTGTTAGGATTGCACGGGTCGCTCGAGACGACTGTGGACCCACCAATTTGGTTGTTAGGGTCGTACGGGTTGCCCGAGATGACTGTGGACCTACTGACGGCTTTAAGCCGCTTATATTTTGGCAGCTCTGCTGCGATATCAGTTAGTGCTGCAACCGGTGCTAACATTGATGTGCTGGGCGGGTGGGTCGATTTTATCCCCACATGGTGTATTGGTTGGTACGGGTGGTGTGTTGGCTGGATTGGAGTGGGGTGCATTCTGACAATATTGCATTTCTGTTTATGAGATCCGATACTGATATGGGATAGGCCCAAATGATTCTGTTATGGGTCGAGGCCCAAACGATATGGCAATGGGCTTAGCCCATTGAAACTGTACTGTGACTGAATAGGGCTCAATCCTAGTCTGCTTCTGTATTCTGTTTACCTGACTGACTGTTTTTATATTAGGGGATTACACACTGAGTTTTCATAAACTCACCCCGTTTTTAACTGTACAGGTAATCCCCAGCATTAGGAGGATCGGTCCTGCGAGGGACTCGGAGAAGGCCACAACTACTTGTGTTTTCTTTTTTGATTATTTACATTCAAGTATTTTGATTTGGGCTGTAATAAGGCCTCTTTAAGTTTCTGGATTTTAACTATAGGTCTTTCTTAACTTTTAATTATATCCGTTAGAATTAAATCACGATTTTCCAAAATGCTAATTGTTTTTAAAACAACACTACGGTTTCGCGACTTACTCTTTTTCGTAAATCAATTACTTTCAAAATCAGCTTTCACAACTAAAAAGATGTTTTGGGATTAAAACTAATAATTTTTCAATGTATCATGTTTTAAAAATAAACCAATGGAACTGGGTTTTTACTTAAGCCTTTAAACAAGAAGGTTTTTCAATGAAAACATGATTTTCGAAAAACATTTCAATGCGACACGCCAGATTCTGGCCTAACTTCTAGGCCGAGTCTGGACAGTTCCTTTACTTTGCTCCTTTGCTGATGGCTCTCCAAAATGGCCGACCAAGGGTTCTTTAAGAGGCTTAATTGCTACAATCTCTATGAAGAGATGATGCTAGGCGTGGGAATGGAAAAGGCTAAGATAATTTGGAGAGAAGAGAGAATGATGATTAATGAGAATGAATGAGGAATGATTGAGGGATGATGAATGAGGGAATGAGAGGGTCTTATTTATAGGTGAGGAGAGGGGGATAGTTTGTTAAAAATAGTAGATGTTAACCTCTTCAAATCTCTTCAAATTGTGGCCGACCATGCTTAGTGGATTTTGACTTGATTTTTGCTTGATTCTTAAGCAATTTTGGATGCCACACAACTCAGGACTGAGACTCGGTCAAACATAAATCTTCGGGCAAATCTCTAATTTCTTCAACACTGCAAGGACCTTGTGTAATTAAACCAAAGAATGGTTTAAATGGACAGCCATGTGTAGCTAAATATTGGGTTGACTTGGTCTCCAATAGCTATCAGACCTGTCCAGAATAAATCAACAAGTTAGAGGACCAAAGAATAAAATTTATCCATTTTAATTAATTAATTAAAACCCAAATCATTGATAAAATATTTTAAAATGAATTATTAAATATAATTTTATATTTTATTATTTAATTTAATCATGCATGGCCCACTTTATGTCTTAAAAATATAATATATTCAAATTAATATAAAATAAGCCATTTATTGCATGAAAATTATATATAATAAAGCATAAAATCACAGTTTCATAATTTCTATGTCCTAATTTCATATTTTCACATATTTCATTAATTTATTAAATAATTACTTAGTTTTAACAACGGATTTAAGTAAAATGGTGATAAATTACATAGGAAAAATCCTACATATTTTTCCGTTTACAATAGCCATTCAAATTCATACCAATTTCACATCCATAAATCACCTAAATGATCAAACTCACCTATTACACTTTGTGCCTAGATCAAAAGCCATTTACACATATATACATAACCAAGTATACCATAATAAGCCAAATGACATGGCTATACACATAACCAAAACATACATCTTTCACAGGCCAAATAAATTTGCTAGATAGATTACAAACATATAAGTCATATTAACCACAACACCTATACATGCCATATAACTAAGTACACAAGTTCAAAAGTACCAAAACGACGGTTGGATAGCGTGATGAGATCTCCGACAACTCCCAATCCTAGCAAACTTCGAAATCCTAGCAAACTCGTATGACTAATAAGTATAACTTACCATTCATTCACAATTTAAGTAATTTAAACATAATATACTACAACTCAACTTAATCACAAGGCTAACACATATTCATCCACATAGTAAATCATGAAACTCACAAATTTCATAGATTCAATGCTCATATGCTTTAGGTACATACATGCATTCTTACGTATCAATCTCTTACCTTTTCATATCATTAATATACCCATTGAACCAATTAGAATAATATCGGATACTCGGGAATCTCGCAACCTAAGTGCCAATACATGGTCGAAACCATCTCAATCTCATATCTCATATGTAAATGCTCTTCTCGAGCTATCACCGGGTCTGCTCACACAAGCTAACGGTCAAGACGTAACTACACGGTGCTGCTCACACAAGCTGATGAGTAACTGAAACACATGCCCGAAAACTCAGCCACCGGTAGAATGTACAGAATAGCACCTAAACCACAATAACCCCTAATGACATGTCATTTGTATCCTATCTATTCCTAAGGTTCAACCGAGATTTCACACGTCGCCAAATCTTCGTCAAATATTTTTGTGAAGTTGCATTCATAAGTTATGTAATGATAAAGCATTTAATTCACAATCACCTTAATGCTTATTAACATACGAACTTACCTCGAATTTACACAGAGAGAATTGAGCTACCAATCCACTATTTTGTTTTTCCCTCGATCTAAATTCGAATGTTGCTTTTCCTGATCAATATATAATCAAATTTAACTTATTTAAATAACATTCTATTCAAATTAACCAAAAAATCATATTATGGAAAAATTACACTTTTGCCTGTTAAATTTTAAATTCTTTACAATTTAGTCCCTAGCTCATAAAATGAAAAATTCATGCAATTCCATTTCAACCCATACTAGCCAAATTCTATATAGACATATAGCAGCCCAAAATTTTCATTATTTCACATATTTCACCATGAATTTTACACATTTTACAAATAAATCCCTAATTTGCAATTTCAACCAAAATCACTTAACAAATGTTGTTTATCTAACAACAACCATTCATTTTCTACCATTAAACTTCAAAACACATACATATTCATTAATGGCAAAACCCTAGAGTTTTAATAGTTTTGCAAATTAGTCCCTGGACTAGCTAAATTAAGCTACAACGACTCCAAAAACATAGAAATCATTAAAAATGGGACGAAATCACACTTACATGCATAAGGAGACTTGGCCGAACCTTGAAACCTCTTCAATGGAGTTTCTAAGTTTTATTTTCGGTGCATGAAAGCTTGTTTGTAAGATGACATTTTGTTATTCTTTAGTTTACTTAGCTTATTTATTCATTTACTTATTTAACCTTTGTTCTTTATCATTAAAATTTAATTAATCATGCATATAAATGTCCACTCATATTTCAAAATGGTCTAATTACCACATAAATCCCTTAACTATTTAATTTCATAGCCATTTAGTACCTTTAACTTATAGAACTTTAATTTTGCACCTTTTGCAATTTAGTCCTTTTTATCGAATAGAGCATTCAAACGATAAAATTTCTTAACAAAATTTTTATATAATCATACTATCATGCTGTAGACCTCAAAATAATAATAAAATAAATATTTCAACCTCAGGTTTGTGGTCTCAAAACCACTGTTCTGATCTGACTAAAAATGGGTTGTTACTACTCTCCCCCCTTAGGAATTTTCGTCCCCGAAAATCTTACTAGAAAATAGGTTACGGTACTGTTTTCTCATAGCTTTCTCAGGTTCCCACATAGCCTCTTCAACACCGTGACCTTGCCAAAGAACCTTTACTAGAGCTTTGCTTTTATTTCTCAATTCTTTAATCTTTCGAGCCAAAATTCTAATCGGTTCTTTGCTATACGACATATCAGGCTAAATTTCAATCTCTGCAAGAGAAATTATATGCGATGGGCCTGATCAATACCGTCTTAACATCGACACATGAAGCACAATTTTGAGTCTTTTCTAGCTCTGATGGTAACTCAAGTCGATAAGCTATTGGCCCAATTCTCTCAATAATCTCGTATGGTCTGATAAATCACGGACTCAATTTTCCTTTGCGACCAAATCGAAGAATCTTCTTCCATGGTGATACTTTCAAAAACACTCTGTCACCGATTTGAAATTCAATATCTTTACGTTTCAAATCCACATAAGATTTCTGTCGATCTGAGGCTACTTTCAAACTGTAGTGAATTACTCACTTTCTCTTCGGCCTCTCTGATCAAATCAACCCTGTAAGTCTTTTTCTCACTAAGCTTGGTCCAGTACAATGGAGTTCACATTTACGACCATATAAAGCTTTATACGATGTCATCTTTATACTCGTTTGAAAGCTATTATTATATGCAAACTCAACCAACGGTAAATATTTTTCCTAGTTGGCCTGAAACTTTAAAACACAGCAACGAAGCATTGCTTCGAGAATCTGAATCACTATCTCGGACTGACCATCGGTTTGAGGATGAAATGCAGTACTCAAATGCAACCACGTACCCAAAGCTTTTTGCAATTTCTTCTAAAATCGTGACATAAACTGCAGATCTCTATCTGAAATAATGGAGATTGGCTGTAACGCCCCGAATTTTGGGCCTAGAAGTATTGGGCCTTGTGTATGGATCAGTAAGGGGGCCGTACATAAGTATTTAATTGTGTAAGGAAATGAAACAATTAAATGTCTGCTTAAGTGGTTAAGGGTCCTGAAAAGTGTTGGAGAAGTCTTGGGTTCAAACCTGGGCTTTAGCAAAAAATTAGGTTTTAGGTGAATAAAACCCTGGATGTAAGTAAGTAGGCTTTAAGAATTTAGTTGAGGAAATAATGACACAAGGAAGCATGTGGTCTAATGGTTGTGGCATCCTTAAGGTTGCAAGGGAGCCTGGGTTCAAGTCTTGGCTCTTGCAATTTATTTTGGTTTTTCTTTTAAAGGAACCTGGACATTGGCCTTTAGACCTCTTAATTAATGGAAGGTAAAATGTGACACGAAAAACATGTTGGTGCAGTCGTGGTGGTGCTACATGTATGGTAAGGAGTCTGAGGTTCGAGGCTGGGCGTGCGCAATTGTATGTTTATTTTGTTGGTTGTGCTGGGGAGGTGTTGGAACTAGACTGGAACTCTATGGTTGAATTGGTCATAAGAATTTGAATTGAATTTGAATGGGGAGTTGGAGTAAATCAAGGAGTGAATTGTGGAGAAAATCAAGCAAATTCAAAGGTGGGTGTGTTGTAGCTGAACAAAGAGTCTGTGAGCATGCAATTTAAGCAAGGGGGATTTCTGAGTGCTTTTCTCTGCACTTGTTCGATTTTGGGCACTTTTTGGGTGTGTCAAAATTCCTTGTTGAACAGTTTTCTTTCATTTCTCTCTAAGTGCCGAAATATCAAGTTACCACTCGAGCATTTTATTGCTTGAGTTTTGCACCTTTTTCTTCAAGCTTTTATTGGTCGAATATTTGCTTCCCTCTCCCTCTTCCAATCTAAGCTGAATATACTTCCTCTCCCTCCCTTTCCATTCATTTGTTTTCTCTTTTTCTTCTTTCTTTCTTCCCTCTTCTCCCTTTCTTCTGTTAAGCAGAATATCATCCCTCCTCTTTTTTTTTGGTTTCGGTTTCCTATTAGCTCGTGAACCAAGTCTTTTCTCTTGATTAGTTCGGTGGTGACCAAATTCTCTGTTTCCTTTCACTTCTTTGTTTCAATTTTGCAACAGCTTTGTTAATCAGTAAGCCTCTCGGTTCCTTTTAATACTCTCTTTTACTGTTTAAGCCAAATGGTACGATCCCTTATAACTGCTTCCTCTCCTGTGTATGTCCTTTCGGGTTCTAGAACTTCTGATGGGTGAAGAGGGTGCTAATAATACAGCGATGTCAAAGGCATCGGGTGAGGTTGAGCGTGTAACCTCTACTCTCAAGCGTAAGAGATGTCCGGTGTCGGCTATTCGGGATTTTCCACCAGGATGCTGAAGGATGACTGCATCAAACTTTGAATTAACTAGGAAAATCACAGTCGACCGATCTAGTCAAGGCATGTGGTATCGATTTCTCCGTTAGGTGGTTGCTAAGAGTTTCTCTTAACATTATTTGTTTAGTGATTAACTGAATGTTACGTTTAAATATAGGTTCAAGCAATCGTGAATGTGTGTAACAGTACCCTGTATTCGATAGTTGGCGAGAAAGCCGATAGAGTGTGTGTAACCACACTCCTTCTGATCGTAGATCGACAAAATCCCGAAAAGCCAAAATACCGGCGAATGATGCCACACAAGCGTGCAATCGCACGTGTGGTGGACCGAGCCCATGAATATGGGCGTAAGATGGTTGAGGCCACCATAAGCATTCCCATGGGCTTAAGTCGTTTTGGGCCACGTAGGGGCCGAAATGTACCGTGTGGGCCCAATGGGCCTGTGGGCCCTACACAGATTAAATTTACATATTGTGGTAAATGTTACACCGAGTTGTGTAGTCCACATGGCTAGGGTCATCTTTGGGTAATGGGCCGTGTAGGCCCACTGGGCTAGTGGGCCCCACACGGATAAAATGCATGTTATATGGTTTTTATTGGTTTGAACTGTGTTGTTCGTATAGTCGAGGCTATTTCTGGGCTAATTAGGTCACACGAGAGTGTGGGCCCACGTGGGCTGAGTAATGGGCCTTAGGCCCATTTACACCGTTGTGTTTGTGTAGGTTACTTAAGTCGCTCAAGGCGACGATGGACCTTCTGTTAGGTCGCTATGACCTCGGATTGTGAAAATTACTAAAATACCCTCGATTTACAAAATTACTGAAATACCCCGATTTGCAAAATTATCGAAATACCCCGATTTGTGAATTATCAAAATACCCCTAATTTGTAAAATTACTGAAATACCCTCAATTTTTTAAATTACTAAAATACCCTCGATTTGTGAAATACCAAAATACCCTCGATTTGTGAAATTATTGAAATACCCTCGATTTGTAAAATTATCGAAATGCCCCTAATTTGTGAAATTACTGAAATACCTCTGATTTATGAAATTACCGAAATACCCTCGATTTGTGAAATTACTAAAATATCCTCGATCTGTGAAATTATCAAAATACCCCCAATTTATGAAATTACCGAAATACCCCCAATTTGTGAAATTACTGAAATACCCATGTATGGTAGGATTACCGAAATACCCTTATAGGGTAAAATGACTGTTTTGCCCTTGTGAGTAAATGACTGACTTAGATTATGAATTTGACTGATTTGGCTAGGATTGTATGACTGTGTTTTAATTGACTTGACGGTGGTTGTATGACTGATATGCTTTAAATATATGTTTAAATGACTGTTACTGGGCATGGCCATTTTGCATAACCATGTAACGATTAAGCATGACATACATGACATATTGCATGGGGTTGGGACAATGATACGGAGGAAGTTCTGATAAGGTCGCACGGTCGCATGAGACAACTGTGGATCCACTATTAATCTATTAAGGTCGCACGGGACGCATGAGACGACTGTAGACCGACGGACGGCTTAAAGCTGCGTAATCTGATTTTGGCTCTGTGCCAACCTAAATATGGCTCCGTGCCATCTTGATTATGGCTTTGTGCCAATCGTATTTACCCATGGCTATGTGCCTAACATATATATTGATGACTCTGAGTTGATCATAATTACCCGTGGCTCTGTGCCGATTATATTACCGTCGCTGATGGCTATGTGCCACACTTATTACAGTTACCGATAGCTTTGTGCCATCCGGATTATGGCTCTGTGCCATCCTGATTATGGTTTATAACCATTCTGTTTATGGCTCTTAGCCGTTCTGTTAATTGGCAACATTGCTACGATATTTAAGGCTTTTAGCCTTTCTGTTCACGGTGCTAAGCTGTTTTGTTGACTTAGTGCCGCAACCGGTGCTAAGCTTGGTGTGTTGGCTGGGTGGGTTGATTTTATCCCCACATGGTGTGTTGGTTGGTATGGGTGGTGTGTTGGTTGGACCGGGGTGGGAAGCATCCTCATACTGTTGCATATCTGTTTTTGAGATCTGACATTGTACTAGGCTTAGGCCACTTGTTCTGTTATTGGTTTGGGCTAGGCCCAATTGATTCTGTTATGGGCTGTGACCCAAATGATATGGTAGTGGGCTTTGGCCCACGTATGCTCTGAACTGGACTGTACTGTTATTGCTAAAGGGCTTTGGCCCGGACTATTTCGGTTTATATTTATGTATACTAACTGTTACTCTAGTAAGGGGATTACACACTGATTTTTCATAACCTCACCTCGTTTTTAACTGTGCAGGTAATCCTCAGCGTTCGGAGGATAGATGCTGCGAGGGACTCGGAGGTGACCACACAACTGCGACTGTTATGCCTTGGACTTCATATATGTTTTAAATTCCACTTTGGGTTGTAATTTTTGTAATAAGGCTTCTCCGAACTTAGTTCTAAATTTAGGATTTTGTTACGTTTTATATTTGTTAGACGTAGACGAGTATTCAACCCAATTACTATTTTTAAAAACTTATGTTTTAAACTTCTTTACCTTAAATTGGCTTCCGCAACTAAAAGAGATTTTTAACGAAGTTAATAACATTTTTTGAAAGTGATTAACTTTAGAATGAACGATGTTTTGAAATTGAACGTGTAACACCCCTAACCCGTATCCGTCGCCGAATTGGGGTTAAGAGGCATTACTACACTATACTCAATTTCGAAAAAGGACTTCAATTGAATTCAAGTATAAGCAATGCAATCATTTTCATATTGTATAACATTACAACCAATTAAAAAAAATAAATAAATAAAAATTAAAAGTATGACGAGTTTTACTACCCGTCCTTTATACACACAAATGTTTGAATCACATAATTTAAACATTCACGGTGTATATATATATATTTACATATATGTATATTAGACCCATATCTCAACTTATGCCAAATTATCACATATATCGAGTATCGACCAAAATTCATATAATATAAGCCAAGTTTCATTTATAATACAATAATACATACACATATTAAAATCAATTGAACCATTTCACCATTTAATAATCAATTACACATATAACAACATATTAGTATACCCCTTGACCGAATATACTATTGCACCTTTCATTTTAATTCGTAATTCACCAACCGAGAAACATGTTCATTTCTTATCCTTAATAATGACATTTGAATATCTATAATTATTAATCAACTATTCTTATAATTATATATATACTAAACCAGACAAAACATTTCACAAAATTTAATAGCCAATATCACATACAGTATTGAAAATGGTTATTATGAACAAATAACTTATTACAATAAATAAGGAACAAACCTACTTCTTTACCATTTATAAAACCATGCGCATGTGACTATTATAAATAAAATATAATTATCACATAGCCAACTTACTTAAGCATATCATTATTTAATTCTTACTAAACCTATCAAGTATATGATATTTACCAAGGTCGAAACACATGTATTACTAAATTATCATTAGTAAACATAACAAATAAGTACACATAAATTTACCTTAATCACGATCATACACGTATAAAAAAAAATATGGTAAACATGGTTCACGTATAAACCAAAAACTAAGACTAAATTTTCTAAAACCATCACCTAATATATATATATATAAATATACATATATCAATAGCAACTTCCATATATATAATATAGGTCATGATCGAATTTAAAGCATCCATTAACAATATGAATAAGCTATGAGATTCAAAACATAAAAACGATACATCACCAAAAGAAATAGCCATTTTCGCAAGGCTATATTTATATACAAGATCAAACATCATATGTTTCAAAACTTAGTCTAACCTATACATGCCTTCAAAATCATAACCAAAATTTAAAATACCAAAAAGGAGGCGATAGTGTGGTTGACTTTCTTGACGATCCCTCTCGAGCCCGTAGCTTAATCAAAATCTATAAAACAGAGGAAAACTGTAACACCCCAAACCCGGTCTATGCGTTTAGACGAGATTTGGTTTGTCACACCAATCATACATTCGTTTATTTTCAAATGGTTAAGATAAAATAGTGCTACAAAAACTTTCTGAAAATAGAGTTTAATAAAATTTAACTCGAGGATTTGAAATTTGTGGCTTAAGAAAAATACTTGTTTGAAAACTTATCGTCAAAATATAAATGTCAAAATCTTAAGTTAGTTTAAAAGAACTTTGAAAGAATTTAAATAATTAAAGTGTCCAAAATTTGTTATAAAACCAATGTTCTTAAGAAAACTTAACATATTTAAGATAAAACCATATTAAAAGTTTGGAAATAAAATTTAAACCATCCACACAATAAAATTCATAAAAACATAATAAGAGGCCTTATTACATTAAACCCATAACAGAAATTTAAGATAATAATTTAAATAAAGTCATAGTTTATAAAAAAAACCCAAGTTTGTAGTATGGCCTCCACCAAGTCATCTCCGGCCCAAGTCCACGTCAATTTCCATTACCTGAAATGGTTAATAAAATTGGGTGAGTTACGAAGAACTCAGTGTGCAACTCACTTACCACCATTATTGGGCCGGATCGTCAAGATATCATCTTTGAGCTTGAGCCCAATTACTGATTTCAACAATATATCATAAAATGAAATAACATAATTTAAAAATGCATGTACAAATGAAATTTCCCAACCAAACCTAATTTTCCATCCGCTTAACACCCCGCACTAACCGACACACACCGTGGGGATCAAGTCAACCCACCCCGCCAAACACACCGATCATAGGCTTTAAGCCTTTAAATAAATTTGTAGTGCACTACCGACCTAGATTGTGACATTGTCACCAAACTAGAGGCATTTAGCCGATTTTGTGGCAAAGCCACCGAACTAGAGGCATTGAGCCAAATTTGTGGCAACTGGCCATTCTTCTCTTCATATATCCCACCCCATGCAATCATGTGTGTATAACCAAAATATAGTCATATAACAAATTTTCGATTATTCCATAACATCGGTGGGTTTATCATTAAACATTTTATTAGGCCCAAAAATAATAATAATTTAGCAATTTGCCCATTTAACAAATTTAGTGGGCTTTGGCCCATTTATCGAACTAGAGTATTTTGGCCCAATTTATCGAACTAGAGTATTTTGGCCCAATTTATCGAACTAGAGTATTTTGGCCCAATTTATCGAACTAGAGTATTTTAGCCCAATTTATCGAACTAGAGTATTTTGGCCCAATTTATCGAACTAGAGTATTTTGGCCCAATTTATCAATCTAGCAATCTTTTGGCCTAATTTATCAATCTAGCAGGATTACGGCCCAGTTTATCGATCTAGCAATATTTATCGCAATTTTTCCAACTTAAACCATTTTTCATGCATTTACTCAAAAGTATGAATTACTACGTATTTTCCCGTTTTTGCCATTTTTACGATTTTATCACAAAGACTTACAACTTGATATCTAACCCAAAATGAGTGTGAAGTTACACACCGGTGATCGAGAGAACTACACTTTCCCGCCACAACACCTATATGTATCGCGATAATTAGAACACTATAATCTAATAATAAAATCGATCTAAACATAACGATCTAGGATTTTTACCCTCGGATTTTCGTAGTACTTCTACTTGCGATTTCTCCCCGATTGATGGTTCGCTAACCGAATCGAATCCATGAACGAATAATGGTTCGGGAGTACGAACGACTTCAAACAATTGATTTTCCTCGGTTGAACGTCCGCAACCCGGTGGAAAATCCCGGATTCCCAAAATAGCCCTTTGCTTATACTTAGGGGAAATAACGGAACCTCCCCTCTTCCGGAAACTGAACACCACCCTTTTCTTCCCTATTTTGAATGTCTTCAAAGACAAAGTTCGTTACTCCAAACTAAAATAAATTTCGAAATAATACCAAGGTTTAAAGATGTGATTTCCTTACCACAAAAATCGATTCCCACGATTGTGTCACCCACGACTTCTTGATTTCGGACTTAGTTATTGCACTAAAGTATAACAAAATAAATAAACGTTAATAGAATAAACGTTTATTTTGATCTAATAAAGCCTTCAAACCACCATCAATATTCGGCCATACCACTATTAACTAATCGAAACGAAAAGAATCTCTTACCTATTTTCCACGTCGAAAAGAAAGGATTGAGAATGGTGTTTGATTGATGAAAGATTCGGCTATGTAAGATTAAGGAGAAGAGAAAATAAATTTGGTTTATAGACACCTTAACATTCGGCCATGAGAGAAATATTGGAGAAAATATTGATTGAAAAGAAAATAAAAATAAGAGAATAGGGATGATGGTGAATTCTCACTTTCAAAGAAAATAAAAGAGAAAGAAAGAGATGAGATTAGGATCAAGACACATTCGGCAATGGAGAAAAGAGAGAAAAGAAAGGAATGGTCATTTGATATAGGTGATTTCGGCACTAATGAGAATAAGGCACAAAAAGAATACCAATTGATGTGCAAAAATGACCAAATGGTCAAAATAATCAAGGCTTACCAAGGATCAAATTCGGCCAAGGGAGAGAGGTTGAGAGAATTTGCAAAATTATGCACAAAACAAAAAAAATGACCCAAAACAAAAGACTAAAATTTCCTAGCCAAACTACACCAAAAATTCGGCTCCCCTATAGTCCACTTTCTTGTCAGTCCCTATGCATGGTCTAATGGCCAAGATATTGTTTCAAAAACAATTCCTTGATACTTGCCCCATATCTTCACATCTTTCCTTATTTTCTTGATTCCCTTCCTTAAGTTAACAATTTCCTTAATCCTTGATATACTAACCAAAAATAACATGGTCAACTCTTTCCATAAATGCTCTTGGCCGACACTTGCTATACATGTGCAAAAAAATTAAAAATAAAATTCACCTAGATGCTAAACAAGGGATTCGAACCTTCTCCCTCATGCTTAAACCCATGCGCCATCACCACTTGGCCATTAACTCATCTTATGCTTCACTTTGACACTTAAATTAACTTATGTGTCATAGCCACTTAATCCACTTCCATAAATTCTCAAAATTAATATTATTCCATCCCAATAAATTTTAATTCTTCTTCAGGACTATACTAAACACAAAAATAAATAAAGAAATTCCACCTTCTAGAAAAATTACTCAAAGCACACAATGAAAATAAATTACTCGGATTTTCAGGGTGTTACAAAAACATTTCACACCAATAAGCTTACTAGCTTAGTAAGTCCTAAGCTCATGATAATATAACATTTAAACATTTAAGCAATTAAAACATTCAACTTATAACATTTCACATAAACATTTAAGTATATTTATTTATACAAGGCTGAATACTAATAGTTAATTAACCTAAGTAATTGTACTTCATTTCCTTCAACCTACATCTCCTTGAAGCTCAAATAAGTATATTACAAAAATCACATGCTCCAATTCGTATAAGTATAGCATTCATATCAACCATGTTCTCGCACTAAAATCTCCTTTATTCTTAGCATTTCTACTTGAAGGCCGAATTTCCATAATAGTACATTCAAACTCGAATTCAATCATATAATACTCATACACATCAATCTTAGCCTCAAACATATATAACACAATTCCCATAGTATTAACTTGACTCAAGTAATATAAAACATAACATACCTTACGTGCTTAAAGCCTGAAATAAATCACCGGCACTAGGCCTGCTAAGCTTAAAGCCTGAAAATAAATCACCGGCACTAGGCCTGCTAGGCTTAGGGCCCGAAACACATCAATACGATAAATCATTTCACACACCTTTCATAACTATATCACATATCCAATTCAACTAAGTTTATTTACATTAAACAACTAAAACCATTCTAATATACTTATATACATTCGGCTATGACATAAATATGTACTAAAATTTATTAAGCATTATCATATAATAGGTTCATAAATAATTCTTCAATACATTATAGCTTAAGGACTTACCTCGGTTGTCGATAGACCGTGTAAATCGGCTATTCGAGAACTTTTGTCTTTCCTCGATCCAATTCTGTTTTTCTTTGTTCTTGATCTAAACACATTAAAATTTAGCCCATTCAAGCACATTTCATCTCAATTTAATCCAAAAACACTTAAATAAACAAATTACCATTTTGCCCCTAATGTTTCCTATTTTTACAAATTTGTCCTATTTACACAAAACACAAAATATGCAAAATCTCCCAACACCATAGCTAGGCCGAATTTTCTACATAGCCATATGAATCCTTGCATTTCATTTATTTTGCATTTTAAATCTCTCACAAATTTATTTTTTTAGTTTAGCCCTATTTACTCCAAATCACCAAAATTTTCAATACAAAACTTGTAATTCTTTAACATATATTAAATCTAAAACCATCAAATATCAAAACCATATAAGCATGTTAATGGCCAAATCCTATATACATAATATTTTCAAAAATTTAAACATGGGTCGGGTAATATACGAAGTAACGATCTCAAAAACGTAAAAATTATCAAAAACTAAAAATCGACCATACCTTAATCAAGCTCCCTAACTTGCCGAAATTCAAGCTTTCCTTACACCTTTTCTTTAGCTAACAATCGGCCATGAGAGAATGAAGAAGATAGTGGTCTTATTTTATGTTTTATTTAACATATATATTAATATTATTATAATATACTAACATAATTTTATTTTAAAATTTTACTAACATATAATATGTAGTTGGCGTGGCCCATTGCCGTCCCTTATCATAGTTTATGGGCTAATTGCCCCTTTAGGACACCCACTTAAAAAACCACAATCAATTTAGTACTTTTCACTTTAGCATGCAACTTTTACGCTTTTCTCGATTAAATCCTTTTTATCAAATTAAGCACTTAAACGATAAAATTTTTTTCTACGAAATTTTCACACACATTAATCCACATATAATAAACACAGAATATAATATTAAAATATTTATCGGGCTCGAATTCGTGGTCCCAAAACCACTGTTCCGATTAGGGTCAAAATTGGTCTGTTACAACTCTCCCCCTTAAGAATTTTCGTCCTCGAAAATTTTACCGTTAAACAATTTCGGGTATTGCTGCCTCATTGAATCTTCAGGCTCCCACGTAGCCTCTTCAGTTCCGTGTCTATTCCATAATACTTTTACTAGTGGAATCTTCCTATTTCTCAACTCTTTCATTTCCCGAGCTAAGATACGGATCGGTTCTTCATCATATGTTAAATCGGATCGGATTTCAATCTCTGACGGTGTGATCACATGAGACGGATCTGATCTGTACTTGCGAAGAATCGAAACGTGAAATACATTGTGTATCTTTTCTAACTCAGAGGGCAATTTCAATCTATAAGCCACAGGCCCAATACGTTCGATGATTTCATACGGTCCGATAAATCTCAGATTCAACTTGCCTTTCCGACCAAATCGGAGTACTTTCTTCCACGGAGAAAAACTTTTAAGAATACACGATCTCCGACCTGAAATTTAATGTCCTTACGTTTCAAATCGGCATAGGACTTTTGACGATCCGAAGCAGCTTTCAAATTACCTCTAATAATAGCTACCTTCTATTCTGTTTCTTTAATCAAATCAACCCCGTGTATCTTATTTTCACTGAGTTCGGTCCAATATAACGGTGTGCGACATTTTGGCCCGTATAAAGCTTCATAAGGCGCCATTTTTATACTAGATTGGAAGCTATTATTGTAAGCAAATTCAATCAAAGGTGGGTATCATTCCCACGTACCTTCAAACTCGAGAACGCAACATCTCAACATGTCTTCAAGTATCAGAATAGTTCGCTCAGACTGGCCGTTTGTTTGTGGATGAAAAGCTGTACTAAAATGAAGTTTAGTACCTAAAGCATCTTGTAATTTCTTCCAAAACCGCGATGTGAATCGCGGGTCTCTATCTGAAACAATAGAACTCGGTACACCATGCAACCTTACAATCTGCGACACATACAATTCAAGTAAGTTTATCAAGTGAATAGTCGGTGCGTCTGGCATAAAATGAGCTGATTTAGTCAGTCTATCAACGATAACCCATACGGCATCTTTCTTACTCGGTGTCATAGGAAGACTGGATACAAAATCCATTGTAATTCTATCCCATTTCCATTTAGGTATCATGATTGGTTGAAGTAGTCCGGATGGTACCTGATGCTCAGCTTTCACTTGCTGACAGATTAAGCACTTGGAAACAAATTCAGATATATCCCGTTTCATGCCAGGCCACCAATAGAACTATTTCAAATCGTTATACATTTTCGTGCTACCCGGGTGTATCGACAGTCGACCATTATGGGCCTCACACAGAATCAGCTGTATCAAATCTGAGTTCTTTGGAACACACATTCGGCTTTTATAATTCAAACAATCATTTGCATCAATCTGAAAATCTGATTCTGCACCTTTTTCACATCGAATTCGACTTGCAATCAAATCTTTGTCAACTTTCTATGCATCACAAATTTGTTGAATAATCATCGGTCTTGCTTGTAACTCGACTATAATCGAACCATCACCAGACATAGCTACCTGTGCGTTCATTACATGAAGAGCAAACAATGATTTTCGACTTAACGCATCTGCAACAACGTTAGCTTTTCCCGAATGGTAGTCAATCACTAATTCATAATCTTTCAGCAATTCTAACCATCTGCGTTGTCTCAAATTTAGATCTTTCTGAGTCATCAAATATTTTAGACTTTTATGATCCGAATAAATGTGACATTTCTCGCCGAATAAAAATAGTGACGCCAAATTTTCGGTCATGAAAACAATGGCTGCTAGTTCCAGATCGTGAGTCAGATAATTTTTCTCATGCGGCTGCAATTGTCTCGAAGCGTAGGCTATAACCTTGCCGTCCTGCATTAAAACGCAACCCAACCCATTCAAGGAAGCATCACTAAAAACAACAAATTCTTTACCCGATTCAGGCTGAGCTAACACTGGAGCTTCAGTCAGAAGGGCTTTCAACTGCTCAAAACTTTTCTGACACCTTTCCGACCACTCAAACTTGACATCTTTCTGTAGTAGTTTCGTCAAAGGTGTAGCTATTACAGAAAAACCCTTTACAAATCGTCTGTAATATCCCACAAGGCCTAGGAAACTTCGAACCTCGAAAATATTCTTTGGTGGTTTCCAATCGAGTATAGCTGCTATTTTGTTTGGATCCACTCGAATACCTGATGCTGAAACAACATGACCCAAGAAGCTGACTTCATTCATCCAGAACTCACACTTACTAAACTTTGCATACAGTTGTTGATCTCTCAAAGTTTGTAGCACTAATCTCAAATGCTCAGCATGTTCGGTTTCATTTTTGGAGTAGATCAGTATATCATCAATAAACACTACTACAAACCGATCTAAAAACTGTCGGAAGACTCGATTCATTAGATCCATAAAAACAGCAGGTGCATTAGTGAGTCCAAAAGGCATAACCAAAAACTTAAAATGCCCATACCTCGTTCGGAACGTAGTCTTTGGCACATCTGTATCTCTGACTCGCAACTGATAATAGCCCGATCTCAAATCTATCTTCGAAAATACTGAAGCCCCCTTCAACTGATCAAACAAATCATCAATCCGAGGTAACAGGTACTTATTCTTTATAGTTACCTTATTTAGTTGCCGATATCGATACACATTCGCATAGTCCCATCTTTCTTTTTCACAAATAAAACCGGTGCACCCCAAGGAGAGAAGCTCGGTCGTGCAAAGCCCCTATCTGTCAACTCTTGCAACTGCACTTTCAATTCTTTTAATTCAGTAGGTGCCATTCGATACGGAGCTATCGAAATCGTGTCGCCCCGATGACTAATTCAATGCCGAACTCAATCTCTCGTCTCGGTGGTAAACCCAGAGTTCTTCAGAAAACACATCCGGGTATTCACATACAACTCGATACTGATTCAATTTGTTTCTCGGACAATTTATTATCCAAAGACATAAGCTAAATAAGCTTCGCACCGCTTTTCACATACTTACAGGCTAACATCGAAGATATTATCAGAGGGAAACCCATTTACATCACGAGATTTAATTTCGATGGTCTCACCGCTTTGACATCTCAAATCAATAAGCTTTCTTTTACAATTCATTACTGCCTCATGTGAAGTTAACCAGTCCATACCCAAAATTATATCAAATTCATCAAATGGCAACAACATTAAATCAGCTGGGAAGTAATAATCCCGAATCATCAACGGGCAACCCTACACACTTTATTAACAAGCACACATCTACCCAAAGGGTTAGACACACGAATCACAAACTCGGTGGACTCAACTAGCAGAGTCTTACCGAATACTAAAGTTTCACACACATATGAATGAGTCGAACCAGGATCAATTAGTGCAATCACAGTAGTATCATAAAGGGTGAAAGTACCGGTAATGACATCGGGGGAGGAATCATCCTCTCTGGCTTGTGCAGCATAAGCTCTAGCTGGAGCTCTAGCCTCAGATCGAACTGTAGTGTTCTTTGTTCCTTTCTCGACTACCACCTACATTGCACGAATGTGCGGGTGGTCGCCTCATCGACCGACGTGTTGCTCGGCTTAATGTCCCGAATCAGATTCGCTCTTTCATTAACATCGGACATTCTCTAATAAAATGATCCGACGATCCACATTTAAAGCAAGACCGATCATGAAATCTACAACTCCCAGAATGCCATTTCCCACAGTGCTTGCATTCAACTAGATTCTGTGAAAGTTACCAACACTGGCCATCGAGGTAGCTCGGGAGCCCACAAGAGGCCGATCCCGTCTAGGTAGATCTGTAGTAGCTTTATGTCGGTTGTAGTCATCTCTGAACTTCTTGAATGTGGGATGAAAGACCTTACCCGAAGATCTTTTACGAATGTCTCTAGCTTCTGTCTCAGCCTTTCTTTTCTCTTTCCCGAGCTCTTCAGCTTTGCAAGCCCGCTCAACTAGTGTCACAAACTCTTGAATTTCAAAAATGCCAACAAACATCTTTATATCTTCATTCAGGCCATCTTCAAATCTTTTGCACATAATAGCTTCAGTAGAAACACACTCTCTAGCATATCTGCTGAGCCTGACAAATTTCCATTCATATTCCGTCACGGTCATTCGCCCCTGTTTTAGCTCAAGGAACTCCTTTCGTTTTTGAGCAATAAATCTTTGACTGATGTATTTCTTACGGAATTCATTCTGGAAGAAATCCCATGTCACTTTTTTTTTCTAACTACGATACTAGTGTATTCCACCAGTGATATGCAAAGGTCCCGCAAATAAAGATATAGCACACTTAAGGCATTCATCTGGAGTACAAGATAGCTCATCAAGTACCCGAATAGTGTTATCAAGCCACATTTCGGCTCGCTCTGCGTCATCATCATCATTGGCTTTAAATTCTTCGGCCCCAAATTTCCTGATTTTATCAATCGGGGCCTACTAGATCTCATCGGATCTATCATCTGAAAGTCTTTGAAGGAATCGGAGTTGGATTATTCGGGGTGGGGTTGGTATACTGATCGATTAGTCTCAATAAACCGGGTAAACCACTCGTTCATCATCCGATAGAAGGCTTGTTTAGTCTCCCCCTCGTGGCTACCCGAAACGGGTCGAGAGTCTACCGGCACTGATCTGTGTGCACGGTCAGGCGCTACACTCTCTACATCATCCGCTACGGCTCTTTCAGGATCAATGTCCATTTACTATATAAAACAAAGCTCAGGCTGTCAGTGTCACTATCAATATATGATAAAGGCATGTATAGCTAGACTCACACGCGCTACGGTAGTCCTAGAATCGACTAAACCGTAAGCTCTGATACCAATCAAATGTAACACCCCTAACCCGTATCCGTCGCCGAATTGGGGTTAAGAGGCATTACTACACTATACTCAATTTCGAAAAAGGATTTCAATTGAATTCAAGTATAGGCAATGCAATCATTTTCATATTGTATAACATTACAACCAATTAAAAAAAATAAATAAATAAAAATTAAAAGTATGACGAGTTTTACTACCCGTCCTTTATACACACAAATGTTTGAATCACATAATTTAAACTTTCACGGTGTATATATATATATTTACATATATGTATATTAGACCCATATCTCAACTTATGCCAAATTATCACATATATCGAGTATCGACCAAAATTCATATAATATAAGCCAAGTTTCATTTATAATACAATAATACATACACATATTAAAATCAATTGAACCATTTCACCATTTAATAATCAATTACACATATAACAACATATTAGTATACCCCTTGACCGAATATACTATTGCACCTTTCATTTTAATTCGTAATTCACCAACCGAGAAACATGTTCATTTCTTATCCTTAATAATGACATTTTAATATCTATAATTATTAATCAACTATTCTTATAATTATATATATACTAGACCAGACAAAACATTTCACAAAATTTAATAGCCAATATCACATACGGTATTGAAAATGGTTATTATGAACAAATAACTTATTACAATAAATAAGGAACAAACCTACTTCTTTACCATTTATAAAACCATGCGCATGTGACTATTATAAATAAAATATAATTATCACATAGCCAACTTACTTAAGCATATCATTATTTAATTCTTACTAAACCTATCAAGTATATGATATTTGCCAAGGTCGAAACACATGTATTACTAAATTATCATTAGTAAACATAACAAATAAGTACACTTAAATTTACCTTAATCACGATCATACATGCATAAAAAAAAATATGGTAAACATGGTTCACGTATAAACCAAAAACTAAGACTAAATTTTCTAAAACCATCACCTAATATATATATATATATAAATATACATATATCAATAGCAACTTCCATATATATAATATAGGTCATGATCGAATTTAAAGCATCCATTAACAATATGAATAAGCTATGAGATTCAAAACATAAAAACGATACATTACCAAAAGAAATAGCCATTTTCGCAAGCCTATATTTATATACAAGATCAAACATCATATGTTTCAAAACTTAGTCTAACTATACATGCCTTCAAAATCATAACCAAAATTTAAAATACCAAAAAGGAGGCGATAGTGTGGTTGACTTTCTTGACGATCCCTCTCGAGCCCGTAGCTTAATCAAAATCTATAAAACAGAGGAAAACATTTCACACCAATAAGCTTACTAGCTTAGTAAGTCCTAAGCTCATGATAATATAACATTTAAACATTTAAGCAATTAAAACATTCAACTTATAACATTTCACATAAACATTTAAGTATATTTATTTATACAAGGCCGATTACTAATAGTTAATTAACCTAAGTAATTGTACTTCATTTCCTTCAACCTACATCTCCTTGAAGCTCAAATAAGTATATTACAAAAATCACATGCTCCAATTCGTATAAGTATAGCATTCATATCAACCATGTTGTCTCACTAAAATCTCCTTTATTCTTAGCATTTCTACTTGAAGGCCGAATTTCCATAATAGTACATTCAAACTCGAATTCAATCATATAATACTCATACACATCAATCTTAGCCTTAAACATATATAACACAATTCCATAGTATTAACTTGACTCAAGTAATATAAAACATAACATACCTTACGTGCTTACCTGAACCGTTAGCTAGATACATTAGTTATGATTTGCCTTAAATAATATTCGGTTTCTCCTTTATAAAACACATCACCAAAGATCAAGCACGCTGGCGATAAAGCCCGATAAGTAACACCGCGCACGAGGCTGCTGGGCTCGAGAGCCCGAAAGTAGTCACTGGCACTAGGCCTGCTAGGCTTAAAGCCTGAAATAAATCACCGGCACTAGGCCTGCTAGGCTTAGGGCCCGAAACATATCAATACGATAAATCATTTCATACACCTTTCATAACTATATCACATATCCAATTCAACTAAGTTTATTTACATTAAACAACTAAAACCATTCTAATATACTTATATACATTCGGCTATGACATAAATATGTACTAAAATTTATTAAACATTATCATATAATAGGTTCATAAATAATTCTTCAATACATTATAGCTTAAGGACTTACCTCGGTTGTCGATAGACCGTGTAAATCGGCTATTCGAGAACTTTTGTCTTTCCCCGATCCAATTCCGTTTTTCTTTGTTCTTGATCTAAACACATTAAAATTTAGCCCATTCAAGCACATTTCATCTCAATTTAATCCAAAAACACTTAAATAAACAAATTACCATTTTGCCCCTAATGTTTCCCATTTTTACAAATTTGTCCTATTTACACAAAACACAAAATATGCAAAATCTCCCAACACCATAGCTAGGCCGAATTTTCTACATAGCCATATGAATCCTTGCCTCTCATTTATTTTGCATTTTAAATCTCTCACAAATTTATTTTTTTAGTTTAGCACTATTTACTCCAAATCACCAAAATTTTCAATACAAAACTTGTAAATCTTTAACATATATTAAATCTAAAACCATCAAATATCAAAACCATATAAGCATGTTAATGGCCGAATCCTATATACATAATATTTTCAAAAATTTAAACATGGGTCGGGTAATATACGAAGCAACGATCTCAAAAACGTAAAATTATCAAAACTAAAAACCGACCATACCTTAATCAAGCTCCTAACTTGCCAAATTTAAGCTTTCCTTACACCTTTTCTTTAGCTAACAATCGGCCATGAGAGAATGAAGAAGATAGTGGTCTTATTTTATGTTTTATTTAACATATATATTAATATTATTATAATATACTAACATAATTTTATTTTAAAATTTTACTAACATATAATATGTAGTTGGCGTGGGCCATTGCCGTCCCTTATCATAGTTTATGGGCTAATTGCCCCTTTAGGACACCCACTTAAAAAACCACAATCAATTTAGTACTTGTCACTTTAGCACGCAACTTTTACGCTTTTCTCGATTAAATCCTTTTTATCAAATTAAGCACTTAAACGATAAAATTTTTTTCTACGAAATTTTCACACACATTAATCCACATATAATAAACACAGAATATAATATTAAAATATTTATCGGGCTCGGATTCGTGGTCCCGAAACCACCGTTCCGATTAGGGTCAAAATTGGTCTGTTACAGAATGAACACAAACTGATACTTTAGTTTTTAAATATTAAGGAGGGTTTTCAATGAAAACATGGTTTTCGAAAAACACTTCAATGTGACACGCCAGATTTGGGTCTAACTTCTGGGCTGGGTTTGGGGTGTTACATTGGCACCCCGTGCAATCTACAAATCTCAGATATGTACAATTCAGCTAATCTATCAAGTGAAAAGTCTATACGTACCGGAATAAAATGTGCAGATTTAATCAAACTGTAACATCCTGGAAATGGGCCTATGCATTTTTGATTTAATTATACGAAATGGCATGTCTTATGTGTTATGAATGTATGGTGAACATTTTTGGAAACTTGGAAATGTAAGGAAATGACTTGGAAATGGAAGGAAATGTCTTGTCTTGGAAATGTAAGGAAATGACTTGAAATGGAAGGAAATGTCTTGTCTTGGAAATGTAAGGAATGACTTGGAAATGTAAAAAATGACTTGAAATGTAAGGAAATGTCTTGTCTTGAAAATGTAAGGAAATGTCTTGGAAATGTAAGGAAATGTCTTAGAAATGTAAGGAAATGCTTTAGAAATGTCAAGTTTAAAGTTTAAAAGAGGGACATGAAGCAAGGTGGTCTTAAGAGAAAATGTATGTGAAATATGATATACAAATAGCCTTGCTAAAATGGCTACAAGGCGCCACTTAAGGGCCTAGCAAGTGACGCCACATACATAGGCAAATGGGCCAAGGATCGAGTCGCATGGGAAGCAAATAAAGAATTTTATTTTTGCTAAAAGGAGCAGAGAGGTGGACGGCATTAAGGCTCTTAAAAGAGGAGTTTTATTCTCTTTAAAATTCGGCAAATAGATAGATAATGATGGGTTATTATTAGTATTATTTTTATTAAGAGATAAGAGATAATTGATGGATTAAATTCTTTTAATTTGAATATATTGATAATTAAAGAGATAAAGCTATCAAAATAGAAGAGTGATGGCCAAGTAAGGGATTCTAAGTTAGTAATTTCGGCTACTAAAGGAAAAGAGGGCCATTCATTCTTTCTTTCAACTCTCTTTCTGCCAAATTCTCTCTAGCAAATAACTCCTCTCTTCTCTTTTATTTTTGCCAAGCCGAAATACCTTGTGCTCTAGCTGAATCCTCCATCTTTATTCTTCTTTCTCTTTTCTTTCTACCAATCAAAAAGCCGAAATCAAGATCGTTCTAGCCTACATAGCCAAATATTGTTAAAGGTTCAAGCAAGGATTGTCGATTCCTAAAGTAAGGGTAAGATCTCATTCGGTTTCATCCTTTTTCTTTTAAGATTTGCCGAAATCTAGAACTAACCCCATTAATATCTTATTGCTGAAACTTTGAAGAGATCTTTCGGGACTTACTAAGTGTCGACTACAAGGAAGAAGAAGTTCTTTTCCCGAAGGTACACCATAGGCCGCGTGTTCCCTAGTTATTTGGTGAGTTTCGGGATTTAAAATCCACAAGGTAAGTGTCTATAGCATTCGGCCAAGGGCCATCTATGATGATTTAATGTTAGAATCGAATCTAACATATGTGTATAGGTATTTCGATAGATAATTAAGACAAGGGATACTTTCAGGATTTGAAATCGCAAGGTGAGTGCATAAGTACAATCGGCCAAGGTCTATTTTGGTAATTAGATCTATTCTTTATTTGTTTAAAAAGCCGAGAAACTAATCAAGTTAAATGATCTAGCATTGGCCGATTGAAGGGAGGAGTAGCACAAAGTTTTGGGATTTGATTTATAGTGAAATCGGCACCAAGGTAAGTTTTGGGTTACAACAATCCTAATAGGATTTGGTTTTATGGCCGAATGGTCTTCATTAAATTTTTAAGTAATGGCCGAATGTAGGGAATAAGGATCTAAGGCTTTAGATCAGATTTTCGGGATTTGAAGTGAAGTTGCTAAGTTAATCAGGTGTGTACCCCACACTAATCTTAATAGATTTATGGCTTAAACTTGATATATGTATTAATATGAAAGTGTAAGAATGTGGCTAAGGTACCATGTTATGGTACAAAGTACTGTGCACGCGTTTCCTACTCCTACTAGGATTATGAAATATGTTATATTTAACATGTGATAAGTGATAAGAATGTGAAATTTGGCATGTTAATGCATAATATGTATGATATGGGGCATATGGGTTATTGAAAAGGGGAAGTGAATGTGGTGACCTAAGATCACGATATTTGAATGTGGTGATCTAAGACCACGAGATCTAAATGTGGTGACCTAAGACCACGATATCTGAATGTGGTGACCTAAGACCACGATATCTGAGTGTGGTGACCTAAGACCACGAATACTCATAAGGGCGATGAGCACGTCGACTGCAGCGACTGCCTTCGATGGTGTGTAGCGGATGGACTAAGACCACAAATGCGATGACCTAAGACTGCGATATGGAGTGTAGCGGATGGAGGGTTGACTTAGTAGTCCCCACGGTGTGCAGGATGGTACGGGTGATGTGTAGCGGATGGCATATAGGTTTGGGTTCGGGTTGCATCATTTGTTTATATCTGATTTATGAATGTGTATGTAATATGATAATGTATGCCTGAATTGTTAAATTTTAGTGTTAGTTACACATTGATTCTGTTGACTCACCCCGTTGTGGGAACATTTTTTTCAAGTGACGATCAGTAATAGACCGGGTCGGTAGGAGCTTAAAGGTGGCCATGCTTAGCAAGGAATTTTATTTGGACATTTTATTTTTATTTAAGTATTTTAAATTATTTGGGTTTATTTGATGTAATAAGGCCATAGTTGAGCTATTTTACATTTATTTTATTTATTATGTTTACAAATTTTTATCAATTAAAATTTAAGTAAATTTCTTTTAAACTAAACCCTAAATGTTTTGACACCTAAGATAAAGGGATTTCAATATAAGATAACCTTGTTTTCAACTCGAGCCCAACCCAATTCGAACTTTCTCCCAAAATCACTTAAAGTTTTTCAAAGTGCAAACGAATTTGAACCGGTTTTCTTCGAGGAGCATACCAGATCCAGTCAAGGCTCGTGGGCCAGGTTTGGGGTGTTTCACAATCGATCAAAAACAACCCAAATAGCATCTTTTTTTTCAATGATAAGGGTAACCCCAATACGAAATCCATCGTAACTCTATCCCATTTCCACTCAGGTATCATCACTGGCTGCAATAGTCCCGAAGGCACTTGATGTTCGGCTTTGACTTGTTGACAAACCAAGCATCTTGACACAAATTCTGAAATGTCTCGTTTCATGTCCGACCACCAGTACATCTATTTCAAATCACTGTACATCTTAGTACTCTCCGGATGAACATTTAAGCAACCACTGTGTGCTTCGTGCAAAACTTTCTGTATAAGCTCGGGATTCCTCGGCACACAAACTCTACCACGAAATAGTAAACAGTCATCGAATCCAATCTGATACTCTAAATCAATCGAGGACTCACACTGTACTCTTTTAGCTTGCAATTCATTATAAATTTCTGACCCTCGCAAATTTGCTGAAGAAATATCGGTTTAGCTTTTTCACTCAGCCAAAATCGAACCATCATCAAACAATGTCAATCGTGTGTTCATCGCTCTCAAAGCGAACAAAGATTTTCTACTCAGAGCATCCGCGACTACATTCGCTTTCCCCAGATGATAATCAATCACTAACTCATAGTCTTTCAACAACTCGAGCCATCTTCCTTGTCACAAATTCAAATCTTTGTGAGACATTAGATACTTCAAGATATTGTGGTCGGTAAAAATATGGCATTTTTCACCGAACAAATGATGTCGCCAGATTTTCAATGTGAATACAATAGCAGACAACTCTAAGTCGTGCATCAGATAATTCTTTTCATGTGTTTTTAACTGTCTGGAAGAATAAGCTATCACTTTGCCTTCTTGCATTAAAACACATCCCAAACCGTTCAATGACGCATCACTGAAAATCACAAACTCTTTACCTGACTTAGGCTGAACTAAAATTGGTGCTTTAGTTAATAGTGCTTTCAATTGTTCAAAACTCTGTTGACATTTCTCGGACCACTCAAACTTCACATCTTTCTATAACACTTGAGTCATCGGTATAGCAATCATCAAGTACCCTTTTACAAAATTTTGATAGTAGCCAGCTAATCCCAGAAAACTTCTGACTTCAGATATGTTTCTTAGTAGTTTCCAGTCAATAACTGCTGAAATCTTACTCGGATCAACTCGGATGCCTTCCGCCGAAACAATATGTCCCAAAAATCTAACTTCTCTGAGCCAAAACTCGTATTTTTTGAATTTAGCAAACAGATTTTTATCTCTCAATGTTTGTAACACAATCTTTAAATGCTCAGCATGCTCAGATTCGTCTCGAGAATAAATCAGAATGTCATCAATGAATACAACTATGAATTTATCCAAATATGGTCTAAAGATTCTATTCATCAAATCCATGAATACTGCAGGAGCTTTAGTTAATCCGAACGGCATAACAAGAAATTCATAATGTTTGTACCTTGTTCTGAACGCAGTTTTTGGCACATCTAAATATTAACCCGCAACTAATAATAGCTAGATCGCAAATCATTCTTTGAAAATATTGTTGCTCCTTTCAACAGGTCGAATAAATCATCCATTCTCAACAAATGATACTTATTCTTAATTGTAACCTTGTTTAGCTGTCAATAATCAATACACAGTCTCATTGATCCTTCTTTCTTCTTTACAACAAAACTGGCGCACCCTAGGGCGAAAAACTAGGTCGTGCAAAACCTCTATCTGTTAACTCTTACAATTGAGCTTTTAACTCTTTCAATTCTGTCGGAGCCATTCTGTATGGAGCTATCGATATAGGTGATGTTCCCGATACTAACTCAATAGCAAACTCAACTTCTCTGACTGGTGGCAACCCAGGTAATTCTTCTGGAAACACATATGGATATTCACAAACCACTGACACTGATTCAATCTTCGATTCAAACACTTTTGTATCAAGTACATAAGAAGGGTAAGCATCACAACCTTTCCTCACATATTTCTGAGCTAGCATCGTCAATATCACAATAGGTAACCCACCCGAATCATCGATTTCAATATGAAGAATGTCATTATTATGACATTTCAACTCAATAGTCTTTCGTCTACAGTTTACAACAGCATCATGCAGAGTCAACCAATTCATACCCAAGATCACATCGAATTCAACAAACGATAAAAGCATCTAATCAGCCAGAAAACAGTTACCCCGAGTCATCAGAGGACAATTCATGCAAACTTTATCAACTAAAACATATTGTCCTAAGGGTTTGATACTTTAATCACAAATTCAATTGATTCAATAGGTAAACTCTTACTAGACACTAAATTCTTACAAACATATGAATGAGTCGATCCAGGATCAATCAAAGCAATTACATTAGTGTCATAAAGAGAAAATGTACCGGTGATAACATCTGGTGACGATGCATCCTCGCGAGCGCAAATAGCGTAGGCTCTGGCTGGCGCTCGAGTCTCAGATCTCACAGTAGAGCCCTTTGTCGCACCTTTGCTACTAGTCACGTTTCCAGTATTTCGAGGTGTCCTCCCTCTGGCAGCTGTATTACTCAGCCTTGCATTCAGAAATTTGTCTTTATTAGGTAACTCAGGGAAATAATGAATAAAATGATCTTGTGAGCCACATCTAAAATAGGCTTTAGTATTCGTCCAATAGTCTCTAAAATGTCGTCTTCCACATTGTTGACACTCAGGTTTGTTAGTTTTGACACTACCAACACTCGATACTGAAGTAGCCTGAGTTTTGGACTTGTGTGTTGCTTCCCACTATCTCTGTTGGAATACCCCATTGAAGCAGTCGAACGATTATACGAATCCATTGATTTCTTTGAAGAAGAAACATAGGGTTTACTCATTGACCTCTTTCTCGAATCTCTAGCCTCAAAATTGGCTTTTCTATTTTCTTTGCTAAACTCCTTAGCTTTCCAAGCTCTGTCGACTAACATAAAAAATTCTTTCAATTTCAGAATTCCAACTAGAAGTTTAATGTCTTCATTCAACCCGTTTTTGAACCGCTTACACATAATTTCTTCAGTAGAAATATACTCTCGAGCATACTTAATCATAAAAATTCTCTTTCGTACTCGGTCACAGTCATACGATCCTATTTTATCTCTAGAAATTCTTTGCACTTTTGATCAATAAATCATTGGCTTATGTATTTCTTTCTGAACTTAGTCTGAAAGAATTCCCATCTGACTCATTCTCTCGGCACCACAGATATCAAAGTGTTCCACCACTGATATACAGTATCTCTGAGAAGTGATACAGCACATTTAACACATTTTGCTGGCATACAAGACAGTTCATCAAATACCCGGATCATATTCTCAAGCCAAAACTCGGCTCTCTCAGGATCATCTTCAACTGTAGCTCTAAACTCTTCAACCCTATACTTTCAAATTTTATCCACAGGTGGCTTGTTCATATACAAGGGTTCCAAACCTTGAGGAGCTACGGTAATGGTTGGAGAATAGGTGGGGATGGAGGTTGCTCAATAGTCGGATTTGTTCAGAAAAACTCACTAAACTATTCGTTCATCATTTGGAAGAAGGCTTCCTTGACCTCTCCTCCACGAGCCTCAGATACGGGTATCGATTCAGACGGTGCTGCTCCGTAAATGGAGGCTAGCGCATGACTTTCTACATCATCAGAAACTGCTCAATTAGGATCCATTTCTATATGAAAACATAATTTAAAACTGTCAAGAGATATCACACTATCATAGGTTATACATGGCATGTATAGCTAGACTCACACACGCTACGTTAGTCTGAGAATCGACTAAACCGTAACTCTGATACCAATAATGTAACACCCTTAACCCATATCTGTCATCGGAATAGGGTTTCAGAGCATTACTGGACTTATCAATTAAATAATCATACGATTTTCATATCCAAAAAAATATCATTCAAATACAATCATATAGTCCCTAATATGAGCTCTCGGGGCCTAAAACAAGCATTAGAAGCGGTTCGAGACAAAATCGAGAACTCAGGGAAATTTTTGGAAAACATAGAAAATTTTCAAAATATAGGGGACACACGCCCGTGTGGCCTGGCCGTGTGGACATTTGAAATGGGATCACATGGTCGTGTCCTAGCCCATGTAATTTAAACATAATATACTAATAAGTAAGCTCATATGACTAATAAGTATAACTTACCATTCATTCACAATTTAAGTAATTTAAACATAATCACAAGGCTAAAAAATATTCATCCACATAGTAAATCATGAAACTAACAAATTTCATGGATTCAATGCTCATATGGTTTACGTACATGCCTGCATTGATACATATCAATCTCTTACACTTTCATATCATTAATATACACGTTGAACCATTTGGAATAACATTGAATACTCGGGAATCTCGCACCCTAAGTACCAATACATGGTCGAAACCATCTCAATCTCATATCTTATATGTAAATGCTCATCTCGAGCTATCACCGGGTCTGCTCACACAAGCTAACGGTCAAGACATAACTACACGGTGCTGCTCACACAAGCTGATGAGTAACCGCAACACATGCCGAAAAACTCAGCCATCGATAGAACGTACGGACCAGCACCCAAAACACAATAACCCCTAAAGACATGTCATTTGTATCCTATCTATTCCTAAGGTTCAACCGGGATTCCACACGTCTCCAAATCTTCGTCAAATAGTTTCGTGAAGTCGTATTCATCAATTATGTAATAATAAAGCATTTAATACACAATCACCTTAATGCTTATTAACGTACGAACTTACCTCGAATTTACACGAAGAAAATCGAGCTATCAATCCACTATTTTGTTTTTCCCCCGATCTAAATCCGAACGTTGCTTTTCTTGATCTATATATAATCAAATTTAACTTATTTAAATATCATTCTATTCAAATTAAACCAAAAATCATATTATGGTAAAAGTACACTTTTACCCTTTTAAATTTTGAATTCTTTACAATTAATCCCTAGCTCATAAAATTAAAACTTCATGTAATTCCATTTCAACCCATACTAGTCAAATTCTATATAAACTTATAGCAACCCAAAATTTTCATTATTTCACATATTTCACCATGAATTTTACACATTTTACAAATAAATCCCTAATTTGCAATTTCGACCAAAATCACTTAACAAATGTTGTTTATCTAATAACAACCATTCATTTTCCACCATTAAACTTCAAAACACATACATATTCATCAATGGTAAAACCCTAGAGTTTTAACAGTTTTGCAAATTAGTCCCTGGGCTAGCTAGATTAAACTACAACGACTCCAAAAACATAGAAATTATTAAAAACGGGACGAAATCACACTTACATGCACAAGGAGACTTGGTCAAACCTTGAAACCTCTTCAATGGAGTTTCTAAGTTTTATTTTCGGTGCATGAAAGCTTGTTTGGAAGATGACATTTTGTTATTCTTTAGTTTACTTAGCTTATTTATTCATTTACTTATTTAACCTTTGTTATTTATCATTAAAATTTAATTAATTATGCACATAAATGTCCACTCATATTTCAAATGGTCTAATTTCCACATAAATCCCTTAACTACTTAATTTCATAGCCATTCTTAACTATTTAATTTCATAGCCATTTAGTACCTTTAACTTATAGAACTCCAATTTTGCACATTTTTTAATTTAGTCTTTTTTATCGAATTGAGCATTCAAACGATAAAATTTCTTAACAAAATTTTTATACAATCATACTATCATGCTGTAGACCTCAAAATAATAATAAAATAAATATTTTGACTTCGAGTTTGTGATCCCGAAACCACTGTTTCGATCTAACTAAAAACGAGTTGTTACATAAAATAAGTATGTAATTACAATCATCTATTTAAGCATACAATTACAAAATTATACCAACAATATCGCGCATCGGTATGTTCACTTTGCGACCTAGTAGAGTGATGAGTGATGGAAAATAGCAATAAGCTTTTTTCCTACTACACACTTCCAAATTTTGTTAAGAATTATTCTTCCCATATTAAACGACTTTCCAGTCAATATACAATATGGGAGAATCATCTGATTTATCGAAATAGTGCAGCTGTATATATAATACTTATTGTTCGAATAGAATAAAACCATACATTTGCTTCTAGGGATAAATTTCCTTCGGCAATAACGAGTACTTTGTCTCAAGGTTTTCCAATTGGCTTTTGGAATCGTGACTATTCTCAAAACATCTTGAATCGTCTCTTCATTGGCATTTTCTTCCATGGCCGAATAATCATCATTATCAACATCAAGTAAACTAAATATGACAGTAATCACTGTTGATGATAAAGACAACTCTTTTCCACGCACATGGAATGTTGTCAACGTTGATGAATTTAAATGGGCATAGAACTCTCGGACAATGTCTTCATCCGGAGAAGATCGAATATAACAAAATAATTTTCATCCCAGTTTCTCAATAGTTTTTTGAATGAGTGTCGGTACATCATACTCACTGACAAATTGGAAACCTTTATCCGGGAACATGGGTTTTTTTCTTAAAAATTCTGATATATCTTGCCTTTATACCAGTCGTTCAAAACCAAGGTTGGATTTCATCAACTTGAGTATTCAAATTCTTCCTTTTCCGAATCATTTTTTGCCTTGACAAAATTAATCGAGACAAAACCACTTTATTAGAAAAATAATACCCAATTGCCTCAGAGATAGGGCAAGGTGTGCGAACACAGGATTGCCGAATGGTTGAGGGAAGTTGCTGCGAATCGACAACGGCTGTCGAGGGGTGCTGCTGCTATCCACGATGGTGCAAAGGGAAGGGCCTTCTGCCGTGGTAGTGCACAGAGAAGCGGCAGGTTGCGCAAGTGCCTGCTGCTACGCGGTGCGAGGGCATGCAGCTAGTGCACTGTGGAGTGGTAGGTCACACAATGGCTTGTTGTCATGGGATCGCAAGGGCACGTAGGATGCAAAGGCTGCTGCTAGCAGCTGGCGGTGGCACAAGCGACGTGGGCTGCTTGGATGGCGCGGATGTGTGATGGCAGTAAGGAGGAGTGGCGACAGTTGGAAAAAAAAAAAAACAGAAAAAGAAAAGAAAAAATAGAGAAGAAAAGAATAATAATAATAACAAATAATTAACCCTAATTTACTTAGGTAAAAAAAAATTAACCTAATTCTTTTTTAATTAGTAGTTTATTATTAATTACCAATTTATTTATTCACAAAATTATTTATTAATTTTATTTTCAAACTACTAAAAATAAATTTTTTTTTATTAAAGATAACAATCTTCCGGCATAAAATTTTCAAGGATCGGTTAAAGTAAGTGAAGTGTTTTTCCACTCAACTTGACATGTCCAATAATGTTTCTGTCGTTGGCCGTTAAATTTAAACTTACGTCCTTTATTTCTCGTAGCTCGACTATTCCATACGTGAAAACCTAATTTTTAGTAAAGGGTCCTAACCATCGAGATTTGAGTTTACCTTGAAAGAACTTCAACTTAGAATTGAATAGAAGGACCTGTTGACCAACTTCGAACACACGGAGTCAAATGTGCTTGTCATTCCATCCATCTCTTTAATCTTTCTTTGAAGATCTTGGCATTCTCGTAAGACAACATTCTTAGTTCTTTTAACTCGTTGAGTTGTAACATCCGTTTATCTCTGACATGCTTCAAATCTAGATTCACCTACTTGAGGTCCCAATAAGCCTTATGCTCGAGTTCCAATGGCAAATGGCAGGCTTTTCCATATACTAACCTGTAAGGAGACATACCTAAAGGAGTCAAATTGAATTTCGGTTAGGTAATTCCATTGAATTAGTGCTTAACTTAAGTACAGGGACTAAATTACATAAGTGGTAAAAGTGCATATTACTAAAGAATTATAATTAGAACTTAAAATAAAGGTTTAAAATCACAAATATACATTAATTTATGATCACATAGTCGGTTAATGAATTATATATGCATGTTATATTATAAAACATTGAATGAATAAATAAATAGATTATAAAACAAAAATAATTAAAACAAAAATAAAACTTAGTTAGTGGAAATTAAAAACATCGTTCTTTTCCTTTTTACAAACTGAAACCAAGGGTTGGGAGAAAGAAGAGAGAACGCAGGGATAGGGACTCAAGCTTTTAAATTTTAAAATTTAAATTGTTTAGTGTAATTTAGTCTTTTTTTTTTTACTTTTTATGTTTTCAGAATTTCGGTGCCTCGAGCTAGTTGATTCATATTGGACCGTCGGCCCGATTTCACATACCAAGCCCAGTTCAATCAATTTTTGGGTCTTGGTCTCGGTTTTGGGCTCTCATGCCCAATTTATGATCTCATGTCCGATTTTCAAGTTCAATTGCCCATTAGACTAATTGTCTGACTTGAAAATTAATTTCCAAAAATATCAAATTAATTTTAATTAATTTGATTAATTTAATTTTAATTTATCAAAACTAATTTTCCCAAAAATCACTTAGATTTTCCAAATTAATTTTTCAAGAAAATTCTTTAATTAAATTTTCTAGTTGAACAATTCTTACAACCGTCCAATTTAATTCCACATCGAATAAATCGACTCAATTAAATTATTTCCAAATCGTAGAATTTTCTTCTAATTCAAAATATGATCTGATCTAGCTTTAATTGAGCTAGCAGAGGACCAATCGGACATATACAATTAGGCTTTAGTAATTGCAATTATGTCCAGAAGCATCGTTCTGATAATTCACAATTACTTAATCATAGAGTCAGTCCACAATAAGTATCATGATTGAAAACTTCCTTATTGTATACTCCTTACAAAATCAATTCATCCAACTACTTTGTCCAATGACCTCGTCATGTGTGTGTTACCCTCATATGATACTTGATTCCTTTGAGTTAAATTCATTCACTCAATACAATCATATTTTATCTTATAGTCATCATTGTGTCTTCTTAATGTTTAATATGATCACCATCAATAAATGAATGTGATAAAATGCTCGTTCAAGAACAAGCAACCCATGGCCACATTCAATATTTATCAATCCACACAATGCCAACTAAAGGATACCGTTAACTCTTTAATTAAGCTATGAATTCCACTGTTGCTAATAAAGTCATGTCATACACAAGTCATGTACCCAACATACCGACTATTGGGTCGATCATCTTTAAAGCATAAGCCTCCACTTATATCAAAGCACATGAGTTACATACGCATGGTTAGTAACTAACTCGGGATTTAGGTAAATCACACCATGAATGTCACAAGTGAATTAATTCACAAACGAATTCAAAATTAATTCATCTCGGATCCAGTCCAATGTTTCATTCTACCAATGAATACATATATATCTCTACCTGTGGAGTCAACTATTCTGATAGCCAAGGCTAGTCATCTCCTCAATTGGAATTGTAGATGACATAATAATCCTTCTCAGTATTTGAATTAAATGCTCACTTTGATTATTTTACGAGATTACAGACTCGTTTAGATTATCTACTGAAGTAAGTTGTCTTTCTCGCAATATAAACGTTCTTACAATACCACTTATCATCAGTTTGAACTTAGATAATCAATGAGGTAATATGTTTTTGTCACAATTTCACTATGCATGCAAAATATGAAAGACGGAAATACAAAAGACATAACAGGGAAATGTGAAATTTATTTATTCATAGTTTAAATACATAGAAAATAATTACATGTTTACTACAATATGGACACATTTCCCAACACATACTACCAAATAGCAGGATCTCTATCATCAACAACAAGGATCGAATTCCGAGTATTACAGGTTGTGTATTCTCTTGGATTTTGGTTCATTTTTTTTTTTACTTGTCTTTAGGTTTGTTCCTTTCTTCTATGCCTAAAAGTGTGTTCAATTTATGGGTCAATTGGAAATAGATCAATAAGTCTACGTTCATAAACCTTGAAAATCACAAAAATAATAAAATTAAAATTAACAAAAAAAACAAACCAATTTGCAAAAAAAATTTATCTTCACAAATAATGACAAAATACAGTCTTTGGCAACGATGCCAAAAACTTGTATTGGGGTTACGTGCAAGTGTACAGGGACTGAATATGTAAATTATTTGCAAAGTAAACTATAAAACAATTTGGAATATAGCAAGTAAAAGAATAATGTTGTTGAGAGACAAAAATTATAATATGAATGTAATCAAATTTCAAATACCCACAAAATAAAATAACACATATTACAAAAAAAAAAAGTAATTGCAACAGAAAGATTAAACACAAGATTTAATAAACATAACATGAGTAGACTATAACAAGTATTTCACATAACAAGAGTTTATTGGCAGTTATAAAAAGAATATGAAAATTCATTAAACCCAACTTTATATTAAGCATAGGCTTCTCTCAAAGTCCTATTGTGTCCCTAAGTCACCTTGCATATGTCTATGTCAAACTAACCTAGAAATCACCCTTTTGGGCCTTTTATACAGTTTATGCATACAACAATCATCTTTCGATTTTGACATGCTATGCACCCTTTAGGTCTTTTGTCTATTAACTATTATCTCTTCTTAGATTGAATAGCTAATTCATTAACCTACAATGTTGGCCTTACATTTATAAGCATTAACATGAATTAAATCTAAATGAATAAAACAATCATTTGCATAGAATATTCATAATATAAAAACCAATCAACTCAAATCATGATTCATACCCATTCTAAATAAGCAAAATTAAGTCATGTTTTATTAAATTGAAAACATAAAGATGAGATGCAAACATGTCTTTCAACACAGAAAACAACAATTAACAATAAAGAGAAAAGGTAGAAGAGTAGCCGAGGGGGTTATCCAATTCCATTGCAAAATAAGAAAATAAAATAGTTAGACTGCAAAGGGTTATATGTGACTGCTCCTTGTGGCTTCTCATGGTGGCTCTCCTCCTCTTTTACACTAAATTACATATACACTCTCAAGTCATACTTTCTAGCTACTCTCATTCTCGGCAAGAGTTTTTTTCCTTATTCTGTGGCAAGCAAATGCTTAGTAAGCCATAAGGAAAGCAAAGAACACTCAAATGCCTTTTTCTTTGAAAATTGGTATGTTTAACTGATGAATGAAGGTCTCCTTTTATACTTGTTGAGTCCCCAACATCCCTTGCTATTTTTAGCAAGGGAATGTTTGATTTTCTCCATTCATTCTTCCATCCCTTGATGTGTGGAGGAATAGGTGGCGGCATGGATATTTTTAGCAATGGTGGTTGCTTGATTTCCTCCTTTGTGTGGTCAACCCTTACTTGGTGGAAAGGTGGTTGGTTTGACTACTATTTTTAGCATTAGTGTGGATGGTTGAGGCTTGAATCAAGGGGAGAGGTTGTTGATTCTTGTTTAAGAGAGAGTGAAGGTTGAATTTATTATTTTTAGGAGTTGAATGGTTGGCATTTGAGTGGTGGAGGATGTTGTAACACATGGTTTGTGCAAGTGTACACAGTTATTATCAAGTAATAAGTAAGTATAAGAGTTATCATCTCCACAATAGTTTTGATTGGTTGATGTTAAGTAAAAATAATTATCTAGATGAAAAATGATCCCTAATGCAAATTAATCTAAGGTGATGATTAATTAAAATGGATGAGGTGGATTTAGCAACAGAATTCACAAGATTTCAACAACAATAACATGCATAGGCTAGAATAATCACATTAATTAACTTAGTTCATTTACATCATGCTAAAAATGCTCCAGAACATATTCCATGGCAACTGAATCTTTCATGAGTTTGAAACCAATATTAAGTCCATTCGGAATCTTTTACTTAGAAAAAAATGCACTTTACTGATCAAATTCAGCTAAAGGTTTCTTAGAATTCATCTGAAGTAACATGGACGGGTTAGGTTTGACACAATTTAATCAAATAAACCTAAAAACTATGCAAGATAATAGAGCTCTTTTGAGTTATTATGAATGTAACACCCCAAACTCGGCCCAAACACTACAACCGGATCTGGTATGTCACTTGAGTGATTTTGCAAAACATGTCGCATTTTGGAAAATGATTTCTAGGTTTAATCATTAATACTGAAAACTTAATAATTATTAAGTTATATAAGATATAAAGTTATAAATTGCCTTGGTGAATAAAAACCGAAATCTTGTACATGTCTTAGTTTAATTTTTAAAACATAATTTAAAATGTCTAATAATAAAACCCAACATAAACCCAAAAACATAAACAATAGTCTAGTGGCCCATGACCTTATTACAATGAGATTTTAAACCCATTAAATAAAAATATAAAATAATAAACTAAAGTCTTTTTGCTGAATCCAAATGTTCTTTTGCATGGCCACCTTGCTCTCCTCTCCAGCCCGATCCGACACGCTAAGTGTCACCTGAAATTGTTAAAATAAAAGGGTGAGTCGTGAGACTCAGTGTACAACCCTCGTGCACCATTAGATTTTGGGCCTTAGCCCCCCAAAACAGAATAATTAACATACATAGTACAAAAATAATATGCAAAGCCCAACCCATTTCCTAGGTATCCATCCGCTACACACCACCAGTACCAGCCATATAAACCATTGGGGATTTCTACAATCAACCCACACCGCTACACGCCTTGATGACAGTCGTGCTGCTCATCATCAGATCATTGCCATAGCCACTACAACAGATCACGGCAAAAGCCGCTACAACAGATCACGGTAAGGAAACGCTACAATAGATCACAGTAAAAACCGCTACAACGTATAACTTCCTCCTTTCATCAAACCCAACCTATGCAATTATAGAAAATCGGCATACTCATATCATTTAATCAGAACATTCATTTAGAACGACAGGGGTCACTAACCTGGTGATTTGCTTTACCCTCTTTGGGTTTCAAACCTTGTGCCGGGATTTCGACATTTAACATAACATATAAGACTTATAATCATATATTTAACAAACAGATCTAGATGGTGTGGAGAGTTACACACCTAATATCACGAAATCCAATATTCTTAGTCGATGTCCTTGCTATCCGGATCTATTATCCTCAATGTAAAGCCTTGAAATCTTGAAAGTAACACGATTCAAATGTTACTGATCCTTGACTTAGAGATCTAGGCGATTGACTCCACTAAAGTTTCTTTCAGATTTCGGCACAAGTAGGCACCACAGAAGCAATACGGCAATCACAGGAGATGAGATCTAGGGATTTCGACTTTTAGGAAAATCCCAGAAAAAGTATGAACAAGAGAAGGCTGATGTGTCTTTGGCTTTTAAAATACTTGAGTGAAGAGTTTCAGTTTCTGACAGGAAAAGAGAAGAAGAAAAGAAAACAAGGAAGTGACTTGAAGATTTCAGCTAGGAAGAAAAAGAATGGAAAGAGTTTCATCTTTTGAATCAAAGTGAGGATGAGGGATTAGGCTTAGAGATTTTAGCTTTTGCAGAGAATGAAAAAGAAGATGGAACTTTAGGAGTTTTCGGCTTTTACCCAGAGAAGAAGAGAAAAGAATGAGAGAAAAAACCCAAATGCCGAAATTGAAGAGATATCCCCCCTATTTATAGAAATTTCGGCACTTACCTAACCTTGCAGATAAATCCTATCTTTTCTCCTTTATCTTAATCTACTAGCTCATCTAAAAGAGACTTAATCTCTAACTCCTCCCTCCTTTATCAGCATATTGATACGGGCACGCCCGGGGCACCCACCGAATTTTCAAGTCGACGAAGCTCGACGCCAAATTTTAATTTTTATTGCTTTAAATAAAATCGAGTCTTTGAATTTCGTGAAAATTAAATTGCTGAATTTTAATTAAATGAATTAAACATCTTAATTTATTTAATTGATTTTCTATAGCAACTTAATTTTACCAAATAATTAGTCTTAGTATTTTAATATGTCTAGTGTCTAAAGTAAAGTATTTTAATTTTTTTGTTCAAGTTAAATTTTATTCAAATTAATGTTTGGGATATGTGTTTTATAGGAAATCAAGCAAGGTTGCATGTGATCATGGACGATATAGTGCTTGGGAGTAAAGTCCAAACATTTTAAAAAGAGAATATGAAGGCGGAATATTCAATGGTGAAGAAATATTATGGATGATGGACAATGGTGGCTGAATTTTTAAAGCATGCATATGCGTAAATGAAACATGATGAATTAAACATGTGTGCTTTGTGAGTGGAACAAACGGTAACAATATACAAAGGCACATTTTCGTGAGCTGCAAGAAGAAACATTGCTTTGGAATAAACATGGCTTTGAATTAATAAATAATTAAGACACAAAGAATTGCATGTGTGTGGAAGCATGGAGGGCCATGATGGAAATAAAGCATGAAAGATAATGGACGGAAGGAAGGGAATTTAATTTGAACACATGGGATCACTCTTGAATTAAATAATGAAAATCCACTAACCATTGTAGGAATGTTGGACTGGCACACTTGGGAGCATTATTGAGATGGATTTTAAATTGAAAAAGTGCAAATTAGGAGCATGTTGGACGGCACAAGAATGAAGCATGTGAAATATTAAAGAAATGGTACATGTATGACTAGTGCTTCAAAGTGGACGGCATTAATACATGAAAGTGGGAACAATAAAAAAAAAGGAGAATGGCATGAAGAACTATGTTGGACGGCATCTAGTGGGGGGATTAATTGACAATTAAAAAAGGCCATGGATTGCAAGCACTCAATCAATTGAACGGCACATAAATTGAATAATTAGTGGGAACTATAAACAAATGAAATAAGCATGAGAAGTGAGTGCGACCATTAAGCCATGTGCATAAAATAATAAAAACCAAGGAGGAAGCAAGCATAGTGGACGGTTTAAGCTTTTAAAATAAGATAATTTTATGGCAAATAAAAGTGGCAACAAACTTTGGTGAAATTAGGTTGAACGGCCAAGTGTCTATTTTTTTTAATTCAAGTGGCTACTTTCATATTCCATAATCTTTTTGTCTTTATTGTGACTAGCTTAGCCGAATGCTCACAAGGTGCTACACCAAGTCAACCACGCGTACAAATAGGAATTAAAGCCCTGAAGTTTTATTCCTCCCTATCCGGCTATCATTGAGAAGGCTATAAATACTTTGCAATTTCATTTTGTAAAGAACAGAACTTGAATTTGAATGAAAGAAAATTTTCTTTTGGTGAGTATTCACTCTCCTAAATTCTCGAGGTTTAAATTGACTTATCTAGTTTTCCAGTGGCGTCGTTCTTTCCTTATTTGAACTTATCATCCTTTCGGGTGTGGCGTTCATCTACCTATACCGTTGGTTCCTATCTCGCTAGATAGTGGGTCTCGGTTTTATTTTGAAATACCATACCGTTGGTTCCTATCTCGCTAGATAGTCGGTCTCAGTTTTATTTCGAAACTCATTCCATCAATTTGAAACTTATAAGATTCGGGTCTTTAATTTTTATTAAAGGTTCTTTCTTGTTTCAAATACGTATCCATTTCAATCCATCACCTATCTTTTCATTTCAAAGATATCATTTCCAATAAAATTATCCCTTTTGTTAGTTGAACGAGAAACTGTCTAATTTACGATCGGGCAACATTAACGATTCGCCTCCTAACCCGAGACGGGCCGTTATCATCTGGTATCAGAGCCAATTAAATTAGGCACGTTTTGATTGTCTTGAGTTTTTCCGAGTAAGTTTCAAAAAAAAATCAAAAAAAAAAAGTTGTATTTTATTTTCATTGTATTTAGCATATATTGTATTTGAAGTTCAAAAAAAAGATAAAAAAAAAGGTTCAAATAAAAAAAAAAGAGATACACAAAAAAAAATTCAAAAAAAAATCAAGGCTAAAAAAAAAGAAAGCGTGAAAGTTTGCGAGTTTTATTTCATTACTTCTTTTCCCGATCTTCACCACCCTTCTTCACTCCAACGCCACTATACCAAATTTTTTTTTTCAGCCGACCTCCACCCCATAACTTCATTTTCCCTTGTACCAATTTTAAAGCCGATCCTCAAGCCGCAATAGGTCTTTCGAAACAAAATACGAATTTGTGAGAGTGAGAAAAATCAGTAAAAGGCACGAGTGTATTCATCAAAAAAAAAAAAACTTATACGAGTGAAATACGAGTGTGAGCGAAATTTCTTTGTGAGTGACTTGTGAGATTTTGTGGTAAGGTATTTTTTTTTCGGTTTATTTTCCTTTGTTATAATAGTTCTTTTTCAGCAATAAATATGTCTCAAGAAGAGTTCTCATCCAATGATTACCCATACTTGTTGAACGAGATGCGAAAAGCCATAAACAAGTTGGAAAAGCACTTGGATCGGATCGAGGAACGAGACCAACAAGATCGACTTTCTTCAAGTCGAAGGACGGAGTCAAGATCATCCCGAAGACACACTGTCGAAGAACATTCGAGAAGAGACTATGATCGAAATTCTTATCCCGTAAGAAGTTCGAAACGGTATTCATCCACGAAGGATTATTCTCGAAGTGGTACATATTATGATTCTTATTCCCTCCAAGAAAACACGCGAGTTGATCGATATATTCATTCAGAAACTTCCAAGAAAACGTCTTTGGAGTGCTCTTCCCGAAGAAATTATCGTGATTCATCCGTAAATAATTTTTCTTCTTTTAGAAATTCTTATTATTGTGATTCTTTTGTAACTTCATGTAATAAAAACAAAGAAAAAGAAAAAGAAAATGAAATAAAAAAAAAGAGGCAAGAAAGAGAGACGATGAGCAAATTTTGAGAAGGTTTGAAAAGGCCATTGAGAAGATCAGTAAAAAAGAACAAGAAAAAGAGAGAGAAAATGAGAAAGTGCGTGAAAAAGAAACGAGAAAACGAGATGAGCAAGTAGAAGGGAGTGTTGATTTAACTAACTCATTTGGAGTATGTTCTTTTTTTGCTTCTTCATTTCAGGTTTCCGAAGTATCGCACAATAACCTACAACTTCAATACCTCCCGAAAGAGCGACGTTTTTCTTTGATTGAAAGAGGTAAAGTGGAAGGTGAAGCTAAACCTTCCGAGTCGAAAGGTAAGGAAGGTAAGTGTGTGGAAACAATTGCAACACCACCAAATTTTTCTAATAAATGTGAAAATGAGGATAATACCATTAATTTCCATCTCTCGATTCTTTGTGATGTTTTAAATGATGGTAAGGCAAGTTTGTCTAATAACATTCATTGTGATGTTTTAAACGGTGGTAAGACGGGTTTATCCCATAATAACCATTGTGAAGCAAAGAGTGAAGGTGGAGTAACATTCATTCGACAAGTGCAAGACTCAAGTAAGTATGACGATGAATTCGATTTTAATCTCAATTTGTTTGATTGTGGATATTACGAGATTTGTTCATTATCTAATATGAAATCTTTGAGCTTTTGTAAATCAGTTTTGAAATTCGTCAAGAATTTTGATCGCTCGATTTTGAGTTTGCACAATTCCTATTGGTTTAACATGTTTGATTTTTCTAAACCGTTGTCACATCTTGGATTTAATAATCAAAATCATGTTTTTAAACTAGGAATATGTTTTGTATCATCTGGTATATTTTGTGGAAAAATCAAGTCTCAACAATTGTGCGTGAGAAATTCCCATTGATTTGATACTTGGTTTTTAAATAAGGTAACGAATTTTGTCAACCTTGTTTTCAAATTTTATTCGTTCCTTAAAAAAATTTTGTGTTTGTACATGCAATTCGTGTACATGGATTTCCCATTTTGTTTGAAAAATGTTGATTCACGAAAAAAGCATCGACTACATTACATGCCCGAAGTGAGAAGGTTCGTCTTAATCGAACAAGGTAAATTCGATCTTCAAGTTTCAGCTTGTGAAGACAAAATAGCGCATAAAGGTAAAGTCGATTTCTGTCTTTCAACACCCAAAGGTATTGCTATTATCATCCTTCCCATTTGATTGAGGGAAGACGAACAAGGAGTTTTGTTCGAATAACCAATGGGTCGATTCGAGGACGAATCGTCTTAAAGAGGGAGGGGATGATACGGGCATGCCCGGGGCACCCACCGAATTTTCAAGTCGACGAAGCTCGACGCCAAATTTTAATTTTTATTGCTTTAAATAAAATCGAGTCTTTGAATTTCGTGAAAATTAAATTGCTGAATTTTAATTACATGAATTAAACATCTTAATTTATTTAATTGATTTTCTATAGCAACTTAATTTTACCAAATAATTAGTCTTAGTATTTTAATATGTCTAGTGTCTAAAGTAAAGTATTTTAATTTTTTTGTTCAAGTTAAATTTTATTCAAATTAATGTTTGGGATATGTGTTTTATAGGAAATCAAGCAAGGTTGCATGTGATCATGGACGATATAGTGCTTGGGAGTAAAGTCCAAACATTTTAAAAAGAGAATATGAAGGCGGAATATTCAATGGTGAAGAAATATTATGGATGATGGACAATGGTGGCTGAATTTTTAAAGCATGCATATGCGTAAATGAAACATGATGAATTAAACATGTGTGCTTTGTGAGTGGAACAAACGGCAACAATATACAAAGGCACATTTTCGTGAGTGCAAGAAGAAACATTGCTTTGGAATAAACATGGCTTTGAATTAATAAATAATTAAGACACAAAGAATTGCATGTGTGTGGAAGCATGGAGGGCCATGATGGAAATAAAGCATGAAAGATAATGGACGGAAGGAAGGGAATTTAATTTGAACACATGGGATCACTCTTGAATTAAATAATGAAAATCCACTAACCATTGTAGGAATGTTGGACGGCACACTTGGGAGCATTATTGAGATGGATTTTAAATTGAAAAAAGTGCAAATTAGGAGCATGTTGGACGGCACAAGAATGAAGCATGTGAAATATTAAAGAAATGGTACATGTATGACTAGTGCTTCAAAGTGGACGGCATTAATACATGAAAGTGGGAACAATAAAAAAAAGGAGAATGGCATGAAGAACTATGTTGGACGGCATCTAGTGGGGGGGATTAATTGACAATTAAAAAAGGCCATGGATTGCAAGCACTCAATCAATTGAACGGCACATAAATTGAATAATTAGTGGGAACTATAAACAAATGAAATAAGCATGAGAAGTGAGTGCTGACCATTAAGCCATGTGCATAAAATAATAAACCAAGGAGGAAGCAAGCATAGTGGACGGTTTAAGCTTTTAAAATAAGATAATTTTATGGCAAATAAAAGTGGCAACAAACTTTGGTGAAATTAGGTTGAACGGCCAAGTGTCTATTTTTTTTAATTCAAGTGGCTACTTTCATATTCCATAATCTTTTTGTCTTTATTGTGACTAGCTTAGCCGAATGCTCACAAGGTGCTACACCAAGTCAACCACGCGTACAAATAGGAATTAAAGCCCTGAAGTTTTATTCCTCCCTATCCGGCTATCATTGAGAAGGCTATAAATACTTTGCAATTTCATTTTGTAAAGAACAGAACTTGAATTTGAATGAAAGAAAATTTTCTTTTGGTGAGTATTCACTCTCCTAAATTCTCGAGGTTTGAATTGACTTATCTAGTTTTCCAGTGGCGTCGTTTCTTTCCTTATTTGAACTTATCATCCTTTCGGTGTGGCGTTCATCTACCTATACCGTTGGTTCCTATCTCGCTAGATAGTGGGTCTCGGTTTTATTTCAAATACCATACCGTTGGTTCCTATCTCGCTAGATAGTCGGTCTCGGTTTTATTTCGAAACTCATTCCATCAATTTGAAATTTATAAGATTCGGGTCTTTAATTTTTATTAAAGGTTCTTTCTTGTTTCAAATACGTATCCATTTCAATCCATCACCTATCTTTTCATTTCAAAGATATCATTTCCAATAAAATTATCCCTTTTGTTAGTTGAACGAGAAACTGTCTAATTTACGATCGGGCAACATTAACGATTTGCCTCCTAACCCGAGACGGGCCGTTATCACATATTATCCACATATTTTAATCATTAAAATCCCTAAATTTTAGCCTTTATCTGCTTATTATCCACATAAAATAAATTCCTAAATAATAGCCTTTATCTGCTTATTATCCACATATTTTAAACATTAAAACCCCTAAATTTTAGCCTTGTTGCCATCCACTCCACCTAATCCTAATGCCCAAAATTTAGCTAACTTAAATTAAAAAAATTGGGCTCCATGAAACTTAAATTTGGGCCCCTTACTCCCTTGTGTGGCGTCACCTCCTAAGATTGGGCCACAAGCCCACTTTGGTATTTTAAACATAGATACCACCTTTTAAACCCTATAATGCCCAAACAGATAATTTTAATCAAGGCCTCTACCTAAGCCTGAGCCCAATTTGGACCCCTAACACTTAAATTAACACATTAAACATATCCACCCATTAAACTCATAGGCCCAAAAATTCAGGATGTTACAGTTCTACCCCCTTAAAGAAATTTCGTCCTCGAAATTTCCAACTAACTATTAATTGTACTACCTAAGTCTCACTACCATGCTTTCGCTGCACACTCCAATTCTAAACCCAAAATAAACACTTAGTACACTATGGTAGAGTACACATTGGTATTCACATCTAGAGCGTCCTCGTCCCCTTGTACTCATGCTATCGGTTCGTGTTTATCTGATTAAAAAAATTTTATGAATTATTGGTTTTCTTCCACTGATTATCCACGAACAGTCTTCTGATTAGTAGTTTTAAGAGTAGTTCTTTCGAATTCGCAATTCAGTCTCAAGTTCACCTTTCCTAGTTCTATAAACTACATACATTCAACAATCAACATACAGACAATATCCATACATTCACACTCAATACATAGGGGTATTCTCGTTATTCCACTACCCAGGGGTATTTTCGTAATTTTATCCTACAGGGGTATTTTTGTAATTTTCAAAATAGAGTTCCTTGTTGATTTCATAAAACAAGGGCATTTTGGTAATTTTACAATCCAGGGTATTTCGGTAATTTTAAAATCTGGGGGTATTTCAGTGATTTTGTAAAAATAATGTGGCTGGTCCCTTTCGAGTTTTAATTATAGATTTTGGCCCGTCAACAAATCCTCGTGGCTAGGGTAAACAGTCACTACGCACCAGGTAGGATTCCAGCGAAGAGGAGGTGAGCCACTAGGACTGCTTAAATACCAGGCTTTTCCGGATCCAATCCTAGACATCCGTATGCCTGTTACCACACCCTAGTCTTGTGGCTCGTTCACGGGTTTGTTTAGTGAAATTAAGTCTTATGAAAATTTAAGAAGTGGTTTAAACTAAGCCTATAGTCCATCAGAGTCTATTTAAACTAGTCTACGTCCCATAAAGCCCATAAAGCCCACATGTATATCACACAATGGTTTAGGGAACTTACCTGGCGGATATTGGGCCGGAGACGCAGGTGCCATGCTGAGCTAACAGACCTATTATCTTTTAAAAACATGCATGTTTCAAAAGCCCAATTTTAGAAAACGTTTTGAGCCCAAAACCCCAAAGTCGAGTTTTGAATCGGGCTCTGATACCAATTTGTAACACCTCAAACCCGGCCCAAACACTACAACCGGATCTAGTATGTCACTTGAGTGATTTTGCAAAACATGTCGCATTTTGGAAAATGATTTCTAGGTTTAATCATTAATACCGAAAACTTAATAATTATTAAGTTATATAAGATATAAAGTTATAAATTTCCTTGGTGAATAAAAACCGAAATCTTGTACATGTCTTAGTTTAATTTTTAAAACATAATTTAAAATGTCTAATAATAAAACCCAACATAAACCCAAAAACATAAACAATAGTCTAGTGGCCCATGGCCTTATTACAATGAGATTTTAAACCCATTAAATAAAAATATAAAATAATAAACTAAAGTCTTTTTGCTGAATCCAAATGTTCTTTTGCATGGCCACCTTGCTCTCCTCTCCAGCCCGGTCCGACACGCTAAGTGTCACCTGAAATTGTTAAAATAAAAGGGTGAGTCGCGAGACTCAGTGTGCAACCCTTGTGCACCATTAGATTTTGGGCTTTAGCCCCCCAAAACAGAATAATTAACATACATAGTACAAAAATAATATGCAAAGCCCAACCCATTTCCTAGGTATCCATCCGCTACACACCAGTCGTACCAGCCATACACACCATTGGGGATTTCTACAATCAACCCACACCGCTACACGCCTTGATGACAGTCGTGCTGCTCATCATCAGATCATGGCCGTAGCCACTACAATAGATCACGGCAAAAGCCGCTACAACAGATCACGGTAAGGAACCGCTACAATAGATCACAGTAAAAACCGCTACAACGTATAACTTCCTCTTTTCATCAAACCCAACCCATGCAATTATAGAAAATCGGCATACTCATATCATTTAATCAGAACATTCATTTAGAACGACAGGGGTCACTAACCTGGTGATTTGCTTTACCCTCTTTGGGTTTCAAACCTTGTGCCGGGATTTCGACATTTAACATAACATATAAGACTTATAATCATATATTTAACAAACAGATCTAGATGGTGTGGAGAGTTACACACCTAATATCACGAAATCCAATATTCTTAGTCGATGTCCTTGCTATTCGGATCTATTATCCTCAATGAAAAGCCTTAAAATCCCGAAAGTAACACGATTCAAATGCTACTGATCCTTGACTTAGAGATCTAGGCGATTGACTCCACTAAAATTCCTTTCAGATTTTGGCACAAGTAGGCACCACAGTAGCAATTCGGCAATCACAGGAGATGAGATCTAGGGATTTCGGCTTTTAGGAAAATCCCAAAAAAAGTATGAACAAGAGAAGGTTGATGTGTCTTTAGCTTTTAAAATACTTGAGTGAAGAGTTTCGGTTTCTGACAGGAAATGTGAAGAAGAAAAGAAAACAAGGAAGTGACTTGAAGATTTCGGCTAGGAAGAAAAAGAATGGAAAGAGTTTCGGCTTTTGAATCAAAGTGAGGATGAGGGATTAGGCTTAGATATTTTAGCTTTTGCAGAGAATGAAAAAGAATATGGAACTTTAGGAGTTTTCGGCTTTTACTCAGAGAAGAAGAGAAAAGAATGAGAAAAAAAACCCAAATGCCGAAATTGAAGAGATATCCCCTATTTATAGAAATTTCTAAGCACTTACCTAACCTTGCTGAGATAAATCCTATCTTTTCTCCTTTATCTTAATCTACTAGCTCATCTGAAAGAGACTTAATTATCTCTAACTCCTCCCTCCTTTATCAGCATATTATCCACATATTTTAATCATTAAAATCCCTAAATTTTAGCCTTTATCTGCTTATTATCCACATAAAATAAATTCCTAAATAATAGCCTTTATCTGCTTATTATCCACATATTTTAAACATTAAAACCCCTAAATTTTAGCCTTGTTGCCATCCACTCCACCTAATCCTAATTCCCAAAATTTAGCTAACTTAAATTAAAAGAATTGGGCTCCATGAAACTTAAATTTGGGCCCCTTACTCCCTTGTGTGGCGTCACCTCCTAAGATTGGGCCACAAGCCCACTTTGGTATTTTAAACATAGATACCACCTTTTAAACCCTATAATGCCCAAGCAGATAATTTTAATCAAGGCCTCTACCTAAGCCTGAGCTCAATTTGGACCCATAACACTTAAATTAACACATTAAACATATCCACCCATTAAACTCGTAGGCCCAAAAATTCAGGATGTTACAATGAACCTTTAATTTAGTCTGGCTAGGATCTAAATTAAGCATGCATTTTTCAATTATTGCGTCCATTAGCCGTCGTCTGGTTAGGATCGCTCAACTAATTCTAATGAATTCAATCGCGTATGAATGAAATACATACCTGAGTTTAATTGAATACATGAATGATTGAGGCACAGAACATCATAACATGATTGAAATAAGCTTTATTGAATTGATGCAATCATCCTAGCTAAACAAAATTAAGCTACCATTGTTAATGAAAAAAAATTAAATCGAATTGCAAACATGTTGAATAACAAGAACAACAATAAAGATTAAGGAAGAAAACACTTAGAATAATTTCAGCAATCCTCCGAAATTGATCGTGGTGGCTTCATCTGATCCTCGTAATTGCTCCTTCCCAAGATGCTCCTCAAGGTGGCTAGCCAAGAGAGAAATTTCTCAAGGAATTGCTAACTAAATGAAAGGGAAAATGGAGGGTTTATGAATGAGAGAAATGAGCGGTTAGTGAATGATGAAAGGAAATGAAAGATGAATGTTAAGTGAGGGATGATTAAGGGATGACTGAAATGAGGAATGGATTAGGGTATTTATAGTGAAGGATGGTAGGTGTGTTTACTAAAAATAGCATGATGAATCCCTTAGATTTTTCCTTCCCATGGCCGGCCATAATTTGTGGAGAAGGGTTTGGTTACTTGATTCATGCAGGATATCATGCTTGAATCAAGAAAGGGGTGGATGGTTTCTTGACCAAAGTTGGTGGGTCGTTTTCTGATTTGTCTGCAAGTGCAGGAACCTCCAATAAATCTCCCAAAAATGAATTTCTGAGTATTCCAAATGCCTTTTTCAAATTTGGGCTTGTTCTTCCTTGTTTGGATGGTTTAGTGACCCAATTGCTTACCAAACTTGTCCATCAATTGATCCATTTTCAATTGGATCAAAAACAACCTCTTCATGACCCATTTTACATGTGTTTGTCGTCCATGTAGAGTGAATTTGGGCATGTCCATGTAACTTTATTTTATTAATAAATCATGCATAATTTCCTTAATCCCACTGCATTAAATAATGTCAAGATCAATAAGTAGCTAAAAATAATTAAATCATGCATAAATTTAATACAAAATCACATAAAATAACTTTCTTCATTAAATAATGCATGTTATTAAAATATAAACAAATTCCACTCAATTAGTGATCAAATACTCGGGATTTATATTATTTTTAAGTTAAAAGGTGCCAAAAATAATCATAAAAACCCTATATTAATTAGAGTTTATAGATGTACGACCGATTATGGACTACTATTTTTAGTAGTGGTTGTTGCCATCCTTAATTCATGAACAGTGGGTAAATAGGATGTTAGGTGGACAATTTTGGCCTCCATCTAAACAATTCTAGGCCTCCATGTGTTTTGGTCTGGAATGAAGTTACTTTAAAGCCCAACGCGACTGAATTTGGTTCCTCCAAGTTGTGCTTATCTAAGCTCAAAAATAACTAAAATTTTTCCATAAATCCCTTAGCCCAATTATTCCAAAAATAAATTATAAAAAAACTATGCATTTAACATAAATTTCACTAAATCAACACATTTCCATAAAAATGACAAAATATCACAAAATTAAGTATAAAACCACAGAAAGTGTTATTTATTTACTCGAAATTTGCATAAATTATACACACACGAGTGCTTAAAATATCTATATATTTTTGAGTTTACAATAAGGTAGAATTTGCATGTCGTGTCCCGCCATAGACATTGTGTGGCGCAATACAGGTCAACGTGATGCCTAAGAATATCGAGGCTATTTTCACCCGTGCAATCAACTTTATACGAAGAACTAAAGCATGCCGAAGACTTAATTTGGGCTACCAACACTTCTATAATTAAGATATTAGGGGTTTGGTATAACCAAGTTGTCCAAGAAGCACTAAAAAACTCTAGTAGTTTAGGAGTAGGACTAGATTAATTTTCTTTCGACTTTTCATACTTAGTTGTTTTTCCTCTTGGAATCAGTTTTGATCCAATAGTTACAAAGTATTTCAATTTACTTTCTTTTTTTCATTTAGTTTATTTCTTTATTCCAATCAATCGATTTGCTACTCCATTTCCCATTTGATATCAATCCATGATTATTCAACTCTCGCTTCTCTTTCGAATCAATCGTGTTCTTCAGATGATTAATTCAATTGAGATCGAGATTATGAATAACATGAGTAGCTAAATCCCTTAGGGGAGATTAACAAGTGGACGGGGATGTGATTAACGTAGGATTTAGGGTTTTCCCTAGAGGGTTAGTTGGTATAGATTATGTGTTCAACCCTAGGCCTGACATCCTTAAGAAGTTATCATAGGCTACACAAGGTCAGGAGATAAGTCCTGGTTGAGAAAGTGAGGTCGGGAGATAAGCGAGTATCAACCAATCAATTAGTTAATTAGTGGTCGGGAAGTAATAACTGGTTAATCTGTAGATAATTCGCCATAAACCTTATTTCAAAGTTAGTTACAAACCCTAAAAGAAGTTAATCTTTCTGATTGGTTTATTGATTTTTATCGTTTGTTTATTTTTCTTATTTATTTATTTTCATTATTTATTTTTATCTCAACTATTTATTTTATGGTTCATCGTAATATAGGAATTAATTACTACAACTTAGACTTATTATTTTAAAAACATTTTCATAATTTATTCTGTTCTTCCTTGGGTACGATCCTTGGAATACTTCTCAGTATTTCATTTTACTAAATATATTACAATTTGACCCGTGCACTTGCAGACACTGTCATTCTAAATTCTTATATATTTTGGTGTTATGTTTTACTATAAACGATAACTCGTTTATAGGCGGTCAGTGGCCACAAGTTGCTTGGTCTCGAACGAGAAATTTATCACAGTCATTTGTTGATAGTGATCATATTAATCATTAAGAAGACAAAATTGTGGCAATGAGATAAAATAGGATTGTATTGAATGAATGGATTTAACTCAATGGAATTAAATATATCATATGAAGGTAACAAACACATGACGAGCCATTAGAGAAAGCAGTTGGATGAATTCCTTTCGTAAAGAGTATACAATAAGGAGTTTTCAATCATGGTACTTCTTGTGGACTGACTCTATGATTAAGTAAATTGTGAATTATCGGAATGATGCTTCTGGATATAATTGCAATTACTAGAGCTTAATTGTATATGTCTGATTGGTCTCTCGCTAGCTCAACAAAAGCTCGATCAGACTGCATTTGAATCATAAGGAAATTCTACGACTTTGAAAATAATTTAATTGATTTGATTTATTCGATGTGGAATTAAATTAGACAGTCGTGATAATTATTTAACTAGCAATTTTGATTAAAGAATTTTCTTGAAAAATTAATTTGGAAAATCTTAATGATTTTTGGGAAAATTAATTTTGATCAAGTAAACTTAAACTAATCAAATTAATTAAAATTAATAAGATATTTTAGAAATTAATTTTCAAGTTAGACAATTGGCCCAATGGGTAATTCAACCTTAAAATTGGACTTGAGATCGAAAATTAGGCCCGAGAACAAAAATCGAGATCGAGAATCAAAACTAGTCAAACCGACCCAGGTTGTGAAACTAGGTCAACGGTCCAACCGGTGGTTGGATCAGACCGATCGGGCCATCACTGACCTGAACTGAACCAACTTGGGGTGTCTTACCTACGATGGCACCATCGGACACAGCGGTGCTGACAGTTGCGACAGTGGTATTCTGGTGGCTGGCAGATGGTCAGCAACGGTGGTTCTTCGGTGGTTGAGCAATGGAAGAATTACACTCCTACTGGAACTACCAGATAATTTGATTTCAGATTAAGTATTCTAAAATAATATTATTTTAATAATTTTAATATTAAATTAAATTTAATACTTATCTTAATAGTATTTTAATAATTTAATATTAAAGTGATTATCTTAATATTAAATTTAATTTAATATTTATCTTGTAGATAAATGTTCTATTAATTTAATATTAAATTTAATATAATATTTATCTTGATAAGTATTATATTAATTTAATATTAAAGTGATTAAGTTTAATTATAGTTGAACTCTTTAAACTTTCCTTATATAAAGAGATTCATGGGTCATTATTTGACACACACTTAAATTCAAGATAAAGTTGTAGAGAGAAAATTTTCTAAAAAATTATTTTAGAAAATTTTGAGAGTTATTTTTCATATTTACAATTTGACCCTAGAAGTTTAGAAAAATTACGAAATTGTCCCACTGGTAATTTTGTGGAAAATTTTCTTATTTGATGCGAGCCTACACTTGGCAAGCATGAGCTTAAAGATAGCAAAGAAGACTACTCGGTTGAAGCGTTTATCCTAAGCAAATCGAAAAGGTACAATTTTGGTTAAATGTTTACTACTTTAGATATAACAACTAAGTTCTTGTTTTTGGAAAAAAAATTAAAAATCTTGTTTTTCCCTTTAACTTATTTTTTACTACGTTTTCCAAACTCGATTTTCCAATAATTTGTATCAAATCCAGGTTGTGCTCTATTTACAAGTATAAACAGATAATCAAAATAAAATTCTCTTCTTCTTAAATGATTTGATTACATAGAAAGTGTCATTCTTTAGATATTATGCATGTTTTGAGTTATATATGGGAATAGATGCGATATTATATATTTTTAATATAATTGTTATTTTTTGTCAAGGTTGTGATTCTTAGGAAATAAACCGCAGACTATCATCTCCATGTAGAACTATTTTTTAAAATTTATAAAATTCTTGTTAGCCGAACACGGACATAGGACTTAAATGTAGATGGTGGTTGAAGACCGAAGGAATCCCTTAGGGTGAAAATTTGTGTAATTTTTATTTTTCATGTAACACCCAAAATAAGGCCTAGGATTTTTAGGGGTATTTTAGGAATTTTGGCCTAGACAAGCTCGGAATGTCGTAAGGTTGATACTTGATAATGTTTTCGACTATGCCATCTTAACTGTTAAAATCAATTTTTGAAAAAATGTACTAGAAACCCTTAATTTTAGAAGGACTAATTTGTAACAAAGTCAAAAATAGTATGCATTTATGTTGCAATTTTACCATTTTGTAAAATTGAACCTATTTCTTCATTCTTCAACATGTTTTCAAGTCAGTTTCTTTTCCCCTTCATTGTGCTTGCTGTCCCTTGCCATTCCATTGATCTTTAACTTAATTTTTTATTCCCAAACCACAACCATTGATTTCCTATCATTCCTATGTCATTTACCATAAAAAAATCCCAAAAAAAAACACCCAAAACTCAATCGATTTCATCATCTTCATCAAACGTGGGTTTTCCATATTTTCGTCAAAACTCATTCATTCTTACAACAAAGGTAATCATTCATGTATCCATAGGTTTTTAATGTTACTTAGACTCTAAAACTTAATTATTAGCCCTCAAATGGCATGTTTCAGATAAAAGCCAAAAATTGAACCATTAATGGTGGATTTTGGGATTTTGAGTCAAAACTTGTTTTCAAAATGTTTTTCAACTTGTTTTAGCATGATTAGAAGGTTTTTAAACTGATCTTGAAGTTTCGTTAATGATTTCTCATGTTTTAATGCATTTTTTGAAAATTACCTAAAAGATGTCGAAAAATGTCGATACCATGAATTGAGTATATTTGTCTAGTTTGAATGCTGTGAATTAGGCATAGATGATTAATTAGATTAATGAAACTGATTTTAGGCAAAAAGGTTGAGTATAGATCGAAATATTAGTATTTAAAGTTTGTTATGTTAATAGTTTAAGTTACATGGGAACTTAGCTTAAAGCTTGTGTGTTAGTTGCTTTAAGTGAATTTTTGGTTGATATTTTACTGTGGTTATTGTATGATTTATGTGTGCAAAGCTTCAGATTCGTTAAAGCTTGCTACGAGCTAGGGAAGCGTTAGTTGAGCTTTTGATTTTTCGGCAAAAGCATAAAGTAATGAGTGTATGAAATTGCTACTCATAAACATGAGTCATGGTTATTTGAGAATTTAAATGTAGCCTAAACCCCTACTCTAAGTTCTGAGTGTAAGTTTCCTTAAATCCATAATTATCTTGTAATTTTGTGGTTAAGTATTGTGCATGAAAGGTAGTATAGTGACTAATGTGTGAAGTGTAATTATATTCATGAGATATATATGTTAAATGATTACGTTGGCATTTTGCAAAAGATGCTAATATGCAGTGATAATGCATGGATAATCAGTAAGTAATATGTGTTATTTTTAGATATTTTGGCCTTGTGATCATTGGAACCATTGGATATAGTTGGCATGCCATAGGATTGTGAGTACTCACTTATATCTTTAGTGGTTTTGGGCGTCGAGGCCTTAGGACATGTTTGGAGGGATAAGGGAATGCGAGCTAAGCTCCATTCAACGGGGCATGTGAAGGGAAGTAAGGAGGGTGTTAGCTAAACGCTTCACTTTTTGGGACATGTTTAACTTTATGAGTCTATGTGGTGTAATAGAGATCCATGTATCCGATGTGTGATGATAGAGCTCACTATATTTTTCATAACGCAAGTGCCATCTTATCCCAAGTTATCATATTTTATGTAATTGTGTGGATTATGTTCTATGCTTGAATGAGTATGTATACATTATGAGAATGACCTATTAGACTATGCATGATTTAATACTACATGATGTTAGACTTAATAATATGGTACTTGTGAGTAGATGCTTGACTATGTTGCATGATGACATGCTTGCATCATGGAAATTATTGCATTCATTGAGCTTGTTAAAGCTCACCCACTCTTTTCAACATATGCAGATTAGTGACGTCACGGTGTAGGCGGTGTGGTTTCCTAGGGAGTGATCCAAAGAAGACGGGTTATTTATCATAGGTGCTTTATTATTTATTTTCGCATTAGGGAAGTAGGCAATGTGGTAGAACCTTTTTGAGTTGTTGATCTTTAAACATTTTGATTTGGCTTATATGAATTTCATGATATTTTTATGTTAGAATATTTAAACATTGATGTTGGCATGATGATATTTGTTCGAACTCAATTTTAGTAATTTGTGCTATTGATTAAGCCGTATAAACGGTTATTTAACTTAGTACTTGATGCATGTTGTTTAGGAACTATTTGAGATGAATTATTTGCTTTTCTATGCTGTATTTTTAGCTCCAGTAGAAGAGGTGTCGATATTGGGCTTTGAAAATTGATACCTCTATGAATTAAAACTTACAGGAAACAGAATAGAGATTTGGTATTAATACCTTAGCTCAAGTATCAATAACGATACTTTATTCGGTGGTATTGATATTTTCCAATAGTTGGGTTTTTAATCGAGAAATAGTACACTCATTTGGTATCGTTTTTCCAAGTGGTATCAATACCATTTAAAGGATACCTGGATATCAGTATCAATACCTGCAGACATTTTTATGAAATTTTGCTAATTAGCCCTATGCATGATGCTGGCAGTATGTATGACCGATTAACAAATGATTTGCATGTAACATTATTAATTAACTATTTGGACGACTTAAAACTTATTTGGTTTAAAAAAAGATGATAATTTTGCTTAGATCTAGTTCCCCAATTGATATACATGAGACGAGACGGCAGTGTGGCATCTCGCATCTGGGCTTGGCGACTAGGCCGGGTATAAGGTGTTACATTTCATTTATTTTCTAGAAATAGAATCATGAAAACCTTGGCTGACAATTTTATTTTAATTATTCATCTCCTTAAATATCTTTTTATAATTGTTTATAATATTTATATTATATTATATTATAATTTTGATATATATGTATGAGATGATCCACAATTGATCGATTAAATATAAGAAGTGTGATACTTATTTAGGTTATTCGATTATTGTGAGAAGTGTGGTAATGAGAAGGTGTATGTCTAGGGTTGGCTCTGGTAAGGAAAGGCTGTGCTTTTAAGTGGTAAAATATGACTCACCTCCTTTTTTTTTGGGACCCTACCTAGTGCACGGTTCACATTTGCTTCTTCGATTTTTCCCTTAAAAGAAAAAATGTAGAGAACCAAAATTATTTGTTTTTAGCACTGATTGATTCTTATGAATAAATGAATGTGGATATTATAAAATTGTCATAGCATGTCATGCATATATTAGAAGCATGTCATATAGACTAGGTAAGAATGCCATTAGGACTATTGTATGATCATTCTTGCAATTTGGGATAAATCTTGCATGTTTTTTTAAAATATTAAGTGGGAGAAGGTCATTGAACAAGACCTACGATCTCTATTGATAGTCCCTAAGTGATAGTATGATAAAGCTTTGAGCTGGTTCCTACCCTGGTCACACCCTAAGTTAAACTTTATCATATGGGTTCATTGGATGTGATTTTCTTTTAAGGACAACTAATCATGCATGACTCTTAATGAGATTGTCCCAAGATGACTTACAAATGAAAGCATGTTCATGATTGGTGTTGAGTCAATGGTTAGACGCTCAAGATCATCTTTTATTAAATAGTTTCCAAAGAAATGATATTTAAGCTAGAGATGATGGTCAAATGTTAAACGGTTGTTAGTTGTGGAGAGTCTTGAGAATTAAGATTCATGAACTGGTTGAATGTAATTCATGTTCTTGCTAGGTAATCGTAAGACCCAAAGGCAACATGATTGATGGTGTGAGAATGTGTAACAGCCCAGTTTAGACCTTAGTCGGAACAGTGGTTTCGGGACCACAAATCTGAAGTTGTAAAAATATTTTTAATATTATTTTCTGTGTGAATAGTATGTGATATAGTCTGTGTGAAAATTCTGTGTGATAATTTGATCGTTTGTGTGTCAAATCAAGAGAAAGGACTAAATCGCGTAAAGAGTAAAAGCTATGTACTGAATTATAAATACTTAAATGTTGTTGGCTTATTAAAGTGGAGGCCTTATGTTGTTATTAATCCATTTTTATGATAATGGATGTTTAAATGACTAGATAACCATAAAACTAATTTGTTTTATATGATTTATAAAAGGGCAAAGTTGGTATTTGCTTAATAAGTTATTATAATTAAAACAAAACAAAAAGATGGCCATTTTCTCATCTTTCTTCCACCGAAATTGAAAGGGAGAATAGCCATTGAAGCTTTTGAAATTTTGGCACTTGCTAGGCTTGATTGAGGTATATTTTGAGCTCGGTTTTTTATAATCTCTACGTTTTCGTAATCGTTGCTTTGTGCTTTACAAAACTCATGTTGTAATTTTGTAAATTGATGATGTTTATGGAATGTACCATTGATGAAATGAGGAGTTTTGTGATGAGTGTTGGTGTTAAATGGAAGATATGTGTTTAATGAACATGTGTTGTTCTTGAAATTTTGATGAATTTAGCTAATTAGGGCTAAATTATGAAAATAGCATTTTGAAGGACTAGATTGCGAAATAAATGAAATGTGTGGATTTTTATAAGTATAAAAAGAATTCGTCTAAGCACATGTATATTGAAATTTTATGTATTTGATGATTTTGTGAAATAGGGACTAAAGTGTCGAAATGTGAAAATATGAGGGCTATTTTGTAAAATGCCCTAAATGTGTGTGTGTGGACTAAATTGAATGAGTTAGTGATTGAATGGATTGAATTTAAATGTGTATAGACCAAGAGAGAAGAGGTTCAGATCGAGGTCGAGGCAAAGATAAAGTGCTCGATTAATCGACCGTGTCGATAGTCGACGTACGAGGTAAGTTCGGATACGATACATGTTATTAAGATATGTTTTAGTATTATGTAAATGTATATGAAATTGAGATGCTATGTGCAAGGTTTAGTTAAGGGCACTAAGTGTGCGATATTAAAATCGAAATAGAAATGACTAGCACTGTGTGTGCGATGTTATGAAAGCTTCGGCTTATAGAATTGGCACTGTGTGTACATTACTGAGATAAGTAGGTTGAAAGATCAGGCACTAAGTGTGCGATGACTAATATGTACCGGTCGTGTATTAAGCACTGAGTGTGTGATTAAGTTGAATGAATATCAAAGGATGATCAACAAGTAATATCGAGCATTGAGTAGCTTGGAAAATTTGAAAACTATGTGTTAGCTAAGGTATGTCTTGAACCTTTGTGGTTGATAAATTTGTAGATAAAGCTATAGATGGATGAATGAGTATCTTGGCTAGGGATGATATAGTATGGATAAGAGAAAAATGATCTATGTGATGATTATTGATTATATTGGTTTGGTTTAATGTCACGATTATATTGTATATCGAACTTACTAAGCTTTGTAAAGCTTACTATGTGATTTGTTTCTCTGTTTTGCAGTGTCAGCAAGGTTAGCTTGGATCTGGGAATCGTCAGCATCTCAGTCACACTATTGGCAATCTATTTTGGAGTATTTTGTAAAGATGTACATAGTTGAAATATGGCATGTATAGGCTGGTCACTTGAATGTGAATCATGTTTGATATTGTGAATGGCCATGAGATGTGGCTAGATATGTGCTAGTTTTAGCTTGAATGATTTTGGTATATATATATGATGCATCTTTTGGTATGGATTGTGAGTTGAGAAATTGACTTAAACTTTGTGTTGGTAAAATGCTAGTATGAATTAGTGAAATTGAAAGGAATGATGTTTGGTAATGAATGAATTATGCTTGTGATGATATGAGTTTTAGTCTTTGAAATTGTCATGGTTGGAATTGGTATTGAATGCATGGTTTGAATGACTATTTTGGTATATTTTTGGTGGTTATATGTGCATGAGATGTCTTGGTAAATATGGCTTGTAGGTTTGACCCTTATGGGTGGCATTTTGGCCTTGTAAATGGCCTATAATGTCACACGATTGTGGCACACAGGCGTGCCTAAAGACCGTGGGGAAATTGGCAGAATGTAGCTTAGTAGCACACGGCCTCGACACGGGGGTGTCAGCTAGCCGTGGTGTACAAGTCAGTAGCTAGCTAAGAGTACACAGCCATGGCATACGGGCGTGCTTGGTGGCCGTGGTGGGGAAGTCAGTATATGATCTAGTAGCACACGGCCATGGCACACGGGCGTGCCTAGTGACCGTGTTGGTATAGTCAGTATATGGACACGGGAGGACACACGGGGGTGTCTAGAAGCCGTGGAGGGCACACGGTCTCCTTCCACAGGCGTGTATCCACTGAATTTTAGAAAAGTTTTAACTTTTCATGAAATTTTGTATGTGTTACAGTTTAGTCCCGACCCTATCTTTAGCATGTGAAATAGGTCTCGTAAACCTTGATAAGGGACAACATGATTGTAAATGAATGTGATTGAAGATGATTGACTTTGTGTCGTAAATTCTAGATGTTAAATGTTCTGATTGATAGGTAATACCTCTTAACCCTATTTCGGCGATGGTTTCGAGTTAGGGGTGTTACAGAATGATCGTAGCAACGGAAAAATATTTTTCAAGGTTTTAATATAAGACGCATGCATCATACTGCATTCTTGATATGTTGCTAAGATGAAAATATTTGCTTAATACAAAGATAGTAATTAGTGAATCTTTATTATTTTTCAGTTCAAATATGTCTCCTACTCCTCTTATTATCATTCTTACTAAGAATAAATTGAATGGGGATAACATTTGAGAATGGAAACGGAACTTGTTGATAGTTCTCAGTTGTGAGAAACAAAAATTCGTCATTGACGAACCGTGTCCGCCTGAAGCTTAGCCTAAAGCGAGAAATTGCTAGAGAAATTCTGACTCGATTGCTGGATGTTATATGTTAGCGAGCATGAGAATTGTGTTGCAAAAGTAACACGAGAATTTTTGTACTGCAAAAGGGATCATGAAAAATTTGGAGGATTTGCTTGGAGGTCAAATCACATTGGCTTGACAATCCGCTATTATAAATTTGATGAACTCTCAGCAAAACCCGACACTCCGATCAAAAAACATATGCTTAAGCTTATGGGACTATTTGCAGAAGCAGAAACAATAGGGCTGAATTGGACATGAACACTCAGATTGAAATAGTGTTCAAATCTTTGACCAAAGAGTTCGCTGGCTTTAGGGCCTCTTATAACTTGGGAAAGAAGGTGCTTACCTTGACTTAACTCATGAAGGAATTGCAATCCTATGAATTGGTGTTGCATGGTGGTAAGTTGGTTCAGGAGAAACTTGAGACAAACTTAGTTGTGGGCCCCTCGTCCTCTAAAGGGAAGTAGAAAGCTAAGGGAAAGAAAAACAGACTACGTATTTGGTTCCACCTTGTATGGATAGGAAGAAGACTAAGAAGTCAAAAGATACTAAAAAGATTAAATGTTTCTTTTACAACAGGAAAGGGCACTTCAGATCAAACTGTAAGGAGTATTTGGATTACCTAGCCAAAAAGGGTAAAGGTATGGAACTCTTTGTGGTTGAAGCTTGTTTAGTGATCAATTGAAAACTGGGTTATTAATTCTGGAGCCACAAACCATATGTGTATTTCTTTACAGGGGTTCAGCGAAATGAGAAGTCTGCGTGACAAAAGTCTCTCGTTGCGGACAAGTGATGGGAGCTATATTTCATCCGAAGCAGTGGGAGAAGTTATTTTACATTTTGAAAATTTTAGAAAGATTATTTTAAAGGATGTATTTTATGTACCTCATTTTAAGATGAATTTAATTTTTGTAGCATGTTTATTTTATAACAGTTATTCCGTGATATTCAATAAAGGGATTGCTATTCATAAAAATCGTTCTTTAATCAGTAATGGATGGATAAAAAACAATCACTGTTTTATCAAACCAAATAACTACTCGATGCTTCAAACTGAAATGGTGAATAAGATGCTTAAAACTTCTCACTCTAATGAGGGGTATCTATGGCACCTACGACTTGGTCATATTAACCAAGAAAGAATCACTAGACTTATGAAATATGGTCCTGATGATGTTTAAATATGGTTCTTTATTCATTTTTTATTTTTTTGAACTTTTTGAACTTTATTTAATACTTTTATAACTTTTAATAATATTTTACAAATTTATAAAAAATTTATTTTTTTTAGTTTTTTTTTTAATATTTTTTTAAAAAATAAGCTTTGAAACAAATTACCAAGACAACCATATGTCCAGGTTCATTCCAACATCTTTTTAATTTTTTATTTTTTAAAAAATTATTTTATTTTTATTTTTGCTGACATAGCAACACCATTAATTGCCATGTTAGCGCTATAACAGTGAACGTTAGTCAAAGGGCTTATTTGACCAATTTTATTAGTTTAGGGCTTAATTAGGTGCAAAAAGTTTGAAAGGACTTAATTGATTTTTTTGAAAAAAAATTGAGGGCCAAAAATACCCATTAAACCAAGTATTCAGTGAAGAATTGAACATTGAACCCCGAGTTTTAATTGTTTCATTTTCACAAGCATAATTTTTTGTAGATGATATGGAGACCGAATTCAACATTGGATTCACTCCAAATTCGCTGCAAATTATAACATCCAAATCCATAAAAAGTTGATGGGATATAATTGAAAAGAAGAAAAAAGAGCGGATAGGATATTTGGCCTCATGAGAATAATTCTGAGACCAAAAAACTAGATCATGGATTATACATTTACATAATATAAGAAGTCCTTTAATTGCAAGGAAAGCTTAGTTTCAGTCCCTAGGGAATGTAGTTCGTAATTGTAATGCAAGCCACATAATCATCCTAAGAATACAGCAATTTAGAGATAGCAATAGCTACAAACAAACTTTTGAAAACAATAATCCTATGCGATTGTGACTGCTTTAAGCAATGATTACAAGGAAAAAGAATTATCAGCATTTACTAACATAGCATTCTCGTATTCGCATATGAACATGAAAAATTATATATATTCATTTCATATAGGGTATTAGGAAACAACAGTCTCCCTTGATTTCACTGGTTCTGGTGAGTTTCTTCTGGGTTCTTTCCTTTGCCTCTAAGCATGTCAGTGACCCTCATGATTCTCATGAATCTGGTATCCTCTGCCGCTGCTGGTGATGCTGCAAATTGCAGAGCTTCAACTGGTTCTGTTGGTGATTCCGTAATTTCTTTCTTGCCTAGCAGCCCTCCTTCACCAAAAAAGCTAGTCACTGATGACGCAATCCCGAGGTGCGCTCCCATCACCTTACTCAAAGCCTCAAAAGTCCCACCTGACCGTTCTTTCAATATTATTTCAAGGGCTTCTTTGTGTGCCGGATCTAGTGCATCGGGGTCTTTTAATAAGTTCTGTATGGTGGGAAGGAGGAAATCACGGATGCTATTTGCAGAAAGATCTGCTACCCAAAAAAAAAAAACAAGAAAAGACGGATAAGCACCAACATTACATCAAAAGAAACCTTATTTTTAAATGCAAATATCTATGTACACAGATGAACCATCTGAGAGGAAATAGAATAAACTATTACAAATTAAAAGGAGCAATATTTTATGTTTCCTTGTTGTTGCTGGATACTGTACCGGGAAAAGTTCAATCCAGGCACACACGAATTAATGCGTGACCAGAGAGCATCACTATGAGAAGGTTTGATCTGTGTCCAGCATGGAAATGAATCCGGAAGGAAAAAGGCTCCAACAAGGTGTTCGAAGGAAAATATAGAGAAACGTATTCTTACTACAAACATAATATGATTATTTTATAAGAAGAAACATTGAAGGAAAAACTGGAAATAAATGATAAATTAATTGCAGTAATCATTATTACTCCTTTCTGACATCCTACCAACATGCATGATGTTCATGGTTTTAAACTGAGATTTATCAGTATCTCTGGGAAATCATTAACTTATGATGAGACCAGAAATAAAACCAAGAGAGGCATTTTGAACCCCCTGCCCCCACGGCAATGCATCTTGTCCCCTTGATTTTAGTGTATTTTCACTCTCCCCTCACCCTTCTATTTTTAGTGATGACAATAACGGAGAACAGAGAATGGGAGAAATACTGTCCCCAGTAAATAAGACAAGCAAACCTGTAACATCCAGAGCACAAATAGCTTCACAAAATGCATTAGCTCTCTGCCGACGACGCATCACATCCGTTAAAGAAACAGGTGTGTTTGTCAGTTGGAAAATCTTGGATAAAAGATGTAGATCACGTTAAGGAAACAATGGGTTCTCACAATAAATGGACAGTGGCAACCACCACAATGGCTAAAATAAAATACACAAGCTCAATGACGGAAATTCTAAAAAATTGATTTGCACATGAAAGTCAAAAGGATATAATCCCTAAGTCTCTCCGTTGTATGTGGAACAGCTACCAGTAATGAACGGACCACAGCAATAGTTGCTTCAAGGGATCCATCTTCAAGAAAAGCATCCATTTGAACACGTATTTTATCAACAATCTGCAACATAATAAGTTAGAAAGAACAATTCATAGGAACTGCACCAGCATGAATCAGAACAAAAACCCTGTACCATATCATTTTTAAAATGTTGTGCCACAGCTCCAAATGCATCTATGCTTGCATACTTCACATTCAGGTTTTGGTCAGAGCCAAGAGTAATCAGGGCAGGGAGAACATGTGTAGACGCCACTTTTGCATCAATATACAGCACCTGTTAAATGAACAAGGTCAATATCTCTTATTATCAGATGTAGCGGGATCTATTTGTTTTTAAGGAAAGAGAAACATACGATGACTTTGAGTATATTGGCAGCACTGATCTTCATTTCTATATTGGAGCTTACAACCATTTCCCACAAGATATTGAATATCATGCCATGATGTTCTTCGAATGTGCTGTATTATTGAAGAATATTATTTGTCAAATGTTCAGCAATAAATAGCAAATAATTAGGACCAAGGTTCTTTCAATTACAAACCAAAGGAAGCGGACAGCATTAACAATATCCATGTTGTGTGTTGTAGACCGACTCTCCTTCGTGGCACCTTCCAGTAGCAGCTTTCTCAAGTAGTCAGCTAATTGTTGACGCTTACCAGGAGATCCTAGAACACCCGCCAAGAGAAGTGGTAGGACCCCTAGAATAGCAAGTCTCTCTGCCACAGCTGTTCTTGGTCTCAAACCTGCAACCAAGAAACAGTTATGGAATATGCAATGATTAAAGGTCAACAAGATTCTATGAATCCAATACCTTTGATTCTTGAATGAATGTTTGGAGGGAAAAACGTCAGATCTGCATCATCCCCAATTGCTATCAAGAATACAGGCAGCATTATGTGTATCAAATAAGAATCCCCAAAACATTCAGAAACAGCCAACAAAAACTGCAATAAAGTGATATAGATTAGAAACAAGAACAACGCATTATTTTCAATAGAACAAGCAATGCAAAGCAGAAGATGCCATTAAAAATGCACTACTGACCAAACTACCTTTGTAATTCGGTTTCTTAAGTTATCTTCTTTCTGGGGTAACAAGCAAGCCAGCTGTAGCAAACCAGAAAAGCAATCGACATGCACCCATTCGAATGCAGGCCATTCAACATGTCCCCTAGTAGGATATTAAAATTTATGAAAATCAAAATCTGCTCATAACTATGCCATCAAATATCTCATATGCTCATCCAAATGTCAGATATAAAAGAAAATGCAAGCCTGGTAAAAACAACAAAGAGAGCAAAAATTTACCCTGCATACAGTTCAAGTATGGAGCTGGACAACAATGTCCCATTTGACTCCGAAACAGAGGAAAATGGGCAAGTCTCAATTGCTTTCTGATGAATAAAAGGAAGCAATTTAGCCAGCATTCTTAATGAAACATCAAGATTCCAACGCTCTTGTTCACCTAAAACACGAAGGTGGGACTCCACAGACCCTTCAACACCAGAAAGAGGTGGGCAATGCTGAAAATATAGGTGGAATGATATTAAAATGTAAAAGTATTGCAAACTGGAAATGTGGTAGTATTGGCTGGTAAGCAAGAATTGAAAGGACAAAATGCTACCTGAGCAGAGCCTAAGATATGAGAGAGTAGAACTCTCAAAATATGGTCTAACTTGTTTCCCCAATTTATTATTGCAGGAAACAGTTCTTTTAGTGTTGTTTCAACCACCACTCCAGATGGATCACAGGCCAATTGGAACATCAACTCCTCAACCTATCGAGGAACAAATAAGACATTACAGAATCTTTATCTATACTAGATTATAGTACAACCATGATGCGGGAGAAAAACAGAATTATGTGTGTATTTTTCTAGTTTTTTTAATATAAAAGATATAAAAAGACAAAAACACCTTCAAAATGGTATAATTTACTTTGTAAACCGATGATATTTTAGTCATTACTCAACTGAGTTGGTGCCTAGTTGACTCATGATACCAACTCACTTAAGGGCTTAATATAGACTACCATACTCTATTTCTTTCAAGTCATAATATGATATTATGCTAAGGGCAAAAGGCTCCATTCCCTAGACCATGGGTCATCAACCTGTTCTAGAGCTTACACTGTAGCCAATTCTGTCAAGTCAGAATTTCTTCTCCATGATTGCCTCGAAGCATATTTAGTGAAGCTGACCTTGAAATATTTATCCATAAGCGGAAAGAGTGGGAGCAACAAGGCCAGGTTGTGTGCAGCAGCTTCTCGAACAACCGTTGCAGGATCTTCTATTAGTTGTTGCACAATAGATAGAATAAGAGAATCACGAATCTCAGGTCGGACAAATTCAGCAAGCTCTCCACATGATTGAGCAACCAGCAATCTACGCTCCTCATATGTATGATTTATCTGCATTTAGAAAACCAAAAAGAAAAGACTGATATCAGGCGACAACAAATATAACTGAAAAAAAAGAAATAAGCAGTACAGACACTCACTTGTTCCCAGCACTGGGGAAGCAATTCTGTTTCTGTTCTCATCTCCCCCACATTTTTAGCAAGGCTAACACATGCCTGAAATGAAGTTGAAAAGAATTAGCAAAACTTGTAGCTATTGGATACTAAAACCTGATTCTTTGAACAGTAACATACATCCATTATAATTCGCCTTTGCTGCTCATCTGGACGTTTAATCAAATTGAAGAGTGTGTGTGTCAATGAATCTCGAGTGCTGCTATCTGGATGCCTCTCGATGGCACACATTATCAGCGGAAGAAGCTCCTACAGATAAATAAAATAAATAAGATAGACTGATAGATGTTCTAATAAAAGGTAATGTAGTCAGAAAGTGACCTCCCGATGATTGATCAAAACATATGGTACAATCTTAGGCAAGGCATCTGCAAGGATTTGAATAGTCGCCAAACCCTGTTAAATTAACAAAAGAAAACTCAGCATCAGACATGATAGGTTTACTTGAATGTCTTCAACAGGAAAGATAAAAATAGAGCAGACATGGAGACAATTGCAAGACTGGTGAATCAGGACGGTGAGGGAAGCAGAGTTTTCAAATAAATAAAAATATGCTATTCAAATGGAAAACCATTCAAATTTAAAGAGACATGAAAAATATCATATCTTGCATTAGAGACTCTATGCACTCAATCTCCCCACAAAATCCAGAGAAGAGAAGCTACTACTACCACCCTCGAGGATAAGGATATAATATCATAAAAACTTACCATATTCTCAGGAACAGGTTCACTGCCAAGGTTTTCAGAATTTAAATGCAACCTTCTATCTTCTGATGGTGGTTTCTCTTCTTGTTGAGATAGGTTTCTACCATCTGGGAAACCATCAGTACTGTTAGAAGGATTCATAATTGATTCTGGCAAATTTTCTTCAGGCTTGGGAGTGCTGTTGTCGAATGTTTGAACTGGCATTACCAGCGTGTTGCTGTCTACAACTTCTGCTGGTTCAATATGATGAGAGATTTGAGTTCTATTTTCATCCATCTCCACGACTTTCTCTTCAGTCTGTATTGACTCTTTGTCACCACAGCTGGAATCAACTAAATCCGAAATATTTGTTTTTTCAGCCTTTAATCTTTCAATTTCCATCTGCAAAGACTTTATTTCTTCCTTGTAACTTTCTATAGCCTGAGACTGAGTAGAGTCGAGTTTAGCAGCCACTGGATTTTGTAAAGAACTAGATCCTTCAATGTGCATTTTCAGAGATGTGATTTCAGCTCTACTATCATTCAGTTCCTTCCTTTGGTTTTCCAAGGCTTGCTTCAGATCTTGTGTCTGAAAAAATATGAAATCAATGTAGTAATCACCATTTTAGCATTACCAAGACCTGCTTAAAAGCAATTATATTAGAGAGAACTACCAGATTTTCCTTGTCCTTTAGATCCTTCTGAGTGGCTTCCAAGGATTTTGTTAATGCATTTATTTGACCTTCAGCCAATTCTTTGTTTTTCATCAAGCACAGTTTCTCATGATTTAAACTCTCATTTGCCCCTTTTAACGAGTCATTTTCTCGAATCATAGAAATTTTCTCCTGCAACAGAAGAGCATTACTGTCTTCAATGACAAGAAATTCACAGCAAGTAGAAAACTCTACATGAAGTGTAAGAACAAATATTGTTTAAACATTGATCCTTTATAATCATAACTGAACACTTCAAATGCCAAAGATACATTAAGTCAAGCAACATCTACAACATGGGGAAGAAACATCTATAACAAACAATGTCAAACACATCAAAATGTGCCTAAAAAAAAGGTGCTCGTAGAGAAAGATATTGGATCAAGAATCTGTTCTTTTCTCTAATTGATATCTACAGGCATAGATATTTCCCCAATGAAACAATTCCAAATGATAATAACGTATAATAAGTTTGAAGTGCTTTCTTAGTGAATATCACAACTGAGAGGTCAAGTTGATTTTATTGCACTCAGGGATTTGAAAGATATACAAACACAAGCATGCGACTGAAACAGTGTTTCCCATGAAGCAAAGTCAACAATAATAAAGGACAACAGATATAGAGTATAGAGATGAAATATATTATTATTCGACATGAATAGAATAAACATCTCGCTTACCTCAGCAGCTTCTGAAGTTGAAGACAGGTACTGGTAATAATAATGGCGTAACGCATCAGGTACAGATGCTGGTGAGTTTTCCCAAATATCTAGGTTTTGATCTGTAACCTAAAAATATATAAGATAAATCAGCTATGACAAGTTTTAAGAACTAGTCATAAAAGGCGCACATTCACCAGATTAGACTCTTTCTTCATATCCTTCAGGAGCCTCAAAACATACTTGTGTAAGAGAAAAAATTAAGATTTAGAGCAAATAAAAGATGAAAAATTGGTTCTGAGAATTCTATAAACCATTATAGCTTCTCTCTCTTTGTGCTGATTTTACCATTTGAAAAGACGTCGGAACATCCCTAGAAAAAGAAAATTACTTAGGCTCTAAATTTGAATTAAAAAACCGGATCAACCCCAGGCTGTGTTTTCTGTTTTTTAAACACCCTTCATGTTCAGAAAGTCTACATTTAAGACGTTATGAGACAATTAGTTTGTACTTCTTAGCAGGTTCCAAATGATAATTCAAAAATTCCACAAATTTCAGATTATTGAGATTTGCAGGGAAGCTAGCCCTTGCAGCCAAACCAATCACAAAAGATGTTTAGCTCTTCCACAGCTAGTTGGTGCAGATTTACAGAATTAACAAGCAGTAACAATAAGAAAATGCTACCAACTTTTCGCATACCTCTTCATAAAATGTCATTGCAGTTAGTCGATATCCAGCTATTAGCAAATATTCCTTTACTGCACAATTTAGATCTTTACGCTCATTAGCCTTCAATGGGCCTAAATCAGAAAAGGGAGCATCTCGTTTTTGCCGATGTATTTCCGGTGCATGATTTACATGATTGCTTACACTTGGTTCTACATATGCATACAACATAAAAGGAATTTAGACATGCCAGATGCATGGTGACATCTAATAATAAAAGCAATGTTGCCAAGGGTGCTAGGTGCACTCGAGATACTAGGACCTCTATATAGCCTGAGGCGGAAAAGCGCTCACCCAAGTAAACCAAGGCGCAAACATATAAATGAATATATATAATGTCTATAAAAACATATGTAACTAGTACATATAATTAATAAGTTTAATTAATTAGTAAAAGAAAGAAAAAATTTAATATAGTTCAATTTATAAATTCAAAACATTGTTCAATAGTTTAATTGCTTAAGTTTAATAATTTACTTAATGTAGGGTAAAATAAAACACCATAAGAATGAAATTAAATATCATTATCAGAAACTAGCTCTAAATTTCCTTCATCTTCTCTTGAAAAAGTTAACTAGGTTTTTATATAATAAAATTGGTTAATAATTAATTAAAAAAGTCATTTATGATATTTTATTATATTTTTCTTTTAAAAGTCAAAATAAAAAAAATAAACAGGAGAATAGAATGACTCATTAGTGAAGCACATTTTTTGCGCCTGGCTTTGCAACAAAGGCGCCCAAAAAGCACACCAGGCGCTCGCCTGATGATGTCACCTTGCCTTGAGGTCGCTGAGGCGGTAATGGCCATTTGCACTGCGCCTTAGCGCCTAGGCGCATGCCTTGACATCACAGGATAAAAGCATTCATAAATAAAACAATCCCCTAAAATGCCCAATTTACTGCTGGAAATCCTACAAAGCCCGCCAGATAATGCAAAAAAGTTGCCTCCGAAAAGCTACTGATGCAGAAATTGGGATTTTTATTTGCAAAGAATGACATGAATATCTAGCATGGTTAGGAGAAAACTATATTTCATTCTGTGCATAGACATAGTCATGCAAGGTGGCCAACCTCATGTAATGCAAACGGAGCCAAAAAGAATAATTCCCTTATTGTTTACATTTAATGCATGTACCAACAGTGAACCTATATTTTATTTAGGTTGCCACTCTTGAGCACTTTGTTTCCTCGAATGATTCTTACAGCCATAAATAAAAAGCATGCTGAACATGTAATACTCAAAGAGACTAAAATTTTCTCTAAAAATATACACACACACACACACAACCTTTTTCTTTTTTAGATAAATATAAATAAGAAAGAAAAAGGCAATAAAATAAATCGAAAGCAAAAGGCATGTAACAAAAGCATAAACCAGATGGATTCTAAGTGCATCAATACAAATATTGATTAATAAGAAATGTTACCACTCGATTTATCCTGAGTGAGATCTTCTTTTCTTTGTAACTCAGTCTTGAGTTTCACAATGTCTTCTTGAGCTAATCGTAGTTCATAGTCACTAAGCGCTAGTTTTTCTTCAATTGCTTCTTTCTCTTCTAGCAAACTCTGAGGATCTAAAACTGCAGTTCAAGAAATAAAGGTTTGCTGAAACCATCAATAAGGTTCACATAGTCGATGCTAAGTCTAAATTGAAACCATCAATAAGGTTCACTAGCTATATCTTCAGCATAAGCATTCCATCTTCCACATATAATGATATATATTTTCTAGCAAGATCGTAAAAATGCCTTCACTAACAACCACATTACGGTAGAATTAAGCTGAGAGGAACCATCCTTAATTCTTTACTCTCTATCAACTGCGAAGACAAAAAACTAACTTGCTTCTAACAAATTCAGCTTCCACTTAGTAATTACTTGTATTACTAACTTGACCTTTCTAAAAAGTTTATATAAAGCAAATTCCAATGATTAATTAATTTTCTTAAAAAAAATTAAAAAGAAAAACATTGTACCTCGAAGAGAGTTGTAACGGGAGATTTGATCGGGAGGAAAATGAGAAGGATCAGAGAAGAACTCCTTGAGACGAATCGCTTGAGCATCACGGCCATCGTCGAGAAGCTCGTGGAGTAATTCAAATGCCGTTAACAAGTAATTTTCTTCCAGTAAAAAATTCACCACGCAATTGCATAGCGAAGATCTTTCTACATCCATCATCCAATTCGTTTCCCGATCAATCAATCTCCGTCGTTCAACAACACCACGATCTAATCAACCATTTATCTCAAAACAAAATCTATATAAGTATTTATGGTTTACGAAATGGCTACAGTGCTCGTTGTTTTCCAAGTCCTTAAGCTGAAAAGCGAGGAAAGAGAGTTGGGATTTGGTGTGGCAGCGAGGTATGAAGATTTCGTGGATCTGAAGAGGCTTTTAGATTTAGATGTGGGCGAGGGATAAAGGAGGCCGTTGGATCCTTCAAATTTGAGAACGTGCGTCGGCGCTTGAGAGTTTGGACTAGCGTCAGCCGAAGTCAACGGACCGCTTCGCTTAACTGCTTTGGGCATGCTTTAGCATTGTTGCACAACACACTATAAAGCTTGCTTTATAAAAAAAGTTCTTGTTCGAGAAAAGTAAGTGAAAAAAATATTATTGAAATTTTAAAAAATTTGGGGATTATTTTAAAAATAAATAAATTGTTGTAAAGAGTTAAGATTTTAAATGGGAGATTTTATATTTTAGGTTTTTTTCACTTTAGTAATAAAAAAATATAATTTAATAATTGAAATGGTACGTCATCAAATTATTTACCAAAATGGTACGTTATGAACACTAATCATGGGTGGTGCCTAATAAGGTGGCAGCACAATCAGTTTTTCGATCCCCCATCATTAGGTCATAATAAATTATAAAAAATAATATTTTATTGGTGGTGCCACCCTATACGGTGACACTGGTATATCACACATATACCGGGTAAAGTACGGGCAGCATACAGGTTAGTGTTGGAGGGGGAATGTCAGGCAGTATCGGACCCCTATATAGATCTCAAGTTTTGTGTTTTCTTAAAGTGTTGTAGCACCTAACCGATAAGAAGAAAGGGAAAAAAATTTGTTTGTAGAAGAGGAGAAAACAAAGAAAAAAAAAGGAAAGACTTGTAAGGTTTGTACAGTAATTTATTTTATTTTATTTTATTATATTTTTTACAATAGAATCTTATTTTTTAAATAATTATTGAGAAATTTAATTATTTTTACAGATTTTGATTTGAATATGGATAATCAATTCTTCGCATATGTTTATTTTGATGGAGTAATTTTAAGAACAACAGTTGGTTGTATATTTAAATCTCGTTAACAAATAGCAATGAGATTTAATATAAATGTGTTAGTTGATGATATGAAAGAAAGGATTAGTGTAAAAATTGCTAGACGTAGTTGGAGAATGATGTTGAAACTATTCCACAAATTCCTAATTTAGTCAAATCCCATCAGATTTACCAAGATGGAACTTAAAAACGATGAAGACATGGAAACAATGGTCGCACTTTATTGCCCGACTAGGAGTGTCAACACTGAACTGATTCAGTTGTTTGTTGAGTTAGCTGATGTGGAGTCAGTTGCAGATTTTGCTCCATTAAGTGAATAATATGAAGTTCAAGATCCGTGTACAGAGGTTCCGAGGGCATCTATAGATAAGTGATTGTCTGTAAGCAGGTTTGACATCGATCTTAATGCTCCACCTGTGTCTAAGAACCTTAACCCAAGTCCCCGTTTACAAATACATCCGGTGTTGATTGAGACCAATGTGGATGATGAAGATGGATATGATAATAATGGTTGTTCTAGTCATGAGGTTGAAGATTATAATGACCCCGATCTAGACGAGGTCACGGATGATATCAACAACAAAGACGCGAATGATGATAGAAATGTTTACACATCTTCAATCGGGAATCTGAGTCGAAGCATTATTATACGCAATGATCTTGGGGCCTATATATCGATCGTAGATCCCAATACAGCGCATGCATCCAAGTTCCCTGAGTACCCCGATATACTATCTGCTCACCTATTGATCGTAAATCCCAAACAAGAGAAGTTGTTCGTGGGCCAAAAATTTGCAACCAATGAAGACTACGAATTTTCCATTAAGCGATATAACATAAATGTGTCGGTTAACTACAAAATCGTTGTGTCTAAACAAACATTTTTTAGGGGAAAAATTAGAGGTTGGCAGAAGGGTGCAATTGGCGAATACGAGCTACATTTATCAAGAGGTCACAAATGTGGGAGATCTGGAAATTTGTTAGGCCTCATACATGTACTTCTGCATGTATAACGCAAGATCATCCCAAACTTGATGCGAAAACTATCTACAACTGCATCATGCCAATGGTGAATGACATACTGACCATTCCTGTATCGATACTAATTGTCAAAATACAAAAACGATTCCAGTATCAAGTGTCATACCGGAAAGCATGAATAGCTAAATAGATGGCTATGGAGTAGTTATACGGAGATTGGGATGCGTATAATGAACTTCAGGGGTGGATAACCACTATGCAGGAGTACATGCCAGGGATTGTCATTGAGTTGTAGACACGACCTTATTACGGCCCGAACGACCAACTAAAACCGAGGAGAAGAATTTTTCATTGGATGCTCTAGACATTCAATCCATATTTGTAAGTCTGTCTCCACTACAAGTCATTTGTGCAAGCTGATGGCACTTGGTTATAAGAAAAATATAGGTAGATCCTCTTTATTGGGATTGCACAAGACGGGAATCAAAACTTGTTACCGATAACATTTGCTATTGTGGAGTCGGAGAATATGGAATTTTGAGAATTCTTCCTGACGAACTTGCGGACGTATGTTGTTAGAGAAAACAATATTTGCATCATATCTGATATATCGAAGGGACTAATTGTCGCAATTAGGCGTTCTGGAGTTCCGTGGAGATCCATTTATTGCATCCACCACATCACCACCAACTTTCACCGAGACTATAAAAATGCAGAATGGAGCAAACAAGTGGTGAACATGGGTAAATTTAGACTTCAACATATTTTTTAAATATTCTTAATACTTCCACAAATTAAATCAAAAAGGTAATTTGTCTTTTCGAAATACATATGCAGCATATAAGCTAGAACAATATCGTTTTAAACAAAGGCTGGCCAGTCTTGAGACTGATATACATGGTGAAATGAATAGTACTTTTCGAGAGTGGTTGAGTACCATGAAGTCGTAACAATAGGCTCAAAGTTTCAATGACAGATTTTAATATAGTCATATGGCTATCGACCTTACAGAGGTTGTTAACTCCGTCTTGAAGTGAACACGACATCTTTCAATTTCATCCGTTTTCTCAACTATGTTCTACAGGCAAGACATATGTTTGCCGAGGAGGTCAAGAGGGTAATGGATGCAAATACCCAAACAGTGAGGCCAATGCATGTAGAATTATATTCTCGACTGTTAGAAACTTTTCAAGTTATAGAGTTCATCGACCGTCAACCCGATATCCTAGCTAGTTCTTACGGAGTTGATATCTGAAATAGGTGATACGACTGTAGAAAGTTTCAAACACTTTGATTCCCATGTTTGCATGTCGTTACAGCTTTTACTCACGTCTCGATCAATGTTAAACAATATAATATATAGATAAGATGTCCACTCTAAAACACAGATAGCGTATTTGGGGAAACAAGTTTCCCACCTTATTTGATGTGTCAACATGGGAAATGCCTTCGCTAACTTTCAGTTGGTTCCAAACATGGGGTTATGTAGGAGCCCAAAGGTCACCCGTGTGTCACCAAGATTCACGGTGAAATGGACTTAAGGGAGAAAACTGACCTTAAACGTTGCATTCTGTGCAGAATAGTTGGTCATAATTGGGGGAAATATCTGCATCGAACCTATCACCCTGGACAATCGTAACGATCAAGTGGAATATGAATTTATGTACTCCATATTCAAATGTATATGAAATGTTGTTATCAATTGGAATAATATTTCATGTTATGTAGAATTTATGTATACTTTTAGTTTTATTAAAATTTAATTTGATTATGATTGAATTTTGATATTGCTTAAACATGTTCAAGTATAAAACAAAAAGATTGCACTTCAATAAATAATATATTGAAACATTGAGGAAATGTCTAAACTATATATTATAGAAACTTTAAATTTTGATTTACAATTATAAAATACATGCAATAATAATCTTACACATGCTAAAATTTATAATTTGATGGAGTTGTTTGTGGGGTAAACCGTTGTGGTGCCCAACATTGGCGTTGAGGGTGTTCCCGACTGTCATTATTCTCCTTACCCAAACCTTCATTCACAACATCCATCAACAAACCTTGGGGTGAATTTAACAAGCTTAAAAAATCATATGTCCCAAAGGTTTTCCGGGGAGGGGTGGAGTATTAGAGTGGTAATGGGCTAAATATATCAAACATCATTAATGATCTCAATTGTTGATGATCAAAACTAGAACCGGGAATCTCTGAGTGATACGCATAGCCTGACGACTCTAGAAGATAATTATCTACCCCTAAGTCTGGATGATAAGAAATACTGAGAGATTGTGTATAAGATCGCTCGACTCGGGCTCGGGTTAGGGTGCAAGAGGTGGATGACCTCATTGACATTGTTGGTGCCCTCGTCGGTGCATGTGTGGAGGGACTACCATCAATTGGCTACCAAATAAATACAACTTTCTATTCTCGATGTACCAACATTGGTACTCGACCGAGGGTCGTAAATCAAAATCCATCTGAGGTCTCCACTCCATCTGGACATTCCACAATGCAAGATATTGTTAATGCTCTAATGCCCAATTCTTTGATTCTTTTCCCATTTCGTTAATTTTATAGACATTGTCAAAATTCTGTGAAACATCTGGAACATATTGTTTGCACCCGAATCGTTGCGTAACTCGATCCCGTTGTACTACTCGACTGTTGAGAAATTCAACATGATGTGTTAATGCACCACACATGTGAGTAGATGTGAGCTGACGGGGGAATAACAGCTAGAATGTCTAGAGTGGAATATGGCATCTACACGAATTGCACAATTAATAGCATGGTTATAGTAACATGAGTCAAATAACATAAATAAAGTAATTACATGACATGAATATTAGGAAAAATTACCCCCTCCCCGGCGTGTACCTGAATCATCTGTCGGTAAATCACAAGGGTATAAGACTTCCTAATACCCGGACAAGTATACCATCTAAAAAAAAATTAAACTTGTTAAAGCACATTTTCATAAAAAGCAAAATTCTTGATGTAAAATTTAAATTTTATTACCTATGTATAAGTGGGAAGATAAGTGTTTGGTGACTAACTGATGCCAAAAATGACATCGTATACAGCGTCTAAGACTACAGCAATATCAGGCACCTGCCTATGTCTTGTGTTTCGTGCTTTGTCACTCGACAAAGCTAATGAAACAATGTTGCTAATACTGCTAAGCCCCAATTATATGAACAGGCAATTTCCAAATTAAACAACAGGGATAAGTACATCAAGTGGACCTTATTATTATTTGCATCTGGCATAAGTACCCCTTAATAGATGTAGTATATATGCTCGAGCAGCGCACATCTTCTCCCACTCAGTGACATTACTTGATAAAGTTTCAAAATTTTCCTTCAATTAGGAAAATTTCAAACTCGTAAATCTATCTTCACCATCATCGGGTGAGCGTCCAAGTAAATGATAGCATAATGCCGCCAGTTCAGACACATTACTTGTACTCATGACCGCACTACCATCAATTTGGAGCCCAAGTTGTAGTGCGACGTCTTCCAGAGTGATGGTGCACTCCCCACACGGCAAATAAAATGTGTGAGTTTTCGGGCGCCACCGCTCAACTAAAGCGGATTTCAAGTTGGCCCTCAAATCGAACATGCAGATCAATTCTATTGATCCAAATCCGGATGCCTCCAAGTATGGCATAATCCAACCATTTGGCCGGTAACCCGAACCATTGACACAAGCCTTAAAAACGCGGTACTCACCCTAACCATATTAAATTATCTCATTAGTTAAAATCTCCTAATTAAATAAAAAATGATGTGCATTTTTATAAGGGGACCCGTGAATAACAAATAACAAATTTTTTACTGGTACATTAATCATATTTTTTGTGTAATCGTTTTTTCTAATCAAAGAACCCATTTGGATATCTACAATTTTAAAAAAATTTAACCATTGACTAAACAAATAAACAATATACAAATAACGAAAACACATTTTGTACCGTTTGTTATTTTTTAAATTTAATAATAAGATATAGTATTACCATGACATTCCATTCCTTAAAAAAAGCATTTTCACTTATTAACAACAAACATAAATTTATATTACATAAAAAAAATTTAACCTCAAAAATTAAAGTTTAAAAATCACTCAAATGACCGATTAATTTTAGAATAATAATAAACCTATGCTACTAATACAAATAAATAAATATGATATATCACAAATATATTGTAACGCCCCAAAAATATAAAAATTTTATTTGTTAAATTTTGCTATAATTAAGTATTTGTTCTAGTGGTTAAGGGCTTTAATTGTGTGTTTGTAACACCCCAAACCCGACCCAAAAGTCCTGACCGGATCCAGTATGTCACTGCGGAAAATGTTTGAAAAACCTTTTTGACTTTAGAATAGAACTTGAAAATTTTGTTAACTTTTTGAAAACTATATCCATTAAAATTATTGGATGGTATAAGCTTATTGAAAATTTCCGAATAAAAAAAAAACATTATTATAAGTTGTTACAATATAAATCATTTGTGAAAATATTTCTAAGTATAATATAAACTTCAACAATCATAAATAGAATACTTTAAATAAAAGTGGCCTTTATTACATCAAATAAATTCCCAAAATACTGATAATATAAAAATCATTATTAATCAACTAAAACTAGTAAAACATCTACTGCATGAAAATCTGCTTCTGCATGGCCACCTTTGTAACCACTCCAACCCGGTCCATTAATCACGAATCACCTGCGATGTTTAAAAAGTTGGGTGAGTCACACAGACTCAGTGTGTAATTAGCCACTGAATTCCACCCACATGCTAACCACATAATAACCCATGCATCAGATATCATATGTCATATTCAGATCATATCACAATCTGGGCTTGACCCATACTCATAGACTTTATCAAGTAACCGGGTAATTAGCCACATACCCTCCACATACTGGGCTTAGCCCATTTCTTATTCAAGTCCATAATCACATGTATTCACATACCACAATTATGCAATAATGAATCCTGACCCAAGCCTAAGGTCCATCCTCTACACACCCCCTTATCCAGCCTACCACACACCAGGGGATTATTAAATCACCCTCTCCTTTTTACTCCACAAAGGCATTCAATGCCATCCACGTGTAATTAAGCACAAAAATCCACAACGCGACCTCAGTCAATGCCAATCCACGATGTAGCCGTAGCTAACACCAAAACCACGATGGGACACATAGTCACTCATCAATCCACGATATGGCACATAGCCTATATCAATCACGATGAGGCACACGGCTACTCATCAACCACGTACTCGAAGTACACCGTACCTTCTTTCATAGCCCACCCATGCACATGCAACATACAATAAAACCATGATAATGCATGCACATGTTATTCATAATCATAGGTATACTCACATATACACATTAATGGTCACATCACAACAGGTTTGATACTAACCTGATCATCGTCATACCCTTTAAGGGTATCTATATCACACTTATCACTGCACTTGTTAGTAAACACATTACACATACAAATATAAATCCCGGAAACAGTAGGCTAGCTACACACCTTATAACCTGAAGCTCTAAACCCTCGATCCCGACGCTATCGTTTAGCGAGACTACAGCTATCTGCCTATAGTTTTCTCCCGCTGCTGGCCCACACCCTGGTGGCCAATCCCGAACCACCGAGACAGCTCTTTTCTTAAACTTCGAGACAGGGGCTTTCCCTTGCCCACCTTGACTGGTAGTTGCCTCTATCAAAACACTTAATCAGATAAACCGGTTAATCACCCAAATCATAAATCTAAACATCGAAACCAATTAAATATTTCTTACCAAAATATCTCAAATCCCGGAGAATCGATTTATGACATTAGATATCCTTGCTCCTTTATTCGGCCAAACATAGAGATTAGCAACAAGGCCATTCGGCCAAATCAAATAAACCACAAAGGTTAACACTCAACCCCTTACCTTACAACCGATTTGGTTTCCTCCCAAATCCTGAACCCAACGATGGTTCACCTCTGACAATCGGTCACACCTTAAGACGCAAAACAGTTAGCCTCACAAGCCTTCGGCTTAACGAACATTAAAAGAATAGTCTATTAGAAAAACTCCTTACCACCACTTACCAACCGAATATTCAAGAAGACGGCTTCACCTGATTGTTCCCCAAAACCCGAAGGCCCTTCTCCAAGCGATTGAAAGAGGAAACCCAAGAGATCAACACCCTCTAATATTCACCAAAAAGAATCTAATAGGGAGGGGAAGTTTCGGCAACAAGAGGGGAGGATTCGGCTAGAGTCTTGAAGGTAGAAACAAATGAGATGTGGTTTACAAATGAAAGGAAAAATTGGCAATGGTATATGCTACTTGAGGCTTTTGGTTTCAAAGCATAAAAAGAAGTAAACTTTACTTGAAGGTTCGGCTAGGAGCAAAATTAAAAGAAACACCTAATGAATTTCGACAATGGAGAGATCAAGGAAAAGAATAAATGAAAAAATAAAATAAAAAAATATGAACTCCTCCTATTAAAAATTCGCACACATAGAAGGAAGAAAACCAAATTTTCTAGCAGCTCTCTCTTAAAAGCTTCAAGGCCAATGGCACACCCCCAAGAGTCCTACAATTTGCCACCATCTAATCCCTATTAAAATTCTTATTTTATCCCATATTTTATCTCCTTATCACATTCAAAATAAACCAATAACAACTCCTATTTACTAATTTAAACTAAATAAAATAATGCTACAATAAATAAAATAAAGTAAGTTTATCACTTACTTACCAGTCGAATTCAAAAAGGACTAAACAACATCAATATAATCTTATCTATTTGAAGCTCCCATGTGCCGTCCACCTTCACGCCACCTCTTCACGTCAGCAGTAAAAGAAAAAAAACCCAACTGCAGCCTCCATAGTTCAAACACAAGACCTGATGGAACAAGCTCCCAAGTAACGCCCCATGCCATTATGCCCAGGCGTTTTTTTGTGTCATAAACGCGCCATATTTTCTTTTAAGCCCTCTCTATCTTTAACGCCAGCACCCAAAAATAAAACACCCTTGCCAGTGCCTCTTTTAGCTACTTCCAAATTTCTTAAGCAGCGCATGGAGCCACTTTGCCAACTGGACTATCATGTCCATTAACCTGGCCATTTATTTTTTTAGGCATACCTGGCCCAGTTCCCCTAATTGACGCAAAATAAAACCAAAATGCTGCATTTGCAGCTCGAACTTGAGACCCCTAAGCACCATGAGGCGTCACCTTCCCCATGCTCTAAGTGGCGCCCTTAAGCCACTTTACCAAACCATTTCTTGCGTCTTAATCTTCCAAATTTTTCTCTTAAGGCCTCCAAAGCCAAGCTCCCCTTCTTAACACAAAAAAATCAAAAATTTCCTAAGTCATCCCTTGCCTTCTAGGGTTCTCCAAACTCCTTAAAATTCATCCGACTTGACCGTAAGCCTGCTAAACACTCGAGTTATGCTCCAAACGCATAACCCCTAAACCAGGATGTTACAGTGTTTGAGGTCTTAGGTTCAAGTCTCACTTTTGGGGAAATTTAGTTATTTTTGTCCCTATTCCTAACTTGGTCCTTGTGACTTAAATACTATTTTTGCTCAACTTGTTATAGAATGAGCATGCTGGTTTAGTGGTAAGGTGTTAGTTTACCTTTTGGTTTTGTGTTTGAGTCATTGCGAGCGCAAAAAAAAAAATGTTATGACTCCATCTATTTCGTTGTCAGGGTAGAGTTTAAATTGAATTAGAATTTTGAGGGGATCTGAGTAGTTATCAAAAAATCAGATTAGTGGGATTCTCCACTCTTCTTTCATGTACCACGTTTTATTCTTTTCTTCTCCCTTAATCCCTTCTGGTGTTTCACTTTTTTCTTCAGTCAATTATCTTCCTTTGCTTTTCTTTTCTCTACTTTGATTCCTTCCTTTTGCATTCAAGCCATCCTTGTTGTCATCATTTTGCCTTGTGGCTACTATTTTAAGTGTCAAATTCGAGGGGATTGATTGTAAGTATCTCATTGTTGTATTGTTATTTTCGGTTAATAAGGGTTGGTAGTTTTTGTGTGTAGTTCATGATTTGGGTTACTATGAGTATTGTTGTAACGATGTTGGTTTCTTAGGTGGAGTCTCTGAACCGAATGCGCCTTCGATGAGTTAGATTACTGTCGGGTTGCTATTTTTTTGAAGGTAGATCATCAATTGGAGGTTTTAGGTCAAAATTCTTCGTTAAACTTCGATGTGGGTTATGTTGATTTTTGCGAATCAGATTTCGTAAATTGTCTCAATTGGTGTCTAGTTGATGTGTTTAGGTTCTGGGAGTCTCATGGGTGATTTCGCATAAAAAATCAAGTTGTATAACGAAAACCTGAGAAGAGTAAATGACAGAAGCCAAAATTTGAAACTATCGACGCCACACGGCAGTGTGGGACACATAATCTGGGCCCATTGGGTCATGTGGGCCACACGGGCATGTGTGAGACTGTGTGCCAGGCCGTGTGGGCCCAAAATTTGAAAAATTTTCCCTAGGGCTATATTTGTCGTTCAACTCAAACGTAAGCCTTCTGTAGGGTCTGTATTATACAAATTAGGTTATAAATCATGTCGTCTAACATTCTGTTGTGTTAAATACGATTAAAGTACGCATGATTAATATGTTATACACTCAGTATGATTTGAAATATGATAAGTATGATCTGTAATATGATGAGTATGATCTGTATCTATTATAAAACATGATCTGTAATATGATGAGTATGATCTGTATCTATTATAAAACATGTATGACATATTAATTTCTGGCATCTGTTAGTTCCGCATGTGCATCTGGGATGGGATTTGTGTCTATGGAGGAAGTGTGGGAAGATTAATTTATCTACCATATTTGGTGGCTCTGCCACATGTATATCTATATTTGGCGGTAAATCGCCTATTGATCTAGCAACTAAACTACAAATGTTCTGAAAAGTATCATACCGACATTAAGCGGTGTGTAGGACTGGATGGGTATTTAATACCCTATATGGTGTGTAGGGATGGTCGGAGATGGTGTGTAGTGGATGGGGGTAGGATTGTAAATCCGCATATAATATGTTCTGTTTCTGCTTTGTTATAAAATATATCTGAATGATATCTGAAAGCATGTCTGAAATTAAATATGTGCTTCTGTTTTTTTTTTTTTTAAGTTACACACTGAGCTCAAAAGCTCACCTTTGTCTGTTTACTTTCAAGTAACCTCCAGACTTAGGACGGGTCGATACGACAGGAGCTCTGTTAAACTTTTTTAGTTAACTATGCTATTTTAAATTTTGGTTTATACTATCTTGGTTTTGTTGGATTGTTTGGACGTTTTTTTGGACTATTTTAACTTTTGGGTATTACTTTCATTTTAAACTATTTGAACCTTTTCAAAATTACATCTACTTTGACTGCAAAATATCAAATTTCTAAAATCAACTCGTGTTTTTCCAAAACTCCTGTTAGATAAGTAATTTCGCTACAAAACGAATAGATTTTATAAGAATTTATCCGCAACAACTTAATGATTATATAGCGAAGAAGTGTTTACCTAAATAAATAAGAATCTGGTTTATCGAAAGTGTTTCTAGAATTTTGAATAAACTACAATAACATCTTCAGATCTGGTCATAACATCTAGGCCGAATTTGGGTGTTACAAATATATATAAATGCATGCATGTGCATATATAGCTAACAATAACCCTCTTTCACCACAAACTATTATCAATGAACTTAAACTATTTTTTTTATTCCGAAACATGACTTTCTTCTATCCCAATAACGACTTTTTTTTTTATCCTAATAAAAAAAATTAAAAATGCAAAATGAGTCACCCTACAAATTAATTATCAAAAAGAGTTATTTGTTACATTATTTTTCAATGTCGGCTGACAAAAATATATAGAAAAGCAAAGCATGTAAATGTAGATATATAAATCAAATTTCAAAAATTATTATTACAAATATATATATACACACATAAAAACATATTACTGATGGTTTCTTCTAACACAAACTTTTTTCTCAAAAACACTAAACTGTTTTTTTTTTCACAAAAAAAACATTATTATATGAATAAAATTGTTATTTTATTATACATAAAAAAATTCAACATATATCTCTAATGCATTCAAATAAAATCATATAATAAATTTATATTAAAAATGTAAAAAAATTAATGCTGAAAATCTCAAACATATAATAATTAAAAAAAACCCGGAAAATCTCAACCAATTTTTGGTCATACCATGTAGTATTTAATTAAATTTTTGTATTAATTAAGTAAGAAGAAAACAAATAAATAATAATTACAAAATAAAAAAATATACCTGCTGTCTCGAATGCCTCCTTTCCTTCCAACACAAACACCCACTCTTCCCTAACCCTTAATTGCTTTTTTTTTTCCTTAACACAAACAAATGCTGGGGACCAGGTTGGTTTTATATAGAGGGGGGCTAAGGGGAATAAAGAAAAAAATGGGGAAATTGGTGTGCCCGTGATTGAGAAGCAGAAAAAGGGAACCTGTGACTGTCTTGTCACATCTGCCGCAAGTGGTCAGATCAGTGCCGACTATCCTAGACAGTCATAGGGTCTCTCATTTTCTGCTTCTCAGTCATGGGTTACTATTTCTTTTTCACAAAAGTGGTGTCGTCTAACTATCTCACTCCACCATTTAAAAAAATAATTTTTTTAATCCGTATACTGCCCGTATTTTACCCGGTTGTTCTTCATACAGGTGTTGTCGTATAAGGTCGCACCACCAATAAAATATTAGTTTCTTTTCAAACATATTATAATCTAATGATGGCCTCATAATTGTGGAAGAAAATGGATAGTGCCACCACCTTGTTAAGCACCACCTTTGGTTATTGTTCATTACGTACTATTTTGCTAAATAATTTGATGATCATACTTTCAGTTATTAAATTATTATTTTGTATTATAGGGGTAAAAAAACCTATATTTTATATTAAGGTAAACTACACCACAGGTTACCCAACTATAAATTTTTTTTTGGTCATTAAACTATGAACTTTTTAAATTGGTCACCCAATTATGGATTTGTTTCTTTTTTGGTCACTCTTAACTATAAATTTTTTAGATTGGTCATCCAAATAATCGATATTTTTTTGTCCATTTCCGTTAATTGCACTAATGAGAGGGTGATGTGGCTGTTAAAAAATGGATATAATAACAAATTCAGCTCTTAACTTTTATATATTATACTAGTTTAGTCATAATTCTAAAAACTTAACCCTCAAAATTTATAAATAATCTCAATTTGATCCTAATTTTAAAAAAAAATAAAGAAAAACATAAATTTTTTTCAAAAAAAATATATAAAAATAAAAAATATTGTTAACAAGAAATAATAATATATAAAATTTTAAAATATATAAAAAAACACATTTTTAAAAATATAATAATAAATTTAAATTTTATATTAATATTTAAAAAAACTTCCCCACCCCCGTCCCCCGTCCCTCTCCCTCGCTTGTTGCGGTAGAAAACGAAAGTTACTGAGTGCTTATGGATGTATCTTCTCCATCTGAGCATTACCGACTGGCATTCATACGTTTTTCTAATGTAAATTAATTCCCATAGTATTGTATTGAAATATGGGAAGCTGTAAAATTACTGAGTGCTTATGGATGTATGATGTGAAAATGTGGTATCGATCATTTCATTCCCTTCTTAGTTTGTGGATATCCATCATTTGACTACTGAGTATATGTGCACAAGAGGGGTGTCCAAATTTTATATCTTGCAAACCAAAAACCAAACGCATGATCTGGAATGAATTTGAAGAACCAAATTTAAGAAATTCAATTGCTGGTTTCCACTGCAGCAGCAGCAACAGAAGAGAGGGAGAGGGAACGGGAGGGGAGGGGTTTTATTATTTATTATTTCTATTTAATATTAATATAAATATTAATATAAATTTTAAAATTATTATTATACTTTTAAAATATATTTATATATATATATATATTGGTTAAAATTTTTAAATTTAGGATCAAATTGAAATTATTTGTAAATTATTTAATTAATTTTTTAGAATTATGACTGAGTGTTAGTTTACTATAACTTTTGGAAAGTGCTTTTAAAAAATTATTGTGAAAAATATTTCTAATACTTTTGAGAAGTATTTTTGAGAAGTTTAGTTTAAGATTTTAGTATTTAGTATTGCTGTCAAAAAGTACTTTTGAAAAATAAAATATCTATTTCAGACATGGTATTATCAAGTAATAAATATGTATTTAAATAATGTTCAAATTAATTAATATTATTATATTTTAGTAAGAATATAAAAAATAATTTATTATAACTTGGTGTTAATATTGTAATATATGAAATATAAATTTTAAATACTTTTAAACAATCAATATTAATTATTTATAAAATTTAATTAGAATATATAAAATGTATTTTAAATAATTAAATATAACTATTAAATATTTGTAATTAGATATTAACATTTGTATTATCTTAAAAATATTTTTTTATTTTTAATTAATAATTTTAACACATTTATAATTAAGCACCAAGAAAAAAAAAGGAAAAGTACTATTTAGTTGAAGGGATGAAAAAGTAATTAAATACAAAAAATGCTTTTAGTAGAGAAAAAACTAAATATTTTAATTTAACCTTTTCAAGAGTGCTTTTCAAAAATTAGAAATTTTAGACAAAAACAATTTATTTAGCACAACTTTTTTCCCAACAATATATTTCAAATTAAAAATATTTTTTAAGCAATACTAAACAAAACTTAAATCGAAATAATATATAAAATTAACAGGTAAACTTATTATTATACTAATTCTTTTAAGTCCTGCTACACCAAAAATTAACTCGTAGTTTACTTTTTATATTAAATGTTTATAAATCTCTCTCTCTCTCTCTGTTTTTTTTTCTTTTCATTTTAATTTCCTCTAATTCTTCCAGTTTCTAATTTCTTCTCTTGGATCTTGCCTCGGAGGTAGTTGACGGCTTGGCCATTGTTCATCGCACCCTCTGTTTTCTTTCTTTTCGCTTAATATATATTTGGTATGTAATTTTTTTCTAGTTTGATATTTAAATTATTTCTTGTGAATTTGACACTTTTTTTAATTTGATATCTAAATTTTTTAAGGCTCAATTTAGTATTTGTACTTAACTTTTTTTTCTTAATTTGGTATCTAAACTTTTTTTATGTCTAATTTGATACCTAAATTTATTAAATGTTATACGAATTACGAATTACACAAAACACTAATGGTGTTAATTTTTTTTTTTGTTATGCTACGAAAATATTGTCAATATGAGAAGAAATTCATGTTAAAAAAAATTGAGTTATGCTTAACGAATTAATATTAAATAATAAAAAAGTTTTAAAAACCCAAATTAAAAGAAATTAATTATTTCAATTAATAAAATAATTAATTAAATAAATAAAACTAAAAGTAATTGAACTAATAAAATACAAAAGAAATACTATATCATCTATCACATGTTGGTCATACATTAATTATTTTTGCTACCTCGTAAATTTGTAAAATGTTTGACAAGTTCAAGTATCAAATCGAACAAAAAAAAATATTAAGTACCAAATTAGAAAAAAGAGTCAAGTTCAGGTGCCAAATTGGACCCTAAAAAAGATTAAGTACCAACTTAAGAAAAAATGACAAGTTTAGGTACCAAATTAGAAAAAAAAAAGTGTCAAGTTTGAGTATCAAATTAGACAAAAAACTTTAGATACCAAATTAAAAAAAAAATGTCATACCAAATGTTATATTAAACCTTTTCTTTTTATTTTTTTATTTGATTAATAAGCAAGGTTCCTTTTAGAGTTTAGAAACTCCTTACTTGTATTCTCTCAAAATTATGATCAGGCAGAGGAGATTTTAAAAGTGAAAGCGTTTTAAATGTGACGTGGAAGCATTGCAATTTCAAAATTTTGAATAATTCTTTGGTCGAGTTTTGGTGTAATCGTTATTTGATGTTTTAGTTAGGTATTGTTGTTTTTTCTTAACCTTATTTTGATTTTGCCCCAAAAATTTTGTATTTTTTTTTTTGGTTTAAGTATTTTACAAGCACTGTTAATTTAGTATCAAGCTAATCTTTATTTTTAAGTTTATGATTATTAAGTTTAAACTATGTTAGGATGAGATTCTGCTTTAAGTAATGTCAATATTGATCTATTATTATTTCTCAATTATATGATTTATAAATAACCAAATAGATGTAGTCTTCCTTTTCATCCAAAGAAATTTTCATCATCTATACGTGTATATATATACTAGAATATGCTCTTGCTTCGCTTCGAAAAATCAAGTATATTATTTTATAAAAAATATTATTTTTATTAATATGTAATAATTTATTTTTTTTGAATAAATTAATTTAAAGTTAAAAACAAACAATTATAACAAAGGATATAAAATCTGTGATGTATTAAGACATAAAAAAACTGAAAACATTTATGTACAACAAAACTATAATATGTATTAAAATTGACTAAATTACTTAAAAAGGTCTTTTTTCTGCATATTTACAGAAATGGGCTGATTATATCATTATTTACTGGAAAGAGCCGTTTTTTGCAAAACGCGCCTACGTGGCCGCGTTTTAGGGGGGAAAACCAGAAAATCGCTCCCTTGAGGAAGCGTTTTTCGCCACGTCAGCAAAATGCACTTATGTGGAAGCGTTTTGCTGACGTGGCAGAAAACGCTTCCTCAAGGAACGATTTTCTACGTGTTTTTAGATGTTAGGGATATTTGTATATTTAGTCCCTATAGTTTTTTAGGGTTTTAGGGTTAGGGTTTTGATAAAATAAGTTAAGGTTTAGTATTTAGGTTTTTGTTAAAACAAGTTAGGGTTTTAGAGTTTTTAAAAATAAATCAGGATTTAGTGTTATTTTCTAAAAATTATTTAAATTAGGGTTAATGGTTTTTAAATAAATTATGTTAGGGTTTTAAATAAATTAAGGCTTAGGGTTTATGGTTTTAAATAGATTAAGTAAATTAGGGTTTTAGGATTTTAAATAAATTAAGTTAGTGTTTAAAATAAATTAAATTAGGGTTTAACAAATTAGGGTTTAAGGTTTAGGAATAGATTAAGTAAATTAGGGTTTTAGGGTTTTAAATAAATTAAATTAGGGTTTTTGTAACACCCCTTACCCGTATTCAATACCGGAACAGGGTACGAGGCATTACCGGACTTATAACACAAGCATTCGCGCAATTCTGAGTCATAAATTTGTGTCCAAATTAAAACCATTCATATTTAATCATAGAGTCCCTAATATGAGTCTACGAGGCCCAAAACATACATTGGAAGTGGTTCGGGACAAAACCGAGAACTCAGGAAATTTTTATAAAACTTAGAAATTTTTTGCTAACTACAAGACTCACACGCCCGTGTGACCCTAGGACACGCCCGTGTGACCCTGGGACACACCCGTGCTTCAGACCGTGTTCGATTTAAGGTGCTCTCTGACTTGTACCATACGCCTGTGTGCTAGACCGTGTGGTTAATTAATTTAATTCGAATTAAGTGCAGGTTTCACACGGCCAAGATCCACGCCCGTGTTCTAGGCCGTGTAGCACACACAGTTGAGATACACGCCCGTGTGCTATATTCTGGACATTTTGTTTCTCAAAGTTTAGGTGCAGGGGATTCACGGCCGGAACACATACCCGTGGGGCAGACTGTGTGGACAAAAATAAGGCTATTTACCAAGCCATTTGCCACCCTTCCATGCACATACCTACACAACATCAAGTAATACCAATTCAAGCATATACAAGCAACCAAAACAATCACAACCAAGTTATTAACATCTCATCCACATGCTAACATCTAACATGCTTTAACATCATAATTTATCAACACAAATCATGCAAGCTTCCACATTCATGAATGGTATCAACATATAAATATACTTCTACCAACATAAGCCATCATTCATGGCCATATACAAAATGAAATCATTAACCATTATAAGCCAATACATTTGGCCACATCATAATGAAACATATAACAAAATGACTAAGTCCCTATACATTCCATAACTCAAAATATTGACATTAAATGGTACCCAAAATAATGGTTGATAGTGTGAATGGATCACCGACAATCTCTGATCTCAACCTAGCTTGGTGACACTATAAGATAAGGGAAAGAAAATGGGAGTAAGCTATATAGCTTAGTAAGTTCATATGCAAATAATAAACAACATTAATTATACATTTGTCATATAAATAACATAATATATATCATAAATGTCATTAAAACTTCATGAGTAGAACTTACTCAATCACAACCTTACCAATAGTTCATCATATACCGAATCCATTTCATTTGAGTTTTTCGTACATACCTGTACCAACTCGTAACATAATCACATACTTTTTCATCTTTGACATACCCGTTGAACCATTTGGAATACTATCAGATACACAGAAAACTTTGCACATAAGTGCCACATATGTAGCCAATGCTACCACAAATCTCATAACACATATAGGTTCACTCTCGAGCTATCCACGGGCTTGCTCACACAAGCTGTCAGTCGAGACGTAACTACGCGGTGCTGCTCACACAAGCTGTTAGGTATCCACAACATATGCCGGTATACCCAGCCACCGGTAGGACGTATAGGACCAGCACCTGGGTTACATAATCACATAATCACATGGGTTCCTAGTGACATGTCCTAAAGTTCAACCAGGATTTCTCTCTTGCTGGAACTTCATCGAATATGCTCATAGAATCAATCATACAATCCATGCAATATCAAAACATTAAAATACAAATATAACATTGCATTATTAACATACGAACTTACCTCGGTACAAAAATAGTGAAAATGGACCTAATCGTCAACCACTTTATTTTTCCCCCAATCTAGGTCCAAACCTCTTTTTTTTATATATAATAACAAATTCAACTCATTTAATACTCACACTATTCAATTCAGCCCAAAAAATCACATTATGGAAAAATTACATTTTTACCCTAACTTTTCAACTTTTTACATTTTAGTCCCTAGGCTCGTAAAATAATTTTCATTCAATTTTATCACACCCAAGCCTAGCCGAAACTATTTCTTGCTCATAACAACCTTCTTTTTTAATTTATTCATATTTTTACACACATGTTACAACTTTTACAAATAAGTCCTTTTTAGGCATTTTCATAAAAAATCACTTAGTAAAAGTTATTTATCCAACATCAAATTTGCATAATCTACCATTAAACATCAAAATACACCTATGTCTATCATGGATCAAACCCTAAACCTTGATCATATCTTAAATTAGTGGTAGAAATAGATAGATCGGGTTACAACGACTTCAAAAATGTAAAGAGCATTAAAAACGGGGCAAGAACAGACTTACAATCGAGCTTGGAAGATGAACAAACCCTATCTATGTCTTCCTTAGTGATATTCGGCCATGGGAGAAGAAGATGGATAAGATTTTGGCTTTATTTTGCTTATTAATTCATTTAATTACCAAATGACCAAAATGCCTTTTCTTCAATACACCCAAATTTCACCCAATTCATGTCCATTTTTGTCCACCAACTTAACCAATAGTCTAATTACCATCTAAGGACCTTTAATTTAAGATCTCATAGCAATTGGACTCCTTTAACATATAGAACTCAAATTTTTCACTTTTTACAATTTAGTCCCTTTAACTAAATTGAGTGCCCAAACATCAAAATTTTCGAACGAAATTTTCACAAAATCATTTCATAAAACTTTAGACCATAAAAATATAATAAAAACAAAATTTACTGCATCAAATTTGTGGTCCCAAAACCACTATTCCGATTAGACCCAAAATCGGGCTGTTATAGTTTTAGGTTTATTAAATTAGGGTTTAAGGTTTAGGAATAGATTAAGTAAATTAGGGTTTTAGGGTTTTAAATAAATTAAATTAAGGTTTAGGGTTTAGAGTTAAAATTAATTAAATTAGGGTTTAGTTTTTTTAAATAACATTGTGTTTATCTTTTTTAACAAAATTGACTATTTTTACCCTGAAAAAATAAATTTGAGAAGACGTTTCTGAACAAATAGTGTCAATAACGCTTCAAGCCGGATGCTTTGTCAGCAAAAATACAGAAAAAACTTCCATGTGGACGCTCTTTCGCTATAGTTGTAACAGTCCGATTTTATACCTTAGTCAGAACAGTGGTTTCGGGACCAAAAATCCGAGTTTGAATATTATTTTAATATTATGATTTGTGTCTATGATATGTGATTAAGCATGTGATAAATTTTTGTGAGTTAATTTGCTCGTATGTGTGATTAATTGAGAAAAAGGACTTAATTGCATAAAAGGTAAAAGTAGCCTTTTCAATAATTGAATGATCAAATTGGTGTGACTTTATAAGGAGGAGTCCTTATGTTGCAAATTATCCTTTAGGAAAAGGTAGTGGACAGCAACATTCATGCATTATGCTTTTATATGTTTATTATATTAGTTAAGTAATAATAATAAAATATCATATTATAATGTTATAATAAAATAAAACATAAACAAAAACATGCATTTTTAGGTGTTCATCTTCCATGACCGTAGAAAAAAGAAAAGAAAAAGAAATAAAGAGGCTTAGGGTTCGGTATTTTTAAAGCTTGATTCAAGGTGAGTTCTAACTCGGTTTTTGATAATTTTTACGTTTTGAGATCGTTGCTTTGTGTTTTAATTAGCCCATGTTAGAATTTTTGAATTGGATGTGTATTTCGTGAGTTTATATTGAAGAAAGCTTGTTATTCTTGTTGTTTGATGATGAAATATTAATTATATGTGATAGATTAACAAGTGTTGTTCTTGAATTTTTGATGAAATTGAGTGATTTGGATTAAATTGCAAAAATAAATTTTTGAAGGACTAAAATGCAAAATAAATGGAATGTATGGACTTGTATGGGCATGAGCAACATTCGGCCTAAGCATGGTGTGTGCAAATTTTGCATATTTTGTGTTTTATGCTATAGGGACTAAATTGCAAAAAGTGTAAAATGTCAGGGTAAAATTGTAAATTGCCCGATTATGTATTTTTGGACTAAATTGAATGAAAATATGTTGAATGAGCTTAATTTATAATTTATTTAGACCAAGAACAAAAAGGATCGGGAGTGGATCGGGGAAATACGAAGTTAATCGAATAGTCGGGAAACAAAGTCCGTCGATACTTTAGGTAAGTTTTTAAGCAATTAGGTTGAATTAAATTTTTATCTATATTGATGTGCAATTACAAGATAAAAGAAAATATGTATAATATGTTAAAGTCGAATGTGGTATTGAATTGGGATATGATTATATCCGAATAGGGTGTGTTTATATATGTAATGAATATTGCCGAATGTGATGATGTTTTATAAGATGAATGGGTTGATTTGAATATATATATATATATATATATATATATATATATATATATATATATATATATATGAAATGGGGATGAAATTATATGTGTTTATATGAACAGGGAATAAATGAGATATAGAGCACTAACTGTGCGAAATCGGACAAAGAGAACTAAGTGTGCGCATTGATATTCCAAGCACTAAGTGTGCGAAATCGGATAAAGAGCACTATGTGTGCGAATTGAAATTCTGAGCACTAAATGTGCGAGATCAGTTAACGAGCCTTAAAGGTGTGAGTAAACTTCAATCCAAAAATTGAATTTGGTAAGTTTGGATATTGTGAGAGGTTATGAATTAAATGGTAATTATAAGATTGGTAAGTAATATATGTATAGAAAATCAATTGCTAAATGTATGTATAATCGGTTTTGGAACTATGAAGGGTGAAAATTAGTTATGCATTTGTTTTAAGGAAAATGAGGTATGGATTACAAATCTAAGTGAAACTTAGTATTGAATGTCGGAATATTCAATTTAAGGACCATGAAATGTGTATGTTTTCTGATTAAATGTTTTAAGGCATGATTATATAATTGCTTATAACTTACTAAGAGCTTACTTTATGTGGTTGTGGTGTTATTTATTAGGTTTAGTAGCCCAGACTTGAGCTCGGGGATCATCGTCAGGTCTATCACACTATCAACTAACTTTGGTACTTTTCAAGTAGTACTTCTTGAAACTATGACATGTATAGGCTATATTACCTTTTGAGTTATTACAAAAGATATGTATGTGTTTATGTATATGCCATGCGAAAATGGCTAAAAATATGATATTTTGGACTTATGTGAATTCGGTCATAATATTAAGTTGATGAAAGTATAATTTTTGATATATTATGTTAGGTGTATGAGTATGTGGTTTGATGGATCATTAAATTCGGTTTTAGCCTTGAAACTACAATCATGGTGTTTAAACGATATGATATATATATAAGTTCATGTCAAGTAAGAGTGGCATTATAGGTTATATATATATTTTGGTTGTGAAAAATTTCTCATGAGAGACATATATGTGTAATATGAGTGTGGTTTGTATATTTTAGATTATTTATAAGATGGGCATGGTAGTGATAATGTGACTAGGATAAATGGTATTGAATTTGGTTTAACCTAGAATCAATTAAGTAAAGTTTTGATATATGTATGCTTGGTTTTGATAATTAGTAAACTGTTTTAGTAGAGTGAGTATAGCATTTGCATATTTGGCTATTGTAATGCCCATGACCAAATGAATAGTAACTTTTTACTTTGGTGAAAGATAATTAAGTACGAAAGGTAAATTAGGTCATATGTTTTGATTGAATAAAGATATGTATGAATTATAATTAGTTCTTTTGGTAGGTTTAAATATGTTCGATTAGAAGATGTAAATGATTACGAGATTCGGCCTTAGTATATGTATTATAATTATAAGTTGTAACGGTTTTAGTAAATATATTGGGACATGAATAAATATGTAATTGTCGTAAGTAGATGAGTTCATTATTAATAAAATGTTCTTTTGATTTAGAATATTGAGTATATGGTACTTTGTGTATATTCAGCTTGATGAGTTGCTTTATTGAATTGGTCATAATGTTTTGGTATACTTGACTATGCGACACTTTTAAAATATTCGATGAATGAAATGATACATATAAGTTTTTTTTTTATATATATAGGCAAAAGTGAGTAAATGGTTATTGATGTATGTTTAATAATGGTTTCGAAACTTTGACAGATATATATATGAAATAATTTGATTCGAATTTGTACTATTGAAGTATGACATAGGTATATTAATGTCTACTCTGGATTGGGTCAGGTCGGTAATGCCTAGTAACCCTAATCCGGCGACAGGTACGGGTTAAGGGTGTTACATTTGATTGGTATCAGAGCCAGGTTTAGTCGATTCTCAGACTAACGTAGCGTGTGTGAGTCTAGCTATACATGCCATAATTTTTACTGTGATAGTGTGATGACTTCTAATCGTGAAATGTGTTTTCTTCTTTCGTATAGTAAATGGAACCTGATCCCGAGTGAGCCGTAAGCAATAATGTCAAGAGTGTGGCGCCTGCTCCCGTGCAAAGAACCGCGTCGGTTGAATCTCGACCAGCTACAAGTAACCAAGATGAGGGGGCTAAACAAGCCTTCTTTAGTATAATGAATGATTGGTTTAATCAATACATTCAGACCAATTCAGTTGTTCAACAACCCCTGAATCCTGTTAATCCACCTGTAGTATTCGATCATTAATCCTGAAAGAATAAATAAGCCTCCAATCGACAGAATCAGAAAACACGGGGCTCAAAAGTTTAGAGCTGAAGCGGATGATGATGCTGAACGAGCTGAATTTTGGCTCAATAATGCAATTCGTGTTTTCGATGAACTATCTTGTACACCTGATGAGTGCCTGAAATGTGCTATATCTTTATTATGGGATTCTGCCTACTATTGGTGGAACACTCTAGTATCGATTGTTCCAAAGGAACGAGTCACTTGGGACTTCTTTCAGACAGAGTTTCGCAAGAAATACATCAGCCAGTGATTCATAGATCTGATACGCAAGGAATTTCTCGAGCTTAAATAGGGTCGTATGACCGTATCTAAGTATGAACGCAAGTTCGTGAGACTTAGCCGATACACCCGCGAGTGTGTTTCATCTGAGGCTGCTATGTGCAGAAGATTTGAAGAAGGGTTAAACGAACATATAAAATTACTGGTTGGTATACTTGAAATAAATGAGTTTATGGTACTTGTTGAGCGAGCTTGCAAAGCCGAAGAGCTAAGAAAAGAAAAAAAAAAGCTCAGTTTGAAGCTAGAGACTTTCATAAGAGATCAGTGAGTAAATTTTCTCAATCGGTCTCAAAGAAGTTCAGAAATGACAGTAGCCGATCTAAGGCTAATGCAGGGATCTCTATACGAGAGCGACCACCAGTAAGTTCACGAGCCACCTCGGTTGCTAGCATTGGAAATACTCAATCGGATAAACCTGAGTGTTAACATTGCGGTAGACGACATTTTGGTAAATGTTAGGGCAAGTCCAACAACCGAGCTTGTTACAAGTGTGGTTCGCAGGATCACTTCATTCGGGATTGCCCGGAGTTAGTTAAGAAGGATAATGCTCAGAGTACAAGACCGAGTGGTACTGCAGCTCGGGGTAGACCACCTCAAAATATGGGAGGTAGAAGTGGTATCCAAAGAGGGACTTTAGATACAGCTGTTCGATCCGAGGCTCGTGCACCTGCCAAAGCCTATGCCATCCGTGCCCGAGAGGAAGCATCATCTCCAGATGTTATCACTGGTATATTTACTCTTTTTAATACTAGTGTGATTGCTTTGATTGATCCCGGTTCAACTCATTCCTATGTGTGTGAAACATTAGTATCCAGTAAGACTCTACCTGTTGAGTCTATAAGTTTGTGATTCGAGTTTCGAACCCCCTGGGCCGGTGTGTACTAGTTGATAAGGTGTGAAAGAATTTCCCTTTGATGATTCGAGATTCGTGTTTTCCGACTGATCTGATGATACTGCCATTTGATGAGTTTGATATCATTCTTGGTATGGATTGGTTAACTGTACACGATGCTGTAGTGAACTGTAGATGAAAGACTATTGATTTGCAGTGCCAAAATAACGAGATAATTCGAATTGAGTCTACCGATTTAAATGGGTTACCTACAGTAATCTTCAATGTTGACTTGGAAACTTATGAGGAAGGGTTGCGAAGCTTACTTTACTTATGTGATCGATAGTAAAGTGACCGAAAAGAAGATAGAGTCTATACCTGTTGTTTGTGAGTATTCAGATGTGTTTCCGGAAGAGTTGCCGGGTTTGCCACTGTTCGAGAGGTAGAATTTGGTCTTGAGTTAGTGCCAGAGACGACTCCGATTTCGATAGCTCTATATAGAATGACACCGACTGAATTAAAAGAGTTGAAAGCGCAGTTGCAAGAGTTGACAAATAGAGGTTTTGCTCGAACGAGTTTCTCTCCTTAGGATGCGCCAGTATTATTTGTGAAAAAGAAAGATGGAACTTTAAGAATGTGCATTGACTACCGACAGCTCAATAAAGTGACCATAAAGAATAAATATCCATTGCCGCGTATCGATGATTTATTTGATCAATTAAAGGGAGCCTCAGTATTTTCGAAGATTGATTTAAGATCATGTTATTATTAGCTGCGAGTTAGAGACTTAGATGTACCTAAGAATCCTTTCCGGACGAGACACGACCATTATGAGTTCTTGGTGATGCTGTTCAGACTCACTAATACCCTCGCTATTTTCATGGATTTGACGAATCGGGTATTCAGACAGTATCTGGATCAGTTTGTGTTTGTGTTTATAGATGACATTCTGATCTATTCGCGTGATGAAATCGAGCATGCCGAGCATTTAAGACTTGTGCTAATGATTTTGCGTGAAAAGCAGTTGTACGCGAAATTCAGCAAATGTGAGTTTTGGTTATGTAAAGTTAGTTTCCTGGGGCATGTTTTTTCAGCATCAGGTATTCGGGTTGATCCGAGTAAAATCTCGGCTACACTTGATAGGAAGCCCCCACGGAATGTTTCTGTAACACCCCTATCCCGTGTTCGTCACCGGATTAAGGTTAGGAGTGTTACGGGACAAATCAGAAATATTCACAGACAGAAACATACACTCAATTATCATTCTCAGACATAATGTCCCTTAAACGGGTCCTCGAGACCTTGATCATGCTTAGAAGTCGAGTCGGGACTAAACTGAAACACATATGAAATTCTATGAAAATTTGAAACTTTTCTAAAATATAGGGAGACAAGCTCGTGGGAGGAGACCGTGTGCCCTCCACGGCTTCTAGACACCCCCGTGTGTCCCTTTGTGCCTATATACTGACTTGGTCCCCACAGCCACCAGACACGGCCGTGTGTCCTGACCGTGGTCCTATACTGACTTCCCCACCACAGCCACAAGACACGCCCGTGTTAAGACCGTGTTGTTTTTAGGTCACATTCTGCCAATTTTCCCACGGTCTTAGGCACGCTCGTGTGCCACAACCGTGTGACATTATAGGCCATTTACAAGGCCAAAATGCCACCCACAAGGGTCAAACCTATAAGCAACATAAGTCATTCCGTTTCATTCACATATAACCATTAAAACATACCAAATAGTCATCCCAAATCATACATATTTGACAACTAAGGAGAATCATACTACAATCCATTCAAAATTCATTCAATCTAATCATTCAAATCAATTCCAAACATACCAATTTGTATGACCAAATCACAATTATGCCCAAACATCATTCATTTATAAACTCACCATATCAACCATGTCATATATCAACTAATCATACCAAAACAACTTTTCAATTCACATTCATCTAAGCATGATACCAAAACATAACTAGCCAAATCACATGGCTAAGTTCACTTTACAAATCATAACATGAACTAGCCTATACATGCCATATCTAGCTATTTACATATCCAAGATGTACCAAAATAAGCTTTAGTAGTGTGATGACGATCCGTGACGGTCCGGAGCCTTCAGTAGCTTTGATGACCTATAAAACAGATTAAACACACACAGGGTAAGCTTTCCAAAAGCTTAGTAAGTCAATACACAAACAAACTTGATATGTAAAGCATATAAACATATAACCACATTGGCACATTTCTTCTATAAGGTAAATTTCTCACATTTATACTTTGATTCATATTCTTGGGCAAATTGCCACATTTATCAAATCAAGAATCACAAACTCATAGTTTTTCATATATGCTTTCATGTAACATATTTCCAATCCATCATAGTAAAACACATAGTCACTTACCTTATATATACATTTGATGTATAATCAACGTACCTGAATTGAACATTCATTTGCTTAATCTATCAAAGCTCGGATTTGTCATTCGTATTTCAGACTTGCCTGTTGAACCCTAAGGAAATCCAGTAAAATACTCAGAAGCTCGGAATAGTAGTAGAATGCCATCATCCCAGACGAGGTCTTACATGTACTCAGATATCGATGCCACTGTCCCGGACAGGGTCTTACACGAATCAGAATGATGCCAATGTCCTAGACATGGTCTTACACGTGAGGATCTTAATGATGCCAACGTCCCAGACGTGGTCTTATAAGTAAAGCTCATATTGATGTCAACGTCCCAGACGTGGTCTTACACATAATCAGATATCGATGCCACTATCCCGGACAGGGTCTTACACGAATCTCAAATGAATGCCAACGTCCCAGACGTGGTCTTACATGATAAAAACAGAATAGATATCTATGCCGTGACTTAGCCAATCCTATCTATTCCTAGGTTCGTACAGGGCTTCTCAGACTTAGTTACTATATCGAACTTCTCTCAGAATTCAATTACATACCTCTCATAAGCATTCATTATCATCATTAAACATATGAATAATTAAAAATGCATACATATTCATTTATTTGTATAGTGACTTGCCTCAGATTCGGTTTATCGGAATAGAAACGACTACTCGTTTACTTTCACCTTCCCGCGATCTAAATCTATTTTCCTCGGTTCTTGATCTAAACATATTCAGAATTAACCTTTTTATTCACTATTTCATTCAATTCAATCCATACACACATATTTTGGGCTATTTACAAATTAACCTTCAAATTTGCACATTTAATCAATTTAGTCCATTTTTCTAAAAACATCAAATTCACAAAATCTACCCATACACATGCTTAGCCGAATATTCATACATCACATATAAGCCCACATTTTTCATCAATTTCACAATTTAGTCCCTTAATTTGCCATTTTCTCAATTTAGCCCTATTTAGCTAAATTCATCAAAAATTCAAGAACAAAGTATGTTCATCAATTACATATCTATCATTTAACACCATAAAACATCACAAAACTCAACATAGCATCAATGGCATTTTACACAATCATCATCAGTTCATGAAATTGAGACATGGGTTTGATTGCTCTCGAAACAACGATTACAAAAACATAGAAATTATCGAAAACGGATCAGAAACTAACCTTGAATCAAGATGATTAATAGCCGAACCTAGCTTGAATTTTATCTCTTTTCTTTTCCTTCAAATTTGGAACAAAGATGAGCACTATCTCATCATTTTAATGTTTGTTTTATTATTACCAACATTTTATTATTCAATTACTAAAATATCCATTCCGTTAATAAACAAAACAAACATGTTATAAGGGCATAAATGACTTTCATTCATCCATTATCTCAAAGATGGCTTATTTGCCATATAAGGCTTCCATCTTTACAAAGCCACATCACTTAAGCACTTAAACGATTAGCAAGCAACTTTCTCATTTAATGCAATTTAATCCTTTTGTCAAATTAAACACACAGACAGTCAAATTAGCTCACGGAAATTTACCACTTGCTAAACCATATATCAATAGCACAGAATATAATATTAAAATATTACATGGACTCGGATTTGTGGTCCCGAAAGCACTGTTCCAACTAGGGTATAAACCGAACTGTTACAATTCTCCCCCTTAGGGATTTTTGTCCCTGAAAATCTTACCGTTAAACAGATTCGGATATTGCTGTCTCATAGAATCCTCAGGTTCCCATGTAGCCTCTTCAATTCCGTGTCGATTCCATAATATTTTCACTAACGAAATTCTCTTATTTCTCAACTCTTTCTCTTCACGAGCTAGGATACGTATCGGTTCCTCTTCATATGTCATATCAGATGGGGCAATCACATGTGACGGATCAGATCAATATCTACGAAGCATCGAGACATGAAATACGTTGTGTATCTTTTCTAGCTCAGAGGGTAACTTTAATTTCTATGCAACAGGCCCAATACGTTCAATGATCTCATAAGGTCCGATGAACCTCGGACTTAATTTGCCTTTAAGTCCGAACCGAAGCACTTTCTTCCACGTAGACACTTTCAGAAATACTTTGTCGCCAATCTCAAATTCTATATCTTTTCGTTTCAAGTCGGCATAGGACTTTTGACGATCAGATGCTGCTTTCAAACAATCTCGAATCAGTTTCACTTTCTGTTTTGAGTCTTTTATTAAATCAACCTCATGTAACTTATTTTCACAGAGTTCAGTCCGATACAGAGGTGTACGACATTGACGCCCGTACAAAGCTTCATAAGGTGCCATTTTGATACTTGACTGAAAACTGTTGCTATATGCAAATTCAATCAATGGCAGATATTGATCCCACGTACCATTAAACTCAAGTATGCAACATCTTAACATGTCTTCAAGAATCTGAATAATTCATTCAGACTAACCATCTGTTTGCGAATGAAAAGCTGTATTGAAATGTAATTTCGTGCCCAAAGCTTCTTGCAATTTCTTCCAGAATCTCGACGTAAACCTTAGATCTCTATCGGATACAATAGACAGTGGCACCCCCAATCTCAGAGATATAAAGCTCGGCTAATTGGTCAAGTGAGTAATCAGATCTAACTGGAATAAAATGGGCAGATTTCATCAATCGATCAACTATGACCCAAATTGCATCTTTCTTTCTCGGAGTCTGAGGTAAACCAGAAACAAAATCCATGGTTACTCTATCCCATTTCCACCCAGGAATCAGAATCGGTTGTAACAACCCAGGCGAAACTTGATGTTCAGCTTTTACTTGCTGACAGACTAAACATTTCAAAGCAAAATCAGAAATGTCCCGCTTCATACCAGACCACCAGTAGTGTCGTTTCAACTCATGATACATTTTGGTACTTCCCAAATGAACAGATAGACGACTATTATGAGCTTCATTCAAAATCAACTGAATCAACTCTGGATTTCTCGGAACACATATACGATCCCGGAATCTCAAACAATCATCAACAACTTGAAATTGAGATTCGAAATTCACTTTACACTGAGTTCGTTTCGCTAGCAACTCATTATCAAGTTTCTGAGCATCATATATCAATTGTAAAAACAAAGGTTTTGCTTTTAATTCAGCTATCACAGAACAATCATCAGACAATTCCAATTGAGTACTCAAAGCACGTAATGCAAACAACGATTTTCTACTCAAAGCATCTGCAACAACATTTGCTTTACCCGGATGATAGTCTATCATAAGCTCGTAATCTTTTAACAACTCAAGCCATCTTCTTTTACGCAGGTTCAAATCTTTCTGAGTCATCAAATATTTTAAACTTTTATAATCTGAAAACACGTGACATTTCTCACCATATAGATAATGATGCCAAATCTTTAGCGCAAACGCAATCGCAGCTAACTCAAGGTCGTGCGTCAGATAATTCTTTTCATGAGGCTTCAACTGTCTCGATGCATAAGCTACCACTTTGCCTTCCTGCATCAAAACACATCCCAGACCATTTAACGAAGCATCACTGTATACAACAAATTATTTACCCGATTCCGGCTGAGCTAACACTGGAGCTTCATAATGAGTTTTCAACCGATCAAAACTTTTCTGACATTTATCCGACCATTCAAATCTGACATCTTTCTGAAGTAATCTAGTCAACGGAGTAGCTATTGTCGAAAAGTCTTTCACAAATCTGCGGTAATAACTAGCCAAAGCCAGAAAACGGCGGACTTCAGATACATTTCTCGGAGGTTTCCAATTCAAAATGGCAGAAATCTTACTCGGATCCACTCGGATTCCAGAAGCTGACACAATATATCCCAGAAAACTAACCTCGTGCAACCAGAATTCACACTTACTTAATTTCGTATACAATTGCTTTTCTCTCAGAGTTTGCAACACGATTCTCAAATGTTCAGCATGTTCAGCCTCATCACACGAATAAATCAAAATGTCATCAATGAATACCACAACAAATCGATCTAGATACGGTCTGAAAATTCTGTTCATTAGATCCATAAAAGTAGCAGAAGCATTGGTTAGTCCAAATGGCATAACTAAAAATTCGTAATGTCCGTATCTCGTTCTGAAAGCAGTCTTCGAAATATCTGAATCTTTCACTCTCAACTGGTAATACCCCGATCTCAGATCAATCTTGGAAAACACAGAGCTCCTTTCAACCGATCAAACAAATCATCAATTCGGGCAACAGTATTTATTCTTTATTGTCACCTTATTCAATCGACGACATACCAATGCACATTCTCATCGTGCCATCTTTCTTTTCACAAACAAAACCGAGCACCCTGGGCGAAAAACTCGGTCTAGCAAACCCTCTCTCAGTCAATTCTTGCAATTGTGACTTTAACTCTTTCAACTCTGATGGTTCCATTCTATACAGAACTATCGAAATAGGTGTCGTACCAGGCAATAATTCAATACCAAATTCAACTTCACGAATTAGAGGCAAACCCGGTAACTCTTCAGGGAACACATCAGAAAACTCACAAACGACAGGAACTGACTCAACTTTCCTCTCAAACACTTTCATATCGATCACATAAGCAAAATATGCCTTATATCCCTTTTTCACATACCTCTGAGCTTTCAAAACAGATATCACAGTAGGCAATCCATTCAAATCATTAGCCTCAATTCGTACAATCTCATCATTTGGACATCTCAAATCTATAGTCTTCCTTTTGCAGTTCACAACAGCATCATGCATAAACCAATCCATACCCAGAATAATATCAAACTCATCAAATGGAAAAAGCATCAAATCAGCAGGGAAACAAATATCTCGAAACATTAACGGGCAGTTCTTGCATACTTTTTCAACCAGAACACTTTTATCTAAGGGGTTCGATACTTTTATAGTAAACTCAGTAGACTCTACAGGTAAAGTCTTGCTGAACACTAAATTCATGCATATATATGAATCCAGGGTCTATCAAAGCAATCATAGAAGTATCATAAAGAGTAAAAGTTCCCATTATAACATCTGGTGACGAAGCTTCCTCACGAGCTCGGATAGCATATGCTCTGGCTGGCGCTCTAGCTTCGGATTTAACAACATTGTCTCTCGTAGTTCTCTGACTACAACTAACATTTCTGAAACTCTTTGATGGCCTACCTCTCACAGGTGCATTGTCAGATCTCAAATTCTAAATAGTCTCTGGTTCGACAGACTCAGGGCAATCACGTATAAAATGATCAAGCGATCCACATCTAAAGCAAGCTCTGTCGTTTAATCTACCGCTTTCCGGATGTCTTTTTCCATAATGTTTACATTCAGGTCTCTCGGATCGAACATTACCAACACTGGCCACTGAAGTTGCTGGAGTTTTAGAACTCATTTACGGTCTTGATTGATTTCTATTCGCGTGTCCCACGTTATCTCTGGAACGACTCTGATTATCTCTGAGTCTCTTCGAAGATGACTGAAATGATTTGCTTGGAAATCTATTTTTTATATCAGGGGCTTTAGACTCAGCTTTTCTCTTATCTTTCCCGAGTGCCTTAGCTTTGCAAGCTCTGTCAAAGAGTATAACAAACTCTTTTATTTCCAAAATCCCGACTAGCAGACGAATGTCTTCACTAAGACCATCTTCGAATCTCTTGCACATTATAGCTTCAGAAGATACACATTCCCGGGCATGCTGACTCAGTCTGACAAATTCTCGTTCATATTCTGAAACAGTTATTCGGCCCTGTTTAAGTTCCAAAAATTTTTTCCGTTTCTGATCAACGAATCTCTCACTAATATATTTCTTCTGAAACTCGATCTGAAAGAAATCCCATGTAACTGGCTCTCTCGGAACAACAGAAATAAGAGTTTTCCACCATTGATAAGCTGCATCTCAGAGTAATGATACCACACACTCTATGCATTCTTCCGAAGTCAGAGACATTTCATCAAATACCTAGATCGTGTTTTCAATCCAGAACTCAGCCTTTTCAGCATCATCATCTTTAGTAGCTCGAAATTCTTCGGCCCCATACTTACGGATCTTTTCAACAGGAGACTTACTTAATAGATTCAGATTTGCAGTCGGAGGCATGTCAGATGTCTGAGGGGGATTAATCGGGGGCGGAGGTTGCGAAACAGTCGGGTTATTCTTAACAAACTGAGTGAACCACTCACTCATCATTTGGAAGAAAGCTTGTTTAGCTTCTCCCTCTTGACCGCTCGTTGCCGGTCTCGATTCAGAGGGTGCTATCCCTTGCGCGGGAGCAGGCGCATTACTTTCTACGTCGTCAGCTACGGCTCTTTCGAGATCCATTACTATACGAAAATCACATTTTATACGTCAGGATTCATCACACTATCACAGTTAAGATATATGGCATGTATAGCTAGACTCTGACACGCTACGTTAGTCTAAGAATCGGCTAAACCGTAGCTCTAATGCCAATCAAATGTAACACCCCTATTCAGTGTCCATCGCTGGATTAAGGTTAGGAGCGTTACCAGACAAATCGGAAATATTCACAGACAAAAACATACACTCAATTATCATTCTCAGACATAATGTCCCTTAAACGGGTCCTCGAGACCTTAATCATGCTTAGAAGTCGAGTTGGGACTAAACTGAAACACATATGAAATTCCATGAAAATTTGAAACTTTTTTAAAATACAGGGGAGACACGCTCGTGGGAGGAGGCTGTGTGCCCTCCACGGCTTCTAGACACCCCCGTGTGTCCCTTCATGCCTATATACTGACTTGGTCCCCACAGCCACCAGACATGACCGTGTGTCCTAACCGTGGTCCTATACTGACTTCCCCACGACGGCCATAAGACACACCCGTGTCAAGACCGTGTTGTTTTTAGGCCACATTCTGCCAATTTTCCCACGGTCTTAGGCACGTCCTTGTGCCACAACCGTGTGACATTATAGGCCATTTACAAGGCCAAAATGCCACCCACAAGGGTCAAACCTATAAGCAATATAAATCATCCCGTTTCATTCACATATAACCATTAAAACATACCAAATAATCATCCCAAATCATACATATTTGACAACTAAGGAGAATCATACTACAATCCATTCAATATTCATTCAATCTAATCATTCAAATCAATTCCAAACATTCCAATTTGCATGACCAAATCACAATTATGCCCAAACATCATTCATCTATAAACTTACTATATCAACCATGTCATATATCAACTAATCATACCAAAACAACTTCTCAATTCACATTCATCTAAGCATGATACCAAAACATAACTAGCCAAATCACATGGCTAAGTTCACTTTACAAATCATAATAAGAACTAGCCTATACATGCCATATCTAGCTATTTACATATCCAAGGTATACCAAAATAAGCTTTAGTAGTGTGATGACGATCCGTGACGGTCCCGAGCCTTCAGTAACTTTGACGACCTATAAAACAGACTAAGTTTGTACAGGGCTTCTTAGACTTAGTTACTATATCGAACTTCTCTCAGAATTCAATTACATACCTCTTATAAGCATTCATTATCATCATTAAACATATGAAAAATTACAAATGCATACATATTCATTTATTTGTATAGTGACTTACCTCGGATTTGGTTTATCGGAATAGAAACGGCTACTCGTTTACTTTTGCCTTCCCGAGATCCAAATCCGTATTCCTCGATTCTTGATCTAAACATATTTAGAATTAACCCTTTTATTCACTATTTCATTCAATTCAATCCATACACACATATTTTGGGCTATTTACAAATTAACCTTCAAATTTGCACACTTAATCAATTTAGTCTATTTTTCTAAAAACATCAAATTCACAAAATCTACCCATACACATGCTTAGCCGAATATTCATACATCACATATAAGCCCACATTTTTCATCAATTTCACAATTTAGTCCCTTAATTTGCCATTTTCTCAATTTAGCCCTATTTAGCTAAATTCATCAAAAATTCAAGAACAAAGTATGTTCATCAATTACATATCTATCATTTAACACCATAAAACATCACAAAACTCAACATAGCATCAATGGCATTTTACACAATCATCATCAGTTCATGAAATTGAGACATGGGTTTGATTGCTCTCGAAACAACGATTACAAAAACATAGAAATTATCGAAAACGGATCAGAAACTAACCTTGAATCAAGATGATTAATAGCCGAACCTAGCTTGAATTTTATCTCTTTTCTTTTCCTTCAAATTTGGAACAAAGATGAGCACTATCTCATCATTTTAATGTTTGTTTTATTATTACCAACATTTTATTATTCAATTACTAAAATATCCATTCCATTAATAAATAAAACAAACATGTTATAAGGGCATAAGTGGCTTTCATTCATCCATTATCTCAAAGATGGCTTATTTGCCATATAAGGCTTCCATATTTACAAAGCGACATCACTTAAGCACTTAAACGATTAGCAAGCAACTTTCTCATTTAATGCAATTTAATCCTTTTGTCAAATTAAACACACAGACAGTCAAATTAGCTCACAGAAATTTACTACATGCTAAACCACATATTAACGGTACAAAATATAATATGAAAATATTATACGGACTCTGATTTGTGGTCCCAAAACCACTGTTCTGACTAGGGTATAAACCGGATTGTTATAGTTTCTGAAGTTCAGAGTTTTCTGGGACTTGCCAGTTATTATAAACGCTTCGTGAAAGGGTTCTCAATGATTACAGCTCTGATGACAAAGCTACTTCAGAAAGATATTAGATTCGAGTGGACAGAAATGTGCCAGAAGAGTTTTGATCAGTTAAAAACTTTATTGACTAAAGCTCTAGTGCTTGTTCAGCCAGAGTCGGGTAAAGAGTTCGTGATCTCCAGTGATGCATCCTTGAATTGTTTGGGCTGTGTTTTGATGCAGGAAGGTAAGGTTTTAGCCTACGACTTGAGACCATTAAAGCCACACGAAAAGAACTATCTGACGTATGATCTCGAGTTAGCTGCTATAGTTTTTGCTCTGAAAATATGGCGTCACTATCTGTTTGAGAAAAATGTCATGTCTATTCCAATCATAAAAGTCTAAAGTACTTAATGACTCAGAAGGATTTGAATTTGAGGCAACGACGATGGTTGGAATTGTTAAAAGACTACGAGTTTGTGATTGATTATCACCCAGGAAAAGCTAATGTGGTTGCAGATGTACTAAGCCAAAAATCACTATTTACTCTACGTGCGATGAATGCAAATGTAGCTTTGACTGACAATGGTGCGATTATTGCAGAATTGAAAGCGAGACCGTTATTTGTTTAACAGATTTGCAAAGCTCAAAAGGTTGATAGTGACTTATTAGCAAAAAGGAATCACTGTGGTTCAAATACTGACTCAGAATTTCAGATTGATGCTGAGGGATGCTTACGGTTCAGAAACCGAATATGTGTACCAAAGGATTCTGAGTTGATATGGATGGTTTGTAATGAAGCTCATAATAGTAGATTGTCTATTCACCCGGGTAGCACTAAAATGTATAATGATCTGAAATAACATTATTAGTGGCACGGTATGAAACGAGATATTTCAGATTTCGTATCAAAATGTTTGATATGTCAACAAGTAAAAGCTAAGCATCAGGTGCCATCTGGATTACTTCAGCCAATCATGATACCCGAATGGAAATGGGATCGAATCACGATGGATTTCGTATCTGGGTTATTGTTGATAGATTAACGAAGTCGGCTCATTTTATTTTGGTCCGTATAGATTACTCGCTCAATAAGTTAGCTGAATTATATATTTCTCAGATTGTATGATTTCTCGGAGTACCTATTTCTATTGTCTTGGATAGAGATCCGAGGTTTACATCGCGGTTTTGGAAGAAACTACAAGATGCATTAGGAACTAAGTTGCATTTTAGCACTGCTTTTCACCCTTAGACTGATGGTCAATCCGAGCGTATCATTCAAATACTTGAGGATATGTTGAGATGTTGTATTCTTGAGTTTGAGGGTACGTGGGAACGATACTTGCCTCTGATTGAATTTGCATACAATAATAGTTTTCAATCGAGTATCAAAATGGCACCTTACGAGGCTTTGTATAGTCGTAAATGTCGTACACTTTTGTATTAGACCTAGCTAAGTGAAAGCAAGATACACAGGGTTGATTTAATCAAAGATACTGAACAGAAAGTAAAAGTGATTCACAAAAATTTGAAAGTAGCATCAGACTTTCAAAAATCCTATGCGAATTTAAAACGTAAAGATATAGAATTTTAGATTTGTGACCGAGTATTTCTGAAAGTCTCGCCGTGGAAGAAAATACTTAGATTTGGTTGCAAAGGAAAGCTGAGTCCAAGATTTATTGGGCCATACGAGATTATTGAACGTGTCGGGCCGGTTGTGTAACATTCTGAATTAAGGCCTAGTCGGAATAGTGGTTTTGAGACCTCGAATTCAAAGTAGAAAGAATTATTTTATGATTATTATAAGGTCTATGATATGTTTACATGCTTGTGTGAAAATTTCATAAAGAAATTATATGTCTAAGGTGCTCGATTAGACTTTAAGGACTAAATTGAATAAGTTGCAAAATGCATGTTCTAGAAGCTTTTTGTATGAAATTGCTTTTGATTATGAATTAGGAGCCCTTAAATAGCAATTTTACCAAATTGTAAAATTTTGGACAAAAATGGGCTTGTGTGGTAAAATATAAATTTTTGTGTGGACAAAAATTTTGTATGAAAGGCATTAGGGGTATTGTAGTAATTTGGCATATAAAGCCAAAATAGCCTAAAAAAAAAAGATGTCATCTTCTTCATTCTTTTAGGGTTGCTACCGAAAATACCATGGAAGCCATGGTTGAGGTTTTTTTCCAAGCTTTCCAAGCTCAATAGTAAGTTCGTTCTTGTCCCGTTTTTATTGATTTTTGTAATTTTGAAACCCTTGTAATTTAGTCTACCTATTTCTAACCATATTTTGAGATATAGTTAAAGTAAAAAATTTTACCCCATGATGGATAATTGTGTATTTTGAGGTTTTATGGTAGATTATGCATGTTTATGAGTAGAGGAACGATTTTTACTAAGTGATTTTCGGTGAAAGCGAGTAAAACGAGCTAATTGGTAAAAGTTGTTATTGTTCATAATTATGTGTTATAGTAAGAATTTGAAGTTGCTATAGAAGGGAAAAATGTTCAGCATGTCATAAAACATAAGAAAAAGGAATAAAGTTTAATTTTCGAGCCTAGGGGCAAAATCATAATTATACAAAAGTTTAGGGGCAAAATTGTAATTTTTCCAAAGTTTGAGTTAGAGACTGTTTTGAGTAGTACATTAATTAAATAAGTGAAATGTGATGTTTTAGACCCTGAAAAACGAGATTTGGACCTAGAACTGGACGAAAATCGAAAATCGAGAAAGTTGGTAAAATGGTTGTTTCGGCATTCTAGGTAAGTTCGTGTGTTAATAATAATCCAACACCAGCTTGAATTGTAGTTCTCTATTGATATGACATAAATTGTATGATTTAATATGTTTTTGAGAAGTTGATGTATGGTATGGAAATTGTAATGTTTGTTGTGTTATGTGAAATTGAATGACAAATTAATGTTACATGAATTAAATGTTAAATTAATATTACATGGGTTGTATGAGTTGCTACACGGTTGTACCTGATGAGATTTCGACAAGTAAGTTCGAATAACCTAAAGTAAACCCATAATATGCCTAAATGCATGTTTTATGAATGTATGATAGTTGTATAAAATGATGGCATGAAAATTTATGAATTGGTAAAATGTTGAAAAGTGAGAATTCCCGGTTGAACCTTTGGAATAGAAAAGATACGAATGAGGTAGCTAGGTTACATGTGTGGTACTAAGTGTAGGCCACTATGTGTACAAGAGAGCTACGAGATGGTTTTAGGTCACGTGTGTAGTACTAAGTGCAGGCTACTACGTGTACCAGACGGATAGGTCGCATGTGTAGTACTAAGTGCAGGCTACTATGTGTACCCGATAGTTTCAATCACATGTGTGGTACTAATTGCAGGCCACTATGTGCAAGTGATGGTTTTGGTCACATGTGTAGTACTAAGTGTAGGCTACTATGTGTACTAGATAGCTTCGGCTACAAGGGTGGTACTATTTGTAGGCCACCGTATATCTGTTATTATTCCGATGAGTTCAACGGGAAGTTGACTAAGTGAAAATACATGTGATTGTGTAACGACTAAGTGTAATTGAATACGATCATGTTATGAAGAAGTACAAGTGTGAATGTGACAAATTGAGAAATGTGGCAAATGTACGTATGAACAATATGTTCGATATGTAATCGGAAATTGGAAAGATTGGTATAGGCAAGTGATGAACACCACTAAAGTGAAAGAGAGAGCAAAAATTTACAATAAAACTGTTTGGACAACAGCAGTGACATGGGTTTGAAAAATCACCAAAAATAGTAGAAATTGAATTATAAGTTGGATGAGATATTGATTTAAAGCTTATTGAGTCTATTTTCATATAAAAGAAACATAGCAAACAAATGATTCGTATATTTTTAGATATTTGAATTTATGTGAGACTGGTTAGAATGATTACGTGATCCCCTGTTCTTCCTTTGAAAAATCATTAAAATTTTACAAATATAATTGTGGGATATAATTTATATGCCTAAAATCCTGAATGATTCTATTTTCAAATGAACTAAATAATAAGGTAATATGAACTCTGTATGAGGATAAAATTGATTCGTAGTGAAGAGAGGTTTAGAATAGTCAAATAGTAAAATAGGGGAAAATTTAATGAATAAACTGTACTAATTGGTTAAGCCAAAAATTCTTAAAATTTTATGGTAAGAAGATAAATGAGTCTAGTTTTAGGGAAAATTAATGGATCTTAATTTGGATTTTTGTATCTCTAGATATAAATAATTTAATGACTGTGACTAGAGAAAATAGCTTAACTGGAATTTGAATAAATAGAAAGAATATGAAAATAGTATGTTATCGCATTGCTTATTATTTTCATGCGAGCTTACTAAGCGTAATGCTTACTCCCTCCTTTCCATTTCTTTTAGTTTTGTCAGATCAGCTCAGGGTTGGAGATTGTCGGAGGCAGCATCACACTATCGAGCCATTATCTTAGGAGTATTGGCATGTGTATGTTAAATGTTTCAAGTGAGTGTCATGTATAGGGACTTAGTTTTTCTATGATGGATGTTGTTGTGATTAGCCAAATGTATTGGCTTATATTGATTTGTTGATTATAGCCATGAGATGTATAAGTGATTAAATAGATGACAAGGTTAAATGCATGTGTTTGAAAAGTTTTAATTTTGGGTGAAATTTGGTAACCCGGTTTTGTATGATTGTGAATGTTTAAGTCCGGTAACGCCTCGAACCCTATCCCGGTGTTGGATACGGGTGAAGGGTGTTACAGGTTGTGTACAGGTTGATGTTGCCACCTGAGTTAGAAAAGATCCACAATGTTTTCCATGTATCGATGCTTCGATGATGCAGATCTGATCCTTCTCATGTGATTAGTCCGTCAGAGATTGAGATTCAGTCTGATCTAACTTATGAGGAAGAACCGATCCGTATCCTAGCTCATGAAGTGAAAGAGTTGCAAAATAAAAAAATATCGTTAGTACAAGTGCTTTGGCTTAAACACGGACTGGAGGAAGCAACTTAGGAGCTTGAAAATTCAATGAAAGAACTTTATCCAAACCTATTCACTGATAAGATTTTCGGGGACGAAAATCCCTAAGGGGGGAGAGTTGTAACAGTCTGATTTTATACCTTAGTCAGAACAGTGGTTTCGGGACCACAAATCTGAGTTTGAATATTATTTTAATATGATGATTTGTGTCTATGATATGTGATTAAGCATGTGATAAAATTTTGTGAGTTAATTTGCTCGTATGTGTGGTTAATTGAGAAAAAAGACTTAATCGCATAAAAGGTAAAAGTAGCCTTTTCAATGATTGAATGATCAAATTGATGTGAATTTATAAGGAGGAGGCCTTATGTTGCAATTTATCCTTTAGGAAAAGGTAGTGGACGACAACATGCATGCATTATGCTTTTATATGTTTATTATATTAGTTAAGTAATAATAATAAACTATCATATTGTAATGTTATAAGAAAATAAAACATAAACAAAAACATGCATTTTTGGGTGTTCATCTTCCATGACTGAAACAAAAAGAAAAGAAAAAGAAATAAAGAGGCTTAGGGTTCGGCATTTTTAAAGCTTGATTCAAGGTGAGTTCTAGCTCGGTTTTTGATAATTTTTACGTTTTTGATATCGTTGCCTTGTGTTTTAGTTAGCCCATGTTAGAATTTTTGAATTGATTGTGTATTTCGTGAGTTGCCATTGAAGAAAGCTTGTTATTCTTGTTGTTTGATGATGAAATATTAATAATATGTGATAGATTAACAAGTGTTGTTCTTGAATTTTTGATGAAATTGAGTGGTTTGGATTAAATTGCAAAAATAAAATTTTGAAGGACTAAAATGGAAAATAAATAGAATGTATGGACTTGTATGGGCATGAGCAACATTCGACCTAAGCATGGTGTGTTGTGTTTTATGCTATAGGGACTAAATTGCAAAAAGTATAAAATGTCAGGGGTAAAATCGTAAATTGCCCGATTATGTATTTTTGGACTAAATTAAATGAAAATATGTTGAATGAGCTTAATTTATAATTTATTTAGACCGAGAACAAAAAGGATTGGGAGTGGACTGGGGAATGACGAAGTTAATCGAATAGTCGGGAAACAAAGTCCGTCGATACTCGAGGTAAGTTTTTAAGCAATTAGGTTGAATTAAATTTTTACCTATATTGATGTGCAATTACAAAATAGAAGTAAATATGTATAATATGTTAAAGTCGAATGTGGTATTGAATTGGGAGATGGTTGTATCAGAATAGGGTGTGTTTATATATGTAATGAATATTGCCGAATGTGATGATGTTTTATAAGATGAATGGGTTGATTTGAAAATATATATATGAATGGGGATGAAATTACATGTGTTTATATGAACAGGGAATAAATGAGATATAGAGCACAAAGTGTGCAAAATCGGACAAAGAGAACTAAGTGTGCGCATTGATATTCTAAGCACTAAGTGTGCGAAAACGGATAAAGAGCACTATGTGTGCGAATTGAAATTCTGAGCACTAAGTGTGCGAGATCGGTTAATGAGCCTTAAAGGTGTGAGTAAACTTCAACCCAAAAATTGAATTTGGTAAGTTTGGATATCATGAGAGGTTATGAATTAAATGGTAATTATAAGATTGGTAAGTAATATATGTATAGAAAATTAATTGCTAAATGTATGTATAATCGGTTTTGGAACTATGAAGGGTGATAATTAGTTATGCATTTGTTTTAAGGAAAATGAGGTATGGATTGCAAATCTAAGTGAAACTTAGTATTGAATGTCGGAATATTCAATTTAAGGACCATGAAATGTGTATGTTTTCTGATTAAATGTTTTAAGGCATGATTATATAATTGCTTACAACTTACTAAGAGCTTACTTTATGTGGTTGTGGTGTTATTTATTAGGTTTAGTAGCCCAGACTCGAGCTCGGGGATCATCGTCAGGTCCATCACACTATCAACTAACTTTGGTACTTTTCAAGCAGTACTTCTTGAAACTATGGCATGTATAGGCTATATTACCTTTTGAGTTATTACAAAAGATATGTATGTGTTTATGTATATGCCATGCGAAAATGGCTAAAAATATGATATTTTGGACTTATGTGAATTCGGTCATAATATTAAGTTGATGAAAGTATAATTTTTGATATATTATGTTAGGTGTATATGTGGTTTGATGGATCATTAAATTCGGTTTTAGCCTTGAAACTACAATCATGGTGTTTAAATGATATGATATATATATATATATAAGTTCATGTCAAGTAAGAGTGGCATTATAGGTTATATATATATTTTGGTTGTGAAAAATTTCTCATGAGAGACATATATGTGTAATATGAGTGTGGTTTGTATATTTTAGATTATTTATAAGATGGGCATGGTAGTGATAATGTGACTAGGATAAATGGTATTGAATTTGGTTTAACCTAGAATCAATTAAGTAAAGTTTTGGTATATGTATACTTGGTTTTAATAATTAGGAAACTGTTTTAGTAAAGTGAGTATAGCATTTGCATATTTGGCTATTGTAATGTCCATGACCAAATGAATAGTAACTTTTTACTTTGGTGAAAGATAATTAAGTACGAAAGGTAAATTGGGTCATATGTTTTGATTGAATAAAGATATGTATGAGTTATAATTAGTTCTTTTAGTAGGTTTAAATATGTTCGATTAGAAGATGTAAATGATTATGAGATTCGGCCTTAGTATATGTATTATAATTATAAGCTGTAATGGTTTTAGTAAATATATTGGAACATGAATAAATATGTAATTGTCGTAAGTAGATGAGTTCATTATTAATAAAATGTTCTTTTGATTTAGAATATTGAGTATATGATACTTTGTGTATATTCAGCTTGATGAGTTGCTTTATTGAATTGGTCATAATGTTTTGGTATACTTGACTATGCGACACTTTTAAAATATTCGATGAATGAAATGATACATATTAGTTTTTTTTTTTTTAATATAGGCGAAAGTGAGTAAATGGTTATTGATGTATGTTTAATAATGGTTTCAAAACTTTGACAGATATATATATGAAACAATTTGATTCGAATTTGTACTATTGAAGTATGACATAGGTATATTAATGTCTACTCTAGATTGGGTCAGGTCGGTAATGCCTAGTAACCCTAATCTGGCGACGGGTACGGGTTAGGGGTGTTACAATAGTAGTTCCTGAAAAAATAATTTTGAGAAGATGCTTCTGAACAAATAATGTCAAAAACGCTTCAAGCATAATGCACTCTCAGCAAAATTTTTGAAAAATGCTCCTACGTGGATGCTCTTTTTCTACAGTAGTTCATGCTTGGCCTTAGGTTATAAACAAGGCAAATATCATTCTTAGGTTGCATAAGTTTCAGTAAGAAAAATTAGAGAGGATAAGCAGAATAGAAATTGAAGATGAGTGAACGTATTAGTGCTGTTACTTACTATGATAGTGAGGTCTGTGACATTGAGAACGACGTTGTTTTTTTATCAGAGAACACAATGCAAATGGCTTTTAACCAGAGTATAGATTTTACAGAATTTCGTAATAGAATTAGGCGCAAAATCTTTGAAACGACGCCAAGTAGGGTTTTTTCTATTAAGTATCGATTTTGTGGTTCGATTGATCTCGTCACATATGACTCATTTGATATCAAAGGTGTTCCTAGCTTTGAGGCGATGGTGCAACTCATCTCGCTAGTGGATCACCCTATCTTGAGTTATATGTTCAATTTTTAATGCCAAATGAAACATTTGCGACTTCAACATCAACTGCTGTTTGAGAGGAATACAAAACCCCTAGCCGACACTCCGTTAGTGGGGGGAGAACACGAGAGCGCCCGTGTTTGGTGGCAGTATGGAAAACACAACTCCTGCATGACACTCCGTTAGTGGATGAGACATGCACATCGATAAGTCGATGTTCGATACTGAAAATACGTATTGGGGAACACCATCAACTTCTAGTAGTTGGCAATCCACATATGATTGTGGACGTTACGAGAAGGGATGATGTACTCCCTACGACATCCATCGGCGAGGGGACCTTGTACATTGCAGATCATGGTGGGTTGGATGATGAGTCCGATATGGATCCACCTCGAGAGCCCGGCCTCGATGGTGTAGAAGTTACATTATTTTTTGAACTGAATCCTGTTCCATCCAAACTTTAAGATGTGGAAGGGGGTTCAGATGAAGAAGAAGAAGATCTACGATTTAGGGCGCACTCGCCTCCAGCCTACATGCAAATGTCAATATATCGGCAGATGATGCGTTGGAGTTTCTAGAACTACCACACAGAACGCGTGACCGTACAGGTTTGACATTGGATTCGGGTGATTTGAAAGTTGGTAAGGAGTTTTCCAGTAAGGATAGTTTTCTTGGTGTTTTGAAACGACATAGCATCAATCACGAAGGGGTTAACTACAACGTGGTTAAATCCAAATCCGAGAAGTTCGAGGCCAAGTGTGCAGTGCAAGACGGTACATGTTTATGGAAAATAATGGCTTCTTTAAGGAAAAAGACAGGCTTGTGGGAGATAAAAAACTACAAAGGTCCACATATGTAACAACCCGATTTTGGGCCTAGTCAGAACAGTAGTTTCGGGACCACAAATATGACACAAAAAAATTTATTGTTATTATATTTTTATGGTCTACAGTTTCACGGAATGATTTTGTGAAAATTTCGTTCGAAAATTTTGACGTTTGGGCACTCAATTTTGTCAGAAAGACTAAATTGTAAAAAGAGCAAAAGTTGAGTTCTACATGCTAGAGGTGTCTAATTGCTATGAAATTTTAAATTGAAGGTCCTTAGATGGTAATTGGACCATTTTTTAAGTTAGTGGACAAAAATGGACATGGTGAGATAAAATTTCAAAGTTTTAAGTGGGGGGCATTTTGGTTATTTAGTAAATAAAAGAATAAAAAAGGATAAATCAAGCTAAAATCTTGTCCATCTTCTCTCTCAGGTGCCGAAAATTTGGAGAAACCATAGCTAGGGTTTTGCTCAACTTCCAAGCTTGATTGTAAGTGCATCCTAGCCTCGTTCTTAATGCTCTTTACATTTTTGAAGTCGTATTCACCTGATCTTTCTATTTCTACCATTATTTTGAAGTAGGGTTCATGTTTGAAATTTGACCCATGTATGACATGCATGTGTTTTGATGTTATATGGTATAAAATGAAAGTTTGATGTGTAATAAATAACTTTTACTAAGTGATTTTTGATGAAAATGCTTAAAAGGGACCTATTTGTAAAAGTTATAAAATATGTAGTAAAAGTGTGTTCTAATGGAAATTGTGGGCTGTTATAGTTATAAAAATGGTTCATCTAGGCTTATACATTAAAGAAATTGCACACGTTTCATTTTACGAGCCTAGGGAAAAAAATGTAAATATGTCAAAGTTTAGGGGCAAAATTCTAATTTTTCCATAATGTGATTTTTGGACTAAATTGAGTAATGTGGATAATAAATAAGTTAAAATTACTATTATAGATGAAGAAAGATGAGGTTCGGACCTTAATTAGGGGAAAACAATCTTATTGATGATTCGGTCCATTTCTGCTATTTTTGTACCGAGGTAAGTTCATATGTAAATAGTGCATTATTATTTTTGCTTTAATTGTGTTATTACTATATGAATTATGATTTACTTTTGAATGAAATCGACAAAGTTCGAAAAATGAGAAAATCCTGGTTGAACCTTAGGAATAGTTAGGATATAAATGTCATAACATTAGGGTTATTGAGATTTCGTGTAAGACCATATGTGGGATATGGCATCGATATAAGACTTCGTGAAAGACCATAGCTGGGCTATTGGCATCGATATGAGATCCTATGTAAGACTATATATGGGATATAGAATTGGTATGGTATTGTGAGTATGAGATGTCCCAAGTATCCTTTAGTATTCCAAGTGGTTCAAGGGGTAGTTCAAAGGAAATGATAAAGTTGTGAAAGACTAAGTATGATGTGAAAGATTAAGGTAAGTTGCAACTTGGTACATGTATGTACTTAAAACTCATGCTTAATGAGCTCGATATGTGATGAAACCTCGAATTGGTTCGATTGAGCAAGTTATGATGTTAAGATTTTAATAACATCTATGCTAAGCTTGATTATGAATTAACAATGACAATTATATTAATTTACTTTATGTTAAATATATGTTAAAGTGTGTATAATGCTTATTATTTGCATAGGGACTTACTAAGCTTTAAAAAGCTTACTCCCTTTCTTTTTCCCTTGTCTTATAGTGTCACCAAGCTAGCTCGGGGATCGAAGACGGTCGGAGATCCATTCACACTATCAAATTATCGTTTTGGGTACCTATGAGTTCAATATTTTGAGTTATGGTATGTATAAGGACTTGGTCTTTTTGTTATGTGTCATAGTTGATTTGGCCAAAAGTGTTGGCTTATGTTAGTTGATAATTCATTTTGTAAATGGCCATTGAAATTGGCTAATATTGGTTAAGTATATATGCATATGATGATGTCTTTCATGGATGTGGACTTTGCATGGTTTGAGATGATAAGTTTGAGATGTTGTATGTGATTGGAAATAACATGTGAAAGATATATTGATATCTTGTTTGTGGTTGAATTGGTTGTATGGATATGCTTGGGTTGGTGCTATGTTTTGTTGTGTAGGTTGGTGCATGGAAGGGTGGCAAAAAGGCTTGGTAAATAGCCTTATATTTGTCCACACGGGTAGACACACGGGCATGTGTCTAGGCAGTGTGCGACACACGGTCTGCTCCACGGGCATGTGTATCGGCCGTGTGTCTCCTGCACCTTAATTGTTGCAAAACAGAATGCTCAGTAATGAGCACACGGGCAGAGACACGGGTGTGTGTCTCAGCCGTGTGGACGGCACGGCCTTGAACACGGGCTTGTGCCCTGGCCGTGTGTAGTCTGCACCTATTTTATGAAAAATTACAAAAATTTAATCGATCACACGGCCTAAGCACATGAGCGTGTGACTTGGTTGTATGACCTCAATTTGATGATGACGTCATAAACATAATGCCCTCTAATTTGAACACGGCCTGAAGCACGGGCATGTCATAGGGTCACATGGTCGTGTCCCGAACTCACACGGGTGTGTGACCCCTTTTCATGAAAAATTTTCTATGTTTCCCAAAAGTTTCCAAAGTCTTCAGTTTAGTCTCGAACCACTTCTGATGCATGTTTTGGGTCTAGTAGGCTCGTAATAGGGATGATATGAATGTTTTGAAAAGTTTTAAATTTGGGTGGAAATTCATGTCTGGGTTTTGTATGTTTACTTATGAATAAGTCTGATAATACTTCGTACCCTATTCCGGCATCGGATACGGGTAAGGGGTGTTACAACATACCTGTGTTGTAGGGTTTTGAATAATAATGTTATTACTTAATGTTGCATTATTTAACTACTTCGTTGACAGGTGTTTCACAAGATCATCCCAAGATGGATTCAGGCATGATAGTTAGCTTAATACTATCAATTTTGAAGGCGGATCTCAAGACTTCTGTGTCATGCATAATTGCCAATATTCGTAGCCAAATGAGATACATGCCCTCTTACCGCAAGGCTTGGATAGCTAAGCAAAAGGCGTTGGAAAAGATGCATAGTGGGTGGGACGCTTCATATAATGAGGTTTGACAGTAGTGTCAGGTGCTGGAGAGGTACGTCCCAGGTTGCATAACAGACCTTGAAACGGTCCCTACGTACTACAATGACCGATTGCTCCGTGGTTGCCAAGTGTTCAAACGTCTGTTCTAGAGCTTTAAGTAATGTCGAGACACATTTGTGTACTGCAAGCCATTGGTACAAATTGACGGTACATTTATGTATGGTAGATATACCCATAAGCTATTGCGAACTATGGTACAGGATGGCAGCGGGAGAATCTTTCTAATTATGTTTGCAATAACACTGGGGGAGTCAGCTGATGACTGAGATTTCTTTCTTTCTAGGTTAAGGAGGCATGTATGCCCTCAACCTGATATCTACGTTATATCGAATCGGGGCACTGGAATACTAGCCACAATTGAGCGACACGGAAGCCTATGGGATAGCACACACCATCAGTATTGTCTAAGGCACATTGTATCCAACTACTATGGGCAATATCGGCCTACGATTAAACGAAAGCAAGTGACCAACATGGGTATTTAATCTCTATTAATATACTTTCGGTTGTAATATTCAATTTATTCTGAATGGAATATTGGTATGTAATTTTTGCTATCAACTTATATTGACAGGGTACAAGATCAATAAGGACCGTTTTCATGAGATGCTGGGGATTTTGTGTTCAGTTAACGATCAAGGCGCAGACTACCTTTGTAACATACCCTTCGAACAGTAGACACAAGCATACAACGGCGGCCTACTATATGGTCATATGACTATAAACCTGGCTGAATGCATAAATTCTGTTCTAAAAGGAACGCATCATTTACCGATAATCTTGGTTGTGCAGGAGACATATTCTCGTTTGGTGGCACTATTTCCAAAGCGAGCAGCGAGTTATAAAGGCCAAATGCAGGAAGGCCATGTATGGTTACAGAAGGTATTGCAAGAAATTAACAAGGCGAAGGTGCGGGTCAACACGATGCACACTGTGTGTCACGATTGTGACAACCTATGGTTTCGTGTGACGGAGTTTGACAAACCGACCCAATGTATTACTGGCAGACAATATCGTGTACACCTGATAAATAGGACTTGCGACTGTGGGACGTTTGACGCACTTCGTTATCCATAAGTTCATGATATTGCAGCTTGTCAGAATCTCCGTTTGGATCCAATGAGATATGTCGACAAAGTGTACAAAGTAGAAAACATGTACAATGTGTGGAGACACGTATTCCCACTGGTCCCAGATGAACGTAAGTGGCCGTCTATATCGCTTGCTCCATTTAATTTGTTATCGGATAGAGAATTGCGTCGCAAACCAAAAGGTTGACCTTGCTCGAGTAGAATACGTAATAATATGGATATCTGAGAAAGAACGAACCAACAGAAGTTGTGTGGAAGGTGTAGGAACCCAGGTCATACAATTCGATCATGTCCAAACCGAAATAGTTGATAATTGCTATAATGAAACTATGTTGCATTATTTCTATTCCGCCTTATTCAAAAGAACTTATATTTTATTAAAATTATAAAATTAATTTACTATTAAAATATAAAAAATAACTACTTTTTTGTTAAATGAAACAATATAGAAACAACTTCTACAAATATATTTTAAAAAAATCAATGTATATGCCGGTCGGAATCAGTGCCACATGGGTGGACGACGATTACGTGCTGGATTCCTCCTTGGTTGCTCCGACGGGGGTTGTGGTTGCTCCAGTTGTAGGTGTTAGAAGGATGACCCACCTTGGTAGAATAAATAATATGGAGGTGTTTGCATCACCCACGATGGAGGTGTTTGAATCCCATAAGGCGATAGGGAATGGTAATGAGATGAGCTCGCCGACAGTGCCCCGTGCGATCCCTCCAGCGATGATGGCCTATATATCATTGGTTAAGTCGGAGTCATTGAGAAAGGAGATGCACCGGGCCATGCATTCCAACCTGGCATAGGACTGGGAAAAGGAAACATATAAGGGCTAGGATACGCACCTAACATAATTTGAAGGGGTTGTGATATGGGTGTCATCAGTTGAGGCATTGGGCCCGGTGATTGTGTGGGCGCTGTTGATGGGTCCGTCCCATCATTCCTTCTCCTTGGATTTAAAGGGCTCCGTCGTTCCCTTTCCGCACAGATTTGCTGACGCATTTGCTCTTTCGACAGCAAATATGGCTTGCCATAGATCCGAAACCATGACATGTAATCCGGGGGTGCACGCTAACTCTGGGATGATGATCGGTTCGCAATCAGGTATATGATTGTAATGGTTTTCCCAAATTTTGATATATTCTGACCAGAATAACGGCCAATTCGTATTCGTTAGCCGTAAGTCAATTTTGTGCTGCTAATCGAGCACCTCAGGAATCGGTTGTCAGAATTCAAATTGTCGCAACACTCTATCCATCTGGTGCATCTCGACAATAGAATAGTTTACCAATGGGACCTTAACATGCCAAATGTCTGAATTTTGAAAAAATTCTTCTGGAATTACTGCCCGTATTGCTGGATCCTCGTATGGTGTCCATTGAAACTATATGAACGAGATAAAAATATTAGTTATATACATAATACTAAATACTAAATACTAAATACTAAATACTAAATATGAAACGATTATTTTATGTGTATATATTTTATTTAATACTAACTTGCATTTCGACCGTTGGTCTAATAGAAGTCATATATCTTCAAGAGTGGTAGCTATTCCAACATAACTCACCGGATGGTTCCACCTAATTAAATAAATTTTCAGTATACAATTTTATTTTAAATATACGGAATAATTGTAAAATCAAATAAAAACTTTACCTTGTTATGAGTGGGAATGTATATGAGTGGTTCACTCGAGGACGTAAAAATGGAAAGCAAAACCGAGCCCATGATTGTAGTAGTGATAGGCAACCTCCAATTTTGGCTTTATTTGGTGGCGTCGCCCCGCACATCTCCCGGTACAATATTGCCAACACGACAGACCCCCAACTAAGTTTACCAGTTGCTCTAAAATCAACGAGTTTCAACAACCACCTCAGATGTACGAGGTTTCGTGACAAGTCTGGCATCAGATAACCTCCAATCATCTTAAGAATGTATGCCCGAGCATATCGTATTCTTTCTAATTCAGTCGAATCATTCCCCAGCTCCGGGAATGTGTCTCGTTACTAGCCCATCTCGATCCGACCTCCGTAAATATTTTCTGGAATCGCACCCAAAAGATCGTAGCATACGGCTCCCCAATCAGCAGATTGAACGGACTCGGTGAGTGCAGCCCCATCCACTGGCAATCCTAATTGTAACTGGACGTCCTCCAAAGTGATAGTACACTCTCCGCATGGAAGATGGAATGTGTGTGTCTCCGGTCTTCACCTCTCTATTAACGCGCTAATGTGTTTCGGATCCAACTTGCACCCCTGGCCTATAGTGGCCGCGTGCCAAAAACCCGCTTCCCTCAAGTAATTTTCTATCAACGGTGATGGTGGACCAGGCATGTTACGAATATAACATTGCAACACCCGATCTACAGACTATTATAAGAAATTATAAAATACAAATTAATTAAAATTACATAAATGAAAAAAATATTAAAAAATATTCAAAGTTTAAAATAAACCGCTACCATTTTCATTTGTTCGACGGAGATATGTTTATGATTGAGACGAATTAATTCCCCGGCCATTGCTAACACGATCATATATTTTTGAAATTATAAAAAAATAATACTAATTTAGAAAAAAAATTAAAGTAAATAACTAATTTTAAATAGCTTTTCTAAATTTAATGAGAAATTTGAGAGCTTTAGGGAGAAATTGTAAATTTTTTTTGCTAAATTGTTAAGAATTTATGTGTGAAATAATAGGAAGGCGGTTTTATACTTTTTTTTTACCGTTGGAACCTCCCAACGGTAAAAAAAATTGCCCGTTGAAATTTAAAAAAAAGGAGAAAATAGCTCCCTTGAGAAAGCGTTTTTCGCCACGTCAGCAAAACGCTTCCACGTAAGCATGTTTTGTTGACGTGGCGGAAAACACTTCCTCAAGGGAGCAATATTCTGGTTTTCCCCCGGGCAAGTAGGCGCGTTTTGAAAAAAACTGCCCTTTTCGGTAAATAATGGTATAATTGGCCCATTTCTATAAATATAGAGAAAAAGGGCATTTTTAGGTAATTTAGTCATTAAAATTTATATATAAAATTATTTTTAAATTGAGTCACTATAACAAATATGCAAAAATTAACATGAATATGATATAGATAAATCAACATACCAAAATCTACATAAATTAGATTGTTAATGTATACAAATATTATAATAATGTGATTGTGTGTATGTGGATGAGCTCATATCTCAAGTTGAATATTAAAATATCAATATCATATCGATATGTCTTTCTGTTAATCTTGTCATTAGTTTAAATGTTAATGTTAGTTCAAATTTGGTGTGAAGCATATTTAAAATATGTGAATTAAATTGTGAACATGTGTGTAACTATCACATTAACTTGGATTTGATGTTTTTAAAATTAAAAGAAAAATGACTTCCCTAAAATTTTTTGATACCATCTGATTTTCATATCCAACAAATTTATATGATAAATATACAATTATTTATAATTTGCTGCACGTATTTTAGATATGTTTTTTATCATATTCAAACTAGCATTCAACGTTCAAATTACTTGCTAAACTGATATAATGACATGATTGGTACAAAACTAATACTTTAAGAAATGAATTAAAATATTTTGAAGTTTAGGGATTGATTTAAAATCCAACTAATACTAGAGGGACAATTAGTTGAATTAACCCAAAGATGATTTGAAACCACCTTTCTTTAATAGTTCACATGTGCCACCGCCATCTATCCTATGGCTAACTGAATATCTAAAATAACCTACACAAAGTCTTAAAAGACGTTGTTGTGTTGTCATAAACGTAAGCTATCAAAATTTTATATTCTAGATAGATAATTTTTTGAGAGATCACTTTTATATTAGGGAAATCTAAAAAATGCTAGTTAAAATAAAAGTATAAGAATAATAATCTAACTAGGCCATTTTATTTTCCCCTTTTTAACTATTAATTTTTATTTTTATTTTAGTAATTCAACTTTTTGAAATTAAATATTTTAATTACTTTTATGTTAATTGCCATCAACTCAAAAATAAAAGTCTAACGTAAGCTTTTAATTGACCTAATAATAAATTTAGCCCTCCAATATTTTCATATTCTATCAATTTAATCCTAAATCTAAAAAATTCAACAAATTTTATCTTCAATGTTTATAAAGTTTATCATTTTAATAATAATTCTAAAAAATAATAAATTTAGCCTTCAAGATTTGCAAAATGTTTCAATTTAGTTCTAATTGCAAATTTATTGAATTTTGTAAAAACTTTAATACTTTATCAAAAGTAATTTTTTGAACTAAATCTTGTTGATTTCCTTCCAGCAACTCTAGCGGTCATCATCACATACTTTTCTGCTGAAGCAATGCGAGGTATATGGAAGTGATTTTTATGAATGGGTTGGATTGACCAAATCCAGCCACAAATTTATCCATTGTTGAGCAACAAATTAAAAAAAAAAAAAATTATAGCTACCACTGGTGTTGACGTCCCCAGCCTTACCACAGGTATTATCTATGTATTAAAAAAAGAGTATGGTTGGACCGTTATTTGCGTATCCAGCTTGAAGTTCACTGGTGTCTATTAATGGTGAAATCGAAATATAAAATTAACGAATATTTAATAAGAGCTAAAACTAAAGTATAATTGACATAATCGTTAAAAAGGTTTTAAATTATTCTCAAGAGGTTGTTAATAGCCTAAAAACCATGTTTTAACCATAAAAAAGTATCGTAAAGAATTAAACAAAATGTTTTACCCATAATATAATGGTTACAAGTTGTGCTTAAAGTATAGATTGATACTATGATGTCTTGTCGAAATAGCAATATGGCTAATTGCACTTGGTTAAAAGAATTAAACCTTAATTGACCATCATGTTATTTGTTCATCACGTTTATGTTCACTTTAAGAAATAAAGCAATATTAAAAATCATGTCAGCACCATTGAGTTTTTTAGGAAAGTTCAGCACGTGGATTGTTTATTTCTGCTTGTAGGTTAACATTCTAATTACGAGAAGAGGCCATCGAGGAGTGCTATATCAACCTGACTGCGTCACATCCACCTTTTGATGTAATAATACCTTTGGTTATATGTTTTAGGTACTATTTTAGATATGGTTGGTACGTAAATAATCTAATGTTATGAATCAAGGACCCTTGTAAATGTTTATAAGCTTTGTATTTATATATTTGTCTCTAATGGATGTGCTATGATGTTTATAATTCATGCTATTATAGTGATGATGAGATGAGGCAATGGTGACCTTAAGCTAACGTTAATTTGATGACCTTACGAGAGAGCTTGGATGGCTCAAATTTTAGATGTTTAATTAGGAATTTGATAGGGATAAAGGTTCAAATAGATACTTCCTAGGAATTTTTGTAATGATCCGTTTTTTAGCGGGGTCGGAAAATACGGTTTTGGAATGTCATTTTCGTAAATCGAGTCTGAAATATTAAATAGGAATGTTTACGGAGTTAGTATTAAAATATATTGAAATTTAGTTAAGTAATTTAACCAAAAAAGTGATTAATTAAGACTCATAAACTAAATTATAAAAGTTCAACTGCTATAGATTTTTAATTAGGATAAGGCCTGAGGACTTAATAGCAATTATCCAAGGGACTAAAATGGTTAATAAACCAATTCTAAATAAGTAATAGTGGATGATGATGGTGGATGACATTATATTTAGTTAATTGGTGATTAAGGTTTAATTAAGTTTAATTGTGAGTTAATCTAACTATATAAAGGAAATAAGTAAGAAAAGATAAAAAAAAGAAGTCATCATCTTCATCTTTTACCCACTGTCCACTATTAAACAACCAAGTTTGAAAGCTTCAAAACTATTTTCATATTCAAAACTATTTTCATATTCGGCCACTTATTTTAAACAAGTCCCTAGCAATTTTTCTTTGTTTTTATGGAAATGGAATCATGGGAGCTTGATTTAGCTAGCCCATACATCAATGTGTTCAATTGGTGAAATTTTTATAAATTTTTATAAGTTTCCATTGTTGAGAATTGGATGAATTAGGTGTGAAATTGATAGAAATTAAGCTTAGATTATGAAAAGGACTAAATTGTAAAGCTTAACAAGCTTGATTGTTAGCTTTGTTACATTAGGGACCAAATTGAATAAAATGAAAAAATATTATGAAATTGTGGTAGGAATAGAAAGTAGAAGGTCCCTAATGAGTAAATGTGAAATCAAATATTAATCCGAAGCTTTATACCAAAAGTTGTGCTTGTCCCGAGTTTAGGGACTAATTTGAATAAATTACAAAATATGTCTGGTTTTGTATTTGAATGCGAATTGAATGAAATTAGATAGTGTTTAATTGTTGAATTATTATTCATAGCTAAAGACAACGTCGAGCTGTCGAGAGGGAAAGGAAAAGCGAGAGCTGACGACGAGTGACAGGAGATTTCAGTTTGGATTTCTATGATTCAGGATCAATTTAAGTATTGCATATTCATGATATTTTGCATAATATGGTTTTGAGGTGATTGAAACATGTTATATTATATGATGAGATGATGATAAATTGAGTATGATGGTATTAATTGAACTATATAATGAAATTGGAAAATTGGTTACTCTATTAACTGTTTGGGTAGAGTCGGATATAATTGGCATGCCATAGGATAGATTGAGTTGGGTTACTTCAACTATATGTCGATGAGCACTGAGTGCATTTCCCTTCAGACGTTTCGATAAGTGTTGGGCACAACTTTTACTTCGATAATACCGATGAGTGTTGGGCACAATCTATATGCTTCGGACATTCTGATGAGGCACTGGTTGCCAAATTGGTATGTTGGTTAGGATCTGTGTATTCGTTCGATTCTAAGTCAAGTTAATAGGGGATATAAATTGTGAATTGGTTAAATAATGGTTGAAATGAATTAATGTTGTGAAATTGTACTACAGGTACGTATATGCGGTATATGGCTATTGATAGCATGTGAAAGACCATGCGAACCGGTTAAATGAGCCTAAGGGCCGATTTGGAAAGTTAACGAATTAATTAATTTGATCTAGAAATGAAATACGAATATGATCAAATGTTGAGATTTGTATAGAAATGCAAACATTATTGATTTTAGTAAGATAGTATGATATGTTCATTTAGCTTGGTTAATTGAAGTAACTATGGCCGATTCATATAACATAATTGGTACACTTTGTGGCATATACAAGTTGATATGTTGGTTGAGAATTAACATGAATTGTATATGACTTGGTTGATATTATAAATTGAGTTGAATGTATGACATTAATTGAAACATGTACCATATTGACTTGAATTATAGAAATACCACTGAGCTTTATCACTCAGCGTATGGTTTGTTTTCTCTGTGCATAGGTACAAGTAAATCTTGAGGTTATGAGAAGTAATTCTAGCATCCAACCAAAGATTCTTGACTTAGCAATATTTGTATAGTCCCGCTTTGGTTAAATATATGAAATGTACCTAGGTTGAGTTGGTTTTTGGTAGAATATGTGATCATGCGAACATTTGAAGCTAGAATTGATATTTTGGAAATGGTTAAATGTTTGGATTGTGAAAATGAGTTTGTCACATATTTAGTAATGCATGAATTGTTGATATGCTTTTATCTAATATGGAATGCATGTATACATCCTTATGCCAAGTAGTTTAAATGGTAAACATTATGAAGTTGATTGTGTGTATGGATGAAAATGATGAAATGAATGTAATGCTTATATATATAAGGTACTAATGTTTAGAATTGAACTTATTGGAGGTTTGTATTTGGCTGAAATTATGGATGGAAATGAGTTTTGGTGTGTTTAGGTAATTGCAAGTTGGTATCATTTCAGACCCTTGGCAAATAGACAGTCACATCGCGACATTGTCCCTTTAAATCACGAAGAGACCTAGTTAGTGGGTTGCGTTGCGATGAGTGTAATAGCTCATTTTTAGTGATATCGAAAATAGTGGTTTCAGGACCACAATTTTGGCGCGTGTGTCTGTAAATATTAATTATTTAATATTTGAAAAATTAATTAAGTGTCGTATTAAATTTTGGTTTGGTAATTTTGATATTTAGATAGTTAATTAAGGAAAAAGAACTAAATCGTAAAAGTCTATCTCTATTGAATTTTAAGTGTTAAAAGGGTCAATTATTATAAAGTCAAGGATTAAATTATATATTTGACCAAAATTTTATGTTGGTGAATGATTTTGATGAATATTTATGTTATAAAATATGTTAATTAAAACTAAAATACTAATATATGTATTTTAGTTATTAAAATAAAGAAACAAAAGTTAAAAACAAACATTTTTTTCCATTTACTTCATATTTTTTATAAACTTAAACCATTTCTAAAAGGGGAAGAAAAACCTAGCTCACAACAAGCTTGTTCGTGCAAATTGGTCAAGAATCTCAATGATCGGAGTATGTATGATGGAAATGGAAAATTACCGACTAGTCCCTGATAGTTGAACCGTTACCATTTTGACAGGTAAGTTCATACATTATGAATCCATTCATTTATGTTTATCTAATATATTAAGATTGTTAATATTGGATGTTGTTGGATTGGAATTATGTTATAACTCGAGATATATCCTAATGAAATTAGTAAATGCTCATATACAGGTTTGTGAGTTTGCCCAGGTTCTGAGCTCATGCATATGTTGCGGACTCGAGAATACAAGAATAGGTTTTGAGCTCGTACATATGTTGCAGACTCAAGAAAATATAATTAGGTTCCAAGCTCCTGCATATGTTGCATACTTGAGAATACGGAATTAGGTTCCGTGTTCCTGCATTTGTTGCAGACTCGAGAATACAGGAGTATTAAGCCTTGGCTAGGCAATTTATCGTGTAGCTTTGACCCTAACGGGTAACCGGACACTATTGTTTTCACCTATTTATTGAGGTCTTTTATGAAATTTCATCGGGAAGGATTACTATTAAAGTCCTAGAGATGTACCATTTGAGTTTTGTTAAGTGAATAATGTGTTTGGATTATGAGAGCAAAGTTGGTATTATTTGAAAATAAATATGTTTATGTTTGATCAAATGGTTGAGCTTAAAGCTTTGTATCTATATTGATGATGTGGTTTGAATTTTGATAGGTTTACTTGTAATTCATAATTTATATGTGATAAGAATTTGAGGTAAGTGAATGTTTATATTGTATGAGCTTACTAAATGTTTTATATACTTACCCATTGTACAATCTTTCTATAGATTCTGGACGTTTGGAATGTGTTGATCAGATCAATGAGAAGCTCGCACCTATCGTCACTCGATTCGGTAGAATTTTCAAGTTTGTTAGCTGGTTATTTGTGGCATGTATATAGGATGTTATGATGCAAGTTAATGATCATGTTTTGGTGTTTTTGGTTGTGAATGAGTACATAAATAACTTTGATGTATTACATACTTGGAACCTATTTGATATATGGAACTGAGATGACATTGGTCAATTTTTGAATGACTTTAATGGTTGATGTCTCATATTTGAATTGTGGCATATTGGTTAGACACATAGGTTGCATGTGAATAGATATATTTTGGCATGTTTTAGTACATTTTGAATAGGTTTATGAGATGGTAAATGCTTGGCTTGGAGTTTATGAAATTGTAGGTGGACTGGCTTGAGTTTGAAGGAATTTTGGGTACACACGGTTTGTGACCGGTCTGTCACACGATTGCATGACACGGTTATGTGGTCTTTTTTATTTTGGTACAGGTTTGTCCACATGGTCACAGTGAGTTACATGACCTGGCGACATGGTCATGTGACCGTGAGTTAAATGGGCACAAATTGTTACACGATTTGGCCACACAACCATGTTTTAGAGCCACACGGGCTGAGCAATACCACATGGCCTGACCACATGGCCATGTGACCTTTGTTTTCACTTTTTACTCAAAATTTTGTAAAAGTTTCAATTCAATCCAAAATTTTTACCCAATTGTTTTAAATGTTCAGTAAACTCGAATTAGGCCTCGATTTGATTGAATAGCATAGAAATGATTTCAAATACATTATTTAATTATCTATTATTAAATTGTGATCGATGTCAGGGTTTTATAATTGTAATACTCTATAGCTCGGTCAGGTGACCGGATCAGGTATAAGGTGATACAACGAGGAACCCTCAAAGTCGCGACGTTAACCTGATATTCTGAAAACTATACAATTTGGTCCTAATTTGACCTCCGGTTAGAAAAGGAGCTTTTGTAAGCTCGTATAGGCTTAAATGATTACATATCATATTATACGCATGTATTACTCATATTTAAATGTTTAATGAATTGAAATTGAATATAATTGATCATAGTTACTCCAGTAACAAATGTGACATCCTGTAGCTTGGACTCGAAGATCGGGTTTGGTTATTCAAGAGTGTGTAGGCTAAGAAATGAAGCCTATTTCAGATGTGACTCCATAGAACATTTCATGGGAGACTAGCCGAGAAAGGCAAACACTAGTGGTGATCTGGCTATGAAGCCGGTAATCGCCCCACAAAGAGGTAGAAAACCAAGAACAGGTGGTAGTTTTGGTGGTAACCATGGAGGAACTAGAGGTACGTCCTTAAGATCTTAGGCTCGTGTACCTGTCAGTGCTTATGCAATCTAAGCCAGAGAGGAGGTTACTACTCTTGATGTTATTGTTGGTAAATTTTCTTTATTTAATATATGTATGCATGCATTGGTTGACCCTAGGCCGATTCATTCATATATTTGCACTTCATTCGTAACGAAGAGAAATATACTAGTAGAAATGATAGAGTTTGATGTTCGATTGACCAACCCATTAGGCCGAAGTGTCAACGTTAATAAAATTTGTATGAATTACCCATTGAAAATCCAGGGTCGTGAATTTTTGGCCAATCTGATTGTATTGTTGTTTGATGAGTTCAATGTAATTCTCGGTATGGATTGGTTGACTTATCGTGATGTTGTGGTAAATTGTAAGCAGAAAGGAATCTTGCTTAATTCCGTGAATGGTGAAATGATAAATGTAGAAACTAATCGATCTGAATGTTCAACCAATATAATTTTGACAATGTTAGCTCAGGAATTGATCAAAAAAGGGGTGCAAAACATATGTAACAGCCTGATTTTGGGTCTAATCAGAATAGTAGTTTCGGGACCACAAATCTGACACTGTAAAATTTATTTTTATTATATTTTTATGGTCTATAGTTTTATGGAATGATTTCGTGAAAATTTCGTTCGAAAATTTTGACCTTTGAGCACTCAATTTAGTTAAAAGGGACTAAATTGCAAAAAGTGCAAAATTTGAATTCTATATGTTAAAGGTGTCCAATTGCTATGAGATCTTATATTAGAGGTCCTTAAATGGTAATTAGACCATTATACTTCATAATGGACAAAAATGGACATGGTTAGGTGAAATTTCAAAGTTTGGCATTAAGGGCATTTTGGAAAAATGGTAAATAAAGACAAAATAAAACAAATAAAATATGTTCATCTTTCTATTTTCATCCCCTATGGCTGAATGTCCCAAAGGAAGACATAGCTAGGGTTTCCCAAGCTTCCAAGCTCGATTGTAAGTCCGTTCTTGTCTCGTTTTTAACGATTTTTGTATTTTTGAGATCTTTGTAGCTTGATTTAGCTATTTTACAGACTAATTTGAAAGAAAGGTGAAGTTTAAAATTTTACCCATGTTATATATTTGTGTATTTTGATGTTTGTGGTAGAAAATGCATGTTTGTTGTTTGTTAAACGACTTTTGTTAAGTGATTTTCGGTAAAAATGTCAAAAATGACTTATTTGTAAAAGTTATAAAATGAGTAGTAAAAGTTTGATTAAATGAGAAATGTGGGCTGTTATGAGAATGAAAATGGTTTGGCTAGGCTTGGGTTTTTACGAAATTGAATGAAATTCATTTTACGAGCCTAGGGACTAAAGTGTAAAATGTCAAAAGTTTAGAGGGAAAATGTAATTTTTCCATAATATGACTTTTCGGATGAAATGAATAATGTGGTGATTAAATGAGATGAATTTGGTAATATATAGATTAAGAAAAATGAAGTTTGGGTCTAGATCGAGGGAAAACCAAAGTGTTTGACGATTAGGTCCATTTCTGCTATTTATGTATCGAGGTAAGTTCGTATGTAAATAATGCATTATCATATTTATGTTTTAAATGCTTTAATATTTTATGAAGTGTGAATGACTCTTTAGACGTATTCGACAAAGTTTCGACAAGTGAGAAATCCTGGTTTAACCTTAGGAATGGAATAGGATACGAGTGGCATGTCACTAGGAACCCATGTATTTATGTGATTCGGGTGCTGCTCTTGTACGTCCTACTAGTGGCCGAGTATTCCGGTATATGTTGCAGATACCTGACAGCTTGTGTGAGTAGCACTGTGTAGCTACGTCCGGACTGACAGCTTGTGTGAACAGGCCCGTGAATAGCTTGTAACATCCTAAATTTTTGGGCCCATGCGTTTAATGGGTGAATAGGTGTAATGAGTTAAGTTGAGTATTAGGGGTTCAGAATGGGCTCAGGTTTGGGCCGAGGCTGTAGTTAAAATTCTTGTTTGAACACTTTAGTGGAAAGCTTGTTAAGTTAGGGCATAAAAGATATTAGCTGTGTTTTAAAACACAAGATGGGCTTATGGCCCAGTGGTAAAATGGCGCCACTAAGAGGGAAGGAAGTTGGCGTCAATTGAGGTCCAAGGTTCGAGTCGCATTACCCATCTATTTTAATTAATTTTGGCGTCAAGGGAGAGTAGAGTTGGAGTTAGTTAGAATGCTTGAAATTAGGAAGAATAATTGATGGATAATGTGGATAATATGGATGATAAAGTAACTAAGAAAGGAAGGAAGAGGTGGTGTTATCTAGGCTTCTTCTGAAGGTGTGAATGGATTAAGATAGAGGAGAAAAGATAGGAATTATCTGCTGAGTGCAGTGTTGGCCGAATTTCCATCTCTTGGAGGGGTACCGAAATTTCCCCTACTATTGGATTAGTTGTTAGTTATCAGGAAGGGCACTTTCGGGTTTTGATAGGTAAGTGCCAAAACTCTCTATAAATGGGGGGATATCTTACCAATTCCGGCATTTGAACCCTACTTTTTTCTTCATTCTTTGTGCCAAAGTTCCCAGTCTCTCCCTCTGCAATTTCTGTCAACTTTCTTTCAAAAAGCTGAAAACTTTCTTAAGCCATCTTTCTCTTCCTTCTTCTAAAAGCCGAAATCTCTTATTTCACTTTCTTCTTCATTTTATTCCTCTTGTGCCGATTTCTCTATAAAGTCGAAATCTCCATAGTTTTTCTCTGATTGCCGAATCTCCTCTCAAGTGTTAGCCGAATTCCCTGTGTTGAGGTAAGTGTCGACTCCTGCTATTCCATTAGATTTCTTTCGGCTTTTAGGAAACAAGGCCGAATGGCCACTTGGTTTGTTAAGGCTGTCGATTGAGGCTAATAGTTCTCTCTTTTTGCGTTTTGGGCGGCATTCCAGGATTTGAAGGAAACCTGATCGTTTAGATCTAAAAGCCTGAAATCGCTAATCTCTAATTTTGGGATTTCTAGGTAAGGATTTCAATTCTCCTTAGATGATCAACCGTTTTCTCTTCATTAGGCGTGCCTTAACATAATGTTTCGTTACCAGCCTCTGAACAACACATTGGGCAGATAGCAGCTGTGTTGACTACGGATAGCATCGACGTAGAAAGTCTTGTTCTAACAACAATCAGGTGTGTAGATCTCTAACACACTAGTTAACTATAATCTATATGTGTTATGGGTTAAAAAGCCGGAAAGTGGCTGTGTAGACAGTCGAATAAAACCCTCAAAGGGTTAGGCAAGTATGCCAGGTACGTAATCATAGAAATCTCTATGTGTATCAAAATATATGAAAGCCTGTATGATGTTTTCTTTATGTGTGTATGCATGTGGCGGGATTATGATAATGAAGGGGAAGTGCATGATAGGTCACTTGGTGATCGGTGGTTAAACCACTAATTCAAATGTTTGGTCACATAGTGATATGTGGCTATGCCACGTTTAATGATTCCTGAATAATAGGAATAAGCAGTACGGCTGTCGTTATGGTGTGTAGCGGAAGGAGGGTTGATTATAGAAATCCCCAAGGTGTGATGGTTGGTACGGGTTGGTGTGTAGAGGATGGAATTCTAGGATGGGTTGGGCTATTCATCATTTATTATTTGTCATGTAATTATGATTGTTGCCTTTATGTATAGGCCAGGGCTCATAATGTGTTTGTGGGCCTCAGGTCGTTGTGCGTTTCGGGATCTATACACTGAGTCTTGGTGACTCACGCTTTCATTTTTTTCTCTACTCTTTTAGATGAGCAGTAGATCGTGGACATGGGAGCCGAGACGGACTCGAGGGGCCATCAAGTTTTTATTTCTATAGATTATTTTGGGTTTTTTTTCTTTAAGATTTTAATTCTGGAAATATTTATGTAATAAGGCCCCATAGTTTATTTTTCACTACATAGTTTTTAATATTTGCAACTTACGAAACTTTGTCAAAGGTTTAATTATTCAAAATAATAATAATACAATGATTTCTTTTCAAATATCACTTATTCATTTGAATATTGTCTAATTAATTTGCGATTTCTAAAAACGGTAAAGAACTATGTTTTCAACATCAAACCCATAACATGCCAGATCTGGTCGAAACTTATGGGCCGGGTTTGGGGTGTTACATAGCTCGAAAGCGAGCCTATATGTATTATGAGATATGAGGTAGCTTTGGCTACATATATGACACTTATGTGCAAGCTTTCCAAGTATCCATTAATATTCCAAGTGTTCAACGGGAATGTCAAGGTTGTGAAGGGTTATGGTTATGTTGTGAGTTGGTACAAGTATGTACGTAAAATTCATAAGTAATGAGCTCGATATGTGATGAACCCTTGGTAAGGTTGTGATTGAGCAAATTTATGATTATGAGATTCTAGTAGCATTTATGTTAACTTACATTATGTTAATTGTGTGTTAAATGAGTGGTTATGATGCTTGTTATTTGTATAGGAACTTACTAAGCTATATAGCTTACCCCCTTTTTTCCCTTATCTTATAGTGTTACCAAGCTGGCTCGAGATCGGAGATCGTTAAAGTTTGCATCACACTATCAAATGATTATTTTTTGGTATTGATGAGCTTACCATTTTGAGTATGTGACATGTATAGGGACTTAGTCATTTGTTATATGTGTCATTGTGATTGTAGCCAATATGTTGGCTTGTGATTGTCAAAGGCTTGTTTTGATATTTGGCCATGTAGATTGACTTATTTGGGCTATCATGGTTGTAAGTCTAAGTATATATATATATGTGCCAATGTCTTTGGTGATATGGCCATGGTATGCTTGGTGAATGATGGAAATGTGATTTATGACATAAATGTAAAATGTTTGGCAATGTGGTCTATTGAAGAGATGATAAAGTGATGTACAATTAGGTACCCTGAAAGTAGTCAATTGTGGTTGAATAATTGTTGTGAGTATGATAGATGTTGATATTGTGTTGGCACGTGTTGGTCATAATTATGGATGTTTTGGTTGCCTAAGTATGTTATGTTTTGTGCCTTTGAATTGGTGTAAGTGTATGTGTGAATAAGGGTGGCAAATGGCTTGGTAAATAGTCTTTATTTTGTCCAAACGGGTAGACACACGGGCGTGTGTCTAGGCCATGTGTGACACATGGTCTGCCCCACAGGTATGTGTTCTGGCCGTGTGTCCCCTGCACCTTAAATTTGAGAAATAGAATGTCCAGAATTAAGCACACGGGCAGAGACACGGGCGTGCGTCTCAACCATGTGTGCTACACGGCCTAGCACACTGGCGTGTGGCATGGCCGTGTGGCACAAGTCAGAGAGCACCTTAAATCGAACACGGTCAGAAGCATGGGTGTGTCCTAAGGTCACAGGGCGTGTCCCTTGGACTACATGGGCGTGTGAGCTTGGCAGTTAGCAAAAATTTTCTGATTTTATAAAAATTTCCTGAGTTCTCGGTTTAGTCCCGAACCACTTTTAAAGTATGTTTTGGGCCTCGGAGTCTTGTATTACGAAAATTTATGACTCGAAATTGTGTAAATGCTTGTGTTGTAAGTCCGATAATGCCTCGTACCCTGTTTTGGCATTGAATATGGGTAAGGGGTGTTACAACATATCTAGCCTATATTCTAGATATTCTAATGCTGGGATTCAAATTAGATCAAGTTCCCACTGTTTGAGAATTCCCAGATGTATTTCCTGAGATGTTACGGGGCTTGCCAACTAAAAGAGAAGTTGAATTTGCTATCGAAGTAGCCCTTAAAACTGCGTCAATATCTATTGCGCCGTATAGAATGGTTCCAACAAAAAAGAGTTGAAAGCTCAGTTGCAAGAACTTTTGGATCGATGATTTATTTGATTGAGTTTGTTGCCTATGGGGAGCTCCAATCTTGTCTGTGAAGAAAAATGACGGAACTCTAAGATTGTGCATCGATTACTAACAATTAAATAAGGTAACAATAAAGAACAAGTATTCGCTTCCTCGAATTGATAAATTGTTTGACCAACTCAAAGGAGAAAGCTTGTTTTCCAAGATTGATCTTCGATTGGGATATTACCAGCTCAGAGATAAAGAGCCTGATGTGCCAAAAACTACTTTTCAAACCCGATATGGACATTATGAGTTCTTGGTAATGCCGTTTGGGCTTACCAATGTCCCCGCCAATTTTTCGTTTTGTTTATTTATGATATTATGATTTATTCAAAGAATGAAAAAGATCATGATCGGCATTTGAGAGCCGTATTACAGATTTTGCGAGAAAAACAATTATATTCTAATTTTAGCAAATGCAAATTTTGGCTCCGAGAAGTAGGATTTCTAGGGCACGTGATATCAGTTGAAGGTATTCGGGTTGAACCAAGATAAATCTCAACCATTTCAAATTGGAAGCCTCTAAAAATGTCACAAAGGCAAGAAGCTTCTTGGGTTTAGTAGGATATTACTAGCGGTTCATAAAAGTGTTCTCGATGATAGCCCTGTCGATGACCAGATTGCTATAGAAGAATTTTACAGCATGTTTGGTTAACTGGAATAGAATAGGGCTATAATGGAATTGAATAGGCATAATAATGGTTTGGTTGGATGGAATGGAGTGAATGTTGTAATAATGTTTATGCATTTGGTTGAGAGGAGTAGATATGTGATAGGAAAAAACACTTGAATGATAAATTTATTTATATTATTATTTATAATTAAATAAATTTAAAATAACATTATATTAAATTGTAAAGTAAATTAATACAAATATTTTATTAAAAATTCATAGTTTTATAAATTATAAATAAAAAAATTATACTTTCATATGAATTATATTATTCAAACATAATTAATATTATTTAAGTATAGAATATTGATTTAATAAATCAAATATATAATTTTATGTTATGTCATATATAATTCAATTATATTATACTATGCTATATTTAAAAACATATAAATGATTCAAAAAAACATATCCAAATTTGAAGAGAGATATTCTCCACGAGGCTCATAACAACACCTATACAATGCATCCAAGTGGAAACAAAATGTAAATGATTTGAAACCGTTGTATTGGTGTCTGAGTATAAAAAGGGAGATAATCGAATATGTGGCTAAGTGTTTGGTATGTCAGCAGGTTGAGGTAGAACATCAGGTTCCTTTAGGATTTTTGCAACCTATAATGATTCTTGAATGAAAATGGGAGTAAGTCACTATGGATTTTGTAAAAGGGTTACCTTTATTATTGAAGGAAAAAGATCAATTTGGGTAATAGTTGACAAGTTGACAAAGTCTGCTCATTTTATTTACGTGAAAGTTGACTATTCACTTGAGAAATTGGCCGAATTATATATATAACACCCTAAACCCGGCCTAGATGTTATGGCCGTATTTGACGATGTCACATGGAAGGGATTTTGAAAATAGAGCTAACTCAATAAAAACCTTTAATTGCTTTTATTTATTTCAACCATATGTCCAATTAGTCGACTTTCCTTAAAAAGTATTAATTTAGTGGAAGCTTAGAAAAACGTCGTGTTTAAGAAAAATAGTTCGTATTTTTAGAAAAACAAGGCTTAATGTGAAACCATCGTAAAAATATGCAGGTTAAATCCAAAAACCCAAAACCAAAGCCAGAAAGTTAAAAAGTCCATACAATCACAGAAAATACAACTCAAAAGAAACCATAAAACAAAATAAATCATTGATAATGTGTGTGGTCACCATTGAGTCCTCCGCTGCACTGATTCGCCTAACTCTGTGGATTACCTGTAAAGATTAAATAGAAGAGAGTGAGCTTACGTAAACTCAATGTGTAACCCCATAGAATTAAGCATACACACATCAGAAAATCAGAATCAGACAGATACAGATTCGGGCCTAAGCCGATCTCAAATACAGACATAGATATATAGATCATAATCAGAAATAAAAAATCCTACCCCCATCCTCTACACACCATTTCCAACTGTCCCTACACACCATGTGGGGTTTAAAAACACCCACCCAGCCCTATACACCACATTGTACCGATGCGGTACATAATAGATTAAGTGCAGCCAAGATGCCAGAATATAGGCGATAAACGCCTTTTAGAACACTTTCTCTAGATATATAAATCATCCCAACCCAAATATCAGATACAGAATATTCTGTTTCAAACATACAGATTAACCATGCTCACATGCTTACATACAGATATAACATGCAAATACTATCAGGCTCAGTATAGAATATCAGTCAAACAGATCATACAGTTTAGGGTTTTGTTAGCCCTTACTGACCCTAAAGTAGGCCCGCAGTCGTTTGGGACGACCCATGTAACACTAGGGAAAAATCCAGATAAATGGGCCCACACGCCCAGATTGGCCTTGCCCGTGTGGATCACACAGATTGACCCAGTGATGTGATCTGGCCTTGGTTAATCGAGTCATTTCACTTGTTTGCCCGATTGTCGATGAGGAGATTGTTCGGAACGTTGAAATTGTAAGTTTGGGGAAAAATAAGTGGAAGCTAACAAAGAGGGTTTGAAAAGAATGGTAGGTTTAGAAATATGTAGTAGGCTCGGTTTAACAAAAATAATAAAGATAGATAAGTTTGGGGTAAATGGTGGGGATGGAAAATGGAATTAACGGAAGAAAGATTCAACACTATATCGTAGTGTCACCCCGTTTCTTATGTTGTTAAGGTGGTTGGGTGGAGAAGTAGGATGAATGCCACACCAATGGAGTTGGTGATTAGTTCAAACAAGTCGGGAAGATGCCACTAGCAATGTTAGATAAGTCAAATAAGACTTGAACGAAGTAGGAGAAGAGATAAACTCTTAAGAGAACAAAATGTTCATAAAATTTAATCAAGCATTCAAAACCATTAAGGAGCTAGTGTCTATTTGGCTAGCCAAGGGACAATTCAAGAGTCATCTTTCAAGCATTCAAGGACATTCATTCAACTAAATTGAAGTGAATTCAATGATGGAGTTATTGGGTTCAAGAATGTCAAGAGACTTGAACTTTATTTCAACCTTTTATTAGCACATTAAGATGAATACTTGTGACTATTCGGCTACCCTATTCTAGCACTATAAATAGGTGAAATCAACCTTTGTAAAGGAACTTTTGAACTTTGATTAAATTTTATGAACATTTTGTTCTCAAGTGAGTTTACCTCCTCTCCTATTTCGTACAAGTCTTGTTTGACTTATCTAGCATTGCTGGTTGCATCTTCCCGACTTGTTTGAACTTATCACCAACTCCATTGGTGTGTCGTTCATCCTACTTCTCCATCCAACCACCTTAACGACATAAGAAACGGGTGACGCTATGATATAGTGTTGAATCTCTCTTCCATTAAGTTTGTTTTCCATCCCCACCATTTATCCGAAAATTATCTATCTTTATTATTTTTGTTTAACCAAGCCTAATACATATTTCTAAACCTACCATTCTTTTCAAACCATCTTTGTTAGCTTCCGCATATTTTTCCCCAAACTTACAATTTTAACGCACCGAACAATCTCTTTGTCGATGATTGGGCAAACAAGTGAAACGACTCGATTAACCCGGGGTGAACCACATCATTTGGTATCAGAACTAGTAAAACGAGGAGCGCTGACGTTCATGAAGAATCCGTAGTAGGTTCGTATTTAAAAAAAATTCGAAAAAAATCAAAATTGTATTTTATTTTTCTTGTATTCAATATTTTGTATTTGAAGTGAAAAAAAAGAAATACGAAAATTAAAAAAAATGAGTATTAAAAAAAAGTGTGACGTTTTTGTAAGTTTATGTTCTCATTTCTTCTATTCTATTTCCCGATCATCAAGAATGATTTTTCTACCCCCAATTCTTCTACCCCAAACGCCACACTCATACCCGAAAATTTCTTTTGTTCAGCCTACCTTACACCAAACGCTTCTCCTTTGTTAAACCCTTTGAAACCGACCCCGAAGCAAGCGAATAGGTCTAAACAAGACGAAGTACGAACGTATGAGAGTAAATAGAGCTGAAAAAGGAAAGAGAGTGTGAGCTCAATAGAGTGTTTGAAAAAGCCTTTGAAAATGAGAGAAAACACGAGCGGAGTGAAAAATTATCTATTTCCTTTTCGAGTGAATTTACGAGGTTTTTGTGGTGAGGTAATAATTTTCTACTTTTGTTTTTATCATTTCTTCTTTTCAGTAAATAATCATGTCTCGAGACGGGTTTTCAGTGTTTGAGTTTCAATACTTGTTGAAAGAAATGGAGAATATGCTCCACCGAAAGATTAAGCCCATTCAAGACAAGCGAGAACCTCGAGTAATAATCCGACGGAAGCATACTACACCGAGTCGAGAAACGGAGTTAAGTTCATCACAACGACATTATTCAAGAAGAGATTCTTATCAAGACTCCTATTCAACAAGGCATTCGAGGCAAAGAGAAGAAAGTTTCGAGTTTGAGACTTTTCGAAATGACGAACGAGAAAGTACGAGTTATTCCTCGTATGTTTCAAAGAAGTCCCTATCGGAGAAACGTTTACAAAGACTTGATCGAGATGTCCATCAGAATACTTTCTCTTTCTTTGAGCCAAGCAATTATCTTTATGATTCTTTTGTAACATCCTCACGTTGTAATAAAAAAGAAAAAGAAGGAAAAGTAAAAGCAAATGAAAAAGAAAAAAAAAATCAAAAAAGAGATTTGAAAAAAAAAGAAAAATAAATTGAGAAAGAATTTTAGAAAGAAGATGAGATTGAGATTGAACAAAAGTGTGGGGAAAATGAGAAAATTGAAAAAGAAAGAAAAGAAAACGAGTTAGAAAAACAAACGAAAGAAAAAGAGGCAAAAGAGCAAGAAAAAGTGAAGGATTTGTTTACTAACTCAGATGTGAATTTGTCTCGCTGTGTTTCTTTTCAGGTTTCTGAAAGGCCGAGTGACGAGTTTCAACTTCATTACCTTCCCAACGAGAGACGGTTTCAATTGATCGAGAAAGGTAAGGTCGAAGTTGACATTAAACCACAAGCGCATAAAGGTATGCAAGGTAAAGAGTTTTTAGCCATTGAATCATGACAATCACATTTGAATATTGTTGAGAAAATTGCTGAAAACTTGGTTTGTGAAAGAGTTCTTCATTTTGATTGGATTACTTGTCATTCTATGACTAAAGTTGATGATTTCGCTCTAGCTAGTGCTATGACAAGTTTTTCTCATTATAAATTTTGCATTAGCAATTCTGTTGATGTCATGCGATTAAATCAACATATACAAAATTTGATATTGAATGATAAAGAATATGCACATAAAAAGATTTAATTGTTTGATTGTAATGGTTTTGTGAATTCTTTGAATTCTTACACAAAACCATTGTGTATTTGCGTGCCTATTCAAATGAGATTTGCAAGGTTTAATCGATTGAATGATTGTATGCTTAAATTCTTGTTCTTTAGCATGGGTGAATTCTCGGTAAAAACAAAATTTCTGTTGCATGATGAAACGAGTGATCAAAATCATGTTTTCAAACCCGGAGCACGCTTTCCTAATTTGTTGCCGAGTAAAGGTGAGCATCGTCATTCCATTCTGAATAAAGGTATTGAACTTGTTCATCTTCTTTGAATTTTATCTTCATTTCCGAAAACAAAGCCTGTGAATGTTGTTATCTTGCAAAATCAAAATCAGATTTTTAATTCTGGAGGTTGTTCTACATTGTGGTACACGAGATTTGAACATGTTCTGCGTGATAATGACTTTGAATTGTTTCGTGATCCTTTTATAATGTCGACCATAAAACTCTCAAGTCAATTTAAATTGATTAGAGAAAGCCTTGTTTTTGACGTCGGAGACCTTTGTTCTATAGCTTTGTTCAAGAGGTTTGAGAATCGGAATGTTGTTAACTCTCGAATGTTATGTGATTTTGGTTTGATTCCATTGGTTAACTTTTTGATTCAATAAGGAAAGGTAAGTCTGATTTCTATTTTTGATCCCGACATTATTACATATGCTCAATTTTTGAATGAGATTTCAAGAACTTTTTTTGAGGATATAAATTATCTTGTCACTAATTTCTTTCTTTATCATGTAGGTGACAAGTCGAGAGGGCATTCTCCTAAAGAGGGAGGGTATATAAATGACATATTTTCCTTTCGAGCCATATGTGATATCCAGGTTATCAGCAGCAACTTTGCCAACTTCATCAACCAAGGGGGCTATGACTTTGAAAGATTCTTCGTGAGCAAGTGGCTCGATTGGGCCAATGTTTTAAGGACTTTTTAATTTAATATAGTTTTATTTAAATTGATAAGTTTGCATATTTTTAATTTTAGATTTGCACTTTGTGAGTTATGCATTTAATAAAGTTATGCATTATGTAACTCCCATGTTAGTTTAAGTCTGCATCATTAAATTAATTCTTGCATTGTAACGCCCTGAATTTGAGCCTAGTAGGATTGGGCCTTGTGCATGGGAGCCGCTAGGAGGCTACACATAATAGTTTATGTGTGCAAGAATTATCACAATTGATTGTTTGCTTTTGATGGTTAAGTGATTAGGAGTGTTTGGGAGGGTTGGAGAAGTCTTGGGTTCAAACTTGGGCTTTAGCAAAATTTTTGTTTTAAGTGAATAAAATTCCTATCGTTGGTTAGTAGGGTTATAAATAAAATTTGGTAAAGTATGACACAAGGAGCAATGCGGTCTAGAGGATAATGGCGTGTAGAGTGTGCTATTTGGTTTGAGGTTCGAATCCATGCTTGTGCAAATAGGGATTATTTTTGCTGTGGACTTGGGAGGAAGTTTTGTTCGACTGAAACACCAAGAGTTTGAACAGATTTGAATGGGGTGGTTGTTAGCCGAATTTGAAGAGATGGAAGGGAGGAAATTGAGGAGAAAATCAAGCAAGTTCGAATTTGGAGAAGAGTCTTACCGGGTTCGAACTCTAGCACTTAGTGTTTTGGTTGTGAAGGGTTGGGGGGAAATTTAGTGTGTGGAAGGTTGAACAAAATTGAGGAGTTCTTTTGGGGTAAAATTTAGCTAGGTATTGGTAATTGGTCATCCTCATTCTCTCCATTTACGTGCTTTGCTTGATCAACTTCCTCTCTCTCCCTCACTTTTCTCCTCTTGAATATTATTGGTACTTTGCCTTTTCTCACATTCAATTTTGTGTAACCAAACATTTTCCTCCTTTGTAGCCGAATATTGTTTTGCTCCATCAATCTTTTCCCTAGTCCTTCATTGCCGATTCTCTTCTACTCTCTCTCGATCCTATCCTCTTTTCCCTTTCATACAATCAGTTTTTGTTGGCTAAATATCGATCGGTAAGTCTCTATGTCTCTGTTTCTCGACTTTGCTCTTCTTTTTATCTAATGCCGATTCTTATATTTTTTTTCTTCTTTATGGTGGTCATTCGGGTTAAAGTAATCCTCGAGGAGTGAAGGAGTTCCCTAGCGCTGCAGATACGATTGGAACCTTTTTGCTTGTTCTTGACCGAAGGTAATGCTGTTCGTTGTGATTGATCCGAACTAGATTACGTTGGCTTGGGTTGGTATTGGCCGAATGCCTTTTTCTCACTTTAGGATTTGCGTTTTCCATAGGCCAATATAGTTGGATTCAAACCACAAGTTTAAGTAACATGAGTAATGAATCCACTTAATTTTCAGATACCCATCAAGGAGGTTGTTAGCAATTCGTTGTTAGCATTTTGGGTGGGCTAAATTCACACTCAGTCAGTCAAGGTTTGTGGTCGTGGACTTCGACACGTTTCGTAAACAAGTTGTGCACACATACCACCCAAATTATAGACCGACAAATGCCGAAATACCAGAATGCTGAAAAGCTGAAAGTATGACAACGGTTGCCACACGAGCGCGCAAACACATGTGTAGAGAATCCAATGTGATAGTAAAGGCCACCTTGATCGTTCTCATGGGCTTAGGCCGTTCTTGGGCCTAGTAGGGCTAGAATGGGCCCCTGGGCCCATGTGAGTAAATCTTACTGAGAACTAGGTAGAACTAGACTGGCAATGTCACGCACATGGGCCTTCTCATTGGGCATAAGCCCATTACTACGGATTGCATTGCTTTGGCCGCACAAGTCGCTCGAGACGACTGTGGGCCTACGGATAGGCCTAAACGTATATGGGCCCGAGTTTGTTTTGACTCTATGGGATATATGGATGACTATGTATGCCATGAGATGATTTGTATATGTATATTGTTCTGTTTACATACATGTTAAAAATTAACAGCACACTGGTGTATGTTGCATAACATGGGATTGTGTTCTGTGATTGGAGGAAGTATTCGCTTACGCGCGATCTCACAGATAATTCGATGGCTATTAGCCTCTCGCTCGGAGCTCTGCTAGAAATTCTGTTTAGTGCCGCATCGGTACTATTATGTGGTGTGTGGGATGGGTGAGTTGATACTATATCCCCACATGGTGTGTACGGTTGGACGGAGCTAGTGTGTAGAAGCTGGATGGATAGGATATTGCACGCTTGATTATTCTGATTCTGTTCTATATAGGGCTAAGGCCCACACTGTATCTGTTCTGTAATGGGCTTAGGCCCAGTTGGACACTGCTTTTGAGATGGGCCCAGGCCCAAACTGTTTTGTTTGATTGCTATTTTATTTGGGCTGCACACTGAGTTTTCACAAACTCACCCAACTATTTAACTGTGCAGGTAATCGCCATACATAGATGGTTCGGAGCTGCGAGGGACTTAGAGCTGGCCCCACATTTAAGCTTGCTTTTGACTTTATTTACCTTGTTTATTTTTTTTTTGGGTTGTAATAAGGCCTTTCTAATTTCTGGGTTTTAAATTGGAACCTTATTTATAGGTTTATAATTGCTAGAAATAGAACACCAAAACAACAACTATTTTTCAAAATATCACGTCTCCTCAACGGTTTTAAATTAAGCTTCAGCAGCAAATAAGGTTTTAAAGGTAATAACGTTTTACAAGAGAATGACTTTTAATAAACCATGTTTTATAAACAAGCAAACAAAATCTGAGGTTTTTCTAGCAAAAAGTTTTAATTGTAAGAAGGGTTGTTTAATGAAAACCCGAATTCCGGAAAACACTCCAATGTGACACGCTGGATTCGGGCCTAACTTCTAGGCCAGGTTTAGGGGTGTTACATTTAGTGGTATCAGAGTCAAGTTTAAAACTTGGGCTGTGAAATGGGGTTTTAGCCTTTGGGGATTCCAAATTTCTTACAAACGATTTTGAAGCATTTTTTATGTAAGGATTGTATTGTGTGGCACACTGAGTCTCCGACACCAGACCAAGTAAGTTTTTCTTGATGTTGAAATCTGTTTTAAATTGATATACTGTAGATAGTTACTGGGCTTACCTTAGATGATAGACTATATTGAGACTCTTAGCTAGAGTAAAACAGAAGTCCGTAGGAGACCAAAACTGTAGTGAGCCTACGGCTGCGTAAAAAACTCATAATTGCTACTTTCATAAAACATCTGCTTAAATATTGGAATTATAAGCAAAATTGCGTAAAATTTCTAATACAGTCTTTACACGACGTGATAATGAGTACTAGAAGGGGTACAAGAGGCCACAGTAGAGGCTATGGAAGTGCTAGGGCTGGGTCTTTTGCGTCAGGCCACATGCCCAATGTCGAAGCGAGAGAAGCACTGGCTTCACTGGTGGCTGAGACAGGGTCGTTTGATCGAGCTACTAAGGGTGACGCACTGTCTTAGGCGATGCTTCGTATTTTGGAAAGAGTTGCTGGGCCTAATACTATTATTCGGGGCTGTGGGTCGGTTATGAAACGACTCCAGTCAAATGGAGTAGAGATCTTCAGGGGAGTTTTTGGGGCGGCTCCAAGTGTGATGGAGTACTGGTTGGAGGCCACCGAAAGAATTATGGATGACCTCAACTGCACGCCGGAAGAAAATTTTAAGGGTGCCGTGTCCTTGTTGTGGGATGAAGCCTACCAGTGGTGGCTTACGGTAAAAGAAGGTACCACGTCTGATCGATTGACCTGGGAATTCTTCAAGTCCACATTTCAGGGAAAGTATGTGGGTGCCAGCTATGTCGATGCTCGTAGGAATTTCTGAATCTGGTTTACGGTGACAAGTTTGTGGCTGAGTACGAGGCAGAATTTTTGTGAATTAGCCGGTATGCTCAAGGAATTGTGGCAACGGAGTACGAACGTTGTGTTTAGTTTGAGGACGGCCTCAGAGATAGTCTCCGAGTGTTGATAGCTCCACAGAGGGAGCAGGACTTTGCTGCGTTAGTAGAGAAAACTAAAATTGCTGAGTAAGTGAAGCGTGCAGAGCGCAAGAATTATGAGAAAGATAAAGGGAAAAATAGAAGGGATGTAGAGCCTGCCGGTTTTGAGCAGAGACCTAGGAAAAGGGCCAGAGTTGATGGGCCAGTTAGAGTTGGGCCCTTTGTTGCTACTGAAAGGTTGCAACCTTGTGCTAAGTTTGGGAGGAGTCATCCTGGGGAATGCTAGAAAAGCATGGGAACCTGTTTGAGGTGCGAATTGATGAAGCATTACATCAGGGGTTGTCCACGAAGACTAGTTCAGGTGCAAGCTACTAAAGTGGGTAATGTACAGCCAGTAAGGGGTGGTTAGAAGCAGCCTAGAGGCCATGGTCAGGCCGGGGATGAAAACGGTCTGGGTCGTAGAGCTCTAGGTAGAGGTGCTGGTCATGCGGAGGCAGGGTAGCCAAATTTGGTTTATGCAGCACGTCGCCGAAAGGATGAAGACACTCCAGATGCGAATACTAGTACATACTTTACCTATAGTGTGCTATTTACCTAATTTGCAATTTGAATTAGAGTGCGCAGCAAAAGCGTAGTGGTGTAACCTGTGTTGTACGATTATTAGATAGTTGGAAATTTCGAGGAAGAAATTTCTTTAAGGGTGGTAGGTTGTAACACCCTGAATTTGGGCCTAGTAGGATTAGGCCTTGTGCATGGGAGCCGCTTGGAGGCTACACATAAAAGTTTATGTGTGCAAGAATTATCACAATTGATTTTTTCTTTAATGGTTAAGTGATTAGGAGTGTTTAGGAGGATTGGAGAAGTCCTCGGTTCAAACCTGGGCTTTAGCAAAATTTTTGTTTTAAGTGAACAAAACCCCTATCTTTGGTTAGTAAGGTTATAAATAAAATTTGGTAAAGTATGACACAAGGAGCAATATGGCCTAGAAGATAGTGGCGTACGAAGTGTGCTATTTGGTTTGAGGTTTGAATCCCTACTTGTGCAAATGGGGATAATTTTTGCTGGTGGCCTTTGGAGGAAGTTGTGTTTAACGAAACACCAAGAGTTTGAACAGATTTGAATTGGGTGGTTGTTAGCCAAATTTGAAGAGATGGATGGGAGTAAATGAGGAGAAAATCAAGCAAGTTCAAATTTAGTAAAGAGTCTTGCCAGGTTCGAACTTTAGCACTTAGTGTTTCAGTTGTGAAGGGGTGTTGGGGGGAAATTTAGTGTGTGGAAGGCTGAACAAAATTGGGGAGTTCTTTTGGGGTAAAATTCAGCTAGGTATTGGTAATTGGTCATTCTCTTTCTCTCTATTTTCGTGCTTTACTTGATCAACTTCCCTCACTTTTCTCCTCTTAAATATTATTGGTACTTTACCTTTACTTACATTCTATTTTGTGTAACCGAACATTTTCCTCCTTTGTAGCCGAATATTGTTTTGCTCCATCAATCTTTTCCCTAGTCCTTCATTGCCGATTCTCGTTTACTCTCTCTCGATCCTATCCTCTTTTCCCTTTCATACATTCAGTTTTTGTTGGCTAAATATCGATCGGTAAGTCTCTATGTCTCTATTTCTCGGCTTTGCTCCTCTTTTTATCTAATGTTGATTATTATCTTTTTTTTATTCTTTATGGTGTTCGTTCGGGTTTAAGTAATCCTCGAGGATTGAAGGAGTTCTCTAGCGCTGCAGATACGATTGGAACCTTTTTGCTTGTTCTTGACCGACGGTAATGCTGTTCGTTGTGATTGATTCGAACTAAATTACATCGGCTTGGGTTAGTATTGGTGGAATGCCTTTTTCTCACTTTAGGATTTGCGTTTTCTATAGGCCAATATAGTTGGATTCAAACCACGAGTTTAAGTAACATGAGTATTGAATCCGCTTAATGTGCAGATAACCATCAAGGAGGTTGTTAGCAATCGTTGTCAGCATTTTGGGTGGGCTGAATTCACACTCAGTCAGTCAAGGTTTGTGGTCGTGGACTTTGACAAGTTTCATAAACAAGATGTGCACACATACCACTCAAATCATAGATCTGTAAATGCCAGAATGCCGGAATGCCAAAAAGCTGAAAGTACGACAACGGTTGCCACATGAGCGCGCGAACACACGTGTGGAGAATCCAACACGATAGTAGAGGCCACCACGATCGTTCTCATAGGCTCAGGCTATTCTTTGGTCAAGTAGGGCCGGAATGGGCCTGTGGGCCCATGCGAGGAAATCTTATTGTGAACTAGGCAGAACTAGACTGGCAATGTCGTGCACATGGGCCTTCTCATTGGGCATAGGCCCATTACTACTGATTGCATTACTTTGGCCGCACGAGTCGCTCGAGACGACTGTGGGCTTACGGATGGGCCTAAATTATATGGGCCCGAGCTGGTAAAAAATGTCCGAAATACCCCTCATGTGTAAAATGTCTGTTTTGACTCTATGGGATATATGGATGACTATGTATGCCATGAGATGATTTGTGTATGTATATTGTTCTTTTTACATGCATGTTAAAAATTAATAGCATGCCACTGGTGTATGTTGCATAACATGGGGTTGGGTTATGTGATTAAAGGAAGTATTCTGTTCTGGCAGCACTGCTGCATATCTCTGATGGCTATTAGCCTACTGTTCTGGCAGCTCTGCTGGAAATTCTGTTTAGTGCCGCATTGGTACTATTATGTGGTGTGTAGGGATGGGTGGGTTGATACTGTATCCCCGCACGGTGTGTACGGTTGAACGGAGCTGGTGTGTAGAGGCTGGATGGATAAGGTATTGTATGCTTTATTATTCTGATTCTGTTCTGTATAGGGCTAAGGCCCACACTGTATCTGTTCTGTAATGGGCTTAGGCCCAGTTGGAAACTACTTTTGAGATGGGCACATGCCCAAACTATTTTGATTGATCGCTGTTTTATTTGGGGTTCACACTGAGTTTTCGCAAACTCACCCAACTGTTTAATTGTGCAGGTAATCCCCATACATAGATGGTTTGGAGCTATGAGGGACTTAGAGCTGGCCACACATTTAAACTTGCTTTTGACTTTATTTACCTTGTTTATTATTTTCGGGTTGTAATAAGGCCTTTCTAATTTCTGGGTTTTAAATTGGAATCTTATTTATAGGTTTATAATTGCTAGAAGTAGAACACCAAAACAACAACTGTTTTTCAAAATATCATGTCTCTGTAACAGTTTTAAATTAAGCTTTCGCAGCAAATAAGGTTTTAAAGGTAATAACATTTTACAAGAGAATGATTTTTAATAAACCACATTTTATAAACATGCAAACAAAATCTGAGGTTTTTCTAGCAAAAAGTTTTAATTGTAAGAAGGGTTGTTTAATGAAAACCTAGGTTTCGAAAAACACTCCAATGTGACATGCCGAATTCGAGCCTATCTTCTAGGTCGGGATTAGGGGTGTTACATTTAGTGGTATAAGAGCCAAGTTAAAAACTTGGGCTATGAGTGGGATTTTAGCCTTTGGGGATTCCAAAATTGCTTACAAACGATTTTGAAGCATTTTTGAAGTAAGGATTCTATTGTGTGGCACACTGAGTCTCTGGCACTGGATCAAGTAAGTTTTTCTTGATGTTGAAATCTGTTTTAAATTGATATACTGTAGATAGTTATTGGGCTTACTTTAGATGATAGACTATATTGAGACTCTTAGCTAGAGTAAAACCGAAGCCCGTAGGAGATTAAAACTGTAGTGAGCCTACGACCGCGTAAAAAACTCATAACTGCTACTTTCATAAAACATCTGCTTAAATATTGGAATTATAAGCTAAATTGAATAAAATTTTAGAATACAGTCTTTGCATGACGTGATAATGAGTACTAGAAGGGGTACAAGAGGCCGCGGTAGAGGCCGTGGAAGTGCCAGGGCTGTGATAACGGGCCGTCTCGGGTTAGGAGGCGAATCGTTAATGTTGCCCGATCGTAAATTAGACAGTTTCTCGTTTAACAAACAAAGGGATAATCTTATTGGAAATAATATATTTGAAATGCAAGATAGGTGATGGATATGTATTTGAAACAAGAAAGAACCTTTAATAAAAATTAAAGACCCGAATCTTATAAGTTTCAAATTGATGGAATGAGTTTCGAAATAAAACCGAGACCCACTATCTAGTGAGATAAGAACCAACGGTATGGTATTTCGAAATAAAACCGAGACCCACTATCTAGCGAGATAGGAACCAACGGTATAGGTAGATGAGCGCCACATCCGAAAGGATGATAAGTTCAAATAAGGAAAGAACGACGCCACTAGAAAACTAGATAAGTCAATTCAAACCTCGAGAATAAGGAGAGTGAAAACTCACCAAAAGAAATTCTTCTTTTCATTCAAATTCAAGTTGTGTTACAAGAATGTAAATGTGCAATATTTATAGGCCTTATTAATGATGGCCACTTGCAATTAAAATAAAACACTTAAATTATCCTAATTTTAAAATGCTTGAGCCGTCCCATTATGCATGATCTTCTTTGTGTGTGCCGTCCACTAGCATCACCATGCTTTGCATAATTACATGGCTTCAATTTTTGAATGCCGTCCAACAAATTCCACTTGCAAAATGTTCCATTTGGCTTCATTAAAATAATATGGCCATTATTTTTTTATCTTCCAATGCTCCAATGCCGTCCCATTAAGTTCCAATTGCTCATGCTTGAATTTCCATTCAATTGTTTAATGCATTCCTCAAATTAGTGCCGCATGCATCAATTCAAGTGCCATTTGATTGATTAAAATATGCCCATTTCAATTTTGTTATGCCGTCCATGCCATTTGCACACTTTTCACCTTTTTCATTTGTTTAATCAACATGTTTCTTTACCTTTCACGCATGCACCCACCTTATCCCCATTATGCTTCAATTAAAAATTGTTCACTTAGTTTAAATCCTCCATGGTGCTTCATGCTTATTAATTCCCACTCTAAGCCGTCCAATGCTTCCACAATTTTTAAAAATTCTTCATTTATTTTATTCAAGCCAAGATTCTCCCATTATATCCCACGCCACTTGTTCCATCATCATCCTCTGTGTTTCAATTGTTGTCAGCAAAATAACGTGAATCACTTATAAAATATAAACCAAACATTAGTAAAATTTCGGTTGAACATAAATTAACACACATTTTAATCAATTTATTTAAATACTAGATAAAACACACTATTATTCACTATAACAAAGGATTTATTAAAAACTCGTGCTATTTAAACAAAATAATGAGAATTTAAGAAAATGTAACAACTTCTGAAAATTAATCAAACATGCGTATTTTATAGTGTTAAATATTCTAGCAGTCGGACCAGCTAGTATATTCAACTCTAAAGAAATTGTAATAGCTCAGCATGTTTTTGGACTCTTTTCTATCGTCATTCCAAATTTGTGCCACCAACACCATTGCGGCATCTTTGAATTGTTTGGTTCGGGAACGTAAATCGGTCCATTAGGTAGCCTTATCGGGTCATTGTTGACGTCCGTCCACGGGCTTTATAGGTGAGCTCGTATCATTCCCCCCTCTTTAAGTTGATTCGTCCTCGAATCATCACCTATATCGAAAGGAGAAAAATCAGAAACATTAAAACTCGCGCTCACATTATAGTCACCTGGCAAGTCCAATTTGTACGAGTTGTCATTTATGCGTTCAATGACTTGAAATGGACCATCTCCCCTTGGGAGAAGTTTAGATCGCCTTTGCTTAGGAAACCTTTCTTTTCGCATATGAACCCAAACCCAATCCCTGGTTCAAAGAGAATGCGTCTCGACCTTTTTGTTAGGTCGTTGGACGTATTGCTTGGTTCTTGCTTCAATATTCTCGCGCACCTTTCGATGCGCAGCCTCCTTTATGTATTCTCGCTTTTCCTAGCATCGGGATGGATAAATCTATCTCAAGGCATTGGCAATAAATCAAGAGGGGTGAGAGGTTAAACCCGTAAACAATCTCGAAAGGTGAAAATTTAGTTGCAGAATGAACAGTTCGATTGTAAGCAAATTCGATGTGTAAGGGGATAGTCTTCCCATGTTTTGAGATTTTTTGCACTATTGCCCGCAACAAGGTTGATAGGACTTGGTTTACTACTTGATGCTGTCCATCTGTTTGAGGATGACACGTGGTCGAGAATAGTAGTTTCATCCCTAACTTTCCCACACGAGTTCACCAAAAATGACTTAAAATTTTACGTCCCGTCGATATCGATCGTCTTGAACTCCATGCAATTGTATGATTTCCTAAAAATAAATTTGCAATATGCACAAAGATCGTCGATCTTAGAACAAGGGATAAAATGGGACATTTTAGAGAAACGATCAACTACAACAAAAATCGAGTCCTTCCCAGTTTTTGATCTTGGTAATCCAAGGATGAAATCCATGGAAATGTCGACCCACGGAGTGTCTGAAATAGGAAGGGGCGTATATAAACCGTGAGGCTGGACCCGTGATTTAGCTTGTTTGCAAGCAATGCAACGTTCACAAATCCGTTCAACATCCTTGCTCATTCCTGGCCAAAAAAAATGTTCTTGAAGAGTGGACAATGTTTTGTTTCTTCCAAAGTGACCCATAAGGCCACCACTATGTGCCTCTATCACAAGCATGTCTCGTATAGAACCTTGCGGTATACAAATCTTGTTTTCCTTGAAAAGGAATCCTTCATGCCTCAAAAACCTATCAAAAGCACCACTCTCACAAGCATTATAGACATTGCCGAAATCAGCATCGTTAGCATACAATTCCTTAATATGATGGAAACCAAGTACTATAGAATCAAGAGAGGTTAATAAATTGTACCTTCGTGATAATGCATCCGCTACTACATTTTCCTTACCTTTCTTGTACTTAATTACGTATGGAAATGATTCTAAATACTCGATCCATTTTGCATGTCGTTTGTTGAGCTTGTGTTGACCTTTAATATACTTGAGTGCTTCATGATCTGAATGAATAACAAACTCTTTTGGCCTCAAGTAATGTTGCCACGTTTCAAGCGATCTTATTAGAGCGTACATCTCTTTGTCATACACGGTAATTGAGTGCAGCTCGCTCAATTTCTCATTGAACGCCACCGGTCTTCCATTCGAGTTAGAACGGCTCCGATCCGTACACGATGCATCACACTCAATTTCAAAAGTTTTATTAAAGTCAGGAAGGGATAACAATGGAGCTTTAACAAGAAATTCTTTAATGGCATTAAAAGACCGTTCTTGCTCATCGGACCAATGGAAAGCCGAATTCTTTTTGATCATGCTTGTTAAAGGAGCGGCTATCGTCTTTGAAGTTAGGCACGAATCGGCGGTAAAAAACTAGCCAACCCATGGAAACTTCGTGCTTGGCTAACCGTTGTAGGGCGGGGCCATTCTTGGATTGCTCTAACCTTCTCTTGGTCCACTTCTAATCCATTTGCACTTACGACGTATCCTAAGAAAATAACCTTGTCGAGACAAAAAGAACATTTCTCGAGATTGGCGTACAATACCTCTTTTCGCAGTGTTTCTAGGATCGCACGTAAATGTTGGAGGTGATCCTCCAAAGATTTACTGTACACTAATATGTCATCAAAATAAACAACACATGATTTGCCAATAAAAGCTCAGAAACATGATTCATAAGTCGCATAAAAGTACTCGGAGCGTTTGTAAGTCCGAATGGCATCACCAACCATTCATACAAACCTAACTTTGTTTTGAAAGCCGTTTTCCAGTCATCGCCTTCTTGCATCCTAATTGGTGATAACCACTTTTGAGGTCAATCTTTGTAAAGATTCGAGCCCCACTTAACTCGTCGAGCATGTCATCGAGTCTGGGTATCGGTGTGTCGGTATTTGATGGTAATCTTGTTGATGGCGCGCGACGATCTACACACATCCGCCAAGAACCATCTTTCTTTGGCACTAGCAACACCACCGATCTGCGCTGCATGGACTAAGGCTTTCTGGATATATCCCTTTTCTAGCAATTCAGGTGATTTGCTTTTAGAGCTCTTTTGTTTCGTCGGGATTGCTCCGATGACGCAGTCGATTGGGCGATGAAGCTCCCGCACCAAGTCAATTTGGTGTTCTATGCCTCGAATGGGTGGTAAACCACTTGGTATTTCCTCCGAAATATGTCCTTGAATTCTGAATCGGAGACAACACACGTAAGAAGGAGGATTCTTGGGTAAGTCGTTAGTGTTCAAAAATGATTCTTTGTATAGTAAGACATACATAGGTTGTCTCACATACAAAGCTTTTCGAATATCTCTTGCTTTTGCAAAAACACTCATTTTTCCATTTTCTTTTCTTCCTCCATTTCTTCTTCTTTTTTGTTCACACTCTCTCTTTTTCATCACTTATTTTCTTGTCCTCTTTTTTTTTTAAAATTCTTTTCTTTTTCTTTCTCATTTTTCCGCTCATTTTCTTTTGATTTTTCCATTGATGTCTTCATTTTCAATCGATCCTCATAAACTTGCTTGGGTGTTAACGGAGCTAGTGTCACGTTCCGGCCCAAGTACTTAAAAGTGTACCGATTAGTGTAGCCGTCATGAATTGCTCGCTTGTCAAATTGCCAAGGTCGTCCAAGCAGTAGATGTCCTGCTAGCATTGGAACCACATCACACAAAACCTCATCTTGATACTTCCCTATTGAAAAGGAAATCAAAACTTGTTTTGTGACCTTAAGTTCTCCCGCGTCATTAAGCCATTGTAGCTTATATGGATGGGGATGTTTGGTGGTAGTCAATCCAAGTTTCTCAACCAATATGGTGCTAGCCACATTAGTACAACTTCCTCCGTCTATAATGACGCAACAAATCTTCCCTTGTATTTGACAACGCGTATGGAAGATGTTTTCGCATTGTTGCTCATTTTCGACACCTTGTAAACTAAGGCTCCTTTTTACCACCAAGATCTCTCCACTTTCGGCTTGTTCTATTTCTTCCTCATCTTGGGATGTCTCATTGGCATCGTCTTCCTCTTCACTTTCGGATTCGATCTCACCATTATCTCGGACAAGCATAGTGCTTCGATTTGGACATTGACTTGCAATATGTCCTCGTCCCAAACATTTGAAACACTTAATGTCTCGGGATCAATTCGGAAGAGCTTCCATTTTGCCTTTGCTTGTTTCACCGATAGGCTTGTTAGACTTGGGTGCGCCACTCGATTTCTTTGGCTCGGCTCGGCATGTCCCTTTGTTGGTCACTTGCCCCACTTCGATGTTGAGGCTTGATTGGGGTTTGCTCTGGCGTAGCTTTCCGTTTCAGCTGTTTTTCTACCTTTATAGCCATATGAACCATTTCGATGATATCGATGTAATGATGTAATTCTACAATATTTGCGATATCTCGATTGAGGCCAGCGCTAAAACGTGCCATGGTGGCTTCTCGTTCTTCTTCCACATTGGCTCGGATCATGGCCACTTCCATCTCCTTGTAGTAATCTTCTACGCTTCGGTGACCCTGGGTTAGGCTTTGCAATTTTTGATGCAACTCGCGGTGATAGTAGGTTGGGATGAACCTTTTCCGCATTAGTGCCTTCATTTCCGCCCATGTGGATATTGGGCGTTCACCATCCCGTCTTCGACTCGTCGTTAGTTGATCCCACCAGATGAGGGCGTAATCAGAAAATTCGATGGCAGCAAGTTTCACCTTCTTATTTTCTGAATAATTATGACAGTCGAAAATTAATTCCACCTTCTTTTCCCACTCAAGGTAGGCTTCCGGATCGGATCGCCCTTGGAAAGCAGGAATCGTCATTTTAATGTACTTTAAGTCGTCATCGGCCCATTCTTGATCCCTTCGCTCACGGGCTCGTGGATTTCTTCGCCGTTCATCGTGTTCAAAAGTCGGGTTGCTGTCGGCTTCACTTGGTTCGTAGACTTCGTTGTCACGTAACCAAGGTTGTTCTCGTCCCCTTCTCAGAATTGGAGGGGTGTTTGCTCGAGGTCTTCGTTCATCTCTTCGATCTAATTGTTCGGTGATTGTTCTGAACATACGTGTGATTTCTTGCAATGCTGTTTGCACATCCTGATTTCTCCCTTCGGGATCATTTCTTCGGGGTTGTAATCTTCCCCCACCTCCGGCGGCGTCGGATGCTTCGTCACTTATTTCTCGTTGTTCGGGGTTCCTAGACATGTTGTAAAAAAAAAATTAATGAATCCTCACTACAATACTCACTTGTTCACTCACAAAGAAAAATTATCAATACTTACACTCGTGTTTTTACTCAATTCTGGCTTTTTTTCCTGATGTATTCACTCTTGCCTTTTACCGCTCAAATTCACTCTTCTAGATTCTAGAAGGTTGTCTTTGACTTACTAGCAACTCGTAGGTCGTGTTAAGCTAATTGAGCTTGAAGTCGGAAAGCGCTTTAATGTAGAAAAGCCAAGAGATGACCAAGATATGTTAGAGGAGGTAACAAACTCGTCAGTAGTCGTTTCAAGCTAATTGAACATGAAGTGAAAAGCGAGTTTAATGTAGAAAAGCCAAGAGATGACCAAGATATGTTAGAGGAGGTAACAATTGTGGGAAGTCAACTATAGTTGATTTCCAACATCTTATAGAGCTAACTAATTATACAGATAAAGGACTCGTCTCTCGGTTAATATACTTTGTAAAACACTTGGGAATATAAATCTAAACAAAGCTACGGTAGGAAGAGGGTTCTTTTTTTTTTTTAAACTTACTCGAAAAAACTCAAAACGATCAAAAACGTGCCTAATTTAATTAGCTCTGATACCAGATGATAACGGGCTGTCTCGGGTTAGGAGGCGAATCGTTAATGTTGCCCGATCGTAAATTAGACAGTTTCTCGTTTAACAAACAAAGGGATAATCTTATTGGAAATAATATATTTGAAATGCAAGATAGGTGATGGATATGTATTTGAAACAAGAAAGAACCTTTAATAAAAATTAAAGACCCGAATCTTATAAGTTTCAAATTGATGGAATAAGTTTCGAAATAAAACCGAGACCCACTATCTAGTGAGATAGGAACCAACGGTATGGTATTTCGAAATAAAACCGAGACCCACTATCTCGCGAGATAGGAACCAACGGTATAGGTAAATGAACGCCACATCCGAAAGGATGATAAGTTCAAATAAGGAAAGAACGACGCCACTAGAAAACTAGATAAGTCAATTCAAACCTCGAGAATAAGGAGAGTGAAAACTCACCAAAAGAAATTCTTCTTTTCATTCAAATTCAAGTTGTGTTACAAGAATGTAAATGTGCAATATTTATAGGCCTTATTAATGATGGCCACTTGCAATTAAAATAAAACACTTAAATTATCCTAATTTTAAAATGCTTGAGCCGTCCCATTATGCATGATCTTCTTTGTGTGTGCCGTCCACTAGCATCACCATGCTTTGCATAATTACATGGCTTCAATTTTTTGAATGCCGTCCAACAAATTCCACTTGCAAAATGTTCCATTTGGCTTCATTAAAATAATATGGCCATTATTTTTTTATCTTCCAATGCTCCAATGCCGTCCCATTAAGTTCCAATTGCTCATGCTTGAATTTCCATTCAATTGTTTAATGCATTCCTCAAATTAGTGCCGCATGCATCAATTCAAGTGCCATTTGATTGATTAAAATATGCCCATTTCAATTTCGTTATGCCGTCCATGCCATTTGCACACTTTTCACCTTTTTCATTTGTTTAATCAACATGTTTCTTTACCTTTCACGCATGCACCCACCTTATCCCCATTATGCTTCAATTAAAAATTGTTCACTTAGTTTAAATCCTCCATGGTGCTTCATGCTTATTAATTCCCACTCTAAGCCGTCCAATGCTTCCACAATTTTTAAAAATTCTTCATTTATTTTATTCAAGCCAAGATTCTTCTATTATATCCCACGCCACTTGTTCCATCATCATCCTTTGTGCTTCAATTGTTGTCATCAAAATAACGTGAATCACCTATAAAATATAAACCAAACATTAGTAAAATTTCGGTTGAACATAAATTAACACACATTTTAATCAATTTATTTAAATATTAGATAAAACACACTATTATTCACTATAACAAAGGATTTATTAAAAACTCGTGCTATTTAAACAAAATAATGGGAATATAAGAAAACGTAACAACTTCTGAAAATTAATCAAACATGCGTATTTTATAGTGTTAAATATTCTAGCAGTCGGACCAGCTAGTATATTCAACTCTAAAGAAATTGTAATAGCTCAGCATGTTTTTGGACTCTTTTCTATCGTCATTCCAAATTTGTGCCACCAACACCATTGCGGCATCTTTGAATTGTTTGGTTCGGGAACGTGTAATTGGTCCATTAGGTAGCCTTATCGGGTCATTGTTGACGTCCGTCACAGGCTTTATAGGTGAGCTCGTATCAGGCTGGGTCTTTTGCGTCAGGCCTCATGCCCAATGTCGAGGCGAGAGAAGCACTAGCTTCACTGGTGGCTAAGACAGGGTCGTTCGACCGAGCTACTAGGGGTGACGCATTATCACAGGCGTTGCTTTATATTTTAGAAAGAGTTGCTGGGCCTAATACCGTTATTGGGGGTCGTGGGTCGGTTACTGAACGACTCCAGTCAAATGGAGCAGAGATCTTCAGGGGAGTTTCTTGGGTGGCTCCAAGTGTGGCGGAGTACTGGTTGGAGGCCACCGAAAGAATTATGAACGACCTCGACTACACGCCAGAAGAAAAAGTTTAAGGGTGCCGTGTCCTTGTTATGGGATAAAGCTTACCAGTGGTGGCTTACGGTAAAAGAGGGTACCACGTCTGATCAATTGACCTAGGAATTCTTCAAGTCCACATTTCAGGGAAAGTATGTAGGCGCTAGCTATGTCGATGCTCGTAGGAAAGTATTTTTAAATCTGGTTTAAGGTGACAAGTCTGTGGCTGAGTACGAGGTAGAATATTTGCGCTTAGTCGATATGCTCAAGGAATTTTGGCAACGGAGTACGAACGTTGTGTTCGGTTTAAGGACGGCCTCAGAGATAGTCTTTGAGTATTGATAGCTCCACAGAGGGAGGGGGACTTTGCTATGTTAGTAGAGAAAACTAAAATTGCTGAGTAAGTGAAGCATGCAGAGTGCAAGAATTGTGAGAAAGATAAAGGGAAAAATAGAAGGGATATAGAGCCCGCTGATTTTGAGCAGAGACCTAGGAAAAGGGCCAGAGTTGATGGGCCAGTTAGAGTTGGGCCTTTTGTTGCTACTGAAAGGTTGCAACCTTGTGCTAAGTTTGGGAGGAGTCATCCTAGGGAATGCTGGAAAAGCATGGGAACCTGTTTGAGGTGCGGATTGATGAAGCATTGCATCAGGGGTTGTCCACGAAGACTAGTTCAGGTGCAAGCTACTAGAGTGGGTAATGTACAGCCAATAAGGGGTGGTTAGAAGCAGCCTAAAGGCCGTGGTCAGGCCGGGGATGAAAACGGTCTGGGTCGTAGAGCTCTAGGTAGAGGTGCTGGTCATGCGGAGGCAAGGCAGCCAGATTTGGTTTATGCAGCACGTCGCCGAAAGGATGAAGACACTCCAGATGCGAATACTAGTACATACTTTACCCATAGTGTGCTATTTACGTAATTTGCAATTTGAATTAGAGTGCGCAGCAAAAGCGTAGTGGTGTAACCTGTGTTGTACGATTATTAGATAGTTGGAAATTTCGAGGAAGAAATTTCTTTAAGGGTGGTAGGTTGTAACACCCTGAATTTGGGCCTAGTAGGATTGGGCCTTGTGCATGGGAGCCGCTAGGAGGCTACGCATAAAACTTTATGTGTGCAAGAATTATCACAATTGATTGATTGCTTTAATGGTTACGTAATTAGGAGTGTTTGGGAGGGTTGGATAAGTCCTGGGTTCAAACCTGGGCTTTAGCAAAATTTTTGTTTTAAGTTAATAAAACCCCTATCTTTGGTTAGTAAGGTTGTAAATAAAATTTGGTAAAGTATGACACAAGGAACAATATGGTCTAGAAGATAGTGGCGTGTGCAGTGTGCTATTTGCTTTGAGGTTCGAATCCCTACTTGTGCAAATGGGGATTATTTTTGCTGGTGGCCTTGGGAGGAAGTTGTGTTTGACCGAAACACTAAGAGTTTGAACAGATTTGAATTGGGTGTTTGTTAGCCGTATTTGAAGGGATGGATGGGAGGAAATTGAGGAGAAAATTAAGCAAGTTCGAATTTGGAGAAAAGTCTTGCTGGGTTCGAACTCTGGCACTTAGTGTTTCAGTTGTGAAGGGGTGTTGGGGGGGAAAATTTAGTGTGTAGAAGGCTGAACAACACTTGGGAGTTCTTTTGGGGTAACATTTGGCTAGGTATTGGTAATTGATCATTCTTATTTTCTTCATTTTCGTGCTTTACTTGATCAACTTCTTCTGTCTCCCTCACTTTTCTCCCATTGAATATTATTGGTACGTTGGCTTTACTCACATTCGGTTTTGTGTAACCGAACATTTTCCTCCTTTGTAGTCGAATATTGTTTTGCTCTATCAATCTTTTCCCTAGTCCTTCATTGCCGATTCTCTTCTACTCTCTCTCGATCCTATTCTCTTTTCCCTTTCAGTCAATCGGTTTTTGTTGGCTAAAAATTGATCGATAAGTCTCTATGTCTCTGTTTTTTGGCTTTTCTCCTCTTTTTCTCTAACGCCAATTCTTATCTTTTTCTTCTTCTTTATGGTGTTCATTCAAGTTAAAGTAATCCTCGAAGAGTGAAGGAGTTCACTAGCGCTGCAGATACGATTGGAAACTTTTGCTAGTTCTTAACCGAAGGTAATGCTGTTCGTTGTGATTGATCCGAACTAGATTACATTGGCTTGGGTTGGTATTGGCCGATTGCCTTTTTCTAACTTTAGGATTTGCGTTTTCCATAGGCCAATATATGTGGATTCAAACCACAAGTGTAAGTAACATGAGTAATGAATCTGCTTGACGTGCAGATAACCATCAAGGAGGTTGTTAGCAATCTTTGTCAGCGTTTTGCGTGGGCTGATTTCACACTAAGTCAGACAAGGTCTGTGGTTGTGGACACACGAGCGCGCGAACACACGTATGGAGAATCCAGCGCAATAGTAGAGGCCACCATGAGCATTCTCATGGGCTTAGGCCGTTCTTGGCCAAGTAGGGCTAGAATGGGCCTGTGGGCCTATGCAAGGAAATCTTACCGTGAACTAGGTAGAACTGGACTGGCATTGTCGCGCACATGGGCCTTCTCATTGGGCATTGGCCCTTTACTACTGATTGCATTACTTTGGCCGCACGAGTCGCTCGAGATGACTGTAGGCTTACGAATGGGCCTAAACGTATATGGGCCCGAGCTTGTAAAAAATGTCCGAAATACCCCTTATGGGTAAAATGTCTGTTTTGACTGTATGGGATATATGGATGACTATGTATGCCATGAGATTATTTGTATATGTATATTGTTCTGTTTACATGCATGTTAAAATTTAATAGCATGCCACTGGTGTATATTGCATAACATGGGGTTGGGTTAAGTGATTGGAGGAAGTATTCTGTTCTGGCAGCACTGTTGCATATCTCTGATGGCTATTAGCCTAGTTCTGGCAGCTCTGTTGCAAATTTTGTTTAGTGCTGCATCGGTACTATTATGTGGTGTGTAGGGATGGGTGGGTTGATACTGTATCCCTACATGGTGTGTACGGTTGGACGAAGCTGGTGTGTAGAGGCTGGATGGACAGGGTATTGCATGCATGATTATTTTGATTCTATTCTGTAATGGGCTTAGGCCCAGTTGGACACTGCTTCTGAGATGGGCCCATGCCCAAACTGTTCTGATTGATCGCTATTTTATTTGGGCTGTACACTGAGTTTTCACAAACTCACCCAACTATTTAACTGTGCAGGTAATCGCCATACATAGATGGTTTGGAGCTGTGAGGGACTTAGAGCTGGCCCCACATTTAAGCTTGCTTTTGACTTTATTTACCTTGTTTATTTTTTTTTTGGGTTGTAATAAGGCCTTTCTAATTTCTGGGTTTTAAATTGGAATCTTATTTATAGGTTTATAATTGCTAAAAGTCGAACACCAAAACAACAACTATTTTTCAAAATATCACGTCTCCGCAACAGTTTTAAATTAAGCTTCTGTAGCAAATAAGGTTTTAAAGGTAATAACGTTTTACAAGAGAATGACTTTTAATAAACCACGTTTTAAAAACAAGCAAACAAAATCTGAGGTTTTTCTAGCAAAAAGTTTTAATTGTAAGAAGGGTTGTTCAATGAAAACCTGGGTTTTGAAAAACACTCCAATGTGACACACCGAATTCAGGCCTAACTTTTATGCCGGGTTTAGGGGTGTTACATGCATTAAGTAACTCATTTGTTCATTTAGTTTGCATTTCAAACAATGCATTTAAGAATCTTAGTTTAATAAATGAGTTGCTGGACATTTATTCAACTTATCTTAGTTTAATTAATAAGTGTTTTTGTTGAACTTATTTAGTAAGTGTTGCTCTTAATTAATCTATTTACTAGGATTATTTATTGATGCATGAGTTTAAGTTTATTCATTTATGCTTCTTTAATTAACTAGTTGCTGGAATAATTGATGCATACGTTTAGTTCATTCATTTAAGTTAAGTATTTATTTTTGATATGTTTTACTAGTGTTTAAATATGTTTAATAAGTTCATTTTAATGTGTTTATTGCAGGTGTCTCTTTAGCTTACAACCTTAAATTTCAAGGCTGTTACAACTTAATTGAAGTGACTTTTCAAGTGCTTTTTTGGTTACAAAAAAAGGAGCTGTTACAAAGGGGGTTTTATACATCATTTAAGGAGTTTTAAAGAGCATTATAACACCCTTTAAAATTTGGCAGCAACCCTTTCATCTACCAGCTGTTTTTGCTCTTTCAATATATGAAATCAAGCATTCAAAACACCATTAAGGAGTTGGTGTCTATTTGGCTAGCCAAGGGACAGTTCAAGAGTCATTTTTCAAGCATTCAAGGACATTCATTCAGCTAAATTGAAGTGAATTCAATGATGGAGTTATTTGGTTCAAGAATGTCAAGAGACTTGAACTTTATTTCAGCTTTTTATTAGCACATTAAGATGAATACTTGTGACTATTCGACTACCCTATTCTAGCACTATAAATAAGTGAAATCAGCCTTTGTCAAGGAACTTTTGAACTTTGATTAAATTTTATGAACATTTTGTTCTCGAGTGAGTTTACCTCCTCTCCTATTTCGTACAAGTCTTGTTTGACTTATCTTGCGTTGCTAGTGGCATCTTCCCGACTTGTTTGAACTTATCACCAACTCCATTGGTGTGACATTCATCCTACTTCTCCATCCAACCACCTTAACGACATAAGAAATGGGGTGACACTACGATATAGTGTTGAATCTTTCTTCCATTAAGTTCGTTTTCAATCCCCACCATTTATCCCAAAATTATCTATCTTTATTATTTTTGTTAAACCGAGCCTACTATATATTTCTAAACCTACCATTCTTTTTAAACCTTTTTTCTTAGCTTCCGCTTATTTTTTCCCAAACTTACAATTTCAAAGCACTGAACAATCTCCTCGTCGACGATCGGGCAAACAAGTTAAACGACTCAATTAACTCGGGCCAGATCACATCACCCAGTTATCACACGCCCGTGTGGCACACATGCCCAATATGGCCTAGCCTGTATGGCTCACACGGCCACACTCTGGCCATCACACGATCGTGTCTTATGCATGGTCTGGCCTTCGTCATTCACACAATCGTGTTGTCGCACACGGCCTACCATACGGCCGTGTGGCATCGACAATAAGGTTTTTGGCTTTTGCCAAAAACTCGTTTTCTTGCGTTACGGGTACACACTTGGTACTGTTTCAATGTGAAAACACTCCCGAGACCACCAGCACCTAAAAATAGAATCCCAAAATTCCTATAAGCAATCGATATAACAAAATTAAGAACTAAACAGAGCAATGTTCCACACTTACCACCGCAAAACAACTATGTGACAGTTAAATGGTTGAGGCGAAAACCTTTGATTCCCCGCCTTCACCTACACAACCATTCACAGAAGTCATCGATTACTCACCAAATATGTGATTACATGTAAGACCACGTCTGGGATGTTGGCATTGTATGAGTTTTCCGACTATCCGCGTATTCTTTTTAATTTCGAACGATTCAACGGGCAATGTGAAGTAAAGACCGAATGTGAAATCAAATTGCAGGTTCAGGTATGTGCTAGTTAAAAGTTTATAAGGAAACAAGGTAAGTTGATTACTTGAAATGATATAAAGTTATGTGAATATGGATTTTGTGTTAGCATAGTTGAACATTTAAGTGATTCGACTTATTGATGTAATTGTGATATTAAAGGTGAAAATATATATGTGTATATGATTGTTTATAGTCGACCATATGATATGTATGTGTGAGTAAAGTATGACCTTTGTCGTAAATGATATCTTTGTATTGGAAATTATGTGTATTCGACCTTATTAGTAAAATGTTAATATGCCTTTGTTAATATATATGTTTTTGCTTATGACTTACTAAGCTTAAATAGCTTACTCTGTGTGTTCTTGTTTACCTCTGTTTTATAGATTTTGGAGTCACGTTACGAGCTTGGGGATCATCAGCAAAGCCTATCACACTATCGACTGTTACTTTCGGTATTTTACTAAGTTGAATTTGGGCATATGGCATGTATAGCATAGTTGAAATGTTTGCTTTTTGGGCATGTATAAATATATATATATCTATACGAAAATGGCTTAATCATTATGTTTAGGTTCAGTTATACGATTTCTTGTTTAAGTGTTTAATGTGTTTGGTTTTATCATTTCAACCATGGCTTATTTATATGCAGTATATGGTTGCTATGTTTAGTTAATATTGTGGTAAATGTTTTCATATATATATAATATGTGTGGTATATTTGGATTTGGTATAAAGTAAGTTTGGTTAGGTTTTATAAAATGAACTATGTATATAAAGGTTAGAAGCTATTTATATGTCTGAATGTTTATGGGTTGGATGATTATAAGTCCGAATGTGTATAGGTTATATTGATTAGGTTTGTATTGGCAATGTATGCATATATATTATACTTGAATGATTGACTAAATAGGTACGGTTGGTAAAAGATAAATAATGAATAAGCTTTATGATTGTTTTGGTTGATAAGTAAAGTGAATATGCAAATAAGGCTAAGAAAATGATAATAAGTAAAGTGAATATGCAAATAAGGCTAAGAAAATGATACTAAAATGATCAGCATGACATTTGGTTTATAACACGCCTAAATAAATATATTATGTATTATATGTTATATTGATCGTCCGATTGTGGATTAACTTAGTTTGTGGTATGACTGAAATTTGTGGTACAATCTAATGCATATAAATTGGCATGCGAATAATATGTAATTTTAGTTGTTATTTGTGTTCAAATTGGTTTATGATAACAAGGTCATATGCTCATGGTTTTATGATTGGTAAAGAAATATGTTCAATTTTAAATTGTGCTATTTTAAATATGTGCAATGTTGTTTAATTTAGTGGTATTTAAGTATGTGATATGGTTCATATTGATTGAATTTAAAGGGGTATCATGTTTGCTATTAATCAATAGTATGATCAGCCATGATGTAATGTTACTATGCTTGTATATACAAATGGATATTAAATGGTATAATATAGTTCGGTTGGTTTAACATGTGCATATATATTGAATTAATATGATTGATAATCAGCTTATGTTATATTTGTTTTGATTTATGTTCGATATATGTTATATAATGATATATGTTGGGATATGTTTTAAGTGTATAAATGCCATTAATGTTTAAGTCATGTGGTTTGGACATTTTATGTATTAAGTACTTGTAATATGACTTGTTGCACATTGTTAAATTGAATATGTGATTATTTAGATGATATTAATATGGTTAAATATTGAAGCATGATTTGTACATGTGATATGACTAGAAAAAAAATATGCAGTGATTTTGGTTGATTATGTGATCCAAATATATATATGAGTTTGATTTGTAAGGAATAAGAGGATGGATATTAAAGGAGTTAAAAAACAATTAGTAGAAAAGATCATATTGCTTTGCGCTTGAATTCAAATGAATGTTTGTTCCGAGTTGTGTTTTGTTCGGTAATACCTTATAACCCTAATCCGATGATGGATACGGGTTAGGGATGTTACACTAAAGGTGTTAAATAGCTATGGAACATTAAATTAAAAGTCCTTATTGAATAAATAGAGCCCATAGTGATTAGTGGCTGATCATGGAGACAAAGAAATTGAAAAGTCAAAAGTTTGGTGGCATTAGGTGAATTAATTGATAAAATAAAAGAAAGTTTTCATATTTTTCATTCTCTCTTTCTTCTCCACCGATTTTCACTCAAGAAAAGGGCCATGGAAGCTTGAAAATTTCAGCAACCTTTATTCCTTGCAAGTAAGTCATCTTGATGGTCATTTTTGATGATTTTTGTGTTTTTGAAACCTTTATAGCTCAATCTAGCTAATGAGCGGACTATTTTGCAAAATAGTTGAAAATCTAGGGTTTTTCCATGTGAGCCTTCATGTTGTTTGCTGAAATTTTATGAAAGAAAATGAATCTTGATTGTTAAATAAACAACTTTCGTTTAGTGATTTTCATGAAAACACCTAAAATGGATCTTTTTTGTAAAGGTTGTAAAATAGGTAGTAAATGTGTGAAATAATTGGATTTGTAAGTTGCTATAAGCTTAAAATAGATTCGGCTAGGCTTGGTTAATGAGGAAATTTGATAAAAATCGTTTTATGAGCCTAGGAGCAAAATCGTAATTATGTAAAAGTCTAAGGGCAAAATAGTAATTTTGCCAAAGTAGGAATTTTGGAATGTCTTGATTAATGTGATGATTAAATGAGTGAATTTTATCATTTTAGATCAAGAAAAATGGAGTCCGGACTTAGACTGGGAAAAAACCAAGTTATTGGACTAAATCGAACAAGTCGCCCATATATCGAGGTAAGTTGTACGTAAAGAATACAACTTTATTGTTATTATGCATTAAACAATTGATATTGCATAAATTGTTTGATTATTGTTGTGAATATGCATGATGAGAATTGATGTAGTAAAAACTCCCGGTTGAACCATAGGAATAGATCATATATCCATGCCATGACATTAAGTATATATAAGAGCTAGTGTAAGACCATGTCTGGGACATGGCATCGGCCACATTATAAGGGCCAGTGTAAGACCATGTCCGGGACATGGCATCGACATTGATATGAGAGCTAGTATAAGACCATGTCTGGGACATGGCGTCGGCCTCGATATGTGAGCCAGTGTAAGACCATGTCTGGGACATGGCATTAGCATCGTACCCTCTTGTGTGAGGCTAATCGGGTATCCTTTGGTATTCCAACTGGTTCAATGGGTAATATAAAGCTTGTGTCAAAAGTGAGAAAAGTTACGACTATGTTGTAAGTGATACAGGTGCCTACATTAAATTCATGAGAAATGAGCTCGAATTATGTTGTATGATTAGTACGGATGAAAATGAGTAAATTATGCCTTTAATCATTTAAGAATTATGTGCAAGTTTATAATATGCTATGAGTATGATAATCGTTGGAGCGCCAAAACCCATGGCGCAGTTGAATAAAAAATTAGATCCGTGATCCAAACCATGGATCCATGTGTGAGGAGCGAATCGGGGTGAAATAAAGGTTTCAAATTTACCAAAAACTTCAATCTGAGTAGGCAATGACACCTTGGCAACAAGAGTTTTGATCTCTTCATCGAATCAAGCCACAACCTTTTCGATGTCGGCCTCTACGTGATCCACCCGGTTTGACTATGAGCGGAAGAAATCTCCAAAACTTTTCTGGAGGTTTATTTGTTGACAGTTGCTAGACCTAACAAACACTCTATTAGGTTTTTCACATAAGCTTTGCCTCTTTTAAATACCTTTTATAATGGGTATCCTTTTAATTGGGCCTTTTATAATGGGTATCTTTTCATTGGGCCCATTATTTGGTATCCTTTTAATACCCATTTATAATTGGTATCTCTTGAATGTATCATAAGATTAAATAAATACAATAAAGTTTTTAACCAAAAAATATAATTACATTAATTATATCCAAAAATTATAATTACATTAATTATAATAAGGATTTCTATAAACTATATTTATTTAAATTTATATATGAATCAAATTCATATATTAATAGAATTATGTTGTCATTATGTGTACAACATCCTTGTACATATAATATGTTCAATATTTGATTACCCAATTAAATTAATTCTTTAATTAATTTAATTCATGTGACAACCAAAAACAATACCAATTATATTTTATTCCGTTCATTTCAACCATAGGGTGTGACCACAGTAGGTTCTTTTAACGTTAGCGATAATACTAGAACGATTCTATTATCACGGACAATGAGTGGCATCTAGCAATGCATCATTGCTACCTAAGTTACAAGAAGTCATGATTCGACATAACCTTTATGATTAACCTTTCATACATTAATCCTTAAGTCCTTTATCTCTCGAATGGACACAAGTCATGGAATAGTCACACTTGTATAGTCCATCCCATGTTTCTTGATATCTTGAGTAGACTATGATATACAAATTAGTATGACATCTCATGTCAACTTATTTGAGCATGGCCATGCATTTCTAGTCTCACTCAATCAAGTGGCCTAAGATATTACTCCCATTATGTAGGAGGACTTATCCTATATTGATCAACCATATCCTCTACATAGATTGTGGTATATCCAACATCGACCTTTATAGAACAACCAATTACGATTATACGTTTGATCAGATCAAAATATACAACTCACGATGTTGAGATAATAATTGTCTCAAGTCCGAGGATCATATACATATTAATCACTATGAGTAATGTTGTGACAATTACATAATAATCCGAAGAAACATACTCATAACGGGTCAATCCAATATGTTGTTCTCTAACATACATATTCATGCATTGATTTTGACAATCCACATCAATGACAACTCTTTATCATCAATCAACTACATGTTAGTCTTAATGCATTATTGTTGTCCTAGTCAACAATAATACTCGACTAAGGATCTTTTAAGAACAATCATATTATTCTCAGGACATTATTATAAAATAGTTTATTTGTATACACAGATAGAAAAACTGAAATAATAATGACAATGCTTTATATTAATAAATATGGTAAATAAAGTATGTTATTACAACCATCTCATGATTGATCTTTTTGCATACTCTTACAAATACATGGAAATTGTTGTTAATTATTTACATGCGACTTACTAAGCTTTATGCTTACTCCCTCTCTTTTCCATTTTCTTATAGTATCGCCAAGCTAGCTTGGGGATCAAAGGACGTCAAAGGCTCGATCACACTATCAATCTGAACATTTGGTATAGTTAGATTTATCATTTTGAGTATGGCATGTATAGAGACTTGGTCTTTTGTCTAGTGTCATATTGTTTTGGCCAAATGTGTTGGCTTGTCTTGAAGATTGATTCATTTTGTATAAGGCCATGGATGATGGCTAATATTTTTTTATTGATATATGGAAATGATGATGCTTTTCATGATTGAGAAAATTGCATGGTTGAGTATTTAGTATGTTAATGCATGAATGAGAAGGTTGCATGATTGAATTGATAAAGTATATGAATTGGTCTTACGAGATGTGGCTTATATTGGTGCAAGTAAGGGTGGCAAAAGTGCTTGGTAAATAGCCTTGTTTTTGTCCACCCGGGTAGACACACGAGCGTGTGTCTAGGCCGTGTGTGATACACGATCTGCCCCATGGGCGTGTAGTTTGGCCGTGTGTCCCCCTGCACCCTAAGTTGGCAAAATAGAATGCCCAGTAGTTACCACATGGGCTGAGACACAACCGTGTGAAAGACACAGCCATAGGAATGGGCATGTGTGTTGGAGCGCCGAAACCCCATGGCGCAGCAGAATAAAATTAGATCCGGCGATCCAAACCATGGATCCATGTGTGAGGAGCGAATCGGGGTGAAATAAAGGTTTGAAATTTACCAAAAACTTTCAATTGAGTAGACAAGCGACACCTTGGCAACAAGAGTTTTGATCTACTGTCGAATCAAGCCACAACCTTTTTCGATGTCGGCCTCTACGTGATCCACCCGGTTTGACTATGAGCGGAAGAAATCTCCAAAACTTTTCTAGAGGTTTATTTGCTTGACAATTGCTAGACCTAACAAACACTCTCTTAGGTTTTTCACATAAGCTTTGCCTCTTTTAAATACCTTTTATAATGGGTATCCTTTTAATTGGGCCTTTTATAATGGGTATCTTTTCATTGGGCCCATTATTTGGTATCCTTTAATACCCATTTATAATTGGTATCTCTTGAATGTATCATAAGATTAAATAAATACAATAAAGTTTTTAACCTGAAAATATAATTACATTAATTATATCCAAAAATTATAATTACATTAATTATAATAAGGATTTGATAAACTATATTTATTTAAATTTATATATGAATCAAATTCATATATTAATAGAATTATGTTGTCATTATGTGTACAACATCCTTGTACATATAATATGTTCAATATTTGATTACCCAATTAAATTAATTCTTTAATTAATTTAATTCATGTGACAACCAAAAACAATACCAATTATATTTTATTCCGTTCATTTCAACCATAGGGTGTGACCTCAGAGGAGTTCTTGCAACGTTAGCGATAATACTAGAAACGATTCTATTATCACGGACAATGAGTGGCATCTAGCAATGCATCATTGCTACCTAAGTTACAAGAAGTCATGATTCGACATAACCTTTAAGTGATTAACCTTTCATACATTAATCCTTAAGTCCTTTATCTCTCGGAATGGACACAAGTCATGGAATAGTCACACTTGTATAGTCCATCCCATGTTTCTTGATATCTTGAGTAGACTATGATATACAAATTAGTATGACATCTCATGTCAACTTATTTGAGCATGGCCATGCATTTCTAGTCTCACTCAATCAAGTGGCCTAAGATATTACTCCCATTATGTAGGAGGGACTTATCCTATATTGATCAACCATATCCTCTACATAGATTGTGGTATATCCAACATCGACCTTTATAGAACAACCAATTACGATTATACGTTTGATGTATCAAAATATACAACTCACGATGTTGAGATAATAATTGTCTCAAGTCGAGGATCATATACATATTAATCACTATGAGTAATGTTGTGACAATTACATAATAATCCAAGAAACATACTCATAACGGGTCAATCCAATATGTTGTTCTCTAACATACATATTCATGCATTGATTTTGACAATCCACATCAATGACAACTCTTTATCATCAATCAACTACATGTTAGTCTTAATGCATTATTGTTGTCCTAGTCAACAATAATACTCGACTAAGGATCTTTTAAGAATAATCATATTATTCTCGGACATTATTATAAAACAGTTTATTTGTATACACGAGATAGAAAAAGCTGAAATAATAATGACAATGCTTTATATTAATAAATATGGTAAATAAAGTATGTTATTACAACCATCTCATGATTGATCTTTGTGCATACTCTTACAATCTCCCACTAGCACTAAGACCAATCACTCATATATCTAATACCAAGCGACTTAGTGTGACGATCATGCTTCCTGGCATGTCGGAGGCTTGGTCGAGGATCAGCGATGTTATCATCAAGGTACTACTGCATATCTCTACATCTCCTCGATCGATAATCTCTCGAATAAGATGGTAGCGCCTAAGTATATGTTTGGATCATTGGTGAGATCTCGGTTCTTTAGCTTGTGCAATGGCTCCATTGTTATCACATCGGAGTTCTATAGCATCGATATGCTAGGCACAACCCCTAGTCCATGAATGAACTTCTTGATCCAAAGCGCTTCTTTTCTTTGCCTCACCGGGCTGCAATATACTCGGCCTCTGTTGTAGAATCGGCTACTGTACTTTGCTTTGAACTCTTCCAGCTTACAGCACCACCATTAAGGCAAAACACAAAACCTGATTGCGATCGAGAATCATCCTTGTCGGTTTGGAAGCTGGCATCAGTGTAACCTTTTACACTTAACTCTTCCTCACCTCCATATAATAGGAACGTATCCTTAGTTCTTCTTAAGTACTTAAGGATACTCTTGACTGTGGTCCAGTGACCTTCACCGGGATCTACTTGATACCTGCTCGTCATACTTAAGGCATACGAGACATCTGGACGGGTACATAACATAGCATACATGATAGATCCAATAGCGGAAGCATATGGAATTTTACTCATACGTTCTCTCTCTTGTGGAGTTGAAGGACACATTTCCTTCGAGAGTGAAATACCATGTCTCATAGGTAGGAATCCTCTTTTAGATTCTTCCATCTTGAACCTTTTCAGTACTTTATCTATGTATGTGCTTTGGCTTAGACCTAGTAGTCGTCTTGATCTATCTCTATAGATCTTGACTCCTAAGATATAAGTGGCTTCGCCCAAGTCCTTCATAGAAAAACAACTTCTTAACCAAGTCTTAATAGACTGCAAGGTAGGTATGTCATTTCCCATGATAAGTATGTCATCCACATATAGTACCAAGAATGTGATAGTGCTCCCACTAACTTTCTTGTAAACACATGGCTCATCTTCATTTTTGATAAAACCAAACTCTTTGATTGCATCGTTAAAACGAATATTCCAACTTCGAGAAGCTTGCTTTAATCCATAAATGGATCTTTGTAGCTTACATATCTTTCTAGCATCCTTTGGATTTACAAAACCTTCAGGTTGTGTCATATACACATCCTCTTCAAGTTTCCGTTAAGGAAAGTCGTTTTGACGTCCATCTCGCGATTTCATAATCATGAAATGCAATTTATGGCGAGCAAGATCTGATGGATTTAAACATAGCTACAGGAGAAAAGGTTTCATCATAGTCAACACCATGAATTTGGCGAAAACTTTTGTGCGACTAATCGCCTTTGTATGTTTGTACATTACCATCCATGTCTATTTTCTTTTTGAAAACCCATTTACACCTATAGGTTTAACCCTTCGGGTGGGTCAATCAAAGTCCATACTTGGTTTTCATACATGGAATCCATCTCGAGATCTCATGGCCTCAAGCCATTTCTCGAGTCTGGGCTCGTCACCGCTTCTTGATAAGTCCTAGGCTCATCTTGATCTATAAGAAGAATGTCACCATGCGTTGTAATGAGAAATCCATATCTCTCGGGTGCACAGCGTTCTCTTAAAGATCTGCAAGCGCGGTGGTTGTGTTTCTATAGCAGTTGTTTGTTCCTCAATTTCTTGTGGAATTTGGTTTTGTTCAATCTACGTTCGATGGTATCTTGTGATTCTTGAATTTCTTCAAGTTCAATCTTTCTCCCACTTCCTTTTCTAGAAGTAAATTCTTTCTCTAGGAAGACACCATCAGAGCAACAAAAATTTTGTTCTCGGTGGGATTAAAAAATAATATCCTTTGGTTTCTTTTGGATATCCCACAAATATACACCTTTCAGATTTGGGTTCAAGCTTAGTAGGCGTCGACGTTTAACATAAAGCTTCACAACCCCAAATTTTCATAAAAGACATACTAGGGCGTTTCCCGGTCCACATCTCATATGGCGTCTTTTGAACCGATTTAGATGGAACACGATTTAGTGTGAAAGCGTGCGATCTCAAGTGCATGTCCCCAAAAGGAAGTCGGTGAGATCGGCATGACTCATCATGGATCGAACCATGTCTAACAAAGTTCGATTTCTTCTCTCAGATACTCCATTCCATTGAGGAGTACCAGGAGGAGTAAGTTGTGAGACAATCCCACATTCTTTTAAAAGATCATCAAACTCTAGGCTCAAATACTCTCCACCTCGATCAGATCGAAGTGACTTGATAGTTTTGCCTAGTTGATTTTGTACTTCATTTTTAAATTCCTTGAACTTTTCAAGGGACTCAGACTTATGGCGCATGAGATAAACATACCCATATCTCACGAAATCATCGGTGAAAGTAATGAAGTAGTGAAATCCACCTACTCTGTGTATTTATTGGTCCACATACATCGAAATGTATTAGGCCCAATAAATCACTAGCTCGTTCACCTTTTCGAGAAAAAGGGAGATTTAGTCATTTTTCCCAATAAGCAAGATTCACATACTTCAAATTGTTCAAAAACAAATGAATTCAAGAGACCATCTTTATGGAGTTTGGATATGCGTTTCTCACTTATGTGGCCCAAACGACAATGCCAAAGATAAGTTTGATTTGAGTCATTTATTTTAGATCTTTTAGTATTTATGTTGTAAATGGGATTCGTTTGATCTAAAATATAGAGGCCATTAATTAATTGTGTTTGAACCATAGAAAACATTATTGAGATAAAATGAACAACAATTATTCTTAATAATTATCTCAAAACCAATTTTGTCTAAACAAGAAATTGAAATAATGTTTTTAGTCAAACCGGGCACAAAATAACAATCCTCTAAACATAAATCAAGTCCACTAGGCAAAGATAAAGTATATGTTCCCACAATAATGCAAACAACTTTTGCTCCATTTCCAACTCGTAGGTCCACATCTCCTCTAGCCAAAGTCCTACTCCTTTGTAGTCCCCATGCATGTAAGTACAAATATGAGAACCACAACCAGAGTATCTAATACCCAAGAAGTAGTAGTTGATAAATTAATATCAATAACATAAATACACAGAAGCGGACATTCCGCTTGCTTTAGCCTTCTTGACTTCTTCAAGATAGACAGGCGATTCCGTTTCCAATGTCCAGTCACACCACAATGAAAACAGCTTCCTTCCTTAGACACCCCACCTTTAGGTTTCTCGGTGTAGCCTTTCCTTTTCCAAATTTGGGCTTACCTTTGCCCTTAGGCTTTGTTTGAACTTTGGCCTTTCCCTTGCCCTTGTTATTACGGACCATCAATATGGGCTTAGGTCCAACCTTTTTCAAGTTGCCTTGACAGATTCGTAACATCTTGAGCAATTGTGGTAGAGTCTTGTCAATTTCATTCATATTGAAATTGAGGACAAACTGGCTGTAGCTATCCGAAGAACGATTGCAAAATAACATCGATGGCCAACTCTTGGCTCAATGGAAAACCAAGCTTAGATAGGCTTTCAATATAGCCAATCATCTTAAGAACATGAGGTCCTCTTGGGCTTCCTTCACCAACTTACATTGGAATAGGGCTTTAGAGATATCAAACCTCTCTTGCCGTGCTTGCCCTCGATAAAGTTCTTTCAGTGCTCGATCATATCATAAGCAACCATGTCCTCATGTTGCTTCGGGTTCGAGATTCATAGTGGCAAGCATAAGACATCCAACATCTATCATGTCATCGAGATACTTCTTGTAAGCATCTCTATCAGATCCTCGAGGCATTAGTGGGTGGTTCATTAGGAAGTGGTTGTTCAATGACATATAATTTCCGTTCTTGTTTAAGGACAATCCTCAAGTTACTGGAACCAATCAAGAAAATTCAAACCATTCAATTTGTCCTTCTCAAGGACCGATCGCAATGAGTGTGCTAGTGTTTGCAGCCATAATATATCTACAACAATTAAATATGCATGTGAGTAAATTTACCATTTTTATATCAATCATTAAAAAGACTTTATTAAATGATATTCCCACTATTTTATTTCAAAATTAATAACCCTCGTATATTAATTTCGGAAAATCTTTCTCAAAAGTATTTCTAGTAGGTTAAGGATCCATATTTCACCACCTCTTAAGTCAGCTTTGGCTTTACTCTTAAGATTATGGTTATTTAGGTAAGCAACATTTGCTAATTACATCATATGTAATTCCTAATATTTGGTGAACAACTCTTGTTCTAATCATCTTATGATTTATCCAATTTACTTGCCTCTAGGTTTCTAATCCTATTAGAGTAACCTAGTTAAGCCATTAACCAATTTTTAAACCAGCGAATATCACTTGTTTATTCTTCGCGTTTAACCAAGATAAATACTAGTACTTCGCTTTGGCAGAACCTACATAGTATTGATCGAGGCCTTAACGAGGGCAAAATTGGAAGGCCATATTGACTTAATATTTTAATAGAGGGATTTTATTAAGGTTGTTGCATCTCACCAATTATGGTCTACTTTAGCCCATTTAGTCTTCTAATCGATCTCATCAATTAATAGGGTTTATTATCATCAAATTTTAATATATTAAAATTGGCATGCTTTAGACATCCATAGCATCTCATACATGAATAAATAAAGCAATAAATAAATGCAATAGTTATAGCCCATAAACTAAGGTGGTTCAACCCAAGCCAATGGGAGAACCAAAGGAACCCTAAAGGTGTAAGCCATTTCACAAGCTATCATTCACAATCATTGTCCCACCTTCCTTCTTGTTTGGCCACACAACTTTTCCAAATTACAATATCACGAAACTCGTTTTACATACGAGGGAATAAGATGAGAAGAGAAATACAAGAGAATAATAGTAAGGCACGACACAGTGGTAGTATTTTTTTTTTTTTTTTTTTTTAAAAATACAACCTTTTTCTCGAATGGGTCATTGGGCTATAACTATGCATTTCAAACACCGTGCATGTCAAAAATAGCATACATAATTCAATGTTTTTTTTTTTTTTAGGTGAATTATAAAATATCCTTTCAACCTTTTTGTGGCCCATCAAGTTTATAAATGTCTTTTATTAACAAAATATACTATAATAAGAAGATGAAATGAGGCGGTCGGAGGAAGCGGGCCGAAGGCCGCGCGCGGAGCCGCCTCATCCCCATCCCAAAAATAAGAGATGGGATATCATGGTAGGAGTTGGGGTGCGGGCGGAGCCCCGCTAGTATGGGACTCAGTGCGCGGGCGGAGCCCCCAAATGTGGGCTGAGTGCGGGGCGGAGCCCCGCGCAGTCTAACCGCATATCCCGGTCAAATGAATCCTCACGATTTGATAACTTTTATCAGCGAGAATCGTGTTTTTAGGATTTTAATCCTTGAGGTTTCATATCGGAACAACCCTTGTTCCACTAGCCGATTAACTCTTCTTCGAAATTGTAAATACCATCGTCGCATCATTACGGATTTGTTAACAATAATAACATAAAATTGAATAAGCCACAACACCATGATTAACATTTAATCGATTATCGAAAGGAACAGTTATCAGGTTATGCTTAAACGATTTAAACAATCGAAAATACAATAAGATCAAAACATGCATCTCATACAATTGCATCACCCAAGTATTTAAACCCGAGTTCGTATCACACAAGTGGCTCTGATACCACTGTTGGAGCGCCGAAACCCCATGGCGCAGCAGAATAAAATTAGATCCGCGATCCAAACCATGGATCCATGTGTGAGGAGCGAATCGGGGTGAAATAAAGGTTTCAAAATTACCAAAACTTCAATCTGAGTAGACAAATGACACCTTGGCAACAAGAGTTTTGATCTACTGTCGAATCAAGCCACAACCTTTTCGATGTCGACCTCTACGTGATCCACCCGGTTTGACTATGAACGGAAGAAATCTCCAAAACTTTTCTGGAGGTTTATTTGCTTGACGGCTGCTAGACCTAACAAACACTCTCTTAGGTTTTTCACATAAGCTTTGCCTCTTTTAAATACCTTTTATAATGGGTATCCTTTTAATTGGGCCTTTTATAATGGGTATCTTTTCATTGGGCCCATTATTTGGTATCCTTTTAATACCCATTTATAATTGGTATCTCTTGAATGTATCATAAGATTAAATAAATACAATAAAGTTTTTAACCGAAAATATAATTACATTAATTATATCCGAAAATTATAATTACATTAATTATAATAAGGATTTGATAAACTATATTTATTTAAATTTATATATGAATCAAATTCATATATTAATAGAATTATGTTGTCATTATGTGTACAACATCCTTGTACATATAATATGTTCAATATTTGATTACCCAATTAAATTAATTCTTTAATTAATTTAATTCATGTGACAACCAAAAAAACAATACCAATTATATTTTATTCCGTTCATTTCAACCATAGGGTGTGACCTGTGAGTTCTTTTAACGTTAGCGGTAATACTAGAACGATTCTATTATCACGCATAATGAGTGGCATCTAGCAATGCATCATTGCTACCTAAGTTACAAGAAGTCATGATTCGACATAACCTTTAAGTGATTAACCTTTCATACATTAATCCTTAAGTCCTTTATCTCTCGGAATGGACACAAGTCATGGAATAGTCACACTTGTATAGTCCATCCCATGTTTCTTGATATCTTGAGTAGACTATGATATACAAATTAGTATGACATCTCATGTCAACTTATTTGAGCATGGCCATGCATTTCTAGTCTCACTCAATCAAGTGGCCTAAGATATTACTCCCATTATGTAGGAGGGACTTATCCTATATTGATCAACCATATCCTCTACATAGATTGTGGTATATCCAACATCGCCTTTATAGAACAACCAATTACATATTAATACGTTTGATCAGATCAAAATATACAACTCACGATGTTGAGATAATAATTGTCTCAAGTCCGAGGATCATATACATATTAATCACTATGAGTAATGTTGTGACAATTACATAATAATCCAAAGAAACATACTCATACTTGGGTCAATCCAATATGTTGTTCTCTAACATACATATTCATGCATTGATTTTGACAATCCACATCAATGACAACTCTTTATCATCAATCAACTACATGTTAGTCTTAATGCATTATTGTTGTCCTAGTCAACAATAATACTCGACTAAGGATCTTTTAAGAATAATCATATTATTCTCAGGACATTATTATAAAATAGTTTATTTGTATACACAGATAGAAAAACTGAAATAATAATGACAATGCTTTATATTAATAAATATGGTAAATAAAGTATGTTATTACAACCATCTCATGATTGATCTTTGTGCATACTCTTACAATGTGCCCAGGCCATGTGAAGTCTGCACCTTAAATGTGAAATTAAATTCGCCACACGGCCTAGCACACGGGCGTGTGTCTTGGCCGTGTGACCATATGATGTTGCTAACGTCAGAAACAGAATGTAAAGATTTTTGCACATGGGCCGAGACACGGATGTGTCGTGGCCGTGTGAGGGACACGGGCCATGGACACGGACGTGTGCCATGCCGTGTGAAAACCCCTGTAGGTTCGAATTGAGAAATAAATCCACAAGGACATGGGAGATGGGTGTGTCCCTATATGCTTAGGTCATGTGAGTTACACGGTTCTTCAATATGGCCATGTTATCAGGTCACACGGGCGTGTCGCCCTTCCACACGAGCGTGTGCCCCTATTTTTAGTGACATTTTCCAAAGTTTTCTAAAGAACTCGGTTTGGTTCCGAACCGTTTCTAAAGTGTGTTTTGGGCCTCGTAGGCTCATAATAGGGATTTTTAAGACAAAGTTTGAAAGGTTTTAAATTTGAATGAAATCTCAAAACCCGAAATTGTTTGTATGAAGTTTTTAAGTAAGGTAACGCCTCGTACCCTATACCGGTGTCGGATACAGGTAAGGGGTGTTATAATGCTACCATTGTTATCCATTTTATGACATGAGTTGTCTTGTAATATTTGACTGTCACCTTTGGTTTATAAATAAAACCGCTCTTCTGATTTATGACTATTAGTTACTTCAAGCATATCTTTTGAAAAAATGGAACAAATATGCGTTAGCTTGGTTAGGGAGGAACTTCCAACCCTCTTCTCCCTCGGATGTTTAACATTTCCATAATTTGCTTTGTATTTGCAGTTCTCCACCTAGTTTTTGTAACAGCCTGATCTAGGGGCTAGTCGAAATAGTGGTCTCGGGACCACTAATCTGGGGTCAAATAAAATTATTTTAATTTTATTTTATAGGTTATAGCATGATTATAAGGGTGCATGAAAATTTTGGTGCTTCAATTTTAGCGATTTCATGCTTAATCGCGAAAAAGGACTAAATCGCATAAAGTGTGTAAGTTCTATTTTAATTGCTAGAGGTGCCAAATAGCCATAGAATATTAATTTGGGGTCCTTAAAGTGCAAATAGACCATGGGAGGTGTGATGGCCAGCCATAGGGGACAAAGAATAGACTTTTTCATTTGGTTAGGTGAAATTTGGTGATTAAAAAAATTGATTTTTATAATAAAATAAAGAGAAGAAAAGATATCATCTTTTCTTTCCCCTTCTCTCTATCAAATTTTCTCAAGAAAAATAGCCATGGAAGCTTGAAAATTTCAGCACACTCTTCTCCTTACAAGTAAGTGTTCTAGTAATCATTTCTTGATAAAAATTGTACTTTTGGAACCCCTAAAGCTTAAGCTAGCTAATGAGGGGACTATTTTGCAAAATGGTTAAGAGTCTAGGGTTTTTCCATGAGAGTAATTAGGTTTTTTGCTGCATTTTTTATGGAAGGAAATGAGTCTTAGTTGTTAGATGAACACCTTTTGTGAAAGGTATTATCATGAAAACACCTAAAAGGACCTTTTCTGTAAAAGTTATGGAATAAGTGGTAAATGTGTGTAATAGTTGAAATCTTAAGTTGCTATAGGAGGGAATATGAATTGGCTAGGCTTGATTAATAAAGAAATTGGATAAAAATTGATATACGAGCCTAGGGGCAAAATTGTAATTTTTCCGAAGTAGAAATTTTAAAATGTATTGATTAGTGTAATGATTAAATGAGTAAATTTTATTGTTATAGATCAGAGTAAACGAGATTTGGACCTAGAACGGGAGAAAAGAGAGATATGGGCAAATAGGTCCCTTTTTACCCTTTTGGTATCAAGGTAAGTTCGTGTGCAAATAATGCAACCTTATATGAGGTATTTGATATTTCGATGTTGTATGAATTGTAAATTGTCTTTATGAAATATATTATTTATGATTTTGACGAGATGTCAAGGAATGAAAATCTCTAATTGAACCTAAGTATAGAATGGAAGGCAAATATCATAATATTACAATAATTAAGGTCCTGTGTAAGACAATATTTGGAATATGGCCTCAGTGTGAGATTTCATATAAGACCATGTCAGGGACATGGCATCGATATGATATTTCATGTAAGACCCTATCGGGGATATGATGTTGATATAATACTAAATGTATGAGACTCGAGAGTATCCTTTAGCATTTTGAATGATTCAACAGTTATGTTGAAAATGAGAAATTATGTGGACATGTCATGAGAGGTACATGTATGTGCCCATAACTCATTTGTAGTGGATTCGGTATGTGATGAACCCATGGTAAGTTCATGTGTAAATGATGCCTCTTGATTGCATATGTTATACTTATTAACGCATTGTGTGAATGTGAATGATTATTGTAGATGAGCCTTCGAAATAGGAAAATGAATGTGGATAAATATCTGTGAATGTGTAATTAAATGGTGGGCTATGTGCGATACCACCTTAATATTTATTTACGATGGGCTGTGTACGATACCATCGTATTTATTATCAATGGTGGGCTATGTGCGATACCACCTTATCATTGTTATCGATGGGCTGTGTGCGATATCATCGTATTTATTATCAATGGTGGGCTATGTGCGATATCACCTTATTATTTGTTATCGATGGTTTGTGTGCGATACTATTGTGATCGGTACGAATGGTGGGCTGTGTGCGACACCACCTTATTAATTATTAAATGGTGGGCTGTGTGCGAAACCACTGAGTATTTATTATTATTCCGAGGTGTTATCGAGAAACTTGACTAAGTAAAGGTGAGCATTATATTTGTTATATGGTAGGAATGTGGTAAGACATGAAATGAGTAAGTATTATGAATGATTGATTGGGTAACCGTGAGCTTAAATGTATATCTCATTATAATACCTTTGTGGTGGAGTAAAATAAATGAATGTCAATAGTTGATTTATATTTGCATATGAACTTACTAAGCGTTATTGCTTACTCCTCTTCCTTTCCTATCCCTTATAGGTTAACATAGTTAGCTCGGGTTGGAGACCGCCGGAGATGCTTTCACACTATTGAGCAGTCACTTGGGTATAAGTTTTCAAGTCTTATTAAGATATGGCATGTATAGGGATCTTATCTTTTGTTTAATTAAGTCATAGTTAATGTAGCCAAATGAGTTGGCCTAAAATAGTTTATGGTTCGATGGTATATAGCCATGGATGATGACTTATGTCGATTGTATTTGTGCTAGTGATAGTACACTCTCGTATATGGAAAGATAGTTTGGTTTCCATTGTTTAAATGTGAGAATTTAAGTATTACAATTGATGATTTGAGAATGATATGTGAGGATGTGTGAATGTGTGCAAGTGAAGGGGGGCTAAATGGCCTGGAAAATAGCCTTGAATTGGTCCACACAGGTAGACACATGGGCGTGTGTCTAGGCCGTGTGTGACACACGGTCAGTCCTATGGGTGTGTGGCGGGGCCGTGTGTCCCCTACATGTTAATGTTGTAAGTCAGTGTCGACCACGGGCTAGACACACGGGCGTGTGCCTAGGTCGTGTGCCCCTTATTTGGTTGCTGACGTCACAAACAGAATACCCAAGTTTTCACACACGGGTGAGGACACGGGTGTGTCTAGGCCGTGTGGAGGACACGGGAAGTGTCTGGCTGAGTGAAAACCCCTGTAGGTTTGAACTGAAAAATAAATTCCACATGGGCTAGGAACATGGGCGTGTGTGACCACACGGCCTGTCCACACGGGGGTGTGGACCCTGTTTAGGCAAAATTTTTCTAAGTGCAAAAAAGTTTCCGGTTTAATTCAGAGACCTTCTGAGTGTATGTTTAAGGCCTCGTAAGCCCATGATAAGGATGTTATGCATATGTATGAGAAGTTTTAAGCTGGAAATGAAATTTTATAGCCCAGGGTTTTATGTTCAAGCAAGTTAAGTCCGGTAATGTCTCGTACCCAATTCCGGCGTTGAATATGGGTAAGGGGTGTTACAGTTTTGTTGAACCCCCCTAGTAGCTAATAGTTAGGGGTATATTATGTATCAAACAATATTTTAGGTGTGTGTTTAATGAAATCTAGTTCCTTTCTTGATCAAAAAAAAAAAAAAAAAAAAACAAAGTATACTTCAAGAGCTAAATCAAGAATTAAGTCATAAACAAAGCCTAAAAAACATGGAGCATACATGGTTGAGATTATTGTAGTTTCAAGTAATCTCTTTCCTCGATGTGTTCTTGATTTAGAAGCAGAGTTAATGCCAGACAAAATGTAAAAGTGTGATGAATGGGAATTAAACAATCTTTTTGAAATAAATGTAGTCTGCCAATGCCATAGAAAAGCTCAACTCGTTACTCGTCTGATCTAAGCAGGAATTAAAAGGAGTCATGCCACATTAAAAAGTGATTATCATATGCAAATCAAAGAACAGTATGAACAGAACATGAACATGTAAACCCGTTACTATGTAAACCCATTACTTGGGATTGAACTCTTATTCCCTCTGCATTCATTTACACAACTCTTTCACATAACCTCACCCACAATTACATTTCTTAATGCTTTAAACACTCGTATCAGATTCAAGTTTTTGTTAAAAGAAGAAACGCCATAATAAACTTTTAAAGCAACTAGTTTCTAAGAAAACACCACTCCAACACTCCAACTGTGTTGCAATCAAATGCTTGTAAAAAACACACAAGATTCACCACCAGCTTACTCATCTTTCTCAACTTTCTTGCCATTAAAGAACTTGGATAAATTTGGCGCCGCCTTTCTTTTCTTCTTAATCATGAGTTCAGTTGATCCACCCTCTAATATTGCAGGCGATGTGGATTTACGGTGCTTTGCTCTTCGTGATGGGGTTGAACTGCCATTGCTTTTCATGGACCTAAGCAAAAGTGATTGCCTATTTTGTGAATCCACATTTTTGTTTGCTGGAAGTGATACCCCATGCTCCTCCTCCACTCTCAACTCTCTAAGCTCTCTATGAGCTAAATCAGTTTTCATCAATATCTCTCTCTCACTAGCCTTCAAAGCTTCAATCCATGCCTGAGCTGCCGCAACCTTTTTATCCGCTATCTCTTCAGCTCCAACTGCATGTCCAGTTAAATACTCGTACTCAAATCTTGAGATTGTGATTGTGGAACTGTGGTTAGATGCTGAAGCTCTAGATTGCATTGTAGCCTCTATCAGAGATCTTAACTTTTCTAGAGCTAAAGCTTCTGATGACTTAACTGTCTCAAGTTCTTGCATAGCTGCCTGCAATTTTTCCTCCGTTAAATCTATTTCAGACTCAGTTTTCTGAATTTCTGCCTTAATAGTTGCGGTGTCTTCTGTAACAAGCATCTTCTCTTTCTTTGATGCCTCTGCTTCTGCCCTTAGCTGTTCAAGTGTAAGGGAAAGGCTAGCTACAGTTGATTTAGCCTTCTCTTCAGTTGCAGCCACTGCTTCCAACTTGGATTTGGCTCTCACCAGCTTTGAATTGAGGCTTTGAACTTTCAAATCTGCCTTTTCTTCTGTTTTCTTCAACCTTGCCGTTTCTTCTGTAACATGTTTCAGCTCATTTCTTATGATATCCATGGAGGACATATACTGAAAATTTTCATCTTTAATTAAAGCCAATTCTTTCTTAGCTGCCTCCAATTCTTTTGTGATCAACTCCAAGGAAACCGAAGGTTCCACTTCTTCAGCACTTTGGAAACTATCATCTTGTTGCTTCAAGCCATCATCACCTTTCTGAACCACTTCCTCTTGTCCCTTAACTTGCTTTAGTTCATCTTGCAAGTGATTAATATTAGACAAAGTGACACCCAATTTGGTTTCCAACTCTTTGGACTGATCAATCTCTTCAGTTATGTCCTTCATTTTCTTCTTTGTTTCCTCCATCCTAAACGAGAATTCACCGGCTTCTTTCTCTCTTTGAGCTTCAATTTCTCCAACTTCTTTCAGAGCCTCAATCTGAGCCAATTCAACCAGCACATGTTCCTCATTAGCTGCCTCAATTTGTTTGCTAAGTGCTTCAGCAGAGGCAGCATTTGACAACATTGTAAAGCTTGAGTCTTCAAATTCCTTCTTTGCTCTTGCTTTCTCTGCCATAACAGATGCCATATCAAGCTTAAGCTGACTCAATTCTTTTTTCACCACTAGCAGTTCTCTCATCACTTCTTCATACCGATAACCTTCAAGACTCCTGTTCTCCACATCCAACGCCTTGTTTTCAAGGTACCCATTTTTCCTTAAAGACTCAATATCACTTATCCTTGACTTAACCTTAAAATTTGATTCCTCAACCATAGAAGCCAGATCCTTATCTGTTCCACTTGAACTGAAGAGCTCTGATTCTGCTGTTTCTCTACTCTTTTTGTATCTATTCTTGTCCCTTCTTGCCCTATGAAGCTGCTTTACTCTTGAAGAAGGCTTCTTAGCCAGAGTTATATCCCACAAATGACAACTTTGTCAGTGAAATTGAGAAACTATAAATTCCTATAATTGCATATATATATATATAAACAAAAAGGGTTCTCACAATTTCAGTGGTAACAAAATTATACCTCTGGAGAATTCTCCTGGGGTTTCTTCAATGAAGAATTTCCATCCAAAATCATCTCTCCATAAATGTTAACAGCAGTTTTAACTGACCCAATTCTTCTTCTATCTTCATACCTTTTCCTATCCATTCTTCAACCTGTTCCATAAACCAAAACAAAACTACACATTGGCAAATTCCCATCAAGTATAAACATGTTTAAAAGAAATGGCAAGTTGGAATAGGAACAGGAAGTTAAAAACTAAGAAAGAAGAACATACCAGGAGATTGAAAAGTTGGAGAAGGGAGAAAAGGTGAGTGAAAATAAAAGCATAAATGGAACAAGAAAAAATATTTTGGGAAGAGTTAAATTAATAGGAAGGTCGTTAAGTACTAAAAGGTAAATACAAAGGAAATGGAATAAAAGATAAAACGGCAGGAAAAGAAAAGACGGTGAATCTGAATCTTGATGATCGGCTAATAATATTATTATTGCATTTTGGATACAACGCTAGTCGCTACCTAGCTCATTTTTGTTTGTGGTGCTATTATTATTGTTATCGAAATTTGTTAAGCTAAAATTATATAAATTTAATTTGTACATTTTTAATACTAAATTATATATTAATAGATTACTATCTATATTTTTAATACTAAATATTATATATATATATATATGATTGTACATTTTTAATAATTAAATCAAAATTCACAAGTGGTTATACTTGAAGAAGAAACAAGAATAAAATTTAGGGAAAGAAAATATAGAGCTGATAAGTTGTTGATTTAACTGGAGGAGGTCGAGTATTTTGATGTTTTATGTTAAAGTTTTATTGTGAGTTTTTTTTTTTAAAATTATTTTATTTTGTAGTATTTGATTGTAATTTCGTTATTGGGAATATGTTATTATAATAATTTCGTCTAAAAAAGTTGGCAAAACCATAAAAAAAATACTATTATTAAATATTTCTCAATTATGTATTTCGAACTTTTCATATTAAATTTAATAAGTATTGAGTTTAAATTATAAAATTTATTTATATATTATTGAAAATTAAGTGATGAATATAAATATATATTTTTTTACTAAATGTAAATTTTAAATTTTTAAAATTTTCATTTTACAATTTTATAATTAATTTTAATTTGAATATAAAAACTATCTAGTCATGAAATAGCATTAAAAACTATCTAGTCATGAAATACCATATTTTCACCAAATCTTATTTGTGGAGAAAATATATGTGATAAAATTAAAGTGTTAAATATAAAAATATCACAAAACTAAAACAAATATTTTAAAAAATATCTAAACTAATAATAAAAATAATTTATTTATTTTATTTTGATGGATAATACATAATGTACAAGAAAAATATATATATAAATTGACTGAATACTTTTTTTTATACACCGAATGCATTCTTTGTTAAGACGACTTTGGTAGGATAAAAGTATTCACGTTTTAGAAAATTTAATTAGTTGAAGTGTAAAAGTAAATGGTATTATTTCAAATAAGTCATAGACTCTTTTAACTTACGATGATCATTAATATTTAACAACAATGATGACATAACCATAACAAACACCATCTCAAACGTGGTAGTGCCATATCACCGCCGATTGTTGATATGGCAGTATCATGTTACTACCAACTACTAATATGCAAGTGCCAAGTCAAGAAAAGTAAAAATATTTTTAAAATAATTACACTTGTCTAGATTTATTTTAAAAATATAAAAAAACATAAAATTAAATTTTATAAAATATTAAAAAATTAATTAAAACCATAAAATTTTATCATTTTAATGTCTTTTTATAATGTCTTTTGATTTATTGTGTATTATTTTTAAAAATAATTTTAATTTTTTTTTTTTTACTTTATGCTAGCAAGTCACGTCAGCAATCAATGTTGGCATGGTGTTAACAATCACTTTAGCGTTACCATTAAATTACTAACCATCAACATTAGTCAAATAGCCTATTTGGTCAATTTTATTAGTTTAGGGGCTTAATTGAGTGCAAAACATTCAAAGGAATTTTTTTTTTTTAAATTCGAAGACTATTAATACCATTAAGCCAAAATAAATTATTAAGATAAAATTATTATTGTTTAATTTTGATTTAATATATTAATTTGATAAGGATATTATTTTTTTTTCTAATTTCCCATAAATTTGTTTTATTTTATTGTTATGTTGTGACTGTTTAAAACTTATAAATTGATGATAAAAAAAAAACCCCTAGAATTGCCAAGAGTGCTCTCCAGAGAGTCCTAGAGAGAACAGCAATTGTTGTGGCTTGGGATGGCGGAGATCGGTGGTGACACGGGTTGAAAGGGAGGAGATTTCCCTCCTTGCTGAAGAATTGGTTCAATTGTCTGTAAAGGGATCAGTTGTTGCTCCAAGCGACAAGCCAACTTTGATCTGCTCAATCTGGACAACAAAGTTATACAATCCAGAAAGCTTTAAGGCTCAGATGAAGAGTATTTGGAAGACAAAAAAGAAGTTTGAGTTCAAGTCAGCGGGCCAAAATTTATTCTTAATTATTTTTGATCTGGAAGAAAATCTAGAGTCAGTTTTAGAGGGGAGGCCGTGGCTGTTTCGAAAGAACCTGATTCTTTTTAATAGATTATTACAGCCAGTAGAAAGATCACAGATTAGGTTTATTTCTTCCCCATTCTGGTTAAAGATAATAGGTTGTTCACCTGAATTTGATAAAAAAGATTTACTTCATGCAATTGGGGTTTCTTTTGGTGGAGTTATCAGATCTGAAATCAGTGGAGAAGTATGCCGTCTTAGAATTAATATTGATGTGCAAAACCCCTTAGACGTGGTATTTTTATATCTGCTGATAATTTCAATAAGGTATGGGTTTCATTTAAGTATGAGAAGTTACCAATTTTCAGCTTTGGGTGTGGAAGAATGGGGCATGGTCTTGAAGATTGCCAAATGTTAGATCCTGAAAAGAAAGATAAAGTCAGATCCGATCCACCTTTTTCGTTGGCCCTAAAAGCAGAATCAACCTTAGTCGGGAAGGAGTGCATGAAATTTAATGCTTTCTTTAAAAGTGGAAGGGTGCAATGCTGCTATACAGGAGAAGATGGGACACATTCTCTAAGGAGGGGCGTAGCTGGATGTATGGATCCTATGAATGGGATAATCCAGAGAAGAATTGCTTTGATTAATGAGGATGGAAAGACGTCAGGAAGAGAGGATGAATTGAATTATACAGGAGTTGCTTTGTCTCCTGAGGGAAATCATAATGGAACAAGTAATCAAGTTTGTGATAAGAAAACCCGATGGAAGAGATTGGAAATAGTACAGCCAGGGTTGAGGAAGGAAAAAGAATGTGATGTAAAAAAGAGAAAGTCCTCGGAAATTGATATGGAGAATATGTTTAGAGCAAGTTTTGATGCAGGTACAAAAAGATTGAAGAAAGAAGGACAACAGGTTTGTGAAGGGAATTTTTCTGTTGATAACCTTGATGTCACGGGTAGTGACGATAATCTACAACCTATGAGATCGGCGGCTGCCAATTGGCAAGCCGACCGGATGCAATGAAATGCATAAGTTGGAATGTCTGTGGGTTAGGGAGTCCGCGGGCTACTAGAAGGCTGCGAAATTTTTAAAACAGCAGAATCCCCAAATGGTCTTCTTAATGGAGACAAAAATTGACAAGAAACGAATGGAAAAAGTTAGGGTGAGTTGTGGTTTTTCAAATGGGATTGACATTGATGCAGATGGTACACGTGGGGGGCTATGTTTAGCATGGAAGGAAGATTTTTCAGTTACTTTAAGGAGTTTCTTAAATAATTACATTGACGTTATGGTCGATGAAGAAGGAAATTCAGTGCAAATTGGAGATTTACTGAGATTTTATGGTTCTCCTATGATAGTAATAAAAACGATTCATGGAATCACATTGCGGAAATTGGGAAGATAAGAATCATCCATGGCTAGTGTGCGGGGATTTTAATGAGATCTTGTACTCTCATCGAGAAGAAGGGAGGGATTCCAAGGGAGAAAAGAAAGATGGAGTCATTCAGAGAAGTTTTAGACGAATGGAAGGAAGATTTTTCAGTTACTTTAAGGAGTTTCTTAAACAATTACATTGACGTTATGGTCAGTGAAGGAATTTCTGGTGCAAATTGGAGATTTACAGGATTTTATGGTTCTCCCTATGATAGTAATAAAAACAATTCATGGAATCTGTTACGGAAATTGGGGGAAGATAAGAATCATCCATGGCTAGTGTGCGGGGATTTTAATGAGATCTTGTACTCTACTGAGAAGAAGAGAGGGATTCCAAGGGAGAAAAGAAAGATGGAGTCATTCAGAGAAGTTTTAGACGAATGTCAACTTGAAGACATAGGATATTCGGGGGTATGGTTCACCTGGGAAAGAGGTAATTTTGCAGCAACAAATATCAAGGAGAGATTAGACAGAGGAGTTGCGAATGAAGGTTGGAGAACTCTCTTCCCATCAGGTACTATTTATCATCTTCCTCACTCGATATCAGATCATTGTCCTCTTCTTATTAATACAATGAGGGAAAGAACCCGTTCCAGAAATTCACAGTTTAAGTTTGAGGCCTAGTGGGTCACAGAAGAATCACTTGAGGCAAGCATTAGAACATCTTGGGAAGCAAGTACAGGATCAATTTGGGAGAAATTAGTAAGTTTGCAAAGAAATCTCAAAGAATGGGAACGCTCAATTAAAAAAGGGGAAGGAGGGGCTAAAGAAGGAGTTGTCCAAGGATCTTGAATTGCTGATGTCAGGAGATAGAGATGATGCTAATCTAGAAAGGATTATTGACACAAAGGTCCGCTTGAATATGGAAGTTGACCGGGATGAAATATACTGGGAGCAGAGAGCTAGGGCTAATTGGCTTAAAGCAGGAGACAAAAATTTGGCATTTTCCCATAAATACGCATCAACTCGAAAGAAAATTAACACGATTTCTCGATTAGAGTTAGAAGATGGAAGGGAGGCTACTGAGGAGAATGAGACCGCTGAATCAGCTTCTTCTTATTTCAGGAATCTTTTCACGTCTAGAGGAGTAGGTGAATCCTCCCATCTTCTTCAAGGCATTGAGAAGAGAATTTCACCTGAAACCAACGCTTCGCTTTTATCAGCTTTCACAGAAGAAGAGGTGTTTTCAGCTTTAAAAGAAATAGGGCCAACTAAAGTGCTAGGACCTGATGGGTTTCCAGCAATATTTTTTCAGAAATATTGGCACATTGTAGGTAAAGATGTTACTTCCTTCTGTTTGGGAATTTTGAACAATGATCAGAATCTTGGTCATATAAACTTGACAGATATTGTGCTTATACCAAAGATTCAAAATCCTAGTAATCTATCAAATTTTAGACCAATCAGTTTATGTTCGGTTCTTTATAAAGTTGTGGCAAAAACAATAGCTAACAGACTTCATGGAGTAATAGAGATATGTATTGATGAGTCACAGAGTGCTTTTATTCCAGGTAGGCTAATCTCTGATAACACCTTATTGGCATATGAGATGTTGCACACGTTTCGTAGAAAGCGTACGGGAAATAAGGGGTTCATGGCGGTAAAGCTTGATATGAGTAAGGCGTATGATAGGGTTGAATGGGGGTTTATTAGGGAAGTTATGTCGAAAATGGGGTTTGATGATAAATGGGTAGATCTAATTCTATAGTGCATCACTACTGCATCTTTTGCTGTTAATGTTAATGGGATCAGAGGAGAATCTTTTCAAGCTACTAAGGGTTTGAGACAGGGTGATCCCCTAAGTCCCTTTCTCTTTTTATTTTGTAGTGAAGGATTATCGGCCTTAATGAGAATGGCCCTCAAAGAAGGTGGATTAAAAGGAGCAAAAGCAAGTTGTAGTGGCCCAGTGATTACACATCTATTGTTTGCTGATGATTGTATCCTCTTTGGAGAAGCAACAAGAAAGGGAGCAGGTTTGTTAAAAGGGATTTTGAAGGAATATGGGGATTGTTCAGACAATGTGTGAATTTTAGTAAATCCTCGATTTTTTCAAATCAAATACGAAAGAAGAAATTAAGGAGGTGGTTTTGGGAATTTTGGGGGTGAGACCATCAACAAATATGGAAAAATATTTGGGCCTCCCAAGTTTTGTTGGAAGACGCAAGAAAGAATCTTTTCAAGCTCTAAAAGAAAAGGTTATACTCAGAATTAAAGGCTGGTGCAATAGGTTTTTATCTTTGGGCGGAAAAGAGGTTTTCATAAAATAAGTTCTTCAAGCTATTCCTACCTATGCTATGTCGTGTTTTCTCTTACCAAAGTCTTTTTGTGATGAACTCGAGAAAATTATTGCAAGATTCTGGTGGCAAAAGAGTCATGGAAAGCAGGGTATTCACTGATGTCAATGGCAGAACTTGTGCTATTTAAAAGAGGATGGAGGAATGGGTTTTAGAAGTTTAGCAAAATTTAATGTGGCATTACTGGCAAAACAAGGCTGGCGTTTTTTGAACAATCCAGATTCCTTAGTAGCGAAAGTTTATAAAGCTAAATACTTTTCGAACGCAAACTTCTTAAATTCAAGTTTGGGGAGTAACTGTTCGTTTACTTGGAAAAGTATATGGGCAACTAAGGGTGTGTTAATGAGTGGTTTCATTTGTGAAGGTGGGATGCGATGATGAAAATCTCGGTTTTAAATGATGCTTGAGTGCCGGATTTGCATAATTCCAGGTTATTTTCTTATCTTAACAGTTCAAATTATTTTAAAGTGGCCGATTTGATTGATCAAAATAGCAGGAAATGGAGAAATAAGGTGTTAGAGTCTACCTTTCCGGACTTCATAGTTGAAAAGATTCTACGCATCCCGTTAGCAATGGAACCGAACGACGATGTGATGGCCTGGAGCGGGGAACCCTCAGGAGAATTCTCGGTATGAAGCGCCTACAAACTATTACAACATACCGAAATGGATCCTAGGGCTTATGCCTTACAAAAATCAACAAGAATTTCTACAAAAAACTCTGGACTTTAAATCTCCCTACTAAGATTAAAATCACAACATGGAAGATTTTGTGGAATTATCTTCCTACAAGGGCCAACATGATCATAGAAGACTGTCTAACATTCAAATTTGCCCTCGTTGCGGAACAGGAATAGAGGATACAAGCCATGTATTCCGTGAGTGTCCTGTTTCATTAGAAATTTGGGACCAATTATCTCTTTTGGATTTTTTCAAAGCTACAGATATGGGGTTTAAGGAATGGATTACACAGTCTTTGAGCGAAGGCAATCCTACACACAGTGTAGACTTTTCTGCTGCACCTTGTGGGCCATCTGGGGTGAAAGAAACAGGGGCGTTCATGAGAGAATCCATAGATTTGCAGGGGAAATAGTAAAATTTATTAGAAATTACATCATTGAAGTAGATGCGATTGAGAAAACAACAGTAGCGAATAGAGTTCAGTCAGAAGCTAAACGGTGGAAACCCTTCAGAGTAGTCAGTCAAAATTAATTTTGATGCAGCATTTGACAGTTCTTTGGGTCGAGCAATAGTGGGTTTAGTGGCTAGGGATATGGAAGGTTCAGTCTTGCTTTCACTCTCAATGATACATGAAAGAGTACCATCTGCTTTCGTGGCTGAGGCAATCGCTTGCAGCGTTGCAGCGCGAACCGGTGTCGACATGCGATGGAGGAAAATAGTTATTGAAGGCGATGTGTTAGCAATAATAAAGAAATGCAAAAAATAGATGAAAGATAAATCAATGATAGGGGCTATCATTCATGACATTCAACAGTTATAGACAAAGTTTGAGAAACACTGTTTTGAGCATATACCAAGAGAATCAAACAACCTAGCCCATATTTTGGCTACAGAAACTTTAAAATCATTGAAAGAGTTTTACCTGGTAGATGGGGTTCCGGAGTTTGCCAAGCATCAGAGTGAAAAGGATGTAGGGGAGTATCTAATCGCCAGAAGATCTGATAGAGAGGAGAGGTGGAGGGTATAGAAAGGAAGGGCGATGGAGAGAACTTTCTCAAAAATGAACAGATGAATAGACAGAGGAAGTGAAACGCCAATTTTAAGAAGATAAGCATTCGTTTGAGAAATGGGAAGCGTCCAGAGAAAGATATTCAGAACTGAAGCAGATGAAATGACAGGGGCAATGAAACGTCAATTTCAGAAGATGAAGTTTTTGCTTGAGAAATGGGTAGCGTCCAAAAGAAGCTATACTGATGGGACAATTGGACTACTGAGTGGTTTTTTGATTGGGCAGATGTGCGTCGGATTTAATGCTTCCAGATTTTTCTTCGTTATTTTCAAATTTTAAAAATTTGATACGGTTGTTTTATTAGGCCCAGTTTAGCTGTAGGAATCTGTTTGATTTCATGGGTTTTAGGCTGTTTTAATTTTTTTGGACCTTATGTGTTTTGTAATTGGTTCCAGGAAGTAAATAAGCCCAATTTGAATCCCTTCAAAAAAAAAAAAAACTTATAAATTGATATGTTATTTTTTTTAACATATTTTTTATATATTTGCTCAATATGCATGATTATATATATTGCATGCAAGAAAAATAAAGAATGAAAAAAAAATTAAAAGAAACTCTATTCAATTGTAAACATTTAAAGGTGTTTTTTTCACTTAAAACTATAAATTAAAATTTTAAAAATTATCAATTAAAATATCATTAGATATTTAATACAAATATTTGTTAATAATACCAGTTATTGAAAAATGTGAAGCTTTTCTCTTGGTACACTCTCGTTTTCCTCTTGGCACGTTCTTGATTTTTGGTTTATTATGTTGATTTCTTTATATTTTTAGCATTTTGCGCGTGAGGTTTCTCTAGTTTTCTTTGAGTCGAATATATTGGTAGGATAGCGATCATATCAAATGGAGAGGGGTATGGATAACTTGTAACACCGTACACTCGACTTCGGTCACCAAGCCCGAATATTAGGATGTCACACCACCATCACACATCGCACTCATAGTAAATTGTCACATTATTCAACGTCCATTGACCATACATATAGTTCATGACACTTCAACATAGTAAATCTTCAAATCAAAGCAATACCAATGAAATAGTTATGACATCCATCAAAAGTGCTAGAAAACTAAACTCATAAAATATCATGAGGACCACAATAATAATTAATCAAAGTCTAACCACATTGCCTTATCCCCACAGTTCCAAAAAAATATTAATACCCGCTACGCAAATACTAAAGCCTAACTTGGATCACTTCCTTGGTATCTTCAAGATCGCTCACGCCGCAAACGCTAAATATTTGCAATGGTTAGAAAGCTGTGGGTGAGGTTAAAAAGCTCAATGAATGTTGGACTAATAAGAAAATATACACAATATCAAAGGTTAAATAAGAGCATACAACAACACATTCACAACCATATTCTAACCAAGTCAAAATAACATATTCATGTTTCATTAAATCATACAACTAGCATATACTCTTACATTGCAATTACATTCAACTCGCTTATATATAATTCATTTAGCAATAATTCATCAAGACTAAACAACGTATACATGCTTTAATAACTTACAAGTCTAGCTCATATAGTCACATGCATTCACAAGTTAAATGAAAATGACCCAAACCACAATTACATATACAATTTCCATGATAACATACTAACATTTTCATGAAACTTAAATCAACCCATTTAGCATATTATTCACATGTTTATGCATCCATCTTGCATCATATTAGTACAATACATCAGATCACATTTAAACAATAATTTGGCACTTGAGGCTATGAAACAAAAAAGTGGGCTCTACCACCACACATCGGATACATGGATCTCCAACACACCAAGTCGAACATATCCCAAAAAGTGAAGAATAAAGCTAACACTCTCCAACATACCAAACATGTCCCGTTGAATGGAGATTAGCTCACATTCCCTTATCTCTCCAACCTGCCTCAAGGCCTCAATGCCCAAAAACACAATGCATATAGGTGAGTACTCACAATCCTATGGCATGCTAACTATAACCAATGGTTTCAAGAGATCATAATGCCAAAATATCCACAATTACACATTTTTAATTACTGATTTAATGCACATCATCTCTATCCATATTCATCAATTTACATCACAACTTGTACACAATGCATGCTTATCATATTCACATTTAATTACACTTTAAGTGCCACAATAATCTTATTGAGCCATCACATATCTGACCACATATGTGTGCATTAAAATTAGTACATCATATATCACATATTACTTGTCATAATAATATCACATTTCACAATTCAAAACATATATACTTACCAAAATTCCTCTCACTTTCGCTACATATTTGCATTATTATCATATCATTATCAATTTCATTTGGCATGTATGTCATGCCCACAACACAACACAACATAATTCAAAATAGTCATCACACATGTCTTATATCACAATATCGCATCATAATAATTAATCCATAATTATTCACATAACCACATAATTTGCCAAAATAAGGCAAGGGAAATAGAAAGTTTACACTCAAAACTTAGAATAAGGGTTTAGGTTATTCCTAACCTCCCAATTAACACTATGAATCATGTCTACAAGTAGCGATTTCAAACACTCATCGATCACGCTTTACTTAATTGCTAAAAGCTTAAACTAGTTTTTCCTTACCTTTTGCCTTGCTTGTAGAAGGCTCCAATGTTTTTGATGCTTTACACATAATAACCACACAATATACACAATCAACAATCATCCAAAGACTCACTTCAAACAATAAAAATGCAAGCCTAAGCTAAATTCTCTTGTAATCGAAACTTTTGACATAACAAACTTGAATTTCAATTATCTCAGTCTATACTTAATATTTTTATCTAAAATTGATTCCGTTCATCTAATTATTCACCTACAACTGATTCTCGACCTTTAAACTAGTCAAAACTACCCAATTCATGGTATCAAAATTTTTGACATGTTTATGGCAATTTCCACGAAAATTCATTAAAACGTTGGAAATCTTCAACGAAACTTTAAATTAAGTTTAGAAACCTTCAAATCATGTCAAAACTAATTGAAAAACACTTTGAAACCACATTTTTACCCAAAATCCTTAAATCCACCATTAACGACCTAATTTTTAGCTTTTATTTAAAACATGATATTTAACGAACTCAATTTAAAGGATCAAATAACATAAAAAACTTATAAGAAATCGAATCATTACCTTAGTTGATGAAAAACTGAATGTTTGATCGAAAACCCAAAGAACCCAAAAATTCAACAGTGGAGAAATCTCTGCTGTTGTTGGATATTTTTCTTGAAATATGATAAACCGTAAAAGTAACATATTTTAAGCCCACATTTAGCATGCTTTTGGATGATTTAAGCCTTGAATTATGTAATTTGGTGCTCTTAATCTTTTGTTTTCATGTTTTATACTCAGAATAGCACCGGATGACAAAAAGAATGGAAAAAGGGGCCCAAAACGGAGTAAATGGGCCATATCATGAAATCCACACGGCCTGGGCCTGAGACCACACAGCCGTGCCTCATTCAACAGCTTTGAACATGGCCTAGCCATGACTTACACGGGCGTGTGCCATGGGCGTGTCCCTGCCGTGAGAAAGAAGAGTTTCACTCGGATGAGGATAGTTAGGGGCAAAGAAACACATTCAGAAGCCTATACAAACACCCTAAGTATAACCTAAAAGGGGGCAACCCAAGGCTTTAGTCAAGGGCATCCAAGCTAGGCCAAAGGAGGCGATTTGTGGGGATTTACTCGAAGATAGCCAGTTGATTCATCTCAAGAAGCTAGAATCATACTTAAGAAGGAGGATCTCTCCTTCAATTCCTTCAGGGGGTTTTAGGGATTTCTTATGTTTTGTTTTATCTTTTCTTTTGAGATATTTCTTTTATTATTATGAACTAAACCCTCGATACCTGAGGGGGATGAAACCTAAGATGAATCTTGTTATCGTTTGCTGAACTATTGTAACATCCCAAAAACGGGGCTATTTGAAATTTCATTATTTTCTTATGTATGAACTACTGAAATATTATTTATGGAATAAGAGAGTTTAATTTAAGGCTTTGAGTTGGCTCGATTTAAAAGAAAATTTAGTTTTTAAACTTAAAAGGGTAAGGAGCCTTAGCAGAGAGGGTGTTAAAAAAGAATAAGTGGGGATAATTTGACACAAAAATCAGCTTGGAAAAGTGGCAAGGAGAGGCCACTTAGGTGCTTGGAGTTGACGCCACAATGCACAAGGGAGAGCTTGTGTTCGAGTCACAGGAATCCCCTTCTTTTTCATTTATGTTGGACGGCACATAGGGAGGATTTTTCTCTCTTTAATATATATATATTTTTTTTAGAGATAATATGAGCATTTTTTTTTAATTTCTTAAAATTCTATGGATTATGAAGAGATAAATGGAGATAATAAGGATGTTATTTTAAATGAATTATCATGGGATAATCAAGTATTTCAAAGGGATATTATTTGGATTATTTGAATATTAATTGATTAATGGAGATTAATTCAAATTAATTTTGAATTAATACAAATGTGTGGCCAAGAGAAGTTTTAGGTATTGAGCCAAATTTAAACTCCTTATGCAAAGGAGTGGACGGCAAGCTTGTTAGGGGGGGCCGAATGCCTATAAAAGCATCAGTTGGCCCCCTTGCTTCTCTTTTTGTCATTCTTGCTGCTTGCCGAAATTCCTAGCCCTCATTCTTCATTCTCTTTTATTTTTTTTCCATCCCCTCAAACTCTCTAGCCGAACTCCTCTTCCCCTCTCACCATCTTTTCTTCTCTTTGCCATACTAGCCGAACTTGTTGCTAGATCAAAGCCGAAAATCCCCTCTACATATTCCAAGTCTTGGCCGGAAAGCAAGCAGGGATAATCTCCTCTAAACTCTCCTCCAATCGGATCATAGAGTGGTAAGTAATCTTGGCCGAATGTCTATACTCACTTCCCGGAACACTAACGATTTTCTTTCACAAGAGGTAAGTGCCAATTTCGGCAAATCAATAGCAAGGATTCTAACCAAGTGAAATCGATGATAGGCACTTCTGGTCGTAAAGCGATCGACTCAAGGCCAATTTCTAGTATTCGATTTTTTTTTGGGTAAGTAATGGTAAGATTTACATTGGTTAGTTATTTGATATTCATTTAAGCCGAAGGCTACTAATGGGAGTTATTGCAATGGCCGATTGTAGAGGAGCAAAATAAATAGGTTGGTGACTAGTACTCAAGGGTATTAGGTAAGGCTTCCGGGTTAAATCTTAACCCCTTTTTGGTATGTTGGTTTTGGCTGAATAGGCCTTTGAGCACTAACTTTGACAAATGGCCGAATATAGGGGCAAAGACTTGAGTGTGGCCGACTTCTCTTTTCGGATTTAGACTCCTTGTTGGTGACAGGTGTGTACATACACACCATATAGCTTATTAACTATGTTAAGTAATGTGAATGTTATCTTGATTTATGTAGCAATGGCTTGAATACCATAACGGTATACGTGATGAATCGTAAAGTACACATGCACATGATTTTGATATTTTATGCTTTTGGGAAACATGTTGTGATAGTACATATGATAAATCTGTATATGACGGTTGACCATGTGAGTTGATTGAGTGGAGGGGGCAGTATTGATCGTGCCGACGGGCACCAGTGTTTTGGTAACACACTGCGACTACGGTCACCAGAGGTTTGGTACCTCCAGAGGTTTGGTACCTCATAGCGACTTGTCCCCGTGGTTGTTAATACCACCGTGGGTTGGCCCCACTTGAGATATGGGATCGCCCGCCACGGTGATTTGGTATCACACGATGGGTTGGCCCCATCACCCGATTTGTGTCTACTGACACACGGTGCTTTGGTAGCACATCGTGACTATATGTCACCAAAGGTTTGGCACCACCAAAGTGGTTTGGTACCACAACGGGGTAGACAGCAGTGGCGTATGGTCAGCTAGGTTGGGACACATGATAACTTGCATAATTAATTTGTTATATGTTGTGTATGAATATGTTTAAACCGGGGAAGGGTTACATCTCGAGTCTTGGTGACTCACCTTCTCCTTTACATTTTTCAGTAACGAGTAGATCGCGGATGTGGGCCAGGTGACTCGAGGTGGCCATGCAAAGAATTTAAACCGAATGGATTTTGGCTTTAGTTATTTTAATCTTTAGTTGATTTTATTTTGAATGTAATAAGGCCTCCTAATACTTTAGCTTTGTTTTTTTATATTTGTTTGAATAATTTGCTTAAACTATTTTTACCAATATTACATTGAATGAACACGTTTTATAAAGTAAACGAAAATGTTTTTACCGTGCTGACGGGCACATTTAAAACTCTAAAACAACTTGACCCAAATGATTTCCAAATTTAATCTAAGTAAGGTTTCATTAAGTCCACTAAAAAGAAGGGTTTTCAAAATTTAAGTCACTTTCAAAAAGGAACTTCAAAATGTTTCACCAGAACGGACTGCATTCGGCCATAGCGTTTGGGCCGGGTTGGGTCGTTACAAATTGGTATCAGAGCCCAGTTCAAAGCTCGGCCGTGGGGGCCCAAGGCCCAAAAATGTTTTAGAAGGCCTTATAAAATGATTTTTGGATTTTGAACAAAGATGGCCCGAGTCTCCCAGACCGATCCGCCTGTAAGTACTTCAACCTCTTGGTGAATTATATTCGTAGAAAGGGTAGGAAGTATGGAACGTAGATAGACTCATAGGACTTGAACCCTAGGATTAGATTACTCAAACACATGAACCGAACATAAGACATTAAAGAACTAAACCAATCTATGACTTAGCCAAGTGAGCTAGGGTGTGGTAACCCCATGCGCATGTCGAGGATTGGATCCGTAAGAGCTCGGTATTTAAGCGATCAGTGTGACTCACCTCCTCTCTTCGCAGTATCCTGCAGTGCGTAGCTTTCCGGTTCACCCTAACTCGGAGGGCTCGGTGGTGTGGCAACCTGCAATGCGCATGTCTAGAAAGGTTCGGTGAGAGCTTGGTATTTAAGCGGTCCGCGTGACCCACCTCCTCTTCACTCGAATCCTGCACAGTGCGTAGCTTTGGTTCACCCCGACCAAGAGGGCTCGGTGGCCATAGGCTAAACCTAATGACTAAAACCCGAAAAGGGAATTAGCCATGTTTTGAAAACAGAAATCGAAACCACAACAACTCAAATGTTTTCAAAACTCTTGCAACAACTCTTTCAAATCGGAAAACATCATATTTACAACGTTTTCCTCGAAAAACTCAAAATTTTGGAAAATTACAAAAATGCCCTTAGGGGTAAAATTTCTAAAACGCCCCTGACTCATAAAATATCAGTTCAATGGTTTTGCTCAAAAATTTCAACTACTTTCCAAATATCCAACAACTTAGTTTTGAAAATCAACACCTAAATATTTTGGTTTTAGAAAATTACAAACGCCTCTCAATTTGTGAAAATTTCAAAAGCGACCACGATCTTTGGAAAACTTTACCAACATCACTATTTGAAAAGGAAAACTTTCAAAAAGGACCCTCAAAGTTTTACAAACCGTCGGAAATATCCTTGATTTATCAAAATGACAAAATTGCCCACGATTGACAAAATTACCAAAATACCCCGGTTTCAAAACGATTACAATTTTACAAATTTTCATAAAAATCCTCCAATTTTGGGAATTTCAAAATGACCTACTTTACTAAAGTTTTAAAATTTCTTTATTTACTTAAAATACCCATAGGGAAATGACGAAAATACCCTGGTTAAAACAGGCGAGAAATGTCCTGGAGAGCGAATAGGTAAGGAAAGTATTAAGGAATGGATGCATGAACTCTTTGTGTGAACTAGGATAGAAGATCAAACCTTGTTATGCGCTCGAAAGAATCCTCGATTAAATTCTCATTTCATAAAATTTCTTCGCGAATAAGAAAGTGAAACAAATGCTAACACATAAAATTCTCTTAATCAGTTAAAGTGCGATAGATAGAATGAGTTCTAGAGGACGTGGACATCGTGGGCGCGGTAGGGGTAGGATGACGTGTGCAGAAACTCACAAAGTCAGTCAAGGTTCGAAAAACGAGGTACCACCGCCACCACCACCTCCTACTTTCGTGGTGAGGCGAGCGGACCGCACCGGTGGTGAGGCCGTGTGTCGCAAGTCGCTTTCGCGAGTTTTGGAGATGGTGGCCGGGCTGGTGGGAATTTGGGAGCTCTCAAGTCTGCTTCCGAGCGGATCCGGTCTAACAGGCCAAAGTATTCCGTGGTGTCTCGTGTGGTGGCGCCAAAAGGCCGCGAGAATATTGGCCGGAATCTACGGAAAGGGTTATGGATGATCTCGACCGATGGCCGAGAGGAGAAGCGAAAGGGGCGGTGTCGCTTTTAAAGGATGAAGCGTACAGCTGGTGGTGATACCCGGGATGGAGCCGCGGTGATGATCTCACGTGGGACTACTTTAAAACGGCCTTTCGTAAGAAGTATGTGGGCACTAGTTACACCGATGCTCAAAGGAAAGCCTTCCTAGGTCTAGTGCAAGGAACTAAGTCGGTGGTCGAGTATGAGGCGGAGTTTTTAAGGCTAAGTAGGTATGCCGAGGAATCGTAGCCACCGAACATGAGCACCGTGTCCGCTTTGAGGACGGGCTCGTAGATGATCTGAGATTACTAATTGCCCATGGCCAGTTCGAGAGTTCTCATCTCTTGTGGAGAAAGCCAAGGTGGCCGAAGGGGTTAAGGAGGTCAGTAAGGCAAAACTATAGCAAGAATAACCGTAAAAAGAGGATTTGGGTCGGTTGGATCGGGTAGCACTAATGCTCGAGCGGGCTAGGCAGAGCAGTGGGCCAAATCGGACATCAGTGAGGCCCACGACTACTAATCAAAGGCCGACTCGATTACAACCGCCGTGGAAAAACCCATTGGGGAGGTTGTTGGACCGGTAACAAAGGTTGTTTTGAGTGTGGGTCTTTGGAGCATCGAGTAAGGGACCGTCCTCAAAAGCGCTAAGGATCACCGGAAAGGGCGCGAATCGCGCTTCGGCGTAAAAATGTTGGACCACCACAGAGAGGGTTTCGGGGTAATGGCAGAGAAAACAGTGGTTTCAACCGAGGTCGTGGAACTCAAGGCGAGGTTCGGGTAACACGCAGGCTAGGCTAGGCGGCTGGCTTAGTCTATGCGGCGAGGCGTCGCGAGGAGGGAGACGCACCGGACGTCATAACCGGTACGTTTCTAATATTTGGTTTACCCTATGTTGCATTAATTGATGTGGGTTCGACGCACTCGTACATTGCTAGTAGTGTGGTAGGAACTATGGACCTAGACTCTGAGACTACTCTTAGGAAGATGACTGTGCTAAGCCCCCTAGGACACTCTGTAGTAGTAGACAAACTTTATAGAGATGTACCCCTAGAACTCCAAGGGGTCGTATTTGTAGCCGATCTGATGGAACTACCTTTCGGAGAGTTCGATTTGATCCTTGGAATGGATTGGCTAGTTAAGTATCAGGCGAATTTGGATTGCGCGGCTAAGCGCATGGTGCTTAAGACGGCTGAGGGTGATGAAGTGGTTATGATAGGTGATAGAAGGAATTACCTATCCAATGTGGTGTCGGCCTTGAAGGCCGAAAGGATGGTTAAGAAAGGTTGCGAGGCATATTTGGTTCGGATCTGTGCTTTGGAAGCTAAGGAGTCGAGAGTTGAGGTTCAAACGGTTGGGGAATTTGGTCGACGTATTTCGGAAGAACTTCCGGGTCTGCCTCCAGATCGGGAAGTTGAATTCGGTATTGACTTGCTACCCGGAACGGCACCTGTGTCTATAGCACCATACCGAATGGCACCAAAGGAATTGGTGGAGCTGAAGGCTCAAATTCGTGAGCTCTTGGATAGAGGTTCATTCGACCAAGCATATCTCTCGTGGGGAGCGCTTGTGTTGTTCGTCAAGAAGAAGGACGGTTCAATGCGGATGTGCATCGACTCACCGCCGATTAAACAAGTTAACGATCAAAAACAAGTATCCGCTGCCTCGGATCGATGACTTGTTCGACCAACTGAAGGGTGCCGCGGTGTTTTTAAAGATAGACCTTAGGTCGGGCTACCATCAATTGAAGGTAAAGGAGGTTGATGTTCACAAGACGGCATTCAGAACTCGGTATGGACATTACGAGTTTCTGGTGATGCCATTTGGGTTGACCAACGCGCCGGCAGCGTTTATGGACTTGATGAATAGGGTGTTCCAGCAATACTTAGACCAATTCGTCGTAGTGTTCATAGACGATATATTAGTCTATTCTAAGACGGAAGGAGAACATGACAAGCATTTACGAATAGTGTTACAAGTACTAAGGGAGAAGCGATTATATGCCAAATTCAGTAAGTGTGAATTTTGGCTAAGGGAAGTAGCTTTCTTAGGACATGTGGTATCGGCGGAAGGAATTAGAGTAGACCCTCGTAAGATTGAAGCGGTGTTGGATTGGAAACCACCTAGGTCGCGGGCGAGATCGTAAGTTTTCTAGGTCTAGCAGGGTATTATCGAAGGTTTGTAGAAGGATTTTCTCTCTGTCGCAGCATACCGTTGACGGCTGCTAAGGAAAGGTGTCCCATTTGTATGGTCGGAGAAGCGAAGAAAGCTTCGATAAACTAAGGAAGATTTTGACTAAGCTCCGATTTTGGTGCAACCAGAGGCGGGAAATTGTTCACCGCTTTATTGTGATGCGTCCCATACCGTTTGGGATGTGTCTTTGATCAGAGAGGGAAGGTAGTAGCCTATGCATCACGTCCGCTTAAGACCTCATGAATTGAACTATCCAACGCACGACTTGGAGTTAGCAGCAGTCGTTTTTGCTCTAAAGATATGGCGGCATTATTTTTATGGGGAGAAGTCAATAGTTTACACGGATCACAAGAGTTTGAGGTATCTCTTGACTCAGAAGGATCTAAACCTGAGACAACGTCGGTGGATTGAACTTTTGAAGGATTACGATTGTTCGATCGAGTATCATCCAGGCAAGGCCAACGTGGTAGCTGACGCGTTGAGCCGGAAGGTCGTGATTTGGACTTAAGAGCAATGTTTGCTCGGTTAAGTCTATATGATGATGGGAGTCTATTGGCAGAACTTCAGGTTAAGCCAACATGGATCGAGGAGGTTAAGGAAAAACAGTCAGTGGATGAAGGGTTGAACGCTAAGAGAGCACAAGTTCGTGAGGGTGGTTTGGAAGGATATAACTTTGTCGAGTGATGGAGTATTGTGCTTTCAAGGCGGCGCAGCGTGTATGCCAAAGGATGTGGGGTTGAGGCGTAAGATTCTTCATGATGCACATAGTAGCCCCTACGCTATGCATCCGGAGGCAAAGAAAGATGTCTGAGGATCTCAAAGAGCAATTCAGTGGCCCGGTTAAAACGTGAAGTAACAGAGTTTGTTGGTAAGTGTCTAACTTGTCAACAAGTTAAGGCCAACATCGCTTGCCGTCGTGGTTGCTTCACCAAAGTGAAGATTCCCAATGGAAGTGGGAACGGATCACTATGGATTTCGTTAGTGGGCTACCCCTTACGCCCAGTAAGAAAGACGCGGTTTGGGTAATAGTAGACCGGTTAACTAAGTCGGCTCACTTCATACCGGTGAGGATGGATTTCTCTCTTCAAAAGCTAGCTAAGCTGTACGTCTCGGAGATAGTAAGATTGCATGGTGTTCCAACATCAATCATCTCGGATAGGGATCCCAGGTTCACGTCAAGGTTTTGGAAAGCCTTGCATCAAGCTATGGGCACACGATTGGATTTTAGTACCGCTTTCCATCCACAGTCTGACGGACAATCGGAAAGGGTGATATAGATCTTGGAGGATATGTTAAGAGGTTGTGTCTTGGAGTTTCGTGGTAGTTGGGAGGAATTTCTACCATTAGCGGAGTTCGCCTACAACAACAGCTACCAGGCAAGTATCCAGATGGCTCCGTGACGGCCAATCAGATGGACGGAAGTGTCGTGACTGACATGTTGGACGAAATTAGGCGAACGACAGATTTTGGGTCCAGAGTTGGTGACAGAGACGGAGGATAAAGTCAAGGTGATTCGGTCTCGTCTTAAGGAAGCTTCGGATAGGCAGAAATCCTATGCTGATCTTAAACGCAAGGAGATGGAGTATCTTTGTGGGAGATAAGGTTTTTCCGAAAGTATCGCCTTGGAAAAAGGTGTTAAGATTTGGACGAAAAGGAAGCTAAGCCCAAGGTTCATCGGGCCATATACGGTGATTAAGCGTGTTGGACCAAAGATGGCGTCACCAGCTTGAGTTACGGCCGAATTGAACCGATCCATGATGTCTTTCACGTATCAATCTTTGAGACGGTATCGGTCGACTCATCGCATCGTAGTGCGCGGCGTAAATCGAGGTGAATCCGGATTTATCGTTTGAGGAGGAACCGCCGGATCTTAGACCGAGATGTGAAGGTTCTACGTAGGAAGTCAGTGCCCTTGGTGAAGGTGCTGTGGCGGAACCATGGTACAGAGGAAGCTACGTGGGAACCTGAGGATGTAATGAGGCAGCAATACCCCCACCTTTTCTAGTTAAGTAATTTCGGGGACGAAATTTATTTTAAGGGGGGTAGAACTGTAACATCCCAAAAACGGGGCTATTTGAAATTTCATTATTTTCTTATGTATGAACTACTGAAATATTATTTATGGAATAAGAGAGTTTAATTTAAGGCTTTGAGTTGGCTCGGTTTAAAAGAAAATTTAGTTTTTAAACTTAAAAGGGTAAGGAGCCTTAGCAGAGGGGTGTTAAAAGAATAAGTGGGGATAATTTGACACAAAAATCAGCTTGGAAAAGTGGCAAGGAGAGGGCCACTTAGGTGCTTGGAGTTGACGCCACAATGCACAAGGGAGAGCTTGTGTTCGAGTCACAGGAATCCCCTTCTTTTTCATTTATGTTGGACGGCACATAGGGAGGATTTTTCTCTCTTTAATATATATATTTTTTTTTAGAGATAATATGAGCATTTTTTTTTAATTTCTTAAAATTCTATGGATTATGAAGAGATAAATGGAGATAATAAGGATGTTATTTTAAATGAATTATCATGGGATAATCAAGTATTTCAAAGGGATATTATTTGGATTATTTGAATATTAATTGATTAATGGAGATTAATTCAAATTAATTTTGAATTAATACAAATGTGTGGCCAAGAGAAGTTTTAGGTATTGAGCCAAATTTGAACTCCTTATGCAAAGGAGTGGACGGCAAAGCTTGTTAGGGGGCCAATGCCTATAAAAGCATCAGCTTGGCCCCCTTGCTTCTCTTTTTGTCATTCTTGCTGCTTGCCGAAATTCCTAGCCCTCATTCTTCATTCTCTTTTATTTTTTTTCCATCCCCTCAAACTCTCTAGCCGAACTCCTCTTCCCCTCTCACCATCTTTTCTTCTCTTTGCCATACTAGCCGAACTTGTTGCTAGATCAAAGTCAAAAATCCCCTCTACATATTCCAAGTCTTGGCCGGAAAGCAAGCAGGGATAATCTCCTCTAAACTCTCCTCCAATCGGATCATAGAGTGGTAAGTAATCTTGGCCGAATGTCTATACTCACTTCCCGGAACACTAACGATTTTCTTTCACAAGAGGTAAGTGCCAATTTTGGCAAATCAATAGCAAGGATTCTAACCAGTGTGAAATCGATGATAGGCACTTCGGGGTCGTAAAGCAGTCGACTCAAGGCCGATTTCTAGTATTCGATTTTTTTTTGGGTAAGTAATGGTAAGATTTACATTGGTTAGTTATTTGATATTCATTTAAGCCGAAGGCTACTAATGGGAGTTATTGCAATGGCCGATTGTAGGGGAGCAAAATAAATAGGTTGGTGACTAGTACTCAAGGGTATTAGGTAAGGCTTCCGGGTTAAATCTTAACCCCTTTTTGGTATGTTGGTTTTGGCCGAATAGGCCTTTGAGCACTAACTTTGACAAATGGCCGAATATAGGGGCAAAGACTTGAGTGTGGCCGACTTCTCTTTTCGGATTTAGACTCCTTGTTGGTGACAGGTGTGTACATACACACCATATAGCTTATTAACTATGTTAAGTAATGTGAATGTTATCTTGATTTATGTAGCAATGGCTTGAATACCATAACGGTATACGTGATGAATCAGGTAAGTACCTGTGCACATGATTTTGATATTTTATGCTTTTGGGAAGCATGTTGTGATAGTACATATGATAAATCTGTATATGACGACGTTGACCATGTGGGTTGATTGAGTGGAGAGGGCAAGATTGATCGTGCCGACGGGCACCGATGTTTTGGTAACACACATGACTGTGACTACGGTCACCGAGGTTTGGTACCTCCAGAGGTTTGGTACCTCATAGCGACTTGTCCCCGTGGTTAATACCACCGTGGGTTGGCCCCACTTGAGATATGGGATCGTCGCCGCTGATTTGGTATCACACGATGGGTTGGCCCCATCACCCGATTTGTGTCTACGGACACCGGTGCTTTGGTAGCACATCGTGACTATATGTCACCGGTGGTTTGGCACCACCAAAGTGGTTTGGTACCACAACGGGGTAGACAGTGGCGTATGGCTGGCTAGGTTGGGACACATGATAACTTGCATAATTAATTTGTTATATGTTGTGTATGAATATGTTTAAACCGGGGGAAGGGTTACATACTGAGTCTTGGTGACTCACCTTCTCCTTTACATTTTTCAGGTAACGAGTAGATCACGGATGTGGAGCCAGTGACTTTCGAGGTGGCCATGCAGTGAATTTAAACCGAATGGATTTTGGCTTTAGTTATTTTAATCTTTAGTTGATTTTATTTTGAATGTAATAAGGCCTCCTAATACTTTAGCTTTGTTTTTTTTTTATATTGCTGAATAATTTGCTTAAACTATTTTTACCAATATTACATTGAATGAACACGTTTTCGCAAAGTAAACGAAAATGTTTTTACCATGCCGACGGGCACATTTAAAACTCTAAAACAACTTGACCCAAATGATTTCCAAATTTAATCTAAGTAAGGTTTCATTAAGTCCACTAAAAAGAAGGGTTTTCAAAATTTAAGTCACTTTCAAAAAGGAACTTCAAAAATGTTTCACTGTAACGGACCAGATTCGGCCATAGCGTTTGGGCCGGGTTTGGGTCGTTACAACTATATGATAAATATTTAACTTGTTCTTAATTATGCGTTCTTAATTATTGTGTTGATATTTTCGGGATATTAATTCAAGTGTGATGTGCTTAGGTGGAGGAGCAAAAGTCCCTGCCTAAGAGTAGATCTAGCATAATTAAACGGAGTTGATCGCACGCCTAAAGATAGGGTGACGAGATTTTTCTGGATTAGGGTTAAACCTAATATGGGAGTCCATAGATCGAGTTAATGCAATTCTAGGGGTTTTAATTAGAAAGAGATTTCGATTAATCAACCTAGGGTTAGATGTTGTCGCCTTGAGAGAGGGATTAATATAACTTTGGGAATCTTACGGGTCAAGTCAAATGAATAAATCGTCTGGTTTAGAGTTAGATAGCAAGTGAAGTCTAGGTGGATTCTTCCTTGGGTGTCGTCTTAATCAATTGGTTTTTCCTCAAAGTTATTTTCCCAATCTCATTCTTCTTTGTCTTAGAGTCTTTAGTTTAGTTTAGTAGATAGTTAATTGTAGATTAGATAAATATCCACTTAAATCTTAGGCTAAATAATAAAAAGAGAGTTAGTATTAGTACTTTTGGTTCCTTTCGGTTCGACATTTCGGTCTTGCCTTAACTATATTACTGTTCGATAGGTGCGCTTGCCTCAAATCGTTGTCATAGTTAGTTTCCAGGTTCGATCATTCCTTATATAAATTTTAAGACTTTGACATTACGTGAAACAACGATCAAAATACTATGGAGATTTATTGCTTGGGGAATGATAGAAATAAAAGGAATGAAGTTTGGGAATCAAAATTAAATGAGAGGAGCTTTGGAATACAATAGACGGCAAAACAAAAATATGTAGAGAGACAAACTTGAGTTTTATAAAGATGAAGGGGAAAATAGGGTGAAAATTAAAATTTGGTTTAATTGCATTTTAAAAACTCATAATTTAGACCATTTTACAAACTAGCCCTTATTTCAAAATTGAAAGTCTTTTGAACATTATTTTCAAAAATTGTTTTAATTTCCAAAATGTTGTAGACAAAAACATTTTTGAATACCATGTTAACGAAATTCTCGAGCTCACTAGAGCTAAAATCCCCATTTTAGCCTTGAAACTTCTAGGCTCAATTTTGGGATGTGACAGAACTTGAGTATTGATGATGGAAAAGAAGATGGGTGGAGTGTTGCTGGTGAGGAAAAAACTCAAAAATCGGCCTATGAACTATGTCTTGTGGGTTGTTGTTTGATTGCCAGTGTGGTACATTTTCCAGCCATGAGAATACTATAGCCAACCTTTGGCATCCTATTAGAGGGGTAAAAATTTCAAATCTGGGAGGATATTGCACAAATGAAAAATAGAGCCCCTTGGACTTTTAATAATAATTTTTAGTCATTCATCAGTTGAAGGAAGATGAGGACCTGATACGGATCCATTTAGTGTTTGTGAAATTTTAGGTCCAAGTGCATGATTTGTCACCGGGTTTCTTTTCGGAAGTAATGGCAAGGCAATTTGGAAAATTTATTAGCAAAATTATTGAATAAGATATGAAGCAGGGTAGTGGGGGAATGATGAATTTCTTCAGGATTTGGGTGCGATTGGATGTCCAAAATCCGCTGAAGAGGAAGAAGAAATTAATTATCATCAAGGCATACATATGCTACTTTATATATGAGAAATTAACTTTATGTTGTTTCATATGTGGCATGTTAGGCCATGGTAATAGCTTTTGTCCTGTTCGGCTCAACCACGAGGGAAAGAAGATGCAGTTAGGGTGGGATATAACAACCCGATAGTCAGGGGTGTCGAAAAGTGTATTTTCGGGACTCCGTACCTGTACACCAGACCCGATAAAAAAACATTTACGAGGCTAGTTTAATAATGAATTAATTTTTGGATTAGTAAATTTCGTGAAATTAAGAGTTATTAAGGTATAGGGATTAAATCGTGTAAGGGTTAAAAGTTGAATTACAAATTGAAATAAACTGAAGGGGCGAAAGTAGCAATTAAACCATTTAACAAATGGTTGTGTATAGGTAGCCGAATATGGTTAAGTGTAAATGCATGTATATATATTATATATGTTATATTATAAAGTAATAATAATTATAATGATAATAAATAGTAATAATAATAATAATAATAATAATAATAATAATAATAATAATAATAATAATAATAATAATAATAATAAAGACCAAAACTATAACATGCAAACATTAAAGAAAGAAAGAAAAGGAGAAGAAGCTCACGACCTAAGGAGGTTTGAAGTTCAAATCCAAATTGGTTCGTGCAATTTAGTCCCTATACTTGTAATTTTTACGTTTTTGGAATCCCGGCACCTAGGTATTGTAACAGCCCGATTTAGGGGCTAGTTGGAACAGTGATCTTCAGATCACTAAATCCGAGGTTTGAGAAATTATTTTTCATGATATTTTATGAGTTAGAGTAAGATTGGATAAGTACATGAAAATTTTGGTATTTTAATTTTAGCGATTTCTTGCTTAATAGCAAAAAAGGACTAAATTGCATAAATTGTGAAAGTTCCATTTTATAAGCTAAAGGTGTTCGATAGCTAAAGAACATTAATTGGAGGTCTTTAAAGTGCAATTAGACCCCCAAGAATAGAGTGGCCGGCCATAAGAGACAAACAATGTCAAATTGGTCAAAGTTGTTAATAGTTGGTGGACTAAATTGATGTTTTATATTAAAATAAAGAAAAAGAAGATATCATCTCTCTCTCTTTTCTTCTCCACTGAAAATTGGCAGCAAACTAAGGGGTTTGAGAGTTCAAATTTTCAGCAAGCTTCTATCTTTGCTAGTAAGTATTCTAGTGATCATTTTTTTTAATAAAATTTGTACTTTTGGGATCCCTAAAGCTTAAGCTTTCTTAAGAGGGGACTATCTTGCAATATGGTGAAAAGTTTAGGGTTTTTCCATAAGAGCTTTTATGTTGTTTTTTGCATTTTATGGAAGATAATAAGTCATAGTTGTTAGATAAACAACTTTTGTAAGAGGTGTTACCATGAAAACACCAAAAAAGACCTTTTTGTAAAGGTTGCAAAATTTGTTGTAAACGTGTGAAATGTTGGGTTTTGATGATAGCCATAAGAGAAATAAATGTTCACCTAGGCTTGTTGAAGGTATAAATTTGATTAGAATTGGTTTTCGAGTCTAGGGGTAAAATGGTCATTTTGCCAAAGTCTGAGGGCAAAATAGTAATTTTGCCAAAGCATGATTATTAAAATGCTTTTATTAATGTGATGATTAAAACGAGCTAATTTGCTATTATAGAGCAAGAAGAACCAAGGGTCCACCTCGATCGGGGAAAGAATAGAGTTTCGAACTAGATCGACGATCTAGCTTATTTTGAAACCGAGGTAAGTTTGTATGTGATAATTCAATATTTATGCTAGCATGTTTGAGAATGGCTGATTTTATAATTACATTCTATGAAATTGAGTATTAGTGTTATATGAGAAAGATGATAAAAGTTGAGATGTTGAAGTCTGGTGGGGCTATAATAAGTGTGAAAATGCTATCATCAAGATATGAGATGAACAAGGTCCCGTGTAAGACCATGTCCAGGACATGGCCTCGGCACCGAATTGAGATTCTGTATAAGACCATATTTGGGATATGGCTTCGGTATTGAGTATGAGAATCGTATAAGACCATATCCAGGATATGACATCAATGCTTAATGAGGGATTCAGTATAAGACCTTATGGGGATATGGCATCGGCACTCAGAAATGACCCCATGTAAGACCACATCCGGGATGTGGAATTGGTTCGTGTTATGCTAATGTTTATGAATATACATCCTTGAGTATCCCTAGTGAATTATCTGGATGAATTGATTAGCTTAGAAATGGTGAAGAGGATTTTACTAAAGTTGTTTGATTGAGTTAAAACAGGTACTCGTGGGTAATTCACAGAGAATCAATTACCATATGAGTTTAAATGGAAACTTTTTATGTTGAAATGAAATTTTATAGCCCGATGTGATAAGTTTAAGCAAGTTAAGTTAGGTGATGTCTCATATCCGATTTTGGCTTCGCACACAGGTAAGAGGTATTATATTTATTGGTATCAGAGCTATGATTTAGTCGATTCTAGGACTAACGTAGCGTAAGTATGAGTCTAGCTATACATGCCATACATAAAAGTACTTGTGTAATGATAGTGTGCTGGTTCATGACGTTTTAAATTGCATTTTTATATAGTAAATGGATCCTAATCCCGACCGAACTGCAGTTGATGATGCTGTAAGGAACGCGTTGGCTCCCGTGCAAGGGACCATGCCAGTAGATAGTAGACCAGAGACCTTGGGTCAAGGAGAAGTGGCCCGAGAAGCCTTTCTCTATATGATGAGTAACTGGTACACTGAGTTCATTCTAGCAAATCCTAACGCTTAATCCCCTCCACCCCCACCTATTCGTCAACCCGCTCCTGTAGCTCTTCAAGTGGTTGAGGTAGTAAGAAGAGAAAGACCTCCGGTCGATAAGATCCGGAAACAAGGAGCAGAGGAATTTTGGGCTAGTAAGGACGATGACCCAGAAAGGGCAGAATTCTGGCTTGAGAATACCATCAGAGTATTCAATGAATTGTCCTGCACACCTGAGGAGTGCCTAAAGTGTGTGGTATCTCTTTTGAGAGATTCGGCCTATCAATGGTGGAACACCCTTGTGTCGGTGGTACCAAGGGAGAGAGTTAGCTGGGAATTCTTCCAAAAGGAATTCCGGAAGAAGTATATCAGCTAGAGATTCATCGACCATAAGAGAAAAGAGTTCCTGGAATTAAAGGAAGGCCGAATGACAGTGACCGATTATGAATGGAAGTTCGTAAGGCTTAGCAAGTATGCCCGTGAGTGCGTGTCTATCAAAGCTATCATGTGCAAGAGATTCGAGGATGGGCTAAATGAGGATATCCGTTTATACGTCGGAGTCCTCAAACTAAAAAAATTTGTAGTGTTGGTGTACAGAGCCTGTAAGGCTGAATAATTGGCTAAAGTGAAAAGAAGAGCTGAGATTGAGTCTCGTGACTCAAGGAAAAGAGAACTGAATAAGTCACTCCAATTCTTATCTAAGAAACAAGGGATTTCGCTACTTGATCAGCCACTTCAGCTGGGTTTTCAAACCGAAGTAAAGGTAATCAGTTCTCGGGGTCTAAAGCCCAGACTACATCGTTGCTGGTGTTGGAAATGCTCAACTGAGTAGACCGGAATGCCTGTAATACGGCAGACATCATTCTGGTGATGTCGAGCAAATGAAAAGGCTTGTTTTAGATGTGGGTCCTTTGACCATTTTATCAGAGACTGCCCCGAGGTGGGCGAGAAAGAAAAGTCTCAGAATACAAGACTGGGAAGTGTTGCTAGAGGAAGACTGCAGAGAAACCCGAGAAATGAAATGAGTAACAAGAATCCATCTAGAGAACAGACTGTAAGAGTCGAGGGTAGAGCACCGGTGAGAACATATGCCATTCATGCTCGTGAAGAGGCATTTTCCCCTGACGTAATCACGGGGTACATTTTCTCTTTATGATACTCGTGTTATAGCTTTAATAGATCCGGGATCTACCCACTCATACATATGCATGAATTTAGTCTCTAGCATGAACATGCCCATAAAGTCTACTGAATTTATAATAAGAGTGTCTAATCCCCTAGGCAAGTATGTATTAGTTGATAGAGTATGCAAAAGTTGCCCTTTGATGATTAGGGGTCATTGTTTCCCGATTGATCTTATGTTATTGTTGTTTGATGAGTTTGATGTCATCCTTGGGATGGATTGGTTAGTTACTCATGGTGTAATTGTGAATTGTGGAAAGAAGCTTATTGAGTTGAAAAATGAAAAGGGGGATTTTATTCATGTTGAATTAGATAAGCAAGATAGATCACCAGTAGTGATATCATCCTTGTCAACACAGAGGTATTTAAGAAAGGGGTACGAGGCTTACCTTGCCTTGGTGATGAATGCTAAAGAGACTGATTTGAAAATTGAGTCGGTACCCATAGTATGCGAGAATCCAGATGTTTTCCCAGAAGAATTGCCAGGGTTACCTCCGATTATAGAGATTGAATTTGGAATTGAGTTAGCTCTAGGCACTGCCCCTATTTCTATTATTCCATATAGAATGGATCCAACCGAGCTAAAAGAGTTAAAAGCACAGTTGCAAGAACTAACGATAAAGGTTTTGCAAGACCGAGTTTTTCTCCATGGGGTGCTCCCGTTTTATTTGTGAAGAAGAAAGATGGTTCTATGAGATTATGCATAGATTATCGGCAGCTCAACAAGGTAACTGTGAAGAACAAGTATCCGTTGCTGAGAATCGATGATTTATTTGATCAATTGAAGGAAGCCACAGTATTTTCCAAGATAGATCTGAGGTCCGGGTACTATCAGCTGAGAGTCAAGGACTCAGATGTACCGAAAATCGCATTTAGGACTAGGTATGGCCACTACGAATTTTGGTCATGCCTTTTGGTCTAACGAATGCCCCTGCTATTTTATGGACCTGATGAATTGTATTTTTCGACCATACTTGGATAAATTTGTAGTAGTCTTCATCGATGACATCCTGATCTACTCTTGAGATGAGAATGAACATGCCGAGTAGTTGAGTATGGTTCTGCAAAAGTTGAGGGATAAACAAGTGTATGCTAAGTTCAGCAAAAGTGAATTTTGGCTTAAGGAAGTAGGATTTTTGGGGCACATTGTCTCGAGAGATGGGATTAGAGTCGGCCCAAGTAAGATTTCAGTGATAGTTGATTGGAAGCCACTTAGGAACGTAACTGAGGTTAGGAGCTTTCTGGGCCTAGCCGGTTACTATAGGCTTTTTGTCAAGGGTTTTCCATGATAGCTACCTCAATGACGAGATTATTGCAAAAAGATGTGAAGTTTGATTGGACCAAAAAGTGTCAACAAAGTTTTGAGAAACTAAAGGTGTTGTTGACTGAGGCTCCCGTTTTGGTGTAACCTGAACCGAAAAGAGAATTTATGGTTTACAGTGATGCATCCTTAAATGGATTGGGTTGTGTACTTATGCAAGAGGGTAAGGTGATTGCCTACGCCTCTAGACAATTAAAGCCACACGAGAAAAATTACCCGACCATGATTTAGAGTTGGCTGCCATTGTTTGCTTTGAAGATATGGAGACACCATTTATATGGAGAAAAGTGTCATATTTTTACCGACCATAAAAGCCTAAAATATTTGATTACTCAAAAGGATTTGAATTTGAGGCAAAGAAGGTGGTTGGAGCTGATTAAGGATTATGAGTTAGTGATTGACTACCATCCGGGAAAGGTGAACGTAGTCGCTGATGCTTTGAGCAGAAAATCGTTGTTCGCGCTGAGAGCCATGAATACTCAGATGGCTTTGTTGGATGATGGTTCTATTCTAGCCGAGCTAAGGGCTAAACCATTATTTCTTCAAGAGATTTGTGAAGCTCAGAAAGAGGACGACAACTTACAGGCTAAAAGAGTTCTTTGTGAGTCAAATGTTGAGTTAGACTTTTGGGTAAATCCTGATGGATGTTTGACATTTTGAAATAGGGTTGTGTACTTAGAAACGATGAACTTATTCATAAGATTTTGCATGAAGTGCATAGTGGATGTTTAACTGTGCACCCGGGTAGAATGAAGATGTACATGACTTGAAGAAATGGTATTGGTGGCCTAGTATGAAGAAGGACATTTCCGAGTTTATGTCGAGATGCTTGATTTGTCTACAAGTGAAGGCTAAACACCAAGTACCTTCGGGTTTACTTCAGCCCATTATGGTTCCTAAGTGGAAGTGGGACCGTATTACTATGGATTTCGTTATGGGCTTACCGTTAACGCTAAAGAAGAAAGATGCGGTATGGGTCGTGGTTGATAGACTCACGAAGTCAGCCCATTTCATACCAGTGTGGGTTGACTACTAGCTTGATAAATTGGCGGATCTGTATGTGGCAGAGATAGTGAGGCTTCATAGAGTGCCGTTATTAATTATTTTGGATAGAGATCTGAGATTCACGTCACGGGTTTGGAAAAAGTTACAAGAGGCCTTAGGCATAAAATTGAGTTTTAGTACAACATTCCATCCGCAAATTGACGAGCAGTCGGAAAGGGTGATACAGATACTTGAAGACATGCTTCGATGTTGTATTTTGGAGTTCCAAGGTAATTGGGAAAAATACTTATCGTTGGTGGAATTCGCCTACAGCAACAGTTTTCAGTCAAGTTTAAAAATGGAGCCTTATGACGCATTGTATGGGAGTAAGTGCCGAACGCCCTTGTATTGGACGAAACTCAAAGAGAAACAGATACACCGGGTTGATTTGTTCAGGGAAACTGAAGAGAAAGTAAAAGTGATACGTGACTGTCTGAAAGTCGCCTCAAATAGACAAAAGTCCTATTCGGATTTAAAAAAGAAAGAGATTGAGTTTTAAGTAGGTGATAAAATGTTCCTAAAAGTATCACCTTGAAGGAAAGTCCTTAGATTTGGCCAGAAAGGCAAACTAAGCTCGTGTTTTATCAGACCTTATGATGTTACCGAGAGGACAGGATCGGTAGCTTATCGTTTGGCCTTGCCACCTGTGCTAGAAAAGATTCACGATGTTTTCCACGTGTCCATGTTATTGCGATACCGTTCGGACCCTTCACATGTAATAGTACCAACAGAGTTAGAAATCCAACTGGATTTGTAACAGCCCAATTTAGGGTCTAGTCAGAATAGTGGTGCGAGACCACAAATTTGAAGTAGAAATATGTGTTTAAATTATTTTTCAAGGCTTATGAGGTATTTGCATAATTGTGTGAAAATCTCATGAAGAAATTTTATTAATTAGTGAATAAATTGTCCATTAGGACTAAATTACAATGATTAGAAAACATGAGTTTCTAAAAGTTTTAAGTATGAAATAGCATCACAAAAATATTTTGAAGTCCTTATTTAGCAATTAGACCATTATATAATAAGATGGACAAAAATGGACATGGGAAGGAAAAATCTCAGGAAAGAACATTAGGGCATTTTGGTTATTTGGTTAATTAATGAATTAAAAAGGGAAAAATAAGTCAAAATCTTGTTTATCTTCTTCCTCTAAGTGCCAAATTTTGTAAGGACTCCATAGCTTCATTTTCAAGCTCAAAGTAAGTGCATCCTAGCCCCGTTTTTAATGTTCTTCATATTTTTGAAATCCTTGTAGCTCGATTTAGCTATTTTTAGCTATATTTTGAGTTAGGTTCATATTAAAAAATTTACCCATGTATGACATGCATGTATTTTGATGTTTTTGGAAGATTATGAAAGTTTGATGTAGGATAAACATCTTTTTCTAAGTGATTTTCATGAAGAATGCATGTAAGGACTAAATTGCAAAAGTTATGAAAATAGTCATACATGAGTGAAATAGTGGAAATTGAATGTTGTTATAGTTGAGAATATGATTTGGCTAGGCTTGAAATGTAAGAAAGTTGAATGAAAACCATTTTACGAGCCTAGGGGCAAAAGTGTAATTATGAGAAAGTTTAGAGGCAAAATTGTAATTTTGCCAAAGTATGAGTTATGAGTCAATTTAGTCAATGTGAATATTAAACAAGTTAAATTGTCATTATAGATTAAGAAACATGAAGCCCGGACTGAAACCAAGGCAAAAACAAGGTTGAGGGCTAAATTGCACAACTCTACACATTTTGAGTACCGAGTATGAATTTTAATCTACATATTACTTTTATAATTAAATTACTTACTATGTTGTACAATGTACATTATTTTCATGAAGTTGATTAACAATGCCTAATAAGGAAATCAATGAGAATAAGTAAGTAAAAGTCCCGATTGAGAATTTGGAATGACGAGGATACCTATGTCACTACATGAGATAAGGAAAGTCTGCGTAAGACCATGTCTGGGACATGGCATCGACATTAAGGAATGTAGGTCACGTGTAAGACCATGTCTGGGACATGGCATCAACATCGAATAAGGAAGGTCTCGTGTAAGACATGGCATCGACACTTTACGAGGAAGGTCCCATGTAAGTCCATGCCAAGGCTTGGCATTGGTGAGTTCATAAGGCAAGGATACCATGTAAGACCATGTCAAGACATGGCAATGATAAGTTTCCAAGGAAACATATAAGGAAGATCTCGTGTAAGACCATGTTTGGGACATGGTATCGACATCAAGCTAAGGAATCCCGTGTAAGACCATATCTGGGATATGGCATCGATATCACAAGGCGATCCCATGTAAGACCATATCTGGGATATGGCATTGGCATCAAGACACATGTTTGACGAGATTGAGTATCCTCCGACATTCCGAGTAATTTAATGGGCAAAAGCGACAAGTATGAAAAAAGTAACAATAAAGCTAAGTAAGCAAATTAATACAAGTCAAATTATTTAAGGATGATAAAGAATTCTACCTGAGTTAAGGAAGATAATGATTTGATGTCCATATCATATTAGCAAAGTGCTAATCTATGTAATTAAGTGATACAAATACCCTAATTTAATTACAAGTATGAAATTATAATGTGGTAAGTGATAGGAAAGAGTAAGTAAGCTCAAGCCCTTGAAATTTATGTTGCTTTAGTCTAAGATGGATGAGTTTATTTTTGAGTATGTATATGGTTATATAAATTTCATGCAAACTTACTAAGCTAAGAGCTTACCCTTTTCTTTCCCTTTTTCCTTGTAGATTCGCCAAGGTAGCTCGGGGATCATAGAAGTCGGAGCTCGGATCACACTATCAGCCACTATTTTGGTATAGCAAAGTTAAATTAATTTTGAGTATGGCATGTATAGGTGTTTGATCATTTTGGTCATGCCATATTATGAGCTAAAGGCTTGGTTAGTAAGATGATGTATTCTTTTGTATATGGCCATTAGAAATTGGTCAATATTTGTTAAGTTATATACCTTTTCATGATGATAAGTTTATGCATTTAAGTTATTGTGATGGATGGAACAGTTGAGTTGCTTGAGATTGTATAAGTGTGTTTATGTTTCAGGGTGGCAATTTGCTTGGAAAATAGCCTTATAATTGTCCACACAGGTAGACACATGGGCGTGTGTCTAGGCCGTGTGTGGCACACGGTCAGCCCCATGGGTGTGTTGATAGGGCGTGTGTCCCCTGCATTAAATTACGAAAATATGATTCGTCACACGAGCCAGTACACAGGCGTGTGCCATGGCCGTATGCCAATAAGGGTTTGATGACATCATAAACAGGGAGCTCCAGGGGTAGGAGACACGGGTGTGTCTAGGCCGTGTGAAGGACACGGGTTATAGACACGGGCGTGTGATCAAGTGTGTAAAATAAGTCAATGTCGTACACGGGCATGTCTTAGGGGCACACGAGCGTGTCCCTTGGAGAACACGAGCGTGTGGCCCCTTGTTTAGACAAAAAAAATTTTAAGGAGCGCAAAAGTTTCCGGTTGAATCCCGAAACCTTCTGGAAGTATGTTTAAGGCCTCATGGGCCCATGAAATGTATGTTATTAATAAGAAAGAAAAGTTTTAAGATGGAATGAAATTTATAGCCCGATAATACAAGTTCAAGTAAAGTTAAGTACAGTAACACCTCGTATCCTGTTCCGGTGTCGGACATGGGTAAGGGGTGTTATAGGACTTGACATGGTGAAAAGCCGGTTAAGATTTTGGTGCGAGACGTCAAACAGTTAAGAAAAAAAAAGTATAGCCATTGTGAAAGTACTATGGCATAGATATGGAATAGAAGAGGCTACGTGAGAGCCCGAGGAGACTATGAGAAACCAATATCCCAACCATTTCACCAATAAGATTTTCGGGGATAAAAATCCTTAATGGGGAGAATTGTAACAGCCTGATTTAGGGGCTAGTCAGAACAGTGATCTCGGGATCACTAAATCCAAGGTTTGAGAAATTATTTTTCATGATATTTTATGAGTTAGAGTATGATTGTATAAGTACATAAAAATTTTGGTATTTTAATTTTAACAGTTTCTTGCTTAATCGCAAAAAAGGACTAAATCGCATAAAGTGTGAAAGTTCCATTTTATAAGCTAAAGGTTTTCAATAGCTCAATAACATTAATTGGAGGTCTGTAAAGCGCAATGAGACACCCAAGAATAGAGTGGCCGGCCATAGGAGACAAACAATGTCAAATTGGTCAAAGTTGCTAATAGTAGGTGGACTAAATTGATGTTTTATAATAAAATAAAGAAAAAGAAGATATCATCTTTTTCTCTTTTCTTCTCCACTGAAAATTGGCAATAAACTAAGGGGTTTGAGAGCTCAAATTTTAAGCAAGCTTCTCTCCTTGCTAGTAAGTATTCCAGTGATCATTTTTTTGATAAAAATTGTACTTTTGGGACCCCTAAAGCTTAAGCTTTCTTAAGAGGGGACTATCTTGCAATATGGTGAAAAGTTTATGGTTTTTCCATGAGAGCTTTTAAGTTGTTTGCTGCATTTTTAAGGAAGAAAATAAGTCATAGTTGTTAGATAAACAACTTTTGTGAGAGGTGTTACCATGAAAACACCAAAAAAGGACCCTTTTGTAAAGGTTGCAAAATTTGTTGTAAACATATGAAATGTTGGGTTTTGATGATAGCCATAATAGAAATAAATGTTCACATAGGCTTGTTGAAGGTAGAAACTTGATTTAGAATTAATTTCCGAGCCTAGGGGTAAAATGGTCATTTTGCCAAAGTCTGAGGGCAAAAAAGTAATTTTGCCAAAGCATGATTATTAAAATGCTTTTATTAATGCGATGATTAAAATGAGCTAGTTTGCTATTATAGAGCAAGAAGAACCAAAGGTCCACCTCGATCGGGGAAAGAATAAAGTTTCGGACTAGATCGACGATCTAGCTTATTTTGAAACCGAGGTAAGTTTGTATGTGATAATTCAATATTTATGCTAGCATGTTTGAGAATGGTTGATATTATAATGACATTCTATGAAATTGAATATTAGTGTTATATGAGAAAGATGTTAAAGTTCGGTGGGACTATAATAAGTGTGAAGATGGTATCATCAAGATATGAGATGAACAAGGTCCTGTGTAAGACCATGTTCGGGACATGGCCTTGGCACTGAATTAAGATTCCGTATAAGACCATATTTGGGATATGGCTTCGGTATTGAGTATGAGAATCGTATAAGACCATATTCGAGATATGGCATTGATTCTTAGTGAAGGATTCCGTATAAGACCATATTCGGGATATGGCATCGGCACTCAAAAATGACCCCATGTAAGTGAATATACATCCTTCAGTATCCTTGTTGAATTATCGGGATGAATTGATTAGCTTAGAAATAGTGAAGATGATTTTACTAAAGTTATTTGATTGAGTTAACACAGGTACTCGTGAGTAATTTAGGGAGAATCAATTACGATATGAGTTTAAATGGAAACTTTTTATGTTGAAATGAAATTTTATAGCCCGATATGATAAGTTTAAGCAAGTTAAGTTAGGTAATGTCTCATATCTGGTTTCGGCTTCAAACACGGGTAAGGGGTGTTACAGGTATACCCAACCCGTGTTGTAATTTTTATCATTGTTCAAGATTTTAGATGTTGACACTGTTGAATAGTTTAATTATTAGGGGTTAAATTAATAGATTTTTAAGTTAGAAATGGAAAATGACTAAATTGTGGAATAAATTGTTGATTTTGAGCAATAGGAACTAAATTGTGAAAAATTTGAAATTAAGGGGTCAAATTGGAAAAGGGAAAGCTAAATATAGTTAGAGTGAAATTAGTATAAAAATATAAAGTTAAATGTGAAGGTTAAAATTTGTCTCGGTTCAGGGACTAAATTAAAAAAATAAGCAAAATATAATGTGAAAATTGAAATTTAATGTTAAATTGAAATGTGTAATATTAATGTGATTTAATTGTTTTATTCCGTAGCTAACGTCGTACCGGAATCGTCGAGTAAAAAGGGGAAGGATAAAATCGACGTCGAATAGCTCGGAATTCATGGTTTGTGTTTCTATAATTCGAATTAAATTGTAGATTGTTGTATATTTAATTGTTTGCATATGATAAGCATTTGAGGTGAGTACTTTGGTACTTTGGGGTTGAATTGAATCCATTGTGGATTTGAAAAGGATTGATTTTGTGTATTATGAAAGATGATGATTATATGAATATTGAATTGACTATATGTTATAATGTGTATATATGTGAAATTGAGATATTGGCTGTATTGAAAAGTGAAATGAAACCCTATTAACTTTATCAGGATGAGTCAGATATAGATGGCATGCCGTAGGATAGGAAGAGTTCATGGATTACTTCCACCTCGAGTCAATGAGGCACTGGGTGCTAATTTGCTTCAGTTTAACTGATGAGACACTAGGTGTCAATTTATATAGCACTGGGCACAGTTATTACTTCGATTTATCCAATAAGGCACTGGGTGCCAAACTGGTGTGTTGGTTGGATCCGTGTATCCGTATGAGTCTGAGTCCTGTTAACAAGGGAAAATAAAATAATAATTTATGTTATTGATATTGAACGACAAAAACGAGAAATGAATATGAGATGAGAAAATATTGAAATGGCAAATTTAAGCAATGAATATGAGATGAGAAATGAAACATGAAATGATGAAATGAGATGTTAAACTTGAAATGAATTCAAGTATTGATCAAAGAGATGAATCATGTCATTGCATGAGTTGAAATATTCAAATGTTATATGAAATGCCATTGATATATATATATACTTGAATATGTGGAATTTTAGTGGATGTAATAAAGAATGAGAATATTTGTATTATTGATTTAAAACATAAGTGCTTAACATTTCTTGTTATATTCTCACATTTTGATTTCTCATATTAAGTTATATTGTTCAGATTATAGAAATACCATTGAGTTTTACTTAGCGTGTAATTATGTTTTTTTGTGCATAGGCTAGGTACTTTTTGATGTGGCGCAGACCCGGCATCAAACAAAAAATCTCAAGCTCAAGTGTGGTGATATCTTATTTTGTAATGGCATGTACCTAGGGAGTCTTTTGTTTATATTGTTTATAAGTTGTTGTTATCTTAGTTGCTAGTGAAATGATGGTTAAATGTGTATATGGTTATGGTTGAGGCTATAGTCCAATTATGGTAAATGTGATATGAATGAAAGTCTTGAATGTTTGATGTGTTGATGATGTATTTGAGGATACATTGATTAGGCATATTACATGATGAATTTGTTATATTTTGGGCATGTTTAATCGTGTTTTGAGTATGTTAAACTATTGGTAAATGAGTTGCTTAGTGTCAAAGCAAGTAGGAAATGATAAACTTGAGTTTTAAAGTACTTTTAGGTGCACATGGGTATGTGTCTCAAGTTAGTGAGTTATACAGGCAAGAACACAACCTGGGACACGGCCGTGTGTCCCAACTTTGAGAGTCACATGGCCTGGCCACACGACCGCGTGTCCCCTATTTTTAGGAAATTAAAAAATGACCTAAACTTCTAGAATTGTTTTGAATTAGTCCCTACCTATTTTTAAAGTATTTTTTGGGTCTCGTAGACTCGAAATAAGGGCTGTAATAGTAACTTTTACTCTGAATTGGAAAGGATTAGCAAACCTATATTAGGTGCATTTTACTAACATTATCGAAGATAAATTAAAAAGATAATCATTTACAGATTACAGACCAAGACTATGATGCGAATAATTGGAATAGTCTTGTATGTATCCAACTTCTGACATTCAAGAAGAGATAAATAGTGATAAGAGTGTAGACAGTGGAAGACCAAGTTTAGCTTTGCATAGCATGAATCATTATTCAATTGTATAATATTATAGTATGATAGGATTTGATTGTTTTTGACCTGCCCCTGTATATTATATTGTTAATGGCTAGTATATATGTGTAATTATGATTTATTAATTGTTTGAAGTGTTAGTAATGCTCGTGACCCTAATTTGACGACAGAGAAGGGTTATGGGTGTTACATGGGATCTCTCTTTGCGTGCGTCATCTAGAAGGGCATCTATCGGCGGTAGTGTTTGGCTCTGGGTGGAAGGAGATGGCAAATTTTGTGGGGGCAAATATGGGAAGGCAAAATTTAAGTAGGAAGGGTCTATCTAGCAGCAAGAGTTGGGCAGGGAAGGAATGGCTAGTGGATTTGGCTTAGTGTCAATGAAGCATGACTAGAAAGAAAACCCATTAGAGATAGTAGATGGAAAGAAGAGGCCTAGGTCTGAAAACATGATTTCCAAAGTTTCAAGTTTATTAAATCGCGTGGAAAATATTGTTAGAGGTGAAAATGTTCAAACTTTACAGATATTGGCGGCTGCTCATAGGTAAGCTAACCGAACGCCATGAAAATGATCAGTTGGAATGTTCGCAGTTTGGGGAACCCGTGGATAGTTCATCGACTTTAACACATGCTAAAGATTTATCATCCCCAACTTGTCTTCTTCATGGAGACATAGCTTAGTACCGACAGGATGGAAAAGGTATGGATTAGATGCAGGGTATTGATATTTCTTATACTAGAATCAATATTTATTGAATAGTACCGATACTCATAGAAATATCGATACTCATAGAAGTATTGCTACCAAATGCCAAAATATCGATACCTGAGTTTAGTAATGGTAAAAATCTATCTTTAAAATGTCTATTTCATGCCCAAAATTCTATTTCATGCCCAAAACACCTAAAATTCAAATGATATTCTTTAGACACAATTAGAGACCTAAAATCATTAATAAAAAACATACTAACTCATAACCAAGTATCATTGAACTCAACTAACTACCATTATAGCAGTTTCAATACTATTTCTACCAAATTTATCACATTCATACTATACCAATATGCCCTCAATGGAAACTCAAATAATCAATCAAACATGGATTCATTCAACCATTCAAACAATCCCACATTTGACTCCATGTCTACCATATAACTTATGCACTAAGTTTTACGATACATTACTTTATAATCATGCATTAGCCAAACCTATCACCTAGTATAACATTTCCACAACCATCAAGCCATTATGAAATCAACCAAGACTTTTAGCAAAATAAAATCAACATGACCATTTTCCAACCAGCCATATGCATTATATACATGAACTCTAAATTACCAACAAAAGTCCAAAACCAAAACATTATAACCAAAATGTTATCATTGGTACATGCCAAGACCAGAAAGAACGCATCACCAACTCTTGAGTTCGGGATGGTCTCTAGATGATGAAGTTCACAATCGAGTCAAAATGTACCTAACCTACGCACAGAAACAAAATTGTACACTGAGTATACTTAGTGGTATTTCTATAATTCGAATATTGAAATTTAACCTATCATAATGATGCATAAATTAAAATAAATAACGAGATGCAAGATAATAATTTTTGTATACCAATTCACTTACTCTTTTCTTAATACTATCACATTATTACCAATATTAGAACAAGGCAAAATCATTTCTTGTATCAATTAGTAATTCAAAAAATATACTAGCACATTCCATCACATATTCAATTTTCATGATTTCATAGTTCATAAGTAATCTATGATCATATCTCATTCCACAACACAACAAATATGCAGATCCAACCAACACAATAAATCGGCACCTAGTGCCTAACAGAAAAATTCGTAATAATAAATTGTGCCCTGCGCTCGTCGGTAAAGACCGACTAAAAAAATGTACCCAACACTAATTGCTATAACTGACAAATGGGGTGCCCAGTACTCCCCACACATAGTCGTATAACCCTAAACTCTTCTTACCTTATGGCATGCCAATTATACCCAACTCTGCCTGAACATTTAATAGGTAACATGTTTCTCAATTCCATTCAATGTACTAAATATTCAATATCAAGCCATGTTTCCATCACTTCATAATCCATTATCATGCATTTCTCAACATTGTTCATTCCTCATACCAATTCACTGTACGTTATTTTCATAGCCATCAATTAAGTTTATTTCCACAACTAATCATTCAATCATATCCATTCAATTCAATTAGTATTTCACACATATTTCCAAAGAACTAACTCACCAAATATGCAATGTTTATATGCAACAATTGAAATAGTTCATATTATAGAAATACAAACTATGAACTCCGAGCTATTCGTCAACAACCTTATCTTTTCCTTTATTTTTTGAGGGATCCAAGTCGACATTAGCTATGGATTAAAACAAATAATAAATTTCATCAATACACAGCCAAATCCACATTCAATTTCTAATTTATGAAACTATTACATTTTATTCAATTTAGTCCCTAAAATCGGGACTAACATAACTTTCACAATTAACCTCAAATGTTTATACTAATTTCACTTTAGACCTAATTTAACTCCTTATTTCTCATTTTTATCCAAAAATTTTGAAATTGATCCAATTTAGTCCATACAGCAAAAAATCATCAACTAACTTTACAATTTAGTCCTTTTTCAATTCTAAACTTAAAACCTATCAATTTAACCACTAGAACTTCTATCCATCAAAGGAAACATCCTCAATCTTTAACAGTACCAAAAAAAGAAGACATGCTTTAGCTAGCTTAAGCTATCGGGATTCTGAAAACATAAAAATTACAAGAAAATAGACTAAATTGAAGCTTGAAATTAAAAACCCTAAATTGCACGTTGTCTTCTTCTTCTCCCCCTTTAGATCAATTTTGCATGAAGAAATTTTTAATCTTTCCACTATCTTTGTTTTATTATAATATATGCTTCATTATATTATTAAATTTTATAATTTATGGTATTTTCAACAAATAAGTCATGTTACTGTCCACTTTAATAAGAACAAAGGTTTAATTGCCTATTAAGCCCCTTACTAGAGTTCCAATTAAAAATTCCTTAAGAAATCACACTTTTATTACTTACATGATTTAGTCCCTGTACGCTAAATAAGCCCTAATTTAATAAAATTACTTGACCGAAATTCAATTCACTTCAATTATAACTCTGTAAATATTTAATAAAAATATTTACGAGTTTGATTAATGAAATCAAGGTTCCAAAACCGTACTTTCTGACATCACTGACTTTTGGGTCGTTATAATAAGAGTTAAATGAGTCTAGTTTGGAGATGGACAGGATTTTATGGTGCTCATAGTAGCAGAAATTGAGTGGGGTCTTGGAATTTTTTAAAAAACCTTAAAAGATCCAAGAATTTACCATGGTTTTAAGTGGGGATTTTGATGAAATTTTATTTGTATATGAGAAGAGTGGGGGTATCCTGAGGGAGGAAGGTCGAATGAAAGAATATTGTTTAGAGGATATTAGTTTTTCAAGTCCGTGGTTCATGTCCGCCTCCAGACATGCCAACATCTAAAATAGAAATCCTGCACAAAAGATGTGAAAAAGCAGTATCTGTAAGTATATGGGTCAAGTTGTAATATAATTACAATGGAGTAAGTAAGTACTCTGAGGATCGTACCCAAGGGAAAGGAACACTAAATTAATTCTAATCTAAGTATAAATAGATCTAACTAATACTCTATTCAAATTATAGTATGAAGGATTAAAAGAAAGGCTTTTGATAAACTATATTAAAAATAATAAGGAAGTAAATAAATGAAAAGTAAGAAATCAAATAAGAAAATATGTATCAAATTTGAGCATGGGTGATTAGCTCGCTTTGGCAGTCATAATCAACTATCATCTCGGGCTTTCTTGTTCAATCAACTAGTCAATACCCCAGTAGGATCTTCTGATACGTTTACTAAAATATCGAGTCGAAAAAAACTACTTATCTTTCGATCTCACAGTCCGGACCGGTTCAGCGTTAAGGGGTTCACGGATAGGCAATACTAAATTTATGTTAATTCCCAACTTGATGATTTCCTAGGGTTTTAGGCCTAGTGTTTAGATTCTTCCTTTCCTGAACAGCTAATTCGTTAAGAAATTCCTACAAAATAGTTAATTATTAATATCTCCACTCGTAATCTCCCACATAAGGATTAATTCCTCATGGATCTAGGAAACAATATAAACTTGAATGAAAGAATAAACATAAAGAAAAATTTCAAGAATAGATTTTATAAGAAGCCTGATTTTGTATTAAGAGCAGAATCCTCATAGAGTTTGACAGTAATTCCAAAATTTAATTTCTTCACAAAAGTAAATGGTAAGAATAGAAATCTAAAACCTAAGTAAAGAGAAACCTAAAAACTAAATCTACAGAGAAAATTATACAATCTGAATGGTGTCTTTAATGTGTGTAAAATAAGCCTATTTATAGACTTGAGGGTGGTCGTCGTCCTCAACCCTAGGCCAACTGCTGTCCTCGTGTTTAATGTTTGATTGTGCAGACTAAAATGCCCTTGGCTTGTAATTATTTCCAGTATAAAGGCGATGTCGCCACACACCAGGTCCTGTGTCAGACATTGAGGGCAATATGCTAAGTTTCTTGATGTCTTCAGGGGTATTTCACGACATCCTTAGGCTGTGTCGCGACATTGGATGTAGTCTTGGATTTTTCTGATTCTTTGTAATAGCCCGTTATTAGTCAAATTAGAACAGTGGTTTCGGGACCACAAATACAAAGTCAAAATAATTATTTTATTATTATTTTAATGTCTACAACATTAAAATATGTCTGCGTGAAAATTTCGTTAAGGAATTTTATCGTTTGAATCCTTAATTTAATAAAAAGGACTAAATCGCGTAAAGTGCAAAAGTGATGTTCTAATAGCTAAAGGTGTCAAATAGCTATAGAACCTTTAACTAAAGGTCCTTATGTGGTAATTATCCCAATTGTGAGTTAGTGGATGATATTTGGTTTGGCATTTGTGTAAATATGAATTTTTTTAATGGCAAATTAGTAAAAAGATAAATCATGTTTAATTAAATAAAACCAAAACCAAATTTCATCTTTTATTTTCTATTCTCCACCGATTATAGAAGAACAACTAATGATTTTTGTGCTAAAATTTAGGCAATCTCATGTTCTTCAATTAAGGTATGATTTTTGTCCCGTTTTTAATGATTTCTACGTTTTTTGAGATCGTTGCAACTAGGTCTAGCTAGCTCAGGGACTAATTTGCAAAATTGTTAAAGATTTTGAATGTTGCCATTGAAGAATAATCATGTATTTTAAAGTTTCTTGATAGATTATGAATGCTTGTTGATAGATATACAAGTTTTGTTGAGTGATTTTTAATGAAAATACAAATTAAGGGCTAAATTGTGAAATGTGTAAATTTAGCAGTTAAAATGTGAAATAAATGAAAATTTTGGGCTGATTTAAGCATGATAAATATTTGTCTAGGCTTGGGTTGTGATGAAATTGAATGAATTTTGTTTTACGAGCCTAGGGACTAAATTGTAAAATTGTTAAAATATTAGGGCAAAAGTGTAAATGTACTTTAATGAGTGTTTTGGATTAAATTGAATAGAGAGATAATTGAATAAGATGAATTTGATATTATATAGATCAAGAAAAGCGAAATACGGACTTAGATTGGGGAAAGAACAAAGTCTCGGATTAGTTGACCCGTGCCGTCGTTTTTACATATGAGGTAAGTTCGTATGTAATAAGCATTGATATAATTATGTTTTAAATGCTTTGATATTAAATGAAATGTGAATTCGACCTACGGATACGTTCGACGATGATTCAGTATTGAAACTCCCAATTGAACCTTAGGAATAGATTAGGATACTAGTGACATGTCATTAGGGGATACATAGATTTGGCTTCGGGCCATAATAACAACACTTCAGGTGTGAGTTACTTTGATTTGGCTTTGAGCTATGATATCGGCACTTCGGGTGCAAGCTTCAGTGATTTGGATACGGGCCATGATATTAGCACTTCGGGTGTGAGATATATTGAGTTGGCTTCGGGCCATGATATTGGTACTTACTACACATACCACCCAAACTGTAGATTGGCAAATGCCGGGATGCCGAAAAGCTAAAAGTACGACACTGGTTGCCACACGAGTGTGTGATTGTACGTTTGGTGAATCGAGGCCATGAACATGGGCGTTAGTCTGTAGAGGCCACCGCGAGCGTTCTCAAGTGCTTATGTCATTTTGGGGGCCAAATGGACCGAAGTGGGCCCATGGAAATTTGGATGTGTAGAAATTTTGGATGGTTAGGGTTTTGCATGCTTGATTATTCTCGATTACTTACATTTAGGCTAAGGCCCACACTACATCTGTTCTATAATGGGCTTAGGCCCAGTTGGACACTACTTCTGAGACGAGTCCAGGCCCACACTATGCTGATTGATCGCTGTTTGTATTTGGGTTGCACACTTGTTTTCGCAAACTCACCCAACTGTTTAACTATGCAGGTAATCCCCATACATAGATGGTTCGGAGCTGTGAGGGACTTAGAGCTGGCCACACATTTAAACTTGCTTTGGTTTTTAATTACCTTTTCTACTAATTTTTGGGTTGTAATATGGCCTTTCTAATTTCTAGGTTTTAAATTTGCAATCTTATTTATAGGTTTATAATTGCTAGAAGTAGAACACCAAAACAACATCTGTTTTTCAAAATATCACGTTTCCGCAACTGTTTTAAACTTAGCTTCGGCAACTGAAATGAAATTTTTGGAATAAACTTAATAATTTTTCTATATACTACGTTTAAAATAAAATAATAATAAACTAACGTAACTGGGATTCTACTCAAGCTTTTAATTAAGAAGGGTTTTTAATGAAAACATGATTTTTGAAAAACACTTTAATGTGACACGCCAAATTCGACCATAACGTCTAGGCTGGATTTAGGGTGTTACATTTAGTGGTATCAGAGCCAAGTTCAAAACTTTGGCTATGAAATGGGGTTTTAGCCTTTGGGGATTCCAAAATTTCTTACAAATGATTTTGAAGCATTTTTGAAGTAAGGATTGTATTGTGTGGCATACCAAGTCTCCAGCACCGGACCAAGTAAGTTTTTCTTGATGTTGAAATCTAGTTTAAATTGATATACTATGGACAGTTACTGGGCTTACTTTAGATGATAGACTATATTGAGACTCTTAGAGTAAAACTGAAGTCCGTAAGAGACTAAAACTGTAGTGAGTCTACGACTGCGTAAACAACTCATAACTTCTACTCTCATAAAACATTTGCTTAATTATTGGAATTATAAGCTAAATTGCATAAAATTTCTAATACAGAGTTTACACGACGCGATAATAAACACTAGAAGCCGTGCAAGTGCTAGGGATGGGTCTTCAGCTTCAGGCCACATGCCCAATGTCGAGGCGAGAGAAGCACCGGCTTCACTGGTGGCTGAGACAGGGTCATTTGATCGAGCTACTAGGGAAGATGCTCTGTCTCAGGTGATGCTTCGTATTTTAGAAAGAGTTGCTGGGTCTGTTGGGCCTAATACCGTTATTGGGTGCCGTGGGTCGGTTATGGAACAAATTCGGTCAAATGGAGCAGAGATCTTCAGGGGAGTTTCTGGGGTGGCCCCAAGTGTGGCTGAGTACTGGTTGGAGGCCACTGAAAGAATTATGGATGACCTCGACTACACGCCGGAACAAAATTTGAAGGGTGTTTTGTCCTTGCTAAGGGATGAAGCCTACCAGTGGTGGCTTACGGTAAAAGAGGGTACACCGTCTGATCGATTGACCTGGGAATTCTTCAAGTCCAAATTTCAAGGAAAGTATGTAGGCACTAGCTATGTCGACACTCGTAGGAAAGAATTTCTGAACCTGGTTCAAGGTGACAAGTCTGGGCTAAGTACGAGGTAAAATTTTTACGACTTAGCCGGTATGCTCAAGGAATTGTGGCAACGGAGTACGAACGTTGTGTTTAGTTTGAGGACGGCCTCAGAGATAGTCTCCGAGTGTTGATAGCTCCACAGAGGGAGCGGGACTTTGCTGCATTAGTAGAGAGAGCTAAGATTGCTGAGGAGGTGAAGCGCGCAGAGCGCCAAAATCGTGAGAAAGACAAAGGGAAAAACAGAAGGGATGCAGAACCCGTCGATTTCGAGCAGAGGCCCAGGAAAAGGGCTAGAGTTGATGGGCCAGTCAGAGCTGGGCCCAATTTTGCTACTGGTAGGTTGCAACCTTGTGCTGAATGTGGGAGGAGTCATCCTAGGGAATGCTAGAAAGGCATGGGAGTCTGTTTGAGGCATGGATCGATGGAGCACTGTATCAGGGATTGTCCACGAAGACTAGTTTAGGCGCAAGCTCCTAGAGTGGGTAATATACAACCACCAAGGGGCGGTCAGTAGCCGCCTAGAGGCCATGGTTAGGACAGGGATGGAAACGATCTGGGTTGTGAAGCTCTGGCGAGGTCTTTGGTCTTGCGAGCGAGGCGACCCGACTTTTGGTTTATGCGACGTCGTCGAGAGAGGATGGAGATGCTCCAGATGCGAATACTGGTATGTACTTTACCCATAGGGTACTATTTACCTAATTTACAATTAGAATTAGAGTGTGCAGCAAAAGCGTAGTGGTGTAATCTGTGTTGTGCGATTATTAGATAGTTGGAAATTTCGAGGACGAAAGTTCTTTAAGGGGGTAGAGTTGTAACGCCCTAAATTTGGGCTTGGTAGAATTGGACCTTGTGCGTGGGAGTCATTAGGAGGCTACATATAAACTTTTATGTGTGCAAGAATTATCACAATTGACTGCCTGCTTCAGTGGTTAAGTGATTTAGCAGTGTTTGGGAGTGTTTGAGAAGTCCTGGGTTCAAACCTGGGCTTTGGCAAAATTTTTGTTTTAAGTGAATAAAACCCCTATCTTTGGTTAGTAGGGTTATAAATAAAATTTGGTAAAGTATGATGCAAGGAGCCTGTTGGTCTAGTAGATAGTGGTGTGTGGAGTGTGCTATTTGGTTTGAGGTTCGAATCCCTTCTTGTACAAATGGGGATTTTTTTTACTGGTGGCCTTGGGAGGAAATTATGTTTGACCGAAACACCAAGAGTTTGAACAGATTTGAATGGGGTGGTTGTTAGCCGAGTTTGACGAGATGGATGGGAGGAAATCAAGGAGAAAATCAAGCAAGTTTGAATTCAGAGAAGAGTCTTGCCGGGTTCGAACTTTGGCACTTAGTGTTTCGATTGCGAACGGGTGTTAGGGGGAAATTTAGTGTATGGAAGGCTGAACGAATTGGGGGAGTTCTTTTGGGGGTAAAATTTGGCTAGGTATTGGTAATTGGTCATTCTCATTTCAGGATTTCGCCAAGTTGTGGTTTTGCTCTCCATTTTCGTGCTTTGCTTGATCAACTTCTTCTCTCTCCCTCACTTTTCTCCTCTTGAATATTATTGGTACTTTGCCTTTACTCACATTCGATTTTGTGTAACTGAACATTTTCCTCCCTTGTAGTCGAATATTGTTTTGCTCCATCAATCTTTTCCCTAGTCCTTCATTGCCGATTCTTTTCTACTCTCTTTCTCTTTGTCTCTCGATCCTATCCTCTTTTCCCTTTCATTCAATCAATTTCTGTTGGCTAAATATTGACCGGTAAGTCTCTATGTCTCTGTTTTTCAACTTCACTCCTCTTTTTCTCTAATGCCAATTCTTATCTTTTTTTTCTTGTTTATGGTGTTCATTCGGGTTTAAGTAATCCTCGAGGAGTGAAGGAGTTCTCTAGCGCTGCGGATATGATTGGAACCTTTTTGCTCATTCTTGACCGAAGGTAATGCTGTTCATTGTGATTGATCCAAACTAGATTATGTTGGCTTGGGTTAGTATTGGCTGAATGCCTCTTTCTCACTTTAGGATTTGCATTTTCCATAGGCCAATATATATGGATTCAAACCACAAGTTTTGAGCAACATGAGTAATGTATCCGCTTAATGTGCAGATAACCATCAAAGAGGTTGTTAGCAATCTTTGTCAGCGTTTTAGGTGGGCTGAAATCACACTCAGTCAGTCAAGGTCTGTGGTCGTGGACTTCGACACGTTTCATAAATAAGGTGTGTACACATACCACTCAAACCGTAGATCGGCAGATGCTGGAATGCCGGAACGCCGAAAAGCTAAAATTACGACAACGGTTGCCACACAAGCGTAATATCGTGCGTGTGGTGAACTGAGCCCATGAACATGGGTGTTAGTCTGTAGAGGCCACCGCGAGCGTTCTCATGGGTTTAGGCCGTTTTTGGGGCCAAATGGACCGGAATGGGCCGAGTGGGCCCAGTGGGCCCTTTGCGAGTAATTTTTTTTAGTTGGATAGGAAATATTGAGCCGGCCATGGCGATCACATGGCCAAAGGCAGTTTTGGGCTGTATGGGCCACACGAGCGTGTGGGCCCACTTGTGCCGAGTATTGGGCTTTGGGGCCAATTACACCGTTTTGACGATATATGTTATCTGTGTCGCTTGAGGCGATTGTAGACCTTCGAAAAGGTTGTAAAATGACCGAAATACCCCCACAGGGTAAAATGACCGCTATGCCTTTGAAGGGTAAAATGACTAAAATACCCCTACATGTTATATGATTGTTATTGTATGCTATTTATGATATGGTTTCATTCATGTGATATTATGCTGCATGGGGTTGGGTTATGTGATTGGAGGAAGTATTCTGTTCTGGCAACATTGCTGTATATCTCTGATGGCTATTAGCCTACCGTTCTAGCAGCTCTGCTGCAAATTCTGTTTAGTGTCGCATCGGTACTATCATGTGGTGTGTAGGGATGGGTGGGTTGATACTATATCCCCACATGGTGTGTACGGTTGGACAGAGCTGGTGTGTAGAGGCTGGATGGTTAGGGTTTTCGCATGCTTGATTATTCTGATTCTGTTCTGTTTAGGGCTAAGGCCCACATTGCATCTGTTCTGTAATGGGCTTAGGCCAGTTGGACACTACTTCTGAGACGGGCCCTGACCCACACTATGCTGATTGATGGTTGTTTGTATCTGGGGCACACACTGAGTTTTCGCAAACTCACCCAGCTGTTTAGCTGTGCAGGTAATCCCTATACATAGATGGTTCGGAGCTGCGAGGGACTTGGAGCTGGCCACACATTTAAACTTGCTTTGGTTTTTTAATTACTTTATCTACTAAGTTTTGGGTTGTAATAAAGACTTTCTAATTTCTGGGTTTTAAATTTGGAATCTTATTTATAAGTTTATAATTGCTAGAAGTAGAACACCAAAACAACAACTGATTTTCAAAATATCAAGTTTTCGCAACTGTTTTAAACTTAGCTTCGGTAACTGAAAAGAAATTATGGGAATAAACTTAATAATTTTTCTATATACCACGTTTAAAATAAAATAATAATAAACTAACGTAACTGGGATTTTACTCAAGCTTTTAATTAAGAAGGGTTTTCAATGAAAACATAATTTTCGAAAAACACTTCAATGTGACACGCCAGATTTGGCCATAACGTCTAGACCGGGTTTGGGGTGTTACACCCAGACTTAGACAGTTCGGTGCAGCGGAGGACTCTATGGTGACCACATATCTTTTGAACGGTTTAATTTCATTTACGGTTTTAATTTCTATTATTTTTGGAGTAATTTTTTTATGTAATATGGACTTTTGGACTGTTTGCTTTTGCTTTGGGATTTTTAACTGTTTTCATGAAATTCTAAACTGCAACGAAACTTCGGTTTACTAAACACAACGTCTTTCCTAAATGCGAACGGTTTTCTTAAAATATCACGATTTAAAAAGTTTTCGCTATAGAATATGTTTTTAAGCGAATCGAATTAACGAGTAAATAATTTTTAAATTGACGAGAGATAAATAGAAGCTAACAAACGGAAACAGATTAAACTTGATAATTCGATTTCAAATTCCATTCCATGTGACATTGCCAAATTTGGCCATAACATCTAGGCCGGGTTTGGGGTGTTACATTTCATACCTTATCAACATTTGATTATTTCATACCTCCGTAACATTTATGTAATTCAAGTAAAATACATTCTACATTCATGTCAAGCATACAAGTAACATTTTATTCATTTACCATTTTATCGGGCATTTTCATTTACCGGGCTATATCGAGTAGGTGATCATTTCACATATTTATGACATCAAAAAATTCACAAGCACAACATTTAAATCAAGCATAAAATCATATACAATTTAGTTACACGAACTTACCTCGACAAATGTTCATGTGCATAAATCCACTAATCCGACATTTTCCTCGTTCTAACTTCAAATTTGGTCTATCCGGATCTATATGAGTAAATTTAATGTCAATTTATCACATTTTACACTTATTTGGACTCAATTTTTATCCTAGGTAAATTTACCATTTTGCCTCTAACTTTTCCATAAATTACCATTTTGTCCCTAGGCTCGGCAAATGAAATTCATGAAATCTGACCCTCTACCCAAGCCTAGCCGAAATATACATATAACTTTTATAGCACATACATTTCACAAATTTCAGCATTTTCCATAGATTTTCACCAATTTTCATTTTAGTCCCTAAATCAAGTTTTCATGAAAAATTACTTTGTAAAAGTTGTTTATCTATCATCAATCTTTCATTTTCTACCATAAATTTCAAATTTCCAACATATACATCCTTGACCCAATTTTTATACTTTGATAACTTTTCAAATTGATCCCCCAAATAAATAGTTTAGGCTATCTCGATTCAAAAAAATATCAAAATTACTAAAAGTAGGACAAGGAAACTTACCCAATTTGGCCATGAAAGTCTCTTCTCTCTCTCCTAGGGTTTCCATGTTTATTTTAGGGAAGAAGATGACATAAAATAAGATGATATCTTTTATCATCTCTTTAATTAATAAGTATTTTGCTATTTCTAATTTAGTCCCTAGCCTTTTTCTCAATTTCCATGGATGAATCATCCAAAAATATCTACATACTTTTTATTAATGGTCTAATTACCATATAAGGAACTCTAGTTTTGAATTCCATAGCTATTTGATCCTTATAGCTACTAGAATTCAACTTTCGTATTTTATGCGATTTAGTCCTTCTCGTAATTTAAGCACATAATCGGTAAAATTTTATTTTCAAAATTTTCACAAGACATTTCTAGTATACTATGGATCATATAATAAAATAAAAATAAATTTTATTTTTTCGGCTCAGATTTATGGTCCCGAGACCACCGTACCGATTTCACCAAAACTGAGCTATTACAAGGTGAAATATCGACAATCTTGCCGAATTGTTCATTTAGCTCTATCAACAGCCTCATAAATAAAGCTCATTGTTGGTTTTTCATCACCATCCACAAGTCTCAATACTTTTATTAGGGGCTCGTAAACTTTAAAAAAGAGCCACTGATCTTTTTAAAATCATTAAAGGTTGCTATATTTAAGTAATTATATTAACTAATTATAAAATTTTTACCTTTAAATTAAACATTTCTCTCATATCTTACTTTTTCATTGTTATCTCCTCAAGTTGAATGAAATGAGTTCCAAATCGAGTAAGAGCAGGTCGAAGTATTTACTTCCCTTGTGAATGCTTCTTCATCAAATCAACATTCCTAATGTGATTGTATATAACGCAAGTCACTTTCTTAGCCTCATCTAACACTTTTGCTACAATGAGTTTTTTTCCAATATCTCAAGGCATAAATCTAAATAGTGAGCTGCACATGAGGTCCAATATAAATGCTTTATTTTCAACATTAATACTTTTCTAGTAGCTTTCTCAAATTTCTTCTACAACTGAATCTAACAAACTGTAGTAGAATTCATCTCTATTACGAATACTCGAGACATCCACAGATTTCCAAAAAATGGTTCCTTTACTGCAATAAATAAGGAAATTAATGATGTGCATTTGATTCAAATTGTTGGTCCAACCATCACACATTAGAGTTGCACTCAATTCTTTCCAATGAGTCTTTAGTTTATTTACCCAATCACGAACTTGTTGATACTCTGACTCCAAATACACATTTGAAACCTCATAAGGTGTTGGGAAATTTACACCTTATCCAACTTCTATTGATAATTGGATTAAGTTATACAACTCTGGAGAACTTGCTAATTGAAAAGTTATTCATATATTAAAATTTTAGATGTCGTTTCACCTATCTCCCTGCGTAAACTGTAACACCCCAAACCCGGTCAACACACCACGACCGAATTCAGTATGTTACAGAGTGAAAATATTTTGAAGAAAACAAGTTGCTGGTTTACCTTAGCGAAAAATTGTTATCGAAAAACCTTTTTTTCGTTTTGAGTTTGGAAGAAAACTCTTTTGAGAAAAACATTTGTCGTTTCTAGTTTTGGAAAGTCGTTTGGTTTTACAGAAACCCGAGTGAGTTTAAAATAATTAAGTTAAAAACCATTTTGTATTTGAACCTGATGTAAAACTTAGTTCGAAAAATAATTAAGCTAACTTGCTATCATCATGTGTATATTATTACCCGATGGTAAAGTTTGAAAAATTCCAATAAGAGGTATAATTTTTAAAACGTTGATTTTTACCGGTTATTTGTGCATGCTAGGTTATTCAACTTAAGCATAATATAATAAACATAAAAGCAAATAAATAAAACCCAAAATAATAACTTTAGCGGCCTTGTTACAATTCCAAAACCAAATTTTAAAGAAAACATAAACCGAAATAAAAGTTTAAAACGAAACCCAAAAGCAAAGTGCATGGCCACCTCGAGTCCTCCCCGGCTCCATATCCGCGATCTATGCCTCATCTGCAAAAATGTAAGGGAAGGGGTGAGTCACTGAGACTCAGTGCATAAATCCCATTCCCGATAATAACAAGCACTTACACAATTCATAAGTAATTATGCAAATCATGCAAACCCCACCTAACCATCCGAACTCCTGTGTCTACCCCGTGTGGTCAAAACCACTGGTGGTCAAAACCACTGGTGACCGTAGTCACAAATCATATAGGTGTGGTGAAAACCACTGGTGACCGTAGTCACCAATCATATAGGTGTGGTCAAAACCACTGGTGACCATAGTCACAAATCATATGGTGGGGCCAACCCATCGTGTGGTCAAAACCACTGATGACAATCCCGTAAATCAACATGTGGGGCCAACCCACTGTGGTACCAAACCACTGGGACGAGTCACAATAATCCATGTGTGGTCAAAACCACTGGTGACCGTAGTCGCTAATAGTATCCGTGTGGTCAAAACCACTGGTGGTCAAAACCACTGAGACTTAGTCACAATTATTATGAAAAGCGGGGCCAACCCACTGTGTGGTCAAAACCACTGGCGACAGTCTAAATCAATATTCCCCCTCCTCTCAACATACCCACCATTATGACCATATTAACCGTGGCATGTTATCATGTTAAGATGCAAATATCACATAGCATAGTATAATACAATGGTATAACAGCATATATCAATAGCCAAACAACAGGGGACTTACCCGGAGTCTACGCTCATACCTTTAAGGGTAACACACTGATTTCAATAGCTATTTCGGCTTTTAACAGTAAACATAATTAACACATTTCTAATGAAGTGTGTAAGAGCTACACACCTGGTTACTTGCGAGTCTAACGAATCCCGAAACTAAGATCTACCCACGAATCGATAGAAACCCGAAGATCCAAACGCTTGCCTTCACCTTTCCTATAATCGGCCAACACCATCTCATTAAGAACATAGCCATTCGGCTTAACTAAGAAATCCCGAAGGAAGAGATAACGCAACCAAATGATCACCCTTACCTTAACACCTTTCGTTCTCTACGCAAAACCCAAAGCCACACGATGGCAAGTCTCCCCCTACAATCGGCCAAGAACTAACAATACCACATTAATGCCTTCGGCATTCGAAAGAAAAGTAGGTAGATTCGAAACGAGAGAAAGCTACTTACCACGTTTGAAGTGAAACTCGATCAACACGTTATGCCTCAAATGAGAACGAAACACACCCTAAAGGTTGAGGTTCGGCTATGAAAACCAAAAGAACAATTAGATATCGGCCTAAGAAGATTAAGAGAATCGTAAGATGGGAGATAAATAGATCATGGCCAATTGGTATTCGAGTTTGCAAGAAGCCGAAAGTAAAGAGAGAGAGAGTGTGTGTCTGTGTTAGAGAGTTTCGACTTTAAGCAATATTTGAGAGAATGAAGAACAACTTACCCCAACAAGAAGAAAGATTCGGCTCTTCCAAAGATTGACAAGAACTCGGGGAGGAGAATAGTAAGATTCTACGGTTATGTTTCAAGAGATAAGAGAAGAAGGAATCCAAATAGGAGAAAAGAAGGGATAATAGTTTCGGCTAAGAATGAATGAATCACAAGAGAGAAAAGAGAATGAAAGCAAAGTTTCGGCTCTTCAAGGAAATAGAAGAATTGATTCGGCCAAAGCACCCCAATTGCCGAAAGTAGAAAAAGAAAAAGATGCAAGTGAGGTTTCAGTTTTGACCCTAAGCAAAAGAGGAAGAAAACTTTTTCAACTAGCCGAAATGCTCCCCAAGTCCACTAATGACATTCGGCCTACCCTTAGCTACCTCAGCCGACTTCTTCTATCACCCTTAGTGTTTGGCATTCGGCCAACACTAAGCTCCCTTAGCCGATTCCTCCAAATTCTCACGGCCACATATTCAAACGAGTTTGAATACATCAAACTCCACAAATAAATTCTCTCATCCACACATTTCAAATGTGTTGACTCCTTCAACACTTATACAAGAGAGTCCATCCTGAGCACACTACCTCCTTAGCTTTGGCGTCAAAAATAATAAGTAGAAAGGGGATTTCTGCTGCTCGAACCTAGGCTCTCCTTCCTGTATTTGGCGTCACTTCCCTTGTGCCTAAGTGGCGCCTCCCTTGCCACTTTACCACTAGGTTATTTGTGTCACAACATTCCACTAACATCACTTAACCCCCTAACTCCCTTAGCTCCCCCTTCCAAGTACCTAGAACGAAAATTTCTACCATGACTTAGGCCTAACCCAAGCTCATGCCTGGACCCCAAAACACCCTAAACTAGCACAACCACCATATTATCACATGCAACACACAAACTACAGAGACCCCGATTTAAGGATGTTACAGTTCTATCCCCCTTAAAAATAATTTCGGCCTTGAAATTACCTGGTCAAAAGAATTGAGGGTATTGCTGCCGCATCACATCCTCTGGTTCCCACGTAGCTTCCTCCGTAACATGGTTCCGCCATAATACTTTCACCAAAGGAACTGACTTCTTACGCAGAACTTTGACATCCCGATCCAAAATCTGCACTGGTTCCTCCTCGAAAGACAAGTCAGAGCTCACCTCTATTTCCTCTACTAGCACAATATGCAACGGATCTGATCGATAGCGCCTAAGCATTGAAACATGAAACACGTCGTGAATCTGACTTAATTCTGCTGGCAACTCGAGCTAGTAAGCTACTGGTCCCACTCGCTTCAACACCGTATACGGCCCGATAAACCTAGGGCTTAGCTTGCCCTTCCGCCCAAATCTCAACACTTTCTTCCACGGCGATACCTTCAGAAAGACCTTGTCACCCACTGCATACTCTATATCCCTACGCTTGAGATCGGCATAAAACTTCTGCCGTCCGATGCTTCTTTCAGACGAGCCCAAATCACTTTAACCTTATCCTCTGTTTCAGCAACCAACTCCAGACCCAACATCTACCGTTCACCCAGTTCTGTCCAACACGTAGGGGTACGACATTTCCGTCCATATAATGCCTCATATGGTGCCATCTGGATACTCGCTTGATAACTGTTGTTATACGTGAACTCTGCCAACGGAAGATACTCCTCCCAACTACTGCTGAAATCCAGAACACAACCCCTTAACATATCTTCTAGGATCTGTATTACCATTTCTGACTGTCCATCAGACTGCGGATGAAAAGCCGTGCTGAAATCCAACCTCGTTCCCAATGCCTGATGCAAAGCTTTCTAGAACCTTGACGTGAATCTAGGATCCCTATCCGAGATAATCGACAATGGCACTCCATGCAACCTCACTATCTCCGCCACATACAACTTGGCTAACTTCTGGAGCGAGTAATCAACCTGAACTGATATGAAATGAGCTGACTTAGTCAGACGATCCACAATCACCCAGACTGAATCCTTCTTGCTAGGCGTAAGGGGTAGCCCACTGACGAAATCCATCGTAATCCTTTCCCACTTCCACTGCGGAATCTTTACCGGCTGCAACAGACCTGACAGTAACTGATGCTCAGCTTTAACTTGTTGGCATGTCAGACACTTACCCACAAACTCAGTTACTTCCCGCTTAAGACCCGGCCACCAGAACTATTCCCTCAAATCTCGATATATCTTGCTACCTCCAGGACGCATAGTATATGGACTGCTATGAGCTTCTTGAAGAATCCGCTGTCTCAACTCAAAGTCTTTCAGCATACATACTTTCCCTTGAAAACATAGCACTCCATCACTGCCCAAACTGTAACCTTCCAATTCACCATTTTGCACTTACAACCTCCGAGCACTCAAAGTCTCATCTCTCAGCTGCCTCTGCTTAACCTGATCTACCCAAGTCGGTCTTACCTGCAATTCTACCAAAAGACTCCAGTTGTCATACAGACTAAGGTGAGCAAACATCGCTCTCAGGTCTGCTACCACCTTGCGGCTCAACGCGTCAGCCACTACGTTAGCCTTACTCAGATGGTATTCAATCGAGCAGTCGTAGTCCTTTAACAACTCGATCCACCTCCGCTGCCTCAAATTCAAGTCCTTCTGAGTCAAGAGGTACTTCAAACTCTTATGATCCGTGTAGACTATCGACTTCTCCCCATACAAGTAATGCCTCAAAATCTTCAAGGCAAAAACCACTGCAGCCAATTCCAGATCATGCGTCGGGTAGTTACCTTCATGAGGTCTCAACTATCAAGACGCATATGCCACCACTTTCCTCTCTTGCATCAGCACGCATCCTAAACCAGTATGTGATGCATCACAATAAATCGTAAATTCCTTCCCTGCTTCAGGCTAAATCAAGACCGGAGCTTCTGTCAGAATCTTCTTTAACTTGTCGAAACTTTCCCGCTGATTCTCAGACCACACAAATGGAACCCCTTTTCTCAACAATTTGGTCAACGGCGCTGCAATCAAAGAAAAGCCTTCTACGAACCTTATGTAATATCCTGCTAAACCCAGAAAACTCCGAATCTCTGCTACCGACTTAGGTTGTTTCCAATCCAACACTGCCTCAATCTTTCGAGGATCCACCCTAATCCCCTCAGCTGACACCACATGACCCAAGAAAGTTACCTCCTTAAGCCAGAACTCGCACTTACTAAACTTGGCGAATAATTGCTTCTCCCTCAGAATCTGTAGAACCAACCGTAGATGCGCATCATGCTCCTCCTCAGATTTCGAGTACACCAAAATATCGTCTATAAACACTACAACAAATCGGTCCAAATACGGCTGAAACACCCGATTCATCATGTCTATGAACACTGCCAGCGCATTGGTCAACCCGAACGACATTACCAAAAACTCGTAGTGCCCATAGCGAGTACGAAACATCGTCTTATGGATATCAGCCTCCTTCACTTTGAGTTGATGATACCCCGACCTAAGATCTATCTTAGAGAAAACTGATGCTCCCTTGTCTATCCTGGGCAACGGATACTTGTTCTTAATCATCAACTTATTCAGCTGGCGGTAGTCTATACACATCCGTATTGTACCGTCTTTCTTTTTAACAAAGAGCACAGGCGCTCCCCAAGGTGATACACTCGGCCGGATGAAACCCCGGTCTAACAACTCCTGAATCTGTGCCTTTAGCTCCACCAATTCCTTTGGCGCCATCCTATATAGGGCAATAGACACTGGCGCAGTTCCGGGTAACAAGTCTATACCGAACTCAACTTCACGGTCCGGAGGCAGACCTGGAAGTTCCTCTGGGAATACGTCGGCAAATTCCCTCACCGTTTGGACATTCCTCACAACTGATTCCCTAGCCTCCAAAGCACACACATGAACTATGAACGCTTCACATCCCTTCTTGACCATCTTCTCAGCCTTCATGCAGATACAACATTGGATAGGTAATCTCTTCTATTAACTATCATTACCACCTCTTCACCTTCAACTGTCCTCAACACCATGCGCTTAGCCGCGCAATCCAAACTGGCCTAGTACTTCACTAGCCAATCCATCTCGAGAATCAGATCGAACTCCCTGAATGGCAGTTCCATCAGGTCAGCCAAGAACACTACCCCTTGCAGTTCTAGGGGTACATCCCTATACAGCTTATTTACGTCTATAGAGTGACCTAGAGGGCTTATTACTGCCATCTCCCTAGAAGTAATCTCAAATTCTAAGTTCATAGTTTCCACTATACTACTGGCAACATACGAGTGCGTCAAACCAACATCTATCAAGGTAGTATAAGGTAGTCCAAAGATTAAGAACATACCGGTTATGACGTCCGGTGCGTCGCCCTCCTCTCGACGCCTCGCTGCGTAGACCAACCCAGGCTGTCTCGCCTCTGTACTACCTGCACCTCTGCCCGGTGCTCCACGGCCTCGACCCAAACCATTACCTCTCCTGGTCGAACCGCGACCCCTCTGTGGTCGCTGACCATCCCTCTTGAACTGTTACGACCCTGATCCTCAGACTGAAGCCTAGCTGACCTCTGCGGACAATCCCTCACACGGTGCCCGGTAGACCCACACTCGAAGCACCCTCTGTTTCCAGTCCAACATTCCCCCGTGTGAGACTTCCCACACCGAGCACACCGAGTACAGCAGCAGGCCTCGCAGCCTGATTCGGCCCACCATATCTAACCTTTTTTTGCTAATTCCCGACACACCCCGATGACCCAGAACTCCTCTTATTCCAACCCTTATCCTGGTTCCGTCTAACTGACTGTTTCACTTCCTCAGCAACTTTGGCCTTCTCTACCAAAACTGCAAATTCTCTCTCCTGCTGTGGACCAATCACCGTCCGCAGCTCATCTCTCAACCCATCCTCAAACCTAACACATCGCTCATGTTTCGTGCCCACAATACCCCGTGCATACCGACTTAATTGAAGAAATTCTGCCTCATATTCCGATACTGACTTATTTTCCTGAACCAAATTCAAGAATGCCTTACGCTGCGCATCGATGTAACTAGCCCCAACGTATTTTCTCTGATAGGCGGCCCTAAAGAAATCCCAAGTGATGTCGTCGACCATTGCTCCATCCCTAACTGTGAGCCACCACTGATATGGCTCATCTCGGAGAAGAGATACTATACCCTTCAGCTTCTCCTCAGCCGTAAAATCCAGGTCGTCCATGATACGTTCTGTCGCCTCCAGCCAATATTCTGCCGTATTAGGAGCCACACCAAATACACCTCTAAATACCTCTACGCCATTAGCCCGGAGTCATTCGGACATAGATTTCTGAGCTCCCGCTCCAACGCCTGCACTCGCGACTCTCTCCAGAACCCGCAGCATCGCCTGCGACACAACGTCATCACCACCCTTCTGATCTTGAAATTTTGCGCCCACAGCTGGCGGCGGTGGTACCTCGTTTTCTGACCCATGCCTAGATCCTACCGGTTCTGACACTGTCATCTTACCCCTACCTCGTCCACGTGTATTACACCCACGTCCTCGTGCACTCATGACTAATCGATACGAACTGATCTGATTTAAAAGTTTTATACGTTAGACTTATTCCACTGTTACTAAAGCACAGTCTTATGAATAGTTTGATACGGGGATTGTTTTTGTAAGTTCACACAATCCTACTGTTCAAGTCCCTAAAGTAATTCCCTATCACTATTAGTCATAACATCATCATTACCATCATAAAATCAACAAAATAGGGGTACTTACCTGGGTGGATCGGTGCCGGAGACCCGGTGCCATGCTTTCCCAAACTATACATTTTCCATCAAAACCTTTTCATAACCCTTTTTAAAACATTTTTGGTCCTCAGGCCCACAGCGGAGCTTTTGAACCTGGCTCTGATACCAAAATTGTAACACGCCAAACCCGATCAACACACCACGACCAAATTCAGTATGTCATGGAGTGAAAATATTTTGAAGAAAACAAGTTGCCGATTTACCTTAGTGAAAAATTGTTATTGAAAAACCTTTTTGTCGTTTTGAGTTTGGAAGAAAACTCTTTTGAGAAAAACATTTGTCGTTTCTAGTTTTGGAAAGTCGTTTGGTTTTACGGAAACCCGAGTGAGTTTAAAATAATTAAGTTAAAAACCGTTTTATATTTGAACCTGATGTAAAACTTAGTTCAGAAAACAATTAAGCTAACTTGCTATCATCATGTGTATATTATTACCCGATGGTAAAGATTGAAAAATCCCAATAAGAGGTATAATTTTTAAAACGTTGATTTTTACCGGTTATTTGTGCATGCTAGGTTATTCAACTTAAGCATAATATAATAAACATAAAAGCAAATAAATAAAACCCAAAATAATAACTTTAGCGGCCTTGTTACAAATCCAAAACCAAATTTTAAAGAAAACATAAACCAAAATAAAAGTTTAAAACGAAACTCGAAAGCAAAGTGCATGGCCACCTCGAGTCCTCCCCGGCTCCATATTCACGATCTATGCTCATCTGCAAAAATGTAAGGGAAGGGGTGAGTCGCCGAGACTCAGTGCATAAATCCCCATCCCGATAATAACAAGCACTTACACAATTCATAAGTAATTATGCAAATCATGCAAACCCCACCTAACCATCCGAACTCCTGTGTCTACCCCGTGTGGTCAAAACCATTGGTGGTCAAAACCACTGGTGACCCTAGTCACAAATCATATAGGTGTGGTCAAAACCACTGGTAACCGTAGTCAGAAATTATATAGGTGTGGTCAAAACCACTGGTGATCGTAGTAAACCCTAATTTTTTTTCCTCTTTTATTTTTTACTCTCTGCATCACGATAGAAGAAGAGGAAGGAGGTTGGCGCCTGGGGGAACTTAGGAAACTTTTTGTTTTAATTTTTATTTTTTGGGTTTTGAGTGATCGGGGAATAATGGGTTATGGTGGGTTATTTAAAAAAAAAAAAAATTATGGATATATAATAAATTTATTTTTTCAATGTTAGTGATGATAAGTGATAAAAGTAACATATTTTAATCCTATTCTTAATGCATTTTTGGATGATTATTTATGAAAATTGGTAAATTCTAATCCTTTAAATTCATGTTTCTATACTTAAGAGAGCATTTGGGAGCAAAAGGAGCGAAAAAAATAAAAAATTGGACAAATAGAGCAGATTTTAGGAGCCACACAGGCTGGACACACGACCATGTGAGCCACACGGCCATATGCCAAACCGTGTCAATTTCTCGACTTGTATCCCAAACATACGGAAAAGCGCAATTTTTAGGCTTTCTAGTCAATCTAAAGTATATAAATATCAAATAGAAGAAGAGAATATTGAAGAAAACAACTCAAAGAACATCATTGAAGCCAACTTTGAAGCAGATTTCCATCAAGATTGAAGGCCTCATTTTAATTTCTTTAAAGTTTTTATGAGTTTCTTTATTTATTTTGGTTATACTGACTTTGAGATAATTTTAATTACAATTATGAACTAATTTCCTAGATACCTAGGGATGATAAACTCTATGATGAAATCTATTATTTGATTTATGTTTTATGTGTATAAATATTTTATTCTTATTCTCAGTTATGTGTGTTTATCTCTTGATTTAATGTTTCTTGGATATTAATTCATATTTAATGTGCTTAAACTAGAGGAGGAAAAATCCCTATTTAAGAGTAGATCTAACATAATTGAGTGTAGTTGCATGCAATCTTAAAAATAGAACGACATAAATCAATCGGATTAGAGTCAAATCTAATAGGGGAATCCATAGATCGAGAATCCATAGATAGAGTTAATACAATAATAGGGGTTTTAATTAAAAAGGAATTTCAATTAATCAACCTAGAGTCATGTAACACCCCTAACCCGTATCTGTCGTTGGAACAGGGTTACAGAGCGTTACCGGCACTTTTAGAACATTTTCAGATAAATCATGTAAATCACTATTCATTAACTGAGATTGTTTAGGACGTCCCTTAAATGGACCCTCGAGGCCCAATACGAACATTAGAATCGAGTCGGGACTTAATCAGAAGCTCGAAGAATTTTTTGTGACATATCAAAAATTTTCCAAGGTGTAGGGCTCACACGCCTGTGCTTCAAGCCATGCCCAATTTAGGTTGCTCTCTGACTTGCGCCACACGGCCATGCCACACACCCGTGTGCTAGATCGTGTGGTTAATTAATTTAATTCGAATTAGGTGCAGGTTTCACATGGCCATGACACACGTCCGTGTCCAAGGCCGTGTCACCACACGGCTGAGACACACGCCCTTGTCTCTGCCCGTGTGCTCAATTCTGAGCATTCTGTTTTTCAAAATTAAAGTGCAGGGGACATACGGCCAGACAACATGTGCATGTACCAGACACATGGCTTGGACATACGCCCGTATGTCTACCCGTGTAGACAAAATAAGGTCATTTCCTAGCCTCATTTCTCACCCAAATTTTCCATCTTCCTGCACCAACACTTACAAGTATAATCCAACCAATTACAAGTATAATTCAAGCCAATTTCTATCCTCCAAATTGATACATTTCATCATATATTTGAGTTTAATAACTTACCTTTATGTAACTTACATAATTTGCAAAATTAGATTTTCATACTTATCATTTTAGTTAATATAATTACTCTACCATAACATATATCAAAACATAAGTATATTAGTCATTCCAACGGCTAAGTTTCATTCATCATTTACATATCATCATTTGATTTATTTAGCATATACATGCCATTAACAAAATATGATTTTCATTTATACCAAAACGACAGTTTGATAGTGTGATGATTTGCTCCAACCAATCTCCAAACTTCACCAGCTTTGAGCATTATAAAACAGAGAAAATAAAACCTAATAAGCATATTATCCTTAGTAAGCTCGTATAACAGAAATTAAACTTACCCATTACATTCAATATATTAATCATACATTACAAGCTTTTCATCAATTTGGCAATTTGCCTACTCACATTCATTCAACCAACATGTTAGTCATAAAATATACCAATATGCATAGATGAGCTCATCATGCCATATGCGTATTTTATCCATTGAATCATTGAGTTTCCGATGGATATTTCAAGTAGTACACTCAAGGTGTACAATTCCATTACCAGTCAATTTATGTCCAGTAGTACCTTATAGGTACACTCTCGAGCCACATATTACACAATAAAATTATCAGTCCAGGCTAAATTCTAGCTGTAACATATACTCTAAGGGCTTTGTCAGATTACCAGTCCAGGCTAAATCCTTTATATGACAAAGAATTCCCTGTAGAGTTCATTCTAGATTACTAGTCCAGGATAAATCCAGTCAACTAGGATTACCAGTCCAGGCTAAATCCTAATTGAAACTTATACTCGAGAGGCTCATTTTGGATTACCCGTCACATGCAGTTTTATTAGGGAAATCACATTTATCCATCGGAATTCAATATTCATACGGAATTTTACCCTTTATCAATAAATTTTCCATTATATCATCCATTAAAATTTTCATACATACAATTTCATACAACATATTCAATGTAATATAGCATTCAAAACGACATATTATTATGCTCATTGAGATTATACGAACTTTCCTTGATATTTGTTCGTAACTAAAATCTACTAATCCAAAATCTTTTCCTTTCCTTGATCTAGCTCTTTGTTTGGTAATTCGGATCTATATAAATAAATTTAATCATTAGTTCAATCCATTTCATATTCTATTGAACTCAATTTACAATCTTGGCAAAAGTACCATTTACCCCTATACTTTTGATTAATTCCAATTTTGTCCCTAGGCTCGAAAATTGAAATCCATGCAATTTAATCCTAATTCCAAGCTAATCAAAATTCTAATATAACTTTTACAGCACATGTATTCTAAAAATTTTAGAGTTTTCCATAGGTTTTACCATTTTTCAATTTAGTCCCTAAATCAAGTTTCCATCAAATTTCCCTTTGTAAAAGTTGTTTATCTATCAACAACTTTTCATTTTCTACCATAAACTTTTAAATTTTAGCATGTTCATCTATGGAAAATTTTCTATACTTTGATATCTATTCAAATTAACCCCCCAAATAGAGAAATTAAGCTTTCCCGATCTTAAAAAATATAAAAATTACTAAAAACGAGACATAGGAACTTGCCAATTTATGCCTTGAAAGCTTGTTTTCTCTTTCCTAGGGTTTCCATGGAAATATTTGGGGAAGATGATATGAAAATAAGTTGATATTCTATTGAATTAATTATCATCTTTTAATTTTTCTCATTTCCAATTTAGTCCTTAGTCTTTTCTAATTTTTCCATGGATGATTCACCAAATATATCTACATATTTTTTCATCAATGGTCTAATTACCATTTAAGGACCTCAAGTTTTGAATTCCATAGCTACTAGAATTCAAATTTGACATTTTATGCAATTTAGTCCTTTCTACAATTAAGCACCTAATTGATAAAATTTTCTTATCAAAATTCTCATGCAATCTTCCTATCACATTACTAAACATTTCATAATATTAAAATATTTTACCTTTCCGGCTCGGATTTGTGATTACAAAACCACTATTTCGACTTCACTGAAATTGGGCTATTACAACTCTCCCCCCTTAAAAATTTCGTCCTCGAAAATCTTACCAGTAAAGAGATTAGGGTACTGTTTTCTCATGGTGTCCTCCGGCTCCCAAGTAACTTTTTCAATTCCATGTTTTTGCCAAAGAACTTTTACCAATGTCACCTTTTTATTTCTTAGCTCTTTTGTTTTTCGTGCCAAAATCTTGATCGGTTCTTTAGTATATGTCATATCAGAATAAATCTCAACTTCTGTCGAAGAAATAACATGTGAAGGATCTGATCGCTACCATCATAACATTGATACATGAAAGACATTATGGATTTTATCAAGCTCTGGTGGCAATGCTAATATATAAGCAATCGGTCTGTAACAGCCCTAACCAATAACCGCCGCCTGACTAGGGTTAAGAGGCATTACTAATTATTTTTGAATATTTAATATCATTTTAAGACACAAAGTCAATCATCATTAAAACATATCAAAATATAAACATATAGTCCCTTAACGAGGTCTTCAAGACCTTAAACATGTGCTATAAAGGGGTCGGGACTAAATAGAACACATACGAAGATTTTTAGAATTTTAAAGATTTTTCAAAACTATAGAGGTCACACATCCGTGTGGGTAGGCCTGCACCTTACACGGCCTCAGACACGCTCATGTGTCCCAGCCGTGGCAAAACAGGGCATACATACTGACTTGTTCACACGGCTTGAGACACGCCAGTTATACGCCCGTGTGTCCAGCCCGTGGTCAAGTCTGACTTGTTTTGAAACACAACTTCGGAGGACACGGTCAAGCCACACGCCCGTATGCTCAACCGTATGGGTAATTATAGGCCATTTTCAAGGCCAAACTTGTCACCCACACTTAGGTTCACCTACAAGCCTCAAATCACATGCATTTATACCTCATTTGGTAACCAAAACCTATCAAAATATGCACCAATTAACCATTAACTACACCATCTATTTTCATACTCAATTTCATCTCAAATAACTTCAAAAATACTAATTTCTCATCCCAACTCATATAAGTCAAGCATCAAATAATCCTTAACACAAGTTCACATTAAACCATCTTTTAATTTCCAAGCCATATCACATGACAAGGTCCAAAACATTTCAAAACATACCATAACTTCTAGCCTATACATGCTATATGCCAAATATGTACATCTTTCAAAAGTACCAAAATAGATAGCCGATAGTGTGATTGAGTCGCTGACAATTCCCAAATCCGAGCTAGCTTTACTGACACTGTAAAATAGAGAAACACATCACACAGTAAGCTTTTAAAGCTTAAATAACATCGCGCATTTAGTGCCTTAATATCCAACCGAACTTGATTCGGTAACGCACACAGAGTGCCAATCAATATAATCAATACTTTCTCTATTTCGCACACACAGTGCCATTCATTATTGTATAAATTCTATTTCGCACACTTATTGGCATATTTCTCCATTCCACATTTATAGTATCTCTATTTAATAATCGCATAGTTATTCATGTCATAGTATTTAACATAAATTTAGCAACACGTATTATATCTGAACTTACCTCAGATGTAGATATACCAAGATTAGTCGATCAATTGAGCACTTTGTCTTTGCCTCGATCTCGATTCGAATCTCTCCTTTCTTGGTCTATACATATTAAAATTTAGCTCATTCAATCATCAAATCATTCAATTTAATCCAAACACACATATTTAGGGCATTTTACAAAATAGCCCTCACATTTTCACATTTTGACACTTTAGTCCCTATTTCACAAAATCATAAAATACACAAAATCTCATTTCACCGATGCCTAGTCGAATTCTCCCTATGTCCATACAGGCCCACACATTTCATTTATTTCACATTTTAGTCCTCCAATTTCTTATTTTCACAATTTAGCCCAAATTACTCAATTTCACCAAAAATTCCAAGACAAAATATGTTAATCTTTCACATATCTTTCATATTTCATTATCAACTAACACATAGCTTAAGCATTCATCAATGGCATATCTGAAAATCACCATTAGATTCTAAAATGAAAGCATGGGCTAGTTAGAAAACTAAGCAACGATCACAAAAACGTAGAAATGATCAAAAATCGAGCTCAAAACATACCTCAATCAAGAATAACAATGGCCGAATGTTTCAAGCCCTAGTTCTTTCTTTTTCTCCTTCAAATTCGGCTAAGAAAAGATGATAATGGCCTTATTTTTCATACTTGTTTTATTTAATATACCTTATTTCATGTTTTACCATTTTGCCCTTTAATAATTCATTTAAATTTCCACCAACTAAAGCCCATTTTTGTCTATTCATTCTTTTAATGGTTTATTAACAACATAAGGACTTCTCATTTAGAAAGCCATGACAAATAGACACTTTAACAATCAGCACACAACTTTTGCATTTTATATGATTAAGTCTTTTTTACAAATTAAACACACAATTGATAAAAGTTTCGCACAGAATTTTCACACATGCTCAATCAGATATTATAAACACCAAAATAATATTAAAATATTTTTTGACCTCGGATTTGTGGTCTCAAAACCACCGTTCTGACTAGGGTCTAAATTGGGCTGTTACAACTCTCCCCCCTTAGGGATTTTCGTCCCCGAAAATCTTACCAGTGAATAGGTTTGGATATTGCTCTCTCATAACATTTTCAGGCTCCCACGTAGCCTTTTCAACTCTATGTTTGTGCCACAACACTTTCACTAAGGAAATTCTTTTGTTTCTCAACTATTTGATCTCACGTGCCAGAATTCGAATCGGTTCTTCACTATACTACAAATCTGATTGAATCTCAACCTCAGTAGGAGTAATTACATGCGAGGATCAGATCTGTATCGCCAAAGCATCGATACGTGGAATACATTATGAATCTTTTCTAATTCAGGTGGTAATAACAATCTATAAGCAACAGGTCCAATTCTTTCAATGATCTCATGCGACCCGATGAACCTTAGACTCAGCTTGCACTTTCGGCCAAATCGAAGTATTTTCTTCCACGGAGACAATTTCAAAAATACTTTGTCACCGATCACAAATTCAATATCTTTCCGTTTCAAATCTGCATAAGACTTCTGATGATCTGACGCTGCTTTCAAACTGTCTCAAATCACTTTTACTTTCTGCTCAGTCTCTTTTATCAAATCAACCCCGTGAATCTTATTCTCACTCAACTCAATCCAATACAATGGAGTTCGGCATTTTCGATCGTGAAAAGCCTCATATGCTGCCATTTTGATACTAGATTGAAAACTATTATTGTATGCAAATTCAATCAACGATAAATGTTTCTCCCACGTACTTTCAAATTCAGAATATAGCATCTCAACATATCTTTGAGAACTTGAATGATCCAATAGGATTGACCATCCGTTTGTGAATGAAATGCAGTACTGAAATGCAACTTTGTGTTTAAAGCCTTTTGTAATTTTTTCCAAAACTGCAACATAAATAACAGATCTCTGTCAGATGCAATAGATAGTGGTACCCCATGCAATCTCGCAATCTCAGTAATATACAATTCAACTAACTTATCAAGTAAATAATCTGTTCTCACCAGAACGAAATGAGCTGGTTTCGTCAATCTGTCAACTATCACCCAGATTGTATCTTTCTTTCCTGGAGATAAAAGTAATCCCGACACAAAGTCCATCGTGATTCTCTCTCATTTCCACTCAGGAATCATATTCGGTTGTAATAAACCGGATGGAACCTGATGTTTAGCTTTAACTTGCTAACAAACCAAGCATTACGAAACAAATTTTGAGATATCTCGTTTCATACAATGCCACCAATAAAACTGTTTCAGATCATTATACATTTTCGTACTCCCCGGATGAATAGCCAAATGACTACTGTGAGCTTCTTTCAAAATCAACTGAATCAACTCTGAATTCCTCGTAACACAAATTTGATCTATGAATCTCAAACAATCATCATTATCAATTTGAAATTCTGAATCAAAATTCAAACCACATTGAGCTCGTTTTGTCATCATCTCATCATCACTTTTCTAGGCATCACAAATCTGACGTATAAACATCAGCCTAACTGTCAACTCAGCCAAAATCGATCCATCATCACATAGATCTACTTGAGTACTCATTGCTCGCAAAGCACATATAGACTTTCGGCTCAAAGCATCAGCAACAACATTAGCTTTACCTGGATGATAATCAATTACTAATTCATAATCTTTTAGTAATTCTAACCATCTCCGCTGTCTCAAATTCAATTCTTTCTGAGTCATCAAGTACTTCAAGCTCTTGTGATCAGTATAAATATGACATTTCTCACCAACTAGGTAGTGACGCCAAATCTTCAATGCAAATATAATCGCAACTAATTCAAGATTATGCGTTGGGTAATTCTTTTCATGCGACTTTATCTGTCTTGAAGCATAAGCTATAACTTTACCCTCTTGCATCAGCACACAGCCCAAACCATTCAACGATGCATCACTGTAAACTATGAATTCTTTACCCGATTCAGGTTGGACTAACACTGGCGCCTCTGCCAGTAATGCTTTCAACTGCTCAAAACTCTGTTGGCACTTTTCTGACCACTCGAATTTAACATCATTTTGTAGCAACTACGTCAATGGAGTTGCAATCATTGAGAAGCCTTTCACAAACCGTCTATAATATCCCGCTAGTCCTAGAAAAACACAGACTTCAGACACATTCCTTAGAGGTTTCCATTCTAAAATTGCTAAAATCTTACTCAGGTCAACCTGTATTCCCGCAGTTGATACAATATGTCCCAGAAAAGCAATCTCACGTAATCGAAACTCACATTTGCTAAACTTTGCATACAATTGCTTCTCACACAGAGTTTGTAACACAATTGTCAAATGCTCGGCATGTTGCATCTCATCACAGGAGTAAATCAGAATGTCATCAATAAACATCACGACAAATCGATCCAAATACAGTCTGAATATCCGACTTATCAAATCCATAAACACTGGAGGAGCATTCATTAGTCCAAAAGGCATAACGAAGAATTCATAATGTCCGTACCTCATTCTAAAAGTAGTCTTCTGTACATCTGATTCTTTAACTCTCAACTGATAGTAGCCCGATCTCAAATCTATCTTAGAAAATACGGTAGCTCCTTTCAACTGATCAAACAAATCATCAATACGTGGCAAAGAATATTTATTCTTTATCGTTAATTTATTTAATTTTCGGTAATCAATACACATCCTCCTAGTACCATCTTTCTTTTTCACAAACAATCCTCTGTCAGCCAACTCTTGCAACTGTGACTTCAACTCTTTCAATTTTGTTGGTGCCATTCTATACGGAATTATAGAGATAGGAGTCGTTCCCAGCACTAATTCAATCCCTAATTCAACTTCTCGTATGAGAGGTAATCCTAATAATTGTTCAGGAAACACATCTGAGAACTCACATACTGTAGGTACAGATTCAACTTTCTTTTCAGTCACTTTTGTATCTATCACATACGCAAGATAGGCTTCGCAACCCTTTTTCACATAATTCAAAGCTTTCATTGAAGATATAACACCCGATAGCCCATTCTAATCACTAGATTCAATTTGAACTATCTCACCATTCTGACTTTTCAAATCAATACTCTTTCATTTACAGTTCACAATAGCATTATGTAAAGTGAGCCAATCCATACCCAAAATTATATCCAATTCATCAAAAGGTAGCAACATCAAATTAGCCAGAAAGTAAATATCCCGAAACATCAATGGGTAGTTCTTGCACACTTTGTCAACCAAAACACACTTGCCTAAGGGGTTCGATACTCTAATCACAAATTCAGTAGACTCAACAGGTAGAGTATTACTTGATACTAGATTCACACACACATAAGAATGAGTAGAACCTGGATCTATTAATGCAATCACATCAGTATCAAATAGAGTAAAAGCACCAGTAATGACGTCTAAAGATGACGCTTTTTCTCGTGCGTGAATAGCATAGGCTCGGGCAGGTGCTCTCGCCTCGGATCTCACAACTGTATCGATAGTCCCCCTTTGACTTCCACTCACATTTTTGATGTTTCAAGGTGGTCTACCCCTAGTTGTCGTATTACTTGGTCTCGCACTCCGAACATTGTCTTTCTCAGCTAACTCCGGAGAATCTCGAATAAAATGATCTCATAATCCACATTTATAACAAGTTCTATTATTGTACTTGCCCCAACATTCTCCCACATGTCATCTTCCACATCGTCTACACTTAGGTTTGTTGCTTTTGGCACTTCCAACACTTGATTCAGTCCGAATTTGAACTCTTGGACCAATACTTTGTCTCACATGATCTCTACCCAAATGTCTAGACAAAACATTTGAGCGATTAGCTGCGTCTCTGAATCTCTTTGAGGGAGATTGATACGACTTACTCATTGATCTTTTTCTTTCATCTCTAGCTTCAGAATCAACTTTCTTCTTTTCTTTGCTAAGCTCCTCGGCTTTGCAGGCTCTTTCAACTAACACAACAAATTCATTCAAGTCAAGTATTCCAACCAGCAATTTAATATCTTCATTCAGCCCTTCAATGAAATGTTTACACATAGTAGCTTCGGTCGAAACACATTCTCGTGCATATTGACTTAATCTCACAAATTCTCGCTCGTACTTCGTAACTAACATACGGCCCTATTTCAACTAAAGGAATTCTTTACGTTTTTGATCTATGAATTATTGACTAATATAATTCTTCTGGAATCCATCTTGAAAGAAGTCCCAGGTAATCCTCTCTCTCGGAACCATTGATATCAACGTTTTCCACCAATTATATGTCGTATCTCTCAACAAGGAAACATCACATTTAATGCATTCATCAGGAGTCAATGACATCCCATCAAACACTCGAACTGTATTCTCGAGCCAAAACTCAGCTTTCTCGATATCATCATTAGTTGTGGTCCTAAACTCTTCGGCCCCGTTGTAACAGCCTGGTTTAGACCCTAGTCGGAACAGTGGTTTTTAGACCACAAATATGAGGTCAAAATAATATGTTAATATTATTTTTAGTGTTTACAGTATGTGATTTTGCCTGTGTGAATTTTCTGTGTGAAGATTTTATTGATTGTGTGTTTAATTTGCGAAAAGGACTTAATCGTATAAAATGCAAAAGTTGTGTGCTGATTGTTTAAGTGTTTATTTGTCATGACTTTCTAAATGAGAGGTCCTTATGAGTTTATTAAACCATTTTATAGTGAGTGGATGGTAGTTGGACAATTATAACCAACTATCATGTGTTATGTTATAATATTATATAAGGTTAAAATTGTAAATTGATTAATAATATATGTTATAACAAAACAAATGAAATAAGTTAGTGGATTGCTCATCCACCATTGCTGAAATTTACAAGGAAAAGAACAGAAAAAGAGTCTAAGGGTTTCGGTTGGTTTTTAGCTCAATCAAGGTATGTTTTAAGCTCGGTTTTTAATAATTTCTATGTTTCTGTAATCATTGCTTCATACTCTACAAAACCCATGTTTCAATTTTGTGAATTGATGATGTTTTTAAGATGAACCATTGATGAACACATGAGTTTTGTGATGTTTGATAGTGAAATATGAAAGATATGTGATTGATTATCATAGTTTGTTTTTGGAGTTTTGTTGATTTTGACTAATTTGGAGTAAATTGAAAGAATAGTATTTTGAGGGACTAAAATGTGAAATAAATGAAATGTGTGGGCTTGTATTAGCATGGAAAGAATTCAACTAAGCTGTGTGAGAAGAAATTTGGTGTATTTTGTGATTTTGTTAATTAGGGACTAAAGTGTTGAAATGTGAAAATGTGAGGGCTATTTTGTAAAATGCCCTAAATAAGTGTGTGTGGACTAAATTGAATGAATTGGTGATTGAATGGATTGAATTTGAATGTATATAGACCAAGAAATGAGAGGTTTAGATTGAGATCGAGGCAAAGATAAGGTGCTCGATTAATCAACAATTTCGATATTTCGACGTCTAAGGTAAGTTCAGATATAGTACAAGTTGTTAATTTATGTTCTATATGATATGAATTGAATAATAGATATTGAATTAGAAATGTAATGAATGAAATTGAGTGATGTGGCACTAGGTGTGCGTAATTGAATTGAGACAGAGTTGATTAGCACTGTGTGTCCGAAATGATAGAAGCTTCAGCTTATTTATTTGGCACTGTGTGTGCGATACCGACATAAGCTCAGTTTAACGTATTGGCACTAAGTGTGCGATGACAATTATGTTTTGTCTACAAAGTGGCACTAAGTGTGCGAATAAAGCAAGAGAATAGCAAATGTTGATCTAAATGTAGAGTCCAGCAGTTGAATAACATGATTGGTGAATAACTATGTGTTGGCAAAGGTATGTATGATACCTATGTGGTTGGTGAAGTTGAAAGTAGATGAATGGAATGCTATGTGAGTATTAGATATAGTTGAATTTGTGTATCATTGGTAAATTATCTATGTGATGGTTCAATTCGTACACTGATTTGATTCAATGAGTTAATTGTATTGTATTTCGAACTTACTAAGCTTTGAAAGCTTACTGTGTGATTTGTTTCTCTATTTTACAGTGTCAGTAAAGGTAGCTCGGATTCGGGGATCGTCAGCATCTCTATCACACTATCGGCAATCTATTTTAGTACTTTTGAAGATGTGTATATTTGAATATGGCATGTATAGGCTAGTTGTTTTGAAACATATTTTGAGATGTGTAAATAGCCATGTGATGTGGCTAGATAAATGTTGGCTATAAGCATGAGTGGATTTGGTATATGATGCATATTATGGTATGGCTTGATAGTAATGAAATTGTCTTATGAATGGTAAGCTTAATGATGGATTAATGCTATTATGATCTAGTGATATTGTGGATGAATCATGCTTGGTAATGCATGTGATTTAGTTGTGCAATTTGGTATATAGATTGACATGATTAGAAATGAGATTGGATGGGATGATATGCTGATCATTTGACATGAATTTAGTTGCCAAATTGTGTGTGGGAAAATGCTTGATTGTGCTTGTAATGATTACTTTTGTGTGGATGGCAAATTGGCCTTGCAAATGTCCTATTTTCCATACACGGCCAAGGGACACGGGCGTGTGTCTCTGCCATGTGGCTCAAGGGCCACTTCGAGGTGTGTCTGGGCAGGTTACATGGCCGTGGCACATGGGTGTGCCAGTGGCCGTGTGACCAAGTCAGTAGCTAGCTTAATTTCACACGGCCATGGAACACGGGCATGTCTGGTGGTCGTGTGGACAAGTTAGTATGTATACCCTATTTTGGCACAGCCTGGACACATGGGCATGTCTAGTAGCCGTGTGAGGCATACGGCCTGCCTGCACGGGCGTGTGACTTTTGCAGTGTTGAAAAATGTTTAAATTTCTAAAAATTTTCGTCAGTGTTCAATTTAGTCCTGACCTTTTTCTAACATGTGTTTGAGGTCTCGTAGACCTCAATAAGGGAATATATGATTATAATTGAATATATTTGATTGAGGAAAGACTTTTGTTGTGAAATGGATGTGAAATATTTTGATTGTTTGGTAATGCCTCTTAACCCTATTTCGGCGATTGTTTCGGGTTAGGGGTGTTACAATTTTATTGGTATTAAAGCTACGGTTTAGTTGATTCTCGGATTAACGTAGCGCGTGTGAGTCTAGCTATACATGCCATATATATAATTGCGATAGTGTGATAAATTCTGATAGTTGAAAATGTGTTTTCATATAGTAATGGATCCTAATCGAGCAGTTGCTGATGATGTAGAGATTAATGCACCTGCTCCCGCTTAAGGGATAGCGCCGGCCATATCTAGGCCGAATGAAAGTAGTGAGGGAGGAGAGGCTAAGCAAGCCTTCTTTCGAATGATGAGTGAGTGGTTTTCGGAGTTCATTCGAATGAATCCGGCTACTCCACAACCTCCACCCCACAAGTACCTGCTGTGTCTGAAGTTGTAGATCTGAATCGATTGAGTAAGCCTCCTGTGGATAAGATTAGAAAGTACGGGGCCGAAGAGTTGAGGGCCACAGCTGATAATGATGCTGAGCGAGCCAAGTTTTTGGCTCGAGAATACCATTCGAGTACTTGACGAGATGTCGTTGACTTCTGATGAATGTATTAAATGTGATGTATCGTTGTTGAAGGACTGCGTATAACTGGTGGAAGACATTGATATATGTGGTTCTGAGAGAGAGAATCATCTGGGATTTCTTTCAAGCTGAATTCAAAAAGAAGTACATCAGTCAACAATTCATTGATCAGAAACGTAAAGAGTTTCTAGAGCTAAAACAAGGTCGTATGTCAATTACATAGTATGAACGAGAATTTGTGAGATTGAGTCAGTATGCACAGGAATGTGTTTCTACTGAAGCTACCATGTGTAAAAGATTCATTAAAGGGCTGAATGAAGACATTAAATTGTTGGTTAGGATACTTGACATAAACGAATTTGTCGTGTTGGTTGAAAGAGCTTGCAAAGACAAGGAGCTTAGCAAAGAAAAGAAGAAAGCCAATTTTGAGGCTAGAGATGAAAGAAAAAGATTGATGAGTAAGTCGTCTCAATCTTCGACGAAGAGATTTAGAGATGCAAGCAATCGATCAAATGCTTCGTTTGGACATCCGAGTAGAGACCGTACAAGACAAAGTGTTGGACCAAGAGTTCAAATTTCGACTGAATCAAGTGTTGGTAGTGTTAAAAGCAACAAGCCTGGGTGTAGATGGTGTGGAAGACGACATGTGGGAGAATGCTGGGGCAAGTACAATAATAGAACTTGCTACAAATGTGGATCACGAGATCATTTCATTCAAGATTGCCCAAAGTTAGCTGAGGAAGAAAATGTTCAGAGTGCGAGACCAAATAACATGACGACTAGGGGTAGACCACCGAAAAACACCAGAAATGTGAGTAGAAGCTAGAGAAGGACTACCAATACGGCTGTAAGATTGGAGGCGAGAGCACCTGCCCGAGCCTATGCTATTCGTGCACGAGAGAAAACATCTTCTCTAGACGTCATCATTGGTACTTTTACTCTGTTTGATACTGATGTGATAGCATTGATAGATCTAGGTTCTACTCGTTCTTATGTGTGTGTGAATCTAGTATCAAGTAAGACTCTACCTGTTGAGTCTACTGAATTTGTGGGTACAGTATCAAATCACATAAGCAAGTGTGTCTTGGTGGATAAAGTGTGCAAAAACTGTCCATTGATGTTTCGGGATGTTTGTTTTCCGACTAATTTGATGTTGCTACCATTCGATGAATTAGATATAATTTTGGGTATGGATTGGCTCACTTTACATAATGTTTATTGATGATATTTTGATTTATTCCTGTGATGAGACGCAACATACTGAGCATTTGAGAATTGTGTTACAGACTCTGCGTGAGAAGCAACTGTATGTAAAGTTTAGCAAATGTGAGTTTTGGTTGCGTGAGGTTGGATTTCTGGGGCATATTGTATTAGCTGCGGGAATACGAGTTTACCAGAGTAAGATCTCAGCTATTTTAGAATGGAAGCCTCCGAGAAATGTGTCTGAAGTTCGTAGTTTTCTGGGACTAGTGGAATATTATAGATAGTTTGTGAAAGGCTTCTCGATTATTTCGACTCCGTTGACGAAGTTACTACAAAAAGATGTTAAATTTGAGTGTTCAGAAAAGTGTCATCAGAGTTTTGAGCAGTTGAAAGTGTTGTTGACGAAAGCGCCAGTGTTAGTTTAGCCTGAATCAGGTAAAGAATTCATAGTTTACAGTGATGCATCATTGAATGGTTTTGGCTATGTGCTGGTGCAAGAATGCAAAGTCATTACTTATGCTTCGAGGCATTTAAAGCCGCATGAAAAGAACTATCCGACGTATGATCTTGAATTAGCAGCGATTGTGTTTGCATTAAAGAGTGGCGTCACTACCTATTTGGTGAGAAATGTCATATTTGTACCGATCACAAAACCTTGAAGTACTTGATGATTCAGAAAGAATTAAATTTGTGACTGAAAAGATGGTTAGACTTGTTGAAAGAATACGAACTTGTGATTGATTATCATCTTGGCAAAGCTAATGTTGTTGCGGATGCCTTGAGTCAAAAGTCCTTATATGCTTTGCAAGCTATGAATTCTCAGATAGATCTGTTTGATGATGGTTCAATTTTGGCTAAGTTGAAAGTAAGACCAATGTTCGTACATTAGATTCGTGATGCCCAGAAAATTGATGATGAGATGATAGCAAAATGAACTTAATGTGATTTGAATTCGGATTCAGAATTTCGAGTTGATAATGATGAATGTTTGAGATTCAGAAATCGGTTTTGTGTTCCGAAGAATTCAGAGTTAATTCAGCTGATTTTGAATGAAGCTCACAATAGCCATTTGACTGTTCACCCGGGGAGTACGAAAATGTATAATGATTTGAAACAATTTTATTGGTGGCATGGTATGAAACGGGACATCTCTGACTTTGTGTCGAAATGTTTAATTTGTCAGCAAGTTAAAGCTGAACATCAGGTTCCGTCCGGTTTGTTACAACCAATTATGATTACTGAGTGGAAATGGGATAGAATCATGATGGACTTTGTGTCAGGATTGCCTTTATCTAGGGAAAGAAAGATGCAATTTGGGTGATAGTTGACAGATTGACAAAATCAGCTCATTTCATTCCAGTGAGAATAGATTATTCACTCGATAGATTGGCTGAATTGTATATTGCTAAGATTGTGAGATTGCATGGGGTGCCATTATCTATTGTATTTGATAGAGATCCGAGATTTACCTCGTGATTCTGGAAGAAATTGCAAGAGGCTTTAGGCACAAAATTGCATTTCAGCACTGCATATTATCCGCAAACGGATGGACAATCTGAGTGGGTCATTCAGGTTCTCAAAGATATGTTGAGGTGTTGTATACTTGAGTTTGAAAGTATGTGGGAAAAGCATTTACCGTTGATCGAGTTTGTACAACAACAGTTTTGATACGGCCCTAGTCTCAAGATGAAATCGAGATGTATGTTTAGTTGCCTAGTCGTAAACAAGAGATACGAAATTTAAGGCTTAAGAAACAAGTAAGAACCAATACCGAAGGGTATCGACCCAAATTACTTATACGGTTCTTAAGGCTTGATTTTTGGATGGATATCAGAGCTCGACCCACTATCGAAGATACGACAGGAACCTCGGTATTTAGACGGTGATCAAAAGAATAGGTTGACGCCACTAGCTCACTTGATAAGCCAACAAATCCTTAAAACGAAATTGGAGAAAGTCTCTTACAATTTCGACAGAGTTTTGATATATCATTCATTCAAAAAGTCCTTACAAAAGGCAAATTTTGGATATTTATAGTGCTAAAAAATTAACCGATAAGCCATGAAATTTAGCTTAATTTTCTAAGTAATTTTCAGCCTTGGGAGCGTGCAAAAAAAAAATGCCCTTGGAAAAAGCTGACCGGTCAATCCTTGGTACTTGGTGGTATGGGAAACGTGCAAAGGTCCTACCAAAGTCCCACTTTAGCCACCAAAACATCCCCCACGCTTGGACAATTAACCAGCATACAATTAAGCCGTTTCCCTCTTCAATACTTATCAGCATTGGAAGAAACAAACAACTAACAGCACATTAATTTCGTTTGGAAAAGCAACCAGCAACTAATGCCATGAAAAAATTGTCCACGCATGCTCCAACAAGGTGTTAAAATCGGCCTAAAAGGATGTGCACGCATGGGCAAGCAAAGCAAGCTTTGTCCCCTTTGCATTCACGAAACAAGGCTCCAACAAGGCATAAAATTTCGGTCAAAAGTGCAGTACTTTAAGGTTCCTTTTTGTTGAACACGAGAGGAAACAACGGCTCAAAAAGGTGTGCCTATGAAGCTTTTAATGTTGTCCAAAAAACGTGCTCCAACATTTGCCTAGGAGACAACATTTTCAAGCCCCCATGCCGTCCTTGAAGTCCTCATCACGCATGAAACATTGAGCCATGCAAAAGCCTTTTAATATTCGGCCTAGGGGAGTGGAAAAGGAATTTTCACAAGTCCCAATTCCAGCCCTTGGAAACCGAATGTTCTTGCATATCCTAGGTGCCTAAAAAATGTGGAAAGCATGCCCCATGCATGGGGACACAATGGGGGACAAACCAACAAAACTTGGCACATTTAATCATGATTTGTTGTTCACGAAAAAGGGACATTGGAGGCTAAACCGTCCACCCTTGTTCTTGTTGCCATCCCATGCTTGTTTGGATAGGTTCCAAAGCACCTTGGAAAATTAAAAAGTTAGCCCCCTTTGTCTCTAAAGGAGGTGGCCGGCCATAGCAAAACAAATGCCCAAAAAAGTCACCTACAAATAGAAAATTCGGCTGTTAGTGTCTAGGAATTAAATACCAGTTAAGACATGTGTCTTAATTGAACAAATTAAAAGGAGGGTAGACTAATGTTCATATTAAATTCGACCAATTAAAGGGGTAGGCATCCAACCACTAATTTAGGACCTATTTTAAACATATTATCTAAATTAAAGTTACTATTTATGCAAGGATCATGACTTAATTAAACTCATTTAACTTGACTGAATTTATTTAATTAATTTCATCTAATCAATTAACTAAGGCAGAATGGCCATATGATTTTCTTCCGGAACGTGAGCTCGTAGGAGCATGCAACACGGAGTTAAAATATCATGTGAGCTAGTCTTCGCATCGTCCCAAGCTTGTTGGACTAAAAATCCAATTGCCTCTTTAAATTGTTTCGCACGAGCCCTCGTAATCGGTCCTTGAGGTAACACCATCGGGTCTCGGCTCGAGCTCGGCTCATGATGGGGCGTGCCCGTATCATCCTCCCCCTCTTGAAAATGACTTGTCCTCAAGTCAGGACCTGCATCGAATGGAGTTAAATCAGCCACATTAAAACTAGCACTGATATTATACTCACCAGGCAAATCGAGTTTGTATGAGTTTTCATTTATTCGCTCGAGGACTTGGAAAGGTTCATCTCCTCTCGGTGATAACTTATTTCATCGTCGAGCTGGAAATCGCTCTTTTCGCATATGCACCCAGACCCAATCTCCCGATTCAAACACAACTTGTCTTCGTCCTTTGTTGGCTCACTGGGTATATTGCTCAGTTCTTGCCTCGATGTTCTCGCGCACCTTTTTATGCAGTTCTTTGACATAGTCCGCCTTCTTCCTAGCATCAGAATGGATAAACTTATCAGAAGGTAATGGTAATAGATCAAGAGGAGTGAGAGGATTAAACCCGTAAACTGTCTCGAAGGGAGAAAATTTAGTCGCAGAATGAACAGCTCGGTTGTAAGCAAACTCGACATGGGGCAGGCATTCCTCCCACATTTTAAGATTCTTTCGTACCAATGCTTGAAGTAGAGTCGATAGGACTTGGTTCACCACTTCGGTTTGTCCATCCGTCTGAGGATGACAAGTGGTCGAGAACATTAACTTCGTTCCTAGCTTCCCCCACAGAGTCCGCCAGAAATGACTTAAAAATTTTACGTCTCGATCAGATACGATCGTTCTCGGGATCCCATGTAGACGCACAACTTCCCTGAAAAATAAATTTGCAATGTGCACAGCATCATCAGTCTTAGTACAAGGAATAAAATGAGACATTTTAGAAAATCGATCAACAACAACAAAGATCGAGTCCTTCCCTATTTTGGATCTTGGTAAGCCGAGGATGAAGTCCATAGAGACGTCGGTCCATGGAGTGTCCGAAATTGGAAGTGGCGTGTATAGACCATGAGGCTGAACTCGCGACTTCGCTCGTTTACAAGCTATACATCGCTCGCATATTTGTTCAACATCCTTTCGTATTCCTAGCCAAAAGAAGTGTTCTTGTAGAGTTGACATCGTTGTAGAGTGACCCATAAAGCCACCACTATGCGCTTCTAATACCAACAATTCTCAAATAGAACCGTTTGGTATGCATAGTTTGTTTTCTTTGAAGAGAAATCCTTCGTACCTATAAAACTTATCAAAGGCTCCATTTTCGCAAGCATTATATATAGTCCCAAAGTCAACATCACCAATATACATATCTTTTATATGATGGAAACCAAGTAATTTAGACTCAAGAGAATTCAATAGAGTATACCTTCGTGATAACGCATCCGCTACAACATTTTCCTTACCCCTCTTATACTTGATTACGTACGGAAACGATTCTAAATACTCTATCCATTTCGCATGCCATTTGTTGAGCTTATGTCGACCTTTGATGTACTTGAGCGCTTCGTGATCCGAATGGATTACAAACTCTTTCGGCCTCAAGTAGTGTTGCCATGTTTCAAGTGACCTTATGAGGGCGTATATTTCCTTGTCGTACACGGGATAATTAAGTGTAGCTCCATTTAATTTCTCCTTAAAGTACACCACCGGTCTTCCATTCTGAGTTAGTATGGCTCCGATCCCTACACCTGAAGCATCACATTCAATTTCAAAGGTTTTAGAAAAATCAGGAAGGGATAACAATGGGGCTTTAACAAGACACTCTTTAATTGCATTAAAAGACCGTTCTTATTCTTCAGCCCAATGGAAAGCTGAATTTTTCTTAATCACACTCGTTAAAGGAGCAGCTATTGTGCTGAAATTGGGTACAAATCGGTGATAGAAGCTAGCCAACCCATGAAAGCTTCGTACTTGGGTGATCGTCGTAGGACGTGGCCATTCCCGAATGGCTCGAACCTTTTCTTGGTCTACCTCTAGGCCATTTGCACTCACGACATATCCTAAGAAAACAACCTTGTCAGTACAAAAAGAACATTTCTTGAGATTAGCGTACAATACCTCTTTCCGTAATGTTTCTTGGATCGCGTGTAGATGTTGGACATGTTCCTCCAATGATTTACTGTACACTAAGATATCATCAAAATAAACAACACATGATTTTCCAATAAAAGCTCGTAAAACATGATTCATAAGACGCATGAAAGTACTTGGAGCATTTGTAAGACCGAATGGCATTACCAACCATTCGTACAAACCTAGCTTCGTTTTGAAAGCCGTCTTCCATTCATCCCCTTCTCGCATCCTATTTTGATGATAGCCACTTTTAAGATCAATCTTTGTAAAGATTCGCACTCCATTTAACTCATCAAGCATGTCATCAAGTCAGGGTATCGGGTGTCGATACTTAACGGTAATTTTGTTGATGGCGCGACAGTCAACACACATGCGCCATGAGCCATCTTTCTTTGGTACAAGTAACACCGGTACCGCGCATGGACTAAGGCTCTCTCAAATGTATCCTTTTTCTAGTAATTCAGTGATTTGTTTTTGGAGCTCCTTGGTTTCTTCGGGATTGATCCGGTAAGCAGGTCGATTGGGTAGAGCTGCTCCAGGCACCAAGTCAATCTGGTGCTCAATGCCTCGAATGGGTGGCAAACCGCTTAGTATCTCCTCCGGGAATATGTCTTCAAATTCCTGAATCAATTATAACACAGAAGAAGGAAGATTATCGGGTAAATCGTTAGTGTTCAAAAACACTTCTTTATATTGAAGCAAATACATAGGATGTCTTAGACTCAAAGCTTTCCGAATATCACTCGCTTTTGCAAGAACACTCATTTTTCCCCTCTCTTTTTCATCTTCATCTTTTTCTTTCTTTTGTTTTCTCTCATTTGTTTTTGCACTCGTATTTTTCTCTCTCTTATTTTTCTTTTCTTTTTCTTTTGACTGGTCAATGGAAGTCCTAAGCTTTTGCTGGTCATCAAAGACTTGCTTAGGTGTTAAGGGGGCAAGTTTCACATTCCTTCCAAGTTGCTTGAAGGAATACCGATTAGTGTAGCCATCGTGCATCACTCAGCGGTCATATTGCCATGGACGTCCCAAGAGTAAGTGACTCGCGTGCATTGGCACTACGTCGCATAGCACTTCATCGGAGTATTTCCCAATGCTGAAGGATACTAAGACTTGTTTAGTAACTTTGAGCTCTCCGCTGTCGTTAAGCCACTAAAGCTTATACGGAGTCGGATGCTTTGACATTGTCAATCCTAGTTTTTCCACCATGAGGGTACTTGCTACGTTCGTGCAACTCCCTTGGTCGATGATAAGGCTACAAAGCTTGCCTTGCACCTGTCGTCTCGAATGAAAAATATTTTCTCGTTGCTCCTCGTTTCCCGTGCTTTGAAGACTGAGGTTTCGCTTCACGACGAGCAATTCACCTTCAACAGGTTGTTCTATGTCCTCATCAGCTTCTGAATTGGATTCAAACCCACATTCTTCTTCGTCTTCAGTTTCAATCTCACCATTAGCCGCATTACCATAGTTCGTCTATTCGGGCACTGACTTGCGATGTGTCCTCGGCCAAGACACTTGAAGCATTTAATATCCCTCGATCTAGCATTCGAACCTTCTGGATCTCTACCTTTGCTTGTTTCGGTGAAAAGCTTGTTCGTCTTAGGGGTAAAAGTGGAATCTTTCGGTTTGTTTATGGGAAACTCCTTGCTTGTACTTTGGCCCCACTTCGAGGGTTTCGAATTGGAATAGCTGCGGGATGCCCCTTTTTGCTTCAATTGTTTTTCTACTTTGATGGCCATATGGACCATATCCTCCATCTCGACATAATGTTGCAATTCCACAACATTTGCTATCTCCCGGTTGAGTCCAGCTAAGAATCGAGCCATGGTAGCTTCCCGTTCTTCTTGGATTTCAGCTCGGATCATGGCGATCTCCATTTCCTTATAGTAATCTTCAACACTTCTCGTCCCCTGTGAAAGGTGTTGGAGTTTCTGATGTAACTCCCGGTGGTAGTAAGAAGGGATAAATCGACGTCTCATGACCGCTTTCATTTCAGCCCATGTAGTGATTGGCCGTTTGCCGTTGCGCCTTTAACTTATCGTCAACTGATCCCACCAGATCATGGCATAGTCAGAAAATTCTATAGCGGCTAACTTGACCTTCTTATTTTCGGAGTAATTGTGGCAATCGAACACAAGTTCGATCTTCTTTTCCCATTCCAGATAGGCTTCGGGATCTGACTTACCTTGGAAAGGGGGAATGGTCAACTTGATATTTTTGAGATCGTCATCTTCTCGCCGCCGATCTCTTTGGCCGCGGTTTCGGGGGTCTCACCTTCTAACACTGGAGTTGGACTCATGGTCGCTTTCACCTTCACTAAACTTATTGATGCCTTCATCAATTTCTCATTGTTGCTCACGCCTTCGATTAGGCCGTCCACGCAGTGGTCTAGCAACTTCAGGAGTCACTTCTCGTGGTCTTTGTGCTTCAACTTGAAACAGACGATCCTCAAGGGAGTTGAGTCTCCTTTCAAGTAACCTTTCCAATTCTTGCAAGTGGGCTTGCATTTGCAAGTCGGGAACATTTTGAACCGGTTGTCTTCCTTGTTGTTCTTCCGCGTTTCACCCGGACTCTTGTGACATCGTAATAGAATTAATTCCTCACAAATAAAACCTCACAATTCACTTAGAAAGAAAGAAGATTGATGACACTCCACTCGTGTTTACACTCTTAGTTCGGCTTTTACCTCTATACTTTCTCGTGATTTCGTTGTTAGGATTCGCCAAGGCCTATTAGGGCTTAGGGGTCGATCACAAAACGGGTTTCAAGGGTTGTAATGTATTGGGTATTAAGGTAGGCTGAAGGAAGAAAAATAATCTCGGGCGGTTTGACAAGTTGGGTCGAGAGAGAAAGAAGAAGTTTACAGCAGAAGGAGATATATTGAACTTCAAATTTTTTTTTATATTTGATTTTTTTTATTCGATTTTTTTGAATTTTTTTTTATAAACTTACTTCAGATCTTCACGTAACAGCTTTGGATTAGTCGTCAGAGGCTCGTGATTCTCGGTTTAACCCAGCTCTGATACCAGATGATACAGTCTCGGTCTCAAGATGAAATCGAGATGTATGTTTAATTGCCCTGTCGTAAACAAGAGATACGAAATTTAAGGCTTAAGAAACAAGTAAGAACCAATACCGAAGGGTATCAACGCAAATTACTTATACGGTTCTTAAGGCTTGATTTTTGGATCGATATCAGACCTCGACCCACTATCGAAGATACGACAGGAACCTCGGTATTTAGACGGTGATCAAAAGAATAGGTTGACGCCACTAGCTCACTAGATAAGCCAACAAATCCTTAAAATGAAATTGGAGAAAGTCTCTTACAATTTCGACAGAGTTTCGATATATCATTCATTCAAAAAGTCCTTACAAAAGGTAAATTTTGGATATTTATAGTGCTGAAAAATTAACCGATAAGCCATGAAATTTAGCTTAATTTTCTAAGTAATTTTCAGCCTTGGGAGCGTGCAAAAAGAAATGCCCTTGGAAAAAGCTGACCGATTAATCCTTGGTACTTGGTGGTATGGGAACCGTGCAAAGGTCCTACCAAAGTCCCACTTTAGCCACCAAAACATCCCCTATGCTTGGACAATTAACCAGCATGCAATTAAGCCGTTTCCCTCTTCAATACTTGTCAACATTGGAAGAAACAAACAACTAACAGCACATTAATTCCGTTTGGAAAAGCAACCAGCAACTAATGCCATGAAAAAATTGTCCACGCATGCTCCAACAAGGTGTTAAAATCGGCCTAAAAGGATGTGCACGCATGGGCAAGCAAAGCAAGCTTTGTCCCCTTTGCATTCACGAAACAAGGCTTCAACAAGGCATAAAATTTCGGTCAAAAGTACAGCACTTTAAGGTTCCTTTTTGTTGAACACGAGAGGAAACAAACGGCTCAAAAAGGTGTGCCTATGAAGCTTTTAATGTTGTCCAAAAAACGTGCTCCAACATTTGCCTAGGAGACAACGTTTTCAAGCCCCCATGCCGTCCTTGAAGTCCTCATCACGCATGAAACATTGAGCCATGCAAAAGCCTTTTAATATTCGGCCTAGGGGAGTGGAAAAGGAATTTTCACAAGTCCCAATTCCAGCCCTTGGAAACCGAATGTTCTTGCATATCCTAGGTGCCTAGAAAATGTGGAAAGCATGCCCCACGCATGGGGACACAATGGGGGACAAACCAACAACACTTGGCACATTTAATCATGCTTTGTTGTTCACGAAAAAGGGACATTAGAGGCCGAACCGTCCACCCTTGTTCTTGTTACCGTCCCATGCTTGTTTGGATAGGCTCCAAAGCACCTTAGAAAATTAAAAAGTCAGCCCCCTTTGTCTCCAAAGGAGGTGGCCGGCCATAGCAAAACAAATGCCCAAAAAAGTCACCTACAAATAGAAAATTCGGCTGTTAGTGTCTAGGAATTAAATACCAGTTAAAACATGTGTCTTAATTGAACAAATTAAAAGGAGGGTAGACTAATGTTCATATTAAATTCGACCAATTAAAGGGGTAGGCGTCCAACTACTAATTTAGGACCTATTTTAAACATATTAGCCACTACTTACTAATTAAGTAATTATCTAAATTAAAGTTACTATTTATGCAAGGATCATGACTTAATTAAACTCATTTAACTTGACTGAATTTATTTAATTAATTTCATCTAATTAATTAACTAAGGCCGAATGGCCATATGATTTTCTTCCGGAACGTGAGCTCGTAGGAGCATGCAGCACGGAGTTAAAATATCGTGTGAGCTAGTCTTCGCATCGTCCCAAGCTTGTTGGACTAAAAATCCAATTGCCTCTTTAAATTGTTTCGCACGAGCCCTCGTAATCGGTCCTTGAGGTAACACCATCGGGTCTCGGCTCGAGCTCAGCTCATGATGGGGCATGCCCGTATCAAGTTTTCAAACTAGTATCAAAATGGCACCATATGAGGCACTTTACAGTCAAAAATGTCCAACTCCATTGTATGGACTGAGATGAGTGAGAATAAGATTCACAGGGTTGATTGAAAAAAAGAGACTTAATAGAAAGTGAAAGTGATTCGTGACAGTTTGAAAGCGGCCTCAGATTGTCAAAAGTCTTATGCAGGCTTGAAATGGAAGGATATCGAATTTGGGATTGGTGACAAAGTGTTTCTGAAAGTGTCCCCATGGAAGAAAATACTTCGATTTGGCTGAAAAGGCAAGTTGGGTCCAAGATTCATTGGACCGTATGAGATCATTGATCGAGTTTGGCTGGTTGCTTATAGGTTAATGGTTCCACCTGAATTAGAGAAAATTCATAACGTGTTTCATGTTTCGATGCTTCGACGGTATAGATCTGATTCGTCTCATGTAATTGCTCCTATTGAAGTTGAGATTCAGTCTGACTTGTCATACAGTGAGAAGCCGATTTGAATTTTGGCACGAGAGACCAAAGAATTGAGAAACAAAAGAATTTCCTTAGTGAAAGTGTTATGGCACAAACACGTAGTAGAAGAGGCTACGTGGGAGCCTGAGGATGTAATGAGAGAGCAATATCCAAACCTATTCACTGGTAAGATTTTCGGGAATGAAAATCCCTAAAGGGGGAGAGTTGTAACTGTAACAGTCCGGTTTAGACCATGTGACCAAGTGCCCGGTGGCCATGTGACCAAGTTAGTAGCTAGCTTAATTTTACACGGCCATAGAACACGGGCATGTTTGGTGGCCGTGTGGACAAGTCAGTATGTATACCCTGTTTTGGCACAGCCTGGACACATGGGCGTTTCTGGTAGTCGTGTGAGGCACACGGCCTGACTACACGGGCGTGTGACTTTTGCAGTGTTAAAGAATGTTTAAAGTTCTAAAATTGTTTGTAAGTGTTTAGTATAGTCCCGACCTCTTTCTAACACGTGTTTGAGATCTCGTAGACCTCAATAAGGGACTATATGATTATAATTGAATATATTTGATTGAGGAAAGACTTTGTGTTGTGAAATGGATGTGAAATATTCCGATTTTTTGGTAATGCCTCTTAACCCTATTCCGGAAATGGTTTCGGGTTAGGGGTGTTACACCGGTACTTTCAAATTCTATCTACAGGAGGTTTATTCAATTAGATCAGATCTACAACTTGAGGCACAATAGGTACTTGTGGGGGTGGAGGTTGTTAAGCAGCCGGATTCATTCGAACGAACTCCGTAAACCACTCACTCATCATTTGGAAGAAGTCTTGTTTAGCCTCTCCCTGGCGTCTACTAACATTCGGCCTAGATTCGATCAACACTTTCCCTTGAACGGGAGCAAGCGCATTGCTCTCTACATCATCAGCAACTGCTCGATGGGGATCCATTTACTATACGAAAACACATTTTTAACTATCAGGATTTATCACACTATTGCAATTATATATATGGCATGTATAGCTAGACTCACACGCGCTATGTTAGTCCTAAAATTGACTAAATCGTAGCTCTGATACCAATAAAATATAACACCCCTAACCTGTAACCGTTGCCAGAATAGGGTTCAGAGGCATTACTAATTATTTCCGAACATTTAATATCATTTTACAACACAAAGTCAATCATCATTAAAACATATAACAATATAAACATATAGTCCCTTAACGAGGTCTCCAAGACCTTAAACACGTGTTAGAAAGGGGTCGGGACTAAACCGAACACATACGAAGATTTTCAAAATTTTAAAGATTTTTCAAACCTGCAGAGGTCACACGCACATGTGGGTAGGCCGTGTGCCTTACATGGCCTCGGACATGCCCGTGTGCCTAAGCTGTGGCAAAGCAGACCATACATACTGACTTGTTCACACAGCTTGAGACACGCCCGTATGCCTCACCCGTGGTCGACACTGACTTGTTTTGAAACACGACTTCGAAGGACACGGTCGACCCACACGCTCGTATGCTCAACCGTGTGGGCAATTATAGGCCATTTTCAAGGCCAAACTTACCACCCACACTTAGGTTCACCTACAAGCCTCAAATCACATGCATTTATACCTCATTTGGCAACCAAAACCTATCAAAATATGCACCAATTAACCATTAACTACATCATCTATTTTCATACTCAATTTCATCTCAAATAAGTTCATCAAAAATACCAATTTCTCATCCCAACTCATATAAGTCAAGCATCAAATAATCCTTATCACAAGTTCACATTAAACCATCATTTAATTTCCAAGCCATATCACATGGCAAGGTCCAAAACATTTCAAAACATACCATAACTTCTGGCCTATACATGCCATATACCAAATATGTACATCTTTCAAAAGTACCAAAATAGATAGCCAATAGTGTGATTGAGTCACTGACGATTCCTGGATCCGAGCTAGCTTTACTGACACTGTAAAACAGAGAAACACATCACACAGTAAGCTTTTAAAGCTTAGTAAGTTCGTAATATAATACATATTACTCAATAATGCAATATCAGTACATAAATAAACCATTACTTAGATAGATTCAAAACTAAAAACAATATCATCCTCAATCGTATGGTCATTCATCCATCTATTCAACCTTAAATAATATCATCGACCACATAGGTTCGAACCATACCTTTGCCAACACTTAGTTAACAAACGTTCTTGCTATTCAATGCTCGATACAATATTTCATTCGCTGTTCATTATCTCTTCAATTCAATCGCACACTTAGTACCCAAATCATAGCCGGAGCGTAAATAACATCGCAAACATAGTGTCTCAATATCCAACCGAACTTGGTTCGGTAACGCACACACAGTGCCATTCAATATAATCAATACTTTCTTTATTTCACACACACAGTGCCATTCATTACAGTATAAATTCTATTTCATACACTTAGTGCCATATTTCTCCATTCCACATCTGTAGTATTTCTATTCAATAATCACATAGTTATTCATTTCATAGTATTTAACATAAATTTAGCAACACGTATTATATCCGAACTTACCTCGGACGTAGATATACCGAGATTAGTCGATCAATCGAACACTTTATCTTTGCCTCGATCTCGTTCTGAATCTCTCCTTTCTTGGTCTATACATATTCAAATTTAGCTTATTCAATCATCAAATCATTCAATTTAATCCAAACACACATATTTAGGACATTTTACAAAATAGCCCTCACATTTTCACATTTCGACACTTTAGTCCCTATTTCACAAAATCATAAAATACACAAAATCTCACTTCACCCATGCCTAGCCGAATTCTCCCTATGTCCATACAGGCCCACACATTTCATTTATTTCACATTTTAGTCCTCCAATTTCTTATTTTCACAATTTATCCCAAATTACTCAATTTCACCAAAAATCCCAAGACAAAATATGTTAATCTTTCACATATTTTTCATATTTCATTATCAAATAACATATAGCTCAAGCATTCATCAATGGCATATCTAAAAATCACTATTAGATTCTAAAATTAAAGCATGGGCTAGTTAGAACACTAAGCAACGATCACAAAAATGTAGAAATTATCAAAAATCGAGCTCAAGACATACCTCAATCAAGAATAACAATGGCCGAATGTTTTAAGCCCTAGTTCTTTCTTTTTCTCCTTCAAATTCGGCTAAGAAAAGATGATAATGGCCTTATTTTTCATACTTGTTTTATTTAATATACCTTATTTCATGTTTTACCATTTTGCCCTTTAATAATTCATTTAAATTTCCACCAACTAAAGCCCATTTTTGTCCATCCATTCTTTTAATGGTTTATTAACAACATAAGGACTTCTCATTTAGAAAGCCATGACACATAGACACTTTAACAATCATCACACAACTTTTGCATTTTATGCGATTAAGTCCTTTTTACAAATTAAACACACAATCGATAAAATTTTCACACAGAACTTTCACACATGCTCAATCACATATTATAAACACCAAAAATAATATTAAAATATTTTTTTCGACCTTAAATTTGTGGTCTCGAAACCACTATTCCGACTAGGCTGGACTGTTACACGATCCAATGCTTTTAATAATTTCATAAGGTCCGATAAATCTTGGACTTAATTTTCCCTTCTGTCCAAATCGAAGAACTTTCTTCCAAGGTGACACTTTTAAGAATACCTTATCACTAACTTCAAATTCTATTTCTTTCTTTTGATGTCAGCATAAGACTTTTGTCTATCAGAGGCTGCTTTCAAACTAATACATGCACGGGAACGATTAAAGTGCATTAAGTGGACCAAACTCCAAGATGCCCATTTCAAGAGAGAATTCAATTGAAATTCTCATCGGGTTTATAACATGTGCTAGATCAAAGAAGTTTAAAGAGGCGATGATAGGTCTGATTTAGCAAGTTTGGGCTGAACATGAGATGTCCAACCCTTATTGGACCCAAAATAATGTCCCAAGTCCATGCAGTGTTTTGCATGTGATTGTTTATTTAATTTAATTAATTCTATAGTTTTAAATTATGTCTTGATCGTTAAGTGTTTGCATTTTTTAATTATGACATGCATTATGTGTTTTGCATTAAGTAAAGTCATGCATTATGTAACTGTCATGTTAGTTAAAGCTTGCATCATTAAATTAAGTCATGCATTAAGTAACTCATCTGTTCATTTAGTTTGCATCTTAAACCATGCATTTAAGCATGTTAGTTGTTAAATATGTTTGAGTTTGTTTATATAAGCATGATATTTAATTTGGCTATTACTTTTTACTGAATAAATTAAAGTGTGCTTATTTTCATTTTAAATAAGGTGATTTAAATTTCATGTTCAATTAATTCGTGTGCATGAGTGTTATTAAATATGTTTTTTTATTAGTGTTTTAAGTTATTATTTAATCTTAAATATCTATTTTGCAGGTGACTTTTCCTATGATTAAAGACTCTTCAAAGTTGGACAGTTTCAAAGCTTTTAAAAGAACATTAAGGAGGCTGTTTAATGGACCAAAAGAGACTATTCAAGTCTAAACGTTTTTGGAGTCTTAAGTCTTCATCATGGTGCCATTTAAGAGGATGTTACACAAGCTTTTATCATGTGGTTACAAGGGAGTTGAAGGGACATCAATCAAACACATTAAGGATACTTTAAAGAGAATTGACATGCCTTTTCAACTACATCAGATTCCAATGAAGAGACATGACTCATGGCTTCCTTACAAGAGTTAAAAACAAAATTATTATTTTTAATAATACTAGTTAATGGCTGAAGATGAAAGGACTCACATAGGTATTCGAATAGTCACAATGCTGCCTATAAATAATTTGTGAAAAGAGCCTTTGTAAAAAAAAAAATGAATGTTGAATGAATATTTTGAGTTATTGTGAGAATTCTATCTTGTTGTTCTTGAAACTTACTTAGACTTATCAAGGTACTCCTTGTGGCGTCAAACCTTTTTTTTTCTTTTGAACTTATCACTTCCTTTCTTTCTTTGTTCTGAACTGTGGAGTTCTAACATAATGCTAGTTCCTATTTTGCTAAATAGCGGGTCATAGTTTACTTCTTCTTCTTCATAGACTTGTTTGTTATTTCACTTTATAGAAATTGGGTCACGATATTTCATATTGTATCCATCCAACACCATTTCCATCCTTTCCATCGGATCAATAACCATTAATCCCATTTTCACCTTAAAGTCTATTTCAAAACGATACAACATTAGAAGATCGACCAACTCAACATCTTGTAATCAAATTTATGATTACGAGCACGCATCACAAACTATCTCAGACCACCTTTACCTTTTCTTCTGTTTCCCGAATTAAATCAACTCCAAGAATATTCTTTTCACTAAGCTCTGTCCAATACATGGTGTTCTATATTTCCGACCATAGAGAGCTTCATACGGTGCCATTTTAATATTGGACTGATGACTATTGTTATAAGCAAATTTAATCAAAGGTAAATATTTTCCCCAATTACCTTCTGTAAAAATTCTTACCCCTATCTGAAGCTGAAATAGGGTACGAGGTATTACCGGAACACATACACTTGTAAACATATTAAATCGAGTCATAAAATTTCATCCAAATTAAAACTTTTCAAAATTTTATCTTTGAGTCCCTAAATAGGTCCTACGAGGCCCAATACATACCTTGGAAGTGGTCTTGGACTAAATCGAGAACTTTTGAAAGCTCTGAAAAATTTCTTGAAAAATAGGGGCACACGCCCATGTCCAAGGCCATGTCCTTCACACAGCCGAGATACACGCCTGTGTGTTAGGCCGTGTGGCGTTTCGAATTTCCAGAAATCAAGTGTAGACTTCACACACCTTGGGCACATGGCCGTGTGGCTACCCGTGTGGCCACAAGTAAGATTATTTACCAAGCCTTTTGCCTCCCCAAAACACTTATACACTTATACAAATTTATCATCGCACAACATGGTATTATTAAGCATTCAAACACGCACACTAAGACATCCACATACCATATACAAACCACATTCATCATGCATAATCACACACACACACTTAACCATTCACATCATGCAACTTACACAACCAATCACATTTACCACTCATAATTATCACACATTTACTCATCCAACACATGCAAACATACACATTCTTGAAATGCATTATCATAGACTTATAACATAACAATTATTAGCCACATTAAACGGCCTTATACAACAATAACCTTCTAATAACATAGGCCAACATTCTAGGCCAACTCATATTAACATATACACACATAATCAAGTCCCTATACATTCCATAGGCTTAAAAATATTTGAAAATTGTTGATACAATATCAATCAATAACTTGTTAGTGTGATAGAATCTCCGACGACCTCCAACTCGAGCTAACATCTGTGACACTATAGGAAAAAGGAAAGGAAGGGAGGGTAAGCATTATATCTTAGTAAGTAGGTATGTAAATAATAAGCTATTTATTAACATGCTTTTATAAGTCTTCATAATATGTTCTCAAGATAATACAATCATAATTGCACATAATTCCACTATTTACTCATGTTCATCTCAAGCTGTCTACTCGAGTCATAGTCACTAAATTATTTATATCTTGAGTTACAAAACTTCAAATTAATATCCATAAATTTCCCCTGGAACTAGACTCACATATCTTCTTACCATAAAATTTTCATAATTTTTGGTTTAGCCAATAAGTATAGTTTATTCATTAAAGTCACCTCTGTTCCGCTGTCTGATAGTTCCAACCCCTCTTCACTAAAAATTAATTATCTTCTTGTACGGGATCCAGATGATGTTTCTATTTCTTTATTTTGAAAATATACTCATTAATGATTTTAAGCATATAAATTATAATTCATAATTATTTTTTACAATTTTTGATGATTTTTAAAAGTCAGAGCAGGGGATTCCGGAATCATTCTGACTCTGTCTCACAAGAATTAAAATATCTCATAATATGAAATGATTTTGCTTACAACGTTTCTTTTACATGAAAATAGACTAAATAAACTTTAATTTCATACCTTATTTATTTTCGGTGATTTTTCAAAGTCACGCAACTCCTAGTGTCCAAAACTGTTTTATTGCTAATTTTACTCTATCGTGTTTTCTTTGTATTAATTATCATTTACACACATATAACACTAAAGTATATCCATAGTTAGCCATGCCAATAGCTAGTCATCATCAAATATTTACAACTCTTCATTGTAACGCTTACTCCATATCAACCTTACCAAAGTTCAATCACATATCGAGTACATTGCTCATGAATATATATACACATGTACCTGCACTTGTTCATCACATAATCACATTCAATTACACTTAGTCATTTTCCCATTGAACACATCGGAAGTTTGCACATAAGTGCCACTTTTGTAGCCAAAGCTACTTAACATCACTTTTCACATAGAGGCTCGTTCTCGAGCTATTCACTTTCACTTTTCACATAGGCTCACTTTCGAGCTAATCACATTCACTTACACTTAGTCATTTTCCTGTTGAACACGTCAAAATATTATTGGATACATTTGAAGTTTGCACATAAGTGCCACACTTGTAGCCAAAGCTACTTCACATCACTTTTCACATAGAGGCTCATTCTCGAGCTATTCACTTTCACTTTTCACATAGCCTTGCTCCCGAGCTAATCACATTCACATACACTTAATCATTTTCCCGTTGAACACATCAAAATATTATTGGATACATCAGAAGTTTGCACATAAGTGCCACACTTGTAGCCAAAGCTACTTCACATCACTTTTCACATAGGGGCTCGTTCTCGAGCTATTCACTTTCACTTTTCACATAGGCTCACTCTCGAGCTAATACATTCACGGGTCTGCTCACAAAAGCTGTCGATCATACATAACTACTCAGTGCTGCTCACACAAGCTGTCAAGTATCCGCAATACATGCTGGATTACCCAGCCACTGGTAGAACTTATAAGACCAGCACTCGTTTCACATACTCATAATCTCGAGTCTGCTCACACAAGCGGTCAGTCATGACGAAACTATACGGTGTTGCTTACACAAGCTGTCGAGTATCCATAACACATGCCAGATAACTCAGCCACTGGTAGAACATATGGACCAGCACCCAGATCACTTATTTCACTTAGAATTCACATAGGTTTCTGGTCAACATGTCATTCGCATCCATTTTTATTCCTAAGGTTCAACTGGGAAATTTCTCACTTGTCGATATTTTGTCAATTAAATCAAATATTCAGCCATAGTTCATACCATTTTTCAAAATATGAAAACGTAAGTAAAAACGATGCATTATTTACATACAAACTTACCTCGGTAGCACAATCGATGAAAAGGACTTATTCGTCAAGTTCTCGTTTTTCCCTCGTTCTAGTTCCAAACCTCGTTATCCTTGATCTATAATATCACATTTAATTTATTTATTAGTCAAAAATCATATTATGGTAAAATTATGTTTTTGCCCCTAAAGTTTCACATATTTACAATTTTACCCCTAGGCTCTTAAATTGATTTTCATTCAATTTCTTTGTACTTTAAGCCTAGCTGAACCATTTTCATAACTATAATAGTCCATAATTTCCATTGAAACACACTTTTATGAAACATTTTATAACTTTTACAAATTAGTCCTTTTAGGCATTTTTATCGAAAATCACTTAGTAAAAGTCATTTCTCTAACCATAAACATGCATTTTCTACCATTAAACACAAAAATACACACATATTCATCATGGTTCAAAACCCTAGACTTTAACCATATATCAAATTAGTGGTAGAAATAGATAGATCTTGTTACGAGGATTTTAAAAACATAAAAATCATTACAAATTGGGCTAGAACAGACTTACAATCAAGCTTGGAAGCTTTAAAAACCTTAGCCATGGTTTCCCCTTGTGAAATTCGGCCATTAGGTTGAAGATGGACAAAAACTGGCTTTTAATTTTGTTTATTTAGTCATTTAATCACTAAATGACCAAAATACCCCTAACTTAAAAATATTCTATTTCACCTATTTCAGGTCCATTTTTTTTCCAAAAAATTAACCAATTGTCTAAGCACCATTTAAGGACCTCCAATTTTAAATTTCATAACAATTGGACACCTCTAACATGTAGAACTCAACTTTTGCACTTTTTACAATTTAGTCCTTTTGACTAATTTGAGTGCCCAAACGTTAAAATTTTCGAACGACATTTTCGCGAAATAATTCCGTGAAATTGTAGACCATAAAAATATAAAAAAATATTTTTTTCCTCGTCGGATTTGTTGTCCCGAAACCACTGTTCCGACTAGGCCCAAGTTCAGGCTGTTACACCTTCAAATTCAAGTATACAACACCGTAACATATCCTCCAAAATCTGTATAACACGTTCAGATTGACCATTTATTTGAGGATGAAATGCAGTACTAAAATATAACCGTGTACCCAGTGCTTCTTGTAATTTATTCCAAAATCGAGATGTAAATCGGGGATCTTTATCAGAAATAATAGAAACTGGTACCCCATGTAATCTAACAATCTCCAAGACATATAATTCAGCCAATTTATCTAAAAAAAAATCCATACGTACTGGTATAAAATGTGCAAACTTTGTTAACCGATCGACAATCACCCAAATAGCATCTTTCTTCCTCGGAGTCAATGGTAATCCAGATACAAAATCCATTGTAATTCTTTCCCAATTCCATTCGGGTATAATAATTGGCTGTAATAACCCTGAAGGCAACTGATGCTCAACTTTCACTTGCTGACATATCAAGCATTTGGATACAAATTCAGAAATATCTCTTTTCATTCCCGGCCACCAATACATCTTTTTCAGATCACTATACATTTTATTACTACCGTGATGAACAGATATTGTACCATTGTGGGCTTCATATAAAATCTTCTGTACCAACTCTGAATTCTTCGGCACACACAATCTGTGTAACAGTTCGATTTAGACCCTAGACGGAATAGTGGTTTTGGGACCACAAATCTGAGTTAGAAAAATATTTTAATATTATTTTCAGTGTCTGCATTACATGAATTAACATGTGTGAAAATTTTGTATGAAAATTTTATCGTTTGTGTGTTTAATTTGATAAAAGGACTAAATAGCATAAAATGTAAAAGTAGCTTTCTAATTGAATAATGGTCGAATTGATGTGTCTTTATAAAGATGAAGTCCTTAAGAAGAAAATTAGCCATTATATTAGCTAATGGGCGGCTTTGGACATAGTTTATATGGTTTTCTTATTTAATTAAAAAGGTTAAGTTAGTAAAATATGTATTTAAGTTATTATAATAAAACAAAAGAAATAAGATAGTGGAATGTTCATCCATTTTACCACCGAAATTAAGAAAAGAAAGAAGGGTTTCAAGCTCCTTCATATTCGGCCAACATTTAGTGTGATTCAAGATCAAGAATCGAAGAAACCAGATTTAGATCGCAGAAAGTCGAAAGTGATCGAATAGTCGAGTCTGTACGTTATCCGAACCCGAGGTAAGTCTATATACAAATAAACATATTTACATTGATATATGTATGTTTATATGAAAATATATAATGGTGAATATATATGAGATGATGAGTACATGAAATTCGAGATAGTATCGACATGGTGTTAACATCCGAAAAAAGTCCCATACGAACCTAGGAATAGATAGGATTGCATATGTCATGACATAGGTGTCTGATATGTGATATCATGTAAGACCACGTCTGGGACGTTGGCATCGATATGAGATTTACGTGTAAGACCATGTCTAGGACATTGGCATCGTGTAAGACTCTGTCTGGGACAGTGGCATCGATATCTGGTTACATATAAGACCACGTCTGGGATGTTTGCATTGTACGACCATTCTGAGTATTTCGAGCTTCCTATTTGATTCCAAATGGTTCAATGGGCAAATTTGAGAAATGAGAGGCTACGTGAAATGTATAAACGAGTCACGTACATTTGAAATGTACACTATGTATGTGTATGAAAGGTAAGTGTATATATATGAACTTACCAAAGTGAATATATGTATGGATTTGATGAGATAATATGTGATATATGCTTGAATGTTTTATGAACATAAGTGAAGCTTTGAGATGTGATATGTTGGCATTGTATGGATAAACAAATGAGCCAAAGAACATGTTATGAAATTGCAAATGAGAAATATTAATGACATTGTATCAATATGATTATGTGCATTTTATGTTATGTTTATTTGTGTATGGCTTACTAAGCTTTTGGAAAGCTTACTTTGTGTGTGTTTGCTTTGTTTTATAGATCGTCGAAGCTATTAAAGGCTTGGGAATCGTCGAGGATCATCACCACACTATCAATCTCTATTTTGGTACTTTTGAATGTGTATATAGCTAAATATGGCATGTATAGGCTAGTTGTTTTTGAATATGTTTGATACATGTACATGGCCATGTGATATGGCTAGTTATATGGTTGTGTTATGAATGACTAGTTATGTCCTATGATGCTTAGTTTTGGTATAGCTTGATAGCAAATGAAATGGTCATATGAATGGGAAGCATATATTGGATGAATGGTTGCTATAAGGAAATGGTATGTTTGCGTTACATTTTACTTGGAAATGATTGTGAATAGATTGAGCTAATTGTTGTATAAGATGTTGTGCTTGAGATTCTTTTGAATGCTTGGAAAAGTTGGTTACTTTGGCATGAATTGTATTGGTATGATGCTTGTAGGGATAGCCTATAGTGTGGTGGCATTTTGGCCTTGAAAATGGCCTATAATTGCCCACACGGTTGAGCACACAGGCGTGTGGCTCAACCGTGTCTCTCATGGTTGTATTTCAAACCAAGTCAAACTTGACCATAGGCTGGACACACAGGTGTGTGACTGGCCGTGTGGTGCAAGTCAGTAGCGACCACTGGTGAGGCACACGGGTGTGTCCACGGCCATGTGGACAAGTCAGTATGCATGCACTGTTTTAACACGACTTAAACACACGGGCGTGTTTGAAGCCGTTGGAGGCACACAGCCTACCCACACGGGCGTTTGACCTTTGTAACTTAGAAAAAGTTTTAAAATTCTGAGAATTTCTATATGTTTTCGGTTTAGTCGCGGTCTTATTCTAAAGCATGTTAAAGGTTTCAAAGACCTATTTAAGGGACACTTTGATGTGATTTGTCAAATTATGTTACGAAATGTCCGTAAATGATTCCGATTCATCCAGTAACGCCTTTAACCTTTGACCGGTGATGGTTTCAGGTTAGGGGTGTTACAATCTGTCTCTGAACAACAAACAACCATCAGACTCAATCTGAAATTCTAAATTAGGATGAAATTCTTATTGTTCCTGTTTTGCCTATAAATCAACATCATCTTTCTGGGCTTCTAAAATTTGTTGCAAAAATATTGGTCTAACTTTCAACTCAGCCATAATAGAACCATCATCAGAAATAGACAACCGAGTATTCATTGTTCGTAAAGCAAATAAAGATTTTCTACTCAAAGCATTAGCAACTACATTGGCCTTACCCGGATGAAAATCAATCACAAGGTCATAATCTTTTAACAGTTCAAGCCACTTGCGTTATCTCAAGTTCAAGTCTTTCTATGTCATTAAATACTTCAGATTTTTGTGATCAGTGAATATATGATATTTTTTACCATACAGATAATGTCACCATATTTTAATGCAAACACAATAGTTGCTAATTCAAGATTATGTATCAGGTAATTCTTTACATGTGGTTTCAGTTGTCTTGAAGCATAGGCAATTACTTTGCCTTCTTGCATCAAAACACAACCTAAACCATTCAAAGATGCATCACTATAAATGATAAATTCCTTACCCGATTCAGGCTGTATCAACACAGGTGCTTCAGTCAATAGAGCTTTTAGCCTGCCAAAACTTTGTTGACATTTATTAGTCCACTTGAACTTAACATCTTTCTGCAATAATTGAGTCATTGGAGAGGCTATCATCTAAAACCCTTTGACAATCTCTGATAATATCTGGCTAAACCCAGAAAACTTCTGACTTTTGACACACTCTTCCGTGGATTTCAATTGACAATTGCTGAAATTTTATTCGGGTCTACCTTGATACCTTCAACAGATACTATATGTCTAAGAAATCCAACTTCCCGTAGTCAAAATTCACATTTACTGAACTTGGCATACAACTGTTGTAACACCCCTAACCCAAAACCGTAGCCGGAATAGAGTTAAGAGACATTATATTTATTTCCGAACATTTTATAACATTTTACAACACATAGTCAAACATCCCTGAAACATATCAAAATGTAAACATATAGTCCCTTAAATAGGTCAATCAGACCTTAATCACATGTTAGAAAGGGGTCGGGACTAAACCGAACACATACAGAATTTTTTGAAATTCAAACATTTTTCTAAGTTATAGAGGTCACACGCTCGTGTGGGTAGGCCGTGTGCCTCACACGGCCTCGGACACGCCCATGTGTCCAAGTTGTGGCAAAACAGGGCATACATACTGACTTGTTCACACGGCCTGAGACACGCCCATGTGTCCAAGTCGTGGCAAAACACGGCGTACGTACTGACCTGTTCATAGGGCCTGAGATACGCTCGTGTGTCCCACCCATGGTCAACACTAACTTGCACAACACGACCAGTCACACGCCCGTGTGTCCAGACTGTGGTCGAGTCTGACTTGTTTCAATTCACCAACCTGAATAACACGGTCGAGCCCCACGCCCATGTGCTCAACCGTGTGGGCAATTATAGGCCATTTTCAAGGCCAAATTACCATCCACACTTTGGGACCACCTTTAAGCATCAAACCAATACCAATTCATGCCTCAAAATGCAACCAAACTTACCAATATAAGCACTAATTCATCATCAACTGTAACATCCCAAAAGTTAGAGGTTAGTAGTTTTGCTTGAATCTATGTTGTGTTTATTTGGCTTGATATTTGAGTGCGTTTGGGGGTCCTATAGAGGCCTGGGTTCGAGGTTGAGCTTTGGAGAAAATATGGTTTTTGGCTCTTTAGGGGAGAGGACTGTTGGAAGTAAGGCTTAAGGGAATATGTTGGCGTTTTGCTAACACAAGTGGAGCATGTAGCCTAGTGGTGTGGCGTCACAAGGGAAGCACTGAGGGAGAGTGTTCGAATCCCTCAAGCAGCGTAAAGGGAGTTTTTTTTTTTGTGCTCAGGAAAGGAGGAATCTGAGTGGAGAGCAAACTCTGCAGGAGAGAGGGAAGACTGGGTCAAATCGTTTGAATGGGTGATGGAAAGTGAATGGTGGAACAAATCAAGGAGTGAATCATGGGATTGATGTGAGAGGGGTGGTAGGCCGAATGTGGGAGCTTGCGGGTGGAGAAATTCGGCTAGGGAGTGGTGTGTGCATATTCAGTCTTGTGGGTTGTAGAGTACCGAAATTTCTTAGGCTTCTTTGCATTTTCTTTTTCTCTGCGATTTTTTGCAGTTTTCTAGAAGCTTTTCGGGTTCTCTCTATTGAAATTATGCTATTGCCGACTTTCTTTCCATTTTTTTCTTCATTTTGTTTTCTCCATTGGCTACTTAAACATCTCTTCACAGAATCTCTCCTTTCCACCTCTTTTGCACATTCTTTTCTACTCTTCCCTCACTTTTTCTCTTTTGTGCTCACCATAACCGAAACTTCTCTTTTACTTCATTGTGCTCCTACTATTTTCTCCATAAGTTGAATTCCCCTTTGTCCCATTTGAATCAGTTTCCATTTTCTTTTGCCATTAGCTGAACTTGATCTATTCTGAAGCGTGGTGGTCTTTTGATCGTCGAATCTCCCTTTTTGTTTGGTTTTTCTCTGGTGGCAAGGTAATAGTCTCTTCTTTTTTTATGCTCTCCTTCTCTTTTCTCTCTTAAAGGACCAAAACACTCATCTTCTAACTCTATTAATTAGGCCGACTCTGAACACTTCTCTCCATCTTGCGTATTCCTTTAAGAAAGCCGAAAACCTTGTTGGTCAGTTGCTGAATCTGTGGCACCTTGGTGGTAAACATAGTCATGGCCGAATAGGGGTGGATGGATGGATGGATGTTCTTTATTCTAGGTTCATGTAGGCTAAAAGGCCGTTTCTTCGCTATTTTGAGCAACATCGCTAACTCGTGCTCTTTTTTAGGGGGACTCAATTTCGTAAGATAGTAAACTGAACATTCAAGCGTAGCAAAGAGTTGCCGTCGTTCTTGGTAAGTAGTGTGGTGATTTATCGGTTCCAACCTAATAGATATGTCTTACTATGATTAAGGCTAATGGTTAAAGTATTTGGATTTATAGGTGCGTTATCTTGAATTTTCAACCAACGCTCGTAACAGGTGTGTACTCACACCATTCCAACTGTAGATCGACAAATGCCGAAAAGCTGAAATATCGGCAAATGATGCCACATGGGCGTGCGAACACACGTGTGGTGAACCGAACCTACGGAAATAGACGAAGGATGCATGAGACCACCTTGAGCGTTCTCATGGGCATAGGCAGTTTTGGGCCTCGTTTGGGCCACACGAGAGAGTGGGCCCACTTGGGCTGAGTATTGGGCTTTGGGCCCACATACACTGTTTTGTTGATATATGTTATCTTATCACTCGAGGCGACTGCAGACCTTCGAAAAGGTCGTAAAATTATTGAAATACCCTCGATGGGTAAAATGACCAATATGCCCTTGAAGGGCAAAATGACGAAAACTCCCTTACCTGTTATATGGTTATTCTTGTACGTGATTTATGATTGTTATCGTATGTTTATTATTTTATGTTGCATTCATGTGCTATTATGTTGCATGGGGATGGGATTATTAATACGGAGGAAGTGCTAATAGGATCGCATGGTCGCTTGACGACTGTGGATCCACCGAAGGCTTTTTAGCCACCGAGCAGCCATCTGCACCGATAAGTTAGTGCCGCAACTGGTGCTACATAAGAAGTGTAGGGATGGGTGGGTCGATTAAATCCCCACAGGAGTGCAGGGTTGGACAGGAGACGGAGTGCAGGGTTGGTATGGGCATTAATGCATTGCATTCTCATGTTATCACTGTGATGGGCTTAGGCCCAGATAAATATGATATGTGACTTTTGTTATGGGCTAAGGCCCAACCGAGGCTAATTTGGGCCAAGGCCTAATTGCCACTGTTATTGTAATGGGCTTCGGCCCGGATTATTGTGATGCATGTTCTAACCGCTGAGGGTTGTACACACTGAGTTTTCGTAAACTCACCCCTCTATTTTTAAATGTTCCAGGTAATCCTCAGTAGGCGGTCCGACGTACTGGAGGACTCGGAGGTGGCCACACTACGAGCAGTTTCAGATTTTAGTATTCATTTTTCTTTAATTTGGGTTAATGTTTTGTAATAAGGCCTCTCCTAGATTCCGGTTTTTAGTTTTAGGTTTTTACTTTATTTGGTTTTAAATCTGCTCAACACTAAACCGCGGTTTTCGAAAACAATATCTGTTTTCAAAACACTACGCTTTCGCAACGAAGTTGTAAATATCACGTTTTCATAAGTCAATTGTTTTAAATTAAGCTTCCGCAAATAAACAAGGTTTTAAAAATGGTAATATTTTTCCAAGAATGATTTCTAATAAACCACATTTTGGAAATAAGCACACGAAATCTGAGGTTTTGAACAGCGGAAAGTTTTTGAAAATTAATAACTTTTAATAAATGTCGATTAATAATAACATACGCAAATGAGGACTTTAGTTTTTAAATATCAATAAGAGTTTTCAACGGAACCACAATTTTCACCTCAATGTGAAACTCCAGATTCGGGCCTAACTTCTAGGCCGAGTTTGGGGTGTTACATTTAGTGGTATCAGAGCTCGGGTTGCAAAACTCGGGCTATAGGATGGGCTTTAGTTTCTATTTTAAAGATGTTTACAAGTGATTTTGAAGTAGTTTTGGAAGATTTTTGTGTGGCACACCAAGTCTCCAGCGTCGGACCAAGTAAGTTCTCCTATTTGTTTTAAACTATTATACTGTAGGTAGATCCTGAGCTTACTTTAGACGATAGACTATATTGAGACTCTTAGTTAGAGTAAAACTGAGGCCCGTAGGAGACTAAAACTGTAGTGAGCTTGCGATGGCGAAAACAACTTTTAACTACTACTTCCATAAAACATTTGTTTAATTACTGGAACTATGGGTTAAATTCATAAAACTTGTAAATCAGATAATACGCGAAGTGATTATGAGTGCTAGAAGGGGTGCCAAAGGCCGCGGTAGAGGTTGTGGAAGTGCTACGGCTGGGTCTTCGGCGTCAGACCGCCTGCCCAATGTCGAGGTGAGAAAAGCACCGGTGTAACACCCCTAACCTGTAACCGATGCCGGACTAGGGTTAGGAGTATTACCGGACAGATCAGACACTTACATAACATTTCATACATACATTCATCATTAACAATCATATTGTCCCTTGAATGAGTCATCGAGACCTCAGGCATGCTTATAAATTGAGCCGGGACTCAACTGAAACATATACAAAATTTCATGGAAAAATTTTGATTTTTCTAAACTACAGGGGAAGCACGCCTGTGGAAGGAGACCGTGTGTCCTCCACAGCTTCTAAACACCCCCATGTGTCTTTCCTGTGGTGATATACTAACTTGGTCCCCACGGCCACCAAGCACACCCGTGTGCCATGGCCGTGGCTAGCTACTGACTAGTACACTAAGGCTAGATAACACACCCGTGCCAAGGCCGTGTGTTACTAAACTGTACCTTGATATACACCCACAGTCATTAGGCACGCCAGTGTGCCACAACCGTGTGACATTATAGGCCATTTACAAGGCCAAAATGCCACCCATAAGAGTCAACCTACAAGCAACATATATCATCCCATTTCATGAATATATAGCAACCAAAAACATACCCATTTGTCCATTCAATCTATGCATTTAATATCTAATTCATTCATGCCATCTTTCAAGACAAAACATATACATAACAAAAGCATAACTTCATCATTTAACTAACCAAAACTTAACTAATTCATGGGCATTAAACCATACCAAAACTATACATATACCACATTCATCAAGGCATAATATGAACTAAAATAGTCATATCTCATGACTAAGTATATACATCAATTTGTACCAAAAACTAGACTATACATGCCATATCTAGATCTAACCATTCCCAAAATATACCAAAATGAGTTTATTAGTGTGATGACGATCCTTGACAGTCCCGAGCCCTTAGTAGCTTTGACGACCTATAAAACAAAGAAAACACACACAAAGCAAGCTTTCCAAAAGCTTAGTAAGTCATACACAAATAAACTTAACATGAATTGTACATAACCAATTCAATAAAATGACCGATTTGGTTCCTAAGATATAAATCATCTCAATCTTTCTTAAATTTATTTGCTTAACCAATACTTGCCATACTCCAAATCACATACCTTGTATGCACATAATTCATCAAATCAAATTTAACATATTGTATCATCATTTCCATATACATAACATCGTAGTAAGATCACATAGATACTTACCTTGTATACACAACTAGTGTATAATCAACGTACCTGAGTCAGACATTAATTGCTTAATCTATCAAAGCTCGGATTTGTCATTCATATTTCATACTTGCTCGTTGAACCGTAAGGAATCTAATAAGATACTCAGAAGCTCGGAATAGTAGTACAATGCCAACGTCCCAGACGAGGTCTTATATGCACTCGGATATCGATGCCACTGTCCCAGACAGGGTCTTACACGAATGAAAACGATGCCAATGTCCCAGACATGGTCTTAGACGTAAGGATCATAATGATGCCAACGTCCCAGATGTGGTCTTACACATAATCAGATATCGATGCCACTGTCCCGGATAGGGTCTTACACGAATCTCAAATCAACGCCAACGTCCCAGACGTGGTCTTACATGATAAAAATAGAACAGATATCTATGACGTGACTTAGCCAATCCCATCTATTCCTAGGTTCGTACAGGGCTTCTCGGACTTAGACACTATTTCAAACTTATTTCGAAATTCAAATACATAACCTCTCATAAACATTCATTACCATTATTAATCATATGAACATTTACAAATGCATACATATACATTTATTTGCATAGTAACTTACCTCGGATTCGATATGTCGGAATGAAAACTACTACTTGTTTACTTTCGCTTTCCCGCGATCTAAATCTGTTTTCCTTTGTTCTTGATCTAAACATATTCAGAATTAATCCTTTTATTCACTAATTCATTCAAATCAATCCAAAGACACACTTTTAGGGCTATTTGAAATTTAGCCCTCACATTTGCACATTTATCAATTTAGTCCATTTTTTCTAAAAACATCAAATTCACAAAATTCAACATACACATGCTTAGCCGAATGTATGCACATCTCATACAAGTCCACATTTTTCATCAAATTTGCAATTTAGTCCCTCAATTTAGCCCTATTTAGCTAAATTCATCAAAATTTCAAGAACAAAGTATGTTCATCTAACTCATATCTTTCATTTAACACCAAAAATCATCAAAAAACTTAACAAATCATCAATGGCATATTACACAAACATCATCAATTCATTAAATTAAGACATGGGTTTGATAGCTCTCAAAGCAACAATTGCAAAAACGTTGAAATTATCGAAAACGGATCGGAAACTAACCTTGAATTCAAGCTTGAACAATGGTCGAATATTTGAAAGCTTATAACCTTTCTTTTTCTTTTGATTTTTGGGTGAAAGAACACTAACCAAAAAACCACCATTTTGTTTATAATAAACTTTAATAACATTAATAAACATTTTCCTATTTTATCCCTTAAGAATAAAAATATATAACTTATTACACAAGGTCATTATTGACCATTACCATTCCACTATCTAATATTTTTGGCCAAATTGCCACATAAGGCCCTCACCTTTACAAAGCCACATCAAATTAATACTTTAACAAATAGCAAGCAACTTTCACATTCAATGCAATTTCATCCTTTTGCAAATTAAACACACGAACAGACAAATTAACTTACGAAAATTTAACACATGCTAAACCACATATCAATGACACAAAATATAATATTAAAATATTATACGGTCTCAGATTGGTGGTCCTGAAACTACTGTTTCGACTAGGGTATAAATTAGACTGTTACAACCAGCTTCACCGGTAACCGAGACAGGATCATTCGACCGAGCTGCTGGGGATGACGCACTATCACAGGTAATGCTTCGTATTTTGGAGAGAGTTGCTGGGTCTGTTGAGACTAATGCGGGTATTAGAGGTCGTGGTTTGGTGACGGAACGACTCCAGTCCAATAGAGTAGAGAACTTCAAGGGAATTTTTGGGGTGGCCCCAAGTGTGGCAGAGTATTGGCTAGAAGCCACTGAAAGAATTATGGAGGACCTCGACTGGACGCCGGAACAAAAGTTGAAGGGTGCTGTGTCTTTGCTGAGAGATGAAGCCTACCAGTGGTGGCTTATAGTAAAAGAGGGTTCCTCGTTTGATCGATTGACATGGGAATTCTTCAAGCCCATATTTCAAGGAAAGTATGTGGGCGCTAACTATGTCGACGCTCGCAAGAAAGAATTTCTAAATCTGGTTCAAGGTGACAAGTCTGTGGCTGAGTACGAGGTAGAATTTTTACGACTTAGCCGGTATGCTCAAGAAATTGTGGCAACGGAGTACGAACATTGTGTTAGGTTCAAAAATGGCCTCAGGGACAGTCTCTGAGTGTTGATAGCTCCACAGAGGGAACGGGACTTTGCCGCATTGGTAGAGAAAGCTAAGATCGCTGAGTATGTGAAGCGCTTTGAGCGTCTAAATAGGGAAAGAGAAAGGGACAGAAGCAAGAGGGAGTCTGAGCATTCCGATTTTGATTAGAGGTTTAAGAGAAGGGCTAGAGTAGAATACAGCTTTACCCTCATCATCTCGACCATCAGACTTGGGCCCTCTACTACTAGATATAGGTCTTTGTACAGAAGCTTGAGTAGTACTCTCAGCTTCCTCAAGATCAGCTCTAGCTCAGTTGGAAGACATTTGCTATAGGAAAAATACATTTAAAAACGGTCAGGAGATATCACACTATCACAATTATATAATGGCATGTATAACTAAACTCATACTTGCTACGATAGTCTGAGAATTGACTAAATCGTAGCTCTAATACCAATAAATGTAACACCCCTAACCCGTATCCGTCGCTAGAACAGGGTTACAGAGCGTTACCGGCACTTTTTAGAACATTTTCAGATAAATCATGTAAATTACTATTCATTAACCGAGATTGTTCAGGATGTCCCTTAAATGGACCCACGAGGCCCAATACGAACATTAGAATTGAGTCGGGACTTAATCAAAAACTCTAAGAATTTTTCGTGACATTTCAAAAATTTTCCAAGATGCAGGGCTTACATGCCTGTGTGGTCCAAGGGACACGCCCGTATGACCCTTAGACATGCCTGTGCTTTAGGCTGTGTCCAATTTAGGTTGCTTTCTGACTTGCGCCACACGGCCATGCTGTAATATCCTAAAATAGGGGTTATTTGTGATTGAATTGTTTTGCATGAGTATGGACTGTTGTGTTATTATTTGAAGTGTTTTAAGATCTAGTTATAAGTCTAGAGTAGGCCCGAGTGGCAGGAAATTTTTGTTTTTAAGCTTTAAGTAAAGGGAGCTGAAGGAGCTAGGGGTTAAGTGTAATTCGTGGAGGATTTTAGCACAATATTGGGCTTGGTAAAGTGGCAAGGAGGCACCACTTAGAGCCTTGTGATTGACGCCACATGCAGGGAAGGGAGAGCTCAGGTTCGAGCAGCAGAAATCTCACTTTCTGCTTATTATTTTGACGCCATGGGGAAAGAGTTGTGCTCAAAGACAAACTCTGTCAGATAAGCTTGGACTCAGTCAAATTAATTTAAATGGATGGCAAGGAGAAAATTTAGGAACTTGTGGAATTCAAATTCATTTGAATTAGTGGCCAGGAGGAATTTGGGGAAGTGGCCAAATTTTGAACTCCTGCTTAGGGGGAGTGTTCGGTTTTGGAGAGCTGAGTAGAGGGGTTGCCGAAATTCCTTAGTGGCTAGATGACATTTTTGGCTAGCCTTTGTTTTGTGTATCAAAAGCTGAAAACCCTTTTGTGCATTGCCGAAATCTCCCTAGTGTACCACATTGGAGAAAGCTGAAATTTCCTTTTTGTTTTTATACCTAGCCGAATGTCTCTCTGAGTTCTTTGATTTTATTTCATTTCTTTTCTTTTCTCCTTCTCAAGGTGTTTGGCCGAATCTACCACTCTCCTATCTCTCTTTTTCTTTTTCATTGTTGCTCAAAAGCCGAAAGTGCCTATCTTCTCCCTCTCATCTTTTTCTTTTCTTCTCTCAAACTCTTTGCCGAAATCCTCTCCATCTTCCTTTGCCGAATTCCCTCTCTTCCATTTTACTTTTTTTCCTTCTCTTTCTCCACTCTAGACGAATCCCATTTATTTGTTTTCTATCAACCATAGCCGAAACTTCCTTTATCATTTAACTCTTTGTCGAAATTTCTTTCTTTCTTTCTTTCTTATAATTGTTTTGGCCGAATATCAACAAGGGTGGATCTCTTTTGGGTTCTTCTTCAATCAGTTTTGAGAAGGGTAAGTAACCGTGGCCGAATTTCTTTATTCCTTCTCTCTTTTTCTCTGTCGATATGTGTAGATAAAAGCCGAATTTTGGCATTTAGTGATAGATTTCTAATCATCTATAAGGACGATTTCTTTTAAGATTTCTGGGACTTTGAAGCAGTTGATCTAAGCCATATATTCTCTGTCAAGCGATTCATTAAGTCTGTGGTAAGGATCCATCTCGGTTTAATCATTCTTTAAGTTATTTGGTTAAGTGGAAGGCTGTTGAAAGTGAGTTTTGTTGTTGGTCAATTGTAGAGGGAGAATCAGTCTCGCATATCGTGTGTGGTGATTAGCATTCGTAAGGCAGAAAGGTAATGATGGTGTTAATTATGCGTTATCTCATCTTTCAGGATTTATTGGTGTGGCCAAATGGCCTTGTTAATGGTTTGGAGTGTTGGCCGAATGTAGGACAAGGAGATCTAGTGCAGTAGATCGGGTCTCCGGGATTTAGTGCTTGCGTTAGTAATAGGTGTGTAACTTACACACTTTATAACTAAGTAAATATGTTAATAACCTGAATGTGTTAAAAGCCAGAAACTGTGTATATCTTGATATGTTACCTTATGGGTATGAGCAAGGATTCGGGTAAGTCCGTTTCGATATGATTTTGCTATACGATGCATAATACATTATCGATGATATATTTACTACATGATTCATAATAAAGCACGATGGCATGATTTGCATAAGTATTGCATTGTGATGGGTGATATGAGGGGAGGGGGAAGTTTGATATCCGTGACTTTGGGTCACCTGAGGTTTGGCACCTCCAGTGGTTTGGTACCACAGATTATTTTGTGACTTTGGGTCACCAGAGATTTGGCACCTCATAGCGACTTGTCCCAGTGGCTTAGCACCACAGTGGGTTGGCCCCACAGTTGATATTTTAGGATCGTCACCAGTGATTTGGTATCACACGTGGGTTGGCCCCATACCTGGATTATTGATATTTCGTGACTTTGGGTCACCAGAGGTTTGGCACCTCATAGCGACTCGTCCCAGTGGCTTAGCATCATAGTGGGTTGGCCCCACAGTTGATATTTTGTGATCGTCGCCAGTGATTTGGTATCACACGTGGGTTAGCCCCACACTTGGATTATTGATAATTCGTGACTTTGGGTCACCAGAGGTTTGGCACCTCATAGCGACTCGTCCCAATAGCTTAGCACCACAGTAGGTTAGCCCCACATTTGATATTACGTGATTATCGCCAGTGATTTGGTATCACAACGTGGGTTGGCCCCACAGATAGAATATTCGTGACTTTGGGTCACTAGTAGTTTGGCACCACATTATTATTGGATATCGTGACTTTGGGTCACCAGTGGTTTGGTACCGCACGAGGTAGAAACAGAGTTAAGGATGGCTAGGTTTGGGTGCATGTTATATATATTGCTTGGTTATGATTTGTGGAAGTACGTTGCATTAACCGGGAGGGGGATTATGCACTGAGTCTTGGTGACTCACCTTCTCCCTTATCTTTTCAGGTGATTCGTAGATCGCGGATGAGGAGCCGGGTGGACTCGAGGTGGCCGTGCATTTAAATAAACTCAGTTTTACATGGACCTTGGTTTGGGTACTTTATTTTATTTAAATTCGGTTTTCATTTTATTTGGGTTTGTAATAAGGCCTTTTGTTTATGTTTTGGATTATTTATATGCTTTGGATTTGTTTTAAACTTGGTTAAATAAATTACATGGTTGATTTAATAATTTGAGCCCAAGGTTTTCTAAACTATAGAACACAATGGTTTTCAAATCTTTACCATCGGGTAATACAAATCAATTGATAACAACAACTCAAATGGATTTCAAACTTAAGTTTTCCACATTCAACTTAACTGATTTCTAAATAACTAAGAAAGAACCATTCGGTTTATAAATGACATAAACGTTTTCTAAACCTATGGATCAATAGCTAAGTTTTAAAGATTTGTTATCGGGATTTCAAGGAATATCATGGGTTTTTAACTAATCATGCACCTGATTTCTAGAAGCATAAAACAACAAAGAGTTTTTCACGAAAATTTAACCGGTAACCTATTTTCTTCAAAACGTTTCCCTCTGTGACTTGCCAGATTCGGTCGTGGTGTGTTGACCGGGTTTAGGGTGTTACAATTGTGGTATCAGAGCTAAGTTTAAAGGCTCAGCTGTGGGCCGGAGGCCCAAAATGTTTTAAAGTATGGTTTTAAATGTTTTTGTTGGAAAGTAAATGATTTGAAAGGCATGGCACCGAGTCTCTAGCACCAATCCGCCCAAGTAAGTACCCCTAACCAATGGTTGTGTATATGATTATGATTATGTTAAGCTTTGAATGACTAGTGATAGTGGACTACCCTAGAGACTAAAACTTGTTAGGACTCTATGGACTCGCGAAAACAAAACTCCTTAATAAGAATTATTCATAAGACTGTGCTTTAATAATAGTGGAATAATGACTAATGCATAAAACTTTTAAATCAGATAAGTCGAGACTTTAGTCATAAGCACTCGAGGTTAAGGTTGTAATACACGTGGACGTGGTTAGGGTAGGATGGTAGTGTCTGAACCAGTGGGGTCTGGTCAGGGGTCAGAAAATGAGATACCAGCACCACCACCAGCTATAGGTGGTGAGTTTCAGGATCAGACAGGGGATGACGCAGTGTCGCAGGTGATGCTGCGAGTTCTTGAGAGGGTAGCTGGAGTAGGTGGAGGCGCAGGAGCTCAGAAATCTGTATCTGAGCGACTCCGAGCCAATGGAGCCGAGGTATTTCGAGGTGTTTCTGGTGTGGCTCCCAGCACAGCTGAGTATTGGTTGGAGGCGACAGAGCAGATTATGGATGATTTGGATCTGACTACTGAGGAAAAGCTGAAAGGGATAGTGTCACTTCTCCGGGATGAGTCATACCAGTGGTGGCTCACGGTTTGGGATAGTCTTTGCGCAAATGGGGATCTCACTTGGGACTATTTTAAGGCGCTTTATCGTAAGAAGTATATTGGATCTAGCTATATTGATGCTTGCAGTGAAGCGTTCTCGAGGCGGTTCGGGGAGTAAGTCCATGTCGGCACGGTGAAATTTTTAAGGTTGAGTCGGTATGCTAGAGGCATCGTGGCTACAGAACATGAGCGTTATGTCTGATTCGAGGACGGACTGAGAGATGAGCTGAGGTTGCTGATTGCTCCACAGCAGGAGCGTGAGTTTCCTGTTCTGGTGGAAAAGGCTAAGGTAGCCGAAGGGGTTAAAGAGTCGGTGAGGCCAAATATGGATAGGAATAGGTACAAGAGAGGTTTTGGATTATCTGGGTCGGCTAGTAATTCTCAAAAAAGGGATAGGCAGAGTGGGCCGGACCAGTCTGGAAGGTCTGTTGCTGCTAACCAGGGACCAACACAGTGTAATCGATGTGGAAAATCTCATTAGGGAGGATGTTGGACCGGTGGAAAAGGATGCTTTGAGTGTGGCTCGCTTGATCATCGTGTGAGGGACTGTCCATGTAAGTTAGCCAGGATTCAGTCTGAGGGTCAGGGCCGTACTTAGTTCAGGAATGAGTGACCGCCACCGCAGAGGGGTCGTGGTACTGGTAGAGGAGGTAATGGTTCTGGTCGGGGCCGTGGAACACCGGGCAGAGGTGCAGGCAACACTGAGGCAAGACATCCTGGGTTGGTATATGCAGCGAGGCGTCAAGAGGAGGGCGACGCACCGGAAGTCATAACCGGTACGTTCTTAATCTTTGGATTACCATATACTGCTTTAATTGATGTAGACCATGAACCTAGACTTTGAGACTACTTCTAGGGAGATGACAGTAATTAGCCCTCTAGGTCACTCTGTAGAAGTAAATAAGCTATATAGGGATGTACCCCTAGAACTCCAAGGGGTAGTGTTTGTAGCTGATCTGATGGAACTGCCGTTTGGGGAGTTCGATCTGATTCTTGGAATGGACTGGCTGGTGAAGTACCAGGCAAGTTTGGATTGCACGGCTAAGCGCATGGTTTTGAAGACAGCTGAGGGTGACGAGGTGGTTATGATAGGTAATAGAAGAGATTATCTGTCCAACGTGGTATCTGCCTTGAAAGCTGAGAAGATGGTCAGGTAGGGCTGTGAAGCGTTTATGGTTCATGTGTGTGCTTTAGAGGCTAAGGAGTCTGTGGTAGGGAATGTTCGAACAGTAAAGGAATTTATCGACGATTTCCGCAGGAACTTCCGGATCGCCTCCGATCGTGAGGTTGAATTTGGCATAGATCTGTTGCATCTTAAATCGCGCTGTGTCTATTGCTCTGTATAGGATGGCGCCGAAAGAATTAGTGGAATTAAAGGCTCAGATTCAGGAATTGTTGGACCGAGGTTTTATTCGACCAAGTGTTTCACCTTGGGGATCGCCGGTACTCTTTGTCAAGAAGAAAGATGGTATAATGCGGATGTGTATAGACTACCGCCAGTTGAATAAGCTGATGATCAAAAACAAGTATCCGTTGTCGAGGATAGATGACTTGTTTGACCAGCTTAAGGGTGCATCAGTATTCTCAAAGATTGATTTAAGGTCTGGGTATCATCAGCTGAAGGTGAAAGAGGCTAATATCCATAAGACGACGTTTCGTACTCGGTATGGGCACTATGAGTTTCTGGTAATGCCGTTTAGGTTGACTAACGCGCCGGCAGCATTCATGGACATGATGAATCGGGTATTCTAGCAGTAGTTGGATCAGTTTGTCATGGTATTTATAGACGACATCTTGGTATACTCAAAGTCAGAGGAGGATCATGATACGCATTTGCGAGTAGTGTTACAGATTCTGAGGGAAAAGCAGTTATTTGCTAAATTTAGTAAGTACGAGTTCTGGCTTAGGGAGGTGACTTTCTTGGGACATGTAGTATTAGCTGAGGGGATTAGAGTGGATCCTCGAAAGATCGAGGGAGTGTTGGATTGGAAGCCGCCTAAGTCAGTGGCTGAGATTTGGAGTTTCCTAGGTTTGGCAGGGTATTATTGGAGATTTGTAGAGGGATTTTCGTTGATCGCAGTACCTATGACCAAGTTATTGAGGAAAGGAGTTCCATTTGTGTGGACTGAAAAGCAGCAAGAAAGTTTTGACAAGTTAAAGAAGATTCTGACTGAAGCTCCGGTTTTGATTCAGCCTGAGGCAGGAAAGGAGTTCACGGTATATTGTGATCTATCACATACTGGTTTTGGATGTGTGCTGATGCAGGAAGGGAAGGTAGTGGCTTATGCATCGCGACAGCTGAGATCGCATGAGGTTAACTATCCGACGCATGACTTGGAATTAGCTGCAGTTGTTTTCGCTTTGAAAATATGGAGACACTACTTGTACGAAGAGAAGTCGATAGTCTACACGGATTACAAGAGTCTAAAGTATCTTTTGACTCAGAAGGATTTGAACTTGAGACAGCGCAAATGGATTGAGTTGTTGAAGGACTACGACTGTTCGATTGAGTATCATCCGGGCAAGGCTAACGTGGTGGCAGACGCGTAGAGCCGTAAAGTTGTATCCGACTTGAGAGTGATGTTTGCTCATCTTAGCTTGTATGATGATGGGAGTCTCTTGGCAGAATTGCAGGTTAAGCCGACTTGGGTGGAGCAGATTAAGGAGAAACAGTTAGAGGATGAGAGTTTGAATACGTGGAGGTTGCAAGTCCAGAATGGTGGTTTAGAGGGTTACAGCTTGACCAGTGATGGAGTACTGTGTTTCCAAGGGAGAGCTTGTATGCCGAAGGATGTCATGTTAAGGCAGAGGATTCTTCAGGACGCACATAGCAGCCCATACGCTATGCATCCTGGAGGTAGCAAGATGTATCGGGATTTAAGAGAGCAGTTTTGGTGGCGGGCTTTGAAAGTAAAATGGCGAGTTTGTGGGTAAATGTCCGACGTGTCGATGGGTCAAGGCCGAACACCGCTTGCGTCGCCGTTTACTTCACCGGTGAAGATTCCACAGTGGAAGTGGGAAAGGATCACTATGGATTTTGTCAGTGGATTACCCCTTACGCCTAGTAAGAAGGACTCAGTCTGGGTAATTGTGGATCGTCTGACTAAATCAGCTCACTTTATATCGGTAAGGGTTGATTACTCACTTCAGAAGTTAGCTAAGCTGTATGTGGCAGAGTTAGTGAGGTTGCACGGTGTGCCAGTGTCGATCAGCTCACGTCGAGGTTTTGGCGTTGCATCAGGCTTTGGGTATACGGTTGGATTTCAGTACGGCATTTCATCCACAGACTGACAGGCAGTCAGAAAAGGTTATACAGATTTTAGGGGATATGCTAAGAGGGTGTGTTTTGGACTTCAGAGGCAGCTGGGAAGAATTTTTACCATTAGCTGAGTCTGCGTACAACAATAGCTACCAGGCAAGCATCAAGATGGCACCATATGAGGCGTTGTATGGTAGGAAGTGTCGCACACCTACATGCTGGACAGAGTTAGATGAACGTCAGATGTTAGGACCAGAGTTGGTTGCAGAGACTGAGGATAAGGTTAAGTTGATTCAGGCTAGTTTGAAGGAAGCTTCGGACAGGCAGAAGTCATATGCCGATCTCAAGTGGAGGGATATAGAGTTTGCCGTGGGTGACAAGGTCTTTCTGAAGGTCTCGCCATGGAAGAAGGTATTGAGTTTTAGAAGGAAAGGCAAGGTAAGTCCAAGGTTTATTGGGCCGTATAAGGTACTGAAACGAGTGGGACCAGTAGCCTACCAGCTCGAGTTGCCAACAGAGCTGAGTCAGATTCACGATGTGTTCCATGTTTCCATGCTTAGGCGCTATCGTTCAGATCCATCGCATGTTGTAGCAGTGGAGGAAATTGAGGTGAGTCCAGATTTGACTACGGAAGAGGAACCAGTGCAGATTCTAGATCGAGGTGTGACAGTCTTGCGTAAGAAGTCAGTTCCTTTAGTGAAGGTGTTATGGCGGAACCATGGCGTGGAAGAAGCTACGTGGGACCCAGAGGATGTGATGAGACAGTAATACCCTCAACTCTTTTGACCAGGTAATTTCGAGTCCGAAATTATTTTTAAGGGGGTAGAACTGTAATATCCTAAAATAGGGGTTATTTGTGATTGAATTGTTTTGCATGAGTATGGACTGTTGTGTTATTATTTGAAGTGTTTTAAGATCTAGTTATAAGTCTAGAGTAGCCCCGAGTGGCAGGAAATTTTTATTTTTAAGCTTTACATAAAGGGAGCTGAAGGAGCTAGGGGTTAAGTGTAATTCGTGGGGGATTTTAGCACAAGATTGGGCTTGGCAAAGTGGCAATGAGGCACCACTTAGAGCCTTGTGATTGACGCCACATGCAGGGAAGGGAGAGCTCAGGTTCAAGCAGCAGAAATCTCACTTTCTGCTTATTATTTTGACGCCAAGGGGGGGGAAAAGTTCTGCTCAGCACAAACTCTATCAGATAAGCTTGGACTTAGTCAAATTAATTTAAATGGGTGGCAAGAAGAAAATTTAGGAACTTATGGAATTCAAATTCATTTGAATTAGTGGCCAGGAGGAATTTGGGGAAGTAGCCGAATTTTGAACTCCTGCTTAGGGGGAGTGTTCGGTTTTGGAGAGTTGAGTAGAGGGGTTGCCGAAATTCCTTAGTGGCTAGATAACATTTTCAGCTAGCCTTTGTTTTGTGTATCAAAAGCCGAAAACCCTTTTGTGCATTACCGAAATCTCCCTAGTGTACCACATTGGAGAAAGCTGAAATTTCCTTTTTGTTTTTGCACCTAGCCGAATGTCTCTCTAAGTTCTTTGATTTTATTTTATTTCATTTCTTTTCTCCTTCTCAAGGTGTTTGGCCAAATCTACCACTCTCCCATCTCTCTTTTTCTTTTTCATTGTTGCTTAAAAGCTGAAAGTGCCCATCTCCTCCCTTTCATCTTTTTCTTTTCTTCTTTCAAACTCTTGTGCCAAAATCCTCTCCATCTTCCTTTGCTGAATTCCCTCTCTTCCATTTTGCTTTCTTTTTCCTTCTCTTTCTCTACTCTAGACGAATCCCATTTATTTGTTTTCTATCAACCATAGCCAAAACTTCCTTCATCATTTAACTCTTTGTCAAATTTCTTTCTTTCTTTCTTATAATTGTTTTGGCCGAATATCAACAAGGGTGGATCTCTTTTGGGTTCTTCTTCAATCGGTTTTGAGAAGGGTAAGCAACCGTGGCCGAATTTCTTTATTCCTTGTCTCTTTTTCTCTGTCGACATGTGTAGATAAAAGCCGAATTTCGGCATTTGGTGATAGATTTCTAATCATCTATAAGGATGATTTGTAACACCCCAAAAACGGGGCTATTTGGAATTTCATTATTTCTATTATGTAAGAACTATTGTGGTATTATTTATGGAATAATAGAGCTTAATTTAAGGCTTTGAGTTGGCTCGGTTTAATAGAAAATTTTGGTTTTTAACTTAAAAGGTAGGGAGCCTTAGCAGAAGGGTGCTAAAAGAATAAGTGGGGATAATTTGACACTAAATAGGCCTTGGAAAAGTGGCAAAAGGGAGGCCACTTAAGTACTTGGGGTTGACGCCACAATGCACAAGGGAGAGCTTGTGTTCGAGTCGCGAAGTTTCTCTTTTTACTCATTAATGGGACGGCACAAGGGAGGGAGTTTTTCCTCAATTTAAACTTTTTTTTTAATTATGAGGATATTGTTAAGATTTAAATAGATTATTAAATAGATATTATGAGATTTTTAATTATAGTGATAATAAGGGATATTATTAATTGGATTATTAAGGGATTATTGATTTATTATTTAGGATTAATTCAAATTATTTGAATTAATTAAACAAGTGGCCAAGAATAATTTAAGGAGATTAAATGGATTTTGAACTCCTTGGTTAATAGGAGTGGACGGCAAGTCAAGTCAGGGGTGCCAATGCTTATAAATACCCCAACCCACCACCTTGTTGTTCTTTTCCATCTTTGCTTAGCTGAAAAAAAACTAACCCTATTTCCTCCTAATTTTTCTCTTCTCAAAACCCTTAGCCGAAATTCTTGTCATCTCTTCCAACACTTTTCTCTCTTCAGCCGAATCATCTATTCCCTTTTACCTCTCTTTCTCTTCTTTTTCACTAAAAATCCAGCCTTGATTGATAATAAAATCAACCATAGCCGAATCCCATCCCTGCTTTTTAGCCGAAACTCTATATCCTCTTCAGTACTTCCTCTTTGGCCGAATATTGAACAAGAAAAGGGAGGCGTTCTTTAGTCAATTTTGGAGGGGCTTTTGGAATAGGAAGTAAGCAGACAAGCCATCAACGTGAAGCAATCGGTTTTGGGGTAAGGTGATCTGTGTACTAGTGCCGTGGTTAATAGCAGAAGCAAGGGACAAGTGGATCTGTGGTGACCAACGCTTTCTTTCGGGATTTAGGGCTATCATCGATAACAGGTGTGTACATACACACCATTTAGCTTATTAAATTATGCTAAGTAATGGGATTGCTAACTTGATGTATGTAGCAATGGCTTGAATACCATAACGATATACGGGGTAACCAGGTAAGTACCTGTGCATATGATTTGCTATTTTATGCTTTTGGGAAGCATGTTGTGATAATACATATGATAAATCTATATGTGACTGTTGACTATGTGGGTTGATTGAGTGGAGGGGGCGGTGTATTCGTGTTGACGGGCACCGTGTTTTGGTAACACATCTGTGACTACGGTCACCGAGAGGTTTGGCACCTCCGGAGGTTTGGTACCTCATAGCGACTTGTCCCTGTGGTTAATACCACCGTGGGTTGGCCCCACTTGAGATATGGGATCGTCTGCTAGTGATTTGGTATCACACGATGGGTTGGCCCCATCACCCGATTTGTGTCTACGGACACCAGTGCTTTGGTAGCACATCGTGACTATATGTCACCGGTGGTTTGGCACCACCAAAGGTTTGGTACCACAACGGGGTAGACAGCGGGCGTATGGTCATCTGCTAGGTTGGGACACATGATGTCTTGCATATTAATTTGTTATATGATGTGTATGAATATGTTTAAACCGGGGGAAGGGTTACATACTGAGTCTTGGTGACTCACCTTCTCCTTTACATTTTTCAGGTAACGAGTAGATCGCGGAGGTGGAGCCGGGTTGACTCGAGGTGGCCATGCAGTGGGATTTAAGTTTTAACGAACTTTGAATTTCAATTTATTTATCATTGGATTGTGGATTTAAATTTTATTTCAGATGTAATAAGGCCTCCTAGTATTTTTATTTTATTTTTATTTTATGCTCGAATAATTGCTTCAACTATCTCTTTATGAAATGAGTTATAAAGGTTTTTTAAGCTAAGTTTGTGAACGTTTTTATCAAGCCATCGGCACACTTGTAATTTTATATTAACTCGACTTAACCTAATTTTCAAATTAAAAATCTAAGTACGGTTTGGCAAGCCCACTAAAATGAAGATTTTTTTTTTAGAACTTAAGTTGGTTTTCAAGAAGGCTTTTCAAAAATATTTTTCCTGTAACGAACCAGATTCGGCCATAGTGTTTGGGCCGGGTTTGGGTTGTTACAAAATTGGTATCGAGCCCGGGCTCAAAGCTCTTCTGTGGGGCCCAAGGCCCAAAAATGTTTTAGAAGGCCTTATAAAATGATTTTTGGATTTTGGACAGCATGGCCCGAGTCTCCGGCACCGATCCGCCCGGGTAAGTACTTCTGAACCTCTTGGTGAATTATATTCTGTAGAAGGGTAGGAAGTATGGAACGTAGATAGACTTATAGGACTTGAACCTTAGGATTAGATTACTCAAACACATGAACCACACATAAGACATTAAAGAACTAAACCAATCTATGACTTAGCGGTGAGCTAGGGTGTGGTAACCCCAGATGCGCATGTCGAGGATTGGATCCTAAGAGCACAGTATTTAAGCGATCAGTGTGACTCACCTCCTCTTCGCAGTATCCTACCCGTGCGTAGCTTCTGTTCACCCTAACTCGGAGGCTCGGTGGTGTGGCAACCTCTCGCATGCGCATGTCTAGAAAGGTTCGATGAGAGCTTGGTATTTAAGCGGTCCGCGTGACCTACCTCCTCTTCACTCGAATCCCGCCTCAGTGCGTAGCCTTGGTTCACCCCGATCAAGATGGCTCTGGTCATAGGCTAAACCTAATGACTAAAACCCGAAAGGGAACTAGCCATGTTTTCAAAAAGAACGAAACAACAACAACCCTAATGTTTCAAAATTTTTACAATGACTCTTTTTAAAATGAGAGGACATCATTTTTACAATGTTTCTTCAAAAACTCAAATTTGTGGAAAATTACAAAAACACCCTTAGGGTAAAATTACTAAAACGCCCGACTCATAAAATATCAGTTCAATGGTTTTGCTCAAAAATTTCAACTACTTTACAAATATCCAATAACTTAGCTTTGAAAAATCAACACTTTGAAATATTTTGGTTTTAGAAAATTACTGAAAAACGCCTCAATTTGTGAAAATTACCGAAATGACCACGATCTTTGGAAAACTTTACCAACATCACTATTTGGAAAGGAAAACTTTCAAAAAGGACCTCAAAGTTTTACAAGCGTCGAAAATATCCCCTGATTTATCAAAATGACAAAAATTGCCCTGATTGACAAAATTACCAAAGTACCCTCGGTTTCAAAACGATTACAATTTTACAAATTTTCATAAATATCCTCCAGCTTTTGGAATTTCAAAATGACCTACTTTACTAAAGTTTTAAAATTTCTTTTATTACGAAAATACCCCTGTGGGAAAATGACTAAAATACCACCAGGTTAGAAATGGGCGAAATGTCCAAAGAGTGAATAGTATGGAAAGCATTAAGGAATGGATGCATGAACTCTTTGTGTGAACTAGGATAGAAGACTCAAACCTTGTTTGCTCGAAAGAATCCCTAATTAAATTCTCGCTCATAAAATTTCTTCGTGAATAAGAAAGTGAAACAAATGCTAACACATAAAATTCTCTTAATCGACAAAGCGCAGAGATAGAATGAGTTCTAGAGGGACGTGGGCGCCGTGGACGCGGTAGGGGTAGGATGACGGTGGTCCGAACCCGTCAGTCGTGTCAAGGTTCGAAAACGAGGTACCACCGCCACCACCACCTCCTACTTTCGTGGCCGAGGCGCGTGACCGCACCGGCAGTGGTGGTCAGACGCAAGTCGTTTCTGCGAGTTTTGGAGATGGTGGTGAAATGGTGGGAATTTGGGAGCTCGAAAGTCTGCTCCCGAGCGACCTCGGTCTAACGGGGCGAGGTATTCCGTGGTGTCTCGTGAGTGGCACCCAAAGCCGCATGAGAATATTGGCCGGAATCTACGGAAAGGGTCATGGATGATCTCGACTGACCGAGGAGGAGAAGCCGAAGGGGGCGGTGTCGCTTCTAAAGGATGAAGCGTACAGTGGTGGTGGTCGATCGTCCGGGATGGAGCCGCGGTGATGATCTCACGTGGGACTACTTTAAAACGGCCTTTCGGAAGAAGTATGTGGGCACTAGTTACACCGATGCTCAAAGGAAAGCCTTCCTAGGTCTAGTGCAAGGAACTAAGTCGGTGGCCGAGTATGAGGTGGAGTTTTTAAGGTGAGTAGGTATGCCGGAGGAATCGTAGCCACCGAACATGAGCGCCGTGTCCGCTTTGAGGACGGACTCGAGATGATCCGAGATTACTAATTGCCCCGCAGCAGTTCGTGAGTTCTCATCTCTTGTGGAGAAGGCCAAGGTGGCCGAAGGGGTTAAGGAGGTCATAAGGCAAAACTATAGTAAGAATAACCGAGAAAAGAGGATTTGGGTCACCGGATCGGGCACACTAATGCTCGAGCGCGGCTAGGCGAGTGGGCAATCGGAAGGAAAGCCCACGGCTACTAATCAAAGGTCGACTCGATTGCAACCGCTATGGAAAAACCCATTGGGAGGTTGTTGGACCGGTAGCAAAGGTTGTTTTGAGTGTGGGTCTTTGGAGCATCGGGTAAGGGACCGCCTCAAAAGCGACTAAGATCGACCGTAAGGTCGAAATCGCGCTCGTGGCGTAAATGTTGGACCACCACGGAGAGGTCGTCGGTAATGGCGGAGAAACAATGGTTTCAACCGAGGTCGTGGAACTCGTGGCGAGGTTCGGGTAACACGAGGCTAGGCGGCTGGCTTAGTCTATGCAAATGAGGCGTCGCGAGAGAGAGACGCACGGGACGTCATAACCGTGCGTTTCTAATATTTGGTTTACCTTATGTTGCATTAATTGATGTGGGTTCGACGCACTCGTACATTGCTAGTAGTGTGGTAGGAACTATGGACCTAGACTCGAGACTACTCTTAGGAAGATGACTCGCTAAGCCCCCAGGACACTCAGTAGTAATAGACAAACTTTATAGAGATGTACCCTAGAACTCCAAGGGGGTCGTATTTGTAGCCGATCCGATGGAACTACCTTTGAAGAGTTCGATTTGATCCTTGGAATGGATCGTTGGTTAAGTATCGTGCGAATTTGGATTGCGCGCTAAGCGCATGATTCTTAAGACACCAAGGTGACGAAGTGGTTATGATGGGTGATAGAAGAAATTACCTATCCAATGTAGTGTCGGCCCTAAAGGTGAGAAGATGGTCAAGAAGGGTTGTGAGGCGTTTTTAGTTCGAATCGTGCTTTGGACGCCAAGAAGTCAATAGTTGGAAAGGTTCGAACGGTGGGGAATTCACTGATGTATTCCCGGAAGAACTTCCGGTCCGCTCCCGATCGGAAGTTGAATTCGATATATAGACTTGCTACCCGGAACGGCACCGTGTCTATAGCACCATACCGAATGGCACCAAAGGAATTGGTGGAGCTGAAGGCCCAAATTCAGGAGCTCTTGGATAGAGGGTTTATTCGACCAAGCATATCCCCGTGGGGAGCACCTGTGCTATTTGTCAAGAAGAAGGATGGGTCCATGCGAATGTGCATCGACTACTGCCAGTTGAACAAGTATCCGTTGCCTCGGATCGATGACTTGTTTGACAAACTGAAGGGTGCCGCGGTGTTTTCAAAGATAGACCTTAGGTCGGGCTACCATCAACTAAAGGTGAAGGAAGTTGATGTCTACAAGACGGCATTCGAACTCGGGTATGGACATTACGAGTTTCTCGTAATGCCATTCGGGTTGACCAACGCGCCACGGCATTTATGGACTTGATGAACAGAGTATTTCAAGAGTATTAGACCCAATTCGTCGTGGTATTCATTGACGACATCTTGGTTTACTCTAGGACGGAGGAAGAGCATGACAAGCATTTGCGAATAGTGTTGCAAGTACTAAGGAGAAGCGAGCTATATGCCAAATTCGGTAAGTGCGAATTTTAGCTAAGGGAAGTAGCTTTCCTAGGTCACGTAGTGTCGGCGGAAGGGATTAGAGTGGACCCTCGCAAGATTGAAGCGGTATTGGATTGGAAACCGCCTAGGTCAGTGGCGGAAATCCGAAGTTTTCTGGGGCTAGCGGGGTACTATCGGAGATTTGTAGAAGGATTCTCTCTGATCGCAGCAGACGCGTGATGAAGCTACTAAGAAAAGGAGTCCCATTTGTATGGTCGGAGAAGCAGCAGGAAAGCTTCGATAAGCTAAGGAAAATTTTGACGGAAGCTCCGATTTTGGTGCAGCCAGAAGCAGGGAAGTTGTTCACCGTTTATTGTGATGCGTCCCATACTGGTTTGGGATGTGTCTTTGCAGAGGAGGGAAGGTAGTAGCCTATGCATCACGGCGCTATTAAGGCCACATGAATCGAACTATCCAACGCATGACTTAGAGCTAGCAGCAGATGTCTTTGCTCGAAAATATGGAGACACTATCTTTATGGATGAAGTCGATAGCTTATACGAGATCACAAGAGTTTGAGGTATCTCTTGACTCGAAGGATCTAAATCGAGACAACGCGTCGGTGGATCGAACTTTTGAAGGATTACGATTGTTCAATCGAGTATCATCCGCAAGGCCAACGTGGTAGCCGACGCATTGAGCCGGGTCGCGTCGTGATTTGATTTAAGAGCAATGTTTGCTCGGTTGAGTCTATATGATGATGGAAGTCTCTTGGCGGAACTTCGAGTTAAGCCAACATGGATCGAGGAGGTTAAGGAAAAAGCAAATCGGTGGATGAAGGGTTGAACGCTAAGAGAGCACAAGTTCGTGAGGGTGGTTTGGAAGGATATAACCTGTCCGAGTGATGGAGTATTATGCTTTCAAGGGCGCGCGTGTATGCCAAAGGATGTGGAGTTGAGGCAGAAGATTCTCCATGATGCACATAGTAGCCCCTACGCTATGCATCCGGGAGGAAGCAAGATGTATAGGGATCTTAGAGAGCAGTTTTGGTGGCCCGGGTTAAAGCGTGAAGTAACAGAGTTTGTTGGTAAGTGTCTGACTTGTCAACAAGTTAAGGCTGAACACCGCTCTGCCGTCGAGGTTATACTACAACAGATGAAGATTCCCAATGGAAGTGGGAACGGATCACTATGGATTTCGTTAGTGGACTACCCTCACGCCCGAAGAAAGACGCAGTTTAGGTAATAGTAGACCGTTTAACTAAGTCGGCTCACTTCATACCGGTGAGGATGGATTTCTCTCTTCAGAAGCTAGCTAAGCTGTACGTCTCGGAGATAGTAAGATTGCATGGTGTTCCAACATCAATCATCTCGGATAGGGATCCCCGGTTCACGTCGAGGTTTTGGAAAGCCTTGCATCAAGCTATGGGCACGCGGTTGGATTTTAGTACCGCTTTCCACCCACAGTCTGATGGACAATCGGAAAGGGTGATACAGATTTTGGAGGATATGTTAAGAGGATGTGTCTTGGATTTTCGGGGTAGTTGGGAGGAATTTCTACCGTTAGCAGAATTCGCTTATAACAATAGTTATCAAGCGAGCATTCAGATGGCTCCGTATGAGGCACTGTATGGATGGAAATGTCGTACTCCGACATGTTGGACGGAATTAGGTGAACGACAGATTTTGGGTCCAGAGTTGGTGACAGAGACAGAGGATAAAGTTAAGGTGATTCGGTCTCGTCTTAAGGAAGCATCGGATAGGCAGAAATCCTATGCTAATCTTAAGCGTAAGGAAATGGAGTATGTGGTAGGAGACAAGGTTTTTCTGAAGGTGTCACCTTGGAAGAAGATGTTGAGATTTGGCTGGAAAGGGAAGCTAAGCCCAAGGTTCATCGGACCCTATACGGTGATTAAGCGAGTAGGACCGGTAGCTTATCAGCTTGAGTTACCAGCAAGCAGAATCGAATCGATCCATGATGTCTTTCACGTATCAATGCCGAGACGGTGATCGGTCGGACCCCATCGCACGTGGTGCCGCGGCGAAAATCGAGGTGAATTCGTGATTTATCGCTTGAAGAGGAACCAATTCGGATCTTAGACCGGATGTGAAGGTTCTACATAGGAAGTCGTTGCCCTTGGTGAAGGTGCTATGGCGGAACCATGGTACAGAGGAAGCTACGTGGGAACCTGAGGATGTAATGAGGCGGCAATACCCCACCTTTTCTAGTTAAGTAATTTGGGGACGAAATTTATCTTAAGGGGGTAGAATCAGAACACCCCAAAAACGGGGCTATTTGGAATTTCATTATTTCTATTATGTAAGAACTATTGTGGTATTATTTATGGAATAATAGAGCTTAATTTAAGGCTTTGAGTTGGCTCGGTTTAATAGAAAATTTCAGTTTTTAACTTAAAAGGTAGGAGCCTTAGCGTAAGGGTGTTAAAAGAATAAGTGGGGATAATTTGACACTAAATAGGCCTTGGAAAAGTGGCAAAAGGAGGCCACTTAAGTACTTGGGGTTGACGCCACAATGCACAAGGGAGAGCTTGTGTTCGTCGTCATGAAGTTTCTCTTTTGCTCATTAATGGGACGGCACAAGGGAGGGAGTTTTTCCTCAATTTAAACTTTTTTTTTTAATTATGAGGATATTGTTAAGATTTAAATAGATTATTAAATAGATATTATGAGATTTTTAATTATAGTGATAATAAGGGATATTATTAATTGGATTATTAAGGGATTATTGATTTATTATTTAGGATTAATTCAAATTATTTGAATTAATTAAACAAGTGGCCAAGAATAATTTAAGGAGATTAAATGGATTTTGAACTCCTTGGTTAATAGGAGTGGACGGCAAGTCAAGGGGGGGATGCCGAATGCTTATAAATACCCCAACCCACCACCTTGTTGTTCTTTTCCATCTTTGCTTAGCTGAAAAAAAACTAACCCTATTTCCTCCTAATTTTTCTCTTCTCAAAACCCCTTAGCGTAAAATTCTTGTCATCTCTTCCAACACTTTTCTCTCTTCAGCCGAATCATCTATTCCCTTTTACCTCTCTTTCTCTTCTTTTTCACTAAAAATCCAGCCTTGATTGATAATAAAATCAACCATAGCCGAATCCCATCCCTGCTTTTTAGCCGAAACTCTATATCCTCTTCAGTACTTCCTCTTTGGCCGAATATTGAACAAGAAAAGGGAGGCGTTCTTTAGTCAATTTTGGAGGGGCTTTTGGAATAGGAAGTAAGCAGACAAGCAATCAACGTGAAGCAATCGGTTTTGGGGTAAGGTGATCCGTGTACTAGTGCCGTGGTTAATAAGCGAGGCAAGGGACAAGTGGATCTGTGGTGACCAACGCTTTCTTTTCGGGATTTAGGGCTATCATCGATAATGTGTGTGTACATACACACCATTTAACTTATTAAATTATGCTAAGTAATGGGATTGCTAACTTGATGTATGTAGCAATGGCTTGAATACCATAACGGTATACGGGGTAACTGTAAGTACTGTGCATATGATTTGCTATTTTATGCTTTTGGGAAGCATGTTGTGATAATACATATGATAAATCTATATGTGATCATTGACTATGTGGGTTGATTGAGTGGAGGGGGGTGTATTCGCGTCGACGGGCACCAAAGTTTTGGTAACGCATCGTGACTACAATCCACCAGAGGTTTGGCACCTCCGGAGGTTTGGTACCTCATAGCGACTTGTCCCCGTGGTTAATACCACCGTGGGTTGGCCCCACTTGAGATATGGGATCGCCTCGCGGTGATTTGGTATCACACAATGGGTTGGCCCCATCACCCGATTTGTGTCTACGGACACCAAAGGTTGCTTTGGTAGCACATCGTGACTATATGTCACCAGTGGTTTGGCACCACCAAAGGTTTGGTACCACAACGGGGTAGACAAAGGGCGTATGGTCAGCTAGGTTGGGACACATGATGTCTTGCATATTAATTTGTTATATGATGTGTATGAATATGTTTAAACCGGGGGAAGGGTTACATACTGAGTCTTGGTGACTCACCTTCTCCTTTACATTTTTCAGGTAACGAGTAGATCGCGGAGGTGGAGCCGGGTTGACTCGAGGTGGCCATGCAGTGGGATTTAAGTTTTAACGAACTTTGAATTTCAATTTATTTATCATTAGATTGTGGATTTAAATTTTATTTCAGATGTAATAAGGCTTCCTAGTATTTTTATTTTATTTTTATTTTATGCTCGAATAATTGCTTCAACTATCTCTTTATGAAATGAGTTATAAAGGTTTTCTAAGCTAAGTTTGTGAACGTTTTTATCAAGCCATCGGCACACTTGTAATTTTATATTAACTCGACTTAAACTAATTTTCAAATTAAAAATCTAAGTACGGTTTGGCAAGCCCACTAAAATGAAGATTTTTTTTTTAGAACTTAAGTTGGTTTTCAAGAAAGCTTTTCAAAAATATTTTTCCTGTAACGAACCAGATTCGGCCATAGTGTTTGGGCCGGGTTTGGGTTGTTACATGATTTCTTTTAGGATTTTCGGGACTTTGAAGCAGTCGATCTAAGCCATCTATTCTCTGTCAAGCGATTCATTAAGTCTGCGGCAAGGATCCATCTTGGTTTAATCATTCTTTAAGTTATTTGGTTAAGCCAAAGGCTATTGAAAGTGAGTTTTGTTGTTGGCCGATTGTAGGGGGAGAATTAGTCTCGCATATCTGTGTGGTGATTAGCATTCGTAAGGCAGAAAGGTAAGGATGGTGTTAGTTATGCGTTATCTCATCTTTCGGGATTTATTGGTGTGGCCGAATGGCCTTGTTAATGGTTTAGAGTGTTGGGCGAATGTAGGACAAGGAGATCTAGTGCAGTAGATCGGGTCTTCGAGATTTAGTGCTTGCGTTAGTAACAGGGGTGTAACTTACACACTTTAAAACTAAGTAAATATGTTAATAACCTGAATGTGTTAAAAACCGAAAACTGTGTAGATCTTGATATGTTACCTTATGGGTATGAGCAAGGATTCGGGTAAGTCCGTTTCGATATGATTTTGCTATACGATGCATAATACATGATCTATGATATATTTACTATATGATTCATAATAAAGCACGATGGCATGATTTGCATAAGTATTGCATTGTGATGGGTGATATGAGAGGAGGGGGAAGTTTGATATCCGTGACTTTGGGTCACCAGAGGTTTGGCACCTCTAGTGGTTTGGTACCACAGATTATTTTGTGACTTTGGGTCACCAGAGGTTTGGCACCTCATAGCGACTTGTCCCAGTGGCTTAGCACCACAGTGGGTTGGCCCCACAGTTGATATTTTAGGATCGTCACCAGTGATTTGGTATCACACGTGGGTTGGCCCCACACTTGGATTATTGATATTTCGTGACTTTGGGTCACCAGAGGTTTGGCACCTCATAGCGACTCGTCCCAGTGGCTTAGCACCACAGTGGGTTGGCCCCACATTTGATATTACGGGATTGTCGCCAGTGATTTGGTATCACAACGTGGGTTGGCCCCACAGATGGAATATTCGTGACTTTGGGTCACTAGTGGTTTGGCACCACATTATTATTGGATATCGTGACTTTGGGTCACCAGTGGTTTGGCACCACCAGTGGTTTGGTACCACACGGGGTAGAAACGGAGTTAAGGATGGCTAGGTTTGGGTGCATGTTATATATATTGCTTGGTTATGATTTGTGTAAGTACGTTGCATTAATCGGGAGGGGGATTATGCACTGAGTCTTGGTGACTCACCTTCTCCCTTATCTTTTCAGGTGATTCGTAGATCGCGGATGAGGAGCCGGGTGGACTCGAGGTGGCCGTGCATTTAAATAAACTCAGTTTTACATGGACCTTGGTTTGGGTACTTTATTTTATTTAAATTCAGTTTTCATTTTATTTGGTTTGTAATAAGGCCTTTTGATTATGTTTTGGATTATTTATATGCTTTGGATTTGTTTTAAACTTGGCTAAATAAATTACATGGTTGATTTAATAATTTGAGCCCAATGTTTTCTAAACTATAGAATGCAATGGTTTTCAAATCTTTACCATCGGGTAATACAAATCAACTGATAACAACAACAACTCAAATGGATTTCAAACTTAAGTTTTCCACATTCAACTTAACTGATTTCTAAATAAATAAGAAAGAACCCTTCGATTTATAAATGACATAAACGTTTTCTAAACCTATGGATCAACAACTAAGTTTTAAAGATTTATTATCCGGATTTCAAGGTATATCATGGGTTTTTAACTAATCATGCACCTGATTTCTACAAGCATAAAACAACAAAGAGTTTTTCACGAAAATTTAACCGGTAACCTGTTTTCTTCAAAACGTTTCCCTCTGTGACATGCCAGATTCGGTCGAGGTGTGTTGACCGGGTTTGGGGTGTTACACATGCCACATGCCCTGTGCTAGACTTTGTGGTTAATTAATTTAATTCAAATTAGGTACAGGTTTCACAAGTCCATAACACATAGCCGTGTCCAAGGCCGTGTCACCCACACGGCTGAGACACACGCTCGTGTCTCTGCCCGTGTGCTCAATTTTGAGCATTTTGTTTTTCAAAATTAATGTGCGGGGGACACAAGGCCAGACAACATGCCCATGTACCAGGCCGTGTGTCTACCCGTGTGGAGAAAATAAGGTCATTTCCTAACCTTATTTCTCACCAAATTTTCCATCTTCATGCACCAACACTTACAAGTATAATCCAACCAATTACAAGTATAATTCAAGCCAATTTCTGTCCTCCACATTCATATATTTCATCATATATTTGTGTTTAATAACTTACCTTTATGTAACTTACATAATTTGCAAAATTAGATTTTCATACTAATCATTTAAGTTAATATAATGACTCTACAATAACATATATTAAAACATAAGTATATTAGCCATTCCAATGGCTAAGTTTCATTCATCATTTACATATCATCATTTGATTTATTTAGCCTATACATGGCATTAACAAAATAAGATTTTCATTTATACCAAAACGACAGTTTGATAGTGTGATGATTTGCTCCGACCAATCTCCAACCTTCAAGAGCTTTGAGCACTATAAAACAGGGAAAATAAAACATAATAAGCATATTATGCTTAGTAAGCTCGTATAACAGAAATTAAACTTACCCATTAAATTCAATAAATTAATCATACATTACATGCCTTTCATGCCTTTCATCAATTTGGCAATCTGCCTACTCACATACATTCAACCAACACATTCGTCATAAATATACCAATATGCATAAATGAGCTCATCATGCCATATGCGTATTTTATCTGTTGAATCATTAAGTTTCCGATGGATATTTCAAGTAGTACACTTGAGGTGTACAATTCCATTACTTGTCAATTCATGTCCAATAGTACCTTCTAGGTACACTCTTGAGCCACATATTACACATTAAAATTACCAGTCCAGGCTAAATTCTAGCTATAACATATACTCTAAGGGCTTTGTCGGATTACCAGTCTAGGCTAAATCCTTTATATGACAAAGAATTCCCTATAGAGTTCATTCAGGATTACTAGTCCAGGCTAAATCCAGTCAATTAGGATTACCAATCTAAGCTAAATCCTAATTGAAACATATACTTGAGAGGCTCATTTCGGATTACCTGTCTGGGCTAAATCCATTCTACAACACATGAAGTTTTATCAGGGAAATCACATTTATCCGTCGAAATTCAATATTTATACTAAATTTTACCCTTTATCTATAAATTTTCCATTATATACCATCTGATCCATTAAAATTTTCATACATACAATTTCATACAACATAGTCAATGTAATATAACATTCAAAACAACACATTATTATGCTCATTTAGGTTATACGAACTTACCTTAATATTTGTTCGTAACTAAAATCTACTGATCCGAAATCTTTTACTTTCCTCGATAAAGCTCTTTGTTTGATACTTCTGGATCTATATAAATGAATTTAATCATCAATTCAATCCATTTCATGTTCTTTTGAACTCAATTTACAATCTAGGCAAAAATACCATTTTACCCTTATACTTTTGATTAATTCTAATTTTGCCCCTAGGATCAAAAATTGAAATTCATGCAATTTAATCCTTATTCCAAGCCTTGTAACACCCCAAACTCGGCCTAGAAGTTAGGCCCAAATTTGGCGTGTCACATCAAAGGCATAATTCAAATGATTTTGCTAATTAAAAGTTTTAGGCCCAAAAGCCCAAAATCCCCGAGTCTTGTTAAGTAATAAAAAAAACCCATTTTATAATTTTAAGTATTTCGAAAACCAAGTTTAGACGTAAGAAATTTACTTAGGTTTAATAATTAAGTAAATAGTTGAAACAATAAAACCCAAAATCTAAAGTCAAATCGGAGTACAAGGCCTTATTACATCCAACGAAAAAAAGCAATTAAAACTGTAACATCCTAAGAATAGGGGTCTGGTATTTTTGCATTATTGCATGTGCTGTGCTTGTTAACCTTGTTATTTGGGTATGATTGGGGTCCTGGAGAGGCTCGGGTTCGAGCCCAACCCCTGGTGAAATTTTGGTTTTTGGGCACTTTAGTGGGGTGAGCTAGTGGAAGCAGGACTTAAAATTAATTGGTTTCATTTTATTAACACAAGGAAGCATGTGGCATTGTGGTGTGGTGTCACAAGGGGAACCTGGAGGAAGGGAGTTCGAGTCTCTCAGGCTGCGAATGATGGTTTTTATTTTGTGCTAAGTAGGTGGAAGAAGTAGAGTTCAGCTTGGACTCTGCAAGGAAGTTGGAGACTCAGTCAAATTAGTTTGAATGAGTGGTGGAGAGTGAAGTAGGGAGAGATTCATGGAGAAAATCATGGGATTGGTGAGTGTAGGGAGTTGGCCGAATGTGGGGTTTGTGTAGGAGGAATTTCCGCCAAAGTTTTAGCTTCTTGGGTGTACACATTCGGTCAAGTGAGGTAGTGCCATTTTTTTTCTCTCTCTCAAGGTGCTTTTGGTGTGTTGTTTTGGCATTTTTTTGGCTAGATCAGTTTGGGGTTCTCTTCTTTGGCATTTCATTTCTTTGCCTTCAGGTTATACATTTTTCTTCCCTCTTTCTTTCTTCCAATTGTACTTGGCTGAATTTGCTCATGAGATTGACCACTCGTGCATCTGTCTTCTTCAGTTTTTCTTCTCCTCTCTTTAAACCGAATAGTTCCATCTCCTTTTATTCGTTTTTTTACAACATAGCAGAACCCCCTCCTACTCATTTACTTCTTCTCTCTTCTTAGAACAATATCCATCCTACCTCTACTTGGATTTCTTTAGCCGATTGCGTGGTAGCTTGAAACAGTGTTTTCTCTTTAGGTGCCGAATCCCTTCTCTTCCATTCGGCTTCTCTCTGATCAAAGGTAATGCTTCCTTCTCCTTTTTTCTTTACCCTTCTTTTCTGCTCTCTTTTCTTTCTCTTTTGTAAGCTGAATCTCTTACTCTATTTTCTTCTTGTCTAAGGCCAAACCTGAATACTCCTTTCCACCGTGAGTATCATCTGTTTTTCTTTTGCGTGGAAGCCGAAACTCATAGCAATTTTCAAATTTGTGGCACGTTGGTAAGTATGTGGCCGAATAGGGGGTGAATGATCGTTCTCCATTTGTAGGATCATTCTGGTCGAAAGGCCATTTCTTTGTTATTCCTGAAATCACATTGCTAACTCGTGCTCTTCTTTAGGGACGTAACTTCGAGGGAGTAAACCAAACATTCAGGCATAACAAGGAGTTACTGTCGTTGTTGATAAGTATTGTTGGTTGTGTTATCGATTTCCATTTTGGGATTTTCGAGAAAGGAATTAACTGATAGTCTTGTATGCCCTTAGGTGATTCAGAGAGTGTCATGGTTTGTATTCCAAAACAGGTGTGTAATCTCACACCCCCTTCGATGATTGCATGTGGTGTTCTGTGAAGTGACCAAAAGCCGAAAAGTCGGAAAGTCGGCAACTGTGACCACTCGAGTGTGCGAGCGCTCATGGTGGTAAATCAAGATATGAATCGTGACGTTGAGTCATGGATAGTTTCACGAACACTCTCGCAATATTGAGGTTGTAACGGGCCTAATCGGGCCAAAACGGGCCAATTGGGCCCAACGGGTTATCCGACCCACTAGGGTAAAACTGTTAGAAAAACTATCGAACGATAATTCTGAATGCCAAATCTACAAATCTGAGACTGAAATCGTGCAAAGTGGGCCACACGAGCATATGGGCCCCATTGGGCCTAAGATGGATTTTAGGCTTATTAACTCTGTAGTGGCTTAAAAAGAGTTCTGTGTCGCTCGAGGCGACAGTAGGCCGTCAGAAAGGCCGTTGAATGCAAAATGACCAAAATACCCTTGGGTTACGAAATTACAAAAATACCCTTAGAGGGTAAATTACAGAAACACCCCTGGGTTGCGAATTTACTAAATTACCCTCGCGGGGTAAAATTACTGAACTACCCTCGAATGGGTGAAAATGACTGTTATACTCTTAATTATTATTGAATATCGTGTGTATGATTTTTATTTACACTTTTACACGTTGATGCATGACATTTTATCATATTGCATGGGGCGGGATAATGACTGAAGAGAAGTATAGCCTGGTGGCTCTACCACATACTGTTTCAGTGGCTATGCCACATATTGATATACTATGACTCTGGTGGCTCAGCCACAAATATTGCGATTAGTAGCTCGTCTGTATTATTGGTGTGATTGGCGGGGTGGGTTGACTTGATCCCCACAGGTGACGATTGGTTGGTACGGGGGTGTGATTGGTTGAATTGGGTTGGGTTACATTACATTTCATTGTTTGCATTATCATGATAAAAGGGCCTAGACCCAGTTTGATATCATATGGGCTCGAGCCTAGATAGTGACCATTTAGGGGATTACACACTGAGTTATCGTAACTCACCCCTCTTCTTTAACCTTGCAGGTGATTACCAGCATTAGAGGATTTGGAGCGACGGAGGACTCTGTGGTGGCCATACACCGGGAATATTTCTCGTGACTTAATAAATTTTCGTTTTTGCTTTACTTCAAAATTAGTTTATATTGGGTTAATATTGTTGTAATAAGGCCGCTGATTTAATTTTTTTTAAGTTTCCATTAATAACCATTAAATTTATAAATACGTAGTTTTCTTAAAACGACATTACCTGTTTTCAAAACATCCTATCCTCATAATTCACTGAATTCGTTTTCTATAAAAACAAAGTTTTTCGAAGATAGTGATAATGACATTAATAACAACTTTATAAAAGGGACACTAAGAAAATCGGGGTTTTTACAAACAAACAACGAAACTCAGAGTTTTAAAAGAGACGCAACCTTCTCAACAAACGTTTAGTTTTCAAATAACCCTTCTATGTGACATGCTAGATCCGATCATAATGTCTAGGCCGGGTTTGGGGTGTTACAAAAACTATGTCTTTTGAAACAAATGAATAAAAATTTAATTATCTTGTAGTACAGCCATCTCCGAGTCCTCTCCCACGTCGAGCCATTTACTGAAGATCACCTGAAACATTAAATAAAGGGTGTGAGTTTCGAAACTCAGTATGTACAACCCTTGGCATTCAATTTAATATATAATTATCACATTGGCCTGAGCCCTATCAAAATCGGTGGTATTGGGCCTTGGCCCACAATGACCTCATATCATATCATATCATATCATATCATATCATATGCAAAACAAGGTAATGCAAAACCCTCCCAAAAAATCCATCCACTACACACCATTTCCCTTCCAACCCTACACACCTGTGGGGATTTCTAAATCGATCCACCCATCCTCTACACACCAAAGGTATCACTCACAGCGGCACTACTCAACATTGCAGCAAAGCTGCTAATCATATAATGGGCTTAAAGCCACCGTTGGATCCATGGTCGTCAAGTGACTATGCGATCCTCAAATCTTCCTCCGTACCATAATTCCCACCCATATGCATCCTAATCAGAATACCATATGAATGCAACATGCACATGAGTAACATCTACAAAACTCATTAATGTGTGCTGTCAGAGTCTTAAAAATTTATATAATGAATGATCGAGCCTAGAAACTAACTGTGACAACTATTAAGGCAAGCGTACCTATCAAACAGTAGTATAGCTAGTAGCAAGACTGGATTGTCGAACCCAAAGGAACTTGAAGTACTAATACTAACTTTCTTTCTATTATTTAGACTAAGAATTAAATGAATTGTTGTTTAATCTAAAATTAACTAAAAACTAAGCTAAATATGCAAAGACAAAGAGAATGAATTGGGGAAAATAACTTTGGGAAAAACCAATTGATTAAGACAATACCCGAGGAAGAATCCACCTAGACTTCACTTGTTATCTAACTCTGAACCAGACGATTTATTCACTTGACTTGATCCGTAGGATTCCCTAAGTTATGTTAATACCTCCATCGAGGCTACTAACGTCTAACCCTAGGTTGATTAATTGAAATCTCTTTCTAAATAAAACCCCTAGAATTGTATTAACTCAATCTATAGACTCCCATATTAGGTTTCACCCTAATCTAGAAAAATCTCGTCACCCTATGTCTAGGCGTGCGATCAACTCCGCTTAATTATGCTAGATCTACTCTTAGGTAGGGACTTTTGATCCTCCACCTAAGCACATCACACTTGAATCAATATCCTGAAAATATCAAAATAAGAATTAAGAACACATAATTAAGAACAAGACAAGTATTTATCATATAGTTCAGCAAACGATAACAAGATTCATCTTAGGTTTCATCCCCCTCAGGTATCTAAGGGTTTAGTTCATAATCGTAAAAGAATACATCTCAAAAGAAAAGATAAAACAAAACATAAGAAAAACTCTAAAACCCCCTGAAGGAATTGAAGAGAGATCCTCCATCTTGAGTATGACTCCGGCTTCTTGAGATGAATCAACTGGCTTTCTTCGAGTAAATTCCACAATTCTGACCCCTCTGGCTCGGCTCTATGGCCTAGCTAGACTCTCCCTAAAGGTCGGCCTTTAGGGTGTATATATAGGCTCTTGGAATGGGCTTTCTTTGCCTCTGAGTACCCTAATCCGACTAAAACTCTTCTTTCTCACGTCAGGGACACGCCCATGGCACACGCCCGTGTGAATCGTGGCCAGGCCGTGTTCGAGACTATTAATAAGGCACAGCCGTGTGGTCTTGGGCCCAGGTCATGTTGATTTGATATGGCCCATTTACACTGTTTTGGGCCCGTTTCTCGTTCTTTTCATCCTCCGGTGCTTTTCTAAGTTTAAAACATGAAAACAAAGGATTAAGAGCACCAATTTACACAATTCAAGGGATAAATCATCCAAAAGCATGCTAAATGTGGCTTAAAATATGTTACTATTATGGTTTATCAAATACCCCCACGCTTAAGCTTTTGCTTATCCTCAACAAATATTCTCAACTCACAATTAAAATGAACTTCCTTTATTCATAATATTCATCAATAATGTTTCTTCATAATTCAGAGATAATTCATACATTGATAATTTAACTCAAAGAGTCCTAAAGATTCAAACAATCAAAGTCATACATTTATAGCACGAAAACATAGGCATTTCCCTTTACCTGAATAATTACCTCTGATTCAAAACCGACAAGGGTTGACATCCTCACTAAAGATTCACTCAAATCACTCGAGGTGTTTAAGGTTCAGGAAAAAGCACTTATAAGTCAAACATGAAAAGCTAATCCCATAGGCTTGCATGAAAATCAAATCTCCACCACTGTAAAATGAGATGATACACAAATCAAAAGGTCTTTAACAGGGTTGTAATGGGGCTTGGGTTAAAGGTGTGGATAAAGGCTGAATTAGAGGGTTAGAATCGAGATTGAATTGACAAATTACCTAACCATAAACATGAACTTCTAATAAATAATTACATCAATTGAAAACTTGTAATACTAATACTAATAGTACGAGCTTCTTCTTCAGCAATTGGAATTTAAACGTATAAGCTCATTTAATCACATAACTAGTAATGAATATACTTTGATTTTTTTTTTAGAATAAATCAAGTACATAATAAAGGATGAATTTACTGCTGAAATAAAGATCATAGTTAGGCAACTGATCAAATCAAATCTTGTCAAAAATGTAGTCAAAAGGAATGGTGATAACAAATACAAAGGGTTTTGGGTTAATATTAGTGGGTGAGTCAATAAAAAAGGTTGTTAGGATCAAAGGGGGTTCACTAGGGGTTAATTATGAAGGTATGCTTTTAGTGGAGTAAGTAGGTTAAAACCTAGGTGCCTTTATCATCTCTGTATATTAAATCAACGGTGTGGTCTCGACATGTATAATCGATGCAAGTTCTAGAATAACAAATCAGTGTGTCAACACTCATAATCAAAAAGTGAGCAAGAAAAAGAATATATGCTCTACAAGGCTCAAAATCTCACAAAAATTATGGATATTTGATGTCAACCTTGCAAATTTCAAACTTCAAAGTAATATTCAAATTCAGGTAGACAACCTAGCAAAAATTTTAATTCTGAAAAATAGACTTATCATGCTCGATTCTCTAGTATCCTTCAAATTTAATCATCGATGCACAATTAACTATGACTTAATCCAAAACACATCAATAAAAATCATAAATCAAAGGAAAATACATTCTAATCATAATATGAGAAAATTACTTAAAGACAAGATATCATTCAAGGATTTGAGAATAACGCAGAAAGTTAGGCACTTTCTTGAAATAAATATTCACCTCCCCACACTTAAGATGTACATTGCCCTCAATGTACAAAAATATGAAATTTAAAAGAAAGGAAGAGGCGAAACTTCCTGAATTTGGATGGTTTCTTTGAGTTGGAAGTCCCGAGGTATGGTGGCTGCTTCCGAGCTCTGTGCTAGATGAAGAAATTGGGAAGCTCATGAAGAATTAGCCAGGAAATATTAAGACACATTTGAAATAAACTAATTATGTATTTAAAGACAAGAAAGAGAAATAGTGTAAAAATTGAAATAAAACTAAAATAAAAGATGAATGGACTGAAAAGTCCTTATTGTTGGATGGTTCGCGAGGTGGGTGTGATTTCTAAGGCTACGGTGGGGTGGCTATGGTTGTGGTCCTGGTGATTCCCTAGTAGCCTTTAGAACCTAAATTAAAGAAAACAAAATAGAATAGATTAAACTAAGTAAACGAAAAATAAAGGAGAAGTGAAAATAAAGGAGAAGTGAAAATGAAAAGAGAAATTAAATAGACTCAAAGGTCCTTTTCTTGTCGAGTTAATGAAGCAGCCGGCATGAACTTATGTAGATCAATCTCCCACAGGGAGACTGTGCTTGGATCCTTTCGCTTCTTTGACATAGGTATTGTGGAGATCAAGGGTTAGAAGAATAATATGGAAGGGGAAAGATCTGAACAAGAAAAGGGAAAGAAGATGGTATGGAAGAAAAGAGATGGGGAGTAGGTGAGAAGAAGGAGGGGTTGGGTGGTTTAAATAGAATTTTGGGGTCTGGTACATCCCCACGCCCGTGTACCATGGGCATGTTGTGTCACACGGACATATCGCATGGCCATGTTGTGCTTCGTTTACTTCTCTCATGCCCATGTTTATGTCTCCACGCCTGTGTATGATCTAACAGTGTCGGCCACGGCCGTATCGCACGGTCGTGGCGTGCTAGTTGGAGTCCGTAACTTGAAGATATGATTCGTTCTGACTCGTACCATCTCTGCCTTGTCAGTACGGAGATTGGTGGTGTCCACACGACCGTGTGCAGGGCTGTGTGGTATGAAAATCTGCACTTTTGGTTAGCTTAAAATTAGATGCTAAAGTAGAAATAAAAATAAAAATAAAAATAAAGAAATGTAAAAATTAATAGAGTTAGTGCTCGGGTTGCCTCCCGAGAAACGCTTGTTTATAGTCTTAGGCTAGACTTACCTCTCATTTGCATATTCATGGTGGTTTGAAGAGTTGAACAGCCTCTCTCATGCTATCTGTCTTACTAACAGTATATAGTTCAAGTCAAGTAGCATTTATTTTGGAAGTGTCGAATATAGGATTACTTACCTCGACTGTTCCGTATGGGAAAACATTGATTACCTTAAAAGTGACTTCTTTGTTTGTATTAGGGTCAGGAAGAGGAATTCGAGGGTCTGCTTTATCTAATAATACCTAATCTCCGGTTTTGAATTTGTCTGTCCCATACAGTGGCTTTGATTTTGCTTCGTGTATCCCTAGTTTTTCCTTGAAATGTGTCTTCCATTCCTCCAGTTCATCGATCTAAAACCTTCGTTCCTCCTTGGTTACTTCTTTGTTGGCATGGGGTCTAGGATCGGGTTAAGTTGTGTTAATTTGTGGTGCTCCCTGGAAAGAAGGTTTAACCGAATGGTTATAAATTAAATTTACGTTCTCACCTTGATTTTCAATGTCCTGGCCGAATCGAGAGTTTGAAGAGTGACTGTCTCGTCACCTACACAGAGTATGAGTTCACCTGCGTCGACATCAATTTTCGTCCTGGCAGTTGCTAAAAATGGTATTGCTAAAATTAAGGGGATCGTGTTGTCTTCATCCATGTCTAAAATGAAAAAGTCTACTGGGAATACGAATTTATCAATCTTCACGAGTATATCTTCGATTATACCCCTAGGAATTCTAACAGTTTTATCAGCTAATTGAATGCTCATCCTAGTTTGTTTGGGTTTCCCTAGACCTAGTTGTTTAAACAGTTTATAAGGCATGACATTTATGCTTGCCTCTAAATCAGCTAACGCATTATCAATAGATAAACTACCAATTAAGCATGGAATTGTAAAAATTCATAGATCTTTTAATTTTCGTGGTAGTCTATTGCCGAACACATTGTGTTTAGTTCCACGTGCGATGCCTCGTCTATCCTTCGTTTGTTCGTCAATAGCTTCTTTAAAAATTTCCTAGAATCTGGCATCTGCGAAAGAGCTTCAAGGAAAGGTAAGTTAATATGTAATTTCTTTAAAAGTTTAAGAAACTTACCGAACTGTTCTTCTATGTCGTCTCTCTTTATTGCTTCAGGATATGGTATGCGAGGTTGGTATTCTTTGATTACCGGTTTTGGTTTTGTAAGAGTATGCCCAAAGACCAATCATGAGATGGTTGTAATAACATACTTAATTTACCATGTTTATTAATATAAAGCGTTGTCATTATTATTTCAGCTTTTCTTTCTCTGTGTGTATAAATAAACTGCTTTTATAATAATGTCCTCGAATAATATGATTATTCTTAAAAGATCCTTAGTCGAGTATTATTGTTGACTAGGACAACAATAATGCATTAAGACTAACATGTAGTTGATTGATGATAAAGAGTTGTCATTGATGTGGATTGTCAAAATCAATGCATGAATATGTGTGTTAGAGAACAACATATTGGATTGACCCGTTATGAGTATGTTTATTGGATTATTATGTAATTGTCACAACATTACTCATAGTGATTAATATGTATATGATCCTCGACTTGAGATAATTATTATCTCAACATCGTGAGTTGTATATTTTGATACTGATCAAACGTACACCGTAATTGGTTGTTCTATAAAGACCGATGTTGGATATACCACAATCTATGTAGAGGATATGGTTGATCAATATAGGATAAGTCCCTCCTACATAATGGGAGTAATATCTTAGGCCACTTGATTGAGTGAGACTAGAAATGCATGGCCATGCTCAAATAAGTTGACATGAGATGTCATACTAATTTGTATATCATAGTCTACTCAAGATATCAAGAAACATGGGATGGACTATACAAGTGTGACTATTCCATGACTTGTGTCCATTCCGAGATAAAGGACTCAAGGATTAATGTATGAAAGGTTAATCACAAAAGGTTATGTGGAATCATGACTTCTTGTAACTTAGGTAGCAATGATGCATTGCTAGATGCCACTCATTGTTTGTGACATTAGAATCGTTCTATTATTACCGCTAACGCCCCAAGAACCTCTGTGGTCACACCCTATGGTTTAAATGAACTAAATAAAATATAATTGGTATTATTTTTAGTTGTCACATGAATTAAATTAATTAAAGAATTAATTTAATTGGGCAATCAAATATTGAACATATTATATGTACAAGGATGTTGTACACATAATGACAACATAATTCTATTAATATATGAATTTGATTCATATATAAATTTAAATAAATATAGTTTATCGAAATCCTTATTATAATTAATGTAATTATAATTTTAGGATATAATTAATGTAATTATAATTTTCTGGTTAAAAACTTTATTGTATTTATTTAATCTTATGATACATTGAAGAGATACCAATTATAAAAGGGTATTAAAAGGATACCAAATAATGGGCCCAATGAAAAAGATACCCATTATAAAAGGCCCAATTAAAAGGATATCCAATATAAAAGGTATTTAAAAGAGGCAAAGCTTATGAAAAACCCTAATAGATTGCTTGTTAGGTCTAGCAATAGTCAAGCAAATAAACCTCCAAAATAGTTTTGGAGATTTCTTCCGTTCATAGTCAAACCGGGTGGATCACGTAGAGGCCGACATCGGAAAAGGTTGTGGCTTGATTCGACAATAGATCAAAACTCTTGTTGCCAAGGCGTCACCGTCTACTCAGATTTAAGTTTTGGGTAATTTCGAAACCTTTATTTCACCCCGATTCGTTCCTCACACATGGATTCCTGATTTGGATCGCCGGATCTAATTTTATTCTGCTGCGCCATGGGTTCCGGCGTTCCAACAGGTTTATCATTACTTACCTCAACCTTACCTTCTTCTACCACATTCTCTTGCCTTAAATTGGGCTCATCTAACCCTTCACTATCTTGATCTGTTATGGCTTGAATTTGCTCCTTTGGATTAGTCTCGGTGTTGCTTGGTAGGCTTTCTTGTGGTCTTTCAGAGATCGGCTTAGCGAGTTGCTCTAACTGGTTTTCGATCCATTGAATTGATGCTTGTTGATTTTAAAGTGTTTTCTCAGTATTTTGGAAACTTGTTTCTGAGACTGCTGTGAATTTTGTCAGCATCTCCTCAAGGTTCGACTTCTTTTCCTGTGGGTAGGGCTGTTGTTGGAAGTTTTGAGGGGGTTGTTGTCTTTGATTTCTTTGACCACCCCATGAGAAATTGGGGTGGTTCCTCCAACCTGGATTATAAGTATTACTATAAGAGTTATTTTGAGATCGAAAATTGTTACCCATATAGTTCATTTGTTCACTCTACATGCCTTGTCCATAGGGTGGGTACTCAGGATTCGCCACGCCTCCACTTGTTTCGCACTGCATAACTGGATGTACCAGCGAAGAACAAAAACCATCAATCTTTTTATTTAACATCTCTACCTGATTTGTTAGCATAGTTACTGCGTCGAGGTTGAAAACTCCGGTTGCTTTAGTTGGCCTTGTCCTTGTAACTTGCCACTAATAGTTATTCAATGACATCTCCTCTATAAACTTGTAGGCTGCTTTAGGAGTTTTGTTATTCAGATTTCCGTCGGCTGCTGAATCGATTAATTGCCTTGTTGAGGGGTTCACACCATTGTAGAAAGTTTGGACCTGTAGCCACAAGGGAAATCTATGGTGTGGCCACCTCCTCAACAAATCTTTGTATCTCTCCCATGAATCGTAAAGTGTCTCTAAATCTATCTGCACAAAAGAAGAGATATAATTCCTCAACTTCGCCGTTTTGGCCGGCGAAAAATATTTTAATAAAAAAATTTCGGTCATTTGATCCCATGTAGTGATTGATCCTCGTAGAAGAGAATGCAACCACTGTTTGGCTTTATTCCTCAAAGAGAAGGGAAATAACCGAAGACAGATGGCATCATCAAAAACACCATTTATTTTGAAGGTATCACAGAATTCTAGAAAATTCGCTAAGTGTGTGCTACGATCCTCATCCTGCAAACCATCAAACTGATCAAACTATTGTATCATCTGTATAGTGTTAGGTTTTATTTCAAAATTATTTGCAGCAATAGTAGGTCTAACAATACTTGACTCAGTTACTGTTAAATTAGGTTTAGCATAATCATACATAGTTCGAGGAGCATGGAGTCTGGCCACCTCTGGAGGTGGCGGATTATTCTCAGCCATCTCTTCGGTGGTATTAGCTTCAGTTTCTTGCTCTTCTTTTATGTAATTTCAGCTTTGCCTTATTTCTCTACAATTTCTACGAATAGTACCTTCAATATCACTGTCGTAAAGTAGGGGTCCTGTCGGGTTCCTTTTAGTCATAAACTAGAGGTACCTGAAAGGAGTAAAAGAATAAAAATCAGCAAAAATAAAAAAAACAGAGTAAGAAATTGCAGAAAATAAAAAAATGGCTAAAGTAATCAAAATTGAGCTTTCTTAATATTCTGGTTCCTCGGCAACGGCGCCAAAAACTTGATGTATGCTGTCAGAGTCTTAAAAATTTATATAATGAATGATCGAGTAAGTACCCTAATCCGACTGAAACTCTTCTTTCTCACGTCGGGGACACGCCCATGGCACACGCCCCTGTAAATCGTGGCCAGGCCGCGTTCGAGACTATTAATGAGACACGGTCATGTGGTCTTGGGCCTAGGCCGTGTTGATTTTGTGATATGGCTCATTTACTCTGTTTTGGGCTCGTTTCTTGTTCTTTTCATCCTCCGGTGCTTTTTTGAGCATAAATCATGAAAACAAAGGATTGAGAGCACCAATTTACACAATTCAAAGGATAAATCACCCAAAAGCATGCTAAATATGGGCTTAAAATATGTTACTATTACGATTTATCACTCATACTCATCACATGGGGGTATTTTCGTCATTTTAAAACCCAAGGGTATTTTTGTAAATCTACTCTATAGGGGTATTTAGGTAATTTTCCAAAACAGAGGTACTTTAGAAATTTTGTAAATCAGGGATTTTTGGTAATTCTACAAACCAAGGGTATTCTGGTAATTTCACAATTCTGAGTTATTTTAGTAATTTTACAAATCTAAGGATGTTTTGGTAATTTTCAAACTAAGGGTATTTTAGTTATTTCAAATTAGGGGTATTTTAGTAATTTTACAAATCTAGGGGTATTTGGTCCCTCTCGAGTTTTAGTTATGAACTTTGGCCCATTAACAAGTCCTTGCGGCTAAAGTGAATAAACACTATGCACCAGGTAGGATTCTAGAGAAGAGGAGGTGGGCCGCTAGGGCCGCTTAAGTACCAAGCTCTCCCTAGATCTAATCCTAGACATGCATATGCCCGTTACCACACTCTAACTTAGCGACTTGTCCACGGACATGTTTAATTATTAGAAAGTCTTATGCGGTTTAAGAGTTGTTCAGTATTAAGCCTAAAGTCCATGAAACCCTAGCATACTAGTTTACGTCCCCATAAAACCCATCAACCCATTTCACGTTCATATAACCCATAAAGGCCACATCACATTTTTACGGCCCACTAGGCCCAAATCTCAGTCATATAACCCATTAGGCCCAAAACAAATCCAGATCATGTAACATGCATGCCTAACCCAATTCATATAATCAAATTAATCCATTTCCTCAAACTTAGCCTTAGGGCCCACTGGGCCTATTTAGCCATTTTTGGCTTTTAGGCTTTTCGGCATTGCCGATTTCATGTGTGCATAGTGTTTGTACACACCTGGTTCCTGCGACATGCTATTCTATCCTTAGCCTTGAACCTACAACCAACCAACCTTCAATCAACCACTCATACTTAATCAAAATATTTACTCAAAAGCTGAAACCTCATTGTAACCTTACCGTGTGCCACCGGGTTCTAATAGCCCTTCCATAGCTATTAATCGCAAGTGTTCCCTAGATCTGCATTCACATATATATCATCAAAATCGAGTGACTCATTTCTCACATAAGTCACCCCTATAAGCCATACCTACATTCAGCCATCCATTAATCCATAACTGAGACGAGTACCCTTACCACTTTGCTAATGATCCTTACCACGATTGCGATCTCTGAACCCTACCTTTGTTAATACAAGGTTAACGATGATGAGAAGTTAGATAGCCCTTCGACTTTTACCGAACATACTAAACGACAATTGACTAAGTACTTACCCAAGGAGTAATCGGTCCAGGAAGCTTTCGGCTTTTGAGACTAGTACGGTGACAGGGACAATTCGACACCAATAAAAAGAAGAAGAGGAAAAGTGATCGGCTAGAACTAAAGGTGAACAAGAGAAGGAATTTAAGAAGAGAAGGTGGGGAATTCAGCTAGAGAGAAAACCAAATTTTCGGTAAAGGAATGATGGGTTTTTTTCTCGACAAATGGAAGAATTTGGCTAAGGAGGAGAAAAAGAAATGTAATGGAACCCAAGGAACCTCTCCAAGGAATTCGACACCTCCTTTTATAGCCAATAGCCGAATCCTACCTTCCCCCATAGTCTAATTCGGCACCCACTCTTCCCACCTCTCATCTCCTAATTTTTCTCCATGATATCTCCCTTATCTCATCCAAAACTCCCTCCTTTATCAGCTCAAAAGACCAATTCAAACACTTCAACAAAAAAGTCCAAATTCCACACAACTCTGGCCGTCAACTAAGCAAAATAAACACTCCAAAAACACCTGACCACTACTCGAACCTTGGACCTCTTCACGCCTTCTTGTAGCTCCCCTAGTGACGCCACTTTGCCACTGGACCACAAGCCCATTTGTGTCCTATTTTCTCCTTAGTCTGCTTAAGAAGCCTAATGCCTGAGACTAGTGTCCACTAAAGCAAGAAAAATAAATTTTTCCCTATGGTCATCCCTATCTCTAATACTTCAAATAATCCCGATAATACCTTAAAATTAATATTCTAAGTGCTACTCATACAAACCAACCTCACTGCACAGAAACTTAAAGTTTCAAAATTTTTGGGGCGTTACAACCCAATAGGCCCAAATCTACTAGGCCCAAATTCGGGGCGTTACAATTCTACCATCCTTAAAGAAATTTTGTCCTCGAAATTTCCAACTAACTATCAATCATACTACCCAAGTCTCACCACTATGCTTTTGCTGCGCACTCTAATTCTAAAGCCAAAATAAACACTCAGTATACTACAGTAGGGTACGCACCATTATTCGTATCTAGAGCGTCTTCGTCCCCTTGGCGACATGCTGCATAGACCAAAGCTGGCTACCTCGCCTCTGCATAACCTGCACCTCTACCTGGTGCTCCACAATTGCGTTCATTACCATTATCACCCCTGGCTTATCCACGGCCCCTTGGTGGTTTTTGACCACCCCTCTGTGGCTGAAAATTACCTCTGCCATCGGCTTGCTCCTAATTTGGCCTCTCGGGCACTCTCTAATCATATGTTCCATAGATCCACAGCTCAAACAAGCTCCCATCCTCCTTCAACATTCGCCCGGATGCCTTCACCCACACTCAGCACAAAGTGGTATTTCGTTATTAGCAGCGGCAACAGGGGCTACAGCTCTAACCGGCCCATTCACTCTAGCCCTCCTTGCAGGCCTCTGTTCAGTCCCCATAGCTTCCACGTTCTATTTATTCTTGCCCTTCTCCTTTTCTCGGTGGAAGTGCTCCATGTGCTTTACTTCCTCCACTATCTTTGCTTTCTCCACCAAGACCGCAAAGTCCCACTCCCTCTAGGGAGCTATAACCACCCTAAGGTTGTCTCTTAACCCATCCTTGAACCGTACACATCTCTCATGCTCTGTTGCGACTATCCCCTTGGCATATCTACTGAGGCACAAAAACTCAGCCTCATACTCTGCTACCAACTTATCTCCCTGAGTCAGATTAAAATACTCCTTCTTTCGGGCATCCACATAGGCCGCTCCAATGTATTTCCCCTGAAATGTCGATTTGAAGAACTCCCACGTGATATGCTCCAATTGGTTGCCCTCCTGTACGGTCAACCACCACTGATAGGCTTCCTCCCTAAGTAAGGATATCGCCCCTTTTAACTTTTGTTCAGCCGTGCAATCCATATCGTCCATTACTCTTTCAGTAGTTTCCAACTGATACTCCGCCACACACGGGGCCACCCTCGCTACTCCTTTGAAAATCACTGTCCCATTAGCTCGAAGCCGCTCCACGATCGAACCACGACTCCCTATACCATTATTGGGCCCAACGACCCTTTCTAAGATCCTTAACATGGCTTGCGATACGGCATCTTCCGTAGCAGCAGCCCGTTCATATGCTCCCCTTTCAGCTACAGGTGAGGCCGGAGCCTCCCCTACTCCAACATTGGGCATATGGCCTGACTCGGACGACCCTGCCTTAACACTTCCATGGCCTCTACCGCAGTCTCTTGCACCTCTTCTAGTGCTCATCGTTGCATATTTTTGAATTAAAAATTTTATGTAATTAGTACATAGTTCCACTTGTTTAGGGTACATGTCTTATACGAGTAACATTTTTTTAAAGTTATTATGCGATCGAGAACCCACTACAGGTTTAAGTTTCCTACGGGCTTTAATCTCTAAAAGCCTATTTTTAAGTAGCCCATTATCTATACAGTTTCGTAATTTAAACAAATGTAGTACAGAAAACTTACTTGGCTCAACGTCGGTGTTCGGTGAAGCACACTTCAAGAATCCTGCAAAAACTTTTTAAAACCCAACATCTAAGGCCCATTTCACAGCCCGAGCTTTACAATCGGGCTCTGATACCACTAAATGTAACACCCCAAACCCGGCCTAGAAGTTAGGCCCGAATTCGGCGTGTCACATCAAAGGCATAATTCAAACGATTTTGCTAATTAAAAGTTATAGGCCCAAAAGCCCAAAATCCCTGAGTCTTGTTAAGTAATAAAAAAACCCATTTTATAATTTTAAGTATTTCGAAGACCAAGTTTAGACGTAAGAAATTTACTTAGGTTTAATAATTAAGTAAATAATTGAAATAATAAAAACCAAAATCTAAAGTCAAATCGGAGTACAAGGCCTTATTACATCCAACGAAAAAAAGCAATTAAAACTATGTCTTTTGAAACAAATGAATAAAAATTTAATCATCTTGTAGTGCGGCCATCTTCGAGTCCTCTCCCACGTCGGGCCATTTACTGAGGATCACCTGAAACATTAAATAAAGGGTGTGAGTTACGAAACTCAGTGTGTACAACCCTTGGCATTCAATTTAATATATAATAATCACATTGGCCAGAGCCCTATTAAAATCGATGGTCTTGGGCCTTGGCCCACAATGACCTCATATCATATCATATCATATCATATCATATGCAAAATAAGGTAATTCAAAACCCTCCCTAAAAATCCATCCGCTACACACCATTTCCTTTTCAACCCTACACACCAGTGGGGATTTCTAAATCGACCCACCCATCCTCTACACACCAAAGGTAGCACTCACAGCGGCACTACTCAACATTGTAGCAAAGCTGCTAATCATATAATAGGCTTAAAGCCACCGGTGGATCCATGGTCGTCAAGTGACTATGCGATCCTCAAATCCTCCTCCGTACCATAATTCCCACCCATATGCATCCTAACCAGAATATTATATGAATGCAACATGCACATGAGTAACATCCACAAAACTCATACTCATCACATAGGGGTATTTTCGTCATTTTAGAACCCAAAGGTATTTCCGTAAATCTACTCTATAGGGGTATTTAGCTAATTTTGCAAAACAGAAGTACTTTGGAAATTTTGTAAATCAGAGATTTTTGGTAATTTTGCATACCAAGGGTATTCTGGTAATTTCACAATTCGGAGCTATTTTAGTGATTTTACAAATCTAAGGCTGTTATGGTAATTTTCAAACTAAGGGTATTTTGGTTATTTTTCAATCAGTGGTATTTTAGTAATTTTAAAAATCTAGGGGTATTTGGTCCCTCTCGGGTTTTAGTTTTGAAATTTGGCCCATTAATAAGTACTTGCGGCTAAAGTGAACAAACACTATGTACAGGTAGGATTCTAAAGAAGAGGAGGTGGGCCGCTAGGGCCGCTTAAGTACCAAGCTCTCCCTAGATCCAATCTTAGATATGCATATGCCCGTTACCACACTCTAACCTAGCGACTTGACCACAGACATGTTTAATTATTAGAAAGTCTTATACGGTTTAAGAGTTGTTCAGTACTAAGCCTAAATTCCATAAAACACTAGCATACTAGTCTACGTCCCCATAAAGCCCATCAACCCATTTCACGTTCATATAACCCATAATGGCCACATCACATTTTTATGGCCCATTAGGCCCAAATCTTAGTCATATAACCCATTAGGCCCAAAACAAATCCAGATCATGTAACATGCATGCCTAACCCAATTCATATAATCAAATTAATCCATTTCCTCAAACTTAACCTCAGGGCCCACTGGGCCTATTGAGCCATTTTTGGCTTTTAGGCTTTTCGGCATTGCCGATTTCGTGTGTGCATAGTGTTTGTACACACCTGGTTCCCGCGACTTGCTATTCTATCCTTAGCCTTGAACCTACAACCAACCAACCTTCAATCAACCACTCATACTTAATCAAAATATTTACTCAAAAGCCGAAACCTCATTGTAACCTTACCGTGTGCCACCGGGTTCTAATAGCCCTTCCTTAGCTATTAATCGCAAGTGTTCCCTAGATCTGCATTCACACCTATATCATCAAAATCGAGTGACTCATTTCTCACATAAGTCACCCCTATAAGCCATACCTACATTCGGCCACCCATTAATCCATAACTGCGACGAGTACACTTACCACTTTGTTAACGATCCTTACCACGCTTACGATCTCTGAACCCTACCCTTGTTAATACAAGGTTAACGACGATGAGAAGTTAGATAGCCCTTCGGCTTTTACCGAACATACTAAAGGAAAATTGACTAAGCACTTACCCAAGGAGTACTCGACCTAGGAAGCTTTCGGCTTTTGAGACTAGTACGATGACAGGGACAATGCGGCACCAATAGGAAGAAGAAGAGGAGAAGTGATCGGCTAGAACTAGAGGTGAACAAGAGAAGAAATTTAAGAAGAGAAGGTATGGGGAATTCGGCTATAGAGAAAACCAAAATTTTGGCAAAGGAATGATGAGTTTTTTTTTTCTTGGCAAATGGAAGAATTCGGCTACGGAGGAGAAAAAGAAATGTAATGGAACCTAAGGAACCTCTCCAAGGAATTCGACACCTCCTTTTTTAGCCAATAGCCGAATCCTACCTTCCTCCACAATCCAATTCGACACCAACTCTTCCCACCTCTCATATCCTAATTTTTCTCCATGATATCGCCCTTATCTCATCTGAAATTCCCTCCTTTATCAGCTCACAAGACCAATTCAAACACTTCAACAAAAGAGTCCAAATTCCACACAACTCTGGCCGTCTACTAAGCAAAATAAACACTCCAAAAACACCTTACCACTACTCGAACCTTGGACCTCTTTACGCCACCTTATAGCTCCCCTAGTGACGCCACCTTGCCACTGGACCACAAGCCCATTGTGTCATATTTTCCCCTTAATCTGCTTAAAAGGCCTAATGGCTGAGACTAGGGTCCAATAAAGCAAGAAAAATAAATTTTTCCCTATGGTCATCCATATCTCTAAGACTTCAAATAATCCTGATAATACCTTAAAATTAATATTCTAAGTGCTACTCATACATACCAACCTCACTGCACAGAAATTTAAAGTTTCGGGATTTTTGGGTCGTTACAACCTAATAGGCCCAAATCTACTAGGCCCAAATTCAGGGTGTTATAAGCCTAATCAAAATTCTAATATAACTTTTATAGCACATGTATTCTAAAAATTGTAGAATTTTCCATGGGTTTTACCATTTTTCAATTTAGTCCCTAAATCAAGTTTCCATCAAATTTCCCTTTGTAAAAGTTGTTTATCTATCAATAACTTTTCATTTTCTACCATAAAATTTTAAATTTCAGCATGTTCATCCGTGGAAAATTTTCTATACTTTGATATCTATTCAAATTAACCCCCCAAATAGAGAAATTAAGCTTTCCCAATCTCAAAAATATAAAAATTACTAAAAACGGGACATAGGAACTCACCAATTTAAGCCTTGAAAGCTTGTTTTCTCTTTCCTAGTGTTTCCATGGAAATATTTGGGGAAGATGATATGAAAATAAGTTGATATTCTATTGAATTAATTATCATCTTTTATTTTTTTCTTATTTTCAATTTAGTCCTTAACCTTTTCTAATTTTTCCATGGATGATTCACCAAAAATATCTACAAATTTTTCATCAATGGTCTAATTACCATTTAAGGACCTCAAGTTTTGAATTCCATAGCTATTTAATCCTTATAGCTACTAGAACTCAATTTTGACATTTTATGCAATTTAGTCCTTTCTACAATTAAGCACCTAATTGATAAAATTTTCTTATCAAAATTCTCATGCAATCTTCCTATCACATTACTAATCATTTCATTATATTAAAATATTTTATCTTTCCGGCTCAGATTTGTGATTACGTGTAACACCCCAAACCTGGCCTAGACGTTATGACCGAATTTGACGTGTCACATCAAAGTGCTGTTTGAAAACCGAGTTTTTCGATAAAAGTTTGTTACTAAATTTTAAATCCCATTTAACAATTGTTTTGAAAATGTTAGTGTTGTAAACCATGTTGTCCAATTATAGGCCATATCAATTGTTATAAGCTTATTAATCTGAAATAAAACCGCGGAAGCCTTTTCTAGTTGTTTTTAAAAATAGTTATTGTTTTAAAAACCCGTGTTTCCTAGACTAGCAGATTAAAATAAATAGAACCACCAATAAAAATCAAAACCCCAATTGGCCTTTTTACATAATTTTTAACCCAAAATATTAAAAATAAAATAACTAAGTCTAAGATTAAACCATATTGAGCGTGTGGCCACCTCCGAGTCCCTCGCAGCTCCAAAACGTCTAAGACTGGGGATTACCTGCGCAGTTAAAGAAAAGGGTGAGTTACAAGAACTCAGTGTGTAATCCCCAAACATGTAATAATAGTCTGGGCCTGAGCCCTATTTAGTATCAGTTCAGTCTCGGCTTTAACCCTATACAGTAGCAGTGTGGGCCTAAGCCCAAATGATCATAGAACAGAGCAGTAATGCAACCCAACCCATTCCAGCTAGCACACCACCCGTACCAACCAACACACATTGTGGGGACCAAGTCGACCCACCCAGCCAGCACACTAGTATCGCAGCATAACTGCTAGTAGTAACGCAGCAAAGCTACTAATGATAGTAAACGTGGTCCAAGCCACTAAAATCAGAATACGTAGCAAAGCCACTAGATCAGTAAAACGTGGCAGAGTCACTAGTACAGTACTTCCTCCAAATACAAACCCCAACCCCAATGCAGTATGTCGTGTCATAAATAATTCGTTTATGCAATATGTCACAATCATAGTCAGTCATACAAATATCACACATACATCACTTACACTACCACTAGTGGTATAACAACCATTTTGTCGATAGGCGTAAAACGATAATTTCACCCCTCGGGGGTATTTCGATAATTTTACCTTTCGAGGGTATTTTGGTAATTTCACCCATCGAGGGTATTTCGGTCATTTCACCCATTGAGGTTATTTTGGTCATTTTACCCATTGAGGGTATTTTAGTCATTTTTCCTATCGAAGGTATTTCAACAATTTTACCCATCGAGGGTATTTCGGTCATTTTACCCATTAAGGGTATTTCGATAATTTTATCCATCGAGGGTATTTCGGTAATTTTACCCATCAAGGGTATTTCAGTCAGTTTACCCATTGAGGGTATTTCGATAATTTTACCCATCAAGGGTATTTCGGTAATTTTATCCTTCGAGGGTATTTCAATAATTTACCCTACGAGGGTATTTTGGTAATTTTACCCTTCGAGGGTATTTTGGTAATTTTACCCTTCGAGGATATTTCGGTAATTTTACAACCTAAGCCCACGAAAACACCCGTGACGGCCTCTATGGTCTAATGCCAACATTTGTGGCTCAATTTATCCTTACGAGCGTTCGCACGCTCGAGGGCCCTCAGATGCCGAAAGTTTGGCTTTTTGGCTTTTGTCGATTCATAGTAGCACAAGGGTATGGGAACACCTTTATCCAACATTTAGACAGTTCGGTATAGGGTGTACGATTACACACCGGTTATGGGTTGTTGTTTGAAACGCTTCCAAGACACCTATGATAACAACTGTCCCAATAATTAGTCACAACACTTGTTAATCCATAATATTGAAACGCTAATCAAACTAACTCCATTTACCACGAATGAAAGATCTCTTGCAATGGAAGAGTATTTGGCCTACCCTCCTTGGCTAAGGAAAACAAATCCCTAGCAACCTTCGACAAGAAAGAAAATGTTAGCACAACATATCTCCACAGCAACAAGGGGAAAACCGTTCGACCTAAGAGAAACAAAGTCGAATAAAGAGAATAAAGCCACCCTAGATTCGACTAAAATCACCACTTACCAACCAATTGAAGAGGTTTGGAATTGATTAGGAACGAAGAGGAGAAGATCCCTAGGCCTTAATAGATTCGGCCAACACAAGAGGTACCAAGGGTTTAAGAGAGAAAAGATTTGACTAACTTGCAACGAAAAGAAAAGAATATCAAGAGGGAAAGAAGAGATGTGTTCGGCCAAGGAAGAATCTGAAAAGAGAAGAAGTGATTTGACAGCATGTAGGTAGCACAAAGAAATAACAATGAAAAAGAGAAGAAATAATAAGACCCAAAAGGTAAATGATGGCACGAGATGTCATAAAAGGAATGATTCCCGAAACGAAACAAAAGAAAACTTAAAAAAAAAAAACCAAAGAGAAAATCCAGCTTCCTCACTCACCCAAATTGCCAAAAATGCACAACTGACAACCCTCTAGCTGAAAATCCCCTACTCATCCTTCCCCATATTCAGCCAAGACTCCTACACACCCCTGACTCCCTCAACCTCTCCACCAAATCCTCCTTGAATTACTCCTAGCCTCCCATTCGAAATTCTTGACCAAGTCTTCAACTTCTGCTGTAATGTTTGATCCAAACTCTACCTCTTGCCCCATCCACTCATAAAATAAAAACTCCCTATTTGCTTGTCATAGGATTCGAACCCTAACTCCCCTTGCCATCTTAGTGACGCCACTACCATCAAGTCACATGCCCTTTTTGTGACACATAAACACACATAATGAGCAAAAATTAAAACTTTCCCAAGGTTCAGACTTAAACCAAGGCTTCCTAAAAACCCCCCAAATACACTCAAATAATTAGCCATTCAAGCATATCATGGAATTTAAGCAAATTCAGCAAAATTACAAACCCCACATTTTTGGGGCGTTATAACTCTACCTCCTTAAAGAAATTTCGGCCTCGAAATTTACCTAGTCAAAAGAGGTGACAGTATTGCTGTTGCATCGCCTCCTCAGGCTCCCATGTGGCTTCCTCTGAACCGTGATTATGCCAAAGCACCTTGACTAACGAAATAGATTTCCTTCTTAATACTTTAACGTCACAATCCAGTATCTGCACCGGTTCTTCCTTAAAAGTCAAGTCAGGTCTAACCTCGATCTCCTCCATCGGCACTACATGCGAGGGATCAAAGTGGTATCCGCCTCAGCATGGAGACGTCGAACACATCATGTATTCGGTTCAACTTAGAAGGTAACTCAAGTCGATAGGCGATCGATCCCACATGCTTTAATATCTAGTAAGGTCTAATGAATCTAGGGCTCAATTTGCCTCTCCGTCCAAATCTCAAAATCTTTTTCCATGGTGAGACCTTCAAGAAGACATAATCCCCCACAGAGTACTCTATCTCCTTATGATTTAAGTCAGCATACGATTTTTGCCTATCAGATACTTCCTTTAACCGATACCGAATCAACTTTACCTTTTCTTCAGTTTCAGAAACTTGCTCTAGCCCCAACACTCGCCGCTCACCAAGTTCTGTCCAACAAGTAGGGTACGACACCTACGACCATATAACGCCTCGTACGGTGCCACCTGAATACTGGATTGGTAGCTATTGTTATATACGAACTCTGCTAACGGCAAGTAGTCTTCCCAACTGCCCTTAAAAACAATTACACATCTTCTTAGCATGTCCTCCAGTATTTGGATCACCCTCTCTGACTGACCATCAGTCTGAGGATGGAATGCCGTGCTGAAATCCAACCTTGTACCCAAAGCTTCGTATAACACTCTCCAGAATCGTGATGTGAATCTAGGGTCTCTGTCTAAAATGATAGACACTGGTACCCCATGCAGTCTCACAATCTCAGCCAAGTATAACTTAGCCAACTTCTGCAACGAATAATCAGTGCAGACCGGTATAAAGTGGGCAGATTTAGTCAGTCGATCAACAATAACCCATACCGAATCTTTCTTAGTAGGCGTCAGGGTAGCCCACTAACAAAGTCCATGGTTACCCTCTCCCACTTCCAGAGTGGAACTTTAACAGGTTGCAGTAAATCCAGAAGGTAGTTGATGCTCAGCCTTAACTTGCTGGCATGTCAGACACTTACCCACGAAATCAGTAACCTTGCATTTAAGCCCTGGGCATCAGTACATTTCACTCAGATCTTGGTACAACTTGTTTCCGCCAAGATGTATAGTGTATGGACTACTATACGCCTCATGCAGTATAGACTGCCTTAACTCAGAATCCCTTGGTACACAGACTCTCCCACGGAAGCATAGTACTCCCTCACTATTCAGCCCAAAATTCACAGTCTCCCCCTTTTCAACCAGTCAGAAACGAGGAACCAACGATTCATCCAGCAACTACTTCTCCCTCATTTGATTAATCCAGGTCAGTCTCACTTGGAGTTCAGCTAACAGACTACCATCCTCAAACAGGCTGAGACAAGCAAATGTTACTCTCAGATCAGATACAACCTTATGGATCAGTGCATCTGTTACTACATTAGCTTTACTCGGATGGTACTCAATCAAGAAATCATAATCCTTAAGCAACTCTATCCATTTTCGTTGCCTAAGATTCAACTCCTTCTAAGTAAGGAGGTACTTGAGGCTTTTGTGGTCAGTATAAATGATCGATTTCTCACCATACAAGTAATGCATCAAAATCTTCAGTGTGAATACCACTGCAGCTAACTCCAAGTCGTGAGTGGGGTAATTTACCTCATGAGGCTTAAGCTAGCGATACGCGTAAGCAACCACCTTACCCTCTTGCATCAACACACACCCCAATCCAGTGTGCGACCATCACAGTAGACAATGAATTCCTTCCCAGACTCTGGCTGTATTAACACTGGAGCTTAAGTCAGAACCTTCTTCAATTTCTCAAAACTCTCCTGCTGCTTATCAGTCCAGTTGAAAGGTACCCCTTTACGCAGTAACTTAGTCAGAGTGCAGCAATCAATGAGAACCCCTCAACAAAACGTCTGTAATACCCAGTGAGCCCCAAAAAACTTTGAATCTTAGATACCGTCTTCGATGGTTTCCATTCCAATACGGCTTTAATTTTCTGAGGATCAACCCTAATCCCCTCGGTGTCTATGACCTAGAAATGTCACTTCCTGCAATACAATTAGGAGATGCGATCCTCCTCGGTTCTTGAATACATCAGAATGTCATCTATAAACACCACTACGAACCAGTCCAAATAGGGTTGGAATACCAAGTTCATCATATCCATGAAAGCAGTTGGTGCATTCGTCAACCCAAACGGCATGACCAGAAACTCGTAATGCACATAACGAGTCCTGAACGCGGTCTTGAACACATCCGCCTACTTAACCCTTCACTGATGCTACCCAGATCAAATATCTATCTTGGAGAAAATTGAAGCTCCTCACAGCTGGTCGAACAGATCGTCTATCCTTGGTAAAGGATACTTGTTTTTAATCGTCAGTTTGTTCAGTTAACGATAATCGGTGCACATGCGCATGGACCCATCTTTCTTCTTTACGAATAATACTAGTGCTCCCTATTGAGACACACTCAGCCGAATGAATCCTCGATCCAGTAGCTCTTGAATTTAAGCCTTTAACTCTACCAGCTCCTTCGGTGTCATCCTATAAGGGGTGATGGACATTGGAGCTGTTCCAGGTAGGAGCTCGATACCGAATTCGACCTCAAGGTTTGGAGGCAACCCAGAAAGCTCTTTGGAAAATACATTCAAAAACTCCTTCACATATCTGACATTCTCAACAGACGGACCTTTAGAATAAGAAATGCTGACATAAGCTAAGAACATCTTGTAACCCTTGTGAACCAGTTTCTCGACCCTTAATGCTGAGATTACATTAGACAGATAATCCCTTCACTCCCCTATCATAACCACCTCCTCATCCTAAGAAGACTTTAATACCATACACTTAACAGCGCAATCCAAATTCGCACGGTGTTTCACTAACCAATCCATGCCCAAAATAAGATCAAATTCGCCAAACAGCAGTTCCATCAAATTCGTCGGAAAGACAATCCCTTGAACCGACTGTCCTAGTGGACTTAACACAATCATCTCCCTATCAGTAATTCAAACTGAAAACCCAGCGTCCCAAACACAGTGCATGCAACATACGAGTGTGTAGACCCAATGTCAATTAAAGCAGTGTACGGTACATTATAAATGAGGAACGTACTAGTTATGATGTCAGGAGCGTCGCCATCCTCTCGACACCGAACAACAAAGACCAAAGCTGGCTGTCTCGCCTCAGTATTACTAGCACCTCTAGCTGGTACTCCACGACCTCATCCCAAACCATTTCCCCCTCTGGCCTAACCACGACCTCTCGGTGGCTGCTGATCACCTCTCCCTGGCTAAACATAGCCTTGACCTGCAGCTTGCATCTAAATAGGCCTCTAAGTACAGTTCTTAACCTGATGATCCATGGAATCACATCTAAAGCACGCCCTATTTTTTTTCCAGAACTCACCCTAGTGAGCTCTCCCACAATCAGCACAAGGCTGCGATCTACAGCCACAACAGGAACCCCGGCTCGAACGGGCCCATCAGATCTAGGCTTCTTCTTAGGCCCACCAAATGAACTTGAGGGCCTAAAATACCTCTTATTTATGCCCCTATCTTTCTCACAATTCTGACGCTCTGAGCGTTTCACATCCACGGTAATCTTTGCCTTCTCAACAAGGGCAGCAAAGCCTCTTTCCCTCTACGAAGCTATTAGCACCCGCAACTCATCTCAGAGACCATCCTCGAAATGCACACAGCGCTCACACTCAGACGCGACTATACGCCGAGTATACTGGCTCAATCGCAGGAACTCTGCCTCATTTTTTACTACAGACCTATTCCCCTGGACCAGACTCAGAAATTCCTTCTTCCGGGCATCCACATAACTCGCCCCAACATATTTTTGTAAAAGTCCGATTTAGACCCTAGTCGGAACAATGGTTTCAGGACCACAAATTCAAGTTAGTAAAATATTTTAATATTATTTTCAATGCCTATGATACGTGTTTAAGCATGTGTGAAATTTCTGTGAAATAATTTGTCCGATTGGGTGCTTAATTAGAGGAAAGGATTAAATTACATTGAATGCAAAATTAGCATGCCACATGTTAAAACACTTATGTGCCATGTCTTTATAAATGTGAGGTCCTTATAATGCAATTGAACCTTTTGAAGGATGGATGGACATTACTGCCTAAAGTTGGTGGAATTTATAATGTATTAATAAAGGCTAAAATTGTAAAATAGTAAACATGTTATATTAAATAAAACCATAGCATAAAATATGGTCACTTTTACTCATTTTCCACCGAATATTAGAGAAAGAAGAAATGTTTAAGTTCTTTTAATTTTTGGCACACCTTTTGGCTTGATTAATGTATGATTTTGACTCAGTTTTTAATAATTTTTACGTTTTTGCAATCGTTGCTTCGTATACTATAAAACCCATGTTTTAATTTTGAGAATTGATGATGTTTTTGAGATGAGCCTTTGATGAACTCAGGTGTTTTGTGATGTTTGATAGTGAAATATGAAAGATATGTGTTTGATTATCATAGTATATCTTTGGAGTTTTGTTGAATTTGAGTATTTTAGACTCAATTGAGAAAATAGTATTTTGAGGGACTAAATTGTGAAATAAATGAAATGTATGGACTTGTGTGAGATACATGAACATTTAGCTAAGCATGGGTACATGATAATTTTGTGTATTTTGTGATTTTTTGAAATAAGGACTAAACTGTCAAAATGTGAAAATATGAGGGCTAATTTGCAAATTTCCCTAAATATGTGTATTTGAATTAAATTTTTTGGTAAATAAATGGATTAAATTTGAATATGTATAGATCAAGAACCGAAGAAAACGGACTTAGATCGCGGGAAAGTGAAAGTAGTCGAATAACCGAATCCAATCGAATATCTGAATCCGAGGTAAGTCTATATACAAATAAATGTATTTGTATTGATTTATGTATGTCCATATGAAATTTCATTGTGATGAATGTGTACGAGATGATAAATATATGAATCCGAGGAAGTATTGACAATGTATCAATGTCCGAGAAGTCCCGTACGAACCTAGGAATAGATAGGATTACATATGTCATGACATAGGTGACCGATATGTGATATCATGTAAGACCACGTCTGGGACGTTGGCATTGATTCGAGATTTACGTGTAAGACCACGTCTGGGACATTGGCATTGATATGAGATTTACGTGTAAGACCATGTCTGGGACATTGGCATCGTATTTGATTCGTGTAAGACCCTGTCTGGGATAGTGGCATTGATATCTGATTACATGTAAAACCATGTCTGGGACGTTGGCATTGTACGACTATTCCTAGCATTCTAAGTATCCTATTAGATTCCGAACAGTTCAACAGGCAAGTATGAGAAATGAATGAATATGTGAATTGTACATCCGTTTCAGGTACGTTGATATATATGCTTTGTATAAGCATGAAAAGGTGAGTATATATGTGCACTAATACAAATGAACATTTGAAATATATGTATGTTTGAAATATAAGCAAATGAGATACTTGAGATGTAATGAATTGGTAAGCAATGGCAAACCAAGTGAGCTAAAGAGTTTATTTATGTGCTTGAATTGAAGATATGTCAATGAATTCAAATAGCCATGCTTATGAATGATTTATGTTAAGTTTATTTGTATATGGCTTACTAAGCTTTTGAAAAGCTTACTTTGTGTGTGTTTGTTCTGTTTTCTAGATCGTTAAAGCTACGAGAGGCTTGGGGACTGTCGAGGATCATCACCATACTATCAAACTCAACTTTGGTACTTTTGAATGTGTATATAGCTAAATATGGCATGTATAGGCTATTCATTTTGTATTATGTTTGAAATGTGTACAATTAGACATGAGATGTGGCTAGATAAATGTTGGTAATATGCATGAGTGAATATGGTAAATGATGCATGTTTTGGTATGGCTTGATAGCAAATGAAATGGTCAAAGCTATGGTAAGCATATGAATGCAATATGAGTATGAATGTTTGATCAATGAAATGGTTATATGAAAGGTAAAATGTGGATGTATCATGCTTGGATATATATATATGTATATGTGTGTTTTAGTTGGGCAAATTGGTATGCAAATTAGCATATTTAGAAATGAGATTGAATGTGAAGATTTGTTGATTATTTAACATGTCTTTGGTTCAATTGTGCATGAAATGAATTGGTATATTACTTGTAGGGATGACCCTTGTGTGGGTGGCGATTTGGCCTTGAAAATGGCCTATAATTGCCCACACGGTTGAGCATACGGACGTGTGACTTGACTGTGTCCCTCGTGTTTGTAATTTAAAACAAGTCAGGATCGACCATGGGCTGGACACACAAGCGTGTGACTGGCCATGTGGTACAAGTCAGGATCGACCACGGGTGAGGCACACGCGTGTCCACGGCCATGTGGACAAGTCAGTATGTATGCCCTATTTTGACATGACTTAGACACACTAGCGTGTTGAGGCTGTAGGAGGCACACGGCCTGCCCAGACGGGTGTGTGACCTCTGTAACTTAGAAAAAATTTTAAATTTTTGATAATTTTTGCATGTGTTCGGCTTAATCCCGGCCCTATTCTAAAGCATGTTTGAGGTCTCGTTGACCTATAAAAGAGACACTTTAATTGCATTTGATGAATTGTATTTTAAAATATCCGTTAAAGTTTTTGATTTATCTGGTAATGCCTCGTAACCTTAATTCGGTGACGGATACGGGTTAGGGGTGTTTCATTTGATTGGTATCAGAGCTACAGTTTAGCCGATTCTCAGACTAACATAGCATGTGAGAGTCTAGCTATACATGCCATATATTTGAATTGTGATAGTGTGATGAATCCTGACGTGTAAAATGTGTTTTACGTATAGTAATGGATCCCAAAAGAGCCATAGCTGATGATGTAGAAAGTAATGCGCCTGCTCCCGCTCAAGGGACAGCGCCATCTGATTCGAGACCGGCTACGAGCAGTCAAGAGGGAGAATCTAAACAAGTTTTCTTCCAAATGATGAGTGAGTGGTTCGCTCAATTTGTGAGAAATAATCCGACTATTTCACAAACTTCGCCCCCAGTTAATCCCCTACAGGGTTCAGTTGTGCCTCCGGTTATGAATCTGAATTTGTTGAACAAGCCTCTGGTCGATAAAAATCCGTAAGTATGGAGCTAAAGAGTTCAAGGCTACTAGTGACGATGATGATACCGAGAAAGTCGAGTTCTGCTTAGAAACACAATCCGGGTATTTGATGTAATGTCGTTGAGTCTGAAAGAATGTATAAAATGTGTTGTATCCTTGCTACGAGATGCAGCTTATCAGTGATGGAAGACTTTGATTTCTGTGGTTCTAAAGGAACGGGTTATTTGGGATTTCTTTCAGTCTGAGTTTAGAAAGAAATATATCAATCAGAGATTCATTGATCAAAAAATTGAAAGAGTTTCTAGAATTGAAATAGGGTCACATGTCTGTCACTAAATACGAACGAGAGTTCGTGAGACTAAGTTAGTATGCTCGGGATTGTGTATCAACCGAGGCAATAATGCGCAAAAGATTTGAAGATGGCCTTAATGAAGATATTCGTTTGCTGTTGGGATTCTAAAGATAAAAGAGTTTTTTGTACTTGTTGATCGGGCATGTAAAGTCGAGGCACTTGGGAAAGATAAAAGAAAAGCTGAGTTTGAAGTCAGAGATGCGAGAAAGAGATTTCCGGGTAAATCATTTCAGTCTGCTTCAAAGAAATTCAGAGATGAACAAAGTCGTTCGAGAGTTAATGTGGGACATTCTAGTAGAGATCGAGCTAGATCACAGTTGAGCTCTAAAGCTCCGGCAACTTCAATGGCAAGTGTTGGAAATGTTCGATCCGAGCGACCTGAATGTAAACATTGTGGTAAAAAGCATCTGAGAAGTTGTAGATTGAATGACCGAGCTGCTTCAGATGTGGATCATTAGATCATTTCATCCGTGGTTGCCCAGATTCTGTTGAGCTAGAGATTGTTCAGAATTCGAGATCTGATAATGCTCCAACGAGAGGTAGACCTTCTCGAAATGTAAGAAATGTTAAAGGTAGTCAGAGAACTACGAGAGATACTATTGCGAGATCTGAAGCCAGAGCTCTTGCCAGAGCGTATGCCATCCGAGCTCGGGAGAAAGCTTCATCTCCAGATGTTATAATGGGTACATTTACACTTTATGATACTTCTGTGATTGCATTGATAGACCCTGGTTCTACACATTCGTATATATGCATGAACTTAGTATCCAGTAAGACTTTGCCTGTAGAGTCTACTGAGTTTGTTATAAAAGTATCGAACCCCTTAGGTAAAAGTGTCTTGGTTGACAAAGTATGTAAGAACTGTCCGTTAATGTTTCGAGATATCTATTTTCCTGCTGATCTGATGCTATTACCATTTGATGAGTTTGATATCATCCTGTAAAAGAAAGAATATTGATTTGAGATGTTCGAATAATGAAATAGTTCGAGTTGAGTCAAAAGATTTGAACGGATTGCCTGCTGTGATATCTGTGTTAAAAGCTCAGAATTATGTGAAAAAGGGTTACGAAGCTTATTTCACTTATGTAATTGATTCGAAAGTGTCTGAAAAGAAAGTTGAATCAGTGCCAGTTGTTTGTGAGTTTCCTAATGTATTCCTTGAAAAATTGCCGGGATTGCCTCCAATACGTGAAGTTCAATTTGGTATTGATCTGTTGCCTGGTACGACACCTATTTCAATAGCTCCATATAGAATGGCACCAATGGAATTGAAAGAGTTAAAGTCACAGTTGCAAGAATTGACTGACAGAGGATTTGCAAGGCCGAGTTTCTCGCCTTGGGGTGCTCCCGTTCTATTTGTGAAAAAGAAAGATGGCACGATGAGAATGTGCATTGATTCTCGTCAGTTGAAAGAAGTAACCATAAAGAATAAATATTCGTTGCCCAGGATTGATGATTTGTTTGATCAGCTAAAAGAACCTACTGTGTTTTCTAAGATTGATCTGGGAGCGGGATACTACCAGTTGAGAGTGAAAGATTTAGGCATTCCGAAAACTACTTTCAGAATAAGGTACGAGCATTATGAGTTTTTAGTTATGCCTTTCGGACTAACAAATGCTCCTGTTGTTTTTATGGATCTGATGAATAGAATTTTCACACTGTACCTCGATCGATTTGTTCTTGTATTCATTGACAACATTTTGATTTATTCATGGGATGAAACTGAACATGCTGAACATCTGAGAATTTTGTTGCAAACTCTGAGAGAAAAGCAATTGTATGGGAAATTCAGTAAATGTGAATTCTAGTTACGTGAAGCTAGTTTTCTAGGGCATATTATATCAGCATCTAGAATAAGAGTTGATCCGAGCAAGATTTTTGCTATTCTGGAATGGAAACCTTCAAAAAATGTGTCTGAAGTCCGTAGCTTTCTGGGACTCATTGGTTATTATCGTCGGTTTGTAAAAGGATTCTCGATGATAGCTACTTCGTTAACTAGATTGATTCAAAAAGATGTGAGATATGAATGGTCCGATAGATGTCAAAAAAGCTTTGATCGATTGAAAACTCTATTGACTGAAGCTCCAGTTTTGGTACAGCCAGAATTAGCCAAAGAGTTTGTGATTTACAGTGATGCTTCGTTAAATGGTCTGGGATGTGTTCTAATGCAAGAATGCAAAGTTATAGCTTATGCGATTGCGTTCGTGTTAAAGATTTGGCGTCGCTACCTCTTCGGTGAAAAATGTCACGTGTTCTCAGATCATAAAAGCTAAAAATATTTGATGACTTAGAAAGATTTGAATTTGCAACAAAGAAGATGGCTAGAGTTGTTGAAAGACTACGAGCTGGTGATAGATTATCACCCAGGTAAAGCAAATGTCGTAGCCGATGCACTGAGTCAGAAATCTCTATTTGCATTGTGTTCAATGAATACTTATTTAGATCTTTCTAATGATAGTTAAGTGTTAGCTGAATTGAAAGCAAAGCCGTTGTTCATACAACAAATAAGTGAAGCTCAGAAAGTTGATAATGAAATGTTAACGAAAAGAACTAAGTGTGGTTTGAACTCTGATTCTGAATTTTGAGTGGATGATAACGATTGCTTGAGATTCTGAGACTGAATTTGTGTTCCGAGAAACTTAGAGTTGATTTAGTTGATTTTGAATGAAGCTCATAACAGTTGTATATCTATTCATTCGGAAAGTACAAAGATGTACCGTGATCTGAAGCAATATTATTGGTGGTTTGGTATGAAAAGGGACATTTCTAACTTTGTTTCGAAATGTTTAGTCTGTCAACAAGTTAAAGCTGAACATCAGGTTCCATCTGGTTTGTTACAACTGATTCTGATTCCCGAGTGGAAATAAGATAGAGTGACATTGGATTTTATTTCGAGATTACCTCTGACTCCGATAAAGAAAGATGTGATTTGGGTTGTAGTTGATAGATTGAGGAAATCAACCCATTTTATTCAAGTGAGATCTGATTACTCACTTGATAAGTTAGCTGAGCTTTACATTTCTGATATTGTGAGATTGCATGGGGTGTCATTGTCTATTGTATTTGATAGAGATTCGAGGTTTACATCAAGGTTCTGGAAGAAATTGCAAGAAACTTTAGGCACGAAATTACTTTTCAGTACTACATTTCTTCCACAAACGGATGGTCAGTCTGAACGGATTATTCAGACTCTCGAGGATATGTTGAGATGCTGCATTCTTGAGTTTAACCGTACGTGGGAACAGTACTTACCACTGATTGAATTTGCATATAACAACAGTTTTCAGTCGAGCATTAAAATGGCACCTTATGAAGCTTTGCACACACATAAATGTTGAACACCTCTGTAATGGACCGAGCTTAGAGAAAATAAGCTACACGGGGTTGATTTAATAAAAGGCACTGAACAGAAAGTGAAAGTGGTCCATGACAGTTTGAAAACAGCGTCTAATCGTCAAAAGTCCTATGCAGACTTGAAAAGAAAAGACATTGAATTTGAGATCGGTGACAAAGTGTTCTTGAAAGTGTCTCCATAGAAGAAAGTACTCTGGTTTAGACGTAAAGGCAAGTTGAGTCCGAGATTCATTGGGCTGTATGAAATTATCGAGCGTGTTGGGCCAGTTGCGTACAGATTATTGTTGCCACCTGAGCTAGAGAAGATTCATAATGTATTTCATGTATCGATGCTTAGACGATACAGATCTGATCCGTCACATGTGATTACTACGTCTGAGATTGAAATCTGATCTGATATGACATACGAGGAGGAACCGATCTGTATCTTAGCTCGTGAAGTGAAAGAGTTAAGAAACAAGAAAATTCCGTTAGTGAAAGTGTTGAGGCATCGACACGGAGTAGAAGAGGCTACGTGGGAGCCTGAAAATGTAATGAAACAACAATATCTGACTCTGTTTAACGGTAAGATTTTTGGGGAGAAAAATTCCTAAGGGGGAGAATTGTAGTCGAATAAAACAGACTTAGATCGCGGGAAAGCGAAAGTAGTCGAATAATTGAATTCGATCGAATATATGAATCTGAGTTAAGTCTATAAACAAATAAATGTTTTTGTATTGATTTATGTATGTTCATATGAAATTTCATTGTGATGAATGTGTACGAGATGATAAATATATGAATCCGAGGAAGTATCGACAATGTATCAATGTCCGAGAAGTCCCGTATGAACGTAGGAATAGATAGGATTACATTTGTCATGACATAGGTGACCGATATGTGATATCATGTAAGACAACATTTGGGACGTTGGCATTGATTCGAGATTTATGTGTAAGACCATGTCTAGGACGTTGGCATCGATATGAGATTTACGTGTAAGACCATGTCTAGGACATTAGCATCGTATTTAATTCATGTAAGACCCTGTCTGGGACAGTAGCATCGATATATGATTTCATGTAAGACCATATCTGGGACGTTGGCATTGTACGACTATTCCGAGCATTCTGAGTATCCTATTAGATTCTGAACGGTTCAATGGGCAAGTCTAAGAGATGAATGAATATGTGAATTGTACATCCATTTCGGGTACATTGATATATATGCTTTGTATAAGCATGAAAAGGCGAGTATGTCTGTGCACTAACGCAAATGAACATTTGAGATAAATGTATGTTTGAAATATGAGCAAATCAGATACTTGAGATGTGATGAATTGGAAAGCAATGGCAAACCAAGTGAGCTAAAGAGTTTATTTATGTGCTTGAATTGAAGATATGTTAATGAATTCAAATAGCTATGCTTATGAATGATTTATGTTAAGTTTATTTGTATATGGCTTACTAAGGTTTTGAAAAGCTTACTTTGTGTGTGTTTGTTCTGTTTTATAGATTGTTAAAACTATGAGAGGCTTGGTGACCGTCGAGGATCATCACCACACTATCAAACTCAACTTTGGTACTTTTGAATGTGTATATAGCAAAATATGGCATGTATAGGCTATTTATTTTGGATTATGTTTGAAATGTGTATAACTAGCCTTGAGATGTGGCTAGATAAATGTTGGTAATATGCATGGGTGAATATGGTAAATGATGCATGTTTTGGTACGGCTTGATAGCAAATTAAATGGTCAAGGCTATGGTAAGCATATGAATGCAATATGAGTATGAATGTTTGATCAATGAAATGGTTATGTGAAAGGTAAAATATGGATGTATCATGCTTGGATATATATATGTGTTTTAGTTGTGCAAATTGGTATGCAAATTAGCATATTTAGAAATGACATTGAATGGATGATTTGTTGATTATTTAACATGTCTTTGGTTGTCAATTGTGCATGAAATAAATTGGTATATTGCTTTTAGGGATGACCCTTGTGTGGGTGGCAATTTGGCCTTGAAAATGGCCTATAATTGCCCCCACGATTGAGCACACGGGCGTGTGACTTGACTGTGTCCCTCGTGTTTGTAATTTAAAACAAGTCAGGATCGACCACGGGCTGGACACACGGGCGTGTGACTGGCCGTGTGGTGCATGTCAGGATCGACCACGGGTGAGGCACACGGGCGTGTCCACGGCCGTGTGGACAAGTCAGTATGTATGCCCTATTTTGACATGACTTAGACACAAGGACGTGTTGAGGCCGTGGGAGGTACACGGCCTGCCCACATGGGCATGTGACCTCTATAACTTAGAAAAAATTTTAAATTTTTGGGAATTTCTGTATGTGTTCGGCTTAGTTTCGGCCCTATTCTAAAGCATGTTTCCCAGCTTCCCATTCGAAATTCTTGACCAAGTCTTCAACCTCCTGTGTAGAGTTTGATCCAAACTCTACCTCTTACACCATCCATTCATAAAATAAAAACTCCCTATTTACTTGTCATGGGATTGGAACCCCAACTCCCCTTGTCATCTTAGTGACGCCACCACCATCAAGCCACGTGCCCTTTTTGTGACACATAAACACACATAATTATACATAAGTCCTACTGCTAACTGCTAGTTCCACTTATGAGCAAAAATTAAAATTTTCCCAAGGTTCAGACGTAAACCCAGACTTCCTAAAACCCCCCAAATACACTCAAATAACTAGCCGTTCAAGCACATCATGCAATTTAAGCAAATTCAGCAAAATTACAAACCCCACATTTTTGGGGCGTTACATTACGAAATCACTATTCCGACTTCACTGAATTTGGGTTATTACAAGTTAACTGTTCTTACTCTCAAAAGAGATATTAGAAAAATTTAGGGATTTTTACAGATCATACCAAGTGAATAAATCATTTAATTCAAATTCATAATGATAGATTAAGTCTAGGTGGATTCTTTCCTGGGTATTGTTTTGCTTCTTGGTTATTATTCAATTATTTTCCTGATTTATTCTCTATTGAGTTTTTAGTTAATTAATTTAGTATATTTAGCTTCAATCAATCATATCAAATTGTAGATTAAATAATAGGAAAATGATTATTACTAGTACTTTTAGTGCTCGTGGATACGATATCTCTACTCATCGTTGTTATACTACTTATCAATAGGTGCACTTGTCTTTGTCATATTTTTAGTTAGTTTCGTGATACATCAAGTGATGCTTACTTTTTTTTTTGTATTATATTGTTGATGATATAAGTAATGGTTTGCTTATATTTCTAAATATAATTTTATGTTTCTTGTATATAAATAAAAATAAAGCATGCCACCACGTGAAGAGTTCCCGACTAAAGGATTGGAGGGTGCACCAAGTAATGATATAGGTTGGCACTTTGAAACTCCAATGCCAAATATGAAAGGAAATGTCGTATGAAAACTTAGTGATAAAGTTGTGAATGGAGGAATAACACGATTTAAAGAGCACATTGCTCATAAAACCGGCAATTTTCCACCATGCCCTAATTTACTGGTATGTGCTACTTTATTATTATTTAAATATTATTGTAAATTTATCAATAAAGATTATACATAATTGATAATAATATAAAGTCTAAATTATTTTTATTTTAGTAACAGGTATCCTTAGAGAAAGTATGAAGAATATACTGAAAGAAAGCAACACAAAGAAAATAGACAAAAAGACAACAAATGAATTCTTATCCCAATTAAGAGGAGGGGAGGATGGACATGAGAGATTCATTGATGAGGTTTCTATTATAAGGCAAGCAACTCGATAAAATATCTAATCACAACATGAATGGAATAAAAAGGAGGAATTCAGATGAAGTACTAGTGGTTGGAGTAACATTTATGAAGAAGGGCGATCTTCCCATGGATCAGCTAGAGAATATCATGGAGAAAAAACAAATAAATCTATCCAAAGTGAGTCTAAGTTTACCTTCAAGGGAGCTATACTTGATTGGCTAAAAGCAAAAGCTAAAAGCAACCAAAGATTAGTGGCTCTTTTTTAAAGACTTTACGCAGGAAGATAGGTGAAGGGATATTTAAATTTTTAATATATGAACAACTTCCTTTTCAATTAGCAAGCTCTCCATAGTTGTACAACTTAATTCAAGTGTCAAAAGAAGTTGGACAAGGTGTAAAGCTCCCAACACCTTATGAGGTTTCAGATCTGTAATTGGAGTTAGAGTATTAATGAATTCGTGATTGCGTAAATGGACTAAAAACTCATTGAAATGAATTGGGTGTAACTCTAATGTGTGATGGTTGGACCAAATATTTGAATTAAATGCACATAATTTATTTCCTTATTTATTGCAGTAAAGGAACCATTTTTTGGAAATCTATGGATGTCTCGAGTGTTCATAGTAGAGATGTTAAATTCTACTACATTTTGTTAGATTCAGTTGTGGAAGAAATTGAAGAAAGTTACACTATCCAAATAGTGACTGATGAGGCAACAATGAAAGCTGCTGGAAAAAATTAATGTTGAAAAAAAAAAGTATCTATATTGGACCTCATGTGCAACTCACTGTTTAGATTTATGCTTTGAAGATATTGGGAAAAAGCCAAGTGTAGCAAAAGTGTTAGATGATGCTAAGAAAGTATCATGCTTTATATACAATCACATTTGAACTATTGATTTGATGAAGAAGTATACATAAGGGAATCAAATACTTTGACTCGCTATTACTCGATTCGCAACTCATTTCATTAAACTTGAAAAGATAACAAGACAAGAAGCAAGATCTGAAAGAAATATTTAATTCAAAGGTTAATATTTTATAATTACTTAAAATATAATTACTTAAATATAACAACCTTTAATTATTTTATTAGTTCCAAATAATTTAAATTATATTATTTCAAAAAAATCTTATGAATATATAGGAATTTAAAGAACCAAAATGGGGACGATAAAAGTTAGGGCCTACTTATGAAGCCACAAAAATTGTTTTGGGAATTTTTTTTTTTTTTTGGAAAAAATCCAAAAATCCAATGACCTAATAAAAGTTTACAAGCCCTTAGTAAAAGCATTGAGACTTGTGGATAGTGATGAAAAACCAACAATGGGTTTTATTTATGAGGTTGATAGAGCTAAACAAGCAATTCAACAAGATTGTCAATATTTCACCGAGTACGAAAAGATTATTGACATTAAATGAAATTTTATGCATTCTAACTTGCATTCAGCTAGTAAGAAAAAATATTTCATATAATTAAGAACTATTTTTATATTTGGTTCTTTTAAGCTTTAGATTATTATTTAATGATATCCTTATAAATTATACTTAGGTTATTTGCTTAATCTTCAATTTCAATTTGGGGTGGAACATTCTTAGGATGTTCTAATTGAAATATTAGAATGTACAAGATCAATAATTGAAAGAGTAGAACCTTCTCTTGATACTCAAGTCAGAATGGTTAATCAAGTTAGATTCAAGTGCTATTATTTGTAAACTAGTTACATAATTTGAAATGGAATTATTTTTTTCATTTTTACTCTATCTTTTTACTTATCCAGTTGTTACTATTTAAAAATAAACATGAGACATTCTGTACTCCACAAGCACAAAGAGCTTGGAAGCAAATGAATCTGGATAAATAGTTAATTAAATTATTTAATTTAATTTAATTTATATTATTTAATTATATTTTACATTTTAAAGTTATTTTCAAATTTAAATAATATTATGTAGCTAAGTGGTGGATAATATATGGCACATGTGTTCCTGAGTTACAAAGATTAACAATTAAAGTGCCTAGTCAAACTACTTCTCCATCAAATTGTGAATGAAATTGCAACACATTAAGTTATACTCACACCAAGGCAAGAAATAGGTTGAAGTATAAAAAACTTGAGAAACTAGTGTTTACCTACTATTGTAACAACCTGAATTAGACCCTAGTCAAATAGTGGTTTCGAGACCACAAATTTGAGATTGAAAAAATATTTTAATACTATTTTCCGTGTTTATAGTATGTGATTGAGTATGTGTGAAAATTTTATCGATTGTGTGCTTAATTTGCAAAAAGGACTTAATCGCATAAAATGCAAAAGCTGTGTGCTGATTGTTAAAGTGCTTATTTGGCATGGCTTTTTAAATGAGGAGTCCTTATGTGGTAATTAGACCTTTGATAGTGGAAGTTAACATATGTAGCCATTAAATGAATGAAATTATAATATTTTAATTAAGGGTAAAATGGTAGTTGGCATAATAATATGTATTAAATAAAACAAATAAGAAAAACAAACCATTATCATCTTTGTTTCACAGAAAAATCAAGGAAGAAAAAGGGTTTTGAATACTCAAACATTTCGACACTAAGCTTGGCTAATTGAGTGTATGATTTTTTATTGGTTTTTGATGATTTCTATGTTTTTGTGATCGTTGCTTAGTGTTCTAGCTATCCCCATTCTTTAATTTTAGAATTTGATGATAATTTTGAGATATGCCATTGATGAATGTTGGAGCTTTGTGATAGTTGAAGGTGAAATATGAAAGTTTGATGTTGGGTTAACATATTTTGTCTTTGAAATTTTGATGAAATTGGCTATTTTGGGATAAATTGTGAAAATGAGAAATTGGAGGACTAAAATGTGAAATAAATGAAATATATGGGCTTGTATGAGTATAAGGAAAATTCGGCTAAGCATGTGTGAAGTGAAATTATGTGAATTTGAAGATTTTATGAAATAGGGACTAAAGTGTCGAAATGTGAAAATGTGAGGGCTATTTTGTAAAATGCCCTAAATATGTGTATTTGGACTAAATTGAATGATTTTTTGATTTAATTAGTTAAATTTGAATATGTATAGATCAAGAAAAGAGGGACTTGGATCGAGATCGAGGCAAAGATAAAGTGCTCGATTAATCGACTCGTTTTGTTATTTCAACGTCCGAGGTAAGTTCGTGTATAATACGAATCATTTAAATTCATATCTATGTGTTATGAAATGAATGAATGTATGGTTATTGAATTAGAAATGCTATATGTGGAATTAAGAAATGTGGCACTAAGTGTGCGTAATTAGAATTGGGACAAAGGTGAATAGCATTGTGTGTACGAAGTAAAGGAAGCCTTGGCTATATTAATTGGCACTGTGTGTGCGATACCGAGTTAAATTCGGTTTAGTATAAAGGCACTAAGTGTACGATGATATTTAAGCTTCGGCTAAGAAAGTGGCACTAAGTGTGCGACTAAATTGAATGAATAATGAATATTGATAGAAATGTGGTATCGAGCATTGAGTAGCAAGAATGATAGTTAACTAAGTGTTAGGAAAGGTATGTACAGAACCTATGTGGTTGATGATTTGGTAAAAAAATAAATGGATGGTTATGTAAGTATTTATTTTAGATGGAATTGTGTTTTATTGTGAATTGATCTATGTGATATTTTATTTTACATATTGAATTTGAATCATTGAGTTAAATGTATTATATTACAAACTTACTAAGCTTTAAAGCTTACTGTGTGAAGTTTTCTCTGTTTTATAGTATATTAAAAGCTAGCTCAGATTCGGGAATTGTCAGTAACTCAATCACACTATTGGCTATCTATTTTGGTACTTTTGGAAATTGTATATATATGGTATATGGCATGTATAGGCTAGTGATTATGGCATGTTTTGAAGTGTATAAGTCTTGCCATGTGATTTGGCTTGGTAGTTTGATAGTTTGGTATATGTTTTGGACATGTGAGAAGAATGATTTATAAGTGAATGTGTATGTTCTATGTGTGTGATCATAGAATGATTTATAAGTGAATGTGTATGTTCTATGTGTGTGATCATATTTGCATAAATTAGCAAGAAGGAAATGGTATGTTTCATAATGGAATTGGTAAGGAATGAATGATGAATAGATTATGAGATTTGGGATGTGTTTGATATTTTAGATGGATTTATTTGAGTTTAATTTGAGTATGGAAATAAATGGTATAGTTGATGATTAATTGGTGCATATATTGGTATGTTTTGATTGCCATTTGAGGTATAAATGCATATGGTTTGATGCTTGTAGGTGATCCTAAGTGTGGGTGGAAAGTTTGGCCTGGAAAATGGCCTATAATTGCCCACACGGTTGAGCACATGAGCATGTGCCTCGACCGTGTCCTTCGTGGTTGCATTTCAAAACAAGTCAGGCTCGCAAAAGGGCTAGGCACACGAGCGTGTGATTAGCCGTGTGGTGCAAGTCAGTGTCGACCACGGGTAAGGCACACGGGCGTGTCTCAGGCTGTGTGGACAAGTCAGTATGTATGCCCTGTTTTGCCACGACTTGGACACACAGGCATGTCCTCACACGGCCTGCCGGGCGTGTGACCTCTGTGGCTTTGAAAAATGTTTAATTTTCTGAAATTTTTGTATGTGTTCGAATTAGTCCCGACCCCTTTCTAACACGTGTTTAAGGTCTCGAAGACCTCATTAAGGGACTATTTGCATATATCTTGATATGTTTGGATGACAATATACTTTGTGTTGTAATTTGATTGTAAATGTTTCGGAATGTTTGGTAATTCTCCTAATCCCTAAATCGACGACGGTTACGCGTTAGGGGTGTTATATTTTATTAGTATCAGAGCTACGGTTTAGTCGATTCTAGGACTAACGTAGCGCGTGTGAGTCTAGCTATACATTTCATATATATAATTGCAATAGTTTGATGAATCCTGACAGGTAAAAATGTGTTCTTATATAGTAAATGGATCCCGATCGAGCAGTTGCTGATGATGTAGAGAGCAATATGCCTACTCCCGTTCAAGGGACAGCGCTGGTCGAATCTAGGCCGATTGCTAGTAGCCATGAGGGAGAGGCTAAGTAAGCCTTCTTCCAAATGATGAGTGAGTGGTTTTTGGAGTTCGTTCGAATGAATCCGGCTGCTCAACAACCTCCACCCCCGTAAGTACCTGTAGTGCCACAAGTGACAAATCTGATCTGATTGAGAAAGCCTCCTGTGGATAAAATCCGAAAGTATGGGACCGAAGAGTTTAGAGCTACGGTTGATGATGATGCTGAGCGAGCTGAATTTTGGCTCGAGAATACAATCTGAGTGTTTGATGAGATGTCTTTGACTCCTAATGAATGCTTAAAATGTGTTGTTTCATTATTGAGAGATATGGCATATAATTGGTGGAAAACGTTGATATCCATGGTTTCGAGAGAGAGAATCACCTGGGATTTCTTTCAAGTTGAATTTTGAAAGAAATATATCAGCCAACGATTCGTAGATAAGAAACATAAAGAGTTCTTAGAGCTGAAACAGGGTCGTATGCTCATTACTGAGTATGAATGCGAGTTTGTGAGATTGAGCCAATACACGCAAGAATGTGTTTCGACCAAAGCTATTATGTGTAAACGTTTCATTGAAGGGCTAAATGAAGACAGTAAATTATTGGTTGGAATACTTGATTTGAATGAATTTGTAGTGTTAGTTGAAAGAGCCTGCAAAGCCGAAGAACTTAGCAAAGAAAAGAAGAAAGAAGATTCCGAAGCTAGAGATGAAAGAAAAAAATCGATGAGTAAGTCGTATCAACCTTCGTCAAAGAGATTCAAAGATACACTTAATCGTTCAAATGTTTCATTTGGACATTCGAGTAGAGATCATGTGAAATAAAGTGTTGGTCTTAAAACTCAAATTCCGATTGAATCGAGTGTTGGAAGTGTCAAAAGCAACAAGCCTGAATCTAGACAGTGTGGGAGACAACATGTTGGAGAATGCTGGGGCAAGTATAATAATAGAACTTGCTATAAATGTGGATCACGAGATCACTTCATTCGAGATTGCCCAGAATTAGCTAAGAAAGACAATGTTAAGAGTGTGAGGCCGAGTTATATGACAGATAGGAGTAGACCACCCAGGAACACTGGGAATATGAGTGGAAATTAGAGAGGGACAACCGATACAGTTGTGAGATCCGAGGTAAGAGCACCTGCCTGAGCCTACACTATTCGTGCTTGTGAAGAAGCGACATATCCAGACATCATAACTGGTACTTTTACTCTGTTGATACTGATGTGATTGCATTGATAGATTCAGGGTCTACTCATTCATATGTGTGTGTGAATCTAGTATCTAGTAAGACTCTGCCTGTTGAGTCTACTGAATTTTTAATTAGAGTATCAAACCCAGAATGTATTCAATTTTAATAGTGTCAAACAAAGGATTCGAGATCACTAAATCGACGAAAAGTTAGAAAATTTTGTTAATCGATAATTATAAGTTAAGTGTGATTTTAGAAATATTTTAAAATTAGTGAATTTTGTGAACTGAAAGAATTAATTAGAAAAAAATTGGGTCAAAAACGAGGTATTGAGACCTCGAATTCATAAAGTGAGCCATAAATATTTCTAAAAATATTTATGGAGTGTCATTAAGTTATTATTAAACTTTCGTTAGAAAATTTTAACGTTTGGGTAGGAAATTAAATGAAAAGGGACTAAATTGAATAAAAGTAAAACTTTGTGATTAATTTTGTAAAAATATGGAAATGATCAATTCACATGGAATGGATTATTTTATTATTGAAAATTTCAAAATTGATTGAAATTATTAATTTAAATTAAGATCGGTTGAAAAATCAATGAAAATAGAAAATTTCCAAAGTGCCCCCTAAATTTTGATATTTCTGCAAATTTAGCCAGGTAAGTTCGTGTAACTTAATTATGTGATATAAGGGAATATAAGTTGATTGTACGTGAAATATTGATATGATACGATGAATTAACTGTTTTATGTTTATGAAGAAACGACAAGTGAATGATATTTATCATGACATGTAAATATATGGTTATCTTTAATATGTAAAAAAAAGGAAATTAAATATGTTGAGACGAGAAATAAATTCAAGTAAGACATGTCGATATTAATAAATATATTTAAGGGACAATATGTTTGATTTTGATTGATTTCAAATATAAAAATGCTAGATGAAATAAAATGTCTGATAAATAAATTTGTAATTCTGGTAATGCCTCGTACCCTATTCCGGCGTTGAATACGGGTAAGGGGTGTTACATGTAGTGGTATCAGAGCTTAGGTTTAGTCGGTTCTCGGACCAAATGTAGTATATGTGAAGTCTAGAAATATATGCCATTATTAATATATAACTTGAGATAATGTGATATGTTCCGACTTTGATGATATTTGTATCACTATAATTTAAACTTTATCATTATTATGTGTAATTTATTAATTATGTGTGGTAAGTATTTTAAGGTAAGTATTTAGTAAAATGATAAATTTAAGATTGAGTACTGAAGTTGAGACCGATCATCGAATCGAATTATGGAATACTAAATATTATTTTGTGTACTGAATTGAATTATGAAGTTATTGAATATTGTTATGTGTATTGCATTAAACTATGAAGAATTACTGCAATACTGTGAAACTGGTTGAAATAAGAAGTGAAAGTAGAATGAATCGAAATTAGAAAGTTATTTAAATTACGTGAATCGAATTATGAATTATTTGAATATTTGAAGGCAAATTAAATAAAGAAAATATGTGAGTAATTGGAATGTATATTGATTGGAAAGCAATTAGTGATTTTAAATTTGATTGGACAATAAATTAAAAATATGAATTGAATAAAAATGCATTAAATTATGAATATGTGTAAATATATGAATCGTGTATTGATTGAAAAGTGGTTGGAATTGAATCGAAGTCTGATTATATGTGAATATTTGCAATATGTATTGGTACTGAATTGTATACTGATTAGAAATGGAAAAGTGAATTTGAAATAAAAAAAAAATGATTTGAATACCCTATTAACTTATCGGGCTAGATTGGATACAAATGGCATGCCATAGGATTGGAAGTGTTCAAGGATTCTCCGACCTTGAGTCGATGAGACACTGGGTGTCATATTATTTACTTCGGATAGATTCAATAAGGTACTGGGTACCACTTTACTTCGGCTAGGCCGATGAGACACTGGGTGTCACTATATTTCTTCGGATAGTTTCGATGAGGTACTGGGTACCAACTTCGGCTTTGCCGATGAGACACCGGGTGTCACTATATTGCTTGAACTATCCGGTAGAGGCACTTTGGTGCCAATATGCTTTGAACTATCCGATGAGGCACTTTGGGTGCCAATATGCTTTGAACTATCCGGACGAGGCACCGGGTGCCAATCTGTGTGTTTGGTTGGATCCGCGTATCCGCCAAAGTCCGAGTCTTGTTAATAGGGGTAGATATGAATATTAAGTGAAATTAAAAATGAGAATTGATTTCCTATTAACTTGCCGGACTAGTCGGATATAATTGGCATGCCATAGGATTTGGAAGAGTACAGGATTTAGCGGCTTTGCTGATCAGGCACTTTATGTGTCGTAAATCAGGCACGTTATGTGTCGTAAATCAGGCACGTTATGTGTCGTAAATCAGGCACTCTACGTGTCGTATTTCAAACACCTCGTGTGTCGTTTCAGGCACTTATGTATCGATATCTTGATCGTACTATGTACCGCTTTAGGCACAATGTGCCGTCTCGGTGTGTTTGGGTTGAAATCGTGTATCCATCAAAGTCCTGGATTGTTAATAGGGTGAATAACTCAAATGAGAAAATTAAATAAATTTGATTGACCGTACTACTAAAAATATGAGAAGGACATTATGAATTGAATTGTGAATCGAATTGAAATGTGAGAATTGAAGTATGAACTTAAGGTTCATAAATTTGTTAAAATATCAAATTATTATTATTGAAATCATTGAATAAACGAAATGAGAAAATTGATTGAATTTGATCGGTTGAATTATTGAAAGTATGGAAAAGTGGAATTGGGAATTGAAATGTAAATTGAAATTGAGATATGAGATTGAAAACTTGAATCAAAAGTTTATGAATTGATTAAAGATAATGTAGATGGTATATGAGGCTATTTGATGAAAGACTATTGTTGAGGTATAAAATTAAAGTATAAATTAACACATATGACTTATATTGTTACATGTTTGATGTCTATTATTTAATAGTAAATGTTAAATTTAAATTATGCGTATAGTAAGTGAAATATGAGGTAAGTGTTATTGTTAAATTAAATGGAAATTGAATTAAGTGATGGATGAATATTAGTATTGAATTGTATAATGATGAGAAAGTGAAATTAAATTTAGTTGTGAATAAATTGAAGTGAAATTGGAATTGAAAAAAAAAAAGAATGAAATGTGAAGCACATAATAAGAATTATTAGTAAATTAAAAATGACTAGTAAGTTTTGAAATATGTTACATATATTAAAGAAAGAAAATATATAAACATACAGTTTTTTAGTACAATGGTTAAATTGTAAAGTATGTAAAAGCATTATGTTAAAATTGTAAAAGTGACATGCGTGTATAATGTAATTTTCCCAAGTAAATGAGATTAAATCTACTAAGATATTAGTGGTATACCATTAAGGAACTTTAGCGCATTCTCTGATAATAACACTTTGGTTCTCATCAAGTGCTATCTGATTAATAGTAAATAATAATACACTTCTATATTTGTTTCATATATCTTAAGTATTCTATTGAATCTATTGGGCCTCTTATAAAAAGGTAAGTAATTTTCGTTATAAGGTATGTTCGCAATATTGAATTAAAAATGAATTGCAAACTGAAAAGGATATGGAATGGATATAAATGATAAACCGAGATAAATATGTGCACAAAGGAGCTATAGAATTATAGAAATAACGGTTCATGATCAAAATAATAAGGAAATTTCGAGGACGAAATTTTTTTTAGGGGGGAAGAATTGTAACAGCCCAATTTTAATAGTGTCGAAACAGTGATTCGAGATCACTAAATCTGACGAAAAGTTAGAAAATTTTGTTAATCGATAATTATAAGTTAAGTGTGATTTTAGAAATATTTTAAAATTAGTGAATTTTGTGAACTGAAAGAATTAATTAGAAAAAATTGGGTCAAAAACGAGGTATTGAGACCTCGAATTCATAAAGTGAGCCATAAATATTTCTAAAAATATTTATGGAGTGTCATTAAGTTATTATTAAACTTTCGTTAGAAAATTTTAACGTTTGGGTAGGAAATTAAATGAAAAGGGACTAAATTGAATAAAAGTAAAACTTTGTGATTAATTTTGTAAAAATATGGAAATGATCAATTCACATGGAATGGATTATTTTATTATTGAAAATTTCAAAATTGATTGAAATTATTAATTTAAATTAAGATCGGTTGAAAAATCAATGAAAATAGAAAATTTCCAAAGTGCCCCCTAAATTTTGATATTTCTGCAAATTTAGCCAGGTAAGTTCGTGTAACTTAATTATGTGATATAAGGGAATATAAGTTGATTGTACGTGAAATATTGATATGATACGATGAATTAACTGTTTTATGTTTATGAAGAAACGACAAGTGAATGATATTTATCATGACATGTAAATATGTGGTTATCTTTAATATGTAAAAAAAAGGAAATTAAATATGTTGAGACGAGAAATAAATTCAAGTAAGACATGTCGATATTAATAAATATATTTAAGGGACAATATGTTTGATTTTGATTGATTTCAAATATAAAAATGCTAGATGAAATAAAATGTCTGATAAATAAATTTGTAATTCTGGTAATGCCTCGTACCCTATTCCGGCGTTGAATACGGGTAAGGGGTGTTACAAAACCTCTTAGGCAAATGTGTTTTGGTTGATAAAGTATGCAAGAACTGTCCATTGATGTTCGAGATATCTATTTTTCGGCTAATTTGATGCTGCTACCATTCGATGAATTTGATATAATTCTGGGTATGAATTGGCCCACTTTGCATAATGCTATGGTGAATTGTAGACAGAAGAGTATTGATTTGAGAAGTCAGAATAGTGAGATAGTTTGAATTGAATCCAGAGATTTGAATGGGTTATCGGCTGTTATATCATCGATGAAAGCTTTGAATTATGTGAAAAAGGGTTGCGAAGCTTATTTTGCATATGTGATAGATACAAAAGTGACAGAGAAGAAAGTTGAATCTGTACCTGTAGTTTGCGAGTTCTCAGATGTGTTTCCTGAAGAACTACTGGGATTACCTCCAATACGAGAAGTTGAGTTTGGCATTGATTTTGTTCTGGGAACGACTCCTATCTCAATAGCTCCGTATAGAATGGCACCGACATAATTGAAAGAGTTGAAGTCTCAGTTGCAAGAGTTGACGGATAAAGGATTTGCACGACTGAGTTTCTCGTCCTGGGGTGCTCCTGTGTTGTTTGTGAAAAAGAAAGATGGCATTATGAGAATGTGTATTGACTACCGACAGTTGAATAAAGTGACAATAAAGAATAAATATCCTTTGCCTCGTATTGATGATTTGTTTGATCAGCTGAAAGGAGCTACAATGTTTTCTATGATAGATTTGAGATCGTGCTTTGTAACAGCCATGTTTAGACCCTAGTAGGAATAGTGGTTTTGAGACCACAAATTTAAGGTTGGAAAAATATTTTAATATTATTTTTGGTGTCTACAATATGTGATTGAGTATGTGTAAAAATTCTGTGTGAAAATTTATTCAATTGTGTACTTAAATTGCAAAAAGGACTTAGTCGCATAAAATGTAAAAGTTGTGTGCTGATTGGTAAGGGCTTAATTGGCATGGCTTTTTAAATGAGTCCTTATGTTGTTATTAAGCCATTAATAGATTGGATGGACATAAATAGGCATAAAATTGTTGATTAAATGGTTTAATAAACAAGGGTAAAATGGTAAACTATGTATAAGTTAATATTAAATAAAACAAAGCTTAAAATTAGTGGCATTTTTCATCTTATTCCACCGAATATTGAAGAAAGCAATAGCCATTGAAGTATTTTAGGTTTCGGCACTTTCATAGCTCAATTGAGGTATGTTTTGAGCTCGCTTTTTGATGATTTCTACGTTTTTGTTATCATTGCTTAGTGTTCTAGCTAGCCCATGCAGTAATTTTTGAATTTGTTGGTGATTTTGAGAAATGCCATTAATGAATGCTTGAGCTTTGTGATAGTTGATAATGAAATATGAAAGATATGTGAAAGATTAACATATTTTGTCTTTGAATTTTTGGTGAAATTGAGTAATTTGGACTAAATTGAGAAAATAAGAAATAGAGGACTTAAATGTGAAATAAATGAAATAAATGGGCTTGTATGAGCATAAGGAGAATTTGGCTAGGCATGTGTGAAGTGAAATATGTGAATTTGATGATTTTATGAAATGGGACTAAAGTGTCGAAATGTGAAAATCTGAGGCTATTTTGTAAAATGCCCTAAATATGTGTGTTTGGACTAAATTGAACGATTTGGAGATTGAATGAGTTAAATTTGAATATGCATATATCAAGAAAAGAGGGATTTGGATCGAGATCAAGGTAAAGATAAAGTGCTCGATTAATTTACTCGTTTTGTTATTTCGACGTCCGAGGTAAGTTCAGGTATAATACGAATTGTTAAATTCATATCTATGTATTACGAAATGAATGAATATGTGGCTATTGAATTAAAAATGCTATATGTGTGAAACTGAGAAATGTGGCACCAAGTGTGCGAAATAAAATTGATACAATAGAGAATGGCACTGTGAGTGCGAAATAAAGAAAGTATCAACTACGTTGTTTGGCACTGTGTGTGCGATACCGAGCTAAATTCGGTTTAAAGTAAGACACTAAGTGTGCGATGATATTAAAGCTTCGGCTATGAAATTGGCACTATGTGTGCGATTGAATCGAAGGAATAACAAAGATTGATAGAAATGTGGTATCGAGCATTGAGTAGCAAAATTGGTCGTTAACTAAGTGTTAGAAAAGGTATGTATTTAACCTATGTGGTTGATGAATTTGGAAATAGATGAATAGATGGTTTTGTGAGTATTGGATATAGATGAGATTGTGTATTTTTGTGAATTAATCTATGTGATGTTTTATTTTGTATATTGATTTTGAATTATTGAGTTAGATGTATTATATTACGAACTTACTAAGCTTTTAAGCTTACTGTGTGAAGTGTTTCTCTGTTTTACAGTGGCTTTAAAGCTAGCTCAGATCTGGGGATTGTCAGCGACTCAATCACACTATCGGCTATCTATTTTGGTATTTTTGGAAAGATGTATATATTTGAATATGGCATGTATAGGCTAGTTGATTTGGTATGTTTTCAAGTATATAAGCCTTGCCATGTGATTTGCCTTGGTTGTTTGATGGTTGGTATATATCTTGAACATGTGAAAAGAATGACTTATAAGTGTATGTGTTATAACACCCCAAACCCGGCCTAGACGTTACGACCGGATTTGACGTGTCACATCGAAGTGTTGATTTGAAAACTGGTCTTGCCAATGAAAGTTTGTGACTAAAGTTTAAATACCTTTTAGGTAATTGCTATTGAAAATGTTGGTGCTGTAAAATCAAAACATGTTGGCCAATTATTGGTATCATTTGTTACAAGTTTATTAATCTGAATTAAAAAAACCGTGAAAGCTTTTCTAATTGTAAACTTTAAAATTTGAAATGCGTGATTTTCTTTGGAAATAGTTATTATTTTGAAAACATGTGTTTCCTAATCTAGCAGGTTGAAGTAAGAAGTTAAAACCAAATAAAAGTTAAACCTCAAATGGCCTTATTACATAATCAAACCCAAGTATAAATTTAAAATATTTAAGTCTCAAGAGGAAAAACAGTATTCACTTGGCCACCTATGGGTCCCTCACGGCTCCAAATCGATTAAGGCTGGGGATTACCTTATAGTTAAAAGAAAGGGTGAGTTTACGAAAACCCAGTGTGTAATCCCTACCAGTCAAATAACAATCGGTGCAAGCAGAAACAGACTGGGCCTAAGGCCTATACAGTAACATATCAGTTTGGGCTTTAGCCATATACAGTAACAGTGTGGGTCTAAGCCCAAAATAATAACAGTACAGAACAGAGATACAACCCAACCCAATCCAGCAAACACACCACCCGTACCAACCAACACACCATGTGGGGACTAAGTCGACCCACCCAGCCAACACACCAATATCGCAAAGATAGTGCTAATAGTAACGCAAAGAAAGCTACTAACAATGATAAATCATGGCCCAGCCACTAAGATCAGAATACGTGACGAAGCCACTAGAATAATAAAAACGTGGCAGAGCCACTAGTACAGTACTTCCTCCAAATCAGAATCCCAACCCCAATGCAAAAGATCATGTCATAAATATTTTGTGCGTGCAGTATGTCATATTTATAACAAGTCATATACATATCATATACACATCAATTAAACAACCACTAGGGGTTAATGGTCATTTCATCGATTAGGGATAAAACGGTAATTTTACCCCTCAGGGGTATTTTGGCCATTTAACTACTTTTGGGGTCTCGGCACAGATGACGACCCTTAAAAGGTCTACAGTCATTTCGAATGACTAAGATAACCTATATGGCCCAAAACAGTGTAATTGAGCTCAAGGTCCATTACTCGACTCAAGTGGGCCCACACGCTCATGTGGCCCGTTCAGCCCAAGTTATGTCACGGCTACACGAACTTCGCAGCCCAATCCATTATTATTCACTTACCGTGGATTTTACCCATGTGGGGCCCATGAGCCTATTGGGCCCACATGGCCCATCTCGGCCCAACGAGGCCCATAACGGCCCCAGTCCACGAACACGCACGTGGTGGCTTCTACAATCAAACGTACATGTTTGTGGGCTCGGTTCACTACACGTACGATCGCACGCTCATGTGGCATCATACGCCATATTTTTGGCTTTTCGGCATTTTGTCGATCTACAGTCATAGCAGTATAAACAACACATACTTTCGGCTTTTCAGCCGACCATCGAATACCGCACACAAATACACACCTGATTGCAACAACGAAGAGTGTGAATAATCCAGAGCACAAAACCTATAACCAACACAACACAAGATTAATGCATACTCTTAATCCATAAACTTTATTTACTAAACCAAAAACACTCATCTTGCTAGAACTAATAGATATTAGCGCCTCACTAGTGATCAAGGGTGATTCCCCCTCCTAACATGATTCGGCAGATCACAAGTTGTTAGAAGACAACCATACATTCGGCCCCCAAGAGAAAGAAAAGGGAAAATCGAGGCTTGATGATAAAGCCAAAAGAATTTGACTAAGAATTAAATAATAAAGTGGTTGTAGCACCCACTTACCAATAAAACAAACATATTTCGGCAATAGTCAGTCAAGAAGATTCAGCCCGAAACAAGTAGAACGAAGGGATTTGAGTGGGACAGAGTATGGGAATTCGGCCTAACAGAGAAAGGGAAAAACAAAATTGGAAAAAGTGGAGATGAAAGTAAAAGAGAAGAAGAATACCAATTCGGCAGAGAGAAAATGTGAAGAAGAAAGAAAAGCTTCAAGGGAGAATTTGGCACTTGGTATTTGTGTTTCGGCAAAAGTGAATAACAGTTGAGAAATAAGGTTGAAAAGAGAAAGACCCGAATGGTCAAAAACGCTGCACGAAACGCTACATAGAGAGTAAAACTTGAAACGTAAAAAGGGAAAAACCCAAAATACCAGAGAGGAAAATTGGCTTCTACACTCTCACCAAATGCCAAAAATGCACCAAATGAAATTCCCTTAGCCGAATTCCCCTACTCTAGCTTCCTAATTCGGCTATGACTCCCTTCACATCCCAATTCCTTAAAAATCTCCACTGATTTCTCCTAGATTTACTCCAAACCCCCCATTCAGATCCATTCAAATTCTGATGACCAATTCTCTAACCACCTCTGAAGAGTTTGAATCAAACTCTACCTCTCACGCCACAGAGACATACAATAAAACCCCCTTATTGCATTCCATGGGATTCGAACCCACTCCCTCTTAGATGCCCCAACACGCCACTTGCCACTAAGCCACAAGCTCTTCTTTTGTCACAAAACAAACACAACTTAATATATGCCTTTTAAGCTAACATCCAGGTTTCCAGGAGAGCAAAAATCAAAATTTTTCCAAAGGCCATACTTGAACCCAGGCTTCCTAAAACTCCTAAAACATGCCCCGGTTACCTACCCTATAAGCAACTATGATATTTACATCCAAGCTTGCAAAAAAATGACCTTAAATTTTTGGGGCTTTACATGTGTAAACTCTATGTGAATGATCATTATTGCATACATTAGCAAGATGGAAATGGTATGTTTCATGATAGAATTGGTAAAAAATGAATGTTGATTAGATTATAAGTTTTGGGATACAAAATTGATATTTTAGATAGACTTATTTGAGTTGAATTTGAGCATAGAAGTAAATGGTGTGGTTGATGATTATTTGGTGCATATATTGGTATGTTTTGGTTGCCATTTAAGGTATAAATGCATGTGGTATGATGCTTGCAGGTGATCCTAAGTGTGGGTGGCAAGCTTGGCCTTGCAAATGGCCTATAATTGCCCACACCGTTGAGCACACGGGCGTGTGACTCGACCGTGTCTTTCGAGTTTGCAAATTGAGACAAGTTAGGCTCGCACACGGGCTAGACACACGGGCGTGTGACTGGCTATGTGGTACAAGTCAGTGTCGACCACGGGTGAGGCACACGAGCATGTCTCAGGCCATGTGGACAAGTCAGTATGTATGCCCTGTTTTGCCACGTCTTGGACACATGGGGTGTCCGAGGTCGTATGAGCGTGTGACCTCTGTAGCTTTGAAAAATGTTTGATTTTCATAAAATTTTGTATGTGTTCGGTTTAGTCTCGACCCCTTTCTAACATGTGTTTAAGGTCTCGCAGACCTCATTAAGGGACTATTCATGTATTTTGATAAGTTTGGATGATGATAGACTTGGTGTTGTAATATGATTGTAAATGTTCTGAATTGTTCAGTAATCCTTCTAATCCCTAAACCGGCGATTGTTACGGGTTAGGGGTGTTACAGCTATTATCAACTACGAGTTAAAGAATCAGATGTGCCAAAAACTGCTTTCAGGACAAGGTACAGACATTATGAATTCTTAGTTATGCCTTTCGGACTAACGAATACTCCTGCAGTGTTTATGGATTTGATGAATCAGATATTCAAACCGTATTTGGATGGATTTTTTGCCGTGTTTATTGATGACATTCCGATTTATTCTTGTGATGAGACGCAACATGCCGAGCATTTGAGAATTATGTTACAGACTCTGCGTGAGAAGCAATTGTATGCAAAATTTAGCAAATGTGATTTTGGACTGCATGAGGTTGGTTTTCTGGGACATATTGTATCAGCAGCGGGAATACGAGTTGATCTAAGCAAGATTTCAGCTATATTAGAATGGAAGCCTCCGAGAAATGTGTCTGAAGTCCGTAGTATTCTGGGACTAGCGAGATACTATAAGCAGTTTGTGAAAGGCTTCTCGATGATTGCGACTCCGTTGACGAAATTGCTATAGAAAGATGCTAAATTCGAGTGGTCAAAAAAGTGCCAGCAGAGTTTTGAATAGTTGAAAGCATTATTGACAGAAGCACCAGTGTTAGTTCAGCCAGAATCAGGTAAAGAATTCATAGTTTACAGTGATGCATCGTTGAATGGTTTGGGCTATGTGTTGATGCAAGAGGGCAAAGTTATAGCTTATGCTTCGAGACAGTTAAAGTCACATGAAAAAAACTATCCGACGCATGATCTTGAATTAACAACTATAGTATTTGCGTTGAAGATTTGGCGTCACTATTTATTTGGTGAGAAGTGTCACATTTATACGAATCACAAGAATTTAAAATACCTGATGACTTAGAAAGAATTGAATTTGAGACAACAGAGATGGTTAGAATTACTAACAGACTATGAATTAGTGATTGATTATCATCTGAGTAAAGCTAATGTTGTTGCTGATTCTTTAAGCCGAAAGTCTTTATTTCCTTTGCGAGCAATGAGTACTCAGATAGATCAGTGTGATGACAGTTCGGTTTTGGCTGAATTGAAAGTGAGGCCAATGTTTATACGTCATCTTTGTGATGCTCAGAAAAGTGATGATGAGATAATGGCAAAATGAGACAATGTGGTTTGAATTCTGATTCAGAATTTCGAGTGGATAATGATGATTATTTGAGATTCAGAGATCGGATTTGTGTTCCGAGGAATTCAAATTTGATTCAGTTGATTTTCAACGAAGCTCACAATAGTTGTTTGGCTGTTCATCCGGAGAGTACAAAAATGTATAATGACCTGAAACAATTTTATTGGTGGCATGGTATGAAACGGGATATCTCAAAGTTTGTTTCAAGATGTTTAGTTTGTCAGCAAGTTAAAGTTGAACATCAGGTTCCATCTGGTTTGTTACAAACGACTATGATTCCTGAGTGGAAATGGGAGAGAATCACGATGGACTTTATGTCGGGATTGCCTTTATCTCTGAGAAAGAAAGATACAATCTGGGTGATAGTTGATAAATTGACGAAATCAGCTCATTCTGTTCCGGTGAGAATAGATTATTCGCTTGATAAGTTAGCCGAATTCTATATTTCTGAGATTGTGAGATTGCACGGGGTACCACTATCTATTGTATCTGACAGATTGTGAGTTTGTGAGACGTAAGCTTTTCCCCCCACTTCTCCACAAAATAATAATCCCAGTACAAAGGCCCTGAACATAACATCAATTAAATCAAATGTACTAAACGAGTAAAACACAGTCTAGTCAGAGTTGAATGGGACTATGCGTTTGACATGACAATGCTCAATTCTTTCTTTCTTTTTTTTTTTCTTATCTTCGGAGAATCCTTGCAGGATCATATCCTGTATCAATGTTCAAATATGTCTTGAAAAAAAATGTTGAACATGAAAATAGATTAAAGCATATAACCCAAGCAAACAAAACTTAGCTGAATTATTCACAAACAAATAAATATATGCCAATAAATGTCAAGAGAAAAACTCACAATCACAAGGGCGGTAATTGATTCATTCATACATCGATTCTCCTCCAAAAGATGACCGATCACGATACAAGCGCAAAGAAGAGCGACGAATAGGTTCAAAGAGACTACAGAGGCATGATCTGAAGTAAATAGTGTTTGCAACTTAGAAAATACAACAGCTAACTGTGATACCACCATATTGATCTCTTTTTTGTATCAAAATATACTTTACAACAAGTACATTTTTAATGTAGTTGTAATCCGAAGCTTTAGGCTGAGATTTTCCTTCAACACATAAAGAGTATCGAGACTCTATTACCTGTTTATATGCAAGAGCCATAGATACGGCACCTCTCATGAGACCAGCCCACCATATTATTATCTAAACAAAGAAATGCGAAGAAATAGTAATGTCAAATAACAATATTAATTGATTTGGAATAATAAATAAATAAAAATTTTAATGCCAAGAACACATACTTGTTCCCTTAAGCTTATATTTTCACTAGATGATTTATTTGATAAGTTTGATAAGTTTGCTAAATATGATGGGGGAAACACGAAAGCTGCTCTTTCGGCCATAACCAGAGCAAGTAGTATAGAACTAACCATAAGTGACGTTCTAGGCCTGCAAAAAAAGATGATGTGAGTATCCAATACGGATATGTTTAGTTTTTTGAAGTTCTTATTATTTTTTAATATTTTAAAGCTCCTTGGAGGGTCATATCCTTAGGTCCGAATATGTATTGGAAAGAGTGTCAGACATCAATAGTTCAAGAAAAAGAAGAGTTCATATAGCTTAGATTTCATATAATGCACGTTAGAAAAAGGAAATGCAAAAGAAGTTGTACTTCCTAGAGTCGAATAGAACATACCGATCATTTACTCTCCAAGTCGAAATGTCCAAGGCATCCATGCCGACATAAAGAAAGATAAAAGTCTCAGCAACAAATGACAAGGTAGCAAAAGTATGCCTGTGTTTAAACAAAAAGAACTGAATCAATTGTGGCATATGAAAAAAGCGTAAACATTTATTTGAGGCATTTTTTTTCTTCCAGATATTATGACCTTTATTGCCCTAAGATAACATAACAGAGACTATGTTAACGGATTTGGATATCAGTGCCAATTTACGTATGTGTCTGAAGTTGATATATTAAATGTTTATTAAAATTTTCATATATTTGGAGGATTTTTGGAGAGTCATTTCCACAAACAAATATCTAGATATGCATCAGACCCGAATACTAAAAATGAAGAGTAAAATGACATAGATGGAGAAAGCATACTTTGTAGTTACTCTTGAACTCTCAGTAACATTATGCCATGTATAATGTGACATCACAATCCCACAAAAGAATACTGTGAGAATGCCGCTCAAATAAAACAGCTGCAGGGAAGGCAACATTAAAGCTACTTAAAAACCACATTAGTCATCAAATTCAAAAGCTCATATGGAAAGGACGGGCTGCAAGGAACTGTCATGTTTCACTAAGAAGAGTCTTACTTCAGCCAAAATATAAGAAAGGTATGCCATAAGCATCATAAGAGCGAATTCTCGATCTGTTGAATGCCTGAATCATGTTAAAATCGAGTACATTGAATACATAGTTCAAGACTTCAAGGACATTGTACGATCAACATTGTACTGTGATAACCAAAAAAATAAATAAATAACATCCAAATGAAGTTCTATGCCAACTAAATACTTTTGTGTATAAGACATGATATAAACAAATATACGAACATGAATGAATATACAAACATTTCAAATTTTAAATAAAATAAATTATTTATGTATCAAAATATAGAAACATATATTTTCAATGAGAAAAAAAAAAGCACGAACATGGCATATATTCGGATTAGTGAATTGACATAGAAAACCTTTCTAGCATAAAAAACATACCTGCCAATATAGTTTATATGCATAAAGAACATTGTTTTTTTTTTCTATGAAATATAGTTTAAGTTTCAAATAAAAAAAAATCTAGGGTTTGAACAATAATAACGATTGAATTTAATATATATATTAAATATATATATGTCTTGATAAATATATTAAATACTCTTTTTTTACTTTATTTTTATAAAATTCAAAATATGAAATTACCAGTTCCACCATCGCCGATTTATAACGAGCTTGAAGCTCGGATAATCAATCGCTTTTGGTTCGGCAAAGCCTGCACCATGAGTCAAGGAGAAAAAATCAAGATTTATCTTGACACTAAAACCCTAGATTATAGTTAAGATATAGAAAACAACCAAAAAAATAAAAAAGAAGAGAAAGAGCAAGGGGCTCACCATTGATTCGGAGGCGGAGAGACAATAGAAATGAATCTACAAATCTTGCATTTGTTTGGCGAAAGTAGAGCGAATCGGAGTAGAGTGATTTGGGAGACGGCGGTAGCCAAAAGGTTTATAAGAGCCAGGGCTTTAAGGAGTCTAAGCTCGGCTTTAAAATGACACAACTCTCTCTGCCGTTGGATTGGTCGGCTTTCTGGAGCCAGGGCTTTTGGGCGCCTCATACAGTTCTTCTTCCACTGTAATTACCAAAAAAGAAAAAAAATATGACCCATCAGTTTTTCAATGAGAAAGAATCAATGAAAAGAACAGAGAGATGTGCAGATTCTTTTTACCTTAGCTCCCATGGTGAAAAGGGTTCGAAATTCGTTTCCTTTTGCAGTCTCAGGATTGGGTATCTTCTAGAGAGTACACGGCAAAAATGGAAGGAAGAACATTTTCATTTCAGATCATACATATCGAATAGCTAAACCCTAGAAGCCTCAATAGTGCGGTTTGGTAAGTGTTAGGGAATTGGGCTTTGAGATTATATTGGTTTAAGGGAATTTAACTAGATTTCAGCCCAAAATAAAAGATCTTTGGAACCGGTTAGGTCACCAATTTTTGGCCCATTTGGTTTAAATTAAATGAATTATAAAAATAAAAAAATATAAAAATATTTACAATTTTCAGTTCAGCCATTGATTCAACTATTTTTAATTTGTATTATCTTATGACATAGACCTCAGTATCAATTTTTAATGTTTACAATTCAAATATAATTTTAAATTTAAAAAAAATCAAACATATCAAATTAAAATATTGTTATAATATAATTAATTCTTTGTTAAAGCATATAAATTTAAAACCATATATATTTGAAAATTCTTTTAAGTAAAATAAGAGAAAAATACTTTAGTATGGTGAACTTGAATGGGTAATTTACTTATTTAAGTCCTCAAAATTATTAATTTGATTTTTTTTTTTTACTTTTTAAAATATATTCTTTAGTAGAGATTGATTACTCGTTTTCGAAATTGACAGGTATTAAAAGAATATTTATATCAATCCATCCTGTGAATTATAAAACTCAACTCGACAAGAACTTAAAAAACTTATTTACTTATTTGAATTGATTTGAAAAAATTAAATAATCCTATTAATTAACTCAAAATTTAAAAAAATTTAAATTAAATCAAAGTTTCATTCACCCTAATTACTTATTCCGGCAAGAAGGCTAGAGATATAACTTTAAAATTAATATGATCTCTTTTACAATTATATAAGAAATTATTTAATATATAAATTAAAAGACACTAATTAATCTAAACCCTAAACCCGTATCACCTAAACCCTAAATCATAAAACATAAATCCCTAACCCTTAACCCCTAAACCCATAACCACTAACCCATAAACCTTAAATCCCAAATCTTAAACCCCAAACCATAATCTCTAAACCTTAAAATAGTAACTCCTAAACCTTAAACTTTAAACCATAAACCATAAACTATAATGATAATTAATTCAATACTTTAAAATTAATACTATCTCTTTTACGATTATATAAGAAATTATTTAATATATAAATTAAAAAAAATCAGTCATATACCTATAGCGGCGTTTTTCAAAAAGCGCCGCTAATTCTCGATCTATAGCGACGTTTTTCAAAAAGCGCCGCTAATGCTCTATCAATAGCGGTGTTTTAAAAAAGCGTCGCTAATGCCACTAAAGCTCAATATAAAACAAAGGTCGTTGTGCTTAATTTTTTTTGTGGCGTTTTTCAAAAAGCGCCGCTAATGCTCGATCTATAGCGGCGTTTTTCAAAAAAGCGCCACTAATGCTCGATCTATAGCGGCGTTTTTAAAAAGCACCGCTAATGTTCAATCTATAGCGGCCTTTTTTGTCTAAACGCCGCTAAAATCTATTTTGCTGTAGTGACTTGAGCTTTATCCTGTTTAGATGACTCAATACATTGTATAATTGTATTCTCAATACCTTTAGCATCTAGGTGAATTTCAGCGTGTAACACTTATGACAAATAATTCTTACCCGATATGTCAAATGCCTCAAATTATAGTTTTGCAAGATTTAATATAGTGACAATTAATATAAAATAATGATGATAAATTATTAAGCATGGATTTATGATACTCATATAAAAATAATAATGGGAACCTTTAATTAATAATCCAAAAATAATGAAAATATATAGAATAAAGACAAATAACAATCAAATATCATTTTTTTTGTATTTACAAGAAACATGTATTTTATCTTAGAGTTGTTTCTTTGACAGATGTTACACGGTTGTTGATAACGTGTTACCAAATTATCAAACAAAGAGAACACTAAAAAGTAAACAATAGATTAAAACAAAAGAGAAATTTTTTCGTACAAAAAGGGGAAAAGACGGTCAGGTCCAAATCACCAGTCAAAGAGCTAGTAACTGAGAATGAGGCTAGAGAATTTCTAAAATTCTTAAAGCACAATGAGTACAGTGTTGTAGAATAGTTACATAAGCAACCGGCTCGTATCTCAGTGCTAGCTTTACTTTTAAGTTCGGAGGTACATTGTGAGGCATTAATGAAAGTGATGAACGAAACCTATGCCGCCAACGATATCTCCGTAAACAAGCTGGACCGGCTGGTCAGCAACATAAGCGCTGACAACTTCATCTTCTTTAATAATGATAAGATACCTCCAGGGGGCATGGGATCCACAAAGGCCTTGCATATCACTACCCGCTGGAAAGGGTATACGCTGCTAGGGGTGCTGATTGAAAACAGATCTGCATTAAACGTCTTACCCCTATCCACGCTAAATAGGTTGCCCGTAGATAGCTCTCACATGAAAACCTGTCAAAACATAGTGAGAGCATTCGACAAGACCGAAAGAAAGATGATGGGGAGAATTGAGATACCCCTCTTAATCGGCCCAAATACATACGAAGTGGACTTCCTGGTGATGGATATTAAGCCCTCCTAAAATTGCTTGTTGGGGAGGCTCTGGATTCATACTGCTGGGGCAGTGCCGTCATCGCTACACCAGAAGCTAAAGTTGGTAGCTGAGGGTCGGCTAATAATAATAAATACAGATGAGGATATTATCGCATCCGATCGTTAGAATTTATGAATGCAACTTTCATCGTCAAAGGGAATAAGATCACAGTGCCCAGAATATCCAAAACCACAAAGATGGGTCTGCAACTCACCGTGGGTAGGGGAGCCTTGCCTGGAAGAGGACTTGGAAGATGCCTGCAAGGAAAGGCCGAGGCATCAATGTTGAAGGACAAATGAGATCGCTATGGTCTAGGGTTTAAGCTAGACGCCATGCAAAGAAAAAAGGAGATAGAAAAGAAACAAGGAATGAGAAGGGCGAGATTGAGCTGGGGAGAAATCGAGTAGGAACCGATGACCTTTCCCCATATATCCAAAAGTTTCATATCAGGAGGAACTATTCACCCCAATAGGAAAATGCCAAGAAAGGAAACTACGGAAGAAATGTTAAGAAGCTTGAGCATCAATGCCGTATCCGAAGAAGGAATCGGGGAAGAGAATCTATCAAATATCGGCCCTTATGTACCTTGAAGCATTTTGAACAATTGGACTGCGAAAGAGATTCCTGTAGTTTTTAGAGCCAATACAGAGTAATATTCAAAACATGCTTATTGCTCTAAGCCTAATAGCAATAAAAGTCCTTTGTGAAATAGGCATATGTCCTAAATCTTTTCTTCAATAAAAATGCATTTTTTTGTGTATCATTTCGAGCAAATATTCTTTTATTCTTTTCATTCATAATCATACCATACAAAAATTATTCTTCGATTCTTTTATTCTGTGGATGTTTTTTTCTTTATCCATATAACAGGTCTTCGGATATCAATGATATGAGCGAAATTACTACTGACTCAGAATCTCCTTTTAAACAAGATTTGTGCACGGAAGATTCCCAAGATCTTAAAGATGTTCGAGACTGTAGTTTATCTCCTGATTTGTTGAAGATGGTAGAACAGGATGAGAAACAAATCTTACCTTAAAAAGAGTCAGTGGAAATTGTGAGCCTTGGAGATGAAAAGGAGGTGAAGATAGAAGCCTACATTACTGCGGAAACGAAGCAAGACCTCATTGAACTATTCCAAGAATTTAAGGGTGTCTTTGCTTGGTCATATCAAGACATGCCCGGGTTAAGTACTGATATCGTGGTACATCGACTCCCCATAAAGGAAGAATGCAAGCCGATTCAATAGAAACTCCAGAGGATGAGGCCCAATGTTTTGCTAAAAATAAAAGAAGAAGTCAAGAAACAATTCGATGTCGGGTTCTTACAATTAAATACTCAGAATGGGTAGCTAACATTGTCCCTGTCCCTAAGAAAGATGGAAAGGTACGAATGTGTGTAGATTACAGAGACCTGAACAAGGCCAGCCCAAAAGACAACTTCCCGTTGCCTCACATTGATACTTTAGTGGATAATACAGTAGGCTACTCAATGTTCTCCTTCATGGATGGATTCTCTGGATATATCAAATAAAGATGCATCCTGAAGACATGGAAAAGACCATATTCGTGACTTTGTGGGGAACTTTTTGCTATAAGGTGATGCCGTTCAGATTAAAGAATGCGGGGGCAACATACCAAAGAGCCATGGTAACCCTGTTTCATGACATGATGCACCAGGAAATCGAGGTTTACGTCGATGACATGATTGCAAAATCTCAAACGGAAAAAGAATATATACAAGTTTTGAGGAAACTGTTCTTGAGGTTGAGAAAATTTCAGCTGAAGCTTAATCCAACAAAGTGTACTTTTGGGGCTAGATCAGGAAAACTACTAGGTTTTGTAGTTAGCGAGAAGGGAATTGAGATCGACCCAGAAAAATTCAAGGCTATACAAGAGTTGCCTGCGCCGCGCACTCAAAAGGAAGTTCGACGTTTCCTAGGAAGACTAAACTACATTGCCCTGTTCATTTCACAGCTAACTGAGAAATGTGACCCCATATTCCGTCTCCTTAATAAACACAACACAGGCATTTGGGATGAAGAGTGCCAGAAAACTTTCGATAAGATCAAACATTACCTATCTAATGCCCCAGTACTGATGCCACCTAACCCGGATAGACCACTGATACTATACTTGGTAGTATTCGGGAATTCCATGGGATGCGTGCTTGGTCAACATGACGAGTCAGGAAGAAAAGAAAGAGCAATATACTATCTTAGTAAGAAGTTCACTGAATGTGAGACAAGATACTCTCCAATCGAGAAGTTATGTTGCGCTTTGATTTGGACAACTCGAAGGTTGAGACTGTACATGTTGTACCACACAACTTGGCTTATCTCAAAGTTGGACCCTCTGAAGTATATGATGGAGTCGACTGCCTAAATGAAAGGATGGCCTGATGGCAAATTCTGTTTTCTGAATTTGACATACTCTATGTGAACCAGAAGGCAGTTAAAGGATGCGCAATAGCTGACTTTCTAGCTAGTAGAGCTCTAGATAATTACGAGCCTTTGAACTTTGATTTCCCAAGAAGATTTGATGTATGTTGGAACCACCGAAGAAGACTCACAAAAAAGTCATTCTTGGAAGCTAAACTTTGACAGTGCCTCAAACGCTATGGGTAATGGAATTGGAGCAATCTTGGTATCCCCAAACGGAGATCATTATCCCTTTACTAGCAAACTGGATTTCGATTGCACGAATAATATGACAGAGTACGAAGCATGCATCATGGGCATCCGTGCAGCCATAGAACATAAAATCAAAGTACTAGAGGTTTATGGAGATTTCGCTTTGGTAATCTATCAAGTCAAAGGAGAATGGGAGACAGGAGATCCTAAGTTAATCAAGTATCGAAAGTTGGTTCTTGAGTTAATTAAGGATTTCGACGACATCACTTTCTATTATCTCCCACGAGATGAAAATTAGATGGCTGATGCCTTAGCTACTTTGGCTTCGATGGTCAGAGTGAACAAACAAGAGGATGTGCAGCCTATCCAGATGAGTATTTATGAAACTCCAGCTCATTGTTGCAACATCGAAAAAGAAGAAGAAAAGGATGATCACCCATGATACAACGATATATTATGATATGTGAAGAATCGTGAATACCCCGACCAAGCAACTGAGAATGATAAAAGGACTTTTGAGGAGGTTGGCTAATGACTATGTCTTGGATGGGGAGATCCTATACAAAAGGAGAAAAGATCAGGTGCTACTAAGATGCGTAGACGCTGTTGAGGCTAAACAAATCTTAGAAGAGGTCTATAAGGGTGCTTGCGGGACACATGCCAATAGTTTTACAATGGCCAGGCAGATCATGAGATTCGGGTATTATTGGTCCACCATAGAAAGAGATTGCATCAATTACGCCAAGAAATGCCACAAGTGTCAAATTTACGGAGATAAAATCCACATACCGCCTTCACCTCTTCACGTTATGACTTCTCCTTGGCCTTTCTCCATATGGGGCATAGATGTCATTGGGCCAATTTCGCCTAGGGCTTCTAACAGGCATCGATTCATCTTCGTGGTCATCGATTACTTAAACGAAATTAGCAGTCAGTAAATTCTTAAAGAAAGAGATCATATGTCGATATGGAATGCCAGAAAGGATCATATATGACAACGCATTAAATTTGAACAACAGCACGATATCAGACGTCTGCAGTCAGTTCAAGATCAAACATCATAACTCATCACCATATCACCCAAAAATGAATGGTGCAGTAGAGGCGACCAATAAGAATATCAAGAAGATCATGGGGAAAATGACTGAGACTTATAAAGATTGGCATGAGAAGCTACCGTTCGCCCTCTACGCCTATCGAACATTCGTCAGAACCTCAACCGGGGCAACGCCTTTCTCTTTGGTTTATAGAATGGAGGCAGTTGTACCCATTAAAGTGGAAATTCTCTCTCTTCGAGTTTTGACAGAAGTAAAGTTGGATGAAGCGGAATGGATCCAATCCTGATATGATCAGCTAAACTTGATTGAAGAAAAAAGGCTGAAAGCTATCCGTCATGGTCAGATGTACCAAAAGCGAATGATGTGAGCTTACAAAAAAAAAGGTTTTTCCTAGAGAATTCCATGAGGGGGACCTAGTGTTGAAAAATATCTTGCCCATACAGAAGGATTTTAGAGGGAAATAGATGCCAAATTGGGAAGGACTTTATGTGGTAAAGAAGGCTTTTTCTGGAGGAGCACTAATTCTGACGGAGATGGATGGTAAGAGCTAACCAAACTTAGGGGTTGGAAACATTTGAGAACAGAAAATCAGAATGATGACTATTTCTTTAAATTTTCTGTTCAAGCTACCAACTGAACAAAAAGACATGGTAGCACGTCAGTAATTGAACTTGGACGAACATCGAGCAATGATAACCTAAACATTAAAAAGGGATCATTCTCATGCATTCATGTAAATATCATCCATACACATCCAATTAAGAGCATTTGATTCATACAGATCATGACATCCTAATCATTTGGCATAAACATAAGCATAAGAAATCGAGTCTACAAGACATGTCCCCCAAAGGACGGTGTAGCAATATCGAAACAACGAATCTCATTTTCATAAAGCAACAGAGTAGATTTAAGCCATCAGTCTTATCTCCCTGAAGTTGCAGTGGAGCAAACTGAAGACAGTTAATCCTATCTCCCTGAAGTTGCAGTGGAGCAGATTAAAACGACAAATCCTATACCTCTGAAATTGCAGTAGGTTGGATTGAATTTACCATACAAGTCTTATCTCCCTGAATTTGCAGTGGAGTAGACTGAAGATAGCGAATCTTATTTTCCTGAAGCTGCACTGGAACAAATTGAAGCTATAAATTATAGATCTTATCTCTCTGAAGTTGCAGTAGAGTAGATCAAAATAAACCTTATCTCCCTGAAGTTGCAGTGAAGCATGTTGAAGTTACAAGTCTTATCTCCCTGAAGTTGTAGTGGAACAGACTGAAGATAGCGAATCTCATTTCCTGAAATTGCAGTGGAACAGATTGAAGCTATAAATCACAGATCTTATCTCTCTAAGTTGCAGTAGATCAAATCATGGAAAACCTTATCTCCTTGAAGTTGCAGTGGAACAAGTTGAAATCACAAGTCTTACCTTCCTGAAGTTGCAGTGGGGAAGACTGAAGATAGTTAATCCTATCTCTCTGAAGTTGCAGTGGAGCGGATTAAAACGATGAATCTTATACCTCTGAAGTTGCAGTAGATTGGATCAAATCTACCATAGCGAATCTTATCTTCTTGAAGTTGCAGTGAAGCAGATTGAAGCCACCAGCCTTATTTTCATGAAGTTGCAGAGAAGTAGGTTGAAATTACCAATTCTTATCTCTTTGAAGTTTCAGCAGAGAAGATCAAACCTGCAAATCTCTTCTCTCTGAAATTATATTCGAGCAGATCGAAGTATCAATTCCTACACCCCTAAAGATGCGGTGGAATGGAAGGAGGCTACTTGAAGAAAAGAAGTGTCAAGAAGTCAAGATTCGGCAAAATTGGTGTTTTTAAAGTCTTTGCTCCATTCTCGTTACACGACAACGAGCAAAGAGGGGCAACTGTAAGGACTAATTATTGCCCGGGCCCAAATCAGAAACGAAAACAACAAAAATAAGGTCCAAAAAAAATCCTACAGTCCATTACAAATACTAGGGCTTGATTAGCCCAAATTAAAACCCAAGACCCAATTACAGCCCAAATTTCTCTGTGGCCCAAAAATTAAAATCAGAAGAAGCTAGGTTTTTTTGAAACCCTAACGCCGCAGGCTTCCCTCGGTTGTCATGCCCGCGCCTCGTCCCAAGGAGCCTCGTCCCGAGACTCCCCCCTGATGTGCCCTCTACACCTTGCATGAAAATGGCAAAATCGCCTTTCATCCACTTCGTTGACCCTCGAAGATATCTGCAAAGAACAAAGAAAATAGCATCACAAATACAGTAGTAGAGAAAAAAGCAGGGACGAAACTAATATTGTTTTTTCCTTTTCATTCGGCTATATGAAAATCGAAAACAACAATGTAATATTACCACGCACACAGAGCGAAATACAAAAAATCGAATATCAAATACAAGAATAGAAATTCGAAAACAAAATATCAAAGGTGCTTCTATTTTCTTTTTTTCTTTTCTTTCTTATGCTTTTCGAGAAAATAAATAAAAAATAACGAAAATCTCACCCTGACGTTCTTCTCCTCCTCCGTCGTAGTTGCTAGCGACGAATACCCAAGAACCCTTCCGGGTTCTAATGAGGATTCAAAGGGGCAACAAAAAGGATGTATTTTACCCCTTTTTATAAAATAGGTCTGATCTTTAAAAAAAAAAAGAGGAAAATGAACTGAAAAGGGAATGAAAGGGGCCAATTTTTCACCTCCGGCCACCGCATACGGCGGTGGACCGTCGACGACGCAAGAGGGTCTAAACCCTAGCAGAGGAAGGAAAGGAAGGGCCTCGTTTTCAAAACCAAAGTCGACTCGTTTTTTAAAAATAATAGTTTCCACAATATTATTTACCCTTTTTTGGTAAAGAAATCAGATCACTAGTTGTCTTAATATCTCGAAGTTTAAGATTCAAACATTTCCTCTACTAGCTTTAATTGTCACAAAAAATATATATATATTTCTTCATCCAAATTGGGCCTAATTTTGTTCCCTTCATAGTTACAATGTGTAAGCTCCAAACACAATGTTACAGACGTACATTTCTTAATATCCATTGCAATTAAAATATGAATGGCAGGTTACCATTCCATACTAATTAAATTCACAATCCTATGTCAAATACAATTTCCAAGTTGTGTGTAACTTTTCCTTTTCTTTTATAAATATAATATCATAAAATGCCGTGAATTATTTTCAATTTTATTAAAGGATTTATGATTATAATCAAAGGTAAAACTAAAAATATTGATAAACGGGGTCCAAATGTGCATATATAGGTCGGTATATTGTGACTTTGGGAATGTACCCCAAAAAGCAAAATAAAATAATAATAATTTTATTTTATTATCAAGAATCAAAATGCAATTATTAAAATTCATACCCGTCAACGGACACATAACAATTTTGAAATGCTAAAAAAATATTCTAACTTATTTTTTCTTTTATAACCATATAATGGGAGATATATTACTAAATACAATAATTAATAGAAATGTATCCAGCTGTTCAAGAGATAAATAGAGATAATTAAGTTAATAATAATGACTGAGTTTAAACTTAATAAATTTAGGATTTGTTTAATAGGGATAAAATGTTTTCCGTAAAATATTCTCAAATGCTTGATAAAGTAAAATATGTTAGGTCAATGAAAAAAGTTTTGTTAGCCAATGGAAAAGGTGATGTTTTTTCAATAAAACAATTTATGTTAAAAAGTCGATAAGTCGTTTTATAAATTTTCGGGTTAAGATTTACTCTGTTACTTTTTCATTCATTAATATTCAATACAATGATCATCATGTATATGACTCGTGTAAAACCCATCTATTAAATGTGAAAATCAATTTGTGAATGTTATTTAAACATGGATATTAGATATTAATGGATGAAAAAAATAATAATAGAGTAGAACTAAACCCAAAATTTAATGCCAAATATTCTCTCTCTCGCCCGCCTTTCTCCCTTGCCATGCTATCACCAACTCCTTCATCAGTGCTGTCACCTCCAGTTAAGATCTGATTTCATCTTCCCACATCAGATTTCAAGATACTACATTCTCTCTCTCTCTCTCTCTCTCTCTCTCTCTCTCTCTCTCTCTCTCTCTCTCTCTCTCTCTCATTCATCACTCAACCATTTTAAGTATATGATATACTGTTGTAAAGGTCTCATAGAGTAAATTATGAAACCATAATTTTATAATTCAACTCTTTACCTTTACCTAATGAGAATATGCCTTAAAGTTCCCATAAATTACAATTTTTCCAACAATCCCCCACATGAATGAAAATTGATAGTTTTATTGAAAAACATTAACTCGATGTGGTGATAAAATCTATGATCAATAGTTGCATAGGATAGGTAGGTATCCTCCCTTGAACCTTCCACTGTGAAAGTATATTTACTTTACTAGCTGAGCAATAGACGAGATGTTCTTAAATTGTTCTGTCGTTTGTGTAAACAATGATATACCTCACACAACTACCTCTCTGGCAAAGTTTTAGTTCTTATGGGTATGTTCATATAGCCGTGAACATCTCCTGGTTCTACAAAAGTTTGAGATAACTATGCCCAATAGTCTCCACGAAGCGGCCCCACTTCACTCTCATAAAGGTGACTTATGTTATTCGGCTCACCGAAACACACAACAGTCATTAAAAGCATTGCTTAACCTATCTCATTTTTAGTCACTGTATGCATCATAGGAACGCACTTGGGATAAGTGCCCCCATAGTGACCTCACAAGGTCTATGCAATTTGGTTGTCCCTTTGAACCTAGTGCCTTTTATGTTCATAGGTTTTAGTGTCATTCCTTTCGATGTTTTATCAACATGATCTCAATTTAAGCTTTTAGTTAGCGGATCCGCAATGTAATCTTTTTGATTTTACAAAATCAATAAAGATAACTTTGTTTGAGATTAGTTGTTTAACGGTATTGTGTCGATGACACATATGTCTCGACTTACCATTATATGTTACGCTAGCAAGACACCCCCACACTTTCAAGTGGTTGTAGGATGGTTTTCTACCTTTCCATAACTCATATAGTGTCTTGTCCCTTTTCTTGTGGGGCGTCTTATTTAAAAGGTAATTAACTCATGGAAAAGCTCCCCTCACATTTCTGTGATAATCTAGAGCTTCCCAACAATGTGTTCATCTTTTCCTTTAAAATCTGATTTTTTCGCTCGACTACTTAATTAGATTGAGAAGAGTATGATGATGTTACTTCATGAATAATGCCAGGTTATGTACAGTATTCAAATGATTCAACAGATTCACCACGACGATCACTTCTCACCATCTTAATCTTTTTTATTAAGATGGTTTTCAAATGATCAATTTAATTCTGATACAAACTCGGTTCGGTGATGATTCGAGTCGTTTAGATTGACGTTCTTCTTGGAGTTAAGGCTGAAATTGGCTAAGTATAAGTTTTAAAACAAAGGATTTCTAGTATTTTAAATATATTAAAGGCTAAGGTTTAGCTAATAACAAAGATAGGGATATTTTGATGTTGGTAATTCGAATGGAATAGTTTAGGCTTAAGGTTGAAGAGTGAACCAATACTATAGGACAATTTTGACCCGAAACTTATAACAACACTTAAGGTGGATAGAAAGATAGGTAAACCGTGACCCACTATCTATATAGAGATAGGAACCAATTAGTATAAGGGTGAGCGCTACACTGGTTAAGGTGATAAGTTCAAATGAATCAAATTGACGCCATAAGAATAACTTGATAAGTCAATTGAGTCACAAAAGAATAAAGAGAGTTGAATAACTCACAATTGGTATAATGTTCATGAAAAGAGTCACAAGTTGTACCTTCAAATGTTTACAAAAACAACTATTTATAGGCTCTAAAATGCCTATTGAAATTCAGCATCTAATGGTGTTCACACTTGACAGTAACATGTTCACACATGAGGATTAATTACATTCATGAACCCCCTTAAATACATATAAATGGTTGTTCCCTCTCTTTTCATGGTTCATGGACGTTCATTCCTTGTATTGGCATGTATTTGGACGTTCATGCACCTCATTGAATGATATTCATACATGTACTTTAGCTTGAAGATTCAGATTCTTCCTCCCTTTGCTGTGCATGAATTCTTAGCATAGCTTCAAGTGACTTGTATGATCACCAAAAGTCTCATTCATCTCCTTGGTCCGTTCATGCACTTGCATGGAACATGCATTCTCATAAATAGGCACTTTAATGGCATGTAGGTTCATGAACTAGTTACATGCATCTTGCAGATTCATCCTCCATAATGTGCATGCATGTTACCATTCATTGTGCCGTATTAATTGTTGAATTCTTTCCTCTTAGACGTTCATGCATATAGCTCATACATGAACATGAACCAAATGGTCACATTAAGCTCCCATCTTACCAAAGTCCATGAATATGAATGTTGCATTGAATTTGGTCAATAACAAACACATGCACCATTGAATCTGCCCCTTTGTATTTGAATGATCAGCAGCCAATGTGAACTACCTGTAAAAACACATTTAAACTCGGTTTAAACACAATTTAATTTGTTTGAATTAAAGACATCTAAACTAAGACATATTTAAAACATATATCGAAGATGTCCTAAATTATGACATAATTAAAAACCCTTGTTAAAGATGTTCAGATTATGACATAATTAAAGACTTAAACTAATTTTAACTAAATAACTAAAATGGATAAAAATCCTTATTTTCGAATAGCCAAATTAACAAACCGAAATTAAAAGCTTCATTTTGCACTTGGGCCCCTCGTGCTTGGGCCAATTCCGATGTCATCGAATTGTATCATGACGTGATGTGGCCGGGATCACATTATACCCTCCCTCTTGAAAACGATTTGTCCTCAAATCGGGGCATTTGCTCGCGAAAAACCTTTCTAGATCACGACCCCCTTTATTCATAAACCTGACAAAGTCGCTTCCAAAAATGTGAGAATCACTAATGGTTCAAGAAGAAAGTATGTTAATCGCATGCCCTTCCTCTTTAGAAGGGAACCATTGCAAAGTGTCACCTACACAAGAATGAAATAAATTAGTGACACTTTGAACTATAAACACAAAATAACTTTTCAGAATCTTATTCAAAAATTGAACATATGTACCAATGTCGGGATCAAAAACAAAAGTTGATTTTACCTTTCCGCAATGAATTAAAAATTTAGCACGCAATCCAGTGTCGAAATCAAAAACATGAGTTGACCTTACCATTTCAAAATGAATCAAAAGTTCTTTCGATGGTAATATACTAGAATCATGAAACATTCGTGAATTATAATTTTGGACAACAAAAGTCCATGACTCAAATCCTTTGAACAACGATGTAGAACCAAAGCCTTGATTTAGCATTTGCAACTTATCACAATTCAACAACTTTGTTTTCAGATTTAAAGTCAAAACATCAAGCAAGCACAAATGGTTCACACATATATTCACACGAAATTTAAAGTACTGGATTTCTCCCATTAATAATTCAGAATAACATAGCTTTCGATGGTCAGTCTCGGCAATCAAAATCCCTTGGGTCAAATCCCTTGATCAATAATAAAGAACAATAATCACTAGGATCAAAGATAAGGTTTTTGCTTACCATTTCAATTTGATGTGACAATTTCAAGACTGGCATCATAAAAAGGACACAATACAATTTTAATTTATTATCATGCAAAACATGTTCAAACCTTTTAAACCACAATATGGAGCAATTTCCAAAATCATAAATTGGATTTTGACTTTGCAAGCCAACAAGATTTACAGACTTTGTTTTCGAATAAAATGATAAATCATCAAACAAGAAAAGATTATTCACATAGAATTTACGATGCTCAATTTTCCCTAATAACAGACCAGAATATCAAACTCCAGGTTTGAACACACAAGTTAAACAACGAGGGTTTTAGCATACTCATAGTCAAACAAGCAAACCCTTTAAATTTCATTTGAACAGATTCACGCAAACATAGGAATTTCACACTAAAAATTAGAGAATTCACATGATCAGCACAAACAAACAGATTAGATGTCAACTTTTTATCACACAAGTCCAAATTTTTTTTGTGTTGTTTTAATCTTGCTTCATCATCGAACTTGCCAACACCATATAAGTCATGAGAAAAATTCTTCAAACCATCATCCTAATCAAAGTCATCATCAATCAGAAATTGATACTTAGACAAATCAAGATAGGAAGTTCTTTTACTCACTAAGTCTTCGACAAGCTCACCATTAACATACACATGAAATTGTTAAGACTCGACTGACATAGAACCCTTACAGTGCTTATCTTTAAGCGTTGACGAACTAGGGTCATTTTCATTCTTACTTTTCTCAATCTAATTAAAATTGCCTCTCATCGGGAAGGTAATGAAGCTGGAACTTATTAATCAAATCTTCGGAAACTTGAAAAGAAACAACACAAGAAAAATTCACATGTTGGTTAGTGAATACATTCCTTACTTTTTCTTGTTCTCTTGCATCTTTTTGTGTCATTTCTTCAAGCTCTCTTTCTTTTTCCATAGTTTCTTTTATTTTTGAAAACTCAACGACTCTCATTTCTTTTTCAACAACACTCGTTTCTTCCACACTTTCTTTTATCTCTTCGTTCGCAATCTCTTTTTCAATTTTCTTTTCTTTCTCACATTCTTTTCCGCTCTCATTCTCTTTTTACGCTTTTTCATTCTCTTTTTCTTTTTCACATGCTTTTTTGATTTCATTACAAAAGGAAGACAACAAGAAGAAATCATCAAAATGAGAAGCCTTTCATTGAGAATAAGAGGAAGGGTATTCATATAAAAGACGATCATCTCTTCAAGATTGAATCTTCATGGATGAATATCCTGATGTATACGACGAATTGCTTGAATCTTCTCGTTTGCCACCATAATAGGCTTCAAACTCAAAACTTGTTTGATTTCGTCTCGAATTCCTTGATGAAGGGGAATCACGATAAGAATCTCTTCTAACAAATTCACTAGAAGTGGGTCTCTGTGATGTTCTTATCTCCGTCCCTCGACTTGGATAAATTCGCTCCAGTTGGGCTCTTGCTCGCTGGCCCCGCTCTTCGACACGATCCAATCATTTTTGCAATGGTTCTAGTTTTCTATCAAACAATCGGTCCATCTCTTGTATCACATATTGAAACTCCGATTCTGAAAACTCTTCTCGAAACATGATTTTATTGCACAAAACCTCACTAGTCACTCGAAAAGAAAAGAAATAATTTTAGCACTCACATTCATGTTTACACTCGATATAAGGCTTTTTCTTCACTCGGTTGTGCTCACACACTTGTGCCTTTTACCACTCTATTCTTTCTCTCGTGATTTCGTAAAAGTCTCTTTATGACTATTTCACTGTTTATAGGGTCGGCTTCAAAGTTGTTTACAAGGGCTATATTGTAGAGGGTGTAAGGTAGGTTGAAACAAAATTAAAATTCAGGTTTAGGTATGGCGTGTAGGATGGTAGATGATGAAGATGAAGAGGAACTTTGTTTATCAAGAATACAAGAAAAAAAAATGAATATGAACTTCAACTCTTTTTTTTTCCTTTTTTTTAACTTCAACAAATTTTTTTATTATTATACTTCGATTTTTTTTTTGTTCAATTACAATGAAATGAATACAATAGAGAACTCTTGATACAAAATAATAATTTTATTCTTTCGAAACTTTTTTTTCTTTTTTTTCACGAACCTATTTCGGGATAACTACGAATGTCGGTACTTCTCATTTTAGTAGCTTTGATACCAAATGATGCGAACTCGCTTTGGTGATGATTCAAGTCGTTTAGATTGCCCGATCATAAAATGGATAAGTATCGTTCTTCTTGGAGTTAAGGCTGAAATTGGCTAAGTATAAGTTTTAAAATAAATGATTTCTAGTATTTTAAATATAGTAAAGGCTAAGGTTCGGCTAATAACAAAGATAGGGATATTTTGAAGTTGGTAATTTGAATGGAATAGTTTAGGCTTAAGGTTGAAGAGTGAACCAATACTATAGGACAGTTTTGACCCGAAACTTATAACAACACTTAAGGTGGATAGAAAGATAGGTAAACCGTGACCCATTATCTATATGGAGATAGGAACCAATTGGTATAAGGGTGAACGCCACACTTGTTAGAGTGATAAGTTCAAATGAATCAGATTGACGCCACAAGAATAACTTGATAAGTCAATTGAGTCACAAAAGAATAAAGAGAGTTGATTAACTCACAATTGGTATAATGTTCATGAAAAGAGTCAAAAGTTGTAACCTTCAAATTTTTACAAAAACAACTATTTATAGGCTCTAAAATGCCAATTGAAATTCGGCATCTAATGGTGTTCACACTTGACATTAACATGTTCACACATGAGGATTAATTACATTCATGAACTCCCTTAAATACATATAAATGGTTGTTCCCTCCCTTTTGATGGTTCATGAACATTCATTCCTTGTATTAGCATGTATTTGGACATTCATGCACCTCATTGAATGATATTCATGCATATACTTTAGCTTGAAGTGTCAGATTCTTCCTCCCTTTGCTGTGCATAAATTCTTAGCATAGAAGAAAGCTTCGAGTAACTTGTATGATCACCAAAAGTCTCATTCATCGCCTTGGTTTGTTCATGCACTTGCATGGAACATGCATTCTCATAAATAAGCACTTTAATGGCATGTAGGTTCATGAATTAGTTACATGCAACTTGCAGATTCATCCTCCATGATGTGCATGCATGTTACCATTCATTGTGCCGCATTAATTGTTGAATTCTTTCCCCTTGGACATTCATGCATATAGCTCATACATGACATGAACCAAATGGTCATATTAAGCTCCCATCTTGCCAAACGTCCATGAATATGAATGTTGCATTGAATTTGGTCAATAACAATTGGACTTGCATTGCATTGAATTTGGTCTCGGATTAGAGAATTGCAAAATAATAAAATCTTTCTTAAGATTATTGGACAAAACACGTTAGCGAACAAAAATATATAAGTATAAATAAACAAATATTTATATATATAAAATAAAATAAATTGAATATTTTTTTTGTAAATTATCGGATATGAAAAACCAATAAATAGCATAACAAAAACCAGAAATCAAAAAGAAGAAATAAGTTTTACTAGATGTTGAGGCCTGTTTTACACAATTTTCTTAAGGCAGATTTGACCGCTCCTATGGTACCTGGAGAAACATTGGTCGAATGTCTCCTAGGATACAACAACACGATGATCGAAGCAGTAGCACCTCTGTAGTGATCAACAAACAAACGATGACTTTTTCTATCACCGAAACTTTGGAAAATATAGAGAGGAAAAGAGAAGAATTTTGGAGAGAAAATAATCTCAGTGTGAGAGAGTGAGATTGAGAAAAAAATTTTGAAGAAGTCTTAGCCTTTTATAGGCATTCAATAGTGGAGGAATTTTAGAAATATCCATGTATAAGGAGACAAAATTTGCATTTAAAGGGGCAATTAAATCAATTTAATTAAAATCAAATCAAATTGACTAGAATCAAATAAAATCAGGATATAAGTCCTTTCAAAACAGATTTTGTATATATTTGCTAAGAAAAAATAAATTTCTTGTTGGGCTAAAATATCCACAAGCCCATTTTGGGCTCGACAGGTCCTAACATTTTGTGTCGCCCACGTCGTGCCCACCCCAACCCCGACGAATTTGGACCTACACCCTCCTGCGCGCGAGGCAAGGTTCCAAGCTTAATCATTCAATCACCCTTTTCAAGTGGATTCTCTCATATATATATATATATACACATATACATATCACACTTGGTCTTTAACCAATATGGGATCTAAGCTTTTCTTTTTCTCAAAAAATATTCACAAGTAGCTTACTTTAAATATCAATTTTTCATTCATCACTCAACCATTTTGAGCATATGATATACCATTGTAAAGGCCCCATGGAGTAAATTATGAAACCATAATTTTATGATTCAACTCTCCACCATTACCTATTGAGAATATGCCTCAAAGTTCCAATTATGTATACGACTTGCAAACATATATTCCAAACATAGGAATAAACATAACAATTAATCTTTCAAAAATAATTAAATCAACGGATTGTTTGAGTTTGATTAAAGGTGAATATTTTATTTTTTAGTAGTGGTCTAAACCAATCAATGGAAGGAAATGTTTCTCGGTTATGAAAATATTCATATTGCGTTTTTTTCATTTTTAAAAATTGATATGAAAGTTAACTATAGCTTTAATTAAAAGGGTTATGAAAGCTCGATGAAACAAACAGAAAATGCCAAGAGGGGGGTGAATTGGCTTTTAAAAATTTGGTGAAAGCAAAGGAAAGAATGGAACAAAGAACACAAAAAATTAAGAGTGGTTCGGCCCCAATTGCCTACTCCACTACCTTAGCTTTCCACCACTAAGGATTTTTCCCAAATTCATTAATTTGTTCAACCTTTGAGGACAAGGTTTAACCTTAGTACTCCTTAAGATTTCTACCCCAAATCTTAAGTTTCAAAACCTCTCAAAGAGATACAAATGAGCAAACAAAGAAACAATCCTTACAAGATAAATTTGTTTGCAAATTGAAGCACAAATACAATGAGATACACTTAAGCAAAAGAAAATAGATAAGCTCACAGGTGTATGTAGAATAATATTTAAGCTCTAAGATTGTTTGATTGATGATTTTTGCTTGAAAGTACTTTCTTAGTTGTTGTAGGACTTTAAAAGATGGTATTTATACCCCCTAATAGATTTCCAGCCGTTGAGGTTGTTGGTGAAGTTAATATGGCCGTTGAGGATGTAAAACCAGGATTTTATTTCACCTGCAACTACGAATATCGATATCTCCAAAAAGGGTATCAATATTTTTTGTCATAAATGCTAATTCAGTGACTGTTGTAATGAAATAATCGATACTTCAAAAATATTTTATCGATACTTCTTGAAATAGGTATCGATACCGGATCAATACTTTGTAGGGTTTATGAGAAATATAATACAATTCTGGTATCATTTTTAAAAAAGGTATCGATTATTTTCAAAAAGTATCAATACCAAATATGTTGGTATCAATAATTTTTAGGGTTTTGACAGAATGCCTTTTTGGTCTCAATTTTTCTAAGGGTATCAATTATTTTAAAAAATTGTCGATACTTGGCCAAATGGTATCGATACTTTTTGGCCTAGAGCAATTCTGACTTGTTTGAAAATCGTTTTGATGTGTTAAAATGATTTTAACTTAATTGAGACAATTTTCACTTGGTTAAAAGCATTTTCACTTGATTTTAAAATTGTTTCAAAATTTTCTAAGAGTTTATTGTAAGTATTCGAAGTTTTATTGATTGGAATTCAAATTTATTCTAAGAGTTTATTATAACCAATATCAAATAGAAGAAGTGTAGTTCTATACGGCCCTCATTCTCTCGCCCCCCCTAAATCCCCTTATTTTGCCACTGTATTTATTTCTTCAACAAGTGATAGGATTCGGGTCACACAAATTCTAACAACAATTAAACTTAATGTACCATTCTTGTGAAACTTGTTTAAGTCCATATATTGACTTATTGAGTTTACATACCATATGACATTTTCCTTCAACTAAAAAACATTTAGGTTGGTCTATATAAACTTCTTTCTCGACATCTCTATTTAGAAAGGTTATTTTCAAATTTATTTGGCATAACTCTAAATCATAATGGGTCACCAATGCACTAATGATTCTTAAGGAGTCTTTCTTAAAGGATGTTGAAAAAGTCTTTTTGCATTCAATACTCATCACTATTTATGGCTTGTGAAAACAAAATTGGATCTTTATTGATTCCAATATCAAAATCTGATTCTTGCAAATAAACCACATAATCATTAAGAAATATCAATTTTATCTCTTTGAGATTTTTGTAATGGAATTATTTGTGGTTCATTTTCATCATGCCTTTGTGAGTTAGTTTCTTTTAGGGTCATTTAAGTGTTGTGCAACATTATTAAGGCATTCGTTAATTGTTGGAACAACAATTGTAATAGTTGTGGATAAAAGAACATTTATAGGTGTAGAAAATTCTACTCTAATTTCTTGAATTCCCACAACTTGTTTTGAAGCACTCCCATTAACTTCACCGTTCTCAAGAAATATACCATTACTAACTTCTACAATTCTTCGACAATGATTTGGTACGTAAAACTTATATCATTTATATTTCTCTAGATAATCAATAAAGTATCCACTTATCATACAATAATCTACTTTTATTTCATTTAAATTATATATTCTTATTTTCGTTTGACAACCCCAAACATGTAAGTGTCTTAGGTTAGGTTTCCTTCTAGTCCACAACTTGAAAGGAGTTTTTGAAACTACCTTACTAAGAACCCTATTTAATAGACATGTAGTTTGGGGTGAGAAAAACTCAATTCGAAAAAATTTGAAAATTTTTTTAAATTTCGAGTTAATCGAATCGATTTATTTGAGTTTCGAGTTCGAGTCGAGTTGAAATTTACAATTTGAATAATTCGAATAACAAATTGGTGTAAATACACTCCTTTGGTCCCTGTCAATTTTGAAAATGAGCAAATTGGTCTCTCTCAATAAAAATTAAAACAAATTTAAAAATTCAAAATATATTTATATTTTAAAAAATTTATAAAAGTTTTAAAAAAATTCAAAAGAATATATAAAGAAAGTTAAATTTTTAAATTTTTTCTAAAATAATAATTTTGAGGATCTAAATTAATTAATGATTCAAGTTTATCATACTAAATTATCTTCTTCTTCTTTTTATTTTACTTTGAAAAAGTTTTCAAATATATATGATTCCAAATTTATGTGCTCTAACATGGAATTAGTTATACTATAACATGATTTTAATTTGACATGTTTAATTTATTTAATTTAACTCGAACAATTTCATTCGATTCGACTCGACTCGACTCGATTCGAAAAAATTTTAAATCGAGTTAAGATGATAAAATAGAATTCGTCAACTCAATTAACTAAAAAAATTTTTTACTCGATTCGATCGAACGCTGACCCCTATGTATAGTAGTTTTGAGTGCATGCATCTACAATGAAATAAGTAATGTCTTAACCATATTCAGTAAAATCAGATCATGCCTTTGTGTCACACCATTTTATAGAGGTTTGCCCAGCATAGATTGGTCATCTTGTAAGAAACAGACATGTTTACATCTAAAACCAGTAACATTTTACATGGAACAACATCATCTGTTAGCTTTAGATGAAAGTTCTCTTCTTGAGGATCCTGAACCTTATCGAAGGTTGGTTGAGAGGTTAATTTACCTCATCATTACTAAACCTGATATTTGTCATTAAGTTCATTTGCTATCTCAATTCATCCATCAATCTCCACAAAATCAGTAGTTTGCAGCTGTTGGTATTTTGTGCTATCTCAAGCTTACACCAAGCTAAGGAATTTTCCGTTCTTCCTCAAGTGATTTGTCGCTCAAAGTTTTATCAGACTTAGATTGAGCTAGTTGTCCACTCATACGTTGCTCTATTAGTAACTTGTTTTGCTTTCTTTGCCCATTGAACTATCACTTGAAAAAGCAAGAAACAAGTAACAATGTCTTGCTCTTCAGTTGAGGCAGAATATCGTTCTATGGAAACTGCTGCTTTTGATGCGCATGTTTCTCATTCAGAAACAATTCCATTGTTTTGTGACAGCCACCAATAATTCAATTTACCAAGTACGGACAAAGCATGTTGAGGTGGACTGTCATTTTATCCGTGAGTGCATTCAACAGGGTATGCATGATTGTCATCACATTCCTATGTAAAATCAACTTGAAAATGTGCTCACAAAAGGCCTTGCGTACTTGTCAGTTTAACTTTTTTAATTTCTATGTTGAGCATTCGACGCCTCCGTGCTCCAACTTTTTAAGGGGCGTAATAATGCACGTGAAATTTACAAGGACTTATCAAGTCAAATGCAATTTTTATCTTTATGGCTATTTTTAAAAAAAAATTAATTTTACTATTTACTTTTATTTCATCTTCATGGCTATATATATAAGAGCATCTTGCTCTCTCACAAATATATTAATTAGCTGTCATAAAAAAAATTCATATTTTGACTTTTCGCCCTAAAAAGATTTCAATTTTGACATTTTATTATTCAATTTTTTCCTAAATATTTCTTATAATTTAAAAACTCAATGAAATAGTTTTTAAATATACTTTTTATAAAATTTAATTAATTAAAATATTCAAAGTAATTAGGTCAAAACTTAGACTTTTTTTTAATTGAGACAAAGGGAATACATTTTTGTCTGTATCTTGCTTCTCTATCTTTAATTTGGTCAAAATGTTTTATTTATATTATTATTAAAAATTCGGGATATTAAAAATCTAGATTTTGATATGAAATATGGTAAATTATCTTGTGAACCACTCTAAATAATAGACATTTTTATTTTGGTTATCTCGAATTTGTTTTATTAATTTGGTCAATCCAAAAAAGAAATTGACCAAACTAGTCACTTTATCATTAAATGGTAACGAAAAAGATTAATAGTATATTTTCGCGTCTTGTTTTGGATGACCAAAATAGAAATGACCTCTATTTAAAGTGGCTAACGAGTAATTTACCCTAATTCCAGAGTGACTAACATGGAAACGCACCATCAACATTCTGTTTCCATTTATCGATGGAATAACCAATTTAATCAATTACTTTTTTGGGTGACCAAATTAATAATTTTTTTGGAAGTGATTAGAATAAGAACATCTCTTATTTAGAGTGACTAACAGTGTAACTTACCTTAAGAAATATTATTATAAAGATGTATATGTCTTTTTTTTATAACATTTTTCAATTAAACATTTATTTATGAAAATTGTTAAAAAAATTATTTTTTTAAGGAATTGTTATTTGATATATAGACAGTAAACCATTTTTAATTTCACAAAAGAGTTAAAAAATTCATCATGTTTCTCATTGATTTATTTTAAATAACAATCCACTCTCGTAAAAACATTTCTATTCCAAAAAAAACATAAATGAAATGAAACGTAAGTTTTAAAATTAATAATACACATATATAATATATACGAAATTAAATAAAAAATTAATTTAAATAGGTGTATAGTTTAAATTAATAATATTAAATGCACTCCAATTGTTTATTATGATATTGTCATTTTTCTTAATTTGATATCGAGTTGACTTATGCCACCCACTTAATTAATAGCATTATCAATATATACAAACAATGTGAGTGAGGCAATTTGTGTAATAATATTGAAATGTATAAAACATTATAATAAAACTTTGGTTAAAGTGGTAAAGAAAAGATTTTGTTGTTATTGGTAGCGTAAGTTTAAAACTTAACATTTACTCTCTCTTTTTTTCGTTTTTTTAAAAATAAGAAAAAGAAAAAAATATTTTAGTAATAATATAATTTATTTAAAATATGTAAAATTATTTTAACAATTTTCTTAATTAAATTGACGTCGAGTTAACTCATAACACTAACTTAATCCCATAAATAATAATATAAATAAAACATAGAATTTTGTTGTCACGCACGTAATGAATGTAAGGTAATCAAACTTTTCTATAACCAAAGAGCTGGTAGGTCGTCAATTTTTTATTTTTTTTTTCAAATTTGAATGTGTCAACACTTCTTCAAAGGCTCTACGAGTAAAAGTACTCTTGAATCATATCATGATTCGGGTTTTTTTTATATTTTGAAAAATCATTTCAAAGATTAAATTAAGTTGAACTTTGCCTATCAATTCATTTTATTGTTTAATAATATAATTTTTAAAATATATATTTAAATTTGAATTAAAAATTATAACTTAATCGGTAGTTACCAATTCTTAACCATGAAAAGGTTTAGAATACATGAAAACCATTATTTCAAACTCAAGGCTGCAATTTTCCAAATTGCAATTCAATAAGGCTTGGATTTGACAATCGAGGAATTGAATACCATATTGATGGATATATATATTTATTAATATTGGTATGTTTTAATGTAATATTTCAAATTTATTTTTATTTTTAAAAATATTTTATATATTTGTACAAAAATAGTTATAAATTTTAAATAATTAAATTAAATAAATCTCAAATATAAAATTAACATCATCTTTAATAAGCTTCACAAATGGAATTCATCCTTAAACAAACTCAAAAGAACATTTGCTTCCTTTTGAAATTGGGATTCAATATTCTGTTGAAGTCAGAGGCTTTATGGGTTCGTGTGCTACGGGCGAACTATGGAATCAAGGAAGGCTTCCATCTTAATATATCTCGTAGTAATTGTTCTTTTCTCTGCAGAGCTCTTTCTAAGGTTTGGCCTTTGCTTAGAGAAAACATTTTTTGGTCAGTAGGGGATGGTTAAACCATTAGATGTTGGAAGGACAATTGGATTCAAGGGATTGACCCTTTGATTAACTTTATCCCAGTTAATGCTACTATTATTATGGATTTTTGTCTAAATGAGATGATTACTGATAAAGGCTTGTGGAATATTGAACTATTTCGAGTATGGCTTCCAGATGTTATTAGGAGTATTACTAGCATTCCACCTCCACATCCTTTAGCAAGGCCTGATAGAATTGCATGGTTGGGAACCTCTTCAGGGTGTTTCTCTATTAAAAGTGCCTATTGTAAGATTAAAGAGTCTGTGGTGTCCTAGGGAGGAAGTTTGGAAATTGCCATGGAAGGTTAAGGGACCACAAAGGGTTCGAGTTTTCTCTGGTTGGCTCTCAAGCAACGGGTGCTCACTCAAACAGAGCGACTAAGGCGTGGAGTGGGAAGCGACACAAGGTGTCAAACCTGTGGTCATGAAATGAAAAAGCAACGAAGAACATATGGTATTGTATCATCCCTTCCTTTAAGCTAACCCTTTTCTTTTCAAGTAACTTGCAGGAGTGGCTTGAGTCCAACTTAGAAAATCGTTTCAACATAGCTTGAAGGAATGTCGAGTAGGCATGCCTCTCAAGCATTGTTGCTTGGCAGATATGGAAGAACAGGAATATATACAACTTTCACGGGGTGCCGTGGAGTATAGAGGAGATCGTCAAAGGTGTGCATAGTTGGGCCAACCAATATATTTCATCTTGCAAGGGAGGAACCCCAGTGAGATCGAGCTCGAGAAGAAAGATGGCAATAACAGGAAGATGGCTTCAATTAAGATCCAATGGAGCAGTTAATATTAACTCAGGTTTTATTGCAGCAGGTGGTGTATTGAAAGATCACAGTGGCAAATGGATACTCGGTTCAATTGCAGATTGGGTAAATGTTTTGTTTTTAAGCTGAACTATAGGGCATTCTCGACGTTGACACAAGACAAAATACAAGATAGAATTGTGATACAAACAGGCAATATGGAAGTTATCGAAGTATAAAAAGTCCTTGCTGAAGGGATCAAATTCTGCATTAATCAGACGTATCTTACAGCTTTTGAAAAATGAGGAAGATTGGTTGATTGAATATGTTCCTATAGACGAGAATAGAGAAGCTAATAGTATTACCAAGTAGGGAGGAGGGCTACAGCTATATGAAACTTCTCCTCTTGAGACTTTTTAATATCTTATAATAGTTTTATTTTATTTTCACCAAAATAAATAAATAAATAAATAAAATTCCATACATTAAATAATAAAACCACCTCATACTGTTCATATAAAAATCTAAAAAAAATCATACTATTCAACATATCCAAAATAAATACTAAAAATTTAAAATTATGTTTTAAAAATCATTTTTATACATGTGAGTACACCATATTATCATATTCTGGACGAAATCAACCGAACATGTTCGGTACCAACTAAAATTTTAACACCTTAAAATTCATTGTTTTAATTTACTACCAAAATGAAGCATTTTGACTGATACAAATAACACCGATACTGGAATTGACTACCTTATTTCGAATAGCTTTTTTTTATCTTGTCTTAGATTAAGATGTAAATGTGGTGAAGTTTTATTTATATACCAACTTTGGTAGAAGTTAAAATCCGTAAATCAAGTGGACAAAAAGAGAAACAAGGGAAAGGAAAAGTGTAGCAGTGAGGAAAGTGAAAGCAAGAGTGTATGCTCCCAAACTTACAACTTCAAACAATCGAGAAATCTCCATCTCTCTTTTCACCTTGTACTTATAGCCACTTCCATAGCTCCAACCATATAATTTGCATTCATAACATCTCTCCAGTTTTTTCTTCATCTTAATCTGCTCTATCCTTTCTCTAAGAACTCCCAGATTGGCGTCCACATTGTTGTTTGATGTACCTGCCATTCTCAGAAACATATAATAAAATCTTCTTAATTAACACATCAAGCCATCCATTTCATATCAACATCAATTACCTTCATCTCTGCAGCTTTGAGTTTTGATTTGCGATGCTTGAGGTCTATTATAATGCTTGAAAGTGGGTCTAATTGTGGCGTAAAATGGTAAAGAAGAAGCCATTTTGCTTTCCACTACGGTTTTCATTTACTATACCGGATGCATATTAGGGTTTATTATATGCGATGAAAAGGAAGAGGGTATAGTTTATAGAGAGAGAGTTGGTGACAATTGAAAACTTGGTTGAATAAAACAAATGTGATTAGATTTGAAGGACTAAGAAAAATCACATGGAGGAGACTAACAACCTGAATCGGCGTTTGCTTTGGTACAATCTCCCCATAAACAATTTGGTTTTTGGTACATCGGCAATAACAAATTGATGATTATTATTTTGAGATTTCAACTTCAAGCTGTCAGCCACAAGTTCTCGTCCTTAGAAAACAATACTTGTTCCTTTTTATTTAATAATCAACTTCAATTTCAATGGAGTTCCACTCTTACATTATTTATATATGTTTAGATGGTTTATTCAGCTAATTATAGTTGAATTTTTTTACTTATTTTAATGCTTATAATAATTAATTATATTAAAAATATTGACCAAAATGTCTAACCATGAAACAGGTGACCCATAAGAAAATTGCACCAAAAGATATCATTTACACGGATAAACCAAGGCGGAATTAAATTATATATTTTTATAATTATTTTAGTAGTTTATATTTTTATAATTTTTAAAAGATTAAATTAAAATTTTATCATTTTTGGAAGACCAAAGTGTAATTCTTTCATTACTACTCCAAAATATTTATTTTAAAGATGACATTTAAAAGAAAAACAAATGTAAATTAATTTAAATGATATCTAAATTCACTACTATTAATATAGAAAATACAAAATTTAAATATTTTTAAATATATTATAAAAATATATAAATTATCTATAAAAATTTAATTTTAATATAAAAACAATATTATGGATATAAAAATCACTTATAAAGGTAATCTTTACAAATTAATAAAATTTCCTTACTTGATAGAAATAATTAACTCAAATGTAAAATATTATTACTAAAATTAAGAGCATAAGTTAAGGGATAACGTAATGCAGTATTAGATTAATGTAACTTTGTTGAAAAACTAAATTTCAATTTTATTTTATTTTTTTTTTGGCTTGGAAAAATCAGTTTAAAGGTAAAAGCTGATTATTTAGCATTGCACAAGCCCTTAAGTTAAGGGATACATATTCTTTCATAGATGATAAATGGATCATCCACATTTACAAGCATTGTGTTATATATACAATTGCTGCTATTTTCATGACTGTACACATTATTAGCAGTAAACTTCGTGTTCTGATGAAACATGAACGTCCTTTTGTTGATCTCAGATTCATGATTTTGATAATGATAGAAGCTGTTGAAGTCGAACCATCATCGGATATGTTTCCTGCTTGCCGGAAACACAATTTGACTACTGAATGTTCACTTCTTCCATCATATGATTCAATATCGACTAGATTAATGTACACGAACAGATCGCAACCGTGTCTGTTGCTGCTGCTGCTGCTCCAGTTGCGGTAAATCACTTTCTTCATCTGAAGCAGCCAGGGAAAAACGAGGCTCCTAGAAAACAGTGAAACTCAATGCATGATCAAATGCTGATTTGGCAGATAGAAAAGCAAGCAGAAGCAAATGAAAATGCATCTATCTAGCAATTCAGTACAGTTAAGTTTTCAGGTTATGTTATGTGACTATTGCATGTTTAACAGATATTATTTTACAACTCGATCAAATTCAAGAACATTGAAAAAACGCAGACCAAAGACAGTCTCCAATCAGTGCATGCAAGGAATATGTATCATGTTTGTTTGAAGATAATAAAAAAAGGCTACAACAAAATAAATATGGCTTTGTTGGCTGAAAAAGTCACACGGTGAAGTGATAAAAAGTAATTTTCACCAGCTTATATACTGATTTACCAAAAACATCGATGAAGTGAATGTATTCCAAACCTGATGCTGTCGACGACGACGTTGGATAGCAGCAGAGAATGCCTTAACCATGATATATATAGGCAACAAAATCGCAATGGTGCTTAACAATACTAACTGCAATATAAAGCCGAAAAGTTACTCATTTGCATCAGTGTGCCTAAAGAAATGGCCCCATTTTGCTCATTCTACAAATGAAATAACTAGTTTAATGTGTTCTTACAGTAGACAATGTCAAAGAATAGTCTTCAGCTCCACTGATGATGATCGGTAGAGCGTGCCGCAGAACCACTAGAACTGTGAACTGCATATAAGCATGTGAATCAATAACTTGGTTGTTAAAATGATGGAATTCAGATTAACTCATTCTAATAATAATAACAAAGAAATTAGATATCGAATCTTGCATGACAAGTTTCAATTAATACCATTAACATTAAATGCAAAATCCCTCCCTCCAACCTTGTCTTTCTCAGACTAGTTTGAAGATTTCATCAAATAAACCAAACATGTAAAAGACAAACTAATCTTCAATTCAAAACTATATAGAGAGGAAGAGAGACGTACAATTATAGCAACCACACGGCAACAAACCACACTTCGAGAATTGGGAGCCAAGTAATCATCAAAATCTGACTCCAGAAAATCATGATCAGGAGTAACCATTGCTATAAACTGAGGAGCTGGCAAGTCTCTCCCGGAAATTCCCCAGTTTCCTCTGAGATGATATGACGACTCTTTCATTATGAGTGATGTAAAAACACCTTAATTATACAAAGAAGCATAGAATATAGCTAGGGAGCTCAAGATATACCTGAAGTTCATAGGAAAGCCTCCGTAATGAAATAAAGTAGGTGATGGTGCTACATAACCTGGCTTATATTGCTGCAATTGTGCAAATATTCCAGCAAAAGAGAATTAATTGGTTTCATGGAAAGAGAAGGGTGCAGATGATAAATTGACAAAAAAGAAATGGTTGGACCTGTCGGCAAATCTCACAAATTGTGTCACCCTTTTCGTTGCACCACCTTTGAACACATTTGCGGTGAGCATACTGCAAAGTCAGGATGAAGTTATCAATTGATGTATGGGTTATATCGTACATGTAAAATGCAGTCCACTGTAAATTTTTCCTAGTTTCCTTGAGACACAAGTCAAAAGGGAACTATGCACCCTCTCAAATTGTGAAAGAGCTTCTGAACCACATATTCTAATGACTCCCATATCTGATTTTAAGGCATATGTACCTCTTCTCTATCTTACATGCAAGGTAACATTGGATTTTAAGACAAAAGACATTGCTCCTACAGTGTCCCAAAACAACTCCCACAGCAAAATTTTAAGGTGATAAATAATGCTTTCGAGAAAAGTAATATACTATTCAGTAATGAAATTAAAGTTCCAAGTAAAAAGAACCAGTTGATGTATAACTGACCTTCAAGCTGCCCCTGCAAGAACATGGTATCTCCATGTTCAAATCTTCCTCCTCGTCGTGACAAATCCTACACTCCACCAATTTACTTGGAGATGAACCAACATTCCCTTCCATCCAATGAGACGAAAATTTGATTATATCAACTTTGCTTTCTGGGGTAATGCCTTGTTGTGATTGGTTTTTAGCAGCTTCAAGGGTGGATTCAGTTAGCAGCCGGTCCACCAGCAACACCAAATGATCTCCCATCCTTCAATTCGTACAACTTAAAAGGGCAATTATAGAATAAACATGCAGAGGCTTCAATTGATGCTAAAATCACATGTATTATTAGAGAATCCAATACAACCACAACCAGAAAAGATATAGTGAGAGTACCTCTACCAGAGTTATGGTAAAAGCTGAATCTGCAATGGAAATAAGAACCCTTTTTAATTTCATTAACAAAAAATAAATGAAAAGAAAGAGTTTATAGGATTAACAAAGGGTATAAAACAATAACTGAAAACTTAAAAGCTTCCGCTTTAAAAGGATGTCAAATGAAAGTCTCAACCATCATAACTTATCAACAAATTGTTCTTAATCTGGAAGCATAAATAACATATAGCATAAAGATCTGCCTTGATTTACTTAAAAACAAATTGAGCATAAAAAAAAGTGATAAAAATCAAACAGAATAACTTTTAGGTATATTAGACAGAGGAGTAAAACAAAAATAAAAGGAAAAACAAAAGATATCAAAGATATGCTAGAAGATGGAAACCATCAAAGCTAAAGCGAAGGAAACGAAGATAGTAAAGCAAGGAATGAGATGAAAATGGAAAATCTAGAGAGAGAAATTGGAAAAGAAGAAAAACCCAGAAACCTAAAGCCAAAGAAAATGACATAGAAAGAGAAAGAGACCCATGTTCCAGAAAGGTACCAACTTGATAAATGAATAAAGCTGCTTTGAAATAGAAACAAAAATATCATGCTTAACATGATATAGATGCTATTAATGCAATGGCAAAGAAAAAGAAGGAAAGGCTTACAAGTAGGGAATTGGGTTTTCCGTTAAAGAAGAAAGCAACCATCTTTTTGTTATTTTTTTCGTTTTTGTTTTGTTTTACTTGTTGGGTTGTTGTTTCTAGAAATGAAGCAAGAGATTCCGGTTGCTTCAGAGCAGAAAAAAAAAAAGGGAAAGGAAAAACAAGATTCCAACTGCAACAATGGCCGCACCATTGCTTGTTTGCCTTCAAAGTTTCTTTACCGGTTCTTACAATGGCTTCCATTTTATTACAAACCGAGGGAAATAAAGAGGAATAGAATTATCTCATGGGACCGTGAAAGAAGTGAGATTCCGTAGATTTGGTGAATCTTTGCTCGATGTAAAATGACGAAAGATAAAAGATTTTTTTTGATTTAGTCCCTAAACTATACCTGTTTTCTTATTTTACTACTTAAACTTTTTTGTTGTTTCATTTTGGTACTGAATTTTGCATTGTTGCCGGTTTTGTTACCTAACAGCCAACTACATTAAAAAAAATAGTCCACCAATCAAAATAATGCCATGTCATTAATGATATGGTAAATTGACCGATAATGTGACAAGTTGATCATGTGTTGATTGACATTGGTCAATCATTAATATATAAAAAATCTTTAAAATTTCTTTAAATTTTATAATAAAAAAATCTAAAAATAAATAATTAGTAAAAATAATTTAAAAATATTAAAATGTTGTAAAAATCTTTAAAATGTAAAAAATGTTAAATTTGATTAAATATTGTAAGCATTATAATAATTTTAAAAAATTGAAAATATATTAAAGAATTGTAAAAAAAATATTTTCAATTTTTTTTACATTTTATACAAAATTTTAATATTTTTTAACAATTATAAAAATTGTAAATTCTTAAAATGTAAAAAAAATGTGAAAATCATTTTTTTCTACAAATGGTTAAATTTGGGCAAAACACCCAATAATACCAAAAACAAAATTAATAACGGAAAAGGGCCGGTTTGTAAAATATTTACGGAAAAGGGCCATTTCCCCTCAAAACGCGTCCACGTCAGCGCGTTTTAGGGGGAAAACACAAGAAAGCGCGCCCTAGGGGACGCGCTTTAGGTTCCATCATCGCCGCCAAAGCGCGTCCATGTAGGCGCTTTGTCGACGTGGCACACAACATTCAAAAATTTGACCGTTGGGCCTCCAATAGTCAAAATTTTTTCCTATAAAAACCCCCAACCCTTTTATTTTTTTCACACTTTAATCCTTCTCTTAATTCTCTCCCAATTTTCTCTCAATTCTCGCTTAAAGTCCTTGAAATTTACTCTCAAATTTCAAAATAGTCCTTGACTATTTACAAAAAAGCTCTTTTTATTTTTTTAATATATTTTTTTTGAAAAATTTTAAAATTTTCGATCGAATTACAATGGCCGGGGAATTACTTCGTCTAGACAGCAAGCACATCTCCGTCGAGCAATTGAAAATGGTAAGTTTTTAATTTTAATTTTTCAATATATATATAATTTTTTTTAGGTCTATGTAATTTTAATTAATTTTTATTTTATAATTTTTTAAACAGCTTGTAGATCGAGTGTTGGAATGTTACATTCGCAACATGCATGGTCCCCCATCGCCGTTGATCGAGAATTACCTGCGGGAAGCGGGTTTTTGGCACGTGGCCACGATAGGCTGGGGGTTCAAGTTGGAGCCGCCTTTGATCAGTGCGTTGATAGAGAGGTGGAGACCCGAGACGCACACTTTCCATCTTCCATACGGAGAGTGTACCATCACTCTGGAAGATGTGCAATTGCAGTTAGGATTGCCGGTGGACGGGTCGATAGTCACTGGGTCCGCAACTTCTGGTTACGAGACATATTCCTAGAGCCGAATGAGGGTTCAACCGAAATAGAAAGAATACAGTATGCTCAGGCATACATTCTTCAGATAATTAGAGGCTATCTAATGCCGGACCTTTCTAGAAACCTCGTACACCTGAGATGGCTCCTGAAACTTGTTGATTTCAGAGCAACCGGTGAATTGAGTTGGGGGTCTGCCATGCTATCGAGGTTGTATTGGGAGATGTGCGGGGCGACACGGCCGAGTAAAGCGAAAATCGAAGGTTGTCTATCGCTACTGCAGTCGTGGGCATGGTTTCGATTTCATTTTTACGCCCTCGACTCGACCACCCATATTCATTCCCACTGATAACAAGGTAAATTTAATATTATATTTTACAATTATTTCGTAAATTTATAGTATAATTGTATGCTAAAAATTTATTTAATTTCGACGAATCATGTTGGAATACCTACCTCGCTTGAAGATATACGGCTTCTATTGGACCAACGGTCGGAATCACAAGTAAGTTTCAAATTTCGTATTTATAATTTAGTATTTCGTATTTCCTATCTACTATTATGTATGTAACTAATATTTTGATAATGTTAATATAGTTTCAATGGACACCGTACGAGGATCCGAAAATTTGGGCAGTAATTCCGGAGGAGTTCTTCCAAAATCCGAATAGTTGGCACGTGAAGGTCCCATTGAACACCTATGTGACCGTGGAGATGCACCACCAAATCGCATCGCGACAATTTGATTCCGCAACCGATTCCGTGCACCGAGGTGCTCGATGATAAGCACAAAGTGGACTTACGGCAGCTGCACACGGATTGGCCAAGATTTTGGTCAGTACATATCGAGACGTGGGAGAACCGGTATGAATATTTACCTATCCGACAATCGATCATCGTTGCTGAGTTAGCGTGCGTGCCGGAATATATGCCATGGTTTAGGATCCATGGTAAGCCGTATCTATTGTCGGAAGAAGAGAGGCGACGGCAACTTCATGAACGAAGAGAACGTCGGGGCCCTTTAAATCCAAGGAGAATGGGTGATGAGATTCGGCTATCAACGGTGCCACACGATTATCGCCCATTAGTTCAAATTCGACTACACCAACATCACAACCTTCACCCTTTATGCCAGGTGCGTACCCTACCCCTTATATGTATCCTAACCCATATATGTTTCCTTTTCCCAGTCCAACCCCAGGTTGGAATGAATGGCCGGGTTCGAGTCCGTTCCCGACCACTCTCGCTGGCCAGTCGATCTTGAGGCCGCTGTCGCGCAGTGGGATCGGAGGAGAGCGCCGCCGGGAGCGCTTCTTTCTACCAGCTCCTTCGCTATACGGATTCGCATTGACCCCCGCTGTGGTTTATGCAAACACCTCCGGGGTCGTTATTTTATCAAGGTGGGTCATTCTCGCAACACCCAGAACCAGACCCACTGCCGGAAGAACCCGAATCCCCGCCCGAGGTTTCACGACCCCCTACTAATATAGGTTGATAACGAATATTACATATCACTTTTCAATTGAAAATAAATTGAATATTACAAACGAAATTATATTAATAGATATTTCATACCCATATTAGTCACTTGTCATCGCTGACTTTTAGATCGATGTTGCCCATAGTAGTTGGATACAACATGCCTTAGGCAATATCGATAGTGTGTGCGATGGCTCCGATCTGATATAACGCATATATCAGGTTGGGGGCAGACATGCCTCCTTAACCTAGATAGGGAGAAGTCCCAGTCATCAGCTAACTCCCCCGGTGTTATTGCGAACGCAATCGGAAGGATTCTCCCACAGCCGTCTTGTGCCACAGCTAGTAATAGTCGATGCGTATATCTACCATACATAAAGGTACCGTCAATTTGTACCAATGGCTTGCAGTATATAAAGACATCTCGGCATTGCTTAAATGTCCAGAACAGACGCTTGAACACTGTGCATCCACGGAGCAAATGGTCGTTGTAGTACGCCGGTTCCGTTTTAAGGTCTGTTATGCTACCCGGGACATATCTCTCCAGCACCTGACGCCACTGCCACACTTCATTATATGAAGTGTCCCACCAACCATGCAACTTTTCTAACGCCTTCTACTTAGCTACCCAAGCCTTTCTGTAAGAGGGCGTGTACCCCAATTGGCTATAATATTGCCAATTAAGGCCGGCACTATAGTCTTGGGATTGGCTTTCACCGTCAGGATTATCAAGTCAGCCAACATGTTTGAATCCATCTTCGGATGATCTTGTGTAACACCTGTCAACAAGTACATTAAATAATGCAACATTACGTAATATTAGTATTATTCAAAAATACTGAACACATAGTGGTACTATACCGGTAAGACATGTATATGGACCTTTGTACTTTTTGATCTCCCACAAGCCTGTCCGTTTCCTCAACGATACCATGATTTTCCATAAATATGTACCGTTTTGCACTGCACACTTCACCTCGTACTTATCGAGCTTGGATTTAACCATGTTGTAGTTAACCCCATTCCTGATGCAGTATTGTTTCAATGCAGCAAGAAAAGCATTCTTGTTGGAAAACTCGTTACCAACTTCTAATTCGCCTGAATCCAACGACGAAGTTGTACGGTCACGCGTCCGGTGTGGTAGTTTAGGAAACTCCAATGCATCATCTTGAGATAGATCGACATTATGCATGTGGGCTGGAGGCGAGTACGCCCTAAATAGCGGATCTTCTTCTTCATCATCTGAACCGCCCTTAACATCTTCAGGTACAATTGGAACAGGCTCCGGTTCAGAAAATAATCTAACTTCTGCCCCATTGGGCCCGGGCTCTCGAGGTCGATCCACATCGGATTCATCGTCCGACCCTCCACCACCTGCAACAAACGAGGGCCCCTCGCCGGTGGATGTCGTGTAAAGTACATTATCCCTCCTTAAACATCTTTCTATCATCGGACATCGAAGAACGGATATATATGTCCCATCCACCAACCGAGTGTCGTGTAGGGGTTATGTTTTCCATACTACCACCGAACACGGGCACTTCCATGTTTTGCCTCCCACTAATAGAGTGTCGGCTTAGGGCCGTGTATTCCCCTCGAATAGCAGTAGATGTTGAGGTCGCGAAAGATCACTTGGAGATGAAAATTGTACATATACCTCGAGATAGGGTGATCCACTGGCAAGATGATTCTCTACCATTGCCTCGAAGCTCCGAGGACCTTTGATGTCAAATGAGTCATATTTCACCGGATCAACCGAAGCGCAAAATCTATACTTAATAGACTAAACTTTCATTGGCGTTGTTCCGAATATTTTATGCCTAATTCTTTTGCGAAGTCCTACCACATCGACTTTCCGATTAAAACTCAGTCGCACTGTGTTCTCTGATAAGAAAACAACACCATTTTCGGTGTCACAAACCTCACCATTGTAGTAAATAACAAAGATTAATACGTTCACCATTTTCTGCTTTTTCTTTTTGCCTCAATTTCCTTATGCAACTTTGAGAATGAAATTTGGCGATTTATAGTCTAATTTTGCGGAGACTCATCGTAGCAAAAAGAGCGTCCCACGTGGGAGCTCTTTTCAAGATCTAACCGACGATGCACCTGCTGAAGTGTTTTGGCCACTATTTGTTCAGAAACGTCTTCTCATAATAATTTTACTGGAGACTACTGTAGCAAAAGAACGTCCACGTGGGTGCTCTTTTCAATACTCCCGCGACGGTGCACCATGCTTGAAAATGTTTTGGCCATCGCTTGTTCGAAACGCCTTCTCATAATAATTTTACTCGAGACTCATCAGAGCAAAAGAGCGTCCACGTGGGAGCTCTTTTCGCATTTCTCTGACGGCGATGCACCATGCCGGAAATGTTTTGGCCATCGCTTGTTTAGAAACGCTTTCTCATAATAATTTTACCGAGACTATCAGAGCAAAAGAGTGTCCACGTGGGAGCTCTTTTCGAGATTTTGCTAATAGTGCACCATGTCGAAAAAGCGTTTGGCCACTATTTGTTCGTAAACGCCTTCTCAAAATAATTTTGCCGAGACTCATCAGAGCAAAAGAGCGCCCACGTGAAGCATTTTTAGCCACTTGCTTGTTCGTAAATGTCTTCTCAAAATTATTTTGCCAAATACAATCTGTCACAAAATTCAATTAATTTTTTTGGCTAATATATTTTGCCCAAAAACCCTAAATATATATTTACCCTAGCCTAGAAACCTTAGAATATCATACTGTAATTGGACCGGGGGGGAGGGCAAAAACGCGTCCACGTCAGCGCGTTTTCGGGGGAAATGGCCCTTTCCCGTAAATATTTTTCAAACCGGCCCTTTTTCTGTTTTTTTGGGGTATTATTGGGATTTTTTCCCGTTAAATTTTGTTTAAAATTTGTGAAAATCATAAGAATTTATAAAAAAAATTAAAAATTATAATTTTTAAATATTATAATAATTTTTACAATTTTTCTTAAAAGTATGTTTTAATATTCAAATTCAATGCTTGTTTTCAAAATACAAAGTTTAATGTATTTTTCAAAATTTTCCAAGCATTTTATTGAAAAATTTTCAATTAGACAATGAAGCTCAATTAATCAAATAATGCATGAAATCTATCATTTCCAATCCATGGGCATAGGGCTGAATGTTTAATCTCTTTGTTTGAAGAATATTGTGCTCTTTATTATAACTTTTATTTTACATTTTTTAAAAAATTATAATTTTTAATAATTTTTACAACTTTTTAATATTTTAAAATGATTTTTATATATTTTAAAATAAATTTCATAATTTTTATATATTTTAAAATAAATTTCATAATTTTCTAACTGTTACAAAATAAATAAACAGAGAGTAAAGAACAAAGAAAATGAGAGAGCAAAAGAAAGATTGTATTTTGTTGATCAATGAGAATGTTTACAATGCTTCTCCGAAGTCTCTATTTATAGGCATAAGAAGTATAAAATGAAGTAGAGATCTCTATTTATAGGCATAAGAAGTATAAATGAAGTAGAGATTTAGTTCTAATAACCATTATAATTTAAAGTACATCAAAACTTATATTGATCTTGATGGATATCACTTAATAAGATATTCATAACACTCCTCCTTGGATGTCCATTGATAGATAATGTGTCTCGTTAAAACCTTAGTAATATAAAAACTCTGTGGGAAAAAAAATTCATGGGTTGCGTTTTGATATAAGACAGAAATGAGAGCCTACCAGAATTCTTTAGCCTATTTCAATTCCTGAATGGAAATGAAAGCGTATAACGATGGATTTTGTAACAGGGTTCACCTAGTAAAACAAATGTTGTTTGGGTGATAGTTGAACGACTTACAAAATTGGCACATTTTATCACAGATAGAACCGATTGGTCACTTTCGAAACTTGTCAAAGTTTACATTTGGGAAATTGTTAGATTGCACGGTGTACTTATGTCGATTATATCTAATCGAGATCCTCAATTCAATTCAAGATTCTAGAAACATTTGTATGAATATCTAGGCACGAGAATTAACTTTAGCATAGTTTTTCATTTACAGACGGATGGGCAATCTGAGCGTGTTATTCAGATTTTGAAAGTTATGCTTCGAGCTTGTGTAATTGAGTTTGAATCAGCTTGGGAACATTATTTACCTTTGGCCAAATCTGTGTACAATAATAGTTTCCAGTCAAGCATTTAAATGGCTTCGTATGAAGCAGTGTATGGTCGTAGGTGTCGAACATTTATTTGCTGGTCGAATTTGTGTGCAAGAAAAGTTGTTCGGCCAGAGTTGATTCAAGAAAAGAATGATATAGTTAAGGTGATCTAAGATAGACTGAAAACAACCTACGATAGACAGAAATTATGTAACACCCCCAACCCGGCCTAGACGTTATGGCCGAATCTGGTGATGTCACAAGAAATGGGTTTTGAAAACGGTGTCGACTTGATAAACCTTTCAATTAATTAGTTTGCTAAAACACTTATTACAGTGGAAGTTTAACAAATTCATTATATTTTAAAAACCCGATTTGTTATTTTTAGAAAAATCCCTTTTTGTGTAAAACCGTCGAATTCATACATCTTATCAAATCAGGCAGATCATCAATAAACCAAAAACCAACTATTAAAAACCATAAAGTCTAGAGAGTCCCCAAAATTAAAAACTCTCAAAAGGAAATCAGAATCATAAATATAACCATAAAATTAATAACATTAAATAGTTTACAGTCGAGTGGTCACCGCTGAGTCTCTGCCGCACCGATCTACCTAAGTCTATGGATTACTTGAACAAAACTGAGAAACGGATGTGAGTTTTCATAAACTCGGTGTGTAACCTAAAAGAAATAAGCATGCAAACATACAGATATAGAGTCAGGCTCGTGGCCCTTTTCGGATACAATACACAGAATCAGATATACAGACCAGAAACACAGATTCCTACACCTATCCTCTACACACCAATTCCGACCATCCCATCACAGCATGTGGGGTTAAAAACACCCACCCATCCCTACTCACTATATCGTGCTATTACGACACATGTTAGATAATATGCAGCCAAGCTGTCAGAACATAGACGATGATCGCCGTTAAGAATACTTCCTCCTTATATACAAAACCCACCCCACAATCATATATAAAAATAGATACAGAATAACATACTAGACATGTTCAACATGTTTATGTACAGATATCAAATAATCAAACATTCATAGCATTATCAAACTCAGAATAGAATATCAGATCTACAGTTTTAGGTTTTGGTTAGCCCTTACCGACCCTACGGTAGGCCCACAGTCGATTGGAACGACCCGTGCGACCCTAGTGAAAATTTTAGAATTATGGTCCCACATGCCCATGTGGGCCCACACTCCCGTATTGTAACAGTCCGGTTTAGACCCTAGTTGGAATAGTGGTTTCGGGACCACAAATCCGAGTTAGAAAAATATTTTAACATTATTTTCTATGTCTATGATATGTGATTAAGCATGCGTGAAAGTTTTGTGAATTAATTTGTATGTTTGTGTGTTTAATTTGAGAAAATGATTAAATCGCATAAAAGGTAAAAGTGACCTTCTATTTGATTGAGTGGCCTAATTGATGTGTCTTCTTATATAAGAGGATTTATGTTGCAATTTAGCCATAAGTGAGAGTGATGGACGGCATTATGTGTATGTTATATAGTTTATTATATTAATTATAATGGTTAAATAATAAATAACATATTATATGATATTATAATAAAAAAATGAAATGAAAAGTGGATGTTCATCTTTTTGTTATGACCGAATATTAAAGAGAAAGAAAGAAAGAAAACCATTTTAGGTTTCGGCTATTATCAAGCAAGATTAAGGTATGTTTTGTGTTTGGTTTTTAATAATATCTACGTTTTTGTAATCGTTGCTTTGTATACTTCAAAACCCATGCTTTAATTTTGTGAATTGATGATGAATTTGAACATGTTCCATGGATGAATTCATGAGCTTTGTGAAGTTTGGTGATGAAATATAAAATATATGTGTTAGATTAACATGTTTTGTCTTTGGATTTTTAGTGAATTTGAGTATTTTGGACTTAATTGAGAAAATAATATTTTGAGGGACTAAATTGTGAAGTAAATGAAAAATATGGGTTTCTAGGGACCTATAAAGAATTCGGCTAAGCATGGGTGTATTGAGATTTTGTGTATTTCGTGATTTTGTGAAATAGGGACTAAAATGTCAAAATATGAAAATGTGAAGGCTAATTTGTAAATTACCCTAAATATGTGTTTTTGGATTGAATTGAATGATTTGGTGAATAAATGGATTAAATTTGAATATGTATAGATCAAGAACCGAAGAAAACAGATTTAGATCGCGAAAAGTCGAAAGTGATCGAATAGTCGAGTCCGTACGTTAACTGAATCCGAGGTAAGTCTATATACAAATAAATGTATTTGTATTGATTTATGTATGTTCATATGAAATCTCATTGTGATGAATGTATACAAGAATGATAGTATATGAATTCCGAGGAAGTATCCAGAATGTATCAATGTCAGAGAAGCCCTGTACAAACCTAGGAATAGATAGGATTACGTATCTCATGACATAGGTTTTCGATATGTGAGATTATGTAAGACCACGTCTAGGACGTTGGCATTCATTTGAGATTTCGTGTAAGACCACGTCTGGAACGTTGGCATCGATATGAGATTTACGTGTAAGACCATGTCTGGGACATTGGCATCGTATTTGATTCGTGTAAGACCTTGTCTGGGATAGTGGCATCGATATCTGAGTACATGTAAGACCACATCTAGGACGTTGGCATTGTACAATTATTTCGAGTACTTTGAGTATCCTATTTTATTCTGAACGGTTCAACGGGCAAGTCTGAGAAATGAATGTCTATGGGAAATGTATAAACGATTCAGGTACATTTGAAAGGTACACTATATATGGGTATGAAAGGTAAGTGTTTATATGAGCTTACTAAAGTGAATATGTGTATGGATTTGATGAGATAATATGTGATATATTTTGAATAAGCTATGAGTAAAGTGATACTTTGAGCTATGAAATGTGGGTAAGTAATGGCTAAATAAATGAGCCAAAGGATATGTGATGAATTTTTTTTTAAAAAAAGAGAAACATTAATGTCATTGTATCAATGTGGCAATGCGTATTTTATGCTAAGTTTATTTGTATATGGCTTACTAAGATTTTGAAAGCTTACTTTGTATGTGTGTTTACTCTGTTTTATAGATCGTCAAAGCTATTGAAGGCTCGAGGAATCGTCGAGTATCGTCATCACGCTACTCAATCTTATTTTGGTATCCTTTTGAAAATGTATATACTAAAGTATGACATGTATAGGCTAGTTACCTTGAATTATGTTTGAAATATGTGTATACCTATATGATATGGCAAATTAAATGGTTGTAAAATGAAGGAAGAGTCATGCTATATGATTTTTGGTTTTGGTATAATTCCATGGTTATGAAATGGTCAAGGTAATAGTAAGCTTGTTGATGTAAAGTGAGTATATATGTTTGATGAATTATGGTTATGATAAAGTGGTAAGTTGTGGATGAATCATGCTTGGTTTAATTGTGAATTAGTTGAGCTAATTGGCATATAAGTTGGTATGCTTAGAAATGAGATTGAATGGGATGATATAATGATCATTTGGTGTGTTTTTGGTTGCCAATTGTGTTTAGAAATATGCTTGTATATGCTTGTAGGGATGACCCAAAGTGTGGGTGGCATTTTGGCCTTGCAAATGGCCTATATTTGCCCACATAGTTGAGAACACGGGCATGTGGCTCGACTATGTCCTTCATGGTTGCAATTCGAAACAAGTCAGACTCGACCACGAGCAAGACACACAAGCGTGTGACTGGCCTTGTGGATAAGTTAGTAGCGACCACGGGCTGGACACACGGGTGTGTGACTGGTCGTGTGGTGCAAGTCAGTAGCGACCACAGCTGAGGCACACGGGCGTGTCCATGGCCGTGTGGACAAGTCAGTATGTATGCCCTGTTTTGACACGGCTTAGACACACGGGCGTGTCTGAGGCCATGAGAGGCACATGGCCTGCCCACACGAACGTGTGACCTCTGTAACTTTGAAAACAATTTTGAATTTTCGAAAATTTTCGTATGTGTTTGGTTTAGTCCCAGCCCTATTTTAAAGCATGATTAAGGTCCCGAAGACCTATTTAAGGGACACTTTGATGTGATTTGTCGAATTATGTTTTGAAATTTCTGTAAAAGTTTCCAATTGTCCGGTAATGCCTCTTAACCCTAGACCGGCGACAGTTACGGGTTAGGGGTGTTACACGTATGACCCATAAGCCCAAATTGGCCTTGCCCGTGTGGCCCACACTGCCTAGCCCAAAATCCACACGCCCGTGTGGGCCCACACGAGATAGACATCAATTTTTACTTCTTTTTCCCTTTTTAATCATTTATTAACCAAATGACCGAAATGCCCTTAAGGCCCATTCCTTAAGACTTTTCCTTCCTATGTCCATTTTTGTCCATCTTATTTATCGGTCTAATTACAAAATAAGGACTTCTAATAATTTTTATGATTCTATTTCATACTCAAACCTTCTAGAAACTCATATCTTCTCACCTTTGCAATTTAGTCCTAATGGACAATTTATTCACTAATTAATAAAATTTCTTCATGAAATTTTCACACAATTATGCAATCACCTCATAAGCCTCATAAAAATCATTAAACGCATAATTTCTACTTTGGATTTATGGTTTCACACCACTATTCCGACTAGGCCCAAAATCGGGCTGTTACACTTACAATCTCAAAAATGTACAACTTAGCTAGCTTATCAAACGAATAATCGGTACGTACCAGAATAAAATGAGCCAATTTCATCAATCTATCGACAACAACCCATACGACATCTTTCTTTTTCGGAGTGAAAGGTAATCACGTTACAAAAATCATTGTAATCCTGTCCTATTTTCATTCGGGTACCATCACTGGTTGAAGTAAACCTGAAGGCACTTGGTGTTCGGCTTTTACTTGTTGATAAATCAAACATCTCGAAACAAATTTTGAAATATCTCGTTTCATACCTGACCACCAGTACAATGTCTTCAAATCGTTATACATTTTCGTACTACCTAGATGCACAGACAAGCAACCATTATGTGCCTCACTGAGAATTTTCAGAATAAGTTCATCATCTTTCGGTATACATATTCTACCTCGAAACATCAAGCAACTATCGGATCCGATATGAAAATCTGAATCACTGCCCGATTCACACTGAGCTCTCTTAGCTTGCAAATCACTGTCACATTTCTGAGCTTCACAAATCCGTTGAAGGAACAACAGTCTAGCTCTCAACTCGGCTAGAATCGAACCATTACTGGGCAAAGTCAATCGTGTATTCATCACTCTCAAAGCGAATAAATATTTTCTACTCAAGGCGTCGACGACCACATTCGCTTTACCTGGGTGATAGTCAATCACCAACTCATATTCTTTTAGTAACTCAAGCCATCTTTGTTGCCATAAGCTCAAATCTTTTTGAGTCATCAAGCTCTTATGATCAGTAAAAACATGACATTTCTCATCGTACAGATGATGTCTCCAAATTTTTAAGGCAAACATAATAGTAGCTAGTTCCAAATCATGCGTCTGATAATTCTTCTCGTGCGGTTTCAACTGTCTCGAGGCATAAGCTATCACTTTGCTCTCTTGCATCAACACACATCCTAATCCATTAAGTGATGTGTCACTATAAATTACGAATTCTTTTCCCGGTTCAGGTTGTACTAAAACCAGTGCCTCAGTTAATAATGCCTTTAATTTCTCAAAATTTTGCTGACATTTTTCAGACCATTCAAATTTATCATCTTTTTGCAACAACTTGGTCATTGGAGTAGCAATATTGAAAATCCTTTGACAAAACGTCGGTAATAATCGGCTAAGCCCAAAAAGCTTCTAACTTCAGATACATTCCTTAGCGGTTTCCAATCAACAATTTTAGAAATCTTACTTGGATCAACCCGAATACCATTACCTGAGACAATATGTCCTAAAAATCCGACTTCTCGGAGCCAAAACTCACTTTTACTGAACTTAGCATAGAACTTCTTATCTCTCAAAGTCTGCAAAGCAGTTCTTAAGTGTTCGGCATGCTCAGACTCATCATGAGAATAAATCAAAATATCATCAATAAACACAACTAGAAACTTGTCCAAATACAGTCTAAAGATTCGATTCATTAGGTCCATAAAAACTGCAGGAGCATTCGTTAACCCAAAAGGCATAACAAGGAATTCATAGTGTCCGTACCTTGTTCTAAAAGAGGTTTTCGGTGATAGTAACCAGATCTCAAATCTATCTTCAAGAACACTGTCGCTCCTTCTAGTTGGTCAAATAAATCATCAATCCTTGACAAAGGATACTTGGTCTTAATGGTTACCTTATTGAGCTATCGGTAATCTATATAAAGTCTCATGACCTGTCTTTCTTCTTTACGAACAATACTGGAGCACTCCAAGGAGAATAACTTGGTCTCACAAAACCCTTATCTATCAACTCTTGCAACTGAGTCTTTAACTCTTTCAATTCGGTCAGAGCCATTCTATACAAAGCAATAGATATCAAAAATGTCCCTGGTACTAAGTCAATACCAAACTCAACTTCTCTAACTAGTGGTAACCCAGGCAATTCTTCCGGGAACACATCCGGATATTCACAAACTATTGGCACTGATTGAATTTTCAATTCAGACTCTTTTGTATTCAACAAATAAGGTAGATAAGCTTCACAGCCTTTCCTTACATATCGTTGGGCAGACATCGAAGAAATTACAATGGGTAACTCACCCGGTTCATCTGAATCAATCTGAAAAATTTTACCATTTTCACATTTCAGTTCAATAATCTTTCTTTTATAGTGGCATCATGCAATGTCAACAATCCATACCCAAAATAACATCGAATTCATCAAATGACAACAACATTAAATTCGCTGGAAAACAGTAACCTCGAATTATTAATGGACAATTCTTGCAAACTCTATCAACTAGTACATGTTTGCCTAAGGGGTTTGACACTCTAATCACAAACTCAGTAAATTCAATAGGCAATTTCTTACTAGTTACCATTTCACACAAACATAAGAATGAGTCGATCCAGGATCAATCAATGCAACTATATTAGTATTATAGAGAGAAAAGTACCAGTGATAACATCGGGAGATGTCGCTTCTTCGCAAGCATAGATGGCATAAGCTCTAATAGGTGCTCGAGCTTCGGATCTCACTGTTGCATCTTTCATCACACCTTTACTACTAGCTCATTTTCCAGTGTTTCTCGGTGGCCTACCCCTATTAGTAGTATTACTCAGCTTCGCAATCTGAAATATTTCTTTTTCAGCCATTTTAAGGCAATCTCGGATAAAATGCTCTTGAGAGCCACACTTGAAACAAGCCCGATCATTCACCCTACACTTACTGGGATGTCTTCTTCCACAATGTTGACATTTGGGTCTATTAGACCTTACATTACCCACACTTGCCATTGAAGTAGCCTAAGACTTAAAATTCAAATGTTACTTCCCATGATCTCGGTGTGAAGACCCCACTGAAACATTTGAACGGGAATATATTTCTTTAGATTTCTTTGACTGAGACGAAAATGACTTACTCATAGGTCTTTTCCTCGAATCGCTAGCTTCAAGATCAGCTTTCCTCTTCTATTTATTCAACTCTTCTGCCTTACAAGCCCGTTCAACCAACACAACAAATTCTTTCAGCTCTACATGAATATCCTCATTCAAACTATCCTTGAATCTCTTACACATAATAGCCTCGGTGAAAACACACTCCCAAGCATATTTACTAGATCTAACTAATTCTCATTCCTATTCGGTAACTTACATACGACCTTACTTCAGCTCAAGAAATTTCTTACGTTTCTGATCGATGAACCGCTGACTAATATATTTCTTCAGGAACTCCTCTTGAAAGAATTCCCATGTAACTTTCTCTCTTGGTACCACCAATGCTAGTGTATTCCACCAGTGATATGTAGAATCCCTCATAAGTGAGATGGCACACTTTAAACGCTCATCCAGTGTGCAAGATAGCTCATCAAAAACCCTGATAGAATTTTCAAGCCAAAACTCGGCTCTCTAGAGATTATCATCCATATTAGCTCTAAAATCTTCAGCCCCATGCTTTCGGATCTTATCAACTGGAGGCTTATTCATTCTTACAAACTCCATAACTTGTGGAGCTACGGGAACTGGTCGAGGAATAGGTGGGGGTGAAGGAGGTTGGGTATTCGGATTTGTTCAAACAAATTCCGTATACCGTTCATTCATCATGTGGAGAAAGGCTTCCCTAGCCTCTTCTTCTTGACCAACCGTAGTGGGTCTACTATTAGATTACGCTGCCCCTTGAGTGGGAGCTGGCGCATTACTTTCAATGTGATCAGCTACAGCTTGATTGGGATCCATTACTATACGAAAACACAATTTACAATTGTCAAGAATCATCGCACTATCATAGTTCATTTATGGCATGCATAGCTAGACTCTTACAAACGCTACCTTAGTCCAAGAATTGACTAAATGGTAGCTCTGATACCACTAAATGTAACACCCATTACCCGTATTCAATATCGGAACAGGGCACGAGGCATTACCGGACATAAACACAAGCAAACATATAAAACCAATACGTAAATCTCCTTCCAAATTTAAAAATTTTCATAAACATACATATTGTCCCTATTACGGGCCTACGAGGCCCAAAAAATGCATCAAAAATAGGTCAGGACTAAACTGAGAATGTTAGAAAGTTTTGGTAAACTTAGAAAATTTTTCATGTAAAAGGGGTCACATGCCTGTGTGGGTTTAGGACACGCTCGTGTGACCCTAAGACACGCCCGTGCTTCAGGCCGTGTTCAAATTAGGGAGCTTTCTGTTTATGGCATCATTAAATTGAGGTCACAAGGTCAAGGTACACGTCTGTGTGCTTAGACCGTGTGGTCGATTAAATTTCTGTAATTTTTCATAAAATAGGTGCAGACTTCACATGGCCAGGGCACACACCCGTGTTCGAGGCCGTGCCGTCCACACAGTTGAGACACATGCTCGATACTGAACATTCTGTTTTGCAACAATTAGGGTGCAAGGGACACATGGCCAGAACACATGCCCGTGGGGCAAGCCGTGTGTTACACACGGCCTAGACACACGCCCGTGTGCCTACCCGTGTGAATAAAAATAAAGTTATTTACCAAGCCCTTTTGTCACCCTTTTATGCGCATACCTGCACCACAAAACGTAATACTAATCCAAGCATGTACATACAACCAAATCAACCGCAACCAAGAAATCAACACTTCCATCACATGCCACCATTTATCACATACAAACATCACATGCTTAACAACTCATACCATGCAAACTTCCTCATCCATGAAAGGCATTATCAATTGTATATATATACCTAAACCAATATTAGCCTGTAACACCCCTTACCCGAGACCGTTGCCGAAGTCGAACACGAGGCATTACTAGACTTAACTTACTAGATCAGGGCATAAAAATTGAAACTGTCCATCTGCATCATGTTCACTAAATTAACTATAACTCGAGTTATGAAACTCGAAATATAGATCCGTAAATTTTCCTTGAAACTAGACTCATATATCACACAGTTTGACAATTCTGAGCTCTCTTCACTGAAAATCAATTATCTCATAGTATACAACTCTTTTTCCTACACCATTTTTTTATATAAAAATAGACTAAATAAGCTTTAATTCTATATCTCATGCACACCCTAATTCCATTTCTACTATCCTTGGTGATTTTTCAAAATCACGTCACTGCTGCTGTCCAAACTGTTCCCCTGCATATAATTACATGATTTCTTTATAATAACTATCAACTAGGCATTACATAACATCCAAAACATGCTCTTAATTAGTCATTTTAATAGATAATCATTACCAAGCATTTACAAGCCAATCTTAAGCCATATCATAAGGTCATACACACAAAATGGCTAAGTCCCTGTACATGCCATAACTTAAAACATTCGAGTCACAAAATACCAATATAATCCTTTGATAGTGTGTAACGATCTCCGACGTCCTTACGATCCTCGAGTTGGCTTGTAATACTATAAAAAGAGAGAAATGAATGGGAGTAAGCATTAAGCTTAGTAAGTTTGCATGTAAATAAATAACAACCTTCTTAATGCATTATCATATTCTTTTCTTACCAAAATTATTTAAGCCTTTAACTTAATATACTTAAGTCTTAAATTCTTACATGTACTTTTTTAGCTTGAACTTGTCTTACCTTTCCTTTGGTATACTCTTTAAATTTTCCCGTTGAACCACTTGGAATACTAAGGATACACGGGTACCTTTCCTTGTGAAACTTTACCATTGCCATGTCTTGACATGGTCTTACGTGGTATCCTTACCTTATGAACTCACCAATGCCATACATTGGCATGGTCTTACATGGGACCTTTGCCTTATAAATTCACCAATGCCATGCCTTGGCATGGTTTTACATGGGACCTTTGCCTTATAGTAACTTATCAATGCCATATCTTGACATGGTCTTACATGATTTCCTTAAACCCTAATGTCATGACATTTGTATCCTACACAATCCTAAGGTTCAACCGGAACTTTCTGAGATAGCTTTTCTGTCAATTCATACTTGAGTCTTTAAATAATAAATTTACAGGATAAATATGTAAATGCTGGAATTTAATAATATTAAATGTAAAATAATAGAATATTACATTTATTTACCGCAAACTTACCTCGAAACAAAATACGATAAACTATATCGATTTAGTCCACTATCTTTTTCTTTCCCCGATCTAACTCCGAATTTCGTTCTTCTTGATTATGGAGCTTGGAAGCTTGAAACAAACCCTAGCTATGGTGAACCCTTGAAAATTCGACCTAATGAAGAAGATGAGCATATATTTTGCCATCTTTTCCCTTTTAATTTCTTTTTATTACCAAATGACTAAATTACCCTTCATTAAAAACTTTGGTTCTTTCTACCTATATATGTCCATTTTTGTCCATGAAAGCCTAATGGTATAATTACCATTTAAGGACCTCTACTTCAATTATGCTCTTCAATTAAATCCTTTAACATCTAAAACTCATATTTATCAACTTTTACAAATAAGTCCTAATAGGCCAATTAGACATGCAATTCATAAAATTTTCTGTCGATATTCTAACACATGCATCTAATCACTCAATAAATCATAATAATTAATCGTAATAAACTTTTCTATCTCAGATTCGTAGTTTCGCAACCACTGTTCCATTTAGGCCCTATTTCGGGATGTTACATAGCCAATTTCAATGGCCATTTACAAAATGAATTATCAACCAACATTAGCCAACACATTTGGCCCAAATCAATTATGACACATAACAAAATAACCAAGTCCCTATACATGCCATAACTCAAAATGTTAAATTCATCAGTACCCAAAATGATAAGTTGATAGTGTGAGTGAATCTTCGACAGTCTCTGATCCCCGAGCTAGCTTGGTGACACTATAAGACAAAGAAAAAGAAAGGGGAGTAAGCTTTATAGCTTAGTAAGTTCCTATGCAAATAATAGACATTATAACACACATTTATCACATAATTAACATGATGTAAATTAACATAAATGTCATTATAAATCTCATAGTCAAACTTACTCAATCACAAACTTACCGAGGGTTCATCACATATCGGGCTCATTAAGCATGAGTGTTATGTACATACCTGTACCCAAGTGCAACATACCAAAGTCTTTCACAACTTCAACATTTTTGTCGAACTACCCGTTGAACCACTTGGAATACTAAAGGATACTCGGGACATCTCACATTCACAGTACAATACCAATGCCATATCCCAGATATGGTCTTACATGGGATCTCATATCAATGCCAATAGCCCAGCTATGGTCTTATACAAAGTCTCATATCGATGCCATATCCCAGATATGGTCTTACACGAAATCTCAATAACCCTAATGTCATGACATTAGTATCCTAACTATTCCTAAGGTTCAACCGGGATTTTCTTGCTTGTCGAACTTGGTCGATTACATTCAAGGAGTCGGTCATAATTCATACAATATTAAAGCATTTAGAACATAAATAAAACAATGCATTATTTACATACGAACTTACCTCGATACAAAATAGTAGGAATGGGTCCTAATCGTCAAATATTTTATTTTTCCCTCGATCTAGGTCCGAACCTCGTTTCTCTTGATCCATAATAGAAATTTTAACTCATTTATTATTCACATTATTCAATTCAGTCCAAAAATCTCATTATGGAAAATTTATATTTTTGCCCCTAAACTTTGACATATTTACATTTTTCCTCTAGGCTCGAAAAATGAAATCTATTCAACTTCTTCAATTCCCAAGCCTAGCTGATCCTCTTTTATACTTATAGTAGTCCATATTTTTAATTCAATCACACTTTTACACACATTTTATAATCTTTTTACAAATAGGTTATTTTGACATTTTCATCAAAAACTACCTAGCAAAAGTTGTTTATCACACATCAAACATGCATAATCTACCATTAGACATCAAAATACATAAGTATCCAACATGGGTCAAACCCTATACCTTGATCTTTTCTTAAATTAATGGTAGAAATAGGTAGATCGAGTGATAACGACTTCAAAAATATAAAGAGCATTAAAAACGGGGCAAGAACGGACTTACAATCGAGCTTGGAAGCTTGAAAATCCCTAGCTATGTCTCCTTATTATAATTTTTGGCCAAGGGGTTGAAAAAAAATTGGCTTTTAATTTGATTATTAATTCATTTAATTAGCCAAATGACCAAAATGCCCCTAACTTAAAACATAGAAATTCTCTTACTTCATGTCCAGATTTGTCCACTAACTTAAGTAATGGTCTTATTACCATCTAAGGACTTTCAATTTAAAATTTCATAACAATTAGACACCTCTAACAAGTAGAACTCAAATTTTGTACTTTTTTACAATTTAGTCCTTTTGACTAAATTGAGTGCCCAAACGTCAAAATTTTTGAACGAAATTTTCAAGAAATCATTCCGTTAAATGTAGACCATAAAAATATAATAAAAATGAACTTTGCTAGGACGGATTTGTGGTCCCAAAACCATTGTTTTGACTAGGCCCAAAATCGGGCTGTTTTAATCCCCCTTCACTTCCTCATTTTTCATCCCTCACTTCACACATCTCTCTCACTCATATTTTCTCTCTTTTTCTCTTCTAGCTGCTTTTCAAATCCTTCCTTCCTTTGTTAATTCCCCCTCTTGATAAAAAGGTTGCATGCCTCTTGGAGTAGCAGCAATCAAGTGTTTGTGAAGGCCTTAGATCAACAAAATGAGCAGAGAAGAGAGGAGTGTACTAGTCTGGCTTCAGAAAACCACCTATATTTGTTTTTTCTAGTTCCCTTCTCTTAATCTTTGTTTTAATTTTGTTTTGATCATGAACATGAATATTTCTGCTGTTGTTCTTCAATTAATTAAAATGACTTAAATTTCTTTTGTGTTAGATTAATTTCATTCTGATCGCTTACTATTTTTAAAAATGTGTTTGTGTTGTTATTAGGTCTCAGTAAATTGTTCAACCAAATAGAATCATGCTTATGTTATGCTTGCATTTTAATTGTAAGGTAATAATTGAATTAATTATTTAAATGGATTGAATTGTAATTAATGGACACAATATTTAATTGTTGCATGTTTAATCTTCTAACTTAACTGAGGGTTAAATCAGCGACAGTATTAAACAATACATTAGCCCTGCATAACTTGCAAGATTATTGTGATTAAATTGTTTCAATATAAAGATATATTATTACCTCACTTAATCTTTACTTGCTTATTAAAACTTGATTTATCGTTTGAGTTGACATAGAGATATGGGCAAGAGATTATTGAGTTTTAGTAGGTAAGTATGTGCATTAGTTAGCAAGTTACTGAATTGCCGTAAAATTATTCGTAACAACATGAACACGATTTTAATAATTCTAAGTTTAATAATAAAATTAATCTAACACATTTATGTCATATTTATTAAACTATTTTTTTTTAAAATCGTGCATTGGAATTTTATTTTATTTTAGTTAGCACTTAGTTAATTTTTTTTAGTTTTTATATCACCACTTCAAATCAACATATTTTCCATCACCAGATTGTTTAAATTTTTTTAGTTAATTTTTTTTAGTTTTAAGTACCGTAAGGGTGTCGCACATGCATCACGGGACATGGCGATGCCAGCAGCGTCGCAGTGGTCGACGATGGTTTGTCTTCGGTGGTTGAGCAGTGGAAGAGTTATACTCCTACTCAGACTCTATCAGAGAATTTAATTTTAGATTAACTATTCCAAAAAAAATATTATTTTAATAGTTTAATATTAAATTTAATTAAATACTTATCTTAATAATATTTTATTAATTTAATATTAATGTGATTATCTTAATATTAAATTTAATTTAATGTTTATCTTGTAGAAAAACATTCTATTATTTTAATAATATTTAATATTAAATTAATCTAATATTTAATATTAGATTAATTTCATATTAAAGTTGTAACACCCCAAACTCGGTCTATGCGTTTAGACAAGATTTGGTTTGTCACACAAATCAAACATTCGTTTATACTCAATAGTTAAAATAGAAATGTGCTACAAAACTTTTTGAAAATAGAGTTTAATAAAATTAAACTTTAGGATTTGAAATTCGAGGCTTTAAGAAAAATATTTGTTTGAAAACTTATCGTCAAAATTTAAATGTCAAAATCTTAAGATAGTTTAAAAGAACTTTGAAGGAATTTAAAATAATTAAAGTGCCCAAACATTTGTTATAAAACCAATGTTCTTAAGAAAACTTAACATATTTAGGATAAAACCATATTAAAAATTTAGAAATAAAATTTAAACCATCCACACAATAAAATCCATAAAATCATAATAAGAGGCCTTATTACATAAAACCCATAACAGAAATTTAAAATAATAACTTAAATAAAGTCATAGTTTATAAAACCCAAGTTCGTAGTATGGCCTCCACCAAGTCATCTCCGACCCAAGTCCACATCAATTTCCATTACCTGAAATGGTTAATAAAATTGGGTGAGTTTCAAGGAACTCAGTGTGCAACTCACTTACCATCATTATTGGGCCAGATCGTCAAGATATCATGCTGGGCTTGAGCCCATTTACAGAATTCAACCATACATCATAAAATAACATAATAAAAAAAATGCATGTAAAATGAATTTCCCAAACCAACCTAGTATCCATCCGCTATCACCCCCGTACCAACCAACACACCTGTGGGGATCAAGTCAACCCACCCCGCCAAACACACCAAACATGGGCTTAAAGCCCTTAAATAATTTTGTAGTGCACTACCGAACTAGATTGTGACCTTGTCACCGAACTAGAGGCATTTAGCCGAATTTGTGGCAGAGCCACCGAACTAGAGGCATTGAGCCATATTTGTGGCAACTGGCCATTCTTCTCTTCATATAACCCACCCCATGCAATCATGCGTGTATAACAAATATAATCACATAACAGATTTTTAATTATTCCATGACATCGGTGGGTTTATCAATAAACATTTCATTAGGCCCATATAAATAATTTAGCAACTAGCCCATTTAATAACGATTTAGTGGGCTTTGGCCCATTTATCGAACTAGAGTATTATTGGCCCATTTATCGAACTAGAGTATTATTGGCCCATTTATCGAACTAGAGTACTATTGGCCCATTTATCGAACTAGAGTATTATTGGCCCATTTATCGAACTAGAGAATTATTGGCCCATTTATCAAACTAGAGTATTATTGGCCCATTTATCGAACTAGAGTATTATTGGCCCATTTATCGAACTAGAGTATTATTGGCCCATTTATCGAACTAGAGTATTATTGGCCCATTTATCAATCTAGCAGTTTTTTGTATTTTTCTCGGTTTTAACCGTTTTTATGTATTTTCACAAAAGTATCAATTACTACATAATTTCCGAAATTTACCATTTTCATGATTTTATCACAAGATTTATGATTTGAAATCTAACTTAGAAAATGAGTGTGAAATTACACACCGGTTATTGAGAGAACTACACTTTCCGCTCTTCAACACCTAAACGTATCGCGATAGTTAGAACTCTATATTCTAATAAATAAATCGATTTAACCATAACGATCTAGAATTTACCCTCGGATTTTCGTAATACTTCTACTTGCGATTTCTTCCCGATTGATGGTTCGCTAACCGAATCGAATCCACGAACGAATAATGGTTCGGGAGTACAAACGACTTCGAACAATTGATTTTCCTCGGTTGAACGTCCGCAACCCGGTGGAAAATCCCGGATTCCCGAAATAGTTCTTTGCTTATACTTAGGGGGATTAACGGAACCTCCCCTCTTCCAGAAACTGAACACCGCCCTTTTCTTCCCTATTTTGAATGTCTTCAAAGACAAAGAACGTTACTCCAATCTAAAATAAATTTTCGAAATAATACCAAGGTTTTTAGAGTTGTGATTTCCTTACCACAAATATCGATTCCAAGGACTTGTGTCACCCACGACTTCTTGATTTCCAACCTCCGTTATCGCACTAAAGTATAACAAATAAACGTCAATAGGATGAACGTTTATTTTGATCTAATATAGCCTTCAAGCCAACATCAATATTCAGCCATAACCACTATTAACTAATCGAAACGAAAAGAATTCTTACCTATTTTCTACGTTGAAAAGAAAGGATTTGAGAATGGTATTGATTTATGAAGGATTCGGCTATGAAGAATCAAAGAAAAAGAGAAAATAAAATCGGCTATAAGCACTCTAACATTCGGCCATGATAATGAAATTGGGGTAGATTTCGATTGAAAAGAAATAGAAGTAAGAGATGTAAGATTGGAAGAAAAGATGATGATGTTTCGGTTTTCAAATAGAATGGAAAAGAAAAGAAAGAAAGAGATGAGTTTTAAGAGCAATGTATAATCGGCAATGGGGAGGGAGAAAAAAGAAAAGAATGGTCTTTTAGGTATTGGTAAAATCGGCACAAAGAGAAAGGCACAAAATTGACACTAAAGTGTAAAAAAATGACCAATTTGACAAAAGAAACAAGGCTTACCAAATGCACAATTTCGCCAAGGAGAGAGTTTGAGAGAATTTTCAAAACTTGCACAAAAGTAAAATGACCAAAACCAAAAGACTAAACTCCTAGCCAAACTATCACCAAAAATTCGGCTCCCCTAGCCATATTGCTGTCCATGTACTTGGTCTAATGGCCAAGATATTGTTTCCAAAAATATTTCCTTGATTCTTGCCTCATATCTTCACATTTTCCTTATTTTCTTGATTCCCTTCCTTAAGTTAATAATTTCCTTATTCCTTTGATATTCTAACCAAAAATAACAAGTCAACACCTACCATATAAGCTCTTGGCCGACACTTGCTATATATGTGCGAGAAAAATTCAAAATAAAATTCACCTAGATGCTAAACAAGGGATTCGAACCTTCTCCTCATGCCTAAACCCATGCGCCATCACCACTTGTCCAATAACTCATCTTATGCTTCACTTTGACACTTAAATTAATTTATGTGTCATAGCCACTTAATCCCACTTCCACAAATTCTCAAAATTAATATTATTCCATCCCAATAAATTTTAATTCTTCTTGAGACTATACTAAACACAAAAATAAATAAAGAAATTCCATCTTCTAGAATAATTACTCAAAGCACACAATGAAAATAAATTACTCGAATTTTCGGGGTGTTACAACTCTACCCTCCTAAAAAAAAAAATTCGTCCCTCGAAATTTACACTGGCTGAAAAAGGTGAGGGTATTGTTGCCGAATTGCATCCTCGAGCTCCCACGTAGCTTCCTCCACTTCGTGGTTACGCCATAACACTTTGACCAACGGCCACAGCTCTTCTTTCTTAGCACCTTAACATCTCGGTCTAAAATTTCCACCGGTTCCTCCTCAAAAGACAAGTCCGAATTCAACTCCACTTCTTCTACCTGCATTTGTGTGCGAAGGATCCGATCTATAGCGCCTCAAAGATGGAAACATGAAAAACATTATGAATTTGGCTCACTTCGAGGTAATTCGATCCGATAGGCCATCGGACCAACTCGTTTCACCACACGATATGGTCCAATGTATCTAGGACTCAACTTGCCCTTCTTTCCGAATCAAAATCTTCTTCCAAGGTGAGACCTTCAGAAAACTTGATCTCCTCGGCATACTCGATATCCTTACGTTTGAGATCCGCATACGACTTCTCATCTATCTAAAGCTTCCTTTAACCGTGTGCTCGAATAACTTTCACTTTTCTTCCGCTTTGAAAATCATCTCAGTCCTAACATCCGCCGATCGCCCAACTCACCCAACAAATAGGAGAACGACACCTACGACCATACAATGCCTCATAGGGTGCCATCTGAATGCTAGACTGGTAGCTGTTGTTATACGCAAATTCTGCCAACGGTAGAAAATCCTCCCAACTACCTTTGAAGCCAATTACACATCCTCTTAACATGTCTTCCAGAATTTGAATCACTCTCTCCGACTGACCATCTGACTGGGGATGAAAAGCCGTACTGAAGTTTAGCTTTGTACCCAGAGCTTCATGTAAAGCTTTCCAAAATCGAGATGTAAACCTAGGATCCCGATCCGATATAATCGACACGGGTACCCCATGCAACCTCACGATTTCAGATATATACAGCTTCGCTAACTTCTGCAACGAGTAATCCGTACGCACTGGTAGAAAATGAGTAGTCTTCGTCAAACGATCAACAATTACCCAAACAGAGTTTTTCTTAGTAGGTGTTAAAGGTAACCCACTAACAAAATCCATTGTTATCCGCTCCCATTTCCAAAGAGGAATCTTTACCGGTTGTAAAAGTCCTAACGGTAATTGATGCTCCGCTTTCACTTGCTGACAAGTTAGACATTTTCCCACAAATTCAGAAATCTCACGCTTTCAACCTGTGCCACCAAAACCGCTCACGAAGATCCCGATACATCTTATTTCCTCCGGGATGCATAGCATAAGGGCTACTATGCGCCTCCCTCAAAATCATTTGCCTCAGATCTGAGTCCTTAGGCATACAGACCCTTCCACGAAAACACAACACACCTTCCGGGTTTATTCCAAAATCCTCTATTTCACCATTTTTAACTTGCTGAAGTAAAAGTCCCAACTTCTCATCTAATTTCTGTTTTTCCTTGATTTGATCCAACCATAGAGGCTTCACCTGAAGTTCCGCTATCAAACTACCATCCTCATACAAACTCAAATGGGCAAACATGGCTCTCAAATCAGATACCACCTTACGACTTAATGCGTCCGCCACCACATTAGCCTTTCCAGGATGATACTCAATTGAGAAATCATAGTCTTTAAGCAGCTCCACCCATCTTCGTTGTCTCAAGTTTAACTCCTTCTGAGTAAGAAGATACTTAAGACTCTTGTGATCCGTATAGATGATAGACTTTTCACCATATAGGTAATGCCTCCAAATCTTTAAGGCAAACACCACTGCCGCTAGCTCCAAATCATGAGTAGGGTAGTTTACTTCGTGCGGTCTCAACTGACGAGAAGCATAAGCTACTACTTTCCCACTTTGCATCAATACGCGCAACTTAAACCCGTATGTGACGCATCACAATAAACTCAGTAAACTCCTTCCCGCCTCGAGTTGAATCAATACCGCCTGCTAAAAAACCTTCTTCAATCTCTCAAAACTTTCTTGCTGTTTGTCGGTCCATACAAACGGCACTCCTTCCACAAAAGCTTAGTTAGAGGTGCGAAGAATCAACGAGAACCCTCAACAAAGCGTCCTATAGTAACCACCCAAACCCAAGAAACTCCGAATCTCACTACCGACTTTGGTGGCTTCCAATCCAATACTGACTTCAATCTTCCGAGATCCACCCTTATTCCTTCAAATTGATACCACATGACCCAAGAAAGTCACTTCTCTTAACCAAAATTCACATTTACTTCGAATTTGGCATACAACCGATTACCCCAAGCACTTGCAATACAATCCGCAAATGCGAGTCATGTTCTTCTTCGCTCCTCGAATAAACTGTAATGTCATCTATGAATACCACCACAAACCGGTCTAAGAATGGTTGAAAAACCCGGTTCATCATATCCATAAATGCAAATGGTGCATTGGTCAACCCAAACGGCATCACCAAAAATTCATAGTGTCCGTAATAGCGGGTTCGAAATGCCGTCTTGTGAATATCCGCTTCTTTCACCTTCACCGGTGATAACTTTGACCTTAAATCAATTTTGGAGAAAATCAAGCTCCTTCAATTGATCAAATAGGTCATCAATCCTTGGCGAGGGTACCGATTCTTGATCGTCGACTTATTCAATTGCCTATAATCGATACACATACGCATCGACCCATCCTTTTTCTTAACAAACAAAACCGGGTGCTCCCACTTTTAGACACACTCGGTCGAATAAAACCCCGATCTAGCGGTTCTTGAATTTGGGCTTTAAGCTCCGACAACTCCTTCTGGTGCCATTCTATAAGGAGCAATGGACACCGCGCCTCAGGGCAAAAAGCTCAATACCAAATTCCACTTCCGATCCGAGGTACACCAGAAGTTCTTCGGAAAGACATCGTGAAATTCCTTCACGCTTCTCACATCTTCCACCGACGACTCTTTGGCATCTAAAGCACTAATAAATGCTAAAAATGCTCCGCACTTTTCGCGCACCAACTTCTCCGCTTTAACGCAGTAAATCACGCTTTGCTAAGTAATTTCTCCGCCGCCTATCATAACTATCTCTTTATCCTCCACGCTCTTATCGACATACGCTTTTCAAAGACAATCTAGTCGCGCTGCGTGCTTAACCAACCAATCCATGCCTGAATGATATCAAATTCGCCAAATGGCAAATCCATCAAATTTGCCAGGAATGTTTCTCCTTGAATTACTAAGGGCACGTCTCTAAATAGTTTATTAACCAACACCGACTGTCCTAAGGGACTAATCACCTCATCTCATTATCGAAAATTTCGTGGTCTAAATTCAAGTTTCCGCTTATGGTGCTAGCAACGCATTTAATGAGTAGAACCAATATCTATCAAGGCAATAACGGGTACATCGTAGATGAAGAACATACCGCTTATCACATCGTGCATTGCCATCCTCACGGCGTCGATCGCATACACCGATCCCGGCCGCTTGCGTCCGCGTTGCCTCTGGACTATTGCCCCGACCACGCACCTTGACCACGCCCACTCCATTACCACTACGACCGGTCCCGACCTCTCGGTGGTTGCTTTGAGCTCCTCTCGCCGGTGGTGCATCGAGAGGTACGAACTTCTTGAGTTGTATCCATACGCCGAGGGCAACTCCTATATTGATGATCCGTCGATCCACATTTATAGCAAGCACCCGCCTTCCTCCAACATTCTCCTAATGCCTTTTCCCACAATCACACAATCTCGACTGACGATTAATGTACTACAGTGTTTTTACCTTGAGCAGGCTCATCATTCCGAAACCTCTTCGGGAACCTTTTTGAAGAACTCGAATTCTTCAGATCTCTCTTGCTTCGAACTTGCTCCCGATTCTGACGTTCCGAGTTCTTAACCTCTTCGGCTATCTTGGCCTTCTCCACGAGCGTGGCAAAAGTTCTAACTTCTTGCTGGGCTATCGAACCCGCAACTCATCTTTCAAGTCATCCTCAAAGCGCACACAACGCTCATGATCCATTGCTACTATCGTTCGAGCATAGCGACTCAAACGTAAGAACTCAGCCTCATATGCTGCCACCGTCTTATTTCCTTGCACCAGGTTCAAGAATTCTTTCCTTCTAGCATCCACATAGCTTGTTCCCACATATTTCCCTTGAAAAGAAGCCTTGAAGAATTCCCAATTAACTAATGCAACATCGGTGCCTTCTCGCATGATGAGCCACCATTGGTAAGCTTCATCCCTTAACAAAGATACCGCTCCTCTTAGCTTTTGTTCCACAAGACACTCAAGATCGTCCATAATTCGCTCCACCGCCTCAAGCCAATATTCAATGACATTAGGAGCTACACCGAGAGACACTCTCGAAAACCTCACCTCACCGGATTTCAATCGCTCCGATATCGACCCACGAGCCGTTGGCCCAGCTCGGATCCAAACCTTTCAAGTACTCGCAGCATTGCTCGTGTCACAAAGATTATCCTCTTCCATATGGTCGCGTGCGATCCCGTCTCACTCTCGAGTGACGCAGTGCATCCATTTCCGGCATATGACCCGGACTTCGATTCACGCCCCTAACACCTCGCCCTCTACCACGGCCTTGTCTACCGCGCGCCCACGACCACGCCTTCTAGTGCTCATAGCGACTAATTCGATTTAATCTGATTAAGAGTTTTATGAATCAGAATAATATTTCAGTTGTTTATTAACGATGTTTTATGATATGAAGGAGATAGAGTTGTTTTCGCAACAATATCCTATTGTCTCAATCTCTACGGTTTTAACACCTAAAACTAGAAGTTCTAGAGTGTTTCGATAATCATATCATAATCGTAATGCATAATCAATCGATATCTGAGATACTTACTTGACTTGGCGCGGGATGCTCATGGTGCCATACTACCTTTAAATCAAAAGTCTAGATATTTAATTTATTTTTTCCAAACAGATTTCATTGTCGAACCCAAACCACAGTCGAGTTTTGAACAAAGCTCTGATACCACTAAATGTAACACCCCAAACCCGGTCTATGCATTTAGACAAGATTTGGTTTGTCACACAAATCAAACATTCGTTTATACTCAATAGTTAAAATAGAAATGTGCTACAAAACTTTTTGAAAATAGAGTTTAATAAAATTAAACTTTAGGATTTGAAATTCGAGGCTTTAAGAAAAATATTTGTTTGAAAACTTATCGTCAAAATTTAAATGTCAAAATCTTAAGATAGTTTAAAAGAACTTTGAAGGAATTTAAAATAATTAAAGTGCCCAAACATTTGTTATAAAACCAATGTTCTTAAGAAAACTTAACATATTTAGGATAAAACCATATTAAAAATTTAGAAATAAAATTTAAACCATCCACACAATAAAATCCATAAAATCATAATAATAGGCCTTATTACATAAAACCCATAACAAAATTTAAAATAATAACTTAAATAAAGTCATAGTTTATAAAACCCAAGTTCGTAGTATGGCCTCCACCAAGTCATCTCCACCCAAGTCCACATCAATTTCCATTACCAAAATGGTTAATAAAATTGGGTGAGTTACAAGGAACTCGATGTGCAACTCACTTACCATCATTATTGGGCGGATCGTCAAGATATCATGTCGGGCTTGAGCCCATTTACAGAATTCAACCATACATCATAAAATAACATAATAAAAAAATGCATGTAAAATGAATTTCCCAAACCAACCTAGTATCCATCCGCTATCACCCCGTACCAACCAACACACCTCGTGGGGATCAAGTCAACCCACCCCGCCAAACACACCAAACATGGGCTTAAAGCCCTTAAATAATTTTGTAGTACACTCATCAACTAGATTGTGACATTGTCACCGAACTAGAGGCATTTAGCCGAATTTGTGGCAGAGCCACCGAACTAGAGGCATTGAGCCATATTTGTGGCAACTGGCCATTCTTCTCTTCATATAACCCACCCCATGCAATCATGCGTGTATAACAAATATAATCACATAATGATTTTTAATTATTCCATGACATCGGTGGGTTTATCAATAAACATTTCATTAGGCCCATATAAATAATTTAGCAACTAGCCCATTTAACAGTTTAGTGGGCTTTGGCCCATTTATCGAACTAGAGTATTATTGGCCCATTTATCGAACTAGAGTATTATTGGCCCATTTATCGAACTAGAGTACTATTGGCCCATTTATCGAACTAGAGTACTATTGGCCCATTTATCGAACTAGAGTATTATTGGCCCATTTATCGAACTAGAGAATTATTGGCCCATTTATCGAACTAGAGTATTATTGGCCCATTTATCGAACTAGAGTATTATTGGCCCATTTATCGAACTAGAGTATTATTGGCCCATTTATCAATCTAGCGCTTTTTGTATTTTTCTGGTTTAACCGCTTTCATGTATTTTCACAAAAGTATCAATTACTACATAATTTCCGAAATTTACCATTTTCATGATTTTATCACAAGATTTATGATTTGAAATCTAACCCAAAAATGAGTGTGAAATTACACACCGGTTATTGAGAGAACTACACTTTCCCGCTTCTTCAACACCTAAACGTATCGCGATAGTTAGAACTCTATATTCTAATAAATAAATCGATTTATCCATAACGATCTAGAATTTACCCTCGGATTTTCGTAATACTTCTACTTGCGATTTCTTCCCGATTGATGGTTCGCTAACCGAATCGAATCCACGAACGAATAATGGTTCGGAGTACAAACGACTTCGAACAATTGATTTTCCTCGGTTGAACGTCCATGACCCGGTGGAAAATCCTTGATTCCCAAATAGTTCTTTGCTTATACTTAGGGGATTAACGGAACCTCCCTCTCTTCCGTAAACCGAACACCGCCTCTTTTCTTCCCTATTTTGAATGTCTTCAAAGACAAAGAACGTTACTCCAATCTAAAATAAATTTTCAAATAATACCAAGGTTTTTAGAGTTGTGATTTCCTTACCACAAATATCGATTCCAAGGACTTGTGTCACCCACGACTTCTTGATTTCCAACCTCCGTTATCGCACTAAAGTATAACAAATAAACGCGTCAATAGGATGAACGCTTATTTTGATCTAATATAGCCTTCAAGCCAACATCAATATTCAGCCATAACCACTATTAACTAATCGAAACGAAAAGAATTCTTACCTATTTTCTACGTTGAAAAGAAAGGATTTGAGAATGGTATTGATTTATGAAGGATTCGGCTATGAAGAATCAAAGAAAAGAGAAAATAAAATCGCTATAAGCACTCTAACATTCGCCATGATAATGAAATTGGGGTAGATTTCGATTGAAAAGAAATAGAAGTAAGAGATGTAAGATTGGAAGAAAAGATGATGATGTTTTGGTTTTCAAATAGAATGGAAAAGAAAAGAAAGAAAGAGATGAGTTTTAAGAGCAATGTATAATCGGCAATGGGGAGAAGAAAAGAAAAGAATGGTCTTTTAGGTATTGGTAAAATCGGCACAAAGAGAAAGGCACAAAATTGACACTAAAGTGTAAAAAAATGACCAATTTGACAAAAGAAACAAGGCTTACCAAATGCACAATTTCTCGCCAAGGAGAGAGTTTGAGAGAATTTTCAAAACTTGCACAAAAGTAAAATGACCAAAACCAAAAGACTAAACTCCTAGCCAAACTATCACCAAAAATTCGGCTCCCCTAGCCATATTGCCGTCCATGTACTTGGTCTAATGGCCAAGATATTGTTTCCAAAAATATTTCCTTGATTCTTGCCTCATATCTTCACATTTTCCTTATTTTCTTGATTCCTTCCTTAAGTTAATAATTTCCTTATTCCTTTGATATTCTAACCAAAAATAACAAGTCAACACCTACCATATAAGCTCTTGGCCGACACTTGCTATATATGTGCAGAAAAATTCAAAATAAAATTCACCTAGATGCTAAACAAGGGATTCGAACCTTCTCCCTCATGCCTAAACCCATGCGCCATCACCACTTGTCCAATAACTCATCTTATGCTTCACTTTGACACTTAAATTAATTTATGTGTCATAGCCACTTAATCCCACTTCCACAAATTCTCAAAATTAATATTATTCCATCCCAATAAATTTTAATTCTTCTTCAGGACTATACTAAACACAAAAATAAATAAAGAAATTCCATCTTCTAGAATAATTACTCAAAGCACACAATGAAAATAAATTACTCGAATTTTCAGGGTGTTACAAAAGTGATTAAGTTTAATCATGGTTGAACTCTCTAAACTCTCCCTAGATAAAGAGAGTTTTGGATCATTATTTGACACACACTAAAGGACAAAAAAATCTACTCTTTTTTTTAATGTTATTTTCTTGTTCTTTTATCTCTATTTTGTCACCATTCTACCATTATGTTGCTACTATTTTATTGTTATTTTTTGGATATTATATAAAATTTATTTTTATTTTTAATTTTGTTATTATTTTAAAGGCGTTTGTTAATTTTGTTATTATTTTAGAGACATTTACTTGTTAAGTTGCATTTATCTTAGTGTTATTTAAGTCTACATATTTTTAAAAATTTATTTTCAATTTGTTTGGAAATATTTATTTTAATGTTTTTAGTATTTTTGATGTATTATATATATATTTAAAAATTATTTAAAAATTAATACAGGCTGGTCGGGTCGGGATCGAGTTTTAGCTTTTTTATCTGGGTCGGGCTTGGGGAAAATTTTAGGCCCATTTTTTGGGCCGGGGCAGTCTAACATCCCAAAAATTAGAGGTTTGTGATTTTTGCATAATTGCATGTTGTGCATGTTTAGCGGGTTATTTGAGGGTGTTTTGGGGTTTTAGGGAGGCCCGGGTTCGGGTCCAAACTCTGGAAAATTTTTGGTTTTTGGCCTTTTAGGGGAGAGGGCTGTTGGAAGCAGGACTTAAGTAAATTTGTGGGTGTTTTGAAGCACAAGTGGAGCTCATGGTGGAGTGGGGTGGCGTCAAGTGAAGAGCATAGGGGGAAGGGGTTTGAATCCCACAAGCTGCATATGGAAGCTTTTATTTTATGCTTTGGGAGAGGAGGAGGCAGAGTTGGGATCAAACTCTGCTATGGGAGTTGGAGAATGGGTCAAACAATTCAAATGGATGATGGAGAGTAAAGTTAGGAGGAAAAGGGGGAGAAAATCGTGGGGATAGAGGAGAGGGGAGGTGTTGGCCAAATGTGGGGAAGTGGAAGAGAGGAATTTTGGCCTAAGTGGCCACTTGAGTGTGCATATTCGACTTTGAGAGGGGGAGTGCCGATTTTCTCAAGTTCTCTTTTGTGAGAGTTTTGGCTTTTTGCGTTTTCGATTATAGCATTTCGGGTCCTTTCTCCCTAATTTTCTTTTGCCGAAATCTCAGCTTTTCTTTTTCTCTTCTTCTCTCTTTTCAAACATTTCCTTCTTTACTGATTAATAGCTTAAGCAGTTGAAGGCCCAAACGCTTTTTTGCTCATCCTTCTTTATCCATCTATTTTCTTCTTCTTTTTCTCTCATCTCCTTCCCCTGTCTTTCTCCATAGCCGAATACATACTTTCTTTACCCTTGTGCAGCAACTAGCTTCCTTTTCTCTTCATCTACTGTGCTGCAAAGAGGGTGGCAATCGGTAAGTATAGTCCTTGTGTTTGGTAACTCTGTTTCCATTCGGTTCCTTCTTTAACAACCATATGTTCCTTCTTTCACTCTGAGGCTAAAAGTACATTCTTTCTATCTTGGCCATCGTCGAGTTAGGGATTGTTATAAGGCGAAGAGGAGCAAGTAGTGGTGGTAATCAAATCTCGTTTGTGGACTCACTGTTCGAGGAAAGTAAGGGTGTTTTCATTTTACTGGGCTTGGCCGAATGTGCCAGGTGTTATGTTAGGTGGTATGTGGTTTCAGTCAGACTCATGGGTGTCATTTGGTGCAGGGTTTTGTTAAGGACTTGAAGCAAATCAACCGTGCCTAGTAATCTGGGTGTTCAGGGCCATTTACTTAAACATGGTATAATAAACATTTTGGGGTTAGTTCTTTAGGTGATTAAACTTTAAACAACAGTTGGCTAATAAGGAATCTGATGATTTGTAGGGTTGATACGAAGGGATAATCGTGCGTCTCGCTAAGGTGTGTAATCTCACACCATTGTTTGTGATAATGTGATGTGCTGCGATTTAGGCAAAAGTCGAAATGCCGAAAAGCTGGAGTATCGGCAACCGAGGCACTTGAGCGTGCGAACGCTCATAGTGACAAACCGAGCCACTAGTGATGGCGGTAGATCGTTGAGAGCGTCGCGAACACTCTCGTGAATCTGAGACTGTAATGGGCCTTATTAAGCCGAAACAGGCTAAGTGGGGCTAATGGGCTAATCGGCCCACACGGGCAAAATCGATGGAAAAGTGACCGAATAACTGATGCGACTGTGAAGTCCGCAAAACTGAGACTGGAAACGAACAAAATGGGCCACACGAGCGTGTAGGCTCGAATGGGCCGAAACCGGGTTTTGGGCCCAATAGCCCTGTAACGATCGGAAATGGTAGCCGAGTAGCTTGAGGTGACATTAGGCCTTCGGAAAGGCCATTGCAGGTGAAAATTATCGAAATACCCCTAGAGGGTAAATTACCGAAATACCCCTAGAGGGTAGCTTACCGAAATGCCCTTAGTGGGTGAATTACCGAAATACCCTTGATGGGTAAAATTACCGAAATACCCCAAAGGGGTGAAAATTATCGTTATACCCTCGATTGTGGTTAAATATCGTGTATGTGATTTTTATATGTATGTTTATAAATGTTTTGCACTGCATTCATACCATGTTGCATGGGTTAGGCTTGATGATTGAAGGAAGTGTTGTTTTAAATGGCTTTGCCACCTACCGTTTTAGTGGCTCAGCCACATATACCGTGATTACAGCTTGACTGCAATATTGGTGCGTTTGGCGGGGTAGGTTGACTTGATCCCCACATGGTGCAATTGGTTGGTACGGGTGGTGTGATGGTTAGATTGGGTTGGGCTGCATCATTGTTTGCATTATCATGATTATAGGGCTTAGGCCCGGACCGATACCGTAAGGGCTCAGGCCCAGATAGTGATCGTTATAGGGGATTACACACTGAGTTCTCGTAACTCACCCCCTTTCTTTTAACCATGCAGGTAATCCCCAGCGTTAGAGTATTTGGAGCTGCGGAGGACTCGGAGGTGGCCATACATCGGATTTGCTTCTTTCGAAACTTAGTAAATTCAGTTTTAATTTATTTTATGTTATTATTTTGGATTAATATTTTGTGTAATAAGGCCATTGGATTTTTCTTCTAAAGTTTTGTTTGGTAATTTTGCTAGTTAATAATTATTAATTGGTTAATCATGGATTTTTAAACAATAACAATCGTTTTCAAAATATCATATTTCCGCAATTCACTAAGTTAGATTTCGGCAACAAACAAATGTTCTTCGAAAATAATAACATCTTTACAAGAGTACACTTTAAGCAAACCTTGATTTTACAAGCAACGAAATTCGGAGTTTCAAAAAGGATGCAAAGTTTTCACCGAACGCATAGCTTTTAAACAACCATTTGATGTGACATGCTAGATCCGGCCGTAACATCTAGGCCGGGTTTGGGGTGTTACAGTCACGCTCGGGCCTAATAAATAGGTCTAATTTTTTAGTTGAGCCCTGCTCGACCCATGAGCACCTCTACCCCCCAAACACCCTTTTTCTAATTTTTTTTTTATTTTTCTCAATCTCTAATTTTTTTTACATGACATTAATTTTTTTAAAAAAATTTATCGATGTCACCTAACACACCGATGACACCATTAATTTTTTTTATTTTTTTCCACAGTTTATACCTATATTTTTACAGGTATCTGAATAAATACAAATGAGTGCTACTTGATACAGTGGCGACACCAAAAAAATATATTTTTTAAAGGCTTAATGATTGTGTGATGAATAACCAAAAAGGAGGGTGATGTTGTTGGTGTGTTAGGCAGCACTGGCGTCTAATGTAACAAATTACTCATCCTTGTAATTAACTTTTTTGCCATCCCATTTTTTTGTAAATAATTAATTTTTTTCATTTTATTTTTTATAAAAATAACTTATTTAATTGAAATAGCATTATTTTTTATTATTTAAATAATTAAAAAAATTCATCCAAATTTATCACTTAAAAAGATCTACCAATAATAAATTCCAATTGATTGAATTATATTCATGTTGAAGCTCTTGTAAATGTAATTTATAAAATTTTAAAAATATTAACATTTCCAATGTAATTTTTATTTTTAGTAATTTTTTATATTTTTCTGTAATTTTTTATATTTTTAGTAATTTTTATAATTATACTTTTTAAATTTTTTTGTATTTTAAAAAGATTTGTTTAGGGTTTTTTCAAAAGAGGATGTCATTGTGATGTCATTGTGTGACGCATGGCAGCATATGATTGGCTAGATATCCTAGCCGTTAATTTTTAATGTTCAAAGGATTGAACCGGGAATATCTAATAACAATAGAGACTAAAGTCGCCTAAAAATCTTTAAGGGTCAAAGTGAAAAAAAGGTATATTTCAGGGGCTAAAGTGCACTTTAAACTTTTTACTATATATTTATTAATTTTAGCAGCGATTAGCCTATATAAATACACTATGAAACATAACTAATATAGCATGAGGGCACCAACTTAATTAAAGAAATTACGAAAATACACTTACATAATTAAAATAAATTATATTATTCGAAGTTACTTTAATTTTTTTTATTTTTAAAACCCAATAAAAAATTTGCATGTGATCATACTTGAACTCATGCTACTTACATCAACAAAACATTAATTTTACTATTGAACCAAATTTTTATTTTAATATATTATTTATATTTTACTTGTATTTTGCATACTTTATTACGTTCATCAATTGTATATATTGATAAAATTATTGTTTGAGTTTGTATCATAAGTTAACTCAACACTAACTTATGATTGATGACAACACTACGATAAACAATTGTAGTGCATTTAGTATTCTTAATATGATGCATTTACATGTTCAAATTTCATTCTACTCAATTTAATCTATTATTTTTTATTTTATTATTGTACATATTAAATGTGTTATGATTTTTTAGTTTCAAACTATATGCTTCTTTATTTGTTATATATTATTTTTAAACTAACATTTATATTTTAAGTACGTAACTTTCTCACATGTCATGACATTTTTAATAATAACAAGGATATATATATATATATATATATATATATATAAGATAATATATATATATATATATATATATATATATATATATAAGATGGGAAAAGAGGATATTGAGAAATCCAACCAAAACAAATGGTAATGGAAGACTTGAATTCAATAATTTTTTTTTCACTTCTTCTATTTAGTTTACTAAAATATATTATTTTCTGGTAATTAAAATATGAAGTTTTTCCTTTTATTTTCCATATATTTAAAATTTAGTTTTTTTATTATCTTTTTAAATTTAAACTATTTATTTTTTAAATTTAAAAATTTAAGTCAAATTGTTAGTACCATTAAAATCTTTTGTTTAATTCAAATTTATTATAATGTTATTTTTTTATTCCATGTTTAACGATTAATTTTTTAAAAATTTTAAAATTTCACATTAAATGAATTTAATAAAAAAATTAATGATATTAATAAATGAAACTAAATTTTTAAATTTTAAAAATAAAAAAATATTTAAAATAAAAGTGAAGTCACACTAAAATATATAAGAATATAGAATATATTTTAAGTTTTTTTTTTTTTTTTCTTTCCTTTAGGAAGAATGGACTACTTGATCTAATGATTCGCATTCAATTAATTAGTCTTGAAAAGACATGTTCATGTCCGTCTGTCTGGCCCAGGAGTTTCAAACTTTACAAGTTGGGCCTTAAATAGTAGATTCTTGAATTTTAGCGTATTAACTTGGAGTTGAATTCAAATTAAATAATAATATATTATATTTAAACTTAATTATAAAAATATGTATTATTTAAAAAACAGAAATTTTTAGATTTTTTATTATTTGAATAATAGAACAAAGCAAGTTTGATTTATGATTTTCTTTAAATTGTTATAATTTAAGATAGATAGAGGTGTTTATAAGTCAAATTGGGCGATGTTTAAATTAGGTTTATGTGTGATATTAGCATACGTTATGTTTGCCCAATGTCGGTTTATCCCAAAATAGGAGACTAAAATTTTGTCTAAATCTACTGATATTTATAAATGGCTAACTCAAACACATTTTAAACCTACCCATATTTGTAAATATATATTTATATGATTTTTAATTTATTATTTAATAATTTTATAAATTTTTAATTAAAATTTTATATATGGTTATCTTTAATATTTTTTTTGAAAAGTTATCTTTAACATTTTTAATGTTTACATTATACTAGTATATAAGACTAATATAAAATTAATTTTTATGTGTAAATTACATAGTATATAAAAATAATAGACTATAAAACATTACTAACTTAAAAATGGGTCGGATTGAATTCGTGCTTTAAATGTTTAAACTTGAACTTGATTCATATTTTAAACGAAACTTCGACTTTGAACATAAATAAATCTACATTTAACTCATAAATATAATGTGAATTTCAAGAATGTGAAATAGCTAAATCATTTAGCCTTCACCAACTTATATATTACTTGAATCTTTTATTTTTAATATACTCGAATTCAACCATTATGTTTGAGACACATTCAAAAATAAAAAATAAAAAATAAAAATATTTCAAATATATGAAATATTTGAAAATAAAAAATAAAAATACACATATATAATCAACCTTCATATCCAGCTAAAAGGAAAACCTTCATATCCATAATAGTGGCCAACAATAAAATCATGATATGATCTTTATGTATTTGTCTTGTTCGTGAAGTTCTTGACCTAATTAATGTTTAGAAACCTATAAAGTATAAACTTGGTTATCTGACTGGACGGTCATTTTGTAGTTGTTGTATTTGTCATATGGCATTTATATCTAACTTAATTTGGCACCTCTTTTTAAGCTCTTTCAACATATTCCGCCAACGCAAATGTTAGTCAATGATCTTCATTACAAAATTGAATCTTTTGGTTCCTTTAGCAATTGTTTGTGGAAAACCATTTTTCTTTTCAACAATTCACATGTTTATATTTATGGCATTGCATGTTAAAGATACCTGTTTATCCATCATCTCATCATCCGAAAGTTGATGAGACATTATCTTTTTCCTTTTGTTGTATTCTCCCTTATACATTTTCATGGTTAAATTATTTGTTTAAACTCGAAAGTTTCTTAAAAATTTGAAAGGATTTAGACAAAAATATTAGATGTAAAAAATAGACTCGGATTAACCATTTAAAAATATGAGTGAAATTAGATAAAATTGTAAGCCTATATCTCTCTTATCCATTTTCATGATTAAATTATTCGTTTAAACCTGCATTTTTCCTTGAAAATACAATACAACTTACCATTATACCCAACACTTATCGATAATAAAATTATCTTTTAATATTGCATTCCAAGTTTTATGTGGCTTCCATTCTACAATCAAATGGCATTATGCCATAGATGTTTTTAAGGGTGTTAATTGGATATACTCCATATGTCCTAGTAAAAATCTCATGAAATTTCTTAAAATTTTGATATTAATTATTTTAATTAATTAAATTTTATTAAAATTATATTTAAAAACTATTGAAATTTTTTATAATATATTTTTTGAAATTTTTATTTATAATAAATTTTAAAAAATAAAACATCTAAGCTGAATTTTTTTATCACTAAAAGTCAAAATGTGACCATTTAGTGAGACAAAGAAAATATATATCATATATATAACAAATTATAATTAAATATGTAAATTGATAAAAAAAATGTTGAATATCTAAATTAAACACTTAAACAATAGTATAGATTATTAAAATATTTTTTCAATTAATAAAAGAATAAAAAAATATTTTTTTTTTACTTTTTAGATTGAACTAGCTTAATCTATTAATTAAGTAAAAGTTTAATTACAACTGTCAACATTTTTTTAAAACAAGTCCTCCATTACTTCTAAAATTAAATTCTCAAAAGTATAGAAAGAAATAGATTATTGCGTGAAATATCCAAATGTTTACGTGAATTATTTTGCACCAACATGATCCTAGTACACTTGTGGGCTGGTGGGGCTTTGGATAACTTTTAGGACTTTATATTGATTAGGTCCAATTTCAATAGCAGTTTGAAGCAAAAAAAACTTCCCCAGGTCTCTCTACTTTTTTTCTCTTTCATTTTGTAATATTGAGGAGGACTTTTCTATTGTTTTTTATCGTTGGCAGTCGGCCATCCCGTTTCTCCTTCCCACTCTCCCTCCACTTTTTTCCTTGTTTCTCTTTTCTACTTTAATTTCCTTGCTTCTTTTCTTCTTTGTTGGTGGGTCTTCCTTTCCTTCGTTGGTCGGTGCCCTCCAGCCATCGCACACCCTCCTCAAGTGGGCAAGATTAGACAAGGACAAATTTGTGCTTCTCACAACTGAGAATTATCAGCAAGCTCCCTTTCCATTCTCAAAAGTTATCCCTATTCAATTTATTCTCAATAAGAATGCTAATAAAAGGAGTAGGAAACATATTTGAATTGAAAAACAATAAAGATTCACTAATTACTATCTTTGTATTAAGCAAAGATTTTCATTTCAACAACATATCAAAAATGCAATATGATGTATGTGTCTTGTAGTAAAACCTTGAAAAACATTTTCTTGTTTCTACGATCATTCTCGAACCCATCAATCATGTTGCCTTAGGTCCCGTGATTAACTAGCAAGAACATGGATTACATCCAATCAATTCGTGAATCTTAATTCTCAAGACTCCACACAAACCAACGACCGTTTAACATTTGACCATCATCTCTAATGTCGAGCATCTCAATCCTCTTGACCCATTTGCAACTTTCCAATCATGGTATCGTGAATCATTATGAAAGCTTGAAAAGAACACAACACTTAAGAAAAGAAAAATTAAGCAAACCTCATTATTATGCACTCAAAAATAAAACTAAATGCTTAATGAGGTAAGAATTAATCACGCGAGTCTTTTAAAAATGTTTATATCAACCAATCAGAATGTGTTCATCTAACTAGCAAAGCAAACCTAATGACACTAGGAGTCTAAAATCGGCTAGACACCAAAGAATTGTGTTGCACAGAGGAGGAATGTTCAACGTGTTTTAACCTACTAACAAAAGAAATAATAAAGTGTTAAAATTGCATAAAAAATAAAAAGAAAAAGCAAATGAAAACCAAGGCTAAAATTCAATGAAAATCGTTGAAAACCCAAAAATTTTTGAGTAACTTGGCAAACTTCGTTCAAGGTGCATCTGATTTTCAAAAACTACGAAATTTAAACTAAAGCCTCCTTAAATAATGTAGATATGATCTAGAAAGTTTTGGCATAAAATTCAATCAACGAAACTCTTTTTTTGTATTTTTCTACTTTGTCCCTTTTTTCGATCATTTTTTGTGAGAAATATTTTTAAATATTCTAAGAGAGTTCCAAGAAGTAGTATGTAAAATTTTAGATTGTTTGGAAAACATTTACCTACTAAAAGATTTTTTTTTTTTGAAAATTTTCTAGGTAAAAAACTGCTTTGAGACTATTTTACTAGAAATCAGTTTATAAAAATATGAAGAACACCCAAAATGCCTAAGAAACTGATACCAAATGATAAAAGTGCACGTGGAATAGGATCGTATGTTTGTTCAAGTCGTGCATTTGGCCTAGGGCTCTAGACAAATGAAGGAAAACTTAGAGTTTGACACAACCTGAAACACAAACAAATCTAAGTCAGGTCTATGAATTCAAAAAAAATAGTAATTAAATTAAATGATTAAGATGAAAGAAAAAGAGTAGTTAAATAAATAAAAGATTTGACCAAGTAAACAAGAACAAGATAGAATAAAGAAGAAAATAAAAAAGCTAGATGAAAAGTGGTGTGTAGAAGTCCTAAAGAGCTTTGGAAACCAGATGAATCCACAATACCTTCAAACGACTCTAATTTTCCCTCTAAGAAAGAAAATTTTGCAAGAAAAAGGTTGAAAATGATCCCCACAATCTGAAAATATTGTGAAAACTCTTTTAAAAGAAAACTCAAGAAAAATTCTTAAAAAGAAAATCAAAAGAGAAGTTTATTAACTCAAAGTGAATAATGAATATATTGATTAAATTGTGTGCAATGAAAAGTCCTTTATACAAGCTAGCAAAGTATATCTAAATAAAATTCTCAAGTATTAACAAGTAATTTTGAACTAAATTTTCTTGTTGACATAAAACTTCTAAATAACTTAAAATACTTAAAAATTATCCAAAATTTAGAATAAATAAATAATAAAATAATAAAACTTAATAAATACAATATTGAGCTCATATATAATAAAAATTAAGCCTAAAACTCGAATCCAATATGTTTTAAACTCAGATAAAAAGCCTGAAACTCATAATTTCCGTAATAATCTCGTTTAGAAATTTTGCTCACGTAGCCTTCAATAAAACGATCATAACTTGAGTTCCTGAACTATAAATCGAGTGATTCAAAGTGTATTGCAAAGATAAAATATAGATCTTCGATTGATAAATAGACATATTGACCCAAAAATGACTAGATCCCTCCAAAACTACACTGCAAGTCAACTAATTATAACATGGCTAGGCATGTGGGCTTGATTGGGGTCCTTAAGTGTAACGCCTAAGCTTGTTAACATCTTTCACATGGTCTTGTCATCATGGATTGGGATTTTAAGTCCACGAGCAAAATTGGTCCCTTATAATTCATCATCCCTTATAATAGTTGAGTTTTGACTTCAATTGCTTGGATTTGGATTTCACTATTTGGCCTTGAAGGAAACTGAGCCCATCATGTTCTTGGGCCTTGAAACTCTTATCATCATTTGTGTTTTGATTTCTCGAGTCCTCTATTGCTTATTTTGTTTATTTTGTTTCCTAGCAACTGCACCTCTTTTGTTTTTAGGTTCATTATGTTATGTCGATTGAAACCGGAGCAAGGACCTACAAAGGGTTCTTAACGATTCAAGGTGATTTGTTCACTTTGTTTGTTGGCAACCTTTATCCCGACGTGCTTGATTTGTTAGCGGTGAGGTTGTAGTTCTGCTTTGCTCCCCTTTAGACGCTGGAGGCATGATGCAAGTGTTGTTTTCTTTTCCTAGTATGGCTTGGTTTTACATCAAGCATGTCTACTGTGTCTTTGGTTGTATTTCTACTGAGCATACCAATGTTTTTGGGATCTTTTGTATCCTTTTTCTTTGTATCGATGTTACAATCAATGATATCTTCCTTTGAACAAAAAAAAAAAAAAAACTTCATTCAATGTGTATTTAGGCTCTATTTGTTTCATGTAAAAGGTTTTTTTTGAAAACACTTTCATTATTTTCCCATGTTTGTTTGGTAACTCATTTTCCAAGACACGATAAAATGAAGGCTTTTTTTTTTTTAGGAAAATGCCTCACGCTCTATAACCTCGTAAGACATTTTCCAGCCTTTACTCCTCTATTACCCTCAAAACATCTCAGATTGTCTTCCAATCAAGAACCATCATCGACATTGGTGCTTCTCCCTCTTCGATGATAAGAACATAGGTGAGATATCTTTGGCTTTGGGTTTTTCTTCATTTCTAATTTCCTTTCTAGATTTTCCATTTCCATCTCATTTCTTCCTTTACTATCTTCATTTCCTTTGCTTTAGCTTTGATGGGTTTTCATCTTTTGTAGCATATATTTGATATCTTCCTATTTCTAGTTAAACACTCACCTTGAATTTTTTTTCCTTTTTTTTCTCCTCTGTCTAATATACTTAAAAATTATTCTATTTGATTTTTACCACTTTTTTATGTTCCATTTGCTTTTAAAGAACGTTGCATTTTCTTGTAACACTTTTTGTCTCTAAAGTAAATCAAGGCAGATCTTTATGCTATATTTTATTATGCTTCCAAATTAAGAACAATTTAGTGATAAGTTATAATGGTAGAAACTTTCATTAGGCATCATTTGAAAGCGGAAGCTTTTTAGTTTTCAATTATTGTTTTATAGCATTGTTAGTCAAATTATACATACCTTAGATGTTCAGTTGTCAAAGGGATGGCCCTTTGTCATTGTGTTTCCATGGTATCATAGGCTTTGGATTAGTCAGTATATAACATTCTTTTTCCAAGAACACCATTTGTATCAATTAACATAACCTGGAAAGAAGTGAACATCACTTGTGAACTTCATTATAATAAATATATTCTTTTGAAATGAAAGAAAAAGTAAAAAACTTGGTGAAATATTAGGGGTTGTGCCATAGAGGTAAAGGCTAGCACATTAAGCATATCTTTTTTTTTTTTAAAGTAAAAAAAAACATAGTGAAATATTATGTTAGAAAAAGCTTCCAAATCATATAGGATATCAACATGCATTAGTTTGATGACATGGTAAGATAAGAAATAATCATAGTTCCTTGGAAAAGAAGTAAAATTTCATCTAACCAAGTTATAAAGTAAATTATGGTTAAAAGTTCACTACCTTTAATCCATCTTCATGGAAGCCATAACCTGAAAAAGGAAGTTGTTACTATGATGAACATACTATAACTAGAAAACTGAAAATTAGAAAATATAAATATGACATACATCTTTTGAATGAGGACATTCATAAAACTAACATATGATATTTCTCAGTATTACCCAACTAACATATTTGACTATGCATTTTACTTTATGGCATGTATTTCATGTTTTTTTTTTATTTTGTATTATTAAAAATTTTGTCTGTTAATACCATAAGTACATATTAAAGGCTAGAAGTTGAGCTACTTTTCACTGTCCATATTGATATAAAATGAAAATTAAAAATTGCTTGAATTCATTTTATAAGCTCAATACTTGTGTGTTAATACCATGTTTTTCTTTTTCTTTCTTTCTAAAAGTGGGGTTTGATGACAATTATTTTTTGTAATGATCAAATACTTGGGGTCGTGGCTTCAATTTTAGCTTTTAGGGCTCTTTGGATTAAAAGATTAAAAACTAGGAAGCAAATTGCTTGTCACCCTCATGTGAATAGAGATTATGAACGAAAATATTATTGATGTGAGCTCATAATCGATTTAAAATTACAAGTCACGTAGATGCCCGATCATTTCTAAACAAATACTTGATAACAAAAAAAGATAAAGAAATCTCGAAATCAATAATTAATTTGTGCGAGGAAGGAACCAACGTTATTGGAACATAACCCGTTTTCTATATGATAAACAATTGAAACAAGTGTTGGACTTGAAAGACACTAACCCGTTGTTTATGAAAGAAACAAGAATTGTAAGTATAGAAGAAATAAGGTTAACACCACAAGACAAAAGCTTTGATAAGTTCGATATGATTGTTCTTAAGAACTTAAGAGAAATCTTTCACATATATATTGATTCAGCAACCTTAAAATAAAAAAAAAAGGAGCAACTATTTATAGACTACTCTAGGTATGTGAATAGCCAAACCGGCCAATAAATATAGTTTCTGGAATGTTCTAATTGTGCATGAATTTCATAAATGCATGCAATTTACTAAAAGTCACATAATCTCCCCCCAATTGTACATGTATACTTAATATGCAAGGAAATCTTCAAAAGTCACATTTAGCCCCCTATTTGGTCAGTGGAAATGAATGAACATGCGGTGGCCAAATAGTCACTTGTTGTACATAAATGTAATGTTTCTAGAATCCCTTCAAAGGTCATGTTCAGCTCCCAACTTGGATAGTGACAATTGAATGAGCTTCGGTTGAACGAATGGTCACTTTACATACATGGATGTAAATCTTCTAGATCCCTCCTATAAATTCGTCCATTGAATGCTTGAATCCTTAAGTCTTATTTTTTTTTTTTGTTCTTGAATTTTGGTTGGAAGATGAAAGATCTTCATGGAAAATATATGGTCAATAAGGTACCTGCAAAACACTATAAATAGAACCCCATTTCACAACTCAAATCATCCAAACACATAAACTAAAATATTTTAGTTGCAACAAAAATATTAAAACAAAACAAACTAGAAAATCAACTTCTTTATTTAAAATGTGAATTTGAAAGAAAAACTTATTAGGTAACGATTAAAACCTTGCAAGGTTGTTGTTCCATGTTAAGTCTAGAATGCAATGTGGATTGTTCCAACTCATAGCGAATGACTTGTATGAGAACATTGAATTCCTCATTTAGTTTTCTAGTCCTTGCCCTTGTAATTGGCCCTATAGGTACTTGCAACACATCTCTGAACTCATGATTAGTCCCTTCTTGAATCAAGTAACGAAATTTTCACATTTGGTCATAAATTCGTACCCATGCTCACACCAATTATATTAATAGTATTTTATATAGAGGTGACTGGCATTGTATTGGTGCGATAAGGATGAGATCTATTACTTTTTTTTAATTTGTATGATATTCTTACTAGGAACAGTTTGTTACAATCAACTAGATCTGTGAATGTTAGGGAGCAAGTGGTTATATTTTTACATATAATTGGTTATAATGTAAGGTTTCGAGTGATTGGATCAAGATATTATAAATCAATTGAGACAACTCATTGTTACTTTAGGGTTGTATTCAAAACTATTTTGAAATTGCATAAACTAGTCGTTAGATTACCTGATGAGTCAACTCCTAGTGAAATCAAAAACAATTCAAGGTTTTATCCTTATTTTAAATATTGCATTAGAGCATTAGATGGAACTCAAGTTCATGCATTTGTTCCACTTAGCATTCAAGGAAGATTTCGTTGCCGTAAAGGGGGGATGACACAATATGTATTAGCTGTCATTACATTTGATTTGAAATTTTCCTATGTTCTAACTAGTTGGAAAGGTAGTGCACCTGATTCTCTTATTTTAAGTGATGCACTTCCACGCCCAACAGGGTTTAGAATACCGTAAGGTAACAATTAACATTAACTATACAAAATATTTCAATTAAGCTCATAATTTATTAGTAATAATTAATTTGTAAATTGTAGGTAAATATTATCTTGCTTATGTTAGATATGGCATCAGAAATGAATATATTTCTCCCTATCGTGTGTCCGATATCATTTAAAAGAGTTCAGTGATCAGCAACTAGAAAATGCAAAGGAACTCTTTAATCTTCATCATTCATCTTTGCCAATCACTGTTGAGCATGTTTTTCAAATTTTGAAGAAATGGTTTCGTGTGTTAGATGTTGAACCATTTTGGAATTTCAAAAATCAAGTAGATATAGTGTTGTTGTATCATTCATAATCATTTAATGGGAGTTGATCCTAATGATTTACTTAATCAAGGATTATATGAGGAGTCTAAGTCTGATTTGATAATATCAACTCTTACGGATCGAGAAGAAAGAGAATAAACAAGAGAATGGTCTACTAAGAGAGAAGAAATTGCACAAACTATGTGGATTGATTATATGGCTAGAAACATTATTTAGGTTTAGGTCTTAGGGTTAACGTTTCTATGTTATGAATGTTTTAATATTAAAATTTTTGTTTTTTTTTTCATGTTGGTTGGATATTGATATTGAAATTAACTTATTGGATATTGAAATTATTATGTTTTATGCTTGCTGGATATTAAAATTATTGATAATGTAAATTATTAATTTAGAATGGGTAAGGGAAACAAAGAAGGGACAATAAAGCAATTCAAGTGGACAAACCAATGGAACATCATTTTCTCGAATTTCTTACAGAGGAGGTCCAAAAGGGAAATAAGCCTTCTAACACTTTCAAAGCAGTTTCTATTAATCGAGTTATTGCAGCTATTTTCGAAAGATTCCAGGTGCAATGTGATGCTAATCATGTGAAAAATCATTTAAGGACTGTAAAAAACACATGGCAAATTATATGCACAACCCGGGCTGAAAGCAGTTTTGGATGGGATGATAACATGAAAATGATTAAATGTGATAGAGTGACATATGGTGCAATAGTGATGGTAATATATATGTTAAATATATTTCAATTGTTTTTTACTTGTCATTCTAATTGTGTATAATATCCAATAGGCACAGAAGAAATATGAGCCTTTTTTGAACAAAAGCATTGATCATTATGATGAAATGGCTTTGGTTGTTGGCAACGATATGGCAACAGTGAGTTACCAGAAGTTGTATTGTTTTGTCTTAAAAGTGGAATTACCCCTTATTATACATGTGTACGCCAAATTCCCTTGATTTGCAGTTTACAAACTTGCCTTTTCTTTTAAGTGTATTCTCCATGCATGGAAGTGTATGATTAATATATTGTTATTGTCTTTATTAAGTCCTATTATTTTCCTTAAAGATGTGTTACTAAATGAGTAAAGAATAATGGTTTTTAACAAAAAGGGGAAAACTTACAACTATTTTTTTAAGATTTAAATTAATCCAAATTATCTGAATCTATTGGTAACGCCTCGCTCCATTGGGCATTTTATTTGGTTGTTTGATACACGCCGCGTCATTTCGATGGGCTAAGGGGTGTTTCACTTACGCCAAATACCGTCATCACGATGTCGCCCCAAAGGACTAGTCGATATCACCATCGTAGTAAATACCATTCCATAATTCATATTACTCGAATCCTCCTCCCATTACCTCTTTTATACCACCTAACGTTGATGCTCGAACATCATAGTTGTCCCTTCGCAAGGCCCGAAGCTTCACCCGAGATGATAACCAATATGTTTTCTCCCCATTTCCCAACCTAACTTCGTCTAACCCCTTAAGGTTTCCCACAATCATGCAATGCATGCACATATCATCATAATTCATACTTATGCAAACACGACATGCTTAAAAACGTAGACTATAATAGCATGTTTGGAGTCTAGAATTCATTTGAAACTTCATCATTTTCTTAACTTATTCCTTCTTTCAAGCACCAGAGCTTCCATTCTCTAAGTAGTAGTTTGCGACCAAAAATCATGGGTTATACTTAATTTTCTTAACCTATACCCATTTTCCAGAAGTATGCAGAACCCTTTAAATAGTTCTAAAGTTCCATAACTTCACTCTACGTACACAAAAGGGTTAAGAACCTTGCCTGCTTGTTGGTTTCTTTACTTTTCCAGGTCCATCCTTAAGAAGTTTGCTCCATGCAGCACCTTACATGGTTACTCCTTCTTCGAGCTACTAAAGAGGATAAAGAACGGGAGAATTTGGAACAAGGTTGAGAAAAAAAATCATCATTGGGAGCCATCTCCCAACTATTTATAGCCCTTCCCGTGCTAATTCTAATCCTATGAGAGTCATCCATGGCTAATTATTATGTCTCCTACTAAGAAACTAAACAATTCCATCCTATTCGAACCATAATTGGATCTTAACCATGTCCAATTCAGTTTCTTGTTTTCATGTTTCTTCTAATAAAGGCCACAACTTGTGGCATCTTTCAATTTAGTGCTCCATTTATTCCAATTTTATAGGTTATTAGAAATTTGGGTGTTACATTTTGGGTCTCTCTTGTATTAGGTCCAATTATATCTATTTCCTCGACTTTTGATCCAACATTTTCTAATTTAATCCAACCCAATATTTTTTTTTCTATTTCCCAAAATAAATATTATTTAGTTAGTTAATTTAATTTATCAAATTAACTAAATTAATTTCCAATTAAATAATTTTCTCAACCCAATTCTAATTTTGTTTAAGCCATGACAACTTTATCGTAAAAGAATCTATAAGAAAATATATTTAATTTCCACATTCATTAGGTTTATAATGACTAATCAATTTAATTCCATTTTTAACTTCAATTGTATAATTATAAATAATTAAATAATAATTCAAAAACCTTAAATTAATTTTTAAGTCATTTCTATACTTAATGAGAAAACACATTCATTTGAGAATGTGACCCATTTATCTAACTTCATCATTTCTGTTCATTTGGTTTCCATACAATTCACTTTTTGTTTCAAAGAGCTAGCAAAGGAACCGATTGGACATATATAATTAGGGCACAAATAATATATAGTTAAGCTCTAACTTTTGTCCTATTAATTATAAACTTATTTATTCACGAAGTCATTCCACTATAGTATTATGACTGAGCTCTCCCTAATTACATGCCATTACGAAAGCTACTTAAACAGTGCTCATCTAATGACCTTGTCATAAGTGTGTTACCCTCACAAGATATTTTTAATCTTTTTGGAATAAATTCATTCTCCTAATATGATCCTATTTCATCTCTGGTAACCATTATATCTTCCTTTCATGAAAAGTCAATCACTATCAAATAGTAATCAAGTCATTTATCACAAATACAAATGAATCATGGCCATATTTACTTTTCATCTATCATATAATGTCAATGAGAAGATATCATTCATCCATTAGTTGAGTTATGAATTCCACTATTCTGAATGATGCTACATACTGTAGAAGTCGTATACCAAATACACTGACTTTTCATCTATTTGAGCTCAGGCTTTTACTTATGTTAAAGTGTACGAGTCATGCATACATAGTCCATCATCCAGTTTGGATTAAGGTATGTCACACTATGAATGTCACAAGTGAATAAATTCATAAATGGATTTAGGATCTATTCTACATGAGTCTTGTTCGATGTACTGCCAATCCAATCAATCACATCTATGTCTCTATCTTTTACAAGTTATTCGCTCCGGTGTTCAAGACAAAACATCCCCCTAACTGAACTTGATAGAATACATATTAGTCTTTCAATCAGTTTGCTCATTTTTGATTAAACTAATGAAATGTTTAGGTTCATCTACTAATACAATCTAGCGACGTAATACCACTTAGTATTAGTTAAATGTTAGATTATGAAGGAGTCAATATTGGCTTCCATTTTGCTTTGCATGTAAAAACATCGAGGACAATATACAAAAGGTATTAATGTAATTAATGGATATTTTTACTAAACTAATTTATTCGAAAAAAACAAGTATATAAAACGAATATACTACACTTAGGGCACCAAATCCAATAATCTCTCACTTGCCCTAGTGCAGTAGATGAGTCATATTTCGCATTTTCATGCCCTTTACATGTTTCTTAAAACTTCTAGCTATTAAAGGATTGGTAAATGGGCCTGCAAAGTTATCCTCTTATGCTACTTTTACTACATTAATTATTTCATCTATTATTGCCTTTCTTATGATGTGATACTTTCTATCAATGTGTTTTGTCTTCTTTTGGTTTATGGTTTACTTAGTGTTAGCTATTGCCACACTATTATTGCAATGTAGTGTGATAGCTTTTTTCATACAAGGAACGACTTCACAATTCGTGAGGAACTTTCTAAGTCATATTGCTTCTTTTGTATCCTTAGAAGTAGCCATATATTTGGCTTCCTTAGTAGAGTCAATAGCACAACTTTATTTGACACTTTCCAAACTATGGACCTACCGCTTAGGACAAAGAAAGCTAGATGTCCATTTCCACAAATCTGAACAACATTTGGAATTTAGAATCGATATATCCAATTGGATTGAGATCTCCTCCAGAATACACAAGCTTATAATCTCTGGCTATTCGAAAATACTTGTCAATATCTTATATCAAAATTCACCTGATACTGATTCACAAACCCTACTGTGAAATAGATATCTAGATGTGTACACAACATAGCATACATGAGACTTCTTACTGTCGAAGCATAAGGAACCTTTCTCATGTATTCTCTTTCTTTCACTATCTTAGGACAGTCTTCCAAAGAAAGATGAAAGTCCGATGCAAAAGGTTGAGTTCGCTTCTTCGAATCTGTCATTGTATAATGTTCCAATATCTTGTCTATGTTTGAAGTTTGTGTAACACCCCAAAATAGGGCCTAAGAGTTTTAGGGGTATTTTAGGGATTTTAGCTTTAGTGTGCTCAGAATTTCGTAAGCATGGAAGTCGTAAATGTTTTTGTCTAGGGCATTTTGAAAATTAAACCAATTTCTGAAAATAATACTGAAAACGCTTTTAATTTTGAAATAACGACTGATTTGTAAAATGGTCAAAACTATGTGTGTTTATGAAGCAGTTTTACCAAATTTTAAAAATGTAGCATAAAATCATCATCCACCTATAGATTTCACGTTAACTCTTGTTCTTTGCTAGTTTGTGCCGTCCCTTGCTCTCCCAACCTCTGATCTTCAATTTTCTTTATTAAATTGTCATCCTTTTGATTCCTATCATCACCCAACTCATTAATCTACATAATATTTTAAGAAAACACCTTAAAATCTCATTGATTTCATCATCTTCTTTACTTGTGGGTTTTCTCAGATTCTCGTCAAAAGTTCATTTTTCTTCCATCAAAGGTAATCGTTCGTATATCTATTAGTTTTAGATATTATCTAGTCTTTAAAACTAAGTTTTTAGTCATTAAATTGCATGTTTTGATTAAAAGCTGAAAATTGGGTCGTTAATGGTGGATTTTGGATTTTTGAGTAAAAATGTGATTTCAAAGTATTATTTAATAATTTTGACATGATTAGAAGGTTTCAAAATTGAGTTTAAATTTTTTTAATTATTTCTAATAATTTAATAAATTTTCGTGAATTTTCCATAAAAATGTCAAAAAATTTGATGCGATGAATTGAGTAGTTTTGTGTAGTTTAAAGGTTGAGAATTATCCGTAGGTGATTAAATAGATGAACAGAATTTGTTTTAGCCAAAAAGATTAAGTATAGACCAAGATATTTGAAATTCAAGCTTGTTATGTCGAATGTTTCGATTATATGAGAACATAGCTTAGGCTTATGTTTTTGACTACTTGAGTTGAGTCCTTAGCCGATTGATGATTGTGTTGCTGTGTGGTTTATTATGTTGAAGCATCAGATTCATTAGGACCTTCTACGAGTTAAGCAAAGTCTAGTTTAAGCTTTGGGCATTTCGGCGAAAGCATAATTGGTGAGTGTTTAGAATCGCTGCTTGTAGACATAATTCAATACGTTATTTGGGAATTTAGTTGTAGCCTAAACCCCTACTCTAAATTTCGAGTGTAATTTTTCTTGTACTCATGTCTAACTTGTGAAATATGTGTTTGTGTTATTGTGAAAATATGGGTTGAGATGAAATGCTATTATATGTGCTATGTGTTCATGATTACTGTTGTGAAAGTGTATATGGAGGTATGTCATACATGCTAAGTGGCAGTGATAATATTGTGCTAATGATGCAAATATGCAGTGATAGTGAGCGGATAATCAGTAAGAAATATGTGTGTTTAATAATGTATATTTTGGCCTTGTGAACTTTGAGACCGTTGGATATAGTTGGCATGTTATAGGATTATAAGTACTCACCTATATGTATTATATGATTTGGGTGTTGAGGCCTTAGGACATGTTGGAGAGATAAGGGAATGTGAGCTAAGCTCCATTCTATGGGACATGTTTGGTGTGATGGAGAGTGTTAGCTATATGCTTCACTTTTTGGGATATGTTCGACTCTATAAGTCATTTGGTGTGTTGGAGATTTGTGTATCCGATTTGTGGCGATAGTGTCAACTTTTATGTTTCATAGCTCAAGTGCCAAATTATCTTTAAATATGATTATAAGTATTGTAATGTATGCATGAAAGTGAATGTGATGACTTTGTAAATGGACCATTAGATATGTATGAATAAGTAAAACAGGACGCTAAAGTTGGAACTGTTAAGATTATGTTATATGGTTGTTTCAATAATACTTGATGAAATGTTTGCATGATAGTTGTTCTAGGCATTCTTTGAGCTTATTAAGCTCACCCATTCCTTTTAAACTATTGTAGACTAGTAGCATTTCGGTGTAAACGGTGTGCTTTTCATGGGGTGATCCAAGCCAGTCCATTTTCGTTATTGTAACAGCCTGTTTTTTAGTGATGTCGAAAACCGTGGTTTCGGGGCCACCAAATCCGACAAGTAAGTTCGTAAATATTATTATTTAATATTTATGAGTCAAATATGGTTTTAAAAAGGTTTTTGATATGGTAATTTATGTTATATAAATGATTAATTAAGTTCAAATGGTAAGACCCTAAAGTCAAGTGGTTTTAGAAAATGAGGTATTGGGTCCTCGTTTCTATAAACCGAGCCGTAAATATTTAAAATATTTACAGAGCGTTATTAAGGGTGTATTAAAATTTTGTTAAGAAGTTTTAATGTTTCGATAGTTAATTAAAGAAAATTGACTAAATTGTAAAACGTGCAAAATTTGTTAATTAATGCATTTAGTGACCAAATGGCTTAATTATTAATCGAGAAGGGACCTATGTGATAATTAGGCTTAATTAGTGTGGTAGGACGACATTAGTAAAGAAAAAGATAAAAATATTAAGTATTTTAATGGCAAAATTGTAAATAGTTTGAAATTTGGTAAAACAAACTGAAAAACTAATTCAATTCCTATTCATTTTCTTTAACCTTGGCTAAATTCACCATTTGGGAGAGCTTCAAGCTTCGGTTCTTTAATCCTTATGCACGTGAGCTTAATTCTCATCTATTTCTTGTAAGTTTTATGTTTTTGAGATCATTGCAACTTGGTTCAGCTAGCCCGTACCTTCATTTTTGAAATTGTTAAAGATTTTAAATGTTGCCATTGATGAATTTTTGTGATTTTAGATGTTAAATGATGAATTTGTAGTGTTAGTTGATATTTAAAAGTGTTTTGTGAAGTAATTTTGATGAATTTTCTAATTAGGGACTAAATTGTTGGAATAATAAAAGTACAAGGATTTGATGTGAAATTTTTACAGATATGGGCTGTATTGGATGCCATGAATATTTAGCTGGCATGGGTTTGCATTAAAAATGGTTACTTTGTATGTTTTAGGCTCAGGGACTAAATTGAATAAAAGTAAAGTATTAGGGGCAATTTTGTAAAAATGCCAAATATGACTAAATTGCATAAAATATATTATTTTACTATCTAACTTAATAAATTGAATGAAATTATTAATTTAGATCAAGATCGAGTGAAAAATCAAGGAGAATGAAAAATTATTGAAAAGGCCCTGTACTTCGACATTTCAGCGGTTTGGCCAGGTAAGTTCGTACGGTTAAAATTTAACATTTATATAAATTGGTGATTGGTATTACATGATATAATATATATATTTATATACATATACATATTCCATTGTTCGAAATGAAATATTATCTAAGTTATAATTTTGAATTTGATGTTCGGTTTGAATTGAACGCGGGATTGAGTACAATCGTGTTATGGTGTATTACGGGGGTTTAGAGTGGAGATGGTATTAGAGGGATTTATCTTTATATTACCCAAGTAAAACGAGGCTCAGAATTTGTTGCGAATTCTCGCATTGTACTTTCTATTTGGCGTGTTTCGGGTGGATCAGCTCTTGTGAGCTTCAATTGACGTGTTTCGGGTGGACTAGCTCTTATGTGCTTCTGTTTGGCATTTTTCAGTTGGATCAACTCTTATGAGCTTCTGTCTGGTGTGTTCGGTCTATCTAACGATGTACTCTTATTCGTAAGTCATTTTTCGAATTGAAATTTTGGTAAGGTAATTTGTTTAATGAATTTGATAAATTTGTTAATCATTTGAGTATTCAAATGATTTATATCATGAAAACTATGAAAAATGAATGAAAAGAAAATGTTAAATGAAGGTATGTTTATGTTCATGAAATTAATGATTTCAAGTGATGTTATGTTTATGTACCATATCTTACCATGTAATGATATTGCTAAGTTATGTGTTTAATCACTAACTTGTGTTGTTGATGATGATTAAGCATGTGCCAACCTATTGGTTGGATTGTATTATGTTATTTTAAAGATATGCATTGAATGGCAAGTGACATAATGGAAAGATGCTTATGTACATGAAAGAGTGGTAAGAATCAAAGTTTGTAATTTCTCATGAAATGATTTGTTGTGTAATTGATTCTAAGAGAGTTATGCTTAAATGCACTAGCTTGTGGCTATGGTTAATTTTATGTTTAAGCATTGTATGTTATGCATATAAAACATGTGAGGAAAGGTAATGAAATGGTAAGTTCACAGTTGAATTGTAATATGATGAAAAAGGGATTGATGAGTTCAATGATGTATTTATATGAGAGATTTACGTATGCTATGGATGAATTTACTTAATTCATAAATGAATATAATAATTAGTAAATTAATGATGTTATCTAAGTTTATGCTAAGTGAATGAAATGGTAAGTAAGTAAATGAAATGGTTCATGGTTTTAAGGAAAGGTTGATAATTATGTAAGTTAACCTAGGAGACTTTATTATGTTATGAATGAAAGATGTATAAGATGTTTTTAATATACTCAATTGTGAGTTGAATGGTGTTTAATAGGTTTGTACTAAGTTTAAAGTATTGGTGTTGAACCATGTTTAATCTATGTATGATAGTATTGAATAATAAGTTATGTTTCAAGTTATTGCGAACTTATTAAGCATTCATTGCTTATGTGGTTATCTTTCTCTTACTTTTCAGATTATCAGAAGCTCAATTGGGTTGGAAGCTCATCAGAGATTTATCACACTATCCAACGATTATATCGGTAGATTTAATATCTTGATCAAGGTTATAATGGTATGTTGAGGTGAATTGTGTTTTATGAGATGTTGTTATGTTTGGTTTGTAAATGTGGTATTATGGTTGGTGTGCTTTTGGCATTTGATGTCTTGATGGTTGGTGTTTTGTTGCCAAATTAATGCATGGTTTAAATTGGCCAAAGTAGTATGTGTTGGCATGGTTGAAATGTGGTCAATTAGGTTATGTGTTGATATATATTTAAGTTAAGGTTGTTTGGATGAAACATGATAATTGTAATGCAAATGTAAGTATGAATGCTTGATTGTGATTGAGGTGCATAAATGGCATATTGGTTGAATGGACTTATAGTATATTGAAATGGTCTTATTATGCATATTTTGACATGCTTTGGTGCATTGATCATAAGTTCATTTGGCTTGTAGGTGTAAGCTTGAATTGGGTGAAAGAAATTGCTTGAAATTGGCCTATTTCTTGTCTATACAGCCTATGACATGAGCGTGTGTCTCATCTGTGTGTGACACACGGCCACTCGACACGGCCGTGTGTCACCTATAGGTTTTAAAGGTTGCTTTTTTGAAAGTTACACGGCCTAGCACACGGCCTGACACACGAGCGTATAAGGCTATTTCGAGAGTTACACGGCCTAGCACACGGGCGTGTGGCTTGGCCGTGTACCCCTGCAGTATAAATTTTTCTAACTTTTTCCTAAACTTTTTAATGTTTCTTATTTAGTCTCCGACTATTTCTATTGTATTTTTAGGGCCTCGAGGGCTCGATTAAGGGACATTATGAATGTATTTGAATGAAGTTAGAATATGTATTGCATTGATGTATGAATTGAATGGTTTGTTGTTCTGTTTGTTCAGTAATGCTCTGTAACCCTGTTCCGATGACAGATATGAGTTAGGGGTGTTACAGTTATTTCGTAGGTGTGTATTAATTCTTCATCTTTTGGGAAATAAAGGCAATGTGGTAGTCCTTTTTGCTAGTATTTGAGATGATATTTGGACGTTTTCATAGCATATTTGTTCTTAGGATTTAGAGATTTGAATCATGATATGTGATTATTGCTTGAACTTATTTTCGATGTTTGAAACTATTATTATGGTTGTTTTGACATGTACTTGATAAGGTAAAGGATGCATGTTGAATAGACTTGTATTAGAATGGTTAGTATGCTTAAAAATGTTGAGTTTTTGTGGTCTAGAGCAGAGGTATTGATGTTCATGTGTAAAAATGATACCTCTGAGATATTTCAATGTATAAGAAGTCAAAACGGTACTTTGGTATCGATACTATATCACAACTATCGATACTCAAGCTAAATTACCGATACTTTTTGAAAGGTACCAATAATTTCTGGAGTTTTAATTTTAGGCGAGGAACATAGTGTTATTTTGTTATCAATTTTTCAATCGGTATCAATATCGTGTAAGGAAAATATCGATACCTATGTGCCAGTATCGGTACCTACGTGCTTGTATTAAAAATATTGCCAAGTGGTTCTAAATCATGTCAAGTGTTAGTAAATACTTAATTAAAGTGTGTGTAGTAATTTTTAAAGATTATTAAGGATTTGTTTGACTTAAAACTTGTGCAAATGTTGAAATAGAGGATGTTCCATTAATAATAAGCCATTTTGTATTTGTATAATGTGAGACGATGGTGTGGCATCCTGAAATTCAGGCTTGACGACAGAGCTGAGTATAGGGTGTTACAATTTGTGATAATGATATCACTTTATTCTTTCAACCCCTTAGGATTCAATTACCTAGAATAAAGTTAACTTCACCTAAATCCTTCATGATAAACTGTTGAGTTAATCACAGTTTAGCCTATCACAATGTTCCTACATCATTTCAATGAGTAGAATCTCATTGACATATAGAATGAGAAAGACCACCTTTCCATCCCTAATAAGTTTATAAACACAAGGTTCATCTATGTTTTGCTCAAGTCTAAAAGATTTCATCGCTTAATCAAATCTTTGATTCCATGAGTAGAATGCTTGCTTAAGTTTGTATATGGATCTAAGCAGTTTGCAAACTTTATGCTCATTTCCTTTAGCTATATATCTAATGGATTACATCATATAGATGCTCTCTTCAAGGTAGTCATTCGAGAAATCTGTCATGACATCTATTTGTAAGATCTCATAATCAAGAGTCGTCGCAATGGATAACAATATGCGGATTGACTTGAGCATGGCAATCAGAAAGAAGGTTTCTTCGTAATTGATACCTTCTTTCTAAGTATAACTCTTTGCTACAAGTCTAACCTTATAAGTTTCCAATTTTCGATCTAAATTTCCTTTTTTTTTCTTGTAGATCCACTTAAACCCTATGGGTTTTAACCCTTCTGGTAAGTCTACAAGTTCCTACATTAAGTTGGATTTCATGGAACCTATCTTAGCTTCATAACTATTTTCAAGAGCTTGGAATCAGCACTTTGCATCACTTCATCAAATGTGAGTGGGTTATCATCTTTTTGTTCCGTTGATTCAGTGTTTGAAACTATTCCTCCAAATTGGAAAAGCTCAGGCCTACGAGAGATCCCCCCACTACAATGAGGCTCTCTATTCTGAAACCATAACAATAAGGTTTTATGTATTTCCTAAAAGTTCATTGAGTACTTCTTTACTTCAAGGTTTAAAGTTGTTCATGTAACATTCCTCAAGGAATATAGCATGGGTCGACACTATAAGAACCCATTTTCAATGGTGTTAGAAACAGTGGTTTTGGGACCACAATTCCAACAAGAGAGTCAGTAAATATTATTAATTCAATATTTACGAGTATTTCTTAATTTCATACTAAATTTTTGTTTAGAAATTTTAATCTTTAAATAGTTAATTAAGTAAAAAGGATTAAATCGTGGACTTAATGGGTAAAAATACCATATCTTTAGTTAATGGATAGTTGTGGCATGGTTTTTGGTGTAATTTTGATGATTTATAAAGGTTAGTTTTGTAATTAGGTAAATTAGAAAATTAAACAAAAGATGATAAAAGAATCATATTCATCTTTTTCCTTTTCTTTTGTTGAAAACTGAAACCTCCATAACTAAGGTTGTGAAGCATCCAGCCAAGTTACTTTGGTGTGCATGTGAGTGATTTTGATCCTATTTTTAATGATTTTTATGTTTTTGTTATCGTTTTAAATTAATCTTGCTATCTTAGGGGTTAATTCATAAAATTGTTAAAATTCTAGGGACTTACCATGAATGAATTGGGTATGTTTGAGAACTTAGTTGATAGAATATTAAGCTTGGTTGATAAATAAGCTTATTTTGTTAAGTGATTTTTAATGATTTTATGTTTAGGGACTAAATTGTTGAAATAATAAAATTCAATGAAAATAGGGTGAAATGATGAAAGATATGGGTTGTAATGGACCCCTAGGAAAATCAGCTACCATGGCATTTCTTTAAAAAATGGAAAACTTACAAGTTTCGGGTTTAAATACTAAATTGCATGAAGGTTAAAATATTAGGGGTAATTTGGTAAATTCACATTGATAAGGGTTGTAGATTGAATTAATTATGTTAAGTTATTTGAATGGTTTTATTGAATAAAGATTATTATCTAGATTAAGAAATTGGCCAATTAGATTTGAATAGAGGAAAAGCAAAAGTATCAGAATAGTTGTCAACTATGTTTTTACAACCATTTTAATCGAGATTAATTGATGTTTGAATGTAATGTTAATAAATATTATGCTATGTATAATATAGATTGATAGTTGTTCAATGTTTTGATATTGGATCAGATTATGATGTTAATTAAATTGTATGTTATCTTTGAAAAAATGTATATTTCATGGAATCATATTTGAAATAGTATAATGCAATGTAAATAAAAGAATTGGAATTCTACAATGGTCTCGTTTGAACCTTGTGAATACTTAGGATACAAATGACATGCGATTAGATGTTATACAATTTCAGGTGCTGGTCTTGGATGTCCTACCTATGGCTAAGGTCCTGCATTTGTTGTTGATTCTCCACAGCTCGTGTGAGCAGCATCATGTAGCTTAACATCACAACCCATGGCTCATGTGAGTAGGCCCATTTCACAGCTCGTATGAGCATATACGATTACATGTTACAGTCATAGCTCGTGTGAGCATTCCCCGAGCATCCGATGATAGTCCATTTGGTTCAACAGGTGACTGAAGTTTAATCCAAATATGTATATATATGAAATGGTCTATGTTACTAAAAGATGAAATGGAAAATGTTGATATATGTACTTGAAATGAAAAGGGTATCATTTGAATACATGATGGATGAAATATATATTGAATGCTTATATTGATATGTTCCATGAGTTGATTGGATTTATATGCTAATTTATACACGTACTAACCTTGTGAAGTGGTGTGTTCAGGAAAGGAAATTGTGCTCATAATTTAATGAAATTATGCTTGGTTGTTTTTAACATAAAATGTACAGTAAGTTTTAAGTTTCCTTTATACGAGCTTACTAAGCGCTAATTGCTTATATAGTTGTTTCCTTTGTCTTCTAGATCGTCGGATAGCTTGACTTATTGGAATCTCGTCGGGGCACCATCACACTATCCATCCGTCATTTTGGTAGTTTTTGGTTATTTTGGTAAATGGTTATAAATGGCATGTAATAGGCCTATATTGTTAACTTGGCATTTTGATATGTCATGAGTTGTGCCAAGCTTACTTGTGTTTAAATGCCTTTAGTTGTTGTTTTGCAAATTTTGGTGTAAATATGTAATGTTGGACATATATATATGCCTTTTGAAAGTAGTTAAATTATGGTAGAACGGTATGCTTCTGAAATGGTCATTTAGCATGTTGGGTAAATGTTTAAGATGTGAACTAGTATCATTGAGTTTTAATTTTTTTGGTATATGGAATGTGGTGTCAATGAGGACACACTGGATAGAAAATTAGGTTGAATGATTGTTATGTTCTAAGTTTATTTGAATGTATTTTGAAGGTTTGTAAATTAGTGATATTATCATTTCTTATTGTTAGGTGAATGTGACTTGAAATGAACTCTTAAATACGAGATTTTACCATTTTGAGCTTAAATATCGATAGTTTGTCATCTAGTATCAATACCTAGCCTTATGAAATGTTTTAGAACAAATAGAATGCCAAAATGGTATCGATTTTTATTTAAATATCGATACTTATTCATAAAATAGCGATACCCCCAAAAAAATTATCGATACCCTTTATTTTGAAATGAAAATAGCTTAGTATTTTGGTATTGATTTTCTAAAAGGTATCGATTCAGTATCGATACCAACTAGGAATTTCACTATTTACTTTTAAATTTTTGAAATTTTATTATGTATTTGGACTTTACAATTAGGTCCTTATAGAGTGCGAATTCTTAATGTATTTAATCATATGATATTTTCAATTAAATAATTGAGTCTCTATTTAATAAAAAGTATATATCAAATGTTGATCATTGTCGTAGCATCCTTTACTCAGGTCTGGCGATTGGGATGGGTAAAGGGTGTTACAAACACTATAATTGTTTGCCCTTTCGGGTTAAAACAAACCAAATATTGTTATTTTAGAATATCCCCCAAACATGCACAATTCTATTTGTGAATCCAACTTCCTCGCATCTTTATTCAATATGTGGGTTGGGCATCCCTAAATCCTAAAATGCTTTAGGCTTGGCTTCCTTTCATGTCAAAATTCGTATGGAGTCTTAGGTGCGGCCTTAGTTGGTACATCATTCAGAATATAGCAAGTTGTTTGCAAAGCATATCTCAAAAAAGAGACTGGCAACTACAAATAACTTTACATTGATCGAACCATGAAGAAAAAATTTTATTCCTCTACCATGCCATTTTGTTGTGGAGTTCCTAACAAAGTTAATTGGGATAATAACTCATTCTCTATAATGTAGCCTGAGAAATCAACCGACAAGTATTCCCCACCTAGAGCAAACCAAAGTGTCTTTATGGGTAAACCTAGTTGTTTCTCCACTTCCGCTCGAAACTCTTTGAATTTATCAAAGGTTTCACGTTTGCGGTACATTAGGTACACACTTTGTAACGACCCAAAATTTTAATTTTTGATTTCGTGTATGTGTGACACACAATGTCTATTTGCTTTAGTAGTTATGTGTTCTAGGTGTGTGTGTGAGGTCCCAAGTTAAAGCCTTACTTGGGAAATTTTTGGTATTTTTTATAAATAAAGCCTTAACATTGTGCAAAGGGCTTAAGTTTAATTGTTGGTAAGTTTATATCAGAATGTGCCTACTGGTCTGGTTGTTAAGTGGAGTGTTGGAATGTTTGAGGTCCTGTGTTCAATTCTTTGTGATGGCGTGGAGATAGTATTTTTGCTCCAGTTTCGGCTAAGAGTTGTGTTGGGGCAAAATTCTGAGTAGTTGTGTTTTAGTGGGTTAATAGGGAGTGATTTTAGGATATAATTGGGGAGAGGTTATTAGAAAATAATCTGATTATCTTTTTGTTGCAAAAAAAGAGAGTAGAGTTTCGGTTTTCTCTCAAATTCCCCAAACTTTTTCGGACGTTTTCTTCTTCTTCTTTTTTTCCATACTCTGCCGATTCTTTCCCCTAGTTGCTGTCGAAATTTCCATTAATTTGTCCCCTTCCATTTATTTCTACTTCTTTTTTTCAATTGATTCGGTTGTTCATCGTTGTTTGCGCGTGTTCGGTAAGTAACAATTTTTTCTATTGTTAATCGTTCTGGGTTAATCTCTGAAAGGGGGATTCCTTTTTGGTGTTTAGGAATTAATCAAGGGGTTGGTGGTTTTGAATCGACGCTAAATTCCTTCCAAAATTGGTTGATTAAAAATGAATTAAATAATTAATCTAGAGATATGTTAGTCAATTTTTAGGTTCTGGAGGCTTAGGAGTGCTTACGTGTCAGAAACGATACCATGTGTGTGCCCAAAAATAGAAAACGGGATTCGTAGAAAAGCCAAAATTGCTTGCTGTCGAGAAATAAGAAAAATAAGATAAAGTGATGCGAAAAACTGTATAGAAAGGAAATAAGGGTGTTATAAACTTGGAAATCAACATTTTGCACTAAAATAGTTTTGGACAGCAGCAGTAGTCTAACTTTGAAAAATCATTAAAAAAAGTGGGAATTGAGTTAGAGGTTGAATAAAATATGAAATTAAATTTTATTGCGTCTAGTTTTTCATGGAAGAAACTATAACACTCCATACCCGAGTCCAAGGCTGAGACCGGATATGAGACATTACTATGCTTGAACTTTCTCAAACATGAACTTACGGGCTGTAAAATTTTGTTCTGAATTAAAAACTTCTCTTTCTTAGTCTAATCATACATTTCCGTAGGCCTTAAACATATATCTGGAAACTTCGGAACTTAATCGAAAACTTTTCCTTAAAACAGGGGTCACACGCCCATGTGGCTTGGGACACGCCCGTGTACCCCTAAGACACGCCCATGTCTTCCAACTGTGGTTGACACTGACTGTATTCACACGGCCTTGAGACGCCCATGGACTTAGACCGTGGTCGTCACTGACTATATTCACACGGCCTGGGGCGCACGCCCATGTTCTGATCGTGTGTCACACTCAGCCTATACAAATGACCGTTGGATTAATCTGTGGTCTATACTGAATTAAGACACTAACATGTAGGGAGCACACGGCCTAGACACATGCCTGTGTGTCTATCCGTGTGGGCACTTGAAGGCTATTTACCAAGCCAATTGCCACCCTGAAATCAAGATCAATCTCATGTTCAATTCAACAACTCAATTTACTACATCTTTCATGAACAATACTACATGCTTCATTGATATCAATAAACATACATACTTAGTCAATCTTGGCCAATCACTTAGCCATATACAAAAGAATAATACACTTGATAGCCCATACTTTTGCCTTTTTTAAGACATATTCTCAAAATAAAATGTTTCTATACATGCCACACTTAATATAAACATCTTGGCTATACCAAAATAGCGATTGATAGTGTGCTCCGAGCTCTGATGACGATGATCCATGAGATTAGCTTGGCGGGACTACATGGAAAGAAAGAATAAAAGACGTAAGCATTTAACTTAGTAAGTTTGTATATAATGCACATAGCATCATACTTATTTAACATAAACCATTTGGCATAAACAATGGCATCATAATTTCAGCTATTTAAGCTTACTTACTCTTACTGATTCTTACATATCTCATGATACTTACTAGTCTCATGCTCGTGAGGTAAACAAGGTACCTGTATCACTTGATCACATAGATCAACATACTTTACTATAATAATTATAATCTCTAATTCATCATTCATAACATGAATAATACTCATTTCCAACTTGATAATAGCTTTGCTTACTTAATTTTCTTGCTATCTCATTTAAGCTTTACTCATTTGCCCGATGAATTTCTATAAATAACCGAGGATACTGAATCTCATCCCACATATAACTTGATGCCAAAGCCATATCCTAGATATGGTCTTACATGGGACCTCACATCTTGGTATCGATGCCATGTCTTAACATGGACTTACTCAAAGTCTTCCTTGTGTGTTCCCTTAGGAACTTACCATTGCCATGTCTTGACATGGTCTTATTTGGTACCTTTACTCATGAACTGGTCAATGCCGAGCCTTGGCTTGGATTTACATGAAATCTTCCTTGTTACTCACCAGTGCCATGCCTTGGCTTGGACTTACATGGGATCTCTATCTCATGATAGCTTTTCAATGCCAAGACTTGTCTTGGACTTACATGACATCTTTGCTTGGAGACTCACCAATGCCATGCCTTGGCTTGGGCTTACATGGGTCTTCATCTCATAATAACTCTTCAATGCCAAGACTTGTCTTGGACTTACATGATAACTTTGCTTGATTGCCGATGCCATGCCTTGGCTTGGTCTTATACGGACTTTCTTATCTCATGTGGTAGATCGAGTATCCTAAGTAATTCAACTTCAATCGGGACTTTCTCACGCTTAATCTCATTGATTGCTTTATTTAACTTAGCATTAAGCATTTCTATGGTAATAATGTACATTATACTAAGAAATTCAATGATAGTAATCATAAAGCTTAGAAATCATACAAACTTACCTCGATATACAAAATGTATGTAGATATGCAATTTAGTCCTCGACTTTATTCTTGCCTCAGTTTCGATCTGAGCTTCGTTTTTCTTGATCTATAATAATAGTTTAGATAATTTAGTAATCACATTGACTAATTTGACTCTTAACTCCTACTTTGACAAAATTACAATTTTGCCCCTAAACTTTATCATAATTACACTTCTGCCCCTATGCTCGTAAAATAATTTTCATACCACTTTCTTAAACTTCATGCTTAGTTGATTCATTATCTCAACTATAGCAATAACAAATTCTCACTATTTCTACCATGTATGACAAATTTCATAATAATAACAAACTAATCCTTACTAGCATTTCTCATGAAATTCACTTAGAAAAGGATGTTTATCTAACATCAAACTCTTATAATCTTCCATAAAAACATCATTTTACAAATATGTCATACATGGATAGATTTTTGAACATGCATCTTAGCTCATCTTATAGCTAAAAATAGCTAATTCATGATACGAGGACTCCAAAAATACGAAGAATATTAAAAACGGGGCTAAAATGAACTTACTAGCAAGCTTGAAAAATTGAAGAACCCTATCTATGGCTTTCTTCAAATTTTCGGCACTTGGGGAAGAAGATGAGAATGATTTTCGTCATCTTTTTCCCTTATTAATATTTAATTGATCAATGACCAAAATGCCCTTCTTTTTACAATTTCACCATTTACTAACTCATGTCCATTTTTTTTCCAAAAATTATAATTTGGGAAAATTTCTATTTAAGGACTTCTAATTAATATTCTAAAGCTATTTCATACAAAAAGCTTCTAGAAACTCATATTTTGCAACTTTTACAATTTAGTCCTAATAGACCCTTAAATGGAAATTTGCATAAAATTTCTACATGAAACTTTCATATTATCATGAAAACATCTTAAATACCTTACTAACTCAGATTTGTGGTCTCGCACCACTATTTTAGGTAGGTCGTAAATCGGGCTGTTACACAAATAGTGTAAGCAATGGAATTGTAAACCATGAGATATAATAAATTTTGTGAGACAAGGTCAGAATGATTTCGGGTTCCCCTGTTCTGACTTAGGAAATTCAGTTTTCAAAAAGTTAAAATAATTTCTAAACAAATGATCACCTAGACTATTTTATTAAAGCTTCCGTAATGAGGGATGTTTCAAAACAAATGTTTTAAATGAATAAAGACGACTTCCTAAGTTATAACAAAGGTTTATTAAAGATAATGACTTGGAATGTTTTCATCGTAACAACGAGTTTTCAAAAACACTATCTGTAGTGTCCGGGATTTAGGGGTTGTGCATTTTTGCTTAAATATATGTGGAAGCATGCCTGTGTGTATTTTGAATGTGTTTTGTAGATTTTGAGAACTTTAGAGTGTAGGAGAATGCCTTAGAAACTATTGTATTTTAAGTCTTGAAGTGGAGCTAAGCATGTTAGGCCTTAAGAAAAATTGTCGGGGAAATTGGACATAAAAATGGACTTGTTAAAGTGGCAAGGAGGCGCCACTTAGGGCCTTGGTAAGTGACGCCTCAAGCAGTGGTGAAGGGCTCAGGTTCGAGCAGCAAAGGAAGCAAATGGGAGTTTTTATTTTGCAGCAAGGTTAAGCAGTGGTGGACGGCAATGGGACTTTAAGTGGATGAGGATGAGACTTGGTCTTTTCTTTTAAAATTCGGCTAAGGTAGGAAGATAATTGCTGATTTATTCAAATTATTTTGAATGGGTAAAGAAGAGAGGAAATAGGAGAAAAAGAAGGAAGCTGATAGGAGGAGGGAAGAGAGTTGGCCGGCCTAGGGACTTTCTTGATGTCATTTTTGGTCAAGCTAGTAGGGAGGAGTAGCCGAATTTCATAAAGACCATTAAGGTTACTTTCAGCCTCTTTTTCGTCTTCTCTTTTCTCTCCATAAGATCAAACCCATCATTTTTTCTCTTCTTTTCTTTTAGTTTGTTCTAGCCGAAACCTCTCTCTCTCAAAGCACACCATTGTCGAATTCTTCTAAGCTTCTCTTCTCTTCTCTTTTATGTTGGCCGAACCTCCTTCTTGTCATCTAAACTAAATCGCATCAAATCTCAACTTTCTCTTCTTTTTTTTTTCAATTCATCATAAGCCGAATACACAAGTGACTTCTAGTCGATTGATCATTAAACCCCAAAGCCAAAACCTATTGATCAACATCTAGCCTATATAGCCGAATCTCTCTATGGTGTCAGGCAAGGGTGCAGTCGATTTCATTAGGGGTAAGATCAAATGTTATTCAATTTTCATTCCTTTTTCTTTTAGCCAAAATCTAGGAACTAATCCCATTAGTGCACTTTGGCCGAAACTCTGAAGGAGGAATTCGGGATTTGGTTGTTGTCAACTTCAAGGGGAGATCTTTCGGGATTTCGAGATCTAAGGTAAGTAAAGTGTAATTTTGAGCCGAAGGCCATTTATTGAGTTCATTAAATGTTAGAATTGGATCTGACATAGTCTATGTAGGGATTTCGATAGATATCAAGAACAAGTGGTATTTTCGGGATTAAGATTCGCAAGGTAAGAGGGCATTAATATTCGGCCAAGGCCATATTAAGTGTTCGTAATTGGCCGTTTCTAACTATGATTTTTAGGGAGGAGTACAATCTGTTTTGGTAGAGTTTCGGGATTCAGTGAACACGTTGGTAACCAGGTGTGTAGCCCTACACTAATTCCTAATAGATCTATGGTATTAATATTATGTATGTGTTAATGGAAATATGAAAATATGGCTAAGGTTACCATTCAATGGTACAGAGTATTCAGGTACGTTAACCTACTACTACTACTATGTTAATAATGTCATTATGAACACTGAATATGACACACATGTTAATTTGTTATGAATATGGAATAAGGTATATGGCATGATTTCTGCATGTTTTGTATTATGCATGGGCATATGGGTGATATTGAAAAGGGTAGTGATCTCGTGGTTTTACCACAATATCCGTGACTCATGTCACATAATCAATGTGGTGACTTATGTCACATATTGTTATCTCGTGTGACTCTGTCACATTATCCGTGGCTATGCCACAATTTATAAGGGCGATGTGTAGTTGACTGCAGCGACTGCCTTCGATGGTGTGTAGCGGATGGAGGGTCGATTTAGTAATCCCCACAGTGTGATGGCAGGTACGGGTGATGTGTAGAGGATGGATATTTAGGTTTGGGTTCGGGATTGCATCATTTCCTATATTTGTTATATATATATGATTTGATATGCCTAAATCGTTTGGGACTTTGTGTTGGCTGTTACACACTGAGTCTGTTTGACTCAACCCTTGTGGGCTAACATTTTGCAGGTGACACTCAGTAAATGGACCGAGTCGGCAAAAACTTAGTGGCGGCCATGCTCAGCTCAGTGTTATTTTATTTTGAGACTTTATATTTAACTTTGGATTTATTTCGGGTTTTACTTTGATGTAATAAGGCCATTACTATTAAACTGTTTTATGCATGCTTTTAATTTCTATCATGACACATTAAAATTAAATCAAAGGTTAAACGAATTTTCTCTAAAAATAATTTCATATGTGTTGACACCTAAATACCAATGCTTTCTAACTTAATGTTAAACTCTAAAAACTCAGCAATACTTTTAACTTATTGTTTTCAAGTGCGAAAATAATGTTTTAATAAAAATTTAGACTTCAAAAATGACACGTTTACAATTTGATCACAACGCAAATTGATTTTTCTTCAACACCAACCAAATTCTCCAAATTGACAAACAAGATTTGAAATGTTTTACTCAAGGAACATGCCAGGTCCGGTCGAGGCTCATGGGCCGGGATTGGGGTGTTTCAATTTGGTATTAGAGCCCAATTTTAAACTCTCAGCCTTGGGTTTAAAGCCCACAACGTTTTCAAAATTAAGCCCAAATAAGTTTTTGTGAAAATTTTTGGAATTAAGCAGGTTTTCTGGCATGTTACCTAAGTCTCCGACCCGAAGTCCACCAGGTAAGTACCCTAACTGTTGTGTGATTTGTACTAATGTATGATTTGTATGTGGGTATTACGGGATCGTAGATTAATACATTATGAGTTATTGAACCCTAGGATTAGTTACTCCAACACAAGATTACATAAAATTTAAAGCCTAATTAAACAAACCTGTGAGTAAGTCGCCGAGTTAGGGTGTGGCAACCATTGTGCGCATGTTTAGGATTGGATTCAGGGAGAGCTTGGTATTTAAGCATTCCTAGTGACTCACCTCCTCTTCGCTCGAATCCTACCTGGTGCGTAGTGACGGTTCACCCTAACCAAGAGGACTCATTCACGGGCTAACTTCAATAATTAAAACCCGAAGGGACTAGCTACACTGTTTTATAAAAACCTTAGTTTTAAAATCACCAAATTACCCCTTTGATTTGTAAAAACCATTTTTAGACTTTGAAAACTTTTTCTGAAATATTCCCGATTTACAAAATTACCCAAATACCCCTAGTTGTAAAATTATTAAAATACCCTTGGGTTATTAAATGACCATACTACCCTCAACTTTTACTAAGACATTCTTACTTTACAAAAATACCAAAAACCCCTATTTTACGAAATATCAAGATACCCTGATTTTTAAAAATTTCCAAAATACCCCTATAGGAAAAATTATGAAAATACCCATAAGATGGGAACGGACGAAAATGTTCGAGTGGTGAATGTGTGTAGTAGATACTATTGAATGAATGTGCTTCTCTAAATTAAGGTAGAAGACTTGAAACGAAAACCCTGAAATGATCGAAAGAATTACTACTAAACTTCTTTTGCATAAAACTTATTCGTGGGTAATCAGTGGAACAAAGACTAATGCATAAAACTTTTTAACCAGATTAAATCGCGATCGTAGACATGAGTTCTAGGGGACGTGGTCGTAATGTGCAAGGGCGTGGTAGAGGCAGAATGACCTATCGGAACACGTTAGGTCTAGTCAAGGGTTCGAGAATGAGGTACCACCACCCCTACCACCAGCTGTTGGTGTTGAGCATCAGGATTAGACCGGGGATGATGTAGCATCGCAGGTGATGCTGCGGGTTCTTAAGATGGTAGCTGGAGCAGGTGGAGGTATGGGAGCTCAGAAATCTGTACCCGAGTGACTCCGAGCCAATAAAGCTGAGGTATTTCGTGGTGTATCCGGTGTGGCGCCCAATATGGCTGAGTATTGGTTGGAGGCGACAGAGCGAATCATGGATAAGCTGGATCTGACTGCTGAGGAGAAACTGAAAGGAATAGTGTCTCTTCTCCGCAATGAGTCATATCAATGGTGGCTCACAGTTCGAGATGGTGCTACAGCTGAGGATCTCACTTGGGAGTATTTTAAGGCGGCATATCAAAAGAAGTATGTTGGTACTAGTTATATTGATGCGCCGAGGAAGGCATTTCTGAGACTGGTTTAGGGGAGTAAGTCCGTAGTGGAGTACGAGGCAAAATTCTTAAGGTTGAGCCGATATGCTCGAGGAATCGTAGCTACGGAGCATGAGCGATGTGTCCTGTTTGAGGACGGACTGAGGGATGACCTGAGATAGTTGATAGCTCCACAGCAGGAGCGGGAGTTTGCCGTGTTGGTAGAAAAGGTTAAGGTAGCCGAAGGGATTAAGGAATCTGTGGACAGAATAAGGATCGGAATAGGCAAAAGAGAGGTTTTAGAGCAGTAGGGTCATCTGGGAATGTTCAAAAGAGGTCTACAGTCGATGGGCAGCGAGGGCAGCAGGTTATTACAGGAGGGCAGTACCGTACTTGTGCTCAGTGTGGAAAGATGCACCTAGGAGAATGTTGGAAGAAGACAGGGGGATGTTTTAAGTGTGGGTCCAAGGAGCACATGATTAGGGACTGTCCTATGAAAACAGATGGGAGCCGACCGACAGGTCAGGGTTTTATTCAGGCTGGAAGAGGTGGACAGCAGCCACTGCGAGGTCGTGGTCCGATTGGCAGAGGTAATGGTTCTGGTGATGTTTTAAGTGTGGGTCCAAGGAGCACATGATTAGGGACTGTCCTAAGAAAACAGATGGGAGCCGACCGACAAGTCAAGGTTTTATTCAGGCTGGAAGAGGTGGACAGCAGCCACCGCGAGGTTGTGGTCCGATTGGCAGAGGTAATAGTTCTGGTGTATGCAGTTAGCCGGATGGAGGATAGAGACGCACCGGACGTTATAACCGGTATGTTCCTTATAGCTGACAAGCCTTACTTTGCTTTAATTGATGTTGGCTCGACCCATTCTTATATTGCATGTAGAGTAGTTGAAATGCTAGGTATAGCATCTGAACTGTCTAATAGGGAGATGACTGTAGTGAGCCCGTTAGGTCAAACGGTAGTGGTGAATAAGATATTTCGGAATGTACCTCTAGAGATTCAGGGAGTGGTATTCCCTGCTGACTTGATGGAACTACCTTTCGGAGAATTCGATCTCATTCTTGGCATGGATTGGCTAGTGGAACATCGGGCTAAATTGGATTGCGCAGCTAAGCGAATAGAGTTAAGGACTCTAGAGGGTGAGGAGATAATTATGATAGGAGAAAGAAGAAACTATTTGTCTAACGTAGTCTCCGCATTAAAGGCTGATAAGATGGTTCGGAAAGAGTGCAAGGCATTTTTGACCTTCATTAGTGTGTTGGATGCAAAAGAAGAGGGAGTCTGCGGAGTTAGAACAGTAAGGGAGTTTGTGGATGTTTTTCCGGAGGAGTTACCTGGAATACCCCCGGATAGGGAGGTGGAGTTCGGAATTGACTTACTGTCAGGTACAGCTCCTGTGTCAATTGCTCCGTATAGAATGGCACCAAAGGAATTGGTTGAGCTCAAGGCTCAGATTCAGGAGTTGTTTGATCGTGGGTTTATTCGACCCAGTGTGTCTCCATGGGGAGCACCGGTCTTGTTCGTGAAGAAGAAGAAGGACGGAACTATGCGCATGTGCATAGATTATCGTCGATTGAATAAGTCGACCATCAAGAACAAGTACCGCTGCCAAGGATAGACGACTTGTTCGATCACCTTGGCGGGCAAAGCGTGTATTTTCAAAGATAGATCTAAGGTCGGGATATCATCAGCTTATGGTAAAGGAAGTAGATATCCATAAGACAGCTTTTCGGATAAGGTACGGGCATTATGAGTTCTTAGTAATGCTGTTCGGATTGACGAACGCCCCAGCTGCGTTCATGGATATGATGAACCGGGTTTTTCAACCTTACTTGGATCGGTTTGTCGTTGTGTTTATAGACGACATCTTAGTATATTCTAAGTCTGAGGAAGGACATGATGAGCATATCCGGGTAGTGTTGCAAGTGTTAAGGGAAAAGAAGCTATATCCCAAATTCAGCAAGCGTGAAATTTGGCTTAAGGAAGTTACGTTCTTAGGACATGTGGTGTCTGCAGAAGGGATAAGGGTGGATCCTAGGAAGATTGAGGCAGTGCTAGATTGGAAACCACCTAAGTCTGTGGCTGAGGTTCGCAGTTTCCTGGGGTTAGCAGGTTATTACAAAAGGTTCGTGAAAGGGTTCTCATCAATAGCTGCACCTTTGACAAAGTTGTTGAGAAAGGAGGTACCTTTCGTATGGACAGATAAGCAACAAGAGAGCTTTGAGAAGCTTAAGAGGGTCTTGACTGAAGCTCCGGTTTTGATTCAGCCTGAGGCAGGAAAGGATTTTGTGGTATATTATGACGCTTCTCATACAGGTTTGAGATGTGTATTGATGCAGGACGAGAAGGTAGTCGCTTATGCGTCTCGACAATTGAGGCCACATGAGGTTAACTACCCGACGCATGATTTGGAATTGGCGGCAGTGGTCTTTGCTCTGAAGGTATGGAGGCATTATCTGTATGGAGAAAAGTCAGTGATCTATAGAGACCACAAGAGCCTTAAGTATCACGACTCGTAGAAGAGTGAACTCGAGGCGTGAAAGGTGGGTGGAGTTATTGAAGGACTACGATTGTTCTATAGAGTATCACCCGGGCAAGGCGAATGTAGTGGTAGATGCCCTAAGTCGGAAAGTAGTGTCGGATCTAACGGCGATGTTTGCACATCACAACTTGTATGACGATGGGAGTTTGTTAGCAGAATTGCAAGTTAAGCCGATGTGGTTGAATGAGGTGAAAGAGAGTCAGTTGGCAGATGAGGATCTAAGTGCTAAACTACAGCAAGTGCAGAATGGGGAGTTGGAGGATTATAGTATTAACAGTGATGGAGCATTGTGTTTCAAGGGTAAGGTCTGTATGCCGAAAAATAAGGAGTTAAGGCGGAGAATTCTTCAGGAATCGCATAGTAGTCCTTATGCTATGCATCCTGGAGGTAGTAAGTTGTACAGAGATCTACGGGAACAATTTTGGTGGCCTCGTCTTAAGCGGGAAGTTACAGAATTTGTAGGGAAGTGCTTAACGTGTCAGCAAGTCAAGGCTGAACACCAAGTTCTGTCAGGATTGCTTCAGCCGATAAAGATTCCGCAGTGGAAGTGGGAGAGAATCACCATGGACTTCGTTAGTGGGCTTCCCCTTACGCCTACTAAGAAGGACTCAGTATGGGTGATAGTGGATCGATTGACAAAGTCCGCGCATTTCATTCCAGTGCGGGTTGATTATTCTTTGCAAAGGTTAGCGAAGTTGTATGTGGTAGAAATTTTGAGGTTGCACGGAGTACCGGTGTCGATTATTTCAGATAGGGATCCAAGGTTTACGTCTCGGTTTTGGAAAGCACTACATCAGGCTTTAGGCACCAGATTAGACTTCAAGATCGGATTTCATCCGCAATGACGCGGCCACCGATCGAGTGATCCAGGTGTTAGAAGATATGTTGAGGGGCTGTGTGATAGACTTCAGAGGAAGTTGGGAAGAATATTTGCCTTTAGCGAAATTTGCATACAATATAAATTTATCAATTCAAAGATTCGGATGGCACCGCATTTGGCTACCGTATGGACGGAAGTGTCGTACTTCTACGTGTTGGACGGAATTGGGGGAACGTCGAGTCTTGGGTCCAGAGATTGTGACAGAATCCGAGGAGAAGGTTAAAGTGATTCGGGCACGGTTAAAGGAGGCATCTGATAGGCAGAAGTCATATGCAGATCTCAAGCGGAAGGAAATAGAGTTTGCTGTGGGAGATCAGGTGTTTCTTAAAGTTTCGCCATGGAAGAAGGTGATGAGATTTGGTCGAAAAGGGAAGTTAAGTCCCAGGTTTATAGGACCTTATCGAGTATTGAAGCGAGTTGGACCAGTGGCATACCAGTTAGAGTTGCCTCCGGAGTTGAAGTAGATGCACGATGTATTCCATGTTTCGATGCTACGTCGTTACTAATCGGATCCATCTCATGTAGTTCCAGTTGAGGAGGTGGAGTTAAGGCCAGATTTGTCCTACGAGGAGGAGCCGATTCAGATCTTGGAGCGAGATGTGAAAGTGTTGCGGAGAAAATCAGTTCCTCTGGTCAAAGTATTATGTCGTAATCATGGATCAGAAGAAGCTTCGTGGGAGCCAGAAGAAGCAATACGACAGCTATACCCTCATTTATTTTAGCCAGGTAATTTCGAGGTCAAAATTATTTTAAGGGGGTAGAACTGTAGTATCCAGGATTTAGGGGTTGTGCATTTTTGCTTAAATATATGTGGAAGCATGCCTGTGTGTATTTTGAATGTGTTTTGTAGATTTTGAGAACTTTAGAGTGTAGGAGAATGCCTTAGAAAATATTGTATTTTAAGTCTTGAAGTGGAGCTAAGCATGTTAGGCCTTAAGAAAAATTGTAGGGGAAATTGGACATAAAAATGGACTTGTTAAAGTGGCAAGGAGGCGCCACTTAGGGCCTTGGTAAGTGACGCCTCAAGCAGTGGTGAAGGGCTCAGGTTCGAGCAGCAAGGGAAGCAAATGTGAGTTTTTATTTTGCAGCAAGGTTGAGCAATGGTGGACGGCAATGGGACTTTAAGTGGATAAGGATGAGACTTGGTCTTTTCTTTTAAAATTCAGCTAAGGTAGGAAGATAATTGTTGATTTATTCAAATTATTTTGAATGGGTAAAGAAGAGAGGACATAGGAGAAAAAGAAGGAAGCTAATAGGAGGGAAGAGAGTTGGCCGGCCTAGGGACTTTCTTGATGTCATTTTCGGTCAAGCTAGTAGAGAGGAGTAGCCGAATTTCATAAAGACCATTAAGGTCACTTTCAGCCTCTTTTTCGTCTTCTCTTTTCTCTCCATAAGATCAAACCCATCACTTTTTCTCTTCTTTTCTTTTAGTTTGTTCTAGCCGAAACCTCTCTCTCTCAAAGTACACCATTGCCGAATTCTTCTAAGCTTCTCTTCTCTTCTCTTTTATGTTGGCCGAACCTCCTTCTTGTCATCTAAACTAAATCGCATCAAATATCAACTTTCTCTTCTTCTTTTTTCAATTCATCATAAGCCGAATATACAAGTGACTTCTAGCCGATTGATCATTAAACCCCAAAGCTGAAACCTATTGATCAAATCTAGCCTATATAGCCGAATCTCTCTGTGGTGTCAGGCAAGGGTGCAGTCGATTTCATTAGGGGTAAGATCAAATGTTATTCGATTTTCATTCCATTTTCTTTTAGCCGAAATCTAGGGACTAATCCTATTAGTGCACTTTGGCTGAAACTCTAAAGGAGGAATTCGGGATTTGGTTGTTGTCAACTTCAAGGGGAGATCTTTCGGGATTTCGAGATCTAAGGTAAGTAAAGTGTAATTTTGAGCCGAAGGCCATTTATTGAGTTCATTAAATGTTAGAATTGGATCTAACATAGTCTATGTAGGGATTTCGATAGATATCAAGAACAAGTGGTATTTTCGGGATTAAGATTCGCAAGGTAAGAGGGCATTAATATTCGGCCAAGGCCATATTAAGTGTTAGTAATTGGCCGTTTCTAACTATGATTTTTAGGGAGGAGTATAATCTGTTTTGGTAGACTTTCGGGATTCAGTGAACACGTTGGTAACCAGGTGTGTAGCCCTACACTAATTCCTCATAGATCTATGGTATTAATATTATGTATGTGTTAATGGAAATATGAAAATATGGCTAAGGTTACCATTCAATGGTACAGAGTATTCAGGTACGTTAACCTACTACTACTACTATGTTAATAATGTCATTATGAACACTGAATATGACACACATGTGAATTTGTTATGAATATGGAATAAGGTATATGGCATGATGTCTGTATGTTTTGTATTATGCATGGGCATATGGGTGATATTGAAAAGGGGAAGTGATCCGTGGTTTTTACCACAATATCCGTGACTCATGTCACATAATCTCGAATGTGGTGACTTATGTCACATATTGTTATCCGTGACTCATCACATTATCCGTGGCTATGCCACAATTTATAAGCGAGAGTGCGCTTGACCGCAATGTGTGCCTTCGATGGTGTGTAGCGGATGGAGGGTCGATTTAGTAATCTCCATGGTGTGATGGTAGGTACGGGTGATGTGTAGAGGATGGATATTTAGGTTTGGGTTCAGGATTGCATCATTACCTATATTTGTTATATATATATGATTTGATATGCCTAAATCGTTTGGGAGTTTGTGTTAGCTGTTACACACTGAGTCTGTTTGACTCACGCCTCGTAGGCTAACATTTTGCAGGTGACACTCAGTAAATGGACCGGGTCGGCAAAAACTTAGTGGTGGCCATGCTCAGCTCAATGTTATTTTATTTTGAGACTTTATATTTAACATTGGATTTATTTCGGGTTTTGCTTTGATGTAATAAGGCCATTACTATTAAACTGTTTTATGCATGCTTTTAATTTCTATCATGACACATTAAAATTAAATCAAAGATTAAACAAATTTTCTCTAAAAATAATTTCATATGTGTTGACACCTAAATACCAATGCTTTCAAACTTAATGTTAAACTCTAAAAACTCGGCAATACTTTTAACTTATTGTTTTCAAGTGCGAAAATAATATTTTAATAAAAATTTAGACTTCAAAAATGACACGTTTACAATTTGATCACAACGCAAATTGATTTTTCTTCAACACCAACCAAATTCTCCAAATTGACAAACAAGATTTAAAATGTTTTACTCAAGGAACATGCCAGGTCTGGTCGAGGCTCGTGGGTCAGGTTTGGGGTGTTTCACTATCGTGTGATATTGCGAGATACGACTATAACGTCTAGGCCGAGTTTGGGGTGTTACATTTAGTGGTATCATAGCCAGGTTACAAAACTCAGCAGTGGATTATGGGTTTTATAAAAAAATGGGCTTTCAAAAAATTGATTGATTTCCAAATGATTTGAAATGTTTTTACTAAGTAAGTGGTACACCGAGTCTCTGGCACCGATCCTATAAGTATTCTAAATTGTGATTTGTTTTAAACTAAACCTGTTATTGACAGTTTATTCAGAAACTACTATAGGTAGTAAACTGTACTGAAAACACTCTAGTTAGTGTATCCTGAAAATTGAAGAGAAACTAAAAACTGTAATGAGAGTGCGATTTACGAAAAAAACTCTGAATAATCGATACTGTTTTACATAAAACATTTATTAATAAACACTAGAACTGTAACTGATTCATAAAACTGTTAATACAGATAAACGTGATTAGACAATAAGCGCACGAGGTATCTGTAGACGGGGTACTAGAGGCCGAAGTAGAGGCCGCAGAGGAGCTCAGGCTGAGTCCTCTTCATTGGGTAGCATACCGCATTTATATACGAGTGAGATATCAGTGTCACCCGCTACTGAGACTGGGTCTCAAGATCACACGGCTGGGGACGATGCATTGTCCTAGACTATACTAAGGATTTTGGAGAGGGTTGCTGGGCCCAATACTAGATCTGGGGCCCGAGGGCTGGTTACGGAACGATTCCAGTCCAATGGAGCTGAGCTTTTCACGGGTGTCACTGGAGTTACCCTTAATGCGGCTGAGTACTGGATTAAGGCCACGGAGATGATCATGGATGATTTAGATTGCACCCCTGACGAGAAATTAAAGGGTGCAGTCTCACTACTGCAGGATGAGGCTTATCAGTGGTGGCTTACTGTTAAAGAGGGCACTCAGCCCGAACGTTAGACTTGGGAGTTCTTTAAGACCGCTTCCAGGGAAAATATATGGGAGCCAGTTATGTGGACACCCGTAGGAGGGAGTTTCTAAATCTGGCACAGGGAGATCGATTAGTGGCTGAATATGAGCCAAGTTTCTGAAACTGAGCCGCTATGCACGAGGTATGATGGCATCGGAGTATGAGCAATGTGTTCACTTTGAGGATGGCCTCAGAGACGGAGGGGGCCAGATTTTCTGCCTTGGTCGAGAAGGCGAAGATCGCCGAGGAGGTTAAGCGCATTGAGCGCCAAAACCGCAATAGAGAGAGAAAAGAACAAGAGGGATTTAAAAACCTCGAGTTCTGTACAGAGTCCTAAGAAAAAGGCCAGAGCTGATGGGCTAGTTAGAGCTGGGCCCCTTGTTGCTGCTACTGGGCAGCAGCCGTGTGTTAATTGTGGTAGACGCCACCAGGGCGAGTGTTAGAAGAGGACTGGGGCGTGTCTGAGGTGTGGATCATCGGATCACCATATCAGGGAGTGTCTACTGAAGGGTGATCAGATGCAAGCTCAAGGTACTGGTAATGCACAGCCATAAAGGGTGGTACAATAGCCACCAAGAGGCAGTGGTCAGGCCAGGGGTGGTAATGGCATGGGCTGTGGGTAGAGAGTACCGGACAGAGGTGCTGGACAGACTAAGGCGAGGCAGTAGGCTCTAGTATATGCTGCAAGTAACCGAGAGAATGGAGATGCTCCGGACATCATCACTGGTACATTCTTTATTCATGATATACCTTGTATTGCATTGATAGATATAGGATCCACTCACTCCTATATAGCCTGTACTGTGTCTGGAAGCTTAGGGACTTCAGTTAAGAGAACTACGAGTGAGGTTACGGTACTGAGCCCGTTAGGGCAATCTGTTAGATTTAGCAAACTGTATAGGGATGTTCCTTTAGAGGTACAATGGCAATCTTTCTGGCTGATTCGATAGAGCTTTCATTTGGGGAGTTCGACCTAATTCTGGGGATGGACTGGTTGGTCAAGCATCGTGTTAGCTTGGACTGTTTGACAAAGAGAGTCGCACTAAAGACTGAGGAGCATAAAGTGGTAGTCATAATTGGAGAACGCCAAAATTACTTATCTAATGTGATCTCTACACTGGTGGCAGAGAAGATGGTTCGTAAGGGATGTGAGGCATTCTTGGCCTACATAACTGTTTCGGATTCTAAGGATTCTATGGTTAAGGATATCAGAACGGTAAAGGATTTTTCGGACGTCTTTCCTAAGGAACTACCGGGGTTACCTCTGAATCACCAGTTGGAATTTAGGATTGAGCTACTTCCATGTATAGCTCTGGTGTCCATCGCTTCCTATCGAATGGCACCGAAGGAGCTTGTGGAACTTAAGGCTCAGATTCAGGAGCTGTACTATTGATTTTCAAGGCAGTTGGGAGGATTATCTACTACTAGCGGAGTTCGCCTATAATAACAGTTTCTAGTCTAGCATCCAGATGTCACCTTACGATGCATTGTATGGTCGTAAGTGTCGCACTCCTTCATGTTTGAATGAGTTGGGCGAGCGACGTGCTCTGGGTCCTGAATTGGTTTCTGAGATAGAGGAGACTGAAAGCGGCTTCTGATAAACAAAAATCCTAAGCGGACCTGGAGCGACGTGAGATTGAGTATTCAGTGGGGGACTTTGTATTCCTTAAGGTCTCGCCATGGAAGAAAGTGCTGAGGTTTGGTCGTAAGGGCAAGCTGATCCCTAGGTTTATTGGACCTCACCATATTTTGAAGCGAGTGGGACCAGTCGCTTATCAGTTGGAGCTACTTCGAGCGTTGGATCGTATCCATGATGTGTTTCACGTGTCGATGTTGAGGCACTACCGCTCTGATCCTACTCACATCGTTTTCGTTGAGAAGATTGAGGTTAGGCCAGACTTGACCTTTGAGGAGGAGCCAGTTTAGATTCTAGATCGAGATGTAAAAGTACTGAGGAGGTAATTTATTCTACTGGTTAAGGTTCTTTGGCGTAATCATAGCACTGAGGAGGCTATGTGGGAACCTGAGGATGCGATGCATCAGAAGTATCCTCATCTGTTCTGACTGGGTAAATTTCGAGGATGAAATTTTCTATTCGTGGGTAGAATTATAACGCCCCAAAATTTTAATTTTTGATTTCATGTATGTGTGACACACAATGTCTATCTACTTCAGTGGTTAAGTGGAGTGTTGGAGTGTTGAAGGTCTTGTGTTCAATACTCTGTGATGGTGTGGAGACAATATTTTTGCTCCAATTTCGGCTAAGAGTTGTGTTAGGGCAAAATTCTGAGTAGTTGTGTTTTAGTGGGTTAATAGGGAGTGATTTTAGGAGATAATTGGGGAGAGGTTATCAGAAAATAATCTGATTATCTTTTTGTTGCAAAAAAAAAGAGAGTTTTTTTCTGACATTTTCTTCTTCTTCTTCTCTTTTTCCCTACTTTGCCGATTCTTTCCCTTAGTTTCTGTCAAAATTTTCATTAATTTTTCCCCTTCCGTTTCTTTCTTTTTTTTTTGTTCCAATTGATTCGGTTGTTCATCATTGGTTGCGCGTGTTCAGTAAGTAACAGTTTTGTCTATTGTTAATCGTTCTGGGTTAATCTCTAAAAGGGGAATTCCTTTTTGGTGTTTAGAAGTTAATCAAGGGGTTGGTGGTTTTGAATCGACACTGAGTTCCTTCCGAAATTGGTTGATTAAAAATGAATTAAGTGATTAATCTTGAGATATGTTGGTCTATTTTTAGGTTGTGGAGGCTTAGGAGTGCTTACGCGTCAGAAACGATACCAAGTGTGTACCAAAAACATAGAAAAAGGGATTTGCCGAAAAGCCGAAATTGCTTGCTGTCGAGAAATAAAAGAAAGTGATGCGAAAAATTGTAGAGAAAGGAAATAAAGGTGTTATAAACTTGGAAATCAACATTTTGCACTAAAATAGTTTTGGACAGCAGCAGTAGTCTAACTTTGAAAAATCATTAAAAATTGTGGTTGAATAAAATATTAAATTAAATTTTATTGTGTCTAGTTTTTCATGAAAGAAACAATGTAAGCAATGGAATTGTAAGTCGTGAGATATAATAAATTTTGTGAGACAAGGTCAGAATGATTTCGGGTTCCCCTTTTCTGACTTCAGAAAATCATCAAAATTTGTAAACAAATAGTTAGTGGCTCAAATTTATATTCTTAAATCCTTATTAAGTCTATTTTCAAGAGAAACAAACAGAAATATCATCTAGATTCCGTACTAAGAGATAAATAATTTTTAGTAAGGAAAGGATGAAACTCTCAAATAGCAGAATATGGATAAATTTAAAGATTTTACTGTACTTATTTGATAAACTATATATTCTAAAAATTTTATATAGAAAAGTATTTGAGTCTAGTTTTAAAAACATCAAGCGGATTTTAATTTGAAATTCTGTAGCTCAAGATATAAATAATTTAGTGATAATGACTTAAGGAGACAACTTTGAATGAACATATAAGTAAATAGTGAAAATATATATGAGTATTGAGCTAGCATGGGTCACTTTAAAAAAGGATCACACGGTCATGGCCAATTTGGGCCGAGTAGGCCACATGGGCAGATTACATGGGTGTGTCGGTCCATTTTTACCGAAATGTTTTTAAGGTTGCACGGGTCGCCCAAGCCAACTGTGAACCTACATTGAATGATATATGTACTGGGCATGTTAATATATGAACTGAATATATGTACTGAAACTGCATAATAACATGTCATCCATTGTGTGTTGCATTGCATTGGGTTGGGGTTGTTATTTGGAGGAAGTGTACTGAAAGGCTTTAAGCATAATTTCTTGTGAAATCACCACCAAGCAAACTCTCAGATTGTGTTGCATTCAGTACTACTTAGAGTGTAGGAATGGGTGGGTTGATTATATCCCCACATGGAGTGTAGGGTTGGACGGAGATGGTGTGCAGAGGCTGGTTGGGTAGGATTTTTCTATTGCATAACTATTACTACTACTGATACTGTGATGGGCTAAGTCCCTACTGCATTTTTGCCACTGTACTGAGATGGGCAAAGGCCCAAACTGTCATTGATACTGAACAGGGCTTAGGCCCAAGACTGTTCAATTGTGCACCGTGAATACTGATTGTTTGTTTGTTTCTACGAGATTACACACTGAGTTTACGTAAACCTACCTTTTTTGTTTAATGTGTGCAGGTAATCCCCAGACTTAGACGGATTGGTGCAACGGAGGACACAGTAGTGACCATAGTAATTTTTGGACTTCATGGTTTTCAATTTTTGATTTATGATTTGATTATTATTAATTATTTGAGTTGTAATTTAAGGACCTTATGGGAATTTGGTTTTAAATTTGGGTTTTTAGTTATTTATTTTACTTTATGGATATATACCTGTTGTTCGTAGGAAATTCGATTTTCAAAAAAGTTAAAGTAATTTCTAAACGCATCATCACCTAGACCATTTTATTAAAGCTTCTGCAACAAGGGTTGTTTCAAAACAAATGTTTTAAATGACGACTTCCTAAGTTCTAATAAAGGTTTACTAAAGATAATAACATGAAATGTTTTTATCATAACAACGAGGTTTCAAAAACACTATCGTGTAATATTGCCAGATACGACCATAATGTCTAGGCCGAGTTTGGGGTGTTACATTTAGTGGTATCAGAGCCAGGTTACAAAATTCACCTGTGGATTATAGGTTTTATATAAAAATGGGCTTTCTAAAAATTGATTGATTTCCAAATTATTTGAAATGTTTTTATTAAGTAAGTGGTACACTGAGTCTCCGGCGCCGATCCTGTAAGTATTCTGAATTGTGATTTGTTTTTTAAACTCAAACTGTTATGGATAGTATATTTTGAAACTACTATAGGTAGTAAACTGTATTGAAAACACTCTAGTTATCATATACTGAAAATTGTAGAGAAATTAAAAATTGTAGTGAGACTGCAATTTACGAAAATGAAATCTGAATAATCGATACTGTTTTACATAAAACATTTATTAATAAACAATAGAACTGTAATTGATTCATAAAACTATTAATATAGATAAATGTAATTAGAAAATGAGCGGACGAGGTATCTGCAAACGGGGTACTAGAGGCCAAGGTAGAGGCAGTAGAGGAGCTCAAGCTGAGTCCTATTTACTGGGTAGCATACTGAATTTGGATACGAGTGAAACGCCAGTGTCGCCTGCTACTGAGACTGGGTCTCAAGATTGCATGGCTGGGGACGACGCATTGTCCCAGACTATGCTAAGGATTTTGGAGAGGGTCGCTGGGCCCAATATTGGATCTGGGGCCGAGGGCCGGTTACAGAATAATTCCTATCCAATGGATCTGAGCTCTTCTCGGGTGTCACTAGAGTTGCCCCTAATGTGGCCAAGTACTAGATTAAGGCCACAGAGAGGATTATAGATGATTTAGATTGCACCCCTGAGCAGAAATTAAAGGGTGCAGTCTCACTACTGCCGGATGAGGCTTATCAGTGGTGGCTTACTGTTAAAAAGGGCACTCAGCCCGAACGTCAGACCTGGGTGTTCTTTAAAACCGCCTTCCAGGGAAAATATGTGAGAGCCAGTTATGTGGACACCCGTAGGACGGAAATTCTGAATCTGGCACAGAGAGATCTATCAGTGGCCAACTGCGAGTCGAGTTTTTGAAACTGAGCCGCTATGCGCGAGGTTTGGTGGCATTGGAGTATGAGCAATGTGTTCGCTTTGAGGATGGCCTCAGGGATAACTTGAGGGTTCAGATAACTCCAGAGAGGGAGCGAGATTTTTCTACCTTGGTCGAGAATGCGAAGATCACCAAGGAGGTTAAGCGCACTGAGCGCCAAAATCGCAACAGAGAGAGGTAGGAACAAGAGGGATTCGGAGACCTCGAGTTCTGTACAGAGGCCTAAGAAAAAGGCCAGAGCTGATGGGCCAGTTAGAGCTGGGCCCCCTGTTGTTGCTACTGGACAGCATCCATGTGTTGATTGTGGTAGACGCCACCAGGGCGAGTGTTGGTTGAGTACTGGGACGTGTCTGAGGTGTGGATCATTAGATCACAGTATCAGAGAGTGTCCACTAAGGGCTGATCAGATGCAAGCTCAAGGTCCTGGTAATGCACAGCCACATAGGGTAGTACAACAGCCACATAGAGGTCGTGGTCAGGCTAGGGTTTGTAATGGCATGGGTTGTGGGCAGAGAGCACCGGACAGAGGTGTTGGACAGACTAAGGCGAGGTAGTAGGCTCTAGTATATGCTGCAAGTCGCCGAGAGAATGGAGATGCTCCGGACATCATCACGGGTACGTTCCTTATTCATGATGTACCTTGCATTGCATTGATAGATATAGGACCGACTCACTCCTATATAGCCTGTACTGTGTCTGGAAGCTTGGGGATTTTAGTTAAGAGCACTACGAGTAAAGTTATGATACTGAGCCCGTTAGGGCAATTTGTTAGAGTTAGCAAGCTGTATATGGACGTTCCTTTAGAGGTACAAGGGGCAATCTTCCTGGCTGATTCGATAGAGCTTTCATTTAGGGAGTTCGACCTAATTCTGAGGATGGACTGGTTGGCCAAGCATCGTGTTAGCTTAGACTATGTGACTAAGAGGGTCGTACTAAGGACTGGGGAGGATAAAGAGGCAGTCATGATTGGAGAACACCGAAATTACTTATCTAATGTGATCTCTGCACTGGTGGCAAAGAAGATGGTTTGTAAGGGATGTGAGGCATTCTTGGCTTACATAACTATTTCGGATTCTAAGGATTCTATAGTTAAGGATATCAGAACGGTAATGGATTTTTTAGACGTCTTTCTTGAGGAACTATCGAGGTTACCTCTGAATCGCGAGTTGGAATTTGGGATTGAGCTACTTCCAGGTACAGCTCTGGTGTCCATCGCTCCCTATCGAATGGCACCGAAGGAGCTTGTGGAGCTTAAGGCTCAGATTTAGGAGCTGTACTATTGATTTCTGAGGCAGTTGGGAGGATTATCTACTTCTAGCAGAGTTTACCTATAATAACAGTTTCTAGTTTGGTATCCAGATGGCACCTTACGATACACTGTATGGTCGTAAGTGTCACACTCCTTTATGTTTGAATGAGTTGGCCGAGCGATGTGCTCTGGGTCCTGAGTTGGTTTCTGAGACAGAGGATAAGGTTAGACTAATTCAGGATCGACTGAATGTGGCTTCTGATAGACAGAAATCCTATGCGGACCTGGAGCGACGTGAGATTGAGTATTCGGTGCGGGACTTTGTAATCCTTAAGGTCTCGCCATGGAAGAAGATGCTGAGGTTTGGTCGTAAGGGCAAGTTGATCCCTAGGTTTATTGGACCTTATCGTATTTTGAAACAAGTGGGACCAGTCGCTTATTAGTTGGAGCTACCTCCACAGTTGGATCGTAACCATGATGTGTTCCACGCCTCGATGTTGAGGCGCTACCGCTCTGATCCTACTCACACCATTTTTGTTGAGGAGATTGAGGTTAGGCCAGACTTGATCTTTGAGGAGGAGCCGATTCAGATTCTGGATCGAGATGTAAAAGTACTGAGGAGGTAATCTATTCTACTGGTTAAGGTTCTTTGGCGTAATCATAGCACTGAGGAGGCTACTTGGGAACCTGAGGATACGATGCGTCAGAAATATACTCATCTGTTCTGATCGGGTAAATTTTGAGGATGAAATTTTCTTTTAGGGGGTATTATTGTAACGCCCCAAAATTTTAATTTTCGATTTCGTGTATGTGTGACACACAATGTCTACCTGCTTTAGCGGTTATGTGTTCTGGGTGTATGTGTGAGGTTCCAAGTTCAAGCCTTACTGGGGAAAATTTTGGTATTTTTTATAAAAAAAGCCTTAACATTGTGCAAAGGGCTTAAGTTTAATTGTTGTTAAGTTTATATCAGAATGGGCCTGCTGGTCTAGTGGTTAAGTGGAGTGTTGGAGTGTTGGAGGTCCTGTGTTCAATTCTCTGTGATGGCGTGGAGACAATATTTTTTCTCCAGTTTCGGCTAAGATTTTTGTTGGGGCAAAATTCTTAGTAGTTGTGTTTTAGTGGGTTAATAGGGAGTGATTTTAGGAGATAACTGGGGAGAGGTTATGAAAAAATGAACTTATTATCTTTTTGTTGCAAAAAAAAAGAGTAGAGTTTCGGTTTTCTCTCCAATTCCCCAAACTTTTTTTGACGTTTTCTTCTTCTTCTTCTTCTTTTCCCTCCTCTGCCGATTCTTTCTCCTAGTTGCTGCTGAAATTTCCATTAATTTTTTCTCCTTCCGTTTCTTTCTTTTTTTTCCCAATTGATTTGGTTTTACATCGTTGGTTGCGCGTGTTCGGTAAGTAACGGTTTTGTCTATTGTTAATCATTCTTGGTTAATCTCTAAAAAGGGGATTCCTTTTTGGTGTTTAGGAGTTAATCAAGGGGCTGGTGGTTTTGAATCGATGCTGTGATTGTGTGAAGTCGTGGTTACTCAAGCAGGTAAGGGTTTTGCTAGGTTTTTAATCGAGTTCCTTCCGGAATTGGTTGATTAAAAATGAATTAAGTGATTAATCTAGAGATATGTTGGTCGAATTTTAGGTTCTGGAGCCTTAGGAGTGCTTACGCATCAGAAACAATACCGGGTGTGTACCCGAAACGCAGAAAACGGGATTCGGTGAAAAGTCGAAATTGCTTGCTGTCGAGAAATAAGAGAAAATGACGTGAAAAATTGTAGAGGAAGGAAATAAGGGTGTTATAAACTTGGAAATCAACATTTTGCACTAAAATAGTTTTGGATAGCAGCAGTAGTCTAAATTTGAAAAATCTTCAAAAATAGTGGGGATAGAGTTAGAGGTTGAATAAAATATGAAATTAAATTTTATAGAGTCTAGTTTTTCATGGAAGAAACAGTGTAAGCAATGGAATTTTAAATCATGAGATAAAATAAATTTTGTGAGATAATGTCAAATGATTTCGGGTTCCCCTATTCTAACTTAGGGATAAAAAATTGTAAACAAATAATTAGGGGCTTAAATTTATATGTTTAAATCCTTAATGAGTCTATTTTCAAGAGAAACATACTAAAACATCATCTAAATTTCGTACTAAGAGATAAATAATTTTTAGTAAGGAAAGGATGAAGCTGCCAAACAGCAGAATCGGGATAACAATAAAGATTTTACTGTACTTATTTGATAAACTATATATTCTGAAAATTTTATGGTAGAAAGGTATTTGAATCTAATTTCAAAAACATCAAGAGGTTTTTAATTTGAAATTTTGTAGCTCAAGATATAAATAATTTAGTGATAATGTCTCTAGTAGACAACTTTGATGAACATACAAGTAAATAGTGAAAACATATATGAGTATTGAGCTAGCATGGGTCACTTTAAAAAATGGATCACACGGCCAAGGCCAATTTCAGCCGAGTGGGCCACACGGGCAGATCACATGGGTGTGTGGGCTCATTTTTACCGAAATGTTTTTAATGTTGCACGGGTCGCCCAAGTCGACTATGAACCCACTACAGGGTCAGTAAGCACTACTTAGACCCCTAAATGTGTGAAATTAACTGAATGATATCTGTACTGAGCATGTTAATATCTGAACTGAATATATGTACTGAAATTGCATAATAGCATGTCATCCATTGTGTGTTGCATTGCATTAGATTGGGGTTGTTATTCGGAGGACGTGTACTAAAAGGCTTTAAGCTTAATTTACTGGCAGCTCAGCTACAAACTACTGTATTATATTGCATTCGGTACTACTTGGAGTGTAGGGATGGGTGGGTTGATTATATCCCCACATGGAGTGTAGGGTTGGACGGAGATGATGTGTAGAGGCTGGTTGGGTAGGATTTTGCTATTGCATAACTGTTACTGCTACTGATACTGTGATGGGCTAAAGCCCTACTGCATTTTTGCCACTGTACTAATATGGGCTAAAGTCCAAACTATCACTAATACTGAAAAGGGCTTAGGCCCAAGACTGTTCAACTGTGCACTGTGAATACTGATTGTTTGTTTGTTTCTGCGGGATTACGCACTGAGTTTACGTAAACTCGCCCTTTTTGTTTAATGTGCACAGGTAATCCTCAGACTTAGACGGACCGTTGCGATGGAGGACTCAGCGGTGACCATAGTAATTTTTGGACTTCTTGGTTTTCAATTTACGATTTATGATTAGGTTAATATTGATTATTTTTGTTGTAATTTAATGAGCCTCTAGGACTTAGGTTTTAAATTTGGGTTTTTATTTATTTATTTTACTTTATGGATTTATACCTGCTAGTCGTAGGAAATTCGATTTTCAAAAAGTTAAAGCAATTTCTAAACGCATGATCACCTAGACTATTTTATTAAAGCTTTCGCAACGAGGGATGTTTCAAAACAAATGTTTTAAATGAATAAAGACAACTTCCTAAGTTCTAACAAAGTTTTCCTAAAGATAATAACATGGGATGTTTTCATTGTAACAACGAGGTTTCAAAAACACTATCGTGTGACATTGCCAGATACGGCCATAATGTCTACGCTGGGTTTGGGGTGTTAAACATGTTCATGGGGCCACATACGTCAGTGTGTACAAGTTCTAAGGGTTTCATGGCCCTTGTTGCTTTTGTATTAAAAAATTTCTCAGTCATCTTACCTTTCAAGCAAGATTCACGTTGTGGAAGATTAACTTCCTTAAGTGAACTTAAGGTTCGTTTTTTCACAAGCCTAGTGATTTTTTCTTGGTTAATATAACCAAGTCTTAAATGTTAAAGGTACGCCTCGCTAGAGTGAAGTGTTGAATTTTTTAACTAGAAATATTCACACATACACTGCGCATTGATTGTAAGGAATGACATAAAATTTGGAGATTGTTTTAACTACATTTTGATTTGAGATACTAAGGCAATTTCTAAGAACATTTAAAATTAGTGTATTTAAAGTTTGAGTTGGTTAGAGTTTTAGTTCACTTTTCTTTGTCTTTCACTTAGGACTTGCAAAAATCTAAGGTTGGGGGTGTGATAACTCTCATATTTAGAGTTGTTTTAGTATAGGTTTTATAGTGTTTTAGGAGGTAATTTTAGCATTTATATTAATTTTTAGTGCATTTTATAGTTTTCCAGAATAATTATGTTTTATTTGATTTTTATCATTTGTAGAGTTAGTTTGAATTTACTTTTTATTTTTCTCTCTACATAATAGAATGCTTGGAGCATAGAGTAAAACGTATTGAAGAAAAGTCTTCGGCTCCAGTGAATTTTAGTGTGGTGGAGCACAATCTTCAATTTAGAATTTCAAAAAATAAGCAGTCTACTCCACCCCAATTTTGCGTTTAGTGAAGCAAAATGATTGAAACCCTAAAAATAAGGGGTGATGTGATTTAAGAAAATGAGGGGGAAAAGAGTGAAAATTAACTTGGAGGCTAGGAAAAAATTCTCTCACACTAAGGGGATATTCAAGCTTGAAAACATGAGAGGAGAAAGAGATCTGAAGTATTCGACATTAGTTTGATTATTATTTTTATCTCTAGATTCTTTATTTTACTTTCTTTCATTGCAAGTTTGTTTTGGATTTCCTTTTGTGTGGTTTTCTTAAATCAACATGAACTAAGCTCTCTTTTCTTAGAATGATGTTGGATCCTATTCTTAGTTAATTAATTATTTTCCCTTCAATTGTTTTGATTTTTGTTAATTATTTATTCAATTTTGTGCTTATTTAATTTGCTTGCCTGATCATCAAGTTGTATTAATTTGATAATCTTGATTTGTCTTGGAAGAGAAAATTAAGGTTTAGATCTAGACTGAATAAATTAGGATTAAATTTAATAGAGTCGATGAATGAGTTAATTTTCGACTAGGATAGGAATATACATAATGCCTTAATCAACTCGATAGGATTGATCGTAGTGACTTCGCCCAACTTGCCTAGCATAGGGATATAGCTAGTGAGGAAGAGGGATTAACTTAGCTAGATAATGGAGGGCCTAGTTAATGCCACTAAATCTTGGGTTAGTAATTACATAGATTGAACAATTGAAAGAGAGATAATTGATTAACTGGAATAAGCGAAGTTAAATTTCCAAGATCATTAAAATTGATTGAGAAACTTATATATTTTAATTATTTTAGTTTAATAGAATTTTCATAATTTCCTTAGTTTAGTTTTAGTAGCAATTAGAATTTAATTTATTGATCTGGAATAGATAAAAACTGAATGGTTGATACTTAGCAGGTTAGAATTTGGTCCTCGATATATTCTTATCACTTTATTACTTGATCAATACATTGACTTACGTTACGAATTTTTGCACATCACCCTTTTTGGGAATGCCACGCGAAATAGCTTTTTCTTCATCAAATTAGCTTACCATGTAACACCCTAACCTGTAATCGTCGCCGGATTAGAGTTAAGAGGCATTACTAATCAATTTCGAACATTTCATAACATTTCACAACCAAACATGTCAATTTATAATCATATAGTCCCTTATATAGGTCAATGAGACCTTCAACATGCTTCAAAATAGGGTCGGGACTAAACCAAACACATACGAAAATTTCTGAAATTCAAACATTTTTCTCAGTTACAGAGGTCACACGCCCGTGTAGGTAGGCTGTGTGCCTCACACAGCCTCGGACATGCCCATGTGTCTAAGCCGTGGCAAAACAGGGCATACCTACTGACTTGTCCACACGGCTTGAGACAAGCCTGTGTGCCTCACCCGTGGTCGACACTGACTTGCACCACACGGCCAGTCACACGCCCGTGTGTCCAGCCCGTGGTTACTACTGACTTAATCAAATTACAACCTTAAAGAACACGGTCGAGCCACACGTCCGTGTGCTCAACCGTGTGGGAAAATATAAACCATTTTCAATGCCAAACTTGCCACCCACACTTGAGTTGACCTACAAGTCTCATTTCCCATACATTTATACCACAAATGGAAACCATTCATACCAATATATGCACTATTTAATTATCATCTAAATCATTTACTTCCACACTCATTTCCTACTCAAATAAATCCAACTAAAACACCCAATTTCACATCTCAAGTCTTATAGGTTAAGCACCATATAAACCTTACCACAATTCACATTCAAAACACAATTTTCATTAACCATTTAAGCAAGAAGCATACCATATTTATCACTCACATTTTTCCACACATACACACTAACATTATTCAAGCTTTAAGCCATATCACATGGCAAAGATTACACATTACAAAACATCCCACATTAACTAGCCTATACATGCCATATACCATATTTATACACATATTTTCAAACGTGCCGAAATAGATAGTCGATAGTGTGATAGAGATGCTGACGATCCCCAAATCCGAGCTAGCTTTACTGACACTGTAAAATAGAGAAACAAATCACACAGTAAGCTTTCAAAGCTTAGTAAGTTCGTAATATAATACATTTAATTCATTGAATCAAACCAATCTACAATTTAAACCATCACATAGATAATTTAACAAAATACACAAGCTCAACTATATCCAATACTCACATAACCATTCATTCATCTACTTTCAAATTTACCAACCAAATAGGTTTCATACATACCTTTGCCAACACCTAGATTACAAACAACCTTCCCATTCAATGCTCGATATCACATTTTGATCAATCTCCTTTATCTCTTTGATTCAACCGCACACTTAGTGCCCAATTCATAGCGAAAGCTTAAATTATATCGCACACTTAGTGCCTCAATATAAAACCGAACTCAATTTGGTATCGCACACACAGTGCCAATCAGTAAAACCGAAGCATCCATTACTTCACACACACACTGCTATTCAACTCTGTCTTGATTTCAATTGCGCACACTTAGTGCCACATTTCTCAATCTCATATATTACATTTCTAATTCAATGACTATACATTCATTCGATTTTATGTCACATAGATATAAATTTATCAACTTGTACTATATCCGAACTTACCTCAAACGTCAAAATACCGAAACTAGCTGATCAATCTAGTACTTTGTCTTTGCTTCGATCTCGACCCGAATCTCTCCTTTCTTGGTCTATACATATTCAAATTTAACTCATTTAATTACCAATTCATTCAATTTAGTCCAAACACACATATTTAGGGTATTTTACAAAATAGCCCTCACATTTTCACATTTCAACACTTTAGTCCCTATTTCATAAAATCATCCAATACACAAAATTTCATCCCACCCATGCCTAGCCGAATTTTCCCTATATTTATACAAGCCCACATATTTCATTTATTTCACATTTTAATCCCTCAAAATATTATTTTCACAATTAAGCCCAAATTACTAAATTTCACTGAAAATTCGAAGACAAAATATGTTAATCTATCACATATCTTTCATATTTCATCACCAAACTTCACAAAGCTCATGAATTCATCCATGGAACATTTCAAATTTATCATCAATTCACAAATTTTAAGCATGGGTTTTGCAGAGCACGAAGCAATGATTACAAAAACGTAGAAATTATCAAAAACCGAGCTAGAAACACATACCAATTTAAGCTTGAGCTTGCCAAAACCTAAAATGCTTCAATGGTTATTCCTTTCTTCAATATTCGGTGGAAATATGCATGAAAAAGATGAGCATTTTGGCTTTGTTTTATTTAATACACCTTATTTCATGATTTACCATTTTACCCTTTAATAATTCATTTAAATTTCCACCAACTAAAGCCTATTTTTGTCCATCCATTCTTTTAATGGTTTATTAACAACCTAAGGACTTATCATTTAGAAAGCCATGACAAATGAACACTTTAACAATCAGCACACAGCTTTTGCATTTTATGCGATTTAGTCCTTTTTGCTAATTAAGAACACAATCGATAAAATTTTCACACAGAACTTTCACACATGCTCAATCACATATTATAAACACCAAAAATAATATTAAAATATTTTTTTGACCTCAGATTTGTGGTCCTGAAACCACTGTTTCGACTAGAGTCTAAACCAGGCTATTACATACCATATTTCTTCCTACTTACTCAACCCATCTCAACTTAAATCAGGTGATAGATTATGGACTTGGAACCTTAAGTTTTCTCCTAAATTTTCTTTCTTTATCTAGGAAGTTATTGGTCGTTATCTTTCTACTTGTTCATTACTTTAGTTAAAAATGATGGACATCAATATTGGCTGCCTTTTTGCAACTCCCACCCCAAAGTTTTTGAACATTTTCTTAGGGAATGCTCTTTCACCTCTCATCTTTGGAGTCTTCTCCTTATTCCCTCCTTTATTGTGGGACTATAGCTCTTCTCTTTTTCGAACTGCTTAAAGAAAATTTGACTTCAAAATTAACATTTCCTTTTGCTTTCATTCTTCAAAGTATTTGAATTGCTAAATATGCAATTATCTTCAATAAAACTATGAGCGATAAGGATATTTGTTTTAAAACAATCTCTTATTTTGGAATTCTTTGCTCTTTCACATGATCCCATATTCCAAGGTTATCCTATTTCTATTCAAGTTAAGTGGAGTCCCATTTATATGGATGGTTCAAACTTAATTGAGATAGTTTCTACTTCAGTAATCTAGGTGTTGTTGGTTCAGGAACAATTTTATGTGATCATAGTGGCAATTGGAATGTGGGCTGTCACTGTTTCCTTAGCAATACTACTAATATGACAACTAAGCTTTGGACACGTAGGGTGTAACACCCCTTACCCGGTCCAATCACTGAACCCGAGCTACAGGATGTTACAACAATAAACAGAAACAATCACATACAATTTACTCAATAATATTCAATAATTAAATTATAAAAAAACAAGCCTACGTTAACATGCATTTCAAACAAGTCTGAATCTCAATCAAGCTTACAAAAGCTATTAAATTGGCTCAGAACCAATTCAGGACCATTTTGAAGCTTTTACAAAAAGATAGGTAAAATGGAAAAACAAGGGTCACGCAGTCATGTGGCCAAGCTGTGTGATAGGTTGAGGTCGTGTGGGGTCGAAATACACAGTTTTGTAGCCCAACCTTGTGCAAGAATTAAGGCCGTGTATGCAGAGTCACATGGTTGTGTCGACAGGCCGTGTAACAAACTGTGGCCGTGTAGACCTAATTGTAAAACTTTACAAACATTCACATAGTCGTGTCATCGGGCCATGTTTAAACAAATCCACCTAAATTTTATAGAGCACACGACCGTGTTACTTGGTCATGGGTGACACACGGCCGTGTGTTAGCCTACGTGCAACTAATTTAACCCTTTTTGAAACAATGTTCATGCCATTCCTAAAAGGTGACTTAAAATGTCATTTTATACCATTCAAACCTATTCCAAAACATACACAGTTCAAAGCCAAAACATCAATTCATATAACCATCTAAACATTTAACCAATATGCCCTCATTGGCACCAATATAACATTAAACTCAAATCATTATGATTTAAACCAAATCACTTAATCATTTTATACCACGAGCCCAACAATGCCAAAACACAAGGACTTACTAGTTTATATGCATAACATCAATCAAACTTTGCCATTCTCATTAACTTGCTTAATAAAAAATTTCCAACAAACCAACATCATTTAGCAAGTTACATACATAAGCTTATATAGAAGAACCAAAACACACTCATTATTTAGCAAAGGTTAACCATCCTATGTACATGCCACAAATAACCAAACTCGAAACATCAAAAGTCTATCGAATCGGGAGACAGAGGTGTGTGTGCTTTTCGCTGATTCGATCGACATGTTCTGGACGTCCAAAATCTATAGAAAAGAAATAGCACGGGTAACTATTTAAAATATTTAGTAAACTCAAACAATATAAATATTTACTTACCTCCATTATGCAAAATAGGTCATTTGCAAGGCCAATTTGCCACCCATACAAGGGTCAACCAACAAGCTTCAAAACAATACCAATTTATGCTTATAAATGCATTCAAACATACCATTTCATGCACTAATTCATCATCAACAATACTACCTACTTCCATACCTAATACCATCACAAATAAGTCCATTCAAAATAACAATTGTACATCTCAAAACATATATATATATCAAGCATTATGTAATTCATGCCATAATTCATGTTCAAACCACATCTTTCATCAACCATAAAGTCGTGAAATATACCACATTCATAGTTCATTCATAAATTCTACATCATTCAACTTCCAAGCCAAATCACATGGCAAGGATTAAACATTTCAAGACATATCATAACTTCTAGCCTATACATGCCATATTTCAACTAGATACATCTTTCCAAAAGTACAAAAATAGATTGTCGATAGTGTGATAAAGTTGCTGACGATCCCCGGATACGAGCTAGCTTTACTGACACTGTAAAACAGAGAAACAAATCACATAGTAAGCTTTCAAAAGCTTAGTAAGTTTGTAATATAATACATATTACTCAATAATACCACATCAATATATACTTAAATAATCATACAGATAAATGCACAATTAAGCTCAACATCAATCTCAACCATATGCTCAATTATCTATTCATTCAACTTTTAAGGATATCATCAACCACATAGGTTCAAACGTACCTTGATCAACACATAGTTACTCACCATTCAAGCTACTCAATTTCTCGATATTACCTTTCGTTCAACCCTTGCTATTCCTTTGATTTATTCGCACACTTAGTGACAATTTCATAACCAAAATATAATCATCATCGCACACTTAGTACCAATAGGTTAAACCGAACTTATATCGATATCGTACACACAGTGCCAATTCGACAAGCCGAAGCTTCTATCTTTTCGTACACACAATGCTAACCATCTCTGTCTCGTTTCTAATTTCGCACACTTAGTGCCCTCTAATTCAATTCCGCACATAGCATTTCTAAACTCATAGTTATATATATATATATTCATTCAATTCACATCACATAGATATAGTTTACAACTAGTATTATATCCGAACTTACCTCGGATGTCGAAATACCAAAATGATCAAGTAATCGAGCACTTTGTCTTTGCCTCGATCTCGATCCGAACCTCTCCTTTCTTGATCAATATACATTCAAAAGACACATAATTTCGTTTCACCCATGCCTAGCCGAATTCTCTCTATATTCATACAAGTCCACACATTTCATTTATTTCACATTTTAGTCTCTCAATTTATATTTTTCTCAATTTAACCCAAATTACTCAATTTCACCAAAAATCCAAATACAACCTATATTAACCCAACACCAAGCTTTCATATTTCACCAACTAACATCACAAAGCTCACCATTTCATCAATGGCACATCTCACAAACATCACCAATTCTTCAAATTACAACATGGGTTTTATAGCATACAAAGCAACGATTGCAAAAACGTAAAAAGTATCAAAAACTAAAGTAAAACATACCTTGAATTTAAGCCTTAAAGTAGCCGAATGTGCAAAACTCAATCCCTTCCTTTCTTTCTTTTCATTTTCGGCTAGATGAATGAATAAAAGATGATCACTTTCATCTTTTTGTTTTATTATTATTATTAACATTAATACTTTTTACCATTTTGCCCTTTTCATTAAATATATATAACCTTTATATAATAAGGTTAATCTAGTCCATTTCCACCCACTATCACTAAATATGGTCTAATTGAATCATAAAGCCTCCATGTTTAAAAGACAACAACAATTAGCACTCATAAATCAGCACACAGCTTTTACATTTTATGCGATTAAGTCCTGTTTCACAATTCAACACACAGTCGATAAAATTTCCACACAAAACTTTCATACAGGCTATATCACATATAATAATCACCAAAAATAATATTACAATATTATTCTGACCTCGAATTTGTGTTCTCAAAACCACTATTCCAACTAGGGTCTAAACCAGGCCGTTACAACTCTCCCCCCTTAGGGATTTCCGTCTCCAAAAATCTTACCAATGAATAGATGTGGATATTGCTCTTTCATAACATTCTCAGGCTCCCACGTTAGCTCTTCAACTCTTTTTTTGTGCCACAACACCTTCACTAAAGAAATTCCCTTGTTTCTCAACTCTTTGGTCTCTCATGCCAAGATTCGAATCAGTTCTTTACTATAAGACAAATTTGTCTGAATTTCAACCTTAGTAGGAGCAATTACATGAGACGGGTTAGATCTGTACAGTCTAAGCATCGACACATGAAACACATTATGAAATTTTTCTAGCACAGGTGGCAATATCAATCTATTAGCAACCGGCCCAACTCGTTCAATGATCCCATACGGCCCGATGAATCTCGGACTCAACTTGCATTTCTGGCCAAATCGAAGTATTTTCTTCCACGGAGACACTTTTAGAAACACTTTGTCACCAATCTCAAATTCGATATCTTTCTATTTCAAGTCTGCATAAGACTACTAATGATCTGAGCCACTTTCAAACTGATACGAATCACTTTCACTTTCTGCTCAGTCTCTTTTATAAGATCAACCCCATGAATCTTATTCTCACTCAGTTCAGTCCAATACAATGGAGTTCGACATTTTCGACCATTAAGAGCCTCATAAGGTGCCATTTTCATATTAGTTTGAAAACTATTATTGTACGCAAACTCAATTAATGACAAATGCTTTTCCCACGTATTTTCAAACTCAAGTATATAGAATCTCAACATATTTTCTAGAACCTGAATGATCCGCTCAGATTGTTCATCCTTTTGCGCATGAAATGCAGTACTGAAATGCAATTTTGTGCCTAACGCATCTTGCAATTTCTTCCAAAATCGCGAGGTAAATATCGGACCCCTGTCAGACACAATAGATAGTGGCACCCTGTGCAATCTCACAATCTCAACAATATACAATTCAACTAATCTATCGAGTGAATAATTTGTTCTCACCGGAACGAAATGACCTAATTTCGTCAATCTATCAACTATCACCTAGATTGCATCTTTCTTTCCCGAAGATAAAGGCAATCCCGACACAAAGTCCATCGTAATTCTCTCCCATTTCCACTCAGGAATCATGATCAGTTGTAACAAACCGGACGGAACTTGATGTTTAGCTTTAACTTGCTGACAAGTTAAACATTTTGACACAAAGTCAGAGATGTCACGTTTCACACCATGCCACCAATAAATTTGTTTCAATTCATTATACATTTTCGTACTCCCCAGGTGAACAGTCAAACAACTATTGTGAGCTTCATTCAAAATCATCTCAGTCAACTCTAAATTCCTCAGAACACAAATTCGATCTTTGAATCTCAAACAATCATCACTATCAATTCGATATTTTAAATTGGAATTCGAATCACATTGAGCTCGTTTTGCTATCATCTTGTCATCACTTTTCTGAGCATCACGAATCTGATGTATGAACATTGGTCTTATTTTCAGTTCAGCCAAAACTGAACCATCATCATACAGATCTATCTGAGAATTCATAGCTCGCAAAACACATAAAGACTTTTGACTCAAAGCATCAGCAACAACATTAGCTTTTCCCGGATGATAATCAATCACAAGTTCATAACCTTTCAAACAATTCTAACCATCTTCTTTGTCGCAAATTCAATTCTCTCTAAGTCATCAAGAACTTCAAACTCTTGTGATCAGTATACATATGACATTTCTCACCAAATAGATAGTGACACCAAATCGCTGCTAATTCAAGGTCGTGCGTCGGATAGTTCTTTTCATGTGGCTTTAACTACCTCGGAGCATAAGCAATAACTTTGCCTTCTTGCATCAGTACACAGCCTAAACCATTCAAGGATGCATCACTGTATACTATAAATTCTTTACCCGCCTCAGGTTGAACTAACACTGGCGCTTCTGTCACCAATACTTTTAACTGCTCAAAACTCTGATGGCACTTTTCTAACCACTCGAATTTAACATCTTTCTGTAGCAACTTCGTTAACGGAGTCATAATAATCGAGAAGCCTTTCACAAACCGTCTATAATATCCCACTAGTCCCAAAAAACTATGGACTTCAGGCACATTTCTCGGAGGCTTCCATTCTAAAATAGCAAAGATTTTACTCGAATCAACCCATATTCCCATAGCTGACACAATATGCCCTAGAAATCCAACCTCACGCAACCAAAACTCACATTTACTAAACTTAACATACAATTGTTTCTCACGTAGAGTCTGTAGCACAATTTTTAAATGTTTGGCATGCTGCATTTCATCACAGGAATAAATCAGAATATCATCAATGAACACCACAACAAAGCGATCCAAATACGATTTGAATATCCGATTCATCTAATCCATAAACACTGCATGAGCATTTGTTAATCCAAAAGGCATCACTAAGAATTCATAATGTCCATACCTTATTCTGAAAGCAGTTTTCGGCACATCGGATTCTTTCACTCCCAACTGATAGTAACCTGATCTCAAATCTATCTTAGAAAACACTGTAGCTCCTTTCAACTGATCGAACAAATCATCAATACGAGGTAACAGATACTTATTCTTTATTGTCACTTTCTTCAACTGCCTATAATCGATGTACATCCTCATAGTGCCATCTTTCTTTTTCACGAACAACACAAGAGCACCCCAGGGCAAAAAACTCGGTCGTGCAAATCCTCTACCAGTCAACTCTTGCAACTGAGACTTTAACTCTTTCAATTCCATTGTGCTATTCTATATGGAGCTATAGAAATTGGAGTAGTCTCCGGAACTAATTCAATACCAAATTCAACTTTCCGAATCGGAGGTAATCCCTGTAGTTCTTTAGGAAACACATCTGGAAACTCACTAACCACAGGCACAAATTCAACTTTCTTTTCTGACACTTTTGTATCAATCACATATGCCAAATAAGTTTCATAACCCTTTCTCACCCTGTTCAAAGCTTTCATTGCAGAGACAACAGCTGGTAACCCTTTCATATCACTGGATTCAATTCGAACCATTTCACCATTCTGACTTCTCAATTTGATATTCTTTTTTTTACAATTCACAATAGCATTATGCAATGTGAGCCAATCCATACCCAGAATTATATCAAATTCATCGAATGGTGGCAGCATCAAATTAGCCGGAAAACAAACATCCCAAAACATCAATGGGCAATTCTTGCATACTTTATCCACCAAGACACACTTGTCTAAGGGGTTCGATACTCTAATTGTAAATTCAGTAGACTCAACAGGTAGAGTCTTACTTGATATTAAATTCAGACACACATATGAATGAGTAGAACCTGGTTCTATCAGTGCAATCACATCAGTATCAAATAGAGTAAAAATACCAATAATGACATCTAGCGATGACGCTTCCCCTCTCGCACGTGTAGCATAGGATCGGGTAGGTGCCCTCGCCTCTGATCTCACAGCTGTATCGGTAGTCCCTTTTTGACTTTCACTCTCATTTCCAGCGTTTCTAGGTGGTCTACCCCTAACCATCACATTGCTTGATCTCACATTCTGAACATTTTCTTTTTCAGCTAACTTTGGGCAATCTCTGATGAAATGATCTTGTGATCCACACTTATAACAAGTTCAATTATTATATTTGCCCCAACATTCTCCCACATGTCGTCTTCCACACTGTCGACATTCAGGTTTGTTTCTTTTGGCAATTCCAACACTTGATTCAATTGGGATTTGAACTCGTGAATCGATACTTTGTCTCACACGATCTCTACTCGAATGCCCAAACGAAGCATTTGATCGATTGTTTGCATCTCTATATCTCTTCGTTGAAGGTTGAGAAAACTTACTCATCGATCTTTTTCTTCCATCTCGAGCTTCAGAATCGGCTTTCTTCTTTTCTTTACTGAGCTCCTCAGCTTTACAGGCTATTTCGATTAACACAACAAATTCATTTATATCAAGAATCCCAATCAACAACTTAATATCTTCATTTAGCCCTTCTATAAAGCGTTTACACATAGTAGCTTTGGTCGAAACACATTCTCGTGCATACTGGCTAAATCTCACAAATTCCCGTTCATACTCAGTAACTGACAAACGGCCTTGTTTCAGTTCCAAAAACTCTTTATGTTTCTGATCTATGAATCGTTGACTAATATACTTCTTTCTAAACTCAACTTGAAAGAAATCCCAGGTGATTCTCTCTCTCGGAACCACGGATGTCAACGTCTTCCACCAGTTATAAGTCGTATCTGTCAACAAAGAAACTGCACACTTAATACACTCATCAGGAGTCAACGACATCTCATCGAATACTCGAATTGTATTCTCAAGTTGAAACTCAGCTCGCTCAGCATCGTCATCAATTGTGGCCCTAAACTCTTCGGCCCCGTACTTACGAATCTTATCCACATGAGGTTTATTCAATCGGATCAGATCTATCACTTGTGGCACAACAGGTACTTGTGGGGGTGGAGGTTGTGGAGTAGCCAGATTTGTTCGAACGAACTCCGAAAACCACTCACTCATCATTCTAAAGAAGACATGCTTAGCCTCTCCTCCCTCACTACTTTCATTCGGCCTAGATGTGGCCAGCGTTGTGCCTTGAACGAGAGCAGGCGCGTTACTCTCTATATCGTCAGCAACTGCTCGATCGGGATCCATTTGCTATACAAAAACACATTTATAACTGTCAGGATTTATCACACTATCGCAATTTCATATATGGCATGTATAGCTAAACTCACACATGCTACGTTAGTCCGAGAATCGACTAAATCGTGGCTTTGATACCAAAAAAAATGTAACACCCCTAACCCGAGACCGTCACCGGAATATGTTTAAGAGGCGTTAACAAACATTCGGAACATTTCACCATCACTTCATGACACCAACTCATTTGTCAATCAATACATATCAATCAATAACATATGGTCCCTTATTGAGGTCTACGAGACCTTAATCACATGCTAGAAAGGGGTCGAGACTAAACCAAACACTTACGAAAGTTATTGAAAATTTAAACATTTTTCAATACTGCTGAGGTCACACGCCCGTGCAATCAGGCCGTGTACCTCACACGGCTACCAGACACACCCATGTGTCCAGGCCGTGCCAAAATAGAGCACACATACTGACTTATTTACACGGCCACTAAACACACTAGTGCGCCATGGCCGTGTAAGATTAAGCTAGCTACTGACTTGATCACACTGCCACCATGCACGCCCGTGGGCCTCGACCGTGTACCCTGTTCAAACACACCTAGAAGTGATCCTTAAACCACACGGCAGAGACACACGCTCGTGTCTCTTAGCCATGTATGCAAAATAGGCCATTTTCAAGGCCAATTTGCAACCCATACAAGGGTCAACCAACAAGCTTCAAAACAGTACCAATTCATGCTTTCAAATGCATTCTAACATACCATTTCGTGCACCAATTAATCATCAACAACACTACCTACTTCCATACCTAATATCATCACAAATAAGTCCATTCAAAGTAACAATTATACATCTCAAAACATATATATATGTATCAAGCATTATGTAATTCATGCCATAATTCATGTTCAAACCACATCTTTCATCAACCATAAAGTCATGAAGTATACCACATTCATAGTTCATTTATAAATTCTACATCATTCAACTTCCAAGCCAAATCACATGGCAAGGATTAAACATTTCAAGACATATCATAACTTCTAGCCTATACATGCCATATTTCAACTAGATACATCTTTCCAAAAGTACCAAAATAGATTGTCGATAGTGTGATAAAGTTGCTGACGATCCCCAGATCCGAGCTACTTTTACTGATACTATAAAACAGAGAAACAAATCACATAGTAAGCTTTCAAAAGTTTAGTAAGTTCGTAATATAATACATATTACTCAATAATACCACATCAATATATACTTAAACAATCACACAGATAAATGCACAATTAAGCTCAACATCAATCTCAACCATATGCTCAATTATCTATTCATTCAACTTTTAAGGATATCATCAACCACATAGGTTCAAACATACCTTGATCAACACATAGTTACTCACCATTAAAGCTACTCAATTTCTCGATATTACCTCTCGTTTAACCCTTGCTATTCCTTTGATTTATTCGCACACTTAGTGCCAATTTCATAACCGAAACATAATCATCATCGCACACTTAGTACCAATAGGTTAAATCGAACTTATATCGGTATCGCACACACAGTGCCAATTCGAGAAGCCGAAGCTTCTATCTTTTCGTACACACAGTGCTAACCATCTCTATCTCATTTTTAATTTCTCACACTTAATGCCTTCTAATTCAATTCCGCACATAGCATTTCTAAACTCATAGTTATATAGATATTCATTCAATTCACATCACATAGATATAGTTTACAACTAGTATTATATCTGAACTTACCTTGTATGTCGAAATACCAAAACGATCGATTAATCGAGCACTTTGTCTTTAACTCGATCTCGATCTGAACCTCTCCTTTCTTGATCTATATACATTCAAATTCAATTCATTCAAACACATAATCATTAAATTTAGTCCACACACACTTATTTAGGGTATTTTACAAAATAGCCCTCACATTTACACATTTCGACACTTTAGTCCCTAATTCACAAAATCACAAAATACACATAATTTCATTTCACCCATGCCTAGCCTAATTCTCTTTATATTCATACAAGTCCACACATTTCATTTATTTTACATTTTGAGTCCCTCAATTTACATTTTTCTCAATTTAACCCAAAAATATTATTTTTACCTCAAATTTGTGGTCTCAAAACCACTGTTTCAACTAGGGTCTAAACCGGGCTGTTACAAAACCTCTTCGAAGTAATGTTCGTAGTATTCAGCTAACTTCTACGTTAGTACCAGCTCACTAGAAATTACTAATGAACCCTAGGTTACCCTCTAAGTCATTTACATGTTTCTCATTCTACATGCATAGATGTTAAAATAATGTTTGAGGAATAAAACTTCTTGATTCTGGATTGAGCGTTGTTGTTTCTTGCATGCATGAGCAAATTTGATCGATTGATAATCTGATATGTTTAATTATCTTTATTTTAGCTCAAAAAGTTAACGAAGGTCCAAGTGATAAAGGCAAATGACCTGCTTTATAGACTTTTGCTAAAATTTCTGGTGAGTTCCTTTTTACTTCCATGTGTTTAATTTTCTTTATTTTATAATTCGTGTAAGGTAAGTAATCCTCATTTATAATGGGTGAAAGATGTTGTGTGGTGTTGTGTGGGTAATGATTATCGAAAGTCTTCATTCTGAGTGCAGTCTGCATGTGAGATAAACTAAGCATCATTCTTTATACTTAATCCACTACCATCTACTTCTGATATGTATGATATGAAATGATATGAGGTGATGGAGATGAGGAGATATTTTTGTGTAGCCTCCAGTAGGTCAACTATATTGCAAACTAGATTGGCAAATCACGATAAAACATTTTGTTCTGAATGAAAATTATATGAGGAGTTAAGAGGGAGAATGTATGTGAATAAGACTGAATGATGTGCTTTTGATTATGAATTTTGGGTATGTGGCTGGCTTGAGAATGAATTTGTCTGAGTTATGTTGATTTGGCGTACAATATATGCCCAAGTGATAAGTAAGTTGGCGTACTGAGTCTGTCTGCGTTCTGTATATACTATTGGGTGTACTACATGAATGTATGTAAATCTTTGATAACATGTTAAATTTGCATGATTTTTTTTTTGTTTAAATCGGTTAATTCTTGAATTGATCCCTGCTAAATTAGTGATTTTATGTTTTAATCCTATCAAGAATGCAATTGGGATGCTATGAGTCAAAAACAAGCAGAAAAGGACTAATTTGTAGCACAATAAATAAAGTAGGGCTGAATTAGAAACTAGGAAATAGTCAAGGACTTATCACATTTCTTTTGTCCTTGTAAAAGCTAAAATTAGAAGAAAATTTGATTTTATTTTTATTTAATTCTAATTTTGTGTAGTGGGTAGTTAGGCCAAATTTAGTAAATCATTTGTATATAAATAGCGCATTTGTGTTAGCTTGAAAAGAAACTTGAATTTTATTGAGCAATTAAATTAAACCATTTTTCCCTTCTAATTTATGCGTGTAACATACTGCCATTCCATTTCCATTTGTTTGTTTCTTTGCAAATTAGTTTACTTTCTTTCCAAATCCCTTCCATTTCCAACTTTCACCATTTTTCATTCAAATCCACTCCATAACCAACCAAAGAATGATTAATTTCGTGCTTCACTAAAGTCTAACTTAGCTTTAGGGCGGTATTCTTTTCGGTTAAGAATCGTGAGATACGTAACCGTACTAAAAATCCTTCCAACCGGTACTCATTTTTTTTCTTAAGTATCGAGATTGACAAATTCATCCTTTAAAGTTAACTCGGTTCCAAATCAAAAAGTGCATTAGGTTGGAGTCGTGCTTACAGACAGTTGGGGAAATGAGTAGGTCGTGCTGTATTCGAATCTCCAAGAACAAATCAAGGGAGATAGTGATCGGGTTTAAACGTCCCGTGCAGTTGAGACCATTAATAAGAGTTGGGTTCTTCAGTTAGATAGTCGGGAACACGTGTATCTCAGTTAGATAATCGATAATGGTTGGTTAGCAGGTCATACCAGGACCAACTACGAGAGGAAAAATTGGCGGTTAGGACGTTCTAAGCTGTTATAACCAGCTTATTATTTTAGGGAGAAGACTATTTTCGAGGATCGGTTCAGAGATCGAAATTCATCTAGTCTAGGGCTAAGGCTTACTTTTTCTGTTATCAAAACTTAAATTCATTTTCTAATTTAGTTTTACTTCTGATCTCTTTAATTGCTTATTTCTACAATATCAATTATTTAATTTTTAGACGTTGCCAACTCTACTAATTTATTTATTTTTCGGTAGGTCCATTTGGAGTCGTGGACACGACTATTGCCATGATTATCGGCTTGACCGGAATTTTATTTATAAGAAAAACGCGAAAGTTGACCATAGTATCCAATCCCTATAGACTCGACCCTACTACTTTTTACTACTGTTTAGAGTTATTTTATTGTAGGAATTATTTTTGGTAATTTCGACGCCCATCAAATTTTGTCAGAAAGGTTCAATTGTACTATCAATAATGTTATGTATGACTTTTCTTTGGAACTCACTAAGTTTTTATGAGCTTACTTTGTTGCTTTTTCCTTCTCAGGCTTGCTAATCGAAGGAAGGCTTTGTTAGAAGGACTACGCCAGAGTACTTCTACTTTTGTGAGCTGATTATTTTGTTATGTATCATGCATGACTTGCTGTTGTGACGCATAAGTGTATTTGGAAATGATTTATATTAAGAACTTTTGTTTTGATAAGACTATTTTATAAGATTTCTAAGAAGCATTAATGCTTTGTTTAAAATTAATATATTTTGTTCAATGAAGTTATTATATTTGAACTTATACGTTGTATGGTTTGTATATCATTTTTTAACTAGTGATGTTTTTCATTCATACCTTAGTAAAGTAATAGTTAATATATATCTTATATTTTTAACTTTGTAAGAATTATATAAAGCTTTCCCAAAAATGTTTTAAAGTTAGTTTGATTTTAAACAGTGGCACACCATACTCGGATCCTATTATAGGGTCGAGTTTGGCGTGTTACAAAGTAAAGTATTTGTACTGGCTAAGTATAGAATTATGTATAATTTGCCATTTGGCGAACTTCTAGTTTTGGCGAGATTTGGGGTTTGGCGGACTGTTCTATTAAGTATTCGTCCACCCTAGATGCTTTGGACGAACTCGTTTAGTTCGCAGTTGTTTAGATTTGTTTATCATTTTAACGTATGATGATTTGGTTAGTCAAGTTGAGATTTAGTTATAACAAATAACAAAACTAGACTACTGTAGATGATAAGATCTAAATTTCATTAAGTGCACTTAATCACGGGAATCAAGAGTGTTAGTGGAATTATCTGATTTTTCACTAATCTTTATCTTTGTTGCTTAAGTATATAAGGATAGAAATGATCTTTCTGAATCTTCTTCTTCTTTCTTGATTTCCTTTAAAAGTTTCTGAAAACCTAAGTTTAGAAAACTTCATCAGAGCGAAGGTTTGCAGTATCTAGCTAACTTCTACGTTAGTACCAGCTCACTAACAATTACTGATGAACCCTTAGGTTATCATTTAAGTCATTTACGTGTTTTTAGTACTACATGCATTGATAATAAAATGGTGAGAGGAAGGAAACTTCCTGTTTCTAGATTTTGTGCTATTGACTCTTGCATACATGATGATCTAATGTGTTCAATTATCTTTCTTTTAGCTCAAGAAGCTAATGAGGGTCTAAGCAATAAAGGCAAAGGACTTGCTTTGTAAACTTATGTTAGAATTTCTGGTGAGTTCCTTCTTACTTCCTTGTATTGTAAAATCCTTTGTTTTATAATTCGTGTAAGGTAAGTAACCTACATCTATAATGTATGAATGGTGTATGTGTGGTTAATGGTCATTCAATGTCATCAGTCTTGTAACAGCCCGTTTTTTAATGGTGTCGAAAACAGTGGTTTTGGGACCACAAATTTGATGAGTGACTTCGTAAATATTATTATTTAATATTTACAAGTCAATTATAATATTGTATTATATTGAATTTTTGTAACAACCCTCACTCGTATTCAACGCTGAAATAGGATTATGGAGCATTATCGTACTCACAAAACATTTAACCATTCAAGTCACATATAAATTTACATTTCATGCAAACATTATTCTAACTCAAGCACAATGTCCCTATAATGAGAATACGAAGCCCTAAACATGCTTTACGAGTGGTTTGGGACTAAACTGATAACTTAAGAAACTTTCACGAACTATGGAAATTTTTCTCAAAACAGGGGACACACGCCCATATGGCTAGACCGTGTGCCCTTTGAAGTGGCCACACACGCCCGTGTGCCAGGCCGTTTGCTAGGCCGTGCCAAACCTGTAGGGTATACTAACTTATGCAACACGGCCAAGTCACACACCCGTTCGCTAAGCCATGTCTAAATTATAGGATATACTGACTTATGCCACACGGCCAATCACACGCCCGTGTGTGAGACCTTGTGGAACATACTGACTTGATTTCTAAAACCACACTAGGGGACACACGGCCGTGTAACATAACCGTGTGTCACACACGGCTAAGACACACACCCGTGTCTCTGCCCGTGTGGACAAAAATAGGCTATTTACCAAGCCAATTTGCCACCCAAACTTAGGCATACCTATACAACCCATATAGCACATAGCATCAATAGACATATAATTCAATTCCAAATCAAGCACAATTTATACCATTTCCAATACTAACAACCAACATGCTTATAAACTCATGTTTTACTCATTCAAAACATACCAAATACCAATTACTTCAAACATCAAAATGACCAAACTCAATTATGCATTATTTGGCCTAATTTCACAAGCATACCAATGTCCACAATTCAACCATTTGAACACTTATAATACCTATAACCATTATCACTAAACCATCATACAATTCATATCACAAAGCATAAACACATATATCAATACAAGATTCAACCATACCAAAATAACCCCAAATAAGCCATTACTCAAGGCTATATATATAAACAAAAACATGTACATTTACAAGCCAATTCCATTGGCCAAAATCATTACCGAAACACAACCAAAGATACCAAGGGATAGGTGGATAGAGTAAAGCGATCTCCGACAATCCCTGAATCTGAGCTAGCTTTGATAACACTATAAAACACAGAGAAATACACAAAGTAATCTTTATAGCTTAGTAAGCTCATATGAAATAAACTTAATGCAATCACATAAACATAATTCAATAATTTGAATACACCAATATGTAGTTTACATTAGCTAACAAACCTTTCAATACTCAATTGAAAGATTATACACTACCTTCACAAATCCCTTCAATTTGAAACTTATATAATTCATGTACGTACCTGTATCATTTAATACCAATCTCAAACTCATCCACCTCTTTTGTTTACCCGTTAACCCATTCGGAATAGAAATCAGATACTCAAAGGTCTCACATGATAAGTGCCTATACCATGGCCCGAAGCCAAATCAAGGTGACTTATCTCCAAAGTACTGATATCATGGTTCGAAGCCAAATCAGCCGATATTCATGGCCCGAATCCAAATTTATATATCTCACACCCGAAGTGCTAATATCATGGCCCGAAGTCAACTCAATGTATCCCCTAATGACATGTCACTAGTATCCTAAACTATTCCTAAGGTTCAACCGGGATACCGAATGTCGAATTATCATCGCTTCAATGTCGAACTTATCTGAAATAATGTATTCAAAACTTATATAATATCAAAGCATTCATAATACATTTAAGATGAAATTTATCATATAGGACCTTACCTCGAATGTGGAAACGACGAAATAAGTCGATTAGTCGATAACTTTAGTTTTTTCCCGATCTAGATCCGAATTCCTCTTTTCTTGATCTAAATATATTCAAAATTAACTTATTTAATCATCTATTTATTAAATTCAATCCAAAATATACATTTGAGCTATTTTACACATTATCTCCTAACTTTCACATTTTTACAATTTAGTCCTTATTCCTTAAAATCAAAAATTAATGAAATTCAAAATAAACCCATGCTAGCCGAATTACTATTATGCCCCTAACAGCCCATATTTATCAATTTTTCACATATTTAACCACACATTTTCACAAATAAATCCCTATTTTACATTTTTACTCAAAATTGCTGTACAAAACTTGTATATCTAACAACAAGCATTCAAAATCTATCATCAACCATAAAAGAACACATATTTTCATCAATAGAAACTATCAAAATCTTTAACATTTTTGCAAAATAATCCCCGGGCTAGCTAGTACTGGTTGCAACGATCACAAAAACATAGAAATCATTAAAAACAGGACAAAGACGAACTTAAAATTGAACCCTAAAGTAGCTGAATGTTTCAAAACCTAAAATGGCTTTCACCTCCTTCAAATTTGGCAATAAGAAAGAAAGATAAACAAAATTTTAACTTTGGTTTTACTTGTGATTAATTTATTACTAAATTACATATTTAACCTTGGCTATTAATAATAAAAACACTTAATCTCTTGCCTATCTTTGTCCACTAACAATTAAAATGGTCTAATTACCACTTAAGGACCTTAACTTTAAGGTTCTATAGATATTAGACACCTTTAGCTAATAGAACACAACTTTTACACTTTATGTGATTTAGTCCTTTTTATCAAATTGACCATTCAAACGATAAAATTTCTTAACGAAATTTTCACACAATCACTCAATCATGCTGTAAAAATTAAAATAATAATAAAATAAATATTTTGTGAAACACCCCACACCCGGCCCACGAGCCTGAACCGGATCTGGTATGTTCCTTAAGTAAACCGGTTTTCAAATTCTTGGTTACTTAGAGAAAAATTGTAAATTTTAGAAAACATTGTTTTGGGTTGGGCTTAAATTGGAACCCATTTAATATTTTTTGAAAATCCAACTTAAATAAGGTGACAAAATAATTTTAGGTTTATTATTTTAAAAGAAATAAATTTACTTAACTTTAATCAAAAATAAATTGTATCATAATCAACTAAAAATAAATGAAATAAAGAAAATCCAATCGGGCCGTATGGCCTTATTACATCATTCAAACCCAAAATAAAATTTAAAGTACTAAAATTATATAAAGTCCAAATTTCTATATAAATTCTTCAAGTGATGCATGGCCACCCTTAGCTCCCCGCCGACCCGGTCCATTACCGCTCATCACTGAAAAATAATTCCCAACGGGTGAGTCCATGAGACTCAATGTGTACACAGTACTAATTTTCAACAAATCAGGCATACAAGTCATATCAATTTCATGTTCATACAAAATAAAGGATGATGCAACCCAAACCCAAGCCTATTTGTCCATCCGCTACACACCACCCGTACCAACCTGTATACCGTGGGGACTACTAAGTCGACCCTCCATCCGCTACACACCATCGAAGCGATCACTGCGATCGACGTGCTCATCGCCCACTTACGTTGTGTCTTTAGACACTATATTCTGATAATGTAACCGAAGTTACCATTTTCAATAATGTGACCGTAGTCACCATAATTCGTTGGTGAGACCGTAGTCATCACCTTCACTTTCTCCCTTCACACATATATCCCAAATGCCCCAATTATTACATATCATTCATATCATACTTAAATTCACATTCATGTCACTTTTCAGAATATAACACATTCATAATCCTATCAAAAGTAGGAATACGTACCTGGGTACTTTTTTGCCACATTTGTGGTACTTAGCCACATTCTCATTCTTATACACATTCATATATTAAAACAATTATTGCCATAATATATATTGAAAGTTAGTGTGAGTACACACCTGATTCGCTTAATAGGTTCCTTGAATCCCAAGAACGATCTACCGATCTAGATCTTTCACTCCTATATTCGGCCAATCATTAAAATATATTAATAACCTTATTTGGTTTGAAAACCAAATCCTAGTAGGATTTGTATTACTTACCTTGTTGCTTTGAATTGGATGATTGTAAATCAAGTCCCAAAATTGCTAATATTCCTTCCTTGAAATCGGCTAACACTAAATCATGTAACCATGTGAGTCTCCCGCTTTTGAAATAAATGAGAAATAACCCCAAATACCAAAATTAAGCCTTGGCCGAATATCACTTACCTTGTGATGGGATTCCCAAAACCGATTTCTTGCCTCCTTTATATCTCATGTCGAAATCTTCATGTTAGATCTAATCTAACATATACATCATAACCTTTAATCGAATAAATTTTCTTACCTTAGATCCTTAGATTTCCGAAAGATCCTTCAAATTTTCTACCAAATTTGCTAACAGAGTTAGTACCTTGATTTCGATGGAAAGAAGAGAAATAAGAATTGATTGATTGCAGATCTTACCCTTTTGATGTTGTAGATGATTGCCCCCCTTTCTTAGAATCCACAAAGATTCGGCTTGACAGTAGAAACGGAGAAGAAACTAGAAGAAAAAGAGAGGGATTTTGCTTAATGAAAATTCGGCAGAGAGGGGGAGAGAGCTTAGAGAATTTCGGCAACACTAGAAAGATGAGAGAAACTCTTTTAATTTTCCTCCTATAGCCGAAATTATCAATAGGAGAGTCCCTTACTTGGCCACTACTCCTCAAGTGATAATATTAACCTTTATCACTTTTATTCAAAATTAAAGGTGTTTAATCCTTTATTTATCTCCTCAAATAATCCTAATTTAAAATCCCTTATTTATCACTTTTTAATCATGTATTTATGGAATTAAAACACCTTGGTTTCTAGATGCTTGTGCCGTCCACCTTTAAACCTGGGAAGCAAAAATTAAACTTAATTTATTTGCTTCCCTTGTGACTCGAACCCAGGCCCATGCCTTTTGCACATGGCGCCATTTCCATAGGCCCTAAGTGCCATCTTCAGGCCACCTTTCCTAGCCCGTTTGTGTGTCAAATTTCCCCAACTTTTTCTTTTAAGGCCTTCTTGCCTTTATTTCCTATTTTAAACTTTAAAACTCATCATTTCGGGTTCATTTCTAAGTTTCCTAAAATTTTCGATCGGCTCTGTAACTTGCCATTTTTCTTACATTCCAAGTTACCAAAAATGTTCAGGTTTGCTAAAATGTTCAGTTTCCAAAATGTTCAGGTTTCCAAAAATGTGTACTTTCCATTTTTGAACCATTTCCTTACATTTCTAGGTTTCCTAAAATGTTCATGTCCTAATGCATTTCCAGGTTGCCAAAAATGTTCATTTCCATTCATTTTCGTGCATTTCTGAGTATCAAAAATTTATTCATTATGCTTAAGACTTGTTATTTCTTACAATTAAACTGAAAATGCATAGGCCCTTTTGAGGATGTTACAGTTCTACCCCCCTTAAACAAAATTTCGTCCTTGAAATTTCCTAACTAAACAATTGAGGGTATTGCTGTCGCATTGTCTCCTCTGACTCCCACGAAGCTTCTTCCGATCCATGATTGCGCCATAACACCTTGACTCAAGGCACCGACTTCCTTCGTAGTACTTTCACGTCACGTTCCAAGATCCGAATCGGCTCCTCCTCGTAGGATAGATCCGCCTTAGCTCCACTTCTTCAACAAAAATGTACCACATGAGGCGGATCCGATCGATAGCGACGTAGCATGGATACATAAAATACGTCGTGCATTTGATGCAACTCGTGGTCCAATTGGTATGCCATCGCCCAACTTCGCTTCAAAGACTTGATAAGGCCCTATAAACCTTGGGCTTAACTTCCCTTTGCGACCAAACCTCATAACCTTCTTCCAAGGCGAAACTTTCAAGAATACTTGGTCTCCTACTTCAAACTCGATTTCCTTCCGCTTAAGGTCTCGTGCGACGACTTCATCATCGAAGCTTCCTTCAACCGCGCCCTATTAATTCCACCTTCTCCTCGATTTACGCCACTAACTCTGGACCCAAAACGCGGCGTTCTCCTAACTCGGTCCAACAAGTTGGTGTTCTACATTTCCTTCCATACAATGCTTCGTATGGTGCCATCCGAATGCTTGCCTGATAGCTGTTGTTGTAGGCGAATCCTCCCAACTTCCTCGGAAATCCATCACACAACCTCTCAACATATCCTCTAACACTTGTATAACCTGCTCGCATCGCCTGTCGATTGTGGATGAAAAGCCGTAGTGAAGTCCAACTTAGTGCCTAAAGCTTGATGAAGTGCGTTCCAAAACCGAGACGTGAACCTTGGGTCTCTATCGGAGATGATCGACATTGGTACTCCATGTAACCTCACGATCTCCGCCACATATAACTTAGCTAGCTTCTGAAGAGTATAATCCATTCTTACTTAGTCAAACGGTCCACTATCACCCATACCGAGTCCTTCTTAGTAGGTGTAAGGGGAAGCCCACTAACGAAGTCCATGGTGATTCTCTCCCACTTCCATCGGGGAACTTCGATTGGTTGAAGCAATCCTGATGGGACTTGGTGTTCAGCCTTTACTTGCTGAATCGTCAAACATTTCCCCACAAATTCAGTCACCTCTCGTTTCAGATCTGACCACCAAAATTGTTTCCTTAGATCTCTATACAGCTTGATGCCTCCGGGATGCATAGCATAAGGGCTACCATGCGCTTCCCGAAGAATCCTTTGTCTCAACTCCTTATCCCTCGGCATACAAACCTTTCCCTTGTAGCACAGTACTTCTTCATCATTGACGCCATAGTCCTCTAATCCTCCTTGCTGTACTTGCTGTAACTTAGTACTTAAGTCCTTATCCGCCAACTGTCCCTCTTTCACCTCCTTCAGCCATGTGGGTTTGACTTGTAACTCTGCCAACAGGCTTCCGTCATCATACAAACTTAAGTGAGCGAACAAAGCCCTTAAATCCGACACAACCTTCCTACTTAGGGCATCAGCTACCACATTCGCCTTGCCCGGATGGTATTCTATCGAACAATCGTAGTCCTTCAAGATAATTCCACCCACCTTCGCCCTCAAGTTCAACTCCTTCGAGTCAACAAATACTTAAGGCTCTTGTGATCTGTGTAGATAATCGACCTTTCTCCATAAAGGTAGTGCCTCCAAACCTTAAGGGCGAAAACCATCTGCTGCGAGCTCCAAGTCATGAGTTGGGTAGTTAACCTCATGCGGCCTTAATCTGAGAGACGCATGCGACTACTTTTCCTTCTTGCATTAGCACACGCCTAACCACGTGTGCGGCGTCACAATATACTACGAAGTCCTTGCACCGCCTCTGGCCGAATTAACACAGAGCTTCCACAACACCCTCTTAAGCTTTTCAAAGCTCTCCTGCCGCTTATTAGTCCATTCAAAGGGTACTTCCTTCCTTAGCAACTTTGTCAAAGCGCGGCTATTGACGAAATCCTTCCACAAACCTTCTCAGTAATAGCTTTGCCAAGCCTAAGAAACTTCGGATCTCAACCACACAGACCTAGGTGGTTTCCAATCCAACAACGCTTGATCTTCCTTGGGTCCACTCTTATTCCTTCTACAGATACCACATGTCCTAAGAATGCCACCTCCTTAAGCCAAAATTCACACTTGCCGAATTTGGCATGAGCTTCTTTTCCTTAACACTTCCAACACAACTCTGAGATGCTCATCATGCTCCTCTTCCGACTTTGAGTACACCAAAATATCGTCGATGAATACAACGACGAACCTATCCGTAGGGTTGGAAAACCCGATTCATCATGTCCATGAACGCAAATTGGAGCGTTCGTTAAACCAAACGGCATCACCATAAACTCAAAATGGCCATATCTTGTCCTAAAAGCGGTCTTATGGATGTCAACCTCCTTCACCTTCAACTGGTGATATCCCGACCTTAAGTCTATCTTCGAGAACACAAATGCCCCTCTTTTCAAATTGATCGAACAAGTCGCCTATCCTTGGCAAAGGATACTTGTTCTTGATGGTCACTTTATTCAATCGGCGATATAATCTATGCACATACGCATAGTTCCGTCTTTTTTCTTCACGAATAGGACCGGTGCTCCCCATGGAGACACACTGGGTCGAATAAACCCACGATCCAACAACTCTTGGATTTGAGCCTTGAGCTCCACTAACTCCTTTGGCGCCATTTGATATGGAGCATTTGACACAGGAGCTGTTCCTGGTAGCAAATCAATTCCAAATTCCACCTCCCTATTTGGGGGTATTCCTGGTAATTCCTCCGGAAATACATCTTCAAAATCTCTTACGGTTCTAACTCCATTGACACCTTCATCCTTTCCACCTAACGCACTTACGAAGGCCGAGAACGCCCGCACCCTTTCTTAACCATTTTCTCAATTTTTTTAGTGCCGAAACTACGTTAGACAAGTAGTTCCTCCTTTAACTAATCATCACTACTACTTCATCCTCCAGGGTCCTTAGTTCCATACGTTTAGCCGCACAATCCAACACGGCTCGATGCTCTACTAGCCAATCCATTCCAAGTATAAGCTCAAATTCTCCGAAGGGTAACTCCATTAAATCACCAAAAGTTTATTCCCTGAATCTCTAGGGTACATTCCAAAAAAATCTTATCTATTACTACGGTTTGGCCTAATGGGCTTACTACGATTATCTGCTTATCGAGAGTTCGAGTCTAGGCCTAGCGTTTCCACTACACTACATGCAACATATGAATGGGTAGAGCCCACATCAATCGAGCAAAATAGGGTTTGTCATGAATAAAGAACGCACTCTGGTATAACATCCGCGCGTCTCCATCTTCCCCTCCCGCGAACCGCATAAACCAAACCAGGTTGCCTTGCTTGGCATTAGCAAACCTCGGCCTGGGCTCCACGGCCTCTGCCACTACCTCTGTTGGCGACCCACGACCCCTTTGAGGTCATTGTCCGCATCTACCACCTGATTAGCATTCCAGTCTTCGCCGGTTGGCTCTCATCTAGTAGCTTGGGGCAATCCTTAAGCATATGGTCCTTGGACCCACACTTGAGACATCGTCTGTCTTTTCCAACACTCTCCCAAGTGCTTCTTTCCACAATACTCACAAGGGCGAGCGTCGCCACTCGTACCGGCTTTGTTGATTTTGTGGCCCGTCAACTCTAGGCCTCTTGTGACTCTTTCCACTGGCCCAAAACCTCTTTTGGGCTTATTCCTATCCATAGCCGCTTGGTAGCATCCTTAATTCCTCGGCCACCTTGGCCTTTTCCACCAAAGCAGAGAATTCCTGCTCTTGATGCGGTGCTATCAACAGTCTCAGATCGTCCCTTCGTCCGTCCTCAAAACGGACACAGCGTTCATGCTCAGTTGCCACTACACCTCAAGCATAACGGCTCAACCTCAGAAATTCCGCCTCATATTCTGCGACGGACTTACTTCCTTGTACCAATCCCAGAAAAGCCTTTCTTTGTTCATCCGTATACCTGGTTCCCACATACTTTTCCTGAAATGCTTCTTTAACATATTCCCAGGTCAAATCTACAGCCGTAGCACCATCCCAAACAGTTAACCACCACTGATACGCTTCATCGCGTAACAGTGCCACCATCCCTTTCAACTTCTCCTTGGGGGTCAAGTCGAGCTCATCCATGATGCGCTCTGTTGCTTCCAACCAGTACTCAGCTGTACTGGGTGCTACTCCAGACACTCCATGAAACATCTCGGCTTCATTAGCTCGGAGCCGTTCAGGCACAGACTTACGGGTTCCTGAATTTCCTCCTGCACCAGCCACCAATTCCAAAACTCGCAGCACAGCCTGCGACACAGCATCTTCCCCCGTCTGAGCCTGCTGCTCAACATTAACAGCTGGGGTTGGTGGTGGCAGTGGTATCTCATTGTCAGAACCCTGACCCGATCTAACGGGTTCTGACACAGTCATTCTTCCTCTACCTCTTCCACGACGACCACGTCCTCTAGAGCTCATTTTCTATCGTCGAGATCTGATTAAGAAGTTTTATGAATTAGTATTCTTGTTTCACTTATTACCCGCGAAGATGTTTTATGAAGAAGAATTTAAGAGTGGTTCTTTCGTATTCATACAGCACACACTCTTTCATTCATTCATCCATCCATCAAACAATTATGAACTTTCGTTCATTCAGAGAAACGTTGTAATTTTCATCGTTGTTGTTTTTCCACTACCTGGGTATATTTTCGTAATTTTGTCCTACAGAGCAATTTCGTAATTTTCAAAATAATAAAAAATTCCTCGATGATTTTGTCGAAAGTATTTTGGTAATTTTAAAGTCCCAAGGTAATTTTGGAAAAATTTCGAAATTCAAGGGTATTTCGGTAATTTTCGACCTCAGGGGTATTTTGGTAATTTTTCACAAACTGGGGTATATTTGGAAAAACTAACAAATCAGGGATATTTCAAAAGTTGTAAAATTTTGTGGGTTCTTTTTGAGAGTTTAACCTTTCAAATGGTGATGTTGCAAAAATTTGGAAATCAGGGTCATTTTGGTAATTTTGCATGTTAGGGGCAATTTTGTAATTTTTTTTCCAAAATCAGGGTATTTTTGATGGTTTGCACATTAGGGTTTATGAACATTATAAAATAATGGAGTTTTGACAAAACCATTAAAAAGTTTGACATTTTGTGGATTTAGGGCATTTTGGTAATTTTACCACTAAAGGGCATTTTTGTAATTCTCACAAATTAGAAATTTTTCAGAAAAATTTTGTAAAGATGGTTTTCGAAAATTTAGTGAAGTAATTTTAAGAGTTTTGAAATCTAGGGTTTGTTGTTTTGTTCTCTTTTTTTTTAAAAAAAAACATGGCTAGTTCCCTTTCGGGTTTTAGTCATTATGTTTAGCCTATGTCCTAGCCCTCTTTGGTCAGGGTGAACCAAAGCTATGCACCAGGCAAGATTCGAATGGAGAGGAGGTGAGTCACACGGACTGCTTAAATACCAAGCTCCCATCAAAACTATTCCTAGACATGCGTACAGAGGTTGCCACACCACCGAGCCCTCTCGAGTTTAGGGTGAACCGAAGCTACGCACTGCAGGATTCTGCGAAGAGAGAGGTGAGTCAACTAAGACTGCTTAAATACTGTGCTCTTTCTGGATCCAATCCTAGACATGGGCACAGGGTTACCACACCCTTAGCTCGGTGACTTAGCCATAGGGTTGTTTAGTGGATTAAGTCTTATGTGTTTGTGTTTGAGTAGACTAGTCCTGTGGTTCAAGTTCCTATCATACTATTCTACGTTCCATGCCTTTTCTACCCTTATACAGCTTCATAAGTCACGAGAATCACACATAAAGTTAGGGTACTTACCGGTGGATCATGGTCGGAGACTCAAAGTGCCATGCCGAAAACACCGCTTATTTTCACGAAAATCATTTGGGCTCGAATTAAAAATGTTTTGGGCCTTAGCCTGACAAAGCCGAGAGTTTAAAAGGGGGCTCTGATACCAAATAAAACACCCCACACCCGCCCACGAGCCTGAACCGGATCTGGTATGTTCCTTAAGTAAATCGGTTTTCAAATTCTTGGTTACTTAGAGAAAAATTGTAAATTTTAGAAAACATTGTTTTGGGTTGGGCTTAAATTGGAACCCATTTAATATTTTTTGAAAATCCAACTTAAATAAGGTGACAAAATAATTTTAGGGTTTATTATTTTAAAAGAAATAAATTTACTTAACTTTAATCAAAAATAAATTGTATCATAATCAACTAAAAATAAACAGAAATAAAGAAAATCCAACTGGGCCTTATGGCCTTATTATATCATTCAAACCCAAAATAAAATTTAAAGTACTAAAATTATATAAAGTCCAAATTTCTATATAAATTCTTCAAGTGATGCATGGCCGCCCTTAGCTCCTGCCGACCCGGTCCATTACTGCTCATCACCTGAAAAATAATTCCCCAACGGGGGTGAGTCCACAGACTCAATGTGTACATGATGACTAATTTTCAACAAATCGAGCATACAAGTCATATCAATTTCATGTTCATACAAAATAAAGGATGATGCAACCCAAACCCAAGCCTATTTGTCCATCCGCTACACACCACCCGTACCAACCTGTACACCGTGGGGACTACTAAGTCGACCCTCCATCCGCTACACACCATCGGCGCGCGATTTGCGATCGACGTGCTCATCGCCCACTTACGTTGTGTCTTTAGACACTATATTCTGATAATGTAACCGAAGTTACCATTTTCAATAATGTGACCGTAGTTACCATAATTCGTTGGTGAGACCGTAGTCATCACCTTCACTTTCTCCCTTCACACATATATCCCAAATGCCCCAATTATTACATATCATTCATATCATACTTAAATTCACATTCATGTCACTTTTAGAATATAACACATTCATAATCCTATCAAAAGTAGGAATAGGTACCTGGGTACTTTTTTGCCACATTTGTGGTACTTAGCCACATTCTCATTCTTATACACATTCATATATTAAAACAATTATTGCCATAATATATATTGAAAGTTAGTGTGAGTACACACCTGATTCGCTTAATAGGTTCCTTGAATCCCGAAGAACGATCTACCGATCTAGATCTTTCACTCCTATATTCGGCCAATCATTAAAATATATTAATAACCTTATTTGGTTTGAAAACCAAATCCTAGTAGGATTTGTATTACTTACCTTGTTGCCGAATTGGATGATTGTAAATAAAGTCCCAAATTTGCTAATATTCCTTCCCTTGAAATCGGCTAACACTAAATCATGTAACCATGTGAGTCTCCAGCTTTTGAAATAAATGAGAAATAACCCCAAATTCCAAAATTAAGCCTTGGCCGAATATCACTTACCTTGTGATGGGATTCCCAAAACCGATTTCTTACCTCCTTTATATCTGTCGAAATCTTCATGTTAGATCTAATCTAACATATACATCATAACCTTTAATCGAATAAATTTTCTTACCTTAGATCCTTAGATTTCCCGAAAGATCCTTCAAATTTTCGGCCAAATTTGCTAACAGAGTTAGTACCTTGATTTCGATGGAAAGAAGAGAAACAAGAATTGATTGATTACAGATCTTACCCTTTTGATGTTGTAGATGATTGCCCCCCTTTCTTAGAATCCACGAAGATTCGGCTTAACAGTAGAAACGGAGAAGAAACTAGAAGAAAAAGAGAGGGATTTTGCTTAATGAAAATTCAGCAGAGAGGGGGAGAGAGCTTAGAGAATTTCGGCAACACTAGAAAGATGAGATAAACTCTTTTAGTTTTCCTCCTATAGCTGAAATTATCAATAGGAGAGTCCCTTACTTGGCCACTACTCCTCAAGTGATAATATTAACCTTTAATTATCACTTTTATTCAAAATTAAAGGTGTTTAATCCTTTATTTATCTCCTCAAATAATCCTAATTTAAAATCCCTTATTTATCACTTTTTAATCATGTATTTATGGAATTAAAACACCTTGGTTTCTAGATGCTTGTGCCGTCCACCTTTAAGCCTGTGAAGCAAAAATTAAACTTCATTTATTTGCTTCCCTTGTGACTCGAACCCAGGCCCATGCCTTTTGCACATGGCGCCATTTCCATAGGCCCTAAGTGCCATCTTCAGGCCACTTTTCCTAGCCCGTTTGTGTGTCAAATTTCCCCAACTTTTTCTTTTAAGGCCCTCTTGCCTTTATTTCCTATTTTAAACTTTAACACTCATCATTTCGGGGTCATTTCTAAGTTTCCTAAAATTTTCGATCGGCTCTGTAACTTGCCATTTTTCTTACATTCCAAGTTTCCAAAAATGTTCAGGTTTGCTAAAATGTTCAGTTTCCAAAATGTTCAGGTTTCCAAAAATGTGTACTTTCCATTTTTAAACCATTTCCTTACATTTCTAGGTTTCCTAAAATGTTCATGTCCGAATGCATTTCCAGGTTGCCAAAAATGTTCATTTCCATTCATTTTCGTGCATTTCTGAGTATCAAAAATTTATTCATTATGCTTAAGACTTGTTATTTCTTACAATTAAACTGAAAATGCATAGGCCCTTTTGAGGATGTTACATTTTGACTTCAGATTTGTGGTCCCAAAACCACTGTTCTGATTTGACTAAAAACGAGTTGTTACAATTTTGGTTTAATAATTTTTGTTAATTAAACGAACAATTAAGTACAAGTGATTTTGAAAAATAAGGTATCGGGACCTCGTTATTGTAGTTTGAGCCCGTAAATATTTTTATTAAATATTTACGAAGTTACTGTATAGGTATATTGAAGTTTGGTCCAGAAATTTTAGTGATCTATTAGTTAATTAAAGAAAAAGGACTAAATCGTAAAAGTCATAAAACGTAATCGCTATTAGCTTATTTATGCTTAACTGTCATAAAACCATGGTTGAAAGGACTTATGTTGCAATTAAACCAAATTAAGTATCTTGGACGGTTAGTGGGATTGTTTTTAAGTGTTTTATATGTTATTGTGTTTATTAATGTTGAAATTATAGTTGAATATATTTGTATATGTATATATGTATAATAAACGTGGTTGATCAAGGTAAGTTGTAAATTTTCTCCAAGACTTGATAGCAAAATATGACTTTTGTATTTGTTCATTTTGAAACATGTTATATTACGAAAAGATGGTACCAAATTGATCTTAGTATATGGCTAAGACCATGAAAGGATAAAAGTATACAGGTTGTGAACTTAGTGAATAGCTAGGATACAAATGACATTCATTAGGGAGTAGTAGGCACTTTGTGCCGATGTTATATTTAGCAAGCACTAGTTGCCTGTGATTTTAGTAGCAGGTACTTTGTTTCGGTGTTGTAGTAGCAGGCACTCTGTGCTGGTGTTATATTTAGTAGGTACTATGTGCCCGGTGATGGATACCATACCAATGGCTTGAGATCTTGCATGTGTTGTGAATTCTCTGAAGCTTGTATGAGCAGCATCATGTATCGGTTAATGTCCATATGTTAGCTCGTGCGAGCATTACCTTCCTATCTATCCGAAGTCAATTGATTATTGTTTACCGGGCAAAACAGTTAACTATCGAAATGGAAATGAAATGAGATGATATATTGAATTGTATTTGGTTGATTATATCTTGATATGTGAATCTTAACATGTTATGTATTGATGATGTGAGCGATTCAAGTTTAATCATTTCGTATAGTTGGAACGATGAAACAAGGCAAAGGTTGGTTAGTTCTATGTTATAAATATGATTTGTAAATTAAATTAACAGGTATATAATGTTTTTATTTTATGAACTTACTAAGCTTTACGTAAGCTTACTCTATTTGGTTTTCTTCTTTGTAGATTGTCGGCTCTTACTGTCGATTGGAACTTCGTTAGAGATCACACTATCCGGCAACTCTATCGGTAGCTAATTGTTTATTTGGTTCGATTATAAGTGGCATGTAAATAGGGATTTGGTTATGTATGGTACAAGTACTATGGTTATATGTTATGCCCTTTGAAGAATATAGTGTATGTTTTGATGTAAATCTTAATTGGTATGTTGGTTGATTGAGGTATGTGATGGTGAATGAATGATATTGTATCTAAATACACTTTTAATGGTTGTTTTGGTATGATTAAGTCAATAGGCAATTTGAAATATTTTGTGCTTAATTGAAATGGTCAAATTAGTTATGGTAAGATATGAACATAAGATGAGATATATGTGCTTGTGATAATTTGGCATAAATAGTTGAAATTTGGCTTTTGGTATTTAGAATTTTGTTGATGATTGAATTTGTTTAATTTGTGATATTCTTTTGGTTGAATGGTTGTTGTTTACGTTTCAAATTATGGTGCCAATGAGGGCATATTGGTTGATTGTGAATTGGTATATTCTAGCTTATTTTGGCACGTTTTGAATAGGTTTGAAGGTTGGTTAATGCATAGCTTGGATTCTTAGGTTTGGTATGTGAAATGTCTTGTGTTTGAAGGTGTTTTTGGGCATACATGGCCTGCCACATGGCCGTGTGTCCCACACGGTTGCATGTCATGGCCATGTAACTCTTTGATTTTTGGTACAGGTTTGTCCACACAGTCTTAGAGAGTTGCACAGCGGTGCGACCCTCAGTTACATGGGCAAAATTTATTACACTATTTGACCACACGACCATGTTCTTGAGCCATACGGGCTGAGCCCTGTCACACGACCGTGTGACCCATGTTTTCACTATTTTCCTGAATTTTTGTAAGGTTTTAGTTTAGTGCAAAACTATTTTTGGGTTCATTTAATAGTTTTGTATGCTTGTTTAAGGCTCGATTATATTTAATTATCTTTGAATGATTGTAATTATGTTATATGACAAATTGTTTGATCATTTATGTCGTTATATTGGTTAAGATTGATGTTTTACAGTTGTAATACCTTATAGCTCAGATCAAGTGACTGGACCGGGTATAGGGTGTAATCAGTCTGAGTTCAACCTGTCTGTGATATGAAGTGAGCGCCATCCTTCATGTCTAAGTCACTACCATCTGCTTCTAATATTAGAAATATGATATGGTATGTGGTGATGGAGAAGAGGAGATATGTTTGACTAGCCTTTGGTAGGGAAATTATTTTACAAACTGCACTTGTAGATCACGATAAAACATGCTAATCTGAATGAAAACAATATGAAGAGTTAAAGGGGAGTATGTATATGAATGAGACTGTATGATATGCTTCTAATTTTCAATTTTGGGCATGTGTGTAACAGCCTGATTTAGGGCGTAGCCAGAATACTGGTTGTGAGACCACAAATTCGAAGTAGAAATATATGTTTTATGGTTTTTATGAGGTTTATGACATGTTTGCATGGTTGTGTGAAAATTTCATGAAGAAATTTTATGATTTAGAGATCAAATTATCTTTTAGGACTAAATTGAAAAAATTGAAAATATGAGAGTCTAGAAGGTTTAAGTATGAGATAGCATTAGAAAATTTATTAGAGGTCATTATTTAGTAATTAGACCATTATATCTCATGATGGACAAAAATGGTCATGGAAGGGAAAAATCTCAAGGAAGAGCCTTAAGGGCATTTTGGTCATTTGGTTAATAAATTAATAAAAAGGGGAAAAGAAGTCAAAATTGATGTCCATCTTCATCCTCCATAATATGAAAGTTTGAAGTGTGATAAACAACTTTTGCTAGATGATTTTTGGTAAAATCGATAAAAAGGATTTATTTGCAAAAGATGAAATAATATCTGTATAAAATATAAAATAGTTAAAATTTTGGGCTGCTATAAGAGAGATTATGAATCGGCTAGGCTTGAATGTGAGAAAAATGGACACATTTCATCATACGAGGCTATGGACCATTTGCAAATATGTGAAAGTTTAGGGGCAAAATTATAATTTTTTCCAAATTATGATTCATGGGTTGTTTTAGTCAATGTGATAATTAAATAAGTGAAATATGTCATTATAGATCAAGAAACACGAAGTCCGAACCTAAACAGAGGAAAGAACAAAGTGGTGGACTAAATTGAACAACTATCTATATTTTGGTACCGAGGTAAGTTGGTGTGTAATAGAGCAACACTATGTTATTATGCTTTTAAATGTTGATATTACATGAAATGTATATTCTTTTCATGAAATTGGTTAACGAGGTCTCGATGAAAAATATGATGAAGTTTTACTATATTGAAGTCCTGATTGAACGTTAGGAATAGAAAGGATACCCTCGTCAATACATGAGATTAATAAGGTCTCGTATAAGACCATATCTGGGATATGGCCTCGACACCAAATTAAGATCCCGTGTAAGACCATATCTGGGATATGGCATCGGCATCGAATAGTGATTCCGTGTAAGACCACGTCTAGGACCTAGCTTCGGTATAAAATCGTGTAAGACCATGTCTAGGACATGGCATAGATATGTGATCTCGTGCAAGACCATATTTGGGATATGGAATCGACATCGATATGAGATCCCGTTTAAGACCATATCTGGAATATGGCATCGGCGTCGACATGTGATCCTATGTAAGACCATATTTGGGATATGTGTAACAGCCCAATTTAGGGCCTAGTCGAAATAGTGGTGCGAGACCACAAATCTGAGTTAGTAAAATGAGTTTTTAAAGTATTTGAGATGTTTGCTTAATAATATGAAAGTTTCATGTAGAAATTTTATGGAAATTTCCATTAAAGGGTCCATTAGGACTAAATTGCAAAAGTTGCAAAATATGAGTTTCTAGAAGCTTTTTGTATGAAATAGCTTTAGAATATTAATTAGAAGTCATTAAATAGAAATTTGCCCAAATTATAATTTTTGGACAAAAATAGCCATGGGTGAGTAAATGGTGAAATTGTATAGAGAAGGGCATTTTGGTCATTTATCAATTAAATGATTAATAAGAGAAAAAGATGACAAAAATCATTCTCATCTTCTTCCCCAAGTGCCGAAAATTTGAAGGAAGCCATAGCTAGGGTTCTGTATATGAGAAACTCATATGAAATGTGTAATATCCCGGGCTAGGGGCTATTTTGTTGTTGCATGTTTTTCATGTGTTTGGTATGCTGCGTTGTTGTTTGTGTTGTATCGGGGCTTAATTGTAGGCTAGGTGTGTGTGCTGAGTAGGTAGGAAAAATTTTATTTTTGGCCTTAGGTGTAGGGAGTCATTAGAGTTGGGGTTTAAGAAAATAAATTGGAGTTTTATTGCTAAAAGGAGGAGCTGCAAAGTGGCAAGGCATGTGCTACTTGGGAGCTTGGTGTGGCGTCAATTCCAAGGGGTGGAGGTCTAGTGTTCGAATCTGAGAGTCCCCATTTTGGCTTCTTTTTGGGACGGCATGGAGGAAGAGGTAGAAGGCAAGTGAAATTCTACTTGGACTTGGTCTTCACTTTCAAATGAAAGGTGGAGAGCAACTTTAGGAGGAAGACTTGGTCCACTCATTTGAAATGTGTGGATGTGAGTGCATGGAGGGATTTTGGCTGAATTTTAGGGGAGTTGGAGGGGGAGAAGTGGACGGCTTGGTGTGGTAGGTGGTAGTGCCGAAATTCACTTAGGCAAACTAGGCATTTTCGGTCATAGTCAATTCCAAGCAAAAGCTCTTCCTTGGTCTTTTGTTAGCCGATTCTTCTCTCAAAATAAGTCTCTCATTTTCTTTTCCTCTTTGAAAACCGAAAGCTTCAAGCAACCATACCTTGCCGACTTTTCTTTTGGGCATCTAGCCAATTGTGTGCAATTGCTTCTCTTAATCTCTTGCGTTGCCGAAACTAGCTACCTTTCTCTCCTCGTATTTTCATTCTTTCTCTTAAAACACTTGAGCCGAAACTCCACCTCTCCAAAACATTTTCCATCTCTTTTCTTGCTAGCCGAAACCATATCAACTTGCCCCAAACTTTCTTCTATTTTTCTCAAATCCTAGTGCCGTAATCTCCATTTCTTCTCACCTATGTTCTTTCTTTCTCTTTTAATCCAAAACCGAAAACAAGAGTGTTAAACACCTAGTGCCGATTTCTCCTTTCTATTGTTTACAACTTAGCCAGAATATTTCCCTTCTCCTAGTAGTCTCTCTTGGCCGAATATCGTTGAAGGGTGGATTTTGGTTGGTTGTTTAATCTTTGAACAAGGTAAAGAGGTCGGCCGAATGGCCATTTTTCCCTTTGTGTTCTCTATTGGTTATGGTTTGCTTAAGGACCGGTTGGTCATCTTGGAAGGGTATTAATCTCTTTGTTATAGTGGTCTTTGGATTGCGGAATCAAGCAAGAGGAGGCATTTTTCTCATTGACCGATTGTGGGTAGAGGAACCACTGTGGTTCGGGTTTGGTAGGAAACCAAACCAAGTGAAGGTAAGGGTTCGATATTAACCCCTTGGGTCAATTGTTGATGGCCGAATGTCATAGATGCCTAACCCCTAATGTTTGGCCGATTGTAGGATCTTGTAATCGAGGGGCTTAGATCGTTCTCGTTGGATTTTAGACTCGTATTTACCAGGTGTGTATACTAACACACTTATATTTAGTAATATGGTTGATAACCTGTGTGATGACTAATGAAACAGTGGTGACTGATATGATACCCTAATGGGTATGATTCTGGACTCGGGTAAGTCAGTATCATTATTGTTATAAATTTACTGATGATTTACATGATACCATAGTTGTGGTTATATGTGACATGGGATATGAGATTAGATATATTGGTATGATATGCATGATTGTATGACATGCATGATTGTATGATACGCATGATTACATGAGCATGGTATGTTGATGGGTGATACGAGAGGAGGGAGCAGTGATATATTGTGCTGACGAGCACCAGTGCTTTGGTAGCACACTTTGTGACTTTGGGTCACTGAGGTTTGGCACCTCCAGAGGTTTGGTACCTCAAATACGTCTCGTCCCAGTTGGCTCAGCACCACAGCTGGGTTGGCCCCATGATGAATATACTGGATTGACGCCAGTTGTTTTGGTAACACACGATGGGTTGGCCCCATCACCGATTTGTGACTACTACGGCCACCAAAGCTTTGGTAGCACATTGTGTCTTTGGGACACCGTGAGGTTTGGCACCTCATTGCGACTCGTCCCGTGGTTTGACCACCGTGGGTTGGCCCCACTTGAGATATGGGATCGTCACTAGTGATTTGGTATCACACGCGATGGGTTGGCCCCATCATCGCTGGATTTGTGACTTCGGTCACCAAAGCTGCTTTGGTAGCACAATTGTGTCTTTGGGACACCAAAGGGTTTGGTACCACATTGACGGATATTGTGTCTTTGGGACACCAAAGTTTTTTTGGTAACACATTGTGACTATATGTCACCAAAGGGTTTGGTACCACACGGGGTAGAAAAGGCGATATGGATGGTTAGGATCAAGTTGCATTAATTATGTTGCTATGTATGATGTGTGTTAGCTTGTTGTTTCTTCTGAGCGGGATTTACACATCGAGTCACTCGACTCACCCTCTCCCTTGACATTTCGGTGACTCGTAGACGCGGACATGGAGCCGGGATGGACTCGGGTGCTTATGCCATGCTTTGAATAAAAAGTTTTACTCGTACATTTTCATTTGGGTACTTTAGTTTGCTTACCTTTATTTTGGGTTTTATCTTGGATTTGTAAAAACCTTTTTAAGATGTGCTTTATGATGTTTATGTTCTACATTAGATTTTGGTATGTCAGTAAAATAATAATCTGGTACGAATTTTATTAAAAATTTGGAAAGACAACGCTTTTCAAACCAACAAAGCGATACGCTTTCAACTATACCATCGGGTATCACATTGATTTTATAAACCAATAAAGATCAATTGTTTTCAATCGTGAAATCAAATTTTACTAAGTCTAAATGTTTAGTAACGATTTTAAACAACTTGTTTTTCAAAAAAGGAACAAAGTTTTATCGAATCTATCTAGTGCAACCTCGAAATTTTCAAACACATTTCCCGTAACATATCGATTCGGTCGTGGTGTTTTGGACCGGGTTTGGGGTGTTACAATTGTGGTATCGAGCCAAGTTCAAAAGCTTTACTGTGGGCCCGAGGCCCAAATTGTTTTCAAAAGTTCGCTTTTAAGTGTTTTGGGGTTGAATACATGGTTTACAAGGCATGGCACCGAGTCTCCTGCACTGGTTCGCCTGGTAAGTAATTCTAAACTCTTCCGTGAATTACTATTTGTAGAAGGGTAGGTGATATGGAACGAGATAGATTTATAGGACTTGAACCTAGGATTAGGTCACTCAAACACTCGAACTAAAGCATAAGACTTAAAGCACTAAACCAATCGTGACTCACCATGGGGGCTAGGGGTGTGGTAACTCCATGCACGCATGTCTAGGAGAGGATCCTAAGAGCTTGGTATTTAAGCGGCCTCGTGACTCACCTCCTCTTCGCAGTATCCCACCGGTGCGTAGCTCGAGTTCACCCCGACTGCAAGAAGGCTCTTGGTCATAGACTTAACCTAACGACTAAAACCCTAAAAGGAATTAGCCATGTTTTCAAAATACCACAACAACCCTAATGTTTTCAACCTTTTTGCAATAAACTCTTTCAAAACGAGAATGTCACATTTACAACAATTTTCTTGAAAAACTCGATTTATGGAAAATTACAAAAATGCCCTTGTGGTAAATTTACTAAAATGACCTCGGTTTATAAAATAGCAACTCAATGATTTTGCCCAAAATTTCAATGATGTTACGAAATTCAAACACTCTGCTTTTACAAAATATCAATAGAAAGTTTTGATTTTGGAAATTTACTTAAAACGCTTCTCGCTTTGTGAAAATTACTAAAATACCCCTGGTTTTCAAAACGAAGTATTTTACAAAATTTTCAAAGAGCACTCTCAAATTTTTGGAATTTCAAAGTAACCTGGTTTTAAAGAAAGTTTAAAATATCTTTTATTACGAAAATACCTGTAGGAAAATGACGAAAAATACTTGGTTTAGAAATGGCAAAGAATGTCCAAGAGTGAATAGGTATGGAAAGGGTTAAGGAATGGATGTACGACCTCTTTTGGGTGAATAGGATAGAAGATTGAAACCTTGGTTGCTCGAAAGAACCCCTGATTAAACTCCATCCATAAAATTTCTTTGCGGTTAAGAAAGTGGAACGATACTAATGCATAAAAATCTTCTTAATCGTAAACGTGAGATCGCTTAGTCATGAGTACTCGAGGTGGACGTGGCGTAATACTCGTGGTCGAGGTCGAGGTAGGATGACGCTTCAACCCGTAGGATCCGCCGGCGGTCGTAAATGAGATGCTTGGATCACCACCACCGAGGTGGTGAGTTCCAGGATCGATCGAGATGATGCGCGTCACAGCGATGCTTTGCGGGTGTTGGAAAGGGTAGTTGGTGTAGGTGGTGGTGCAGGAGTTAGGAAATCGCTTCTCGAGAGACTCGCTAATGGGGCCGAATTTTTCCGAGGTGTATCGGGTGTTGCTCCTAGCATCGCCGAATATTAGCCGGAGGCAACCGAGCGGATCATGGACGATCCGACTTGACGGTGAAGAGAAGTCAAGGGTATCGACGCTTCTTCGGGATGAGTCATATCGCTGGTGGCTCACGGTTCGGGGCAATGTGGCGGTGAGGATCCGACATGGGATTATTTCAGAGCCGCATATCAAAAGAAATACATCGAGGCTAGTTACATCGACTCCCAAATGAAAGGCATTTCGAGGCTTGTTCGTGGAGTAAATCTGTTCGAGTACGAGGCCGAGTTCCCGGTTGAGTAGGTATGCCGTGGGCATTGTAGCCACCGAGCATGAGAGGTGTGTTCGCTTTCGAGGATGGTCTCGCGACGAGTTGAGGCCGCTGATTGCTCCACAAGCCAGAGCGCGAGTTTGCTGTCTTAGTCGAGAAGGCTAAGGTAGCCGAGGGTGTCAAAGAGTCGAAGAGATGAGCATGGACGTAGTAGGCTTAAGAGGAGCTTTGGGTCTTCTCGGATCGCCCGCAATCCGCAAGAGGGCTAGACCGAGTGGGCGTAATCGATCCCGCTAGGTTTGTTGCCGCCAGGCGGGGACCGCCGCAGTAAATCGGGCGGGGAAATCTCATTGGGATGGTTGTTGGACCGGTGGGAAAGGTTGCTTCGAGTGTGGTTCTTTGGATCATCGCATTAGGGACCGCCCGCGTAGGGATGGCGTGGATTCGATCGAGAGTCGGGGCCGTAATCGGTCAGAGGTAATGGACCACCACCACGAGAGGCCGTGGTAATGGCGCAGTGGTAATGGATTTGGTCGAGGTCGTGGAGCACCGCGGAGGTGCGGGTAGTTCGAGGCACGACACTGGTTCGGTGTATGCAGCTAGACGCCGCGAGAAGGGCGCACGCACCGGACGTAATCACCGCAGACGTTTTTGATTTTTGGTTCTCCTATCTTTGCTTTAATTGACTTGGGTTCCACGCATTCGTATGTTGCTAGTAGTATAGTTGAGACCATGGACTTAGACTCGAAACCGCTTCTAGACATATGACCGTATTTAGCCCTCTAGGTCACTCAGTAGTCGTAGATAAGTCAGATAAGGATGTACCCCAGAACTCCAAGGGGTAGTTTTTGTCGCGATCCGATGGAACCGCCGTTTGGGGAGTTCGATCGATTCTCGGATGGACCGGTTGGTTAAAGTACCGTGCCAAGGTGGATTGCGCGCTAAGCGCATGGTTCTATCGACGGACAAGGGAGATGAAGTGATTATGATAGGTAATAGGAGAGATTACTTATCCAATGTGGTATCGGCATTAAAAGTCAGAAAGATGGTCGAAGAGGTCGTGGAAGCGTATGTGGTTCATGTGTATGCCTTGAAGGCTAAAGAATCTGCCCGTTGAGAAGGTTCGCATCATTAAGGAATTTGTTGATGTGTTTCAGAGGAGCTTCCGGGTTTGCCACCGGATCGTGAAGTAGAGTTTGGGATAGATCTGCTACCGTGGATCGCGCGCCAAAGGTCTATTGCTCCATATAGGATGGCACCAAAGGAATTGGTGGAGCTTAAGGCTCGATCCGAGAGCCGTTGGATCGAGGCTTCATTAGGCCAAGTGTTTCACCGTGGGGAGCGCCAGATATTCGCTGTCAAGAAGAAGGGCGGTGCGATGCGGATGTGTATAGACTACCGCCAACCGAATAAGTCGACGATCAAAAACAAGTATCCGCTTACCACGGATAGATGACTTGTTTGATCACCAAAGGTGCATCGGTGTTTTCAAGATCGATTTGAGGTCCGGGTACCATCGGTTGAAAGTTAAGGAAGCGGATATCCATAAGACGCGCTTTGGACTCGATGCAGACGCACTACGAATTCTCGTAATGCCGTTCGGGTTGACTAACGCCCCATGCAGCTTTTATGGATATGATGAATAGGGTGTTTCAAAGAGATCTGGACCGCTTCGCCGTGGTTTTTATTGATGACATCTTGGTTTACTCAAGGTCGGAAGAAGAGCATGATGCGCACTTAAGAGTGGTGTTGCAAGTTTTGAGGAGAAGCAACTCTATGCTAAGTTCGATGAAGTAGTGCGAGTTCGCTTAGTGAAGTGACGCTTTTTGGGTCATGTAGTATCACCGAGGATTAGAGTAGATCCTCTAAGGTTGAGGCGGTTTTGGATTGGAAGCCTCCTAAGTCGGTCATGAGATTCGGAGTTTCCGGGTTTGGCGTGATACTACCAAGATTTGTTGAGGGTTTCTTGTTAATTGTTTGCACCGATGACTAAGTCGTTAAGAAAGGGAGTTCGTCGCTTGGACCGAGAAACAAAGCAGGAGAGTTTTGATAAGTTGAAGAAGATCTTGACCGAGGCTCCTGCTTTAATTCAACCCGAGGCCGGTAAGAATTCACGATGTATCGCGACGCATCACATACGGGATTGGGTTGTGTGCTTTGATCGCAGAAGGTAAGGTTGTGGCTTACGCTTCTGCACCGGTGAGCCACACGAGGTCAACTATCCGACGCACGACTTGGAGCTAGCAAATCGTAGTCTTCGCTCTAAAAATCTGGAGGCATTACTTATACGGGGAGAAGTCAATCGTCTACACGCATCATAAGAGTCCGGTATCTATTGACTCGTAAGATCCGAATTTGAGGCGCCGTAGATGGGTTGAGTTGCTCAAGGACTACGATCGCTCGATTGAATATCATCCGGCAAGGCTAACGTGGTGGCGCGCGCGCGCTGAGCCGCAGGTTGTTTCGCACTTAAGAGCGATGTTTGCCCATTTGAGCTTGTATGGCGACGACGGGAGTATTCTCGCAGAGCCGCAGTTAAGCCTACTTGGGTTGAGCGGATCGAGAAAAACAAAGCAGAGGATGAGGTGCTTGAGTGCGCCAAGGTTACAAGTGCGTAATGGTGGTTTGGAGGGTTACAACTTGTCTAGCGACGAGGTTCTCGTGTTTTCAAGGTAAGGCTTGTATGCCTAAAGATGTTGAGTCGAGGCAGAGGATTCTTCAGACGCACATAGCAGCCCCATGCTATGCATCCCGGGGTAGTAAAATGTATAGGATCTTAGAGAGCGCTTTGGTGGCTCGGCTTGAAGAAAGAGGTGACAGAGTTTGTTGGGAAATGTCCGACTTGTCACAGCAGTCAAGGCGGAACATCGCCATCGTCGGGTTTGCTTTCACTCGCTGTGAAGATTCCTCGCTGGAAATGGGAAAGGATAGCTATGGATTTCGCCGGTGGAGTTACCGCTACGCCAAGCAAGAAAGATTTAGTTTGGGTTATTGTGGACCGTCGACTAAGTCGGCCCATTTCATTCCGGTGAGAGTGGACTATTCACTTCGTGAGGTTGGCGGCTTTATGTGTCGAGATAGTAAGGCTACACGGTGTACCAGCCATTATCTCGGATAGGGATCCTGTGTTTACGCCGAGGTTCGAAAGCATTGCATCACGCCTGCACGCTGCAGCGACTTCAAAGACAAATGGCAGTTTCACCCGCAAATCGGCGGGCAATCGTAGCGGTTATTCGGATCTTGGAAGACATGCCGAGGGGTTGTGTTCGACTTCGTGGGCGCTTGGGAAGAGTTTCGCCGTTAGCCGAAGTTCGCCTATAACAACAAATACCAAGCAAGCATCAAAATGGCACCATATGAGGCGCTCAGATGGTAGGAAGTGTCGCTCACCTACTTGTTGGACAGAGTTAGGTGAACGCCGCTTGTTGGGACCCGAGTTGGTTGGTCGAGACGTACAGACAAGGTTAAGTTGATTCACTCGCTTTGAAGGAAGCTTCGGACCGCAAAAGTCTTATGCCGATCTTAAGCGAAGAGATATAGAGTTCACCGTGGGAGATCTGGTCTTCTTAAAGGTCTCGCCTGGAAGAAGGTGCCGAGGTTTGGCGTAAAAGGCAAGCTAAGTCCGAGGTTTATTGGGCCGTATAAGGTATTGAGGCGAGTTGGACCAGCATGGCGATCGCCTTGAGTTGCCAATGAGCTTAGTCGATTCACGACGCTTTTCACGCTTCGATGCTTCGAGGTACCGCTCAGATCCATCACATGTAGTAGCAGTGAAGGAGATCGAGGTAAATCCAGATTTGACTATGGAAGAGGAACCTGTGCAGATTCTTGATCGGGATGTGAAGGTTCTGCGTAAGAAGTCCGTGCCTTTGGTTAAGGTTCTTTGGCGGAATCATGGCGTGGAGGAAGCCACGTGGGAACCCGAGGATACGATGAGACAAAGAATACCCGCAACTCTTTTGACCGTAATTTCGAGAGGCCGAAATTATTCTTAAGAGGGGTAGAACTCGTAATATCCCTGCTAGGGGCTATTTTTGTTGTTGCATGTTTTTCATGTGTTTGGTATGTCATGCGTTGTTGTTTGTGTTGTATCGGGGCTTAATTGTAGGCTAGGTGTGTGCCTGAGTAGGTAGGAAAAATTTTATTTTTTTGGCCTTAGGTGTAAGGAGCTGTTAGAGTTGGGGTTTAAGAAAATAAATTGGAGTTTTATTGCTAAAAGGAGGAGCTGGCAAAGTGGCAAGGCATGTGCTACTTGGGAGCTTGGTGTGGCGTCAATTCCAAGGGGTGGAGGTCTAGTGTTCGAACTGTAGAGTCCCCATTTTGGCTTCTTTTTGGGACGGCATGGAGGAAGAGGTAGAAGGCAAGTGAAATTCTACTTGGACTTGGTCTTCACTTTCAAATGAAAGGTGGAGAGCAACTTTAGGAGGAAGACTTGGTCCACTCATTTGAAATGTGTGGATGTGAGTGCATGGAGGGATTTTGGCCGAATTTTAGGGGAGTTGGAGGGGGAGAAGTGGACGGCTTGGTGTGGTAGGTGGTAGTGCCGAAATTCACTTAGGCAAACTAGGCATTTTCGGTCATAGTCAATTCCAAGCAAAAGCTCTTCCTTGGTCTTTTGTTAGCCGATTCTTCTCTCAAAATAAGTCTCTCATTTTCTTTTCCTCTTTGAAAACCGAAAGCTTCAAGCAACCATACCTTGCCGACTTTTCTTTTGGGCATCTAGCCGATTGTGTGCAATTGCTTCTCTTAATCTCTCATAAGGTTTAAACTAGCTACCTTTCTCTCCTCGTATTTTCATTCTTTCTCTTAAAACACTTGAGCCGAAACTCCACCTCTCCAAAACATTTTCCATCTCTTTTCTTGCTAGCCGAAACCATATCAACTTGCCCCAAACTTTCTTCTATTTTTCTCAAATCCTAGTGCCGTAATCTCCATTTCTTCTCACCTATGTTCTTTCTTTCTCTTTTAATCCAAAACCGAAAAACAAGAGTGTTAAACACCTAGTGCCGATTTCTCCTTTCTATTGTTTACAACTTAGCCGAATATTTCCCTCTCCTAGTAGTCTCTCTTGGCCGAATATCGCTGAGGGTGGATTTTGGTTGGTTGTTTAATCTTTGAACAAGGTAAGAGGTCGGCCGAATGGCCATTTTTCCCTTTGTGTTCTCTATTGGTTATGGTTTGGTTAAGGACCGGTTGGTCATCTTGGAAGGGTATTAATCTCTTTGTTATAGGGTCTTTGGATTGCGGAATCAAGCAAGAGGAGGCATTTTTCTGTTGACCGATTGTGGGTAGAGGAACCACTGTGGTTCGGGTTTAGTAGGAAACCAAACCAAGTGAAGGTAAGGGTTCGATATTAACCCCTTGGGTCAATTGTTGATGGCCGAATGTCATAGATGCCTAACCCCTAATGTTTGGCCGATTGTAGGATCTTGTAATCGAGGGGCTTAGATCGTTCTCGTTGGATTTTAGACTCGTATTTACCAGGTGTGTATACTAACACACTTATATTTAGTAATATGGTTGATAACCTGTGTGATGACTAATGAAACAGTGGTGACTGATATGATACCCTAATGGGTATGATTCTGGACTCGGGTAAGTCAGTATCATTATTGTTATAAATTTACTGATGATTTACATGATACCATAGTTGTGGTTATATGTGACATGGGATATGAGATTAGATATATTGGTATGATATGCATGATTGTATGACATGCATGATTGTATGATACGCATGATTACATGAGCATGGTATGTTGATGGGTGATACGAGAGGAGGGAGCAGTGATATATTGTGCCGACGAGCACCAAAGGCTTTGGTAGCACACTTTGTGACTTTGGGTCACCAGAGGTTTGGCACCTCCAGAGGTTTGGTACCTCGCGTCTCGTCCCAGCTGGCTCAAGATCACCACGCAAAGGTTGGCCCCACGATGAATATACGGGATTGACGCCGTGTTTTGGTAACACACGATGGGTTGGCCCCATCACCGCATTTGTGACTACGGTCACCGCTGCTTTGGTAGCACATTGTGTCTTTGGGACACCGTGAGGTTTGGCACCTCATTGCGACTCGCCCCCGTGGTTTGACCACCGTGGGTTGGCCCCACTTGAGATATGGGATCGTCCGCTAGTGATTTAGTATCACACGATGGGTTGGCCCCATCATCGCGGGATTTGTGACTTCGGTCACCGTTGCTTTGGTAGCACAATTGTGTCTTTGGGACACCAAAGGTTTGGTACCACATTGACGGATATTGTGTCTTTGGGACACCGTGTTTTGGTAACACATTGTGACTATATGTCACCAAAGTGGTTTGGTACCACACGGGGTAGAAAAGCGATATGGATGGTTAGGACCGGGTTGCATTAATTATGTTGCTATGTATGATGTGTGTTAGCTTGTTGTTTCTTCGGAGCGGGATTTACACATCGAGTCACTCGACTCACCCTCTCCTTGACATTTCAGTGACTCGTAGACGCGACATGGAGCCGGGATGGACTCGGGTGCTTATGCCATGTTTGAATAAAAAGTTTTACTCGAGACATTTTCATTTGGGTACTTTAGTTTGCTTACCTTTATTTTGGGTTTTATCTTGGATTTGTAAAAAACCTTTTTAAGATGTGCTTTATGATGTTTATGTTCTACATTAGATTTTGGTATGCTGTAAAATAATAACTGGGTACGAATTTTATTAAAAATTTGGAAAGACAACGTTTTCAAACCAACAAAGCGATACGTTTTCAACTATACCATCGGGTATCACATTGATTTTATAAACCAATAAAGATCAATTGTTTTCAATCGTGAAATCAAATTTTACTAAGTCTAAATGTTTAGTAACGATTTTAAACAACTTGTTTTTCAAAAAAAAGGAACAAAGTTTTATCGAATCTATCTAGTGCAACCTCGAAATTTTCAAACACATTTCCCCGTAACATACCAGATTCGGTCGTGGTGTTTGGACCGGGTTTGGGGTGTTACAAAATGGATTAATATGATACAGGTACATATGCGAAACTCACGAGAAATGAGTTCTGTATATGATTTGTGGACAGGAAAAGCGAGCATGAGTAAGCCATGTCAATGTTGCTTGGAAATTATTATATTAATTCATAATGTAATATGTGAATGTTATTAAGAGATTTAATGTTGTTATCTATTACATGCGAACTTATTAAGCTTATTGCTTACTCCCTCTCTTCTTCCTTTTCTTGTAGTATCGCCAAGTTAGCTCGAGGATCGAAGGACGTCGGAGCTCATTTCACACTATCAAGTTATTCTTTTGGTATAGTAAAGTTTGATTATTTTGAGTATGGCATGTATAAGAACTTGGTCATTTTGTTATATGTCATATTGGTTGGCTATTTATGTTACTTATTTCATTTTGTAAATGGTCATTGGATTTGGCCAAAACTAGTTCAATTATATCTATTCAATGATGATGAAATTCATGAAGCACAAGCTTGCGCAATTGAAAGAACAATGTGTGAGGTATATGCATGATGAACTTAATTTGATATTAGGATGAGGATGTTGTTTGTGGATATTAGAGGTGTATTATTGTTAAGCTATGAGTTACTGGAAATAGTATAAGTGTGGTTTCCTTTCAGGGTCTGCCTCATGGGCGTGTAGCTTGGCCATGTGTCCCCTACACTTAATTTGTAAAAAATCAAGTTCGTCACACGGGTTAGAACACGGGCATGTGACACGGCCATGTGACCCTAAATGTCTACTGACGTCATAAACAGAATGTCAAGGTTTTCACACAAGGCTAAGACACAGGCGTGTCATGGCCGTGTGAAGGACACGGGCCATAGACATGGGCATGTGCCAGGCCGTGTGAAAACCCCTTAAGTTCGAACTGAAAAATAAAATCCGCACGGACTAGGGACATGGGCGTGTGTGACCACACGGGCGTGTTCCCTTCCACACGGGCTTGTGGCCCTGTTTTGAGCAAAATTTTTCTAAGTATTCGTAAGTTTCTGGTTCAGTCCCGAACCACTTTATATGTATGTTTCGGGTCTCGTAGGCCCATAATAGGGACGGTAAGGACATGAATGAAAAGTTTTAAGTTGGAATGAGAATTTATGGCCCGATTTTGTATAATTAAGCAAGTTAAGTCCGGTAATACCTTGTACCTGGTTCCGACATTGAAAATGGGTAAGGGGTGTTACAATGTGGCTGGCATGAAGATGGGTTGTCTAAGTTGTGTTAAGTTGGCGTACAGTATATGCCCATGTGTTAAGTATGTTGGCGTACTAAGTCTGTATGTGTTCTGTATACGCCATTGAGCGTACTCTGACTATTATGTGTAACTCCCTTTAAAAGGTTCAGATGTATTGTAAGTAAAGATATATATAATGTCTCTTTGGAACTCACTAAGTTCATATGAACTTACTATGTTATCTTTTCCTTCTCAGGCTTGCTGATTGAAGGAAGACTGTTTGTTAGAAGGACTACGCCAGAGTGCTACTGCTATTGTGAGCTGAAAGTTTTATTCTGTATCATGCATGACTCTTGGGGTGGCATATTTTTGTATTTTGAAAATAATTTGTATTAAGAACTACTATTTTGACAATATTTTGTTTTTACGAGATCTTATTTAAATATCAATGTTTGGATTTGAATTATTATATTTGGTTCAATGAAATTTACTTATTAAAAACTTATACGCTAAGTTGTTTGTATGTTATCTTAAACTACCAATGATGGCAATCAAACTATAATAAGCAACAGCTATTATATGTTTTATATCTATAACCTTGTAGAACTTTGTAAAGCTTTCGCCAAATGCTTTGAAGCTAGTCTGATTTTAGTTGTGACACATCATACTCGGATCCAATTATCAAGTCGAGTTTGGCGTGCTACAGTGAATAACTTGGCCAAGGATTAATATACATGTATCCTCGAGTCTGCAACATCACGCATCAACTTGTAACCTCGTATACAAGACTTTTACTAAGTTTATCGACATTTCTAATTTGTATCTATCCCATTTCAATCAATTTACAATTTCAATTTGTATAACAATTCATTCTATTAGTAAAACTCTATTACATAATTAAACATAATATAACAATAATAGGAATTTGATTATACTGTATGAACTTACCTAACAAAACGGTGACACTTAGATAACAAGGGCTATTCGACAGTTTTCCCTTTTCCCCCGTAAGTCCTATGATTGTTATAATTTTTTATCTAAACCATAATTCAACTGAATCATCTATTCTAAACATATGTTAACATTATATTGGAGTTAAATTTGAGCTTCGATTTCGAAACTGATCTCAATTCTATCCTCCTATAGTCATTAAAACCTATAATTATAGAATTTTCCATGCAACTTTCGAATTTATTAAATTTTAGTCCCTATGTTCGAAATTAGCAATTTTTACTTTACAAGCTAGTTCATTAACATATCTAAGCTTCAAAACTAACCAACTAACTATAAAGCTTCATGAGTACATCAATGGAAACTTTAGTTAACTTTAACAGTTTTGCAAAACAATCTCCGGACTAGTTAAATCAAACTCCTAGTATTTCAAAAACATAAAAATTACAAGAAAAATGACTAAATTGAACTTACCAATTGAGGGACTTAAGCTTTGACGTGACCTTTGAGTTTTCTCCCTTCTTCTTACAATTTGCCTTTCAGAATAAAAAGATGAAAGAATGTTTGTTTTCTTTCAATTTTAACTTATATACTATGATTAACTTATTAATTAATTATAATTAGTTTAATCAATCACTAATTTATTAACATTAACCTTAATTAACACTTTTGGAGGATGATACCGTTTGACCATTTACTAATATTTTAATTACTCATTTGGTCCTTCAATTAATTAAGATTCTATAGCGATTAAATTTTACCACTTTTACAATATAATCTTTGTATCTTAATTAGTCACTAATTTGGCACAATTATCTATCCACAATTCAGTTCACCTATACAATCACTCTATAAATATTTAATAAAAATATTTCCAAGCTTGATTTATGAAAATGAGGTCCCGATACCTCATTTTTCGACACCCTTTACTTTTGGTACGTACCACTTGTACTTTAACTAACTAACCAAATAATAAAATCTATCAAATCATGATTAACTATTATATTATATTTAACTTATAAATATTAAATAAATATATCTACGGACTCTCTCGTCGATATTGTGGTCCTAAAACGACTGTTTTCAACATTATTAAAAAGACTTTTCCTTGATAAAAAATGAATATCACCCATATTATTGTTGAACTTGATGTCATGGTTGTTATTGATATCATGAAAAACGCAACTAATGGTAATGTTTTTTACTTGTTTCTCTCATTCATGATTGCATGACTTTGTTGATGAGATCCCCTGGAAGTTGTTTACAGCATACCTTCCGGGAATACACTGATGTTTTGGGTAGAGCAAGAAGTAATATTAATCGTAGTCTTTTGTGTGATATTAATATCTCGTGACGTATATATATTGTTTGTTTTAATATCTCGGGTTTTACATATGCATTCTCTGGTAAATGCTAATTTAATTGACACACCTTGCACTCGTTACATTTAAATAAAGCTCTCGCTTATGACCCAAAAAAAAAAGTATGACATCGCAAACTACAATCAATTCTCTTTACATAAACAAGAAATTTTATTCAAACCCTTGTGTAACTTGACTTTGTAAATACCACTAAGCCATACCTCTAATTGTAGGACATTTGAAAAGAAACAAGAATTGCTTCCGGAAGAAACCACATTGTGATCATATCCACAAAGATGGGAATAAATTCCAAGAAATGATGCGGAACTTGGTTCTTGTAAATATCATCCATCCACACCAATTGTTGATAAAGAAAGGCTGCTATATTTGGCAGCAGATACCTTTGAACTTGTGTTCAAGATAAAGACAAGTAGGACAATTATTGATCAAAAATGGCCAACTATCGCATATTTTGTACGACAACAGTTTCTAGCTTTACATCGTCTTCCAAACAAGGCAATTCAACAATGCTATCCTTGTTATCAAATTGGGGGGAACAAAGAACAATGCCTGCTTCAACACTCTTCTCCATTCATTCCAATTCCCACTTTTCTTCCTTATTTTAATGAATAATTAATAATTTCGATACAAATAAGAAACTCAATGCACTTAACTTGGTTAATTTACTTTAATCTAGAAATGCCCATACATCAAGCCCGAATTTATGAAAGCTTCAGCCGAACCTCACTTGGCTAAATCTAATCGAATCCAGCACATTGTTTCCCTTCCTCTTTCTCACTAAAATAAAGGTTTATAAAATGTTTTTAAGTAATGTCTTAATCATATATGAGGAGAGATAGTTTCCGTCAAAAACAATATATATATATATATATAATATGCGAAGCTAGTTGCTATTAGTTTTCATACATTTGTGACGCCAAGATTAGACAATCCAAATAAATTGACCAGTATATATATTTAGTATTTGAGATGATTACAACTTCTTGATTATAAAAATCAAAGTTCCGCACCATCACTTTTTTTTCCTTTTTGATAAAGGGATGCGAAATAATTTCATGTTTCAATCCACGATTAGTTTTTCAGGTTAGAATATTAATTTCATTATAATTAATATATTCAAATAATTACAATCAGAGTTAATATTATATAATATTATTAAAGTAATAATTAAAATATATTTGAATTTAGATTAAAATAAATTTGAAAATAACACTCACATAGTAAAACTTAAATCAGAAATATAGATAAAAAAATCTACGTATGATTTATACTTGATTTACTTGGAACCAAAAACCTTAAATACATTGCAGGTTAAGAATAAGATATTTAAACTCATTAAATGCAACGTGTTAAAAGATGGTTTCTATAACAGCTCGGTTTAGACCTTAGTCGGAACAGTGATTTCAGGATCACAAATCCGAGTTAGAAAAAATTTTTAATATTATTTTTAGTGTTTAGAGTATGTGAATTAATATGTGTGAAAGTTTCGTGTGAAAATTTTATCGTTTATGTGCTTGATTTTATAAAAGGACTTAATCGCGTAAAATGCAAAAGTGGCAATCTAATTATTAAAGCACTAAGTTGCTATGGCCTATTAATTGTGAAGTCCTTAAAATGAAATTTTGCCATTGGTTAATAGGATGGACGGTAATAGACAACCATTATATGGTTTTCTAATTAATTTATAAAGGTTAATTTTGGAAATGTTATATTAATGTAATAAATTAAAACAAAACAAAAAAAATCACATGCACATATTCTCTTTGTTGGCCAAATTGAAGAAAGAAAGAAAACATTTGAAGGTTTTTAAGGTTCACCTCTTTGAAACTCAAATTAAGGTGTGGATTTTGTTCAGTTTTTGATCATTTTTACGTTTTTCAGACCGTTGCTTCGAGTGCTAGCAAACTCATGCCTTAATTTTCGGATTTAATGAAGAATTTGAGATTTTCCATTGATGATAGCTTGATGTTTTTGTGGTTTGATGATGAAATATAAATTTTTGTTGATAGATTATTATGTTTAACTAAGTAATTTTTGATAAAAATGTGTATTAATGACTAATTGAAAAATTTGTAAATTAAGGGATCAAAATGTGAAATAAATAAAATTAATGGGCTTAGGGCCTAAGGTAAATTCGGCCTAACATGGGTTTGATGAGATTTTGTGTATTTTGTGTTATTTTCAAATAGGGACTTAATTATGAAAATGAGAAATGTTAGGGGCTAAAATGTAAAATGCCCAAATTATGCAGATGAAATTGAATGAAATGTTGAATAAGTAAGTTAATTTTGATATTAATTAGATTGGAAAAAGTGGAATTCAGATCTAGATCGAGGGGAAATCAAAGTATCGAATTAGTCAACTTAATTTGTCGTTACTACGAATGAGGTAAGTTTGTATTTTAATAGACATTACAAAATCATGTTGTAAATGTATATTATTTGTTTGATTGAATTCAATGCCCAATGGTAATGCAAATGTATGTAATTTGAATAAGTTATATATATGTTATTATGATACTGAATTGTTCAAGAAGCAGAATATTTGAATACAAGAAAGTTCCGATAACGTGACGACGTCCGAAAAGCCCCATATGAACCCTAGGAATAGTAGAGGATACATATGTCATGACTTAAGATTTCGAGATATGATTTCGTGTAAGACCACGTCTGGAACGTTGGCAACGATTTGAGATATCGTGTAAGACCGTGTCTGGGACACTGGCATCGATTAGAGATTATGTGTAAGACCATGTCTGAGACATCGGCATCGTATATGATTTCATGTAAGACCCTGTCTGGGACAGTGGCATCGATATTTGATTACATGTAAGACCACGTCTGGGACATTGGCATTGTACGAGCTTTCCGAGCTATCCGAGTATCCTTATTGATTCCGAACAGTTCAACAGGCGTTCCGAGAAATAAGTGATTAAAGGAATGACATTCCGATTCAGGTACATTGAAATGTATACAATATTTGATAATGAAATGTAAGTATATATATGTGCAAAAAATGTTATGTGATGTATATGCAAATGAAATGTGAATATGTGCAAATGAAACATGAACAAATGAATAAGATGTGGTTTATAAAGTGGCATAAGAGAAATTGTCGGATACTATATGAATGAAAGGTGAATTTAGGTATAAATGATGAAATGAGATTCATATGAAAAAGATATATGATTAGATGAGCCATTTTCTATAATGTACTTATTTGGCTATAAGAAAGTGTGAATTGAATGTTATTTGAGAATCGAATTGAATAAGCTTGTGAAAGCTAAAGTTATTAAGTAAGTAAGTATATTATTGAAAGGTGATGATTTGATATGGAATCATGTTATAAACTTGAGATAAGTTATGTTTTGGCATGTGAGATAGTATATTATGTTTATGACATTGAATTGAAATTATTTATTATGTTAAGTTTATTAAGATACGAGCTTACTAGGCTTTCAAAGCTCACTCTGTGTGTTTTTCCTATGTTTATAGATTTTCGGAGAATTTGCTCGGGTTGGAAGTCACAGGAGGCCCTATCACACTATCTGGATATTGTTTCGGTAATTAAAAGTTTTGAGTTTTGGTTATGTGGCATGTATAGGCTAGTTTTAATATGGTTTATTTTGATTTGTGTAAATATAGCCATGTGAAATGGCTTGATAATGAATGTGATTATGGAGTGAATTTAGTGCATGCTATGTGAAGCAAAATTTGGTATGTTTTGATGTGTCATGAATGGCCAAAAGAAATAGTCAATTTTGGTAAGTTTCATGGTTAATTTGGGAAATTGATATGATGAGAAATGCTATGAATTGAAATGGATTAATATGATGTATGAATCACATGTTTTTTATGTGAAGTTGGTACTTTGAATTGGTATTGTAAGTTTCGTGCATGAAATAGCATGGTTTGGCTGCTTATTTATGTATTGAAATGGCATGAAATGTGATGTTTAGGTATGCTTGAGAAGGGTGAGAAAAGTGGCTTCAATCAAGCCTATTATCACTCCACACGGCCGAGCACACGGACGTGTGGCTTGACCGTGTGTGACACATGGCTTTGGTACATGGTCGTGTGTCCCTTGGGTAGTCCTTCAAATTAAGTCAGTATACCCTACAAGTTTGGCACGGCCTAGACACACGGGCGTGTCTACTGGCCGTGTGGCACACGGACTGGCACATGGGCGTGTGGCTGGCTGTGTGACTGAAGTTAATAACCCCTCTAGATTTCACATGGCGTGGCACACGAGTGTGTCCTCGGCGGTGTGGTGCAAGTCAGAATGTATGCCCTATTTTGTCACGGCCTATACACACGAGCGTGTCTAATACCGTGTGAGGCACACAGCCTGTCCATACGGGCGTGTGACCTTTGTAACTTTGAAAAATGTTTAAGTTTTGAAAAATTTTTGCATGAGCTCGATTTAGTCCCGATTCCTTCTTAGTGCATGTTTAAGGTCTCGTAGACCTTCTAAAGGGACTCTATGTATATGATTTGCTATGATATGATAATGGTGTATTTTATGTTTGTAATATGATCGTAAAAGTTCTGATATGTCTGGTAACGCCTCTTAACCCTAGTTCGGCGATGGTTATGGGTTAGGGGTGTTAATTTTATTGGTATTAGAGCTATGGTTTAGTCGATTTTTAGGACTACATAGTGTATGTGAGTCTAGCGATACATGCCATATTTAACCTGCGATAGTGTGATATCTCCCGACTCTGATGAAAATTTGTTTTGATAAGATAGATAAGTTTTCCAACCGAGCTAATTCTGATAGTACAGAAGTAAATACTCAAATATTTGAATGAAAATGTGTTGATGATTAGTTGAGACTCATAAAGGTATGAATAAGAATACAAGATATTTTGTTCTTGATAAATACTGTAATGATATGACTATATGAGTTGTGATATGTGGCCTATGACTACTATATGAAATGCTTTGATTATGAATTAGTGATTTGAGTTGGCATATGAACTATGTGTTAAGTACAAAAGTGTTGATAATTCAACGATTATTAAATGTTTTAAGAATGTGAAATTAGAAATGAACTGGCTAATTGTGATAGTATATGTTATGTGCATGTATGTGAGAATTAAATTTGAGGCTTTACTACCCTTACCCCCTTATCAGTGAAATGTTAAAATAAAATATGTAAGATTTTTGGGATGAAAAAGCTCACGAGTGTGGAGTTACAGAGATCAGTGTTTGAAAGATTATTAATGTGGTCAGAAAAGAGAATGACTCAGCAAATAAAGATAGTATTAAAGGAGATATTGAAAAGTTCTGAAGACTATTCAGATTATGCAAAGTCATTGTTAAAGAAGTTAACTCCGATTAAATGACCTATTCAGGTATGTTATCTAAAGAAAGTATCAACTGGAAGCTTTTCTGAATTGATTTCTGCTAGTGATCAGATAATGTGAAAATTTCTGATGACAGAATTAGACAGTGGATTAATGTTTGAATTGTATTGATGGTTGAGTTCAGTGGTTGTGGTTGAATTAATTACGATGATCACTTCTGAGTATGCAATGTGTTCATTTACTTTCAGAGGTATATGTAGCTGATTATGTTAAGATGAAATTCTTATCGTATAAGAACGTTAGCTAAACATACTGATAAATGAAAGCATGGTTGATTTGTTTGGGTTATGTTCGACATTGTTATGTCTTTCTCTGATAATTTATTCCATTGTGTGGATATGAAAGTCGACGGTAAAATCTGTATTAGGCTAATATTCTATTTCTACTGGTTATTGTTCTATTGAATATACGTGAAGATTATATTGCTTCTGTTACTGTGGATTTCAGTATTTATGAGTGGCATTGTTCTTTTTGGACATTTTCTGGGATGTCATTAGAATTGATATTATTCTATATGGGTTGTAAATTTTCAAATATCCTGTGTAACTCCAAATATTGAAATTTCGCTATTCCAGTTTTCTTATGATTCCATGTGATTATCTGCAAAAGATTTCTATTTGACAGAGATGACTATGTCTATTATGATTATAATCTCTGGCTTGAAATGTAATAGTACAGTGGTACTGTCCTCAGAGTTATAGAAGTTGTGTTTCAGCAATGGTTACTATTTAAATCATATTTGATTCTTTTCTGTATTCAAATGTTTCATTAACAGCAGGGATAATATTATAGGGTTGAGACATCGTTCTTAGTTAAGCCCAATGATTTCTATTTGGTTAAGGTGATTTCAGTATAATTCAGAATTTCGATGATCAATATATGAGACAGTTTCATTATAAACTCTTTTCTAGTTCTCGTGAAGGTTCGACATTGATAAAAGTGAGAATGATAGAAAATCAAGATCAATCTGTATAATGATATGTCTAGGGCTATCCTTCTAATGAGAAGAAAGATTTCTTCGAAAAGACTGATTCAGTAGTTAGTATGATTTGAATTATTTGATTGAAAAGTTAATTGGATTATATGTGTTTGAATCTATCCACTAGACTGGAAATAAACTTTGAATGTACATGTATGAATTGAAGGACAGTTTGGAAGAAGAATTTGTATTCTTGAAGACTTGACACAGGATTATGTCCTTGGAACAATTCTGTCTGAGAAATGTTGTGGCAAATCACTTTAGTTCGAAGGTTGAAGTTTTCTTTTGCACGAAGACATTATCAACTGAAATGTCAGTTCTGGATCCGTCTGAGTTAAATAAAGAGATTATGATTTTCGGATATACGTTATTGAATGGTTCGAAATGTGTTCTAATATAGGAATGTGCAGAGATATCTTGTGATTCTATATAGTTAAAGTTGCATAAAAAGAGTTGGGTGACATATTTGATGACTATAAGAGTTTAAAATGTTTAATGTCAGAGAAAAATCCGAACTTGGCACAGCAAAGTTAGCTCGAATTGTTGAAAAATTTTTGAGTTTGTAAGTGATTCTTATCCGAGGAAATTGATTATAATTTCGGATGTTTTGATTGAGCGATGAATACATGATTGATTTTATCAGACGATGAACATATGTTAGCTGAATTAGAAGTTAAATTGATGTTTACTAAGTGAATTTATGAATTTTAAAAATGTGTCAGCGAATTATAAGTTAAAAAGGGGTTCAGCATAAATTGATTTCTGATTCAGAACTTCAGATGTGGAATTGATGATTATTTGTTCCTTCAAGATAAAGTGTCTATACTGAGAAGCTCTGAGACTATATAATCATTGTTATAGGTGGCTCACAGTGTCAGTTAGTCTGTTTGTACGAGATTAATATGATGCACGACATTCCGAGAAATAGTATTGATGAATGAGTGTGAACTGTGATATTTCTAACTTTGTTGATTATAGAAATAGAGTGTTGATGAATTCTATATCGGGATTATCTTTATCATTGAAAAAGATAGAGTTATCTGATATATGGTTAACTATCTGAAGAAATCTCTTTATATGTATAGATTTTCTCTTTTAATAAAACAGTTGAGTTAACCATTTCTGCGTTGGTAAGTCTGTCTATGGTGTTAGTTATCATTATTTTGGATTGAGATCTGAAACTCATATGATAATTCTAAGAGGGATTACAGTAATTTGTGAGTATGAGATTGCATTGAAATCGGGAAACGCAATTCAAATTCTCGAAATATTTATGTCACTGTGTTTTAGAGTTTCAAAGCAACTAAGAAAGATTGTTGCTGTTATAAGAAGTTACCGAACTCCGTTATTTCAGGATTGAGCTTTGTGAGAAAATGATCCACAGAATTAATATCGTCAGAGAAATTGAGCAGAAAATAAAAACAATTTAATACAGTTATATGCAATATCAGCTAGAGATAATGTACAGCAAAAGTTAGATCAAAATTTCAGTTGTGAGATTAAAGAGATTTGAAATCCGAAGCTATGTGTGAATTTGAAATGTATGGTGTAGAAGCAAATTATTAATCTACTTTCTGGTAAGATTTTCGAGGACAAAAATCCTTAAGGGGGGAGAGTTATAACAGCCCAGTTTAGACCCTAGTCGGAACAGTGGTTTTGGGACCACAAATCCGAGTTAGAAAAAAAATTTTAATATTATTTTTAGTGTTTACAGTATGTGAATTAATATGTGTGAAAATTTTATCGTTTGTGTGCTTGATTTTATAAAAGGACTTAATCGCGTAAAATGCAAAAGTGGCAATCTAATTGTTAAAGCACTAAATTGCTATGGTCTATTACTTGTGAAGTCCTTAAAATGAAATTTGACCATTGGTTAATAGGATGGACGGTAATAGACAACCATTATATGGTTTTCTAATTAATTTATAAAGGTTAATTTTGTAAATGTTATATTAATGTAATAAATTGAAACAAAACAAAAAAAAATCACATGCACATATTCTCTTTGTTGGCCGAATGGAAGAAAGAAAGAAAACATTTGAAGGTTTTTAAGGTTCGGCTCTTTGAAACTCAAATCAAGGTATGGATTTTGTTCGGCTTTTGATAATTTTTACGTTTTTGAAATCGTTGCTTCGAGTGCTAGCAAACCCATGCCTTAATGTTCAGATTTAATGAAGAATTTGAGATTTTTCCATTGATGATAGCTTGATGTTTTTGTGGTTTGATGATGAAATATAATTTTTTTGTTAATAGATTATTATGTTTAACTAAGTGATTTTTTGATAAAAATGTGTATTAAGGACTAATTGAGAAATTTCTAAATTGAGGGGTCAAAATGTGAAATAAATGAAATTAATGGGCTTCTAGGGACCTAAGGTAAATTCGGCCTAATATGGTTTTAATGAGATTTTGTGTATTTTGTGTTATTTTGAAATAGGGATTAAATTGTAAAAATGTGAAATGTTAGCTAAAATGCAAAATGCCCAAATTATGTAGATGAAATTGAATGAAATGTTGAATAACTAAGTTAATTTTGATATTAATTAGATTGGCAAAAGTGGAATTCGGATCTAGATCAGGGAAAATCAAAGTATCGGATTAGTCGACTTAATTTGTCGTTACTACGAATAAGGTAAGTTTGTATTTTAATAGACATTACAAAATCATGCTGTAAATGTATATTATTTGTATGATTGAATTCAATGCCGAATGTTAATGCAAATGTATGTAATTTGAATAAGTTATATATATGTTATTATGATATTAAATTGTTCGAGAAGCAGAATATATGAATACGAGAAAGTTTCGATAATGTGACGACGTCCGAAAAGCCCTATACGAACCCTAGGAATAGTATAGGATACATATGTCATGACATAGGATTCCGAGATATGATTTCATGTAAGACCACGTCTAGGACGTTCTCAACGATTTGAGATATCGTGTAAGACCGTGGCTGGGACACTGGCATCGTATCCTTATTGATTCCGAACAGTTCAAGGGCGTTCCGAGAAATAAGTGATTAAGTGAATGACATTCCAATTCAAGTACGTTGAAATGTATACAATATTTGATAATGAAATGTAAGTATATATATGTGCAAAGAATGTTATTTGATGTATATGCAAATGAAATGTGAATATGTGCAAATGAAACATGAACAAATGAATAAGATGTGGTTTATAAAGTGGCATAAGTGAAATTGTCAGATACTATATGAATGAAAGGTGAATTTGGGTATAAATGATGAAATGAGATTCATATAAAAAAGATATATGATTAGATGAGCTATTTTCTATAATGTGCTTATTTGGCTGTAAGAAAGTGTGAATTGAATGTTATTTGAGAATTGAATAAGCTTCTGAAAGCTAAAGTTATTAAGTAAGTAAGTATATTATTGAAGGGTGATGATTTGATATGGAATCATGTTATAAACTTGAGATAAGTTGTGTTTTGGCATTTGAGATAGTATATTATGTTTATGACATTGAATTGAAATTGTTTATCATGTTAAGTTTATTAAGATACGAGCTTACTAGGCTTTTAAAGCTTACTCTGTGTGTTTTTCCTATGTTTATAGATTTTCGGAGAATTTTCTCGGGTTGGAAGTCACAGGAGGCCTTATCACACTATCCGAATATTGTTTTGGTAATTAAAAGTTTTGAGTTTTGGTTATGTGGCTTGTATAGGCTAGTTTTAATATGGTTTATTTTGATTTGTGTAAATATAGCCATGTGATATGGCTTGATAATGAATGTGATTATGGAGTGAATTTAGTGCATGCTATGTGATGCAAAATTTGGTATGTTTTGATGTGTCCATGAATGGCCAAAAGAAATGGTCAATTTTGGTAAGTTTCATGGTTAATTTGGGAAATTGATATGATGAGAAATGTTATGAATTGAAATGGAATAATATGATGTATAAATCACATGTTTTTGATGTGAAGTTGGTATTTTGAATTGGTATTGTAAGTTTGGTGCATGAAATAGCATGGTTTGGCTGCTTATTTATGTATTGAAATGGCATGAAATGTGATGTTTAGGTATGCTTGAGAAGGGTGAGAAAAATGGCTTCAACCAAGCCTATTATCACTCCACACAGCCGAGCACACGGGCGTGTGGCTTGACCGTGTGTGACGCATAGCTTTGGTACATGGCCGCGTATCCCCTGGGGTATTCCTTCGAATTAAGTCAATATACCCTACAGGTTTGGCACGGCCTAAACACACGGGCGTGTCTACTGGCCGTGTGTGGCACACGGGTTGGCACATGGGCGTGTGGCTGGCTGTGTGACCAAAGTTAGTAACCCTTCTAGATTTCACACGGCGTGGCACACGGGCGTGTCCTAGGCGGTGTGGTGCAAGTCAGAATGTATGCCCTGTTTTGCCACGGCCTAGGCATACGGGCGTGTCTAATGCCATGTAATGCACACAGCCTGTCCACACGAGCGTGTGACCTCTGTAACTTTGAAAAATGTTTATGTTTTGAAAAAAAATTGCATAAGCTCGGTTTAGTCCCGATTCCTTCCTAATGCATGTTTAGGGTCTCATAGACCTTCTAAAGGGACTCTATGTATATGATTTGCTATGATGTGATGATGGTGTATATTATGTTTGTGAAATGATGGTAAAAGTTTCGATATGTCTGGTAACGCCTCTTAACCCTAGTTCGGCGATGGTTACGAGTTAAGAGTGTTACATTCAGCTATAGATATTTAATATATTAAGTGGTTGATTATTGGTGTCACCCATTGGTCCTACTTTAGTTAGGAGATTATCTAATATATTAGGAGGATTTTCTTTTTATATTTTTGTATAAAATCAAAAAAGAAAAAACAAATAATGTGATTTAAATTCAAAATATTATAGTCTTAAATATTTTAATTTTATCATTTCAACTAAAATAATATTTTTTAATGTATATTTTCTATAAATATAGTTGTTACATAAATATTTTTACTCAAATCATTAATGTGTCATAATATAAAAATCGATGATATATAACCGGAAATAATTAAAAACAGCTTAAAATAAATAAAATAAAATAATCAGATTTTTTTCTTTTGTTTTTCATATTCTCTTATAATTAGATTCGTTTTATATCTGTAAATATATATATTCCCTTTTTCTAATATTTTTAAAAATACTAGTATGAATTTATTTAATATATTTAACATTAGCAGGCGAGACCACGTCAGGCGGCAATAGAAAAAACAACAAGTGCTCGCTTCAGTTAACCCACTGCATCCAGAAAATTCCGTTTCTTTATTTGAATTATAAAAAATCAATATGAAAATGACATAAATTTTATTAATCATATGTTTTTGTTTATTAAATAAGTTTAAGTGAAGATGCATGGTATGTGTGTGATGCCAGGATTAGACAGAGCAAAACAACTTAATTATAAATTTAAGATTCTTTGAATATTCAATCTTTTGGCTTTCAGAGACACAATTAGGACTTGGCTTTTCACTTTATCAAATAATGGCCTGTTGAGTTACTAAACAATTGTCCTAATATTCTTTTTTATACCAAATTTATTTATTTTTTCTATACCACATTATATAAGACAAAATCAAATTTGACAAATTACATTCAGAAGCTGTGGTTTTAATTGTAATACCTGACCTAACACACCTTTGCAATTCCAGTCTTCAGTCTTTTTATTCTAGAAAAAATAATATACTATTTTCGTGAGCAATAAAAAGAGTGGTTGTCGAAAATGCAAAAAAGATAAACTGAATATCTTTCACTTTTTTCCATATACAAAAGTCTTGCTTTAAACTCACGAATAATGAATATATATTCGAAGTCATAATTTTCTTTATTTCTTAAAATATAAATTTTCAATGATGGAACTCAAATCGCCCATTCATATATATATTTTTTTATTTAACTTTACTTGTGTGGTTAGAATATCTTCTTGTCTAACTTTACAATAAATTTTTAAAAGAAAAAAAAAACACAAAGAATCTTAAAATTAAATAAAGAAAATGAGTGATAAGTTTGACCCTTATTCGTGAAAGAAATTCTTGGCATTGGTGAAATGTGAATAAAATGTAATTGCATTGAATACAGCACATAAAAGGACAAGAGTAGTTTGTGAAGTCCAAGATAGGGTATGTGGTTTTGTTTTCACCTACCCTACCTTACAATCATATATGATAGCTCATATTTGTTTATAAGCTTATGAATAGGGATAATGTAACAATCCTTGAAGGTTGTGCATTTATTAATATTTTATATCAAAAGCTGAAAAATATATTCTTGGAAGATGGTTGATTTAAAATCGCAGTTGAATAAAAAGGGGCAATTTATCCAAAAATACCAAAAAATAATAAAATTTACGGAAAAGGGCCGAATTTGAGAAAAATTACGGAAAAGGGCCGAATCCCCCAAAAACGCGGCCACGTAAGCGCGCTTTGGGGGCGAGGACAAAAACGCGCTCTTTGCCGGCGACGCTTTTTGTCCACGCCGACAAAAAACGCGCCCACATGGACGCGCGCTTGCGACGTGGACAAAAACGCGTCCAAAGCAGGCGCTGCTGGTCCTTCATACCGTGTTGAAGTTTTTGGCCCAATAGTCTTCGCAAAATAATTTTGAGAGACGTTTACGAACAAACACCGCCAAAAACAAAGATGCGTCTTCGGAAAACGCTTCGCGTGGGCGTGTTTTGCTACGTGAGTCTACGGAGAAATAATTTTGAGGGACGTTTCAATAAACAAGGGCAAAAACGCTTCCAGCGCGCATCGTCAAGATGCGTGTGAATGAAAAACGCCCCACGCGGACGCCACTTTGCTACTGAAGAGCCTCCGGCAAAAATTAGGCTATAAATCGGTGAAAATTCATTCTCGGTTAGCGTAAAAAGGAAATTGAGGCAAAGGGAAAAATTGAAAATGAGTGAACGTATTAATCTTTGTTATTTACTACGACGATGAAGTTCGTGACAATCGAAAATGGCGTTGTTTTCTTATCGGAGAACATAAGCGCGATCGAGTTTTAATCGAACATCGATTTGGTTGAACTTCAAAAAGAATTAGGCGTAAAATATTTGGAACAACGCCAATGAAAGTTCGATGTATTAAGTATAGGTTTTGCGCTTGCTTGGTTGATCCGGTGAGATATGAGTCGTTCGACATCAAAGGTGCTCGGGCTTTGAGGCAATGGTGGAGACTCATATTGCCAAAGTGGATCACCCTATATGGAGGTATATGTAGAATTTTCATCTCTAAGTGATCTTGCTCGCGACCTCGACATGTACCGCCGCTCGAGGGAATACACGACCCCAAGCCGACACTCTGTAAGTGGGGAGGCCAAACACGTAAGCGCCCGTGTGCGGTCGTAGTATGGAAAACATAACCCCGCACGACGACACTCGGTTGGTGGATGGGACATGCATATCCGCTCGATCGACGTCCGATGATAGAAATACGTCTCGGGGGCGTCGTCAAGTTCTAGTGGTTGGCAATCCACATACGATTGGAATCAGACGAAAGATGTTTAAGGAGGGATGATGAACTCCCGACGACATCCACCGGCGAGGGGCCCTCGCTTGTTGCGGTGTTATGGAGGGTCGGACGATGAATCTGATGTGGATCCAAACGAGAGGCGGGGCCGACGGTGCGTGTTGGATTATTTTCTCAACCGGAGCCCGCTCCAATTGTACCAAGACGCTGAGGCGGTTCGGCGAAGAAGAAGAAGATCCGCTATTCGGGCGTGCTCGCCTCCAAATTTCACATGCATAATGTCGATCTATCTCATGATGATGCATTGGAGTTTCTCAACTAACACACCGCACGCCATGACCGCATGCATACACATCGTTTGATTCCGACGAATTAGAAGTTGGTAACGGGGCTTATAACAAGAATAATTTTCTTGTTGCATTGAAACAATCTGACAAAGATTAAGAACGGGTTAACTACACGGTGGTTAAATCAAGCTCGATAAGTTCGAGGCGAAGTGTGTGCAAGATGCAAGATGGCACATGTCAATGGAAAATCATGGCGTCGTTGAAGAAAAAGACAGGGTTGTGGGAGATAAAAAGTACAAAGGTCGACATACATGTCTTGCTTCAGCATAGCACTACTATGTGTTCAAGTGATTTCAATAATGCAATAATATGTAATATTGCATTGTTTAACGTGCTTCGCTGATGTGTGTAACACAAGATCATCCGAGGATGGATTCGAGAGATGTTGGTGACATGATAATCCCGATGTTGAAGGCCGATCCAAAGACTACGGTGCCGACCTTAATTGGCGTATTCGTAGCCAATTGGGGTACACGCCTCTCTACGTAAAGGCTTGGATAGCCAAGCGGCAGGCGCGTAGAAAAGTTACACGGTGGGTGGGACACTTCATATAATGAAGTGTGGCGGTGGTGTCAGTCTTTGAGAGATATGTCCTGTGCAAGATGACAGGACCTTGAAACGGAACTCGCGTCTTACAACGATCGTCGCTCCGTGGATGTGCAGTGTTCAAGCGTCTGTTCTGGACATTTAAGCAATGCCGAGATGCCTTCAAATACTGTAAGCCATTGGTACAAATTGACGGTACCTTTATGTATGGTAGATATACCCATCGGCTATTGCTAGCTGTGGCACAAGACGGATGTGGGAGAATCCTTCTGATTGCATTCGCAATAACACCGGGAGAGTCAGCTGATGATTGGGACTTCTTCCTAAGTAGGTTAAGGAGGCATGTTTGCCCCGAACCTGACATATGCGTTATATCGGATCGGGGCCCTGGAATACTTGCAGCAATAGAATGCCAGGGAAGCATATGGCATCGCACACACTATCGATATTGCCTGAGGCATGTCGCATCCAACTATTACGGGCAACATCGATTTAAAAGACAGAAACGACAAGTGATCGATATGGGTATGAAATATCTATTAATACAATTTCTTTTGAAAAATTCAATTTATTCGCAATTGAAGAGTGGTATGTAATATTTGCTATCAACGATATTGGCGTGGTATGAGATCAATAAAGACCGCTTTCGGGAGATGCCGCCGCTTTATACTCGGATAACGCCGGCGTAAGATACTCGTGCAACATTCCTTTGGAACAAAGTGGACACAAGCATATGACGGCGCCTACGATATGGGCATATGACTACAAACCTTGCCGAATGCATAAACTCGTTTCGAAAGGAACCCGTCATCCGCCGATTACATCGGGCTTGTGCGAGAGACATATTTTCGATTAAGCGCACTATTTCCGAAGAGAGCGCGATTTATAGAGGCGATGGAAGGAAGCCATGTATGGAGCCGTAAGGTCTTGCAAGAAATCAACCGTGGGAAGGCACGGCGAACACCATGCACACAAGCAGTGTCACGATCGCGACAACCTATGGTTTCGTGTCACGAGTTTGACAGATCGAACCAAGGTATTGTTGGCGGCCATTATCGTGTACACTTGACAAATAGGACTCGCGATCGTGGGAAATTTGATGCACTTCGTTACCCATGCGCCCATGTACTTGCGGCTTGTCGAATCTTCGCCTTGATCCAATGAGATATGTCGACGGCGTATAAATTACAAAACATGTACAACGTGTGGAGACACGTATTCCCACCAATCCCGCATGAACGTAAGTGGCCCTTGGTATCGCTTGCACCGTATAAGCTATTGCCGGATAGACAATTGAGGCGCAAACCAAAAGGTCGACCTTGCTCGCCTAGAATACGCAACAATATGGATATCCGAGAAACAAGCAACCAAAGTCGGTTGTGCGGATGGTGTAGGAACCCAGGGCATACATCTCGCTCGTGTCCAAGTCGGAATAGTTGACCGTGTTCTTAGGTGTTTTGTCTCATGGCGGCTATGTAATATCTATTTTTTCGGAGGAAAACGGTTAACTTTTGTACAATAACTTTTATTTTATTAAATATATTAAAAATTAATTACAAAAAAAAATCAATTCTATTTTGTCAAATTTTATTAAAATAAGTAAAACAAATTAAAAAAATTAAATGACAAGGAAACAAGTTAAACTCAAATTTTATTAAATATATTAAAAATTAATTACAAAAAAAAATCAATTCTATTTTGTCAAATTTTATTAAAATAAGTAAAACAAATTAAAAAAATTAAATTACAAGGAAACAAGTTAAACTCAAATTTTATTAAATATATTAAAAATTAATTACAAAAAAATCAATTCTATTTTGTCAAATTTTATTAAAATAAGTAAAACAAATTAAAAAATTAAATTACAAGGAAACATGTTAAACTCAAATTTTATTAAATATATTAAACATTAATTACAAAAAAAAATCAATTCAAGTTAAACTCAAATTTTATTAAAATAAGTAAAACAAATATAAAAATTAAATGACAAGGCAACAAGTTAAACTCAAATTTTATTAAATATATTAAACATTAATTACAAAAAAAAACTTAATTAAAAAATTTTAGTGCTGATGCCGTGGGGAACCAAAGCGGAGACGAGGGCGGTCGACTGCTTCTGTACCGGATTCCTCCTTCTTCCGCTTCCGCGGGGTTGTGGAACCTCGGGCGGGAATCGATTCCCCAGAAGTGGGTCCGTTCGGATGTTGCGATGGTGACCCACTGATAAAATATTGATGCCGAGGTGTTTGCATAAACCACGGCGGGGGTGACTGCATCCCGAACGGCGGAGCCTGGCAGAAAGAAGTGCTTCCCGACGCCGCCTCCTCTGAACCCACATGCGACGTCGGCCTCACCATCGGATGGCCAGCGGAAGTAGTCGATAGACGGGCTTGAACCCGCCATGCACTCCAACTCGGGCTAGGACTAGGAAATCAAACATATATGGGTTAGGAGAATACATATAAGGGGAAGGGTACGCACCTGGCATGAACGGTAGATGCTGTGATGGGCCCGGTGTTGTCGGTTGAACTGATGGGCCCGATGACTGTGTAGGCGCTGTTGCTGGGCCCGGTGACTGTGTCGGCGGTGATGATTGCCCCGCCTCATCACCCCTTCTCCTTGGGTGTAAAGGGCCCCGTTCGCCCTTCGCTCGAAGTTGTCGCCGCCTCTTCTTCCGACAATAGATATGGCTTGCCATGGATCCTAAACCATGGCATGTACTCCAAGACGCACGCTAACTCCGAACGACTATCGGTTCTCGGGTCGGGTATATAGTCATATCGGCTTCTCCCACGCCTCGATATGTTCTCACCAAAATCTTGCCCAATTCGTATGTGTTTGTCGTAAGTCTACTTTGTGCTCATCATCGAGCACCTCCGGTGGTACGGGAATCCGCTGTCGAAATCCAAATTGCCGCATAACCCGACCGCTCGGTACATCTCCACGGTCGAGTAGGTGATCAATGGGACCTTTACGTACAACCGCTCGGATTTTGGAGGAACTCTCCCAATTATCGCACGAATTTACGGCTCGCCGATGCGGTGTCCATTCAAACTATATTCACATTACGAAAATTTTAGACATATACCTCATATTAGACACTACATACGAAATACTAAATTATAATAACAAATTTCAAACTTACTTGTGATTCCGACCTTTGGTCCAACAGAGCCGATATATCCTCAAGCGATTTCTGTATTCCAACATGATTCACGGATGGTTCCACCTAATTAAATAATATTTTAGCATGCAATTATACTATAAATCTACGAAATAATTGTAAAATATAATATTAAATTTACCTCGTTATCGCGTGGGAATGAATATGGGTGGTCGAGTCGAGTCGGCGTAAAAATGGAAATCGATACCATGCCCATGATCGCAAAGAATGATATGCAACCTTCGATTTTTACTTTACTCGCAAGACCGCCGCCCGCACATCTCCCTGGTACAACCTCGACAAAGACGGCAGGACCCCCAACTCAATTCACCTACGCTCAAAGTCAACAAGTTTCGAGAGCCATCTCGGTGGACGAGGTTTCTAGAGAGGTCCCAGATCGATAACCTCCAATTATTTGAAGAATGTATGCTCGAGCATACCGTATTCTTTCTACTTCGGTCGAATCCTCTTTCACCCCGGAATGTGTCTCGTAACCACGCCAAATCGATCCGAGCTCCTCGAATTCTATCCGAATGGCACCTAGAAGCTCGTAGCATACGGCCATCCAATCGGTAGATGTTGTGGACCCGGTGACTACCGACCCGGCCCACCGGTGTAATCCCAACCGCAATCAACATCTTCTAGAGTGATTGTACACTCTCCGCACGGCAGATGGAAAGTGTGAGTCTCGGGTCTCCACCTCTCAATCAACGCTACCGATCAAAGCGCTCCAACTTGAACCCTCGGCCTATCGTGGCCACATGCCAAAAACCCGCTTCCGCAGTAATTTCGATCAACTACGATGGGGATCATGCATGTTGCGAATATAACATTCCAACACCCGATCTACATCGCTTTAAAAATAATAAAATTCAAAATTAATTAAAATTACATAATTGGATAAAAATTAAATAATATTGCAAAATTAAAATTAAAACTTACCATTTTTATTTGCTCGACAAGAATGTGCTTCTCGCCTAGGCGAAGTAATTCCCTACCATTGTAATCGGCTTTAAAATTTTCCGATAAAAATATCTTAAAAAAATTAAGGGCTTTTTCAGTAAATAGTAAAGGACTATTTTGAAATTTGAGCGTTAATTTCAAGGACCGAGAGAAAAATTTAGAGAAAATTGAGAGAAAATTGAGAGAATATTGAGAAGGATTGAAATGTGAAGAATAAAGGGTGGGGGTTTTATAGTTTTTTTTCCGATCACAGGGTGAGCCAACGGTCAAAAAAATTGATCGTTGGGACCAAAACGCGCGTCCAAAGGGCGCGTTTTGGTCCCCGCCCCCAAAACGCGCTTTACGTGGCGCGCTTTTGGGGGATTCGCCCTTTTCCGTAATTTTTCCCAAATCCGCCCTTTTCCGTAAATTTTGTTATTTTTTTGTATTTTTGGGTAAATTGCCCAATAAAAAGACCATGATTTTCATATCTGAATGATCAAATAAATAGGGTAGTAGGTTGAAGAAGAAAAAAAAAAGGTTAGGTGTAAGAAAAAGTAAAATCTTTCATTTAATGAATTAAAATTGAAAGAACGTGACATTCTGGCTATTTATTATCAGACTAATATTTTAATAATTTATATATTTATAATTTTTAAAAAATTAAATAGAACTTTTATTATTTTTAAGATTAAAATATAATTTTATTATTATTAATTTAAAATTTTATACACTATAAAATACCTAAATAAAATATTTAAAAAAACTTATTTTAGGTGGGGCTAGAACTTGTGCCAACTCCTTGGCTCCTCCACCGCTTACCAACTTCATTTTCTCTCTCCTTAACTCCTCTACTCCTTTTCCCACCGCCTTTGCTATCATCGACGCCACCACGTGATGCCGAATCTTCTACCCGAACTTATCTTTCACTTCCAAATTTATCATCAAAAATTCAAACAATCCTTTGTGATGAGGAAGTTTTTTGAGGAACCATAGTGGAATCCAAATTTAGGGAAAAGAGAAGAATTGATTTGGCTGGGGAGTCGTGGAATGGCAGAGAAAAAAAGCATTTTAGATTTCATGACAAGAAAAGAACCATAAGTGTATTTTTAAGTGTTTTGGATTTAATTTTTTTATTAAAATAACATATAAATAAAGTGGAAGAAATAATGGTTTAGAAAGTACATATCATTAAATTAATTGATGAACCAGCAAACTTTTAATATTTTAATAGTTTTGGACTTGATAAATCAGATAAGCATTTTATAACCTTTTAAAATTTAATATCTTATGTCACAAAAAAAAAATCTAATATCTTATTAAAAATATTTAAATGATCATTTATATAATTTAATTTGACTGAAAATAAAGAGGAAGGAATACTTAGTAATGGTGAGTGAGGAATACTTAGTAATGGTGAGTGAAGAAATTTGTGGGAAAAAGCTTTTCTCTTTTATCATTTGCTTTCGAAGAATAACATGCCTATATTCAAAAGTGTACTTTTGAGCTTCTTTAAATAAACCCACTTAAAATTTTTTATTCATTGGGTGGGTGGGTGGGTGAAGGGGTTTTGTTTGAAAATAGAAATTAAATATTTTCCTTTTTTAGGAATAAAAAAAGAATTGAAAAAGTGCATTTGATTGGCGATAATCGATGCCCAGTAAAGACCGCTCATCGTGATTTCCATTGCTAAGGGACACGTGGCGGTTTCCTCTTTTGCCGTACAAACCGCTTGCCGTTGCGTACTTACACCGCCTCAACCGTGGCTTTCACTTTCCAAACCCCAAGACACTGCTTTTTTCTAAACAAAAATTCATTGGTAATGAACATATCACTGTAATTTTAAGAGATTTTAAGAGTTCAATTTTCTTTTTACAGTCTACTTAAATAATGATATCCGAACATTTTTATATTTTTTATTTTTTAAAATAATTATTTTATAATTATTTTATAATTTTTAAAATTGCAATAACTTAATTTTTTTAACTCATTTGTTTATCTAAACAAAGCTATTACAAATCCTAGCATTTTAAATGCATTTTGAATTGATGAAATTTAAAATACTAACATTTTAAAAACCTCAAAATTTTTAAAATTGTTTATCCCAACACACTTCGTGGCGGTGAAATTTTTTAACTTGAGTGAATTTGAATTTTGACAGATATCTTATTTATTATTTTTAATTTTAAATACAATATAAAGACACATGATAAAATCTTAATTATGTTTATAGAATTAAAAAATTCATTGCCAGGGTACTAAATAATTACCCATTCTTTAAATGCATTATTTTATGGGTATTTATTTAATACACTATCAATAGATTTTTTTAACTCTACAAGCAAGCTGAGGATGTGACAAGTATCACATTTATTTATATAATTTTTTTTCTTTTTTACTATACCCTATAATAAATTTGTCAAACCTTTAATTCGCCCATAAAATATAAAAATTTACATATCAAATAATTTTATTTGTTTTATTTAAATAAGTTTTTAATTTTCTATAAAGTAAAAAGTAATAAGATCATCTTTAGTGTTTACTAAGTAATAAGATCATCTTTAGTGTTTACTTCTATTTAGTAAGGTATGGTTATTTGGCCCTCCAATTTTATAAAAAAAAAATTATTTTAGTTCTTTACTTAATTTTTAGCCTCTTTTAGCATTTGAACTTGCATTATTTGTCAAATCACTCCAAAATAGATAGAAAAATTAAAGTCTATTAAGTTTTCTTCCACATGTATGCCACGTTAGCAATTAATTAATTTTTAAACATTTAAAAATATTTTTTATAATCTTTATACTTTTTTTTAATTTTTTTACTTTGTTTTTATTTTTTGTTGGACAGAACACGTTAGCAAACAAATATATAAATATAAATATAAATAAACAAATATTTATATATAAAATAAAATAAATTGAATAATTTATATTTAAATTATAAGATACGAAAAACCAATAAATAACATAATGAAAACCAGAAATTGAAAAGAAAAATCGAGTTTTACTAGATGTTGAGGCCTGTTTTACATAGTTTCCTTAATACAGATTCAGCCACTCCTACGATACTTGGAGAAACATTGGTCGACTGTCTCCCAGGATACAACAACATGATGATCGAAGTAGTAACACCTTTGTAGTGATCAACGAACAGAGGTTGCATTTTTCTATCACCGAAATGTTGGAAAATATGGAGAAGAAAAGAGAAGAATTTTGCAGAGTAAAATAAACTTGGTATGAGAGAGTGTGATTGTAAAAAATTCTGAAGGATTCTTAACCTTTTATAGGCATTCAATATGGAAGAATTCTAGAAATATCCATGAATAAGGATATAAAATCTGCATTAAAGGAGCAATTAAATCAATTTGATTGAAATAAAATAAAATCAGGACATATGTCCTTTTAAATCAAATTTGTATATTTGCTGAGAAAAAAAATTCGTGTTGAGCTAAAATATCCACAGGCCCATTTTGGGCTTGACCGGTCCAAACATTTCGTGTCACCCATATTGTGCGGGTGTGCCCTAACCCCGATGGGTTTAGATCTTCACCCCCTACACGTGAGGCAGAGTTTCAAGCTTAGTCATTCAATCACCCTTCAAGTGGTATTTCAAATATATACACATCTCACACTTAGTATTTAACCAATGTGGGATTTAAGCTTTTCTTTTCCTCAACAAATATTCATAAGTAGCTTACTTTGAGAATCAATTTCTCATTCATCACTCAACCATTTTGAGCATATGATATACCGTTGTAAAGGTCTCATGGAGTAGAATATAAAACCATAACTTTATGATTGAACTTTCCACCTTTACCAATCGAGAATATGCCTCAAAGTTTTCAAAAAATTACAATTCTTCCAACAATCCCACATATGAATGAAAATTGATAGTTTTAATGGAAAACATTGAATCAATGTGGTGATAGAATCTATGATCGATAGTTGTATAGGATAGGTAGGCATCCACCCTTGAACCTTCCCTTGTGAAAGTATATTTACTTTACTATCTGACCAGTAGACGTGATGTCTTTGAATTATTCTGCCATTTGTGTAAACGATGATATGCCTCACACAACTACCTCCCTAACAAGGTTTAAGTTCTCATAGGTATGTTCATATAGCCATGAACATCTCTTGGTTCTGCAAGAGTTTGAGAGAACTATAACCTAATAGTCTCCTTGAAGCGGCCCCAATTCACTCTCACATAAGTGACTTATGTTGTTTGGCTCACCAAAACACACAATGGTCATTAAAAGCATTGCTTAACTTATCCCATTTTTAATCGTTGTTTACATCATAGGAACGAACTTGGGATAAGTACCCCCACAGTGACCTCACAATGTCTATGCAATTAGGTTATCCCTTTGAACCTAGATCTTAGGATCTCCAATCAACTAGGTAAGGTTTTCCTTTACATAACACGTTTATTTTCCATGGGCTTTAGTCTCATTCCTTTCGATGTTTTATCAACCTAATCTCGATTTAAGCATTTAGTTAACAGGTCAGCAATGTTCTCTTTTAATTTTACAAAATCAATAGAGATAACTCCATTTGAGATCAGTAGTTTAACAGGATTGTGTTGACGACGCATATGTCTCGAGTTACCATTATACATTACATTATGTTCTCTACTAATTGTTGCTCGGTTATCACAATATGCATATTGTGGGCACAAGCTTTGGCTAGTCAGGAATATCCTCTAAAAAGTTTTAAAGTCATTCTACCTCTTCTTCAAATTTGTCTAGAGCTACAAACTCAGATTCTATTGTAAATCTAGATTTCCATGACACAACTCATCCTCCCAATGTAAAAACATATCCACTTGTGCCTTTGGTATCTTAAATATCATATATCCTACTGGTATCGAAGATCCTTCTAAAATAGAAATATCTCTGGAATAATGTAATCCATAGTCCCGAGTATATCTGAGATATCTCAATATCCTCACAATTGCTTTCCAGTGGTTTTTCCTTGGATTGCTTGTGAATCTGCTCAAACTACTCACGGTAAAAGCAATATCTGGTCTAGTACAGCTCATAAGGTACATTAGATTGTCTATGACCCTTGCATATTCCACTTGGTTAACACTTTTATCTCTGTTCTTGGACAAATATTGGCTCGTATCTATTAGAATTCTAGCTACACGGGAATCATCCTTGCTAAATTTCCCAAGAATCTTGTCCATATAGTGTGACCGAGTCAATATAAGACCTCTAGATGATCTCTTAATTTGGATACCCAAATTCACATCAGCTAGTACTATATTTTTCATGTCAAATCTTGAATTTAACATGTCTTTTGTACGTTTTACCATTTCAATGTTACTTCCAACAATGAGTATGTCATCAACATATAAGCATAGGATTATATATCCAATATCGATAATTTTAACATACACATATTTGTCACACTCATTAATTTTGAAGTCATTTGTCATTATGACGTTATCAAACTTTTCATGCCATTGTTTTGGTGCTGGCTTAAGTCCATATAAAAACTTTACCAATTTACAAACTTTCCTTTCTTGTCCTAGAACTACATGACCCTCAGGTTGTTCCATGTAAATTTCTTCATCAAGATCTCTATTTAGGAAAGTTGTTTTAACATTCATTTGATGTACTTCTAGATTCCGCAAGGCAGCAGTCATCCTAGATACTGGAGAAAAAGTATCAAATTAGTCAATGCCTTCCTTTTGTCTATAACCTTTTATAACTAATATAGCCTTGTATTTATCAATTGTTCCATTTGTTTTCATTTTTCGTTTGAAAATCCATTTAAAATTTAATGGTTTAATTCCCGGAGAAAGATCCATTAATTCCCATGTATAATTTTGCATGATGGAATCAATTTCACTTTTAGTAGCATCTTTCCATGAGGTGCTTTCGGATGACCATATAGCATTATTATACATTTGATGTTCGACTTCTAGCATAGAAGTTAAAAAATTCAATCCAAAAGACTTTTCTACCTTTGATTGTTTACTCATTCTTGATTTTATCTCAGTTTTAACCTCGTCTTGACTATTTTCATCTATAGTCTTTGAAGTTTGTTTAGTTGAACTTGAATCAACTTTTCTAGCTTTACAAGGGGAGATATTTTCAAAGAATGAAGCATTTTTTGATTCCAATATAATATTCTTATAAATGTCAAGATTCTTTGATTCATACACAAAAAAACTATATGCATTGCTATGATCTGCATAGCCAATAAAAATGCAATCAATCGTTTTATGACCTACTTTCATTTGTTTTGGTAACGAATCCATTACCTTTGCAAGACACTCTCACACTTTCAAGTAGTTGTAGAAAAGTTTTCTATCTTTCTATAACTCGTATGGTTTCTTGTAAATTTTATTGTGGGGAACCTTATTTAAAAGGTAATTAGCTAATAGAATAGCTTACCCCTACATGTTTTGTGATAACCCAGAGCTTCCCAGCAATGTGTTCATCATTTCCTTTAGAGTTTGATTTTTTCGCTCGGCTACTCCATTAGGAGCGTATGGTGGTGTTACTTCATGAATAATACCATATTGTGCACATGATTCACCAAATGGTTCAACATATTCATCACCACGATCACTTCTTACCATCTTAATCTTTTTATTAAGTTGGTTTTTAACTTGTTGTTTGTAGAGAATAAATTTCTCTATATCTTCATCTTTACTCTTAAGCAAATACACGTAGCAATACTTTATGCTGTCATCAATGAAGGTAACAAAATATTTATTCTCTCCTCTCATTTGAACAAACTTTAAGTCACAAACATCACTATGTATTAGATCAAGTGGTTATGTGCTTCTTTCATTAGCCTGAAATAAAGACCTTGTTAATTTTGCCTCAACACAAGTTTCACATTTATGTTTATAATTAATGTGAAATGAAGGAATGTGCTCTAAATTAATTAATCTACGTAAAGTATCATAACTAACATGTCCAAACCTACCATGCCATAAATCAAATGACTCAAGCATATAAACGAAGAAGCGACATTCTTATTCATTGTCTTTGCTTTTACAGATATTGCATTAAGTTTCCACATGTTATTTAATACATATCCCCTTTCCCACAAACATTCCCCCCTTAGACAAAACTAGCTTCTAGGATTCAAACATCATCTTAAAGCTGTGTACACTAAGGAGTGTCGCAGAAACAAGGTTCTTACGTATGTCAGACACATACAACACATTTTGAAGTTTTAGTTCTTTGCCAAAAGTCATCTTCAAGACGATAGTACCCTTCCCCTTGATCTTGGAAGCCGCAACATTGCCCATGTAGAGCTTCTCCCCATTTTCACAAGTTTCCAACTCAAAAAAAGAGCATTTGTCACAGTAGATATGACATGTGGCACTAGTATTAAGCCACCATTCTCTTGGATTTGAGTCAACCTTATTGACTTCAGAAATCACAACACATAAGTCCATATCTTCCACAACATTGATGGGAGTTTTCCATTTTCTGTTAAGAAACAAAACCAGAATTAGAAAAGTTATCAACTTTTGTTAGACGGCAGGAATCTAATAAAACCTAAAACAAAAGTTTATATGGTCTAATAAAAAATACAATAAAACAATGCACCAGGTAAGTAACCCTAAAAGAGAGGTGGTGCACTCGGCACACTTAAATACCAAGTCTTTCAAAGAACCAATCCTAGGCATGCACTTTCATATTGTCTTTTTAATTCACCATTGATAAATTTCTTTTCCTTTGATGTCACAATTTTGAAGCTACAATTTAAGTTTTCACAGTTTAAAGACACAATTAAGGCCAAAATAAACAGAAAAATTTTCCTTTGATTTTGTTAAACATCAGAATTAAAATTCTAAAATAAAATCAAAATCAATTCTGTTGAATGACATGGTTAAATCCTGAAACAAAATTATTTAATTAGATCTTGTTTGGAAACAAAATCAAAATAAAATCTGTTAAACGGCGGGAATAAATCCCAAAACAGATTACTCAATTTAATTCTATTTTGGAAACAAAATTAAAATCGAATAAAATCTGTTAAACGGCGGGAATAAATCCCAAAACAAATTTTGTTTAATTTTAATTTCTTGTTTGGCAACAAAATAAAAAATAGAATAAAATCTGTTGTACGACAATAATAAATCCCGAAACAGATTTTATTTAATTTTAATACTCGTTTGGAAACAAAGTCAAAAAATGAAATAAAATCTGTTGAACGACATTAATAAATCCTGAAACAGATTTTATTCAAATTTAATTTTTATTTTCAAATTAAAAAAACAAGTTTTTTTTCTCCTTGGTGTCTCGTTCATCTTGGATTAGAGAATTGCAAAAATAACAAAGGATCTGTATTAAAATTGTTGGACAAAACATGTTAGTGAACAAACATATAAATATAAATAAACAAATATTTATGTATAAAATAAAAAAATTTAATAATTTATATTTAAATTATCAGATAAAAAAACGAAAACTAGAAATCAAAAAGAAGAATCGAGTTTTACTAGATGTTGATGCTTGTTTTACACAATTTCCTTAAGACAGATTCGGCCGCTCCTACGATACTTGGAGAAATGTTGGTTGACTGTCTTCCAGGATAAAACAATACGATGATCGAAGCAATAACACCTCTGCAATAATCAATGAACAAATGTTGTCCTTTTCTATCACCGAAACGTTGGAAAATATCGAGAAGAAAAGAGAAGAATTTTGGAAAGCAAAATAAACTTGGTGCGAGAGAGTGTGATTGTAAAAAAATTCTGAAGAATTCTTAGCCTTTTATAGACATTCAATATGAAGAAATTTTGGAAATATCCATGAATAAGGATACAAAATCTGCATTAAATGAGCAATTAAATCAATTTGATTGGAATAAAATAAAATTAGGATATATGTCCTTTTAAATCAGATTTTGTTTTGCTGAGAAAAATAAATAAATTTCATGTTGGGCTAAAATATCCACAGGCCCATTTTGGGCCCGACTGTTTCAGACATTTCGTGTCGCCCACGTCATGCGAATGTGTCCTAACCCTGATGAGTTTGGATCTACACCCCCTTGCACGCGAGGTAAGGTTTCAAGCTTAGTTATTCAATTACCTTTCAAGTCGGTTCTCAAATATATACACATCTCACACTTGGTATTTAACCAATGTGGGATCTAAGCTTTTCTTTTCCTCAACAAATATTCACAAGTAGCTTACTTTGAGCATCAATTTCTCATTCATCACTTAACCATTTTGAGCATATGATATATCGTTGTAAAGGTCTCATGGAGTAGAATATTAAACCGTAATTTTATGATTGAACTCTCCACCTTTACCAATCGAGACTATGCCTCAAAGTTTCCAAAAAATTACAATTTTTCCAACAATTTTTATATTTAAAAAAGTTAAGTAATTACTAACATGGCATACACGTGTATGTCACGCCAATAAAGTTAACAGACGTTAACTTTGCCACCCATTTTGGTATGATTTGTCAAACAATGCAAGTTCAAGAGCTAAAAGAAGCAAAAAATTAAATGGAAAGTTAAAATAACTTTTTTTATCAAGTTAGAGGGAAAAATAAGTCATTATGCCATTTAATAATCAATACTCTGCCACCGAGACTTTCACTAGAATGGCAAGATTAAGGTACTAAATTTTGAATTCCATTTATGTAAATCTGTTAAATTAATTTGAGATGAGTTGTTGTTTATAATGATCGATAGAATTATAAGTTATAAATTAAAAAGGTTAATGTGGAAATTTGTCATTATACTTTGAAATTTGTCAATATATTTTACTTTAATTGATATTTGCTATTATATTATTAGACTAAAGGTAAATTTGCCACTACTTTGACTCTGTATTAAATTTTACATTTTTACTTTTATTTAATTGAATTTTGGTACTAAAGTTTGATTTTTGTTTAAATTTTGCTGCACAAAATCAAATTGAGTTTTTTTCTTTTTTCAAAATTTCAAGTGTTCCTTCCATTAAATTAGAATTATAAGTTAATTTATTAATATTTTGTAAATTAACTTATTATTAATTATTAAAAATAAAATATTTGAAATAATATGTTTGTTGATAGATTTTATTTCCATATTATTAAAATCAATATTGAGTGGAAAAAATGATAAAATAAATCAAATATAGTGGTAAAATTTAATAGAATTCAAAGTTAGATGGAACAATTCAATCACATAATAGTTGAATGGTAAATTTATCCGTACTCAAAGTTCGATTGAAGTTTTTTTTTTCTTTTCTTCTACAAGTTTTGTTGTTGTTTATGCAAGTGTTTTTAGGGATAGATTTATTGTTATCCTCTTCAGTTTGGTAGATACTCGGTTATCTTGTTGATTTTACCTTCCAATTTAGATCTTCTAGGGTTGATTCATTTATTATGATAAGTGCTTACAATTATCCGGATATGTTAAACTTAAGTTGTACAAAAATCAATTATTGATAAAGTATTATTTTATTCTTGTTAAAGCTAAAGCGTTTGTTAATATTGATAGGGTTTAACTTTCACTACCAATATGAAAGTTTATCGTTTGTTTGTGTTTTTTTTTTTAAAAATTATATTGGAAAATAATGAAGTAATTTCCCTATAGGTGAAAAAGATTGGAGTTTGATTAATTGTATTATCATATTTAAGAAGTGAGGGGCCACTACTGAAGTATTGATAGAAGGGACATTAAGTGATTTTGTTGGGTAGTCAAATTGGAGATGCGTATAGCCTAAGCCTATAGGCATCATGGAAACAAATACCAGAAAGTTTCCCTATACGTAAAGCATTTAAAGACTATTCCCAAAGGAGTTTTACTCTTTTATTAGCTTGTCGATAAGTTATTATTAGTTTATTAGCGAATGTCTTATGATATTTCATGTCAGGTGCAAAAATTCATATCAAATAACCTTCATGAAAAAAACAAAAACGTTTGATAATTTTACTGATTTAATATTTACGTGAATGTAAATAATTTTTATAATTTTAAATTTTTTAAATATTTTTTATAATTTTTTTAAAATTAATTAAACGCTGACATATTATTCATGTCACGTCAACAAAATTAAAAAATATTAATTTACACTTAGATAAGTCTATAACTTTTAATTTACACTTAAATACATGTGATAGATAAATATTTGTAAAGCGCTTGCTTAAATACATGTGATAGATAAATATTTGTAAAGCGCTTGTAATCTAATTTAAAACTAGTCTGAATTGAAGGCTTAAGCATTATTTTTTGTCACGGTTCAACTATATATATTTTTAATTTGGGTGTTGTTATTTATTTTTAAAATTTTTTATTGATTTACTTGATGTTATCTTATTAATGATGTCTCGAGGATGGTAGCTATTTTATCACTAATATCATATTCAAAAATCGTAAAATATTTATAGATATCTAGAACATATCCATTAATTGATGTTAATTTATATATTCTTGAAACTCTTACATTCCATGTTTAGAATTTACTTTAAAAGATAAATTTAGTGTTCTTATATAAGAATAAACTGATCTAAGGCGACTTCTCTTATTTATATAAAAAAAACATTTACAAATATTGAAAATTGCTTATTTATAATTATACTAAAAAAATCTTAGGTGTTGGTGCGAAATCAATTAAAACTCTAATAATAATATACTGTGGTGACGTATTTATCACTCACCATCCATAAATCGCAAACATTCTTAAATTACAAGACTAATCAAGAAAGGTATATTAAGTAATTGCCATATCAAAGTATACAATCGTAAATTTATGTAATAAGAAAATAGATGACTCATTTTCATTTCTTGTTAGTTACTATTCTTTAAATCATTTGATTTTTTTTAATAAAAACAATCAATTAAATCATTTGATCCTTTAAGTTAGGTTATGTACATAAGTTAATTTTAATTTGAGAATAAATATTATTATATTTACTGATATTAAAGGGTTTAGTACTAATAAAGGCTTATTTTCGAAATTATTTACGGAAATGAGCTGTAATTCAAAAAATAATAACGGGTATCGATCGAAAACCCAAAAACACGCTGACGTGAATGCGCTTTATTAAAAAGTGCTGACGAGGACGCACTTTTGGCCGTGTAATCCCCAACGGTCACCTCCAATGGCCGTTTAAAAATCTAACTATTGGGCCTAGGAAAAAAAAAGTATAAAATCCCCCAACCCATTTTTTCACCAATTTTATTATTCTTCCAATTTTCTCTTTAAATTTATCAAAAAAGCTCTCAAAGCTCTCTAATTTTTTATTTTTGTTTGAATTACTATTATTATTTTTTTATAATTTCTAAGAAATTTGATCGTGTTAGCAATGGCCTAGTAATTAATTCGTCTCGATGATAAATATATTTTCGTCGACCAAATACAATTGGTAAGGGTTAATTTCATTTTTTTAATATTATTTAATTTTTTATTTCGATTTTATAATTTAATTAATATTTTTATTTTTTTTATAATAGTCAATAGATCGAGTGTTACAATATTTTATTCGTAATCTACCTGGTCCTCCATCACCGTTGATTGAAAATTACTTGAGGGAAGCGGGTTTTTAGCACGTGGCCAGTATAGGCTGGGGGTGCAAGTTGGACCCAAAACTCATCAGCGTGTTTGTAAAGAGGTGAAGACCCGAGACACTCATATTCTATCTTCCATGTGGGGAGTGTACCATCACTTTAGAGGTCATGCAATTACAGGTAGGGTTACCGGTGGATGGGTCCGTCCTCACCGGGTCCGCTCAATCTATTGATTGGGGAGCCATATGTTACGATCTTTTGGGTGTGATTCTGGATATTATTTATGAAGGTCGAATCGATATGCCATATGTTACGATCTTTTGGGTGTGATTCTGGATATTATTTATGAAGGTCGAATCGATATGGGCTGGTTACGAGAGACATTCCTAGTGTTGGGGGATGATTCGATTGAAGTACAAAGAGTACAAAACGCTCGGGCGTACATCCTTCAGATCCTCGAAGGTTATCTGATGTCAGACAAATCACGAAACCTCGTACATCTAATGTGGCTGCTGAAACTCATCGATTTTAGAAAGGCTGGCGAACTCAGTTGGGCATCTGCCGTATTGGCGACATTGTACCGGGAGATGTGTTGGGCGACGCAACCAAATATAATCAAAATCAGAGGTTGCCTCTCACTGTTCATGGGCTCAGTTTTGCTTTCTATTTTTACGTCCTCGAGTGGACCACCCGTATACATTCCCACTCGTAACAAGGTAAAATTTATATTAGATTTTACAATTATTAAATAGATTTAAAATAAAATTTTATGCTAAAATTTTATTTAAATAGGTAGAACTATTCGCCGAGTTACAGGGGAATACCTACTGCTCTTGAAGATATACGACTTCTATTAGACCAACGGTTGGAAGCGCATGTAAGTATTTATTTCATTTTGAACTATATATACATAACATAGTCGATTTCGTATTTCGTATTATGTATATAACTAATATTTTTATCACGTTCATATAGTTTCAATGGACACCATATGAGCATTTGACAATTCAAGCAGTAATTTCGAATGAATTCCTACACAATCTGAACATCTGGCACGTTAGAGTCCCATTGGTCAACTACGCTACCGTCAAGATGCACTAGACGGATAGAGTGTTGTGGCAATTCAGGTTCTGACAACTGATTCCCGTGGCACCTAAGGTGCTTGATGATGAGCACAAAATCAACTTACAGCGATTGGATACGCATTGGTCACTCTTCCAATCGGAATATGTTGAAATGTACCTACTTGCGAACAGATTATCGTTCCAGAGTTAGCGTGCAATCCGGATAACATGTCATGGTTTAGGATCCATGGCAAGCCACATTTTCTCTTGGAAGAGGAGAGGCGTCATGAAATCCGTTCGAAAGGGAACGATAGGGCCCTTTAAATCCAATGACAATGGATGACGAGGCGGGCCCATCAACAGCGTCCACGCAATCACCGGCCCTAACAGAGCAAGCGACGATGCCCACACCACATCCCCTTCAGATTATGCAAGGCGCGTATCCTAACCCTTATGTGTATCATTTTTCCGTTCTTATGCCAGGTTGGAAATGGCCCGATGCATCTCATTTCCTGATGACTCTGAGTCAACCGACGATATATAGGCCATCATCGCAGGAGCAACCACACAAGGCACCGTCGGGGAGCTCAACTCATTTCCAATCCCCATCGCCGTATAAGATTCAAGCCGGTTACGCTCATTCGCCGTGGGTGATGCAAACACCTTCGCGATCTTTGTTCTATCAAGGTGGGTCATCTTCCCAACACCCAGAACCAGAAGCTGATCCCGAACAACTACAGCCCTGGACGGAAGCTTAACCAAGAAGGAATTCAGAGCGTAACCGTTGACCACCTCCATGTGACACTGATTCTGATAGACACATGCATTGATTTATTTTTGAATATTTTTGTACAAAATATTTTTATATTGTTTCATTTAATAAAATAAAAGTTCTTTTGAATATTTTTGTACAAATATATTACTGGCTGTGTATCCTACTTAAAGCGTTTTTTCAAAAAAAAAAATCCATTTCGTCAAAATAATTTTTTCAGAACACATCACGTTAAATTTATTTTTTCAAAACACATATTGTCAAAATTATTTTTCCCATAACAATACTTAGGAATTAAAAAAAATTAAACCCTAAAACCCTAAACAATTAAAAATAATACCCTAATTTAATTTTTTACAAACCCTAATCAAACTCAAAAACCCTAAACCTAGGTCTTAAACCCAGTGCGGATTGCATGGCCAAAAGCGCATCCTCGTCAGCGCTTTTTACTAAAGCACGTCCACGTCAACGTGCTTTTGCCTGACATAAGAAAAAAAATGCTAACGTGGAAGCGTTTTTCTAGATTTTCCCCTAAAAACTCGTCCATATTATCGTGCTTTTGAGTTTTCGGTCCACACCTGTTATTATTTTTCGAAACAGTCCATTTTCATAAGTAATTTTGAAAATGAGCCTTTATTGGTACTAACCTCGATATTAAAGGATTAGATTTTTATTTATTTTTATTACAAAGTTAGAACGGGATTAGATCACTTGGTCATTGAGATATCAATAAAAATTGGCAAATTTATAAAATAATCATTTTAACCCTCAATTTAATTTTTCATTTTTTTTAGCCATTAACTTACGTTTTATAAAAATTATTTTTTAAAAATAAAAATCATTAAATTTATTAAAAAGTATAAAAAGTATAAAAAGTATATTTTTTTAAATTTAAAAATTAATTAAATGTTAACATGTCATCCATGTGCAATCCACGTGTATGCCACATCAGCAAAGTTTAAAAACATTAATTTTTCTATCCATTTTGAGATGAGTTGACAAAAATACAAGTTTAAAGGCTAAAAAAAAGAAAAATTAAATAGAAGGCTAAAATGACTTTTTATAAAGTTAGAGAACCCAAATAAATTATTATGCCTAAAAAATTTAAATAATACTCTTTTATATTGTTGACAAATCTCTATTATTGAATATTATATATATTAATTAAAATATAGTGTTGTCAAAATTAAGATAAATTAATCAGATGAATTAATTGAAATAAGAAATCGAATTTAAACTATATAATAAGAGATATACAAATTTTTATGAATGGAAGAATTATGATTTTTTTTATATTTTTATTTAATTATTGTTGAATTCAAATTGAATAATTTAAGTGCTCTAATCATTAGTTCAATTTTTGTAAAATTATAAAAAATTTATTAACTTATTATGCTAAACCTAATTAATCATAATATGTTTGATGTAAGAAATAAGATTAATAAATTTATAGATTTTGTTCACCATTATTTATTTCCTTCGTCTCTCCGCGTCCATTGAGAGTCATGAAGATAACCAAAGGAGGCAAGCTTATGAAAACGAAGTTAGAGAGTAAATAAATAAATAAAGGATTCAATTTTAATTTAATGATATGATGATAGATTTAAGGATTTAATTTTTTTTATTAATTTGGCTATTATTATTTTAGTTAAATTTGACTATCTATTTTTTAAAAATAGTTAAATTTGACAATTAATCTTTTTAAAAAAATTGAATTAGAATTTTTAACGAAAATATTGATTAAACTATTTAAATTTTAAACCTAATAGCCGACATGATAATTCACATTTATTTTATATAAAAAATTTTAAAAATTTTAAAAATTTAAAATTATTTATTAAAGTGGTGTATAAAATAAATAGCATCATTTCAACCTAAAGTATAAATAAACTGATTAAAAACATAAAAGCCAAATGGATAAAAATTAATTAAAATTTGTAAAAGGAATGGGATTAGACGGTAAATTAACCTCTAAGAAGCTGGATTTTTCTGACTAGGTTTACAAGATTCCTTTCCACAGCGATAATTACGATTTGTACCCAATTTTTTTTAATACTATAAAAAGAATCTAAAATATTTTAATTCCTTTTCTTTATTGAATCACGAAATTAATTACTTACAAAAAAAAAAAAAAAGTAAAAAAGAAATTATAAAGCAACACATTCAACAGTCGCAGCTGCCAACCGCACTATATAAGGCAAAGTATGAAGCAGCCTTCTTCCCACTGTCTTCATCTTCTTCTTTGTTTGCCACAGAGTATTGAGAAAAATCTCTTTGTTTCAATCCCTTATTTGCTAATATGTTGCTTCTTACAGATCTTGTTAACCTTAATCTCTCCGACTGCACTGACAAAATCATTGCTGAATACATATGGTCGGTCTCTCATGATATACTCACTCCCCTTCACCTTTCAAGCAAAAAAATCACTTCAAATATCTCATTAATATGCTTAACTTAATGTTACCGTAAATGGGTGTTTCTCTTTTTGGTTTCTAGTTTCTTTTGTTCATTCTCTGTTTCAAGAATGTTCCAGTTTCTAAGTTAATAACTGCGTCTTTTCGTGAATATATTTGTAACTTAAAAGAGTTCAAAATATTAGCTTTTGATAATCTAAAAGATGGTTTTGTTTCGGTAACTTTTGTTATCGTTTCAGCTTTCTCTGGAAACTATGCTTTATTTCTTATATATTTATTTTATGTTTGTTGAATAGGATCGGTGGATCTGGGATGGACCTCAGAAGCAAAGCAAGGGTAATTGATTTTTTGCCTCTTCTTTTGGAAGTTTTTGGTTTTCATTACTTTCTAATAATATATCAAGTTTTTCTTCTTTTTTTTTTTGGTTATTTAAAGACACTTTCTGGTCCTGTAAACGACCCTTCAAAGCTACCCAAATGGAATTATGACGGTTCCAGCACAGGTCAAGCCCCTGGTGAAGATAGTGAAGTGATCCTATAGTATGTTTTCTTTTCTTCTTTGGCTCTCTTATATTTCTCCTATTTATTGATTTTATTATTTTTATCATCAAGTCCTCAAGCTATCTTCAAAGACCCATTCAGGAGGGGCAACAATATTCTTGTAAGTTTCTGTTTCATCTTTGGGCTAAAAAAAAATGAAATTTTTGGAGTGATGATTTGCATATATCATGGAATTGATTTTCTTTGAACTCTAATGATTGAGTCAGGTTATGTGCGATGCTTACACACCAGCTGGTGAGCCCATCCCCACAAACAAGAGATGCAACGCTGCCAAGATATTTAGCCATCCCGATGTTGCTGCTGAAGAGCCCTGGTAGTCCTATTTCCAATGATAGGTTAAACTATTTTCCAGCTGTGTGAGTTAATGTTGATTTGCTTTGAAACAGGTATGGAATTGAGCAAGAGTACACCCTATTGCAGAAAGATGTTAAGTGGCCAATTGGATGGCCTCTTGGTGGCTACCCTGGACCTCAGGTACTCTTTTCTTTCTTTCATTCAAAGCAATGTTCAGAAATCTCCCCTGAAAGTCAAACTGGTGGAATGATGTATGTTGAACTTAGACGACTTTTAGTTGTTGATTCAATCCATCGTGCTTCAAAGGTTTATTTTAGAGGATTTATGTAAGTTTACAGATGTCAAGTTGGTGAAGATTCCCCTTCAGAAACGACATACAAATTTACTTTCAAATGTCACCATGTGGACGGATGATATTACTAGCACGTGATTGCTCTTTTTTACTTGCCTTGAACATGTATGTTTTAAGAAAGATAAAAATCTTGGGTATGATTTTGTTTTTTGGGTTATTTTGTTGACAGGGTCCTTACTATTGCGGTGTTGGTGTGGACAAAGCCTATGGGCGTGACATTGTGGATTCTCATTACAAAGCATGTTTATATGCTGGGATTAATATCAGTGGCATCAATGGAGAAGTGATGCCCGGACAGGTAGAATGATTGCATAATACTCTGCTATGTTTCTCAGTTATTGAGTATGTTTAAGCTTAATCTGTCTTCATCTTTTTAACAGTGGGAATTTCAAGTTGGTCCGGCAGTTGGCATTTCTGCCGGAGATGAGTTGTGGGTTGCACGTTACATTTTGGAGGTAATCTAGCATGCTTGAGTTAAGATTACTCAAACTCGGGTCCTTGGTCATCACATCCACACGAGTATTGGACACAAATACTTGAAGAAAAATGAAAAATCAGAGTGACATAGTTATCAAGAGGTTTGCTTCAACTGTTTTAAGTTAATTTGATCTATGTTTGTGAATTACAGAGGATTACAGAGATTGCTGGAGTGGTGCTCTCCTTTGATCCTAAGCCAATTCAGGTTAGACTTGTTGGTTCCATTAGCTTTTCTTTTGCTCCATATCAACAAGCGGTCTTAGTCTTACAGTTTTTTTTTTTTTTTAAATGTTGTTTGATCCCAGGGAGACTGGAATGGTGCCGGCGCTCACACAAATTACAGGTACCATTTGAATCTACTTTGAGAAGTTAATGGAAGAAACTGATTAATTAAGTACTTTTTATTATTGTTATTTCCTAATTGTGAAGTTCATATGATGTTTTAGTACGAAATCCATGAGAAGTGATGGAGGCTACGAGGTTATCAAGAAAGCAATTGCAAAGCTTGGGCTAAGGCACAAAGAACACATTGCTGCCTATGGAGAAGGCAACGAGCGCCGTCTCACCGGCCGGCATGAGACCGCCGACATCAACACTTTCTTATGGGTAAAAAAATGAAACCACCTTTGACATCTTCTATATAACATCATAATATCTGATTTCTCTGGATTGTTTACATCCAATAGGGTGTTGCAAATCGTGGGGCATCAATTCGTGTTGGGCGGGACACGGAGAAAGCCGGAAAAGGGTATTTCGAAGACAGGAGGCCAGCATCGAACATGGATCCGTACGTTGTCACGTCCATGATTGCAGAAACCACCATCCTGTGGAAACCATGAGGGGAAGCCCATGTTTGGGATGCTGTTTCCAGGGTAGAAAGAAAGGAAAGAGCCAAAGTGTTTGTTTTGTTCCCTCCAGTAGGATACACTCATTTCATTGCACTTAGTAATTAGGTCATGGTTGCCCTTGCTTGGATTTGAGGTAGAAAGGGTTGTTTCTACTGCTTTCTTGCAATTACGGTTAATCTTGTGTTAAATAAAGGAGAATGCATTTATTATTATTATTAATAATGAAGGGCTAGATTTTGAGTTTCAATATCACCTATTTATTTCTCTTTGTTTTATTACACTAATTTAAGAAACAAAAACTAAGTATAAAATTTTCAATGTATGAAACTTGAAGAACTACCTTCAAACTTAAAATTGCATAAACCCAAAATGAAAAATAAGGAAGTTAAAAGCATAGGAAGGAAGAACTATGAGGTAGTAAATTCAATAGTTCCAGGAAACATTTTTCCAAACAGAAATCCAGGAGAAGCCGTACCAGTTAGATCCATTCCAACTATTACTCACTACCCACTTCCCCAACACCTTCCTGAACTAGCCGTATTTCCATGCGTTGAACTTCCATCCTAGTGACATTCCAAGTATCAGTCCACCTCCATATCCTGTCAATACTATTTTCCATTCAAACTTTATCACGCTCCACATTCCTTCATCTTCAGCTTCATCCCAACCCAAATGAGTCGATGCTGGAACCTCAGGATTTCCACATGTTTCAGTCAAAGGGTACCCACACAATCCTGAATTTCCTTCATATGAATCGTTGTTAAATGTATTAAACTGTGCTCCTTGAGGTACTGCCCCTTCAAGCTCGTTATAAGACACGTTGAAGACTTCAAGGAAGTTAAGTTTGGATAGCTGGGGAGGGATTTTTCCCCACAGCTTATTTCGAGAAAGGTCCAAAGATTCAAGGTTCGAAAGTTCCCCCAAAGATAATGGAATTCTACCACTGAGTTTGTTGTTTGACAAGTTAAGCATATGAATCAGCTTCAACTCACCAATGGCTTCTGGGATTTCACCTTCCAACTCGTTGCTTGACAAATCAATAGCTGAGATGGAATCTGGAACTTTATCATATTTCAGGTCCAGGCCTTTCATTGCCAATGTAACTGTGTAATTGTAATAATCATACCACACATTTTCTCTGTTCTGGAAGCTTGTGTTTGCAAACATGTAGGGTGAAAACGAGTTGTTGGTACTGTGAACTTTCATGGCATTCCAAACATCGAAGTAGTCAGACGGCAACTTACCTCTTAAATGATTGTTGGAGAGGTCAATTACTTGCAACTTGGAGAAGTCTGATTTGGTCTGAGGTTTCCCTATCACACCATGCAATCTGTTGGATCTCAAGATGAGAACCTTGAGTTTTGGAAGACCACCTAACCAATGAGGAAAGCTATCATTTATCAGATTGTTCCCAAGAATTAGTTCCTCTAATTGGGTACAATGGGCTAGTGATCTTGGAATTTTCCCTTGCAATTGATTTTGGCTCAAGTCCATCGTTGTTAACCTGCAGTTCTTGGTAAATGTTGGAGGAATAGCACTGATGAAGTGATTACTTTGAAGGCTGAGAACTTCAAGAGAGTTAGTCAGATTGGCCAAGCATGGCGGTAGAGTCCCAGTCATATTGTTATTGGACAAATCCAAGACAACTAGAGAAGGAAGATTGCAGAACATTGGTTCGATTTCTCCCGACAGCATGTTATTTGAGACTTTATAGGAGCTGATGGAAGGCGGTGGATGGGGCAATGATCCTTGCAACATGTTGGATTCAAGGTTGAAATCCTTCAAGTTACTCCATGGAAGAACTGCAGGAAGCTTCTGAAATATAGATCCTGTCAGAGAATTGAAGCCCAAATTTAAGTACTGGAGATTTTGTTTTCCCACGCCCCAGAACCAATTTGGGATTTGGCCATGAATTTTGTTCTCAGCAAGTTCCAAAATCTCCAACTCATCTTGACTACGTAGAAAACTTGGGAACTCAGATAAGTTGCATGAAGCCAATCCTAGAAGCTTCAACTTTGGAGGGGCGACATTGATGCTGACATTGGTGAGCAAGGACAAGTAGTTACCTGAAAGTTGGAGTCTGGTGAGAGTTTTAAGCTCAAGAAAGGACTGCAACTTGAGAGTTCCATTTAGATGATTTGTATGCAGATAAAGAAGCTCAAGATTCTGGAGGTTGAAGATTGATTCTGGTATGGGACCACCCAGATAATTGTCCTGGAATTTTATCTCAGTTAGCTTGGTGAGGCTTCCAATCCAAGGTGGGATCTGACCATCTAGTCCATTGTCATAAAGATATAACCAAGTGATTTGTGTCAAATTTTGGAGAGACGATGGGATTTGACCAGTTAAATTGGTTTTGGACAAGTCCAAGTATGTGAGATTGGTTTGTGTACCAATCCAAGACAAGTTTCCCTGGACGAAACTGTTGGTGGCAAGGGACAGATAAAAAAGCTGAGTAAGGTTGGATAAGGAAGAAGGGATCTGCCCCGAAAATTTATTATCAGACAAAACCAAAATCTGCAGTTGATTTAGGTGTCCAATTGAAGAAGGAATAGGTTGGGAAAAGTTGTTATAAGAAAAATCAAGATTTTTGAGTTGAGTAAGGCCACCAAGTGAGTACGGTAGCTTCCCAAAAAAATGGCAGTGGCTAATGTCCAAATATTCCAAGGACTTGAAGTTCCCGATCGACTCCGGCAGCTGTCCGGAAAACCTCGTGTTTGCTAGGCTTAATTTCGAAAGAGAATGATTTTCCTGAACATCGGGTAAAGATCCACTAAGTTCCTGATTGGACTCCAGGCTGAGAAGCTCAAGATTTGGTAACTCAAAAACTGCAGTGGGAAACTTACCACGCAAATCACAGTTTGATAGTATCAAAACTGTCAATGAATAAAAATTTGCTAACATATTAGGTACCGAGGAAGAAAGTGTGACATCAGTGAGATAAAGTTGTCTGAGATTGGTTAAGTTGTGAAGCAGAGACCTCAACCCTGGTTTCCGAAGCTTCAATGGGTTTCCCGAAAGATCAAGAAGCTCTAGTTTTGATAGCTCTAGGATTTCCAATGGGACCTGACCAGAAAAGTTGGAGAAAGAAAGGTCCAGATACGTCAGGCTTGAGAGGTTGTTGATCCCTGAAGGGATTTCAGAGTTAATGAAGACATTGTCAGCAAGACTAAGGCGTTGCAGGTGAGGAAGACGGAAGAGGGTGGTGTTGGAATTGATTGAACCATAAAGATAACTGCTATTAAGTTCGAGGACGACTACATGACCGGTGATGTTGTCGCACTCCACCCCATTCCATGAACAGCAATCAACACTTGGGTCCTCCACATTCCAGGATTCGGTTTTCGGATAGGCATCGGGACTGCTTGAGGCAGAATGTTTGATGATAAAGCTTTGCTTGAAATGCAACAACGCTGAGCGCTCATCAGGGTGACACAAGGGCTTTACTGAACAAACTAGAGAAAACAATAGGAGTAAAGCAAGCAGGATGAGGTGAAAAGCTGAGCCCATAGTAAAAAAAGTGAATGGATCTGCCATGAAAATGAGTTGGTTACTGACTATTTATTGACAATCGAATTGGTTCCAAGACTTGGATACGTGAAGACTATGTTTAGTCTTAAATTTGTTTGTCGATAGACCATGTAAAAATTCCAAAAAGGTTGGGACACTGTGCAGTTGCCGTGCCTACCAAACACCTTCTTAACAACGTATTCTTATCAGTTCAAATCGAGTTGTCCACTTCAGCATGTTACACGTTTAAACAACTTTTGCCTATCACTATTCATTTTAACCACAATAGACCTAGTCAAATTTTTTTCTTTTTTTTGCTGCATTGGTCAAATTTCGATTTTAATTTCTAGACTACACCCAAATTTAAAATTATATAATAATAATTAAATTTTAATTTTAATCTCTATGCTACACTTTAATTTTTAATATAATTTGATATAAATAGAATTATATATCAAAAAGTTGTCACGTATAGTGGATGTATAAACATATTTGATTAAATATTAAGTATAAATAATTGAGGTCCGACATCTTTTTGCTGCATTGAAACCGTCAATCTTATATGTTGGTTGTATTGTATAAAATTTCAATTATAATAAAAAATTATATTTGTTAAATATAATGTCTGTGATGTATTATAGGCTATAGTGTCAAAGAATCTTGGACCCAATCTTAAAGCAAATACAGTAGATTACATGGACCCTTGGATTTGCCGTGAAACTGGGAGGAAGCTGCCTACTTTATTATTATTATTATTATTATTATTATTATTCTTCTTCTTCTTCTTCTTCTTCTTCTTCTTCTTCTTCTTCTAAAACTTTAATGAGTTAATAATAAATTAATTTAATTAATAATATTTAGTTATTTAAGGAAAAAATGTTGTTGACCAAAATCTTTTTGTAATGATGTCATTTTCTATTAATGAATTTTGCTTAGCAAAATACATATGCTTTTTAAAAAATTTAAAAAATAAAGACAAATAATTAAATTGTTATAAATATTTTATCAAGTGGATGTCCATCAAAATAAAGATAAGTTTTGATGTACTTTAAAATCTAGTAGTCATTAGAAGTTGATCTCTATTTCATTTATACTTCTTATGCTTATAAATAGATATTTTGGATAAGTTTTGTAAATATTCCGGTTGATCAATAAAATACACTCTCTTTTTCTCTCCCATTTTCTTTGTTATTTACTTTCTGTCTTTTATTTTATAACATGTTATCAGCATGATTCTCTTTTATTTTATAATATGTCACTCCAAATCTGTTGCTCAAGTTGTTGTCAATTGCCTTCTAGAGCTATTACAATTTTAGTGTTCAATTGAGGCCTGCGCACTATGGGTAAACATTGGAGCCTTTAACCACTCAGTGCTCGTGATAATAGCCAGAGTGGTGACAATGATGTTAAATATCTTTAGGTATATTTACTATGATTTATTTATTATATCATGTTTATTATAATTGGAGACTAATCATGACAACATGAATAACAATAACAACATGAATAGATAGATTCTGATTTGAAATCCACGTATATTTGCGATGGTGATTATGAAATTAAAAAAAATCCATTGGGACGTTTATAAGTTTGTCCTAGTAAATCTATTGCATTCACCGAAGTGAACGCAAGTATAAAAGAAAATAAAAACCAATATTACTCCAATATTTAGTAGTACCAAATTAGTTGAAAGCTCCAGAAGAGCTAATATATTACAATCTTGTGATGATTAATTCATTGGTTTTAAAATATATTCATAATGGATCTCATATTGAGATTGTGAATGAGGAAAATATTATAATTCATATGAATCAAAAGAGGATTGAATTATTTATTACTCTTGTTATTAAATTGAATTGACTATGATTATCTTTGTGATCTTTTTTTTTTTGTCATCATCTCCATTAAGGGGCTGAAAGCAAAATATTTGATTGAGAAAGATCTACTTATGAGCAATAAAATATGATAATTCTATCTAAAGCTCGTTATGGTTGGATGCACTTGAAGTTGCAAGTTCTTAATTAAAATTACGTTGAAAAATATTACTGATGAGAACTTGCAAGAGAGAAAACTTATGTACGAAAAGTCATTGGTTATGTATCTATTGTACACATGGAAAATAAGATCCACTCTCAGAGTTTTCTATTAATAGATTTTGATTGGATTCAAAGTCTACTACTCGAGTTTAATTTGCTTACTTCTTGATAAAATTGTCAAGACTCAACGTAGAAAAAAATATTTTGACATATTCCCTAAAGCAAATATTACATATAATTGTTTAAAATTTATATTTATTTTGTTGACCTAGTGATATTATAGACTTCACATTGATTTAGACATTTCTAATAGTAAATGTCACAATAATACTTATATGTGGATACAAAGTAAAAGGAATGTAAGTAAGATTATCAATTTGTCCATTCTGGATCATATATGATGCGAAAATTAATTGAGAATTAATATGGACATTCATTAAAGAACCAGAAGATCCTTTAATTTAAAGAATTCTCATTTGTTTCTTGTTATCAATGAAAATTACTTATTAGAAACTTCCTAGCTAAAGTTAAGATTTAATGACTTGCATTTCTGAATTAAATATGGGCCCATTCATCCACTATGTGGATGGTTTTGAAATTATATGATTTTGGTAGATGCATCTACAAAATAATCACATATGTGTTATCAACTTGCAACCTATTGTTTGCAAGATTGATTGTTTAAATAATTAATTTCAGATCATGTAATTAAGACAATTCATCTTGCTAATACTGATGAGTTTATATCTTAGTCTTTTATTGATTGAGTTTGAATTTATTTTTATTTTTTTGTAAAATTTTGTTATTTATGCGCATAATGGTTTAGAGAAATTATTGATTGAACGCCTCTGACTAATATCTAAAACATTACTTATGAGAATTAAACTTCTTTTTTCAACATGAGATTATGTTGATTTACATGTTCTATGCATCAAGCCAATAAGTTATAAATACTCGCCATTACAATTAATTTTTGGTTAAGAGCTAAATATTTCTCATCTTTAAATTTTTGTGTGTGCGTATATGTTCCAATTGCTCCACCACAACAAAGATGAGTGAATACTCAAAGAAAGTTGGGAATATATATTAATTACGGGCATCCTTGTATTATTATATGTTTTAAATGTATTGGAGATTCAATTATGACATGATTTATGATTACTATTTTGATTTGATAGTTTTCCGGACATTAAGGGGAGAGAAATAATAACTTGAAATGAGTTAGGGGGAGAGTAAGTTGAACTAGAAGTTCAACAAGGATAATCCATTACAAGTTCCAAATATGAAAATTCTCATAAAAGAAAATAATAAATCTAGATGGTCATATAATGAAGGCGGGTGCTCCAGAAAAGACCCAAGACATAACTAATTAGTAAAACTCCAGAAGAGATTCAGGTACCTAAAATTGAAGATTAAAATAGTGAAAATAAGAGATCTTGATAAGTTATGTCATTTGAGAAAATGTCGAACCAATAATAAAAATGGTCAACAATGGTTTTACATGCAATATTATTGTTGAAATAATAAAATAAAAGGAGGATCTTGAATAAATCTATTGAGAAATATAGATATGGAATAGATTGGTCAAAATAGAAAAATGTAACTCAAATTCGTGGTGTTTTTGGACCAGCAGTCCAAATATCTAAAGGTATAAAGCCAGTGAGGATACAAATGAAGTAGTTTGGCAAAAAACGAAATAAAAATATGAATTTTCGCTAAGTCTTAGCATTGATTATTAAAAGATATAATATTCTTTTATGGTGGATGCAATAATTTTTAGATATATTATTAAACTGATAGTTCATAAAAGATTTAATTTGCGTCTAATGGTTGTTGTTACAACCTTTTTATAAATCACTATATAGTAAAGTTTATATTAAAATCCTTAAAGGATTTAGAACTCTAGAAGCATATTGAAATTATTGGGAAATTGTTCATTTATATGAATTGAAATAATTGAACATATGTGGTAAATTTGACTTAGTGAATAATAGTTTAAGGAGGATTATAAAATGATCCAAAATACCTATTTATGTTTTTATAGAAGAACCATGATTAAAATTTGCTATAATTATTGTTGAAACTCCTGAATAGATCAAAATATATTTCCCCCAAATTTCTCTCACTCGTGACTTTCAAAAGAATGGTGATATAAATTTGAAAAGCTAGTATTCAAGATTGAATACGTAGAATATGTGATATTATGTTATATTTTCATAAGAGGGAGTAAATACGCGCTGTAATCTTTTTTCCTTAACCAAGGTTTTGTCCCATTGGGTTTTCCTGATAAAGGTTTTTAACGAGGCAACTTGTAATAGAAGACTGTATACTCTTTTTCCTTCATTAGGTTTTTATCCTATAGGGTTTTTCATAATAAGGTTTTAACGAGGTACATTATCTACGAATGGACATCCAAGGAGAAGTGTTATGAATATCTTCTTAAGTGAATGTCCGTCAAGATCAAGATAAGTTTTGATGTACTTTAAATTTTAATAGTCATTAGAATTAGATCTCTACTTCATTTATACTTCTTATGCCTATAAATAGAGACTTTAAAGAAGCTTTGTAAATATTCCGATTAATCAATAAAATACACTATCTCTTTTGCTATCCCATTTTCTTTGTTTATTACTTTTTGTCTTTTATTTTATAACATAAACATAATTTTGTATAGATGTTATAGATATTGTTGGGATCCATCTCAAAATTGTTTTGCTAGGTATCACTAACAATTTCAACAGCAAAAGACTTGGTCAAGAAAATTAATTTATTTTTTCCAAAAAGTGATAAAAGAAAAAAATCACTCTAGTGTAATGGTAGAACTTGGGTGCAATGTTAGCGCATTACATTTCAAAGAAGAAAATATGTGCTTGAATATTAGAGAGCAAATTGTCGGGGTAGCCTTAATCCTTTAACTTTGAACTAGTCCATAAAACTGACGTAAAAAAATAAAAATAAAACAAATTATTAATATTATTATTTGTATTTTTTAGGTTTAATGTACACTTTAATTCCTAAAGTACCGCTTTTCTATAACATCCTCAAAATTCCTTGGTCGAAAATAATATGAGATAGATTTTAAGTGAAATAATATATAAAGAAAGTAAATGATAAGGGATGTTAGAGAAAAATGAAATAAGAAATATGTTGTGAAATATTAATTTAAGCTAAGGACTAAATCATAAAAATATGAAAAGGTATGTGGTCTAAGTGTAAATATTTAACATGTGAGGGTTAAAGTATAGATATGAAAAAGTTGAAAGGTCAATAATGCAAATATCTTAAAGGTGGAAGAGTCTAGAAAATAAGAATAAGGACTAAATTGAATAAATGGACAATTATCAGGGACTAAATCATAATTTTACCAAATTAAGTGATGTCAATGATGAAATTTTTAAGGATTATAAAGGACAAAATAGTCAATTAGAATGAAAGAGAATTCTAAAGTGTATTGATGACATGAAAGATATTTTAATGATATTTTTAATTAAATAGTTAGATAACTGTAATAATATTAATATTTTATTAGAAAAATTTAGTATAAAAAGGGAGAAAAGATGAAGAGAAATCATCATCCTTCCATGTTCCAACGTGAGTGAGAGGGCTAGAGAAGAAAGTTTATTTTTCTTACAATTTGGACCGACTCGATGATTAACTAATTGCGAATTATCGAAATGATGCATATAGATATAATTGCAATCACTAAAGCCTAATAGTATATGTCCGATTAGTCCTTCCGCTAGCTCAACAAAAGCTCGATCGGACTGCATTTGAATTAGAAGAAAATTCTACGACTTTGGGAATAATTTAATTGAGCCGATTTATTCGATATGAAATTAAATTAGGTGGTCGTAAGAATTGTTCAACTAGAGAATTTGATTAGAGAATTTTCTTGAAAAATTAATTTGGAAAATCTAAGTGGTTTTTGTAAAAATTAATTTTGATCAAGTAAAATTAAATTAATCAAATTAATTAAAATTAATATGATATTTTTGAAAGTTAATTTTCAGGTCAGACAATTGGCCCAATGAGTAATTGAACTTGAAAGTTGGACCCGACGTCGTAAATTATACTCGGGAGCCCAAAATAGAGACCAAGACCCAAAAACTGGTCGAACTGGGCCTGGTATGTGAAACTGGGCCAAAGGCCCAACCGGTGGCAAGACTGAACCGGTTGGGTCGTCGTTGGCCTAGACCAAACCGGTAGTAGCCGAATCAGCTCGGGGTGTCGTAAGGGTGTCACACCTGCATTACTACATACGACGATGCAGGTGGCCGGCGGCGGTTGGTCGCTGGTTGTTGAGCAGTGGAAGAGTTACATTCCTATTGAAATTCCACAGAGAATTTGATTTCAGACTAATTATTCCAAAAATAATATTATTTTAATAGTTTAATATTAAATTTAATTTAATACTTATCTAAATAGTATTTTATTAATTTAATATTAAAGTGATTATCTTAATATTAAATTTAATTTAATGTTTACCTTGTAGATAAACATTCTATTATTTTAATAAGAATTAATACTAAATTTAATCTAATATTTATAAATATTATATTAAGTTTAATATTAAAGTGATTAAATTTAATCATGGTTGAACTCTCTAAACTCTCCCTATATAAAGAAAGCATTGGGTCATTATTTACACACACTTGAATTTAAGAGAAAGTTAAAGAGAAAATTCTCTGAAGAGATTATTCCAGAAAATTTCTAGAGATATTTTTCTGATTTACAACTTGACCCAACAGTTTAGAAAAATTACAAAATTACCCAATTGGTAATGTTTGTAAAAATTTTCTGATCTGAAGCGAGCCTACACTTGGCAGACGTGAGCTTGAAGATAGAGGAGAAGACTACTCAGTCGAAGTGCTCGTCCTAGTCTAATAAAAAAATGTACAATTTTGATTAAGTGTTTATTACTTTAGATATCACAACCAAGATCTTGCTTGGAAAGAAATTTAAAACTCTAATTTTTCTCTAATTTTATTTTCCACTACATTTTCCAAACCCATTTTTTTCAATAGTCTCAGCAGCAATTTTGATGTCTCGCCATAACCGCGGATTCTATCATTTCCTTACGTATGTCTCTTTCCTTTATCCAACTTCCTTCCGGATCATTCTTAAAGATTTTCCCCACCACCCCCTTTGGCTTATATGATAGACATCCTCGTTATCCCTCTAATAACCTTTTCGGTTTTAATCTTTCTTGTCAAACATAGCCTCCCTAGCTCGTCCTAGATAAACTCTATTTTCTTACATCAGTCTGGACGGACTTACTAACACTTCGCTAGCGGGTTTAGCTAAAGTAGTCCCACCCCGTTTGGCAGGCTAGATCTTTTTTCGCCCTACATCTAGTTTGCGATGTTGTTTGGGTCACCCCCTTATAACACGCCCTAACAGAGATACTCTACTTTTAAGGTGCATACCCACTCGCTATGGATCACCATGGTCACAGTACTCTACTTACTGTCGTCTGAGCGACCACCCAAGCTCATGATTTCTCTTACATGCTGGTTCTCTACAATACTAGCCATGTGGCTGATACTTCTTTAATAGTTTCTCCTCAAAGAGGAATAGTCTTGGTAGACAAATCTGTCATCTATGCAGTACTTAATAATACCTCTAACATTCTAAGTTCCTTTGATCACCTTCTGACCGATCATAATGACGGATCATTATATGTGGACATTAGATAAGTCTTCTTTATTTGTCTATACGCCAGACACTACTGACAATTCTTTCCCTATGTCTGGATCATGTTGGGTTACCTTCCAAGAGTCCCACGGCTTTTCTGAATACTGATTTGGCAGGCTATTCCAATTTCTACTACCTTTACCTTGTCCAACAAATTTCCCTATAATTCATTTGTTAACTATAGTTTGCCAAAATTGACATTTCCATCAACCCGCATTTTTCGTGTTCGTGAATTTTCCATACTTACCGCCTTGGCGGTCTATCCCGTTTTGATGTCCTAGTGGACTACTTTGTATCTATGGTTTTGACGATTTATCATGCATTACCTTAACCGAGCTACAAACTTACTCAATATATCCTTGTAATTATCATCTTGGTGGACTTTTCTGTGCTGTTTTGACCGAACGAGGGTCATACACCTTATGAATCCATGCTTCACATCATGGCGGATTTTCTTGTGTTTAATTTCCCGGTGGACTATTGATAAACCGTAAAAGTAACATATTTTAAGCCCACATTTAGCATGCTTTTGGATGATTTAAGCCTTGAATTATGTAATTTGGTGCTCTTAATCATTTGTTTTCATGTTTTATACCCAGGAAGCACCGGATGATGAAAAGAATAGAAAACGGGCCCAAAACGGAGTAAATGGGCCATATCACGAAATTCACACGGCCTGGACCCAAGACCACACGGTCGTGCCCAATTCAACAGGTTCGAACACGGCCTGGCCACGACTTACACGGGCGTGTGCCATGGGCGTGTCCCTGCCGCGGCCAAGAGAAGTTTTACTCGGATTTGGATACTTTGAGGCAAAGAAACAATTCCAAAGCCTATTCAAACACCCTAGTAGGAATTATACTCGAATTAGGATATTTAGGGGCCAAGTAAGGCATCTCAAAGTCTATATAAACACCTAAGGGGGCAACTTAAGCGGGGAGTTCGACAGAAGCTGGAACCTAGGGCTTTAGTCAGGGGGCGTCCAGCTAGGCCAAAGAGGGCAGATTTGTGGAGAATTACTCGAAGATAACCAGTTGATCCATCTCAAGAAGCCGGAATTATACTCAAGACGGAGGATCTCTCCTTCAATTCCTTCAGGGAGTTTTAGGGATTTCTTATGTTTTGTTTTATCTTTTCTTTTGAGATGTTTTCTTTTATTGTTATGAATTAAACCCTCAGACACCTGAGGGGGATAAAACTTCAGATGAATCTTGTTATCGTTTGCTGAACTATATGATAAATATTTGACTTGTTCTTAATTATGTGTTCTTAATTCTTGTGTTGATATTTTCGTGATATTAATTCAAGTATGATGTGCTTAGGTGGAGGAGCAAAAGTCCCTGCTTAAGAGTAGATCTAGCATAATTAAGCGGAGTTGATCGCGCGCCTAGAGATAGGGTGACGAGATTTTGCCGGATTTGGGTGAAACCTAATATGAGAGTCCATAGATCGAGTTAATGCGATTCTAGGGGTTTTAATTAGAAAGAGATTTCAATTAATCAACCTAGGGTTAGACGTTGGTCGCCTCGAGAGAGGGATTAATATAATTTAGGGAATTTTACGGATCAAGTCAAGTGAATAAATCGTCTGGTTCAGAGTTAGATAACAAGTGAAGTCTAGGTGGATTCTTCCTTAGGTGTCGTCTTAATCAATTGCTTTTTCTTCCAAGTTATTTTCCCAAATTCATTCTTCTTTGTCTTAGAGCCTTTAGTTTAGTTGTTATTTAATTTTAGATCAGATAAACATTCACTTAATTCTTAGGCTAAATAATAAAAAGAGAGTTAGTATTAGTACTTTTGGTTCCTTTGGGATTCGACATTCCAGTCTTGCCTAAACTATACTACTGTTCAATAGGTGCGCTTGCCTCAAATCGTTGTCATAGTTGGTTTCTAGATTCGATCATTCTCATTTATAAATTTTAAGACTTTGACATCGCAAAAACAACGATCAACTTTTCATACTAACGTAGCCGAATTGTGGTCTTACACAGTATTATCCCATGTTTATCATCTTTGCAGACTCCATTGGTTTCCATAGCTGAGTCATGGTTTATACCTCGAAATCCCTGTTTTACTATCCCGACAAACTAACCTAGTTGCCATAGCCAAGCTGATACAAGCACGCCCCGTCATGAACCGAGTTCGAGTCGAGACCCGATGGTGTTACCTCAAGGACTGATTACGAGAGCTCGTGCAAAACAATTTAAAGAAGCATTTGGGGTTTTAGTTCAGCAAGCTTGGGACGACACTAAAGCTAGCTCGAATTCTACTGCAAGCTCATGTCGCATACTCCTACGAGCTCACGTTCATGAAGAGCACCATATGGCCATTCAGCCTTAGCTAATTACTTAGTTGAAAATAATAAATAAAAGTTGGACAAATTGATTAAAAAAAATGGAATAAACAAATCAATGAGCAAGAAAATAAAACAAAAGATCATGATTAAGCCATATTTCCATGTTTTATACTTGGACAAAAAAAAAAAATCATGATTGGGCATATTAAGCATGGTGGAAGGACGGCAAGGGGAAACAAAAATTGTTGGATTAGTGCAAGTCATGATTAAGTCATATTTCCATGTTTTATGCTTGGACAAAAGATCATGATTGGGCATATTATTTTTATTTTTGATGGACGGCTAATGCCCAAAATTGCTGCATGTTTTGTGGAAAACTTTCGGCTTTCTAATGAAAATTACTAAGCCAAATTTATGGGGGTAAACAAAGATATAAATATTTGTTATTTGTCATTGTAAAAGGAGAATTTGTTTTGAATGAAATATCTAAACTCTGTCGAAATTGTAAGAAACTTTCTCCAATTTCGTTTTAAGGATTCGTTGGCTTATCTAGTGAGCTAGTGGCGTCAACCTATTCTTTGATCAACTTCTATATACCGAGGTTCCTGTCGTATTTCGATAGCGGGTCGAGGTCCCATTCCCATTCAAAACCGAGCCTTAAGAACGTATAAGTAATCTGGGTCGATACTTTTCAGTATTGGTTCTTACTTGTTTTCTTAAGCCTTAAATTCAAATTTTCCTTCTTCTAAACCCGAGTTAATTTCGAACCACCCGTACTTCAAATTAAAAGATCTTCGTACCTTCTTCCCTAAAATTATACCTTTTTTATTTTTGTTATCTATTCTTCGCCTATTTTCAATTTTCGTATTTCTTGTTTACGATCGGGCAACTAAGCATATATCTCGATTTCATCTTAAGATCGAGACTATATCATCTGGTATCAGAGCTAGTTAAACTGAGAATTACGAAGCTCCGACGACTAATTCGAAGCTATTCAGCAAAGATCCGAAGTATGTAAAAAAAAATCGTATATAAAAAAAATTCAAAAAAAAGGAAATTCGCATTAAAAAAATAAATTTTTAAAAAAAATTCAAAAAAAAAGGGGTTCAATCGAATTTGATATTCCTTTTTCTACTGTAAACTTTCTTCTTTCAGCCTACCCAACACCTAGTACGTTACAACCCTTGAAAACCCGTTTGTGACTGACCCCCTAAGCCCTAATAAGCCTTGGCGAATCCTAACAACGAAATCACGAGAAAGTGAAAAAAAAAAAGAGCATGAGTGTTCAATATTTATTTTTCCTTGTGAGTAATCAAGAAGGATTGTGGTGAGGTTTCTTTAAATTTTGTTCAATATGTCTAGAATTCCCGAACGACGAGTAATGAGCGACGGAGCGTCAGATGCCGCTGGTGGTAGAAGAGGATTGCAACTACAAAGAAATGTTCCCGGAGGTAGAGGTTCTGATTTACAAATGCAAATTGCATTACGAGAAGCCACACGTTTACTCTATTCCATCACTAAACGTTTGGACCAAAGAGATGAACAAGGACAACGAGCAAACCCTCATCCCGTTCGGAGAATGGGACAAGAACGACCTTGGCTGCATGAAAACGACATATACGAACCAAGTGAAGCTGACAGTGATCAAGTTTCTGAACAAAATGAACAAAGAAGAGGTCCACGAGCACATGACCAAAGAGATCAGAGATGGGAAGACGACGATCTTAAAAATATTAAGTTATCCATCCCTCCTTTCCAAGGCAAGTCAGATCCTGAAGCCTACCTGGAATGGGAAAAGAAGATTGAACTTGTGTTCGAGTGCCACAATTACTCCGAAAACAAGAAGGTTAAGTTAGCCACTATAGAGTTCTCCGACTACGCCATGATCTGGTGGGATCAGTTGACAACGAGTCGAAGGCGCAACGGTGAACGACCAATCACTACATGGGCCGAGATGAAAGTGGCCATGAGACGCTGATTTATCCCTTCTTACTATCATCGGGAATTACATCAGAAACTCCAACACCTCTCACAAGGGACGAGAAGCGTCGAAGACTACTATAAAGAAATAGAAGTCGCTATGATCCGAGCTGACATTCAAGAAGAACGAAAAGTTACCATGGCTCGATTCTTAGTTGAACTCAACCGAGAGATAGCCAATATCGTGGAATTACACCATTATGTTGAGATGGAGGATATGGTCCACATGGCTATCAAAGTAGAAAAACAATTGAAGCAAAAAGGAGCATTCCGCAGCTATTCCAATCCAAAACCTTCAAAGTGGGGGCCAAAGTACAAGCAAGGGGTTTCCCCTAAACAAACCGAAAGATTCTACTTTCACCCCGAAAACGAACAAGCCTTTAGCCGAAACGAGTAAAGGCAAGGCTCTGGAGACTTCAAATGCTAGATCAAGGGATATCAAATGCTTCAAGTGTCTTGGTCGAGAACACATCGCCAGCCAATGCCCGAATAGACGAACTATGGTGATGCGGGCTGACGGTGAGATTGAAACCGAAGACGAAGAAGAATGCGAGTCCGAATCTAACTCCGTGGCTGAAGAGGACATAGAACAACCAGTTGAAGGCGAATTACTTGTTGTAAAGTGAAGCCTCAGTCTTCAAAATGCTGGAAACGAGGAACAACGTGAAAATATCTTTCACTCGAGATGCCAAGTGCAAGGTAAAGTCTGTAGCCTTATCATTGACGGAGGGAGTTGCACAAACGTAGCAAGCACCCTTATGGTGGAAAAGTTAGGATTGACGACGACAAAGCATCCAACTCCTTATAAGCTCCAGTGGCTCAACGTCGACGGAGAACTTAAGGTTACCAAGCAAGCCTTAGTATCCTTTAGCATCGGGATGTACTCCGATGAAGTGCTATGCGACGTAGTGTCGATGCACGCGGGACACTTACTCCTGGGACGTCCATGGTAGTATGACCGCCGAGTGATGCACGATGGCTACACTAATCGGTATTCCTTCAAGCATCTTGGAAAGAATGTGACACTTGCCCCCTTAACTCCTAAACAAGTCTTTGAAGATCAGCAAAAGCTACGAATTTCTATTGATCAATCAAAAGAGAAAAGTAAGAAAAATGAGCAAGAAAAAAATACGAGTGTAAAAACAAACGAGAGAAAACAACAAAAAGAAAAAGATGAAAGTGAAAAAGAGAGCGAAAAAATGAGTGTTCTAGCAAAAGCAAGTGATATACGAAAAGCTTTGAGTTTGAGGCATCCTATGTACTTGCTTCTGTACAAAGAAGGGTTTTTGAGCACTAACGATTTACCCGATAATCTCCCTTCTTCTGTGTTATCATTGATTCAGGAATTTGAAGACATATTCCCGGAGGAGATACCAAGCGGTTTGCCACCCATTCGAGGCATTGAGCACTAGATTGACTTGGTACCTAGAGCGGCTCTACCCAATTGACCTGCTTACCGGAGTAATCCCGAGGAAACAAAGGAACACCAAAAGCAAATCACTGAATTGCTCGAAAAGGGTTACATTCGAGAGAGCCTGAGTCCATGCGCGGTGCCAATGTTACTTGTGCCGAAGAAAGATAGATCGTGGTGCATGTGTGTCGATTGTCGCGCCATCAATAAGATAACTGTTAAGTTTCGACATTCGATACCCCGACTCGACGATATGCTTGACGAGTTAAGTGGAGCAAAAATTTTCACAAAAATTGACCTTAAAAGTGGATATCATCAAATACGGATGCGCGAGGGCGATGAGTGGAAAACAGCTTTCAAAACGAAGCTAGGTTTGTATGAATGGTTGGTAATGCCATTTGGCCTTACAAATACTCCAAATACTTTTATGCGACTTATGAATCATGTTTTACGAGCTTTTATTGGCAAATCATGTGTTGTTTATTTTGATGACATTTTAGTGTACAGTAAATCTTTGGAGGATCACATCCAAAGATCTACGCATTTTGATCTTAGAAACACTGCGAAAAGAGGTATTGTACGCTAATCTCAAGAAATGTTCTTTTTGTACTGACAAGGTTATTTTCTTAAGATACGTCGTAAGTGCAAATAGCTTGGAGGTGGACCAAGAGAAGGTTCGAGCAATCCAAGAATGGCCCCGTCCTATGACAATTAGCCAAGTACGAAGTTTCCATGGGTTGGCTAGTTTCTACCGCCGATTCGTGCCTAACTTCAGCACGACAGCCACGCCTTTAACGAGCGTGATCAAAAAGAATTTAGCTTTCTATTGGTCTGATGAGCAAGAACGGTCTTTTAATGCCATTAAAGAATGTCTTTTTAAAGCTCCATTGTTATCCCTTCCTGACTTTACTAAAACCTTTGAAATTGAGTGTGATGCATCAGGTGTAGGGATCGGAGCCGTTCTAACTCAGAATGGAAGACTGGTGGTGTACTTCAACGAGAAATTGAGCGGAGCTGCACTTAATTACCCCGTGTATGACAAGGAGATATACGCTCTTATAAGATCGCTTGAGACGTGGCGTGCGATTTCTTGGTAGAAGAAATTTGTCATCCATTCGGATCACGAAGCACTCAAGTACATCAAGGGTCAACATAAGCTCAACAAACAGCATGCGAAATGGATCGAGTATTTAGAATCGTTTCCGTACGTAATTAAGTATAAGAAAGGTAAGGAAAATGTAGTAGCGGATGCGTTATCATGAAGGTACACTTTATTAACCTTTCTTGATTCTAAATTACTTGGTTTCCATCATATAAAAGATTTGTATGTTGATGATGTTGACTTTGGAAACATATATAATGCTTGCGAGAACGGTGCCTTTGATAAGTTCTACAGGTACGAAGGATTTCTTTTTAAGGAGAACAAACTTTGTATTCCGTAAGGTTCTATTCGAGTGCTGCTCGTGTTAGAAGCACATAGTGGAGGTCTCATGGGTCACTTAGGTCGTGATAAAACAATGTCGACTCTAAAAGAGCATTTCTTTTGGCCGGGAATGAGAAAGGATGTCGAACAGATCTGCGAACGTTGCATAGCTTGCAAACGAGCAAAATCGCGGGTCCAGCCTCATGGTTTATATACACCCCTTCCTATTTCAGACATTCCGTGGGCCGACATCTCTATGGATTTTATCCTTGGCTTACCGAGATCCAAAATAGGGAAGGACTCGATCTTTGTTGTAGTTGATCGATTTTCTAAAATGTCTCATTTTATTCCTTGTTCTAAGACTGATGATGCTGTGCACATTGCAAATTTGTTTTTCAGGGAAGTTGTGCGTCTACATAGAATTTCGAGAACTATCGTATCTGATCGAGACATCAAATTTTTAAGTCATTTCTGGCGGACTCTGTGGGGGAAGCTAGGAAAGAAATTAATGTTCTCTACCAGTTGTCATCCTCAGACGGATGGACAAACTGAAGTGGTCAACCAAGTCCTATCGACTCTGCTTCGAGCGTTGGTACGAAAGAATCTCAAAACCTGGGAAGAATGCCTACCTCACGTCGAGTTTGCCTACAACCGAGCTGTCCATTCCGCGACTAAATTTTCGCCCTTCGAGACTGTCTACGGGTTTAATCCTCTCACTCCTCTTGATTTATTACCATTGCCTTCAGATAAATTTATCTATTTTGATGCTAAAAAAAAGGCGGACTACATAAAGGAACTACATCGAAAGGTGCGCGAGAATATCAAGGCGAGAACCGAGAAATACACCCAGTAAGCCAACAAAGGAAGGAAACAAATTGTGTTTGAACCCGGAGACTGGGTCTGGGTGCATATGCGAAAAGAGAGGTTTCCATCTCGACAACGAAATAAATTATCACCGAGAGGAGACGGACCTTTCCAAGTCCTCGAGCGAATTAATGAGAATTCATATAAACTCGACTTGCCCGGTGAGTATAACATCAGCGCTAGTTTTAATGTGGCTGGTTTAACTCCGTTTGATGCAGACCCTGACTTGAGGACAAGTCATTTTCAAGAGGGGGAGGATGATACGGGCACGCCCCGTCATGAACCGAGTTCGAGTCGAGACCCGATGGTGTTACCTCAAGGACCGATTACGAGAAGCATTTGGAGTTTTAGTTCAGCAAGCTTGGGACGACACTAAAGCTAGCTCGAATTCTACTGCAAGCTCATGTCGCATACTCCTACGAGCTCACGTTCATGAAGAGCACCATATGGCCATTCAGCCTTAGCTAATTACTTAGTTGAAAATAATAAATAAAAGTTGGACAAATTGATTAAAAAAATGGAATAAACAAATTAATGAGCAAGCAAATAAAACAAAAGATCATGATTAAGCCATATTTCCATGTTTTATGCTTGGACAAAAAAAAATCATGATTGGGCATATTAAGCATGGTGGAAGGACGGCAAGGGGAAACAAAAATTGTTGGATTAGTGCAAGCAAATAAAACAAAAGATCATGATTAAGTCATATTTCCATGTTTTATGCTTGGAGAAAAGATCATGATTTGGCATATTATTTTTATTTTTGATGGACGGCTAATGCCCAAAATTGCTGCATGTTTTGTGGAAGACTTTCGGCTTTCTAATGAAAATTACTAAGCCGAATTTATGGGGGGTAAACAAGGATATAAATATTTGTTATTTGTCATTGTAAAAGGAGAATTTGTTTTGAATGAAATATCTAAACTCTGTCGAAATTGTAAGAAACTTTCTCCAATTTCGTTTTAAGGATTCGTTGGCTTATCTAGTGAGCTAGTGGCATTAACCTATTCTTTGATCAACTTCTATATACCGAGGTTCCTGTCGTATTTCGATAGTGGGTCGAGGTCCCATTCCCATCCAAAATCGAGCCTTAAGAACGTATAAGTAATCTGGGTCGATACCTTTCGGTATTGGTTCTTACTTGTTTTCTTAAGCCTTAAATTGAAATTTTCCTTCTTCTAAACCCGAGTTAATTTCAAACCACCCGTACTTCAAATTAAAAGATTACCTTCTTCCCTAAAATTATACCTTTTCTATTTTTGATATCTATTCTTCGCCTATTTTCAATTTTCGTATTTCTTGTTTACGATCGGGCAACTAAGCATATATCTCGATTTCATCTTGAGATTGGGACTATATCACAAGCCATGGCCTTATACCTCAAAATCCCCATATTTATCGTCTCAGTGGACTAACCTAGTTGCCATAGTCCAACCATGTTCTTACATAGTATATTCCCCGTGTTTATTATCCTAGCAAACTGTTTTGGTTGTCATAGTCCAACCATGGTCTTACACCTTATATTCCTCGTGTTTATGTCCCGATGAACTATCCTGGTTGCCATAGTCCAACCATTGTCTTACACCGTATATTCGTCGTGTTTACTGTCCCGGTGAACTATCCTGGTTGCCATAGTCCAACCCTGGTATTATATTGTATATTCCTCGTGTTTATTATCATAGCATACTATCCTGGTTGCCATAGTCCAACCATGGTTTTACACCGTATATTCCCTGTGTTTACTATCCCGATGAACTATCCTAGTTTCTATAGTCCAACCATGGTATTACACCGTATATTCCCCGTGTTTACTAAGAGCTTCGCATATCACGGTTTGCTCTTAACAATCCCGGATGACAGAATGGTAGCAAAATTCTGATTTCTCCTATTCCTCCATTTCACCATCCTAACCTTGATGTTTGAACCACGTAGTGTCCCTTCCGCAAGGTCCAGAGCTTCACTATCACGGTTGCACACAACAACACCTTATGGCGGTATCTAACAAAATCACCATTTTCTCATCCTAACTTCATCTAATCCCATTAATGATTCCCTTCCACATGCGATGTATACATTCTACAAATAGAATGTCATGGATTCATAGTCAATTTATGTATATTGAACTAGAGTGGCAGATTCTCATATGCTTATTGTCTCAGGGGTGGAGCGTAGAAACTCACCTGACACTTCTTTGCCTCCTCCTCCGCTTAACTTTTTTGAATGTTAGATCTTCCATTATCTTAGAAGCTTAGCACAATAACCAAAATCATGGGTTAAATTTAGTACGTTTAACTTAAACCTTAGTTTTCCAACAACATGCAACATCCTTAAAATGGTTCAGAAAATCCTCAACTTTATTTAAACACCAAAGGTCTTAATATCTTACCAGTTTGTTGGATCCTCTTTTTCTATTCGAACCTTATGACTATCGCCTCATGCAAAGCTTTCTCGTGACCATCTCTTCTCAGAGCCTTCAAAGAAGAGGATGAAGAAGAGAGGGAAATGATATATAATTGATTTGAATCATCACCAGTAAGTCATTTTCCAACTATTTATAGCCTTCTCACACGGTCTTTAACAGTTTAAAAATCATCCATTAGCAATCATTTTGTCTCTCACTAAAGAATCACCTGGTTTTAATCTAACCGAACCAGAATTGGATTTCAACCATGTCCAGTTTAGTGACTATTTTTTCTTGATTTGTCAATAGAGACCGTCAGCTTACAGCCTCTTTCGATTTAGTCCTAACTCTTATAAATATTGGGTCAATTAAGAAAAATCTTACAAGATTGGTCTTTCTATCATCACCTCTATATTATCATCTAAATCTATCTTTCTAATTGCATTTGCATAGTCCCATAATCTATTAAACTTATAGCTAACCCTTTCATTAATTTCCTCCAGTGCTCATCTTCTAGCCCTGTTGCATGATACAGATCAACTTTCAACTCTTCATTGGCTAGTTTCTGCATTTCAGTTAACTTCAGCTTTGGAATCACTCTGGTTTTACTTAAGAAATGTTATCCAACAAACTTGTAAGATGGCCTTTTTTTTAAAAGTTATTGAACACTCGTGGGTTTCTATGAGTTTCTATAAAGGCTTTTATCTTGTAAAACCGATCAGTATTATATACAATAGCATATATTCTAAAAGGGCACCCATCTTCCTTACACCTAGCCCTAGTCCTCTCATTTTCATTCCTAAGATAGACAATATCAAACCTCTTGTTTACTGCATATTTTGCTAAAGCAGTCTTGAATTCCTCTAATCCATTAAACACCATAAATATGGGATTGGGTTAGTAGGATAGAAACATACATGTCGACTTTTTCTATATATTACCTCACCATTTGAATCACTTCTATAAGACCCCAAATACGATGAATCAACATAATCTATTCCCTCACCCGGTTCATCTAAAACCTCATCATTTTTCTCTCTCCTTTCACTATGTTCACTTACATTTACACCCTCACTATTAACCCTATTTGTTGTTTTTGTTTGGCTCTTTTTCTTGCCTTTATAATTTATATACCAAGTCTTGATATTTCTCACCTCTCCATCTTCAAAATTTTCCCCTAAAACCCCTCAATGCCTATTGAGCTGTCTGTATCACTATGCCCACTACTTTTAGAACTTTCTTCCCCACTCTGAGCACATGTATCACTACTCCCACCTAACTCTAATCCCACATTAGATTCCCCACCTAACTCGATAAATGGTTCCCCAACCCTACTATTAACTCTCTCATTACAATGTAATTCTTCATTACAATTTGGTTCTTCCTAGTGGTAGACAGCAACATGGTATTACCAATAACATCAGGTGTGTCTACCTCGTGTTCAACATATACATGTATGATCCCTATATTTCTAATATGGTTAATCATTGCTATGAATGATGAATTATCATAACAAACACTTAATCCCTTACTAAAATCTAACCCACCTTCATAGTATACAAAGTTCTTCACAACTCTATACCCAACTTCCACTACCATCTCACACAAAGTGTAATAACACAAAAAATCTAGGTCAAAATCCCATTTCAACACTTCCCTCCTACATATGTTGCACAAGGGTTTGTGATAAAAGTTCCACCCAAATGCATATGAACCACACTAGCCTAAGTCACGATAAAAGACTGCATAGACAAAATCAGTTAGATAATAAAGTCAATTACATAATATAAATAGTAATAAACATAACATACATAATATCCATACTAATATACATACATAATATACATACATAAACGTTAATATACATAATTTACATACTAATATACATACATAATAGACATACTAGTATATCAATTGACTGACCTTTCAGGCTTAATCAATTTCACCTTTAAAAAAATTCCCTTCGATATGGAATTCTCTACATACACACGACTACCAGCAAAAAAAAAAATAGAAATCAATTATAATACGAATAAAATATCTAAACAACAAAAAATCTAAGCACTATTAAAAATTGGTTCAACATTAAACCAACACTAAGAAACCATTACAAATTGTTAAACATTCTTTAAACTAGAAAACCGATGGTCCCAATTGTCACTTTCTGAGGATTAATCAAAATCCAAACAGTGGAAAAAACAAAAATTTTCTATTTTAAAAAAAACACAATAAAAAGCACATCGAGAAACCAATAATTTTTTTAAAAAAACTTATGCTTTTTAAATGGAAATAAAAAAGAACCTAAAAAGGCTAAGTAAAATACCAGTAATCGACGATGAAAATCGGGTAATCTTGATTCAAATACCACTTCACTGAGATGAAAGGCTGAGTAAGTGATGATGAAACAAGGCCTTTTTCAGTGAGATAATGAAGAATTTTTTAGATGGCTGGGTAATCGAAAGGGTTTCTCAGATGGTTGAAGGATGGAATTGAAAGGGTTTTTACACAAACATTGAAGGATAAAAACGTCTAGTGAAAGGATTCAATGTGAATAAAATAAAGAATTAGAGATGGCTTTTGATGTTGAAGGATAATAAAAAAGGTCTAGTAACCGAAAAGGTAAGGTTTGTTCAACAATCAGTTCACTAACTGGTGGAAAACATTTAATGGATTTTGATTTTTTTTATTTTAATAAATGATGTTAATTAATTTAAGATAAATGATTTTAGTCATTTTTTTCAAGGGGACGGGTCAAAGAGGGTGATGCACGGCAGCGCGAGATTGGCCAGAGTTGCCACGTCATAAAAAAAGTAACGCTGTTAGGCTCATGTACCAATATAGTGAATGGAGAAAAAGTTCAGGTACTAATCTAGGACAAAAGAATTATAGATACCAATCTGAAAGAAGTGGACAAATTTAAATACTAATTTTATATTTAACCTAAAATTCTAAAGTAATTACCCTTGCATGTTCTTTTTGGATGGAGACCAAGTCAATGTAGAGGACTTGGAATTTGGTCTATAGATAAGGCTTCAATTATTATGTTGGTGTCGATTTTAGAAGGAAAACATTAGCTTGTAGGGTTCATCTAATGAATAAAAAATCTTTTGTTTCAGTATGTTGAAGACCAATAAAAGTCTTTTCTCCGTCTTTTAGAAAGACTAGGTGTTTGGTTCACACGTGGGTCAACATTTTTTTTTTCATTACATAGTAAAATGATTAAATTTAAAATTATATAATAAAAATTAAATTTCAAATTTGATATTTATACTACCTTTTTAACTTATGATTTAAACTTCTGACATCAATTTAGTTTTAGTCTCTACGCTTATTAACAGACTTGATTAAAAATTAAGTACGAATAATTGAGAACCGACATCTTTTTGCTGCATTGAAACCGTCAATCTTATATGTTGGTTTATTATATAATAAAGAATGATATTTGTTTATTATAATGTCTTTGTTATCATCATATTCACGTGATGTATTATAGGTTATTGGACCCAATCCTAAAGCAAGTACTGTAGACTTACCTGGACCCTTGAATTTGCCGTGAAAATGAGAGGAAGCTGACTATTCTTTTTAATAATTATTCTAAAACTTTAATGGGAGTGAGTAATAAATTAATTTATTTAGTAATATTTATTTATTTATGATTCATTTTTAGTAAAAAAAATTTCACTTAATTTAAAGGAATTTTATCTTTTTATAAGTGTTTTCCTCATATTTTTTAAATTTTAAATTTAAATTTATACTTATTCTAATTTTATATTTAACTTTTATAAATAAATAATTTTTTTCTCACATTATTATACTAGTAACAAAGGATACATCTGTGGAAAGTCTTCTTAGTTTTTACTTTTTATTAAAAATTCCAAAAGGAAAAGTTAGGACACCCTTAGTCCTTATTTATTTATTTTTCTATTATATATCAATATTCTTAGTCTTTGTTTCACGTTCCTTTTTCCAAATTTGATATTAATATATTGAAGTTAAATGTTAAAAAGAGTAATTATATATTTGAAAATAAAATTTTAATTTGATACACTGATAGTTCATATTAAGCTGTTGATCTTTTTAATAATTTTTAAAATTATTTATTAATTTATTGATAATATGTTTTAATATGGTTTACAACAATGTATAAACTTATACCCTATTAATGTTTTCTTTTAAAAATAAGACACAATAATTAAAGATTTTAGACCTTGATTTTGTGAACTTTAATTTAGAATTTTAAAAGGTTTGATTTGGTATATGTGTCTGCTGTCTGTTGGTTTTGCTGACGTTGTTTTGTGTTTTAACTATGGAGAGTGATTTGGTTGTTGATGATGATTAAGAGGCATCATGGCAGATCCAAGTCGTGGCTAGAGAAGCTCAGCCATGATACGAGTGTGATGAGCCCTCGACTCTCGTAAACCCTAAAATGTCATGACCTATTCTTGAAAAAGTAAGTCTGAGTTGTTTCCAAGCTAACCTTATTGTCGGAGCAACCACAGAAAGGTATTTGCCAAAATATATGCGCTTAGCAAAATCTATTTGTAATCATGGCATTTTCTATTAACCAATTATGCTTACCAATACATATGCCATTTAAAGAAAAATTTTAAAAAATATTTTATATATTAAAAATATTTTCTACCATACTGAATAGTTTTAGTGGCGTGAGTTAATATTTTTTTTAAAAATAAATAATTTTTATAAAAATTCCAAGATATGATTTATTTGACCCTTAAATTTTATAAAAAAATCATTATAGTTCTTTATTAAATTTTTCGTTTCTTTTAATTCTTAAATTTGTGTTCTTTGTTAAATCACCTTAAAATGAATAAAAAATTTACTGTCTGTTAACTTTGATAACATGACATACACGTGGAAGCCATTTCAACAATTAATTATTTTTTAAAATATTAAAAAAAACTAAAAAATATAAAAATATTTTTTAAATTTTTTAATAATTAATTAATTACTAACATGTCATATATATTGACGGCCACTTCAGTAAAGTTAACAATCCATTTTGGGGCAATTAGATAAATAAAATAAGTTTAAGGGCTAAAAGAGACGGAAATTTAAATAGAGGGAGAAAATGATTTTTTTTATAAAATTTGAAGGTCAAATAAATTATAATGCTAAATTTTAAATTTCGTTAAGTTCTTTTTATTTTTTTCAATTTATATTTTTTGTTTTAATTTAATTGTCTTGCTATTTTTTATTTTTCATCTATTGAATTAATGTAATTTAGATTATCTATACTAATACTTAAATTCTTATGAAGTTGGTATCACCCTTCAACCGGGTCTCAATTTAGTAGAGAATTTACCAAAAACCACTTATTTTTTTAAAATAATAAATATTATTTTAAGAATAATTTTACCTTTTTCGTATAAAATCTAAAAAATTATTTACGTATGACATTCGTATCTAAAACATTATGGTTGTTAATCATTTGCTTTACTAATTTAACTAAAGTCATAATTAGTTGTTATATCAAAAGTTTTAAATTTATTACATCATTTTTTCTTCCACTTTGTAAGTGTGCCATGATTCAATAATATAAACTCAATCAAAATATTTTATTATAATAAAAAATAATTGAAGCAAGCAAACAAAGTCAATAATTATGAATAATTACACTTAAAACAATAGAATTGAAATAAAAGATACGTAAACCTTAATCCCACACGCTAGGAAAGGAAAGTTGCTATCTACTAAAACAACATCATTCAACGTATATCTAACTCCTTCACAACACACTAGAATTAAGAAAAAAACAAAGATAAATATTTTCTTTTTCTAAAAAAAGGTGATAATTGAGATCAATGGTGGCAAGGGCATATGGGTCGTCGTCTATTAGGAAATCCTTTTCCAGGTGGTGGTATAGGTATGGTGCATGCTGTATATCTGCCGTTCACACATGATCTTCTCGTAGTTTTTGTAGCTCCGTTAAGCGGTCGACTTATCACAAATGATCTAGAAACACCATTGTGTTCAACTGCAGCAACCATTAAACTAATTATTAACAACAATAATGCATATGTTTTCTAATCAATGTGGAGTAAAAGTTTAAATATGGTAAAATTTGTTAGAGATAGTGAATAGTAAACAAAACAAGGAGGTAGAAAACAGGATGAATATTAGAGGTAGAGATCATACTTTCATAAATAAAAGCAATATACTTAAAGACGAAGAAGAAAAAGAAGAAAATAGAAGGCAATTTGTTACCTCGATGAACCTGTCGAGCTATAGAGAAAGGCAGAGCAGAGAATAAGAAGCAGAAAACACAAATAATAAGAAAGGTCTTCATATTTTGGAGCAGTAGTTGGATAAAGAGAAGTAGAGATGGTTTTAGTTTGTGTTGAACTTCAACCGCTTCTCATGTCTATTTATAAAGGGGATTGAAGTAACAAAAAGAAAAACGTTTATATTTTATAGTCATACACGGTGAAGACACGGCTCGGGAACTATAAGTTAAAAATTCTCAAATCCTTACACTTGACATGCATCTTTTTTTTTTTTTTTTTTTTTTTTTGTATGGAGACCAAGTCAAATGTAGAGGACTGTAGGCATTTCGTCTTCAATTATTATGTTGGTGTCCATTGTACTTGTAGGGTTCATCTTATGAAAAACTTTTGAAGAGCAATACGAGTGTTTTAGAAAGACTAGGTGTTGTCATGGAAATAGCATACCCCATTGCCTTCGTTATCAGAAAAAGATTTATTATCGTCTTCTGATGCCAAGCACAGCTACATTATATTTAACCTCAAAGTAATTGCTCACCTCAATTATACAACTTTGAAACAAATCCTCTAGGAATAATTGTGGTTGCCTTGTGCTTCACAGATATTTTGGAACAACTTCTTTTCTAGGAGGGAAAAAAAACCTTTCAAGGTTTCTAGTTTATCATTCTATACTTTAATAAAATAAATAAATAGCCTTAAAGGTATAAAAAGTCCTCAAACTTAAAAAAAAAAAAAAAAAAAGTATTAAGCTCTTTTTTTTCTTTTTTCTTTTTTGCACTCAATTGAGCATTTAAAATTTTAAAATGTATAAAAAAAAAAGCCCTTAAACTTCTTCAAAAAAAAGTAATTAAACCTCCATTTTTTTTCACTCAATTTTATGAAAATTGTAAAAAAATTAATGACCCCTAGTTTTTTTTTCAATTAAAGTCATCACGTGTCGCAACATAACATGACATGTGGTAAAAAATGATAAAAAATAAAAATCAATAAAAGTTATAGAAAAATTATAAAATGCTTCTTTTGGTACAATAATTTTTATAATTTTTTTTACGAAATTTATATTTCTTTATATTTTGTATAATTTTCTTATGACTCTATAAAGTTTTATAATTTTTTATATTTCTATATATTTTATAATTTTTTATGATTTTTATAAAATTTTATTTTTTTACTATTTTTATATTTTTAATAATTTTTTAGTATTTGATTTTTTTATTAAAATTTAATAATATTTATAACTTTTATTGATTTTAATTTTTAATTTTTCTAATTTTTAATAAAAGAAAGGGGCTTAATTATTTTTCTTGAAAAAGTTTGAGGGTCTTTTTTATGCATTTTGAAAGTTCAGGTACCCAGTTGAGTGCAAAAAAAAGGTAGGGGCTTAATTGTTTTTTTAAAAGGTTTGAGGGCTTTTTTGATGCATTTTGAAAGTTCAAGTACCCAATTGAGTGCAAAAAAAAGGTAGGGGCTTAATTGCCTTTTTTTTTTTTAAAGTTTGAGGGCTTTTTTATGCATTTTGAAAGGTCAAGTACCCAAATGAGTGAAAAAAAAACAGTGACTTAATTACTTTTTTTTTGAAAAAGTTTCAAGGCTTTTTGCACCCTTAAGCCAAATAAATATCATAAATATTTTCCTTTTACTTTCCCCCAAAAATTTTAATTCTCCCAAACCCCCTAACCCTGCCGCCGCCCCCCCTCCCAAAAAAAAGAACTTTTTTCCTTTTACTTTCCCCCAAAATTTTTACTTCCTCCCAAATTCCAAAAACTTTTTTTTTTCAAATTTATATCTACTATTTATATTATTGAATTAAATTTCACATCTTATACTATTTATATTATTGAATTATTTAATCATGAGGAATCTTTATCAATTTCTGTTAAAATTGAATTATTGATGATATCATAAAATATTCGTGTTAAAAATTTCTGTTGGTATCAATTTCACATTTTATCTTTAAAATGATTTTTATTGACAATTCACATTTTTTACATTTTATATATTTTTTAATTTCAAAATATATGGTGATAAGAATCAGAAAATAATTGAAGCAACTAAGCAAGCAAAGAAGCTAACTTGTATATAAAATATCAATAAATAAATTATGAGGGAATAAAAGTTAATAACAAATTTGATTATGGTGGGTGGTAGTGGCTACAAGGACCCAAGGTCATTTTTTTAAATTTAACTCGAACAAATATATTTGATTTGAATTTTATCTCACTTGACTCGATTCGAGAAAATTTTAAATCAAATTAGGATGATAAAATAGGATTCGTCAACTCGATTAACTTAAAATTTTTCCATCCGATTTGATCGAACGCATTAGGATTAAAGTAATAAAAGTTTAAGAGTAAATTATTAAATGCATTAGGATTAAAGTTGTAAACGTTGAAAATCAAACATGTTATTGTTGGTGCTGTTGGCCAGATTAATAGATTTATTATTTACGAGTATCCCAACCTTTGAACAATTGAGCCAATCCCAATACATAAATTGTTTACAATCATATAACACTTAGAAAAGAGACTAGTTATTGTAAATAGGTTGCATAATCTTGAAAAGAATAAAAGAAAAGCGTAAACCCTCCAAAACCTATCAACAACCATGAGCCCAAATGTAGTAGGATATTATGTAGTTGGGTGTAATTCTTAAAACTAGCAATAATTTGGTTACAAGAATGGTAGACTCTCCTCAAACATAACTCTATTTCGCAGCTAAGTATGAGGAGAAGAAATAATGTCAACAAACCATTTTGTCCTACTATTCCTTTTACAAGGTATAATAATAATAATAGATAGTGGTAATAAGCAACAAAAACCATTTCTTTCTTTTTATTTTTACATGCAAACCTTAAAAGAAAGAAGAAAGAAAGAACATAGCAAGAGTGACACACGGTTTGGAGTTCAAAACTAAAATTGGTTAGTTTAATTTAGTCTTTTTCTTGTAATTTTTACATTTTTGGAATTCTGGTACGTAGAACTAGTCGACCCATGTTATAATTTTTAGTATTGTTCAAGACTGAACATGCTACCATTGCTGATTAGTTAGAGTTTTGGGATTAAATTGATAGATTTTTAAGTTAGAAGTGGAAAAGGATTAAATAGTGAAGATAATTGTTGATTTTGAGTAGTAGGGACTAAATTGTGAAAATTTTGAAATCAAGGGGTAGAATTAAAAATAAAGAGCTAAATTTAGCTTAGAGTGAAATTAGTATAAAAATTTAAGGTTAAATGTGGAGATTAAATTAGTCTCGATTTAGACACTAAATTAAAGATTAAACAAAATGTAGCATAAAATTAGAAATTTAATGAGAACTAAGTTGTGTATTATTAATCTATTTTAATTATTTTATTTTGTAGCGAACGTCGATCCGAAATCCTTGAGTAAGAAGGGGAAAGACAAGGTCAACGTCAAGCAGCTCAGAATATACGATTTGTGTTTCTATAATCCGAACTAAATTATGAATTAATGCATATTGAATTGATTGTGTATGGTAAGTATTTGAGGTGAGAACTCTTGTACATTTGAACTGAATTGAATTAAATGGTGATTAAAATTATCCAATTATAGATATTGAGAAATGTGGTATTTTTGTGACTATTGAATTGAATATATGTACTGAGAAAATGTATTTGCTATCAAATTGAATATATGCTTATATGTGGTAATATACATTTATGAAATTGAGACATTGGTTGTATTGAAAAATAAAATGAAACTCTATTAACTCTTTCGGGCTAAGTCGGATATAGATGGCATGCCATAGGATAGGAAGAGTTCAGGGATTACTTCGACTTCGAGTCAATGAGGCACTTGATGCCAATGTACTTCGGTTTAATCGATGAGACATTGGGTGTCAATTTATGTAGCGCTGGGCGCTGTATTACTTCGGATTTATCCAATAAGGCACTGGGTGTCAAACTGGTGTGTTAGTTGGATCTACATATCCGTCCGAGTCCAAATCGTGTTAATAGGGAAATAAATATGAATTATGAAATTTAAATATTTGAAATGGAAATGTAATATGTGAAATGGATTGGAATGGAATGAAATTTTGGATTGAGCCATGAACACAGATTGATTATGTTCAATTGGAATATGGATCAATAATGTGATTAGGATGGTGTCATTTCATGATTAAATATTGAATGATATACGAGAGGCTATTGATATAACAAGAGTTGAGAAATGAAATGCATACTACAAACCAAAATGGAAATTAGGTATTTGTATAATTGAAAATCCCATGTATTAATGTTGCAAAATGTGTAAAGTAGTATTGCCATGAAAATTGCATAATTCAAACTTATAATGAATTTGAGTTTGAGCATTTCATGTTTTTATATTTTGTTTTAATATTTAGATTATAGAAATACCACTGAGTTATATTCAACATACAGTTTTGTTTTCCGTGCACAAGTTAGGTACTTTTCAGTGTATTGTCAACTCATCATCCAATAACGATACCGGACTCAAGTGTGGGGATGTTTTATTTGTAATGGCATGTACCTAGGAGGTCTTCTGGTTGATGTTATTTTGAGTTCCATGAATAATGGTATTTATGTGTTCATATTGTTGTGGTTAAATCTATGTTTTGGTATGTTAGTCAAGCTTAATGTTTTGCATGTTTTTTAGTTTTAAGCTTGGTAGCTTAAATAGCTAAACATTAGTTCAACTATAGTCATTTGGTATGAATGAATGTTTTGGATGGTTGATGCCTTATTGATGTGTTTGGAAATATAAAATGTGGTACCAATGAGGGTACATTGGTTAGGAACTTAAGATGGATGTTTTGACATGTTTTAAGCATGCTTAAATATGTTTTGAGTCGGTCAAATGGTTGGTAAATGAGTTGCTTAGTGTTCTAGTAAGCATGATTTGGTAAACTTGAGTTTTAAGGTACATTTAGACACACATGACCTAAGACACAGTCTGTCACACGGTCGTGTGTCACACACAGCCTGGCCACACAGTCGTGCTTCTTGTTAATTTAAGTGCAGGTTTCACACAGTCTGGCACACGGCCTACAACACGGCCATGTGACCCAGGTCAAAGAGTTTCACAGGTAGAGACATGGGCTGGGATACAGTCATGTGTCTCAAGTCAGTAAGTTACACAGGCAGAGACACGAGCTGGGACACGGTCGTGTGTTCCAACTTCGAAAGCCACACGGCAGTGTGACCCCTGTTTCTAAGTTTTTGAAATTTTTTTTATCATCGAAGGTAGTAGTCAGAGTATAGTTCAATACTCTGATGTTAATAATTGGAATAGTCTTATTATGTATCCAACTTCTAGCTTTTAAAAGGGGATAAATGGTGATAAGTGTGTAAATAATAGAAGACCCAGTTTAGCATTGCATAGCATATCTCATCATTCAACCGTTCAAGATAATAATATGAAAACATTAAATTAGTATGTTCTGCTCTCTACATAATATGATGTTAATAGTCAACTTACATCATTGCTTATGTTGTAATTAAATGTTCTGATTGGTTAATAATGCTCGTGACCTTAATTCAACAACGGAGACGGGTTAGGGGTGTTACACTAAATTTCTTTTCTTTTTCAATATTGAAATTTTACATTTCAAAACTTCAAAATCTATTAAATAAATTGTAAAAAAAAATTATCCATGATAGTCTCAACCGATTTGTTACTATAATATTAGAATTAATTAATTTAATCTCCTTCTAAAATTTATAATTTTATTTTATGTTTCTAAATTAAAATCAAATCATATTTAATAATTTTCTATGAAACCCAAATTTATTTTCATTATAAGAGTTATTTGAATTAATTTTGTCTTTAATATTTTGGAAACATAAAATAAAATTTTAAAATTTAAGAGCTTAAATTAATTAAATTAATTTTAATATTATAATAAAAAAAATGGTTGATATTATCAAGCGATAAAATTTTCAACAATTTATTTAATTGATTTCGATGTTTTGAAATTTAAAATTTCAGGATCGAAAAAGAAAAAAAATTTAGAATTTTTGCAATAGATAAACAAGTACAATTTGACAATTTTTTAATGCATTATTTTAGTTGTTACATCTTTTCACTTTAATCCTTTTTTTTTAACTCGGATCAAGATTTAAAATTTTTTCTTGTGACTAAAATGAAAGTATAAACATGATGTGGACATGGTTTATCCTGAATAATTAGCCTCTATTAAAGATTTAATGCTTGAGTGATTAAAATGAAAGTAGCCTAAAAGCTGAGTGATAAAATTGCAAAAATTTCTTTTTAGGTGGCAAAAGTGCTCTAACAGTTGAGTGACCAATTGGGTAGTTTATCCTATTTATGTTCTTTTATAAAAGTAAATATTATTTTTTAAAAGATTGTTTATTTTTTAATTTTATTCTTATTAATATAAGATTTGATATCATTTTGGATAATTTTTTATAAAAAAATAAATACGATAATTTAAATACCTCATTTTTTTAAAAGAAAAACAAAATTATTTTAATTTTTAATAAAATAAAAATATTTAAAATATTAAATAATACTCGATAATCACAAAAATAATATATTTCAATATTTAAAATGCCCCTCCCCGCCAAAAGAAAAACAGAAACGAAAATTTGCGTATAAGGTGGAGAAGAGAAGAATGAGAAAAGACTAATTAGTTGAATTAATGTATCCATATCCATCCACACTCAAGACGGTTACTTCATCTATATCCCGAATCAGTACTCTTCTATAACAAAAGCAAATGTAGAACGATTCATGTTTGTGATCTATTTATCATCCACTTTTTACTACTATCTCAACTATTGATTCATGTTTATGATCTATATATTTTTATTACTATCTGAACCACCATCGTTGAATTGCAGAAACCGGAGTGCTCAAAAATGGTGCATAACGCTGGACAAGAGGATTAACTGTCCTCCCAATCTTCACCCAAACACTTTGGTGGTAACCGGCACTAACCGGAGCATGGTACATTAGCTTCAATAGCTGCCATAGAAGGAAAAAACAGAGAAGGATTTTTCACCACTTGTTTTATTTTGTAAATATGTAAACCGTGTAAATAGTTAGGTATCAGCTTGTCAGTAACTTCCAGATGACTGCTGAACAAAAAACTAATTAATGAAAGAAAAATAATGGGAGAAAGAAGCATCACAGACCTGCCAGTACATGAAAGTTTGTATGATATTGCGTTGCCACCTACAAAAGTTGATACCAAATTTCAGCAAATTAAAAAGGCCGGACTGGCGAGGAAAATAAACCAAAATAGGAGAATTATATTAGTTAGCAACTGACGAGAACAAGTAAACAATTAGAAGGAAGCCGAGTCCAATCTCAGTATGTGAAGAGAGTATGTTAATGGTAGTCGTGTTTGACTCTACCCACACACAAGGATCTTCCAAATACTTCCTGTATAAAACAAAGGAAGTTAGTATTAACAGGGAAGGGATGAATAGACCTTCAAGCATCGCCATCTACATGCATATGCAAACAAGAATTTCATCACCCAGGTTTGAGGTGACATCAAAGAACGTTGTAGATCAAATTGAACTACTGTGTTTCTAGAAATTGATTAAGATGAAAGAAGAACAGGGTAAGTATGAATATTACCTATTGTTAATTATTAACATTCATGAAGAGACCGGAAGGTTTAAGCCATTTCATATTAACTGACTTTCTTTTAGTGAACATTAATGGTCTGATGGTATAACTAATTCAAAAGAAAAGCCACAGACAACCATGCCAATCAAGTAAATTTAAAACTGAACTGGCACATTGTAGTAAAGCTGATGGTTTATATATCGCAGTAAGAATCTACCTATACAAGGCGGAATGATTGAAATTACGTCTGAAGAACTTTGCAATGTGTTCAAGTGTTCGGCATAAAACAGGAATCAAAGCAACTACAATGAAGATCCAAATCAGTTCATCGTACTACATAGTAAAAAGAATTTAGTAACAAAATGGTTAAAAATATTAGGGGCGGAAACAAATGCTCACATTTAAGGAAAAGATGTGAAGTGACAAATGTAAGGCAGTAGATTAAGTATATAAAATCTTTAGTTGCAATAATTGACTGAAAATACACTTGAAGTGCCTGCAAATTCCACGCCCTTGGTCTCTGCATAACACTTAGAACAGATTCAACAAAAGAACCCCGGTATATTAATTCAAATGGATGATAAGTGGAATACGGTTTACCCCATATAGTGCATACAAAGAGTATAGAGAGGAACAAGCAGTGCCCACAAATGACAGCCGGTAAGCCCTGTACGAAAGACTTCTAGGAACAAGTGGAAAGATGGCTAGCACAGCAACAATAAAAACCTGCAAGAAATAACATAAGCAAATAACCTAACAAAAACATAGGCAGGAAATGAAAGATTGACCTAAGTTACCAGATATTGCAACTGATAAAATATTTCATAATGTAATTTAGTAATTAGACATTAACAGTCAATCCCCTCAACTCTTATATCTATTAGGCAGAATGCAAGAATAAAGGACATAAAATACACATCTTTCTCATTTAAGAAACATGATTAGAAATAAAGAATCACTTTATACCCAAGCATTGACAGAAAATTGTAGTGTTTGTCGATCCCAATGCATAGAAGATCTATTTGAACCAGCAGCTGCTGATGCCCCTGAACTTCTAGAGGCCGAACCTACATGAAAATTTTAGTTGAGTTCAATGAAGGAAACATCTCCTTAATAAGGAAGAGCAATTAGAAAAATGGACTACAATATTTAGTTTCTTTTTCCAGCCTCAGTTGCATTAGCAGTGTTCTTTTACCTGCATTGCGAGGTCGAACCCCATCATTTACTGCTGACGATGAAGTTAAGGATGAAGCAGAAGACTTTGCCGATTGCGATGGTTTGTTTGATGGCATGGACTCTACCACAAGATCATGATCCTGTTCAAGAAACATGTTACATAAATCTTCAGATATAGATTGAACATGTTACTAGAAGATGTTGAAAGAGAAACATACTAAAGTGTGATAGACATTAAGCAGCTGTAAGTGTACATAATTACAAGAACATGCATGTAAGCAACATTAACAGATAAAACAAATTCCATCCAAGAGAAGTGAATGATATTAAGAGTGAAAAGGTTAGTAGACAAAATAAATAAATAAAACTCCCGAATCATTGATGAAACCGATTTTAATGGTTTTCAACCATCAGGGAACTAAAATTCCTCAGACAAAATTAAATTTAGTTAAAGGAAAAGCAATTCCAGATTTCTTTGTCTATTTTTTCCCTTTTGCTGTTTACTTGAGTAGCAAATGGCCCTTAAAAAATCCATAACTAACAAAAATTCATATAGAAATTCACATATCCCTGAAATAACAAATAAGATACAAAAAAATTCAGATGGGAATTTCAATCAACTGCAATTTCCAGCGTAAAAGCACATAAGAGAAAAAAAACCCAGATTGCAAATTCGTAAAGAAATAACACGAAAAAGTAAAATCTGAAATACCCAAAGCTGAAAAGAGAGGGAGAAACGTACGATATAGCGCTGGTAGAACTTGCGCTTGAAGTGATCAACAACATCAGAGCGAGAAGCCAAGTGAGGAGGAATCAAGATATTTGACCAATAATCTGCCCATCGGGGATCGTTCTCGTAGTCGTAGGCTGCCGCCGCTATTCTCTTAAGTTTCTGTGGATCTTCTCTTTCTTCTCCCATTCTTTCTTTTTTTGTTTCCAAAGCGGTCGCTTTTCTTCTTCTGGTACAGTTGAGAAAGCAACAGACCAAGGTAGAAAAATAATAGGTGGTTTTAACTTTCCCTTTTAGTTTAACCGTCGTCTATTGGTCAAAAGTACTGAAAAATAAAAATTAAAGGTTAAACTCTGTCATTAATCCCTGTACTTCGCAAAACTTTTGTATGTAGTCCTGGTAGTTCCTATACTTTTCAAATTTTAAAATTTCAGTCCTCACCAACGATAATTATTAAATTCATTCAGTTAAATTTTGCTATTTCTAAAATCTGATAAGATAAACGTATTATCAGATGTGTAATGCCATGTTAATTTTTTATTTTCATATATTACTCACTAAAAATTCAGTTAATAGATTAACGACATCTTTTGTGTCGAGAATGAAATTTCAATATTTGAAAAGTATAGGGACTTCTTTTGTCCAATTAGAGAATATAAACTAAATCCACAATTGTACGCATAATACATGACTGGTAATTGAATTTAGTTGAATGAATTTTGCTGCTACTACTTGGATTAGGATTCAAATTTTAAAATTCAAAAAGTATAGGGACTAAAATTGACCAATTCGATAAGTATAGGGATTGATTGATCAAATTCAAGTGTAAGGATCAAATCCACAATATTTGTAAAGTGTAGGGACTAATAGTAGAATTTAACCAAAATTAAAAGGGTAAACTACTTAGTTTGTTCTTCAAAGGATTTCATTTTAAACACCAACAAAAAAAGTTTGCATTTTGGTAACTCATTTTAACTTTTAATTTCTTTTTGTAGAATTAATTTTAGTTTTTTTCGTAAAAGTGAAAAAACTTTGTTAATGATTTAGCCCCTAAACTATACCACTTTTCTCACTTTGATATTTAAATTGTTTTAGCACACTTTGGTACTTAAGCTTTTGTTAACCGCTTTAGCCCTTGGGATAAAAATAATAATTTAACTAATTTAATTTTAGTAAATATATTTAATTCCATGTAAACAAATATTTGGACAAAAAAACATGTGGAATATTTTTATTGGTCCATGTGTTGACTTTTTATTAATGATATTAGCTCCTAGGGGTTAAACCTGTTGATGGAAGTAAAGTTTAAATACCAAAGTACAAAAGGTGATATAGTTTAGAGGCCAAATCATGAATAAAGCCAAAAAAAATACGGGTTTGATAGGAAAACCCATATTCTCTTTTTTTTAATTTTCTTTATTTTTTTCCTTTTTTGGAATTAATTTGACTTTTTTCCCAATAAAAGAAAAAAAATTGGGTTTTACCCGAAATTATATGCATTTTTATAAAGAAAAATCATTTCATCTTTTTAATTTCCTTTTCTTTCCCTTCTTTTAGAATTAATTTTATTTATTTAGTAAAAACAAAAAAACTTAGGTTTTTCTGATGAACTATCTAGGTTTTTACCAAAAAAAAAAAAAAACTTGAGTTTTATAAGGAATTGAGGTATAAGGAAAAACTTAGTTTCATCTCCACAACTGAATAACTCAATTTCCAAATTAAACCCAATTTTTTTTTTCCTTTTTTGAAAAAAAATTAAATGAAACTAGTGATCAAAATTAAAATTTATTAAAGTTGGGTGATTAAAATAAGTGCAAAATAACATTGAATTAACGACGGATGACCAAAATGGAAACGATTTTTAATGGTAGTGTGATGTGAGCATCAAGGCCCAAACAAGAGATTATAGATGTGATGAGATTACTCTATCTCAAGACCCAGTTACGAGGTCGAAAGCCGACGGTGCAAAAGTTCATGAAGAAAGCCTTACAAGCTCATTAAGAGAAAAAGAATATCAAAATTTACTTTCTTGGTTTTAAAAAAAAAAAAATTAAGAAACCAAATCTTGGCCCAATTCCATCATATATAAAGATTTCAAGAATCAAGAAAATTAAGATTCCAAATATTGGAATTCTTGGTCCAAGATACCAAATCTTGGAGTTGGAACGCATTCGATCACACTAACGAGATTAAATGAGCCCAGTCTTGCAACGAACAAATCAAGAATCCAAATCTTGAAAATCAACCCATTGGGATGTCCTCAAGCCCATCTTGGAGAATTGGCACTTAGTCGAATATTCGGCCAAATGTGTGAAATTGGCCCATTTTAAAGATTGTTCTAATTTTTAGCTCGTTTTGAATTCAATAAGTGGATCAACATGGAAAATTCAGCCCAAACAACCCATATTCATGCCTTGGTTGAATTCTCCTTTAATCCACACTTATGAATATTTATTTCATCTTTTTATCAAGTTAGTTAATTAGTTTCAAGTCTTAGTTGGCATATATGAGTTGTTAATGAGTTGGCGCTTAGTTGTCAATGAGTTGACATGCTTACCTTTTACCTAGATTTACTCTATTCATACTTATCATTGGCAACCTTTTTGTAGCATGGTCGGCCATCCCTTATTGATTATGCATTATTGAATTAAAATACTTATTGAGTTTTTCTTTGCAAGAATTCTTCTTGTTTGATTTTAGAAGTTGTTTATCACAATCTTTTAGATTGTTGGGCATTGTCTTCAACTTTTGACTTGCCAAATTTCTCTCTTGCAGGGGAAATTAGAACTGTTTGAAGGGTGTTTTTGAATCTTTTGATTCAAAAGATTCTTAGGGCATCACATCTATTTCATCTTCATATTTCCATTTTTTTCCATTCGACCACCATCATTCTTCCATCTTTGTTTTCTTTCTTCTCAATTTTGTTCGGTTTCCTTAATTGATTATCTAATTGGTTTGCTTTCTTTGTTCGATTTTCAGATCAAGAATCTATTAAGGAGATTCGATGCTTATTGTTTCCATCAAGAACACCTCAACTTGAAGAGATCTCTCTTAGTCTTAATCTAATTATTTCTTTTCACCTTAATTGATTGTTATTGCTTCAATTTCTCTTATTAACAATCTATTTTGGTGTCTTTTTTCAAATTTGAATTCGACCCCCTTTTTTTATGGTTCAAGATTGGTTTCTTTTACTTCAAGAAACCTTAGTTCCACCCGATCTTGGACTTTTTTTTTCCAATCGGTCCTTTTTCATTCGATTTAAGTGCTTTTCTAATATGTTTTGTTTCATTTGTCTCAAATCTGATTCGACAGCTACCTTCTCTATCAAGAATTAGGTTTAGGGTTCTCTAAATCATTAGTTCTTGTGCTTTTTTGTTGGCTGAACCTTGCTTTTAAGCCTTTTCTCATTTTTATTGAATTCTTGTTTCTCTTTTGTCGAATCTATTTTTAATCATTCGTTCAATTTTCAACAACCTCGACTTCATCAACATCTCCTCAAGAATGAACCTTCCTTCAAGTATAACACCTCAAACCCGACCAAGATGTTATGGTGGAATCTAGGAGTGTTACGATGGAGGGTTTTAAAACACGTCTTTTATGTTAAAATGAATCGCGTTTCTTAATACCAAACAGAGTCCATTTTCGAAAAAACTTTTTGGGGCTTTTTGGGGCTGTTCGTTTTGGATTTTTAGTTTGGTTGCGTTTATGATTTTTAAACTCTGTGATTGACAAAATTTTAGTTTTACGCGAACAAATGTTTTTAAAACACGAGCATGGTTTCGATTTAAACCAGTAAATAAGGATAAGAAAAACAATAGTTTTCCGATGAGTGGTCACCGCTGAGCCTCAGTCGCACCGACCTGCCTATGTTTGAGGATTACCTGTACAAAACAGACAAACAGATGTGAGTGTTCGTAAACTCAGTGTGTAACCCAACAAAGATAAACATACAAATGTACACAGTATTCTCACATGCAGAACAGATACAAATACGAACTTAAGTCCTTAGCAAAAATAGATATTAGAATCAGATAATCAAGACAGATATACAAAATCCTACCTCCATCCTCTACACACCATCTCTGACTATCCCATCACACCATGTGGGGTTAAAAACACCCACCCATCCCTACACACCATATAATGTCCTACAACACATAACAGAATAATATGCAGTCAAGCTGCCATAAAATAGGCAAAATGTTGCCGTACGGATCACTTCCTCCACATATACAAATCCCACCCCAAACACGGATACAGAATACAGATACAGAAATAATAGAGTTAACATGTTTAACATGCTTGTATACAGATAACATACATACTTATACAGAACAGTCAGACATACATATCAGTTTCCTACTTAGATCAAACTATCAGAATATTAGATCACATATAATAGGGTTTCGTTAGCCCTTATTGATTCTATGATAGGCCCACAGTCAATCGGAATGACCCATGTGACCCTAGGGAAAATTTCAAAAGTTTGAGCCCACACGCCCGTGTAGACCACACACCTAAATTGGCCTTGCCTGTGTGGCCCACACGGCCTGGCCCAAAGCCCAGACGCCCGTGTAGCTTGACCGTGTGGGCCCACACGCCCAATTTGGCCTAACCCGTGTGGCTCACACGGCTACACTCTTGTCGCCACACGGTCGTGTCTGGCACACGACTAATCATATAGCCTGTCACATGCCCGTGTGGCATCGACAGTCTCATTTTTTGGCTTTCGCAGAACCTCGATTTCTCGTGCTATCATTACACACACCTGGTACGGTTTTGGTGCTACTGCAATCCCGAGCCTACCAAAACCTAAAAACAACATTCCAATGATCAATTCTAAGTACCAAAACACCAATTATCAAAACCCCAATCGATATACTTGAACGTAGAACAAAAATGAAAAGTTTGATCACTTACCAGAACAGCTACAGTAGGCCTAACACACTACACGATAGACGATGAATTTTGATACCCTTGATTAGCACCTACCACTAGAATTCACAACATTAACATATCCAAAAACAACCAACAATCGCACATAACCTCAAGAACACTTACCAACCACAATCTAAGCAGGGGTCACAAAACCAACACGCAGAGATTCGACGACAGTTTGTGAACAATATAGGAGGAGGTAGTAAAAAAAAGAGAAGAAACGAAAGTGCAGAGAAAGGGAAGAACAAAACTGACGTCAGATTTTTGGGAAGAGAGGAAATTTTGAAAAAATAAAATAAAATAAAAAAGATAATCAATTTGATTTTGATTAATATCTCCACTCCCCACTTACAACCACATCTCATGATATCCTCCCCACTAACCACAACCAACTATTACAGACTCCCAACTTGTAACAGCCCAAATTTCGGTGAAATCAGAATAGTGGTTTCAGGACCACAAATTTGAGCCGAAAAATAAAAATTTATTTTTATTTTATCATGGTCTGTATTATGATAGATATGACATGTGAAAATTTTGGTACGAAAATTTTATCGATTGAGTGCTTAATTACGAGAAAGACTAAATCGCATAAAATGAGAAAATTGAATTCTAGTAGCTATAAGGATTAAATAGCTATAGAATTCAAAATTTAAGGTCTTTATATGGTAATTAGACCATTAAGAAAAGCATGTAGATTTTTCTTGGTGACTTATCTATGGAAATTCAGAAAAAGGGCAAGGACTAAATTGGAAAGTGAAAATTTTAGTTAATTAAAAGATGGTAAAATAGATATCATCTTATTTTCTCATGTTCTTCCCCAAAATAAACATGGAAACCCTAGGAGAGAGAGAGAAGAGACTTTCATGGCCAAATTGGGTAAGTTTCCCTGTCCCGTTTTTAGTAATTTTGATATTTTTGGAATCAGAATAGCTTAATCTCTCTATTTAGGGGATTAATTTGAAAAGTTATCAAAGTATTAAAATGGGTATAGATGTATATGCTGGAAATTGGAAATTTATGGTAGAAAATGAAAGATTATTTATAGATAAACAACTTTTACAAAGTGATTTTTGATGAAAACATAATTTAGGGACTAAAATGTAAACTTGTGAAATTGAAGGAAAATTTCTGAAATTTTATGAATACATGTGCTGTAAATTTTGTAATGGAGCTTTGGTTAGGCTTGGAATAGGGAGTAATTTGCACAAATTTCATTTTTCGAGCCTAGGGACGAAAATGGAATTTATGGAAAAGTTAGGGGCAAAATAGTAATTTTTCCTAGGATAAAAATTTAGTCTACATGAATGTAAAATATGATAAATTAATGTTAAATTTACTCGTATAGACCAAGATAGACCAAATTCGGAGCTAGGACGAGGAAAGAGGAAAATGTCGGATTAGTGGATTTTACTTATACGAACATTTTTTAGGTAAGTTCGTGTAACTAAAATATGTATATTTTCATGATTGTTTTGATTGTGATTATGTAAACTGTATGAATTTTATATATATATATGAAATGATTACATATCCGATCAAGCACGATAAATAAAAATGTCTAATTTAAATGATAATGCCCGATAGATAAAAAAGGGTAAACGATAAAAATGTTACCTTTATGCTTGGAATGTGATCATTTGAATTATATGGATGTTATAGATGTATGAAATAATCACATATCAGAAAATGCTTGAAAATGTTAAATCCCGGTTGAATAAATGGAAAATCGATGGATACTTAACCTCCCAAAATAAATGAGGTCCTGCATTTGTTACAGACGGGATTTAGCTCGGACAAGAAATCCTATTAACCTCATTATAAAAAAGGATTTATCCCGGATGGGTAATCCTGATAAAAATCCTCTTGAGCATATGTTATGGATTGGATTTTAGCTCGGACGAGTAATCCAGATCGAGCTCCTTAAAGCATATGTCGTAAAAAGGGATTTAGCCTGGACTGGTAATCCTGTTGAATACATATGTGGCTCGAGAGTGTACTCTCTGAAATAGTACCTTATGGGTACCATTGAATATGAATTGATGGATCCTGATTTGTATGCCTCGAGTGTACTACCTGTTTATCCATCGATAATTTAAATAAATTCAACGGGCAAAGTTCTGACAAGGGCAAATATGAATTTAAGACAAATTGACATAGAATGATATATACATGATACGGAAATATGATATGAAGAGAATATTACATGAAATACAAGAAAATGATGATACATGACAAGAGATGTATGAAAGTATGACAAGATGATATTTGTACATAGAAGTTATTAGATGAAAATGTTCATCATTGGTTATAGACTTGTACATTTTGAATGTATCACTACTCATGTGACATTGATATTAAGAGTATTATGAATAAAGTTCTGATGTGAAATAATCTGAACTCGAGATGAGTTATATGAAAATATACTTGAGCAATAACAATGTGATTTATAAATGTTGTGGAAAGCATATATGTGCATGGAAACTTTATTGTTGTTTAGCTCATACTTGTTTTTTATGTTATTGTGGAATATATGACTAACAATGGCAATGAGGATATGTCTAGGGCTTGAGGTCAAATTAAGTGAATATGCCTTACATAGTTACCTCAAAATAGGATGAATGGTAAGTTAAGTGCCATATTATACGAACTTACTAAGCATTTTATGCTTACTCCGTTTTATTTTCCCCTATTTTAGAGTAGATCGAAAGCTCATTGGATTGGAAGCTCAATGGAGATCATTCACACTATCTATCAGCCCATGTCGGTACAATATGGTAAATAAATTATGGTTGTAATGGCATGTATAGGTTATATTGGCCATATTGGCATATAAATGTAAATGGTTATTGTAATCTAGCCATTGGAATGGCTAGTAATGGTTGTTTTGATATACTTGTAATGTTATGCTATGGAAGCCATATGTATATGTTAAGTAGTTGATCAAATCATGTTTAACACATGAATTGAACCAAGGTAGGATAGTAAACATGTATGCATGCAATGATAGGCCATGTTGAACGATGAAATTTGCTTATTTGAATGCTTAGAATGGTTGGAATGTACTTGGTTTGATTTGGTGCAGGAAAATGGTAAATTTAGGTGACAAATGAGGTTAGGAAATGGCTTTATTTTGTCCACACGGGTGTGTGTCTAGACCGTGTGTGACACACGGCTTACCCCATGGGCATGTAGCCAGGCCATTATCCCCTGCACCTTAAATCTGAGAAAACAGAATACTCAGAATTGAGCACATGGGCAAAGGCACAGGCGTGTGTCTCAATCGTGTGGGTGACACGACCTTGAACACGAGCGTGTGCCTTGGCCGTGTGAAACCTGCACCTAATTCGAAAGGAATTTATTAACCACACGGCCTAGCACACAGGCGTGTGGCATGGCCATGTGGCGCAAGTCAGAGAGTAACCTAAATCAGACACAGCCTGAGGCACGGACGTGTCTAAGGGTCACACGGCTGTGTCCCTTGGACCACATGGGCGTGTGAGCCCTGAACCTTGGAAAATTTTTGAAATGTCACAAAAAATTCCTAGAGTTTTCGATTAAGTCCCGACTTGATTCTAATGCTCGTATTGGGCCTCGAGGGTCTATCTAAGGGACGCTACGCATGATCTCGAAAAATGAATAGTGATTGACACGATTTATCTGAAAAGTTTCGGTAATGCTCCGTAACCCTGTTTCAGTGACGGACACAGGTTAGGGGTGTTACACAACTCCCCCAAAATTCTAACTCCACCCAAACTTTCTCAGACAACCGGAGCAAAATTAATATTCACGCTCGCACAGAAAATCAAACATGAGACCTTAGGGTAAGCTAACACCTTACCACTTGAACCAGCAAGCTCATTCTGATATGAGTTTAATAACAAGAAAATATAACCTAACCCACCAAGGATAAGGCTAAGGTCTAAAATAAAAAAAAAAAATTGCCAAAAGTGGGACTTGAACCCAAGACCTCATACACACACCCAAATCACTTAATCACTGAAGCAGATACATATTTTATGTTAGATATTACAAAAATAGGATTACATTAATCGGGGCATTACATCAAGGACCAAGCCTTACACATTCAAAAATCATCAAGATCTTGGTTCGTTTATTCTTTATTTTCATCTTGTGACTTTTGTTAACTTGTTGCTAAATCCAATATTCCTCACTTGGTTCTTGTTTGTTTCAGGTTGATTTCATACCAAGTTCTTTCAATTTAATTTAGAGCCCTAGGTTAAATCCGTAACTTGGAAACTTTCTAATCCTAGCCTAAAATGTAAAAAAATTTCAGTTCCCAAAATGAAAGGTTACGAAAGGTGGGTGACCAACAGTGTGGTTTACCCAAATTTGAAAAGAAACTTTAAAGAAGAGAAAAAATTATTTAATGATTTTAATTAAAAGGCTTATTGGTACAAAAAGCCCTCAAACATTTTCAAAAGAATCAACTAAGCCTATTGGAACCTTTTGCACCCAATTGAGCCTTTGAACTAAAAAATTGTTGAAATAAGCCATTTGACTAACGTTAGTTATTAGTATTTAATGGTGGGGATAACATGACTATTAATGGAGTTGACTCAATAGTTCATCGGGACAGTGAACCTCTAAGAGGTTTAGGGTGTAAGCCGAGACAGTAAACACGGGTAGTCCGCTGGGACAGTAAAAAAAAGGGTAGTCCGCCAGGACATTAAACATGGGGTCATACTGCGTAAGACCATAGCTCGGCTGTGGTCGCATAAGAGAGTCTATTGGGATAATAAACGCAGGTGAATAATCAGGACAATAATTGTGGGAAATCCCAAAGACAAGGAAGAAGGGTTAGAAGGAAAATGAAAGTGTGGACAGACAATAGTTAGCCAAAGGGTCGAAGAAATCCATCAATGAATGGGAAACATAATAGAAGTGGGAAAATACAACTAGAATATTAGTTTTGAAAGCCAATTGTTGGTAAAAACTGGTTTGGAAAACACAATGGAAAACAAATTTAGAGAAAAAACAGAGTTTTAAAAATTTTTCCAAAACAAAATCTTGGTTGTAATATCTAAAGTAATAAACACTTAATCAAAATTGTACCTTTTCGATTTGTCTAGGATGAGCACTTCGATCGAGTAGTCTTCTCCGTTATCCTCAAGCTTGCGTCTATCGAGTGTGGGCTCGCTTCGAATCAGAAAATTTTTAACAAAATTACCAGTGGGGTACTTTCGTAGTTTCTCTAAACTTTTGAGTCAAGTTGTAAATCAGAAAAATATCTCTAGAAATTTTCTGAAATAATCTCTTCAGAGAATTTTCTCTCTATGACTTTCTCTTGAATTCAAGTTTGTGTCAAATAATGATCCAATGCTCTCTTTATATAGGGAGAGTTTAAAAAGTTCAACTATGATTAAACTTAATCACTTCAATATTATATTAATATAATATTTATTAAATATTATATTAATTTAATATTAAATCTTATTAAAATAATAGAGTGTTTATCTTGTAGATAAACATTAAATTAAATTTAATATTAAGATAATCACTTTAATATTAAATTAATAAAATACTATTAAGATAAGTATTAAAGTTAAATTTAATATTAAACTATTAAAATAATATTATTTTAGGAATAGTTAAACTGAAATCAAATTCTCTGGTAGAGTCCCAGTAGGAGTGTAACTCTACTATTACTCAACCACCGAAGACCAAATATCGCTAGCCACCAAGACGCCACTAGTACCACATCCGGTGATGCAGGTGCGACACCTTTATGGTACCCTGAACCAGTTCGATTGCTGCCAGTTTGGTCCGGGTCATTGACGACCTAATTGGTCCGATCTAGCCACCGGTTGGACCGTCGATTCGGTTTCACATACCGGACCTGATTTGACCAGTTTTGGGGTCTTGGTCTCGATTTTGGGCTTCTATGCCCAATTTACAATCTCAAGTCCAAGTTTCAAGTTCAATTACCCATTGGGCCAATTGTCTGACTTGAAAATTAATTTCCAAAAATATCATATTAATCTTAATTAATTTGATTACTTTAATTTTACTTTGACCAAAATTAATTTTTTCAAAAATCACTTAGATTTTCCAAAATAATTTTTCAAGAAAATTCTTTAATCAAATTCTCTAGTTGAACAATTGTCACGACCACCTAATTTAATTGCACATCGAATAATCGACTCAATTAAATTATTTCCAAAGTGATAGAATATTCTTCTGATTCAAATGCAGTCCAATCGAGCTTTTGTTGAGCTAGCAGAGGGACCAATCAGATATATACAATTAGGCTCTAGCAATTGTAATTATGTCCAGAAGCATCGTTCCGATAAGTCACAATTACTTAATCATGGAGTCAGTCCATAAGAAGTACCATGATTGAGAACTCATTATTGTATATTATTTATGAAAGCAATTCATCCAATTTCTTTGTCCAATGACCTCGTCATGTGTGTGTTACCCTCATATGATATCTTTGATTCCTTCGAGTTAAATCCGTTCACTCAATACAATCCTATTTCTTTCTCTTTGTCACCATTGTGTCTTCTTAGCGATTAATATGATCACTGTCAACAAATGACTATGATAATTTACTCGTTCGAGAACAAGTAACCCGTGGTCACGTTTCATATTTATCAATCCACACAATGCCAATAGGAGGATATCATTAACTCTTTAATTGATCTAAGAATTCCACTGTTGCTAGTAAAGCCATGCCATATATAAGTCATTTACCTAATATACTGGTTATGGGTTCGATCATATTTAGAGCATAAGCCTCCACTTATATCAAAGCACATGAGTTGCATACGCATGGTTAGTGACTAACTCAAGATTTAGGTAAATCACACCATGAACGTCACAAGTGAATTAATTCACAAATAGATTCAGAATTAATTCATCTTGGGTCTAGTCTAATGTATCATTCTACTAATGAATACATCTATGTCTCTACCCATGGAGCCAACTGCTTTGATAACCAAGACTAGCCATCTCTCTAATTGGAATTGTAGACAATATAATAATCATTCTCAGTATTTGAATCAATGCTCACTTTGATTCTTTTATGGGATTACGAACTTATTTAGATTATCTACTGAAGTAAGTTGTGTTTCTCGCAATGTAAACATTCTTACAATGCCATTTATCTTCAGTTTGAACTCAGACAATCAATGAACTAATATTTGCTTGTCACAATTTTGCTATGCATGCAAAATATAAAAGACAGAAATACAAAAGACATAATAGTGAAATGTAAAATTCACTTTATTTATTTATTCATCGTTCAAATAAATAGAAAACAATTACATGTTTACTACAATATGGGCACATTTTCCAACACCAAGTGGGCATTTAGGTGGTAACCCAACAGGAAACAGTCCTGGAAGATAACGCACCAGATATGTTTGGAGCAAAGGCGAATGAAAGATGATTTAACCAAGGATCGTAGATTAGGAACCGTAGAGGGTTCTTAGAGAAACCCTATAAGATAGGGATTGAACATAAAGCACGTCAGCTAGTCTACAAGGAAAAGAAGGGTTAGTTGGAACTCATTAACAAATGGGGATGTACCGAGTACTAGATATATCTATCAAGACTGTTCCTTTTCAATGGGAAGATTATTGAGAAAGTACCAGCCAGATGGCTTGTTCCATAGGGGAGCAACTTAAGGGAGAAATTGTAAACACAAATGATCACTCTAACACTAGTTTACTGGGTACTGAAGGCCGAAGCGATCCACAATGGACGAATATGTCACTCTTAAGATCGTGGCAATCCAGATAAGGTGGGTTACAAGAAAGTAATCAAATTGCTATTTGTCCCAAGTGGGGCTTAGTTTGCCAATGGGGCCATATCCAAGGACCATTAGGAGTTTAGGCCTAAGGGACTACTTATAAGGACATGTGAAAAGAAGAATCCACACTGGGAACAAATGGAAGAAAGTATACAAGTAGTGGAAGATTAGAGTTTGCAAAGATGGCGAGATATTTGAGAAACCGCCAAGACTGTTTGAAGGTCGATAGGATTGACTAGGGGAAGATCATTTAATGATCTATCCGCCAATGGACAGGTTCAGAAACACAACAGAGTCGTCATTTCGGGTTGAGAGAAATTTTCAAAAAACTAGCAGGGAGTAAATTGTATTTAGTTATTTTTTTTACCGCCCCTGTGAGACTGGGGTTCATGTATGAGTAATCCAATTAAGAAAATAACTAAGTTCTTTTGGAACTTATAGAATTTTGACAGGTGGTTGCAGAAATTTCTGGGATAATTAGCTCGATGAGGGACCAAGCTAGACCAGGTGGGATCAAGGAGCACCGTTAGTATAGTATCATGCGCACAGGGATAGGGTACCTTAGAGGATTTGCCTTGTGGGTCTAACATATTGTAATTGTATAGTCCCTTTGAGAGCGAGATTGTTGAGTTAGTAAACTCTTATTTTTAATTTAAGGTTTTTGTTGTAAGAACCAATATAAAAAGGTAATACAGTCCGTCTTTAAAATAGTTAAGTTTAAATTAGTGGTTAGGATCAATCAATTCAGTTGTGACACTCTATACCCAAATTCAGCGTACAGTTTGGGTATAGGTGTTACAGATTTAGTTGTATCAGAGCATGATTTAGTCGACCCTTTGGACATAGAAATTGAAAGGAGTACCCCTTATGCACACAACATTCGAACCGGCTAAGTCCCTTGAGTCCTTATTTCATTAAGTTATTACGTGTTGAGTGTAGATATAATTGCCTAAATTGGTAGATAGAAACAGAAGTAAAAACCAGAACGAATCAGGAAAAAGATACGAAACAAGTAGAATTAAGTAAATAAAATAATTAAAAGTACAATTATTAGAGAAAATTTTCATTAGGGAAAAGATACAAAGGGGATTAAGCATTTTTATTCACCAAATGAGTTATCGCCTCAGTGGTGAATTTGCCTCCTTCTTTGTTAATATCTAGGAAGGAGTAGAAACGAGTAAGCTAGATTCTTAGAAATGATGAAGTCATTGGATCCCTTCTATCAACTTCTTTTTGGAATTAGAGGAATGGTGAGATTCGCATTAGAATGACTTATAGCAACGGGAAAACTTAGTTGCGAATTTGAAACCTGATGAGGAAGATCCTCGTGTCAAGTTTGAATTGGGTTTAGACATGATGGGTGAGAAGGAAGGTAAGTATGGGTGCCATATGTGGTAGTCATTGGGGCTGGGTAACTCCCCCTATTGCAACTGCACCTTTTTGTCAGGATGTAGTTCCCACCCCCGCCTTATTCACAAGTCATCAAATACTTGAATTTGAACAACCAAGAGGGGGAGGTGAGCGATACTGACATGGTCTCACAATGACATTACAATAGGAGTCGTAATAAGCTGAGCCTGGGGAGGAATAGGGAAGTTGAGGAAAAAAGACTTTCTTAGTTTTTAAGGCAAAACCTTGCATTTGTTCTAGATTGACTGGAAACGGAGATGTATAATTCTTTGTGACAAAACAACTCCTAGAGGAAGAAAGAGGTAACCATTGACGTCTCCTAGCTAACACTTCCCTTAATTTACCCCAAGAATAGAGGCAAGGTAGGGAAAATAGATTTCCCAGGGTAGCAAGTAAACCACCATGTCAAGTTCGGTAGATGTATTCTTGAAAATCAAGAACTATCATCTTGTTTGTACCTTCTAGTGAGGATTTAACCAGTGGGCAGGTAAGAAAGCTAGAGAATAAATGATTTATTTCTAATATTTTAACAATAGAAGTAGCCGAGAAACTACACTCCAAAAAATTAAATGGATAAAAAATAAAGATAGGGAGAATATAGGTGAAAGATAATAAAAGGATTGGTCTAGCCAAGGGATTTTAGGCTTATGAACTTCCCTCTCAATATTCTAGCTTATTTATACCCAAAAGCATGTATTGAAAGTTGTGGAAAATTTAAGAATGATAGAGGAACCGTTCGAGCCTATAAGACACTTGTTGGCATCAAGAAAAGGAATAATCCTTTAGTATTCCCAAAGCAAGAATAGTTGCCAACTATTACCCTCTAGGGTGTAGCCCTTATGAAGGTAGAATTAGTTATAGTTCTGTTCTATGATAGCCCTTTTCGAATAAGGCTAACAAGCTATTGTTACTATTAGAGTAGAACTCCGAAATCAAAGAAATAGCTCTGGTACCCCTGCCAAAGTAGAAGAGAAAATGTTTTGAGGGTGAGCCTAGTTGCCCTATAACAGGGAGGAATTAAACCATTAGATGGGTAAAGTTAATGTACAAATGAATCTAGGATTCACAGGACTATTCGCCAAAATTAGGGATAAGAATATGTCAGTCAAGTAGTGCTTACTTCAAAGCATTCGGCAAAATTTGGATTTAGAGGAAATTATAGAATAGAATACGACTAACACCGAAATGGTCAAGCACCCGCCAATGAGTCAGTATCTATAATTCGTTAAGTGTTCAGGGGAATTGCAAAATTGGGCGAGGCAAGAACAACGCAAATGAACAAAAGGGGAACCAAGTTAAAGATTTTAGTAAAAATGAAGGGTGGTTACTTCTATAAGCCATAAAAAGGCAAGGATAAGGAACAGTTTCTCTAAGTCTGCCTCTAAGGATGAGTGAGGAAATTTTAAGGATGAATTTTTTTTTTAAGATGGGAGAGTTGTCACACTTGGTTCCCTTTAAGTCCAGAAATTTAGGAATAACTAAGGTGTTAAATTGAAAGAAGCCATAAAATGGTGGCCTCTACTGAAAATTTAGGAAAACTTAGTGATTAAATTAGACATGGTTGAGATCCAATTCTGGTTTGCTTGGATTGAAATCAGTTGGTTTGTTAGTGGGAGACAAAATTGATTGTCAAATGGATGGTTTCTAAACGGTTGAAGGTCGTCCAGGAAGGGTTATAGATAGTTGAAAAATGACTTCTCGGAGAGAATTCTTCTCACATTTGTTTTATTTTCTTCTCTTTTTCATCTTCTTCCTTGGTTGCTCCAAAGAAAAGATAGTTATGGGAGGCTCTGCATGGAGCGGTGATCGTAAAGATTGAGTTAAAAAAGTAAAGAATCGAGAAAATTGATAAGGTATTAAGACCTTCGGTGTTTGTAAGTTTAAGAAATAAAGTTAAGGATTTCTAGAACCATTTTAGGGGTTCTGCATGTTTCTGGAAAAATTGAAGTTTTACGTTGAAAAATGCTGAGTTTAATTTATGGTCTTGGTTGTAATACTTAGCTGTCAAGAGAATGGAAGCTCTAGCATTTGAAAAAGCTAAGCAGGGGAAGAGGCAAAGAAGTATTATGTGAGTTTCTATACTTCATTTCTTGGAATGCTTAGGAACTGGCTTGATCCAGCGTTAAGTTTTGTGATGATGAATGAACTATGCTGATTGTGAATGATAAGCTTGTATGAAACTTGCTTGATACATGGGTATTTGCCGAAGTAGTTCAATATACATGAAATATTTAGGATATCATGTTTAAAAGAATAGCGTACTCCATGCTAATATGTAAGTGAAATGCATATATTGCGTGATTATAACGGTGGGAAAATACTTGACAAGTTAGATGAAGTTAGAATTTGGAATGAGAATTTTTGTTAGATACGGCCATACGATGTTGCTGTGTGAAAATCGTGATGAGTGAAGCTCTAGGCCTTATTGAGCGGACACTATAGTGTTTGAGCATCAATGTTAGGGATGACGAAATGGAGGAATAGGGAAATTGGAATTTATTAAGATTCCTCCATATGGGATTGTTAGAAGCAAACCGTGAGTGCAAAGCTTCGAACCTTGCAGGGGGAACACTTCGGTGTTCGAGCACCTCGTGAACAAAATATTGTTGGAAAAAATTTGGTTCGAAAATGGTTTTCTTGCACAGTGGAAAAATAAATTTTTGAAACTCAAGCCGGTTTGTGATATTTATAGTTATAAACTTTTTCTTGAAATAATATTTGTGCTTTGAGCGAGATGGATTCTAAACGTTTTTGGCTTTCAACTGAATGGCATTCTCCACTATTCTCGTATCACGAACTACTTTGAGTGTTGACTTAAACAATTACGAATCAAACATAAAACTAGAAATAATTTTCCTTACTTTCAATAGGAAAGTAAATCTCTGTCTTATAGCACTCGGTAGAATTGTTATTCCCAAAAAATAGAATTTATACTTAGAAATAAATTCTCACTATTTTCTAGTAGAATAACAATATCTCAAAAGTTTTATGTAACTTATTGTATTTTTAGCCCAACCAATGTCATCTATTTATAGGGAAAGGAAGTGAAACCCTAGTTAAATTAGTAGAATGCATTTAATGTATATTTAATAGAAAAAACTCATCCTCTTATTGAACTAGGAGAGAGAGGCAGCTAATTGGGTGTGTCTTCCCTCATATGTATTATGATGAGAGTTCAGGTTTCTCTTATATTGGGTCCAATTATATGTGATTCTTGAACTTTTAACCCAACACTTTATAATTTAATCCAACTCAGTACATGTTTTTCTATTTCTCAAAATAGGTAATATTTATTAAATTAATTAATTTTTCTAATTAATAATTTTCTAAACTCAATTCTAATTTCATTAAAATCATAACAATTTTATTGTAAAAGAATCTATGAAATATATGTATAATTTTTACATTCAACGAATTCACAATAACCAATTAATTTAATTCTATTTTCGAACTTCAATTAATTAAATAATAATTTGAAAAACTTAAATTAATTCTCATGTCATCTCCATACTTAGTGAGAAACCACATTCATTTCTGAATTTAACCCATTTCTCTATCATTTCTATCCATTTATATTCATATGATTCAACATGCAATTCATTTCTGGTTTCAACAAGCTAGCGAAGGGATCAATAGGACATATGTGATTAGAGATTAAACAATTTATAATTAAATTCCAACTTTTCGCCTATTAATTATAAACTCATTTAGTTATGAAGTCATTCCACTATAGTGTCGTGACTAAGCTCTCACCAATTACATACATTACGAAACCTACTCGACCAATGCTCAATCATGACATTGTCATAAGTGTGTTACCCTCATATGATATCATTGATCTCTTTGGGATAAATTTGTTCTCCCAATATGATCCTATTTTATCTCATTGTAGTCATTACATCTTTTTTCATGAAAAGTCAACTACTATCAAATAGTAATTAAGTCATTCATCATAAAGACAAACAACCTGTGGTCACGTTTACTTTTCATCTATCATGTAATGCCAATAAGAGGATGCCATTTACCCATGTCTTGGGCTATGAATTCCACTATTGTGAATGATGCTACATATTGTAGAAGTTGTATGTAACACCCCTAACCCATCTCCGTCACTGAATTAGGGTTACGGAGCATTACTGTACAATTAGAAACTTTTAAACTTTAAATCATTCAATAACTTAACCACATTATAATCCATTCACATACATGCATACAGTTCCTAAATCGAGCCCTTGGGGCCCCAAAAATAAATTAGGAACAAATCGGGACCAATTTGAAACAAAATAGGAAGTTTAGGAAAAAATATGAAAAATTTGCAAAACAGGGGTCACACGGCTGTGTGCCTCACACGGTTGAGACATACGCCCATGTCTCAGGCCATGTAACCTTTGAACTAGAGACACGCAGCCATGTCTCAGCCTGTTTCCTCACTCGTGTAACTCTCTGTGGAAGGTCACACGGTCGTGTCACACGCCTATGTGCCGAGTCATGTAACTCTCTAAGTTGCCCCACACGCCCGTGTACCAGGCCTTGTGTTAGGCCTTGTAACTCATTGACTTGAACCTTTTGAAAATCACGGATGACACATGGTCGTGCCGCCAGGCCATGTGCCTCATACGGCTAAGTCACACGCCCGTGTCTCAAGCCGTGTGGACCCAAAAATTTACCTAAAATCAAGTCAATTCAACTCATTTCATGCATAAGCTTTCAACCCATTTAAGCACACTTTAAAGGGACCTAAACATCACTCAAACATACATCAAAATGTCATTTTAAGATCCTAATTTAATAAACTAATATGTCATTCAAAGGCACCACAATTATATCAAAACAACATATACCAAAACATGTTAACATTACCTAAATCCATGCATAAAGACCTCATTCTATAGTATGCCTAAAATTATAAATGACCATTTCAAGCTAACATTTTTGTAGCAAATGCCATATACACCTATTATCAAAAAGTGACCCCAACAGACTTACCTAAACAAGCATTATAAGTCCATCAACCATGCATTAACATCAAACTATAAACATACTAAATTTTACCATTTACATATTCACCAAAACATCATAATACCAAAGACTTCTCCTATTACATGACACTTCAACCAACTTCAAACAAGTACAAAATGACTACCAATGTGTAGATTATAGTGTGTGAGCTTCCAAGCTAATCCAGTTGATGCAACGATTCTAAGAGTCCTCAAGATCAAATCAAATGAATAAGCACGAAGAAGCTTAGTAAGTTCGATAAGTAAACTCATTTGCTATCAAATACCAAATTTCCAAAGGATGTTAACCTTTATTACACTGGCAATAAGCCTGCTAGGTACTCAGCCTGAATAACATCGGCACTAAGCCTGAATAACAGTACGATTCAACACTTAAATGTCATTACATAACATACAAGGAGCTTACTTCAACTATTCATAAACATAAAACGAACTTACAAGACTAGTTTACAATAACCGCAAAAGCATAAGAACTACTCCGAAATCTTTCCTTTTCCACGACCGTTAACACATTCGTGATCCAAAAGAATAGTTTCATTCAATTAAGTACTTCTAAACTTCAATTTAATCCATAATTCATTTTATGAAAAATTATGAAATTACCCCTAACATTTTAATTTTTTACAATTTAGTCCTTAAGCTCATAACTTGAGAATTAACTATTTCAACAAAAATCCAAATTAATCAATGTTACAAAGAACCTTTAAATAATCCATATTTACCATCATTTAACAATAAAACCTATAGATTTTCAACTTTAATAATTTAATCTCTAATTCCACAATTCATCAAAAATCATTTAACAAAACTTGTTTATTTTTCAACAAGGATTCATAATCTATCAACTAACATCAAAACTCATTCAAAAACATTCATGGCAAGTCCCTTAACTTTTAACAATTTTTCAAATTAACCCCCAGGCTAACTAGTCTAATCTAAAATGATCTCAAAAATATAAAAATCATTAAAAACGAGACAATTATACATACCATGCATAAGAAAAAGGTTAGTCGAATGCTTCAAGCTCCTTTAATGGTGTTTTTAGGTTTTTGAATGGAAGCATGAGAAAGATGATTCTTGTTTCATCTTTTTCTTTATTATTTTCGTTTAATTAAATTACCATACTAACCTTTAAAATCTAACAAAATTTCATTAAAACCTTGCCCATGCACATCCACTAACACATTAAATGGGATATTTACCAGTCAAGTCATTTAGTTTAAGATTTCATAACCATTTAACCCCTTTAGCTAAGAGAACTCAACTTTTACACTTTTTACAATTTAGTCCTTTTTACTTAATTAATCATGCAAACATCAAAATTTCTTAATGAAATTTTGATACGACCCTAATATAATCCCATAGATACTAAATAAATAATAAAATAATAATTCACTCATTATAATTGTGGTCCTAAAACCACTTTTTCTGACACCACTGAAAAATAGGCTGTTACACCTATACCTAACGCACCAGTTTTCGGTTCCTTATCTATTTGAACTCAAACTTTTACTTACATCAAAGTATAGGAGTCATGCATACATAGTCTTTCATCCATTCAGGATTAAGGTATGTCACACTATGAACGTCACAAGTGAATAAATTCATAAACAGATTCATGATTTATCCTGCTTAAGTCTAGTTTGATATACTGGCAATCTAGCCAGTCACATCTATGTCTCTATCTTCTAAGAGTTATCTACTCTGATGCTCAAGAAAAAAATATCTCCCCAATTAAACTTGATAGATGACATATTAGTCTTTAAATCGGTTTGCACATTTCCGATTAGACAAATGACATTTTTAGGTTCGTCTAATAATATAAGTTGTCTTTCTGTATTATGATCTGACCACGTAATATCGCTTAGTATTAGTTAAACATTAGGCAACTAGTGAGCTAATAGTTGCTTCTATTTTGCTTTACATGCAAAAATCATATGAGGACAATATACAAAGGGTATTAAGGTAATTCATGAATAATTTTATTAACCAATCTATTCAAAAAATTTATAAATGTACATAGATGAAAATACTACACTTAGAGTACTAATCCAACAAATATTTCCTTAGAGGAGCAAATACTAACATTGAAGAGAGAACTATTGTAAGAATTCTAAGGGGTTAAACCTAATGAGGTCTTATGGAGTTAATGTTTTGGAATTAAATAAGAATTACTTTTTAAAATTAATGTTTTAAAGTGGGATTATATGTATTAAATGAGAGAAAATTTGAGTTACTTAAAATTGATTTTGAAATTTCTTAAAAAAAGAGTAAAATTCTCTTTTGTGTTTACTAAATAAGTAATTTATTTATTTTTTGCAAAATTTAAGACCTTGATTTATTTATTTTGGAATAATATTTGATGTATTAATGCATAACTTTTATGTAGTATCAATGAGTAATAACAAAACAATTCATTATTGGAGTAAAAAAAATAGTGGAAGATTTATAAATAAATACTAATAATTTTTAAGCATGTTTAAATATTAATTATAACTATTATTTTATCGAGTTAAGAATTTATATCAAACTAGAAATCCTATCACAACGTATGCGTGTGGGTGGAAACCACAGATTTAGAATATAGATATGTGTTTGAAAATAAGGTAAACTATATAAATAGTTACCCAAGTATAAAAAACTTTCATTTTAGGCACAAAAAAAAAGTTTGCAATTTAGACATCTATTTTACATAATTAAATCATTTTGGTCACTCCCATTAAAATCTCAAACAAAAATGGAAATTTTTTTGTACATAATAATATTGTTTTAAAACTTACACCTTTGGTTTCTTTGTTTCATCATCATTATCATCATCCTGTCCATCATCACCATCCTTCACCATAAAAAAATGGGTTCTACGAGTATTTTCATTGGCATCATTATGCAAACTTTCATTTGATTGATCTAAATTTTCATTAAAAACTAATTTTTTAAAAACAAATTTATCAATAGTACCTTACTGTGATTTTTTTAACTCTTTAGCACGTTTTCTCTTTTTCCTTTTTCACTTCTAAATAAATACGTTTTAGATAATATTATATATAAAAGATAAATCAAATACTCAAGTAATAGTAGAAAATAAAACAATAACACCAGATAGAATAATTCCAAATTGAATATTTGCTTTCACATTTGCTAATTCCAAAAGTCAAATCGAGTCACTGAAATTCTGTAAATGTAATTATAATAATAAATTAAAAATAGACACTGTAACTAACAATATCCAATTATTTGTGAGGAAAATGCAACTAAAAAAAATTAAATGAGTAACAAAAACAATTAAAATTTCAATTGCATTAAGTCATAAAGAAAAGGTATGTAGTAGTTTATTGTACTATGGTTCATCAAAAAATGAATTAAGGGAAGAAACTAAATATAATGATGACTTAAGGACTTTGTTAGTTAAAACCCAAAAATGTCATCAAGTTAATAATGAAAAGATTATAAGAAACAAGAGGAAGGAGGGAGAAATATACCTACAACAATGGTAGATCAAGTAGACCGCAAATGGGAGGCTTTTAATCTCTCAAATATAATGTAAGAATTAATAACTTCAGTTGATTGATGCTAATGATTGATGAATGATATATTACTCAAATCAAATTTGGCTCTATTTAATTTGTAGAAAATTTCTCCCATTATCATGGTTGGAGAAGTTAAGGAGTTGAAGATGAAGCATTTATGGATAAGAATTGAAAGCTCTAAGCATTTAATTAATTTATTTTAATTTGAATATTTTTTTCTCATATTAAAATAATTTTTTTTACTCCTTTTAGTCTAGGACCCTAGGCGGCTGCACTTCAAAACAGCCCTCTTGATGTTTGTTTACATATAATTTAATCCATGTGTTCAATTCTTGAAATAGTTACTAGCTTTCCTTGTTGAATTATTAATTGGATTAATTGCCACTCTTATCAATCTCTTTATTGAAAGCATTACTGGTTATAAATTTCTTGACATTGTCAATTTCATCAAGGAAGAAAGGTAAAGGCTTCCACATCCATAACATAGAATCTAAAATGGATGAATGATTTGATGATTATAGGTATCAGGGTTGATTTTTCTCATTGGTGTCAATTTTGTGTTCACCTTGGTTGCTGCAGTTTTGTGGGTGTTTTTCACCCTAACTGCAATTGCTCCTAGAATCTCTAAAATCAAGGCTTATTTTAATGGAGTCGGTGATCCTAACATATTTGGTGCTACACCATTGCTTGCTGATGTTGATGAGTGGGAATAAAAATAAACTTATGAGAAATTAACAGGCATGTATCAATGCTATTTTCTTTAAGGTTCTATTCGCCCCCACCTGTATTATGGTGTGCAAAAGAATTACTGAAAAATAAATCTCGAGGATATAATGAAGCTCAATGACTGTCCTGATGTAAACAATCCACTGAGCACTGAGTAGAGGATAACAAGGATATCAATTTCTATAAAAAATTTCTACAGTAATTATTTATAGAACAATCTAGAAATATAAAAAATGGTGGGAGATCAGAAAGAAAAATTTTTCTATATTTTTTTTGGTTGTTATGCAAATAAAACTTCACTTATATTTATAGAAGACCTCATGTCTCTTCATAGAGACATAACCACTCAAATGGATAGTCATGTCTTTAGCAATAAATATAGTTATACAATAAATATCTATTTAAATAATTATGCCTATTTTTTAATAACCAAGTGACGTAACTTTTGATTATTTATAATTTTTCATTTGCAATTATTGAAACACTATATATATATTTTAAAAATGTTCCAAAGATACCTACATTTATTTGTTTACATAAGAAATGAGAGGAGGATGGATGGAGAGGTGGAGAGATTTTGGCATGAGGATGAAACAAAGAAATTAAATGCATAATTTTTAAAATAATAATATTATTTAACAGTTCAGTTTGGGATTTTACTGAAATTTTTTTATAGTTAAGTGGCTACTTATATATTTACCCTTTAAAATAATATACAATAAACAATAAAAGATATGCTTTGAAATTAATTAATTATAATAACACATGAAATATATATATATATAAGATTAAAATAAAAAATTAGATTAAATTATGAGTAAAATGATATTTAAACACATAAATACATCAAATAAACAATACTAAATGTACTACAATTTACTTATAATGGTTTTGTCATCAATTATGAGTTAGTGTTGAGTTGTCTTATGACACTAGCTCAATTAACAACATTATTTATTAATATATACAACTAGTAAAGATAATAAATTATGCATATTAAAAATGTATAAAAATATTAAAATAGAGCTTTGGTTGAGTGGTAAATTTGAAGTTTTACTAACCTAATTTGGCATGGGTTTAAATTGCACCATATGTATATTTTTCTTGATTTTTATTAAAATAAAAAGAATAAAATACACTTGAATAATATAACTTATTTTAATTATGGTAGGACATTTTCATAATTTCCTAATTAAGTTGGTACCCGATTGATGCATGATATTATTAGTCAAATATTTTATTAATAGTATAAAAATATAAAAGATTACAAAATTCTAAATTTATATTTAAATAAAATTATTAATATATTTATAAATTTATTATTATTATTTGATTTATGTACTTGGAAGTGTAAATAGAATTGAGAAGTATCATCTATTCGAATTTTTATTAGGCCGGAGCCCTTGAACCGTTGCAAGTTTTTTGGGCCACACATACACCGTGTTTATCTGAGCAATCCATCCAAGACCTGAGGACCGTTAGATCTTTTGCAAAAGAGTGTTCAATCTTTACTTTAAAAAAAAAAAAAAAAAATCCCACATAGAAATATATCTATTTTAAATGAAAACAAATGAAGATAAAGTTTCCTTCCGCTTGTTCATTTCATTCCTCAGTTCCATCCCCATGTATAATTTAGAAGCTCATCCATCCAGGTAATAAGTAAAGCCCTTCTTTGACTCAAAGCTACCTAGTTTCTGATATCTATGTACCTTTGGTTGGTTTTCTCTCTCAAATTTGCTGTTGTTGATGTACAAAACACATGGCTTGTTTCAGTGTTGTGTGCAATAATGGGGTTTTTGTTAGTAAAGAAAACTTGGTGATTGATAGTGGAAAACCCAAGTCTATCCGGAGAAATATTAGCTTTTCTTATACTTCATTTTGCTTTCCTTTACTTGGAATATATAGATATAACCATTGCAAAACTCAGACTTTGTTCTTTTCTGGTCATAATAGCTTTAGGTTAATTAGAAATGGAAGAAGAAATGAGGTTCCTTCTTTGGGTTTTCAAGTTTGTTGCAAGGCACCCAATGGGTTATTGATGAGGGGAAATAGTGGAGATAAGGAAACCCAATTTGGAAGAAGAGGAAGTAGTAATGTAAGAAAGAGATTTTCACTAAGGCTGCGTCCAAGGTTGCGGTTGTTAGCAATAAGAATGAAGAGAGTTTCCGTTAGGTCGATGTTAAATGGTATTGCTGTCTTTCTAAGAAAGAATATAAGAAGAGTTAGTCTATACAGTACAATATCTCTAGCGTTGGGAATGTGCTATTTGTTCTTGAAATTAACTGCAGTGCCATCTCCTAAGATTGTTCCATACTCGGAGTTTATAACAAGCCTGCAGAGTAGTTCTGTGACCAAAGTTTTGCTTGAAGAGGGTTCCCGTTGTATATATTTCAATATGAATTCTAAAAGTGCTGAAAATACACAATCTGAAGAAGAATCATCAGCTGGGAGTGATTCAATAGAAAACCTAACTGGTATGGCTGCAAGAGAGGATAGTGTGGTGGATGGTAGACAATTGCAAAAACAAGGTCTATTTAAGAAAATTTCAAGACCTAAAACTTCTACTTCTGCATGGATGTATTTGACAAGAAAAATTGATCATGATGAAAAGTATCTTCTTAGTTTGATGCGAGAAAAGGGAGCAACTTATAGCTCAGCTCCTCAATCAGTTCTAATGTCAATGAGGAGTACTTTAATAACTATAATATCCTTGTGGATTCCTTTAACTCCTTTGATGTGGCTGCTGTATCGTCAACTTTCTGCTGCTAATAGCCCTGCAAGGAAGCGGCGACCAAATAATCAGGTTGTTGGGTTTGATGATGTGGAGGGAGTTGATACTGCCAAGGTGGAGCTTATGGAGGTAAGCACTTCTCTATTTCCACAAAATGGATATCATTTTCCCCCCTTCTCTTCTTTTAATATTTAATGTCAATGTATTCATGTGCTGGTCACATTATGGAATTCATGATAGGGATGCAGTTTTGCTTCTTTTCTAGAATTCATTCAAAATTGTTCTGAGTATTATATAGTCTACAGAAGGTAGAAAACCTGCCGGGATGTTCCCATAGTTTTCATTTGTGATTTCGTTTAGGACTGTCAATGATGTCAGTTATTGATTACTCTCTTTGTATTATAAATATGTCTGAGAATATGGCATCTACCTTGCTGCCAATTTTTGTCCTTTAATGGTTTAAAACTCATATCCTCACATATTTATATTTCTTATTAAAAAATATGTTAAATGCACCTAGACATGAAAGAAGTTGAAGAGCATCCCCTTTTGATGCGTCTGGATGATCAATGTCTTTTTTCTGGGTATTGACACAGGAAAATAGTACATGGAGATCTCCTTTTTATTACTCTGATCTCCTCACCTTGGTTTTATTTGCTTTGGAAGGCATTTGAGAATTCTTTGATGATACTGATAAGAATTATTTGATGATACTTTTGGTTAGCACAAAATCATTTTTTTCTTTTTTTTGGTTTAACAAGTTCTATATATCTTCTGATCATTTAGCTCTCTGTAGTGCAACTACTATTTTTCTGGGGTATTGTTGTCTACTGTCTTAGTTAAGATGATGTTCCTTGTAGCTATTATTACAAACTAGGTTTACTGAATCTCTCATGAATAATGAAGTAACTTTCTGCTGGCTATTTTCATTGACATTCTTTTTGTAGGTAGTTTCATGCCTTCAGGGTTCTGTAAACTACCAAAAACTGGGAGCAAAATTACCTAGAGGTGTGTTGCTAGTGGGTCCACCAGGAACAGGAAAGACATTACTGGCTCGTGCAGTAGCTGGAGAAGCTGGAGTTCCTTTCTTCAGTGTATCAGCAAGTGAATTTGTGGAATTATTTGTTGGTAGAGGAGCAGCTCGAATCAGAGATCTTTTCAATGTGGCAAGGAAATCTGCACCATCGATTATCTTTATTGATGAGCTTGATGCAGTTGGAGGGAAGCGTGGTAGAAGTTTCAATGATGAACGAGACCAAACATTGAACCAGGCAATTTAACATTCAACTCTATTTCCATTGCTTATGTGTATTCACTTCTATTATTAAATTCTTTATTATTCTGATCATATTGGGACTTTAATAATCAATTTTATCACTTCTGTGTAAATATTGCACTTTAGAATCAAACTATCTTTTTTTTAAAAATAAATTTGTCCAATGAGTATTATTTAATCTGAGGAGCTGTCCTTGGATTTCTTTAAGTTTCATTTTTGAACTTATAGTAGAATTTTACATAAAATTTGGAATTTTGGATCTCCAGCTATTAATGGCCTTTTAAATCTCATTTTGCTGCTGCAGTTGCTGACTGAAATGGATGGATTTGAGTCAGACATGAAAGTAGTTGTTGTTGGAGCAACTAATAGGCCAGAAGCACTGGATCCAGCTCTCTGTCGCCCTGGTCGCTTCTCAAGGAAAGTGTTGGTGGGGGAACCAAATGAGGAAGGACGGAAAAAGATTTTGGCTGTACATTTGAGAGGAGTTCCTCTAGAAGAAGACCCACAACTTATTTCTGAGTTAGTGGCTTCACTGACCCCAGGTTTTGTAGGTGCTGATCTCGCGAACATTGTCAATGAAGCTGCTTTACTTGCTGCTCGTCGAGGTGAGAAGCTGATACATAGCTTTATCTGATTTCAAAGTGTGGTGCCTCCGCTGCCAGTTACATTTTGAACTTTTCTTTTTGTAGTTTTCGTTTGAGCATCATAGAATCAGACCCCCTACAATCATTCCAAAATGTTTTAATAACCAGACCAGTCATCAAACCCGCAAGGGGCCAAGATTTTGGTTTAACTGTTCGAACTGGTTTGACTTTTGGTTCGAATAAAACATTTATTATTATTTTTATGTTTCAGTATTCAATAAGTAATAAAAATGGTGATAATGTAACTAAAAATGCAACCGGCTCACTTGTTAAGGCTTAAATGTCTGAGGAAGTGGTCTTGAGTTAAAGATCATCACTTGAATAAGTTTTACAACATATAGAATAAGAAAAACCTGTTCAATAACCTGTTTAATCTAAAGCCAGGAATCCTAGATGGGGCAGACCACTAGTTTCCAGTTGAACCGGTCCAGTCTCTGGTACCCCACCTCACACCCTGGCAGTGTGCACAGACCTTTTATCTTATTTATTTATTCTTTTTTGTGCAAATAATATTTATGATTGTGCTATAAAGTCACTTTCTAGACAACAAGGATGAACTTTTTGTATCACTGTGCTTGTTTCTGTAGGTGGTGAAACTGTGACAAGGGAAGATATAATGGAAGCTGTTGAGAGAGCTAAATTTGGGATTAATGATCGACAGCCTAGTACCATAGGCAAGGAGCTTGGGAAACTTTTTCCATGGGTGCCCTCCTTAATGGGAAAGAGTGATCCAAGACAGGATGGCTTACAAGGGCCTTTGGGCTATCAAACTCTAAGCTGATAAGTGCTAATTTTTTTAGTGCTTGTACTGTAATTTGTCGGTTATATGATTCTTCAGATGCTTTTTAGATATGAATCTGAAAACAGTTTTGTTTTATTTAAAATATTTTTGGAAGAGATGTGTATTGGAAATGATGGAATAGCTGCTTTGCCTCTTATGATTCAGGTATTAGCGTCCAGATGTCCTAACAATGGCCACATAACCCATCAGCGATCTGTCTTATTGATGTTTACTAGGTAAATGGCTATGATCACACTGATCATTAGCCTGTAGAGATGATCAAAAGTTTGACCATTGAGCTTGTTATTCACTTTACCAAAACGTGATAGTTAACAACAGCTTTTGTTGTGTGATGGTCTGGTACTTCGTTACTGTCAAAAGGATTGTTGATGTCCCAAATTTTTTATTTAGGATTTAAATTTAAATAGCATTGTGTGTATATTTATTCTTCTGGTCTTCTGCAAAAATTGATAAATTCAATATTGAAACCCTTGATTACACCATAAATAGAACTAAGCCCCTAGATGTGAAAGAATGTTGACCACTGATTGTGGCTGGCTGCTGGAATTATTTGACCACTTAGCAAGCATGTGGGGTAATTTTCTGCTACCTAATAATTGTTCAACACTTGTAACATTGTGGTCTGAACTTTGTAATAGCTACTCACTATAATTTCAAGCAAGGTCGAGTCGAGAATTAGACTGGAAAAATTTAAAGCCATAACTGCCTAGCTAAATTTTCCAATGTATTTCTATGTCTAAAATTACTCTTATTCTGACAAGTTACTCTTATAAGCATGGTTGTGCTGCTAATTTCATGAGGCTACTATATAAAATAAAAAAGCAATTATCAATTAGCATGTTATCTTTCCTTTTGCATTCATGTGTTATGAGTTTGTTTTTCCTTGTCTCTCTTTTTTTTTCTTCTCTTTTTATACATTTCTTAAACTCGGAATAAATTAGCAAGTTTGTTAAGAAGTTCCAGAAATACATTTGCGACAGAGATTCAGCACTGAATCAAGTGTTGCTTAAAATTCTGATGTTCCTTTCCCTACTCATTTAATACCGGTTTTGTTAAAGATCATATTATCCATGTCTTTGATACACTTCTTATGCTAACTTAGTTTCTCGCTCCTTGATCATACTTTCATATTTTGTTTCATATTGTCAGTTTAAAATTCAAGTATCAACCATAAAAAAATTCATCATTTCTACTGAGAGTTTCTGTTGCAAGCATTGCTATCATATAAACTTTAGTGTCTTCATTTGTCCATCTGTTTAATGGTGCACATTACTAAATTTTGTTCTTTCCCCCTTCGGGAAGAGGAATGTTTTACTCCCTCCCTCTTGTTGATATTTTCCCCTATCTGGTGGTATGAATTGGAAGCCTTAGATTTAATTTTGTATTTAATAGCATAAAGATGCTTAATATGCTCGTGCCTCTTTGGTCAATATGTTCATAAGACTTATTAGTTACTGTATTGCTTTAAACCTTCAGTTCCAGCATTTAGCTTCTATTAGTTCTGGGCCAGGATATTTCTTGTATAAATCCCCCCTCTTGCAGGATAAAGTGGGTTTGAGCCCGATCAAATCTGCTCAAATTGCAAAGAGAAAGCATGCTAGGAAAGCTACCGGCTCCAGCAATGGGGCTGGGATTTGAACAAGGGGTGGCCTTGGCAGAATTGCCTTGAGTCGCAATACAAGAAGCACACAGATGCATAAAATAAAGCTGGCTTTTTCTCCTCTTTCTCTCTCTCTCTCTCTCTGCAGAGAAATTAACCTTATGCTCAGACCTGCTTCTTCTTGTCATATGTGGTGTCTTTAGAGGTGGGAAGAGGCATGCTCAGGTCCAATTGCTTCAGTTTAAGTCTTCTTTAGATTAGATCATTTTATTTTCACATTATCTTTGGTTTTGGTCATTTTTAGTCTGGTTATCTGGAGTTTGGATCGGATTTAAGTTCGAGTTAGAATAAAACTGATAACTAAAATCTGTAATTTTAGTAGTAAGTTCAGGTTATTGTGGATTTTGATGTAGAGTCATTTCAAGTTTGTTTTATTTCTGGTTAGGATCATTTTAGGCTTTGGCTTAGGTTGTTTGTATTCAAATTATCTAGGATTTGGATTTACTCTATGGGTTTTGACATTTTATTAGATTCGAGTTTGAGTGGAGGCTGGTTCGAACTTTTCTGGGCCAGTTTTAGAGTTCCAATTTATTTGGTCATCTTGAATTACCATACATATATGACAATGATTCTAGATCCGCATCTAGATTCCACCAAGAGAAACAGCTTGAATTCCTTTTCAATGTGAAAAATCTTTCTCAAATTACACATTGATCCCCCTTTTTATATTATATTCAGGAATCTCTGCTTGACAAATGGAATCCTAATCAACTAAAGTGGGCAGGGAGAGTGGAATCTTCAACAGCCTTTTGTTCAATTACATCCAATGGTGAGTGGTTGGTTTGCATATTGCACCTTCATTTTTCCATACAGGAATTGCGTGCTCTGCTAGTCATAATCACACTAGTAGTTTACCAGTTGATTGGGGCTCCCACTTGGCCATGACTTTGATATGCACTTGCAAAATTTTATCATAAGCTTTAACATAATACACGCATGTGCTTATCATGAGATGATTTGTTTGAGTGCTTTCTATTTGCTAGTAATACTTGGTGCATTTCAGTTCTTGTCGGTTTAAAAGTAAAAAGTGCAAGGTACTGGATCTTGACTCTGCTTTGTTTTCTATCAGTAGAATGATTGTTTTCTGATAATGGACGAATAATAAAATGAACGATTGTTGGATCTTGACTCTCTGCTTTGGTTTCTATCAGTACAATCATAGTTTTTGTGATAATTGACGAATAATAAAATGAATGGTTCCATTTGGCTTGGCTTCCACTTCCTCTCCTATCTCTCATTTGAGTATGGGATTTGAGCCTACCCACTAATTTCGATTAACATTGGAGAATGGATTTGTAATATTTTTATTATATGGTGATCAGTAGTGGAAGTGATCAGTAGTGAAATAAATTCCACTACTAATTGATAGGAAATGGAGTAAATTATGATTTCTTGGAAGTTGAAAGTTATTTGTTCTTTTTTCTTTTTGGTACTATATCCTTGGAGGCACTGTTGTTTCCTATTCCTTAGGGAGGATCATAGGAAGTGGTGATGCGCTGGGGCTGGGGCTGGGGGAGATTTGACTCTGAATTCAGGTTTAGGGATTAGGGTTCCGATATTTTTAACTAACATTGTGGAGTGGCATTGATATGATATTCATCACCAAAGGTTACATTTATTTCTTATTTTTATACATTGTTGGCGGAAATTGCAATCTGATAAGAACAATCTAGCCATCCCTGGAAGTGAAAGCCATTGTTTAACCCCTAGGTTAAAACTTTCAATGTGTTCCTATTTCTATCTTCATGCTACTCGGAGATGCTATCTCTGACTTGGCAAATTGCAGCTTAAGTCTTCTCTTCAACTCCTTCCTGCACGTAATTAGATAAGCCGGAAAGAAAAAATTGATCAGTATCACATCACTTTATAGTTCTATGGAACCTTAGCTCTCCCTTACTAAAAAGCTTAAAAGAGTTTACCCCATGAGTACTCTATCAAGGCTCGAAGTCGATAACAGTCCTCTGTTCTCTTCGGCCCTCCTTAGAAGGTATGGCATTACCATATCTACAGGTCCATATGGTAAATACTTGCTAACTTGAAACCCTGCATTTCTCAAACCAAAAGAAAGAGCCTCTGACATTCCATAGAGCTGAGCAAATTCTAGCTTTTGGTTTCCCTTCTGAATTCCTAGATCGCATGCTTTTGATGCTGCCAGTTGCCCTGTTGATCATTTATTGGCATTTTATGTGTTAATCAATCCTGTGTCTTGAAATCTCGTATGAGGAATGAAAATTTTGAATTATAGTAAATTACCTGACTCAACATTATGAGTAGCAAGAACAACTGCACCATAGCCATCAGCAATCCTCTCGAGCATAAAAGAAGCACAGTCATTGTAGCATGCATGTGTCTCCCGAATGCTGTTGTGAATCGGGGAATCATAGCCTAACAAAGAAGCTAATTTGCTTTCACTGGACATATAAGCACCCCTTACTAGTTTGAACCCCATTGGAATCCCCAGACTTTGTGCAGTTTTGGTTGTCATGAACAGCCTCTCTTTTGCATCTTTCAAGTATGCTTGAATTGTACCGAAAACAATAGGATTATCATTTTGGTTATACATGATTGCTGAAGAATACGTGAAGTAATCAATGGCAGGTTGTATTGATGTGTCCTCAGCATCGATTGTCAATGCCACGTTATCTTGAACGCACTTTTGGCAGAGTTTTAGAAGTCTCTGGTGCGCTAGTTGAAGGTCTGACTCTTCTTTTGGGGATAATGGTGCAGGCTTTTCAAGTGTGTGATATAGAGCACTAGAGTCTGAGAAAATTGGTAAAGTGTTAAGTTTCCATGGCAGATAAAAAGAAGGGTCCTTGTATTGCCACCTCAGTAAGTCACTAACTCTCTTTAGCAGGCCGATGGGGCATATTGCTGTTATCTTTGCTATGACAAAGCCCACCTGTAGATTTAGGGGCCAAAGAAGTAAGATCCTGGTCAGTCAAAAGTTTGCTAAAGTTTTAGGGAAAAAAACATTAAATAAGGTGGTCTCCAACTTTGGTGCTTCGTGTTTGACACATATTAGGACATGAGTATGATATGATTTTAAGAAATTACATACCCGTGTCGACCCTAAACTCATATCGAGTCATAACTTGTCCGTCATACCAGAGATGTTTCAATTTTCTAACCAATCATATCATGCAAGGAGGGGGAAAAAGGAAAAAGAAAAAAGGACATGCACTTTCAAGTGCCTTTCTTGGAGCCTTTTTATGGGGAGATTAAGGAAGAGATAAACTTAGTTGAGCCATTCAATCCTTGTAATTCTTCAACAAAGGATATGGCGGCTGCTGAGATCTATCTACTGTTTTCTCAACACAACATTTCCAAGCTGGAGTGTAGCTGGAAAGCTGATTGTGACATAGACATTCCACTGAATGCTCAAATCCTAAATGTTGGATTCCTTCCTACAGAATCATTAAACACAACTTCCCTTTCATCATTAATAGCCGAGAACTTTTCCTAGGCGTGGCCAAAAAAGAAACGAAAGGATACACGTTTAGCCAGACAAGTTGTCTATTGTTTTGTATGTTGTCGCTAGCAAAGGCAGTTGTCACAACAGTCATCGATCCTTTTCACCAATGCTCTCTACTTTCTCCATCATACATGACTGCAAAAGATAGACCATTATCCTGCCGGCGATCAAGTGCCCCCGTATCACAACTTTGTTTATATGCGTGCATACGCACATACGGCTATATTTTTTTCGACTTTGTTCTATTATTAAACGCCAAAATATTATAATGATCCTACAATAATAAACTTCGATTTTAACATCATCAATTTTTTCTTTATATATTTAAGACTTTTGGTGTTGGATACAGGTGATCATGGGCCGGGCTGGGCCTAGATAAAATTTTAGGTTCGTTTTCTAGGCTCGAGCCTGGATCAGCCCGAAATATGGGCCTAAAAATTTGTCCAAGCCCAACCCGAAAGAAAATTGATAAACCCGAGCCCGGCCCAGCCTATATTAAATTTTTTTTTAGTTTTTTTCATTAAATAAAAAACTTTAAAACAAAAAAAAATAAAAAATATGTAAATTTTTTTTTAGCTTTTTTCATTAAATAAAAATTTTTAAAACAAATATTAAAACAAAAAAACAAATAAAAATATGTAAATTTAAAAAGTATATTTAATTAAAAATAAAATATATATTTAATATATAATTCGGGCCGGGCTGAGAAGGGCTCGAGCTAAAAAAGTTTTACCCGAGGCCTGGCCCGTTTTCTAAATGGGCTTCGTTTTTTTGCCCAAACTCATATTTCGAGCTTATATTTTTACTCAAATTCTTCCATTTTTCGAATGGGCTGTTGAACCAGGCCGGGTAGCCCAACCCATGATCACCTCTAGTGTTGGATGGTCATTAAATCTTGACTCTTAATGAACGAGCGAGCTATCTAGTGGTAATTTTGTGGGACCGCCTCCACAACGTAAAGCTCACGTGCATGAGGATACAGCTGTAAAATGGTGGTGTTTTATATGTATGAAAAGGAAATTCAAAACTTTTCATATTGAAACATCTTACGATTGATAAGAGGGAAAATAAATATGAATACTAGGGAAAAGCATATTTAAAGAAAAAAAAATCTATATTCAGATGTTTAATATTTGAGTATAAGCAGAGTATCTAATCTTTTAGTTATAATTCAAACAGTTAAGTGGAATACTAATAATGGTTTTGAAGGAGAAGATAAGACCTTGAGAATCGTAGAGGTTTACGTGTTGGGAGGAGAATAAATGAGGATAAGAAAGATGGCTAAATCGAAACCAAAAACACTTACAGACGAAGCTGGAAGCGATTTGGCCAATTCAACACTCCCAAGGAAACCTTCCAAATTTCGTTCACAACCGGCGTTATCGCTTGTATGCTCCACCGCATAAACCAGCATCCCTCTGAAACCCTTGTCGTGGATTCTCCTCACACAGTCCGCCGCCTCCTCCGTCGTTTCACCCGCGCAGAAGTGTTGAAAGAACGTATGTTTAACTGTTTTAAATATAGCGTCACGTACCAAACTTGTTTCCATGAGCCTAGAATTCATAATCCACATGCCGAAATCTACGAACCACTCGTTAGCAGCCAACCCGAGGTTGGCCGATGACCGTAGAAGGTTCAAGGTAGGAATGGAACCAAAAAGCCTTTGGTGATCATCAAGGTCTAGGGTTGCGTTTGTAATTGATTCTTGTTTAAGGGAAGTCGGCTGTTTTTCAACAGCGGCGGGTTCAGGCTTTTCGTCAAAATTGAGAGGTCCAACGGCGGCGAGGGAAGCGGTGGAGGCTGAGTTAAGAAACCTAGTGAATGAGGGGAAGGTATTGAGGAGCTTTGGTGAGAGAAACTTTGTTGCCATAGAAGGGAGCGAGCGTTTTTGACTTGCAAGCTAAGTTATGGGAGTCTGAAACAAGACGGTAATTTATAGACAAAAAATAATTATTTAAATTATTTTACTTGGTAATGTTGGTTACAGTTCTAACAATAATTCAAAAAGGAGGTTTCTTTTGGGTAAAATTAATATTTGTATATTTATAATTATAATTACATCCCTAATTAAAATAAAGTGTTATAAAACACAATGTATTAAGAATTGGATAGAGAAAAAATTGAACCTATACACTCAAGGCCTCACAACTTTGCAGACTAAGGCGTGATTGGCAAATATGTTATTAAAGGATAAATCCTAAACAAGTTGACATATTGATGACTAAGAATGCAAAATCTCTATCTTTCTAATTTATTAAAGCCGCCAATATATTTCATTTCTTGTCCCAAATTATGTCCTTTTCTTTACTCAATTATATTTCGCTTTTTAAGATTAAATCTATTAAAATTTAAAATGTGATGAACGCATTAAATGGGACATGCTTATTAAATATGGGATATATGTTGGATGTCACCTAATAGGTGACTCATAGATTTTGAAAAACTTACAACATCACAAGAAATTTGCTTCAATAATTGATGCTAGAAATTGATTCAATTTCTAGTGCCGCGAGGTTAAAACTTTAGTCTGGTAAATTGCGTGGCTTTAGATAACTGCTTGGGTTCAAATTTGCCTTAGTTAGTTTTACACTCAAAAAATGAGAATTTTAGCAGAAACTCTATATAAGGCACCAAAGTAAATCGCAAGCAAACTCAAAACGAAAAAGTAACAAATGAACAAAAAACCATTGAAAAATAGCGCACACAGAGCGTTTGAGTATATGCTCTTAAAAGTATTCTATTACTTTGAAGGTTTACAACTGAGTGAATACAAATGAGGGGAATGCCTCTATTTATGGTTGAGTTCCCCCAAATACAACAATACATGTCGAATTACACCGACAACTAAGATTCGTGCCTATTTACAACATGAGAATCCTAAGAGATTTAAACTCTATACATCTTTATCCCTTAGGATTTACATTAACTACCCTAGTAACTCTAGTTTTACTAGAGTGCTTTACTAAGCTATCAAGGCTGCAAGTAGATGGGCTTCTCCATATGTTCCATGAGTCGAGCTAGTTTAAGCAGGGTAAATGAGCCATATTTGATCAATTGACCTCCATGGGATGTTTAGTGCCCAATGGTCATGGGTTTTGATCTGCGGCTCGTGACATTCTCCCCTACCCATTCTCGTGATGCTCTCATCACATTCTTGGAAGGGAACTACCTTGACTTGTCTCGAAATGGTCTCGATGCCTCAACTGATTCCCAACTAGTCTTTCTATTGGGTAGTTCCACGCCTTGAAACAGTTGCCTCAGCTTATGTCTTCGCTGTCGCCTAACTTGAATTGTATCTCTTTCTTGTACATCTCGTTCACAAATGTCCACCACTCTTACTTTCCCTCGTCGTGACTTGTCTCGATTAGGACCCCCTTGATCCTCACAGACAGGCTTTGACACCCTCATATTAAATATTGGATTAACCTTAAGTATTGCTGATAACATGTTTATTTTGCATATTTTACGTGTTCAAATCAATTAATTCTTGCTAAATTGGTGGTTTTATGTTTAAATTTTGTTAGGAACAAAATTCAGATGCTTTAATTCAAAGACAAGTAGAAAATGATTAAATTGGAGCACGAGTAATAAAAGGGGGGCTGAATCAGAAATTTGCATACATTTAAGGGCTGATCAAATTTTTGACTTTGTAAAAGCCATATATAGAAAAGAAAATATGATATCTTATTTCATGTAATTAGTTGTTAGGTGGGTTAGACTAATTTTAGTATATGGTTTATATATAAATAGGGTGTATAGTGGCCTTTGAAAGACACATCTTGAATACCTAAAAATTGAATAGAAAAAAATAATTTCATTTTTTCCTTTCTCTTTTCATGCGTGCAATACAGGCATCTTCCAGTTTTTTCCATTTCAATATTTTGGCATAATTGCTTCTCAAGTCCCTTTCTCTTCCCATCTTCCACCATTTCCATTAAAACCATTTCCATACACCATCTCATGCTTCACTAAACTTCTAACTTAGCTTTAGGCCGGTATTCTTTCCGGTCAAGAATCGTAAGAAATGAATCTGCACTAAAAATCTTTCATAATGGTACTCACCATCTCTTCGGAATATGGGATAACATAAATTCGTCCCTTAAAGTCAATTCAAAAGGCACGCGTTGGGTTGGAGTAGTTTTGGCGTGCAATTGGGAAGTTGAGTCGGCCGTCCTGAATTTGAATTCCCGCAAACAAATTAGCGTATCTTGGCAGGGCCATACTTGTGGGATTTTTGTCAAGGGATATATTGATTGGATTTAAACATCCCACGCGGTTGAGGCCGTTGATCCAAGTTGGGTTCTTCAGAATGCAAGGCTTCCAGGGTCTTAAATTGCGAGTGCATCGCGGTTAGACAAACGCTAAGAGTTGATTTGCAGGTCGTACCAGAATTAGCTATGAAAGGAAGAATTGGCTGTTAGGACATTCTTAATCGCTATAACCAATTTATGGTTTGGAAGAGAAAATCTATTTTCGAGGACCGATTCAAAAATCATAATTCACCGAAGCTAAGGCTAAGGCTTTATATTTATGTTTACAAAATTCGAATCCACTTTCTTATTTTATTTTATTTTCGATTAATATAATTGTATATTTTTGCTATCTCACTTATTTAATTTCTAAACATTTTCAACTCCCCTAATTTATTTTATTTATTTATTTTTTAGCAAGTTTGTTTTGAGTCGTGAGCACGACCATTGCCACGACAGAAATCCTGTTCACAAGAAACAAAATGAAATTAGATAACAATAATAAATTGTTGTGGATTCGACCCTACTACTCTTTACTACTATTTAGAGTTATTTTATCGTAGGAATTTTTATTTGGTGGTTTCAACGCCCATCAATTGTCGCTAACTTTGGCTTGTAAGCCCCTTGACTTACCTGCCTTAGAACTTTGAAAGGGCCATTGTGCCTTTGCCAAGCCAATAGTAAGTCATAATAAAAAAACACAAGATAAGTATATGAAATGTACCTCTCTCATCACATTTACTTGATTTAACTGTCCAGTTTTCATCACTACTTTACCCTCAAAGTCTGATGCACAACCCACCTCTTTCATAGATGGTAGCCTTACTAATACCTTAATAGGCTTCATATCAGTTTTTTACCCCTCTAGCATTTCCAAGGGAGTCATTGTAGCATTCTGATCTACCAAGTCAATATTCCCATCACATGAAACATCCTTGGCTAGTTGGATTGCCGACAATACCTTGGTTCCACCCCTCATGTCTTGACTCACTAACACAACGCATTATTGTTGCTGAGCATCCAAGATACACATATAGTCAACAAAAAGAATCACCAAAACATTAATCTTGTCAATGAAATTCAAGCCAAGCACGAAATCGTAGTCATCCAAGTAAATTATCTCAAAGTCTTCTGTCATATCCCAAAAATTGGGTTAGTAGAAATTGAGTTAATGAACCGAAAGTGGTCATGCCCGAATTTTCTTAAGAGGACCTTTGCGAATTTGATAATAAATAAGTATTAAGTCTAGTGATTTAGTAGTGGTAGAGCTGTCCTTGAAGATATGAGTTCGAATCATTTTCCCCACATTATTTTCTAATTGATGCAGATTGCTTCAAACCTTAGTGAATGTCACACCATGTTTTTAAATAAATGTTGGACTTTTAACAAGTGAGTTGACTTAGTGATTAGGAGCACAAATAAATTCCATTAGGTCTTATGTTGAATTCCCCATATCACTATTATTTTTATTTAATTTTGGCTTATAAAACCTTGGTCAAAGTTTCCATTACTGTCTACTCCTAGTTACCATGTAAGGGAAGATTCTTTCCTCTTTTAACTAGTCAACTTTCCCCCATAAACACCTTTTCACTCCACATGTTTCCCATGATCCACTTTTCATTCTATTGTTCCCCAAAGCTTCCATTTTCTCCCATTAACCAAGCTTGAAACGTCCATCCTACCTAAGGTAGCCATTATTCACATTTTTCTTTCATTTTGTTTTCTTATCCTCTTCTTTTGGCTGCTCCTCCTCTTTGCTCCTCCCTTTCTCACTTTTTTGTTTTATTTTAGCCTCTAAACCTCCTCCTTTGCACCACCAATTTTCATTCTTTTCACCACCACTTGATATCATTCTCCACCACCAAACCACCACTTCACCACCATCGCACACCACTGTTAGTCAACGTTTTTCACTAATTTTCATTTTCTCTTCACTTCTTTAGTAATAATTGATCTATTAATCCTCCTCTCTTAAGTTCATAGATTATCTCTATGTTCTAATTTATTCTTTTCTTTTATTTGGATGTTGAACTCCTCCTTAGATAAATCTCCTTTATCGAACGATTATTTCGGCGATTGTTGATCTCTCTAGCTTAATCATAGTAACGTAAGTATCTATAGGGAAAGCTCATATCAATTTCTCCATTAATTATAACTGTGTATAACGGCTAATTTTTACATGATAATTTTTGAAGGGCTGATTCGATTATTTGAATTCTCTACACCTATAAGAAATCAATCAGATTTCTTCATAAAAAGGAAATAAAAGTAAGTTCTCTACTCAAACTCTTAAGAACTAGAGATTGAATTCATGATCAAAACTAGTAATTGTATTCTTTAATAAATCATATTTTTCAATCAGATCAAGTGGGAGATCTGTCTTTTTGTCCCATCACTGAAAATCGGAGTTTAGATATAGTGAAAAAGGCTAATCATCAGGTGTGAATTTAACTTATCAAGAATTTAATTATGGATTTATCAATAATAATATTTATTAAGATTGAAACTTTGATTAAAATCTATATGTTGTGGAATATTGGGGATACATTAAGTATTCCTAAGAGATGCAAAATCCGAAAAAGGGAAAAAGACAAGTAAACATTTCAAACTGACTATTGTGGTGATATTATGTTATAAGTGGTGTGATTAAATGATTAATGTGAAATTATGTGTATATACCAATTCTCATGACATGTGATTTTATTGCGAAATTGATTATGCATGATATATATTTTAATCATGCTAGTAATTTATTAACTAAGATTTGATTTGCATGCTAAGCATGCCGACTATGTTGATCTTAGATTTGATTAGCATGTTAAGCATGCCTATTGAAAATATTATTCATATGTCATATCACATGCATGGGGTTGGGATGATTATGAAGGGAGGAAGACTTTGTCAGTTCTACTGCAATATTGAGTGGCTTGACCACAACACTATTGAGTGGCTTGACCACAACGATGCAGCTTGATTGCGATATTGAGTGGCTTGGCCACAACGTGGTGTGTTATTAAATGGATGAATTCTGAGGAACTCTTTATTAGTGTATAGTAAAGACAGGTAGGAATATTTTTGAAAAGCTTGCATTGATTTTTGAAAAAACTCTGCATTGACATTCTCATGCACCTTGATATATGTGAAATGATGTTGAATATAGGTGTTGCTATATTCATGAAATGTATGGCTTAAATATTGTTCCCTTTGATGTTGAATTCACACTGAGCTTTAAAAGCTCATCCCTTTAAAATTTTCTACTTATCAAATAACTCACGAGGTTAGGATTTGGATACGACTATCGGAGGAGTTTCTCGAATGTTTTCACACATAAATATTTTAAATTAAGTTTAATACTTATTTTGGAATTGTAATAATTCGTTTATGAATTGTGGCATGGGATATTACCTTGAGAATTTTTATTCTGTTTGGCATGACTTGATTGCATGACATTAAGTTTTAAAAACTCCATAAATTAGTGTTTGATAAGATTATGCATGAAACTTGGTTTTTATTAAAACCTACCAAAAACACTCTTTTTTGCTGCGACAACGAAAATAAGTTTTAGACAACGATACGACTTAATTTTTAAGGTTTTAAATTGTCTATTGATATTTTATCGAATTTAAATGAAATAATGGTTTTTAACAAAATATGATTTTAGCAAAATTTTTCATTGCGATTTTTATAAAAATCTATCAATATTACATTTTCTCGCTGTGATTTTGAGAAATTAGTTTTTTAATAAAATTAAACTTAGTTTTCAAGATTACTAATTAGAAGAAAATTCTACAACTTTAGAAATAATTTAATTGAGTTAATTCATTCGATGTGGAATTAAATTAGACGGTTTTGAGAATTGTTCAACTAGAGAATTTGACTAAATAATTTTCTTAAAAAATTAATTTGGAAAATCTAAGTGATTTTTAGGAAAATTAATTTTGATTAAGTAAAATTCAATTAATCAAATTAATTAAAATAAATATGATATTTTTAGAAATTAATTTTCAAGTCAGACAATTGGCCAAATGGGTAATTGGACTTGAGATCGAAAATTGGGCCTGATAACCCAAAATCGAAACCAAGACCCAAAAAAGATCAAACCGGGCATGGTATGTGAAATTGAGTGGACGATTCAACTGATGACAAGACTGGATCGGTCGAGCCGTCACTGGTCCGGACCAAACCAATAACAACTGAACAGGCTCGGGGTGCCATGAGGGTGTCACACCTATGATGGTACCACTGGACATGACTGTGCTGGCGACAGCAATAGCGGCATTTCGGTGGTCGGCAGGTGGTCCTTCGACGGTTGAGCAGTGGAGAAATCACACTTCTACTGTGACTCTATCAGATAATTTCATTTTAGATTAACGGTTCCAAGAAAATATTATTTAATAGATTTAATATTAAATTTAATATTTATCTTAATAATATTTTATTAATTTAATATTAAAGTGATCATCTTAATATTTAATTTAATTTAATATTTATCTTGTAGATAAATATTCTATTAATTTAATAGATTTAATATGAAATTTAATCTAATATTTCTTGATAAGTATTATTTTAATTTAATATTAAAGTTATTAAGTTTAATCATAGTTGAACTCTCTAAACTCTCCATATATAAAAAGAGTCATTGGTCATTATTTTACATACATTTGAATTCAAGAGAAAGTTGTAAAGAGAAAATTTTCTAAAGAAATTATTTCAAAAGATTTCTAAAGACATTTTTCTTATTAACAATTTGACCCAAAAGTTTAGAAAAATTGTGAAATTGGCCCACTGGTAATTTTTGTTAAAAATTTTCTGATACAAAGCGAGCCTACACTTGGCAAACGTAAGCTTGAGGATAGCAGAGAATACTACTCGGTCGAAATGTTCATCTTAAACGAATTGAAAATGTACAATTTTGATTAAGTGTTTATTACTTTAGATATCACAACCAAGTTCTTATTTTTTGGAAAAAAATTTTAAAACTCTGGTTTTTCCCTAAACTTATTTTCCACTACGTTTCAAAACTCATTTTTCCAACAATTAGTATCATGAGTCAGATTGTGCTCTATCTATAAGTATAAACAGATAATTAAAATATATTTCTCTTCTTCTTGAATGATTCAATTACATAGAAAGTGACATTCTTTAGGTCTTATGTATGTTTTGAGTTATATATGAGAATGAATGTGATATTATATATTTGTTATATAATTATTATTTTTTGTAACACCCCAAACCCAGCCTAGAGGTTATGACTGGATCTTGACGAGTTACATTAACTCGTTTAAGAACTTCCAATTTAATTAAACTGAGTGTGTGTTTCGAACGCATAAAATTTGGCAAAACTCTCACAAATGTTTAGTAAAACTTAAATCCGAAATCACTTGTCTCAAACCCAAAATTTGAATTTTAAATCGTGTGATTTATAAATACTAATGTTGGCAGATTATTTCCAAAACTAAGGAAACATTCGTTAAAAACTATTTTTTTTAATAAAAAATACTTAAATGATTACTTGATCTTTGCATCGGAAATTTCAGAGTTTTAATTTTAGAAACCAGATTCTTAATTTGGTAAATCGTTTGATTTTGCAGTTTCATGTTAAAATACCAAAAAAACCAAAGATCAAAGCAAAAACCCAAAAACAAACCAAATCTGAAAACCTAGTCCAAAACTCAAAAGTCCGGAGAACTTAATTAATTAAAAATAATCAAACCAACTTAGGTGAGAAATCAACCGAACTCCCGCACGCCGTTCGGTATAAGACTAAAGATCACCTGAAACGTATTAAACAAATGAGTGAGCTAGAAGCCCAGTGTATGACTCAGCCCACAACCAGAATTTTACTTATAATATGCAATTATCAGAACAAAATTTCATATATTTAGAAACAAATATCATTTTAGAATGTCATATCAGATCAGAACAAATCCTACCCTTATCCGCTACACACCAACTCCGTCCAACCAATCACACCAATAAGACAACATGAGTCCATCCCTCCAATCACACCGGATCGTGGTGGTATGTCACTCATAATGGTGCAATTGAGCTACCAAACATATATTGCGATTTAATCGCATAAATTGCATTAATTCTACCTGAAACACTTCCTCCATCATCAAAACCCACCCCAATGCACATGCAAAACCATAATAACATACATGCATATCACATAGTTTAGTCAGATATCATATCAGAACAAATAATAGAATACATATGTTACACATGCTTTACAAAAATAGTCATGCTTTCAAAAATTATCGACATATATATTACATATGTAACTCACATATCGAACATAACAACACATATAACTTATTTCGGGTCTTTTTTAAGCAAAATGAACCCACTGAGGGTTTAATTATGAATTGTAGATTAAATCAGCCCTAACTAATAATTCTAGAAAAATGGGTCACACACCCGTGTGGTTTCACACGACCCAGATGACCAGCCCATGTGGCCTATGTGATTTCACACGCCCGTGTGTCCCATACAGCCTACCTGATCTACTAGTGTAATCGCACACGACCATGTACACCACAAGGCCTACCTGATTTGCCTGTGTAATCGCACAAGCCTGTGTACCCCACACGGCCTACCTATTTTTCCCGTGTAATCGCACATACACGTGTGCCCCCACATGGCCTACTACACGATTGTGTGACGAAGAACAATTTCAAATTTCTTAGGTTTTTTTCTAGATTTTCTAGATTTATTCGTGGGGGTTTCGAATTAGAAACACACATCTTATTGTTTTTCTAGTGTCGACTCAAAAGCAACACTGCTAACTCCTATTACGACACCAAAAGAACGGATTAACACCAAAATATCAAGTAATCTAATACAATTTCAATGAACTCAAAACATTTATTTGGCTAAAAACTCCAGAAAAATCAGCCTTTACCTAAAAAGCAATTACTAAGGTACACAATTCGTCGGAAGAGATTTATGTAGCTCGCGATCCTCCCCTAACAGAAACCCCAAAAGAAATAATAAAAGCGTAATCGAACCAACAAGAATTCCTCGAATAAAACCTTACCAAAAGAACATCCTTTTTTTTACTAATAACAACAATGGCAAAGAACACCATACTTACACATCACTTACCATAATTTCGGAACTCCAAATCACTTACCAAATAACAAAATCCAAAAACTAGGTAAGAAAAAAGACAGAACAACGATGAAAAACACCTATAAACGATAAAAAAGAAAAGATTAAAAGCTACAAAGAAATAATAGAAAAGAATTAAGAAAACAAAAGAAGAAAAGAAAACAGTGAACAGTTCTCTATCGTGAAAATGCAAAATGGAAGAATGGAGAGTGAGAGATGGTCAGTTGAGGGAGAAAAATTAGGAAAATCCCTTATCACTTTTTTTTTAAAACTACCCTACTAACTTTTATTAACTATCCACATAAGATTTTTTTCTGGAGTTTAAAACAAAAAATAATAACTTTCACTTTGCATACGTAGGGCTTCAAACACAAGACCAAAGGGTAAGCTGAAACCTTACCATTGAACCAGCAGGCTCATTCTTGACATTAGTTGAGTGAAAATAATTTATAAATTAGATGTTCAAATATTGGGATTTAGCAAAAATTCAAGAGAAAGGATTCAAACCCGGAACCTTACACACACTACTCACATCTCTTAATCATTGAACCAGAACAAATTACTTGACATAATTTTCACAACCTTAATTCAAAACCGGGCATGACCACTCTTGGTTTCACTAACTCAATTTCTTCTAACCCGATTTTCGAGATGTAACATTTTTTTGCCAAGGTTATGGTTCTTAGGAAATAGAACCAAGGAATGCCTTGTGGTGAAAAATTGTGTAATTTTTGTTTTCTATTTATTTTCTAGAAATAGAACCATTGAAACCTTAACTGAAAATTTTATTTTAATTGTCTATCTCCTTATATTTTTGCTTTATAATTGTTTATAATATTTTTATTATGTTATATTATAATTTTGATATATATATTCATGAGATGATCCACAGTTAATCGATTAAAAAATAAGAAGTGTGATAATGAGAAAATACATGTGTTGTATTGTTCCATTCACTTCTTTAGGTTATTTGATTACTGTGAGAAGTGTGATAATGAGAATGTGCATGTCTAGGATTAGCTCTGGCAAGGAAAGACTTGGTTTTTAAGTGGTCAAATATGACTCACCTCCCTTTCCTGGGACCCTGCCTGGTGCATGGTTCACATTCACTTCTTTGGTTTTTCCCTTAAAAAGAAAAACTATGGAGAATCAAAATTGTTTGTTTTTATGATTGATTGATTCTTGTGAATAAATTACTGTGAATATTATAAAATTTCCATAGCATGTCAAGCATATTCATATAAATTAGGTAAGAATGTCATTAGGACTATAGTATGATCATTCTTGAATTTGGGATAAAAGCATTGCATGTTTTTAAAATATTGTGTGGGAGAAGGTCCTTGAACAAGACCTACGACCTCCATTGATGGTCCATAACTGGTAGCATGATAAAGTTTCGAGTTGGTTACTACCCTAGCCACACCCCAAGGTAAACTTTATCATATGGGTTCATTGGATGAGATTTCCTTTTAAAGACAACTAGTCATGCATGACTCTCAATGAGATTGTCTCAAGATGACTCACAAATGAAAGCATGTTCATGATGGGTGTTGAGTCAATGGTTACACACTCAAAATCATCTCTTATTAAATAGTTTCCCAAGAAACGATATTTAAGCAAGAGATGATGGTCAAACGTTAAACGATTGTTAGTTCATGTGGAGTCTTGAGAATTAAGATTAATGAACTGGTTAGATGTAATCCATGTTCTTGCTAGTTAATCATGGGACCCCAAGGCAACATGATTAATGGGTGTAAGAATGATCGTAGCAATGAAGAAATGTTTTTCAAGGTTTTAATACAAGATACATGCATCATACTACATTCGTGATATGTTGCTGAAATGAAAATATTTGTTTAATACAAAGATAGTAATTAGTGAATATTTATTATTTTTCAGTTTAAATATGTCTTGTACTCCTCTTATTAGCATTCTTACTAAGAATAAATTGAATGGGGATAACTTTCAAGAATGGAAAAGAAACTTTCTGATAATTATTAACTATGAGAAACATATTTTTTTCCTTCACAAATCTTACCTACAAAAAGCTCAGCCCAAAGCGAGAAATCAGTAAAGAGATTCCGACTCGATTGCTCGATTTTATATGTTAGCGAGCATGAGTAGTGTGTTGTAAAAACAATACGAGATTTCTCGAGTTGCTTTTGCAACACACTACTCATGCTCGCTAACATATAATATCGAGTAATCGAGTTAGTATCTCTCCAGCGATTTCTCGCTTTGGGCTGAGCTTCAAGAAGGCACATTTCATTAAGAACGAATTTGTGTTTCTCACAATTGAGAGCTATTAGCAAGTTTCATTTCCATTCTCAAAAGTTATCCCCATTTAATTTATTCTCAGTAAGAATGCTAATAAAAGGAGTATGAGAGATAGTTGAACTAAAAAAAATAAAGATTCAGTAATTACTATCTTTGTATTGAACAAATATTTTTATTCCAGCGGCATATCAAGAATGTAGTATGATACATGCGTCTTGTATTAAAACTTTAAAAAAAATATTTTTCCATTGCTACGATCATTCTCACAACCATCAACCATGTCACCTTGGGATCCCATGATCAATTAGCAATAACATAGATTACATCAAATCAGTTCATGAATCTTAATTCTCAAGACTTCACACGAACTAACAACAATTTAACGTTTGGCCATCATCTTTAGTTTAAATATTGTTTCTTGGGAAACTATTTAATAAGAGATGATCTTGAGCTTGTAACCATTGATTGAACACCCATCATGAACATGCTCTCATTTGTGAGTCATCTTGGGACAATCTCTCTGAAATTCATACATGACTAGTTGTCCTTAAAAAGAAATCCCATCTAGGGAACCCACATGACAAAGTTTACGTTGGCGTATGACCAAGGTAGGAACTGACTTGAAACTTTATCATGCTATCACTTAGGGATCATCAATGGAGGCCGCAGGTCTTGTTCAAGGATCTTCACTCACTCAATATTTTAAAAAATGCAAGGTTTTTTATCCCAAATTTGAAGAATGATCATACAATAATCCTAGTGGCATTCTTACCTAATCTAAATGACATGCTTCCTGTAACACCCCAAAGTTTGGGGTTAAAAGTCTTGAGGTTGTGGTTAAGGTCAGTGAGGAGGTTGGTCAATTGGGTTTACTTTCGCATTTTAGTATCAGAATGAGCCTACTGGTTTGGTGGTAGTATGTGTGTTAGTTTACCTTTGGGTTCCGGGTTCGAGTCATCATGTGTGTTTAGAGAAATTAATTTTACTTTAATTTTATTCTTAAGTTTTAAATACTAATTTATAGTTTTTTATTTTTAATTTGAAAAGAGAAAATACCTCAATTTTGACACGTTCGTTTCCCTCATTCCTACTCTCACGTTTGTCCCTTCCCCTATCTCCCAAATCTCTAATTTTAGATTCTTTTGGGTTTCATGCACTTTTCTTTTCTTTCGTTTCTTAATTCTTTTCGTTTGTTCTTTAATTTACTTCTTTTACTCCAATACTAGTGTTGATTTTTGTCTCGTTGGAGGTTAGCGTGATTTTTTATTTTCGTTTCAAATCGGATTCGAGTAGAAGTGTAAGTGTGTGGTTTTGGTTTTAATCAATTTTTCTTCTTAGTTGTATTTATTCCATCCTAATCGAATTCCTTTTTGGGTTGTTTTGTTATTCGTAATCAAGTTTCAAAATAATAGTTTAGGCGCGTCAGTTGATTGTTAATGTGTTGGAAGCATATATCAAGTGTGTTTCTGAATTAAATGGTTAGAGGTTGAATTGATAGTTAAATGCATGATCTTCAATTAGTTTTAATGTGTGATTTTAGTACTGTAGATGTTAGGGATTAATTTCCTGAGGAAAACCATGATTTTTGGTTTATTTTGGTGTGGTTTCGTGACCACACTGGCAGTCCACACGACCGTGTGACATTGAGAGTTAAGGATTTTAGACGTTTTTTTAGTACCATACGACCTAGCCACACAATCGTGTGGCGACTATTTGAAGATTTTGTCGATTTTCACACAGGCGTGTGCCTTGGACACACGACCGTGTCCCTTAGCCACACAGGCATGTGAGATCTCCACACGGCTGTGTCTACTCTGCACTTTATTTTGGCACTTTTAGACAGTAAGTTACACAAGATACTCACATGACCATGTAGCTCGGTCACACGGGTGTGTGTCTCCTTCACACGATCTTGTGCAACTTTCACACGGGCGTGTGTCTCTTTCCACATGGGTGTGTAGACCTCTACACGGCCTAGACTCTTCCACATGGCCGTGTGGCCCTATTTTGCTGATTTTTATTCTGTGTTGTAATTGTCTCGTTTTAACTCCTATGTAGTCCAACGTTCGTTGAGGCCTCTGTAAATGTGTTGGGACTCTATTTTCTGTTTAGGCTCGAGTGTGTATTTACAATTACAGGATTTAAGTTAATTGTTTGTTTATGTGATGTGATAAATGAAATTTGAGGTATTTTGGTTATTTATGTGATGTGATAAACAAAATTTGAGGTATTTTGGTTATTTATGTGATGTGATAAACAAAATTTGAGGTATTTTGGTTATCGTTACATATTAATTATAATGCAAGTAAAATTGATTCTGAAATTGACCGACTGAATATAAGTTTCTATATCTGTGAGACTGTTGGTGTTTGATGTGCTTTCATACATTTGCATAAAACTAGGGTTTTTGTTGCGAAGCGAATGAAGACTGATTCGATAGTCCAACTATAATATTTCTGTACAACGGTTTATCGCATTATCTTATGCATATGTCAGCTCCGTTGCATATCTTAGTTCCACATATGTGATGTGAAGGGTGGATGGGCCTATCAAGGTCCTATGTGTAGGGTGCATTTGATTGGTTGGGTGGGATTTTATTTGGATGCATTCATTGCACATTTGGGTATATATTAAACTATTAAACTAATATTATTTTTAGAATAGTTAATCAGAAATCAAATTCTCTGGTAGAGTCCCAGTAGGAGTGTAACTCTTCCACTACTCAACCATTGAAGACCAACAGCCGCCAACCACCGGGACACCGTCGGCATTGCCGTTTTCGATAATACAGGTGCAACACCCTTACGGACCCCGAGCCGGTTCAGCTGCTGCCAGTTCGGCTACTGCCATTTCGGTCTGAGTCAGTGACGACCCTATCGTGTTAAATTCGTTCACTTAATACAAAAATATTTTATCTCATTGTCACTATTGTGACTTCTTAATGATTAATATGAACACTGTCAACAGATGACTGTGATAAATTGTTCGTTCGAGAACAAGCAACCCATGGCCACATCCTATATTTATTAATCCACACAATGCTAATGAGAGGATATCATTAACTCTTTAATTGAGCTATGAATTCCACTGTTGCTAGTAAAGCCATGTCATACACAAGTTATGTACCTAACATACCGGCTATGGGCTCGATCATTTTAGAGCATAAGCCTCCACTTATATCAAAGCATATGAGTTGCATATGCATGGTCAGTGGCTAACTCAGGATTTAGGTAAACACACCATGAATGTCACAAGTGAATTAATTCACAAACGAATTCAGAATTAATCCATCTTGGGTCCAATCCAATGTATCATTCTACCAATGAATACATCTATGTCTCTACTCATAGAGTCAATTGTTCTGATAGCCGAGACTAGTCATCTCCTTAATTGGAATTGTAAATGACATAATAATCCTTCTCGATATTTGAACCAAATGTTCACTTTGATTCTTTTACGGAATTACAGACTTATTTAGATTATCTACTGAAGTAAGTTGTCTTTCTCGCAATTTAAACATTTTTACAATGCCACTATATTCAGTTTGAACTTAGGGAATCAATGAGCTAATATTTGTTTGCCACAATTTTTCTATGCATGAAAAATATGAAAGACAAAAAAAAAAATGCAAAAGACATAATAGTGAAATGTGAAAATAACTTCATTTATTTATTCATCGTTCAAATAAATAGAAAACAGTTACATGTTTACTACAATATGGGCACATTTACTAACATGTAAGGTCGCTTACAACTTGGGGAATATGGTGCTTACATTGACTCAACTCTTGAAGGAATTATAATCCTATGAGTTGATACTGAATGGTGGTAAGTCGGTTTAGGAGAAACCTGAGGCAAACTTAGCTGTGAGCTCCTTGTTTTCTAAGGGAAAACAGAAAACTAAGGGAAATAAGAAATCAACTAAGTCTTCAGTTCCACCTCAGGCGGATAGGAAGAAGACTACAAAGTCAAAAGATCTTAAAAAGATAAAATGTGTCTTCTGCAACAAGAAAGGGCATTTCAGATCAAACTATAAGGAGTATAAGGATTACCTATTCAAAAAGGGCAAATGTATGAAGCTCTTTGTCGTTGAAGCTTGCTTAGTGGAAGGATCAATTGACAACTAGGTTATTGATTCTAGAGCCACTAACCATGTGTGTGTTTCTTTACAGGGGTTCAACGAAATGAGAAGTTTGCGTGACAGGAGCCTCTCATTGCAAATCCAAAGTGGGAGCTATGTTTCAGCTGAAGCAATGTGAGAAGTTATTTTACATTTTGATAAATTTAGGAAGATTGTTTTAAAGGACGTGTTTTATGTACCTCATTTTAATAGAAACTTAATTTTTGTTACATGTTTATTTAATGATGGTTATTTTGTGACATTCAATAAAGTGATTACTATTCACAGAAATCGTTATTTGATTTATAATGGATGGATGGAAACCAATCTCTATTTTATCAAATCAAATAACTACCCATTGCTTCAAACTGAGATGGTGAATAAGAAGCTTAAAACTTCTCACTCTAATGAGGGATACTTATGACACTTAAGGCTTGGTCATATAAAAGAATTACTAAACTCATGAAAGATAGTCCCTCAAGTATGCTTAAAGAAGTTAGTCTTCCACAATGTGAATATTGCTTGGAAGTTAAAAAGACTAAGAGTTTGAGATGGCTCCATTCGACCTATTTTCAAGTTTTTTAATATGATTTTGTATTTTCTTTTTATGTAATTTATGTGTCGTATTAAATTAAATATATTTACTATAGTATAAATATTAAGAATGTTGAAATATGTTATTAGTTTTTGTATTATTTATATATTTGAAATTTAGTTTTTTGTTTTGTTTTTAAAATTTTAGTCCTATTTTTCTAATTTTAAAATTTAGATTTAATTATTAACATTGTTAAAATCTTTCTGTTAAATGAGCTGATGTGATGTTTTGAAATAAAAGGAATACTTACTCAGTAGTCCTATAATAAAAAAATTGACATTGAATTGAATCTAAATTTTAACATTTTTTTTAAACTATGTCAATAATTAAACTTGCATTTTTAAATAAAAAAAAAGTAGAGAGACTAAATTCCTTTAAATAAAAGTAGATGAATTAAATTCAAAAAGTACAGAGACCTAGAGCATATTTTAACCTATTAAAAAATATGTTAAGTTGTCTAGGTTCAAAAGTTTAAAGCTAATATACTAAAAAAACCCCTTAAATTACAACACTTTGTTTAAACAAGCCCTTAAACTACTTTTGTAGTTAAATAAGTCCATATCCTATAATTTTTACTCATAAAAGCCCTTGATTTAATGTTAAAGTAAATCTATTTTGAATTTCAAACTTTTATCTTAATTTATTTTTGATGCAATAGAAGTCATATACACTTCAACATCAAACTAAAATTTAAAAGAGTAATTGAATGTGTTATATATATAAACACTTTAAAAAAAAATTTAAAATATTATTTTGTTTTACTTTAAAAAATATTATTTTATTTTTATTTAATAAATTATTCTCATTAAAATTGCATTAACGTAAAATAAAAATTAATTTAAAATTTTAAAATATCTTAACTTTAATATTAAAATCAATGGTTTTTTTTTTTTGAAGTTAGGGAATTGGAGCAATTTATGGGTTTATGTCTCTTTTTTTTTTAATATTTATGATTTAAATTTTTTTATATTTATGAGAACATGTCGTTTTAATTATGTAATTATTTTTTAAAAAATCAATTAATTCTTTTGATTTATTTTTTTATATGTCAAATATTTATCATTGTGATATGATGATTTCTAATATTATAAAATCAAACAATTATTTCAAATATCATTGTTTTTTTAATCTACATTGTGAGTATGATATTTCAAATATTTTTATATGTGAAATATTTCAAATAATTATTTCAAATACACATACAAAAATAGATAATGCTAAAATTTTCTATACTCGTATAAAAATAAATATTACACGTATAAAAATTATATTTACAAAAAATAACGATATTTGCAATAATTATTTGATTTATAAATAAAAGAGGTATTAACTAAAAATAAAAAACTTAACACTATATTTATTAATTATAAACATTAATTAAAAATACTTATAAGAGGAATCAAACCTGGAACTTAAGGGAAAAAGTATAATTATTTAACCATTTAACCAAAAAAATTAATGTGTTAAAAATATTAATTAAAATTAAAAAAAAAACTTAAAACAGCATGAAATAAAAAAAAATACTAACATTTAATTATCTCACCAAAGGAGCTAAGTTGTTAATTTTAAGTGAAAATATGTCTTGTAGGACATGTATTCATAAAAAAAATGATATATATTTTTAAATCAATCTAATTATTTAAATAATATATAATTGTTTAAGGTTTTTTTAAAAAATATATTAGCCTTACTAAAATTAAAGTTATTTTTTTTTATCATCGAGTAAATATGGTTTTTACTAAACTTTTCTATAACCCAAAATTTTATATTAGCATTAGTTTAGTAGACTATTTTACCTTTATTTACATTTAACTTTGCCAATTATATTTGATTTGGAAAATGAAAGATTTAGAAAAAAGTGGGTGAATGGAGGAATAACAATTCAGTAATTGGGTGGTCAAATGGCATTTTCCACTCAGATTTTATTTTATTTATTGAATAATGGTGGTGTTTTTATATACAATTATGAGATTATGTTGAATGATAGGCTCAAAATTAGAGTGATTTATGGTTGGGTCAAAATGGGTTGAGTTTGGATTGAATCGGGTTAATATCATATATAATTTTTTAAGTTTAGTTCAGCTTGAAATACATAACTCTCAAATTTTGACTAAATTCATTTTTTCATTTAAACCCATTATATTATTATTTTTAGATATATTTTTTATTAATATTTAATTCAATAATTATATATTTTATTACCATTATATTTTTATTAAATTTTGGTTGATATAATAAAAAGACCCTTCATATACTATTTTTATAGTTAAATGAACCCTTAACATATTATTTTTACCTATAAAAGCACTTGATTTTAATACTAAAGTAAAAATATTTAGAATTTTTAAACTAATTTGCATTTAATACTATGTGACTTTGATGAGAATAATTTTGTTAAATAAAAATAAAATAATTTTTTGAAAGTGCTTATATACACAATACAATTTACTCTATAAAATTTTATGTTGATGTTAAAAGTGTATATAACTTGTATTGCATTAACAAGAAATTAAGATAAGAGCTTGAGATTCAAAATATTTGTACTTAAATATTAAAATCAAGGGCTTTTATGGGTAAAAATCATAGATTAGGGACTTATTTAACTACAAAAATAATTTAAGGGCTTGTTTAACCAAAATATAGTTGTTTAAGGGTTATTTTAGTATATTAGCCCAAAAACATCAAACATTTCCTAACAACTTTTTCTTTTAAAAATCCGAATAATCTTTATTATAAACCCTATTCAATCTCCTCTTATGCTTTTGTCAAAAGAAAAATCTCCTCTTCTCCCATGGTAACAAAATGAAGGCATCTATTCAACTTGTTGAAGCCCAATCAAGTGGGCCACCCTACCACTTGCTATCTATCATCAGAATTTCAATGCTTTCCTATTAATTGCTAAATGCTACATGCATCAAATATAAAATAAAATAGCAAAACGAGTCAACTCAATCCTTTATTCAATTTGATGTCATAATTTAACACCACATCAATTTAATTCGGTAATAACAAAAATATTTACTTTATAAAGTTAAGTATATATATATTTTAAGAAAATGGGCTGATATTATTAGGCCAGGCTCAAAACAAAGCAAGAAAAAATCAAAATAAAGTACAGTAATCAAAAGACATGACAGAACATAAAAATAGCTGGCTGCAACAAACAATAAATGAACTTGGGAAGATAAACAGAACAGAAGAACTTGAGCCCAATGCCACAACTTCTTGAGAACCAAAAAAAAAAAATATCAGCCAAAAGTCGCCCTCCTTCATCAAAGAACAAACTACTTTGAAGAATCGGACGATAGCTTTGATCGACGCCTATTACCAGCGCCTGGGGATTCAACGAACCTTCCCCAAGAACAAAGCAAAACAAAACACCTTAGATACCCAGATTCCACTCCAATCTCTTCTTTAACGCGAGCAGCGACACCGAATCTGGTAATCCATAAACCCATTCCCCATAGAATTTGATTCTCCTCCCCTCCAACGCTAGAGTATGAGCCACTCCATTGACAGAACGCGGCACAAAGAGGTAAGAGATCTCATCAAAACTCAAACCCATTTGATAGATGTGCTGAGTAATCGATCTGATTAACGATTTGTCTTGACCCATCTTCTTTATGTTTTTGATGACTGACCCATCAAAACACAAACCCATTTTAAATGTGTCTTTTTATCATTTTATATAACTTTTATATAGAATAAAAAAGTGTTGAATATGATAAGTTAAACATAAGATGCAGTGCGATAGTTGCTCACATCATATTTCAACCATGAGGTTGAGGATTCAATCTTCACTCATGGAATGGAGCACATTTCATGGTCAGTCGTTTACCTCTTTGAAAAGCGTTCATGGCGAGGGAATTAGCCACTGTTGTCGGTGATAGATACCTAGTTACGATCGAACAAAGAAGATAACTATTTCTCACTTAATGTGAAAAATATTAAATTAATTTTATTTTTGAAAATCTTATTTTTGAAATAAATTATTTTCTCATTTTATTATAAATTTAAATATTCAAATTTTATTTTAACTTTTATCTAAAATAAAATAAAAGATACCATATTAATAAGATTAAAATTATGAAATAATAAAATTTTAAAAATCAAAAGTTGCTATTATCAAACAAAAATAATTATATAAAATGCTCAATTTTTATTAATGTATCAAATAAAGTGTTTATAAAATTTAATACTTAATTTTTCAACATTTAATTTTTTAATTTATCAAATATACCTTTAATAAAAAATACTATAAAAATATTTGTCTTTCAATAATTTTATTTTTCAAAAAATATAAATACATTAAACTACAATTTAAAAGAAAATAATGGATGAGTGGCTAAATTGTGAGGTTTAAAAGTTTTTAGAGCAAGTTGGTTCTTGTTAATTTTATATACTTTTTTCTCCATTAATAATGTGCGTGTCAATTTAACATATATGTTCGATGATCACAATAAATTTTAAGTGGATTTCGTTGAAAAAAAAAAAGTGAGAGGAAAAAAAATAAGAGAAATGATTATTTTTCATCTTAAAATATAAAAATTAACCCTTCTAAATTTAAATGATAAAAGCAGTGGTGGAGCCTAGTAGAGGCCCAACGGGGCCATGGACCCTCAATGTTTAAAATTTTTTTAATTTCTCCATTTTATATATACTATAGCTCTCAAAAAAATATAAAAGTAGGCTCTTCCAATATTTTTATAGTATTAAAAATAATATTAAAAAATTATTCTTGTTAAAACTAAAGGGAAAATCCTCTTGAAGAAATCAAATTATTCATGATAACTTTTGAATGATATTTTTGTTAAATATTTATTTAATATTTTACTTGAAATAATAATATTTTATAAGTATATAATAATATATATATAAAAAAAAAGATGAACATATTTTTATCATATTTCTTCTTCATATTTGTGCCTAGCAAGAAAAGAAGAAAAACATTCATCATCACTTTTCCTCCAAATTTTAAGTATAAGGTATCTTTTTCTTCTATGTTTTCATAGATTTTAAATTTTTGAAGCTTGTTTTATATATATGTATCGATATTTTTTTTATCAAGTTTATTGAAAGTTGTCATTAAAGGATATTGATAGAATCTTATAGAATTAAGTTAAATGTGTATGTTTTTGGATGAAAAATGATTAAAAGATGGTTTCTAACTTGTTAGAAGTGTAAAAAGAAACAAAAATAGTTAGATAATGTTATAATAAGTTCCAATCAAAGTAAAGGAGAGGAAGCAAACCTTGGTCACTTTGTTTAAAATTATGTCAAATGATAGGTTGTAAAATAATGAGTATTTATGTGAAAACGGAATAAAAAATGGTTAACCGAGTCGAAAGTTATGTGAATTTCGGATTAAGAAACTATGAAAAATATACTTGTTTTTGGATGATCAAATTTAGTTGATTTTAGATGATCATGAATTAGAGAAATTTGGATTGAATCGATTGTTATGCTAGAATATTACTTCTTTTAAATCGATTATTATTATGTTCAAATAAATTATCATGTTGTAATATTGTTTCTTTTAAATAAATTATTGAGAGAAAAAGGTTTGTTGTTTTATTGTTTCATGTCTGAGTGGGTCTTGATTTTAATTTTTTTCAAAGATAAATAAATAAAGATTCCAAGATGGTTGAAGAAGTGTACCACCACTTCTTTCAATATTTATTCATCTTTGCCAACAATATTTAAACTCAATTATTAATACACCCACTTTTAAAAAGTAATACTTAATCTTTTTTAGTTATTCTTGGACTGTAATGTGATTATACGAAAATTTATTATTAAAATTAAATGTGTGCTCATATTTTTTAGATTTGGTCAGGAGCCGACCCAACCAATAATAAGGCAGATGTATGCAAAGCGTAAAGAAATCCAAAAGGAAAATAAAATAATAACAGTAAATTTAAAAATTGAAAATGAACTTTAATACATGAATTTTGACTTAATTATATATTTAGAATTTTTATTTGATATTAATAACATATTTATTTATTTATTTTCCATATAAAAAATTATATTTATTCAATAAAAACTTGAATTTATTGATGATAAAATTAAAATATTGTAATTACATAATTGCTATAATAAATTTTAATTTGATATGATTATATATGAATAATTAAATCAAAATTAATGTTCCTATTATGATTAAGAGGATGTCCATCAAGATCATCAAGATTAAGATAAAATCAATGTACTTTAGGACTTTAATATTCATTAGAAGTAGAGTTTTATTTCATTTATACATATTATGTCTATACATATAAACTTTGGAGAAGTATTGTAATCATTCCTATTATAGTGCTCGCCATTATCCGTTCCTAGACCGACCCGCTATTCGGCTAGAACCGACTCGACTCTTCTTACTTCAGAAAGTATATAGCTCATTATCATATAGTTCACTTGCACGGTTCGCCTATGCACTTCACCGCCATGCATTATCATATTGATCGCCTGCATGGTTTTCCTATGCACTTCACCACCATGGAGGTGAACTCATATTTTGGGGACTATTGGGAATGTGCCCATATTATGGTAAACATGTAATTATTTTCTATGTATTTGAACGATAAATACATAAGTTTCACATTTCACTGTTATGCCTTTTGTATTTTTGTCGTTCATATTTTGCATTCATAGCGAAATTGTGACAAACAAATATTAGTTCATTGATTGTCTAAGTTCAAACTGATGATAAGTGGCACTGTAAGAACGTTTACATTGCGAGAAAGACAACTTACTTCAGTAGATAATCTAAACAAGTCTGTAATCCCGTAAAAGAATCAAAGTGACCATTTGATTCAAATACTGGGAAGGATTATTATGTCATCTACAATTCCAATTGAAGAGATGGTTAGTCTTGGCTATCGGAGCAGTTGACTCCACAAGTAGAGATATAAATGTATTCATTGGAAAAATGATACATTAGACTGGACCCATGATGAATTAATTCTGAATCCGTTTGTGAATTAATTCACTTATGACATTCACGTTGTGATTTACCTAAATCCTGGGTTAGTTACTGACCATGCGTATGTACCTCATGTGCTTTGATATGAGGGAGGCTTACTCTCTAAAGATGATTGAGTCGATAGTCGATATGTTGGTGTTAAACTAAGCTTTATTTAATAAAACATTTTGATATAACAAATTAAAGGTGTTTTTGAATATAAGCTAAAATTGACAAAATAATTTTTAAACTTGAAGTCTAAAAGATAAAACTTTGAAACAATTTTAAAATCAAGTGAAAATGATTTTAACCAAGTCAAAATGATTTCAATCATGTTAAAATCATTTTAAATATTTTTTTTCAAACAAGTCAAATTCGCTCCAGGACAAAAGGTATCGATACCTTATGGAATGTATCGATAATTTTGGAAATATCGATACCCTTAGAAAAATCGAGACCAAAACGGCATTCTATTTTCGAAAACCCTAAAAATTATCTATACCATGCTTGTGGTATCGATACTTTTTGAAAAATAATTGATGCCTTTCTTAAAAGCGATACCAAAATAGTATTTTGTTTCTCATAAACCCTACGAAGTATTGATTCGTATCGATACCTATTTCAGGAAGTACCGATAAAAATATTTTTTAAGTATCGATTATTTCATTCCAACAATCACTGAATTAGCATTTATGAAAAAAAATATTGATACCCTTTTTGGGGGTATCGATACTCAGTTGCAGGTGAAATAAATGCTCTAGTTTTACATTCTCAATAACCATATTAACTTCACCAACAACCTCAACGGCTGGAAATCTATTAGGGGGTATAAATACCATCTTTCAAAGTCCTGCAACATCCAAGAAAGCACTTTCAAGTAAAAATCATCGATCCAACAACCTTAGAGCTTAAATTTTCATATTCTTCTTACATACACTTGTGAGCTTTATCTCTATTATTTTTCTCAAGTGTATCTCATTGTATTTGTGCTTCATTTTGCAAACAATTTTATCTTGAAAGGATTGTTTCTTTGTTTGCTCATTTGTATCTCTTTGAAAGGGTTTGAAACTTAAGATTTGAGGTAGAAATCTTAAAGAGTTGTAAGGTTAAACCTTATCCTCAAAGGTTGAAAAAAATAGTGAATTTGAGAAAATCCTTAGTGGTGGAAAGCTAAGGTAGTGGAGTAGGCAATTGGGGCCGAACCACTCTAATTTTTTTTTTGTTCTTTGTTTCATTCTTACCTTTGCTTTCACCAAATTTTATAAAGGCCAATTCACCCCCTCTTGGCATTTTCGATTTGCTTCATCAAGCTATCGGTTGGGTACATGACTTGTGTATGGCATGGCTTTACTTGCAACAGTGGAATTATAACTCAATTAAAGAGTTAATGATATCCTCTCATTAGCATTATGTAGATTGATAAATATGGAACGTGGCCACGGGTTTTTTGTTCTCAAACAAGCAATTTATCACAGTTATTTGTTGACAGTGATCATATTAATCATTAAGAAGATACAATGGTGACAATGAGATAAAATAGGATTGTATTGAGTGCACGGATTTAAATTAAGAGAATCAAGGGTATCATATGAGGGTAACACACACATGATGAGGTCATTGGATAAATCAGATGGATAAATTGCTTTCGTAAAGACTATACATGTAACACCCCAAACCCGGCTTAGACGTTATGGCCAAATCTGGCAATGTTACATGCTAGGGTGTTTGGAAAATTATGTTGTTGCAATAAAACCATTTCCGCTTAATTACTTTTCTTTATCTCTTAGTAGTTCCAAAATTCGTTTTACTCACTTGCCCCCATAGTTTTAAAACGAACTCGTTGCGGAAGCTTTTAAAAATAGTTTAAGCAATCGCAAGTTTAGAAAAACTTTGGCTTTTTGAAAACCAAGTTTCCCTACGACTAGCTGTTATAAATCCATAAAATAAACAAAAACCCAAGTTAAGCAAAAGTCCAAGAAGTACCCAAATTACATCAAAATAAACCAATAATAATACTATAGTCATAAATCGTAATTTGTGAATTAAAAGAGTCCAATAACCGTGGTCACCGCTGAGTCCTTCGCCGCACTGATCCGTCTAGGTCTGTGGATTACCTGTGCACATCAAATAGAAAGGGTGAGTTTACATAAACTCAGTGTGTAATCCCACAGAAAACAAACAATAGCAAATCACAGTGCATAGTTAAAACAGTCTTGGGCCTAAGCATTTTTCAGTATCAGTAACAGTTTGGGCCTTAGCCCATCTCAGTACAATATCAAATATGCAGTAAAGCCGTAGCCCATCACAGTACCAGTAGCAGTCATGCAGTATTCAGTAACAAAGTCCTACCCAACCAGCCTCCACACTCCATCTCCGTTCAACCCTACACTCTATGTGGAGATTAAATTAACCCACCCATCCCAACACTCCAGGTAATACCGAATGTGGCACAAATCAGTAATTTGAAGCTGAGCTGCCAGTATAATAGGCTTAAGAGCCTTTCAGTACACTTCCTCCAAATAATATTAACCCAACCCAATGCAATGCAACTTACAATGAAATGTCATGCTATCATAGGTTTGTCAGATACACATTCAGTTCAGTATACATGCTTGTCTATAACATGCTCAGTATATAATACACACAATCAATAACACACAGTTAAGGGTCTACGTAGAGCTTGCCGACCCTACAGAAGGTTCACAATCGACTTGGGCGACCTGTGCAACCTTAACAGTCATTTCAATAAAAATGGGCTCACACGCCCATGTGGCCTGCCCGTGTGGGCCCACATGGCCCAAATTTCCCTTGTCCATGTGGATCACACGGTCTGGCCCAAAATACCACAAGCCCATGTGGCCCACACGGCCTAAATCAGTCTAGCCCTGTGTCACACACGGCCCACCTGGCCATCATACGGGGTGTCTTGTGCGCAAGGCCTGGCCTCATCGATCACACGCCTGTGTTGTGTCACAGGGCCTACCACACGGGCGACCACATGCACGTGTGGCATCGAAAGTGGGTTTTCAGCTTTTGCAAATACCCCATTTTCTGCGTAATCAGGTAGACATCTGGTTTCAGTTATTGCTAAAACAATCACTGAGAATTGAAGAACCTAAAAATTGATATTTCAACGCCCAAAATTAGTGTTAAAACGAAACTTAAACGAAATTAAATCGAAATGTTAAACCCAATACCTTCAAAAACCCTACCTTAAATCGAATAACAGCGTTTCCACACTACTTCAATGTGACCGAAACACTCCAGCCCTTTAACCTTCACCATAACAAACGAATCCCAAAAATCAATAATCAAAAATCAACATAACTGTACTTACTACACATATCGAGACTTACCAAACCCACTTGAGTACCAACTACGTTGCAAAACAAGAAAGGAAGGAATTAATTCAAAAAAAAAAGAAGAAAAAGAGAATAGGGGATGGTAGAGGGTTTAGAGAAGGAGAGAAAATCGAAACTTGTTTTTGTTGGGGAGAGGAAAAATGAATAGATTTTTTTTATAATCCCCCTATCATCTCCCCAAATATCTCCCTACTAACCCACACAAACTCCACTATTCAGAGTCCCACCACGACACAACTCCTAGCCAAAAGTTAGAGCAAAAATGTCACACACGTTCACGCAGGGATTCGAACACAAGACCCTAGCATATTAACACTCCACTTAACCACCAAACCAGCAGGCCCATTCTGATATGTTTTACTAACTATTAAACTTAAGCCCTTTAGGCCAGGTTAAGGCTTTATTTATAAAAATTACCAAAACTTGCCCAAGTTCTAGCTTGAACTTGGGACCTCACACACACTCCCAGAACATTTAACCACTGAAGCAGATACACAATTGTGTCACACATCCACAAAAACAAAAATTTAAATTTTTTGGGCGTTACAACTCTACCCCCAAAAAAGAAAATTTCTTCCTCGATTTTTACCTAATTAGAATAGATGAGGATATTGCTTACGCATCACATCCTTAAGCTCCCATGTGGCTTCCTCAGTGTTATAATTACGCCATATAACCTTCACCAAAGGGATAGACTTTCTTCTTAGAACCTTAACGTCACGATCCAGATTTTGAACAGGCTCCTCCTCAAAGGTCAAGTCTGGCCTAACCTCAATCTCTTCAACAAGGACAATATGAGTAAGATCAAAGTGGTAACGCCTCAACATAGAGACGTGGAACACGTTATGAATACGATCCAACTCCAAAGGTAGCTCCAACTGATAAGCAACCTGTCCCACTTGCTTTAAAACACGGTAAGGTCCAATAAACCTATGGCTCAACTTGCCCTTATGACCAAACATCAGTACCTTCTTCCATGGCGAGACCTTGAGAAATACGAAGTCCCTCATAGAATACTCGATCTCACACCTCTTCAAATCCGCATAAGATTTCTGCTTGTCAGAAGCCTCTTACAAACGATCTCGAATCAATCTAACCTTATCCTCTATCTCAGAGACCAACTCAAGACCCAGAACACGTTGTTCGCCCAACTCAGTCCAACGTAAGGGAGTACGACACTTACGACCATATAGGGCCTGGTAAGGTGCCATTTGGATGCTAGACTGGTAACTATTATTATAGGCAGACTTTAGTAACGGTAAATAATCTTCCCAACTACCTCAGAAATCAACAGCACAACTCCTCAACTTGTCCTCCAGTATCTGAATCACCCTCTCAAATTGACCATCGATCTGAGGATGAAACACAGTATTGAAGTCCAACCTTAAACCCAGAGCTTCATGTATCTTTTTCCAGAACCGAGACGTGAAATGAGGATCCCTATCAGATATGATCGAAATCGGTACCCCATGCAGTCTTACTATTTCAGAAATATAAAGCTTCAACAGCTTGTACAGAGAATAATCCACCCTAACCGGTATGAAGTGTGCATACTTGGTCCACTGATCTACGATGACCCACACTGAATCCTTCTTAGTGGGTATTAGGGGCAACCTATTAACGAAATCCATGGTTACTCATTCCTACTTCCATTGAGGAATCTTAACCGGTTGCAGCAAACCCGAAGGTAACTGATGCTTTACCTTAACCTGCTGGCATGTCAGACATCTCACCGCAAAATCAGTAACCTCACATTTTAACCCTAGCCACCAATATAACTCATGGATGTCTCGGTATATCTTATTTCCGCCAGGATGCATAACATAACATAAGGGCTATTATGTGCCTTATTCAATATAGACTGTCCCAGATCAGTATTATTCGGAACACAGATTCTCCCACAGAAACAAAGTACCCCATCACTATTCAGTCCAAAATCCATAATGCTACCACTCTCAATCTGTCGAAACCGAAGACCTAAGGACTCGTCTTCCAACTGCTTATCCTTAATCTACTCAATCCATGTCAGCTTAACCTGAAGTTCGGGTAATAAGCTACCATCTTCAAATAAACTGAAGAGAGCAAACATCACCCTTAAATCGGTTGTAGCTCTACGACTTAGTGCATTGGCCACTACATTGGCTTTGCCAGGGTGGTACTCAATGGTGCAGTCATAGTCCTTGAGCAGCTCAATCCATCTACGCTGCCTAAGATTTAGCTCCTCCTGAATAAGAAGACACTTGAGGCTCTTATGATCAGTGTACATGATACACTTCTCACCATACAAATAATGCCTCTAGATTTTCAGTGTTAAAACTACCGTGGCCAACTCCAAATCATGCGTCAGATAATTCGCCTCATGAGTCTTAAGCTGACGAGATGGATACGCTACCACCTTACTATCATGCATCAACACACACCCCAAACTAACATGTGACACTCACTATAAACTACAAACTCCTTCCCAGGTTTTGGTTGTATCAATATAGGAGCCTCAATCAGTACAGTCTTGAGCTTCTCAAAGCTCTCTTGCTGCGTATCAGTCCAGTTAAACGGCACACCCTTACGTAGCAACTTAGTCAAGGGTTCTACAATCAGTGAGAAGCCCTCTACAAATCCCCGATAATAACCCGCCAGTCTTAGAAAACTGCGGATCTTAGACAGATTCCTAGGCTGCTCCCCACTCCAACACAGCCTCAATCTTTCAATGATCAACTCGAATCCCCTCAGTAAAAACCAAATGGCCTAGAAATGTCACCTCACGTAGCTAGAACTCACACTTGCTAAACTTACCATAGAGCTGATTCTCCCTCAAAGTCTGCAAAACAACCGTAAGGTACTCGTCATGCTCATCCTCAGTCCTCGAGTAAACTAGTATATCATCGATGAACACCACCACAAATCGATCCAAACAAGGCTGAAATACTCGGTTCATTAAATCCATGAAAGCTGCCGGCGCATTAGTCAGTCCAAATGGCATCACTAAGAACTCGTAATGACCATGTCGAGTCCTAAACGTTATCTTATGTACATTAGCCTTCTTAACCCTCAATTAATGATACCCAGATCGGAGGTCAATAGTAGAGAACATCGAAGCTCCTCAAAACTGGTCAAACAGATCATCTATCTTCGGTAGGGAGTACTTATTCTTAATAGCAACTTGTTCACTTGTCGGTAGTCGATACACATCCGCATGGATCCACCCTTCTCCTTCACAAACAGTACCGGTACTCCCCACGGAGACACACTAGGGCAGATGAACCCACGATCCAATAACTCCTGAATTTGAGCCTTTAGCTCCGCAAGCTCCTTTGGTGCCATTCGATAGAGAGCGGTTGACACCAGAGCTGTACCAAGTAGGAGTTCAATACCAAACTCCACTTCACGATCAGGAGGTAAACCAGGTAGCTCCTAAGGAAAGACGTCCGAAAAAATCCTTTACTATTCTGATGTCCTTAATAGAGGAATCCACAGAATCCGAAACACTTACGTAAGCCAAGAACGCCTCACATCCCTTACGTACCAACTTTTTCGCTACCAGTGCAGAAATAACTTTAGTTAAATAATTCTAGCACTCTCCAATTATGACTATCTCATCATCCTCTTCAATCCTCAAAACGACCCTCTTAGTCGCGTAGTGCAAGCTAACACGATGCTTGACCAACTAGTCCATCCTCGAAATTAAATCGAACTTCCCAAAAGGAAGCTCTATCAGATAAGCAAAAAAGATTTCTCCTTGAACCTTTAAAGGAACGTCTCTAAACAGCTTGTTAACCCTTATAGATTACTCTAACGGACTCAATAAATTAACCTCACTCGTAGTGCTCTAAACCAAGATCCCCAAATTTCCAAACACAGTACAGGCTATATAGGAGTAGTGGATCCTATATCTATTAATGCAGTATATGGTACATCAAAAATAAGAAACATACTCGTAATGACGTCTAGAGCATCTCCATCCTCTTGGCGACAAGCAGCATAAACTAGAGCCAACTGCCTTGCCTCAGTCTGTCTTGCACCTCTGCCCGGTGCTCTCTACCCATAGCCCATACCATTACCACCTTTAGCCTGACCACAGCCCATCGGTGGCTACTAAACTACCCTCGGTGGTTGTACAATACCAGTACCTTGAGCTTGCATCTAATCAGCCCTACAGTGGACACTTCCTGATACGATGATCCAATGATCCACACCTCAGACACGCCCCTGTCCTCCTCCAACACTCGTCCTAGTGGCGTCTACTACAATCAACACACGGCTGCTGTACAGTAGCAGCAACAAGAGGCCCAACTCTAATTGGCCCATCAGCTCTGGCATTTTTCTTAGGCCTACGTACAGAACTCGAGGGCTTCGAATCCCTTTTATTCTTACCTCTCTCTCTGTCATGGTTTTGGCGTTCAGCGCGCTTAACCTCCTCGGCGATCTTCGCCTTCTCAACCAGTGAAGCAAAGTCACGTTCCCTCTGCGGAGCTATCAGGACTCTCAAATTATCCCTGAGGCCATCTTTAAAGAGGATACATCGCTCGTACTCAGACGCCACCATACCTCGCGCATAGCTGCTCAGTCTCAGAAACTCGACCTCATACTTGGTCACTGATCGATCTCCCTGAGTTAAATTCAGAAACTTCTTTTTGTGGGCATCTACATAACTAGCTCTCACATATTTTCTCTAGAAGGTGGTATTAAGGAATTTTCATGTCAATCGTTCAGGTTGAGTGCCCTCCTTAACAGTAAGCCACCACTGATATGCCTCATCACGCAACAACGAGACTACACCATTTAATTTCTACTCTGGGGTGCAATCTAAATCGTCCACGATCCTCTCAGTGTCCTCAATCTAGTACTCGACCATATTAGGGGCAACTCTAGTGACACCCCTGAATAACTCTGCCCCATTAGACCGGAGTCGTTCAGTAACCGACCCTCGGCCTCCAATATCTAGTATTGGGCCCAGCGACCCTCTCCAAAATCCTGAGCATAGCCTGGGACAATGGTCGTCCCTAGCCATGCGATCTTGAGACCCAGTCTCAATAGCAGGCTACACTGGCATCTCACTAGTATCCAAGTTAGGCCGGTTGCCAGAAGATGAGGACCCAGCTCGAGCCCCTCTACAGCCTCTACCACGGCCGCTAGTACCCCGTCCGCGGATACCTCGTGTACTAATATCTAATCAAATTATCTGTATTTAGAAATTTTATGAATCAGTTACAGTTTAATATTTATTAACAGATGTTTTATGTAGAATATTATCGGTAATTCAGAGTTTGTTTTCGTATATCGCAGTTTCACTACAGTTTTCAATACACACTAACTAAAGTGTTTTTAGAATAGTATACTGCCTATAGTAGTTTCAAAATATACTATCAATAACAGTTTCAATTTAAAACAATTCATAGCTCAAAATACTTACAAGATCGACGCCAAAGACTCAGTGTACCACTTACTTAATAAAGCATTTCAAATCATTTTGTAATCAATTCTTCAAAACCAAATTTTAAACCCATAATCCATATTCGAGTTTTGTAACTTGGCTCTGATACCACTAACTGTAACACCCCAAACCCAGCCTAGACGTTATGACCAAATCTGGCAATGTTACATGCTAGGGTATTTGGAAAATTATGTTGTTGCAATAAAAACATTTCCAGTTAATTACTTTTTTTTAATCTCTTATTAGTTCCAATTTTTTTTTACTCACTTGCCCCTATAGTTTTAAAATGTAACTCGATGTGAAAGCTTTTAAAAACAGTTTAAGTAATCGCATGTTTAGAAAAACTTTAGCTTTTTGAAAATCGAGTTTCCCTACGACTAGCAATTATAAATCCATAAAATAAACAAAAACCCAAGTTAAGCAAAAGTCAAAAAAGTCCCCAAATTACATCAAAATAAACCAATAATAATTGTAACGCCCCGAATTTTTGGGCCTAGTAGAATTGGGCTTATTGGGCCTTGGCCATGGGAGCGTTTAAAATTTTTAAGAACAAGAGAACAGCCCTAATGCAAGTTGGACCTATTAGGTGAGTGATTTTAAAAGGTTAGGGGGCTTCCATGAAGTCCCGGGTTCAAACCTGGGCTTTAGGAAAAATTTTGGTTTTAGGTGAATAAAACCCTAGGAGTAAGTAAGTAGGCTTTAAGAATAAAATGTGGAAAAAAATGACACAAAGAAGAGAATGGTCTAGTGGCAAGGCGTCATTAAGGGGGTAAGGGAGAGCTTGGGTTCAAGTCTTGGCGCTTGCAATTCATTTTGATTTCTTTTTAAATGAACTTAGATTTTGGCCCATAAGCTTATATTTAGTTGCGCATGTTTTAAGAAACAAAAGGAGCTTGTGTTGTGGTGGCATGTAGCGTCTGGAGCATAGGAAAAGGCAAGGGTTCGAATCCCATTGCAAGCAAAAAGGGATATTTATTTTGCTAAGTTGGGACGGCAAGTGGTTGTGATAGAATTAAACTCTGCTGAAGGTGGAATCCCACATCGGGAAGCTAGCATGAGAGTAGGAGAGAAGCTGGCTTTAAATAGAGCGGTCTATGAGGAGAGTAAGCATACCTTGGTTAGCGTTTGGGCATAGGAGTGTTTGGAGCGCGGATTAACTCCAGATTCTTATTAGGTGTGTATTTCGCACTACTCTAGCTATAAAGCGATAAACGTTGAAAAACTGGTCACACGGTGATGGTAGCCACACGAGCGTGCGAGCGCAGGTGTGGGAGCTTTGATGCGATAGTTGAGGCCATTATGAGTGTTCTTGTGGGTTTAGGCTGTTTGGGCCACGATGGGCCGAAAGGGGCCATGTGGGGCCAATGGGCCCGTGGGCCCAATTGGATAAGTTGTATGATTGCGTAGTAAATATTGGACTGGATTATGTGAATCTCGTATCTATGGCTAGATTTGGGCTAAATGGGCCACACGAGCGTGTGGGCCTATTTAGGCCGAGCCCCTAGGCCATTCACATCGTTATCTTTGATTAGAACCGAAATACCCTCGCTTTGTAAAATTACCAAAATAACCCTGACTTGCAAAATTATCAAAATACCCCAGTTTGCGAAATTACCGAAATATCCTTAATGGGTGAAATTACCAAAATACCCTTAGTGGGTAAATTACTGAAATACCCTTAGTGGGTAAATTACTGAAACACCCTAAAGTTATCAAAATACCCTCGATGGGTAAAATTATCGAGATGCCCTTAAAGGGTGAAATGACCGTTTTACCCCTAACCGTCTAAATGACTGTTATACCCTTAGTGGTAGTTTAAGTGATGTTTATGTATTTGTATAACTGTAAATGATTGTGATACACTGCATACATAACATATTACATTGGATTGGGTTTTTTTTATTTGGAGGAAGTACCGTTATAGTGGCATCGCCATGTATTCTGATTCTAGTGGCTCTGCTACGTATATCATTATTAGCAGCTTGGCTGCATTATTGGATAGTTGGTTTGGTGGGTCGACTTGGTCCCCACAAGGATAGATGGTTGGTACGGGTGGAGAGTTGGCTGGACAGGGTTGGGATACATGTTTGTTTGCATTGATATGATATAGGGTTCAGGCCTAGACTATTACCAAATAGGGCTTAGGCCCAGACCGTTACCAAATCGGGCTTAGGCCAGATTAATACTGTAAGGGTCCAGCCCCAGACTTTGACCGTAATAGGGGATTACTCACTGAGTTTTTGTAAACTCACCCTTCTTTTTAATTTTTCAAGTAATCCTCAATAGGTGGTTCGACGAACTAGAGTACTCGGAGGTGGCCACACTATGATCAGCTTTGGGTTTTAGTATGCTATTTTTCATTACTTAAATCGCTTTCTTATTGGGTTGTAATAAGGCCGTTTTTTATTTCTTGATTTTTAATTTGGGATTTTCAGTTTATTACGATTTATATATGCTAGAAGTAGAACGCGGTTTTCCCAAAATGATTAATATTTTCAAAACATTACATTTCTGCAATGTAATTTTTTTAAACATCACGTTTTTGTAAATCATCTACTTTAAATTAAGCTTCCGCAACAGATAACGTTTTAAAAAGAGAATAACTTTTTAATAAACTGCGGGTAAAAGTAAACTGACGTAACTGGGAATTTTACTCAAGTTTTAATTTCTTTAAGAAGGGTTTTCAATGAAAACATGGTTTTCGAAAAACACTTCAATGTGGCACGCCGGATTCGGGCCAAACTTCTAGGTCGGGTTTGGGGTGTTACAATAATACTATAGTCATAAATCGTAAATCGTGAATTACAAGAGTCTAATAACCATGGTCACCGTCGAGTCCTCCGCCGTACCCATCCGTCTAGGTTTGGGGATTACCTGTGCACATCAAATAGAAGGGGTGAGTTTACGTAAACTCAGTGTGTAATCCCACAAAAAACAAACAATCGCAAATCACAGTGCACAGTTAAAACAGTCTTGGGCCTAAACCTTTTTCAGTATCAGTAACAGTTTGGGCCTTAGCCCATCTCAGTACAATATCAAATATGCGGCAAGGCCTTAGCCCATCACAGTATCAGTGGCAATCATGCAGTATTCAGTAACAAAGTCCTACCCAACCAGCCTCTACACTCCTTCTCCGTCTAACCCTACACTCTATGTAGGGATTAAATTAACCCACCCATCCCTACACTCCAGGTAGTACCGAATACGGTAAAAATCAGTAATTAGTAGCTGAGCTGCCAGTGTAATAGACTTAAGAGCCTTTCAGTACACTTCCTTTAAATAATATCAACCCAACCCAATGCAATGCAACATACAATGAAATGTCATGCTATCATAGGTTTGTCAGATACACATTCAGTTCAGTATACATGCTTGTATATAACATGCCTAGTATATAATACACACAATCAATAACACATAGTTAAGGGTCTACGTAGTGCTTATCGACCCTACGAAAGGTTCACAGTCGACTTGGGCGACCCGTGCAACCTTAACAATCATTTCAGTAAAAATGGGCTCATACGCCCATGCAGCCTGCTCGTGTGGGCTTACACGCCCGTGTGGCCCACACGGCCTGGCCTAAAATACCACACCCCATGTGGCCCACACGGCTCAAATCAGTCTAGCCCCTGTGTCGCACACAACCCACCTGGCCTCGTCGATCACACGCCCGTGTTGTGTCACACGGCCTACCACATGGGCGACCACACGCCCATGTGGCATCGGCAGTGGGTTTTCAGCTTTTGCAAAAACCCCATTTTCTGCGTAATCAGGTAGACATCTGGTTTCAGTTATTGCTAAAACAATCACTGAGAACTCTAGAACCTAAAAATTGATATTTCAACTCCCAAAATTAGTGTTAAAACGAAACTTAAATGAAACTAAATCGAGATGTTAAAACCAATACCTTCAAAAACCCTATCTTAAATCGAATAGCAGTGCTTCCACACCACTTCAACGCCAACCAAAACACTCCAGCCCTTTAACCTTCACCATAACAAACGAATCTTAAAAATCAATAATCTAAAATCAAAATACTGTACTTACTACACATACCGAGACTTACCAAACCCGCGTGAGCACCAACTACGTTGCAAAGCAAGAAAGGAAGGAACGAATTTAGAAAAAGAAGAAAAAGAGAAGAGGGGGACAGCAGAGGGTTCGGAGAAGGAGAGAAAACCGAAACTTGTTTTTGTTGGGGAGAGGAAAAATGAATAGATTTTTTTTATAATCCCCCTATCATCTCCCCAAATCTCTCCCTACTAACCCACACAAACTCCACTACTCAGAGTCCCACCACAACACAACTTTTAGCCGAAACTTAGAGCAAAAACGTCACCCACGCTCACGCAGGAATTCGAACACAAGACCTCCAGCATATTAACCTCCACTTAACCACTAGACCAGCAGGTATATTCTGATATGTTTTACCAACTATTAAACTTAAGCCCTTTAGGCCAGGTTAAGGCTTTATTTATAAAAATTACCAAAATTTGCCCAAGTCCTGGCTTGAACTTGGGACCTCACACACACTCCCATAATACTTAACCACTGAAGTAGATACATAATTGTGTCACACATCAGTAAAAACAAAATTTTAAATTTTTGGGACGTTGCAATACAATAAGGAGTTTTCAATCATGGTACTTTTTGAGTACTGACTCCATGATTAAGTAATTTTGAATTATCGGAACGTTGCTTCTGGGCATAATTGGAATTACTAGAGCCTAATTGTATATGTCCGGTTGGTCCCTCCGCTAGCTCAACAAAATCTCGATCGAACTACTTTTGAATTAGAAGAAAATTCTATAAATTTGAAAATAATTTAATTGAGTCGATTTATTCGATGTGGAATTAAAATGGGTGGTCATAAGAATTGTTTAACTAGAGAATTTGATTAAAAAATTTTCTTGAAAAATTAATTAAATATAAGTGATTTTTGGGAAAATCAATTTTGATCAAGTAAAATTAAATTAATCAAATTAATTAAAATTAATATGATATTTTTAGAAATTAATTTTCAAGTTAGACAATTGACCCAACGGGTAATTTAACTTGAAAATTGGACCTAAGATCGTAAATTGGGCCTGGGAGCCCAAAATCAAGACAAAAACCCAAAAACTTGTCGAACTGAGCCTGGTATGTGAAAAGGGGTTGACGATCCAATCGGTGGCTGACCAGACCAGTCGGGCTATCATTGGCCCAAACCGAACCGGTAGAAATCGAACCAGCTTGAGGTGCCGGTGGCCGCGACAGTGGCATTTTGGTGGCTAGAAAACGGTCGACGGCGGTGGGTCTTCGGTGGTTGAGTAGTGGAAAAATTACACTCCTACTGGGTCTCTATCGGAGAATTTGATTTCAGATTAACTATTTCAAAAATAATATTATTTTATAGATTTAATATTAAATTAAATTTAATACTTATCTTAATAGTATTTTATTAATTTAATATTAAAAGTGGTTATCTTAATATAAAATTTAATTTAATGTTTATCTTGTAGATAAATATTCTACTAATTTAATAAGATTTAATATTAAATCTAATCTAATATTTATATATTAGATTAAATTTAATATTAAAGTGATTAAGTTTGATCATAGTTAAACTCTCTAAACTCTCCCAGAGCCTTGGGTCATTATTTACACACACTTGAAATTCAAGAGAAAGTTGTAGAGAGAGAAAATTTATAAAGAGATTTTTCTTAGTAATGTTTTAATATGGCACATTATCTAGCAATGAACATCTAAGCGAGAGTGTTATAAATATATTAAAGTGAATGTCTATCAACATCAAGATAAGCTTGATGTACTTTAGGACTCTAATATTCATTAGAAGTAGAGGTTTATTTCATTTATACTTCTTATGTCTATAAATATAAATTTTGAAGAAGCATTATAATCATCTTCTTTATTATTTATTTCATAATATATATAATTGTAATTCAAAAAATATATAAGGTATCAAATCAATCCTCGTATATTTTTACTGCATATTAAATTAAAATTCTATATATGTCCCAAAATAAAATAAAAGTATATTGACTTATTTGCCCTTGCAACTTTAAAATATATATTTTAGTCCTTCATTTAAATTTTCTTTTCTTTTACCCTTAGGTTAACCCTTTTTGTCAAAAACATATCGAATTGGATGAAAAAAATTAACATTTATTAACTCTATTTACATAGTGCATTAGAAGTAATTAATTAAAATTTTAAAAAATTCTATAATTTTTCCAAATTACTTTATATTAGAGTGTCACCCTTCCTGGAAAGCATGGATATCTTCAATATTCTTTTGAAATAGAAAAATGAGATATCATATGAAACAAATATTTTTATGATACCATTACCAGCTGTATCCCAAATTATTTATTTGTCTTCTTCAACATCATTATTCTAATCTTTCATATTTGAATTTTAATATATTTAGCATTTACATTAAATTTATTTATTATTATTAAAATATGAATTTAATATAAATAACATTAGATTATAGTAGATACATGATATAAAGGTAAAAAGATTATGGCAAAAAAAATCATGGCACACATAGGTGAAAAAAGTTTATGTTATATGTATATATTTATAAAAAAAAATATTTAATGATCAAATAAAGTTTTATTCAAAACTAGATTATAGCGCACTCACAATATTTGATGTAACAACTAAATATGACTTTGATTAAAATGGTAAAGTTGAATTATTAAAAATCATTATGTTCTGAGTTTAAATCATCATTTGCAAATATTTTTTTTAGATTTTATATAAAAAGATAAAATTGACCTCAAAATAATAGCTAAAGCTTTTGATAAATTCTACACTAAGTTGGAATCCGGTTGAAGGGTGATGCTAACTCAGTAAAAATCTTAAATATTAGTATTGATGGTAAAAATATAAAAAATTATGGTGTATTAAGTTCGAATCCTATCAAACACATATAGGTGTAAAATTAACATGGTTTTACACACTTTTATAATTTTCTTTACTATTAATATTTTAACTATTAACCTTCAATTCATCAATATAATTGTATTTGTGATACATGTGAAATTTTGAATCAAACCTATATGCTTATCATATCGACCTAAAACTCTATCTGTATTGGCATATATATTTAACCTTTATCATATCAATGTAAAATTATCTATATTAATATATTTAACGGTTGAAATTTTTTTTAGTTAAAACGAGTAGTTAGGAATTTTTTATTTATTACAAACTTGGCATATATGACCCATATGAAGGAAAATCAAATACGACAGTTGGATTCTTAATATATCAATCATAAAAAAGTTATGAAGTATGCAAAATCATATTAGTTTTATATCAGTGTAAGTTAATCTTTTTTTTAACGGAGGAAGAATAAAATTCGCATGACAAAAATATCCTCACAATAATGTTTATTATTTTATAAAAAGAAAGATTTTCAATGATTGCTCAATGAGTTGGGACACGATTAAGAGGTGACACAAACTCAATAAATTTCTTGAATATAGTATAGATTATTAGTCGAATATTTAAACTTAAAAAACTTTAAAAATAAAATGGATAACAACTCAAATATGGTTTTAGTAAAATAAATTTTGATGGTGGACTCAAATATTCAAATATCTAATTAACAAAAGTAATGAAATTTTGCATATGGTCCAGCCTAAAATCTGTGGTGAATAGTAATTATGATATCCAAATAAAAAACAGAAAAATGAAATTGATATCTTAATACGAAATGCAGGGAAGGGTGAGCGAGTATTAAGAAAACAAAAAGTAAAGGACCAGTTATTCACACTTCACACAACCAAGTACAATTAATAATATATAAATTCCCCCTACCAAATGCAAAATTACAGGGAAATAAGAGAAAAAAGAACAATGTTTCTATGAATGTGGGGGAAAATGTTGAAGCAAAAATAAAAATGGAAATGCAAAATGCAACAGTTTCTTTAATAGAATGAACTCAAGAATAAACATACAATACAATGAGAACGCTATCAAACCAAAATGAAAAAAAAAAAAAAAAAAAAAAAAAAAAGAAGAAAGAAAGAAAGAAAGCTGCCGACATTTTAGTCTTGTACTGAAGATGGTGGAGCACCTACGAAAACAACTGAGTAAACCAGCTGGGATGACCCATCGTCTAGGATTTCATGTGTCTATGTTCTCTGATCGCTAGAGCGGCAGAGCTCCTCGATTTGGCTCGTCACCTTATCCATTGCAGGACGTTTGTCGGGATATTGAGCAGTACAGTTAATGGCAAGCTGTAAGAGCTGGACCATGTCCTCCTCCACATTCTGGTATCTGAGAAGTTCGAGGTCGAACACCTCGGCAGTCCACTCCTCTCGAACTACGGATTGGACCCATCTTGGGAGGTCTACTCCTTCCTCATTTGTTAATGCATGTGTGGGTGCCTTTCCTGTAAGCAGTTCTAGAAGCAATACACCGAAGCTGTAGACATCGGCTTTTTGAGAAACTTTACGAGCATCTGTTACCTCTGGAGCACGGTAGCCATCTACACGGTTGGGGGTCGATGTTGGGCCAGAAAGCTGAGCAAGACCAAAATCAGATACACGAGCTTCATAGGATGTAGTGAGAAGGATGTTGGAGGATTTGATGTTTCCATGGGAGATTCCTGGTCTCTTGGAATGGAGGTATGCAATGCCTTTGGCAGCTCCAAGGGCTATGCTGGACCTTGTATCCCAATTCAATGGAGTCCTGCCAGCTCCTTTGTTACCTGTTTGAAAATGGTAATTATAAAATTTCAGAGGTAGAAATTTAAGCGTTCTTTAACAAAGTTGCTAAAATGCAACAGCAAACGAAATTGTAAATGCTAGATCGGTCAATAACATATTAGCAAGAAATTGATCTACAAGATTTAGCTGATAGAAATTCAAAAAGTTGGTCCATTCCGGCAATCAAAATGGTCAAGAAAAAGGAAGAACATCAATAATAACAGTGCCACAAAAGCAAGAGTACAATGCCCGCAAAAGAAAGCCTAGTAAAGCAAGTGATACTCACCATGCAAAAGTGCAGACAAGCTTCCTGTGGACATGTAATCATAAACAAGAAGTTTCTCATCTGCACTGAAGTAATGGGCCCTTAATGGGACCAAGTTCTGGTGATCCATGGCTCCCACTACCTCCATTTTCTCCTTGAATTCCTTTTCTGACACCACCACATCCTTTAACCTCTTCACTGCAACAACCACCCCCATATCTAAGGTGGCCTTATAAGCCGTCCCAAATGTTCCCTTCCCCAACACCTCAGCAGATGCCCTCAATAGATCCTCCAGATCGAATACCCTCGGCGCGTTCCCGAAAAACACCAACTTCTTATTCCCACTGCTCTTAGCATCGTTTTTTACTACCCCAGACAAGGCACCACCATTTCTGTTATCACTCTCCCCTGCTGCCTTGTCTGCTGGAATTTCAATCTCAGCCAGTTTTGCAGGGGCTATATCTCTTGTCTCGGTTTTTTTACCACCCTTCCTTCTACATAAACATATCAAGAGAATCAAAACCAATAAAACACCAAGCACACACCCAATGACAATACCAGCAATTGCTCCACCAGACAATTTGCTTCCACTATTCTCAGTTCCATCGCAAGAAACCAAAGGCTTCCCGCATAAAGAATTCCCTTGAAAAGCACTCTTTGGTTTCCCTGATAACCCTTTCGGGATTGATCCGTTCAACTGATTAAAGGAAACATTCAATTGCACAAGCGAAGGCAACTCAATATCTGGTATTGACCCAGATAAGTGATTGTTCTCTAAAAACAATGTGCCCAACCTAGTCGAATTATTGACACTTTCAGGGATGGTACCACTGAAATTATTGTTTGCAAGATTTAACCGGATGAGGTTTTGCAAAGTGAACAAGAATCCCGGGATCTGACCCGAAAACCCATTCCCTTGTAAGTAGAGGTTTCGAAGGGTGGTAAGCTTGGCAAAGTCGGATGGGATTGACCCAGACAGAGCATTGAAACGAAGAGAAAGAGTTTGGAGCTGAGTTAAGTTACCAATGGCAATGGGAAGCTGACCTGACAGTCCCATTCCAGGGAGCCTTAACTCGACGACTCTGTTTTGGACACAATTTACACCAGTCCAACTACATGGGCTACTTGAAAGATTCCACAAACGGATGCGTCCACCAACAGCTGCTCGAAGAGCCAACAAGGCTGCCCTGTCGGAAGCTAGATCTGAGCTCACACTCACTACCAATGTTGCCCAACAAAACAATGAATAAACGACTAGCTTCATTGTTTTCGTTGCATGGAAGGAAAAAAAAAGTGAGACAGAACAAAACAAACGCAGTGTTGGGAAGTTGTTTTCAGATGGATTTAATGGGTGGTTGGTTTGACAAACATGGAAGTGGGAAATGGGTTTGTAGTTTTATGAATGAATGTGAATAGTTGAAACTTGGAGAGTTATTAAAATGTTCTAGTTTTCTGGGAAAGGGAAGTTATGGAAAATGATCGGGATCTAAAAAAAAATAAATAAAAATTAAGCAAAAAGTTGGTGATGTTGATGAGCATTATTAAACAACTAAAAACCCTGTAGGAGAAAGAAGCAAAAGTAACTACCGAGTTTGAGTTGGCTTGGCCGCCTACCTGCTTCCCTGTTTTTTTTTTATTTCTTTATTAATCTCATTATTTTATGTATCCATATGTACTCCTAATATCATTCCCAATTTCCTTCTTCTTTCCTTTTTTTGACTAAAACCATGTATTGGTAAAATCCACATCAAATCATTTTACTTCAATTTTATCAACAAATTTTATTATCAAATATGACATTCATGTTATCCCAGCAATTAGTTAATTTTTTTTAATTTAAAAATTAAAAAAATTATAATATTATTTTTAAACTATTAAAAATTACTAAAAGTATTCAAAAGTATAAAAACTATAAAAAAATATTTTTTAAATTATTTTAATTTTAAAATTTAATTAATTGTTAACGGGACATACATGTGGCTTAAATAAAAAAAAATTAGATTTAAAATTAAATTGTATGACAAATAATGCAAAATATATATGATGAAGTAAGATATGATACCAAAAAAAAGTTATATCCAAATGTATCATAAAATAAAAAAAAATATCATGAATATGATACATATACATAAATATTATATGTAAACTATTAATAATAAAAAATTTTATAAATAAAAAATACGATGAAGAACAAAATATTTTGTTTTCTCAATTTCTCTCTTTGCTCCTTTTTCCTCCCACTCTCTTATTTATCCTTTCCTATCCCATACAAAACTAAAAGAGAGAGAGAGAATAAACAGCAAAAAATAAAAATAAAAGAATGAATCAAACAGGACATGTATTCTCTTTTTATATTATTTTATAGATTTATGTTATTCATATACTTTTATCGAAATTTATATAATAAATAAAATATAAATGGTTTTATATTTAGTGCTTTTAGTGTATACAAATAAACAGGGACAAAATTAGAAAGATCTTATAAATTTGGGGTTGTTAATTTTAAAAATACTTAAATTAAATTATTAATTTTTCAAAAAAGTTTAAATTATTTAATGAAAATTTTTAAAAATATTAAATTAATTCTTTTTAATTTTGGAGAAGAGGTATAAAGCAATTTTCCATTTAGCTAGCCTTCCCTGCCCCTTTTGGCTGCACCCGTACTGATAATGAATTATGTAGGTTAAAATTTTTACTCAACTACTAAAATGTTCAATAATCTGTAATTATTTTTAAATGCCGACATCTGATTTATTATTCGTATAATGATTTTTTCGACCCTTCAATTTTATGTTAAAAAAAGTTATTTTTATCATCTATTTAATTTTTCACATTTTTTAGTTCTTAAACTTGCATTTTATATTAAATCACCTAAAATAGATAAAAAGATTAATGTCGGTTAACTTTGTGGATATGTCTTACACAGATTCTCACGTGGATAACACGTTAACATTTAATTAATTTTTATATTTTTATAATTTTTAAATGATTTTCATGATTTTAATCTTCAAAAATAATTTTTATTTTGAAATTTTTAAATTCTAAAAAATTAATTAAATACTGATTTGTGATTCACATGTATGACACGTCAGTAAAATTAAAAAAGTTATTAACTAAAATGACGATTTTCTGTGAGTATTATATGAAAAGATCAAGCTGACGTGACATTATACATGTGATAATATTTTAAAAATAATAATGATCGAAATTTTAAAGTTTAAAAAATATAGTGATTAAAAAGATGAAATTAAATTCAAAATTGATGCATAATAAAATTTAACTAATTGAGAATTTAAAGATGTGTAAAATTATTTTAGTATTAAAATAGTAAATAATAAAATGTAGATTCAAAGTTTGGATTGAATTGATTCCAGCGAGATATCTTCTATTTCTCACATGAACCGACCGACAACATGTTTTAAATGATCAAGTTGCTAAATTAAATAGAGCAGCGTACTGCACCCACATGCTCACCACATGCTTTCAATTGATTCCAATCTTCTTTTATATTTTAATTTTAATACCTACAGTAAAATCTTTGACTAATAACATTGCTCCAAACCATAAATATATATATATATATATCTATTTTTTTAAAAAAAAATTACAAAATTAAAATTTGGTTGCAAACAATAAACAAATCCTAAATTACACTAGAAATGCATTTTAATGTATTTGGGACAAAATAACAGCATTTTGATCTTTGTATGTATAATTGAGTAAAGCACTAAATTTTCTAACCTTCATTCATTATAAAACCTCAATTTCATTTTTAATTTACGCATCACGTTCCACATTTATTTTTATTTTTTCAATTTGGTCCTTATTATTTTTTTAAATTAAATTTGACCATTAATCTTTTAAAAAATAAAAATGTCGACTAAAACATTATTTTTTTTAACAAAGTTGACATGACAATTCACAAAGCAATCTACATGTACTTCATGTTAATATAACACTATTTGTCTTATATACACATTCAAAAATAAATTATTAAAACATTCAAAAATTTAAAATTTAAAAACAAAATTTTAGAAAAGTTTATAACAATTCAAAAAAAGTTAGCATGAAGTACATATAGATTACCATACAAGTTACCATGTTTAAAAAATTAACGTTTTAGTCAATATTTCCATTAAAAATAGTAATTCAACTTTTATTTTGAAAGGTCAATAGTCAAATTCGACTTTTTCTTTTAAGGTTAACAGTTAAATCTGATTCTTTTTAAAAGGTTGAAATCAAATTTAACTAAAAAAAAAAAGAAGAATAAAGGCCAAATTGATAAAAGGTGTAAACATTAATGGTTGAATTTAGCATTATGCCTTTAATTTATTATAATTTAATTTCATACTTTATAAAAAGGGTAAACTAAACCATTAGTCACTAAATTATGGATAAATTTTCATTTTGGTCACTTAACTAAAAAAAGTTACCATTTGGTCACTAAACTATCCAAAAATTTTCATTTAAGTCACTAGGCTGTTAAAATCAATGATGTATGGCTTTCTCTATTCGCACTACTTGCATAAATCGAAAGCCCTCTTTCCCCTTCTTTTCTATAATTCAAATTTTTTTTTTTCATGAAACAACTTTGAATATCATGAATTGTGAACCAAAATTCTAACAACTTTTTCTCTAATCTCTGACACTGATCATCAGATCAATTTAGATCTAAGGTATGTTCTTCTACTCATTGATGGGTACCGATCCACCTATCGATCGTTAAATTGTCGCTTAGAACTCGCTGATAGAATTTTTAAAAAAAAAAACTTAACAGCCCAGTGACTTAAATAATTTTTTTTAATAGTTCAGTGACTTAAATGAAAACTTTCGAATAGTTTAGTGATCAAATTGTAACTTTTTGTAGTTAAATGACTAAAACGAAAACTTACTCATGGTTTAGTGACTAATGGTGTAGTTAGCCCTTATAAAAAATATAAATTTAGTTGTTGATAAAGGAATAAATCCCAAAACTATACATGAAATATGGTTTACTGTGTAATTTTATACATGAACTTTAATTTTGTGTAATTTTATACATGAAATTTTTATTTCATCAAATTCTTGTAAATTATTAACACAAATATTGATACAACATCATTTTATATTTATATATTGCATATATAAATAATTATATTTATCTAATATAAAATAAATTGATGTAATTATTTATTTAAATATATATGATTAAATCAAAATTAAATTTCTAAAAATACATTTAAACCACAATTAAAATTTCGCATATATAATTGTACAAAATTAAATTTTATATATATAGTTTCACATTGAATCACTAATTTCTTGCATATAAATTGATAAGCTATTATTTTTTTAGGTTAATGATTTATTAGGAAGATTTAACAATATTATCTAATTAGAGGTTAAATTTTAATAAATTAAAGTAAATAAAAATTAACTTCTCAAGTCGAGAAGTTTTGCAAAAAAAAAAAAAAAAAAAACAAATATGATTTTTTTATTAATTAAAAGTTTAAGAAATTTGAGACGCAAGACACCCAATGATTGGACACATTACGCTGGGATTGGAAGCTTCTCAATACAATTTTTTTAAAAGAAAATTATGTCCTATTATTGGATTTTTTATTTAATATATACAAAAATTATTTATTTGCTCCATTATATAAATATACAAGACTTACTCAATGATTAAAATGCATCAACTTTTAGTATACACCAACTGATTCATATTATATATAATTTAATGTAATTATTTCATCTCAATTTTTTTACAGTGAGTTAAGTGCGCATCATTATATGTTGGAATGTAGTAAATGTTTATAGAGAATATGGACAAATGCATTTTAACAATGTATTATGAGATGGAGTAAAATACGTAAATATTGTAATTCTTAGATTAAAAAAGAGTACCCAATAATAGGGCATACTTTTTTAAAGAAATTGAACTGAGAAGCTTCCAATCCCAGCTTAAACAAAATGTGTCCAATCATGGGTGTTTGGGGTTTGGGCCTGATTTGAGCCCTGGGTTCTTTTATTTGTTTTTTATGGGCTTTCTTTGGGCCCTATTTTTTTACTTGGCTCAATGGGCTGCTACAGCCGATCCAGATTTTTGTACGTCAGCCAACGAAGCAAGTTTGACTCTTTATGAATGAAGACAGTCTACAATACTATTAATGTGAATTTGTTACGTTAATTAAGGGTACTTTTTAATCGAAAATAGCTTACGAAAAATGTTTTATTGTTTTTTTGGAAAAAAGTTTAACCAACCAAAATTGATAACCATAAATAATTTTTTTTTTTTTTTTTTTTTTTACAAATTGACTTTTCTTTATTAAAAGCTCAAATCATTTTTTAGAAAAAAGAACTGCTTATAAATAATTTGATTTTTATATAAAAACTAGGTTTTATCCTAGTTTGATGTACGGCCTAATGCAATTTCTAAAAAGGAGGTATGTTATTTTAAATTAATTATGTTAAGTTGTAATTATAAAATAAAGGTAAGTGATAAATGTTGAGGCAATGTATGTTGATTGAGTTAAGTGGCACTTGGAAGTACCCACTGCGAGCTGCCATTGAGGTAGTTAAAATACTTGTCTTATTTGGGTTGACAATTTAATGAAGAAAATTCTTAGACTTGTTAATGTGTTGTTATATTAAAGATACTATGGTCCATCTATGGAAACCAATCCTTGGTTATAGAAGATTATATTGGATCCGAGTGAATCAATTCAACCATTGGAATGTGAAGATTCGATCGATTGATTGTGTTTTGAATGTTTATGTTGTAATTTCTATTTTTCAAGGAGTTACTTCTATTAACTTAGATTCTATGTTAGCAACCCAAAAATAGATATATACTTTGAGGAGAGAATCAGGTGAGTCTCTATGTTGACTCTTGTTTATATGATGCTAATACTTGTAGATCTGTAAGAGAATGGTTGAAAGATGTTGTTATGATCCTTAAGGTTACAATATGTTATGTATGTGACCTTGTGTGTGATTATTGAAGTATGTTTATGACCCTGCTAATGTTTGATAAGAATGATATGCATACTTGGTATAGACCTGTTGAGTTCAAGTAGGTTGGTGTGAAGTATGGTTGCATATGAATGTATGGATTTTGTATATGCATCTTAGTAGTATGCAATACGATATGTTCTAATAAGAGTGGATCTGAGCATGATGAGTCTATGTCTGTCTCCGCGGAGTCGTCTAAAGGGGTTCGTCGAGACTTTAAACACGATCTCTGAGAGGAAAAGTTCATGGCCATGACACCATATTGTGTAATATCATATGTGCGCTATGGCATCATATGGGAAATAATTAAAGGAAGGTGATTACCCAAAAATGGGGTTCTCTATGTGACCCAAAACGATAAGGGGCAAACCTCACGAAATGTGAGTCTAGGTGAATCCCTATCGTAAATATACCAAAAAAGGAAGCTTTTGTGGCAAACTCCGTAAGGAATGCCTTTGTGGCGCACTCTTAAGGATTGCCTTTGTGGCATATTTTGAATAGAAAACCTTTGTGGCATATTCTGAATGGAAAGCCTTTGTGGCATATTCTAATAGATTCCCTTGTAGCTTGTTCTGTAGAAAGCTATATGGAGTGTTCAATATAATTCTATAAAGGGCTCTGTAAGATCAGTATGGTATTAGGTATCTATTAGTTGTATGGAAAGTATTATACAAGGTTAAGATATGATTGAAGATAATGAACTGATGAAACTCTCTGTGACAGGTTTCGTATAAAAAAACATGGCGTATTTTGCATGTAACAGCCTGTTTTCAGTGAAATCGAAACAGTGGTTTTGGAACCACAAATTTAATGAGTAAATTATTATATTATTATTATTTTAATGTCTATGGGATATTAGTAAGGTCGTATTAAAATTTCGTTAAGAAATTTTGATGTTTGCATAATTAATTAAGTGAAAAGGTCTAAATAGTAAAAAGTGTAAAAGTGGAGTTCTATTAGCTAAAAGGGTAAATTGTCTTTGAAACTTTAAAGTGAATGAAGTTAAATGGTAATTAGACCATATGTATGAGTTAGTGGATGTGCATGGCAAGGTATTAATGTAATTATGGAAGTTTTTAAAGGTTAAAATAGTAAATTAACAATTAAAGGAAAATTAAGTTATGAAAAGATGAAAACAAGCTATCATCTCTTTCTTTTCACCTTGTTCATGCCGAAATCACCATAGGAAGGGGGAGAGAGCTTCGGTTTCTATTCCTTCTTGCATGATCATGAACGTGTTGACGATCGTAGAAAAGGAAAGATTTCGGAGTAGTTTCCCATGCTTGGCGATTACTACAAACTAATCGCGTAAGTTCGTTTTATGTTTATGTATAGTTGAATTAAATTCTTTATTAGTGATTTAAATCTTTACAGTCTGTTATGTAACGATGTTTAAGTGTTGACTTATACTGTTATTCAGGCTTTGTGTCTAATAGACTTAGTGTTGATGTTATTCAGGCTTTGTGCCTAGTAGGCTTAGTGCTAGTGTTATTTAAGCTTTGTGCCTAGGAGGCTTAGTGCTGGTGTTATTCAGGCTTAGTGCCTAGCAGGCTTATTGCCAGTGTAATAAGGTTATTATCCTTTGGAAATTTGGTATTTGATAGCAAATGAGTTTACTTATTGAACTTACTGAGCTTTTTTGTGCTTATTAGTTTTATTTGATTTTTGTAGGGCTCTTGGAATCGTTGTTTTGATTGGATCAGCTCGAAAGCTCACACACTATCATTTTCATCTTGGTAGTCATTTTGGTATTTGTTTATAGTTGGTTAAAGTGGTATGTAATAGGAGAAGTCTATCATATTATGATGTTTTTGGTGAATATGTAAATGTTAAAATTTGGTATGTTTATACTTGTTGTTAATGATTGGTAATGGACTTATGATACATAACTAGGTAAGTTCTTTTTGGAAAACTTTAATATAGTTCATGTATGAAACATTTTGGTATAAAAGATTAGAGTGAGAATGGTCAATTATGTTGTGTTTGAAGCTTAATGTAGAATGAAGTTTTTATGCATGAATTATAGTATTTTTGATATGTTTAAGTAAGTGTTATTTGTATGTGTTTGAGGTGCTTATGATTGACATATTGGTTGTATGTTAGATGGATGATTTAACATGTTTTTGGCTTGATTATGATCACTTTGAATGAGTCTTTTGGCTAATAAATGGTTTACTTAGGTTCCAACTAAGCTTGAAATCATAAACTTATTGTTTAAGGTTCATTTTAGGTCTACACGGCCTGAGACACGGGTGTGTGCCTCAGATACGTGTGGCACACGGCCTGGTGACACGACCGTGTGCCATTTAAGAGTTTCTTTGTATACAAGTCAGTGAGTTACACAACCTAACACACGGCCTAGCACACAGGCGTGTGGGGCAATTTCGAGAGTTACACGGCTTGGGATATGGGCATGTGACACGACCATGTGACCTTATTGAGAGAGTTACACGAGTAAGGACAAGGGCTGGGACACGCCCGTGTCTCCCTATTTCGAAGGTTACACGGCTTGAGGCATAGGTATGTGTCTCAGCCGTATGAGGCACACGGCCGTGCGATCCCTATACCCAAATTTTTGTAACTTTGTCCTAGACTTTCCAAATGCTTTTAATTTAGTCTCTTATTGTTTCTAAGGTATTTCTAGGTCCTCGAGGGATCGATTTAGGGATGAAATGTGCATGTATGATTGACTTATGATATGTTTATGTTAGTGAATAAAATATTGATTAAATGTTCTTGATTGTACGGTAATGCTCCCTAACCCTAATCTGACGACGGATACAGGTTAAGGGTGTTACACTGCATGACTTTATGTCAAGATTAGAAAGATTAAAATTGATTAGAGTATCTAATGAATACGAAGAAAGAACTAAGTACATTTAAAGAACAAACCTGAGTTAAGGCTACACCTGATTGTTCGAGGAAGGGCATCTATTATTGAACAATAAAAAGAAAGGGTAGTTGAAGAAAGATAAGGTAAGAAAATTGAATTCAAACATCATTTTGCAAATAGCATTGGGTAAGAGAATCATGATTAATATGAGCACGAAGAGAAGTTTTGAAAGGATGAAGCCATTGATGAAACAATTTTAAGGGAAATTGACATTAAATGGTAAATAGAAGGAAGAACTATGTTTCGTTAATGATAAACTGTTCCTGGTGACAAATAGTTGAATATTTAAGAAAAGAAGCTGGTGGTGATGGGCTATCCGCCGATTTATGGAAAGCAACAACTAAGGTATAAATGATTATATCTCAATAAGTTCTTATGAACTTACATGGACTGTGTTTTCTATTTTAAGTTGAATGTAAGGCTTTGCCTAGGGGAACGATGCCAGAACTACACCCAATGAGCGGTGTATTAGATTATTATGCATACAGAGCAAGTTTTGATGGCATGGTTGAGTCTGTTTGGCACATAGAAACCTTTGAATTGGGATAATTACGTTAGACCAGGACATCATTTTAGTAATACTTATAATTAAATTCCTTATGTATTATACCCGAAATTCTTCAATGTTTATACTTATGTATTGTAGTATAAAGTCATGTAATTAAGTAGTTCAAATCGATTGTAATTTGTGTAAGTAGGGTCAAGTTACATCTGAATTAGAGTGGTAACACCCAATATTTTGATCCGGTTCATCGGATCGGGTTTGGGTTGTTACAAGTTTGGTATCAAAGCCCAGTTTAGCCATTTCTTGGACTATGGAAAGTGAAGAAGTCATGTATGCATAATACGCCGAACCTAGTAGAGTTCCTTAAGTATGTTAAAATTTATGTTTGCGGAAGAATATTTGTAATGTTTATTGGTAAAAGTAATTCTATAATGAGAAAATATATAAATGAGAGATAAGGCTAAATTGAAAAGATAAAAGAAAGGTAAATTGTGGTTTTGATGCTAAAGACAAAATGTATAACTAAAGTGATGAAGAAATCAAAGAACATGATTTCAGAAAAGAAAGATTCATTAAAAATGCAACAACTATTACATTGATAGTTAGGAAAGTATAAGAACATATCGTATTTAAAGTTCCGACAGACCACTTTAGACGACTTCGTAAAGACAGACACAGACTTATCATGCTCAAATATCCTCTCTTATCAGAACATATCGTATTGCATACTACTAAGACGCCTATACATAATCCGTACTTCCACATGCAACCATACTTCACATTGATCTATTTGAACTCAACAAGTTTATACCAAGTATGCATATCATTCTTATTAAACATTAGCACAGTTATAGACATACTTCAATAATCACACACAATGTCATAACATATTGTAACCTCAAGGATCACAACATCATCTTTCAGCCACTTTCTTATAGATCTACAAGTATTAGCATCATATAAACAAGAGTCAGCATAGAGACTCACCTGATTCTCTCCTACTATAGTGCAGTATTTTTGTCTAAGTACATTTGTAATTTTTTGAATAGATTGGTTAATAAAACTGTTCATGAATTACATTAATACTTTTTATATTGTCCTCACATGGTTTTTTTACACAAAACAAAATGGAAGCAAATGACGCTCACTAGTTGTCTAATGTTTAACTAATATTAAGCGGTATTACGTGGTCAGATCGTAATACAGAAAGACAACATGTATTAGTAGATGAACCTAAACATGTCCTTAGTCTAATCGAAAACGAGCAAATTGATTGAAAGTTTAATATTCTGTCTATCAAGTCTAATTGGGGAGATACTTTGTCTTAGGCATCAGAGCAAACGACTTCCGAAAGATAGAGACATTGATGTGACTAACTAGACTGATAGTACATCGGACTGGATCTAAGTAGAATAGATCTTGAATCTGTTTATGGATTTATTCACTTGTGACATTCATAGTGTGGCATACCTAAATCCAAAGTGGACGGCGGACTATGTATGCGACTCATACACTTTGATGTAAGTAAAAGCCTGAGTTTGAATAGATAAGGAATCAAAAGTTGGTGCGTTGGGTGTAAGACTTTTGTAGTAAGTAACGTCATTCATAATAGTGGAATTCATGGCCCGAGACATGGGTAAATGATATCCTCTCATTGATATTACATGATTGATGAAAAGTAAACATGGCAAAGAGTTCATCTTTGTGATGTATGACTTGATTATTATTTAATAGTAATTGACTTTTCATAAAAGAAGATGTAATGGTTACCATGAGATAAAATATGATCATATTGGGAAAACGAATATTATCCCAAAGAGATCAAGGATAAGGTAACACACTTATGACAATGCCATTGGATGAGCACTGAGTATTTGTTTTCGTAATGGTATGTCGTTAGGGAGAGCTCAGTCACGATACCATAGTGGAATGACTTCATGTCTAAATGAGTTTATAATTAATAGGCGAAAAGCCGAAACTTAATTATAAATCATTTAAACCTTAATTACATATGTCTAATTAGTCCCTCCGCTAGCTCATTGAAACTAGAAATGAATTGTGTGTTTGAATCGAAATGAACATAATGAATTTAGAGAAATGAGAAACATTTAGGAATGATTATGGTTTCTCCGAAATAGAGAAATGAAATCATTTGGAAATGAATGTAGGTTTCTCAGAATGGAAATGAAAATGGAAATAAAAATGAGAAATGATATATTTGCAAATGTACATGGATTACTTAGAAATGATCAGAATAATGTGTTTTTGTTTTTGAGTTATTTTAAAGCCCAAAAATGAAAATAAACCATTCGGTAATAGTGAACATGATGAGAGGTGAAATATTAAATATTTTCTTGAAAATTTTACTAGGGGTAAAATCATCATAATTTTATCGGGAGTAAATTTGGGATGAGAAAATTTTTTAATATAAAATATTGAATTTTATTTTGGGAAATGGAAAAATAGAATCGGGTTGGATCAAGTTACAAAGTACTGAGTCGAAAAGTTCAGGAAGTACTCGTAATTGGACCTAATGTGAAAGAGGCCCAAAATTCCCTCATGGAATATGAAGGGGTGATAATTGTAATAGGAATACTAGAGGATGTCGTCCACCCTACTCCTACTCTAAGTAGGAAGTTACTTTTCTAGTTGAAATAAACTTCTACAATTCAACAAGAGTTACACTTTCTCTTCCTATAAATAGATGGCACCGGTAGAGCTATGAACACAGTTTTGAGATATTGTTACTTTGCTGAAAAATGTAGAGAATTTATTCTCAACTGTTAAATATATTTTTCCAGAATAAAAATTCTACCGGTTTCTATTAAAGAAGAGAATTTATGTTTTCACCCCAAAAGGAAAAGAAAACTTTTTCTAGTTCTATATTTGATTCAATTGGTTCGAACCCACACTCGAAGCAGTTTGTGGTACAAGAATAGAAGAGAAGATCGTTTGGTTGAAAGTCAAAAACATCAAGAATCCGTTTATCCGAAAACACATGTAATATTTCGGTCTAAAGCTTATTGCTATAAATATCACAAACCGGGTCGGTTTTCAAAATTTTAATTTTCTTTTGTGTAAGAAAACCGTTTTCAAACTGGATTTTTTTTTTCCAACATATAACTTTTTGTATGCCATAAAGGCTTGTCACTTTGTGTATGTGTAAATGGATGTGGTGGTGAACTAATACAACTTTTTGTATGTAATTATAGGTTGTCACTGTTTTATGTTTAAGTGAGTGTGGTGGTGGAGTAATATAACTTTTTATATGTAATTGCAAGATGATATAATGACATGGAAGTATGTCATACTAATATTGTCACTTTTGTATATGTGTAAATGAGTTTTCTATTGTAATTGGACTCTTGAAAGTTGACCATGGTTTGTTTGTTATGTTACTTAGATGCTGAGATGATGGTTGGATCATGTTGGTGCTGCTTCTTTAACATTTTTTTTACAGTAGCACTCTTTAACAATACTAGTAAACAAAATAAACAAAAAAAAAAAGAGAGAGAGAGAGAGAGAGAGATTTTGATACAGAAGTTTTGTAGATCTAGATTATTGTTGTACTAAACTTTATTTGATAAATTATTTTGATATAACAAATAAAATTCAAAGTAGAAACCTATTTTAAAGTCTCCAAATAATTTAGAGAATACTTTGAACACTTAGAAATAATTTGGGACAAGTTCAAAAATCCTTCAACAATTTTGAATCAAGTGAAATTTTTTTAAATCGAGTAAAACCGTTTTAAATCAAGTGATTTTTTTTTGGCTCAAGTGAAAAAAAAATTTAAATCAAATGAAACAGTTTTAAATCGAGTGAAATTTTTTTGACTAAAGTGGAAAACAATTTAAATTGAGTGAAACATTTTTAAATCAAGTGAAACAATTTTAAATCAGGTGAAAATTTTTTGAACCAAGTGAAAAACATTTTAAATCGAGTGAAATTTTTTTGACTCAAGTGAAAAACTGCTCCCTAACAAAAAGAATCTATACTTATAAAAGCATCGATACCAAAATGCTATTCTGACTTCAAACGAATTTGAGCAAACTCATTTTTATCGATAGTTTGCAAAAAGTATCAATACATCAAGAAAAATCATTGATACCTTTTTCAGTATCAATACCAAAATAACTTATGACTTCGAAGGAATTTGAGCAAGCATGTTTTTATCGATACTTTGCAAAAGTATGAATACCTATAAAATATTATCGATACATTTTTCAGTTTTGATACTAAAATGAAATTCAACGTAAAATTTGAATAAATTCATATTGGTGGCTGATGGTGGCGGAAGGTAGTAGCAACGACGGTGGTCTGTTGGATTCTGAAAAAAGGTTGGAGAGGAAGATGAAGATAAATTTGGGGAGACAGCGGACCAACGAAGATAAAGATGGAGAAACTAAAAAAATCTTTTAATATAATTTAATATAATTTAATATAAAATATTGTTTAAATATTTTATATTAAATTATTATTCTTTTGATAGAATATATTATTTTTTAATATTAAATTAGTGTAAGAAATATATTAAAATATTAAAAAACATATTTGCGTTCGATTATTTTTTTTTTGTTATTTCATATCTATTCATTTCAACTAAATGTATGAATATTATTATAATACTCATTCCCATTCCGTCCAACCAAATTACTATTATGTTTATTTAATTCCATCACAGTCCTATTTCATTCCATCAAAACTCTATTTCACTGATACAAATGTGCATTAATGAGCGTTTTAGTTGTGGAAAACGGGTATCTATTATTACTACCTTCCAGTTAATTTAGTGTGTCAAGGACAAACCTAGTGAGCACATAATAATATACACAAGTTGATGATCACAATGTATATAAACCAACGGCTTGCAAGATCCAAACTTCGAAAACCTCGTCACACTACAAAACTTGGTCTATAAATTTCCAACATTCCCACTTATTTCTTCACTTCAAATCAAATAGAAAATATTGAGAGAAGATGTCAAAGGCAAAGCTTGTTATTCTTGACTGCTGGGTTAGTCCCTTTTGCATGAGGGTTAAGATTGCTTTGAACGAGAAAGGCCTTGAATATGAAGCTCAAGCCGAGGACTTATTTGGCGGCAAAAGCGAGTTGTTGCTCAGCTCAAACCCCATTTACAAGAAAGTCCCGGTGTTCCTCCACGATGGAAAACCCTTGTGCGAGTCCACTATCATTGTTAACTACATCGATGAAACCTGGTCTTCCCCTCCACTGCTCCCGCCATGTTCATATGGCCGAGCTCAGGCACGCTTTTGGGCTGATTTCATTGACAAAAAGGTACTTATATATATGACTAATTCTTTTAATTTGTTGGGTTAACTAATTTATGGTCCATCCTTGGTAACAACATATTGCGAGTTGGGTCAGGTATTTGATGCATGCGGTAATATATGGAGAAGCAAAGGAGAGGTACCAGTGGAAGCCAAAAAGGAGTTCATAGAGATATTGAAGCAGTTAGAAGAAGCCTTAGGGGACAAAGATTACTTCATTGGCACCACATTTGGGTTCGTTGACATCATATTAATCCCTCTAACGAGCTGGTTCTTTGCCGTTGAGAAGATCGGCGGGTTTACGGTGGAGGCCGAGTGCCCCAAGTTTTCGAATTGGATGAAGAGGTGTTTGCAAAGAGGGAGCGTCGCGAAAGTAGTTCCACCCCCTGAGAAAGTGTACGACGCCGTCTTGATGTTTAGGAAAATGCAAGGCATCGACTAAGAGACCCACCCCCCTCTTTTGTTCCTTCCACTGCCTGTAGGATGCAGTAATAACTGACGGGGGAAACAGAGCAATGATAAACTGATGTATTTTCTTTTTTCTTTTTTTAATAATTGGAAATGCTGATGGTTTTATCTTGTTTTTACAAATCTCTTCAATAATTAAAGCAAATAAAACGGAATATATACGACCAATTCATGTTGGTCAAATTCCACTCTATGTTATTTCTACTTTTTTTTTTAAATTTAGTCTTTGATCAATTTTTAATGTTCGTATTTTTTAAAGAGAATTATCATCTTGATATTCGGAAGGACTGACTGAGGGGACAAGTCTTCTTAGGGTTGAAAAGAGAGCTCCTTCTGTCAGACAAGTAACCTCCCTGGGGAACCGAAAAACTAAGGGAGAGAAGAAGATGATGGGACTTTCGGTGACCAAAACTGTCAGATTGGGCAGAAGTCAGAAAGCCACTGGGACTGGCTTTTGATTTTTCATTTATTTAACAATTTTTCTTCAATTTTGGGCCTGAGAACTACAGACCTTATTGCTACGTTATCAAAAATTTTACTCCTAGGGCCACCTTTGTTTCTAGGCTAGTCTGGGTTAAATACTTTGATTTATAGGGCCCAATGTTTTGTAGTTTTATTTGTAGCTCAGTTATAATCAATAAATAAGCCCAATCCGATTTTAAAGTCAAAAAAAAATAAAAAATTTCAATCTCCACTAAATGGTAACATTTAAATTCATTTGATTAAACTTTACTACTAATTTTGTACTGTGTTTAAAGTTGTATATTTAGTCCATGTTATCCAATCAAATTTTTATTAATTTTTATATTTTTTAAATTTCAAAATTCTATTATTGACATTAATGATAGTCTTCAAATCCTTGACTTTTTTTTTTTAATAATATGTGGAAATAGCAGTTGATATGCCATTAATATGTTTATTATATTAAAATTTGAAAATAACAGAAATTAACTTAATGACTTTAGTAATTACTATTTGGTAAGAATTAAAATTTTAAAAGCTATAAAGTACTGTGATTAAAAATGACCAAATTAAAATGCATGGACTAAAATTACAACTTACACATACTAGAGGAACTAATGATAGAATTTAACCATTCATGTTCATGATGGAAGGCTTCATAAGTAAAACCACCATGTTTATGGTTTTCGAGGTATATTGGTGGAAGGACAAAATCTCTATACGGTCCAAAAGATTTTCCTCGTGCTAACACATGGCATACACTCATTATGTTTGTTTTTTTTTTTTTACATTTTATAAAAGTGATAAATTTTAAGTTTTGGTTTAAACTTGGGATTTAATTCTTATACTTTAATTTTTAACATAATTTAGTGTATATATTTTTATAATGTTATTAATTAGTTCAAATAATTAATATTATTATATATAATTTGAAAGTAGAGAACGACCTGTTTGGATTTGAATGGTCTAAGGGGTTTGAGATAGGGGAGAGTATTCAATAGAGTTGAGTCGAGTCAAATCGAGTAAACAAATTTCGGGTTAGTCGAGTTGACGAATTCTATTTTAGCAACCGAATTTAATTTAAATTTTTTTCTAATCAAATCGAATCAAATCAAAAAATTTCGAGTCAAGTTAACGAATCATATTATTTATACTCAATGTTGTATTTATATGAACCGATTATTTGACTAGTAGATGAAGTACAAGATTATTTAACTACATAAACAATTTAATGGTTTTGCCTTTTAACTTAAAAAGGGTAAACATTTATCAAAACGACGTAGTTTTCTCTTTTCTTATTCAGATTTCAGATAACTGGAATTGTATAATTCATATTCGAGTTAAACCGAAAAACTTGATTTTTTATTCGAGTTTATTCGAATAGCTCGATTAACTCAAATAATTCGAATTATTTAATTCAAAATTTAATTTTTTTATTGAATTTTTTTCGAATTGAATCGAATCAAATTATATCAATTTTAGTTTGAGATATCCATTTGAAGATCCCACTAGCGAAAAGCTTCCTTGGATGGTGAAGAACATCATATTAGAAAATGAGATCAATCTAACGATAGATGATGATAGATCAAGGTTTTTAATTTGAATTTTTGTTGGATTTTTCGAAAATTTTGGTTTGGGTTTGAGAAAATCTAAACCAAGAAAGATGAATGGAGGACAAGGAATGTCACTTTAAGGGCTTCCAATCAGGGGAGGTAGAATGGCATCAACAACGACTTGGATAGGCGGTGGCTAGGGTTAGTAGTAAAGAAGAGAAGAGAAGAGAAAAGAAAAAAAAGGGAGAAAGATGGGAAAAAGAGGGAAAAAAAAAAAAAGAAAAAAGAAAGAAAGGAAATAAAGAAAGGAAACGAGAAAGAAAAAGAAAGAAGGAAAAGAAATAAAAAATAAAAAATATAATTATAACTTATATATATTTAAAATGAGTATTATTTTTCATTTAATATTTGAAGAACATAAATCTTGAAAAAGATGAACATAATTTAAAATAGAATTTGATATTTTAAAAATATTTAAAAAAACATATAATTTTTTTTGGATTTTTACAAAAAATTTAAAATGATTTAAATAAATTTTTATATTTTTTGAATTTAAAAGAATTAATTAATTATTGATGTGGCATCCACATGAATTGTTACATCCATATGAACTGCCACATTGATGCCATGTCAATGAAGTTAGCGGCTGTTAATTTTTTTCATCCGTTTTGGATTAATTTGACAAAAAACACAAATTCAAGAGTTAAAAGGGGCAAAAAATTAAATGAATGAATAAAATGAATTTTTTTTATAAAGTTGAAGAGCCAAATAAATGATTATGCCATTCAGAATTATAATGACTTTCTAACATTTGGGTGATGATACCCTACTACATACAGCTCATGGAGATATGGTCTTAGATACAAGTTTCTTGAGCTATTGTTGTAACATTGCGAGCGACACTGTGTTAAAATACTTCAAGAAACACTACTTAGGTCACAATTTGATTTGGTAGTCTTTTATCTTGTAACTATCTTTTTTTTATGAGATTTAGTTGCAATAATATTAGGATTCTTTTTGCATTTGGAATCTAGATTATAATAAATCATTAAGTTAGTAGGATTTATTATTTCCCCTTTTAAGGATAAAGATTGAGTTCTGTAAGGGGTTGTTGTCGTGATCTAAAGGATAAGCTTTTGGCAAAATTATTCTTAAAGTTTGATCTTTGATGATAGACGAGTTGATCATGGATTACTATATAAAGGACGTTCGTCCTTTATAAAAGATAGCTACTCTAGGATATCTTATTTGTTGGTGTATTTGAAGATCATTTAACCCTTCAAGAGAGGGGTTTTTTCAGCTTTTGAGATGAAGGCCTTTGAAGGCAAGGGGTTCTTGTCGAGCATCAACTCAAAAGCGTAGGATTTCAAGGATGCAATAATTTTATGATTGACTAAGTTGTAATTGGTGGTTATATCGTATTGAGGACCAAAATCTTTCTAATGCAAGTATGGTTAGACAACAATTGGAGAATCTTGAGATGGAGGGAGTGAGGTTACTGGTCGACCAATCCGACATCATCAATGACAAATCAGTGTCAATTCATAGCAGAATGGAAATAATGGAGCTAAGTAGTAATAAAAGAAAAATAATGGATGGCTGGAACGTTGTTATGGAAGTGGGTCAAGACAACTAACAGAAATGCCGATATGGTAAAAGTATAAAAATGGAGTCCTAGGTTTGGGTGAGTTGTCCCAAAACAACCCCCACGGAGCCATGATCATGAAATAATGAAGCTGAGCAATAATAAAAGAAAAATAATGGAGGGCTGGAACGTTGTTATGGAAGCGGGTCAAGACAACTAACAGAAACGCCAATATGCTAAAAATATAAAACTGGAGTCCTAGGTTTGGGTGGGTTGTCCCAAAACAACCCCCACAGAGCCATGATCATGATAAGTTGGAATGCTAGAGGGTTGGAACAACCTCTAGAGTTGAATTACATCCTCTCCTAAATTAAAAAGTACCAGCTCAATATTGTAATCCTCATGGAGACTAGAAAATCTTTAAATTATATGTCGCTACTAGGTCAATGTTTAGGTTTTAATGGATGTGTAAGAGTAGGAAGTAAGGGTAAAAGTGTGGAATTTTTATGTGGTGGGAGAAGTGGAGAATCTCGTATGATCCGATTTGAATCACAGGATGTTATGGCCATTCAAAAAGTCTTAAGCGCAAAGAAGTGTGGAATGAAATCAAATCTATAGCTTCATAAATTCAAAAGGAGGTGTGGTTAATCTTGGGAGACTTTAACCAAGTGTTGAGACCAAACGAGAAGTTTTGGCCCAAGTACAAATCCATTCATAGATATGAAGGCTTCCTCAGTTACATCAATAAATGCGAGTTTATAATGCAGGCTAATTTTAGAAAATCCAAAGAATAGAGAAAAGAAGAGAGAATTAAAGAAGAAGAAGAAGTCATGTTGTTTTTATTGATAACCAAATTCATAACCCCTTTACAATCCATCAGCTATTTTTAAGGGCTTAATGTATAACATAATTGAAAATTCAATTAAGCTAGTTGTCACCTACAATTGTACATAGTAGAGCACATCATTTCACTAAAACTCATTTCCCCTACAATTTGCATCGTTTTAAAAGAATGAACTTATTGTTTCATTTACCATAAAGTTCACTATTTTATTTAGACTAAAACTCCCCGTTTTAATAGCAGCAAAAATGACCCATAACAATTACTCCTGTTTTCCAAAGGATCCTTGTCCTCAAGGATCAAAAGATGGATAGAGTCGTTGCAAATGTTGAAGGTCCTCTCAAGTGGCATCCTCTGGGAACGTATTAGCCCATTCTACCAAGACTTGTGTGATTACGTGGTTGCCCCTTTTCACCATACAGTGCTCTAGAATACAGATAGGCACTCTAAGCAAGGCACCATCGAGATCGACAGGAGGAAGAAAAGGTTGGATTGGTTGCTTGCCAATGTGACGTTTTAGTTGTGACACGTGGAAAGTTGAGTGAACCTTGGAACCAAAAGGCAACTGAAGCCAATAGGTTATTTATCCAATCTGAGCAATGATAGGAAACAATCCAAAAAATTTCGGTGCAAGTTTGTAGTTGGTGACCCTCTTCACAGTGTGTTGGCGATATGGTTGGAGCTTAAGATAAACCAAATCACCCACTTGGAAGCTACGATTAGAACTCTTCAATCAACAAAGTGTTTCATATGGTCTTGAGCCCTCTTGTGATGAAATTTGAGGAGTTGACGAGTTGCTTCACGTTGGTACAAGCTACGACCCACACAATCCATAGTTGAGGAACCTACTAGATAAGGGAGGTGCTAGGAGGAGGCTGAACATACAGGGCCTCATACGGCATGGTATGGATGGCATGCCTTTCTCCAGTCATCCATCGAACGTAAGTCTCCAAACATCTATTTAAGACTTCTATTTGGCCATCACTCTCATGGTGATAGGCAATAGAAAGATGAAGCTGAGTTCCAAGCTTCTTGAAAAGTTCATGCCAAAATGAGCTTATGAAAATTTTGGTCCCTGTCAAAAAAAAAAAAAAAAAAGAATCTGGAAATCCATGAAGTTTTTAGATATTGTCTAAGTATGCTTGAGCTACAGTCAAGGCAGAGAAAGGATGGATCAGGGCCATAAAATTGATACAAGTCTCAAGACCCAATTTTAGGCCCATGGATGTGATGAGCTTACACTACCTCAAGGCCTAACAACAAGGTCAAAGGTCAAGCAAATCAAACTAAGATTCGACCAAAGCCAATATGTGAGGATGAATCTTTTCGAGGAAACTGAGAATGGTACATGCAGGGAATTGAGTGAAATGTATTAAAGTCAATTCAACTAACCTGTCAATTTTCAAGCTAAAAAGATTAGTCAACTTGTGTGTAACACCCCTAACCCGAATCCATCACCGGAATAGGGTTACAGAGCATTACCAAAATTTACAGATCAAATAACAGATATTCCACATCATACAATATTCATATCAGAATCAAACATAAAGTCCCTTATATGAACCCTCAAGGTCCAAAACATGCATTAGAAACAAGTTGGGACTAAACCGGGTACTCAGAGAATTTTTCGCAAAATCTTAAAATTTTTCCTAGGTGCAGGGGTTACACGCCCATGTGGTCAGGCCGTGTGAGACGCCCGTGTCTTAGGCCACGTCCGTGTGCTACGCTGTGTGTAAATACCTGGGCATTCTAGTTTGAAATTTTAAAGATGCAGGGGACACACGGCCAGAGCACACGCCTATGTGCTAGGCTGTGTGTCACACACGGTTAAGACACACGCCCGTATCTATGCCCGTGTGGACGAAAAGAGACTATTTTCCAAGCTATATTTCTCACCCCATTTTGTCATCCTCCTACACCAACACTTTAACACATTCACAAGCTATTATTGGTCATTTAACTCAACTCGAAATCAAGTCCTATACATGATATAATACCTCAAATAATCAAGTATACACACTTACTTAAATTACCAAGTTCATAAATATGCATATCTTATCAAATATGCTAACTTAATTCAATCATCAATATGCCAATAATTTCTATCAATCAACCATTTCAAACACATACCAAACATATCTATCACAAACCATTCCAATGACTAGTTACAATTAAAGCATTTATATGCCAATATTGGTTAATTAACCTATACATGCCATTATAACCATAATTGATTTACTATATATATATACCGAAATGGGCTGATGGATAGTGTGAGTGATCTTCGCCAAGCTTCCAATCCAACAAGCCTCCGAATTACTATAGAACAGGGAAAATAAAACATAGTAAGCATGAAATACTTAGTAAGTTCGTATAACATGGTAATTAACTTACCACTCATTTAAATTCAATATAAACATACAAGGCACATTCAATCAACTTGATCACGAGCCCTAACACATATTCTCATCACCCTCGTTAGTCATATATTTCATATAAATATCAAGAAACATGTATGGGCTCAACAATAATTAGATTTCCATGTACCTATACTTTCCACATCATGTATTCATATAACATGTACAAATCATATCCTTGTATTTCAAGTACATTTTCATAATAATTTGTCTCGAGTTCAGACTATTTCATGTTAGAACTTTGCCCATTAAATCAATCGAAATGTCGATGGTTACTTGGGTAGTATGATCGAGGTGTACAAATATATAATCATAGATGAACATATTCATCAAAAAAATTCCATGTTAGTATAACATTATCTCATATTTCCATATATCATGTATTGTCATTTTCATGTATTTCAGGCAAATATGTGTAATAATTCATTTCTTGTTCATATCTTCTCATGTCAGAATTTTGCCCGTTGAATCATTGAAAACATTGATGGATACATAGGTAGTACACTCAAAGTGTACAAATTAGAAATCCATCAATTTATATTCAGGAGTACTCTTTAAAGCACATAATCAGGAAATCCTCTCTCGAGTCATATAACAGGAAGCTCACAAAGAGCCATTAATCGGAAAGCTCACAAAGAGCCTATCAGGAAGCTTATCCGGGCTATATAACAGGAAGCTCATAAGAGCTATAATCAGGAAGTTCACAAAGAACTTTTAATCAGGAAGCTCACGAAGAGCATATAATCAAGAGCTTCAGATATCCATATATCGGGAAGTTCAAGCAAGCCAACTGTAACATCCTGAACTTTTGGGCCTATGCGTTTAATGGGTGAATATGTTTAATATGTTAATTTAAGTAATAGGGGTCCAAATTGGGCTCAGAATTAGGCAAAGGCCTTGATTAAAATTATCTGTTTGGGCATTATAGGGTTTAAAAAGTAGTATCTATGTTTAAAATACCAAAGTGGGCTTATGGCCCAATCTTAGGAGGTGACGCCACACAAGGGAGTAAGGGGCCCAAATTTAAGTTTCATGGAGCCCAATTCTTTTAATTTAAGTTAGCTAAATTTTGGGCATTAGGATTAGGTGGAGTGGATGGCAACAAGGCTAAAATTTAGGGGTTTTAATGTTTAAAAATGTGGATAATAAGCAGATAAAGGCTATTATTTAGGAATTTATTTTATGTGGATAATAAGCAGATAAAGGCTAAAATTTAGGGATTTTAATGATTAAATATGTGGATAATATGCTGATAAAGGAGGGAGGAGTTAGAGATAATTAAGTCTCTTTTAGATGAGCTAGTAGATTAAGATAAATGAGAAAAGATAGGATTTATCTGCAAGGTTAGGTAAGTGCTGAAATTTCTATAAATAGGGAATATCTCTTCAATTTCAAATTTGGGTTTTTCTCTCATTCTTTTCTCTTCTTCTCTGAGTAAAAGCCAAAACTCCTAAAGTTCCATCTTCTTCTTCATTCTTCTCAAAAAGTCGAAATCTCTAAGCCTAATCCTCATCTTCACTTTGATTCAAAACCCAAACTCTTTCCATTCTTTTTCTTCCTAGCCGAAATCTTCAAGTCTCTTCCTTGTTTTCTTTTCTTCTTCTCTTTTTCTGTCAGAAACTGAAACTCTTCACTCAAGTATTTTAAAAGCTAAAGACACATCAGCCTTCTCTTGTTCATACTTTTTCCGGGATTTTCCTAAAAGCCGAAATCCTTAGTACTCATCTCCGTGATTCTTTGAATTGCTTCATGGTGCCTACTTGTGCCAAAATCAAGAGGAACTTTAGTGGAGTCAATCGCATAGATCTCTAAGTTATAGATGGGTAGCACTCGAATTGTGTTACTTTCGAGATTTCAAGGTAAGAAGATCTATTAGTTTCAATGTGTAAATTCGGGATTTACTAACCCTTGGCCGAATATAGGAGAGGCCCTATTTTCACATCTTTCCGACTTGTTGAGCAAGGTTATAGATCGGTCTAGCAAGGGTATCGACATTAATCAGGTGTGTAACTCTCCACACCATCTAGATCTGTTTGTTAAATATATGATTATAAGTCTTATATGTTCTGTTAAATGCCGAAATCCTGGCACAACGCTTGAAACCCAAAGAGGGTAAAGGAAATCACCAGGTTAGTGATCCCTGTCGTTTTAAATGAATGTTCTGATTAAATGATATGAGTATGCTGATTCTCTATAATTGTATGGGTTGGGTTTGATGAAAGGAGGAAGTTATACGTTGTAGCGGTTTTTACCGTGATCTGTTGTAGCGGTTCCTTGCCGTGATCTGTTGTAGTGACTTTTGTCGTGATCTGTTGTAGTGGCTAAGGCCATGATCTGATGATGAGCAGCACGACTGCCATCAAGGCGTGTAGCGGTATGGGTTGATTGTAGAAATCCCCAATGATGTGAATGGCTGGTATGGGGGTGTGTAACAGATGGAAACCTAGGATTTGGGTTGGGCTTTGCATATTATTTTTGTTATGTATATTAATTATTCTATTTTATGGGGCTAAAGCCCAAATCTAATGGTGCATGAGGGTTGCATACTGAGTCTCGCGGCTCACCCTTTTAATTTAACACTTTCAGGTGACACCTAGTGCATCGGACCGGGCTGGAGAGGAACGCGAGGTGGCCATGCAAAAGAGAGCAATTGGATTCAGCTAAAAGGCTTTAGTCTGTTATTTTATATTTTGCAGATTTTAAGTATTGTTGTAATAAGGCCACGGGCCACTAGACTGTTATTTTTGATTGGGTTATGTTGGGTTTTTAAGTTTTATGTTTTCAATTAAGTTAAGACATGTATAAAATTTCAGTTTTTATTTAAAAATCCATCAAGATAATTTATAACTTAATATTTTATACTTTAATGAATTCTTAAGCTTTCAGAATAAAGGTTTAAACCTAGTAATTGTTTTCCAAAATGCGACATGTTTTGTGAACTCCCTTAAGTGACATACCAGATCCGGTTGTAGCGTTTGGGCCGGGTTATGGGTGTTACACCATATCAGGACGCTCACAAAGAGTTGCATTTGTGTCTACAACATATGCAGGATCACAATCGATCATAAAACAGGACGCTCACAAAGAGCTACGTTTGTGTCCGCAATATATGCAGGATCACAACAGATCAGGATGCTCGCAGAAATCATATAATGAGAAGCTCGAGAGGGCTTATAATGGGATGCTTGTAGGAGCTATGGTGTATCCGCAACACATGTAGGACCACAACCAATCAGGAAATCCTGTATCTATCGAATTCCATTATTCAAACGTGATTTAATATTTATCGGGCTTTGTCGAATATGTAACCAATTTCATATATTTGATACTTATATAATTCACATACACAAAATTTAATTCAAGCATATAAATATACATAATTTAGTTACACGAACTTACCTCGACAAATGCTCTTGTACGTAAAATCTACTAATCCGACATTTTCTCTTTTTCTCGTTCTAACTCCAAATTTGATCTATCCGAATTTATATGAATGAATTTAACATTAATTCATGATCATTTCAATTCAATTCACATCTTAGGAAAAATTACCATTTTGCCCTTAAACTTTCAATTAATGATGATTTCGTCCTTAGGCTCGAAAAATAGAATTAATGCAATTTAATCCTTATTCCACGCCTAGCCAATTTTTACATGTAAAATTTAAAGCCCATGTATTTCATAAAATTCAATTTTTTTCCATGAACTTTACATCTTTTCAATTTAGTACCTAAATCATAATTTCATCAAAATTCCATTTACAAAAGTTGTTTATCTATTAGCAACCCTTCATTTTCTACCATAAAACTTCATAATTCATCTATGTTCATCCATGGAAAAACCGTAGTACCTTGATAACTTTGCAAATTAATCCCCGAGATAGCTAGATTAAGCTATTACGATTTAGGAAATATAAAAATAATTAAAAACGGGACAAGAAAACATACCTAATTGATCAAAGTAAGCTTACTTGAGCTACTTTCTCTTAGCTAGGGTTTCCATGGAAATAATTTTGGAAAGATGATGAAAAAGATGATATTTTCATTATTTAATTAATTATCATCTTTTATTTTTTTCACTTTCCAATTTCATCATTTTCTTTATTTTATTTTCCATGGATGAATTATTATCCTTAACCACTAAGCATTTTTAAATGGTTTATTTACCATATAAGGATCTCCACTTTAAAGTTCTATAGCTATTTAATCCCTTTAGCTATTAGAATTCAACTTTTGCACTTTATGCAATTTGGTCCTTTATGCAATTTGGATGGGATCCAGGCATTTTTGGATTAAAATGTCTTCATAGCGTTTGAAGATATATCTCTAAATTCAAAATGCACTCTAAATCACTTGATTTCAAGTTTAGAAACTCAAGTTATGACTATTTTAGTAAAGACTGCGCGAGCAGAATTTCTGGACTAGATTATGACGGGAATTACGAGTTTCAGGCTTTTAATTCGAGTTTAAATCGTATTTGGTTCAATTTTTAGGCTTAATTTTTATTATATATGATCTCAATATTGTATTTATCAACTCTTATTATTTATTATTTTTTATTCCGAATTTTTGATAATTATTAAGTATTTTAAGTTATTTAGGAGTTTTATGTCAACAAGAAAGTTTAGTTTAAAACTACTTCTTGTTTAGGTTAATTAGAGTTCTAGTATACTTAAAAGTTTCATTTAGATTTATTTAGCTAGCCTATATAAAGGCCTTTACATTGTACACAAAGATCAATTGATTATTATTCAACGTCTCTTTTGAGTTAATAAATTATCTTTGAGATTTTCTTTTCAAAAATTTTTCTTGAGTTTTATTTTAGAAGAGTTTTAAATTTCTTTTAATATTATGGGGATAATTTTCAAACTTTTTCTTGCCAAGTTTTCTTTCTTGGAGGGGAAATTAGAGCCGCTTGAAGGGGGTCGTGGATTCTTCTCGTTTCTAAGTTTTTTAAGACTTCTACACTCCACGTTCCATCTTTTTTATGTATCTTCTTTATTTTCTTTATTTATTGTTCTAATATTTGATTTATTATTCTATTTTATTTATCTTAATTATTTATTTTTATTATTTTATCTGACTTGGATTCGATTGCGTTTCAAGTTGTGTCAAAATCCAAGTTTATTTTTGAACGTCTAGAGCCCTAAGTCAAATCCGTGACTTGGTCAAACTTACGATCCTGTTTCTGCATCCATTCCGTATAAAAAATGGTCGTACTTGGTGAGGTAATCTACAACGACCAAAATGGTGTCCTTTCCTCGAGAATGGGGTAAACCATCAATGAAATCCATTGAAACATCTAGTGTTGGGAAATGTGTCCATATTGTAGTAACCATGTAACTGTTTTCTATATATTTGAATGATGAATAAATAAAGTTAATTTTATATTTCACTATTATGTCTTTTGTATTTTGCATGCATATCGAAATTGTGACAAGCAAATATTAGCTCATTGATTGTCTAAGTTCAAACTGAAGATAAGTGACTGTAAGAACGTTTACGGTAGATAATCTAAATACGTTCGTAATCCTGTAAAAGAATTAAAGTGAGCATTTGATTCAAATACTGAGAAGGATCATTATGTCGTCTATAATTCCAATTGGGGAGATGACTAGTCTTGGCTATCGGAGCAGTTAACTCCACGGGTAGAGACATAGATGTATTCATTGGTAGAATGATACATTGGACTGGACCCAAGATGAATTAATTCTAAATCTGTTTGTGAATTAATTCACTTGTGACGTTTATGGTGTGATTTACCTAAATCTTGAGTTAGTCACTGACCATGCATATGCAAATCATGTGCTTTGATATAAGTGGAGGTTATGCTTTAAAGATGATCGAGCCTATAGCCTGTATGTTGGGTACATGACTTGTGTATGGCATGACTTTACTAGAAATAGTGGAATTTATGGCTCAATTAAAGAGTTAATGATATCTTCCCATTGACATTTTATGGATTGATAAATATGGAACGTGACCACAGGTTACTTGTTCTCGAACGAGCAATTTATCATAGTCATTTGTTGACAGTGATCATATTAATCATTAAGAAGACACAATGGTGACAATGAGATAAAATAGGATTGTATTGAGTGAATGGATTTAACTCAAAGAAATCAGGGATATCATATGAGGGTAACACACACATGATGAGGTTATTGGACAAAGCAGTTGGATGAATTGCTTTCGTAAAGAGTATACAATAAAGAGTTTTCAATCATGGTACTTCTTGTGGACTGAATCCATGATTAAGTAATTGTGAATTATTAGAATGATACTTCTGGACATAATTGCAATTACTAGAGCCTAATAATATATGTCCGATTGGTCCCTTCTGCTAGCTCAACAAAACTCGATCGAACTGCATTTGAATTAGAAGAAAATTCTACGACTTTGGAAATAATTTATTTGAGTTGGTTTATTCGATGTGGAATTAAATTAGGTGGTCATGAGAGTTATTCAACTAGAGAATTTGATTAAAAATTTTTCTTGAAAATTTAATTTGGAAAATCTAAGTGATTTTTGGAAAAATTAATTTTGATCAAATAAAATTAAATTAATCAAATTAATTTAAATTAATATAATATTTTTAGAAATTAATTTTCTAGTTAGACAATTAGCCTAATGGGTAATTGAACTTGAAAATTGGACTTAAGATTGTAAATTGGGCCTGTGGGCCCCAAACTGAGACCAAAACCTAAAAACTGGTCGAACCGGGCCCGGTATGTGAAACCAAGTCGACAGTCCAACTGGTGGCTAGACCGAACCGGTCGAGTTGTCACTGACCTTGACTGAACCAGCTTGGGGTGTCGTAAAGGTGTCGCGCCTACATCATCAGACACAGGGGTGTTGACGGTTGCGACGACGACATTCTAGTGGCCTGCAGCAATTGATCTTTGGTAATTGAGCAGTGGAAGAGTTACACTCCTACTCGGACTCTACCAGAGAATTTGATTAACTATTCAAAAATATTATTTTAGTAGTTTAATATTAAATTTAATTTAATTCTTATCTAAATAGTATTTTATTAATTTAATATTAAAGTGTTTATCTTAATGTTAAATTTAATTTAATGTTTATGTTGTAGATAAATATTTTGTTATTTTAATAAGATTTAATATTAAATTTAATCTAATATTTATCTTGATAAATATTATATTAATTTAATATTAAAGTGATTAAGTTTAATCATAATTGAACCCTCTAAACTCTCCCTATATAAAGTGAGCATTGGGTCATTATTTTACACACACTTGAATTAAATAGAAAGTTGTATAGAGAAAATTCTTTGAAGAGATTATTTCAGAAAATAATTAAAGATATTTTTCTGATTTGCAACCTGACCTAAAAATTTAGAGAAATTACGAAATTACCCCACTGGTAATTTTTGTGAAAAATTTTCTGATTCAAAGTCAGCCCACACTCGGTAGACGTGAACTTGAGGATAGTGGAGAAGACTACTTGGTCGAAGCGCTCATCTTGGATGAATTGAAAAGGTACAAATTTGATTAAGTATTTATTACTTTAGATATTACAACCAAGATCTTGTTTTAGAAAAAAAAAATTAAAACTCTGGGTTTTCCCTAAATTTATTTTCCGCTATGTTTTCCAAACTCATTTTTTCCAACATATAGGACTAGGTCACATCCCTTCATAGGTAGAACAAAGAAATCAACGATATAAAAGTGTGCTCCCATATTCCAAGTGACCCTCTACAAGTCCCTCCAAAATTAAGTTGACCACCATCAACAATCATAACCTTGAGCTTGTCCTGCTGATTGACTAGTAATGCTAGCTACCTCACCACTGTGGTGCTAATGAAATTATGTGTGGTTCTAGAGCCCATTAATACAATGAACGTAGTGCTTCCAATGTAAACTGCCACCATCATGGTATTCAAACCTTGAAATCCTTTGACAGCATGCAAGGACAGTACTGGTCCTTTGACCTTTTCATTGGAAACTAACTCTTCCAAATTATCCAAACACTCCTGGAACTCCTCACCCTTATCATATCCCGAGTATGGCGGATCTAGGTTAAGGCGTGGAGCCATGAATTTATCTGTTTGGCATAGTGTAATCTGCCACATTACATTTTTCTGGCGAATTGGATTATGAGGTATTGTAACAGCTGTAAATGTGAAATAAGGTTTAAGGTTATTCTTATTTTGGTATCTAAGAGAAGGGTTTATCTCGTGAAGTATAATTCGGGTGAGTTACTGCCATATGCATAGTACGTCTAGTTTGTCTGAGCACTATGTTGGTTTGGTTCGTAATATGAATTGGATAATAGCCAACTAGATTGACTAGTCAAATATCAATTATACAGTATACTCATTTATGTTTCTCTCGGAACCTATAGGCCATTAAAAAGGACAAATTCTGGATACAAACGACACTTGTCAAGTTCCAACAAGAGAAGTTTGATATATTTATGGGTGAGAAGGGTTTGGGAGAAAGTCTCTTCTTTCTTCAACATTACTATCTACTCCTTTTTTGTAAATTTAAATGTTATATTTTTCTCTTTGAGCTCGAAGTAAGATTCTTGACTTAATCAGTGGTTGTTCCATCTCCTAGCAAGTATTATAGCTTTGCATGTTAAGTTTTTGAAGGAGTAAAGATGTTAAGTATTATAAGACCATGCGATTGAGACCTATGGCAATGTATGATATGAAAACACTCATGGTGTAGCCTCCATTAAGATGAAGGTTGGATTGACAGATCATGACATGAATATTCATGGTGATGTCTTCAGTAATGTGTAAATTGAACTGGTAGATCAAGACATGGAGTTAAGTATAAGCCTATGAGGGAAAAACCCATGGCACCTTTTGTGAAAGTCTGACGGGATAGTAAACACATGATTCTATAAGTTTACTTGTGTGGGGTGATCAGCTAAGCCTTTGTGGCAAGTTTTGTATCATCATATTGGTGTATTCGATGATATAACTATGATAGAATGTGGTTATCTGCCATTGTGGTAAGTTTTGGATAATTTTTTATAATTATTTAATATATAAGTATATGGTAAGGGTATGATACATCTAAAGTAAATGTGGTTGAATTAGTTTTGTGATGAAGTCGAATAAGTCTTAAGGGAAGTCTCTTGAAAAGAAGTGTGCATCTGTATGTTCAATAAGTCTATCTGGCATGGTAATTTGTTAATCTAGAATATGGGTGTATTTGTAGCCATGAAAGACATAGTCATTTTTTTTTGAGTTCACTTGCGTTACATAGTGTTGAAACCTGAGTATCTGGTATCCTTCATAACTGAATGGTATCATGACTCTTTATGAAATCTTATAGAATCTAAGTTGATTTTCATCTTTGTTTATTCTAGTATTCTATAACAATTATGTGTTGGAATTCTTCTAAATAAATTGGTATAATTCTCGTCGGTATAAGTATGCATTGGTCCGAGATAGGATGTGATATGATTATCAGGCTTAGTATGGGTATCCGCCAAGAGAATAATACCGATGATCAACTGTTCTGGAATAAACGCTGAAAGTTGTTTGATGATAATAGAGGAGATTGTATCGTCTGGTAAGATATGGAGATAGCCAAAGAGTTGAGTGAAAGATTGATACGAACCGGCTCGGGGTGAGTCGAAACGTATGTGGGTTGCCCAATCGTCTACGAGGAGGAATCAAGCCTTCAAAAAATAATTGGAAAATATGGATGAATTTGCGGAAGATTTAATTGAATAAAATAGGAGATGGTTTGGTTCGATGGAACAAAAAATAAAATAAAAAAATAAAAAAAGATTATCCAATCCATAGTTTCCATGTAGTCAACATAAATAATAAACTAATGAAGATTCCTTGAAGTGGTAGTCATGAACTCAGCCACCATGCTTTGTTCTTCATTGTTTATTCTCCATGCTTCCTTTAAGATATAATTCATGAAACCATAAAAACTTGTTCTCCATATTCGGCCAAGAAAAATTAAGCTCCATACTTCCCTTATTTTTTTTTAATCCTTGCCGTCCCACCATTCTTTCCATAGCACAAGCTTTTGCCGTCCATATGATGAATGTTGCTTTGTATTATTTAATTCCATCCATTACCATTCAATCACACATGCTTTATTTTATTTTCCCATAATTTCCATGTGTCCCTTGCTTCCATATAGCTTCTGCCGTCCATCTCCAATTCCCTTGCTCAAGCTTTTGTTTAATTTATTATATCCATGATTTGTGATCTTCCATGCTCCATTTAGGCTTGAATAAAATAACAATAAGCTCCACCATGGCTTCCATGCTTGAATAAAATAACAATAAGCTCCACCTTTGCCGTCCATGCTAGGCACTTTAAAAATCATTTCATGGCTTTGCTCACCATTTAAATATTCGGCTGAATGTTGGCTTTGTTTAATCATCCACAATATTCCATGTTGTCGTCCAAGTGATTGACCTTCTAAGCCACACATACATGTTAATTATTTATTCCAAAGCACCACACCAATATTCCTCCATTAGCTTTCTTTTTGGCTTTCCTGCTCCAATCTCTATAATGCTCCACATTATTCCCTCAATATTCGGTCAAAACATGCTCAATTTGTGGCGTCCCATGCTTGAAGAAAAATATGTCCATCAAATTAATTTAGCCACCATGCATTACTCCTTCAAACGTACATAATTTTGCTTAAATTATTTCACATTGGGCGGTACCTATAAAACACATAAACCAACATCAATTTGAATAAAATTTTAACTTGACAAAATTTAAAGACTTTATTTTAAACACTAGACATATTAAAAACTATATTAACTAAACAATTTAATTAATATAAAATAACATGTAGCAAAAAAATAATAATAAATGACTGAATTAATTAATTAACCTAAACTAATTAATTAAATTTCATTTCAGCAATTTAATTAACTTAAACTAAGTTAACTAATTTTATTCCCGCAATTAAATATTTAAAATGCGCTAAGGGTGAGCTAATAACGAGCTCCACAAATTTTAAAAATCGTTGGTGCCCGGGCGTGCTCGTATCATTCCCTCCCTCTTCAAGACAATTCGTCCTCGAATCGACCCGTTGGTTGTCCGAACAAAACTCCTTGCTCGTCTTTCCTCGATCAAACGGGATGGATGATAATCGCAATACCTGAAAAGCAAATTCAAGAATTAACAAGATATGTCTTAAACATACTTGCAACCCGAATAAAAACAACACCAAACAAGTAAATTGCATGCGGACAGGCATAAGTGCTGTATCATACAAAAGGATCATTGCCTTGTCTAAATTTTGGAACAAAAGCGGATAAACTTCAAAGCATGCATACAATCTAATTGGATTCCATAAGACAAAACCAACATGCGAATAACACATCAAGTGATAGATATAGTCGTCAAAAGCAAGAATGAAGAAAAACGCATATGACACTCGAAATTGAACATTCAAACCTTGCTTTGTGCTCGCACATGAATAAAAATTATCAAACACAAAATTCTTTTTTTCTTCTTTTAAAACAAATAGACCATCAATAAACAAAACAGGGCATTCAAATAAATCATGATCTAAATGCTTTACAAAATGGCAGTCATCATTACGAGCTCTTTCAACATCTGAAATGAACAAAAATGTTTCAACAAATGCTTCATGACACTTATCGAAAACAATTATCTTTTTGTCTAGAACCAAAACAGATAGTCCATTATCAAACAAGATAGAACAATGAAGTACATCACGTTTTAAAGATTTTACAAGAATGGATTCAGCAATGTGATTCTTGTCAACATCCGAAGAAAACAAAATGGGTTCATAGGTTTCAAGTGTCTTACCTTTGGGTGTTAGGAGAAAGAAATCGACTTTACCTTTACGCGCGGTATGACAAAAGTCATTCTTACCTTGCTTGTCTTCACAAGCTGAAAATCGAAGATCGAATTAACCTTGCTCGATCAAGACGAACCTTCTCTCCTCGGGCATGTAATGAAGTTGATGCTTCGCGTTTGAATCGGCACTTTTCAAATGGAAGGTGGATTTCAAGTACAACCATACGATTTGTTTAAGGAACGAATAAAGATTGAACAAGAAGTGGGCAAAGTTCATTACCTTATTCCAAAACCTTGTATCAAAAAGATAGTAAGGACTTGCATACAATCAGTTTGGTTTGAGTTTCCAACAAGATATACCAGATGATACAAAACATATTCTCGGTTTAAAAACATGATTTTGATTATTAAATTCAAGATGTGACAACGGTTTAGAAAAATCAAACATGTTAAACCAATAGGAATTGTGCAAACTCAAAATCGAACGATCAAAATTCTTGACAAGTTTCAAAACTGATTTACAAAAACTCAAAGTTTTCGTATTAGACAACGAACAAATCTCGTAATACCCGCAATCAAACAATTGGGGGTTAAAAGAGAATTCATCGTCATACTTACTCAAGTCTTGCTCCTGTCGAATAGACGTTACTCCACCTTCACACTTTGCTTCACAATGGTTATTATGGGGTAATCCCGTCTTACCATCGTTTAAAACGTCACAATGAATGTTATTAGACAAACTTGCCTTACCATCATTTAGAACATCACAAAGAATCGAGGGATGGCAAATGACGGTATTATCCATATTTTCACATTCATTAGAAAAATTTGGTGGAGTCGAAATTGTTTCAAAACACTTACCTTCGTTACCTTTCAGCTCGGGAGGTTCAACTTCACCTTCAACTTTACCTCTTTCAGTCAAAGAAAAACGTCGTTCTTCTGGGAGGTATTTAAGTTGCAGATTCTTGTGCGATACGTCGGGAACCTAAAATGAAGAAACATAGGAAGAACAAACTTCAAATGAGTTAGTTAAATCAACTCTCTCTTTTTCTTTGTCACTTTCTTTCTCAATTTCTTCTTCTTTATTTTCTTTTTCTCCCTTTTCAATTTTATTTTCTTTTTTCTTATTTTGATTTTCTTTTCTCTCATTTTCTTTTTCATTTTCATTTTGATTACAACAAGATGTTGATTCAGAAGAATCAAAAAGAGAAAAATTTGGCTCAAGGATCGAAGAAACATTTTTAAAGATATCTCGATCAGCTCTTCGTGAAAAATTCTTCGTACGGGACTTCGTCAAGTAGTATTCGGCGGTAAATCTCCGTGGGGTTCTTATTTCCGTAGATGGATAGGCTGAGGCTTTCGAAGAAGAATATCTATCATCGCGAAGGTCATCTCGAAAGGATTCAAAATCGGTCTCTTTTCGTCTTGGAAGCCTTAACGAACATGAGTCTTGATAAGAGTCTCTTCGCGAATAGTTTTCAGATGTATATTGCTGTGAAGATCTTGACTCCGTTCTCCGTCTTGATGAAATTTGCCTTTGATGATAGGAAGATGGGAGGTACCGCTTACTCATCACATCTTTCATTTTAGACCATGTTAATATTGGGTACTCTCCGTTTCGTTTTCTACTCGTGGTGAATTGATCCCACCAAGTCATGGCATAATCGGTGAAACTATTTTCCGCCAGCCTGACTTTCTTGCTTTCCGAGTGGTCATGATACTCGAAATCCAATTCTACATTTTTTTCCCATTCAATGTATACCTCCGGATCGGCTCTACCTTGAAACGGTGGAATGTTTGACTTGCTACTTCTCTTGACGCCATTAAAGCATCCTTGATCTCTAAGGCTTCGGTTTCTTTGGTCGCGTCGCCTTTCGCCTTGGTTAGATGATGGATCGAACCAACCACTATCTATAGCACTTCTTCTTTCGAAATCTAGAGACATGCTATAGTTGCTGAAAGAAATATGTTATGAAAAAATAATAATAATAAACATAAATAGAAAAAAGTTAAAAAATACCTTACTACAAAACTCACAAGTCACTCACAAAGAAAAATCACTCACACTCGTTTTCACTCGTTTTGTGGCTTTTTTTTATTTTTTTATTTTTTATGAGTACTCTCGTGCCTTTTTACCGCTCTCTCTCGTCTCACAAATTCGTACTTTGTTTCAAAATACTTATTGCGGCTTGAGGGTCGACTTTAAAATATATTTTTTTTTACAAAGGATTGATGTCGGGTATAGGGTAGGCTGAACAATAAAAAAAAATTTTGGTATAGTGGCGTTGGGGTGAGGAAGGGTGGCTTGAAGATCGGGAAAGAAGTAATGAAACAAAACTTGCAAACTTTCAAAAATTTCAACACACTCCTTTTTTTTTACTCGTATTTTTTTGTATCTTTTCTTTTTTTTGATTTTTTTAAGAACCTATTTTGGCTCTCGTTGTCGTCAAAAACTCCTCATTTTATAGCTCTGATACCAACTGATACGAGTCGGCTCGGGGTGAGTCGAAACGTATGCGGGTTGCCCAATCATCTACGAGGAGGAATCAAGCCTTCGAAAAATAATTGGAAAATATGGATGAATTTGCGAAAGCTTTAATTGAATAAAATAAGAGATGGTTTGGTTCGATGGAACAAAAAATAAAATAAAAAAATAAAAATAGATAAAAGGATAATTTGATGAAGATGGATAAACGAACTTAAACAAGAAATGATTCAACACTAAAAAATGTCACCCCGGATTCTATAATGTTTAAGGTGGAAATATGAAGACAGGTTGATGGAAATGGAATTACGAACTTAACTTAAGAAAGATTCAACACTATATAACAGTGTCACCCCGTTTCTTATATCGTTAAGCTGGAAAGATGAAGATAGGTTGATGAACGCCACACCAAAGAAAATTTGGTGATAAGTTCAAACAAGTCGAAGACGCCACAAGCAAGCTTGACAAGTCTAATGAAACTTGTACGAAAACGAAGAGGAAATGAACTCACTCAAATGAACAACAGTTCATAAAATTTCATTCATAAAAATTCTGACTATTCTCAAAATGAAAAATAGCAAAAATATTTATAGCCTAAAGTTAGGTTGCCAAATGTTCAAAACAATTTTCAAATCACACTCTCCAGAGTTGTTGCTGTCCACCTCATAGCTTGTTCATGGTTCTTGAATTATTCTTCATGTTGTCCACTACACTTTCCTTCAATTTAGCACATGTCTTCAAGGATTTTTAAAATTCAGCCCATGCTCCAATTCATGCACAAAGCCTCCATGCCGTCACTTGCTCATGGTTGTGCTTATCATACTTTATCTTAATTATTCAATCCATAGTTTCCATGTAGTCAACATAAATAATAAACTAATGAAGATTCCTTGAAGTGGTAGTCATGAACTCAGCCACCATGCTTTGTTCTTCATTGTTTATTCTCCATGCTTCCTTTAAGAGTTTATAATTCATGAAACCGTAAAAACTTGTTCTCCATATTCGGCCAAGAAAAATTAAGCTCCATACTTCCCTTGTTTTTTTTAATCCTTGCCGTCCCACCATTCTTTCCATAGCACAAGCTTTTGCCGTCCAAATGATGAATATTGCTTTGTATTATTTAATTCCATCCATTACCATTCAATCACACATTTTTTATTTTATTTTCCCATAATTTCCATGTGTCCCTTGCTTCCACATAGCTTCTGCCGTCCATCTCCAATTCCCTTGCTCAAGCTTTTGTTTAATTTATTATATCCATGATTTGTGATCTTCCATGCTCCATTTAGGCTTGAATAAAATAACAATAAGCTCCACCATGGCTTCCATGCTTGAATAAAATAACAATAAGCTCCACATTTGCCGTCCATGCTAGGCACTTTAAAAATCATTTCATGGCTTTGCTCACCATTTAAATATTCGGCTGAATGTTGGCTTTGTTTAATCATCCGCAATATTCCATGTTGCCGTCCAAGTGATTGACCTTCTAAGCCACACATACATGTTAATTATTTATTCCAAAGCACCACACCAATATTCCTCCACTAGCTTTCTTTTTGGCTTTCCTGCTCCAATCTCTATAATGCTCCACATTATTCCCTCAATATTCGGTCAAAACATGCTCAATTTGTGGCGTCCCATGCTTGAAGAAAAATATGTCCATCAAATTAATTTAGCCACCATGCATTACTCCTTCAACCGTGCATAATTTTGCTTAAATTATTTCACATTGGGCGGTACCTATAAAACACATAAACCAACATCAATTTGAATAAAATTTTAACTTGACAAAATTTAAAGACTTTATTTTAAACACTAGACATATTAAAAACTATATTAACTAAACAATTTAATTAATATAAAATAACATGTAGCAAAAAAATAATAATAAATGACTGAATTAATTAATTAACTTAAACTAAATTAATTAAATTTCATTTCAGCAATTTAATTAACTTAAACTAAGTTAACTAATTTTATTCCCGCAATTAAATATTTAAAATGCGCTAAGGGTGAGCTAATAACGAGCTCCACAAATTTAAAAAATCGTTGGTGCCCGGGCGTGCTCGTATCAAAGATAATAAGTAAAGAACGATAAGTGGCGTGTAAGTATGTATAAAGTATATATATATATATATCTGAAATTGTGAAGGTATCCACTAAAGATAAAAATGGAAATCTAAAGAGTTAGAATGTAGGAGTCAACAAGAAAAGTCTAAGGGTATTTTGTATTTAAACTCACTAAGTTTGTATAACTTGAAAATGTTATGTTTATGTTTTTGGTATTGTTGTGAGTGATTATGCAAAGAGGGACGACGCCAGGAATGTACCAAGGAAGGGGCGAACTGGGTTATTATACATACAGTGGTCAATCTAGAAAAATGGTGTATAGTAGATTATGCCTTTTAGAGCCAATCTTTAGCAAACTTTTATGTTGTAATTAAATTATGATAAGTCTAATGTAATGTTTTATTTTTCAAATACTTTTCTTTAATAATGAGACTTTTTACAAAGTAACTAAGAAATATGCTTTAAAATCAAGAGTACGTGTTGTCTGTTTTGAAATTTTGTCAAGTATAGTGTTGTAATGCCCAAGATCTGGACCTAGTGATTTGGGTCAGGCATGGGCATTACAACCCTCCCCTTTTGTATGAGGCTCTAACAATACCTGGCAAAGTTGAGATTTGACACACTTATGACCCGTGTGATACTTGGCCTCACACCAAAAACACAACCCCTTCCTCTTACGATCTTCAATCTCAACTAATGATAGTGATTTAATTGGACCTCTACTTATTGATCCCGCTGAACTAATAGATTGGGACACTAGGAGAGTGGTCATAGGCCCCTTAACCTGACTATAGGATGGTGACAACTAGGGGAGATGCTTTGGTTGAACCTCCACTAATAAAAATGCCACGCTTGGAAGGAGAGTTAAGGATAGCTTCCACCTGCCTAGCAACCATAAACCCTTTAGTTAAAGACTTTGGCTTAAACAACTACAAACATTGTCTAGTTTTATCCTTAAGGTTGCTAATAAAGATGCTAAGTGCATAGGACTCAGGTAGGCAAAGCTGATTAAGAAGACTAACAAACATGTCATGATATTGATATATTGTGCCTTGCTGCCTAAGAGAGACCAGATCTACTGTTGGATCTTGGAAAAAACTTTATCCAAACAGTTCCTTAAGCTTCTGTGCATAAGACTCCCACGATAGCATATGAAATAGACACCATCCTTGGCCATGTAGGGCTGCCAAGCTCCGATACCTTGATGTGGGCTGATTTCAAAAAATCCAAATAACAGCGAAAAGAAAAGAGAATTGAAGAAAAAGAAGAAGTCATATTATTTTTACTAATAACCAAATTCATAACCCCTTTTACAACCCATTAGTTATTTTAAGGGTGTAACGTATAACAGAATTGAAAATTCAGTTTAGCTAGTTGTCACCTACAACTATACACAGTGGAACACATCGTTTCACTAAAACTCACCGTTTTATTTAGACTAAAACTCATTATTTTAATAACAGTAAAAACAACCCAAGTTATTGATTTACCAACACAAGGGTATTACTATTTATGGTCAAACAATTGAGTTGGAAAATATGCTATTTGAGAAATTTTAGATAGAGCATTTTGCAACTCAACCCGGTTCAAAAGATACCAGAGATCAAGTATTACTTTTTTGTCTATCTCGCCTTCTAACCATATAGATTTAAAGCTATGTGGTTATTTGAGTAGACATGCAAGGATATAGTCAAATGGACATAAGAGACAAAAGTTGATGGTTACCTCGCCTACTAGCTCATATCAAAAATTAAAATTCTACATGAGAACTGAAGAAACGGAATAAACAAGAATTTGGCAATATTCATGTTTGCAAAGATAAGTTGTACCAACAACTGAATGAAGCATAACAAAAATTGCTAGACGATTAATCCTTGGAACATGAAAGGAGTTTAAGATTAGAGTTGGAAAAAATTCTTGAAGTAGAGTAAATATTTTGGCTACAAAAATCAAGAATGAACTGGATTATTAACAATGAAAGAAATAAGAGATATTTTCATTTGATGACAAACAAATGAAGAATCAAAATTTGATATTTACCATAAAAACGAGGATGGTAAATTGTTTGAGAAGGAATCTGAAATAACAAACTACTTCATTAACAACTTCAGATGCATTTTCAATAACCCAGATAAAGTTGAGCTTAATAATATGGTGGATTTTTGTCAAAGTTTGGAAGTGCCAAAAGTACCTGATCATTTGATGTTTATTTTAACCAAGCCTTTTGAAGAAAAGGAAGTCAAGAAGGAAATATTTGACATAGGCCCTTTAAAAGACCCGGGATCGAATAGGAATCCAGCAATCTTCTTCAAACAAAATTGGGACATGGTAGGACTGTTGAAAAATTTTGGTCTAAAAACGGCTTTCTTGTACAGTAGAAAAATAAAAATTTGAAAACTAAGCTGGTTTGTGATATTTATAGCAATAAAATTTTCCCGAAATAACACTTGTGCTTTGAGTGAGACGAATCCTTGACGTTCCCGACTTTCAATCGAGTGACCTTCTCTGTTATTCTTATACCATGAATTGCTTCGAGTGTGGGCGCAAAAAATTTTGAATCAAACATAGAACCAGAAATGATTTTCTTACTTTCAATAGAAAAGTAGAACTTTCTCTCTTATAAAAACTAGTAGAATTGTTATTCCCGAAAAATAGAATTTATACATAGAAATAAATTCTCACTATTTTTGGGCAGAATAACAATATCTCAAAAATTATGTAACTTATTGTATTTTAGCCCTACCGGTGTCATCTAAGTATAGGGAGAGAAAGTGAAACCCTAATTGAATTAGTAGAATGCATTTATTGCTGATTTAGTATAAAACAATCCCCAAGTTGAACTAAGAGAGAGAGGGCTAATAGGGTGTGCTTCCCTTCATATGTATTATGATGGGGATTTGTGCCTCTCTTGTATTGGGTCTAACTAAAAGTGCTTCTAGGACTTTTAACTCAACACTTTATAATTTAATCCAACCTAGTACATGCTTTTCTATTTTCTCAAAATAGACATTATTTATTAAATAAATTTCTCATAGGTTCTTTTAAGGTAAAGTTATCATGATTTTAAAGAAATTAGAATTTGAGAAAAATATTTAATTTGTACATTCAACAAATTTCATAATGACCAATTAATTCAAATCCATTTTTGAACTTTAATTTTTAATAAAATAATAATTTGAAAAAACTTAAATTAATTTTCAGGTCATTTTCATACTAAGTAAGAAACCATATTCATTTTTGAATGTAATCATTTCCCTTATTTTATCATTATTATCCCCTTTTTTTCATTTGATTCATCATGTAATTCATTTTTAGTTTCAACAAGCTAGCGGAGGGACCGATTGGACATATGTAATTAGGGCTCAAATGATTTATAATTAAGTTCTACCTTTTTTCCTATTAATTGTAAACTTATTTAGTCATGAATTTATTTGTAACACCCCTCACTGGTTTCGGTCATCGAACCCAAGCTATAGAGTGTTACAGTCAAGCCAAACAGAACACATTCAATTCACATTGATTTATTCAAATAAACATAGAATTACTTTATAAGTACACAATTAACATTCAATTTAAACATGAATCATACAATCATAATCAATTCAATGTAAAATCACTACATATAATTTCTCTCGGGATTTATACAAGCTTAAATAAGCTCTAGTATCAACCTAGAATTTAACTAAGATTGATTTGCAACATTTTCAAAATTTCAAATCAATTATATCATAAATAAAGTATTCTAATAATCATTCATATCATAATCATTCAAATATTATAATATATAATTAAATTTGAGTTTTGGTCGAGCTTACTAAAGCTCTTAAATCAACCCGGGAACAAATAAGGACTCAATTGAAAACTTAATAAAATGCATGGGAATTTCTACAAATAGGGGTCACACGGTCGTGTACCTAGACCATGTGATAAGTTGTCCATGTGGAATTGGAGTTGCACGACCATGTATCTCATTGAAGCCGTGTGGACCTAAATGCAAAAATTCAATAAAAGTCACATGATCATATACCTAGGTCGTGCAACAAGCTAAGACCGTATAGTACAAGAACTTCCTAAATACCAATGACCACACAGCCATGTCACATGCCCATGTGTGAGACACGAACGTATGTTAGCTCGTGTATGAAAACATATATGCCATGCATGTTTAATTATCAACATTTCAACCTATTCAAAATGTATAAAATAATGCCAAAGATATAATCATATCCTTTTTCTAGCCAATATGCCTTAAGACACCTCAATCACATTCAATCCAAAGTAAAACATCTCAATTCATCTAAACATTTTTATATCAAAACATTCATTCCATTAATCACCAAGCATATATTAATACTTGTAACACCTTTACCCAACTCGTTCGTCAAATTCGGGTATGGTGCGTCACAACTAAACCAAATTCGTACAGGATTTGATCTCATTATTTTAAATCAGACTGTATTACCTATTTATTTAAAGAAAAGTTTTATAATAGAGACACACTCATTCTAATTCAAAAGTTCACTATCTCAGTTTTAGACTCTAAGGGAACTTCATAATTATAACGTAATGAACTCTGAGGCGAAGCCTCTCCTGGTATCCCCTTTCTATGTGCATGATACAATACTGACATGTAGTCTTTGAATTAACTCACTCTGGCTTAGTCTAGGCTCAAGCTCCTTGGCACACAAGTCCTGCAACCACATGTCAAACTCTTGTAAGTTCGGATGAACTTAGTGAATTTCTACATTACACGAAAATAGAAAGGGGTTAAAATGGACAGAATTAAATACAATTACCTCCCTGCTTGTGCTAGTAAATTTCTCTTAAACTTGAGGTAGCGAACTCTTTCATTCCCTTTTCTTATATCTTTTCTTCCATTTAGCCCCAGCGTGGATTCTCCTTTCCATCATGTTTTTAATAGGTATTTCCTTAGGCCTACCCTCCTAAATGTCATTGGCTATGTTCCCCCTTGGCGATCATTCCAATTCTACTTGGTCCATGGTGGCTCATTATCCCATTGTAGTCTCGAAGGACCGGCTGGCATATCATTCTTTAAGATAATTATTAAGGTCCCCCGCCACTCTGGCGGATTAAGTTCCACTTAAGACGAATATCGATTAGATTACGTCCTTATAATCCACCTTGGTCAAGATACCATGCTCGTAAGTGTGACATGTTCATCGATTCTGATCTACTTTGACCTTCAGTATCCAATAGACTAACATCAGAGTCTTCATCCGTGTTCACATTTTCTCCCTTATGTTGGTTCCCTGCGGAACAGGGCATTGGCTAATACTTTATCAGAAGTTTTCCCCTTAAAGAGGAATAGTCTTGATAGATATATATGTCACCCAATGTATCCTTTTTTGTAAATGGGTTCTAACTAACCCTTCCTTTTCTTGTAGACCCACCGACGTACTTTATGTTAAATCTCTAGCTTACAGGGTGTCTCTGAGTGCCCACTAGCTAATCTTAATGGCGGCTCCTTATTTGCAATCCTTGGTTAAACCATTTTTCGTTCACTTGTACACCAGACGCCACTGGTGAGTCATCTCTTGTGACCATTTCTTGTTGGGTTACCACCCATATGCCCTACTGGCTTTTACGAATACTATTCTAGAAGTCTTTTCCCACTCCTATTACGTTCTCATTCATTGGTGGATTCCTTCAACCCACTAGCTAACTATTGCATCCCATACTTTCCTTCTCCCTTCTAACCCATTTTCTATGTTTGCCAAATATCCCACTATTGCCGCCCTGATTGACCACCCGTGTTTATTGCCCTAGCAGACTACCATGTTTTTACTGTCTCGACGGGCTACCCCGTGTTTATTCCCCGATGAACTACACTGGTTGCTCTAACCGTGCGAGGGTCTTACACCTTAAACCTCTTGAAGGTGTCACCCCGAAAGACCTTACCACCATTGCAGTGTGCCCCATAGAGCCTATTGATTACCGTTGCGACGTTGCTCTATGGAACCTTATAACTGTCGACATCAATTTATCTTGTATCTACCTTGATACTCGAACACGAAGTGTCCCCCTCCCCCGTAAGGCTCGGAGCTTCGCACATCACGGTTTGCTCCTAGCAATCCCAGATGGCGGAATCTTAATGGAATTCCAAGTTCCCTATTCCTCCACCCATTCCTCCATTTCACCATTCCTAACATTAATGCTCGAACACTGTAGTGTCCCCTCCGCAAGGCTCGAATCTTTACTCATTACAGTTTGCACACAGTGACACTGTATGACGATATCTAACAAAATCACCCATTTTTTTCGATTCCTAACTTCGTCCAACCCTTTGTTAATTCCCTTTTACATACTACCACTGTAAACATGCAACTCATGCATTTCATAGATGAAGTACAACGAAATCATAGTTAATTCATTCATACTAAACTAAAGTGGCAGATACACCTATACCCATTTGATCTAAAATGTACTTAACATTCCAGAAATGGAGTATAAAAACTCACCTGACACTTATTTGCCTCCTCCTCCGCCTAGCTTTTCAAACGCTAGAGCTTCCACTCTTCTGGTAGGTAAGTATGACAAATCCAAAATCATGAGTTAGACTTAGTATTTTCATCTTAAACTCAACTTTCCAAAAACAAATAGAATCCCCTAAAATGGTTCTAAAAACCCTTAATTTTTTTCCTAAATATTACGTACACCGAAGGACTTAGAACGTTACCAGCTCCCCAAATTTTCTACTTTTCCAACTAATTCCTCATAATCATCGCTCCATACAAAGTTTTCCATAACCATCACTCCCTCAGAGCAACCAAGAAAGATGGAGAAGAGGAAATAATGAAACAAAATTGAGAGGAATCCACCTGAAGATTCACTTCTCAGCCATTTATAGCCCCTCACGCATGATCTTCAATTGTTTAGAAACCATCCATTGACAATCATTTTGTATCGCACTAATGAACCAATTGGTTTTAATCCAGCTGAACCAGACTTAGATTTCAACCATGCTCAATTCTGTTTCTAACTTTTCTTGATTTTTCAATAGAGACTGCCAGCTTACAGTCTTATTCAATTTAACCCTGAAATTGTTCCCAATTTTTAGGTTTATAAGGAACTGAAGGTGACAATACTCATCCTATTCTATATCCATCAACTAGACATTTAAACATTCACAAGCACAAACACGCTTGTAAACATATCATATAACATGTTATAACTTTATCCATTTGAGAAACCTTACTCATCATTTAATAATCAATTGACATTCACATTTATACATTTCTTCACCTTGACATAACAAGCGGCATTTAAGATAGCACAAGCATTTAGCAAGACTTATAAACATATCATCTTATGGTCATGAACAAATGGTATGCACGTATTAAAAACATTGTCAACCAGATGACACTTATACATATTAAGTCTATATACATAGACTTACCATTTAAAACCATTTTTAATATCATTTCCATATACCAAAACTTATACTATCAAATCAAATTCAAAGCCAAAAAATTCTATCAATCCAAATCAGTTATATCAACCTGTGGAACATTAGGACCTAGCCATTCACTTGTCACAAATATGGCTTACCACAATGAAAATTTACACACACAGTTGCACAACTTACTAAATCATCCCATGGTCCATATCATCACTAGACCAAGCTCATATTCATTCAAAACCATATAAGTACAAATCCAATCCTATGTGCATGCCATATAACCTTGACTGGAACAAGGAAAAGTTTACCAAAATAGAAATTGGATAGTGTGAGCTCCGGATTGATCCGACTGACGCATTTCGCAAAATAACCTATATAGAGATAGAAAAGAAAACAAGATAAACATTATGAATACCTAGTAAGCTTGTATGAAATTTATACAACATACCTTGACCTTAAACTAAATTAAACTATTAAACCAATTTGGTAATTAATATGACATCACTACCTTCCTTGTACTTTTGTATACATTCCCATAAAAACAACCAAAAGGTTAGTTTATTTATACATCAAGAACTGCTAATGCAAAATACATATACTTGTACAATGATTTAATATAGAAAATCATATGACATTAAAATTCATGCTCAATTTATAAACACATATACTTAAGTTCTCTTTCACATCACATTCAACCATGCTAATTTTGCAACATTACAATTTAATACGTTCAATCTTTTATCCGCACTCAGTTCATACATGTAACAATCGATTTCTCAATTAATCTTTCTATTAATTTCAAATCCATTTACTAAATGTTTTTGCCCGAAGATTTATAGTAAATTAACCTCAGATACTCAGGATAGAATTGCTCACACGAGCTGCAAATAGGGACATTAACCTTTATTCAATGTTGCTTACATGAGCTGTGGAGAATCCGTAACAAATACTAAATCTCAGCCATCGGTAAGGTATCCAACACCATTACATAGTACCTGATATTATATAAACACCGACACATAGTTCTTGATACAATATAAACATTGATACAAAGTACCTGATAATATAGTTATCAGTACATAATACTTGATATAATATAATCACTGGTGCATAGTACCTGATACTTTAAACCTTAATGACATGTCATTTGTATCCTAATCATTCACTAAGTTCACACGGGCCTTAACACTGTCTTAATAACATTTTAATCTTTGAATTATCATTCTATACATAACATCATTTCACATAAATGTTTCATTTCATATGGTACTATTATCGTATTCATACTAATTCAATCTCTGTAGTCGTATACACATTTTTCATATTTCAAAAAGCAATCCAAATATATTTTAAACTGTGTAATATCATCATATACTCATAATCCAATTCTAACAATTTCACATTCATTCAATGCTACATATCTATTCATTTTATCATATATTTCATATTTTACGATTTTATCCATTTGATGCCAAAAACTTTATATATATATATATATATATATATATATGTATAACATTTATAATTAAAAATAAAACAAAAATAATACAAACATATCAAGGATTAATAAAGTAAGTCCATATGAACTTACCTGACAAAATCAGCAACATGCAAAACATTAAGGACTAACCTGCAAAATTTACTTTTCCTTGATTATCCCCCAATTAGCTCAAATCTCGATCTATATAATATTCTATTTCAATTAATTAATTTCAAACATCTCAAAATAGCTTATTGTAATCCTATATTAATTCAGTTTCATTTCTCAAATTTCCCTAAACTTTTACATTTTATTCAATTTAATCCCTTAAATCGAAACAACTATCACTGTCACAATTGAGCCTCAATTTTCAATCTAATTTCAATTATATCCTTATACAGCATTCTACAATCATTTTTATATAAATCTCAAGCCAAATTCAAAATATGTTCATTTTAGTCCTTAAATTTAAAACTAGCAAAATTTCTTTTACAAATTAGTCCTAATTCATTTCTAAACTTCAAAATCTACCATTAACATTCAAAAGATTCAATTAACATCAATGGAAACTTTTCTAAACTTTAACAATTTACAATTTAATATTTGAGATAACTAAATTAAGCTACAACAATATTAAAAACATAAAAATTACGAAAAACGAATTTAGATTGTACTTATATGCAAGAACAAAAGTTTGGTTGAATTATACCAAGTTTAACAATGGTGGAATAAGTGGAGAATAGGGAGAAATGAAGAAGGTGATAATGCATTAACCTTTTTTATTATTATTATACTTTAACTATTATTTTTAACTTAATTTTAACATATAAATTAATAAAAGTCAAACATTAACCGTCCCACTTATTAAAAAGTGGTTAATTGTCACATAAAACCTTGCACATTAATTAATTAAGTCTTTTAGCTAATAAAAATAAATATCAATTAACTTTTACGATTTTTACGATTTAAATCTTATATATTTATTAACTATCAATTCAATAAAAATTTTGGACCAAAATTCAATTCACCTATATAAAATCTTTGTAAATATTTAATAAAAATATTTACGAGCTCAATTAATGGAAACAAGGTCCTGATACCTCAATTTTCAACACCACTAACTTTTAAATCGATACAGTTATTGATGTGAGACGGCCCGGGGTAATCGAGTCGTTCACAGTTTTGCCCGATCGTCTACGAGGAGAAGTTGAGTCTTTGGAAGAATAATAGAAAATATGGTGAAGTATGCGGAAGCTTTGAATAGATTTTCTTTAGAATTTGGTTTAAGTTAGGAATGGAGGTTGGTTAATGATGGAAACAAGATAGAGATTAAGTAGGTAGGTTCGGCTAAGAAGATAGGATAAAGAATGAAGGTTTAGAAATGGCTCGATTTAGTAAGAAATAACCAAGATAGATAAAGTGTAGGATAATCGGTGGAGATGGAGAAACGAACTTAAACACGAGAAATGATTCAACACTATATAGTAGTGTCACCCCGGTTTTTATTTGGTTTAAGGTGGAATTACGGAATTGTAGAAGGGTTGAACGCCACACCGGTTCAGTGATAAGTTCAGAAAGAATCGATTGACACCACAAGCACGCTTGATAAGTCAAACCGAAACTTATACGAATAAAGAGAAGAGATAACTCACTCTAGAACAAAAGTGCATATAATTTGGCAAAAGTCCTTTTACATTGAAAAACATCAATTACTTATAGTGTTCAGCTAGGTAGCTGAATGGCCTAATTAGAAGCTTAATAACTAAGCAAAAATTAAGCTAGATTGTGCTAGAAACTTCCAAAATTAATCTTTTAAAATGCCATATCAGGTTCGGCTGAATGGGAGTTCTTGGGACGGTTTCTAGAAGGCTGGACAGCTTGCATGAATTTTGAAGTGTTGAAAGATGAAAAGCATAAGTCTAGGTTCGGCCAAGCCTTTAATTGAACTCCATAAATTGCCTCTTTTAGCTGAAAAGTTGTCAGCATTAATATGAGCACATGAGTAGCCTCTTGAGGTGTGAATGGACGGCTTTGAAGAGACTTCAAGGTGTGAACGGGCTGAACCGGTGTGAACACAAGGTGTGAATTGGATCATGCCACTTTGGGGAAAGGAACGGCCAAGCTTGGGAAGCTTAATGACTGGACAGTCCTTGGTCGAATGGTTGCCTTGGGGAGCCAAAAGTGACCAGCAATCACACTTAGCACCAGCCGAACATGCACCTTCCAAGTTCAATGCACCTTACATGCATGCACCATGTTAAATGCTCTCCACAAATTCGACTGCACCTAAAAAGCTCATGAACCGAATTTAATTAGACAATAATCAGCTGGACAAAATTAAAACACAAGCTAGACACTTTAATTAACACTTAGAAAAATTAATTACCAACTAACTAGGACACATTAAAATTCGGCTAGGACCTAGACACATTAAAAACTTGTAATAAACTTGGACAAATTAAATTAATCCTAAGACATCATAAATTTGGCCCTAATAAAATACTTATGACACATTTATAGGCTATAACAAAAAAAACTAAATAAAATACCCAATTTATTCAAATATTAATTAAATCAGCAAACTTAATTAAATGAACTCAATGAGCTCGAATGAGCTTGAATGAGCTAACCCGAGCTGAATTGAGCTTGCACCATTGTGCATGGATGGCTCATAGCTTGAACCCGAGCTGGGACTTCATCCTTGGGTTGCATTTCGTTCCACAATTGACTCGTGAGGGCTGCCATGGCTTCTTGCATTCGTTTGACCCTAGCTCGAGTCATAGGACCTTCGGGCATTGTGAGAGCATCGGGATTCAACTCTTTGGTTGCCCTGGGTGTGCTTACATCAGTTATACCTTGACTAACTTTCCACATAACTAAAATTATTATACCAGAATTTAGTACGATACTGTAATAAACTTGTAAATATTAATAAAATAATATTTACAGATTCAATCATTGAAAAACGGAGTTCCGAAACTATTGTTCTCGGAAGCGCTAAAAATGGGGTTGTTACAACTCTCCCACCCTTAGAAAATTTCGTCCTTGAAATTTCTTACCTGAAATAAGTTCGGGTAATGTGATCTTACGGATTCTTCAGTTTTCCACATAACTTCCTATGTACCATATTAGTGCCATAGAACTGCCACTAACAATACTCATTTATTGCACAGTTCTTTTATTTCTCGTACCAAGATCTTTACCAGTTCTTCTGAATATGATAAGTCAGGCTGTAATTCAATTTCATATGGCCATATGAATCCTAGTCTGAGACCGATATACAATTTCTGACGGTCTGAGGCAACCTCCAAACAGTTTCAGATAAGGCGGACTATGTTTTGTTCATCTGATCAAAATAGCTCCAACTAGTTTTCTTTCACTCAATTCTGACTAGTGTAACAGAGTTCTGCAATTACAAGTTTCAAGTGAGTAATTTGTTATAATCGAAATTAAATGTGTGGATTTGGTGAGTCTGTCAAAAATAACCCATATTACATGTTTTTTTTTTTTGTTGATAGCAATAAACCTTATACGAAATCCATAGTTACTTGATTCTATTTCCATTCACGAATCATCACAGGTTGTAACAAACCTGACAGAACTCGATGCTCGGCTTTAGCTTGCTAATGTATCAAACTTCTTGTCACATATTCTAAAATCTTTCTTTTATACTTTACGATCAATACAACTGTACACCTTGATGAAAAAAAAAGGTACCACTGTGAGCTTCACATAAGTTATTTCATTTCAGTTTTAAATCTTTCGACATGCTCAAATGGTTACAAAGACATATATTTCTGTTACCATCAATATTAACCCTAAAGTACAAATCTTAATTTAGCTAGCAAACTTCAAATTACATTTCTAAGGTTCTTGAATTCGCTAAAGAAATATTGGTTTAGTTCTCAAGTCTGCTGGAAATAGAATCGTCTTAATTCCGAGTCAAATGAGTATTTACAATAAGCTTCGTTGACCACTTTTTGACCCAATAAAACTAACAATTCCACATTTATTCAATACTACACATCTATTCATTTTATCACATATTTCATATTTTACGATTTAATCCATTTGATGCCAAAAACTTTATATATGTATTACATTTATAACTACCAGTAAAATAAAAATAATACAAACATATCAATGATTAATAAAGTAAGTCCATGCAAACTTACCTAACAAAATCAGTGACACAAAACATCGAGGACTAACCCGCAAATTTTACTTTTCCTTGATTATCCCCTGGTTAGCTCAAATCTTAATAACTTATTTTAATTAATCAATTTCAAACATTTCAAAATAGCCTGCTGTAATCCTATATTAATTCGGTTTCATTTTTCAAATTGCCACAATTTTTTGCATTTTATTCAATATAGTCTCTTAAATCGAAACAACTATCACTTCACAATTGAACCTCAATTTTCAATTTGATTTCAATTTTATCCTTATACAGCCCTCTAAAATCAATCTTTATATAAATCTCAAGCCAAATTTAAAATATTTGCATTTTAGTCCTTAAATTTAAAACTAGCAATTTTTTTTTTTACAAATTAGTCCTAATTTATTGCTAAACTTCAAAATCTACTATTAACATTCAAAAGCTTCAATTAACATCAATGACAATTTTTCTAAACTTTAACAATTTTACGATTTAATACTCGAGATAACTAAATTAAACTACAACGATCTTAAAAATATAAAAATTACGAAAAACAGATTTAGATAGACTTATATGCAAGAACAAAAGTTTAGTCGAGTTATCCCAAGTTGAACAATGGTGGAATCAGTGGAGATTAGGGAGAAATGAAGAAGGTACCTGTTTTTTTAACATAGCCAAACATTAATCGTCCCACTTATTAAAAAGTGGTTAATTCCACAGAAAAACCTTGCACATTAATTAATTAAGCCAGAGCCGAGTGTTTTATTGTTTATTACTGCTGCTTTTGGTTAAATTTGTCAATGGTTTCCTTGTTTGATTTCTACTATATCTGGTTAAATTTGTCCCTTGGTTCCTTGTTTTACTGTTTTTATTTTTGGTTTAATTTTATCAATTGCTTCCCTGTTTCATTGCTGCTAATTCTGATTTAATTTGCCGATTGCCTCACTGTTTTGCTGCTGGTTGTTTTTAGTTTAAACTGCTAATTGTTGTATTGTTTCATTACTGTTATTTTCGGCTTAAAATTGCTGAATGTTAGACTGTTTTGCTACTGATTGTTTTTAGTTTAAACTGCCGATTGCTATATTGTTTCATTACTGTTATTTTCGGCTTAAAATAGCTGAATGTTAGACTGTTTTGCTGCAGTTAATTTTAGTGGAAACTTCCGATTGTTTTGCTTCATTACTGCTATTTTTGGTTTAAGATAGCTGTAAGTTTGCACTGCCTTCGTGTTTGCAAGTAGAATAAGGGCAGTTGCTTCACTGTCTGCCAGTTGGTCGGAATGGAGTTGGAGATTGGACTATATATTTTAAACACCAAATGGTGCTAGGTAATATTATGTCTGGATTCTTTTAATAACTTGATATTTCGTAAATGTGTTCGTAATTATACGATTTTAATCAAGCTAAGTGCTAAAGATTTTTCTCGATATTTACTTTTAGCGATAGTTCCTCCTGATATTTTTTATGAGCTGTGTTGTATTTTGTTACGTAATACGCCGGTTTTTTCTGGTTGACCGGATTGGTCTGGTGTGTTATACATTTATCCATGTATTAAGCTATGAATTTTATTATTGTGAATGATGCTACATACTACAAATGTCGTATACTCAATGCATCAGTTTTCAAATCTTTATCTATTTGAACTTGGACTTTTACTTACATCAAATTATACGAGTCACTCATACATAGTCCATCATTCACTCAGGATTAAGGTATGTCACACTATGAACGTTACAAGTGGATAAATCCATAAATGGATTTAGGATCTATTCAGCTTGGATCTAGTCCGATATACCGTCAATCCAGTCAGTCACATTCATGCTTCTATCTTCTTGAAGTCATCCACTCCGATACTCAAGACAGAACATCTCCCCAATTGGGCTTGATAGAAGACATATTAGTCTTTTGATCGGTTTACTCATTTTCAATTAGACGAAGGACATGTTTAGGTTCGTCTACTAATATAAGCTATTGTAAAAATAAATTGCTGATATATTGGCAAGAAAAGAGGGAAAAATAGAACACACAGATTTTACTTGGAAACCCTTTTGGGAAAAAATCACGACCATAGGGGGAAAAAATTCACTATGTCAAATTCGAATAATACAAGAGGAGAGACAACTATGTCTATTTATAGGTTTGTAAAACTATATTCTAATCAAAGTCAAATAGAAGTAATGCAATAAGATTGACAATCTTCACATTGACACAAATTCTCAACGAACAAGTTTTTCATCACGAACTCTCAATAAACAAGTTCTACACCCCTTCCATGAAACCCCTTAAGGGTTTATATTCAACAATGAACAGCAACCAAGTCTAGCAATACTCAAACTTGGTTATCGAAAGTGACTTAGTCATATTTGTAGAACTATCATGAGTACTGATTTTTCTCACAACAATATCACCACGAGTAATAATATCACGAACGAAATGATACCAAACATCAATGTTTTTTGTTCTCTCATGAAACATTTGATCCTCCGTAAGGAAGATGACACTTTGACTATCACAAAATATTGTACTAATTTGAAGGTCTTCATTGAGTTCACTAAAGAGCCCTTTTAACCAAATAACTTCTTTACAAGCCTTAATAATCGCCATATACTCAGCTTCAGTGGTAGACAAAGCGACAGTAGTTGCAAAGTGGCTTTCCAACTGATTGTAAAGACATAACCTGTTATAGATCTTCTTTTATTAAGGTCTTCGGAAAAATCAGCATTAACATACCCAATGACTCAATCTCTATTTCTTCCAAACTATAAGCAAACATCAGTAGTACCTCGTAAGTATCTCAAAATCCACTGCTTTCCAATGTTCTTTACCGGGATCTACATGTAGCTACTAACTACACTAATTGCAGATGATAAATCTGAATGTGAGCAAATCATAGCATACATGAGAGATCCCACTGCACTAGAATATGGAACATGTGACATGTAGTTAATCTCATCATCTGATTGTGGAGACAAAGCTGATGAAAATCTGAAATGGGCTGCTAAAAGAGTACTAACAGGCTTAGCACTCTGCATATTGAACCTGCAAAAAACTTTCTCAATGTACCCTTTCTGACTTAGGTATAATTTACTTGTTTTTCTATCTCTGAGAATCTCCATACATCTTCTTTGCTGCTCCCAAATCCATCATCTCAAATTCTTCACTAATCTGGATTTTGACTTTTCTTATCTCTCATTTATCTGTTGCCATTATCAACATGTCATAAACATAGATAAGTGGACACACAAAAGAACCATCATTGTTTTTTTTAAATAAATACAACTGTCAAAGCTACTTCTTTTGAAATCATGAGAAGTCATAAAGGAACCAAACCTTTTGTACCACTGTTTTGATGACTATTTCAAACCGTAAAGGGACTTTTTCAGCAAGCAAACATAGTCCTCCTTTTCTGAGATTGTAAAACCCTCTGGTTGTTACATATAAATGTCCTCCTCAAGTTCTCCATGCAAGAACGTTGTTTTTACATATAACCATTTGAGCTTTAAATCATACATGACCACAATACCAAGTAAGGCTTGAATCGAACTGTACTTCACAACTGGGGAAAACACATATGTGAAGTCCACACCTGGAATCTGATTGTAACCCTTTGCAACAAGCCTTGTTTTACATCTAGGTTCTTCAACTCATAGAGTCCGTTCTTTCTCTTAAACACCCATTTACAATGAACAACCTTCTTATTTTTAAGAAGCTTCACAAGATCCCATGTTCTGTTCTTGTGAAGTGACTTCATCTCTTCTTGCATGGCAAACATCCACTTTTCTGAGTCTTCACAGCTAATTGCCTTGGAATAAGTAGATGGCTCTTGATTTCCACCTATATTTTCAGCCACATTTAAAGCATAAGCAACTAGATCAGCCTCGTCATACCTCTTTGGAGGTTTAGTTTCTCTTCTAGTTCTATTTTTGGTAATAAAATATTATGGTGAAGAAGAGACTCTGTTCTAATTTTTTGTACTAATTTGAGGAGTCGAATCTATTGTAGATATTGAATCAATCTGAAGCTCCACCTGCTTTTGTTGTTCTTTATTTGAAGAGTCTTTAAGAGATAAGTTAGGTAGCATAGCAGTTTCATAAAAAAACATCACCTTTGCTAATTACAACTTTTCTATTTTCAGGACACCATAACTTATACCCTTTTACATTAGCCTTATAACCCATAAAAACACATTTAATAGATCTCGGTTCCAATTTTCCATTATTAACATAAGCATACGCAAGACACCTAAAACTCTTTAAATTAGAATAATCACCAGGCTTACCAAACCATATCTCTTGTAGAGTGTTTTTCTCAATGGCAACGGATGGAGATCAGTCGATAAAAAAACGTGTAGTAAAGTTGCTTCAGACCAAAACAACTTCAGTAAATTAGCATTTGATAACATATATTGAACATTCTCCATGATCGTTCTGCTCATTTGTTCTACAACGCCGTTTTGCTATGGAGTATCACAAACTGTCAAGTGTCTCACGATCCCTTCTGATTTGCACAATTCGTTAAACTCATCAGAACAGAACTCCAAGCCATTATCTGTCCGAAGGCATTTTATCTATTTTCCTGTCTGTTTCTCAACCATAGTTTTCCAAGACTTGAATGCAGAAAACACTATTTTTTTTCTTTAGGAAAAATGCCCAAATATTTCTGGAAAAATCATCAATAAGAGTTAGCATAAATTAGCTCCACCTCTCGAAGGCACTCTAGATGGTCCTCAAATATCATAATGAATATAATCTAAGGTTCCCTTCGTGTTATGGATTCCTTTGGTGAATCGAACTCTCTTTTGCTTCCAAAAAACGCAGTGCTCACAGAACTTCAGTTTACTAATGCCTTACCGTTAAGAAGTCCTCTATTGCTTAATTCTGTCATGTCATTTTCACTTATATGCCCTAGACACATATGCCAAATTCTAGTAACATCATCATCTGATAAGGAAGAGGAAGCAATTGCAGCATCACCAATAACAATAGAACCCTGCAAAACATATAACTTGACAGTTTTTCTTTACCCTTTCATCACAACGAGTGAACTTTTGGATATCTTTAGAACCCTACTTTCAGTCGTGTATTTGTACCCTTTTGAATCAAGAGTACTCAACGAGATCAAATTTGTCTTCAATTCTAGAACACGTTGTACGTCTTTAAGTGTTCTAACAACTCCATCAAACATCTTACCTTTAATTGTTCCAATGCTTGCGATTTTACACGTAACATTATTTTTCATTAAAACAATATCTTCAAATACTGTTTCATAGGTTGTAAACCAATCTCAGTTGGGACTCATATGGAAAGTGTATCTAGAATCAAGGATCCACTCCTTGCTCACTTTAGAATTGTTTGTAGAAGCAACTAGGAGTTCACCATTTCTATAGTCTTCTACAACATCAGCTTCACCAGATTTTTCTAGTTGTTTTCCCTTTTGATTCGCAGCCTCCCTTTTGATCTTGTTCTACACTTATAGCATTTATATTTGATGTGCCATTTCTTCTTGTAAAAGTTACAGATTTTACCTCTGTTTGAAGATCTTGATCTACCCTTAGATTTATTGCGAGGATTCCGTTCTTGTGTCCTTCCATAATCATCATCAGTATTTTGTTCTTGTCTCCCACGAACAATAAGACCCTCTTCTTTAGAGTCAAATTTAACCAGAATATGCTTTATCTTGTCATACGAGGTCAAAGAATCATAGACCTCATCAATTGTGAGAGATTTGTGGCTATACAAAATCGTGTCTCTAAATGTTGAATAGGACGTGGGCAACGAACAAAGTAGAATCAACCCTAAATATTCTTTATCAAACTGAACCTCCATGGCCTCTAGGTTTAAAATAATTTCTTTAAACACAGTTAAGCGTTCAAGCACAAAAGTAGCTTCTTCTAAATGATGATCGTAAAGACGATGTTTCATATATAACTTATTCGTCAGGGTTTTTGACATGCATAGCTACTCCAGTTTTGCCCATAATGCAACAACGGCCTGTTTCTTCATCACATCCTGCAAAATTTCGTTAGACAAATGCAAATGTAATTGCATCAAGGCCTTTCGATCTTTATGCTTCTACTCTTCTCCGTCAACATCGAAGGCATCTTATCTATCCCCAGTAGGGCATCTTCCAAATCCATCTCTGTACGAACTGTTTGCATCTTTCTCTATTACAACGTAAATCTGGTGTTGCAATCTAACAGTGAAATTTCATACTTCAATGACGTTATTAACTTGATTGAGATAAGTAACCCGAAAAGCTCTAATACAAGTTTGTACAAATAGAATGTCGATAATTGCAAGAAAAGAGAGAAAATAGAACACATAGATTTTGTGTGGAAACCCTTTTGGGAAAAAACCACGGGCAGAGGAGAAGAAAATTCACTATGTTGAATTCGAATAATACAAGAGGAGAGAAGGCTACGTCTACTTATAGGTTTGTAAAACTATATTCTAATCAAAGTCAAATAGAAGTAATGCAATAAGGTTAAAACACCTTATTCTAATCAACATCGAATAGAGGAAGCATACTTCTATACGGATTTCACTCGGGCCTCCGGCTCTCACCTTCGCCCTCATAGATCCCCCTATCTTGCCACTTGTATTTTTATTTAACAAGAATTTGGGTCACATATCTTTAACAATTGTCTTTCTGTATTACGATCTAACCATATAATATCACTTACTATTAGTTAAACATTAGACAACTAGTGAGTTAATATTTGTTTCTATTTTGCTTTACAAGCAAAAAATCATGTGAAGACCATATACAAAGGATATTAATATAATTTATAAATAATTTTATTAAACCAATATGCTCAAAAAACTACAAGTGTACATTGACGAAAATACTACACTTAGGGCACTAGATCCAACAAGGACCACTTGTGACGAATGCTTATCTTAACTACCACAACACTGGGAGCATGGTCAAAGAAGTAAAGATGACATTTATTGTAACATCCTAAAAATTTAGTATCGATATGTTGCATGATTTTGGTGCTTAGCTTGTGAATGTTTTAATTTGTGTGTTTATTATATAGTTTTGAGAAGGCTCGAGATTTATTCGGAATTAGAATAAATTTTAGTAATGAGTACTTTATTGAACTTGAACAAGTAACCTAGATGCTTAAGGTAATTAAGTGGTAAAAAGATAGCATAAATGAGTCATTGGTTAAGGGGCTATGCACTACATGTTTGGTCTTGGGGGGAGAGGTTCGAATCCCCTAGTATGCATTTTGTGAATATTATTTTTTTTGCACTCTTCTAGCATGTGTCGGCCAAGCTCTATTTTTGGTAATTTGGACTTTATTTTTATGGCAAGGTGGCTAATGGTTTAAGGCAAGTTTTGAACATAGGGAAAGGAATCATGAGCTTATGGTAGGTAGGGGGAACACAAGGCACTTTTTAAGGGGTGTGTTTTGGAAAGTTTGGAATGGCCAAACTTTGTCCATGAACTTGGACGGTTTTGGGGGCTTGGGGGTGGCCAAATATTGTTGGAAGCTTTTGTAAGGATGTGTAGCAAGTTTGGTCACTTTCATTTTGGTCATTTTGTGCTTTTCACAAAAACTTTTCTTTTCATCTTTCTCTCCCTAGCCGAATGCATTTTGTGCATTAGTGAACATCTTGTTTTCTTCTTTTGGCCATTACTTTTTGACCATTTGGTCATATTTTGCCTAACTTCTCAAGACACTCTTTCCCTTGTGCCTAATTACCAAAACACAAAAGCCACTTTTTCTCTTCTTCTTTTCTTCACCATTGCCGAATGCTCCTTTGTCCCAAATCTCTCTCTTTGCTCCTTTCTCACATTTGAAAAACCCAAAACACATTTTCTCCCTTCTCTTGTCCTCTATGGCCGAATATTGCTAGTATCATTTTCATCAAATTTTTCTTCTTGGCCGAACTTCCCTCTTCACATATATTTTATTATCAATCGTTTTCTTTGCACTCGTTTTGAATAATCGGTAAGAACCCTTTTCGAATCTTTATTCTCTTCTTTTCTCTAGCCGAATACATATATTAGTTTGGGAGGGTCTTTTGACCGAAAATAGCATTCTCTATCACTTTTTCTTAGACAATCTTCTCTTCTTTATAGTGATAAAGCGAAGGCCGAAACTCGGAGTATTCGTAAGCATCGTAAATCGCTAGGATTTGGTTCAAAGTGTTTAAGGTAAGGGTTTCTATCAAGGACTTTCATATTACTTGTTATTTCATCAAAGATGGGTGACTAATCGATTCGTATATTAGGGACGTTATCATTCGATTTTCATCCCGTGAACGTAAGATTTCGTGGTAAGCCAATTTCGCCCTTAAAACCTATAGACTTAATTCCCAAAATATTAGTTGGACTAATATTCTTTTGTCAATGGAGGCAAACAAGATAGGGTCGAAAAGGGTGGTGAATAGTCTTCTAAAGAGGGGCGGATTCGCTAATCCCTCTAGATTCAAGCAAAGGGCTGTTTCGGCAATCTGAGACTTTCCACCGGGTTGTGGACCCTTATCCAAGGAGAATCGATTATTGGAAGTTGTTCGTAGTTCGGCGCCATTAGCTATTCGGGATTTCCCATCGGGTTGTGAATCGTCAACCGGGGAGAACCGACAAATAGTTGCTATTCGAGATTCCGAGGGTAAAAATTTAGACCGCGTACTTTAGCATAGATTTATATTAAGTATTAGTGTTCTAATCAAACGTGACATGTATCTAGGTATCGACAAGCGGGAAAGTATAGTTCTCACCGTAATCAGGTGTGTAATTTCACACTTATCTCATGGGTTAGATGTTATACCGTTATTAAGCATTAGACTAATAATCGCAAAGTTGGTAAAATCGAAAAAATATGGTTTATTAACATTTTAGTGTAAGTGCATGAAATCAGTATTAAAATCGTGAAAGTTACGAAATCGCTCTTAATGGGCTAATTTGATAAAAAGTGATATATGGGCCTCATGTGTTAATGGGCCATTTTGATATATTGCTTAATGGGTCTTCTCGATAGATTGCTTAATGGGCCTTTTTGATAGATCGTTATATGGGCCAATTTGTTATATTGTTTAATGGGCAAAATTGTGCAATGGGACAAATTTTATTATGGGCCTGATGTTAAAATTATCATATGAATAAATTGTTGTGCATTGTATAAACATGATTGCATGGGTTGGGATATTTTGTTGAAGAGAAGAAGGCTTCGTGCCCAGTTTAAATGGCTTAAATGCCTGCGTATTAATGGCCACTGGCCTGCGAATTAAATGGCTTAATGCCTGCGATTGGTGTGTTGGCGAGGTGGGTTGACTTGATCCCCACAGGTGTGCTGGTTGGTACGGGTGGTGTATAGCGGATGGAAATTTAGGCTTGGTTGGAATTGCATTTCATATGCATTTTTATTTATTATATTGTTATATTCGTAAATGGGCTCAAGCCCAATTAAATGCTTTAATGGTTTGGCCCAGTGAACTTGGTAAGTGGGTTACACACTGAGTTCTAAGTGACTCACCCCGTTTCCTTTACCCTTCTCAGGTAACGATCAGTAATGGAGGCTTGGGCCGGGGATGACTTCGTGGGGGCCATACTTCAAATAATGGTTTTTATGAGCTTTGAACTACTCTTAAGTATTTTTATTTAATTCTTATTTCAGTGTGATGTAATAAGGCCTCTGGTATTATTTTTATGGATTTAATTTCGTGGATGGATTTTAATTACGTTTTTGATACTTAAATGGGACTATTTTATTTTTATAAATATTTTCTTTAATTTACGTATAAGGGGGTTTTTCTTAAATATCATTATCTCGTAAAATTTTCTGTAAAAACCCTTTTATAAATTTTGATTTCAAATTCCTTTTTAAACTCTTTTAAACTTCTTTAAAAATTTAACCAATTATTTTTCTAAGATCAAATTATAAACTCTTATGTCTTAAAATCATAGATTTTAAATTAACCTCGGTCTTTGATAAACTCCAATTCCAAAATAGTTTTGAGGATTTGTTTTTTTAAATCATTAGATAGATGTAAATTCGTTTTGTGTAGCATACCAAATCTGGTCTTAACGCATAGACCGGGTTTGGGGTGTTACATTTATTGTCCTTATACCAAAGGAGAATAACCCAAAAGATATTAGTTATTATTGTTCCCCAAACTTATGTATTGTTGTTTATAAGGTTATCACTAAAATCCTAGTGAGAAGGCTTAAACCGATCCTTAGTACCTTGATTTCCCCGTCCCAAAATATTTTTGTGTAAGGAAGATAAATTAGTGATAATATCATCCTTTGCTCAAAATTATTGGGCCAAATTAAGAAAAAGAATAAGGGTAAGGGCATTCTTGGTTTGTTAAAGCTCTATATTAATAAAGTTTATAATAGACTGAGTTAGAATTTTATTAAGGCAGTTTTAGTTGCAAGTGGATTTGATGAGAAGTGGGTCAACTTTACCCTAACAGGCATCTCTTTTGTCTTCTACCAAATTCTTATAAATGGAGCACCCTCAGGTACTATTCTCCCAAACAGTTGTATTAGGCAAGAGGATCTATTGTCTTCATATTTATTTGTGCTTTGCCAAAACATTCTGTCACTAATGATTAACAAAGAAAAAGATGAAAAGAATATTCAAGGACTTGAGGTTGGGAGAAGAAGCACCCCAATTTTGTACCTCATGTTTGCAGACGATAGTTACCTGTTTTTCAAGGTAAATAGATACTTCTATTTTCATATTAAAAGAATTTTTGACACTTTTTGAAAATGTTAAGGACTCCAAATTAATTATGATAAGTTTGACATTCTTTAAAGTAGAAATTACCACCCAAAATTCAAACGAATGTTTAAGAACTTTCTCTATGTAAAAGTGACAAAAGAAGGGGTTAAATATCTACTGATGAAACTTGGACTACAAAATACAAAGATCAACTCTTTTCAACCTTTCCTAAGTAAAATGGGAGTGAAACTAGCACAATAGAAAGCCAGAACCCTTGGCCATGGAGGAAAACTAACATTAATTAAATCACTTTCGTCAATTATTCCCATTTCTCAGATGTCTTGCTCCCACACACCAAATAATGTATGTGATAAGATGGATCGAATTATACGTCAATTTTGTTAGGGTGATGAAAAGGAGAAAAGGAAAAATCATTATCTTAATTGGGAAAAATTGTGCGTGGATAAGAAACGAAAAGGTCTAGGAACAGGAAGAATGAAAATTATGAATAATGCTCTTCTTGCAAAATAAGCTTGGAGAATCATTAACAATTAAAGTTTTCTCATGAAGGAAATGTTAGTTAAGAAATATTGCCAAGATAATGACTTTCTCCACTATGAAGCAAAAAAGGGAAACTCATGGTTATAGAAGAGCATTGTGTATAGAAAAGAAAAAGTTAAACAAGGGTTTATATGGAAAAGATCAAACCGAATTCGAGGAGTCTAAAGTATAGATAAAAGTCAAAATGAAGATGTAAAGGAAATGATTCACAATTCAACTATTAACAGATGGAAAGATGAAAGTCCTATTTTTATGGAAATTCAATCTAAATGGTAATTTCTCAGTTAAACCAGCCTATTTTGAAAAGTTCAAGAAAAGAAGGAGCAATGGCAAGAGGCAAATAATGTTCAGATTAACAAAAGTGATTGGAAAATGTTGTGGTCGAGTAAATTGTCTTTCAAATTACCATTTTCATTTGGAAAAATCCAAATAGTGTTCTTCCATGTACATTGGAAATCCAAAAAAAGGGTTCAGGTGGCAAACTTGGGGAGATTTCTCTTCAAGATTAGATTCTTTCAATGATAATAAGAACTAAATCAAGTAGGGAAGAAGGAAATGATATATTAACAAATTTTACATATATCTTATGGAACATATGGACCCTTAGAAATAAAGTAATTTTTGAAGATAAATCCCTAAATCCTGTTAATATGATTAAACTTGACTCAGAACAAGCAAATCAAACCTTTAGAGCTTATGAGGAGTGGATAGACCCAAAGGCTAAAAGACAGGTCAAGGTTGACATGAAACCTATTAACACTTTAACAATGGATCACAAAATCTTTATCTCTTGGGAAAAAAGGCACATCAAAGATTGGCATGCTCATCCTATTCCAAACACCTAACTTTAGAATAAGGGAAATAATTCGGGAATGACTCGATCAAGTGTAAGGAGTCAAAATCAAATTGCTAATTGCTCATTGTGTTCTGATGGTAGCTAGTTGAAGGGGTACTACCTCAACAAACTTCTGAACTAAGGATAAATTCGTAAGATCAATTATTGAAGGTAGAAGGTCCATATTAAGTGGGAAATCCAACCAATTTGGGAAGATATAGCTGTGTTGCGGAATCTATTTAGCCATGTATGTAACAACCCAAACCCGACCCAAACACTACGACCGAATTTAGTGTGCTACAGAGAAAATGCTTTGTAAAACTTCTTAAAACCGATTTGAGTTTTTGATAAAAATAGTGTCTTTGTTTAAAACAGTTGAGGTATATGAAAACCAGACTTAGGTGTATTTATTAAGTCAAGTTGTTACATATTTTAAAAGTACCCGATGGCACGATAAAACATTTTGCGTACAATTTGAGAAAAACATGTGTACTTGTTTTAATTTCATGAAAATAGTTTAATCAAAAATATTCAAAACATGTAAAAATAATAAAAATAATCCTAGGTGGCCTTATTACAACTTGATTGAAAACAAAACCAACAATAAAGAAAAATAAACTAAGATTCAAAGTTCATTAAATCTAATTCCACTGCATGGCCACCTCGAGTCCATCCGGCTCCTCATCCGCGATCTACGGGTCACCTGAAAAGATAAGAGAGAAGGTGAGTCACCAAGACTCAATGTGTAACCCTTCCCCCGGTTAAATGCCACATCATACACAATTTATAATAAATTAACATGCACTAAATCATGCACCCAACCTAACCATCCGTATCACCTTTCTCTACCCCGTGTGGTACCAAACCACCGGTGGTGCCAAACCACCGTGACTTATAGTCACAATGTCCGTCAATACTTGTGGTGCCAAACCACTTTGACCAAGTCACAATCCAATGATGGGGCCAACCCATCATGTGATACCAAATCACCGGCGTCCAATCCCGTAATGTAAATCGTGGGGCCAACCCACTGTGGTGCTAAGCCACTGGGACGAGACGCTATGAGGTGCCAAACCTCTGGAGGTGCCAAACCTATGGTGACCGTAATCACAATGTGGTACCAAACCACTGGTGTCCGTCGACACGAATATCACTGCCCCCTCCTCTCATCAACCCACATCAATTAATCACATGCATATACAAAATTCATGCTAATAGATTTATTTAACATCATCTAACAGATTTAACATCGGCCATATGTCTTAAGTCACACATACCAAATGTGTCATGCTTTCCAAAAGCATCGTAAAATAATCTCATAATCAACAAGGACTTACCTGTATCCTTGCTTATACCATTCATGGTATTCAATCCAAATCTACATAGATCCGATTAGCACACAATAGATTTAGTACAGTTATTAATCATAAAGTGTGTATGTACACACCTGTCACCAACGTTATCTCTAAATCCCGGAAAGACAATCGGCCACCCTCAATATCCTTGCTCCTATATTCGGCCAAACACTAGGTTAGTGCCCTGGTCTATTCGGCCAAACCAAATTAATTAAAAAGGGCTCCTTGTGAGCCCAAAACCTTACCCAAATGTCTTTGAATACTAGCCACCACCCTCAAAGTGCTTCTGCTTCCCTAAATCGGCAATTATTAAGTTAGTAGCCTTCGGCTTAATCGAATACCAAAATAGAAATAGATCCTTACCACCTTACCCCAAAACCGATTGATCAAAGATGATGGACTCACTTGCTCACTTCCAAATCCCGAAGGCCCTATAACAAATCGATTTCAACATGTGATTTAGCACCCTTAACAACAACGATTCTTTAAATTGGCTCTTACCAACATCCAAGTCGACAGAGAATGGGAAAAGAAAGAAATAGATTCGGCTTACCTTTCAAATTGATTTAAGAAAAGCCTCCACCTTTGTCTAATATTCGGCCAAACTACACCAAATAGGCGAAGGAAAATCGGCACACCAAGGGAGTAGATTCGGCTAATACAATCAAAAAAGAAAAGAGGAAAAATCGACTATGGTTGCTTAAGATTCGGTTTGAGTGGAAAAAGAAAGGTTGAAGAAAAAGTGGAATAGGAGTTTCGGCTAAGGGTTTTGAGAGAATGGAAAAAAATAAAAGAAAAATCAAAGATGGAAGAGGTTGGGAATTTCGGCTAATAGCAAAAGAAAAAGAGAAGGAAACCAATTGAAGAAATCGCACTCTCCCTTACTACTTGCCGTCCCACTCCTATCAATAAGGAGTTCAAACTTTGGCCAACTCCCCAATTCACTCTAAGCCAATAATTTGAATTAATTCAAAATAATTTGAATTAATCACAAGGCTATTTTTTCCTATGCCAACTATCATACTTTAATCCCATAATAGTCCATCCAATAAAAATACTAATATTATCCCTTTTTATCTTATTATCTAAAAAGAGTTCAAAGAGAGAAAATCTCTCCTCTCTATGCCGCCCATGCTAAAGAGCAAAAAGGAAATTTTCACGACTCGAACACAGGCTCTCCCTTGCTCATAGTGGCGTCACTTTCAGCTCCTAAGTGGCCCTCCTTTTGCCACTTTTCCAAGGCCATTTTTGTGTCAAATAATCCTTCATTTATTCTTGTAACCCCTACTTACTAAGGCTCCCTACCTTTAAGGCTTCCAAATAAAATTTTCTTCTATTCCGAGCCTACTCAAGACCCCCAATTAGGCCTTCTCATACTATGAATACATCACAGCAAGTCAAACACAAGAGAAATAATTCAATTCCAAATAACCCCAATTTTAGGATGTTACAGTTCTACCCCCCTTAAAAATAATTTCGGCCTCGAAATTACCTGATTAGAAGAGGTGGGGGTATTGCTGCCGCATCACATCCTCGGGTTCCCACGTAGCTTCCTCTGTACCATGGTTTTGCCAAAGCACTTTCACCAAGGGCACTAACTTCCTACGCAAAACTTTGACATCTAGGTCCAAGATCTGCACTGGTTCTTCCTCGAAAGATAAGTCCGTGTTCACCTAAATCTCAGCCACTGGCACAACGTGTAATGGATCTGACCGATACCGTCTCAGCATCGACACATGAAAGACATCATGAATCTGGCTCAACTCTGCCGGCAGCTCGAGCTGATAAGCTACCGGTCCTACTCGCTTTACAACTGTATATGGGTCGATGAACCTTGGGCTTAGCTTCCCTTTCCGTCCAAATCTCAACACCTTCTTCCAAGGTGACACCTTCAAAAAGACTTTATCTTCTACCACATACTCCATTTCTTTACGCTTAAGATCAGCATATGACTTCTGTCTATCTGACGCTTCCTTAAGACGAGCCCGAATCACTTTAACTTTATCCTCGGTTCACACCAATTTTGACCCAAAACTCGCTGCTCACCCAACTCCGTCAAAAACGTAGGAGTACGGCATTTCCGTCCATACAGTGCTTCGTATGGTCCCATCTGAATACTCGCTTGAAAACTATTGTTATAAACGAATTCCGCCAATGGTAGATACTCCTCCCAACTTCCACTGAAATCCAACACACACCCTCTCAACATATCCTCCAAGATCTGTATAACCCTTTCCGATTGCCCGTCGGACTGTGGATGGAAAGCTGTGCTAAAATCCAATCGTGTACCCAACGCCTGATGCAGCGCTCTCCAGAACCTTGACGTGAACCTCGGATCCCTATCCGAGATAATTGATACTGGCACACCATGCAATCTTACTATTTTTGACACATATAACTTTGCTAGCTTTTGGAGAGAATAATCCATTCTCACTGGTATGAAGTGAGCTGACTTAGTCAGACGGTCTACAATCACCCAAACTGCATCCTTCTTACTGAACGTGAGGGGTAGCCCACTGACGAAATCCATAGTGATCCTATCCCATTTCCATTGAGGGATCTTCACTGGTTAAAGTAACCCTGATGGCAACTGGTGTTCAGCCTTAACCTGCTGACACGTCAGACATCTTCCTACGAACTCAGTTACCTCATGTTTCAACCCCGCCACCGTAATCAAGCTTCCGTAAATCCCCATACATCTTACTACCTCCAGGATGCATAGCGTATGGGCTGTTATGTGCATCTTGAAGAATTCTTTACCTCAACTCCACATCCTTCGGCATACAAGGCCGCCCTAGAAAACATAGTACGCCATCCTCAGTCTAACTATACCCTTTCAACCCACCATCTTGCACTTGCAACCTTCGAGCATTCAAGCTATCATCCATCAATTGCTTTTCCTTAATCTCCTCGATCCAAGTTGGCTTAACTTGTAGCTCTGCCAAAAGACTTCCATCGTCATATAGACTGAGGTGAGCGAACATCACTCTTAAGTTTGTCACGACCTTCCGGCTCAACGCGTCAGCCACCACGTTAGCCTTGCCTGGATGGTATTCTATTGAACAGTCGTAGTCCTTCAACAGTTCAATCCATCGACGTTGCCTTAAATTTAGATCCTTCTGAGTCAAAAGGTACCTCAAACTTTTGTGATCCGTATAGACTATCGACTTCTCCCCATACAAGTAATGCCTCTATATTTTAAATGCGAAGACTACTGCTGCTAACTCCAAGTCGTGAGTTGGATAGTTAACCTCATGCGGTCTTAACTGACGGGACACATAGGCCACTACCTTCCCTTCCTGCATCAACACACATCCCAAACCTGTATGGGACGCATCACGATGAGATCAGAAACAACTTCCCGCTTCAGCTATACGTAACCGGAGCTTCCGTCAGAATCTTCCTTAGCTTATCGAAACTTTCTTGCTGCCCCTCCGACCAAACAAATGGAACTCCCTTCCTTAATAACTTCGTCAACGGCGCTGCAATTAAAGAGAATCCTTCCACAAATCTCCGATAGTACCCTGCTAAACCCAGAAAACTTCGAATTTCCGCCACTGACCTAGGCGGTTTCCAATCCAACACCGCTTCAATCTTGCGAGGGTCTACTCTAATCCCTTCAGCTGACACTATGTGACCTAAGAAAGCCACCTCCCTAAGCCAAAATTCGCACTTACTGAATTTGGCGCATAACTGCTTCTCCCTCAGTACTTGTAGAACTATCCGCAAATGCATATCATACTCCTCCTCCGTCTTTGAATAGACCAATATGTCGTCTATAAATACCACGACAAATTGATCCAAATACTACTGGAACACCCTGTTCATTAAGTCCATAAAGGCTGTCGGCACATTAGTCAACCCGAATGGCATCACCAAGAACTCGTAATACCCATACCGAGTTCGGAATGCCGTCTTGTAAACATCAACTTCCTTCACCTTAAGTTGATGATAGCCTGACCTAAGGTCTATCTTCGAGAACACCGATGCACCCTTCAGTTGATCAAACAAGTCATCAATCCGAGGCAACGGAAACTTGTTCTTGATTGTTAACTTGTTTAGTTAACGGTAATCGATACACATCGTCATTGAACCGTCCTTCTTCTTGACGAACAACACCGGTGTTCCCCACGGAGATATACTCGGTCGTATAAACCCTCTATCCAAGAGCTCCTGAATTTGAGCCTTCAGCTCCACCAATTCCTTTGGTGCCATTCGGTAAGGTGCTATAGACACAGGTGCCGTTCCGGGTAGCAGGTCTATACCGAATTCAACTTCCCAATCTGGAGGCAGACCTGGAAGTTCTTCCGGGAACACATCAGCGAATTCCCCTACCGTTCGAACCTTCTCAACTGCTGACTCCTTAGCCTCCAAGGCACATATCCGAACCAAAAACGCCTTACAACCCTTCTTGACCATCTTCTCAGCCTTCAAAGTAGACACCACATTGGATAGGTAATCTCTTCTATTACCTATCATGACCACTTCATCACCCTCAGCCATCTTAAGAACCATGCGCTTAGCAGCGTAATCCAATCTCGCCTAATACTTAACCAACCAGTCCATTTTAAGGATCAAATCGAACTCCCCCAAACGGTAGTTCCATCAGATCGGCCACAAACACTACCCCTTGGAGTTCTAGGGGTACATCTCTATAAAGTTTGTTTACGACTACAGAGTGACCTAAAGGACTAATTACAGTCATCTCCCTAGAAGCAGTCTCAGAGTCTAAATTCATAGTCTCTACCACACTACTAGCAACGTATGAATGCGTCGAACCCACATCAATTAAGGCAACATATGGAAGACCAATAATTAGGAACGTACCGGTTATGACGTCCGGTGCGTCACCCTCCTCGCGACGCCTCGCTGCATAAACTAAGCCAGGCTGCCTAGCCTCTGTGTTGCCAGCACTTCTGCCCTAAATTCCGCGACCTCGATTAGGACCATTGCCTCCTCTACCATTACCATGACCCTTCTGCGGTCCCACATTTCTATCCTGAGTACGGTTCTACCCCTCTAGCTGATTCTTAACTAACTTCCAAGGACAATCCCTTACACGGTACTCCAGAGACCCACATTCAAAGCAACCCCTCTCACCGGTCCAACAACCTCCCCAATGTGACTTCCCACATCGATTACACTGAGCTGGTCTCTGATTAGTAGCCATGGGCCTTCCTGCCTGATTCGGCCCACTCTGCCTAGCCCTTTTCTGAACATTACCACCTGACCCAGACGACCCAAAGCCTCTCTTCTGCTTGTTCCTATCATAATGCTGTCTCACAGACTCCTTGACCCCTTTGGCTACCTTAGCCTTTTCCACCAGAACAGCAAACTCACGCTCCTGCTGCGGAGCAATCAATAACCTTAACTCATCCCTAAGTCCGTCTTCAAAACGGACGCAACAATCATGCTCGGTTGACACAATCCCCCGAGCATAGCGGCTCAGCCTCAAGAATTCTGCCTCATACTCCGACACTGACTTATTTCCTTGTACCAACCCCAGAAAAGCTTTTCTCTGCGCGTCAGTGTAACTGGTACCCACATACTTCTTCTGATAAGCAGTTTTAAAGTACTCCCAAGTCAGATCATCTGCCGTAGCACCATCCCGAACCGTGAGCCACCATTGATATGACTCATCCTTTAGAAGCGACACCGCCCCTTTTAACTTCTCCTCATTGGTCAGATCGAGATCGTCCATGATCCTCTCAGTCGACTCTAACCAGTATTCCGCTGCACTGGGTGCCACGCCCGATACACCCCAGAATACCTCAGCTCCGTTAGATCGGAGTCGCTCGGGAATAGATTTTCGAGCTCCCATTCCTCCATTAGCACCAGCCACCATCTCGAGGACTCGCAACACAGCTTGCGATACTGCCTTACCCCCCGTCTGATCCTGATCCTCAGCTCCAAAAGTTGGGGGTGGTGGTGGCGGTACTTCATTTTCAGAACCCTGACCCGACCTAACGGGTTCTGACACGGTCATCCTGCATCTACCGCGTCCACGACGTCCACATCCTCTAGAACTCATTCTAACTACCGCGCTTTAATCTGATTAAGAAATTTTTATGGACTAGAGACGGTTCCACTTGCTTACTCGCGAAGAAATTTTATGAAAAGTTTAATAGGAAATTTTTCGATCAAACAAAGTTTCAAGTTCTCTATCCTAGTTCACACAGAGAGGAACATCCATTCCCGAATATCCTTCATACTTATTCACTCTTCGGACATTTCTGTCCTGTTTCTATCCCAGGGGTATTTTCGTCATTTTTTTACAGGGGTATTTTCATAATAAAAGAAATTTTAAAACTTTAATAAATCAAAACATTTCGAAATTTTCCAAGACTGAAGGGTATTTTTGAAATTTTCACAAATTAAAGGTATAGCAAAATTTTTTTGTGAACCAGGGGTATTTTGGTAATTTTGTCAATCAAGGGTAATTTTGTAAATTTAATAAATCAGGGATATTTTAATAGTTGTAAAACTTTGAGGGTTCCTTTTTGAGAGTTTCCTTTGTTAAAACGATGATGTTGCAAAAATTTTAGAACTTAGGGGCATTTCGGTAATTTTGCAAGTTGAGGGCATTTTTGAAATTTTCCAAAACCAAAGTATTTTTGATAATTTGCAAAGTAGGGTTGCTGGATATTTATAAAATAATGATACTTTGGGCAGAACCATTGAGTAGTTGGTATCTTATGAACCAAGGGCATTTTGGTAATTTTACCCCTAAGGGCATTTTTGTAATTTCTACAAATCGACAATTTTTCTGGAAAAAGTTGTAAAGAGGGTTGTTCTCAACTTTGAAAGAGTGATTTTTAAAGTTCTGAAAAACTCGGGTTGGGTGGTTTCTTCTTTAAAGAAAACATGGCTAGTTCCCTTTCGGGTTTTAGTCATTATGTTTTAGCCTATGACCGAGCCCTCTTGGTCAGGGTGAACCAAAGCTACGCACTGTGGGGATTCGAGTAGAGAGGAGGTGAGTCACGTGGATCGCTTAAGTACCAAGCTCCCACCAAACCATTCCTGAGACATGCGCATGCAGGTTGCCACACCACCGAGCCCTCTCTGAGTTAGGGTGAACTGGCTACGCACAGTGTAGGATACCTGCGAAGAGGAGGTGAGTCACTAGGACTGCTTAAATACCAGGCTCTTCCGGATCCAATCCTAGACATGCGTACAGGGATTACCACACCCTAGCTCATTGACTTAGCCATAGGTTGGTTTAGTTCATTAAAGCTTATGTTTTGTTTGTGTTTGAGTAGTCTAATCCAAGGGTTCAAGTTCCTATAAGTCTATTCTACGTTCCAGGCCTACCCATTCTACAAGTAATAATTCACAGAGAAGTCCAGAGGTACTTATCTGGGCGGATTGGTGCCGGAGACTCGGAGCCATGCTATTCCAAAAACCAAAAATACTTCAAAAAGGCCTATCAAATCATTTTGGGCCTTGGGCCCCCACAGCCAAGCTTTGAACTAGGCTCTGATACCAATTTTGTAACAACCCAAACCCGGCCCAAACACTACGACCGAATTTGGTGTGCTACAGAGAAAATGCTTTGTAAAACTTCTTAAAACCGATTTGAGTTTTTGATAAAAATAGTGTCTTTGTTTAAAACAGTTGAGGGATATGAAAACCATACTTAGGTGTATTTATTAAGTCAAGTTGTTGCATATTTTAAAAGTACCCGATGGCACGATAAAACATTTTGCGTACAATTTGAGAAAAACATGTGTACTTGTTCTAATTTCATGAAAATAGTTTAATCAAAAATATTCAAAACATGTAAAAATAATAAAAATAATCCTAGGTGGCCTTATTACAACTTGATTGAAAACAAAACCAACAATAAAGAAAAATAAACTAAGATTCGAAGTTCATTAAATCTAATTCCACTGCATGGCCACCTCGAGTCCATCCGGCTCCTCATCCGCGATCTACGGGTCACCTAAAAAGATAAGAGAGAAGGTGAGTCACCAAGACTCAATGTGTAACCCTTCCCCCGGTTAAATGCCACATCATACACAATTTATAATGAATTAACATGCACTAAATCATGCACCCAACCTAACCATCCATATCACCTTTCTCTACCCCGTGTGGTACCAAACCACTGGTGGTGCCAAACCACTGGTGACTTATAGTCACAATGTCCGTCAATACTTGTGGTGCCAAACCACTGGTGACCCGAAGTCACAATCTAATGATGGGGCCAACCCATCATGTGATACCAAATCACTGGCGTCAATCCCGTAATGTAAACTGTGGGGCCAACCCATTGTGGTGCTAAGCCACTGGGACGAGACGCTATGAGGTGCCAAACCTCTGGAGGTGCCAAACCTATGGTGACCGTAATCACAATGTGGTACCAAACCACTGGTGTCCGTCGACACGAATATCACTGCCCCCTCCTCTCATCAACCCACATCAATTAATCACATGCATATACAAAATTCATGCTAATAGATTTATTTAACATCATCTAACAGATTTAACATCGGCCATATGTCTTAAGTCACACATACCAAATGTGTCATGCTTTCCAAAAGCATCGTAAAATAATCTCATAATCAACAAGGACTTACCTGTATCCTTGCTTGTACCATTCATGGTATTCAATCCAAATCTACATAGATCCGATTAGCACACAATAGATTTAGTACAGTTATTAATCATAAAGTGTGTATGTACACACCTGTCACCAACGTTATCTCTAAATCCCGGAAAGACAATCGGCCACCCTCAATATCCTTGCTCCTATATTCGGCCAAACACTAGGTTAGTGCCCTGGTCTATTCGGCCAAACCAAATTAATTAAAAAGGGTTCCTTGTGAGCCCAAAACCTTACCCAAATGTCTTTGAATACTAGCCACCACCCTTAAAGTGCTTCTGCTTCCCTAAATCGGCAATTATTAAGTTAGTAGCCTTCGGCTTAATCGAATACCAAAATAAAAATAGATCCTTACCACCTTACCCCAAAACCGATTGATCAAAGATGATGGACTCACTTGCTCACTTCCAAATCCCGAAGGCCCTATAACAAATCGATTTCAACATGTGATTTAGCACCCTTAACAACAGTTGCCGAAATTGGCTCTTACCAACATCCAAGTCGACAGAGAATGGGAAAAGAAAGAAATAGATTCGGCTTACCTTTCCAATTGATTTAAGAAAAGCCTCCACCTTTGTCTAATATTCGGCCAAACTACACCAAATAGGCGAAGGAAAATTGGCACACCAAGGGAGTAGATTCGGCTAATACAATCAAAAAAGAAAAGAGGAAAAATCGACTATGGTTGCTTAAGATTCGGTTTGAGTGGAAAAAGAAAGGTTGAAGAAAAAGTGGAATAGGAGTTTCGGCTAAGGGTTTTGAGAGAATGGAAAAAAAATAAAAGAAAAATCAAAGATGGAAGAGGTTGGGAATTTCGGCTAATGGCAAAAGAAAAAGAGAAGGAAACCAATTGAAGAAATTCGGCACTCTCCCCCCCTTACTTGCCGTCCACTCCTATCAATAAGGAGTTCAAACTTTGGCCAACTCCCCAATTCACTCTAAGCCAATAATTTGAATTAATTCAAAATAATTTGAATTAATCACAAGGCTATTTTTCCTATGCCAACTATCATACTTTAATCCCATAATAATCCATCCAATAAAAATACTAATATTATCCCTTTTTATCTTATTATCTAAAAAGAGTTCAAAGAGAGAAAATCTCTCCCCTCCTATGCCGTCCATGCTAAAGAGCAAAAAGGAAATTTTCACGACTCGAACACAGGCTCTCCCTTGCTCATGGTGGCGTCACTTTCAGCTCCTAAATGGCCCTCCTTTTGCCACTTTTCCAAGGCCATTTTTGTGTCAAATAATCCTTCATTTATTCTTGTAACCCCTACTTACTAAGGCTCCCTACCTTTAAGGCTTCCAAATAAAATTTTCTTCTATTCCGAGCCTACTCAAGACCCCCAATTAGGCCTTCTCATACTATGAATACATCACAGCAAGTCAAACACAAGAGAAATAATTCAATTCCAAATAACCCCAATTTTAGGATGTTACAATGTAGGTATAGGCAAATTTTATACTGAAGCTTTGAATTGTGTTGGTAATGAGGCAATTGAAGTGCTTCAATCTTATTAATTGTTTGTTTTTCTTTTCTTGTTAATTTTGATTTATAAAATTTGTTCCATGTATCAAAAAAATTGGTGGTTGTATTGTTGACTTTGCTAGTGGATCATTTCCCTAGGTGTGACCCTACACACGTAGTTGTAGAAACAATTTAAAATTGGGTTTCAAAATTACTAAAAGGTCATAAACTTATTTTTCTAGGTATGATTATTTTGATTCTAAGGTTTAACTATTAATCAATTTAATTTTAGAATTGGAATTTCAAAAGGGGATAAATTGACTCCTTACTTAAATTTTCAAAAAAATTCAATTAAATTAAGGGTAAACTACCCATATAGTCCTTCTAAAATTACCTTATTCCTTTTTTGGTCATATTTCCAATAAAACCTAAAGGAAAAGCAAAAATAAATTTATTAGTGGTGTCATTGATGTGTCAAGCGTTTGTGTTCTAAAATTACCTCACCTAGTATATATACCTCATCCCCGACAAAAAATCTGTTTCTGTTGAAGTTTTTTATTTTTGTTGAAGTTTTTGGTTTCTGCTGAAGTTGAGAAAAAAGAAGAAAGATTTGTGTTTTAGACTTCAAAAATCAAGTTTGAGTTTATAAGGTTAGTTTGTAATTATTTTATGTAATTATATTTTTATTGATAGGAGCTAATATTTTTTTAAAATAAAAACTAGTTTTTTATCTTTAATTTGTTTTACATATTCAATATCAAAGACGAATAATCAATTTTTCGTATACACTCATTTCGATGGGTAATTTTACAAAAAAAAATAGTTGGTTGTATGTTTGAATCTCGCTAACAAATAGGAAAAAGGTTTAATAAGATTGAAAAAGTCAATGATATGAAACTAGTGCAAAAATTGCTCGACGTTGTGGGAGAAGGAGGTCCAGACTATTCTACAAATTTTCAATTTTGTTAAATTAGTGTAAATTTATGGATATAGAACTGTAAATGATGAAGACGTGGAGACTATGATTGCACTTTATTGCTCGACTGAGAATGTGAACATTGAACTAGTTGAGTTGTTTGCTGAGTTAGTAGATGTGGAGCCGATTCAAAATGTCACTCTATTAAGTCAATAATATGGAGTTCAAGACCCGTGTACGCAGGTTTCAAGAGCACATGTCAATAAGCAATCGTCTATACATAGTTTGGATTTGATCTGAATGTTGGATGGGCAAAACAGTGCTATTATGGAGCGACATTGACATTGGCTGAAAATTCACACCATGCTCTGACTATCTATAACAACCCTAATACGAGTCTTCGTTTACAGATACACCCGATGGTGATTGAGACTGATGCAGATGGTGAAAAAGGACCAGATAATGATGGTTGCTCTGATTACAAAGGTGAATATTTCAGTGGCGTTGATCTAGATGAGGTCTCGGATGATATTGATAACAAAGGCGCAAACGCTAATGAAAATGTATACGCCCCTTCAATTGGGAACCTGAGTTGTGGGATTATCATACGCAATGGCCTTAAGGCCTACATGTTGAGCGTAGATCCCAATGAAACGCATGCATCCGAGTTCCCTGAGTACCTAGATATAGTAACTTCTCATTGGTTAGTAGCAGATTCTGAATCAAAAGAGTTGTTCGTCAGCCAACAAAATGCAAACAAGTAGGACTACATATTTGGCATCAGGCAGTATAGCATGAAGGTGTCTGTGGACTATAAAGTTGATTTATATAAACTAACATTAAATGTTTTGGACTGTTGGAGGTCTGCAGAAGGGTGCAACTGGTAGGTACAAGCTGCATTTATCTAGAGGTCACAATTGTGGGGGAGTCAAAATTTTGTTGGGCCTCATACATGCACTATAGCATTGATGATACAAGACCATTGAAAATTTGATGCAAAAACAATCTGAACTACATCATGCCTTTGGTGAAAGATATGCTCACCATTCATGTATCGGTCCTTATTGCTGGCATGTAAGCCCGGTTCCAATACAGAGTGTTATATAGGAAAGCATGCTGGGATAAACAGATAGCGATGGAGTAGTTTTACAAAGATTGCGATGCATCATACAACAAACTCCAAGGGTGGTTAGCCCCGATGCATGAGTACATGCCGGAGGTTGTGGTTGACTTGCAAAAGCTGTCTTTTTATGGCCCGAAGACCAACTACAACTAGGGAAAAAAAATTACACTGCTTATTCTGGACGTTCAATCCATGCATTAAGACATTTTCCAATTGCAAGTCACTTGTGCAAGTTGATGGGACTTGGATATATGGGAAATATAAGCAAATGCTTCTTATTATGGTTGCACGAGATGGTAATCAAAATGTACTACCAATAGCGTTTTCCATTGTAGAGTTTGAGAACATAGAATTATGACAATTTTTCCCGACGAACTTATAGAGGTATGTTTTTAGACAAGACAACATTTGCATCATTTTCGATAGATTGAAGGGGCTAGTTCTCACGATTAGGCATTTTGGTGTTTCGTGGAGATTCGTCTACTACATTTGCTACATTATGGTTAACTCTATAGGGACTTCAAGAATGCGAATTGGTGCAAACAAGTCGTGAACATAGGTAATTATTGGTTTCATATTTTTTTAATCTTTTGAAAACATTTATAAAATAAAAGGAACATAACATGCCTTATCAAAAAAACATACGTAGGGTATGAGTTAGAACAACAGTATTTCATATAGAGGTTAATGAGGCTTTAGGCTGATATGAATGGTGAAACAAATCATAATTTACAGGAGTGGTTTAGTATCATGAAGCCGTGGCAATAGGCTCAAAGTTTTGATGATGGGTCTCGATATGGTCATATAACCACCAGCTAGTAGAGGTTATTAACTCCGTCTTGAAGCATACACGTCATCTAGCAATTTTATATGTTTTCTCAGCTACGTTCTACTAGCTGGCAACTTTGATGCCAATAATAGGGTTCAAACAAGTAAAGTAGGTGGAGGTAGGACACGTGTACTGTGAGGAATTTAGGAAGGTAATAGATTTCAATGCCCAGAGAGAAAGGTCGATGAATGTAGAACTATATTCCCAGCACTTGGAAACTTTCTGGGTGATAGAGTCTACCGGTCGTTGAGCGAGTATCCCAACTAGGCCCTATGAGTAGATCCTCGAAATAGGCAATGCAGTTGTGGAAGGTTCTAGACTATTCGATACCCATGTGCACATATCATTGCAGGATGTATACACACCTCGATATATGTTGAACAATATACCGATGAGGTGTACACACTGGAACACACATTACGTATTTGGGGAAACGAGTTCTCACCTTGCGAGATGTCTCAATATGGGAAGCGTCTCCGCCTACATTTGAGTTGGTCCCAGACTCGAGGCTACGTAGGAAGCCTAGAGGTAGCCTGCACATCACAAGGATTCATGGTGACATAGACTTGAGGGAGACAGTCGAACCAAAATGTTACGATTTGTGCAGAATAGTTGGCCACAATCGAAACAAGTGTCTGTATCAAAACTACTATCTTGAACAATCGTCATGGTCGAGTGGAATATAAATTTATGTACCCTATATTCAGATTTATCTTAAATGTTTTTACCAATTGAACTGACTTTTCCCACTTTTAAAATTGGGCTCAATTGATGAAAAATTTAAGATACATTTGAACTTGGGATACATAAATTTATATTCCACTCGACCATGATGATTGTTCAGGATGGTAGTTTCACCACAGGAACTTGTTTTGACTGTAGCTAACTATTCTGCACAGGCCGCAACATTTTGGTTCAATCATCTCCCTCAAGTTAATGTTACCACGAATCCTTGTGATGTGTGGGCAACCTTTGGGCTTCCTACGTAGCCCCGAGTCTGGGACCAACTCGAATGTAGGCAGAGACATTTCCTATATTGAAACATCCCATAGGGTGGGAACTCGTTTCCCTAAATACGCAATGTGTGTTACAGTGTGTACACCTTATCAATATATTGTTCAACATATATCGAGGCATGTGCTCATGATTCAACGACGTGCACACATAAGCACTGAAGAGTCTGGAACCTCCCATAATCGCACTGCCTATTTCGAAGATCAACTCTGTAAAACCTAGCCAGTATACCTGGTCGATAGACTTTATCACCTGAAAAGATTCAAAGGGTCAAGATTATAGTTCTATATTCACCGAATTCACTCTCTGGGCATTAACATCCATCGCCTTCCTAACCTCATCGCAGTACATGTGTCCCGCCTCCATCTACCTGTTTCAACCCCATTCTTGGCATTAAAGTTGTTAGCTTGTAGAACGTAAATGAAAAAAACAGGTGAAATTGGAAGATGATGTGTACGCTTCCAGATGGAGTTAACGACCTCTACCAAGTTGAAGATCATATAATCATATCGGGACCCATCATTGAAACTTTGAGCCCATTTCCAAGGTTCATATCAACCTAAAGCCTCACTAGCCTCTGTCTGAAACAGTGTTGTTCTAGATCGTACATTATGTATCTATTTTGATAAGACAAATTATGTTCTTTTTAGTTTGTAAATGTATTCAAAATATTAAAAAAATATAAAACCAAGAATTACCTACGTTCACGACTTGTTTACACCAATTTGTATTCTTGAAGTCTCTAAGGAAGTTATGTGGCGGATGTTGTAGACGGATCTCCATGAAATGCCTAACCGCAGCAAGCCCTTTTGATCTATTAGAAAGATGCAAATGTTTTCTTGTCTAGCAACATACCTCCGCAAGTTCGTCGGGAAAAATTGTCACAATTTCATGTTCTCGGAATCCACAATGGCAAACGCTATGGGCAGTACGTTTCGGTTACCGTCTTGTGCAACCGCAATAAGGAGTATTTACGTACATTTCTCATATAGCCAAGTCTCATCAACCTAAACAAGTGAGTTTTAGTGGGGAAAGGTCTTAATCCATGGATCGAATGTCCATAACAAGCAATGGAAAATTATTTTCCCTTATTTTAATTAGTCGTCTGAGCTGTAACATGTTCGAAAAAAATCTAGTTCGAAAATGGTTTTCTTGTTTCCTTTGTTTTTTGAGGGATCTGGGTCAACATTAGTTATGGGTTAAAACAAGCAAAATATTTCATCAATTCACAAACAATTTCACATTATGTTGCTAATTTAATCGACTTTTGCATTTTATTCAATTTAGTCTTAAAAACTATGACTAACATAACTTTCAAATTTAACCTCCAATTTTTATACCGATTTCACTCTCAGCCTAGCTTAACTTTCTATTTCACATTTTTACGACTAAATTTGAAATTTTGTGCATTTTAGTCCCTATTGCACAAAATCATCAATTGACTTTACAATTTAGTCCTTTATCAATTCTAAACTTAAAATCTATCAAAATAACACCTCAAACTCCAAATATTCAACAATGGTAACATACTAAATATTAAACAGTAATGAAAAATACAACATAGGTCAACTAGCTTAAGCTACCAAAATTCCGAAAACATAAAAATTACAAGAAATTGACTAAATTTCACTAACCAAATAAAACTCCAAAAATTGAACTCAATAGCGGAAAGCTTCTTTTCTTCTTCTCCATTTCAGCATGCAAAAGATGGTAAAGGGAAATGTTTTTGTTTTTCTCCACTATCTTTCTTTTCTTTATATTATTATTAACCTAAATTATGTTTTATTATATTTGTTTTTAACTAACAAATTTTATAACCTTTATATATTCTTACCGTCCACTAAGGATTAGGAAGGCATAATTGCCTTTTTAACCCTTACTTAATTTCTAATTAGAAATCCTTTAATAATTTGCACTTTTGCCACTTTTACGATTTAGTCATTTGACGCTAATTAAACATTAATTCAACAAAATTACCTAACTGAAGTTCAACTCGCTTCTAATATAATTCCGTAAATATTTAATAAAAATATTTACGAGCTCGGTTTATGAAAATAGGGTTTCCAAACCACACTTTTCAACACCACTGACTTTCGGGTTGTTTCACCGCTACAACAAAAATGCTCGCAAACCCATCAGTTTTAGGAAGATGCACAATAAAGTCTATTGATACACTTTCCCAAGGGTGTTCAGGATTGGGCAAATATTGTAACAATCCATTTGGACACACAATTGTCTAGGATTGCTTTTGAAATTAGAGTTGCGCAGCAGTAACGTGATGATCAGTTTGGAATGAGAAAATTTTAGATTTTGTGGTTAGGTGAATGATGTGAGATTTCGAGGATGAAATTCTTTTAAGGAGGGTAGAGTTGTCACATCCCAAAAACAGGGTTAGAAGGAATTGGGTTAGTGAAACCAAGAGTGGTCTCGTTCGAATATTTAGTTTTGATTGTGAAAATTATGATAAGTGAATTGATTTAATTTAGTGGTTAAATGTTGTGCTTGTGTGTGAGAGATCCTGTGTTCAAATCCCTTCCCTTGAGATTTTGTTAATTTTTAGTTCAATCCATATCCTTAGTCTTTTGGCTTAAATCTTATTTCTGTGCAAGTTATTATAGAATGAGCTTGTTGGTTAAGTGGTAAGGTGTCAGCTTACCCTATGGTCTTGTGTTTGAATCTTTGTGCGTGCAAATGAAAATTTTCTTTTGTAACTAATCAGATTTAGTGGGGGTAATGGGTAAAAATTTTGATTAATTAAGGATTTATTTCCTAAAAATTCCCCCACTTCCATATCACTTCCCACTTCCCCATCTTTTCTATTTTTATGTTTTCTTTCTTTTTCTTTTTCTTTCTTTTTGTTGATTCTTCTATTCCAAATTTTCTCCTACGATTTCTGGAATTAATTTTTCCATTATGGTGTTCCGTTTTCGGGTGTTTTCCATTGTCGTGTGTTCAGCTTCTGAAATTCGAGTCACATGACATTTTTCAGCAGAATAGGTGCTTTGGGGATGTTGTTTCTGTCAAGAGATTCGGAGTGTGTTGTTGTTTGGTTTATCATAAATAACATCAAGTGTCTGAACTAACTTGATTTATCACTTGAAACTCGAGAAAAATACGAAACAGTGGTTGTTTTCAAAACTGCTTAACGCCACACAACTGTGTGCCAGGTCATATGTGCCACACAGTCGTGTGTGATTTTGTAGCCCACGTAGGTAGGTTGTGTGGGGCACACAACCGTGTGTAATTTTGTAACCCGCATGGGACACAAGGCCATGTGATATCATGCAGGTCGTGTAGGACACATAGCCGTGTGAACTCATGCAGACCGTGTGGGTAGACCATGTTGACCACACGGGCTAGCTTTTTGAGCCGTGTGGGCCACACGACTGTGTGGACCTTTGGTCTAATTTTGAGGCCCAATTAGGGGTTGACTAAGGGACTCGAAATTTGGGTCCTGGGGCATTATGTAGGCCCAAAAAAGCGTAAATGTTAGTAAATCAAACATAGGTAAGTGTAGGAAGTAAGTTAAATAAATTCCGATAAGTATAATAATGCAACATGATCTGCTATAAGTAGGTACGTGAGTTAAGCATGACTATTTTGTAAACCATGTGTATTATTCATATTATGTTATCTATTCTGACAAATTATCCGAGCCAACCATGTAATATGATACGCTATGATTTGTATAAATTATGTGTATGTTACATTTTATATAAAATCTATTTATGTATGCGTGCATACAACCTATGTGATACATATGTATGTTAACAAGATTTTGCATATGTATTGGGGTGGGTTCTGATTTGTTGGAGGAAGTGTTTTCTAATAGTATTACTGTATTTTTGGCGGTTAAATCGCAATATATTTTTGGCAGCTCAGCTGTAACGCCCTAAATTTGGGCCTAGTAGAATTGGGCCCATTGGGCCTTGGGCGGGAGAGCGTTTAAAACTTTTGAGAACGATAGAACGGAACTAATGCAAGTTGGGCCTATTAGGTGAGTGATTTTGGAAGGTTATGGGGCTTCTATGAAGTCCCGAGATCAAACTTGGGCTTTAGAAAAATTTTGGTTTTAGGTGAGTAAAGCCCTAGGAGTTAGTAAGTAGGCTTTAAGAATAAAATATAGAGAAAAATGACACAAAAGGAGTTGTGGTCTAGTGGCAAATGACGCCACATAAGAGAGAAGGGAATGACGCCACACAAGGAAGCAAGGGGTCCAAGGTTCAAGTTCTTAGTGCTTGCATTTTCTTTTGATTTCTTTTTTAAAGGACCTTAGACTTTGGCCATAGACTTATATTTAGTTGCGCATGTTTTAAGACAACAAGGAGCTAGTTGGTAAAGTGGCTAGCGGCGTGGATTATGTTACAAAGGAGTCTGAGTTCGAATTCCATTGCAAGCAAAAAGGGATATTTATTTTGCTAAGTTGGGACGGCCAGAGTTTGTGTTGGAATTAAACTCTGCTGAATGAGGGATCCCACATCGGGAAGCTAGCAAGAGGGAAGGTGAGAAGCTGGCTTTAAATAGAGCAATCTATGAGGAGAGTAAGGATACCTTGGTGGGCGTTTGGGCATAGGAGTGCTCGGAGCGCGGATTAGCAACTTTAGATTCCTATCAGGTGTGTATTTCGCACTACTCTAGCTGTAGAGCGGCAAATGCCTAAATACCGGTCACACGAAAATGGTAGCCACACGAGCGTGCGAGCGCACGTGTAGGGGCTTTGACGCGATAGTTGAGGCCATCATGAGTGTTCTTGTGGGTTAGGCTGTTTGGGCCTCAATGGGCCGAAATGGGCCCTGTATGATTGTGTAGTAAATAGTGAACTGGTCTATGTGAATCTCATATCTGTGGCTAGATTTGGCTAAATAGGCCACGCGAACGTGTGGGTCCATTTGGGCCGGGAATGGGCCTTAAGCCCATTCACATCGTTATCTCTGTTTAGAATACCCTTGGTTTAAATTACTGAAATACCTTTAGTTTACAAATTACTGAAATACCCTTGGTTTACAAATTATTGAAATACCCTTAGTTTACAAATTACTGAAATACCCCTAATTTGGGAAATTACCAAAATACCCTCGATTTGTAAAAATATCGAAATACCCTCGATTTGCGAAATTATCGAAATACTCTTAATTTGTAAAATTATCAAAATAACCCCGATTTACAAAATTACAAAAAAACCCCCGATTTGTAAAATTACTAAAATACCCCGATTTGTAATATTACCGAAATACCCTTTATTTGTGAAATTATCAAAATACCCCTGATTTGTGAAATTACCAAAATACCCTCGGATTGTAAAATTACCAAAAAAACCCTGTTTTGTAAAATTACAGAAATACCCCTGATTTGTGAAATTACCGAGATACCTCAATTTGGAAAATTACCAAAGTACCCCTAATTTGTAAAATTACCGAAATACCCTCGATTTGCAAAATTATCGAAATACCCTCAATTTGTGAAATTATCGAAATACCCCCAGTTTGCAAAATTACCGAAATACCCTCGATTTGTAAAATTATCGAAATACCCTCGATTTGTGAAATTATTGAAATACCCTTGATTTGTAAAATTATCGAAATACCCTCGATTTGTGAAATTACCAAAATACCCTCGATTTGTGAAATTATTGAAATACCCCCAATTTGCGAAATTATCGAAATACCCCTATAAGGTAGAATTACGGAAATACCCTTGAAGGGTAGGATTACCGAAATACCCTTATAGGGTAAATGGCTGTTTTGCCCTTATGGGTAAATGACTGATTTGATCGTGATCGTATGACCGTGTTTTAACCGACTTGATCGTGGGCGTGTGGTGATATCTGTCATTAATATGTGTTGAAATGATCATTCTCGAGCATGGCCATTTTGCATACACGTGTAATGATTGAGCATGACATACACGACATATTATATGGGGTTGGGACATTGATACGGAGGAAGTTCTGATAGGGTCGCACGGGTCGCATGACGACTGTGGATCCAGTATTTATTTGTTAAGGTCGCACGGGTCGCACGCGACGCATCGTGGACCAACGGACGGCTTAAAGTCGCTTAATCAATATGGCTCGTACCAACCTAAATATGGCTCGTGCCATCTTGATTATGGCTTTGTGCCAATCGCATTTACCCATGGCTATGTGCCTAACATATATATTGATGACTCTGTGTCGATCATATTTACCCAAAGCTGTGTGCCGATTATATTACCGTCATTGATGGCTATGTGTCAAACATAATACAGTTACTGATGGCTTTGTGCCAATTGTAATACCGCCATCAAGGCTTAGAGTCAGATATATATGCTTAGCGACCTTGCCGCAACGCTTGAGTAGTGCCCTGTTGGTGCTACCTTTGGAGTGTAGGGATGGGTGGGTTGATATTTATATCCCCACAGGAGTGTAGGGTTGGAAGGGAAATAGAGTGCAGGGTTGGATTTGGGATGGGATGCATCCTCATACTATTACATATTTGTTATGAGATCTGTTATTGGTTTGGGCTAGGCCCAATTGATTCTGTTATGGGTTGTGACCCAAATGATATTGTAGTGGGCTTGGCCCACGTACGCTCTGATTTGTACTGCACTGTTACTGTTAAAGGGCTTTGGCCCAGACTACTTCGAGTTCTATTTCTGTATACTGACTGTTACTCTAGAAAGGGGATTACACACTGAGTTTTCATAAACTCACCCCATTTTTAACTGTGCAGGTAATCCCCAGCCTTAGACGGTTCGGAGCTGCGATGGACTCGGAAAAGACCACATACTGTTTATGTTTTCCATTTTGATTATCTACTTTGAAATATTTTGATTTGGGTTGTAATAAGGCCTTTTAAAGTTTTCGCACTTTAAATTTTAGATTGGTTTTATTTTAATTTATATATGTTAGAAGTAAATCGTAGTTTTTTGAAATGTTAACTGTTTTAAAACAACACTACGTTTTCGCAACATTTTTTAAATGGTTTTACGACTTAATCTTTTCGTAAATCAACGACTTAAGCATAAAACAAAAACCAACACCAAATGTTTTCAAGCATAAAACTGCAAATCACATGAGCTAACAAATTAGATTTCGATTTTCAAATAACTACAACTCTGATAATTTTCCACTGCAAGATTAGGTAACCACTTAAGTATTTCCCATAAGTAAATATATGGTTTTTAAAGAATGACTGTTTTAATACTGGAAATAATCTGCCAACGTTAGTACTTTCAAAACGCATGATTTTGAATGTGAATTATGGGGTTTAAATAAGCGTTTGTTTTTCTAATCATTTATAGGAGTTTTTGCCAAAATTTTATATTTTCTAAACATGCACTAAGTTTGATTTAAAATAAAGCTTTGAACTAGTTGATGTAATTCCTCAGTATCCGATCATAACTTTTAGGCCGGGTTTGAGGGTGTTACAAGGACAATTCTTTTCGAATGCGCTCCGAAAAGGAACTATCAGGTTGGCTAATGGCTACAAACTCCACTTTTTGGCTAAGTACATCAGCCACTGTGTTGGCTCTCCCTAGCTTATACTCCATCCTGAAATCAAATTTTGCTAGGAAAACCTACCACCGAACCTGTTTGGGAGACAACTTTTTCTAGGTTAGAAATAAATGTTTGCAACATCATCCGTAAATACCACGAAACTGGAACATAGCAAATTGTTTCTCCATGTGCATAAGCAATGCACCACAGTGGTCATTTATTTCTCTCGGACTATATATCGATGCTTCGTATCGTTAAGCTTTCAACTCTCAAAAGCAACTGGGTGCCCATCCTACATTAATGCAGTGCAAAACCCAAAAGAAAATAAACTGTATTTTGTACCCATGCTACAATCCATTATAAAAAAAAACAATACAGAACCAAAATAAAGTTTATAAAATAAAGTTTAAAATATGTTTATTCAAAACCAATGACTGTGCTCCAAGTGCCAAGTCTAAGCCCTAACCTCATAAGTTATTTTGAAAAGAGAGAAACTAAAGTGGTGAGCTATGAAGCTCAATGTAGTCTTAACACATGAGTAGTAAGTATATAAAAAAGTAAATAATAACATACATGCATGCAGTACAAAGTACAAATCAGAATCATAAAATTCACAGTATATATTTGCTCGTGGATGACAGTGCAGTCCACTACCCAATCCAACCCTACACACCACAATAAGAGTTCCCATGAACTCGTCTAGCCCTGCACACCAAATCAGTATTTATGGACTAACCGTCAATATATCAATAAGAGCTAGAGCTCATATGGATGAACCGTCTATAGATATGCAGGTTAACCACTAGTAAATGATCGATGAATTGATCCAACATTTAATGTCTGAACTTCCTCCTTCAACAACCCAAACCCCAATACAACAGTATGGCAGGTTATTGATGATAGTAATAGCAACAGTAGCAGTACCAATTGATTATTAACATGCAAACAGTAACAGCTTAATATTTAAGCAATAACAATAGGCATGTGTCAACAGTATTTCATGCATGCAACAATAATAACTTAACCAACCAGTAGAGCCTAACATGGAATCAAAAGTAATACACGTTGTAATGCATATTTATATAGACCACATATTTCAAAATAATAATAGTAACATAACACAACCTACATTATCGTACATAGTTGTGGTTCCAACAGTGCCAAACCTTCAGACTTTCAAAACCTCAACAAAGCTTGTGACCTTAATAGATCTGGTGTTACTAAGCCAAAACCAAAAGCATTATGTCCATATAATCAATATAATAAGAAAAATCAATAGCCTACACACACAACTTAGGACCACATTCAGCAAGGCAGAAACATACAAGTTTATGACGCTAAATAACATGGTAAGGACACACACCTTCATTCCACACACCCATGCGACACTTTTGCTACTCCGGCACACTCTTTCGATTCAATTCTAATATGATTCACCTAGACCTGGTTTTTCAAATGTCATACACACAAAATATACATAACACCATAATCGACAACACAGGTTTCAAAAAGATCCAAAAGAAATCGATTAAGCAAAACGGAAGAGAGTAAACCGCAACTCAATTGCGCCATCTGAAAATAGAGTCTAACTAATATAAGGGATCTCACTTACCAACCTACAGGAATCAGAAATAGAAACAATCGTTGATAGACTTAAGCGCCAATGGGATCTAAATGAACAAGATGTGATTCGACAAGGAGAAAGAAATCGACAGCTCAAGAATAGTGAAAGATGCGTCGGTAACAAAGCTGTAATATGAATGTTGTAGATACGGTGGCCACAAAAGAAAAGAAAGAGAAAAAAAGAAGATAAGAGAAGAAACAACCCAAGGGAGCCTGATTAACCTTAAGACGAATGCTCGGGCGTATTGTTCTCTTTCAATGGCACTCGCAGAGTTGTCGATATAATTGAAAATTTTTTCCAACCATTTCATCTCTACCTAGCTATGAAAACACTTATCCAACACCTTGCTAATAGTTGCTCGCAAATTGCTCTCCAATCGGCAACGCCCACTACCCCCGTAACGATTGACCCATCCACCGGTAAACTGAGTTGTAAAGTTATATCCTCAAATGTAATTGTACACTCACCACATGGAAGATGAAATGTGTGTGTCTCGAGTCTCCATTTTTCCATCAAAGCGTTGATAAGTGCGGGATTCAATTTAGTCCCTCAAGTATACAAGAAACATGCAAGAATCTCGCCTCTTGCAAGTGTTGTTCAATAACACGCGGTGCCCTCATACTTAAATTGTGTATATGCGTCTCTAAAACTCAATCTTTGGCTTGATTATATAAACATAAAAAATTATAAAATTAATAATTAACTTAATTAAAATTAAAAATTATAATAATATTTTCTTACCATTTACAATTAGACTCCAAAAATGTGTTTGTCATCCAAACGAATAAGTGGAATTGCCATTATAAAAATAAAGTAAAAGCAAAAAAAAATTGTAATATAAAATTAAAACAACAAGATTTTGAGAGATATTGAATGAAAAATTGAGAGCTATAAAGTTAAGAGAATAGATGAATTAAAAGAATTGAGAGAATTAGGAGAATGAGATTGAGATATAAAAGGAAGAACATGGCTTGGGTTTATATAACAAATAAATTAAGGGTAAATTACACCAACAGTCACTCAACTTTGGGGTAGCTAACAAAACAGTCACCTAGGTTTCATTTCAGTCTCTCAACTTTTGAATAATAACAAAACAGTCACTAATGTTATAAAAAGTGACAAAATAGTCACCGATCAACAGTTTCCATTAGTGTCTTAACAGGACCGCTGATATGGCAAGTTAACTAGCTGATGTGGCCAATTAACTTGCCACATTGGATGTCTACAGTGGAAACCCACCCAATTTAAGAAGAAACTAAAAAAAAAACCTTAATAATAGAAAAGAAGAAGAAGAAGAAGAAGAAGAGACTGTAAAAAAATAGAGTCTTTTTTACCTATTTTGGCGGGGTTTGATTCTTTGCCATTGAAACACCATGTCTTTGCTCTTCTTCTTCTTCTTTTCCTTCTTCTTGGCTCTTTTCCTCTATAACCTTCCGCCATTATTGTCCCAGGAAGATCGATCCTTCAATTTCTCGAATTTCCCATGGACTCCATCTCAAAACAAATTTCTTATCTTTTCAAACAAAGTCTTCGCTGCTGGGTTTAAGCCAGTGAGTTCTTCTGCAAAACTCTACACTTTCTCTGTTTGGTATTACAACACATCTAGAAATAACACCCTTATTTGGTTGGCTAATGATGATTCTCCAATGACCCGAAATTCGTCTCTTGTCATCGACCACTGATGTGTAATTTACCCAAATAACACAGCCAAGAAAAAAGTTGCAATGGTATAAACAAGGGTGATACCATTGATATCCAAGCTTAAATTTATCCTGAAATCAAAAATTTCTCAATAGTTGATATGGTTTCTTCCACTGTAATGGCTGCGCAAAAACCTTAACAGCATCCATAGCTCTTCCTTCACTATATAAACCCAATATAAAAGTATTATAAAGCATAATATCAGGGTTACACCCTTTAACTTTCATTCTACAAAGAAGCTTATAAGCTTCTCTAAGCTTTTTCTTCCTACACAAACTATTCAACAAAGTAGTATAACTCAACGAATCCAGTACGAATCCGTTATTCAACATATCTTCTAACAAATCTACAACTCTATTCACTTGACTCTTCCTACATAGCCCTTGCATTAATATCGTATAAGACTCGACATCAGGCATAAAGTCTCTCTCAAACATTTTGTTGAACAGTTTGTACGCTGTAATAGCCCATTATTGCCCGGGCTTAATAGAAAAATAATAAAACAAAACCAGTGTCCAGTTTACAGTTTTTTTACAATAAACGGGCTTAAAGCCCAAACCTAGTGGCCCAAACGTTACACCCAAGCCCAAATTGCTCTCAGACCCAACTAAACTAATACCCAAAACCATTACCGCAGTTACACCCAATCTTAACCCAATTGACCTACGGGGCCCAAAAGGCCCAAAACCAAAACAAAAACTAAGGGTTTTTGAAACCCTAGGTTAGTCGTGCCGCAAGCCTCCATACCAGCCACCTTCATCGCCACAATCCACACCTGAATAATGCTCCACCACCGAGATCTGCGCTGTTGACCTGCAAAAAGGGAAAGAAAACACAGTAGATATGGCAAGAAACATCAAAACAGAATTGGTATTTTTATTTTCGAGGCTATATAAATCCCCATGTAATCTGTAAAAAAAAAGGAGGATACACAAGAGAATACAGATTTTTTTTTCAAAAATACACAAACAAAAAAACAAACAAAGGTTTTTTTTTCTTTTTTTTTTTTCCGAATCGACTAACATACAAAGTTTTCATTTTTTTTGTATTATTCATATATTTAAATAAACTAAAAAAAGAAAAAAAAAACCTATTTTTTGAACGGCGGCTGGCGATGGCGGTGGATGGCGGCGAGTCGCGCCGGAGGGCCTGCCGGAAATCGCCCAGGGGAGAGCTTTTCTGAAAGCTCTCAAAAAAAAAATTTCTGCTGAGGAGAAGAATAAAAATTTTAAAAAAAATTGGCTTATATAAGTTTCTAAAACGGTGCCGTTTTGGGGCTGGCTACAATGGCCCAAAACGACGTCGTTTCCTCTTCTGACCCATGACCCAACCCGCTCCAAGGAGAAGATCCGCGTGTTTTTATGCGGATGGGATAATTTTGCTTTTAGTCCTTCCGCATTTTCTCCCTTTTAAATCAAGTTCTCATTATTCCCAATTTTGCCCAATAAGTTTTCCTCAGTTTCAATTTGGTCCGCATTCGAACGGCATCGTTTTAGAGGGTGGGGTTACAATCTGATCCTTCCTTTTTTATTTATTTCTAATTTTGCCTCAAATTTTTATTTTAAGTTTAATTTAGTCCTTTCTCTTATTTTCTTTTATTATTTTTTTGCTGTTATTGTCCCTTTTGTTATTCTTGCTATTGCTTAAGTATTTTTAATAATATTATTATTAGTTATTTTTATTATTACTATTAATACTATTATTATTATTCCTATTTTTATTATTAGCATTTCATTACTTTTTTTTACTATAATTTTTACTATTATTATTAATACTATTATTATTATATTTATGACCATCATTTTTTATATATTATTATTACTATAGCTATATTTATTATTATATCTATCATTATTATTATTATTTTTATTATTATTATTATACTTTTATATTATTATTACTATTAATTTCAATATTATTACTATTATTTTATTATTATTAATACTATTTTTATTTTTAATATTACTTTTGTTATTATTTTCATTATTGTTTATATTATTATTACTAATTTAGTATTATTATTATTTTACTATTATAATTATTATTTTCATATTACTGCTACTATTATTTTTTATATAACTAATTATTATTATTATTATTATTATTATTATTATTATTATTATTATTATTATTATTATCATTATTATTATTATTATTATTATTATTATTATTATTATTATTATTATTATCAACATTATTACTGCTATTTTCATTATTTTTTTATATTGTTTTTATTCTTTACAATTATTTGGTTATCAATATATTCTTTATTATTTATTTTATTTTTACTATTACTATTTGTTTATTAATATATGTTATTATTATTATTTTTACTATTATAATTTTTTTTAAAATTAATATATAGTATTTATTCATTTATCAATTTACTATTAGCTTTTATTTTTTCTATTATTTTCTTTTATTTATTTATCTTTTTTCCAATTATTTCGTATAGATTGTTGACTTTAAATGTTATTTTATTGTATTATTTCTGCTTTTATTTTTTATATTTACGTTATTACCTTTGTTTTTATCCTATTATGTATTTATACTATACCCCATCTTCCATTTTACTACAATCAAATCATATATTACTCAATGCATTAAAATTTTCGTTTTGAAATAAGCACACTCTCCGCGTTCTAAGATTCAAAAGAAATCGTACCCTAACTTACTGGGTTTCGATTTTTCTCATCGATTTTAAAGAACCAATTATTTTTAAAATCAAACATACAAGTTAAATAAAATACTTATTCTCGGGAGTTCAGAAGTGTTGTGTCCTAACTCACTGGATGTGACATTTTATTATCTCAAGGTAAGGATTTCCAATAATAAAGACAACATTCGGTATTTGGGAATTTCGAGAAATTGTGCCCTAACTTATTGGGTTCCGATTTTTCATTCAACTCAAAATAACCGAATATCCTTTTTAAGTTTAAATGTACGAATTTTTAAAGACAAGCTTAGTTTCGAGGATTCGAAACATTGTATCCTAACTCACTGGGTATGATATTTTATTCCTTCGAAATAAACGGGTCTCGGCATCTAGTTTAATTCATTCAAGTTTTCAAAAACAAAGAGGATCGTATTTTAAAATTTTTTTTATTTTTAGACATTAGGACAATAACTAATCAATCCGCTACCAATTTTGGGCGTTACGAGGGTGCTAATCCTTCCTCGTATGTAACCGACTCCTAAACTCGTTTTCTAAAATTTCGTAGGCCAAAATCAATGTTTTGAAATTAAACATTTTCTAAGGTGATTCGATCACACTTAAGTAAAAAAGATCGGTGGCGACTCCATTCTCGTTTTTAAAGTCGATCCCCTTTTTTTAATATAAAAATTGGTTTCGACATAAGCAATACTCAAATCCCTGTTCAAACAAAACGCATGCATCAAAATGGGCAGTCTTGAAAAGGTCGAAAGCAGGCATGGTGAAGTTACGATGAGAAAAGCAACTCGAGGACACGATTTAAGTGTCTGGGTAAAGGCTTAACATTGAATTCAAGCATTTTGTAGAATACATTGAGAGCTTTCTCGGGTAAATCAGCTTCAGCGTAGATTTTGATGAGGTAAGAAAAGAAAGTCAGGGTTACCCAATATTGATCGGAATTGAGACGAACGAGAAGGTCATCGATAAGAGAGAAGTGCTTGGAACGACCAAGTTTGAGAATGAGGACGAGGAAGGAAGAGTAAGAGTTACAAAAATTGGGTTGAGTGGTAGCGACATCGAAGATTTCTTTAGCGAGGAGAGGGCCAGACTGGCGAGATATTAGTTTCAGGACTCGCGTAGAAGAAGCTATTGGAAATGGCGAGGGTTGCCGTTGATTTGAAAACTTGAGGCATCTCTATTTTTTCTCTTCTCCCTCTCCTTCTTCTTCTCCTCTTCTCCTCTTCTTCTTCTTCTTTTCTTCTTTTTCTCTTTTAAACCCTAAATTGGTGCTGATAAGACTATTAAATCGGTGGTAACAGCCAGTTGGAGGGTTTTTTTACACCAAGCATGTCGTCATCTGCCATGTCACTTTGCCGTAACGTCTGTGACGGAAAATGATAGAAATGACTGTTTTGTCACTTTTCCAAAGTTGAGTGACTGAAATAAAACCAACGTGACTGTTTTGTCAGCTATCCCAAAGTTGAGTGAATGTTAGTGTAATTTACCCATAAATTAATCAATTTTAGCCATTGGAAAAAAATTGCTATTGAACTTTTTTTATTGTCGAGGAGAAGTTACAGCTCTCCAAAAAATATTTTCTCTCTCCAAAATTGACTTATTTTATTTATTTATCGACTTATTTTATTTCTCTCTCCAAGCATATTTACAGAAATGGGTTGATTACAGAATTATTTACCCGAAAGGGCCGGTTTTGGCAAAACGCTGACGAGGACATGCTTTGCTGACGTAGCAAAATGTGCCCCTGCGTAGCAAAAAGTTCCCCAGGGGCACATTTTGCTCCGTGTTTTTTAAATCCAACGACTATTTTTTTTTTTACCGTTGGGGGGTCCAACGATAAAAAAAAGTATAAAACCCCTTCCTATTATTTTACACATTATTTCTTCACATTTTAGCAAAAAAAAACTCTAAAATTTCTCCCTAGAGCTCTCAAATTTCTCATTAAATTTCTCAAAGCTCTTTTTAAATAGTTATTTACTTTAATTTTTTTTCTAAATTAGTCTTATTTTTTTTTATAACTTCAAAAATACTTGATCGTGTTAGCAATAGCCGGGGAATTAATTCGTCTCGATCATAAACATATCTCCGTTGAACAAATGAAAATGGTAAGGGGTAATTTTAATTTTTGAATATTATTTAATATTTTTTCATTTATGTAATTTTAATTAATTTTTATTTTATAATTTTTTATAACAGTCTGTAGATCAGGTATTATAATGTTATATTCGTAATATGTCTGGTCCGCCATCATCGTTGATAGAAAATTTCTTGAGGGAAGCGAGTTTTTGGCACGTGGCCACTATAAGCCGGGGGTGCAAGTTGGACCCAAAACTCATTAGTGTGTTAATAGAGAGGTGGAGACCCGAGACGTACACATTCCATCTTCCATGCGGAGAGTGTACTATCACTTTAGAGGACGTCTAGTTACAATTAGGATTACCAGTGGATGGGTCCGCACTCACCGGGTCCGTTCAATCTGTTGATTGGGGAGCCATATGCTACGATCTTTTGGGTGTGATTCTGGATAATATTTACGGAGGTCGGATCGAGATGGGCTAGTTGCAAGACACATTCCCTGTAACACCCCCACCCGTATTCAACGCCAGAATAAAGTTACGGAGCATTATTGGACTTACAATACAAATAAACATACTTTTCTCATACATTCAATCATTTCATACAATCACCATCAAATACAATCAATTTATCACTTATACGAGCCTACGAGGCCCTAAACATGCTTTAAGAGGGGTTCAGAACTAAACCGATAACTTATGAACTTTGAAAATTTTGCTTCAAACAGGGGACACACGCCCGTGTGGCCACCAGACACGCCCATGTCACAGGTCGTATGAAAACATGGGGTACTATAACACCCCTAACCCGTAACCATCACCAGTTTAGGGTTAAATGGCACTACCGAACAATCGAAAACTGTTATAGACATTTCAAAACATAATTCAACAAATCACATCAAAGTATCCCTTAAATAGGTCTTCAAGACCTTAAACATGCTTTGAAATAGGGCCGGGACTAAACCAAACACATACGGAAATTCTCAAAAATTTAAAAAATTTTCAAAGTTATAGAGGTCACACGCCCGTGTGGGCAGGCCGTGTGCCTCACACAGCCTCAAACACGCCCGTGTGTCTAAGCCGTGTCAAAACAGGGCATACATACTGACTTATCCACACGGCCGTGGACACGCCCTTGTGCCTCACCCGTGGTCGCTACTGACTTGCACCACACGGTTAGCCACACGCCTGTGTGTCCAGCCTGTGGTTGCTATTGACTTGATCCACACGACCAGTCACAAGCCCGTGTGTCTTACCCGTGGTCTAGTTTGACTTGTTTTGAATTTCAACCACGAGGGGCACGATCAAGCCACACGCCCGTGTGCTCAACCGTGTGGGCAATTATAGGCCATTTTCAAGGCCAAAATGCCACTCACACATTGGGTTATTCCTACAAGCAACATACCAATTCAATCCAAGCATCATAGGCAACCAAAACATACCAAAATGTTCATCATTTCTAACCACTTATGAGCTCAACAATCACACCAACTATTAAGCCATTTAGCTCAACTTATTCACAAACATTTCTAAACATAACTCATCCACAACTTACCATCAATAATATGCTAACTATGCATCCATAAGCTTACCATTAACTTAACCATTTTATTAACTACCAAAACATACCAAAGCTAAACATCATAAGACATAACTAGTCATTCATAACACAACCATATATCTAGCCATATCACATGACCATGTACATATATTAATCATATCCCAAAACAACTAGCCTAGACATGCCATACTTTAATATCTATACATTTTCAAAAGGTACCAAAATGTGATTTGAGTAGTGTGATGACAATCCTCGAAGATTCCCGAGCCTTTAGTATCTTTGACGGTCTGTAAAACAGAGTAAACACACACAAAGTAAGCTTTCCAAAAGCTTAGTAAGCCATATACAAATAAACTTATCATATGATTCACATTATCATATCAATACATGAAACATTAACATATCTCAATATCAAATTCATAATCCTTCATTGGCTCATTATTTAGCCATTGCTTATCAATCATCATATCTTCGTCTATCTTATTTGCTTTTATCACATTCATTCATATATCGTATTTTAGCTCATTGTATCTATATATGTATTTACTCACCTTTCATGCCTATTTAAAGCATATACATCAAACGTACCTGAAACGAATATACAACTCACATAGTTATTCATTTCTCAGACTTGCCCGTTGAACCATTCGGAATTTAATAGGATACTCAGAGTACTAGAAATAATTGTACAATGTTAAGGTCTCAGATGTGGTCTGACATGTAATCAGATATCGATGCCACTGTCCCAGACAGGGTCTTACACGAATCAAATACGATGCCAATGTCCCAGACATGGTCTTACACGTAAATCTCATATCGATGCCAACGTCCCAGACGTGGTCTTACACGAAATCTCGAATCAACGCCAACATCCCAGACGTGGTCTTACATGATCTCACATATCGGAAACCTATGTCATTACATGTGTAATCCTATCTATTCCTAGGTTCGTATAGGACTTCTCGGACTTTGTTATACCATCGATTCTTATTCGGATTTCATGAACTCATCATCTCATATATATTTATCATGATAAATTTTCATAAGAACATTCAAATATCAATGTAAATACATTTATTTGTATATAGACTTACCTCGGATTTGAGTCAACGAACAGATTCGGCTATTCAGTCACTTTCGATTTTTCGCGATCTAAATCCGTTTTCTTCGGTTCTTGATCTATACATATTCAAATTTAATCCATTTATTCATTAAATCATTCAATTCAATCCAAAGACACATATTTAGAGAAATTTACAAATTAGCCCTTACATTTTCACATTTTGACATTTTAGTCCCTATTTCACAAAATCACAAAATATACATAATTTGCTTATACCCATGCTTGGCTGAATGTTCACTATAATCATACAAATCCATGCATTTCATTTATTTCACAATTTAGTCCCTCAAAATATTATTTTCTCAATTAAGTCCAAATTACTCAAAATCACAAACACTCCAAAGACAAACTATGTTAATCTAACACATATCTTTCATAATGCATCTTTAAACATCACAAAACTCATATGTTCATCAATGGCACATTTCAAAATATTCATCAATTCACAAAATTGAAGCATTGGTTTTGAAGAATACTAAGCAACGATTATAAAAACGTAGAAATTATCAAAAACCGAATCAAAAACTTACCTTAATTGAGCTTAACCCTAGGTCAAATATCACAAAGCTTTAAACCTTATTTTGCTTTTCTATTTTCGGTGAAGAACATGAAAGATGAACACTGATTTAAACTTTTATTTTATTATACTTTAACTTAATTAGCAAATTCCATTTTTAACCTTTAATACAAAATATATAAAACATATAGTATAAGGTCATTCTTGACCATTGTTGTCCACTTACTTAAATAGTGGACTATTTACCTATTAAGAACTTCACATTATAAAGACATTAGCAAATTAACACTTACACATTAATTAGCCACTTTTTCATTTTACGCGATTTAGTCTTTTTATCAAATTAAGCACACAAACGACAAAATCAATTCACAGAAATTTTACACATACTTAATCATATACTGCAGACACAGAAAATAATATTAAATTATTTTTCTGACTTAGATTTGTGGTCCCAAAACCACTATTCTGACTAGGGTCTAAACCGGACTGTTACAGGTACATATTGACTTGGGTCACACGGCCAACCACACATCCATGTGTCTAGCCCGTGTGCCCTTCGAAGTAGCCGCAGACGCCCGTGTGCCAGGCCGTGTACTAGGCCATGTCAAACTTGTAGGGTATACTGATTTATGCAACACGGCCAAGTCACACGCCCGTGTGCTATGCCGTGTGCCAATTAAGGGGTATATTGACTTGTACCACACGGCCAATCACACGCCGTGTGTGAGACCGTGTGGAGCATACTGACTTCATTTCAATTTTATCACCAGGGGACACACAGCTGTGTAACATGACCGTGTGTCACACACACTCGTGTCCTTACCCGTGTAGACAAAAATAGGCTATTTACCAAGCCATTTTGCCACCCATTTTGCACATACCTACACAAGCTCAAATGGCACCATTTTAAGAAACAAATATGCATCCAAAAGTCATCAATCAATACATAATCACACTATATCTATATCAACCATTCTAATACTCAGTTCAATACCATTTTTCAATTCAAGTACCTATCAACTCATCTTGCTTTACTAGACGTAATTTACATATATAACTCGTTTAATTAAACCATTACAAACATACATTATCAATTCAACCTCATTCACTCAATATAAGTCAATTACCAAACTTAAAGCAAAGCCATTTACACATCTTTAAACATGAACAAATTCATCATCACAAGCCAACTTAAATGGCCCAAATACATATTCAACAATCATACCAAAAGGACTCAAGCCTATACATGCTATATACCATAAATACACAACTTCAAAAGTACCAAAATAGATGTCCAATAGTGCGATGAAGTCCTTGACGATCCCTGGATCCGATCTAACTTCAAAATACTATAAAACATAGAAGAAAATAAACAAAGTAAGCTTTTAAGCTTGTAAGTTCGTATGTAAATATGAAATAAACTCAACATTCATTAGCATTTCAAAATGGATAACATAATTAGCATTTTAAGCACTAATAAATGAATTAACATAAAGTTTAACATTATCAGAACTCATAAGTCCTCAACTTCTTCTAACTCTTTACTTGAACAATTTTTCGTACATACCTGTGTTGATACTTATCTATTTCTCACCAATTCTCTTATCAAACCACTCCGACTTATAAATGCTTACGATACAAATACATTAATTTTTCGATGCCATAGTCCAACTATAGTCTTACACATACGTTGCCAAGGCCCTGCCGTGGTCTTACATTCACATGCCATAACTCGGTTATGGTCTTATTATCCGATTGCCATAGCCCGGCTATGATCTTATTTAACAACTCATCTTATTTAAACCGTACATTAAATTCAATATCTCCAAATTTAACTAATGAAATACATAAAATCTCAATTCTATCCATCAATTAAATAAATACACAATTAAGTTCAATTATACGAACTTACCTTGTATACGGAAACGACGAAACGGACCGACTATTTAATTACTTTACTTTTTCCCCGATCTAAATCTGAATTCCTCTTTTTTTGATCTATAATTAATCAAAATCAACTTATTTATTCTTTTATTTATTCAATTCAATCCAAAATATGCATTTAAGCTAATTTACACATTAGCCCCTAAATTTTCACATTTTTACAATCTAGTCCGTATTACACAAAATCACAAATTCATGATATTCAAGACTAATCCATGCTAGTCGAATTACCATTATACCCTTAGAAGCCTATATTTTCCATTTATTTCACATTTTAACCACACATTTTTCACATTTATCAATTTAGCCCCTAATTTGCATTTTCACTAAAAATCATTTAACAAAACTAGTTTAACTAATAGCAAATATTCAAAATCTATCATCAATTATCAAAATTCATACATATTCATCAATGGAAACATTCAAAACCTTTAACAATTTTACAAATTAGTCCCTAGGCTATCTAGTACTAACTGCAACGATCTCAAAAACATAGAAAGCATTAAAAACAGTACAAAGCATTAAAAAAGGTACAAAAACAGACTTACAAGCTCAAAGAGAAGTGACCGAATGTTCAAATCCCTAACAATGGCTTTATTCTTCCCCTAATTCATTTGATGAAGATGAATGGAGAAAGAATTTTGTTTTGTTTTATTATAATTAACTTTAATTACCAAATTACCTATTTAACCTTAATGACAAAACATTAAAATCATCATATTAATGTCCATATGTCCACTCACAATTAAAATGGTCTAATTACAACATAAGGACCTTAACTTTAAGGTTCTATAGCTATTAAATACCTTTAGCTATTAGAACTCAAGTTTTACGCTTTACGCGATTTAGTCCTTTTTATCAAATTAACCATTCAAACGATAAAATTTCTTAACGAAATTTTCACAAAATCACACAATCATGCTGTAAGCATTAAAATAATAATAAAATAAATATTTTGACCTCAAATTTGTGGTCTCGAAACCACCGTTCTGATTTGACCAAAATGGGATGTTACATTCTCGGAGCCGGGGAATGATTCGACAGAAGTAGAAAGAATACGATATGCTCGGGAATACATCCTTGAGATGATTAGAGGTTATCTAATTCCAGACTTATCACGAAACCTCGTACATTTGAGGTGGCTGCTGAAACTCGTTGATTTTAGAGCAGCTGGCGAACTTTGTTGGGAGTCTGCCATGTTGGCAACATTGTACCGGGAGATGTGCGGGGCGATGCCACCAAATAAAGCCAAAATTGGATGTTGCTTATCACTACTACAATCATTGGCTCGATTTCGCTTTCTATTTTTACATCCTTGAGTGAACCACCCATTTACATTCCCACTCATAACGAGGTAAAATTTTTGTTTGATTTTACAATTATTCCATAGATTTAAAATAAAACTGTATTCTATAAATTTATTTAATTAGGTGGAACCATCTGGCGAGTTATGTTGGAATACCTACCGCTCTTGAAGATATACGGCTTTTATTAGACCAACGGTCGGAAGCGCAAGTAAGTATTAAATAATATATATACCTAAAATAGTAATTTCATATTTAATATTTAGTATTTAGTATTTAGTATTATGTATATAACTAATATTTTTATCCCGTTCATATAGTTTCAATGGACACCATACGAGGATCTGGCAATACGGGCAGTAATTCCTGAAGAATTCTTTCAAAATCCGAACATTTGGCATGTTAAGGTCCCATTAGTCAACTATGCTATTATCGAGATGCACTAGACGGATAGAGTGTTGCTGTAATTTGGATTCCGATAACCGATTCCTGTGAACCTGAAATGCTCGATGACCAGCACAGAATCGACTTACGGTAAACGAATACGAATTAGCCGGTATTCTGGTCTGAATATATCAAAATTTGGGAAAATTGGTATGATCATATACCTGATCGCGTATCGATCATCGTCCCAGAGTTAGCGTGCGCGTCGGATTACTTGCCATGGTTTAAGATCCATGACAAGCCATATTTGTTGTCGGAAGAGCAGAGGCATCGACAAATCCGTGTCGAAAGGGAATGACGGAGCCCTTTCAATCTAAGGAGAATGGATGATGGCACGAGCCCATCAACAACGCCCACACAATCACCGGGCCCATCAATAGCGCCAACACAATCACCGGGCCCAACGCCTCAACCGACGACACCCACAGCACAGCCCCTTCAGATTATGTCAGGTGCATATCTTAGCCCTTATATGTATCATAACCCTTATATGTTTCCTTTTCCTAGTTCTATGCCAAGTTGGAATGCATGGTCTGGTGCATCTCCTTTTCCGATGAATCTAACTCAACCAATGATATATAGGCCATCGTCGCCTGAGGGATCACACGAGGCACAGTCAGCGAGCTCATCTCATTACTGTTCCCCATCGCCTTATGGGATTCAAACACCTCCGCCGTTGGTGATGTAAACAGCTCCACATTCTTTATTCTACCAAGGTGGTTCTTCCTCACAACCCTCACAACCGGAGCAACCACAACCCTCGCCGGAGCAACCAAGGAGGAATCTAGCGCGTAATCGTCGACCACCCCCATGTGGCACTGATTTCGACCGGCATATACATTGATTTTTTAAAATATATTTGTACAAATTGTTTTTATTTCATTTAATAAAATAAATGTTGTTTTTAATATTTTAATAGTAAAATAATTTTATACTTTTAATAAAATAGAAGTTCTTTTGAATAAGGTGGAATAGAAATAATGCAACATAGTTTCATTATAGCAATTATCAACTATTTCAGTTTGGACATGATCGAATTGTATGACATGGGTTCCTACACCATCCATACAACTTCTGTTGGTTCGTTCTTTCCTGGATATCCATATTATTACGTATTCTACTTGAGTAAGGTCGACCTTTTGGTTTGCGATGCAATTCTCTATCCGGTAACAACTTAAACGGAGCAAACGATACAGACGGCGACTTATGTTCATCTGGGATTGGTGGGAATACGTGTCTCCACACATTGTACATGTATTCTATTTTGTACACTTGGTCGACATATCTCATGGGATTCAAACAGAGATTCTGACAAGCTGTAATTGCATGAACGCATGGATAACAAAGTGTGTCAAACGTCCCACAGTCGCAAGTCCTATTTATCAGGTGTATACGATATTGCCCACTGGTAATAATACATTAGCTCGGTCTGTCAAACTCCGTCACACAAAACCATAGGTTGTTACGATCGTGACACACTGTGTGCATCGTGTTGGCCCGCGCCTTCGCCTTGTTAATTTCTTGCAAAACCTTCCGGAACCATACATGGCCTCCCTGCATTTGGCCTTTATGACTCACTGCTCACTTTGGAAATAGTACCGTCAAACAAAAATATGTCTCTTGCACAACCGAGGTTATTGGCCAATGACGCGTTCCTTTTAAAACAGAATTTTTGCATTTAGCCATCTTTGTGGTCATATGACCATATCGTAAGCCACCGTCGTATGCTTGTGTCTACTATTCGAAAGGTATGTTACAGAGGTAGCCTGTGCCTTCATTGTTAATTGAACGTAAAATCCCTAACATCTCATGAAAACAGTCCTTATTGATCTCGTACCCTGCCAATATAAGTTGATAGCGAAAATTACATACTAATATTCCATTCAGAATAAATTGAATATTACAAACGAAAGTATATTAATAGAGATTAAATATCCATGTTGGTCACTTATCGTCGTTCAATTGTAGACCAATATTGCCCGTAATAGTTGGACGCAACGTACCTTAGGCAATACTGATGGTGTGTGCGATCTCATAGGCTTCCCTGTCACTCATTTGAGCTAGTATTCCACTGCCCCGATCTGATATAACGCAGATATCAAGTTGGGGCATATATGCCTCCTAAACTTAGAAAGAAAGAAATCCCAGTTATCACCTGACTCCCCCGATGTTATTGTAAATATAATTAGAAGGATTCTACCATTGCCATCTTGTGTCACAGCTAGCAATAGCCGATCGGTATATCTACCATACATAAAGGTACCGTCAATTTGTACCAATGGCTTGCAGTACACAAATACGTCTGGACATTATTTAAAGCTCCAGAACAGACGCTTGAACAATTGGCATCCATGGCGCAATCGATCGTTGTAGTACGCAGGGGCTATTTCAAGGTCTATTATGCAACCTGGGACGTACCTCTCCAGCACCTGACACCACTGCCAGACCTCATTATATGAAGCGTCCCACCCACTGTGCATCTTTTCCAACGCCTTTTGCTTAACTATCCAAACCTTGCGGTAAGAAGGTGTGTACCTCAATTGGCTACGAATACTAGCAATTATGCATGACACAGAGGTCCTGGGATCTGCCTTCAACATCAGTAGTATTAAGCTAGCTATCATACCTGAATCCATCTTGGGATGATCTTGTGAAACACCTATCAATGAAGTACGTTAAATAATACAACATTAAGTAATAACATTATTATTTAAAACCCTAAACACCTAGTGATACTGTACCGGCAACACAGGTATGTGGACCTTTGTACTTTTTTATCTCCCACAAGCCTGTCTTTTTCTTAAAAGAAGTCATGATATTTTACATGAACATGTACTGTTTTGCACTACACACTTGGCCTCGAACTTCTCGGATTTGGATTTAACCACGTTGTAATTAACCTTGCGATTGATACTATGTTGTTTCAAAGCACCAAGAAAACTATCCTTATTGGAAAACTCCTTACCAACTTCCAATTCACCCGAATCCAATGACGAACCTATACGTTCACATGTTCTATGTGGTAGATCTGGAAACTCCAATGCATTATCTGCTGATATATCAACATTATACATGTGGGTTAGAGGCAAGTACGCACTAAATCATGGATCTTCTTCTTCTTCATCTAAACCCCCTTCAACATCTTCAGGTTCGAATAGAACAAGCTTCGGTTCAGAAAATAGTGTAACTTCTACACCATCAGGGCCGAGCTCTCGAGGTGGATCCACATTGGACTCATCATCCAACCCACCATCATCTGCAACGTACGAGGTCCCATTGCCGATGGATGTCGTAGGGAATACATCATCCCTTCTTGTGGACGTTTCGTAATGTCTCCAGTCAGATGTGGATTGCCAACCATTAGAAGTTGATGTCATTCCCCAATACGTATTTTCAACATCGAACATCGACCCACCGATGTGCATGTCGCATCCACTAACCAAGTGTCGTACAGGAGTTATGTTTTTCATACTGCCACCAAACACGAGCGCTTCTATGTTCCACCTCCCACTAATGGAGTGTCGGCTAGAGGTCTTATATTCCTCTCGAACAGCAGTTGATGTTGAAGTCGCGAATTTTTCATTTGGCGATGAAAATTGAACATATAACTCAAGATAGGGTGATCCATTAGCGAGATGAGTCTGCACCATCGTCTCAAAGCTACGACCACCTTTGATGTCAAATGAGTCATATGTCACGGGATCAATCGAAGCACAAAATTGATACTTAATAGAAGAAACCTTACTTGATGTCGTTCCAAAGATTTTACGCCTAATTCTTTTACGAAATTCTGTAAAATCTATACTCTAGTTAAAAACCATTCACGCTGTGTTCTCTGATAAAAAAAACAATATCATTCTCGGTGTCACGGACCTCACCATCATAGTAAATAACAGCACTAATACGTTCACTCATCTTCAACTTCTATTCTGCTTAGCCTCTCTAATTTTTCTTGCTGTAACTTATGCAACCTAAGAATGAAATTTGCCTCGTTATAGCCTAAGGCCAATCATGAACTACTGTAGAAAAAGAGCGTCACGTGGGAGCTTTTTTCAGAAATTTTGCTGACATTGCATCCTGCTTGAAGCGTTTTTGACACTATTTGTTCAGAAACGTCTTTTCAAAATTATTTTTTAGGAACTACTATAGAAAAAGAGCGTCCATGTGGGGGCTTTTTTCAGAAATTTTGCTGACATTCCATCTTGCTTGAAGCGTTTTTAACACTATTTGTTTAGAAATTCTTCTCAAAATTATTTTTTTAGGAACTACTGTAGAAAAATCATAAACCCTAAGTTAAATATTTTTTATAAAATAACACTAAATCCTTATTTATTTTTAAAATCTACTAAAACCTTAAACCTTAACTTATTTTAATAAAAACTTGAACCCTAAACCTTAACTTATTTTAGCAAAACCCTAACTCTAAAAATCTTAAAAAATCTTAGGGACTAAACATGCAAAAATCCCTAACCTATAAAAACACGGAGCAAAACGCGCCCCTGGGGGAGCGTTTTTGCTACATCAAGAACCGCATCCTCGCTGTATGCTTTTTGACGCGGCGGCAAAACGCCTCCCAAGAAAGCGATTTACCAGTATTTTCTTCCTAAAACGCGTCCACGTAGGAGCGTTTTGCCAAAATTAGCCCTTTCCAGTAAATAATTCTATAATCGGCCTATTTCCGTAAATATACTTGGAAATGGGCCTTTTTAGGTAAATTAGTCTAATTTACCCTTTAAGAGACATAATTTTCGGAAAGAAAAGCATTACTTTACAAGCTTAATTTAAAACGATGACGTATGGAAACCCAAAGGCAGACCATGTGGAGAAAAACGGGTCAACCTGAAACCCGAATTGTTGGAATCACACGCCTTTCATTTCATTTCAGTGCAAACTCGAAATCTGTCGCCACTCTTTCTCAGCTCCAACAAAGAAGCTAAGAGATCTTACCGTACTGGAAAAATGGGATTAGGGTTGTTAGCTTCAAGAACCCTTAAGACCTCCAGGGTTCTCTCTTCTCAGTACTCTCGATTCCGACCCATCGTCACCAAACCCGGCCTCCAATCCCCCGATGCATCAGCGGCCGCACCAGCAGCGCAGCCGGAGCCCACTCCGCCTCCGCCTAAGAAACCTGTGGGCGGTGCCCGGGTCCACTTCACCAACCCAGATGATGCTCTCGAGGTGTTCGTTGATGGGTTCCCGGTGAAAATCCCTAAGGGCATGACTGTTCTTCAGGCCTGCGAGATCGCTGGAGTTGACATTCCTAGGTTTTGTTATCATAGCCGACTTTCGATCGCGGGAAACTGCCGTATGTGCCTTGTTGAGGTTGAAAAATCCCCCAAGCCCGTGGCCTCTTGCGCCATGCCTGCTCTTCCTGGTGAGTCTTTCTGTTTCATTGCCCCTTCTTCTTTCTTTTATTTTGGATAGATAAATTTTTGGATTTAACCTTCACGGAGGAACGATTTTGATGTCCTATATACAGATTCGTGACTTAATTAGGTGGATTTAGTGATTTAGATTTGGGTATCAAATTAATTGAATACTATTTAGTTTGCTTCAACTTTTCCTTGCTATTTTTATGCTGCTATTTGTTCTGTTTAATGTTAAGAAATATACAACGCTATGATTCATTACACTATGATCCAATTCTTTCTCTCTTTTAAAGTATTTATATTCGCATAAATTTCTTTTTTATTTTACCTTTTTAGCAATATGGCTTTGGAAATGCTAAGCTCTTGTGTGAAACTGCTCTTGCAAGTCGAAAGTGCTTTTCATTTAGACAATTTAACCTTTACGGAATTAGGCTGATCTTTATCTAAATATGTACTTTTGTTTTATATTTTGGTTTGGTTCTGGTATTTCCCAGTACATTCTTTATTTATCTTCTTCTTCTTCTTATTATTATTATGTTCTCTAATTCTCCTGGGACTCTAATATAGGAATGAAGATTAAGACAGATACGCCATTGGCAAAGAAGGCACGTGAAGGAGTGATGGAGTTTTTGCTGATGAACCATCCACTGGATTGTCCAATTTGTGATCAGGGTGGAGAATGTGATCTCCAGGATCAGTCTATGGCATTTGGATCTGATCGTGGCCGTTTTACTGAAATGAAGAGATCTGTTGTTGACAAGAATCTTGGTCCTTTGGTGAAGACTGTCATGACTCGGTGCATTCAGTGTACTAGGTCCGAAATTAACCTAATAATTTTCCCAAGGGCTTTATTTATTTATATTTTCAAAGATTTTAAGATTTGAATCCAAAGGATAACTGCTTCCACTAATGATTTTCTTTTAAATAAACAAATGCATTGGAGAATTTTTAGCTTTAGATATTTATGGCTACATATAGGTACCGAGAATTTATATTCCAATAAATCCCACTTAAGAATGACTGATATTGCTTGTTTATGTGTTCACTACCTTTTTAATCATGTGTTGCCCTACACTTAGAATTGTTTATATCAGATTGTGATTAAGTTGGCCTATACAATTTGCTTTGTGAATTTTGCTATACTTCATTATGTTAGGCTGATGCACTTCTTCTATTACACAAATCAGTCTGAGTTCTAAAGCTTTGTGATTCATAAATAGGTCTTTCAAGGCCTCTCTAGTGTTTTTTCCTTTTTGAGTATTAAGCTAAAAGTTGCAGCTTCTTCTTTAAGCCATTTTTGGGCCAAATCGTTGTGATCTCTTGAGGATTTGTTTGTTTGAGAAATATCTATAAGCAATTTTTTTCTGTTCTATGCTTGATAGGTCAGAGCTTGAGGCAACTAACTTTTTGTGGTCTCATCAGGTGTGTCAGGTTTGCAACAGAAGTTGCTGGAGTTCAGGATCTTGGCATGTTGGGTCGTGGTAGTGGAGAAGAAATTGGGACTTACGTTGAAAAGCTTATGACAAGTGAGCTTTCTGGAAATGTAATTGATATCTGCCCTGTTGGAGCTCTTACCTCTAAACCCTTTGCATTTAAGGCCCGAAACTGGGAGTTGAAAGGAACAGAGACCATTGATGTGAGCGATGCAGTTGGATCCAACATTCGAATTGATAGCAGAGGTCCGGAGGTTATGCGTATCCTTCCGCGTTTAAATGAGGTAAGTGTAAATTGTCATACGATGCTTATGGTACACTCATTTCTAGGAATCTTTTGTCTGATGCCCATGAAGCAATGATCTATCTGTTGAGTGTTGACTGCTTTTGTGCTAGTACTTTTAAGTGTTCTGGTCTTATCACTTCAGTAACTCTACGACCTGTATTATTTCCGTTTATGAGATAAGTAGCCTCTATATTTAGTTCTTGAGGTGATGTGATAATTTAACATTGACTTATACCAGCTTTAAATTGTCATTGTGATTACTGTGGCATATGTAACAACACATTAATGATATTGTTTTGTACATTTTCCGCTGCAGTTTTAGCTAGACGCATCTTATTTTCCAGTTGTGACTGTAAATGTGTGGCATGGGCTGCATGGGATAGAGTTATTATGGTCTTGTTAACATCTGAGAAGGGCTTGATTATGTTCTTGCACTTGTTGCAAATTTATCTCACAATTTACTGCTACCCCTAAAGAATGTGGAAATTGTGAATTGTGGACTTTTCTAATAGAGTTTGTTTCATTTAGGTAATATGGTTAAATGTTCTCTTCCAGTTTGTGCAAGGTTCGAAGTAACTAAGGTTTCTTGTTATGAACTTCTGAAGTTTCAATGATTAAAATTTTAAGAAGGGAATTTGCACTTTCAAAGCTGATTATTTTTTCCAACTAGTGCAGTCCTTTTTATCTGAGTAACATGCATTAATCATTGAAATGTTTATAATTATCAATAATAATAAAAAGAAGAAGAAGGAAGTGTTCTTTTTTTTATGAAGAAAAAGGTTTCTCAATGTTCTGTTTGCCTGCCTAAATCAGATTTTGTCCATTAGAAAAACACTAAACTTAATTGTTCTGCTAATAGCCAGAGCGTTGATCTGTTTGACAAGATAAGTAACTTTTGCCTGTTTTATTGACCTTTGTAGGATATAAATGAAGAATGGATATCAGATAAGACTCGTTTCTGTTATGATGGGTTGAAGAGACAGAGGCTAAATGACCCCATGATTCGTGATGCTAATGGACGCTTTAAGGCTGTGAGCTGGCGTGATGCATTGGCTGTTGTTGCTGAGGTTGCCCTTCAGGTTAAACCAGAGGAAATTGTTGGGATTGCTGGTAAGCTTTCCGATGCTGAATCCATGATGGCACTGAAAGATTTGTTAAACAACATGGGATCAAACAATGTGTGGTGCGAAGGAACTGGCACAAGCCCTAATGCTGATCTAAGATATAGATATCTCATGAATAGCAGTATTGCTGGGCTTGAGAAGGCTGACGTATTCCTTTTGGTTGGTACCCAGGTAATGCTCTAGCAACCCCAATTCTTATATTGCATGCTTCTTGCCTGTGCTCATTCTGAATGTCACAATGTCTTTTATCCAATTTCACTGCACATGGCTCGCAATTACTTATCTGTATGGGTTACGTTTTCCTTCTAAATCAAATTAATATTTTTGGATGCATGCTGTCGGTTCATTCTCTGAATTATTTCTGTAGGTTTGAATCATGTCTTCTGTGTGGCTTGTGTAGGTTTATAGAAAAATTTAGTTCTATACTTCTATTTATATAATATTGAGTTTTAAATAGTAGTTCTTTCTGCTATGAAAGTAAAAGGGTGTTAGATATATATGTTTTCAAGTATATGGTGTCTTTAGTCGCCTATACTATATTAGTGCTATATTTGCCATCCTAGTCCTACGGTTCAAATTCTTTGGACGTCTCTTAAATTTTATTAAAGCCTCATAAAGTATTGTTAAATCAATAAAATGCTAAAATAGTAAAGGTCCAGTAAGTTCTTTATTGGCATAAACTAAAATGATTAAAATCATATGTATAGTGATTCTGGGGAAAAGAAAACACAATGAATGACACGAATCATTGAATTGAGGTTTAAAGTCATACGGGTTTACCAAATAGAAGCCAAAAGGAATGTTGAGAGAAATCTGAGTAGCTCCAAAGGTGTAAGGGAATGGAAAATTTGATACCAATATAGCCCGACATTCTAAGCCATAAACAGAGTTCTAGATGACTAATCAAGTAAAGAAAAAAAGATACTGTTGCCCGCACAATAAAATGTGTGTGAATAGTGCGGGTAGATTGGATTTTAGAATATGGCAAGTATAAGGTATGATGATCATATAATTTCTTGTTAATTTTCAGCTTAATAATCTTATAATTTTGTGTTAAATTTCAGCCAAGGGTTGAAGCTGCTATGATAAATGCTAGAATTCGTAAAACAGTTCGAGCATCAAATGCTAAAGTTGCCTATATTGGTCCGCCAACCGAATTCAACTATGATTGCCAGCATCTTGGTACTGGCCCACAAACACTTATAGAAATTGCTGAGGGTCGTCATTCTTTTTGCTCGGCCATCTCAAATGCCAAAAACCCAGCCATCGTTGTTGGTGCTGGCCTGTTTGAGAGGGACGACAAAGATGCAATTTTTGCTGCTGTTGAAGCCATTGCGAAGAATGGAAATGTCATCAGACCTGACTGGAATGGATTCAATGTTTTACTTCTCAATGCAGCCCAGGCTGCAGCCCTCGACCTTGGACTTGTACCAGAATCCAGCAACAGCATTGAGTCCGCGAAATTCTTGTATTTAATGGGTGCTGATGATGTGAACTTGGACAAAGTTCCAGCGGATGCTTTTGTAGTGTATCAGGGGCACCATGGGGACCAAAGCGTCTATCGTGCCAATGTAATTCTTCCTTCAGCAGCATTCAGTGAGAAGGAGGGTACATATGAAAATACAGAAGGGTGCTCTCAGCAAACATTGCCTGCAGTCCCTACAGTGGGTGATGCTAGGGATGATTGGAAGATTATTCGAGCACTCTCTGAGGTTGCAGGAATTTGTTTACCTTATGATACGTTAGGAGCCATACGATCCAGGATGAGGACTGTGGCACCAAACCTACTCAACACAGATGAGATAGAGCCAGCTGCTTTTGGACCTTCATTGAGTCCGGACTGTAGTCAGAAGATAAGCTCGACACCGTTCAAGGCTGCTGTTGAGAATTTCTACATGACTGATTCTATTACCAGGGCATCAAAGATAATGGCACAATGCAGCGCTATGCTACTAAAGAAGTGAGTGATAGGATTCAGTATTAATAAATATTTGAGATTCACTTGTTTTTTGGTTCATTTCTGTCATACCTTAAGCAGTGTACTGGCTTAACTTCTTGAACAGTGACAGTATGTGAATAAAGGAAACTAAGGTCCTTGGCGTTTTGCTTTAAATGTAGTATGTAAAAGCATTTGCTTGTGTTGTGTAAGACTCGTTGTTTCCAAAGTCATACTCCCTGGTGTTTCTGTCATATCAGTGTATTGAAAACTCAAAACGGACAGCTTGGTTCTTTTGACGGGAAGCCTGGAACCAGAAAACTCGATAAAATTGGAGTGTTTTTAACCGCCCCCACAAAAAAAAAATGAAAATAATTTTATGGTCATTTTATATTTTTTCTTTCTTTCTTATCCAAGTCGATTTATTTATGCATCAACCTTGATAGTAATGATGATGATTAAGATGATGAAATCGTGTTTTTTTTTTTTTTAAATTTAAAAGAAAGAAAGAACTACTGTATATTTTTTATTTTATGAATTATGATGATTAAGCTTCACTAATACTTTAAGCTATACTTATATAATGTGTCCTACAAATTAATTTAATATCAACTTGATTTAAAAAATTTATATTAAATCAATTTTTATAAAACAATGAATGTTAATATAATAATGTTTTCGCATTTTATTATTTTAATATGAAATATTTAAATTAAACAACTAAAAAAAAGTGTTTTTGAGGATTAAACTCATATTCAAAGTGTGGAGATGAAGTAATACAGTTTCACCTCATATTTAAAAATTTAAACTAAGACTTCATGCTATTAAATAATTTTTTATGCAAATAATTTTAATATTAACTTTTCCCTTCTTATATTATAGATGTGAGGAAATCAAAATGTGAAACTGGGGTGGGAGGAATCAATTGACAAATTCCGTGGTGATACGGGCACACCCGGGGCACCCACGAATTTTCAAGTCGACGAAGCTCGACTCCAAAATTCTAATTTTTTTTTATTGCTTTAAATAAATCAAACCTTTGAATTTGTTGAAAATTAAATTGCTAAATTTTAATTAAATGAATTAAACATCTTAATTCGTTTAATTGATTTTCTATAGCAAATTAATTTGTCTAAATATTTTATTTAGTGTCTAAATACTTTTTCTTAGTCTAAATTAATTTTTTCACATTTTATTACATGTTTTAAGATGTTTGATTTTAAAAGTAAATGTTTTGAAATAAATTGCATCCTCAAATTAATTATTTCTTACCACAAATTAATGCGGCCTAATAATTTAAATTGGTGTCTAAATTAATTTGTCCAAGTTTTAATTAATTTGTTTGCATGTTTTTAATAAAAATTTTAAGTTGATCTAGTTTTAAAATTTTAATGTGTTTATGTTAGTCATAGCCAAATTTAATATGTCTTGTTTAAGACTTTATTAAATTGTTTAGTTTAATTTATGTATCTATTAATGTGTTTTAATTATTTCATGTGTTCATCTTAAGTTATTACATAATTTTAATGTGTTCTAGCCGAATTAAAATGCAGGAATTAATGAGTCTTAGCTGTTGAAATTTTAATGTGCAGAATTTAATTGCTTGACTTAGCAATTGGAATATCTTTTGTCATGGTGGAGGAATAATCAAATGCAAATGGAAGAACCATGAATTAAGGGGAATGTTTTGGACGGCACAAAAGCTCATGGAATTTAAAAATCTATGAATGGAGTATTATGGATAAGTGGAGGCATGAACATGAATTAAATAATGTATGCATGAGACAAATAAATGGGCAAGCTAATGCTATAATGTGCAGCATTTTTTTTATGGGGATTTAAAGTCAAATGGAGATAACGGCACTTGAAAGAAGCATGGGTATAAATGGGTGCAAAGTGGGCTGCCGAATATGGAGAATAGGGTGAAAATTTTAATCTATTAGATGAGAATAATGGGAGCAAGGACAACCGAATATGACTAAATGGGTAGCTTTCATGAGATATAATTTAATGAAGTGAATGGAGAATGGACATGTGCTTATATGGGAAGGCCATGATTGAATAAACAAATAAGCATGTAATTGGACTTGGAAGAAGCATGCGGCACAAGGTGGAATATTATTTGCTTTTATTTGTTTAATTGATATTTGGGCACAAAAAAGGGGACAAGAGTTGATGGAACATTATTTTAATAGGAGCTAAAAATTAAGCTGAATTTTTTTAAGGAATATGCATATGTGGACGGCAAATGAAAGAGCAGCGGGATTAAATTTTACAATTTTAAAATTAGGAGCATGTACCTTTTCATTTCTTGGAAGGAATTCACAGACATTTTGGGCTATAAATAGTTTGTTATTTTCATTTGTAAAACAGAACAACTTGAATTTGAATGAAAGAAAATTTTCTTTTGGTGAGTATTCACTCTCCTAAATTCTCGAGGTTTGAATTGACTTATCTAGTTTTCTAGTGGCGTCGTTCTTTCCTATTTGAACTTATCATCCTTTCGGTGTGGCGTTCATCTACCTATACCGCTTCGGTTCCTATCTCGCTAGATAGTGGGTCTCGGTTTTATTTCAAATACCATACCGTTGGTTCCTATCTCGCTAGATAGTGGGTCTCGGTTTTATTTCGAAACTCATTCCATCAATTTGAAACTTATAAGATTTGGGTCTTTAATTTTTATTAAAGGTTCTTTCTTGTTTCAAATACGTATCCATTTCAATCCATCACCTATCTTTTCATTTCAAAGATATCATTTCCAATAAAATTATTCCTTTTGTTAGTTGAACGAGAAACTGTCTAATTTACGATCGGGCAACTTTAACGATTCGCCTCCTAACCCGAGACGGGCCGTTATCATCCGCATCGAGCCAAAGTTAAATTAGGCACGTTTTGATCGTCTTGAGTTTTTCCGAGTAAGTTTAAAAAAAAATCAAAAAAAAAAGTTGTATTTTATTTTCATTATATTTAGCATATTTGAAGTTAAAAAAAAAAAAAGAAACCTCTTCCTACCTTAGCCTGTTTAGATTGTCAAGTTCTTCTCTAAAAAGACGAACGACATTCGCTTGCTTATATTCCCAGTGTTTTACAAAGTATACTAACTGAGACGAGCCCTTGTCTGTATAGTTAGTTAGCTCTATAAGATGTTGGGAATCAATTATAGTTGACTTCCATGCAATTGTTACCTCCTCCAACATATCTTGGTCATCTCTTGGCTTTTCTACATTAAACTGCTTCCCAACTTCATGCTCAATTAGCTTGATTCGCACCTTTCTTCAAGCTGATTTAGTCGTGTTAGCTTAAGTTTCATTCGGTAATCAACTAGCCCAATACCTTTTGGTGAGTAAAAAAAAAATATTTAAAAAAAATTCAAGTTAAAAAAAAAAGTGTGAAAGTTTACAAGTTTTGTTTCATTACTTCTTTTCCCGATCTTCACCACCCATCTTCACTCCAACGCCACTATACCAAATTTTTTTCAGCCGACCTCCACCCCATAACATCATTTTCCCTTGTACCAATTTTAAAAGCCGACCCTCAAGCAGTAAATAAGTCTTTTGAAAACGAAATACGAATTTGTGAGAGTGAGAAATATCGGTAAAAGGCACGAGTGTATTCAAAAAAAAAAAAAAACCTATACGAGTGAAACACGAGTGTGAGCGAAATTTCTTTGTGAGTGACTTGTGAGATTTTTGTGGTAAGGTATTTAATTTTTGTTTTATTTTGAGCACTAACATTTTTCTTCTAGCAACGATAGCATGTCTCTAAATTTCGAAAGAAGAAGTGTTGTAGATAGTGATTGGTTCGATCCATCATACAACCAAGGCGAAAAGCGACGCGATCAAAGAAACCGAGGCTTTAGAGATCAAGGATGTTTTAATGACTTCAAGAAGAATAACAAAAACATTCCACCGTTTCAAGGTAAAGCCGATCCGGATGCATACCTTGAATGGGAAATACGAGTAGAAGAGGTTTTTGGGTACCACGATTATTTGGAAAGTAAGAAAGTAAGGCTGGCGGAAAATAGTTTCACCGATTATGCCATGACTTGGTGGGACCAATTTACCAAGAGTCGACTACGAAATGGAGAGTATCCAATATTAACGTGGTCTGAAATGAAAGACGTGATGCGCAAACGGTACCTCCCATCTTCCTATCATCGAGGGTGAACTTTTTCAACTCAAAGGACGGAGTTAAGAGCAGCACGACAATACCCGATCAAGGACTATTCTAGAGGAGATTATTACCAAGACTCCTACTCAACGCGGTCTTCGAAACGGAGAGAAGAAAGTCACAAGCTCGATTCTCTTCAAGATGATGGACAAGAAAGTACGAGTTATTCGACGTATGATTCGAAGAAATCCTACACGGAGTATTCTTCCCAACGCAATTATCGTGATTCATCCGTAAATAAATTTTCTTCTTTTGGAAATTCTTATTATTGTGATTCTTTTGTAACTTCTTGTAATAAAAACAAAGAAAAAGAAAAAGAAAAAGAAATAAAAAGAAAAGAGGCAAGAAAGAGAGACGATGAGCAAATTTTGAGAAGGCTTGAAAAGGCCATTGAGAAGATTACTGAAAAAGAACTAGAAAAAGAGAGAGAAGAAAACAAAAAAGAATGTGAAAGGGAAACAAGAAAACGAGATGAGCAAGTAGAAGAGAGTGTTGATTTAACTAACTCATTTGAAGTATGTTCTTTTGCTTCTTCATTTCAGGTTCCCGACGTATCGCACAAGAGCCTACCACTTCAACTCCTCCCGGAAGAGCAAAGTATTTCTTTGATTGAAAGAGTTAAAGTTGAAGGTGAAGTTGAACCTCCCGAGTCGAAAGGTAAGGAAGGTAAGCGTTTTGAAATATCAAATTCTTTGTATAAAGATGATTTTTCTTCTAACCCCAATCTGATTAATTGTAGATATTACAAGATTAATTCATTTTCTAAAATGAAATCCTTGAGCTTTTGTAAATATATTTTGAAATATGTTAAAAGTTTTGATCGTTTCATTTTGAACGTACATAATTCTTATTGGTCTAACGTGATTAATTTCTCGAAACCGGGAATTTGTTTAGATTTGTTTTGTGGAAAAAGCAAATATCACCAAATATGTGTGAAAAATTCCTATTGTTTTGATACTTGGTTTTCAAATAAGGTAACAAATTTTGTCAACTTTGTTTTTAATTTTTATTCGTTCCTTAAACAATTTTTATGGCTGTATTTGGAATTCACTTTCCATTTGAAAATGGTTGAGTTGAATGCGAAGCTTCGATTACACTACTTGACCGTGGAGAGAAGGTTTGTAATACTCGATCAAGGTAAGACTGATCTTTATCTTCCTGAGTATAAGGGTAAGTCTTCTGAAACTATTTACGCGTTGTTACTCTCTTCAGATTACGATAAGCTTTGTGTTGCTACCTTTGTTTTTGCCAAACATCTGGATCATGTTATGGTTAATTGTCCTATTTTACCTATTGATGATCTATTTGTTTTAATGGTCGACAAAAGGATTCTTGTGTGTATGAGAGAGCCCACATATCGAACAATGCAAGGTTTGGTTGTTCAATTATGTGTTCCATTTGAATTTTGTCATCTATCTGCTTGTGATGCTTACGTGTATCATTTAAATTACCATTCGCACGATAAGCATAATTTTTGGATTCCAAGAAGATCATATGCACACCTTGAGATCTTTTCAAATTTGTTGCAAATGTTTGACAAGGCGTTACTTCTTTTGTATGATAATTTGGCGCTGCCTGATATCATGCGATTTACTTGTTTGATGGTGTCCATAGTTGGTTTGCAAGATTATTTGAAACCAATCTTACTAATTCTTGGTTATCTTTTTCAGGTATCGCGTTTATCCTCCGTCCCGTTTGATCGAGGGAAGACGAACGAGGAGTTTTGTTCGAATAACCAATGGGTCGATTCGAGGACGAATCGTCTTGAAGAGGGAGGGGATGATACGGGCACACCCGGGGCACCCACGAATTTTCAAGTCGACGAAGCTCGACTCCAAAATTCTAATTTTGTTTTCATTGCTTTAAATAAATCAAACCTTTGAATTTGTTGAAAATTAAATTGCTAAATTTTAATTAAATGAATTAAACATCTTAATTCGTTTAATTGATTTTCTATAGCAAATTAATTTGTCTAAATATTTTATTTAGTGTCTAAATACTTTTTCTTAGTCTAAATTAATTTTTTCACATTTTATTACATGTTTTAAGATGTTTGATTTTAAAAGTAAATGTTTTGAAATAAATTGCATCCTCAAATTAATTATTTCTTACCACAAATTAATGCGCCTAAATAATTTAAATTGGTGTCTAAATTAATTTGTCCAAGCTTTAATTAATTTGTTTGCATGTTTTTAATAAAAATTTTAAGTTGATCTAGTTTTAAAATTTTAATGTGTTTGCGTTAGTCATAGCCAAATTTAATATGTCTTGTTTAAGACTTTATTAAATTGTTTAGTTTAATTTATGTATCTATTAATGTGTTTTAATTATTTCATGTGTTCATCTTAAGTTATTACATAATTTTAATGTGTTCTAGCCGAATTAAAATGCATGAATTAATGAGTCTTAGTGTTGAAATTTTAATGTGCGTAATTTAATTGCTTGACTTAGCAATTGGAATATCTTTTGTCATGGTGGAGGAATAATCAAATGCAAATGGAAGAACCATGAATTAAGGGGAATGTTTTGACGGCACAAAAGCTCATGGAATTTAAAAATCTATGAATGGAGTATTATGGATAAGTGGAGGCATGAACATGAATTAAATAATGTATGCATGAGACAAATAAATGGGCAAGCTAATGCTATAATGTGCAGCATTTTTTTTATGGGGATTTAAAGTCAAATGGAGATAACGGCACTTGAAAGAAGCATGGGTATAAATGGGTGCAAAGTGGGTCTGCTAGAATATGGAGAATAGGGTGAAAATTTTAATCTATTAGATGAGAATAATGGGAGCAAGGACAACCGAATATGACTAAATGGGTAGCTTTCATGAGATATAATTTAATGAAGTGAATGGAGAATGGACATGTGCTTATATGGGAAGGCCATGATTGAATAAACAAATAAGCATGTAATTGGACTTGGAAGAAGCATGCGGCACAAGGTGGAATATTATTTGCTTTTATTTGTTTAATTGATATTTGGGCACAAAAAAGGGGACAAGAGTTGATGGAACATTATTTTAATAGGAGCTAAAAATTAAGCTGAATTTTTTTAAGGAATATGCATATGTGGACGGCAAATGAAGGAGCAGCGGGATTAAATTTTACAATTTTAAAATTAGGAGCATGTACCTTTTCATTTCTTGGAAGGAATTCGGCAGACATTTTGGGCTATAAATAGTTTGTTATTTTCATTTGTAAAACAGAACAACTTGAATTTGAATGAAAGAAAATTTTCTTTTGGTGAGTATTCACTCTCCTAAATTCTCGAGGTTTGAATTGACTTATCTAGTTTTCTAGTGGTGTCGTTCTTTCCTTATGTGAACTTATCATCCTTTCGGGTGTGGCGTTCATCTACCTATACCGTTGGTTCCTATCTCGCTAGATAGTGGGTCTCGGCACTACAGCAAAATAGACTTTTAGCGGCGTTTTTTTAGGCCTTTAGCGGCGTTTTTAAGCGCCACTAATAGAGCTTACGCGCTTTGAAAACGCCACAAAAACGCCAGATATGAGGCGCGCAAAAATTTAGCGGCGTTTTGTGAGAAAACGCCGCTAAAAACCATGACTTTTCGCGGCGTTTTAAATACAAACGCCGCAAAAAACATGATTTTTAACGGCGTTTGTTTTTAAAACGCCGCTAAAAACATGACTTTTAGCGGCGTTTTAGAAACAAACGCCGCCTAAAACATGACTTCTAGCGGTGCTTAAAAAACAAACGCCGCTAAAAACCGTGACTTTTAGCGGCGTTTTTAATACAAACGCCGCTAAAAACATGACTTTTAGCGGCGCTTAAAAAACAAACGCCGCTAAAAACCGTAACAGCACCAAAATGAATTGATCCACTGTCACAGTTAAAGAGAAACAAGAAAGCATAAACCAAAAATACAACTAAGCAAATAAGATTCAATTATTACAATTTAAATATAAAATAATAGAATTCAAATACATGAAAAAGTTATTACTATCTTTCCTGGTTAAAGGTGCATTTACAGCTTTTATTTAGCATTTAATACAAACTTAGTAAGGGTGAGATTCCTAAGGCAAGGATATCTATAGCATCAAAGAGCAATCTATGTAGATGGAAATTCCCACATATAAAAAACGCATAAGAGAATTACAGGCCTTAAATCCAGAGATGGCATACCTCCTCCAATATCCTAAAACTTCAAATATTGATGTCACTTTTTTGATGAAATGACAACGGCTCCCAATCCTGCACATTACAAAAAGTAGTCCTGTGGTTTAACCATTGTTCCAGAGTTCCGGCGATTTTAATTTGAAACAACTTGGTAACTGTCTGTTAATAAGACAAACACAGGATACTTATATTTCATACATTCAAACACAATATACATATGTGTATGTATAATAAAAGTAATAGGTATTTAAAAAAAGTGATATAAAATAAGAATACTAATTTGAATATATGTGTAATACATATACATATATTTGTATAAAATTTCATATTAGTGTTTAAAAATGTATGTGAATAGACTTTTTGTTTTAATAAATTTCATATGTTTAATAATGCAGTAGTCCTGTAAGATGTTTGATATATCTCAAATACTGAAAAAGCTCAAAGAAATAGGAAAAGCCATGGCATGGATTTTTAAAGCTTAATGTTGATGCTAGCAGAGGTATAGTAATAATAAGTTGGGGCTCAGGCAGTGATTCAAGATGCAAATGGAGACTTTGTTGATGCTAGGTGCCGGTTGCAAATTGGCACTGCCAATTTATTTATGTTGGAAGCTTATGCTATCTTGTTTGGAGTTCAATGGCTTTTAGAAATGTGTATTAGAAATCTTATAACTTATTTTAAATCTTCTAACTTAGAACTACTACAAAATGTATAGCATAAGGCATAGAACTACTACAAAATGTATAGCATAAGGGAAAGCAACAAAACAAAACAAAACAAATTTGGGGGCTGAAGGAAATAAAATAAAATAAAATGAACTTCAAACCCCGAATGTATACTAACAAAGCAGTCAAGAAGAAATTAGGGCACCACAGAATGTAATTACAAAATAATACCGCTTTTCTTTTTTTTTCAAAAGAAAGGAAGGTTTGGAATTTGGGCGGGGTTGCATTTGGCTTAGAAAGAAAACAGATATACAAGGACACGTGTTTGGCTATTTTTGCGTAAGCCACTATCAATAGTACAAATAAAAGCATCACAAAACATTAAATTCCTTCCTTTCATGGCTAAAATCTGTTTCACATGTAGCCAAAGAACATTGTCAATCTAAAACACTGTTCCTTCAACTTGTTCAACTTGTCTTGGCAAAATTTCACAAATAGAACAAATGCATTGAATTATTATATCTTTGTCTAAAAATGCATACATTTTAGAGCACAAACAACTACGTGATATGACATCCAAGTTACTTACAAAGCGAAAGAAGACCACAACCGTTAAAGCGTAAATGCCTCCCAAAAGAATGTGAAGACCACTCTTAGCCGTTTTCACGAAAAACAATGAGTGGCACATAAAAATAAAGCATGCAATAATTATAATACTAAAATAAAGCACTCGGATAATTATAAGATAAACTAATAACATAATTTATGTTTTAGACCATGAAGAATTACTAACAAAGGATGCTTGATATGGGTTACAAGTGAGACATCTCGAACAAATTTAGGTATCACCAATCAACCGCCACTTGTATGTACTTGCGTGGGATTGGATTGATATTCACATTCTCTTGGTCTAAATTCTACAAGTGAATCGCATTCAAATAATTATAAGATATTCTTAAACTTAACTAAGAAAGAAATAGATTTTTGCAAGAAATCTGATCAGCTCCTAATTCACCATTTTCTCTTTGCATCATGAGTACTTGCTCTCTCTCTCTCTCTCTCTCTCTCTCTCTCTCTCTCTCTCTCTCTCTCTCTCTATACACACCAAGATTTCTTAATAGACATGTAAAAGGAAAGAATATGCCTTACATGTCTCTCGTCCAATAATCAATGCATTTGCCCTCATATCCGTGAAACACCTACCTCAGTATCCCGAACTTGAACCAATATCAATGATTCAGTCTTTGTTAAGAAACTCATGCTTAAAAATCTTAGGAAACTGATTAATACTTAATCATTATACTAATCAAGGCCTTCAACCAAGTAACTGGTCCAAAAGAAATGTCACACAAGTCTAAACCACACCAAAATGTCCAAAACCATATATTATGAAGGCATACAAGTAGATTTAATCCAGCCTTTTACATAGAAGAATATTATAAGATGCAGAATATTTTGAATTACTTTTAAAGGAGATCAAGACAAAATCCACCACTCTCAATGTTATAGATATTCCTCTAACTAGAACAGAGAGGATAATAGAGAAATCATAACAAAAGCAATAGATGACAAGATGCAAAGTGTGACCGTAAGATTCAGCTTGGGATGTATAGAGAATGGTCATAAAGAACTCAAAGATAAAACAATATGGAAGAGGTTGTTTACTCTCAAAACTAACAGTATAAAAGACTTACCCGTCGGTCGATGGAGACGGCGACTCGCGACGAGGCAGATTGAGGCGAACGCGATGGCAAAATGGACAATCGAGGGCTCCGTTTTGCTAAAAATTGAGGCGAACACGAAGCGTGGATGGTCAGATTCGATTAGAGCGTCAAATGCAAACAATATGGAAGAGGTTGTTTACTCTCAAAACTAACAAGATAAAAGCCTTACCCGTTGGCCGATGGAGACGGCGACTTGCGCGACGAGACGGATGGAGGCGAACGCGATGGCGTATGGACAATCGAGGGCACCGCTCGCTAAAAATCGAGGCGAACACGGCGAGAGATGGTCGATTCGATTAGAGCTTTTGATTTTTTGGGAAATTAGGGATTGGGAAAATAGGACTTAGGCATTTCGTGAAAACAACCGAGTTAAAACAAACACAAACAAACGGCTGCTTTGCTACAAAATTTTAAACTTTGCGCTTTTTTATAAAGCGCCACTAAAACTTTAACTTAAAATTAGTTTTTTCAGATTTTAATAGATTTTTATAGATTTTTTAAATTTTATAGATTTTTTAATAATTTAATGTATAAAAAATTTAAAACATACTGATAATTTTATAGATTTTTTAATAATTTAATATATAAATATTTAATATATAATTTAAAAAATAATAAGTCGACATATATCCAAAACAACTTTAAAAGTATTTTAAGTAATAGTATTTTAATTTTTTTCATTTTTTACATATATTTTTTTAATGTTAGTAGTTTTAAATTTTTTATACATGTCATCAATTTTTTAAAATTTTTTTAACAATTACATTACAATTAAATTTTATTTCAATTAATATAAAGAAATTTCTTAATTAATTAATAGATCAAATAGTTTAAATTTAAACCCTAAGTCAAACCCTTAACCATAAACCCTAACTCCTAAACTCATAACCCTAAACACAAGTCCCTGAAATCTAAATTGTAACCAATCAAAATAAAAAATAAAATTATTCTTATTCCTAAATTAAAATAGAGAATAGTACTTAGGTAATTATTTTATAATTTTTGATTTATTAATTAATTTATTTATTACAGCAAAACTAAATTTTATGAATATTTATTCTAATTTCTAAATTTTAATTAACTTTTTAATCAATAGTACATAAGTGCTTCCACTAATTATTATAAACATAAGATTTTACATTAATATTTACATGTATACACATTAATTGATATATAATCCCTATGAAATAAAGTCTCAAGGCCATTTAGACTTTTTAGGGTTTAATATTTTGCGATTTAATTGGGTAATGGTTGAGTACTGTTTGCAGTTTAGGGGTTTAGGGTCGAGTATTTCGAGTTATGATTTAGGGTTTAGAATATAAATTTGATATTTAAATTAAAGTTTAGGGTTTAGACTGTGTAGGGTTTATATTTTAGTGTTTACCGTTTAGGGTTTATGGATTAACAGATGCACAGTCAGATTTAATTTATAGCATATATTTTTATAATTTTTTAATGATTAAATGAAATTTGATATCCTGTCTTCGTTTAATAAACCCTAAACCCGTACGTGAACCTTAAACCATACACCCACAACAAACCCATAAACCCTAAACCCTAAATTTTAAATCATAAATCTTGAAATACTGAACTCGAAACTCATAACCTCTATCCTCTATCCCATAAACCCTAAATCATAAACAATAAAACCCTAACCCCTGACCCTTAACCTATTAACCCCAAACCCTTAATCATTTACCTTTAAACTCATTAACCTTAACTTTTAACCCATGAAACCCTAACACATTCCCTTTAAACATTAAACCGCAAATCATAACCCATAATCCCTAAACAAATAGTAACTCTTAAACCTTACACCCTAAACCCTAAACCCTAAACCATAAACCATAAACCCTGAACCCTAAACCCTAAACCCTAAACCTTACAACCTAAACTATTTATGCTAAACCATAGACCCTAAACAATAATGAGAATTAATTTAATATTTTAAAATTAATATTATCTCTTTTACGATTATATAAGAAATTATTTAATATTTTTTTCATGTTTAACAAATATTTTACTCTTAAATAATTTAAACTAGATTCATAATTTTAATGCATTAAAATTAACGTTATCTCTTTTACAATTATATAAGAAATTATTTAATATATAAATTTAAAAACAATTACTCATATATAACAAAAAAAAACTTTCAAATTATTAGCGGCGTTTTTCCCAAAGCGCCGCTAAAGGTCTCACTTTTAGCGCCGTTTTTCCCAAAGCGCCGCTAAAGGTCTGACTTTTAGCGGCGTTTTTGCTGAAGCGCCGCTAAAGGTCTCACTTTTAGCGGCGTTTTTTTTAAAGCGCCGCTAAAGGTCTGACTTTTAGCGGCGTTTTTGCAATAAACGCCGCTATATATCATTTTTAACGGCGTTTTTAAAATAAACGCCGCTATTACTCATTTTTAGCGCGCGGTTTCTTCAAACGCCAGTAATGTATAATATTTGGCGCGCGCCGCTAAAACGCCACTAAAAATGCCGCTAAAAGTCTGTTTTGCTGTAGTGCGGTTTTATTTCGAAATACCTATACCGTTGGTTCCTATCTCGCTAGATAGTGGGTCTTGGTTTTATTTCGAAACTCATTCCATCAATTTGAAACTTATAAGATTCGGGTCTTTAATTTTTATTAAAGGTTCTTTCTTGTTTCAAATACGTATCCATTTCAATCCATCACCTATCTTTTCATTTCAAAGATATCATTTCCAATAAAATTATTCCTTTTATTAGTTGAACGAGAAACTGTCTAATTTACGATCGGGCAACTTTAACGATTCGCCTCCTAACCCGAGACGGGCCGTTATCACGTGGTTTTCATTTTCTCTCAATTTTCCCACTTCTCGTTAGTTGGTTTTGAATTATTTATTTATATTACAGTGAAACAAAGAATAAAAAAAATTCAAGTGGCCGGTTTTGACATTTTTGTAGTTTTGTATACGGATAAACTTGGCGAGCAAGTCAAGAATCCCGTAGAATAGAAAAGGTGGTGGAAATTAAATTCAAACCTAGTGGGGGACTGGAGTGAAAACTCGTTATAAGAATTCAAAAAAGAGAAGAAAAGAAAAAAACAGAGAAAAGATGGAGATGATACTGGGAAAGGAATACGGTTATATAGTGATAGTGGTGGTTGTTTACTGCTGGCTCAACATGTGGATGGGGTACCAAGTTGTGAAAGCTCGCAAGAAGTATAAGGTCAATTTCCCTAACCTCTACGCTCTCGAATCCGAAAACAAAAATGCCAAAATCTTCAACTGTGTTCAGGTTTGCTTATTTCGCCTTCGCCTTCGCCTTTGATCTTGATTTGTTTGTCGATATGTTGAATTGAATGCGTATAAAATGTAAATGCAGAGAGGGCACCAGAACTCGCTGGAGATGATGCCCGTGTTCTTCATTTTGATAGTATTGGGAGGGATGGGGCATCCTTGCGTCTCCGCTGCACTGGGTCTTTTCTACACCGTCACCCGTTATTTCTACTTCACCGGCTATTCCACCGGCGATCCTCAGAACCGTCTCACTATCGGGTATTTCATTTTCTCTATCTCTTTTCTTGGTATTTGTTTGTAATTGATTCATTAAAAGAAAAAAAGAAAAAAAACCCAGAAAACCGACTTAACTGAACTAATTAGACCCTTGAGAAAACTGAGAGGTTGAAGTTGAACTTTATATTTTATTTATATAATTTCTTATAATTCAGTAAGTGCTTACATTTTAATTAGAACCCATCTTTGATCTATATCCAACTAAGCACTTAATTACTTTTCACAATAATTAGATTTTCCTTTTTTGTTGCCATAAATTTAGAAGTTAATATAATAATGAAATTATTATTTTATTTTTTCAAAATTTTATAATTCAATCTAGAATTTTAAAAATCTTTTTTACTTCACTCCAAATTGAGAGCTAAGGGTTTATTTGGATGTAATAAAAGTAGAAGACACGAGTTTATAAAAATTTTAAAGAATACATTTTATTTTTATTATATTACTTCACATTTAAAAATAGTTATAATATTTAATTTAGAATTATTAGTTAAACAGTTAAAGTGTTAAATATAGCATTAATATAAACCCTAAAATTTGTTTCATTAATTTTCCTCTTGACTGCATTTATTGGTTAATTCTCACAAATTTTATGGTAAAGTTTTTTACTTGTGAACAATTGATATTTTTTAATTCACCATGCCACATTTTTCCACCAATAATTTCTATGAAAAATACTAAATTACATTGAAGTTTCCGAAAATATATATTAGGTAAAATTACTATATTGATTTAATTGATTTCTTGTCATAAAAAATTAATATTTTAATTTCATTGGTGACATATGTCATGTTCATAACTTACCCCAAATTGAAAGTTTCCAATTTTACTCAGAACCTGGCTATAGAATATGTATATATATAAAATATTAGATTTGAATAGAATCTTAAAATTTTTAATTATTATTTAATTTATATTGAATGTTGAATGTGTTAAAAAATGTTTTAATTATTATTTGATCTATTATAATATTTAAATTAATAAATCAATATTATATTTGATAATTCAAATAAGAAACATTATTTTATGTTAATTGTAATAATTAGAAATACAATTAAATTAAATATTAGATACATAAAATTATATATGACATTAAAAGTTAGTTTAAATAAAGTAACAAAGTTTAATATAAATTAATCAGATCAACTTAAGTTGGTTGATTGAATCTCTTAAAGTACTATGAAGTATTTCTTTTTCTAATTCGTATATTATACTAAAAATTAATTAATTATATAATTTTATTTTATATTTAAATTATGTTGGTCGAGCTATCAATTACATCAACTGAAGTAACATATTTAAGTTAGAATTCTTTAATTGACATCAATGGAATCTGCATTAATCAAATTGAATAATGTGAATTAATTTGATTAGTTATTATTGTTATTCGATAGAAAAATAAAAATGATAATATTACGATGTGCAGGAAATATGGGCTTTTGGCATTGTTTGGGCTGATGATTTGCACCATTTCATTCGGAATCAAGCTGCTTCGATCATGATTAACTGCCTTTGCAAACACTTTTCCCCTTTTTGCTTTACCAATTAAATAATTTAGTGTCAAACAGACTTCCTTCTTATATTCTGTTTGTAGGTTTTGTGTGTTTTGGAGGTTGAATTTACTCTTCATTTCACATTTTAACCTTTGATTGGATATTGTTATTTTGGTGGGTTATGTGAATTTTTTTTATTTAATGAAATTAAATAATACAATTATGCAACTATGAGTTGAGTAATGTGATTAGTGTTGAGTATAAGTTTACTCTATGAGAAGTTTGTGAAGTATCGTTTGTTGAGAATTAGTGTGGTTCCAACTAACATATCAACTGGGAGGTAGGCTTTAGTTGGAGATTTTGTCTCCCAATTTTGTTTAGTGCTCAAGTGCCTAAATAGGTGGTCTAAAGAGGCGGTGGGTGAGTTCACAAAGTGAGAGCTTCCTGAGAAGGCAAACTTGGCATGTTGCATAAGGTTGTTGAGGGGAGGTTGACTTCATTAGGATAAGTCTACGAAGTGTGGTTCCTTAGGAGTCGATGGACCCCTCAATAAGTCATTATTGTCTTTAGTTGAGGGTTTTGTCTCTCAACTCTTCCAAGAGCCTGAGTACCTAGAAAGGTAACAGGTGTAACACCCCATACCCGAGTTCGAGGCTGAGACCGGATATGAGACATTACTATACTTGAACTTTCTTAACATGCACTTACGGGCTATAAAATTTTGTTCCGAATTAAAAACTTCTCTTTATTAGCCTAATCATACATTTCATGAGCCTACGAGGCCTTAAACACGTATCTGAAAACTTTCGGAACTTAATTGAAAACTTTTCTTTAAAGCAGGGGCCACACGCCCATGTGGCTTGGGACACGCTCGTGTACCCCTTTGACACGCCCATGTCTTCCAACCGTGGTCGACACTGACTAAATTCACACGGCCTTGACACGCCCGTGGACTTAGACCGTGGGCTATTCCTTGATATACTGACTTGATCACACGGCCTAGGGCACACGCCCATGTTCTAACCGTGTGTTATGCACGGCTTAAACAAACGGCCGTGGGATTTTCCCGTGGCCTATCCTGACTTCAATCATAAAGGTGCAGAGTACGCACGGCCTAGACACATGCCCGTGTGTCTAACCGTGCGGGCACTTAGAGGCTATTTACCAAGCCAGTTGCCACCCTGAAATCAAGACCAAACTCATGCTCAATTCAATACATTTCATAAACAATACTACATGCTTCATTGATCTCAATAAACATATATACTTAGTCAAATTTGGCCAATCACTTAGCCATATACAAAAGATTAATAAACTTAATAGCCAATACTTTGGCTCTTCTTAAAACATATTCTCAAAATGAAATGCTTCCTATACATGCCATACTTAATATAATCAACTTGGCTATACCAAAATAGAGATTGATAATGTGCTCCGAGCTCCGATGACGATGATCTATGAGATTAGCTTGGCGGAACTACATGAAAAAAAAAAGAATAAAGGATGTAAGCATTTAGCTTAGTAAGTTTGCATATTATGCACATAGCAACATACTTGATTAATATAAACCATTTGACATAAACAATGGTATCATAAATTTCAGCTATAAAGCTTACTTACTCGTACTGATTCTTACATATCTCATGATACTTACTAATCTCATACTCGTGAGATAAACAAGGTACCTGTATCACTTGATCACATAGATCAGCATACTCTACAATAATAATCATAATCTCTAGTTCGTCATTTATAATATGTATAATACTCATTTCCAACTGGATAATAGCTTTGCTTACTTATCTTTCTCGTTATTTCATTTTAAGTTTACTCATTTGCCCGATGAATTTCTGCAAATAACCGAGGATACTGAATCTCATTCCACATATAACTTGATGCCAAAGCCATATCCTAGATACGATCTTACATGGAATATCTCATCTTGGTTTCGAGCCCATGTCTTGACATGGACTTATACGAAGTCTTTCTCGTGTGTTCCCTTGGGAACTTACCATTGCCATGTCTTGACATGGTCCTACTTGGTATCTTTACTCATGAACTGGTCAATGCCGAGCCTTGGCTTGGACTTACATGAAATCTTTCTTGTTCTCACCAGTGCCATGCCTTGGCTTGGACTTACATGGGATCTTTATCTCTTGCTAGCTTTTCAATGCCAAGACTTATCTTGGACTTACATGATAACTTTTCAATGCCAAGACTTGTCTTGGACTTACATGACATCTTTGCTTGGAGACTCACCAATGCCATGCCTTGGCTTGGGCTTATATGGGTCTTCATCTCATAATAACTCTTCAAAGCCAAAACTTGTCTTGGACTTACATGATAACTTGCTTGATTGCCGATGCCATGCCTTGGCTTGGTCTTATACGGACTTCCTCATTTCATGTGGTAGATCGAGTATCCTAGATAATTCATCTTCAATCGGGACTTGCTCATGCTTAATCTCATTGATTTCTTTGTTTAACATAACATTAAACATTCCATGGCAATAGTGTACATTATACTAAGCAATTCAATGATAGAAATCATAAAGCTTAGAAATCATACAAACTTACCTCAATATACAAAATGTATGTAGATATGCAATTTAGTCATCAACTTTGTTCTTGCCTCGGTTTCGATCTCGGCTTTGTTTTTCTTGATCTATAATCATAAATAGATCATTTAATACCCACATTGACTAAATTGACTCTTTACTCATACTTTGGCAAAATTACTATTTTGCCCCTAAACTTTCTCATATTTGCACTTTTGCCCCAAGGCTCGTAAAATGATTCTCATTCAACTTTCTTAAACTTCATGCTTAGATGATTAATAGTCTCAACTATAGCAATATCAAAATCCCTCTATTTATACCATGTATGATCAATCTCATAATTTTTAGAAACTAGTCCCTATATTCATTTTTCATGAAATTCACTCAGAAAAAGATGTTTATCTAACATCAAACTCTCTTAAACTTCCATAAAACATCATTTAACAAGCATATCATTCATGGGTAGATTTTTGAACATGCATCTTAGCTCAACGTATAGTTAAAATTAGCTAGTTCATGTTACGAGGACTCTAAAAATACGAAGAATATTAAAAACGAGGCTACGATGCACTTACTAGCAAGCTTGAAAGATGAACAAACCCTAGCTATGGGTTCTTTGAAAATTTCAGCAATGTGGGGAAGAATATGAACATAATTTTGACTTATTTCATCCTTTTTAATCATTTATTAGACAAATGACCAAAATGCCCTTCTCTAAAAAAATCACCATTTACTAACTCATGTCTATTTTTGTCCAAAAATTATAATTTGGGAACATTTATATTTAAGGACTTCTAATTGATATTCTAAAGCTATTTCATACAAAAATCTTCTAGAAACTCATATTTTGCAACTTTTGCAATTTAGTCCTTTTTAGACCATTCAACCTCAATTTAACAAAATTGCTTCATGAAACTTTCACACTAGCATGAAAACATGGCATAAACCTTAAAAACTCATAAATTCACCTCAGATTCGTGGCCTCGCACCACTATTCTGACTAGGCCCTAAATCGGGCTGTTACAACAGGTTTACAAAGTCGAAACACCTTTTCAGGTGGCTAAGAAGGTGAACGAGCATGGTTTTTGAGGGGAGGTTAACTTCGTCAAGAGAAGTTTGTTAGTGTCATTTTTCGGGAGTCAATGGACCCTTTAATAAGTCAATATTATCCTCAATAGAGTTTTATCTCTTGACCCTGTCAAAAGCTCAAGTGCGATTCATAAAGCAAAAGTGCCAAATAAGGCAAGCCATGTGCAACGCACATGGTTGGACTTGAACCCATGCCCTATAGCATACAGGACACTTATGGACTTAGTCTACTATGAAGTATCATCTACAAAGAGCGAGTGGACTCCTCAATGGATTGATAGTTTTCACAGTAAGGGTTTCGTCTCCTAACTCTACAAGTGCTTAAAGAAGTGGCGGGTTCATAGAGTAAGATTTTCTGGTTAAGTGCTTGATCAAGCGAACCATACACCTCCAAGGACAATAACAACTTTTTGAGGAGATTATTGGCTTTCGATGGATGATGCTTCATTGACTTCTCTTGACAAAGCCGATCTCTCTTCAACAATTAGCAAAGCATGTCAAGTTTCAGTCCTTAAATTTAATATACAAAATATTTAAATGATTTCTAGATGCATTTTATAATACTATTCTCCTTAAATTCCTAACTAATTATACTCACACAAGAAAAACATTATGTGCTTAAATGCACTCAAATTTGCAACCTTAACGAGTTTATAATATCAGCCATACCTACTACCATGCTTAAAACCTTAAATATATATATTGTTTTGTAGATATTTAGCTATCAACGAAAAGTACTCAAATATCTTAATACAAATCACCGATCTTATTATCCATGCTAGACTTAGTTTATTTAAACCATGTCAACAGCCAGAAATCAATCGATATATTAACTTGAACATAAGGTTGAACCAATTTCTGAACCAATTTCTAAGTAAATTACTTGGAACCGATAAAAAATTGAAAATCAAGACAAAATTAATAATTAAATTGATTTTATAATTTTTTAAATATATTTTATTTTTAAATATTTTAATTAATTATTTAATTATTGTTGAACTAAGAGCCAATGGCCTCACTAGTTTGACCTTCAATCCCATTATTAAAACATTGGCTAGTATGATATATAAGAGGTCCTCACAAAATAAGATGAAGATGAGCTAGTCGGCTAAACTCAGAATACCATGTTAAAACTGTTCTAATCATGGTAGCCAATGTCCTTATAATATTAGTGTTGGGTCTGGTGCCCTAGTGTAGTATTTTCGTCTAAGTACACTTGTAATTTTTTCGAACATATTGGTTAATAAAATTATTCATGAATTATATTAATACTTTATATATTGTCCTCACATGGTTTTTGCACGCAAAGTAAAATGGAAGCAAATGTTGCTCACTGGTTGTCTAATGCTTAACTAATACTAAGCGGTATTACGTGGTCGGATCGTAATACAAAAAGACAACTTATATTAGTAGACAAACTTAAACATGTCATAGTCTAATTGAAAATGAGCAAATCAATTTAAAGACTAATATGCCGTCTATCAAGTCCAATTGGGGAGATACCTTGTCATGGACATCGGAGCAAATGACTCCTAGAAAATATAGACATAGATGTGACTGGCTGGACATCAGACAAGACCCAAGCAGAATAGATCCTAATATATTTATGGATTTATTCACTTGTAACATTCATAGTGTGGCATGCCTAAATCCTGAGTGAATAGCAAACTATATATGTGTGACTTGTATACTTTGATGTAAGTAAAAACCTGATATAAAAAAGATAAGGAACCGAAAGTTGGTGCGTTGGGTGTACAACTTCTGTAGTATGTAGAATCATTCACAACAGTAGAATTCATAACCCAAAACATGGGTAATGATATCCTCTCATTGGCATTACGCGGTTGATAAAAAGTAAACGTGGCCATGGGTTGTCTGTCTTTGTGATGGGTGACTTTATTACTATTTGATAGTGATTGACTTCATGAAAAAAGATGTAATGACTTCCATGAGATAAAATATGATCATATTGGGAGAACAAATATTATCCCCAAGAGATCAAGGATATACTATGAAGGTAACACACTAATGACAAGGTCATTAAACGAGCATTGAGTAGTTGCTTTCATTGGTATGTCGTTGGGGAGAGCTTAGTCACGATACTATAGTGGAATTACTTTGCGACTAAATGAGTTTATAATTAATAGGTGAAAAGTCATAGCTTAATTATAAATCATTTGAGCCTCAGCTACATATGTCCAATTGGTCCCTCCGCTAGCTCATTGAAACCAAAAATGAATTGTGTGTTTTAATAGAAATGAATGGAATGAATAGGAAAAGAGAAATGGGAAACATTCAGGAATGATTATGATTTTCTCTGAAATTGAGAAATGGAATCATTTGGAAGTGAATGTAGGTCTCAAAAATGGAAATGGAAATGGAAATGGAAATGAAAATGATCTATTTGCAATCCTATATGGATTATTTTGGACTATTTTGAAGCCCGAAAATGAAAATAAATCATTCGATCATAGTGAACATGTTGAGTTGTGAAATTTTGAACATATTTTCTGGAAATTTTACCATAGGCAAAATCGTCAAAATTTTACCAGGGATAAAAGCATCAAAATTTTGCTGGGGATAAAATAGGGATAAGAAAATTATTTTATATATAGATATTAAAGTTTATTTTGGGAAATAGAAAAACTGAATCAGGTTGGATCACATTACAAAGTACTGGGTCAAAAAGGCTTAGGAAGTACTCGTAATTGGATCCGATGTGAGAGAAGCCTAAAAACCACTCATGGACTTGAAGGGGGTGACAACCCTAGTAGGAATACTAGGTTGTGTCATCCACCCTAGTTCTATTCTAAATAGGATGTTGTTTTTCTATTTAAAATAAATCACTTCAACTCAACAAAGGTTCTACCTTCTTCTCATTCTATAAATAGATGACACTAGTAGCGCTATTAACACAATTTTTGAGAAGTTGTTATTCTGCCAAAAAATAGATAGAATTTATTCTGAACTATTATATATATTTTTCAGAAATAATAATTTTATTGGTTTTTACTAAGAAGAGAGAATTTTCATTTTCACCCCAAAAGGAGAGAAAACTTTTTCTAGTTCGTGCTTCGATTCAATTGGTTCGAGCCTACACTCGAAGCAGTTCGTGGTACGAAAATAGTGGAGAAGATAGTTTGGTTGAAAGTCGAGATCAAAAAACATCTTCTAAGTCGAAAACACATGTACGAATTTGGTTAAGGTTTATTGTTATAAATATCACAAATCGGATCGAATTTTAAAATTTTAATTTTCTGTTATGCAAGAAAACCGTTTTCAAACCAATTTTTTTCGAACAATTAGCCGATGTAATTTTGGTCTTAAAATTCGTCTCAAGTAGTTTAAGTATTGCTTGGATTAAAATTTTGGTTTATTGAGACCGTGTCGATGTTTTTCAATTTTCTTCAGTTAATATCAATGCATATCGACCCATATTGATTGGTATAAGATTTTAATATTTGAAACTAATTTTTATTTTTAGCTACATTATATTTATTTATTATTACATTTAAAATTTAAATATAATAATTTAATTAAGTTACTATTAGAGCTTATCATGGGCCGGGCCGGTTCGAGTCGGGTCGTAACAAAATTTTAGGCCGTTTTATAGGCCCAGACCTAACCTAACCAAAAAATGGATCTAAAATTTTACCCAAGCCCGACCCAAATAAAAAAGCTAAAACCTGAGTCTGACCCAACCCAACCCTCTCGTATTAAATTTTTTATATTGTTTTTATATGAAAATAAATTTAAAGATATAATAAATCAAATACACTAAAAACATTAAAAGAATATTTCCCAACAAATTGAAAATAAATTTAAAAAATCTTTATACTTAAATAACACTAAGATAGGTGCAACTTAACAAGCAAATGCCTCAAAATAGTAGCAAAATAACAATAAAATAAGAGTTATATCATATCCAAACAATAACAACAAAATAGTAGCACTATGGTAGTGAAATGGCAGCAAAACAGTGGAAAAATAGTAGCAATGTTTTTTTTTTTTGTAAATTCGAGCCGGGCCAGGCTTGGGCAAAAAAAAAAAAGCTTATGAGAGTCCCAACCTGTTTTCTAACTGGGCCTTTTGTTTTTACCCAAGCCCATTTTTTGAGCTATATGTTTGTCCAAACCCTTCCACTCAGCTCAGCCCATGATTAGGTCTAAGTACTATACTTAATTAATCATTTTAAAACTTATATTTACATATAAACATATTTATATTATATTTATGTAATTAAGGCATATTTGTCACACCATGGTTTGGCGAGTCGGTCCGGTTCAGAGACTATACTAGTGAAAACCGCCTAAGTTGCGAAACCTAGACCAAATAAGATTAGTAATTTCGTGGTGAAGTACCTCGAAGAACTTTCTCAAAACTGTGGAGTTCTACTTCGCGGTGAAAAGCTCGTACCCTATTGAAGAAAATAAATAGTATATCCATGAATGCAAACAATGTATATGTTAAAGAATAATATAAAAAATAATATTTACTAGACATCCATGTTAATAACATGTCGCCGCTCAGCATCATTATGAAATTCACCCATGTAATTTGACCCAAAATGACATATACAGTACCTATGGTGTGCATGATTTCATAGGCTTCCACATTGATCAATTGCAACTTGTATTCTAGGTACCTTATCAGAAATAATTCATATATTGGGTTGTGGCACAACATGCTTTCTCAAGTTAGTCAAGAAGAAATCACAAGCATCAACGGTTTCTTGTTCAAAAATTTGTAAAAGATATTGGCAAGAATTTTCTATTACCATATTGTGCAATAGCCAACAACAAGTGATGCTCATATCTCCCGTACATGAATATGTCATCAATTTGGACTAATGGCTTAAAGTACTAGAATGCTTCAATGCATGGCTTGAATGTCCAAAATCAAATGATGGAAAATTCTTTTCCCTTAGACCATTCGATTGCCATTATATGCAAGTTCTATTTGCAAATTGATGATGGCACCTGTACGTACTAGTTCAATACCTTATACCATTGCTACAAATCATTATATGATTTATCCCACTCATTATACATCTATCCCATAGCCTTCTATTTTGCAACCATATAGCCTTCTATTTTGTAACCAATGTCTTGTAGTACGGCATGGTATAATCGTACTGACTACGGATATTAGCAATCAAAACTAGCACTAATATTAGGACTCACTTTCAGCATAGGTAAGATAATGTAAGAGATCATAACAGAATCCAAATTCGGATGATCCTATACATTACTTGCAACAACACAAGTACTTCACCATACGCAAGACAATGTCAGAGATCAGGTCAAAATCCATTTTCGGATGATCTTGTAGCATACCTACATTAATACAAGTATGTGGAGCGTTATATTTTTTATTATCCAAAATCTCGTCTTCTTTCTCACATATGTCATGATTTTTCATGGACATCTATTGTCACAAACTATGCACATGGCATCATATTTTTCGGCTCAGGATTTTATAACATGTAAGTTGATCCCATGCTTTGTCACACCCCTTACCCGTGTCTGACACCGGGACCGGATACGAGGCATTACTATCCTTGACCTTACTTAAACATGTATTAACAGGCTATAAAATTTCGTTTCAATTTAAAAACTTACATTTCTTAGTTATAACATTCATCTCATGGGCCTACGAGGCCATAAACATACATCCAGAAGGTTTCAGATTTCAAGCAGAAAATTTTACCCTTTTTGAAAATTTTTGTCTAAACAGGGGTCACACGCCCGTGTTACTTGGGACACGCCCGAGTGGGCAGGCGTGTGGTCTCACATGCCCATATCCCTAGCCCGTGTACAATTTATTTTGTTTTTGAACCTACAGGGGTTTTCACATGGCCAAACACACGCACGTGTCAATGGCCCGTGTCCTTCACACGGCCTAGACACGCCCGTGTCGTCCCCCGTGTGAAAGATTAGTGATATTCTGTTTATGACGTCAGCAATCCCTGAAGGAGCACACGGCCTAGGCACACGTCCGTGTGGCTAGCCCATGGTCGACACTGACTTAAAACACTAACTTGTAGGGGACACACGGCCTATTAACACACGGAATAACTGAGGTTACTCAATCTCATCAAACATGTATCTCGATGCCAATTCCATGTCCCAGACATAGTCTTACATGGGATCGCCTCATGATGCTAATGCCATATTCCAGATATGGTCTTATATGGGATCTCTTAATTCGGTGTCGATGTCATGTCGCAGACATGGTCTTACACGAGACCTTCCTCATATGTTTCCTTTGGAAACTTACCATTGCCATGTCTTGACATGGTCTTATGTGGTATCCTTGCCTTGTGAATCTTATCAATTGCATGTATTAACATGGACTTACATGACCTCTTTGCCTTATGAATTCACCAATGCCATGCCTTGGCTTGGACTTACATAGGACCTTTGCCTTGTAATAACTTTTCAATGCCATGACTTGTCACGAACTTATATGATATCCTTGCATTAATGCCGATGCCATGTCTTGACATGGTCTTACACAGACTTTCCTTGTCTCATGCTGTGATATTTGTAGTCCTCATTATTCCGAGTCTTCAACCGAGACTTCCTCATACATGTTCTCATTCATTTTCTTATCTATATATCATTAATCATAACTTCATGAAAATAGTGTACATTATACAACATAATAAGCAATTTATTGAAAATGCATGTGAAGCCTTAAATTCATACAAACTTACCTCGATATTCAAAATGAGCTAACTCGTCAGTCTAGTCCGCGACTTTGTTCTTCCCCCGATCAAGGCGGATTCTCGATTCTTCTTACTCTATCATAGCAATTTAGCTCATTTTAATCACCACATTAATAAAAGCATTTCAATAATTATGCTTTGGCAAAATAGTAATTTTGCCTCTAGACTTTGGCAAAATGACCATTTTGCCCCTAGGCTCGGAAATTAATTCTAATCACATTTCTACCTTCGACAAGCCTAGGTGAACATGTAATACTCTTAAAGCTATCATAAAAATTCAACATTTCACATACTTACTACAAATTTTATAACCTTTTCATGAAGGTTCTTTTTGGTGTTTTCATGACAACACCTTTTACAAAAGTTGTTCATCTAACAACTAAGACTCAATTTCATCCATAAAAATGCATCAAATAACAATGATAGCTCTCATGGAAAAACTCTAAACATTTCACCATATTGCACAATAGTCCCCTCATTTGAAAACTTAAGCTTTAGTGGTCTCAAAAGTACAATTATTTTCAAGAAAAGATCACTAGAACACTTGTGAAGAGAAGAGTGTGCTGAAATTTTTTTTGAAGCTTTCAACCCCTATTTGGCTGCCAATTTTTGGTGGAAGAGATGAGCAAGAAATATGGATATCTTTTCTTTTTTCTAATATTAAACTATCAATTTAGCCCACCTACTCACCAACTTTGACCAACTTGGTCAATTATTGTCCCTTATGGCCGGTGAAGCACTTACAAGGGGTTAAATTGCCTTTTAAAGACCTCAAATTTACAATCTATGTCTATTTGGTACCTTTAGCTTATAGGATGGAACGTTTGCACTTTATGCGATTTAGTCCTTTTTCGCGATTAAACAAGAAATCACTAAAATTAAAGTACCAAAATTCTCATGTACATATGCCATCATGCTCTGACTCATAAAATGACATGAAAATAAATTTCTCTAATCTCGGATTAGTGATCCTGAGATCATTGTTTCGACTAGCCCCTAAATCGGGTTGTTACAATTCTCCCCCTTAAGAATTTTCGTCCCCAAAAATCTTACCAGTGAAAAGGTTAGGGTATAGGTTTCTCATCGTTTCCTCGGGCTCCCATGTAGCCTCTTCTATTCCATGCCTTTGCCATAATACTTTCACAAGGGCTATGCTTTTGTCCTTTAACTGTTTGACCTCTCGCGGCAAAATCTTAACCGACTCTTCACCATAAGTCAAGTCCGGTTGTATCTTAACCTTTGTCGGTACTATGACATGCGAAGGGTCTAAACGGTATCGGTGCAACATGGATAAATGAAAGACGTCATGAAACTTTTCCAGATCATATACCAAAGCCAACCGATAAGCTACCAGCCTAATCCTCTTGATAATCTTATATGGTCCGATAAAACGCGGACTCAATTTGCCTTTTCTGCCAAATCTAAGAACTTTTCTCCACGGTGACACTGTCAAAAATACTCTATCACCAATTTGATACTCCATTTCTTTCCTTTTTAAATTTGAATAAGATTTTTGTCGATCAGAAGCAGCTTTTAAGCAATCTCGAATTACTTTCACCTTTTCTTCAGTCTCTCTAACCAAATCAACTCCATGAATCTGGTTTCCTTAAGCTTAGTCCAATATAAAGGCGTTCAGCATTTTATCCCATACAAGGCCTCATAAGGCGCCATTTTCAAGCTTGATTGAAAACTATTGTTATAGGTGAATTAATGGCAAGTATTTTTTCCAGCTGCCCTGAAACTCAAGAACATGACACCTGAGCATGTCTTCAAGAACTTGGATTAACCTCTCCTACTGATTGTCGGTCTGAGGCTGAAAAGCTGTACTAAAATTCAACTTTGTGCCCAATGCCTGTTGTAACTTCTTCCAAAATCTTGATGTGAATCTCGGATCTCTATCCGATATAATTGATAAGGGCACTCCATGAAGCCTTACTATCTCTAAAATGTACAAGTTTGCCAACTTGCCAAGTGAGTAATCAACTCGTACAGGTATGAAATGGGTTGACTTTGTAAGTCTATCGACTAAACCTATACAACATCTTTCTTGCTTGGTGTCAATGGCAAACCAGTTACAAAGTCCATAGTAATACAGCTCCACTTCCACTCGGGTACCATAATAGGTTGAAGCAAACCCGAAGGCACTTGGTGTTCGACCTTTACTTGCTGACAAATCAAGCATCTCGAAACAAATTCAGAAATGTCTTTCTTCATACTCAGCCACTAATTCTATTTCCTCAAATCATTATACATCTTGGTACTACCCGGATGTACAGGAAAACATTTGCTATGTGCCTCATACAAAACTTTACAAATGAGCTCATCATCTCTCAGTACACAAACTCTATCTCTGAACATTAAACATTTGTTTGAATTTATCCAAAATTCGAACTCCACATCCGACTCACACTGAGCCCTTTTGGCTTGTAATTCACTGTCATCTTTCTGAGCCTCATAAATCTCCTAGAGGAACATCGGTCTAGCCCTCAACTCAGCCAGAATAGAACCATCATCGGACAAAGTCATCAATGTATTCAAAGCCCTCAATGTAAATAGGGACTTCCTACTCAAAGCATCAACGACTACATTCGCCTTTCCCGAGTGTTAATCAATAACCAATTCATAATCCTTTATCAACTCTAGCCATCTTCGCTGCCTTAAGTTCAGTTCCTTTTGAGTCATAAAATACTTTAAACTTTTTTTATATGTGAAAATTCAACACCTTTCACCATATAAATGGTGTCTCCAAATCTTCAGTGCAAAAACTATAGCAGCTAACTCTAAATCATGTGTCGAGTAGTTCTTCTTGTGCAGTTTTAGTTGTCTGGAGGCATATGCTATCACCTTGCCTTCTTGCATAAGTACACAGCCTAATCCATTTAAAGATGCATCGCTGTAAATCACAAATTCTTTTCCCGCCTCAGGTTGTACTGGAATTGGAGATTTTGTCAACATTACCTTTAATTTCTCAAAATTTTGTTAGCACCTTTCTGTTCACTCAAATTTCACATTTTTCTATAACAATCTTGTCAGTGGTGCCGCTAACATGGAAAACCCATTAACAAACCGTCTATAATAGCCAGCTAAGTCTAGAAAACTTCTAACCTCAGTCATATTTTTCGGTGGTTTCCAATCGACAATAGTTGAAACTTTACTTGGGTCTGCTTGGACTCCATCTCCCGAGACAATATGTCCTAGAAATCCAACTTCTTTGAGCCAAAACTCACTTTTGCTGAACTTGGCATACAGCTAATTTTCCCGCAAAATCTGTAAAACTGTCCTTAAGTGCTCGGCATGCTCACTTTCATCACGGTAATATATTAGTATATCATATGTGAACAACACCATAAACTTATCTAGATACAACCGAAAAAAATAGTCCATCAAATCCATGAACACTGCAGGATCATTTGTCAAATCGAAAGGCATGACTAAAAATTCATAGTGCCCATACCTCGTTCGAAAAGTTGTTTTAGGCACATCTGAGTCTTTTACTCTCAACTGATAATATCCTGACCTCAAGTCTATCTTGGAGAACACAGTGGCTCCCTTTAATTGATCGAATAAATCATTAGTTATTGGCAATGGATACTTGTTCTTCACTGTTACCTTATTGAGTTGTCGGTAATCTATGCACAATCTCATAGAGCCATCTTTATTTTTCACAAATAGCACTGGAGCAACCCATGGAGAACAACTCGGTCTAGCAAAACCTTTGTCCGTTAAATCTTGCAACTGTGCCTTTAATTCTTTCAACTCAGTTGGAGCCATTCTATAAGGAGCAATTGATATCGATACAGTACCGGGAGCTAACTCGATGCCAAATTCAACCTCTCTAACCGGAGGCAATCCTGGCAATTCCTCGGGAAAAACATCTGGGTACTCACATACTATCAGCACTGACTCAATCTTCAAATCTGTTTCTTTGGCATTCATCACATAGGTAAGATACGTCTCATACCCTTTTCTTACATACCTCTGAGCTGTCATGTGAGAAATCACTACCGGCGACCTATCTTGGTCATCTGATTCAACATGAAGGGTATCCCCATTTTCACATCTCAACTCAATATATTTCTTGCCACAATTTACTATCACATCATGAGTGGTTAACCAGTCCATACCAAGAATGATATCAAATTCATCAAATGGTAATAGAATAAGGTTGGCCTTAAAGTAATGACCTCTAATCATCAGAGGATAATCTTTGCATATTTTATCAACTAATACACTTTTTTCTAGTGGATTAGACACTTTATTACAAACTCTGTGGACTCTATGAGCATACTTATACTAGATACTAATTTCATGCAAATGTATGAGTGAGTAGATCCCGGATCAATTAAAGCAATAACTTTAGTATCATGAAGGGAAAATATACCCATAGTCACATCAGAAGATGATGCCTCTTCGATAGCGTGAATGGCGTAAGTCCTCGCAGGTGCCCTACCCTCGGGTCTCACAGCCTGCTCTCTGGGATTACCTTTACTACTCACCCCCACTTCCTGGGTTCCTCTGTGGTCTTCCTCTAACATTGCTCCCGGATCTCGCACTTTGAGTTTTCCCTTCTTTCATCATCTCATGACATTCTCTTATAAAGTGATCTTGGGAACCACATTTGAAACAAGCATTCTCATGTGCTAGGCATTCACCAGGGCGACGTCTACCGCACTGTGGGCATTCCGGTCTATTTGATTAAATGTTCCTAACACTAGCGACTGAAGTAGTCTAAGCCTTATTCCCCGAATACTGCTTACCCTTACTTCTACTTGAGAATCCGGCGGAAGTAGCTGATCAAGTGGAGAAGTCTCTTGACTTCTTGGATATGGACTGGAATGACTTACTCCACTGTCTTTTTCTTGAGTCACGAAACTCCATTTCAGCCTTTCTTTTCTCTTTAATTAGTTCTTTGGCTTTACAAGCCCGATCCACCAGCACAACAAATTCTTTCAACTCTAGGACAGCAACAAACAATTTAATATCTTCATTTAATTCGTCTTCAAACCTCTTGCACATGATGGCTTCAGTGGATACACACTCCCGAGCGTATTTGCTGAGTCTTACAAGCTCACACTTATACTCAGTTACTGACATCTTGCCTTACTTCAACTCTAGGAATTCCTTCCTTTTCTGGTCGATAAATCTTTGGCTGATGTACTTATTTCTGAATTCTTCTTGGAAAAACTCCCATGTGACCCTTTCCCTTGGTATCACCGACACAAGGGTACTCCACCATTGATAAGCAGAATCTCTCAGAAGAGAAACAACACATTTCATGCACTCTTCAGGTGTGCAAGACAACACATCAAATACCCTGATGGTATTTTCAAGCCAAAACTCTGTTTTTTTTAGGTTCATCATCTTTACTAGCCCTGAATTCCTCTACTCCTTGTTTCTGGATTCTATCAACCGGAGGTTTTTCTCTTCTTACCACTTTTACCACTTGAGGAGCTACAAGGGTAGGCTGAGGAATAGGCGGGGGTGGAAGGGGTTGTGCATTCCGGTTCGTATGAACGAACTCCGTGTACCATGTATTCATCATGTGGAGAAAGGCTTCCCTAGCCTCTTCTCCTCCTCTTTAACTTACTGTCATAGGTTTATCCTCATTCTCGTTTGGCACCGTCCCTTCCAAGGGAGTCGGCGCGTTACTTTCTACATCATCCGCCACAACTCTTTCGGGATTTATTTACTATATGAAAACACAATTTAAGTCGTCAGGAGTCGTCACACTATCATTATAACAGTACTCTTATGTATGGCATGTATAGTTAAACTCATGTTTACGCTACATTAGTCCTAGAATCGACTAAACCGTAGCTCTGATACCACCAAATGTAACCCCCTTACCCGTGTCCTACACCGGGACCGGATACGAGGCATTACTATCCTTGACCTTACTTAAACATGTATTAACGGGCTATAAAATTTTGTTTCGATTTAAAAACTTTCCTTTCTTAGTTATAACATTCATCTTATGGGCCTACAAGGCCATAAACATACATCCAGAAGGTTTCAAATTTCAACCGGAAACTTTTACCCTTTTTGAATTTTTTTGTCTAAACAGGGGTCACACACCCGTGTGACTTGGGACATGCCCGTGTGGGCAGGCCGTGTGGCCTCACACGCCCGTGTCCCTAGCCCGTGTACAATTTATTTTTTTCAGACCTACAGAGGTTTTCACACGGCCAGACACACGCCCGTGTCAATGGCCCGTGTCTTTCACACGGCCTAGACACGCTCGTGTCCTCTCCCGTGTGAAAAATTAGTGGTATTCTGTTTATGACGTCAGCAATCCCTTAAGGAGCACACGGCCTAGGCACACGCCCGTGTGGCTAGCCCGTGGTCGACATTGACTTAAAACACTAACTTGCAGGGGACACATGGCCTATTAACACACTCATGTGGGTTGACCGTGCGTCACACACGGCTTAGACACACGCCCGTGTGTCTACCTATATGGACACTTAAAGGCTATTTTCTAAGCCAATTGCCACCCTGATATCAAGATCAGTCTTATACCTAATCAAATACTCAAATACTTCATCAAAAACATGAATAACAATGCATAACTCATCAACATTGATGTATAAACTTAGTAAATATTGGTTAATCCCTTTAACCATATACAAAAAGAATAATCAATTTAATAGCCAACACTTTAGCACCTCTTAAGACATAACTCAAAATGAAATGATTCCTATACATGCCATACTTAATATAAACAACTTGGCTATACCAAAATAATGATTAATAGTATGATCCGAGCTCTGACGTCTATGATCCCCGAACTAGCTTGGCAAAACTACAAGGAATAAAGAAATGAAAGAAGTAAGCATATTGCTTAGTAAGTTTGCATGAAATTCATATAACAATATATATTTGCTAAATATAATTCATCTATCATGAAATAATGACAACAGAAATCTCAAGTACTTGGCTTACTTACTCATACTTATCCTTACACATCACATGTAATATAACAACTTCATACTTGTAATGTACTCATGATACCTGTATCACTTAATCACATAAATTAGTGTATCTTGATAATGCAAACATAAAATTAATCTTCATCTTCCTTAACTTGAATAGTACTCTTTATCAACTTTGAATAACTTAGCTTATTAATATATTTACTTACTTAGCTTTCTTGTTACCTCTTTCATACTTGGCTCTTTTGCCCGATGAATTACCCGGAATAACTGAGGTTACTCAATCTCATCAAACATGTATCTCGATGCCAATTCCATGTCCCAGACATAGTCTTACATGGGATCGCCTCATGATGCTAATGCCATATTCCAGATATGGTCTTATATGGGATCTCTTAATTCGGTGTCGATGCCATGTCGCAGACATGGTCTTACACGAGACCTTCCTCATATGTTTCCTTTGGAAACTTACCATTGCCATGTCTTGACATGGTCTTATGTGGTATCCTTGCCTTGTGAATCTTATCAATGCCATGTCTTAACATGGACTTACATGACCTCTTTGCCTTATGAATTCACCAATGCCATGCCTTGGCTTGGACTTACATAGGACCTTTGCCTTGTAATAACTTTTCAATGCCATGACTTGTCACGAACTTATATGATATCCTTGCATTAATGCCGATGCCATGTCTTGACATGGTCTTACACAGACTTTCCTTGTCTCATGCTGTGATATTTGTAGTCCTTATTATTCCGAGTCTTCAACCGAGACTTCCTCTTACATGTTCTCATTCATTTTCTTATCAATATATCATTAATCATAACTTCATGAAAATAGTGTACATTATACAACATAATAAGCAATTTATTGAAAATACATGTGAAGCTTTAAATTCATGCTGTAACACCCCTAACCCGTGTCTGTCACCGATTTAGGGTTACGAGACATTACCAGACTTAATGCCTATTTAAAAAAAAAACAAAAAATAACTTATACAAAACGAGATAAACCCAAGTAGACCAAATTTGCATGCTTAATATTTAAACCAAATACATATACCAATAATTTACTTTTAATTTATATAATTAAGAAATTTACTTCCAATTAACATTATAAAACTAGTTATAATCTAAAACCAAATAAATAAGATCGAGATTAACATACTCACATCAAAGCACAAATCATACCTTAATAAATTTATTCGAATACATTTTTAAGAATATAGTCATAACATTCAGACAATTATACAAGCCTTAAAGTTATACAGTATATATATATATATACATGTTTAAACATGGTTCAATATCCTTAGATGAATGCGTCATTAACCATTTCATATTACAAACAAACTTAATTCATAAAATAAATGATACAATTTACTATACTTATTAAAAATGATCCGTTCACATTCAATGATAATATAGACATATATTTAATGATTCCATCTATAAAATAAAACGAATATAAATATACATATAATAAAATTAGATGACCAAACCAATTTATCCTATTTATAACCGAATGCTCACCCAAGCATAGCTAAATTTAATCTACTAAATAATCGAATCAATGTGGTCCAACTATTACCAATTCAAATTGCATTATAAGCTTAAAATAAAACCAACCTTACTAACCAAATTATCTATCAAATTCTAATGCATATACAACTTCTCATGTACCTGTTTAAAAACTTATAATTGAATTGACCATTTTTATGCATGCACATACATATTCATAATTAAATCACTTTCAAGTTCATATTTCATTTCATTACCATACAAACTAAGCATTTCATGTTCGGTTTATGTATATAAATCACTTAATACATACCATGAAATTATATGCTATACACAAATATCAAATTTATATCCATCGGCAAACTCATTAATTTAACAACATATTCATATAAATTTCCATTTATTATTCATATTATATATTCACTTTACTAATAATCCAACATGTCACATATAACTTTCACACATATGTACTACTATCCATAAAATGCCAAACCCGAATCAAAATATGCATAAACCATCATTCACCCAAAATCGAACACAACAGGCTAACTAAGCTATTTTCGCATGGCTTAAATATATACACATTCGAATTTAAGCAAACTTCAAAGCTAGTCTATACATGCCATAATCCCAAAATAAATTTCAACTTATAAGATATCGTAGTTATTTGATAGTGTCATGAGCTTTACTGACGAATCCCCAAACTCGTAACAACCCCAAAAATCTATAAAACAAAGATAGATAAAAATACAAACTAAGCTAACTTAGCTTAGTAAGTCTTTAGCATAACATAAAAAAATATATGAATCATATAATTCCTTTGATAATTATACCGAAGCCAAATGAACATTATACAACAACTACCAAACATTCATTAATCTCAAGACATTTTAGTTATAATTATTTAATAATCTTTCAAACTTATACATATCAATAGCATAAGGCCGAATTTACTTATTATATACTTACACACACATAAATATCTTTTATTTTATATAATTAATCAATGTATTTACCTAGTCATCAAATAAGATATAATATAACACATACCTGGTCATTATAACTTTACAATTCTATTTGATTTCACATTGTCATAGAATTCACCAAGCACATATCTTGAAATGATACACCGGCACAAAGCCTGCTAGGCTTGAAGCCTGATTTGATACACCAGCATGAAGCCTGCTAGACATAAAGCCTGAAATATTACACCGGCATTAAGCCTTCTTGTAACGCCCCGAATTTAGGCCTAGTAGAATTGGGCCTATTGGGCTTTGGGTCTCATAAAATTTTTAAGTGAGCAAGAAAATGACAAATGACATGACGGCTTTAAGGGTTTAATGAATTTGGAGTGTCTAAGTGTGTTGGAGAAGCTCTAGGTTCGAGTTTTGTGGTGGAGGATTCTTAATTTAATTAATTAAGGAATCAGGGTTGTGAGTAGTGGGATTTTAAATAAAAATAAGTGAAAAATGACACAAAGAAGCCTGTGGTGAAGTGGCTAAGTGACGCCACTAGGGTGTAAAGAGGTGGCGACATATGCATGCAGGGAGGTCTGAGGTTCAAGTGCTAGCTTAGTTCTATTTTGGAGTTTAATTTTAGGCTTCTAGAAGGTTGGAAGTGGCGTGTAGAGGGACTCTAAGGAGAAGTGATCAGTAGAGAGAATTTAGGAGAAGGATAAGGGAGATATCATGGAGAAAAATTAGGAGATGAGCAATGGATGAAGTGGTGCCGAATTGAACTTTAGGGGTGGCTAAGTTTCGGCTATAGGCTATATAAATGTGTGTGTATCAAATTTGGGGTCCTAGGTAATACCGAATTTTCCATTCTTTTTCTTTTCCTTACCGAAACTTTATTTTTCCACAACCGAAAATACCTTGCCTTGTTGCCGAAATCTCCTATAGCCGAATCCCTTTTTGCAGAACTCTCTCATAGCCAAACTCCTTTATTGCCGAAGTATCATCATCTTCTCTTGCCGAAATCCCTATTAGTGCCGAATCTTTGTTGTTTTCCTCCATCACAAATTGATTGTTATCTACTATCAGTCAAGGTTAAAAGCCGAATCTCATTCAGTAGCTATCTAGGCCGCAGGATCAAAAGTGGATTCGGTAAGTATTCAGTTAACCTTTAGTGTGTTTTGTTAAAAGCCGAAGGGCTATCTAACTTCTTATTATCGTTAATCTTGTATTAAAAAGGGTAAGGTTCAGAGATCGCAAGCGTGGTAAGGATCGTTAGCAAAGTGTAAGTGTACTCAACTCGATTATGGTTTAAGTAAATGGCCGAATATGAGTATGATTTATAGGGGTGACTTGTGTGGATTATGAGTCACTCAAAATTTGATGGTATATGTGTGAGTGTAGATCTAGGGGATAATCGTGATTAGTAGCTAAGGAAGGGCTATTAGAACCCGGTGGCACATGGTAAGGTTACGGTAATGCTTTGACTTTTGGTAAATATTTTGATTAAGTATGGGTGATTGATTGAAGGTTGGTTGGTTGTAGGTTCAAGGCTAAGGATAGTATAGCATGTCACAGTAACTAGGTGTGTACAAACACTACACACACATGATATCGGCAATGCTGGAAAGCCGAAAAGTCGAAAGTGGCTAAATGGGCCTGGTGGGCCCTAAGGCTAAGTTTGATGAAATTGATTAATTTGGTTATATGAATTGAGTTAGTCATGCATGTTACATGATCTGGAATTGTTTTGGGCCTAATAGGCCATATGAATGAGATCTGGGCCTAATGGGCCATAAGGATGTGATTTGGGCATAATGGGCTATATGAACGTGAAATGGGCTTGATGGGCTTTATGGGGACATAGACAAGTATGCTAGGATTTAATGGACTTTAGGTCTAGTTCTGAACAACTCTTAAACCGCATAAAACTTAATCTAATAATTAAACATGTCCGTGGACAAGTCGCTGGGTTAGAGTGTGGCAACGGACATATGCATGTCTAGGATTGGATCTAAGAAGAGCTTGGTACTTAAGCGGTCCTAGTGGCCCACCTCCTCTTTTTTGGAATCCTACCTGGTGCATAGTTCCTGTTCACTTTAGCCACAAGGACTTGTTAATGGGCCAAAGTTCATAACTAAAACCCGAGAGGGACCAAAATACCCCTGATTTGAAAATTACCAAAATACCCTTAGTTTGAAAATTTCCAAAATATCCTTAGATTTGCAAAATTACTACCCCCAATTTGTAAAATTGCCAGAATACCCTTAATTTGTAGAATTACCAAAATATCCCTGATTTACAAAATTTCCAAAATACCCCTGTTTTGCAAAATTACATGTAGAGTAGATTTACGGAAATACCCTTGGGTAGTGAAATGACTAAAATACCCCTAAGTGCCGAAATGTGTGAAAATGTGTATGTTGCATTCATGAAATATATGTTGCACTTGGGTGGGTTTCGATGATACGGAGGAAGATTTGAGGATCGCATAGTCCCTTGACGATCGTGGATCCATCGGTGGCTTTAAGCCTATTATAGCAGCTTTGCTGCAACGTTTGAGTAGTGTCGCTGCTGGTGCTACCTTTGGAGTGTAAGGATGGGTGGGTTGATATTTATATCCCCACAGGAGTGTAGTGTTGGAAGGGAAATGGAGTGCAGGGTTGGATTTGGGATGGGTGCATTGCATTCATGTGATACTGATGTGATATAAGGTCATTGTGGGCTAAGGCCCAAAACCACCGTTTTTTATAGGGCTTAGACCCAATGTGATAATTGTATGTTGATTGGATTACCAAGGGTCATACACACTGAGTTTCGAAACTCACCCCCCCTTTTTATTAAATGTTTCAGGTGATCCTAAGTAAACGGCTCGACGTGGGAGAGGACTCGGAGATGGCCATATTACAAGATACTTAGAAGTTTTATTTATTTGTCTCAAAAGACATGATTTTAATTACTTTTTTTTGTTGGATGTAATAAGGCCTTGTACTCTGATTTGACTTTGGATTTTGAGTTTTGTTGTTTCAAATGTTTACTTAATTATTAAACCTGAGTAAATTTCTTATGTTTAAATATGGTTTTCAGAATACTTAAAATAATTAAATGGTCTTTTATCATTAGTTAACAAGGCTCAAGGATTTTGGGCTTTTGGGCCTTAAATTTTAACTTAGCAAAATCGTTTTGAATTATGCCTTTGATGTGACATCACCGGATTCGGGCCTAACTTCTAGGCCGGGTCTGGGGGTGTTACACTGCTAGGCACACAGAGCCTGAATGTCTTGGATACGAAGTTGATATTTCACATAATACATTATAAAAAAATTTCTAGATGTTCTTTAAGTTTCGTATACAACTTCTCAATTATCGTCTCTTAACAAAATCGAATTCATACACAAATCTCCTTAGCAAACATACTTTTGGCTAACATAAATATATATAATTTTCATAATTACATTCAGCATATAAATCTCAAACATATATTCTGCTAAAGAATATATATATAGTTTATAAAATTCATTTCAACTTATAGTACTCAAAACATACCTTGGCTAACACGCACATATATATATATAACTCATACTTTTAGTTTTAACTCATAGAATTCAAATACATATATATTCGGCTATCATATACCTACAACTAATTCAATTATATTCAACTTATAAAACTTATATGTAAATACTAAATTTTTTTTATAAAGTTTAATTGCTAATAGACTTACCTCGGACGGTGATAAACCGGAACGAAACGATTAATCGACGACTTTAGTTTTCCCCCTAAGTACAATTTCTTTAATTCTTGATCTAAACATATTCAAATTGAATGCACTCAAACATAATTTCATTCAATTTAATCCAAAAACACATAAATGGGCAATTTACCATTTTGCCCCTGATATTTTACACTTTTTGCAATTTAGTCCATATTGCATAAAACACAAAATACACAAAATTTGCATCCACCGTAGCTAGGCCGAATCTTCCTAGAGTCCATCTAAGTCCACACATTCTATTTATTTTGCATTTTAATCCCTAAAATTATTATTTTTGCAATTTAGCCCTAAATACTCAATTTCATCAAAAATTCCAATACAAAACATATTAATCTTTCACATATCTTTAATACTTCATCATCAAACATCAAAAATCACAAGCTATCATAAATTTCAAAAATTCAAGCATGGGTCTTGTAGTACTCGAAGCAACGATCTCAAAAACGTAAAAATTATCAAAAATCGAAGTAAAACATACCTTGAATTAAGCTAGATGAGGATCAAATGTTTCAAAGCTTTTAAACCCTCTTTGTTTTCTAACTTTCAGCAATGAAAGATGAAGAAAAAAATGGTTTTTAATTTCATACAATATAACATATATTAACATTATTATTAGTTTACTATTTTAACCTTTAATAATTAATAAATATAACTTATATAATAAGGTTATGTTAGTCCTTTGCCTCCCACTAACTTACATAGTGGGTTATTTGCATCTTTAAACCTCCTAATTATAAAGACAACCACTATTCGGCCCTTTTAGAAATAACCACCTAATTTTCATTTTACGCTATTTAATCCTTTTATTTAATCAGACACTCAAACGACGAAATTAAAGCACAGAATTTTCACACAAATAAATTCACACATAATAAACACAGAAAATAATTTTAAAATATTTTTTCTAACTCGGATTTGTGGTCCCGAAACCACTGTGTCCGATTAAGGTCAAAATCGGGCTGTTACACATACAAACTTACCTCGGTATTCAAAATGAGCTAACTCATTGGTCTAGTCCGAGACTTTGTTCTTCCCTCGATCAAGGCGGATTCTCGGTTCTTCTTGCTCTATCATAGCAATTTAGCTTATTTTAATCACCACATTAATAAAAGCATTTCAATAATCATGCTTTGGCAAAATTATTATTTTGCCCCTAGGCTCAATAATTAATTCTAATCACATTTCTACCTTCGAAAAGCCTAGGTGAACATTTAATACTCTTAAACCTATCATCAAAACTCAACATTTCATATACTTACTACAAATTTTATAACATTTTCACCAAGGTTCTTTTTGGTGTTTTCATGACAACACCTTTAACAAAAGTTGTTCATCTAACAAATAAGACTCAATTTCTTCCATAAAAATGCAGAAAATAACAATGATAGCTCTCATGGAAAAATACTAAACTTTTCACCATATTGCACAATAGTCCCCTCATTTGAAAGCTTAAGCTTTAGGGGTCTCAAAAGTACAATTATTTTCAAGAAAAGATCACTAGAACACTTACTTGTGAAGAGAAGAGAGTGCTGAATTTTTTTGAAGCTTTCAACCCCTATTTGGCTACCAATTTTTGGTGGAAGAGATGAGAAAGAAAGATGGATATCATCTTTTATTTATTCTAATATTAAACTATTAATTTAGCCCACCTACTCATCAACTTTGACCAACTTGGTCAATTCTTGTCCCCTATGGCCGGCCAAGCACTTACAAGGGGTTAAATTAACTTTAAAGACCTCAAATTTACGATCTATGGCTATTTGGTACCTTTAGCTTATAGGATGGAACGTTCGCACTTTATGTGATTTAGTCCTTTTTCGCGATTAAACAAGAAATCGCTAAAATTAAAGTACCAAAATTCTCGTGTACATATGCCATCATGCTCTGACTCATAAAATGACATGAAAATAAATTTCTCTAACCTCAGATTAGTGATCCCGAGATCATTGTTCCGACTAGCCCCTAAATCGGGCTGTTACATGCTTTATGCTATATACCATTTCACTACAGCAAAAAAAGCATATTTGGAGGAAAATCCATTCCAACTTGTAAATCGCCAAAATTTGTAGAAGAAATTGCATGACTTGGTCTTTTATGAGGAAGTTCTGGAAATTTTAACCCACCTTTAGCATAAAGGTCGACATTAAGCATGTGAGGTGGATGTGCATATGTCGTAAAATCTGAATGGGTTCCTCCAACATTGTTCGGACCTCCACCAGTTATAGGCTTCATCTTTGAGCAAAGATATGACAAATCTTAAGTAACCATCAGGTGAAAATGCCATTTCATTGAAAACCCTCTGAACATTCTCAAGCCAATAATCAACCCCAGTTGGGCCATCTTTCATCTTGACTCTGAATTCCTCAGCACCACATTAAGATTTTATCAATCAACAATTGTCGTATAAATTTAGTAGTTTGAGGACATGGGGTGCCACAAGAGGCACGAAAAGGGGTGAGGTTGCTGAGCTACAAGATTGGCTCACATAAACTCCAAAAACCATTGACCCATCATGCCGAAAAAGGCGTTTTTTAACTTTGTTTTCTAACTTTTGCAAAACCAGAGGACTGTAATTCACTCCATGTTCAGAAGCCAGAGCATTACTATCTATTTCTGTAACAGTCCAGCTTAGACCCTAGTTGGAATAGTGGTTTCGGGACCACAAATTCAATCCAGAAGAATATTTTAATATTATTTTCCGTGCTTATAGTATGTGAATTGGTATATGTGAAATTTCCGTGAATTAATTTTATTGTTTGTGTGTTTAATTTGAAAAAAAAAAGGACTTAATCGCAGAAAATGTAAAAGTGGCATTCTATATGTTAAAGTGCTTAATTGTCATGGCTTATTAAATGAGAAGTCCTTATGTTGTTATTAAGCCATTAATAGATTGGATGGACATAATTGGGTATACATTTGATGATTAAATGGTTTAATGATCAAGGGCAAAATAGTAAAATAAGAATTAATATATAATAAATTATATAAAACATAAGTTAATGGCCATAATATATCATCCATTACCGAAATTGAAAGAAAAATAAGGAAAAGAAAGAAAATAGGGTTCGGCCTTGGTGTTCTTTGATTAAGGTATGTATTTAGTTCGGTTTTTGATCATTTCTACATTTTTGTAATCGTTGCTTAGTACACTATTAAGCCCAGCCCATGCTTTAATTTTAGAATTTGGTGAAGATTTTGAGATATGCCATTGATGATTTTGTAAGCTTTGTGATGTTAGTTGATGAAATATGAAATCTATGTGTTAGATTAACATGTTTTGTCTTTGGATTTTTGATGAATTTGAGAAATTTGGACTAAATTGTGAAAATAATATTTTGAGGGACTAAAATATGAAATAAATGAAACGTGTGGACTTAGATGAAGCATATGAATATTCGGCTAAGCATGGGTACAAAGAAATTATTTGTATTTTGTGATTTTGTGAAATAAGGATTTAAATGTCAAAATATGAAATGTAAGGGTTAAATTGTAAAATTCCCTAAATGTGTGTTATTGGATTGAATTGAATGATTTGGTGAATAAATGAGTTAAATTTTAATATGTATAGATCAAGAACCAAAGAAAACAGATTTAGACCGAGGAAAGTCGAAAGTGATCGAGTAGTCATTTCTGTCCGTTCATATCCGTACGAGGTAAGTCTATATACAAATAAATGTATTTGAACTGATTTATTTACGTTCATATGAAATTGAATTGTGATGAATGACTACGGAAGATACACACATGAAATCTGAGAAAGTATCGACAATGTGTCAATGTCCGAAAGGTCCCGCACGAACCTTAGGAATAGGATTCATATGTCATAACATAAGGTTCCGATATGTGATATTATGTAAGACCACGTCTAGCACGTTGGTGTCGATTTGAGAATTACGTGTAAGACCATGTCTGGGACATCGGCATCGTATATGATTTCGTGTAAGACCCTATCTGGGACAGTGGCATTGATATTTGATTACATGTAAGACCACGTCTGAGACGTTGGCATTGTACGAGTATTTCGAGTTATCTTAGTATCCTATTTAATTCCAAATGGTTCAACGGGCAATTCTGAGAAATGAATGACTATGTGAATTGTGCAACCGATACAGGTACATTTAAAATGTATACCAAATTTGATTATGAAAGGTAAGTATATGTGAAATTGCAAAAGTGAGATATGTGCATAGATTTGTTGAGACAAAATGTGATATATATATGATTGTGCTATGATCTAATGAAATACATGGAGATGTGATTTGTTGACAAGCAAATGGTTAGAAACAATTGAGCTAAAGAAGAAATATGAATATGTTATTGAGATATGCTAAAGTTCTTGTAATTGAAATGCTTATAAATGTTTTGTATGATAAGTTTATTTGTATATGGCTTACTAAGCTTTTGAAAACTTACTTTGTGTGTGATTGCTTTGTTTTATAGATCATCAAAGCTACGGAAGGCTCGGGGATTGTCGAGGATCATCACCACACTATCAAACTCTATTTTGGTACCTTTTGAATGTGTACATATTTAAGTATGGCATGTATAGTCTAGTTGAATTAGATAATGTTTTGAGTTGTCTATTTAAGTTATGTGACATGGCTTGTAAATGGGATGTGAATATGGTAAATGTCATTTATGTTTTGTGCGTATATCAATGATGCAAGGTTGATATAATGAATTGGTAAGTTTTAGGATGAATTATGCTTGGAAATGTTTAAGTTTGATATGAGATAAATGGTGCACAAGTTGATAGGTTTGATATGTTTTAGAATGGTTAGAAAATATGATTATTATTGGTATATTTTGGTTGCATTTTGAGGGCATGAAATGTGATTGTTTGTGCTTGTAGGAGTGACCCTAAATGGGTGGCAAATTGGCTTTGCAAATGGCCTATATTTGCCAACACGGTTGAGCACACGGGCGTGTTGCTCAACCGTGTCTCTTAAATTTGTAATTCTAAACAAGTCAGTGTCGACCACAGGTTAGACACACGGGCGTGTGACTGGCCGTGTGATGCAAGTCAGTGTCGACCACGAGTGAAGCACACAGGCGTGTCTTCGGCCGTGTGAGGCACATGGTCTGCCCACACAGGCGTGTAATCTCTATAACTCTGAAAAATGTTTAATTTTCAGAAAATTTTGTATGCGCTCGGTTTAGTCCCGACCCCTTTCTAATGCATGTTTAAGGTCTCGTAGACCTATTTAAGGGACTCTATGATTATAAATTGTTAAGTTAAGATGTGAAATGATTGTAAATGTTCTGAAATGTTTGGTAATGCCTCTTAACCCTTTTTCGGCGATGGTTTCGGGTTAGGGGTTCTACAATTTCATCATGATAACACAATTGGGCTCTGCTGAAATCTTTAAATCTATAAGAAAAACAAGATTAGATCGGATCAAATAGCATTGCACTATCACATGTTTACATAGCATGTAACTACTAGACTCGAAACATGCTATATTTAGTTCTAGAATCGACTAAACTGTAGCTCTGATACCACTAAATGTAACACCCTTTCACCTATCTCCATCGTTGAAATCAGATTACGTGATGCTATAGTAAATAAAAGAACATGAATATGTTATTTCAATGCAAAACTTCTTTAAAACAATCATTAATTATCAATCATTCAATTAAACATGTTATTCATGCAAGAACGGGCTTAAATAGAGCTTATAAAAGCTCTAAAAACAATTTAAAACTAAACAGGGACTCATTTGAAACTTAACATAAAAGTGGAGTAAAAACATAAAACAAAGGTCACATGGTCATGTGGCAGGCTGAGGCCGTGTGGGGTTGAAACACACAGTCGTGTAACCTAACCATGTGCAAGACTAATGTCATGTATAAAAGAGTCATACGGATGTGTCACTAGGCTATGTAACAAATTGTGGTCGTGTAGACCTAATTGTACAACTTTTGCAAACATTCACACGGTCGTGTAGCTAGGCCATGTGAGAGACTGTCATCGTGTGAACTCAAAATCACCCTGATCAAATAGAGCACATGGTTGTGTCACTTGTCCGTGTGTGCCAAAATGTACCTTCTTTTACAAGTCACATACACCAACTATTTACTTAAGCCACAAGCATACCATTAACCATTCAATAGACCTGAACAAAATACACCAAAAACATAATAAAGCATGTCATTTGCCTAGTTCTAACCAATATGCCATAAGGCACCATCACAAACAATAATCAATACTAAGATTCAACTTTATTTCCTACCAAACTAGAACCAAGCAATACATGTGCCTAACATGCAATACAAATATCAACTTCCCACGACATTTAGTTGGTATAATGTCAACCTATTAGCCTATTATTTGACAACAAGTACAAACTTACCTTTTTCTACTAAAACATCCAAAATCAACCATCAAAATGTTATGTCATAACCATCAACCAAAACACATATTTCTAGCCATTTCCATATGAACATAACTTACATACCAATTACCTATATGATTCTACCACATGCCAAATTCAATACCACATTCATGTCTACCATACCAACCCATGAGCAACCACATCATTTAGCCAACAAGCACACATCTTATGTGCAATCACATACTTACTTTTATAAATTACTTATATTTATACAAATCACACCTATTACATGCCACATAACTGAAATAAAATGTTTTCAAAGTCTACCAAAAGATGGTTGGATAGTGTGATCTTCAAGTTGATTTGATCGTCGAGTTCCACAAAACAATAACTATAGGAAAACAGAAAAACAAAACAAAGTAAGCTTCAATTGAGCTTAGTAAGTTCATAGGTTGAAAACAATATTACATACCTTAGTATTAAAGTTTAATTAACTAACATTAAACCCTTTCACCACAGCCATATCAAAAGGTGACTTCATCACATACAAGCCATATAACCTTCCAATTACACAAGTTGATTCAATACCAAATCATGATATAATATCCATAAGCATAAACACATTTTCAAGTCATTCATCAAGACTTTATCATGTTGCATCATTATAGTCATTATATCATTTAACAATCACGGTTTAACCCGATGAACTAATATGAATAGATACAGATACGCGATTATCCACCCAAAACAGACCATAATGCTCAGCCAAGCTAATCCAACCAAGATCATACCTAAGCAGTGAGTGTCAAGCCTGAAGGCTAGCATCCCTTCAAAAAATATGTCTGGGCACTAAGTGCCAAGCCGGTAGGCTTCACATCCTCCCCCAGAAACATGCCTGAATCACTATAAATATAACTCAGAAATCTGCAATAAATGTTAGATTTTGATATATATAGTGTATAATAATATGTCATACGTCATCATCTCATCTCACATCAAACTCGTACAGTGCACAAAATGACCTATTGGCATGCCAATTGTATCCTATCCTATGTTCATTCGGGCTCTTTACATATAACTAGGGTGAGTATTCAATCTAGTCGAGTTGAATCGAGTCAAAAAATTTCGAGTTAGTTGAGTTGACAAATCCTATTTTAGCAACCGAACGCAATTTGAATTTTTTTCTAATCGGATCGAATCGAGTCAAAAAAGTTTGAGTCAAGTCGAGTTGAGTTAATGAATCCTATTATTTATATTCAATGTTGCATTTACATGAACTGATTATTTAACTAGTAAACGGAGTACAAAATTATTTAACTACATAAACAATATAATGGTTTTGCCTTTTAACTTAATGAGTAAACATTTATCAAAACAGCATAGTTTTGCCTTTTAACTTAATGGTATTGACTTTTAACTTTAGAAAAGGTAAGCATTTATCAAAACGGCGTAGTTTTGCCTTTTCTTATTCGGATTTTTGGATAAGTTGAATTGTGTAATTCATATTCGAGTTAAACTGAAAAACTTAATTTTTTATTCGAGTTGATCCAAATAACTTGATTAACTCAAATAACTTGAACTATTTAATTCAAAATTTGAAAATTTTATCGAGTTTTTTGAATCGAATCGAATTTTGCTCCCCCTACATATATCAGTATAACATTTTTCAATTAAATCTGTTTTCTCACTTTATACCAATTGTAACAATTTAAACACACACACATATATATATTCAAACATGCCCAAAATTCACGAATCAACATTAAAATTACAAATTACATAATACTACGCCATATGAACTTACCAGGGGAAAACAACAAAGATAAGAGTAGGGGTGAGCAAAATCCGATACGATTCGAAAAACTCAATAAAATTTTCAAATTTTGAATTAAATAGTTTGAGTTATTTGAGTTAATCAAGTTATTTGGGTCAACTCGAATAAAAAATTAAGTTTTTCGGTTTAACTCGAATATGAACTACACAATTCGAGTTATCCAAAAATCCGAATAAGAAAAGATAAAACTATGCCATTTTGATAAATGTTTACCTTTTCTAAAGTTAAAAGTTAAAACCATTAAGTTAAAAGGCAAAACTACGTTATTTTGATAAATGTTTACTCATTAAGTTAAAAGGTAAAACGATTATATTGTTTATGTAGTTAAATAATTTTATACTTCGTCTACTAGTTAAATAATCGATTCATGTAAATGCAACATTGAGTATAAATAATATGATTCGTTAACTCGACTCAACTCGACTCAAATTTTTTTTACTCGTTTCGATCCGATTCAAAAAAAATTCAAATTGAGTTCGGTTGCTAAAATAGGATTTGTCAACTCAACTAACTCGAAATGTTTTTACTCGATTCAATCGAATAATCGCCCCTAGATAAGAGTGTTAGAGACTAATATGTAATTTTCTCTTTTCCTCGATTATCTACCAATTCTTGATCTATACAGTAATTTATTTCAATTTATCAGTCTCAGTTACCTTATAAAATTTAATTTAATGCATATCACTTCCTATTAACATTTTTCATAATTTCCCTAAAGTTTTACATTTTATTCAATTTAGTCTTTAAGACCGAAATAAGGTTATTTTTCACAATTAAGCCTAAAACCATGATTTGAATTCATTCTCATCCCTCTACATCTCACAAGTAGTGAAATTTACATGAAATTCATTTCAAATTCAACATATTATCATTTTAGTCCCTAAACTCAAAACTACCCAAATTCACTTTACAAAATAGCCCTATTTCAACATTAAGCTTCAAGCTCAACCATTAACATCCAAAAAGCTTTAAGAACAACAATGGTAACTTTTCAAAACTTTAATAGTATTACAAAATAGTCATTGAGTTAGCTAGATTAAGCTACAATGATTTTAAAATTATAAAATTTACGAAAAAACGGGCTAAGGAAATGCTTACATGTAAGGGCCGAATATCTTTGAAAGTTTTAAGGTTTGAAGCTTTTATTTCCTTTAGCAATGGCAGAAAAATTGGTGGAAGAAGAAGAATGAAAAAGTGATGGCTTTTCTTTTCTTTTATTTAATTTTAACTAGTATTTTAACATTAAAAATTAACTTATAAATGACTAATCTTAAGCACTAACTGTCCAAGCTAATTTACTATCCATTCAATTTTGTTTTTAGACTCATTTAGCCCATAAAAACTAACAGCGATTAACTTTTGCAGTTTATACGCTTTAGTCATTTTTCCTTAATTAACTATTCAAATATAAAAATTACCAGACCAAACTTTAATACGGCACTATAGTGACCTCATAAATATTATTTATTTAATATTTACGGACTCACACATTGGAATTGTGGTCTCGAAACTACAGTTTCCGACATAACTGAAAACAGATTGTTACAACTCTCCCCCCTTAAGAAATTTCGTCCCCGAAATTTTTACCTAAGAATAGGTTCGGGTATTGTGACTTCATTGATTCTTCATTTTCCCACGTAACTTCCACAACACCATGTCGGTGCCACAGAACTTTCACTAATAGTACATGTTTATTACGACGTTCCTTTACCTTTCGAGCTAAAATTGCTACCGACTCCTCTGAATTCAACAGATCAGGCTATAATTCAATCACGTTGTAATTCAATCACAATGGGGAAAATCACATTTGAAGGATTTGACCTATACCGTCTCAGCATCAAAACATGAAAAACGTTATGTACCTTTTCGAGTTTAGGAGGTAATGGCAATCTGTAAGCGACAAGACCGATTCTCTCAACAATCTCATATGGCCTGATAAACCTTGGACTAAGTACCCTTTTCTGCCAAACCACAATAATTTTCTCCACGAAAAGACTTTCAAAAACACTTTGTTACCAATCTGAAATCCAATGTCTTTTATTTTCAAGTATGGTATAGATATGGCACACCCATGATATGGGTGAAAAAAATTATGTAAAAAAATATATTCTTAAAAATTTATATAAAAGTCAAATGATGTTTTGGTTGAAATGAAGAAGTCGAGGGTTTAAATATTATGGTGTTTTAGGTTCAAAATCATAATAATATTTATTATTTTGTAAAAAAGAAGAGTCTTTGCCCTCTTTCAGTTGAATTAATGTTTGGTTAACTTTTAAAAAAATCGAGTTTTTAAGTCTTTTACAATTACATTAATGTCTAATTAACTTTATAAAAAAAATTTACAATATTTTCAATTTCTCTCCCATTACACCATCCCAACCATCCAAATCCAAATCCTTCCTAACTATCCATTTGTAGCATATAGTCAAGGTTCTATTAAGGATCTCACAAACAACATTTTCCTATATATATCCTTAAAATTTGAGAATCATACCTTTTCAAGTTTAATTTTCTTCACTATATTAGTATCAAGTGAACTATTTAAGGATAGAAAATCCTATAACTAGAGCTGATCATGGGCCGGGATGTGGGAGGATTTGGGCAAAAATATAGGCCCGAAAAATAGGCTTGGACAAAAAAATAAGGCCTGTTTAAAAATGGGTCGGGCCTCGGGTAAGGCATTTTTGGCCCGAATCAGGCCCGGCCCTGCCCGAATCCACTAAAGGACAAAAAAAATCTGCTTTTTTTTAAATATTATTTTCTTGTTGTTTGCTCCCCTATTTTGCTACCATTTTACTATTATGTTGCTACTGTTTTGTTATTATTGTTTGGATATTGTATAAAACTTATTTAATTGTTAATTTTGTTATTATTTTAAAGACATTTGTTAATTTTATTATTATTTTAGAGACATTTGTTTGTTAAGTTGCATCTATCTTCGTGTTATTTAAGTATACATCTTTTTTAAAATTTATTTCTAATTTGTTGGGAAATATTTATTTTGATGCTTTTAGTATTTTTGATGTATTATATATTTTTTAAAATTATATAAAATAATAATATAGGAGGGCCATGTCGGGCCCGAGTTTTAGCATTTTTATCCGGGTCGGGTTTGGATAAAATTTTAGGCTCATATTTCGGGCCGGGCCGAGCCCGGACCTAGCAAACGAGCCTGAATTTTTAGCTGAGCTCGGCCCAGCCCGGCCCGACCCATGCTCACCTCTACCTATAACAATGAACAATTGAATATAAAAACTCAACAACTAGAGATTTCTAGTTTAAACAAATCCATTGTATTAAGGTTAGGGTTAAATATTTCAAGTTAAAAATCCCAATTATACCTCGCAATTCAACACCAATAGGTATTGAGGAATCTTAATAATTATATAATTATTATTCGACTCAAAATTTTTAATGGAATTCGATAACCGTTGGTGTCAAGATAGACCAAAAACTGTATTTTAGGAAATAAGGTAATAATAAATAAGAATCGTTCTGATAAAAAAAAAAAAACTTTTAAAAGGATTAGTTTACATTATATTTATGAGTTCACTTAAAATTCATATACAATTTAATCAGAAACAAAGTTTGAAAATTATTTTATTATTTTTAAATAACGTATTTGAAAATATTATTGTACACGATAATTCACAAATTTATTTAATATATATACCCATTTATTTATTTATTTAAAAAAATATTTAATGGTATTTTGAAATGGTTGATTTACATTCATTCAGAAAACAAGTTAATTTGAAATTTATGTTATTAATTATTTAAACAATGCAATTAAAGATAATGATATTTTCTATGATACAACTATTAGTAGATATAATTCACAATTAATTTAATATATTTACCCGAACTGTTAAAAAATTAAAACCAATTGATTCTATTAATTATATTTAGCCTTTTTTAATTCAAATTTTTTTATTTTATTTTTATTCAAAAAATAGTATTTTATTTTAAATAATATTTAAAGGGTTAATATGCATGCTAACTTGCGAGTCAAATAAAACTTGTATTAGATCCACAAGGAAAACTTTAAAATATATATTATTTTAAACAAGGAGCTTTCTATGTTAAAAGCGCATACAAGGTGCTAAAGGAGGACTCTTGGAACTCTAGAGACGAATTATGGAAGAGAGCGTGGAAAATTCTGAGTCCACAAAGAGTTCGCTTCTTTTTTTGTACAGTCCTAAAGCAGACTCCTCACCAACGTGGAAAGAGTGAGGCGTGGTTTAGCGGGTGATGCCTCTTGTTTGATTTGTGGACATGCTTCTGAGGACATTCTGCACATCATTAGAGATTGTACTGTGGCTAAGGAAGTCTGGAAACAGGTTGTTCCGAGAAACCAACAACATCTTTTTTTCTCTAACCCTCTGCACGATTGGATTTCTTTTAATTTACAGGATACTTCATTGCTTCATGGTGGGGAAATCAGCTGGGCTTGCCTTTTTGGGTTATTAGCTTGGTGTCTATGGAAGAATCGTAATCTGTCCATTTTTCAAAAGAAGTCATGGAGTTCTAGTGAAATCATTAAAGTCTCCATGTGCTGGGCTAAACATGTGACTCTGGAGTCTAGTAATGGCTTGAGTGATAATATTGTTCCATTCCATGGGGAGCCTACACCCAAGGATTGGATTTTTCTTAATGCCGATGGTGTTGCTTCAAGAACATCAGGACAAGCAGTTGCTGGAGGAGTAGTACGGGATAGTACTGGCAATTAGGTGATGGGTTATAACCGATTCATAGAGAATTATTCGATTTTTGACGCAGAACTATGGGGCATTCTAGATGGCTTAAAGCTCATCCAACGCAAATGTCATAACAACGTGATTATTCATTTTGATAGTTTGGAGGTAGTCAAAGCTATTCATGAAAATGTTTCGAAGAGCTCAACCTTTGCTCTGATCAGGAGAATACGTCGGATTTTGTCCCAAGAAAGCCAATGGATTCTACGACACATTCCTAGGGAAGATAATAAATGCGCAGACTATCTTGCTAAATTGGCTTTTGAAAGAGAGGAGGATTTACGCCTGTTTGAGTCTTCCCCAGATGATGTGTTAGATTTCCTTAAGTCAGATAAAGAAAGGACCATTGCATCTCTTGAATATTCCTTGTAATTTAAATTTGTAATATTTTCATTTTTCACCAATATATATATTATTGATTTAATATTTTATTTGTAGACACGTAATAAATTCATATTTAAGCTTGTTGGTCCACATGATAATTAGGTGGTTGATTTAGATTTATACTTCACCTTGTACAGAAATAACATTAAGAAATAGTTATATTAAATTTTTTAGTTTAATTTTAAATGAGTATTTAAAACAATTAATCTCGACTGGCATGGGTATTATTGTCAATGCAAGAAGACATGAATTTGAGTGTGTTGAAATGCATTATTCTCCTATTTATCGGTTGGGAATGGGGAGAGGCTATGGGTAGTTCTAAAAATTGTATAAAAAATAATAGATATAATCAGAACTTATAATGAGATTATTTAAAAAAAATTAATTTTACTTGTTAATTAAAATATATACTCTATCTTTTTGAAAACAATATTTTAAATCTTTGCTTTAAATGATAAGTTTGGTCCACATGTTGACTTGATTTAAAATTTTGTACTCTTATCTTAACAAATTGTCATAAATTTAATTTTCATAATTATACTAGCATTATTATGATTTAAAAAAAAATAAAAAGTGTCTTATTACAATTTTTTAAACCCCAATTTTAAAAACTAAACCCTTTCAAATGCCTGGAAATAATTTGTATAAAAACATGTATGTATTTCCCTTTACCATGATCTCCTCCACCCACTTTTCTTTCCACTATTTTCTTGCTTCACCCTCACCTCCTTTCATCTTCCATCCCGTCCATTACCCCCTCATTTGATCTTTCGTCGAGAGATGTTTTCAAAATAACAACTTTGGCCTAGAGTTCGACCCTAGGCTCTTCTCTTGTGGAAGGATTTTTGGATAGGTGAGGAGGACTTGTATATTTTTAGATCCATTATAACACGTTATTATCAATGATAATCACAATACACCAATTTACGAGATTCAATTTTTAGTACTAATGCCTAATGATGGAGTAGGAACTCTTGATCTGGCTTGTATTTTCCAATATATTCTTTTTCTTAACATTATATGCTTTTCAGGTATAACTTACATGCATTCAAAGGTCCATACCATTTTGTTTTGTTTTCTATTTCTTTAGACTTTATTTCCTATGTATTAAAGCTGTATGCTTCTAAATATTTACAAATTTATGAATGTGTTGGACAAAACACGTTAGTGAATAAATAAAAATATAAATAAATAAATATTTATATAAATTAAGTTAAATTAAATAATTTATATTTAAAATATCATATACGAAAAACTAATAAATAATATTATAAAAATCAAAAATCGATTAAAAGAATCGAGTTTTACTAGATGTTGAGGCATGTTTTACACAGTTTCTTTAAGACAGATTAGGCCGCTCCTATGGTGGAATTTTATATATTTCCATGAATAAAGATATAAAATCTGCATTAAAGGAACCTTTAAATCAATTTGAATAAAATAAAATCAAATTTATTGGAATCAAATAAAATCAAGATGTATGCCCTTTAAAAACATATTTTATATATTTGTTGAGAAAAATAAATTTTGTGTTGGGCTAAAATATTCATAAGCTCATTTTGGGACTAACTAGTCCAAATATTTCGCATTACCATCATGTGGGTGGGTTTAGATCTACACCCTCTATGCATAAGGCAAGATTTCAAGCTTAATTATTCAATTATTTTTTAAGTGAGTTCCCATATATATATATCTCACACTTGATATTTAACCAATGTGAAATCTAAGTTTTTCTTTTCCACAACAAATATTCATAATTAGCTTACTTTGAGTATCAATTTCTTATTCATTATTTAACTATTTTGAGCATATGATATATCGTTGTAAAAGTATTATGGAGTAGAATATAAAACCATAATGTTATAATTCAACTCTCTACCTTTACTAATTGAGAATATACCTCAAAATTTCTAAAAAATTACAATTTTTCCGGAACATTGAAAACAAAGTTGCTGAGCTTGTGGATTGAAATTCAATTTAAGTTAGACTTTTGTTTTAACTTTTTAGAACTAGAATTTTAAAGTATTGTGCATTGACAGTAACAAGCATTCAGATGATAAGGACATTCCTATCAATTCATACATTTTGATAAATTTTGCATATACCTCTTGTTCCCATTAAATGTCTCATTAAATCCCATTTCCCAAGGATCTATAATTTTTTTAAAAATTTAAATTTGAATTCTTAACTACATTTTAAAATCTAAAAATATTAATTATATATATATATTAAATTTAAGTATTATTATTTGAATCTAAATTGATTAAATTATTCATTGAATATCCGAAACTATTAAATATTTGTATTATAATTAATAGAAAATAAACGTGTGAGATTAACATTATATATAAAAAGATAATATCAATATATTGGTAATCTAATTTACAATATATAAATTTATTTATTCTTAATTTAGATGTTAAAACTCGAAAGAAAATAAATAAGTTTTATAATTAAATAAAATATTAATTTTTTTATAAATACTAATTAGATCTAATCAAATCTGTTCGATCCAACACAAGTTTTGACTCGACAAATAGTACTATGACTCAATCTATTTAAGAAATTAAGATAATAATAAAAACTGATCTATTAAGGAATAATATTTGTATTTTCTATGTTTCTTAAATTTTTAAATCTATAAAATCAATGATATAATATAAAAAATTTATAATTAAAATTATTTTATTAATAATATTTTTATTTCCAATGCAATATTAATTATTAATTAATTAGACTTTGAACCCATATTAAATTGTACTTATTGTTTTAGGTTAATTGTTACTTAATTAATGTTACAATTAAATACTAATTAAAACTATTATTTAGCATTATATATATATGCGTTACTAAGACACTTTCATTTAAAATGACATTTAAAGATTTATTAAAAAAAATCATATTTTAGCATTATTTAATAAATTTTTGTTTATATCACCAAGAAGGTACGATTATTATTATTATGATTTGATATTTAATAGTTTTACTGTTGTTTGAATTTAATAATATTTATATAATTGGGAACGTTGTTTACCTTGTTGAATTATGTCAAAGATAACAAAGTATTAAAGTAATGTTCTTTGTAGGAGAAATTTTAACTCATATTCAAATGAAAAAATTATTTGACTTAATTACTTAATATTTTATTATTGGTTGTTTTCACCTGTTTTATTTTCATTACCTTTATAATGTTGATTTATTCTCTCAATTATTTTTTTAGTCAATGGACTTTTATTATAAAATAAATAATTTAATAAATATATTTTAAAATTATAAAGATATATTGTTTAATAAATTTTAAAAAATAAACATCTAAAATTGCGTGTAAGGCACGACCAGTAGTTGTATATAAAAGATAATTCCATTAAGCTAAAAATATATATTTAATTATTAACTATTTTTTTCGCCGCATGCTTTGGGTTGGAACTGTCGCATCTCTCTACTTGTCCTTGTTGTGTCTTCTTTTCTCTCCATTGCCGTGCTTGCAAGCTCATTGGATTTGGTTTTGGGATTTTCGGATTCCATCATCTACTTATGGGGCAGCCTTTCAGGTTTCCTTTTCTTTTGTTTTCTGTTTTTCTTTTTTGGTATTTTTCAGCCTTTAAAATTTAATAATTTGGCACTATTTATAAAATAGTGCCTAAAAACTATAACTTTTAAGATAATCCTAATATGATTTATTCCTTTTATTAAATAAAAAACAAAAAAAATATTTTTAAATAATTTAACTTATTTTAATTAAAAAATAATTTTATAATTTCTCTAACCAAATTAGGTTGGGATATCTCATTTAACCCATTAATAATATATACACGTAAGACAATGTGGATAGAGAAATGTAGAACAGCCATGGACTTTTGTTTGATATTCTTTTATCCAAAGTCAAAGATAATAAACTCATAATTCTATTTTCTGTAGTATAAATTTACGCACACATATGACATTATATATGTGTTGTTTTAAGAGAAAGAAGATACATGAATGTCAGTAATGAAGCAATTTTCGTGTGAAGGGCATAATATTTATGGATGGAAAAGGACTACACCTGTTGATAATTCCCCCTCATATAAAGTATAATGGAGGCAATCAATCGGTACTTGTGACAGTGACCATTGAAGGATGGTGGCACATGCCCTGCTGTCGTATCATACCTTCAATGGACGCTCCGATGCTCCCGTACGGATCACCCAACGGCTCAGATTGTCTCTCCTCCAAACTCTTCTTAACTCTCCCTTTTCTCTGCTTTTTGTTTTATTGCTGCTTCAGTAAAACCCTATACCCACGCTGCTGCCATGGAAGAAGAAGAGGAAACTCTCTCATTTCCTTCTTCTTCCACTTCCCGACCTTGAGATCTAAAATGGGGTTCCCTTTTTTCTTTCTTTTGTTTTAAAATTTCAGGGTTTTTCGTCATTTCCTCTGCCAATTGCTGCATGAGTGAAGGTTGGGATTTTTGTTGGATTTTTTTAAATTATATTTTAGAATAACAACACTTCAATTTCGGTTTTTTTTTTTCCTTCTTTCAAACTAGAAACTAAGCTTGATATGAAGCTTTCAGCATCAGGCCAGGGTCAGCAGGCTCATGAAGGTATTCTTTTTTCTCTCCTTATTTTGTTCAAAAATTTTGAAGTGTCACCTTTTCATGTAGCTAAATCTTGATACATTTGCATGTAAATTTTGATTTCTTCATTATTTGAATTATAATGAATGACTGTTAGGGGAAAACAAGTGCTTGAACTCAGAGCTATGGCATGCCTGCGCTGGCCCACTGGTTTGTCTACCAACTGTGGGGACCCGTGTGGTCTACTTTCCTCAGGGTCATAGCGAGCAGGTTTTTTTCTTGTTCTTTTGACTTTAACTAAATCTCTCTCTTTTTTCTTTCTGGGTCGTAGTGACGTTTGTTAGTTCCAAATACAATGAAAAATGTGATCAATTTGCAGGTAGCAGCCACCACTAACAAGGAGGTTGACACCCACATCCCGAATTACCCCGACTTGCCTCCTCAGTTGATATGTCAGCTCCAAAATGTTACCATGCACGTAAGTTCTTTTTCTTTTCTCTTCATTTTCAGTCATTCAATGCCTCAGGAGTTAAAAACACTTTGCATGTCATAATCTCAGGCTGATGTTGAGACAGATGAAGTATACGCCCAAATGTCGTTGCAGCCTTTGACGCCTGTAAGAACCATGGCTTTCTTCTTCACTTCAATGTACCCTTTTTGGTTTTGTTTTATATGTTTTTTCCTTTTCGCCCTCATCTATATTTTTCATGTAGGAAGAGCAGAAGGGTACATTTCTTCCTATGGAGTTGGGAATTCCAAGCAAGCAGCCAACCAATTATTTCTACAAGACACTGACAGCAAGTGACACTAGTACCCATGGTGGTTTCTCTGTTCCTCGTCGTGCTGCTGAGAAAGTCTTTCCGCCACTGGTAGTTGATGTCTTATATCTCTACCTTTAAACCGGTTTCATAGTGCTGATGTGTTTTTTCTTTGTTTGCAGGACTTCTCACAGCAGCCTCCAGCTCAGGAACTTATTGCAAGGGATCTTCATGACATTGAGTGGAAATTTAGACATATATTTAGAGGTTAGTTTCAACTGCTGGTCCCATCAAAACCCTTCTCATAGTTATAATCATTTATAGGTGCTTTGTTCTTTTTTCCTAAATCTCCAATCCACCTTACCTTTTATATGTTCGGAATTTTCTCTCTACCCTGTGGATCTCTTTATCTTTATCAGTCATAAAGATTTTTTCATAGAATTATAAATTTATGATTGGTGTAAATGAGGCATATGACTTGTGGTTTGTGCCTGTGTTCATGTTGAATGGCATTTCCTTCGATTTCGGTTAACGGAGATGGATTGGGTTTGGTTAATAGTACTTGATGGTTCAAAAAAGAGAGTTAACAGGGTCGAATTCTTAGTCTACCATGCAACTTACTTTGTATTGAAGTCTTTCAAAGTGCCTAGTGCATATGGATTTAAGTCATTTTTTTTATCTCCTTAGCTTTATGGTTGTCCTTTCTAGAGATACGGTGCTTTTGATATATTTCAACTTGGCTCCAAGCTACATTTAGAATCTTTGGCACAGAAATCAAATGTGGATCTTGTGCAAAATCACGGTAATAATTTGCAAAAATGAAGATTGATACATTGCTTTAGTTGAACATCAACTTTCAAATGTTAAGGAACATTGAAGCCATAGATTAATTGAAGATGCTGACAGACTCGGAATATCAATGTGCTGCCAATTAAGTTTATGATACATACTTTAAGAGAACATGGAAGTTACTGCCACTCTGTTTAGTCATTATTGCAATACGTAATTAGATCCAGATATAAGTTTTCACCATAGATAATGAAAATCTTGTCGCTACGTGGTTTAACTCTGCAAGGTTTGGAACTAACAATTGTTCAATAAACTTAAAAACTCAAAAGTATATCTACTGAAGTTTTCGTATCCTAAATTTTGTTCTGAGTTGAATACCTTATATATTCTATGTATCTGAGGTTCCTAGTTTAGTGCATTCATTTGATATTTTCTGTAATGGTTCTTTTGTGCCTGTAGTTAAGGGATCTATGGTTCCATCATCTTTTTGTAATCTGCTTTAGATGTCTATTTTAGTGACAAACTAGGTTTTCTTTCGTTGGACACTAAAAGTATATATCTAGTAGTACAACTATTAAGTTGATGTGGTGTCACACAACTTGCAGGACAGCCTAAACGCCACCTTCTTACTACAGGCTGGAGTGTGTTTGTTAGTGCCAAGAGACTTGTTGCAGGGGATTCTGTTCTTTTTATTTGGTATTCACTTTCCTTTTTTCCTGCTCATGCTGCTGAACCTTTTTTCCCCAATTATACCCAGTACTTGTAGTTTGTTGGGTTACTTGTCAATTTCTGTCATAGGAATGAAAAGAACCAGCTTCTTTTGGGAATTCGCCGTGCCACTCGCCCACAAACTGTAATGCCATCATCTGTTTTATCTAGTGATAGCATGCACATTGGACTACTTGCTGCTGCAGCTCATGCTGCGGCAACTAATAGCTGCTTTACAGTATTTTATAATCCAAGGTGGTGATGATTTCTTACCTCTGATTTCTTCTTTATGCCTTATCTGTAACAAGTTTGTTTTTCTAATATGCAGGGCTAGCCCATCTGATTTTGTAATACCCCTTTCAAGATATGTCAAAGCTGTTTTCCACACACGTGTCTCGGTTGGGATGCGTTTTCGGATGCTTTTTGAGACAGAAGAATCAAGTGTTCGTAGGTATTATAGTTCTTAATGGTTCATTTAATAGTATTTTAGTGGTTTATCTCATGCAATTCTATTAATTGCTCCTGTTTAGTTGTTTCATGTTCTTGAAAGCCATCTCTTTATTTTAACTAGTATCTTTTTTTTTTTTTTTTTTCTGAATTTGTGATATGGTGGCAAATAACTTATGTATAGTGACCGCCTCATGACGTGAACGTCAAGAGTGTGTATATTGCTACAAAAGATGGGAAATTAGGCCGTTTCTGCAAGTGTACAAGTCAAATTGTAATATAATTTGTTAGTACAACGAAGTATTGGGAGTACTGCGAGGGTCGTACCCAAGGGATTGTAGTTCGGGGAAAATTGCTATTTAGCCAATTACCGGAAATAATTACTAATCTACTTAGTGTTAAATTGAAAGCAAGATGATAATAATAATAATAATAAACTAATTAAATTGAACTAAGTTTAAATCTAATACTAGATTAATATATCGACTTTTCCTATTCCTTGGTTCAACTACGTGAGCTCCTTTAGCCTAGGCTGGGGTAAGGTTTTCACGGATAGGCAATATCGATTTCAGGTTCATTCCTACCTATATAACTTCTTAGGGTCGTCAAGCCTAGGGTTTTAAGTTTTTCCCATCCCAACCAATTGATCAGCTAAGAAACTCTACCTTCCAATCAATTAATTAGGCGCATACAAATGAAATATGCAAGATATAAATAAACACAAATTATTCTAGTATTTACACTAAACATTCTATTAACCAAGTTAATGAAAGAGATATAAATAATAGAACAAGAGGAAGAGATGCTCATGGATTTATCGATGAAAGCGTGGTTCCGGAATAATCTCCACTCGCGAAAGTCTCATTTTGAAATAGAATCTTTCGATTACAAGAACATAACGTAAACTAAATAAAACTAAGAACAAAATAAAAACTTAAGAATAATTTTTGTCTCTCTAAAATTGTGTGTTTAATCTAGTCACAATGGCCTTTATATAGGTTAAACTTCGAATATTAAAGTGTCTAAACTATCCTTAAAGTATTTAGAGTTCAACTAGGGAAAATATTCTTAATTGCCCAAAAAATGCAGCTGTCACGTGCAAGGATTTTTGGGCTGTGCAGAAGTTGTGTTGCAACATAGGCCTGTGGTATTGCAACATAGGTCAGTGTCACGACACAGCAGGTAGTTTCACTCCACGACTTGTTTTTGCTTCTTTCTTCGGTGTTGCGACATCGGTGTCTTGGTGTCGTGACATTGGCAGCAGTTTCGGCCCGAATATTCATCTTTAGCTCCCGATTTGTCCTACAAGACCATGTAACCTTATTTAGATATCTAAGATGTAATAAAAACTGCTAAAAAGTAGAAATCACTACTTCAAGCATGAAAACATAAATATATACTAAGATGATTTGATTTATTATTAAACAATCTACAGTTATATGTAAAAAGATGTAAATAATAATGTAATTTGTGGCAGATCATAAAGAAACAATACCGCCATTTTAGTCACTTATGCTGCTGCTGATTTCAATTATTAGGTAAAAGGTTCATGACTAAGAAGCATAGTCCTTGTTTAGTATTTGAAACTTTTTTTTTTTTTTTTTTTTAATTTTACCTTGAAAGAAAAGTGGATTTCAGTACAACTAGAATAACTGTTCATAAAACTTTGGCTGTTGCGCCTTGCTTTACTATTCCATACCACATTTTGTTATTTATTTGAACTTCAGGATGGTGAGAAATGGTGTATATTAGGTCAAGGTTTAAACTTTTCTGTCATAAGATGTACCTGAATTTTTATGCAAATTATCTTAACCAATAGGTCATGTCCAAACCTAAAATTCTCATGCACATAGGAGCAGTTGTTTTTGTTTATCTTTTCTTCCTGAATTATAATTTATAGGTTGTTTGGCAATAGAGAGATAAGGGATTGGATAAGAGGAGCTAATCTCTTGCTTGCTCTCTTTTTTTTTTTTTTTTTTTATTGGAAAAGAAATCAAAATAATTTTGTTCGGTATCCAGAATAGTTAAAACTTCTTTTGAAAGTATCTTATGCAGATATGAAACCTTCAAGAACAAATTAAATTATAAATTCAATTAGTAAAAGTAAATATTGACCCAAGCTATATTTTTTTAGGATAATGTGGACCGAAAAGAGAGCAAAGTTAAAGATAAATACAAGTAGCGTGACAACAGAAATTATAACATCACATGCTTTTGGTGTATCTAATAGAATGTTGTGTTGATGCAGATTGATTATGGTAAGAAAAACTATTTTTAGATAATATTGAGGCTTCAGAGAAAAATGAGACTGTATGATACAAAAGAGACCAAGGGTTGATTTTAAGAAAATGGGAAGAGGTAAGAGATGAAAAACAAAAGAATGATGGGAGAAAAGTAAGATGGAAATAATCAAGAAAGGAAAATGTGTCATGGAAAAGCGGGGGAAATGTTAAAAGTGATTATAGGTTTTTCCTGCAAGGTGCTAATCAGGAATACTAGTATGATTTTACAAAGTTATATTTGTTAGAGAAGATTGCTAATGTGGGAACTTTTTGACATGAATACAAATTGTACTCTTTGCCTAAATGAAATACTGGTTTTAACAAACATTATTCAATTTTGTTTGCTAGTTGGAGTGTGTGGTAAGCTTGCCATTGAAAGTGCACTCTTAATTCTTCAATGCATAGCTCTTAATAATGTGGCACCAAAGAGATGCTGTTTTATGTTGGACCATTTATTTGTTTATATGTAAATGTCAAATTTCCCCTTCTCCAGGTATATGGGTACAATAACTGGTATAAGTAGTTTCGATCCTGTTCGTTGGCCAAATTCCCATTGGCGGTCTGTGAAGGTAATTGCTAGCATATTTATGCATGGATCTTTTTTATTATGATGACATATTCTGTTTTGTTTATGCATGTGTAAAAAAAATACATTTGCATTTAATATCCATGATTTATAGTTTGATGTCTATGATTTCCAGAGACTATTTGGATGATTATGTCTATGAAATCTTGAATAGCTTGCGAGAATAGTCTCTCTTACACCTCTATTGTCAACTTCACTTGGGGTTAGGCAAGAAAAACAACATAAATGAACTTTGATTCTGATATCATGTTAAAGCATCTTACATAAAACCAATTTGAATAGGAGGGACCCAACTTCAACAGAAAGCCATACGAAACTCATTACTTAACTGACATGTGATAAACCATTTAACTTACCAATTATTTACCATTTCAACATGATATTAGGGTCCATATGGGTCATTTTGAGTTTAGTTGTTTTGGGTTTGACTTGTATTGGGTTTGGCTTATTCTATCAGATTTTGAAATCTAAATAGAATAGCAGTAATGACAGCTGTTATTTCGCAGTATGCCCATTTCCACTGCCATTCACCAAATAGAGGCTGCAAATTTAATTCATGACTCAGGTGGCTTGTCATGTCTGCAAATAAGAGATTTAATGATGGACAGCGGAAATGGTATGCCATTATCGTTGCTACATTGGTTTTGTTTAAGGAACCATTGGAGGGGGTGGTGACTGTGGGAGTTCATGGCAACAATGGGTGATTCAGGGTTCCAAAAAAGCAGTGAAGAGGAAGAGAGAGTGGTGGGAGAGGCATACTAAGAAATCAACCCATTTGGAATAGTGGATGGCAATGGAAGTGGAGGTTGTTCTGATTTTGAATTGTAGATCTAGGCTTATTTAGGTGATTTATAAACAATTGATTTTTGGAAATAATTTATTTTCTTTTGTTTCCTATAAGTAACCCAAACAAAAAATGAGATAGAGAATGTGGCAGCAATTGCAATTTAAATCCTTGCATTCTGGATTCAGATTTGTGCATGTAAAATTAGAAGTGTTTTTGTTGACAGATTAGTCACATCTGCAAAAAATACTGTGTTAACAGATTAGTAACAGCTGCCTAAACAGCAGTTTTATAGGCTTTACCCCTGTGATTTGATTTTGTTTTGTTTTTGTTTTCTGTAATTACTCTAACCTTCCTTAGGCTACACCTTAGTGTATAAATAGCCATGTATTTTTTATCATTATTGTCAGATTGTTTCCTAATAAGGAATATTCAGTGTATCAGATAGAATTCTGTAGATATTTTATTGATTGCTATCCCTAACTTTAAGGCTGTGTTTTGAGGGACAGCATCCCTAGAATCAGTTTGCTTTCTAGTTTAGAGTTTCCTAAAGTTAGGCTCACTATGTATATAATATTAGTGTAATTTCTTGTGAAATAATATAATAATAAAACCTATTTCTAACATGGTATCAGATTAGACCGATTTCGGGGAATTATTTTTTTCTGGTAATCTTTTACTCCCACTCAACCCTCAAGCCTGCTTCTTTTGTTCAAAAGAAATATGTCTGAAATTATCCAAACCAATACCAATAGGGATAGTTCAGAAGTCTATGAAAAACTCCAACCAAACAAGTGAGTTGCGGAGAACATTCAAGTGGCCTCTGAGTTAAATGGGAAGAATTACAGAAGTGGTCTTCCACAGTACTTGTAGTTTGGCGCTTTCAGGTATATCCTATTCTCAAAATTCTAATATCTCGGACACAGCCACCAACAGGTCTTGGGTCATTGACTCAGGAGCTACAGACCATATGACCCACTCCTTATACAAATTTGTTTCATATACACCTTGTCCTAGTAGTAAAAAAATTACAGTAGCTGATGGTTTTGTGATAACAGTGGCTGGTCAAGGTGATATTATTATAAACAAGACCCTTACTCTTAAAAATGTCCTTCATGTTCCTAAACTATTTACCAATCTTCTCTCCATCAAAAAAATTACCAGGGACTCTAATTGTAGTGTGGTTTTTTATCCCAATCGATGTTTTTTTCAGGAACAGAATACGAAGAAGATGATTGGACATGCTAAGGAAGCAAATGGCCTATACTATCTTGAAGAATCTAGTGGAGAAATTAGTGCTCTGAATTCCTCACCATTATCTTTCCTATCCAAGTCTGTTCAAGCTAATAAAGACCAGATTTGGCTCCATCACCTTCGCCTTGGTCATCCTTCATTTCAATTCCTTAAATTTATGTTTCCTTCATTGTTCAAAGGAATACCTGTTGAAAATTTCCATTGTGATGTTTGTGAACTTGCCAAACATAAACGTACCTCCTTTCCGGTAAGCAATAAAAGAACATCCGCTCCTTTTACTCTTATTCATAGTGATATTTGGGGACCATCAAACATTTCAAACATCTCTGGGGCTCGGTGGTTTGTATCCTTTATTGATGATTGTACCCGTGTGTCTTGGATATTTCTTTTAAAACAAAAATCTGATGTAAGGTCTGTTTTTACAACCTTTTACAACATGATCAAAACACAATTTGGGGCTGAAATAAAACGGTTTAGGTCAGACAATGCTAAAGACTATTTCAATCAGTTTTTCTCCACATATTTTCAAGAAAAAGGCATTCTCCATGAGTCCTCTTGTGTTAACACACCCCAACAAAATGGTATTGCCGAAAGCAAGAATGGTCACATTTTAGCTATTACTAGAGCTCTATTGTTTCAAAAAAATGTCCCTAAACAATACCTGAAGGTGCTGTTTTAATCGCTACTCATCTGATAAATAGGTTGCCTACAAAGGTCCTTGACTCTCAAAGTCCTATGCAAGTTCTATCGAAATTTTTTCCTGATTTCAATATCTCAAACCTTACTCCCAAAATCTTTGGATGTGTTGCCTTTGTACATGTACATTCTCAAAATAGGGGAAAACTCGATCCACGAGCTGTCAAATGTGACTTTCTCGGTTATTCCTCTACACAAAAGGGGTACAAATGCTATAATCCAGCCACCAAAAAATTTTATGTTTCAGCAGATGTCACTAATGTAGAAGAAGAAAAATTCTTTACTCGTCCTTATCTTCAGGGGGAGAACTTATTCACAGAAGATAAGGGCAGAGAATTTTTTCTTCTTGATTTTCCAGCTCCTGTCCAGCTGACCAACCAGCCTGCCCAACTTAATTTTCCAGCTCCTATTCAGTAGCCAAACACTCAGTCCTTACCTACTAACCAGCCTGCCCACCTTGAACCTATGCAACCCGAAATAGAGCTTACTACACCTAAGTCGCCCAAAGGGATTCAGGACACTACTCGGCCTTTACTAGTTTAGTTAAGGAAGAAGGCACCGGTGCAAGTTCAATCATCTTCTTCGGATAAACAACCTACTGCTTTACAACCCGAGGTAACTACTGAACCTACTTTGAATACTACTGAAAATTCAGATCAGAAAGACTATGATTTTCCTATTGCTATTAGAAAAGGAACTAGGGCCTGTACAAAACATCCCTTGTACTCATTCATGTCTTACAAAAATTTGTCCCATAGCCACAGAACCTTTCTTACTAGCCTAAATTCTATCTCCATTCCCAAAACTGTATCTGAGGCATTAAATGATGAGAATTGAAAAAATGCCATGAAGGTTGAAATGGAAGCACTTGAAAAAAATAAAACATGGGATTTGGTAAAATTACCGAAAGGAAAGAAAACAGTTGGATGTCGTTGGGTGTACACAGTGAAATACAATTCAGATGGCTCTTTGGAGAGGTACAAAGCAATATTAGTTGCTAAAGGGTACACTCAAAAGTATGGAATAGACTACCTTGAGACGTTTGCCCCGGTTGCAAAGATGAACACTGTGAGAGTGTTGTTGTCACTCGCTGCCAACAGAGGTTGGAAACTACAGCAGTTTGACATAAGAAATGCTTTCTTACATGGTGATCTTGAGGAGGAAGTCTATATGGATGTTCCACCAGGGTTCGGTTCAAATACAGGACATGTAGTTTGCAAACCAAAAAGGCTCAGACGGACTAAAATAGTCCCCTGAGAGCTTGGTTCTAAGATTTACCAAAGTGATGCTCAAGCTGGGGTATAAACAGAGTCAAGGAGATTACACTCTGTTTGTAAAGCACTCATCTTCAGGGGGAATGACTGCCTTGTTAGTCTATGTAGATGACATTATAGTGATAGCTGATGATCTGGATGGAATGAAAAATTTAAAGAACTGCCTAGTAAAAGAATTTGAGGTCAAAGAGCTTGGTAAATTAAAATATTTCCTTGGTATTGAAGTAGTATACTCTCGGGAAGGAATCTTCATATCTCAGCAAAAATACATAATTGATTTGTTGACAGAGACGGGCAAGTTGGGATGTAAACCAGCAGAGACACCCATAGAGGTGAACCACAAACTTGGAGATGCACTAGAAGATGCAGTAGTTGATAAGGGTTCATATCAAAGACTCGTAGGGAAGCTCATTTACTTGTCACATACTAGACCGGATATTGCCTATGGAGTTGGTGTTGTAAGTCAGTTCATGCACAATCCTAAAGAGTCACATCTTCGAGTCAGTATATCGATTCTACCCAGATTTAAAAGGCACTCCAGCAAAGGAATCCTATTTAAGAAAAGGAGAATTTAACCCTGAAGCCTATAATCGATGCAGATTATGCAGGATCTATGGTTGATAGAAGATCAACCTTGGGCTATTGCACTTTTCTGGGAGGCAACCTTGTAACTTGGAGGAGTAAAAACAGAATGTTGTGGCTAGATCTAGTGTAGAAGCTGAATTTAGAGCAATGGCTCTTGGAATTTGTGAATTATTATGGTTGAAAATTATTTTGGAGGATTTGAAGATTAAGTGGGAAGGTCCAATGAAGCTGTATTGTGATAATAAGTCTGCTATCAATATTGCACATAATCCAAAGGCAACATGATCGCATCTGAAGCACATTGAGGTTGTGAGACATTTCATCAAGGAGAAACTTGATGATGGCCTAATTTGCACTCCATATGTGTCCACCGATGGTCAATCGCGCGATATCCTTACCAAAGGATTATCTGGGAAGCCCTTTCAGAAACTAGTAAGCAAGCTGAGAATGGATGATATTCACTTCCCAGCTTGAGGGGGAGTGTTAGATTACAGTTTCCTAATAAGGAATATTCAGTGTATCAGATAGAATTCTGTAGATATTATTTTGATTGCTATCCCTAACTTTAATGTTGTGTTTTAAGGGACAGCATCCCTAGAATCAGTTTGCTTCCTAGTTTAGAGTTTCCTAAAGTTAGGCTCACAATGTATATAAATATTAGTGTAATTTCTTGTGAAATAATATAATAATAAAGCCTATTTCTAACAATTATACACACAAGAAACAGAAGCGATTTCTTCTCTACAATTCTTCTCTATTTTTTTTTTTCCAAAATTCTTTGCTTTCGAAATGGCCAAGAACCTGAACTAGATTTGACCCTCAAAATTTTCAGGTTTTTCAAAATATTCAAACCCTAGAAGCCCAAAAAATAGTACTCACCATCTTAGTTTTGTCATTCTTTCACACCACCACCCTCAAAGAAGTCGGAGCACCTTCGCCAGCCAACCCCAAAGTTTAGTCAGTGCATCAGCCTCACCTTGGGTGCATGATAAACTCTAGTCTTTTTAATAGGCAACAGTTTATTGAAATTAGTTCTAGACTTTTTAATAGGCAACAGTTTATTGAAATTAGTTCTAGACTTTTTAATAGGCAACAGTTTATTGAAATTAATCATGCTTTAGATTTGATTTATTTTCTATTTTGTACAAGGGTTGATGTAATTTTTGGCCATTTAACTTGACATTTAGATCTACTTTGGTACTTGTACATTTTTTTAGTTCATTTTGATATCTGAACTTGGCAAGTAGATTCTTTTTGGTATCTGAATTTGGATTTCTTCAAGATCTAATGATGTGGCATCTTGAGATTGTGCCCTATCATCAAACTTTTACATTTTCCAAATTCAAAGGCCTAAAATGGATCTAGTTGCCAAGTTTGGAAGCCAAAAATTACATTAACCCTTTGTAAAACTAGCTTCTTGCATTGACCATTCTCTTGTTGCCTCTCTTTGTTTCTCCTTGGAAAGAAAAAAATATATATTTTAGAAAAAAAGGAATGCAAAAAAAAAAAAAAAAAAAAAAAAATCCTACCATTCAAGGGTGAGGTTACAGACTTACAAAAACTTGATTTTTCTGTCAAATAAGTTTGCCATCCAAACTCCATCGTAATCCCTACATTACTCCAAAAACTTTTGTTTTGTTCCCAATCTTCTCTCAACAAGTTTTGATTGATTAAACTTTAAACCAGACCTTCTAGTAACTTGGTGACATATTTAATCCATTCTAGTCCCTTGTGGGTTTGAGTGTCCTCAAAATTGGGAAGAATATTAGAGATGCACTTTATTCTATAGTGGCCTTAAAACTAGGGTAGAGAGGTGTATTAGGCTTTTGTTATAAGCATGTTTAATATTGTGTTGTCTATCATCAATGGCTTGGATAGGATAACAATAAAGTACATTTTATTGGCATCTGCATCTGTTATATCTATGTGTACCAAGTTTCTAACAATTTGAACTTATGTCCCAAATTGCCTTTCTAGGTTTACCTTTCTTTTTATATATCTATTTTGTGAGTTTTGGGAAGAGAATACTCATGCAAAATGCTAAACTTAAGGTTTGCCCATCAGTACTAGAGTTACCTTAAGTCCTGTTAGAATGCATGGCATTTTACATATGACTCGGAATTTGTTTTTACTTGCTCATGAAAAAGAGAAGTTTTTAAAATTTTCAACTGAGTTTGATTTCCTGCCCACTACTTGTGTAGGTTGGTTGGGATGAGTCAACAACAGGTGAGAGGCAGCCAAGGGTCTCATTGTGGGAGATTGAGCCTTTAACAACATTTCCAATGTATCCATCTCTATTTCCCCTCAGATTGAAACGCCCTTGGCATCCGGGTTCCTCATCTTTGTTTGGTATTGTTCTTTCTAAGTTTATATCCTGAAGCCCCTTTTTGAAGGCTGGAGTTTATTTTTAATTTAATGTATTTAAGATTGATTAACCTATCTTGTTTTGGGGTGTGGAATTAAGATTTATAGCTGCCTTAGGCAAGAGTGTTTAACTCTTCCAGAAGGGGAAGATAGAAATGTGGGGAACTGAAGATAATTTTTTTCCTGTTTTACAAGAGCCTTGATTAGAAGTTGAGGGATGACTCTAATGTGATAAGATTTAAGTTTGATGATCAGGCCTGTGAACTTAAGATTGTCAAAATGTGCATTCAAAGCAAGATTGGAACCAGTCTTTTGAACAAAAGCCTTTCCAATTCTTGATTAAACTTGTATCTGGTAATTGTTTTCTCTTCAAGGGAAGGATGATGTGCTACCTAATTAAGAGCTACATGGACTTGGGTATGAAGTTGGATATGGGAATGTGTCTGACATCAGTATGTTCATTTTTTTTTTTAAATTTCCATGTGTTGGAAGGGCCCTTGGAGGTTCATATCTTCATACTTGAGTTCAAATATGCATCAAACATGGGTGTTGGATATGGGTATTTCAAGAAAAATGACAAGTCGGAGCGACTTTAGATATATTTCAGATTCTCTGCCAGTATTTAAAATCCATTAGGCTGTACTACTATATGCACAAGTGATTTTCAAAATCAAAGAAAATGATTATCATCTGGCTTATATTGGTTTTCACTGCTTACCTTGTACAGTTCGATCATGATTAATGGTAACATGCTTGTTACTATTGGGTTTTTTTCTTTAATGTTTCCCTGGATATCTTGCATCATAGTTATGTTCTTGCAGATAACAGAGATGATATATCTAATGGGTTAACGTGGCTAAGGGGAGGATCTGGAGAGCAAGGACTACAATCTCTGAATCTTCAGTCCTTCTGCTCATATCCATGGATGCGGCAGAAACTAGATTTGAGTTTCCCCGGAAATGATTATAGTCTGCAGTACCAACATATGCTGGCCAATGGGTTGCAGAACTTGGGAAGTGGGGATCTGCCGAGACAGCAGTTGCAGCAGTCTTTTCAATATGTTCAACAGCCAGGCAGACATAATTTACTGTTGCAGCAGCAGCAGCAGTCTGTTTCACAGTTAGTTCCACACAACATTGTGCAGGCACAGCAATCCCAAATTCTAATCGAGAGCTTTCTCCCAGTCCCTGGACAGGAACAAGTAGGCAATCAATCGGAGGAACAGGCTCAGCAACAGCATAACATGACTCAAAGTGATCAGCTCCAGCAGAGGCGGCAGGTGAATGTGCCTTCATCATTTCTGAAACCAGATTTTATTGACGCAGGATCTGGTCCCCCTGTTCTGGATATGCTGGGTTCATTGTGTCCTGAAAGCAGTGCAAATCTTTTGAACTTCTCCATAACTGGTCAGTCAATGCTAGCTGACCAGTTACCCCAATTGTCCTGGGCTCAGAAGTATGGTAATTCAGATGTAAATGCCTTTGCTGGTTCAACATCAGTTCCACAAGTTTCTCCTGGAAAAGATGCTACAGTAGAGCTAGATATTGGTACCTCTGATGCCCAGAATTCTACTGTTTTTGGTGTTAACGACGATTCATTTGGCCTTCTACTGCCCACCTCAATGCATGGTTTCACTACATCTTCAAGTGAAGCTGATATGCCCTCAATTCCATTAGGGGATCCCTCATTCCAGAATCCTTTGTGTGGTTGCATGCAATACTCTTCAGAGTTGCAGAGCACAGGGCAAGTTGACCCACCAACTTCATCTCGAACATTTATCAAGGTATATGAAAAGCGATTTCTAAAATGTATTTTATATGTATCATAGTTTGCTCAGGATCATAATAATGATCTATGTCTCTGTTTTCTTGTAGGTTTATAAATCAGGGTCGGTGGGGCGCTCATTGGACATCTCCCGGTTCAGCAGTTACCATGAGCTGCGAGAGGAGCTGGCTCAGATGTTTGGAATTGAGGGGAAGTTGGAAGACCCTCTTAGATCAGGCTGGCAGCTTGTATTTGTCGACAGGGAGAATGATATTCTTCTCCTTGGAGACGACCCATGGGAGTAAGTATCTATTATGGTTATAAATTAGTTAAACTCCACATCCATTCATGCGATGCTAGTTAGATAATTCACAAGTGAAGAACTCAGAAATGAATTGCATTTCAGACCATATCCCCATTATACTCATGAAATTGAGATCATTTTTATAGTTTGATTCCTGCCCTCACTGGTCTGCCTCTATTAGATTGGATCTTTTCATGGCATTAAGAGTATTATCCCTCCACCCCCACCCTCCAAAAAGAACTTTTTTATGTTTTTTCCCTCAATGAGTTTGACCTCCTTTTCCCTAGTGTATTCTTTTCTATCTGTCTACCTTTTTCCCTGATTGACACTATTGGTCTTATTTCCATTTTGGAAGAGTTCTTATAAATTTTAGTTTAAATTACTTTGTTCAAAAGTCAAATCAATTAAAGTTTTGATCGTTTTAGATTCAGTCTTTTAATAGATGAGGTTTGTGTCATTTGGGGTTTGAGCTAAGCTGTTTCGGGTTGTTGATTTTTCTGGTTTCCCAGCCATAGCCGGTTGGATTAGTATTTGAGGTGTTTTTCAGATTCAGATCAACTTTTCATGCAGTAGTTTAAACTAATTGGGGAAATACAATCATCTCTTCTATGACGGCTTAAGCAACTGTCTCATCATGTACATATATCCTTTTACACTGGATTATAATGTCACGAGTCTGAATCATGTTTTTGAGTTAAAAACTTAGGACAATTTTCCTCGCATTTCAATGACGTTTGATTGATTATCATTTCAGCATTTAAGCGCACTAATGCATGGTTAATTTTTGTTTGGATAACCAAACATGCAGGGCATTTGTGAATAATGTTTGGTATATAAAGATACTTTCACCAGAGGATGTGCAGAAGATGGGATAGCAAAAGGTGGAGCCTTATTAGCCAATCTTGAGGTCAGGAGATGAATAGCAGCAGGCACTAGCTCCGGTGGCTTAGATCATGTACGAGTCTGTGTGGACTGTACCCGTTTGTTGAGTTGAATAAGAATAAAATTGCTGTGGATTTTTGCAGTATCCACTCCTAGTGTGAACCACCTCCCTACTGATGTGCAAGCATTATTATAAATCAGAACCCGACTTGATTAGTGACGACTTTTTGTTATATCATAATGGTTATGGTATTTACATGCTTTACTTGCGAAGTTTCTTATGTTGCTTGCATTCATCAATATTAATGGGTACTTTCTAGGGGATATGGAATCAGTTGCTTGCATTCATCAATATTAATGGGTACTTTCTAGGTGATATGGAATCAGTTGGATGAACGCGGAAGCGGATCGTAAAGTTTGTTTAAGTCGTGGATTTGACTTAGGGATTTAGGCGTTAAAAGAAATAAACTTGGATTTTGACACAACCAATTCTTGAAAAGAAACAAAAGAGAAATTTTTTAAAAAAAACTTAAAGAATTTATTAATTCAAAAGAGAAGGTGAATAATAATAAGGGTAGATTACACCAACAGTTACCTAATATTGGGGTAACTGATAAAACAGTCATCTAGGTTTCATTTCAGTCACTCAACTTTCAAAAAATTACAAAACAGTTCTTTTTGTCTTTTTTTGTCACAGACGTCACGACAAAGTGACATGGCAGGTGACGACGTCGTTGGTGTCAAAAAACCGTTCAACTGGCCTGTTACTCTCACCTGAACAGCTCTATCAATAGCATTTTAGGGTTAGACTGCCTTTGCAATTCAACTGGTCTAATCTCTCTTTCTAAAATAGTAATTGGCTAGTTTCTAGTCTAATTGGTTCATCCAGTCCGGTTTAAAGATGCTTTCATGTATTGGTTGACCCTTCTAAATACGTTCCCCACCAAGGACAGACCAACTACATGGACATGGTAGTGGAGGAGGGTTGTCCCTTATGCAAACAGGAAAATGAGACGTTAGATTCTGGAGCAATGTCGAGTAAGAAGATGGGTGACAGGTCTAGTGCAAGAATTGAAATGGGCAACAAATCATCTAAAGAGCAAAGCACTAGTAACCAATTATTATAAGATCCCTTGGAATGCATTGATTTACTTGGTGTGGATGAGAAAGAAATAAAAAGATTTTCTCTCAAAAGGTAATCCTGTTATTTCAACACCTTTAGATACAACATAGTCCCCAACTTCCTCTTTCTTGGGAAACCCCTGTCTCACCAACCACCACAACCATGTCAAATTCTACTTGTCGTTTGGAATGCAATGTGACATCTTCATCGTTTAGGTCGTCCAGTTTGCCACACACATTGACAAAGCAAAATCTGGTAGCCTTTTATAACCCAAAATAGCAGCAGTTACAAGGTACCACCAGTAGAGCCCTTTCTACACCACCAGAGTCTAAAGTTGCCTTTTCCGACGATGACAAATTCTTCTTGTTCCTTTTTAGTAAGTGACAACTTCTACATAAGGTTAAGGACTATGGGAGGGCAAAACGCTGCAACTCCTTCCCAATTATAATCACCTCCATCTGCCACAAAGAACTCCTTCCCTTATACCTTGTTAATAGATTATTGAACTGATTTCTAACCCTAAAACCTTCTTAATCGATTCTTAATTCAGTTTAAACCCTAAAAAACCCCAAATCAGCAAGAAAAAATTTCCCAAATTGATTTCCCCTTTTTTTTCCCCAAATCCTTTTAATCTTAATCTATTTCTAACCCTAAAACATTAAGCATAACCCTTCAATTTTTTCCCCTAAACTCGCCCCAAACCAAGCACCCATCAGTCGCTTCGCCAACGTGGCAAGTTAACTTGCCACATCAACTGGTTAACTTGCCACGTCAGCAATTCCATTAACACCCTAACAGTAACTATTAATCAGTGACTGTTTTGTAACTTTTTTATAATGTTTTGTAACTTTTTTATAACGTTGGTGACTGTTTTGTAACTTTTTGAAAGTTGAGTGATTGAAATGAAACCTAGGTGACTGTTTTGTTAGCTACCCCAAAGTTGGGTGACTGTTGGTGTAATTTACCCTAATAATAAATTGTATGCTTTGTATACAATGCAAAAGGCTATATATAAGTTGTCTAAATAAATCTAAATAAAACACTTAAGTATACTAGATTAAACAAGTAGTTTTAAACTAAACTTTCTTTTTGACATAAAACTCTTAAATAATTTAAACTACTTAATAATTATTAAAAATAAGAGCTGATAAATATAATATTGGGCTCATATATAATAAAAATTAAGCTCAAAACCCGAACCCAATATGATTTAAACTCGAATTAAAAGCTCAAAACACTTAATTCCCGTCATAATCACGTCCAAAAATTCTGTTTCCGCAATCTTTATTAAAACTCTGCTTACGCAGTTTTTATTAAAATGGTCATAACTTGAGCTCCCGAACTCGAAATCAAGTGATTCAAAGTGCGTTTCGAAGATAAGAGATAGATGTTCGAACACCATTAGACATCTCAGTCCAAAAATGCTTGGATCTCATCCAAAAAGTCATCGCAAGTCTGCTGATTTCTCAAACTTGAAAATTGGTTGCTTCGGTGAATGGAATTTAATAAATTCCACCCCATCCGTGCACGTATCGTTCCCCTTTTCCTTGAAAAGCTTCGTCCTCGAATCTCATCATTGACCGAATCTGGGTTTGATTCGTTTAGCCTTTAACATTATTGTTGAGCCTTGAGGTAATGAGAGCCCATCACATCCATGGGTCTGAAATTGGGCCTTGAGACTCACATTACTAGGTTGAGCTGTGAATAGTTTTGTTTCACTATTAAAAGTAATAAAATGGTTGAAGTGTTGAAGTTTCACTTCAAAGTTGTACTCGATTATAGCTTGGTATCTAAATAAGTTAATTAAATAATTAAATTAATACTAGAAATCCTATGTGTGTGAAAACTACAAATTTAAAAACACGTGTTTGAAAATAATATAAAGTAAGCAATGAAACGTATGGTTTGAAGCTAATTAATTATAATAACACATTAAACATAAAACAAAAAAATAGATTAAATTACGAGTAAAACGAAATTTAAACACATAAATACATCAAATAAATAACACTCGAATTATTTATTATGGTTTTGTCATCAATTGTGAGTTAGTGTCGAGTTGACTTGTGATACCAACTTAATTAATAACATTCTTAATATACTAATAAATTGTGCATATTTAAATAAAAATGTATAAAACATGTTAAAATGAAGCCTTTGTTTAATGATAAATTTAAAATTTTACTTATTTAATTGGTGGGAGTTCAAATCCCACCCTATGTATGTTTTTATTGTTTTTTGTTAAAATGAAAAAGATTAAAATATTTTCAAGTAATATAACTTATTTTAATTACGAAGAGATATTTCCATAATGTGTAATATTTATACTATTATTTAAATTTCTTAAGTTGGTGTCACAAGTTAATTGGACATTGGTATATTCCTACTCCAGTAATGATACATGATAGAACATGTGATAGCTTGGTAATGACCCCTCACTATACGCGAATCATGAGCAACCCTCCGTTAAAAACCCATCTCTAGAGCCATCTTAGAGCTACCCTGGAGACCATTCGTTGCGGACTCCTCGTGGAGACCATTAAGGCACAATAACCTTGTACAACTTCAAAAAGGAGAATGTCAAAGCAGGACCACACAATATTACACATGGTGATAAGTAACTTGTAATGACACTACCACCTAGCCGCCACACAGGCAAGCTTATCATTCGTATTGTGTCAGCTATGTGACACTACCATACAAAGGGCATCCTCTTTTATATACCTCAAGGCACGAGAGACAAATGATCCCCCTTTCTTTCTAAGAAAAGCCTAAATGACTCATTTAGCTATCTTTATCTTCCTCTCTTCTCTTCTCCTATTTCTCCTTCAACCTCTTAATTTGCCTTCGGCTCTTTGCTTGTCATAAGTGAACTGGGCCTCTAGTTACCACTATCTTCTTATTTCCTCTTTGCCGAATATTTATATCAATATTATAGTTATAATTTAAATGCTTATTTGCTAGTGTGTTTTCGAGTTTATGTTTTATTTTTTTAATAATTTCTAGATAATTAATGAAAAAAAAACTTCAAAATTGAGAATATTACATACATAAATTAGGAGGGTCATATATTCATACCTGAGCTACATATTTGATCTCTGCCAATGAACATTAAAAAACTTCACCAAACTATGAGAAGTCTCAGATGATGCTCGGTATCTATGTTTATTAGATTTGAGTGACTCAAATCCTTGTTAAAATAAAATATAGTGGTAAAATAAAATAAAAGTAAAATTCATATAGAATTATACTTCTTTTATTTTACATTGATTAGAATAAGGTTTTTCAACATTACTACACTTCATCTATTTGACATTGATTAGAATAAGGTCTTTCAACCTATAAATATATGCAGTCTAAACTCCTTTTATATCATTCAATTTGACATTAGGAATTTTTCTTCTCCTCTGCCTATGGGTTTTTTCCCAAAAGGGTTTCTACGTAAAATCTGTGTGTTCTTATTTTTCTTTTTCTTTTTTGCGTTGCGATCGTTCTATATTGCCATTATCGACATTCGTTTCTACAAAATGGCATTAGAGCTTTTTAGGTTACTATCTCGATCACAGTAATGGCGACATTGAAGTATGATATTCTGCTGTTGGGTCACAACACCAGATCCACATTGTGGCAGATAAAGATGTAGACAGTTCTTGCTCAAATGGGTTTGGAGAATGCCCTGCTAGGAATAGATAAGATGCCTTCGACATTGATGGAGGAAGAGAAGAAGTGTAAAGATCGAAATGCTTTAACGCAATTACGTCTACATTTTTCGAATGAAATTCTATAAGACGTGATAAAGGAGAAGACCGCTACTACTTTATGGGTAAAGTTGTAGTAGCTATGCATATCGAAAACCCTAACTAGCAAGTTGCATTGAAGCAACGTCTTTATGCTCATCGTTTGGAGGAAGGTGCGCCTGTGCACGAACACTTAACTGTGTTTAAAGAAATTCTCTCAAACCTAGAGGCCATGGAGGTTCAATATGATAAATAATAATTAGGGTTAATTCTACTTTGTTCGTTGCCCCCGTCTTATTCAACCTTTAGAGATATGATTTTGTATAGCCGTGAATCTTTCATAGTTGATAAAGTCTATGCTTCCTTAACCTCATATGACAAGGTGAAATATTTTGTGGTTGGATCCGACCCTTAAGGAGAGGGTCTCATTGTTCGTGGGAGACAAGGACAAAATACTGATGATAATCGTAGGAGGACACATGAACAAAATCCTCGTAGTAAATCTAAGGATAGATCGAGATCTTAAAAAAAAGATAAAACCTGTAACTTCTGCAAGAAGAAAGGGCACATTAAGTTTGTGTGTTATAAGTTGCAGAACAAGACCAAAAGGGAGGCTGCGAATCAAAAGGGAAAATAACCAAAACAATCCGGTGAAGAGATATTGTAGAAGACTACAATGATAGTGAACTCCTAGTTGCTTCTGCCGACAAATCTAAAGTGAGCGAGGAGTGGATCTTTGATTCTAGTTGCACCTTCCATATGAGTCCCAATTGACATTTGTTTACAACAAATGAAATAATGTCTGAATGTGTTATTTTGATGGGAAATAATGCTTCATGTAAAATCACAGGTACACAGCTAAAAGTGAGGTAACACATTTACCATCATTGAAGAGGAATTTGATTTCGTTGAATACTCTTGATCCAAAAGGGCACAAGTACATAGCTAAAAGTGGGGTTCTAAAAATTAGCAAGGGTTCCCTCGTTGTGATGAAAGGGCAGAGAAAGGCTTCCAAGTTATATGTTTTGCAAGGTTCTACTGTTACTCGTGATGTAGCCTTCACTTTCTCTTCCTTGTTAGATGATAATGTTACTAGACTTTGGCATATGAGTGAGAATAACATGGCAGAATTAAGCAAAAGAGGACTTCTTGATGGACAAGGCATTAGCAAACTAAAGTTTTGTGAGCACTGCATTTTTGGGAAGCAAAAGAGAGTTCGATTCACCAGAGGAATCCATAACACGGAAGGGATACTAGATTATATTCATTCTAATATTTGGGGACCATCCAGAGGGCCTTCGAGGGGTGGCGCTAATTATATCCTAACGATTATTGATGATTTTTCCAGAAAAGTTTGGGCATTCTTCCTAAAGAAGAAAAGTGACGTGTTTTCCATGTTTAAGGCTTGGAAAACTATGATTGAGAAACATATAGGAAAGCAGATAAAACACCTCCGCACAGATAATGGCTTGGAATTCTGTTCTGATGAGTTTAATGAATTGTGCAAATTAGAAGGAATTGTGAGACACTTGACAGTTCTTCATACTTCACAGTAAAACGGTATTACAGAACAGATGAATAGAACAATCATGGAAAAGGTTCGATGTATATTGTTGAATGCTTGTTTAAAGAAGTCGTTTTGGGCTGAAGTGGCCTCTACTACATTTTCTTTGTTAACTGGTCTCTGTCTGTTGCCATTGAGAAAACAACTCTATAAGAGGTAGGGTCTGGTAATCCTGCTAATTATTCAGATTTGAATATTTTTGGGTGTCCTACGTGTACTCATGTTGTTAATGGGAAATTGGAACCTGGATCCATTAAATGTGTTTTTCTTGGTTATAAGATTAGTGTTAAAGGGTATAAGTTATGATGTCTTAAAAATAAAAAAGTTGTGATTAGCAGAGATGTTATTTTTTATGAAACTGCTATGCTACCTAACTTATCGACTTTTCCAATAAAAACCGGCAAAAGCAAGTGGAGCTTCAAATTGATCCAGGATCTACAATAGAGTCTACTTCTTAGGTTAAAATAGATTCTTAGAGTAGAGTTGCTTATTCATCACAGTCAGCACCATAATATTATGTTGCCAATAACAAACCTAGAAGAGAAATTAAACCTTCTAAAAGGTACACCGAGTGTAATAGGCCGTTTTTCAGTGGTGTTGGAAATAGTGGTATCGAGACCAGAAATCCAACGAGTGAGTTCGTATAATTAGTATTTAAATTATGCGAGTCAATAATAATTTTTATGTTAAATTCTGATTTGAGGAATTTTAACCAATTGAATTAAAAATTAGTATAAGTGGTTCAGTTCAAAAGTCAAGTGGTTATTAAAAACGAAGTATTAGAACCTCGTCTCCATAAATATTTTTATTAAATATTTATACAGTCGTATTATATGTGATTTGAAGTTGGTAGGGTAATTTTGATGATTTACTATTAAATTAAGGTAAAAGTTACCCATTATAGATTTTAAAATATCAAAGGGATTAATTTGGCAATTAGACCATTCCCAAAAGTCCAAGCGGTGGTGGATGGCAATCATTCTACTAACCTTTGGGATATTTATTCATTAAGTCCTAATTAATTTAAGGTTAAATTGTAATTAAGTTTATTTAATTGGAATTTAATATAATTGAAGGACCAATTGTGTAGTTGAACCTTCCTTAAATGGCCTAATAATAGGAATGGTGTGGAATTATCTAGATTGTGGTAAATTACATTTAGATCCTAATTAATTAAAAAGGACTAAATCGTAGAGGTTGAAAAAGATGGTTTTATTAGTTAAAAGGGGAAATTAAAGGACTAGAATGGTAATTAAGCTAATAATGGCTATAATGGATGGTTTTGGGCTTATGTTTGTTAAGAATTGAATGAAATCATTAAAAGGCAAATTAGTAATTGGGTAATTAATGGTTTAAAGTAAAAATTAAGTAAGAAAATGGTATCATCTTTTACATTTTATATCTTTGAAAACCGAATAGGCTATCGGAGAAGGGAGACAGCTTCGGTCAATTAGGGCTTGCTAATTTAGTAAGCAAACCTCTTTTATTTTTAGAAATATTTATGTTTTTGAGCTCGTATTAGCTTAATCTAGCTAACTCGAGGACTAATTTGTAAAGCTGTCAAATGTTTTGGATTATACCATTGATGAGTTTGAGTTATTCATGAAGTTTTATGAAAGATTGTTTGAGTATTGTTGTTAGTTAGGACTATTTTGTAAAGTAATTTTTGATGGTTTTAACGTTTAAGGACTAAATTATTAAAGTGATAAAATTACAAGGACTTGGTGTGAAATAATTGCAAATAGGGACTGTATGGAGACCTTTGAATAATCTCTTAAGGTGGGTTTTAAATAAAAATGGTTAATTTGTATGTTTGGGGCTTAAGGACTAAATTAAATAAAAGTGAAATGTTGAAGGCAATTTTGTAAAATGTCAAAAAATACTTAATTGCGTAAAATGAATTAATTTTTCTGTTATAATTAGTGAATTAAAGGGAATTATTATTTTAGATCTTGAACGATTGGAAAAATTGAGGAAAAGAGAATTACCGAATAGACCCTGTATTTTGTCGTTGTTGCAGATTAGTCTGGTAAGTTTGTTCTGTTTAATTTTAGTACATTTATAAATAATTGTATTATATGAACCTAATTGCATAATGTTGGATTATTATTGATGTGTGTAATTGAAAATGGAAATAATAAATTAATATAATGTCGATCACTGATTGAGATACTCTGAGCCGTTACTGCAAATCAATCCTATAAGTTCGTACCATTATTTCTATGTTATTTTTATATATTTCATGTTATTATGATTATATTCAATTTTATACTTAACTATGGAATGATTGGAGATTACATGATAAATGAATATGAATATTAACTATCAGGCCTTGAGCCGGTAATACAGACCGTAGCGATTGCTGAGATTCTGCATGTGTTGTGGATTCTCTATAGCTTGTGTGAGAAGCATCGTGAGCTAGTGATAATTTAGTAGGTACCATGTACAGGAGATACAGACCGTAATGATGGCTTGAGATCTTACATCTGTTGTGGATTCTCTGTAGCTTGTGTGAGCAGCATCGTGAGCTGGTCAAAAACTTTGAAATTAACTCGAATGAATGATACTATCTGATTACCTGAGATTAGATCTTATTAATGCGACGATTGAGAATGTGATGTGAATTAATGCATTGTGTAATTCTCACCTGTTGTGAGTTGTTATTGATAGGAATTTTGATAATAACCTTGTTGACTGGAAGTCTGTTCATTAATCTTTTATTTGAATTATTATTATGTTTGATTTGGTAAGCTTTTGCATTGAATCAACGAACTTACTAAACTTTACAAAAGCTTACTCGTGTTATTTGTCTTATTTCTTGTAGATACGTTTTGTAGATTGGAAGATCGGATCAGTTCAAAGAATCACACTATCCAGGGATCATTTGGTAGCTTTTGATTACATCTTGGCTTATATGGCATGTAATAGGAGCATCGGTTATGTTCTATAATGTTTCATAAGTACATGTAATCTATTTTGGGTTGTGAATTTTGATGTTGTGGTATGATAGGTAAAATGTGGTACGTATGTTTAATTTCATGTTCATAAGTTAACAAACTTGAAATGGTAGTTGTGGCTTGAATTAGGTATAGTATAAGGGAATTGAAGGTAAGTTATATTTGAGTATAATGTGCCTTGTGTAATGTAACTAAGTAGGCAAGTTGTAACAACCCGATACAGTGGTGTCGAAAAGTACGATTTTAGGTTTCATTTTAATAAATCGAGTCTGTAGATAAGTAATAAAAATATATACGGAGTTATGCTATAAATGAATTGAATCGAGGATAAGTAATTTAGTTGATCTGAGTATTTAATCTAGTCCAAGGATTAAATTGTAAATTTAGATCATATAAATTTTAATTTGAATATAGTTAAATGGACTAAAATTCTAATAGCCCAAAAATTTTGGATGGCAATAAAAATGCCAAATTTGTTGCTAAAAAAAAAAGTTGATGTTATATGTTATTATTTATTATAAAAAATTTTAAAAAATAAAAATAAAGTTAAATTAGTTTAAGTGGAAGGAGAGAGAAGATGTCTTCTCCATCCTTCCACACGAGAAAAAAAAGAGGAGAAAAGAAATAGAATAGATTTGGTTAAAGTTTCAAAATTTAATCCACAAATTGGTAAGTGTAATTTATTACTTTTCTTATAAATTTTATGTTTTTGAGATCGGGGAATCTTAAATTAACTAATTTGTGTATCAACTTATAGAACTGTTAAAGTTTTAGAAAGTTGCCATAAATGATTTCTCTATGTTTTTTTTTTATGTTAAATTGATAGATTTTTAGTGTATACATGAAAAATGACTAGATTTTTGAAGTTAGATGTTAGATTTTTCACTTGAGAAAATAAAGTGGATATCAAGTAGAGTAGTTATGAGATTTTGTTAGAAATCGATAATAGAGGGTCTAAAATAGAAGGAAATGAAGTCGGATTATAAATCGACGCTTAGAATGGAGAGTTATGCTTGTTTCGATTTTAAGAATTTAAATCAAATGAAATGTAAAGTTTGTTTAAGATAAAAATTGATTGTGAAATGGGTGAATTATTGATGGTGTTATTTGTTTATGTTAATTCGTAGCTATTGAAAATCCGATTTCTTCAAAAGCGAAGGAAAAAGATAAAGTCACTGACGAGAAGTTTGAAATTCCCTGTAAGTACCATCATAACTCAACTTATTATTTATTTTTCCTTTTAATTTCATTGTTAGGTAAGTTGACAAAACGAAGGAAGTTAGAAAAGAGTGGTTGACTAGAAATACAATATTGAGATTGATTACTATGATAGAGAGTTAAATCATACAAAAAAAATTGAAACAATATAATTTATTTGTTAGGATCGTCCTGATTAAGCAACGGACAAGTAAAAATAATAGAAGAAATTGAAAAATTGAACACAAATTTAACGTGGAAAAACCCCTCTAAAGAGGATAAAAAACCACGGGCAAAGATAATTTTACTATAATGGCAAAAGAACGAAGAGTACAAAAGATGGAGATAAAAAACTAAACCTCGAAAACCCGAAAACAAAGAACCCTCAAAACGTAAACACAAAATTCTCTCTAAATGTGTTATGAGTTCTAATATCTAATGGGTGTATTTTCTAAGGTTGTAAAAGAGCCTATTTATAGGCTAAATTCATAGGTCAAATAATAATAAAATAATCTAAACTAATCAGTGTTTGATTGAAACAAATAAACAGAGTTTAACTAGAAGATTACTTCTCAAATTTGACTGAAATAGGAGTCATAATTAACAAATCTCCACCTTGACACATATTTCCACAATGCCATCTTTGCCAAAGCCCGCCACGAGCCTATCTTGAACCATGCAGGGAATTAACTGAGTCAAATCTGTGCTTAGAAACTAGAAGACTTCTAGCCTTCGACTTGTGCACTGCCAAATCAAAACTAACCCGGGTTTGATTTTCACGAACACAGTTCCCTAACTTTTCAAAACCTGCATCCAAAAGAGAACCTCTCTTCAACGAAACGGTCATACCTTTTTCCCTCCTATGACCAAGTTGCCTCTGCTCTGAATGAGTTGACTTCGACTCTGTAACGGATGAGGGACGTCCGATTTCATCGGTCACTGTAGAACTTTCCAGAATATAAAGACTGCCAGTTCTTTTACCTTTTAACAAAACGAGAGCTCCACGAGATACTTTAATGCCGCTCGACTTGGTGTTGATTCTGCATCCTTTCAAGTCTAAAATACTCAAGGAGATGAGATTCTTTCGTAAATCAGGTACATACCTGACATCTGAGAGTGTCCTAATTGTCCCATCGTGTATCCTAATTTTAACAGTACCAATACCAATTACCTTACTAGATGAATCGTTTCCCATGCACACAACTCCACCTTCAACCGAACTGTATGTGGAGAACCATTCTCTATTGGGACACATGTGGAAAGAACATCTTGAATCTAGGATCCACTCGGAGGTGAGCTTGGAGTTATCGCTCGTTGACACTAGCAAGAAATCATTACCACTTTCATCGGCCAAATTAGCACCAGCTACATCTTCCTCGTTACTCTCAGCAGCTTTTTTCTTTCGCAGTTTATAACAATCTGCTTTGATGTGACCTATTTACAATAGTGACACCTTTTGTCTCGTTTCTTTGATGCTATCAAAATGGAAGCTTGCCTATCTGCCTTGCTATCCAAATGAAGCTCATTGTCGAGTTTGTCTCTACTCAACAAATGACCCTTCACATCTTCGAACGAGAGTTTGTCTCTGCCATAAATCAAGGTCTCCCTGAAAGACTTGTATGAAGGGGGTAAAGAGCACAATAATAGCATAGCCTGATCTTCATCTCAATATGAACCTCAACATTCTTTAAATCATTTAAAAAAGTAATGAATTAACTGATGTGATCTCTAAGAAGCTCACCTTCGTTCATGCGAAACGTAAATAGACGTTGTTTCAACACTAAATGGTTAGCCAGAGACTTATTCGCATAAAGAGTTTCTAACCTTTTCCACAAGGCAGATGAGGTCTTCTCCATCAATACCTCCTGCAATACCGTATTCGCAAGGCACAACTAGATTGCAGACAAAGCCTTTTCATCAAGCTCTTCCCATTCTGTTTTATTTAGATTCTCAAGCTTTTTCCCGATAACAACCTTTTTCAAACTGGATTGAACTAGAATTGCCATCATCCGAACTTGCCATAGATTAAAATTTGTCTCTCCATCGAACTTCTCAATTTCAAACCTTGTTGCTGCCATATCTGAATGGGCTGATCTATGAAAATTGAACTAGCTCTGATACCACTTGTTAGGATCGTCTCGATTAAGAAACGAACAAGTAAAAATAGTAGAAGAAATTGAGAAATTGAATACACAAATTTAACGTGGAAAAACCCCTCTAAAGAGGATAAAAAACCACGAGCAAAGATAATTTTACTATAATGGCAAAAAAATGAAGAGTACAAAAGTTGGAGATAAAAACTAAACCCCGAAAACCCGAAAACAAAGAACCCTCAAAACGTAAACACAAAATTCTCTCTGAATGTGTTATGAGTTCTAATATCTAATGGTTGTATTTTCTAAGGTTGTAAAAGAGCCTATTTATAGGTTAAATTCATAGGTCAAATAATAATAAAATAATCTAAACTAATCAGTATTTGATTGAAACAAATAAACAGAGTTTAACAAGTTACTTTTCAAATTTGACTGAAATAGGAGTCATAATTAACATTATTAAAGTTACGCATTTGGCTTGAACATGAGACAAATCATGTCATGTTTAATATGAAAGGACATTTAATGGAAGAGTTGTTGCTAAGATTAATAGAATGGAAATTGAACTAAGAATGAAATTAGACTATGGGTTGTTGTATTAATTGTTGGGAAAAGTTGAAAATAATTAATGAGTTAATGAATCAAGTAAAATAATAGTAATAATAATTGCTTCGACTATAAGTCGATGAGCACTAGGTGCATTTTCCTTCGAATGTCCCAATTGTGGCTTTCACAATTACTACTTTGGCTAAGCCAATGAGCGTAGGGCGCAAATTGTTTACGTCGGATGTATTGATATAGAATTACTTCGACTATAGGTTGAAGAGCGTCGGGCGCACGTGCTGGGCATGATTATTGCTTTGGATTAACTGATAAGTGTTGGGCATAATTTGTTTAGTTCGAGACGTATCGATGAGGCATTGGATGCCAAATTATAGTATTAATATGATCCGTAAATTAGTTCGGATCCGGGCTATGTTTTAGCGAACATCAATATTGAACAAGAAGAATGGTTAGAATCAAATTGGTAATGTAATACAATATGACAAATTGAGAGAAAATTGAATAAGGTTGCACACGCCGTTAGCAAAAAAAAAATGTAAATAAGTTCGTTAAAATAGATTGGTTTGATATAATACCACTTTTGGTTGTTTGGGATACATATGTATATTAATGTTTTGGATACATTTTGGTATGAAACATACTTGAATTGATCTAAGGAAGAAATAAATCAACTAAGTCCAATTATTTAAATTTCATGCTATATTGAGTAAGTTACAGTAATACCATTTGAAATTAATACTCACCGAATGATCTTGTTTTCATATGCAGGCTAGGTGTATTTTGAGATTTTGTACTCAGAGTCATCAACATCCAACTGAAAAATCCTGGACTCAACCAAGTTCGTATATTTTGTTTTGTTTCAAGTTGGCATGTACTTGGTTTTTAGTAAAGTCATTTGGCTATAGATATATTTTTTGTGAAAAACAAATATTAACTTTTGGTTGCTATAATAATATTATTATTTAATTAAATTGTTTTAATGTGATATACTTAGGTTGTAGTATGTTTCAGAATATGGAAGTGTTGGGAATTGATTTGGGAGATGATTTGAATATGAATATATTGTGAAATCTAAATTTTTGCCGGGGTTTTATGTAAAATAAGAAGAAATGCTGCCGATTTTTTTAAAAAACAAATTTACCACTACATTACCAAATGTGGCATTTTATATTCAGATCCTCTAATTGGGTTGGATATAAGGTGTCACATTTAGTTTTATCAGAGCTATAGGTTTAGTCGATTCTTGGATTAGATCAAGTTAAGAATTGAGTCTAAAAGTACATGCCAAAGTTAAGTCGAGTCGGATTCAGGATTTTGATGTTGATTATAATTTTTAAATTTTGTTTTCCTATTTTATAGCTAAAGATGTTTATAGAAGCCAGAATTGAAGCTGATCATGATGTAAATAGTGGTGGTTCTTCCGTTGAGATTGAAAGTTGAATTGGGTCAGAGACACCTGTTATGGACTCAGCTGATGCTCAACAGCTTAGAGATGCTAAACCTAGACCTGAGGGTCATAGTGTAACACCCCTTACCCGTATTCGACGTCGAAATTTGGTACGAGGCATTACCGAACTTAACTCACTTGAACATACAACTTTAGGCTATAAGATTTCATTCCAACTTAAAACTTTCCACTCCCATTCAAAACATTCCCATTATAGGCCTACGAGGGCTTAAACATGCAAACGATGGGTCTTAGAATCAACCCGAGAACTTTTGTAAACTTAGAAAATTTTTTCCTTAATAGGGCCACACGCCCGTGTGAAATAGGACACGCCCATGTGGGTAGGCCGTGTGGTCACACACGCCCATGTTCCCAGCCCGTGTGGAATTTATTTTCTCTTTGAACCTACAGGGGTTTTCACATGACCGGACACACGCCGGTGTCCTCCACACGGCCTAGGCACGCTCGTGTCATCACCCGTGTGTGAAAACCTGGGTATTCTGTTTGTGACATCAGCAACCAAATAAGGGGCACACTGCCTAGGCACACGCCCGTGTGTCTATCCCGTGGTCGACAGTGACTTGCATCACTAACATGCAGGGGACACACGGCCTGGTCACACACCCATGGAACTAATCATGCGTCACACACGGCCTAGACACACGCTCGTGTGCCTACCCGTGAACAAGGCTATTTGCCAAGCTCTTTTTATCACCCTAACTCATACAAAATCAATAACATTCAACCATTTACCAAGCAACTCAATCATGTATCATCCACATTCATGAATAACCCCATCTTTTCATATATTAATAACAATAAGCCATCAACTATGGCTATTTACAAAGCTTCTTCTTTTAAGAAACCAACACACTTGGCCAAAATATCAAGACGTATCACTAAGCCTAGCCCCTATACATGCCATACACAAAATGCTAAGTCTAGATATATCGAGATGAGCTGATAGTGTGGGTGATCTTCAAATTATCTTCGTATCCTGAGCCGACTCTTTGACACTATAAAACAAGGGAAAAGAAAGGGAGTAAGCTTTAAGCTTAGTAAGTTTACATGTAAAAAAATAAGCATCATAGCATGTGCTAATTAGTCAATAACATTTCATACTAAACAAGAATAATTCACATTTTCATAGCCATGCTTACTCATCTCATCTCTTACCATCTTCCAACCATATAACATTTATATTGCTCACATATCCTGTACTCATCACCATAAAGCCACATGAAACATTTACATAGACCATTTCTCGATGAACCATTCAGAATAATACTAAGTACTTGGTGGTTTTGCACACAGCCCACCATTAATCAATAATAGGGTGGTATCGCAAATAGCCCACCAACAAGAATATTTACGGTGGTTACGCACATAGCCCACCAAATGATAATACAAATGATGGTATCGCACACAGCCGATCGTGAATAAATAATAAGGTGGTATCGCACATAGCCCACCAATAAGAATATTTACAGATATTTTTCTGCACTTACATATCTATTCCGAGGTTTATACGAGAATTATTCACTATCTATCAATTTCAATCAATTTCAAACATAATTGATCTCATTATACAATGCACCAATGAGTAATAACATATGTATTAAAGATGTATTGTTTACACGTAAACTTACCTCAGTGCAAAATGTATTAATCGACGTTTTAGTCTATAACCTTGCCTTTTCCTCGGTCAAGGTTGTTTCCACACTCTTCTTGATCTATGATAATAAAATTCACTCATTCAATTACTTTATAATTCATGATATATCAAAATTTATACTTAGGCAAAAATGACCATTTCCCTTCTACTTTGGCAAAATTATAATTTTGCCCCTAGGCTCGTAAATTGTTTTTCATCACATTTTCTCATAAAAAAAGCCTAGTTGAACATTTATTTGTCTTACAACAACTTACAAAACCAATTATTTCATGCATTTATTACACAAATTCAACCTTTACTAATAGGTCCCATTTAGGTGTTTTCATGGTAACACCTTTCATAAAAGTTGTTCCTTAACTCACTAACATTCATTTTCTTCCATAAAAACTCAGCAAACAACATGAAAACTCTCATGGAAAGTCTCTAAACTTTTAACCATTTTGCAAAATAGTCCTCTCATTAGCTAGCTTAAAGCTTTAGGGGTTCCAAAAGTACAAAAATTATCAAGAAAGACCTCTAAAATCACTTACTTGCAAGAGAATAGCTTGGCTGAAAGTTTAAACTCCAAAAATATAACATCCGGGATTTATGGCTTATGCATTAATGCTAAATTGTATGAAGTAGCATGCCTATGTGTGTTCTGATTGTGTTGTATGAATTTTGTGAACCTTAGTGTGTGGTCAAAGGCCTTAGAAATTATTTGACTTTAAGTCTAAAAAGGGGGGAGCCAGGCTAAGGAGGTCTTAAGAGAAATTGTGGGGGATTTATGACACAAGATTGGGCTTAGTAAAGTGGCTTGGAGGCGCCACTTAGGGCCTTGGTATGTGACGCCTCAAGCAAGGGAGAAGGGAGGAGGTTCGAATCATGTTGGCAGCATGGGAGTGTGGCTTTTATTTTGCATGTTGGCGTCAAGGAGGGGAGAAGTGTTGGACGGCATGTGGACTTCAAAAAGATGAGGATAAGTTTTGTTATTGTTTTTTAAAATTCGGCTAGATGAGAGGAGATAATGGTTGACCATTCAAATTATTTTGAATGGGTAAAGAAGAGAGGAAAAAAGGAGCAGAAAAAGGGATGTGATAGGAGGAGATGTAGTGGCCGAATATAGGACTCTAGGGGCTTGCATTTTTGGTTTAGAAGTGTGGCAAGGGAGTAAGTGCCGAATTTTTCTTTTAGTGAGTATCCATTCTCTTCTTCTTTCTCCTTTAGTCTTCTCGCCGAATTCTCTAAGTGTTTCCCAAGTCATCTTTTTCTTTCTTTCTCTTCAACCTTACCCCTTCCTCTTGTAGCCGAATATTTCATAACCCTTTGAGATCCATAGCCGAACCCTGTGCTCTCTCTTTCTTTTATTTTCTTGAAAGCCGAATCCCCAAGGAAGGTGTTGTCGGCCACTCTCTTTTAGTCTCTTCAAGCAACGTGTAGTGGTAAGTATTTCTCTCCTAGCAATCGGTTATGGGTTTCTTTCCATTGGAGCACCGAAATCAATGGTTAAGCTTTGATTTCTAAGGATGGCCTAATGTGTATTAAGCCAAAATCTCGTGTTTTGGTTGTAGCCAGCGTGAAGGAGTCTTTCGGGATTAGAAGTGATCGAGGTAAGGGATATGTAGCATTCGGCCATGGGCCACTTTCATGGGTTTAAGGTTTAAGCTGAATCTAACATGTGGTATATAGGGATTTCGTCAATTTTCGGAGCAAGTAGTGGTTTTTGGGATTTAAGATTCATAAGGTAAGTGAACTTGAACAATTGGCCAAGGCCATATTTAGTAATTCTAATCTGTTCCATATTCGTTCAAAAGCCGAAGCTAACCAGTTAAGTGACTTAGTGTCTAGCCGATTGCAAGAGGGAGCATCACAAGGTTTTGGGATTTGATTAGTAGTCAAATCGGCAGCAAGGAACTAGAGATCTAAAGCATTAGATCGGGCTTTTCGGGATTTGAGTGAACTCGTTAAGTAAACCAGGTGTGTACCCCATACTAACTCTTAATAGATTTATGGCATCAATTTAATATCCGTGTTTATAATAATGTGAAAAGTGGGCAAAGGTACCATGTGATGGTACAATGTACTCAGGTACGTAACCTTAACATTATGTTAATAAATGATATGAATGTTATTATGATATGAATATTCAGAATATGGTACATATGTGAATATCGATAAGAATGTGAAATAAGGCATAAGGCATTATATTGCATGTTTTGTATGACATGGGGCATATGGGTTATATAGAAAGGGGAAGTGATCTGGTGGTTTATACCACAATATCTGAATGTGGTGACTCATGTCACGAAATCTGAATGTGGTGACTTATGTCACAAAATAATATCTGGTGGCTATGCCACAAAAATTTATAAGGGCGATGAGCACGTCGTCTACAGCGACTGCCTTCGATGATGTGTAGCGGATGGAAGGTCGACTTAGTAGTCCCCACGGTATGATGGTTGGTACGGGTGATGTGTAGTGGATGGTTATCTAGGTTTGGGTTCGGGATTGCATTATTATTTATAATTGTTATATGTATATGTATGATCTGATATGCCTGAATCGTTGGGACTTAGTGTTGGTTATACACACTGTGTCTATTTGACTCACCCCGTTGTGGGATATTTTTCACGTGACACTCAGTAATGGATCGGGTCGGCAGGAGCTTAGTGGTGGCCATGTTCAGCTCAGAATTTGCTTTATTTTGAACTTTCTATTTTAAGTATTTTTGGATTTATTTCGGGTTTTGTTTTTATTATTGTAATAAGGCCATTACAATTAGCTGTTTCATGCATGCTTTCTATTTAATGTTTCTATGATACGATTGATATTAAATTAAGGATTTACTATTTTTCTTTAGAAACGAATTTTAAACGTTGTGACACCTAAACATAAATGATTTTCAAATTAAAAGATAATCTTTAACAAATTTGGCAATTCTTTTTAACTTGGGGTTTTGGAATATAAAAACAAGGTTTTAATAAATCTCTGATTTCAAAAATAACAAGGTTCTCAATTGAACTCAACTCAAATCAAGTTTTTCTTCAAAATCATTCAAAGTTTTCCAAAGAAATAATCAAGTTTTTGAACCGTTTTACTCAAGAAACATACCGGATCCGGTCAAGGCCCGTGGACTGGGTTTGGGGTGTTTCAGCTTAGTATCAGAGCCCAGTTTTAAACTCCCAGCCTTGGGTTTAAAGCCCACAACGTTTTCCAATTCGAGCCCAAATGAATTTTATGAAAATTTTTGTGAAATGAGCAGGTTTTTACGGCATGACACCCAGTCTCCGACCAAAGTCCACGGGTAAGTACCCTAATCATTGTTGTGTGATTATAGTATGATTTGTAGAAGGGTATAGCGGGAACGTAGATTAGTATATTAAGTACTGAACCCTAGGATTAGGTTACCCCAACATAAGAATTACATAAGACTGAATGCCTAACTAAACAAACCTGTGAAGTAAGTCGCCGAGTTAGGGTGTGGCAACCATTGTGCGCATGTCTAGGATTGGATTCAGGAAGAGCCTGGTATTTAAGCAGTCCTCGTGACTCACCTCCTCTTCGCTCGAATCCTACCTGGTGCGTAGTGACGGTTCACCTTAACCAAGAGGACTTACTCACGGGCTAAACTTAATAATTAAAACCCGAAAGGGACTAGCTATATTTTCATAAAACCCTAGTTTTCAAATCACCAAATTGCCTCTTTGCATTGTAAAAAAATTATTTTGAAAGTTTTTTCTCGATTTACAAAAATTACCTAAGTACCCCTGGTTGTAAAATTACTAAAATGCCCTTGGTTTGAAAAATTTTAAATTACCATACTACCCTCGACTTTTACTAAGATATTTTTTTTTCAAAATACCAGAAACCCCTATTTTGCAAAATATTAAAATACCCTGATTTGGAAAATCTACGAAATTCCCCTGATTTACAAAATTACCAAAATGAACCCGATTTCCAAAATTTCTGCCATACCCCTGATTTGAGAAAATTTTCAAAAGTACCCTCGAGGTTTGAAAATTTCAAAGTGCCCTGATTTATTAAGATTTTCAAATTGACCCTGATTTGTGACCAAAATGCCCCTGTAAGACAAATTATGAAAATACCCCCGGGATAGGAATAGACAAAAATATTCGAATGGTGGATGTGTGTGTAGATACTACTGAACGGATGTGTTTCTCTGAATTAGGATAGAAAACTTGAATGAAAACTCTGAAATGATCGAAAGAACCACTACTAAATTTCTTTTCATAAAATTTCTTTGCGGGTAATTAGTGGAACAAAGGCTAATGCATAAAATTTCTAAATCAGATAAAAGTGCGATCATAGAAATGAATTTTAGGGGACGTGATCGTAATGTGCGAGGATGTGGTAGAGGCAGAATGACCGTGTCGGAACCCGTTAGAAGTGCAGTCAAGGTCCGAAAATGAGGTACCACCACCACCCCCACCACCACCGCTGTTGGTGTTGGCGTAGCAAAGATCGGGACGGGGGATGATGCGATGACGCGAGCGGTCTGCGAGTTCTTGAGATGGTGGCTGGGCGGTGGAGGTATGGGAGCTCGAAAATCAGTACTCGGCGACTGCGAGCCAACGGAGCTGAGGTGTTTCGTGGTGTATCTAGAGTGGCACCCAGTACGGCGGAGTGTTGGTTGGAGGCGACAGAGCGAATTATGGATGAGCTGGATCATTCTTGAGGCGAAAGGAATGGTGTCGCTACTTAGCGATGAGGCATATCAATGGTGGCTCACGATTCGGGATGGTGCCACAGTGAGGATCTCACGTGGGAGTATGTTAAGGCGCGTGATCGGAAGAAGTATGTCGAGTGCTTGTTATCTTGATGCACGAGGAAGGCATTTTTGAGGGTGGTTCAAGGGAACAAGTCCGTAGCGGAATACGAGGCTAAATTCTTAAGGTTAAGCCGGTATGCTTGAGGAATAGTGGCTACGGAACATGAGCGATGTGTCCAGTTTGAGGACGGGCTGAGGGATGACCTGAGGTTGTTGATAGCTCTGCAGCAGGAGTGGGAGTTTGCCGTGTTGGTAGAAAAGGCTAAGGTAGCCGAAGGAATTAAGGACTCTATAAGACAGAGCACAGATCAGAATAGGCACAAGAGAGGTTTTGGAATGTCAGGGTCATCCGGGAATGTTCAAAAGAGGCCTAGAGTTGATGGGGCTGCGAGGTCAGCAAGTTGGTGCAAGAGGGCAATACCGTACTTGTACTCAATGTGGAAAGATGCACCTAGGAGAACGTTGGAAGAAGACGAGAGGATGCTTTAAGTGTGGGTCTAAGGAACACATGATTAAGGACTGTCCTATTAAGATAGATGGGAGCCGACCCACAGGTCAGGGTTCTAATCAGGCTGGAAGAGGTGGACAGCAACCTCAGCGGGGTCGTGGTCCGACTGGTAGAGGTAATGGTTCTGGAAGAGGACGTGAAGCACCGGTCGAGTGTTGGTAACCTGAGAGGCAAGGCAGTAGGAGTGCAGTGTATGCGATTCGCCACGAGGGAGGATGGAGACGCACCAGACGTCATAACCGGTAAGTTCCTTATAGCTGACAAGCCTTATTTTGCTCTGATTGATGTGGGCTCGACCCATTCTTATGTGGCATGTAGTGTAGTGGAAACGCTAGGCATAGCCTCTGAACTATCTGATAGGGAGACGACTGTAGTAAGCCCATTAGGCCAAACTGTAGTGGTGAATAAGATCTTTCGGAGTGTACCTCTAGAGATTCAGGGAGTGATATTTTCTGCCGACTTAATGGAACTACCCTTCGGAGAATTCGATCTTATACTTGGTATGGACTGGCTAGTGGAATATCGGGCTATTTTGGATTGTGCAGCTAAGCGAATGGAATTAAGGACGCCGGAGGATGAGGCGATAATTATGATAGGAGAAAGAAGAAACTACTTATCTAACGTAGTCTCTGCCTTAAAGGCTGATAAGATGGTTCGGAAAGGGTGCAAGGCATTTTTGACGTTTGTTAGGGCGTTGGATGCCAAAGAAGAGGGAGTTAGTGGAGTTAGAACAGTAAGAGAGTTTGTGGATGTTTTTCTAGAGGAGTTACCTGGAATACCCCCGGATAGGGAGATGGAGTTCGGAATTGATTTGCTGCTGGAAATAGCTCCTGTGTCAATTGCTCCGTACAGAATGGCACCAAATGAATTGGTTGAGCTCAAGGCTCAAATCCAAGAGTTGCTTGATCGTGGGTTTATTTGACCCAGTGTGTCTCCATGGGGAGCGCTGGTCTTGTTTGTGAAGAAGAAGGACGGAACTATGCGTATGTGCATAGATTATCGTCAGTTGAATAAGCTGACCATCAAGAACAAGTACCCATTACTGAGGATAGACGACTTGTTCAATCAGCTTAAGGGGGCAGCAGTTTTCTCAAAGATAGATCTAAGGTCTGGATATCATCAGCTTAAGGTGAAGGAAGTAGATATCCATAAGACAGCCTTCCGAACAAGATACGGGCATTATGAGTTCTTAGTAATGCCATTCGGATTGACGAACGCCCCAGCCGCATTCATGGATATGATGAATCTGGTCTTTCAACCTTATTTGGATAGGTTCGTCGTGGTGTTCATAGACGACATCCTAGTATATTCCAAGTCTGAGGAAGAACATGTTGAGCATTTTCGGGTAGTGTTGTAAGTATTAAAGGAGAAGAAGCTTTATGCCAAATTCAGCAAGTGTGAATTTTGGCTGAAGGAGGTCGCATTCTTAGGGCATGTAGTGTCTGTAGAAGGGATAAGGATGGATCCTAGGAAGATTGAGGCAGTGTTGGATTGGAAACCACCCAAGTCTGTGGCTGAGGTTCGTAGTTTCTTGGAATTGACGGGCTACTACAGGAGGTTTGTGGAAGGGTTCTCATCAATAGCCGCACCGTTGACAAAGTTGTTGAGGAAGGACGTACCTTTCGTATGGACGGATAAGCAACAGGAGAGCTTTGAGAAGCTTAAGAGGGTCTTGACTGAAGCTCCGGTTTTGATTCAACCTGAGGCAGGGAAGGATTTTGTGGTGTATTGTGACGCTTCTCATATAGGATTAGGATGTGTTCTGATGCAAGATGGGAAGGTTGTCGCTTATGCGTCTCGACAATTAAGGCCACACGAGGTTAACTACCCAACGCATGATTTGGAATTGGCGGCAGTAGTCTTTGCTCTTAAGGTATGGAGGCATTATTTGTATGGAGAAAAGTCAGTGATCTACACAGACCATAAGAGCCTTAAGTATCTGTTGACTCAGAAGGAGTTGAATCTGAGACAGCGAAGGTGGGTGGAATTATTGAAGGACTACGATTGTTCTATAGAGTATCACCCGGGCAAGGCGAATGTAGTGGCAGATGCCCTAAGTCGGAAAGTAGTGTCGGATCTGAGAGCGATGTTCGCACACCTGAGCTTGTATGACGATGGAAGTTTGCTGGCAGAATTGCAAGTTAAGCCAACGTGGTTGAATGAGGTGAAAGAAGGACATTTGGCAGACGATTATTTAAGTGCTAAGTTGCGACAAGTGCAGAGTGGGGAGTTAGAGGATTATGGTGTTAACAGCGATGGAGTATTGTGTTTTCAAGGCAAAGTCTGTATGCCGAAAGATAAGGAGTTAAGGCAGAGGATTCTTGAGGAATTGCATAGTAGCCCTTATGCTATGCATCCTAGAGGTAGTAAGTTGCACAGAGATCTAAGGGAACAGTTTTGGTGGCCTGGTCTTAAGAGGGAAGTGACTGAATTCATAGGGAAGTGCTTGACGTGTCAGCAAGTTAAGGCTGAACACCAAGTTCCGTCAGGATTGCTTCAGCCAATAAAGATTCCGCAGTGGAAGTGGGAAAGAATTACCATGGACTTTGTTAGTGGGCTTCCCCTTACACCTACTAAGAAGGACTCGGTATGGGTGATAGTGGATTGGTTGACAAAGTCCGCGCATTTCATTCCAGTGCGGGTTGACTATTCCTTGAAGAAGTTGGCGAAATTATATGTGGCGGAGATTGTAAGATTTCATGGAGTGCCGATATCGATTATTTCAGATAGGGATCCAAGGTTTACGTCTTAGTTTTAGAAAGCTCTACATCAAGCTTTAGGCACCAGATTGGATTTCACTACGGCATTTCATCCACAGTCGGACGGTCAATCTGAACGAGTAATCCAAGTGTTAGAGGATATGTTGAGAGGCTGTGTATTAGACTTCAGAGGAAGTTGGGAAGAGTATTTGCCGTTAGCGGAATTTGCATACAACAACAGCTATCAGGCTAGTATTCGGATGGCACCGTATGAAGTGCTGTATGGACGGAGGTGTCGCACTCCTACGTGTTGGAAAGAATTAAGGGAACGTCGAGTTTTGGGTCCAGAGTGTAACAGACCGATTTTGACCCTAATCGGAACAGTGGTTTCGGGACCACGAATTCGAGTTCGAGAAATATTTTAATATTATATTTTGAGTTTATCATATGTGAATTGATGTGTGTGAAAGTTTCATATGAAAATTTTATCGTTTAAGTGCTTAATTCGATTAAAAGTACTTAATCGCGTAAAGCGTAAAAGTTGCATGCTAAAGTAAAATGTACCAATTTGATTGTGGCTTTTTAAGTGGATGTCCTAAAGGGCCAATTAGCCCATAAACCATGGTAGTGGACGGCAATGGACCACACTAACCTTATGATATATGTTAGTTTAATAATTATAATAAGGTTATATTAGTAAATTACAAATAATGTTATTATATGTTAAATAAAACATAAAAAAAATGCCACTACCATCTTCACGTCTCATGGCCGATTCTTAGCTAAAGAAAAGGGGTAGGGAAAGCTTTAAATTTCAGCAATTAGAAAGCTTGATTAAGGTATGGTTGGTTTTCGGTTTTTGATAATTTTTACGTTTTTGTGATCGTTGCTTCGTATATTACCTGACCCATGCTTGAATTTTTGTAAATTGTATGTATATAGGATTCGACCATTAACATGTTTAAGTGGTTTTGATATTTGATGGTTTTAGATTAAATATATGTTAAAGATTTACAAGTTTTGTATTAGGAATTTTAGTGAAATTTAGTATTTAGGGCTAATTTGTAAAAATAAAAATTAGTAGGGACTTATTTGCAAAATAAATGGAAATTATGGACTTGTATAGCCCTATTGGATATTCGGCCCTTGAGTTAATTAGTGAAATTTTGTGTATTTTGAGTTTTATGCAAATAGGACTAAATTGCAAAATTGTGAAATAGTGGGGGTAAAATGGTAATTTGCCCATTTATGTGTTTTGGGACTAAATTGAAATGAAATGTACTTGAATGAACTGAATTTTAATGTGTTTAGATCAAGAACAAAGAAAAAGCAGTTTGGATCGGGAAAGAGCGAAGGTTCTCGAATAGCCAATTTGCACTGATCTATCGACAGTAGAGGTAAGTCCACTAAGTGTTCTAATGTCAATGAATTTATTTATAAACTTAGTGAATGATGAATTTCGGAAATTTAAAGAATAAATACATGATATAGCCGAATATGAGTGTATGGTATTGAAGTGAAACTATTTTGTTTAATGCAATGTGAATAGGTAAGTTCGGTTCGATAAGTGAAAGTAGTATAAAGAATATAAGATGTTGTGATTTCATTATTAAGCATTGTGTATTGAAATGTTAAATGTGTTGATATTCGGGCTTGAGCCTAGCGGAGCCTTGTCTTTGCTGTGGAAAGTATAGGGCTAAATGCCTAGCAGGCCTAGTGTTGGTGAAATGTATCGGGCTTTGAGCCTAGCAGGCCTAGTGCCAGTGAAATGTATCGGGCTTTGAGCCTAGCAGGTCTTGTGCTGGTGAAGAGTTTTGGGCTTATTGCCTAGCAGGCTAAATGCCGGTGATTTCTAAATCTGAGCTTATGCATATAAACCGGGTGGAGTTATGTTGGTAAAAGGACAAACTTAAGCTTATTCGTATGAATTAAATTACAGAGTCAGATGCGGGTAAGTACACATGAGTTGTTTAATCGAGTATATATATTCGTTCAATTATAAATGTATACATATATGTATATGTGTGTGATGTTGGACGAAAATGTGGTATATGATTATGTATGTATATTCGGTTGTTTGTTAAGAAACTCATATTGATATTTAGGTGCATGTTGGACTTTTGGATTGATAAGATGTAAAGTGAATGAGTGTATATACATATATGCTTTTGTATATGATTCCATTTAAAATGACGTGCATACGATTTGAGTATTTGGCAAGAAATGGATATTTATCATTTGAACTTGAGTTGATTTAATGAACTATTTGTTATAGGTAGGATAATAAGAAATGTCAAGTTAAAAATGATATTGAAGTTCGATAATGTGACACCATATGTGTGATTTGTTAAAGTTCGATGTAATATCAAGTATTTGACTTGGAAAGTTTAGGTGTCAAGTTGAATTATTTTCTTTAAATTTGCTTAAGACTTACTAAGCTAGTTAGCTTATTTCGTGTGTGCACTTTGTTCTGTTTTATAGTTTTCCATCAAGCTACGGGCATCTGAGGATCGTCGGAAAAGTCAACCACACTATCACCCCCGTTTGGTACTAATCTTAGTTTTGAATCGAAGGCATGTATAGGTTAGACTAAAGTTTAGATTAATGACTTTTGGTCTTGTATATAAATATAGCCTTGCGAAAATGGCTACTTCTTTTGGTTAAGTTTCATTTCTATGTTTTGATTTCATAGCTTGTTCATAATGTTAATGGAAGTTTTAGAATCGGTCATGGTTTATATCATATGTGGAAAGGTGCTCATTTGGTATATATATAAATATGTTAGGTGATGGTTTAAGCAAACTTGGTCTTGGTTTTTGTTTATATGTGAATCATGGTTGCCGTGTTTATGATGTGTGCATGATTGCGATTAAGGTGAATTTATGTGTTACTTGCTTAATACACTTTACTAATGATATTTGAGTTAAGACATGTGTTTCGGCCTTATAGTAAATAGCATATGCTTGATGTGTTTAGTAAGAATAAATGATGCTATGTTTAAGTGAATTTGGCTATGTGACATTTATACTTTTATAACGAGACATATATATGTGATAGTTGACTATGTAGATCCGACTATAAATGGTAAGAAATGAATATGTTTCTTGGTTGGTTTGTTACAAATCCAAATGAAAGGTGAAACAAAGATATTCGGCCAAGATGTAATATTAATATGTTTGTATATGAAATTGATTATTAAATAGTATAATGGTTCAATTGATTTAATATGCATATGTCTTGTGATAATATGAATGAAACTCAGCTTAAGTTATATGAGTTTTGATTGATATCCGATATATGTTATAATTTGACATAAGTTGAGATATGGTTTAAATGTATATTTATATGTCATGAATGCTTAAGTTATGTGATTCGACATTTTATATGTATTAAATCTTTGTAATAAAACTCGTTGTGCATTTTTTTATTTAATAGGTTGTAATGTCATATAATATAGTAATGATCGCATTGCTTGTGCTTGAATTCATTTGAAGGTCTATTTCGGAATTGAGTTTAGTTTACTAATGCCTCATAACCGTAATCCGGCGACGGGCACGGGTATGGGTTGTTACACAGAGATTATGGCAGAATCTGAGGAGAAGGTTGAGGTAATTCGGGCACGGTTAAAGGAGGCATCTTATAGGAAAAAGTCGTATGCAGATCTTAAGCGGAAGGAAATAGAATTTGATGTGGGAGATCAAGTGTTTCTTAAGGTATCGCCTTGGAAGAAGGTGATGAGATTTGGTCGCAAAGGGAAGTTAAGTCCAAGGTTTATAGGACCTTATCGGGTATTGAAGCGAGTTGGACCAGTGGCATACCAGTTAGAGTTGCCTCCAGAGTTGAAGCAGATGCACGATGTATTCCATGTTTCGATGCTACGTCGTTATCGATCGGATCCATCTCAGGTAGTACCAATTGAGGAGGTGGAACTAAGGCCAGATTTATCCTACGAGGAAGAGCCGATTCAGATTTTGGAACGAGATGTGAAAGTGCTAAGGAGGAAATCAGTTCCTCTAGTCAAAGTGTTATGGCGTAATCATGGATCGGAAGAAGCTTCGTGGGAGCCGGAAGAAGCAATGCGACAGCAATACCCTCACTTATTTTAGCCAGGTGATTTCGAGAGCGAAATTATTTGAAGGGGGTAGAACTGTAACATCCGGGATTTATGGCTTATGCATTAATGCTAAATTGTATGAAGTAACATGCCTATGTGTGTTCTGATTGTGTTGTATGAATTTTATGAACCTTAGTGTGTAGTCAGAGGCCTTAGAAATTATTTGACTTTAATTCTAAAAAGGGGGAGCCAGGCTAAGGAGGTCTTAAGAGAAATTGTAGGGGATTTATGAAACAAGATTGGGCTTGGTAAAGTGGCTTGGAGGCACCACTTAGGGCCTTGGTATGTGACGCCTCAAGCAAGGGAGAAGGGAGGAGGTTCGAATCATGTTGGCAGCATAGGAGTGTGGCTTTTATTTTGCATGTTGACGTCAAGGAGAGGAGAAGTGTTGGACGGCATGTGGACTTCAAAAAGATGAGGATAAGCCTTGTTATTATTTTTTAAAATTCGGCTAGATGAGAGGAGATAATGGTTGACCATTCAAATTATTTTGAATGGGTAGAGAAGAGAGAAAATAGGAGCAGAAAAAGGGATGTGATAGGAGGAGATGTAGTGGCCGAATATAGGACTCTAGGGGCTTGCATTTTCGGTTTAGAAGTGTGGCAAGGGAGTAAGTGCCGAATTTTTCTTTTAGTGAGTATCCATTCTCTTCTTCTTTCTCCTTTAGTCTTCTGGCCGAATTCTCCTAAGTGTTTCCCAAGTCACCTTTTTCTTTCTTTCTCTTTAACCTTACCCCTTCCTCTTGTAGCCGAATATTTCATAACCCTTTGAGAGCCATAGCCGAACCCTGTGCTCTCTCTTTCTTTTATTTTCTTGGCCAAGATCCCCAAGGAAGGTGCTGTCGGCCACTCTCTTTTAGTCTCTTCAAGCAACGTGTAGTGGTAAGTATTTCTCTCCTAGCAATCGGTTACGGGTTTCTTTCCATTGGAGCGCCGAAATAAATGGTTAAGCCTTGATTTCTAAGGATGGCCGAATGTGTATTAAGCCATAATCTCGTGTTTTGGTTGTAGCCAGCGTGAAGGAGTCTTTCGGGATTGGAAGTGATCGAGGTAAGGGATATGTAGCATTCAGCCATGGGCCACTTTCATGGGTTTAAGGTTTAAGCCGAATCTAACATGTGGTATATAGGGATTTCGTCAATTTCCGGAGCAAGTAGTGGTTTTCGGGATTTAAGATTCACAAGGTAAGTGAACTTGAACAATCGGCCAAGGCCATATTTAGTAATTCTAATCTGTTCCTTATTCGTTCAAAAGCCGAAGCTAACCAGTTAAGTGACTTAGTGTCTAGCCGATTGCAAGAGGGAACATCACAAGGTTTTGGGATTTGATTAGTAGTCAAATCGGCAGCAAGGAACTAGAGATCTAAAGCATTAGATTAGGCTTTTCGGGATTTGAGTGAACTCGTTAAGTAAACCAGGTGTGTACCCCATACTAACTCTTAATAGATTTATGGCATCAATTTAATATCCGTGTTTATAATAATGTGAAAAGTGGGCAAAGGTACCATGTGATGGTACAATGTACTCAGGTACGTAACCTTAACATTATGTTAATAAATGATATGAATGTTATTATGATATGAATATTCGGAATATGGTACATATGTGAATATCAGTGAGAATATGAAATAAGGCATAAGGCATGATATGGCATGTTTTGTATGACATGGGGCATATGGGTTATATGGAAAGGGGAAGTGATCTGGTGGTTTATACCACAATATCTGAATGTAGTGACTCATGTCACGAAATCTGAATGTGGTGACTTATGTCACAAAATAATATCTGGTGGCTATGCCACAAAAATTTATAAGGGCGATGAGCACGTCGTCTGCAGCGACTGCCTTCGATAATGTGTAGCGGATGGAGGGTCGACTTAGTAGTCCCCACGGTGTAATGGTTGGTACGGGTGATGTGTAGCGGATGGTTATCTAGGTTTGGGTTCAGGATTGCATCATTATTTATAATTGTTATATGTATATGTATTATCTGATATGCCTGAATCGTTGGGACTTAGTGTTGGTTATACACACTGAGTCTGTTTGACGCACCTCGTTGTGGGATATTTTTCAGGTGACACTCAGTAATGGACCGGGTCGGCAGGAGCTTAATGGTGGCCATGTTCAGCTCAGAATTTGCTTTATTTTGAACTTTCTATTTTAAGTATTTTTGGATTTATTTCGGGTTTTGTTTTTATTATTGTAATAAGGCCATTAAAATTAGCTGTTTCATGCATGCTTTCTATTTAATGTTTCCATGATACGATTGATGTTAAATTAAGGATTTACAATTTTTCTTTAGAAACGAATGTTAAATGTTGTGACACCTAAACATAAATGATTTTCAAATTAAAAGATAATCTTTAACAAATTTGGCAATTCTTTTTAACTTGGGGTTTTGGAATATAAAAATAAGGTTTTAATAAATCCCTGATTTCAAAAATAACAAGGTTCTCAATTAAACTCAACTCAAATCAAGTTTTTCTTCAAAATCATTCAAAGTTTTCCAAAGAAATAAACAAGTTTTTGAACCGTTTTACTCAAGAAACATACCGAATCTGGTCAAGGCTCGTGGACCGGGTTTGGGTTGTTTCAAAAAACCTCTAATTTCTCTTCAATTTTTGGTGGAAGAAGAAGAGTGAATAGTGAAAGATGATATCTTCTTTCTTTGTCTTATTTTATTCATTTTTGGTTACCTAATTTCACCAATTTTTTGACCGAATTAATGTCTTTGTCCCCCTTGGCCGACCATCACTCTTAAGGTGGTCTATTTGCACTTTAAAGACCTCCAATTTAATATTCCATAGCTATTAGACACTCCTAGCTTGAAAAATGGAACTTTCGCACTTTATGCGATTTAGTCATTTTTCACAATTAAGCATACAATCATTAAAATTAAAGCCCCAAAATTTCAATGCAACCTTATAATCATGTTATAACACATAAAATAATATCAAAATAATTTTCTTTAACCTCGGATTAGTGGTCCCGAAACCACTGTTTCGACTAGTCCCAAAATTAGGCTGTTACAAAAAGTGATGAAAACTTGCTCTGTGTTATAGCAAAAGCTCTTTAACAAGTAGCTGGAGTTACTCCTACAAATTTTCTAGTGCCAGTAACTCGACAAGCATCGATAAAAGAATTGAGAAAATATGGTGCCATAGAATTTATGGGTTTAAAAGGGATCGATCCATCATCAGCTGAAGCTTGGTTGGAATCAATAAATCAAGTATTGCAACAGCTCAAGTGTACTCCACTGGAATGTGTCACATGCGTTGTCTCTCTCTTGAAAGAAGAGGTGTATCTATGATGGCAGACAGTTACTTGCCATGTATCAGCGGATCGGATTGATTGGGAATTTTTTTAGTCTGAATTTCAAAAGAAATACGTTGGCGAATTATACTTGGAAGACCGGAAACACGAGTTCTTAACATTGAAGCAGGGTGAGATGTCTGTGATGGATTATGAGCGTGAGTTTCTTCGGCTCAATAAATATGCCTCGGAGCTTGTGCCAATAGAAGAAGAGAGTTGTAAGCGGTTCCTTCAAGGATTGTGAGATGAACTTAAAGTTCAGTTGGTTTCTTATAGAATTAAGGAGTTTGCTGACTTGACTGAATGAGCTAAAATGGTAGAATAAGTCTTACTTAATAAGAAATTTGAATTCTCTCGAGCTATTGGGAAACAAACGGGGACTTCTAGTTCGTATCAGATATCTAAGAAAGCTAAAGAAACTCGTGAGTCTGGGAGAATAACCTCAAGATTTTCTAAACTTGACAGAGCTTGAGATCGTCAACCGTTGATATCAGTGGGTAGCATGAGGGGTCCTGCAAGAGATTCTGATATTCCAACATGTGTTCATTATGGGAAAAAGCACCGAAGTGAATGTTAGAAGTTGACAAAAGCTTGTTTTCGCTATGGATCTTTGGAACATTTTACTCGGGATTGTCCGAAGAACGAAGGTACTTCCCAGTTATAGTTCAGAGGTCCACTCCTTCTGCTAGGGGCCGAGGAAATCCGCGTAGTGGTTCTGTTTCACGTGGGATTCAGAGGAAAGATACAGGCTCTGCTACTTGTTGTGTGGACCTGTGAAAAGTGTCATGCTATAGATGTCATAGCAGGTATATTCCTTTTATGATCAATACCTGTATATACCCTGATTGATTCTGGTTCATCTCATTCCTATATAAATGTTACTTTTGCGAAAAGAAACAATTTAAAGTCAGAAATGTCAAGTATTGCAATGGTGGTAATGAATCCTTTAGGATAAACCGTATTAGTTGATCAAGTTTGTAAGCGATGTCCATTGGAAATCCAAAACATATTCTTCCCTGTTGATTTATTAATCATGCCATTTGGTGATTTCGATATGATTCTGGGTATGGACTGGTTGACAGAATATGTTGTAATTCTGGATTGTTGTAGGAAGAAATTTTTAATCCAAGGTACAGATGGAGAGATAATGGAAGTAAATGGTATTAGATCGAATTGTTCAACTCGCGTTCTTTCTTCAATTTAAGCTAATAAGTTCATGAATCAAGGTTGTGAAGCTTTCCTAGCCTATGTCATTAATTCAATTTTGGAAGAAGGGCAGATAAGCAAAATTCGAACTGTATGTGAGTTTTCTGATGTATTTCTGGAAGAATTATCGAGACTACCACCTGATCGAGAAGTTGACTTTACGATTGAATTTTTTCCTAGTACAACCTCTATATCAATAGCTCCATATCAAATGTCACCGACATAATTAAATGAGCTGAAAATTCAATTGTAAGAATTTTTTGGATCGTGGATTTATACACCCTAATATCTCGCTTTGAGGAGCTCTAGTTTTGTTTGTTAAGAAGAAAGATGTATCCATGCGACTTTGTATTGATTATCGTCAACTAAATAAGTTGATGATTAAAAATCAATGTCCTTAACCATGCATCGATGATTTGTTTGATCAGTTGAAGCAATTCTCGGTCTTTTCTAAAATTGACTTGAGATTGGGGTACTACTGATTGAAGGTGAATGATAGTGATATACCAAAAACAACATTTTGTACGCGGTACAGTCACTATGTGTTTCTGGTAATGCCATTCAAACTAACGAACGCTTTTACAACATTCATGGATATCATGAATCGTATATTCCAGCCTTATCTAGATCATTTTATGGTAGTATTTATTGATGATATTCTTGTATATTAAAAATCGAAGATCGAACATGATGAGCATCTCAGAATTGTATTGCAAGTATTGCGAGAGAAACAACTGTATGGGAAGCTCAGTAAATTTGAATTCTGGTTGTCTAAAGTGGTTTTTTTGGGGCATGTGATTTCAGCTAAAGGAATCCGGGTTGACCCGAAAAAGATTGAAGTTATTCTTCAGTGGAAGGCACCAAAGAATGTGTCAGAGATCAGGAGTGTCCTTGATCTAGCCAGCTATTATAGAAGATTAATAAATGGATTTTCCAAGATAGTGATGCCGAAGAAAAAATTGTTACAGAAGAATACACCATTTGTTTAGATAGAATAATGTCAATAAAGTTTTGAGAAATTGAAGGTGATGTTAAGTGAAGCTCCAATTTTAACCATGCTTGAACCGGGGAAGGAATTTGTGGTTTATAGTGATGCCTCGTTGAATGGGTTAGGTTGTGTATTGATGAAGGATGGTAAGGTGATTGAGTATGCATCTCGACAATTGAAATTGCATGAATGCAAATACCCGACGCATGATTTAGAGCTTGCTGTGGTGGTTTTTGCTTTAAAGATTTGGAGACATTATCCCTATGGCGTGAAATGTCGTATCTACAACAACCATAAAAGTCTTAAATATCTCCTATCTCAAAGGGAATTGAACTTGTGACAACGCCACTAGATTTAGTTGTTAAAGGATTATGATTGCATGATTTATTATCATTCCGGGAAATCAAATGTTGTAACTGATGCGTAAGTAGAAAGACAACGATTGAATTGCGAGCAATGTTTTCTTAGCTCAGATTGGTGATGATGGTAGTCTAATAGCTAAATTACAAGTTAAACTCGTGTTGCTAGATCAAATCAAAAAGGCACAGTTGATCGATACGAATTTCCAAGAAATTGAAGCTTGCCTGTTAGGGTGATAATGAGAATTTTAGCATTGATACTAACAGTTGTCTTCAGTTTCGTAATCACCTTTGCGTTCCTGATAATGTAGAGTTAAAGGAGTTGATTCTATGTGAAGCTCACGATGGCCCTTTTTCTATGCATCCTGGTGGTGCAAAAATGTATCGTGATATATGAGAATTATACTGGTGGCTAGGAATGAAAAGGGAGATTGTCGAACATGTTGCCAAGTGTTTCACTTGTCAACAGGTAAAAACCGAACATCAAGTTCCCATTGGATTACTTCATCTTATCTCGATTCCTGAGTGGAAGTGGGAGTGAGTTACGATGGGTTTTGTGATTGGTTTACTAACCTCACCGAATAAAAGAAATGCTATTTGGGTGATAGTTCATCAACTTGCAAAGTCAAAACATTTCTTAGCAGTAAGGACAGATTGGTCACTTTCGAAGTTAGCGAAAGTTTACATTCGCGAGATAGTTAGACTCATGGTGTACCTATGTCTATTATCTCCGATCGAGATCCTCATTTTACGTCTAGATTTTGGAAATAGTTGCATGAATCATTGGGTACGAGGCTAAATTTAGCACAATATTTTATCTTTAATCTGATGGCCAATCAAAACGAGTCATCCAAATTTTGGAAGATATGTTACGTGCTTGTATTATAAATTTTGAATCAGGTTTGGAACATTATTTACTGTTAGCTGAATTTGTGTATAATAACAATTTCCAATCAAGTATACAGATGGCTCCGTATGAAGCATTGTATGGTCGTAGATGTAGAACGCCAATCTGTTGGGCTGAGCTGAGTGAGAGAAGGGTGATCGGGCCAGAGTTGATTCAAGAAATAGAAAATGTAGTTAAACGTATATAGGATAGATTAAAAGTAGCATCTGATAGAAAAAAAGTCATATGCACACTTGAAGTGGAGGGATATTGAGTATTCGATGGGAGATAGAGTATTTTTTAAAGTTTTCCCGTGGAAGAAAGTCTTACGATTTGGTCGAAAGGGAAAGTTGAGTCCTAGATTTATAGAACCTTATGAAATTATTGAAAGAGAGGGACCAGTTGCTTATCGTCTAGCTCTACCACAGGAATTGCAAAAGATTCATGACGTATTTCATGTGCCCATGCTCAGACGATACCATTCTAATCCATCTCATGTGATACTGGTAGAAGAAATTGAAGTTCAACGTGATTTGACTTATGAGGAAGAACCGATGAAAATCTTAGCTCGGGAAGTAAAAGAGCTAAGAAATAAGCGTGTACTACTGGTGAAAGTTCTATGGCGTAATCATAATGTAGAAGAAGCGACCTGGGAACCAAAGGAAACAATGAAATCCCAATACCCCTATCTTTTTCCAGGTAAATTTCGAGGACAAAATTTCTTAAGAGGGAGAGAATTGTAACAACCCGATACAGTGGAGTCGAAAATTTATGATTTTAGGTTTCATTTTAATAAACCGAGTTTGTAGATAATTAATAAAAATATTTACGGAATTATGCTATAAATGAATTGAATCGAGGATAAGTAATTTAGTTGTTTTGAGTATTTAATCTAATCCAAGGATTAAATTGTAAATTTAAATTGCTATAAATTTTAATTTGAAAATAGTTAAAGGGACTAAAATTCTAATAGCCCAAAGATTTTGGATGTCAATAAAAATGCCAAATTTGTGGCTAAAAAAACGTGAACGTTATATGTTATTATTTATTATAAAAAATTTAAAAAATAAAAGAAAGTTAAATTTGTTTAAGTGGAAGGAGAGAGAAGATGTCTTCTCCATCCTTCCACGTGAGAAAAAGAAAGGGAAAAGAAACAACATAGATTTGGTTAGGGTTTCAAACTTTAATCCACAAATTAGTAAGTGTAATTTTTTTACTTTTCTTATAAATTTTATGTTTTTGAGAACGGAGAATCATAATTTAACTAATTTGTGTATCAATTTAAAAAACTGTTAAAGTTTTAGAAAGTTACCATCAATGGTTTTTCTATGTTTTTCTATGTTAAATTGATAGAAATAAAGTGGGTATCAAGTAGAGTAGTTATGAGATTTTGTTAGAAATCAATAATAGAGGGTCTAAAATAGAAGGAAATAAGTCGGATTATAAATCGATGCGTAGAATGGAGAGTTATGCTTGTTTCGATTTTAAGAATTTAAATGAATGAAATGTAAAGTTTGTTTAAGATAATAATTGACTTTGAATTGGGTAAATTATTGATGGTAGTTTATTTCGTAGCTATTGAAAATCTAGTTTCTTGAAAAGCAAAAGAAAAAGCTAAAGTCACTGACGAGTAGTTTGAAATTCCCTGTAAGTACCATCATAATTCAACTTGTTATTTATTTTTCCTTTTAATTTCATTTTTAGGTAAGTTGACAAAACGAAGGAAGTTACACATGAGTGGCTAACTAGAAATACAATATTAAGATTGATTATTGTGATAGACAGTTAAATCATACAAAAACAAAAAAATTTGAAATAATATAATTTATTAAAGTTATGCATTAAACATGAGACGAATCATGTCATGTTTAATATGAAATGACATTTAATGGAAGAGTTGTTGTTGAGATCAGTAGAATGGAAATTGAACTGAGAATGAAATTAGACTATGGGTTGTTGTATTAATTGTTGGGCAAAGGTGAGAATAATTAATGAGCTAAAGAATCAAGTAAAATAATAGTAATAATAATTGCTTCGACTATAAGTCGATGTGCGTTAGGCGCATTTTCCTTCGAACGTCCTAACTGTGGCTTCCACAATTACTACTTCGACTGAGTTGATGAGCGTATGACTCGAATTATTTACATTAGATGAACCGATACAAAATTACTTCAACTATAGGTCGATGAGCACCGGGTGCACGTGCTGGGCACGATTATTGCTTTGGATTAACTGATAAGTGATGGGCCCAATTTGTTTAGTTCGGGATGTATCGATGAGGCACTGGGTGCCAAATTATAGTATTAATAGGATCTGTAAATTAGTTTGAATCTGAGCTAGGTATTAGTGAACATCAATATTGAACAAGAAGAATGGTTAGAATTAAATTGGTAATGAAATGCAATATGACAAATTGAGACAAAATCGTATAAGGTTGGACACGCCATTAGGAAAAAAAAAGTTAATAAGTTCGTTAAAATAGATTGGTTAGTTATAATATCACTTTTGGTTGTTTGGGATACATATGTATATTAATGTTTTCGATAAACTTTGGTATGAAACATACTTTAATTGATCTAAGGAAGAAATAAATCAACTAAGTCCAATTATTTAAATTTCATGCTATATTGAGTAAGTTATAGTAATAGCATTTGAAATTAGTACTCACCGAATGGTCTTGTTTTCATATGCAGGCTAGGTGTATTTTGAGATTTTGTACTCAGAGTCGTCAGCATCCAACCGACAAATCCTAGACTCAACCAAGTTCGTATATTTTGTTTTGTTTCAAGTTGGCATGTACTTGGTTTTTAGTAAAGTCATTTGGCTATAGATATATTTTTGTGACCAAAAAAAATTAACTTTTGGTTGTTATAATAAGAATATTATTAGTTAATTAAATTGTTTTAATGTGATATACTTAGGTTGCAGCATGTTTCGGAATATGGAAGTGTTAGGAATTGATTTGGGAAATGATTTGAATATGAATATATTGTGAAATCTAAATTTTTGCAAGGGTTTTTATGTAAAATAAGCAAAAATGCTGCCGATTTTTTTTTAAAACAAATTTACCACTACACTACCATTTCAATAAAGTGAAATAGTAATTTAGGTTGTTTCGGCATTTCAATGTGGCATTTTATATTCGGATCCTCTAACTGGGTTGGATATAAGGTGTTATGCAAATAATGGGTGATTGAGATGTGGTGTCATTGATGACACATTGGTTAGGTCTTTGGTTGTTGATTTGGTATATATTGGTTGTTCTTGAATGTGTTTTATGGTCTTGTGATCATATGTTATAAGTTGGTTTAGGCACCTAAGCATTTGGATGAAAAATACGCATGATTTTGGTCACTTTTGGGTATACACGGCATGGGACACAGGCTGTCACACGACCTTGCGTCACACACGAGCAACCCACACGGGTGTGTGCCCTTAGCGTGTTAGGTGTAGCCATGTGACCCAAGTCAGTGAGTTACACAACCCATATACACGGGCGTGTGAGACCTCATATGGATGTGTGGGATGACCACACGACCATATCTGGAGCCATACAGTCTGGGCTCTTTCACACGGCCTGGACACACAGTCGTGTGACCTCTGGGCTCTCAAAACTTTCTGATTTGTTTCGAATTGGTCCCTGATTCTTTCTAAACTATTTTTAAGGCCACGTAAGCTCGATTTAAAGCCCATAAATGTGTGTATTACTCCGATTTGAATTATTATGAAATTTTGTTAATTAAATTAGTAACTTGATGTTATCTGTTATTGATCATTTTGGATTGTTTAGTAATATGTCGTAACCCTAATCCAGTTATGGGTACGGGTTATAAGTGTTACACCGAGGCTGATCTAGTTGCTTATGCTTTAAATTTGGTTGAAGATGTAGATGCAAATCAAGAGCATTCTACTTATTCCCAGGCAGTTAGCTTTGAAGATTCAGGATAGTGGATGATTTTCATGCAAGAAGAGATGGAATCACTCCATAAGAACAGAACATGGGATCTAGTGAAGCTTCCTAAAGGTAAAAAGGTTGTTCGTTGTTCGTTGTAAATGGGTGTTCAAAAAGAAAGAAAGAACTCTAGGATTTGAAGAAGTTAAATATAAAGCAAGGATGGTTGCAAAAGGTTACAGTTAGATTCCAGGTGTAGACTTCACAGATGTGTTGTCTCCAATTATGAAGCATAATTCAATTCAAGCCTTGCTTGGTATTGTGACAATGTATGATTTGGAGCTTGAGTAGTTAGATGTAAAAACAACGTTCTTGTAACACCCCTCACCCATATTCACCGTCAGAATAGGATTACGGAGCATTACCAGACTTTCAATACATTTTAACATACATTTCATATACAATTTATCATTTTATATACAATTCAATCACAACCAATGATAGTGTCCCTTAAACGAGGCTATGAGGCCTTAAACATGTATTAGAAATAGTTCGGGACTAAACCAGTAACTCGGGAAATTTTTCATCACTTATAAAATTTTGCTTTAAACAGAGGACGCATGCTCGTATGGCCAGGCCATGTGTCTGACGCGGCCATTAGACACACCCGTATCACCAACCGTGTGAAAATAGGGGGTACATAGACGTTGGTAACACGACCATTCACACGCCCGTATGTTTATTTCGTGTGCCCTTCGAAATGGCCACACACGCCCGTGTGCCAGGCCGTGTGTTAGGCCTTGTCAAACCTGTAGGGTATACTGACTTATGCAACACGACCAAGTCACACGCTCGTGTGCTAGGTCGTGTGCCAATTAGGGGGTAATCTGACTTGTGCTACACGGCCGATCACACGCCCATGTGTGAGACCATGTGAGGTATACTGACTTCATTTTAATTTCAACACCAAGGGACACACGGTCGTGTAACATAACTGTGTGTCACACACGGCTGAGACACACGCCCGTGTCTCTGCCCGTGTAGACAAAAATAAGCTATTTGCCAAGCCATTTTGCCACCCTTTTTTCATATACTTGCACAAGCATAATTTACAACATTTAAAAACTCAATAGGCAGCCAACCCATAACATTTCATACACATATTATACCAATTCAACATAGTATTCAAATACCTAAATTAATATCATGCATTTCCATTCATATGCCTACTACATATCAAGACAACATTTGCATATTTTCATTCCATCTACTACTTGCCAAAAACATACCATATTTGAATACTTATACACAACCAAAACATTATATCAAGTTAAGCCAAATCACATGGCTTTATATTATACCACAAAATGTACCAAAATCACTATCTCAAGTAACCATAACTATCATATTTATAACTAGCCTATACATGCCATATTTACATATATCCATAAGATCAAAGGTACCAATTGGTAACTAGATAGTATTATGTATAACTCTGACTTTATCTGAATCGAGTGAGCTATCGAACCTCTATAAAAAACGGAAAAGAAACATAGTAAGCTTTATAGCTTAATAAGCCCGTATAATTCGGAATCTAACTTACCATTTATACATAATTAAATAATTAAACAAAGTATATCAAATTCACTTGCCAAATGCCTATCCACAAGCATTCATCAATATGTTAGTCTCATAAGTTCATATAATCAACCTTTATCTCAATTTCATACATCAATGTATTATATCATACCAAATTCATATAACAAGTATAACATATGTAACAATTCATCCTCATTCATATAATCGACAATCCATCTATATAACCAGTAATTCATCCATATAACCATTAGCAGAATTATGCCTGTTGAACCTATTAGAATATTGATAGATACACAAGTGATACACACTAAGTGTATTAACCGGTAATCTGTCAATTCATCATCGTATTCACTTTTTCAAGCTATGATCGGTGAAATCCTTCTGAGCTGATGAACAGTAAGCTCTATCGAGCTGGAAACAGTAAGCTCTGAAGAGCTGAGAACAATAAGCTCTTACGAACTGATATATAGGTAAGCTCATCCGAGCTGCGGTGAGTCCGCAACACATGCAGGATCTCAACCTAAACGGTAACCCTAGTAACATGTCACTCGTATCCTATGAATTCCTATGGTTCAAACGGGCTCGGTAATAATCAGACTATATCAATAAGGCATTTGAATTTCAAGTAGATCATTTACTCAATTACATACATTCATTTCAAATAATTACAAGTATTTAAAAGTTCGATTCTAATTATACGAACTTACATCGTATCGCTTGGTTAACAACTATCGACTAATCGTCAACTTTTCCTTTTCCTCGATCTAGTTCTAATCTTTGCTTTTCTTGATCTATATAATATCAAAATTAACTCATTCAATATTCATTCCATTCAATTTAGCCCATAATTCACCTTTTAGAAAATTTACATAATTACCCCTAAAATTTCATCTTCTTTACAATGTAGTCCTTAACACATAAAAATGCAAATTTACACAATTAGACCATAACCCATGCTAGCAAAATTTTAATGGAGTCCCTATTATCCCATATATTTCATTTATTCACACTTTAGACCACAAAATTCCAACAGTTCATAATTTAGTCCCTAAATAACAATTTTGTCAAAAATCACTTTACAAAAGTTGGTTATCTATCATTAAACCTTCATAATCTATCATCAAACATCTATTTATTCAAACATTCAATAATGGCAACACTCAAATACTTTAACAGTTTTGAAATCAAAGGTACGAGCTAGCTAGACTAAGCTGCAACGATACCAAAAATGTAAAAATCATTATAAACCGAGCAAAAACCACTCACCAATTAAGCTTCAAAGCTTGGCCGAATGAAAACCTTCAACAATGGCTATTTCATTCTCTAGTTTCGGTAGAGAAAACAAAGAAAGATGACCACTTTTAATTTCACGTTATTTTACTTATGTTAATTTATAAATTACTATTATATCCTTTATTAAAACATGTAAAAATCATTTAAACCATGTTCAAATATGTCCACTCATGCTATCAATGGGATAATTGCAACATAAATCCCTTAACTATTTAATTTCATAGCCATTTAATACCTTTAGCTGCATTTTACATTTTACACGATTTAGTCCTTTTTACCGAATTAAGCATTCAAACAGTAAAATTTCTTTACGAAAATTTCACATAATTAATATATCATGTTGTATACCTTATTAAAATAATAAAATAAATATTTTAACCTCAGATTTGTGGTCCCAAAACCACTCTTCTGATTTGACCAAAAACGGGCTGTTATAGATCTTGCATGGAGAACTTGAAGAATATATTTACATGTAATAACCAGAGGGTTTTACAACCTCAGAAACGGAGGACTATATTTGTTTGCTAAAAAAGTCACTTTATGGCTTGAAAAAGTCACCAAGGTAGTGGTATAATAGGTTTGATTCTTTTATGACTACTCATGATTTCAAAAGAAGCAGCTTTGACAGTTGTGTTTATTTTAAGAAAAACAGTGATGGTTCTTTTATGTATCTACTCCTCTATGTTGATGACATGTTGATAGCAACCAAAGATAAATGAGAGATAAAAAAGGTCAAAGGTTAGCTTAGTAAAGAATTTGAGATGAAGGATTAGGGAGCAATAAAGAAGATACTTGGGATGGAGATTCTTAGAGATATAAAAGCATATAAATTGTATCTAAATCAGAAAGGGTACATTGAGAAAGTTTTTTACAGGTTCAATATGCAGAATGCCAAGTCTGTTAGTACTCCATTAGTAGCCCACTTTAGACTTTCATCGGCTTTGTCTCCACAATCAGATGATGAGATGGACTACATGTCATGTGTTCCATATTCTAGTGCGGTAGGATCTCTCATGTATGCTCTCATGTATGCTATGGTTTACTCACGTCTAGATTTATCATATGCAGTTAGTGCAGTTAGTATATACATGGAAAATCCTCGTAAAGAACACTAGAAAGTAGTTCAGTGGTGTAACGCCCCGAGTTTCTTAATTTCGGCTTTTGCAAAATTGACACAAATATCTACCTGCTTCAGTGGTTAGGTGTTCTGGGTGTGTGTGAGAGGTCCAAAGTTCAAGTCACAATTTGGGTAAATTTTGGCATTTTTATGAATAAGCTCTCACTGGGGGTCAGTAGGCTTTTAGTTTAAAGTTGGTAGAAATATATCAGAATGGGTCTGCTAGTCTGGTGGTTAAGTGGAGTGTTGGAGTGTTGGAGGTCCTGTGTTCAATTCCCTGCTTTGGCTTTATTTTTGTGTGATTATGGGAATGAGTTTGAATTGTAGTAAAATGCTGAGATTTTGAGGGATAGTGAGAGTGTAGTGGATGGTTTTTAGGAGAGAAATAAGTGATTAAAGGTGGTTATCATATATTCTATCAGTCTTTTCTTTTTCCCAAAAATCTGCACATTTTTCCCTTCTATTCTCCCTGCCGAAATTATCCTCTCAACTTCTCTATCATTACCGTTTCTTTTATTTTTATTTTTATTCATTCTTTCTGCAAGCAAGTGTCCGAGGATCATAGCCTTCACGCTTTTGAGTTTTGTTGGTAAATTGTTTAAGTGTGTTTTGTATTGGTAACGAATATTCAGTTAATAGGGGGTTAATTTTTGGTATTTAGGTGGAAGATAAGAGGCAGTGGTTAGCCACTCTGGGCTTGAGTTTTGCGAAATTACCGCTACTTGCTCGAGGTAAGGACTTTGTTAGATTAAAGGGAGTGTTCCTTCTGATGGTAGTTTTTAGAATCATGAATTAAGTGATTAATTGAATGGTATTTTGGTCAAATATAGTTTCTGGAGTGTTCAGGGTTCAGTTCAGCATCAAACAATAATAGGTTTGTACCCGAAATACTGAAAACGCGTTTAGGTGAAAAGTCGAAAAGCTTTCTATCGATGCCACACGGTCATGTGGTAGCACGTGTACAAGGCTGTAAGCCATAACACGGCCGTGTGATCAACAAGCCAGGTTGTGCGTAGGTGACAAGGTCGTGTGATGACAGAGCAAGGCCGTGTGCGAGATTCAGGCTCGACCAATTGGGTCGTGTGGGCCATATAGTCGTATGGGCCCACACGAGTGAACCACAAGGGCGTGTGGGATTCTGGGCCAAGGCCAATTTGGGCCGTGTGTGCCACACGGGCGTGTGAGCCAACACGGGAAGACAACATGGGCGTGTGAGCCCATTTTCACTGATTTATTGCTAAGGTTGCACGGGTCACCCGGGACGACTGCGAACCTACTGTAAGGTCGGTAAGATTACCTGGACTCCTAACTGAATGACTGTATGTTGAGCATGCTTGTAACACCCCTATCCCGAGTCTGTCGCTGGATTAGGGTTAGGAGCATTACCGAACAGATCAGAAAGCATTTACAGAAATTCATACATTCATTCATTATTCTCAAACATAATGTCCCTTAAATGAGTCCTTGAAACTAATAGCATTCTTATAAATCGGGTCGGGACTGAACCGAAACACATATAAAATTTCATGAAAATTAAAATTTTTTCTAAGTTTTAGGGGTTACACGCCCGTGGAAGGAGACCGTGTGCCCTCCACGACTTCTAGACACCCCCCGCGTGTCCTTTCGTGTCTATATACTGACTATACCAACACGGTCACTAGGCACGCCCATGTACCATGGCCGTGTGCTACTAGGCCATATACTGACTTCCCCACAGCCACCAAACACGCCCGTGTGCCATGGCCATGTACTCTTAGCTAGCTACTGACTTGTACACCACGGTTAGCTGACACCCCCGTGTCGAGGCCGTGTGCTACTAAGCTACATTCTGCCAATTCACCCACGGTCTTTAGGCATGCCCATGTGCCACAACCGTGTGACATTATAGGCCATTTATAAGGCCAAAATGCCACCCATAAGGGTCAAACCTACAAGCAACATATATCGTCCCATCTCATTCACATATAACCACCAAAATATACCAAATAGCCACCCAAATCATGCATACTTGACAACTAGGAAATCACACAACAATACATTCAATATCCATTCCATCTATACATTTAAAACCAATTTCAAACATACTAATTTGCATAACTAAATCACAATTATGCCCAAGCACCATTCATATATATACTTACCATATCATAACCATTTCATATATCAACTAGCCAAATCACATGGTTAAGTTCACATAACAACTCATATCAAGAACTAGTCTATACATGCCATATCTAGCCATATACATTTTTAAAGTGTACCAAAATGATTTTAGTAGTGTGATGACGATCCTTGACAGTCTCGAGCCTTCAGTAGCTTTGACGACCTATAAAACAGAGAAAACACACACAGAGAATAAGCTTTCCAAAATCTTAGTAAGTTATATACAAACAAACTTAATATTTAAGCATTCAAGGCATATAATCAATATGAAATCACTAATAGCTCAATTGCATAGCCATAATTTTTTTCTTTGAACTTTTATCTAACCATTCATCATACAAACTTGCCTATCATTATATACTTGTTAGATCATAGCTTATCCATTCTTGTATCACATTTACATATGGCTCATTCATACATATTTTCACATATTATCTCATCATTTCAATTACATATTTATCATAGTAAGATCATATAGACACTTAGCTTTCATTCACACATAGTGTATCTTTTAAACGCATCTGAAACAAATATACAATTCACATAATCATTTGTTTCTCGGAGTAGTGTATCTAATAGAATACTCAAAAAGCTCAGAGTAGTCATACAATGCCAACGCCCTAGACAGGGTCTTACATGTAATCGGATATTGAGGCCACTATCCTAGACAGGGTCTTACACGTAATTGGATATTGATGCCACTGTCCTAGACAGGGTCTTACACGTAATCGGATATTAATGCCACTGTCCTAGACAGGGTCTTACACGTAAATGGATATTGATGCCACTGTCCTAGACAGGGTCTTACATGTAATCGGAACAGATACCTATGTCAAAACATAGTTAATCATATCTATCCCTAGATTCGTACGGAACTTTTCGGACATTATCATTATGTCGACCTTATTTCGAACTTCATATACACATCATCTCATAAACATTCATTGTTATCATTAATCACATGAACATACATATTTCAATACAAACACATTTATTTACATAATGACTTACCTCGGATTCGGTTTATCGGAATGGAAACGGCTACTCGTTTACTTTCACTTTCCCGCGATCTAAGTCTGTTTTCCTCGGTTCTTGATCTAAACATATTCAAAATTAACCCCTTTATTCACTAATTCATATAATTCAATCAATGGACACACATTTAGGGCTATTTACAAATTAACCCTCATATTTGCACACTTTATCAATTTAGTCCATTTTTCTCAAAACATCAAATTCACAAAATCCACATATATACATACTTAGTCAAATACATATACATCACATATAAGCCCACATTTTTCATCATATTCACAAATTAGTCCCTCAAGTTGCCATTTTCTCAATTTAGCCCAATTTAGCTAAATTCATCAAAAATTCAAGAACAAAGTATGTTCATCTAGCTCCTATCTTTCATTTAACACCATAAAACATCACAAAGCTCAACATATCGACAATGGCATAACTCAAAAACATCATCAATATACAAAATTGAGACATGGGCTTGATAGTAGAAGAAGCAACGATTACAAAAACGTAGAAATTATCAAAAATCGAAACCAAATCATACCTTAATTAGAGCTTACAAAGGTCGAATACGAAGCTTCTTTCTCTTTTCTTTTCTTTTGTGTATTCGGTGGAAGAATAAATAAAATATGGCTTGTTTTTGTTTTCTTTATAAAATATATAAAATATAACATATATTATAAACTTATACACATATATAATATGTATATAACTACATTTAATATCATCCACTAACAATAATAGTGGTTAAATTGCTACATAAATCCCTCAAATTCAAAAGCCACATCAATAAAGCACTAATTAATTAGAAAGCCACTTTTAAACTTTATGCGATTTAGTCCTTTTGTCAATTAAGCACACAGACGGACAAATTCGTTCACAGAATTTTCACACACAGTTAGTCACATATCATAGACACAGAAAATAATATTAAAATATTATTTAGACTCGGATTTGTGGTCCCGAATGTAAGAGTATGCCCAAAGACCAATCATGAGATGGTTGTAATAACATACTTAATTTACCATGTTTATTAATATAAAGCGTTGTCATTATTATTTCAGTTTTTCTTTCTGTGTGTAAAAATAAACTGTTTTATAATAATGTCCTAAGAATAATATGATTATTCTTAAAAGATCCTTAGTCGAGTACTATTGTTGACTAGGACAACAATAATACATTAAGACTAACATGTAGTTGATTGATGATAAAGAGTTGTCATTGATGTGGATTGTCAAAATCAATGCATGAATATGTGTGTTAGAGAACAACATATTGGATTGACCCGTTATGAGTATGTTTATTGGATTATTATGTAATTGTCACAACATTACTCATAGTGATTAATATGTATATGATCCTCGGACTTGAGATAATTATTATCTCAACATCGTGAGTTGTATATTTTGATACAATCAAGCGTACAATCGTAATTGGTTGTTCTATAAAGACCGATGTTGGATATACCACAATCTATGTAGAGGATATGGTTGATCAATATAGGATAAGTCCCTCCTACATAATGGGAGTAATATCTTAGGCCACTTGATTGAGTGAGACTACAAATGCATGGCCATGCTCAAATAAGTTGACATGAGATGTCATACTAATTTGTATATCATAGTCTACTCAAGATATCAAGAAACATGGGATGGACTATACAAGTGTGACTATTCCATGACTTGTGTCCATTCCGAGAGATAAAGGACTTAAGGATTAATGTATGAAAGGTTAATCACAAAAGGTTATGTGGAATCATGACTTCTTGTAACTTAGGTAGCAATGATGCATTGCTAGATTATTGTTTGTGACATTAGAATCGTTCTATTATTACTGCTAACGTTGCAAGAACCTACAGGGTCACACCCTATGGTTTAAATGAACGGAATAAAATATAATTGGTATTATTTTTAGTTGTCACATGAATTAAATTAATTAAAGAATTAATTTAATTGGGCAATCAAATATTGAACATATTATATGTACAAGGATGTTGTACACATAATGACAACATAATTCTATTAATATATGAATTTGATTCATATATAAATTTAAATAAATATAGTTTACCGAAATCCTTATTATAATTAATGTAATTATAATTTTCTTGATATAATTAATGTAATTATAATTTTCTTGTTAAAAACTTTATTGTATTTATTTAATCTTATGATACATTGAAGAGATACCAATTATAAAAGGGTATTAAAAGGATACCAAATAATGGGCCCAATGAAAAAGATACCCATTATAAAAGGCCCAATTAAAAGGATATCCAATATAAAAGGTATTTAAAAGAGGCAAAGCTTATAAAAAAAAACCCTAACAGATTGCTTGTTAGGTCTAGCGGTGTCAAGCAAATAAACCTCAAAATAGTTTTGGAGATTTCTTCCGCTCATAGTCAAAACCGGGTGGATCACGTAGAGGCCGACATCGGAAAAGGTTGTGGCTTGATTCGACAAAGAGATCAAAACTCTTGTTGTCAAGGCGTCGCTATCTACTCAGATTGAAGTTTTGGTAATTTGAAACCTTTATTTCACCCCCGATTCGTTCCTCACACATGGATCCATGGTTTGGATCGCGGATCTAATTTTATTCTCACTGCGCCATGGGGTATCGGCGTTCCAACGATGGTATCGAGCCACTTGTGTGATACAAACTCGGGTTTAAATACTTGGGTGATGCAATTGTATGAGATTCATGTTTTGATCTTATTGTATTTTCGATTGTTTAAATCGTTTAAGCATAACTTGATAACTGTTCCTTTCGGTAATTGATTAAATGTTAATCAAAGTTTTGTGGCCTACTTGATTTTATGTTATTACTTAATTAATTATTAACAAATGCGTAATAATGTGACGGAGGTATTTATAGTTTCCAGTAAGTGTTAATCGCTAATGGAACAACGGTTGTTCGATATGAAACCTCAAGGATTAAAATCCTAAAAACACGATTACGTTGATAAAAGTTATCAAATCGTGAGGTTTCATTTGATAGGGTATGCGATTAAATCCGACATCCTCAGACCCTCGCAAAAAATTTGTTAATAAAAGAAATTTATAAACTTGATGGGCCACAAAAGGTTGAAAGGATATTTTATAATTCACCTTAAATATATATATAGAATTATGTATGCTATTTTTGACATGCACGGTGTTTGAAATGCATAGTTATAGCCCAATGACACATTCGAAAAAAGGTTGTATTTTTTTTAAATACGGCCTGCATGTCGTGCCTTACTACTATTCTATTGTATTTCTCTTCTCATCTTATTCCTCGTATGTAAAACGAGTTTCGCATATTGTAATTTGCAAGAGTTGCTTTGTGGGCCAAACGAGAAGGAAGGTGGGACAATGATTGAGAATGATAGCTTGTGAATTGGCTTACACCTTTAGGTTTCTTTTTGGTTTTGCCATTGGCTTGGGTTGAACCACCTTAGTTTATGGGCTATAACTATTGCATTTATTTATTGCTTTATTTATTCATGTATGAGATGCTATGGATGTCTAAAGCATGCCAATTATATATATTAAAACTTGATAATAATAAAACCCCGTTAATTGATGAGATCAATTAAAGACTAAATGGACTAATGTAGTCCATAATTGGTGAGATGGAACAATCTTAATAAAATCCTCTATTAAAATATTAAGTCAACATGGCCTTCCAATTTTGCCTCGTTAAAGCCTCGATCAATACTATGTAGGTTACGCCAAAGCAAAGTACTAGTATTTATCTTGGTTAAACGCGAAGAATAAACAAGTGATATTCATTTGGTTAAAAATTGGTTAATGACTTAACTAAGTTACTCTAATAAGATTAGAAACCTAGAGGCAAGTGAATTGGATAAATCATAAGATGATTAGAACATGAGTTGTTCACCAAATATTAGGAGTTACATATGATGTAATTAGCAAATGTTGCTTACCTAAATAACCATAATCTTAAGAGTAAAGCCAAAGTGACTTAAGAGGTGGTGAAATATGGATCTTTAACCTACTAGAAATACTTTTGAGAAAGTTTTTCCAAATTAATATACGAGGTTATTAATTTTGAAATAAAATAGTAGGAATATCATTTAATAAAGTCTTTTTAATGATTGATATAAAATTGGTAAATTTACTCACATGCATATTTAATTGTTGTAGATATATTATGGCTGCAAACACTAGCACACTCTCATTTGATCGGTCCTTGAGAAGGACAAATTGAATGGTTTGAATTTTCTTGATTGGTTCCGTAACTTGAGGATTGTCCTTAAACAAGAACGGAAATTATATGTCATTGAACAACCACTTCCTAATGAACCACCCACTAATGCCTCGAGGGTGATAGAGACGCTTACAAGAAGTATCTCGATGACATGATAGATGTTGGATGTCTTATGCTTGCCACTATGAATCTCGAAACTTGAAGCAACATGAGGACATGGTTGCTTATGATATGATCGAGCACCGAAAGAACTTTATCGGGGGCAAGCACGACAAGAGAGGTTTGATATCTCTAAAGCCCTATTCCAATGTAAGTTGGTGAAGGAAGCCCAGTGGGACCTCATGTCCTTAAGATGATTGGCTATATTGAAAGCCTATCTAAGCTTGGGTTTCCATTGAGCCAAGAGTTGTACATGATGTTATTTTGCAATCGTTGCCGAATAGCTACAACCGGTTTGTCCTCAATTTCAATATGAATGAAATTGACAAGACTCTACCACAATTGCTCAAGATGTTACTGACTCAAGGCAACTTGAAAAAGGTTGGACCCAAGCCCATACCGATGGTCCGTAATAACAAGGGCAAGGAAAGGCCAAAGTTCAAACAAAGCCCAAGGGCAAAGGTAAGCCCAAATTTGGAAAAGGAAAGGCTACTGCATGAAACCTAAAGGTGGGGTGTCTAAGGAAGGAAGCTGTTTTCATTGTGGTGTGATTGGACATTGGAAACGAATCGCCTGTCTATCTTGAAGAAGTCAAGAAGGCTAAAGCAAGCGGAATGTCTGCTTCGGTATTTATGTTATTGATATTAATTTATCAACTACTACTTCTTGGGTATTAGATACATGGTTTGTGGTTCTCATATTTGTACTTTTGTGCACAGGGACTACAAAGGAGTAGGACTTTGGCTGAGGAGATGTGGACTTACGAGTTGGAAATGGAGCAAAAGTTGCTTTGCATTAGTGTGGGAACATATATTTTATCGTTGCCTAGTGGACTTGATTTATGTTTAGAGGATTGTTATTTTGTGCCCAGTTTGACTAAAAACATTATTTCAATTTCTTGTTTAGACAAAATTGGTTTTGAGATAATTATTAAGAATAATTGTTGTTCATTTTATCTCAATAATGTTTTCTATGGTTCAAACACAATTAATTAATGGCCTCTATATTTTAGATCAAACGAATCCCATTTACAACATAAATACTAAAAGATCTAAAATAAATGACTCAAATCAAACTTATCTTTGGCATTGTCGTTTGGGCCACATAAGTGAGAAGCGCATATCCAAACTCCATAAAGATGGTCTCTTGAATTCATTTGTTTTTGAACAATTTGAAGTATGTGAATCTTGCTTATTGGGAAAAATGACTAAATCTCCTTTCACTGGTAAAAGTGAACGAGCTAGTGATTTATTGGACCTAATACATTCTGATGTATGTGGACCAATAAATACACAAGCCAGAGGTGGATTTCACTACTTCATTACTTTCACTGATGATTTCAGTAGATATGGGTATGTTTATCTCATGCGCCATAAGTCTGAGTCCCTTGAAAAGTTCAAGGAATTCAAAAATGAAGTACAAAATCAAGTAGGCAAAACTATCAAGTCACTTCGATCTGATCGAGGTGGAGAGTACTTGAGCCTAGAGTTTGATGATCTTTTGAAAGAATGTGGGATTGTCTCACAACTTACTCCTCCTGGTACTCCTCAATGGAATGGAGTATTTGAGAGAAGAAATCGAACTTTGTTAGACATGGTTCGATCCATGATGAGTCATCTTGATCTACCACTTCTTTTTGGGGACATGCACTTGAGACAATTTGCTTTCACACTAAATCGAGTTCCATCTAAATCCCGGTTCAAAAGACGCCATATGAGATGTGGGTAGGAAACGTCCTAGTATGTCTTTTATGAAAATTTGAAATTTGAAGCTTATGTTAAAACGTCCGACGCCTACTAAGCTTGAACCCAAATCTGAAAGGTGTAATTTTGTGGGGTATCCAAAAGAAACCAAAGGATATTATTTCTTTAATCCCACCGAGAACAAAACGTTTGTTGCTTTCGGACCGGTGTCTTCCTAGAGAGAGAATTTACTTCTAGAAAAGGAAGTGGGAGAAAGATTGAACTTGAAGAAATTCGAGAATCACAAGATACCATCAACCCAGAGATTGAACAACGAAGAAATTCCACAAGAAATTGAGGAACAAATAATCTGCTTGTAGAAACACAACCACCGCATGCAGATCTTTAAGAGAACGCCGCACACGACAGAGATATGGATTTCTCATTACAACGCATGGTGACGTTCTTCTTATAGATCAAGATGAGCCTAGGACTTATCAAGAAGCGGTGACAAGCCCAGATTCGAGAAAATGGCTTGAGGCCATGAGATCTCGAGATGGATTCCATGTATGAAAACCAAGTATGGACCTTGATTGACCCACCAAGGGATTAAACCTATAGGGTGCAAGTGGGTTTTCAAAAGAAAACAGACATGGATGGTAATGTACAAACATACAAAGGGCGATTAGTCGCTAAAGGTTTTCGCCAAATTCATGGTGTTGACTATGATGAAACCTTTTCTCCTGTAGCTATGTTTAAATCCATCAGATCTTGCTGCGCCATAAATGCATTTCATGATTATGAAATCGCGGATGGACGTCAAAACAGTTTTTCCTTAACGGGAACTTGAAGAGGATGTGTACATGACACAACTTTGAAGGTTTTGTAAATCCAAAGGATGCTAGAAAGATATGTAAGCTACAAAGATCCATTTATGGATTAAAGCAAGCTTCTCAAAGTTGGAATCTTCGTTTTAACGATGCAATCAAAGAGTTTGGTTTTGTCAAAAATGAAGATGAACCATGTGTTTACAAGAAAGTTAGTGGGAGCACTATCACATTCTTGGTACTATATGTGGATGACATACTTATCATGGGAAATGACATACCTACTTTGCAGTCTATTAAGACTTGGTTAAGAAGTTGTTTTTCTATGAAGGACTTGGGCGAAGCCACTTATATCTTAGGAGTCAAGATCTATAGAGATAGATCAAGGCGACTACTAGGTCTAAGCCAAAGTACATACATAGATAAAGTAATCTTGAAAAGGTTCAGTATGGAAGAATCTAAAGAGGATTTCTACCTATGAGACATGGTATTTCACTCTCTGAAAAATGTGTCCTTCAACTCCACAAGAGAGAGAACGTATGAGTAAAATTCCATATGCTTCCGCTATTGGATCTATCATGTATGCTATGTTATGTACCCGTCCCGATGTATCGTATGCCTTAAGTATGACGGCGGTATCAAGTAGATCCCGTGAAGGTCATCGGACCACGATCAAGAGTATCCTTAAGTACTTAAGAAGAACTAAGGATACGTTCCTATTATATGGAGGTGAGGAAGAGTTAAGTGTAAAAGGTTACACTGATGCCGCTTCCAAACCGACAAGGATGATTCTCGATCGCAATCGGTTTTTGTGTTTTTGCCTTAATGGTGGTGCTTTGTGGTGGAAGAGTTCAAAGCAAAGTCGATGTCGATTCTACAACAGAGGTGAGTATATTGCGACCAAAGAGGTAGCAAAGGAAGCGGTTTGGATCAAGAAGTTCATTCTTCGGACTAGGGGTTGTGCCTAGCATATCGATGCTATAGAGCTCGATGTGATAACAATGGAGCTATTGCACAAGCTAAGGAACCCAGATCTCACCAAATGATCCAAACATATACTTAGACGCTACCATCTTATTCGAGAGATTATCGATCGAGGGATGTAGAGATATGCAGAGTACCTTGGATGATAACATTGCTGATCCACGACCAAGCCTCCGACACAATGCAGGAAGCATGATCGTCACACTAAGTCACTTGGTATTAGATATATGAGTGATTGGTCTTAGTGCTAGTGGGAGATTGTAAGAGTATGCCCAAAGACCAATCATGAGATGGTTGTAATAACATACTTAATTTACCATGTTTATTAATATAAAGCGTTGTCATTATTATTTCGCTTTTTCTTTACGTGTGTATAAATAAAGCTGCTTTATAATAATGTCCTAAGAATAATATGATTATTCTTAAAAGATCCTTAGTCGAGTATTATTGTTGACTAGGACAACAATAATGCATTAAGACTAACATGTAGTTGATTGATGATAAAGAGTTGTCATTGATGTGGATTGTCAAAATCAATGCATGAATATGTGTGTTAGAGAACAACATATTGGATTGACCCGTTATGAGTATGTTTATTGGATTATTATGTAATTGTCACAACATTACTCATAGTGATTAATATGTATATGATCCTCGGACTTGAGATAATTATTATCTCAACATCGTGAGTTGTATATTTTGATACTGATCAAACGCGTAATCGTAATTGGTTGTTCTATAAAGACCGATGTTGGATATACCACAATCTATGTAGAGGATATGGTTGATCAATATAGGATAAGTCCCACTTACATAATGGGAGTAATATCTTAGGCCACTTGATTGAGTGAGACTAGAAATGCATGGCCATGCTCAAATAAGTTGACATGAGATGTCATACTAATTTGTATATCATAGTCTACTCAAGATATCAAGAAACATGGGATGGACTATACAAGTGTGACTATTCCATGACTTGTGTCCATTCCGAGATAAAGGACTTAAGGATTAATGTATGAAAGGTTAATCATAAAAGGTTATGTGGAATCATGACTTCTTGTAACTTAGGTAGCAATGATGCATTGCTAGATGCCACTCATTGTTTGTGACATTAGAATCGTTCTATTATTATCGCTAACGTTGCAAGAACCTCTGAGGTCACACCCTATGGTTTAAAATGAACGGAATAAAATATAATTGGTATTATTTTTAGTTGTCACATGAATTAAATTAATTAAAGAATTAATTTAATTGGGCAATCAAATATTGAACATATTATATGTACAAGGATGTTGTACACATAATGACAACATAATTCTATTAATATATGAATTTGATTCATATATAAATTTAAATAAATATAGTTTACCGAAATCCTTATTATAATTAATGTAATTATAATTTTCGGATATAATTAATGTAATTATAATTTTCGGTTAAAAATTTTATTGTATTTATTTAATCTTATGATACATTGAAGAGATACCAATTATAAAAGGGTATTAAAAGGATACCAAATAATGGGCCCAATGAAAAAGATACCCATTATAAAAGGCCCAATTAAAAGGATATCCAATATAAAAGGTATTTAAAAGAAGCAAAGCTTATAAAAAAAAAAAACCCTAATAGATTGCTTGTTAGGTCTAGCAGCCGTCAAGCAAATAAACCTCCAAAATAGTTTTGGAGATTTCTTCCGTTCATAGTCAAACCGGTGGATCACGTAGAGGCCGACATCGGAAAAGGTTGTGGCTTGATTCGACGATGAGATCAAAACTCTTGTTGTCAAGGCGTCGTTGTCTACTCAGTTGAAGTTTTGGTAATTTGAAACCTTTATTTCACCCCGATTCGTTCCTCACACATGGATCCATGGTTTGGATCACGGATCTAATTTTATTCTCACTGCGCCATGGGGTATCGGCGTTCCAACACCAAACCATTATTTCGACTAGGTGTAAACCGATCATTACAATCTTTGCTTATCTTGTCACCGTATAAATGTGATATACCATGATTGGGCATGACATAACTGTATGATGCATTGTATTGGGTTGGGGATTGATATTGATTGGAGGAAGTGCACTAAAAGGCTTCGAGCCTAAGTTACTGGTAACTCGGCTGCAAACTACTGTTTAGTGCCACAACCGGTACTAATTGGAGTGTAGGGATGGGTGGGTCGATTATATCCCCACATGGAGTGTAGGGTTGGACGGAGATGGAGTGTAGAGGTTGGTTGGGTAGGATTTTTTGATTGCATATCTGATACTGTTACCATTACTGTTACTATTACGGTACTGTGATGGGCTAAGGCCCTAGTGCTCACTGTTACTGAAATGGGCTAAGGCCTAAACTTATACTGACACTGAAATTGAAAAGGGCTTAAACTTAAACTGAGATTATCCGTTATTGTCTGTTTGTTTGTATGGGGATTACACACTGAGTTTACGTAAACTTACCCCTTCTGTTTAATCTGTACAGGTAATCCTCAGACATAGGCAGATCGATGCAGCGGAGGACTCAGCGGTAGCCACATGACTCTTTTTGCTATTTGATACTTATTTACGATTTTTAGTTTTATTTGGGGTGTTTTTTGTAATAATGGCCTCTAGGGATTTTTATCTAAAATTGGGATTTTATACTGTTTTCTGTTTATATCTACTAGAAGTAGGTAAAACACGGGTTTTTAAAAGAAATGCAAGTGTCTTAGCAAAATACCCACAAAGACACAAACTGTTTAAAAATCTTCCGCAACGTATGATGTTTTGAAAACTAACGAATGAATTGGAATAACGATTTAGAATTAATAAAAGATAATGAGCATTTCTAAACAGAAAATGTTTTAAGCAAAGTTACAATTTTCTAATACACTAGCATGTGACATTGCCAGATTTGGCCATAACGTCTAGGCCAGGTTTGGGGTGTTACGTCTAGTGGTATCAGAGCTAGGTTGCAAACTCGGCTGTGGATTTGGGTTTTAAGATTGGATTATCTAAGAAATATTTTCTAATGATTTGAAATGTTTTTACCGAATGTGTGGTACACCGAGTCTCTAGCGCTGATTCTATAAGTTCTCTGAAACTGTTATGTGTTCAAACTGAAACTGATGCGAAACTGAAACTACCAAAGGTAGTATACTGCACTAAAAACACTCTAAGTTAGTGTAGACTGAGAAATTATAGAAGAACTGAAAACTGTAGTGAGACCGCGATTTACAAAAACAAACTTTGAAATTACTGATACTGTTTTGCATAAAATATTTGTTAATAAAATACTGAAACTATAAACTGACGCATAAAACTGCTAATACAGATAAACTTGCTTAGACAATGAGCACGAGAGGTACTCGCGGATAGGGTACAAAAGGCCGTGGTAAAGGCCGTAAAGGGACCCGAGCTGGGCCCTCACCTTCTGGTAACCTGCCTAATATGGATACAAGTGAGACGCCGGTTTCACCTGTGACTGAGACTGGGTCTCATGATCGAGCGACTGGGGATGACGCACTGTCCCAAGCCATGTTAAGGATTTTGGAGAAGGTTGCTAGGGCCAATACTGGAGCTGGAGGCCGAGGGTCGGTTACAGAACAACTCCAGTCTAATAGAGTTGAGATTTTCAGGGGTATTGTTGGAGTTGCCCCTAATGTGACTGAGTACTGGATCGAGGCTACAGAAAAGATTATGGACGACTTGGACTGCACTACCGAGCAAAAATTAAAGGGTGTTGTATCGTTGTTACGAGATGAGGCATATCAGTGGTGGTTCACTGTTAAAGAGGGCACTTAGCCCGATCGATTGACCTGAGAGTTCTTCAAAACTGCCTTTTATGGAAAGTATATGGGTGCCAGTTATGTGTATACCCGTAGGAGAGAGTTCTTAAATCTGACTCAGGGAGATAGATCTATGGCCGAGTATGAGGCTGAATTTCTGAGATTGAGCCGCTATGCGCGAGGTATGGTGGCGACTGAGTATGAGCGATGTGTTCATTTCAAGGATGGCCTCAGGGATAATCTGAGGGTACTGATAGCTCCACAGAGGGAGTGAGACTTTGTTGCACTAGTTGATAAGGTGAAGATCGTCGAGGAAGTAAAGCTCGCTGAGTGCCAAAACCGTGAGAAAGAGAAAGGTAGGAGTAAGAGGGATTCGAAGCCCTCAAGTTCCGTTCAGAGGCCTAAGAAAAAGGCCAGGGTTGATGGACAGGTCAGAGTGAGGACCCCTATTACTGCTATTGGACAGCTGCCGTGTACTGATTGTGGTAGACGCCATCTGGGCGAGTGTTGGAAAAGAACTGGGGCATGCTTGAGGTGCGGTTCTTTGGAGCACCGTATGAGGGATTGTCTACGGAGGTCCAATCAGATGCAAGTTCCAGGTACTACTACCGCACCACCACCAAGGGTAGCTCAGCAGCCACCAAGAGGCCGTGGTTAGGCCAGGGGTGGTAATAGTTTGGGCCGTGGTCAGAGAGCCCCGGACAGAGGTGCTGGGCAGACGGCTCTAGTTTATGCTGCTCATCACCAAGAGGAGGGTGATGCTCTAGACGTCATTACGGGTACGTTCTTTATTTATGATGTACCATATACTGTATTGATAGATATAGGATCTACTCACTCGTGTATAGCCTGTAATGTATCTGGGAACTTGGGTATCTTGGTTGAGAGCTCTATGAGTGAGGTCATTGTACTGAGTCCGCTGGGGCAATCAGTAAGGGTGAATAAACTATTTAGAGATGTTCCTTTAGAGGTCTAAGGGGCTATCTTTCTGGCTGATCTGATGGAACTGCCTTTAGGAGAGTTTGATTTGATACTGGGAATAGACTGGTTAGTCAAACATCGAGTGAGCTTAGATTGTGCCACAAAAAAGGTTGTACTGAGAGCTGAGGAGGACAATGAGGTAGTCGTAATTGGAGAACGTTGAAACTACTTAACAAATGTGATTTCTGGACTGAAGGCTGAAAAGTTGGTTCGTAAGGGATGTGAGGCGTATCTGGCCTACATCAGTGTTTCAGATTCTGTGGATTCTTCGGTTAAGGATAGAAAGACGATTAAGGACTTTCTGGATGTTTTTTTTAAAGAGCTACTTGGGTTACCACCGGATCGTAAAGTAGAGTTTAGGATCGAGCTCCCCCCTGGTACAGCTCTGGTGTCTATTGCCCCTTATAGAATGGCACCGAAAGAGCTTGTGGAGCTTAAGGCTCAGATTTAAGAGTTACTGGATCGTGGGTTCATCCGCCATAGCGTGTTTTCATGGGCAGCACCTGTGTCGTTTGTGAAAAAGAAGGATGGATCCATGTGTATATGTATCGATGACCGTCAACTGAACAAGCTGACCATCAAGAATAAGTATCCCCTACCGAGGATTGATGATCTGTTTGACCAGTTCCGAGGAGCTTCAGTTTTTTCTAAGATTGATCTATGATCAGGGTATCACCAGTTGAGAGTTAAAGAGGCTGACGTGTATAAGACGGCATTTAGGACTCGCTACGGCCACTATGAGTTCCTAGTGATGTCATTTGGACTAACGAATGCACCAACTGCTTTTATAGATCTGATGAACCGAGTGTTTCAGCCCTATCTGGATCGGTTGGTAGTGGTATTTATTGACAACATATTGGTGTAATCGAGGACTGAGGATGAGCATGACGAACATCTCAGAGTGGTGTTACAGATTCTGCGAGAGAAACAACTATACGCCAAGCTCAGTAAATGTGAGTTCTGGTTACATGAAGTAACATTTCTGGGACACGTGGTTTCTGCGGAAGGGATCAGGGTCGATTATCGAAAGATTGAGGCTGTCTTAGACTAGAAGCAGCCTAAGACTGTATAAGAGATTTGCAATTTTCTGGGTTTGGCAAGGTATTATCGACAATTTGTAGAAGGGTTTTCACTGATCGCCGCACCCTTGACTAAGCTGCTATGTAAGGGTGTGCCATTTAACTGGACTAATTTACAGGAAAAGAACGTTGGAAAGCTCAAGACTGTACTGACTGAGGCCCCTGTCTTGATACAGCTAGAGTCTGAAAAGGAGTTTACTGTTTACAGTGATGCATCACATGTCAGTTTAGGATGTGTGTTGATGCAAGAGGGTAAGGTGGTAGCATACGCGTCTCGTCAGCTTAAGACTCATGAGGCGAATTATTCGACGCATGACTTGGAGTTGGTCATGGTGGTATTCGCACTGAAAATATAAAGGCATTATTGTATGGAGAGAAGTGTATCATTTACACTGATCACAAGAGCCTCAAGTACCTTCTCACTCAGAAGGAGCTAAATCTTAGGCAGCGTAGATGGATTGAGCTGCTTAAGGAATATGACTGTACTATTGAATACCACCCTGGCAAGGCCAATGTGGTGGCCGATGCACTGAGTCATAGGGCTGTGACTGATCTGAGGGTGATGTTTGCTCGTCTTAGTTTATTTGAAGATGGTAGTCTGTTGGTTGAACTTCAAGTTAAACTAATGTGGATAGAGCAGATTAAGGGAAAATAGTTAGAGGACGAGTCCTTAAGTCTTCGCTTTTAATAGATTGAGAGTGGGAATACTGTGGATTTTGGATTGAATAGCGAAGGGGTACTCTATTTTCGTAGGAGAATCTGTGTACCGAAGGATACTGAGTTGAGGCAGTCTATACTGTGAAAGGCGCATAGTAGCCCTTATGCTATGCATCCTGGCAGAAACAAGATGTACCGAGACCTTCGTGAGTTATACTGGTGGCCAGGTCTTAAGCGAGAGGTTACAGATTTTGTGGGTAAATGTCTGACATGTCAGAAGGTGAAGGCTAAGCATCAGTTACCTTCGGGGTTGCTTCAACCAGTTAAGATTCCACTTTGGAAGTAGGAGCGAGTGACTATGGGCTTCGTTAGTGGGTTACCCCTCACACCCACTAAGAAGGATTTAGTATGGGTCATCGTGGATCGATTGACCAAGTCTGCCCATTTCATACCGGTTCGTACCGATTACTCTCTGCAGAAGCTAGCTAAATTGTATGTGTCTGAGATAATGAGACTGCATGGGGTACCGGTTTTGATAATATCTGATAGGGATCCTCGCTTCACGTCTCAGTTATAGAAGAAGTTACATGAAGCTCTAGGTACAAGATTGGACTTCAGTACTACGTTCTATCCTCAGACTGACGGTCAGTCAGAGAGGGTGATTCAGATACTGGAAGACATGTTGAGAAGTTATGTGATTGATTTCTGAGGCAGTTGGGAGGAGTATCTGTCGCTAGCAGAGTTTGCCTATAACAACAGCTACCAGTCTAGCATTCAGATGGCATCGTATGAGGCATTATATGGTTGTAGGTGTAGCACACCTTCATGTTGGACTGAGTTGGGCGAGCAGCGTGTTCTAGCCCTGAATTGGTTTTTGATACCGAGGAAAAGGTTAGATTGATTCGAGACCTACTGAAAGTGGCATCAAATAGGCAAAAGTCCTATACGGATCTGAAGCGTTGAGAGATTGAGTATTCTGTGGGGGATTTCGTTTTTCTCAAGTTCAAGTTACAATTTGGGTAAATTTTGGCATTTTTATGAATAAGCTCGCATTGGGGGTCAGTAGGCTTTTAGTTTAAAGTTGGTAGAAATATATCAGAATAGGCCTACTGGTCTTGTGGTTAAGTGGAGTGTGAGAGTGTTGGAGGTCCTGTGTTCGATTCCCTGCTTTGGCTTTATTTTTGTGTGATTATGGGGAAGAGTTTGAAGTGCAGTAAAATGCTAAGTTTTTGAGGGATAGTGGGAGTGTAGTGGACGGTTTTTAGGAGAAAAATAAGGGATTAAGGGTGGTTATTGTAACTGTCCAGTTTAGACCCTAGTCAGAATAGTGGTTTCAGAACCACAAATCTGAGTTAGAAAATATTTTAATATTATTTTCTGTATCTTTGATATGTGGCTAAGCATGTGTGAAAGCCTCGTATGAAAATTTGACCATTTGTGTGTTTAATTTGAAAAAAAAAGGGTTAAATTGCATTAAATGCAAAATTTGTATGCTATTTGTTAAAGTACCTATGTGTTGTGGCTTTTGAATGTTGTGGCCTTATGAGGCAATTAAACCACTTTTTAGATTGTGGATGGTTAAAAGACATTGATGGCCTTATATATATGTTATAATATGTTTATGAAAAGGGCTGAAAAGGTAAATTGATTAATAATATGATTATAATGAAACAAAAGGCTAAAGATGTTATCATCTTTTATGTTCACCACCGATTCTTGAAAGGAAAAAGGAAGAGTTTGAAGCTTTCTAACATTTGATCCTTTGTCTTCTTAATTAAGGTAAGTTTTGACTTCGGTTTTTGATAATTTTTACGTTTTTGCAATCGTTGCTTCATATGCTATAAAACCTATGTTATAATTTGCAGAATTGATGATGTTTATTAGATGTGCCTTTGACGAAATGGTGAGCTTTTTGATGAGTATTCGTGTTAAATGAAAGATATGTGTTTAATGAACATGTTTTGTTCTTGAATTTTTGGTGAATTTAGCTAATTAGGGCTAAATTGTGAAAATATTACTTTGAAGGACTAAATTATGAATTTGATGAAAATATGGACTTGTATGGTCCCTAGGGAGGTTCAACTATGCATGTGTGCGAACAAATTTTGTATATTTGATGTTTTGAGAAAACTGGACTAAATTGATAAAATGTGCAAATGTGAGGGCTAAGTTGCAAATAGCCCTAAATGAGTGTTTCTGGATTGAATTGAATGTGTTGGTAAATTAAATGGTTAAATTTGAATATGTATAGATCAAAAACCGAAGAAAACAAACTTAGATCGCGGGAAAGCGAAAGTAGCCGAATAACCGAATCCGATCGAGTATCTGAATCCGAGGTAAGTCGATATACAAATAAATGTATTTGCTTTGAATTATTTGAGTATATATGATATTTGAATTGCTATGACTATCCATTGAGATGGAATGTATGTGAAATACGAGTTACGAATAAGTCGACATGTTGATAATGTCCGAGAAGTCCCGTTTGAACCTAGGAATAGATAGGATAGTATATGTCATGACATAGGTGTCTGTTATGTGATATCATGTAAGTCCACAGCTGGGACATTGGCATTGATTGAAGATTTCGTGTAAGACCACGTCTAGGACATTGGCATCGATATGAGGTTTACATGTAAGACCCTGTCTGGGATAGTGGTATCGACATCTGACTACATGTAAGACCACGTCTGGGATGTTGGCATTGTACGACTATTCCGAGCACTCCGAGTATTCTATTAAATTCCGAACGGTTCAATGGGAAAATCCGAGATACGAACGACTATGTGATTTGTATATCTGTTTCAGGTACGTTTGATATGTACACTAAGTGTGTATAAAAGGTAAGTGCTTATATGTACTTACTAAGATAAATATGTGTAATGAAATGATGAGATAATATGTGAAGATATGCTTGAATGAGCTATGTGTATATGTGACACTTGAGTTGAAGAATGTCGTAAGATAGGGCTAAGCATGTGAGCCAAAGAATATGTGATGGATTTGTTTTGAGAACTATAAATGATATTGTATCAATCTGATTATGAGTATTTTATGCTAAGTTTATTTGTATATGGCTTACTAAGCTTTTGAAAGCTTACTCTGTGTGTGTTTTCTCTGTTTTATAGATCGTCAAAGCTACTGAAGGCTCGGGGACCGTCGAGGATCATCATCATCACACTATTCAACTTGTTTTGGTACCTTTGAAATATGTATATAGCTAAATATGGCATGTATAGGCTAGTTATTTTGGATTATGTTTGAAATGTGTATAAATAGCCATGAGATATGGCTAGATAAGTGTTAATGATATGCATGAGTAAATATGAAATATGATGCATGATTTGGTATGGTTTGGTAGCTAATGAAATGATCAAAACTATGGTAAGCTTATGAATGCATTATGAGTATGTATGTTTGGGAAAAGAAATGGTTATATGAAAGGTAAATGTGGATGAATCATGTTTGAATGTATAAGTGTTTTAGTTGGGCAAATTGGTATGATTGGAAATGAGATTGAATGTAAAGATTCGTTGATTAATTTGACATGTTTTTGGATGTCAAATATGCATGGAATGAATTGATATTTTTCTTGTAAGGTTGACCCTTGTGTGGGTGGCATTTTGGCCTTGCAAGTGGCCTGTTTTGCCTACACGGCCATAGCACACGAACGTGTCTGATGGTCGTGTGAGTAAGTCAGTAGCTAGCCTAATTATACACGGCCATGGCACACGGACATGTCTGGTGGCCGTGTGGATAAGTCAGTATACATGCTCTGTTTTGGCACGGCCAGGGCACATGGGTGTGTCTAGTAGCCGTGGGAGGCACACGGCCTGCCCACACTGGCTTGTGGCCTCTATAACTTAGAAAAGTTTTAAATTTCCAAGAATTTCAGTATGTGCTCGGTTTAGTCCCGACCCTATTCTAAAGCATGATTAAGGTCTCGATGACCTATAAAAGGGACACTTTGATTGCGATTGATGAATTATTTTATGAAATGTTTGTAAAAGTTTTTGGTCTGTCCGGTAACGCCTTTAACCCTAATCCGGTGACGGATTTGGGATAGGGGTGTTACAGTTATCGTATATTCTATCAGTCTTTTCTTTTTCCCAAAAATCTGCATGTTTTTCCCTTTCATTCTCCCTGCCGAAATTATCCTCTCAACTTCTCTATCATTATCGTTTCTTTTATTTTTATTTTTATTCATTCTTTCTACAAGCAAGTGTCCGAGGATCATAGTCTTCGCACTTTTGAGTTTTGTTGGTAAGTTGTTTAAGTGTGCTTCGTATTGGTAACAAATATTCTGCTAATAGGGGGTTGATTTTTGGTATTTAGGTGGAAGATAAGAGGCAGTGGTCAGCCAATCAGGGCTTGAGTGTTGCGAAATTACCGCTACTTGCTCGAGATAAGGACTTTGTTAGATTAAAGGGAGTGTTCCTTTTGATGGTAGTTTTTAGAATGACATTAAGTGATTAATTGAATGGTATTTTGGTCGAATATAGGTTCTGGAGTGTTCGAGGTTCAGTTTAGCATCAAATCGTAATAGGTGTGTATCCGAAATACTGAAAACGCATCTCGGCGAAAAGCTGAAAAAGCTCTCCGTCCCCGCCATACGAATGTGTGGTAGCCCGTGTGCAATGCTGTAAGCCACAACACGGCCGTGTATCGACAAGCCAGGCCGTGCGCAGGTGACACGGCCATGTGATGACAGAGCAAGGCTGTGTACGAGACATAGGCTCGAGCAATTCGGTCGTGTTGGCCACACGAGCGTGTAGGCCCACACGGGCGGACAACGTGGGTGTGTGAGCCCATTTTCATTGATTTATTGCTAAGGTTGCACGGGTCGCCCAAGACGACTGTGAACCTACTGTAGGGTCGGTAAGATTACCTAGACTCCTAACTGAATGACTGTATATTAAGCATGTTGCTTGTATTGTACTGTATAAATGTGATATACCATGATTGGGCATGACATAGCTGTATGATGCATTGCATTGGGTTGGAGATTGATATTGATTGGAGGAAGTGCACTAAAAGGCTTCGAGCCTAACTTACTGGCAGCTCAGCTACAAACTACTATTTAGTGCCGCAACCGGCACTACTTGGAGTTTAGGGATGGGTGGGTCGATTATATCTCCATATGGAGTGTAGGGTTGGACGGAGATGGAGTGTAGAGGCTGGTTGGGTAGGATTTTCTAATTGCATATCTGATACTATTACTGTTACTGTTACTATTACGGTACTGTGATGGGCTAAGGCCCTAGTGCTTACTGTTACTGAAATGGGCTAAGGCCTAAACTGATACTGATACTGATACTGATACTAAAATTGAAAGGGCTTAAGCCCGAACTGAGATTATCCGTTATTGTCTGTTTGTTTGTATGGGGATTACACACTGAGTTTACGTAAACTAACCCCTTCTATTTAATCTATACAGGTAATCCCCAGACATAGGCGCATAGGTGCAGCGGAGGACTCAGCGGTGGCTACACGACTCATTTTGCTATTTGATACTTATTTACGGTTTTTAGTTTTATTTGGGGTGTTTTTCTATGATAATGGCCTCTAGGGATTTTTACCTAAAATTTGGATTTTATACTATTTTCTATTTATCTCTGCTAGAAGTAGGTAAAACACGGGTTTTTAAAAGAAATGCATGTATTTTAGCAAAATACCCACAAAGACACAAACTGTTTAAAAAGCTTCTGCAACGTATAATGTTTTGAAAACTAATGACTGAATTGGAATAACGATTTTAGAATTAATAAAAGATAATGAGGATTTCTAAACGGAAAATGTTTTAAGCAAAATTACAATTTTCTAACACACTACCTTGTGACATCGCCAGATTTGACCATAACGTTCAGGCCGGGTTTGGGGTGTTACAAGTGGATTTTCAGATACTTACGAGGCATTATTGATGTTTGCTCACAGTTTGGAAGAACTAGAGATGGAGTCATTGGGTATGTTGATTCTGATTTTGCTGGAGATCTTGATAAAAGAAGTTCTCTTACAGGGCATGTCTTTACTATTGGGGGTTGCGCAATCAGTTGGAAAGTCACTTTGCAAACTACAGTTGCTTTGTCTACTACAGAAACTGAGTACATGGCAATTACTGAGACTTGTAAAAAAGCTATTTGGTTAAAGGGACTCTTTGGTGAACTTAGTAAAGATCTTCAGATTAGTACAACGTTTTTTGATAGCCAGAGTGTCATCTTCCTTACGAAAGATCCAATGTTTCATGAGAGAACAAAGCACATTGATGTTCGGTGTCATTTTGTGCGTGATATTATTGCTTATGGAGATATTGTTGTGAGCAAAGTTAGTACTCATGAAAATCCTACAGATATGATGGCTAAATAACTTCTTATAACCAAGTTTGAGCATTTCTTGGACTTGGTTGGTGTTCATTGTTGAAGAACACCCCTTAAGGAGTTTCGCGGAAGAGGTGGAGAACTTGTTCGTTGAAAATTCGTGGTGAAAAATTTATTCATTGAGAATTCGTGTCAATGTGGAGATTGTTAGAGTTGAGTGACTCGAATCCTTGTTAAAATAAAATGTAGTGGTAAAATAAAATAAAAGTAAAATCCATATAGAACTGTACTTCTTTTATTTTACATTTATTAGAATAAGGTTTTTCAACCTTACTACACTTCATCTATTTGACACTGATTAGAATAAGGTTTTTCAACCTTACTACACTTCATCTATTTGACATTGATTAGAATAAGGTTTTTCAACCTATAAATAGGTGTAGTCTAAACTCCTCTTGTATCATTCGAATTCAACATTAGTGATTTTTTTTTTTTCTCCTCTACCCATGGTTTTTTTCCTGAAAAGGTTTCTACGTAAAATCTGTGTGTTCTTATTTTTCTTTCTTTTTGTTTTGCGATCATTCTATATTTCCATTATCAATGCTAGTTTCTATAGTGTTATCTTTATCAGTTTCATTCATTTTCTCTTACACTTTCAATGGGCCCACCATGAACCATTGTTTGGTTGATGGTGATAAGTTATTACGAGAGGGATCGTAATAGCGATTCAAAGCTCCTCCCTCTAAATGGCCAATACACTTTTAACTTAATATTTCAAATTTTCCCTTCTTCATTGACTATGTTCTTCCCCTCTCTCTTTCACAAATGGTGTGAAATTGAGTGCAAAATTAAACATAGAATCTAGAAACATGAATCCTCTAAATCATAATATCTCTATTTGATAGTTTGGGTCCTAGAAGTCTGAGGAGGAACATCTCTTTCACACCACGTTTGGTTGAGGGGAATGAAATAAGGCTGTAATGGAATAGAATTGTAATGTAATAGAGCTGTAATGGAATAGAGCTGTAATCAGTAATTCAGTTGTTTGGTTGAATGGAATGGAATAGAGTTGTAATAATATTCTTGCGTTTGGTTGAATGGAATAGATATTGTAATAGCATAAGGAAAAGGCTAAAATGACTAGAATACCCTTAGCAGAAATTTTTTTAAGTAGATGATTATTGTCATTGTTATTAAATTTTAATAGGATTATTATTAAATATAATTTAATAAAAATAAAAATAAATAATTTAATCATATTTTAAAATAATAATTATTAAATATAATTTAATAAAAATAATATATAATCTAATAACATTCTTAATATAATTTGGTTCATCTATAAGGAAGGATGTACTTTTGAGATTTTGTGAAAGGAATCTATGCAGATCAGACCCTAACAAATGTTACCCTCTCATCCCACACACACTTAAATTTTGTCATATGGGTGATTCTAGCCATCAAATTTGACACAATTTCTTTTACCACATCAGTTGCCTCATCTCACTACATCCCCTAATATGAAGGAAAAAAAAACATAATCTCATGAGATCATAGTTTCCAAAATTACAAATATTGATCCAAAACCATTTATATATATATATATATATATAAAATATCAAACATCTATACACCAAACAAACCCCAGCAAGAATACCCTATTTTACTTCTCTATATTTTTCCCCAACCCATTAACATCAACTCAAAAAATATTCCCCTAAAATATCAGAAAAGAAAAAGCGCTCTATTGCTGCCATTGATGTATCTTCAATCTGAGTCACTTTCCATATTCCCCATGGCCTTTAATCCGCTTGGTCTCTGCATCATGCCAAAAACCCACATCAAAAACATGAAAATAGCAACAACAACAAAAAAAAAAAAAAAAAAAAAAAAAAGAAATTATTGCATTATAGGAAATGTAAAAGAAGAGAAACCAAATCATAAGTTCCCTTTTTAGAACTCTTCTTTTCCCTAACTTCATATCTTTCTTGGCATATACCAGCCAACCATGCCTTAAGGCTCACCAGCTACCACCACAACCTACCAATACATGTCAAATTTACACAAAAAATATATATGAAGCCTACATATGTGCTTCGTATACATCAATGTTTACTTACAAAACTAAACTAAACTATGCTTCAACAAAACAAACCAAGTTGCTATTTTTAGATCTTAGTTTGACAATAGTTCAAAGAGAGTAGATAAGAGTTGTATGATCAGTTGTGATGCTCATGAAATTATACGTACACCAAGTTAAAAAAGTTCAACTAAAAACTATAGCAATCTAACTAGCATTGAGCAATATGTAACCTTATATACATGTTTGTAATGATTTCATGATAAACAAAAAGCCAAAAATAAAAAATTAAACTTACCAAAAAAGGAAAGCCCAAATCAAAAGAAGAACCCACAGGGAAATCGCTTATGCACTGTAAATGAATAAAATGAAACATTACAAGCTAACAGAGAAATGAGTATTCTAACAAGACTTCATAAACTCATCTAACACTTCAAAAAATGACAGTTTCTAGTTCGCAAAATTTAGGGTACTGAATATTTTATAATGCCAATGATTTGAGATATGAAACCCATAAATTTACAAAGACATCATACCATATAAAGCAGCAAGAATCAACAAATAGTGTTACTAGGATCAACTTTGGAGAAGCTTCGAGGATTAACTCTGTTGATAAGATAAATTTTCTAGCTAAGGCAATTGCAAAGAGGCAACACCTCTTATAAAAAAAAGAAACAATAATAATACGATAAGATTTATACCAATTAGTACAAAATTTATAAAACAATCATGAAAGGAAAAGTAACACGAAACTCACAATTGTACTCAGTCCATCCAATGGTCTAATTTTCCAAATCATAAAAAACCAGCTTGTTGGAAAGCACTAAATCTGTAGGCAACAAAACAAAGTTCCATGAAAAATTTAAATTACCCTAATTTCAGCAAATACTATTGCAACTTACGGTCTAATAAAATCAATGCTACATGATACACACTTAAGAATTCCATTTAGTATTCATTTGGATTTTGATGAGTAAAACCTTTTTAATCTAAGTTATAAAAATAACCAATCATCTAGGACAACCTAAAAAACCATGTCTGAAAAAGGACAATAGGACATGGTAAAAAGGTATTTTTAATGATAATTTAAAAGAATAATCAACAATAAGAGAATACATAAATATACCATTATTTTCAATAAAAACATTAGTATAAACCTTGAAGAGTAGCTAGGACAATATTCTTAGGTATCCAAATTAAAGTTATGATTATCACGACCAGAACAATATAGATCCTATGGAAATTACATCAATATACAAACTACAACAAGAACAAAAACATGTGGAAACAAGTGCGCCAATGCAGTAATTTTGAAATAATATTTTTCACCTTCCAATTGAGCCTATAAGGTGTGAATTTCTTGAAAAAGTTCTACAATAGAATATAAAAAATAGCAAAAAGTAAAGAATTCAATGAACTAAAGAAAGTTCTTTCTCACTCAATATTCTCTTGCAACTGTTAGAAACCACAATATGTATCTATTGTTGATAAATAAGTCCATCACTTTCAACATTGATTTTTACAGACTTTTTGGAGCCATTATTGATAAATAAGTCCATCACTTTTAATTTGTTATTTCCTTATAAGCCAACACTTGTTTTGGAGCCCATTTCATTTGCAGCTTCTATATCCACTTTTAATACACTATCAAAAGTAATTGGAACAATAGCAGAGCCCATGGAGAAGACCTATAGAAAGACATGAACCATTTTTTGGTATTTTAATTGTGCCAATAATAACCATTCAAGGCAAGCTATTGTATTGCAAACCAAAAGATTTGCTTAAGGATCACAAAAGCAAACTGATTTTCAGTTGTAGTGGAAATCATACCAAAGAACTCAAATTAATCAAATTTGGTATAACATTCAAAAAACAAAAAGAAAGATGAAAAACCCCAACAAGAATCAAACATATCATTTTTATGTTCAACAAGAATTAAAATATTGGCAACATTAGTAACCAAATTCCCAAAGTCAATCAAGTTGTGTGATCCAATTAAAGAGTTGAAAGAATGATAGATTAACTGAGCAAGAATCAAAGAAATTTCAATTAAAGAATCAAAGTCAATCAGTATTTCTTCAATCGATGAACATGAAACCCAAAATATCAAAATCAAAATTGAAAAACAAATATCTATTAAGACATAGATACCTCGTTAATTTGACAATTGGAGGTTAACTGATCATTCACTGCAAAACAAAAAAAAAAAAAGAAGCACAATTCACCATTTTTTTTTCATATAAAATCTAACTATAAAATGAATGGGACACAAATGAAATCCTTTGCAGTCTTATACCAATAGGTCTTGATTCTTGAAGTGAAAATTACATTTAAAAAATGGTACCCAGAAAAAGGAAAAGAAACCTAGGAATGAGCTGAGAAAGTTTGAAGAAGATGAGAGAAAATGGATAAAAAAAAAAAAAAAAGCTTAAACCAGCATGGGCTATGGGTTGGTTGACAAGAATCTGAAAAGAAAAGAATACTCCCCATTTATTTTTTGTGTTGATGAATAAAAAGAAGAAATTAAAGAAGGGAATTTGGGGATTTACCCAGTGAATAAAATGGGCATCAAAGGATGGAAACAAGCATTGACGATGAAAGCAATGTGGTCTAAGATTCAAACAAAAAATACAAAATACAAACAAAATGAACAGCAAATTACTCGATAATGGCAAGTAGATTTTGCCTCGAACTTTGTTACTCACAGAGCATCCAGGGAAAATGAAGAAGGCATATGAAATGAGATTTTTGTTTTTAAAAGTAGAAAGTTATTACAGACGACAAAGAATAGCCAATTCAGAGCCCTATCTATTGAATGGGTATTCAGTGCTCGCCAGTAATAGAGGCCCATATGGAATGAGGATTCAGCAGTTAAAAATGAACCTAGACAAAGGAAACACTGATTAAGATTGAATAAGAGCTGAACCAAATCCTTATTCACGTCAACCAAACGTGCTGTCAATTTCTTCAATCAGCACCGTTCCTCAAGTAACCTGCCTCTCATTTTTTTTAGTTATGGCTTTATTCATTATTTATCGCGTTTTAGGGTCATTCTTTTGATTTTTGTTCAAAATTCTTGAAAGAATCTTCTAATAGTTGGGTAACTCCATAACTATATATTGCTCTTGAGCCATTTAATGGAAGATAAATTTTGTAATTTGATTTGTATGTAGTATTAAATGTATATAACATAAGCCTCAATTTACAACTTTCTTCTTCTTCTTAGTTCCAATTCCAAAATTAACTTATACTGGTTTGAATGTTGATTTACTGTGATCTTTGAAATTTCAGTGTTATGGAGGGGCTTCTAACATTGGTTAAGAGATTTCATTCTATCCAATTAAATTATTTTTATATTCATTTCATTCTATTACAATTCTTACTAAATAACTATTTCATTACAGTTGTATTACATTTTCAGCGAAGTAACAAAGTAAAGGTGGTGTTATTGCAACAATTAGTCAATCAATATTTTCTGAACAATATTTTGTTACTTAAATTTTTTTAATATTTTTATAAATTTTTAAATTGATACCTCATGTAAGTAAAAAGATTGGTATGGCCTCATTAGCTATTTTGACCACATTAGAGGAAGAGGTAAGATATTTTTTAGTTAAATCAAATGGTCATCAATTTTCTAAATTTAAGTTTTAATGACTTCATTAATTTTTCCAAATAATTTGAAAACTATTAACTAAAAAGTAAAATAAAAGTAAGGGTGAACTATAAAAATAGTCACTTTTGTATGTCTCAAATTATATTTTAATCACTTATATTTAAAATATTAGGTTTGTTATTGTTAGAGTTGTGTGACCTAAATTGTAAGAGATTGCTTGTCTCAAATTATATTTTAATCACTTATATTTAAAATGTTAGGTTTGTTATTGTTAGAGTTGTGTGACCCAAATTGTAAGAGATTGCTTGCAAGTCAAGTTAAATAAAAAATATATCTTCTTTCTAGAAGATTTAGTATTTATGAGTATAATATATTTAGCATTTATTAACATAATATATTTGACTTTAATTAGACTTAGGTTTTTTCAACCTATAAATAGATGTAGTCGAAATTCCTCTTGTAATCATTCGAATTTGACATAGTGAATTTTCTTTTTCTCTACTGTGGTTTTTTTCCCGAAAGGGTTTCCACGTTGTAACATCCCGAATTTGGGCCTAGTAGGATTGGGCCCAATGGGCCTTGGGAGTAGTAGCGTTTAAAAAATTTTTGGAGAACAAGAGAATGGCTTTAGTGCAAGTTGGACTTATTAGGTGAGTGATTTTGAAAGGTTAGAGGGCTTCTATGAAGTCCTGGGATCAAACTTTGGTTTTAGGGAAATTTTAGTTTTAGGCGAGAAAAAACCTGGGAGTTAGTAGGTAGGCTTTAAGAATAAAATATGGAGAAAAAAGACACAAGTGGAGTGTGTGGTGTAGTGGCAAAGTGACGCCACATAAGAGGCAAGAGGATGACGCCACAAGGAAGGAAGGAGGTCCAAGGTTCAAGTCTTGGCTTTTGCATTTTGGTTTTCTTTTTACATGGATCTTAGAATTTGGCCCATAATTTATATTTAGTTGCGCATGGTTTTAGAATAAGAGGAGCTTGTGGCCAAGTGGTTAGCGGCGTGGATCATGTTGCAAGGGAGCCTGGGTTTGAATCTCATGAATCATGGGAGTATTTATTTTGCGAATGGGACGACAAGAGTTTGAGTTGGATTTAAACTCTACTGACGGAGGGATCCCACATTGGAAAGATACAAAGAAGGAAAGTGAGAGGCTAGCTATATATGGAGCATTCTAGGAGGAGAATGAATACACATTGGAGGGTGTTTGGGCACAGGAGTGGTCGGAGCACAAATTAGCACCAGATTCCTATTAGGTGTGTGTACTTCTCTACTCTAGTTGTAGAGCGGCAAATGCCGAAGTACCGGTCACGCCAATAGTAGCCACACGAGCGTGCGAGTGCACGTATGGGGCTTCGACGCGATAGTTGAGGCCATCAGTAGTATTCTTGTGGGTTGAGGCTGCTTAGGCCACGATGGGCCGAAGTGGGCCCAATAGGCCCGTGGGCCTAATTGAATAAAATGTATGATGGTGAAGTATATAGTGAACTAGACTAGGTGAATCTCATATACATGGCTAGATTTGTGTTAGGTGGGCCACACGAGCGTGTGGGCCCGAATGGGCCGAAATCGGGTTTTAAGCCTAATAGTCTGGTACAATCGGAAATGGTAGTTGAGTCGCTCGAGGTGACATTAGGCCTTTGGAAAGGCCATTATAGGTGCGGAATTACTGAAATACCCTCGATAGGTAAATTACGAAAATACCCTTGGTAGGTAAAATTATTGTTATACCCTTATAGGTTGATTAGCTTGATTATGTTGTATTAAGTCTATCTGATTATGATGGTAATTCATGTTATACGTTATATTTGATATATGTTTTGTATACATGACATACTGCATACACGAATTATTATGTCATATTGCATGGGATTTGGGATATAAATGATTTAAAGGGGAAGTGTATATTGGTGACTTTGTCACGATTAATGATGGCGTGGAGCCTCATTGTGGATTTGGTGATTTAATCACGTGTGGAATCAGTGGCTAGACCACTTATGTGGACTTTGAGCAGTGTGTCTGTCAGCATGACTACCAAAGAGGTGTGTAGCGGATGGAGGGTTGATTGTAGAAATCCCCAGGTGTGTATGAGGATGGATATACGGAGCAGTGTGTAGAGGATGGAATATTAGGTTGGGTTGGGATTGCATTGCACTCATTATTTGATATGCCATGATATTAGGGCTAAGGCCCAATTTGCTTCTGTGGGCTTAGGCCCAATTATCGTTGTAAGGGGAATTGCACACTGAGTTTTCGTAAACTCACCCCCTCTTTTTAAATGTTTCAGGTAATCATTAGATCGCGAATTGGGAGCTGAGGTAGACTTGTGGTGGCCATGCAATATTTTCTCGTAAACTCGTTTCTTTTATTTAGACTTATTTTTATTTGGGTTTTGTTATGTAATAAGGCCACTATAACTTTAACTTTGGTATTTTATTTGGTTTAGCTTTTAATTTGATTACTGCCTATTATTATTCAATGTGCGATACGAGATTTTCCTAAACCCTTAATATCTGTTTTTTTTTTCAAAATGTTAACAACAAGGATAACAATCAATAAATATTTAAACTCGAAATTTTTTAACAAACGCGCAGGTTTTAAACAACCCTTTTATGTGACATGCCAGATCTGGTCATAACTTCTAGGCCGGGTTTAGGGTGTTAAAATTATGGTATCAGAGCCTAGGTTTAAAAACTCGGCTGTGGGTTTGGGTTCAAAAATATTTTCAAAGGATGGTTTGGAAAATGGTTTAGAAAAATATATATCTATTTTCTGGAAGTATGGCACCCGAGTCTCCGACACCAATCTGCGCTGTAAGTTTCCTGATACTTCGCTTTTATATGCTGTATTTCTGGTATATATTCTGTGTGATTGGGTTTGGATGTGATGTTCGGATATAGAGTTGGTTGCGTATGAAATATTTGTCTGCTTTAATAGCTAGGTGTTTTTAAGTATGTTTAAGAGTTCTAAATTCTAGTTAACTGTATATTAGTGTTATTAAGATCAGAGTGCGTAGCAAGAGCGTAGTGTGGTAGGTTAGGATGTGTGACTGTTAGTTAGTTAGTTAGAAATTTCGAGGACGAAATTTCTTTACGGAGGGTAGATTTGTAACGTCTCGAATTTGGGTCTAGTAGGATTGGGCCCAATGGGCCTTAGAGTAGTAGCGTTTAAAAATTTTTGAAGAACAAGAGAATGGCTTTAGTGAAAGTTGGACTTATTAGGTGAGTGATTTTGAAAGGTTAGAGGGCTTCGATGAAGTCCCGTGATCAAACTTTGGTTTTAGGGAAATTTTAGTTTTAGGTGAGAAAAACCTTAGGAGTTAGTAGGTAGGCTTTAAGAATAAAATGTGGAGAAAAAAGACACATGTGGAGTGTGTGGTGTAGTGGCAAAGTGACGCCACATAAGAGGCAAGAGGATGACGCCACAAGGAAGGAAGGAGGTCCAAGGTTCAAGTCTTGGCTCTTGTATTTTGGTTTTCTTTTTACATGGATCTTAGAATTTGGCCCATAGTTTATATTTAGTTGCGCATGGTTTTAGAACAAGAGGAGCTTGTGGCCAAGTGGTTAGCGGCGTAGATTATGTTGCAAGGGAGCCTGGGTTCGAATCTCATGAAAAGCAAGGGAGTATTTATTTTGCGAAGGATTAGCACCAGATTCCTATCAGATATCTGTACTTATCTACTCTAGTTGTTGAGCGACAAATGCCGAAGTGCCGATCACGCCAATAGTAGCCACATGAGCGTGCGAGCGCACGTGTGGGTCTTCGATGTGATAGCTGAGGCCATCAGTAGTATTCTTGTGGGTTGAGGCTGCTCGGGCCACGATGGGCCGAAGTGGGCCCAATCGGCCCGTGAGCCCAATTGAATAAAATGTATGATGGTGTAGTATATAGTGAACTAGACTAGGTGAATCTCATATATATGGCTAGATTTGTGTTAGGTGGGCCACACGAGCGTGTGGGCCCGAATGGGCCGAAATCGGGTTTTAGGCCCAATAGTCTGGTACAACCGGAAATGGTAGTTGAGTCGCTGGAGGCAACATTAGGCCTTCAGAAAGGCCATTACAGGTGCGGAATTTCTGAAATACCCTCGATAGGTAAATTACGAAAATACCCTTGGTAGGTAAAATTATTGTTATACCCTTATAGGTTGATTAGCTTGATTATGTTGTATTATGTCTATCTGATTATGATGGTAATTCATGTTATACATTATATTTGATATATGTTTTGTATACATGACATACTGCATACACGAATTATTATGTCATATTGCATGGGATCTGGGATATAAATGATTTAAAGGGGAAGTGTACATTGGTGACTTTGTCACGATTAATGATGGCGTGGAGCCTCATTGTGGATTTGGTGATTTAATCACGTGTGGAATCAGTGGCTAGACCAGTTATATGGACTTTGAGCAGTGTGTCTGTCAGCATGACTGCCAAAGAGGTGTGTAACGGATGGAGGGTTGGTTGTAGAAATCCCCAGGTGTGTATGAGGATGGATGTACGGAGCGGTGTGTAGAGGATGGAATATTAGGTTCAGTTGGGATTGCATTACACTCATTATTTGATATGCCATGATATTAGGGCTAAGGCCCAATTTGCTTTTGTGGGCTTAGGCCCAATTATCGTTGTAAGGGGAATTGCACACTGAGTTTTCGTAAACTCACCCCCTCTTTTTAAATGTTTCAAGTAATCATTAGATCGCGAATTGGGAGCTGAGGCAGACTTGCGGTGGCCATGCAATGTTTTCTCGTAAACTCGTTTCTTTTATTTGGACTTATTTTTATTTGGGTTTTGTTATGTAATAAGGCCACTATAACTTTAACTTTGGTATTTTATTTGGTTTAGCTTTTAATTTGATTACTGCCTATTATTATTCAATGTGCGATACGGGATTTTCCTAAACCCTTAATATCTTTTTTTTTTCAAAATGTTAACGACAAGGATAACAATCAATAAATATTTAAACTCGAAATTTTTTAACAAACGCGTAGTTTTTAAACAACCCTTTTATGTGACATGCCAGATCTGGTCATAACTTTTAGGCCTACCGACGTCCTATTTTTACAAATTGGTACCCGAGCTTCCAGGTTGTTCATCTCGATCACGGTAATGGCGTCTTTGAAGTATGAAATTCCACTGTTGGATCGTAACACTAGATTTGCGTTGTGGCAGATTAAGATACAAGCAGTTCTTGAGCAGATGGATCTAGAGGATGCCCTGCTAGGGATAGATGAGATGCCTTCGACATTAACAGATGAAGAGAAGAAGCGTAAGGATCGAAAGACGTTAACACAATTACATCTGCATTTGTCTAACAAAATTTTGCAAGATGTGATGAAGGAGAAGACCGCCACTGCATTATGGAAGAGGCTGGAACAAAAATGTATGTCGAAAACTCTAATCAGCAAGTTGCATATGAAGCAGCGCCTTTATGCTCGTCGTTTGGAGGAAGGTGCATTCATACGTACCTAACACTTAATGATGTTTAAAAAATTCTCTCAAACTTGGAGGCCATGGAGGTTCAGTATGATAAGGAAGATATAAGGTTGATTCTACTTTGTTCATTGCCCCCATCTTATTCAACCTTTAGAGACACGATTTTATATAGCCGTGAGTCTCTCACAATTGATGAGATTTATGATTCTTTGACCTCGTATGATAAGATGAAGCATCTTATGGTTAAACCCGACTCTAAGGAAGAGGGTCTCAATGTTCGTTGGAGATAATATCAGAATGCTGATGATGATCGTGGAAGGACACAAGAACGGAATCTTCGCGGTAAATCTAAAGGTAGATCGAAGTCTTGAAACAGAGGTAAAACTTGTAACTTCTGCAAGAAGAAAGGACACATTAAATCTGATTGCTATAAGCTACAGAACAAGATTAAAAGGGAGGCTACGAATTAAAAGGAAAAACAACCAGAAAATTTCGGTGAAGCTGATGTTGTAAAAGACTACAGCGATGGTGAACTTCTAGTCGCTTCTGTCAACAATTCTACAGTGAACGAGGAGTGGATCCTTGATTCGGGATGCACCTTCCATATGAGTCCCAATCAAGATTGGTTTACAACTTACGAAACAATGTCTGAAGGTGTTGTTTTGATGGGAAATAATGCTTCGTGAACAATTACAGGTGATGGAACGATTAAATTAAGATGTTTGATGGAGTTGTCAGAACACTTAGTGATATGTGACATGTTCTAGAATTGAAGAGAAATTTAATTTTGTTGAGTAGTCTTAATTCAAAAGGGTATAGATACACAGCTGAAAGTGGGGTTTTGAAAATTTCCAAAGGTTCTCTCGTTGTGATGAAAGGGCAGAGAAAGACTGCCAAGTTATATGTTTTACAGGGTTCTACTGTTACTGGTGATGAAGCTGTCACTTCCTCTTCCTTGTCAGATGATGATATTACTAAACTTTGGCATATGTGCCTAAGGCATATGAGTGAGAATGGCATGGCAGAATTGAGCAAAAGAGGACTTCTTGATAGGCAAGGAGTTTGCAAACTAAAGTTCTGTGAGCACTGGGTTTTGGGGAAGCAAAAGAGAGTTTGATTCACTAGAGGAATCCATAAAATAAAAGGAACGTTGGAGTATATTAATTCTGATCTATGGGGGCCATCCAGAGTGCCTTCGAGAGGTGGAGCTAATTATATGCCAACTTTTATTGATGTTTTTTCAGAAAAGTTTGGGTGTTCTTCTTAAAGCATAAAAGCAATGTGTTTTTCGCATTTAAGTCTTTGAAAAATATGATTGAAAAACTGACGGGAAAACAAATAAAATACCTTCGCACAGACAATGGCTTAGAGTTCTGTTTTGATGAGTTTAATAAACTGTGCAAGTAAAAAAGGATCGTGAGACACTTGACAGTTTGTCATACTCCATAGCAAAACGGCGTTGCAGAATGAATGAACAGAATGATCATGGATAAGGTTCGATATATGTTGTCAAATGCCACCTTACCAAAGTCGTTTTGGGCTGAAGCAGCCTCTACTGTATGTTTTTTATCAATCGATCTCCATCCATTGTTATTGAGAAAAAGACTCCACAAGAGGTATGGTCTGGTAATCATGCTGACTATTCTGATTTAAAGATCTTTAGGTGTCCTGCATATGTTCATGTTGATAATGAAAAATTGGAACCGAGATCCATTAAATGTGTTTTTCTTGGTTATAAAGCTGGTGTAAAAGGGTATAAGTTATGATGTCCTGAAAATAGAAAAGTTGTGATTAGCAGAGATTTTGCTTTTGATGAAACTGCTACGCTACCTAACTTATCTCTTAAAGACTCTTCCAATAAAGAAAATCAAAAGCAGGTGGAGCATCAGATTAATCCAGAATCTACAACAGAGTCGACTCCTCAAGCTAGTACAAAAATTTAGAATAGAGTTGCTTTTTTACCACAATACTCTATCGGCAAAAACAGAACTAAAAGAGAAATTAAACCTCCAAAGAAGTATTCCGAGGTTGATCTAGTTGCTTATGATTTAAATGTGGTTGAAGATATAGATGCAAACCAAGAGCCATCTAATTATTCTGAGGCGATTAGCTGTGAAGACTCAGAAAAGTGGATGTTTTGTAACAACCCGTTTTTAGTCAAATAAAACAGTGGTTTTGAGACCACAAATCCGAAGTTAAAATAATTATTTTATTATAATTTAACATTTACAGCATGATAATATGTTTATGTGAAAAATTCGTTAAAAAATTTTATCGTTTAATTAGTCAATTTGATAAAAAGAACTAAATCGCGTAAAGTGTAAAAATGATGTTCTATTAGCTAAAGGTGTTTAATAGTTATGAAAATTTAATTGGAGGTCCTAAAATGTTAATTAAACCATTTATTATTTGAGTGGACAAATATGGGCATGGTTAGGTGAATTTTAATTATTATACGTTAAGGTTATTTTTGTAATTTAGTTAATAAAGGTTAATTTAATAAAAAATCAATTTTTATTCTTCATTATCTTCTTCAACCGAATGAAGGACAAGAATAGCCATTAAAAAAGCTGCAAACATTCATCCAACTTAATCTTGTGCATGTAAGTTCAATTTTGTCCCGTATTTAATGATTTCTACGTTTTTGAGATCGTTGCAACTAGGTCTAGCTAGCCTAGGGACTATTTTGCAAAATTGTTAAAGATTTTAGATGTTTCCATTGATGAATACATGAGTATTTTGATGTTTAATGATAGATTATGAATGTTTGATGATAGTTATACAAGTTTTGTTAAGTGATTTTTAGTAAAAATGCAAATTAGGGATTAAATTATGAAGTGTTGAAAATTTATGGTCAAAATTTGAAATAAATGAAAAATATGGGCTGATATATGCACTATGGAAATTCGGCTAGCATGGGTTGGTATTAAATTGCATGAATTTGTAATTTTATGAAATAAGGACTAAATTGTAAAACTTGTGAAACATTAGGGGCAAATATGTAAAAGTGCCTTAATATGAATTTTGGACTAAATTGAATAGAGAGATAATTAAATAAATTAATTTTAATTACATATAGATCAAGAAAAGAGAATTCAGATCTAGATTGGGGGAAAACAAAGTAATTGACTAATCGACCTATTTCGTCGTTTTTACGTCCGAGGTAAATTCGTATGCAATAGGCATTGTTATAATTATGTTTTTAATGCTATGATATTGTATGGATTGTGAATACGAGACTACGAACATGTAACAGCCTGTTTTTAGTCAAATCGAAACAATGGTTTCGGGACCACAAATTTGAGGTTGAAATATTTATTTTATTATTATTTTAATGTTTACAGTATGACTGAATGATTGTGTGAAAATTTTATTAAGAAAATTTATTGTTTAAATGGTCAATTTGATAGAAAGAACTAAATCGCATAAAGTGTAAAAGTGGTGTTCTAATAGCTAAAGGTGTCTACTAGCTATAGAACCTTAAAGTTAAGGTCCTTATGTAGTAAATATACCATTGGTTGTTTAAGTGGACATTTATGGACATTATAAATGAAATTATAAATGTTAAAACTTAAGGTTAAATTAGTAATTAAGTTAATATGTATAATAAAACAAAAAGAAATTAAGGTGTCATCTTCCTTAATGAAAGAAACCACCGAAATTAGGGACTGAAAACACTATTTCAAAGCTTGGAACTTTCGGCCATGGTATATTGAGCATATCAAGAAAAGCGAAATACGGACTTGGATCGGGGAACATACAAAGTTAGCGGCTAATCGACTCGATTCGCCATTTTAATATCCAAGGTAAGTTTGTATGTTATAAATTCATTTCAAATGTATTTTATATGCTTCGATATAGCATGAATTGTGTTTATGTGATTACATACGAGTTCGGAAATAATTCGATAAAGATTCGATAGTTGGAAACTCGATTGAACCTTAGGAATAGTTTAAGATGCTAGTGACATGTCATTAGGTATACTTGAATAGGCTTCGAGCCATGATTTAGCACTATATTTGCGAGACAAATCAATTTGGCTTTGGGCCATGCATATCGGTTGATTTGGCTTCGGGCCATGATATCAGAATTTCAGATAAGTTACCTTGATTTGGCTTCTGGCCATAGTATAGGTACTTATCGTGTGATGCCTTGAGTATCCGACTTCTATTTCGAATGGTTCAATAGGTAAAAGAAGGAAGTGGTTGAATATGAGATTGGTACGAGATAGTACAAGTACGTACGAAAATGAATTGAGTATTGAAAACTATGAAATTGATGAGCTTCTTGGTAAGTTCTATGAATGACCATTTGATAGCTTGAGATTTAATAGAATTGTTTTACATTGTTTTCCATTATATGAATGTTTAATGAATGATGATAGTTGCTCATTGTTAACATACGAGCTTACTAAACTATATAGCTTACTTTGTTGTTTTTCCATATTTTATAGTGATTTCAAAACTAGCTTGGATTCGGGGATGGTCGGAGACTTCACCACACTATCCACTGACTCTTCGGTACTTTTGAAACTATGTGTTAAGTATATTGCATGTATAGGTATTTGAGTCATGCTGATTATGTTTTGGAAATGATGTTGGCCAAATGAATTGGCATTGTAAATGTATATGTTTTGGTTTGTAAATATAGCCATGAGATTTGGCTTAATTTGGTGAATTTGGTTATGTACTTATGTATGCATATATGGTTGATATTGAGTTCTTGGATGGATATGTGAATGACTGTATTATGAAGTTTGTGGAATTGGTACCTTACTTGTGAATTGGTACCAAATGAAATGGTTTAACTAGTTGATTGGTTGAGTAAAACTTGAGTTATAAGCATGTTGGTTATTAGTATTTGAAATGGTATGAAATTGTCTTGAATGTGGTTAGAATGGATGTTCTATTGTGCTATGAATTGGTGCCATTTTGGTTGTTTAGGTAAGCATAAATGTGGGTGGCAAATAGGCTTGGTAAATAGCCTATTTTTGTCCACACGGGCAGAGACACGGGCATGTATCTCAGCCCTGTATGACACACGGTCATGATACACAGCTGTGTGTCCCCTGGTGTGGAAATTGAAATGAAGTCAGCATGTTCCATACGGCCAAACACACGGACGTGTGATTGGCCGTGTGACCCAATTCAGTATACCTCTTAATTGGCACACGGCTTAGCACACGGGCATGTGACTTGGCCATGTTGCATAAGTCAGTATACCCTACAGGTTTGGCACGGCCTAACACACCGCCTAGCCCAAAGGCATGTGTGGCCATTTCGAATGGGCACATAGGCTAGACATACGGGCGTGTGGTTGGCCGTGTGACTCAAGTTAGTATGTACCCCTGTTTTCACACGGGCATGTCTAGTGGCCGTGTGAGACACACGGCCTGTCCACAAGGGCGTGTGTCCCCTATTTTGGAGAAAATTTTTAATAAGTGTTGAAAAATTCCCGAGATATCGGTTTAGTCTTAAACCACTCTCAATCCATGTTTAAGGCCTCATAAGCTCGTTTAATGGACACTATGATTGATTTTGATTGAATTGTATTTGAATTGATAAGTAGTGTATGAAATGTATGTTTAGAAGTATTGTAAGTCTGGTAATGCTTTGTAACCCTATTTCAGCATTGAATACGGGTGAGGGGTATTACATTTATTGGTATCAGAGCTACAATTTAGTCGATTCTAGGACTAGTGTAGTGCGTGTGAGAGTCTAGCTATACATGCCATATATAAACTGTGATAGTGTGATGACTCCTGACATTAAAAAAATGTGTTTTTATACAGAAAATGGATCCCAATCGAGCGTTAGCTGATGAAGTTGAAAGTAATGCGCCTGCTCCCGTGCAAGGGATAGCGCCGTCGATTATAGACTCGTGACGGGTAGCCAGGGAGGAGAGGCTAAAGAAACCTTCTTCCAAATAATGAATGAGTGATTAACTCAATATATTCAAATGAATCCGACTGCTCAACAACCTCCACCTCACTCAATATATTCAAATGAATCCGACTGCTCAACAACCTCCACCCTCTCCTAATCCCTTACCAGTTCCTGTAGCTTCTCAAGGAGTTGAGCTTTTAAGATTGAATAAACCTCTAATTGATAAGATTTGTAATCATGGGGCAGAAGAGTTTAGGGCTAATGTTGACAATGATCCTGAGAGAGCCGAGTTTTGGCTTGAAAATACAATCTAAGTGTTTGATGAACTTTCTTGTACATCGGTTGAATGCTTAAAGTGTGCAATTTCCCTTCTGAGAGACTCTGCATATCAGTGGTGGAATACATTAGTATCAGTGGTGACGAGAGAGAGAGTCACCTGGGAGTTCTTTCAGACCGAGTTTCAAAAGAAATACATCAGTCAGCGGTTCCTTGATCAAAAACATAAAGAATTTCTAGAATTGAAAAAAGGCCGTATGACCGTAACCGAGTATAAAAGTGAGTTCGTATGGTTAAGTAAATATGCTCGAGAGTATGTTTCTAGTGAAGAGATAATGTGCAAGTGGTTTGTCGATAGGCTGAACGAAGACATTAAACTTCTGGTTGGGATTTTAGATTTAAAAGAATTTGTTGTGATAGTTGATCGGGCTTGCAAAGCCAAAAACTTTAGCCGAGAGAAGAAGAAAGCTGATTCAGAGGCTAGAGATTCGAGGAAAAAACTGATGAATAAACCTTCTCATTCTTCATCAAAGAAATTAATAGATTCATACAGTAGATCTAATGCATCAATGGGATATCAGAATAAAGATCGTGGAAATCAACCTATGAATTCTAAAGCTCAAGCTACATCCATCTCAAGTGTTGGCAATGTAAGAAATAACAAACCCGAGTGTCAACAGTGTGGGAGAATACATTTTGGTGAATGCTGGAATAAGAGTACTAAAGCTTGCTTTAGATGTGGTTCACCAGATCACTTTATCCGAGATTGCCTATAGTTATCTGAGAAAGAAAAAGTTCAGAATGTAAGATCGAGCAATACGACTGCGAGAGGGAGACCACTGAGAAATACGGGAAATGTATCCAGTGGTAGAGGTATAACTAGGGACTCAGCTGTGAGATCCGAGGCTAGAGCACCTACTAGAACCTATGCTATTCGCGCTCGTGAAGAAGCGTCATCCCCAGATGTTATTATCGATACATTCTCTCTTTATGATACTAATGTGATTGCTTTAATTGACCCTGGATCGACACACTCGTATATATGTATGAATTTGGTGTTTAATAAGGGTTTTCCTGTCGAGTCTACTGAGTTTGTGACTAAAGGATCGAACCCCTTAGGCAAATATGTTTTAGTTGATAAAGTTTGCAAGAATTGTCCTTTAATGACTCAGGGTTACTGTTTTCCAGCTGACTTGATGCTTTTACCATTTGATGAGTTTGATGTGATTTTGGGTATGGATTGGTTGACTCTACATGATGCTGTTGTGAACTGTAGACGAAAGATTATAGAATTGAAGTGTCAGAATAATTAAATTATTCAGGTTGAATCAAATGAATCGAATGAATTTCCTATTGTGATTTCGTCTATGTCAGCTCAGAGACGTATGAGAAAAGGTTGTGAAGTTTATCTTGTTTATGTTTTGGATACAAAAGTGTCTGAATCAAAGATTGAATCAGTGCCAGTTGTTTGTGAATATCCAGATGTGTTTCCTGAAGAATTACCGGGGTTGCCATCTATCAGAGAGGTTTAATTTGCTATTGAATTAGTATCGGGAACTTATATATAGCTCCGTATAGAATGGCTCTGACAGATTTCAAAGAGTTGAAAGCTCAGTTGTAAGAGTTAACAGATAGAGGTTTTGCACAACTGAGGCTTTCGCCCTGGGGTGCACCAGTATTGTTCGTAAAGAGATGAGAATGTGTATTGATTACAGACAGTTGAATAAAGTGACTATAAAGAACAAATACCCTCTATCGCGAATTGATTATTTTTTGATCAGTTGAAAGGTGCAACAGTGTTTTCAAAGATTGATTTGAGATCGGGTTATTATCAGTTGCGAGTTAAAGACTCAGATGTGCTAAAAACTGCATTCAAAACGAGGTACAAACATTATGAATTCCTTGTTATGCCTTTTGGATTAACTAATGCTCCTGCCATTTTTATGGATTTGATGAATCGGATATTTAAATCATATTTAGACAGATTTATTATTGTGTTCATTAACGATATTCTGATCTATTCACGAGATGAGTCTGAACATGCCGAGCATTTGAGGATTGTGTTGCAGACCTTGAGAGATAAGCAACTGTATGCTAAACTCAGCAAATGTGAGTTTTGGCTTCGAGAGGTTGGATTTCTGGGGCATATTGTTTCATTTGAAGGTATTAAACTTGACCCGAGTAAGATTTCTACTACTATTGAGAATCGTGAAAGGATTTTCGATGATTGCAACACCGATGACACGACTGCTTCAGAGAGATATGAAATTCGAATGGTCAGAAAAATGTCAATAGAGTTTCAAATAGTTGAAAGTACTGTTAACTGAAGCACCAGTTCTGGTTCAACATGAATCAGGGAAAGTGTTTGTAATTTATAGTGACGCGTCATTAAATGGTCTAGGATGTGTTCTGATACAAGAAGAAAAAGTTATAGCTTATGCTTCCTGACAATTGAAACCGCATGAAAAGAACTATCTGACACACGACTTAGAGTTGGCTGCAATTGTGTTCGCATTGAAAATTTGGTGACACTACTTATACGGTGAAAAATGTCACATTTTTACGTATCACAAAAGCTTAAAATATTTGATGTCACAGAAAGATTTGAATCTGCAACAACAAAGATGGCTCGAGTTATTTAAAGATTATGAATTTGTGATTGATTACCACTCGGGAAAAGCTAATGTTGTTGCTGATGCCCTGAGCTGAAAATCTTTGTTTGCATTATGAGCAATGAATACTCAGTTGATGATTTGTGATGATGGGCTATTTTAGCTAAATTAAAAGCTAAACCGGTATTTCTTCAACAAATCTGTAAAGCTCGGAAAGATGACCGTGAATTGCAAGTTAAACGAATTCAACGTGAGACTATCTCTAATTCAGAGTTTTTGATTGGAACTGATGATTGTTTAAGGTTCCAGAATAGAATTTGTCTATGAGAAATTCAGAACTCATTCAGAAGATTTTGCACGAAGCGCACAATAGCTACCTATATGTTCACCTGGGGAGTACCAAAATGTACAATGATTTAAAACAATTTTATTGGTGGCAAGGCATGAAACAAGATATCTCATAGTTTGTTTCTAAATGTTTGATTTATCAGCAAGTCAAAGCTGAACATCAAGTACCATTGGGTTTACTGCAGACTGTGATGATTCCTGAATGGAAATGGGATAGAGTAACAATGGATTTCGTATCAGGATTACCCTTAACTCCGAAAAAGAAAGATGCTATCTGGGTTGTCGTTGATCGACTAACGAAATCTGCTCATTTCATATCGGTACATACTGACTATTCACTCAATAGATTAACTGAATTGTATAGTGCTGAGATCGTTAGATTGCATGGGGTGCCAATTTTGATTATTTTCGATAGAGATCCAAGGTTTACGTCGCGGTTTTGGAAGAAATTGCAAGAAACTCTGGGAACAAAGTTAAATTTTAGCACAGCTTTTCATCTCAAACTGACGTTCAATCTGAACGAGTAATTCAGATTCTCAATGACATGTTGAGATGTTGTGTTTTAGAGTTCAAAGGTAATTGGGAGAAATATTTGTCATTGGTTGAATTTGCGTATAAGAACAGTTTCCAAACGAGCATAAAGATGGCACCGTATGAAGCTTTATATGGTCGCAAGTGCCGAACTCCATTGTATTGGACCGAGTTGAGTGAGAAACAGATTCACGAGGTTGACCTGGTTAGAGAAACCGAAGAGAAAGTGAAAGTAATTCGTGACTAATTAAAAGCAGCTTCAGATTGTCAAAAATCGTACGCGGATTTGAAACGAAAAGACATTGAATTCCAGATCGGCGACAAAGTGTTCTTGAAAGTCTCTCTATGGAAGAAAATATTTCGTTTCGGTCGCAAAGAAAAATTGAGTCTGCGATTTATTGGACCATATGAGATCGTCGAAAGAATAGGGCCTGTGGCGTATTAACTAACTTTACCATCAAAACTTGAAAAGATTCATAATGTCTTTCATGTTTCTATGCTACGTCGATATAGATCCAATCTGTCACATGTGATTTCTCCGGTAGATCTTGAGATACAGACTGATTTGACGTATAGCGAAGAATCGATTAGGATTATAGCTCGTGAAATCAAAGAATTGAGAAATAAATGCATAGCCCTAGTAAAGGATCTTTGGCATAAACACGGGATGAAAACCCAAGGAAGCTACGGGGACGAAAATCCTTAAGGGGGGAGAGTTGTAACAACCCGTTTTTAGTCAAATCGGAACAGTGGTTTCGAGACCACAAATCCAAGGTTGAAATATTTATTTTATTATTATTTTAATATTTACAACATGATTGAATGATTATGTGAAAAATTCGTTAAGAAATTTTATTGTTTAAATGGTCAATTTGATAGAAAGGACTAAATCGCATAAAGTGTAAAAGTGGTGTTCTAATAGCTAAAAGTGCTAATAGCTATAGAACCTTAAAGTTAAGGTCCTTATGTAGTAAATATACCATTGGTTGTTTAAGTGGGAATTTATGGACATTATAAATGAAATTATAAATGTTAAAACTTAAGGTTAAATTATAAATAACTTAATATGTATAATAAAACAAAAAGAAATTAAGGTGTCATCTTCCTTAATGAAAGAAACCACCGAAATTAGGGATTGAAAACACCATTTCAAAGCTTGGAACTTTCGGCCATGGTATATTGAGCATATCAAGAAAAGCGAAATACAGGCTTGGATCGAGGAAAAGATAATGTTATCGACTAATCGACTCGATTTGTTGTTTTAACATCCGAGGTAAGTTTGTATGTTATAAATTCATTTCAAATGTATTTTATATGCTTCGATATAGCATGAATTGTGTTTATGTGATTACGTACGAGTTCAGAAATTATTCTATGAAGATTCAACAGTTGGAAACCCGATTGAACCTTAGGAACAGTTTAGGATGCTAGTGACATGTCATTAGGTATACTTGAATTGGCTTCGGGCCATGATTTAGCACTATGTGTGCAAGATAAATCGATTTGGCTTCAGGCCATGCATATCGGTTGATTTGGCTTCGGGCTATGATATCAGAATTTCGGATAAGTTACCTTGATTTGGCTTCGGGCCATGGTATAGGTACTTACTGTGTGAGACCTTGAGTATCCGACTTCTATTCCGAATGGTTCAATGGGTAAAAGAAGGAAGTGGTTGAATATGAGATTGGTATGAAATAGTACAAATACGTACGGAAATGAATTGAGTATTGAAAACTATGAAATTTGTAACACCCCCTAACCCCGAACCGTCACCGGAATAGGGTTACAATGCATTACCGGACATATCAGACAACTTACGAATAATTCACAAATAAAATAACATTCATAGTATAATTTACTAACTAAGTCCCTATAATGAACTCTCGAAGTCTAAAGTATGTATTAAAAGTGAAACGGGACTCGTTTAAGTATTCCAATTTTTTTAAATATAAATTTCGACAGCATTTCTGCTTATTTTCACATAAAACCCCCTGCAATTTAAACTTATTCCTTTTAAACATAACCAATTCAACCAATTCATTTCACATATTCATTTTCTATTCTAAATACCTTCTAATCAAACTCAATCAATATAATATCAATTTAAATTTATCAATGTACTAAATAAATTAAAATAGATAAACTTGTTTTATTATAATTCTTAGACTTATAATACTAACATTTTTAACCATTTATATTCAAAACATGACAACCTTTATACACATCCTATGTACATGCCACATTACCAAAAGAAAATATACATCACTAAAAGTTTACTGAAGTCGGGTCTGGCTTTGGATGCTGGTTCAGTACTTAACTTCTACAACCTATGCACGGAAACAACCGTACGCTGAGTATGCATATACTCAATGGTATCACTATAATTCAATTTATAACTAAATACATCAAATCGCACATATACTTTTACATTACAATTATCATCACTTAATGAACAATTCAATCTTTTTATGTTATCATTTGTATATATATATACCATTCTTATTTCTATATTTCAATTCTCACCTTTTTCATATGCCATATCATTCAAATTTAGTTTTATTAATAAATTTATTTCATTGTCCCTATTAACTTGACTCGGACTCGGCGGATACACGGATTCCAACCCACACACCAGTACGGCACATTGTGCCTTAACTGCATACGTGATATACTCGAATCGAGAATAATAATAATGATCGATATTCAACACATAAAGTGTTGAATCAGAATAAGATAACGATAACGATATCGACACACAAAGTGTCGAATCGGTACATGAATAAGATAAAGATGAGTCGGCACATAAGTGCTCGATCGATGTAGCCGGCAAAAAACCGTACTCTTTCATATCCTATAGCATGCCAATTATATCCGACTTAGACCGACTAATTAATAGGGTTTCCAATTCTCAATTCAAGTTCACTTTCATTTTAAAATTCACTTTCAATATCAAATTCACTTTTCCATTCACTAATCAAAATACAATTCAATACTAACACACATTTCTCACTCAATTCAATTTTCTAAATTCAATTCAATAAAGTTACTTACCTCAATATTTAATTCACTTTTCCATTCACTAATCAAAATACAATTCAATACTAACACACATTTCTCACTCAATTCAATTTTCTAAATTCAATTCAATAAAGTTACTTACCTCAATATTTACTTACCATAAAATAAATAAATTTAAAATTAGTATTTAATAATAAATAACTTGAATTATAGTAATACAAACCAGAATTCTCTTCGGATTTAATCCTCAACGATCTTTTCTTTTCCTTTTTGGGCTGATGCTTCAGGCTCAATATTAGCTATGAACAATTAAAATAATTTCACAATCATTAGCACATTACAATTTAATTGCTGAAATTTTTATCTAACTTTTACTTTAATTCCAATTTAATCCTAATTAAACCTATATATTTTTCTTTCTCAATTCATACCTTTTTCCTACCCAATTTCTTGCCAAACTCAAATTTAACTATCTAATTCTTATCATATTTTCATAATTTTAAATTTATTTCAATTTAATCCCTAAAACTCAAAACTTATAGCTTCTTTTACAATTTAATCCCTTTTTCAATTCTAACTTAGAATTTATTCAATTTAATCCTAATTCAACAATTTATCCAACATGAACTATGTTTGAAAACCTAAGAATTTCCATGGCTTTTACTTAATTTCGACAAAACTTTGTTTAAAAGCTTCAAAAATATCAAAATTAAGAGAAAATGGCTAAATTTAGCTTACTAATTAAACTTGAAGCTTTAAAATCTCAATTTTCCCCTTTTCTTTTCTTTCCTTTTTTTCTTCCCCTGTTTTCGTTTGGTTCTCTGCTCTTTCTCCTTTCTTTTTCTTTTGTTTCTTTTTTCTTTCTTTTATTTCTTTAGTTTCTTTTATTTGCTTTATTTTATTTTAATTACTTAATAATTATATTATAAATATCTTATTTAATAACAAATGAATATTTTACAAATGTAATATTATATATACTTACACATGTATTATATCATTATCCTACATTTGTTATATTTATTTATTTATTTATCATATAAAATCTTATAATATAATTAATATATAAATATCTTTTACTTATTATTTAAGAAAATATATAAATATTTTTCAAGTGTATAAATACAAATATTACACATGTATTTTATTATCACCATACATTTGGCATAAATCTAATTTATTTATCAACTAAAAATCTCATATTATAATTAATACAATTAATAATTATAAAATATTATCATACTTAAATTATAAGTAATTTAAGTGTTTAGTTTACAAATGTACAAATATAATTTTTACACTTGTGTATTTTATTACCATACAATTGTCTACTATTTACTTTATTTAATAATAATAATAATAATATAAAACCATAATAATGTTTAATAATTATAATTATAATAATTATATATAACTTAAATAAAATCTTAGATTTTAATGCATGCATGCCGCCTCATTTCATATAAATGGCTTAATTGTCATTTTAGCCCTTTTTACTTTCTTTTAATCTATAATTAAACTTTCACTCTTTATTCAATTTGATCCTTTTTTTCCTAATTACTTTAAATTAAGCTAAATTCAACAAATAGAAATCTAATTAAACACACTACTAGACTCATAATTACTCCTAACAATTATTTAATAACTCGATTTACTAAGACGAAGGCCCGATAACACACTTTTCCAGTGCCCACGGATTTTGGGTCGTTACAAAACTGATGAGCTTCTTGGTAAGTTCTATGGATGATCATTGGATAGCTTAAGATTTAATAGAATTGTTGTACATTGTTTTCCATTATATGAATGTTTAATGAATGATGATAGTTTCTCATTGTTAACATACGAGCTTACTAAGCTCTAACAGCCCGATTTTGGGGCTAGTTGGAACAGTGGTTTCAAGACCGCTAATCTGAGGATTTAGAAAATTATTTTGATATTATTTTATGTGTTATGGAATTAATATATGGCTACACGAAAATTTTGGTGCTTAATTTTAATGATTGCATGCTTAATTGTGAAAAAGGACTAAATCGCATAAAGTGTGAAAGTTCCATTATACAAGGTAGAGGTGTCTAATAGCCATAGAATATTAAATTGGAGGTCCTTAAAGTACAATTAGGCCAATTGGGGATTGTTGGCCAGCCATAGAGACAAGGGGACAAGGGCATTAAATTTTTGGTCAAATTTGGTGAAATTAGGTGATAAAAAATTAATAAAATAAGATAAAAAGATGAGATATCATCTTTTACTATTCATGCATCTTCTCCACTGAAAATTGAAGAGAATTAGAGGATTTAGAGCTCAAAACTTTCAGCCAAGCTATCTCCTTACAAGTAAGTGATTTTAGAAGTCTTTCTTAATGATTTTTGTATTTTTAGGACCCCCAAAGCTTAAGCTAGCTAATGAGGGGACTAATTTGCAACATGGTTCCAAGTTTAGGGACTTTCCATGAGAGAGTTTATATTATTTTCTGAGTTTTTATGGAAGAAAATGAATGTTAGGGAGATGAGAAACAACTTTTGTGAAAGGTGTTGTCATGAAAACACCTAAATAGGACTAAGATGCAAATGTTGTAATTTGATAATAAATGCATGAAATAGTAGGAATTGTGAGTAGTTGTAAGAGTAATAAATGTTAAGCTAGGCTTGTGTGATCAGAAAATGTGATGAAAAATTATTTACGAGCTTAGGGGCAAAATCGTAATTTTACATAGTACAAGAGCAAAATGGTCATTTTTTCCTAAGTAGAGATTATGATGTATTATGATTATAAGATGATTGAATGAGTAAATATTTTTTATTATAGATTAAGAAGAGTGTGGAATCAACCTTAACCGAGGAAAAGGCAAGGTTACGGAATAGACCGTTGATTAACACATTTTGCACCGAGGTAAGTTTATGTGTAAACAATGCATCTTAAATACATATCTTGTTACTTATTGGTGCATTGTATGATTGAGAACAATTATGACTCAAGTGGATTGAATTCGGTAGATAATGAATAATTTCCGTATAAACGTTGAAATAGATATGTAAGTGTGGAATATTACCCGTATAATTAATGGTAGGTTGTGTGCGATACCACCTTAATAATTCTTGTTGGTGGGCTATGTACGATACCACCGTAAATACTCTTAATGGTGGGCTAAGTGCGATACCACCTTACTATTCATTCACGATGGGTTGTGTGCGATACCATCATTTATTTTATCATTTGGTGGGCTACCACCTTATTACTTATTCATGATGGGCTGTGTGCGATACATCGTTTATAATATCATTTGGTGGGCTATGTGCAATACCACCGTAAATTCTTGATGGTGGGCTATGTGCGATACCACCTTGTTAAAGATTAATGGTGGGCTAAGTGTGAAACCACCGAGTGTTTGGTATTACTAGGAATGGCTTATTGTGAAATTGTTAAGTGTTGTTTCATGTGATCATGTGGTGATAAGTGCAGGGATGTATGTTAAATAATGTGAGCATTTGGCTTGTGATATGGTTGGAATGTGGTAAGAGATGAAATGAGTAAGCATGATCATGGAATGTGGATTGTTCTTGCTTAGTATGTAATGCTATTCATTGATTAGCACATATTATGATGTTTACTGTTTACATGTAAACTTACTAAGCTTAAAGCTTACTTCCTTTTCTTTTCCCTTGTTTTATAACGTCAAAGAGCTAGGTCGGGATACGAAGATGATTGGAAGATCACCCATACTATCAGCTCATCTCGGTATATCTAGACTTAGTGTTTTGAGTATGGCATGTATAGGGGCTAGACTAGGTGAATTGTTTTGTTAATTTGGCCAAGTATGTATTTGCCCCTTTAAAAGATGAACTCTTTTGTATATTGCCATAGTTGATGGCTCATTATTACTAATTTATGAAAAGGTGAAGTTATTCATGGAAGTGTATGTTGCAAATTTGAGTTGCTTAGTGATTTGTTGAATGGAATTATGATGTGTGAGCTAGGGTGATGAAAAGAGCTTGGCAAATAGCCTTATTCTTGTCCACACGAGTAGGCACACGAGCGTGTGTCTAGGCCGTGTGAGATACACGGTCAGTCCTATGGGTGTGTGATTAGGTCGTGTATCCCCTACATGCTAGTATTGCAAGTCAGTGTTGACCACGGGCTAGCCACACGGGCATGTGCCTAGGCTGTGTGTCCCATATGAGATTACTAACGTCACAAATAGAATACCCATGTTTTTACACATAGGCAAGGACACAAGCGTGTCTAGGCCGTGTGGAGCACACGGGCCAAGAATACGTGCGTGTGTTCGGCCGTGTGAAAACCCTTGTAGGTTCTAAATGAAATAAATCTCACAAGGGTTAGGGACATGGGCATGTGTGACCACACGGCCTGCCCACACGGGTGTGTCCCATTTCACACGGGCGTGTGGCCCTTGTTTAGGAAAAAAATTTTAAGTGCACAAAAGTTTTCGGTTGGGTTCCGAAACCCTCCGTATGCATGTTTAAGGCCTCGTAGGTTCTTAATGAGAATGTTTTGATGGTAAAAGAGATATTTTAAGTTGGAATGAAATTTTATAGACTAAAGTTGTATGACCAAGTGAGTTAAGTCTGGTAATGCCTTGTGCCCGATTCTTGCGAAGGATACGGGTAAGGGGTGCTATATAAGCTATATAGCTTATTTTGTTGTTTTTCCATGTTTTATAGTGATTTCAAAGCTAGCTCGGATTCAAAGATCGTCGGAGACTTCACTACACTATCCACTGACTCTTTGGTACTTTTGAAACTATGTGTTAAGTATATGGAATATATAGGTATTGAGTCATGTTGATTATATTTTGGTAATGATGTTGGCCAAATGAATTGGCATTGTAAATGTATATGTTTTGGTTTGTAAATATAGTCATGAGATTCGACTTAATTTGGTGAATTTGGTTATGTGCTTATGTGTGTATATATGGTTGATATTGAGTTCTTGGATGGATATGTGAATGACCATATTATGAAGTTTGTGGAATTGGTACCTTGCTTGTGAATTGGTACAAAATGAGGTATGCTAGGTAATGGTTTAACTAGTTGATTGGTATGTGTATTTTAGTAGGTTTTGGTTGAGTAAAACTTGAGTTACAAGCATGTTGGTTATTAGTATTTGAAATGGTATGAAATTGTCTTGAATTGGTGCCATTCTGGTTGTTTAGGTAAGCATAAATGTGGGTGGCAAATAGGCTTGGTAAATAGCCTATTTTTGTCCACACGGGTAGAGACACGGGCGTGTGTCTCAGCCGTGTGTGACACACGGTCATGATACACGGCATTGTGTCCCTTGGTGTGAAAATTGAAATGAAGTCAGTATGCTCCACACGGCCTCACACACGGGCATGTGATTGGTCGTGTGGCACAAGTCAGTATACCCCCTAATTGGCACACGACCTAGCACACGGGCATGTGACTTGGTCGTGTTGCATAAGTCAGTATACCTTATAGGTTTGGCATGGCCAAGCAAACGGCCTAGCACACAGGCGTGTATGGCCATTTCAAATGGGCACACGGGCTAGACACATGGGCGTGTGGTTGGCCGTGTGACTAAGTCAGTGTGTACCCCTGTTTTCACATGGCCGGTGACACGGGCGTGTCTAGTGGTCGTGTGAGACACACGGCCTGCCCACACGGGCGTGTGTCCCCTGTTGTGGAGAAAAAATTTATAAGTGTTGAAAATTTCCCGAGATATCGGTTTAGTCCCAAACCACTTTCAATGAATGTTTAAGGCCTCGTAGACTCGTTTAATGGACACTATGATTGATTTTGATCAAATTATATTTGAATTGATAGGTTGCGTATGAAATGTATGTTTATAAGTGTTGTAAGTCCGGTAATGTTTTGTAACCTATTCCGGCATTGAATACAAGTGAAGAGTGTTACAGAACATGTTCGACAATGATTCGGCAATGATTCGGCATTGGAAATCATGGTTGAACCTTAGGAATAGATTAGGATATGAATGACATGTCATTAGGGCTTGTTGTGATTATGTGATCCGGGTGCTAGTCCTATACGTCCTACCGGTGGCTGAGTATATTGCAAGTGTTGCGGTTACTTGACAGCTTGTGTGAGCAGCATCATGTAACTACGTCTTGACTGACAGCTTCTGTGAGCAGGCCCGTTGATAGCTCGAGAGTGAGCATATATGTGATATGAGATTGAGATAGCATTGTATATATATGTGGCATTTTGGTGTGAGTGTCTCAAGTATCCGATAGTATTTCGAATGGTTCAACGGGTAAATGAAAGATGTGGTTGAGTATGAGATTGAAACGAGATAGTACAAGTATGTGCATGAATCGTGTAAGCTTTAAATTGAAGTTATTTGTGAAGATCACATATACTCTTATGAATGTATAAGTGAAAGGTTTCTTAGTTAATATAAATACATGATGATATATTCAATTTGTTAAATTGTGTATCTGTGATTATATTGAGTTTATTGTATAGGAGCTTACTAAGCTATAAAGCTTACTTTGTTTATTTTTCCATGTTTTATAGTGATTTCTAGGCTATCTTAGATTCGGGGATCGTCGAAGACAACACACTATCCTACTATCACTTTGGTACTCTTTGAGCTTATGTTTTAAGTATATGGCAAGTAACACCCCTTACCCATCCGACGCCGAAACCGGGTACGAGGCATTACCAAACTTAACTTGTTCAAACATACCACATTGGGCCATAAAAATTTCGTTTCAACATAAATCTTTTTTCATTCATTCTCATAACGTCCCTATTATGGGTTTACAAGACCCTAAACATACATACAGAATGGTTCAGGACTAAACCAGAAACCTCAGAACACTTATAAAATTCTTGCTTAAAACAGGGACACACGTCTATGTGGTAAGGGACACAACCGTGTGGGAAGCCCGTGTGGTCACACACGCCCATGTCCCTAGTCCATGTGAATTTTATTTTTCATTTCGAACCTACAGGGGTTTTCACATGGCCTAACACACGCCCGTGTCCCTCACACGGCCATGACATGCCTGTGTCTTCACCCGTGTGTGAAAACCTTGACATTCTGTTTATGACGTCATCGTCTCAATAAGGTCACACGGCCAAGGCACACGCCTGTGTCCTTAGACCTTGTGTCGAATTAAATTCCTAATTTCAGGTGCAGACTTCACACGGCCCAAGCACATGCCCGTGTCTTAGGCCGCGTCTCCCACACAGTTGAGAAACACGGCCATGTCTCAGCCCGTGTGTTTACTACTGAGTATTCTGACTTGCCAACCTAGTATACATGGGGACACACGCCCTATCAACACGCCCATGGGGCTGACTGTGTGGACAATTTTAAGGCTATCTACCAAGCCAATTGCCACCCTACCAAGCAACCACACTTATACCATTTGAATATAACATACACCATGACCATAGGGCACTTCTAATGCCCAAAATCAAGACATCTATACATAGCTTTACTCTACGTTCATCATACATATTCTTTACTCAATTATCATCCCAATCACACAAGCATGCACATCATGAACTTCGCCGCTATTGAATAGATGAACTTGTCAAGTATTGGCCAATTTTCCAATGACCATTTACAAAATTAATTTAATAACATTAATAGCCACACATTGGCTAACAAATATGACATAACACAAAATAACCAAGTTCCTATACATGCCATATTCAAAATTAAACAAACTTTGCTATACCAAGGAGAAATTGATAGTGTGATTCCGAACTCCGACGTCCTACGATCCCCGAATTAGCTTGGTGATACTACAAGAAAAAAGGAAATGAGAGAGGTAAGCATGAAGCTTAGGAAGTTTGCATGAAATAAATAACAACATAAATGCTCATAATGTCAACCATCCATTGCATTAAATAGAAACTCAAAGTCTTAAGCACATTGCCATAACTTACTCATGCTTACTCTTACCAATCACATGTCATGTCACATATCGTAAACATTCTCGTGAATTACTCACATGTACCTGTATCACTTCATCACGTAGCTTTAGCATTTATTTCATCTCTATTATAAGCTTAACTAATTATCTCGATGAATCACTTGGAATACCTAAGGGTACACAATCATCATCACACACATAAACATGATGCCAATGCCATATCCCAAATATGGTCTTACATGGGGTCACATGTCGATGCCGATGCCATATCCCAAATATGGTCTTATACGGGATCTCATATTAATGTAGATACCATATCCCAAATATGGTCTTACACGATTTTCATATTCGATGCTGATGCCATATCCCAGATATGGTCTTATACGAGATCTCAATTCGGTGCCGAGGCCATGTCCTAGACATGGTCTTATACGGGACCTTACTAATCTCATGTCTCGATGATGTTATCCTCTCACTTCTTAAAGTCCAACCGAGATTTCAACATCATAAATTTTTATCATTTTCTCATTCAACATCATTACTCAGTTTCATAGAAAAAAAATATACATCTTCACTAATATCAAACATTTTAAAACTTAATAACATGATGTTGAATTTATTACACACAAACTTACCTCGGTACCAAAATAGGCCAATTTATCGATCTAGTCTGAAACATTGCCTTTTCTTCGGTCAAGGTTAATTCTTCGTTCTTCTTGATCTATAATAGAAAATTAGCTCATTTTATTACCACATTAATCAATACATTTCAATTGGCAAAATTACCATTTTCCCCTAAAAATTTTTCAAAATAATAATTTTACCCCTAGGCTCATAATTCGATTCTAATCAAATTTCTTTCTTTAAAGAGCCTAGATGAACATTTATTACTCTTATAGAAACCCTCAATACTTATTATTTCACATATTTAACACCTATTTTACAACCTTTACAAAAAGGTCCCTTTAGGTGTTTTCATGGTAACACATTTCATAAAAGTTGTTTATTTAACAACTAAGACTCATTTTATTCCATAAAATTTCAGAAATCAGCACTAATTCTCTCATGGAAAAACCCTAGGTTTTCAACCATTTGCAAAATAGTCCCCTCATTAGCTAGCTCAAGCTACAAGGGTCTCAAAAGTACAAAAATTATCAAAAAATAATCATTAAAACACTTACTTGCAAGGAGGAAAGCTTGGCTGATATTTTTGAGTTCTCAACCCCTATTTTGCTGCTAATTTTCGGTGGTGAAGGTGGAGAAGAAAAGATGATATCACTCTTTTCTTTATTTTATGTTAAAAATCAATTTAGTCACCAAATTTTTTACCTAACCAATTAACGAAGTCCTTTCTCTGTCCCTATGGCCGACCACCAACCTAAACAAGGCCTAATTGCACATAGGGACCTTCAATTAATACTCCTTAGCTATTTGACACCTTTAGCTTGTAAAATAAAACTTTCGCACTTTATGTGATTTAGTTCTTTTTCGTAATTAAGCATGCAATTGCTAAAATTAAAGCACCAAAATTTTCATGCACCTATATAATCATGCTATAACTCAAAAAATAATATTAAAATAATTTTTTTCAACCTTAGATTAGTGGTTTTAAAACCACTATTCCGACTAGCCCATGAATCGAGCTGTTACATGGCATGTATAGGGACTTTGGTCATTTTGGTTCATGAATGTAGCCATTTGAGTTGGCTTGTAAATGTTCTAAGTTTGGTATTGTATATTGCCATATAACTTGGTTTATTTTGGTATGGTTGAATCATGTATATATATGTGTGTGTGTGTGTGTGTATGGCTTGTGTGATGTTTTAAATGTTGGATATGTGATGCTTGTGGATAATTAGTATTATGGATAGCAAATGATTGAGTTATGAATATTGGTATGCTAATGAATCTAGGCATTAATGCACATTTGAGTTTGGTATGAATTTGTATGGCATATTGTGGTATTTATGTTTTGTATTGGTTGATGTTGGAAATGGTATGAAATATGCTTGAGTGAGGTTGATTAAATGCCTATGATATGCTATGTTTTATGCCATTTGAGTTTGGTGTAGGTGTGCATAAGTTTGGGTGGCAAATTGGCTTGGTAAATAGCCTATTTTTGTCCACACGGGCAGAGACAGGGACTTGTGTCTCAGCATTGTGTCCCCTAGTGTTGAAATTAAAATTAATTCAATATGCTCCACACAGCCTCACACACGGGCGTGTGACTTGGCCGTGCGGCATAAGTCAGTATACCCTATAGATTTGGCACGGCCTAGCAAACGACCTGGCACACGGGTATGTGTGGCCACTTCGAAAGGCACATGGGCTAGACAAACGGGCGTGTGGTTGCCCGTATGACCTAAGTCAGTATGCTCACTAGTTTGGACACGGGGTCAGACACGGCTGGGACATAGCCATGTGCTTCCATTTCGAATGTCCACACGGCCTGTGACACGGGCGTGTCTTTAGCCGTGTGAGACACACGGCCGGGCGCTACACGGGTGTGTGTCCCCTGTTTTATACCAAAAATTTTCTAAGTGATGAAAAGTTTCTAGTGTTATCGGTTTAATCCTGAACCACCCCAAATGCATGTTTTGGGCTTCGTAGGCTCGTATAAGGGATAAAATGATTAGTTGTGAATGAATTGTATTTGAATTGACTAATTGTATGAGAAATGTATGTTTAAATGTGTGATAAGTTTGGTAATGCTTCGTAACCCTATTCTGACGTTGAATATGGGTGAGGGGTGTTACATATTTGCTATGCAAGAGGAAATGGAATCACTCCAAAAAAAACAGAACATGGGATCTTGTGAAACTTCCTAAAGGTAAAAAGGCTATTTGTTGTAAATAAGTGTTTAAAAAGAAAGAAGGTACTTCAGGAGTTGAAGAACCTAGATATAAAGCAAGGCTTGTTGCAAAGGGTTATAGTCAAATTCTAGGAGTGGACTTCACAGATGTGTTCTCCCCAGTTGTGAAGCATAGTTTGATTCGAGCTTTGCTTGGTATTATGGCCATGCATGATTTGGAGCTTGAGCAGTTAGATGTAAAAACTGTTTTTTTGCATAGAGAACTTAAGGAGGATATTTACATGCAATAACCAGAGGGTTTTACAGTCTCAAAAAAAGAGGACTATGTTTGCTTGCTAAAAAAGTCTTTTTTACGATTTGAAACAGTCACCAAGACAGTGATACAAGAGGTTTGATTCCTTTATGACTTCTCATGATTTCAAAAGAAGTGGTTTTGATAGTTATGTTTACTTTAAGAAAAACAGTGATGGTTCTTTTGTATATCTACTCCTTTATGTTGATGACATGTTGATAGCAGCAAAAGATAAAGGAAAGATAAGAAAGGTCAAAGCCCAACTAAGTGAAGAATTTAAGATGAAAGATTTGGGACCAGCAAAGAAGATACTTGGTATGGAGACTCTCAGAGATAGAAAAACAAGTAAATTGTACCTAAGTCAGAAGGGGTACATTGAGAAAGTTCTTTGCAGGTTCAATATGTAGAGTGCTAAGCTTGTTAGTACTCCTTTAGTAGCCCATTTTAGACTTTCATCGACTTTGTCTCCACAATCAGATGATGAGATTAAGTACATGTCACATGTTTCATACTATAGTATAGTGGGATCTCTCATGTATGCTATGATTTGTCCACGTCTAGATTTATCATATGCAGTCAGTGCAGTTAGCAGATACCTAGCGAATCGAGGTAAAGAACATTGGAAAGAAGTTCAGTGGATTTTAAGATACTTACAACGTACTACTGATGTTTGCTTACAGTTTGGAAGAACTAGAGATGGAGTCATTAGGTATGTTGATGCTGATTTTGCTGGAGACCTTGATAGAAGAATATCTCTAACAGGTTATGTCTTTACAATCGGAGGTTGTGCAATTAGTTAGAAAGCCATTTTGCAAACTACAGTCTCTTTGTCTACAACTAAAGATGAGTACATGGCGATTATTGAGGCTTGTAAAGAAGCTATTTGGTTGAAGGGACTCTTTAGTGAACTCAATGAAGACCTTCAAATCAGTACAGTTGTAACACCCCTCACCCATGTTCAATGCTGGAATAGGGTTACGAAGCATTACCGAACTTACAACACTATAAAACACACATTTCATATACAATTCAATCACAACCAATGATAGTGTCCCTTAAACAAGCCTATGAGGCCTTAAACATGCATTGAGAGTGGTTCGGGACTAAACTGGATACTCAGTAAATTTTTTAACATTTAGTAAATTTTTTCTTCAAACAAGGGACACAAGTCCGTGTCACAGGCCATGTGAAAACAGGGGGTACATACTGACTTGGGTCACACGGCCAACCACACGCTTGTGTGTCTAGCCCGTGTGCCCTTCGAAGTGGCCATACACGCCCGTGTGCCAGGCCATGTGTTAGGCCGTGCCAAACCTATAGGGTATATTGACTTATGCAACACGACCAAGTCACACGCCCGTATGCTAGGCAATGTGCCAAGTAGAGGGGTATACTGACTTGTATCACACGGCCGATCACACGCCCGTGTATGACACCGTGAAGCATACTGACTTCATTACAATTTCAACACCAAGGGACACATGGCCGTGTAACTTGACATTGTGTCACACACGGCTGAGACACAAGCCTGTGTATCTGCCCGTGTGGACAAAAATAGGATTTTTACCAAGCCATTTTGCCACCCAAAATCTCATGTACCTAAACAACCCAAATGGCACAAATTCATAACACAATAGAACATCTATTCTAACCACATTCAATACAATTTCATACCATTTCAAATATTAATAATTAACATGCTTATATTCCAAGTTTAACTCAACCAAAAACCTACTCAAATACATATACCAATCAACTAGTTTAACCATTAATTAACATACCTCATTTTTGTACCAATTCACAAGCAAGGTACCAATTCCACAAACTTCATAATGTGTCATTCACATATCCATCCAAGAACTTAAGTATCAACATATATGCACATATAAGCACATAACCAAATTCACCAAATTTAGCCAAATCTCATGACTATATTTACAAACCAAAACATATACATTTACAATGCCAATTCATTTGGCCAACATCATTACCAAAACATAACCAACACGACTCAAATAACTATACATGCCATATACTTAAAACATAGTTTCAAAAGTACCAAAGTGTCAATAGATAATATGGTGAAGTCTCCGACGATCCCCGAATCCGAGCTAGCTTTGAAACCACTATAAAACATGGAAAGGCAACAAAGTAAGCTATATAGCTTAGTAAGCTTGTATGTTAATAATGAGCAACTATCATCATTCATTAATCATTCATATAATGGAAAACAATGTGCAACAATTCTATTAAATCTGAAGCTAACTAATAATCATTCATATAACTTACCAAGGAACTAATCAATTTCATACTTTTCAATACTCAATTCATTTCTGTACGTACCTATACCACCTTGTACCAATCTCATACTCAACCACATCTTTCATTTACCCGTTGGACCATTCAGAATAGAAGTTGGATACTCAAGGTCTCACTCGATAAGTACCTATACCATGGTCCGAATCCAAATCAAGGTAACTTATCCGAAATTCTGATATCATGGCCCGAAGCCAAATCAGTCGATATGCATGGCCCGAAGCCAAATCAATTTATCTCGCATACATAGTGCTAAATCATGGCCTGAAGCCAACTCAGGTATACCTAATGACATGCCACTAGCATCCTAAACTATTCCTAAGGTTCAATCGGGTTTCCAACTGTCGAATCTTCATCGAATCATTTCTGAACTCGTACGTAATCACATAAACACAATTCATGCTATATCGAAGCATATAAAATACATTTGAAATTAATTTATAACATACAAACTTACCTCGGATGTTAAAACGATAAATCGAGTCGATTAGTCGATAACTTTATCTTTCCCCGATCCAAGTCTGTATTTCACTTTTCTTGATCTAAATATATTCAAAATTAACTTATTTAATCATCTATTCATTCAATTTAGTCCAAAACACTCTTTAAAACACATTTACACTTTTGCCCCTAAACTTTCACATTTTTCACAATTTAGTCCTTATTGCATAAATCACAATGCTAGCCGAATTACCATAATGCCCCTAGTAGCCCATAATTTTCATTTATTTCATATTTTAATCACTAACTTTACACATTTCTCAATTTAACCCCTATTTTGTATTTTCACTCAAAATCACTTAACAAAACTTGTTTAACTATCAACAACTAATCAAAATTTATCATCAAACATCAAAACTCATGCATATTCATCAATGGAAACTTTCACAATCTTTAACAATTTTTCAAATTAGTCCCTAGGCTAGCCTAGTTGCAACGATTTAAAAACACTTACCAATTTGACTATGCAATTTCTGAAACCCTAGAAAGCTCTCATGAACATATTTTTCTTTCTATTTTCGGTGGAGATGATAAAAAAAAAAAAGATGACATTATGTTTGTTTTATTTATTTTATCATAATACATAATTTACTAAATTAATCTTGGTTTAAAACATTAAAATTCACTGTTTTATGTCCATAAAAGTCCACTTACACTAAGGATGGTATAACTACAACATAATGACTTTACTTTAAGGTTCTATAGCTATTTGGCACCTTCAGCTAATAGAACAACACTTTTGCATTTTACGCTATTTAGTCCTTTTTATCAAATTGACCAATTAAACGATAAAATTTATTAACGAAATTTTCACACAATCACATTATAATGCTGTAAATATTAAAATAATTATAAAATAAATATTTTGACTTCGAATTTATGGTCCTGAAACCACTGTTCTGATTTGACTAAAAACTGGCTGTTACAACAGTATTTTGTGACAGTCAGAGTGTCATCTTCCTTACAAAAGATCAAATGTTTCATGAGAGAACAAAACACATTGATGTTCGGTATCATTTTGTTCGTGGTATTATTGTTGGTGGTGATATTGTTGTGAGCAAAATTAGTACTCATGAAAATCCTGCAGATATGATGACTAAGTCACTTCCTATAACCAAGTTTGAGCATTGCTTAGACTTGGTTGGTGTTCATTGTTGAAGTTAAACCCTTAAGGAGTTTTATGGAAGAGGTGAAAAACTTGTTCGTTGAGAATTCGTGTCAAAGTGGAGATTGTTAGAGTTATGTGACCCAAATTCTAAGAGATTGCTTGCAAGTCACGTTAAACAAAATATATCTTCTTTCTAGAAGATTTAGTATTTATGAGTATAATATATTTAGCATTTATTAGCATAATATATTTGACTTTGATTAAAAATAGGTTTTTTCAACCTATAAATAGATGTAGCCGAAACTCCTCTAGTAATCATTCGAATTTGACATAATGAATTTTCTTCTCCTCTGCCCGTGGTTTTTTCCCCGAAAGGGTTTCAACGTAGAGATCTGCGTGTTCTTTATTTTTATTTCTCTTTTCTTTGCGATATATTGTCATTACCAACGTCCTATTTTTACAGTTATCGTTTTGTTACGAAATAGTCACTCTACTGTTAAGCTCCGTTACCTCCTTAACGACAATCTTACGTGACAGTCTGAATGGGTTTTAAATGCCAATTTGAATGTCCAACTAGGATAAGAATAGTTTTTTTTAGTCAAAATGGAAAAGAAAACTAAAAGAAAAAGGAGACAAACTGTTTTTCTTTTCCAGTTCATGGTATAATTAATTTAAAATTTTCAATTAATTAAATTTATTTAATTTAAAACCTATTCTCGTCCCAGTTGGACATCCAAGTCGGCATTTTAAACCCATTTGAATTGCCATATAGGATTGTCATTAGAGAGGTAACGGAGCTTAACGACAAAGTGACCACTTCGTAACAAAACAACAACATAAGTGAGTAAAACGTAACATTTCAAACATAAATAACTAAAATATAATTTAAGACAAACAAAAGTGACTATTTTTATAGTTTAGCCTTAAAGTAATTTATTTGGTAAACTCAGCATCTAATTTAAATTATATTTTAATTAAAAATTAGACTTTAATTACTCAACCAGCAAGAATGGTTAACAATGTAATAGGAAATTGACTTCACACGGTATATCATCATTTCAGAAAATTTTAGATCAAATTGCAAACTAAGTCCTCTATGTTTTCCTTTTGAACACTTTAATTTCATTTTCTTTCATCTCCTTTCTTTCTTCTTCTCCCTAGCCAAAAGAACCAAATTGCTCACCTTCTGTGAAAAGAATAGTAACGTTTTTACCTTTGGAAAAGATAAACAGAAAAAGAAAAAAAAAGAACCCCAAAAGACACTATGAGCAAGGCAGAAGAAGAGCCCATTAGAGAGATCATGACCGATGAGGAGATGAATAATTTGGCCACAGAATTAGTCTCTTTGTTGGAAGAATTGCCTGAAAACATTTCTAACTTTCTTAAAGAACACTGTTCTTCTGGCGGTGGTCAAATGGATGGGGAACCGATTGACATTGATGTGGATGCTCTAAGTAATGAAACATTATACAAATTGCGTAAACTTTTGGATCATTATTTGCTGGAGAAGCAGGCAAAGCAAGCAAAAGCTGAATCCAGAGAAAAGGAGGTATTCTTCTTATGCATGGCATCTATGTCATCCTTTTGGTATTGGTGCCTTTCCTTTTTCTTTTATCCAAAATGCAAGATTGGCATTTATGATTTTATTGCCTTGTCTTTTTCCGTTGTTGTAGCTTCTTGATGAGTCAGGGTTTAGCAATTTATCAATCCAGTCAAGTAAAGGTAATTTACTGACAAAATCATGTTTGAAACTGATATTTCTTCTTTTTCTTGCTAGGTAGTGATCAACTTGCCGAGGTCGTAGATATAGTTGGTAGCAGTTACCTTCTACTAAAAGAAAAATAAAAGGAAAAGGTTAAATTGTTCAAAAAGAAAATCATAGGGATTAATTTTGAAATTTTTCCTAAACTTTTCGTCTGTTAAATTATCTGTATTTTTTTTTTAAATTTCAATTGTAATATTGCTAAAAGTGAAGAAAAAAAATTGAGGGCAAAGGGTACTCTCTCACTCTACTCATTTCCCTTTGCTTAACAGAGCAGGGATTTTTTTTTTCTAATCCGAAATCTGAAATCTCAATCTAAAGCAGGAATGGAGGCTTCTTCTGTCACTGAAAATTCTTCCACTGGCAATGACCACGAGCAAGAGCCTGATTTGAATCATGGGTTGGTTTTTGTTTTTTTGGATTTTTTCTTTATTTGTTATTTTTTTGTTACTGGGTTGTCGAATTCTTCTACTGACTGAATGATGGACTACATTTTGTTGTGATTTTAGAGGCACGGAGTCGAACCCTGAGACTAATCGAGATGAAGAAGAACTAGACGGAGAACAAGTTAGGCGCGTATTGCAAGTTAGTGCCGCTACTGGGAAATTTTGGTATGGGAATTTTCTTTTTCCTTGATTTGTATTTACTTATGAGTTTGGTATTTTCATATCTTTCAATGTTGTGAACCCATGAAAACTTCTTGCTGATTCATACAAATTTAGTAGGGGTTGGCCACTCTGATTCGCTTTTTCTTTATATTAACTTCAACAAAGGAAAAAAAAAAGCCACCCCTTGTTTCATGGGAGAACACTTCTTCAGATTGATAGGTTCTCTTAGCCAGCAACTTCAGAAGTTTCGTATATGAAAAATGTGTTCTTCCCTTGTCGTGCTTAAGTTTGTTTCTGTCTCTAGAATCATGTGATAGAAAGGAAGATTAGATAATCTCAAAACTTGATACTTGTGATACTTTACTTAATTTTGGCTGGCATTTGTTGTCTATAGCTGTTATGGGAATATGAAAGAGAATAAATACAGGTTTTAGTGTAATTCTTGTTTTCTGTATTTAATGCAGGCATAATTGGGATAAGCTGAAGAGCATGCTATCCTTTCAGTTGAAACTGGTTATTTTCATGTTCTCTATCTCTTTGACTATAATATATAATTGTTTTGGATTTTATAGCTTAACTTAGGACTGTAATAGATTTATTGCTCTTTTTTTTTATTATGAAATCTGATAGTTTCTTTCTGGGCAGTATTTCTTCATTTAGATTAGACCCTTACTTATTTCACTAATGCATCATAAAGGTTTTATCAGAGTATCCTGAGGCAAAAATGACGATTGAGCAACAAAATGCTTCACTAGGTGAAACTTACCTAGAGTTGGTTACACGGCTAAATGAAGGTACTTTCCACACTATGTTTTCTTTTATGTATCCAAAATGTGAACAAAAAAGTTGGTATTAAAGTGTCCATGTGATCTTAGGAGGAAAAATAAACTTAGCAACATTGATTTTGAGGAAATATGAGCATGCTAGTAGTACATGAATTTAGGCTCAAGTATTGCATTTGCTCTTTTACTTGAGCTCGGATGCAAACAAGAAATCAATGACAGCAGCCCTTTGTGATAGAGCAGCAAACTTTTTATTAAATAAAAAACACAGAACATTCATTAGAATATGAGAAGAATTTTGTAAGAACAATCAGAGAGGAAATGAAGGGAAATGTTAAAGTTAAAATAAATACTTTTTAGTTAATTCATGAATGTCTTCCTCTGGTTACTGGAATATAGTTTAGGAGATTAAAGGATAAGACATATGATCCAAGGACGTGGTCAAAACTAGTTCATATTTGGAAGTTCTTTTTTATTTTTGTTGGAGAGTTATCGAGGTTTGGTGTACTTTTATTATTGTTCCAGTTTGAGAACCTCTGTTTTTTTTTTTTTTTTTTTTTTTTTATATTACCATCGTTTATCATTTCTTACAATTTCGGTTTAGCTGCTGCATTAAGCATCAAATTCTCTTTACTTTTATCTGTGTTGGGGACCAAGATCATCAAAAGTGCCAAAATAACCCCACTCTTATATCTTCCATTCTTTTCAGTTGTCTATTTCTAACATTACTGCTTTCAATCTCTAAAATTACCCAGACATTCACAATTGCAGTGGGTGGGCCTGTGTTTCTTATTGCTAGATGTGAGTTTGTTGACAGGGTTGAAGTCGCAGTTTGAGCTGCTGTGCTTCTTATTATATTCATAAGGATACCTTTAAATCTTTCTCTCATTCTATTCTTAGCTGAAAAATAGCAAGAGTATTCTTGTAGACGCATGTTAATTTCCTCTTTATTTAGTGACTCCCCCAGGAGGTATTACCTAATGTTATAAGGGGATGGAAGTGTACAAAGTGCTGGTTGCACTGGAGTTAAATTCTGGATTATAGGTGATTAAGTAAAGAATAGTTTGATCTCTCTCTCCAGCTTTTTGAAAATAGAAAATAATGATTCTTTTGTCTTTTGGATGTTTTAACTCCCATTTATCAGTTAGATCAAGTGTTAACTGCTAGGTTTTCAGCAATTCCTATTACCTTTAATAAATATTGAATAACTACCTCCCACAACTAAGGGATAAAGTGGTCATATTGGAGTCACAAGAAGGAGCAATGGTAATAGCTAACATGCATATTTGTATTTATGGTGGGATGGATGAGAAACAATGATTGAAAGCCGAGATGATTCTTGTATTTTGCATTTTTGGTAAATTTTGTGTAGTAAATTTTGCATTTAGAGTCTATTTGATTATGTGAAGCAATTTTTTATTTGTGATTTGTAGTTTCATCTTGTTCTAGAATTCATTTTTTCCCTTTGCAGAGCTTCATTCTTTTATTGAGGGCCCACCATTTACCCTTCAAAGACTCTGTGAGGTGATTTCTTTATATTATATTCCTTAAGTTTTACCATTTGATGATATAGTTTCTATTTTTCTCATTCTTCATTTACTTCTTTAATAATCTTTTTACTATTATTTTAGTTCTTCTTAGGTTGGTTTTGTTTATTTGCATTTAGTACTTTTTTTTCTTTGGGTATAGCTATAGTGTTAAACTACCAACTAAACTGATTAGCAATAAGTGGATAATTGATGGAGGCTAAGATATGGTACCCTCTTCCATCGAGAGCCATGATTCCCTAACCAACTCAGTATCTTTAACTGCTCAGCAGTATCCCAAATCACAATAGCCATAATGCTGAAATATCTCTCACAATGATATGTAATTTAATAGAAAGAGTGCATGAGTATTTATGGCCACCTAATCCTAAAAGAACTAGAACTCCTATTCAAGTAGGCTTTTGAAAATACATGAATCCTAATTTTTTTGTTAAAAAAATTATCAAAGTAAACTTAAAATAAAGCTTAATAGGATGGGGAAAACAAAGTAAGATACTAAACCCTAACATAAAAGTAAATATTACATAAACTTTCTTTACAGTTTTTTTTCCTCTTTTGAATAAGGTCTTTATACTAATGCGAGATTCTTGATACAGTTCTTTATTTATATTAATTAGCATACCATCAATTTCTCCATCTTTTGGATAATAGAACCAAAATGCCAGTATGCTTGTTTATAGTCTGTTGATTTACAGCATTCACTTATTTTGTGCAAATGTTATGCTCAACAGATCCTACTGGATGCAAGAAGCATCTATCCAAAACTCTCGAAGCTTGCCCTAGCACTAGAAAAGGTATGGTAATATAAATTTCCTATTATTTAGTTACACATTAATCGGAAGCTTCAGAGATTTGAATTGTGTTAATTCCAATGAGAGCAAATCTTGGACCTTCTATAAATGATGATAGAGTTTTTTTATTTTCAGTTTGTTTGGTCATGCCTATAACTCTTTAAATTTATCCAGTGTTGTCTTTATGGAGGATTTAGATATGCCGGTCAAGAGAATAAGTTTTCTAGGATTTTATTTTACCCTTTTTATTGTACTGTTTACACATATTTAGGCTGGTTTAGCTCATTTAGGTTATACAGCTTAACTCATCAGGGTAGTGTCTCTAATCGAACGAGTGGATATACACTTATTTCCCAAGGAGAGAATGTTCCATTAACTAGTCAAATAGGCTAAAGCAGCTCTCTAGCTTTCAATGGCAGCAGTAATTTTGGATGGAGTAAAGAAGAAAGGCTAGTTTGTCAAGTCAGTTGAAGCCTTTGGGCAGGCCTGGATAGAAAGGTCTAAAGAAGGGGGTTTGGCCAGCCAACCCTACTCGTCTTTCTCTGCTTGTCACAAGGCCATTACTCTCTTCTCTTAAGATATGTTTGATGGGATTTGTAGCGACGCTGCTTCTATGCCCATCCAACACAGGACTATGATTCTCCTCCTGAAAGACATTAATTGGTAAAGTGCTTTGTTTCTTTTCGAAATATAAGGGTTTTAGATATAAATGTTGTGTCCTTCATTTTATTAGAGTTTTCAGTTGAGTTATACATACACCTGTTGTTTCTTCTACATTGCTCTAAATGCTGCAGTCTAGCTCTGGTTTCTCCTCTAAATTTCTACTCCACTACGTCAAATCCAAATCAATTTGTGGTACTGTTTCCTTTGATAAGTTGTCATTGCCGTATGCTCCATGGATGGTTTCCAAATAGTTGTATATGATTTTAATAGAAGAAAAACACTGAAGAAATTGGAAATTCAAAAGGATATTAGAAATTTGATATGGGCTTTCTGTGATCAAAGATTTAATGAAGTACAAAGTTACTTTAAACCAGCTAGTCAATGATTTTTAATTTTTTCACCATTTGTCCATTTTCAGTTTTTCTACTTTTAGTGCCAAAGTCATGATTCAACTTTTCATACTTTGTAGAATTTGCTGGTAACCTCCACATTGACGGTCTGCACCGAACCCTACCCAGAAATGATGCCAAATCCGGAACCAGAAAAGGCAACTGAGGAAGCTCCACTACAGTCTAATTCAGTCCAAAATGGGGTTGAATCTATGGTGGGAGATAGGGATGAGATAATGACTGAGGTTGAGGCTGATATTGAAGAGATGACTATTGACGTGGATGCCTTCCAAGAGATGGTGGGACCATCAGAAGCAAATTCCACAGCAGCTGAGAATTCTTAGGTCGATAAACACCTTAAAAGCTGAAAGTTTTTGGACCCGCATGTTGCTCATATACAAGTACACTAGAAAAAACTGCTTATTTCTTGAATGGTGACTACTTTGTTGCATTTATGTTACAATTTTGGAGAAACCTTGAGGAAGAAAGCAACAAAGGGTCTCAGATTTTGGTCCTTGAGGGGTTGAAACAAATATTTTCCTTTTGAGATATCTCCATGGATGCTGTATTTGTAAGATTGTCAACATGTCACAATGTCTTGTTGGCCACTGTAACAGTGACCATTTTAGCTTGTCAGTATTTTAATAGTTTGTTGTGGCATGGTAGTTTGACACTCAATGATAATAAGCTCATTTATTGTGGTGATTCAGCCGACTCGATGCCCTTTATTTTTCTGAATTGTCTGTCAATCTTTACAAGGAAGCACAATAATATGTCTTTGGCCCTCTTCATACGTGTGCCCAACGATTTGTTTCCATGCCTTGATCATTTCTTCAATTTTCTTTTTCCAATCAAAGAACACCCCCGAGGCAGGGATACATCCACACTCCTGCTCTGTACGCTTAGTACTGATGTAACGATTGATGTCAGCAGCCAACAAAGACACAGCCGAGTATGGAGGTGCATCAAACGTACTAAGCCTATTAAGCTCTGCTGAACCGACTCCAGACAACAGATCCGCAGCCTTATTGTGCTCACGTCCAATGTACCTCAAACGAACATCCGCTGTCCCAGGCAAGTTTCAAACCCTCGTAGAGAGCCCTTTCTTCCACATGAAAAGCTGAGGACACCCCAACACCCACGGAGAAGCCTACAACACAGTCAATTAAAATCAATAGAACTGCTGTTCATTCGAGCCGACAGCGAACCGTTGACATTAACCTTCACCCATTGGTTGAAATGAAATATTTCCAATTTTTTTGGGTTCAACTGTCTTAAAAGTTATCCAAAAATCAATTTTGAATGATAAAATTCAATTTAAACAATGCGGGGCCTATCTAAACCATGGTTAGTATAAATTTGTATATAAGCACGTCATAAAATCTTTAATGCCAATGTTATTGGGATCAGGTTGGTTGATTCGAGAATTGTGGTTGGATTAATTTGACTAGTGATATATAATTAGAAATAAAACAAATTGTTATTATTGATAGAAAGAACATTTGTTTAACCAGTTGTAATTATTCAAGGAATAATATTTGATACACAATGCAAAAGTTCTATACCCCATCAATGAATCACAATTTATCACATCATTAATGAGCAAAACATTAAAAAAATTGAAAGACTTTTTAATAAATGCTTAAAATTTTATTTAAACATAATTAATTATAATTCTCCTTTTATAATTTTCTCATCTTCCTCCTTATGTGTTGACTAAAAAAGAAAATGCTTTATAGTTGATTCAATTTTAGAAAATTTATTGAAATGTATATGATTAAAATTTGGGTTTGGATTTAAAATTGAATTGAAGTGAAGAATTAATCGAAAAGAGAGGGAGTTCTCTTAAATAATTCTTTTTTTTTTTTATTTAAAGTCCGTAATTTAAAAAAAACTCAATAATAATATGAATATTATTTTTTAAAAATGTTTCTTTAGCAGAAGATTTATTGAAGCAAGGGAGTAAAAGAGTTTAAAGCTTCCATTAAAATATCAAAAAATAACTCTTTTGTAAAAAATGGGAGCTTAAATGAGATGTGGATGAATCCGTGTAGAGTTAAAAAGATTAAATAAATATATTAATAAAAAAAAAAGCGGTTTTGGGTGTCGGAATGCTATTAGTAAAACAAAATTGCTACTAGAGCTAGCTGCTGAATGATAGCTAGCAAGTTTACTGGAAAACCCTAGAAACCAGCGGCTCTTTCTTTCATTTTCGCTTCTTTAGGCGGCGGTAACTCAGAGGTATGCTCTTCTGCCTCTAAATCTTCGATTCGATCTTCTTTGCCTTCTCTTCTCATCTCTGTCTTTCGATCTGTTATTGATGCTTCAAAAAATTTGGAGTATAATATGTCAACTTCACCTATGGATCTCGTTATTCATAAGAATTTACGATAATACATAGTTAATCCATAATAAAATTAGAAATAAATCTGCCTGATCTTTCCTTATTTCTGATCTTATCCGGATTGGGATTGGTATTGATATGATATGTTTGAGGTGGGATTTTAATTTTTGGTAATACTTATTATATATGGAAATAGCATTTCGTGAGCATGAGTATTGTTAATTTACATGATTTCGATTGGATAATAATCAATTTAACGTGGCGCCTTCGGATTCGCTTAACTTACTAATATTACGACGGCCTTCCCCCTCACCACATCTTTTAATCCAATAGGGGTTATTCCCTGAGCTATATCTGTGTTACCGTGTGTATCTAATCTGACAGTTTTATGTATGAATACCCTGTTTCTCCATTTGCACCATTATCATTGCCTATGCACCAGGACATCTTTTATATGGACAAGTGTTTGAATTTAGCACCAAGGGTTGAATAGTGGAAGGGTAGATGGAGGAGAGTGGAAATGGGAAAAAAAACTGAAAAGAAAATAAAAAGCTGATTATTTTTTACCCTTAATGATCAAACAAATCTTAATCTAAATTGGAAAAAGGGAATTGGTAGGTTGAACTGGTAAATAATGGGTTGGACCGATTGACTTGTGAATTGGTATGAGTCAGAGGTTGAACTGGTTTCTTTTATTTTTTAAATATTTTTAATTTTATTATTTTTTTATAATTTTTTAATTGAACCAAACAATCCAGTTGTACCGGTCTAATCAGTCGGACTAGGAATTGCTGGTTTGATCGGTTTGAGCAGTGATCCGGTTTTGAAAACCCTGAAAATTAATAAAGTGGTGGGAGTAAAATTATGTGATTTTAAAATGTACTTTTTAATCTTAATTTACAAGGGGTATAATTGTAAAACAATAAATGGTTTCAGTTTCGTTATTCTCATTTTTCATTCCTACCAACTTACCAATGTGGGGAAAAAAATGATGAATCTTTTTTTCACTTTTTTCATCTTTATGAAGCAGTCTTTATTTTCTATCTTTCTTTACCAGCTAAAGCCTAATTGCATTTTCTTGTTGCCCCTTTCCTGTGTTAATCAAATAACTCTGCGTCTCAATGTCTTTTTTGTATGTGTTGTTTACAGGTTGTTTTCTTCTTCTTCACAAGACACAATGGCAGATGGTCATGAAACTGACAAGAACATTGAGATTTGGAAAATAAAAAAGCTAATCAAGGCACTAGAATCTGCCAGGGGAAATGGGACCAGCATGATATCCCTCATTATGCCTCCTCGTGATCAAATATCCCGTGTCACAAAGATGTTAGGTGATGAATTTGGAACTGCATCGAACATCAAAAGTAGGGTCAACCGTCAGTCTGTGTTGGCTGCCATTACTTCTGCTCAACAGAGGTTGAAGCTCTATAACAAGGTTCCCCCCAACGGGCTGGTGCTGTACACTGGGACAATTGTTACTGAAGATGGCAAGGAAAAGAAGGTGACAATTGACTTTGAACCTTTCAAACCTATAAATGCATCTTTGTACCTCTGTGATAACAAGTTCCATACTGAAGCTTTGAATGAGCTTTTAGAGTCTGATGACAAGTTTGGATTTATAGTCATGGATGGTAATGGCACGTTATTTGGTACGTTAAGTGGAAACACAAGAGAGGTACTTCATAAGTTCACTGTGGATCTACCAAAGAAGCATGGAAGAGGAGGACAATCAGCCCTTCGATTTGCTCGTTTGAGAATGGAGAAACGGCACAACTATGTGAGAAAAACTGCAGAACTGGCCACCCAGTTCTTTATTAATCCTGCAACCAGTCAGCCCAATGTTGCTGGGCTGATACTCGCTGGTTCAGCTGACTTCAAGACTGAATTGAGTCAGTCTGACATGTTTGATCCTCGTTTACAAGCCAAGATTTTGAATGTTGTTGATGTGTCTTATGGAGGTGAAAACGGTTTTAATCAAGCTATTGAGTTGTCTGCTGAAATCTTGTCGAATGTGAAGTTCATACAAGAAAAGCGATTAATTGGAAAATACTTTGAGGAGATAAGCCAGGATACTGGAAAGTATGTGTTTGGCATAGATGATACGTTGAAGGCTCTGGAAATGGGTGCTGTAGAAACCGTTATTGTGTGGGAAAATCTAGAGATCAATAGGTACGTGCTAAAGCACAGTGCAACCGGAGAAATTATCATAAAACACCTGAATAAGGAGCAGGAGGCTGATCAGAGCAACTTCCGTGATCCTGAAACATCTGCAGAGTTGGAAGTACAAGAAAAAATGCCCTTACTCGAATGGTTTGCCAATGAGTACAAGCGCTTCGGTTGCTCTCTTGAATTCGTCACAAACAAATCCCAAGAAGGATCACAGTTTTGCAGAGGCTTCGGTGGCATTGGAGGTATCCTCCGCTATCAGCTTGACATAAGATCATTCGATGAGCTATCCGATGGAGAAGTTTACGAGGATTCTGACTGATAAAGCACTGCTTAAAGATGGCATGATGGCTTGAGAGCCTATAGAGCCCAGATGCAATGCTTCGTCTTTTTACTTATTTCACCTTTTGATTTCAAAAGTAACTATAGACACTGTTGGTTTGTTTTTTGCTGAATTGTGCTGTCTCTCTGTCAATTGGATTGTGATTGCTTGTAATCAGGAACCGTTCATTGTTTTTTACTTCTTCGGTGTTCCATGCAACTATTCATCTTGATCCTTTCTTGAAGTGAATTGGCCTCTGGAATTAGCGAATCGGCATGTATGGGTATGGAGATTACTAATATGATTAGGGGAGTATTACCAGTGCGATTCTGATAGCATTGGCAAAATATTATGGTTATGTTGCTCACGGCGGGTTTGGCCAACCATTTGGTTAAGGAGAATGCTGCTAACAGCTTTAAGCAAAGCGACCGCCCAGCTATTATCAAAACTATCCAAATCAACCTAATATTACTAATGATAACCAACAGCCACTGCGTTAAGGGCTGAGAACCCCACTGTAGCACATTGAACTCTAGGAGCAACTTAAGCTCTTGCTTAAAAAAATACAACCAACAACAGGAAATCATACAATAGAACGTGAATTATTCGTGAGTTAAGGGTAGAATGTGGCCATCCAAACATGGTGAACGTAGCATTGAGGCATAAGGATACAACTTCATTAGCAGCTGGGCAAAAGGATTACCTAGGTAGAACGGGGAGAACAAGAGTAGGGAGTAGCATAGGATCAGCAGGCCTGGCTCAAAAAACAAACTTACATTTACAATTGAATTCAATACAACATGGGATACAAAATAAAGGAACTAAAACAAAAGTTACAAATAAAAAGGCTAAGGAGAAGCGAGATGATCTATTCTTGGCACAGGAGGAGTGTGGAAGGTATTAATAGCACTGACAAGGGTAGAACTAGTAGGGACATCATCGCTAGAAGGCGTAGTCTCCTCAGAAACAGACATAGGAGAAGGGACAAGGATAAAAGCTCTAGAGTTTAACATTTATTGCCTCTAGGATTCTCATTCAATGTCAAAGGTTCCTTATGTTAATGGACCTCAGGATGTCCTAAATAACTACAGAGCGATCCTTAAAAGGATTGAAAGACTCGTGCAACAATTGAACGCTCACCAAATTCGACTCTTGAATATTTATGATATTTCTCTTAAACTACTCTAGGGCCTCATGGGAAAGAATGTCAAGGGCCTAACAATGCTCTTTCGCCATGCATCACTTTTTAGCTTCACAATGAGTGACTCCTTTGGCTTTAAACATAGAAGCCAACTTATTTTTCAGCTCCTCCACCTCCTTCGATAATGCTTCTTCTTCTTCTTCTTCAACTCCTTAGCCTATCGAGAAGAAGCAACAACCTTACCTTCAAAGTTTGTTATATTCTGCAAAGCATCTACCTTATTCGCCTACAACATTCCAACCTCTTTTTTGTGAAGCAACCAACTTTGTCTTTAAGTCCTCCACCTTTGCCCCTTCAACTAGAAACTCTTCCTTAAGTTTCGTGAAGGCCTCATGTTTCTCTTTAGTAGTAGCTTCAAATTCTTATGTTGCTTTTCTATTACCAAGAGTACTATCTACCCTTCCGACAATAGGGATACCCCTCATTGAACCAACGCCTCATCAGATTTTTTTGTAAAATTTCTTTAAATAAAACTCTGATATGGACTTATGATGAAAGTCAAGGTATATGAAGGATTCCATGGAAATCCATGAACAAGAAAACTACACCGCCATGAGAACACTCTTGGGAGAGACTGTTGGGATTTTGAGCAATGGAAGAATAGTGAAAGTTAGCAATCAAATTTGACTTGCTATATTTTCACTTCTTCACATTCTTCATCAATTTTCAATTTACAAGTTACACAATATATAAGAGTTTTTCCTCACTAAAAACTCAACTAATCCCACTAAATTAGTCTTGAAACTTGACAAACCTTAACAACTAAACACATCACAAATTAACTAAACATGTCATTCAACACCTAAACATATCACAAATCTTAACAACTAAGGTTTGGTTTTATTCATAACACACTAAAAAAAACACACACTCGTCACTGGTAACGTGCATAAAAAACATTCTTATGTTATCCACAGCTTGCAACTTGCAATTCTATTTATCACGGGATAGCTCATTGTTAAACTGCACGCCACGTTTGCAAGTTCTTGGATTGTCTGCCATTTTCGCTTGCACTTTGGACTTGTAACAACCCGGTCGGAAAATATTATATCAAGTTATTGTTTGGCGTATAGTTGTCTACGCTAATAAAAGAAAATGAGTAAGTTAGTAGACTATTTGTTTTTTACTATGTGTATGGTGTATTCTATGGAATTTTCCATTTGGCGAACTCCAGGTTTGGTGAACTCTAGGGTTTGGCGGACTCTTCTATTAAGTTATTCGCCAACCTTAGATGTTTTGGGCGAACTTGTTAATCCGCAGATCGATAGGTTTGTTTTTGTGGTTAGTATACGTTACGATGACATAATAAGTGATGTTAGACCTTAGTTGAGATCTACTTAGAATTGAACTAGGATAGTGTAGATATTTGGATATTTAACTAATACATCTTGAATTTCTAGAGTGATCATTGGATCCTCTGACTTTCCACTAAGTTTTGTTTCTGGATATTTCTACTATATAAGGATATCAAACTAGCATGTTTGTACGTTTTGTTTTTGCTTCTTCTTCTTCCTTGCGTTTTCACTGAAGCTTTAGAAATTCTAAGTTAGAATCAGTAACGAGGGGTTCTAGCTTTTAACTAACACTATTGTTAACACCAGATTACCAGTAATTTATGGTAAACCCTTAAGTCATTATCGGAGAAAATATGTATTTATAGTAATGCATGCATAGGTTTTAGAATTGTTCTTGAGGAAGGAAACTTCCTGATTCTGGGTTGCATGATACCGATTGTGTTGCATGTTACCAATTCATGCATGCATGTCAAATGTTAATAGTTTGATGATCTGATAGATCTATTTGTCTCTTTTTTAGCTCAAGAAGCTAACGAAGGTTTAAGCAACAAGGGGAAAAGACCTACTAGGTAGATTATTATGTTAGATTTTATGGTGAGTTCCTTCTTACTTCCATGTGTTACAAATTATTTTGCGATATAAACTGTGCAACGTAATTTTGTTGTGTTTGGTTAATTGATTTGTTCATATGTCGATGTACACCATCCTTGTTGTACGAGCTCAGTACCATCTATATGTGAACTATGATGTGTGATGGAGGTGAAGAAGATATGTTTGTGATGCCTCCGATAGGACAACTATATTGCAAATCAGACTGGCAGATCACAAGAAAACATGCTTAAATGAACATAAATGATATGAGGAGTTAAGGATGTTTGTGCATATGAATACGTCTGATCAATATGTTTCTGATTCTGAATTCTGGGTTTGAGGCTAGCACAAGGATGGGTTTGTTGGAAAAAAATCCAATTTAAAAATAGTTTTCTTGCACGGTGAAAAATTATAATTTTGAAGATCGACTTGGCTTGTGATATTTATAGCAATAAACCTTAACTGAATTCATACCTCTATTTTTGGATAAGCGGATCCTTGATATTTTTCGAATTTTAATCAAATGATCTTCTCTGTTATTCTCGTACCACGAACTACTTCGAGTGTGGGCTCTAACCAATTGAATCAAAACATAGAACTAGAAAAAGTTTTCCTTTTGGGGTGAAAATAGAAATTCTCTATTCTTTAATAGAAATCGATAAAATTCTTATTATGAAAAATATGTTTATAAGTTGAGAATAAATTCTCTCTATTTTTTAGTAGAATAACAATCTCTCAAAAGTTCTATTAATAGCTTTATCGGTGCTATCTATTTATAGGAAGAGAAGGTAGAACTCTTATAAAGTTGTAGATGTTTATTTTAAAGAGAAAAACAACATTCTACATAAAGTAGGAGAGGGGTGAACGACTCATCCTTGTATTTCTACTAGAGTTGCTACCCCCTTCATGTTATATAAGGGGTTTTGGGCCTCTCTCACCTCGGGTCCAATTATGAGTACTTCTTGGGCCTTTTTGACTTAGTACTTTGTAATATAATGATCCAACCCAATTTAGTTTTCCTATTTCCCAAATTTTTACTCTAATTTTACCTTAATAAAAATTTGATGACTTTATCTCTGGTAAAATTTTGAGAAAATTAGTTCAATATGTTACAACTCAACATGTTCACTATGACCAAATGATTTATTTTCATTTTCAGGCTTCAAAACAATTTAAAAACATAAACTCATTCTTACATCATTTTCTAAGTAATTCTATATAGGATTGTAAATTTCCATTTTCATTTTCTGAAACCTACATTCATTTCCAAATAATTCCATTTTTCCATTTCGGAGAAAACCATGATCATTCCTGAATGTTTCCCATTTTTCTTTTTCTATTCATTCTATTCATTTTTATTCAAACACACAATTCATTTATGGTTTCAACAAGCTAACGGAGTGACTGGTTGGACATATGAAGTTGAGGCTCAAATGATTTATAATTAAGTTGCGACTTTTCACCTATTAATTATAAACTCATTTAATCATGAAGTCATTCCACTATAGTATCGTGACTAAGCTCTCTCAAACGACATACCATTACGAAAGCAACTACTTAGTGCTCGTCCAATGACCTTGTCATTAGTGTGTTACCCTCGTAGGATATCTGTAACATCCGGGATTATAGCCTATGCATTAGTATGTCTTATGTGTTATGGATGTGATGTGTGCATTTTTAGAATCTTGGAAATGTAAAGAAATGACATGGAAATGTAAGGAAATGTCTTGTCTTGGAAATGTAAGGAAATGACTTGGAAATGTAAGGAAATGTCTTGTCTTGGAAATGTAAGGAAATGACTTGGAAATGTAAGGAAATGTCTTGTCTTGGAAATGTAAGGAAATGTCTTGGAAATGTAAGGAAATGTCTTAGAAATGTAAGGAAATGCTTTAGAAATGTCAAGTTTAAAGTTTAAAAGAGGGACATGAAGCAAGGTGGTCTTAAGAGAAAATGTATGTGAAATATGACATACAAATAGCCTTGGTAAAATGGCTACAAGGCGCCACTTAAGGGCCTAGCAAGTGACGCCACATACATAGGCAAATGGGCCAAGGATCGAGTCGCATGGGAAGCAAATAAAAGAATTTTATTTTTGCTATAAGGAGCAGAGAGGTGGACGGCATTAAGGCTCTTAAAAGAGGAGTTTTATTCTCTTTAAAATTCGGCAAATAGATAGATAATGATGGGTTATTATTAGTATTATTTTTATTAAGAGATAAGAGATAATTGATGGATTAAGTTCTTTTAATTTGAATATATTGATAATTAAAGAGATAAAGCTATCAAAATAGAAGAGTGGTGGCCAAGTAAGGGAGTCTTGGCCTAGTAATTTCGGCAATAAAAGGAAAAGGGAGGCCATTCTGCATTATTTTCTGTTCTTGAAAGCCTCTGCCGATTTCTCTCTGCCATTATTCTCTTTTCTCTTAAACTTTGTCAAGCCAAAAACTCAAGAAATCATTGTCGAATTCTTCATATTTCTCTTCTCACCTTTTTGTCCCATTCTACTTAGGCCGAATCTCTCCCTCCCAAAGGCCCATCTTTGTCGAAATTCTTAGATCAAAATACCTTAGTCGCCGAACCTTTGTAAGTTACATCTCTTTTCTCCATCAAGTCTCAAAGCCGAATACTTCTGTGGTTATAAACATAGGTGCTGTCGATTTCTTCAGTGAAGGTAAGATCCAATTCGGTTTTCATTCTTTTTCTATTAGGCTTATCGAAATCTGAGATCTAATCTCTACTGTTGCTCTATGGTCGACTACAAGGAAGGAGAAGTTCTTTTCCCGAGGGTACACCATAGGCCGCGTGTTCTCTAGTTATTCGGTGAGTTTCGGGACTTAAAATCCACAAGGTAAGTGTTTATAGCATTCGGCCAAGGCCATGTTTGGTAAATAGATGTGTTTCATTAATTATTCAAAAGCCGAAACTAGTCTATTCGAGTAATCTAGTGATTGCCGATTTCAAGAAAGAAGGATACAAAGTTTCCGGCATTTGATTAGACATCAATCGGCACCAAGGTAAGTTTTAAGTTACAACAATCCTAATAGGATTTGGTTTTATGGCCGAATGGTTTTTATTAAATTAGTAATTGATTAATCAAATGTAGGGATTAAGGATCTAAGCGGTAGATCAGATTACGAGATCTCAAGGAATTTGTTAAGCGAATCAGGTGTGTACCCTACACTAATTCTTAATAGGTTTTATGGCTATGTCTAATTAAAATATGTGATATTAAGAATAAGAAAGTGGCTAAGGTACCATGTTAGGGTACTAAGTACTCAGGTACGTTTCCTACTCCTACTAGGAATATGAAATATGTTATTTGTAACATGAGAATAAGAATGTGAACTTTGGCATATTAATGCATATTACAAAATGGGGCATATGGGTTATTGAAAGGGGAAGTGAATGTGGTGACCTAAGACCACGAACACGGTGACCTAAGACCGTGGTATCTCGAATGTGGTGACCTAAGACCACGATGTCTGAATGCGGTGACCTAAGACCGCGATATCTGAATGTGGTGACCTAAGACCACAAATGCGGTGACCTAAGACCGCGATATGGAGTGTAGCGGAAGGAGGGTCGACTTAGTAGTCCCCACGGTACAGGTTGGTACGGGGGAGTGTAGCGGATGGCTTATTAGGTTTGGGTTTGGTAATGCATCATAATTTGTATGCTATGATATGAATGTGTAATATTTGTTATGCCTGATTCTATTATGATTTAGTGTTATGTACACATTGAGTCTATTGACTCACCCCATTGAGGGACCATGTTTCAGGTGATGAACTTGTGGTGGCCATGCTCAACATGAAGTTTTTATTTTTATGGACTATCAATTTTTAAGTACTCTGAATTATTTGGATTTATTTGATATAATAAGGCCGTAAGGCCATAGTGCACTATTTTATTTCTGTTTTTATTTATTATGTTACGAAATTTTTATTTAGTTAAAGATTAAGTAATTCATTTTAAATGTATTCTATATGTTTTATCACCTAAAATCTAAAAGGGTTTTCATTATAAAACGATTTTGTTTTCTACTCGAGCCCAACCCAAAACAATATTTCTTTCAAAACACACTATTTTCCCAAAGTAACAAAAAAACTTTGAACCGGTTTACTTGAGGAACATACCAAATCTGGTCAAAGCTCGTGGGCCGGGTTTAGGGTGTTTCAGTTTGGTATCAGAGCCCAGTTTCAAACCCTCTGCCTAGAGGTTTAAGGCCCAAAACGTTTTCAAAGCGAGCCCAAATGAGTTTTATAAAAATATTTTTGGAAATAAGTAGGTTTTTCTGGCATGGCACCCAATTCTCCAACCCGCAGTCCACCAGGTAAGTACCCCTATCTATTGTGTGATTTATGCTATGAATTGTAGAAGGGTAGGAATGGAACGTAGAGTAGAGAATAAGTACTTGAACCCTAGGACTAGTTACCCCAACACTTACATAAGACTTAATGCCTAATTAAACAAACCTATGACTAGTCGCCGAGTTAAGGTGTGGTAACCCTTGTGCGCATGTCTAGGATTGGATCCGGAAGAGCCTGGTACTTAAGCAGTCCTAGTGACTCACCTCCTCTTCGCAGGAATCCTACCTGGTGCGTAGCTACGGTTCACCCTAACCATGAGGACTTATTCATAGGCTAAACCCAATAACTAAAACCCGAAAGGGAACTAGCCGTGTTTTTATAAAAACCCTAGTTTTAAAACTCTTAAAATTACCCTTTTTAATTTGAGAGAACAATTTTTACAAAATTTTTCGAAAAATTTCCGATTTGTAGAATTACAAAAAGACCCCTAGTGGTAAAATTATAAAAATGCCCTTGGTTTATGAAATTCCCAAAATACCCACAGTTCTAATCAAAATTTTCATTACTTTATAAAATGTCCAAAAACCCTAATTTGCAAAAATATCAAAAATTCCATGATTTTAGAAAATTACAAAATTGCCCCTAACTTACAAAATTACCAAAATGACCCTGATTTTCAAAATTTTTGCAACACTACCAATTTGGAAAACAAATTCTCAAAAAGAACCCCCAAGTTTTATAAATTTTGAAATACCCTAGATTTATTAAGATTTATAAATTTACCCTGGTTAATTACCGAAATACCCCCGAAATTTCAAAATTACCGAAATACCCCCAGGATTTTAAAATTACCAAAATACCCTTATTGACAAAATCACCAAGGAACTTTATTTTGACAAATTACGAAAATACCCCTGTAGGACAAATGACGAAAATACCCCTGGGATAGGAACGGACAGAAATATGTGATATTAAGAATAAGAAAGTGGCTAAGGTACCATGTTATGGTACTAAGTACTCAGGTACGTTTCCTACTCCTACTAGGAATATGAAATATGTTATTTGTAACATGAGAATAAGAATGTGAACTTTGGCATATTAATGCATATTACAAAATGGGGCATATGGGTTATTGAAAGGGGAAGTGAATGTGGTGACCTAAGACTACGAACACGGTGACCTAAGACCATGGTATCCGAATGTGGTGACCTAAGACCACGATGTCTGAATCACGGTGACCTAAGACCGCGATATCCGAATGTGGTAACCTAAGACCACAAATGCGGTGACCTAAGACCGCGATATGGAGTGTAGCGGAAGAAGAAGGGTCGACTTAGTAGTCCCCACGGTGTATGCGAGTTGGTACGGGGAGTGTAGCGGATGGCTTATTAGGTTTGGGTTTGGGAATGCATCATAATTTATATGCTATGATATGAATGTTTAATATTTGTTATGCCTGATTCTATTATGATTTAGTGTTATGTACACATTGAGTCTGTTGACTCACCCCGTTGAGGACCATGTTTCTGTGATGAACAAAGAATAGACCTGACAGCGAGAACTTGTGGTGGCCATGCTCAACATGAAGTTTTTATTTTTATGGACTATTAATTTTTAAGTACTCCGAATTATTTGGATTTACTTGATGTAATAAGGCCATAAGGCCATAGTGCACTATTTTATTTTTGTTTTTATTTATTATGTTACGAAATTTTTATTAAGTTAAAAGTAATTTACTTTAAATGTATTCTATATGTTTTATCACCTAAAATTTAAAAGGGATTTTCATTATAAAACGATTTTGTTTTCTACTCGAGCCCAACCCAAAACAATATTTCTTTCAAAAGACACTATTTTCCCAAAGTAACAAAAGAACTTTGAACTGGTTTACTTGAGGAACATACCAAATCTGGTCAAAGCTCGTGGGCCGGGTTTGGGGTGTTTCAATATCATTGATCTCTTTGAGATAATATCCGTTCTCCCAATATGATCCTACTTTATCTCATGGTAACTATTACATCTTCCTTCATGAAAATTCAATTATTATCAAATAGTGATCAAGTCATCCATCACAAAGACAGACGACCCATGGCCACGTTTACTTTTCACCAAACATGTAATGAAAATGAGTGGATATCGTTTACCTATGTTTTGGGCTATGAATTTCATTGTTGTGAATGACGCTACATACTACAAAATTCGTACACCCAATGCACCAGCTTGCGATTCCTTAGCTATTTTAACTCAGGCTTTTACTTACATCAAAGTGTACGAGTCACGCATACATAGTCCGCCATCCACTCAGGATTTAGGTATGCCATACTATGAACGCCACAAGTGAATAAATCCATAAACAGATCCAGGATCTATTTTGCTTGGGTTCTGTCCAATGTATTGTTAGTGTAGTCAGTTACATCTATGTCTCTATCTTTTAGGAGTCATCCACTCCGATGCCCAAGATAATGGATCTCCCCAATTGGATTTGATAGACGACATATTAGTATTTCAATCGGTTTGCTCATTTCTGATTAGACTAAGGACATGTTTAGGTCTGTCTACTAATACGTGTTATCTTTCTGTACTACTATTTGAACACGTAATACCGCTTAATATTAGTTAAACATTCAGACAACCAATGAGCAACATTTGCTTCTATTTTACTTTGCTTGCAAAAACCATGTAAGGACAATAATACAAAGTATATTAATTTAATTCATGAATAATTTTATTACTCAATCTGTTCAGAAAAATTACAAGTGTACTTAGTCGAAAATACTACACTCAAGGTTGGATGTGAAAATCGTTTAGTTATATAATTTATAGTTAAGTTGGCAAATAGTGACCGCCAATGCGTCTTGTTAATTTGGCGTGTTGGGTTTGTCTAAGATATGTGAATGTCATTGGGCATATTGTGAATAGTACGGCTAAACATCTCTGAAAGGTTAAGTTTTATCATGGGTATAAATGCTCGTCTACCAAAAATATCTCTGTAGATTGTTGTATTTCCTTCATTTATGGAACTCACAAGTTCTGTAATATCCCTGATTTATGGCTTATGCATAATTGCTTAATTTTATGAAGTGGCATGCCTATGTGTGTTTGAATGTGTTTTATGAATTTTTAGAACTTTAGTGTGCAGGAGAATACCCTAGAAGTTATTAGATTTTAAATCTAAAAGAGGAAGCTAAGCATGGTGGCTTTAAGAAAATTTGTAGGGGAGATACGACACAAAAATCAGCCTGTTAGAGTGGCTTGGAGGCGCCACTTAGGGCCTTAGTGTGTGACGCCATATGCAAGGTGCATGGGCCTAGGTTCGAGTAGCACAAACAACATTATGGGATTTTTTTTTATTTTCGGCAAGGAGGGGAGGTAGTGGACGGCATGGGGACTTTGAGAAGATGAGGATTAGGCTTTTAAAATTTCGGCTAAAGTAGTAGATAAATGAGGATTTATTTTGAATAGATAAAAGAGAGAAAAGAGGAGAAAAACGAGGAAGTTGATAAGGGGATGTGTATGGCCGGCCTAGGGACTCTTTTGAAGTAATTTTCGGCTAAGCTAGTAAAAGGGGATAGCCGAACTTCATTCAACACTTTTGCCTCTCTTTCAAGTACTCTTTTCTCTCCAAGCTATCAATTTCTTCTTCTTTTTTCTTTTATCTGTTCTAGCCGAAATCTCCTTTCCCCTATTTTCACCATTGCTGTAACCCCTACGGTTTCATACCTCTTCTTTTGTGTCCCTTGTGGGAGCCGAATCCATAACCCCTTGCTACTCTTTTCAAGAGTCGAATATATTTATAAGGTACTCCTAGCCGATTGTTCATTCAACACTTAAGTCGACACTTTTTGATCAAACATCTAGCCATAGCCGAATACTCTGTAGATCAAAGCAAGGGTGCCGTCGACTGTGGTATTAAGGTAAGAGCAATTGATGTTCAATCTCTTTTAGCCGAAATCTAGGAACTAATCCTCTTGTTGTCTCTTGGCCGAAATAATAAAGGAGGTTCCGGGATTCTGCTATTGTCGACTATAAGGGAGGAATCTTTCAGGACTTTTAAAGATCAAAGGTAAGCTATGGATGATATTCGGCCATAGGCCATTTTACTGTGATTTAATGTTAGGTTGGATCTAACATGTGTCTGTAGGGATTTCGACAGATACCCTAATTAAGAAACGATTTCAGAATTTGATTCATCAAGGTAAGGGTATGAGTGTTCGGCCTAAGGCCACTTCCTAATACTTTTGGTGTAGAAGTTGATTCTAACAGTGGTTAAGCAGGGTATTTCGATAACTCCCTAATCAAGTGGTTGTTTTCGGGAAATAAGATTCACAAGGTAAGTGAATCTGATATTTGGCCAAGGCCCTATTTCGCGATTTAGATCTGTTTCTTTATTATTCAAAAGCCGAAAACTAACCTGTGAAGTGATTTGATGCTAGCCAATTTCAAGAAAGAAATACTACAAGGTTTCGGGATTTGATTAGTCATCAAATCGGCAACAAGGGACTAAGATCTAACGCATTAGATCGGGCTTTCGGGATTTGAGTGAACTTGTTAAGTAAACCAGGTGTGTACCCCACTCTAAGCCTTAATAGATTTATGGCTATGTTTTAATAAATGTGTAATAAGAATATGTAAAATGTGGCTAAGGTACCATGCAATGGTACATAGTACTCAGGCACGTTTTCCTACTCCTACTGTGAGTATATTATGATCTGTTATGGCATATGTGAAATTATAAGAATGTGGATAAGGGATATGACATGGCTTATGCACATTTGTATGACATGGGGCATATGGGTGATTATGAAAGGGGAAGTGAATGTGGTGGTTTTATACCACAATATCTGAATGTGGTGGCTTCGGTCACATTATCTGAATGTGGTGACTCATGTTACAAATATTTTATCTGGTGGCTATGCCACGAATTTTATAAGGGCGATGAGCATGTCGACTGTAGCGACTGCCTTCGATGATGTGTAGCGGATGGAGGGTTGACTTAGTAGTCTCCACGGTGTGCAGGTTGGTACGGGTGATGTGTAGCGGATGGTATCTAGGTTTGGGTTCGGGTTTGCATCATTGTATTTAATTATATGCTTATGTATGAATTGTTGTGCCTAAAATCGTTGGGACTTAGTGTTGGTTGTACACACTGAGTCTCAGATGACTCACCCCGTTGTGGGAATATTTTTCAGTGTGACGCCGATGATGGACCAGGGCAGCGGGAGCTTAGTGGTGGCCATGCTCAGTGCGGGATTTTGTTTAATTTTGGACATGTTATATTTTAAATACTTTGGATTTATTTCGGGTTTTAAATTGTGATGTAGTAAGGCCATAGTATGAACAGTTTTATGCATGTTTTTTTTATTTGAATCTATTATGTTACGAATTTTTATCAAATTAAAGATTAGGTAAATTTATTTTAAAAATAAACTCTAAATGTTATGGACACCCTAAAACAAATGGTTTTCAATGTAAAATAAACTTGTTTTCAACTCGAGCCCAACACAAAGTAAAATTTCTTTCAAAACCATCCGAATTTTCCAAAGTAATCAAAAAGTTTTTGTATCATGCATGACCTTTTGGGGGTGGCGTGTAGATCTACTTAGTAATCAACTTGTATATGTTTTACCACTTTTTTCAAGATACAATTTAATGAGAATCTTTATTAACTCTTGATATATGCGTTTAATCTAATATATTATGTTCCATGAATTGTCTTGTTGGCTTATACGCCAAATGATTTTTGAATGTTGTTTTAACCACCAACGATGCACTTGAAGCTATTGTATAGGAATAACCCATCTTACATTATATATAACCCTATAAACTTTTATAAGGCCTTCATTAGATGTTTGTTTAAACACATTTCTGTTGGCGTATTACTATTTTATTTATTATACTGGGGTATACGCCAAGACCTCAAACTTTTAAAAATTTTCAAAGTGTTTTTGTTAAACCCAAATGGTCTTACATTGTGATATACCATACCCAGATTTAGAGATCAAGTTAGGCGTGAGTGTAACAAGGCTATCCGCAACTTTGGCTTGCACTGTTCGTCATTTTGATTTGCACTTTGGACCGTCCGCCATTTTGGCTTACATTTGGGTTGTCCACCACTTTGGTTTGCACTGTCTGCCATTTTGGCATGCACTTTTGCACCTTGTCAAGTGAGAGAGCTGTTGCATGGATGGCCAATTTCTAACGCTCCTCATTGGCTTCGATGTTGCAAATATCGATTTGGTTTCTCTTGCAGCTTCTTTAAAATTTGCAGGCTCCAACAATGATAAATCACATCTATGATAAGCTTCAATAATAGGCCTGGTGCCTTTAATAAAAAGGTCATCAAAGTCTTCATCTTCAACTTCATTTTCAACTTTATTCATCTTTTCAACCAAATCTATTTGACTAATGTTATTTATCCACTGAACTGGTATAGGCTCTCAAGGCCACAAAGTTTCAATCCAGCATAAAACTTCTATTATTCATTGAGACTATCACAACTTCTTGTCCTAGTGAATCAAATATGGTACAACATCTATCTTTAAAAACAACATTGTATTTCCTTTCAAGCAAATGACAAATGCTAAGGAGATTATAATCTAACCCAGGAACTAAAAGCACATCTGTAATTATTTTAGTACCTGTTGGAGTTCTGACCAACACATCTCTTTTTCCTTTAGCCTCAATAAACTGACCATTTCCAATTCTGACTTTTGAAATGCAACTTCTATCAATCCACTTGAAGATGCTTTCATTTGAAGTCATGTGGTTTGTGCAACCATTGTCAATCAACCAACTCTTGTTAACTTTGCTGCTTGAAACAAAACAAGAGGCAGTGAGCAGATGTTCCCCCTGAGCTTGACTTTTATCAGCAACCTAAGCTTGAATATGGTCTTGTTGCTGTTGTTGTTATTATTGCCCCTTATTCTTGCATACCTTCTATATATGACCAAATTGTTTACAACTTCTACACTGAATATCTAGCCTGAACTAACAATACCTTGTCAGGTGATTGGTCTTCTTGCAATGAGAGCATGGTGGATTTTTCTCCTTTCCACCATCTCTCAAACTCTTCTCTTTCTTGTTTGTCTAGGCTTTTTTTCCTTTGTTGTTTGAGGAGCTCAAGCTTTCCTTTTTTTCTTACTTGAAAGGTTCCTTCAGTGTGCCTCTCTTCTCTACTTGCTTTTCTTTACTCTTGAACATATAGTGCATTGATCAACTCTGGTAGAGAAATTGCTAACAGGTCCCTCGAGTCATCAAGAGAGGAAATATTTGATTCATACCTCTCTAGAAGTGTGGTTATGACTTTCTCAACCACCCTACTATCATTGAACTGGTCTCCAAACAATCTAATGCTATTGACCACTATCATAATTCTATCTACATATTGATTTACTATGTCAGCCTCCCTCATCTTCAAGTTCTCAAAATCTCTCCTAATATTAATGAACTGTTGTTGCCTAGTCTTATTCGAACCTTAAAACTCCTCATTTAGCTTATCCAAAGCTCTTTGAAGTCTTACAAGCCATAATCCTAGTGAAAATCACATTTGAAACATCATTTTGTATACACGACATCGCATTGTACTTCTTAGCACAATCATCACTATGTTGCTTGATCTGTGCTATGGTAGGATTCGCCCTCAACGGTGGTGGTTCAATATTGACATTCACTAACTCCCACAAGTCAAAAGCCTAAAGGTAGGTCTTCATCTTTACTACCCAAATATGGTAGTTTTCACCATTGAACACAAGTGGTGGAGGAGGTGAAAAACTTGTTAAAGACATTTTGTAGTAACACAAAGAAAAAAATTACTCTCAAAGATTAAAGACTTTGATACCAATTGCTGGGATTTTGAGCAAAGAAAAAAGAACAAGAGTTGTAATCAAATCTGACTTACTATATTTTCACTTATTCACATTTTTCATCACAAGTTATACTATATATAAAAGTTTTTCCTCACCAAAAACTCAACTAATCCCACTAAAATAGACTTGAAACTCGACAAACATTGCTTGTACACAAAATAAATTAACTAGACATGTCATTCAACACCTAAACACATCACAAATCTTAACAACTATGATTTGGTTTTATCCAAAACTAAAAAACAAACACACACTCATCATTGGTAACGTGCATAAAAAACATTCTCATGTTATACGCGGCTTGCGCTTCGCTTTATCGTAGAGACTGACTCATTTGTTAGATTGCTCGTCACATTTGCGAATTCTTGGATTACCCACCATTTTGGCTTGCACTTTGGACTATCTGCCACTTTAGCTTGCATTGTCCATCATTTTGGCTTGCACTTTGGACTATCCGTCATTTTGGCTTGCACTTGGACTATCCATCACTTTGGCTTGCATTGTCCACCATTTTGGCTTGTACTTTTTCATCTCGTCAAGTGAAAAAGCGACTGCATGGATGGCCAATTTCTAACAGAGACATATTAAAGTTATATTTTCTCAACATCTTTCTCTTCCTTTGATGTTGAGTCTCTAGAGGAGTACCTTTATTAGTGCTTTTAATTAGACTTAGCACAACAAGGGTCAACAGGGCAGTGATGGAGAAATAAACATGGATGAGGGTGGAGTATCGACAATCAATGTAGTAAAGATGCTAAGAGTAGCAATAATTTACATAGTAGTAGCTAGAGGAGTAGTTATTGGTATTGTCTTGGTTGGCCTAGTAGTAAGTGCAAACCCCATTGCCAACTTTTTTCCATTTTGCAAATAAAGTATCCTTCTTATCCAACTCTTGAGGAGTGTTGTATCGATCAAACCTTTCAATTTCCATATCTGCAAAAAGATATAAAGTGATAAGTAGATGGAAAACAAAATTCAACCCTAATCATAATAATTGAAGCATCTCTACACACTAAAACCCTTAATCCTTAGAAAATTCCTTGACGACTAAAGGACTTGTGCCCTTTTTTACCATCGAAGGCACTGAGTCAAGGTAACTATCATTGTTAACCTCCTAATCTAGATAACCATTCTCCTTATTTGGAAAAATGTTAGCAAGAACATTAGTAAGTACCTAGAGGACCTCTTCGTTTTGAGGAAAACTAGCGACGTCATTAGGCGACATTGGGTGAGCCACCTTTCGCATTTTAAACACTTTGCAGGAGGTAGGATCATATACCCTATGCTTCATGGAAGCTTGCATAAGTAATGTTGTATCTTTATTTTGCTTCTTAAAAGCCTTTCTCTTGGGGCAACCACCAAGGAACTCAATAAAATCCTTTAGGCTCCTCTAACATGCATGTGATCATTTTACCAACATCATTAGTAGCTCTAAACGACCAACCTCTAGTTTGAGTAGGCTTTCCCAAGACATCTAGTTGGTCTTTAAAGTTATCAACATCGAATGAAGCCACGCCAGTTGGGTTCCTCTTCTTTAGAAGTGTACCTAAATGAGGTTTAACTTCAGCAAGTCAACAAAGGCGAAGCAGAACCTTACCTTGCAACGATTGTATTGTTCTTGTGCAATATTATCTTCTAAGTTGGGCACCCAACTTAATTTTTAAGTAGTTGTTGGCCAATGAAGCGATGCCAGGGTAAAGGCCAACAATCATACCCTTTAAGGACGTTTTCCATCTCAAAACAATCGCAGAATAATCCTTAATCCTACTATGATTAACTTAAATGATAAATGGTCACAATTATAAACTTTACATTTTCCTATAAAGCACCTCGTCGTCACAAAATAATAATTTCAAAGAAATTCACTTTATAAACTACTCTTTGAGAAAGGGGAGCAGTTGTTATACCCTTCATGCTTGAAGACCCACACCACTGGGAGAGTCGCCATAATGCAATCAAGTACAACCGTAATATCCAATCCAATTTCATTAATGGTTTCAACTTGCCAAGTTCACCAACTTCACATAAAGAGTACATCTAAACTATTCACTAACTTTGGTTTAAATTAGACTCTACAAAAAGAACAATCATGATAAGAAAGACCCACTCTAAACCCCTTTTTATTATTATTATTATAAATACTCAATCTTCCAAAACCACATAGATAAACAAAATTACTAACCATCACTTTGTTAGAACACCATCCCAAACCTTCGTAGCTCTTTACACTATGCACAATCAATATAAACGGTCCACTTCACTTACTTGTACATCTTAATTGTTATAACAAAAAGATTCATTCAATTTTGAACCTCTCCCAAATTGGATTTTACAAAGATTTTTCATTAAGCCCAAGATTTTTCATTAAGCCCAGCATTATTCTCAAAATGGTATTGATTTTAACTAGAGGTGTGCATAGGCCAGGTTTGGGCCGGGCTCAACTAAAAAGTTAGGCCCGTTTGCTAGGCCCGAGCCTATCCCGACCCGAAAAATGGGCATCAAATTTTGCCCAAGCCCGAGCGGATAAAAATGTTAAAACCCGGGCCTGGCTCGGCTCGCCCATATTAATTTTTATATTATTTTTATATAATTTTAAAAAATATATAATACATTAAAAATACTAAAAACATCCAAATAAATATTTCCCAACAAATTGAAGATAAATATTAAAAAATATGTATACTTAAATAACACTAACATAGATGCAATTTAACAAGCAAAAGCCTCTAAAATAATAACAAAATTAACAAATTTATTTAAAATAATAACAAAATAACAATAAAATAAGTTTTATATAATATTCAAACAATAACAACAAAATAGTAGCAACATAATAGTAAAATGGTAGCAAAATAGGGAGAAAACAATAAGAAAATAATATTAAAAAATAAAAAGAAAAATATTTTTTTTTGTCCTTTAGTGAATTCAGGTCGGACCAAGCATGGGCTAAAAATGCCTTACCCGAAGCCCGACCCCTTTTTTAAATGGGTCTTATTTTTTTTGTCCAAGCCCATTTTTCGGACTTATATTTTTGCCCAAATCCTCTCATATTTCGGGCGGACCTTCAGGCCAGGTCGGGTGACCCGACTCATGAACAAGTCTAATTTTAACTAATAGCTAGCATTAGAACCCAACATACGCAGGGGCTTTTAAATTTTTAATAAAATTAATTATTTTTAAAATTATTTCTTATAAAATAATATTAATTCTTTAATCAAAATTTTTATTTTTAAAATGAAGTAATAATATATTTTAATTATGAAATTAAATTTATGATAATTATTAATAAATTGGGTACAAATTATGCATCATTTAAAAACAAAACAATAATTAATACACGTTTTCCCAAATAAATCATGTTTAAAATCTAAATCGCTGTGCGAGTGAATATATGCATTGTTCTTTTAAAATATATTATTTAAACTAAAAATAAAAATAATTAATAAATAAACATAACATAGCTATTGACATAAAAAGTTAATTAAAATGTAGCGTAAATAAAAGTAAATAAATATATTAAAATACACATAAAGCATATCGATACATGAATTATATAGTTGTTGGAATTAAATAAGATCCAATAGTTAAATTGGGAAATGGTAGTTGAACCGATTCAATAAATAATAAAAACATAGAAGAAGATTGAATTGGCATAAAACTAGTTAAAAAGTTGTTTGAACCGATTTTAAATAAATTTATATATTTGATTTAATTTTTATGATTTATAAATGAATGCTTATATTATTATTATTATTATTATTATTATTATTATGGATTTTTTAGAATTTTAATTTTTATAGTTATTGAACTGATTAAATCAAGGACTAATAGTTTGACCAGAAGTCAGAATTATAAACACTGATAAATTATTTCCACTTTTCTTTTTACACCAAGACAAAAGGTTAGTTCTTGAACTTGATAGCTTTCTTCACCTTGGTCTTTGAACCTTTTTTTATTTGCATTACTTTTTGTCATTGAATTTGGATTTCATTAAATTATGAGAACATAACACTTTAGATTATATCTAAACTTGATCATGGGTTGTGCAACTTTTCCAAGTCTGAATGTCCACTCAAAAAAGTGGACTTGAACAAAAAATAATGTTTTTTTTTTAAACGAGCCAGACCTCAGGTAAAAGTTTTTTGGCCTGATCTAGCCCAAATCACATGTCTATATATATTTTTTATATTTCCAATTTGTAGTGAAACATTTATTTTAATATTTTTAATGTATTTGATATATTATATTTTTTTAAATATGTTTTTATATAAAAAGTAATCTATAAAAAGTTATTACAGTCGGGCCAGGTAGGACTCGGGTTTAGCATTTCTAATATGGGTCGGTTTGAATAAATTTTAGGCTTATTTTTCGGGTTGATCGGCCTAAGCTCCACCCATGATCAAGTCTAATTATGCCACATCATTACTCAAAAAAAATACTTTTTTATATTTTTAGATTATATATATTTTTAACTTTCAAATGATGAAGTGACAATTTTAGAGTTTTATATCATCGCACTTAATAAAATCCAAATTTAATGATCAAATTGAAAAAAATTATCAAATTCTAACTAATTTGAAAAAAAAAATTAAAGATCAAATTAAAAAAACAAGCAGATTTAGGTATTTTCTTTTATCTCTTAATTTTGTTTTATTTTATATTACCTCTTATTTTTTCTAAATGAAAAAAAAAAAAAGTTATCGAACGTTTGAGAGTAGCACATCTACGGTGTTCACATCATCACTCACAAAATTTTACTTTTTGTAGATTTAAATTGTATATATATTTTTAACTTTTAAATGATGGAGTGTATCATATTATCACATTTAATCAAATCTAAATTTAATGATAAAATTGGCAAAAAAAAATTACTAAATTCCAACTAATATGGACAAAAAAATTAGAGACCAAATTTAGGGATTGAAAGTTGCTTTATTCTTATTTCTTTTCACTTTCTTACCCATTCTTTTTATTTATTTATTTCAAATTACTTGAAAAAAAGAAAAAAAAAACAGCTACCAACATTTGAGAGTAGCACATCTACTGAATTCATATGTTCTTTTTTTCTGTCTATGTTTGATATTCATGATTACTCCTTCCAACAAAATTGTTTCTAAATTCGAACTCCATTCTTATCTTAAAATTGCAATATGCTTTATCAATGCTTCTAACATTTACGAGCAATATCAATTTTCTTTTTAAAGAGATGTCAACATTTGAGAGTAACACATCTACTATACTCAATACTTTTTTTTTTTTTTTCAGTCTATCTTTGAAATTCGTGATTATCTCTTCCAACAAAATTATCTCTAAATTTAAACTCTATTCTTATTTTAAAAATGCTCAATACTTCCAACGCGCGACATCATAAAAGAGATGTCAACCTTTGAGATGAGGACTCATATGTGCTTTTTACATATATCATATTATGTTGAACAGATGTAGTTTCCAATCATCACAAAATTGAAAGAATGTATATACATTATCAATGAATCATTGTTCTATGAGATCAACCTCAATTGTACTGTCGCCCGTAATGCCATGGAAACTGAGAAAGAAAAAAGAATAATTTTTGGTTGGCTATTGGGTTTGAGTGGGTTTTGATTCCTTCTTTAGCATTAGTTTCCCTGATTCACTCCTTTTGAAAAGTTTCTCAACCAACTCGTCCCAGTTAGTCCCTCTAGAGCTTAACTCCGGTTCAGCTTTCGGGCTGTCTCCATTATTGGCTTTGGCAGCCTTTGCTTCCATTTCCTTGTTTTCAGTCGGTTCCTCGACTGTGGATACAGCATGAGGGATATTCAAACTGACAGCTCTTTCCAACGCATCTTTGTGTTCGTCCTCAATGGTCTGCAACCTCTCCAGTCTCTGTATTTTTGGGGGAACAGTTATCGTCTCAGATTTGTTCTCCCTCATAATCTGTAGGAACCAAGAAGTAAGCCATTTCTGGTAATCCATGATACAACTGAGAAGCTTAAATGTAAACCCAAACAAAGAACACTTGCCTCCAAAGCCTTTTCTGCTTCCTTTTCGATCCAAATTATTCCATGATCGGATGTTGCATTACATGATAACACAATGTGTTCAAACCTCCCATCGACAGGAATGGCTGTTCTGACTTCTGGAGGAAACCTCCCACATCTGCAGACTCAAATCACACGGTAACTTAACATAAAATATAGAGACAAACTCAATATAATCCAAGATAAAATTGTAAATAATATTGGTAACTTATCATTCAAGGAACAAGTATAGGTAGCGAAATTTTAAAACTCTTCAATAATGAAAATTCTTTTCAATATACGAGTAATATCCATATCCAACACTTATACCCTAGTCCGACTAACATAAAAGTAAACTATGAAATAGCTTCCTCACGTTTAAGTTGTGTGTGTTCAATGAACTTATTTTAGTAACAAGCATCCACATGGTAGCTCAAATTTATCCGAACTTCAATTTATGATATCAATTGATTGCTTCATAAGCAAGGAGCAAAATTATGTGACGGTCTCAATAGCTTTTAGCAATGTCATTGATAATGCATTCACTGACTAAGAGCAACTAAAGAACATAATTTTGACACGGCTTATTTTCTATGTAACAAATAGAAGTAAATTTGAAGGAGAAGAACAAAGGCAAAAACCCTGCAAGGGAAAAGGTTTTTGTATGTTTTCATCTTGCATGGCAATGAAGTCATCCAAATATACACAAAATGCGTCGGTCAATGTAAAGATGAAGAAGAAGCAAGAGAGTGAAAATATCGGTACCTGCAAAATTTTCTTTCGACGATATGGTACATCCGTCCAGGTGCGTAAAGTCTTCTTGGATCTTTAAGTTTTCTACCTTCTGGTATGAAGGTATCCCTCAAGCAAACAAGAAATAACAAGCAGGGCAAGCTGTCCAATGCATCAAGACCTAGTTTAAGGTATACTACTACTACTACTAATCGAAATAATAAAGCTCTAAGAGAATATCAATGAAAAGATGCAAAACACACAAACTAACCAGAAAATTGACTTGAAGATATCTTCCAAGGGGGTGGCTGTTCTAGGCAAGAAATCATCCTGGAAACCAATTATAATTTCATGCTGATAAGGAGATTGTTGACAATCAAAATTCACTGAATGGAGGTGATTAGGAAATGTCACTAATACCAACTCTTCATTTTTTTGTTGAAATATTAGTGTGCTTCCAAATGCATTAGACAAATTTAGAAAGAAAACAATTCTGAGTACAAAAAATAAGTAATCTCACCTGCAACACAATGGAGTGTATAACATCAGCATACTTGACAGCTAAGTTAAGTGACATACACCTGGCGGGCGCCAACGCATAGCACCTAAGCTTACTTCGGGGAATCCCACCCAATCTATCCCTGTGATTAACCACCAAGACCGTCATCAACGCCGCCACGCCTGACCCCAACGAATGTCCCACGAAAATCATCTGATATTCCCTCCCAGTCTCTTCCCAAATCCTCTTCAACGTCTCACTCTCCACGTTCAACAGCCAAACCGCCGATTTCAACAGCCCGTGATGGACATATCCTCCATCAAACATCTGCATCCCTAGCTTATTATCCAAAAGCAATTTATAATCACTTTCCTTGGCCAAGTTGAGTCCCCTGATTGCCATCACGATTTCCTTCCGGTCATGATCGGCGTAGATAAGGTAAGGCGGAGAACGGCCAAGGGTGTCTTCGTAGGTGACGCGTTTCAAGACCCAGTCAGGGTTGAGTCGGTAGCCGCCGTCGGGAGGGAACTGGGGGTTTCTGAGATCAGGTTCGTAGACAGCTAGGATTAAACGACAGACTCTGGGGACAGGTTCGAACTCGTCGGGGGTAGCTAACGGCCAGGTTTCACTGTCGTTTGAACCAACGTAGGTGCAGCGTCTCCATGCCCAACGCGAACAGCCAAGCAAGAGAACGCATTCGACACCGCAAGAGAGTGACATTTATGGTCGAATGAGAAAATTGGGTAACAGATTTTTGATAATCAATGGAAACAGAGGTGGGATTGTGAGGAGAGAAAGGAAGGGGAAAGAAAGCACATGGAAACTCAAAAGAAGGCTCGAGACAGCGAGGGTACACAAGTAGGGTAGACGACCATTTTTTATAAATATATTTACTTTAGGGGGGAGGGAATCTGGTTTTCAGACATATCCAAGCTGTAGTTTTCCTTTATAGTAGTTGTTTCGGTGATTCGGTCCTAAACCGGTTAGGCTGTCCTAAAGTCTCAGGGACGGGGACTTTTTGGACAAAAAATAATGTGGCATCGTCAAATTTTTTTTTTCCTTTTTCGGTCGAATGTCACCTTTTTTTTTTTTTTTTTTTTTTTTCATGGTCTAACGTCAAATTGTCAATCGAGTGTGATAAACTGGTAAAAGAAATTTCGTTGAAATCATGGATACAAAATTTTGAATTAATAATTAGTTTATTAAGAAATACAATATCTTTGGCCAAATATTATTTGATTTATTAACCAAAAAAAAAATTCAAATATAAATCTAGGATGCAAGTCTTTTTGGGTTCAATGTATCATACTTAACTCAAACCATAATCCAAACTTACTATTATATTAATATATTGTATTCAAACCATGATTCATGTGAAGCTTGGATTTAAAAAAAATAAAATTTGAAATCTTGAATGAATTTCTCAAAAATATCGAAAAAAAAAGTGTTTAGATAATTTTATCGAAAAATAATGAGAATATGTCGATTTTATGAAAACGATTCTAATTGAAATTGTTTTTCATGTGTAACATTTTAGTTAGGGTCAGAATTTTGTTTTTTTAATTAGGATTAGGGTTTAAGGTTTTTTAAGTAGAGTTTTGGATTGTTGGATTTTTGGGTTTAGAGTTCGTTTTTTTATATTTTTATTTTTTATATATTTTTTAAATTTTTATATATAATTTTCTTATAATTTTTTTAGCTGTAAAGTTAATAATTATTTAATTCGATTTTTAAAGGCATTATATTTACACCAATCGTATATTTTAATTATTTGAATTACAAAATTTAATTCACATCATAATTGAAACTCGAACTACTCGGTTTGATTAAATATTTCAGTGTATTATTTTCAAACATTGATATAGGTTCAGAAAATATATCCCGAGAATCTTAGGATATGTGATGGTTGAGTGGCTAAAAGTTTGGGTTGAAATTCTTAGAGAGAAAGCGCTTCACATAGGACTTTTTTCAATGCATGTAAGAGAAAAGCACTGAAAGTGTCTCCAACTGGACGCATTTTCAACTGATGTGGCAAGAAAATGCTTCCTGGTGGAGGAATTTTCAATGCTTTTATCTTACATGCACTTAAAAAGCGTCCTACGTGGAGCTCTTTCTCTCTAAGAATTTCAACTCCCACAAGCTCGGGAAAATTTTCTAAATCAATTGGCACTCAACCTTGGGTTTATAAAAGTAACCTATTTCATCATTGAGTGCCATAAGGCATTTATGAGCAAAGAAGATCAGAAAAAGAGAAGTTCGCACATAAGGCATAATTTGGAGCTACCACACAATTTGCATAAAGTAATGATTGTTTTTTGTTGTTCATATTTAATTACGACACTATTTCTCTACAGGACTTTTTTTTTTGTTTCAAACATGTGGAATATGTTATTTTGTTGAAAATGAGTAGACAAATTAATACTATCGTTTATTACGACGATGAAGTGCGTGACATCGGGAGCGGGTCGTTTTTTTTATCAGAGAACACATCGTTATTGGATTTTAACTAAAACATACAATTGTCCGAACTTCAGACAAGAATTAGGTGGAAAATCGTCGGATCCAACCAGATGTGAGTATCGTCCCTTAAATATCGATTTTGTGCTTCTATCGACCTCGTTAGATATGACGCTTTCGATATTTGAGGTGCGAGGGGGTTAGAGGGGATTGTGCAAATGCACATTAACAGTGGATCACCATTTCTCAAGTTATATGCAGAGTTTGCAAGGACAGATGAAGGCCTTGGAGGTTGACATATGTTCCTGTTCAAGAGGCCATAATGGAAGAATAAGTCGAGAGTCCAATAACACATTTGTGCGGTGGGTTCACCAGTTTGTTAGAAAGTTCCCATTATGATATCTTGGAATCATCAATAGGAAGACACTCATTTGTTTCGGCCCTAGATGTCAACAGCAACAGGGGAAACACCGAACAGTCGGGTTTTGGTGGTAACACGAAATACTGGACCATTGCATGACACTAAATTGGTGGTTTTGATTTGAACTTTAGTAAGCCAATGTTCAATGCTGGGAACACTTACAGGGGAATGATATCAAGTTCCAACAGTTGGCAACCAATAGTTGATTTTGGCTGTTTCGACAACTACACAAGAAGGGATGATGTACTCCCTATGGCGTCCACCGTCGAGGGGACATCCAATCTTGGAGATGTTGGTGGGGTTGAGAATGAAAAGGGCACTGACTCTGATACCGATCCAATTCGGGAGCCTGGTGCCAATGGATTAGAAATTGTATTTGTAACATCCCGAAATTGGGCCTAGTAGGATTGGGCCCAATGGGCCTTAGGCGTACTAGCGTTTAAAATTTTTGAGAACGGCATTAATGCAAGTTAGATTTATTAGGTAAGTGATTTTGGAAGGTTATAGGGCTTCTATGAAGTCCCGGGATCAAACTTTGGCTTTGGGGAAATTTTGGTTTTAGGTGAAAAAAACCCTGGAAGTTGGCAGGTAGGCCTTAAGAATAAAATGTGGAGGAAAATGACACAAGTGGAGTGTGTGGTGTAGTGGCAAAGTGACGCCACATAAGAGACAAGGAGGTGACGCCACAAGGAAGGAAGGAGGTCCAAGGTTCAAGTCTTGGCTTTTGCATTTTGGTTTTCTTTTTACTTGGACCTTAGAATTTGGCTATAGATATATATTTAGTTGCGCATGGTTTAAGACACAAGAGGAGCTTGTGGCCAAGTGGTTAGCGGCGTGGATTATATTCCAAGGGAGCCTGGGTTCGAATCTCATGACAAGCAATGGAGTATTTATTTTGCGAATTGGACGGCAAGAGTTTCAGTTGAATTTAAACTCTAGGGATCCCACATCGAAAAGATACAAAGAAGGAAGGTGAAGAGCTAGCTATATAAAGAGCATTCCAGGAGGAGAGTTAACATACCTTGGTGGGCGTTTGGGCACAGGAGTGGTCGCAGCGCGGTTTAACACCAGACTCCTATTAGGTGTGTAACTTTCTCTACTCTAGCTGTAGAGCGGCAAATGCCGAAGTGCCGATCAAGGCAATAGTAGCCACACGAGCGTGCGAGCGCACGTGTAGGGCTTCGACGCGATAGTTGAGGCCATCAGTAGTATTCTTGTGGGTTGGGGCTGCTTGGGCCACGATGGGCCGAAGTGGGCCCAATGGACCCGTGGGCCCAATAGAATAAATTGTATGATGATGTAGTATATAGTGAACTAGATTAGGTGGAACTTATATACGTGGCTAGATTTGTGTTAGGTGGGCCACACGAGCATGTGGGCCCGAATGGGCCGAAATCGGATTTTAGGCCCAACAGTCCGGTAAAGACCGGAAATGGTAGTTGAGTTACTCGGGGCGATATTGGGCCTTCAGAAAGGCCATTCTAGGTACAAAATTACTGAAATACCCTTAGTGGGTAAATTACCAAAATACCCCTGAAAGGTAAATTACGGAAATGCCTTTGGTAGGTAAGATTACGGTTATACCCTTAGAGGTTGATTAACGTGATTATGTTGTTTTATGTCTATCTGATTATGATGGTAATTCATGTTATACTTATATTTGATATATGTCTAGCATACATGACATACTGCATACACGAATTATTATGTCATATTGCATGGGTATGATGAGAGGAGGGAAGATATGAATATCGGATCTGTCACCGGTGGTTTGGTACCACACGATGGGTTAGCCCCACTTCTCCTTATTTTGTGACTAAGTCTCGGTGGTTTGGTACCACATATGTTATTTGTGACTTTGGGTCACCAGGTGGTTTGGCACCACCAAAGGTGGTTTGGTACCACATACATTTATCTTGTGACTCGTCCCAGTGGCTTAGAACCACAGTGAGGTTGGCCCCACATTATATAAAAAGGATCATCACCAGTGGTTTGGTACCACAAAGTGGGTTGGCCCCACATATGATTATTTGTGACTTTGGGTCACTGGTGGTTTTTGGCACCACCAAATGATTTGGTACCACATATGTTATTTGTGACTTTGGGTCACCAGTGGTTTGGCACCACCAGTGGTTTGGTACCACACGGGTTAGAATCGGGAGTTTCGGATGGTTAGGTTTTGGGTTGCATGACATGCATATTTTCATATGAAATTGTGTAAGGGTTTAACACCCGTTGGATGGGGATTTACACACTGAGTCTCGATGACTCACCCCTTAGTTAAATTTTGCAGGTAATCATTAGATCGCGGATTAGGGAGCTGAGGTGGACTCGTGGAGGCCATACATATGTTTACTCGTAAATTCGTTTCTTTTATTTGGACTTTTTTTTATTTGGGTTTTTGTTATGTAATAAGGCCTTGGGTATTTTATTTGGTTTCAGCTTTCAATTTGTTTACTGCTTATTATTAAATGATCAATATGGGATTTTCCTAAAATGATAATAAACCGTTTCTTATTCAAAATTACTTAAACTCGACTTTTCACAACAACTATAAAGAATACGAGCTTTTTAACGAAGCACAGTTTTTAGACATTCCTTTCATGTGACATACTAGATCCGGTCGTAACGTTTAGGCTAGGTTTGGGGTTTTACAGTATTATTTTCTTAATCGGAGTCGATTTCAACTGAACTAGAAGATGGAAGTTCAGATGCTAAAGGTCTAAGTGAAGATGCCAAAAAATATCCACGGTTCTACTCACCTCCAGCCCACATGTATAATGTGGACCTATCAATAGAAGATGCGTTGGAGTTTGCAGAACTATCACATAGAAGACTGGACCATACAAGTTCTTTGTTGGATTCGGGTAATTTAGAAGTGGGAAAAGAGTTTTCCTCTATGGATCATTTTGTTGTTGCAGTGAACCGATACAACATAAGAACGGGTTAAACTTTCATGTTGTTAAGTATTTGAATTTTTTAATGTTGATAATAATTTTTGAAAATTTTTAACATAAAATCAAATTTTTAAATTTACTTTTCGAACCACATATATACTTTTATAAGTATTGTAATAGGCCAATTTTGGCCTGGCCCGAAAAACCCAATAAATAAAAATCCAATAATAAACAATCCAGTTTCTTTTTACAAACCCAAACCTGAGGCCCAAAATTTTGACCCAAATACAAATCAAACCTAGCCCAAATGCCTAAACCCTAGCCCACTAAGCCCAAAATCTAAACCAAAAACAAAAACCCTAGGCAGAAACCCTTTGCATACACAATGTACCGCTCGGGCCTCCACGCCACATCGCCTCTCTCGTGCGGCCTCCGCACTCTCGCCCGCCACGTCATCTTCGTACCTGCGAAAACAACAAAACAACAGCACAGCAGGAGAGAACAACAGAAAATGATGTATTTTATTTTCATTTTTCGATTCTGACTATAAAACGGAATGAAAATCATTTGTGTTTCTCCCGTTTTTTTTACGAATACATAGACAGAAATATACAGAAAGAAAAAGAACAAATCAAATGTGCTTTGCCTTTTTTATTCACTCATGTTTTTTTTTTTATTTCATTTATATTTTCTTTTTTTTGACTTAAAATAAAAGAAAGAAAGAAGAAAAAAAGGCTTACCAAAAAGCACCCCGCGATCGCGTCGTCGGAGGGCCCTTCTCCGTTGAGAGATCGGACCCGAAAAGGGGTCGAAAAGCCCTCTTCTTTCAGCTTTCTGGGCTAGGAGGGCTTGGCCTTCACATGCGCCTTAAACAGGGGCTAAAAAACGCCGGCCACTAACCACGGCGACGGAGTGGCGGAAGGGCGTGAGAACCCTAAGGCAAAAAGGAAAACTTAGGAGAGAAAACAAAGAAGTTTTTTTTTTAAACTGAAAGGAGAATGTTTTTTTTAAAAAAATTCGGTCTTATATACAAAACGAAAACGGCGTCGTTTTAAGCAGTGCATTTAGCCGCTGAAACGGCGTCATTTCACCCCCTCAACCCGCATGTCGACCTGACCCGCTAGGGGATCTGCGTGTTTTCACTAAGCGGTCTATTTGATCAAATAACCCTCCCGCATTTTTTATCTTTATTAATTCAGTTTTTTTTAATTCGCCCTTGTGATTTCAGTTCTGTTCCATTTAAGTCCTCTACTAAACGCTGCGCATAGAGGGCCAAGGATATTTTCCCTTTCGCCCCCTCGTGTTTTTGGCGCATTGCAAATTAGTCTGTTATTTCTTTTTTATTTCGAATCCTTACCCCAAATTCTATTTAGGTTTCAATTCGATCCTTTTCCATAACCTTACATTTATTTTATTTAAATTTAGATTCTAAATTTGTTTTAATGGCAATCAAGTCCTTATTTATCTAATTTGGACTCTTTGATTATTTTTTTTACTTTATTTTACTTATTTATTTACCTATTATTATTATATTTTCATTTATGACTTATTTATTTATTATTATATTACATCATTATTATTACTATAATAATTATATTTTATTTTTGTGTGTATTTATTTATTATATTATTAATTAATCTAGTATCATCCTTATAATTATTATTATACTTCTACTTATGTGTATTTACCTAAGTTTTATTAAATATATATATTTCATTATATCGATTATTATGTATTTATGAATCCATTTCTATAATTTTAGAACCTTTTTATTATATTACTATTAATATCATCATTACTATTATTAATGTTATGGTTTTCAATTTGTGTTACACTATACTTGTTTATTTGTTTGTTTAATGTTAGTTCATTAGTTCTGAATTTTTAGTTCTTTTTTAATTATTATTTTTCATTTATTTTAGCTTGATATTTTGTCTTCGTCCTTTATATTGTCATGCACTAATGCATTTATTGTTAGCATGTTATGCATTTTAGTAACATAATTTTTTTTTATAAAACCGTGTTACATTTCATCCGATACATCAAAAAGGTTGTTTTTAGTAAGCAAATACTCCGCGTTCTAATATTCGAAAGAAATCGTATCCTAACTTACTGGGTTCGATTTTTCTCATCGAATCTAAAGAACTAATTATTTTTTAAAATCAAAGCACATAAGTTAAATAAAAACTTATTCTCGGAAATTAAAAAATGTTGTGTCCTAACTCATTGGATGTGACACTTTGTTATCTCGATGTAAGGATTTCTAAAAACAAAGGCAGTATTCTGTATTTGGAATTTTGAGAAATTGTGCCCTAACTTACTGGGTTCCGATTTTTCATTTGACCCAAATGGCCGAATATCCGTTTTGAATTTAAATGCCCTAGTTTTAAAAGTCAAAAGACGAGCTTAGTTTCAAGGATTCGAAACATCGTACCCTAACTCACTGGGCATGACATTTTACTTCTTTGAAATAAGCGAGTTTCAATATCCAATTTAATATTTAAGTTTTTCTTTAAACAAAGAGGATCGCGTTTTAAAATCTTTTCAAATTTTCGACATTAAGACGTTAATCAATCAATTCGGTACCAATTTTGGGCGTCATGAGGGTGCTAATCCTTCCTCGTGCGTAACCGACTCCCGAACCTGTTTCCTCGAATTTTGTAGGCCAAAATTATTGTTTTAATAAACCAAAATATTTTAACCTCAAGGTGATCCGATCACACCTCAAATAAAGATTCATGGTAACTCTATTTTCATTCTTTAAAGTTGACCCCATTTTTAAAAAAAAAATGGTTTCAACAAGTATGAGATAAGTTTCACAAACTTAATGTTACATGGATAACTATCATTCATTATTTTGGAGTATTCTATCTCTTCAAACAACTCTTTGCTCAACTACCAACAAATCTTTAAGATATGATTACTTATATACCCATCAACTTGCAATATTATATGTTTACAGATATACATATTTATATAATATAATTTGAGGCAATTATACAAAATATGCAGTCCAGTTGGAGACGTATCGAAGAAGTAGAAATAAATTAATATATGAAAGACTGGTTTTATGTCTCATTGTTTTTCTGTTAATCCTTGGTTTATCTATTCAAACAAATCTTTACGTTGGCATATATTCGTAACATATTGATGAAGAAATATATTATAAGCCTTGAACGTAACATTTGGCATATATGCTGCAAATAGTCTCTCGCCAGGAAAAGTTGTACAACACGTTACTATATTTTTCATGATTGACTTGAAGCTCGAATGGTTTTTGAGCATTAGTTGCCCTTTTGGCAGCCAATTGCTGGTGGTGATTTTGTTTGCACAAGCCGCCAATTGGTAAGTTGAAATGTAATTTTGATGTAGCAGTGTGATAACATGATTATTTTGCATGATTTTTTATATTTAATTCGATTTATTTCTGAATTAATCCCTGCTAATTTGTATTTTTATGATTTAATTCTTGTCAGGGATGCAATTGATCGAAAGCATGCTAAAAAGGGTCAAATTGAAAGAAAACCATGGAAATGGGGCCAAATCAAAAAGATGGAGGGATCCAAGGACTCATCAAGCAATTTGACTTTGTAAAAAGCCAAGAATAGAAAATCCTATTTTTAGTTTATTTAATTTTATTTTTATTTTTTATTTAAGATTTTATATTAAATTAGTTAAGCCTATTTTAGTAAATCCATTAGTATAAATAGGGGTTGTTTGTATTGGGATAATCATGAATGAAATTAGTTTTTTTTCTATCCTTATTTGGAGTTGTACTCTTTTCTTTGTCTTTTTCTTATTCTCATTTAGAATAGGATTTCTTGTTTTATTTTCCCTTCAATTTGACGTGAGAAATCTACCCATTTCAATTCATTTTGTTTCTTTACCCAAAATTGGTTTAATTACCTTCCAAACCCCTTTCCTTTCCAAATTCCATCATCCTTTACAAAAACCCAAACACTTTCCACCACCTTTAAGCATGAGTGAAATCATGCCACACTAAACCCCTTTCAGCCTTAAGCCGGTATTAACCCCGTCAAAAACCCGTGAGTTACGAGCCCGAGCTATTCAACTTTCGATTTCTGATACTTATTATTTCTCCGGATTAAGAGTATGACTTAATCAGCTTACAAAGTCAAGTCATGCTAAGTCAAAAAAGACGTCGTTTGAGTTAGCGCGACTAGACGTACAGTTGGAATTCTGAAAGGATCGATTGTCTAATTGGTCTTCCGTGAACACATTGGCGTGCCAAGTGGGGATTGCTGTTTGGTTCCGTCAAGGGAAATAGTAACCGGATTAAATGTCCCAACGTTTGAGGGCATTGGTTCGAGCTAGGCTCTTCTAGAACGCAAAGCTGCTGAAGTTCTAAATCACGAACGTTTCGTAGATTGTTCGATCGGTAAGGGTTAGTTATAGGACGTTCCATAACTAACTTACACAAGGAAGAGTTGGTGTCCGAGGCGTCCTTGGTAGCTTTAACTAGCTTATCGGAAAAGATGAGTTCATCTAATTTCGAGGATCGGGTCAAAGACGGAAAAACCTACGCTTGAGGCTGAGCTAAGTTTTATCGGTTTCTTTTCAGATTATTTCAATTTTATTTTCCTATTTAGTCTGTTACTTTTTTCGTTTTTATTTTCTGTGTTTGTTTCAGGTTTAATATTTTACTCCCCCCCAAACGTCGCGGGCACGACAATTGCCCAGACATTAATCTGGTCAAGAGATAGACAATTTTTTAATAAAACCAGTCTCCGTGGGATCGACCCTACTCCATATACTGCTAAAATTTGCAACTAGGTGTAGTTTATATTGGTGGAATCGACAGCCATCACAGTGCTTGCTGATCAAGGCATTGTAGGTCGGGCAGCAACTGTGAGGAATGATATGGGTGGTTTTGTTAAATGTATTTCTGGTTTTATGAAGAGTAAGGGGGACCTTATCAAGCCGAAATTCTTGCCGCATGTGAGGCCTTTTCTTGGCTTCAGTTGTTGCATGTAGATGATATTGTTTTGGAAATGGATAGTCAAAGATTATGGTATGTTTTTTCATAAAGTAATATAGATAAATTAGTTTTTTTTGAAGGTGCTTTCATTTTAAATTTTGTTTTCAATTGTTGTCTATACGTTGGATTCGTAGATCCGTTAATAAAGCAGTTCATTCGTTGATGAGAACCGTTTTGTCTCTTGCGAATTATACTAAATTTTTACAATATTCTTCCATTTTGGATATTTTAAATGTTGATCGTTCTTCTAAATTTGGTGAAAATAAAAAATGTTAAGGTGGAATATATTAGATAAACCTATTGACTTCTAAATTTGGCTTCTAAATTTTCTTTTTATTTTTACCATATTTTGTCACTCTTTTTGTGGTTTATCATATGAGTTTTACTTTTTATTTTTTAAAAAAAAACTATAATAACAATAATAATCTATAACTATATATTAGAACAAAATAGTACAAGTTTTGCTTCCAATTGTTGACACATTAGCCTTTTCCATTTGGGTGTATGGAAAAAAGGGAAAATAAAGGTTTTAATTATAAGTGAGTTTTTATAGATTTTGAACTTTTTAGCATATAATCCTTTTACCTTTAATTTTAAGAATTTAGTCCTATTTATTTTATTTAAAAATTAAAATTCAATAGATAACCTTGTTAATTGTTGAAAAAAAATGACAACAATGTTAAGTGACTTCTATAAATTTGAAAAAAAGTCATCCAATGAACTTTAATTTTTAAATCATCACATATTCAAAATCAACATTAGTCCAATAAAAGTGTACCAATTGAATTTTGATTTTTATCAATTATGGAAGAACTAAATTCTTGAAATTAAAACATAAAATTAAACATAATTAAATAAAAATGACAAAGAAAAAATAAAGGAAAACAATGAAACAAATTGTATATTTTTGTTTGTGTTTTTTTTATCCAAAACATTATATGTTTACTGTTATAAGTTTTTATACAGAGAAAATTTTTATTTTATTGTTAAGTAAAGTATATATTTTTTGTACAAGGATAATTCACTTTCAGGTTATTTTTAAGGTAGATAAATATTCAACCAATAGGATACTGTTTATTAAGTAATATATTTAAGGTGATTAGTTTGGATATTGACTCATAAATTGATTCAAAATTAAGTATTTAAATTATTTCATCCAACAAAATTATAAATATGACATAATTTCTTATTAATTTTTTAATAATGCATTTAATGGAGTTAATTTATATGATTCTTGTAATTTAATTTAGTATTTGTCCGCTAATCGCTTGGATAAATAGTTTTTTTAATTTAAATTAATTATTTTAATAAATTATAATAAACTTAAATTTTAACAATTAACAAAATATAATATTATTAGTAGTAATATTTCTAAGCTATGTATAATTTATTTACAATTTTTTTAAAAAATAAAATAATTCTTTTGTAGATTTGTTAGAGTTTCATTTAATATCCAAAATTCAACCCATTAGAGAATAATTTAATTTTATGTTTTTTATTTTAACTTTTATTAATAAAATAGTTCTTTAAAGCTTGACGGCTGTACTTTTTATTTTCTTTTGCTTTTATGGGTTTGTCCATGGAGTGACTGGGGAAAGAAAAAAAATATAGATAGAAAAAGAGAGAGGAAAGTAGGGGCAAATCTAGAGGGTTGGCAGGGTCTTCGGTCCCTCTAAAATATAAAATTGTTATTTAGACTTTTGAGATTTTTTAAAAAATTTAAATTAGTAAAGGTAAAATTACACTTTGGCCCTCTTAAAATTATAAAAATTTAATTTAATTCTTTAAAAATTATAAATATATAGACTATAAAAATTTAAAATTTCATCAGACCCCCCTTAAAAAATTGTTCTGGCTTTGCCCCTGGAGGAAAGAGAAGGAAAAGAAAGAAACAGAGAGAAAATTAAAAAAAATGTGTGTTTCTATTTACATTTTCATATAATAATAATTTATTTATATATTTTATTTTTTTCATATTATTTTTTAAAAATTTTATATTGTATTTTAATATAAAATAATATTTAAATAACTTTCTTTGGTGATATAATTTTAAGAAAAATATTTTATTCAATTTAGTTTTAATCACACAAATTAATTTAGAATTTACAATAGACCCATTATAAAAAAATTAATAATAATTTTATTTAAGATTATATATTTAAAAGGTTAAATAGTTTATTTAAAAATTGTTATGAAATGAATAATAAAAAGAGTAAAAGAACAATAAATATGAGAGAGAGAAAAAAGAAAGTGTTTTTATTGATCAATAGGGATGTTTACAAAGCTTCTTCAAAGTCTATATTTATAGACATAAGAAGTATATATGATATAAAACTCTACTTTTAATGACTATTAGAGTTTTAAGTACATCAAATTTATCTTGATTTTGATGGACATCCGCTTAATAATAAAATATTCATAACACTCCTCATTCCATTGCTAGATAACGTGTCTAAAAAAATTCTTAGTGAAGAAAAAAGAGTACACGTATCTATAATACGTATAACATATTGCCGCATTACAAATCTTACAAGGAAAACCTAGTGGGACAAAACCTCGACTAAGGGAAAAAGAATACAACACGTATTTACTCTCCCATAACCATATCACATGATATCTTAAATTCTACGTATACCAATCTTGAATACTAGCTTTTCAAATAATCACTTGAACGTACTTGCTAAGCATTAATATCATCATTTTTCTAGAAGTCATGAGTGAGGAAAACTTTTACGGAAATATATTTTGATCTCTTCAGGAGTTCCTACAATAATCATAGTAAAGTTTGATCATGGTCCTTCTATACATGTGCATGTTAGATCATTTCAATTCATATAAATATTTACGCAACTGTATTGAACAATTTCCTAGAAATTTTTATATGCTTAAGCATTCTAAATCTTTCAAGGGTTTTAGTATAAACTTCCTATATATTTGTCCTCTTTTGAAGATAGAATTTCTTGACCTATCGCATGATAATGCCAACCACAAGGGTTAGTCCAATTGTCATTTGATCATAAGGGTGAGTCGTATTTGACCACTTAAAAATCAAGCATTTCTTTCCCAGATTCAATCCTAGACATGCACCTTCACATTACACACTTCTCACAGTAATCGAATAACCTAAAGAAGTGAATGGAATAATACAACATGTGTATTTTCTCATCAACACACTTCTTATATTTAATAGATCAACTATGAATCATATCATACATATATATCACAATTATATCATAAATAATTATTAAACAGATATATAAAGAGATAGGTAATAAAATAAAAACAAAAATTGTCAATCTATGTTTCCATGGTTTTATTTCTAAAAAATAATGAAAAACAAAAAAAAAATTACATAGTTGTAACGCCCCAAAAATCTAATCTTTGATTTGATAAAATTTGTCATAAATAAGTATCTACTTCAGTGGTTAAGTGATTTAAGTGTGTGTTTGAGGTTATGGGATCAAATTTCACTTTTATAAATTTTACTATTTTTGTTTCTATTCCTTTCTATTCCTAATTCTGGTTTGTTGAATTAAATTTTATTTTCGGTCACTTTATCTCAGAATGAGCTTGTTAGTTCGGTGATAAGGTGTTTGTTAGCTTACTCTTTGGTTATGAGTTCAATTCTCTGTGTGAGCAAATGGTGTTATATTTTTTGTTTAGGCCAACTTCGAGCCTGCTCTTTTAGATGAATTTGGGTTGGTTTCAAACTTTTAAAAATCTGATTAAGTACTAGATTATTAAGGTTGTTGGGATTTGTTGTAATTAATAATTATCTAGTTATTATTTTATTTTTATTTCTTTTCCCAAAAATTTCCTTTCTTCAATTTTCATGTTCGTTTCTCTCAACTTCCACGTTTTCTTTCTTTCTTTTTGTTCAAACAATTGTTCTTGCTTTTCTTGTTTTTTTTCATCATACGGGTTCTTGTGATTGATTAGTTTGCAATTGGATTGATATGTATGTACGTTTTTCCTCTTTTCGTTTTGATCAGGTGCAAGCTCCAACTCTGGCTTTAGTTCAGCCTCAACGAACAGTTCAATAGTCACTTAGAGGCCGTGGTCCGGCTAGGGGTGATAACGGTTTGAGTTGAGGTCAGAGAGCACCGGGCAGAGGTGCTAATCAGACTGGTACTAGACAGCTTGCACTGATATATTCGGCTAGACGTCACGAGGATAGAGACACCGTAGATGTTATCACTGATACATTTTTCATTAATTCTTCTCCGTACTTTGCATTGATAAACATAGGATCAACACACTCTTATATAGCTAGTTCTGCTTCTGTGAACTTGGGTATATCTATTAAGAGCACATCTGGTGAGGTTACTGCAATTAGTCTACTGGGTCAATCAATTCAGGTTTATAGGATTTATAGGAGTGTACCGTTGGAGATATAAGGGGTTGTGTTTCCTGCTAATATGATGGAATTTCTATTCATAGAATTTGATATAATTCTGGGAATGGACTGGCTTGTGGAGCATCGAGTCAACTTAGATTATGCTACAAAAAGATTGGTTCTTATATTTGAGGATGGTGTGGAAGTTGTTATGATTGGCGAGCGTCGGGATTACTTACCCAATGTGATTTCTACTTTTATGGCCAAAAAGTTAGTTCGAAAAGGATTTGAGACATTTTTGGCCTATGTATGTGATACGGCTTCTGTGGGTTCTTTTGTTGAGGATATTCGTATAGTAAAAAAAATTTAAATATTTTTCTTGAGGAGTTATCAGGGTTGCCTCTGGATAGGGAGGTTGAATTTGGTATTGAAGTTCTACCGGGTACAGCTTCGGTGTCCATTGCTCCGTACTGTATGACACCAAATGAGCTTATGAAATTAAAGGCTCAGCTTTATGAACTCCTCGATCGAGGGTTCATTCGGCCTAGTGTGTCCCTGTAAGGAGCACCTGTTCTATTTGTAAAGAAAAAGGATGGTACAATGAGGATGTGTGTGGACTACCGTCAGCTAAATAAATTGACGGTAAAGAATAAGTACTCACTTCCGAGGATTGACAACTTGTTCGATCAGTTTTGTGGGGCTTATGTGTTCTTTAAGGAGATTTCTATTCTGGGTACTATCACTTAAGTTTAAGGAGACTGATGCTCATAAAACTGCTTTTAGGACTCGTTATGGGCACTATGAGTTCCTAGACATGCCTTTCGGTTTGATGAATGCTCCGACTGCATTCATGGACCTTATGAATCAGGTTTTCCAAACGCATTTGGATCAATTTGGCGTGGTCTTCATCGACAATATTTTGGAATACTTTAAGACTGGGATGATCATGGTGAGCATCATAGAGTAGTTCTTCAAATACTCCATAAGAAGAAGCTTTACGCTAAATTGAGTAGGCGCGAATTCTGGTTAAGGGAGATAACTTTTTTGGGTCATGTGGTTTCTGCTGAGGGGATCCGAGTTGATCCTAAGAAAATTGAGGTTGTGCTTGAATGGAAACAGCCTAGGAATATGTCTAAGATCCGCAGCTTCTTTGGGTTAGTAGGTTATTATCGGAGGGTTTGTAGAAGGATTTTCACTTATCGCAACTCCTCTAACTAAGTTTTTGAGGAAGAACACACCATTTATCTGGACTGATAAGTAGCAATCGAGCTTTGATAAGCTCAAATCTAATTTGACTCAAGCTTCTATTTTGATACAGCCTGAACCTGGCAAGGAGTTTGTGGTTTATAGTGATACATCACATGTTGGATTGGGTTATATTCTGATGCAAGATGGTAAGGTAGTGGCTTATGCATCCTGACAACTTAAGTCCCACAAAGGCAACTACCACATGTATGATCTTGAGTTAGCTGCGGTTGTTTTCGTCTTAAAGATTTGAGGTATTATCTGTATGGTGAGAGGTGTATCATTTACACCAATCACAAGAGCCTCAAGTATCTCCTTACTTAGAAGGAGTTGAACCTTAGGCAACGTAGATGGACTGAGTTACTTAAGGATTATAACTGCACTATTGTATATCATCCCGGTAAGGCCAATGTGGTGGCTGATACTCTTAGCCGTAGAGTAATGACTGACTGTTCGATGATGAGAGTTTGTTATCCGATTTGTAAGTTAAGCCGACTTGGATTGATCAGATGCAAGTTAAATAACTAGGGGATGATTTTCTGGTTTTGCAGTTCTGTCAAGTTGAAGAAGGTAGTACTTCTAATTTTAGGCTAAACAATGATGAGGTTTTGTGCTTTCAAGGACGGGTTTGTGTACCTAATGACTTTGAGTTGAGGTAGTCCATTCGGCTAGAAGTGCATAGTAGCCTTTATGTTATGCATCTTGGTGGGAATAAGATGTATCTGGATCTCTGTGAGTTATATTGATGGCCTGGTCTGAAACAGGAGGTAATAGATTTCGTCTCTCGTTGTCTAACATGCTAGCACGTTAAAGCTGAGCACCAATTGCCTTCGGGTTTACTTCAACCCGTTAAGATTCCCCTATGGAAATGAGAGAGTGTGACTATGGACTTCGTTAGTGGGTTTCCCTTAACACCCACTAAGAAAGATTTTGTTTACGTCATCGTGGATCATTTGACCAAGTTTGCCCATTTTATTCCTTTCAGGACAGACTACTCCTTTAGAAATTGGCTAAGTTATATGTTTCCGAGACCGTTAGGCTTCATAGAGTTCTAATCTCGATTATTTCTGATAGGGATCTTTGCTTTACTTCTTGATTTCAGAAGAAGTTTCATGAAGATCTAGATTCTAGATTAGACTTCAATAAAGTTCCACCCTCAGACATATAGACAATCTGAGAGGATGATTTAGATATTGGAGGATATGTTATGGAGTTGTGTGATAAACTTTCGAGGTAGTTGGGAGAAGTTTCTGCCATTGGTCGAGTTTGCATATAATAACAGTTTCTAGTCCAGTATTCAGATGGTACCTTACAAGGCTTTGTATAGTTGTAAGTGTCATACTCCGTTATTTTGGAATGAGTTGGGTGAGCGGCAGGTTTTGGGTCCTGAGTTGGTTTCTAAGATCGATGATAAAGTTAGATTGATTCGAGATCATCTTAAGGTGGTTTCTGATAGACATAAGTCATATTAGGATCTAAAAAGGAGAGATATCGAGTATTCTGTGGGTGATTATGTCTTTTTAAAGGTATCTCCATGGAAGAAAGTTTTACGATTTAGATGTAAGGGCAAGTTGAGCCCTATGTTCATTGGGTTGTATCGGATTTTGAAACGAGTGGGGTCAGTTGCTTCTCAGTTAGAGCTACCTCCAGAGTTGGATCATATTCACGATATGTTTTACGTCTCTATGTTGAGGCGGTATCTGTCGGACCCATCTCATATTGTTTCTGTTGAGGTGATTGAGGTTAGGTCGGATTTAACATTTGAGGATGAGCCATTTCAGATTCTGGATCAAGACTATTTCTTCGGTAAAGATTCTGTGGCAGAATCATGGCACTGAGGAAGCCACTTGGGAATCTGAGCACTCAATTCGACAGTAGTATCCACATCTGTTTGAATCAGGTAAATTTTGAGGCCGAAATTTCTTTTGGGGGGAGAGTTGTAACGCCCCAAAAATCTAATCTTTGATTTGATAAAATTTTTCATAAATAAGTATTTGCTTCAGTGGTTAAATAATTTGGGTGTGTGTTTGAGGTCATGGGTTCAAATATCACTTTTAGAAATTTTACTATTTTCTTCCTATTCCTAACTCAGGTTTGTTAAATTTTATTTTCGGCCACTTTATGTCAGAATGAGCTTGTTAGTTTAGTGGTAAGATGTTTGTTAGCTTACTTTTGGTCATGAGTTCGATTCTCTGTGTGAGCAAATAGTGTTATATTTTTTGTTTAAGCCAATTTCAAGGTTGCTTTTTAAGATGAATTTGGGCTGATTTCAAACTCTTAAAAATCTAATTAAATACCAGATTATTAAGGTTGTTGGGATGTCTTGTAATTAATAATTATCTAGTTATTATTTTATTTTTATTTCTTTTCCCTAAAATTTCCTTTCATCAATTTTCACGTTCTTTTCTCTCAACTTCCACGTTTTCTTTCTTTCTTTTTGTTCAAACGATAGTTCTTACTTTTCTTTGTTTTTCTTTTCATCGCTCGGGTTCTTGTGATTAATTTGTTTGCAATTGGATTGATACGTAAGTAAATTTTTTCCTCTTTTCGATTTGGAGAATTTCTTTTCTGGGAGATTAGTTTTTTCGTTAAATGAATGTTGGTTAATCGTTGTTAATTGGTTATTTGTTTAGGGGAAGTTCAAGAAATGTTTAATTCACTGGCGAGTTAAGATTTGGAAGTGTTGTTCGTTCAAAGGTAAGCAATTATGTGAATTTGAAACTGTTATGTCTGTGTGGTGTTTAGTAGGGGTTTCGATAGGTACTCTTATTAGGAAAAATCAAGAACTTGTCCTTTAAATTGTTTGTTTTCGTTACTGATTTGGTGTTCTAATCGATGCATTTAGGTTCTGGTAGGCTCGTAGGTGTTTTCCAATCAAAAGTGAACCAGGTATGTAACGAGAAACACGAAAAACAGCGAACGATGATAGTTAAAAAATTACACAGTCGATACCACATAACCGTGTTGAAACACCCCAAACCCGGCCCAAACACTACAACCGGATCTGGTATGTCACTAAGAAAAATTCTATCAAAACATGTCGTATTTTCAGAAAAGCCCAAATATGTTTTAAATAGAAGATGCTTTAGTAAAGTAAAATCCAAACTTAAATACATGCTTTAGTTTAATTAAAATAAAAACTTAAATGACTTAAAGTAATAGAAGCCCATAACAAAACATAATAGCCCATGTGTAACACCCCAAACCCGGCCCACGAGCCCTGACCGGATCTGGTATGTCACTGCGGAAGAATGTTTGAAGACTGATTTCACTTTTGGAAAAACATTAAAAATTTTGTCTTTAATAAAACATTGTGTGTTTAAATCTCCCAATAAAACTAAGTTATTACAATTTCCCGGATTAAAACTTTTATAAACTTTAAAAATATAAGTTGCTAAAAATAAAAGCATTTCCAAATAATAATTTAATCGTCATCTAGCTTAAACATAATAAAAATGCTCAAATACTTTAACTGGGCCTTATTACAATAAATAATTAATCAAGATACTTCATAATAAAATTTAAACATAACATAATTAAAACATCTTCTGCATGGGCCACTTCGTATCCACTCCAACCCGGTCCGCTCACCACGAATCATCTGCGATGTTTAATAAAAATTGGGTGAGTCACACAGACTCAGTGTGTAATTAATCCACTGAATTCCACCCACATGTTAATCACATATTAACCCATATATCAGATAACAATATAACATATTCACTTATTATCACATTCTAGGCTTGGCCCATATTCAAATCACTTATCAGGTAACAGGGTAATTAACCGCATAACTTCCACATACCGGGCTTAGCCCATTTCCACACTGATCCACATTCATATATTGGGCTTGGCCCATTTCCATATTAATCCACATATCAATTGAAATTATGCAAAGTGCACCCAACCCAACCTAGGGTCCATCCTCTACACACTCCCGTATCCAGCCACCACACACCAGGGGATTATCAAATCACCCTCTCCTTTTCACTCCAGAAGGCAATCAATGCCGTCCACGTGCAATTAAGCACAATAATCCACAACGCGACCTCAGTCAGCGCCAATCCACGATGTAGCCGTAGCTAACACCAAAACCACGATGGGACACATAGTCACTCATCAACCACGATATGGCACATAGCCGATATCAACCACGATGAGGCACACAGCCACTCATCAAGCCACGCGAACTAAATCGCAATTAATCCACAATGTGACCTCAGTCAACGTCAATCCACGATGTAGCTAAAGGCTAACATCAAACTACGTACTCGAAGTACACTCGTACCTTCTTTCATATCATATCCCAACCCATGCACATGTAACATAAAATAATGATGTGATGAATAATACACGTACATGTTAATCAGGCATACTATCACATTTTCATTGGCACATTCACACATATGCACATTAATGATCACATATCATCAGGTTTGGTACTTACCGGATTATCGACATACCCCTTTAAGGGTATCCATCTCATAACTTTTACTGCACTTGTTAGTACATAATCAACACATACAGTTATAGCAAAAGCCCTGAAAACGGTGGGTTAATCACACACCTGATAACCTGAAGCTCTAAACTCTCGATCCTGACGCTATCGCTAAGCGAAACTACGGCTATCTGTCTATAGCTTTCCCCTGCTGCTGGCCCACACCTCGGTGGCCAATCCCGAACTGCCGAGACAGATCTCTTCTTAAACTTAGGAATAGGGACCTTCCCTTTCCCTTCTTGACTGGTATTCACCTCCATCATAACACTTAATTAGCATATCAAATTAGTCACTAAGTTATAACCAAAAATCAACCAAATCCAAACTTATCGAATGCCCTTACCAAAACGATCTCGAATCCCGAAAGCTTGCTCAGTCGACTAGCCCCTAAACATCCATAGATAGAATCGGCCAACACTTATTCACATAATATGGCCTAGGGCCTAATACCACAACCACTTACCTTGATGTCAAAAACCTGAGAGATCTCCTTACTCCCTTAACGCTATCTTCCCTTGACTACACAAAACAAGACATGAAATCAAGGCCCTATTAAGGTTCGGCCAACCCAAATACCAAGGCTTACCATTACTTTCGGCATACTAACAGAGAAAGAACCCAAACCGAATGCTAGAGAGCAAATACTTACCACTATCGCACGTTCTGAAGGCCTAGGAGTAAGTAGTCGACAAAAAGAGACAAAGTGCTTGATTTTCGGCTATGGCTTAAAACATGAATGAAATTATCAAAAGAGTAAGTACTCTCAGTTTCGGCCTTAAGATTCCAAGAAGAGAAGAGGGTAGAAAGAGACTTGTGGCTTAAGGTATTTCGGCAAGGAGAAGTAGTAAGGAAAAGATGAAAGAACCCACCTTGGTGGCCTCCCTGAATTCGGCTATTGGTCAAAAGAAGATATGCTAAACACTTAATGGTTTTCTGCATAAAAAGAGAGAGTGTGAGATGAGAGGAACAATTTTCACACAAAGGAGAATAAATGGAGAAAAGAATTGCCAAAAGGTGAGCACCCTATTTATACTACCCAAATTCGGCACCCATACTTCCTATACACTTCAAACCGAATAAGCACACCAAGAGAGTCCCTTGGCCTACCACCATATCTCCTCTCATCAAACCCCAAAATTTCTCCTATATTTTCTCTTCAATACTCATTCAAAATAAATTGAATAAGCCAACTTATTATCTCTATTAAAAAAAATATAATCTATCACATTATCCCTTATCCTATCATTTAAACTAAACAAAAATAAAACCACAATTATCCAACTCCTCTAGCTAAAATTTAAAATAAAAAACCAAGCTTATCCTTACCTAATTAAAAGTCCAAAGTCGTCCAACACTCCCCTTCTCTCTTGACGACACATATTCAAAAAAATAAAACACATTTATGCTGCCCACGTGATTCGAACATGAGACATGCTGGAGCCCCACAGGTAACGCCCCAAGCCACTTTGCTGCTGGCTCCTTTGTGTCATAAACTCCTCAGAATTTCTCTTAAAGCCTCCTTAGCCCAGTTTCCCTTCTTAACGCAAAGAGCAAAAATAAAGCACGCCTCCCTGCTGCCAACAAGACTCGAACCAAGGCCCTTGCCCACTGCACCTAACGTCATTTCCAGGCCCTTAAGTGGCGCCTTGCAGCCACTTTACCAAGCCCCATTTCTTGTCCAAAGGCGCCTACAATTTTCCCTTAAGGCCTCCCTGGCCTTGCTCCCCTTCTTGACACAAAAAGAAAAGCCCACAAAGCAATTTCTCGCGCCGAACCTCCTCCTCCTCGACGCAAGCTCCTCGCTCCCAAGTGGCGTCCCCTGCCAATTTGCCACACTGCCTTTGTGTCCTAAATTCCCCAAAACTTTTCTTAAGGCCTCTTCAGCCTAACTCCTCTTTTTAACTTAAAATCCAATATTTTTCCAAGACTTCCTCCTACATCCTTAGGTTCTCAAAACCTCTCAAACATATCCAAACACACTCCAAGCCTACTGTCACTTGAATTATGCACTAAATGCATAACCCCTAATCTAGGATGTTACAGTTCTACCCTCCTTAAAAATAATTTCATCCTCGAAATTACTTACTAACTAATGGCTGACCAATCCTATTCATCACACTACGCTTACGCTGCGCACTCTGATCTTAATAAAACTATCTTACCTTCTAGGCACAGTCTTAAAGTTCACATCCAGGGTTCCATACACTTCACTAGCAATACAACAATGAACTATCTCTAAAGCAATAAATAGTATTCCAAAAACAAGAAACTTACCCGTTATCACATCCTTGGTTGTCTCGCATCCGAACCTTCCGCACCTCTGCCGGGTGTTCCACGACCTCGGCCGGAACCATTTCCTCCATGGTTTGAACCACGAACCTTCGTTGCCTGAGGACAATTCTTTAACCAAATGAGCCTTAGATCCACATCAGAAACATCCTTTACTACTACCCTAACACTCTCCTGTGTGAGTTCTCCCACACTGAGCATATAGACGACTCCGATTCTCAGAAACTGGCACAGGTGCACGTACAGAATTCTCGATCCTAGGTCTTTTCTGAAAATCTCCCAACGATGCTGACCGTCCAAAACTTCTCTTATTCCCGCTCCTTTCCTTATCTCGATTCTCTCTTTCAGTCTTCTTAACTTCTTCAGCGATCCGAGCTTTCTCCACTAGAACGACGAAATCCCTTTCTCTCTGCGGAGCGATCAATATTCGCAACTCATCTTGTAACCCATCCTCGAATCGGACACACCTTTCGTAATCAGTGGCTACGATCCCCTTGGCGTACTGACTTAACCGTACAAATTCAGCTTCATACTCCGCTACCAACTTACTTCCTTGTACCAAGTTTAGAAACGCTTTCCTTTGTGAGTCTAAGTAGCTAGCTCCAACGTACTTTCCTTCAAACTTAACCTTAAAATAATCCCAATCCAATCGATCTGCCGGGACACCTTGTCTGACAGTGAGCCACCATCGATAAGCTTCATCTCGGAGCAACGAAACAGCACCTTTCAGCTCCTCCTCAGTAGTACAGTCCAAATCGTCCATGATCCTTTCGACTGCCTCTAACCAATACTCCGCTGCGTTCGGAGCCACCCCAGACACTCCTCTAAAAACTTCAGCTCCGTTCAACCTGAGTCTTTCCGACACTGACTTTCGAGCTCCATTACCTACACTAGCTCTTGCCACTCACTTGAGCACTCGCAACATAGCCCGTGATACTGCGTCATCACCTCCTGTCTGATCTTGATCCTCCGCGCCATCGCTGGCAAAATGCAAGCACTTTGTTTTCGACCCATGGCGGACCTCTACCGGTTCCGTTCTCGCCATTCTACCTCTACCGCGTCCACGACGACCACGTCCCCTAGAACTCATTTCTAACGTCGCGATTTAATCTGATTAAGAAGTTTTATGCATCAGAATTTTGTTCCACTTATTAATCGCGAACAATTTTATGAAAAGAGATATTTAGAAGTAGTTCTTTCGATCAAACAAAGGTTCAGTTCAAGTTCACTAATCTATCTCAGAGGATCACATTCATATTCATAAGCAGAGACACATTCATTCACTACACTTCTATGGTCATTTCAATCCTTTCCCAACCCAGGGGCAATTTCGTCATTCATCCTATAAGGGTATTTTGGTAATAAATCAGGGTCAATTTGAAAATCCTTACAAATCAACGATATTTCAAAATTTACAAAAACTCGAGGTTATATTGAAAATTTGTTTTCTAAATCAGCGGTGTTGCAGAATTTTCAGAAATCGGGGTTATTTTGGTAATTTTGTAAGTCAGGGATAATCTCCGTAAATTTTCCAAATCAGGGTATCTTTACATTTTGCAAAAATAAAATTTTCTGATATTTTTGTAAAGCACAATAATCCACAACGCGACCTCAGTCAGCGCCAATCCACGATGTAGCCGTAGCTAACACCAAAACCACGATGGGACACATAGTCACTCATCAACCACGATATGGCACATAGCCGATATCAACCACGATGAGGCACACAGCCACTCATCAAGCCACGCGAACTAAATCGCAATTAATCCACAACGCGACCTCGATCCAACGTCAATCCACGATGTAGCTCAAGGCTAACATCAAACCACGTGCTCAAGTACACCGTATCTTCTTTCATATCATATCCCAACCCATGCACATGTAACATAAAATAATGATGTGATGAATAATACACGTACATGTTAATCAGGCATACTATCACATTTTCATTGGCACATTCACACATATGCACATTAATGATCACATATCATCAGGTTTGGTACTTACCAGATTATCGACATACCCCTTTAAGGGTATCCATCTCATAACTTTTATCGCACTTGTTAGTACATAATCAACACATACGCTTATAGCAAAGCCACAAAACGGTGGGTTAATCACACACCGATAACCTCAAGCTCTAAACTCGATCCCGACGCTATCGCTAAAGCGAAACTATGGCTATCTGCTCTATAGCTTTCCCTATCACTGCCCCCACACCCTGTGGCCAATCCCGAATCGCCGAGACAGATCTCTTCTTAAACTTAGGAATAGGGACCTTCCCTTTCCTTCTTGACCTGTATTCGCCTCCATCATAACACTTAATTAGCATATCAAATTAGTCACTAAGTTATAACCAAAAATCAACCAAATCCAAACTTATCGAATGCCCTTACCAAAACGATCTCGAATCTCGAAAGCTTGCTTACCTCAATCGACTAGCCCCTAAACATCCATAGATAGAATCGCCAACACTTATTCACATAATATGGCCTAGGCCGAATACCACAACCACTTACCTTGATGTCAAAACCCGAGAGATCTCCTTACTCCCTTAACGTTATCTTCCCTTGACTACACAAAACAAGACATGAAATTAAGGCCCTATTAAGTCTCTACCAACCCAAATACCAAGGCTTACCATTGCTTTCTGGCATACTAACAGAGAAAGAACCCAAACCGAATGCTAGAGAGCAAATACTTACCACTATCGCACGCTCAAGGCCTAGGAGAGTAGTAGTCGACAAAAAGAGACAAAGTGCTTAATTTTCTGGCTATGGCTTAAAACATGAATGAAATTATCAAAAGAGTAAGTACTCTCGCCTTGGCCTTAAGATTCAAAGAAGAGAAGAGGGTAGAAAGAGACTTGTGGCTTAAGGTATTTCGACAAGGAGAAGTAGTAAGGAAAAGATGAAAGAACCCACCTTGGCACCCTCCCCGACCGATTAGGCTATTGGTCAAAAGAAGATATGCTAAACACTTAATGGTTTTCTGCATAAAAAGAGAGTGTGAGATGAGAGGAACAATTTTCGGCACAAGGAGAATAAATGGAGAAAAGAATTGCCAAAAGTTGAGCACCCCTATTTATACTACCCAAATTCGGCACCCATACTTCCTATACACTTCAAAACCGAATAAGCACACCAAGAGAGTCCCTTGGCCGGCCACCATATCTCCTCTCATCAAACCCCCAAAATTTCTCCTATATTTTCTCTTCAATACTCATTCAAAATAAATTGAATAAGCCAACTTATTATCTCTATTAAAAAATATAATCTATCACATTATCCCTTATCCTATCATTTAAACTAAACAAAAATAAAACCACAATTATCCAACTCCTCTAGCTAAAATTTAAAATAAAAAACCAAGCTTATCCTTACCTAATTAAAAGTCCAAAGCCGTCCAACACTCCCCTTCTCTCTTGACGACACATATTCAAAAAAATAAAACACATTTATGCTGCCCACATGATTCGAACATGAGACATGCTGGAGCCCCACAGGTAACGCCCCAAGCCACTTTGCTGCTGGCTCCTTTGTGTCATAAACTCCCCAGAATTTCTCTTAAAGCCTCCTTAGCCCAGTTTCCCTTCTTAACGCAAAGAGCAAAAATAAAACACGCCTCCCTACTGCCAACAAGACTCGAACCAAGGCCATTGCCCACTACACCTGGCGTCATTTCCAGGCCCTTAAGTGGCGCCTTGCAGCCACTTTACCAAGCCCCATTTCTTGTCCAAAAGCGCCTACAATTTTCCCTTAAGGCCTCCCTGGCCTTGCTCCCCTTCTTGACGCAAAAAGAAAAGCCCACAGTGCAATTTCTGCTGCTCGAACCTCCTCCCTCCTGACGGAAGCTCCCCTGCTCCCAAGTGGCGTCCCTTGCCAATTTGCCACACGGTTCTTTGTGTCCTAAATTCCCCAAAACTTTTCTTAAGGCCTCTTCAGCCTAGCTCCTCTTTTTAACTTAAAATCCAATATTTTTCCAAGACTTCCTCTTACATCCTTAGGTTCTCAAAACCTCCCAAACATATCCAAACACACTCCAAGCCTACTGTCACTTGAATTATGCACTAGATGCATAACCTCTAATCTAGGATGTTACACCATGGCCTTATTACAACGAGATTGGAAGTCCATTAATTAAAAATATAAAATAAACTTGAGTCTCTTTTTGCCAAATCTACATATTCTTCTGCATGGCCACCTTGCGTTCCTCTCCTACCCAGTCTGAATCACTAGGTATCACCTGAAATGTTAATTAAAAGGGTGAGTCGCGAGACTCAGTGTGCAACCCTCATGCACTACTAGAGTTTGGGCCTTAAGCCCATTAAACAAAATAAACAGTGTAATAATCATAATAAAAATTAATACAAATAATATGCAAGGCCCAACCCATTTGCCTGGGTTTCTATCCGCTACACACCCCCGTAACAACCGTACACACCATTGGGGATTTCTACAATCGACCCACACCGCTACACATCATGATGGCAGTCATGCTGCTCATCCACATATGATGGCCGAAGGCCTTATAACATATAATGGCCGAAGCCCGTATAACATTTAATGGTCGAAGCCCGTATAACAGTTCATGGCATTAGCCGCTACACATATAACGTATAACTTCCTCCTTTCAACAACCCAACCCATGCAATCACATATAAGCATTTTACTTATAACATTTAAACAGATTATTTACTAACCTGGGGATCCGCTTTTACCCTCATTGGGCTTTCATCAATAAACAGAGATTTCGGCATTTATCAATACATATAAAACATATAAACATACATTAATAGGCAGATCTAGATGGTGGGGAGGTATTACACACCTGGTTACCGTGAAAATCTACTATCCTTAGCGTAGAGCCTTATTTATCGAATCCCGAAAATCCCTAGGAAACATGACCTTCCTACCTTCGGCTTTTCCACCAAATCGGCACAGGAGACTTTTAATGAGACAGATTCGGCTACTAAAAGCAGAGAGGGAAAATCGACAGGCCTTAAATAAGTATTTCGGGTTAAATCTGAATGAAAAGAAAGAGTGAAATCGCATAAAATAAAATCCCGAAACTCACCAGATTACTAAGGAGTATGTGGCTTATGGTGCACCTTTGGGAAATAGAAACCTCCCTTGTAGATTCGGCTATGGAGAAGAGAATATGAACAAAAGGAATTCGGCTTTTAGAAAAAGAAAAAGAGAAACTGTAGGGAAGGCTTGGAAATTTCGGCAGAGAATGAGAGAAGAATAGGGTTTCAAAATACCAAAATTGAAGAATACTACTCCCTATTTATAGAGAAATTTCGGCATATCATCCACACATAGAGTTGGAATTTCGGCCAACTCTTCCCTTCTCTTAATAGCCTTTATCTTACCTAATAACCCAATCCTTATCTCCTCAAAAAAAAATAGCCCTCATCTTTCTCTTCATTATCTTCCTATTTATCAAGAAAATAAAAGAATTTTAATCCCTATTTTGCTGCTAGTGTGCCGTCCACTCCTAGGGCTTGTAAGTGCTGAATTTTTGTCTTAAAATTTTGGGCTCTAAGTGGCCATACTAGGCCCAAACTCCTTCTCCCTTATGACGCCACCTTATGCCCACTTAAAGCTCCTCAATTCTTTGGGCCACAAGCCCAGCTTGTCACTTAATTAACTATCCACTTAAATTATAAGCTAACACCATGTATTAGCCACCTAACCCAAATTTTTTTTTTAAAGCCCAATATATCACTTTAAAATACCCAAAGCACTAATTTAAACCTTAATCCATATATTTAATTAAAAAGTCAGCCCGATCCTTAAAATCTCAATTTAACATATTAAACTATCACATTAATGCGCAGGCCCACGTTTAGGATGTTACACTTGTACCAAGCCGTGTGTGACATACGATTGTGTGAAAAGTCGTGTGCTAGACCGTGTGAGACACACAATCTGGGCTATTTGGGCCTTGTGGGCCCAAAATTCTAAATTTTTCCCTAAGACCATAAGTATCGTTTGGATCGAACATAGCCAACCATAGGGTCGATATGTTATAATTAACCTATAAAACATGAATTCTAGCCATCCGTTAGCGTGAAATTTGATATAAATATGTCTGTTGAAATGTTATAAGTAAAATTTGTAACATGCAATGTATTATCTGAAAAATGTTATATATGATCTATATCTGTTATTCTGAGCATGTACATCGTAAATATATCTATTATCTGTCAGTATTTCATTTGCATCTGGGATAGGGCTTGATATATGGAGGAAATGTGGGCAATGTAATAATCTGCCGTATTTTGTGGCTCAGCCACATATATATAATTCTGTAAATGGCGATATATAGCCTAATATACTGGCAGCTCTGCTACAAATATTCTAAAAAGTATCATACCGACACTAAGTGGTGTGTAGGGCTAGATAAGTATTTAATACCTTATATGGTGTGTAGGGATGGTCGGAGATGGTGTGTAGCTGATAGGGGTAAGATTGTAAATTTGCATTTGAGTATGATTTTGTATAAGATAGACGTTCTGTATCTGCCCTGCTATGTAATAAATCTGAAATTAGATATGTAATTTTGTTTTGTTTAAAGTTATACACTAACAGTACGTTAGGTTCACTGTAATAGAATAAGGTTGTAATTGAATAGAGCTGTAATGAAATAGAGCTGTAATAAGTAATTCAACTGTTTGGTTGAATGGAATGGAATAGAACTGTAATAGTATTCTTGTGTTTGGTTGAATGGAATGATGTTGTAATAGCATAAGGAAAAAACTAAAATGACCGTAATACCTTAGCGATATTTTTTTAGGTAGATGATTATTGTTATTGTTATTAAATTTTAATAAGATTATTATTGAAAATAATTTAATAAAAATAATAAATAATTTAACCATATTTTAACATAATTATTATTAAATATAATTTAATAAAAGAATATAATTTAATAACATTCTTAATATAATTATTATTATATGAATTAAAAAATCAAAATATATAATACTATAAAAATATATATAATCTACTTTATTAATTTAAACTGCAATACATATTTAATATGCTAAAATATCATTACTGAAACAAATAATTTAATTATTCTACAATAAAAAATAATTAAATATTAGAAGTAATAAATAACTTGAGAATTATATTTCACATCCAAGCATAATATTCATATATTAACAAAAAGTTACATGATTTCATTAGTTTATATGTCATAATCCATATGTTTTAAAATTTTACAACATAAAAAAGTTACAACATTGTAATGACATTCTATCATGTCATTATACCATCCAAATATTACAAACACAAAAAGATACCAAAATATAATCAACACAACCATGATTTTTAATGGTCGACAAGAAATCTTCTGACCCATTCCAATCGCACAGCAGAAGGTAAACTAAAGAAAATGATCATTTGCTTTGAATGATCTGGAATTTTGCTTAATACTCGAAAGCGCTCATCCTCAGTTAAACCTTCTACTTCACATAATGTTGGATATAATTTCAGAGCACTTTCTTGAATTGCCATTTCTGACTTTTGTTGAATTAGCACTTCGGAGGCAATACTCTTACTGATTTCAAGGCCAACAGTCCGTATATTTTTCGCCAATAAAGTGGCAACATCATTAAATGAAGTAGAAGAATCACTTGCATCAGAAATCTTTTTTTTCCTTCTTTGAAGACGTGGAATCACCTTGGTTTCTACCTGGTTGCGGTTGTGTAGCTGAAAGATCCATATCATCCAAAGAAACATCAGCTTTGCATCCATGGAAATCGTTTCTTTCTTCATTAGTATTTGTAGCAGCCACATCCTCAACATCTATTTCTTCAATAATATCAGCGGCTGTTTGAGTATCTTTCCTAGTGGCTCGATCTTTTGCGTAGATAGCAGTAAGTTGGTCATGATAAGGGAAACTCCGATGTCTAAATTGAGTAGTTTCTTTATGACTCTATAAAAAATGAAGAATTCATATTAGATATAAGTTTGGTCAAAATAAAATAATAAAGACTTGAAATAATTCTTACTTTTATATATGAGTTCCACACCACAGCTACAGCAACAACAAGCTGCCTATGCTCATCCCAACCAAAGCCGCTATTGTTTTTTCCACTAAGCATGTCATAAACGATTGACCAATCCCTTTTCAATGTCCTAATCCTCGATTCAAGATTAGGTTTAGCCTTCAACATGGCATGGGGTAAAACTTTTTCTAACATTTTTCCAACTCATTTAAATACCATGCTTTGAATCCCGTATCTGCATTAAAGGTTACAACATTGTGCAAGTCGACCATACAAGCAACCAACGCAGCATCTTCTTCTGGAACCCATTTCCTTTTAGTTCCTCGAGAATTTTGGGAAGAAGCACTTGATTGTGAAAAACCTGACATAATTATCTTAAGAAAAAATGCAAATTAAAATTAAGTTCAATATTATGCATCAAAAGATCAACACTTTATAAAATTATAACACATGATGAATCAAAGGAAAATAAATTATCATTCAACAAGTCTAGTACAATACAAAAAAATAATTCAAACACCACAAAAGTTTCATAAACTAGATACATGAAATAACATAAACAACATAACGTTTACTATTTTTACCCTAAACCTAACTAATTTCTAGATGCTTGCCATTCATCGAACATTTGGTTGGCTAGTTCCATCATCCAAGTAGCCCATGCATCCGATGGATGAATATTTACGATATTCGGCTCATCATCATCTATCACATTACTATGTAATTCTTCTTCCAACTCCGCTTCAATAGGATCAAGACTCATATAAGTTCGAATAAAATTATGGAGCAAACAACATGCAATAATGATTCTATTGTGCACCCTTACAGGATAGAATGATGGACTCCTAAGTATTCCCCATCTAAGTTTTAATAACCCAAAACATCTTTCAATAACATTACGCGCTGAATCATGTTTCATATTGAAAAATTCTTCCGGAGTACTTGGCTGGTAACCCTAACGCCACTCATTCAAATGATATTTTTTTCCTCTAAAAGGCGTAAGAAATCCCTCACAATTTGTGTATCCAGCATCAACTAGATAATAACAACCTATAAGAAGAAGCTATTTGTCATGGTTAATTTTCCAAAAAAGTATGATCTTAAAAATTAATTCAATGATCTTAAAATTTAATTCAAATTCCTATAATTTTAGACTTTACCATGCGGAACTTTTAGTTCATGTTTCCTACTAATAGCATCTCGAAGAACGTCCATCAGCAACGGAACCTTCCAAATCAGGAAGAACATAAACAAAATGCATATCAGGTGTACAAACACCTAACATATTTGCTGCTATGTCACCTTTTCGCGTTCGATATCTAGATTTATCAACTGTTGGAACCCTAATCTTGATGTGGGTTCTATCTAAAGCACCTAAGCAATTTTACATCACATGTATAAAACCTCGAGTTAGGATACTATATTTAAATCTAAATGAACTAAATTATGTACGAGTTATATATAGTATTCACTCCAATACCTTGAACCATTTCAACCTTGGGTCTGTAGAATTAGCTGTAATTGGCTCTGCCTTTTTAAATAACACATCTTGTAAGCGTATGACAGCATTTAAAACATTGTGAAATGATCTGCTAACGGTTTCCCTAGACCTATTAAAGCGATGCTTGATAACTCTATTTTTAAGGTGATGAGAAATGATATGTAAAAACATTGCCACTTGCTCATCAACAAGCATGTTCCTTGACAACTTCAATCCCCCTAAAGATAATTCTATTCATCCTAACTTGTTCAATATAGGCTCGTCACTAGCATATACAAGTCTTTTCACATAATCTCGTTGTGCATAAAAATCTAAAATATAGGATCTAATCCTTGGTCTATAAGTATGTAGGCTATGGATGACACCCAATGCAACTAAGAACCAACTCGCAACAGTACACATTTGCAACCATATTGTAATAGCAAGACCAATTCTTTTACGCCTTTCACTTTGTACAATTAAAGGCAGACGAGCCATTACTGCAAGATATTAAAGTGTTACATATCTTCAAATCATAGTAAAAGGGTCACATTTCTTCAATACTAATTTCAATAACAGTAAAACAAAATCAAAGAATTTAAATTGTAAAGAACTTACAGTGGTTCAGTGAATACAAGAAGCTCAACTGTGGGTGGTAGAAGCAATCAAGCAAACCAAAGAAGAAGAGGAAGCAATAACACACAGTCAAAGAAAAATGAACAATACATATTTATCAAATTTCATTCAACAAAATCGGCTCTTGGCTTAGCAAATAATAATGTCTTGAAAAACATATATGATAAACTAAATTGAAAAACATATATGATAACACTATCTCCTTACAGTGTAGAGTTGAACTTAAATTTTAAAATTTATAAGGTAAAACAACTAGATTGCTAAAAATAAAAATATAAAGATTAAATTCTATATTTACTTAAGACTAAGGTTATAAATTCTATATTTACTTAAGACTAAGGTTATATTTGATAAACTGAAATATTAATGATTAAATTTAAGTTATAACTTTTGTTTAGTAAATTATTTTAAATTTTGAAATATTGAATATAATTAGATTATCTGATAAAAATAATATAATATTAAATAAAATAAAATAAAAATTGAATTTATTATTTATAGTTTACAATAAATATAGTTCCAGTTCCCACCATTTTCAATTTTAAATGCCAAACTTATTTTATTGTATCAAATTTATATAAATTTGCATTAACGCCCAGTTGCTCATATAGTTTACTACTCAATCAAGGTTCCAGTTCCCACCATTTTCAATTTTAAATGCCAAACTTACTTTATTGTACGGAATTAAAAAAGAAAAATTGTGAGTAAAAAGAAATTAAATAAATCCATCATATTAAAAATATTAGAAAATATTTTATGTAAAAGATTAATTTTTAATTAATAATTATTATTAGTGTATTGGTAAAATACTTATTTATAAATTCACTAAACATGTATTTAGATCTTTTATTTAAAAAATTAAAATAAATTATGTTTTTCTTTTCAATTAAAGTAAGTCCCTTATTGGTTACACCAAATAGATGATAATGGTTATTATTTCAGGCATTGAAGAATGGGGAGGAGAAATGATGACATTCCATTTACTTTTTCTATTTTTCTTTGATTTGGATTTAGACATCTTTCCATCCATTTTTATATTCATATTTTTTTAGGTTTAAAAAAAATTTGGAATTCTAACTTAAAAAGTTAGCAAATATATGTTCATATAGCAAAATTTGGAATTCTAACTTAAAAAGCCAGTAAATATTCATATTTTTTTAGGCTTAAAAAGTTTGACTTAAGAAGGGGACATGGCTATATGGTTATATATGCATCTAAGTTTACATGCACCGAACCCTACTCAAGTGCCCTTGGTACACATCTAACTACGAGAATATTAATGGCATTCCCCTTGTCCAAGGATGTTACATTAGCTGGAATATTGATATTTCAATTCAAACAAGGATTGAACAGATAACTAAGCGAATGTCGCTCCTTTATTTTGATATTTATCAGCACCATCTATGCCAGTTTTGTGAAGTAAGACAAAACTTAATAATAAGATACTTATCACAGAATTTCTGAACAAACTTGCATTTAAGTTAAATATAATGAGAATGATGATGGCAATAAGTAGAAGACAGGAAATTGCAGTTGAAATTTGAATTTCTCACTCAAGAATGCGTATTTAAAACTACACGAAATCAGTTTATGCATGAAGTGCCAGTGGACATAGCAATAGGTTTTTACGAAACAACAAAGACTACCTTCCTTTGCTAACAATTTCTAATTTTAACAAGTAAAACATATGAGTCAGACATTCATGCATGAAGAAAGACGGAACCAAAGTCACAAATGGGGCATGTACCACTATTTCCACGCCCCAAACTGGAACATTCATGTTTCGTCAACTGGTAGTCTCCATGAAATCCAGAGGTTTCAGATTCAATATTATATGCCTGAACATGCCAAAAATAATAATAATAAGAAACTTATCAATGCAACAGAAGCGATAAAGCTTAGCAACATAATGCTTTCGATAAGTCATTAAGAAATGATGTGGTATCATGCAATTTTATAAAAGAATCAACTTAACAGACAGATGACTAAAATGAACAATAATAAAGAAAGCATTTTAAAAGATGAGATAATTAAAACACGCTGTTTAGCAATTCCACCAATCTAAGTATTGGAGTTTTATTGATCCACTACGGGTTCCATTTGCACCAAGGATTTAAGGTAAGTTCCTATAGTCCTTCTACAAATAGGGAGATTAGAAGTGCAATGGAAATACATTATTATGATGTTACAAAATGCAATAAACCAAACATAACAGCACAACACATGCTACATGAAAACAACTTCGATTAGAAAAAATGGAAACTCAGTAAATTTTATAACATATTAGCATCAGATTATTAGCTAATCGATTAGAAAAAAACACATGCATCATTGAGATTTTCCAAGATAGAAACAAAAGAATTTACCTTTATTTTTCTTTTTTTAACTTTAATTTCGAGTTTGCATGCAAACTCAAGAATTTTCTATCACCCTGATGAAACCATCGCCACCTACACGATTAAACCACCATTTTCAGAAACTCGGTCAAACCAATACACAATCAAGAAAAGATGAAACCAATAGACAAAGAAACCAAAAAAAGAAAAACCAAAACTGAAAAAAGAAAGGATATGACATACCTAGAGTTAAATGGGTTTCGAAGCTTTGGGAATCCATTCAACGATCCGAATAGTGAGAAAGCTGCTCCAATCAAAGGGAATGATTTATCGGAGAATAGGGCTGACCTGATGATGGATGGTGATGAATCGAGATTTTCTATCTTGAAACTTTTCTTGGGTTTCCGTAAGCTTTGGGTTCTTCAAGATTTAAGCTATGGAAACAAAAACAGAGGAAGCAACTTTGATTTGGTGCCAAAGAAGATTATTGGAGTGGCCGGTAAATGTCTAACAAAGGCGACATCAAAAAACTTAACCCAAACTCCAATTTTTAAATTTAACAGAAAAAAGTAAAGAAGGTTGAACAGAAAATCGATTGAAAGGGGAAAAGGAATCTGGAAAAAAAAAAAGAAAAAGAAAACGTACCGTTACAATCCTTGGGGAGATGAAGATGAAGGGCTTGAAAAGGAAGAAATCTGGAGAGAACGGGAAGAAGGCGGGCTATTTTGGTCTAAAAGGGTAAACGACATGGTGTTGAATGGGTATTCAGACTCTCAACCCCTGAATAGGTAAACGGTGAAATATGGGAATGAGGGTGCAATAGTTCTTCCGCGGAATCACCTAAACGGTGAACCAAACAAATGTTCTACTGTAGCGGGCTGAATTAGGGGGGAATGGAATTGCCATTCCACCCAACCAAACGTCACCTAAGTTACGAAAACTCACTTCCTATTTGTTTGTCACTTTCAGGTAACCCTCAGACTTAGCTGGGTCGATGCGACAGGAGCTCGGTTATAACCAAATTTTCATATATTTGATTTAATTAAATTTGGGTTAAGATTTTTATAAATTTTGGACTGTTTTGGGTTTTGGACTTTATTTTCGTATTTCGCATAATACTTTTTAAACATTTTTATCGACAAAATTCTCTTTTCTGAAAAAATAATGGATTTTACACAATAAACAGTGTATTTCTAAAAGTCAGCTTTCTGAGAATTTTCGCTTCAAAGGTATACGGTTATAGAAAACGTAAACAAACAACGCTTTCAATAAAACAACTAAGTAAGATATGTTTTTCATAAACCGAGTTTTCGTCTGATATGGGTTTATGACGTTTTCAAAATATTTGAAATCTAGATTTTCAACCATTTTACGGTAACACCTCTAGATTTGGCCATAACGTCTAGGCCAAGTTTGAGTTGTTACAATAGTTGTTCGCCACAAGGCATTCCTTGTGTCTTCGACCTTCATCCCTCCATTTTCTCCTCATCATGGACTCATTTTTGGAAAAATTACATTTATGTCTTATATCTGTTTTCGACTCATAAGAATTCTATAAATAAAAAAATAAACCTACGTGGAAATAATAGTCCACTGTCTATTTCCTAAAAACCATAACATTGACAAAAAATAATAATTATATGAAATATATATAATATTGCAATCAGTTACATACATTCCCCTAAACATGCGAATAATTACAAGAATGTCACATCTTATCAAATATTAATCAAATAAGATGAAAAGAGAGATTTGGTCTCCATTTACACCATAAACATAGCACAACTTGGTTTTGATACCAATTGTTGGAAAAATTGGTTTGAAAATTATTTTCTTGCATAGTAGAAAATTAAAATTTTGAAAATCAACTCGGTTTGTGATGTTTATAGCAATAAACCTTAACTGAATTTGTACTTGTGTTTTCGGCATATCGGACGTTCGTTGTTTCCAACTTTCAACCAAACAAACTTCTCCGCTATTCTCGTACCATGAATTACTTTGAGTGTGGGCTTGAACCATTTGAATCAAAACACAAAACTAGAAAAAGTTTTCTCTCCTTTTAGGGTAAAAACGAAAATCCTATCTTCTTAATAAAAACTGGTAGAATTGTTATTCTGGAAAAATATATGTAATAATTGAGAATAAATTCTCTCTAATTTTCGGCAGAATAACAATCTCTCAAAATTATGTAAACAACTTTAACGATGCCATCTATTTATAGGGAGATAAGGTAGAACCTTTGTTGAACTGTAGAGATTTATTTCAAATAGAATAACAACTTACTAGTCCAACTAAGAGAGGGAGAGAGACTAATAGGGTGTGTTTCCTCTCATATGTATTATGATGGGGATTCTGGCCTTTCTTACATCGAGTTCAATTACGAGTACTTCCTTGGCCTTTTTGACCCAGTAATTTGTAATGTGATCCAACTCGATTCGATTTTTCTATTTCCCAAAATAAACTTTAATATTCTATGTTAAACAATTTTCTCATCCCTATTTTACCCCAGTAAAATTTTGACGATCTTACCATTGGTAACTTTTTTGACGATTTTACCATTGATAAAATTCCGAGAAAATATGTTCAATATTTCATAACTCAATACGTTCATTGTGACCGAATGATTTATTTTCCTTTCCAGACTTCAAAACAGCTCAAAAACATAAACTCGTTCTTCCGATCATTTTTAAGTAATACATATAGAATTGGAAATAGATCATTTCCATTTCTATTTTTGGAAACCTACATTTATTTTTAAATGATTCCATTTTTCCATTTTAAAAAAAACCATAATTATTCTTGAAAATTTTTCATTTCTCTTTTCCTATTCATTTTGTTTATTCTTCTATATACTTTGATAAAATTTTTGGTATACACCTTTATTGGTATTTTGCTTCCCTTTTTTACACACACAAAAAACAAAGGATAAAAAGTTGAGATTGGCATATGTTTTAAATGTTTATCTTTAATACATATGTTTGTTTAAATACAAGACATTGTTAAGTACTTTATACATAACCTGGAATCATTGTACAAAGTTTGAAAGTTTTGGATTTATTGAATTTCATTTATGCTCAATTGTCTTCTTTATTATTATTATTATTGAAATTCGAACATGTTTTAAGAATCTTGCTTAAATGTGACAATATTTTGTAACGTAAATTTTCAGGGAATACTTTTATTAAACGGGAGTATGTTTTGAAAATATTTAAATTATTTAAGGAAAGTTTCACAAAATGTAAATTTCTCTTCAACTTTTGTTATCTCAAAAAAAAAAAAATTGTTAGCTTTGATTTATCAAGTTTTTAATATAACAATATTTAAAATAAATTTAGCGTCTTGGGTTTTAATATTAGATTTAGAGAAGAAGTTGCAGCTTAAGGATAGGGAAAGGGAACGTGTCAAGATTTGAATTCGAACTATGCTCTTTCTTGCAAAGTGCTGATGACTGTTTGTGCAATTGAAGGTGTGGTGATGTTGGCAACAAAGAGTTTGGTTGACTCAATGTTTTCTCTAAGTGGCGAAGCCTGGCTATTTTGAGTCATGACTTGCTTAATTAAGACTTGATGCAGGTGTTCCCTATGTCCTTCCTATTCACAAACACAGAAATTTCTTCTTTAGTGAACGAGTAGACTCTGCTTGTATGCGACCAAATCTCTAATATTCATGACACCACCAGATGCCTTTCTTTTACTTTTCCTTGGGGCTTTCATAACACATATAGAAAGAAACATGTTTAGCAATACCTAGATCGAAAGAGTTGCTAAATTTGCTTCGTGAGCCATAAGGAAATCCTACGAGACGAATTTTTACAAAACTAGTATAAATATTACCTTAATTGAAGTACGCTTAACTTTTCTATGTCTTGTTAGATAAAAACATGTTAATGAATAATTATAAATATAAATAATTATACTAAATATAAGATCTGAACAAGTATAAATAAATATTTATATTTATTTAAAACATCAGATCTGAAAATAATTAAATAAATAAGATCTTGAAAAATCAGAAATCGAATAAGTAGTCGAGTTTTACTAAATGTTAAGGCTTGTTTTCACAGTTTCTTTAAGACAGATTTGGCCGCTCCTATGGTACTTGGAAAAACGTTGGTCGTCTATCTCCCACGATACAACAACAAAATGATCGCGGCAGTAGTACCTATACAGTGATCAACGAACAAACCTTGCCTTCTTTTATCATCGAAACTTTTGAAAATTTGGAGAAAAAAATAAAAGAATTTTTTAGAGTGAAATAAATTCGTTGTGTGTCTCTAAAGAATTCTGCAGTATTCTTTTGGCTTTTATAGACTTTCAATATGGAGGAATTATAGAAATTTCATAAATAAAGATACAAATCTGCATTAAAGGAGCTTTTAAATCAATTTGAATAAAATCAAATCAAATTGAATCAATTTTATTGGAATCAAATCAAATCGAAATATTTGTCCTTTTAAAACAGATTCTATATAATATCTGTTGAGAAAAAAATAAATTACGTAAAATATCCGCAAGCCCTTTTTGGGCCCGACCGGTTCGGATATTTCGTGTTGCTTATGTCGTGCGAGTGCACGCCTCAACCCCGATGGATTTGGATCTACACCTCCTACGCGTGAGGCAAAATTTCAAGCTTAGTCATTCAATAACCCTTAAGCGAGTTCTTTCCCTCAACAAATATTCACAAGTGGCTTATTTTGAGTATCAATTTATTATTCATCACTTATTCATTTTGAGCATATGATATACCGTTGTAAAAGTATCATGGAATAGAATATAAAACCATAATTTTATGATTCAATTCTCTACCTTTACAAATCGAGAATATGCCTCAAAGTTTCCAAAAATTACATTTTTTCCAACATGTCTTACTTTTCCTTGCCCTTTAAAAAACAAAATAAATTACAAAAGATGCCAAGCACACGATATATTTTGCAATCTAACTCTAGAAAAACCATAGCAGGAGTCAAAATGGAAGCTTGATGAAGTTAGAATCTATTGAGAACAGTGATAAATACTAGACCTATCTCTCAATTTTTTAAGAAAGATTTTCTCTCATAGTTAAACTTTGAATGTCCAAACTTCATTTGATTCTTCGCGTATTTTAATTTCGTTTGCTTCTAAGATTTTTGAGATCTCTCACTCTATCTATATATTTTCATGACTTCAACTTAAAAGAACATTCTTCATATTTTTCTTCTTTTGACGTGTTCTCAAAGTTGATGATTATATAACCATTGGACTCATGGGAAAATGCAATATAATAGAACATGTCAAGAAAGAAAAATTAGTTGTGCATAGATGTGATAGTAGAATGATAATGAAGTGCGTAGGGATGTAGTCGAGTTGATAAATTCTATTTTATTATCGAGTTAAGTAAGATGGAATTTGAATAAAATATATTGATTAATTTGCCTAAAAAGGCTTATTTCCAAGCATATTTATGGAAATGGGCCGATTTACAGAATTATTTACCGGAAAGGGCCGGTTTTGGCAAAACGCTCCAATATGGAAGCGTTTTAGGGGAAAATGCCAACAAATCGTGCCCATGGGGGAGCGTTTTTGCCACGTCATCCAAAAACGCGCCGACGAGGATGCGCTTTGCTGACGTAGCAAAAACGCTCCCATAGGGGCGCATTTTGCTCCGTGTTTTTTAAACCCAACAGTTATTTTTTTTACCGTTGAGGGTCCAACGGTCAAAAAAAAGTATAAAACCCCCCTCTTATTATTTCACACATTATTTCTTCACATTTTAGCAAAAAAACTCTAAAATTTCTCCCTAAAGCTATCAAATTTCTCATTAAATTTCTCAAAGCTCTTTTTGATTAATTATTTACTTTATTTTTTTTTTTCTAAATTAGTATTATTTTTTTATAATTTCAAAAATATTTGATCGTGTTAGCAATGGCCGGAGAATTAATTCCTCTCGATCATAAACATATCTCCGTCGAACAAATGAAAATGGTAAGGGTTAATTTTAATTTTTGAATATTATTTAATATTTTTTTCATTTATGTAATTTTAATTAATTTGTATTTTATAATTTTTATAACAGTCTGTAGATCGGGTATTCCAATGTTATAGTTGTAATATGTCTAGTCTGCCATAATCGTTGATAGAAAATTACTTGAGGGAAGCGGGTTTTTGGCACGCGGCCACTATAGGCTGGGGGTGCAAGTTGGACCCGAAACTCATCAGTAGGTTAATAGAGAGGTGGAGACTCGAGACGCACACATTCCATCTTCCATGCAGAGAGTGTACTATCACTTTGGAGGACGTCTAGTTACAACTAAGATTGCCGGTGGATGGGTCCGCACTCACCAGGTCCGTTCAATTTGCTGACTGGGAAGCCATATGCTACAACCTTTTGGGTGTGATTCTGGATAATATTTATGAAGGTCGAATCGAGATGGGCTGGTTAAGAGACACATTCTCAGAGCCGGGGAATGATTCGACTGAAGTAGAAAGAATACAATACGCTCAGGCATACATCCTTGAAATGATTGGAGGTTATCTGATGCCGGACTTATCACAAAACCTCGTACATCTAAGGTGGCTGCTGAAACTTGTTGATTTTAGAGCAGTTGGCGAACTTAGTTGGGGGTCTGCTGTGTTGGCAACATTGTACCGGGAGATGTGTGGGGTGACGCCACCAAATAAAGCCAAAATTGGAGGTTGCCTATCACTACTACAATCATGGGCTCAGTTTCGCTTTCCATTTTTACGTCCTCGAGTAAACCACTCATATACATTCCCATTCATAACGAGGTAAAATTTTTATTTGATTTTTCAATTATTCTATAGATTTAAAATAAAATTGTATGCTGAAAATTTATTTAATTAGGTGGAACCATCCGGCGAGTTATGTTGGAATACCTACCACTCTTGAAGATATACAGCTTCTATTAGACTAACGGTCGGAAGCGCAAGTAAGTATTAAATAAAATATATATAAATAAAATAGTCGTTTCATATTTAGTATTTAGTATTTAGTATTATGTATTATGTATATAACTAATATTTTTATCCCGGTAATATAGTCTCAATTGACACCATACGATGATCCGGCAATACGGCCAGTAATTCCAGAAGAATTCTTTCAAAATCTGAACATTTGGCATATTAAGGTCCCATTGGTCAACTATGCTATTATCGAGATGCACCAGACGGATAGAGTGTTGCGGCAATTTAGATTCTGACAACCGATTCCTAAGGAACCTGAGGTGCTCGATGACCAGCACATAATCGATTCTCATTCATATTGCCCACCGGTAATATATTGGCTCTGTCTGTCAAACTCCATCACGCGAAACCATAGGTTGTCGTGATCGTGACACATTGTCTGCATCAAGTTAGCCCGCGCCTTCACCTTGTTAATTTCTTGCAAAACATTCTGGAACCATACATGGCATTCATGCATTTGGCTTTTATAACTCGCTACTCACTTTGGAAATAGTATAGCCAAATGAAAATGTCTCTCACACAACCAAGGTTATCGGCAAATAACGCGTTCCTTTTAGAACAGAATTTATGCATTCAATCAGGTTTGTGGTCATACGACCATATTGTAGGCCGCCGTCGTATGCTTGTGTCCAATGTTCGAAAGTTATGTTACAGGAGTAGTCTATGCCTTCATCGTTAACTGAACGCAAAATCCCCAACATCTCATGAAAACGGTCATTATTGATCTCGTACCCTGCCAAAATAAGTTGATAGCAAAAATATATTAATAGAGATTAAATACCCATGTTGGTCACTTTTCGTCGTTCAGTAGTAGACCGATATTGCCCATAGTAGTTAGACGCAACGTGCCTTAGACAATACCAATGGTGTGTGCGATCTCATAGGCTTCCCTGTCGCTCAATTGCTGCTAGTATTCCAGTGCCCCGATCCGATATAATGCAAATATTAGGTTGGGGGTATACATGCCTCCTTAACCTAGATATAAATAAATCCCAGTCATCACCTGACTCCCCTGGTGTTATTGCAAATGTAATTGGAAGGATTCTACCACCGCCATCCTGTGCCACAGCAAACAATAGCCGATGGGTATATCTGCCATACATAAAGGTACCGTCAATTTGTACCAATGGCTTGCGATACACAAATGCGTCCCGACATTACTTAAAGCTCCAGAACATACGCTTGAACACTTGGCATCCACAGAGCAATCGGTCATTGTAGTACGCAGGGACCGTTTCAAGGTCTATTATGTAACCTGAGGCGTACTTCTCCAGCATCTGACACCACTGCCAAACCTCATTATATGAAGTGTCCCACCCACTATGCATCTTTTCCAACACATTTTGCTTAGCTATCCAAGCCTTGCGGTAAGAGGGCGTGTACCTCAATTGGCTACGAATACTGGTAATTATGCATGACACAGAAATCTCGGGATTCGCCTTCAACATCGGTAGTATTAAGCTAGCTATCATACCTGAATCCATCTTGGGATGATCTTGTGAAACACTTGTCAACGAAGTACGTTAAATAATGCAACATTAAGTAATAACATTATTATTCAAAACTCTAAACACCAGTGATACTGTACCGGTAACACAAGTATGTGGACCTTTGTACTTTTTTATCTCCCACAAACGTATATTTTTCCTAAAAGAAGCAATGATTTTCTATGAACATGTACTGTCTTGCACTACACACTTGGCCTCGAACTTCTCAGATTTAGATTTAATCAAGTTGTAGTTAACCCCGTGATTGATGCTACGTTATTTCAAAGCACTAAGAAAACTATCCTTACTCGAAAACTCCTTACCAACTTTCAATTCACCCGAATCCAATGACGAACCTCTACGGTCACGCGTTCTGTATGGTAGATTTAGAAACTCCAACGCATTACCTACCGATATATCGACATTATGCATGTGGGCCAGAGGCGAGTACGCCATGAATCGTGGATCTTCTTCTTCTTCATCTAAACCCCCTTCAATGTTTTCAAGTTCGGATGGAACAGGCTCCTGTTCAGAAAATAATGCAATTTTTACACCATCGGGTCCGGGCTCTCGAGGTGGATCCATATTGGACTCGTCATCCAACCCATCATTATCTGCAACATATGAGGTCCCCCTCACCGGTGGACTTCGTAGGGAGTACATTATCGCTTCTTGTAGACGTTTCGTAATGTCCCCAATCAGATATAGATTGCCAACCACTAGAAGTTGATGTCATTCCCCAATACGTATTTCCAGCATCAAACGTCAACCCATCGATGTGCATGTCCCATCCACTAACTGAGTGTCGTGTAGGAGTTGTGTTTTCCATGCTACCACCAAACACGGGTGCTTCCGTGTTCTGCCTCCCATTAATGGAGTGTCGGCTAGAGGTTGTGTATTCCTCTTGAATAGCAGTTGATGTTGAAGTCGCAAATGTTTCATTTGGCAATGAAAATTGAACATATAACTCAAGATAAGGTGATCCACTAGCAAGATGAGTCCACACCACCGCCTCAAAACTACGATCACCTTTGATATCAAATAAGTCATATGTCACAGGATCAATCGAAACACAAAATTGATACTTAATAGAAGAAACCCTACTTGGCATCGTTCCGAAGATTTTGCGCCTAATTCTTTTACAAAATTCTATAAAATCTATACTCTGGTTAAAAACCATTCGGGTTGTGTTCTCTGATAAGAAAACGTCATTCTCGGTGTCACGGACCTCACAATCATAGTAAATAACAGCACTAATACGTTCACTCATCTTCAACTTCTATTTTGCTTAGCCTCTCTAATTTTTCTTGCTGTAACATATGCAACTTGAGAATGAAATTTTCCTCGTTTATAGCCTAAGGCCAAGCATGAACTACTGTAGAAAAAGAGCATCCACGTGGGAGCTTTTTTTAGAAATTTTGCTGACATTGCATCTTGCTTGAAGCGTTTTTGACACTATTTGTTCAGAAACGTTTTTTCAAAATTATTTTTTCAGGAACTACTGTAGAAAAAGAGCGTCAACGTGAGAACTTTTTTCAGAAATTTTGCTGACATTGCATCCTACTTGAAGTGTTTTTGACACTATTTGTTCAGAAACGTTTTCTCAAAATTATTTTTTCAAGAACTACTGTAAAAATCCCATAAACCCTAATTTAAATAATTTTTATAAAATAACACTAAATCCTAATTTATTTTTAAAATCTACTAAAACCTTAAACCCTAATTTATTTTAACAAAACCCTAAACCCTAACTTATTTTACCAAAACCATAACCCTAAAAACCCTAGGGACTAAACATGCAAAATTTCCTAACCTATAAAAACACGGAGCAAAACATGCCTCTGGGGGAGCTTTTTTGCTACGTTAGCAAAACACGTCCTCGTCAGCGCGTTTTTGGCTGATGTGGCAAAAACGCTCCCCCAAGAGAGCGATTTGCTGGCATTTTCCCCCTAAAACGCGTCCACGTATGAGCGTTTTGCCAAAACCAGCCCTTTCCGGTAAATAATGTTGTAATTGGCCCAGTAATTGGCCCATTTCCGTAAATATGCTTGGAAATGGGCCTTTTTAGGTAAATTAGTCAAATATATTTGTTCGAATTGAATTAAAAAAATGAATTTGGTGTTGTTTATTTTTATTTAATCTTTTTTTGAAAATATTTTTCTTTAAAATTTTTAAACATTATCATACAAAGAAAAATTAAACTAAACAAGTGAATAAATAAAAACAACAAAATATGAGTCTAAGTAAACAACAACACAACAAGATTATAATAGAAAACATAAGCAAAAGTCCAAAATACAACAAAAAACTACACCAGTCCAAACAACTAAACAAAAAATAAAAATAACACAATAAAAATCAAATAACCAGCAGCAATAATAAACTTTTGTGTATATATATATATTCTTACATTTTTGCTTGGTATCATGTGCACCCTTTAGTTTTCATTTATATATATATATTCCCTTACATATATATATTCTTACATTTTTACCTGGTATCATGTGCACCTTTTAGTTTTCACTTAACATACTAATACGTTAAACCCATATTTTTCCATGAAATCTTTCTTCTAGCATCTTCTATAATAAAATTTCCAAATTTTACATCTGACTTTTACTGTCAAAATGTTTCTTTTGGACTAACAAGACCTAAACACAACAAAAACAATCTTTTGTCATTGCTTGCTTCATCACCTCCTCACAGACATTGCCTGCAAAATCAGTGTTAATGTACAGATGAAACAATATTAATATATGAACAAGTTGGATTGAGGTTTGCTTTTCATTTTTATGTCTCATTTCCTTGATTTTTTTTCTTTTGGTAAATCTGATTTCAACTACTAAATTATTATTAAAAAAAAAAGTATTCTCTTCAATTTCGTTTACTCTGATTCTGATAAAGAAGACAGTAGGAACATAATCTTTCTCAAATTTATCAAAAAATAAGTAAAAAAAAAACGGTAGCCTCCTATATGAACTCATCAACTATCTATATATGGTCGAACAGGGGTAGTTTTAGCCTAGAAAACAGTAGTAAAAGAAAAAGTAGGAACATAATCTTTTAGGTATTTGATTTTGGGGTGTGCCGTTTTCAATTTCCAGACCAGCTTCCTTAATCCTCAAGGTCGTGTGAAGCTTAGCTTGGTAGGCGCAAGAGCTAGGCAAAGCGATAGCGAAGGGAATTTCAATCTTCAAAAACTAATGAAGAAGAAGATGGTTTAAGGATTTTTTTTTTTTAGGAGGATTTTAATTTGGGGTAAAGGTTGGGTGGGGAAAATAAAGGGTTTTGAGGAGAAAGTGAAACAGTTTAAGGGTAAAAATGTAAAATAATTAAAATAAATAACATAAATGTAAATTTTGAAATAATATAATTTGATATTCAGTTTATTCAAATTATTCGAATTCAAAAACTCTTGAAATTCAAAAAAAAAAACTTTCGAGTTGACTTGATTTCAAAATTTAAGCATTTTTTAATTTTGTTATGTCGAATCAAATTTTGTATACTCTTAATTGAAGCACATGAATACCACTTAAATTTTAAAAATTCAAAAAAGCTATTTTTAAAAATTATTAAAATTATTTTAAAAGTATGACAATTACAATTTTTTTTAATTTCCAAAATTTAATTAATTGTTAAGATAGTATACAACTAAAATTAACTAACAATAATTTTACTATCTATTTTAGATGATTTGATAAATAATACAAATTTAAAGACTAATTAAAAAAATAAATGAAAAATTAAAATAAGTTGTGTGAAATTGAACTGTGAAACCTAAATAAAACAATGCAAACTATTGGCTTAAAAAATAGAATGAGGATTATCATTTCACTAGATCCAAACTCGAGTTTATCAAAGTCTTATAGGGAATAAAAAGAAGATGAAGAAGAGCGGAAGGGTTAGGGGTATGTGAGGGGGAGAAACGTAGGAGATGCATCTAGCAATGGTGTTTAATTGTAGAATCAGTGTCGAATGTGATTCAATGGTGACTTCTTACCTGTGTTTGGGTTGCTGCTTCCTATTTCAGCTTAAAGGAAAGTTGAGTTACATAGGATGGGTCACTAGGTATAAATGAAGTAATGATCATTTCCTAGAGCACTTGAAAAGAAGGGAAATTGAACTCATTATGTTATATACTTTGTTGTTCATTGTAATTCAGCTTCACATTGTGATCATTTATATACATGTCAATGGAGGGCAAGGAAAGAATAAAACTTATTTTCTTTTTAATTATAATTATACGTCTCTTTCTATTAAGATATTTGTTTGATTATTTAACGCATATTATTGTGTAATTACTTGCAATAGCTATTGGTTGTATCAATAGCAACGCAATTGAATTTGGCACATTCTGGATTTAAAATTTCATACAATGTATACAACTCGTAAAATAACAAAATTTTTAAATATATTGAAGGCCAAAAAAATAAATAATAATGAAATGGCACCACCTCTGATTTTTTTTTTTTAAATTTAAAATTAAAATTAGTATTTTATTGTGTGAAGTAATAGAGAATAAATAAAGTCGTTACTTTTTTAAATTTTTTATTTTATTTTTAATTTACAAGCAAACCCCTCAAAGCTTTCCATTTCTTACTACCTACTTGTTGATTGATATTAATTGATGATAATTATGCTTACAATTTTGAATTAAATTTTGGATTCATTATCTTGGATTGAATTTAAGAATTTTGATTGAATGTTTTATAGTATGTAATTTGTTATGCTTAATAAATTAAGTAGTAAAACTAAATTTGAAATAAGATAAAATAAGCGAAAATTCTTAAGAAATGAAAAACATCAAAAGACTTTACTTATAAATTAAAAATAAAAATAAAGAATCTAAAAAATAATAACACCATTCCCTATTACTCTACAAAATAAAATACTAATTTTAATTTTAAATTAAAAAAATTCTAACATATTAAAGTAATGGTGTCATTTCTTATAACTCCACTTTTAAATATTTAGAAATATTGATATTAGATTGATATTTTATACAGGTGACAAATACATTAACTTCATGATTGGTTGATATGCAAGTGGATGCCGCTAATTTCTTTGAATATTCATTCCAGATCTTTTAAGTAGATAATAAAAAAATAATTTCATAATTAATCAAAATTTTCTGATTATTTTTATAAAAGAGCCCAAGTTTTTCCTTATAACTCTTTATTTGGGTTAGTTTTGAAGAGAGGGATCAGACTGACGTGCAGAAGATAAATCTTCAAAGCTTGCTCAGATACTATCCAGCAATTAAGCTGTCATCATTTCCCATTTTCCTTTCGGCACCCATTTTTATTATAAAAAAATTAAGCCTAAGGAAATAAGATTAAAAAAATATATATCTGTTTTCTTCTTAAAATAATAATAATAATAATAATAAAACAAAAACCAACTTCTTCCGAAGATTAGGAAAAGAAAATTCAAAGATTAATTGCTCTCAGTTGAAAGGCCAAGGTTTTCCACATCAGAAACCAAGAACGAAGGCTTTTATCTCTTAAAACTTAAAGACAAATTGAAAATCCATAGATTCAAGTGCTTGACGGAAGCTTTCTTCCATAATCTAAAAGAAGAGGACATGTATTGAAACAACATTACCCTCAAAACCTAGATAACAGAATCATTAAGCAAAAACCAAACACATGAATCATGGCAAAAACTCCTCCTTTGCCCTAAATCAAAGAGAAAAAAGCTCTAACCTCCAAGATCTCTATTTTCAGTGTGGTTAAAGCAAATATCAATCATCATCGAGCAAAAAAATACAAACAAAACCCAGATCTTAAAAACTGTGACACTTACCAGAAAATGCAAGAATCCAAAGAAAACCAAATAAATAAATTCCACAAGTATCATTGATATTGCATCATTTTCTTATCCTCTAGTGTTAATGATTTAGAGCGAACACTGAGGGTATTAAGAGATGCCATTGAGAGAATTGGGAAGGGGATTTTGGTACAAATCGGCTGTTTAAAGGTTTGGGGATAGGGGGATTTATATAATCTCAAAACACAAAATTAGGGTTTAGGGTTAGTATATCTGCGTTGGCTCCAAGGATCGGGTTTTTCGGTCCAAACCCGAAATTTAGATTGTTTTAGGTCCACTAACGATGCTAAATGGCAATTTTTTATCCCATTAGATAATGAGTTCATTGCCTTTTTTTTTTTTTTTTTTTTTTAATTTGAACTAATTTTTTTATATTATTTTTCATTTAAATTTTAAACATTATCTTATATATAAGAAATATTTTTAAGATAATTTAAATGTTGGTGGATAAGGTTTTTTAGGATAAATTATACCACAGGTCATTTAACTATTATCTCTTTTCTTTTTTGTCGCTCAATTATTATTATTTTTAATTTGCTCACCCAATTATTTTCTTTTTTATCACCCAACTATCAATTTTTTTAATTTAATCACCCAACTAATCAAAATTATTTTTTTGGGGGTCATTTCCGTCATGCTTTGTTAAATGTTTGACGGGAGGGTGACGTGGTAGTTAAAAAATCAGTATAATAGCAAATTTAGCACATCAACTTTTACATATTATATAAATTTGGTCATAATTTTAAAAAATTAACCTCAAAGTTTACAAAAAAAAAATCTTAATTTGATCCTCAAAATTTACTTTTTTTTCATTCGCTTCCCCTTTTGCCACTACCATCATTGCATCCACCTCCACATTTCTCAAAAAATCCTTTCCTTTTACCTATTCTAATTGTGATAGCTCTTCTTTGTTGTGATTGACAAATTTAAGCCACAACATGTATATTTTTTGGAGACCTATTGGATAGCAAGATTTTGTCTACTTGAACAGCCTACAGGTTGGTTTATCGGTTTGTCGTTTTTGTTATGTGAACTCGTATTTTTATTGTTACATATAATTTTGATATGACATGATGATGATGGATCGACAAACTCGATTGCGAATAGGAAATTACATATACTAAAAGATCATATATACTGAAAATAACTGAGTGTTATTTGCTTTAATGGGAACTCATGAAATTAGACCATGAAAAGCTTAGAACTCAATATACAGCATGCTACAATGGAACATTTTCTTATTTTTATGATAATAAAAAATATGACGGTTCGTACAGTTTTGATCTATATAGAAACTCAATACAAAATTTTAATAGCTAAAATCAAACTAAAACAACAAGTTTAGTGGAACTTAACCTTATTTGGAAAAATAAGTTCAAATCTCACCTGCAAAATCAGATGAAAAAACCATAGGAATTTTTTCATGTGGAGTGTGTCTCGCATTTCAGATGAAACAGAGCCGACGTCATGACAAGGAAGAGTTGATGTCCTGACGACGCGATGCCTGACGTCCCGACAAGTCAAATGTGACGTCACGACGTGGCGATGTGTTCCCTGCTTAACCGGGTTTCTTCTCCTAGTTAAACTCTATTATATTTTCCAAGTCTAACTCTAATTATTCTAGGGATATTTTAGTCATATTTGTACACAAAATTCAGTCTATAAATAGGCCTCTTAGCAACCCGAGATAGTTTAGAATAATAAGAACAAAATTAAGAGAGTTCGTGGAAATTTTGAGGAATCTTTGTATTTTAGGTTTAGAGTTTATTTGTTTCTCCATATTGTACTCCCCTTTTCGATTTTTGTTGTTTTAATGAAGTTTTCTTTACTTGTGGTTTTTATTCTCTTCATAGGGAGTTTTTTCACGTAAGTATTTGTGTCTAATTTTCTTGATTTTCGTTCATGTTCATTGCATAATTCCAGCTCAACCCAACAAACTGGTATCAAAGCTTGGTTCAATTTCTGCATTCAACCCGTTCAGAGATGGCAATGAGGCACGATATCGAAAAGTTCGATAAGATCATAAATTTCAACTTGTGGCAAGTTTGAATGACAATAATTCTAATTTAGAATGGTTTGAAAAAGGTGGTTACAGGGCAAAACCCGTAGATACAAATCAGATAGAATTGCAGGAACTTGATGAGAAGGCACTGTCAACAATTTAGTTGTGCATCACTAACAATGTATTGTAGGAGGTACTTACTAAAAAGACAACAACAACCTTATGAAGGAAATTGGAAGCCCTATATATGACAAAGTCCCTCACAAATCATTTGGTTTTGAAACAACAATTGTATATGTTTCGTATGGAAAAAGGTAAGTCTATTAGGGCTCACATCAGTGAATTTGTCACTCTCCTTAATGACCTAAAGAATGTTGAGGCCAACAAAGATAATAAAGATTATGCTACGTTATTGTTTTTTCTTTGCCCGTTTTATACAAAATTCTTAGGGAAACATTGATTTACGGTAGAGAAAGGCTCTCGTTTGAGGACGTAAAGGGAAATCTTTTATGTAAGGATAAACTTGATAACGAGTTAGGCTCAAAGAACAAGTCAGATGGGCAAGCCTCGACTTTTGTTGCTAGAAGAAGGTAACAATCTAAGGATTCAAGTTAGAGAAGATCAAGGGTGAGACTTAAGTCAAAGAACCGTGACAAGGAATGTGGCTATTTTAAAAATATGGGTTACATTAATCAGAATGTTACAAACTTCAGAACAATAATAAGAGGGCTGCCGAAAACGACGAGAGAGGAAAGTAGAAAGCTGATGTAGTCGATGCTAGTGTAGCGGAGGACAGAGGTGATGATTTGTTGCTGGTATCAACGACCGAAAGGTCTAAGTTCGCATCCAAGTGGATCGTGGATTCAGGGTGTTCCTATCATATGTTTCCCAACAAAGACTAGTTTTCAACGTACAGTTCGATTGAAGGTGAAGTTGTACTTATGAGAAATAACTCACCCTGCAAAATAATCGGCATTGGTACCATTCAGATTAGATTGCATGACGAGATCATCAGAATGTTGTTAGATGTTAGGCATGTGCCTGATTTGGAGAAGAATCTCGAATCAACTCAATTGTGGCACTTGTGGCTCGATCATATTAGTGAAAAAGGTATAATTGTTTTAAGCAAAAGAGGTATTCTAACAAACATCAGAGTTGGAAAGTTAGATTTCTACGAGTATTGCATTTTTGAGAAGCAGACTCGAGTCAACTTCATTTTGGTAGTGTACAGGACTAAAAGGACCCTCGATTATATTCATTTTAATTTATGAGGTCCAACTCTAGTCGTTTCTAAAGAGGGTAGCAGATATCTTTTAACTTTTATCAACGACCACTCCAAAAAAGTTGGGGTATACTTCCTGAAGCACAAAAATGAAGTCTTCAGGACTTTTAAGCAGTGGAAGACCCTACTTGAAAAACAAATTGAGAAGTTCGTAAAATGATTTAGAATGGATAATGGGCTCGAGTTCTATTCAACCGAATTTAATGATTTTACAAACGAGAAGAAATTTAAAGATACTGCAGAATTGTTAGTACCCCGCAACAGAATGGAGTCATTAAACGAATGAACAAAACATTACTTGAGAAAGCCTAATGTATACTTTCCAATGCAAATTTAGAAAAGGAGTTTTGGTCCGAAGTAGTTAATCTCACAAGCTACTTAGTGACTGGTCTCCACATCGAGCTTTGGATGGAAAGGTTCACGAAGAGATTTGGTTCAGTAACCCTCCTAATTGCTCTAAACTCAGAGTATTCAGTTTTCCTTCTTATGCTCGAGTTAGTCAGGGAAAACTTGAACCAATGGTGGTGAAGTGTATTTTTCTGGGTTTTGCAACTGGGATAATGTTAGATCTGGTGCCCTAAGTGTAGTATTTACGTCAATATACACTTGTAATTTTTTTAACATATTACTTAATAAAATTATTCATGAATTACATTAATACCTTGTATAATATCTTCATATGGTTTTTGCACGTGAAGAAAAATGGAAGCAAATATTGCTCATTGGTTGTCTAATATTTAACTAATACTAAGCGATATTACATGGTCGGATCATTATATAGAATTACAACTTGTATTAATAAATGAACCTAAACATATCCTTAATCTAATTAGAAATGAGCAAACCAATTGAAAGACTAATATGCTGTCTATTAAGTCCAATTGGGGAGATGTTTTGTCTTGGGCATCGTAGCGGATGGCTCCCAAAAGATAGAGACATAGTTGTGACTGACTGGACTGACAGTACATCGAACATGACCCAAGATGAATAGATCCTGAATATATTAATTGATTTATTCACTTGTGACGTTTATAGTATGGCATACGTAAATCTTGAGTGGATGATGGACTATGTACACGTGAATCGTACATTTTGATGTAAGGAAAAGCCTGAATTCGAATAGATAAGGAATCGAAAGCTGGTGCGTTGGGTGTACGACTTTTGCAGTATATAGCGCCATTTACAATAGTGAAATTCATAGCCCGATGTCATAACCATTTTTTGTCAAAACGGGAATCGACTTTAAAAATAGGGAGTCGCCACTGATCTTTATTTAGGTGTGATCGGATCACCTTTGTTTTAATAAAACGTTTCCGTTTACTAAAACAGTGTTTTGGTCTACGAATATTCAAGAAAACGGGTTCGGAAGTCGGTTACATGTAAGGAAACGCCTAAAATCGGTAACAAATTGATTAATGTTGTCCTAATGTTGAAAAACTTGAAAATATTTAGAGTAAAAAATTTAAAGAGAAGGAAAAAAATCATTAAATTGGAATTGAATCTCAAGATTAACTCGTTTCAGAGAAAATAAAGTATCATACCCAGCACGTTAGGATATAACACATTTATATTCTGACACCGAGATCATCTTTGATCTCCAAAATATATTAAAAGGGTATTTGGTTATTTAGTCGAACGAAAAAAAAATCAACACCCAACACGTTAGGATGTAATTCTCCGAACTTCTAAATACACAAATATTGCCTTGTTCTTCAAATATAAAAATCTTAAAGTTTGCTCAATATTTATTTTTTTTAACATGATAAAATATTTGGAAATATGTTGAAGTTTGAAATGCTATATGAGGATAAAATGCGTAAACATAAAAAATTTAAGTGCCAATAGATTATCAATAACTATTATATACAAAGAAAACTTAAAACGAAGAATGTACAAATAACATGTTAATCTATAATATGTTTAATGAAACTTAATATTAATAATTTATATATGAAGATAATAATATATAAGGATTTTTGAAATAAACAAAACATATAATGAAGTATAGACTTAAGAGAAAATAAATTATATTGATAGATAAATTTAAAATATAACTATACATATAAATAGATTTAAAAGAAAATAATAAGAAAATAACAATATACGCATAAAAATAATTTAATAACAACAATAGAAATTTGTTAGTTAATGAATGAAATATATACATAATAGTTTGAATATAGTAAAACGATAATAATAATATTATTAACAATAATAATAAAATAGTTAAATAATGGCAAAATGACAAAATAATTAGAGAGAATAAAATATACAAAGAAGACTAAATTAAAATGAATGTAGGATTCTGGGGCGAAAATCGAAAATAAAACAGAGTCAAAGGACCCAAATAAAACGCGCGCAAATGATCTAGGATTAAAATAGCAATTATTCCCGGTTGCGAAAATGCTGCGTTTAAGAGGGCTGAATTGAAGATGCGTTAGATTACAGAGGCTAATTCATAAAAAAAAAAAAAGTGCGCAGGGCTTAATCACATAGCGACACAGAAACAGGGGGGCTAATCGCGCAAATGCCCCTCCCTGATGAGAACACACGGGTCACGCAAGTGATCGGGTTGGGTAAAACGGGTAGCCCAATACGACACCGTTTCGCCTCGTTTAAAAGGTTAATTAAACCTAAAAATTAATCAGAGGCTCGGTTGCCTTCTTTTTCTTCTAAAATCTAAACCCTAGTCGCCTAAAAAAAGGACAAAATCGAGCCCTCCTCGCCAGCTCTGCCGTCTGAGAGGGCGCACTGTTACCCACCAATCCACCATTGTAATCGACGTATGGTGGCGCAGGCGATGCTCGCCTGCCTTTTGCTTAGGATCAAGACCCAAAGACGATGTGATTCCAGCCTGAAACCCTCGCTTCGGGCTTTGATAGCACCCTGTAAACAGGTATTCTCCTTCCCCTTTCCCCTTTTATTATTCGTTTATTTATAGAGATTTAATATAATGAAAACAATAAAAAGAACAGTAAAATCGTAGGAAAACAAATGTAAAATCAACCTTTTAATCTTTTCTCTTTTCGATTTTTGATACTGCGTAAAATAAAAGAGCCCCCTGATATAAGATTTGCTTCGGTTTCGCTATAACCGAATTTACCAAAATTCCTCTTCTTTCTATTTTGGTTTTTTTTTTGGGAATGCGTCCGGGCCGAAGCAGACTACACAATGGATTTATTTCCCCTTTTATAGCCGAATTACAGATTTCTATATATTTTTTTATTTTCTCGGCTTCTTGTCTTTTTGCTCTCGTTCTTTGGTTGTTTGCAACGTATGGGCGAGGCGTGCAAAAGTGGAGATGTCAGAGGTGTGTGGGTGTTGGCCGAGGCCTGGGGGAGGGCGCTGGTGGAGTGTCCAGGTGGGTGAGAGGCAGCGCGGGCATGGGGTGATGAGTGTGGTGCGGCGCCTAGGGTTGGTCAAGCGACGCGAGAGAGGAGAGGAACCGTCAGGGGGCATGCGGTGCTGGCTAGGGTTTCTTGTTTTTCTTTTTTTCTAATTTGGTCTGTTGTGGAAACGTCTTCAAACCTTGTTTCTTTGATCCACTTCACCGCTGCTTCTGCGGGACACGACATGTAGCTTCAATTCGTTTTTCCTCAATTTTTTTTATTTTTTAACTTGCTCTAATACGATTTCAGGACACGAAGAGATTTGTAGCTTCGGTCTGTTAACTGCTCCATTGGGACTTTGATGAAATCTGAACTCTTCAAACTGCTTCCTTATTCTCGCAATATGAGTTGATTTTAACAGAAATTGAAAAACAGAAATTAATAATACCTCAGCGCGCGTAACCCGAGGCCCAACTCATATCTCGTATTATGAGTCAATTTTAACAGTAATTGAAAAACAGAAATTAAAAATAGAAGTTGAAAATACTTCGGCGTGTCCCGAGGCTCAACTAACCTCTCGTATTATGAGTTGATTTTTGAACAGTAATTGAAAGACAGAAATTAACAATACCTCGACGTGCCCCGAGGCTCAACTCACCTCTCATATTATGAGTTGATCTTTGAACAGAAATTGAAAGACAAAAATTAAAAATACCTCGGTCTGCTTCGCTTAGGAAGGCAAGATCCGATCTTCGATCTGTTTCACTTAGGAAGGCAAGATCTGTTCTTTGATTTGATTCGCTTAGGAAGGCAAGATCCGATCTTCGATCTGCTTCGCTTAGGAAGGCAAGATCTGTTCTTCGATCTGCTTCGCTTAGGAAGGAAAGATCCGCTATGCTCAATCTGCTTCGCTTAGAAAGGCAAGATCTGTTATGCTCGATTTGCTTCGCTTAGGAAGGCAAGATCTGCTATCTTTGATCTGCTTCGCTCAGGAAGGCAAGATCTACTATGCTCGATCTGCTTCGCTTAGGAAGGTAAGATCTGGTTTTTGATTTGCTTCAGTCGTATTATGAGTTAATTTTTTATCAGAAATTGAAAAAACACCTCAGGGCATGACCTGAGGCTCAACTCACCTCTCCTATTATGAGTTGATATTTAAAAAATAAAAATAGAAAAATAGAAATTAAAAATACCTTAGCGTGCGACCTGAGGGGTTGATTTTTTTTTTTTTTGCAAACAGAAATTAAAAATACCTCAGCGTGCGACCCGAGGAATTGATTTTTGCAGATAGAAATCGAAACACAGAAATTGAAAATACCTCGGCGTGCAACTCGAGGCTCAACCCACCTCTCGTTATATGAGTTGAGTTTTGAATAACATATCATCTAGCGGAACTCAGATGTCTTTTTTTTTTCCTTTGATTCGATATAGCTATCGTCAAAACTTCTTGCTTTAATGGCGTACCTGTATATGTCATGCGTGATGTTATCTTGATATGCACGTGTTTGTCTTAAATGCTTTTTATGCCTACATGATTATGCTATGCGTCCTGGGTTTGTTTGTCATGTATCTCTTTTTCGTCACGACTTTCATGATGACCTATATTCATTGCTTCGATTCTTGACTTCCTTTTCAGGTTTTGTACCCATTCTCAAACCTCAGGAGTAATCTGCGTTTCTCCTATATCACCCTTTTGCCCCACTGTAGCTTCAGGGTTCATCTCATTGTGACCTAGGGGTATAGGATTTGAATATCCTCCATTCATCCCACTGCGACTCTAAAACATATGATCTGTCTCTTCTTCAACCCACCCTCTTGTTATTCAAAGGTACAGGATCTGTATTAGTTTCCTTCTAACGATCACTCTTTAGGTGACCCAACCAGATGTATATGCATGATGCTCGCATGAATGCAGAATATCATTTCCTTTCGAGAATGATTCTGGTTTTACACTTGGGTTAACAATGCCCATTTTTCGTCAGGATTGTATCACTGACGCGATACTTTGTCATTTTGTTCAATCACCATTTTTGACAAAAATCCGAAGTGATAACCTTAATTTAGACTCAGATATTTCCAACCTTTAAGCTTGGTGAATCTTAAGCAATAATCCTGTTTCAGACTCCTGTATTGTTTAGAGGTTTCCAGAGTAATATGTGAAACTCTTTTCATAAAAGTATTATTGGTCCAATAATTGTTATTTCACTGCAAAATGCTCAAAAAGGCCATAATGATGGATGAAATGGAAATTTATTGGGGGCATGGCTCGAAACAAACAAGTTAATCAAAGCTAGCAAATACAATGAAGAAGCAAGTTTATTTAGAGTGTATTTTGAAAAAACAAAGATAGCAGACTTAAAATGGGTAAAATGGAAACTAGGTGCCCCAGATATCGCAGCTTGAGCTTCTCTGTTCAAACTTCTTGAGGACCATTCTAAACTCAATATGTGTTTAGGGGATCCAGAGTACTTTGTCGATGCCCTAAGGCGTAGCATTCCTCTTCATTGTTACTTCAAGCGTTGCAAGACTATTGTATGCCCCATCAAAATTTGAGCTGCCCTTTTCGGGTTTTCAACTCAAACCCACATTTGGTCTCAAAGCGCCCTTTGCGGGTTTTCGCCTTTGGCCTCTCCTTTTTCTTTCTTCTTTTTTGATGAGAATTTTTTTATCTCCCTTTTTAGGTCGACTCTGAATTCACCAAATTGGACAGGTCCTTGCCGTCCATCTCTGTCAATATCCAGGCCTTCTTTGCTGCATGAGGTCCTTCCTAGTTTGACATTCACTTTCTTCTGAAGTCTCTTTTGCATGAGAGAATTTTTCTTTCAAAGCCCTATCATGAAATTTTCTAAGGCGATCCTTTTCATTGTAAACTCGCTTCATCTGATCATGACAGATAGCTCTCAACATTTTCTTTTCAAATTCACTTGATCTCATTGGGATTGGATCCATTCCACCTCATCCAATTTTGGCTCGGCCTGTGCCTGAGGAAAAGAGGATTTTGATTTCGCTAGGCAAAACCTAATGAAGAAAGCGTAGGACCTGGCCAAAGTTTAATGAGCATAAAAAGGGTAAACGTAACTTCTATATGCCAACATTCACAAGTTTAGGTCATCTTCCTAACAAGCTTTTTTTTTTTTTTTACATTATGACGTGGCCCTTGATCTTTGAAAAGACCACAAACTTTTGACATTGTGCGGTTAAATATGATCTTTTCGCCATTTTTTGTTAATATTTTTCCTTTTTTCCTTTTTGGTCTAATGACTATCGACTTTGTAATATTGGCATATGAAGCGACCCTCGTTCTCTTAGTGAAGAGATCGACATCCACAAACATGAATCGATACGGACATGAAGCTTTCGAGGAGATTGGCTTGATAACGTCCCTGCCCCACATGTAGACAAGAAGGAAAAGGCACATAAGTTCTGTTCTCGATTTGGCGTTTGATGCAATTTTCCTTTCTGGGTAGACCAGTAGCTCGAACCTCTTGATTGGCTTAGTCAGGGTAGAACCATCAGCATGTGATCTTCAAATATCTTTGAACTCTTGGAGATAACTCAATGATTCCTTGCCTTGTTCCTGCGGTAAGCTAAACTTCTATCTTCATCTCCCTTGTAGTATTTACTGATACTTCATAAGATGGGATCTAGCATTCTTGACAATTTAGGAAATAAGTTGTGACCTCTGTCATCTCCCCAGTCCTCCAATCCCTTTAGACACATATTTCGTTAAAAAGAGAGTCGGTAACAGCGTTGCTCATGTCATTGCTATCTGGGGGACCCATTTGTAGGCATGAAGGTAGAAAATTAAAAGTATGATATGAAAATGAAACGATGTAGAGTATGAAATGCGAGGAGTGAAAATAAAGATGCATTTTATTAAAATAACAATTCTGGAAACAAGCCCATTTCACGAAAGGACTCTTGTTGCCTCTAGGCTTAAAGCAACAAGCATGTTTTGAATATTACTTTAGATTAGCTAAAAATGCAGGTTTCTTCCACAGTCCTATTGTTCAAAACACTCCCAAGTGTGTAAGGCTTCAGAAAGTTTTATGCCCCCGTTTTCCTTTCGAATGTGTCATTGGCGTTCTGACTTCTCGATTTCTAGGCTTCTGACAACTTCTTTAAAGAATCGAGGCTCTCTTGCCCCCTCCTTCAATTATCGTAAATTATTGCTCCGGTCGACTCATCGAGCTTTAAGACCCCTATTTTAATAAGCCTCTCCACCAATTTCTTAAATGCAATGCAATTATCGGTTGAGTGACCAGTTATTCCCTCGTGATACTCGCATTGAGCATTCGAATCATACCATTTGGGGTATGGAGGTTGCACTGGTTTCATGTAGTGAGGAGCCACCCTATGTGCATCAAACAGGCTTTGATACAACTCCCCATATGTCATTGGAATTGGTGTAAACTGGAGATACTTTGCCTTGGATTCTTGACTTGATGATCCCTGATGACCAGTGGTCACAGCCCTCGGTTGACCTGCAGAGACTGACTTGGAACGCTTGCTCAAGTTGTTCACTTCATTTTCCATATTTCTCGAGTTTGACCTTTTGACACTTTCTCTTGCATCTATTTTCCTACTCTTTATGGCATTCTCAATGAGTTCCCTGGACATTACGATATCGGCGAAGTCTTTTGTGGCATTTCCCACTAGCTTGTCATAAAATGGCGCTTTCAAGGTGTTGATAAAGAGGATCGTTATCTCAGTTTTAATCAGTGGGGTTCTACTTGGGCTGAGATGTCCCTCCACCTTTGAGCGTATTGTCTAAAAGTTTCTGCTGGTTTCTTTTCCATCATCTGCAGCGTTAGTCGATCGGGCACCATGTCGGAGACATATTTGTATTGTTCACAAAACGCTGATGCTAGGTCCTCCCATGATCGGATCCTCTCTCTGCTGAGTTGATTATACCATCGGAGGGCTGATCCGACCAAGCTATCTTGAAAATAGTGTATTAACAATTTGTCTTCGTTTACATAACCAGCCATCTTCTGAAAAAACATGATAAGATGCGCCTTTAGACATCTCGTTCCATCATAATTTTCAAAATCTGGCACTTTAAATTTCGGAGGCAGAACCAGATCGGGCACCAAACTGAGCTCTTTGGCACTTAATACAGAGAAGACTTCGGTACCTTCTATCACCTGGAGTCTTTCTTCCAGACTCTTATACTTGTCCTGAGCATCACGATCTTCCATTTTCAACCTGGCTATTTCAACCGGGTCATCCAAATCTGGAACCATTAGGTTAGCAGAATTATTTCCGGAGTTTGATACAAATATACCTTGCCCTAGATGAGCAGATGGTGCAGGTCGTGGCTCTAGGCTTACCGGTTCCACTTGAGGATACCCTCTTTGCGTTGCATGGGCATGAGGCGGAGTGAATTCCGGGGGATAGAGCGGATCCTGATTAACTCTTGACTGGGGCTCTGTGATGTCAGGACTCTGCGCGGGTCCTTTTCCTTTGACTAGAGCTGCCATCATCTCTATCATTTTGGCCATTTGATCCTTTTGCTCGAGCAATTCCTCTCGAGATCTTACCATCAGATCCCTTGCTTCTTGCTGCGACTTGGTCAACTGCTCTTGCAACTCTCTCTGGATTCTTTCCATTCTTTCGATTCTTTCATTGAGTTCAGCATCCATAGCTCTAGCTCTTAGCCGTGTCCTTTAAGGATGACGTGATTTCAGATTCATAGTGTCGCAACTTAGATTATATGATTTTAGCCCTAGTGAATGATTAGGGTGATATGATGCTGCTGTATGCAATGCAATGCAAATGCATGGTATGAATGCAAAAAGAAAGAGAGGTGTTGATCATGAATTCGATTCCATTAGAAGAACTTTCCTAGAAGATACGTTTCTTTACATAAAATGGATCGTATATACGGCTATGTCCCCATGTTCGTACAACCGTATTATAATCCACTTTATCAAGTAACACATTTCCTTATGACAAACTCTTCCATTTAGCAACCGAATATGAATCAACACTTCCTTTCTTACGATGTAATGCAATGGAGTCAAGACAGGTGAAAACACGTTAGCACAGGAGAGAGGAACAACCACAAAAGAAAACACGTTAGTGCAGGAAAAACAAGCACAGAACACCTATCCAGGTGACTGCTAGGGGTTTGGGATGACTCTACCCAAGGTGGGCTCTTAAGGCTCACGATATGAGGTTCGGTTCTAAAGAGGGGTACCTGAACCAACAGATTCCTCAATCCTCACCCATTATAGGCTCATACGGACCGAGTTTGGTTCAGGGGGATACATTTCCCTACAGCAATGCGGAGGTGAAAACCTCACGAAGCACATAGATACAGATGTGTCCTGGAAGCAGTCCACTAGCCTATGTGGAGGTGAAAATCTCACGAAAGCTTAGTTTCTCACTCCTGCTTAAAGGTGTGACTGCAATGGTCATGCAATGCAAGTGCAAGAATTATGAGACTCGACATTATTATAGTTACAGCACAAACAAATGCTTTTTGGAGAAACATGATTTTTTATTTTAAAAAACAAATTCTCAAGTTTTCAATCAAAAAGACAAAAATCAATCAATTTGTGGCCTGACTCTCGAGGTCCCCAGTGAAGTCACCTGTAACACCCCAAACCCGGTCAAAACGCTACAATCAGATCTGGCGTGCCACGAAAAAGAAAATGTTTTTAAAACCGATTTGTCGACTTATTTTGGATAGAAAACCGATGCAAGATTTTAGAGGAAACGTCGATGTATTTTGTATCGTGAAAAATATGTTGAAACTTGGTTTGAAAACTTAGTTTTCATATTGTTACTCCGTATTAATTACTTAGTCATTGTATATAAAGAAAACAAGTATTTAGTTTAGCTTTTGAAAACCTCTAAAACATAGTTTAATCATCATATTAGATAGAAACTATAAAATTTACTAAATAGAAGTACCCAAAATAAAACTTAGGCGGCCTTATTACAGAGCTGAAAACCAAAATGTAATAAAATAACTAAGTCCGAATGGAAAACTTTGTAATAAACCAAATGCTATGTATGGCCACCTTGAGTCCACTCCGGCTCCATATCCACGATCTAAGTCTGATCTGCAAAATGTAAAGGAAGGGGTGAGTCACCGAGACTCAGTGTATAAATCCCCATCCCCAGAGAAATTATACTCTTACACAAATTCATACAATAATATTCAAGTCATGCAACCCATCCAACCTAAGTATTCATCCGGGTCTCCCAAATCTACCCCTTGTGGTACCAAACCACTGGTGGTGCCAAACCACTGGTAACCGAAGTTACAAAATAATCATATGTGGTACCAAACCACTGTTGGTGCCAAACCACTGAGACTTAGTCACAATTTTATAATATGTGGGGCCAACCCACTGTGTGATACCGAATCACTGGTAACAGTCTGATAGATCATATTTCCCCCTCCTTTCATTACCCATAACACATATTTATGGTAACGACATCAGTATGATCATGCTTAACATACCAAATTATGTATAAAGAATTACATGCTTTCATAAATCACATTCATCACAAGTAATAATAACAACTTACCCGGCATCCACGCTTTTACCCACAAGGGTATTTTAGTAACCATTGCCGTCATTCCGGCTTTTTAACAACATACAACAATAACATATTAAGTAAGAAAGTGTGTAAGAGTTACACACACGGTTTTTCGTACTAACACTTTTATCGCTTTGCTACGCTCATCACTACTCGAGACCACGACTATCGACCTACGATTTACTTTCGATGTTGGCCCGCACCCCGATGGCCAATCTCGCACTCCTGATACAGATCTTTTCTTATATTTTGGCGTTGGGTTTACAGATCCAACCTCTCCTATTGCTTTGTTGTTATTCGAGTCCATAGTAATCCCTTAATCACTAAACCATTTAAATGATGAGATCTAATTACTCAAACAACTATAACACTTAAAACGAACTCTTACCTAATTAATCAAATCCTGAATGCCTTTGAGAAACCACCACCACCAACCTACCTACATTCGGCCATCCTCAAAATATCAAACAAACCGATAATCACAACCAATCTAGCCCATATGACATTTGGCCAAATAAAAGAAATCAAGAAAGGGCTATTCGGCCAAACCTCCCACCACCCACCTTCGGCTTTTCTACCAAATCGGCACAGGAGACTTTTAATGAGACAGATTCGGCTTCTAGGACAGAGAGTGAAATCGGCAGGCCTTTGAACAAGTGTTTCGGGTTAGATCTTAATGAAAAGAAAGAGTGAAATCGCATAGAAACACAATCCCGAAACTCAACAGATTACTAAGGAGTATGCGGCTTATGGTGCACCTTCGGGAAACAGAAACCACACTTGTAGATTCGACTATGGAGGAAGATGATCAAAGGGGATTTGGGCTTTGAAAGAAAAAGACTGAAGAGAAGAAGAAAGTGTTGGAAAGTGGCGGCAAAGCACCTCAAATTTTTAGGCCACAAGCCCAGCTTGCTACTAAACATAATGATTTAAATTAATATACTACTAACTCTCTTTTAATCAATTTAACCCAGATTTAAGCCCAAACTTGAGTCCAATCCACACGTCAAAGCCTTTACCTACTAACTTAGCAATGTAACATACCAAATGCACAGACCCGTAGAATCAGGATATTACAGTTTTACCCCCCTTAAAATAAATTTTGACCTCGAAATTTACCTGGTCAGAAAAGTTGAGGGTATTGCTGCCGCATAACATCCTCTGGCTCCCATGTCGCTTCCTCTGATCTATGGTTCTGCCATAATACCTTTACCAAAGGAACAGATTTCCTACGCAAAACCTTAACATCCTGAACTAGGATCTGCACTGGTTCCTCCTCAAAAGATAAGTCTGGATTCATCTCTATCTCCTCCACTGGCATAACATGTGATGGATCCGAGCGATAGCGTCTAAGCATGGAAACATGAAACACATCGTGGATTTGACCCAGCTCTGGTGGCAACTCGAGCTGGTAAGCCACTGGTCCTACTCGCTTCAATACTCGATAGGGCCCGATAAACCTAGGGCTTAACTTGCCCTTCCTACCGAACCTCAGAACCTTTTTCCATGGCGACACCTTCAAGAAAACCTTATCACCTTCTGCAAACTCTATATCCTTTCGTTTAAGATCGGCATAAGACTTCTGCCTATCCGAGGCTTCTTTTAAACGAGCTCTAATCACCTTCACCATATCCTCTATCTCTGTAACCAGCTCCGGACCCAACAACTACCGCTCACCCAACTCTGTCCAACACGTAGGGGTACGACACTTCCGACCATATAAAGCTTCATATTGAGCCATCTTAATACTCGCCTGATAACTATTATTATACGCGAATTCCGCCAACTGTAAGAATTCTTCCCAACCACCTTTGAAATCCAAGACACATCCCCTTAGTATGTCCTCCAAAACTTGAATCACCCTCTCCGGCTGTCCATCTGACTGGGGATGGAATGCTGTATTAAAATCCAACCTTGTGCCTAGTGCCTGGTGCAAAGCCTTCCAGAATCTTGACGTAAATCTAGGGTCTCTGTCCGAAATAATCAACACTGGCACCCCATGCAACCTCACAATCTCCGCTATATATAATTTTGCTAACTTTTGAAGAGAATAATCCACACGCACAGGTATGAAATGAGTCGACTTTGTCAAACGGTCCACAATTACCCAAACTGAATCCTTCTTGGTCGGCGTAAGAGGTAGCCCACTCACAAAATCCATTGTAATCCTTTCCCACTTCCATTATGGAATCTTAATCGGTTGCAACATCCTGAGGGTAACTGATGTTCAGCCTTGACTTGCTGACACGTCAGACACTTACCCACAAACTCTGTTACCTCACGCTTAAGGCCCGACCACCAAAACTACTCCCGCAAATCCCGGTACATCTTACTACCTCCCGGATGCATAGCATAGGAACTGCTATGTGCCTCTTGCAAAATTTTCTGCCTTAACTCCACATCCTTAGGCATACACACCTTTCCTTGAAAACACAACACTCCATTGCTGCTCAAGCTATACCCCTTCAATATACCATTCTGTACTTGCAAACATCGAGTACTTAAAACTTCATCTACCCGCTGTTTTTCCTTAACCTCGTCAATCCATGTTGGCTTCACTTGCAATTCCGCTAACAGGCTCTTATCTTCATACAGACTAAGGTGGGCAAAAATAGCTATTAAATCTGCCACCACCTTACGGCTCAAGGCATCCGCTACCACATTAGCCCTTCCCGGGTGGTACTCAATCGAGCAGTCATAGTCCTTTAACAGCTCAATCCACCTTCTTTGCCTTAAATTCAACTCCTTTTGCATGAAAAGGTACTTCAAACTCTTGTGATCTGTATACACCACTGACTTCTCTCTATACAAATAATGCCTCCAAATTTTCAGCGTGAAAACTACTGTAGCCAATTCCAGATCATGCGACGGGTAGTTTACTTCGTGAGGTCTTAACTGTCGAGAAGCGTACGCCACTACTTTCCCTTCTTGTATCAGCACACAACCCAATCCTGTGTGGGATGCATCGCAATAAACCGTAAATTCTTTTCCAGCTTCCAGTTGAATCAACACCGGGGCCTCCGTCAGAATCCTTTTTAACTTCTCAAAACTTTCCCGTTGCTTTTCCGACCACACAAACGAAACCCCTTTTCTTAGCAACTTGGTTAACAGTGCTGCAATCAGAGAAAATCCTTCCACAAACCTCTGGTAATACCCTGCTAATCCTAGAAAACGTTGAATCTCCGCCACAGACTTCAGTGGCTTCAATCCAAAACAGCTTCAATCTTCCGAGGGTCCACCCTAATCCCCTCGGCTGACACCACATGACCCAAAAAGGTAACTTCCTTCAACCAAAACTCGCACTTACTAAACTTGACATATAACTGCTTCTCCCTAAGAATTTGCAACACTACCCGCAAATGCGCGTCATGCTCCTCCTCCGACTTCGAGTACACCAGAATGTCATCGATAAATACTACGACAAATCGATCCAAGTATGGCTGGAACACCCGATTCATCATATCCATAAACGCTGCCGGTGCATTCGTCAACCCGAACGGCATCACCAGGAATTCATAATACCCGTATCGAGTATAAAACACCGTCTTATGGATATTCGCCTCATTTACCTTAAGTTGGTGATACCCCACACCTCAAATCCATCTTGGAAAAGACCGATGCTCCCTTAAGCTGGTCGAACAAGTCATCTATCCTAGGCAAAGGATACTTGTTCTTAATCATCAATTTATTCAACTGACGGTAGTCTATGTACATTCGCATCGACCCGTCCTTCTTCTTAACAAAGAGTACCGGTGCTCCCTACGGAGACACACTTAGTCGGATGAAACCCCGATCCAGCAACTCCTGGATCTGTGCTTTCAACTCCCCCAATTCTTTAGGCGCCATCCTATACGGAGCAATAGACATTGGCGCTGTTCCCAGTAGAAGATATATACCGAACTCTACTTCACGATCTGGGGGCAAACCCGAAAGCTCTTCCAGAAAGAAATCGACAAAGTCTTTCACTGTTCAGACATTCTCCATTCCTGATTCCTTAACTTCCAAGGCACAAACGTAAACCACAAACACCTCACATCCTTTCCTTACTATCTTCTCCGCCTTTAGCGCGGACACCATATTAGATAAGTAATCCTTCTCTCTCCTATCATCACCACCTCTTCACCCTCGAACGACTTCAGCACCATACGCTTAGCTGCACAGTCCAGCTCTACCTGGTACTTTACCAACCAATCCATTCCTAAGATTAAATCGAACTCCCTGAAGGGTAGTTCCATCAAATCCGCTTGAAACACGACCCCTTGAAGTTCTAGGGGTGCATCCTTATACAGTTTGTCTACTACCACGGAGTGTCATAGAGGGCTAACTACCGTCATCTTCCTAGCATCAGTCTCACTAACTAAGTTACAAGTTTTTGCTATACTACTAGCACCATATGAGCGTGTCGAACCAACATCAATCAAAGTAGTACAAGATAACCCAGAAATTATAAATGTACCAGTTATAACGTCCGATGCGTCGCCATCCTCTTAACATTTGGCTGCATAGACCAATCCAGGCTGTCTAGCATCAGGACCTCCAGCACCTTGGCCATTACCACCCCTCACACCCCTCACTGCACCTCGACCCCTTTGTGGCTGCTGACCATCCCTCCTGATTTGACCACGTCCTTGACCCACAGCTTGAATCCTAGCTAACTTCCACGGATAGTCCCTTACCCGGTGCTCCAATGACCCACACTCAAAACGCCCTTTATTACCAGCCCAACACTTTCCTAAATGAGGCTTTCCACATCGAGCATACTGGGGTGGCCACTGAGCAGCAGCAGGCTTTGCGGCTCTATCCGGTCCATCAAATCTAGCCCTCTTCTGTGAACTTCCAGCAGACCTTGATGGCCCAAAACTCCTTTTATCCCTACTTTTGTCCTGATTTCGCCTCTCGGTTCGCTTCACCTCCTCACTACCTTGGCCTTTTCCATAAAAACGGTAAATTCCCTTTCACACTGAGATGCAACTAACACCTGCAGCTCATCTCTTAGCCCGTCCTCGAACCTAACACAGTGCTCATATTCCGTAGCCACCATACCCCGAGCATACCTACTCAACCTAAAAAATTCAGCCTCGTACTCGGGTACCGACTTATTCCCTTGCACCAAGTTCAAGAACGCCCTATGTTGCCCATCAGTATAACCAGCCCCCACATACTTCCTCTGATAGGCTGCCTAAAATAATCCCAGGTGATATCACCGGCCACTGCACCATTCCTGACCGTGAGTCATCACTGGTACGACTCATCCCTTAGAAGAGATACTATTCCCTTCAACTTCTCCTCAGCCGAGAAGTCTAAATCATCCATTATTCATTCTATTGCCTCTAACCAATACTCAGTCGAGTTGGGAGTCATTCCAGAAGCTCCCCTAAACACTTTTGCTCCGTTAACCTGGAGTCGCTCAGCCACAGATTTCCTAGCTCCTCAACCCACACCTACCCCAGCAACTCTTTCTAAAACTCACAGTACTGCCTGAGATACCGCATCATTACCACCAGTCTGATCTTGAAACTCAGCTTTCATTGCCGGCAGATCCGGCATCACATTTCCAGACCCATGGCCAGACCCTGCTGGCTCTGACAAGGTCATCCTACCCCTACTACGGCCACGCGGTGGACATCCACGACCTCTTGTACTCATTCTTCTCATTCGTGTTTATCTAATTAATAATTTTATGAATTATTAATTCTTTTCACTATTTATCCACGGACAATTTTATGAGAAATAGTTTTGAAAGTGATTCTTTCGCATACGAATCTATCTTAAAGTTTCAGTTCCAGGACTATCTCCTAGTTCTAAGTACAGTCATCACACAAAAAACATCCACAGACCACATTCAACGTGTAGGGGTATTTTCGTCATTTCACTACCCGGGGGTATTTTTGTAATTTTAACCTACAGGGGTATTTTTGTAAATTTCAAAATATGGTCTCGGGTATTTTACGAAAGAAAGGTATTTTGGTAATTTTTTTTCAACACGGGGGTATTTTGGTAAGTTTACGAATCCGAGGTATTTCGATAATTTTATAAATTCGGGGGTATTTCGGTAATTTTACAAGTCAGGGGTAATTTAGTAATTTCACAAACTAGGGGTAATTTGGTAATTTCAAAGCTAGGATTTTTACAAAACAGTGTGGCTGGTCCCTTTCGGGTTTTAGTTGTAAGTTTTGGCCTGTCAACACGTCCTTGTAACTAAGGTGAATAGTCACTATGCACCAGGTGGGATTCTAGTGGAAATGAGGTGAGTCACTAGGACTGCGTAAATACCAAGCTTTCCCTGAATCTGTTCCTAGACATGCATATGCCTATTGCCACACCCTCACATAGCTAAAGTGAACAGTCACTATGCACCGTAAAGATTCCAAATGAAGAGGAGGTGAGTCACTCGAACTGCTTAAATACCAAGCTCTTCCGGATCTACTCCCAGACATGCATATGCTTGTTGCCACACTTTAGTCTTGTGACTCATTTACAGGTTTTGTTTAATGAAGTTAAGTCTTATGGATTTGAAGAGTTGTTTGTCTAAGCCTAGAGTCCATTAGTACTATCATGCTTAACTACGTCTAAAGCCCACAAAGCCCAAAAAATATATCACAACAAAAGTTAGTGTACTTACCTGGGTGGATCGACGCCGGAGACTCAGGTGCCATGCTTTCTGGAAAAATAATCATTTCACAACCCTTAAAACATAATTTGGGCCTTAAACCCACAACCGAGCTTTTGAACTTGGTTCTGATACCAAAATGTAACACCCCAAACCCGGTCAAAACGCTACAACCGGATCTGGCGTGCCACAAAAAAGAAAATGTTTTTGAAACCGATTTGTCGACTTATTTTGGATAGAAAACCGATACAAGATTTTAGAGGAAACGTCGATGTATTTTGTATCGTGAAAAATATGTTGAAACTTGGTTTGAAAACTTAGTTGTCATATTGTTACTCCGTATTAATTACTTAATCATTGTATATAAAGAAAACAAGTATTTAGTTTAGCTTTTGAAAACCTCCAAAACATAGTTTAATCACCATATTAGATAGAAACTATAAAATTTACTAAATAGAAGTACCCAAAATAAAACTTAGGCGGCCTTATTACAGAACTGAAAACCAAAATGTAATAAAATAACTAAGTCCGAATGGAAAACTTTGTAATAAACCAAATGCTGTGCATGGCCACATCGAGTCCACTCCGGCTCCATATCCACAATCTAGGTCTGATCTGCAAAATGTAGAGGAAGGGGTGAGTCACCGAGACTCAGTGTATAAATCCCTATCCCCAGAAAAATTATACTCTTACGCAAATTCATACAATAATATGCAAGTCATGCAACCCATCCAACCTAAGTATTCATCCGGGTCTCCTAAATCTACCCCTTGTGGTACCAAACCACTGGTGGTGCCAAACCACTGAGACTTAGTCACAATTTTATAATATGTGGGGCCAACCCACTTTGTGATACCAAATTACTGGTGACAGTCTGATAGATCATATTTCCCCCTCCTCTCATTACCCATAACACATATTTATGGTAACAACATCAGTATGATCATGCTTAACATGCCAAATTATGTATAAAGAATTACATGCTTTCATAAATCACATTCATCGCAAGTAATAATAACAACTTACCTGGCATCCACGCTTTTACCCACAATGGTATTTTAGTAACCATTGCCGTCATTCCGACTTTTTAACAACACACAACAATAACATATTAAGTAAGAAAGTGTGTAAGAGTTACACACCTGGTTTTCGTACTAACACTTTTACTGCCTCTACGCTACTGTCACTCGAGACCACGTCTATCGGCCTACGATTTACTTCCAATGTTGGCTCGTACCCCGATGGCCAATCTCACACTCCTGATATAGATCTTTTCTTATATTTCGACGTTGGGTTTACAGATCCAACCTCTCCTATTGCTTGGCTGTTATTCGAGTCCATAGTAATCCCTTAATCACTAAACCATTTAAATGATGAGATCTAATTACTCAAACAACTATAACACTTAAAACGAACTCTTACCTAATTAATCAAATTCTGAATGCCTTTGAGAAACCACCACCACCAACCTACCTACATTCAGCCATCCTCAACATATCAAACAAACCGATAATCACAACCAATCTAGCCCATATGACATTCGGCCAAATAAAAGAAATCAAGAAAGGGCCATTCGGCCAAACCTACCACCACTTCCCTTCGGCTTTTCCACCAAATCGGCACAGGAGACCTTTAATGAGACAGATTCGGCTTCTAGGACAGAGAGTGAAATCGACAGGCCTTTGAACAAGTGTTTCGGGTTAGATCTTAATGAAAAGAAAGAGTGAAATCACATAGAAACAAAATCCCGAAACTAACCAGATTACTAAGGAGTATGTAGCTTATGGTGCACCTTCGGGAAACAGAAACCATCCTTGTAGATTCGGCAATGGAAGAAGATGATCAATGGGGATTTGGGCTTTGAAAGAAAAAGACTAAAGAGAAGAAGAAAGTGTTGGAAAGTGGCGACAAAGAAGAAAAACAAAAAGAGTTTGAGACACTAGGAGGAGAGGATTTTCGGCTAGCAAAGTAGGTGAAAAAAAAATGAAAGAAAGATAAGTACTTTGGCTACAAAATTCGGCTACACATGCACACACCTCAGAGTTGGAGTTTCGGCCAACTCTTCCCTCTCCTGATAGCCTTAATCCCTTATCTTATCCATCTCATAACACGCCCCTTATCTTAACTTTAAAAGAGACCATCTTCAACCCAACTCTTTCCTTCCTTTTATCATCTTTTATCACTTAAAATAAAAGAATTAAACCCCCTAAATTTTAGCAAGTGTGCCGTCCTCCCCCTTCCCTCCTAAGTGCTGAATTTTGCCCCAAAACACTTGGGCCCAAGCGGCCATACTAGGCCCAATTCCTCCCTCCTTGTGACGCCACCTTGATGCTCACTTAAAGCACCTCAAATTTTTGGGCCACAAGCCCAGCTTGCTACTAAACATAATGATTTAAATTAAAATACTACTAACTCTCTTTTTAATCAATTTAACCCAGATTTAAGCCCAAACCTGAGCCCAATCCACACCTCAAAGCCTTTACCTACTAACTTAGCCATGCAACATACCAAATGCACAGACCCACAGAATCAGGATATTACATCGCCAAGCTGTCGTAACCATTTGTTGTCAAAACGGGAATCGACTTTAAAAATAGGGAGTCGCCACCGATCTTTATTTAGGTGTGATCAGATCACCTTTGTTTTAATAAAACGTTTCGGTTTACTAATACGATGTTTTGGTCTACGAATATTCGAGAAAACGGGTTCGAAAGTCAGTTACGTGCAAGGAAGGGTTAGCACCCTTGCAACGCCCAAAATCGGTACCAAATTGATTAATGTTGTCCTAATATTGAAAAATTTGAAAATATTTAAAGTAAAAAATTTAAAGAGAAGGAAAAAAAATCATTTAATTGGAATTGAATCTCAAGATTAACTCGTTTCAGAGAAAATAAAGTATCATACCCAGCACGTTAGGATATAACACATTTATATTCTGGCACCGAGATCATTTTTGATCTCCAAAATATATTAAAAGGGTATTTGGTTATTTAGTCGAACGAAAAAAAATCAACACCCAACACGTTAGGATGTAATTCTCCGAACTTCTAAACACACAAATATTGCCTTGTTCTTCAAATATAAAAATCTTAAAGTTTGGTCAATATTTACTTTTTTTAAACATGATAAAATATTTGGAAATATGTTGAAGTTTGAAATGCTATATGAGGATAAAATGCGTGAACATAAAAAATTTAAGTGCCGATAGATTATCAATAACTATTATATACAAAGAAAACTTAAAACGAAGAATGTACAAATAACATGTTAATCTATAATATGTTTAATGAAACTTAATATTAATAATTTATATATGAAGATAATAATATATAAGGATTTTCAAAATAAACAAAACATATAATGAAGTATAGACTTAAGAGAAAATAAATTATATTGATAGATAAATTTAAAGTATAACTATACATATAAATAGATTTAAAAGAAAATAATATGAAAATAACAATATACGCATAAAAATAATTTAATAACAAAAATAGAAATTTGTTAGTTAATGAATGAAATATTGTACATAATAGTTTGAATATCGTAAAACGATAATAATAATATTATTAAGAATAATAATAAAATAGTTAAATAATGGCAAAATGACAAAATAATTAGAGAGAATAAAATATACAAAGAAGACTAAATTAAAATGAACGTAGGATTCCGGGGCAAAAATCGAAAATAAAACAGAGTCAAAGGACCTAAATGAAACACGCGCAAACGATCTAGGATTAAACTAGCAATTATTCTCGGTTGCGAAAAAGTTGCGTTTAAGAGGGCTGAATTGAAGATGCGTTAGATTATAGAGGCTAATTCATAAAAAACAAATAAAAGTGCGCAGGGCTTAATCACATAGCGACACAGAAACAGGGGGACTAATCGCGCAAATGCCCCTCCCTGATGAGAACACGGGGGGCACGCAGGTGATCGGGTCGGGTAAAACGGGTCGCCCAATACGACACCATTTCGCCTGGTTTAAAAGGTTAATTAAACCTAAAAATTAATCAGAGGCTCGGTTGCCCTCTTTTTCTTCTAAAATCTAAACCCTAGCCGCTTAAAAAAAGGACAAAATCAGAGCCCCTCCATTGCCGCTCTGCCGATACAGAGGACTGCACCGTTCGCCCACCAATCTGCCATTGTAATCGACGTATGGTGGCGCAGGCGATGCTCGCCTGCCTTTTACTTAGGATCAAGACCCAAAGACGATGTGATTCTGGCCTGAAATCCTCGCCTCGGGCATCGATAGCACCCTGCGAACAGGTATTCTCCTTCCCCTTTCCCCTTTTATTAGTCGTTTATTTACAGAGATTTAAGATAATGAAAACAATAAAAAGAACAGTAAAATCGTAGGAAAACAAATGTAAAATCAACCTTTTAATCTTTTCTCTTTTCGATTTCTGATAATGTATAAAATAAAAGAGCCCCCTGATACAAGATTTGCTTCGGTTTCGCTATAATCGAATTTACCGAGATTCTTCTTCTTTCTATTGTTTTTGTTTTTTTGGGAATGTGTCTGGGCTGAAGCAGACTACAAAATGGATTTATTTCCCCTTTTATAGCCGAATTATAGATTTCTATATATTTTCTTTGTTTTCTCGGCTTCTTATCTTTTTGCTCTCGTTCTTTGGTTGTTTGCAGGGTATGGGCGAGGCGTGCGAAAGTGGAGACGTCAGAGGCGTGTGGGTGTTGGCTGAGGCCTGAGGAAGGGTGTTGGTGGAGTGTCCAGTGGCTGAGAGACGCGCGTGGGCATGGGGTGATGAGCAGTGGTCTGCGGCGCCTAGGGTTGGTCAAGCGGCGCGAGAGGAAGGCCGTCGGAGGAGGCATGTGGCGGCTGCTGGGTTTCTTGTTTTTCTTTTTTTTCTCGATTTGGGCTGTGTGGATTGGGCTAGGTTATTGGGCTTCGATTTTGGGTTGGATTTTATTGGGTCTGTTGTGAGTTTTGGACTGTTTAATGGCTTTTGGAAATTTTGTAAAAGGACATTATGGACCATTTTTATTATTAGATTTTTTATTGGCTTATTCTGTTTTGTTTTTAGCTTTTTGTACTGGTATTGGTTTCTAAATGGGCCTCGGTTGCTTCCGACAGGCCCGGGCCGAAATTGGTTATTACACCCGAGATATGGGTAAATGATTAGCATTACATGATTGATGAAAAGTAAACGTGGCCATGGGTCATTTATCTTTGTGATGAATTGACTTGATTACTATTTGATTGTAATTGACTTTTCATGAAGGAAGATGTAATGGTTACCATGAGATAAAATAGTATCATACTGGAAGAACGAATATTATTCCAAAGAGATTAAAGATATCCTATGAAGGTATCACGAATATTATTTCTGGGCCACTACAGGTGGAAAGGAAGAGAACCAGGAAGCCTAAAGACTTTTCTTAGTCTAAATACTTTTTTTTGCAGTAAGAAAGAACATTTTAATGAAAACTGTAGAGAGCGGAAGGAATACCTAGAAACCAAAGGCAAATGTATGAAAATTTTTATGATAAAAGCTTTTTAGTGGAGGACTAGATAGACCACTAGGTCATTGATTCGGGAGCCACTAATCATGTTTGTGTTTCTCTACAAGGGTTTGAGAAGAAGAAAGATCTTAGATATAAGAGCTTATCATTGTGGACTGGGAACGAGACAAGTGTGGCAACTAAAGTAGTGGAAGATGTACATCTTTATTTTGATAATTTTAGGTAGATTATTTTAAGAGACGCTTTTTATGTACCAAGTTTCAAAAGAAACTTAATTTTTTTTCATGTTTATATAAAGACGACTTGACAATGACTTTCAATTATGGAATTGCAATATTTAAAAATCACAATCATATCTGTAATGGATGGATGTCAAATGATTTCTAGTTTATCAAACCAAAGATGTACACATTACTTGAGACTATAATATCAAATAAAAGAATTAAAACTTTTCATTCGAATGAGACTACCTTTTGTATTTGAGACTTGGTCATATTAACCAAGAAAGAATCATTAGACTTGTGAAAGACAACATCTTAAGTTCACTTAAAGAAATCGATCTTCCACAATATGAATTTTGTTTGGAAGGTGAGATGACCAATCAATCTTTTAATGCAAAAGGAAAGAGGGCCGAAAAACCCCTAGAACTTGTGCACATTGATGTATATGGCCCCATGAACGTTAGTGCAAGAAGTGGTTACGAGTATTATGTAACCTTTATTGATGACTATTCCAAATATGGGTATGTATACCTAATGCACCACAAGGTGGAGAATATTTACCTGATGAGTTCTTAGGGAACCTCATAAAGAATGAGATTCTATCCCAGCTAGCTGTGTTAGGCACTCCACAACAAAATGGCATAGCATAGAGAAGGAATCGAACGTTGTTAGACATGATACGTTCGATGTTAAGTTATTCGAAGCTGTCAATATCTTTTTTAGGGATATGCAATACAAACGACTTCCTATATTCTAAATGAAGTGCCAACTAAGGCAACATTGAAAAATCCATATGAATTGTGGCATGGCAGGAAGCCAAGTCTAAAACATTTTAGAATTTGGGGGTGCTTGACCCACGTATTGAACAAAGATGCGAGAAAGTTGGACTCACGGACGAAATTGTTCATGTTTGTAGGATAGTCAAAGGGAACAAAAGGTGGTTTGTTATATAACTCGAAAGAGCAAATTGTTATAGTGTCAACTCATACTACTTTCTTTGAAGAAAGTTACATGAAGGATGATACGGAATTGAAGCGGAGGAAGCGAAAGAAGGATCAAATTCAAGTTGTTTGACTCAAGAAGGAAAATTTTGGATATGATCTGAAAAGAAGAAATAAACATATTTAGTAATAAAGAAATTGAAAATAGTAAAGGAAAAAATTTGAGAATAAAAAAGAAATAAAAATTATAAATAAATAAGAAATAGAAATTAAAAAAGAACAAAGTATAAGATGGACGAGTAAATCGTTGGATATGATGGATAGAAGGATAAATGCCCAATTGAACTCTTTGAGATATAAATCCCAACAAACTCAATTAATGACTCTAATCAAGCCTCCAAGAAATAATCCTTAGCAAATTGAAGGGTGAAGAATAAATTCCCACGACTCCTTGAAGAAAATCGAGAAGAAAACTACTTCTAAAAATCACAAGAAAGAAATATTGCACTAGAAACAAACTCCCAGAGTTGAAAACTTCATTAATAAAAACAATTGTGTTATTAATAAACAATGAAGAAGTCTTTATATAAGCTAGCTAAATAAATCTAAATAAAACTCTTAAGTATACTAGAACTCTGATTAACCTAAACAAGAAGTAGTTTTAAACTAAACTTTCTTTTTGACATAAAACTCCTAAATAACTTAAAATACTTAATAATTATAAAAATTCAGAATAATACAATAATAAAATAATAAGAGCTTATAAATATAATATTGGGCTCGTATATAATAAAAATTAAGCCTAAAACCCGAACCCAATATGATTTAAACTCGAATTAAAAGCTCAAAACTTGTAATTCTCGTAATAATCCCGTCCAAAAATTCTACTCGCGCAGTCTTCACCAAAATAGTCATAACTTGATCTCCCGAACTCAAAATTAAGTGATTTAAAGTGCGTTTCGAAGCTAAGAGATAGATATTTGAATTCCATGAATACATCTTAACCAATAAATGCCTGGATCCCATCCAAAAAGTCATCACAAATCTAATGATTTCCCAAACTTGAAAATTAGCAGCTTCGGTGAATGGAATTTAATAAATTTCACCCAATCCGTGCATGTATCATTCCCCCTTTCATTGAAAATATTCGTCCTCAAATCTTGAATTTGGTTGAATTAGAAAGAATGAAACAAGTTCACTAGAAAAATTCAAGTTAAGGTTAGGGAAAATATACCTCATATTTTTTTTCACTCACCAAAAGTGAACCATCAAGTAGACTTTTATCACTTAAGGTCTCTTTGCTCTTTGTCCTTTCAATTTTTTCTTCCCCCTTAACTATCTCACAAAATTTTATCATTTTCAATTGGTCCTTATACACATCTTTGGGCTCCAAAGAGGATAAAGTGTATTTTTTTCCTTTAAACACAAGGGAGTAACGATTCAATTTTCCATGGTGTACCACATCACGATCAAATTGCCATGGTCTTCCAAGAAGCAATTGGGTGGCATGCATGGGAACTACATCACACCAAAACTTGTCAGAATAATTCCCAATTTTGAATGCCATTGTAAGTGATTTAACTACTTTAACTTTCGACCTTTCGTCAAGCCATTGTAAGTGATATGGCTTAGGATGATTTTTAGAAGGTAAAGATAAAGTATCTACTAAAAAGCTACTTACAACGTTGGCACAACTACCACTATCAACAATAAAAGAACACAACTTTCTTTGAATTAAGCACCTCGAGTGGAAAATGTAAATCCTTTGCACTTTGTTAGAATCGTCCATTACTTGAATGCTAGAGGATTGCCACACTACAAGACAATGAAACTCAAGCAAATCGTCCCTATCAGTAGGAGATTCCAAAACCTCCTCCATACTATGTCTGCATATCATTAATAGAGGCTAAAATAAAAATACTCATAAAAAAAAGTTGATCAAAGAAACTTAAACATCACCATTATACACTCGTAATTAAAAAAAAAAACTCTAGGAGACAAAGAAAAGAAATTAGGACTTACTCGTTTGTAACTTTTAAAGAGTAATTAAATTCGATAATATTCAAAAAGATGCGACTCTCTAACAAAGTCAACCTAAGGCTTTAAGAAGCCAAAGAAAAACTTGATTCCAAAGGAAGTAAGTTGCACGGAGAAATGAGAGGCAACTCTTTTCGTACCTATTAACACAAGAAATGAAAATGTGTTAGAATGCATAATAGAATAAGAAAAGATAAAACAAAAGAAACCCTAATGCTAGAATCAAAGAAAATAAACAACTCAACCTAATACTAAAAACAATGGAAAACAACTTGAACTTTTTTCGTTCGAGGTGTTCCTGGTTTCCAAAAACCACAAAATTTAAATTGGAGTCTCCTTAAATAATGTAGATTGGATCTGGAAAATTTCAGCACAAAATTCAACCCATGGAATATTTTTTTATTTTTTATTTTTCATATTTTTTTGTTTTTGCACTTTTTTGATCACTTTTTTTTGTGGGAGATACTTTTTATTTTCTAAGAGAGTGCAAAGAATCAGTATGTAAAATTTCAGATAATTTGGAGTGTGTTTACCCACTAAAAAATATTTTTTTCCTAAAACTTTCTGGGTAAAAAGAAAAAAAATTGTTTTGAGGTTTTTCGTTGGAAATCAGTTTATAAGAACACAAATAACACCTTAAACGCTCAAATTTGATACCAAATGGTATGGAATTAAAGCGGAGGAAGCGGAAGAAGGATCAAATCCAAGTTGTTCGACTCAAGAAGGAAAGATTTGGATATGATTTGAAAAGAAGAAATAAAGAAATTTAGTAATAAAGAAATAGAAAATAGTAAAAAAAGAAATTTGAAAATAAAAAAAAAGTAAAAAATATAAATAAATAAGAAATAGAAATTAAAAAAACAAAGTGTAAGATGAACGAGTAAACCATTGGATATGATGGATAGAATGATAAATGTCCAATTAAACCCTTTAAGATATAAATTCCAACAAACTCAATTAATGACTAATCAACCCTCCAAGAAATAATCCTTGGAAAAAAAAGGGTGAAGAATGAATTCTCATGACTTCTTGAAGAAAATTGAGAAGAAAACTACTTTTAAAAATCACAAGAAAGAATCTTGCACAAGAAACAAGCTCCCAGAGTCGAAAACTTTATTAATAAAAACAATTGTGTCATTAATAAACAGTGAAGAAGCCTTTATATAAGCTAGATAAATAAATCTAAATAAAACTCTTAAGTATACTAGAACTCTGATTAACCTAAATAAGAAGTTTTAAACTAAACTTTCTTTTCGACATAAAACTACTAAATAATTTAAAATACTTAATAATTATAAAAAATTCAGAATAATAAAATAATAAGAGCTGATAAATACAATATTGGTTTATATATAATAAAAATTAAGCCTAAAACCCAAACCCAATATGGTTTAAACTCGAATTAAAAGCCCGAAACTCATAATTCTCGTCAAAATCCCGTTCGGAAATTCTACTCGCGCAGTTTTTACAAAAATAGTCACAACTTGAGCTCCAAAATCAAAATCGAGTGATTTAAAGTGCGTTTCGAAGATAAGAGATAGATCTTCGAACTCTATGAAGACATCTTAACCAAGAAATACCTGGATCCCATCCAAAAAATCGTTGCAAGTCTGATGATTTCCCAAACTTGAAAACTAGTAGCTTCGGTGAATGAAATTTAATAAATTTCACCTAATCCGTATATGTGTCAAATGAATTCAAACCTCAGAGTAAAGAGGTACTTAAGGAACTTTCAAGAATTATAAAAAAACCCTAATGAAACAATTTCAAAACCAACTCCGAATAATAGACCTACAAACGATCAACAACATAGGGTGCTTTGTTGTAGTAAGAGGCTTTCTCGTAGGCTTGAATTCTTCCAATCTGGCGAAACTGCTTTTAACACTGAGTCTGCCAAACAGGAAGATGATGACCCACTCACATATGAAGAAGTGACGTAGAGTGCTGATTCTAAGCTCTGGGAAATAGCTATGGAAGTTGAGATGGACTCTATGTATTCCAACTCAGTGCAAGAACTTGTAGACTTACCGGAAGGGATAAAACCCATAGGGTGTAAATGGATCTACAAGAGGAAAATAAATAAGGATGGAAAAGTGAAAACTTATAAGGCTAGACTTGTAGCAAAAGGTTATACTCAGAAAGAAAGTATCAATTATGAAGAAACCTTCTCTCGGGTTGCCATGCTCAAGTCAATCCGCATATTACTATCTATTGCGACGGATCTCTATTACGAGATCTGACAAATGGATTCAAGAGAGCATTCTTGAACGAATATTTGAAGAGAGTATATATATAATGCATCCCACTAGATATATAGCTAAAGGAAACAAGTATAAAATTTACAAATTGCTTAGATCTATATATGGACTTAAGCAAACATCCCGCTCATGGAATCAAAGATTTGATGAAGCGATCAAGACTTTTGGTTTTGAGCAAAACATTGATGAACTTTGCATTTATAAATGTTTAGGGGATGAAAATGAGGTTTATCTCGTTTTATATGTCAGTGACATTCTACTCATTGGGAATGATGTAGAGACCTTATCATCGGTTAAACTGTGGTTAATCCAATAATTTAGCATGAAGGACTCGGGAGAAGCTAATTTTGTTCTAGGAATTTGAATCCTAAGGGATCGAAAGAATAAAGTGATAACACTATCTCAGGATTCATACATATACAAGATATTAGAGCATTATGCAATGATCGATTTGAATAAGGGAAATCAACTCTCCGTATCGAGATTTCATCTCTCTTTATAGGACTATCCTAAGGCAACGAAAAAAATAGAAGACATGAGAAAGGTTCCATATGCTTCAGCAGTAGGAAGTCTCATATATGTTATGTTATGCACATGTCTAGATATCTGTTTTACAGTGGGGTTGGTAAGTCGGTATCAGGCAAATCTAGGACAAAGAAACTGGAAAGTAGTTAAACATATACTCAAGAATTTACGAAGAACGAGGGATTATATGCTTGTGTATTTTGGAGGAGATCTTACTCCTATAAGATTTATTGATTCCAACTTCCAAATGTGTCAGGATTCGAGGAAATCGACATAGGGCTGTGTTTTGTCCTAAATGGCGGGTACATAGTGTGAATAAGTGTCAAGCAAGGTTGCACTACTAACTTCACTATGGAGGGTCGAATATGTGGAATGGAAAAGCTATGGTACTATAACAATGCAGATTTAGATAAAACTTAAAGAAACCACATAATGATAAAATGCATTGATACAAAGTATCATAAAGGAGACAGTAGTGTTTGACAAAATAGTGGATGTAGTCAAAAACCGCATATAATGACAAACACAACAACCGCATATAATGATAAACCCTGGGATTTGTTTTGCAAAGACTCTAGTAGCTAGAGAGCTCATTGGGAAACATATGGAGGGGTACAAGAATATGAAATATGACTCATCTACTCACTAAGGCAAGTGGGAGAATGTTGGATCTGGTGCCCTAAGTGTAGTATTTTCGTCAATGTACACTTTTAATTTTTTCGGACATATTGGTTAATAAAATTATTCACGAATTACATTAATACTTTGTATAATGTCCTAATATAGTTTTTGCACGCAAAGAAAAATGGAAGCAAATGTTGCTCATTGCTTGTCTAATGTTTAACTAATATTAAACGATATTACATGTAACACCCTAGATCCCGAATCTAGCATGTCACATCAAAATGTTATTTAAAAACTACGTGTCCTTTTGAAACTCTTCCTCAATTTAAAACTTTCTATTATTTAAAAATCCCGAATTTCGTTGCTTACAAAAACAAGGTTTGCTCAAAGTTATTTTCTTGCAAAAATATTATTATTTCAAAACTTTGTTTTTGCCGAAGTCTGACTTAAAAAGTTGCGGTAACGTGATATTTTGAAAACAATAGTTATTGTTTTAAAAACACGTAGTTTAATAGATTAGCAGTTTGTAATCTAAAGAAATACCAAATAAAAGTTAAAAGAAAATCCCAATGGCCTTATTACATAAAATATTAACCCAATAATTAAAATAAAATAATCTAAAATAAAGTCACTAAATTTAACCCAAAACAGATTGGACGTGTGGCCACCTTCGAGTCCCTCACAGCTCCAAATCCACTACTGCTGGGGATTACCTGCACAGTTAAGGAGAAGGGTGAGTTACGAGAACTCAGTGTGCAATCCCCTATTATGGTCACAGTCTGGGCCCGAGCCCATATGGTATCAGTCTAAGCCTAAGCCCTATTCGGTAACGGTCTGGGCCTAAGCCATGTAAACATATCAATGCAATGAACATGAACCCAACCCGTTCTAACCAAACTCTCTACCGGTACCAACCAATCTCTCCATGTGGGGACCAAGTCAACCCACCCAGCCAAACTCTCCAATAATGCAACCAAGCTGCTAATAACGGTATACGTGGCTGAGCCACTAGAATATGAATATGTGGCGATGCCACTATAACGGTATGTGGCGATGCCACTAGAACGGTGTGTGGTAATGCCACTAGAACGGTACTTCTTCCAATCAGCAAACCCAACCCAATGCAATATGTTATGTATGTAGTGTATTACAATCATATACAGATATATATATATAAATCACATAAACAACATTTAAACTACCACTAAGGGTAAAACGGTCATTTAGACGGTTAAGGGTAAAACGGTCATTTCACCCTTTAAGGGCATCTAGGTAATTTTTTTACCCATCGAGGATATTTCGGTAACTTTACCCGTAGAGGGTATTTCGGTAACTTTACCCGTAGAGGGTATTTTGGTAACTTACCCACTAAGGGTATTTCGGTCATTGGTCATCTAACGGCCTTTCCAGAGGCCCACTGTCGCCTCGAGTGAAACAGGTTCCCTTTTTAGTCATTTCGGTGTGATTGGGCCTAAAATCCAATTGCGGCCCAAACGGGCCCACACACCCGTGTAGCCCATTCAGCTCATTTTCGGTCTCGATTCTGCAGACTTCACAGTCGCAGCACTCATCTGGCGCTTACCATCGATTTCGCTCATGTGGGCCCGTTAACCCATTGGGCCCACTTAGCCCACTTCGGCTCAACAAGGCCCATCACAGCCTCAATCTCGTGAAAGAGTTCGTGACACTCCCAACAGTCTATCGCTATCACTAGTGGCTCGGTTTATCTCTATGAGTGCTTGCACGCTAGAGTGATCTCGATAACCAATACTTCAACTTTTTGGTATCTCAGCTTTTAGCCGATTCACAGAACATTACACTATCAGAATAAACAAAGGTGTGAGATTACACACTTACTTTAGATTGCCAATTAAGACACTCCCCGATGTACCTATGATAACAATGACCCTTAGTTAATCTCAACGCCCTCAAAAATCCATGATATCACAACATACTGCTCAAACAACTTTACTTACCACCAGATACGATCTCCTACAGTGCAACGGTGATCGGCCCTGTTCCTTGGCTAATGAAAATGGGTCTCTAGAAATGAAGAACAAAAGAGAGAGTTAGCAACCATCCAACATTGGGCCCCCACAGGGAATAGGAGAAATCGAAGTTTGCTCGAATAATCACAATCGATCTAACTATAACTGAATTGTAAGAATTACTAGCATTACTCCCCCTTACGAAAGCACCACAAAATTTGGCAGTTGTCTAACAAGAGGTTTCGGCCCTCACAAAGAGAACAAAAGGGATTCGAGACGGAAAAGAGTAAGTAGATTCGGCCTCAAAGGTTCGGTTCACTGAAGAAGGAAGAAGGTTTTCAGAAAGTTTGCGATTGGCTATCAGAGAAATGAGAAAGGAAGAAGTGTAAGTAAACGGTTTAGAGAAAAAGACAAGAGACAAACGAGGTGTGAAGAGAAATGGGAATAAGGGTAGTGATTCGGCCAACCCAGTGTTTAGGCTATTAGCAAAAGAAAGAAGATTAAAAATGCACGAACGGTATGAAAAAAAGAAGGAGAAAGTGCACGAAATGCTACCAAGGAAAAATCCCGAAATGCTTCCAAAAGAACTCTTAGCCGAAATGCCTAATTGGAATAAACTTGAAAAGAATCAAAAGAGGTAGTAGCACAAAGAAATTTTTGGTTTCTACACAAATTCAAAACTGCCGAAATTGCTTCCAAATGCCACCCCTAGCCGGAATCTCCCCCTTAGCCACACTCCCATATTCAGCCAACTCTCCCACTCTCCTCATTCCCTTGATTTTTTCCATTATCTTCTCCTTGAATCACTCCTAGCCTCCCATTCAAACCTGTTGACCAAGTCTCCAACTCCCCTTGAAGAGTTTGATCCAAACTCTGCTTCCTCCCCTCCCAAGTCACAAAATAAAAGCCTCTATTTGCACCTTGTGGGATTCGAACCCTCTCCCTTTTTGCCTTCTTAAAGACGCCACAGCCACCTTGCTACATGCTCTACTTGTGTTAGTAAAACACACACAAATTTACTTAAGTCCAACTTCAACCAGCCCTCTCCTCTTAAGGGCCAAAACCCAAAATTTTTCCAAGGCTCAGACCCGAACCTAGGCCTCCCTAGAACCCCCAAATACATTCAAATAACCAACTGAGTAAGCACAACATGAAATTATGTAAAAATTACAACCCCTAATTTTTGGGACGTTACATTACATGGTTAGATCGTAATACATAAAGACAACTTGTATTAGTAAACGAACTTAAACAATGTCCTTAGTCTAATCAGAAATGAACAAAATGGAAATGGAAATGAAAATGAGAAATGATTCATTTCCAAATGTACATGGATTACTCAGAAATTATAGGACGAATGAGTTTATGTTTTTGAGTTGTTTTAAATCCAGAAAATAAAAATAAACCTTTCAGTCATAGTGAACATATTGAGTGGTGAAATATTAAACTTATTTTCTCAAATTTTTACTAGGGGTAAAATCGTTATGATTTTATCGAGGGTAAAATTGGGATCAAAAAATTATTTAATATAAATATATTGAAGTTTATTTTGGAAAATAGAAAAATAGAATCGGGTTGGATCAAATTACAAAGTACTGGGTCGAAAAGTTCATAAAGTACTCGTAATTGGACCTGATATAAGAGAGGCCCAAAAACCTCTCATGTAACATGAAGGACCGACAATCCTAGTAGAAATACTAGGGTGTGCCATCCACACTACTCCTACTCTAAGTAGGAAGTAGTTTTTCTATTTGAAATAAATCACTACAACTCAATAAGGGTTCTACTTTCTCTTCCTATACATAAATGACACCGATAGAACTATTTACACAACTTTAAGATATCGTTACTCTATCGAAAAATAGAGAGAACTTATTCTCAACTATTAAATATATATTTCTAGAATAACAATTCTAGCGATTTCTATGAAAGATGAGAATTTTCGTTTTCACCTCGAAAAGAAAAGAAAACCCAAAAAAGAAAAAAATCTTTTTCTAGTTTTGTATTTTGATTCAATTGAATCGAGCCCACACATGAAGCAGTTTGTGGTACGAGAATAACAAAGAAGATCATTTGGTTAAAAGTTGGAAAACATCAAGGATCTGCTTATCCAAAAACATAGGTACGATTTTGATTTAAGTTTTATTGCTATAAATATCACAAACTGGGTCAGTTTTCAAATTTTTTATTTTTTGCTGTGCAAGAAAACAAATTTCAAATTGGATTTTTTTTCCAATAGATAAAATTTTAAAATTTATGGTTCCTAGAAACAAGTAAGATCATCGTCAGTAGATATGTTACGTTTGATGAAACATCGATGATTCTGTCACGAAGGGTGTCATCGAGACAAAACAACATCGAAAAGCCAAGTGTTTCGAGGAAGGTGGAGCTGGAAACAAAAACAGTTGATGGCGTTGCAACATCACGATGAATAAGGGTTACGTCCCAATGAAGAGAATTTCTACGTCATGACATCGTGTAGAAATTTCGAATTCGACGTTTTTTCGATGCAGCAGAAGGTTTCAAATGCTTTTCCATCCCAACCAGAGACCTTTCAAAATTATAAGTTAACCTGGGACAAAAAGAGGCGAGAAATCAAACCCCCGCAAAAGTACTATGAAGGAAATCTAGTGCCATATGCTCTAAGGGTTGCAGGGAGCCTTTGAACTATTTAGAGGCAATTCAGGCTTCTGATTCCAGCAAGTGGCTTATTGCCATGGAAGAAGAGATGGATTCTCTTTAAAAGAATGAGTCGTGACAGCTTGTTAAACCACCTATCGGAAAGAAAATAATTGGTTGTAAGTGAGTGTTCAAAAAGAAGAAAGGTTCAGATCAATGTGACACGAGATATAAGGCGAGGTTGGTTGCGAAGGGTTACATTCCAGGGGAGGGAGTTGATTTTCATGATGTTTTCTCTCAAGTTGTGAAGCACACGTCCATTCGGGCACTATTACTCTTGTTGTATCAAACAATCTCGAGTTAGGGAAGTTATATGTGAAAATTGCATTCCTTCATGGGGATTTGGATAAGCACATTTACATGCAGCAACCTGAAGGCTTTATGATTGAAGGTAAGGAATACCATGTTTGTATTCTCTAAAAATCATTATATGTCTAAAGTAGTATGCTCGGTAGTGATACAGAAAGTTTGATTCCTTCATGTTAGGTATTGGTTTCGTTCGAAGTAAATATGACAATTGTGTTTATCTATAATGTTTAGATGATGGATCATTTATTTATTTGTTACTTTATGTTGATGATATATTAATTGTTGCTAAGGATCCATCCGAAATTGAATAGCTTAAAACCATGCTTAACTCTAAGTTTGAAAAGTCCGGTGCAGCCAAAACAATTTTAGGGATGGAAATTTCAAGAGATCGTCACTCTGGAAAGCTATTTCTGTTACAACAGAGATACATTGAAAGGATTCTCGAGTGATTTGGAATGCAAGATTCTAAACCAGTTAGTACTCCCTTAGCTACACTTCTGACTTTCAACTTTAGGTTCACCACAAACCGAAGATGAAAAAAGGTACATGTCTTCAGTTCGCTCTTCTAGTGTAGTCGAAAGCCTAATGTATGCAATGGTTTGTACTCGTCCCGATATTTCACATGTTGTTAGTGTAGTAAGTAGATATATGGCCAAACTTGACAAATTACACTGACAAGCTATTAAGTGGATTCTAAGATATTAAAGAAGGATTTCCAGTACTTGTTTGGAATTTGGAAGATGTTCAGAATGTCTAGTCGACTATGTAGATTCATATTATGCCGGCGACGTAAACAAAGAAGACCTCTCACAAGTTATCTATTCACCTTCGGAAGTTGCACTATTAGTTGGAAAGCCACCCTTCAAGTCACTATGGCTCTATTGACTACCGAAGCTGGGTACATAGCAATCATAAAAGCTGTGAAAGAAGCCATTTGGTTAAGAGGTCTATTTGGGGAGCTGGTTGTTAAAAACGCAAAAATTGTCATATAATGCGATAGTCAAAGTGCCATACATCTCATGAAAGATCAGATGCATCACGAAAGAACAAAGCATATAGATATTCGGTACCATTTTGTTCGAGAGGTGATCGCTCAAGGAGATGTTCATATTTACAAAATCAGCATAGAGAATAATCTAGCAGACATGATGACAAAGAGTTTTCCAATTCCAAAGTTCAGACATTGCTTAGACTTGGTAAGCATTTGATAGAGATCAAGTTAGGCCCTTGATGGGGCTTGATAAAGAAGGCATTTTGAAAATACGAGTCAAGGTGGAGATTTGTGGAGTTTGCCTCGCATTTTGGATAAAACAGAGTCGACATCATGATAAGAAAGAGTCGACGTCCCAATGACACGACACACTAAGTCCCGATGAGAAGAACCCGTCGTCCTGACGACATAATGCTTGGCGTCCCAACGAGCCAAATACGACGTCACGACATGGCGACATGTTCCCACTTAACTGAGTTTTTTCTCCTAGTTAAACTCTGTTATATTTTCCATTCTAACTTTGATTATCTTAGGGATGTTTTAGTCATATTTGTACACGAAATTTAGCTTACAAATAGGCCTCTTAGCAATCCTAGATAGTTGAGAATAACAACAACAAAATTCAGAGAGAGTTTGTAGGAATTTTAGGAAATCTTTGTATTTGGGGTTTAGGGTTTATTTTTTTCTCCATCTTGTACTCCCCTTTTTGGTTTTTGTCATTTTAGTGAAGTTTTCTTTACCCATGGTTTTTATCCTCTTCAGAGAGGTTTTTCCACGTAAATATTTGTGTATAATTTTCTCAGTTTTCATTCATGTTCGTTGCATAATTTAGGTTTGACCCAACATTTCAGAAGAGAGGAACAACCTTTAGTTATTGAAGGCTGCAATGAAACCAGCCAGCAAAGCGCCAAGTAACCATACCAAATTAGTTTAAGCAAAAGCAAAAAAATAAGCATACCTTCAAAGTACTCCATATTGTAATGAAAAAGAAGAGTATGTCACCTTTTAGTCCATACAAGGAGGAGGTGGCTAGGGGAAGCGAAAGAGGAAAGTAAATTTTGATGATCAAATTGAGATCATTTATAAATGTTGAGGGTTAATTTTTTAAAATCATGTCCAAATTAATATAATATATAAAAGTTAAGAGGCTAAATTTGTTATTATACTGGCTTTTAACTTCCACATTTAACAGCGGTCCAAAAAAATAACTTCAATCAGTTGGGTGACCAAATTTAAAAAATTGATAGTTAGGTGATCAAAAAAGAAAAGAGACAATAATTAAGTGACTTGTGGTATAGTTTACCCTTTGTTTTAATTTAAAATTTTATAATGCTTTTTAAGATTTTTAAATATATGCATGTATATCTTTGATTTTAAATTTTTATAATCATATTTAAAATACACATCTATACATACATCTCTAATTTTAGGTTTTATTTTTATTTTTAATTCACAAATAAATTGATGCCACACAATATCAAATGAAAAAAATTCGAGTTAATCAGGTTGACGAGTCTTATTTTATCATCTTAACTTGATTTGAAATTTTTTCGAATTAAGTCGAGTGAAATGGAATTTGAATCGAGTGAAATTGTTCGAGTTAAATTAAAAATTTTAACTTGTCAAATTAAAATTTTGTTACAGTATAATTAATTCTATGTTAGAGAACATAGATTTGAATCCATATATATTTGAAAACTTTTTAATGTAAAAAAGAAAGAAAGATACTTTAGTATGATAAACTTGCTTAGGTCTTAAAATTATTATTTCAGAAAGTTTTAAAATTTTCAACTTTCTTTATATATTTTTTAGAATTTTTGAATTTTTTTTAAAAAATTAAATTTTAGAATTTTTTATAAATATTTTGAATTTTAAAAATTATTTTAAATGTTCGAAAATTATTTTGAATTTTTGTTTTAATTTTTGTTGAGAGAGAGAGACCAATTTGCTCATTTTCAAAATTATTAGGGACCGAAAGTGTATTTACACCAATCTGTTATTTGAATTATTTGAGATATTTTAATTGAAAAATTCAACTCCTGTAACACCCCAAACCCGACCTAGACGTCATAGCCGAATCTAGAAAGTTACAATAATACGTTGAAATCTTTACTTTCCAAAACGTGACTCGTTACGAAACCGAAATCAAAGTATTATAAAATTCGCCCCAAATCTTTGATAGAAAAACTTGCCACTCTTAAAACGCTTATGTGAATTTATCAACTACTAACTTAAAATCCAAATTTTACTAAATGATTGCGCTTATGTCGCTTGCTTTATAAAACTCGTAATTCTGAATAAAACTTTGCAGCAGAAATTTTAAAGTTGATAATTTGGAAACCGTGATCGTGATAAGTGAAAACGTACAATTCACCAATTGGGCATATTCTAAAACATTCGTTATAAATTTTCATAAAACCCATTTTAAATTTGCAATGGAAAGTTCTTAGCTTGTTTTAAATTTAAAAACCGAATTCTAATTTGTTAGCTTGTATGATTTTGAGTTTTACGTTAAAACTTCCAAAAACGATGAACAAATCAAAACCCAAAAACAAAACCAAATTCAAAAACACAATCCAAAACCAAATGTCCAAAATTCTTAATTAACATAAATCAAACCATATTATTTGAAAAACCAATCCGAGCTCCCGCACGTCGTCCAGTCCTAAGTCAGAAGTTCACCTAAAACGTATCAAACAAATGAGTGAGTTAGAAGCTCAGTGTGTGACCCTACCCACAAAGAGAATTTCTTATGGGTTTTGCATATACAGTTATCAAATCTCAATTTCGCATCATATTATAGAACATAGCATATCATACAATCAGAAACATGTAACATATCAAAATTTCATATTTTCAGACATATTTCGAATCAAAATCTCATGTTTTCATAAACATATATATCAGACTAGAGCAAATGTAGACATAGATCCTACCCCTATCAGCTACACACCAACTCCGACTAGCCAATCACACCAAATATGACTACAAGAGTCCATCCGTCCAATCACACCAATATGTGGCAGTGTGCCACTCACAAGTATGCAGTTGAGCTACCATATAGAAATTTACGATCTAGCTGCCATATATTTGCAGTAACAACTGCCATATAACACTTTCTCCATCATATCATAACCCAACTCAATGCATATGCAAAATCACGTTAACATACATACATATTACATAGGTTGTATGGCATGCATGCATACATAAACAGATATTATATGGAGCGTAACTTACACATAACTTATACAGATCATAGCAGATCATATTACATAGTCAAGTCAGATAACTTATCGGAACAAATAATAGAATACATATAACACACAAGGTTTACAAAATAGTCATGCTTAACTTATGTACCTACTGCTTGCAAATCATAACGATTTTTATTATACTTATCGAAACTTATTTAACATACCTCCTACACTTACCCATGTTTGTTTATTGAAATTTATGCTTTTCTAGGCTTACATAATGCCCACAAACCTAATTTTTGAGTCCCTTAATCGACCCCTAATTGGGTCTCAAAATTGGCCCAAAAGGCCCACGTGACCCAAAAAGTTAGCCCGTGTGGTCCACACAGTCTGCTTGATTTCACACGCCCATGTGCCCCACACAGCCTGCATGATTTCACACGGCTGTGTGCCCCACACGGCCTACATGATTTCACACGACCGTGTGCCCCACACGGTCGTATGGCATTGGGCAGTTTCGAAAAACAGCCCAGTTTTACGATTTAATTGAGTTTCAATCGATTTTTTTGGGTTGATTTCACACACATAATGTTATTTCCAAACAACCACACAACATAGCACTCCCAGATTCGACATCAAATTGTACCAATTAACAACCCAGAGATAAAAATTTGACATCAAAATTGATAACTTTCCCTTACAATAAATCAGCCCTTAAAGCCGATATTCAAGTACTTACCCTGGAAAATCGTCTATCCAAGCGCTTAATTCACTGGAAGTTCATCTAATGTCTCATGCTCCTCTCCTATCAGAATGTAAAAATTCGTCAAACACTAAGTCCTTAACGCACTAGAACGTAAACTTAATACCAACACAACTAAAAACCTTACCACCGAGAGAGAGAAAAAGAAAATGTTAACACTTACACTAAACTTACTTAACAACACCACAACCCGTTCGTATGGATGAAGGACAGAGAATAGGCAACAAGTTGGACTAACAAGAACCAATGAAATCAATATGAAAAAGGAAAGAAAAAAAAAAGGGGGAAGGGAGAAGAAAAATAGAACGTGACAAAAAAAGGAGTAATAGACGGTTGTTTTGGGGAAAAGTTTAGGGAAATAGATTTGTTTTTAACTAATTAAAAACTACCCGTTACTCCCACTAAATCTAATTAGTTAACTTATTAGACCTTCCTAAAGAGTTAAAATAAAAAGAAAATTCTCGTTTGCACACATAGGGATTTAAACATAAGACTAAATGGTAAATTAACCCCTTACCACTAAACCAACAAGCTCATTTTGATATATTTTGCACAGAAATAAGATTTAAGCCAAAAGATTAAGGATACGAATTGAGCTAAAAATTAACAAAATTTCAAAGAAAGAGCTCAAACCCAAAACCTCACACTCACCACCCCAACCCTCAATCACTAAACCAAATTAAATTATTTGTCATATTTATCACAATCAAAACTAAAGAATCTAGACGTGACTAATCTTGGTTTTACTAACTCAATTTCTTTTAACTCGATTTGCGGGATGTAACAACTTCATTCGAACTCAAAACTCGAATTAGTTACTCGAGTTGACTCGAATAACTCGATTCGATTAACTCAAAATTCGATTTCTTTTTTTAATTTTTTTTTAAATCAAATCAAACTTTACACATCCTTAATTATTATATAATAAAATAGACGATCCTTAATTATTATATAATAAAATAGACGATCCATTATACATGCAAATGCAGGCCATATATACAAGTGATAAAAAAAAAAGATTTTGGATGATAAGCAACAATAATACGAAATATTTTATTAGAAGTACAATTAAATACAAATTCCTATTTGATAAATTAAAACAAATGTAAGTGTTAAATTTTTTAAGTAATGAATTTAAGTTATAATATTTGTTTGATATATTATTTAAAATTAAATATAGAATATAATTAGGTTATTTGATAAATTTAAATTTAAATTATGAGAAATATTTATTCTACATTTTATTATTTTTAAACATTTCATTGTATTTTAATCAAAATCAAATTTAATTGTAAAGTCTTTACAGATAAAATAATGCTAAAATAAACAAATTAAATTAAATCAGTTGAAAATATTTTTCATTAAGTGGGTAAAAATATCATAGAGGCCCCCTACTTAAAAAAGAGAGCAATGCAGTCCTTGTACGTTAAATTAAATAGTAAATTGATAATTTCTATTAATAAATTAACGATTTGTACTGTTAAAAACTGACGTGACTGATGAAATGACCACGTGTACTAATATTTATGTACAATGACCAATCTTTAACAGAAAAAAAATGATGGAATTTTTAACAGAATGACTGATTTAATATTTGATCTAACATACAATAATTAATTTACCCAATTTTTGTGTAGAGAGGGCAAAATGCAATTTGACTCTTAGTACAGAGATCTCCGTGGTACTTTTACCCCATTAAGTGATAAGTAGCTAATATTATCATTTTTCACTTTTTTTATATAAAAAAATTATTTATTGCTTTTACTTTGGATTTCTAAATGCATTAAAAAGTTAAATTGTTGAAAATATTATTTTTTTTCAAGCATTTACTAAATAAACCAAAATTATAATATAACTATTTGACACACTCACTATGGAAATCTTTATATTCATAAGTGCATGGGGTTGATAGTTTATCACATGTCTTATTTATTAATTTTTAAATATAACGTAAAGGCACATAGCAAAATCTTATTCTCACTCGTAGAGTTAAAAATTTCACTACCTGTATACCATATAATTACCCTTATAAATAATTAAAATAAATAATTTATTGTGTTTTTAAGGTGGCAACTATTTATATATCTATAATCTATAAAAAAGAATGAGTTTAAATAAACTTTTAAATCAATAAAAATACCTTTTATTATTTATTATATTATTAAATGCATTAAAAAATAATTTATTAAAATATTATTAACTATTATTAGATAACACCAAAAATAATATTATTTTAAAAAATATATAATTTAAATAGATAATATTGAGTTAGACTTTGTATTTATATTATATGAGGTTTATTATTTTAGATTAATCATCGTTTAATTAGTGTTACATTACATACTAATTAAAAGTAGGTTGGAAATCTCCCGGTCCCTCTCGATGCCCCCATTAGTGCCCCTTTAATCAAATAACTCCATCTGTTATTAACTATACTTAGATTAACCGGAACTTCACCAAGGGGGAAAAAAAACAACGTCCATCTGTTACTGGCTTCCAAGGTTGCAATTTCAGCTTGCATAGCTTCTACCCACCTTTTATCCTTAACAACCTCATGGTAAGATTTAGGTTTAACAATAGCAGAGATAGAAGCAACAAAAACTTGTGTGTGGTGTAGTAAAATTGGATAAAAAAAGAGAAGAAATAGGATACTGACCTTTACAAGGTGGAAGGGAGAAAGAAGATTGATTAGAATAAACAAAGTCATGCATCCATGAGGGTGGTTTATGACATCCAGTGGACTTTCGAGGTGGTGGAACTAAAGAAACAAGCAAGGACTCAATGGAAACATCAACGAGCAACTCACAAGAAAGAAGAACTGACTCACTGGGAGGAATACTCGAAGAAGGAGAACTTGTTAAAGCACAAGGTGACATGAGCTGTAAAAAGTCAGTATGAAAAGAAGAAGAAGAAGAAGAAGAAGAAGAAGAAGAAGAAGAAGAAGAAGAAGAAGAAGAGGTAGGAAATTTAAATGGAAAAACAATTTCATGAAAAACCACAACTCTATTAACAAAGAAGGTTTTTGTTTCAAGATTAAACAAAATATAACCCTTTTGTACAGTAGAGTAACCCATGAAGACTGAAGGTATAGCTTTAGGAGAAAGTCTATGTCGATAATGTGGACTTGTGGCATAATAAAGACAACCAAAGTCCTTGAAATGAGAAAAAGTTGGTGGTTTATCATAGAAGAGTTCAAAAGGAGGTTTCCAAGCCAAAATAGAAGTAAGGTAATTGATTAATTATATAACAAGCAGCAGAAACACACTCTCCCCAAAACTTCACAAGAACATGAGATTGAAATTTGAGAGCTCTAGCAACTTCTAACAAATGTTTCTGTTTTCGTTCATCACCTCCATTTTGTTGTGGAGTATGCACACAAGATCGTTGATGGATAATACCAAGAGAAGAAAAAACCTCAGTACATTCGGTTTGAAAAAACTCAAAACCATTATCACTCCGAATTATCTGAACTTGAACTGAAAATTGAGTTTTGCTTAAAGCAAAAAACTATTTTAAATATAGTATAACATCACCCTTGAGTCTCGACAAGTAAATCCAAGTCATTCAAGTAAAGCTATCAACAATAGTAAGGAAAAAAAGATGACCACTATGAGTTGATATTCTAGAAGGACCCTAAAGGTCAACATGAATAAGCTGAAACTTGACTGTGGATCGTGACACACTAATGGGCAACGGTAACCTTGATTGTTCTGCCAATGGACATACAGGGCATTGACAAATGCAATTTTTAGTGGAAGGATTACAAGTAAGAAAAGACATTTTACTGATTTTAGACAATGAGGAATGACACAAACGAGCATGCTAAAGTGCTATATCAATGACACATTAAAAAACGAAGCAACATGAGAGGCTGATGACTTTGAAGATGAAGGTTGAAGATTTGAAGGTATGGACTCTAGATTTGAATGTAAAGCCCTTTCTGTTCTCTACCAAGCCTTGTTATCCTTCCATTATAAAGGTCCTAAAAAAAAATAGGATAAAATGTTACTGAACATTGAAGATCTCGGATTAGTTTAGAAGCTAAATCATGTTATGGTTAAAGTCAGGCACACAAAGAACATTTGTGAGATGGTAATCATTTGGAAGACTGTGGGTACCAATATGTGTAATAGAGTTTGTTTTACCATTTGGCATGTGAACAAAGCTAGAATTAGAAGCACACGCAACCGGAGATTGCAAGTAATGGAAATCAAATAACATATGGTTAGTCGCTCCTACTATCCAGCTTAAATAACTAGTCTTGGCAAAGTGGCATCCTAAAACCATACTTGCCAGTTGACATTCACATCAATGGAAGGCCCTTCATTCAATGACCCCAAAATCTACCACAACAGCAAAACAGACTTTTAGCGGCGTTTTTTTTGACATTTAGCAGCGTTTATAAGCGCCACTAAAAGTGTTTGCGGCGCTTTTGTAAGCGCCACAGAAAACGCCGGTAATAGACGCGCCGCAAAAGTTTGCGGCGTTTATGCTGAAAAAACACCGCTAAAGAACATGATCTTTAGCGGCGCTTTCAAAAAAAACGCCGCTAAAGACCATGGTCTTTAGCGGCGTTTCTCTACAACGCCGCTAAAGACCATGTTCTTTAGCGGCGTTTTCGAGACGCCGCAAAAGACCATGTTCTTTAGCGGCGTTTTACGCGCGCCGCTAAAGACCATGTTACGTAGCGGCGTTTTTAGCAAACGCCGCTAAAGCACATGGTCTTTAGCGGCGTTTTTTGAAAGCCGCTAAAGATCATGTTCTTTAGCGGCGTTTTTGAAGAAGCGCCGCTAAAGACCACGTTCTTTAAGCGGCGTTTTTTTTACAAACGCCGCTAAAGACCATGTGCTTTAGCGGCGCTTTTTCAAAAACGCCGCAAAAGAACATGATCTTTAGCGGCGCTTTCAAAAAAAACGCCGCTAATTTTTACAGATTTCTGCATACCCATTTTTTCAATATTATACCCCTCCTGCATTAAAACCAACCAATAACAATAAATACAGCATATAATTCCATCGCAAAACAACAAATTTAGCATAAAAATCGCACCAAATACATTAATTGTAAATAATACTTGAAATTTAATAAATTAAAATGATAACAAAAAATATTGTAACAATAATGTGAAATGTAATAATGTCAAAACATTCTTACAACGAGAAACTAAATGTGTCTAAGATGGCGGTTTCTGCGACTGCTCAAACATCTGCATCATACGCTGAAGCTGTTGTTGGAGCTCTTCGTACTTTCTGTTCTGCTCTGCTAGCATCGATGATGCCTCTGCCTCCTCGCATTTGCCATTTGCCTCTCTCATTCTTTGCCGCTTGCCTCCTCGGCTGATGCCGCTTCGCGCATCCGCTCTAAGGCCGCTTCTTTGGAGTTCTTCATATTTTCTTTGAACATCAGCAATTTGTTGGCTCTGCTCAAGCGTGCTCTCTTTCATCTGAGCTATTTGGTCTTGTAGCCTCTGAACTTCAGCACGAGATTGACTCCCGGAAGGCATGTACTGCTGGGAGCCGGATCCAAAATATTGAGTCGGGGTAACACCGGATCCTTTAGATCGAACCCGACCATACCTTTCAAGTCCAAAAACATCGGTGATAATTCTATTAAAAATATACTAAAGATTAACGAACTATCGATCGACGATCGTACCTTTCGGGACCCAAAACATACGTAATAATTACATTATCAATCTCGTCAAGATTAACAAATTATCACTCGACACAACCGCTTCATACTCCGCCTTTTTCTCCTTTAGTTTATCCTAATAAATCAATGAAACGATTAGAAACGAAATATATAAATAAGAAAGAATGCAACATAATTTAACATTATAAATTTAAAACTATAAACGATGAATTAAACTATTATAATTAAACATTATAAATATTTATAAAATATAAAATTTTATTAAGTAAATATACCAAAATTTCTGCAACTCGTGTCATCGAGATCCATCCTTCTTTCTATGCGTAATGTCAAAAAAGTGAACGCGTCCAACTTTTTGACGAATCAAGTTTCTGCATTGTAGCGAGAAAAAATATAATTTAATAGTATAAAGTAATTAATATTTGTGAAATTAATAAATTATAATACCTCGGCCTCACTACACAAGCAAAACTTCTAGAACTTTGCTAGGTAATGCGTGAATTTACATTCTTTATCTGTCACTTTATTCCAACTCGCTCACGGTCCTACATAATGCAATTTGAATTATATATATAGTAAATACTATAAACCAAATAATTTCTAAGATTTTAGAAGTACGTAATACCTCTCCTTTTTTGAATTCCAAAATCTAATGCATCTTCCCATTGGTACCTCAACATTCCGGTGGAACATTTCTTAATTTTTCGTCGAGGCTTATGTCTTTCTTAAAATATTGTTTTTTTGAGCGTGCTTTTATTGTCTCTCCATTTTTACCCAATGTCTTCTTAACATAGTCATCGAGACATCTAAATTAAATCTAGCTCAAGAAAAAAAGTATAAAAGTTAATATAAATGAAAATTAAATTAAAGTATTATAAATTACATTCACGTTTTGGTACCTTAATATTTTCGAGAGCCGATTTTTGTTGGCATCGGGCATGTGATGCCATGATTAAGTAGTTAATGGGCAACATATTGGCATTTCGTGAAATAATGCCCAAATAGCTTCCTAACGATCGAGCTTGGATCCAACGGTGGCCATGATTGTTTCTCCTTACTTTAACACGATTGGGAGGCTCTAGGTCGTATAAATCTTTAAGTAGTGTATCGTCCCCGAGCTCTGCTGCGTCCCACCACCTTCAAATGAAAAATGATATATTATTATCTTAAAATTGAAAAATGAATCAATAATAAAATTCAACATGCATGTAAAATAAACTTAACATTACTTTCAAATTCTCCGGGCTCATCATCGATGTCCTAGTGAGTAAAGATCCAACAATTGTTTGCTGTTCACTATTTTCTCCTTCTGGATTTGGAGTATCGCGAACAATATTGAAATCTCGTATTAATCGTCTTCTAGGCATTTTTCCTGCAATACACGTAAAATGGTTCAAAATTTTAGTAACAAATAACAACAATAATAGGACATTTAAAATAGTTAAATTATATAACAAGCTCAACATTAAAATTATAATATTACATATAAATTATAAATCGTAAAATCTTACTAAATCATATTTCGTAAATATCTTCGTCCACATCTTGACGAACCCATTGAAATTGTTGACTAGTACTAGGGATATTTTCGTTTAAGTTTTGTTCTGGAAAAGGCAATGTTTCTGATCTTTCGACTATGTCATCTCTACTTCCACTGCCAATGTCGAAAAAGTCTCTAGGAGTGTTTCGAAGTACAACGTACCAACCCTCATCAATTGGATCTTCCGAGTAAAAAACTTGTTTAACTGTTGCAGGAGCAGTAGGCAGCAGTAACTGAAATACAAACAACATATGAATGAACAAGTGATATTGATTAATAATGCTATTTACTAAAAACTAATACTCACATTATTTGACTGAAAGAAAAATAGTCAATTCAGTAGTCGAAGTAAGTCCTCTTCAATTCTACTCACTTGCAAAAATCATGTGAAACCTTTCTCAATACAAATCAGAACAAATACGTATGAAATTTATTAAAACAAAAGTCTATTCACATACATTATTAAACACTAATATCAAATTTTATACAAATATATGTATATGTATTACACATATATTCAAATTAGTATTCTTATTTTATATCACTTTTTTTTAATACCTATTACTTTGATTATACATACTGTTCATGTCCTTTACAATAATCTATATATAGTCCAACTATTAATAAACACATAAATTTAGAATGCTGATTGCTAACTAATTTGCTGCTTATAAATTTTCTAAACTAAAAATTGTAATGTTAATTTAGGAGGAAAGTATAATTGTATTACCTACTTAGACTAATTTTCAAGTTTCATAAAATATAATTACCAAATTCAATCAATTTTAGTAGAACAATCAAATACATCTCATGCATTTCCTGCTTATGTTTATCAAAGTCAGCAAATGGATAAAACTTAACATTGTTTAAACAGAATTATGTCATACAAAAGTGAAACATTGTATTTTGTTCTTAAATTTATCAATTTGCAGCAAAAAAGGGATATATATACAACATGATCTACTTAACAAGCTCCAGCAATTCCAATAAGGTTTTACTATTGTTATAAACGTAGAGATTTTAATTATTTGAGTATTTAAGTTTGAGTTTTATTATAGGCAATTATAACATGTAAATTTCTAATTACGTAATGTGGAAATATTATGTATAGAATTTATTCAATTATTTTTAGTTCTTCGATTTTTGTCTTTTATACTAATTTTAACAAGTATTAACGATTACTTAATTAACTAGGTTAGATTTGACATCTCTATTTTTTATTTTCATATGTGAATTCTTTCAACTAGAACTAAAGCCTAAGAAGAAAAAACTAAGTATAGAGCAGAAATCTCTTTCAAGAATGTTTCACTATATCCATGTCTTTCAAGAATTAAAAAAGCAAGCAACATAGATAGCAAACAACCAATAATGTAGTCTAAACACACAATGCTCACATTATCAAGATTTCAACAAGCACTACAAAGCCCTTGTTTGAAGGATTAAATCCAAAGAATTAATAGTTCAAAGATTGAAATTCAACTTCACTTGATAAACTAATAATCCAATGTCAAAAATCTCACTAGATAATCTAACAATCCAATGCTGGTATACAATGTAATAGACATAACCATAATGATAATCACTAGTCTCATCTTACAGAAAGCCAACAAAGAACATCATTTCTATCAATAAATCAAACCCAATACTAAATGCTGCTTACTAATTCATTCATCATCAAGTTGTCGAACTAAGTCCTCTTAATATAATATTATATATATATATATATATACATGCAAGTATAATTTAATTACATATAATAACATATTCATATGCAAATATAAATATAAAATTATTAATTATTATTTAAACTTAATAACTTAATTATACAAGCTACTACGGACAGATTGAGGTTGATATTGACCAAATCAATCCGAAACACACTAATGTTTTCACCAAAACAACTTGATACCGGTTTAAGGCTGAAATGGAACATACCCAGAAATAAGAACAATTATATTAAAATCAATGGGTACAAAACGAGGGTTTTTTTTCAATGAATCAAAACCCAGAAATAAGAAAGTAAATTCAGTTCATTCAAACCCGGAATAAGCAATTTTTCATAGTAATACCAAAAAGAAACAAACTGCCTTAAATTTTTGAAGTATTCTTTCATGAATGAACAAAAATTTAAGCACCAACAATGGATCATAATTTCAAGAATCCATCATTACCAAAACAAAACAGAGCACTTAAACAAACAAAACTTAAGGAAGCAGATCAATAGCCAATGAATAAAGAAGAAAAAAGCTATTATTACCCTTACAACCTGCGGTGATATCTCTAAACGATTCTCGGATTCCCAAAACGGCCACCTCGTCGGAGCCCTACACCACGGCGTTTCAGTTACCCAAATATTGTAGACGGAATAGAACTATGAGCGAAGGTTCTGTCAGTTTTATCCAGCAGCAACTCAATCTTCAATTTAGGGATTTGAGAAGAAGGGGAAATGACTTTCAGAAGAAGGGGAAATGAAGAAGGGGAAAAAATTGAGTCAATCGGGTTAAAGGGTTGGGGGAAATGGACGAGAGCAAAACGGCGACGTTGTCCGTAAAAACATTCACGCATTGTGGCGTTTAACATAAAAACGCCACTAAAAAAATACAAAACTACGTCGTTTTAATTAAAATACACAAACATATTTGCGGCGTTTTTTACGAAAACGCCACTATTCTCAATTTTAATTTAAATTTTGATACTAATATATATTTAAAGATTTAATTTAACTTTTTATTTATTTTAAGGTTTAATTAATCCAATTTTTATTTATTTTAAGGTTTAAGTAATATTTAAAAGATTTGAATAAATGTTAAAATCTTTAAAATTTATTTAACATTATTTAAAATTTTGAAATCTTTAAAATTTTTTAAAATTTAAAATAATAGTATTTTAATTTTCTTTAATTTTTAACATATACTTTTTAATGTTATTAGTTCTAAATTTTTTGTACATGTCATTAATTTTTTTGAATATTTTAAAAATTAAATTACAAATAAATTTTATTTTAATTAATTAATATAAAAAATTAGTTAAATAATAATAGATCAAAGACAATTTTATATTGTTATTATTACATAATTCATATCAATTTTAAATAAATAATTTTTGAAATTGTGACTAATATTTAAAAGAATTAGATACATGACATAATTTTTTTATAAAATTTTTATGTAAGAATATTTATATACAAAAAATTTCAAAATATGATATAATATCGCTTTTACGATTATATAATAATTTATTTAATATATAAATTTAAATACTTAATTAACCACAAACCACACAATACATAACCCCAACTTCAAACTTTTAAACCCTAATCTCTAACATATTACCCCAAACCCCAAAGTATATAACCCCAAACCCCAAACCCCAAATCCAAAACCCCAAAGTACATAACCCCAAACCCCAAACCCCAAAGACTTGAGCCTATTTTACATAAATAAACACTCGGATAAACCTTAAACCATAAATTCTTGACCATCGACCCTAAATCATTAACCCCTAAATATTAAAACCCTAAACTTTAGAATCACAAGACTTAAAACTATAAACCCTAACCTTTATCCTCTTAACCCTTAAACCCATAACACCTAAACCCATAAACCTTAAAAATGTATCCTTTAAACCCTAATCCCCAATAAATAACCCCTAAACCCTAAATCATAGACTACTATAAACCCTAAAACCTTAAATCATGAACTGTAAACACTAAACTCATAACCTTATAAACTTATAAACCCTAAATATTAGACAATTGAACCACTAAATTATAAACACTAAATTATAGACAATTGATACCAAAACGGCACCGTTCTATTTAGAAATCAAAATAGTTTTTTGGATTGCTATACATATACTGGCGTTTTTAACAAAAACGCCACTAAAGAAACGACGACGTTTTATTTTTATTTTAGCGGCGTTTTTCCGAAAGCGCCGCTACGGGGCTGACTTTTAGCGGCGCTTTTCCAAAAGCGCCGCTACGGGGCTGACTTTTAGCGGCGCTTTTCCAAAAGCGCGCTTCTGGGTGACTTTTAGCGGCGCTTTTCCAATAAGCGCACTTCTGGTCTTGACTTTTAGCGGCGTTTTTCCAATAAGCGCGCTTGGTGCTCGACTTTTAGCGGCGTTTTTAAACGCCGCTATGGGTATGTCTTTTATCTTTTAGCGGCGCTTTTCCAAAAGCGCCGCTCTGGAACGACTTTTAGCGGCGCTTTTCCAATAAGCGCTACTGGTCTTGACTTTTAGCGGCGTTTTTCCAATAGCGCCGCTTATTTGTCGACTTTTAAGCGGCGTTTTTCCGAAAACGCCGCTATGGGGCTGTCTTTTAGCGGTGTTTTTTCCAGAAGCGCCGCTAAGGTACTGACTTTTAGCGGCGCTTTTGGAAAAACGCCGCTACGGGGCTGACTTTTTGCGGCGTTTTTCCATAAGCGCCACTATGGGGCTGACTTTTAGCGGCGTTTTTACATAAGCGCCGCGACGGGCTGACTTTTAGCGGCGTTTGTGCATATAAACGCCGGTATATATCATTTTTCGTGGCGTTTTTGAGATAAACGCCGCTATTACTCATTTTTTAGCGGCGGTTTCCTTCAAACGCCACTAATGTATGATTTTTGCGTCGTTTTTTCCTAAAACGCCACTAAAAACGCCGCTAAAAGTCTATTTTGCTGTAGTGTACTAATATTATTCTTGAGTGAATACTTGATAGGAGTTAAAAGTAATATGTTTTAATCTCATTCTTAATGCGTTTTTGGATGATTATTCGATGTTGATGGTGAATATTATGCTCCTAATCTTTTAAATTCATGTTTTTATACTTAAAAGAGCATTTGGAAGCAAAAGAAGCGAAAAACAAGCGAAAATCGGAACAAGTTACAAGAGCCACACGAGCGGCCACACGGCCATGTGGCAAGCTATGTCGATTTCCCGAATTGGCACTCTCAACTATGGGAAAACGCGATTTTTAGATTTTTTGAGCATTCTAAGACGTATATATGACAAAAATAAGAAGATAGGAGAGAGACATCATAAAAGACTCAAGAAAACAACTCGAAAAACACCATTGAAGTCGATTCCGAAGCAAATTTCTATCAAGATTGAAGATTGCATTTGATTTCTTAGGAGATATGAGTTTATTTGTTTTTTGTGGTTATACTGTATCTTGGATGTCTTAATCCCAAGAAATTAAGCACACATAATTGAGAACAAGATCTAAGTATTTATTGCGTAAAATAAAAATCAAAAGACAAAATTCATTATAGGGTTCATCTCCCCTAGGTATTTAGAAAATTAGTTCATGCTTCAAAATAAAAACATCCAAGATATATTATAACCACAAGAAATAAAGAAACTCATCATAATCTCTTAATAATCAAATGTGAATCTTCAATCTCGATGGAATTTTACTTAAGAATCGACTTCAATGGTGTTTTTGGAGTTGTTTTCTTGAGACTTCTATGATGGCTCTCTCCTATCTTCTTATTTTTGTCAGATATATACGCCTTAGAATGCCTAAAAACTTAAAAATTGTGTGTTCTCGTAGTTTAGAGTGCTAGTTCGTGAAATCGGCACGACCTACCACATGGTCGTGTGGTAGCCCGTGTGGCTCACACGACCGTGTGGAAGGGGTCAGCCCATGTGGCTCTTCTAACTTGTTCCGATTTTTCGACTTTCGCTCGTTTTTCACTCTTTTTACTCCCAAATTCTCTCCTAAGTATAAAAACATGAATTTAAAGGATTAGAAGCATAAAATCCACCATTAGCATTGAATAATCACCCAAAAACACATTAAGAATGAGATTAAAACATGTTACTTTTAACACCTATCAATACTGGTGTTGCTGGTATTGGTGAACTTGATGAAACATTTACTAGTGGCTAAGGAATTAGAATGCATAGAAAGAGCGGTTTGATTTGATCAGTTCTTCTCAATGAACTTAAAGTTTGCTGAATAACCAATCAACTTATAGCAGTTCTCCTTTCAGTGCCCCTTGATCTTGTAGTGTTTACATACACCATTGTATTGCTTCTTATGATTAACTTGCTAGCTGCTGGATGAATATAAGGCTATTGGTTCAGATAAAATTGATACAGACATTGAGTCCTTTGTGCCTACTCTTGAACAAGCATTGGATATGCTTAATTAACAGTTGGTAAGGGCTGTTAGAGTATGCCCAAAGACTAACCCTGAGATGATTGTAATAACTTACTTGTTTTACCTCATTTATTAATATAAGACATTGTCATTATTATTTCAGTTTCTTTTTTGTGTATATAAATAAATTGTTTTACAATAATGTCTTGAGAATAATATGATTATTCTTAAAAGGTCCTTACTCGAGTATTATTGTAGGCTTGGACAACAATAATGTATTAAGACTAATGTGTAGTTTATTGATGACAAAGTATTGTCATTGACATGGGATGTCAAAATCAATACATGAGTATGTGTGTTAGAGAACAACATATTGGACTAGCTCACTATGAGTATGTTTTTTTGATTATTATGTAATAGTCTCAATATTACTCATAATGATTACTATGTATTCCGTCAAAACCATTTTTTAAACATTGGTAAAAACGGGAATCGACCTTTAAAAAATGAAAATGGAGTCGCCACCAATCCCTTTTTACTTAGGTGTGATTGGATCACCTTATAAAACGTTTTATTTCAAAATGTTGATTTTGGTCCACGAAATACAAGAAAACAAGTTCGGGAGTCGGTTACGTACGAGGAAGGATTAGCACCCTCGTAACGCCCAAAATCGGTACCGGATTGATTAGTCATTGCCCTAATGTTGAAAATTCGAAAAGATTTGAAAACATGATTTCTTTAAAAATTTGAACAATTTGAGTTGGAATTGGAGATTACTTTGTTCCGAAAGCATACAAACATCACATCCAGCACGTTAGGTCGTGATGTTTTAAACCCTCGTAACCAAAATCATCTTATGATTTACAAAATTCATTAAAAGGATATTTAGTTATTTGGACGAACAAAAAACCGAAACCCAGCACGTTAGGGCACAATTTCTCAAACTTCCAAACACGAATCATTGCCTCGTTTTTTGAAATCCTTAGCCCCAGATAACAAAACGTCATATCCAGTGAGTTAGGACACGACTATTTTGAATTCTCGAGAATAATTTTTTAAAGGAAAATGATTAATTCTTTAGATTCGGTGAGATAAGTCATAACCCAGTAAGTTAGGTTACGATTTCTTTCGAACCTTAGAACACGGAGTATTTGCTTATTTCGAAATGAAAATTTTAATGTAAAAACATAATGCGACTGTAATAAAATAAGGAGTGAATTTCAATGCCAACAAATGCATGACAACAATATACATCACAGCTCAAATAAAGCGAACCGAAATAAAAGGAATAATAAAAAATAAAATAAATATAAGATAAATAACAAAGCAAGAATAAAAGAAAAATAAAAATGAATAAAAAAAACTAATTATAAGAAGAATAAGTAAGTAAATAAATGATTAAAAATAGTGAATCAAATAAATAAATAAAAGGATATTAGGTAAATAATTTAAAAACAATTAATAATAACAAAATAATATTAATAAAAAAATAATACTGTTAATAATAATAATAATAATAATAATAATAATTGGGTATGATAATAGTAATGGTAATATATACAAATAATGGTAATAAAGATATAATAATGCTAATAATAATAAAGGCAATAGTAATAATAATAATAAGCAAGTTAATTACAAATAAAATAATAATAATAATAGTATAGTAGTAATATTAAAATAACAATTATAATAAAATACTAGTATCACTAAATTAATAATAATAATAACCATAAAAATGATAATAAAAGTATTGAAAAAATAAAAATTGTATTAATAATAAAATAATAGTAATAATATTAAAATTAATAGTGATAAATAAAAAATAATAATGAGAATAGAATATAAAATAGTAATGTTGAAAATAATAATAATACTAATAATAAAATAACGATAATAATAAATATAATAATAAATATAGTTATAATAATAATATATATAAAAAGATAATTATAAAGTTAATTGAAAATAAAATGATGATAATAATAATATCAAAAATAAAAATATATGCAATAATAATAAATAATGTTAATAATGATAATAAAATAAAATAAAATTAATAACTAAATAACAAAAATTACAAAAGAAATAAAAAAAGATGGGATTGAATTTAAAATAAAAGTTTGGGGCAAATTTTGAAGAAAAATAAAAAATGAGGGACCTATTTGAACGTACGGATAACATGGAGGGACTAAAAGGGAAAATATTCCCTCCCTCCAAAACGCTACGTTTCAAGAGGAACTCAAATGAAAACCAAATAAAATTTAAGGGCAAAATTAAAAATATGGAAAACTTAATTATAAAACCATAAAAAAGCGGAAGGTCTAAAAGAGCAATTAGCCCTTCCTATAAAAAACGCGCAGATCCTAGGCCGGAGCGGGTCGGATCGGGTCGGGCCAGGGCAAAACGATGACGTTTTGAGGCTTTAGGACTCTGGCCAAAACGGCATCGTTTTGAATGGCTATATAAGTCAAAATTTTTTCAAAAAAAATCATTTTCCTCTTCTCTTCAAAAAACTGAAACAGCTCTCTAAGGAGCTCTCCTCTGGCGATTTCAGGCGAGTGCTCCTGCGAGGCTCCGACCGCCGTCCGCCGCCTTTGTCGACCACCATACACGGTGCCCGAAATTTAAAAATTGTAATTTTTTTCCTTTTTTTATATTTTAATATATATTGTATTACAGTTTAAAAAAAAGAACATGATAGAAAAAAAAAAGAACAGTATTCGAAAAGAAAAAAAATAGAATCTTTACTGATTTGGGTATTCTGATTTTGTGTTGATTTTCTTTTTGTATCTTTTTCGTATATATCTCTCTGTCTACCCGTGTTACAAATTTTATGGGGTTTTTATAACCCAAACAAATCAGAAATTAAATGCAAGATTTCCTATTTTTGCTGCTTGCTGTCGATCTTCTTCCCTTGTTTGCAGGTGAATGGCGCGGGACGCGGTCGTGATAGGGCGTGATTAGCACGTGAGTCGCAGCTTGACGAGGGAAGGCTGGTGCTGCTTGCGGCGCGAGGAAGGAAACCCTAGTATTTGGGGTTTCCTCTTGCTAAAGTAGTTTGGGCACTGGGCCATTTTGGGCCCCGTAGGTTTTGGGCTAATCAGGTTTTGGGTTAGTGGGTTTAATTGGGTTTCGGGTTTGGGCTTTAGTGGAAGGTAAGGTATTTGGGCTATGTAAATGGACAGTGGACATTATTTGGTTTATTATTTTTTATTTATTTTTTTTTGTTTATGGATTGTGTATGGGCCTGGGCAAAATGAGTTATTACAGCTGCCCCTCTTTGCTCATTGTTGTGTAACGAGAATGGAGCAAAGACTATAAAAGGACCAATTTTGCCCAGTCTTGGCTGAGCCTTGACTTCTTGGTCCTTGTCTTCTTCAAATGGCTTCTAACTCCACTGCAACTTCAATGGTATTGGAACTTCATCTTGATTTCAATAAGTCTGATGGCTTCAAACTACTTCATTGCAACTTCAGGAATGCAATATCCGCTATCTTCGATTTGCTCCACTCCTTCTCAATGGAGATAAGATCTGCTATCTTCAGTCTGCTCCATTGTCGATACATGAAGATAAGACTTGCTGTCTTCGATCTGCTCCACTCCTACTCAATGGAGATAAGATCTGTTATCTTCAATCTGCTCCATTGCCAATACATGGAGATAAGACTTGCTGTCTTCGATCTGCCCCACTTCTACTCAGTGGAGATAAGATCTGATATCTTCAGTCTGCTCTATTGCCGATACATGAAGATAAGACTTGCTGTCTTCGATCTGTCCCACTCCTGCTCAGTAGAAATAAGATTTGTTATCTTCAGTCTGCTCCATTGCCGATACATGGAGATAAGACTTGCTGTCTTCGATCTGCCCCACTCCTGCTCAGTGGAGATAAGATTTGTCATCTTCAGTCTGCTCTATTGCCGATACATGGAGATAAGACTTGTTATCTTCAGTCTGCTTCACTGCCGATACATGGAGATAATACTTGCTCAAATTCGATCTGTTTAACTCCTGCTCAGTGGAGATAAGATCTGATTTCTTCAGTCTGTTCTATTGCAATACATAGAGATAAGACTTGTTCAAATTCGATCTACTCCACTCCTGCTCAGTGGAGATAAGATCTTCTATGGTAAATTCAATCTGACCTACTACAACTTCAGAGGTATAGGATTCATCATTTTAATTCGCTCCACTGCAACTTCAGGGGGATGAGATTAACTGTCTTTAGTCTGTTCCATTGCAACTTCAGGGAGATAAGACTTGTGACTTCAACCTGCTCCACTGCAACTTCAGGGAGATAAGGTTGGTGGCTTCAATCTACTTCACTGCAACTTCAGGAAGATAAGATTTGCCGTTCGATCTCGTCCCACTACTACTTAGGGTGACAAGGTTTACAATCTTTGACCTATTCCACTGTTGATCAGGGAGATAGGACTGGTGAATTCATCGATGTTACTACACTGTCCTCTGAGGGACATATCCTGTAGACTTATGTTTATGCAAAATGATTAGTATGCTATAATCGAAATGAATCTAATGCTCCTAACTAAATGTATTATGGACGACATTTGCATCCTTTCTTGACACTTCACAATCACAATAAGCAAAGGAACCAAAACATCAAACTCATCCCACAACAGTCACAACTTAGTAAAATAAGCTGAAATGATGTACTTTGAACATGTGATGACATCTCTCTGTAAAGAAAAAAAAAAAGTCAAGAGCTATCTACTCTATCAAAGCATTCTCTCAAATCTTGCCAAATAAGAAACACATTAGAAGCAAACACAATGCGAGCAGAAAGTTCTTTGCACACCGTGCTCAAAATCCATGAAAGAACCATTGCATTACACCTTTCCTATTTAGAGTGAAGTGAAAAACTATAAGACTTTTTCTTGCAACTTCCATCAATGAAACCTAACTTGTTTTTTGCTAACAAGACAATCCTCATGGATCGACTCCAAATGCCATATTTTTCAAAACCAAGTAACTAATGAGAAACAATCAATGTATCTGGTGTGTCAGAAGGATGCAAGAATAGTGGATGATTGACATAAAGAAGCACAAAAAAGTTTAATGTTCGATCAACTGAACGATCATTTATACTTAGTGGATCAACCATTGTCAAGTGTTGAAGAAACAAAAACTATAGAGATTAAGGAGGCACTGCAACCAAAAACAAAACAAGAACACCAGAAACACATAAAAAATTGATTTGAACAGAATCAGGAGCTTCACTCTGATACCATACTAAAACAACTGACAATAATACAAAAAAAGAAGAAAGAATGGTGAAAATTTTCTTTTTCATCTGTTTAATTTACACTCCATGTTTTCTACTTATACTAGCCAGTTAGCCATTAACAAACTAACAGTAACTATTTTCAGCTACTAACTACTTTTAATTAACTAACTAACTAATAATTGAATTCTCTATAGATACGATCCAACAATTTGATATTTGTAAAAAACTATCTACGAATTAATACATATATTGAATATAAATTGAGCCTTGAAAGGAAAAAGAATTAGAGGTTCATTAAATGGAAAAGCACAACTATAAAACTCAAACTTAATGGTGTTGAGTTCATGTTGGATTGTATTCTTGCTCCATTTTTTTATCATTATTTGCTTCCAATATCTGCCACATTCAACAATAAAAAAAAACATATTAAATATTGTTGGAAATAAAATTAAAATGCAAAAATAAAAAGGCACCTTGAACATCATAAAGGGTTGACTTCAGGATAATAGTGCTAAAGAAATAACCAAAAGATCAAAAAACAAAGCAAACTATAAGAATAATATAAGAAAACATAATACAACATCAAACCCGATGTGGTTAAAAAAAAAGTTGGTTAGTAAGGTTAAATCATAAATTTAATGTTGAAAAATATTTAATTTGATTTAAGAGTAAAAAAATTTGATTCTTATAATAAAAGTTAAATTTTTTATTTTTTTTATTTTATGATTTTTATTATAGTAACATAAACCTAAATGCATATAAATATTTAAAAAAATCATACCAACTGCTCTAAGATATTTTGAGATACTGTGAATTTTTTATTGAACTTAGATACTGGAAATCCTATGAGAGGGTCTGTGTATGCGCCAAAAATTTTAGGGCATCATTTATTTCAATTTTCAATTTTATAAAAGAAAATTTATTATAACATTTTATTTTTTTTAATCTTTAAATTTGCGTTATTTTTCAAATCGCCCAAAATGAATGAAATAGTTCAATGTTTGTTAACTTTGATAAGGTGATCACATTAGCAATTAAATAATTTTTTAAAATTTTAAAAAATTCAAAACAATATTTTTTTAAAAGAATATTTTTAATTTTTTAAAAATTAATTAATTGTTGATATGGCATATACATTAGCAATTAATTAACTTTTTCATTCATTTTCGAGTGTTTTAACAAAAAAATGCAAATTTAAGGGTTAAAAAAAATTAAATAGATGATCAAAGTCATTTTTTTAATCAAGTCGGAGTAACAGATAACAAAATTTAAATATAAAAGTTGAGCACCAAGCTTACCAAATTTAAACATTAAAGAAAACCAACAAATGCTTAGAAAGATAACCGGTAAGTAAAAAGTACATTCATCCTTGAAGACAGTTTTTTTAATGAACACCTTCATAATCTTCCTCAAATTTGAGTATTAATCCACACCATCCTCCTCATTTATCTTTTTCAAGAAAAAAAAAAAAAACTCACGAAAAGCCTTGTGTAGTTCATTATTACACAAAATACCCAGAGCGAACCCACACATCCAATTATAACAGACGCAATACACTATCACTATTATCCAAATAATCCTTATGAAATTCCAACACAACCTTTATGAATGATGTTTCATTTTAAATGGTTCAAGTCCGGCCCCCCCTTTGACTGCTCCCCTTTTACTTTTGACAGGCATTGCAACAAATAACATTTCTTACACATGCAAACAAGCTTGGCAGCAAATGGCAAATTCAATCTTAAAAGAATAAGGATTTTAAATGAAGTTCTTAGCAGAGACTTCGACTCCATCTTACTTTTTGTACAAAATCGAATAGACCACTTTCACCCATTACCAAAATCCATTCACCCCCACCACCTTCCCTACTCTCAAAATTTTCTCAATTCAAATTGCTGAAACATCCCACCACCCTACAACAATATTAAGCTCCACACCATAACTTTGATTACCAATAACATACTACCAAATCCTCCTCTGCTGTAAATGTTCCGACCCGGTGAATCCGAACTCGTTGAATTCATCGATGGTGCTGTTATATTTACCATGGTCCCATTCCTGCCGAGGCTGCATATGAGAAGGATAAGTTATTAACATGTTCATTTTATATGTAACAAGTTAAAACTCTAAGCCTAAGGGGTAAAATGTTTTTAGTTTTTACCTTCCTGGAAAAATGCAAGATCCATGACCTGTGAAAAAAGAGCAAACTGGTTAGTTTCTTTCTATTGTAAGCATTAAGGTAGTAAAACACAAGCTTTTCGATATATTAGTATCTATGCATGCGATGCATGGTCTTGATTCATCTTACTGGGATCTGTTGTCGTAATATCTGCAACCCCATTGAAGTCACATGCGTCCGAAGTCTTCCCCATCCTGTGATAGTAAGTGTCGAATGCGTAAGTTGCGTGTGCAATCACATTATCTGGCTCATAACAAGGTTTTCCTTGCAACAATGGTGAACAATCAACTTTTCCAGGTCCACACGCCCAATCTAAAGCAGCCTGCAACATCTTTGGATCAGCCCCTTCCTTTGCAGTGCAATAAGTTTGGTTTGTGGTATCATTTGCTAACAATGACCCAGAATCAGTCAAACGTAGTATATAAATAGGGTCACCATTTGCATCGAACAATCCCCAATTCTTCTCAGAGATTGGCCCCGGTTTCAAGTCCTCATTATAGAGCTCATAGATGTAAGTACTGACAGCAATTCCTGGGCGCTTAGGAGTTCCTGTTTTGTTCATCACATGGCGGATCAAGTTGCTGTTATAAGTGTTGGCGTTCTCCATTGTTGCATCTGGTTCGTTGGAATCACCTTTCGATGGCCAGCCAGTTTCAGTCACTATAACAGGAATGTTAGTGAAATTCAGAAAAGCCATGGCAAAATATGTAGCATCAACCATTGCATCGAAGACATTGGAGTAGTGGACAAGTGTGTTAGCGTCCACAGCTTCCTTAGTCGGAGAGAGAGGCTTGAAAAGTGCATAGTCTAGTGGAATCACACCATTTGATTGCATATAGTCATAGTAAGGGTATATGTTAAGCATGAGATACGACCCTGTCGACTGCAAGAAATTAAGCATAGGGACCAAAACCGGATTCCACGAGCGATTGAAGAAGGCTTGGGAAGGTGGGAAAGAATCAAGGATTATGGACGAAGCAAGAGGTGATGAAACTTTGATTTGGTTGTCTAAATTCGATGCCACAAGGGCTGAGTGAATGAACTTCATGGCATTGACAAGGATCCGTGCTGCATTAGGAAGAGTAGTCAAAACCTCGGAACCAACACAAATTGCCGTGATGTTGGTTGCTGGATAATGTGCAACGATGTTCCGAGAGACCCAATTAGCTGCAGTGGAATTCGATTGGCCAATGCCGAGAAGTTGCTCATTGGGGATGGAAACCATAACTCGAATGCCAGAATTTGCAAGAGCAACTAGCATGCCTCGGTCTGCATCGTACAGTCTAATGTGTCGGATTTGCTGAGCTTTAAGAAGAGCAACCACTTGAGTTGGGTGGGGCATGATTGATAGATCTGTCCCTATATTCACTCCAATATATGGTTCTGCAACAATAACATTAGACAAAAACAATTAAAACAACAATTTTGCAATATTACATCAAGGACCAACCACCTGGGATATGAATGTGTCATATATAAGTTTTTTTAAGCATTTAAAGGGGTTTTAGAGTATATATTCGCATACTCATGTCTAAAACGTACATACTTTAAGAAAAATAAAAAGTCGATTCACATAACTGCTACCGAATAAACTGTTATTTTATAACAAGACAGTACTAAAATAGAGTTCCGACACAGAAACTTCTCCATGTGAATATTTCACTTAAAAATTACAGAGACATGGGTGCATGTTAACTACATCAAAAGGATTATGACAAATATATATGTATATAATAATGGAGCATGGCATGTTCCCTATTCCAGTGCCAACAACATTTTCTAATATCTAGGCAATATTACCTAGGTCCCGTAATCTTTTGACCATTTTTTCATTACCAAGACAATGGTTATGTCACTGCCCAAGAATTTTTTTCTTAAAAGAACACACAATAAAGGACTAAAATGAGCCAATGAAATGACCTCAAGGACCTTAGCTGCTGGATGAAAGTTGAATCAGTTAAAATCCAGTTTAAGCAATAAAAAATCTAAATTTAACCTCTTTGTTTTATACATTAAAAACCATCTTAGTATTAAGTCCAATTAATCCAAAAGAATCTTTTTATTAAGGATCTATAAACTATATGTAATATTTATTTTACATTAAATTAGTGTTTAAATATAAAATATTATCGCAATGCTTGTTATGTCAAGGGCTAAGGAGTTCAATGACGAGGTTTTCACTGAAAATGCTTTACCCTTCGATTAGGGTCTCTGGATTTAGTCGGAGTTGAATGTAGCTACCGAACATAAAGTCTGAGACAAAAACAAATATATAAAATATATATCATAGCAATCTAAACATAAAGAAACTCCAAACTGGGATTCTTTTTCTACCTTGGGTTTTGGGTTATCATTTTCCCTTTTTTATCTAAATTCAACAAAAGAAGGCAATAGTAGTGGGAAAATATGAACAAAGTGAGGGAAAACTATCCCTTAAATCCCCTACCCCCAGCATGAAAGCTGGCTTGCACATTATACACAGAAAAATCCATGGCCCGCAATAAAATAAGTATCCCCTTTATATCCGATTATGTACCTTCCTTCTCTGGAGAGCTATCAGTTATGTGTTCATTATCTGACATGTAGGCCACATATATGTATATATGTCATACATATTAATATTTTTTTCTCTCCTTTAACACCTCCCAACCGCCCTTTTGTCCTTGCTTATTCCCCAATTTAAGGCTTTAAACCTACTAAATCCCCCCAATCTAAGTAAAAAATTAAAAGAACTTCATTACAGTCAAAACACTGTTTCTAGAACATGCTCATGTTCATCAAACACTGTTTCCAAGTTACTTCAGCAACAGTTCATGTTCATCACATTGCAAGTAATAAATGACTCAGAAGAAGTAAAGGAAAGAAAAGAAATCCCAGAAAACAAAATCCCTTCAAATGAAGTCTAAAACAAAGATTGAGGAGAGATATGAGACAGATAAAAGCTTTTACCTTCATCAGCTGTTGCTTGAGAAACGGCGAAAACAAGAACAAGAATAAGAAGCCAAGCCATCTCAGAATTTTCTGGGGAAACAAACAAAACCCAGAGTTGAAGAGAAGAGACAACGATGGAGAAAAAGAGTGAGCTGAGGAAAATGGAAACAACTGGAAAGAAAGTGGGGCAATGTTGTAAGAAAATAAGAGAAAGAGAGAGAGAAGAGCTAATAAAATTATTAGAAATAAATGTGAAAATAAAGTAAAGAAGAGTGAGGTAAAGCTAGAAGAAAAACAAAACAAGGGACATAAAAACATGTAATAAAAATTGACAGTAGATGAACGGCTAAGATATCATCTGCAACATGGTAAGGCAGTTGCATGCAGGAAATAATAGATGGTATCTTAAATACAAAACAAAACACAAATGCCAAGGTTACACTGCAAATACCTTTTTCTTTTTTAGTATTTGGATTTTATTTCATTTTTGCTGGATTTAGCCGTTGCTCAGCTAATATTACATTTATAACCCTTTATTACTGGTTCTGGTAATAAGAATTTTTTTTTTTGAAATATTTTATCTTGAACCATTTAACTTATTTTTATATATAGTTGATATTTTTCATTTCGATTTTATTATTTATATTCGAGATTCATATTTATCTTTATTAATAATATCGTGTTCAAGGTTAGAACCTAAATGTTTTCACTAGGAATATAATGTATCTTACAATTACACTCAACACTTGTTGATAACTTAATTTATGTTTGGCTTAAAACCATTTTTGACCCTTCTACTGTAGTAAAAATCTCACTTTACACCTTTTAATATTTTTTTCAATCACTTTGCCCCCTTTACTTTCATTCTGCCACTCAAATTAGTCCCTTTAACAATTTTCGTTAAAAAAAAAAAATTAAACCAACTAATAACACGCTACAACATGTAAAATTTTGAAAGCCATTAATGGTATTTCTTCTTTTTTCTTCTTTATATAACTAGGGTCATTGCAATTTCATGAAAACCAGCCTTTACTCTACAATAGCCAAATCCTCTCTCAATCATCATTATTGTAAAATTGAAATCTTGTCTTGTATATTCCGTTAGTTATGCATCTATTTTAGATAAGAAAAGAAATAAAATCTACCTAAAAATCAATGATTTAATTCTTAAATTTTAGAAACAAGATATTTACAAGATATTTACAATAAATAGAAAGATAAGTATTTTCTACACTCCGCCTTAATCTAGTGAATAGGTATCTTCCATTCCCAACTTGGTGATGATTCCATAGAAATTGTTACTGTCAAGCCCTTTTGTAAAGACATCTACTATTTGCCCCTTCGAAGAAACATATGGAGTACAAATAAGCCAGCTCTTTAGCTTCTTCTTGATAAAATGTCTTTCTACCTCAATATGCCTAGTTCGATCATGTTGGACAAGGCTATGTTCAATACTAATGGTTGATATTGTCATAGTATAACATTATTGGTCCACTCCATTTGTTCTTCAAATCTTTTAATACAATCTTAGCCATAACAACTCATAAATACCTTGTGCCATTACTCTAAACCCAACTTCCATATTGATCTAGCCATAAAGTTATGTTTCTCACTCAGCCATATTACTAATTTGCTACCAAGAAACATACAGTAACCTAAGGTAGACTTTCAATCTATAGGAGACCCAACATAATTTCTGTCGGTCTAAACTTTAAGGATAAGTTCAAAATTTCTCTTGAACAATATTCCTTTTCTAGGATTAGCTTTTAGGTAATACAACACATGATAAACAACTTGAAGATGAATTCTCTTAGAATTATGCATGAATTGACTAATAACACTTACGAAATATGCTATGTCTGGTTGAGTGTGAGCAAGATAAATGATGAAAGCACAAAACAGTTGCTAAGAATCAAACTATACTAGTCAAGTGGCGCCAAGGAAGTGACTATTCATTCACCACCAAATATGGAAAACAGTAAACAAACATAACACAAGGAAGTTATTTACGCAATTCAACTTTCCTACATTTGCGGCGCGTAGCACGGTGAAAAATATACACTCTCCTCAACAAAAAACAACAAGTGACTAATCTAGCACACCTCGTGACAATTTCCCTCACCTTTGTATCTTGAAGACTCGATACTCTCGCCGCCAAATTCACCCATTTATGAATTTAGCAAGAAAAATCACAACACAAAGGTTTTACTGTCAAAATGCACTAATATAGTAAGATTCATCACAAGGATAGATTAAGTGTTAATTCTCTCAATACATTCACCTAGACAAGTCTTTCAATTATATAGACTTATTTCAAGACTTGCTTACATATGAAGATCTATCTCAATCTCACTAATACAATAATAAGTAAGTTAAATACATTATAATAATGACAATAAAGGTAAATATGAACTTTTGGCAACTCAAAAAATAGAGTTTCAATCCAATCCAATATCCATGATCCTAGGGATTGACTTAGGTCATTCGATTCAATCCAATCTTCAATATATGATTCCCCAAGTGATACGATCTTCCATAATAGGCTAGATATCATCCATAAACTTAGCACAACTCATATAAGTTGTTCAATATATTTCCAACACTTCAAATATGAAAACTATCTTCTCATAGTTTTGGTGGCCAGGGAGTGGGCACTTCCTTTGGCACCAAATTGCCAGTTTCATATTTTTCAACAATCTCTCCCTTTGTCAATTTGTTGAACAAAGCATACACAATTTAAGAAGCTTGAATCATCAATCAACATTAGCTCCCCCTTAGCAAATTCCCATTAACTTAACCCAACTTAAACTTAAAAAATAATTAAGCAATTAATCATCAATGCTAGGGTAGATTTGAATCAATAACTAACCAACAGTAATTATAATAAGCAAGCTAAGTAAGTAATGAAATAATGCATCAACGTAAAAGAAATTCATAACAAATTCAACCTTAATTTTTCATCAAAATAAAGATAGTAGGTAATAGAGTAGCAACAGAAAAAATAGAGTACAAACATCCAAAAAATAAATGCCTATAAAAAGTTCTTGTAAAAAGTCCAAAAATCTCCCCCTTAATATTAACAAAAAAGAAGTCCAGCATCATCATAACAACAACACTAGCAATACTTTGTTAGCTTTAATTCTAACTCCCCCTCAATCCTGCATTCTTCTCCTTCTTTTTGTTTAAAAAAAATTCCAAACTACTCGTCAAATAGGCTAAAATATCAATGAGCAAGGCTTTTTCTCGATCAACAATCTTTTTAACTACTTTGGCTTCAACCTTCAACCTGTCACAATGACTTTGATAAAATTATGTTGAGGCTCGTAGGTCTGTAATAGTTCTAGTCTCATGCCTTTGTAAATGGAATTGGTGCCTATGATAGTGGGCAGTCTTGATCACTAGTATCTACTTCTTTAGGATTTTTAGACTAGGGGTCTACAATTTCTTTAGGTTCATTAACAACATGTTTCCTCTTTAACCATTTGTGGGAAAACCTTAGTTCTGGTGTAGGCTTCTCAAAGAAATCAGTGGCACTAGCAAGCTTTGAAGTTTGAGAGGAGGACTCTAAAGATCAAGGATGGGTAGGGAAACAAATATTTTGCATACAACTTTTCAACATATTTGGTAATCTCACCAAGTATGAGTTGTCCTAGATCAAACTAAATCATATCCGTTACCTTCTAAAGTAGGACAACAATTCTCTTTGTCACAAAATCTATTTGGTTATTTGATAGTTAATTTCGAGTAACTATAACATATAAAGCAGCATAATCATGACTTAAACAAGGGGTTGTAAAGTACCTTTCTTTGGCCAGGTGCGATGGAAATGATTGGTCAATGCAATAGATGTATTGTCTAAGGATTCTTCAAGCTCAAGATTGTAGGTAGTGGGCAATTCAACACCTTTTTGTTCTGTTCTGGGCCAAACTTATACCAACCTCCATAAATAAAGACCTTGTAATAGTAATCACTAGTTTCTATTACACTACCTTGATTCAAGTTGGCATAGAATTCATGAACCACCTTTTTGACATAAGATTGAACATAGCATAGTGACCCAAACACACCTGTATTTTGCAAAAGTTGATCGATACTATGATCAATGTAGGAATTCTAGTCAATATTTTGATCATTTATGATTCCCTTAAGAATCAACTTGGAAAATATCTTAGAGCAGTCTGGATCCCATAAAACTTTTACTTTTTGTGCTCAAATCTTTTTTTCTTGCTTTCTTGCAGCCTCAGCTGCATTAAAGAAGATCTTGGGCGCTTTTGGTTATTTTATCCCCTTGTCCCTTTGAGCAGCAGTATTAGGAATGTTAGGATGCTTTATTTTGGGCTACAACATAGCATAAATGGGAAACATTATCTAATGAGGATGAGTTAGATCTTGAATCAGAAGAGTTAACCTTCAACACTTTTCTTTTTCTAGTTAGTTTGGCCACAATAGGGGTTTTTCCCTTCTCTTTGTTGGATCTTGCAATGGTTTCAGTCTCTTTGGTAACCTTAGATTTTGCCCCAATCCTCATTGTTTGGGTAGTGACAGAAGTAGTGGGCACTCATATATAATTCATTTAAAGAGGTTTTCTCTCTTAAAACCTCTATTTCTCTAGAGCTTCTTCCTCTATCTATTCTAAATCAACTCAAAAATATTGGTTGTAAACTCATCAATTTTGATGGTGCTTGTTGAGTTCGAAGAGGGCTTAGAGGTAGGATAAGGCACAAAAGTTGGATTTGTGGGATTGGTTTCTATATTTTGGTTTGTTAAAGCTTGAATAATTGCATCAATCATTTGTTCTTGGGCAAATGAAAAGATTAGAGAGGAAGATACAAGTCAATTGATGGCTTTATAACCAAAGTTTCTGGATTGTTGATAGCAATAGGGTTTTCAAGAGTTTCTAAAATGTTAATCTCGATGGAGATAGGTGTAACAACCCTAAAATAGGGCCTAGGAGTTTTAGGGGTATTTTAGGGATTTTAGCCTTAGAGCGCTCGAAATTTTGCGACATGGTATACTGGTAATGTTTTTTACTATAATTTTTAGAAAACTAAATCAATTTTTGAAAATCAGTTTTAATGACCTTCAATTTTGAAAACTGGAATGATTTGTAAAAGAGACAAATTGTGAGTTTAAGAGGCAATTAGACCTCATTTTAAAATCCAACCTAAAAATCCCCATTTATAGTTTTGTTTTCACGTTAGTCTACTTCTTCTCTCATACTTGTACCGTCCATATTTCTCCCAACTCTCCTAATCGATTTTGAATTCCAAATCCTAATTACTTTTTATTTTTATCATATCTTAAGTTATAAATCTCCATAGAAGTTAAGAAAAACACCCAAAAACACCATTGATTTCTCCATTGTCAAGCTTGTGAATTTTTTAGATTTTCGATCAAACGTTCAATTTGTCATCAACTAATGTAACAGTTTATCTTCCCATTAGTTTTAAATGTTATTTAGTTTTTAAAACCAAGTTTTTAGCCATTAAATCGCATGTTTTGAATAAAAGTCGAAAAAATAGGTCGTGTGGTGGATTTTGAGTAAAAACGTAATTTCAAGTTTGACATGATTAAGAGATTTCTAAGCTTACTTTGAAGTTTTGAAAAATAGCCAAAAACATGTCAAGAAAGTTGATACCATGAATTGAGTAGTTTTGTGTAGTTTAAAGGTTGGGAATTAGTCGTAGGTGAATTATAAGATGAAAGGAATTGGTTTTAAACGAAAAAACTGAGTATAGACCGGGATATTTAGATTTAGAGTTTGCTATGTTAAAGGTTTCGATCGAAAGAGAACCTAGCTTAGGCTTGTGTTTTTGGATTGTTTGATATAAGTCTTTGTTTGAATGTTGATTGTGTTGTTGTGTACTTTACTTTGTTGAAGCATTGGAATCGATAGGACCTTCTACGAGTAGAGGTAAAGGCAAGGAAAAGCTAGTTTGAGCTTTCGGCTTTTCGACGAAAGCATAATTGGTGAGTGTTTGGAATAATTGCTTGTAGACATGATTCAATACGTTATTTGGAAATTTAGTAGTAGCCCAGACCCTTACTCTATTTTCTGAGTGTAAGCTTTCTCATACCTATTCTATCTTGTGAACAATGTGTTTATGTGTTTGTGAATATGTGAATTGATATGAGATGCTATAACATGTGATATGTGGTTATGATAACCGTTGTGAAAGTGCAAATGTGTACATGTTATGTATATGTTAAATGTTAGTGACAATGTTTTGCTAAAGATGCAAATATGCAGTGATAATGCACAGATAATCGGTAAGTGATGTTTTTGATTTCAGATATTTTGGCCCTGTGATCTTGAAACTATTGGATATAGTTAGCACGGCATAGTATTTTGAGTACTCACCTATGCGTACAATGGTTTTGGACATTTTTTGCCTTAGGACATGTTGGAGGGATAAGGGAATGTGAGCTAAGCTCCATTCAACGAGTCATGTGATGGGAAATAAGGAAAGTGTTAGCTTTATGCTTCACTTTTGGGACATGTTTGACTTTATGATTATATGTGGTGTGTTGGAGATCCGTGTATCTGATGAGTGATGATAGAGCTCACTTTTATGTTTCATAGCTCAAGTGCCAAATGATATTAAATTATGAATATGTGGGTATTGTGATATGCGTTTATATAACATGTGACCATTATCCAATTTATCTATAACATGTTTTTAAGTATTGCGGCATATGATTGAATGTTATGTGTTTATATGAGTATTGCGATATATGCTTGAATGTTATGTGATCATATGAGTATTGCAATATGTGCTTGAACATTATGTAATTATATGAGTATTGTGATATACGCTTAAATGTTATGTGATTATATGTGTAATGTGATATACATTCAAAAGTGAATATATTTATCATGAAAAAGAACTAGTAATAATGCATGAGTAAGTATAATATGACACTAGAGTTGGAACTGTTGAGGATATGCTATATGGTTGTTTCATTGATGCTTGATGAATTGTTTGCATTGTGGTTATTCTAAGCATTCACTGAGCTTGTTAAGCTCACCCACTCCTTTCTTGAAACCCTTGCAGAGTAGTTAAGTGTCGGTGTGAGCGGTGTGGTTTCCGAGAGGTGATCCAAGCAAGATGTTAGCTTTATTTCGTAGGTGTTATTAAATGGTTTATATTTTGGGGAAATGAAGGCAATGTGGTAGAATTGTTGCATGAATTTTTCCATGATATTTTGGATGTTTTCATAGTTTATTTGTTCTCAGGATTTAAATGTTTGAATTGTGATATATTGATTATTTCTCGGTCTTATTCTCGATGTTTGAAATTGTGATTATAGTCGTTTTGATGTTTATTTGATGATGATATGATAGCATGATGAATTGGTACAAGTTGGAATGATTTATATGCTTAAAAATGTTGTATTTTTCTGGTCTGAAATAGAGACATCGATATTCGTGTTATAAAAATGATACCTCTGTGATTTTGAAATTTATAGCAAGTTGGAATCGTAAATTGGTATTGATACCCTATCATGAGTATAGATACTCAGTGTAATTTTATCAATACTTTTGCAAAGGTACCGATATTTTTCGATACTTTGATTTTAGACGAGAAATAGAATACTGATTTGGTACCGATTTTGCAAATGGTATCGATACCATGCTAGAAAAATATTGATACCCTTGTTCTAGTATCGATACTTATGTGATTGTCTTGGAAATTTTTCTAAGTGGTCCTAATGCTTGTTCAATTATTACTATAAGTTTATTTAAAGTATGTTTGGTATGTTCTAATGATGATTGATATATGTTTGACTAAAAATTTATAAGATTATCGATAAAGAGGATGATTTCTTAATAATGTGACAATTTACTATGAGTATGACATGAGACGGTGGTGTGGCATCCTAATATTTGGGTTTGGCGACCTGGCCGGGTATAGGGTGCTATATTTGGTGTATCAGATCTCTAGGTTCAATAACTCTCAAACCTAGGTGATAGTTGTGTGTTTGGAGTTTCGAAACTCATGAGCCTAAATTTCTTTGTTTTCTTGGAATTATTTACATAACTCTGTTTGAATTGCATGAGATTGTTTGAAATGTTTTGGTTGAATTGCATGTGGGGTAAGAATGGAAACACATTGCCTTAAACCTAAATTTTCTTGCAGGAACGAGACTTGGATCGTTGCCTTGCTACTCACACTGTTTATTTGTTTGTTTGTATGCTAGAGTATTATATATGCCTTGTAAATGTGTTAATATGAGTGTGAATGTATTCATTTTTGCTAAGTGCATTAGCTAGTAAGTTGAAATTTCGGTAGGAGTGCTCGATGAGGGTTTCATCTGGACCAGAGCAGGCAGTAGAAGCATTGTGGTAGATTTAGATTCTATGTCTTCGTAAAATAACTAATAAGTAGAGAATCCCGACAGAGACTAATGAATTAAGACAAATGGTTATGAGTTCTTTAGACGAGAGTTTCGTAGTGAGTAGAGGAAACTGTTAGCAAAGTTACTGTAGAATAAGTTTGTGGTAGTGAATATGATTATTAAGAAAAGTAGTATAAAGTTAGAGAGAATATGAATCAGAGTGTGTAGTGAAAGTGTGATAGTTAGTTTAAAAGTAGAAATAGCAAATTCTATGATTAAGCAAGTAACGTGTTAGCAGGAAATTTCGAGGACGAAATTCCTTTAGAGGGGGAGATAGGTGTAACACCCCAAAATAGGGCCTAGGAGTTTTAGGGGTATTTTAGGGATTTTAGCCTTAGAGTGCTCAAATTTTGCGACATGGTATACCGATAAGTTTTTTTACTATGGTTTTTAGAAAATTAAATCAATTTTTGAAAATGAGTTTAAAGACCTTCAATTTTGAAAATTAGACTAATTTGTAAAAGAGTCAAAATTGTGAGTTCTTAAGAGGCAATTAGACCTCATTTTAAAATCCAACCTAAAAATCCCCATTTATAGTTTTATTTTCACGTTAGCCTATTTCTCCTCTCATACTTGTGCTGTCCATAGTTCTCCCAATTCTCCCAATCGATTTTGAATTCCAAATCCTAATTTATTTTTATTTCTATCATCTCTTAAGTAATAAATCTCCATAGAAGTTAAGAAAAACACCCAAAAACACCATTGATTTCTCCATTGTCAAGCTTGTGAGTTTTTCGGGTTTTCGATCAAGCGTTCGGTTTGTTATCAACTAATGTAACGGTTCATCTTCCTTTTAGTTTTAAATGTTATTTAGTATTTAAAACCAAGTTTTTAGCCCTTAAATTGCATGTTTTGAATAAAAGTAAAAAAATTAGCTTGTTAATAGTGGATTTCGAGATTTTGAGTAAAAATGTGGTTTCAAAGTATTTTCCAATTTGTTTTGACATGATTAAAAGATTTCTAAACTTACTTTGAAGTTTTGAAAAATAGCCAAAAACATGTTGAAAAATTTGATACCATGAATTGAGTAATTTTGTGTAGTTTAAAGGTTGGGAATTAGTTGTAGGTGAATTATAAGATGAACATAATTGGTTTTAGATGAAAAAAACTGAGTATAGACCAGGATATTCAGATTTAAAGTTTGCCATGTTAAAGGTTTCGGTCGAAAGAGAACCTAGCTTAGGCTTGTGTTTTTGGATTGTTTGATATAAGTCTTTGGCTGAATGTTGATTGTGTTGTTGTGTGCTTTACTTTGTTGAAGCATTGGAATCGATAGGACCTTTTACGAGTAGAGATAAAGGCAAGGAAAAGCTAGTCTGAGCTTTCAGCTTTTCGACGAAAGCGTAATTGGTGAGTGTTTAGAATAATTGCTTGTAGACATGATTCAATGCGTTATTTGGGAATTTAGTAGTAGCCCAAACCCCTACTCTATTTTTCGAGTGTAAGCTTTCTCATACCTATGCTATCTTGTGAACAATGTGCTTATGTGTTTGTGAATATGTGAATTGATATGAGATGCTATAACATGTGATATGTGGTTATGATAACCATTGTGAAAGTGCAAATGTGTACATGTTATGTATATGTTAAATGTTAGTGACAATGTTTTGCTAAAGATGCAAATATGCAGTGATAATGCACAGATAATCAGTAAGTGATATGTTTTTGATTTCGGATATTTTGGCCCTGTGATCTTGAAACCGTTGGATATAGTTAGCATGCCATAGGATTTTGAGTCCTCACCTATGCGTATAATGATTTTGGACATTGTTGCCCTGGGACATGTTGGAGGGATAAGGGAATGTGAGCTAAGCTCCATTCAACGGGTCATGTGAGGGGAAATAAGGAGAGTGTTAGCTTTATGCTTCACTTTTGGGACATGTTTGTCTTGTTCAATTATTATTATAAGTTTATTTATTGTTTATTTTTCATGTTCTAATGATTATTTATATATGTTTGACTAAAATTTATGTCGAAACCATTTTTAAGTTTTTTTTTAAAAACGGGGATCGACTTTAAAAACGAAAATGGAGTCGCCACCAATCCCTTTTTGCTTAGGTGTGATTGGATCACCTTATAAAACATTTTATTTCAAAACATTGATTTTGGCCTTCGAAATTCAAGAAAACGGGTTCGGGAGTCGGTTACATACGAGGAAGGATTAGCACCCTCGTAACGCCCAAAATTGGTACCGGATTGATTAGTTATTGTCCTAATGTCGTAAATTCGAAAAGATTTGAAAACATGATTTCTTTAAAAACTTGAACAATTTGAGTTGGAACTTGAGATTCCTTTGTTCCGAAAGAATACAAACATCACATCCAGCACGTTAGGACATGATGTTTTAAACTCTCGTAGCCAACATCATCTCATGATTTACAAAATTCATTAAAAGGATATTTAGTTATTTAGTCAAACGGAAAATTGAAACCCAGCACTTTAGGGCACTATTTCCCAAATTTCTAAACACAAAACATTGCCTTATTTAAGAAAAACTTTTGGACAAAACGTAGTAATTAAAGGAGATAGATATTTTTAAACAAAGATTTAAAAAAATAACATTAAGTTATTACAAAAAGTGTAATTTACTAAAGTTACAGGTCATATTAAGAATTTGCACTAACATAAACAATTAAGTAAAAATATGACAAGCAATAATAATGTTAAGGTAAACAAAGATAATGGATTCAAAAATATTTTTTTAAAAGAAAAGAACAATCAAAATAAAAAAATATAGAGTAGATAATAGCAATTTTAAAAGAATCTATGAAAAAATTGTAAAAAAAAAATTATTCACAAGATTAAATTCATGTATAAAAAAATAATAATATAAGGTAAATAATATACTCAAAAAAATTAATGAATATTATAACAATTTTAAAATAAAAAAGTATAAAATTGATATGGATAAATAAAAAAAATTAAAAAAACGCATAAGTTAACCTAACTCCCGCAATATGAGGATTCAATGAAATTCCTCCACCAAAATCTAACTCGAACGGAAGCAACTAAAAAAGAAACGAAGATGAGCGAAGAACAAGATAAGAACAAGCCACAGAAAATAAGAACGCGAAAGAAAGATAAATTTGAGTGAATGCTCTTAAGAATTTTTATTACTCAAAATTCAAGTGTCCTCTACAATAAAGGGAGAGGCCTCTATTTATAGTTGAGCCTCCCCAAATCCAACGGTACAGATCAATTACATCAACGGCTAAGATTAAAAGGTATCTACAAATTAAATCTCTAATATTACAAAATCATATCTTCTAAGATTGCATATCATATCTAAGATTTGTATATCATATCTAAGATTGCTTACCATATCTTCTAGGATTGCATATCATATCTAAGATTTGCATATCATATCTAAGGTTGCATATCCTTGAAGATTGTGTTCCCATATACGTCAAACTTGTAGATGGACCTTCAATCTTTTCAAGTAATGGGCCATTCCGATCGGGCCAAATGATATATTTTAGACTGGACTTGGACTTTGTTTTATTATTTTGGGTTTATTATTTTTTGTATGGGCCCGGGCTAAATTGGCCTATTACAGCCGTCCCTCTTTGCTCATTGTCATGTAACAAGAATGGAGTAAAGACTATAAAAGGACCAATTTTGCCTGGTCTTGCCGAGCCTTAACTTCTTGATCCTCATCTTCTTCAAGTAGTCTCTAACCCAACTGCAGCTTCAAGTAGATTGAATCTGTAACTTTAATCTTATTCTACTGCAACTTTAGGGAGATAAGACATGCTCTTGTAGATTTAATCCATCCTACTGTAACTTCAGGAAAGTGAGACTAGTCTCTTTGATCTGCTATTTCCAGTCTGCTCCGTTGTAAACTCAGGGGGGGCAAGCTAATATCTTCGATCTACTTCCTGCAACTTCAGGAAGATAAGATCCGCTGTCTTTAGTCTGCTCCGCTGCAACTTCAGGGAGGCAGGCTAATAACTTCGATTTGCTTCCTGCAACTTCAAGAAGATAAGAGCTGCTGACTTCAGTCTGCTCCACTACAACTTCAAGGAGGCAGGTTAATATCTTCGATCTGCTTCTTGCAACTTCAAGAAGATAAGATCTGCTGCTTTCAGTCTGCTCCATTGCAACTTCAGGAAGGCAGGCTGACATTTTCAATCTACTTCCTGCAACTTCAGAAAGATAAGATCTGCTATCTTCAGTCTGCTTCAGGGAAGCAGGCTAATATCTTCGATCTTCTTCACTGCAACTTTAGGAAGGCCAGATCTGCTTATTTTTAGTCTGCTCCACTGCAAACTCAGAGAGACAAGACTGGTGTCTTTGATCTGCTTTATTACAACTTCAGGAAAGCTAGATCCACTATTTTCAATCTGCTCCACTGCAAATTCAAGGATGCCAGACTGGTATCTTCAATCTGCTTCACTGCAATCTCAGGAAGACAAGATCTGTTATCTTCAATCTGCTCCACTGCAAACTCAGGGATGCCAGACTGGTATCTTCGATCCGCTTCACTATAATCTCAGGAAGACAAGATCTGCTATCTTCAATCTGCTCCACTGCAAACTCAGGGATGGCAGACTAATATCTTCAATCCGCTTCACTGCAACATCAGGAATGCAAGATTTGATATTTTTAGTCTGCTCCACTGCAAACTCAGGAAGACCAGACTAATATCTTCAATCTACCTTACTACATTGTCCTCTAGAGGACATAACTTGTAGAATGGGTATATGCTTATGCCTAATAATTAGGATGCGTTGATTGAAATGAGTCAAATGCTCCTATTTAGACATGCTATGATATATGGATTCCTATTTCAGGTGTCATCACTCATTTATTCATCAAGGTTTCATCTTCGTTCCTCACGAAGCATCAATCATATTCTGCTCAAATAATTTGCCCCATGGTAATTCTGAGTCCACTCCACATAAACCTTGGGAATAAGATTTGGTTTTTTGCATCCAATCTGTTACCACTCAGAGGTATAGAATTTGTATCATCTTCAATCAATTTGATCTGTTACACCATTCCCTGGGTGTAATAACCAGATGTATGTGCCTGAAATTTGCATGAATACAGGGTATCATTTTTCTTTTCCCGAGAATGATCCCCTTTTACACTTGGGTTGACATTGCTCTTCATTTGTCGAGATGGTATCATCGATGAAATGTCTTATCCAATAAAAATCCGAAGAGATAATCATCTTTCAATGTTACCAACCCTTAGGCTTGGTGAGTTCTAAATAGTAGTCCTGTTTTAGACTCTCATATTATTTAGAAGCTTCCAGAGTAATATGTGAAACTCCTTTTATGAAAGTATTATTAGTTCATTAATCGTTATTTCAATATAAAATGCTTGAAAAAGATCGCAACAATGGACGAGAAAGAAATTAATCAGGAGCATAGCGCGAAACAAATAAGTTAATCAAAGATAACCAAGGCAATAAAAGAAAATTGATTGGGGTGTATCTTGAAAAGAATAAAGTAATCAAAGATAGTAAATTAAAAATGGGTAAGATAGGAGCTAGGTGCCCCAGATATCGCAGCTTGAACTTCTCTGTACAAACTTCTTGAGGACCATTTTGAGCTCAATACATGTTTAGAGGATCCGAAGTACTTTGTCAATGCCCCAAGACGTAGTATACTTCCTCATTGTTAATTGAAGCATAGCAAGACTACCACATGCTCTATCTTTGATCAAAATTTGAGCCACCCTTTTCAGGTTTTCAGCTCAATACCCCTTTGGTCTCAAAGCGCCCTTTGTGGGTTTTTGCCTTGGCCTCTCCTTTTTCTTTTTCTTTTTTATCTCAAGGCGCCTTTTGCGGGTTTTCACCTTGGCCTTTCCCTTTTCAGGTAAAATACTTCTTGACTGAACCTGAATTCGCCCAATTGGGCAAGTCATTGCCATCCATCTCGGTCAATATCAATGCTCTTTTAGAACATGCCTTTTTTATTACATAAGGTCCTTCCCAGTTTGGCATCTACTTTCCTCATAAATCCTTTTATATAAGAAAGATCTTTTTCAACATCAGGTCCCTTTCGTGGAATTCCCTAAGATGAACCTCTTTAATGTAAGCTTGCATCATCTGACCGTGATAGATAGCTTTTAACCTTTTTTCTTTCAATTAGGTTCAATTGGCAAAACTGTTTCTACTTCATTGAGAAATGTGTTGCCCCAGCGAAGGTTCTAACCGACGTTCGATAAGACAGAGGGTAAATGGTAACTTCTTTATATCAATATTTACAAGTCTCAGTCATCTTTCCCATGATCCTTGTTTTGTTGTTTTTGTTTTTATTTTTTCCTTTTTTCTTGCTGCCTTTACTGCACTATGATATGGTGTCTGATCTTGCAAACTTTTGAAATTGTCCCTTTTTAGCACTCTTTGTCGGCACGTGATCTTTTTTTTTTTTGAGAATTTGATGACTATCGACCTTGTAACATTGGCATATGAAGCTACTTCCACCCTCTTAGTGAAGTAAACGACGACCACGAAGATTAATCGATGTCGACTAGAAGCTTTTGATGAGATCGGCCCCATAACATCCATGCCCCACATATAGAAAAGTCTATGAAGAAAATGGAAGAGTCACATAAATCTTGTCTTCTTCAATTCAGAATTTGCAGTATAACTGATGCGATCCCCTTCCATGGTAGACTAACAGTACCTGGTCCTCATGTTTAGCCCATGTTTTAGAAGCCCAGGCATGTCTTGATATGATCATGCAAAAACATCTTTGAATTCTTGAAAATAACTCAATGATGTCTCGCCTTATTTCTGCGGTGAGCTAGACTGATCTTCACCTCTTTCCTAGGCTCGCAATGTCCATTAACCCTATGTAAGGTAGGATTTGTTTTTCATCATGTTCTACCATCCTTAACAAATCAGAAGATAGGTTACAATCTCTTTCATCTTCAAAGTCTTGAGATCCCTCTAAACACATATCTTACTCGAAAAGAGACTCTGATTCAGTAGCGGCGTTGCTTACATCGTTGATATCTGGAGACCTATTGTAGGTTCGAAGGAAGATTCCAAAGAATAAATGATTCAAAGAATGATTATTTGTATGGTTATGAATGAAAAATGAAAGAATATTTGAAAGAAAGTCCAAAGAGCAAACAAAAGAAAAAAAACTAAGAACAATTGTTTGTACAGTATGAAATGCAGAATATTTGCTTAAAAAGATGCATTTTATTGAAATAAAAATTTTGGACACAAGCCTATTTCACAAAAGGGCTCTTATTGCCTCTAGGCTTAAGGCAACAAGCGTGTTTTGAATACTACTCTAGATTAGCTCTAAAAATACAGGGATCTCTTCCACAGTCCTATTATTCAAAACACTCCCAAGTATGCAAGGGCTTGGAAACCTCGTTCCCTGGTTCCCTCTTTGCTTTTGATTTCTTCAAGGAGTCACAACTTTCTTGTCTTCTCATTCAATTATCGCATTTACTGCCTCGTCAAAGTGATCAGGTTCTGATGAAACGTCAAACTTCATAATTACCATTTTAATGAACCTTTCGACCAACTTTTTAAATGTAGTACAGTTTTCAATTGAGTGGCCCGTTATTCCCGCGTGGTACTCGCATTGGGCATTCTCATTATACCATTTTGGGAATGGAGGTTGCACGAGTTCCGAGTAGGACGGAGACACCACATGCACATCAAAAAGATTCTGATACAGCTCCTTACATGTCATCGGGATGGGTGTGAACTGGAGCTTTTCTGTATTTGGCCTCGAATTGGATTCCTACCTTGAAGAGCCTTGATAGCTAGTGGTTACAGCCTTCGACTGGCCTACGGTGACTAATTTGGGATGCATGCTCAGGATACTCACTTCATTTTCCTTGTTTCTCGGGGCTGATCTTTTGGCACTTTCTCCCGTGTCTATCCTCTCACTCCTTACTGCATTTTCAACAATCTCGCCAGGCATTACTATATCTGAAAAGCTTATGGTGGCGCTTCCCAACATATGGTTAATGAATGGGGCTTTTAGAGTATTGATGAAAAGCATTGTGGTCTCCTTTTCTAAAAGCGACGACTGAACTTGTGGGGAAACTTCCTTCCATCTTTACGCATACTGCTTGAAACTTTCATTCGATTTTTTCTCCATGTTCTGTAAGGTGATTCTGTCAGGGGTCATGTCTGTTACATGACTGTATTGCTTCATAAATGCTTGCGCTAGGTCTCTCCACGAATTAATCCTAGCACAGCTCAGTTGATTATACCATTTGGATGCTGCCCTCGCCAAACTATCTTGGAAGTAGTGGATCAGCAATTGATCATTATTAACATACCCAGTCATCCGTCTACAGAACATGGTAATATGAGTTTCAGGGCAACTAGTCCCATTGTACTTCTTGAATACTGTCATTTTAGACTTGTGAGGAAGCACCAAATCTAGAACCAAACTCAGGTCCTTAGCATCAATTCCATTGTGATTATCAGCATTTTCCAAGGCTTTGAATTTTTCTTCCAACCATTTACAACAGTCATCTAACTACCTTGGCAATTCAGTTCTTGCCCCTTCTCTCTCTACTATATCCAAATCAGGGATAACAGGATTAGCTGGGTTATCTCCTAGGTTAGATCCTGAGCCAACTTGGAAGTTCATAGGCACTCCAGTATCAACTTGATCTTGTTGAGGCCTAATCATGACAGATGGCCTTTGAGGATGCACCTCAGGTTGTATTTGTGCATATGGTAGGGTGAAACCTGGAGGATAGTCTTCATTATCCTCTCCAGCATTAGTCATACGGCCTTTTCCCTTGTCCATTGCCCCATTCAGTAGCTGAGTCATTTGAGCCACCATATTCCTTTGGGCTTCCATCATTTGTTCCCTCATATCTTGTTGGATCTTTACCAACTGCTCTTGCAGCTGGTCTTGCATGTCTCTCTAGAACTGTTCGAGTCTTTGATCCATATTTTTTTGTCTTAGCGCGAGTACCGTAACGATGTTTAGTTTCCAGATTAACTTTCTCTCTTTTTCTAAAATAGCTTCAAATAATTAGGGTCCTTCTATGGATTTTAATGCATATGATGCGATGTAATGCAAATGCATGAAATGAATACAAAAAAAAAGAGAGGCGTTGATTCTAAATTCAATTCCATTAGAACAACTTTTCTAGAAAATAAATTCCTCTACATAAAACGGATATTTATACAGCCTTTTCCTCATATTCCAAGCGAAGACATTGATCCCTTTCTTCTTATTTGGATATTAAGGTCCAATCTCGTGAACTTTCTAATAAATGTCTCTACTAGCTCTTTGTACTTGATCTGGGACACGATTCACTGCTCACTTATTTCCACAATACTCGTTAACCTCTTCAAGAAAGCCAAGACGTGGTGATTCTCGAATAGTCTTTGTCAGCTTGAATCATTGGGCAATAAAGTCTTGTATTCCCTCATGGACTATCAATCTTCTCTCGTTGTGTTTACTTGAACCATATTCGGATGACCATATTATAATCCACTTTATCAAGAAATCCATTTTCTCATGACAAACTCTTCAATTTAGCAAATGAATTTGAATCAACACTTATTTTCTATGATGTGAATACAATGCAATCAAAACAATAGAGAACACGTTAGCACAAGAGAAATAAATAACAAAATAGGGCACCTATCTGGGTGACCACTAGGGTTTGGCATAGTTCTACCTAGGGTAAGCCCTTAGGTTCACAATATGCGGTTTAGTTCTAAAGAAATGGTACCTGAACCAGCAGATTCCTCAATCTTCACCCATTATAGGCTCATACAGATCGAGTTTAGTTCAGGGGAATACATTTCCCTATGGCTGCACGGAGATGAAAATCTCACGAAGACATAGGTATGGATGTATCCCGAAAGTGATCCACTATCCTGCATGGAGGTGAAAACCTCACGAAGAAGTAGCTTCTCACTCCCACTTAAAAGGGTGTGACCACAACGATCATGCAATGCAATGCAGAAATACTTTACAAGATTAAAACAACATGCAATAAAAAGGATCATAATTTTTCAAATCAGATTTTCAAATTTAGACAAAAGGACAGGAAATAATCAATTTTACGGCTTGACTCTCTTATTGGGTCCCCAGTGGAGTCGCCAAGCTGTCGAAACCATTTTTAAGTTTTTTTTAGAAAACAGGGATCGACTTTAAAAACGAAAATGGAGTCGCCGCCAATCCCTTTTTGCTTAGGTGTGATCGGATCACCTTATAAAACATTTTATTTCAAAACATTGATTTTGGCCTACGAAATTCAAGAAAACGGGTTCGAGAGTCGATTACGTACGAGGAAGGATTAGCACCCTCGTAACGCCCAAAATTGGTACCGGATTGATTAGTTATTGTCCTAATGTTGTAAATTCGAAAAGATTTGAAAACATGATTTCTTTAAAAACTTGAACAATTTGTGTTGGAACTTGTGATTCCTTTGTTCCAAAAGAATACAAACATCACATCCAGCACGTTAGGACATGATGTTTTAAACTCTCATAGCCAACATCATCTCATGATTTACAAAATTTATTAAAAGGATATTTAGTTATTTAGTCAAATAGAAAATCGAAACCCAGCACGTTAGGGCACTATTTCCCGAATTTCTAAACACAAAACATTGCCTTATTTAAGAAAAACTTTTGGATAAAATGTAGTAATTAAAAGAGATAGATATTTTTACACAAAGATTTTAAAAAATAATATTAAGTTATTACAAAAAGTGCAATTTACTAAAGTTACAGGTCATATTAACAATTAGCACTAACATAAACAATTAAGTAAAAGAATGACAAGCAATAATAATGTTAAGGTAAACAAAGATAATGGATTCAAATTTTTTTTTTTAAAAAATGAATAGTCAAAGTAAAAAATATAGAGTAGATAATAGCAATTTTAAAAGAATCTACGAAATTTTAAAAAAAAAATTATTCAAAAGATTAAATTCATGTATAAAAAAATAATAATATAAGTTAAATAATATACTCAAAACAAGTAATGAATATTATAACAATTTTAAAATAAAAAAAGTATAAAAATGATATGGATAAATAAATAAAAAATAAAAAAGCGCATAAGTCAACCTAACTCCCGCAATATGAGGATTCAACAGAATTCCTCCACCAAAATCTAACTCGAACGGAAGCAACTAAAAAAGAAACGAAGATGAGAGAAAAACAAAATAAGAGCAAGCCACAAAAAATAAGAACGCAAAAGAGAGATAAATTTGAGTGAATGCTCTCAAGAATTTTTATTACTCAAAATTCAAGTGTCCTCTACAATGAAGGGAGAGGCCTCTATTTATAGTTGAGCCTCCCCAAATCCAACGGTATAGATCAATTACATTAACGGATAAGATTAAAAGGTATCTACAAATTAAATCTCTAAGATTACAAAATCATATCTTCTAAGATTGCATATCATATCTAAGATTGCATATAATATCTTCTAAGATTGTGTACCATATCTTCTAGGATTGCATATCATATCTAAGATTTGCATATCATATCTAAGATTGCATATTCTTGAAGATTGTGTTCCCATATATGTCAAGCTTGTAGATGGACCTTCAATCTTTTCAAGTAATGGGCCATTCTAATCGGGCCGAATGATATATTTTGGACTGGACTTGGACGTTGTTTTATTATTTTGGGTGTATTATTTTTTGTATGGGCCCGGGCTAAATTGGCCTATTACAATTTATAAGATCACTAATAAAGAGGATGATTTCTTAATAATGTGACAATTTACTATGAGTATGACATGGGACGGTGGTGTGGCATCTTGATATTCGGGCTTGGAGACCTGGTCAATATAGGGTGTTACAATAGGGTTCACTTTAGTAGAGGTTCTTGTGGAACATGAACTGGTTCGATTATAGGTGATACTTGTTGTTGAGGATTTGGTGTCTAAATAGGGCTTGAAGGAGTGGGTACTCCTTGACTGGTTTCAGCTACTGCCTAAGATTGACAACTTGATTCACCAACAATAGATTGTTGTTGTTCTCTTTGATGTTTTTTATACTCTTCTAATGTTGTCATCTTGGTATGGGCCATCTTGAAGAAATCAATTAGTGCTTTTGAGAAGATGATTCTTTCTTTGAAATCAACAACTTGATCACCAAGAATACTTAGAACAACTTTTTTGAATCTTGTAGAACGAAAAAGAATAGAATGAAACAAATATAAAACACTTTTAAAGATGGAAAGAAGTGCATACAATCCCATTAATGCATGTCATTCCCAAAAATATGGAGAGAGAAAATCTCCAAATGATTTACCACAAAAAAATAAGGTAAAAATATGGAAAATATTCCCTCCAAAACAGAAAATTGACATTAAAAATTAATAAAAATATCTTCAATACGACATATGGTATTATCATTTGGATGCCACCTTAGTCAAACAATTCTTCATGCTCGAAAGACACCAACTAAGCTTTTCAAGCTCTCAAACCTGTTAGCATCCAAGGCGTTAATAAATAAATTAACTAGTTGATTCTATGTTATCACATGCTTTTTATCAATTGACCAACTTTTCACCAATTCTTTGATAAAATGGTGTCTTATATCGATGTGCTTTTTCCTAGAATGTTGCACATGATTCTTTGATATATTCATGGACTTGTGTTGTCATAATATGTTGTGGCAGTAGGGAATGCAATTCCAAAATCTTCTAGCATTTTCCCCATCCGTAGTTATTGAGCACAACTACCTACTGCAATATAATCTGCCTCTGCTTTAAATAATGAAATTGATGCTTGTTTCTTGTTGTACCATGAAACCAAGTTATCTCCCAAGTAGTAACAACCTCTATAAGTGTTTTTTTTTTTTAATCATCCAGTTGTCTTTAGTAAACCATACACCAGGTTCAGGAGTACCATGGACAAACTTGATGATCTGTTTAATAACCTTAACATGTGATTGTTTTGGAATAGCTTGATATCTTGCACAAACACCAGCACTAAAGCTTAAATATGGATGGATTGAAGTGAGGTACAAAAGGCTACCTATCATGCTTCTGTAAGTGGTTTATGACTGCTCGCCATAGTGTACAAACATTGTGCAGAGAAATAAGCACAAAATATCAATAATTAAAAGGCGACTTCTACTATAGGCATGACAAGTTTGTTGTAATATTTATATCTGTTACAATGGAACACATGAAGTATTCCAAGGATCGAACCAAAGGGATTTTCAAATTGGTAAATGTGTTTTTCAAATTAATTATAAGCTAAAAATTACTAATCTAATTGAGTTGGAAATTATTAGTGCAAACCAAATATAAAAGTATATTAAGAACTAAATTGTAAATTAACAAATAAAAATACCAAACTAACTTTATTCCTTTTCACTAGAAACAATTCAAATGGATCGAAATGATGGTTGAATGATTCATTAATTACTAAATAAGGTAAAAGAACCTATGTTGATTATATATTTTGCCACTTTTAGCTAGGAATCTCCTCTTGGTCTCATCCTAAAGTAAAAGATACCACCGAATCTCTCCTTTTGGTCTCACTTAGGCATATAGATCTTCTCTTGGTCTCATTATTTGGCACAAATGTATCAAAGTCCTATATGATAGAGCCTCCTCCGATCTCATCTATCTAAATCTTCCACTAAAGGCGTCAATTCTATTGTAATATGTGATTCAACACAATTGAACAATCAAATAATCAAATCATAAATAATAACTTAGTTAAGTAGCCCACTCATCAATCAACCAATAAAATGATTTAGCACATGATGAAACTTAAATCCCACACAAGCATTTTAACAAACACATTGTAGACATAAAATATAAAAGATAAAGGTTTGAAAAAATGCTTGTAACAACCCGATTTTTAGTGGTGCTGTAAAAGACGGTTTTGGAACCCCAATTTTGTAAATCAGGTTCATAATTATTTAATATAAATATTTACGAACTTAAAATAAAATTTATTAATGTTTGGTTGTAAGGCCCATAATTTGCCCGGGCCCATTTTACAACTAAACTACCCAAAAAAACCCGAGGCCCAAATCAGACAGCCCAAATCCAATCATTACAACCCAATTACTAACCCAACAAACCAACCCAATTAGACCCAAATTAAAACCAACATTAAATCCAAAACACTAAACCCAAAATAATTAAGCCCAATCAGGCCCAATCTGCTTCCCAACCCAAATAAAAAAAACAGAGAACAGCAAACCCTAGGTGCGCCGCACCTAGGGTCTTCTGACTTCTGACCTACCACTGTCAGACCACCCTGCCACAGCCTTAGCAGCACCGCCATCCACCGCCATCTGCAGCAATAAATAAAGAAAAGACAGAGCATTGATAAAGTTGTAAACTAGGGCTATAAAAGCCTATTTAATTTCATTTTGTAAGGATCCTTTTTTTTGATGCAACAAAGACAGATTCAAACAAAGGAATACAAATAAAAACTAGCAAGCATAGATTAAACAAAAAAAGGTGCAGAGATTAAACGTAAAGAAAACTTCTAAAAATTGAAAACAGAAGCCAAAAAGAGGTGACACTTTTATCATTTCGAAAGTTTCTTTTGTTCTTTTCCTTTTAATCTTTTTCTTTAACATCCATAAGTACATACCTATATGATTTTAAAAACAAAAAATCTTACCTTTTAGGGTCTCCGACCGTTGTGCACGACGGTTTTGGCGACGGAGCCCGCGGCGGAGACCGGCCTGAATCTCACCCCTTCCCTCGGACCTGCAGAGAACAAGAGAGAAAAGGGTTAGCTTTTAAAAAAAACAATGAAGAAAAAATGAAATTTTCAGAAAAATTTTGGCTTATATAGCCATTCAAAATGACGTCATTTTGGTCGACGTCCATAAGCCCCGAAACGACGTCGTTTTGGCCCTCCAACCCGATTACTCGACCTGCTCCAAGCAGGATCCTCGTGTTTCCTAAAGATAGGGAATTTATGCGCGCAGTCCCTCCGCATTTTCAGGATTATGCAATCAAGTTTTTTTTTGTTTTTTTAATTTTACCCCTAAAACCTGTTTGGCTTGCAATCAGGTCCTCCCCAGTGCTACGCGTTTTGGAGGGAAAGGGTTATTACCCATTTTAGTCCCCCATGTTATCCGCGCGTTTAGAATAGGCCCTTTCTTTTTTATTTTATTTCGAATTAGCCCTGAACTTCCATTTTAAATTCGATTTAGCCCATTTTTAGGCATTTTGCTATTTTTATTATTATCACTATTATTTAATGTTTAATATTTTATTACTGTTAATTAATTACTACCATTATTATTATTTTGTTATTACTAGTACTATAATTTGTTTACCTTCTGCCTCCATTACTATATTATTATTCCTATTACTATTATTATTTGACATTATGATTATTATTATTATCATATTTAATATTATTACTATATACTATTATTATTTTATATTCTTTATTCCATTTATTATCATCCTATTGCTATTATTATTATTTTCCGTATCATTTTATTATTGTTATTATTTTATTATTATTATATTTACTATTATTGTTGTTAATAATACATTACTCTTTATCGCTATTTGTTATTACCCTTATTTTATTTTTATTTTTTAATTATCATCACTATTATCATTTTATTTTCACTACTATTATTCTTATTATTTTTACTAGTGCTTATTTGTTTTTTATCACGATTGTTCGTATTATTGTATTACTATTGCCACTATTTTTATTATTTTCTCTTGTTATTATTACTGTTACTTTTAATTCTTACTCCTTTTATTACTATTATTTCATTAACGCATTCTATCATTCTGCTGTATACATTAACATTGTAATTTGCTTTTATATATATATATATATATATTATTGTCATTAAATTTTACAAAATTGATTTCTTTCACAAAGGCAATATTCCGTATTTAGAAATTCGGGAAGTTGTGCCCTAACGTATTGGGTTTCAATTTTTCTCGTTTAATCTAAATAATTGAATATCCTTTTGTAACACATAAATTTTGAATAAAAAGCTTATTCTCGAAAATTCGAGATGCCGTGTCCTAACGCATTGGATGTGATGTTTCGTTATTTCGAGATAAGGTTTTCTAAACCAAGGCAATGTCTGTATTTAGAAACTCGAGAAATCGTGCCATAATGTATTGGGTCTTCGACTTTCTCGTTCATTCTAAATAACAGAATATCCTTTCAAGATTAAATACATAAGTTTTGAATAAAAGGCAAGTTTAGCCTTGAAGGTCGAGATGTAGTGTCCTAACGTATTGGATATGACATTTTACCGCGAGACGAGGCTGCCTTGGCACACATTTTCAATTTCTTTTAAAACAATTTTTTAGCATCACTATAAAAGAGGGATCGTATTTTTAATTCTTTCAAGTTTTCAAATCTTTGACACTAAAACATTGATTAATCAACTAGGTACCAATTCTGGGCGTATCGAGGGTGCTAACCCTTCCTCATGCGTAACTGACTCCCGAACCTATTTTTTCTGAGTTTCATAGACCAAATCATTGTTTTGATAAATTGAATTGTTTATTAAAAACAACCGTTTTATGATGTGACCCGATCACACCTCAACAAAAAGGATTGGTGGCGACTCCCGTTTTATTTTTGTTTTCAAAACCAAAGTCGACCCGTTTTCAAAAAAATGGTTACGAAAGCTTGGTGACTCCGCTGGGGACTTCAAATAAAAAAGTCAAGCCACGAGTTGATTACTTTTTGTCTTTTTGTCGAAAATTGAAAACTAGTTTTAAATATATGATCCTTTTGTTACATGTCATTTTTGTCACGACTTTTATCACTTTGGTTTACATTTTTGGTTTGTTATGTCCCTGCACATCGCATTACATGATCGCTCGATTATTCCCTTTACATGGGAGCAAGAAACTATTCCTTCGTGAGGTCTTTAGCTCCGTGCAGGATAGTGGATCGCTTTCAGGATACATTTGTACCTATGTCTTCGTGAGATTTTCATCTCCGTGCAGCTATAGGGAAATGTATTCCCCTGAACTGAACTCGGTCCATATGAGCCTATAATGGGTGAGGATCGAGGAATCTGCTGGTTCAGGTACCTTTACTCTAGAACCGAACCACATATAGCAAGCCTTAAGAGCCACCCTAGGTAAAGCCGCGCCAAACCCTAGTGGTTACCCAATTAGGTATTTTATTCTATGCTTACTGTGTATGAAATACTGACTTGCTTCATTTTTATTTTGATTGCATGGCATATTCATCAAAAAGATGTTGATTTACATTCGGTTGCTAAATATATAACTTGTCATGGAAAAGGGGTTTCTTGATAAAGTGGAGGACAACGCGGCCGTCTGAATATGGGCCGAGATAGTGCAGCAAGAGAAAGGCGATAGTCTTACAAAGGGGTACATGTCAGAGTTATGGGATTTCACACGCGTCAGTATTACCCAAAATAATCTTCAAGAGATGACAGAAATATGGAGTCAATTTGTCTTATCTGCTTGATATCAGGGTAGACCAGCACCTATTTCGAGCTATAACCTAGTTTTGGAACCCTGCTTATAGTTGCTTTACTTTCGGGAAGGTGGATTTGGTACCTACTATAGAAGAGTACACAACTTTGCTCCGTTGCCCGAAGATTCAAACCGACAAGGCTTATGTGAGGGTTGTTAATGTCCCCACACTCTCAAAAAAGCTGATGAATATTACAGGAATGAGTGAGTAGTGGGTTACAGCTCGGATAAAATAAAAAGGAAATTGTAAGTGCATTCCTTGGAGGAATTTAAGGGATTTGATTATAGCGCATCCTGATGTGAAGAAAATGGTTGACATTTTTGCTTTGAGCATTTATGGACTAGTTGTCTTCCCCAAAGCTCTGGGGCATATAGATGCGGCGGTCTTTGATTTATTTGACAGATTAGACAGAAGGATCACATCTGTTCATGCAATCCTACCTTCAGGTCCCTAAGCGCGTGCCGAAGAGTGGGCGAAGAGAGATTTATCGGTTGCGCACAACTCTTACTAGCATGGTTCCACAGTCATTTTTGGAAAGTGGAAAAAGTATCATATCAAATCTTCTCTGAAGACTATTCTTCGCTGAAAGAGATAGTAGCCACGCCAAGATAGGACGATATTACAGAAGAAAACAGGATGATGATTCTACAAAATCTGCAAGAAGAAGATGTAGAATGGAGAGCTCATTGGATGGTTCCTGACAAGATCTTATATCGGTGCGGAGATTTTGACTGTGTTCCTATGCTTGAAATTTGGGGAGCTGTCGGGTACGCTCCTCTCATCGTGTTAAGATAGTACAGATTGAGACAGTTTACGCCACCGACACAAGGTTTAATTCAGTGCAAGTTTAAATATAAAGGAGATAATTACAAAAGGAGAGTTCGTGAAATATCGAACGGATGGAGCTGAACTCATAGAATGAAAAGGTTTGCTGCTAACCCAATGACAACCCCTGAGTATGACTGGTGGTGGAGTCAGAGAATCAACGACAACATCCCCATGTCAGGCCAAGAAAGCAGCTGAGCGCTGGAAGAACACTTGCAAGTGATCCCATCTGAGCTCGAAATCATCAAACAGGACTTTGAGAAAAAGAGTTTGGAACTAGGGAAAAGGATAGAACAATTAGAAGAAGAGAAAGTGCAGCTGGGATTGGATGTCGACATTCAGAAACCAAAAGCTGAGAAAATGAGAAAAGGGGAAGAATAAGGCTGAAGAAGATTTGGACAGCTTGAAAACAGACTACAAGAAGCTGTGAAGGTCAATGAAAATTGCTGCAATGGGAAAAATGTCAGAGCAATGGCGCCAAGAAATTAAAGAGGAAAAGAATAGAGCCAGTCAATGGGAAAAGAAACTCTGAGATACTCAAGAGCGAGAGGGTACTCTGAAAAGAAGTTTGGTAGTAGAAAGATCATTATATCAGTATCATAGCCATAATTCTGTAGTCGAGTTGAAGGCTAGTCTGAGTAAAATTAAAGAGGTGAAAGCAAGAATACAAGAGCTAGAGTCTGCTTTACATGGTTGTGAGCTTCGTGTGGAACTTCTTAAAGTCAATGAAGAGCGTTGGAAAGAACAACTTCACCACTTCCAGAGTCAAGCCAGAGATCGGGACTACATTATGGGTGAAGTCGTGGCTTAAGTGCGAGAAGTGGCAGATCACTTACAGACCTTAGTAGTCCAGGATGATGTACTAAGTTTAAAGTACGAGTCAGAGTTAGAGCAAGGCCGAGAGTTATCTTGGCTTCTTAAGAAAGTCAAGGCCTTAAGATTTAGGGCAGGGCCATATATGTAATCCGTTTTATGTAAAGAAATTAAGTTATCCTAATAAAATTGAATCTGAATCAATGCCTTTTTGTTGCATACATTTCATGCATCAGCATTAATTGCATCATGTGCATTAAATCTCACAAAGGGACCCTAAAATTATGACAGTTACCCTGGAACATCGTTACGGTTCACGAGGTAAAACTAAAGCAATGGATAAAAGACTAGAAAGGTTGGAACAAATACTGAAAGAGATGCAAGAACAGATGCAAGCACTAATGCAGGAGCAGCTGGTTAAGATCCAGCAGGACATGATGGACAAAATGATGGAATCTCAGAGAAATATGATGTCTCAAATGACTCAAATGACGCAGCTGTTGAATGGGCTTATGGATAAAGGAAAAAGCCCCATGATTAATACAGAGGAGAATACTGAGTATCCTCAACACCCCTTGGTTTTACTCCACCGCATACACAGGTACAACCTGGGATAAATCCACAAAGGCCATCTGTCACTATCAGTCCACAACAATTTCAGGCCGAAACCTCGATACTAATAAATTTTCAAGCTGGCTCAGGCTCGAACCCAGGCAATGATTCCAATAATCCAATTGTTCCCGATTTTGATGAGGTGATAGAGGAGGAAAAAGCAAAGATAGAATCACAAAAACAATTGTAGGAACGGTGTAAGTGGTTGGAAGAGAAGTTTAAAGTAATGGAAACCACTGATCGATGTAAAGGATTTACGCTTGGTCTTAGATTTGGTCCTCTCGCTGACGTTAATAATGACCAATTGCTGATTTACTATTTTTAGGACAGTCTTGCCAGGTCTGCAGCCAAATGGTACAATCAGCTCAGTCGTGCCCAGATTAAGACATGGAAGGACCTGGCACAGGCCTTTATGGAACACTATGGCCACGTGGCAGACATAGCTCCCGATAGGATCACGCTGCAAAATATGGAGAAAAAGTTAAGCGAGAGCTTCAGACAATATGCCCAGCGATGGAGAGGGATAGCAACACAAGTTCAGCCACCTCTCCCAGAAAAGGAAACAACCATGCTTTTCATCAATACTTTGAAGGCTCCTTTCATTAATCACATGCTAGAAAGTGCTACTAAAAGCTTTTTCGATATTGTAATGTCTGGGGAGATGATAGAAAACACGATAAGATATGGGAAGATTGAAACATGGGAAAGTGCCAAAAGACCAGCCTCGAGAAGGAGGGGGAATGAGGTGAATAACATGAGTACATATAACAAGGGCCATTCAAGAGCGATAACGATGAGCCAACCAAAAGCAACAACCACTAATCATCCGGCTCTCCCGAGACAAGAATCCATCGCAAGGGTGAATACTGAAAGGATACAATTCACACCTATACCCATGACATATAGAGAACTGTACCAGAACCTCTTTGATGCACATGTGGTGTCTCCTTTCTACTTGACACCACTGCAACCCCCATTTCCCAAGTGGTATGATACAAACGCCCAATGCGAATATCATGCTGGAATCACGGGGCATTCGATTGAAAATTGTATAGCGTTCAAGAAAGTAGTCAAAAAGCTAATAAAAATGGGGATAGTGAAGTTTGACGACCCACCCATACCAAATGTAGTAGGAAACCCCTTACCTAATCATACGGATCAATGAGTAAATGGAATAAACATAGATGAGGGCAGGAAAGTCAAATACAAGGTTGCAGAAGTCAAAAACTTGTTGAGACAAGTTTGGAAGAAGATGGTTGAGAGAGGACTGATTGTATTGGAATCAGAAGAAAGGTTTGAAGGAAAGAGGAACCATTGCGAGTTCCATAATGAAGAAGGGCATGGGAACTAGGAATGAACTGAGTTCAAAGCTATAGTGCAAAATTTGATGGATAATAAAGAGATGGAATTTTATGAGGAGATTGAGGGATCAGAAGGACGGGAGGTTTATACCTCAGAGGAAGGATCAGTGGAAGGGGTACAAAAGGGCAGCCGCCCAGTAGTGATCATCTTGAAGCTGAGGGTTGATGAGGCCAGAATACAAGTAACGCTGAGGGTCATAATTTAAAAACCTGTAGCTTTTCCTTACAAGGATAGCAAAAGGTTTCCTTGGAACTATGACTGTAGCGTAACGATTCCAAGACCTGGTCGACGCCTCAAAAGAGGGACAAGAAATGGGCTTTTACACACGCAATGGGAAGCGTTATGATACATCAGCTGTAAAAACTGAGTCTATTAAAGGAAAATCTGTGAAGGAGAACACAACTGAGGCTAAATCGCTTATCAATGAACCGGTGACCGAGAAAGAGGCCAAAGAATTCCTAAAGTTCCTAAAGCATAGCGAGTATAGTGTCGTAGAGCAACTGCACAAAAAACCAGCTCGCATACCAGTACTGGCCTTGCTTTTAAGTTCGGAAACCCACTTCAACGCATTAATAAAAGTATTAAATGACACTTATGTCACGGAGGACATCTCCGTCAACAAGCTCAATCGTCTGGTCAATAACATGATTGCTAATAATTTCATCTTCTTTAATGATGATGAAATACCGCCTGGAGGAAGGGGATCTACAAAAGCCCTACACGTCACCACTCGATGCAAGGGATACACATTACCAGGAGTCTTGATTGATGGCACAGAGAGAGGGGTAATGGGTAGAATTGAAATACCACTTTTGATCGGCCCTAACATACATGAAGTGGATTTTCTGGTAATGGATATCAAACCTTCCTATAACTGTCTCTTGGGGAGGCAATGGATTCACTCAGCGGGGGCTGTTCCGTCTATATTACACCAGAAGCTGAAATTGGTAATAGAAGGTCGACTAGTGACCATAAATGTAGAAGAAGACATCATTGCGACCGTGACCAGTAACGCGCCGTATTTAGAGGCAAATGACGATGCGATCGAATGTTCTTTTCGATCATTGGAAATTGTAAATGCCACATTCGTCGTCAAAGGAAACAAGATTCCGATGCCTAAAATATCCAAAACTACAAAAATGGGTCTGCGATTAATTGTTGGAAAATGAGCCTTACTGGGGAATGGGCTCGGGAGATACCTCCAAGGAAAGGTTGAAGTACCATTGTTAAAGGACAAACGAGACCGCTTCGGCTTAGGGTTTAAGCCGGACTCGAGGCAATGGAAGAAAGTACTCGAAAAGAAGCAAGAGAGGAGAAGAGCACAGTTGAACGAGTAGGAAATGAAGTGGGAGTCGATGATTTTTCCCCACATATCCTAGATCTTTGTATCTGAAGGAATCATTCACCCTGAATGAGGGACATTTTAAAACTCGTACATCAATACCAATCCGAGGAAAGAACCAGAAGAAGAAACTTGTCAGATATCCGCCCTTTTGAGCGTTCTGGACAATTGGATTACGGAGGAGATTCCCTTAGTGTCCCAGAGCACTTATTGCTCTAGGCCTAGGAGTAATAAGCATCCTTTTGTGAAATAGGCCTATGGCCCAAAATCTTTAATTCAATGAAAATGCATCTTTTGAGCAAATACCCTTTATTCTTTCCAATTCATTCATAATTACATATTCTTCACTCATGATCATACTACACGAATAATTATTCTTAAATTTGTTCGTTTTCTTTTGTATATTCCTTTGTACTTGCAATAGGCTCCCAGATATCAACGACACGAGTAAAGCTGATAGGGAATTAGAACCTCATTTTGAGCGAGATATGTATTTAGAAAGATCCCAAAACTTTGAAGATGATGAAGACTATGGCATATCTCCAGACTTGTTAAGAATGGTAGAACAAGATGAAAAACAAATTCTACCTCACGAAGAAACGGTAGAGGTCGTGGCCTTGGAAGAGGGAAAGGCGGTAAAAATTGGGACATGCATAACAAAAGAAACGAGACGAGACCTCGTAGATTTAGTTAAGGAATTCAAAGATGTCTTTGCATGGTTATACCAAGATACGCCGGGGCTGAATACTGACATTGTTGTGCACCGCCTCCCCATAAAAGAAGACTGCAAACCGGTTCAACAAAAGCTCCGGAGAATAAAACCCGACACTGTGCTCAAAATAAAAGAGGAGGTCAAAAAGAAATTTGACGCAGGTTTCTTGCAAGTGGTTAAATACTCGGAATGGGTAGCCAATATCGTCCCCGTCCCTAAGAAAGATTGGAAAGTACGAATGTGCATAGACTACAGGGATCTGAACAAGGCTAGCCCAAAAGACAATTTCCCATTACCTCATATCGACACCTTAGTGGACAATATGGCGGGTTATTCGCTATTCTCCTTCATGGATGGCTTCTCAGGATGCAACCAGATAAGGATGCATCCTGAAGACATGGATAAAATCACATTTGTAACCATGTGGGGAACGTTTTGCTATAAGGTGATGCCATTTGGGCTAAAAAATGCGGGAGCAACATATCAGAGAGCCATGATAATCCTATTCCATGATATTATGCATAAGGAAATTGAAGTTTATGTCAATGATATGATTGCTAAATCCCGAACTAAAAAGGAGCATGTGCAAGTCTTGAAGAAATTATTTTTGAGGTTGAGGAAATTCCAGCTAAAGCTTAATCCAGTGAAATGTACCTTTGGAGCCAGGCCAGGGAAACTGCTAGGACTCGTAGTCAGTGAAAAGAGGATTGATGTGGACCCAGACAAGTCAAAGCTATACAAGAATTGACCCCACCACGCACCCAAAAAGAAGTTCGAGGTTTCTTAGGAAGATTAAATTACATTGCCCGGTTCATTTCACAACTAACTGAGAAATGTGACCCCATATTCCGTCTTCTTAAGAAGCACAATCCAGGTGTATGGGATGAGGAGTGCCAGAAGACCTTTGACAAAGTGAAGCAATACCTGTCCAATGCCCCAGTGTTGACGCCGTCTAATCCAGATAAGCCATTAATCCTCTATTTGAATGGGATGTGTGCTTGTCCAACACGATGAGTCAGGAAAGAAAGAAAAGGCAATATACTACCTTAGTAAAAAGTTCACTGAATGTGAAACAAGGTACTCTCCAATCGAGAAACTGTGTTGTGCCTTGGTCTGGACAACTCGAAGATTGAGGTAGTATATGTTGTATCATACGACTTGGCTCATCTTAAAGCTAAACCCTCTGAAATATATAATGGAGTCGACCGCTTTGAATAGAAAGATGGCCAGATGGCAAATTCTGCTTTTAGAATTTGACATAGTCTATGTGAACCAAAAGGCGGAAAAAAGGAGTGCAATAGTAGATTTTCTAGCTAGTAGAGCTCTGGAAGATTACGAGCCTTTGGACTTCGATTTCCCTAACAAAGATCTAATGTATGTGGAAACCACCGAAGAAAGTACCCCAGAAGATCGTCCTTGGAAATTGAACTTCGATGGGGCATCAAATGCTGTGGGCAATGGAATTGGGGCGGTTCTGGTATCCCCAAACGGAGATCATTATCCATTTACTGGTAAATTGGATTTTGATTGCACAAATAATATGGCAGAATACTAAGCTTGTATCATGGGTATCCGTGCCGCTATAGAATGCAAAATTAGGATACTGGATATATATGGAGATTCTGCTCTAGTAATTTATCAACTCAAAGGGGAATGGGAGACAAGAAATCCCAAGCTTGTTGGCTACAAAAGATTGGTCCAAGGATTGATCAAGGAGTTCGATGATATCACTTTCAGTTACCTGCCAAGAGACGAAAATCAGATGGCTGATGCTCTGGCCACCTAGGCTTCCATGGTTCGAGTAAACAAAAATGAGGATATGAAACCTAGCCAAATGAGTATTTATGAGTCCCCGGCCTATTGCTATAATGTCGAAGAAGAAGAGGAAAATGATCACCCATAGTACCACGATATACTGCAATACGTGAAAAATCACGAATACCCTGATCAGGCGACTGAGAATGACAAAAGGATGTTGAGAAGACTAGCCTATGATTATGTCTTAGATGGAGAGATTCTATACAAAAGAAGAAAGGATCAAGTGCTACAGAGATATGTGGACGCTGCCGAGGCTAAGAAAATCCTAGAAGAAGTCCATGAGGGTGTCTGTGGAACACACGCCAATAGTTTCACGATGGCCAGGCAAATCATGAGATTCGGGCATTATTGGTCCACCATGGAAAGAGATTGCATTGATTATGCCAAGAAATGTCATAAGTGCCAAATTTATGGGGACAGGATTCATGCAGTACCTTCACCTCTACATGTTATGACCTCCCAATGGCCTTTCTCCATATGGGGCAAGGACGTCATTGGACCAATCTCGCCAAAAGCTTCCAACGGTCATCGGTTCATCTTCGTGGTAATCGACTGCTTCACTAAATGGGTAGAGGCCGCTTGATATACTAATGTGACAAAATTAGCAGTCAACAAGTTTTTAAAAAAGAAACCATATGTTGATATGAAATGCCTGAGAGAATCATATCCGATAACGCGTTAAACTTGAACAACAGCATGATTGTAGAGGTTTGCAGGCAATTCAAAATCAGACACCACAATTCGTCACCATATCATCCAAAAATGAATGGTGCAGTGGAAGCAGCTAATAAGAACATCAAGAGGATAGGTGGGAAAATGGCTGAGACTTACAAATATTGGCATGAGAAGTTACCGTTTGCCCTTTTTGCCTATCGAACTTCGGTTAGAACCTCCACCGGGGCAACTCTTTTCTCTTTGGTCTACGGAATGGAGGCAGTTTTACCCATCGAAGTCAAAATTTCATCCCTTCGAGTCTTGTACGAACTGAAGTTGGATGAAGCAGAATGGATCCAGGCTCGATATGATCAGTTGAATTTGATTGAGAAAAAAAGGCTAAGGGCTATCCGTCATGGTCAGATATACCAAAAGTGAATGATGAGAGCATATGACAAAAAGGTGCGACCAAGAGAATTTCACGAGGAGGACTTAGTTTTGAACCCATACAAAAAGAATTCAGAAGGAAATAGATGCCAAATTGGGAAGAACCTTATGTGGTGAAAAAGGCTTTCTCTGGAGGAGCACTGATCTTGTCCAAAAACTTATCCAATCCTATAAATTCGGATGCAGTCAAAAAGTATTATACTTGAAAAGGGAAAAGAGGCCAAAGTGAAAACCCGAAAAGGGCGTTTTGGGACCTTCTCTAAAAAAAAACAGAGAGGCCAAGGTGAAAACCCGCAAAGGGCGCCTTAAAACCAAAAAGGTTTTGAATCGAAAACCCGAAAAGGGCGACTCAAATTGCAACCAAAGAAGGGGCATATGGTGATCTTGCTATACCTGAATTAAGAAGGAGGAGAGATGTCATGTCTTGGGGCATCGACAAAGTACTCTTGATCTCCTAAACACATATCAAGCTTAAAATAATCTTCAGAAAGTCCGTACAGAGAAGCTCAGGCTGCGATATCTGGGGCACCTATTTCTTCTCCCCATCAGTTTGTATTCAAGCAATGTTTGCTTTCTTTGATTCACTTATTCTTGTTAGATTTTTTATGATAAATTTCATTATTATGGTCATTTTCAAGCATTTTGTATTGAAGTAATGATTAATGGACTAATAATACTTTTACAAAAGGAGTTTTGCATATTACTCTGGAAACTTTTAAATAATACGAGAACCTGAAACAGGACTTTTATTTAGAACTTACCAAGCCTAAAGGTTGGAAATGTTTGAGAAGGGAACTCAAACAGTGACCTTTTCCTCAAGACTTTTTGTCAAAAAATGTCGGTTGAACAAGAAGACAGGATACCACATCAGTGATACGACCTGGAAGAACAATCGGCAATGACAATCCCCAAGCGTTTAAAAAGGGATCATTCTCATAAAACTCTACATTCATGCAAAACACATTTAGTTAGGAGCATTTGATTCATTCCGATCATGGCATCCCAATCATCATGCATGCTAGGAGCACTTGATTCATTCCGATCATGGCATCCTAATCATTATGCATTAGCATAAATCCACAAATTGATTCTACAGATCATGTTCTCCCGAAGGACAGTGCAATAAGATCGACGAATCCACAGATCCTACACCTCTGAAGTTGCAGCAGGTCAGATTGAATTTACCATACAAATCTTACCTCCCTGAGTTTGCAGTGGAGCAGATTGAAGATAGTAGATCTGGCATTCTTGAGATTGCAGGAGCAGATCGAAGACACGGATCTTATCTCCCGAGTTTGCGATGGAAGCGATTGAAGATAGGAGATCGGCATTCCCGAGGTTGCGGAAGCGGATCGAAGACATCGATCTTATCTCCACGAATTTGCGATGGAGCAGATTGAAGATAGCGGTCCGGCATTCCCGAGGTTGCGGGAGCGGTCGAAGACATTAGATCTTATCTCCCGAGTTTGCGCGATGGGAGCGATTGAAGATAGCGATCGGCATTCCCGAGGTTGCGGGAGCGGATCGAAGACATCAGATCTTATCTCCCTGAGTTTGCAGTGGAGCAGACTGAAGATAGCAGATCTGGCATTCTTGAGGTTGCAGGAACAGATTGAAGACATCAGGTCTTATCTCCCTGAAGTTGCAGTGGAGCAGACTGAAGATAGTAAATCTTATTTCCCTGAAGTTGCAGTGGAACAGATTGAAGCTATAAATATATAGATCTTATCTCTCTGAAGTTGCATTAGAGCAGATCAAAACAAACCTTATCTCACTGAAGTTGCATTGGACTGGATTAAAATGAAAAATCTTATAAACAAGTCTTATCTCCCTGAAGTTGCAGTGGAGCAGACTGAAGACAATTAGTCCTATCTCCTTGAAGTTGCAGTGGAGGGGGATTGATCGTTGTTTTATGCGATGTCAAAGTCTTAAAATTTATAAAAAGAATGATCGAACCTGGAAACTAACTATGACAACGATTTGAGGCAAGCGCACCTATCAAAAAGTAGTATAGTTAAGGCAAGACCAGATTGTCGAACCCAAAGGAACTAAAAGTACTAATATTAATTCTTTTTTTATTATCTAGCCTAAAATAAAGAAAATTTGTTGTTTAATCTAAATTAACTAATTACTAAACTAAAAACTCTAAGACAAAAAAGAATGAAATTGGGGAGAAATACTTTGAGAAAAACCAATTGATTAAGACAATACCCGAGGAAGAATCCACCTAGACTTCACTTATTATCTAACTCGTGAACTGCATTTATTTATTCACTTGACTTGATCTGTACGATTCCCTAATTTATATTAATCCCTCTCTCGAGGTGACTAACGTCTAACCCTAGGTTGATTAATTGAAATCTCTTTCTAATTAAAACCCCTAAAATTGCATTAACTCGACCTATAGACTCCCATATTAGGTTTCACCCTAATCTGGCAAACTCTAGTCACCCTATCTCTAGGCGTGCGATCAACTCCGCTTAATTATGCTAGATCTACTCTTAGGCAGGGACTTTTGCTCCTCCACCTAAGCACATCATACTTGAATTAATATCCCGAAAATATCAACACAAGAATTAAGAACACATAACTAAGAACAAGTCAAATATTTATCATATAGTTCAACAAATGATAACAAGATTCATCTTAGGTTTCATCCCCCTCAGGTATCTGAGGGTTTAGTTCATAATGATAAAAGAAAACATCTCAGAAGAAAAGATAAAACAAAACATAAGAAATCCGTAAAATCCCCTGAAGAAATTGAAGGAGAGATCCTCCGTCTTGAGTATGATTCCGGCTTCTTGAGATGGATCAACTGGCTATCTTCGAGTAAATTCCCACAAATCTACCTCTTTGGCCTAGTTGGACGCTCCCTGACTAAAGCCTTGGGTTCCCCCCTTTTAGGTTATACTTAGGGTGTTTATATAGGCTTCTGAATGTGTTTCTTCGTCTCTAAGTATCCTAATCTGAGTGAAATTTCTCTTTGTCACGACAGGGACACGCCCATGGCACACGCCCTGTGAATCGTGGCCAGGCCGTGTTTGAGACTGTTGAGTGAGGCACGACCGTGTGGTCTTGGGCCCAGGCCATGTTGATTCGTGATATGGCCCATTTACTCTATTTTAGGCCCGTTTCTCGTTCTTTTCATCCTCCGGTGCTTTCTTGAGTATAAAACATGAAATTAAAAGATTAAAAGCATCAAATTACATAATTCAAGGGATAAATCATCCAAAAGCATGCTAAATGTGGGCCTAAAATATGTTACTATTATGGTTTATCAAATACCCCCACACTTAAGCTTTTGCTTGTCCTCACGCAAAATTCTCAACTTACAATTAAAACAAACTTCCTCGATTCATAATATTCATCAATAATGTTTCACCATAATTCAAAGATAATTCATACATGGATAACTCAACTCAAAGAGTCTTAAAGATTCAAACATTCAAAGTCATACATTTGTAGCCCGAAAACGTTAGGTGTTTCCCTTTACCTAATTAATTATCTCTGATTCAAAATCGAAAAGAGTTGACATCCTCACTAAAGATTCACTCAAATCACTTAAAGTGTTTAAGGTTCAAAATTAAGCACTCAAAAGTTAAACATGAAGAGTTAATCCCATAGGCTTGCATGAAAATCAAATCTCCACCACTGTAAAATGAGATGACACATAGATCAAAAGGACTTTAAAAAGGGTTATAATGGGGCTTAGGTTAAAGGTATGGATAAAGGCTAAATTAGAAGGTTAGAATCGAGATTGACTTGAAAAATTACCTAGCTAGAAATAACGAACTGATAAGGAATAATTACATCAATTGAAATCTTCATTACTAATAATATTAGCTTCTTCTTCAAGATTTGGAATTTTCATGTATAAGTTCAGCTGACATAGGACTAATAATGAATACACTTTGATTTTTTTTAAGAACAAGTCAAATCAATAAATGATGAATTTTAACTAATAGACTAATTAGGCAACCGATCAAATCAACTCTCGACAAAAGGGTAGTCGAGGAATGGTGATAACAAATACAAAGGGTTTTGTGTTAATGTTAGTGGGTGAGTCAATAAATGGGTTGTTAGGATCAACGGGGTTCACTAGGGGATAATTATGAAGGTAAGCTTTTAGTGGAGTAAGTGGGTTAAATCCTATGTGCCTTTATCATCTCTGTATATCAAATCAATAATGTGGTCTCGACATGTATAAACGATGCAAGTTCTAGAATAACAAATCAGTGTTGACACACTCATAATCAATAAAGTGAGCACTAAAGAATGTATGCTCTAAAAGGCTCAAAATCTCACAAAAATTATGAGTATTTGACATCAACCTCGTAAATTTCAAACTTTAAGGTAACATTCAGATTCAGGTAGACAACCTAGCAAGAAATTTTAATTTTTGAAAAATAGACTTATTATGCTCGATTCTCTAGTATCTTTAAAATTTAATAATCAATGCACAATAATCAATGACTTAATTCAAAACATATCAATAAAAATCATGAATCACAGGGAATTTCATTCTAATCATAATATGAGGAGATTACTTTAAGACAAGATATCATTCAGGGATTTGAGAATAATGCAAAAAGTTAGGCACTTTTTCGAAATAAATATTCACCCCCCACACTTAAGATGTACATTGCCCTCAATGTACAAAGATGTATATGAAATTTAAGAGAAAGGGAGAGGTGAAACTTCCTGAATTTGAATGGTTTCCTTGAGTTGGGAGTCCCGAGGTGTGGTGGCTGCTATCGAGCTCTGCGCTAGATGAAGAAATTGGGAAGCTCATAGAGAATTAGCCAGGAAATAATAATAATGATTCAAAATATACTAAATATATATTTAAAGACAAGAAAGATAAAGAGAAAGAAAATAGAAAGTAGAATAAAATTAAAATAAAAGATGAATGGACCGAAGAGTCCTTATTGTTAGATGGTTCGCGAGGTGGGTGTGACTTTTAAGGCTGTATTAGGGTGGCGGTGGCCGAAGTGGCATGATTCCCGAGTAGCCTTTAGAACCTAAAATCAAGAAACTAAAATAAAAAAACCAATTTAAGCATAAGATAGTCAAAGAGAAGGAAAATAAAGGAGAATAGTCAAAGACCCTTAGCTTGTCGAGTGGATGAAGCGGCCGGCATGAACTTATGTAGATCGGTCTCACAAAGGGAGACTGCACCAGGATCCTTCCGCTTCTTTTACATAGATGTGGTGTAGCTCAAGGGTTTGGGTAATAACTAAAGAAGAAAAGTATAGGGAGGGAGATATCTGAAGAATGGGATGGAAGAAAGGAGATGGGGAGTAGGTAAGAAGAAAATGGGGTGGTTTAAATAGAATTTTCAGGTCGGGTACGTCCCTACGCCCGTGTACCATAGGCGTGTTGAGTCACACGGCCGTTTCACATGGCCGTGTTGTGCTTCGTTTACTTCTCCCACACCCATGTTCAGGTCGCCACACCCGTGTATGATCTAACAGTGTTGGCCACGCTCGCATCGCATGGCCGTGGCGTGGTAGTTAGAGTCTGTGACTCGAATATATGATTTGTTCTGACTCGTACCATCTCTGCCATGTCAGTACAGAGATTCAGTGTATGGCCGTGTGACTTGAAAATCTGCACTTTTGGTTAGCTTATAATTAGATGCTGAAGTAGAAATAAAAATAAAAATAAAAGAATGTAAAAGTTAATAGAGTTAGTGCTCGGGTTGCTTCCCGAGAAGCGCTCGTTTATAGTCTTAAGCTAGACTTCCCTCTCATTCGCCTAATCATGGTGGTTTGAAAAGTTGAATATCTTCCCTCATGCTATCTGTCTTACTAACAGTATATAGTTCAAGTCGAGTAGCGTTTATTTTAAAAGTGCCAAAAATAGGATTACTTACCTCGACTGTTCCTTATGGAAAAACATTGATCGCCTTAAAAGGGATTTCTTTGTTTGTGTTGGGGTCAAGAGTAGATATTCGTGGGTCTGCTTTATCTAACTTGTCTGTCTCGTAGAGTGGCTTTGGTTCTGCTTCATGTATCCCTAGTTTTTCTTTAAGATGCGTCTTCTACTCTTCTAGTTCATTGATCTGAATCCTTTGTTCCTCATGAGTTATTTCTTTGTTGGTACGGGGTCTAGGATTAGGTTCACTTGTGTTCTTTTGTGGTGCTTCCTGAAAAGAAGGGTTAACCGAATGGTTATCAATAGAATTTACTTTTTTACCTTGATTATTCGATGTCCTAGCTGAACCAAGAGCTTGAAGGGTGACTGTCTCATCACTTACACAGAGTATGAGTTCACCTGCGCCGACATCAATTTTAGTCCTGGCAGTTGCTAAAAATGGTCTTCCTAGAATTAAGGGGATACTATTGTCCTCATCCATGTCTAAAACGACAAAGTCTATTGGGAAAACATATTTATCAATTTTCACGAGTACATCTTCGATTATACCCCTAGGAATTCTAACAGTTTTATTAGCTAATTGAATGCTCATCCTAGTTTGTTTCGGCATTCCTAGACCTAGTTGTTTAAACATTTTGTAAGGCATGACATTTATGCTTGCCCCTAAATCAGCTAACGCATTATCAATAGATAAACTACCAATTAAGCATGGAATTGTAAAACTCCCTGGATCTTTTAGTTTTCGTGGTAGTCTATTTTGCAAGATTGCTGAGCACATTGCATTTAATTCCACATGCGATTCCTCATCTATCTTTCGCTTATTTGTCAATAGCTTCTTTGAAAACTTTCTAGAATCTGGCATCTGCGAAAGAGCTTCAAGAAATGGTAAGTTAATATGTAATTTCTTTAAACGTTTAAGAAACTTACCGAACTGTTCTTCTATGTTGTCCCTCTTTATTGCTTCGGGATATGGTATGCGATGTTGGTATTCTTTAATTACCGGTTTTGGCTTTTTATTACTTACCTCAACCTTACCTTCTTCTACCGAATTCTCTTGCCGGAGATTGGGCTCGTCTAACCCTTCACTATCTTGAACTGTTATGACTTGAATTTGCTCCTTTGGGTTAGTCTCGGTGTTCCTTGGTAGGCTTCTCTATGGTATTTCAGAGATCTCCTTAGCCAGTTGCCCTAACTGATTCTCGATCCTTTGAATCGATGCTTGCTGATTTTTAAGTGTTCTCTCAATATTCTGGAAACGTGTTTCTGCGACTGCTATGAATTTTTTCAGCATCTCCTCGAGGTTTGGCTTCTTTTCCTGTGGGTAGGGCTGTTGTTGAAAGTTTTGGGATGGTTGTTGCCTTTGATTTCCTTGACCACCCCATGAAAAATTGGGGTGGTTCTTCCAACCTGGATTATAAGTATTACTATAAGGGTTATTGTTAGATCGGAAATTGTTACCCATATAGTTCATTTGTTCACTTTCTATGCCCTCTCCGTAGGGTGGGTACTCAGGATTCATCATGCCTCCACTTGCGTCGCACTGCATAACTGGATGTACCTACGAAGAACCGTATAAACCATCAAATTTTTTATGTAACATCTCTAACTGATTTGATAGTAAGGTTACTGCGTAGAGATTGAAAACTCCGGCTGCTTTGGCTGGCCTTGTCCTTGTAACTTACCACTGATAGTTATTCAATGACATCTCCTCTATAAACTCATAGGCTGCTTTAGGAGTTTTGTTGTTCAGGGTTCCACCGGCTGCTGAATCGATTAATTGCCTTGTTAAAGGGTTCACACTGTTGTAGAAAGTTTGGACCTGTAGCCACAAGGGTAATCCATGGTGTGGACACCTCCTCAACAAGTCATTGTATCTCTCCCATGCATTATAAAGTGTCTCTAAATCCATCTGCACAAAAGAAGAGATATCATTACTTAACTTGGCCGTTTTGGCCGGTGAAAAATATTTTAAGAAAAATTTCTCGGTCATTTGATCCCATGTAGTGATTGACCCTCGTGGAAGAGAATGCAACCATTGTTAGGCTTTATTTCTTAAAGAAAAGGGAAATACCCGAAGATGAATGGCATCATCAGAAACGCCATTTATTTTGAAGGTATCATAGAATTCTAGAAAATTCGCTAAGTATGTATTAGGATCCTTATCCTGCAAACCATCAAACTGAACAAATTGTTGTATCATCTGTATAGTGTTAGGTTTCAGTTCAAAATTATTTGCAGCAATAGTAGGCCTAACAATACTTGACTCAGTTCCTGTTAAACTAGGTTTAGCATAATCATACAAAGTTCGAGGAGCATGATTTTTGGCCATCTCTTGAAGTGGCGGATTATTCTCAGCCATCTCTTCGGTAGTATTGATTTCGGCTTCTTGCTCGTCTTCTATGTAGTTTAAGCTTCGCTTTATTTCTCTACGATTTCTGCGAATTGTACCTTCAATATCACTATCATAAAGTAGGGGTCCTGTCAGGTTCCTTCTAGTCATAAACTAGAGGTACCTGAAAGGAACAAAAGAAAGAAAATTAGCAAAGTTAAAAAAAAAAACAAACTAAGAAATAAAATTAAATTGCAAAAAATTAAAATGGCTAAAGTAATAAAAATCGAGTTTTTTTAATATTTTAGTTTCCCGGCAACGGCGCCAAAAACTTGATCGTTGTTTTATGCGATGTCAAAGTCTTAAAATTTATAAAAAGAATGATCGAACCTGGAAACTAACTATGACAACGATTTGAGGCAAGCGCACCTATCAAAAAGTAGTATAGTTAAGGCAAGATCAGATTGTCGAACTCAAAGGAACTAAAAGTACTAATATTAATTCTTTTTTTATTATCTAGCCTAAAATAAAGAAAATTTGTTGTTTAATCTAAATTAACTAACTACTAAACTAAAAACTCTAAGACAAAAAAGAATGAAATTGGGGAGAAATACTTTGAGAAAAACCAATTGATTAAGACAATACCCGAGGAAGAATCCACCTAGACTTCACTTGTTATCTAATTGTGAACCAGATGATTTATTCACTTGACTTGATCTGTACGATTCCCTAATTTATATTAATCCCTCTCTCGAGGCGACTAACGTCTAACCCTAGGTTGATTAATTGAAATCTCTTTCTAATTAAAACCCCTAGAATTGCATTAACTCGATCTATGACTCCCATATTATGTTTCTCCCTAATTCAGAAAAATCTCGTCACCCTATCTCTAGGCGTGTGATCAACTCTGCTTAATTATGCTAGATCTACTCTTAGGCAGGGACTTTTGCTCCTCCACCTAAGCACATCATACTTGAATTAATATCCCGGAAATATCAACATAAGAATTAAGAACACATAATTAAGAACAAGTCAAATATTTATCATATAGTTCAGCAAACGATAACAAGATTCATCTTAGGTTTCATCCCCCTCAGGTATCTGAGGGTTTAGTTCATAATAATAAAAGAAAACATCTCAAAAGAAAAGATAAAAAAAAAACCATAAGAAATCCCTAAAACCCCCTGAAGGAATTGAAGGAGAGATCCTCTGTCTTGAGTATGATTCCGGCTTCTTGAGATGGATCAACTGGCTATCTTCGAGTAAATTCCCACAAAATTTCCCTCTTTGGCCTAGCTGGACTCCCTTGACTAAAGCCTTGGGTTCCCCCCTTTTAGGTTATACTTAGGGTGTTTATATAGGCTTCTGAATGTGTTTCTTCACCTCTAAGTATCCTAATCCGAGTGAAATTTCTCTTTGTCACGACATGGACTCGCCCATGGCACACGCCCATGTGAATCGTGGCCAGGCCATGTTCGAGACTGTTGAGTGAGGGACGACCGTGTGGTTTTGGGCCCAGGCCGTGTTGATTTAGTGATATGGCCCATTTACTCAGTTTTGGGCCCGTTTCTCATTCTTTTCATCCTCCGGTGCTTTCCTGAGTATAAAACATGAAATTAAAGGAGCACCAAATTACATAATTCAAGGGATAAATCATCCAAAAGCATGCTAAATGTGGGCCTAAAATATGTTACTTTTATGGTTTATCAGGGATTAAAATGACGAATCCTATACCTCTGAAGTTGCAACAGTGAAGTGGATCAAAGCAACAAGATGCAGTGGACTAGAATGAGGCTAAATGAAGAATAGGAGCACCGAAGAATCAAGAATCAGCAGGTCCAGGCAAATTTGGACCTTCTCTATGTCTTTTCTCTATTCCTGTTACACGACAACGAGCAAAGAGGGGCAGCTGTAAGGCCCATAATTTGCCCGGGCCCATTTTACAACTAAACTACCAAAAAAACTCGAGGCCCAAATCAGATAGCGCCAAACCCAATCATTACAGCCCAATTACTAACCCAACAAACCAACCCAATTAGACCCAAATTAAAACCAACATTAAACCCAAAACACTAAACCCAAAATAATTAAGCCCAATCAGGCCCAACCTACTCCCCAACCCAAATCAGAAAAAACAAAGAACATATGCACCTAGGGTCTTCTGACTTCTGACCCACCACTGTCAGACCACCCTGCCACCGTCTCAGCAGCACCGCCATTCACCGCCACATGCAACAATAAATAAAGAAAAGACAGAGCATTGATAAAGTTGTAATCAGGTCCTCGCCAGTGCTACGCGTTTTGGAGGGAAAGGGTTATTGCACATTTTAGTCCCCCATGTTACCCGCACGTTTAAAATAGGCCCTTCCTTTTTTATTTTATTTTGATTTAGCCCTGAACTTCCATTTTAAATTCGATTTAGCCCATTTTTAGGCATTTTGCTATTTTTATTATTATCACTATTATTTAATGTTTAATATTTTTATTACTGTTAATTATTTACTACCATTATTATTATTTTGTTATTACTATTACTATAATTTGTTTACCTTCTATCTCCATTACTATATTATTATTCCTATTACTATTATTATTTAACATTATGATTATTATTATTATCATATTTAATATTATTACTATATATTATTATTTTATATTCTTTATTCCATTTATTATCATCCTATTGCTATTATTATTATTTTCCTTGTCATTTTATTATTGTTATTATTGTTATTATTATTATTATCTTTACTATTATTGTTGTTAATAATACATTACTCTTTATCGCTATTTGTTATTACCCTTATTTTATTTTTATTTTTTAATTATCATCTCTACTATCATTTTATTTTCACTACTATTATTCTTATCATTATTACTAGTACTTATTTGTTTTTTTATCACGATTGTTCGTATTATTGTATTACTATTGCCACTATTTTTATTATTTTCTCTTGTTATTATTACTGTTATTTCATTAACGCATTACTGTCATTCTGCTGTATACATTAACATTGTAATTTGCTTATATATATATATTATTGTCATTAAGTTTTACAAAATTGATTTCTTTCACAAAGGCAATATTCTGTATTTAGAAATTCGGGAAGTTGTGCCCTAACGTATTAGGTTTCAATTTTTCTCATTTAATCTAAATAATAGAATATCCTTTTGTAACACATAAATTTTGAATAAAAAGCTTATTCTTGAAAATTCGAGATGTCGTGTCCTAACGCATTGGATGTGATGTTTCATTATTTCGAGATAAGGTTTTCTAAACCAAGGCAATGTCTGTATTTAGGAACTCGAGAAATCGTGCCCTAATGTATTGGGTATTCGACTTTCTCGTTCATTCTAATTAACAGAATATCCTTTCAAGATTAAATACATAAGTTTTGAAGGCAAGTTTAGCCTCGAAGGTCAAGATGTAGTGTTCTAACGTATTGGATATGACAGTTTACCTCGAGAAGAGGCTGCCTTGACACACATTTTCAATTTCTTTTAAAACAATTTTTTAGCATCATTATAAAAGAGGGATCGTATTTTTAATTCTTTCAAGTTTTTAAACTTTCGACACTAAAACATTGATTAATCAACTAGGTACCAATTCTGGGCGTATCGAGGGTGCTAACCCTTCCTCGTGCGTAATCGACTCCCAAACCTATTTTTTTGAGTTTCATAGTCCAAATCGTTGTTTTGATAAATCGAATTGTTTATTAAAAACAATTGTTTTATGAGGTGACCCTATCACACCTCAACAAAAAGGATTGGTGGCGACTCCCGTTTTATTTTCGTTTTCAAAACCAAAGTTGACCCGTTTTCAAAAAAATGGTTATGACATTGGTCTTTCAGTTTTGCCTTTTAATTGCTTAATTAAGGTACAGGGACTAAATTGTAAAAGTTCAATCGCTATAGGTTTTTAATTGGGCAAAAACTTAGGGACTTAAATAGAAATTATTCAAAGGACTAAAGTGACTAATAAACCATTATTAATTGGTTCATAGTGGATGATGATTTATCTGTCTTTATGCTTAATTAATTAAGATTAATGTATAATTAACTAATGTATAATTAATTAAAACTAGGTTAATTAAGTTTTAATTATAGTATATAAGTCTTGTAAGTGGGAAAATATGAAAGTTATCATCTTCCCACCGTCTATTACGAAGAAAATGTGAAAACTCCATGGTTGAGGGCTTGAAGCATTCGACCATACAATAGGTAAAATTTCTAACTCATTTTCTTGTAATTCTTATGTTTTTGAGGTTATGAGAGCTTGATTTAGCTAGCACATGTACCATTTTGTACAAAATTTAAAGTTTTTGAAAGTTTTCATTATTTATTTCTTGAAGAATTTGGTGTTAAATTGATAGACTTTAAGCTTAGATGTGAAAAAGGACTAGATTGTAGTGCTTAATTGTTAGTTTGTATAAAAGGATTAAAGTGTATAAAATGTAAATTTTATGTTAAATTTCAATAATACTATATATTTGAAACACCCCAAACCCGGCCCACGAGCCTGAACCGGATCTGGTATGTTCCTTAAGTAAACCGGTTGCAAAATTCTTTGTCTCTTAGAGAAAATTTGTGTATTTTTAGGAAAATCTCGTTTTGGGTTGGGCTTAGATTAAAAACCCATTTATTTTACTTAGAAATCATTTAGCTATGAAAAAAAAAAAACAATTTAAGGTTGATTATTATGAAAATAAATATAATTGAACTTAATTAAAAATAATGCGTAACATTATAAAGTAAAAATAAATGTATAAAGAAATTCAACTTGGGCCTTATGGCCTTATTACATCAATCAAAAACCAAAAATAAAATTGAAGTACTTAATAAAAATAACAATCCCAAATAATAAAAGTTTTTCCTTGCTATGCATGGCCACCTTTAGCTCCTGCCGACCCGGTCCATTATTGCTCATTACACCAAAAACGGTCCCACAAAGGGTGAGTCAACCGACTCAATGTGCACACAATACTAACATTCAACAAATCGGGCATACAAGTTCATATCAAGTTCATATTCATATACAATTAAATGATGCAACCCAAACCCAAGCCTATTTGTCCATCCGCTACACACCACCCGTACCTGCCAATCACACCGTGGGGACTACTAAGTCAACCCTCCATCTGCTACACACCATCGAAGGCAGTCGCTGCAGTCGACGTGCTCATCGCCCATATAATATCGTGGCATAGCCACCGATAATTGCGCCAATAGACACCATGTTCGGATAATGTAACCGGTTACCAAATTCGGATAGTGTAACCGGTTACCATGTTCAAATTGTGTGACCGTAGTCACCATATTCCGTTGGTGAGACCGAAGTCAACACCTTCTTCCCCTTTCACATATAGCCCGCAATGCCCCACATATCTATCATGCACAACATACTTATTTTTCTCATTCATATTACTATTCACATGTTAAGAATATAACATATTCATAATCCTATCAGAAGTAGGAAACGTACCTGAGTACTTTTTGTACCACATTAGGGCACATAGCCACATTCACATTCTTATGCATATTCATATAATTAATAATTGCCATATAACGTATTGAAGGTTAGTATGGGTACACACCTGATTCGCTTAATAGGTTCCTTGAAATCCCGAAGAGGATCGACCACAGATTTAGATCTCAAATCCTACATAAGTTAATCACTTTAAAAGACCATTCGGCCACTTTTCCAAATACAACTAGGATTTGTATTACTTACCTTGTTGCCAAATTGGATTGATAATCAAATCCCGAAGATTTGTGTTCTTCCCTTGAAATCGGCTAACCATTAAATCCATTGATTTTGTTAGTCTCTGATTTAAAACAAATAGATCTAGACATTTAAGAGAGAACCTTGGCCGATTACATAATGTTTACTTACCTCAAATCCTTGAATCCCGGATCGCTCTTCCTGATTAGCCGAAATTCCTTGAATCTAAAATCCTGATATTCTTCTTTAATAATCGGTCAAGAGACAACAGAAGAGATTATTCCCTAGATCTCGATTAGAAGAATTAGAAGAACAAAATTGATTGTTCTTACCTTAATACCTTAGTCGATTACTTCCTTGCCTAGAGCCACAGAGATTCAGCTATGGACTATTAATCAGGGATCAAAAGAAAAGGGTTTTGGCTTGACAGATGAAGAAAAGAGAAGAAGAAAAGATGAAAAGAGATTTCGGCAGAGAGGGTGTGTGCTAGGGAATTTTGGCAACACTAGAAAAAAAAAAAAGAGAGAAAATCCTTTAATTCTCCTTCTTTAGCCGAAATTATCAATAGGAGAGTCCCTTGCTTGGCCACTACTCCTCTTATGTGATAATATTATCACCTTATTTAAAATAAAAGTGTTTTATCCATCATTTATCTCCTCAATAATCAAATTTAATAAAAATCCCTTATTTATCCCTTATTATTCACATATTTATGGAATTAAAACACCTCCTTTTCTAGAAAGCTTGTCCTGTCCACCCCTTAGCCTTGGAAGCAAAAATAAAAGCTTTATTATTTGCTTCCCAAGTGACTCGAACTCAGGCCCAACACCTTGCATGTGGCGCCATTTCTCTAGGCCTAAGTGACATCTTCAGCCACTTTTCCAAGCTTGTTTGTGTGTCAAATTTTACTAACTTTTACTTTTAAGGCCCCCTTGCCTTAATTTCCTATTTTAAACTTTAAAACTTGACATTTCTCGATTATTTCCAAGTTTCCTAAAATTTTCGATCGACTCTGTAACTTGCCATTTTTCTTACATTTCCAGGTTTCCAGAAATGTTTACTTTCCATTTTGGAAACATTTCCAAAAATGTTCAGTTTCCAAAATGTTCAAGTTTCCAAAAATGTTCAGTTTCCAAAAATGTTCAGTTTCCAAAATGTTCAGTTTCCAAAAATGTTCAGTGTTTCCAAAATGTTCATTTCCATTTCCATGCATTTCTAGGTTTCCAAAATATTCAAAAATTTATTCATAGTACTTAAGACTTGTCATTTCGCATAATAAAACCGAAAATGCATAGGCCCTTGTCGTGACGCGTTACGCTTCTACCCCTTAAACAAAATTCCGTCCCCGAAATTTCCTAACTAAAATAATTGAGGGTATTGTTTGTCGCATTGTCTCTTCAGACTCCCACGAAAGCTTCTTCCGATCCATGATTGCGCCATAATACTTTGACTAGAGGCACCGACTTCCTTCGTAGTACTTTCACATCACGCCCAAGATTCGAATCGGCTCTTCCTCGTAGGATAGGTCCGCCTTAGCTCCACTTCCTCGATTGGTACCACATGGGACGGATCCGATCGGTAGCAACGTAACATGGACACATGGAAAACATCGTGCATTTGTCTTTGAACTCAAGCGAATCGCCCAACTTCGCTTGAGACTTATAGGGCCCTATAAACCTTGGGGCTTAGCTTCCTTTGCGACCGAACCTCATTACCTTCTTCCAAGGTGAGACCTTCAGAAACACTTGGTCTCCTACTTCAAACTCTATCTCCTTCCGCTTAAGGTCGGCGTACGACTTTTGCCTATTAGAGGCTTCCTTCAATCGTGCCTGAATTAACTCAACTTTCTCTTCCGTTTCAGCCACTAACTCAGGACCCAAAATTTGACGTTCTCCTAACTCGGTCCAACAGGTAGGTGTTCTACACTTCCTACCGTACAATGCTTCATATAGTGCCATCCGTATGCTAGCCTGATAGCTGTTGTTGTAGGCGAACTCAGCTAAGGGCAAGTAATCTTCCCAACTTCCTCGAAAATCCATCACACAGCTTCTCAGCATGTCCTCCAACACTTGTATAACCCGTTCTGACTGCCCGTCAGATTGTGGATGGAAAGCCGTAGTGAAGTCTAACTTAGTGCCTAAAGCTTGATGAAGTGCCTTCCAAAATCGAGACGTAAACCTTGGGTCTCGATCGGAGATGATCGGTAATGGTACTCCATGTAACTTTACGATCTCCGCCACGTACAACTTTGCTAATTTCTGGAGAGAATAGTCAACCTTCACTGGAATAAAGTGCGCGGACTTGGTCAAACGGTCCACTATCACCCATACTGAGTCCTTCTTAGTACGCGTAAGGGGAAGCCCACTAATGAAGTCCATGGTAATTCTTTCCCACTTCCATTGGGGAATCTCAATTGGTTGAAGTAATCCCGATGGAACTTGGTGTTCAGCCTTAACTTGCTGACACGTCAGACACTTTCCCAACAATTCAGTCACTTTCCGCTTAAGATCAGACCACCAAAATTGTTCTCTTAGATCCCTATACAGATTAATGCCTCCGGGATGCATGGCATAAGGGCTACCATGCGCCTCCCGAAGAATCCTTTGTCTCAACTCCTTATCCCTTGGCATACATACTTTTCCTTTGTAGCACAGTACTCTATCATCATTGACGCCATAATCTTTTACTTCTCCATTCTGTACTTGCTGTAACTTAGCACTTAGATCCTTATCTGCCAACTGGCCCTCTTTCACCTCATTCAACCATGTGGGCTTGACTTGTAATTCTGCCAACAGGCTTCCATCATCATATAGACTTAAGTGTGCGAACAAAGCCCTTAAATCCATCACAACCTTCCTACTTAGGGCATCAGCTACCACATTCGCCTTGCCTGGATGATATTCTATCGAACAGTCGTAGTCCTTCAACAATTCCACCCACCTTTGTTGCCTTAAGTTCAACTCCTTCGAGTCAACAAGTACTTAAGGCTCTTGTGGTGCTGTAGATCACCGACCTTTCTCCATAAAGGTAGTGCCTCCAAACTTTAAGGGCGAAAACCACTGCTGCTAGTTCCAAGTCATGAGTTGGGTAGTTAACCTCATGAGGCCTTAACTGCCGTGACGCATAAGCGACTACTTTTCCTTCTTGCATTAACACACAGCCTAACCCCGTGTGTGAAGCGTCACAAAGATACTACGAAATCCTTGTCCGCCTCTGGTGAATTAACACCGAGCTTCCACAACACCCTCTTAAGCTTTTCAAAGCTCTCCTGCTTTGCTTATTAGTCCATTCAAAGGGTACTTCCTTTCTTAGCAACTTTGTCAAAGGCGCGGCTATTGACGAGAATCCTTCCATGAACCTTCTTCAGAATAGCCTTGCCAAGCCTAGGAAACTTGATTTTTCAAATTTCTACGGACCTAGGTGGTTTCCAATCCAACATCGCTTCAATCTTCCTAGGATCCACTCTTATTCCTTCTGCGGATACCACATGACCTAAGAATGCCACCTCCTTAAGCCAAAATTCACACTTGCTGAATTTGGCATAGAGCTTCTTCTCCCTTAACACTTCCAACACATCTCGGAGATGCTCATCATGCTCCTCCTTCGACTTCGAGTACACCAAAATATCGTCAATGAACACAACGACGAACCTATCCAGGTAGGGTTGGAAAACCTGATTCATCATGTCCATGAATACGGCTGGAGCGTTCGTCAACCCAAACGGCATCACTACAAACTCAAAGTGGCCATATCTTGTCCTAAAAGCCGTCTTGTGGATATCTGCCTCCTTCACCTTTAACTGATGATATCCCGACCTTAAGTCTATCTTCGAGAATACAGTTGCCCCTTTCAGCTGATCGAACAAGTTGTCTATCCTTGGCAAAAGATACTTGTTCTTGATGGTCAGTTTATTCAACTGACGATAGTCTATGCATATTCGCATAGTTCCATCCTTCTTCTTCACAAATAGGACCGGTGCTCCCTACAGAGACACACTAGGTCGGATGAACCCACGATCAACAGTTCTTAGATTTGAGCCTTGAGCTCCACTAACTCCTTCGGCGCCATCCGGTAAGGAGCGATTGACACAGGAGCTGTTCCCGGTAGCAAATCTATTCCAAACTCCACCTCTCTATCTGAGGGTATTCCTGGTAATTCCTTTGGAAATACATCCACGAAGTCCCTTACCGTCCTAACTCCATTAATACTTTCCTCCATCCTACCTATCGTACTAATGAAGGCTAAGAATGCCTTACATCCCTTCTTAACCATCTTCTCGGCCTTCAGCGCCGAAACCACGTTAGACAAGTAGTTCCTCCTTTCTCCGATCATTGCTACCTCTTTATCCTCCAGGGTTCTTAGTTCTATTCGTTTAGCCGCACAATCCAACACAGCTCGGTGTTCTACTAGCCAATCCATTCCGAGTATAAGTTCAAACTCTCCGAAAGGTAACTCCATTAAATCAGCCCGAAAGTTCACTCCCTGAATCTCTAGGGGTACATTCTGAAAGATCTTGTCTACCACTATGGTTTGGCCTAATGGGCTTACTACAGTCATCTGTCTATCAGAGAGTTCTGAGTCTAGGCCTAGTGTTTCCACTACACTACATGCAACATAGGAATGGGTCGAACCCACATCAATCAGAGTAAAATAGGGTTTGTCAAAAATAAAGAACGTACCGGTTATTACATCCGGTGCGTCACCATCCTCTCTTTGGCGAACCGTATAAACCAAACCCGGTTGCCTTGCTTCTGCATTAGCAGCACCTCGGCCTTGTGCTCCACAGCCTCTGCCAGCACCATTACCTCTGTTAGCCGAACCATAACCCCGTTGAGGCTGCTGTCCACCTCTACCAGTCTGGCTAGCATTCTGAACTGCTGATCGGCTCTCATCTGGTTGTTTGGGACAATCCTTAAGCATATGGTCCTTAGACCCACATTTGAAACATCCTTCCGTCTTTCTCCAGCACTCTCCCAAGTGCTTCTTTCCACAATGCTCACAAGGGCGATCTCGCACGGCCGTGCCGATCAGCTTGTTGATTTCGTGGCCCACAACCTGGGCCTCTTATGACCCTTTTCAGATGGTCCAAAACCTCTCTTAGGCTTATTTTTGTCCACAGTCTGCTTGGTAGCATCCTTAATTCCCTCGGCCACCTTGGCCTTTTCCACCAAAGAAGAGAACTCCCGCTCCTGATGCGGTGCTATCAACAGTCTCAGGTCGTCTCTCAGTCCGTCCTCAAAACGGACACAGCGTTCATGTTCAGTCGCCACTACACCTCGAGCATAACGGCTCAACCTCAGAAATTCTGCCTCATATTCTGCTACGGACTTGTTCCCTTGAACTAGCCCCAGAAAAGCTTTTCTTTGCTCGTCTGTATACCTGGTTCTCACATATTTCTTCTAGAATGCCTCCTTAACATATTCCCAGGTCAGATCCTCCGCCATGGCACCATCCGGCATAGTTAACCACCACTGATACGCTTCATCGTGTAATAAAGCCACCATCCCTTTCAACTTTTCCTCTGGAGTCAGATCGAGCTCATCCATGATGCGCTCCGTCGCTTCCAACCAGTACTCAGCTGTACTGGGTGCTACTCTGGACACTACACGAAACATTTCAGCTCCATTAGCTCGGAGCCGTTCGAGCCTGGACTTACAATTTCTGAATTTCCTCCCCGCACGACCACCAATTCCAAGACTCGCGGCCAAGACTGCGACCACGACACAAAGATCTTCCCCGCCCGAGCTTGCTCAACATTAACAGCTGGGGGTGGTGGTGGCAGTGGTATTTCATTGTCGGACCCCTGACCCGATCTAACGGGTTCCGACACGGTCATCCTTCCTCTACCTCGTCCACGGCGACCACGTCCTCTAGAACTCATTTCCTAATGTCGAGATCTGATTAAAGAGTTTTATGGATTAGTCATTGTTCCACTTATTTACCCGCGAAGGAGTTTTATGAAAAGGGATTTAAGAGTGGTTCTTTCGTATTCATACAAACACACAGTCTTTTCCATTCATTCATTCATCCATCAAAAAAGTATGAACTTTCGTTTATTCAGAGAAACGTTATAGTTTTCGTTGTTGTTTTCCACTACCCAAGGGTATTTTTGTAATTTTGTCCTACAGGGGCATTTTCGTAATTTTTCAAAAGGAAAATCGTTCCTTGGTGTTTTTGTCAATAAGTATTCTGAGAATTCAAAGTCTCGGGGTAATTTGGAGACATTTCAAAATTCGGGGGTATTTCGGTAATTTTTGACCTTAGGGATATTTTGGTAAATTTTCACAAATCAGGGTAAATTTGTAAAATTTAATAAATTAGGGATATTTCAAAAGTTGTAAAACTTTGTGGGTTCTTTTTTGAGAATTGTTCCTTCCAAAATGGAGATGTTGCAAAAATTTTGGGAATCAGGGTCATTTTGGTAATTTTGTAAGTTAGGGGCAATTCTGTAATTTTCCAAAATCAAGGTATTTTGATATTTTACAAATTAGGGTTTTGGAATGTTTATAAAATAATGAAATTTTGGTAAAGCTGTTGAGTAGTTGAACCTTTTATAAACCAAGGGCATTTTGGTAATTTCACCACTAAGGGCATTTTTGTAATTTTCACAAATCAGGAATTTTTCGGGAAAAAAAGTTGTAAGGATAGTTTTCACAAAATTAAAAGAAAAATTGTAAGAATTTTAAAACTAGGGTTTGTTGTTTTGTTCTCTCTCTCTTTTTTTTTTTAAACATGGCTAGTTCCCTTTCGGGTTTTAGTCATTATGTTCACCTATGTCCGAGCCCTCTTTGGTAAGGGTGAACCAAAGCTACGCACTGAGCGAGATTCAAGTGAAGAGGAGGTGAGTCACACGGATGCTTAAATACCAAGCTCTCACCAAAACCATTCCTGAGACATGCGCATGCAGAGGTTGCCACACCACCGAGCCCTCTCGAGTTAGGGTGAACAGGAAGCTACGCACTGGGTGGGATACTGCGAAGAGGAGGTGAGTCACTAGGATCAAGCTTAAATACTGAGCTCTTTCGGATCCAATCCTAGACATGCGTCTGAGGGTTACCACACCCTATCTCGATGACTTAGCCATAGGTTTGTTTAGTGCATTAAATCTTATGTGGTTTTGTGGTTGAGTAATCTAGCCCTGGGTTCATGTTCCTATCATTCTATTCTCACGTTCCATGCCTTCTCTTCCCTTATACAGATTCATAAATCACGAGAATCACACATAAAGTTAGGGTACTTACAGGTGGATCATGGGTCGGAGACTTAGGTGCCATGCCGAACACTGCTTTATTTCAAAGAAAATCATTTGGGCTCGAATTAAAAACATTTTGGGCCTTAGCCCACAGGCCGAGAGTTGAAAACTGGGCTCTGATACCAAACTGAAACACCCCAAACCCGGCCCACGAGCCTGAACCGAATCTGGTATGTTCCTTAAGTAAACCGATTGCAAAATTCTTTGTCTCTTAGAGAAAATTTGTGTATTTTCAGGAAAATCTCGTTTTAGGTTGGGCTTAGATTAAAAACCCATTTATTTTACTTAGAAATCATTTAGCTATGAAAAAAAAAAACAATTTAAGGTTGATTATTATTAAAATAAATATAATTGAACTTAATTAAAAATAATGCGTAACATTATAAAGTAAAAATAAACAGAAGTAAAGAAATTCAACTTGGGCCTTATGGCCTTATTACATCAATCAAAAACCAAAAATAAAATTGAAGTACTTAATAAAAATAACAATCCCAAATAATAAAAGTTTTTCCTTGCTATGCATGGCCACCTTTAGCTCCTGCCGACCTGGTCCATTATTGCTCATTACCTGAAAAATGGTCCCACAAAGGCGTGAGTTAACCGACTCAACGTGCACACAATACTAACATTCAATAAATCAGGCATACAAGTTCATATCAAGTTCATATTCATATACAATTAAATGATGCAACCCAAACCTAAGCCTATTTGTCCATCCGCTACACACCACCCGTACCTGCCAATCACACCGTGGGGACTACTAAGTCAACCCTCCATCCGCTACACACCATCGAAGCGATCATTTGCGATCGACGTGCTCATCGCTTGCGTATAATATCGTGGCATAGCCACCAGATAATTGTGTCAATAGACACCATTTTCAGATAATGTAACCGAAGTTACCAAATTCAGATAGTGTAACCAAAATTACCATGTTCAAATTGTGTGACCGTAGTCACCATATTCCGTTGGTGAGACCGAAGTCAACACCTTCTTCCCCTTTCACATATAGCCCGAAATGCCCCACATATTTATCATGCACAACATACTTATTTTTCTCATTCATATTACTATTCACATGTTAAGAATATAACATATTCATGATCCTATCAGAAGTAGGAAATGTACCTGAGTACTTTTTGTACCACATTAGGGCATATAGCCACATTCACATTCTTATGCATATTCATATAATTAATAATTGCCATATAACGTATTAAAGTTTAGTATGGGTACACACCTGATTCGCTTAATAGGTTCCTTGAAATCCCGAAGAGAATCGACCACAGATTTAGATCTCAAATCCTATATAAGTTAATCACTTTAAAAGACCATTCGGCCACTTTTCCAAATACAACTAGGATTTGTATTACTTACCTTGTTGCCGAATTGGATTGATAATCAAATCCCGAAGATTTGTGTTCTTCCCTTGAAATCGGCTAACCATTAAATCCATTGATTTTGTTAGTCTCTGATTTAAAACAAATAGATCTAGACATTTAAGAGAGAACCTTGGCGATTACATAATGTTTACTTACCTCAAATCCTTGAATCCCTGATCTCTCTTCCTGATTAGTGAAATTCCTTGAATCTAAAATCCCGATATTCTTCTTTAATAATCGGTCAAGAGACAACGAAGAGATTATTCCTAGATCTCGATTAGAAGAATTAGAAGAACAAAATTGATTGTTCTTACCTTAATACCTTAGTCGATTACTTCCTTGCCTAGAGCCACGAGAGATCTGGCTATGGACTATTAATCGTGGATCAAAAGAAAAGGGTTTTGGCTTGACAGATGAAGAAAAGAGAAGAAGAAAAGATGAAAAGAGATTTGTGAGAGAGGTGTGTTTGCTAGGAATTTTGGCAACACTAGAAAAAAATGAGAGAAAATCCTTTAATTCTCCTTCTTTAGCCGAAATTATCAATATGAGAGTCCCTTGCTTGCCACTACTCCTCTTATGTGATAATATTATCACCTTATTTAAAATAAAAGTGTTTTATCCATCATTTATCTCCTCAATAATCAAATTTAATAAAAATCCTTTATTTATCCCTTATTATTCACATATTTATGGAATTAAAACACCTCCTTTTCTAGAAATCTTGTGCCGTCCACCCTTAGCCTTGGAAGCAAAAATAAAACCTTCATTATTTGCTTCCCAAGTGACTCGAACTCAGTGCCCAACACCTTGCATGTGGCGCCATTTCTCTAGGCCCTAAGTGACATCTTGAGCCACTTTTCCAAGCTTTGTTTGTGTGTCAAATTTTACCAACTTTTACTTTTAAGGCCCTTTGCCTTAATTTCCTATTTTAAACTTTAAAACTTGACATTTCTCGATTATTTCTAAGTTTCCTAAATTTTTCGATCGGCTCTGTAACTTGCCATTTTTCTTACATTTCCAGGTTTCCAGAAATATTTACTTTCCGTTTTTGGAAACATTTCCAAAAATGTTCAGGTTTCCAAAAATGTTCAAGTTTCCAAAAATGTTCAGGTTTCCAAAAATGTTCAGGTTTCCAAAAATGTTCATTTCCATTTCCATGCATTTCTAGGTTTCCAAAATATTCAAAAATTTATTCATAGTACTTAAGACTTGTCATTTCGTACAATAAAACCGAAAATGCATAGGCCCTTGTCAGGACGTTACAATATTAGAGGGTCCTTAAAGGATGAAATTGAAAATGGTTTTAAAAGAGAAGCTAAAAATTGAAAGTTATGGCTATTTTGGTTTAGGGACTAAATTGAATAAAACATAAAATTTTAAGGGCATATGAAAGAAGAAATTATATAGGTTTGTACATATCGTGGCATAATTTGAAAATGCTTGATTGTTTAGATCAAGAATTGGATCAATCTGAAGATTATCGGGGAAAACCAAAATTATTGATTAACCCGTGGAGGTTCAACTTGTTTGTTGATTTTTCCAGGTAAGTTCATATGGTATAAAGTATTTAAGGTATTATGTATTTGAATTGTGTATGTATGTTTGATTGTGGGTTGAATTGTGGTAAATTGGTATAAAAGGTGAGAATTGGACTAAATTGTAAAATGATGATTATAATTGAAAAAGAGGCCCATGTGAACTTAGTAAAGGTTAGGATATGATTGGCATGCCAATAGGTTTTTTGCATGCTTATACAGGATTGGTTACAGATTTTACCAAAATCTTACTTTTGTTGCAGACTCGAAGATACACGTGACACAAGTTTAGGCTGGACTGGTAATCTAATGTGGTTTTAAAGGTTTAGCCCGAATGGTTAACCGAACATGTACATGTATTCACCTTCGGTAAGCAATCGGACGTGTCTTATAAAGGTTTAGCTTGGACTGGTAACTCAACACGGATATATTTAGTTCAGACGAGCAGTTGGTGTAATGGAGATACCTATGTATCCAAATTCGTTTACTAGGGTTCATCGGACAAAACAATTAAAGTGAAAATGAAAAAGGGAAATTACATGATATGAACTTAGTGTCCAAATGGACAATTGTTAAATTGAACATGAGTATGGTATTCAAATGTTGAAATTATCATATATATATATACATGATTGTAACATTCCTTAATTGAATTAGCTTTGAGTTTGGTTAAGCAAATGACTTGAGTTGGCATGTTATGTACTTGTGATTTCATATGATTTGATTATAAGTAAACACTCATCTTGTTTGCCACAGCCCGAAAATCGAATTGGAAGAAATTGGGTTAGTGAAACCAAGAGTTGTCATGCTCTGAATTTTGAGTTACTTCAGTGGTTTAGTGCTTTGGATGTGTGTGTTCGAGTTCATAAATTCAAATCTCACTTTTGGAATTTTTTTGTATTTTTTTCTTAACTTCTATTCTTGATCATCTGGCATAAGTAATATTTTCGCTCAACTTATGACATGAACGAGCCTGTTGGTTAGGTGGTAAGGTGTTTGCTAGCTTACCCTAAGGTCTTGTGTTTGAATCATGTGTATACAAAGTGGAGATGATTTTTGTTCTGAATTTAGAAGAAAAAGCTGATGTGGTTAATATGTGGAAGTTAGTGGGGTAGTTTAAAAGTTAGTGATGAGGGATTTCCTCCCCATTTTCCTCACACGTCTCCCACACTCTCTCCCTCTCTCTCATTTGGTGTCTCTTTGTTTCTTTTGTCTTATTTTCCCATTTTTTTTTGTTTGTTACTTTCTTTTCACTTTAGTTTTTCTTATTGTGGGAACTGTGGGTTTTTTTGCCATTTTTTTCTCTGTTGTCCTCTTTTCTTGTTCGTTCTATTTCCTAATTCTTCTCTCAAACAATCCATTTCCTTTCTTTTTGAAGACGTCTTTTGTAAGGTACTATGGTTGTTTATTCCATTTGTTGTTGACTGTTCCTCTTCTTTTTTTTTTGTTCTTTTGTTGGTAACTGGTTGTAGTAAATTCATTTTAGTAGTATAATTGGTCTTATTTTGCTTGGTTGGGTAGATTTTTCGATATGGTGATTAATGTAAGCATTGCTTGTTTTGTTGTTCTGATAGGAGAATTTTGTAGGGCATTCAAAGTTTTTTCAGCGAGTTCGGGGATTTTGTTGTTCTGTTTGGGTGAGTAATTAAGTGCCTTGAAGGGGGTTGAGTCGTGGTGTTAGGATCACTTATTTGATGGTTGTGCTCAAATTGATAAATTGATTATTGGTGTTTAAAGCTAATTGGTTCATTTTAATTGATATTTTAGGGTCTAGAGGTGTACCGCATCATCGTCTTTCATAATTAGTAAGGTATGTAATGAAAACATGAGAAAATAGTGACCGACGAAAGCAAAAAATTGAGGCTATAAACGCCACACGGTCGTGTGCCAGACTGTTGGCCACACGGACATATATAGGTCATGTGCCAGGCTGTGTAAGCCACACGGTCTAAACCAATTGGGTTGTGTAGGCCACATAGGTTGGCCAGTTAGGTCGTGTGGGCCACATGAGCTTGTTGGCCCATTTTTTACAAAATTTCACCTAGGCTCGTTGACTTTGAAATCCATAATAAAACTTTTCATAGGGCCCGTATTGCTTAATTAGGGCTTGAGAACAAGGTATCTGTTAATTTGGTTCTGTGTATGATGTGTTTAAAATATGTGCAATATGTTTGCATGATCCGATACTGTTAGTTCTGATGGTATGTTCTAATTTGCTAAGTTTGTATATGTGTGTATGATATGCGATTGTGTTATTTCGTATTTTTGAATTAGCTATATGACCATGCATTTGAAATTGTGGCGATTCTGGTTATGGTGATTTGTATTTCTGATACATCTATCTACAGAGCATGAAATCACATGCTTAATGGTTTCTGTTTAGAAAATGAAAGCATGTTCGACATGTTTATCATTCTGTTCAGTTTATGCATGCCATGTCACATTGCATGGGGTTGGAATATTATGGTACGAAGAAAGTTTTGGTAGCTTAATGATCTACCTTATTTGGTGGTTTATCCACATTTTCTATTCTGGAAGCTAGGCTGCAACATAATGGCTTGACCACATATATGATTTGGTAGTTTTAACTGCAATTTTTGGTGGCATTGTCCACGATTATCTGTTGGTGTGATTTTGGATGGACGAGTTATGAGGCACTCTATTTTGGTGTGTAGCGAAGTTGAGTAGGAAGTTTTCTGGAAAATTTGCATTATATCTTTTTTTGAAAAATACCACATTGGCATGTTCATGCATCATCAGTTTTGTTTAATTGATCGATATGAAATTCTCTGGGATACTCTGATTTGTATATTGTGATTGCATGTTTCATATTTGACTTTCGTTATACACTGGGCTCTATACCTCACCCATTTGTTTTATTTCTGACATTTCAGGTAATTAGTAAAATTTAGCACTGGACGACGTGCGGGAGGTAGGATTATTTTCAGTTTATTGATTTGAAGGTTTACGTTTTAATTATTTTGGTTTCTAAACTTGTTCAGACTTTTGTTTTTAGCTTTTTGTTCTGTTTGTTTGTCTTCGAGTGTTTTAACATGACACTGCGAAACCACACGGGTTAACGACTAAAAAAATTTGGTTTTCAAATTAAAACTATGTAAATTTTCAGCTGAAAAATTAAGTGACCTCTAAAGTGTTTTTTTTTTGAAAATAATAAAATAGTTTTAACATTTGTTTGCCTTCAAGCTAGAAAAGATTTTGCCAAAAATAATTACCTTCAAAACCTAGCTCTACATTCAAATTTTGGGTTTGAAACAAGTGATTTCGTACTTAAGTATTTCTATACCTTTGTAAGAATGTGTTGCCATATTTTACATTTTTTGAAAAGCACCTTAAGTTTAACTGAGATGAAAGTTTTTAAACAAGTTGATGTAAGGTTTGCCATATTAGCCAAAATATGCAATTTGTGGTAACTTTTTGTATTTAATTGAAAGCTAAGGTAATTTTTGTTTAATGCTTATAAACTTACTAAGCATTCTACATGCTTACCCCGTTTGTTTTCCCTTTTCCTTGTAGACTGTCACCTTCATTTTGGTTGGCTCCCATCTAGTCAATACAACTCTTTATGCCTTCTCATCAATGGACTTGATGTATGCCTTTATATGTGCTTTTCAATAAGCATAATTGCCAACCTCGAGCATAGGGGGTCTTGATATGGATGAACCTTCCATAGCTTGTTTTTAGCAACAAAATAGATCTCTACTAGCTACTTTAAGTGGTAAACTCTAATACAAATTAAAAGCACGAAACATTTGCTAAAAGTCATACACACCGGTGAAGTGGTACCAATGAAGTGGGCACTCTTTCACCACCAAATATGAAAAATAGTGAACAAACAGAACATAAGGAAGTTGTTTACGCAGTTCGATTTTCCTACATTTACGAAGCCTAGATTAGTAGGAAATATTCAATCTATTCAACAAAAGCAACAAGTGGTCCTAATCTATCACACCTAGTGACAATTTCCCTCCCTTTTGTGCCTTGAAAACTTGATACTCACACCACTAAATTCACCCTTGTGAATTCAACAAGTAAAACCACAACACAAAGGTTTTACTATCAAAATGAACTCATATAATAAGGTTCCTCACAAGAATAGATAAGTGATTAATTCTCTGAGTACATTCACCTATACAAGTCTATCAATTATATAGACTTATTTCGAGACTTGCTTACATATGAAGATCTATCTCAATCCCACTAATACACCAATAAGATAAGTTTAATACATTATAATAATAAGAATCAAGGTAAATATTAACTTTTGGCAACTTAACAAATAGAGTTTCAATCCAATTGTAACAATCCTCACCCGGTTCGACAACAAATTTGAGTAAGAGATGGTACATTTAACATTAAATTCATCACTTAAACTTATTCTTGTTTCATTATAACCGAGGTAACTTATAAAACAAAACATTATCTTTCATACACAATTCACATTATTACTAATAGGAGTAAGTACATGCCAAACTAAGGTCCAAAATTTATATAATAATGGGCTTGAACTTGAAGCTTAAAGAGTGACGTGATCCAAACTAAAGCAGAAATCTTCCAATCTTTATTGATTTTTTCTTTCACCTATGCGTTAAGCTACATGAATAGCTTAGTAAGTACATAATTGAATGCAGTAGCTTACCGATTCATTTATTTAAACATATTTTAAATCATTTAAATTAAAACAAATTAATAAAATACTTATACTATGAAATAGCATAATCTTATTTATTTCATACAACTACTATTAAACTTACAAAGTATTTAGCTAATTTCATTTTTTTTTATTTTGATAATAGAACTCCCAAAATCCTAGGCCAAAACAAAACTCCCGGCCTGTAATGGAACTTTGACAACAGAATTCCAGTATCAACCTGTATACCATGTTCCAAAGAACATGAACTTATCCTAAACAGAATTCTAGTATCCCTTCACCCTACATAACCCTCGTTTCACCAACCTTATTCCCAACCAAACCCCCGATCCCTCATCACAACATAACCATAACCATAACCATAACCATATCATGTATCATTTCATTTATTCATTTTAGTTCCTTGACATTTACATTCGCATATAATCATATACTAACTTTTCAATTTCCTTTCAAGGCATGTATATCTAAACATTTCATTTTAATTTTACATGTACTTTCTTTTCTTTCTTACATTACTAACTTACTTCTTTTTATATATTCATCATTAAATTCATTATACATATTCAAATACCAAAGTATGTCTTGTTCCATAAAAAAAATATTCACTTTCATTCTTACTCACTCATAAATTTTGGCATTCATGACTTAATTCTATTTAAACATAATTACTACAATAAATTAACTTAATCAAATAACTTGTAAAATTCATTCACTATAGTGCACTTTCAAATTAATATCTTATTTAGTTATTTCATACTAAATTTAAATACTCATATATCTAAATTAAGGTAAGCAAACATAAATTCAATTAAGTACTTACCTATTCTCTTCACTTGAACTTAACCTTTCTCTTTTCAATTCAAAGCTTTAGTACTTACCTATTCTCTTGACTTAAACTTAATATTTCTCTTTTCAATTCAAAGCTTTCTTTTCCCTTTGCCAACTTCTTTATCTTTCTCCTTTACTTTTTTTTTATCACTTTCTTAAGCTTTTCCTTCACTTTTTTCTTCAACTAAGCAATTTCCATGATTGAAAACATTTTCATAGTAGTCTAAGATATGAAATTAGGTTATGGTTTTAAGGAAAAACTCAGAAAAATGCATAAGAGATTTTCCTTTCTTTTTCTCTCCTTTTCTTTTTCCCTTTTCTTTCTTTTTTTCTCCCTTTCTTTCTTTCCCTTTTATTTTTGCTGCCTCAAGCTACTATTATTCAACCTTCCAATTGTGTAGAAAATTCTACACTTTTTCTTTTTCTTTCAATTTTATCCTTATATTATCAATTAATCACATTTCAACACATTTCATGCTTAATTGTCATTAATTTTCTCTCCTTTACACCTCGTTGCATGAAAATTTTAATCTCACAATTATGTCTCCAAAAATATATTAATAATGGTAAAATTGCATCTAGACGCCTTTTTCACAAAATGGGAAAATTGGACTTTAGTCTATGCACTTGTCCATTTTATTCAATTTAGTCCTTATTTCGATTTTCCAACTTCACATACCAATATGTGTTCATGTCACATTCGTAAAAAATATTTCTTAAAATTTTTACCATTTTATTAAAACGATAAATTTTCACTTTTAATCCTCCAACTTTCAAAAATTCTCAATTTAATCCTTATCAAATTTTATTATCCATACTTCCTTTCCAAATACTTATTTCACATTTTTTTTTCAAAAACCAAAATTTTGGGGTATTACACAAATCAAATTGTAACACCCCTAAACCGTAACCGTCGTCGGTCTAGGGTTAAGAGGCATTACCGGACAATCAGAAACTTTTACGGACATTTTAAAACATAAATCAACAAATCACATCAAAGTGTCCCTTAAATAGGTCTTCGAGACCTTAAACATGCTTTAGAATAGGGCTGGGTCTAAACCGAACACATACGGAAATTCTCGGAAATTTAAAATTTTTCAAAGTTACAGAGGTCATAAGCCCGTGTGTCTAAGCCGTGTCAAAACAGGGCATACATACTAACTTGTCCACACAGCCGTGGACACGCCCATGTGCCTCACCCGTGGTCGCTACTGACTTGCACCACACGACCAGTCACACGCCCGTGTGTCTTGCCCGTGGTCGAGTCTGACTTGTTTTGAATTACAACCACGAGGGACACGGTCGAGGCACACACCCGTGTGCTCAACCCTGTGGGCAATTATAGGCCATTTTCAAGGCCAAAATGCCACCCACACATTGGGTTATCCCTACAAGCACATACAAGCATATTTCTAAACACAATTGGCAACCAAAAACACACCAAATGGTCGTCATATCATCCCATTCAATCTCATTTCTAAGCATACCAACTTATATACTAAATAGCTCAACCAATTCGCAAATAAACCAAGCATGATTTATCCCCAACTTACCACTTCAACATAACCATCATTCATCAAACACATATACTCACTTTGCATCAATAAGCTTACCATTATCTTGACCATTTCATAACCATGGAATCATACCAAAACCAAACATCATATAGCATGGCTCTTCATTCATTACACAACCATTTAACTAGCCATATCACATGGCTATCCGGATATTTCAAACATAACTCAAGGTAACTAGCCTATACATGCCATGCTTTATATATACATTTTTCAAAAGGGTACCAAAATAAGATTGAGTAGTGTGATGACGATCCTCGACGATTCTCCGAGCCTTCAGTAGCTTTGACTATCTATAAAACAGAGCAAACACACACAAAGCAAGCTTTCAAAAGCTTAGTAAGCCAAAAACAAATAAACTTAATATAAAATGCACATGGCCACGTTGATACAATGATATTAATGTTTCTCATTTGTAAATTCATCACATTTCCTTTGGCTCATTTTTTTTAGCCATTACTTACCGACATTTCATAGCTCAAAATATCACTTTACTCATAACTCATTCAAGCATGTATCACATATTATCACATCAAATCTATACACATATTCACTTAAGTAAGCTCATATAAACACTTACCTTTCATACACATACATAGTGTACCTTCCAAACGTACCTGAATCGTTTATACATTTCCCATAGACATTCATTTCTCAAACTTGCCCATTGAACTATTTGGAAGTAAATAGGATACTTAGAATACTCAGAATAGTCCCACAATGCCAACATCCCAGATGTGGTCTTACATGTAACCAAATATCGATACCACTGTCCCAGACAGGGTCTTACACGAATCAATACGATGCCAATGTCCCAGACATGGTCTTACATGTAAATCTCATATCAATGCCAACGTCCCAGATGTGGTCTTACACGAAATCTCGAATCAATGCCAACGCCCCAGACGTGGTCTTACATGATATCACATATCGGCAACCTATGTCATGGCATATGTAATCCTATCTATTCCTAGGTTCGTACGGGGCTTCTTGAACATTGTTACACTATCGATACTTCCTCGGATTCCACATATTTATCATTCTCGTACGCATTCATCACATTGAGATTTCACATAAATATACATAAATCAATACAAATACATTTATTTGTATATAGACTTACCTCGAATTCGGATAAACGTACAAACTCGACTATTCGATCACTTTCGACTTTCTGCGATCTAAATTTGTTTTCTTTGGTTCTTGATCTATACATATTCAAATTAACTCATTTATTCTCTAATTCATTCAATTCAATCCAAAAACACATAATTAGGGAAATTTACAAATTAGCCCTCATATTTTCACATTATGACATTTTAGTCCCTATTTCACAAAATCACAAAATATACAAAATCTCAATACACCCATGCTTAGCCGAATTCTCTATAGGTCCCTAGAAACCCATATTTTTCATGTATTTCACAATTTAGTCCCTCAAAATATTATTTTCTTAATTAAGTCCAAATTACACAAAATCACCAAAAACTCAAAGACAAAATATGTTAATCTAATACATATCTTTCATAATTCATCTTCAAACATCACAAAACTCATGTGTTCATCAATGGCATATTTCAAAATCATCATCAATTCACAAAATTGAAGCATGGGTTTTGAAGAACACAAAGCAACGGTTACAAGAAACGTAGAAATCATCAAAAACCGAATGAAAACTAACCTTGAATTAAGACTTGTAATGGTCGAATGTAACAAAGCTCAAGCTCTTTCTTTTTCTTTCAAGAATCGGTGGAACAAAGATGAATATGGTGGCTTATTTTAGCCTTTTGTTTTAATTAATAACATATAATTTCCAAATTACTAAATTAACCTTCATTAATAGCATTAAATTTCCACTATCATATGTCCATCTTTGACATTTAAAACATCCAATGGCTAAATAACCACATAAGGACCTCATCTTTGTAAAGACACATCAATTTAGCCATTATTTAATTAGAAAGTTACTTTTACATTTTATGCGATTTAGTCCTTTTTTCAAATTAAGCACACAAACAACAAAATTAATTCACGAAACTTTAGCACATACTTAATCACATATTGCAAGCACATAAAATAATATTAAAATATTTTTATGACTCGGATTTGTGGTCCCAAAACCACTATTCTAACTAGAGTCTAAACCGGACTGTTACAAAAATATCCATGATCCAATGGATTAACTTTGGTAATCCGATTCAATCCAATCTCCAATATATGGTTCCTCAAGTGATATGATCTTCCATAATGGGCTAGATATCATCCATAAAATCAGCACAACCCATATATGTCATTCAATAAATTGCAAACACTTCAAATATGGAAACTTTCTTCTCATTGTTTTGGTGGCTAGGGAGTGGGCACTCCTTTTAGCACCAATTTGTCAGTTTCTTATTTTTCAACAGATGAGTTTCCCAATCAACCTTGATACATTTCCTTGTCTATAGCTCCGTCTTCAATAGCCTCTCCAAGTTTATGGTTATGCTTTATTTGTGTTGTAACCGGCTTGCTTCCAAACATTCTTATTTCTTTAAAATGATATTGGCATACTTTTCTTGTGAAATAAAGATCCCTTATTTAGAATGAGAAACCTCGATCCCAAGGAAATATTTTAACCTTTCTAAGTCATTGATTTCAAATTCTCTAGTTAGACATTCTTATAGGATTTGCTTTTCTTTTTCATTATTCCAAGTCATAGTAATGTCATCTACATAGACTATTAAAGTCATAACTCCCCTTGAAGGTGAGTGTTTGATAAATAGAGTGTGGTCTCCTTGGCTTTGGCTATATCCCATAACTAGCATCACTTTGATAAAGCTTCAAAACCAAGCATGAAATGTCTATTTCAAGCCATGCAAGGTTTTTTTTAATTTGCTTACCTTGTTTTCTTTAATTCCTTCAAAAAAGGTGGAACGTTCATATTTTTTTCCTCCAAGTCTCTATGAAGAAAAGAATTCTTTACATCATACTATTATAACTCCCAATTAAACTTAGCTGCTAATGACAACAAGATCTCATCGTGTTCATTTTGCAACTGGTGCGAAAGTTTCCTAATAATATGTGACACCCCAAAACCCAGCCTAGAAGTCGAACCAAATCTCGGATGTTACATTGACCATCGAAGTAATCTAAAAGCAACTTACAAAAGAGAATTATGTAACATCCTGGAAAGGGCCTATGCATTTTCGGTTTAATTGTACGAAGTGACATGTTTTATGTACTAAGAATAAATTTTGAATATTTTTGGAAACCCGAAATGAATGAAAATGATTTGGAAATGAACATTTTGGAAACACGAAAATGTATGGAAATGATCTGAAATGAACATTTTGGAAACTTTGAAAATGTATGGACATGATTTAGAAATGATTCAAAAGAGGAAAGTGAACATTTAGAAACTTGGAAATGTAAGGAAATGTCAAGTTTACAGAGCCAACGAAAATTTTTGGAAACTTAGAAATGACTTAGAAATGTCGAGTTTTAAGGTTTAAAAGAGGAAATTAAGGCAAGGTGGCCTTAAAAGAAAAAGTTGGTGAAATTTGACACACGAACAGGCTTGGAAAAGTGGCCTGAAGATGCCACTTAGGGCCTTTGGAAATGGCGCCACATGCAAGGTGTTAGGCCTGAGTTCGAGTCACTTGGGAAGTAAATAAAGGAAGTTTTATTTTTTGCTTCCAGAAGCCTGAGGTGGATGGCACAAGCCTTCTAGAAAGGAGGAGTTTTATTTTCATAAATATTCGATTAATAAGGTGATAAATAAGGGATTTAATTTGGATTATTTTTGAAGAGATAATAAAGGATTATTCTCTAATTATTTTAAATTAAGGAGATAAACTTATCAATAAAGAAGAGTGGTGGCCAAGTAAGGGACTCTAGCTTAGTAATTTCGGCTATAAAAGGAAAAGAGAGGCCATTCTGCATTATTTTTTTGTTCTTTGAAAGCCTCTGCCCAATTCTCTTCACCAAATCTTCTTCTTCTTTTATTTTTGCCAAGCCGAAATACCTTGTGTTCTAGCCGAATCCTCCATCTCTATTCTTCATTCTCTTTTATTTCTAATCCCTCCAAAAGCCGAAAGTTGTGAGAGCATCATTTAGCCATAGCCGAATCTCTGAAGGTTGCAGTGAAGGTGCAATCGATTTCTTCAAATAAGGGTAAGATCCAAGTTTGGTTTCCATTCTTTTATATTTTAGACTTATCGAAATTTAGGGACTAATTCCTATTATTTATCTTGGCCGAATCATGGAAGGAAAGTTTCGGGATTTGGCCCAGAGTCGACTACAAGGAAGGAGAAGTTCTTTTCCCGAAGGTACACCATAGGCCGCGTGTTCCCTAGTTATTTGGTGAATTTCGAGATTTAAAATATCCACAAGGTAAGTGATTATAAGTTTCGGCTAAGGCCTATTTTAGTATTTAGATTTATTTCAAAAGCCGAAAACTAACCCGATAGGAGTTTTGGAAGTTAGTCGATTTCAAGGGTGAGCATCACAAAGATTCGGGACTTGATTCTTAAGTCAATCGGCAACAAGATAAGTTTTAGTGTACTAATCCTACTAGGATTAGATTTATGGCCGAATGGCTTTTTATTAAATTAGTAAGTGATTAATCAATGTAGGGATTAAGGATCTAAGCATTAGATGGAAATTTTAAGCAAATCAGGTGTGTACCCCACACTATCTTTTAATACGATGTATGGCTTAAACTTGTTATATGTTCTAATATGAAAATATAAGAATGTGGCCAATGTACCATGTTATGGTACAAAGTACTCAGGTACGTTTCCTACTCCTACTAGAATTACGAATATGTTATATTTAACATGTGAAAAGTGACATGAATGTGAATTTAAGTATGATATGCATAATATGAATAATATGGGGCATTCAGGTTATATGAGAAAGGGAAAGTGAATGTGGTGACTTCGGTCTCACTATCTGAATGTGGTGACTTCGGTCACATTATCTGAATGTGGTGACTTCGGTCACATTATCTGAATGTGGTAACTTCGGTTACATTAGCGGAATGTGGTGTCTCATGACACAATTATCTGGTGGCTATGCCACAAATTTTATATGGGCAATGAGCACGTCGACTGCAGCGACTGCCTTCGATGGTGTGTAGTGGATGGAGGGTTGACTTAGTAGTCCCCACGGTGTGACTGGCAGGTACGAGGGTGTGTAGCGGATGGACAATTAGGTTTAGGTTTGGGAATGCATCATAACTTGTATTCATTGTTCTGAATGTGTAACTCTTGTATGCCTAATTCTATTATGATTTAGTGTTGTGTACACATTGAGTCTGTTGACTCACCCCGTTGTGGGAACATTTTTCGGTGATGATCGATAATGGACCAGGGTCGGCGGAGCTTAAAGGTGGCCATGCACAAAGAAGAAATTTTACGATTTGGACTTTTATTTTTACTTAAGTACTTTCAATTATTTGGATTTATTTGATGTAATAAGGCCATAGGGAACTATTTTATTTTTTATTTATTTTATTTATTATGTTTACAAATTTTTACCAATTAAAGTTTAAGTAAAATTTCTTTTAAAATAAACCCTAAATTTTTTGTCACCTTAAATAAATGGATTTCAATGTAAGATAAATTGGTTTTCAACACAACCCCAACCCAAACAATATTTTTTTTTAAAATCGCACAAGTTTTTCCTAAATAACAAAAGAATTTTGAACCGGTTTACTTGAGGAACATACCAAATCTGGTCAAGGCTCGTGGGCGGGGTTTGGGGTGTTTCATTTGCCTTCCGCTACACACCAATTTGCGGTCTTAGGTCATCGCATTCATGGTCTTAGGTCACCACGTTCAGATTACTGTGGTCTTAGGTAACCACTTTTCAGATTTCACGGTCTTAGGTCACCGTGTTCGTGGTCTTAACTGAAACACCCCACACCCGGCCCACGAGCCTGAACCGGATCTAGTATGTTCCTTAAGTAAACCGGTTTCAAAGTTCTTGTTACTTCGAGAAAATTTGTGTAATTTTTAAAATATATCGTTTTGGGTTGGGCTTAGGTTGGAAACCCATTTATTTTATTTGAAAATCCAATTAATTAAGGTGACAAAATAATTTAGGGTTTATTTTTAAAGAAATAATTTTACTTGATCTTTAATTTAAAATAATTCGTAACATAGTAATTAAAAATAAAAGTAAAGAAATGTAACTATGGCCTTATTACAAGAAGTAAAATCCCAAAATAAAATTCCAAAGTACTTAAATAAAATTAAAGTGTCCATATTGAATAAAACTTCAAGTTGAGCATGGCCACCACAAGATCTACCGTCCCGGTCCATCACTGTTCATCACCTGAAACATGTTTCCCACAACGGGGTGAGTCAACAGACTCAATGTGTAACCAACACTAAAATTCAATAGATCGAGGCATACATGTTCATATCAAACACTTATTCATACAATGATAAGCGGTAATGATGCAACCCAAACCCAAACCTAGATGCCATCCGCTACACATCCCCGTACCAACTCGCACACCGTGGGGACTACTAAGTCGACCCTCCTCCATCCGCTACACACCATCGAAGCGCCATTGCGATCGACGTGCTCATCGCCCATATAAAATTTGTGGCATAGCCACCGGATATAATTGTGTCAAGAGACACCAGATTCGTATAATGTAACCGAATTTACCACATTCGGATAATGTGACCAAGTCACCACATTCGATATAGTGAGACCGTAGTCATCACATTCACTTCCCTTTTTCATATATCCCGAATGACCCATATTATCCATATCATGCATATCATACTTAAATTCACATTCTTATAAAGTTTCACATGTTATAAATAACATATTTCATAATCCTAGTAGAAGTAGGAAACGTACCTGAGTACTTTGTACCATAACACGGTACCTTATCCATATGCACATATTACATATTACCCTAATCATATTAAAAGTTAGTGTGGCATACACACCTGATTCGTTTAACGAAGTCCTCGAAATCTCGAAGAACCGATCTACTGATTTAGATCCTTAACTCCTATATTCGGCCAATCATTTAAACACATTAATAAACCTTTTTTGGCTTTAAAACCAAATCCTAGTAGGATTTGTATACTGAAAACCTACCTTGTTGCTGATTGACTTATGAATCAAGTCCCAAAACTTTGTTGTATTCCTTCTTGCATTCGGCCAACATTAAAACACATCATAAGTTAGTTTCGACTTTTGGGAATAAATCCAAATACTTAAATTAGGCCTTGGCCGAATGTCTTAAACACATACCTTTGTGATCTCAAATCCTGAAAAGTATCCTTGCTTTCCTAGGGATGTCGAAATTCCTATAATCACATGTTAGGTTTAATCTAACATTAAAACTTAAAACAAGACCTTTGGATCTTATAGTTTCTTACCTTAGATCCCGAAATATTCCTCCTTGTAGTCGACAGTTGTAGAAACCCGAGAGATCCCCTTAATACTTCAGTCGACTACTTCCTTGCTTAGATTCACAGGGAGATTAGGCTATGGCTTCTAATGGAGAGGAAAATATTTGGCTAGGTTCCAACAATTACTTAATTTCGGCTTGACAAAAGAAAAGAAAAGAAGAGAGGAGAGCACTAAGAATTTGGCAGAGAGAGGAAGAAGCAAAAATTGATGAGTAGCCCTCCTTCCTTCCTTTTATAGCTAAAGTTATCATCTAAGGAGTCCCTTACTTGGCCACCACTCCTCTATCTGATAACTTTATCCTTTAATTATCATAAATAAAAGAGTTTAATCCAACATTTATCTCTTCAAAATAATCCAATTTAAAAATCCTTTATTTATCACATTTTTAATCGAATATTTATGAAAATAAAACACCTCCTTTCTAGAAGCATGTGTCGTCCACCTCAATCTTCTGGAAGCAAAAATAAAACCTCCTTTATTTGCTTCCCAAGTGACTCAAACTCAGGTCCATTCCTCTTGCATATGGCGCCATTTCCATAGGCGCTAAGTGACATCTTCAGGCCACTTTTCCAAGCCTGTTTGTGTGTCAAATTTCACAAACTTTTTCTTTTAAGGCCACCTTGCCTTAATTTCCCCTTTTAAACCTTAAAACTCGTCATTTCTAGGTCATTTCTAAGTTTCCAAAAATTTTCGACCGGCTCTGTAAACTTGACATTTCCTTACATTTCCAAGTTTCCAGAAATGTTTACTTTCCATTTTTGAATCAGTTCCTTACATTTCTAGGTCTCCAAAAATGTTCATTTCCATTTTCATTTCCATGCATTTCTAGGTTTCCAAAAATGTTCCTTTCCATTCCCATTTCCATGCATTTTCAGGTTTCCAAAAACGTTAAAAATGTATTCATAAAACTTAAGACATGTCATTTCGTACAATTAAACCGAAAATGCATAGGCCCTTTCCAGGATGTTACAGTTCTACCCCCTTAAAATAATTTCGTCTTCGAAATTTCCTAACTAAAATAATTGAGGGTATTCTTTGTCGCATTGTCTCTTCGACTCCCACGAAGCTTCTTCCGATCCATGATTGCGCCATAACACTTTGACTAGAGGAACTGACTTCCTTCATAGTACTTTCACATCACGTTCCAAGATCCGAATCGGCTCTTCCTCGTAGGATAAGTCTGGCCTTAGCTCCACCTCTTCAACAGGTACCACATGAGATGGATCCGATCGGTAGCGACGTAGCCTGGATACATGGAATACGTTGTGCATCTGCTGCAACTCTGGTGGCAACTCCAATTGGTATGCCACTGGCCCAACTCGCTTCAGTACTCGATAGGGCCCTATAAACCTTGGGCTTAACTTCCCTTTGCGATCGAACCTTATAACCTTCTTCCAAGGCGAGACTTTCAGGAACACTCGGTCTCTAACTTCAAACTCTATTTCCTTCCGCTTGAGGTCAAGCGTCACGACTTACGCCTTATCGAGGCTTCCTTCAACGCGCACGCGAATTAACTCAACATTCTCTTCAGTTTCTGCCACTAACTCAGGACCCAAAACTCGACGTTCTCCTAACTCAGTCTAACAAGTAGGTGTTCTACACTTCCCATACAATGCTTCATATGGTGCCATCCGAATGCTAGCCTGATAGCTGTTGTTGTAGGCGAACTCAGCTAGAGGCAAGTAATCTTCCCAACTTCTTCGGAAATCCATCACATAGCCTCTCAGCATATTCTCCAACACTTGTATAACTCGTTCAGACTGCCCATCTTATTGTGGATGAAAAGCCGTAGTGAAGTCCAACTTAGTGCCTAAAGCTTGATGAAGTGCCTTCCAAAACCGAGACGTAAACCTTGGGTCCCTATCGGAGATGATCGATACTGGTACTCCATGTAACCTTACAATCTCCGCCACATATAACTTGGCTAACTTCTGAAGAGAATAGTCGACTCTCACCGAAATAAAGTGTGCGGATTTGGTCAAACGGTCCACTATCACCCATACCGAGTCCTTCTTAGTAGGCGTAAGGGGAAGCCCACTAACGAAGTCCATGGTAATTCTCTCCCACTTCCATTGTGGAATTTCGATTGGTTGAAGCAATCCTGATGGGACTTGGTGTTCAGCCTTAACTTGCTGACACGTCAGACATTTTCCCACGAATTCAGTAACTTCTTGTTTAAGGTTAGACCACCAAAATTGTTCCCTTAGCTCTCTATACAGCTTACTGCCTCCGGGATACATAGCATAAGGGCTACCATGCGCCTCCCGAAGAATCCTTTGTCTTAACTCCTCGTCCTTTGGCATACAGACTTTTCCTTTGTAGCACAATACTCCTTCATCATTGACGCCATAATCCTTTAATTCTCCGTTCTGTACTTGCTGTAACTTAGCACTTAGGTCCTTATCAGCCAACTGTCCCTCTTTCACTTCTTTCAGCCATGTGGGCTTGACTTGCAACTCTGCCAACAGGCTTCCATCATCATACAACTTAAGTGAGCTAACAAAGCCCTTAGATCCGACACAACCTTTCTACTTAGGGCATCAGCTACCACATTCACCTTGCCCGGATGATATTCTATCGAACAATCGTAGTCTTTCAACAATTCCACCCACCTTCGTTGCCTCAAGTTCAACTCCTTCTGAATCAACAAGTACTTAAGACTTTTGTGGTCTGTGTAGATAACTGACCTTTCTCCATAAAGGTAGTGCCTCCAAACCTTAAGGGCGAAAACCATTGCTGCTAGTTCCAAGTCATGAGTTGGGTAGTTAACCTCATGAGGCATTAACTGCCGAGACGCATAAGCGACCACTTTTCCATCTTGCATTAGTACACAGCCTAACCCCGTATGCGAAGCGTCACAGTACACCACAAAATCTTTTCCTGCCTCCGGCTGAATTAACACTGGAGCTTCCGTCAACACCTTTTTAAGCTTTTTAAAGCTCTTCTGCTGCTTATTAGTCCATTCAAAGGGTACTTCCTTCCTTAGCAACTTTGTCAAAGGTGCCGCTATAGACGAGAACCCTTCCACAAACCTTCTGTAATAGCCTGCCAAACCTAAGAAACTTCGAATTTCAGCCATAGACCTAGGTGGTTTCCAATCCAACACTGCTTCGATCTTCTTAGGGTCCACTCTTATTCCCTCTGCGGATACCACATGTCCTAAGAATGCCACCTCCTTAAGCCAAAATTCACACTTGTTGAATTTGGCATAAAGCTTCTTTTCCCTTAACAGTTGCAGAACAACTCGGAGATGTTCATCGTGCTCCTCTTCAGACTTAGAGTACACCAAGATATCATCGATGAACACAACGACGAACCTATCTAAATAGGGTTGGAAAACCCGATTCATTATGTCCATGAACGCGGCTGGAGCATTCGTCAACCCAAATGGCATCACCACAAACTCGAAATGGCCGTATCTTGTCCTAAAAGCGGTCTTATGGATATCAGCCTCCTTCACCTTCAACTGATGATATCCCGACCTTAAGTCGATCTTTGAAAACACTGCGGCCCCCTTCAGCTGATCTAACAAGTCATCGATCCTTGGCAAAGGATACTTGTTCTTAATGGTCAGCTTATTCAACTGACGGTAATCTATGCACATACGCATAGTACCGTCTTTCTTCTTCACAAATAGGACCGGTGCTCCCCATGGAGAAACACTGGGTCGGATGAACCCACGATCCAATAACTCTTGGATTTGAGCCTTAAGCTCCGCCATTCGGTATGGAGCGATTGACACAGGAGCTGTTCCCGGTAGCAAATCTATTCCAAATTCCACCTCCCTACCTAGGGGTATTCCTGGTAGTTCCTCTGGAAATACATCCTCAAAGTCCTTGACCGTTCTAACTCTGCTAACACCTTCTTCCTTTCCACCCAACGCACTTACGAAGGCTAGGAATGCCTTGCACCCTTTCTTAACCATTTTCTCCGCCTTCAGCGCCGAAACTACGTTAGACAAGTAGTTCCTCCTTTCTCCAACCATTACTACTACTTCATCCTCCGAGGTCCTTAGTTCCATTCGTTTAGCTGCACAATCCAAACGGCTCGGTGTTCTACTAGCCAGTCCATTCCAAGTATAAGTTCAAACTCTCCGAAGGGTAACTCCATTAAGTCAGCCCGAAAGTTCACTCCCTGAATCTCTAGGGGTACATTCCGAAAGATCTTATCTACCACTACAGTTTGGCCTAATGGGCTTACTATAGTCATCTGCCTATCAGAGAGTTCAGAGTCTAGGTCTAGTGTTTCCACTACACTATATGCAACATATGAATGGGTCGAGCCCACATCAATTAGAGCAAAATAGGGCTTGTCAAAAATAAAGAACGTACCGGTTATAACATCCAGCGCGTCTCCATCTTCCCTCCGGCGAACCGCATAAACCAAACCCGGTTGCCTTGCCTCAGTATTAGCAGCACCTCTGCCCTGTACTCCACGCCCTCTACTAGCACCGTTACCTCGATTACTCGAACCACGACCTCGTTGAGGCTGCTGTCCTCCTCTACCAGCCTGACTAACATTCTGAGCGGCTGGTCGACTTTCATCTGGTTTCTTAGGACAATCCTTGAGCATATGGTCTTTGGACCCGCACCGAAAACATCCTCCCGTCTTTTTCCAGCACTCCCCTAAGTGCTTCTTTCCACAATGCTCACAAGGACGATACTGCCATCCTGTACCAGCTTGCTGATTTCGCGGCCCATCAATTCTAGGCCTCTTATGAACCTTTCCAGATGGTCCAAAACCTCTTTTGCGCTTATTCCTATCCACAGCCTGCTTGGTAAAATCCTTAATTCCCTCGGCCACCTTGGCCTTTTCTACCAAAGCAGAGAACTCCTGCTCCTGATGCGGTGCTATCAGCGATCTCGAGATCATTCTCATCTGTCCTTAAAATGGACACGGTGCTCATGCTCGATTGCCACTACTCCTCGAGCATAGCGGCTCAACCTCGAGAATTCGACTTCATATTCCGCAATGCACTTGCTCCCTTGCACCAGCCCCAGAAAAGCCTTTCTTTGCTCATCTGTATACCAGGTTCCCACATATTTCTTCTGAAATGCTTCCTTAACATATTCCCAGGTCAGATCCTCAGCCGTGGCACCATCCCAAATAGTTAACCACCACTGATACGCTTCATCGCGTAACAGTGCCACCATCCCTTTCAACTTTTCCTCAGGGGTCAAATCAATCTCATCCATGATGTGCTCCTTTGCTTCCAACCAGTACTCAGCTGTATTGGGTGCCACTCCAAATACTCCTCGAAACATTTCCACTCCATTAGCTCGGAGCCGTTCCGGCACAGACTTACGTGTTCCTGAATTTCCACCTGCACCAGCCACCAATTCCAACACTCGCAGCACAACCTGCGACACAGCATCTTCCCCCGTCTGAGCTTGTTGCTCAACACCAACAGCTAGGGTTGTGGTGGCGGTGGTATCTCATTGTCAGAACCTTGACCCGATCTAACGGGTTCTGACACAGTCATCCTTCCTCTACCTCGTCCATGACGACCACGTCCTCTAGAGCTCATTTCTAACATCGGAATCTGATTAAGAAGTTTTATGAATTAGTCATTGTTCCACTTGTTTACCCGCGAATGAGTTTCATGACAGAGTTTTGGGAGTGGTTCTTTCGTATTCATACATGCACACAGTCTTTCCATTCATTCATTCATCCATCAAACAAGTATGAACTTCCGTTCATTTAGAGAAAAGTTGTAGTTTCCATTGCTGTTGCTTTCCCACTACCCAGGGGTATTTTCGTAATTTTGTCCTACAAGGGTATTTTCGTAATTTTTTCAAAAGAAAAAGGCCCTTGGTGATTTTGTCACAAAGTATTTTAGTAATTTCAAATTCTCGGGGTATTTTGGAAAAATTTTGAAATCTGGGGGTATTTTGGTAATTTTAGACCTCAGGGGTATTTCGGTAATTTTTCACAATTGGGATAAATTTGTAAAGTTTAATAAATCAGGGATATTTCAGAAGTTGCAAAATTTGGGGGTTCTTTTTGAGAATTGTACTTTCCAAAACGGTGATGTTTGCAAAAATTTGAAAATCAGGGTCTTTTTGGTAATTTTTTTTGTAAATTAGGGGCAATTTTGTAAATTTTCCAAAATCAAGGTATTTTTGATAGTTTGCAAATTAGATTTTTTGAGCATTTAATTGAAAATATTCGGTTCAGGCTCGTGGGTCGGGTCTGGGGTGTTTCAAATTATTTAAAACTCATTGCGAATACAATTTGCTAAAATCAAACTAAGTCATTTAAAAATTCACACTTTAAAATGATAATTCTTGTATAGCTTCAAAACCCATCAATTTAACCGAATTGTAATATAAAATTTCAAAAGGTATATTGTACGAAAAATATATGTTTTTCTAAAATAAGTAGTAACTTGAAACAATAGCAAAAAAAAACCCAATTAAAAATCGTGCGTGGAATTTCTAAAATGATGTTCAAACTGAAATCACGTAATTTGATGAAAAGACCGAACCAAAACCCATACCACAGTTTGTATAATTGCCTTCCCATTGATCTTAAAACCAACCGTATAAAACTTATGAAAATTTGAACTGAATCAAGTTAAACCAAGCTTTCTGAGACCTCCGATGTGCCTAGCCCGTAGCTTAGTCTTGCGAAATACCTAAAAGAATGAAACTAAAAAGGGGTGAGCTACACAAGCTCAGTGTGAGTCTGAAATCAAAACAAAAGGTAAATGACAAGTAGCGAAGTGCAACTCTGATACATGCACACAGACAGAGTAGGAACAACTTATGTCAACTAGTCAGTCTTACGAGTGATCCGATGACAAATGAAACATAAAGTTATTATTCCAATCACACCCGTACAGAAACACGTCAAACTATTCAAATTATTACATAATTATTTCCATAATCGTATAGACAAACTTATAATCGAATGTGAAATGAATGCAACTGATGAAAAACCCGCCCAACCAACCGAACACCACTTTGAACCACCCTGCACACCACATATGAGCTATATCAAGCCCATCCACCCTGCACACCACATAGGACCATGTTAGGTCCATCCACCCTACACACCTCGTATAGTGGAACTAAGCCACTCAATAATAATATGCAGCTGAGCTGACATATATATCTTGCGGGCATACCGCTATCAGATTATTGTGCAATTTAACTGCCCAGAAAAGTATTCCTTCTCTTTACAACCAATATCCCAAATTTCAATGCAAATGCCAGAGTGCACACAATATGCTAACAGACTCGCAGAACAGAATACATAATCAGTGGACCAATTTCAGAGTCGATATCACTAGTATGCTATTAATAGACAATGATAGCAGAAATACCTCATAACCATTTATCGCATCATCTTAATGCATTACAAAAAAATTAACATACACCCTATGATTGTAAATACACACACAAATCTAAGCTGAAAATAGAGTCCTAAAACACTTACAGAGGCACAACTGAGAATCGGATACACAGATACCTTAAACGGGTAAGTTTAAGACTTAGAGCAAAAGTTTGCAAACCAGGGCCACATGGCTGTGTGCCCCGACCGTGTGGAAGTGCCTAGGCCATGTTGTGGAGACACATGCCCGTGTGACCGGGTTATATGGCCGTGTGAGTAGCCCAAGTAACTCACTGTCCAAAATTGTTAAAATAAAGTGCAGAGTAGACACAGCTGTGTGGCACAAAAAATCATCGAAAACCCTAATTTCTCAACTGTACATGGCCGTGTGGATCGCTTGTGTGCGGCACACGCCTGTGTGGCCATAAAACCACACCGAAATAGGGCAAAAACATGAATTTTCTCAACAACAAATTTCTAACATCAGTAGTTCTAAAAATCCACACCGAAATCAAGAAATCCACCATCATAATAACCCTACTCACCTTAATTTCGGAAACAAACAAGAGATCATCGAATTCCATAGAATCCAATAACAATTCAATATCGAGATTGAATAGTTCATAATACACACCTTAAATTGAAACCCCAACACTAAGAATTGATCGACTCACTCCCACTAAACTGTTCGAAACCTCAAATTCACATAAAAACTCAAAATATAAGACTTCCAATTACACAAAAATATTAACAAAAGTAATTCTTCCATTAATTCAAAAGACAAAACTTACCCAATTTTGAAAGCAATCAAATGAAACACATGAGGAGAATCAACCAACAATGATGACAATAAAACCCAGAATTAATTTGGAGAACTAAAATACAATGGCCAAAAATAAACCAAAAATCAAAAGTGGAAAAAGGAAGAAGAAAATAAAATAGAAATTGACATGCAAGATAGGGAAAAAGAATAAAGTAAAGTGGGTAAAAAATTTTGGTTTTTATTGTCTCTATTTTCTTTTAAAAAAATATAAAAAAATAAAATAAAATAAATAAACAAAACTAAGTTAATTCAAAAAGAATAAAATTAGAACAAAACTTCCTCTTTTCTCACAACGAGATTCAAACACAAGACCAAAGCAAACTAACAACACACTCCACCGGCGAACCAGCAGGCTCATTTTGACATTAAAACACGAAAACAAACTCAACTTCCCAACCTACTCACTGACCATTACTACAAACCTGAAAACTTCTAACCCCAAATTCTGGGGTGTTACAAGCTATATAAGTCTGTGTGTATCCTTTAACAACAAGTCTTGCTTTGTAACTCTCATGGCACCAATTTACACCCAAATACTTTCTTTCCATTTGGTAGATCAACTACTTCCCATGTTCTATTCTTTTCTAAGGCATCCATTTCTCATACTTTTTTTATCAAATACTGGAGACATAATTAGGGAAGATATTGTCACACCCCAAAAGTGACGGATCTAAAAAGGTGAGTAACGTATGTATGTAAACTATGTTGGCACTGTGTTAGTATAACCCACCACACTGTTGACTTGTTGGTGAGTTAGAGTATTGACGCATACCAGTGCTAAAGTATCCGACTGTTGGCAATATCTAATGATTTAGTTACAGGGTATCTTCAAGTGAAGAAAGAAGACGCCCAAGAATGAGTACACATAAGAAAGAGTACACCTTAGAGTTTTAGTTAGGCACAAAGAGGCTACCAAATGTATGAGAATGTTGTAGAAGACTTAATTGTCTTTAAGGCCATGCCATACGTGAGTCATCGCCAAAGTATAGTATACTCGATTTACTTGAGCACTGTCCAAGTTAGTTCTTATGAAGAGATTAGTTGGGAGTTAGTTGAATTGATTTAACCCTCCCCTGACTAGTCAAATAGTAACGAAGATATTCACCGACTTCTCTTTACCTTTCCCTGAATTTTTGTGGGAAAATCAGAAGATTTGGGATAGGTAAGCATCATCACTTATCAAATTCCATAGTAGGGGGACAATAAGTTTATATCTAGTAAGGGAGAAAACATTCTAGATGACTTTACTTTCTACTTTACGTTCTGGTTCTTATTTCTAACCTAAATGTTCTCTTCTTCTTCGTTAAGCTAAAACTATGATTTTGTTTAATCAGTTGAAAAATCAACCTTCTAGTAAGTCTTATAGCTTTGTATGTTACAATTGTTGAGAAGTAAGGATGTAAGAACAGTAGGGTGTGAGTATAAGGCCTTGCTTGGGGGTTGCATGTAGTTGAAACATTAGTAAACAATCTGTAAATAGGGATTCTAATGAAAATTTCATGATCTGGATCAGGGCGGACGATTGAAATGGAAGCTCTGGACTGAGGTATAGGTGCATCTTTGGTGTGTCTCTAAACTTGTCACTTGCATGTTATGTTACAACGATTCTTTGCGTGATTGACGTCCATATAAATAGGCATATCTTTTTGAGGAGTTGTAGTATGCATGTATGTTTGTGTGTTTTCTGTGAAGCACCTGTATGTGTGTATTGAAGTATATGATGTGCTGCATGAATATGACGATTTGTGATAAGCACTCATAGAAAATTATGTATAATCGATATAAACCCGTCCATTATGTTATTTGAGTGATACATGTCCAAAGTCATTTCCCTTCTATTGTCTTTTCTAATTCATTCTTTGTTCTTCATACTTTGCTGCCATTTGCGTTGCTGGACGTTGTGATTAAAATGCTCTGTTTAGAATGATATTTCCTCCGTCAGTAGTTTTTTTTAACTTTAGGTGATGTTGTTCTCATTTCATATGGAAGGTATGGGAGTGTGTGTGTTGTGAGTTTTGATCTAATTAATGGTTTCGGTGTACTTCTAGGAGAAGTTGGTGAAACGCACCATGTTTTTCCAGCAAGTTAGGAGATTTGTAAGACCACTGTTACTATTTGGGTAAGTAATCATATGTCAGAAAGCTGATTATTAGTTTGTTAAGGCTTAGTGTTAGCGGTTGGGGTCGACTTAGTGGCTTAGTTTAAATGTATCATTGCTAAATTGATTGTTTTAAATGTCACTTTAGGTTATGGGATATTCGTTATTCTGTTGGCATCAGAAACAGACCAAATGTGTAACGATAACTTAAAAAAAATGAACAATATGAAGTCAAAAAATTCACTGTCAACGCCATATGGCTGTGTGGGTCACATAGGCTTGGTTAAGTGGGTCGTGTGGGCCATACAGACGCGTTGGTCCATTTTTAGTAAAATTTAGTTAGGGTTGTGTTTTGAAGTGTGGTTTGAGGTCAGTTAATTTATAAGTTTTATTAGGTGATATGTATGATGTCTGTTAAATGAAAATTGTTGTTCTGATATGGTTGCCTAAATTCTAGTGTTGTACCACCTTATAAAATTTGTTATGATATGTAAAATTGTGAGCATCGTTAGCGTGTTTTTTGATTAGGTAAGTTTATGTGTTTATTGATGAGTTATGGTTTGTTCCAATTCTTATGGCATGTGGCATTGTGGCTATTTTGATTAAAGTGATTTGTAACTATTGCAATCTAACATATTTGTTCTACAAAGCATGAAATCTCATGCCTAAGAATTCTGTTAAATATATGATTGCATGTTCAACATGCTTACTGTTTTGAATTTGTATTTGCATGCCATGTTAAATTGCATGGGGTTGGGATAATATGGTAAGGAGGAAGTTTTGGAAGTTTAATGATCTGCATTACCTGGTGGTTTAACTACATATCTGTTTTGGTAGCTTGACTTCAATTATAGTAGATTGACTACACATATCTGTTCTGGCATCTTAACTACAATATAGTGGCTTAACCATATATATCTAATCTACTGCAACTCTAATGGCATTGTCCACAATTATCTATTGGTGTGATTTTGGATGAACTAGTTTTGGGGAACCCTAATTTAGTGTATAGCGGAGTTGGGTAGGGAGTTTTGAAAAAGCTCTGCATTATGTTTTCCGGAAATATTGCATTGATATAACCATGCATGCAAAATTTTACCCATTTGAATTTGATGAAATTCCCTATGATGTTTTGATCTGTTTATCATGTTATTTATGTTTCTTTTTAAGTTAAGTTACACTTTGAGCTTTATAGCTCACCCCTTTTCATTTCACCTTTTCATGTAATCAACAGGTTTAGGAATGGGCGATATTTGGGAACTCTGATTTGTTTTATCGCATAAAATGGTTTGAATTATTAATAATTAATTTTTCTCAAATTTTGATTTTTGGACTAATTTTCGGATTAATTTCGGTTCCGAGTTTTTGTGGTGGTTTTTTGTTATTTAGTTAAAGGTTTCTGCATGATTTCTGTCAATTAAAACAAACGCTTGGTTTTTCAAAATTAAACAAGCTAAAGAATTTTCATCTACAAATTGTAAATGATTTTAACAAAAGTTTCAGTATATGCTCAATCGGAAAAATTATACGTTTTCAGTTATCGAAATCATGATTATCAAATTATCAACTCCGAAATTTCTGCTGTAAAGGTAAGTATCAAATTAAGCGTTTTTTTCTTAAAATAAATAAGTATTGCGCATGGTTTCCTAAAAACATGTAAGATTATTGCTTAAAATAATATGTTCAGATCACACGATTTCCAAACCTAGATTATAGTTTGGGTTTCCAAATGGAAAGCGTAATACCTCAAGAACTAGCCAAAACATGTAGGTCGAGTGTGGGGTGTTACAATACAATTAACCAAACAATGTAATACCTATTATATATCTATTCCATTCAATTGAACCAAATTATTGTTATATTTATTCTATTCCACTAAAGCCCTATTGCATTCTTAAAGAATAGCATTCTATTATGATCTTATTCCATTATTGTGGAACCAAACATGCCGTAAGTGTCTTAAGCGATATATTTTTTTTAATGATTGTTAATACCATATATTATTATATTTGTGATTCTAATTGTGTTGTTTGTATTATTATTATTATTATTATTATTATTATTATTATTATTATTATTATTAAGTTTTAAAAGTTAAAAAAAAGTGTTCCAAAAAAAATGAAAAAAGAAATTATAATTATTTATTATATTATTATTGGTTTAGTATTTGGTACACTGACGATATATTGTTTTAACTCCACAAACTGAATTAAAAAAAATATCATGATCCTATTTTATATATATATATATTAATTTTTTAACATTTTATTATGCCTTATAAAACAATTGTCACCACCTCAACCTTGCTAGTGGAATTTTAACAGTGTACCAAATATTTCTTATTATTATGTGTTGGATGTTTTAATTTTTTTTAAATTACTTGTTTATAAAATTGGCATCAACAAAAAAAATAATATTAAAATTTTAAGTATATATTTTATAGTGATTTCAAAAATGGTGATATGTGGATCTTCACCTTTAAATGATAAAACTTGACAATTTTTTACTTGCTAAAAAAGAATTTTAAAATTTAAAACTTTTTTTACTTTATTTATTTTGAGAATTTCGATAATACAATTTTTGGTTCATGAATTTGATAATTAAATTCATTCTAGTGTGTGTATATATATATATTTACTTTGACATTTGAACTTGCCAAAGTTTGATATCTAAATTTGAAAAATATAAAAATTTGATGATAAAAGACTGAGATTATACTAAATCATCACTTAAAAATTTAAAAAATTATATAAATTTTCAGATGATGTTGTACAATCTTAAGAGTATCATATTCAGTGTTTTAAAAACAGGAACGATTGTAACACCCTAAACCCGACCTGGACGTTACGGCCAAATCTGGCGATGTCACATGGTAGTGTGTTAGAAAACTGTAGCTAGTGTTGAAAAACCGTAACTCTGCTTAAAACATTTTCCATTTAGAATTCCTCATTATCTTTTATTAATTCTAAAATCTTGATTCTTATTCAGTTGTTAGTTTTCAAAACATTATACGTTGCGGAAGCTTTTTAAACAGTTTGTGTCCTTATGGGTATTTTGCTAAACACATGCATTTCTTTTAAAAAAACTCGTATTTTACCTACCTCTAGCAAATATAAAACATAAGAAAAATATAAAATCCAAATTTTATGCAAAAATCCATAGAGGCTTTTATTATAACAAAATACCCCAAATTAAACTTTGAAAACCTAATTAAAAACGAAACAATGAAAAAGGGTCGTGTGGCCATCGTTGAGCCCTTCGCCGCACCGATCCGCCTATGTTTGGGGATTACCTGTACAGTCAAATCAAAAGGGTGAGTTGTCGAAAACTCAGTGTGTAATCCCATATAAAGCAAACAGACGGAAAGCGATCACAGTCTGGGCCTAAGCCCTTTTCCGTATCAGTAAGAATATCAGTTGGGCTTTAGCCTATCTTAGTACAGAAACAGTCATGCGTTTTGGCCTTGGCCCGTTACAGTAACAATAATCAGTACAATAACAAATCATACAATATTCAGGTCCTACCCAGCCAGCCTCTACACTTCATCTCTGTCCAACCCTACATTCCATGTGGGGATATTATCAACCCACCCATCCCTACACTCCAAAAAGTACCGAATGCAGTACTAGACAGTAGTTTGCAGCTGAGCTGCTAGTAAATTAGGCTCGAGGCCTTTCACTTCCTCCGATAAAAATAAACCCTCAACCCAATGCAATGCAATATACAAATATGACATGCTATAAAATAAAATCATGCATGTAATCAGGGCATATAGTGTCAAATCAGTGGAACATTATCATGTTTGTTCATATCAGTCATACAGTCATTTCAGACAGTTAGGGATCTAAGTAAGCTTACCAAACCTGCAGTATGTCCACAGTCGACTCGAGCGACCCGTGCAACCTTAGCAATCAAACAGTGAAAATGGGCCCACAAGCCCATAATGTTTGCCCTGTGACCCACACGGCCCAAAATGGCCTTGGCCATTTGGATCACACGGCCTGGCCCAATAACCCCACATGTTCGTTGTGGTTTACCCATGTGGGCCCACACGGCCCAATTCCATCTTGCCCGTGTATCGCACACGGCCAGCCTCATCGATCACACGACCGTGTTCGGTCACACGACCTACCACACGAACGGCCACACGCTCGTGTGCCGTCGACAGTCTCATTTTTTAGCTTTTCATCGATTACCGTTTTCAGTGTAATAATCACACACCTGTAGTGTTTTCGATACCTAAGCCCTCCTGAACACTTCAATACCTACAATTGACCAATCCAACACCACACTCAATCTTTCTTTACAATAAAACAACAAATCTAGAAACCAACGGACTCCTCTAAAAAGCAATGAACACTTACTGCAAGGTTTCCAATCGACTTGCTAAGAAATAGTACGAAGAGAGCCTCAATCCATATGAAATGCTGCTACCAGAGCCCCATAGTTAGTTTACCGAAAATTACTCAATCAAAACAATGTCAACAACTTACCACTTACCGCACGAGTGGCTAACGTTTGTACAAAAGAGATGAACGAAATGCACTCAGGAGCAAAAGGGGAGAAATAAGGGAAACCAAAGAAGAAAAACGAGAAGAAAGGATAAGGAAAGGCAGAGTTTTGACAATGGGTAGAGATGAAGAACGGAAAAGTATATATAATAAAAGATGAAGCAAGGGAGGGAGAGAGCAAAACGTCAAAAACTTTGAGGGAATTTGGGAACAAACTGATCACTCAATCCTTCAAATTTATCCTAAAACTGTGCAACCACTCCCACTATCCAAATCCCTTAATTTTCTCTCCACACTTCTCACTACACCTCTACCACTTCGGCATTTCAGTTAAGTTCAAACACTTCACGACACCACTTAGCAAAAATAATACTCCAGCAACAGCTTGAACCCAAGACCTCTAACATAATGACACTCCACTTATCCACCAGACCAGCAGGCCCATTCTAACAAGTTTTACCAACATTTATTTATAAGCTTACTGATCAGGGATAGGGGGTTTATTCATTTAAAAACAAAAATTTTTACCACGCTAAGGCTTAAACTTAGGACCTCATTGACACTTCCCAGGACATTTAACCACTGAAGCAGACATATATTTATGTCACAAACATACAAAAATAAATTATAAAGAATTTTCTGGGCGCTACAAATCTACCCTCTTAAAGAAAATTTTGGCCTCGAAATTTTACTTGTTTAGAACAGATGGGGATACTACTATCACATCGCAACCTCAGGCTCCCACCTGGCCTCCTTAGAAATATGATTACGCCAAAGAACCTTAACCAGTGGAATAGACTTTCTTCTTAGAACCTTTACATCGCGATCCAATATTTAAACTGGTTCCTCCTCAAATGTCAGATCTGGCCTAACCTCGATCTCCTCAATAAGAACAATATGCACGGGATCAGAGCGGTAGCGTCTCAATATAGAGATATGGAACATGTCGTGAATCTGATCTAACTCTAAAGTAACTCCAACTGGTAGGCAACCGGTCCCACACGTTTCAGTATGCGGTAAGGCCCAATAAACCTAGGGCTCAACTTGCCCTTACGTCCAAACCTCAGTACCTTCTTACATGGCGAGACCTTGAGAAAAACGAAGTCCCCTACAAAATACTCAATCTCTCGACACTTCAGATCCGTATAGAACTTCTGTTTGTCTGATGCAGCTTTCAATCAGTCTCGAATCAATCTAACTTTGTCCTCGGTATCAGAAATTAGTTCAGGGCCCAGAACACACCGGTCGCCCAACTCAGTCCAACATGAAGGTGTGCGACACCTATGACCATATAGTCCCTTGTAAGGTGCCATCTGAATGCTAGACTGATAGCTGTTGTTATATGAAAACTCCACTAATGGCAGATAATCCTCCCAACTACCTTGGAAGTCAATCGTACAACTCCTCAACATGTCCTTTAGTATTTGAATCACCCTCTCAGATTGTCCATCTGTTTAAGGATGGAACGCAGTACTGAAGTTCAACCTTGTACCCAGATCTTCATATAGCTTCTTCCAGAATCGAGAAATGAAGCTAGGATCCTTATCAAATATTATCGAAACCGGTACCCCATGCAGTCTCACTATCTCAGACACATAGAGTTTAGCCAGCTTCTGCAGAAAGTAATCAGTACGAACCAGTATGAAGTGGGCAGACTTGGTCACTCGATCCATGATGACCCATGCAGAGTCCTTCTTAGTGGGTGTAAGGGGTAACCCACAAACGAAGTCCATAGTTACACGTTCCCACTTCCATAGTAGAATCTTGACTGGCTGCAGCAAACCCGAAGGTAACTGATGCTCAGCCTTAACCTACTGGCATGTCAGACACTTAGCCACATAATCAGTAACCTCTCGTTTAAGACCTAGCCACCAGTATATCTCACAAAGTTCTTGGTACATCTTGTTTCTGCCAGGATGCATAGCATAAGGGCTACTATACGGCTCTCGCAATATAGACTGCTTCAACTCAGTATACTTCGGTACACAGATTCTCCCACGAAAGCAGAGTACTCCTTCACTATTCAATCTAAAATCCACAATATTCCCACTCTCAATCTATCCGAAGAGAAACCCCAAAGACTCGTCCTCCAACTATTTGCCCTTAATCTACTCTATCCACGTCGATTTAACTTGAAGTTTGGCCAACAAACTACCATCATCAAATAAACTGAGGCGAGCAAACATTACCCTCAGATCAGACATAGCCCTACGGCTCAGCATATCGGCCACCATATTGGCCTTGCCAGGATGGTATTCAATCGTATAATCGTAATCCTTAAGTAGCTCAATCCATCTACAGTGCCTAAGATTCAGCTTCTTCTGAGTGAGAAGGTACTTGAGGCTCTTGTGACCAGTGTAAATGATACACTTCTCACCATACAGATAATGCCTCCAGAGTTTCAGTGCAAATACCACAGCGGACAACTCCAAGTCATGTGTCGGATAATTCGCCTCATGAGTCTTAAGCTGACGAGACACGTACGCTACCACCTTACCCTCTTGCATCAACACACATCCTAAACCGACATGTGATGCATCACTGTAAATAGTAAACTCCTTTTCAAACTTTGGTTGTATCAGAACAGGGGCCTCAGTTAATACAGTCTTGAGCTTCTCAAAGCTCTTGTTGTGTATCAGTCCAATTAAATGACACACCCTTGCGTAATTGCTTAGTCAACGGTGCTGCAATCAGTGAAAACCCCTCTACAAATCATCGATAATACCCTGCCAGTCCCAAAAAATTGTGAATCTCTAATATAGTCTTAGGCTGCTTCCAATCCAAAATAGCCTCAATCTATTAAGGATCAACTCTAATCCCCTCAGCAGAAACCACATGTCCTAGAAACGTTACTTCATGTAACCAAAACTCACAATTACCGAACCTGGCGATAGTTGCTTCTCTCGCAGAATCTGTAGAACCACTCTGAGATATTAATCATGCTCATCCTCAGTCTTCGAATACACCAGTATTTCGTCAATAAATACCACTACGAATTAATCCAGATAGGGCTGGAACACTCGGTTCATTAGATCCACAAAAGCTGCTGGTGCATTCATCAGTCTAAATGGCATCACTAGGAACTTGTAATGACCACATCGAGTCCTAAATGTCGTCTTATGTACGTCAGCTTTCTTAACTCTAAACTGGTGATACCCTAATCAGAGTTAATTTTAGAAAACAATGAAGCACCTCGGAACTGATTAAACAGATCGTCTGTCCTCGGTAGGGGGTACTTATTCTTTATGGTCCACTTGTTCAGTTACCAGTAGTCAATATACATACACTTGGATCTATCCTTCTTTTTCACAAATAGAACCGTTGCTCCCTACGAAGACCCACTAGGGTTGATGAACCCACGATCTAGTAGCTCTTGAATCTGGGCCTTAAGCTCCACAAGCTCTTTCGGTGCTATTCTATAAAAGGCAATGGATACTAGAGCTGTACTAGGAAGAAGCTCAATCCCAAACTCTACTTCACGATCTGGAGGTAACCCAGGTAGCTCTTCAGGAAAAACGTCAGGAAAGTTTTTAACCATTCTGATATCCTTAACCGAAGTGTAACATCCGAGATTTTGGGCTTATGAATTATTGTTGAATTTTGTGTGGAAGCATGCCTATGTGTATTATAAATATGATATGTGAATTTTAAGAACCTTAAAATATAGAAGAATGCCTTAGGAAATATTAAGTTTAAGTTTAAAGGGGAAGCTAAGTAGGGTGGCCTTAAGAGAAAATGTAGGGGAACTGAGACATGAAAATGGGCTTGGTAAAGTGGCAAGGAGGCGCCACTTAAAGCCTCTGTAAGTGATGCCATAATCAGTGTTAAGAGGCCTAGGTTCGAATCACAAGGGAAGCAAATGGGAGTTTATTTTTGCGCCAAGGGGAAGAGGTAATGGACGGCAATGGGGCACTGAGTGGATGAGTATAGATCAAGTTAAATTCTTTTTAAATTTTCGGCTAAAGACTAAGGATAATTAGTGATTTATTTAAAATTCTTTTGAGTGTGCACAGAAGAGAATAAATAGGAGAAAAGCAAGGAATGGCTAAGTGTTTGAATGCTAGCCGAATTTAGGAGGGGGATATGTGCCGAAATTTCTCTCTTCTCATCTTTGTTTCACTTGTGCCGAAAATTCCTAGGTGTTCTACTTGTTTTCTCTGCTTTCTTCTTCCTTTTCTCTCCAAGTAACCAAAAGCCGAATACTCCTTTATCAAAATCCATCATTGCCGATTCTTCCTAAGCCTTATATTCCTTTCTTTTCATTCTTGTTGAAGCCGAATACACAAGTGACCCATAGCCGACTATTCTCCAAATCTCAAAACCAAATCTCTGTGGTGCCAGGCATAGGTGCTGTCGATTTTTGTGGTAAGAGTAAGATTAAGTGCTATTCAATTTCTTTTCTTTTCTTTTAGCCGAAATCAAGATTCTAACCCCTTAATGATCTTTGGCCGAATCTTTGAAGGAGGATTTTGGGTTTTCTGCTAAGTCGACTACAATAGAAGATCTTCGGGATTTTAAGACTCAAAGGTAAGCCACATGTGGTATTCGGCCAAGGGCCATTTTATAGATTTTGTACCAAACGTTGACCCTAGTGTGTACCATGTAGGATTTCGGCATCCTCATAGCCAAGTGATGATTTTTGGGATTTGGAATCGCAAGGTAAGGAGGTGTAATATTCGGCCATATTGGTTATTATGTTAGCCGAATCTGACTATGGTTATTTAGGGGCAGTCGACAGTGGTATACAAGGTTTTCAGGATTTTAGATTTGCAAAGGTAAGTGAATATACTAATCGGCCAAGGCCATATTTGGTGGTTCAAATTTATTTCTTAATTATTCAAAAGCCAGAAGCTAACCTGTTAAGTGATTTAGTGTAGGCCGATTTCAAGGAAGAAGTATCACAAAGTTTCAGGATTTGTTTAGGAATCAAATCGCCAGCAAGGTAAGATTTTGATTGTGATAATCCTTCAGGATTTGATTGAATAGCCGAATAGGCTTTTGCTAAAATACTAAATATTGGCCGAATGTAGGAACTAAAATCTAGAGCGTTAGATTGGGATTCTTCGGGATTTCAGTGAACTCATTAAGTAAATCAAGTGTGTAGCCTTCCCTAAGTCTTAATAGATTTACTGCAATAAATTTAATGTATGTATTTATAATAATGTGCAAAGTGGGCTAAGGTACCACGCAATGGTACAAAGTACTCAGGTACGTTTACCTACTCCTACTATGAGTATAATATGATCTGTACAACACATATGTGAAATTATAAGAATGTGAATAAGAAACATGACATGGTTTATGCATATTTGTATGACATGGGGCATATGGGTTATATGGAAAGGGGAAGTGATCTAGTGGTTTATACCACAAATATCTTAATGTGGTGACTTCGGTCACATAATCTGAATATGGTGACTCATGTCACAAAATTTTATCTGGTGGCAATGCCACAATATATAAGGGCGATGAGCACGTCGTCTGCAGCGACTGCCTTCGATGATGTGTAGCGGATGGAGGGTTGACTTAGTAGTCCCCACGGTGTGATGGTTGGTACGAGTGATGTGTAGCGGATGGTTATCTAGGTTTGGGTTCGGGTTTGCATCACTATTTCTATCTATTATATATATGTATGTGTGATATGATATGATGTGCCTGAATCGTTGAAACTTAGTGTTGGTTACACATTGAGTCTGTTTGACTCACCCCGTTGTGGGGATATTTTTCAGGTGACACTCAGTGATGGACCAGGTCGGCAGGAGCTTAGTGGTGGCCATGCTCAGCTCAGAGTTTATTTTTAATTTGGACTCTTTATTTTCTTTTTCGTATTTAGATTTATGCGGGTTTTGTTTTGATGTAATAAGGCCATAGTATGAACTGTTTACGCTTGCATTTTAATTATTTTGGTACGGTACCAATTTTATTAAATTAACGCTTAAGTAATCTTTCTTAAAATAAACCTTCAAATGTTTTGACATCTAAATACAAGTGATTTCTAATTTAAAGATAAATCTTTAACAAATTCGGCATGTCTTCTAATTTAAAAACAAGATTTTAATAAATCCCTGACTTCCAAAAATAACAATGTTTTCAATTGAACTCAACACAAATTTGAAAATGTTTTACTCCAGGAACATACCAGATTCGGTCGAGACTCGTGGGCCGGATTTGGGGTGTTTCACGAAGAATCCGTAGAATCTGAAACACTGATGTAGGCCAGATACGCCTCACATCCCTTACGAACCAAGTTTTTGTTTCTCAAGGCAGAAATCACACTTGATAAGTAGTTCTAACGCTCCCCAATTACGACTACCTCGTTGTCCTTCTCAGTTCTTAGTACAACCCTTTTTTTGGCAAAATCTAAGCTCACTCGATGTTTCACTAACCAATCTATTCCCAATATCAGATTAAATTCTCTAAAAGGAAGTTCCATCAGATCAGCCAAAAAGATAGCTCTTTGAACCTCTAAAGGAACATATCTAAATAGTTTGTTAACCCTTACTGACTGCTCCAACGGACTCAGTACAGTGACCTCACTCGTAGTGCTCTCAACCAGTATACCAAAGTTTTTAGATACGGTACAAGCTATATAGGAGTGAGTGGATCCTATATCTATCAGTGTAGTATAAGGTACATTATAAATAAGGAACGTACCCGTGATGACATCCAGAGCATCTCCATCCTCTCTGGGACGAGCAGCATAGATTAGAGCCGGCTACCTCGCCTCAGTATGACCAGCACCTCTGCTCGGTGCTCTCTGACCACGGCCCAGACCATTCCCACCTCTGGCCTGACCATGGCCTCTCAGTGGCTACTAAACTACCCTCGGTGGTGGTGCAGTACCCATGCCAGAAGCTTGCATCTGATCGGACCTCTGCGGGTAATCTCTAATACGGTGCTCTAAAGAATTGTACCTCAAACAAGCCCCATTTTTTTTCCTACACTATCCCTGATGGCGTCTACTACAGTCAGTACACGACAACTGTCTAGTAGCAGCAATAGGAGTCCCAACTCTACTTGGCCCATCAACTCTGGCCTTTTTATTAGGCCTCTAAATGAAACTCGAGGGTTCTGAATCCTTCTTATTATTCCTACATCTCTCTCTCTGTGTTTTAGCGTTCAGTGCGCTTCACTTCCTCGGCGATCTTCGCCTTATCAACCAATGCAGCAAAGTCTCGCTCCCTTTGTAGAGCTATCAGAACCTTCAGATTATCCCTGAAGCCATCCTCAAAGTGAACACATCGCTCGTACTTCGTCGCCACCATTCCTCACACGCAGCGGCTCAGTCGCAGAAATTCAGCCTCGTACTCGACCACTGATCTATCCCCCTGAGTCAAATTCAGGAACTCACTCCTACGGGCATCCACATAACTGGCACCCACATACTTCCCCTAGAAAGCAGTCTTAAAGAGCTCCCAGGTCAGTCGATCGAGCTGAGTGCCCTCTTTAATAGTAAGCCACCACTGATATGCCTCATCTTGTAGCAGCGATACAACACCCTTTAATTTTTGCTCGGGGGTGTAGTCCAAGTCGTCCATATTCTCTCTGTGGCCTCAATCTAGTATTTAGCCACATTAAGGGCAACTCCAGCAATACCCCTGAAGAGCTCAGCTCCGTTAGATCGGAGTCATTCCGTAACTAACCCTCGGCTTCCAGCTCTAGTATTGGGCCCATTGACCTTCTCTAAGATCCTCAAAATGGCCTGGGACAGTGCTTCATCCCTAGCCACTCGGTCATGAGACCCAGTCTTAGTCACAAGTAAAGCCGGCGTCTCACTTGTATCCAAATTCGGCAAGTTTCCAGAAGATGAGGACCTAGCTTAAGCACCTCTATGGCCTCTACCACGGCCTCTTGTGCCCCGTCCGCGAGTACCTCTTGTGCTCATTGTCTATTCGCGTTAATCTATATTAAAAGTTTTATGCATCAGTTTGCAGTTCTAGTGTTTATTAAAGAATATTTTATGAAAACAATATCAGAAGTGTGAAGTTTATTTTATATATCGTAGTGTCAATCAATACCTATAGATTTTTCTACAGTATCAGTATACACCAACTTGAGTATTTTCAGTACAGTCTATCTATAGTAGTTTCGCTACATACTATCTATAGCAATTTTAGTTTTTAAACAGATAACAGTTCAGAGGACTTACAAGATCGGCACTGGAGACTCAGTGTACCATACATTTAGTGAAAACATTTCACGTCATTTAGAAATCAGTTCTTAGAGAATCAAATCTTAAAAACCCAAATCCACAGCTAAATTTTGCAACCTAGCTCTAATACCACTAAATGTAACACCCCAAACCCGGCCTGGATGTTACGGCCGAATCTGGCAATGTCACATGGTAATGAGTTAGAAAACTGTAGCTTATGTTGAAAAACCGTAACTTTGTTTAAAACATTTTCCATTTAGAGTTCCTCATTATCTTTTATTAATTCTAAAATCGTGATTCTTATTCAGTCGTTAGTTTTCAAAACATTATACATTGCGGAAGCTTTTTAAACAGTTTGTGTCCTTGTGGGTATTTTGCTAAACACATGCATTTCTTTTAAAAACGCGTATTTTACCTACCTCTAGCAGATATAAAACATACGACAAATATAAAATCCAAATTTTATGAAAAAATCTTAAAGGCCTTTATTACAATAAAATATCTTAAATTAAACTTTGAAAACCTAATTAAAGACGAAACAGTGAAAAAGAGTCGTGTGGCCACCGTTGAGCCATCCGCCGCACCGATCTGCCTATGTCTAGGAATTACCTACACAGTCAAATTAGAAAGGTGAGTTTTTAAAAACTCAATGTGTAATCCCATATAAAGCAAACAGACGGAAAGCGATTACAGTCTGGGCCTAAGCCCTTTTTCCGTATCAGTAACAATATCAGTTTGGGCTTTAGCGTATTCCTAGTACAGAAGCAGTCATGTGTTTGGGCCTTGGCCCATTATAGTAACAATAATCAGTAAAGTAACAAATCATACAATACACAAGTCCTACCTAGCCAGCCTCTACACCCCATCTCGGTCCAACCCTACACTCCATGTGGGGATATAATCAACCTACCCATTCTTACACTCCAAAAAGTACAGAATGTGGCGCTAGACAGTAGTTTGCAGTTGAGTTGCCAGTAAATTAGGCTCGAGGCCTTTCAGTACACTTCCTTCGATCAAAATAAATCTTGAACCCAACGCAATGCAATATATAAATATGACATGCTATAACATAAAATCATGCATGTAATCAGGGAATATAGTGTCAAATCAGTGGAACATTATCATGCTTGTTCATATCAATCATACAGTCATTTTAGTCAGTTATGGGTCTAGGTAAGCTTACCGACCTTACAGTAGGTCCGTAGTCAGCTCGAGTGACTCGTGCAACCTTAGCAATCAAACAGTAAAAATGGGCCCACAAGCCCATAATGTTTGCCCGTATGTCCCACAAAGCCCAAAATGGTCTTGGCCATTTGGATCACATGGCCTGGCCCAATAACCCCACACGTTCGTTGTGGTTTACCGTATGGGTCCACACAGACCAATTCGGTCCGGCCCATATATCGCACACGGCCAGCCTCATCGATCACACACCCGTGTTTGGTCACACGACCTACCACACGAACGGCCACACGCCCGTGTGGCGTCAACAGTCTCATTTTTTGGCTTTCCACCGATTACCGTTTTCAGTTTAGTAATCGCACACCTGTAGTGTTTTCAATACCTAAGCCCGCCTGAGCACTTCAATACCTACAATTGACCAATCCAACACCACACTCGATCTTTCTTTACAGTAAAACAACGGACTCCTCTAAAAAAATGAACACTTACTGCAAGGTTTCCAATCGACTTTGTAATGCCCCAAACTTTGGGCCTAGATGAATTAGGCTTTGGGATTTGGGTCTCATAATTTTTTTAAGCCAGAAAATGATAATTGGAATGTGGGCTTTTAGGGTTATTTGAAGTCTTAGGGATAGGGAAGACCATAGGGAAAAATTTAAATTTTGCCTCAATGGGACCCTAGTATCAGGTATTAGGGCTCTTAAATAGATTAAGGGGAAAATAGGACACAATTGGTTGGAGCCACTTGGGGAGCTATAAGGTGGCGTTAATGTCAGGTGAAGAGGTCCAAGGTTCGAGGCTTAAGAGTGGTGAATTTAGGGGCTTTATTTTTTTGGCACATGGAAGGAAGGTAGTGGCGCTAGAGTGGACTCTGGAAGAGAGTGTTCAAGAGAGAAACTTAAGGTAAAGATAATAGAGAAAAGATAGGGGATTGGGGTGTGGATGTGTTGGTGCCAAATGGGGCTCTAGGGGAAGGTAGTTTCGGCTTTTGGCTATAAAAGGGGGGTGCCGAATTCTTTTGAAGGGTTCATTGGGTTTTCTTTTACTTTTCTTTTCTCCTCCTCATTCTTTTTCCTCTGCTGCCAAATTTTTCCATTGCCGAAAAACCATCATTCCTTTTTGCCGAAATCCCTATTGGTGTTGAGTTCTTCTTCTTTCTCTGAAAGCCGAATACTCTCTTATAATTGAATAGCCCTATCTTTTTGCCGATTTCTTTTTTTTTTCCTCCATCACAAATCGGTTGCTATTATCTACTCTTAATCAAGTTTTAAAAGCCAGATCTCATTCAGTAGCTATCTAGGCCGCAGGTCAAAGTTCAGATTTGGTAAGTATTTAGTCAACCTCCTTTAGTGTGTTTTGGTAAAAGCCGGAGGGCTATCTAACTCTTTCTTGTCGTTAACCTTGTATTAATAAGGGTAAGGTTCAAAGATCGCAAGCGTGGTAAGGATCACTAGCAAGTGGTAAGTGTACTCGTCTCAATTGTGGATTAGTAAGAGGCCAAATGTAAGTGTGGCTTATAGAGGTGACTTGTGTGGAATACGAGTCACTTGATTTTTGATAGTATATGTGTGGGTGATCTAGGGGATATTCATGAATAGTAGCTAAGGAAGGGCTACTAGAATTGGTGGCACATGGTAATGTTATGGTAAGGCTTTGGTCTTTTGGGTAAATATTGTGGTTAAGTGTGTGATTGATTGGAGATTGGTATAGGTTGTAGGTTCAAGGCTAGGGATAGTGTAGCACATCACATTAACCAGGTGTGTACATACACTTTACACACGACAAATCGACAAAAGCCGAAATACCGAAAAACTGAAATGTCGAAAAGCTGAAAAGCCGAAAGGTTGACGTCGACAACCACACGAGCGTGTGAACATTCGTGTGGGAACACTAATACGACTACTAGGACCAAGAGAGCGATCTCATGGTCTCCGGCCACTGTTTGGCCAATCGGGCCAGAAGGGGCTAAATGGGCTTGCCGAGCTCATGGGCCCAAATCGACAAGAGTTGATATGTGAAATTGAATGATAGATTAGTATAGATGGTTGTATGATTTGATTATGATCGAGCCTAATAGGCTACATAAACATGATTGGGCTTAATGGGCTATATGGACATGATTGAGCTTAGTGGGCCTTATGGGATTTTAGAAATGCATGTTAGGGTTTTAATGGACTCTAGGTCTAGTTCTGATAAATTCTTAAATAGCATAAAAATTAATTTAATAATCAAACATGTCTATGGACAAGTCACTAGGTTAGAGTGTGGCAATGGACATATGCATGTCTAGGATTGAATCTAAGGAGAGCTTGGTACTTAAGCGGTCCTAATGACCCACCTCCTCTTCTCTGGGATCCTACCTGGTGCATAGTGTCTATTCACTTTAGCCGCAAAGACTTGTTGATGAGCCACAGTTCATAACTAAAACCCGAGATGAAAGAAATTACAAAAATACCCTTGTAGGATAGAATTACAAAAATACCTCTGAGTAGTGAAATAACTAAAATACCCCTATGTGTTGAATGTAAGCTTTATGGATGTTACTCATATATTTGCTGCATTCATATGATATTCTGTTTAAGATGCGTATGGGTGGGAATTATGGTACGGAGGAAGAATTTGAGGATCGTATGGTTGCTTGACGACCGTGGATCCACCGGTGGCTTTAAGCCCATTATATGCTTAGCAACCTTGCTGTAACGTTTGAGTAGTGCCACTATTGGTGCTACCTTTGAAGTGTAGGGATGGGTGCCCCACATGAGTGTAGGGTTGGAAGGGAAATGCTGTGTAGCGGATGGACTATTGGGGAGGGTTTGCATAGCATTACATGTATGATATTATTGTGATATTATTGTGATATTAATGTGATATGGGCTTCGGTCCAAAGGCCACTGCTACCAAGTTGGGCTCAGGCCCAAAATGAATGATGATTGCTTTATACTCGTTGAGGGTTGTACACACTGAGTTTTTCGAAACTCACCCCCTCCTTTTCAAAATTTTCAGGTGACCCTCAGTAGGCGGTTCGACAGATGGTGGGACTTAGAGGTGTCCAGCTAGCAAGATATTATTATTTGGATTTTCTTTAAAATTCCTAGTATTTTGAAATTATTTTGGTTTGGATTGTAAAAAGGGCCTTGTATCTCCAACTTGACTTTACATTTTGGTTTTATTATTGTTTCAACTGCCTAATTATTAAACTGAAATAAATTTCTAAAGTTTAACATGGTTTTCAAAATAACTATAACATATGGACGTTTTCTTAAAACATGGGCTTTCATCATAACTTAACAAGTTTTTCCTAAGCTATGGTTTTTTTCAATTATTACGTTTCCGCAACTCCATTACTAAATACCAAATTTTATAAATTGTTTGTTTTTAAAACTTCTGCAACAAAAAAGGGGTTTGTACTCAACATTTTACTTTATGAAGGGTTTTCAATGAAAACAAGGTTTTCGCTAAAACACTTCAATGTGACACGCCGAACTCGGGCCTAGCTTCTAGGCTGGGTTTGGGGTGTTACAGACTTGCTAAGAAATAGTACGAAGGGAGCCTCAATCCACATGAAATGCTACTGGCAGAACCCCATAGTTAGTTTACCGAAAATTACTCAATCAAAACAATGTCAACAACTTACCACTTATTGCACGAGTAGCTAACATTTGCACAAAAGAGGAGAATGAAACGCACTCAGGAGCAAAAGGGGAGAAATAAGGGAAACCAAAAAAGAAAAACGAGAAGAAAGGATAAGGAAAGGCAGAGTTTTGGCAATGGGTAGAGATGAAGAACGAAAAAGTATGTAAAAGAAAAGATGAAGCAAGGGAGGAAGAGAACAAAACATCAGAAACTTTGAGGGAATTTGGGAAAAACCTGATCACTCAATCCTTCAAATTTCTCCTAAAATCGTGCAACCACTCCCACTATCCAAAATTCTTAATTTTCTCTCCACACTTCCCACTACACCTCTACCGCTTCGGCATTTTAGTTGAGTTCCAACACTACACGGCACCACTTACCAAAATTAATACTCCAGCAATAGCTTGAACCCAATACCTCTAACATAATGACAATCCACTTATCCACCAAACCAACAATCCCATTCTGACATGTTTTACCAACATTTATTTATAAGCCTACTGATTAGGGATAGGGGTTTATTCATTTAAAAACAAAAAATTTTCCCAAGCTAATGCTTGAACTTGGGACCTCTTAGACACTTCCCAGGACACTTAACCACTGAAGCAAACATGTATTTATGTCACAAGCATATGAAAATAAATTATAAAGAATTTTCTGGGCGTTACACCGGTGGTTGAATAGATCAAATCACTAATTAGTGATTCAACTAGTTCAAATGGTTCGACCATCGGACCAACAAAAAAATAATTAATTAAAAATTCATGAAAATCTAAAAAATCTAAAAAATATATTAATCTAGTTAACCTATTCAATTGTCGATTTTTGTCTTGACTTTCAATTTTTATCAATTTCGAGTAGTTGGTTCAATCCATTTGTTTGATCTATTATATTGATAAATGCTTCATCCGTTCGATCCTGTTTGAGTAACATGGATCGCATAATCAAATCTCGATAGAATCTAAATTTAGAGACCAAAATAGATTTAGTTACCAAGATCAATAACCAACATGAACTAAAAGAATTATAAATATTAAAGTAAACTTAATTACCAAATTCAAATGCAAAAATTATATTATCCCAAATGACTCATCAAAATGTCTTGCGTTGAAATATAGAGTTAAATTTCAAGTGGTTTAAAAAATAAAGGGATTTTTTTTTTCCTTTTCCGCTAAATTATTAAAATGTAATTTCACATCAAAATCAGTTGGGAAATATCAAATAATAAGGAATTAAGTAATTTTGGATGTGTATTATAGTAATTCATGTTTACTATCTATTTTCTTTGGCATAATAACTTCTGCAGTCCTCTAACTTTACATAGAAAATCATTTTAACCCTCTATTTAATTTCTCTTTTTAACCCTTCAATTAATGCTATTTATCAAAGTGTCTCAAAATAGATATAAAAGTTAACCTTCAATTAATTTTCTGATATGATGTCCCAGATGTCATTAAACAACTACACCACTAATTAAATAATTTATTTCAAAATAAAAAAGGTGCTAATAAGAACATAGTACATGGCATATTCTTATTGCAAGTCAGTAATTTTTAGAGTAAAATAACATGGAAATAATAGTTAAAATGCTAAAAACAAAAATGTGAAATAGCTCAAAGATCAAGATATGACTTAAAGCCTAAAATTTCTAAGTTTTAAGGAACATAAATTTTTATTAGACATAAACAAGGGACAGGACCTATTGGCATGAGCTCAAGTGGGTAACCCCATCACTTACCTCAACGGCCTTTTATTTTTGGTTAAACTCTCTTATTAGACCTTATATTTGCGAAAATTGTAAATTTAGTATCTATACTTTAATCTGATTAATTTTAGTTTTTATATTTTTTAAAATTTGAAATTTTAGTCCTCATCCAATGATAATAGTTAAATCTGTTTGGTTAAATTATATCAGTAGTATTATATTATGCATAAAGTTACAGATTTAGTCCACGTTTATAAATTGGATCATTTGTAGTGGCTATATTTTTTTTGAATTTTAAAATTTTAGTTTTAATGCAAACGGCAATAGTTAAATCTATTAACTAATTTTTTTGTGAGTAATATATAAAAATAACAAACAAATGTAGCATTACACATGTGATAATATATTTGACACATCAAATTTAATAGGACTAAAATTTTCAAATTCTAAATGTACAGGGACTAAAAATGACCAAATTAAAAGTACTAAATCCATAATTTACACAAAATACAGGGTCTAATAACAAAATTTTACCTTTATTTTCTTCCTTTTCTCCTTCAACTTTGAAAATGATTAATGTTGTGTTTGATAGAAATGAAAATAATTATTGTTTTTATATAACAAGGGAGATTCCTTTACTTTACCATTAATAATGATCTATTAGTTTGTTGTGTACTTTTGGTATGAAATGGTTTTAGAAATAAACGAATATACTTTTCTTAGTTTACAAAATATGCTAAAATGTGAGCAATTATATCTTTTGATACCTCTTAATTAAAGTATTATGGTATGTATTAAGAATTGCCAAGTTTTTGTATGTATTATAGGAAATTTGCATGCCCTGTCCCTATTTTATTTGTTTTTTTTTTAAATAAATTATTAATGGAGTTGATGGTACATTACCCATGGTATAATTCAGACGATTTCTTTTTCTAAATTAAATAAATTTTGTATACACTTTCAATGAATGGTACATGTTCTTTTTTATATATAAACACACACACATATACTTTATGGATAAAAAAACCATCAACAATTGATACTTTTAAAAAGAAAATTGTTAAAATATCGAGCTCAACACTATATCTATAATTTATAATATATATAAAAGTATTTGTTTTGGAAAAAAAAATTAAATCAATAAGAATATATTGTTTTTTTCTATCAGTACTAAATATAATTATAATTTAATAGAAGTTATGGTAATTTTAATTTAAAATTAAATAAAATTTAAACTAAAATTATTAATTAAAAAATTGTGCTAGTTTTAAAATAGAATTATTACTTAATTAGAATAGAACTCCAAGCATAAAATATAGGAAAAAAAAGTTGTGATAACTATAATTATAATTTATGATTATCATTTAAAATTTTTGACATAAATAAAAAAAAAGTTGTGTTAATTTTATGGGAGTAACTTATATTAGGATCATCCTAAAAAGTATAGTTTATAGGTACCAATAAAATGATGCCACATCATTAAATTTTAAAGATAACAAAGTATTATTATACACTCATCTATATCTACTATCTTCTCCAATTTAATTTAAATTTAATTAAATTACTTAAAATAATTAATTTTTTAAATTATAAACAAACATATTTTATTCTGTTACAATTTTTAAACACATTATTTTTTTCTAAAAGTTAATGTTTTTTATTTTTGTGCAACCAATTTTTTTTTTAAAAAAATTAGTTTCTAGACCGTGAATTTTTTCTTTTTTCAATTTTAAATTGTTTTCTATTTCATGTTATACATTTTTTAAAAGTAAAAATTATATTGCATTGAATCTTCAATAATAAGAATTGTGTAAAATTTAAAATTTCTATGTTATTTGATTTTTTTTATTTTAATTACAAATGTGTTTTTATTACAAAAAAAAAAAAAACAACTAAAAACTATAGTTCGAGAGTAGTTGAATATGGATGGGTGTATAATAATAATTTCATGTATTTAAAATTTAATGATGTGGTGAAATTTTATTGGTGCCTAAAAACCTTAAGTTTTAGAATAATCCTAATATAAGTTATTCCCTATTTTTTTTTTTTTGGTGAATAAGTTATTCCTTAATTTTATTAATGTAAAATAGTGTAACACCTTAAACTCAGCCTAGATGTCCAGACGAAGTCCCGAAAGTTACATCATCGATACTACAAATACCACATTTATAACATAGTCAAAAGAAACCATTCATCACATAGAATCCATCACAACACATAACTAAGTATATAATCTACCCAAATACCATAACATCATAAAATATCGGAATTTCTAATAGTAACACTTAGAAGAAAGATAAAAGCTTGATCGAGCTCCCATGGCGTCGACCCGTTCAAGTCTGAGAATCATCTGAAATTCAATTAATAACAAAGCGAGTTGTGAACTCAGCACGTAAAAGAATTTGGTTTAATTAGAACACATTTATAAGATGGTTTTCGAATTCCAAGATTCGGTTTGGTAACAGAAGCAATTTCAATTCAGATTAAGAATGGATTAGTACATATGCAGAAGCAATTTTAGTATTGTAACACCCCAAACCCGGTCCATGCGTTATGAGCAGATTTGGCATGTCACATGAAGAAAGTGTAAAACATCATATGATTCTTACTAAAATAGGCATTACTTGGTTGTGTTTAAGTAAACAAGTTTTGTATGTAAATATTTGATAAAATACAGCTATTTTGAAAGATAGTTTGATGAGTCGAAAATCGAGATAGTGAGCTTTAAAACCGTGACTTTTGAAAATGTCGTAGAAAATTTTGAAAGAGAATCCGAGTTAAATCATTTGTAAAAGTTTGCTATAAAATCCATTTACTAATCAATTTTGGAAACCATTATTTATAATTTTAGAAAAATCCTCTTTTAGACAATTTAAGAAAAATAAAAACATCCCAAACATAAAGCAAAATAAAATAGTCCAGAGGCCTTATTACAACTTAAAAACCCAAAATAGTAAAAGTAATAAAGTAAACAGAAATAGAAATCTAAAGTTCAAAAACACCATTGCTGAAGTATGGCTTCCACCGAGTCATCCATGGCCCAAATCCACATCACTGAGCATTACCTACAAGGGTTAAGAAAAAGGGGGAGTGAGTTACAAGAACTCAGTGTGAAATCCCCTTACTGTCATCCACTAAGCCTGAACCCATTTAGCAATATCTTGGGCCTAAACCCATTTACATAACAGGATATATGTGTGTGTATATATATATATATGTGTGTGTGTGTGTGTGATGTATGCAACCCAATCCATCCAACCAATCTCTCCCCCGTACCAGCCAATCTCTCCTGTGGGGATCAAGTCAACCCACCCCGCCAGTCTCTCCAATTTGCAGTCAAGCTGCCATTTATAATATTTGTGGCTGAGCCACCAGATTCATATACGGTAATATAATCGACACATAGCCTTAATCACAATGGCACAAAGCCATATTTAAAATTTGTGGCAATGCCACCGGTCTACACTTCTCTTCATTCAAGTTTCCCATCCCATGCAATATGTAGAGATGCAACATACATAATAACATAAAATATCATATATATATATATATAACAACCATTAATCTATTGAATACCTTTTATAAATCAGCCCATTAAAGCAATATAATAATTCGGCCCACTAAGGCATTTAAACAAACAGGCCCATGGGGGCATTTCGGTAAATTGGCCCATAAGGACATTTCGATAAATCGACCCATAGGGGCATTTCGGTAAATCGGTAATTTTACCCAATAAGGGTAATTCGGTAATCTCGCAACCCAGGAGTATTTTGGTAATTTACCCTCCAAGGTATTTTGGTAATTTCGCAACTTATACTTAACTACTAATTTGGGCATAAAAATTGAAACTGTCCATCCGCGTCATACTGACTAAATTGACTATAACTCGAGTTAGGAAGCTCTAAATTTAGATCCGAAAATTTTCCTTGAAACTAGACTCATATATCTTCTTACTACAAGTTTTCCATAATTTTTGGCTTAGCCATTTAGTACAGTTTATTCCTTAAAGTTTCCCTTGTTTCACTGACCAACGGTTCTGACCTCTCTTAACCAAAATTCAAATATCTCACTGTACAGTTTTCATATATTGCTTCCACTTGTTTCTTTTGAAAATAGGCTCACTAACGAATCTTTACATATAAATTATAAACCGTAATTCACTTTGTACAATTTTAAACAATTTTTCCAAGACAGGACAGGGAACCACGAAGTCAATCAAAACCAGTCTCACTAAAATCAAAATATCACAGAATATAAAATTCTTCTTCCTCCTCTGTTTCTTTCGTATAAAAATAGACACAGTAAGCTTTAATTCAATATCTTATTCACTTTTAATTCCCTTTCTCCTATTTTTTGTGATTTTTCAAAATCACATCACTGCTACTAACCAAAACTGTTTCATTGCAAAATATGGTTACCACTACGAACCTACGCACGTCTGAGTGATCACGAATGCCGGTTTCTGGTTTTCTTCGGTATTTTGACTGAATCACAGAATATTTCATGCAAACATTCAGAGAGATGTGAGATTACACACCATTTCAAACATGTATTCGGAAGGGTATGGGATTACACACCTTGATTACGAGTTGTGCTTTCTACCGATTTCAACAGCACGAATGTGATCTCCCTCAGTGCACCAAGAATCGATCCTACCCCTTGGCTATTGAAATCTCGTCCTAACAATATTTGGTGAGCGAATGAGTTGTTAGCAATTAACCCACCTTCGGCCAAAACAAATCTTATGACAACGTTCTTACCCCACTTACTTGACGAGTCGACAATAACGATTTGGTTAATACAAATCACTTGTGCTCCTTCACCTTGTTGAAAGCCCTAAGCCCAACAATGGCCATAACACAGAAAAGAATGTAACTCATACCCAACGAGAGAGAGAAAGAAGAACACACGATTATTAAGGAAGACTTGAATGAAACAAAGTTATTGACAAAGAGAGAACTACTACTTACCGATTGTACTTATGGCTACAGATGAATCAAATGTGATAGATTCGACCTTCCCACTATTGCGCTACAAAAATAACGATTGAGATATGAGGAACACTCATTCGGTTAAGGAGAGAAAAATAATGAAACAATTAAGGATTAGGGAAGAGAGAAAAAGTTAGGCTATGGAGAGGAATGAGTAGGAAGGAAATTGGAGAAGAAAAGAGAGGGCTTAAGAATTCGACAAGAAGAATTGAAAAGGAGATGACCCGAAACGCTCAAGGAAATGGTACCCAAAACGTCACTCTCAAAAAGAAACCCGAAAGAACACTTAAAAGCAAAGAAAAGTTTCAGTTTCTCCCCTTACACCCAATGGCCGAAAAATGCTATTTTGGAATAAAAAGACATAAAATGATCAAAGGAGAAAAATATCTCTCATGCTCAAGACTTGCAAAAAGGTATGGAAAAAATTCGGCTTCTCCCTCTCCCTAGCAAAACCGTCCATCACATTTGCCTAAAGGAAGAATGTTGACCAAAATTCTTTCCAAAACATCTTCCACCCTTTAAGCCAACATGTTTCCTACTCTTGCCTTTTCTTTCATTTCTTTCCTTCATTATCCCTTATCTTCCTCCTTTCCATAATCCTTAGCCACCTTTCCATAATTTAAAAAGTCTTACTTACCTTATTTAAGCCTTGGCCGACACTTGCCATATAGAACAAAAAATTTATCCAAAATATTTGCACTAGGTGGGATTCAAACCTCAGGCCATTAGTACACTCCACACGCCACTTTCCACCTTTACCAATAGACTCCTTTTGCTAGCAAAATGCACACTTATTTCCTTAAGTCTTGATGCCACTTACCTTCTCCCCCTTAAGAGCATAAACATAAAAATTTACCTATAGCCTAACTTGAACTCGAGACTTCATAGAAACCTCGTAACCTTCCAAATTCACTTAATTAATAAGTCCAATTTGCAATAACGCCATTCTCATATTCTCGAAAATTTTAAACACTCCTACGCCCAAGGCCCAATGGGCCCAATCCTACTAGGCCCAATTTTGGGATGTTACAAGTATCAAATACGGAACATGTCAGATTCAGATGCAGATATTCCTACCCCCATCCACTACACACTGTCTTCGGCCATCCCAACACACCGTTAAGGGCGTTCAATGCCCAACCAACCCCACACACCACAGTGTTTGTCTGACACGTTTATAGAAATGCGCTTAACTACTAGATGGAAATGCCACAAAGTGCTAGATTCAAATTTATACGCATTGTGGCTTAGCCACTAATTTAGAGCAGATTACTTCCTTCTTCACAATATCCCGACCTATGCAAATGCAGAGTAGAAATGTCCACAATATATGTTCAATCATTCTAAATTATTTCACAATTAGCTAATACAATTCCATATCAAAATAAATATCACAGTACACATACAATTATGTTACTCTTATGTCAGTCACAAAGCATCAGAGGGTTCTCGTACAATCATATTCAGATCATTTATACATTGGGGAGGTCAATATCAGCGTTGGGCAACATTCACGGCCTCAAAAATAGGCTTCCGACCCTATTTATATGCCACACTGCCTGGACACATGCCCATGTCCTTGCCCATGTGGCTCACACGGCCTGGGCACATACCCATGTCCTTTGCCCGTGTGGATTTAAAGCGTAAACAGAGAGTTACACGGCCTGGGCACACGCCCATGTGGTCCTAAGACACAAACAGTAAGTTACACGGCCTAAACACATGCCCGTGTCCAGTTCCCGTGTGAACCTTGCACTAACATGGCCACACACGGCCCAGACACACGCCTGTATGCCTTGCCCGTGTGGCTCCAAATCGAGAAACAGTGAGTTACATGGCCAACCAAACGGCCTGGGCACATTCCCATTTGCCTGGCCGTGTGCCATCGATGACCTAGTTTTCCAGCTACCAAAATTCGCATAAAATGAGGTTTTCTGCAGGCACCTGAAGTAGTTTTGATGCAGAAACAACGTAAGGGACTTCCAAAGCCTAACACAACCATTCAATTACACAAATGATCTAGTTAATTGACAATTATTCCTAATTACACTATGTCAAAAGTATCGACACGAAACCTTCGAAAAAACTGTTACTTACTAAAAACTCAACGACGATCACTGGAACATGAGTGTGTTGTTCGTTACTTCCAATACTTCCGCCTAATAGTGAAACAACCATCGTCTATAGAAAATTCTCATAATACATTTACACGCTCGATTCAGAGCAAGTTACGAAGAACAAAGGAAAAAAACCGTGAAAATGAATGAATTGACAATGACTTACTCAATAGTCTTTCGATCGATGCGATTTACAGCGTTTAAATTCGTATCTACTTACGACCACAATCCAAATTAAGAAAAAGAGGAAGAAAAAGAGGAAGAAATGATAGAGAAGAAAGGGAAAAAAAAAACAAAGAGATAAAAATTTAAAAATTTTGATAACTTCCCATCAAATTTTTAACCCTTAGCAAAATGTTACCTATCGCTTACTCCGAGATTCAAACACAGGACCTAACAGAATATAGATGCTGAACCAGTGAACCAGCAGACTCATTCTTAACATAAGTTTACACTGAATTGAACTTAACTATGTAATGCATGATTAAGGGATGTTTATTTTAAAATAACAGAACTTTTAACGATGCAACTCGAGCTCCAAACCTTAAATACAAAAGTAAAACACAGAACCATAGATACAAATATTTAATTACTGCAGAGTCTCACAATTAAATTCTCAAAATTTTAGGGTGTTACAAATAGAGTCATTATTTGAATAGAATTTTATGCATATAAATTACTTAATATCAGAGTTAATTATGTTAATTAATTATTATTTTGAATAATGTTACTTTGCATTAATTACATAAAGTAAATTATATTGTATGTTGAATATGTTAAAAATGCTTTAATTATTATTTGAATTTTTTATTATAATATTTGAATTGATACATTAATATATTTTAATTATATTAAAATATTAAAATAAAAAATATTATTTTACATTAATTATTGCAATTAAAAATATAATATTTTTAAAAACTAATTGCATATTAAACGTGTAAAATCACATGCAAAGCATGAGGCATTAAAAGCTAGTTCAAATAAATGTATGAATCCATCGATTCTATAACTTCTTATAGAAATCTTACTAAAGCTCAGAGAATTAAGGTTGAAAAAGTTTTTATATCAATTCCTTGGAGGAAGACTAAGTTTGTGAAAGCAAATATGGTGGTATCCTGTTAAGATGTAAGATGAAATTCCGATAGCCATAGTAAAACTAGTTTATATCAAAGTAATTTGCACTTTATCCGAAATCTGGGAAAGAACATTGAAAGTGATTTCAAGCATCATGGTTTAAGCTATTCCAATCGCTAATACTGCTAGTTGCACCATTAGTTACAACTCACTTTGTAACCAATGAACTGCAACTTACCTATTTTATTGTTATGTTTTGACTCGATTACCTTGCCTATTTCATGCATCTATTTAAGGATATTAAGAAGAAACTTTTGAGATCATGTTGATGAAGAGATTTGATCAAGTGAGGTTTTTTTGAAGGAGTCCTAGTTTTAGTTGCTTATCTTATCATGATCGAGAGAAGTTTAATTAGTGTAGATATCTTTTTATCACATACCATATTTAAGAGTTTTAATTGGGGCATAATTCAATAACTTTATGGTGATCATACTAACTTTGATTCACAAGTCTACAACTCTCTCTATATTGAATACTTATTTACTATTTTAGATACGAGTTAGAGAAAGCACTTTATTCTTGTAATGACTCAATTTTTATTGGTACCAAAAATGCGGATTCGGAACCCTATTTCCATAAATCGAGTCTGTAAATATGAAATAAGAATATTTACAAAGTTAATATAAAAATGTATTGAAGATTGGTCGAGCAATTTTGTCAATTAAATAGTTAATTGAGGCTTAAGGACTAACTTGTAAAAGTCCAATTGTTGTAGAGTTTTAATTGAAAAAAGCTTGAGGACCTAAATATTAATTAGCGAAAGGTCCAAAATGATAATTAAGCTTAGAAAATTTACGTCTTTGTCAGATATAATGGCGAATGGTATCCCATGTAAGCGTACGACCTCTCTAAAGAATAAGTCAACCACATGTATAACATCATCCTTCTTGTGACATAAAACACCCCTTACCTGTATCTAACGTCGGAACCGAGCACGAGGTATTACCGTACTTAACTTACTCAAACATACAATCTCATTCCTACTTAAAACTTCTCATTCAAAATCATAACTCCCCTCTTATAGGTTTACTAGACCTTAAACATACATATGGAATGGTTCGGGACTAAACCAGAAACTTTTGAGCACTTAGAATTTTTTTTTACACAAAACCGGGCCACAAGCCCGTGTGAAGAAGGACACACCTGTGTGGGCAGGCCGTGTAATCACACACTCCCATGTCCCTAGTCCACATGGATTTTATTTTTCATTTTGAACCTACAGGGGTTTTCACACGGCCAGACACACGGCTGTGTCCATAGCCCATGTCTCTCACACGACCATGACATGCCCGTGTCTTTACCTGTGTGTGAAAACCTTGACATTTTGTTTCTGACATCATCACCCCATAAGTGTCACACGGCCAAGGCACACGACCATGTCCTTCGACCGTGTGGAAAATTAAATTCCTAATTTCAGGTGTAGACTTCACACGGCCTGGGCACACGCCCATGCTCTATGGTCGTGGCTTCCACAAGGTTGAGACATACGGCCGTGTCTCAGCCCATGTGGTTACTACTAAGCATATTGACTTGCCAAATTAGCATGCAGGGGTACACACGGCCTATCAACATGCCCATGGGGCTGACAGTGTGTCACACACGGCCTAGACACACGCTCGTGTAGACAATTATAAGGCTATCTACCAAGCCAATTGCCACCCTACCAAGCAACCACACTTATACCATTTCAATGCAACATACATCATGACCGTAAAACACTTCTAATACCTAAAATCAAGACATCCACACATAAGTATACACTACATGAATTTCATCATCATTGAATATATATATAAACTTGTCAAGTATTGGCCAATTTCCAATGGCCATTTACCAAATGAATTGAATAACATTAATAGCCATACATTGGCTAACAAATATGACATAACACAAAATAACCAAGTTCCTATACATGCCATAATCCAAATTAATCAACTTTGCTATACCAAAGAGGAGTTGATAGTGTGATTCCGAACTCCGACATCCTACGATCCCCGAGTTAGCTTGGCGATACTATAAAGAAAGGGAAATGAGAGGGGTAAGCATAAAGTTTAGTAAGTTTGCATGAAATAAATAGCAACATAAAGGCTCATAATGTCATCCATCCGTTGCATTGAATAAAAGAAAACACAAGCCTCAAGCGCTTTGCCATAACTTACTCATGCTTACTCTTACCAATTACAAGTCACACATCGTAAACATTTCTCGTGAATTACTCACATGTACCTATATCACTTCATCACATAGCTTTAGCACTAATTTCATTTCTGTTATAAGCTTAACTATTTATTCCGTTGAATCACTTGGAATACTCGAGAATACACAATCATCATCATACACGTAAATACAATACCAATGTCATATCCCAGATATGTCTTACATGGGGTCACATCTCGATGCCGATGCCATATCCCAAATATGGTCTTATACGGGATCTCATATCAATGTCGATGCCATATCCCAGATATGTTCTTATACGATTTTCATATTCAATGCCAATGGCATATCCTAGATATGGTCTTATACGGGATCTCAAATCGGTGCCGATGCCATGTTCCTGACATGGTCTTATACGGGACCTTACTATTCTCATGTCTTGATGATGATGTCCTCTCACTTCCCAAAGACCAACCGGGATTTCAACATCATAAATCTTCATTATTTTCTCATTGAACATCATTATTCAATTTCATAGAATTAATGTACATCTTCACGAATATCAAACATTTTAAAACTTAATAACATGATGTTGAATTTATTACACACAAACTTACCTCGATACCAAAATAGGCCAATTTACCGATCTAGTCCGAAACCTTACCTTTTCCTCGATCAAGGTTAATTCCTCGTTCTTCTTGATCTATAATAACAAATTCACTCATTTAATTACTACATTAATCAACACATTTCAATAATCATACTTTGGCAAAATTACCATTTTGCCCTTAGACTTTCACAAAATTACAATTTTACCCTTAGGCTCGTAAATCGATTCTAATCAAATTTCCTCCTTTAACAAGCCTAGATGAACATTTATTACTCTTATAGCAACTCACAATACCAATCATTTCATGCATTTAGTACCCAATTTACAACCTTTACAAAAAGGTCATTTTAGGTGTTTTCATGGAAACACCTTTCACAAAAGTTGTTTATTTAACAACCATAATTCATTTTTTTCCCTAAAAACTCAACAAAAAACATAAGCATTCTCATGGAAAATCCCTAAAATTTCAACCATTTTTGCAAAATAGTCCCCTCTTTAGCTAGCTTAAGCTTTAGGGGTTCCAAAAATACAAAAATCATCAAAAATAACCATCATAATCACTTACTTGCAAGAGGATAGCTTGGCTGAAAGTTTGAGCTTCAAAAATCCCTATTCTTGCTAGAATTTTCGATGGAAGAAGAAGTGAAAATAGAAAAAGATGATGGCTTCTTTATTTTATTTTATTTTATTCAATTAAGTCACCAAAACTCACCTAACCATTGACCAATTTGATTTTCTTGTCCCTATGGCCTGCCATCACTTCCCCAATGGCCTAATTGTACATTAAGGACCTCCAATTTAATATTCTATAGCTATTAGACACCTCTAGCCTGTAAAATAAAACTTTCGCACTTTATGCGATTTAGTCCTTTTTCGCAATTAAGCATGCAATCACTAAAATTAAAGCACCAAAAATTTCATGCACCCATATAATCATGCCATAACTCATAAAATAATATAAAAATAATTTTCTTCAACCTTGAATTAGTGGTTCCAAAACCACTGTTCCGACTAGCCCCTAAATCGGGTTGTTACATGACAAGGAATGAAGTGGGACATCATCGAAAACCTATCAACAACAACAAATATACTATGTCGACCCTTTTTAGTTTGTGGAAAACCAAAAATGAAATCCATGGATAAGTCTACCCATGGCAAAAAAGGAATAGATAGAGGAATATAGAGCCCATGAGGCATTAACTTAGAATTTTCTTATTTACAAGCAATACACTTGGAAGGCTTGAGGCTGTGAGAAAGGCTTAAGGCCGTGTGGAAGGGTTACACGATTGTGTAACAAGCTGAGGCCGTATGGAAGATGAAATACCTTATGATTTACAAGGGCACATAGTTGTGTGGTCCACGACCATGTGGGAGACCGTGTGGCCCTAATCCTACACACGATCACCATTGATTCACTTGGACAAGACACACACCTTTCACCACAGGTTCGATTGGTTCTTCCCACGATAAGCTTTGATTCATTCACCTAGGTTCGGTCCTTCAACAGTAAATACACACAATTGATGATTGGTATCAAGATTTGGCAAGATTTCAAATTGATCGATTAATCAAACCCAAAGGTTAACGTTCAATATTCGTACAATGAGATTACTAAATCTAATCATTCAAACAAGATATACTTACCGATTCTTGACAATGGTAACGGATGAAAATAAAGAAAAATCTAATCACCGTTAGAAATTGAATGAAAGGGGTCGATTTAATACGGGAAAGAAAAATAATCAACAACAATAGGATGAAAATATAGTGTAAAGAAGAGGAAAGGAAAGAAAAAGAAGAGAAAAAGAAGATGAAGAGAAAATTCCATTAGGATTTGAAAAAAGGGCAATATGAAAATCTAATTAGGAAATAAAATTGATCATATACCTAGGGTTTGTAAACCCTAGGGTGGCAATGGCAAATATACCAAAGCCTTGTCGAAAATCACAAACAGAATATGGAATGAAGGGCATGGACCTAGGACCCCTAGGAAGGGAAGTTAACGCTTAACTGTCAAGCCTAAGGCTCATTTCTTGTTTAGTCATTTCAATTAATCCCATTTATATCGGGGCATGACGACTCTCCCCTCCTCAAAAGAATTTTAATCTTTAAACTTTACTTGATTCGAACAAATGGGGATGCTGTTGACGAATCCTGTCTTCCAGTTCCTACGTGGCCTCCTTAATGCCATGGTTCTACCATAGAACCTTGAGTAGTGGGATATGTTTCATTTTCATAGCCTTTACCTCACAAACTAGAATTTGCACAGGTTCCTCCTCAAAGGATAAATTTGGTCTTAGCTCAATCTCTTCGATTGGAACAATATGAGATAGGTCAGATCGGTATCATTTCAACATGGAGACATAGAATACGTCATGGATTTGGTTCAATCCAGGATGTAATTCTAATTGATACACTATTGGACCAACTTTCTTATGAATTTTGTAAGGTTCGATGAACCTAAGACTCAATTTGCTCTTTCTACAAAACCTCAACACTTTCTTCCATGGAGATACTTTTAGGAAAAATTGATCTCCAACACTGTACTCAATGTCCTTTTTTTTAGGTCTACATACGACTCCTGTCTATCCGGAGCCACATTTAGTCCGTCGTACAAGGCCTCAGCTCAACCCAACACAGTAGTGTTCGACACTTACGACCATACAAGGCCTCATACGGTGCCATCTATATACTCGACTGAAAGCTATTCTTATAGGCAAATCCAGCAAGAGGCAAGTGCTCTTCCTAAATACCTCAAAATTCAATAATACAACCCCTTAACATTTCTTCCAATATCTATATAACACGCTCAGACTACCTATCAATCTGTTGCCAAAAGGTTGTACTAAATCCAAACGAATACCTAGTGCTTCATGCAACTTTTTCCAAAATTGAGATGTAAAACGAGGATCTCGATCTAAAATAATCGATACTGATACCCCATATAGTCTCAGTATCTTAGAGATGTATAACTTAGCCATCTTTTATAATGAATAGTCTGTATGGACATGTAAGAAATGAGCTGACTCAGTTAATCGGTCCATTATCACCTAAACTAAATCTTTCTTAGTGGGTGTTAAGGGTAACCCATTAACAAAGTCCATTGTCACTCGTTCCTATTTCTACTTGGGAATCTTAATCAGCTGTAACAATCCAGAAGGAAGGTGGTGTTTTGTTTTCACCTGTTGACATGTCAAACACTTAGCTACAAATTTTGTCACTTCCAGTTTCAGCCTAGGCCACCAATACAACTCCCTTAAATCCAGTACATCTTATTTTCTCTGGGATGTATAGCATAAAAGCTACTATGTGCTTCCTAAAGAATGAACTATCTTAGATCCTTATCATTTAATACACAATACCTTCCTCGAAAGCACAAAATAACATCAAAATTAAACCTAAAATCCTCGGTCTTTCCATCTTCAACTTGCTTAATCTATGGTAATAAATACACTTCTAATGGTTGCTTATCTTTAATTTCATTGACCAAGATGGGTTTTACTTGTAATTCTACTAGTAAGCCTCCATCATCCACGATACTTAACCTAGCAAACATCATTCTAAGGTCAGTCATTTTTTTCCTACTTAGGGCATTTGCCACCACATTAGCTTTTCCGGGGTGGTATTCAACCACATAGTCACTCCTTTAATAATTCTATCCATCTCCGTTGCCTCATGTTCAACTCTTTTTGGGTGAGAAGATACTTGAGACTCTTATGATCTGTGTAGTTAAAACACTTCTCACCATATAGGTAGTGTCTCCATATTTTTAATGTGAACACTACGATTGCCAACTTCAAATCATTAATCGGATAGCTGCAATCATGCAGTTTCAACTGCCTTGACGCATAGGAAACTATTTTTCTATCTTGCATCAATACACATCTAAGGCCAGTGTAAGAGGCATCACTATACACCATATACTAGTTTCCCAACTCAGGCTAAATCAACACGGAAGCTTAAGTCAACACCGACATTAGCTTTTCAAAGCTAGCTTGCTGATCATCCGTCCATTTAAACAGAGCATTCTTCCTCAACAACTTGGTTAGAGGAGCAACAATCAAAGAGAAACCTTCGAAAAATGTCCTATAATATCCAGCTAAACCAAGGAAGCTTCAGATTTCAGAAACATTTTTGGGTTGTTTCCATTCCATAATAGCCTCTATCTTTTCGGATCTACTCGGATACCTTCAACGGATACCACATGACCCAGAAACATTACTTCCTTAAGCAAGAACTCACATTTACTTAGTTTCGCATAAAGTTTCTTTTCTTGGAGGATTTACAAAACTACCTTAAGATGCTCATCATGTTCAGTTGTGCATTTGGAATACCCTAAGATGTCGTCAATAAACACAATGACAAATTGATCAAAGTATGGTTGGAACACTTAGTTCATTAAGTCTATAAAAGTAGCAGGAGCATTGGTTAATCCGAAAGGCATCACAAGGAACTCGTAATGACCATACTGAGTCTTAAATATAGTATTAGGCACATTCGTTTCATTCACCTTTAACTAATAGTACCCAGACCTTAAATAAGTTGTCGATCCTAGGCAGAGGATACTTATTCTTAACGATCAATTTATTTAACTGTTGATAGTCAATACACAACCTTAGGGAGCCGTCTTTCTTCTTAACAAATTGTAACCTCCCTAACCTATCCTAGGCGTTATGGCTAGATTGAAAAGGCTACATTAGCCACCGAAATAGCTAAGCTAACTTATGTTACTTTTGAAGACTTTAAATAAACTTATTTTAGAGAAAAATCATATTTGTACTTTGAGTTAGTTTCAAAGAGTTCATTTATTAGAGAGTATATACTTAAGACTCATTCTATTATTGATAGGTTGTTTAAGAAAAAAATCATTTGTTTGTCACTATTCTTTGTAAAAACTCGATGTTAAACTAATGAAGCAAAAAAACCATTTTTCAAGCATCTTGGAAACTTAGCTGCCTTATTGATTTGTTTTTCAAAAACAGTTCATTTGCAATGCGGTGGAAATTAGGGAACAATGTAAAATTTTACTTAAGCCCGATGTCATGCATTTTTCAGTTATTATGCTTGAGTAATCCATGCATGCAGAAATCCCCAAAAGAGAAGTTACCAAGCCATAGACCAGAAATAATTAAAAATTACAAACCAAAACAAATAAAGACATAATAATACTTGTTAAGAATAGTTCGAGGTCCAAGGTGAAACATATTAGCTTTAACAGAAGAACACATAACCATCATTGGAATTTCATATCATTACATAACCATTATCAAATTGATGTCAAAAGGTGTATGAACATGGGTCATCATTCATTCAAGTAACAATCATTAATTCTGATACCATTCAATACAACACAATACAATACGTAGCATAAATCAATAACATTCAAATATGTCGTGAACATGATGCAATGCAAAAAGGTTCCTACCAATACCATCCAATACATACCACGAGTTCCCCAAAACCCGTCTACCAAACTCCAAAAAATGTGAGCATAGCTCGATGTGGTGAAACCATCGAATAATCAATAATGCAGAAAATTTGTCGAATATCAAATAGTGCGATACAATCGCCAATAACATATAATATGTGATAAAATCGCCAATCCTTTTGGTACTCTAGGTGTAGTGCACTAACTACATATAAATACAGACTTAATATGCCATCGATACTCCACGGAGTTCCTCCATCAACCACAAGATATCCATCTCAATGCAAATGCAATATGTCACACAAACTCATACATAATCATATCTCAATACTTTTCACATTTATTTGACATGTTCAACATGCCCTCAATAATCACATGCTTTCAGTAAATGGAAACAGTGTTCCAACTTTCAAATTACCATTAAAATGATATAATTAAGTACTAAAATAAAACGAAATGGGTCATGTGGCCACTGCTGAGTCCTCCGCAGCACCGATCCGCCTAAGTTTGGGGATTACCTGTACAATTAAAATAGAAGGGTGAGTTTATGAAAACTCAATGTGTAATCCCAAATAGCACAAACAGATAGATAGAAGGCAATCACAGTCTGGGCCTGAGCCCTATTTAGAATCAGTGACAGTATCAGTTTGGGCTTTAGCCCATCTCAGAACATAGGCAGTCATGCATTTGGGCCTTGGCCTATTACAGTATCAGTAATCAATACAGTATTACAATATGCAATATACAAGTCCTACCCAGCCAGCCTCTACACTCCATCTTCGTCCAACCCTACACTCCATGTGGGGATATAATCAACCCACCCATCCCTACATTCCCAGTAGTACCGGTTGCGGCGCTAGACAGTAGTTTGCAGCTGAGCTGCCAGTAAGTTAGGCTCGAAGCCTTTCAGTACACTTCCTCTGATCCATATAACCCATCCCCATACAATGCATCATACAATCATGTCATGCCAAATCATGGTACAATATATGTATTCAGTACAGTTTTAGCAGCATGCTCGCAATACAGTCGTACATGTACATGTATATATATAATACATGGATATAACAGTCACTCAGTCAATAAGGGATCTAGGTAATCTTACCGATCCTACAGTAGGTCCACAGTCGACTCGGGTGACTCGTGCAACTTTAGTAGTCAAAACAGTGAAAATGGGCCCACAAGCCCATGTAATTTGCCCATGTGGGCCCATATGCTCGTGTAACCCACAAGACCCAAAATGGCCTTAGCCGTGTGGATCACTCGGCTTGGCCCAATAATCTCACACACCCGTGTGGGCCCCACACGGCCCAAATCGGCCCGATCCATGAATCGCACATGGCCTGTCTCATTGTTCACAAGCCTGTATCTGATCACACGGATAGCCACACGCCCATGTGGTGTCGACAGCCTCACTTTTCAGCTTTTAGCCAATTTCCGTTTGCAGAGTGGTGTTTACACACCTAGTTTCGATTCACTGTGAAAACACTATCAAGCACTCCAGGACCTTCAATCGATAATCAAAAGCCCAACATCAATGATACTTAACAGAACTAAACAAAGTTTATAACGTGCCAAACGACTTCTATCACCAAAACCTTACCTTCGAGACCGAGCAACCCCTAACTGCAGATTCGACCAAGATAGGTCACCACTCCTACAATTCGTTGCTGACAATTCTAAAAAGACCCAATATTAACATCAATTCACATTTCATAACCAAGAGAAAAGAAAAACTTTTCCCTAACTTCACCAAAATATAGCCACATTACCTACTAAACGAGTAACAGCAGAACCATACCACTCCAGCGCTAACCGAATCGCTCCAACCTTTAACCTTCATCAATGAAACAGTCGATCAATTCACCAAAAATCCATAAACCAAAATACATCACAGTTACGCCACTTACCAACAACGCAAGAATGAACAGAGGTGACAAGTTGCGGCGACAAAAAAGGGATTAAGGAAGGAATGGATTAAAAGGAGAAACCAAAGTAGTGAAAAGAGAAAATTTCAATAGGCAGTCGACAGTAACAAAAGAAGACAATAAATGTCGATAAGGGAAGAGGAAGAGGGAAAGGTTGCCGTAGGGGAGAATAAAGCCAAAAAGGAACAAAAAAAAGCAGAGAATCACCTAGCTAATTTCGGCAAAGGAAAGGAGTAAGATGGTAAACGACAGACTTGAGAGAAGGGGAAACTAGCGTCAAAAAGATTGAGAAAAGTATGGGGAACCGATTTTTTTGGGAAAAGGTGACAATAATTAAAATACAATCCCCTATTTTCCTCCTAAAATTCAGCCACAACAATCCCACCTCCTCAAACACTCCAACTACCCACTAGCATTAGAATTCTACAGCTTACACAGCATCCAACAAAATAGAACACTCCCCTGCATCACCAGGACTCGAACTCAAGACCCCCAGCATATTGACACTCCACTTAACCATCAGACTAACAGGCCCATTCTGACATGTTTATCCAATATTTATTTATAAGCCTACTGGCTAAAGATAGGGGTTACTCAATTAAAAACAAAATTTTGCCCAAGATAAGGCTTGAACCCAAGACTTCTCAGACACATCCAAAACAATTAACCACTGAAGCATATACACAGTTGTGTCACAAATATACGAGAATAATGATAAGGGATTTTTGAGGCGTTACAACTCTACCCCCTTAAAGAAAATTTCGGCCTCGAAATTTTACCTGATCAGAATAGATGAGGATACTACTGTCGCATCGCATCCTCAGGCTCTCATGTGGCCTCCGCAGAACTATGATTATGCCAAAGAATCTTAACCAGTGGGATGGACTTCTTTTTTAGCACCTTTACATTGCGATCCACTATCTAGACTAGCTCCTCTTCAAAGGTCAGATCTGGCCTCACCTCAGTCTCCTTAATAGGAACAACATGCGTGGGATCAGAGCGGTAGCACCTCAACATAGAAACATGGAACATGTCGTGAATTCGCTCCAACTCTGAAGGCAGTTCCAACTGATATGCTACTAGCTCTACTCGTTTCAGAATGCGATAAGGCCCAATAAATCTAGGGCTTAGCTTACCCTTACGACCAAACCTCAGTACTTTCTTCCATGGTGAGACCTTGAGAAAAAAGAAGTCCCCCACTGAATACTATATCTCTCGACGCTTTAGGTCTGCATAGGACTTTTGTCTGTCAGATGCCGCTTTCAGTCAGTCTCAAATCAATCTAACTTTGTCCTCGGTATCAGAAACTAGTTCAGGGCCCAACACACGTCGCTCACCCAACTCAGTCCAACACGAAGGTGTGCGACACCTACGACCATATAGTGCCTCCTAAGGTGCCATCTGAATGCTAGACTAATAACTGTTGTTATAAGCAAACTCTCCTAGTGGCAGGTAATCCTCCCAACTGCCTCGGAAGTCAATCACATAACTCCTCAACATGTCTTCCAGTATCTGAATCACCCTCTCAGACTGACCATCTATTTGAGGATAGAACGCAGTACTGAAGTTCAACCTTGTACCCAGAGTTTCTTGTAGCTTCTTCCAGAATTGAGACGTGAAGCGAGGATGCCTATCAGATTTATCAAAATCGGTACCCCATGCAGACTCACTATCTCAGACACATATAGTTTAGCCAATTTCTGCAGAGAGTAATCAGTACGAACTGGTATAAAGTGGGCGAACTTGGTCAATCGATCCATGATGACCCATACAGAGTCTTTCTTAGTGGGTGTAAGGGGCAACCCACTAACAAAGTCCATGTTTACACATTCCCACTTCCAAAGCGGAATCTTGACTGGCTACAGAAAACCAAAAAGTAACTGATGCTCAGCCTTAACTTGCTGACATATCAGACATTTACCCACAAAGTCTGTAACCTCATGCTTAAGACCTGGCCACCTGTAACACCCCAAACCCGGCACACAAACCTTGACCGGATCTGGTATGTCACTGCGGAAAAACGTTTGAAAGATTTTGACTTATGAGTGAAAACATGAAATTTTGTTGAGTTTGTAAAACGGTGACCATTTAAAATCTTAAGTAAAGTATGGAGTTTATAAAAAAATATCCGGATTAAAACTTTATTATATATATAGATTTAAATAAAATCGTTTGCAAATGATATTTCAATTGTCAATCCATAATAAAACAAAATAATAAACTTAATGAAAAACACTTAAACAAACTTTAAATACTTTTAGAGGCCTTATTACAATAATTGAATAATCAAAGTACTGAAAATATAAATACTTAATTAATTAAAAATATTCTTCTCGCATGAGAATCATACAGATGGCCACCTTTGTATCCACTCTAACCCGGTCCAATTTCGCGATCACCTGCGATGTTGGTAAGTATTTGGGTGAGTCACACAGACTCAGTGTGTAATTAATCCACTGAATTCCACCCACATGTTAACCACATATTAACCCATATATCAGATAACAAGATAACATATTCACATAATAACACATTCAGGGCTTGGCCCATATTCATATCACATTCATCTAATAGGGTAGTTAACCACATAATTTCCACATACTGGGCTTAGCCCATTTTCACACTGATCCACATTTATATACTGGGCTTGGCCCTTTTCTTAATAATCCACATATCAACTGGGCTTGGCCCATCTCCCCATTAATCCGCACATCCATTAAAATTATGCAAAGTGCACCCAACCCAACCTAGGGTCCATCCTCTACACACCCCCGTATCCAGCCACCACACACCAGAGGATTATCAAATCACCCTCTCCTTTTCACTCCAGAAGGCAATCAATGCCGTCCACGTGCAATTAAGCACAATAATCCACAACGCAACCTCAGTCAGCGCCAATCGACAATGTAGCCGTAGCTAACACCAAAACCACGATGGGACACATAGTCACTCATCAACCACGATACGGCACATACCCGATATCAACCACGATGAGGTACATAGCTGCTCATCAAGCCACGCGAACTAAATTGTACTTAATCCACAACGTGACCTCAGTCAACGTCAATCCACGATGTAGCTCAAGGCTAACATCAAACCACGTACTCGAAGTACACCCGTACCTTCTTTCATATCATATCCCAACCCATGCACATGCAACATTCCATAATGACATAATATAATGATGCATGAGCATGTTCATCAAGCATAGTCATAACACATATTCATATTAATAATCAGATTTGGTACTTACCGAATTATCGACATACCCCTTGAGGGTATCCATATCACAATTTCCACTGCACTAGTTAGCACATTCATAACACATACACATATCACATACATATCATATACCCGAAAAACTGTGGGTTAATCACACACCTGATCACTTGGAGAACTACGCTTTTGATACAGATGCTATCACTAGGCGATACTACGGATATTTGCCTACTTTCTTGTTCTGACGCTGGTCCACACCCCGGTGGCCAATCCCTAACTACAGAAACTGATCTCCTTTTAAACTTCGGGATAGGGACTATCCCTTGTCCTCCTCGACTAGCATTCGCATCCATCGACAACACTTAATCAGATCAAATGGTTAAACACTAATACCTTAATCAAAATATATCGAATCGAAACTACACTTACTAAATATCCTTACCGAAATAATCTTGAATCCCGAAGCTTGTCCTACTTCTATCGACTTGCCCCCTAATTAACCATAATACCAATCGGTCACATTTAAACTCTAAAGATGGCCCTTGGCCGAATGCCTTATTTGCCTACCTTGAAGAATCAAAAACTGATTACCAAAGGAGAATTCACTTACCACTATTACACGTTTGCTTTGAAGAGCCTAAAGTAAGTAGTCGACAGCACCCTCCTTTAAAGATTCGGCTTAGAGCACAACAATAATGGTTTCCGCACTTAATGGTGAAGAGAAAACGCAACAATGGAGAGGGTTTTATGCTTGAAGATTTCGGCAACAAAGAACAATGACAGAGGGGTTTTAGCTTTTGTGACTTGCGACAAAACAAAGAGAATAGGCACTTTAAGCTTCGGTTATGGCTTCAAAGAAATAGAAATAGATTTAGTGTTGGATGAAAGAAAAGAATGAGAGGTGTGAGTGGGAAGAAATTCGGCACAAAGAAATTTAAAGAAAAAGATATCAAAGATGATTACTCTCCCCTTATAAAGAACTCGGCTACTATATCCTTGCTATTTTCAAACTCCTTGATAATCTCCTCTATTATCTCCTTAACAAATAAAATAAATTAATCTAACATTAATCCCTTATCAAACTCCTATATTATCTCTTTTCACCTATTTAAACCAAAATAAATAAAATAAATTCATATTTATCTCTTCTTCATCTTGCACAAAATAATTAAATCAACAATTATCCTACTTGAATAAATAAAACAACAATTATCTATTATCTACCAACTTAAAATAAATAAAATAAATAAAACACATTTATCCTACCTTAGCCGAAAATTAATAAGAGAATCAAAATCCTCCTCCAATTGAAAGTCCCAAGGGCCGTCCACTTTCTTCCAACTCTACCTTGACGCAAAAGCAAAATAAAAACACTCCCCTTGCTGCTCACAAGCCTCGAACCCAAGACCTGCTGGAACCCTTGACGCAAGCTGCAGGTAACGCCCCAGGCCACTTTGCCAAGGCGTTTTTTTTGTGACATAAACTCCCCACAATTCCTTTTAAGACCTCTTTCCCTAGCTCCCCCTTGTCTTAACGCCAAAAGCAAAATAAAAACATGCCTCCCTGCTACCAACAAGACTCAAACATGAGACCTGCTCCTTGCTCCACAAATAACGCCCCAAGCCACTCTGCCAAGGCGCTGTTTGTGACATGATTCACCCGGAATCTCTTTTAAAACCTCTTTCGCCAAGCGCCTTCTTGACGCAAAAATAAACACTCATTCCTGCTTCCTTCGCAACTCGAACCAAGGCCCTTATCCCCACTGCACATGGCGTCCATTGCCACTTTACCACATGATTTCTTTTGGCATTAATTCCCTAAAACTTTCTTTAAAGCCTCCTTAGCCCAGTTCCCCTTTTTGACGCAAAAATAAAAGTCTTTAATGCTTCCCACGATGTTCGAACCTTTTCCCTCCTGAACTCCCTTTTTGACGCAACCTCCCAAGCCCCTAAGGTAGCGTCCCAAGCCACTTTACCAAGCCCACTTTCATGTCCATAAACTCTTAAAAATTTTCCTTAAGGCCTCCTTTACCTAACTTCTTCTTTAAAAATAAAATTTCAATATTTTTCCAAGACTTCCTCCTACATCCTTGGATTCTCAAAACCCTTAGAACATACTCAACCACACTTAAAGCCTACTAACACTGCTCCAAATGCATAACCCCTAATTTAGGATGTTATAGTTCTACCCTCCTTAAAAATAATTTCGTCCTCGAAATTACTTACTAACTAACGGCTGAACAATCCTACTCATCACACTACGCTTACATCACAAGACTCGATCTTAATAAAACTATCTTACCTTCTAGGCACAATCTCTAAGTTCACGTCCCCTAGAACTCATTTCTAACGTCGCGATTTAATCTGATTACAAAGTTTTATGCATTAGTACTTTCGTTCCACTTTTTCTCCACGAACAAATCTTATGAGAAAAAAGTTTTAGAAGTAGTTCTTTCGATCACACAATTGTTTCAGTTCAAGTTCTCTATTCTAATTCAGAGAATCACATTCACATTCACATTAATCCATCTCGATAGAGATACATTCATTCCTCCTTAGAGGCTCATTCATTCATCAACATAGACATATTCATTCAGTGGTATCCACCACCCACATTCACTATTCGGACACTTTTGTCCGTTTTTATCCCAGGGGTATTTTCGTCATTAGTCCTATAAGGGTATTTTGGTAATAAACCGGGGTCAATTCGAAAATGTTTTTCAAATTAAAGGTATTTCAGAATTTACAAAATCTCTGGGTTATTTTGTTTTCCAAATCGTAGGTGTTGCAAAAATTTCAAATCGAGGTTATTTCTGTAATTTTGGAAGTCGTAAGCGATTAGTAAATTCTCCAAATCGATGTATCTTGTTATTTGTAAAATGTGTTTTTGGTTTTTGTAAAGTAGAAATATTTTAGCAAAAGTCGAGGGTATTTTTGAAAATCTTAAAAACTAAGGGTATTTTAGTAATTTACAATACAGGGGCATTTTTGTAATTTTGTAAATTGGAGGTATTTTGAGAAATGTTTCAAAAAAATAATTTTCTCAACTTAAAAGAAGTTTATGAATTTCTAAAATTAGGGTTTTCATAAAAAACAGGGCTAGTCCCTTTCGGGTTTTAATCATTGGTTTAGCCGATGACTAAGTCCTCTTGGTTAGGGTGAATGGTTACGACGCACCAGGTAGGATTCGAGTAAAGAGGAGGTGAGTCACTAGGACTGCTTAAATACCAAGCTCTTACTGAATCCACTCTTAGACATGCGCACAACAGTTACCACACCCTAGCTCGGCGACTTAATCACAGGTTTGTTTAGTGGTCCTTAAGTCTTATGCACTTTTGTTTGAGTAGACTAGTCCTAGGGTTCAACAAATCCTAGTTCACTAATCTACGTTCCCTTCATGCTTATAGAATTCACATTCACAATTCACTTTAGTAGTTGGAAGTACTTACCTGGTGGACTTCGGGCCGAAGATACAGGTGCCATGCCAGAATAACCTGAAAAAGTTGTTGAAGCCCAAATTTTTGAAAAGCCTATTTAAAAAAATGTTTTTGGACCCAAAACCCTCAAAGTTTGTTTTTGAACCGGCTCGATACCAAATCAGAACACCCCAAACCCGCCCACAAGCCTTGACCGAATCTGGTATGTCACTGCGGAAAAACGTTTGAAAGATTTTGACTTATTAGTGAAAACATGAAATTTTGTTGAGTTTGTAAAACGGTGACCATTTAAAATCTTAAGTAAAGTGTAGAGTTTATAAAAAAAATATCCGGATTAAAACTTTATTATATATATATATTTAAATAAAATCGTTTGCAAATGATATTTCAATTGTCAATCCATAATAAAACAAAATAATAAACTTAATGAAAAACACTTAAACAAACTTTAAATACTTTTAGGGGCCTTATTACAATAATTGAATAATCAAAGTACTGAAAATATAAATACTTAATTAATTAAAAATATTCTTCTGCATGAGAATCTGCTTCTGCATGGCCACCTTTGTATCCACTCCAACCCGGTCCAATTTCGCGATCACCTGCGATGTTGGTAAGTATTTGGGTGAGTCACACAGACTCAGTGTGTAATTAATCCACTGAATTCCACCCACATGTTAACCACATATTAACCCATATATCAGATAACAAGATAACATATTCACATAATAACACATTCTGGGCTTGGCACATATTCATATCACATTCATCTAATAGGGTAGTTAACCACATAATTTCCACATACTGGGCTTAGCCCATTTCCACACTGATCCACATTCATATACTGGGCTTGGCCCTTTTCTTAATAATCCACATATCAACTGGGCTTGGCCCATCTCCATATTAATCCACATATCCATTAAAATTATGCAAAGTGCACCCAACCCAACCTAGGTTCCATCCTCTACACACCCCCGTATCCAACCACCACACACCAGAGGATTATCAAATCACCCTCTCCTTTTCACTCCAGAAGGCAATCAATGCCGTCCACGTGCAATTAAGCACAATAATCCACAACGCGACCTCAGTCAGCGCCAATCCACAATGTAGCCGTAGCTAACACCAAAACCACGATGGGACACATAGTCACTCATCAACCACGATATAGCACATAGCCGATATCAACCACGATGAGGCACATAGCTGCTCATCAAGCCACGCGAACTAAATCGCACTTAATCCACAACATGACCTCAGTCAATGTCAATCCACGATGTAGCTAAAGGCTAACATCAAACCACGTACTTGAAGTACACCCGTACCTTCTTTCATATCATATCCCAACCCATGCACATGCAACATTCCATAATGACATAATATAATGATGCATGAGTAGGTTCATCAAGCATAGTCATAACACATATTCATATTAATAATCAGATTTGGTACTTACCGGATTATCGACATACCCCTTGAGGGTATCCATATCACAATTTCCATTGCACAAGTTAGCACATTCATAACATATACACGTATCACATACATATCATATACCCGAAAACGGTGGGTTAATCACACACCTGATCACTTAGAGAACTACGCTTTCGATACTGATGCTATCACTAGGCGATACTACAGCTATTTGCCTACTTTCTTGTTCTGATGCTGGTCCACACCCCGGTGGCCAATCCCTAACTACAGAAACTGATCTCCTTTTAAACTTCGAGATAGGGACTATCCCTTGTCCTCCTTGACTAGCATTCGTATCCATCGACAACACTTAATCAGATCAAACGGTTAAACACTAATACCTTAATCAAAATATATAAAATCGAAACTACACTTACTAAATATCCTTACCGAAATAATCTTGAATCCCGAAGCTTGTCCTACTTCTATCGACTTGCCCCATAATTAACCATAATACCAATCAGTCACATTTAAACTCTAAAGATGGCCCTTGGCCGAATGCCTTATTTGCCTACCTTGAAGAATCAAAAACTAATTACCAAAGGAGAATTCACTTACTACTATTACACGTTTGCTTTGAAGAGCCTAAAGTAAGTAGTCGACAGCACCCTCCTTTAAAGATTCGGCTTAAAGCACAACAGTAATGGTTTCGACACTTAATGGTGAAGAGAAAACGCAACAATGGAGAGGGTTTTATGCTTGGAGATTTCAGCAACAAAGAACAATGACAGAGGGGTTTTAGCTTTTGTGACTTGCGGAAAAACAAAGAGAATAGGCACTTTAAGCTTCGGTTATGGCTTCAAAGAAATAGAAATAGATTTGGTGTTGGATGAAAGAAAAGAATGAGAGGTGTGAGTGGGAAGAAATTCGGCACAAAGAAATTTAAAGAAAAAGATATCAAAGATGATTACTCTCCCCTTATAAAGAATTCGGCTACTATATCCTTGCTATTTTCAAACTCCTTGATAATCTCTTCTATTATCTCCTTAACAAATAAAATAATTAATCCAACATTAATCCCTTATCAAACTCCTATATTATCTCTTTTCACCTATTTAAACCAAAATAAATAAAATAAATTCATATTTATCTCTTCTTCATCTTGCACAAAATAATTAAATCAACAATTATCCTACTTGAATAAATAAAACAACAATTATCTATTATCTACCAACTTAAAATAAATAAAATAAATAAAACACATTTATCCTACCTTAGCTGAAAATTAATAGGAGAATCAAAATCCTCCTCCAATTGAAAGTCCCAAGTGACGTCCACTTTCTTCCAACTCTACCTTGACGCAAAAGCAAAATAAAAACACTCCCCTTGCTGCTCACAAGCCTCGAACCCAAGACCTGCTGGAACCCTTGACGCAAGCTGCAAGTAACGTCCCAGGCCACTTTGCCAAGGCATTTTTTTTGTGACATAAACTCCCCACAATTCTTTTAAGACCGCTTTCCCTAGCTCCCTCTTGTCTTAACGCCAAAAGCAAAATAAAAACACGCCTCCCTGCTGCCAACAAGACTCGAACATGAGACCTGCTCCTTGCTCCACAGATAACGCCCCAAGCCACTTTGCCAAGGCGCTGTTTGTGACATGATTCACCCAGAATCTCTTTTAAAACCTCTTTCGCTAGACGCCTTCTTGACGCAAAAATAAACACTCCTTCCTGCTTCCTTCGCAACTCGAACCAAGGCCCTTATCCCCACTGCACATGGCATCCATTGCCACTTTACCACATGATTTCTTGTGGCATTAATTCCCTAAAACTTTCTTTAAAGCCTCCTTAGCCTAGTTCCCCTTTTTGACGCAAAAATAAAAGTCTTTAATGCTTCTCACAATGTTCGAACCTTTTCCCTCCTGAGCTCCCTTTTTGACGCAACCTCCCAAGCCCTTAAGGTAGCGTCCCAAGCCACTTTACCAAGCCCACTTTCATATCCATAAACTCCTAAAAATTTTCCTTAAGGCCTCATTCACCTAACTTCTCCTTTAAAAATAAAATTCCAATATTTTTCCAAGACTTCCTCCTACATCCTTGGATTCTAAAAACCCTTAGAACATACTCAACCACACTTAAAGCCTACTAACACTTGAGTTATGCTCCAAACGCATAACCCCTAATTTTGGATGTTACACCACCAGTATAACTCACGAAGGTCTCGGTATATCTTATTTCCTCTAGGATGCATAGCATAAAGGCTACTATACACCTCTCACAGTATAGATTGCCTCAACTTGGTATCATTCAGTACATAGATTCTTCCATGGAAACAGAGTACCCCTTCGCTATTCAGTCCAAAATCCACAGTATTCCCACTCCCAATCTGTTGAAAGCGAAGACCCAAAGACTCGTCCTCTAACTCTTTATCCTTAATCTGCTCTATCCATGTAGGTTTAACTTGAAGTTCAGCCAACAGACTACCATCATCAAATAAACTGAGGCGAGAAAACATTGCCCTCAGATCATTCATAGCCCTACGGCTCAGCGCGTCGACCACCATATTGGCTTTACCAGGATGATATTCAATTGTACAGTCATAGTCCTTAAGCAGCTCAATCCACCTACGCTGCGAGTGATGAGGTACTTGAGGCTCTTGTGATCAGTGTAAATGATACACTTCTCACCATATAGATAATGCCTCCCGATTTTCAGTGCAAACACTTCTGCGGCCAACTCCAAGTCATGAGTCAGATAATTTGTCTCATGAGTCTTAAGCTGAGGAGACGCATACGCTACCACCTTACCCTTCTGCATCAACACACATCCCAAACTGACATGTGATGCATCACTGTAAACAGTAAACTCTTTTTCAGACTCTGGCTGTATCAGAATAGGGGCCTCCGTTAGTACAGTTTTGAGCTTTTCAAAGCTCTCTTACTACGAGTCAGTCAAGTTAAACAGCATACCTTTACGTAGCAGCTTAGTCAAAGGTGCGGCCATCAACGAAAACCCCTATACAAAACGTTGATACTACCCCACCAATCCCAGAAAACTGCTGATCTCCGATACAGTCTGAGGTTGTTTCCATTCTAATACTGCCTCAATCTTTCGAGGATCTACCTTAATCCCCTCAGCAGAAACCACATGTCCAAGAAACGTTACTTCACGTAAGCAGAACTCACATTTACTAAACTTGGTGTATAATTGTTTCTCTTGTAGAATTTGCAGAACCACTCTAAGATGTTCATCGTGCTCATCCTCAATTCTAGAATACACCAGTATGTAGTCAATAAATACCACTACGAACCGATCCAGATAGGCCTGGAACACTCAGTTCATTAGATCCATGAAAGCTGCTGGTGCATTCGTCAGTCCAAATGGCATCACTAGGAACTTGTAATAACTGTATCGAGTCCTAAATGATATCCTGTGCACATAAGTCTCCTTAACCCTCAAATGATGCTATCCTGATTGTAGATAAATCTTGGAGAAAATCGAAGCCCTTTAGAACTGGTCAAACAGATCATCTATTCTCGGTAGGGGATACTTATTCTTGATGGTCAACTTGATACGGGCCGGCCCAGGGTGAGTCGAGAGGAATCAAGCCTTTGGAAAATAATTAGAAAATATGGATGCGTTTGCAGAAGTTTTAAGTGAATAAAAATAAGAAATGGTTCATTTTGATGAAAAGAAATGAAAAATGGATAAATAGAATAAAAACGAATAGATAAAGGATAATTTTGATGGGGGTGGATAAACGAACTTAAAAAAGAAGCGATTCGACACTAAAGAGTGTCACCCCAAATTCTATAATGTTTAAGGTGGAAAGATGAAAATAGGTTGATGAACGCCACACCAAAGGGAATTTGGTGATAAGTTCAAACAAGTCGAAGACGCCACAAGCAAGCTTGATAAGTCTAACGAAACTTGTACGAAAATGAAGAGGAGATAAACTCACTCAAATGAACAAAAGTTCATAAAATTTTCTTAAAGTCCGAATTGTGTTAAATGAGAATTACATAGCCTTTTTATAGGCTGAACAAAGGCTAGCCAAATAGTCTTCTAATCTTGCCTCTTAACCCTTGAGTTTTTTGAAGAGACACCTAATAACCTTTTAACCCTTAAGTTTTTGAAAAGACACTAGTAACCTTATCCCTTAACCCTTAGGTTTTCGAATGGGCACCGGCAACCTTGTCCCTTCATGTTCACCAAAAGGCACCTGGCAACTTTGTCTCTTCATGTTCACCAAAAGGCACCTGACAACTTTGTCTCTTCATGTTCACCAAAAGGCATTGTGCTAGTTGAATGCCGAATGAAGCTGAATTAAGCTAACACGACTAAATCAGCTTGAAGAAAGGAGTGAATAAAGCCAATTGAGCATGAAGCTAGGAAGCAGTTTAATGTAGAAAAGCCAAGAGATGACCAAGATATGTTGGAGGAGGTAATAATTGTGGGGGAGCCAACTATAGTTGATTTTCCAACATCTTATAGAGCTAACTAATTATACAGACAATGGCTCGTCTCAGTTAGTATACTTCGTAAAACACTGGGAATATAAGCAAGCAAATGTCGTTCGTCTTCTTAGAGAAGAACTTGACAATCTAAGCAGGCAATAGGCAAGAACCTGAGCTCAAAAGGATTGAAGTTTGAATATTGAGTTGCTCCATAAATTTAAAAATGGTGGTGCCCGGTGTGCTGTATATCATCCCTCTCCTCTTCAAGATGATTCGTCCTCGAATCGACCCGTTGGTTGTCCGAACAAAACTCCTTGCTCGTCTTTCCTCGATCAAACGGGACGGATGATAATCGCAAGACCTGAAAACAATAGCCTAGAGTTAGCAAAAGGTGATGCAAACAAACTTGTAATCTAGGCCTAATCAAATCAAGACAAATATGACACATGTGGATGGATAGAATTGAATTATCATGCAAACCAAGTAATGCCTCGTCAAATGTTTGAAACAAATTCGAATGGATTTCAAAACAGGCATACAAACTAAATTGATTCCACAGGTCATGGTTGGCATGCGAGAGATGAATCAAATGGTAGACATAATTGCCACAAGCAGGTAATTGAAAAGGTTCACTATCATAGGCATCATGACAATTAAAAATGAAAATCTCTTTATCATTAATCAAGACAGATAGATCATATTTGAATGAAACAAAATAGTCAAACTTATCATGATCTAAGTGCTTTACATAAATGAAATCATTAACATGATTGTTGTTATCATTCGAGGAGTATGAATAAGTTTCAAAGCCTTTAAATGCCTCACCTTGTTTATCTTCACGAGTAGGAAAACAAAGATCGGATTTACCTTGCTTGATCATCACAAATCTTGTCTCTTTGGAAATGTAATGTAAAACAAACCTTGTAACTCGATCAACTCGAATTGATGATGAAGCACACAGATAGCTCGTGCTTTTCAAAGGGTTATGTACACAAAAATGTAAAAGGTTAGTTTCAACAGGAGGGATGGACTTAAATTGGAAAACCAAATCATGTTTGAAGTTGGATTCAAGTCCATAGGCAAAAATCGACCTTACATTCTCGGAATGTAATAAAGATTTCACGTGTGGCCCAGCAATATGATCAAGGATCAAAACAGAATTGAAACCAAAATCATTAAATTTAATTGCCCCAATTAAAGTTTGAAAATCAAGCAAACTTAAATTAGATGTACAACATGCAAGTTGCTTGAAGTTTTCATAAAATGACTCAAAGTAACAAATGCCACGTTTGAAAACACGAACTTGATCACGAATTCTAAGAGACAACATATTTCGTTTAGATCTCAATGTCCACATCATGTTATTCAAGAAAATCGTCACCAAACAATTATGTGATTCCAATCTTACTTGATGAAACTTACATGAAAGTTGACATAACAAGGTAAATCACTAAATGGAACAGGCTTTTTAAATGTCAACAAATTTTCACACAAATGCATCAAAGGAAACTTAGATATGCCAACACTCGAACATTTTTGCATTGCAATTTTTATTCGAACAGGTGGTTCAAAGCATGGAAATCTCGTACGAAATTTCAAAGATTTATCTTGAATGACACAATCACATGGATCAACTATTTCATGCGATAACCTATCATAAATGAACGATACAGACGTGTTTAAACAGAAAGGATTAACACATGAATTTAAAGATTTCATGTCGTCAAAACTTTTAAGTGAAAAACTTTTATCACAAATATTCACAATTCGCAAAGGCTGAACTAATCCAAAAAAATCAACAGAATTTCCATTATAAGACATTTCATAGGAAATGCTTTTCATGTCATTTTTTGAAACAAGGGCATTAACTCTAAAAGATAGATAATGACTAACCAAATCAAAAGATGCAAGTCTTTCAGGAATAAAGTCATAAAAATCTTTATAGGCAACTTTGAAATCACACAGCCTTGATTCGATACACAAGGAATCCTTACCTTCCTTACCTTTCAACTCGGGAGGTCCAACTTCATTTTCAACTTTCCCCTTTTTGATCAAACAAAATCGTCGCTCGTTGGGAAGGTATTGAAGTTGAAGGTCATCGTGCGTTTTGTCGGGAACCTGAAAAGAAGTAACAGAAGAAGAACAAACTTTAAGAGTGTTAGTTGAAAAATCACTTTCTTTTTCTTGCTCATCTTGTTCTCGCGTTTCTTTTTCCAACTTATTTTCTTTTTCAACGCTCTCTTTATTCTCAATCTCGATTTTCTTTTCTTTTTCTTCTTTTTCAATTTCTTTTTTCATTTTCTTCTCTTTCAATTTCTTCTTTTTTTATTTTCTCGAGTTCGTTCCATATTCGCTCGTTTTCTCTCATGATCTTCTCTTGCCTTTCTTTTCTTTTTAGTTCTTTTTCTCTCTTTCTTTCATTACAACAAGAAGAGGATACAAAAGAATCAAAATGAGTAAAATTTTGTTTAAGAGAAGGGATAGCGTTCTCATAGGTATCTCGATAAGTTCTTCGAGAACATTTCTTCAATAGAGACTTTACTGAAGCAGAAGAGGAATAACTTGTTCCTTCTCGTTCGTCGCCTCGAAAGGATTTGAACTCGTATCTTTCTTCTCTCCGTCTTGAAAATCTTGACGAATATGAATCTTGACAAGGGTTTCTTTGCGAATAGTCCTTGGACGTGTATCGCCGTGATGAACTCGACTATGCCCTCCGGCTTGATGAAATCTTTCGGTTGAGCAGGCTTTTCATTTCGCTCAATAAGTATTGGAAGTCACCAGCTGAGAATTCGTCTTGAGACATGTTTATTGCTGAAAAGAAATTGTTATAAAGAAAAAAAAAAGAGTTGAAACGTATATGAGTTGCCCAATCGTCTACGAGGAGGGATCAAGCCTTAGGAAGATTTTCGGAAAATATGGATGTATTTGCGGAAGCTTTAATTGAATAGAGTAGGAGATGGTTTGGTTCGATAGAACAATATAAAAATAAAAATAGATAAAAGATAATTTTGATGGAAGCGGATAAACGAACTTAAACGAGAAGCGATTCAACACTAAAGAGTGTCACCCCGGGTTCTATAATGTTTAAGATGGATAAATGGAATTGATGATGGAAATGGAAATATGAACTTAACTTTAAGAAAGATTCAACACTATACAACAGTGTCACCCCGTTTCTTATATCGTTAAGGTGGATAGGTGGAGATAGGTTGATGAACACCACACCAAAGGAAATTTGGTGATAAGTTCAAACAAGCCGAAGACGCCACAAGCAAGCTTGATAAGTCTATTGAAACTTGTATGAAAACAAAGAGGAGATAAACTCACTCAAAATGAACAAAGTTCATAAAATTTCATTCATAAAAATTCTGTTTTTCAATTTCTTTTTCTTGTTTCTCATTTTTATTTTCTTTTCTCTCGAACTCTTTCTCCAAGTTCTCTCTTCTTATTTTCTCAAGTTCGTTCCATTTTCGCTTGTTTTCTTTCATGATCTTCTCTTGCCTTTCTTTTCTTTTTAGTTCTTTTTCTCTCTTCCTTCCATTATGACAAGAAGAGGATACAAAAGAATCAAAATGAGTAAAATTTTGTTCAAGAGAAGGAATAGCGTTCTCAAAGATATCTCGATAAGTTCTTCGGGGAGAGTACTCCATGGACGTTTTCTTAGCAATTCCTGAACGAATATACCGATCAACTCGCATGTCTTCTTGGAGGGAATAAGAATCATAATATGTACCATTTCGAGAATAATCTTTCGTGGATGAATACCGTTTCGAACTTCTTGAGGAATAAGAATGTCGATCACAGTCTCTTCTTGAATATTCTTCGAAAGTGTGTCTTCGGGATAATCTTGACTCTGTCCTTCGACTTGAAGAAAGTCAATCTCGTTGGTCTAGTTCCTCGATCCGATCCAAGTTCTTTTCCAACTTGTTTATGGCTTTTCGCACTCCATTCAACAAGTATTGGTAATCATTGGATGAGAACTCTTCTTGAGACATATTTATTGCTGAAAAAAAGAAAACTATTATAACAAAGGGAAATAAACCGACAAAAATTAAAATACCTTACCACAAAATCTCACAAGTCACTCGTAAAGAAAAAGCGCACACACTCATTTTTGTTTTTTTTTTTTACTCGAATATGGCTTTTTTTTTAATGAATCACTCTTGTCTTTTACCGCTCAATCTCGTCTCACAAATTCGTACTTCGTTTCAAAAAGACCTATTGCAGCTTGAGGGTCGGCTTCAGAATTGGTACAAGGGAAAATGATGTTATGGGGTGGAGGTCGGCTGGAAAAAAAATCGGTATAGTGGCGTTGGGATGAAGAAGGTGGTTTGAAGATGGAAAGAAGTAATGAAACAAAAACTTGCAAACTTTCAAAAAAAAAAATTTTCCACACCTTTTTTTTTTTAACTCTCTTTTTTTTTTTTTACTTCTCCTTTTTTTTATTCGTATATTTTTTTTTATGCGAATTTTTTTTATTTGAACTTTTTTTTATCTCTTTTTTTTTGAACTTCAAATATACTATAATGAAATACAAGAAACAAAAATTACAACTTGAATATTTTTTTTGAACTTTTTTTTTACGAACCTACTCCGGCTTCACGTATGGCCGTCGGTAGTCCTCGTTTTGCAGCTCTGATACCAGATGATACGGGCCGGCTCGAGGTGAGTCGAGATGTATATGAGTTGCCCAATCGTCTACGAGGAGGAATCAAGCCTTTGGAAAATAATTGGAAAATATGGATGCGTTTGCGGAAGTTTTAAGTTGAAAAAAAAAAATTTTAAAAATCGTGTTAAAAAAATTTCAAAAAAAAAGAGTTAAAAATACCTTACTACAAAAACTCACAAGTCACTCACAAAGAAAATCACTCTTTACTCGTGCTTTCACTCGTATTAAGGCTTTCCTTTGATGAATACACTCGTGCCTTTTACCGCTCAATCTTGTCTCACAATTTTATACTTCGTTTCGAAAAGACTAACCGTGGCTTGAGGTTCGGTTTCAAAGTGGGTAACAAGGGATTGATGTTGGGTATAGGGTAGGCTAAACAAAAGAAAAGTTTTTTTTTTGTCTCGGTTAGGCTAAAATAAAAAAATAGTGGCGTTGGGGTGAAATGATGTGAACTTGAATGATGGGATTTTTTTTTTAAGATCGGGGGTAGAAATATGAAAGTAAAGCAAAACTTACAAACTTCACACTTCCTTTTTTTTTTTAACTTCGAATTTTCTTTTTGAATTTTTTTTTGTATCTTTCGTTTTTTTTTTTGAACTTCAAATACAATATATGCTAAATATAATGAAAATAAAATACAACCTTTTTTTTGAATTTTTTTTAACACGATTTTTTTTAAAAAAAAATTTCAACTTACGAACTTATTTCGGTGTTGTCATGCCCTTCGTTTTGTAGCTTTGATACCAGATGATACGGGCCGGCTCGGGGTGAGTCGAGACGTATATGAGTTGCCCAATCATCTAGGAGGAGGAATCAAGTCTTTGGAAAATAATTGGAAAATATGGATGCGTTTGCGGAAGTTTTAAGTGAATAAAAATAAGAAATGGTTCGTTTTGATGAAAAGAAATGAAAAATGGATAAATAGAATAAAAAAAATAGATAAAGGATAATTTTGATGGGGGTGGATAAACGAACTTAAACAAGAAGCGATTCAACACTAAAGAGTGTCACCCCAAATTCTATAATGTTTAAGGTGGAAAGATGAAAATAGGTTGATGAACGCCACACCAAAGGGAATTTGGTGATAAGTTCAAACAAGTCGAAGACGCCACAAGCAAGCTTGATAAGTCTAACGAAACTTATACGAAAATGAAGAGGAGATAAACTCACTCAAATGAACAAAAGTTCATAAAATTTTCTTAAAGTCTGAATTGTGTTAAATGAGAATTACATAGCCTTATTATAGGATGAACAAAGGCTAGCCAAATAGTCTTCTAATCTTGCCTCTTAACCCTTAAGTTTTTGAAAGGGCACCAGCAACCTTTAACCCTTAACCCTTGAGTTTTTTGAAGAGGCACCTAATAACCTTTTAACCCTTAAGTTTTTGAAAAGACACTAGAAACCTTATCCCTTAACCCTTAGGTTTTCGAAAGGGCACCAGCAACCTTGTCCCTTCATGTTCACCAAAAGGCACCTGGCAACTTTGTCTCTTCATATTCACCAAAAGGCACCTGACAACTTTGTCTCTTCATGTTCACCAAAAGGCATTGTGCTAGTTGAATGCCGAATGAAGCTGAATTAAGCTAACACGACTAAATCAGCTTGAAGAAAGAAGCGAATAAAGCTAATTGAGCATGAAGCTGGGAAGCAGTTTAATGTAGAAAAGCCAAGAGATGACCAAGATATGTTGGAGGAGGTAACAATTGTGGGGGAGACAACTATAGTTGATTTTCCAACATCTTATAGAGCTAACTAATTATAAAGATAATGGCTCGTCTCAGTTAGTATACTTCGTAAAACACTGGGAATATAAGCAAGCAAATGTCATTCGTCTTCTTAAAGAAGAACTTGACAATCTAAGCAGGCAATAGGCAAGAATCTGAGCTCAAGAGGATTGAAGTTTGAATATTGAGTTGCTCCATAAATTTAAAAATTGGTGGTGCCCCGGGTGTGCCTGTATCACAATTTATTCAGTTGTCGATAATTGATGCACATTGTAACACCCCAAACCCGGCCCATGAGTCTTGACCGGATCTGGTATGTCACGGAGTAAAAACATTTTGAAAGATTTTGATTAACAGGAGGAAATCTGAAAAATTATTGAGGTTATAAAAACGGTGTCTATTAAAAACTCAGATGGGTTGATTTTATAAACATGGTTGAGTTGAAACCCTTTTTCCTTTGGAAACATTTGATCATTTAAATTTGTAGAAACATCGGAGTTATAGTTAACTTGGTAAATTTTGCTATCCGATGGTAACATCTTTGAACATTCGTAGAAGTACTTATTTTGAAAACATCACTTTTAGCCGATTCATTTAACAATTTATGAAATCATTAGTAATATAGTAGAAGTAAAGTAAAAACAACTGCTTGAACATCCAAAACAATAACTAGCGGCCTTATTACAACCCAAACCCAAAATTAAGTAAATAATAAACTTTAACTGTGCTAAATAAAATTTCAAATCCAAGGAACAAGCATGGCCGCCTCGAGTCCTCTCCGAATCCGTCTCATGATCTACTCATCTCATGAAAATGATATGGGAAGGGGTGAGTCACCAAGACTCGGTGTATAAATCCCCAACCCGGAAGTGCAAACTCATACACAAACTATTAGTAAGACATGCAAAACATGCAACCCGAAACTAGCCATCCATACTCCTTTAACTACCCCGTGTGGTCAAAAACACTGGTGGTCAAAACCACTGGTGACCGGAGTCACAAATCAAGTGATGGGTCCAACCCATCGTGTGGTCAAAACCACTGATGACCATAGGTCACAATTATCAGTATGTGGTCAAAACCACTGGTGGTACCAAACCACTGGGACTTAGTCACAATTTATATCAACGGTGTGGTCAAAACCACTGGTGACCGAAGTCACAATTAAACTGATGGGACCAACCCATCTTGTGGTCAAAACCACTGGTGACAGTCCATAGAGAATATTCCTCCTCCTCTCTTCAATCCCATTACCAACATGCTCATAACATGCGTAACATATTGTCATAAATCATGCATATAAGTCATGGCATAGCATATTACCCATCATGTCATTCATATAACATATTCAAAATCACAAGCAACTTACCCGGAATCTATGCTCATGCCCACAAGACAAATCACTATCATAATAGTTAACGGTAACATAATAGGAAATGCCAACTGATAAAGTGTGTAAGAGTTGTACACACCTACTTACTCGCGAGACTCGCAAATCCCGAACTACGCTAGCGAAATCCCGTGAAGTTGTTTCCCCCTACAATCGGCCAACATCCATACTTTTAGATCTAATAGCCATTCGGCTATACTAATAATCCTGAAGGATTAATCGCACTTGAAATATGGCCTTGGGCCGAAACTTATTATCAATTACCAAAGCGAGTTTAAATCCCGGAAGCCGTTGTCGATTAGCCCCTAAAACCATAACACACATGCGGTTACCACTTAATATGCCATCCATGGCCCATAGCCGAATATAAGAACCACTTACCTTGAAGAATCGAAACCAGAAAGACTCCTTCACAGTACCTTAGCGTCGGCTCTATTGTTTCCTTGAAGAGACTAAAAGTGAAGAGATTTCAGCTATGGCTCCCAAGTGTTGATGAAGATATTCGGCTAACACCAAATGGGAGATGAAGTTTTGAGTAGAAAGGGGGTGATAGGTTCGGCCAAGTAGAAACAAAAGAAGAGAGGGATTTGAAGAATTTTGGGCAATGTGGACTAGAGAGAATTCGGCCAGGAAACAAATTGGGAAGAAAAAGAAAAACAAATTTAGATGAATTTCGGCACTTACTTGCTCCCTAAAGAACCTTTTGGCCGGCCAGCACCTTCCCTCCAATCCAATCCCATAATAATCTCCTATCCAATCTCTTTATCACCCATTTAAACTAAATAAAAAACAATATTTATCTTCTATCCTATCTTTTAATTACCTCTTCAAATAAATAAATAAATAAAATAAAATAATAACATTCTACTCTTCCAGCCGAATTTAAAAACAAAACATCAAGCTTATCCTCATCCCATTTGAGAGTCCATGTGCAGACCACTAGCTCTCTCTCCCTTCACGCCAGCATGCAAAAATAAACCACCCATTTGCTACCCACGCTACTCGAACATGGGACCTGCTGGAACAAGCTTACAGGTAACGCCCCAGGCCACTTTGCCAAGGCGTTTTTTTGTGATATAAACTCCCTACAATTTCTTTTAAGAGCTCCCTCCTAAGCTTCCCCTTGTCTTAACGCCAGAACCAAAAATAAAACATATCTTGTGCTTCCATCGTGGCTCGAACCTGAGTCCTCCCTCCTGCTTGGGGCGGCATTCACCAAGGCCCTAAGTGGCGGCCCCAAGCCACTTTACCACTCCGACTTTCATGTCCACCAACTCCTACAAAATCTTTTGAAACCTCCTTAACTTAGCCCCTTCCTTTTTAACGCCAAAAAGCCCAAAAATAAAACGCACCCCTTGCGACCACCATGATTCGAACCTCCTCCCTTGACACTCCACGCGTGACGCAAGCTCCTCAAAGACACTAGGTAGCGTCCCAAGTCATCTTGCCAATCGCTTCTTATGTCAAACTTCTCCAACAATTTCTCTTAACCCCTATCTCACCTAGCTCCCTTCTCTTAAGCACTAAAAAGAAATTTCCATTTCTAAGTCGACCTAGCCCGGTTTATGACTAGACCTAGAATATGTCAAGAAATCATAGCATACATTTTTCTTCAGGTAAACACATGAAAAATAATTAAATTGCAAACAACCCCTAATTCAGGATGTTACAGTTCTACCCCCTTAAAGATAATTTCGGCCTCAAAATTACCGAGATCAGAATAGTTGGGGGTATTGCTGCCGTATCACATCCTCGAGTTCCCACGTGGCCTCTTCCGTACCATGATTTCGCCATAGCATTTTTACCAAAGGTACTGACTTCTTACGCAGAACCTTGACGTCTCGATCTACAATCTGTACTGGCTCCTCCTCGAAAGACAAGTCTGAGTTCACTTCAATTTCCGCCACTGACACGACATGTGATGGATCTGATCGATAGCGCCTAAGCATCGAAACATGGAAGACGTCATGAATCTGACTTAATTCTGCCGGCAATTCGAGCTGGTAAGCTACTAGTCCCACACGTTTCAACACTGTGTACGGCCCGATGAACCTAGGGCTTAGCTTGCCCTTCCGGCCAAACCTCAGCACCTTCTTCCAAGGTGATACTTTCAAGAAGACCTTATCACCCACTGCATACTCCATATCCCTGCGCTTAAGATCAGCGTGGGATTTCTGCCTATCCGACGCCTCCTTCAGACGAGCCCGAATTACCTTAACCTTATCTTCTGTTTCTGCCACTAACTCTGGCCCTAACATCTGACGTTCACCTAGTTCTGTCCAACATGTAGGAGTACGGCATTTTCGACCATACAACGCCTCATACGGTGCCATCTGAATACTCGCTTGATAACTGTTGTTATAAGTGAATTCTGCCAAAGGTAGATACTCCTCCCAACTACCACGAAAATCCGAAACACAGCCCCTTAACATATCTTCCAACACTTGGATTACCTCTCGGTTGCCCATCGATCGCGGATGAAAAGTCGTCTTTGAAATTCAACTTCGTACCCAATGCCTGATGTAAGGCCTTCCAGAATCTCGACGTGAACCAGGGATCTCTATCTGAGATAATGGACACAGGTACTCCATGCAACCGCACTATCTCTGCTATATACAGCTTGGCTAACCTTTGAAGCGAGTAGTCATCCCTTACCAGTATGAAATGGGCCGTCTTAGTTATCCGGTCCACTATCACCCATACTGAGTCTTTCTTACTGAGCGTAAGGGGAAGCCCACTTACGAAGTCCATCGTAATCCCCTCCCACTTCCATTGTGGGATCTTTACCAGCTGTAACAGCCCTGATGGCAATTGATGCTCAGCCTTAACTTGCTGGCATGTCAGACACTTGCCCACTAACTCGGTTACTTCCCGCTTAAGACTCGGCCACCAAAATTGCTCCCTTAAATCCCGATACATCTTGTTGCCTCTAAGATGCATAGCGTACGGGCTGCAATGAGCTTCTTGAAGGATCCACTGCCTCAAAGCATCATCCTTAGGCATGCATACTCTCCTCTGAAAATACAATCCTCCATCGCTACCCACGCTGAACCCTTCGGCCTCACCATTTTGCACTTGCAACCTCTGAGTACTCAAAACTTCGTCGGTCAACTGCCTCTCTTTAACCTCATCGATCCAAGACGGTCTTACTTGCAATTCTGCCAGAAGACTCCCATCCTCATAGAGACTTAGGTGAGCAAACATTACTCGCAAATTTGCTACCACCTTACGGCTCAATGCATCAGCTACTACGTTAGCCTTACCCGGATGGTATTCGATTGAGCAGTCGTAGTCCTTCAGCAACTCAATCCACCTCTGCTGCCTCAGATTTAAATCTTTCTGAGTCAAGAGGTACTTCAGGCTCTTGTGATCCGTGTACACTACCGACTTCCTCCGTACAGATAGTGCCTCTAAATCTTCAAGGCAAAAAGCACAGTAGCCAATTCTAAATCATGTGTCGGATAGTTGCCTTCGTGAGGTCTCACCTGCCGTGACGCATAAGCGACCACCTTCCCTTCTTGCATCAACACACACCCTAAACCAGTATGTGATGCATAACAATACACAGTGAATTCCTTTCCTGCCTCCGTTTGAATCAAGACTGGTGCTTCTGTCAAAATCTTCTTCAGCTTGTCGAAACTCTCTTGCTGCTTCTCAGACCACACAAATGGAACTCCTTTTCTCAGCAACTTAGTCAATAGAGCTGCGATTAAGGAGAAATTTTCCATGAATCTCCTGTAATATCCTGCCAACCCCAGAAATCTCTGAACTTCCGTAACCGACTTTGGTGGTTTCCATTCCAATACTGCCTCAATCTTACTGGGATCCACCCTAATTCCTTCAGCTGAAACAACATGCCCTAGGAAAGTTACCTCCTTAAGCCAGAACTCATACTTGCTGAATTTGGTGTACAACTGCTTCTCCTTTAGAACTTGCAGAACCACATGAAGATGTGCGTCATGTTCTTCTTCTGACTTTGAGTACACCAAAATGTCGTCTATAAACACTACGACGAACCGATCCAGGTAGGGTTGGAAAACCCGATTCATCATGTCCATAAACGCGGCTGGTGCATTCGTCAAACCAAAAGGCATTACCAGAAACTCGTAGTACCCATACCGAGTACGGAATGCCGTCTTATGGATATCAGCCTCCTTCACCTTAAGTTGATGATACCCTGACCTAAGGTCGATCTTAGAGAAAACCGATGCACCCTTGAGTTGATCGAACAAGTCATCAATCCTGGGCAAAGGATACCTGTTCTTTATTGTCAGCTTGTTCAGCTATCGATAGTCTATGCACATCCTCATTGTTCCATCCTTCTTCTTGACAAAAAGCACTGGAGCCCACCATGGCGATACACTCGATCGGATGAACCCTCTATCCAACGATTCCTGGATCTGAGCCTTCAACTCTACTAATTCTTTCGGTGCCATCCGATACGGAGCTATAGATACTGGCGCGGTTCCGGGTAGTAAATCTATACCAAACTCAACCTCACGATCAGGAGGTAGACCCAGGAGTTCCTCTGGAAACACATCAACATATTCCCTCACAGTCCGGACATCCCTAACAGCTGCATCCTTAGCTTCCAAAACACAAACATGCACTACATATGCTTCACAACCTTTCCTAACCATCTTTTCCGCCTTCAACGCAGAGACCAGATTAGATAAGTAATCTCTCCTTTTACCTATCATCACCACCTCTTCTCCTTCCATGGTCTTTAACACCATGCACTTAGCTGCGCAATCCAGGCTAGCCTGATACTTTACTAGCCAATCCATCCCAAGGATCAGATCGAACTCCCTAAACGGTAGTTACATCAAGTCAGCCAAGAACACGACCCCTTGGAGTTCTAGGGGTACATTTCTATAGAGTTTACTTACTTCTACAGAGTGGCCTAGAGGGCTTAACACAGTCATCTTCTTAAAAGTAGGCTCAAAGTCTAAGTTCAGAGTTTTCACTATGCTATTAGCAACATATGAGTGAGTTGAGCCAATATCAATTAAGGTGCTATAGGGTACTCCAAAGATCAAAAACATACCGGTTATGACGTCCGGTGCGTCGCCCTCCTCTTGCCGCCTCGTGGCATAGACCAAACCAGGTTGCCTAGCCTCAGTACCACCGGTACCTCCACTCGGTGCCCCACGACCTCTGCCAGCACCATTACCTCCTCTTCCTGCACCACGACCTCTCGGTGGCTGCTGGTTATCCTTCTTATTCAGTGGACGTTCCTAACCCTCAGACCTTAGCCTAGCTGCTTTTTTCGGACAGTCCCTAACTCGATGTTCCCTGGATCCACATTCAAAGCATCCCCGATTACCATTCCAACACTCCCCCGTGTGAGACTTCCCACATCGAGCACACCGTGGCGGCCATTGAGTATTAGCAGCAGTAGCAGGCCTAGCAGCTTGATCTGACCCACCATACCTTTCTTCTTCTGTTGATTACCAGAAAACCTCGAACATCCGGAGCTTCTCTTATTCCAACTCCTATCCTGATTCTGCCTAACAGACTGTATTACCCCTTCAGCAACCTTAGCCTTCTCCACTAGGACAGCGAACTCCCGTTCCTGTTGTGGAGCTATCATCATCCTCAGCTCATCCCTCAGCGCATCCTCGAATCTAACACAGTGTTCATGCTCAGTACCCACAATACCATGAGCATACCTACTCAACCGGAGAAATTCGGCATCATACTCCGCCACCGTCTTATTACCCTGAACCAGGTTCAAGAAAGCCTTCCGCTGCGCATCCACGTAGCTAGTTCCTATGTACTTCTTTTGGTAGACTGCCTTAAAGAATCCCCATGTAAGACCCTCCGCCATCGCTCCATATCTTACGGTGAGCCACCACTGATATGACTCATCCCGTAGAAGAGAGATTATACCCTTCAGCTTTTCTTCAGCTGAAAAGTCCAGGTCATCCATGATCCTCTCAGTTGATTCCAACCAATACTCCGCCGTACTGGGTGCCACACCTGATACACCTCGGAACACCTCAGCTCAATTGGCTCGGAGTCGCTCGGGTACAGATTTCTGAGCTCCCATACCTTCACCTGCTCCTGCCACTATCTCGAGAACTCGCAAAGACCGCTCGCGATCACGCCTCACCCCGCATCCGATCCTCGCTGCTCCAACACCAAAAGTTGGGGGGTGGTGGTGGCGGTGGGTATCTCATTATCGCACTTTGACCCGACCTAACGGGTTCTCGACACGGTCATTCTTCCTCTACCGCGCTCACGACTGCGCCACGCCCTCTAGAACTCATTTCTAACGATTGCGCTTTAATCTGATTAAGAAATTTTATGGATTAGTACTTGTTTCACTGGTTATCTGCGAAGAAACTTTATGAAGAGAGCTTAATAGGGATTCTTTCGATCATTCACAGTTTCAAGTTTTCTATCCTAATTCACAGAAAAGCACATCCATTCCATAGTATCTCCCATACACATTCACTCTTCGGACATTTCTGTCCGTTCCTATCCTAGGGGTATTTTCGTCATTTGTCCTATAGGGGTATTTTCGTAATTTGTCAAAATAAGGTTCCTCGATAATTTTATCAATAAGGGTGTTTTGGTAATTTTTGAATTTCCGGAGGTATTTCAGAAATTTTGAAATTCCGGGGCATTTCGGTAATTTTACCAGGGTAAATTTATAAATCCCACTAAATCTAGGGTATTTCAAAATTTAGAAAACTTGGGGGTTCTTTTTGAGAAATTGTTTTCCAAATTGGTAGTGTTGCAAAAATTTTGAACATCAGGGTCATTTTGGTAATTTTGTAAGTTAGGGGCAATTTCGTAATTTTCCAAGATCATGGCATTTTTGATATTTTGCAAATTAGGGTTTTTGGACATTTATAAAGTAATGAAAATTTTGATTAGAACTGTGGGTATTTTGAGAATTTTATGAACCAAGGGCATTTTTGTAATTTTTTTACCACTAGGGGTATTTTTTTTTTGAAATTTTCATAAGTCGAAAATTTTTCGGAAAATTTTGTAAAATTGTTCTCACAAGTTAAAAGGGTAATTTTAAGAGTTTTAAACTAGGGTTTTTATAAAAATACGGCTAGTTCCCTTTCGGGTTTTAGTCATTGGGTTGAGCCTATGAATAAGTCCTCATGGTTAGGGTGAACCGAAGCTACGCACCAGGTAGGATTCCTGCGAAGAGGAGGTGAGTCACTAGGACTGCTTAAGTACCAGGCTCTTCCGGATCCAATCCTAGACATGCGCACAAGGGTTACCACACCCTAACTCGGCGACTTAGTCATAGGTTTGTTTAATTAGGCATTTAAAGTCTTATGTGATTGTTGGGGTAAGCTAGTCCAAAAGTTCAAATACTTATCATACTATCTACGTTCCATTTCTACCCTTCTACAGATAATAATTCACACAGTAGTTAGAAGTATTTACCTGGGTGGATTGGTGCCGGAGACTCGATGCCATGCTGTTCAAAACAAAACCATTTTCATAATATTTCACAGAGGCCTACCAAAAACATTTTGGGCCCTGGGCCCCCACAGTCGAGTTTTGAACCTGGCTCTGATACCAAAGATGTAGCACCCCAAACTCGGCCCATGAGCCTTGACCGGATCTGGTATGTCACGGAGTAAAAACATTTTGAAAGATTTTGATTAACAGGTGGAAATCTGAAAAATTATTGAGGTTATAAAAACGGTGTCTATTAAAAACTCAGATGGGTTGATTTTATAAACATGGTTGAGTTGAAACCCTTTTTCCCTTGGAAACATTTGATCATTTAAATTTGTAGAAACATTGGAGTTATAGTTAACTTGGTAAATTTTGCTATCCGATGGTAACATCTTTGAACATTCGTAGAAGTACTTATTTTGAAAACATCACTTTTAGCCGATTCATTTAACAATTTATGAAATCATTAGTAATATAGTAGAAGTAAAGTAAAAACAACTGCTTGAACATCCAAAATAATAACTAGCGGCCTTATTACAACCCAAACCCAAAATTAAGTAAATAATAAACTTTAACTGTGCTAAATAAAATTTCAAATCCAGGGAACAAGCAGGCCGCCTCGAGTCCTCTCCGGCTCCGTATCCGCGATCTACTCATCTGCAAAATGATATGGGAAGGGGTGAGTCACCAAGACTCGTGTATAAATCCCCAACCCGGAAGTGCAAACTCATATACAAACTATTAGTAAGACATACAAAACATGCAACCCGAAACTAGCCATCCATACTCCTTTAACTACCCTGTGTGGTCAAAAACACTGGTGGTCAAAACCACTGGTGACCGGAGTCACAAATCAAGTGATGGGGCCAACCCATCGTGTGGTCAAAACCACTGATGACCATAGGTCACAATTATTAGTATGTGGTCAAAACCATTGGTGGTACCAAACCACTGGGACTTAGTCACAATTTATATCAACGGTGTGGTCAAAACCACTGGTGACCGAAGTCACAATTAAACTGATGGGACCAACCCATCTTGTGGTCAAAACCACTGGTGACAGTCCATAGAAAATATTCCCCCCTCCTCTCTTCAATCCCATTACCAACATGCTCATAACATGCGTAACATATTGTCATAAATCATGCATATAAGTCATGGCATAGCATATTACCCATCATGTCATTCATATAACATATTCAAAATCACAAGCAACTTACCCGAAATCCATGCTCATGCCCACAAGACAAATCACTATCACAATAGTTAACGGTAACATAATAGGCAATGCCAACTGATAAAGTGTGTAAGAGTTGTACACACCTGCTTACTCGCGAGACTCGCAAATCCCGAACTACGCTAGTGAAATCCCGTGAAGTTGTTTCCCCCTACAATCGGCCAACATCCATACTTTTAGATCTAATAGCCATTCGGCTATACAAATAATCCCGAAGGATTAATCGCACTTGAAATATGGCCTTGGGCTGAAACTTATTATCACTTACCAAAGCGAGTTTAAATCCTGGAAGCCGTTGTCGATTAGCCCCTAAAACCATAACACACATGCGGTTACCACTTAATATGCCATCCATGGCCCATAGCCGAATATAACAACCACTTACCTTGAAGAATCGAAACCCAAAAGACTCCTTCACAGAACCTTAGCGTCGGCTCTATTGTTTCCTTGAAGAGACTAAAAGTGAAGAGATTCCGGCTATGGCTCCTAAGTGTTGATGAAGATATTCGGCTAACACCAAATGGGAGATGAAGTTTTGAGTAGAAAGGGGGTGATAGGTTCGGCCAAGTAGAAACAAAAGAAGAGAGGATTTGAAGAATTTTGGGCAATGTGGACTAGAGAGAATTCAAATGGAAAACAAATTGGGAAGAAAAAGAAAAACAAATTTAGATGAATTTCGGCACTTACTTGCTCCCTAAAGAACCTTTTGGCCGGCCACCACCTTCCCTCCAATCCAATCCTGTAATAATCTCCTATCTACTCTCTTTATCACCCATTTAAACTAAATAAAAAACAATATTTATCTTCTATCCTATCTTTTAATCACCTCTTCAAATAAATAAATAAAATAAAATAATAACATTTTACTCTTCCAGCCGAATTTAAAAATAAAACATCAAGCTTATCCTCATCCCATTTGAGATTCCATGTGCAGACCACTAGCTCTCTCTCCCTTCACGCCAGCATGCAAAAATAAACCACCCATTTGCTGGCCATGCTACTCGAACATGGGACCTGCTGGAACAAGCTTACAGGTAACGCCCCAGGCCACTTTGCCAAGGCGTTTTTTTGTGATATAAACTCCCTACAATTCCTTTTAAGAGCTCCCTCCTAAGCTTCCCCTTGTCTTAACGCCAGAACCAAAAATAAAACATATCTTGTGCTTCCATCGTGGCTCGAACCTGAGTCCTCCCTTCTGCTTGGGGCGGCATTCACCAAGGCCCTAAGTGGCTGCCCCAAGCCACTTTACCACTCCGACTTTCATGTCCACCAACTCCCACAAAATCTTTTGAAACCTCCTTAACTTAGCCCCTTCCTTTTTAATGCCAAAAAGCCCAAAAATAAAACGCACTCCTTGCGACCATCATGATTCGAACCTCCTCCCCTTGACACTCCGCGTGACGCAAGCTCCTCAGCACCTAGCTAGTGTCCCAAGCCATCTTGCCAATCAGTTTCTTATGTCAAACTTCTCCAACAATTTCTCTTAACCCCTATCTCACCTAGCTCCCTCCTCTTAAGCACTAAAAAGAAATTTCCACTTACTAAGTCGACCTAGCCCTGGGTTATGACTAGACCCTAGAATATGTCAAGAAATCATAGCATACATTTTTCTTCAAGTAAACACATGAAAAATAATTAAATTGCAAACAACCCCTAATTCAGGATGTTACACACATACGCATGGATCCATCCTTCTTTTTCACAAACAGAACTGGTGCTCTCCACGGAGACACGCTAGGACGGATGAACCCACTATCCAATAGCTATTGAACTTGAGCCTTAAGCTTCACAAGCTCTTTCGGTGCCATTCTATAAGGGATGATGAACACCGTAGCTGCACCAGGAAGGAGCTTAATCCTAAATTATACTTCACGATTCGGAGGTAACCCAGGTAGCTCTTCAGGAAAAATGTCTGGAAAGTCCTTAATCGTCCTGATATCCTTAACCAAAGGATCCCCAGAATCTAAAACACTGATGTAGGCCAAATATGCCTCATCCCTTACGGACAAACTTATCGGCCCACAATGTAGAAATCACATTCGATAAGTAGTTCCAACGTTCCCCAATTACAACTACCTCGCTGTCCTCCTCAATTCTCAGTACAACCCTTTTTGTGGCACAATCTAAGCTCGCTCGATGTTTGACTAACCAGTCCATTCCCAGTATTAGATCAAATTCTCCAAAAGGTAGTTCTATCAGATTAGCCAAAAAGATAGCTCATTCAACCTCTAGAGGAACATCTCTAAATAGTTTGTTAACCCTTATTGACTGCCCCAACGGGCTCAGTACAGTGACCTCACTCGTAGTGCTCTCAACCAGTATACCCAAGTTTTCAGATGCGATACAAGCTATATAGGAATGAGTGGATCATATATCTATCTGTGCAGTATAAAGTACATTATAAATAAAGAATGTACCCGTAATAACATCCGGAGCATCTCTATCCTCTCGGTGACGAGCAGCATAAACTAAAGTCGGCTGCCTCGCCTCAGTGTGACTAGCACCTCTGCCTGGTGCTCTCCAACCATGGCCCAGACCGTTACCACCCTTGGCTTGACCACAGCCTCTCAGTGGCTATTAAACTACTCTTAGTGGTGCATTACCCATGCCAGAAGCTTGCATCTAATCGGACCTCTGCGGACACTCTCTAATACGGTGCTCTAATGAACCGCACCTCAAACAAGCCCCAGTTCTTTTCCAGCACTCGCCCTGATGGCATCTACCACAATCAGTATATGGTGGCTATCTAGTAGCAGTAATAGAAGCCCCAACTCTGATCGGCCCATAACCTCTGGCTTTTTTCTTAGGCCTCTGAACGGAACTCGAGGGCTCTGAATCCTTTTTATTCTTACCTCTCTCTCTATTCTGGCGCTCAGCGCGGTTCACTTTCTCGATGATCTTCGCCTTATCAACCAACGCCGCAAAGTCTCGCTTCCTCTGTAGAGCTATCAGAACACTCAAATTATCCCTGAGGCCATCCTCGAAGCGAACACATCGCTCGTACTCAGTCGCCACCATTCCTCGCGCGTAACAGCTCAGTCGTAGAAATTCGGCCTCGTACTCGGCCGTTAATCTATGTACTTGGCCACTAATCTATCCCCCTAAGTCAAATTTAGGAACTCTCTCCTACGGGCATCCACATAACTGGCACCCATATACTTCCCCTAGAAAGCGGTCTTAAAGAGCTCCCAAGTCAGTCGTTCAGGCTAAGTGCCCTCCTTAACCATAAGCCATCAGTGGTAAGCCTCATCTTTCAACAGTGGCACTGCACCTTTTAGTTTCTGCTCGAGGGTGCAATCCAAATTGTCCATGATCCTCTCTGTGGCCTCGATCTAGCACTCAGCCACATTAGGGGCAACTCCAGCAATACCCTTAAAAATCATGGCTCCATTAGACTGGAGTCATTTCGCAACTGGCCCTCGACCTTTAGCTCCAATATTGGGCCCAACAACCCTCTCTAGAATCCTTAACATGGCTTGGGACAGTGCGTCGTCCCTAGCCGCTCGATCATGAGATCTAGTCTCGGTCACAGGTGAAGCCGGCGTCTCACTTGTATCCAAATTAGGGAAGTTGCCAAAAGATGAGGACCCAACTAAGCACCTCTACAGTTCTACCGCGGCCTCTTGTTCCCCGTCCGCGAGTACCTCTTGTACTCATTATCTATTCGCGTTTTATTTGTATTAACAATTTTATGTATCAATTTACAGTTCCAATGTTTATTAACAAATATTTTATGAAAACAGTATCAAAATTTTGAAAACACTAACTTAAGTGTTTCAGTACAGTCCGTCTATAATAGTCTCAGTATACACTATCTATAGCAGTTTCAGTTTAAAACAGATAACAGTTTTAGACAACTTACAGGATCAGCGCCGGAGACTCAGTGTACCACATATTCAGTAAAAATATCTCGAATAGCTAGAAAATAGTTATCAGAAATCATGTCTTAAAACCCAAATCCACAGCCGAGTTTTGTAATCTGGCTCTGATACCACTTAATCTAACACCCCAAATCCGGCTTAGACATTATGGCCGAATCTTGGTGATGTCACATGGTAGCATTTTGGAAATAAATAAGTTGTCGTAAAAACCTTTTTTCGAATTAGCCTCATTACAAAATCTTATGATAATTCTAGGATGCGTCGTTCATTTTCAAAATGTAGTTCATTATCAGAAAAGTATTCTCTTTTAAAACTATATTAATTTTCAAAATGTCACTTATCGCAAAAGCTTTTTAAATCAGTTACGTATTTGACTGTATTTTGTTAAAACATTTGATTCATTTTGAAAACTCGATTAACCCTACTACTAGCAGTTGTAAATCAAAATAATAGAAATCCCAAATTAACCATGAAAATCCAAAAAAAAACCCGTTATTACAGTAAAATACCCTAAAATAAAATCAAAATTATAATTAAGTACTAAAATAAAACGAAATGGGTCATGTGGCCACCGTTGAGTCCTCCGCCGCACCGATCTGCCTAAGTTTGAGGATTACCTGTACAGCTAAAATAGAAGGGTGAGTTTATGAAAACTCAGTGTGTAATCCCAAATAGCACAAACAGAAAGACAGAAGGCAATCACAGCCTAGGCTTGAGCCTTATTCCGAATCAGCGATAGTATCAATTTGGGCTTTAGCCCATCTCAATACATAAGCAATCATGCATTTGGGACTTGGCCCATTACAGTATCAGTAATCAGTATAGTATCATAATATGCAATATAAAAGTCCTACCCAGCTAGCCTCTACACTCTATCTCTGTCCAACCCTACACTCCATGTGGGGATATAATCAACATACCCATCCCCACACTTCAAGTAGTATCGGTTGCGGCACTAGATAGTAGTTTGCAGTTGAGCTGCCAATAAGTTAGGCTCAAAGCCTTTCAGTACACTTCCTCCAATCCGTATAACCCATCCTCATACAATGCATCATACAATCATGTCATGCCACATCATGGTATCATATATGTATTTAGAACAGTTTTAGCAGCATGCTCACAATACAGTCGTACATGTATATATATAAAATACATGGATATAACAATCACTCAGTCAATTAGGATTAGGTAATCTAACCGACCCTACAGTAGGTCCACAGTTGATTCGGACGACCCGTGCAACCTGAAACACCCACACCCGGCCCACGAGCCTGAACCGGATCTGGTATGTTCCTTGAGTAAACCGGTTTTCAAATTCTTTGTTACTTAGAGAAAAATTTGTAAAATTTAGAAAAAAATTATTGGTTTGGGTTGGGCTTAGGTTGGAAACCCATTTAATCAATTTTTTTTAAATCCAATTTAACTAGGGTGACAAAATAATTTTAGGGTTTATTTTTAAGAAATAAATTTTTAACTAAATTTAAAAACAACATAGTTCGTAACATAATAATTAAACGTAAAGTAAAAGTATAGAAATCCTCTTGGGCCTTAGGGCCTTATTACATCAAATAACCCAAAAATAAAATTAAAAGTACTTAGAAAATGTGAAGTCCAAATTCCAAATAAATTCTTCAAGTGATGCATAGCCACCTTTAGCTCACCGACCGGTCCATTATTGCTCATCACCTGAAAAATAATTCCCAACAGGGTGAGTCAACAGACTCAATGTGCACACAATACTAATATTCAATAAATCGGGCATACAAGTTCAAATCAATTCATATTCATATGCAATACATGATGATGCACCCCAAACCCAATCCTAATGGTCCATCCGCTACACACCACCCGTGCACTCGCCACACACACCGTGGGGACTACTAAGTCAACCCTCCATCCGCTACACACCATCGGCGGCGCCGCTGCGATCGACGTGCTCATCGCTTATATACGTTGTGTCATTAGACACTATATTCAAATAATATAACCGAAGTTACCAATTTGAGATAATGTAACCGGTTACCATATTCAAATAATGTGACCGTAGTCACCATATTTCGCTGGTGAGACCGGTCAACACCTTCGTTGGTGAGACCAAAGTCAACACCTACTCTTCCCCTTTCACAAATATCCCATATGCCCCAAATATTTATACATATCTTATTTCTCATTCATATTACATATTCAAAATATATACATAACATATTCGTAATCCTATCGGAAGTAGGAGACGTACCTGGGTACTTTTACCACATTTGTGGCACTTAGCCACATTCTTATTCGCATGCACATTTATATATATATAAATAATTGCCGTAATGTATTGAGAGTTAGTGTGGGTACACACCTGATTCACTTAATAGGTTCCTTGAAATCCCGAAGAGAATTGACCACAGATTTAGATCTCAAATCCTACATAAGTTAATCACTTTAAAAGACCATTCGGCCACTTTTCCAGATACAACTAGGATTTGTATTACTTACCTTGTTGCCGAATTGGATTGATAATCAAATCCACGAAGATTTGTGTTCTTCCTTGAAATCGGCTAACCATTAAATCCATTGATTTGGTTAGTCTCTCGATTTAAAACAAATAGATCTAGACATTTAAGAGAGAACCTTGGCGATTACATAATGTTTACTTACCTCAAATCCTTGAATCCCGGATCTCTTTCCGATTAGCGAAATTCCTTGAATCAAATCCCGATATTCTTCTTTAATAATCGGTCAAGAGACAACGAAGAGATTATTCCTAGATCTCGATTAGAAGAATTAGAAGAACAAAATTGATTGTTCTTACCTTAATACCTTAGTCGATTGCTTCCTTGCCTAGAGCCACGAGAGATTCGGCTATGGGGTTTTAGTCGTGGATCAAAAGAAAAGGGTTTTGGCTTGACAGATGAAGAAAAAGAAGAAGAAAAGAGAAGAAGAAAAGAAAAGAGAAAAAGAGAATAATGGCGAGAAAAATTCAGCAGAGGTTTTCTTGAAGAGAAAAGAATGAATGAAGAATAGCCTTACTCTTCCTTTTATAGCCGAATTACTAGCTAGAGTCCTTTACTTGGCCACCACTCTTCTATTTTGATAACTTTATCCTTTAATTATCATAAATAAAAGAGTTTAATCCAATATTTATCTCTTCTAAATAATCCAATTTAAAAATCCTTTATTTATCACCTTTTAATCGAATATTTATGAAAATAAAACACCTCCTTTCTAGAAGCATGTGCCGTCCACCTCGATCTTCTGGAAGCAAAAATAAAACCTCCTTTATTTGCTTCCCAAGTGACTCGAACTCAGGCCCATTCCTCTTGCACATGGCGCCATTTCCATAGGCCCTAAGTGACATCTTCAGTGCCACTTTTCCAAGCTTTGTTTTGTGTGTCAAATTTCATCAACTTTTTCTTTTAAGGCCTCCTTGCCCTAATTTCCTATTTTAAACTTTAAAATTTGACATTTCTAGGTCATTTCCAAGTTTCCTAAAATTTTCGATCGGCTCTGTATACTTGCCATTTTTCTTACATTTCCAAGTTTCCAGAAATGTTCACTTTCCATTTTTGAATTATTTCCTTACATTTCCTAGTTTCCATAAATGTTCACTTTCTTCTTTATTCCTTTACATTTTCAGGACATTTCCCTACATTTCCAAGACAAGACATTTCCTTACATTTCCTTGCATTTCCTTACATTTCCTTACATTTCCATACATTTCATCACATTTCCTCACATTTCCTTACATTTCCATACATTTCCATACATTTCCTTACATTTCCTTACATTTTCTTACATTTCCCTACATTGCCTTACATTTCTATACATTTCCACACATTTCCACACATTTCCATACACTTCCATACATTTCCATATATTTCCATACATTTCCTTATTTCTAGAATTCACATAACACATTCATAATTCATAAAACATGCCATTTTACCACATGGTTCCTTGTGTCATGCTTCACACGGAGTTTCTTTTAAAGCCTCATTTACCTAGCTCCTCTTTTTACTTAAAAACCAATAATTTTCCAAAGCTTTCTTCTTCCATCCGAAAATTCTAAAAACCCTTAATACACTTCCAACACTGCCAAAACCTACTAACTCATGAATTATGCACAAACGCATAACCCCTAATCTAGGATGTTACACAACCTTAGCAGTTAAAACAGTAAAAATGGGCCCACAAGGCCTAACATTGCCTTAGCCGTGTGGATCACACGACTTGGCTCAATAATCCCACACATCTGTGTAGGGCCCACACAGCCCAATTCAGCTCAGTCTATGAATCACACATGGCCTACCACACGGGCGGCCACACGCCCTTGTGGTGTCGACTATCTCATTTTTCGGCTTTTCGCCGATTTCTGTTTGGAGAGTGGTGTTTACACACCTAGTTTTGATTCACTGTGAGAATACTACCGAGCACTCCAGGACCTTTAATCGACAATCAAAAGCCAAACATCAATGATACTTAACAGAACTAAACGAAGTTTATAACGTGCCAAACGACTTCCATCACCAAAACCTTACCTTCGAGACCGAGCAACCCCTAACTGTGGATTCGACCAAGATAGGTTACCACTCCTACAATTCACTGCTGACAGTTCTGAAAAGACCCAATATTAGCATCAATTCACATTCCATAACCAAGAGAAAAGAAAAACTTTCCCCTAACTTTACCAAAATATAGCCACCTTACCTACTAAACGAGTAACAGTAGAACGACACCACTCCAATGCTAACCGAATCACTCCAACCTTTAACCTTGATCAATGAAACAGCCGATCGATTCACCAAAAATCCATAAACTAAAATACATCACAGTTACGCCACTTACCAACAACGCAAGAACGAACAGAGGTGACAAGTTGCGGCAACGAAAAAGGGATTAAGGAAGGAATGGATTAAAAGGAGAAGCCAAAGTAGTGAAAAGAAAAAGTTTCAATAGGCAGTCGGCAGTAACAAAAGAAGACAATGAAAGTCGGCAAGGGAAGATGAGGAGAGAAAGGTTACCGTAGGGGAGAACAAAGCTAAAAAGGGAACAAAAGAAAAAGTAGAGAATCACCTAGCCAATTTCAGCAAAGGAAAGGAGCAAGATGATGAACGGCAGACTTGAGGGGAGGGGAAACGAGCGTCAAAAAGATTGAGCAAAGTATGGGGAACCGATTAACCGATTTTTTTTTTTTAAAAAGATGACAATAATCAAAATACAATCCCTTATTTTCCTCCTAAAATTCAGCCACAATAATCCCACACTCCTCAAACACTCCAACTGCCCACTAGCATCAGAATTCTACTACTTACACGGCATCCAGTAAAATAAAACACTCCCCTGCATCACCAAGACTTAAACTCAAGACCCCCAGCATATTGACATCCACATCACCACCAGACCAGCAGGCCCATTCTGACATGTTTTTCCAATATTTATTTATAAGCCTACCGGCTAAAGATAGGGGTTTACTCAATTAAAAAAAAAAAATTGCCCAAGCTAAGGCTTGATGTAACACCCCTTTCCCGAGACTGTTGCCAGAGTCGAGCATGAGGCATTATTAAACTTAACTACTAATTCGGGGCATCAAAATTGAAATTGTCCAACTGCGTCATGTTGACAAAATTGACTATAACTCGAGTTGAGAAACTCAAAATTTAGATCTGTAATTTGTTATTGAAACTAGACTCATATATATTCTTACTATAATTTTTCTAGAATTTTTCATGTGGCCAATTAGTACAGTTTATTCATTAGAGTTTCCCCTGTTTCACTATTCGATGGTTCTGACCTATCTTTACAAAAACTAAGTTATTTCATTGTACAGAATTCAAATAATGTTCTCGTTTATTCCAATAAAAAAAAGACTCATTAAGGACTCTAAGAATATAAACTATTCTCCATGATTATTTTTGTACAATTTTTAATAATTTTTCCAAGATAGAACAGTGGATCACGAAGTCATTCAAAACCAGTCTCACTAAGATTTAAATATCTCATAATATAAAATTCCTTTGCCTACTCTGTTTCTTTCATATAAAAATAGACACAATAAGCTTTACTTATATTTCTTATATTCACTTTCTAATTCCATTTCTCCTATTTTTTTGTGATTTTAAAAAATCACGTCATTTCTGCTAACCAAAAACTATTTCATTGCAAAATATGGTTAACTAGTTTATAACAACTTTACTCCATTTCATTTAAACTCTACACATTAACCATACTTATATATATACTAAAACCAAATCAACCAAAACCACAACCAAACATAATCATCAAGCCAAAATATAAATTCCAAGATTAACATGATGGACAAGCCATTTTCGCATGGCTTATACAAATATATACAACTTCAAAACCAAACATAATATTTCTAGCCTATACATGCCATATATGTTCATAGTTTCAAACATTTAAAATACCGAAATAGCGATCGATAGTGTGACGATGTTCCAAAACGATCCCCGAGCTCGTAGCTAGACTTCAAAATCTATAAAATAACATAATTAAACACACAAAGTAAGCTATCATAGCTTAGTAAGTTTTAAGCAATTTCACAACAACAATGCATTATATCTTTGTATTAAATAAATCAAATTAATATAAGCACTACCAAGGTTTCTAACCAATACTACAAATTCACAACATATTTCAAAGCTTTCGCTTCTTAATAGACCAAAGAACGAACATCCAAACTTTCGATAATAGATTTCACATACATCTTACTTACCGAATTTATATTTGCAATTCAAACTTATATAAATCGCATGTTCAACATCAAAAATAATAACATGAACTCCTTATACAAATTCCACTTGGTTGAACCACATTATATACTCATATTAGAAATCAATGAGATTTTACAAGTATTTTTCCATATCGACTTATATCAATCAAACTATATATTGAATTAATACATTCCATCCAAACCAAATTATCACTCATACTTGATTTCAAATAATAACATCTCATAATATCAACTTACCAAACTCATTCCAAAATATAAAAATTCATCGCACACTTAAGCTCTTTTTTTTTTCGATTTCGCACACTTAGTGCTCGGAAATTCAATTCGCACACTTAGTGCATTACAACCGATTTCGCACACTTAGTGCTCGGTATTTTAAATTTCACACACTTAGTGGAATGACCGATATCGCACACTTAGTGCTCGGTATTTTAAAATTCGCACACTTAGTGCCAAATGACCGATATCGCACACTTAGTGCCAAATGTCCGATTTCATACATGTTCACAAACTTATAATCAACCCATATATATATACATTTCAAATCAACTCATAATTTCAAAACACATTCGGCAATATTCATTATATATATATATTTCCATTTAAATTACTTACATTATTATAAATGAAACTTCAATTCAACTCAATTGCTTAAAAACTTACCTCGAATATCGATGGACTTTATTTTTCCTACTATTCAATTGTTTTCTCCTTTCCCCGATCCAATCCTGATCCTTTTTGTTCTTGATCTAAATCAATTGCAAATTAAACTCATTCAACATGTTTTCATTCAATTTAGTCCAAAAACATATAATCGGGCACATTACACTTTTACCTCTGACATTTACAATTTTTATAATTTAGTCCGTATTGCATAAAACACAAATTGCACAAAATTTGGCTACACTTCCTTAGCGCCGAATATTCATTGTATTATTACAAGCTCATACATTTAATTTATTTCACATTTTAGTCCCTCAAAAATTTATTTTTGCAATTTAATCCAAATCACTCAATTTCATCAAAATTTCCAATACAAAACATGTTAATCTAAAACATATCTTTAATATATAGTCATCAAACATTACAAAACACAAATTTTCATCAATGGCTGAACTCCAAATATGCATCAAAATCAGAAATTCTAGCATGGGTCGGATAGTATTCGAGCAACGATCTCAAAAACGTAAAAATTATCAAAAACCGAACTCAATTATATACCTTAATCAAGCATGCAAGGGCCGAATGTTTTAGGAGCTCAAGCTCTTTCTTTCTTCTTTAGTTTCAGGCAAAAGAAAAAAAAAATAAAGAAGATGAACATGCAACCTTTTTATGTTTTATTTATTATAATAAGTTTATAATATATTACTTATTATTATTATAAACTTAACATATAAAATAAACATATAAGTGCATTATAAAAACATGTTGCCGTCCACTACTATTGTAAAAAGGGTAATTTGCAACATAAAGTCTCCTCATTATAAAGACACATTAATTTAACCACTCAATCAAGAAAAAGGCTAATTTCACCACTTATGCAATTTAGTCATTTTTCTTAAATTAAACATACAAATAGTCAAATTAATTCACGAAATTTTAACACATGCTCAATCAAATATCCTAGGCTCCAAATATAATATTAAAATATTTTACTAACTCGGATTTGTGGTTTCGAAACCACTATTCTGACTAAGGTCAAAATCGGGCTGTTACAACTCTCCCCCTTAAGGATTTTCGCCCTCGAAAATCTTACCGGTGAATAGGTTAGGATAACGTTCTTTCATTGAATCTTCAAGCTCTCAAGTTGCTTCTTCGACCCCGTGCTTGTGCCACAGTATTTTCACCAACGAGATTTTCTCATTACGCAACTCTTTCACTTCGCGAGCCAAAATACGAATCGGTTCTTCCTCATAAGTCAAATCAGACTGAATCTCAATCTCTGACAGACTAATCATATGAGAAGGATCGGATCTATATCGTCGAAGCATCAAAACATGGAAAACATTGTGGATCTTTTCTAACTCAGGTGGCAACATCAACCTATACACAACCGGCCCAATACGCTCAATAACCTTGAACGGCCCAATAAATCTCGGACTCAGCTTTACCTTGCGACCAAATCTAAATATTTTCTTCCACGGCGAGACTTTCAAAAATACTCGGTCACCAATTTGAACCTCTATATCTTTACATTTCAAATTCGCATAGGATTTCTGACGGTCTGACGCTACTTTCAAAACTTTCGCGGATCACTTTTACTTTCTGTTCAGTCTCTTTGATTAAATCAACCCCCTGTATCTTGCTTTCACTTAGTTCAGTCCAATACAAAGGTGTATAACATTTACGACCGTACAAAGCTTCGTAAGGTGCCATTTTGATGCTCGATTGAAAGCTATTATTGTACGCAAATTCAATCAAAGGTAAATATCGTTCCCACGTACCCTCAAACTTAAGAACACAACATCTCAACATATCCTCGAGTATTTGAATGATACGTTCGGATTGACCATCCGTCTGAGGGTGAAAAGCAGTATTGAAATGTAATTTAGTACCTAATGCATCTTGCAGTTTCTTCCAAAACCGCGATGTAAACCTTGGATCTCTATCTGAAACAATAGAAATAGGTGCTCCATGTAATCGTACAATCTGAGAAATGTACAATTCAGCTAGCTTATCAAGTGAATAGTCTGTACAGACTGGAATAAAGTGAGCCGACTTCGTCAATCTATCAATAATAACCCAGATTGCATCTTTCTTGCTCGGTGTTAATGGTAACCTAGATACGAAATCCATCGTGACCCGATCCCATTTCCACTCAGGTATCATAATCGGCTGGAGTAATCCTGATGGCACCTGATGCTCAGCTTTTACCTGCTGACATATCAAACATTTTGACACAAAATCTAAAATATTTCATTTCATACCATGCCACCAATAATGTTGTTTCAAGTCATTATACATCTTCGTACTACGCGGGTGAACAGTCAATCTACTATTATGAGCTTCACTACAAATCATTCGAATCAACTCAGGATTCTCTGGTACACATATTCAATTTCTGAACTGCAAACATCCCTCAGCATCAATTTGAAATTCTGAATCAGTATTCGGACCACAATGTTTCCTTTTCGCCATCAAATTATCATTAACTCTTTGAGCTTCGCAAATCTGTTGAACAAATAACGGTCTTGCTTTTAATTCTGCAATAATCGCACCATCATCAGTCATAGCTATATCCACATTCATTGCACATAGAGCAAATAGTGATTTTTAGCTTAGTGCATCAGCAACCACATTAGCTTTCCCCAAGTGATAATCAATCACAAGCTCGTAGTCTTTTAACAATTACAACCATCGTTGTTGTCTTAAATTCAGATCTTTCTGAGTCATTAAGTATTTTAGACTCTTGTGATCGGAATAGACATGGCATTTTTCATCAAATAGATAGTGACGTCATATTTTCAAAGCGAAAACTATGGCAGCTAACTCGAGATCATGCGTTGAATAGTTCCTTTCGTGTGGCTTTAATTGTCTCGAGGCATAGGCTACAACCTTGCCTTCCTGCATCAAAACACAGCCCAACCCAGAATCCGTGTATTACATGGGTAACCAGAACCAAAATCGAGGAAGGTAAGGACTGCAATCCAATTTCTATAAATCATCGTGGCGAAACTACCCGAATTCTTCCTAAAGTAACCAAGGGGCTGGAACCAGTAACACTTACGCCCAACCTAAACCGACGCAGCCACCTGGTTTCACCCAACAAGTTTAGAAACCAACCCAAGCTAAACCGTCCAATAGCTTATAACCTATGAAGGCATGCATGGCAAAAAATGACGCCACTCTAAGGAATTTGGAGAATCAAATGGGCCAGCTTGCAACTGAACTCAGAAACCGACCACAATGTGCTTTACCTAGTGATACAGAGAATCTGAGAAATCCAGGGAAAGAGTATTGTAAAGCGTTGACATTAAGAAGAGTAAAGACATTAGAGCCCAACATAGTCGAAGTTGAAAAGGAGCTAGTTGATGCTCAAGGATCAGAGGAAGTTCAATCGAGTGTTGAAATTCTAGTTTCATCGAAACCTGAATCTGTAAAATCTGATAAGGTAACTTCTAAACTAGCTAATTCTTATAAACTAACAACTTCGTTAGATGTAGAATTGCCACAGAAGAAGAATCAACCAGTTCCAGTAAAGAAGCCTCCACTACCCCACCCTTAAAAACTTCAGAAGTAGAAGTAGGAAATTCAATTCAAGAAGTTCCTAGACGTATTCAAGTAACTTCATATCAACATCCCGTTGGTTGAAGTACTTGAACAAATGCTGAAATACGTTAAATTCATGAAGGATACCTTGTCTAAGAAATGAAGACTTGGAGAATTTAAGACGGTGGCCCTGACAAAGGAATGCAGTGCATATTCAAGACAAACTACCCCTAAATTTGAAGGATCCTAGATGTTTTACCATACCTTGCAACATTGGAGCAACATATTGTGGTAAAGCACTATATGACTTGGGTGCAAGTATGAACTTGATGCCCATCTCAATATTTAGGAAGTTTGGGGTAGGTGAAGTTAGACCAACTATGGTTACACTTCAATTAGCAGATCGATCCTTAGCACATCAAGAAGGAAAATTGAGGACATATTGGTCCGTGTAGACAAATTTATTTTTCATGCTAACTTTTTGGTTCTAGAATTTGAAGCAGACAAAGAAGTGTCAATCATCCTAGGAAGGCCTTTTCTAGCAGCCAAAATGACCCTTATTGATGTGCAGAAAGGCGATCATACTATCCATGTTCAGAACGATCAGGTAACATTTAATGTTTTTAAGTCTATGCGATTTTCTAACACAAATGATGATTGTTCTGCAGTTTTCGATGTAGAGTAATTAATCGTGGAAAAAGAACTCAACTATGTTGAGGACCCATTGGAACAAATTTTGACATCAGACCTTCCAAATGATGAAAAGGAGGATGAATACCTAGCTTTGCTAGAAGCTAATCAAAGGGGATTTGATCCGCAATCCCACTTTGAATATTTGGAGTTAGAGAATAGGGATTATGCCCAACCGAAAGTGCCAGTCGAGGAGCCACCTAAATTAGAACTCAAGGTACTTTCTTCACATTTAAAATATGTTTATTTAGGTAATACTTCTACTTTTCTTTTGATTGTTTCAACGGAATTAACCATTGAGCAAGAAGAGAAACTCATCCTACTATTGAAACAATTCAAGAAGGCTATCGAATATACCATAGTCGATATTCATGGTATGAGTCCGTCTGTATGTATGCACAAGATCATCCTGAAATATGGCGAAAAAGGGACAACTGATGGACAATGAAAATTGAACCCCATCATGAAGGACGTGATAAAAAAGTAAATTATCAAGTGGTTAGATGTGGTTATAATTTACCCCATCTCAGACAGTTCGTGGGTAGGTCTGATCCAATGCGTACCAAAGAAAGGAGGTATTACAGTCATTAAGAACGAGAATAATGAGTTGATACTGACTAGAACATTTATGAGATGGAGAATTTGCATCAATTATCGAAAGCTGAACAAAGCGACTAGAAAAGATCACTTTCCTTTTCCTTTTTTGGACCAGATGCTGGATAGAATTGCGGGGCTAGACTATTATTGTTTTCTCGATGGATATTTGAGGTATAATCAGATTAAAGTAGCACCGGAGGATCAACACAAGAAAAAATTCACCTACCCGTACAGTACATTTGCATTTAGACGTATGCCATTTAGTTTATGTAATGCACCTGCTACATTTCAAAGATGTATGATGTCTATTTTTACTGATATGGTTGAGAAAAACTTGGAAGTCTTTATGGATGATTTTTTAGTATTTGGAGATACATATGATGATTGTCTAGCCAATCTAGCTAAGGTACTAAGGTGATGCGAAGAAACAAACCTGGTACTCAAATGGGAAAAGTGTCATTTCATGGTAAGAGAAGGTATTGTTCTAGGGCATCGGATAACGAGACATGGACTCAAGGTAGATAAAGCAAAGGTAGAGATTATTAAGAAACTCTCATCTCCAACATCTGTAAAGGGTGTTAGGAGCTTTTTGGGCCATGCCGATTTCTATCAAAGATTTATCAAGGACTTCTCTAAAATTGCTAATCCTTTATGCAAATTATTGGAGAAGGACACAACGTTCAAATTTGATGAGGAGTGCTTAAGAGCTTTCAAATATTTGAAGAGTTGATTAGTTTCGGCACCCATAATCGTCACACTAGACTGGGATTTGTCATTTGAATTGATGTGTGATGCAAGTGACTTCGCAATAGGAGATGTCATTGGCCAGCGAAGGAACAAAGTTTTTCATCCCATCTAATACGCAAGTCAAACTCTGACAGGAGCTCAACTGAATTATATGGTAACAGATTACTTGCTATTGTGTTTACTTTTGACAAGTTTCGATCTTATCTTGTAGGTACCAAGGTGACTGTCTATACGGACCACTCGGCAATTAAGCACTTACTTGACAAGAAAGACGCTAAGCCGAGACTGATCCGATGGGTACTTCTACTTCAAGATTTTGATCTAGAAATCCAAGATCGAAAGGGAGTAGAAAACCAAGTAGCAGATTGGAGCCGCAATAAGGGAATTCTCCACTTATACCCATCTAGGAGACATTTCCAGATGAAAATATACTGAAGGTAAATCATGTCCATAAAACCCCTTGGTTTGCTGATATTGCTAACTATTTAGCTTGCGGTTTGATGCCAATTGATAAGACATATCATCAAAAGAAAAAGTTCCTTCACGATGTAAAGTACTATTTCTAGGAAGAGACATGCTTGTTTAACAAGTGTGCAGATCAAATGATCAGGAGATGCGTGGCAGAAGATGAAGTACATAAGATTCTATATCATTGCCACTCAGCTTCGAGTGGGGGACACTTCGGAGGTACACGTACTGCGGCCAAAGTATTGCAAACCAGATTCTTTTTGCCAATATTATTTAAAGATGCATTTGCTCACGTAAGAAGTTGTGATCGATGCCAAAGGGTTGGAAACGTCACCAAAAGAAATGAGATGCCTCAAACAAACATCATTAAGGTAGAATTATTTGATGTTTGGGGTACTGACTTTCTCGGTCCTTTTCCTCCGTCTTTTGGTCACAAATACATATTGGTAGCAGTAGACTACGTGTCTAAATGGGTTGAGGCTGAGGCATATTCGAAAAACGATGCTAAGGTTGTGATGAAGTTTTTGCAGAAACATGTGTTCACAAGGTTTGGAACTCCAAGAGCCATCATCAGTGATGAAGGGTGAAATACCTCAAACCCGGCCCACGAGCTTTGACCAGATTTGGTATGTTCCTCACGTAAATCGGTTCAAAATTGTTACTTAGGGAAAACTTGTGTGATTTAAAAAAAAATATTGTTTGGGTTGGGCTTATGATGAAAACGAATTCGATTTTTATATTGGAAACCCTTTTTAATTTTTAAAAGATCAAAATATATAGAGTATATTAAATGAAAATTTCTTAATCTTTAACTTAATAAAGTTTGCAAACATAAAAAAAAATAAAATAGTTCAACAGTGGCCTTATTACATCAAACAAATCCCAATAGTTCAAAGTACTTAAATGAAATAAAAAAAATGTCCATGAAAAGTAAAACTTCAAGCTGAGCATGGCCACCACAAGTTCTGCCGTCCCGGTCCATCACTGTTCATCACCTGAAACATGGTCCCACAACGGGGTGAGTCAACAGACTCAATTTGTACGCGACACTAAATCATAATAGAATCAGGCATACAAATGATACACATTCAAGTCATTAAATACAATTAATGATGCACTCCCAAACCCAAACCTAATAAGCCATCCGCTACACTCCCCCGTACCAACTTGTACACCGTGGGGACTACTAAGTCGACCCTCCTCCTTCGCTACACTCCATCGAGCGCGCCGCCACAGCGATCGACGTGCTCATCGCCCTTATAATTACTGTGGTCTTAGGTCACCACATTCAGATTACTGTGGTCTTAGGTCACCGTATTCAGATATCGCGGTCTTAGGTCACCGTATTCAGATATCGCGATCTTAGGTCACTGCGTTCGTGGTCTTAGGTCACCACATTCACTTCCCCTTTCAAAAACCCATATGCCCCATAACATATTATGCAATTACATGCCAAAGTTCACATTCTTATTTTTATTCACATGTTACAAATAACATATTTCATATTCCTAGTAGGAGTAGGAAACGTACCTGAGTACTTTGTACCACATTATGGTACCTTAGCCATATTCACATTCTTAATATCACATATATTAATTAAACATGGCCATAAAACATATTATGAAATAGTGTGGGGTACACACCTGATTCGATTAGCAAATTCCTTGAGATCTTGAAATTTGATCTATCGCTTAGATCCTTAATCCCTACATTTGATTAATCACTTAATAATTTAATAAAAAACCATTTGGCCATAAATCCAAATCCTAGTAGGATTAGTATACTTTAAAACTTACCTTGTTGCCGATTGACTTAAGAATCAAGTCCCGAAATCTCTGCTATACTCTTCTTGCATTCGGCCAAGCATTGAATCACTTAAACAAATTAGTTTCGACTTTTCAAAAGATTATGAAATAGATCTAGTTATCAAAACAGGCCTTGGCCGAACATACCTATGTGTTTACCTTCTAATATCTTAAATCCCGAATTGGATCCTTGCTTCCTTACTGTTGTCGAAAACCCTATAGACACATGTTAGAATTTAATCTAACATTAAACATAATGAATGGCCTTTGGCCGAATCTTATAGTTTCTTACCTTGAAGCTTTAAAATCCCAAAAAGAAATCCTCCTTTTAGTTGACTACTCTGATAACCCCGAAAGATCCTTCCATATTTCAGCCAAAATCAATAATAAGGATTAGTCTTTGAAATTTCGACAAGTCCTTAAAGGAAAGAATAAAAACCAAACTTAATCTTACCTTTACTGAAGAAATCGACAGCACCTTTATTTGAAGCCCTTCAAAGATTCGACTATGATTACTTGGAGACTAGATGGCCACTTATGTATTCGGCTTCAAGATAAAAAGAGTAGGATATTAGGCTCAGAAAGAATCGGAACTTAATGGAGAAGTTTTGGCTAGAACAAAAGATGTATTTTCAGCTTGGAGAAAGAAAAGAGAAGAGGGGCTTTTTGCTAGAAGAATTTTGGCAGAGAGAATAGAGAAGGAGAATGAATGAATGGCCTATTTCTCCTCCTTGTGCTGAAATTACTAGGCCAAAAATCCTTTGCTTGGCCACCACTCATCCTTATCATTATCCCTTAGTTTAAAATTTAAAGAACAATCCGTTATTATCTCCTTGAAAAATAATCAAAAATAAATCTATTATTTATCCCTTTATTAGCCGAAATTTAAAGAGAATAAAACTCCTCTTTTAAAAGCCTTGCGCCGTCCACCTCTTTATTTCTGGAAGCAAAAATAAAATTCCTTTTATTTGCTTCCCTTGTGACTCGAACTCAGGCCCAATACCCTTGCATGTGGCGCCATTTCCAGAGGCCCTAAGTGGCATCTCCAGGCCACTTTTCCAAGCCTGTTTGTGTGTCAAATTTCACATACGTTTTCTCTTAAGGCCACCTTGTCTTAGTTTCCTCTTTTAAACTTTAAAACTCGACATTTCTAAGTCATTTCTAAGTTTCCAAAAATTTTCGTTTGCCTCTTTAAACTTGACATTTCCTTACATTTCCAAGTTTCCAGAAATGTTCATTTTCCTCTTTTAAACCATTTCTAAATCATTTCCTTACATTTCCAGGTTTCCAAAAATGTTCATTTCTAAATCTTTTCCATACATTTCTGGGTTTCCAAAAATGTTCAAATTTATTCATAACACATAAAACACGTCATTTCGTATAATTAAACCGAAAATGCATAGGCCCTTTTCAGGATGTTACATAGGGTCTCATTTTGTGAACAAATGGCTGAAATGTTTACTCGACAAACATAGAGTAAAGCACAAGGTTGCCACAGCTTACCACCCGCAAACGAATGGGCAAGATGATCTGGCAAACAAAGAGATCAAAGGTATACTCGAGAAGATAGTTTACCCGAACTGACGAGATTGGTCCAAAAGACTGGATGATGCTTTATGGGCCTACAGGACAGCATACAAGACACCTTTAGGGATGTCACCTTATAGCTTGGTCTTTGGGAAAGCCTATCATCTGCCCTTAGAGTTAGAGCACAAAGCTTACTAGGCTCTTTAACAACTCAACTTGGATCTTAAGCTTGCTAAAGAGAAATAGATGCTCCAACTCAATGAGTTAAAAGAATTTCAAATGTTCTCAAACGAAAATGCTAAATTACTCAAGGAAATACTTAAGAAATGGCATGACAAGCACATTCAAGTTTGAAAATTTAAAGCAAGTCAACAAGTATTGTTATTCAATTCCAGATTAAGGTTCTTTCTAGGTAAGTTAAAATCACATTGGTCTGATCCATTTACGATTCACCTAGTTTATCCATACGGAGTTGTTGAACTTCAAAGTAAGGGAGGTAATTTTCGAGTTAATTCTCAGTGCTTAAAACATTATTGGGGAGATAAAATTGAACGGGATCAAATCCCGTTCATTTTATCAGATGATTAATTTTTCTTGTTTTCCTTTTTAAATAAATGATTTAGGGTATATTTTTGGGATTAGTATGTTTAAATAAATTCTGTCTAGGAGATTGGAACTTAAGCGGAACCACTTGTGACCCCTCCAATCTTTCCTGGGAATTGATTTTAACATAATTTTTCTAGAAATTATTCCCTAAATTGAAAAATAAATTTTTAGTTTTTCAAATAAAAGGGTCAATTTTGATCCAAGTTTTAAATTGCAACTTAATTTCAAATTTTCTTTAAGTATAGGTACTTTGTAACAGCCCGATTTTGGGGCTAGTCAGAATAGTGGTTTCAAAACCACTAATCTGAGGCCAGGGGAAATTATTTTAATGTTATTTTATGAGTTATAGCATGATTATATAGGTGCATGAAAATTTTGGTGCTTTAATTCTAGCGATTTCATGCTTAATTGCGAAAAAGGACTAAATCGCATAAAATGTGAAAGTTCTATTTTACAAGCTAAGGGTGTCTAATAGCTATAGAATATTAATTAGAGGTCCCTAAAGTGTGATTGACCCATCTAGTAATGGTTGACCGGCCATAAGAGACAAAAGATGTCAAAATTGGTCAAGTTGGTGGATTAGGTGACAAATTGTCTAGAAATAAAATAAAATAAAGAAAGAAAAGATATCATCTTTTCTTCTCCTTCCTTCCACCAAAAATTAGGAGCAAATAGGGGTTTGAAAGCTAAAAAATTTCAACAAGCTCTTCTCCTTACAAGTAAGTGTTTTGATGATCATTTCTTGATAATATTTGTTCTTTTGGAACCCATATATCTTAAGCTAGCTATAGAGGGGACTATTGTGCAAAATGGTAGAAAGTTTAGAGTTTTACCGCAAAATGGTAGAAAGTTTAGAGTTTTACCACGTGAGCATTTATGTTGTTTGCTGCATTTTTATGGAAGAAGATGTGTCTTAGTTGTTAGATAAACAACTTTTATGAAAGGTGTTACTATGAAAACACCTAAAGGGACCTTTTTGTAATGGTTATAAAATATGTGCTAAATGTATGAAATAGTGAGTATTGAGGGTTTCCATAAGAGTAATAAATGTTCATCTAGGCTTGTAAAAGGAGGAAATTTGATTAGAATCAATTTACGAGCCTTGGGATAAAATGGTCATTTTGAGAAAGCTTAAGGGCAAAGTGGTAATTTTGCCAAAATATGATTGTTGAAATGTGTTTATTAATGTTGCAACTAAATTAGCTAAATTGTTATTATAGATCAAGAAGAACGAAGAATTAATCTCGACTGAGGAAAGGGCAAGGTATCGAACTAGATCGGCAATTTAGCCTATTTTGAAATAGAGGTAAATTTACGTGTAATAAGTTCAACACCATGCTTGATTTTAAACTTTTGATATTTGTGAAGATGTGTGATATTTCTATGAATTTGAGTAATGATTTTGTATGAGAAAATGATGAGAATTGTGACATTGAAGTCCCGGTTAGACTTTAATAAGTGAGAGAATAATATCAACGAGACTTGAGATGGGTAAGGTCTCGTTTAAGACCATGTCTGGGACATGGCCTTGGCACCGAATTGAGATTCCATATAAGACCATGTCTGGGACATGGCCTCGGCATCGAATTGAGATCCCGTATAAGACCATATATGGGATATGGCATCAGCATCGAATATGAGAATCGTATAAGACCATATCTAGGATATGGCATCGACAATCGATATGAGATCCCATATAAGACCATATCTGGGATATGGCATCGACATCTATAAGTTACCCCACGTAAGGCCACATCTGGGATGTGGCATTGGTGTCGTAATTATGTGAATGATGATGATCATGTACCCTTGAGTATCCCAAGTGATTCAATGGGATAACTAGTTAAGCTTATAATAGAGATGAGATTAGTATTAAGGCTATGTGATGAAGTGATACAAGTATATATGAGTAATTCATTAGAATGGTTTACGATATGCGGCATGATATGTAATTGGTAAGGGTAAGAATGAGTAAGTTATGGCAACATGCTTAAGACTTTGTGTTTTTATTCAACGAAATTGATGGATGAAATTATGAGTCTTATTATTGTTACTTATTTCATGCAAACTTACTAAGCTTTATGTTACCCCTCTTATTTCCCTTTTCCTTGTAGTATGAACAAGTTAGCTCGGGAATTCGTGGAACGTCGGAGTTCGAAAATCACACTATCGACTTCTCTTTGGTATAGCAAGTTAGGTTCCTTTTGAGTATGGCACGTATAGGACTTGGTCTCTTTTGTTATGTCATATTTGTTAGCCAAAGTGTTGGCTATTAAAATTATCAAATTCATTTTGTAAGTGGTCATTGGAATGGGGCCAATACTTGACAAGTTTATATATATCCAATGATGATGAAATTCATTAAGTGTATGATTGAATGGATGTCTTGATTTTGAGTCTCTAGAAGTGCTTTATAGTTATGATACATATTGGATTGAATTGGTATAATTAAGGTTACTGTAGGGTGGTATTTGGCTTGGTAGATAGCCTTCAAAATGTCCACACGGGTAGACACACGGGCGTGTGTCTAGGCCGTGTGTGACACATGGCTAGCCCCATGGGAGTGTTGATTGGTCATGTGTCCCTTGCATGCTAGGTTTACAAGTCAGTATGCTCAGTAGTAAACACATGGGCAGAGACACGGCCGTGTGTCTCAGTCGTGTGGGAGGCACGGCCATGGACACGGGCATGTGCCCAGGCTGTGTGAAGTCTGCACCTGAAATTAGGAATTTAATTCAACACAAGGTCTAAGGACACGGGCATGTGCCTTGGCCATGTGACCTTATTGAGATGATAACGTTATAAACAGAATGCCAAGGTTTTTGCACACGGGCTAAGACACAGGCGTGTCGTGCCCGTGTGAGGGACACGGGCGTGTGTCCGGCTGTGTGAAAACCCCTGTAGGTTCGAATTGAAAAATAAATCCACACAGGTGTGGAACACGGGCATGTGAGATGCCACACGGGCGTGTCCCATCCTTCACACGGGCGTGTGGCCTTGTTTTGTGTCAAATTTGTCTCAGTGTTCAAAAGTTTCAGGTTTGGTCTAGAATCATTCCGGGTACAAGTTTAGGGTCTCGTAGACTTATAATAGGGACATTAAGGTCTTGGATGAAAATTTTTAAATTTGAAAGGAAATTTTATGAATCGATGTTGCATGATAGAGCAAGTCAGGTTCGGTAATGCCTCGTACCCGATTTAGGTGTCGAATACCGGGTAAAGGGGTGTTACATACTTAATTGAATTATTTTAAAATTTCAGTTGCTCTTTTTGTAAATATTAAAAATTAGATGTCTCTTTTTTGTAAATATTTTCAGAAGGCATCTAGAATAAATGTTTTTAATTTAATAAATAAGATGATAATCATTTATATGTAATTATATCCATTATAATATATATTATTTATTATCAACTTTGCATAGAATTAGGATTAGTTTAAATTTGATCATATTTTATTTAATAAGTATTTATTTTTAAAAATTTAATAGCAAATAATAATTTAATATGCATTATATTAATTATTAATTGTTGTTAACTCTATGTAGAATTAGAACTTGGAATATTTTAAGTATTAAACTATTCTAAGAATTCTAATTAAACTCCTGCTCCTCTCACTATAAATTTCACCCACCTTTTCCATTTTCTTTCACTCATCCCTCAATCAAACCTAGCATCCAAAACCTACCAAATCACCTAGTGTCGCAGCTCCCAGCTCCCAAGCCACAACACCGTCCGGTAGCCCCATTCGGCCAGTAGCTCACGTGCGCACCAGCAACTCATGCTGCTACTCCCGCTCGCGCCAAACCAACTCTCATGCACCTGCTCGCGCATGCCAATGCACCAGCCCTACTGTTCGCCTGATAGTGTCGCCTGCTGCCTGCTTTCTACCCATCCACGTGGCACACGCATCTGCTACTACTCCCCAGTGTGCCGCTGCCACCTTGCTACTCGCACCACACCATCAAGACACCCTACAAACATCCCTAAACTAACCTCTTTTGATTTAGATTTATTTTCTTTGAGTTCTTAACTTTTATAAAAAGGTGGTAAGACAAATTTTTCTCCTAAATTTTAATTTTATTTAATTAATTTATTTTACAATTTATTGAATTGTTAATATTTATACTAATTAAATTTTTGAGAAAATATTTGTTTTCATCTTATGTTCAGTTTAATCATGCCTCCCAAGAGAACTCGTGCTTCTGCTCACATTGACGAATCAAAAAATAAATTCCACTATGAGGAAGCCAAAGCGAGATACAAAAGTATTTTCAAGAATCAACTGATGCATCCAGAGTAGGGCTTTACACTGAAAGAAAGCAACTATATTGATTTCATGGCGCGCATTTGACAAGTTGTGTAGTATCCTGAAATGGGCTTGTGCATTTTGCTTAATTATATGAAATAGCATGTCTTATGTGTTCTGAATTTGTTGTGTGCATTTTTAGAACCTTGGAAATATAAGGAAATGTCTTAGGAAATATTAAGCTTTGAGCTTAAAAAGAGGGAACTAAAGCAAGGTGGCCTTAAGAGAAATAGTAGGGAGAATATTGTAACATCCTAGATTAGGGGTTATGCGTTTGTGCCTAATTCATGAGTTAGTAGGTTTTGGCAGTGATGGAAGTGTATTAAGGGTTTTTAGAATTCTAGGATGGAAGAAGAAAGCTTTGGGAAATTATTGGTTTTTAAATAAAAAGGGGAGCTAGGTAAATGAGGCTTTAAAAGAAACTCCGTGTGAAGCATGACACAAGGAACCATGTGGTAAAATGGCATGTTTTATGAATTATGAATGTGTTATGTGAATTCTAGAAATAAGGAAATGTATGGAAATATATGGAAATGTATGGAAGTGTATGGAAATGTGTGGAAATGTGTGGAAATGTATGGAAATGTAAGGCAATGTAGGGAAATGTAAGAAAATGTAAGAAAATGTAAGGAAATGTAAGGAAATGTATGGAAATGTAAGGAAATGTAAGGAAATGTGAGGAAATGTAAGGAAATGTCCTGTCTTGGAAATGTAGGGAAATGTCCTGAAAATGTAAAGGAATAAAGAGGAAAGTGAACATTTATGGAAACTAGGAAATGTAAGGAAATGATTCAAAAATGGAAAGTGAACATTTTTGGAAACTTGGAATGTAAGAAAAATGGCAAGTTACAGAGCCGATCGAAAATTTTAGGAAACTTAGAAATGACCCCGAAATGATGAGTTTTAAAGTTTAAAATAGGAAATAAAGGCAAGAGGGCCTTAAAAGAAAAAGTTGGGGAAATTTGACAAACAAACAGGGCTTGGAAATGTGGTCCAAGATGCCACTTAGGGTCTATGGAAATGGCACCATGTGAAGGAGGCATGGGCACAGGTTCGAGTCACTTGGGAAGCAAATAAATAAATTTTATTTTTGCTTCTAGACACACCAAGGTGGACGGCACAAGCCTTCTAGAAATAGAAGTGTTTTATTTCCATAAATATTTGATTAATTAGGGGATAAATAAAGGAGTTTTATTCGCATAAATATGTGAATAAATAAAGGATTTTCTTTTAAGAAAATTGAGGAGATAATTGATGGATTAAAGGCTTTTATCTTTTAAATAAAATAGATGATGAAAGAGGAGTGGTGGCCAAGTAAGGGACTCTCCTAGGCTGATATTTTCGGCTATAAAAGGAGGACAGGAGGCTACTCATCAATTTTTGCTTCCTCCTCATCTCTGCCGAAATTTTTAGGGCTCTTTTCTCTTTTCTTTTGTCTAGCCGAATTCTCTAGCCTCATCTTTCTTTTTCTTTTCTTCTTCTTCTTCTTCCTTTTCAAAACCAAATCCAACCTAGCTGAAATTGCATGCAAAGTCAATCTCTCAGTGGTGTCGATAGATCTGTCGAATTCAACACTTAAGGTAAGAATCTTGTGGTTATTGATTTATTCTCTTCTTTAAGCCGAAAAATAGGGATTAATGTTATTATTATTGTGGCCGAAACTATAAGGAGTATTTCGGGATTTCTAGTGCTATCGACTATAAGGGAGAGATCATCCGGGATTCAAGAATCTAAGGTAAGATATACACATATTTGGTCAAAAGTTATGGAATATATGTGAGATTAAAATTAACATATAATTATAGGGATTTCGACTGGACATACAAGGCAAGGAATCCTTTTCGATTTGGAAATTTTAAGGTAAGTAATACAAATCCTAGTTGTATTTGGAAAAGTGGTCGAATGGTCTTTTAAAGTGATTAACTTATGTAGGATTTGAGATCTAAATCGGTAGATCGTTCTTCGGGATTTCAAGGAACCTATTAAGCAAATCAGGTGTGTACTCACACTAACTTTCAATATATATATGTTATGGCAATAATTATGTTTTAATATATGAATGTGTATAAGAATGAGAATGTGGCTAAGTACCACAAATGTGGCAAAAGTACCAGTGCACGTATTCCTACTTTTGATAGGATTATGAATGTGTTATAATCTGAAAAGTGACATGAATGTGAATTTAAATATGATATGAATGATAGGTAATAATTGGGGCATTTGGGATATATGTGAAGGGAGAAAGTGAAGGTGATGACTACGGTCTCACCAACGAAGGTGCTTGACTTGGTCTCACCAACGAAATATGGTGGCTACGGTCCCATTAATTGAATATGGTAACTTCGGTTACATCATTCGAATATAGTGTCTAAAGACACAACGTAAGTGGGCGATGAGCACGCCGATCGCAAATGATCGCCTTCGATGGTGTGTAGCGGATGGAGGGTCGACTTAGTAGTCCCCACGGTTATGCACAAAGTTGGTACGGGTGGTGTGTAGCGGATGGACAAATAGGCTTGGATTTGGGTTGCATCATCCTTTATTTTGTATGAACATGAAATTGATATGACTTGTATGCCTGAATGGTTGAAAATTAGTCCTGTGTACATATTGAGTCTCAGGACTCACCCAGTTGGGGAATTATTTTTCGTGTGATGAGCGAGAATGGACCGGCCTCGCGCGGAGCTAAAGGTGGGCCATGCAACACTTAAAGAATTTATTAGAATTTGGACTCTATTTAAATTTAGTACTTTAAAATTTTATTTTGGGTTTGAATGATGTAATAAGGCCATAAGGCCCAGTTGGATTTTCTTTATTTCTGTTATTTTTATTTGATTATGATACAATTTATTTTTGATTAAAGTTAAGTAAATTTATTTCTTTTAAAATAATAAACCCTAAAATTATTTTGTCACCTTATTTAGGTTGGGTTTTCAAAATTTATTAAATGGGTTCCAATTTAAGCCCAACCCAAAACAATGTTTTCTAAAATTTACAATTTTTCTCTAAGTAACCAAGAATTTGAAAACCGGTTTACTTAAGGAACATACCAGATCCGGTTCAGGCTCGTGGGCCGGGTGTGGGGTGTTTCAGTTTGGTATCAAAGCCCGCTTTTAAACTCTCCGGCTTTGTGGGCTAAGGCCCAAAACATTTTTAATTCGAGCCCAAATGATTTTCTGTAAAAATAAGCAGGTTTCTGGCATGGCACCTGAGTCTCCGACCCGCAGTCCACCAGGTAAGTACCTCTAACTCTATGTGTGATTATGTGATTTACATAGGGGTAGAAAAGGCATGGAACGTAGAATAGTGTGATAGGAATTTGAACCCTAGGATTAGACTACTCAAACACATGAAACTCATAAGACTTAATACACTAAACAAACCTATGGCTAAGTAACTGAGCTAGGGGGTGGTAACCCCTGTGCGCATGTCTAGGAATGGTTTCGGTGGGAGCTTGGTACTTAAGCAGTCCACGTGACTCACCTCCTCTCCACTCGAATCCTACTTGGGGCGTAATTTTAGTTCACCCTGACCAAAAGGGGCTCGTTCATAGGCTAAACATAATGACTAAAACCCGAAAGGGAACTAGCCATGTTTTTTTTTAAAAAAAAAAGAACAAAACAACAAACCCTAGATTTCAAAACTCTTTACTAAATTTTCGAAAACCATTTTTACAATTTTTTCTGAAAAATTTCTAATTTGTGAAAATTACAAAAATGCCCTTGGTGGCAAAATTACCAAAATGCCCTAGGTCCACAAAATGTCAAACTTTTCAATGGTTTTGTCAAAACTCCATTATTTTATAATGTTCATAAACCCTAATGTGCAAACCATCAAAAATACCCTGATTTTGGAAAATTACAAAATTGCCCCTAACTTACAAAATTACCAAAATGACCCTGATTTCCAAATTTTTGCAACATCACCATTTGAAAGGTTAAACTCTCAAAAAGAACCCACAAAATTTTACAACTTTTGAAATATCCCTGATTTGTTAGTTTTTCCAAATATACCCCAGTTTGTGAAAAATTATCAAAATACCTCTGAGGTCGAAAATTACAGAAATACCCCCGAATTTTAAAATTTTTCCAAATTACCCCAAAACTTTGAAGTTTTCAAAATGCTTTTTGACAAAAGCACCAAGGAATGTTTTCCCTGGAAAAAATTACGAAAATACCCCTGTAGGACAAAATTACGAAAATACCCCTGGGTAGTGAAAAACAACAATAATGAAAATTACAACGTTTCTCTGAATGAACGAAAGTTCATACTTGTTTGATGGATGAATGAATGAATGGAAAAGACTGTGTGTTTGTATGAATACGAAAGAACCACTCTTAAATCCCTTTTCATAAAATTTCTCCGCGAGTAAACAAGTGAAACCAAAGTACTAATACATAAAACTTTCAAATCAGATCTCAACACTAGAAATGAGCTCCAGAGGACGTGGTCGACGTGGAAGAGGTAGAGGAAGAATGACTAGGTCAGAATCCGTTAGATCGGGTCAGGGTTCTGACAATGAGATACCACCGCCACCACCACCCCCCCGACTATTAATGTTGAGCGGCGAGAGCTCGAGACGGGGAAGATCTTTGTGTCGCAGTCGTCTTTGCGAGTTTTGGAATTGGTGGTCAGTGCGGGAGGAAATTCAGAACCCGTAAGTTCAGTGCTCCGAACGGCTCCGAGCTAATGGAGCCGAGATGTTTCGTGGAGTGTTCGGAGTAGCACCCAAGACAAAATGGCATCGTTGGAAGCAACGGAGTGCATCATGGATGAGCTCGACTTGACCCCAATGAGAAGTTGAAAGGATGGTGGCACCGTTACGCTGCGATGAAGCGTGTCGGTGGTGGTTACTTGCTTCGGGATGGTGCTACGGTTGCGCATTTGACACGGGAATATGTTAAAGAAGCATTTCGAAAAAAAGTATGTAGGAAACCAGTATACGGATGAACAAAGAAAGGCTTTTCCGGGATTGGTACAAGGAAGTAAGTCATGCGCGAGAATATGAGCGCGAATTTCGAGGTTGAGCCGCTATGCTCGAGGGGTTGTGGCAACCGAGCATGAACGTTGTGTCTGTTTTGAGGACGGGTTAAGAGATGATCTAAGATTGTTGATAGCACCGCATCAGGAGCGGGAATTTTCTGCGTTAGTGGAAAAGGCTAAAGTGGCTGAAGGAATTAAGAATTCTGTAAGGCAAGACACTGATCGGATTAGGCCAGAAAGAGGTTTTGGATCGTCTGGATCATCTGGGAATAAGAGGCCTAGAGTTGACGGGCCACAAAATCAACAAGCTGGTACGGGCTGGCAGTATCGCCCTTGTGAGCATTATGGAAAGAAGCACTTGGGAGAGTGTTGGAAAAAGACGGGACGATGTATCAAGTGTGGGTCCAAGGACCATATACTTAAGGATTGCCCCAAGCTGCTAGATGAGAGCTGATCGGCAGCTCAGAATGCTAGTCAGGCTGGTAGAGACGGACAGCAGCCTCAGCAAGGTCGTGGACCGAACCATGGAGGAAATGGTTCGGACCGTGGACGTGAAGCACCAAAGAGAGGTGCTGAAGGGGCAGACGCGAGGCAACCAAGGTTGGTTTATGCAGTTGGCCGTCGCAAGGAGGAAGATGTGCCAGATGTGACCACGGGTACGGCTGTTAGTAAGTAATTTCGAGGACGAAATTATTTTTAAGGAGGGTAGAACTGTAACATCCTAGATTAGGGGTTATGCGTTCGTGCCTAATTCATGAGTTAGTAGGTTTTGGCAGTGATGGAAGTGTATTAAGGGTTTTTAGAATTCTAGGATGGAAGAAGAAAGCTTTGGGAAATTATTGGTTTTTAAATAAAAAGGGGAGCTAGGTAAATGAGGCTTTAAAAGAAACTCCGTGTGAAGCATGACACAAGGAACCATGTGGTAAAATGGCATGTTTTATGAATTATGAATGTGTTATGTGAATTCTAGAAATAAGGAAATGTATGGAAATATATGGAAATGTATGGAAGTGTATGGAAATGTGTGGAAATGTGTGGAAATGTATGGAAATGTAAGGCAATGTAGGGAAATGTAAGAAAATGTAAGAAAATGTAAGGAAATGTAAGGAAATGTATGGAAATGTAAGGGAATGTAAGGAAATGTGAGAAAATGTAAGGAAATGTCCTGTCTTGGAAATGTAGGGAAATGTCCTGAAAATGTAAAGGAATAAAGAGGAAAGTGAACATTTATGGAAACTAGGAAATGTAAGGAAATGATTCAAAATTGGAAAGTGAACATTTTTGGAAACTTGGAATGTAAGAAAAATGGCAAGTTACAGAGCCGATCGAAAATTTTAGGAAACTTAGAAATGACCCCGAAATGATGAGTTTTAAAGTTTAAAATAGGAAATAAAGGCAAGAGGGCCTTAAAAGAAAAAGTTGGGGAAATTTGACAAACAAACAGGCTTGGAAATGTGGTCTGAAGATGCCACTTAGGGTCTATGGAAATGGCACCATGTGAAGGAGGCATGGGCCTGGGTTCGAGTCACTTGGGAAGCAAATAAATAAATTTTATTTTTGCTTCTAGACACACCAAGGTGGACGGCACAAGCCTTCTAGAAATAGAAGTGTTTTATTTCCATAAATATTTGATTAATTAGGGGATAAATAAAGGAGTTTTATTCGCATAAATATGTGAATAAATAAAGGATTTTCTTTTAACAAAATTGAGGAGATAATTGATGGATTAAAGGCTTTTATCTTTTAAATAAAATAGATGATGAAAGAGGAGTGGTGGCCAAGTAAGGGACTCTCCTAGGCTGATATTTTCGGCTATAAAAGGAGGACAGGAGGCTACTCATCAATTTTTGCTTCCTCCTCATCTCTCTTTGAAATTTTTAGGGCTCTTTTCTCTTTTCTTTTGTCTAGCCAATTCTTTAGCCTCATCTTTCTTTTTCTTTTCTTCTTCTTCTTCCTTTTCAAAACCAAATCCAACCTAGTGAAATTCACAAAGCCAATCTCTCAAGTGGTGTCGGGATAGATCTGTCGAATTTAACACTTAAGGTAAGAATCTTGTGGTTATTGATTTATTCTCTTCTTTAAGCCGAAAAATAGGGATTAATGTTATTATTATTGTGGCGAAAAACTATAAGGAGTATTTCGGGATTTCTAGTGCTATCGACTACAAGGGAGAGATCATCCGGATTCAAGAATCTAAGGTAAGATATACACATATTTGGTCAAAAGTTATGGAATATATGTGAGATTAAAATTAACATATAATTATAGGGATTTCGACAGGACATACAAGGCAAGGAATCCTTTTGATTTGGAAATTTTAAGGTAAGTAATACAAATCCTAGTTGTATTTGGAAAAGTGGTCGAATGGTCTTTTAAAGTGATTAACTTATGTAGGATTTGAGATCTAAATCGGTAGATCGTTCTTCGGGATTTCAAGGAACCTATTAAGCAAATCAGGTGTGTACTCACACTAACTTTCAATATATATATGTTATGGCAATAATTATGTTTTAATATATGAATGTGTATAAGAATGAGAATGTGGCTAAGTACCACAAATGTGGCAAAAAGTACCCAGGTACGTATTCCTACTTTTGATAGGATTATGAATGTGTTATAATCTGAAAAGTGACATGAATGTGAATTTAAATATGATATGAATGATATGTAATAATTGGGGCATTTGGGATATATGTGAAGGGAGAAAGTGAAGGTGATGACTACGGTCTCACCAACGAAGGTGCTGACTTCGGTCTCACCAACGAAATATGGTGGCTACGGTCCCATTAATTGAATATGGTAACCGGTTACATCATTCGAATATAGTGTCTAAAGACACAACGTAAGTGGGCGATGAGCACGTCGACTGCAGCGACTGCCTTCGATGGTGTGTAGCGGTTGGAGGGTCGACTTAGTAGTCCCCACGGTGTACAGGTTGGTACGGGTGGTGTGTAGTGGATGGACAAATAGGCTTGGGTTTGGGTTGCATCATCCTTTATTTTGTATGAACATGAAATTGATATGACTTGTATGCTCGAATGGTTGAAAATTAGTCTCGTGTACACATTGAGTCAATGGACTCACTCCCGTTGGGGAATTATTTTTCGTGTGATGAGCGAATGGACCAGGGTCGGCAGAGCTAAAGGTGGCCATGCAACACTTGAAGAATTTATTAGAATTTGGACTCTATTTAAATTTAGTACTTTAAAATTTTATTTTGGGTTTGAATGATGTAATAAGGCCATAAGGCCCAGTTGGATTTTCTTTATTTCTGTTATTTTTATTTGATTATGATACAATTTATTTTTGATTAAAGTTAAGTAAATTTATTTCTTTTAAAATAATAAACCCTAAAATTATTTTGTCACCTTATTTAGGTTGGGTTTTCAAAATTTATTAAATGGGTTCCAATTTAAGCCCAACCCAAAACAATGTTTTCTAAAATTTACAATTTTTCTCTAAGTAACCAAGAATTTGAAAACTTAAGGAACATACCAGATCCGGTTCAGGCTCGCGGGCCGGGTGTGGGGTGTTTCAAATATGACACACAATTGGGCTTGGAAAAGTGGCTTGGAGGTGCCACTTAGGGCCTCTGGAAATGAAGCCATATGCTAGGGGGGAAGGGCTTGAGTTCGAGTTGCATAGGAAGCAAATAAAAGAATTTTTATTTTGCTGCATGGATAAGCAGTGATGGACAGCATTAAGGCACTAAAGGGAAGAGTTTTATCCTTTTTAAAATTCGGCTAAATTGATAGATAAATGTGGATTTATTTTATTTATTTTGAATAAATGAAGATAAGAGATAAATATGGGATTATTCTTATTATTTTTAAATAATAAAGTGATGAGGAGGAAAACAAGGGATGAGATAGGGGGAAGGAGTTGGCCAGCCAAGAGAGTCCTTGGTGGCAAATTCGCCTAAGAGTGGTAAAGGGGATAGCCGAATCTCATTAAGCAATTTAGCCCCCTCTTGCGTTTTCTCTTTTCTTTTTAATCTATCACTTTTATTTTCTTTTCCTACTCTAGCCGAAACCCCTCCCTAAAACCACCATTGCCAATTCTTCCTTAGCTCATATCCCTCTCTTTTCATCCTTGTTGAAGCCGAATACTCCAAGTGAACCCCTAGTCGATTACTCTATTAAATCCCAAAAGCCGAAATCTTTTGATCACTGCTTAGTCTAAAAAGCTGAATCTCCTTGTGGTGTCAGGCAAAGGTGCTGTCGACTACAACTTTAAGGGTAAGAATGAATGTTATTCAATTTCTATTCCTTCTTCTTTAAACCAAAAGTTTGAATCTAATCCCAATAGTATTTTATGGCCGAAACTAGGAAGGGTCATTCGGGATTTGGCCTATCGTCGACTACAAAGGAGTAAGGTTTCGGGATTTCAAGGATTTAAGGTAAGTGAATATGCTAATCAGCCAAAGGCCATTTGTTATGATTAAATGTTAGGTATTGATCTAACATGCACCTATAGGTAATACGACATCTTTAAAGACAAGAGATCAATTCCGGGATTTAAGATTTGGAAGGTAAGTGTACATGTATATTCGGCCAAGGCCTATTTGGTGACTTAGATATGTTTCTTAAATAGTCAAAAGTTGAAACTAACCAAGCCAAGTGATTTAGTGTATAGCCGATTGCAAAGGAGAAACTCTACGAAGTTTCGGGACTTGGTTAGCAAAGAAAATCGCGAAAGAAGGTAAGAGGTTGATTGTTTTAATCCTTCGGGATTTGGTTTTATAGTCGAATAGGTTTTGCTAAAATGTCTAGTGTTGGTCGAATATAGGAGTTAAAGGATCTAAAGCTTAGATCGGGATTTCCGAGATTCAGTGAACTCGATAAGTATACCTGGTGTGTACCCTTCCCTAAGACTTAATAGATTTAAGGCATTAAAATTTAATATATATATATGTGTTATAAAGATGTGAAAGCTATGGCTAAGGTACCATGTTATGGTACAAAGTACTCAGGTACGTTTCCTACTTCTACTAGGAGTATCATATGATCTGTTAGGGTATACGTGAAACTGTAAGAATGTGAACATGTAATATGACATGACTTATGCATATTTGTATGACATGGGGGCATATGGGTGATTATGAAAGGGGAAGTGAATGTGGTGTTCTATACCACGATATCTGAATGTGGTGACTTCAGTCACATTATCTGAATGTGGTGACTCATGTCACAAGTATTTTATCTGGTGGCTATGCCACGAATTTTATAAGGGCGATGAGCACGTCGACTGCAGCGACTGCCTTCGATGGTGTGTAGCGGTTGGAGGGTTGACTCAATAGTCCCCACAGTGTGCAGGTTGGTACGGGTGATGTGTAGCGGATGGCACCTAGGTTTTGGGTTCGGGTTTGCATCATTTTATTTAAATATTATATGAATATATATGATCTGATATGCTTGAATCTGTTTGGATTTAGTGTTGGTTACACATTGAGTCTGTATGACTCACCCCGTTGTGGGAATATTTTTCAGGTGACGATCAGTGATGGACCGGGTCGGCAGGAGCTTAGTGGTGGCCATGCTCATTTCGGATTCTACTTTATTCTTGGACTTGTTTTATTTTAAGTTTGTTGGATTTATTTTGGGGTTTCATTTTCGATGTAGTAAGGCCATAGTATGAACTGTCGTATGCATGTTTTTAACTGATTTTATGACGTTACGAATTTTTATCAAATTAGGGATTAAGTAACGTTTATTTTAAAAAAATAAATCTAAGTGATTTGGACACCCTAAATCAAATGGTTTTCAATTTATAATAAACTTTAAAACAACTCGATATTTCTCTGATTTAAAGTCTTATAAAAACTTGGATTTCAAGATTCAACTTATTTCCAACTCCAAGAAATTTAAAATCCTCTTAAAACCACACGAATTTTTCCTAAGAAACGAACAGACTTTCAAATGTTTTCTCGAGAAACATACCAGATCCGGTCAGGGCTCGTGGGCCGGGTTTGGGATGTTTCAAGTTGTTGAAGCTCTCAATTAGGAGTTGTTTTGTGAGAAAAGACCTAGTGTAGATGAGGAGTTAGTTCATGAATTTTATGCGAATTTGATCTCAAGTGAATTGACGGAAGTTTCTGTTCGCGGAATCAAGGTAACAATAACATCAAACGTTATTAATGAATTCTTTGAATTAGCTGATTTCGAAAATGACGAATATTCTTCCTTGATGAGCAATATTGAGTCTGAAAATCTACAAGAAATTCTTGAGGAATTTACAGTTCCAGGTTCTAAGTGGACTATGTCAAAGCAAGGAATTCACATTTGTCGCAGAGAATATTTGACACCACTAGCGAAGGTATGGTTCTATTTCATTCGATTCAGCCTTATGCCTATTTCACATGGGCTACAATTTCATTAGAGCGAATGGTCTTATTATACTCGATTTTAACTGGAAAGACCATTCATGTAAGAAAATCATCCTAAGAGAAATTCGGAATTATGCTGCTAGACGTTTTGGCCCAACTTACTTCCCCTTTACAATAACCATTTTATGCTTGAAAGCTAAAATTCTTGCAAACATAAAGAAAATAGGGTATAGCCAGGGTACAATCACAGATTGGGACCTTTACTAGATAGCTGGAGACTCTGTTCTATAGCAACAAGTTGAAGAAAGCAAGGATCTCGAAAAAGAAGAAGAAGATCCCAGAGAGATCGAACTGATACAATCAGCTGAAATTCCTAATAAGGCAAAACCAATGGAACCAGTAACCGAACCTGACATTGCAAATTCAATGTTTAAGACTCAATCGCCTCACCCAGATATTCAAAAATACAGGATGACTCAATGAGAAGTACTCTTACGAAAATATACAATGACCCGTTTATTTTTGTGCCTGATTTTCCAGATTTCATATTTGAACCATGGAGTCCACAATCGAAGAGGGAGCGAAGTGATTCATGCAAAAACAAAGACATTGTTCATCTTAAGTAGGGGGACCGAAAAATTGAAATTATTTCCACTTAGAATAAATTTTTCTTTCAGTTATGATTAGGTTATATTTTGTTCAAAAATTTGAACTTTTGTTAAGTATGCTAAACTTCAGTATGAATAAAGTTTGATTATTTTAATAATTTTTATGTTAACTAAAATATGACATAAATGTATTTTTAATAAAGTTAGGCATGCATAAAAGTTTAAGTCTCTAAAATTGACTTAGTAGTTTCTTGAGGCAAAATCCTAGGAAGCATGGGCAGTTGAAAATGATTTAGGCAACTTTTGTTTGGACCGTTTGAGCCTTTCAAGCCAACTATGATGAATTTTTATCCCTTGAAACCCAACTTTGAGACTATATGGCCTAATTTTATTTGAACCCTTGCAATATTTAGCCATCACTTTTCTTGTAATTATCTTTAAATTGTCCCAAACACTAGACTCAGTACTATTCAGAATGTTCCTTGAAAATAAGTTTGGGGGAGTTGAAAAAAAGTATCAAATGCTCAAAAAATTGTAGTATATACAGTAAAATGCTCATGTAAAAAAAGAGCATATGTACTTGAAAGAAAATAGATGTACAATAGAGCATGTGAAAGCAAACTAAGTTGGTGTATTGAAGATAATTATTCCGAAGGTCCGATTGAAGATGAGTCTAGGGTTTTTAGCCTGAATTTACCTATCTTTTACCCACCCCTAACCTAGCCATGTTACAACCTTTTTAAAGACCTATTGATTCAAGTTTCTATGCTACCTACATTAGTGGAGAGAAATTGCTATGTTCAACATATGAAGGCATAAGTTAAACTTAATGATTGCAACTTTCTTGAATAAGGGAATAAAATCAAATTGGTTGGAATTTAGCATGTCTTTATTGAGAAAGCACTTATTCTATATTTTTTCTATCATAATAATAATTGAGATTAATATGAATGATATGTATACACAAGTAGCATAAGTATCAAATTTCTTGTTTTTGAGCATAAGTATACTTAAATCATGATTTTTTGGAAGAATGTTGTTCTGAAGAAAGTTTTCAAAGGTTTTTTCGAGGAATTCTTTCCAAATTTGCGCATTACTCGGAACGAGCATTGAATTAAGTCTAGGGGTGTGGAAACACGAAAATATACACACTTTTCATGCCCTTTTTAACTCAAATTCATGCAATTTCGATAAAATTCTTGTCGAAAAATATTTAATTATTATAAAATAATTAAATTGTACTTAAATTATTAAAATGTTGAATTTTACTTAATTTTATAATAAATTTTGATTAATTATGATCATTTTCGACAGATTCGCACAAAGGGCGAAAAACGGCTCGGCAAACACTGCTAGAAGCACAAAACCGAGAAGCAATTTTAAAGCATCAAGGTGAATTAATTTTTTAGCCTAAGGCGGTCCAAATTATGTGTATTAATTCAAAATATAATTAATTTTAATTTTAATCCAATTTAAGTTGGGTTACATAAATTATTATTAATTAATTATGAAAAGTGGCCCAATTGAGCAGAGCCGAGAAAATCGATCCAACCGAGCACTGGGCAGCCCAAAACCGTCCCACATGCTGACCCAATAAGTTTTCTTGGCTGATTATTTAACTTGAAAAATGGCCCTTGAAGACTCCTACAAATTGCATTCAAACGCCTCCACTATTTGTGCCTTTCTAGATTTGCCCCTACCTTAAAATAGCAAGTTTGAATTCTTCAAACTTGCCACAAGTACGGCCGGCCATGGCGGGACTCTATGGTTGCTGATTTTTGCTAATTTTAACAGTCATAATTTTAACAGTCTGGTTTATACCCTAGTCGAAACAATGGTTTCGGGACCACAAATCCGAGTCTGAATAATATTTTAATAGTATTTTTTGTTCCAATGATGAGTACTTAAGCATGTGTTAAATTTTCGTGAGATAATTTTTCTATCGGTGTGTTTAATTTGATAAAAAGATTGAAATACATCAAATGCAAACTTAGCATGCTAATTGTTAAGGTATCAATGTGTTGTGGCTTTGAAAAGGTGGAGGCCTTATATGGCAATAGAACCACTTTTAAGATAGTGGATGAAAGATGGCCAAAAATGCCCATATTGTATAATTGTTTATGTTTGTAATAAAATAACTAATGAAAAGATGAATGTTATCATTTTTTATGAGTGCCAAAAATATCAAAGAAAAGAAAGGAGAAAGAAGCTAGGTTATTCGGCCACTGTAAGCTTGAATTAAGGTATGATTTTTATTTGGATTTTGATGATTTTTATGTTTTTGAGATTGTTGCTTAGTTTGCTATCAAGCCCATGTCTCAATTTTGTGTATTGATGGTATTTGTGAGTTGTGCCATTGATGAAATGGTAAGCTTTATGATGCTTTATGATGTTAAATGAAAGATATTTGTTAAATGAACATGTTTTGTTCTTGAAATTTTGATGAATTTAGCTAAATAGGGCTAAATTGAGAAAATAGTAATTTGAGGGACTAAATTACAAATTTGATGGAAAATATGGGCTTGTATGAGATGTATGAACATTCGGCTAACCATAGTTAAAAAGATGATTTTGTGAATTTGATGTTTTGAGAAAAATGGACTAAATTGATAAATTGTGCAAATGTGAGGGTTAGTTTGCAAATAGCCCTAAATGTGTGTCCTTGGATTGAATTCAATGAGTTAGTGAATAAAAGGGTTAATTCTGAATATGTATAGATCAAGAACTGAGGAAAATGGACTTAGACCGTGGGAAAACGAAAGTAACTGAGTAGCCATTTCCATTTCCATTTCCGTTAAATCGAATCCGAGGTAAATCATCATGCAAATAAACGTATTTGTATTGAACTGTGTATGTTTATATGGCTATTGTTAACGATGAATGCTTATGATATGATCTGTACATGAATTCCGAGATAAGGATTACTTAGTGACAATGTCCGAGAAGTCCCGTACGAACCTAGGAATAGATAGGATTAGTTATGTCATGACATAGGTATCTGCTCTGTTTTATCATGTAAGACCACATCTGGGACGTTGGCATTGATTCTAGATTACGTGTAAGACCACGTCTGGGACATTGGCGTCGATATGATCTTTACGTGTAAGACCACGTCTGGGGCGTTGGCATCGATATGATTTTTACATGTAAGACCATGTCTGGGACATCGGCATCATATTGATTCGTGTAAGACCCTGTCTGGGACAGTGGCATCGATATATGAGTACATGTAAGACCTCGTCTGGGACGTTGGCATTGTATGACTATTTTGAACTTTCTGAGTATCTTAATAAGTTCCTAACGATTCATCGGGCAAGTCTGTGATACAAATGGCTATGTTAATTTGTACATCCGTTACAAGTACGTTAATTATACACTAAGTGTGTATACAAGGTAAGTATTTATACGATCTTACTATGATTATTATGTATAATGGAATAGTAATATGATATGTGAAAGTATGCATGAAAGAGCTTTGTATTTATAAGATTATTGAATTGATGAAAGTGGCAAATATGGCTAAGTATATGAACCGAAGCATATATGTGATAAATTGCTATGTAATGAGATGTGCCAATGTTCCCATATGCATATATGCCTTTAATGTTAAGTTTATTTGTATATGACTTACTAAGCTTTTGGAAAGCTTACTCTGTGTGTATGTTTTCTCTGTTTTATAGATCGTCATAGCTACGGAAGGCTCGGGATAGTCGAGGATCGTCATCACACTGCTCAACTTATTTTTGGTACATTTTGGAAATGTATATAGCTAGATATGTCATGTATAGGTTAATTAATTAGATAAGTATGAGATGTGAATTTAGCCATGTGATTTGGCTAGTTATGTGTTAGTTATATGCTTTTGTGATTATGATATATATGTGGTGTATGTTTTGGTATGGTTGGATAGTATATGAAATGGTTGATATTTGATAAGTATATGGATGAATTATGCTTGAATATGCATAAGTTTTAGTCTTGTAAATTGGTATGTTTGGAATTGGTTTTGATTGTAAAGATTTGATGGTTAGTTTGGTATATTATGGGTTGTCAAATATGTATGGACTATATTGGTTTTTGCTTGTAGCCATGACCTTAATGTGGGTGGCATATTGGCCTTGCAAATGGCCTATTTTGCCACACGGTTGTGGCACACGGGCGTGCCTAGTAACCGTGGGATTAAGTCAGCAGCTAATTAAGAGTACACGGCCATGGTACATGGGCGTGCCTAGTAGCCGTGTAGTTTAGTTAGGATCGACCACGGCCAAAGTGCAAGGGCGTGCTTGGTGGTCGTGGAGCCAAGTCAGAATTGACCACAGCCAAGGTACACGGGCGTGTTTGGTGGCCGTGGAGTTAAGTCAGATTCGACCACGGGGGAGACACATGGGCGTGTCTAGCAGCCATGGGAGGCACACAGCCTAACCCCACGGGCGTGTAACCCCTGAAACTTAGAAAGTTTAAAATTTTCTGAAAATTTCTGTATGTGTTCCGGTTTAGTCCCGACTCTGTTTAAAGCATGTTTTAGATCTCGATGATCTACAAAAGGGACACTATGATTGTAATTGATGATTTACTTTATGAATTGTCTGAAGAATTTTTGTTCTGTCAGGTAATGCCCTTAACCCTAATCCGGGGAAGGATACGGGTAGGGGTGTTACAATCTCAACTTATAAATACCCCCTTTGCTACTCATTTCAAACACATTTCAACCCTTCTCATATCTTCACTTCTCTCTCATTTTTCTCTCTTCATTCCCTTCCATTTTTCTTCATTTCCTTCCCCTATTCCCTTGCCAATTTCACCTCTTGAAAAAGATTCAATCAACCACCATTTGGAGCAGCATTCAAGTCTTCTTGGAGGCCTCAGTTCAACAAGAACAAGCGGAGAAGGAGGAGCGGAGCAAACTAGTCAAGCCTCGGAGGATCACCGGATTTGATCCTTATTCCTTATCCTTTTAATTTTTTTGTTGTTATGATGAATATGTCTATGAATAATTGTGATGTTGATATGTTTAATTTAATTAATATGGCTTAAATTTAATTCGTGTTAGGTTGATTGCATTTCGTCTACTTAATTTATTAAAATTGTGTTTGTGTTGTTATAGGCCTCGGTAAGATGTTTGATTAAGTAAAACCATGACTAAATTATTCTTGTATTACAATTGTAAGGTAACTAATGAATTAATTATTTAAACGGATTGAAATTGTAATTAATTGACACGATACTTAATCAGTGCATGTTTAATCATATAAGGTAGCTGAGGGTTAAATTAGCAACGATATCTAATGATACATTAGCCTTGCATAACTTGCAAGATTAGTGTGATTAAACTGTTTCAAGGTAGAAGTACATTGTTACCTCACGTAATCTTTTATGTGCTTATGAGATTGAATTAATTGTTTGAATTGGCATAGAGATATGTAGAAGAGATTATTTTAGTTTCATAAGTATCTATGTACGTTAACACATTTGCTTATTAAAATTTGTTTAAACGGGAATTAACATTGAGATATAGTCAAAAGATAAATGGATTTTGGTAAGTAAGTATGTTCATAAGTTAGCAAGTTATCGAGTTGTCGTGAATTTATTCGTAACAATATAAACATGAGTTTAGTTAATCTAAGTTAAGAAATGTAATTAATCTAACACAACTATGCCATCTTGATTAAAATCATCTTTTGAAATCGTGCATCCGAACTTTTATTTTACTTTTATTTATTTTACTTAGTTAAAATCCTAGTTTTTAATCATCTCCTCAAATCAAAATATTTTTCTTCACTAAAGTGTTTTTAAAATTGCATTCTTAAATAATTCTTTTCACAGTCCCTGTGGGTACAATAACTCAACAGTTACTTGTCACTTTATTACTTATTGCGATTGTGTAACACTTGCACATTTCTGTCATTCCTATACATAACTCATTAATGTTGTCCACTAGTTAAAGTAAATGTATATTTACTACATTAGTCCCTCAATTAATTTTAATCTTATAATTCAACTTTTACACTATACGCAATTTAGTCCTTATACTATAATAATTCTTAATCCATGCAATTTCACTTAACCGAAATCTAATTAACTACACAACTAACTTCATAAATATTTTTAATAAATATTTACAAGCCTAATTTATGGGAACGGAGTCCTGGGAATGCACTTTTCGACACCCTTGACTATAAGGTCGTTACAATTCTCCCCCTAATTAAATTTCGTCCCCAAAACTTACCTAAAAGAGATGGGGGTATTGAGATCTCATTGTTTCTTCTCGTTCCCAAGTTGCTTCCTCGACACTATGACTACGCCATAACACTTTCACTAACGGAACTCGCTTGTTATGCAACTCTTTCACCTCATGAGCCAAAATCTCGACTGGTTTTTCATCAAAAGACAAATCGGGTTCAATCTCAATGTCTTCCGTTGAAATAACGTGAGACAGATCCAATTTATATCTTCTAAGCATCAAGACGTGAAAAATGTCATGCATTTTTTGCAATTCTGTAGGTAAAGCTAAATGATACGCAACTGGACCCACTCTTTCTGTGATCTCATACGGCCCAATAAAACGAGGACTCAGTTTCCCTTTTTGGCCAAATCTCAAAATCTTCTTCTAAGATGAAACTTTAAGAAATACTTTATCGCCAACCGAATGTTAAATATCACTATGTTTCAAATTTGCATACAATTTCTATCTATCAAAGGTTGTCTTCAATCTATCTCGAATTTTCTTAACAATATCTTCCGTTTCTTGAATTAGTTCCGACCCAATCATTCTTCTTTCACCCAATTCCATCCAACAAATAGGTGCTCGACACCTACAACCATATAAAGCTTCGTACGGAGCCATTTGAATACTTAACTGAAATCTATTGTTGTATACGAATTCAGCTAAAGGTAAGTAACACTCTCAACCTGATTCAAAATCAATAACACAAGTGCGAAATATATATTCCAAAATTTGTACAACACGTTCAGATTGTCCGTCTGTCTGGAGGTGAAAAGTTGTGCTAAAATTAAGTATACCTAGAGATTCGTGCAACTGTTTCCAAAATCTCGAAGTGAAACGCGGATCTCGATTAGAGATTATCGACATAGGGCATCGTGCAATCTCACAATTTCCTTAATATAAGCTTCAGCAAGCTTTTGGAGTGACCAATCAGTCTTGACAGCTATGAAATGAGCCAATTTCGTTAGTCGATCAACTATCACCCACACAACATTTTTCTTACTTGCCGATAAAGGCAACCCCATTACAAAATCTATCGTGATGCTTTCCCATTTCCACTTAGGAATAGAAATTGGCTAAAGTAATCCTGTGGGAACCTGATATTCTACCTTAACTCGTTGACAAGTTAATGATGTGATCCGGCTCGGGTTAGTTGAGTCGTTTCACTTGTTTACCCGATCGTCGATGAGGAGAATGTTCACAATGTCGAAAAGGGTCATTTTTGGTTAAGGTAGCGGAAGGTTAACAAAATGGGTTTGGAATGAAAAGAAGTTTAAAGGATTATAGTAGGCTAGATTTAATAAAGAAATTTAAGTTTGATAGATTCAGATAATGGTGGAATGGAAATCAAACTTAAAACTAAGAACGATTCAACACTATATGACAGTGTCACCTCGGTTCTTATATGGTTAAGGTGGTTGGATGAAAAGATTGATATGTGAACGCCACACTGGTTAAGGTGATAAGTTCAAAAACAAGTCGAAGACGCCACTAGCAAAGCCAGATAAGTCAAACGAAACTTGTACAAAATAGGAGAGGAGGTAAACTCACTCAAGAACACAAAGTTCATATAAAAAGTTGGCAAAAAGTCCCTTACAAATGAAATTAACAAACTATTTACACTACTAGCTAAGATAGTCGAATGGACAAGATCATTAACTTAATAGCTAATGAAATTCAGCTAGAAAGAGCTAGAAAATTCTAGAATAAATAATTAAAACACCAGATCAAGGTTCGGCTGAATGGGAGCTCCAATGGACAGCTTCATGCTTAAGTAAATGAATTTGAGAAAGTTGAATGCATGGGGAGGCTAATGGCCATGTCTAGGTTCGGCCATGGGTCTTAATGAGCTCATCCAAGTTGCAATCTTTGGCTGAATAAGTATAATTATTAATGAGGGTCTTCAACAGCCACTTGAGATGTGAACAAAGAGCTTGAGAGGTCTTTTATGTGTGAATAAGACCAGTCGATTGGACATGAGGTATGAACACAAAATGTGAATGGCATGATGCTGCCTTAGAGAGAGAATCGGCCAAACTTGGAGGCTTTAATTTGCTGGTGACTCTTAGCCGAATAAGTGCTTGGGAAGGCCAATAATCAGCTCATTTGTTCATTGAAGAAAGCCATGCATGCATCGTCCCATGCATTGAACCAAACCTGTGCATGTACCTTGCTTAAATGCACCTTCATGCACTTGGCCAACCTACAAAAGGAATGAATCAAATTAAATTAAGCCACATTCAGCTGAACCATGCTTTAATATAATTTAAACACACTAATTAACAAATAAATTAATTTAAGACAACTTTAATACTAACATAACATGAGTTATTAAATTCGGCTTTGACTAGGACATAATAAAAACATGTAATAACTCAAAACATATTTATGAGATGTAAATATTAACTAAATTAATTAAATACTGAATTTATTCAATCATTAAAGTAAATGAGCTGAAAGTAATTAAAATCGAGCTCAATGAGCTAAATTAAGCTCATGTAAGCTGACTTGAGCTAGATGGAGCTCGAGGAGCTGAATTCAAGCTGAAATTAACTTACGTTAAAGTACGTAGAATCCTTGAATTGCTAGCCTGAGCTAGTTTCGAAGTCAATTCACACGATCTCGTACATTCCTTGCTCGCATTGGGACAATCCTCGACCGTGCTCACATCATTCACCCCTTCTTCAAAACAACTTGTTCTCAAGTCGAGTCGTTTGTTCTCTTCGAAATTTACGTTCTTATTCGGCTCACTAGGGACAAATGGGGCGAATGGCCTTTCAAATACCTGTTCAAATAGAATCTCCAAAGTCGACAATAAATGAGGCATAGAAGTCAATCCAAAAAGTATGGAGATACTATCATCTAACTGATTTGAACACATATAGCGCATACAGCCAAGCAGATTTGACACTCCATCATCGAGGAAAGTTTTACCAAACAAAAGTTTTAAAAGAAATGTAGTCACAAGTATTTTCAAACGTTCATTTGCCTCGACTCTTAACTGTGCATCACTATGCAAGCAAATTAATTTCTTATAACAATTCAATGAAGACACATGATCAAGTAACAATGATTCATTTGAATCACAGTTTTACACAATTAAACCTTGCAATGAACGAATGCTTATTGACTCACTAATAGACGCATCAACATCACATTTTTCGAAAATGAGAGTCTTCTTGCCATCAATCAAAACTAATAAGCTACCATCAATCAAAGAATGGAAAACATCATCAACAAAGTGCAGTACCTTCTCAAAATTCAATTCATGAGCAAAACTATCAATTCGAGTTAAATGGAGCTGTTGACGGAATAGAGAAATCTCACCTTGCTCACCGTTAGAAGTGGGGAGATGAGGATCGATTTTACCTATTTCAATTAACACAAATCCTCTCTCCTCAGAAAGGTAGTGTAATCGAATACCCAGATTAACCTGAAATGAGAGGAAAACGCAAAGACAATTCGTGCTTTTCAAAGTGTTGCGTGCATAATAATGAAATATGTTAATATCACCATGGTTGATGGGCACAAAGGGACATGTAGAAATGTGACTCACAAATTGAACATAGATATTGATGCCAGGTTTAAAAACATGAGTCGATTTTACCTTTTAGGGATAAAATATGACTTTCATGTATAGCCACATAAAATGATCTAGGAACGATTTTAAATCGTAATCAAAATGGTCAAATCTCGTTCCCTTAAACAACGACCAAGCATTAAATAAATATAGATTATTCACACAAAATTGAGGATGCTTGATTTTCCCACATATCAAACCAAAATAAAAAATTCCCGGTTTGAACACATGAGTTTGATTACTTGTTCCAGCACGTAACAAAAATTTTGTTTTCACAAATAAATCACAAATACCACAATCACAATTGCTAAGCAAACAAGACTTAGACACACAAACCTTCAAACAATCAAACCTCTCAAGTCTTGTTCGAATAGGCATGCAAGTCTTGTTCGAATAGGCATGCAACTATACGAAGGTTTCGCACCAAGAATTAAAGAATTCGCATGGTCAACGCAAACAAACGGTTTAGATGTCAACTTTTTATCACTTAAAAAATTAAGAGAACAACTCCTTATGCTTCCTTTTGCAAAGAATTTATCACCCACAATCAAAGAATAACAACTAACCGGATCAAAATAAGGAGATCTTTTAAAAACTAAGTCACCAAAAATTTTATCGACAACTTTCAAATCTAATTGTCCTGACTCAGTTGTTAAAAATTCCTTACCTTGCTTACCTTCGATCTCGTGTGGTTTGATTTCATCTTCAACCTTACCTTTGCTGACCATACGAAAGCGTCTCTCATCAGGAAGGTATTGAAGTTGATACTCGTCACATGGATTTCTAGGAACTTGACAAGAAGGAACAGAACAAGAACAACTCTCATGTGGGTTAGTTAAAACATCACTCACTTTTTCTCGCTCGTCTTTTTCTTTCATTTCTTTTTCTAACTCATTTTCTTTTCTTTCTTCAATTTTCTCTTCTTTCTCACACTTTTTTTAATTTCTTTTTCTTTTTTCAATCTCTTTTTCTTTTTCAATTTCTTTTTCTTTTTCAATTTCATTTTTCTCTTTTACAATTTCTTTTTCTTTCAATTGTTCTACAAATGTTTTTATTCTCATTTGATCTTCAAAGACATGTTTCCAGGACAACGGGGCTAAAGTGAAGTTTTTCCCCAAATACTTGAAAGTGTATTTATTGGAATACTCGTCATGGATGACTCTTCGATCATATTGCCATGGTCTTCCAAGCAACAAGTGTCCTGCGTGCATGGGTACTACATCGCAAAGTACTTCATCCTCGTATTTGTAGATTGTAAAAGTCACGAGAACTTGTTTAGTTACCTTGATTTCACCATCGTCGTTGAGCCGTTGAAGCTTGTAAGGGCTCAGATGCGGGGTGGTTGGCAGGCCAAGTCGTTCCACCATAAGGGTACTCACCATGTTGGTACAGCTTTATCCATCAATGATCAAGCTACAAACATTTCCGTGTACTTGACATCAGGAATGGAATATGTTTTCCCGTTGCTGCTCGTTTTTTAGACTTTGAATACTTAGGCTTACTTTGACAAATGGGCATTGATTCCTCCTCCTCGTGGCATATTACTTCGGCCTCGATTCTACTCATGCTTCGTTCCATGCCTTTTATCAAAATAAAATTCTCTCGAAAAGAAAATAAGATCTTATTTTCACTCACGCTCGTGTTTACACTCATTTTAAAGGCTTTTCTTAACACTCTAATGGACTCGCACTCTCTTTGCCTTTTTCCACTCGACCTCACTCTCACAATTTGTATTTCGTCTTAAAAGACCTAATTGTAGCTTGAGGGTCGGCTTCAAAGTGGTTGCAAGGGATAAAGTGTATCGGGTGGAGGGTAGGCTGATCAAAAGAAAATTCGGGTATAAATGTAGCATTCGGGTAGGGAAAGATGATGGTAGAATAAATATTTTGATGATCGGGAATAGATGAGATGAAAAACAAAATAAGAACTTTCAAAAACTTAACACTCTTTTTTTTTTATTATCAAATTTTATTTTTAATTTCGTATATTTTTTTTTCAATTACAATAGTATGCTGATCACCAAAGAACTTGAATACAATTTTTTTTAATTCACGAACCTACTCCGGCTTGAAACTGTAACAGTCCGGTTAAGACCCTAGTCGGAACAGTGGTTTCGGGACTACAAATCCAAGTTAGAATAATATTTTAATACTATTTTCTATGCCTATGATATGTGACTAAGCATGTGAGAAAGTTTCGTATGAAAATTTGTCTGTTTGTGTGCTTAATTTGATAAAAGGACTAAATCGCATAAAATGTAAAAGTGGCCTTCTAATTGATTAAGTGCCTATTTGATGTGGCTTTTAAGTGTAAAGGTCTTATGAGGCAATTATGCCATTTATAAGGATAGTGGAAGACTATGGACGGTTATGCCATTAATTTTATAAGTTATATATGTTTTATATTAAGGTTAATTTTGTAAATGGATTAATAATACAATATTAATAAAACAGAAGCCTTAAGAAAACATTTTTTCATCTTTTTGACTCATCCACCACCGAAAATTTGAAAGAAAAGAAGGGTTTGAGCTTTGTGAAATTTAGCACCTATTTGGCCTGATTAAGGTATGTTTTGACTTTAGTTTTTGATGATTTTTATGTTTTTAATTCACGAACCTACTTCGGCTTGAAACTGTAACAGTACGGTTAAGACCCTAGTCAGAACAATGGTTTCGGGACTACAAATCCAAGTTAGAATAATACTTTAATATTATTTTCTATGCCTATGATATGTGACTAAGCATGTGAGAAAGTTTCGTATGAAAATTTGTCTGTTTGTGTGCTTAATTTGATAAAAGGACTAAATCGCATAAAATGTAAAAGTGGCCTTCTAATTGATTAAGTGCCTATTTGATGTGGCTTTTAAGTGTAAAGGCCTTATGAGGCAATTATGCCATTTATAAGGATAGTGGAAGACTATGGACGGTTATGCCATTAATTTTATAAGTTATATATGTTTTATATTAAGGTTAATTTTGTAAATGGATTAATAATACAATATTAATAAAACAGAAGCCTTAAGAAAACATTTTTTCATCTTTTTGACTCATCCACCACCGAAAATTTGAAAGAAAAGAAGGGTTTGAGCTTTGTGAAATTCAGCATCTATTTGGCTTGATTAAGGTATGTTTTGACTTTAGTTTTTGATGATTTTTATGTTTTTGAGATTGTTGCTTAGTCTACTATCAAGCCCATGTTGTAATTTGAAAAATTGATGATGTTTATAAGATGTGCCATTGATAAAATGGTGAACTTTGTGATGAGTATTGGTGTTAAATGAAATATATGTGTTTAATGAATATGTTTTGTTCTTGAATTTTTGTTGAATTTAGCTAATTAGGGCTAAATTGTGGAAATAGTATTTTGAGGGACTAAATTGTGAAATAAATGAAATATATGGATTGATATGAGCATAATGTGTATTCGGCCAAGCATGGGTAAAAGCAAATTTTGTGATTTTGTGAAATAGGGACTAAATTGTCCAAATGTGATAATATGAGGGTTAATTTGTAAATTACCCTAAATGTGTATTCTTCGATTGAATTGAATGAATTAGTGAATAAATGGATTAAATTTGAATATGTATGGATCAAGAACCAAAGAAAACGGATTTAGATCGTGGGAAATCGAAAGTGATCGAATAGTAGAGTTCATTCGTTAAACCGAATCCGAGGTAAGTCGATATACAAATAAATGTATTTGCATTGAATTATTTAAGTATATATGATATTTGAATTGCTATGATTATCCATTGAGATGGAATGTATGTGAAATCCGAGTTTGCTATGATATTTGAAAGTTTACTCTGTAACATCCCGATTTAGGGTCTAGTCAGAATAGTGGTGCGAGACCACAAATCCAAGGTAAATGTATGAGTTTTAAGGTTTATGCTATGTTTCCATGATAGTGTGAAAGTTTCATGAAGCAATTTTGTTAAATTGCGGTCAAATTGTCTAAAAGGACTAAATTGCAAGAGTTGCAAAATGTGGGATTCTAGAAGCTATTTGTGTGAAATTGCTTTACAATATCAATTAGAGGTCCTTAATGAGAAATTTTTCCAATTTCTAAATTTTGGACAAAATTAGGCATGGATGAGTTAAAATAGAAAGTTTGTCAAAAAGGGCATTTTGGTCATTTGATAATTAAATGATTAAAATGGGAGAAAAGATGGCAAAATTCATTCATCTTCTTCTCCAAGGCTGTCGAAAAATTTAGAGAAGCTATTGTTAGGGCTCTTCAACTTTTCAAGCTAGCTAGTAAGTGTATTCTAGCTTCGTTTTTGACATTCTTCGTATTTTTGAAGTCCTAGTAGCATGAGTAAGCTATTTTTAGCTATATGATGAGCTAAAATGGATGTTCAAAAATGTACCCATGTATGGCATGCATGTATTTTGATGTTTTATGGAAGAATATGAAAGCTTGATGTAGTAGAAACATCTTTTGCTAAGTGAATTCCATGAAAAATGCATGTAGGGACTATTTTGTGAAAGTTTTAAGTTTGGTCATACATGTGTGATTTAGTGAGAATTGATGATTGCTTTAGTTGAGTAAATGATTTGACTAAGCATAAGAGGCTAGAAAGTTGAATGAAAATCACTTTACGAGCCTTGGGGCAAAAGTGTAATTATAAGAAAGTTTAGGGACAAAATGGTAATTTTGCTAAAGTATGAGATAAGGGTCAATTTAGTCAATGTGTGTATTGAATAAGTTTATTTATTCATTATAGACCAAGAAAGACGAAGCTCGGATCGAGACTGAGGCAAGAGCAAGGTGGTGGACTAAATTGCATATCTCTATACTTTTGAGTACCGAAGGAAGTTTATGCTTCAATAATACATTTATACTTACACATTCTTAATGCGAATCAGTGTGTAGCATAATTGAGAACCTATATGGTTTAAGTGGAATGAATGTAGTATATATTGCGAATGAATGAATGAGTAAGTAGATATGTGAATGTGTAGTTATAATACTTGATGATGGGCTGAGTGTGATAACACCCTAATACTTAATAACATTGAGCTGGGTTGTGTGCGATGCTATTGTTAACTATATTGTCTAGTGGGCTATGTGCGAAACAACTACGATTATCTTTGTTGGTAGGCTAAGTGCGATACTACCCTATAAACTGATTGTGGTGGGCTAAGTGTGAAACACCCCAAACCCGGCCCACGAGCCTTGACCGGATCTGGTATGTTCCTCGAAGAAAACCGATTCAAAATTCTTTATGTTACTTTGAAAAACTGTGTGTTTTGAAGAAAGCCTGTTTGTGGGTTGGGCTCGAGTTGAAAACAAGTTTGTTTTACATTGAAAACTCATTTATTTCAGGTGACAAAATATTTAGAGTTTATTTTAAATGAAATTTACCTAATCTTTAAAAAATAAAATTTAATAACATAATAAATAAAACAGAAATAAAATAGTGCATTATGGCCTTATTACATCAAATTAGCCCAAATAATTTAAAATACTTAAATAAAAATAAAGAGTCCAAATAATAATTTCCTTGCTGGGCATGGCCACCACTAAGCTCCTGCCGACCCGGTCCATTACTGATCGTCACCTGAAAAATGTTCCCACAACGGGGTGAGTCAACAGACTCAATGTGTACACAACACTAAATCATAATAGATTCAGGCATAACAAATATTACACATTCATATTATAGCATACAAATTATGATGCATTCCCAAACCCAAACCTAATAAGCCATCCGCTACACTCCCCCGTACCAACCTGTACATCGTAGGGACTACAAAGTCGACCCTCCTTCCGCTACACTCCATATCGCGGTCTTAGGTCACCGCATTTGTGGTCTAAGGTCACCACATTCAGATATCGCGGTCTTAGGTCACCGCATTCAGATTACTGTGGTCTTAGGTCACCACATTCAGATACCACAGTCTTAGGTCACTGTGTTTGTGGTCTTAGGTCACCATATTCACTTCCCCTTTCAATAACCCATATGCCCCATTTTGTAATATGCATTAATATGCCAAAGTTCACATTCTTATACTCATGTTACAAATAACATATTTCATATTCCTTGTAGGAGTAGGAAACGTACCTAAGTACTTTGTACCACATTATGGTACCTTAGCCATATTCACATTCTTAATATCACATATATTAATTAAACATAGCCATAAAACATATTATGAAATAGTGTGGGGTACACACCTGATTCGCTTAGCAAATTCCTTGAGATCTTGAAATCTGATCTATCGCCTAGATCCTTAATCCCTACATTTGATTAATCACTTACTAATTTAATAAAAAGCCATTCGGCCATAAATCCAAATCCTAGTAGGATTAGTATACTTTAAAACCTACCTTGTCTGCCGATTGACTGATTTAATCGAGTTCAAACTTTGTGATGCACACCCTTGTAATCGGCTAGTCACCAAAACTCCTAACTAGTTAGTTTTTGGCTTTTAAAACAAATAAAGAACAGATCTAATTACCAAAATAGACCTTGGTCGATTGTACTTATGCACTCACCTTGCGATTTCAAATCCCGAAAGTATCCCTTGTCTTAATTATTTGTCGAAATACCTATACACATATGTTAGATTCGATTCTAACATTAAATCATCATAGATGGCCCTTGGCCGAATGCTATAGACACTTACCTTGTGGATTTTAAATCCAAAAACTCTCACCGAATAACTAGGGAACACGCGGCCTATGGTGTACCTTCGGGAAAAGAACTTCTCCTTCCTTGTAGTCGACACTTAGTAAATCTCGAAAGATCTCTTCAAAGTTTCGGCAACAAGATATTAATGGGGTTAGTCCTAGATTTCGGTAAATCTAAAAGAAAAGAATAGAAATAAAAACTTGTTCTTACCCTTTCTTGAAGAAATCGACAGCACCTATGCTTGAAGTCCCTCAAAGATTCGGCTTTTGATGGATTGGAAAGAAAAGAAATTGGCTAATGGTGATATCTTGAATTTTCGGCTTTGGCTAACAAAAAGAAGAAGAACAAATGCTCTAGGAAATTCGGCAGAGAGAAGGGTTGAGAGAAAGAATGATGAATAGCCCTCTTTTCCTTATATGGCCGAATTTACTAACTTAGAATCCCTTACTTGGCCATCACTCTTCTATTTTGATAGCTTTATCTCTTTAATTATCTCCTAAAATAAAAGATAATTCAAAGAACTATCCTTACTTAGCCGAAATTATTAAACTCAAAGTCCCTTACTTGGCCATCACTTCTCCTTTATTTTCCTAATTAAAGAATAATTCCTCATTTATCTCTTGAAAATAATCTAAAATAAATCCATTATTTATCCCTTATTTATCCACTATTTATCTCTTAAAAATAAAAGAACAAAGGCTCCTAAATTATAGCCTTGTGCCGTCCACCTCACTTCTTTTGGAAGCAAAATAAAATTTCTTTTATTTGCTTTCCTTGTGACTCGAACTCAGGCCCAATCCCCTTTGCATGTGGCGCCATTTCCAGAGAGGCCCTAAGTGGCATCTCCAGCCACTTTTCCAAGCCTGCTTTATGTCAAATTTCACATACTTTTTCTCTTAAGGCCACCTTGCCTTAATTTCCTCTTTTAAACTTTAAAACTCGACATTTCTAAGTCATTTCTAAGTTTCCAAAAATTTTCGTTTGCCTCTTTAAACTTGACATTTCCTTACATTTCCAAGTTTCCAAAAATGTTCACTTTCCTCTTTTAAACCTAACATTTCCATACATTTCCAGTGTTTCCAAAAATGTTCACTTTCCTCTTTTAAACCTAACATTTCCATACATTTCCAGGTTTCCAAAAATGTTCATAACACATAAGACATGTCATTTCGTACAATTAAACCGAAAATGCATAGGCCCTTTTCAGGATGTTACAGTTCTACCCTCCTTAAAAATAATTTCCTCCTCGAAATTACTTATTAACGAATAATCGTACATCTTAACTCACCGCACTATGCTTATGCTGCGCACTCTGATCTTAATAGAACCATCATACTTCCTAGGCACAATCTCTAAGTTCACGTCCCCTAGAACTCAGTTCTAACGCCGCGATTTAATCTGATTAAAGAGTTTTATGCATTAGAATTTTGTTCCACTTATTAACCGCGAACAATTTTATGAAATAAAGATATTTAGAAGTAGTTCTTTCGATCACACAAAGTTCTCAGCTCAAGTTCACTATTTAGAAAGTCACGTTCACATTCATCAACCAATTATGAACTTTCATTCATTCAGAGAAATGTTGTAGTTTTCATTATTGTTGTTTTTTTTCCACTACCCAGGGGTATTTTCGTAATTTTTCCTACAGGGGTATTTTCGTAATTTGTCAAAATAAGGTTCCTTGGTGATTTTGACAGTAAGGGTATTTTGGTAATTTTGAAATCCCGAGGCCTTTCGGTAATTTTGAAATTCCAGGGGTATTTCGATAATTTTTCACAAACTAGAGTAAATTTGTAAAGCTTAATAATTTTGGGGTATTTCAAAATTTGCAAAACTTGGGGGTTCTTTTTGAGAATTTGTTTTCCAAAACGGTGTTGTTGCAAAAAAAATTTGGGGAATCAGGGTCATTTTGGTAATTTTGTAAGTTAGGGGCAATTTTGTAATTTTTCAAAATCAACGTATTTTTGATAATTTGCAAATTAGGGTTTTTGAACATTTTATAAAGTAATGAAATCTTGATACGAACTGTGGGTATTTTGGGAATTTCATAAACCGAGGGCATTTTTTGTAATGTTACCACTAGGGGTATTTTTGTAATTCTACAAATCAAAAATTTTTTTTCGAAAAATTTTGTAAAATTAGTTCTCTCAAATTAAAAAGGGTAATGTTAAGAGTTTTAAAACTAGGGTTATAAAAACACGGCTAGTTCCCTTTCGGGTTTTAGTTATTGGGTTTAGAGTGTGACTGAGTCCTATTGGTTAGGGTGAACCGAAGCTATGCACCAGATAGGATTCCTGCGAAGAGGAGGTGAGTCACTAGGACTGCTTAAGTACCAGGCTCTTCCGGATCCAATCCTAGACATGCACACAGGGGTTACCACACCTTAACTCGGCGACTAGTCATAGGGTTGTTTAGTTAGGCACTTAAGTCTTATGTAAGTGTTGAGGAAAACTAATCCTAGGGTTCAAGTACTTATCATGCTAATCTACGTTCCATTCCATTTCTACCCTTCTACACATCATACTATAAACCACACAAATGGATAGAAGTACTTACCTGGTGGACTGCGGGTCGGAGACTTAGGTGCCATGCCAGAAACCTGCTTATTTCAAAAATATTTTCATAAAACTCATTTGGGCTCGCTTTGAAAAAGTTTTGGGCCTTAAACCCCTAGGTCGAGGGTTTGAAACGGGCTCTGATACCAAACCGAAACACCCCAAACCCGGCCCACGAGCCTTGACTGGATCTGGTATGTTCCTCGAAGAAAACCGGTTCAAAATTCTTTATGTTACTTTGAAAAACTCTGTGTTTTGAAGAAAGTCTGTTTGTGGGCTAGGCTTGAGTTGAAAACAAGTTTGTTTTATATTGAAAACTCATTTATTTCAGGTGACAAAATATTTAGAGTTTATTTTAAATGAAATTTACTTAATCTTTAATAAATAAAATTTAATAACATAATAAATAAAACAGAAATAAAATAGTGCACTATGGCCTTATTACATCAAATTAGCCCAAATAATTTAAAATACTTAAATAAAAATAAAGAGTCCACATAATAATTTCCTTGCTGGGCATGGCCACCATTAAGCTCCTACCGACTCGGTCCATTACTGATCGTCACCTGAAAAATGTTCCCACAACGGGGTGAGTCAACAGACTCAATGTGTACACAACACTAAATCATAATAGATTCAGGCATAACAAATATTACAAATTCATATTATAGTAGACAAATTATGATGCATTCCCAAACCCAAACCTAATAAGCCATCCGCTACACTCCCCCGTACCAACCTGCACACCGTGGGGAGTACTAAGTCGGCCCTCCTTCCGCTACACTCCATATCGCGGTCTTAGGTCACCACATTCAGATATCGCGGTCTTAGGTCACCGCATTCAGATTACTGTGGTTTTAGGTCACCACATTTAGATACCATGGTCTTAGGTCACCGTGTTCGTGGTCTTAGGTCACCACATTCACTTCCCCTTTCAATAACCCATATGCCCCATTTTGTAATATGCATTAATATGCCAAAGTTCACATTCTTATTCTCATGATACGAATAACATATTTCATATTCCTAGTAGGAGTAGGAAACGTACCTGAGTACTTTGTACCACATTATGGTACCTTAGCCATATTCACATTCTTAATATCACATATATTAATTAAACATAGCCATAAAACATATTATGAAATAGTGTGGGGTACACACCTGATTCGCTTAGCAAATTCCTTGAGATCTTGAAATCTGATCTATCGCCTAGATCCTTAATCCCTACATTTGATTAATCACTTACTAATTTAATAAAAAGCCATTCGGCCATAAATCCAAATCCTAGTAGGATTAGTATACTTTAAAACCTACCTTGCTGTTTGATTGACTTACTTAATCGAGTCCCGAGACTTTGTGATGCACACCCTTATGTCGGCTAGTCACCAAAACTCCTAACTAGTTAGTTTTCGGCTTTTAAAACAAATAAAGAATAGATCTAATTACCAAAATAGACCTTGGCCGATTGTACTTATGCACTCACCTTGCTATTTCAAATCCCGAAAGTATCCCTTGTCTTAATTATTTGTCGAAATACCTATACACATATGTTAGATTCGATTCTAACATTAAATCATCATAGATGGCCCTTGGCCGAATGCTATAGACACTTACCTTGTGGATTTTAAATCCCAAAACTCACCGAATAACTAGAGAACACGCGGCCTATGGTGTACCTTCGGGAAAAAAACTTCTCCTTCCTTGTAGTCAACACTTAGTAAATCCCGAAAGATCTCTTCAAAGTTTCGGCAACAAGATATTAATGGGGTTAGTCCTAGATTTCGGCAAATCTAAAAGAAAAGAATAGAAATCAAAACTTGTTCTTACCCTTTCTTGAAGAAATCGACAAAGACTCTATGCTTGAAGCCCTCTCAAAGATTCGGCTTTTGATGGATTGGAAAGAAAAGAAATTGGCTAATGGTGATATCTTGAGTTTTCGGCTTTGGCTAACAAAAAGAAAAAGAACAAATGCTCTAGGAAATTTGGCAGAGAGAAGGGTTGAGAGAAAGAATGATGAATGGCCCTCTTTTCCTTATATAGCCGAATTTACTAACTTAGAATCCCTTACTTGGCCATCACTCTTCTATTTTGATAGCTTTATCGCTTTAATTATCTCCTAAAATAAAAGATAATTCAAAGAACTATCCTTACTTAGCCGAAATTATTAAACTCAAAGTCCCTTACTTGGCCATCACTTCTCCCTTATTTTCCTAATTAAAGAATAATTCCTCATTTATCTCTTGAAAATAATCTAAAATAAATTCATTATTTATCCCTTATTTATCCACTATTTATCTCTTAAAAATAAAAGAATAAAGGCTCCTAAATTATAGCCTTGTGCCATCCACCTCACTTCTTCCTAAGCAAAATAAAATTTCTTTTATTTGCTTTCCCCGTGACTCGAACTCAGCCCAATCCCCTGCATGTGGCGCCATTTCCAGAGGCCCTAAGTGGCATCTCCAGCCACTTTTCCAAGCCTGCTTGCGTGTCAAATTTCACATACTTTTTCTCTTAAGGCCACCTTGCCTTAATTTCCTCTTTTAAACTTTAAAACTCGACATATCTAAGTCATTTCTAAGTTTCCAAAAATTTTTGTTTGCCTCTTTAAACTTGACATTTCCTTACATTTCCAAGTTTCCAAAAATGTTCACTTTCCTCTTTTAAACCTAACATTTCCATACATTTCCAGTGTTTCCAAAAATGTTCACTTTCCTCTTTTAAACCTAACATTTCCATACATTTTCAGGTTTCCAAAAATGTTCATAACACATAAGACATGTCATTTCGTACAATTAAATCGAAAATGCATAGGCCCTTTTTAGGATGTTACAAAGTGTGAAACCATCGAGAAATTAGCAGTGTGGATGTATTATTGAAAAATGACGATGTGTTGCATTTTTGAGTAAATGTGATATTGAATGCAGGGGTGCATGTCAATGAATATGAGTATTCGACTCTCGATGTGTTGGAAATGTGGTAAGGGATAGAAAGAGTAAGCATAATTGTGGAAGTGAATTTATATGATTAGTATAATGCTAATTGTTGTTTAGCTTATACTATGATGCTTAAATTGTTTATGTGTAAACTTAATAAGCTTAAAGTTTACTCCCTTTCTTTTCCCTTGTCTTATAGAGCAAAAGAGTTGAATCGAGATACGTAGATCAATTGGAATATCGTCCACACTATCAGCACGCTCTGGTATAATAGATTAAATGTTTTGTATATGGCACGCATAAGGGCTAGACAAGTTAGTGATTTTTGTTGTAAATGGCTAAGATGTGTTGGCCTGTAGATGGATAATCTATTTTGTATAATGCCATAGTTGTTGGCTACTTTATTATATGAAAAGATGTAGTTATCCATGTGAGACTGCACTTCAACACGAGTTGTTTATGGATGTGTTGAATGAGTGCATGTTGTGTATGTTAGAGGGGTGAAAAGAACTTGGCATATAGACTTGTTCTTGTCCATGTGGACAGACATACGGGCGTGTGTCTAGACTATGTGTGACATACGGTCAGCCCATGGGCGTGTGACTTGGTCGTGTGTCCCCTGCATGTTAGCAGTTTAAGTCAAAATAGACCACGGACTAGCCACACGGGCTTGTGTCTAGACCTTAAGGTCGTGTGAAGTAGTCAGTGTTCACTACAGGTGGAGATCACGGGCGTGTGCCCTAGCCTTGGAGCTTTGGCAGATTGCTTGAGTTTTCATGCACGATTTGCAGGCATAGGCGTGTGTGTCTACACATGGGCATGTGACATCTTATACGGGCGTGTAGTTCCTGTTTGGATGAAAAACTTTAAGATCGTGAGAGTTTCCGATATAGTCTCGAGAGCCTTCGTGTGTATGAGTGAGGCCACATGAGTCGAGAATGAGATTGTAGTGGTGACTAAGAAAGTGGTCACGTTGAGCCTATGTGGCGATCAAGTGGTTTTACTCCGGTAATGCCTCGGGCCTAGTTTCGGTGTAGAACTCGAGTAAGAGGTGTTACATTTAGTGGTATCAGAGCTATGGTTTAGTCGATTCTAGGATTACCGTAGCGAGTGTAAGAGTCTAGCTATACATGCCATAAGTGTACAATGATAGTGTGATGGTTTCTGATGATTTTAAATCTTGTTTTATATGGTATATGGATCCCGATCCATTGACTGCTGATAAAGCAGCTAGTAATGCACCGGCTCCTGCGTAAGGAGCCATGCCTGTTCAAAGTGGACCCGAGGCTAGGGGTTAAGGGGAAGAGGCTCGGGAAGCCTTTCTCCAGATGATAAGTAATTGGTACTCGGATTATGTTCGAGCGAACCCTAATGCTCAACCTCCTCTGCCTCCTCCTATACCTCAACCAATTTCAGTGGCTCCTCAAGGTATTGATGTAGTGAGGATATCGAAACCCCTGGTGGATAAGATTAGGAAACACGGGGCTGAGGAGTTTAGAGCTAAGGTAGATGATGACCCTGAGAGGACAGAGTTCTGGTTAGAGAACTCAATGAGGGTATTTGATGAAATCTCATGTACACCCGAAGAGAGCTTGAAGTGTGTCGTATCTCTGCTGAAAGACTCGGCATACCATTGGTGGAAGACGTTGACGTCAATAGTCCCGAAAGAACGGGTGACGTGGGACTTCTTTCTGGAAGAGTTCGGGAAGAACTATATAAGTCAACGATTTACTGATCGGAAAAGGAAAGAATTCCTTGAGTTGAAGCAAGGAAGAATGTCAGTAGCGGAATATGAGCGCGAGAATGTCAGTATATTTTCTTCTATATTTTTTTTAGCCCTACCAGACCATCTATTTAAAAGAAGAGATAGAAGATTCTTAGTTGAATTAGTAGAATACAAATAATACTTATCTGATAGAAAAACTAGTCTCCTAGTTCAACTAGGAGAGTTGGGTAGCAAACCCTATATAAATAAGCTCGGGTTGTCACGCCTTATATATATTATAAGGGGTCGTGGGCCTCTTCTATATCGGGTCCAATTATACCTGCTTCTTGGACTTTTGACCCAGTACTTTATAGGTTAATCCAACTCCATACATATTTTTCTATTTCTCAAAATAAATATTATATATTAAATTAATTTAAATTAATTAATTTTCCAATTAAATAATTTTCTCAACTCAATTCTAATTTCATTAAAGTCATGGAAACTTTACCATAAAAGAATCTATGATAACATATATTTAATTTCCGTATTCAATGGATTAATAATGACCAATTAATTTAATTTCATTTTGAAATTCAATTATTTAATTAAATAATAATTCAGAAAATTTAAATTAACTCTCAAGCCATTTCCATGCTTAGTGAGAAACCACATTCATTTCCGGATATAACCTATTTCTCTAACCGTATTATCTCAATTCATTTATGTTCATTTGGTTCTATATGCAATTCATTTATGGTTTCAATAAGCTAGCAGAGGGACCGATTGGACTTATGTAATTAAGGCTCAAATGATTTATAATTAAGTTCCAACTTTTCTCTTATTAATTATGAACTCATTTAGTCACAAATTAATTCCACTATAGTGTCGTGACTGAGCTCTCCCAAATTACATTCCATTACGAAAGCTACTCGATTAGTGCTCATCCAATGACCTTGTCTCATAGGATAGCTTTAATCTCCTTGGGATAAATTCGTTCTCTCAATATAATCTTATGTCATCCCATGGTAATCATTACATCTTTCTTTATGAAAATTTAATTACTATCAAATAGTAATTAAGTCATTTATCACAAGAAAAACAACCCATGGTCACATTTACTTTTTATCTATCATGTAATGCCAATGAGAGGATATCATTTACCTATATCTAGGGTTATGAACTCCACTATTATGAATGATGCTACATATTGAAGAAGTCATATACCCAACACACTAATTTTTGGTTTCTTATCTATTCAAACTCGAGCTTTTACTTACATTAAAGTATAAGTGTTATGCATACATAGTCCATCATCCATTTAGGATTAAGGTATAACACACTATGAACGTCAAAAGTGAATAAATCTATAAACGAATTCAGGATCTATTCTACTTGAGTCCTATCTGATGTACTGTCAATCCAGTCAGTCACATCTATGTCTTTTTCTACTGGAAGTCATCTACTCTGATGCTCAAAGCAAAGCATCTCATCAATTTGGACTTTATAAATAACATATTAGTCTCTCAATCAGTTTTCTCATTTCTGATTAGACTAAGGACATGTTTAGTTTCATTTACTAATATAAATTCTCTTTCCGTATTACGATCCGACCACGTAACACCTCTTAGTATTAGTTAAAAGTTAGATAACCAATGAGTCACTATTTAATTGACATGCGAAAACCATTGAGGATGATATACATGATTATTAATGTAATTTATGGAAGTTTTTTTTATTAAACCAATTTGTTCGAAAAAAATATAAGTGTACATAGAAAAAATACTACACTAGGGCATCATATCCAACATAACGTTATCGAATAGAGTTACGAGTATAATTGGCATGTCATAAGGTCTATTTTCATGGGTGAGAGATTTAGCACAATACGTATATGTACTGTGATAGATTCTAATACCCTAGGGGTCAAGAACGTATCACCAGCTTAAATACCCTAGGGGAACAAGTGTATTCTAGAGTGGTTGGTGAGGTTGGTGCATTTATTCTCAATTAGCACTTCGATGCATATACCGGTGTGTTGGTGGACTAATCCGAGTATCTATTTTTGAGTTTGATTTTGTTAATATGGATTAAAATGTGAAATTATATGTTGCACACTTGTATTATTGAAATGTAATAATAATGACAGTATGATATATGACATTGATATGGTAAAAATAAATGCAAATACCTTGGGCTGCATGAAACAATGTTATTTGTAAGCAAGCAAATTGTTGGTATGAACATGATTGAATGATAAATTATTATGAATCTTGTAAAGGATTATCGGTGTATAATAGTATACATATTAATGATGATGATATTGAAATGGTTACTGATTAATATGTTTAATCTTGATACTTAGTTCGTTTTTTTTCAATTTTATTATTTTATAATTAAATTCAAAATATGTTAGCACCACTAAGAATAGTTTACTCAATGTACGATTATGTTTATTTTCGTGCGTAGGTCTAAACCGAGTAATATAGTAGATCGAAGGTTTTTAAGCATCTAACTCGACAGTTTAGCTCAGAAGTTAACTCGTGACTATTTTGTTCATATGTATGTATGTATGTATGTATGATATGTACCTAGGTTGGTTTATGGCTTGATGTTGAAGATAAATTTTTAGTACATTTTGGCAACTTGACCTATAAGGTTTTAAAAGTTGAATTTCATCTCTTGATTAGTAGATATTTGTGCTTGTTTATATGATTTTAATTGTGTAAATTATTTAGTTAGGCATTGATGTATTGATTGATATGATTTGGTGGTGTTTGAATGTGTTTATATGTGCCAAATTGGTGATTTTTTATCGGTGTAAACTTTAGGCATGTCTTAGGTACATTTTGGTTTGGGTTGAAAGTTTAAAAACGTGCATTTTAGGTCATTTTGCCGTTGAGTCTCAAGACAACAAGAACATATCTTGAGACCATTAGAATAAATTTATCATTTCATACAATCATTTGCGTAATGTCTCAAGACTTGTCAAGCTAGTCTCGAGACCATTGCATTTTGGTCTCGAGACAAAGTAGCATTTGTCTTAAGACAATGGCACATCTGTAACAGCCCAGTTTAGACCCTAGTCGGAATAGTGGTTTCGGGACCACAAATTTGAGGTCAAAAAAATATTTCAATATTATTTTTGATGTTTATAATATGTGATTGAGCATGTGTGGAAGTTCTGTGTGAAAATTTTATCGATTGAGTGCTTAATTTGATAAAAGGACTAAATTGCAGAAAATGCAAAAGTGACTTGCTTTTTGTTAAAGGGCTATATTGACATGGCTTTATGAATATGAGGTCCTTATGTTGTAAATGGACCATTGAAATGATTAATGGACATTTATGACCAACCATTATGTGTTATTATTTATTATTATTAAAGGTTAAATTTGTAAATTAAGAAATAAGTTGAATTAAAATAAAACAAAAGCTAAAATAGTGTTCATCTTTGTTGTTTCCACCGAAAATAAGAAAGAAAAAGAGGATTTAGAGCTCTTGAATATTTGGCCCTTGTTCAAACAAAGTAAGGTATGTTTTGGTTTCGGTTTTTGATAATTTCTACGTTTTTGTGATCGTTGCTTAGTGTACTATCAAACCCATCCTTAAATTTTAGAAACTGATGGTGATTTTGAGATATGCCATTGATGAATATGTGAGCTTTGTGTTGTTAGTTGGTGGAATATGAAATCTTAGTGTTGGGTTAACATAGTTTGTATTTGGATTTTTGGTGAAATTGAATAATTTGGGCTAAATTGTGAAAATAAAGAATTGGAGGACTAAAATGTGAAATAAATGAAATGTGTGGTCTTGTATAGATATCAGGAATTCGGCTAGGCATGGGTAAAATGAAATTTTATGTATTTGATGATTTTATGAAATAGGAACTAAAGTGTGAAATGTGAAAATGTGAGGGCTATTTTGTAAAATGCCCTAAATATGTGAGTGTGGACTAAATTGAATAAATTGGTGATTGAATGAGTTAAATTTGAATATGTATAGACCGAGAAAGGAGAGATTCAGATCGAGATCGAGGCAAAGACAAAGTACTCAATTGGTCTCGATATTTTGACGTTCGAGGTAAGTTCGGATATTATACTAGTTGTTAAATTAGATCTATATGATGTGAATTGAATGAATGTATAATTATTGAATTAGAATTGTTAAATATGAGATTAAGAAATGTGGCACTAAGTGTGCATAATTGAAATTAAAATAGAGATGAATAGCACTGTGTGTACGAAGTAATGGAAGCTTCGGCTTTATTAATTAGCACTATGTGAGATGCCGAATTAAGTTTGGTTTTCTATCTAAGCACTAAGTGTGTGATGTTAATTAAGCTTCGGCTATGATTTGGGCACTAAGTGTGCGATTGAGTTGAAAAGATATCGAGTAGTGAATGAGATATGGTATCGAGCATCGAATAGCAAGAACGTTTATTAACTAAGTGTTGGCAAAGGTATGTTTGAACCTATGTGGTTGATGATAGTTTTAATGGTTGAATGAATGGATATATGAGCATACGGTTGAGGATGATAATGCACCTAATTATGCATCTATCGATGTGATGATTTATGTATTGATGTTGTATTATTGAGTAGTATGTATTATATTGCGGACTTACTAAGCTCTAAAGCTTACTGTGTGATGTGTTTCTCTGTTTTATAGTGTCAGTAGAGCTAGCTTGGATCCGGGAATCATCAGCGACTCGATCACACTATCGGCTATCTATTTTGGTACTTTTGAAAGATGTACTTATTTGGTATATGGCATGTAAGCTAGTAAATATGGTGCATTTTGAAGTGTTGGACCTTGCTATGTGACATGGCTTGGATGTTAAATGATTTTGGTTATTATGTGTGAGCTATGTAAATGATGAATGTGGTATGAAATAGTGAGGTTAGAAATGGTATATTTCATGCTTGAATTAGTTGACGGAAATGGTGTTTTAAGTGTGAATTTGTGGCTTGACTAAATGATGTTTAGCTTACATGATTTGAGTTGTGAAAATGGTGCTTTGAATGGATTTATTTAAGTAGGAATTGAGTATAAAATAGATGGTATTGTTGTTGATTAATTGGTGATTGAAATGGTATGTTTTGATTGCAATTGAGGCATGAATTGATATTAGTTTGATGCTTATAGGTAATTCCAAAGTGTGGATGGAAATTTGGCCTTGAAAATGGCCTATAATTTCCCACACGGTTGAGCACACGGGCGTGTGGCTCGATCGTGTCTTTCAAGGTTGTGTTTTAAAACAAGTCAGACTCGACCACGGGCAAGACACACGAGCGTGTGACTGGCCGCGTGGATCAAGTCAGTCGCGACCACGAGCGGGACACATGAGTGTGTGACTGGCCTTGTGGTGCAAGCCAGTGTTAACCACGGGTGAGGAACACGGGCGTGTCTCAGGCCGTGTGGACAAGTCAGTAGGTATGCCCTATTTTGCCAGGGCTTGGACACATGGGCATGTCCGAGGCTGTGTGCTACCTACACGAGCGTGTGACCTCTGTAACTTTGAAAAATGTTTGAATTTCAAAAATTTTCGTGTGTGTTTGGTTTAGTCCCGGCCCTATTTTAAAGCATGTTGAAGGTCTCGTTGACCTATATAAGGGACTATATGAATGTGAACTGACATGTTTGATTTTGAAATGATTTAAAATGTTCGGAAATGAAAAGTAATGCCTCTTAACCTTAATTCAGCGGCGGTTACGGGTTAGGGGTGTTACAACATCGAAGCTAAATTAATTTTACCTTGTTCTCGGTCTCAAGACAAAAACCTCTTGTCTCGAGATATCCAAACATAGAAGCTAAAAATAAGAAGACAGGGGAGATCTATCTCAAGACCAAGTCTCAAGACTTGAAGAGCCTTGTCTTGAGACATGCTATCATCGAAGCAAAATTTCCAAGTTTAAAATGAAGCTTCTCGAGACATAGAGTTTCCAATCTCAACACATATTGTTAAAAATTGACAAAAAGAGTTCGGATTCAAATCCTAATCTCGTATTAAACCATGTTTAATTCCCTAATTATTTATATCATGATTAATATGTTTTAGTGTGATTTATTTATATAATAATGAGTATGTTTGACATAAGTTGCTTCGACAATGTAATGTGATGTCACTCATTCGGGCCTAGCGACTGGGTCAGGTGTGTGGTATCATACTCTCCCACTCAAATGCTATATATCTAATAGTAACTTAATCATGTTTAATTAACCACTTGTTCCACCTTATTTAATGGCTAAGATTTAAGATTACTTAATTTAGTCGAAAATAATGGTCATTAATCAAGTCATAATAATGGTTTATTGCATCATGGTCCTTGACTTAATTGCTAATTAAGTCCTCTAGCATTTATTCAATCGTAACTCATTAGTGATGACACTTGCAATTTAGCCCATTTACTATAATTAACAATCGATTTAATTTAATTCCACTTAATAATTCAACCCTACAATTTTGTATTTGACTCGTAATTAAACAATTCTAATTTATAACCAACTCAATTTAATAAATTCTGGCTTAAAATTAAATTTTTCTAATGTTGTTGAAAATCAAGTTGTTACAATAATTGCAACAAATTTAGTTGAAACTTTTGTAGTTGCTCGAGGTTTTTCTCTTTTTGAATGAAAACTGAAAATGTTTTTTGGCCAAAAAAAAAATTTGCGTAAAACTTTATTTTATTAGAGATTGTTGCGTTTTTTTGCTTTTAAGAGAATGGTTTAATTGGTTTAGAGTCTCTTGACTTTAAGGGTTGATTTTTTCCTGCAAAATAATGATAGGTGTTAGTATATGGTTGATCCACATGGCAACTTTTGTCAATATTTTACACTATTAGAGGGAAGTACTAAATTGATAGATAGAATAAAGGGCAAATATCCCACATATACCAAAAAAACAAAAATTACGGAAATGTACCAGTTTAAAAAATAATTACCGAAATGTACCGTTTTCCCCAAAAATGCGTCCACGTCAGCGCGTTTTTGGGGGATGAAGGGCGCTTTAGCCCGTGTAACGGTCAAATGCAACGGCCAAATTTTTTTTGACCGTTGGGGGCCCAACAGTAAAAAAAAAAGTATAAAAACCCCCAACCCTTTATTTTTTTCACACTTCAATCCTTTCTCAATTTTCTCTCAAAGTCCTAGAAATTTACGCTCAAATTTCAAAATAGTCCTTTATTATTTACGAAAAAGCCCTTTATAATTTTTTTAATATATCTTTTTTTGGAAAATTTTAAAATTTTTTATCGGATTACAATGGCCGGGGAATTACGTCGCCTAGACGACAAGCACATTACCGTCGAGCAAATGAAAATGGTAAGTTTTAATGTTAATTTTTTAATATTATTAAATTTTTTTAATTATGCAATTTTAATTAATTTTAAATTTTATAATTTTTTAAACAGTCTGTAGATCGGGTGTTGGAATGTTATATTCGCAACATGCCTGGTCCTCCATCGCCGTTGATCGAGAATTACCTACGGGAAGCGGGTTTTTGGCACGTGGCCACGATAGGCCGGGGGTTCAAGTTGGAGCCGCCTTTGATCAGCGCATTGATAGAGAGGTGGAGAACCGAGACGTACACTTTCCATCTGCCATGCGGAGAGTGTACCATCACTCTAGAAGATGTGCAGTTGCAGTTGGGATTACCGGTGGACGGGTCGGTAGTCACCGAGTCCGCAACATCTACGATTGGATGGCCGTATGCTACGAGCTTCTGGGTGCCATTTCAGATAGAATTGAAGGAGCTCGGATCGATATGGCCTAGTTACGAGACGCATTCCCGCAGCCGAACGAGGGTTCGATCGAAAAAGAAAGAATATGGTATGCTCGGGCATACATTCTTCAGATAATTGGAGGCTATCTGATGCCGGACCTCTCTAGAAACCTCGTCCACCTGAGATGGCTCCTGAAACTTGTTGATTTCAGAGCAGTTGAGTTGGGGGTCTGCCGTGCTATCGAGGTTGTACCGGGAGATGTGCTGGGCGACGCGGCCGAGTAAAGCAAAAATCGGAGGTTGCCTATCACTACTGCAGTCATGGGCATGGTTTCGATTTCCATTTTTACGTCCTCGACTCGACCAGCCATATTCATTCCCACTGATAACGAGGTAAATTTAATATTATATTTTACAATTATTTCGTAGATTTATAGTATAATTGCATGCTAAAAGTTTATTTAATTAGGTGGAACCATTAGGCGAGTCATGTTGGAATACCTAACTCGTTTGAGGATATACGGCTCCTATTGGAACAACGGTCGAAATCACAAGTAAGTTTCGAATTTTGTCATTACAATTTAGTATTTCGTATGTAGTGTCTAGTATTATGTATATAACTAATGTTTTGGTAATGTTAATATAGTTTCAATGGACACCGTACGAGGATCCAGAAATTTGGGCAGTAATTTCGGAGGAGTTCCTCTAAAATCCGAACAGTTGGCACGTTAAGGTCCCAATAATCACCTATGCGATCGTGGAGATGCACCAGTCCAGATCGGGTGCTGCGACAATTTGGATTCCGACAACCGATTCCCGTGCCACCTGAGGTGCTCGATGATGAGCACAAAGTAGACTTACGGCAGCCGCACACAGATTGGCCAAGATTTTGGTCAGGTCATATCGAGACGTGGGAGAACCGGTATGACTTTTTACCTAACCGAGAACTGATCATCGTTCTTGAGTTAGCGTGCATGCCGGAGTACATGCCATGATTTAGGATCCATGGCAAGCTGTATCTGTTGTCGGATGAAGAGAGGCGACGGTAACTTCGCGAGCGAAGGGAACGTCGGGCCCCTTTACATCCAAGGAGAAGGGGTGATGAGACGGGGTCATCAACAGCGCCTAAACAGTCACCGAGCCTATTAGACCAGTCGACAACACCGACATCACAGCGTCCACCGTTTATGCCAGGTGCGTACCCTACCCTTTATATGTATCCTCCTAACCCATATATGTTTCCTTTTCCCACCCCACCCCAGTTGGAATGCATAGCGGGTCGAGCCTGCTCTCGACTACTCAGATAGCGATCGATCGTGAGACCGACGCCGCATGTGGATTAGAGGAGGCGCCGTCAAGGAGCGCTTCTTTCTACCGGACTGCACTTTTTCGCCAGACGGATGCGCCACCCCCGCCGTGGTTTATGCAAACACCTCCGGGGTCATTATTTTATCAAGGTGGGTCATCATCGCAACACCCGCAACTGACCCCATCGCCGAGGAACCCGATTCCCGCCCCGAGGTTCCACGACCCCACCGGAAACTAGAAGAAGGAGGAATCCAGCCACAGAATCACCGACCGCCCAGTGTAAAGTGCACCGGTTCCCACCTCATCACCCTAAACCCTAATTTAGTTTTGTAATTTAATTATGTTTATATTTGATAAAATTTGAGTTTAATTTTATTTCTTTTGTAATTTATTTTTTTTGTAATTTAGTTTTAATATATTGAATAAAATTTGAGTTTAATTTTATTTCTTTTGTAATTTAATTTTTGTAATTTAATATTAATATCTTTGATAAAATAGAAATGGTTTAATTTTTATTTTTTGTAATTTAATTTTTTTATATTTAATAAAATTTGAGTTTAATTTTATTTCTTTTGTAATTTAATTTTTTAATTTAATTTTAATATATTTGATAAAATAGAAATGGTTTAATTTTTATTTTTTGTAATTTAATTTTTTATATTTAATAAAATTTGAGTTTAATTTTATTTCTTTTGTAATTTAATTTTTTTGTATTTTAATTTTAATATCTTTGATAAAATAGAAATGGTTTAATTTTTATTTTTTGTAATTTTGTATTTTAATTTTAATAACTTGAATAAAATAAAAGTTCTTGTACAAAAGTTCACCGTTTTCCTCAAAAAAATAGAAATTACATAGCCACTAGGAGACAAACAAGCTAAGAACACGGTCAACTATTCCGATTTGGACACGAGCGAGATGTATGGCCCGGGTTCCTACACCACCCGCACCGCCGACTTTGGTTGCTCGGTTCTCGGATATCCATATTGTTGCGTATTCTAGTCAAGCAAGGTCGACCTTTTGGTTTGCGCCTCAATTGTCTATCCGGCAACAGCTTATACGGTGCAAGCGATACCGACGGCCACTTACGTTCACCTGGGACTGGTGGGAATACGTGTCTCCACACGTTGAACATGTTTTCTAATTTGTACACTTCGTCGACATAGCTCATGGGATCAAGACGGAGATTCTGACAAGCCGCAAGTACGTGAGCACATGGGTAACGAAGTGCATCAAATATCCCACAGTCGCAGGTCCTATTTGTCAACTATACACGATAATGCCCGCCACCAATACCTTGGTTCGGTTTGTCAAACTCCGTGACACGAAACCATAGGCTATCGCGGTCGTGACACACTGTGTGCATGGTGTTCGCCCGTGCCTTCCCACGGTTAATTTCTTGCAAGACTTCGGGCTTCATACATGGCCTCCTTGCATCTGCCCTCGATAACTCACTACTCTCTTCAAAAATAGTGCCGCTAAACGAAAATATGTCTCCCGCACAACCGTTGTAATCGGCAGATGACGGGTTCCTTTTAGCACAGAATTTATGCATTCGGCCAGGTTTGTGGTCATATGACCATATCGTAGGCCGCCGTCATATGCTTGTGTCCACTGTTTAAAAGGAATATTGCACAGGTAGTCTGCGCCTTCTGCGTTATCTGCGCGCAAACTGGCCAACATATCGTGAAAACGGTCTTTATTGATCTCGTACCTTACCAATATACGTTGATAGTGAATATTACATACCACTCTTCAATTGCGAATAAATTGAATTTTATAAAAGAAATTATATTAATAGATATTTCATACCCATATCGGTCACTTGTTGTTTCTGTCTTTTAGATCGATATTGCCCATAGTAGTTGGATGAAACATGCCTCAGGCAATATCGATGGTGTGTACGATGCCACATGCTTCCCTGGCGTTCTATTGCCGCAAGTATTCCAGGGCCCCGATCCGATATAACGCATATGTCAGGTTGGGGGCAGACATGCCTCCTTAACCTAGATAGGAAGAAGTCCCAGTCATCAGCTGACTCCCCCGGTGTTATTGCGAACGCAACCGGAAGCATTCTTCCACAGCCGTCTTGTGCCACAGCTAGCAATAGCCGATGCGTATATCTACCATACATGAAGGTACCGTCAATTTGTACCAATGGCTTTCAGTATGTAAAAGTATCTCGACATTGCTTAAATGTCCGTAATGACGCTTGAACATCTGCGCATCCACGGAGCGCGCAGCGATCGCTGTAGTACGCCGCCCGTTTCAAGGTCTCATTGTCTTTCGCTCGGGACATATCTCTCCAAAGACTGACACCATTGCCACACTTCATTATATGAAGCGTCCCACCGACCGCAAACTTTTCCAACGCCTTCTCGCTACTACCCAAGCCTTTACAGAAGAGGCGTGTACCTAATTGGCCACGAATATTGCCAATTAAGGCCGGTATTGTAGTTTTAGGATCGGCACTGTAGATGTTGAGGTCGCAGAAAGATCACTTGGAGATGAAAATTCTACATATACCTCGATATAGGGCAATCCACTGGCAAGATGAGTATCCACCATTACCTCAAGGCTCCGAGGACCTTCGATGTCGAATGAGTCATATCTCACCGGATCAACCGAAGCGCAAAATCTATACTTAATAGACTAAACTTTCATTGGTGTTGTTCCGAATATTTTACGCCTAATTCTTTTGCGAAGTTCTACCAAATCGACGTTCCGATTAAAACTCAATCGCGTTGTGTTCTCCGATAAGAAAACAACACCATTTTCGGTGTCACGAACTTCACCATCGTAGTAAATAACAGCATTAATATGTTCACTCATTTTCAATTTTTTTTTCTTTTGCTTGAATTTGCCTTCTGCAACCTGAGAATGAAATTTGGCTGATTTATAGCTTAAGTTTGCCGGAGACCACTGTAGCAAAAGAGCGTCCATGTGGGAGCTCTTTTCGGTACTCCTGCTCACAGTGCACCCTGCTGGAAGTGTTTTTGGCCACTATTTGTTCAGAAACGTCTCCTCAAAATAATTTTGCCGGAGACCACTGTAGCAAAAAAGCGTCCACGTGGGAGCTCTTTTCGGTACTCCTGCTCACAGTGCACCCTGCTGGAAGCGTTTTTGGCCACTGTTTGTTCAAAAACGTCTCTTCAAAATAATTTTGCCGGAGACCACTGTAGCAAAAGAGCGCCCACGTGGGAGCTCTTTTCAGTACTCATTCTCACAGTGCACCCTGCTGGAAGCGTTTTTGCCCACTATTTTTTTAGAAACGTCTCCTCAAAATTATTTTGCCAGAGACTACTGGCCCAAAAATTCAATTAATTTTTCATACTGCAAGTGGACGGGAAAGGAGGGCAAAAACACGTCCACGTTAGCGCGTTTTTGGGTGATGCAGGGATAAAGCGCGCCCTCAGGGACGCGCTTTAGCCCTTCATCCCCAAAAAATGCGCTGACGTGGACACGTTTTTGGGGGAAATGGTACATTCCGGTAAATTTTCTTCAAACTGGCATATTTCCGTAAATTTTTTTTTTTTGGGTATATATGGGATATTTACCCCAGAATAAAAGCACAAGTGCCACATTAACCAAATTAAAACTGCTTGTACAATATTGAAAATTTTATTAAAGTAGAGGGAGGTTTTTCCCATTATTTCTAAAAATATTATAACTTCAGGTCGTGTAATTGCTGTAATTTTCAGGTAAGATGTTTGATCCTAATCGTTTCATTCAAATTTCGCTAACAATTATAACTTTTATAACTTTTTTTATATTTGTATTTTGAGAACATGTTTTATTTTTAGATTTTAGTTACATCCACAATATTTTTTTTACCTTTTTTTTTTAATGCGTAATCACTTGTATAAAGATATTTGGGCAAATGTAAGTTACGAAACGTTTTGTTTGATTTTTTTTATTAAATTTTTTTATAGTTTTTAAGATTTTTTTCATTATCTTAAGAACTATTTTTAATTTTTGGTTAAAGGGTTAAAAAACGCTCAATAAAAAAAATTAATTGAGCCTTTATGAAAAAAGTATATTCAATTGAGCTCTTCATAATTCAAAAAAAATCAATTAACTCTTTCCATTAATAAAATTGTTAGTTGTCTGATTTGACCATTAATAGTAATAATATGATTAATGAAAGCTACAAAAAATTATCACATGGTAATACGTTGATGTGACATGTTGACTTAGCAATACGCTGATGTGACATGTTGACTTATCATGCCACATCATTAAAAACAAAAAGTATTTTTTTATTTTTGCTTATGCCACGTCAACATTCTACCATATGACAGTTTTGGTGGCTTTCGTCAGTCATGTCATCACGGTTAATAGTCAAATCAATTAACTAACAATTTTTGTTAACCGAAGGAGTCAAATGATTCTTATTTTTTTGAATCATAGAGGGCTCAATTAGGTGCACATTTTTTATAAAGGCTCAACTGATTTTTTATTAACGACTTTTTTTACCCTTGGCATTAAATTTTTATCTTTTTTTAAGATTTTTAAAAAATTTAAAATAAATTTAACATGAAAAATAATATAAAATATGCCATGTTATCAATTGTCCATATCAACTGGCACATCAATTATCAATTTCTAACTTCAATTGCCACATCATCATGTAAACTTTCAAATTTATCGTCATCTTTTATGAAAAAGTTAAATTTGAACGATTAATTGATTGACTAAAAGAATTAATGAAATTACACCAACAGTCACTCAAATTTAATATAATTAACAAAACAATTACTTTAATTTCAATTCAGTCACTCAAATTTTGAAAAATAACAAATCAGTACTAACATTGTTGAAAAGTGACAAATTAGTTACCCGATAACATTATATGTCACAGCTTAACGGGACAGCTGATGTAGCCAGTTAACTAACTAATGTGGCTAGTTAACTTGCCATGTTGGATGAGGCAAAGTTGAGTAACTATTTTTTTCGTCTTTCCTTTTCCATTTTTAATAAATGACCCAATATTTTTACTTTTTGCATAAATGGCCCAATATGTTTATACGTCTTCTTCTCCATCCCAACAATCTTTATTTTCAAATATGGTGATCTGCTTCACTCTACCTTCAATCTCTTTTGCCTCCTTCTTTACCTTCTAATCTCTCCCTATCTAGATTATGTCATGCCAAAACCCAAGCCAAAACTTCCAATCTATGCCCTCGTGGCCGCCATTGTTATGTCGCCAAACCATAGCTTCCAATCATAGCTTCCAATCTTGTGCCACCAAAACCAGAAACAAATATCGCAACCCAACTATTTGTGAAAAATGTCACAATAAGCTACCCTTTTTTATTACCAACCCAACCTCCAAAATGCAACGACCATCAATTTGAACTCGACTACGACAACAACAACTGCACTGTTTTACCCCTAAACCATGACAAATTCTACGTCCAAAGCATCTAGTACAAATACTCTATGATCAGAGCTATCAACGTGGTTAGTTAAAAAAAAAAAAAGAGAAGAAGAAGAAGAAATGGAGATGACCTAAAATGAGATGAGATGGTGCATTTGGCCAGATACAACAAAGAAAAGCTCTTGACTGTTCTTGTCACCAGAACTGTTCTTTGTGAAGTTTGTCCCACCGCCGTTGTTGAAATCCACAACCTTATGCTGCTACTAAACCATTCTAGAATTTTTTTTCTCTTCTTCTTCTCCTCCTCCTCCTCCTTTTCTTCTTTTTATTCTTCTTCTTCTTCTCCTTCTCTTTCTTTTACTACCCAACCCAGCTAGGGTTTTAAATTGGGGCCATCATCTTTACGTTATGTTTGAAACGAAAAATGGTTAAAAAGACTGATTTTTTATTTTTCAAAAGTTGGGTGGCTGAATTGAAATAAGAGTAACTGTTTTATCAGTTGCATTAAAGTTGAGCGATTCTTGGTGTAATTTACCCAAAAATTATTTTACAATGTTTTAAGGCTAGTCTTGTATTTTAAGCTCAATTAGTTGCTATTTTAGATTAGAAGACGAAATAATTTTTGATTTATTAACTAAGTATAAGGGGTTAATTAATTATTAATTTCCATTAATGATGTTAATAGGATGTTTTAAACCCGGGCGACCCATGAACTCCGTATTAAATCAAAATTTATTTTTACACTACAACTTTATCCCTCCTCTCCCTCTTCCCATGCCAATCAAACTTTCATGTTTCAACGCTCGACCGCAATTTTATTTATTTCTTTTTTGTTTCCCTTTTAGAACCTGAAATTGTGGAAGCCAAGAATTAAAGATTTTGTTTTCATTTTAACGCGACAGTTAATTTCTCATCTTTTTTCTTTTAGATTTTTGATGTACCGAAACAGAAATCCATGGCTTGTCTAAGTCTTTGCCTTCCGGAAGGTGAATTTGACGAGTTGCTTGAACATGTTCCTTTATCAACAAGGCGAAAATTGTTACTTTCTCTCACCGTCCCGTTCGAAAACCAAGTCGAAACCTCCAGTTGTCCGGTGATTGTTTAAATGATTATTTTATTTCATTGAATTATTAGTTTTTGTGTTGCATTGTTCATATTGGATTTATCTTTGACTGCATAAAAATGGGCTTTTAGAGTTTATGACTGTAATACTGAGTTAGTCGATACTTCTATTTGTGATAAAGTTTGAAGCAGTGGGAGATTGTGATGTATGCTTAGTTAATGAAAACAAATGGGAATGACAGAGTGAGTAAGAATTTGGTTTCAGATGATTTTGTTTTTTTCGGGTTATTGGACAATTTTCTTTTTCCTAGCAATTGTTTATCTTGGGAAAATTACTGTTCTCACACTTGTATGCCCATCAAAGCTTGAATTCTTTCAAGATTCTGGGAGCAGACATGTTGTTGTTATTACTTATGATATTAGTCTTGAACTTCGGAGGTGAGTGGCATGAGTTCATTTTGGTTAAAACATAAGAAGAGGGGTAGGATCCATAGAGAGGCATGTATATTTGTTCTCTTTTATTTATTGTCTGCAGGTATATATATATTTTTTACTCAATTCCCTAAAGCCTAGGGCCTGGGGTTTGTGATTGTAACTTAAAATTGCTCCTTAGTTAATCCATTGATCTACGATCTGAAATTACGTACGTAATCTATTTTTCTTCTCTGTTTCTTTATTTTCTCACTCCTCCCTTGTTCCCTTGAGTTATTAGTAGGTTAGTAAGAAGGGAAAAGATCTATCTTTGTATCATAATTGCCTTTTCCCATTGACATTGTTTCATAACTTAGTATGGACCAAAATGAAGCCCAAAGGGTAACTGGAAAATGGAACTTCTTAGTTCATCTGGTTTCTTTTCTAATTAAAGCTCTATTTTCTCTGGCTGTTCAGTTTAGTTAATCTAATGGCTTATCATGTGAGGTGAAATACATCTGTTGAGCTAGAGTGAATTTTGCCTGGAACATCTTGGTGTAAGTAAACTTGAGCTTTTATCTTCAGCAGTTGAAATGAACTTGACTATTAGTTGGATGAAAAATGAAATAAAACTATAAGTATTGTCATTTATCTGACTTTTAAATTAGTTATTTCTGATCAGAGAAAAAGGCTATCATGCTCTGTGTATTTGACTCTCTTGTTTGCGTGTTTCTTATTTTTTTTCCCATGTTATATATATTGGAGATTGACATGCGCAGGGCCCTCTCTCTCTCCCTCCTTGCTCTGCCCGAGATCAGGTGGATCAGCATTTGGCAAAAGATAGTCCTAATTACAAAGTTACTTCTGGTGCTATTGAAGTTGCAACTAACAAAGATCCATTAGATTCTGCTGCATTTTCTCAAGATTCTCAGCAGGCCTCTTCTTGCCGTGATGTAGTTTTGCCTATAAATGTCTACAGTGAAAGACATCAAGCAGATGAGCTGACAGGTACTGAAGCTAATGCTGATGCTTCCGGATTGCAAATTAATGCCGGTGTCTTTCTGCCACCAAATCCAGTGCCGTCAAATGTTCCTGGTGTTATCAAGGTTGACTCTGCTGATAAAATGCTGCCTAGTTTATCAAAAGACGATGCAAATAGTTCTGCTACTACTGGTGTTATAGCTTCTTGCCTAGATGTAGATTTCCCTATAAATGGTAACAGCCAAGGAAGTGAATCTGACCACCTGAAAGGTAATCAAGCTGATGCTTCTGAACAGGAGAAGATCAATTTTGATGTGCATCTGTCTTCAGATGTTTCTACTATTGAAAAAGTTGACTGTGCTGATAACATGCTGTTGAGTTTATCAAATGAGGATACAAATAATTCTGCCAGTACTGGTGTTACGCGTGTGAATATGATGGATAAAAAGCTCAGTGACTTTACATTTGGTGAACTTGACCACATTGTATTGAAAGAAAGAAGAAAATTGCTTCTAAAAAGGTGCTTCTTGCCGGTGATTATTGCTTATTCCAAGTTAGACATTGGGTTAATATGTTATACTTTTTGAATTTGCCACTGTTCTTATTTATAACTTTCCAGGAAATTTATCGCATTGGAAAAGCCAGCTGTAAAGGTAATTTGTCTTCCATTTTTGAATTTGGAAGTATGATCATGCAAGAATGCAGTGGTAGTTAACTAGTTATACACCATATTGACGGGAAAATGTCATTTTCAGTTTTTATGTCTTTTACTTATTTGTTTTACATATCCACATCCTATGAAGACAATGATTAAATGGGAAAAAAAGTTGAATCTGAGTTTTTTTCTCTCCTTGCTCTTCTCTTATCTAACTGGAATCGGCAAAACCTGTTCTAGAGGTAAATTATCTTTCGTTTTTTTAATGTTGGAAGTAAAGCCTCTGTTGTCTTCAAAGAGTTCTGGACATGCTCACTACATGGTAGTTTTTATACATGGCTAGTACCAGTTTATAGGGAAACTTTCGGTTTTTATCATTTGCTTGTTTACTTTCTTCTTTAATCCCCTTACCTCTTTTATACAATGATCGAGTAGATGTTTAATGCAAGATTTGTTGCTTCTGTATTTTTTTGGGGGTCAACATATCTCTACTGTTTATGGGGTCACTGGGATAATGATATTATTTGGAGGTCTGAACTTTGGTTTCTTAGCTGGAATGGTCGATTTGTTGATCCTGCTGTTTGAGTAATGTGATGTATGCTCAAATTCAGGCATTTTCCTTCTCCTTTTTGAAGTATTTATTTTTGCTATTTTCTACTTTTTATGTCAATTAATGGTACACAGGGCATCCCTGTGGGGTTGAGAGAAGATACTATAGCTAATTCTACCAGGAGCATTAAACAAGAGCTTCAGCCTATTGATGGAGAATGTTTAACAGCTCAACATCAATTTAATGATATTCCTATAAGAAATGCTGCCAATCTTTCTGGTTTTTCAGCAAATGATTCATCTAGTTTGGAAGACTCTGCTTGGAGGAACAAAGAAAAGCTTCAGTATGTTGATGGAAAATCCTGGTTGAGTGGAATTGAATATAGTGACATACCGAACAGAAGTGCTTCTAATTTTCAAAGAACTTCTTCCACTGGTACATCGATTTATATTCTTCATGGGCTCTGTTACAGGTAACAATATTAACTATTGCCTGGTTGTTGTGTAGGGACTGAATCTGATAGGTCAGGAACAAGAATGGGAGATAGCAACATAGTTTGTCCCTCTCAGAGAACATCAGTGGTGTTTACATTGCGTGATGGAGATGATTCTGTTCCTGCAAGTACAAATATATGCAGTTCAGCTTTGAATACGTCGGTCAAAGTGAAAGTTGAACCATTAGATTATAGTAACTTGCAAAACCCAGAAAGGAGCACTTTTGGTAACATGGTATCAGTGAAGTGTGAAGAGGACATCTCTGATGGGATAGACCATATGCTATTTCGAGATCGGATGAAGCTGCTTACACCATTTGAGGATTTTAAATTGAACTTTTCCAACAATTTTGAGTGCTTGGGGCAAAGTGAGCCTGCTGCCTTTGGATGTAGCCTCTTTGTTTCAGAACCTGCCAAACCTACAATGATAAGCCGTCCAAGGAGTAGAAAGAAGACTGCCACGTAGGATCTGCCATTGTTTTATTTACACTTTTAGCTTTTGGTCTCAGTAATTGGTCCCTCAGGATCTTTGCTTGTGAAAATTTGCAGGGATTCGGTTGTAACAGCATTAGAAGAAGATGCACCTGAACTTCTCAAGGTACTGTATTTATTATACTTTATTTATGGCAGGGTTGGTTTTCTGTAGAAATATCAATTGGCTGGTAAAAACAACCCAAACTGAGGTGTTTGAACGGTTTATGGAATGCAGGTTAAAAAACTTTGGTTACCGAAATCGAACCGAATTTGATTTTTATTTAATTATAATTATTTTTTATTTTTATGATATAAAAATTAAATATTTTATATTTAAAATAGTGAAAATAACTTAAAAGTTTTATATAAAAAATATTTTTCAAAAAAAAAAAAATACCATATAAAAGTTATTGATTTTTTTTTTATTTACTTGAAAATTATTGTTTTTCAGAAATATTTATAAGAAAGACTAAAACTTTGCCAAATAATATTTAAAAGCCATATAACAAAGCTCATATTGTCAAAATAAGTCTGAAAATCCAAAACAAAAAATGAAAATGGAAAAACCAAGAACCAAGCCGAATTATGGATGGTTTGAAAATTCCAAAAATCTGACCAAACCAAACCAATATTATCCCTATTTGAAGGTACTAAGGCTGCATTTTCATCTTCTGGTTTCTAAAATATTTCAGTTGCAGGTGTTGCGTGATCAAGGTGTGTCAGTTGATGAAATTAAGCTTTATGGGGAGTCAGAGAATTACGATGCCTTAGATGAATCATTCAACGAAGATAGCTTCTCAGAGCTTGAAGCTGTGATGACAAAGGTTCAAGGATATGAGATTGAAAATTCATTTGTTGTTGCCTTTTACACTTGTTTTGTGTTGTCTTTTGTCCATGCACTTTGATGCTTTATTCAACGGAGTTTGATAGATTGATTTCTTAAGATACTTGCAAAAAGTTGAAAAACTAAGTGCTAATGTTTGGTTTATTCAACATAAGCCAACAAGTAAAGTGAACTTCCGTTGATTTAAAATGGAGCTAGATTTTCTGATGGAGAATTCTGGATATGATTGTTAAGAGATTAAGTTGTTTAGGATTTTATTTTACATTTTATGGGTTTGATTGTGATCTTTACATTTATTTAGGCTATTTAGACTATTTAGGTTATTCCATGTTAACTAATATTTTACTTCTTTTCTAAATTATAGGGTAGATTTAAATAGGTGCTGCACCGTGACATTATGGCTTCTTTTTTTGTTGTTTCAGCTCTCTTTTTCAGATATTTACCGTTGATGTTTATCACAACTGAACATAGTATTATCTATTATATCCGCAATTGTGATAAAGGCGATGCAACTAAAAACACGTCTGTGCCCACAGTTTAAATCCATCTTTACAATCGATATTTTGCATTTTATTAGGGTTTAGGTGAAGTTATCATAAATCAAGGGGACTCTATTGATGTATTATTGATATTTTCTGGATTTTGAGTTTCGGTTTATTTGTCTATATCACTTTCACTAATCAATTTAGATTTAATAGTATTTTTCCCCAATCATTGCTAAGAAATATTCTATTTGAATATGCTTTTAAGTTGTATTTGAAATGGAAAGACACTTCTTTTCTGCTTATGGCTAATAATGAATTGAGTGGTATAAGGGAGAATTTTATTCTGCATTAAAGTTGGACATGTGGAGGAACTTTTTATTTTGCACTTCTTGGCATAAGTTCAACTTGGTTTTAGTTTGGAAGAAAACCTTAACCAAATGACTCTTAGTGGTCTGAAATGATTTGTGCAGTTCAAATTCCTTTTTCAGTCTTTACTACTGATAATTGTGATCTGGTAGGATCAGTTTGAATTGTCCAGGATAGGAAGTTGTAAACTTATTTTGTTATTTCATATATTTTTGTATGCATGTAGACATTATATGATGAAAATGTATCTATTTTTTGTCGATGGTTTATTCAGGTTTAAGAGGCACACCTTAAGTTCTAAAGAAATTTGAAGTTTGTAGTTTTCAATTTAACTCTAAAATTGGCATCTAGGAAGCATTTCTTCTATAGTTTCTCTAGTGTTGTCGAGGTGTGCGCCTAGGCACGCCTACACCTTCTGCCTTAGCACTAGACAACAAAGACATCTCAAACTCTTTTGGGTGAGGCACAATTGATTAGGTGCAAGCTTGATGCACCTGAACTTTTGTAAGGCGATGATTATAAAGAAAAGGCCACCTGATTGAAGTTCTCTTTGATTTCTTTTAGTTTTAACTTCATTTTCATTAGATTTTCCTTTAATAGTAAGAAAGGGGATAAAATCAAACTTTCTAGTTCTAAATGTTTGAGTATTCAACAACAGAGATAGAGGACCAAAAGGAAATCATTCATATTGGCCAACCAAGAAACTTGCATGTTTTGTAGGTCAACTGAACTGCATTTTATTATCATGGTTATACATCTTAAGCGTATTTTATACACATACCCACACAAGACATGCATATAGCGCGTCACTTCACCCAGACTAGTGCCTTGTGCTTGAGGCAATATAAGGGTCTAGCCTTAAAATTGCCCCTTGTGCCCTTTGACAACATTTTCTCTTTGAATATGAAAAGGACAATACTCCATGCACCACATTTTAATTAAATAGAGCAGAGATGTTCATTATCAATGAACTGAAATTTCTATAGTTTTCAAGAGTTCTTCTCTTTACCACTTTGGCTTTTAAATGCTTTTCCTTCCAAAAGCCTTCTGAAGTTAGCTTTTTAATGATGTTTGGGACAGCTTTTCTCTCAACGCAGCCATTTTTTTAAGTTTTCTTCTATACGATGTGCTAAGGGCTCAAAACCTAGTTATTGCTTGGCTTGCCTATTCGCACTTGTGGAGCAGGTAAAAAGCTTCGTTCAACATCAATATCTTGAGTCTCTGTTTAATAGTAAACTTTTTCATTTTCAGTTGTTAAATGCTCATTTGATTATAATTTTTTGAACTTTTTCTATTTTTCCTACTCTTTCAGACACGTTATCTGCAGTTCCGTAGATGGCCAGTTGAATGGGGTTGGTGCCGGGATCTTCAATCATTTATATTTGTCTTTAAAAGACACCACAGGTGAATAATCTGCATCATGAGTTATGTTTGTAAGTCTACAATTCCTATTTATTATTTTGGTTGATGAATATTTTTATGTTTTCTTGATTGCAGAATTGTACTTGAACGTCCAGAATATGGTTATGCAACATACTTCTTTGAGCTGTTAGATTCCTTACCTGTTGGTTGGCAGGTGATGAGATTGGTGACTGCCATGAAGCTTACTAGGTGTGGCAGGATAACGCTGATTGAGAACAAACCATTATCGGTAATAATTCATTCATTTTATCTTAGATTGTTTCTATTTTTTTTTGGTCAGAATAGTTGGAGATCTTGGCAAATTGATTTATTCATTTTATAAACTTTGCTCCTTTTATAGAGCAGTTTGTAATTTGCTATCATAATTATGAAAAGGGGACTAGTTATAACATTATAAAAGGAGAAATTGTATGATTGCTTATTTTGTTATATTTTAGATAAAGATTTACCATAAAATGATGAGTTTTAATAACTTGGTTTCACATTAGAAGGATGGTAAAATTGATGAAGATGTCAACATAGGATCCTAATATGTTGGATGAAATAGAAAGTCTGTTAGGGTTCTTTTTGACTGCCAAAGATCTTATAAACTCAATGAAAAATTCTATATGACAGCAATAAAATGTTCAATGCCAGAAGGCATGAGTTCTGAGGCTGCAAAGTAACAGCATGCACAAAAGATGGGAGTGTAGTTGAGATGAGAATACTTAGGTATATAAGAGAGGATAATCTTAAAAACAAGTGTCCAAAAAGGTGGGGTGGCACCAATTTAGGAGAAAATGTGGGAAAGGCTTTGTTTAATCATTGTACATAAACCCGAAGAGTAGGCTTTCTTTTATTATTTTCTAAAGCATTGGTTTAGTAATCTGCATGTAGACTGAATTGTTTCCTTTTCATTGTTACTTGGTCTATTCTAGTGCGTAGAATCTTTTTTTCAGAGGATCTGGAGGAAGCCTATCATAAATTTTATTTTAATAGACTATGAAAAGGCCTATATGAAATTCCTGCCTTGAGATCATCACAAATATGATCACTTTTTGAGGTTTTCAGAATTAAGATTCTACCAACAACTAATTGTGATTCTTTGTGAAGGCTGTCTGTTGTATCACCATTTTCTTTTTTCATGTTGAAAGTAATATTAGGTATTTTGTTCTTTTAGGTTTACATTTTCTTTCAGATTGGGTGAAAAAAATCATAGATTTCTTTTAAGGCTTTGCGTTCCTTGGATGCTACCAAGAGAATGTTCCTCCATTCCTTTTTAGAAAAAAATGAGTTTGGAATATAGAAAAGAAAGGGTAATATTGATTTGGGTTTTATTGGTTCACATGCTTGACTAGATGTTCAGTTGTGTGACAGTAATTCATTTGTTTTCTAGAAATAACTCTTCATGGATAATTGGGCTATAATTTCGTTAGCCTTGCTTCTACTTGTAAACTCGTGATTATAATTTTATCTGTATATTTCATACAATTTCAACAGGCTTTTTTTTTTTTTCTTTCTAGAACAGAGCTTTCTAAGCTTGATTGCAGGAAATTGACTAGTATGTCAGGCATCCTTTTGTTCTGGGGTTCTCTTTTCTAAGATTGTAGCTAAACAGGATATGGAAATTGACAGTTTTTTTTTTTTTTTTTTTTTTTTTTTTTGTGTGCGCGCAATTTGAAGAGTAAGGAAGCAGCACTGACTGCATCTCTATGTCAGTTGATATGGTTATATGTTTCACTCGAGTATTTTTGTCTTAATTTTTGTTCAGGTTGGCGAAGACTTGAGTGAAGGTGAGGCAAAGGTGTTAATGCAGTATGGTTGGGTCCCGAATACTGGCTTGGGAACAATGCTCAATTACTGTGACAGAGTTGTCCATGATAGAAAAAATGAGAGAGACAGCTCGGAATGGAGATCAAAAATAGGAAAACTGCTAGTAGATGCATATAACGGTGGAACTATTGTCTCTGCTAGTCTTGTAGAGGATGTCATCGAACAGGACAGTGAGCAAACACAGATTAAAATGGAACTTTGATTAGAGATTTGACCCCCAGAACACAATATTTATCATGGCACAAAGAAAATTTTCCAAAGCTATTATGCAATCAGCCAGTGACAGAAGAGCTCAAACCCCAGTTTTCATGTTCTCTTAGAGTAGGAAATGTCTATTTGACAATTACTTCCATATATTTAGCTAGGTAAGGTAGGAAGTTGTGGATCCTCCAGTTTTCTTGTGTATGCTCTGCCTTCATTTAGTTTATTCTTTAATTTTACTTCTTTGGTAAAGTTCAGATGCAAGATATTTGGAGTAGACAAAGACACACACAAACACATTAGAATCTGTTTTAGGTTAACACCAAATGTAGGGTTCAGAAACACAAATCTTCCTGTTTATATTTTTAATATAAGTTTACATGTTGACTTGCAAATGTTGTTCATAATGTTGTTTTGCTCTCAGGATTTCCCAAACACTTCACTCCCTATGCTTTTCTAGGATATGCTAGTGGTGGTGGATAGGGAGATTTTAGGGTTTCTAAATAGTCTTTTGTTTTAGGCTCCTTTTGGTATTCATGTGCAAATCTCTAAAACCAAATACGCATCGCAATGCAAACATGCAACTGCCTCAGATTTTTTCCTAGTTCTACACACTGTTAAGATAGAATCAGTGACTGGGATAGGGTCATTAAATTGGACCAGCTGGGTTTTGGTTCAAAACAATGTTTTTGGAATCGGACTTGCGGTTGAACCGGTTTGATTAAAAGTTCATAAATTTTTTAAAAAATGATATAAAATATTAAAGCTTTATAAAATATGATTCAGTTGGTTTTTTTAATTCGATTTAATAAGTTTATACCAATTCGTGAATCAATTGAATTTTTATCTTTTTTTTTTTAATTCGATTTAATAGGTTTATATCAATTCGTGAATCAATTGAACTTCTATCTCTCTTCAAACCGATATTTTGATTTTTGGTCCCAAAGTTGAAGTTGTTTGGAAAATAACTTCTTTTCGGTAGGGATGCAGGTTGCAGGGCCGTATGTATGGTTGGTTCTTTCAGCAGAACCTCTTTTAGGCTATCAAAGAATTCGATTATAAAATGTGACCTTCACTCTCTTTCACGAGTTTTTAAGTAGTTAACCTCACAATTTGGTTATCTATAAAAATTCATCCACCTGGAATTAAAAAACTAAGGGTAAATTACATTAAGATCACTCTAAATAGAGTTTATTCTATTTTGATCATTCTAAATTTTTTTTTTCTTAATTTAGTCACTTTAATTAAGATAATTGTTCGAACTAGTTACTAACATTAAAAATTCAATTAATTCGCCAACAGATTATTGATGTGGCACATTAACCAATTGAATGATGAGACATGACATTTTATTTTTTTACTTTTAACTGTAATTATTCTAAAACATTTTTTTTCTTTTTTCTTACTGTAATTATTCCAAAACACATAGATGGTTGGATTTTCCTTTTTGTTTGGAGAACCTGTCAATGTTATTAGTTTTCATGATTTAAAGCTCGTTATCAAGATTTCAAAAGATTTTAATTCCATGAAAACAAATGACATGTTAAAGGCCACATCGCATTTTATTATAGGTTGTTTTATAACACCATTAACTTTTGGACTAAAATATAATATTTTAAATATTAAAATGATATAAAAAAAATTTAAGTATTAAAGTGAAAAAAATTACAATTCAGAAGCCAAATCTTGACATAATTCATAACTTAAAGATTGTTATCAATCAAGCAAGTCAACTAAAATTTATCAAACTTGTGTTTTTAAAAATAATGTTCAATAAGCAATCAAAAACATATGATTTGAAATTAATAATAACATATATAGTAAAGTAAATGATCACTAAACTACTGCATGCGTTCTATTTTGATAATTGAACTTTTAATTTTTCCGATTTAACCATTAAACTATTTGAAATCAAATTTTCTGGTCTTCGAACATTAACAGCCGTTTGAAATTTGATGGTAGTGTTGACGTGGGCTTTTTTTAATGATCCAATAATAAATTTAGCCCATTATTATTTACACATTTTATCAATTGATCCTAACTATAAAAAAATAAACAAATTAACCTTCAATGTTTACAAAATTTGTCATTTTAGTTCAAATTCTATGAAATTCAATAAACTTAGCGCTCAACATTTCTAAAAGGAAAAATTTTAATTTTTTAAAATTTTGTAAATTAAAAAAAAATCCGAATTTCTATTTCTCCAACCTTTATTTGTAATAACAAGTTGATTCTCCAAAAACTAAATAACCACTCCCTTTATCCCCAATCTATCCTCCGCTTCTTCTTCACTCCCTTCTTTTCTATCTCAGACCATTTGACCTAACGAGTCCACATCGGCCGACTATGACATGCAAGTTCACAAAGCTGGCCGAAACATATATATGGCAATGGTAGGCTACCTCCTCAAGCATGTGAAAGATGGGTGCTTTAACATGATAGAGTTAACAGTTAACAGTTAGTTAGTTAGGCTGTTAATGAGTTCAGTTAATCTGTTAGTTACTCAAGACTCTCTCATGTATTAAATATGTGAAGGTTGTTCATTAATGAAGTAGGAGAGAATGGTGTTTACATGCTTGAAATAGTCTGATTTTAGCATGGTATCAGAGCCAAAAGTTTTTATTGATTCACAAGGTCAGAGTTCCTCTTGTTTTTCGAATATCCAGTACTTCTCCAAACATGAGACAGTCAAACTTGGTGAAAGCAACTTCTTGTTATGGAAGCATCAAATTTTATTGATTCTTGAGAGGTATGAACTTGAAGGGTTTGTACTAGGCACGATTTCCGTTCCTGATTCCCTTGTTCCTGGACCTGATGGGCAATTTGTGGCTAATCCATTGTATCTTCTTCATAAGAAGCAGGACAAATTCCTTGCTTCTTGGCTGCTTTCTACTGTTACGGATGAAATACTAGTGCATATCATGATGGCCAAGAAAATTTTTGATGTCTGGACAGCCATTGAGCGACGGTTTGGTGCTAAGTCGAATGTCATGATTTCAAGTATGCGTCATGCATTGTATTCTATCAAGAAAGCCAATCTTTCTGTCAAAGAGTATTTGGCTAAAGTAAAGAATCTAAGTGATGCTCTTATTGCTGCTAGGAGTCATATCACTGAACAAGAACGGGTCAGTATTATTTTAGCTGGTCTCTCGATGGAGTATGAATCAATTCGTGTATTTGCATCAGCTACTCCCATGACTCTTGATCTCTTAACTGAGATGTTGCTTGATTGTGAGACACGACAACTTGAGTCTTTAACAGAGGCATCTTTGCAAGCAAATATGGTTTCTCGTTCAAAACATGATACTGCTGACAATTCGATGCATGCTGAGTCTTCAAGAAGTTATCAGCGAGAGTACAAACCTGGTCATCGGGGTAGTGGTCGTAGCTGGTCTCGCGGCAAGGGTCGTACAAATGGTCGTGGATGGTCTCGTTTTAGGCCACAATGTCAGTTATATGGAAAAGTTGGGCATTTGGTTCAAACTTGCTACCGCTGGTTTGATGAAACATATTCGGGAGTTAATTCCAGTCACTCTGTTTCAGTCAACTATCATCAAGTTGAAGGTCATGGCATTCCCTCTGTGCCCACATGTTCTCACAGGTGTAGCCCATGTTGTCCATCCACCACATCATCATTCTCTCATCCGTCTCCTCGACCCTCTGATCAAGTCTGGTATCTGGATTTTGGTGCGACAAACCATGTAACTCCATATGTGACTTCACTCTCGAATGTTGCTCCTTATACAGGTATGAACCATGTCTCTATGGGAAATGGTGTTTCTATTCCTATTGCTCATGTAGATACATCTCGTATGGTGGCTAGTTCTCGACTTTTGCGTTTGCAAAATATTCTCCATGTCCCTAGTGTCTGCAAAAACTTGATGTCAGTTGGTCAATTTACCAGAGATAATGTAGTATACTTTGAATTTCATCCTTTCCTGTGCTTTGTGAAGGATATACAGGCAAAGAACACTCTCCTAGTGGGCCACATGCATGAGGGTCTTTATCGGTTCGATGTTTCCACACCATCTATTATTGCTATTGGTGCCTCTTCTCAATCTGCCTCAGCTCACTTATGTACCACACAACAGTCTTCCCTCATAGAGTTATGGCACAAGAGGCTTGGACATTCGTGTTCCAATGTTCTTGGTGTTGTTTTACAGAACTGTAACATTACTTTCAATAACAACAGTATTTCTTCTATTTGTTCCGCTTGCCAAGTAGGCAAAGCACATAAGCTCCCCTTCAGTTCATCTAAAACTGTGTACTTTACACCATTTGAATTAGTAGCATCCAATGTTTGGGGTCCTTCCTATGTTAAATTGAATGGATTTTTTTACTATGTTACTTTCATTGATATGCATAGTCGCTATACATGGATTTACTTTCTTAAGTCCAAGGCTGAAGTCCTGCAATGTTTTCTTCAGTTCAAACAAATAGTGTATGTTCAATTTGGCCGTACCATCAAGATTCTTCAATCTGACTGGGGTGGGGAGTATCGATACTCTCCAGAGAGCTTGCTCGTCTTGGTATTCAGCATCGAATCACTTGTCCCCACACTTCCGAGCAGAATGGGGTGGCTGAAAGGAAGCATAGGCAAATTGTGGACATGGGGTTGAGTCTTATGACACAGGCTGGTTTACCCTTGGATTTCTGGTCCTATGCTTTTGCCCATGGTGTTCATCTGATTAATAGACTACCAACACCTGTTTTACAGAAGCTAAGTCCCTATGAGTTGTTGTATCAAGTCAAACCGTCCTACTCATATCTCAAAGTTTTTGGTTGTGCATGTTATCCATGCTTGAGACCTTATCATCAACATAAGTTACAATTTAGGTCGGCTCAATATGTGTTTCTTGGTGTTGGGACAAATCAAGCAGTGGTCGAGTTTTTGTATCCAGCCATGTCATTTTTGATGAATCGTGGTTTCCATTTCATAAAGGGTTTTCTCTCGAATCCTTGTCCCATTTAGCACAGTCAGCTCGTTGTCAGTCGCATGTTCTAGTGGTGCCAGCTAAAGGTGTTACTATTTCTGCTCTGCCTTCCTCTATTCCTCCAACAATGTCTCCTCATGAAAATGACAATGGGCAGTCCTCATCAGCCATGGCGGTTCCTACTCATTCATCAGGTGCACAAGGTTCACATACATCATCTAATCCAGCTTCTTCAACTACAGCTGCTACTACTGCTTCTTTTATACAGTCTATGCCGCCTCTCAATACTCATCCAATACAGACAAGGTCTAAAAATAGGATATTTAAGCCCAAATTATTCACTTCTGTTCTGGGGAACAAGGAACCAACTTTTATTACAGCAGCTCTTCAACATCCAGCCTGGTCTGCAGCTGCTCATGCTGAGTACACTACATTGCTTGCTAATCATACTTGGGATATTGTGCCTCTGCCTACAGGAAGGAGGGCAGTGGGGTGCAAGTAGATTTTAAGCTCAAACATAATACTGATGGGTCCATTGCAAGGTATAAAGGTCGCCTAGTGGTCAAAGGCTATCTCCAAGAAGTGAGGGGTAGATTTTCAGGAGACTTTCAACTCGGTTGTCAAACCAACGACTATTTGGGTCGTACTGGCTCTTGCAGTCTGCATGGGATGGTCTCTTAGGCAGGTAGACATTAATAATGCCTTCCTCAATGGTGATCTCCAAGAGGAAATCTATATAGAGTAGCCCCCGGGATTTGAACAGCAAGTGCACGAGGGACAGAAGCTGGTGTGTCGTTTAAGAAAAGCCATCTATGGCCTCAAGCAAGCACCTAGAGCCTGGTTTCATAAACTGAAGGAATTTTTGTTAGCTACTGACTTTGTTACTTCCAAGGTTGACAATTCTTTCTTTGTCCATCGTTCAGGGTCACAGTTGTTGTATGTTCTCGTATATGTCGACGATATTATAGTAACTGGGAATAATTTTGACACCATCGATTGGTTCGTTCGACTGCTTGATGCTCACTTCTCGTTGAAGGATCCTGGCAGACTAAATTATTTCCTTGGTATAGAAGTTCAGTATACGTCCACCGAGATTTCTCTTAACCAAAGGAAATACATTTGTGACCTGTTGCAAAAGGCTTCCATGGATAAGTCAAAAGCTGCACCAACACCTATGGTAACCACGTCTCAATTATCCGCTCATGCAGGTACTCCTGTTACCGATGCTCATCTCTTCAAGAGCTAGGGGCGCTGCAGTATGTAGTCATTACATGACCAGACATAGCATATGCTGTGAACAAAGTTTGTCAATTTATGCATCAACCAATGGATACACACTTTAAAGCTGTAAAAAGGATACTGCGCTATTTGCATGGTACGCTGGATCATGGTCTTACTTTTACAAAGACTTCAAAGTTCATGCTCGAGGGATTTTCAGATGCTAGTTGGGGATCTGACATAGATGATCGGAGGTCTATGTCTGGCTACTGTGTGTTTCTTGGAGGAAATCCGATGTCTTGGAGCTCAAGGAAACAGCAGGTGGTCTCTCACTCGTCTGCAGAGGCTGAATATAGAAGTCTCGCTCATGTTGTCACTGATATAGTCTGGATTCAGTCCTTGTTAACTGAGCTAAGTATTACTCCTCGAGGTAAGGCTCTTGTGCGTGTGCGACACCACATTTCTTTGTGGTCACATTGCGAGGAATCCAGTTCTACATTCAAAGTTTAAACACGTTGAATTGGATCTTCTTTGCACGAGAGAAAGTGGCACAAGGATTGTTTCAGATTGGGCATGTTCCAGGGCAAGAACAGGTTGCGGATATACTAACTAAACCGTTATCAGCAAGTCAGTTCAACAAGTTTACAAGACAACTTCAGGTGTTAGTTAATGGAACTGCCAATGTAGAGAAGAGTTTGACAAGCTCGGGGTATGATAGAGTTAACAGTTAACAGTTAGTTAGTTAGGCTGTTAATGAGTTCAGTTAATCTGTTAGTTACTCAAGACTCTCTCATGTATTAAATACGTGAAGGTTGTTCATTAATGAAGTAAGAGAGAATGGTGTTTACATGCATGAAATAGTCTGATTTTAGCATAACATCAATACAAAATCCTCTCTCTTGATCCTCGACCCTTTGGTTAAAACCTTATTTCATTTAGACAAAGGCCTCACGTGCAAGCACATGTTTGATTTATTCATTGTGCGTCTCTACAAAATTGAAATGATCAAGGAGTCATTGTGTATGATTCAAACTATGATGGGAAATGGTTGGTTAAATGCCACCATCTTTCATCCGATCATGAACATGTTGACAAAGAAGATGGAGGAGGTGTGGCTAGTGGCAGATCTGATGAGTCATCAAAGTTTCGTCGGACTTGTTGGCAAATAATTTTTTTACTAACAGCTAGAGCTATCCGTGGGTTGGGTTCAGACCGAGCCTAGACAAAGGGTTTCTAAACATTTTCTCTGCCTAGGCCCAACCAGAAATATGGGCCTGGCATCTTGTACAAGCTCGACCCTATTTAAATATGGGTACTTCAGGCCTATCCCAACCCCACCCAACAATAAGTAATTTGACAGCATAAAACAACATCTAGGAGGAAAAGGAACATCTTATATTAATTACTAAAGAAAAAAATAAAGGAATGCCTTATATCTGGTTCTGGTAGCACAAACATCAGAAATAGGAATTCTGTTTCATTTGCCTTTATTGCAGTCCAATATCTGACACCTCCCATCATAAATTGAAAGGATCCTTTTAGTTGGGGGAAACTACACCTAGGCCTTGCTTTGTTTATTCTTTTTCTAATTTTAATTACTCATTTCACCTAAAAATCCTCCAACAGACTTCACTGGGAAGAAGTCAGGGATTCCCCAATGAGAATGGCAGAGAAGAGAGCTGCTTTATTGAATTTGACGGCAAACTATGAAAAATAGATCTTGGTTAGAAATGAGGTTTTTGACTTTTAGGAGTTTCGGCTTTGGGTTTTGTTTAGTATAAGTTTGGACTTTAAATTAAAAATATTTTGGATTTGGGTTGGATTTTATATATTTAAAATTTATAATATAATGTATAATATTTATAATATATTTTATATGCATTCGGGCCGAATTGGGTTAAGTTTGGGCTTCAAAAGTTCTATCCAAAGCCTAGCCCAATTAGAAAATAGGCTTGCAATTTTGCTTAAGCCCATTCTTCGAGTTTGGTCTATTTGTCCAAGCCATCCCATATTTTGGGCAGATTTTCATGCTTTGGCGAGTAGCCTAACCCTTGGCCAACTCTACTGACAGTATACTATTAGGAGTGTAAGTTGACAAAGGCGAACACAATGGAGAAATAGAGGTTTAGGTGTTGGTTTTTTTTTTTTTTTTTAATTTACAAAATTTTTAAAAATTAAAATTTGTCATTTTGTAAATGTTAAAAGACTAAATTTATTGAAAATTTTGGAATTCGAACTAAAATGACTTGTAAACATTGATGGCTAAATTTGTTGAATTTTTTATATTTATGATCAAATTTATAGAATGTGTAAACATTAGGCGGCTAATTTTGTTATTAGACCAATAAAGAAAGTCCGCATCAGCACTTCTGTCAAATTTAAAATGGCTGTTAACATTCGATGATCAAAAATTTTTGATTTCGAGTAGTTCAATGCCTAAATCAGAAAAATAAAATTCAATAACCAAAATAGAACACGGGCAATAGTTTAATGACTATTTATGTACTTAACCCTAACATATATACAATATGTATGAAATTAAAAAAAGTAAATAAATTGTGAGTGAAAATAAATTTACATAGATAATATAAGTGATTAAGAAATATTAATTGCACTCCGATTACTTTTTAATTTGTATTACATTAAAATGCCATTATATTAGAAATCATTATTTAATATGTTATCCAAAATATCAAAATGCTATCTCATGCTGGTGAAAGAAAATTTTAATATTAAAAATAGAGTAATAAAATTTATTTAATAATTGAATAATTAGTGATAACTTACTTAAAAAAAACTTTTTTCAATTTTGAGCTGATGCCATGGGTGAAATAGTTTGAGTAATGGTATTAAAATGTATTAAAAAAAAATCAAATCGAAACTTATTTTAAAATATGCAAAATTAGTATAGTAATTTAATCAATTGAGTTAGTGTCACGAACTTTACTCGTAACATTAAATTTAATAAAGGATCTTATGTTAGTAGATATGAGTTGGTGTTACTTAACTCGTGACATCAAATCTAATAAAAGACTTAACATTAGTAGAGAAGTGAAGATACACAAACAATATAAGTGAAATAGTTTGTGCAATAACATTGAAATGTATAAAAATAAATAAATAAATAAAGCTTTAATTGAAGTGATAAAGAATTTTTTTTTTAAATGTTGATGGCTTAAATTCAAATATTACTATATGTAAATTTAATAAAAAAAAGATAACAGTACCCTCGCAATAATATAATGACTTAATATATTAATTGGTCCTTCAACTTAACTTTTTTTAAGATCATACTAGTCCCTAAAGTTGGCAACAGTTACCTACATTAGACCCTGAGGCTAACCGTTTACTTTGTAAAACTTTTAGTGACATGGATCAATATCATTATAACACGTGTTATTTATTTATAAACATATAAAAAATATTTTTACTGATTTTTTGTTTTTGCGTTACAAATCTTCGGTTTTCTTCTTCCAGACAAAAAAAGAAAGCTCATGGAAACCGAGCTTTGTAAAAAGAAAAGGAAAACCCAGAAAAGGCGGGTTTAAAAAAGAAATCTATAAATTATTTTCTGGATTTCTGTTTAATATATACAAGGTAATTTTCTGGGTTTTTTATTTCCCTCAATTTAATATATCTTTTCTTTATTTTTTTAGGTTTTTGATCACATGTTTTCAGACAAATAAATTTGAACATTGATTTACCAACATTTGGAGATGAAATTGTTGTTGATAAGAGTTTGAAACCTTGGGCTCAAAACCGACCTCTATTTGGTGAAGAGATGAGTGAGCAGTTAATTAGAGGGAATTGCTTCTGGGCTTCTAGATGGGTGATGAAGAGATGAGCCGAAAGATCAAGAAGAGCTAGAAGACAATGGTAATTAAATTATTTTTTGGATTTTTAAAATAATTTAAATAATTTTTTATTTTATTAAATTAATTGATATATAAAAATTATTTATTTATACACGTGTCACTACAGGGTTAGTTGATTTTGCTACAAATGAAAATAAGTTAGTGGCATTAGTTGTAGGGGTTGATCTATGTAATAGTTGTTAACTTTAGGGACTAATATGATTCAAAAGAAATTTAGGGGTCAATGTGAGAAAAATTGTCAAATTTAAGGGTCAATCTTTTATAATTTAAATTTACATGAAAGGGTAATTTTATAATTTTCTTAGTCGAATTGAAGTTGACTCAATTAAAAATTTAAATAGTAATATAAGCAGATGACAAAATAATTTATTAATTAGTCAAATAACTTATAAAACTAAACATAAAATGTTATGATTTAAATTCCAAATTATTTTGTGATGTTATATTTAAGTAGGATGATTGGATAAAGTTATAATTAATTTTTAAATTTCACAATGATTTTTGAATTTTTTTTTTGTTTATATTAATATTGAAACTTGACAACTTTTTCTAATTTTGATTTTTGAATTTGGATTATGTTAATGTACAATGACATGGTATTTTAAGATTATACCATGCTATTACTCGGATATTTAAAAAATTTAATAATTTATTTATAAATCTAATAATTTTTGTGATAATTTGGCACAATCTTAGAGTGTCACGTAATCACACTTTAATGTAAACCAAGTTTAAGAATTAATTTAAAAAAAAAAAGTGACTAAATTCAAGGACTAACGAGGACTAAAAAAATTAGTGACTAAATTAAAAAATGTTATCAAATGCAGTAGGGGCAAATGCATAAATTTTTTGAACGGGGCCAAAATTAAATTTTAATTTTTACAATAGTAAAAATATAATTTCATCATTCGAATAACTTATATCTTTATAATTTTATTTATCTTTACTAATTTAAAATTTTAAAATATTTAAAAAATTTAAATAAAAAATTTTCTATTTTAGGGGAGTTAGATCTACCGGGTTATTACATGTTACTTTTTTATAGTGTATTTTTTTTAGTTTGTTTATGATGTAGGTAAGTGATACTTAAAAGAAAAAAAAGGGAATTAAGCTACTTAAGATGTTGTTGATTCATCCAAAAAGCTTTTTATTCTTTTTTTGAAAACAACATTATCTCCAAATGCAGCATTATCATTTTCCTTTTTCTTTCTCCTATTTAATTACTACAAATTTGAACATTGAACTGTCACACAAATAACTCAATCAAGTATATATTTTATTTATTGCATAAAGTTGAAGTGTTAAAAAATGATTGATACAGGTAGAGCTGTCGGCAAGATCCCATTAATTATTTTAAAGATTAATGTTTCGTTTATTTTTCAGTAAAATATTTTTCGGAAAATAATTTTTAGAAAATGATTTACTTTTTTGGTGTTTGGATGAATCTGTGTAAAATATTTTCTATTGTTTAGCAGATTTCTTAAAAGTATTTCATAAAAGTTGTTTTAAATTAAACAAATATATATATTTAAGAATTTATAATCTTTTCATTGTTTAATTGAGTTTATTATATATATTTTAATAAATTTATATTTTAAATTATTTTTACATATATTGCAATGATTTATTTAAAAATAAATAAATCAAATTAAATATATAATAATTCTCAATTATTAAGCTAAAATATTAACCGTTATAAATTGAAAACAACCAAAGTCAAATAAATTATTTCTAATTGTGTTATAAAAAAAATAAAAAACAAGGATTGAATAATTATAAATTAGCTTCCAAACCACAATTAATACTAGAAATTAATAATATTATCCAAATTATACTAGAAATAAGGATCGTATGCACACACACAAAGAAGTTCCTCTGCTGAGCCAACCTCCTGTCAAGCTTTGAATGTTTTCGAGCCACGAATGGCGACTCTCCATGAACGGGAAACAAGTTCTAACTTAGGATATAGGTAGAAGGAACTCGTGCTAGGCATCTAAGGGCAACAAATCATCGGAAGACCTTCAATTAATCCAGACATACTAACCAAGGTTTCATCGAATCCAACAATTCTTCACTGACAAATTTTTACTATGTCAACCTCAGCAGTGGAATATGCAATCTGAAAGAGCAAATTTATAACTTGTGTGTAAGAACCAAATCAATAGTTTTGGACTTCAGAAGTAATGCATTAATCAATGTCCAGTTAGATCATAATTTAAATAGAATCATTATATTTGTGTTCAGTAGCATTTGCAGCACAATTAGCATCGATTATTTTTTTCAGGAAAGGGGGATTAGCATCAATGACATCATCGAAAATCATGCTGTTAGTCAATGTCATACCAGAGAAAAAAGAAGTAGCAATCATACGTAAGATGAAGATGAAACAAAACCATATATCAAATTTAAAAATTTTCTTATAAACAAGAAAAAGTGCTCCATAAGACACTGAAAGGATATTGAAATCACTGTGAAAGAAATTAACCACCAAAGCATCAGTAACTCATCATAGATTTTGGAGTAAAAATAGATTTTCTTTTTCTTTTTCATAATCAATAAGGCCTGTTCCATATTTCTATTAGATTGAATCAACCACCAAGCAAACATACCAACCACTAAAACTCAGTAAGTCAAACAATGAGGAATAATCTGTGGATTCATCAAATTGATAAGGCATTGACTTAAAATAGATTGATGTGCCAGATACTCGTCTTTTAGGAGTCATAAATCCATGTGAAAAATGTCCTCCATGAGGTAAGTCCAAACCTTATACCAATTATATTAAGAAATCATTTATTTGAGTACCATCTAGCAGAAAAACACTAATTTACGGTAGCTAAAATAGGCAGAAGAATATTACCATTATTCGATCATGTGGATTAAGAATAGTTGTATAAACTTCAAAGTTTGCCGGAGAACCAGACAACGGTTGAACATAATGCCCCAATTATTTTCATCCAAATGAATGCTGCCAAAGCCCTATTCTGGCAAAGTATTTCAAGTTTATCAATGTACTCATTGCCACCATAGTACCTGTAATAAACAAAAAGATCATTGGCTGCAACCAATTAAATCAAAACCAAAAACAGAATTAAATCTCTTTTCACTTTGGTCAATTATACATAGTATATACCTTTTACCAGGTAGTCCTTCGGAATACTTGTTTGTGAGACATGACCCGACTGCCTCTATCACAGCACGGGATGTAAAATTCTCAGATGCTATAAGCTTAAGGCCATCAATCTGTCCCCTTAAAACACACAATAACAAAAGCCTCTTAGTTTACAAATTATAGAACCATAAATTTCCGTTATCAACATCCACGAGATAGTCAAGCATTGAAGCTTCTCACAGAAATGCAAAGTCTTAAGCAACTAGCAATTCTAATTTCAAAACACTGCAATTAGTAAAAGACCTAAACTGAAATTTCTTCATCCAATCTTGTATCAGGTAGTACTAACCACAACAAAAAGGTTTTTCTCAAATCTACAATCTATAATAACAACCATACAAACACTGAAAAAAAGGAATGCAGCTTCAATTCCGAATAAAATTCACAGCAAATTAAAACAACAAAAAGAATCAAAGAAGAATTAAAACAGATTAAGTGAGCCTTTCAAAGTGAAACAAATCTAAACAAATCTAAACAAGTTAAAAAGAACAGAAAAGAAGAAGATTAAAATGAGTTAAGATTATCACCTTAGCTGTCTCGGAGCGATTTAAATCAAAATTCTAGGGTTAAATTTTCAGTGAAATGGAAAAAATGGATGCAGATGGGGAGGGTGACTCCAAGTATATATGCCGACTGGTGGTGCGGTAACCATTTTGACAATGAAAGGCGAAGATGAAGAAAATGAAAGATGAACGCTAGCATTTGGTGTTGAGAATCATTGTTGGCTGACGGCAAGCAAAAGATCGGAGTGTCAAGGATGGGGGAAGGGGAAGGGGAAGGGAAAGGGAAGATCAGGTGTTGAGAGTTCTTGGCTTCTTTTCTTGAAAATATCTTATCGAAATAAAAATGGTAAGACATTTTCCCAAATTAAAGGCCTCATTTCCCGTGTTTTGTAATTCATTTTACGTTAGGAAATTCTTTTCAGCTAAACAAACACTGGAAAAGGCTGAAAAGCTTTTCCGAAAAATGATTTCATGGCAAACAAACGGAGCCTAAATGAAAAAGAAGGCCCAAATTGGAACATGTTTAATGGGTAAAGTGTCTCTTCCTAGTTGTAAAATGGAAACCTCCAAAATGTGTATAGTCTCCAACAACATGATGTCTCATCTTCAAAATCATATCACCTTTACCCAATTTAAGAATCATGTAGAAGATTTTAATGTATTTTTTGTTTTTGAATCAAAATCATGGGTTGATTTTAGCTTTTTTTAATTTTATTTGTATCTAAAAATGTAAGGTCAAATTTTGAAAAGACTCTCGATCGATCTGATAATAAACATGTATATGTATATAGTTCCACTTTTTTGGATCCAATAGAAAAGCATAAATCTTTTTCCTGTTTTAGTATTATTCCACCAAAATCTTTAAATCATGTACACATTTTGATTTGGAGGTGGAAGTTAATAAAGTCAACATAATTTATCCATCAAATAGTTTAACAAACTTCAACCATTGGATGAAACAAAAGAAAAAACTAAGTATTCATGTTTTTCATATGTTTCATTACATTATCTCCAAAAATTTAACTTATTAATTAAATGTTTTTTATTTTCCCAAGGAAATCACAGAATAATGACATGTCAGGATATGACTGGTTAGATTAAGAAAAAGTTAAGACACATAATGATTGCATGAAAGGGATAGAATATGTACTCATGGGATCATTGATTCATAAATGACATAAAGAAAAGTGGAGGAGAAAAAGGGTCCTAAGATCCACTAAAAAGCCAATAACAGGGATGCGCGTGGGGCGGTGGCCCAACCTCAACTTTTATGCTTTAGTATATTGGATTATTTCCAAAGCATTTGAAAAGAGAATAGGAATCATGTAGACATTTCCTTTTAAAGTGTCGAATGCTTGGTTTTGTTGTTTTCCCTTTAATTGAAATAAACTAAATATACCAAATGGCTTCACCTCAAGCTTTCTAACATTTTCTTCCAACCCAATCACCTTTCCACTACACTCATCCTTTCTTCTACATGTCTTTGTTTTGAGTCAAATTTTCTATGGAAGCTAATCATTGTTGAGCCAAACAGACTCCTTTTCACGCTACTTCCTTTTTATCCATATTCTAATTATTAAAATATGTTTTATTTATTTATTAAGTTTCAATCAAATGAATTAGGCACCTTTTAAAATTTAACCAACCACCACAGGTTTGTTATCACTAATTCGGTTGTTTTGCTTAAACTGCAACCCCATTTTATCTCCACCTCTTCAACCATTGTAGGAAGAGGGAAGTTGGGCGGGTGTTGTCTTTATAGCTATTGATGATGCCATTGCCTTGATAAGCAATTGAAAAATGGACCTAAAATTTTCAATGTTTGAAAAAAAGTTAGAAACAAGCATCATTAGACATAGACCGAAGCCTATCAAGATTGCATTTTCATTCAATAACGCCTTAAAAAATGGTTGTGGTGAGGGAGTAATCACGGGATATTTAGATGATGCCACTGTTTTTATGTTTGAGATTATTAAAATATAATTTTTATGTCTTATTTTTTTTACGATTTTTTATAATTTTATAATTTATAAATATATTTTTTATATTTTTATGTTTTCTAATAATTTTTACAATTTCAATAATCTTTTATAATTTTTTTTTTCCGTCACAACCACGACATGACACGTGACGGAAATAAAAAGAGAAAAAAAAAGGGGACCGTTAATTTGAATGATTAACCATTAAAGTTAACAATAAAATAGTATTTTTAATACATTTTGATCATTTAAATACCCAATTGATTGTAAAAAACAGTAATAGTTAATTACTTTTTTATTTGAAAAAATTTAACAGCTTTGTATGTAATTAAATCATAAATATTAAATACATATAAAACTGAGCTTATTTGCATTTCTAGCCTTTTGTTTTTTATTATGAATTTACAATTTTTTCTTGGAATTGTCAGGGTTGTGCTAATATTAAATTCCCTCGAATTTTTTAGGAATATAATTTGGAACATAAACCAGATATAGTTTGTTTGCTTGAGACAAGAGTTAGTGGAGCTAAAGCTGATGGCATTATTGTAAAGTTAGGTTTACAGTACTCCCATCAAGTTGAGGCGATTGGTTACTCTGGAGGTATATCAGGCTTGATTGGAAAGGTTCATCCATGTTGAGGTGGTTCGTAGTCATCCTCAGTTTATTCTGACTAAAGTTTGGCATATGTCATCTACACATCCGTTTTTTATTTCTTTTGTTTATGTAGCACCAATCGGCAAAAACGTAAAGATCCTTAGAATGTTTTACGTTCTTTGATTTTGTCAGGCCATATTCCTTGGATTGCTATTGGTGACTTCGACGCAATTCTATCTTCTTCTAAAAAGATTGGTGGTTTTACTAATGGTAGGAGGTGTCCCCACTTTGGAGATTTTGTGGAGAAAGCTGAGTTGCACGGTTTGGGTTTTAGAGGATCTCCTTTTACTTGGCATCGGGGTACGCTTTTTGAAAGGTTAGATCGTGCATTGGGCAATGAAGCGTGGATTCATAATTTCCCTAATAGTTTGGTCACTCACTTACCTAAGATCAAGTCTGACCACCATCCTCTTCTTCTGAATCAAAATCTGGAGGTTATTTTACCTAGAGTGAGACCTTTTTGGTTCTTGGCAGATTGGACTAAACATCATGATTTTGATGATTTTATGAATGCTAATCGGGTTTTCACTAGAGACATGGCTAATTCCTTATCCAAGCTTACTCTTAATTTAAAAGAGTGGAATAAGCAGGTTTACGGGCATATCGCTACCAGAAAGAGACACATTGTTCGTAAAATTGCTAATATTCAGAGTAGAATGGATATCTCTGATTCAAATAGGTTAGCTCAGGTTGAATTTTAGACAGGAGCTTGAGAATGTTTTACACCATGAGGAACTCCTTTGGAAGCAAAAGGCGAGATGTGATTGGTTGCACTTGGGTGACCGCAACACAAAGTTCTTCCATTCTCAAACTTTGCAAAGAAGGAAAAGTAACTACATAACTGCTATTCAGAATAATGATGGGGATTGGATTTTTGATTCGAAAGCTATTGAGGCTGAGGCAAATACTTTCTTCCAAAAGCTCTATGGGGAACGTCCTAGTGCTATGGTTTTCCTCCTAGTAAGTTTCCTTAGTTGGAGCGTGATGATATTAATTTTTTGGGGAAGCCAGTTACTAATGATGAAAGTAAGGACGCCCTTTTTAATATGGCTCCTCTTAAAGCTCCGGGAAGTGACAGATTTCATGCCCTTTTTTTTTAGAGTTAGTGGAGTAAGATTGGGGGGATAATTTATGATTGGGTTAGAAAGGTTTTCAATGGGGGTTCTATTGAGGCTAAATTGAATAATACTTTGATCGTTCTCATTCCTAAGGTGGAAAATCCAGAAGGCTTTGGACAGTTTCGTCCAATAAGCCTTTGTTCTGTCCTTTATAAGCTAGTAATGAAGGTTATTGTTAACCGTTTTAAGCATGTTTTCCCAAAAATTATTGCGTAGGAACATGTTGGCTTTATCGCAGGTGGGAACATAACCGACAACATTATCATCGCGGAAGATGTAATTCGCTCCATGAGATGTCAAAAAAAAAAAGTGGATGACGATTAAAATCGATCTGAAGAAAGCTTATGATAGAGTGATATGAGACTTTATTCATGTTTCTCTCCAAGCCGTAGGTATTCCTTTGTATCTTAGTAAAGTTATTATGTCCTCCATTTCGAATTCTACTATGCAGGTTATGTGGAATGGTGTACCTTTGTCTAAATTCAGACTTGCCAGAGGTATTAGACAAGGGTGTCCGCTCTCTCCCTATCTTTTTGTGCTTTACTTGGAATGGCTTGGTCATTCGATTCATTCAGCTATTTCAGTGGGTAAGTGGAACCCAATACGACTTTCTCAACATGGGCTGCATATCTCACATTTTTTCTTTGCGGATGACTTAGTTATTTTTAGTAAAGCGGATTTGGTGCATGGTAGGATCATAAAAGATATTCTGGATCATTTTTGTGGTTTCTCTGGGCATTTTATTAATGCAAGGAAGACCAACATTTTTTTCTCTAGAGGGGTGGATGATTCTTTAACTGATATGATCAACTCCTTATTTGGTTTCCAAAAAATTCATGATATTGGGCATTACCTTGGGGTTCCTCTTTTTCATCAAAGGGTGACAAATAGCACTATGAGTTTTGTGGTTGAAAAGGTTCGAGGAAAGCTTCAAAATTGGGAATGCAAAAAACTCTCTATCGCTGGTCATGTTACTCTAGCTCAGCCGGTTCTTTTATCCATCCCTAGCTATTTTTATGCAATCTATGATGATTCCTAGGAAAATCAGTGATGAGATTAAAAGTCTGGTGAAGCAGTTTATTTGGGGATCTTCGGATAACAGAAAAAAAATGTTGCTGGTGGGATGGGATTCAATTTGTCAACCTAAGTGGTGGTGGTCTAGGTCTGAGAAAACTTTGTGATCAAAACATATCCTTTCTTTTGAAATTGGGTTTCAATATTGTTTCTAACAAGGATGCTTTATGGGTTCGTGTGCTTCTGTCGAAGTATCATTTGAAGGAGGATCTGCCAGATTGTATTGCTCGGGACTGAAGTTCTTTTCTTTGGAGGTCTCTTTCTAAAGTTTGGTCATTATTTCATGAAAATCTTTTCTGGTCCATTAGAGATGGAAATAAAATTTGATGCTGGAGGGATATTTGGATCCCGAGTATAGGGCCTTTGTTTCTTCATATTTTGGATAATGTTGTTCAAGATTCAGATTGCCTCTTTAATGAGATGATCACTAAGGGTGGTTCATGGAACCTTGATCTTTTTTAGGTTTGGTTTCCAGAGGATGTGATTCAGCTTATTAAAGGCATTCCACCTCCTCATCCATCTGGTGGCCCGGATAAAATTTCTTGGTGTTACACTTCGGCTAGAGTCTTTTCAGTCAAATTAGCTTACAAGATGTTAAAGGAAAGTGATTGGAATCCGAAAGATGAAAAATGGAAGAGTGTTTGGAAGCTGCCAGGTCCTCAACGGGTTTAGTTTTTCATTTGGACTGCTCTACATGGAAGGCTCCTTAGTAATATGGAACGAGTCAAATAGGGTTTAGCAGTTGACCCTTCTTATCCCATCTATGGTTTCCATTCGGAGGATATTTTACATATTTTAAGAGATTGTGTTGTTGTTAAGGACGTCTGGAATCAAGTCATCCCAGGTAATCATTTATCGAATTTTTTCTCTAACAATTCACAGGATTAGCTTCTTGCTAACTTGCAGGATAATAGCATGGTTCACGAGGAAGGATCTAGTTGGGCTTGTCTTTTTGGTCTTTTTATTTGGCATCTTTGGAAGAATTGCAATTTATTCATTTTTCAAGGAGGACCTTAGAGCTCGAGAGAGATTGTTCAAGTTTCTTTAAATTGGGCGAATCAGCTCTTCTCAGCTTTGAGAGCAGATTTTAAGGGTAGTTTTAAACCTCCGGCTGAAAAGGATTCGCTTGAGGATCCTATTTTTCTTAACACTGATGGGGCAGTGCAATTAGGATCTGGAAATGCAACCGCTGGAGGAGTTGTTCGTGATGCTATTGGAGATTGGATTTTTGGGTATAATTGTCACCTTGGAAAATGTTCTATTTTTAATGCTGAACTTTGGGGCATTTTGGAGGGACTTAGGCTAATTCATCGAAGGGGTCACGATGAAGTCATCATACAATCTGATAGTATGGAAGCTGTTAAAGCTATACTTGAAAGTACCTCTATCAAAGTGAAGCCAGCATTAATTAGGAGTATCCAAAGTATTTTATTTCAAGAAAAACAATGGTTTTTGCGGTACATTCTGAGAGATCAAAATCAAGTGGCAAACTGTCTAGCAACACAAGCCTTGATCGAAATAGATAATTTGCAAGTGTTCGATGCTCCTCATCCAATGACGTGCACATTTATGGAATTGGATAAGAATAAGAATGTTTTTTCTTTTTCAGAATACTATTATGTAATTAGTTTGGTATTTATTTTTTCACCAAAAAACTTTTCAACATTTAATATTTTAAATATGTTTGATAATTATTTTAAATTTTTACTTAACATAAAATTTTTAACAAAAAAGTGTTGAATAAGATAAATAGGTAGGTAGCTACTTATTATTAATGTAGAAAATATTAAATTGATTTTACTTTATTAAAATTTTGAAATAATTTAAAAAAAAAAGATATTCAAATTAATATATTTATCTCTCATCCAAAATAATATAAAATATTATATTAATAAGATTAAAATTAAAAATAAATAATCTTTTAAAAATTAGTATTTCCTTTTATCAAACAACATAATTATATTCAATACTTACATTTACTATTTTACCAAACAAATTTTTAATATAAATTCAACACTTATAAAATTTAGTAGTAAAAATCACTTTTCAACAATTAAATTTTCATTTTATTAAACATACCCTTATTCTACATAGTTCTTATTTGTCATAGGTAAGAGTTCTTACAATTTTATAGATAAGTTAACTGAGTGATGCAAATCACTTAAGAATATATACTTAAAACTAATTTTTTAATTTTGATTTTCAATTATTTTGATATAACAAACTTAATTATAAAATCCCTTAATCAAATTTGCATAAATTATTTCAATCTTATTTAAATATATTTTCAAGTGTTACAAACTCAAAAACAAAGTTTCTAAATGACTTAAACTTTCTACAAGAGCTTTTGAGAACCTCCAAATCCTTTAAAATGAATCTAAGCCACATTTTTTAAGGTTCCCAGTCTCGTTTTGAGACACAAGCATGTTTGTTTCGAGACAGACCGACATCGAGGCTAAAAAATGCTTCAAACGAACATTGTCTCGAGACAAAAGCCATTTTGTCTCAAGACCATCTAACATCAAAGTTAAGGTAAGCTACAATGAAACCCTTTCTCGAGACAACCAAACATTGAAGCTAAAGTTTGCTTCAAGTCTCGAGACAAGGGATTTATGTCTCGAGACATATTGTTGTAGGTTGTACTAAATGTACAGAATAAATGCTCCCAACTGCTAAAAACTCCCTCCAACGATTCCAAACGTCCAATTCAATGACAAGGTATAAATATCATTCAAGGACACTCATATGAAGACAACAAACAAGCACACAAAGATCAAGAGCTCAATTCCAATATTTTTCATTATTATCCTCATTTTGTCTTATACACACTTGTGAGTTTATTTGTAATTCATTCTTTCAAGTGTTGTATTATTGTGTGAGAGTGCTTTATTATTATCCATCAACCTTTTAGAGGTGATAATCCACTCCAAACTTTATTTCTCATTTTTGTGAGGATTTACTTAAGGTTCCGGGTAGAAAACCTTAAGGAGAAGTGACTCTATCTTGCCTTGTAAAAAGAAAGAGATTGTAAAGGTTAAACCTTATCCTTAAAAGGTTCAAATGTAATGAACTTGGGAAATCCTTAGGGGTGGTAAGCTAAGGTAGTAGAGGTAGGCAATTTTATATTCCGTGTCTTAGAGTCTTACCTTATGGGTAAACATTTTAACCTTTTGCAATCTTAGTTTGCTTCTCTTCTTCACTCTCTCTGTAACACCCCTAACTCGTATTCGTCACCGGAATAGGGTTACAGAGCATTATCGGATTATATCTTAAATAATCATACATTTCATATACATTTCTGAAATCCATACAAAATTCAAATATAGTCATATAGTCCCTAACACAAGCCCTCGGGGCTTAAAACAAGCATTAGAAATAGTTCGGGACTAAATTGAGAACTCAAGGAAATTTTGGAAAAACATTGAAAATTTTCAAAGTACAGGGGACATACGCCCGTGTGGACAGGCCGTGTGAGACACACGGCCAAAAGACACGCCTGTGTCACAGGCCTTGTGGACATTCGAAATGGGATCACATGGCCGTGTCCCAGCTAGTGTCCAACCCTGTGTAACTCTCTGACTTGGGTCACACAGCCAACCACATGCCCGTGTAACTAGCCCATGTACCCATCGAAATGGTTTCACACGCCCATGTGCTAGGCCGTGTGAAAATTAGAGGGTATACTAACTTGTGCCACACGACCAGGCCACACGCTCGTGGGCTAGGCCATGTGGAGCTACTGACTTGGTTTCTAAATAAACATCAGGGGACACACGGCCGTGTCACCTGGCCATGTGTCACACACGGCTGAGACACGCCTGTGTGGCAAAAAATAGGCTATTTTCCAAGCCATCTTTCTCACCCAAATTTGCATCAATCTACACATACCAAATAGCATATGACCATATCATCAATAGGTATTCAAACCAATCTCAACCAAGTCCAAATCATGCTATACCAATACCAACAACCATAATGCTCAAAAACATCACAATTGGGCATTCAAAATCATACAATATGACTTCCAACAATCACCTAAATGATCAAACTTACTTAATAGACTTTTTCCTAAATCATCATGCACACCATATCTCAATTTCAACTATTTGTTACTCAAGATACAAATACACAATTAAGGCATTCACCAAGCAACTATACTTTACATGCCAAAAGATCATTTATACATATTTATACAATCATGTATATCAAAATAACCCAAATCACATGGCTAAACACATCTTTATACATACCAACACAAACCAAAACAAGTCATATTAAATGACTAATTACATAACCAAAACATACATGCTTTCAATAGCCAAAAGACCTATACATGCCATATAACCAAAATACATAAAACTCAAAGTACCAAAATAATGGCTAGATAGTGTGATGAGATCTCGAAACTTCCAATCCGAACAAGCTTCGAAATCACTAAAAAATACTAAAAAGTAAACAAAGTAAGCTATTAAGCTTAGTAAGCTCGTATGGATATTAAGTACAACTTACCATTTAATCATAAATTAAGTATTTAAACATGGCATAATGTAACTCAACTTAATCCACACACCTAACACATATTCATCCATAAGGTTAGACATAAAATTAACCATTTTCATAGATTCAATGCTTATATAATTCATATACATACCTGTAATGATACGTATCAATCTCTCATTCTTTCATACATTAATATACTTGTTGAACTATTTGGAATAATATCAGATACTTGAGAATCTCGCACACTAAGTGCCAATACATGGCCGAAACCATCTAAATCTTATATCTCATATAAATGCTCACTCTCGAGCTATTACTGGGTCTGCTCACACAAGCTGACGAGTAATCGCAACACATGCTGAAAAACTCAGCCACCGGTAGAACATACGGACCAGCACCCAAAACATGGTTCAACCGAGATTTATACATTTTCGATAACTCATAGAGAATTTTCGTGGTGTTGTATCATTTCAGTTGTATCAATTAAGCATTCAACAATTATAATTTAATGCTTATTAAACATACGAACTTACCTCGATCACAAAAACGACGAAATATGACCGACTAGTCCAAAATTTTATTTTTCCCTCGATCTAGTTCCGTACGAGGCTTAACTTGATCTAAATAATCCAATTCAATTCATATAGATTTCATTCTATTCTATTCAGTCCAAAAATACACAAATTTTTACAAATTTACACTTTTACCCTATTATTTTAACTTATTTATAGTTTAGTCCCTAACTCATAAAAATACAATTTCATGCAATTTAATCCACATCCATGCTAGCCGAATTTCATACATGCTTATATCAGCCAAAATATTTCACATATTCACACTTTTACCACACAATTTATCACATTTCTCAATTTAATCCCTAATTTGCAATTCCATTCAAAATCACTTAACAAATGTTGTTTATCTAACAACAACCATTCATTTTCTACCATTAAACTTCAAAACACATACACATTCATCAATGGTAAAACCCTATACTTTTAATAGCTTTCCAAATTAGTCCCTGGGTTAGCTAGATTAAGCTACAACGACTCCAAAAACAAAGAAATCATTAAAAATCGAGCAAGAATACACTTACATGCATGGATGAGACATAACTGAACCTTCAAGCTCTATTAATGGTGTTTTCCTAGCTTATTTTTGGTGGATGAATAACAGAGACAAGATGATAGCTTTTGTTTATTTGGTTTTTACTTAATCTACTTATTTAATTACACATTTAACCATTTTATTAACTTTAAAAACAACATATATAATGTTCATAATAGTCCACTCATAATATTAATGGCTTATTTACAATATAAACCCTCCAATCATTTAATTTCATAGCTATTAAGCCCCTTTAACTTATAGAACTCTAATTTGTACTTTTTTCAATTTAGTCCTTTTTATCGAATTGAGCATGCAAACGATTAAATTTCTTAACGAAATTTTCATATGACTCTATTAACATGCTATAGACCTTAAAATAATAATATCATAATTATTTTGACCTCAGCTTTGTGGTCCCAAAACCACTATTTCGATTCCACTGAAAACAAGCTGTTGCATTCTCGACGATGGCAATATCTATAAAGGCAGTCGAGCAAATTATACGACTTTTGCCTCTTTTCAAAGTGGTATCCTACTTTCTCTTCACGATCATTTACTCCACCTTAATCTCACTTAGGTGTGGCGACCCATCAATAATCATACCCCTTTTTGTAACATTGATCGTGGGTGGCTTGCTTGTGCTTGTAACTATATCCATCCTCACCTTGCACAGATTCTTTTTCATGACATCACCTCCACTTTAAGCAAACCGCTCATCTCCAACACTTCACTTTGCTTTAGAATGTACCTTAGCTACATTTTCGTGAAGCTTGATATCAATGTCTCCATAGATTCTGATGTACGTATCTCAAGCTCTATTGGCAAGGAGACTCTTTCTAATTGTGACTACGAGTTTAAAAACAATAATGCGTGAAGCAAGGTGTGTATCAATATGCTCAAAAATATCAAGGTGATGATGATGACCCTCAAGAAGGTTTCCAAGATCAATAACAAGTTAGCAACAATGTTCCTGAATGATAGCCCGAGGCACACCCTTCTAAAGTTCACAACTATCTTACAAACACTCCCCGTCTTTAACTCCGCTATTATCTTTTTGGACTCTCGCACTTCTATCCACCATAAATGGCATTTTTGATCGCGTTAACACTTTTACTTAGCACTTTGTTTCTTAACTTAATGACTTGTCACGACAAGTAAACCTCCACTTTACCGAATTAAAGGAGCAAATGATGATGCTCTTCTCTCATTTTTCTCCTCTACCTTGCCCATTTGGGCATTTGGTGGTTGTTTAGTACTTATTTGGTTTATGTTTATTTTGGTTGGTAAATATTTGCTTTTGTATGTTATGGATGATTTTCTTTAGGATGTTTATGTTTATTTTTAGGAAATTTTCTCTTTATTGTATCTAGTGTTTATGCATGCTTTAACATTTCTTTTATTTTTGTAGCTTCTTTTTTTTTCTTATAGCATCTTTCTCAAATGAGCTTTGATTTTTAATAGTTCTTTCTTAGTATATCTCACATCCTTTATTTTCAATCTTTTTGATATACCAAGAAGGGGGGTAGTATAACAAAATTTGAAAATTTAATTAAATGTAATGGCAAATCATGTTTTTTTTTTGAAATTTCAAAAAGAACATTAATATTAAGTAAGTATTGAGTTTTTTACTATTGATTTCACTTTTCTAAATAATTTCTTTTATAAAATTTAAAAATATTTTTATTGTCAAAGGAATGTCTTAATAAAATGCTTTAAAAATGGGGAGTTTAACTTGAAAATAACATGTTATTTAGGGGGAGTTTTGCAAAGAAATTTTTTTAAAAAGTTTTGTTATATCCAAAAGAGGGAGATTATTAGCATTGATTTTCAATTGTCCTGATATAATGAATTCATTATAAAATCCCTTGATCAAATTTGCATAAAGTATTTCAATCTTATTCAAATATATAATTTAAATTTTACAAACTCAAAAACAAAATTTCTAAATGACTTAAAATCTCTAGAAAAGTTTTTGAGAACCCCCAAGTCCTTAAAATGTTTCTAAGCCACATTTTTTAAGGTTCCTAGCCTTGTCTCGAGACACAAGCATGTTTGTCTAGAGACGGGCCAACATCAAGGTTAAAAATGCTTCAAAAGAACCTTGTCTTGAGACAAAAGTCATTTTGTCTTGAGACCAGCCAACATCAAAGCTAAGGTAAGCTACAAAGGAACCCTATCTCGAGGCAAATGAACTTTTTTTCTCAAGACAACCAAACATAGAAGCTAAGGTTTGCTTCACGGGAGCCTTATCCTGAGACATATAGCATATTGTCTCGAGACTAGGTCATTGTGTCTCAAGATCACAAGCTCCAATGGTCATATTTTTGTTCTTCTTGCCTCGAGATAAGGGGTTTATGTCTTGAGACATACTGTTACATGTTACATTAAATGCGTGAAATAAATGCTCCCAATGGCTAGAAACTCCCTCCAACGACTCTAAATGTCCATAATTCAATCAGATAATATAGATATCATTCAATGTCACTAATATGAAGACAAGAAACATGTAACACGCAGAATTGGCGGGTCCTACATTGGACAAGTAGCCTGAAAGAAATCTGAATGGGGCGGTCCTATTTGCCCAACTAATGCCGTTGGTGTATACTTAGTGCGTTTAGTTGGTAATAGAGTATAAGGTAAGGAATGTTCTTTGAAGGATGTGGTTATGTGAAAATGAAGGGAATGGTAAGAATATTAAGGGTTCTTTGGGTAATGAAGATGACATCAAAGGTAAGGTACACCAAGTTTGTCTAGTTACTGTGCAAGTTACTTTCTAACGAGATGGTCAAGATGAACGATGGGGTAAAACAAAGGTACATAGAGATTATAGATTCTTAAATACATATCCATACAGATGTTGACCCCTGAGAGGGTAGTATTGAAGGTCAATGACACGTGTTAAGTTCCTATGGAAACATGGGTTTTCTATATATATATCTGGATATGAGTTGAAGAGAAGGAGAGAGAGAGAGAGAGAGAGAGAGAATTATCTTCTCCCTTTTATTTAAAAATACCATTTCTATTTTTTACTTTGGAGCTGATTAAAAGTATATCTTGCTAAGCTAAAGTTAAGGATTGGAGTTCCTGCAAAATGGTTGTTTCATGTTCAAGGTAAGTAATTTGGACTTGCATTTGGACTTCTGGTCGAGTAAGTTTGTTTACGAGCGTAGATAGCAAATAAAGAAGTAAGGCTTTGCATGAAAGTTAACGGGGGTTCTAATGATAATAAAAGTCATATGAATGGGGTTTAATGGCATCTCTATGTCTTATAAGCAGTGATTTCTAAGTTTTCGTGTTGGATGTTTGGGATCTGGAGACCAAGCTACCGTTTATGGATGTCAAGTGAGTCCCTAAGCTAAATTTTGCATGTGTGTTATGCATTCTAGAAACTTCGATGAAAATATATAAAACCATGAGATTTGGGCTAGGAAAGTATGATGTGATGATTATGATGAGAAATGTATGAATTATGGACTTGTGTGTATGGATTGCATGAAATCTGATGGTCTAAGTGTGTAATAGAAATATGAAGATTGAAATGTATGTGTGTATGTGTCTAAAAACATGCTATGGAATGTGTCTATTATGAATGAGTTAGTGTGTGTGATGAGTCTGTGTCTATTTACAGTGTCGTCTAAAGGGGTTCGTCGGGACTTTAAACACGAATATCTAAAAGGAAAGGAAAAGGAATGTGTTGTTATGAATGAGTTAGTATGAGTGATGAGTCTGTGTCTATTTTCTATAATTTTTATACTTTTTAAATATTTTTAATGACTTTTATTTTTATTTTAAATATTATTTTTAAAATTTTTAAAAATTAATTAAATGCTTACGTGTCTGCCACATGATAATCCACGTGTATGTCACATCAACAAAGTTAAAAAACGTTAATTTTTCATCCATTTTAGAATAATTTTACAAAAAACCCAAGCTTAAAGACTAAAAAGGTGAAAAATTAAATGAATGATTAAAATGATCTTTTTTTCAAGTTGCGCTCTCTATTTAAAGCATTTATTTTCACTTTAAGTAAATTATATTTTCATTTATAATTTTTAAATTCGATAATTTATTTTTAATATAACTTAATTGTTATATGTATACTATAATTTATAAGTCTCTTTTTTAAAATTAATTTTATTATTTTTTACGATTAATTTTAATTTTTATTCATAAATTAATTCATTTGTTAGTACAAAATTTTATAAAAAAAATTACATATCCATTTATTATAATCATTTTAAAATAATATTTCATGTCCAAAATTTTTCAATTTATTTTAACAATTGAAAATTTTATTTATTATAATAATTTTAATATAATAATTTCAAACTTCGTAATAAAAATATATTTTATTTATCTACTACTAATATGTATTATTAATTTTTTTTGTTAACATTAAATTTATCTTACTTTATTTATTTATTTTTAAAAACAAATATATTAAATATTAGCTCGAGAGTCTCACGGGTATAAAACTAGTGTCTATATATGTATATATACATTTATATATAAAACGGATCAAGATTCCTAACTAATGAGACTTTGATCGCTTGAACATATAAATGATGAGATTATATTTTATGCATTTTAGTATTTGATTCTCATGTACTCTTAGTAAACTACAATCCATTGTCATGGTATTAGAATTTTAGTCTCGCAATTCGTGCGACCTTAGGTGATTTTTTAGCTTTAAATGCGTTTAAGTCAGCCTAGCTTTCGCAAAGTGAGAATTCTCGATAGAAATTTTCCAATGCACCAAAAATAAAGAGGAAGCAACTCAAAGACAAAAAAGCTTGAAAGAACAAAAAAACTACAGAAAAATAACGCCCACAAGGTGTTTGAGTAAATGCTCTCAGTTAGTACTCACTACTAAAGAATGAAATACAATAGATCATTACAAATGAGGAGGAGACCCTTTATGTACAGTTGAGCTCGCCCAAAACCAACGATACAGATTAAGTTACATCGACAGTCGAGATTAAAGCCTATCTACAATTTAGATTCTTAAGGGATTGGCTCAATCCTTTATGATTACAAAACCGTATCTTATCATATTACAAATATTCTAAGATTACTTTCCATATTTACCAAGGTAGCCCTAATTTTCCATAAGTTCTTCACTAGGCCACAAAGGCTTCAAGTAGATGGGCTTCTCCACATGTTCCAAAAATCAGACTAATTCAAGTGAGTCGAATGAACCCCATTTAATCGATTGACCTCCATGGGATGCTCTTTGCACAATCGTCATGGAATTTGATCCGCGGCCCGTGATATTCTCCCCACCCATTCTTGTAACGCCCTCGTTGTGTCCTTGAAATGGCACTGGTTTGACCCATCTCGGGACTTTCTCAATGCCTTGTCTGATTCCTGACTAGCCTCTCTGTTAGGTAGTCCCGCCCTTTGAAACCTTTGCCTCAGGTTTCGTCGTCTCCTAACTCAAATCGTTTCACTCCTTTTTGATACATCTCGTTTGCAAGAGCTTGGCACTCTTACTTCCCTACATTGTGACTTGCCTCGATTGTGATCCTCTTAATCCACACAAATAGGCTTTGGCATGCTCACATTAAATATTGGGTCAACCTTGAGTATTCCCACTAACTCTCGTTTGTTATCCCTTTGGCTTACCTGCTTCAAAAATCTACAAGGGTCCATGTGTTTTTGCCAAGCCAACTGTAAGTCAAAATGAAAAACACTAGATAAGTGTTTGAGATGTACCACGCTATCTCATAGCATTTACTTGATTCAACTACTCAGTTTGCATCACTAATTTTCTCCTAAAGTTTGATGCACAACCCACCTCTTTCATAAGTGGTGGCCTCACATATGACTCAACAGGCTTCATATCGATTTGTCGCCCTCTAACATTTCCAAGAGGGTATTTTATAGCACTCCTTTGATCTACCGAGTCAATGTTCTTTCCACCATGAACATCCTTGGCTAACTAGATTGTCGCCAGTACCTTGGTCATATCCCTCATGTCCCGACACATCAACATAATGCATTGTTGTTAAGGATCCAAGATACACATACAATCTTCAAAAGGAACCAACAAAACATTAATCTTATCAAGGAAATTCAAGCCAAGAACATAATCATAATCATCCAAGTGAATTACCTCAAAGTCTTCATTGTCTTTCCATTGACCGATTTGTAGCTTAACTTCTTATGTTACTCCCACAGTTGGGACCTCTTTAGAATTTACAGTCTTGATCATCTTGTTCGATTTGCTAACAGAGAAACCAAGTTTACCCATAACTTTCTATTATATAAACAAGTTCAATACCCCCATATAAATAAGAGCACTCTTTCTTTGACTTGTGATGTTGATGTCCACATACATCAACCCTTTTTTGCTTATGATTCCTCTTCATTTTTGTATAATTGAGTATCATTGATCCAAGCTTTAAGGCCCCATTCCCATTGGGCTTCACTTTCTCTCCTTTACTGATTACAGATAGCTTAAATCGCTCTGTACAATGTTGCATCTTATGCGGACCACTACAAAAGAAGCACTCTACTTGCTTTTTCTCACTCTCTGAACCTTTTCGCTTTGACACCACTCACGATTGAACCAAGCCTCATTGTTGCTTTATCTGGCTCATCCTCCTCTTCGATGGAAAGAAGAATGTATTGTTTTGGATAGTACCTCACCATATGCGAACTGTCGTAGAAGAAGCACTTCACTGGCTCTTTCAATTTATTGTTGGGTTTCCCCTTCCAATTTGAAGGTTTCTTATTGCCACCATTCTTGCCATTTCCATCATTTTCATTTTTGTTTTGTTCTTCCTTATGGTTTCCTTCACCATTGCTCGTCTTTTTGGGCTTGAAAGTCTCGAACTTGTCTTTCCTTGGACCAAGCACGACAAAGGATTTCATTTTAACCATAGCTACAATTAGCTTAGTGATACCTTGTCGACGTAACTCTTGCTTTACCTAAGGGTTCAACCCATCCTTAAAATAGTAGAATGTTTTTTTTCTCACTCAAGTCAGAGATTTGAAGCATCAACTTACTGAAGTCTTTAACATACTCCCAAACGGTACCTTATTGTGTATGCTGGAACAACTTTGCTTGAGCTTCATCCTCAGTATACTGTGGGTAAAACTGCTTCTTCAACTCTCTTTAGAACTCCTCCCAAGTCCTAATAGTTGTACCACCACGTTTTTCATCTGTGGACCTACGACGCCACCACAATTGAACAACATATGTTAAATAGATTGAAGCTTTATTTACCTTAGTGGCATTATCTTTGATGCCCATCGCATGAAAGTATCGTTCCACTCTCTAGAGAAATTTTTCCACTTTGCTCACAGACCTTGTCCCCTTAAACTCTTTCAGTTTGGGAACATCCATATTGTAACACCCTATACCTGACCCGATCGCCGAGTATAAGTACCGGATGCTACACTAACTCAAAGGACTTAACGAAATTTTGATTTTTGATTTAATTTCATACTTAAACAACTTAAATTTTAAAATTCTAATTCTTAATATAACTTGTACAAAACTGGTGATAAATTTTTAAGACCCGATTTTGGGTCTAGTCGGAACAGTGGTTTTGGGACCAAAAATTCGAAGCAGTAAATTTTTTTTACTATATTTTTATGGTCTACGGTTTTATGAAATGATTTTGTGAAAATTTCGTTCGAAAATTTTAACATTTGGGCACTTAATTTATTTAAAAGGACTAAATTACAAAAAGTGCAAAATATGTGTTCTAGAAGCTAGAGGTGTCTAATTGCTATGAAAATTTAAATTGAAAGTCTTTAGATGGTAATTAGACCATTGGTTAAGTTAGTGGACAAAAATGGACATGAATTAAGATAATTTTTATGTTTTAAGTTAGGGGCATTTTGGTCATTTGGCTAATTAAATGAATTAAAAATCAAATTAAAAGCCAATTTTTGATCATCTTCTACCCCTAGGCCGAAATTTACAAGAGGAAGACATAGCTAGGGTTTTTCGAGCTTCCAAGTTCGATTGTAAGTCTGTTCTAGCCCCGTTTTAATGATTTTTATGTTTTTGAGATCCTTATAACTCGATCTACCTATTTTTAATACTAATTTGAAGTATGATTAAGGTCTAGGGTTTGAACCATGTTAGATATTTGTGTATTTTGATGTTTAATGGTAGATTGTACAAATTTGAGGTTGGATAAACAACTTTTGCTAAGTGATTTTCGGTAAAAATGTCAAAAAGCACCCATTTGTAAAAGTTATAAAATATGTAGTAAAAGTGTGATGTAATGAAAAATGTGGGCTGGTATGAGCATAAAAGTAGTTCGGCTAGGCCTTTGTATTAAAGAAATTGAACATATTTCATTTTACGAGCCTAGGGACTAAAATGTAAAATGTCAAAAGTTTAGGGGCAAAAATGTAATTTTTCCATAAAATGATTTTTGGGCTGAATTGAATAACTTGATGATTGAATGAGTTAAAATTTTTATTATAGATCAAGAAAAATGAGGTACGGACCTAGACCGGGAAAAAAATTAAAGTAATTGACGATTAGGTCAAATTCTACTATTTTTGTACTGATGTAAGTTCGTATGTAAATAATGCAATGTTATATTTGTATTTTAATGTTTTGATATTGCATGAAATGTATGATTGATTCTATGAGTATATTCGACGAAGTTCCAGCAAGAGAGAAAATCCCGGTTGAACCTTAGGAATAGATTAGGATACAAGTGACATGTCACTAGGAACCCATGTGATTGTGTGATTTATGTGTCTCGGGTGCTGGTCATGTACGTCCTACCGGTGGCTGGGAATACCAGCATATGTTGCGGATACCTGACAGCTTGTGTGAGCAGCACCGCGTAGCTACGTCTCGACTGACAGCTTGTGTGAGCAGGCCCGAGGATAGCTCAAGAGCAAGCTTATATGTGTTATGAGATTTTTGGTAGCATTGGCTACATATGTGGCACTTATGTGCAAAGCTTTTCGTGTATCCAATAGTATTCCAAGTGGTTCAACGGATATGTCAAATACGAGAAAGTATGTGATTATGTTACGAGTTGGTACAGGTATGTACGAAAAAATCCAAGGAAATGCATTCGGTATATGATGAATTATTGGTAACAATGTGATTGAGTATGTTATGTACATGAAGTTTTAATAACATCTAGGTTGATATACAGATGTTACTTATATGGCAATTGTATGGTTAATGTTATTTATCATTTGTATATGAACTTACTAAGCTATATAGCTTACTCCCTTTTCTTTCCCTTGTCTTATAGTGTCACCAAGCTAACTCGGGATTGGAGATCGTCGGAGATCCATTCACACTATCAACTATTATTTTGGTACCAATGAATTCAACATTTTGAGTTATGGCATGTATAGAGGACTTGGTCATGTTGTTATGTGTCATAATTGATTTGGCCAAATGTGTTGGCTTATATTGGTTGAAAGTTCATTTGGTATAAGGCCATTGGAAATTGGTTATTATTGGTTAAGTATATTCATATGATAATACCTTTCATGGATGTTAGAATCTACTTAATTTGAGTTGATGAGTATGTGATGTTTGTGTATGGTAGATGGTAGCATGTAAATGATGTGTTGTTGTCTTGGTTGTGGCTGATTTGGTTGTATGTATATGTTTGGTTTGGTGCTATGTATTGTTGTGTAGGTGTGTACATTAAAGAGTGGCAAAAAGGCTTGGTAAATAGCCTTATTTTTGTCCACACGGGCATGTGTTTCGGCCGTGTGTCCCCTGCACCTAAATCTTGAGAAACAGAATGTCTAGAATATAGCACACGGGTAGAGACACGGGCGTGTGTGCTACACAGCCTTGGACACGGGCGTGTGTCTTGGCCGTGTGTGTTACTTGGCCTTGGACATGAGCGTGTGTCTCGACCGTGTGAAATCTGCACCTATTTTATGAAAAATTATGAAAATTAAATCGACCACACGGCCTAGCACACGGGTATGAATTAAAGTGATAAAAATAGGAATGATAGGGAATCAGGTATCTACATTTTTTTTGAATGATTTGAATTCAAATCCACAAATTTACCTAAATATTCAACTATTATCTATGAATTATTTGAGTATTACTACCTAAATTCGAATTTAAATTAAATAATATTATCCAGCGAATATTTGAATACTAAAAAAAATTAATTTCAAAATTTCTAATTATTTTTGGATATTCATATCCACAAAAACCCAAATTTAAATATGGTAAAATTATTATATATATAATCAGAATTATAAGAATTTGGTAACTAGTGAATTTATATATCTGAATTTACATTTGTTATCTGAAATAAGCAATGCGAGTTTAAATAATGAATATCCAAGATATTTACCCACATCCATTTAGAATTCATAGCATATAGCAATTTTAAAATATGAATCTGAATATTATTCCAACCTAAAAAAAATGTCCTAGATCATCCGGATTTTCATCTTTAACTAAAACATTTTTTATTCTATTAACATATGTAACTGTCCACCAAGCTTTGTTTTTTATTCTATTTATTGATTTTTCTATTTATTTAAGAATTCTTGTTTTATCGTGGTTTAAATGTGGTGTTCTTTTTTCTTTTCAGATTTTGTTGGTTCATAAATTTTATTTATAGAGAAAAACAATGAAAAGATAGTTGATATTGTTGGGAACCAAGATAACTTGGTTGAAGAAATTAAAGTAGGAGTGAAAGTGCATTATGAAGAAGCTTATCATCTTTATAATTAATATGCTTTGAGTAAGAGATTTAATGTTGGAAGAGAAAATAAGACACGAAGTATTGCTGAACTTCTAAGATAACATGATTTTTTATGCTCTAAATTTGGATATCATAAATGTGAAGATGTTGGCAAAGTGAGAAAATTTAACCATTTGAAGACAATGACAGGTTGTCAAGCTAAAATTTATTTTACAATAGAAAAAGGTATTTGGGTTGTTTCTTACTTCAATTATCATCACAATCACAAGTTGACAATTTCAGAGGAATGAATCAATTTAAGATCAGAAAGAAATTTTCTTTAAAGGGACATGCAAATGTTATTCGTTCAATGATTGCAACTGGAATCAAACAAACAAGTTTATATTCTTTCTTAGGAAGGAGATCGGGTTCGAAAATGTTACCTTTACGAAACAAGAGTGCCATAGTTTCTTGCAATTTGAGAGAGATAAAATGATTGAAGCAGGGGATACACATAGCATTATCAATTTTTTCAAATTTAAGCAAGCTAAAGACTTGATGTTCTTTTATTCAATGCAAGTGGACTAGAATAATCGACTTTCTAATTTTTTTTTTTCTTTTTTGGAGAGATGAAAGATTGAAATTGGATTATGATTGCTTTGGGAGATGTTCTTGTGTTTGATACCATATATAAAACCAATAAATATAATTTGGTTTGTGCTCCATTTATTGAAATAATCAATTATTGGAATATTGTTTTGTTCAGTTGTGCTTTTTTATCAGATGAAACCACTGACTCATTTATCTAGTTGTTTGACACATTTTTAGAAGCCACAGGGCATCGACAACCAAAGAACATTTTTGCCAATCAAGATCAACAAATGATGAAAGAACAGAGATGGTGTTTCCTGAGACATCTCATAGATTATGTACGTAGCACATTTCAAATAATACTAAACAACATCTTGCTAATCGTTTTGCAAATGCCGAGTTTAAAGCACAATTTAATAAATTCTTTTATGGATGTGAAAATTAATCAAAGTTTGAATCTTATTGGGCTACTATGATTGAAAGTTTTGAACTTAGAGCAAAATTGTACCCTACCTTCAACACAGATATTTTTTTTCAGCTCGGATTAGATCTACTCAAAAAAATGATAGTATGAACAACAAATTGCATCAAATTATGAATTCCTCTCTGTCCCTTATTTAAGTTATACAACATCATAAAGAAAAGACAAAAGAATTTTGTCAAGTAGAATTAAATCAAGATTTCTAATGCAAAAATGGAGCACAAAGTAAAGTTAATGGGCGCATGATTTTGAAACATGCTTCCGATGTTTATACTCTTGTCATGTTTAAAAGTTTTGAGGAAGACTTGATGGATAGTATAGGCTTGAATTGCGTTAAAGCTAGTAGTAGCGAAAACTTTTCAATATATCAGGTAACTGAAGATGGATGTGAGAGAATCTACACTGTGGAGTTTGATATTTCAAGTAGCATTGCCTCGTGTAGTTGTAATATGTTTGAGAGTTTGAGATTATTTTGTTGTCATGTTTTACGAGTTCTTGTTAAGAATAATATGAAAGAGATGCTTGAAAAATATATACTAAAGAGATTGACAAAAGAGCAAAGTCGTTGTTGGCAAGTAATTTAAAGCCTCATCAGCAGATGAGGAAAAATCTAGTTGTTAATTGTGCGAGTTGAATCATATCGATTACAACCTTTTTTACAAAGGTTCATTGGCTTTTAAATATACTCAAATTGTAAAAAAAAAAAAAAAAAAAAACAAAGAAAAATTTAATGGAGACATTGTAGGTCGTTGAAAAAGAGATGGAAAATTTAAAGCATACATCTTTTTAAGAAGATATTACTAATGGAGCCAATGTGAAATCAAACGAAAAATCAATGTTTGATCCGGTATGTGTCAAGATAAAGAGTTCAAAAAAATCTTGGATGAAAAATCAATTTGAGAAAAGTCAAAAAAAAAGAAAAGAAAAAGAAAGAAAACAAAGAAGACAATGAACTCTCAACTTTTAAAAGGCGAAGAGAATTTATCAAGTAAGTAGCTTTTCCATAGTATTGTATTTGCACCAAATTTTTATATTATTCAATTAATTTATGTCTTGATAATAGGGAGAAAAGATAATAATAAAAATTTGTAAGTTCATTTCTATACTTTGATTTGTTTATTATCATATTTAATTTTAACTAATAATTGTTGTTATAATCCAGGACAACAAAACAAATCAGTGATGCATAGAGATTCTCCATTAACGTCTCTACTAATGGTAGCTCACACTCATGTTTATCCTTCCAATCATCAATTTCCAATGCTCCAGACTATCATAATCACTTTATTCACTTTTTACAGGTACTTTTTGAATGCAATAATATGTTTTAAATGTAAAAGATCTTAGAATATGAAAATATTTTATGTAGGATTTTGGTTCAAATTGAAAGTGCAATCCTACATGTAACATGAATTATACTAGAGTGATGGAAGATATTAATTCATCAGCGTTCATGACTCAGGTAGTACATATTTTTTATTTATAGTATATGGAAGCATATTATTTCTCGCCTTGGGTTCTTCTAATTGTATGGTATTTGATACTTTTAATATAGGGATACTTCTCAAAGGCTCTGGAATCTCAACAAAAATGATGATAGTTGATGTGGAAGACCGCGATGCAGATAAGTTGGCGAAGGAGTGAACAGATCAACTCATTGTCGAGTTTTTTGTCTGATGCAGTTTAGTATTTGCATTAATTGCTTACAGTTTGTGTACTGATTTGGGTTTTTATTTCGCTTTTGGTTTGACCACTTTCACTTTGTCGTTGCGTCTCTTGTATGCACTACTTTCATATATTTTCACATTCTTCAAAATTTTAAAATTGATACTACTAAAATTTTTTACGGATATAATAATAATGCAATTGGACCATTTTGGCTAAACCATCAGCAAACTTGGACAAAATTGACAACCAATTTCACGCCCAAACAAGTCGATATTGAGCCTTTGGATTGGCAAGAGCAACAGTCCATACAAAGCATTAGACCAAGTAGAAAAAATGCACACATAATAGGACACCAAGAGAGTAAACAAGAGAAGCAGACCAAAACATAAAGAAAGGAAGCTACAACCAGGCGAGAAACATATCAAAACGCTGAAATCCAAGCCTGGCAAGACCATCCACGTATCCGTTTGCATCACGACGAGTGTGAACAAGATGCATCAATATGCTGCTTGAAAGACGTTGGAATACATAATGACCCAAACTTTCATTTTAGTAACCCCAACCTAAGAACACACAAAGTAACATTAAATATTAAGGGGACAAGCTATATATAACTACAAAGGGAGCATTAAAGGTACCGTTGTTGCATTATGTAAGCAAACACATACTTCCTATATTGTTACATGACAAAAGGGAAGGAAATATCAATAAATAAATATACAAGTGCTGAGTTGATGATGATAAAGAAATTATAATTGAAAGGGATATGCTAAAGTTGAACTCTTAAACAAAAATGTTTTACTAATATATAATAGAAAGTGAATGGCAAAAAATCAAAAGCAAAAGCAAAAGCAACTAAGAACATAGGATAATCCCATTCTTAAACCATCTGTTGAAGACGGACAAATGAGACAAAGAAAGAAAAGCACCAAAAAAACATCGCCATGCTTCATATTAAAAAGACTCCATTTTTTGTGCTAAAATTACAAAGCCAATTTGATTATTAGCATTGTCAACAACTTTTATCAAATATCATCCTCAAAGAAACATGGCATAGAAACATAACATTAATTGTAACCATAGAGAAGAAAAAAAAATGTAACTATATATTAGTGACATGAGAGTGAAAAGAACCTTCTAATTGTCCGCAATTTTCAAGGATAGGGTTCTCTCCTCTTAGCTTCAGTGGATACACTGTTGCATCGGTGCTTTGCTAAATGCTTTTTTCAATAACAAAAAAGAAATTGTGAAACATGAAAACTGTTGAGGCAATTCTTGATCTTCAGCTTTTATTTTCTGTCGTTGGTTGTTTTCCATCAAGATTTGATCTTTGATAAGTTAATATAGTGCTAAAAACCAATGATGTTTGATATGAACCGAATCAGCCGGTTGCATCAGATCGAGAATTGACTGAAAATCTGGAGTGGAACCATAGACCGGAAATTGGAAATTTTGGGCTTCAAGCTGTGTCAAGTTGAAAAAGCAGCCCAACTTTACTTGTTCTTAATTCAGCCCAAAAGGAAGAGAACAAATAAGTTAAAAATAATTAAGAAAAAACTGAAAAAGACAAAAAGTAAAAAAAAAAAAGTAAAAACCTAAACTAATTCGTTTCTTAAATCTCTCATCTCATTTCTTATATATTTTTTTTTTACTCCATATTAGGGTTTTGGACATATTTTAGTTAGTTTTAAAATCTCAAGTCTATCATTTCAATTTTTTTTAATAGTAAATTGATTGATTCCGTCAAATCAATTAAAATGAAAGTTGATGGTCTAACTAATTTAATTACGGATCCGATTCTCAAAACTTCATTGAAAAAAAAAAAAATCAAACATCACAAATTTAAAGATGGAATGTTCTAAAAATTACATCTAATTGCATTAACTTGACTCAGAAAAAGAAATATTAATTGTTATGATAGTAGTATAGTAACATGTTTAAAGACATCTAAGAAAAAAAAAAGTTATGGGTATATTTAGATTTGATCATGTGGGAGGGATTGGATAAAATATAGGTTTAGAAAATGGCCTTCGGAGAAGAAACAATGCCCTTTTTTTAAATGGCTCGGGCCTCATATAAGCTTTTTGGCCTGTGGCTCAACCTGATCCCAATTTGCAAAAAAAATAAAAATAAAAAACACTATGTTGCTTTTGCTTTTATTTTCACTATTTTTTCTATTATTTTGTCATTGTTTTGGCATCATTTTGCTATTACATTACTATTATTTTGTTGTTATTGTTTAAATATTGTATAACTTTTGTTTTATTGTTAATTTTACTATTATTTTAGAGTTATTTGTTTGCTAAGTTACACCTATCTTAGTGTTATTTAAAGTATAAATATTTTTTAAAATTTATTTTTAATTTTTTGGGAAACACTTATTTTAATATTTTTAGTGTATTTGATGTATTATATTTTTAAATTTTTTTATATAAAAATAATAATATAAAAAATTGTAATACAACCAAATCAGATTTTAGTATTTTTATCCGGATTGATCTTGAACAAAATTTTAAGCTCATTTTTCGAATCAAGCCAGGCACGAGCCTAAAATTCTATTGAGGCCTGATCTGTCCATGATCACCTCTAAATCTATTGATCTGTTGTGTGTTGTGGGTTATTTATAGTATAAATTACTTGTCCATTGCAAATATGAACTGCACATATAATTTATTCTATACCTCAAATTGAACCTGTTTCGAATAGGGCCATTAATGAATCTACAATTTACATTCTTTCAAATTCACTTCCTGCATGGAGGGTTAAAATATATATATAGAGAGTAAAGTTGAAACCTGGATTCAATGGCAATCAACTAAAATGCAATGACGATATTAATTTTTCATGTTCAAACCTAAGCATATGAATTATGGGGTTGGCAACTTGCTAAACTCGATGGAAAGAGAAGTGGGCAACGTATAGCCATCATATATACTAAAGAATGTTCAATTTCAACTTTGTATGCATGCATTATTACATTTATTGGAACAACATACTGAAGAACAAGAATAATTGAGGAAAGAAGTCTTTTAACCGATTGTCAATATTGTTGACTAAATCAAATGTCGTCCACCACATGTTTTTAAACTTAAAAACACATCAACTACATTTTACTATTGCCTAAATCCAATTCAATAAAAGCCAAACCAAAATGTTGTAATTCAAATACGTTTTCTAATTTCTTGAATTCCTGCTACTGTTTATAAGCATATCTTGGTAATGAAAATAGGAACTCGATCTATAAACCGCCCAAAACATACATACATATCGAACCAAATGGCTACAAAGTGAAGATACTGATATGAGACAACACTGTCGCATGGTTTACGTGCATGGGTAAAATGTAAATAAATAAAAAATGATATATGATGAGTTTTGATGTTTAGTTAAATGGTGCGCACCATCATTAGTAATACGGTGCGTTTCTTTGGTTGTTTTTATTTCTGTTTTTGTTTGTTGTTATTAGATGGGTAGTTTTGACAGCTGGGTACTAGAGTTGTACTAGTTGCTACTGTTACTTAAGGAAAGGGACGTGTATACAGTGGCCATACCAGAAAATTAAGCTTTATTCTGATGTTCTCTCTCATCTCTTTTTAATTCTCTCTCTTTCCCTCCCCCTCTTTTTTCGTATCTTTTTATCTCTGTCTTGACAACACGCAACAAGGGTATCAAAGCTACAGTCAGTCTGTTAAGATTACAACAGAATGAAGAAGAAATTGATATTATTTCAAGAAGAGATACATCAAAAAGATACTCTTTCTTTGCATACTTGTGCATGCTTATGTAGATAAGCATGCACCCTATAACTGCTGATAACAACTAACAGAAATAACAGCTAACCATTATTATTAACCAACAACCTTAACAGACGTCAGTTACTAAATCGACTATCATTCTAACATTCTCCTAGCTTCTTTGATGTTTGAACATTTGTTAGTATCATTTTTCTTGAGAACTCTAAGAGCTTGTCGAAACGATTCAAACTGTTTAGGTTTAATGGGCTTAGTAAGAACATCAGCGACTTGATCTGATGAAGGGACAAAGTTTACTTGTAAAGTTCCAGCTAGAACCTTCTCTCGAACAAAGTGGTGATCTATCTCTACATGCTTCATTCGAGCATGATGTGTGGGATTTGCTGCTATGGAAACTATAGACGCATTATCGCACCAAACCACAGGCGTCGAATAACCTGACACACCAATTTCATCTGTCAGCTGCTTAACCCACAGAAGCTCCGATACACAGTTGGCGAGACTCTGATATTCAGCTTCAGAGGAAGATCTGGACACAACACTTTGCTTCTTGGAACACCATGCAATAGGATTTGGCCCTAGGTATACAACGTATGTAACAGCCCGATTTAGGGGCTAGTCGGAACAGTGATTTCGGAATCACTAATTCGAGGTTAGAGAAAATTATTTTCATGCTATTTTATGTGTTATAAAATGTTTATAATGATGCATGAAAATTTTGGTGCCTTAATTTTAGCGAATTCTAGCTAAATTGTGAAAAATGATTAAATCGCATAAAGTGCGAAAGTTCTATTTTATTTGCTAGAGGCGCCAAATAGCTATAGTTTATAAATTAGAGGTCCCAAATGTGTAATTAGGCCATGGGAATTAGCTTGGTCGGTCAAAGGAAGACAAAGGGGACAAGGGCATTAAATGTTGTCATGTTAGGTAATTAAAAAGAAATAAAATAAGATAAAATAAGCAAAAAGCTATCATCTTTTTATTTCTTCTCTTCTTCCACCGAAAATACCAACAAGAATGGGGGTTTTTGAAGCTCAAAATTTCAGCAAGCATTTCTCCTCACAAGTAAGTGATTTTGATGATCTTTCTTAATAAAAATTGTATTTTTTGGAGTCCCCAAAGCTTAAGATAGCTAATGGGGGGACTATTTTGTAACATGGTTGAAAGTCTAAGGACTTGCCATGAGAGATTTATGCTGGTTGCTGATTTTTTATGGAAGGAAATGAATGATAGGATGATGAGAAACAACTTTTGTGAAAGGTGTTGTCATGAAAACACCTAATTGAGACTAAAATGTAAAAGTTATAATTTGTTCATTAAGGCATGAAATAGTTGGAATTGTGGATAGTTGTAAGAGGATTAAATGTTCAGCTAGGCTTTTTTAACAAGAAAATTTGATGAAAAATTTATTTACGAGCCTAGGGGCAAAACAATAAATTTGCCAAAGTGTAAGGGCAAAATAGTCATTTTTGCCTAAAGTGTAGATTATGGTGTATTATGATTTATAAGTGATTAAATCAGTAAATTCCATTGTTCTAGATCAAAGAAACAAGTTTCGAACCTAGAATGGATGAAAAGAGAAATGTGGGCAAAAAGTCTCTTTTCGGCCCTTTCGACATCGAGGTAAGTTCATGTGTGAATGTGGTAATTATGTATGAGTTAATTTAGTATTCCAATGTTGTATGGAATGTATATTTGCTCTATGAATGTATGAAATATCTTTTAATGAGATGTCAAAAGAATTAAATTTGGGAGTAATGGGAAATGTATATAGTATGATATGATGATAGTTATAATCTCGTGTAAGACCATATTGGAATATGGCCTCGGTGTAAGAATTCGTATAAGACCATGTCAGGGACATGGCATCAATATGTTAAAATAAGTAAGACCCTATTAGAGTATGATGTCAATGTGACACTATTTGTATGAGACTCAATAGTGTTATCTAACAATTTGAGATGAATTCAGTATATGATGAACCTCTAGTAGGTTATGTGTAATCGATACACCTTAGTTGTATGAGATAGATTTATTAATGCATTGTATGAATGCGAACGAGAATCATAGAAAGTTAAGTAAGAATAGAAATGTGTGAGGATGTTCTCGGTTGAACATTTGAAATAGAGATATACATGTGGGTTACTATCCATGAATGTAAAATAACGGTGAGCTATGTGCGATATCACCTTATTGATGTTAATGATGGGCTAAGCGCGATACCATCAATTATATTGTTATCGGTGGGCTATGTGCGTTACCACCTGATTAATTAGTAATCGATGGGCTGTGTACGATACCATCGCTTATAAATGATTGGTGAGCTAAGTGCGAAATCACCATAAGTATAAATGATTGGTAAGCTAAGTGCGAAATCACCATAAGTGTAAACGATTGGTGGGCTGTGTGCGATACCACTTTATTAGAGATTCAATGGTGGGCTAAGTGCGAAACCACCGAGAGATTAGTAGTATGAGTGACTCATTGAAAATGCTTGATATGTTGTTTTATATGATCATGTGGTGATCAGTGCAGGAATGTGTACTAATTAAACGAGCAATTGGCTTGTGGCATGGTAAGAATGTGGTAAGAGATAGAATGAGTAAGCTTCAAAAGTGGTTGAGTAAGTAACCATGAGTTTATGAGAAAATTCATTATAATACCTTGTAGTCATGAATTTTCAATGAATATTAGAAATTGTCAGTTATATACAGATAAACTTACTAAGCATATTTGCTTACTCCTTTCCTCTTTCCTATCCATTATAGGTTTTTAACTAGCTCGGGTTGGAGGCTGTCGGAGATGTTTTCACACTATCGAGTAGACTCCTGGTATGGTGTTTCAAGTTCTTTTGTGTCATGGCATGTATAGGGATTCTTTTAAGGTTGATAAAGTTCTAATTGATGTAGCCAAGTTGTGTTGGCTTAAGAGAATTTATAATTTGGTTGTGTACAGCCATACATGATGGCTTAAGTTGTTTGTAATTGTATTGGATATAGTTCTCCCTAGTGCATGGGATGAAGGCTTTATTTCTTCTATGATTAAATATCTTTAATAAAAGAGTTATATTGAAGCTATGTGAAATTATGTGATGATATATGAATGTATGCAAATGAGAGTAGTAAAAGGCTTGGTAGATAGCCTCTAACTGCCCACACGGATAGACACACGAGCGTGTGTCTAGGTCGTGTGTCCCATGCACTTTAGTGTCTTAAGTCAGAATAGACCACGGGCTAACCACATGGCCATTTGTTCAGGCCATGTGAGACACACGGTTAGCACATGGGCATGTACTTCAGACCGTGTGAATAAGTCAGTATATCAAAGGATGACACACGGGCTAGGGCCACGGGCATGTCAAGGCCGTGTGTAATTTGTCAGTATCCACCAAGGGTGGGAGACACGGGCATGTCTTAGGGATACACGTGCATGTCCCGAGTTACACGGGCGTGTGACCCTTGTTTCGAGAGAAAGTTTCCAGATGAGTTTCGAAAGTTTCGAGACGAAAGTCTGAGGTCTCGTAGGCCCATGAAATGTATGATTTGACTAAGAAAGAGAAGTTTTTAATTTAGAACGAAATTTTATAGTCCGTAAGTACATGTTTAAGAAAGTTCAAGCATAGTAATGTCTCGTATCAGGTCTTAGCCTCGGACTCGGGCATGGGGTGTTACAACGTACCCTGTAGTGGAGCGTCGATCTTCAATAGACGAGGACCAATCAGCATCTGAGTAACACACAAGTTCAACTCATCCTTTGGTTGAACACAAGCCATGATCAACAGTCCCAACAAGATACCTTAGCACTCGTTTTACTGCTCGTCAATGCATTTCACTCGGAAGGTTCACATACTGACTCAACTTATTCACGCAAAAGGACAACTCTGGACGTGCGATGCACAAGTATTGAAGCATCCCTATGGTACTGCGATATAAATGGACGTTAGTGAATGGAGGGCTGCCGTCAGAAGCGGTCAGTTTTGGTGTGTTAACCATAGTTGTTGGTGTAGCTGCAGCTCCTTCCATTGTAGTTTTAGCAAGGATTTCTAAAATATATTTCTTCTGACTCAGGAACAGCCCTAAAGGTGTGTGCTGTGAAAATTTACTGTGAAGCTCAGTTGCCCCATGTCCTTGAGGGAAAATTTACTGTGAAGCTGTTGAACCACACTATTTAACTTATCATTCGAACTGCCTGTTATTACAATATCATCGACAAATACCATAAGTAGCACCACATTCTCAAATGATGTTTGAATAAATAATGAGGGATCAGCCTTGGAAGCATTAAAATTTAACCAAGTGATTAGATACTACTTGAGACTATGGAACCACGCTCGATGTGCTTGGCGCAAACCATAAAGCGCTTTGTTTAGCTTGCAAACTAGTCGCTGGCCATTGGCACTTGGAACCTCAAAACCAGGTGGTTGTTCCATGTATATATCTTCTGTCAAATCGCCATTGAGGAAGGCGTTATTAACATTGATCTGTCGCAAAGACCATCCCTTCATAACAACAATAGCAAGAACAACTCGAATGGTTGTTGCCCGAACCACTGGGCTGAACGTGTCATGGAAAATCAAGTCTAGCATGTTGAGAAAAACCCTTGGCAACTACACGAGCTTTATACCTATCCACAGTTCCATCGACTTTCTTTTTTACCTTAAAAATCCATTTGCACCCAACAGCCCTTCGGTTAATAGGAAGAAAGCAGAGATGCCATGTGTTGTTTTTAAGAAGAGCCTGTAACTCACTATGGACTGCTGCTAGCCAACACTCGCTCTTCATAGCTTCGTGAATATTCGTAGGGGTATCACTTGGTAACTAGTCTGCCTTGGTTAAATATGCCTTTAGTTTAAATACACCTGCTTTGTTACATTGATCATGGCATTAGAATTGAGCTGAGTGTCAGTTGAGGGCAGGAGGTTGGTGCGTAGTAGGTGGTGAAACAGTAGGTAAAGGTGATGGTGTAGTAGCTATCTGAGAGGGAGTGGGATGAACCAAAGGTGTAGTTGACCTAGAGGAGTGGCCAAAGGTGTGGGACTATTTGTTGGTGATCTAGGTAGCTCACTGTGTACTGACGTGATGGTAGAAAGAGGGGTAGAGGCCATGACAAGTAACTTAGAGCTTGATTGAGAAGTGGTAGTAATGGGATTAGACTTGACGTTGACATTTTGGAAGGGAAAGAGGACTCATGAAACGTAACATGCCGAGATATATATACTTTGCCATGATATCTTGACAACGATAGCCTTTATATAAGGTGAGTAACCTAAAAATGTACAGGGTGTGGAGCGAAACTGAAGCTTGTGGGTGTTATGTGGTCTGAGATTTGGAAAACACAAGCAGCCAAAGACTCGAAGGAAAGAATAGTTTGGTTGAGTTTGAAATAGTTTCTCGTAAGGTGACACATTACCTATAGGAGAGGAAGGCAATCTGTTTATCAAGTAGACAGCACTGCTAAAGGCATCGTTCCAGTAGCACAATGGCATAGAAGCATGAGCAAGCATGGACAGACCTGCTTCCACGATCTGCCTATGTTTCCTTTCAACTAATCCATTTTGCTCCGAACTATATGGACATGTAACTCTCTATTGAATGCCATCTTGAGTCAAATAGGTTCACAAAGCCTGAAACTCACCACCCCCATTGGTTTGTAGTGCTAGAAGCTTGCAGCCAAGAGTCCGTTCTGCCTGCTTATGAAAACTCATGAACATATGAATAACATTTGATTTTCTTCTTAAGAAATATAGTTACGTATATCTACTGTAAGCATCAGTAAAGGCAACATAATAATGAAAACCATTAGAAGAAATCGGAGCAGGACCCCAGACATCCGCAACTACTAGTTGTAAGGGTTTATTGTATTTAGTTATAGACTTAGAGAATAGTAACTTGTGTTCTTTGTCTAAGTGACAGGCAACACAGTTGATAGAAGCTGTAGAACCAAAAATCTATATTACAACGATGTAATGCTTTTTTGAGTATAGCATTACAAGGATGTCCAGTCTAGAATGCCATAGACTGAGAAGAAGAGAAGCAGTAGTAGCAAAGCACCGGGCTGAATGAGAACCAACTGCATGGGACGAGTGAGATGAGTCAAGCTTGTACAGACCGTTTTGCATAGACCCTCGAAGCAGAATCTTATTAGTTTGAAGATCACGAACTTGACACTGTGTAGGAAAGAACTCAAATATTACCTTGTTATCCTTTGTGAAATTTGGATACAAAGAGTAAATTTTTTGTTATCCCAGGTATAAACAGTAGTGACTTCATTAATAAAGGTCTTAACCGAGTAAGTAGAGAAGATTGTCCAGTTGACCTGATAGGGAGAGCATTACCATTGCCCATATACACCTTACATGAGCCATTATATGAGGCACTATCAGACAGTAAAGTAGAAGAGTGGGTGAGATGATGTGATGATCCGGAATCTGGATACCATGCGTTATCATCAACGGTTTCACGTGTAGCAAGGAGAGCTTAAGGAAGGGTTGGCGAGTGAGAAGATGTTGAGCCTAAAATAGGTGCATAAACATGCCGCATAGAATTAACAGTAAAAGGATTAGCCCAAGCATGTGGATGAGCTTGAGGAGCAAACCAACTTTGTTGGGGGTAAATAGGCATAACGGGAAAAGAAGGCGACACCCAAGGATCAAACGAAGCACTATTGCCAGCCATGCAGACGTTGGCTTGAGGAGAGGGAGGAGATCTATAGCCTGTGCTCTTACAGGTGGTATCAAATTGATAATAGCATCGATCAACAAGATGACCAGCTTTCCCACATATTGACACTGGAAGCGAAAGTTAAAGGAGCGCCCGCCCCCACAACCACGACTGTTGGAGGATGGTCGATAAGTTGGTGCGGAGATACTTTTATCTTCAGAGACAATAGGTTGTTGAGTGAACATGTTTGCAGAACTAGGAGCATCAAGTATAGTAAGCTGTTGACGAGCTTCAACGTCAAGTAACATAGTAGTAACACCCTAGACACTGTAAGGCACTAGGCTGGCAATGATAATTGTAAGAATCGACTCATACTCGAACGATAAGCCATTAAGAATATCTGTAACATGTTCACGCTCACTAATAACCTCCCCACAGCTAGCAAGACTATCACAATATCCTTTGATTTTCATCAAGAATTCTTTCATGGAAAGATCAGCTTTTCGCTGAGAATGCAATGCTCTTCTATAAAACATTAACTGAGAAGTGGTCTTGCTACCAAACAAACTAACAAGAGCATTCCAAATTTGAAGACTTGTACCCAGGCCAATGAGGTGAGGAAGAATAGAAGGACTCACCGAGGACAATAACCATGAGGCCAAAGCACTATCTTGCTGTTCAAAACGAGTAAACTCAGGGTTTTCTTGTGAGACCCCAGCATCATTAAGAATGGATTGAGGAGGAGGAACAAACCGCTGATCAATATATTTTTGAAGCTTAAACGTTTTGATGGCAGGAAGAATCTACTGATGCCACAACAAGTAATTGTTGTCATCAAAAAGCACACTGACCTTCTTGGTGGAGAAGAATTGACTGTCAACTACTTCATCTTGAAGGGCGGACGACATTGCTAGTGCAATTGATTGTGCAGCAGATGGGCTGGAGGGCAAACTCATGAGCAACTAATCCAGGACGGAATAGACATCTGATACCATGTTAAGATTACAACAGACTGAAGAAGAAACTAATATTATTTCAAGAAGAGATACATAAAAAAAGATACTCCTTCTGTGCATACTTGTGCATACTTATATAGAGAAGCATGCAACCTATAACTGCTGATAACAACTAACAGAAATAATAGCTAACTATTATTATTAACCAACAACCTTAACAGACGTCAGTTACTAAATCAACTATCATTCTAACACAGTCCTCATGGTAGGTGAAGACATCACTACCAGGCTTTAGGAAAACATCGATCAATTGTAGCAAGACATGGTGCAACTTCAAACTAAAATATCTCAATAGGATGGCTGGTTGGAGAATAGCATGAAGGAGCTGTGTAAAGATAATCGCGGAGAAATCAAGTTAGAGCTGCAAGGGCTCTTTGAACAGTATTTGGGTAGTTTCACTGCCACTTTGGTCGTTGCTGCTCCTGTAGGTCTAACTCAAGACCGTGACAAGGGCATGTTGGGCAGCTCTCCTACAAGGTTTCCTTTGCAAGATGCACCTTTATTATCGCCTAACATGAACATGGAGAATGTAACTCGAGGTGGACAGTGGGATGAGTCAGTGTGTTCTCATCGGTTAGGATGCTCAAGATTCGATGGAATGGACTACCAGTGATAGTGCACAAAGTTGGAACAATTCTTTGAAGCCGAAGGGGTTCTTGACCATGCCAAGCTGCACATGGTGATGCTCTAGTTGGAGGGCAAAGCGTTGGACTGACATCATTTTTTTCCTAAAGGCAAGGGGGTCTTCATGTGTTAACATTGGAAGCTTCTGCTCAAGGATTGCGAGAACGATTTGGCTCGACTTTCTTTCAAGACCTGATGGCTGAACTAGTCTCTCTTAAGTAGCAAAGGTCGATTGACCACTTTCATGATGTGTTTATGAGTTTACTAAACCAACTCTAGCTGCCTGGGTTCTACGTATTGAGTATTTTCACCAACAATCTCAAACTTAGTTGAGGTAATATTTAATATTGTTTAAGCCCAAGAACTTAGTTGAAGGGTATCTAATGGTACAACATGTGGAAACTATCTTGGCTACTTCCATGAAGAAAGGGGTTTCTATCGGATCGGGAGGACAAGCTAGACTGAAAACTTTCTTACCAACTGCTAAGATCGAGTCCACTTTTATTTTGAACCAAGGTCCTTATGTTAATACGAGTTCCACTACCAATGTTGGGCCATCGAGACAAAAATATCCCACTAAGGCTCTCTCTCAAGTTGAGAGGGACGACCACCAGATGCAAGGGCGTTGTTGCTGGTATGGGGCAATATATACTATTGGTCTCAACTTTACCAACTATTGTTAGAACCAATGGATGATGGGGTATCAGAGGAATTCCAAGTTCCAAGACTGTCCAGAGGTGTTAGAGTAACCGACTCAAGAAAAAGATACAAACTTAGCACCCGTACTGTCTTTCCATGCTATGCATGGCTCTCAAAGGACAAAAACCATGCGGATTGGAGTGCACTTTGGGTCATTGGCAACAATCATACTTATTGACTCTAGAAATACCCATAACTTTATGAATGTTCAACTAGTAATAAACCTGAAGTTACATGTCGACCACTCTTCCTCTCTAAGGGTAACTATTGCCAATGGTAGGGTTATCATGATTCAAGGTCACTATAAGGGAGTCACTTAGGCTACTCAGAATCATACCTTCACTACAGACTTCATGGTTTTGCCCTTATGTGGATGCGATTTTGTTTTAGCATTCAATGGCTACACGCCTTGGGACCTATAATATGGGACTTTTCTTCACTTACCATGCAATTTTAGCATCAAGACAAGACATGCACCCTTCAAGGTATACAAATCGGAGCTCTACTTATTATATTAGGTTCTACAGTCCATAAACATTTCCCACTTGGATCCGGCATGCTGCTTATAGTTTCAGCCCAACAAGTTGTTGTGATAGACCCTACTCACGACCATCCAAAAGACTTGCAGCTACTCTTAGATGAATACACGAATGTTTTCAAGGTCCCTTCTGGCTTACCTTTGGTGAAGCTTCATGACCATCACATCCATCTCAAAGATGAAAAGACCATAGTGCTTTTTCGACCTTGTCAATATCTCAGCCTCTAGATGGAGGAAATTGAGAAACTGGTGCATAAGATGCTCGAGGCTGACATTATTCGAAACAACAACAACCCTTTTACTTCTCCAGTCGTTATGGTCCATAAGAAAGATGAAAATTGTCATCTCTACATGGACTATCAACAACTCAACCAAATGATGATTAAAGAAAAATACCTCATTCTAATTATTGAAGAGCTCTTTGACCAACTGGGTCAAGTTATAACACCCCAAACCAGGCCCAAACACCATGACCGGATCTGGTATGTTACTAAGAAAATTCTTGGAAAACATATCGTATTTTTAGAAAATATTTTTCTGAAGTTTATCCTTTTATTTGAGAAAAAATAAATAGTTGATAGTTTAAATAAAATATGTCTTAGTTCAATTAAAATAAAAATTTAAATAACTAAAAGTAATAAAAGCCCATAATAAAACAAAATATAAACTAGTGGCCCATGGCCTTATTACAACGAGATTTAAAACCCATTAAAAAATATAAAATAATAAACTAGAGTCTTTTTGCTGAATCCAAATGTTCTTTTGCATGGCCACCTTACGCTCCTCTCTAGCCAGGTCCGATGCACTAAGTGCTACCTGAAATATTAATTAATTGGTTGAGTCGCGAGACTCAGTGTGCAACCCTCATGCACCATTAGATTTGGGCCTTAGCCTCATAAAACAAAATAAACAGTTTAATATACATAATAAAAATTAATATGCAAGCCCAACCCAAATCCTAGTTTTCCATCCACGCACGCCTCGCATCCACCATTCACACCATTGGGGATTTCTACAATCAACCCACACAGCTACACACCATGATGGCAGTCATGCTGCTCATCCACATATGATGGCCGAAGCCCTTATAACATATAATGGCCGAAGCCCGTATAACATTTAATGGCCGAAGCCCGTATAACAGTTCACAGCATTAGCCGCTACGTCAGATCACGGTAAAAACCGCTACACATATAACGTATAACTTCCTCCTTTCATCAACCCAACCCATGCAATCACATACAAGAATTTTACTTATAACATTTAAACAAATTATTTACTAACCTGGTGATCTACTTTTACCCTCATTGGGCTTTCATCAATAAACCGAGATGTTGACAATTATCAAAACATATAAATCTTATGATCATGCGTGTTATGATTAGATCTAGATGGTGGGGAAGTATTACACACCTGATAACGCGAAATCTACTATCCTTAGTGTAAAGCCTTGCTCAAAAGCCAGAAAAATTGCGAAAATAGGCCTCTCCTTGAAATCTCGAAAGTAACACGATTCTATAACTTAGAGATCTATGCGATTGGCCTCCTTCTTCAAATCCCGGAATGCCGAAAAGAAGAGTGAAATAAGAGATTAGTTTCTAATAGCCATTTGACTAAGGACTTCGAAAAGCCGAAAGAACAATGAATTCCCGAAATCAATACTTACCTATTGTTTCCTTCAGATATTGGCACAAGCAGACTCCATTAAAGAAGATTCGGCAACTTCAGAAGGTGAAATCCTAGGGATTTTGGCTTTTGGAAGAACAAAGGATTTTAAAAGATAAGCAAAGGATGGATAGAAAGATTCGGCCAAAGAGAAGAGAAAAAGAATGGTGGTTTTCGACTTTTGAGAGGAAGAAGATGAGAAAAGAAAATAAAAGAGAGGCTTCAAAATTTCGGCACACCTCCTATTTATATAGAAAACCGATTCCTCCCTTTAGCAGAGATTGATTTTTGGCCAACACTGCCACACATGATAGCTCCTATCCCTTTTCCCTTATCTTAATCTGTTATCTTCTCAAAAATAGCCTTTATCTGCTTATTATCCTTAAAGACTAAATCCCTAAAAGATAGCCTTTATCTGCTTATTATCCTTAAAGACTAAATCCCTAAATAATAGCCTTTATCTGCTTATTATCCACATAAAATAAATATAATAAAATTCCCAAAAAAATAGCCTTGTGTCGTCCCCCCTTACCCATTTAAGTGCCGAATTTTAGCCCTAAAAACTTGGGCTTCAAACTGCCAAAATTTGGGCCTTCCTCATGTTCTAGTGACGCCACTTATAGCTCACCTTACTGTGCCCCTAGTTGCTGGGCCACGAGCCCAATATGTCAATTAAACTACTACAACTTCAATTTAAGCCCTCAGAGTGTCTAAACAAAATATTTAAAACAAGGCCTCAGCCCAATTTGAGCCCCAATTGTACCTGAAATTCTCAAATTAATATTTTAAGCATTCAAACACATAAAATGCACAGACCCAATTATTCAGGATGTTACACAAGTTGCCTTCTTTTCAAAACCAGACTTGCGTTTTAGGTACCATCAGATTCGAATGAAGGATCGAAACATTTTGAAGACCACATTTCAGACACATGAGGGCCACTACAAATTTTTAGTCATGCCCTTTGGCCTGACAAATGCACCAGCTACCTTTCAAGCCTTGATGAACACTATCTTCAAACCATTTTTTTGGAAATCAGTGTTGGTTTTCTTTGACGATGTACTTGTTTATTCATTTATTTGGAATGAGCATCTCAACCATTTCTGAGCAGTGTTGCAACAACTCTAGGAATATCACCTATACGTTAAGCAATCGAAATGTAGCTTTGGGGTATTCGAGATAAAAAAAATTAGGCCATTTGATCTTCAAGGGATCTATATCCATGGATTTTACCAAGGTAGCTTCTATAATGAATTGACCAAGACCTACATCTCTTAAGGAGTTAAGAGGGTTTCTTGGACTACCCGACCATTACAAGCACTTCATCAAGCATTATGGTATTCTGGCTGTTGACCAAGTTGCTAAAAAAAGATAATGGGTGACAATGGCCATTAGAGGCTGAAACAACTTTCTTTCACCTTAAACAGGCTCTTTGTACAGAATTGGATTTGACTTTTCCTAACTTCCAATTGGAATTTTGTGTGAACACAAACGCTAGTGGGGTAGATGTTGGTGTTGTGCTCCATCAACAAGGGAAGTTTTTGGCATTTTTTTGTAACAGCCCGGCATTAGCTAAATTGGAACAGTAGTTTTGGAACCACAAATCTGAGGTCAAAATTTTTTTAATATTATTTTATGTGTTTAGAGCATGAAAGCATGAATGTGTGAAATTTTCGTGAGTTAATTTTAGCGATTGAATGCTAAATTTGATAAAAGGACTAAATCGCATAAAATGCAAAAGTTGCATTCTATTTGTTAAAGGCACTATTTAACTATGAAATTTAAATGTGGAGGTCCTTATACTGTTATTAAACCATTGATAGTGGAGATGGACATAAATGGCCTTGAATTATGTGATTTATAATGTTTTAACTAAAGGATAAAATGGTAATTAGTGAATTAAATTATATTAAATAAAATAAAAATAATTTTATGCTTAATTTTCATCTTTTTCAATCGAAATAAGAAAGAAAATAAGGATTTTGGAAGCTTTGAGGGTTTGGCCATTGTTGTTCAAGCATGTAAGTCCGTTTTAGCTTAATTTTTTATGATTTTTATGTTTTTGTAATCGTTGCATCTAATACTAGCTAGCCTGTACCTCTGATTTCAAAAATGTTATGCATTATGTGAGTTGCCATTGATGAATATATGTGTTTTTGAATGTTTAATGTTGGAATATGAAAGTTTGGTGATAGATAGTTTTATAAGGTGATTTTTAGTGAAAATGCATAATTGGGATTAAATTGTGAAATGTGTGAATAAATGGAAAATTTGGGCTGCTAGGGGCACTACAGAAATTCGGCTAGCCTAGGAAGGTACTAAATTGCATAAATTTTGTATATTTGTGAAATAGGGACTAAATTGAATAAATGTGGAACTTTAGGGGCTAAAATGTAACACTGCCCAAATATATGTTTGTGGACTAAATTGAGTGATTTGATGAATAAATGAGTTAATTTTGAATGTATATAGATCAAGAATGAAAGAAATCGAACTTAGATCGGGGAAAATCAAAGGTTATCGAATAGTTGATCCAGTCCATTCATCCCTAATACGAGGTAAGTTCATATGCAAATAAATGTCTTTAAATTGAATTATATATGTTTAATTGTCATTGAACTGCTATGAATGTTGAATTATTAAATACGAGCAAGAATCGACAGGGTTACAATATCTGAAAGTCTCGTACGAACCTTTGTAATAGTATAGGATACAAATGTCATGACATTAGGATTACCGAGATGTGATTACATGTAAGACCATGTCTGGGACATTGGCATCGTTATATGATTCGTATAAGACCCTGTCTGGGACAGTGGCATTGATAGGTGATAACATGTAAGACCATATCCGGGATATGGCATTGTGCGAGTTATATGTGATTTTTGAGTATCCTTAACGATTCCGAATGGTTCAATGGGCAAAGTCAAGTCGAGAAAGAATGTGTGAATGAGTTAAGTGACTCATGTATGTATGAGATTCATACGAGTATTGAAAAGGGAAGTATTTGATGAATTCACTTATGATTTTGAATATGTGTTCAATGGGAAAGGTTTTTGAGTTTTTTATTGCTTATTCATGATTTGCCTATTAATGAAAATGATATTGGTTCATATGGTAATTTTATTTGTATATGGCTTACTAAGCTTTTAAAGCTTACTTTGTGTGTTCTTTCCCTGTTTTATAGTTAATCGAAGCTAGCTTAGACTCGGAGATCATTAGGAACATCGTCTCACTATCGATCAACGTGTTGGTACTTTTGATGTTATGTATATATGGTATATGGCATGTATAGGCTAGTGCTAAGATGATATGTTTTGAGTTGTGATTTTAGCCATTAGAGTTGGCTTGTAAGTGATGTACATGTTGGTGTGTATTGGCCAACTAAGTTGGCTTAGTTAATAGTTTTGACTAATTACCAACAATATATCATGGTTGATTTGGTATGATATAGGAATGATGAATTAGTATATTTTGTGGCATGAATTAGTTGATAAAATGATGAGAAAAATGCGTAAAGAAGATAGGTGAAATTGTTGGTAATGACATATTGTTTTGGTATGTTTATGGTTATAATTTGAGTAGTGAAATGGTTGAAGATGAAATAGCATGATTTGTATATGAATTGGCATGTTTTGGTTGCCTATAAATGAGTTGAAACGGTATTATTTTGGTTGTTTAGATGAGCATGAGAAAAGGTGGCAAATTGGTCTTGCAAATGGCCTATTCTTGTCCACACGAGCAGAGATAGGGGCGTGTCTCTCAGCCGTGTGCGACACACAGTCATAATATACGGCCGTGTGTCCCCTGGTGTTGAAATTGAATTGAAGTCAGTATGCTCCACATGGCCTCACACATGGGCGTGTGACGGCCGTGTAGCACAAGTCAGTATACCCCCTAAATGGCACACAGCCTAGCACACGGGCGTGTGACTTGGCCGTGTTGCATAAGTCAGTATACGTTACAAGATTGGCACGGCCTAACACACAGCCGGACACACGAGCATGTGTGGTCATTTCGAAGGACACACGGGCTAGACATACAGGCGTGTGGCCAGCCGTGTGACCCAAGTCAGTATGTATGCTCTGTTTTCACACAGCCTGAGACACGAGCGTGTCTGGAGCCATGTGAGGCACACGGCCTGTTAACACGGGTTTGTGACCCTTATATGTTTGAATTTTTTTTTAAGTTTCCAAAATTTTTATAAGTTATCGGTTTAGTCCCAAACCACTTCTAAAGCATGTTTAAGGCCTTGTAGGCCCTTATAAGGGATAATGTGATTATGATTGAATGGTGTTTGAGAATGGATGCATAAATGTATGTTGTATGTTGTAATTTGATCAGTAATGCCTCGTAACCCTATTCCAGTGATGGATACGGGTTAGGGGTGTTACAATTTTAACAAGGCTTTGGGCGTAAAAAACCAAGATTTGTTTATTAATGACAAAGAAATGTTGACAGTCCTACTTGCTGTTAAGAAATGGCACTCATGTTTAGTGGGAAGGAGGTTTCACATACGAACTGACCATCAGAGCTTGTGTTTCCTTCAAGAGAAGCAAGCCATTACACCATACCAATAACAATGGGTAGCCAAAATGCTTACCTACAATTTTGTGGTAAGCTACCGATAGGGGATACACAATGCAACTACTAATGTTTACCAAGACGACCCCATTGACATGGTGAAGAGTACAAGACTCTTAGATGTTGGACCACAAGTTGTACAAAATATGCGTAGTTATCCAATAACAGGTAGCCTTACACCCTATGTATTCTTGGGATGACCATAAATTGCATAGAAAGGGAAAATTGGTTGTTGGGGATGTTGGTGAGCTAATAAAAGAAATTTTTAGGCATTTCTATGAGAGTTCAATTGGGGGCCATTCGGGTACACATGCAACCCGACATCGACTAGCAACCTTGGTTTATTGGAAGGGACTTACCAAGCAAATCAAGCAGTAGGTTCTAGAATTCCCATTTGCCAGCACTGTAAAGCCGATAACTTTGTATACTCGAGCTTACTTCAACCATTAGCCATTCCAAATCGAGCTTGGGCGATGGTCAGTCTGGATTTTATTAGTGGCTTACCATTATCAAATGGGAAGGACACAATCTTTGTTGTGGTTAATCGATTGACAAAATATGGCCACTTTATGTCCTTAACTCATAATTTTACTGACAGCATGATTTCTTATACATATTTGGATAACATTTTTAAATTGTATGGAGTTCCAGAGGTGCTAATATCGGATCATAATAGGATCTTTGTCAGCCAATTTTGCAAGAACTGTTCAAATGACTTGGAACAAAACTCCACATGTCCACAGCTTACCACCCACAAACCAATAAACAAATGGAGGTTTTCAAACGTTGCCTTAAAGGTTATATACATTGTATGATAGGAGAACGACCCAGCGATTGGCATTCATGTCTACCTTTAGAAGAATGGTGGTACACCACTTTCCATTCCGCCATAAAATCCACGCCTTATAAGGCACTATATGGGAAAGAGCCACCTCACCACCTTCCATACCTAGCTGGTCTCTCCAATGTCGACAAAGTAGATCGCAACCTCTAGTGGAGAGAAGCGGCTCGTAAGCTCCTCCAATTCCATCTAAAGAGAGCATAAGCACAAATTAAACAAATGGCAAACAAAAAACAAAGTGACCTCACCTTTCAATAAGGGGATTCCGTATACCGCAAGCTCTAGCTTTATCGGCAAATGATGGTGCACCAAACCACCAACCAAAAGCTTGCCCCCAAGTATTTTGGTTTATTCACGGTGGAAGCCAAGGTAGGAGAGGTGGCATACAAACTTATGTTACCTCCAGGATCTTGCATCCATCCCATATTTCATGTATCACAACTAAAAAAACACATAGGAAAACCCTCTACTCAGCCTCAACTACCTTTGGTAGGAACTGATAGAGCCATGTTAAAGGAACCAGTTCGAGTGTTGGATCACTGCATGGTTAAATAAGGTAATCAAGCTGGAATGGGCTAACACATTTTTGAAAGATGCTACCTACGAGAAGTTGGAAGTCCTATGGCAATAGTTTCCACAATTCGATCCTTGAGGATAAATATCTCTTTGGGAGCAGGGTAATTGATATGGGACAATTCTATTTCATGGTTTACGTGCATGGGTAGAAAGTAAATAAATAAAAATGATGAGTTTTGATGTTTAGTTAAACGATGTGCACCATCGTTAGTAATACAGCGCAATTCTGTGGTTGTTTTATTTCTGCTTTTGTTTGCCAATATTAGTTGGGAAGTTTTGACAACCTGGGTATTAGGGTTGTACCAACTACTACTGTTATTTAAGGAAAGGGACGTGTATACAATGGCCATACAAGAAAATTAAGTTTTATTCTAACTCTCTCTCTCTCTCTCTCTCTCTCTCTCTCTCTCTCTCTCACATCTCTTTCTAATTCTCTCTCTCTCTCTTTCCCTCTCTCTTTTCTTTCGTCTCTCTTTATCTCTATCTCGACAGTACATAAAAGATACAGAGTAGCAGACTAGCAACATACTAGCAATATAATAGCTAAATGACAGTAAATAGTAACAAAACAAAAATAAACAATAGTGAAAAATTTTAGAAAAATTTGAGTTGAGCTTGAGCCAAAAATTTTGCTCGAAGCCCGACCTATTTGAAAAAAACATTAATTTTTATCCAAACTCATTTTTCGAATCTATATTTTTACCCAAACCTTCCCACTTTTCAGGCGAGCCTTTAAACTTAAACAGATAACCTAACCCATGATTTATACACTAAACTATTATTAACTCATTGTATATATATCCAACAGAAACTTAAATTAGGCATATGAATGAAAAACAATGGATGCTTGTTTTCCTACAAAATGTAAAAAAAAATAAGAATATAATAGATGCCATAACCTCAAACAAAAGAAAAAAATTTTGAAAATGCAATTATCACCATGCCATGAATAAAAAAATTTATCTAATCCCTTAAACAAATTCCCCACTCCATGGCCTTTGACCATTTGTTGTTCACCTAAGAAACTTCAAGAAAAGATAGCAAAGTCGACAAAAAAGACATAAGTAATCTTGGATAAAAGAACACAGGCTCTTCCTACATCACCAACCCAAATGCAGATCATCAAATCGAAGGCCATTATTGAACACCACCTATGAACTCTCCCCCAAACAAGTAGAATTACAACACCTTAAAATACTTGAAAATATGCTTTCCATTATAAATACACTAAAAACAACACCTAAAAATACCTCAAAATATGCTTTCCATTATAAAAAGTTGATTAATCTCTTCACTTCCCACTTTTACAATAGTTATAAAAACATTATATATATATGTTTTACGCCTGTATAATTAATAAAAGATTCATATGAAATTGCTGTATTTTCTATCAAAATTTACTTCAGAGAGTGTTACCTCATATTGTGTAAATGAATCTCTATATTTTTATTCTTTTAAAGATGATCTCTGAGAGAGAGTAGGAGATGTAGTTAGAGAATTAACGAGAGACATATAGCATTGCCTCAATTTAAATTAAAAGTGTATTGACTCTAAATGAATTAAATTTATTAATAAATTTTAGGGATTAAAAAATGTTAAAACTAAATTTATAATATCTATACCTATACTATAAAAAAAACCCAATCCATCTCACTACTTAACAATTGTCCAAGAGCTTATAAAAGAAATCCCATATCAGCCTACTCAATCTCGAAAGAATTGTTTACCATAATTAATGACAAGGTGTTGGCTTAAAAATATGAATTTTGTATAAAGACTTAGATAGTTGTCAAACAGTGAGATCAGTTGATTTTTCTATAGTTTAAGTATAGATACTAATAGTTTTAGTTTTTTTTTTTAATTCCTAAAATTCATGTACAATTTTAGGACAATGATTCTAAAATAAGACAGTCAAGACTATCGCATGTTTGTCAAGACTTATAAAAATAAAAATTTATTTAAAAATAGTACTTAGTAGAAGCAACAAGTAAAGTCGAATGCAAGGTTTTTAATTTTCAGTTTCAATTATGAATGATTAATACATGCATAACAAGTATATGCGACATTCTTTCCTAAACTATATGGCATGTTTATCTTATATATACATGACATGCTATGATAATTTTATAATATTCACATTCATTTATTAATAAAATCTATAATTTTGATTCTCCACAATTTTTCTTTTAAGGGGAAAATAAAAAAAGTGAATGTGAATCGTACATCAAGTAGGATCCCAGGAAAAGAAGGTGAATCATTTTTGATTGCTTAAAAACCAAGCAATTCCTAGCCAAAGTCAATCCTAGACATGCATATTCTCATTACGACACTTCTCACGGCAATTGAATAACCTAAAGAAGTGAACGGAACAATACAACACATGTATTTTCTCATTACTACACTTATTATCTTTAATCGATCAACTATGGATCATCTCATATATATCACAATTATATTTTTAACAATTACTAAACAGATATATAAGGAGATGGAAAAATTAAAATTTTGAAAACTGACCTGGTTTGTGATATTTATAGCAATAAACTCTAATCGAATTCATGCCTATGTTTTCGATTTAGCGAACGTTCATTGTTCCTGATTTTCAAACAAACGATCTTCTTTTTTGTTCTCTAACCACCTCTAGACGTACTAACGTTTGGAGTGTGAATGCTGCAATAAAATGAAAAATTACGAGGCGGTATTCGTAAGTATACGGGTCGAGTTGTAATATAGATTTTACAACGAAGCAGATAAGTACTCTGAGGATCGTACCTAAGGGAAGCGAGTACTAAATCAATCTTAACCTAAACAATTAAAGATCTAATTAATACTTTAAGTCAGTTATAGTACAAAAGTAAAATAAGAGATAATTTTAGGGTTTCTTAAACTAAGGAAATAAAAAAACATAAAAAGAGTAAAATTGCAAGAGATAAAGAGAAGTAAAGTGAATCAAATCTGAAGATAGGTGATTAGCTTGCTTCAACAATCTCAATCAACTGTCGTCTCGGGTTCTTAATCAATCAACTAGTCGCTACCCGAATAGGATCTTTCGATCTTTTACTAACATAATGATTCAGCAAGAACTACTTACCTTTGACCTCACAGTCTAGATTGGTTTGGGGTCAAGGTGTTCAAGAATAGGCAATATCTATTTTGGGTTAATTCCCACCTTGATGACTTTATGTGGTTGTCAGGCCTAGGGTTTGTTTCATATTCTTCCTCTCCCAAGCAATTGATCCATTGAACAACCCTACAAAATAGTTAAGAGATCATGCTTCCACTCGCTAATCTCCCATAGAAGGATTAGTTCCTTATGGATTTCATAAACAATATAGAATAAATGGAAGAATTAATCATAGGGGATGGATTGAAATAGAGAGTTTAAGAAAATCCCGATTGATATGGATAATAAGTACGGATCCACATAAGTTTAACGGAAGAAAGCAAATAACTAAAACTAGGAAAACCTAAGAACGAAAGAAAACAAGACTAAATTTAATGGAAGAAAACTAGGTTAAAACTTCAATGCCTTTTACATGTGCTAAAGCGGCCTATTTATAGCCTTCAAGTAGCCGTCATCCTTAACCCTAGGTTAGTTGATGTTTCCAAGCATAAAGTTCGATTGTGTATACCAAAACACCCCTTTTTCATGTTTTATTCCTATCACAGAGTCAATGTCGTGACACACCAGGACATGTGTTCAAGCTCCTTAAATGTGAAAACTAGTTTAATTTGCTACACCTAATTACGACAGATCATTCTCATACCACAAACTAGTTCGAGTGTGGGCTCGAACCAATTGAATTGAAACACAAAACTAGAAAAAAAATTCTCTCTTTTATTTGGGTTGAAAACAAAAATCTTCTTTTCTTTAATAAAAACCGGTAGAATTGTTATTCTGGAAAAATATATTTGATAGTTGAGAATAAATTCTCTTTATTTTTCGACAATATAACAATATCTCAAAGTTGTGTGTTATGCCCTACCAGTGTCATCTATTTATAAGAAGAGAATGTAGAACTCTTGTTGAGTTGTAGTGGTTTAATTCAAATAGAAAAACAACTTCCTACTTAGAGTAGGAGCGGGGTGGATGGCACACCCTAATATTGCTATAAAAGTTTTTGCCTCTTTCATGTTATTTGAGGGTTTTGAGTCTTTCTCACTTTGAGTCCAATCACAACTACTTCCTAGACCTTTTGAACCAATACTCTGTAATGTGATTCAACCCAATTCGATTTTTTTTTATATTTCCCAACATAAGCTTTAATATTCCATATTAAACAATTTTCTCATCCTTATTTTACCCCCAGTAAATTTTAACAATTTTACCCCTAGTAAAATTTCAAGAAAATATATTTAATATTTCAAAACTCAACATGTTCATTATGACCAAATGATTTATTTTTATATTTGGGCTTCAAAACAACTTAAAAACATAAATTCATTCTTCCGATAATTTTTAAGTAATCCATATAGAATTGCAAATGAATCATTTCTATTTCCATTTTCATTTCCATTTTGGAAACCTTCATTCATTTCCAAACGATTTCATTTTCTCATTTCGGAAAAAACCATAATCATTCCTAAATATTTCTATTTTCTCTTTTCTTATTCATTCTGTTCATTTCTATTCAAATACGCAATTCATTTATGTTTTCAACAAGCAAGCGGAGGGACCTATTGTACATATATAATTAGGGATTAAATGATTTATAAATAAGTTTTGGTTTTCCTCCTATTAATTATAACCTCATTTTTTCGTAAAGTCATTCCACTATAATATCGTGACTGAGTTATCCCCGACATACCATTACAAAAGCAACTACTCACTGCTCACCAATGACATTGTCACAAATGTGCTACCCTCATAGGATATCCTTGATCTCTTTGGGATAATATCTGTTCTCCAAATATGATCTTGTTTTATCTCATGGTAATCATTACATCTTCCTTCATGAAAAGTTAATTACTATAGAATAGTAATTATATCATTTATCACAAAGATAAAAGACCCATGTCCATGTTTACTTTTCATCAACCATGTAATGCCAATAAGAGGATATCATTTACCTATGTCTCAGGCCATGAATTCCATTGTTGTGAATGACGTTACATACTAAAAAAGTTATACACCCAATGCACCAACTTTTGGCTCCTTATCTATTCGAACTCGGGATTTTACTTACATCAAAGTATACAAGTCACGCATATATAGTCTATCATCCACTCAGGATTTAGGTATGTCGCCCTATGAACGTCACAAGTGAGTAAATCCATAAATGGTTTCAGGATATATTCTGCATGGGTCCTGCATGATGTATTGTCAATCCAGTTAGTCACACATATGTCTCTATCTTCTTAGAGTCATTCACTCCAATGCCCAAGACAAGGCATCTCCTTAATTGGACTTAATAGACGATATATTAAACTTTCAATCGATTTCCTTATTTTTGATTAGATTAAGGACATGTTTAGGTTCATCTACTAATACGAGATATGTTTCGTATTACGATCCGACCACGTAATACCGCTTAGTATTGGTTAAACATTAGACAGCCAATGAGCAACATTTACTTCTATTTTACTTTGCGTGCAAAAACTATGTGAGGATAATATATAAAATATTAATATAATTATGAATAATTTTATTAGCCAATCTGCTCGAAAAAAATTACAAGTCTACTTAGACAAAAAATACTACACTTAGGGCACTAGATCCAATAGTTGGTTGTGATCTAGAAGTTGAATATGTACTTCCAACAAAAATTAGAAGTGGACCGAAGCATGCTATATCGTTCCGCCAAAACTTTAGTGATGGCTGAGGCATATGAGGCATGTACCAAGATCAATTTTTATTTTTCAACATCTAATGGCAAGGCAAAGATCAGTTTCAATTATTTTCAATGACATAGTGTGAAGAGCTTTTGCAACTTCAATATGGCAAGGGTAGGGCCCATTCCTAACTTTACAATATCAACATGACAAAAAGAACCTTTGTAAAATCAACATGAAGAGAATAACTTTTGCCCCTTCTACATGGCGAGAGGACCCATTCCAAACTTTTCAAAATCAACATGGCAGAAAGAACCTTTACAACTTCAACATAGCGAGAGGAGGACCCATTCCTAACTTTGCAACGCCAATATCGAAGAAATAACCTTTGTAAATTCAATATAGAGAAAAGAACTTTTGCAACATCTACATGGAAAGAGGACCCATTCCAAACTTTGCAACATCAACATGGAGAAAAGAACCTTTGCAACTTTAACATTACAAGAGGAAGGTCAATTCCTAACTTTGCAACATCAACATGGTAGAAAGAACCTTTGTAAATTCAACACGGAAAGAACTTTTGCAACTTCTACATGGCAAGAGGACCCATTCCAAACTTTGCAACATTAATATGGCGGAAAGAATCTTTGCAATTTCAACATAGCGAGAAGATGACCTATTCTAAATTTTACACCATCAACATGGTAGGAAGAACATTTGAAACTTTAAAATGGAGAAAGGAGGGTCCATTCTGATATTTGAACTATCAACAAGGCAAGAGAAAGGAGGGTCCATTTTGATCTTTGAACTATCAACAAGGCAAGAGGTAGAATATGTTCCAAGGAAGATTCATCCTAGACTTAGAAGAAATAACAAGGTGAAACATGGGTCATTCACTCCAAAGATGACCCATCCAGATTTTCAGGCACCTAGATGATGAAACATAGTACATTCATCACTTATGTCAACCAAGGAAGATTCACCCCCAAATTTAATGCATTTAGGTGGTAAAAAATTATCCAAATCTTTGCAGCATCAAGATGGTTGGAAGTTTGGTCAACCATTAGTAGCATCAAGATGGTGGGGAGATTTTCTCAACACTTTAAAACTTCAAGGTAGTGGAAAGATTACCTCAACACTTCGGAGCATTAAAATGGAGGGAAGATCTGTTCAACATTTCAAAGCTTCAAGATGGCTGAAGATCCATCGTTGATGGGATCAAATCAGCATCAAAACCCAGGAGAAATTGATCTTGGAGTGCCTTCCACACCAATCAGAATGCTATAGCCTTCGCGTCCCTTTCAGCAAATTTGTGGGATAAACTTGTAAGCTCACCTTCTTGAATTTTTTTAGTTTGAGCTATGAAATAAGTTGAGTTACAGATTTAAACCCCCTTCAAATTAATATATTATGGGCCCAAAAAAAAGTTTTGTAGCTCAAGATATGATGAAAATACTAAAGTAGTGTAAGTTTGGAAGTCAAATCTGCAAAATACGCAATCGAGCTAGAATGATGATGAAGTTTAAAACCTTGATTGGTTGTAAAACATGCTAAAAAAATTCAAAGAGACTTGCATGCTTTTAAATCAAGGCTTTTTTTTTCTTTTAATATATTCATAAATCCTCTTTAGTTTTGAAGAGAGCTTTGTCAAATTGTACTTCATATTCAAGTTTGGAATGAATTAATTTTTTTTCCACATATCATCTTAGAAGTGTTACATAAATTTGATATCAACTAAATATCTAAAGAAAATTAAATTGCAAAAAAATAATTTACAGGACTAGATTATGATATGAAAAATAATCTTTCAACTAAAAGGTTTTTTTTTTTGTTTGATTTTACTAAACTTGGCAATAAAACCAGGCTGCCTATGCCTCCTCAATTTTGAAGGATCAAGTTATAATGTAGTTCGATTTCTTCTTCTTTTTTTGTAGCCTATCATTTGCTTAAATCATCCAAAGAAGGATTTTCAACTTAACAAGCTTTTTTTCTTTTTCTTTTGCACTAACTTTTGCTTAAATTGTCCAATGAAGGATTTTTAGCTTAACGAGCTTTTCTTTTTTTTTTTCTCTAACTTTTGCTTGAGCCATCCAATAAAGTATTTTCAACTTAGCGAGCTCCTTTTTTTTTTTTGCTCTAACTTTTTTTTGAGCCGTCCAAAAAAGGATTTTCAGCTTAACGAGATTTTTGTGCAATTTAAGCTCATGCTCAAGAGTGAAGGCATTCATGCATTGTAGTGCTTTAGAAAGTTTTTGTTGATTGGCCCAACTTTGATGCCATCCTGATTGACAATCTTATATGCACTATTGTTTTAAACTTCGTGAATGACACATAGTCTATCCAATACAACATAAACTTGCTACCCATGTGATGTGAAGTTTTTATGGGTCTTCTCACAACAAGAACTAAGTCCTCAATTTGAAAAGATCGCAAATTCACTTTCTTATTAAATGCCTTAAACAAAAGAGTTTGGTAGCATTCCAAAAGTTTTTGTGCTTGTAATATTTTCTATCCATTGCCTCCAATTCTTCTAATATGTAGGCTCATGTTGTCTTCACTGGAAAGTGATTTTTGGATTGCAATTCTCAATGATGGGATTTGTCGCTCAAGTGGCTTCGACACCATAAACAAGTGCATATAGAGTGGCTTGAATTAGTGTGTGATATGTAGTTCGATATGCCCAAAAATCTTCTCTCATCCGTTCGTGCCAATTTTTCTTCAACCGATTCACAAATCTCTTGGGAAGATTGCACAAAGTTTTTTTGAAAGCTTATGCTAGACCATTTATCGGAGAATGGTACATCGAAGAGTGGTATTGCTTGAAGTCAAATTCTACACACAACTAGCTCATGTCGAATTGCTTCTCATCATCAATAATGATGCATCATGGAACACCATATTGATGAATGATGTTTATTTTGATGATGTTTTCCACAATTTCTTTCTTCACTTCTCATTAAGGTTCTGTCTTTGCTCACTTTGAAAAGTAATATATTAGAGCCAATATATGTGTGTTCTTGCTAGAGTATCCCCAAAGACCAATCATGGGATGATTGTAATCACATACTAGTTTTACCTTGTTTATTAATGTAAGGCGTTGCCATTATTATTTCAGTTTCTTTTTTTGGGTATATAAATAAACTGAATTGAAATAAAGTCCTAAGAAAATATGATTATTCTTAAAAGGTTCTTAGTCAAGTATTATTATGGGCTTGGACAACAATAATGCATTGAGACTAATGTGCAGTTGATTGATGACATAGAGCTGTCATTGACATAGGAATATCAAAATCAATACATGAGTATGTGTTAGAGAACAATATATTGGATTAAAAGACTAATATAAAAATCAATATAAAATTTTCAACCAAAAAAATGCTGAATAAGATAAGTAGGTAGGTAACAACATAGTTGAGAATTGAAATTTTTAAGTGTTAAATTAATAGAAATTAAGCTTAGTTTAAGAAAAAGACTAAATTGTAAAGCTTAATTGATAGTTTTGTACATTAGGGAATAAATTAAAAAAATGTAAAACTGACATGAAATTTCAATAGGAATAAAAAATACGAAGTCCCTAATGAGTAATTGTGAAATCAAATTTCAATTCGAAGCTTTGGATTAAAAGTTATGTTTATCCCAGGTTTAGGGACTAAATTTAATAAATTATAAAATATGATTGATTTTTTTGATTAATTTTGAATTGGATGGAATTTGATACTATTATGTGTTTATGCTTTTATTTAGCTAATGTTGATACGGAACCGTCAAAAGGGAAAGGAAAATCGAAAGTCGACGACAAATAACTCGAAATTTTGGTTTGTATTTCTATGATTTGGGACCCATTTAATTACTGCATATTTGGGTTATTTTACATCATATATTATCAATGTGATTCGTTATTGGATTATTAAATTAAATTGCTACGGTTTAGCTTGAATATCAAGATAGGGACTAAATTGAATGGAATAGAAAGTTGTATGAATTTATTGATATGTGATAATTGATATGAAATTGAGTTGATATATGTTGTATATATGATGAATTGGTGAATTTATTGATTATTAGGACATGATTAAATATGATTTGAACGATGTTTATTATGAATTGAAAATTTGGTTACCCCATTAGCTATTCGGACCATGTTAAATATAATTGGCACGTCATAAGGTTAAATTTTCTATTGAAAACCATCATTGCTAGGAAATTTGGGATGGTAGATTGTAATTTGTGAGTCATCATTGTCTGGAAACCCATATTAATCAGATTGAGAAAGCGATAGTTGTCGGGCAATTCAAGGTGGTATTATGTACATGTATGGAGTCATCGTTGCCGGAAAACCTATGGGGATGGATTTGCATATCTGTTTCGAGTCTGTGTCTGGTTAATAGGTTTATAAATATAATATTCGATAAACGATATGAAAATGAGTAAATGGCATTGTAGTGAATATGTGACAATATACAAAATGAACTAAAACGAGCCATAAGGGTCGATCTTGTAATAACAAGCTAAACGGCTCGAAAACGATTGAGATGTGATATTAATTGTGACATATTGTATACATTCTAAGAGTGATAAAATAAATAAGTATGAATTGAACTAGAGATAGCAAGTGGAAAGGAACTAAATGATATTTGGAATTGGTAGGTGGTTGGTAAGCTTATGTATATATATGCTTAAATGAATTGGTTATAGGCTTGGTTATATATATTTATGGTGATTTGGAAATGAAAGTGTTATGACATGAGATTTGATTTTGGATTGAATTTGATATAAATGTATGCATATGTTTAGTTTATTTATATTGTCTTAAATCATAGAAATACCACTGAGCGTATTTGCTCAACATACGATTTGTTTTATTCGTGCGTAGGTATAGCAGATTCCCAACAATTTGAACGGTTGACCCAACATCCAAAAATCAATCCCTAACTCAAAAAATTTTATACAAATTCTATTTTGTTCTAAGTTTGGCATATACCTAAGTTGAGTCAAATTTGGTACCTAACTATGTACATTTGCATTTTAGTTTAAAAAGGTTAATGTAGGAACTTGGTTAATTGAATATGGGTTGTAAATTTGGTTTGAAATGGTGTGATTTGCTATAATGTTAATGACCTTGATTTAAATTGGTATGAATGTTCATGATTTGAATGAACTGTAATAGGTAGTTAGCTTATAGATAAGATGGCATTAGCACACCATTGTTCAATGTGTTTTTATTATGTTTGAGGTATAAAGATTGTATGTTTTAGCTGGAAAGTTGCATATATTGGTTTGTCTTTAGGTGTGAGTATGTATTGTGTATGCTTGGAAAATATATAGGTAATGTTCAATAGAAATTACATAAACAGTATGTGACATCGCGACGAGATCATGACTCCAAGCCATGATGCAACATTATGCATGGGTCGTTGAGATGAGACCAAATAGTATTTTGCGTCATGACGAGGAACCCCTTAACTCGTGACTTCAACTTGAAGTTTTGTCAATATTACAATTTAGTCCTAATCAGGTCTTGGGTTAACTTGAGAGCTTTCGTAAGCTCGTATAAGACTAAAGAATGATTTTATGTCGTATTACATACTTATATTGCTTGTATTTTTATGTTAATTGGAATTAACTGAATATAATTCGATCATAGTTGCTTTGGCAACAAATGTGGCACCTTGTAGCTTGGACCCCAAAATCAGGTCGAGTATGGGGTGTTACAAATTGAGTAAGACTGAATGCATAAGGTAATACATCCTTTTTTGAAGTGACGAAGACAACACCTTCCCCTGCTCCATCCTGATGAGCAACCCCGCAAAAGAACAACTCCATGGTTTTGGGACTTTAATGAAAAGAACATCTCTATCAGAAATATCTTCAAAAAATTCCTAATCGTCAAGGATTGGATGGTTTGGAAGAATATTAGTGAGTTCTTTCCTTTTAATTTCTTTATACAGGACATAAGTGATGTCAAATTCTTGCAACAAAAGAGCCCACATAGCCAATCTTCCATTAACATAGATTTTGACAAAAGATACTTGAAAGGGTCCACTCGTGAGACCAAAGGAATAGAATGTTCTTGTAAGTAATGCCTTAACTTGTTGACTGCAAACATCAATCTAAAGCAAGTCTTTTCTAATGAATAATAATTTAACTTAGCTCCATTTAATGTTCTACTAAGATAGTAGAGTGTGGTTTCTTTTCCTTCATCATTCTCTTTTGCCAACATTGCTCTTAGGGACGTTCTTTACAGCAATATAGAATATCAAAGGCCATCCATTAACAAATTCTTGTGTAGCTTTGAAAGCACTACTACAAGCTTCATCCCAAACAAAAGGCACATCTTTCTTCATCAAACGGTCGAATGGCTAACATTGACTTGCCAAGTTTGATATGAAACACCGAGTGTAAGCCAATCTTTCTTGTAAACTTTTAATGTCATGGAGATTGTGTGGCTCTATAATTTTCATGATTGCCTCTATCTTTGACTGGTCTATCTCAATACCATAGTGGCACACAATAAACCCCCAAAAACTTGCTGGAGGATACATCGAATGCGCACTTCATAGGATTCATCTTTAGTTGATATTTGCGTAGTTGATCAAACACTTAACGGAGATCTGCCAGATGATTAAATCATTTCTTGGACTTCACAACCAAGTCATCCACATAACATTCAACATTCTTGTGCAACATATTAAAAATCTTCTAGATTTCTTTCTGATATATAGCATGAACATTCTTTAACCTAAAAAGCATAACTTTGTAAGTATATTCCTTTCGGAGTTAAAAATGTGGTAAGTTCTTCATCTCTAGGAGCCATACGAATTTGGTTGCAAACCAATGATCCATCTATGAAAGACTAATTTTTTTGGCCGATGGTAGCATCTACCGTTAACACTATCAAAAGGAGAGTAAAATCATCATTCAGAAAAGCATTGCTCAAATCTCTAAAATCCACGCAAATTCGTATTTGGCCATTCTTCTTTCTTTCTTAGACAATGTTGGAGATCCAAGTAAGGTACTTGATTTCTCTGATAAAGTCAGATTTAATGAGTTTATTCACTTCAACTTTAATTTTAGGAATCAAGTTAGGATAATATATTAGCTAAATCTTATTTGATCGAATGAACACTTTTCGTGACGGCTAGATGATGGACAACACTTTTAGATCAAGTCTTTGTATCTCTTTTTAAGTCCATGGAAACATATCTCGATATTCTTTTATGAGATTGAGAGAACCATATTCTTTTTCTAAAGATAAGTATGCATTGATGAAGAGTGGGTGTGGGCCTTCACTAGTACAGATGTTAACTTGTTTCAACTCATTGATGGTGGCATGATTTCCTTATTCAAATGAAAAAGGAGTTTCTTGGGCTTCTTCCACTTGTGACTCTTCATCAATATCTTTCATGGATAAATGATGAGTTGTAAGGACTTCCATATATTACACTCTTCTTTCATGGATGTATTAGTTGTGACTTTTATGTATTGTTTGGATTTTAAGACTTCACCACTAGTTTTTTTATTTTCAATTCGGAGCACCATTTCATCCACAAAGAAATTTTTCTGTGTAAGTCCTTTGGTTCTTTTAGAGTTTGAGCCTTTATTTTTTTTTTTAATACGGCTAGTCTTTCTAGAACTTGAACTCCCATGTCTTAAATGAATGGAGTCTGGCTTGGTAAGGTTGGCTCGATACTTTCTCCTTTGTTTCGCTCAAAACTAACTTTCGAGGAGATTAAAGGCTTATGCAATTGAAAATTTAACGCCTTATTGCAAATTCTCCCAAAAAATCAAATATTGAAGATCTTGGAAGCGTTGTAGACACTTTTTTCTTCTCTGGAACTTCTTGCACAGTTATGTTTCTGAAATTTCTCTACAATTTTTTAGCTTCAATGGAGTAAATCCAGGTCTTATTATAGAGGTCCCTGTACGGTCTATTTTTTTTTTTTTGTCATACTTGAAAAATCTTGACAAACTATGTTGAGACCCTTTACTTGGATAATCCATCTCATGTGTCAATTTTCACCACCTCTTGCTTCTAATAATCAGCACTGGCGATAAGTTTATATACAGAGGATCAAAACCTTTGTCTGAATTAGAGGGAAGGCTTCCATGCTTACTAGGAGACCCGATGTAACACCCCAAACCCGGCCCAAACGCTACGACCGAATCTGGTATGTCACTTAAGGGAGTTCACAAAACATGTCGCATTTTGGAAAACAATTACTAGGTTTAAACCTTTATTCCGAAAGCTTAAGAATTTATTAAAGTATAAAATATTAAGTTATAAATTATCTTGATGGATTTTTAAATAAAAACTGAAATTTCATACATATCTTAACTTAATCGAAAACATAAAACTTAAAAACCCAACATAACCCAATCAAAAATAATAGTCTAGTGGCCCGTGGCCTTATTACAACCATACTTAAAATCTACAAAATATAAAATAACAGACTAAAGCCTTTTAGCTGAATCCAATTGCTCTCTTTTGCATGGCCACCTCGCGTTCCTCTCCAGCTCGGTCCGATGCACTAGGTGCCACCTGAAAGTGTTAAATTAAAAGGGTGAGTCGCGAGACTCAGTGTGCAACCCTCATGCACCATTAGATTTGGGCTTTAGCCCCACAAAACAGAATAATTAATATACATAACAAAAATAATATGCAAAGCCCAACCCAAATCCTAGGTTTCCATCCGCTACATGCCCCCGTACCAGCCATTCACACCATTGGGGATTTCTACAATCAACCCACACCGCTACACGCCTTGATGGTAGTCATGCTACTCATCATCAGATGATGGCCATAGCCACTACAACAGATCACGGCAAAAGCCGCTACAACAGATCACGGTAAGGAACCGCTACAATAGATCACGGTAAAAACCGCTACAACGTATAACTTTCTCCTTTCATCAAACCCAACCCATGCAATTATAGAAAATCGGCATACTCATATCATTTGATCAGAACATTCATTCAGAACGACAGGGATCACTAACCTGGTGATTTGCTTTACCCTCTTTGGGTTTCAAACGTTGTGCCGGGATTTCGGTATTTAACAGAACATATAAAACTTATAATCATATATTTAACAAATAGATCTAGATGGTGTGGAGAGTTACACACCTAATTAATGTCGATACCCTTGCTAGACCGAACTACAACTTTGCTCAAAAAGCCGAAAAGATGTGAAAATAGGGCCTCTCCTATATTCGGCCAAGGGTTAGTAAATCCCGAATTTACACGTTGAAACTAATAGATTTTCTTACCTTGAAATCTCAAAAGTAACACGATACGAGTGCTACCGATCTATAACTTAGAGATCTATGCGATTGACTCCACTAAAGTTCCCTTTAGATTTCGGCACAAGTAGGCACCACAGAAGCAGTTCGGCAATCACAGAAGATGAGATCTAGGGATTTTGGCTTTTAGGAATATCCCAGAAAAAGTATGAACAAGAGAAGGCTGATGTGTCTTTGGCTTTTAAAATACTTGAGTGAAGAGTTTTGGTTTCTGACAGGAAAATAGAAGAAGAAAAGAAAACAAGGAAGTGACTTGAAGATTTCAAATTGGAAAGAAAAAGAATGGAAAGAGTTTGGCTTTTTAATTCAAAGTGAAGATGAGGATTAGGCTTAGAGATTTTGGCTTTTGCAGAGAATGAAGAAGAAGATGGAACTTTAGGAGTTTTCAGCTTTTACTCAGAGAAGAAGAGAAAAGAATGAGAGAAAAACCCAAATGCCAAAATTGAAGAGATATTCCCCCTATTTATAGAAATTTCGGCACTTACCTAACCTTACAGATAAATCCTATCTTTTCTCATTTATCTTAATCTACTAGCTCATCTAAAAGAGACTTAATTATCTCTAACTCCTCCCTCCTTTATCAGCATATTATCCACATATTTTAATCATTAAAATCCCTAAATTTTAGCCTTTATCTGCTTATTATCCACATAAAATAAATTCCTAAATAATAGCATTTATCTGCTTATTATCCACATATTTTAAACATTAAAACCCCTAAATTTTAGCCTTGTTACCATCCACTCCACCTAATCCTAATGCCCAAAATTTAGCTAACTTAAATTAAAAGAATTGGGCTCCATGAAACTTAAATTTGGGCCCCTTACTCCCTTGTGTGGCGTCACCTCCTAAGATTGGGCCACAAGCCCATTTTGGTATTTTAAACATAGATACTACTTTTTAAACCCTATAATGCCCAAACAGATAATTTTAATCAAGGCCTTTGCCTAATTCTGAGCCCAATTTGGACCCCTATTACTTAAATTAACATATTAAACATATTCACCCATTAAATGCATAGGCCCAAAAATTCAGGATGTTACATCCGACAAGACTAACATATCCTTTTAGTGGAGATTTAAGGACTTTTGATTCTTCCATGTTACTGTGAGGGAATAGTCAAAGTCTTCTAGCCTAAGTTATTTCATCATTTGTGCTAAAAGTGAGAGTTATGGCCTTTCCATTCTATTTGGTTTCTTTGACTGGGCTACTCATTGTTTCATCCATAAATGAACTTTCCAAAAAAAAACTTAACATCGACAATGTGATCTTCTACTATAGGAAATGGTTTTGTATTTGTTTTAACTTGACCATTGCTGCTATACTTGATGCATTGGTGAAGATTTGAATAAACCACACCATTTTGATGAATTTATGATCATCCCAATAACATATTGTTTGTTGTCTTAGCATCAATCACATGGAGCAGTAGACTTGACTCCATATCTCTAATGAGAAGTTGAAGTCTGAGTTTACTGAGAGCCTTTTGCCCCCTTTGGTTGAATCCTTGGATCATCAAGCAACTTTTCATCAACTCATCAAGAGGGACTCTCAAATATTTCAATGTTTAAAAAGGGAGTATGTTAATTGTTAAGCCATCATCAACTAAGACTTGGTCCACTTTTTCCTCACAAGCATATTCAGTAACGAAAAAAAGCCTATTGTGAGGAGTGGATCCTAACAATAAGTCTTCTTCAGTGATCACCAACTTGTAAACCTGTGGTTTCAGAGTTGTCTTCACCCTCAAAATCTCCACCATATACAATATGATTGCAAGTCACGTAATGTAACACCCTGTTTTTAGTCAAATCAGAAAAGTAGCTTTGGGACCACAAATTCAAAGTCAAAATATTTATTTTATTATTATTATAAGGTCTATGGGATGAATATATGATTGTGTGAAATTTTCTTTTAGAAATTTTATCATTTGAGTGCATAATTTGATAAAAAGGACTAAATCGCGTAAAATGCAAAAGTGATGTTCTATTAGTTAAAGGTATTAAATAGCTAAGGAATCATAAATTAGAGGTCCTTATGTTGTAATTAGACCACGATTAGCGTGCGTGGACAAATATGGACATGATTAAATGAATTTTAATGAATTATAATAAAGGGTAAATTAATAATTTAGTTAATAAAGAAAAAATTAAATAAAAATAACACGATTATCGTCTTTTATTCTTCATCTCCGTCGATTTTTAAAGGGTAGAAAATCCATTATTTTAGGGTTCATTCAGCCAAGCTATTTTTGATCAATTAAGGTACGATTTTTGTCCCATTTTAAATGATTTCTACATTTTTGAGATCGTTGCAGCTAGGTTTAGCTAACCCAGGTACGATTTTTTAAAACTGTTAAAGATTTTGAATGATACCATTGATGAATACATGTGTGTTTTGATGTTTGATGATAGATTATGAATGTTGGTTGTGAATTATACAAGTTTTATAAAGTGATTTTTTGGTGAAAATGCAAATTAGGGATTCAATTGTGAAATGTGAAAACTTTGTGGTTAAAATGAGAAATAATTGAAAAATATGGGCAAGTATGAGTACTAGAGAAATTCGGCTAGCATAGGTTAGTATTAAATTGCATGAATTTGTGTTTTTATGAAATAAGGACTAACTTGTAAAAGATGTCAAACATTAGGGGCAATTGTGGAAAAATGCCTTAAAGTGAATTTTGGACTAAATTGAATAGAGAGATGATTAAATAAGTTAATTTTGATTACATATAGATCAAGAAAAGCGAAACTCGGATCTAGATCGAGGGAAAAATAAAGTTCTCAACTAATCGACCAGTTTAGTCGTTTTTGCATCCGAGATAAGTTTTTATGTAATAAGCATTTTTATAATTATGTTTTAAATGCTTTGATATTGTACGAACTGTGAATATGAGACTACAGACATGTTTGACAATGACTTGACGACGATTCGACATTGGAAATCTCGGTTGAACATTAGGAATAGATTAGGATACGAATGACATGTTATTAGGGAGTTCATTGAGTTGGCTTTGGGCCATGATATTATCACTTAGGGTGTGATTTCATTGAGTTGTCTTCAAGCCATGATATTAGCACTTCAGGTGCGAGTTCATTGAGTTGGCTTCGGGCCAGATATTAGCACTTAGGGTGCGAGTTCATTGATTTGGCTTTGGGCCATGATATTGGCACCTAGGGTGCGAGACTTCCAAGTATCTGAATTTTATTCCGAATGGTTCAACAGGTCTATGGAAGATGTGAAAAGGTGAAAAATAGATACGTATAGGTACAGGTATGTACGGAAAACTAAATGAGCATTGAATCTATGGAAGTTGTGAGCTTATGATCAATTATGTGATCAAATTCATGTTAACTTTGTGATTAATGAATTGTTGTATATAATATTCTTATAACTTGAATGGTAAATGAATGGTGAATGTTGCTTATTATTTCATACGAGCTTACTAAGCTTTAAATCTTACTTTGTTTATTTTTCCATGTTTTATATTGATTTTAAAGCTAGCTCGAATTTGAGGATCGTCGGAGACTACGTCACACTATCCTACTATCACTTAGTACTTTTGAACTTTGGTATTTTTGTATATGGCATGTATAATATTATGGTCTTTATGATATATATTTTGGTAGTAAGTTTTTCCATTTGAATTTGGCTTGTAAATGTCTATATTTTGGTTTGTATATATAGCCATGAAACTTGGCTTAATTTGGTTAGTTTGGTTTTGTATATAGATAAGTGTACATATGGCTATGTTGTGTGATTGAGGTTGGTTTTGTAATGCTTACTGATAGCTGGTATTAGTGAGGAGATATGTTTGTGAAATTGAGCACATTGATGCATATTTGAAAGTGTATAATTAGTTGAATTGTATATGTGATTTTGGCATAAATGGTATAGTCTATTGAGTGAAATGTGTATATTGAGAAAGGTTGTATAGAATATACATGATTTGGGCTTGAATTGGTTGGTTTAAATGCCAAATTATGTTATGTTTTGATGTCATTTAGGTTGTTGTAGGTGTTCATAAGATTGGGAGGCAAATTGGCTTGGTAAATAGCCTATTTTTGTCCACATGGTCAGAGACACGGCGTGTGTCTCAGCCGTATGTGATACACGACCGTGTGTCCCCTATTGTTGAAATTAAAATTAAGTCAGTATGCTCCACACGGCCTCACACACGAGCGTGTGACTTAGCTGTGTGGTATAAGTCAGTATACCGTATAGGTTTGGCACGGCCTAGCATATAGCCTGGCACACGGGCGTGTAGGTTGGCAGTGTGCCCCAAGCCAGAGAGTTACACGGGGTCGGACATAAGCTGGGACACGGCCATCTGATCCCATTTCGAATGTCCACACGGCCTGTGACACGGGTGTGTGTTTGGCCGTGTGAGACACACGGGCATGTGTCCCCTGTTTTTGTGAAAATTTTTTAAGTGTTCAAAAAGTTTCCAAAGTTATCGGTTTAGTCCCGAACCACTCCCAATGCATGTTTAGGGCCTCGTAGGCTTGTATTAGGGACAAAATGATTAACTGTGAATGAATTGTATCTCAATTGAGGAATTGTATGTGAAATATATGTATATATGTGTTATAAGTCTGGTAATGCTCCATAATCATATTCCGGCGTTAAATACGAGTAAGGGGTGTTACACGTGAATGAGATCTTCATCTCTGAATGAATGTGGCATGAATCCATTCAACACTATGGGCTTTCTTGAGTTCTCATGCCTTGCGGGCCTTATCTTTCTTTAGGACACTCTAGAACTTGCTGATTTGGTTGGTTGGTAGAATGCTTTAGCCAATATCGAAAATTTTAAAGGTTTTGGGAGATGGTTCCTTTGACATGTGACTAGTGTCCAACCATCATTTGATTATCTTTTTGAGAAAGATGCTTGCCACTATTCTATTGCAAATTGACCATTTGACTCGTTTCTAGGGTTAGAATAATGGGGTCGAAAAAGCCAAACTTTATCATCAAATCTAGTTGAAAAGCCATTTTGACTGATGTCAAGTGTGATGACATTTTTGTTTCCTCGAACTTGGTTTTTCCCTCTTTATAGAGCTATAAAACATTACCCTTCAAGACAAAGCACTTCTCAAGAGGGTGACTAATCAAGTGATGATACTTGCAATAGTTTGCGTCATCGACTTTATCAACTTCTTTAGGACGCTTCATATCTAGAAATTGCACTAGTTTGTTTTTATAAAGTTCTTCCAGCATACTTGTGACATTTGAATAAAGAAAGGGGTACTTCTTCTCTTGCCTCTCCCGCAGAATGATTTTCATTTGTTTCTATCTTGATATGGGGAAGGCTTTGCTTCTTGAGATTGCTTCAATTTATGGTAATAGATTGCTTACTTTCTACCTTACTCAAAATAATTCTACCGCCTTTACGAGTTTCTTGCTTCTATTGTCCCTTTCTTGAGGCTCAATGTAACGACCTAATTTCTAATAGTGTCAAAAAATACGGTTTCGAGACTGTTTCCATAAACTGAGTTCATAAATATTAAATAAGGACATTTATGGATTTAGGTTATAGATGAATTTAAATTTGGTTATACAATTTAGGCAAAATTTTGAGCAACTATGGCTTAAGGACTAAATCATAAAAGTTTAATCGCTATAGATTTGTACTTAGATTAAGGCTTGGAGACCTAAATAGAACTTACCCAAAGGACTAAAATGGCTAATAGACCAATTTTAAGTGGATGATAGTGGGATGTGATGTTAATTACCATTAGATTAGAGTAATTAAGGATTAGTGATTAATTAATTATGATTATGTGAATTAATTAAGTTTAATTAAAACTAAACTAACTATATATACCTAAGATAGTGGAAAAAGAAGATAAAACATTATCTTCTTCGTCTTTTGCCCAACGTCCACCCTAAAAGCCATGGGAGAAAGCTTTTGAAAATCTTTACACATCTGGCCACCATTTTTAGGTAAGTCCCTAGCCATTTTTCATTAATTTCTCTAAATTTGACATCTTGAGAGCTTGATTTAGCTAGCCCACGTACTAATTTGCAAAACTATTAAAGTTTTTGAAAGTTTCCACTGTTGAGAATTGAATGAAATTGGTGTAAATTGTCAGAAATTAAGGTTAATGTATAAAAAGGACTAAATTGTAAAGCTTAATTGTTGGTTTTGTACATTTGGGGCCAAATTGAATAAAATGAAAAACTTTCATGAATTTTTTTAGGGATAAAAAATAGAAGCAACCTAATGAATCATGGCGAAATCAGATTCTAATCTGAAGCCCTAAATTGAAAGTTATGATTGTTTTGGTTTCAGGAACTATATTGAATACATTATAAAATCTGTATAATTTGGTATTTGATTCTTATTTGGCTGGAAATTGATTTTATGATATGTTTTATTATTATTCGTAGCTAATAACAACCTTGAGCAGCCAAAAGGAAAGGAAAAAAGAAAATTATCGACAAGTGACGTGCGAAATCTCGATCTGTACTTTCATGATTCAGGAAAGAAATATTTGATTTTATATGCATGTTTATTGATTGTTGAATCACTAAGGTGAGTCTATTAGGATAATATGAAATGTTTTTATTGAATTTTATATGAAATATCGAGATAGAGGATGAAACACCCCAAACCCGGCCCACGAGCCTTGACCGGATCTGGTATGTTCCTTGAGTAAAACAATTTCAAAAATTTGTTGGTTACCTTGGAAAACTTTGGGTGATTTTTAGAGAAAATTTGATTTGGGTTCAAATTGAAAACATCATTATTCTTGAAGATTAGATTTTATTAAAACCTTATTGTTTTATTTCAAAACTATAAGTTAAAGATAAAAGTCGAGTTCTTAGAGCTTATTATTTAAATAGAAAATCGTTTGCGATTAGGTGTCAAAATATTTAAAAATGCATTTTAAGGAAAGCTATTTAATAATCGTAACATAATAGAAGTTAAAAGCATGCATAAACAGTCTAATACCAAGTGGCCTTATTACATCAAAACAAACCCGAATTAAATCCAAATTTAAAACATAAAGTCTCAAAATAACAAATCACTGAGCTGAGCATAGCCACCACAAAATTCCTGCCGACCCGGTCTATCACTGAGCGTCACCTGAAACATATCCCACAACAGGGTGAGTCAAACAGACTCAGCGTGTATAACCAACACTAAGTCCCAACGATTCAGGCATATCAAATCATATCATACACATATATAACATATAGGAATAATGATGCAAACCCGAACCCAAACCTAGATAACCATCCGCTACACATCACCCGTATCAACCATCACACCGTGGGGACTACTAAGTCGACCCTCCATCTGCTACACATCATCGAAGGCAGTCGCTACAGACGACATGCTCATCGCCCTTATAAATTTTGTGGCATAGCCACCAGATATTATTTTGTGACATAAGTCACCACATTCAGATTATGTGACCGAAGTCACCACATTTAGATATTGTGGTATACACCACCAGATCACTTCCCCTTTCCATATAACCCATATGCGCCATGTCATACAAATCATGCAAATATCATGCCATTTTCCTTGTTCCACATTCTTATCAATATTCACATACGTGCCATAACAGATATTCATAATATTATAACTACTGTAGTAGTAGGTTAATGTACCTGAGTACTTTGTACCAATGCATGGTACCCTTAGCCATATCTTACATATTCTTATTAACACATTTATTAAAATGATACCGTAAATCAGTCAAGATTCAGTGTGGGGTACACACCTGGTTTACTTAACGAGTTCACTGAAATCACAAAAATCCCGATCTAATCCTCTAGATCCTTAGTTCCTACATTCGACCAACACTTAGTATTTTAGTAAAAGCATATTCGGCTATATAATCAAATCCTGAAGGATTATTGCATCCAAAATCCTTACCTTACTACCGATTTGATTACTAATCAAATCCCGAAACTTTGTGATGTTCCCTCTTACAATCGGCCAACTACTAAATCACTTAACCGGTTAATTTCGGCTTTTGAATAAATAAGAAATAGATCTGAATCACCAAATATGGCCTTAGCCAAACGTCAGATTCACTTACCTTGTGGATCTAAATCCCGAAAAGTGTCCCTTGGTTGGTAACTGTCGAAATACCTATAAGCTCATGTTAGATCTGATTTCCAATACTTAATGGACACCATACATGGCCTTCGGCCTAATATTGCACTTTACTTACCTTGAAGAATCAAATCCCGAATGATCTCCCTAGAAGTTGGCTACACCAAAATCCTGAAAAGATCCTTAGTAGTTTCGGCCAAAGAGTGATATTGGGATTAGTTCCTAAGTTTCGGCTAAAAAGAAAAGAAAGGAAATTGAATAGCATCTGATCTTACCCCTAATGCTGTAGTCGACTGCTCCCTTGCTTAAATCCACGAGAGAAATTCTCGCTATGGTCGAAAGAACTTGCTTTCGACTTTTGAGATTAGCGAAAAGAAGAAGAGAATGGTTGAGTAATTTTGACAATGGTGATAGATAAAGATTCGGCTAGCACAAGGGATGTTTCGGCTTTTGATGCTAGGAAGAAATTGGCTAGAAAAGAAAACTTTGAGAAATGAAGAGAAGGAGAATTCGGCCAGAGAAAGAGATGAGAAAATAAAAGAAAAACAAGGAAAAAGATGAATACTCTGCTGATAAATTCGGCTACCTCCTCAAACTCTAGATTTACCTTGTTATTCTCCTATTTTTCCTCTTCCTTGCACATTCAAAATAATTTAAAATAAATCCTTATTTATCTTCTGCTTTAGCCGAATTTTTTAAAGGAATTTAATCACATCACAAACTCATCTCTTAGTGCCCCATTGCCGTCCACCTCTCTTGCTCCTTGCTACAAAATAAAACTCTTTTATTGCTTCCCTAGTAGCTCGAACCTAGGCCCTTGCACCCTGCTTGTGGCATCACACACTGAGGCCCTAAGTGGCACCTCCATGCCACTTAACCAAGCTAATTTTTATGTCTAATTTTCCCTACAATTTCTCTTAAGGCCTCTCTTGTTCAATTCCCCTTCAATACTTAAAATTTAATATTTTCTAAGGCATTCTTCTATATTCTAAGGTTATCAAAATTCATAAAGCATACTTATAATACACATAGGCATGCTTTCACATAAAATTCAGCAATAATTCATAAGCTCAAAATCCCGGATGTTACAGCTCTACCCCCTTAAAATAATTTCATCCTCGAAATTACCTGGCTAAAATAAGTGAGGATATTGCTGTTGCATTGCTTCTTTCGGCTCCCACGAAGCTTCTTCCGATCCATGATTACGCCATAACACTTTGACTAGAGGAACTGATTTCCTCTATAACACTTTCACATCTCGCTCCAAGATCTGAATCGGCTCCTCCTCGTAGGACAAATCTGGTCTTAACTCCACCTCCTCAACTGGCACCACATGAGATGGATCCGATTGATAACGACGTAGCATAGAAACATGGAATACATCATGCATCTGTTTCAATTTCGGAGGCAACTCTAACTGGTATGCCACTGGTCCAAGTCGCTTCAATACCCGATAAGGTCCTATAAACCTGGGACTTAACTTCCCTTTGCGACCAAACCTCATCACTTTCTTCCAAGGCGAAACTTTAAGGAACACTTGATCTCCCACATCAAATTCTATCTCCTTTCGCTTAAGATCTGCATACGACTTTTGCCTATCAGATGCCTTCTTTAATCGTGCACGAATTACCTCGACCTTCTCCTCGGATTCTACCACAATCTCTGAACCCAAAACTCGACGCTCCCCTAATTTCGTCCAACACGTAGGATTGCGACACTTCCGTCCATACAACACTTCATACGGTGCCATCCGAATACTGGCCTGATAGCTGTTATTATATGCAAACTCAGCTAAAGGTAAATATTCTTCCCAACTTCCTCTGAAGTCTATCACATATCCCCGCAGCATATCCTCTAACACTTGGATTACTCGCTCGATCGATCGTCCGATTGTGGATGAAATGCCATAGTGAAATCCAATCGGTGCCTAAAGCTTGATGTAGAGCTTTCCAAAATCGAGACGTAAACCTTGGATCCCTATCTGAAATAATCGATACCGGCACTCCATGCAATCTCACAATCTCCGCCACATACAACTTCGCCAACTTCTGCAATGAATAGTCAACCTACACTGGAATGAAATGCGCGAACTTTGTCAATCGATCCGCTATCACCCATACCGAGTCCTTCTTAGTAGGCGTAAGGGGAAGCCCACTAACGAAGTCCATGGTGATTCTCTCCCACTTCCATCATGGAATCTTTATCGGCCGCAACAATCCCGACGGAACTTGGTGTTCAAATTTAACTTGCTAACACGCAAGCATTTCCGCATTTAATTCAGCCCACCTCCTCTTAAGACCAGGCCACCAAAACTGTCCTTAAATCTCTCAGTACAACTTACTACCCCGGGATGCATAGCATAAGGGGCTACTATGCGATTCCTGAAGAATCCTCTGCCTTAAGTCCTCATTCTTCGGCATACAGACCTTACCCTTGAAACACAACACTCCATCGCTATTAACACCATAATCTTCCAACTCCCCACTCTGCACTTGCTGTAACTCAGCACTTAAATCATCGTCTGCCAACTGTCCCTCTTTCACCTCATTCAACCATGTCGGCTAAACTTGCAATTCTGCCAGCAAACGTCCATCGTCATACAAGCTCAGATGTGCGAACATCGCCCTCAGATCCGACACTACTTTCCGACTTAGGGCATCTGCCACTACATTCGCCTTACCCAGGTGATACTCCATGGAACAATCGTAGTCCTTTAATAACTTCACCCACCTTCGCTGTCTCAGGTTCAGCTCTTTCTGAGTCAGCAAATACTTAAGGCTCTTGTGGTCTGTGTAGATTACTGACTTTTTTCCATATAGATAATGCCTCCACACCTTAAGAGCAAAGACCACTGCCGCCAATTCCAAGTCATGCGTCGGGTAGTTAACCTCGTGTGGCCTCAATTGTCGAGACGCATAAGCAACTACCTTCCCATCTTGCATCAATATACATCCTAATCCTGTATGAGAAACGTCACAATACACCACGAAATCCTTCCCTGCCTCAGGTTGAATTAAAACCAGAGCTTCAGTCAAGACCCTCTTAAGCTTCTCAAAGCTCTCTTATTGCTTATCTGTCCATACGAAAGGTACCTCCTTTCTCAACAACTTCGTCAAAGGCGCGGCTATCGATGAGAATCCTTCTACAAACCTTCTGTAGTAACCTACCAATCCCAAGAAACTACGAACCTCAGCCACAGATTTAGGTGGTTTCCAATCTAATACTGCCTCAATCTTTCTAGGATCCACCCTTACTCCTTCCGCGGACACTACATGCCCTAAGAATGCGACCTCATTCAGCCAAAATTCACACTTGCTGAATTTGGCATAAAGCTTCTTCTCCTTCAACACTTGTAACACAACCCGGAGATGCTCATCATGCTCCTCTTCAGACTTGGAGTATACTAGGATGTCGTCGATGAATACAACGACGAACCGATCCAAGTAAGATTGAAAAACCCGGTTCATCATATCTATGAATGCGGCTGGGGCGTTCGTCAATCCGAACGGCATTACTAAGAACTCGTAGTGGCCGTATCTTGTCTGAAAAGCTGTCTTATGGATATCTGCCTCCTTTACCTTCAATTGATGATATCCAGACCTTAAGTCGATCTTTGAGAATACCGCGGCCCCCTTAAGCTGATCGAACGAGTCGTCAATCCTTGGCAAAGGGTACTTGTTCTTGATGGTCAGCTTATTCAACTGACGATAATCTATGCATATACGCATAGTTCCGTCCTTTTTCTTCACAAACAAGACCGGTGCTCCCCATGAAGACACACTGGGTCGAATAAACCCACGATCCTGCAGCTCTTGAATCTGAGCATTGAGCTCAACTAACTCCTTTGGTGCTATTCTATACGGGGCAATTGACACAGGAGCTGTTCCCGGTAGCAAGTCAATTCTGAACTCCACCTCTCTATTCGGGGGTATTCCAGATAATTCCTCTGGAAAGACATCAACAAATTCCCTTACTATTCTAACCTCTTCAACACTTGTTTCCTTAGTGTCCAAGGCACTGACCCTCATCAGAAAAGTCAGACATCCTTTCTTTACCATCCTCTCCGCCTTAGGAGCGGATACTACATTCGACAAATAGTTTCGTCTTTCGCCCATCACCACAACTTCCTTATCGTTAAGAGTTCTCAACGACATGCATTTAGCAGCACAATCCACATTCGCACGGTACTTCACTAACTAATCCATGCCTAAGATGAGATCAAATTCCCCGAATGGCAGTTCCATTAAGTCAGCTGGGAACTGCGTCCCCTGAACTTTTAGAGGCACTTCCTTAAAGAGTTTATCTACTACCACAATCACCCTAAAGGACTAAATACACCATCTTCCTAGGTATGCAGATCTCGAGTTCACATGCGAGTTTCGGATACTTCACTAGCAACATAGGAATGAGTTGACCCTATGTCTATCAAAGCAATAAAGGGTAACCCAGAAATAAGGAACGTACCCGTTACAACATCAGGTGCATCGCCATCTTCCCTCCGACGAACTGCATATACCAGTCCTGGCTGTCTAGCCTTTGTGTTACCAACACCTCGGTCCGGTGCTCCACGTCCTCTTCCAGAATCATTTCTCTCGCCAATCGCATCCACGACCCGGCCGAGGTCGCTGTCCCCTCTTCCAGCCTGATTAGAACCTTGACCTGTGGGTCGGCTCCCATCTGTCTTAATAGGACAGTCCTTGATCATGTGTTCCTTGGACCCACACTTAAAGCATCCTCCTGTCTTCTTCCAACACTCTCCTAGATGCATCTTCCCACACTGGGTACAAGTACGATCATCGCCTCCTGTCACGACTGCTGCCGACCTCTCTACCCATCAACTCTAGGCCTCTTTTACACATTCCTAGATGATCCTGACGATCCAAAACCTCTCTTTTGCCTATTTCGATCAGTGTTCTGCCTTACAGAGTCCTTAATCCCTTCAGCTACCTTAGCCTTCTCTATCAACACGGTAAACTCCCGCTCCTACTGCGGAGCTATCAACAACCTCAGGTCATCCCTCAGTCCGTCCTCAAACCGGACACTTCGTTTATGCTCCGTAGCCACTATCCCTCAAGCATATCGGCTCAACCTTAAGAATTCAGCCTCATATTCCGCTACAGACTTGTTCCCTTGAACCAGCCCCAGAAATGCCTTCCTCTGTACATCAGTATAACTAGTACCGACATACTTCTTCTGATACGCGGCCTTAACATATTCCCACGTGAGATCCTCAGCTGTGACACCATCCCGAACTGTGAGCCACCATTGATATGCCTCATCGCGAAGTAGAGACACCATTCCTTTCAGTTTCTCCTCAGTAGTCAAATCGAGCTCATCCATGATTTACTCCGTCGCCTCCAACCAGTACTCAGCCGTACTGGGTGCCACACCAGATACACCATAGAACACCTCAGCTCTATTGGCTCGGAGTCGCTCGGGTACAGATTTCTGAGCGCCCATATTTCCTCCTGCTCTAGCTACCATCTCAAGAACTCGCAGCACTGCCTGCGATACTGCACCATCCCCCGCCTGATCTTGCTGCTCAACACCAACAGCTGGTGGTGGAGGTGGTGGTACCTCATTCTCAGATCCTTGACCCGATCTAACGGGTTCCGATACAGTCATCCTGCCCCTACCACGTCCTCGCACATTATGACCACGTCCCCTAGAACTCATTTCTACGATCGCGCTTTAATCTGATTAAGAAATTTTATGCATTAGTGTAACACCCTGGTTTAGGGGTTATGCGTTTGGAGCATAATCCGAGCATTTAGTGGGCTTATGGTCATGTTGGAGGAATTTTTAGGGGTTTTGGAGAACCCTAGAAGGCAAGGGATGCCTTAGAAAATTTTTAGATTTTAGGGTAAGAAGGGGAAATAGGGCAGGAAGGCCTTAAAATAAATTTTTGGAGTTTAGGACGCAAGAAAGGAGTTGGCAAAGTGGCATGGAGGCGCTACTTGGGGCTTGGGAAGGAGACGCCTAAGAGCTCAAGGGTTCGAGTTGCTGGGGCAGCAATTTCGTTTTATTTTTGCGTCAAGGGACTGGGCTAAGTAGGCCTTAAAAATAAATGGCTAGGTTGATGGACATCAAAGTCCAGTTGGCAAAGTGGCACTCATGTGCCACTTAGGCGCTAGAGGGGAGAGAGAGCACGGGTTCGAGGGCCTGGAGCTGCAATTTGGAGTTTTATTTTTGTTATGGGTGATGGGCTGAAGTAGGAAGGCTTTATAAATAAATGTGGGGGCTTTATGGCATAAAAATCAAAGTGGCCGAGTGGCCTGGGCGTTGGGGGAAGTTGAGCAGCAGCAGGTTCCAGGTTCGAACCTAGGTATTGGCATTTGGAGTTTTATTTTTTTTTTCCTTTTATTTGGCAGCAGCTTGGTAATGTGTTGGACGGCACATGGGGGGGCTTCAAATAGGATAAGATTAGATTAGTGTTTAGCTTTTAAATTCGGTGGGAGAAGGGAATATTATTATTAGTTTATCTTTTATTTTTATTTTTTTTAATTGATAAAGTTATAAAATGGGAAAGGAATTTGAATTAGAATTAAAGAGGAATTGGTGGCTGGCTAAAGGTTTTGGTGGTGTTTGATTTCGGCTGGAAAGTGTGATAAGGATTGGGTTTTGTTATTTTATTATTTTAAGATAATTATAGGATTATTTTAGTTAATCAATAAGAGATAATGGCTGCTGGTGGTATAATTTTTGAATAGAATATGAGAAAAAATAGGAGTAAAGTAGGGAATTGGACTAATTCAAATTAGTTTGAATTAGTATAAGATGGCAGAATCTTGGATTCTTCATTCGGGTTAGTGGCCGAATTTTATAAATAGGGGGAGCACCCTTTTTCATACTTTTTTCTCCTTTTAATTGCTTGTGGCGAAAATTCTAGTCAAGCAATTTCTTTATTTTTTTCCCTTTTTCCTTGAAACCGAAACTTCTCCACCATTACCGAAATTCTTCTAAACTTCTTCTACATTTTATTTCTTTTCCTCTCAACCTCGGTTTGTACCTATTTTGTTAGCTGAATGTTTGATCTTCCTTGGTGACCATAGCCGAATATCTAAGACGCTTTATTCTCCTTTTTTATATTGCAAGTTCAAAAGCCAACGTATTCTTGGGGATTGGCGAAAAAGGGCTTTAGGGTGCGTTAAAGGAGGTCATTTGGGGTTCCAACTCAGCAAGGTAAGAGACTTGTAATATTCGGCCTTAGGCCATAGTATGAGCACTTTAGTGTTAACCTATATTGACTATGGTGTATAGGGCAAATCGATGCGAAGCAAAGGAAGGCCTTCGGATCTCGGGACATTTCGGTAAGGATATTAGTAAGTGACTTAGACTCGTTAATAAGTAGATTATGACTTGTTGATTAATGGTGTGATTCTCGATTAAGTGTCGATGGATGCAAGTGCTACCAAGAGGGGAAAGGGAGGGTCCCTGTCCCGAAGTTTAAGAAAAGAGCGGTTTCAAATTGTTCGGATTGGCCGTCGGGTGTGGGCTAGCAAAGAAAACTATAGGCAAATAGCCGTAGTTTCGCTAGGCGATAGTGTCGGGATCGAAGGTTTAGAACTTCAGTTATAAGGTGTGTAACTAACCCACTCGCTTTCGGGTTTTATGTGTTATATGTTTTACTAACAAATGCGTAATAAGTGTGCCATGTATATCCTTAAAGGGTATAGCGATGATCGTGTTAGTATCGAACTCATTGCAATGTGATTACTTGCTTGTATATGAGTATGTTTATGGATATTAATAAGCATGTGAATGCATTATCACGATTATATTTTATGTGGCATGTGCATGGGTGGGATATGAAAAGAAGGTACGTGTGTACTTGAGTACGTGGTTGATGTCGACTTTGTGCTACATCGTGGATTGGCGCCGATCGAGGTCGCGTTGTGGATCTTTGCGATTTAGTTCGCGTGGTTACCTTGATTGATATCGGCTTTATGCCATATCGTGGCTTGATGGGTTGCTATGTGCCCCATCGTTGATGGCATTGGTTGCCTTTTTGGAGGGAAAAGGAGAGGGTGACTCGATAGTCCCCTGGTGTGTGGTAGGCTGGATAAGAGGGTGTGTAGCGGATGGACCCTAGGTTTAGGTTGGGTTTCATGTTGCATTGTTTCGTTTATGAAAAGATATGGTAATGGGCCAAGCCCAATATGGCATGTGAATTGGTATGTTATAAGAACATACGTGGAAATGGGCCAAGCCCAGTGATCATTGGACTGATGAGAAAGGGCCTAGCCCAGTATGTGTTATAATTTGATTGTGGGCCAAGCCCAGATTGTGGTATTGTCTAAATGATTACATTACATGTTGCATTTGATAATTGGGATATTATGTGGCTTACATGTGGGTGGATATCAGTGGTTTAATTACACACTGAGTCTGTATGACTCACCCAACTTTTTAAACATCGCAGGTGACATGTTGATCGGACCGGGTTGGAGTGGATACAAGGTGGCCCATGCAGAAGATGTTTTACTTTATTTAAGTATTTTATATTATCAATATTTTGGAATTTTACTTGATGTAATAAAGGCCCCTTTGATTTAAAGTACTCTATTTATGATTGTGGAAGTTTATACTATACTTAGAAATATTTTTACAAATGACTTATCTTTTAATAAATTATAATAAGGTTTTAATTCACATAATTCAAATTGAGCTTGTATCATTAAATAAAACATTTTTAATGGACACACTTTTTTTTCAAGTTTAACAAAATATTCAAGTTTTATTCGATAAAGTCAAAGATTTTTCAAACGGTTTCCGCAGTGATATAACCAGATCCGGTCAGGACTTATGGGCCGGGTTTGGGGGTGTTACAGTTTGGTATCAGAGCCCAGTTCAAAACTCAGCTTTGAGGGTTTTGGGCCCAAAAACGTTTCAAAATGGGCTTTTCAAAAATATGGGTTTTTATGAAATATTTTCAGGTTATTCTGGCATGGCACCTGTACCTCCGGCCCGAGTCCACCAGGTAAGTACTTCAGACTTGTGAAGTAGCTTGTTATATGAACTGTTATGGGCTTAGTTGGGCTCATAGATTAGTGAACTAGGATCTATAGAACCCTAGGACTAGTCTACTCAAACATATACATAAGACTTAAAAATTACTAAACAAACCTACGACTAACTCGCCGAGTTTGGGTGTGGTAACCCCGTGCGCATGTCAAGGATTGGATCTAGAAGAGCTTGGTACTTAAGCAAATTCTCATGACTCACCTCCTCTTCATGGATTCCTACTGTGTGTGTGTAGCTTCTGTTCACCCTAACCAAGAGGACTTAGTCATAAAGCTAAACCAATTATTAAAACCCGAAAGGATTGGCCTTGCTGCTTTAAAACCCTTAATTTTTTTTACTTACCTTTTATTTGTAAACCCTAAATCTGATTTTGAAAAAAAAATCAAAATATTCCTGCCACTAAAATTACCAAAATGCCCCTAGTGGCAAAATTACTTAAAACGCCTCTTGATTTCTAAAATTATCGTATACCCCGGTTTCGATAAAATTCTCATACTTTGTAAAAGTATCCAAAATTCAGTACTTCAAGATAATACTCGACTTTGGAGATTTTCAAAATTACCCTAATCGATAAGTTACCAAAATACCCTGGTTTCTAAAATCACATATATCTTTAATTTGATAAATTTTTAGAAATACCCTCCAGCTTGTGGAAATTCCAAAATATCCTGATTTATTAAGGCTTCCAAAATTTTTTTGATAATTTACTAAAATACCTCAGAGGAAAATGACTAAAAATACCCTTAGGGTAAAACGCGTAAAGGTCCGAATAGTGAATGTGTGTGGTGGATACCACTGAATGTGCCTTTACTGAGGAAGGAATGTGTTCTTGATGATGAATGATTGTGTGTGTGAATGCGATCCTTGAACTAGATTAGTAAAATCGAACCTTTGATTGATCGAAAGAACCACTTTTGAAACCTTCTATTCATAAGATTTGTTCATGGATAAACAAGTGAAACAAAATTTCTAATGCATAAAATCGCTTAATCGAGTTAAATCGCGACGCTAGAGATGAGTGCTAGAGGACAAAGTCGTCGGGTAGCCTCGGAACCAGTAGGGTCTGGCCATGGGTCAGAAAGTGAAGTGCCACCAGCAGTGGTCGCGGAGGAGCAAGATCAGATAGAAGAAGATGATGCAGTATCGCGGGCTATGTTACGAGTGCTAGAACGAGTAGCAGGAGCTAGTAGGGGAAATGGAACTCGGAAGTCAATATCCGAGAGACTCAGGTCGAACGGGGCTGAAGTTTTTAGAGGAGTATCGGGAGTGGCTCCGAATGTAGCAGAATATTGGTTAGAAGGGGTCGAAAGAATTATGGACGACTTGGATTGTACCCCAGAGGAAAAGCTGAAAGGTGCTGTTTCGCTACTTCGGGACGAGGCTTATCGATGAAGGCTCACGGTCAGGCAAGGTGCTCCGGCAGATCGATTGGATTGGGATTACATTAAGGCTAAGTTTGAAGGGAAGTATGTAGGAGCGAGTTACTTAGATGCGTAAAGGAAAGCGTTTCTAAATCTAGTACAAGGGAATAAATCGGTAGCGGAGTATGAAGCCGAATTTGTGCGACTAAGTCAGTACGCCAAAGGAATCGTGGCTACTGATTATGAAAGGAGTGTTCGATTCGAAGATGGGCTGCGAGATGAGTTACGGGAGTTGATAGCTCCGCAGAGAGAAAGGGACTTCGCCATTCTGGTGGAGAAAGCTCGGATCGCTGAAGAGGTTAAGAAGACTATCAAGGAGAACCGAGAAAAGAATAGGAACGAGAATAAGAGAAGGGTTGGACCGTCAACATCGTTTGGTAATGTTCAGAAAAGGCGAAGGATCGAGAATCCTGTGCATGCACTTGCCCCGGTGGATCGGAATCGTTCTTGTGTTCGATGTGGAAGACTTCACACAGGAGAGTGTTGGGGGAATCGTAAAGAATATTTTCGGTGCGGATCTAAGGCACATCTGGTTAAGAATTGTCCTCGAGCAACGAGGGGTCGTGGTTCAAGCCATGGAGGGAATGGTTCTAGTCAGAGTCAACCAATGATGTGATATCGGGTAAGCTCCTTTGTTTTGGAATATTCTTTAATTGTTTTCCTTGTTTGTAAGTTAGCTCTTTCCTGTATGAATTGGATCCTGAATGAGAACTTAGAAACTATGTTTGGGAAGTATGATAGCTTTACTAAGGTCAGAGTGCGCAGCAGGGGCGTAGAATAGCGAGTTATGATTGTTCGGTAATAAGTAATTTCGAGGACGAAATTATTTTAAGGAGGGTAGAATTGTAACACCCTGGTTTAGGGGTTATGCGTTTGGAGCATAACCCGAGCATTTAGTGGGCTTATGGTCATGTTGGAGGAATTTTTAGGGGTTTTGGAGAACCCTAGAAGGCAAGGGATGCCTTAGAAAATTTTTAGATTTTAGGGTAAGAAGGGGAAATAGGGCAGGAAGGCCTTAAAATAAATTTTTGGAGTTTAGGACGCAAGAAAGGAGTTGGCAAAGTGGCATGGAGGCGCCGCCAGGGGGCTTGGGAAGGAGACGCCTAAGAGCTCAAGGGTTCGAGTTGTTTGGCAGCAATTTCGCTTTATTTTTGCGTCAAGGATCACTAAGTAGGCCTTAAAAATAAATGGCTGTGTTGATGGACATGAAAGTCCAGATTGGCAAAGTGGCACTCATGCGCCACTTAGGCGCTAGAGGGGAGAGAGAGCACGGGTTCGAGGGCCCTGAGCCGCAATTTGGAGTTTTATTTTTGTTATGGGTGATGGGTCAAGTAGGAAGGCTTTATAAATAAATGTGGGGCTTTATGGCATAAAATCAAAGTGGCGAGTGGCCCAGGCGTTGGGGAAGTTGAGCAGAAGCAGGTTCCAGGTTCGAACCCAGGTATTGGCATTTGGAGTTTTATTTTTTTTTTCTTTTATTTGGCAGCAGCTTGGTAATGTGTTGGACGGCACATGGGGGGCTTCAAATAGGATAAGATTAGATTAGTGTTTAGCTTTTAAATTCGGTGGGAGAAGGGAATATTATTATTAGTTTATCTTTTATTTTTATTTTTTTTAATTGATAAAGTTATAAAATGGGAAAGGAATTTGAATTAGAATTAAAGAGGAATTGGTGGCTGGCTAAAGGTTTTGGTGGTGTTTGATTTCGACTGGAAGGTGTGATAAGGATTGGGTTTTGTTAGTTTATTATTTTAAGATAATTATAGGATTATTTTAGTTAATCAATAAGAGATAATGGCTGCTGGTGGTATAATTTTTGAATAGAATATGAGAAAAAATAGGAGTAAAGTAGGGAATTGGACTAATTCAAATTAGTTTGAATTAGTATGAGATGGCCGAATCTTGGATTCTTCATTCGGGTTAGTGGCCGAATTTTATAAATAGGGGGAGCACCCTTTTTCATACTTTTCTCTCCTTTTAATTGCTTGTGCCAAAATTCTAGTCAAGCAATTTCTTTATTTTTTTCCTTTTTCCCCTGAACCAAAACTTCTCCACCATTACCAAAATTCTTCTAAACTTCTTCTACATTTTATTTCTTTTCCTCTCAACCTCGGTTTGTACCTATTTTGTTAGCTGAATGTTTGATCTTCTTTGGTGACCATAGCCGAATATCTAAGGCGCTTTATTCTCCTTTTTTATATTGCAAGTTCAAAAGCCAACGTATTCTTGGGGATTAGCGAAAAAGGGCTTTAGGGTGCGTTAAAGGAGGTCATTTGGGGTTCCAACTCAGCAAGGTAAGAGACTTGTAATATTCGGCCTTAGGCCATAGTATGAGCACTTTAGTGTTAACCTATATTGACTATGGTGTATAGGGCAAATCGATGAAGCAAGGAAGGCCTTCGGGATCTCGATTATTTCGGTAAGGATATTAGTAAGTGACTTAGACTCGTTAATAAGTAGATTATGACTTGTTGATTAATGGTGTGATTCGATTAAGTGTCGATGGATGCAAGTGCCGATCCAAGAGGGGAAAGGGAGGGTCCTCGTCCCAAGTTTAAGAAAAGAGCGGTTTCAATTGTCGATTGGCCACGGGTGTGGGCCAAAGAAGAGAAAACTATAGGCAAATAGCCGTAGTTTCGCTAGGCGATAGTGTCGGGATCGAAGGTTTAGAACTTCAGTTATAAGGTGTGTAACTAACCCACTCGTTTCCGGGTTTTATGTGTTATATGTTTTACTAACAAATGCAAATAATAAGTGTGCCATGCATATCCTTAAAGGGTATAGCGATGATCGTGTTAGTATCGAACTTTGTTGCAATGTGATTACTTGCTTGTATATGAGTATGTTTATGGATATTAATAAGCATGTGCATGCATTATCACGATTATATTTTATGTGGCATGTGCATGGGTGGGATATGAAAAGAAGGTGCGGGTGTACTTCGAGTGCGTGGTTGATGTCGACTTTGTGCTACATCGTGGATTGGCGCCGATCGAGGTCGCGTTGTGGATCTTTGCGATTTAGTTCGCGTGGTTACCTTGATTGATATCGGCTTTATGCCATATCATGGCTTGATGGGTTGCTATGTGCCCCATCGTGGATGGCATTGGTTGCCTTTTTGGAGGGAAAAGGAGAGGGTGACTCGATAGTCCCCTGGTGTGTGGTAGGCTGGATAAGGGGGTGTGTAGCGGATGGACCTTAGGTTTGGGTTGGGTTTCATGTTGCATTGTTTCGTTTATGAAAAGATATGGTAATGGGCCAAGCCCAACATGACATGTGAATTGGTATGTTATAAGAACATACGTGGAAATGGGCCAAGCCCGGTGATCGATGGATCGATGAGAAAGGGCCTAGCCCAAAGATGTGTTATAATTTGATTGTGGGCCAAGCCCGCATTGTGGTATTGTCTAAATGATTACATTACATGTTGCATTTGATAATTGGGATATTATGTGGCTTACATGTGGGTGGATATCGCTGGTTTAATTACACACCGAGTCCGTATGACTCACCCAACTTTTTAAACATCGCAGTGACATGTTGATCGGACCGGGTTGGAGTGGATACAAGGTGGCCCATGCAAAAGATGTTTTACTTTATTTAAGTATTTTATATTATCAATATTTTGGAATTTTACTTGATGTAATAAAGGCCCCTTTGATTTAAAGTACTCTATTTATGATTGTGGAAGTTTATACTATACTTAGAAATATTTTTACAAATGACTTATCTTTTAATAAATTATAATAAGGTTTTAATTCACATAATTCAAATCGAGCTTGTATCATTAAATAAAACATTTTTAATGGACACACTTTTTTTTCAAGTTTAACAAAATATTCAAGTTTTATTCGATAAAGTCAAAGATTTTTCAAATGGTTTCCACAGTGACATAACCAGATCCGGTCAGGACTTATGGGCCGGGTTTGGGGGTGTTACAATTAGTATCTTGTTCCACTGATTATTCGCGAAGAATTTTTATGAGAAGAAATTTAATAGTGGTTCTTTCGATCAATCAGAGTTTTCGTTCCAAGTTTTCTACCCTAATTCAGAGAAACACATCCATTCAGTAATATCTGTTATACACATTCATCGTTTGAACATTTTTGTCTGCTCCTAACCCAGGGGTATTTTTGTCATTTCTCCTACAGGGGTATTTTGGTAATAAATTGGGGTCAATTTGAAAATCTTAATAAATCAGGGCACTTTGAAATTTTCAAAACTCGAGGGAACTTTTGAAATTTTTTTCAAATCAGAGATATGGCAAAAATTTTGGAAATCGGGGTCATTTTGGTAATTTTGTAAATCAGGGGTAATTTCGTAAATTTTCCAAATCAAGGTATCTTGGTATTTTACAAAATAGGGGTTTCTGGTATTTTGAAAAATATCCTAGTAAAAATCGAGGGTAATATGGTGATTTAAAATTTTTCAAATCGAGGGCATTTTAGTAATTTTACAACTAGGGGTATTTAAGTAATTTTTTTGTAAATCGAGAAAAACTTTCAAAATAATTTTTACAATTCAAAGAGGCGATTTGGTGATTTTAAAACTAGGGTTTTATAGAAATACGGCTAGTCCCTTTCGGGTTTTAGTTATTGAGTTTAGCCCGTGAATGAGTCCTCTTGGTTAGGGTGAACCGTAGCTACGCACCAGGTAGGATTCGAGCGAAGAGGAGGTGAGTCACTAGGACTACTTAAATACCAGGCTCTTCCTGAATCCAATCCTAGACATGCGCACAATGGTTGCCACACCCTAACTCGGCGACTTACTTCACAGATTTGTTTAGTTAGGCATTAAGTCTTATGTAATTCTTATGTTGGGGAAAACTAATCCTAGGGTTCAATAACTTACTAAGCTAATCTACGTTCCCGATATACCCTTCTACAAATCATACTATAAATCACACAACAGTTAGGAATACTTACCTGGTGGACTTCAGCTCGGAGACTCGGGTGCCATGCCAGAAGACCTTCTCATTTCACAAAAATTTTCACAAAACTCATTTGGGCTTAATTTTTTGAAAACGTTATGGGCTTTAAACCCAAGGCCGAGAGTTTAAAACTGGGCTCTGATACCAAGCTGAAACACCCCAAACTCGGCCTACGAGCCTTGACCGGATCTGGTATATTCCTTGAGTAAAACAATTTCAAAAATTTGTTGGTTACCTTGGAAAACTTTGGGTGATTTTTAGAGAAAATTTGATTTGGGTTCAAATTGAAAACATCGTTATTCTTGAAGATTAGATTTTATTAAAACCTTATTGTTTTATTCCAAAACTATAAGTTAAAGATAAAAGTCGAGTTCTTAGAGTTTATTATTTAAATAGAAAATCGTTTGCGATTAGGTGTCAAAATATTTAAAAATGCATTTTAAGGAAAGCTATTTAATAATCGTAACATAATAGAAGTTAAAAGCATGCATAAACAGTCTAATACCAAGTGGCCTTATTACATCAAAACAAACCCGAATTAAATCCAAATTTAAAACATAAAGTCTCAAAATAACAAATCATTGAGCTGAGCATGGCCACCACCAAGTTCCTGCCGACCCGGTCTATCACTGAGCGTCACCTGAAACATATCCCACAACGGGGTGAGTCAAATAGACTTAATGTGTATAACCAACACTATGACCCAACGGTTCAGGCATATCAAATCATATCATACATATATAAAATAGATAGGAATAATGATGCAAACCCGAACCCAAACCTAGATAACCATCCGCTACACATCACCCGTACCAACCATCAAACCGTGGGGACTACTAAGTCGACCCTCCATCTGCTACACATCATCGAAGGCAGTCGCTGCAGACGACGTGCTCATCGCCTTTATAAATTTTGTGGCGCAGCCACCAGATATTATTTTGTGACATAAGTCACCACATTCAGATTATGTGACCGAAGTCACCACATTCAGATATTGTGGTATACACCACCAGATCACTACCCCTTTCCATATAACCCATATGGGCCATGTCATACAAATCATGCAAATATCATGCCATTTTCCTTGTTCCACATTCTTATCAATATTCACATACGTGCCATAATAGATATTCATAATATTATAACTACCGTAGTAGTAGGTTAACGTACCTGAGTACTTTGTACCAATGCATGGTACCCTTAGCCACATCTTACACATTCTTATTAACATATTTATTAAAATGATACCGTAAATCAATCAAGATTCAGTGTGGGGTACACACCTGGTTTACTTAACGAGTTCACTAAAATCCCAAAAATCCCGATCTAATCCTCTAGATCCTTAGTTCCTACATTCGACCAACACTTAGTATTTTAGTAAAAGCCTATTCGGCTATATAATCAAATCCCGAAGGATTATTGCATCCAAAATCCTTACCTTGCTGCCGATTTGATTACTAATCAAATCCCGAAACTTTGTGATGTTCCCTCTTACAATCAGCCAACTACTAAATCACTTAACCGTTTAATTTTGGCTTTTGAATAAATAAGAAATAGATCTGAATCACCAAATATGGCCTTAGCCGAATGTCAGATTCACTTACCTTGTGGATCTAAATCCCGAAAAGTGTCCCTTGGTTGGTAACTGTCGAAATACCTATAAGCTCATGTTAGATCTAATTTCCAATACTTAATGGACACCATACATGGCCTTCGGCCTAATATTGCACTTTACTTACCTTGAAGAATCAAATCCCGAATGATCCCCCTAGAAGTCGGCTACACCAAAATCCCGGAAAGATCCTTCATAGTTTCGGCCAAAGAGTGATATTGGGATTAGTTCCTAAGTTTCGACTAAAAAGAAAAGAAAGGAAATTGAATATCATCTGATCTTACCCCTAATGCTGTAGTCGACTGCTCCCTTGTTTAAATCCACAGAGAAATTCGGCTATGGCTGGAAAGAACTTGCTTTCGGCTTTTGAGATTAGCGAAAAGAAGAAGAGAAGGGTTGAGTAATTTTGACAATGGTGATAGATAAAGATTCGGCTAGCACAAGGGATGTTTCGGCTTTTGATGCTAGGAAGAAATCGACTAGAAAAGAAAACTTTGAGAAAAGAAGAGAAGGAGAATTCGGCCAGAGAAAGAGATGAGAAAATAAAAGAAAAACAAGGAAAAAGATGAATACTCTGCTGTTAAATTCGGCTACCTCCTCAAACTCTAGATTTACCTTGTTATTCTTCTATTTTTCCTCTTCCTTGCACATTCAAAATAATTTAAAATAAATCCTTATTTATCTTCTGCTTTAGCCGAAATTTTTAAAGGAATTTAATCACATCACAAACTCATCCCTTAGTGCCCCATTGCCGTCCACCTCTCTTGCTCCTTGCTACAAAATAAAACTCTTTTATTGTTTCCCTAGCAGCTCGAACCTAGGCCCTTGCACCCTGCTTGTGGCGTCACACACTGAGGCCCTAAGTGGCGCCTCCATGCCACTTAACCAAGCTAATTTTTATGTCTAATTTTCCCTCCAATTTCTCTTAGGGCCTCTCTTTTTCAATTCCCCTTCAATACTTAAAATTTAATATTTTCTAAGGCATTCTTCTATATTCTAAGGTTCTCAAAATTCATAAAACATACTTATAATACACATAGGCATGCTTTCACATAAAATTCAGCAATAATTCATAAGCCCAAAATCCCGGATGTTACAGAGGACTACATTGGATAAAGTGGGAAATGATATGAAATACTTAAATTATGATATGTGATATGAAAATTATATTAAAATATATCTTATAATATGAAATATGCTTTTTTAATGACGAATTGGGTTTGTGGTTGTGAATTTGACCGAGAAACGTCATATGTACTAAATTGCAAAATAATTGTTAAGCAATAGAACAATGTACAAGGTACAAAAATGCATATATGACCAAATACAAAGTATTAATATGCGAGTAAGATGATTATATATATGAAAATTCTTATATGTATATATAACTTGCCCGTGTGAACATGGTAAAAGGTTAGGATACAATTGGAGTACCAATAGGGTTTTATGTGCACTTGTACGGGATGTGTGATTATACGGAGATTATATCGGGATCCAGCATTTGTTGCGTATCATCAAGTATTATATGTATCTACGGAGAAATTTTTGTGGTAGAGGGACGTATATGCATATGAGAATGCATTTGATGCCTACGAGTTTTGTACTTCAGTGCTCTGGTGTGGTGTAGTTAAAGCTCTTACAAGTTATTCGGTGTGGTGTAGATTACCCAAGTATCTGATTCTATTTTACTAAGGTTTCATCAGGCATAACATTATACTAGAAATTGGAAAAATTAAAAAGGTAATGAAATAAATTAATAATAGAATATAATATTGAAATGAATACGAATGAATCAATAAACTCTAGAAAGAGGTTCATACGATATGTTAAGCAAATTTTGATATGAAATGAACTTGATATTGAATGTCATAATGAATCGATTATGAATGTTTTAAATTGTGAATTGGTATTGATGACTAAAGGCCTTAAGATAGGTTTTAGTATATGTAATTTGATTTGATTATTCCTTTGTCATGATAGTTGAATTAGTTTGCCTTGATAATTGTATATCTTCATATGTAGTTGATTATATACTTTTGTTACAATATAGAGTATGTATTAGTAGGCATTGAGATTAAAATTATCATAGCATGTTATAAATGCTAGTTTATGTTATATTATCTTGAATCATGAAAGTACTACTGAGCTTTATCGCTCATCGTACGGGTGTTTGTTTCATGCGCAGGTGTGGGTATTTCTCAAAGTCTCAGGAAGTGAAATCAGTATCCGAACCATCGTTTCCAAGTCAACAAAGTTTGTATAGTTCATTTCTTTATGGTCATGTGGCATGTACTTAGAGACTTTTAGCTAAACGTTTCAAATGGTTAAGCTGTACATGACATGATCTTCTGCAAATGTTTATATATTATGTTTGGATATGTTTATATAGTTGGTTTGGAGTCTTAATGTAACACCTCTAACCAGTAACCATCGTCGGTCTAGGGTTAAAGGAATTACCAGACAAATCGGATCTTTTACAAACATTTCACATCATAATTTAACAATTCAAATCAAAGTGTCCCTTAAATAGATCTATGAGACCTTAAACATGCATTAGAAAGGGGTCGGGACTAAACCAAACACATACGAAAATTTCTGAAAATTAAACATTGTTCAAAGCTACAGAGGCCACACGCCCGTGTGTATAATCTGTGGCAAAATAGAGCATACATACTTACTTTTCCACACGGCCGAGGACATGCCCGTGTGCCTTACCCGTGGTCAACACTGACTTGCACCACACGGCCAGTCACACGCCCGTGTGTCCAACCCGTGGTCAAAACTGACTTGTTTTGAAATGCAAGCACGAGAGACACGGTCTTGACACACGCCCGTGTGCTCACTCGTGTGGGCAAATATAGGCCATTTGCAAGGCTAATTTGCCACCCATTTTAGGGTCAAACCTACATGCATAACCAAGCATCATTTCAAGTACCAAAAGCAACCAATACATACCAAAATGACCATCTTTTCTAAGCATTCAAGAGCATACCAAACACACCAACTTGTGTACCATTTATCTCATTCTAATCACAAGCATTTCTAAGTAAAATCCATCCAAAAACTTACCAATTCATTATACTAGCCATTCATCAAAGCATACTAACTTTGCATCATAAGACATATATAGCTTATATATATACAACTCAAAATATCATCCAATACAACTAGACTATACATGCCATATTTAGATATGTGCACATTCAAAGGGTACCAAAATAGAGTTTTATAATATGGTGATGATCCTCGACGATTCCCCCAGCCTTCCGTAGCTTTAACGATCTATAAAACAATGCAAACACATACAAAGTAAGCTTTCAAAAGCTTAGTAAGCCATATACAAATAAACTTAACATATAAAACATTTATAACCATTTCAATTACAAGAACTTAAACATATCTCAATAACATATTCATAATTCTTCTTTAGCTCAAATATGTCTAGCCATTTGCTTGACAACAAATCACATCTCCATGTATCTATTTAGATCATAGCACATTCATACTTATATCACATTTTGTCTCAATAATATATATGCACATATCTTACTTTTGCAAATTCACATATACTTACCTTTCATACTCAAACATAGTATACATATCAAACGTACCTGAATCGGTTACACATTTCACATAATCTTTCAATTCTCAAAATTGCCTGTTGAACCATTTGGAATTAAATAAGATACTCGGATAACTCGGAATACTTATACAAAGCCAACTTCCCGGACGTGGTCTTACATGTAATTAAATATCGATGTCACTGTCCCAGACAGGATTTTACACGAAATCATATATGATGCTGATGTCCCAGACATGGTCTTACACGTAATTCTCAAATCGACGCCAATGTCCCAGACGTGATCTTACACGATATCACATATCGGAACCCTATGTCATGACATATGAATCCTATCTAGGCCTAAGGTTTGTACGGGGCTTTTCGAACATTGACACATTGTCGACACTTTCTCGGATTTCATGTTTGTATCTTTCGTAATCATACATCACAATTCAATTTCATATGAACATAAATAAATCAATTCACATACATTTATTCGTATATAGACTTACATCGTATTCGGAATAAATGGACGGATTCGACTACTCGATCACTTTCGACTTTCCTCGGTCTAAATCTTTTTTCTTTGGTTCTTGATCTATACATATTCAAATTTAACTCATTTATTCACCAAATCATTCAATTTAATCCAAAAACACACATTTAGGGCATTTTACAAATTAACCCTCTCATTTTTACATTTTGACATTTAAGTCTCTATTTCACAAAATCACAAAATACACAAAATCTCTTTGTACCCATGCTTAGCCGAATATTCACATGCTTCATATAAATCCACACACTTCATTTATTTAAACTTTAGTCCCTCTTAATATTATTTTCACAATTTAGTCCAAATTACTCAAATTTACCAAAAATCCAAAGATAAAACATGTTAATCTAACATATATTTCATATTTCATCAACTAACATCACAAAGATTACGAAATCATCAATGGAATATCTCAAAATCTTCATCAAATTCCAAAATTAAGACATGGGTTTTGTAGTACTCGAAGCAACAATTACAAAAATGTAGAAATTATCAAAAACCGAAACCAAAACATACCTTAATCAAAGCACTTCAATGGCCGAATATCATGGAAGCTTAAAACTCTTTTTATTTTCTTATTTTTGGAACAAAAGATGAGCATAATCTAACCATTTTCATATTTTTTTTATTATAATTCATATTAATATACCTTTTACTATATTATCATTAATGAAACATTATAACATCTTTAAAATGCATGTCCACTACCGTCCATGCCATAATACAATGGCCTAATTCCATTTTAAGGCCTTCATTTTAAAAGAACATAGCATTAAAGCACTTTAACAATTATCAAGGCACTTTTGCATTTTTTGCGATTAAGTCCTTTTCTCAAATTAAGCACACAAACGGACAAATTAATTCACGAAACTTTCACACATGCTTATTCACATATTGCAAGCACAGAAAATAATATTAAAATATTTTTTAACTCAGATCTCTGGTCTTGAAACCACTATTTCGACTAGGGTCTAAACTGGACTGTTACACTTAAGGTTAAATATTATGCATTTGAATGAGTTTTTGGAGTATAAATGATTGAAGTTAGCTTTGATAGGTAATGTTTTTGGAGTCTACCATTTTGGCATATTTTCACTTGGTACCATTTTGTAAGTAGATGTTTCGGTTGCATGAGACTATATATGTGTGTTTTCAAGTCACCCAAACTTGTAACAAGTTGATTTTCGATGGACTAGGTTGTCACGTCGTGACGAGAAACCCCTGACGTCACAATGAGAAACTAATGTGATTCCGGTCACATCATGTGATCCGTCTCAAATGGCTTAAGAATGGGCCAAACTTGAAGGGCCTAAATGCAAGATGAAGAAGTTCAAAGCCCATACAACGTTTGTATACAGGCTTTTTAAGGCCCAAACACGTCCAACTTAATTTATTCAATTATTTCCACAGCTTTTATTTCTTTAAGTATATGTGTTTTCATTATTTCATAAGTTGTTGGAGTCTTTAATGTGTTTATTTCTATTACATGATAATTTGTGTGTCCATTTATGTTTAAACTCATGCCTTAGTATTCTATCACTAGGTTTGTTTTTAATCTTCACAAATTATTCGCATGTGTCATTTTGATTATTTTTGTAAGTCTAGTTTTAAGTCTAAAGAGCCATGTTTAATTATGTGTGTGTCGTTTTACTTATGTTGAGAGTCTAATTTCATACATGGTGGTGTCATCTTTATAAATATACAATATGTTGTGTTTGTTCTTTTTGTGTTATAGAGTTAATTCGAATAATGGGTTGTTTTGAAGTGTTGAGAATAATCTAATGTCCTATTTATATTTGTTTTCTAGGGACTGTTCAACTGGCCACTTTAAATCCAACATAAACCTACATTAAAGTTGAATGCATGCACAAGCACATTCAAGGAATCATCAAAATTCATGCAATTATTTTAGCTCATAAAACCATTCACATTCAAGGGCCAAATACATTGGTCCATGCATTTGAATTTTGGTTGAATACATTGTTTCACTTTGGTGCATAGACGATTAGGAGAATGGGAGCTTAATGTGACTAATTGGCTTCTATACATGCATGGCCACATGCATGAACGTCCAAGGGTAATGAAGCACCCTAACTACAACACATTGAACTTTAATAATACATGCACCGACATAGGGGACGAATCTGATTTGTTCATCCATTTTTCATACACATGCAAGGGTTATAATTGCAATTTTAATGAAGGATACAATTCACCTATACATGCATGAATGGTAAGGGGAAAAGGTTTTCATTAAAATGGCAGTATTGAATGTCACCATACATGTACCTACTCAAGAGGAATGAATTTGCCCATTCATGCACTTCAAAAGAGGGATGAATTGCCTCTTCAAGCATCCAAGTGATTCATGAACGTCCATGGAGGAAGAATGTGACCATTCGGTCATACATTGCACCCAACCATTCATGTATCTTCCTATACATTGTACGGCAACATACATGTATGCACATTAATGGCTGAATATGTCCTTTAGTCTACTAAGCTCTACAAATAATTTGAAACTTCTCATTTGTAATGTTAGAACTTTATTAATCAAATTTATACTTTGTTAGATTTTTTCTCTTGATTCTTAACCGAACTTCTGAACTTATTAAGCACAAAGGTTTGTGGTGTTAACCAATTTGTCTTGTCACTCTGTTTCCCATCCTAGAGTGTGATGACTTCTTTTATACCGAAGTTCTAGCACCTCCAAGTGTTAAATGTGTCTTAAATTTAATATAGCTAAGGTTTTTTAACTAAGACTGCTACGGGTCGAGGTTTTCCACCATTTGAACCATTCAAGATGGTTTATCTGATTCAAGCAATTTTCTGAACATTCCAAGTCTCGAGAAATTGCATCATTTGATACCAGAGCTCAGGATTCTTGAATTTGGTTCATATCTATCTTTATTTTAATACATGTTAAAAAATCGATAAAAAATTGTGAAAAAAATCTAAAAAAAAAATTAAAAAAGTTTATGAAAAAAATTAGAGTGAAAAAAAAAATTCAAGCAAAAATTCGGCTTATATTCTTTTCATCTAGTTGATATCATTCCGAGTATTTCAAGTGTTTTCAATCATTTTATGAATGATCTAACGTGTGTTTCCTTTTCTTTTCTTTTTTTTTTTCCGAATGTTCGCCCAAAACTCCAAGCCAATTTCCTAGCCACTATACTGAAAGTTTTGAAAACAGCTCTCATAATTATCTTAAGAACCCTACAAGAGAAAATAGCAAGCGAAAAAGGCAAGAGTGTGTAAGAGCATCCGAAAGGTAAAAGTCGATAAAATTGAGAGGAAACACAAGTGGAGTGAATTTGATTCTGAGAGACTCTGTGAAGTTTGTTATGGTGAGGATTTCCTTTTTGTTACTAATCATTTTGTTTTTGTAGAAAATAAATCATATCTCAAAAAGAAATTTCAGATTTTGAAACGCAATATTTGATGAAAGAGATGCGAAGAGTTATACGATAGGAAGTTGAACGAGTCTAAGAAAGATTCGATCGTAAAGGCGAAAGATCACCACTAAGGTAATCATCATTTGATTCCTTTCAAAGAGAGCCACATCTTGATTCTTATTCATTATGGAATTCAAGCCAGAATAAAATGAAATTCAATTTTGAAGCTTCCCAATGTAATAAAAATAAAGGTACACGAATTAAATATGCAAGTGTTACTTCGCGTGGGCCAAAGTATTCTTCCTTGGATTCACAAGTAAGGAAATATGGGCACACCCTACATGATGATCATACTTTTCAGTTCCAAAAGAAAATTATCGATGTGGATACTTCAAACTCCAAATCCATATGTAAGAATCAACCGAGGATAAGAAAGTAAGATTTTGAAAATAAAAGAGTCTGAGCAGAGAAAAAAAGAAATTAAGAAAGAAAGAGAGAGAAGAGTTGTTGATGAGAGAAAATGAGAAAAAGATAATAGTTTGAGAGAAGAAGAAAAGAAATCAAAAAAGAAGAGCGTGATAGAAAGGAAATTGAACTTGAAAAAGAAAAAGAGAGTGAAAGAAAGAAAAAGAGAGATTGAGATTGAAAAAGAACTTGAAAAAGAAAAAGAGTGTGAGAGAGTAGAAAGAAAAGAAAGTGAGAGTAATGAGAGTGTCATTGCTGAAAAGGAGCGAGAAAATATCCAAGCAAAAGTGAGGAGTGATTTAGTTTTAACTAATCATAACTCAAGTTTGTCTTGTAATGTTTCTTTCCCACAGGTTTGCAAAAATTTGATGCCAAATTTCTCATTACATTACTCCACTTCCGAGAGACAATTCCATTTAATCGAGAGAAGTAAGTGGAAATTTGAAAATTGTCTACAAATACTAGAAGGTAAGGTAGCTAAGGAACTTGTTGAGATTAAACCAAGATGGCATTCTTTGAACATGGTTGATAAGTTTGTCATTGATTTTTATTTTGAAAGTTTTCCTTATTATGCGCCTTTCTATTGGGTTAGTTTTTATTGCTATGAGTTTTTATATACAAATAAATTTGAACTGTTTAGTGTTGACGATTATGTGAAGTCCATGTCTCATAATTGGAAACATTTGTGGGTATATATAATGCTTCGAAAGAATTTTAAGAAATATGTTTGTTGGAACATGTGTAAATCTGATTTTTCATTATTGAGAGTGACTTGTTTTTAAACAAAAAATATTCGATCCATGAAGATGTGGAGGATCAAAATCGCATTTTTAAACTCGAAACATATTTTTCTAAGTCATTGTTGAGAAATGCCGAGCATCATAATTTTATTTTGAATAATTATGTGAGCAACGTTTGATTGCTCAATGTGTCACTATTTTTGTCAAAAATGAAATTGAGATTTTTGATGAAATGGTAATGCAAAACCAAGTCTTTGATCCCGGAGTTAGCTTGTCTTTAGGAATTCTGAAAGGAGATTTTGGTCATTATCATATTTATACAAATTGCACCATCTTAAAGTAATTCCAATTCCATGTGAGTGATGGATTGAAAGAGCGAGTTATACTGATTCTTCTTGTAAAGAAGTTTTTGTTTTTCAGGTACCTGAAAGAGTTGTGCTTAACTCAATGGAAGAAAAATACAATTTAAATTATCGTAATTGTAGAAGATTTTTCTCGAGAAAATGGCCTAATTTGAGGACAAGTAGTTTTCAAGAGGGAGGGTATGATGTGATTCCGGTCACATCATGTGATCCGTCTTAGAAGGCTCGAGAATGGGCCAAGCTCGAAAGGCCTAAATATAAGATGAAAAAGTTCAAAGCCCGTGCAACGTTTGCATGTGGGCTTTTTAAGGCCCAAAAACATCCAACTTAATTTATTCAATTATTTCCATAGCTTTTATTTCTTTAAGTATATGTGCTTTCACTATTCCCTAAGTTGTTGGTGTCTTTAATGTGCCCATTTCTATTACATGATAATTTGTGTGTCCATTTATGTTTAAACAAATGTCTTAGTTTTCTATCATTAGGTTTGTTTTTAATCTTCACAAATTATTCGCATGTGTCATTTTGGTTATTTTTGTGTGCCTAGTTTTAAGTCTAGAGAGTCATGTTTAATTATGTGTGTTTCATTTTACTTATGTTGAAGTCTAATTCCATACATAGTAGTGTCATGTTTATAAATATATAATATGTTGTGTTTGTTATTTTTGTGTCATAGAGTTAATTTGAATAATGGGTTGTTTTGAAGTGATGAGAATAATCTAATATCCTATTTATATTTCTTTTGTAGGGACTATTCAGCTTGCCACTTTAAATCCAACATAAACCTACATTTAAAGTTGAATGCATGCATAAGTACATTCAAGGAATCATCAAAATTCATGCAATTTTTTTGGTTCATAAAAACCGTTCACATTCAAGGGCCAAATGCATTGGTCCATGCATTTGAATTTTGGTTGAATACATTGTTTCACTTTGGTGCATGGTCGGTTAGGAGAATGGGAGTTTAATGTGACTAATTGGCTTCTATATATGCATGACCACATGTATGAACTTCAATCATACATGCACCGACATTGGGACGAATCTGATTTGTTCATCCATCTTTCATGCACATGCAAAGTCATAATTGCAAGTTTAATGAAGCATACAATTCACCTATACATGCATGAATGGCAATGGGAGAAGTTTTGCATTAAAATGGCAGCATTGAATGTCACCAACATGTACCTACTCAAGAGGAATGAATCTTCCCATTCATGCACTTCAAAAGGGGGATAAATTACCTTTTCAAGCACCCAAGTGATTCATGAATGTCCATGGAGGAATAATGTGACCATTCGATCATACGTTGCACCCAACCATTCATGTATCTTCCTATACATTGTACGGCACCATATATGTATGCACATCAATGGTCAAATATGTCTTTTAGTCTCCTAAGCTCTATAAATAGTTTGAAACTTTCCATTTGTAAGGTTAGAACTTTATTAATCAAATTTATACTTTGTGAGATTTTTTGTCTTAGTTCTTAACCGAACTTTCGACCTTACCAAGATGAAAGGTTTGTGGCATTCACCAATTTGTCTTATCACTTCGTTTCCCATCCCGAAGTGTGGCAACTTCCTTTATACCAAGGTTCTAGTAAGTCCAAGTGTTAAACAATCCTAGCTTTAATATAGCTAAGGTTCTTTAGCTAAGATTGTTACAGATCGAGGTTTTCCACCATTTGAACCATTCAAGACGGTCTATCCCATTCAAGCAATTTTTCGAAGATTCCAAGTTTCAGGAAATCGCATCAGAAATAGAGCAGGGTTCACATTGCAAAAACTATCCTAAAGTCAAGACAAACCTTAGTCAGAGAGTCACGTCAAGTCGAGAAAATCCTCGAAGTCGCAACGTCAATACAAATTTTTGTAATCTTTTCAATTTGATCCATTTCGACCCTAGATTAATAAAAGAGCTTTCGTAAGCTCGTATAAGACTCAAAATTTATAATGCAATGCTTAAAGTAATTGATTTTCTTGTATTTTATTGTGTAATGATTTTGAATTGTATATTGTTGATTGTAGTTGCTCCAACAACGACTGCGGCACCTTGTAGCTCGAACCCAACAATCGGGTCAAGTATCGGGGTGTTACACTCTAGATTTCTGGCAGTTGTGATACTCAGCTCCATATCATTAGCTCGAGTAGATAACTTCTCAAAGGTAGCATAGTCCACAATTTATTCCTTGGAAGCACATGTCAAGGGTTGAAGATTCTAATAATCTTTTTCTTCAATTCAGACTTAGATTCCACCAACAATGCATGTAGTCAATGTATGGTTCATCTTTCCATTGTCGTGTGCCAATAAGCTCGATCATGCTAATAATGCGACGAGTATTGTAGATACTGTTGAGAAATTCATGTTCAAGTTGTTCCCAACTATCGATTATTCTAAGCTCAAGGTTAGACCTGATCATTGGTCCGGGCACCTGACCTAGCCCGAAGGCCCGTTCGAAATTTGGAAAGGTTTGGGCAAAAATATAAGCCCAAAAATGATCTTGGACAAAAAAAATAATGCCCATTTAAAAAACGGATTGGGCTTCGGGTCAGGTATTTTTGGCCGGCCCGAATTCACTAAAAGACAAAAAAAATGCTCTCTTTTTTTTTTGTTTTTGAATGTTATTTTCTTGTTGTTTTCTCCTTATTTTGCTACCATTTTACTATTATGTTGCTACTATTTTATTGTTTTTGTTTGGATATTGTATAAAACTTATTTTATTGTTAATTTTTTATTATTTTAAAGGCATTTGTTAATTTTGTTATTATTTTAGAGGTATTTGCTTGTTAAGTTGTATTTATCTTAGTGTTATTTAAGTCTACATATTTTTTAAAATTTATTTTCAATTTGTTGGGAAATATTTATTTTGATGCTTTTAGTATTTTTGATGTATTATATATATTTAAAAATAATATAAAAAATTAATACATGTGGATCGGGCTGGGCCCCGATTTTAACATTTTTATCTGGGTTGGGCTTGAGCAAAATTTTAGGCCAATTTTTTGGGCCGAGTCGGGCCCGAGCCTAGTGAATGGGCCAGAATTTTTAGTTAAGCCAGGCCCAAACCTGGCCTGGCCCAGCCCATGATCACCTCTATTCAAGGTCAATGTACCAGTCAAAGGCAAAGGCATTTCCTTTTAATGACCAAACAAATTGCTTCACCATGATATCAACATCAATTCTAGTGTTATTGTAAATCTCTATGAAATGAGCAACATGTTGGCATAGATTTCCTTTGCCATCAAATTGTTTGAATTTAGGAGTGACTGTGTGCGCGCATGCGTAGAAAACAAATAATTTTATAAAATAGCTTAAAAGTAGGGTTTTAACTACAAGCAAAAGTGTCGAGTTGTAATATTTATAATGTTCAATGGAACACTGGAGTATTCCAAGGGTTGAACCCATAGGAGTCGGGGATTAAGTGATTCTAAACTATGGACATGCAATCACTAAGTAATTATATTACAATAGGCCATACAAGAGGTTAATTACACTAATTACCTAGCAACGGACAAAGACTAAATTATAAATCAAGCAAAGTATGAAACTAATAAATACAATAACATATAGCGGTTGGTTGATTTCCATGTGGTTATTGGCTCCATTTTACCTCTCGGCCTCAATTTCACTAATTTAGACAAATTAGTTCAGTTTATCTCTTAACCTCACCAAACTAATCTGAGACTATCAAATTGGTGCCCAATAAAATCTCCTATCGGTCTCACTTACTTAATTTTCCCTTAGGAGCATCAATCCTATATTTTAAAGTCTATTCGATTTAGTCCCTAAACCCAAAAATCAACTTCCACACACTTCCATCAACCAACCACCTATGATTTAGCTACCCATTATCATGATTAAGCAACCAAAAACAAAATAATCACACAAACATGCATATCAAGTAAACACACTAAAAATGAAAAAAAGCTTAGGCTTTTCTTAAAAAAGCTTAAAAGCAATAATAATGGCAACAAAAGAAATGCAACATAATACTTAAAAATCATATTTGTAATGATGAAACTAAAAGGAAATTTAGTTGCATTAAAACTAGTGTTAAATTGAAAATCCAAATAGTTTAAGGTACTGAACAAGTTATAAACCTAGATATAGTGTTAACTAACTTAACTAACAGCTATGGAAACTAAGAAAACCAGATAAAACATAAACCTTAAAACCTAAAGTTATGGAAAATAAGACTAAACCCTAAGAACATAAACATTAAACCCGAAGGTTATAAAGAAGAAGACTAAACCCTAAAAGATGAAAAGAAAATTTCTAAAACATGAAAAATAGTTAAATCTCTAGTGTCTATTATGTTTAGCCAATTTTTGGCTTTTTTAGCAGATTATAGACCAAAAAAATAGTGACCAAATTGCCCTTGATCATCTAATTTTGGTTGGGGGACATGTTGGACAAGGACTACCCCTGTGATCATTTTTTGTCTCCCCTTAACAGTGATATCGCGCCACCCATGACCCGGTATCACGATATCCTCGACAGTTTTAAAATGGGGTCCTTTGGGAGTTTGGGTATCACAATACCACTATTGGTGGCTCAATCATCATTATTTTCAATACTGTCAGGAGTATCACGACTTTCATGCTTCGCTATCGTGATACCCCCTTTTCAATGATGTTCACGTGTCGTTCGGGCCATCTTGGACTCCTTGCATCACTCACCAACCTCGTTCGATTCTCCGAGTGCCAATTGGCCATATCAGATCTCAAAATAGCACAAAATGAAAACTAATCATTTATTAATGCAAATAACTAAAACCAACTAAAAACATGATAAAGACCTTTAAATTGCTCTAAAACAAGCTCGTTAAGTGTAATGGGGAGCCTAATTTAACATATCAAATTATAACGGATCAAGGAGATTGATAGCTTGTTGACATTTTAAGGGAATCAATCCTATAGGGGTATGGCTTAGCATAGGTGTATAACGGTTGAGTTACACAATTAACTTGATCTTTGATAGCTTCTTTGATGAATTCCTTGAGTTGATTGGCAATGACAACTTCATTGATTTTTGGTTGAGGATATTTGGCAACTTTCACATTGGATTGTTCAACAAGCTCCTCTAATTGATTCTTATGTTGGACTTCTTCATTGATGGGCCTCTTCTTTGCAAGGTTAATGTTCTTTCTATCACAAAGGCCATCTAGTCTTCCTTTTCTTTGAGGCTTGCGGTAAAACTCTCTACTGTCTTTGCTAATATCACCTGTCTTTCCAAGGATGTGGTGTTGGTCGACTTGACATTCATCACTCCAGAATTAGGCTTCGGGGGAAATGATGGAATGGCATGGTCACTTGATTTAAATGGCATGGTCACTTGATTTAACATTTTTTCCCTTAAATAATAAGAGGCGAGCTACACTTGATCCACGAGGAAAGACTTTTTCTACCTCATAAGTTGGTAAAGAAAAACCATAAAGTGGATTGTCACTAAACATTAAAGAAGTTTATCTGAACAACTCCAAAAGAGCTTTTGTTTTCTACCTAGTGCCATAGGGACATTGGTGATTGATTATGAAGTTGTACGGGCTGCAAGATTAGTTTAAGCAGACTTGTTGATGATGATCTTCTTTGAGGCCATCACAACTTTAAAATTTAACTTTGAGAGAAGAGATGAAAGGCAGATATTATCCTACCGTGTGCCAAAAATTTGTACACACAAATTTTGAGTCAAAAGTTAACTTGAAAATTTGGAGACAAATTTATTATTAACTTTGTAAGAAAAGTTACAATCTTTAGATTTCTTTACAAAGAAAACTCTTTTGATTCTTCTCTCTGGTTTGACGTTGAACCAAGGGTCTTCTAACTTGGTCTTAAATGGATGTGGATTACTTCAAGTGTTGTTTTGATGTGCTCTTGAAATAGTTTTAGTCCTCATTTCTTCAGTTGATTTGGATCGAAAGGTGGCTTTCTTCAAAAATGACTTTTTTCTTCTTCTCCATGGTTGAATTGGATCAATGAACGGTTTTCTTCAAAATTGATGCGACGTTCTTTGAAATTTCTTCAAGTTCTTGGGCTTTTTTAGAGAATTCTATAGAGATTTTCTAGGCTTCTTAAACTTGTGTGTATAGAATGGCTTAGGTGACCCCTTTTTATAATGCCAATTACTTAAATAAAAGAAGTCCCAACCTTATTCGGAATTAGATTCAATTAAACATTAATGGTGCAGTTACAGAGAGTTTTAATATTGTCGTGATTGGAGATGTACTGCGAGATCGGAATAGGAGTTGGATTCTTGGATATAATCGAATTGTGGGAACATGCTCCATTTTGGATGTTGAATTTTAAAGTATCCTAGAAGGTTTAGCGATTGCACTTGATAAAGGTTTTGACAGTATGATTATTTTATCAAACAGCCTAGAGGGGGTTCAAGCTATACAAGGTAGTTTTGCAAAGGTCTCAAATTTTGCTTTGGTTAAGAGAATCCAACATTCTTTGGCTAAAGTTGCGCATTGGTCAATTCATCACGTTTCTAGAGAAGATAACAAAAAGGCTGACAATCTAGCTAAAATGATTGTTGGTAATGAATGAGGACTTCTATTATTTGAAAGTAGATGTGCTCATGGGCCAGAGGCCGAGCCCAACCAAAATTTTAGGTCTGGCCCGACCCAAAACATGGGCGTAAATTTTTACCCAAGCCCGACCCATATAAAAATGTTAAACCCGGCCGACTTGTATTTTTATATTATTTTTTATATAAAATTTCTTTTAAAAATATAATAAATCAAAAATACTAAAAACATTAAGGGTTCGTTTGCTTACATCTAAAAGGTTTTACGGAAAATGTTTTTGCATTTTCATGTGTTTGTTTCACAAAAAACAGCTTGGTCAACGGAAAATGACTTACAAGACAACGTAAAATAAGGCTTTTTTCTTATAAATTGACTTATCCTTTTGAAAAGCGTAAGTCATTTTCCATAAAAGAGCTCCTTATAGATACTTTTATTTTTATATAAAAATAACTTAAATCAAGCTTAATATTATTATATTGATAATAAATTTTATTTTTATTTTTAAAAAAATTTAAAATTATTAAAATATTATATTTTTCAATATTATTAAACATACATAATTATTTATTTATATTTAGTCATATAATAAATTGTTAATATAATAAATAATTTAATATTTCAATTTTATTTTAATAATAAATTTTAAAAATAATAATTTTAGATAATATTATTAACGTATTATTGAAAATATTCAATATTAATATTCTAATAATAAATATTTATTACAATTATAAATATTTAATAATAATTTTTTTTTGTAGTATAAAGGTTAAAATATGTCGTAAGTCTATGTACTCTTCACATATTTGCAATTTAGTCTTTGTACTTTTATTTTCAAAAATTTAGTCCATTTACTTTTCAAATTTGAAAATCAAGTCCAATCGTTAATATCGTTAAATTTTTTTGTCAATTTTGTTGATGTCACGTTTTTAAATAAAAAATACTCACTTAGTAGTCATGTAATTAAAAAATGACATTGTAATGAACCTGAATTTAACATAATATTGTTAATATATAAAAATAAATTCAATTAAACAATAAAAAAATAAGAAAATTTCAAATGTATGTTTGTTTCATTGAAAACAACTTATATGAAATACTTTTAAGAAATCTACCAAACAACAGAAAATATTTTATACAGATTCATCCAAACACCAAAAAATATTAGCTTTTCTAAAAAACTTCATTTTCCAGAAGTCATTTTTAGTAAAACAAACAGATCCTAAAAATAAACGTTTCCCAACAAATTTAAAAAATATGTATACTTATATAACACTAAGATAGGTGCAACTTAACAAGTAATGCCTCTAAAATAGTAACAAAATTAACAATAATAACAAAATAATAACAACATAATAGTAAAATGATAGTAAAATAGTGAAAAAACAACAAGAAAATAGCAACAAAAAAAAAGCAGAAAAAGCTGAAGTTTTTTTTACATATTCGGGTCGGGCCAAAAAGGCCCTACCCAAGATCGGGTTGGGCTTTATTTTTTTGCCCAAACCCATTTTTCAGGCCTATATTTTTACCCAAATCCTCTCACTTTTTCGGTCGGGCCGAGTGGCATGACCCCTGAACAAGTCTATTTAAAACGCCCCCTTGGGGGTTGGTGGGGGTTGGGGCATATATTTTAAGTAATTTCTTATAATGTTTTTATTCACCAAAAAAAAAATAAGTTCTTGTTGAATTTGAACAAGAATTTGTACTCATTTATTTATTATTTACCTCTTATTAATTTAATTAATTAGAAATAAAATAATCATTTGATATTCTCACTTAATTATTTTATTTTTAATTAGTGATAATATAAAATTTTAATATTTATCTATAAATTAATTTAAATTAATAATAAAAAATAATTATGTCACATATACAATGTCATCATTTTTACCATGATAATTTTAGTTTTAACCCATAGTAATTTCAACTTAACATATGACCCTTTCTAATTGGTCCAAAAAAAAACAAATGTTACATGTGAGTGTCCAATCTAATATATGCTTATGTGCTTTCATAAAATTTTTATTTAGTGTGAATTTTTTTACTTCACATGCAGGTTAAAAAATCTACCAAAAGTACTATTAATATTTTTTTGATCATATTTATGAAGTTTTTTTTTTTTTTAAGAATACAATTATTTTTTTTCTTAATTTAGTTAAAGTAATATATCAAGTATAATTTATTTATTTTAAATAAAAATTAATTCAAAAAGAAATTATTACACTCAAAAGTTTACAACATTAGCTATGACACCAAGTATTTCCTCAAGTATAAGGGTAAAATACCTAAATATACTAAAAAAAAAACAAAATTTACGAAAAAGGGCCGGTTTCATACCAAAAATACCCAAGTATAAGGGTCATTTCTCCACAAAACGCGTCCACGTCAGCGCATTTTGTGGGGAAAAATCAGGAAAGCGCATCCCCAGGGGCGCGCTTTAGCCCTGCAACGGTCAAAATTTTTTAAATATATATTTATTCAAATATTATAAATTTATATAATATTTAGATATTTTGATTAGCATAAATTGCAGATACAAATATTAGTTATCAAATATTATAAACGGTGAACTTTTGTAGAATGACTATTTGAAAAAAAAAAAAACCTTTAAGTTACAATAAAATTACAAATATTGGACTTTTATTTTTAAAAATAAATTTCAAAAAAAATTAAACAAATTCTATTTTATAAAAGATATTAAAATTAAATTACAAAAACATATAAGCAACTATTATTTTATTAAATATATTAAAACTAAATTACAAAAAATAAAAAATAAAAAAATCTTATTTATTAAATATATTAAAAATAAATTACAAAAAAATAAAAATAAAAAAATTCTTATTTATTAAATATATTAAAACTAAATTACAAAAAAAAACTTCTTATTTTATTAAATATATTAAAACTAAATTACAAAAAATAAAAAATAAAAAACAACATCTTATTTATTAAATATATTAAAACTAAATTACAATAAAATAAAAAATAAAAAACAATTTCTTATTTTATTACATATATTAAAATTAAATTACAATAAAAAAATTAAACAATTTCTATTTTATTAAAGATATTAAAATTAAATTACAATAAAAAATTAAACAACTATTATTTTATTAAATATATTAAAACTAAATTACAAAAAATAAAAAATAACTTTTTATTTTATTAAAAAAATTCAAATTACATTACATACAAAAAAATAAACAACTTCTATTTTAGTGAAGATATTAAAATTAAATTACAAACACAAATAAAAAACAACTTTTATTTTATTAAAAAAATAAAAAAATTTATTAAAATTTAAAAAATAAAAAAGCCCATCTGAATCAGTGTTGATGCCGGTCGGAATCAGTGCCACACGGGGGTGGTCGGCGGTTACACGCTAGATTCCTCCTTCTTCTAGCTTCCATGGGGGTCTTGCTTGCAACCTCGGGCGGGGATTTGCTTCCTCCAAGCGGTGGAGTCCAGTTGTGGGTGTTGCGAGGATGACCCACCTTGATAAAATAACGACCCCGGAGGTGTTTGCATAAACCACGACGGGGGTGTCTGAATCCCGTATGGCAAAGGAGACTGGTAAAAAGAAGTACTCCCCGACGGCGCCTCCTGTGATCCCTAACGCGATGACGGCCTCAAGATCGGCTGGCCAGTCGGAGTAATCGGGAACGGACTCGAACCCGACCATGCATTCCAACCTAGGGTGGGACTGGGAAAAGGAAACATATATGGGTTAGGATACATATAAGGGCTAGGGTACGCACCTGGCATAAAGGCTAAAGGCTGTGATGTCGGTGTCGTCTTACCGAACTGATGGGCCCGGTGGATCGTGTGTGGGTGCTGTTGATGGGCTTTCGGATGATGTGTGTCAACGCGTTGTTGATGGCCCCGTCTCATCACCCCTTCTCCTTGGATTTAAAGGGCCCCGACGTTCCCTTTGTTGACGAAGTTGCCGTCGCCTCTCTTCTTCCGACAACAAATACGGCTTACCATGGATCCTAAACCATGGCATGTATTCCGGCACGCACGCTAACTCAGGAACGACGATCGGTTCCCGGATAGGTAAATAGTCATACCGGTTCTCCCACATCTCGATATATGCTGACCAAAATCTTGGCCAATCCATGTGCAACTGCCGTAAGTCCACCTTGTGCTCATCATCGAGCACCTCAGGTGGCACGGGAATCGGTTACCAGAATCCAAATTGTCGCAGAACCCGATCTGATTGGTGTATCTCCACAGTCGCATAGTTGATCAATGGGACCTTCACGTGCCAAATGTTTGAATTTTGCAAGAACTCCTCCGGAATTACTGCCCGAATTGCCGGATCCTCGTACGGTGTCCATTGAAACTATACTAACATTACCAAAAATATTAGTTAAATAAGAAATACTAAATTATAAATAAGAAATTTGAAACTTACTTCTAATTCAGATCGTTGGTCCAATAGAAGCTGTATATCTTTAAGCAAAGTAGGTATTCCAGCATAACTCGCCGAATGGTTCCACCTAATTAAATAAATTTTTAGCATACAATTATACTATAAATCTACATAATAATTGTAAAATATAACATTAAATTTACCTCGTTATCAGTGGGAATGAATATGAGTGGTCGAGTCAATGACGTAAAAATGGAAATCGAAACCGTGCCCATGACTACAGTAGTGATAGGCAACCTCCGATTTTCATTTTACTCGGTAGCATCACCCCGCACATCTCTCGATACAACTTCGATAGCACGGCAGACCCCCAACTCAATTCACCGGCTGCTCTAAAATCAACAAGTTTCAGTAGCCATCTCAAGTGTACGAGGTTTCTAGACAGGTCCGGCATCAGATAACCTCCAATTATCTCAAGAATGTATACCCGAGCATACCGTATTCTTTCTATTTCGGTCGAACCATCATTCGACTCCAGGAATGTGTCTCGAAACCAGGCCATCTCGATCCAACCTTCATGAATGTTATCCGAAATGGCACCCAAAAGCTCGTAGCATACGGCCATCCAATCGGTAGAAGTTGCGGACCGGTGACTACCGAATTCGGCCCACCGCAATCCCAAACCGCAATCGCACATCTTCCAGAGTAATGGTACACTCTCCGCATGGAAGATGGAAAGTGTGCGTCTCGGGTCTCCACCTCTTTATCAACGCACTGATCAAAGTCGGCTCAAACTTGAACCCCCGACCTATCGTAGCCACGTGCCAAAAACCCGCTTCCCGCAGGTAATTCTAGATCAACGGCGATGGAGGACCATGCATATTCCGAATATAACATTGTAACACCCTATCTACAAACTATTTAAAAAATTCTAAAATAAAAATTAATTAAAATTGCATAAACCTAAAAAATATTAAATAATATTGAAAATGTAAAATTAAAACTTACCATTTGCATTTGATCGACGGAGATGTGCTTGTTGTCTAGACGAATTAATTCCCCGACCATTGATAATACGATCGAAAATTTTAAAAGTTTCAAAAAAAAAATATATTTAAAAAATTAAAAAAGGGCTTTTATGTAAATATTAAAGGACTATTTCGAAATTTCAGAGAAAGTTTCAAGGACTTAAATAGAAATTTGAGAGGAATTTGAGAGAAGAATGAGTAAGGACTAAAGTGTGAAAAAAATAAAAGGGTTGGGGGGTTTTTATAAGTTTATTTTTTGATCGTTGGAGGCCCAACGATCAAAAAAATTTTAACCGTTGCGAAGAGGCAAAGCTTCCACAGGACGCTTGCTTTATATGCACATCATCGAAAGCGCGTCCATGTCGTGGCGCTTTTTGCTGATGTGGCACAAAGCGCGACCCTGTATGCGCTTTCTAATTTCCCACAAAACGCCTTGGCGACGTGGGCGCGCGTTTGTGGAAATGATCCTTTCCGTAAATTTTCAAGAAATCGACCCTTTTTCCGTAAATTTTGTTTTTTTTTTTTGTATATTTGGGTATTTTACCCCAAGTATAATATATATATATTAAACACTCAATGTTATCCGGATTATTATAATTCAATTTTTGAGAATGATGGAATAAATAATTGTTGTTAAAATTCAAGATATTTTTTCTTTTCTTTAAATACCCAATGTCAAGGTCTAAAATCTGGGTTTATTGGTTCATAACCAAAGTGCCATTATTGGGTCAAGCTCAAATCAAATTGGTTCAAGAGGTTCATCAGGCTAATGGTCTGGAGCAGGTTGAGCCTAAGATGTGAACCCTTTTTGGGCCCAATACATTTCTACTTTTTTAGTTTAGGGTTTCTGAAATCCCTTTTGTCGCAGCATGTTTTGGGAATTGGAGATGGTTGAGAATTGAATTTCTTCAATCGTATTCATTATTAGGGATAATCTTTCATTTCTCACCTTCACTTTTATAAAATGTCTAAAGTGGTATTTGGATTTTAAAATTTTTTAATGTGGTACTTAAACTATCTATATTTATTTTATTATGTCATTTATATTTTTATAAAATGTTCAATGTGGTACATGTATTTTGAAAATGTTCAATATGGTACCTAAACTATTCATATGTGTTTTTTTTTTATTACATATGGTGTTAACATCGTTAATGAATTATTAAACCAGCCAATAAAATTTTGATACATAAATTTTTTTTTCCTTCAAATCAAGTCTAATGGATAATATAACCATAGTGAAAAACTAAATTAAAAAATATAAAACTTAATACTATATTATAAATACCATATTATATAACACCTAGAATTATAATATAATATAATATCAAGTCTAAAAGGATATTATACTATATTATATAACATTGAGTTGTTGCCTAATTGATTTGTGAAACTAACTCAATTAAGTGCTTAATATATAATATAGATATATTTAGGCTTAATATATCATTTTGCACCTGAGCTTGACACTTCTTTCTAATGTGGTACCTATGTTATCTTTTGGTCTAATATGGTACTTGTATTTGACAAATATTTTATATTTCAGTACCCAAAAATAATGGTGTTAACTTTTTAGAGTCCGATTTGAGTTTTGAGGATAATTTTATGAAAGTTAATTGCTAATATTTTTAAGTTTGAATTTTTCGTAATTTTAATAATAAAATAAATTTAGTGTTAATTATGAATTTATTTAATTTTTCATAATCTAATTGTTTCATGCAATCATACTATTCATCATTTTATGAGTAATTATATCAATGTGCACAAAAAATGCTAGCTTAAATTTCAAAAAGAACAATTAAGTGAAAGGAATTTGATCTCTTAAACAATGTTTCAAGTTTAAATGTTATAGATGAAGAAATTTCTTTAAATTGATGAAACTTTAACTCCGAATATAATTAAAATCTAAGATGATTATCGAATATTAAAGATTTCATTAGACCCAAAGGGGTTAGCTCTTTAGGCCATTGTAGGCTATTTTTGTTATTGTCCTTTAGGCATTTGTCGGCCTATTTTGTTTGGGCTATCACTTCGATGGGCAACCCTTTAGCAATCTGTAGAGTAATAAAACAACCCCAATCCATCCCAACTACAAATGTCGCTCTAAATTTGTTTTTACTTCCTACTTCTTAACTGGTGTAGTCTCATATCTTTATTTATGATTTTTTTTTTAAACGTTCGGTAGTAGAAAGACATTATAATTTAAAAGTTTGGTTATAAAGACGGTAGATTTACAACTACAACATAAATATGTCCAATTAATATAATGCTTAATAAATTTAAAATTACAATGTAGAAATTAATTAGAGGTGATTATTGGCCAGGTCGGGTCATAACAGCATTTTAGACTTGTTTTATAGGCATGGCCCGACCTAGTCCTCCCTATTAAATTTTTTTATATAAAAATAAATTTAAAGAAATATAATACATTAAATATATTAAAAACATTAAACTAAATGTTTCTCAACAAATTGAAAATAAATTAAAAATTTTTTTTATATTTGAATAACACTAAGATAGGTGCAACTTAACAAGCAAATGCCTTTAAAATAGTAGCAAAATTAATAATAAAACAAGAGTTATAAAATATCCAAACAATAACAATATAATTGTGAAATGACAGTAAAATAGGAACAATTTTTTTTTGAAAATTCAAGTTGGGCTCGAGTAAAAAAAAGTTTACCCGAGGCTCGGCCTGTTTTCTAAACAAGCCTTATTTTTTTTCGAACCTATTTTTCGGTCCTATATTTTTACCTAAACACTCCCACTTTTCGAACGGGCCTTTGAGTCGGACTAAGTGACCGGACCCACAATCAGGTTGATAACAATTTGAATTTGTATGTTTAACGCACCCAATTTCAATAATTTTTGCTATTGGGTCTATTGTTTTTATTTAATTTTATTAGGTACGTAGTTGGAGTATTGAAATTTGAGTTAACAAGCAAGTCATGCTATATTGGAGCACAAGCAATAAAAGGAGGCCGAATTGAAAATTTTGAGAAATTTATGACTGATCAGATTTTCTATTTGACTTTGTAAAAGTTAGATTTAGAAAAAAAAAATCTACATAAAATCTGATTTTACGTGGTTACTTGTTAGATGAATCAGGCTAAATTTAGCATATGGAATATATATAAATACCTTGTATGGTAACTTTGGGAAATAGACCAGAAATTGAATAAAAACCATTTATTTCTTTTCCTTTTCACGTGCCTTCTAGCGGTACAAGCATTCTGCTATTCTTTTTCCATTTATTTACTTTGGTTCAATTGCCCTTTTAAGTCCCTTCCTTCCTTCACCTATCACCATTACAGTTAAATTCATTCTAATATTCCATTAAGCATGATTAGTATTATGCTCAACTAGTTTCCTTTTAGCTTTAGTCAAATTATCAATTCGAAAAAAAAAATCGTAAGATATGAACCCGCACTAAAAACCTTTCAACACGGTATTCGCTATCTGTCTGGTATATGGGATAGTCACAATCATCCCTTAAAATTGATCCAATTTTAGCTCAAAGTGCACGTTAGGTGTGAATTGTATTGGTGTACAGTTGGGAAATCAATTCGGTCGTCTACCATATTTGAGTGGCGTGTCCAATTGGAACAAGCCAGTTGGATTCCATCAAGGGAGGTAGTGATCAGATTTAAACGACCCACGTAGTTGAGGCCGTTAATTTGAGTTGGGCTTTCTAGATCGCAAAGCTGGCGAAATCTTAAACTACTGGCATAAGTTACGTTGTTAGAAAATTGACAAGGGTCGGTTTGCAGGTCATACCGTTTCACATTCTAGTGGAGCTAGAACACAAGACATTTTTGGGTTGTTAAATAATGCAATGTGGAGTTAGATGTTGCAGGTGATTATCGAAAATTAAACATTCAAGACCTCGAAGAAATTCGACATGACGTATATGAAAACGCTCAAATCTATAAAGACAAAACCAAGGCGTTCCATGATTAGAAAATATCTTGCAAACAATTTTTAGGTGGTTAGAAAGCGTTACTTTACGACCCCCACAGTAAGGATTTTTACAGGTAAACTTCGAACCAAATGGCTTGGCCCTTTTGTTATTACTCAATTTCCTCCTAATGCAGTTGAAATTAAGAGCGAGAAGTCCAGAAAATGTTTCAAGGTCAATGGGAAAAGGTTAAAACTTTTTTACGAGAATTTTCAAGTGCACGTGGTGGAAAAATTAATTCTCGAAGAGCCATACGAATAAATTTTCAGGTCGTCAAGCTAATGACGTTAAAAAAAAGCGCTTTTTGGGAGGCAACTCATATTTATTTTAATTTATTTATTTTGAATTCAATTTATTTTAGGTTGAAAATAAAATAAATAATAATTTAGTAATTTTATAATCATTAAGTTTACCTATTCAAATATAATAACAAGATTATTATTTAATCTATTTTAACGCATTATTTTCCAAGAACATTGGTAGATGCTGTCAATTTTTTCTGAAAATTAGATTCTAATCGAGACGTGAGCATGCCACGCTCAGTACTGCCATTTTTTTTTCCATATAACCAATCCAACACAATTCACATAACCTACAAAATAAAAAACCCCAAAACCAACCAAAACCCATAACCTACCCAAAACCAAACAAGCCTAAACTAACCTAAAAAAAAGGGGCAACTGAAACCTGCCAAACAGGCAAAAAAAAAAAAAAGAGAGGCCCAAACTGAAAAAAAAAACAATACCCAACCTTACAAAACCCCATCCCAACCCACACACTTCCCGTTCTTTCTTTTTTTTTTTTTTTCTATTTTTCCTTCTTTTTTCCATATCTTTTCTAAAACAAAACCCTAAAAACCTTACATTTCCATTCCGCCGCCACTGTCGTTGAATGTCATTCCTACCATAATCGATCGCCGAACACCGCCACCACCACAATTGATTGCCGATTAGTCTTCCTTTCTCCTTTCCAAGCACCACTGCATTAAAACACCACATCACCACATGTTTTTCTTATTTTTTTCTACATCGCCGTTCACCCCGCCCTTTTACAATGCACCATCGCTGTTCACATCTCTCCACCACTAAATCTTTACCCATAAAATCGCCAATTTTTCACAACCTAACCACCACAATACCTCATCCCTAAAACAAAAGACCCCACTCCTACCTCCATAAATGCTGTCTTTTTTAAAACCCCAACCACAATCTTTCGAACACCATTAAAACCCTCGACACCACTTGTAACACCCCAAACCCGGCCCATTCGTTACGACCGAATTTGAAATGCCACTGCGGAAAACGTTTGAAAATATTCTTACTTAAAAGTAAATACCGTTAAAAATTTGTTTCCTTTAATAAAACATTTTCGTAATTTAAAACATTCTTAAGTAAAAATTAAGTTGTTTAAAAATATCTGGATTAAAACTTTATTATACATAAATTTAGGAAAAATATACCCATTTGCAAATAGCATCTCAATTGTCAATCCATAATAAAACATAATAATAAAGATACTTAATAAAAATACTTAAATACTTTAATGGGCCTTATTACAATAAACACTTAATCAAAATATTGAAAATATAAATACTTAATTAATTAAAATATCTTTCTGCATGGGCCACCCTGAATCCACTCCAAACCCGGTCCAAGCATCACCTGAAATGTTGGTAAAAATTGGGTGAGTCATACAGACTCAGTGTGTAATTAAGCCACTGAATTCCACCCACATGTTAACCACATATTAACCCATATATCAGATAACAAATATCATATTCACATATTACCACATTCTGGGCTTGGCCCATATTCATATCACATTCATATAATAGGGTAGATAACCACATAATTTCCACATACTGGGCTTAGCCCGTTTCCACACTGATCCACATTCATATACTGGGCTTGGCCCATTTCACATTAATCCACATCACATATTGGGCTTGGCCCATTTTCACATATATTCACATGCAAAGTTATGCAATTATGATGCCCAACCCAAACCTAGGGTCCATCCGCTACACACCCCCTTATCCAGCCTACCACACACTAGGGGATTATCAAATCACCCTCTCCTTTTCACTCCAAAAGGCATTCAATGCCGTCCACGTGTAATTAAGCACAATAATCCACAACGTGACCTCAGTCAGCGCCAATCCACGATGTAGCCGTAGCTAACACCAAAACCACGATGGGACACATAGTCACTCATCAACCACGATATGGCACATATAGCGATATCAACCACGATGAGAGGCGAGCTACCCATCAAGCCACGCGAACTAAATCGCAATTAATCCACAACGTGACCTCAGTCAACGTCAATCCACGATGTAGCTCAAGGCTAACATCAAACCACGTACTCGAAGTACACCCTGTCCTTCTTTCATATCATATCCCACCCATGCACATGCAACATGAAACAGTGCCATGATAATGTATGAGCATGTTTATCAAACATATCATCACATATACATATTAATAACCACATCATAGATTTAGTACTTACCTGATTACCGATATACCCCTTGAGGGTATCCATATCACAATTTCCACTACACTCACATTCATAACACATACACATATAACACAAATACCTGGAAAACGGTGGGTTAATCACACACCTGATGACTTGGAGTTCAACACTCTCGATCCCGATGCTATCACTAAGTGACACTACGGCTACCTGCCTATAACTCTCTCCTGCTGCTGGCCCACACCCCGGTGGCCAATCCCGAACAGCAGAAACGGCTCTCTTCTTAAACTTTGAAATAGGGACATTCCCTTTCCTTTCCTGATTGGAATTCACCTCCATCACAACACAAAAACGTATCTAAATCCCGAAACTTGCCTTGATGCCTGCCGATTTGCCCTTACTTACCGAAATCCCGAATACTCGCTCTACTTTTGTCGACTTGATCCTTGAGTAGTCGAAATTCCTATTAATCACTTGTTAGAATCGGCTAGCTTTAATAATCAATAAGACTTATGGCCGAATTGTACATCTCACCTTACCTCTATAATGAACCGATTGGGATAACTTACACCAAAAGAAATCGACAACACCTCCCCCCTTTGATCACTGAGATATTTGGCCACAGGAAAGAACTAGATCAAGGTTTCGGCTTTTAAAACTTGCGATAGAAGAAAAGAATAAAGCCGTCTTTGAGATTCGGTTATGGCTATTAATAAAAGTAAAATACAAATAGAAGATTGGTCACTTACAAGGTTCGGCTAACAAGCGAAATAGAGAGAAGAGGAATAGAACACAAATGGCCTTAATGCTTTTGAAGTTTCGGTCAACAACAAAAAGGGAAAAGAAATTGAAACTAAATGGCTTGCACTAGAGAGGAACGGCACCTAGAGTAAAAAGAAAGCTCTAAATTTCGGCACACCCTCCTTATAAAGCTTCCAAACTGATTAAGCAACCCCAAAGAGTCCCACATTCGGCCACCTTATCACTCCTCATCAAATTCTAATTAAGCTCCTATTTTAACTCCACACTACTCATTAAATTAAAAAGAATAATCCAATCCTTTATCCCTTATCTCTTTATCACACACTTAAAATAAATAAAATCAACTCTCACTTATCCATTATCTACTTATTAAACTAAAATAAATAAAATAAATAAAGCCATATTTATCCTACCTTACTGCAGTCGAGTTTTAATAGGAGAATTAGGCCAAATCCTTATCCAATTGAAACTCTATGTGCCGTCCAATTACTTCCTTCTCTCTTGGCGCCAAAAGCCAAAAATAAAACACCCAACTGCTGCTCACACGCCTTGAACCCGAGACCTGTTGGGACCCTTAACTGCAGGTAACGCCCCAGGCCACTTTGCCAAGGCGCCTTTTTCTGACATAATTCACCCTGAACTTCTTTTTAGACCTACTTAGCCCAAACGCCTTCTTGCCGCACAAAAATAAAATGCCCTTTCTTGCTTCCTTCGCAACTCGAACCTGGGCCTTCATTGCCGCAAGCCACATATAGCGCCCAAAGCCACTCTGCCATGGCGTTTTTTTATGACATAAACTCCACAATTTATTTTAAAGCCTCCTTCCCTAGCTCCCCCTTGTCTTAACGCCAAAAGCAAAAATAAAACATTACTTGCTGCCGCCGTGATTCGAACCAAGGCCCCTATTGGCGTCATTTTCAGGCCCTTAAGTGGCGCCCTTAGCTACTTTACTAAGGCCTTTCTTATGTCCAAACACGCGAAAGATTTTTCCTTTAAGGCCTCCCTGGCCTTGCTCCCCTTTAACGCCAAAAATAAAACTTCCAAGTGCGATTCCTGCCACTAGAACCCCTTCCCTCCTGAAGTCCCCGTGCACCTTATCTCCCCAAGCCACTTTGCCAATTAATTCCTTATGTCCTAAACCCCACATAATTTCTTTTAAGGCCTCTTTGCCTAGTTTCCTCTTTTTAACCTAAAATCCAATTATTTCCCAAAGCTTTCACCTTCATTCTAGAGTTCTAAAAACTCTTAAAACATCTCCAAATACCCTTAAAACCCACTAGCACTTGAGTTATGCTCCAAATGCATAACCCCTAATCTAGGATGTTACACCACTACCCAAATGTCGTGAACTGCCACTGTGAGCAGCCATGATAGAACGTTGTCATTCATTCCTCAAAGCCAGCACAAGCCATGGTTCGTACTAGAAACCAATGAGCCAACAGATTCTCGACTTCTCTTAATCGGGGTCACAATCATTTTACACCAATGCCCGTCATCGACATCGACGATGAAGATTCAAAACCATCTCTACCACCACCATTACAAGTTCCTAAACTGAGTCGACACCACCATCGAAGGAGTTCGACACCAAATAAGGTAAACGACTCACAAGTCTGTTCGGACGCTTCTGACAGCATAAGGTATAATGTTTCAATTCCTCACTCAATTTTTTGTTGTTTACATATCCAACAGATCACTTAGATAGAAGTAGCACCTCTAATTACCATGACAAAAACTATTAAATTGAAACGAGCAACCATCTTCATGCCAAACAAGGTTAGCTACCTAACATTCTAGATGACCACCATCACACCAGTAAAGATAAGAGCCAGAATCAATCCCAAACAGTAGTATTGAGGCTGCTGATATACCAAGTTCGCCAAATAATCTTGTCAAAAAGGAGTACCAACCTCTGAGAGATAATAGGTGCGGCCAATGAGGGTGTACCTATGCGATGCAGCCAGAAACTAGACTTCGGGGATTTTTTAATTTCACAACTTAGAATAGTATACGAGATACAAGAAAATTTGACATCGTCCTATCCCGATCTATAAGTATATCTTTCTCTTTACTGTTGATACACTTAATATGTGTGATTCTAAATTTAATTATTTCGATGCTATTGGTTGGACGTTGTATGTGAATATTCATTGTGCTGTATTTTTTGAGCTCGTATACAAATTTTATGCAACATATAGTTTCGATATAAATTTCGTTAGGACTGTCAAAACCCCAAACGTAATTTTATTCAAATTACTAGGTAATACATTTAGCATGTCAGTTTTGGATTTTAACATAGCTATGGGTTTCATTGACCCTGACAATGTAAAAACTAACTCGTACCATACAGTTTTATTCGAAATACCTAGAAATTCAATGCCGACTCAGCTTACTCAGCTCTAACTCACTTTTTGCATTGCACTTACAATTCTAAGACCTCTAAAGCCTTACTGGCGCATGAACCGGCCCTAAGATGCATTCATAGATTCCTTGCTTTTAACTATTCAAGTCCGATTCTTTATATGTCTTAGCTAAGACAAAATTATTTTTCTTGCAGTGCATGCACTTCGATTATAGGGTCAACTTAGGATATTGGCTTGCAAGTAGTTTTCATGTCGTAATTCAGGCCCACTGACTTCTCATACTCGGCCCATACATCACTCATTTAGCCACAAACATTTTTTCATCTGAAATTGATTTTTCATCTCTCACATACGTTTATACTATGGATCCTTTAGATGAATATTGTATGGATTCTATGGGTTTGCTTATTGGCACCCCTGTTGCATTTTATTTTCTTTTCCCAGGTACAGAAACTGCTCAAAGCAATAGAATGTTCTGACGAACACACAATCTAACTCCTAAAGAACAACAGGAGCGACCCTTTGCTTTGAAAGAGAAACTAAACTGCATTGAGGCTCGCCTAGCAACAATGGAAGCCAACATCTTAAGCATCTTCACCATACTGCAAAGCGGTCACTTCCACATCCTCCGCCTCATTAAAACATACACGGGGAGTATACTTGACCCTATGTTGTTTATTTATTATTGTACATTGAGGGCAGTGTGGGTTAAGTAGGGGTTTCATGTGTTTTGCTATTTCTCATTCTTCGTTGCATGTGTTGATTCCCATATTGAAAAAATTCCCTAAGTTGCTTTGAAATTTCAATTCTCGTGCTTAGTTAACTTGAATGCTTATGTGATTCATGAATAATTACTTATTGCTCAATTTGATTGACAAGTGATTTGTAGAATTGTAGCTATTTTGACAAAGTCAATATTCCATGAAAATTGTTAGCTTCTTTTTAAACTTGCCTAATAAAAATACTCGATAAAAAAATTAATAATTTTTTTTATACATACTCCGCTGATAGCTTAGTTATGAGTGAAGAGTTCAGGAATGTAATCGAATTGAGTAACCGGGGTAAGGTGCATGGGTTGTCATCTTATCTAGCGTCAAAAGATTCAAAAGACAAACTTAAATTTACAAACAATTTGCTGACCAAGCTAGTGTTAAAAAAAACTGTTTAGAGACAAACCGAATTGAGTAACCGGGTTGAAGTGCTTAGGTTGTCATCTCATATCGCGTAAAAAGATTTTCCTATGTCCCGATCTAGTAAAAAAATATATATTTACGATCATTTTTCAAGTTTTATTAAAGCTTTAATTTAGTGAAATAGTTGATTTTATTGCATAATGTTAGAATTCTAAATGCTTGTTAGTTAAATTTAGCAATTGCTCATTCATGCTTCACTTAAGTTGTTTGCATTTTACTTAATTGTGGGATGAGACTTAATTTCAGAGTAAGTTGTAGAATTGTTTCTAGTATGGGAATACATATCATGCTTGAGGACAAGCATCAGCTAAGTAGGGATGATTTGATAACAAGCTGAATTTATATGTTTAACGCACCCAATTTCGGTAATTTTTTCTATTGAGTTTGTAATTTTTGTTTAATTTTATTAGGTACATAGTTGGAGTATCGAAATTCGAGTTAACAAGCAAATCGGGCTAAGTTGGAGCACAAGCAATAAAAAAGGGCCAAATTGAAAATTTTAAGAAAATTTATGGCTAATTAGATTTCCTATTTGACCTCGTAAAAGCTAGATTTAGAAAAAAAAAATCTTATAAATTCTGATATAAAATTTGATTTTATGTGGTTGGTTGTTAGATGAATCAGGCTAACTTTAGCATATGGAATGTATATAAATACCTTGTATGGTGGCTTTGGAAAATAGATTGAAAATTGAATAAAAATCATTTATTTTTTCTCGTTCACACGTCTTTTAGTAGTACAAGCATTCTATCAGTCTTTTTCCATTTCTTTACTTTGGTTCAATTGCCCTTTAAGTCCTTTCCTTCCTCCACCTATCACCATTACACTTAAACCCATTCTAAAATTCCATCAAGCATGATTAGTATCATGCTCAACAAATTTCATTTTAGCTTTAGCCCTGTAATCAATTGGAGAAAAAAATACTGTGAGATATGAACCCGCACTAAAAATCTTTCAACATGGTATTCACTATCTCTTCGGTATACGGGACAGTCACAATCATCTCTTAAAGTTGATCTAATTTTAGCTCAAAATGCACATTGGGTGGGAGTTGTATTAGCGTACAGTTGGGAAATTGGGTTGGTCATCTATTATATTTGAGTTCCCGCAAACAAATTATCATTACCAATTGGAAAAAACTAGTTGGGTTATGTCAAGGGAGGTAGTGATCGGATTTAGACGACCTACGCAATTGAGGCCGTTAATTCGAGTTGGGCTTTCTAGATCACAAGCCTGCTGAAATCTTAAATTACGAGCACAAGTTACATGGTTAGAAAATTGGCAAGGGTTTGTAGGTCGTACCGGAATCTACTACACAAGAAACGTTTGTGGTTGGGACATCCGTGATCGCTATAACCCACTTAACGTTTGGAAGGGAAAATCCATTTTTCACGAATCAATTTGGCTTCGAAGTGTACCAAGGCTAAGGCTAAGAATTCTCTGATTTGATTCACCGGTTTATTTTAATTTTCTTAATTTTATTTTACAATCGTAATTCTGTTATTATTTTATTTTATTTTTGTTTATTTTATTTTTTTATCAACTAAATTCGCCTCTTTTTTATTTTATAGCTCTGCACACACAAGTCGTGGGCAAAACAGTTGCTAAACTTAAGAACCTGATCAAGAAAATAGTAAAATTAGGAATCGCAATCCTTGTGGGATTGACCCTACTACTCTATACTACTATTTAATTAAGTTAAAATGGAGGAATTTATATATTGTGATTTTGACACCTATCACAGGTCTAAATCCGACCATTACAATACATAACAAATGGGAAACTAAAAAATAGCTAGATTAATTTGGAAATAACTGTATAAAACCCATACAAAACATGCACATATGGTAAAAGGAAATCCACACATCGCAATTACAAAATTTGAAACCTCAATTTTGTTCTTAATTGAAATCATATATTTATTTTTATATTTCATAATCATTTTTAAAATTTTTATTTATTAGATATTTATGAATTCTGATTATTCATAACATTCATATAACATTTATGTATGATTTTAATTAATTTTCTTATTTTGTATTCATAAAATATAATCATATAAAAGGTTTATTCATACTATCTAGTTGTAGAATCGTAAAATTGCCAACTAATGTTGAATCAAATGAAAACTTTTGTTTGCCTCTATCAACTACATCTTCTCCCTATTGTAATGCATCATTCTATAAATGTCTCACATTTTATTCAATTTTAAAGGTTAAATAATTTTTCGTTGATTACTAGTTTAATTATTATTACTATACTAACTTAAGAGTTGTAGATTTTAACATATCTTTAAATATAATTAGTTAAGTTTTAAAGGATTTATAAATAGTTTAATAAAAATATAAATAATAAATAAATAATCTACCTCTCCATCTATATATCTTTCTTGAGTTTAAAACCTCGTTTACATCATAATATATAATAAATATTATAAATAATAATATTATTTAAATTTGATATGTTATTAATGAATCATATGAAGTTATTTGTGAACATCGAAAAGTAGCAATATTTTTAGCTTTTTGATAACATTGTCTCCCTCCTTATAAAGTAGCAATTAGTTAAGTTTTAAAGGATTTATAAATATGTGGTGTTTTTAAGGATGGCCAGTCATTCCCCCAGAATTTCCCTATCGTCCACAATGGAGGATAAGGCCACCAAAAAAGGTTCAAATGAGAATTGATCAGTCAGTTTCTATGGATCAGTTTACGGGTATGGAGGTTTATGAGAGCCCCAAAAAATTTGATGAAAAGTCTATTGAGGGAATGTCTTTCAAAGATATTGTAACACCCCAAACTTTGCCTAGACGTTACGACCGAATCCAACGTGTCACATCAAAGTGTTGTTTGAAAACCGGGCTTGTCGATAAAAGTTCGTTACTAAATTTTAAATCCCATTTAAATAGTTGCTGTTGAAAACGTTAGTGTTGTAAAATCAATTCATGTTGTCCAATTATAGGTCATACCAATTGTTATAAGCTTATCAATCTGAAATAAGAACCACAGAAGCCTTTTCTAGTTGTAAACTTTAATATTTGAAAAACGTGATTTTCTTTAGAAACAATTATTGTTTTAAAAACCCGTGTTTCCTAGTCTAGCAGGTTGAAATAAAAGAAAACACCAAATAAAAGTTAAAACCTCAATGACCTTATTACAAAAAAATATCAACCCCAAAATGAAATATTAAAAAGGCTAGATATAAACTAAAATATTCACGAACATGTGGCCACCTCCGAGTCCCTCACAGCTCCAAATCATCTAAGGCTGGGGATTACCAGTACAGTTAAAAGAAAAGGGTGAGTTACGAGAACTCTGTGTGTAATCCCCTATCATGCAGTAACAATCTGGGCCCGAGCCCTATTCAGTCACAGATCAGTCTAGGCTTTAGCCCTATACAGTAACAGAGTGGGTCTAAGCCCAAAGTCATAACAGTGCAGAACAGAGATGCAACCTAACCCAATCCAGCCAACACACCACCCGTACCAACCAACACACCATGTGGGGACTAAGTCGACCCACCCAGCCAACACACTAATATCGCAGCATAGCTGCTAATAACAGTAAACGTGGTCAAGCCACTAGAATCAGAATATGTGGCGAAGCCACTAGAACAGTAAAAACGTAGCAGAGCCACTAGTACAGTACTTCCTCCAAATTAGAATCTTAACCCCAATGCAGAATGTCGTGTCATAAATAGTACGTGTATGCAGTATGTCATATTCATAAACAGTCATATAGATAGCGTACACACATCAACTAAATTACCACTAGGGGTATAATGGTCATTTTGTCGATTAGGGGTAAAATGGTAATTTCACCCTTTAGGGGTATTTCGATAATTTTACCCTTCGAGGGTATTTCGATAATTCTACCCTTCGAGGGTATTTTAGTAATTTTACCATTCAAGGGTATTTCGGTAATTTTACCCTTCGAGGGTATTTCGATAATTCTACCCTTCGAGAGTATTTCGGTAATTTTATCTTTTGAGGGCATTTCGATAATTTTACCTTTCAAGGGTATTTCGATAATTTTACCCTTTAAGGGTATTTCGATACAGTTTACGACTTTTTCAAAGGCCTACTGTCGTCTCGAATGACTCGAATCAAATAACTTATATGGTCAAAATAGTGTAATTGGGCCCAAAGCCCACTATTCGGCCCAAGTGGACCCACACACTCGTGTGACCCATTCAGCCCAATTTCAGTCACGGCTATGCGATCTTCGCAGCCTGATCCATTATTTGTCACTATCGTGAATTTTACCCATGTGGGGCCCATGAGCCATTAGGCTCACATGGCCCATATTGGCCCAATAAGGCCCATTACGAACTAAGCCCATGAGAACGCTCGTAGTGGTTTTAATCGATTATCGAATGCTGCATACGATTACACACCTGTTCGCAAAACTAGATAAGATCCACGCTCTATCGTATCAGATTTACACTAATAAGGTTAACGCATACTCTTAATCCACCACCGTTATTAACTTAAGCAACAAACACTCACCTTGCTCGAACTCACTGATACTAGCGTCTCCCTACTGATCAAGGGTAATTTCTCCTCCTAACAAGATTTGACGTAATAGAAGTTGTTAGAAACAATCCAACATTCGGCCCCCAGAGAAAAAAAAGGGAAAACCGAAGTTTGATCATAAAGCCATAAGAAATCTAACTAATAACAAAATAATAAAGTGATTGCAGTATTCCTCTCTTGCCAAAACCAATTAACCGCGTATTTTGGCAGTTGTCTGACAAGAAGATTCAGCCCGAACCAAGAAGAACCAAAAAGATTTGAGAGAGAGAGAGTATGAGTATTCGGCCTAGCAGAGAAAGGGAGACGAAAAATTGGAACAGAAGAAGAAATGGAAGTAAAAGAGAAGGAGACTACCAATTCGGCAGAGAGAAAAGTGTGGAGAAGAAAGGAAGGCTTCAATGGAGAATTCGGCAATTGGAAATAATGAATGACAGTTGAGAGAAAAGGAAAGTGGAAGAAAGAAAGACCCGAATGGTCAAAAATGTTGCACGAGATGCCACGAAAGAAGTAAATCCTCAAATGAAAAAGAGAAAAACCTAAAATTACCAAAGAAAGTTCGGCACTTGTAAACTCTCACAAAGCCGAAAATGCACCCAAAATGAATGCCATAGTTGAATTTCCCCTTACTCATGCTCTCCCAATCAGCGAAGACTCCCCTCACATCCCAACTCCTTCAAACTCTCCACCAATTCCTCCTTGAATTGCTCCTAGCCTCCTATTCAAATTTGCTGACCAAGTCTCCAACCTCCTTTGCAGAGTTTGATTCAAACTCTATCTCTCACACCACCAAGTCATAAAATAAAAGCCCCCTATTTGCATGCCATTGGATTCGAACCCCAATTCTCTTACCATCTTAGTGACACCACAACCATCAAGCCACATGCTCTTTTTGTGACATAAAGTCACACACATTTAAACATAAGTCCTAACTGCTAACAGCTAATTTCACTTAAGAGCAAAAACTAAAAAATTTCCAAGGCCTAGACTCGAACCCAAGCTTCTTAAAACCCCCCAAAACACACTCAAATACTTAGTCATTGAAGCACACATGGAAATTAATCCAAAACATGCAAAATTACAAACCTTACATTTTTGGGGCGTTACAGATATGTTAGTTGGAATTATGAAATCTTTGGGGAAGGATGTGCAAGGAAGTGTGGAGGATGATTTTGGGATAGAAGACGATTTACCATTGATCAGATTCTCTAAGTGGGTTCATCAAGTTTTATACAATAGTATGGCTATGATGGTTGTTGTTAAGTTATTGGGTCAGAAAATTGGATTCCAAACTTTGTCGAATAGAATTTATCATATCTAGAAATCTTCTACTCCAGTAAGTATCATGGACTTAGAAAATGATTATTTCTTGGTGAAATTTCAGAAGGAAGTATATTATGTTAGGGCCCTTACGGAAGGACCATGGATTGTGTTTTGACAAAATCTAACGGTTTAACTATGGTCATAATATTTTTGTACTTCTCAGCCTTACCCATCGAGTGTGTTCACTTAGATTCGATTCCCTATTATTCTGGTATTCATGTACCGAAATAGTGTGTTAACAAAGATTAGAGAAATGGTAGGACATGTAATCAAACTAGATGATAATACTCGTAATGTACAAAGGGGTTGTTTTGTTTGGATGGCTATCCTTCTTAATCTTAACAAACCTTTGATTTCTAAAATCAAAGTGGATGGACGTATCCAATAGGTAGAGTATAAATCACTACCTAATGTGTGTTTCTCATGTGGTTGCAATAGACATTTTGAAAGATATGTGCAATGTTGGATCGGGATAGGAAAGTCAAAACGGTGAATGAGCGGAGCCTTTTGAGGATCGTAGGGAATCTTATTTTTGAAATTAAGGATGTTGAGAATAAAAATTTCGGGCCATGGATGTTGGTTGATCGCCAGAGTAAGAGAAATGGCCAGAAACAAGACAGTGACCGGAAAGCTAAAAAAGGGGTGAATTTGTCAAGATCCAGATTCAGACTTTTACAAAATTTGAAGAAGGGTAATAGGGAGCCAATTAGGGAGTCAAATCCCATTAACTATGCTAGTTTAAAAAGAAAGGATGTTGTTATATATAATAACCCCCAGGAGAATATAATGAAATATGAAAAGGAGATTTGATTCTAATTGCTAATTCCTCAAATTCGGGCTTGGGCAATGGATCAGCTAGTGGGTTTGGGCTGAATGAAGAGAAATGAGGATCTCGTAACATAACCTAGTAGCTTTTAAAAATAGTGGGCCCACCTATACTTTCTTCTAAATAAGTCGTTATGCTTGTGGGCTTTAATGTAGGATTTTTGAGTGAAGTTGACCCAAATAATGGTCTCGTATCATCCAAGTCTACTTGGTAATGGTAAGGTGCAAGTGTCAGTGGGAGAAGTAGGTGAGTTCCTTAAATAGTTAAAAAGTGGAATTAATTCTAATTTGGTTAAGCATTTCGGTGATACTACCCGTAGCACTGAAGCCCATACGATTGTGAGGTTTGTTGAGAACTAAAATCCTAACCTTCCTAGAGATGTTGCAGAAGCTGGTAACCATTTAAAAACATTGGATGCCCCTCAACTAGCGACCAATCCTCAAAATTGGGTGAAAAAAAAAAAAGCTAAAAAGTTAGTAAATCTACTTAAAGGAAAAAAAAAATTAGTAGATTTAATATTTGGGCATCGAATTGAATCCCTATAGTTGAAGCTATGTATATGGTTGTGAATAGAATTGAAGATGGGATTTCGAAAATAGATTCAGGTAGTAACACCGAGAGCAACTTGATAGCAAATGACATCGCCGATGTGGGTGCTTGAAATGGATTTGGTTTTAATTTTCTTTTATTTAGGACGTTACCAAATTTATTTGCTTGGAATTGTTAAGGCTGCGAGAATCCTAAATTTGTGATGATTGTTAAAGATTATTTTTTTGAGTTTAAAGTTAATGTTGTTGCTTTCTTTGAAACTAGAATCAGTAGGATGAAGGCTGATAGTATTATTGAGAAAATTGGTATGGATTTCTCCTATCGAATTGATGCTTAAGGTTTCGTTGGGGGAGTGTGGGTTTGTTGGAATAAGAATGTTCTTATTGATATTCTCATTAATGATCCCCAATTCGTTCATTGTCGTTTGAAAATTGTGAAGGGATCATCGGATATTCTGGTGACTTTTGTTTATGGTTTTCTTGATAAGTAGAAGCATAAGATCTTATGGGACGAACTCGGTTTTCTTGCTCAATCTATTATTGAACATTGGATATTACTTGGGGACTTCAATTCTATTCTGTTTCTGAAGGAAAAGAGAGAGGGTGACTTAATTTATCAGGATGCAAGTTATTGAATAATTTTGTACACAATAATGGTTTAAGGGGCCTTGGATTTAAGGGACATCAATTTACTTTCAAAAGAAATGTGACCTTTAAGGGACTCGACAGGGCAATTGGGAATTGTAAGTGGTGCCGGGTTTTCCCCGAAACGGCTATTTTTCATCTCTCGTGCTTGAAATTAGACCATAGAACCATTTTATTGTCTTTAAGTTCACTAAAAAAATGCTCGAGTTGATAGGCTTTTTTGCTTCTTAGCCCTTTGGGTTAGTCATCTGTCCTTTGCACAGCTTGTTAACGAAACTTGGAATAATGAGGTAGATTTAATAGGTAATATCGAATTAATCACTTTGATTATGAAAAGATAGAATTCGGAGGCTTTTAGTTATAACATTAGAAGAAATCTTGCTCGTCGCATTGAAAAAACCCAAGAAGCCTTAGACTGAAAGTATTTTAAAAACCTTTTGGAACTTGATTGTAAGTTGTGTGCTGAGTATGAGAAGATCCTTGATGGGGAAGAGTTGTTATGGAAACAAAAGTTGAAAGTGGACTGGTTTCATTTAGGCAACCGAAATACAAAAATTTTCCAATAAAGAGCGAGCTAAAATGAGTCTTAACAAAATTTCTACTCTGAAGATTGAAGACCAATGGTCTATGACAATGGTGTTCTCCAAGAGAAATCTGTCAGGTTCTTTTTTGCACTTTATTCTTTGGATGATCTTTCTTTTAGTAGCTTTCCTTTATGTGGATGTTTCCCGATTTGGATTTTGTTTCCTCAGAAACTCTTGCGGTAGATATGACTAATGAGGAAATTAAAAGTGCTTTATTTAGTATAGGCTCTTTGAAGGCTCCGGGTTAGATGGTTTTCATACTTTATTCTATCAGTGTTAATGGGATACAGTTGGGGTAGACATATGCAGATGGGTTCGTGCAGTTTTTTGTAATCAATCTATCAGTAGCAGTATCAACAAGACTTTTTTGGTGTTGATTCCAAAGACTAGAGCCCCTGAGTCTTGGCTCAATTCCGACCAATTAGTCTTTGTAACGTTCTTTACAAGGTTGTCACAAAATTTATTGCGAGCTGTCTTAAGCTAGTGTCCCCTTCACTTATTGCATCGAATCAAGTTAGGTTTGTGGCTGGAAGGCAGATTACAGATAATATTGTTATTGCACAGGAGGTGGTCCACTCGATGCGTACAAAAAAAGGGGAAGAAAAAGCTGGATGGCCATCAAAGTGTATTTGGAGAAAGCCTATGATAGAACCAGGTGGGATTTTATTTGAGATACTTTATCGGATGTTGGTTTTCCTTCGAATCTATTCAGGTATGGAATATATCACTAGATGTCCATGTAGATTTTATGGAATGGGAGGCCATCGGTTGAATTTTTTTCTAAGCACGGGCATTAGACAAGGGTGCCCGATATCTCCTTACATTTTTGTGCTTTGCTTGGTGAAATTTGGTCATCTTATTAACAAATGTGTGGAGGATAAGGCATGGAAACCTATTGTGTTGGGTAAGAATGACCCTCCATTATCGCACTTATTCTTTGTTGATGGTCTCTTGTTTGTAGAAGCAAATTTAGATCAGGCAAGGAATATAAAGAAGGTGTTTAAAACATTTGGAGCTCCCTCGAGATATAAGGTTAATGGACTCAAAACCACTATGTTCTTTTCTGGTAATATTAAATCTAACTTTGCTAATGATATTTGCAGTGTCCTTGGTTTTCACCAAATTGATGACTTGGGAATATATTTGGGTTTGCCTTTTTTTCACCAACGTATAACGACCAATACTTTTTGTCATAGACAAGGTAAGACAGAAATTGGATAACTAGAATGCTAAAGATACTTTTTGTGGCAGGACGAGTTACTCTAGCTCAGTCAGTTTTGTTATCCATCCCCAACTACTTTATGAAAACTGTTAGAATTCCATCTAGCATTTGTTCTGAAATAGAGAGGATTGCTCGAAGATTCATATGGCGGAGTTCTGAAGTTACCAAGAATCCGTCTTTGGTGAAATAGAGGATGTTTGTCAACCTTTGTTTAATGGGGGACTTAGTATCCGCTACCTTAAGGAACAGAATGAGTCATTTTTGTTAAAGTTAGGTTTTAATCCCGTAGCTAATGATTAAGCATTGTGGGTTAGAGTACTCCCATCTAAGTATAAACTTTTACGAGATTGCCCCGAAGACATATCTAAAAGCAATTGTTCTTTTGTGTGGAGATCTCTTGCCAAGGTTTGGCCCTTTCTACATCAAAGTATTTTTTGGTTGATTGTTGATGGGAATTGTTGGAAAAACAGTTTTGGAAAACACAGCGGAAAATTAATTTAGGGAAAATTAGAGTTTTCAATTTTTTTCCCAAAACAAGATCTTGGTTGTGATATCTAAAGTAATACACACTTGATCAAAATTGTACCTTTTCGATTCATCTAGGATGAGCGCTTCGACCAAATAGTCTTCTTGGCTATCTTCAAACTCACGTTTGTCGACTGTAGGCTCGCTTCGAATCAGAGAACTTTTCACAAAAATTACCAGTGAGGTAATTTTGGAATTTCTCTAAACTTTTGGGTTAAGTTGTAAATTAGAAAAATATCTCTAGAATTTTTCTGGAATAATCTTTTTAGAGAATTTTCTCTCTACTACTTTTTCTTGAATTTAAGTGTGTGTAAATAATGACCCAAGACTCTCTTCATATAGGGAGAGTTTAGAGATATCAACTATTATTAAACTTAATCAGTTTTTTATTAAATTAATATAATATTTATCAAGATAAATATTAGATTATATTTAATATTAATTCTTATTAAAATAATAGAATGTTTATCTACAAGATAAACATTAAATTAAATTTCATATTAAGATAATTACTTTAATATTAAATTAATAAAATACTATTAAGATAGGTATTAAATTTAATTTAATATTAAACTATTAAAATAAAATTATTTTTGGAATAATTAATTTGAAATCAAATTCTCTAGTGGAATTCTGGTAGGAATGTAACTCTTTCACTACTTAATCACCAATGACCAATCGTCGTCGGCAATTGAGACACCGCTGTCACAGCCACCAACATCGCCATTTCCGGTGATATAGGTGCGACACCTTTATAGCACCCCAAGTCGGTTCGAATGCTGCCAACTCAATCCGGGTCAATGACCTGACAGGTTCAGTTTAGCCACCGGTTGGACCTAGGGGTGAGCATTTGATCGAATCGAATTGAATCGAATCGAAAATTTTTGAGTTAATCGAGTTTTCGAATCGTATTTTATCATCTTAACTTAATTTGAAATTTTCTCAAATCGAGTCGAGTGAGAGGAAATTCGAATCGAATATATTTATTCAATTTAAATTTAAAAAAAATGACTTTAGTGTTGTTTATTTTTATGTAATTTTTTTAAAAAATAATTTTCTTTAAAGTTTTTAAACATGATCATACAACAAAAAATTGAAGTAAATAAGTGAATAAATAAAAGCAACACAACATCAACCTAAATAAGCAATATGAGTCCAAATAAACAACAAAAACAATACAACAAGATTATAATAAAAAACATAAGTAAAAGTCCAAGTAAACAAGATGAGTCCAAGTAAACAACATGACTTGATCTAAACAACAACATTATAATAAAAAAAATATAAGTAAAAGTCCAAAATGTAATAGAAACCTACACCAGTCCAAACAAACAAAAAAAAAAAAGAACACAACAAAAGTCCAATTAACCAACAACAATAACAAACCAAACCAAACTAATAACAATAACACATCAGTTCAAAAACCATTATAGAATAGTTTAAGTTTCTTCTTGTGCTTCAAACACCATTGGCGTTGACAATCTTGAAACATCTAGTAAAAGTATTGAACAAGTTAGTTAAATAATAAAAAATGTTTGCAAAAATAAATTAAATAAACATTTAACTTTATAAACTAATGCTAAGTATATTACCTTCTTGATCTTCAGGTATTTTTGACAAGTCTAGCAAATTTAAAAACAAAAGTGTTAGTTAAATTATGCTTACTAATATAAATAACACAAAAGCTTATTTTATAAATTAAAATTTATATATTACCATTTTCCATGGTTTGAAGTTCATCAACATAATCTTCAAGATTGATGGCATCATTAGATTTCCGAAGCCAATCTTGTGTGCAAACCAAAGCCTCGACCATAAGAGGGGTTAGAAAACTTCTAAAACTATCGAGAACACGTCCACCAGTGCTAAATGCATTTTTTGAGGCAACCGTTGAAATAGGAGTAGCAAGAATATCTCGAGCCATTTGTGAAAGAATAGGGAATCTAGGACTATTCATTTTCCACAACAGTAAATCAAATGAACTTGAATTGTTTACTTTTTCATCCTCACCCAAATATCTATCCAACTCAGATTTGCTTTCTAATCCAACTTGTTTCTTCTTCTTAAGGTATTTTTGTTTGGCCAAGCCCGTTTTCATTTTTGACTGATCTATTTCCATTGAACTACAAAGATTTGTCGAAGAACTAGATCTATCTTCAAATAATTGAATTCTCTCGGCATTAGAAGAATACTCGTTGAACAAGCAATGCAATTCTTTATCAATCATTTTCATAATGTCATTAGCAACATTAGGAAAAAGCAAGTTGACCCCAAAGTCCAAAAAACTCATTTTACATCATGGATCAAAGATGACCGCCAAGTAAACTAGCATGTTGATCTTGTTTCTTTCACCCCCAATATTTATTATATTTATCTCTCATTTTGGAAGTCATAGAAATTATGTCTAGATCTCCACAACTTTGCCACCCATCAAAAAGACAATGCACATCTATCAATACTTCAAAAAGTGAATGAGAGGTAACATGCAAAGATCCGTACACCTTCAATGTAAGATGATAAAAAGGCTCTAATACTTTTATAACTCTTCGAACAATTTCCCAATCATCAAATGTAGGAACTCCATCTCCAAAGTAGTGATGGTCAAGAAAAAATTTATGGTCATCACGCATATATGATTCAAATGCACGCTCATATTTTCGGCCACCTTTAACATCATATATGTTGAGTTCCATCTAGTAGGCACATCTAAACACAATTGAGCCTTACTATCTATCATTTCTTCTTTTACCCGTTGGTTGAATTTTATCAACCTCGATGGTGATGCTCTTATATACCTCATAGCACCTCTAACTCGATCCACAGACACAGAAACATCTTTAATACCGTATTGCACAATAAGATTCAGAATGTGTACAACATATCTTATATGAATAAATTTTCCATTTGCAACAGAAGCATTTCGATGATTCAATTTCTTTCTCAAATATTCAATGGCAACACTATTGGCGGATGCATTATCAACCGTAATAGTGAAGACCCTCTCAATCCCCCAATCTCGAAGACATTTTTCAATAGCTTGACATATGCTTTCATCTCTATGAGCTGATATTGGGCAAAAATTTATAATTCTTTTTTGCAACCCCCACTCATCCTCCACCCAATGTGCTGTTAAAACCATGTAAGATATCCTCTGCAATGAAGTCCAAGTGTTTGTCGTCAAACAAACTCTACTTATATCTTCTTCAAAACATTTCTTCATCACAATCTTCATGGAGTTAAATAAATCAAGACAATCCCTTCTAATTGTCCAACGAGAAGGAAGATTAAACCGTGGGCATGCTATAGAAAGAAAGTATTTAAAACCCTCTCCCTCTACAATTTTAAAAGATAGTTCATCCATAATTATCATACAAACCATTACTTTTCTAATAGCATCTTTATCAAACACCCAAGTTGATAAATTCGTTGTTTCTTGGCTAACATTCACAAATGCTAATTCTGATTGCTTCGGATCAGAAGTATTACCTCGAGGTCTTTTTAGACATGTTTTCAAATGGTTATTCAAATTTGTTGTAGAACCCGAAGTTGTTTCCATGGTGTAAGAAACATCACATGCATTGCACATTGCTCTCTTCTCCCCCTCTTTAGTCACAAATTTGGTGAAATGGTTCCAACAAGCTGCCCTTGGAGTAATCTTTTTTCGAACATTTTTCTTGGTTGTTGTTTGATCATCTCTACTTGGGCAAGAATTTTGTGAACTTTGAGTTGAACCATCTCGCTCTGGATCACTCATATACAAGTAAACATTTGTTGCAATCACTAATGATGACCAATAATTGATTTAAAATCAAACTTAATAACATTTATGCTTTAATTCATTTTCTGAAAATATAAAATATAATATTTTTCATTTCGCAGACAGAACTGTTTTAGAGTAATTCACTTCTGAACAACAACTTAATATTTATACTTAGAATTAGCTAATTTAATATTTATGTTTAGATAATAATTAAACATGCAAATTTTTTATAACATTTTAATACATTTATTCAGATTACCCCATTTTGCACAAAATAAACTGCCCTATTTGTACAACAGTATTATATATATTGTATAACATCAAATTAGACAGGTTATTACATCAAGTATGCAATCACTCAATCGGCAAGAAATCATAATTAATATGTTTGTCTTTGAACAACTTAAGTGCATTGATAATGCAAAAGATTAAGGCACATTAATAGCTTAAATGTTAAACATTAATCCCGAGGATGAATTGTTGTAACATCCCGAAATTGGGCCTAGTAGGATTGGGCCCATTGGGTTAAATGTTGTAATAAGGCCTCTGGTTTTTTTTATATTGCTTTATGTTTGACGAAGTTTATATTTTGCTCAAATTGTTTTAAATGGGATTTTTTCTAAAAACTCCAATAAATATTTTCTAAAATGGATTATAAAAATGGATTTTTATAAACTTATATGAATATTTTAATCCGGAAGGTTTCTCTCGAATTTTCATCAATGTTTTCAATAATCACGGTTGTAAAATAATTAGTTCAAATTTATCGATTTATCAATCAAATCTTTGAGGTTAGTAGATTTTATCAAATCAAACTTGTTTTTTTGATTTTTAACAAAGCAATATTTTAGTACGAATAAAAAGGGTTTAACATGTTTTGCTCGTGTGACATACCAAATCCGCTCGTAACGCATGGGTCGGGTTTGGGGTGTTACAATTGTTGAAAATCTAACATTAGAACAATCAAAATCCAACATTCAATAGTAGAAACAGCCGAAACTTATAGCATTTAAATCATAAATTTCCCTTTAATTTAGACAACAACAAATAGTAACAATACATAGTCCTCAAATCAATAAACAACAGCTCATTTTTTTTCCAACATTCGATCAACATTTAACCCTTACAATGAGTAGCCAAATTAAAAAATATATGACAATATTGAACCGAAGCTCCCTTCATTTAAAACAGCAGTTAATGGCATTTAAATCAAAGGGATTTGTATGTTATATTTTTAGCATTAGTCAGCACTAAACACGCAAAGTTTAGTAAGGAATAATTTAGACCTTGCTTGCCTTCTCCATTTAGTGCAAGTTGCTAACTCTTTCACTTGAAATTGGAGGAAATGCTCTTATCATTAGACTCTAGACAAACGCTATCATCTGCATCAAAATTTTTCTTTTAGTACATAAGTACGAAATATGACCCTCAAACAACAAAAATCACAAAAAATGAAATTGAAAATATCCCAACACCAGTACCCAAGTTTGACTAACATAGAATGAAGGACTGAATTTATATTACTCCATAACATGTCCACAGTCGACTTTCTGCATAGAGGAAAAGAATACCGACTATGAACAAATGATGTTCTTACCGAAGCAAACCCAATGCACATGATACTGAAACCAGGGAAATTAAACGGTGCTATTTTCGACGGGAACAAAGCTGGAAGATTTGAGTAAAGTATGTTAGTCATAAGTTAGAAGGAGCCTAAGGATGAAATGACTGGAGTTGAGTTAACCTGTTAAAGGAGAGAAAAGTAAGGGAGAAGCAACATTAGCAAAGGAACATATGCTTGATATGAACCCTTGAGCCTTCCCCTGAGAAAAAGAGTCAAAAAGGACAAAGGCATTAGTCTGATTTAACAAACAAAAAACAAAACCAAAGTAACTAATCAGAATAGGTAGATAATTCTTATCAAGGGAAACTATACATAATTTGCATATTTGCATCAAATTTCATTTCTATCCATTTACTTTGTGTTTATTGGATTACATAAATGAAATCACTTCAAAAATATCCAAAGATTAATAAAAAAAACTTACAAATATGTCAAAATATTAAATAAAATTAAACCTTGGCACACCCATAATACGGGTGAAAATAAAGTGTAATAAATATAAAAATATCAACTAATCTATTCTACAAGATTTTTTTTTTTTTTTTTGCTAATTCAAATTTCTCTTGCAGGCTTTCACCAAAATTGCTTTAGATGTCAAACAAAATAATAACCAACTTGCCAGTTTCTAAAAGTTCAAATGAATTGAAGGAAGCTGACCTTCTACTATAATTTAAACAAAAAATGAAGGTAAAATATATCAGTATCCAAAAGCTCCAAAACTCAAAATAATTTGAAAATTATTTTGAATGAAAAATACTCTGATCCAAAAAAGAAGGTAAAATATATCATTATTCGAAAGTGCTCCGAAAGTTCTCTTCAAAGATTTTATTTAATATTTACTTTGTGTTTATTAGATTTGCCTGTAAAATATTTTAGACCTATGTTGCTTGAACTCTTCACTTTTCTTAAAGTAACTGCATTCAACACATTCTGATATGCATATGGGGTCATATCATACAGTCCTCCAAGGATCCACCAAATACATGAGAGGCGGTATGAAAACATGAAAAAGGAAAAGACTTCTACTTATTTAATAAAAACAAGATTCATATTCACAAAACTTGTGGTAAAATGCTATCGGAAAGGAGCTTATCTACCAAAAGGATACCTGCTCACAGGGTCCGACTTGTTTAGACACAATGCTCCTTATCTACCACAGTCGACTTTTTGCATAGAGGAAAAGAATACCGACTATGAACAAATGATGTTCTTACCGAAGCAAACCCACCGCACATGAAACTTGTTTGAAGGTTTGAATGAACTAATAATTAAGAAGAAGAAGGAAGGAAGAAGGGTTTATTTTAGGGTTTTTTGAGAAAAATAAATTTTAGGGTTTAAACTTTGAACTTTGAATTGAATGGAAATGGGGAGAACTCATAACATAGAAGAAGAAAATTAATTTGGAGTTTGAGTTGGAGTTGGGGGTTTGATTTGGGGGAGGAATTGGGTTGGTATTTGGGAAAATAAATTTTTGGGCTGACGGGCTTGGGGAAATGGGATAAAATAAAATATTTGGGCTTGAGGGAAGTTGGGTTAAAATAATTAAGTAAAAGCCTAAAATTTAAAAAAATATAGTTTATATTCAATTTATTCGAATTATTCGAGTTATTTGAATTCGAAAATTCAACTCGATACGAACTCAAAATTCGAGTTGATTCGATTAACTCGATTCGAAAAATTCCAAATTCAATTTTTTTTCGATTTTTTCGAATCGAATCAAGTTTTGCTCACCCCTAGTTGGACCATCGGCCTGGTTCAACCATGTTTTGGGTCTTAGTCTCGATTTTGGGCTCCTGAGCCCAATTTACGATCTCTGGTCCAATTTTCAAGTTTAATTATCTATTGGGCCAATTGTTTGAATTGAAAATTAACTTTCAAAAATATTATATTAATTTTAAATTTTTTGATGAATTTAATTTTACTTAATCAAAATTAATTTTCCAAAAAATCACTTAGATTTTCCAAATTAATTTTTCAAGAAAATTCTTTAATCAAATTCTCTAGTTGAACAATCTTACGACCACCTAACTTAATTCCTTATCGAATAAATCGACTCAATTAAATTATTCCCAAATTCATAGAATTTTCTTCTGATTCAAATGCAGTCCGATTGAACTTTTGTTAAACTAGCAGAGGGACTAATCAGACATATACAATTAGGCTCTAGTGATTGCAATTATGTCCAGAAGCATCGTTCCGATAATTCACAATTATTTAATCATGGATTTAATCCACAAGAAGTACAATGATTGAAAACTCCTTATTATATACTCTTTACGAAAGCAATTCATCCAACTGCTTTGTCCAATGACTTCGTCATGTGTGTGTTACTCTCATATGATATCCTTAATTCCTTTGAGTTAAATCCGTTCACTCAATATAATCTTATTTTATTTCATTGTCATGATTGTGTTTTCTTAATGATTAATATGATCACTATCAACAAATGATTGTGATAAATTGCTCATTTGAGAACGAGCAACCCGTGGCCACGTTCCATATTTATCAATCCACACAATGCCAATGAGAGGATATCATTATCTCTTTAATTAAGTTATGAATTTCACTGTTGCTAGTAAAGCCATACCATACACAATTTATGTACCCAACATACCGGCTATAGGCTCGATCATCTTTAAAGCATAAGCTTCAACTTATATCAAAGCATACGTATGGTCAGTGACTAACTCGGCGTTTAGGTAAATCACACCATGAATGAAAAAAGTGAATTAATTTACAAACAGATTCAAAATTAATTCATTTTGGATCCAGTCTAATGTATGAATACGTCTATGTCTCTACTCATGGAGTCAACTGCTCCGATAGCCAAGAGTAGCCATCTCCCCAATTGGAATTGTAGACGACATAATAATACTTCTCAGTATTTGAATCAAATGCTCAGTTTGATTCTTTTACGAGATTACGGACTCATTTAGATTATCTACTGAAGTAAATTATCTTTCTCGTAATGTAAATGTTCTTTACAGTGTCACTTATCTTTAGTTTGAACTTTAGACAATCAATGAGCTAATATTTGCTTGTTACAATTTCAGTATGCATGCAAAATATAAAATACAAAAGACATAATAGTGAAATGTGAGATTAACTTTATTTATTTATTCATCGTTCAAATAAATAGAAAATAGTTACATGTTTACTACAATATGGGCACATTTCCCAACAGGAATCTCATCAAATTTTGGAGTAATAATTGGTTTGCGGATAAGGGCCTTTCATTAACCATTGCTTGGCTCCTTCTTTGATTGATGAGTCTATCACTTTTCATGAGGTTGAAACACCCCACACCCGGCCCACGAGCCTGAACCGGATCTGGTATGTTCCTTAAGTAAACCGGTTTTCAATGTCTTGATTAACTTAGAGAAAATTTATGTAATTAAGAAAAATTCGTTTTGGGTTGAGCTTAAATTGGAACCCATTTAATAAATTTTGAAAATCCAACTTAAATAAGGTGACAAAATAATTTTAGGGTTTATTATTTTAAAAAAAATAAATTTACTTAACTTTAATCAAAAATAAATTGTATCATAATCAAATAAAAATAAACAGAAATAAAGAAAATCCACCTGGGCCTTATGGCCTTATTACATCATTCAAACCCAAAATAAAATTTAAAGTACTAAAATTATATAAAGTCCAAATTTCTAAATAAATTCTTCAAGTGATGCATGGCCACCTTTAGCTCCTGCCACCCTGGTCCATTACTGCTCATCACCTGAAAAATAATTCCCAACGGGTGAGTCCACAGACTCAATGTGTACACAATACTAATTTTCAACAAATCAGGCATACAATTCATATCAATTTCATGTTCATACAAAATAAAGGATGATGCAACCCAAACCCAAGCCTATTTGTCCATCCGCTACACACCACCCGTACCAACCTGTACACCGTGGGGACTACTAAGTCGACCCTCCATCCGCTACACACCATCGGCGATCCATCGCAGACGACGTGCTCATCGCCCACTTACGTTGTGTTATTAGACACTATATTCAGATAATGTAACCGAAGTTACCATATTCACTTAATGGGACCGTAGCCACCATATTTCGTTGGTGAGACCAAAGTCAGCACCTTCGTTGGTGAGACCGTAGTCATCACCTTCACTTTCTCCCTTCACATATATCCCAAATGCCCCAATTATTTTATAACATATTCCACATACTTAATTTTCATTCATGTTACTAATCACATGTTCAAAGTATATCACATTCATAATCCTATCAAAAGTAGGAAACGTACCTGGGTACTTTTTGCCACACTTGTGGTACTTAGCCACATTCTCATTCTTATACACATTCATATATTAAAACAAGTATTGCCATAATATATATATTGAAAGTTAGTGTGAGTACACACCTGATTTGCTTAATAGGTTCCTTGAAATCCCGAAGAACGATCTACCGATTTAGATCTCAAATCCTTAAAATTTCCAAATCTGAAAAGGATTCCTTGCCTTGTATGTCTGTCGAAATCCCTATAATTATATGTTAATTTTAATCTCACATATATTCCATAACTTTTGACCAAATATGTGTATATCTTACCTTAGATTCTTGAATCTCAATGATCTCTCCTTGTAGTCGAGCACTAGAAATCCCAAATACTCCTTATAGTTTCGCCACAATAATAATAACATTAATCCCTATTTTTCTACTTAAAGAAGAGAATAAATCAATAACCACAAGATTCTTACCTTAAGTGTTGAATTCGACAGATCTATCCTGACACCACTTCAGAGATTCGGCTTTGGCAGAATTTCAACTAGGTTGGATTTGGTTTTGAAAATGAAGAAGAAGAAGAAAAGAAAAAGAAAGATGAGGCTAGAGAATTCGGCTAGACAAAAGAAAAGAGAAAAGAGCCCTAAAAATTTCGGCAGAGATGAGGAGGAAGCAAAAATTGATGAGTAGCCCTCCTGTCCTCCTTTTATAGCCGAAAATATCAGCCTAGGAGAGTCCCTTACTTGGCCACCACTCCTCTTTCATCATCTATTTTATTTAAAATAAACTAGAGAAAAATCCTTATTATCTCTTCCAAATAATCCAAATTAAAAATCCCTTATTTATCACTTTTTAATCATGTATTTATGGAATTAAAACACCCCCTTTTTCCAACTCATGTGCCGTCCACCTCATAGCCTAGGGAGCAAAATTAAAACTTCATTTATTTGCTTCCCTTGTGACTCGAACCTAGGCCCATGCCTCCTACACATGACGCCATTTCCATAGGCCCTAAGTGGTATCTTCAGGCCACATTTCCAAGCCTGTTTGTGTGCCAAATTTCTCCAACTTTTTCTTTTAAGGCCCTCTTGCCTTTATTTCCTATTTTGAACCTTAAAATTTGACATTTCTGTATCATTTCTAAGTTTCCTAAAATTTTCGATCGGCTCATTTACCATTTTCTTACATTTCAAGTTTCCAGAAATGTTCACTTTCCATTTTGAATCATTTCCTTACATTTCCTAGTTTCCATAAATGTTCACTTTCCTCTTTATTCTTTTACATTTTCAGGACATTTCCCTACATTTCCAAGACAAACATTTCCTTACATTTCCTTGCATTTCTTTACATTTCCATACATTTCCTCACATTTCCTTACATTTCCTTACATTTCCATACATTTCCATACATTTCCTTACATTTCCTTACATTTTCTTACATTTCCCTACATTGCCTTACATTTCCATACATTTCCACACATTTCCACACATTTCCATACACTTCTATACATTTCCATATATTTCCATACATTTCCTTATTTCTAGAATTCACATAACACATTCATAATTCATAAAACATGCCATTTTGAAGGTCCTAATGGAATTATATCGAGTTGGACTTCTAATGGAAATTTCAGCATCAAAGCAACCTATGGTATGCTTACAAAAAACTCTTTGAACTTGTCGAAAGTGAAATGGAAGCTAGCTTGGTCTCTAAATGCTCCACAAAATGTTCGTTTATTTGGTTGGTGTTTAAGGAACGTCTCTTTACAAATAAAGAACGATGTAAAAGAGGTTTAACTGATGATCATTCATGTAAGCTTTATGGAAGTATTGAAGAAACTTGTCTTCATGTGTTGAGAGATTGTAGTCAAGCTAAATAAGTGTGGGAGCAATTGATCCCCACAAGGATTTCAAACCAATTCATCTTTTCTTTGTTGGAGGTATGGCTATTAACCAATTTGAAGAATACCTTTAATGTTGCTTTTTAGGATGTAGATTGGCCCTCTCTTTTTGGGATTTTTTGTTGGAGGATTTGGAAACAACGTAATTTATGTGTTTTCCAAGACATCCATTTTAACATATTTAGTATGCTCAACTCGTCATGGGGAACAATGTGAGTCGAAGCAAAGATCAAAAATGGTTTCCACTGCCTACTAGTTTCTTTAAACTGAACACTGATGGAGCCCATCATCTGGTTTTGGGGTTTGCTTGTTCGATAGTAATAGCATAGGATGAGCAAGGTAGATAGATGTGGGGTTTAGGAAGAAGTATTGGAAGCTGTAGTGCACTACAAACTAAACTTTGGGCTATTTATGACGAACTCTAACTAGCTTGGAAGGCTAAATGGGTAAATATTATTATTGAAACAGATTGTGCTTTGGCTATCAAAGGAATCCATGGAGATCATAAAGGTCATTCAAATAGTCAATTGATTTGCGTATCCAAGAATTGTGCAAGCACGAATGGAGAGTGCTCATTAAGCAAGTACCTAGAGAGGTGAATTTTGCTACTGATACCTTGGCTAATATGATGAAAGATATCCCCATTAGCGAGCATGTCTTTCATGTGACTCCTTCTTCGGTTGATGATCATATTTGGCTAGACAGATGTGCCTAGCTTTCTAATCCGAGTCCTATTAATAGCTTGTAATTGATTTTTGTTTTCTCTTGTTACCAAAAAAAATTATAAATATTTGTATTTTATAAAAAATTCTTAAAATTTTATATTTAATTACTAAATTCACATTATAATATGATTGGTATATAAGTAATAAATTGATGTGAAAGCATTAGATGTTGAGGCAAAGAGAAAATATATTGGGTTTTTGTAATTGGAAAGGACCCCTCAATTCACCCACTCCAATTCTTAAGCACTATCATTATTGTTTCCCCCAATCAGAATTAGCCCTAATATGCTGAGATTAGATAAGAATCCATGTTAAATATTTTAATGTAATATTCAATCGGTTTACAAATGTGTGGGCCAACAATTGTAATTCCCCATGAAAACCATGCCTGGTTTCGGCTGGTTGCTTCTCCTTTTTTAGCTTTGTGCTGGGTAATTATGGATATGGATGAATTACCTTTCTTATCTCAACCTTTCACCTAAAATTCAATGCGGCGGACCAACCATGGATTTAATTTTAGATCATAAATTCCATCCCTAATTTGATTTTTATGAAAAATAATGATTTAGGTTTAACTATTAAAATCAATATAATATAAATGTTTACACAAATAACGTTAATGAATAAAGATGTCAATTAGTCATATCAAGTCGATCTATTATATGAGAAAGTTTGTCCAAAATATACTACACAAATTTTATATAATAATATTTATATTTATAAATAGCTACTACAAATATGAATTAAGGACCCCAAATATATGGAAGTATCACTAACATAGATTTTGAACATGATTATAGGTTGGGATATTCATTAAGGCCAGAAAGTTTATTTGAAAAGTGGAAGAGTTTGGATAAAAATATAAGCCCGAAAAATAGGATTGAGAAAAAATAAGGTCTGTTTTCTAAATGGGTCGAGCCTCGGGTAGGATTTTTTTGCCTCGGCCCAGTCCAAATCAACTTTTCGTTACTATTTTGCTACCATTTCATTATTATATTGTTACTATTTTGTTGTTATTTTTTTATATTGTATAACTCTTATTTTATTATTAATTTTGCTACTATTTTAGATGCATTTGTTTGCTAAATTGTAATTATCTTAGTATTATTTAAATATAAATACTTTTTTAATATATTTTTAATTTGTTGAAAAATATTTATTTTAATATTTTTAATATATTTGATTTATTGAATTTTTAAAAAAATTTATATAAAATATAATCTAAAAATAATAATATCAACAGGCCAGACTTGAATTTAATATTTTTAATATAAGTTTGATTTCTAAACTTAAAAAGCAAGCCCGACCTAACTTATATTGTAGTTCCAATCAGTTTTCATAGTTTAGGAATAGACTTCTTTCATTGTCGTTTCATTTGCAATTTGCCGCCTTACAATAGTAATGTAAGCCACTACAATTCATGCATATTTAAGTTTTGTTAAACCACAAAACAAAGAATCCAACAAAATATCAAAAAAAAAAAAAAATGAATTATTGTTAAAAATATTTTAATATTAATTTTTATTAATATATTATTATAATTAAATTTAATTAAAAATATTTTTACTAAGTAAACAGCAATTTCGATCCATCCAAATTATTTTTATTGGACTTTTCTTCTTTTCTTGTTCAACAATTCTTTTGATGGATGACAATATATGAGAATAGGACTATAGTGATTCAATTTTTCTAAAAAAAGAAGTATTCCCTTTTTCTTTTCTTTGATTTTATTATTTTCTTTTTTCATTTCCTTAAGAAAAAGTGAACTAAATTATTGTATCAAGAATGAGAAAAAAAAAAATTAAAAATCTCTCTACATCTATGATATTATTGGTTGTGATCCTTTTCACTAAAATAGAAAAGCAAATGCCACAAACCAGTTGACTAAGCATGTTTTGCAATGAAGGGAAACCAACCAACCCTTCTTCATCGAACATGACATTCACCAAATTATGATATACTATACAAACATACATACATACATACATACATACATACATATGTATGTGTATATATGTATGTATGCAAGAATGTTAATTTGCTTGAAACACAGCACCTATATTTGGTTACTTTAGTATTCAAAATTTTAACATTTCGTTGGAAATTTTGCATCTAAACTAATGGCAAGTATGGGTAGCCATTTTAGTAGTTTACAGTGTAGTTAACTTGTCGTATAATCAATCTCATGTTTTTGGCAATAAAAGTTTTAGGAAAGGGACTTAACTATCATCCTATCATAATTGTGTATATGAAAAAATTTAAGATATCATTATTAAAAAATTAGACAAAATTCATACACAACATATACACATGATAGAAAATTTACATGTAACAATTTCGAATGATAAAACTTGAATCTAAATATTCAAAGACTCAAAATATCGACTTCAATCAACAAACCAGGCCTTATCCGCAAAATAGTGCCATTTTTCAACGAGGAAGAAAGGAAGGGAAGAGGTTGCTTAAGAAACTCATTTCTCCGAGTGATGGGCGGAATAAGCGATACGTGTGCCAAAAGCACACGTTTAATGGGCCCTCTTCTCTGATAAATAAACCCCAAAAGCCTTTCTTGGGACATATTCACACCCATTTTCCCTTTCCTTTTTCTGTTGGTTGCTTCACTCTTCTTACATGAATTTCCCACCCTCCCAATTTACCCATCTATCCCTATTCCATTTATCACTATATAAATCTTTATTTTACTCATTTAAACAGTGTAATTCCTCTTCTATTAACATGTGTAGAAACCATTTTTTTATATTTTTATAAAAAAAGGGGTCGACTTTAAAAATGAAAATAGAGTCGCCACCAATTTTCTTTAGAGGTGTGATCGGGTCACCTTGAGATTAATCATTTTAATAAAATATTTTGATTTATTAAAATAATGATTTTGGTCTCCAAAATTTGAGAAAACGGGCTCGGGAGTCGGTTACGCACGAGAAAGGATTAGCACCCTCGTAACGCCCAAAAATTGGTACCTAATTGATTAATTAATGTCCTAATGTTAAAAATTTGAAAAGATTTGAAAACATGATTTCTTTAAAAACTTGAACAATTTGAGTTGGAACTTGAGATTCCTTTGTTCCGAAAGAATACAACATCACATCTAGCACTTTAGAACATGATGTTTTGAACTCTCGTAGCCAACATCATCTCAAGATTTACAAAATTCGTTAAAAGGATATTTAGTTATTTAGTCAAACGGAAAATCGCAACCCAGCACGTTAGAGCACTATTTTCCGAATTTCTAAACACAAAACATTGCCTTATTTAAGAAAAACTTTTGGATAAAATATAGTAATTAAACAATTAATGAATAGTAAGGTAAATAATATACTCAAAACAATTAATGAATGTTATAACAATTTTTTTAAAAAATAAAAAAAAGTATAAAAATGATATGGATAAATAAAAAAGAGTTAAAAAAATGCATAAGTCAACCTTACTCCAGCAATATGAGAATTCAACGAAATTCCTCCACCAAAATCTAACTCGAACGGAAGCAACTCAAAAAGAAACGAAGATGAGCGAAGAACAAAATAAGAACAAGCCACAGAAAATTAGAACGCAAGAGAGAGAGAAATTTGAGTAAATACTCTCAAGAATTCTTATTGCTTCCAAACTCAACTGTGTCTTATAATGAAGGGTGAGGCCTCTATTTATAGTTGAGCCTCCCCAAATCCAACGGTACAGATCAATTACATCAACGGCTAAGATTAAAAAGTATCTACAAATTAAATCTCTAATATTACAAAATCATATATTCTAAGATTGAATACCATATCTTTTAAGATTGCATATTATAAATTCTAGGATTGCATATCATATCTAAGATTGCATACCATATCTTCTAGGATTGCATATCATATCTAAGATTGCATATCCTTGAAGATTGTATTTCCATATACGTCAAGCTTGTAGATGGACCTTCAATCTTTTCAAGTAATGAGCCATTCTAATCGAGCCAAATGATATGTTATGGACTGGACTTGGACTTTTTTTATTATTTTGGGTTTATTATTTTTTTTATTGACCCGGGCATTGAAATAGCTTTATTAAATGGATAAGATATATGTAATAAGAGGTGATAAAAGAGGGCATTTTGGGTGCTCCATTCACCACGAAGCTTCTCAAATATAAAAACCTAGCAAACAAAGAATCTGTGAGGGGCAAATTTGGCACCTTGCTGAAAAAGTAACAGCATTATTTATTTTCCTTGTCCTAATCCAAATACGTACTGTGGAACTCAAATCGCTCCTACTATAAATTCAAAGCTCCCCGTTAGTCTCTCCCCATATTACACACCACCAAAAACCAGTAAGAGACAAAACTCTGCATATCTAAAGACAGAGAGGTATGAGGCCTGCAAGCAACTCCACGGCGGCGGCTACCGGAGCCGTATTCCGGCACTGGAACTCTCCGATCCCGTACCTGTTCGGTGGAATAGCGGCGATGCTAGGACTTATTGCTATTGCATTAGTTATTCTAGCTTGTTCATTCAGGGAATCTTCACGCAGTTCCAACGATGAACCTGAAGAAAAGCCAGCCAAGCAACCAGTGGCCGCCATGCAACTTGAAATGGAGCCCAAAATTGTGGTGATCATGGCCGGTGATGAAAACCCTACGTACATCGCCAACCCGACTCGCCATCATGACCTACAAGTCTGAGAGGCTTTTGATTCATTTTAGAACCTAGAAATTTTATACTATACCTTCCTTCTCATCAATTTTTATGTTTAATTTTTTTTTTTTTTTTTTTTTTTTTTTGCCATTTCAAGTCCTAATGGATGTAGTTTTGCGGAAATATGTAAATGTTGAAGAGTATATGAAAGATGTTAAGCTCACTTTTGATTTTGTGATTTTTTTTTTTTTTTTTGGTTTTCTAATAAAAAAAAAAAAACAAAAACCATTGTTGAAGCAACCATACATCAAATATCAACCCATTGTTGGCAAAAATTGGAATGACATTAAAGCTGTAAAGGAAAAAGAAAATGGTGGTTGAAAATGGACACTAAAGTCTATTAATTATAATTAAAAGCACTTTTGAAGGGGGGGGGGGTACATGAATGTTCTGAAAATAATTTGAAGCAAAATAGGAAAGAGATGAGCAGAATGCCATCCAATGAAAGGCGTCTTTGTTGGGGAAAGGAGACATAAGGTGCTGTTAACGTGTTGGGGAGGGGAGGGGAGGGGCCACAGTAGCCTTTACTCTCCAATGCCGTGAAGAATGGTGGATTCTATTCAAAATTTGTAGTGTATTTTGTGGTTTTCAATTTGAAGTTACTTTAGAATATCACCCCTTGTTTCTATGTACTTTAAAGCTTCCTGAATCTAGTTGAATTGATTGCTAATTTAAGTGGTAAATAGAAAAATAAAAATAAAAATCAATTTTAAATATTAAGCAATAAAAGATAAAATATTTAAACTCAGAAATTTAATTTAATTAATTCATATCATTAGATATCCCATAATTTAGGATTTAAATCTTAAAATCTTTTAATTTTTTTTAATTCAAACCACCAATTTGTAATCATTTTCAGATTTAAATTTCGACTTTCTAACTTTTTTTTTATTTTTTATTTATCTTTTTAAGTTATGACCATCTTTGTAAAAGAACTATGAAAACATGATTTCCAATAATATAGATTAATTCGACCAATTCTATTTGCATCGGATGTGGTGCTATATTAATCAACATAATGATTATATAAAACATTATATTAAAATCTTACGAGATGAATTAAGGATGATAACAGTGTAAGATCGGAGTGATATTATCAATCCTTATAAAGCCAAATATTTCTAATATTTCTCAATTCCGATTTTAGTTTTGAGGAATATGTTCAAGGGGGGAAGAGCTATAAAACCTATTCATGGCAACATCATATAATGAGAGTGAAGCCCAGAAATATACAAATGTGTATAATAAAACTCGAACTTAATTTCTCGAGAAATTAAGTCATTAACTTTTATCAACCATGTCAAAATATCATTAGCCTCAATTTAAAAATAGTAATAGAAGATAAATTAAAATGAATTATAAAGTTTAGAATAAACATAATATTTAAATGTGCATATGCGTGTACATGTTTATAAATAATAAACAACAAATAAACAGAATCTTAATCCGACTACATACCTGTACACTTTCCTCCTGTTTTTGGAACCCAAATTACAACTAATTTAAGTACTCTTCACATGTTCCTTCCTATTTTCTCCGTAACCAAACAGAGAAAATTAAATCCAAGAATTTTATTTGACCTTCTCTTTGTCTTAGTAAAGCCTAAGAAAACACTAGAGTTTCTTCTTCCTAATCACTTTCTCTAATTTGGGTCACAATACTCAATGATGTAAACTTACCTTATGATAGATTGAAAAATAAAAAAGCTAAAACAGACGCCGTTTGTGGAAAAAGAGAAAACCCCAAGCAATAAATTAAATTAAATTATTTATTTCATAATTGGATCGATGCTCACTGATTCTCAGTTCGATCAACTAATTGGTTTGTCCAATTCAATTGAATAAAAATTTTAAAAAATAAAGATCTGATTTTGAAAATAGTATTTTTTTTCTATAAATAAAACTACACATAAATTTTGATTTAATTTCTAATAATAATATAAAATGTGGGTGTAATGATAAAAAATTAGGTAGTTGTGAGATAATCACTTGACATCAATTTGGAAATCCGACCTTAAACAGCGGATTAAATTAAAATATTGATAATCGTAGAATTTATGTCATTAATTAATGACTTGATTATCATATTATTAGATAAAAATTAAGGAAAGTAATGGGTTTGGTTGAAAGACGTGGTGGCTCGAAAATGTACTTTTGCTTAAGCCTACTGTAAATAGTATAGGAAGACTTTTGAAGCAGTGAATGAATGTTTGCTTAAACATTGTCTAATCAATACAAAGGAAAGTGCGACTACACATCATCTTTTGTTTAGTGGGAGACATTTGATATCATAGTCTCCACCACAAATAATTGCTTTTGTTACCTATTTCCCCTCATTTTTCTTGAGTTTTCAATTTAATTTGATCGCAATTGACCCCTTCTTTTTAATTTAAAAAATTGGCTGCTTTGCGTCGTCAAATTCCTGCCATTTAAGTCAAAATTGTGATAATTTGCTGCAATTTGGACGGTCATAATAAAAGTAATTGGTTTAGATATAAGATAGTAAACTAAATGTGCTGAGATTATACCATATTAAGAAAATTATTATTTATTATTATAATCACAATAGTTAAACATAAAATAAAAATAATTAATGTATTTTTAAACTCGAAACTAGAAAGATAAATAAAAATAAGCAAACATTTTTGTTTTCTCTTCACTAAACATAAGTTGTGAGAGTGGTCAAATATTACCAATTTAATTTGTTTATTACTAACTTTTATACTAAAACATGAGTAAAAAATAATACTCCAACCAAACATAGCATTTTGATTTAATAGCATAGAAAAGAAATGCGGAAATACAAAATGTATTTAAGTTTGATTAAATTCTGTTACTAGTCTCTCTATTTTACAAAACTTGTGGATTTAGTCTCTATGTTTTAATTTAGTTATTTTTAGTCTCTCTTATTAGTAGAAATCTCCGGTGAGGAAAATCTCGAACACATGAACGAAACTCGAACGGAAGAAGAAATAGGATAAGGCTCCAAGGCGTGTATCAAACCACTATCTTTAAGGTTATATTCGCCCCCACCTATCTTCGGTGTGCAAACGAGTTCCAAGCAAATTAACCTCGAGGATGCAATGAAGCCAATGACTATTTGCGTTTTGCACTGACGAGAATAGCCCACTACACACTGAGCAATGTATGACAAGAAACTCAATTTCTATAAAGGATTTCTGCAGTAATACTCTATAGAATAATCTAATAATATTAGAAAATGAAAGAAGGAAAGAAAGAATATTAGAATTTGTTGGTATGATTTCCAAATGAAATCTTATTCCTATTTATAGGAATTTTCATGTCTCTTCATAGAGATATCTTTCATCAATAGGTGTCTTTCTGAATAATAATGTCTTAAAATAAACATATAATTATTCATTTAATTATAACTATTCAAATAATATTATTTAAATAGTTATAATTCTTTTTCAAAAATCAAAAAATATAATCTTTTGATTAATTACACCCATTCATTTATAGTTATTGGAACACTATAAATATTTGAAAATGTTCCAACAATCTCCCCCCATTTTCAAAATATTTTAGATTTTGATATTCTTGGAAATCAATTTGCATAAATGAAGGTATCTTACGATTGAACATTCACTTAGTGAAAACATGTTAAAGTTAATCGAAATTGCATGGTAGACTAAGCTTTGAACCAACTATTTCATTTGATTAACCGAACACATCTCACACAATGATTTCAACATCGGTCAATGCATAGTATCTAGGGACACTATTATGGCCATATGTCTGTGTCCTCTTTTCATGAGTGCTACCAGAGCCAAGCCCTTAAGCTCCTAGAAGTGGCCACACTTCCACTCACATAGGTAGACCGCATCAAGAGTGTTTCCGTAATTATAACACTCTAACATATTTATGTTATGGGTCCATTAATAGTACATTACTCATTATTCCCTTATCTTTACGGGCACCTAGCACTTTAGTCTTAGGATGGATTTATTTATAGTGCTAACAGTCACATACTAATGATGTACTTTGTCTCATTGAACTCAAGACTTGACGTTATACCAAGCGTTGAGTCGAGTTTCCATCATGGATGACTCTAATTAATGGGCTTGAGTCCCATCCCTTTTGAGGTCCTTTTTATTGCATCTCTAGCAAGACTTTTTGTCAAAGGATCCGCCAAATTTTCACTTGACCTCACATAATTAATAATGATCACTCCATCAAAGATTAATTGTTGGACATAACTATGTCTTAATCCAATGTGTCTAGACTTTCCATTATATACTTGGTTATATGCCTTTGCCAGAGTAGCCTCACTATCATAACGGATAGAAATAGGTGAAATTGGCTTAGGCCATAAAGGTACATCATAAAGTAAATTTCTTAACCATTCTGCTTCTTTAGATGCAGCTGCTAATGCAATAAATTCTGCTGCCATGGTGGAATCAGTAATACATGTTTGTTTCTTGGAAATCCAAGAAATGGCTCCTCCACCAAGAATGAAGATCCATCCACTAGTATATGCATGATCTTCCAAACTTGTAATCCAACTAGCATCCGAATACCCTTCTAAAACTAGAGGATATCCATTATAACACAATCCATAGTTAATAGTTTTCTTTAAGTACCTAAGTACTCTATTCAAAGCTTGCCAATGCAAACTACTTGGATTACTTGTGTACCTACTCAATTTCCCAACTGCATATGCAATATCTGGTCTTGTACAAGTCATTATGTACATAAGACAACCAATAAGACTTGCATATTTCAATTGATCAATTTTCCTACCAACATTAGATACTAATTTTATTTGAGGATCCATGGGTGTAAATACTGGTATACGGTTGAAAAGATCAAACTTTTTAAGTACATTTTCAATGTAATGTGATTGTGATAAAGCTATAGTGATTTCATCTAGGGTTATTTTAATCCCAAGAATAACATCTGCTACACCCATATCCTTCATAGCAAAGTTGTTTAACAAGAATTTCTTTGTGTTTTCTATTTGTTCCAAATCCATGCTAAAAATGAGCATGTCATCTATATATAAGCAAATTATGACACCTTTTCCATTTTCAAATTTGCTAGATATTCACTTATCAGATTCATTTATTTTATAGCCATTAGTTAAAACAACATTGTCAAACTTTTGGTGCCATTGTTTTGGTGCTTGTTTTAGTCCATATAAAGATTTAGCAAGCTTACATACCTTATGCTCTTGTCCTGGAACAACAAATCCTTCCGATTGTTCCATATACACTTCCTCTTCCAATTTACCATTTAAAAATGTAGTTTCAACATCCATTTGGTGAACAACCAAATTATATATAGAGGTAAGTGATATTAAGAGTCTAATTGTAGCAATTCTTGCTACTGGAGCATAGGTATCAAAGTAATCAATACCTTGTTTTTGTGTAAAACCTTTGGCTACCAACCTTGCTTTAAACTTATCAATGGTTCCATTGACCTTCATTTTCTTTTTGAAGATCCATTTACAACCTATTGGTTTGGAACCCCGTGGAAGATCAACTAAGATCCAAGTTTGATTTCCCATTATTGAATCCATCTCATCATTTATTGCTTCTTTCCAAAAAGTAGAGTCTTGAGATTTCATTGCCTCTTAAAATGTAATAGGATCAGATTCCATATTATAACAATAAGGTATCTTATTGCATATACTTTCACCTTTTCCTTCTACAAGAAATATAATGAAATCTGATCCAAAATCTTTGACCTTTTTAATCCTCTTACTTCTTCTTAATTCTTGACAAAATTCATCATTATTATCAATTTGTTCCAATGGAATCTCATTCTCATTTGAAGAATGAATCAAATGTTGTGGCTGTAATTGTCTTAATATAGAATTAAATCTATTTTCATCAAAAATAGCATCTCTTGATTCAACAACAGTATTAATTGAAATTGAATCATTTAGTTCAATTACCATGAACCTATAGGCATTGCTATTATGTGCATATCCTATAAATATGTATTCAATTCCTCTTTCACCTAACTTTTTACGATTAGGTGTTGGAACTTTGACAATAACTCTACAATACAAAACCTTCAAACAATTAAGGTTTGGTTTCCATTTCTTCCATTGTTCATAAGGGGTTATTTTAGTTTTCATATTAAGAACTCTATCCAATATATGACAAGCTATTAGAACAACTTCTCTCCAAAAACCTTATCCAAGACCTGAATATGATAACTGATACAGCCACGATTCGGGTCGCACCAAGTTCCAACAAAGAGCCATTGGAATTGCAGCAAGGATCCATCACCAGAGCACGAGCAAAACGTTTCAAGGTGGCTATCTCGGCCTTGGTTGAGCAAATGTGGAGCAAGTTATTGGCTGGATAAAGCGAGGAGAATCGAACTAACTCAATAAGTCCAATGCGCATGCTTTTGCAAGCTGAAATAAGCTCACATTCAGCTCATTCAGCTTGTGTTTAGCTTGATTTAATTCATGCCCTTTTTTTTTATTTTACTAAATACAAACTTTTAAGTTAAATATTAGTTTTAAATAAAGGTGTTTAGTTTAAATAAATAAATTGTGTTTAATAAGAGGCTTATTAATTAATCTAGTTACTAGGATATTTTAATGAAGCATGAGTTTCAGTTTGTTTAATTCTGCTTCTATAATTAAACTAGTTGCTGCATTAATTGATGTCTTAACTTTTAGTTCATTTATTAAAGTCAAGTGTTTAATGTGTTTGAGTTTAATTAGTGTTAAATTGTGTTTAGTAAGTTCATTTTATTGTGTTTATTGCATGTGTCTTTTCATCTCACAACCGTTACAATTCATGGGCTGTTACAACTTTAATGAATTGACTTTTTAGTTGATTTTTGGTTTCAATTGAAGTCGTTGTTACAAGGGATGTTTAACACATCAATTAAAAGAGTTTTAAGGAGCATTTTAACTCCTCTTAAATTCGGCAGCAACCTCTTCACCTACCAGCAGATTTTGATCATTTAAAAGATTAAAACAAGCATTCAAATCTTCATTTAGTTGCTGGTGACTTTTCGGCTAACCAAGGGACAACTCAAGGGACATTTTAAAGCATTCAAGGATGGACATTCAAGCTGAATTAAAGTGAATTCAAGCAAGGAGTTAAATTGTTACAAGAATATTAAGAGTCTTGAGTTTAATTTCTTTTTAATTAGCAAATTAAGATGTGACTTTTCAGCTAGTTTTTTCTATCACTATAAATATGTGTAACCAACTATATTGAGAGACTTTTTGATGCTTAGTGAAATTTTTAGATTGTGAGTTATCCAATCTCTTAATTCTTCAAGGTTTAAATTGACTTATCTATCAACTAGTGGCGTCAATCTAAATTTGTTTTTGAACTTATCATCCTTTCGGGTGTGGCGTTCAACTCAATATCATTGGTTCCTATCTTGTTTGGGTTTCGATTCTATCCAATTCCGTATTTACCTTTGAAACGTATAAGATTCGGGTCTTTAATTCCTATTAGGGGTTCTTTCTTGTTTTAACCAACTATCCACTTAACCATTTTTTTTCATTTTTGTTTTGAAATTGCTGTCATTTTACTTAATCTATCTATTTTCCCTTTTAAAACAAATCAAACGAAACTCCTATATAGACGATCAGGCATTTCACATACCACTCGACTCAACCTCGAGGCAGATCGTATCATTTGGTATCAGAGCTAGAAAACAAGGAGCTCCGACGAACATCGTAATTTTGAAGTAAGTACGTAAGTTAAAAAAAATTCAAAATTAAAAAAATTCAAATTGTATTCAAAGTGTTCTATTGTACTTAATTTCGTGTATTTGAAGTGAAAAAAAATATACGAAAATATAAAAAAAAGTGAAGTTTTGTGATCTTATTAGTTTCTCCATTCTTCTCCTCAGTTTTTGAGTTCCCGAAGCCATTATTTTTATCTTCCTATCCCGATCATTCAAGATTTTTATTCCCATTATTTGGTATTTTCCCAACTCAGCCAATGCCACATCTATCAACTTCTTCTTTTTTTTTCAGCCTACCTTAACCTAAAACGATTTTTTCCTTTGCTTAAACCCCTTGAAGTCGATCTACAAGTTGCTAATAAGTCTAAGGCAACCTTCCAGAATTTTGATAGGTGGATTCGAGTGGTAAAAGGCACGAGTGACTCGTTAAAGAAAAAGCTGAAATTGAGTGAAACACGAGTGTGAGTGTTTAATATTTACTTTTTCTTTCCGAGTGACTAGTGAGGTTTGTGGTGAGGTTAAAAACTTTCTTATGTCAAGAAGTTCGAATCGAAACATGGAAGAAAGGCCCAAACGACAACCAGTTCGCAACGTACCAGACCTTAATCTTCAAGCCTTATTGCGCGAGGTTGAACGCTTATTCGACCGCAAGCTCGAGCCCATTCAAGAGAGGTTAGATCAAGTCGAAGAGAGATCCAAGCGAGAGAGGATTCCTCGAGGTCCACAAAGGGAACGAGGCCGCCCAAGGTTCTAAGAAGACGATTCCTTCTCTAACGAAGCCGAAAGTGATCAAAGATCCAGCTTAAGTGATCAGTGGAGGGGTCAGTGAAACCGAGGCCGAAGAGAACGAGGACAAGAGGACAATGACTTAAAGAATATTAAGCTCTCCATACCACCCTTCCAAGGCAAGTCTGATCCGGAGGCATATTTGGAGTGGGAAAAGAAAATCGAGTTGGTGTTCGACTGCCACAACTACTCGGAGGTCAAGAAAGTTAAGTTGGAGGCGATCGAGTTCTCCGACTATGCTATGGTGTGGTGGGATCAACTAACAACCAATCGAAGACGTAATGGAGAGAGGCCAATTTCTACATGGTTTGAAATAAAAGCGGTGATGAGAAAGAGATTTATTCCATCTTATTACCATCGGAAGTTATAACAAAAATTGTAAAATCTTACACAAGGCCACCAAAGTGTAAAAGATTATTTCAAAGAAATGGAAATTGCAATGATTCATGCGAATGTGGAAAAGGACCGTGAGGCAACCATGGCCAGATTCTTGGCTGGGTTAAATCGGGAAATTGCTAATGTGGTGGAGCTTCAACACTATGTCGAGGTGACTGACATGGTCCTCTCAATTAAAATAGAAAAATAGCTCAAGAAGAAAAGTTCCGTTCGGATCTATTCCAACCCCGCAAACAACTCAAAGTGGGGACAAGGTAAGAATAAAAAAGATTTCCCTAACAGTTCAAAGGATCAAAATGCTCTTGTTAAGTTTAACAAACCCGTTGGTGAATCAAGCAAAGGCAAAGAAGTCACTAATCCAAATTATACAAGAGACATCAAGTGCTTTAAGTGGTTAGGACGAGGGCACATAGCTAGTCAATGCCCTAACCGACATACAATGGTGTTGAGAGCCAATGGCGAAATGAAAGATGAGAAAGAAGAGGAATCCAACACCTCTGTCAGTGAAGAAGAGGATGAATTTGAATACACCATTGAAGGTGAAATTCTAGTGATCAAACGCAGCCTAAGTTTGCAAAGTGTAGAGAACGAACAACAATACGAGAACATCTTCCATACACGCTGTTTTGTGCAAGGTAAAGCGTGTAGTCTTATTATGGATGGTAGAAGTTGTACAAATATTGCTAGTACATTTATGGTGGAGAAAACTGCCTTGACCACAACTAAAAATCCTTGTCTATATAAGCTTTAATGGCTTAACTAAATTGGGGAGTTAAAGGTGACAAACAAGTGTTGGTGCCGTTTTCTATCAGAAAATATAAAGACAAAGTTCTCTGCGATGTGGTTCGAATGCATGCCAGGCACCTTTTACTTGGCTGTCCATGGAAATTTGATCGAAAGGTGGTTCATGATGGCTATACCAACCGATACACCTTCAAGCATTTAGGCAAAAACATCACTTTGGCGCCTTTGACACCGAGACAAGTATACGAAGATCAGGTGAAACTGTTGAATCAATTGAAAAATTCAAAGAGAATAAAAAGAAAGAAAAGAGTAAAAAGGTGTGTGAAAATTCGAGTGAAAAGAAACAAGGGAAACAAGAGGTAAAAATGAGAGAAAAAGAATAAAGATCAAGAGAACAAAAAAGAGTGACGAAAAATCGAGTGCAAAAATGAGTGTGTATGCAAAAGAAAGTGACATTCAAAAATCCTTCATGTTGAGGCAGCCCATACTTGTACTCATGTACAAGGAATCTTTTGTGAATATTAATAAATTAGATGCTGCTTTACGCTCTTCTATTGTTTTTCTCTTGCAGGAATTTGAAGATGTATTTCCCGACAAAGTTCCAAATGACTTACCACCTATTCTGGGAATAGAACATCAAACTGACTTCATTCCCGATGCATCCATACCGAACCGACCAGCTTATCATAGCAATTTCGAAAAGACCAAAGAACGGCAAAAACAAGTGAATGAACTTCTTGAGAAGGGATACATCCGTGAGAGCCTTAGTCCGTACACCGTTCCGATTTTATTGGTGCCGAAAAAGGATGGGACTTGGTGCATGTGTGTTGACTGTTGCGCTATAAATAAAATCACAATTAAATATCATCATCCAATATCGCGCCTTAATGATATGCTCGATGAATTAAGTGATGCTTAGTTGTTCTCCAAAATCGATCTCAAAAGTGGTTACCATCAGATACGGATGCGTGAGGGAGACGAGTGGAAAACAGCATTTAAAACTAAACACGATTTGTACGAGTGGTTGGCAATGCCATTCGGTCTTACTAACGCTCTTAGTACCTTTATGTGTTTAATGAACCATGTTCTTAGTGCTTATATTGGAAAATTTTGCGTGGTTTACTTTAATGATATTCTTGTTTATAGTAGATCTTTAGATGAACATTTGAAGCATCTACGAGCTATTCTTGACTTATTGCGAGAAGAAACTCTATATGCCAATCTTAAGAAATGCACATTTTGTTCTAACACAGTCGTTTTCTTAAGATTAATTGTCAGCTCGCAAAGACTTGAAGTAGATCAAGAAAAGGTGAAAGCCATCCGAGATTGGCCTAGACCGACCAACATAAGTCAAGTACGAAGTTTCCATGGCTTGGCAAGTTTCTACCATCCCTTCATCTTGAATTTCAGCACATTGGCCGCACCTCTCACGAGTGTGATAAAAAAGAATTGTGCCTTCTTTTCGAATGAGGAGCAAAAAAAATCTTTTATTTCTCTTAAAGACCAATTAACTAATGCCCCATTACTCGTATTGCCTGATTTTGATAAAACATTTAGAATTGAATGTGATGCCTCAGGTATTGGGATTGGTGCTGTGTTGACTCAAGAAAGAAAGCTCGTGGCTTATTTTAGTGAAAAGCTAAGTGGCGCACCATTAAATTACCCAACATACGATAAGGAAATGTATGCTTTGATCCAGACATTGGAAACATGGCAACACTATTTGTGGCCGAAAGAGTTTGTCATCCATTCGAACCATGAATCGCTCAAGCACATCAAAGGCCAACATAAGCTCAACAAAAGGCACACAAAATGGGTAGAATTTCTTGAATACTTTCCTTATGTTATACGATACAAAAAGGGTAAGGAAAATATTGTGCCCGATGCACTATCTCGTCGATATACTTTGTTAAATCATTTGGACTCAAAATTGCTTCGTTTTGCGTTTCTGAAAGAATTGTATATTTCTGATGCTGACTTTGGAGATGTATATAAATTGTGTGAACATGCTACTGTTGAAAAGTTTTTCAGGTTCGATGGCTTCCTTTTTCGAGAAGGTAAACTTTGTATCCTGCAAAGTTTCGTACGAGAGTTGCTTGTACTCGAAGCGCATGGTGGTAGACTCATTGGCCATTTTGGCATTGCAAAGAACTTGGCCATACTGTAAGAACATTTCTTTTGGCCACAGATGAAATAGGATATTGAGAAAATATGTTCACGATGTGTGGTTTGTAAGAAGGCAAAATCGAAGGTTAACCCACATGGGCTTTACACGCCTTTGCCTATTCTCGAAGGGCCTTGGGTTGATCTATCCATGGATTTTATCTTAGGTTTACCGCGAACTCGAATTTGTTGTAGTAGTAGATCAGTTTTCAAAAATGTTGCATTTTATTGCGTGTTCGAAAATTGATGATGTTAATATTGCTAACCTCTTCTTTAAAGAATTTGTTAGGTTACATGGAATTCCGAAGACGATAGTGTCCGATCGTGATGCAAAATTTCTTAGCCATTTTTGGAGGACACTTTGGAGTAAGTTAGGCACGAAACTCTTATTCTCTATGACATGTCATCCCCAAACGGATGACCAAACCGAAGTGGTGAATCGCGTACTATCCACCCTGATACGGGCCATTATCCGCAAAAATCTCAAGTCGTGGGAGGAGTGTTTACCTCACATAGAGTTTGCTTATAATCGAACTATTCACTCTACTACTACATTCTCTCCATTTGAAATAGTTTACAGTTTTAATCCTTTATCTCCTCTTGACTTAATTTCGTTACCTAACGATCAAATTGTTAATATAGATACAAAGAGGAAATTGGACTTCGTGAAACAATTACATCAAAAGGTTAAAGCTAATATCAAGGCTAGGACGAAGCAATATGTGCGCAAGGCCAACAAAGGGCGAAAACAAGTCATATTTGAACTCGGGGATTGGGTTTGGGTTCAAATGAGGAAGGAGCGATTTCCAGCCCAAAGAAGGTCTAAATTATTGCCGCGTGGTGACGGTCCATTCCAAGTTTTGGAGCGAATTAATGACAATTCCTATCGATTCGACTCAATACCGTTGGTTCCTATCTTGTTAGATAGTGGGTCTCGGTTCTATCCAATTCCGTACTTACCTTTGAAACGTATAAGATTCAGGTCATTAATTCCTATTAGCGGTTCTTTCTTGTTTCAGCCAACTATCCACTTAACCATTTTTTTTTTCATTTTTGTTTTGAAACCACTGTCATTTTACCTAATCCATCCATTTTTCAAAACAAATCGAACAAAACTCCTACGTAGACGATCGGGCATTTCATATACGACTCGACTCAACTCCGAGGCGGATCGTATTTCAATTCCTCTTTCACCTAACTTTTTACGTTTAGGTGTTGGAACTTTGACAATAGCTCTACAACCCCAAACCTTCAAATAATTAAGGTTTGGTTTCCTTTTCTTGCATTGTTCATAAGGGGTTATTTTAGTTTCCTTATTAGGAACTCTATTCAATATATGACAAGCTATTAGAACAGCTTCTCGCCAAAAACCTTGTCCAAGACCTGAATATGATAACATTGAATTTACCATTTCAGTCATTACTTTATTTTTCCTATCAGTTACACCATTTTGTTATGGTGTGTAAGGGGCTGAAACTTGATGGACAATCCCAATGGATTCAAAATAACTAAGATTATAGTATTCTCCACCTCTATCCGATCTTAAGCACTTGATAAATGATTCACACTGAAGTTCAACTTCAAATTTATAAACTTTAAATTTATCAAGCGCTTCATCTTTTGATGCAATAAATATACATAACAATATCTAGAACAATCATCAATAAAAGTAACAAAATATTTCTTTCCACCTAATGTAGGAGTATTATGCATGTCACATAAATCACTAAGTATCAAATCAAGCAACTTTGTTTTTCTTTTAACCTTAGGGAAAGGGTTTCTTGTAATTTTAGTCAACATACATTTATTGCATTTTCAAATACTATTATTAAAAACAGGAATTAAATCTAACTTACACATGTCATTCAATTTTCTATAATTCAAATGACCTAATCTATAGTGCCATAAATAAAAAGATTCAACCATATAAGCAGAAATAGTATTTTTATTCTTATTAATAAAATTCAGTTTGAACATACTTACATACATATACCCTTTCCCTACAAAAATCCCTCCCTTAGACAAAATAAACTCATCTGCCTCAAAAACAAGTTTGAAACCAAACTTATTTAACAGACTTTCAGACACTAAATTCTTTCTAACTTCCAGTACATAATATACATCATTTAAGGTTAAAACCTTTCCAGAAGTGAATTGTGGTTCAACAGACCCTTTGCCTTTGATTGCTGCAGTGGAAGAATTTCCCATGTACAAGACATTGTCATTTTCACATTGTGTGAACTTTGTGAACATGCTTTTATCTTTGCACACATGTTTGGTTGCTCCGGTATCAATCCACCATGTATTATCATCTTGTGCCATATTAATTTCAGATATCATTGCAACGAACTTTTCGTTATTATCAGCCTTAGAAGATGATTTTTTCTTTAAAAATCGACATTCATTCTTGAAATGTCCCTGCTTACCACAATGATAGCATGAGCCCTTTTGTTTCTTTTTGAACTTAGGTGCTCTATCAGTCTGTTTGAACTTTCTCTTGAATGGTTTAATAGTCTGTACTTCTTCTGTAACATGCATTTTGGCATTTTCAGAATTTAGATTATGATCTTGCTTTCGATACTCTTCTTCAATACGAAGATGATTTGCCAAAGCTTCAAGAGATATTTCCTCTTTCTTATGTTTTATACCTCTTTTAAAGTATTTCTAAGATGGAGGAAGTTTGTCTATTATGGAGGATACAACAATCATTTCATCCATTTTCATATCATATTGCTTGAATTGACTCAACATCTTTTCAATATCACGGAATTGTTCCATAACAGAACGACCATCAACCATTTGATAATTATTGAAACGACTGACAAGAAATTTCTTACTTGTAACATCTTCGGTCATGTATCTTGTCTCCAATTTATCCCATAATTCTTTAGCGATGACCTAGTTTTGGTAGGTGTCGAACAAACCATCAGATAAACCATTCAATATGTGGCCTATGCACATGTAATCAGCATTGTCCCATTTTTTTCTTTCTCGGATTGCAGCAACAGATTCGTTTTCAGCCTAGTCAAGTCTTGGAGTATCCAAAACATAAGCAATCTTCAAAGTTGATAATAAGAAGTGCATCTTTTTCTACCATCGTCAAAAATTGCCACCATCAAACCGATCAAGTTTGAAAAAATTGGAAGCCAACTCCCTTAGTGTTCCACTTTCGTGAGTGGTGGTAGTCATCACGAAATATAACCTTAAAATTGTTAGTAGAAATCTCCGGTGAAGAAAATCTCGAACACACAAACAAAACTCGAACAAAAGAAGAAATAGGATAAGGCTCTAAGGCCTGTATCAAACCACTATATTTAAGGTTATATTCGCCCCCACCTATCTTCGATGTGCAAACGAGTTCCAAGCAAATTAACCTCGAAGATACAATGAAGCCAATGACTATTTGCGTTTTGCACTGACGAGAATAGCCCACTACACACTGAGCAATGTATGATAAGAAACTCAATTTCTATAAAGGATTTCTATAGTAATACTTTATAGAATAATCTAATAATATTAGAAAATGAAGGAAGGAAAGAAAGAATATTAGAATTTGTTGGTATGATTTCCAAATGAAATCTTATTCCTATTTATAGGAATTTTCATATCTCTTCATAGAGGCATCTTTCATCAATAGGTGTCTTTCTGAATAATAATGTTTTTAAAATAAATATATAATTATTCATTATAACTATTCAAATAATATTATTTAAATAGTTATAATTCTTTTTCAAAAATAAAAAAATATAATCTTTTGATTACTTACACCCATTCATTTATAGTTATTGGAACACTATAAATATTTGAAAATGTTTCAACACCTCCACTTTTTCAAATTTTAAAATTTTTAGTCTTTGCCAATATAAAATAGTTAAATTTATTATTTTTACTATTTGATGTAGCAAACATATTATCAGATATGTAACGTCATGTCAATTTTTAATTTCCACAGCTTATTCGCTTAAAATTTAGTTAATGGATTAACAATTACCATTTGCAACAAGAATGAAATTTAAAACTTTGAAAAATATAGGGACTTAGAATGATTCAATTGGATAATATAAACTAAATCTACAACTGTACTCATAGTACAGGACTAGTAATTGAATTTAATCAAACAAATTTAACTTTTACAGTTTAAACCAAGACTTTTTTAAAATTCAAAAAACCCAATACTTCAAAAAATACATAAATTAAAATTATTCAAATTAAAACATTCACAACTTTTTACAACTTTATCCTTTTAGTTTTGACTAAAACTTCAAATAATTGTGTTACTTGTATCCTGTCTAAAGTTTCTGTAGCGTCCAAGCCATCTAAAGAATCTAGAAAATTATTTTATTTTAAAACCCTTTGGTATATCTTAAGCCTAGGCCTAGCTATTTTATTACTTGCCCTATCATTAATCCATATATTATTTGATACATTTACGGTGAAATTTTGTAATTTTATAAATACAGTAAAAATTATTCTATATTTTAATTTTTAATTTTTAATTTTTTAAACATCAATTAAGTATACGTAACATTTAATAATTTTTTTTATAAAATTAAAAAATTGCACTGTAAATGTATCACATAATTACCTTAGAAAACAGAAAATAAGGCAACTTGATTTAGTGGGAGACAAAAAAATTAATAAAAGGAAGCAAAGAAGGATTTTGGTAGTGGTTTTGGGGCATTTCTGTTTAAGCTAATAAAGCATAATAAAAGAAGATACGATGGAAGCATGGAGATGGCGGGCGGATTTCGGCTTCCATATGTGAATACAGCATATAGATATGATGATGACACTTAAGTCTTTGATTGATTGTGTCACAAAACCATTGTTTTTATTCGTTACAAAACTTACTATTTCCATGGTTGTTTATGCAACAATTTTAAGGGCCATTATTTAAGTCACGTTTATGCCATTAAGGTATAATGTCAAGATTAGTCCCTCATGTTTGGCCTTTTTTCTTTTCTTTTCTTTTTTAAATATGTATGTTTTTATTTTTTTTTTCAAAATTCCAATATTCTTTTGTAAATATTTGATTTTTTAATTTTATTTTTATTTTTATAAATTTTAAATTATTTACCGACACGACATATAAAGCAAAATAATGTCACATCAACAGTTAATCTATATCAATTGTAACATAGATTATCATGTCAACATCATAATTTTAACGGTGATTTAACATTTTTCCATCCAAAATTTCCATCCAAATCTAAGTAATTTGACACAAAAAAAAAAACGAGTAAGATTAAGGGTTCAATGGCTTAAAAAACAATAATAAGGGCCAAATTAAAAATCAGCCAAATATTAAGGGTTAATTTTGGAATTGTTCCTACAATTAACATATCATTTTCCTCGATTTATTTAATTTCTACAATGAATTGATTCACACCTCTCATTTTTAGAAACAATTCAACTAAGTTTTGAAGATATACCAAATATCAAATAACGGTATTTTAAGGGTCAAAATTGAATTATAAATTTTTGATATGTCAAATAATTATTTTATCATTTTTAAAAAAATTAAATAAAATAATTTTCATTTTTGAGGCCAAAATATAATTTTTCCCTATATTTATTTATAATTTGATAATTTATAGAAGAATTAAAATTATAATTTTTCAATATTTTTGGGAGGTAGGGCTCAATGTGCCCCATGTATTCGCCCTAATAAGAATCATTAAGGGATAAATCTTAAAATTTCACATAATATATATATTTTAATTTATAATGTAGTATATGAATTTTAATTTAGTAGAATCACACGCTTAAAACTTTAATTTTAATTTATTTATGTACATTTAAAAGATAAATAAAATAAAATTACTTTATTCTTAAATAAATATAATTATTTATGCATGTAATAAATTAAAAATCACCTTAAAAATATTTTCAATACAAATATATAATTATATTAAATCAAATCATATTACACATTGTTGACGTATAATTTTAAAAATTATGGCAAAGCATTAGATTATAAAGTTAATGAAAATGACTACAATACTGTAGTCATTTAGTTCCAACCATGTCGCTATCCTGAAGCTATTTTAAGAATCTCACAAAGATTTGCTTGGATTTCAAGTAAAAAAACAGCAACTTTATCTACACAATTATAACGCCAGCTATCTTAGAGGGGATTAGAAAATATCATGAGTCGGATCATTTGTCAAATCCGATAAAATATAGGTTTAAAAAATAAATTTAGATTAAAAATAAAGTTCGTTTTTTAAATAGATCGAGCCTTGAATAAGATTTTTTTGTCTGAGCTCGATCCAACCTGAATTAACTTAAACTTTCTTTTCTGTTGTTATTTGTTATTGTTTCGTTGCTATGTTGCTATTATATTACTACTATTTTGTTGTTATTGTTTTATTGTTAGTTTTGCTACTATTTTAGAGACATGTGCTTATTAAGTTACAATTATCTTAGTGTTATTTAAGTATAAAGATATTTTTTAATGTATTTTTAATTTGTTGAAAAATATTTATTTTAATATTTTTAGTATATTTGATGTATTATAATTTTTTTAAAAAATTATAGAAAAATTGACACTCCAAATTTTTATTAAAGTAGTCTAAAAATTAGATTATATAAAAAAGAATAATTTACAAATTCAGTTATTAAATTTACAATCCACAATAAATAATACAAAATTTCGGATATCTATCAATTAAAATTATGTTATTTATCAAAAAATTCAAAATTTATTATTTGATTGTACGAAATAATCACATCATAAATGAGTTTCATTCAGATAATTTCTCAACGTAAATAATATATTTTATATTTTGAGTCATAAATGAAATGCAATTATTGCTTAAGAAAACGCTCATTTATTGGTATTTTAATGTCTTGGTTAAATGTGAAGACAAGAATTTTGTATGTTGTTGTGCACCTTAGTTGCTCCACTTTGTTGACAAATTAACAATCTGGTTTCTTAAAATTGGAAAATGTGGTGGCACTCACTGTTGATTAGGATTAGTGCAGCTGGATGCGACGGCTCGGAGACGTAGGAACAATATTTTCCCTTTAATCATACACGTCAATGACTTCACAAAGTTGTACATTATTTTATATTGGCATTATTTAAACTTAGTCCTTTAACGTTTATATTTTTTTTATTAATTTAGTTTTTATTTTTAATTAAATTTAATTATCAACTTTTTAAAATAATTAAATTATTATTTTTTAACAAAAATATTAATTAAAACATTAAAATTTTAAAATTGACAAATCGCATTTACTTTATGCTACTTTTTTTTTTTGAATTTTTGTGAATTTTTTTAAAAGTCGAGGGCTAAATTTAGATAAAAAAAATAAAGACCAAATTGATAAAAATATAAACATTGAAGGATAAATTTAATATTATACCTATATATATAAATAATTGTATATTCTGATATTATTATTAATTAATGGTGGGAGGGTGTATCAAAATGGAGTCACCCATAAGATGTGGTTTCAAGGAACCCCACAGCTACACCTAATTTCTTATATTAGTGAGAGAGAATATATGTTTCAAAATTTTCTTAATACCAATTATGAACATATTGAAATACAAAGGCACAAGTATAAACATGAGGGGAAAAACTGTGGGTTTTTTAACTTTAAAATATTGTTTACCCACGGAAATAAAAGAAAAGAAAAAGTAATAAAATTTGTATGTTTTTGGTGGAAGATATTTGTTGTGTAAAATAATGACACCCATTAATGGGGTTAATTACAACTGTACCTGAAACTAGGCTTTAAGATTTGTCCGAAATTTAGGAGGATTTAGACAAATATATTAGGCTCGAAAATTGAGTTTAAAAAAGAAATTTAGAGCTATTAAACATATGGGTCGGACTCCTAGTCTATTTTAAGTTTATAATACTTTATATTATGTAATTTAGAACACATTAAAAAAATAAACCTATACTAAGTATATAATACTACCCTAATATCAACATTAAAATAATGTTAAGATGACTATAAAAATTTTAATAAATAAAAAATGTATAACATTATTAAATATTAAATATTAAAATAAAATAAAATAGATATATTTTAAAATTTTAAAAATAATATGGATGTGTCTAAAATGAGCTCGGGTTAATCTTTTTTGCAAATATAGGCGAGTTTGGACAAAATTTTAAGTCGGATTAGGCCAGACTTGAGCAAGCATAAATTATATTAATATCGTGCTTAAACATGACCCGAACCCGACTCATGAGTACCTTTAAGTTTGATATCATCATTCATCATTTTTTTTTTGTTTTTATTGTTTTTCATTTTCTTTTAAAATAATGAAAGAAAAATTCAAAAAAAGAAAAGAAAGAATTTTTGAAGGTCGTATTTTTGAACACGAAATAGCATCTATTTGACTACCTTTGGCTGAAAAAAATTGAAGTATACAAACAGTTGAATAGACCACATCCTCAAACCCTAGGGGAAATAAACATTATCCACAATTAACAAACTATACAACTGTAAAAAAAAAAAAAAAAAAAAAAAAAAAAAAAAAAAAAAAAAAAAAAAAAAAACGAGATAGGGCCTATCTCTAAAGATAGGCGAAGTATGAATAGGTGAACAAACCATATAAAAGCAAAGTGGTTTAACATGTTTCCCACGGATAAATTTGTGCCGTTTTGCATGCTCATACATCAGCCTCGATTTGATGTATTGACAATGCTCCAAGATAATCATCCAATTTGATGAAAGTGCCATGTTAGACCATCGACATTGAGAATTCCAGCAAAAGAGGTTTTTGTCACTTTCCAAAACACCAACAATGACACTGCCATGAAGGGTAGTACTGTCCTTATCCCTCGGACAATCAACAATGAAGAAAACTAATAATGGCAAAATATAAAAGCAAAATAATGGCAAAACATTGAGAATTCCAGCAAAAGAGGTTTTCGTCACTTTCCAAAACACCAACAATGACACTGCCATGAAGGGTAGTACTGTCCTTATCCTTCGGGCAATCAACAATGAAGAAAACTAATAATGGCAAAATATCTCCGTTTACTTTAACGAATGGTATCTTTACTTTAAAAACATTCAATGTAATATATGAATTATATTTTTTGTTGATCAAATAGGTACATCCTCCTAATAGAAGAAATTAGTAAGCCATTCCTTATGCTTCGGCAATAGGAAGTCTCATGTACACTACGTTGTGCACACGTCTAGATATCTGTTTTACAGTGAGGTTGGTGACTCGATATCAGGCGAATCCAGGACCAAGACACTGACAAATAGTTAAGCATATACTCAAGTATTTACAGAGAATGAGGGATTATATGCTTGTGCATTCAGGAGGAGATCTTACTTATATCGAATACACTAACTCCAACTTCCAAACATGTCAAGGTTCAAAGAAATCGACATCGAGTTGTGTTTTTGTCCTAGGCAGTGGGTCCATTGTGTGGAGAAGTGTAAAGCAGAGTTATACTGTTGACTCCACTATGGAGGCCGAATATGTGGCTGTTTCATAGGCTACCAAAGAAGTAATATGGCTTCGAAAGTTCCTTACGGATCTTGAAGTCGTTGTAACACCCCATACCCTGTCCAGTCACTCGACTCAAGTTACAGGATGTCACAATAGTAAACAGAAACATTTGTATAGAAATTACTCAATAATATTCAATATAAATAAGTTAATTCTATGTTAAACATGCATTTCAAACAAATCAGAGTCTCAATCAAGCTTACAAAAGCCTTTAAACAAGCTTAGGACTAAATTGGGACCATTTTGAAAATTTTACAAAAAGATAGGTAAAATAATAAAACATGAGTCACATGGCCATGTAACTCACTATGGACTTGTGAACTAAAAATCACCCTAAACATGTAGCACAAACGGTTGTGTCAACCACCCGTGTGTGACATATGGCTGTGTGGTAGCTTGTGTGCAGCATAAATGACTTGTTTTAAGCAATTTACATTCTGTTCATACCAAATGACCTAAAATGTCATTTAACACCATTCAAACATACTCCAAAATATGCACCTTACAAGACCAAAACATCAATTTACTCATCATTCAAACAAGTAACCAAAATGCCCTCATTGGCACCAACAATTCAACCATTAAACAACAAGCAAACTTTACCATTCTTGACAAGTTAATCATACCTAAACATTCATACGAAACTATCATTTTTTTAACCAAAATATCAATAGGCCATAAGTTGAACCTTGCCTTAACCATTCAACAATTAAATGAATCAATATGAAACAATTTCACTTATTGTACCATTCAAAACATCATCAACCAAATGAGATTTAGTTCAAACCACATGTATAATTTCAAATGGTAAAATACCAACTTCAACTCAAAATTCATCATGAATCCATTTTCTAATTTATCACTTTGCCCGCTTTCATCATTCAAATTGCATCATATATCCTTGTCGTAATCATTCGTATTATATTCATTCTTTTTCCCAACACCAATTTCATATTTTCACATTTCCATCTTTTATTCTTACCCGATGAAACTTCGTAAAAGAACTTTGTATACAGGTGAAAATTATAGTGTCTGGTTATCCATTAAGGTTGAACATAAACGATAAAAAGCCTGGCCAAGGCTTAATATTCATGTATTCTTGAGTCCGCAACATATGCAGGAGCTCGGAACATGAACCTGTATTCTCGAGTCCGTAACACATACAAGAGCTCGAAACCTGGGCAAGAACTCATAGCCTTGTATACGAGACTTTTACTAATTTCATCAAGATTTAACTTCACATTATACCAATTGTCGAAACCTTTTTTTTTTTTTTTGAAATCAGCTTATATTTTGAAAATGAAAATGGGAGTCACCACCAATCTTTTTTTATAAGGTGTGATCAGATCACCTAGTAATTTTATTATTTTTAATAAAAGGTTTGATTTACTAAAACAATGATTTTTGGTCTACAAAATCTAGAAAATAGGTTCGGGAGTCGGTTACGCACGAGGAAGGATTAGCACCCTCGTCTCGCCCAAAATTGGTACCTAATTGATTAATTAATGTCTTAATGCCAAAAGTTGAAAACTCGAAAAGAATTTATAATACAATCCCTCTTTATTTTAATGTTAATTTACTTAAAACCGCTAGAATAAATTGAAACAAACGTAAAGACCCTCTCGTCTTGAGATAACAAAATGTCACATCCCGTAAGTTAGGAAATGACACCTTGAACCTTTAAGAATAAGCTTGCCTTTATTTTTTATTTGAAATCTTATGTATTTTAATTTTAAAAGGATATTCGGTCATTTAGGTCCAACGAGAAAAATTGAAACCTCGTAAGTTATGGTACAACTTTTCGAATCTCCAAATACAGAACATTGCCTTATTTTGAAATATTTTTGAATAATAACAAATTTAATATTTAAACGATGTGTATTTCTCTTATTTTGGGGTATAACATAAAAACAACCAATTATATCTAAATATAACGCATAATGTAGTGATTGATGAATCAATTTAAAATGACTATATAGATAGAATATTGGAATGATAAATCATAAATGACTAAGGGTGTACTTTAATAATAATATCACAATCTAAATAAATAGCAAAAGTAGCGTAAAATAAAATAAACGAAAAAAAATGATCAGAAAGACGCGACTCAAAAATACCAAAATAAAAGGGAACCATAAAATAACACATAAAGGAAATAAAATAAAATAAAATGAGATTACAATAAAATAATATGTACAAATATAAACAGCATAAGTTTTAAAAATAAAAAAGGTAAGACAATAAAAATAAATGGATAAATAAACAAATAACAATAAGATAAAAAAAATCCATAAAAAAAGGTTGAGATTAAATGAAGGACTAAATCGGGATTAAAATGAACTTAAAAGCATAAAACTAGATAAAAGAAGTCAATAAAGTACTAAAATAAAAAGGCAAAAGTATTTAAAATAAAAAATATATAAATAATAAGGGACTAAATGGTCAAAGGACCAAAATAAAAAAAATAAACTTAAATGGATAAATTTTAAAAAAAGGAAAAAAAACTAGGGCTGGGACCAAAATGAAACGCGCGTAAAGGAGGAGGGACTAAATGGGAAATTATTCTCAGTCCTACAAACGCACCATTTCATGTTGGACTAAAATGAAACAAAGCCAAAATCACAGGGTAAAATTAAAAACAACAGATTAAATTGAAACAGGGCAGAAAAGCGGAATGGCCTATCACGCAAATAGACCATTAGCAAAAAAAACACGCAGATCCTCGGGGAGGATCAGGTCGAGGGCAAAACCACGCCATTTTGGGCGTCTGAGGCTAGTCCCAAAACGACGTCGTTTTGGGAGCCTATATAAGTGAAATTTTTTTGAAAAAGATTCCATTTCAAAACAGTTTTTTTTTTTTAAAAAAAAGAAACCAAAGCTCTCTTTTTTCTCTGAACAAGTCCTTGGCCGGCCATCGGTCTGGCGAGTCGCCATAGCGCCAGCCACCGGTTATCAGTGACGGCGCCGCCATCCACGGTGGCCAAAAAATCACCCAAACCTTTTTTTTTTTTGCGTAAAACCCCTTTTTGGACTTGAAACCGCCAACAAAATAAAGCCAAAAAAAAAGACAAAAACCCCTCGACTTCCGCCGTCCTCCACCGCGGCCTTTGGCCGAATCTCAAGGGATCTGACGACCTCGAGAATCGAAGGTGGCTTCAACGATGGAACAACAGGTGAAAAAGTTCCCTTTTTTGTTTTTATTATTTATTTATTTATTTCGGGAAGAAAAGAAAAAAAAATTAAAGAAGAGGATGAAGCACCTTGCAATATTGAATCGATTTCAAAAGCTTTGTTTTTTTTTTTTTTTGTACATATTTTTCCTTAAAAAAAATAATTACAATCTAGTAACAGCTTTTATAGCCAATATCTACTGTTCATTATACATTGTTTTTTTTTATTTTTCTACTGTTTGTTGGCCATTGTTTCTCTGCTATTTCTTTGCTACCCTTTCGTTCTTTCTCTTTGTAGATGACGGTGCGCGGTCAATGGTGGGACGGAGGCTCTTGCCTTTGCCATTTTGGTGCAAGAGCGACAGAGGCGCGTCAGGCCTCGAGACGAGGCGCCTCGAGCAGTGTGCGTGTGAAAGGGAGGAGCGGCGTAGAGGAGGATTAGGGTTTTTTAGTTTTTCCTGAAATTTTTGGGTCATGGGCTTTAGGGTTTTTGTTTGTTTTGGGCCTATAAACTTGGGCCTAACATTTTTGTAACTGAACTGTTTAAAATTTTTGTTTAGAGCCTGGGCAAATTGGGCCTACTACACCAATTCGCAACAATTCATTTCAATTTGATTCAATTCTCAATTTAGGTACAATTACATAACCAATTCAAGATATCAATATGAAGCTAACGAATATATAAACGGAAACTCTACAGCAAATTAAACATATTTATATTGTATGAACTTACCTGACAAAAATAATACTACTTTAGATAACTTGAGAAGTGAGCATGGTAGGGCCACAGCTTTGCCCAAGGCCCGCCCGAAAAATGGGAGGGTTTGGGCAAAAATGTAGGCCCGAAAAATGGGCTTGGACAGGAAAATGAGGCCCGTTTAAAAACGGGCCTTCTGTAAAATTTTTTTGGCGGGCAGTGTGTCTGCCTACCAAATATATTAAATAATTTATTTTTTAATATTTTTTAGTCTTTAACTTTACCTTTTAGTTTCATAACCTAGCTTCATTTTCCATCTTTGCCAATCCTTTGCCGACTTTAGCTCCTGCTTTACCAACCCTCTCCACCACCGATCCAGCCCTCGGACTTTGGCTCAACTCCGATCCAGCAGTAAGCTCAACTCCGATCCAGCCCTCCCGAACACCATTCGCCTCCACTCTCCACCTGAAGCTCAGCTCAGCTCAGCTATTTTCTCTACCCAAGGGCCACGACCACAACAAGACAGTAAGCTGTAACTTACAGCTTATTCTCCTTCTTCTTGTTCCTTTTTTTGCTTTAAAATGTTGGTTGTTTCGTTTATTGCTTATGTTCTGTATCTATCATTTTATTATGTTTTTTAATTTTTCTGTTTGATTGTCTTGGTGATGGATCATGGCTTGAACTTGGTTTGATGGTTTCTAATTAATAACCAACCAGAAAGCCATGAAAAATATTTTTCTTTTTTCTTCTTTTGCTTTAGCTGTTGTGGGGTTTTGTTTTCTTTCTATTTCTTATATACAAAATATAAAGTATGACACTTTGCTCATTATTCGCATGCCTACGCTCTCTTTACTTGAATAGTTCCAGTTATGCTTAACACCATAGCTCTCAATCAATCATTTTAGGCACTTGTGGGTTTAGAAAATAAAATATTGAAGATGGGTTTTTAAAGGAGATAGCAAATATCAGGTATTATTTACATGTTATTAATATTCTTCATGTTATACCAGAAAAATGCCGTTAGTTGAAGACAATAAATTGGTTATATTATCTAATTAGTAAATATCATGATTTTATTGATTTAATAATCATAACAGTTATGTTTTAATCATATAGTTTATATTATTTTTATTAATTTTAGGTATTATTTTGATTAAGTTTAGTTTGTTTTATGATTTTTAAATATTATTTGATAAAATTCTAAAATATTCTTCATGTTACACGATTTTAGATTTTTAAATATAAATATTTTATCAGTAAAACGATTTTTTATTATTTACATGCTATTAATATTCTTCATGTTATACCAGAAAAATGCCTTGTTAGTTGAAGACAATAAATTGGTTATATTATCTAATTAGTAATTATCATGATTTTATTGATTTAATAATCATAACAGTTATGTTTTAATCATATAGTTTATATTATTTTTATTAATTTTAGGTATTATTTTGATTAAGTTTAGTTTGTTTTATGATTTTTAAATATTATTTGATAAAATTCTAAAATATTCTTCATGTTACACGATTTTAGATTTTTAAATATAAATATTTTATCAGTAAAACGATTTTTTATTATTTACATGCTATTAATATTCTTCATGTTATACCAGAAAAATGCCTTGTTAGTTGAAGACAATAAATTGGTTATATTATCTAATTAGTAATTATCATGATTTTATTGATTTAATAATCATAACAGTTATGTTTTAATCATATAGTTTATATTATTTTTATTAATTTTAGGTATTATTTTGATTAAGTTTAGTTAGTTTGTCTTATCCATATAATTTATAAATGATTTATATATTATATATAATTGTTGAACAATTATATTAACTTTTGGTTTATTTGGATTTCAGGACTTGAGTTTTTATGTCTATGGCTAGTTCGAACACTCCTATACATGTGGAAGATGGGTTTAATGAGTATGAAAGTGGTACCAAACGTCAAAAGTCTACCACTTCAAAGGTGTGGGATGAAATGACAAAGCTTGAATGCGAGGACAAAAATGAATTGAAGGCACAATGTAACCATTGTAAGAGTACCTTTTCTGCTAAATCTTCTAGTGGAACATCTCATTTAAGACGTCATCTAAATCAATGTTTGAAAAAACTTAATAAGGACATCACTCAATACACCATAGCTAATCAACCATCATTAGGAGGTGGTCCATCTATAAAAAACTACAAATTTGATGCTGATGAGTGTCGTCGAGCTATTTCTACTTTTCTTGTGTGTGGCAAGCATTCATTTATGACAGTTGAAGAACCGGGATTTAGATACATGATGAGAATTGCTAGTCCTAATTTTAAGAATATAAGTAGATTTACAAATTTGCTAGGGGACGTCGTGAATGTATTATGCAAAAGAGAGAGATTATGTTAAAGAAGAGTTAGCTAAAGCACCCGGTTTAATTTGTCTAACTTCCGATAATTGGAATTCAGAGCATACTAATGATGAATATATTTGCATTACTGCACATTGGATTGATAAAGATTGGAAGCTACAAAAGAGAATCATCAGGTTTAGATCTTTACTTCCTCCGTATGATGGTTTGAACATAGCGGATGAAGTTGTTTTATGTTTATCTCAATGGGGTATAGACAAGAAAATTTTTAGCATCACTTTGGATAATGCTTCTTATAATGATGTGTTGGTTTCTTCTCTTAAAAATCGTTTTCGTTCGAACCGAGCTATTTTGTGTGATGGTGCTTTTTCCAAGTTAGATGTTGTGCACATATTTTGAATCTTATAGTTAAAGCTGGTTTGGAACTTGTGATGATGTTGTTGGTAAGATTCGAAATGGAATTAAGTACATAAAAAGTCGGGATTCGTAGGAAAAGATTTTATGATGTGGCCGACAAAAGTTTTCATTTGAATGTGACCAAAAAGTTGCGTCAAGATGTGTGTGTGAGATGGAATTCTACTTATTTGATGCTTGAATCTTCTTTGTACTATAAAGATGTGCTAGATTATTGGGGCCAACGGGATAAAGACTATAAAATGTTTGCACTTTCGGCGAGGAGTGGAGAAATGTTGATATTCTTTGCAAATTTTTGAAAGTCTTTTATGATGTGACTTGTGTTTTTTCTGGTTCTAATTATCCGACGGCCAATATTTATTTCAGAGGGTTTGGAAGGTTCACAAAGTCTTGCTTGATACAGTTGAAGGACCTTATTCTTTTTAACTCCAATGGTTAAACAAATGCAAGAGAAATTTAATAAATATTGGGGTGAGTATTCGTTGATATTGTCGTGTCTTTGCAATTTTAGATCCTCGTTACAAGTTGAATTATGTGCGATTTGTTTTACTACAATCTATGGTATTCATGCTTGGATTTTGTTAATACCATTCTTAGCAATCTTAGACTCTTGCTTGATGAGTATGCTAAGAAATCCAAATCAACGTCTTCCTCTTTGGCCGAGAATTCTAATGTCTCAGATAAAGATCCCGTTAATTCTAGTTTGCAAAGCAATGTTAATAGTGTTGGTTTTGATGAGAGTGATGATTTTAAACGGTATTTAAATGAATCTACCACTAAGAGTGAAAAGTCACAGTTAGACATTTATTTAGAAGAACCGGCGCTTGAGTTGAATAGTCAAATAGATGTTTTGGACTATTGGAGCAAAAGTTCATTCGATATAATGAGCTTTCATTATTGGCTCGTGATCTTTTGGCGATTCCAATATCGATCGTAGCTTCCAGTCCGCTTTTAGCATGGGTAAGAAAGTTATCACACCTTTGAGAAGTTCACTTAAGCCAAAAATGGTTCAAGCTGTTGTTTGCCTTGATGATTGGTTGCGAGCTAAGGGATTTTCAACGGGTAATTATTATTCTCATTTTATTGTTAATTTTATATTATTTTTTTATCAATTTGATAATCTAATTATTTATTCTTATTTCATGTTAGAAATTGGTGAGAAGAATGACGATGACGATGACGACGATGAAGATGATGAGGACGATGATGGCGATGTTTCTTCAGTTGCTTTTTAGGTTACCTTCCTTTCTAACTGTTGACAATTTAATTTAGCTTACAATTTATAGTTTCTTATAAAATTAAATATGTTAATTGGTTAATGTATATATATTTTGGTTGGTTGATTATATTTTGCAGGTTTTTGGAACTGTTTTGGGGATGTTGGTTTTCTGCTGTTTAGTGCTGTTTTATGCTGTTTGGTACTGTTTTGTTGCTGTTTGATGCTGTTTAGTGCTGTTTTGGTGCTGTTTTATTGTTCTTTTATGGTGTTTTATTGTTCTGTTGTCGTTTTTAATATTATTTCGATATTGTAGAACTTTTGTGTTATTATCAGTTTGGTTATTATTTTAGTTCAAACAAGTTGTTTCAATTTTAATATAACTGCTTCTTATTGTTTTGTTGTCATTTTTAATATTACTCCGATATGATCTTTGAGATCCTATAGTTTGCTACTTCATTTTATTTGCTAGGAATGGAGATTAGTCAATGTTGAGCACATAATAGTCAACTTTTGAGATCCTATAGATTGATACATCTGTTAGTTTGTGATTTGGTAGGTATGATTTCAATAACATTGACAATTGTTTACAACAAATTTAAAATTTCAACCTGTCAAAATTGGGTCTAATATGAAAATTTGGAACTAAGATTGAACTTATTCCAAAAAATACGATTATAAGGTTGGATAAAAATTAGTATTTACAAAGTTGTTTATAGGAAATTATGACATGTCAATTTTATTAAAAGTATAACCCAAACCCTTAATTTTTTGTCTTTCTATATACAGCTTATAGTTGTATAAATATTTGGCAAAAAAATTTCAATGTTTTTGTATTTTGCTTTAGTATCATTTTTATTTGTGTCCTGTTTTAATATTTGTTTTTATTTTTTTAAATGTATTTAATTTATTGTATTTTATTTTTAAATAAAATAAGTTAAAAATTCAATATTATCCGGCCGTTCTGCTCTGGTCTGCCTGCTCGACCTACCAATTTTACATTGGGTAGGGCTTGGACAATTTCCTGTGCCCATATTTCGGGCGGGCGGGCTTGGGCCTTAAATGCGGTCGAAATTTTTTTGGGCCCGGCTCAACCTGCCCTACTACCATGCTCAGCTCTAGATAACGGGGACTATTCGACAGTTTTTCCCTTTTCCCCTAAATCAACAACTTGATCTATATAATAGTTAATATTTAAAATATCAATACTAATCTCATAATAACACTCAAATTCATGCTTATAATTTTTTAATTTCATTTTACATATTTTCCCTAAACTTTTATATTTTATTCAATTTAGTCCCTAGAAACGGAACAAGTATAACTTTCACAATTGTGCTTCTTTTTTCATTCTAATTTCAATTATGTCCTTATACAACCCTCAAAAATCCAATTCTGTAGAAATTTAATGTCACTTTTGACATATTCACAATTTAGTCCCTAAATGCAAAATTAACAAAATTTACTTTATCAAATTGTCCCTAAATAATTTATTTGATATTTATATAATTAATAAAGAATCAAATTCTATTAAAATTATATATTAAATAATGATTTTACTAATGAATTTTAATATTAGTCATGTAATATTTATTTTTATTATTTAATACTAGTTTTATGATAATAAAAAATGTGTTTAATTATTATATAGAAATTTTTTTAAAAGTTATAAGAAAATAAATTTTATATATTCATTTCTTAATAAACTCAGTTTTTCTGAAAAATTAAATTAAAAATTTTATGAAAAACAAAAAAAAAATAAAGGACTAAAATGTAAATAACCATTTAACTAAACTGCTTTTTTTCTTACTAACCTCGGGTCCAAAATTTGGTGGTTCGTGCGTTTATAACAACTCAAAATTGAGGTACGTTTCAATCACATTTTGCTCTCCTAACATCACGAACACAGCAGAGATAAAAGGTCATACAATTATCCATAAATATTCGGTGTTTCTTCTAAATTTCTGTTAGTAAACCTTAAATTCTTAACTAACATTTCTACAAGGATTACTATATGTAATGAATCCACTTCAATCATGAGCGGATTTAAGATATGTTTTTTTTACAAGTAACCAATTATGTTTAATCATTAAAAACAAGACTTTATGGTCAATCTACAAATGTAATAATCCTTCCTTCCTATTTGTATAAACCCACAGCTCTCCAATGACCCGCCGAAATGTGAGATTCTCTGCCTTTTAAATTCCCCCATGAAGGCCAAAATCAAAACAAGATTAGTGATTATATATGACATGCAATGAGGCTTTCCCATCATTAATATTTGAAAGATTTGTGAATGCCGAGGACATTAACAAAAAGAAGCAAATGAATGATCAACAATAGTAAATAAAAAGGGTCCGCAGGCTTGATTGACCAATGCTCGAATCAGAAACAAAACAAAATGGAACACCACATTCAAACACAATATGCCACTGTCTAAAATTTGCAGATAAATTTGAGAAAAGATGTTGAGATAAAAAGGAAATAATCATGGTGTAGCTTGGTAGAGCACAAGTACGGAGCAGATATTATCGTAGGCATTCGCTGTTCACCCCATACGGTAAAGTTCAATTTTTCAGCTGTTTCGCTATCTTGAACCACTCAGTGTGGAAAGATCCCTCCATATCAACTCTTTCGTAAGTATGGGCACCGAAATAATCTCGTTGAGCTTGAACCAAGTTTGCAGGTACCCTTCCCCTCCTGTAAGTGTCAAAATAAGCAAGACTGGAGGACATGCCGGGAGTGCTAATACCGGAGTTGATGGCAAGACAAACAACTCTTCTCCATGCAGATTGCCTGTCGATGATTTCCTTTGCAAACTCGGGATCAACAAGAAGGTTTGCAAGGTCAGGGTTTCTGTCGTATGCCTTCTTGATTCTGTCAAGGAAAATAGCTCTGATGATGCAGCCTCCCTTCCATATTCTAGCCAGTTCCCCCAACTTCAAGTCCCAACCCTTCTCGATGCTTTTTGCACGAATGAGATTCATGCCCTGTGCATAACTGCAAATCTTGGATGCATAAAGTGCTTGCCTTACATCATCAATTAATTTCGCCTTGTCCACGGTTTGGTCGGTCAAGATATCACCGAACCCTCCTGATTTGAAAACTTTAGCGGCTTCAACTCTTTCCTCCTTCAACCCACTAAGGAACCTTGAATCCAAAGATGCTGCAATTGTTGGAGCAGCAATGGACAAATCAGCAGCTTGCTGTACAGTCCATTTACCAGTACCCTTCATGCCAGTTTTGTCCAAAACTTTGTCAACTAAATAACCCTCTCCTTTATCATCCTTAATTCCGAATATATCAGCAGTGATTTCAATCAAGAAGCTCAAAAGCTCCCCCCTGTTCCATTCCGAGAAAACACTCCGTAGTTCTTCATTCGATAATTTTCCAACAGATTTCAGAACATCATAAGCCTCGGCAATCAGCTGCATATCACCATATTCAATTCCATTATGAACCATCTTGACAAAATTACCTGATCCACCTTTGCCAATGTAAGTCACACAGGGTCCGCTATCAGAAACTTGAGCCGCAACCTTAAGAAGAATGTCTTCAATGTATTTGTAAGCTTCAAAAGACCCTCCAGGCATCAAAGAGGGACCGTTCCGTGCACCTTCTTCACCACCTGAAACTCCCATCCCTAAGTATAACAAACCCAGTCCAGACATTTCTTTCTCCCGTCTCTCGGTGTTCTCATACCACTCATTGCCACCATCAATGATACAATCACCTTTCTCCATGTATGCAGAGAGAGTTTTAATGGTCTGGTCAACAGGAGCCCCTGCCTTAACAAGCATGATTATCACTCGAGGTTTCTGGATCGACTGAACAAAAGATTCAGGATCATGGAAACCAAATAAAGGAAGATCCCCTTCCTGTTTAGCTCTTTCAACAGTCTCATCGACTTTGGAGGTAGTTCTGTTGTAAACAGAAATGGGGAAGCCTTTCTCGGCAATGTTAAGCGCAAGATTTTGGCCCATAACAGCCAAACCAGCAAGTCCTATTCTTGTAGGTGGAGCCATAGTTCTTCCTGTTAAATTTGCACATCATAATCAGTGACAAGCCAAAAGTAAACAAAAATTGACAATAGAGACAAATAAAACTACAAAATGAGAAAACCAACTTCTAATAGATTATATATACACACATATATATACATATGTGTATATATATACATATAACACCAGTGATCATATAATGTCCTTGAAACTAAAAGCAATCATATTTGTGCAATGGATCAGCCATATATCATAGGTCACCCTCATACTCTCAGAAAATTCAAATCACTTCAAAACTAAGAAATCAATTTCAGGTCCACAGTACAACTAACAAAGTCCTTAACCATTGAAGCTAATTGGAACCTTCTACTTAAATACAAAGCTTAATGTTTTATGATAATAAAAAAATCAGTTAGAAGATTACCTCTAGTGTTAACAGATTCAAAACAATGGAATGAAAGTGCTAACAGTTTGTGAGAATCAAATAAGAAAACTTTAATAATAATAATAATAATAATAACAATAACCCCTCTCTAATAGCAGATTTAACAAATGAATGAATTAAAATCTCCCTAGAAATAATCACTGGTAAACCTTGCATAATCTATAACTTCTGTAAACTAAACTATTTGTTAATTCAAATTTAAAAATAAAGAATCCATGTTCTACAAACTCATCAACTAACCCAGTAAAATAGATGGTGAAATAAACTGAAATTTCTCAGATCATACATAACATATCACTATTGTAAATCCACAACTAATAGCAGCTGAATAAATTTTGTATTCGTTCAAATCCCAAACTAACAATGAAAAAAAAGAAAACCAAAACCCAGATATCAGCCAAACTCAGATAAGAATTCCCAAGTAAAAGCCAGAAAGACAATTGGTTTTGCTTAATTAACAAAAAAAATCAAATCTTCGAAACTAAAAACATGATGGGATCAAACAAACAGATCAAAAGTTCCAAACTTTATTGAAATTCAACATAAGAAAAAAGAACCCAAACCTCAAAAAGTCCCTTCTTCCCTCTGTTTTTTTATTCTTCTTTTTTATAGAAGGAAATCAAAGATGTGGGCTTTTGAGGAAAATAGACAAATGGGTAGATAGAATTTGAGTAAATATATAAGAAAAAAAAATCCTAAAATGGTCAAATTTTGGCATCGCCGTTGATATTGTGGTAGGTGGCTCCCCACTGACCCACTTTGTGTCTAATTTCTAGTTTTTGAGTTAAAATAGATAATTAATTATCTGATTACTTTTTTTTCCAATTGAAATCTGATTAAATAAAATTACTGAAAATTTATGTATAATTAATCATAATACAAAAAAATTGGTTAAAAATGGTAGCAACACGCCAAAATGGACCCAGGTGACTGGTGAAGAAGGATACTTCATTTTGTTAGGTAGCCAACTACTCTTTTACCACTTCTCCTTTATATTTTTCTTTTTCCATTCTTGAGAATATTCTTTTGTTCTCTCTTTTCTATTTTAATTTATTTTTTTCAACTACAAATCTTCAATTTTGGAGATATCAATGATTATTGCAGGTCTTAAAATTCAACCAAACATAAACAAACTCCCTCACTTAATTTTACTAGGAAAAAAATATTCAATAAAAACTTGTATGTTAACTTGATAGTTAGATTATTCATCATTTCATATATGATCGTATTTAGGACTTTGCCCCTTTTGTAATTAAAAAAAAATTAAAAATTGAATAGGATAGAATGGAATGAAAAGAAAATTAAAATAATAAGTAGATTATCAGCTTATATTTTGGCTTTTAAAAAAAAGAACTATTTCAAATATTGAATAAATTTTTATATTTAAATGGATAATCAAAGTTGTGCTACTAAATATAAATAATCTTTAATTTACAATTTGGACTTTATTCATTTTCTTACTTTGATATTTGTTCAAATTGGTACCTAAAGTATATTCATTTCCTAATTTGGACCTAAATTATATATATGAAATAAAATAATTACTTAGGATAGGTGAAGTAGGACACTGGGGTAGAAGTTGGCAGCTGGGGTAACCGACTTCCATATAGTTTTTTTTTTTTTTTTTCTCTCCAAATGAGAACTGACATAATATCAAGAATAGTCTCCATATTTTATCTAATTTTCATGATAACAATTTTAGTTTCTTTGAATTGTTTTTTTTTCTTTTCAATTTTAATACGATATTAATATGTTTCAAGTTAAGAATTGGTTTTTTCAAGAATTTATCTTGAAAATTTGATAAAATTATGAGGGGACCATTTGTGATATTATTCCATTTTTTGTCAAAACATTGGAGCTCAACTAAAAACTTGGAATAATACCCCATTTTGCATTGCATCGTATATAAGGAGTTCCTTGGCTCAGATCGAAGAAACAATGTCACTCGATCATTACCAAACTGGCCGCAATCTTTTTCTGTCTGTGAGGATCCCACTAGAGCACCTTTTCTAATAAGCCATGAACTAGATCAGAATAATTCTCAACGAACCCATAAGAAGTGATCCCATTTTTTTCATCGGGTCCGAGTAGAGACCAAAAGTTCTTGAGCGACTGATCCGGCAGAACAACTCAAAAGATAAAGAAGTATCATTAATTTCTTCATACTCGTTCCAAGCTCAAAGTACCATTTGTACAAATAAGAATCCCCTTCGTTACATGATTTCTTTTATCAAAACTTCAAGATATAATTTTGAGAGTAAATGAAAATCTGATAAGATACGAGGACCATTTTTGATATTATGCCATTTTTCATTTGGAGAAAAAACACTTGGAAATCCAACTCCATCTATTTCTCTAAATTATTCACTCCCACTTATATTTTATATATAACCGAATCGATATCCGAATTTACTCATGATATCAAAAGTTATTTATATTTCTACTTAAATTATTTTCTTTTTGCTAAAAAAGTTACTCGTATTTTTAATACATGACTCCTTCAAAAGCAAATTCAATAAATAAATAAAATCATTCATATATATGGGTATGGGGAACTATAGTATTTAATTAAAAGGAAGCTACAGAGAGTAATACATACATATGTGTATGTATGTATGTATGTATGTATGTATATGTATATTATCCTTTAAACCATGATCTGACAATGAAAATTAAAAAATTCTTAACCCATCTCCCTAGGATACCTCTCCAATCCATTAGATGGGTGTAGAGAAAGGTTCCACTCTCAATCTAACTTGTAAAGCTTTATATATTAACATGGCAAATTTCGAACCAAATCTATTGATGGAAAAGATTTTACTAATAACAAAGAATCATTTTCTTGTGTACATAAAGCTATCTGGTTCAGTACAATTCATGCTTCTATTCGAGAGGACGAAATAGCAAAATTTATGAATCGATAATAGAAATTCTACAATAAATGGGATAATGAAAATAAATAAAACTGATGGTATAACCATCAAGCCACTATGAACAATCACTACAACTTTGTATTCTTGTTACCTTGATTGCTGGAGAGAAGCACAAGCACTTTAACTTAACCTAGACTCCGAAATTGCACATCTGCACAAACTCCATATCATTATCCACATATTTAGTCCAAAGATTCTTGTATTGGTTCATAGCAATGTCGAGCCAAGGTTTCATGTTTCCATTATAATGAATGACTGCAGCATTGTTGATCTCATCCATGCTAATGCTTGGATTGTATCCAAGACCGAGCACGTGCCAAGATTTGTCCAATGATTTAGTCAATGAGTAGAATGTGATCAGGCCAGGCGGAAGAGCATCCAATTTCCATAGAGTTCGATCCTCGTTCTGATCAGAAGGTCAAATGAAAAGTTAATTAAACATCCATTTTCAAACTTCTATCCATAATTCTTACCATTAGTATATCAGAGGTGTTGTATGCAAAATTTGACGTTATAAATTGGTTTTACTCCTAAAAGTTGTATCCATTTGATAATCATTTCTATGGTTTGCAATTTTCAATCCAAAAACCAACCTAATACTAGAAGGACTAAACACAGATTTTGATTTTCAGCATCTTGTTAAATGTTGCAGGTAAAAGTATTATTGATTTTCCTCCATCAAAGTCAATGAATTGATAGCTAGGAAACCAAACATCATGCTAAGTTTGCTAACATATTAATAGCCTTATCAGTATCAAACATCACTAAGTTAACTTAAAAGAAAATAACACACTTACCAAGTTTTGCCACTCCTCATAAGTTTCCGTGCATTTCTCACGCCTCCAAGCATCAAGATCAAAAATATTCATCCCATATGCCCAGGCACAAGCCTTGGGATTAAACCTCTCCTTAATTAGAGGATGTGTAAAGTTCAAATACTGAGAGAAACGATGAAATGACCCAAAGCAGGTCTCAACAGCCCCATTTACCTTTCCAGCCAGATCTATCTTCCACAACCCTGTCAAGTCCTTTTGAACCACAACATCATCATCCAATAACAAAATCTTATGCAATTTTGGGTACATTTCAGGCAAATAAAACCTAAGGTGATTCAACATCGACATAGACTCGGGGTTCTTTAACTTCATGTTACTCCCATCTTTCGTCACATTCTCTGTTGTTTTTTCAAAGTTAAACCTCTGCTTCTTAGCAGACTCAATCTGCCTCAACACTGGGGCGTATGAAGAATTCAAGAAACTATAATCTTCCACTGCCTTCACCTCCAAATGAGCACCCCCTTCCACAGGTCTCATTCTAAACCAAACTTTCATAGCAGCCACATTCATTCTATCGGTCACCACATGGAACACATGTTTCCAAGGCTCCTCCGCATTCTTCACCACGGACCTCACCACCACAGAAACTGCAATTACATTATCTGAAAATACAGCATAATGATACAAACTAGGATCCTCAAACTCAGCCTTAGGCGACTCTTCCTTATACTTTTCCGGGTGTGAAATTCTCTCCTCCACAAGCCTCATTGCCAAGCAATGCAAACTCTTAGGAATAGATTTAGCAGCAATAGAGCTCGCTAAAGCTCCATTCTTTTTTGCCTTACCTAATGATTCACTAACAGAGAAAATGGTATCTTTCAACTTCTGAATTTTCAACTGATTATCATAATTCTCTTTAGATTCAGCTACCATCAACCTAGCAAATTTCACTCTATCTTTCACTTCTTTCTCAAACTGCCTTAAAACATCCTCATCTAAATTCCCATCTGTTTCAAACAAACTCGGTTTTGAAGTAAGATCTGAGAAGTTCTTAGCTAAATCATCAAACATTTTCAATTGCTTTGAATTTTCAAGCTTTAACTTTCTTGCATAAGCTGCATATGTTTTCACCAATGTGATATGATCATTGGCTTGCTTGTCTATCAAATCTAACCTTGTTTTGAGAGGATCTGAATTCAAAGCCAGAAATGTTCTATGCATGTAAGCATTTGCGCCACTTGGAAGGCTCTGCTAAAAAAAAAACCCAAACAGAAAAAACGGTTAGATTATCTAAACAGGCATTTGAACCCCAAAAAGATTTGAATTTTGCAGTATTCAAAGCTCAGCTGAAAAGAAAAACAAAACAAAAAAAAACTTCCCATAGGAAAAACGCCAGAAAGATATGGATTTGGAAACAGTGTAAGTGAAGAATTGGATTAGAGAAATAAAAGGAGAAGGTAAAATTACAGAGTGGTGATGCGTTGGAGGAGGACGAGAAGTGAGGAGAACGGAGACAGTGACAATGAAGAGAAGGGAAAACAAGGCAGAGATGAAGATCCTGTAAGAAAACAAACTACGGAAACCAGCCCCAACTCCGCCTGATCCGCCGCCTCGACTGCTCCTGACGGCGATAGCCATTGAATTCAGCTAAGAACCCACTGATCACTTTCTTCCCTTGAAGTGATTAGTGAAACTGAAATGTGTTTACAATGGAAGGTTAATGAGATCTGAGATCTGATAAGGAAAATGTGTGAAAAGTTGATTTCCGCGTCGGTGTTGAGTATTTTATTGATTTTACAAAAAGGATACTTTGTTTACCCGGCTACGCTCGGGGTTTAAAAAACTAATTATAAAATCATTTTTCTTTTTAATTATTTTTATATCAATTAAAAATTAAAGTAAAAAAAAATTATTTTAAATATTTTTCTAGCCCATTGAACTAAATCAACCAGTGAATCTTTATAAATACACAATTTAATTTAAAATTAGTATAAAATATAAAAAAATTTATTTATTATAAAAGAACTCACAAACATGAGCACAAATACTTCTTTAATTAAAACTAATATAACAAACCAAAACATTACATAAATTGATACATAAAAAAATTAAAATAAGATTTAAGTGAATATGTTAATGTAAATAATTAACTTATAAATCTATTACATATATATATATATATATATATATATATAAAGAAGAAACATATGAGCACTGTAGATGTAAAAGATGAAGAGGGATAAAACAAAAGAATTGAGGGATAAATTAACATCTAATCCCTCAATTCTGCAATTCTTTTTGTGCTCACATTAATCTTGGAAGTTGCCAATTTTTCCTAAATCAGCCCAGCTTCTATTAAGGTGTGATTATAAGACATTTCGAGATTTTATCATTTCATCACTTTAAAATTAAAAAATTATATAAAATCTAAAAATTATCACAAAAAAATTAAACTATTTTTAAGTGATGGTGTAGTATAATCTCTAAGTTTGATATCATCATATATTATGAAATCCAAGTTTAGAGATTAAATTGAGAAAAAATTATAAATTTTCTATAAATAAAAAAATTTCAAGTGTCAAGATAAAAAAAAAAAAAAGCTGCCAAGAATTAAATGTTGCTTTATCCCATAAAGAAAAAATGGAAATGAGGGGGATCGGTAAAAAGGAAAAGAAATGAAAATACTTGATAAATGTTTAAAGAATTGAAGTGGTGATTTAACCACCAATTTTCGATTCAACCATTATAAAATTAAAAATATTAAAAAATTCATGAAAGTTCAAAAATAATTAAGAAATAATAATAATAAATAAGGAAAAAAATAAACACAAATAAATGATAATAGAGATGTAAACATTCATTTTGTAAATTATAAAAATTAAATTAAATTTGGTTGAGAAGGTTTTTAATCGGTTTTTACCTGGTTTAATTGATTTTGTGCTAGTTCTATCTTCTTCCAGTTTTTTAATATCGCTTGCATAGGCTAAATCACCAATTCCCTAATCAATTGGTTAATCTACTCCGATTTCAACAACTATATATTTCATCTAACAATATGTTTTAATATGTTTATATACTTAAAGAAATTGATCCTCGTGGTTTAGGATCTAAACATGATTTATTCAGAAAAAAGAGTGTTTTAATTTTTTTTTTTGGTAAATAAAATAGAAATTAATTACAGAGATAAAACAATCACACTACAAATTGAGTCCCCATCAATCCAAACTTACTCAGTAATTTATGTAGGAATTTCCTTAAACCTAATAGACTCATACGGATTTTTCTGCACTGCACTAGCTAATATATGAGCTGTAGCATTAACTTCTCTTGCTACCTTCTGTAAAACTGTTTGCCACTTTCTACTGCAAAGTTCATTTATTTTTAAATGGTGATATAAAGGATTAGATTAATTTAAATTAATTTGTCCTTAATATCTTAATAATTAGATAAATTTAATTTTACAATTAAAATATGTTAATATTACTGCATCTAAAAATAAAACTTTTTATTGAATAATTTCAAAATAATTTAAATTTTAATTAAAAAAATTAGAAACCCAAGCGCATGCGGGGATCTAATGTTAGTTTTTAATAAAAATGTATAAATACTTTTAAACACACAATTTTGTATTGATTTCTTTCCCTCTCTCTCAACTCAATTCACCCACATCTCCAATAGAAAACCCAAAAAGAACAGCTGTCACATTTTCCAATAGTTTCTTAGAAATGCAACAAATTTCCCACCTAAGTACAATTTATTTCATATCTTTTACTTCCATGGAAAATAGAATCATTTAATTATACTAACAAGTTTGAATTTTTTAAAAATGGTTTTCTAATTATTATTATTTTGTCAAGTTCCATTAAATGTCAGTGAAAGAATTGATATAATATAAAATATTTAATCATATTTTTTTAAAAAATTAATCCTCAATTTAATTCTAATTCTAATTCTAATTCTAAAAAATTCTAATAAAATATAAAAATACATAAATATTTAGAATTATAAAAATTATAGTGCCTTTTTTAGGGTTTAGGATTTTGTTTATTTAAATTAGATTTTAGGTTAATGTTTTGTTTATTTAAATTAGATTTTTAATTATTTATTTTGTAATAATTTTTTGAGATGTTAAATAATAATTTAATTGAAAATATAAAAACATCGTATTTTTACACAAATCTTATATTCGAATCCTAGAAAATTGAATTGGATTCATAATCGAAACTCCGTCTACTCTACAGGGATGAAATATTAGTTATTAAATTTTTTTGCCTTCTTAATATTAGTTTGATCTGATTTTCCAGAAAATTATTTATTCCCTCATTTATTATTTTCAAATAGTCATGTTCAAGAAAAATATCCCATGAATCTCGAGATATATGATGGGTTTTTTAGAATAAGGCTGGGGTTGAAATTTATAGAGAGAAAACGCTCCAAGTAGGATGCATCATCATCGTAAACACCGAAGTGCATCCACTGAAATGTTTTTAGTCGACATGGTACTTGGCAACGCTTCTAACCGACGCTTTTTCAGTGTTTTTTTTTTGGCAAGCATGCGCCTTGTTTGAAGCGTTTTCTTTCTACAATTTTGAACTCCCCACCAGGCTTGAGGAATTTTTTGAATCAATTGCGAGTCACCTTTAGTCTATAAAACCAACTTAATTAAACATCAAGTGGCATAATCCATTTACGAGCAAAGAAAAATCATAGGAAGATTAAAAGAAGAGAAGTCCGGTTTAGTCCCGACTTACTTCTAATGTGTATTTTGGGCCTCGAAGGTTCATACAAGGGACAATATGAGTTATTTATGTTTGGTTTAGATATGTATATTAAATGTTATGAAATGCTTGTATTTGATCTGAAAAGTTTGGTAATGCTCTGTAACCCTGTTCCGACGACGAATAAGGGTTAAGGGTGTTACAGTTGTGTGGTGGGTTTTCCACTATATTAGAAAGTTCCCATTATGATATCCCAAAATCATCAATGGGAAGACACTCATCTATTTTTACCCTGGATTTCAACCACGACAACCAGAATTTCGAACAGTCGGGGTATGGTGGTAAGACCGTTGCACGACACTTAGTGGTTTTGATTTAAACTTTGGTTATAGGGGAATAACATCAACTTCCAACTGTTGACAATTAACATATGATTTTGGATGTTTTGACAACTATACAAGAAAAGATGAAGTACTCCCTACGACGTCCATCAGCAAAGGGACATCCAACATGGCAGATGTTGGTGGAGCCAAAAAAGAATAGGGGACTAAATCTAAACCGGTGCCAATGGTTTAAAAGTTGCATTATTTTCTAAACTAGAGTCAATTCCGACTGAACCATAAAATGAAAGTCCTCGTGATGATGATGATGAAGATCCACAATTCAAGACGTACTCACCTCCAGCCCATATACATAATGTAGACCTATCAGTAGATGATAAGTTGGAGTTTGTAGAACTACCACACAAAAGGCTAGGCCAAGCGAGTTCTTCATTAGATTTGGGTGATTTAGAAGCGGAGAAAGAGTTTTCAACTAAATATGGTTTTGTCGCTGCAATGAAGCGATATAACATCAAGAACAAGGTAAACTTCCATGTGGCTAAATCCTGATTTGACAAGTTCAAAGCAAAGTTTGCAATGCGAGACAACAGATGTGCATGGAAAATCATGACTGGGTTTGAATACGCACTAGAATAGGATGAAACATACTGACTAGAGGGTGGTATGGGCATCAACGTCGGTGTTGGCTCTTGCATAGATGCAGACAACGGACCAGCCTCACCAGACCTTGGATGTATTGGTGGCCGTCGTGGCCTCCTCATATGCGGTTTCCCCTTCCAATCTTCTTCACTCAGCATGTATGGCTTGTACAAAGCCTAAACCAAGACATATAATTCGGATAGCAAGTTAACTCCGATAAGAAAATCGCCTCGCAAGGAGGTGAAAACTCCTACCGATTGTTCCACATGTTGATATGTTCATCGTGGAATCTAATTCAATTCTCATCTGGCATCCCCTCAAGTCGATAAGATGGAGATCATCGAGGTCTTGAGGTGCTATTGGAATTGATTGCCTGAACCTGAATTGCCACAACACCCTACTGACTCATACATATCCATGGTAACATACACTACCAATGGCACATTCACGTGCCAGATGTTGGGATTCACCAGGAATTCCAGCGGGAAGCATTCTCGATTGCCGGATCCTTGTATGGCATCCACACAAACTATACTATTAATTCTTAAATCAATTAGTTATATATATTTACCTCTACTTCAGATTGTTGGTCTAACAGAAGCCGTATATCTCGTAACTCCTTTGGTACTCTCGCGTAACTCGACCCATGATTCCACCTATTGAAATAATTTGTTAACAGAATAATTTATACTTTAAATTATTTTATTACAGTAAATAGATTATCTCATGAATTTTATCTTGTTACGAGTGAAAATATGTAACGGTAGTTTACTTCAGGACGTAAAAATGGTAGCCAATATTGCGCCTATGACTGGAGTAGTAGCATACAACCACCAATTTTAATTTTTGTGGTTGCATCGTCTGACACATCTCCCAGTACAATGTCGCTAACACGGTAGACGCCCAACTAAATTCGCTCACTTTTCTAAACCTTAAATGGACAAGATTTCATGACTTATCCGACATTAAGATACCCCCGATTATCATAAAGATATAAGCATGGGTGTGTTTTTCTCTTTCGACTTCCATTGAATCGTTATCAAGCTCATCGAAATTTCTTCTTAACCAAACCATTTCTATCCGGCCTCCAAAGTTCTTCACATGCTGCTCTCCAATCGAAGTGAACAGTTCCAGTCATTATGAACCCATCCACTGGTAACCCAAGCTGTAACTACACGTCCTCAAAAGTGATACTACACTTGTCGTATGGAATATGGAAAGTGTACATCTCGGGTCTCTACCTTTCCACCAACGTGCTTAGAAATATCAGGTCTAACTTACACCCTCGTTATGTGCAAAAAATCAGCTTATCTCAAGTAGGGCTTGATTAAGGGTGATGGAGGAGTGGATAGATTATGGATGTTGGTTTTCAAAATTCGGTCTTCCGCCTAATGAAAGAATTTTTTTTTTATAAAATATTAAATTTAAATATAAAAAATAATATAAAAATAGACAACATTAAAATATAATAAGATATATTCTTACAATTTGCAATTGATTGATGGAAATGTGGTTTTTATCATGACGGATTACAGTATTTGCCATTGATAATTTCAAAAAAAATGAATTGTAATAAGATATATTCTTACAATTTGCAATTGATTGATGGAAATGTGGTTTTTATCATGACGGATTACAGTATTTGCCATTGATAATTTCGAAAAAAATGAATTGTAACACCCCTAACCCGTCTCCATTGTCGAATTAGGTTTACGAAGTATTACAACAAATAACGAATCTCAGTACATCATAAAACAATTTTTATAAAGTTAAACATGCACAACATGGTTATATACATTTGTACTTATAAACTTTTAGTACATGCCATTTATAACCTAAACTAAAATGACTATTCCACAATAAATGAACAATATAGGAATCAAGTGATAAACTACCAAATTCAAGTCACCAAAACACCAAAAACGTGATTTCATCTCAAAAGGAAAAAAACATCCCAATATATCTATTAACATAAACATATCAAATAACCATTCAAAATATATTTAGTTACCAAATCATTCATTAACTGTCACACACCACAACCAACCAAATTACCAATTAGGATTCTCATCAATACACATATTATATACTTCAAATGACACAAAATATAATCATAGTGTTTATAACATACATAACTAAAACCCTATTTATATGCCACTTATAACCGGACCAAAATGAACAATTAATTACTAGATAAGTTTTTGGATAGTGTGATCTCCAAAAGAATCCAATTGACAGACCGAATTCAACGATCTACAGTGTAATATCCCGAAATAGGGGTTGCGAGTTTGGAAAATAACTCAAGTGTTAGTGGGCCTCAAGAGTGGTTTTGATGTGTTTTTGGAGTTCCTAAAGCTCGAGGATAAAAAGGGAGTATTTTGAAAATTTTTGAAAATTTTGGGTTAAAAGAGGAAAGTATAGAAGGAGGCCTTAAGAATAAATTTGTAAAGTTGTGGCATATAAAATGCCCTGGTAAAGTGGTTTTCGAGTACCACTTAAGGCTTTGGTTCGGCGCCAAAACAGGTCAGGGGTTCGAGTAGCATGGGGGCGCATAAGCATTTTATTTTGCAAGTTGGCGCTACATTAAGGAAGGCTTTAAAAAGAAATCGGGGCAGAATTATGTCACAAAATGGCGCTCAGGTGAGGTGGGGCAAGGACGCTAGCAGCAGAAGAGCTTCGCGAGGACTCGTGTTCAAGTCCCGATGGCGCCACGAATGTTTTATTTTGGCTCACGGCGTTAAGGTAAAGAGCCAAATAAGCATAAATTAAAAGAAATTTGTGCCGCAATATTGTCATAAAATTCAAAGTGGCCGAGTGGCTAAGGACACTCTTTGGAAAGATACGACTTGGAGGACTCGCGTTTGAGTCCGTAAGGCGCCGCGATTTCGCTTTTATTCTGCTTTTGCGTCAAGCAAGGGACGCTTTGTGAATGAAGGTTTAAAAGAATTTCGCGGCGAGATATAGCATGAAAGTCTCGATGCGAGAATGGCGGGGAAGTTTGGAAGATTCTCTCCGTGTCTCGGGTTCGAGACCTGGGGGTCAGACTTGACCTTGTTTTATTTTGGCTCATGTGGGAAAGGGTGCAAGGCCCATGCACGCATGCAAAGATAAGGACTCACGCTTGTGCTATTTTTTATTATTGTTTTATTATTTTAATTGTTTTGAAGTATGTAGCTTCAATCTTTTATTTATTGTTTTTATTATTTAGTCTGCAGGAGCATGGGAATGAACCATTGTTTTTATTATTATTTTTGTTTGCTTAGAATGACTGGGATAGTTTATAAATTATTATTATTATTATTATTATTATTAGTATGCAAGGATGGGTCTTGGCTTTGGAGAAGGAAACATGTGCGGCATTGGAGTTGCAAATGTATGGCCGGCCTTGGTTTTGGTAAAAAGAAAAGCATGGCCGAATTTCATGCTTTGGTTTTTCTTTCATTTCCAAATTGTCTTGACCAAATGAAGCTTTGGACTTGGGAGCTTTTTGTCACCTTGAGCTTGGGAAAAGCATGGCCAAAATGCATGGTTTTGTCTTGTTTTCCTCCCACTTGAGCATGGCCGAATGTGGTCTACCTAGGAGCCTTCATTCTCGGTTTTGATTAGCTAGGGAGGTGGCCTTTGCCTTGTTTTTGTTTTTCTTCTTCTTCCTTTTTGTCTCGACTGAATTTATCATCTTTGATATTCAAAATTTCTTTCTTCCCACTTTGTGCATGGCTGAAATAGGGCTTCTTAGGGTGGCATTTTCGGCTTTGAAGTATGCTAGTGTGTGTACCAAATTTTGTTCTCCTTTCTCTCTTTTTCTGCCATTTTCTTTTGAAAAAAAGCTATCTAGTTTAAACACACTCTCTTTTGTTTGTGACCGAAACCTTAAAGAGCTTTAAGACCATTTGTATTTTTTATTCTTTTTCTTCCTACTTGTTAGCTTGGCCGAATCATCATCTTCCCAAAGACCAGTCTTTACTCTCGTTGTTAGCCGAATATTGTCACTATTACCGAATCTTGTGTTGAAGGAAGGAACTTTAAGGGAGCTCCCGGGATTTTGAGCATCAAGGAATTTTGATAACTTCAGGAGCAACTCGACAGGAACAAATGGTGTTTCGGGATCGAAATAAGCAAGGTAAGAAAGTATGACTTTCGGCCATAGGCTATGTTTTGGGTTTTGATAATAGCCTAATGTTGACCTTAGTTGTGGCCGAATGTGTATAAGGCTATAATGATGTGCTCTGTTTGTGTGTAGCTAGTGTTATGGAGCACAAATGACTCTTTCGGGAATTGAAGTGCTCAAGGTAAATGACTCAAGGTATTCGACCTAAGGCCATATTATTGGTATTAAGTGTGACCGATTTTGGTTATGTGTTCTAGGGGCAAAACGATAGAAGTAACAGAAGCTTTCGGGATTTTAGACTTTGTTAGAATCGATAAATCAGAATCTCGCTATAGTCAGGTGCGTAGTTATCGCACTGTTCTCTCGCTTGTTATATGTGTTGTGCGTGTTATTTTATGTAAATGTATATGTTGTGCATGTTAGCCGAAATAAAGGCTAAAGTATGGATACCAAAGTAAGTGATCGAATAATCAGGTTAGTGGTTATGATATTAACCTTTCAGTGATTTGCGATAATAATTGATTATTGATGAATGTATAAAAATGTGATGGCATGTGATGTATATTTGTTTTGAGTGATATGTTATCATGATACATATATTTATGCATGGAAAATTGAAATGTGGCTGTTGGAGAAAAGGGTGTACACTATGTGAGTGGTCTAATGCTAGCCTCGTGCTACATTCGTGCTTGATGATTAGTGAACTGATTGATATGTGGGATCCCTATGGGATCGGTGGCTTGGCCACGACCTTGAAAGCGATAAGTCCTGCTAAAGTAAGATATGTGGATTACTATGTGGATGGGGCTTCATAATTACATTGTATATTCATAATTGCATGTTTAAAATTTACATATTTATATATATATGGATTGTGTGGATATGGGATAAGCCCATTTGTGAGGACATGTGTATTAACTATGCACTGAGTCTTGGTGACTCACTCAATTTTTCTCAACCCTTTCGTGGTGCGTAAAGCTTGGACCGGCCTGGAGAGGATACAAAGGTGGCCATGAGGAAGTGGATTTTATGAAAAAGGACATTTTGTTTGATTTATTAAGTATCTACATTTTCATTATTCCGATTAAGTGTTTGATGTAAAAAGGCCCACTAAAGCATCTTTATTATTATGCCCTATTATGGAAAGATAGTTTAAATGTTGATTGCAAATGGTTTTATTTTCTCAAGTAAAGCTTGAATCCGATATTTTTATAACAAACTTCGATTTTTACTTAGAATATTACAAGTCACGAAAAAGTTTTATTAAAGGAAACAAATTTTTCAACGGTTTTACTCTTAGTAAGAATATTTTTCGAAAATGTTCCGCAGTGGCATTTCAAATGCGGTCATATTGAATAGGCCGAGTTTGGGGTGTTACATTTTGGTATCAGAGCATGGTTCAATACTCGGCTTTGAGGTTTTGGGCCCGAAAGTAGTTTTCAAATGTGGACTTTTCAAAATGTGAACTTCTATTTTGGGCTTGTTCTGGCATGGCACCTGTACCTCCGACCCGAAGTCCACCTGGTAAGTACCTCTAACTATTGAGGTATATTGAATATGTGAATTGTATGGGCATATTTGGGCTCGTAGATTAGAAAATTTGGGCTATCGAACCCTAGGACTAGTCTAGTCAAAAACAAGTGCACAAGACTTGAGGACTGAAATGACCATAGAGGTGTAGTGAATGAATGTGTCCCTGCTTATGAACGTGTATGTGACTCTCTGAATTAGAATAGTGAACTTGAATTGAACCTATGTGTGATCGAAAGAACCACTTCTAAATACTTTATTCCATAAAAATTGTTCGCGGATAATCAGTGGAACAAATTTCTAATGCATAAGACTTTTTAAGTCAGATTGCGCGATAAGAGATGAGTTCTAGAGGACGTAGTCGAAGCAAAATGGCCGTATCAGAACCCGTTAGATCAGGTCAAGGGTTTGATATTGAGGTACCACCTCCACCACCAGCCTTTGATAATAAGCAGCAAGATCAGACGAGGGATAATGCTGTATTGTAGGCGGCGCTGCGAGTTTTAGAAATGGTGGCTGGAGAGGGAGGAAATATGAGAGCTCGAAAATCTGTTCCCGAGTGACTTTGAACCAATGAAGCGGAGTTGTTCCATGATGTATCAGGCGTGGCACCCAGTACTGTTGAATATTAGTTAGAAGCAACCAAACGAGTTATGGATGAGCTCGATCTGAGCCCTGAGGAAAAGTGAAAGGAATGGTAGCACTACTTTGCAACGAGGCGTATCAATGGTGGCTCACGGTTCGGGATAGTGTCATAGCTGAGAACCTCACTTGGGAATATGTCAAGACGGCATACCAGAAGAAGTATGTCAATACTTACTACATTGATGCTCAGAGGAATGTGTTTTTGGGGCTGGTTCAACGGAACAAGTCCATGGCGAAACACGAGGCTGAATTCCTAAAGTTAAGCCGATATACTCGAAGAGTAGTGGCTACGGGATATGAACGATGTGTCCGATTTAAGGACGGATTAAAGGACGGCCTGAAACTATTGATAGCTCCTCAACAGGAATGGGAATTTGCTGTTTTAGTCGAAAAAGCTAAGGTATCTGAAGGAATTAAGAACTCAATGAGATAAAACAGAGATAAGGATATGAACCGTGATAGAAGAAAATTTGGATCGTCTAAATTATCTGAGGGTCTTCGGAAGAGACCGAGAGTTGAAAGTTTTGCTCATGTGACTAAGCCAGCTATGAGAAATCAGGACCGTCTGTGTGCTTAGTGTGGAAGGTATCATGTCGGCGAATGTTGGAGCCGAAATTGAAAATGTTTTAGGTGTAAGTCTATGAACAGTTGAATGTCGTGAATACATGCTGAATTATGGAATCCTAGTTATAAATATAGGGAAAGCCGACTGTGGATATACATTTTATCATGAAATGTTATTGAATTTTTATTAAATTGATAAGTACAAGTGATATGAATTATATATGGGTTATAATTTTGGTCAGCTTGTAATGTGATTCAGATGGCGATAATATTATATTTCAGGCTTTGATGCCTAGCAGGCCTTGTGCCGGTGTGTATTTCAGGCTTTGATGCCCAGCGAGCCTTGTGCCGGTGTATATTCAGCTTTGATGCCTAGCGTGCCTTGTGCCAAGATATATTTCGAGCTTTGATGCCTACCAGCTTAATGCCGGTGTATTTGAGCTTTGATGCCTAGCGAGCTTAATGCCTGCAGTGTATTTCAGCTCTTTCGATGCCTAGCAGGCTTAATGCCGGTGATGTGTTATAATAGAGAATTCATGAATCACTTACAAGATGGAACATGTTTATTACCATAAGCTAAATACTCGGGTAAGTGCAAGTCTTTCATATTTGAAAGAAATAAGATAAGCTAGTATATTCCCATTTGAGTTAAGTAAGATGTGATATAGTTAAAGCTTCGGTAAGACTTTTAATATGTGCCATTGATCTTACCATTGATGTGTATGATTTATGTATAATGGAATTGAAGCTTGAATATGCTTATGAAGAAAAGTGGCCATATATGAAAATGCTAAATGGGAAAGAGGTTGGGTATGTTTGCATATGTGTATAATTGGGTTCATGTGATTGATATGTGGTGAATTGAAATGTACGGATGTTCGTTCGTAAGTAATTTCGAGGACGAAATTATTTTTAAGGGGGTAGAATTGTAATATCCCGAAATAGGGGTTGCGAGTTTGGAAAATAACTCAAGTGTTAGTGGGCCTCAAGAGTGGTTTTGATGTGTTTTTGGAGTTCCTAAAGCTCGAGGATAAAAAGGGAGTATTTTGAAAATTTTTGAAAATTTTGGGTTAAAAGAGGAAAGTATGGAAGGAGGCCTTAAGAATAAATTTGTAAAGTTGTGGCATATAAAATGCCCTGGTAAAGTGGTTTTCGAGTACCACTTAAGGCTTTGGTTCGGCGCCAAAACAGGTCAGGGGTTCGAGTAGCATGGGGGCGCATAAGCATTTTATTTTGCAAGTTGGCGCTACATTAAGGAAGGCTTTAAAAAGAAATCGGGGCAGAATTATGTCACAAAATGGCGCCTGGGCGAGGTGGCAAGGACGCTAGCAGCAGAAGAGCTTCGCGAGGACTCGTGTTCAAGTCCTGATGGCAGCGCGCGAATGTTTTATTTTGGCTCCTGGCGTTAAGGTAAGGGAGCCAGCGAAGCATAAATTAAAAGAAATTTGTGCCGCAATATTGTCATAAAATTCAAAGTGGCCGAGTGGCTAAGGACACTGCTGGAAAGATACGACTTGGAGGACTCGCGTTTGAGTCCAGAAGGCAGCGCTCGATTTCGTTTTATTCTATTTTTGCGTCAAGCAAGGGACGCCTGTGAATGAAGGTTTAAAAGAATTTCACGGCGAGATATAGCATGAAAGTCTCAGTAGCAGAATGGCAGGAAGTTTGGAAGATTCTCTCCAGGTCTCGGGTTAGAGACCTGGGGGCTGCAGCTTAGCCTTGTTTTATTTTGGCCTGCGTGGGAAAGGGTGCATGGCTCATGCACGCATGCAGCATAAGGACCTGCTGCTTGTGCTATTTTTATTATTGTTTTATTATTTTAATTGTTTTGAAGTATGTAGCTTCAATCTTTTATTTATTGTTTTTATTATTTAGCTGCAGGAGCATGGGAATGAACCATTGTTTTTATTATTATTTTTGTTTGCTTAGAATGACGGGATAGTTTATAAATTATTATTATTATTATTATTATTATTAGTATGCAAGGATGGGTCTTGGCTTTGGAGAAGGAAACATGTGCGGCATTGGAGTTGCAAATGTATGGCCGGCCTTGGTTTTGGTAAAAAGAAAAGCATGGCCGAATTTCATGCTTTGGTTTTTCTTTCATTTCCAAATTGTCTTGACCAAATGAAGCTTTGGACTTGGGAGCTTTTTGGTCAGCCTTGAGCTTGGGAAAAGCATGGCCAAAATGCATGGTTTTGTCTTGTTTTCCCTCCCACTTGAGCATGGCCGAATGTGGTCTACCTAGGAGCCTTCATTCTCGGTTTTGATTAGCTAGGGAGGTGGCCTTTGCCTTGTTTTTGTTTTTCTTCTTCTTCCTTTTTGTCTCGACTGAATTTATCATCTTTGATATTCAAAATTTCTTTCTTCCCACTTTGTGCATGGCTGAAATAGGGCTTCTTAGGGTGGCATTTTCGGCTTTGAAGTATGCTAGTGTGTGTACCAAATTTTGTTCTCCTTTCTCTCTTTTTCTGCCATTTTCTTTTGAAAAAAAGCTATCTAGTTTCGGCTTACACTCTCTTTTGTTTGTGACCGAAACCTTAAAGAGCTTTAAGACCATTTGTATTTTTTATTCTTTTTCTTCCTACTTGTTAGCTTGGCCGAATCATCATCTTCCCAAAGACCAGTCTTTACTCTCGTTGTTAGCCGAATATTGTCACTATTGCCGAATCTTGTGTTGAAGGAAGGAACTTTAAGGGAGCTCCCGGGATTTTGAGCATCAAGGAATTTTGATAACTTCGGGAGCAACTCGACAGGAACAAATGGTGTTTCAGGATCGAAATAAGCAAGGTAAGAAAGTATGACTTTCGGCCATAGGCTATGTTTTGGGTTTTGATAATAGCCTAATGTTGACCTTAGTTGTGGCCGAATGTGTATAAGGCTATAATGATGTGCTCTGTTTGTGTGTAGCTAGTGTTAAGGAGCACAAATGACTCTTTCGGGAATTGAAGTGCTCAAGGTAAATGACTCATGGTATTCGGCCTAAGGCCATATTATTGGTATTAAGTGTGACCGATTTTGGTTATGTGTTCTAGGGGCAAAACGATAGAAGTAACAGAAGCTTTCGGGATTTTAGACTTTGTTAGAATCGATAAATCAGAATCTCGCTATAGTAAGGTGCGTAGTTATCGCACTGTTCTCTCGCTTGTTATATGTGTTGTGCGTGTTATTTTATGTAGATGTATATGTTGTGCATGTTAGCCGAAATAAAGGCTAAAGTATGGATACCAAAGTGAGTGATCGAATAATCAGGTTAGTGGTTATGATATTAACCTTTCAGTGATTTGCGATAATAATTGATTATTGATGAATGTATAAAAATGTGATGGCATGTGATGTATATTTGTTTTGAGTGATATGTTATCATGATACATATATTTATGCATGGAAAATTGGAATGTGGCTATTGGAGAAAAGGGTGTACACTATGTGAGTGGTCTAATGCTAGCCTCGTGCTACATTCGCGCTTAATGATTAGTGAACTGATTGATATGTGGGATCCCTATGGGATCGGTGGCTTGGCCACGACCTTGAGCAGTAAGTCTGCTAAAGTAAGATATGTGGATTACTATGTGGATGGGGCTTCATAATTACATTGTATATTCATAATTGCATGTTTAAAATTTGCATATTTATATATATATGGATTGTGTGGATATGGGATAAGCCCATATGTGAGGACATGTGTATTAACTATGCATTGAGTCTTGGTGACTCACTCAATTTTTCTCAACCCTTTCAGGTGGTGCGTAAAGCTTGGACCGGGTCGGAGAGGATACAAAGGTGGCCATGAGGAAGTGGATTTTATGAAAAAGGACATTTTGTTTGATTTATTAAGTATCTACATTTTCATTATTCCGATTAAGTGTTTGATGTAAAAAGGCCCACTAAAGCATCTTTATTATTATGCCCTATTATGGAAAGATAGTTTAAATGTTGATTGCAAATGGTTTTATTTTCTCAAGTAAAGCTTGAATCCGATATTTTTATAACAAACTTCGATTTTTACTTAGAATATTACAAGTCACGAAAAAGTTTTATTAAAGGAAACAAATTTTTCAACGGTTTTACTCTTAGTAAGAATATTTTTCGAAAGTGTTCCGCAGTGGCATTTCAAATGCGGTCATATTGAATAGGCCGGGTTTGGGGTGTTACATACAGGGAATAAAAACCAACACGAGATAAGCTTACATAAACTTAGTAAGTTCATATTAAATATAAACTTTAACTTACCGTAATGGTTGTAACTTTGACATTTCTCAACTAAATACCATAACAAGTTCAAGAGTTCATTATTAACCTATAGATATCACAAGTCTGACAATGTTAGCGAGTTCACATGTACGAAACATATAAGTTTACCATGTTATAAACATTATAAGTAAACACATTTAAAACTTAATTCAATCATCACCTATTCACTTAAAAATTCACATTTCTTTTCAAATATCCATATCCAGTGTTTCAATTCATACATCTATTTCCATATAATCAATTCACATAACCATTTCGTTTAATCATTTCATATAATCATTTTGTACAACTATTTCGTATAATCATTTCATTTCACACAATTTACACATATTCATTTTGCATATCTCATTTCGTTTTTAATAATTCATATCAATTTCTCCATTCAATATCCCATTCATATAACCGTTTCATATTTTCGTTTCTTTTTATACATTTAACACATTTATCATCCAATACACATTACCTGATAAACAATTGTTCAAGGATGCCATAGCGTCTTTCAACTATGGTCTTATTTATTTTCGACATGATGCCATAGTGTCTTTCAACTATGGTCTTATTCGTTTTTCAAGCCAATGAATTCGATCCCCACATACATAAATAGATATGAATTTACCAAAACAACAACTAATTAATTTAACCAAGTTACAAACTTACCTAATCACAATAGCTACGAACACTTCAATGATGACTACTCGACGACTTTTCCTTTCCTGCAATTATCAACCAACTGATTTGTTGATTGATTTAAATATAATAGTTTCATTCAATTAATCAATTCAAATAATTTCAAACACTTAAATTGACATATATAACCATTTATCAACATTTTACACTTTTACCTTTTATTCAATTTAGTCTCTAATCCCGAAACTTTGAAATCTAACCAAATCAATGCTAGTATATTTCTATATAGTCCCCATACAACCCACATTTATTCATTTTTCACAAGAATTTCATACAGTTTTACCATTTTAACAACTTAGTACTTAAACTTCAAATTAACCAAAATCACTTTACAAAATAGCCTTATTTAACTTCAAACCCAATAATCTATCATCAAACTTAAAAAACATCACAAATTCATCAATGAAATAAATCAAAACTTTTAAAAGTTTTACGAATTAGTGGGTTAGAGCTAGATTACGCTACAATGAACTCGAAAACATAAAAATTACTAAAAATGGACTAAAAAAATACCTATGCAAAGCATGGCCGAAGCTTTGGTTTCTTGTTAATGGAGGAGTCGGCCTAAGGAGGAAGATGGTGCAAAATATTTTTGTTTTCTTTCCTTTTGTTTTATTATAAAATATATATTATTTTTTAATTGATTAATTTTTAACATATAATAATACATATTCTTAACCATCAAACGACCACTAAAGCTATTTAAGGTTTAATTATCTTATTAATCCCTAAAATAATGGTTTCATAGCTATTTAACTCAAATAAACTAATAGCAATTAAGTTTTACAAGTTTTATAATTTAGTCTTTTTCCTTTAGTTAACTATCCAAACGTCAAAATTTCTAGACCAAACTCCAATAAACCTATATACTCACTTCGTAAATATTTAATAAAAATATTTATGGGCTCGATTTATAGAAATGAGGTCTCGATACCTCATTTTCTAAAATCACTTGACTTTAGGGACAAACCACTTTTACTTAAATATTCATTTAGTTACCAAAATTATCAAATAAAAATTCAATATATTATTATAATTGAATCGTAAATATTAAATAATAATATTTACAGACTCACTCATCAGATTTTTGTGGCCCCAAAACCGTAGTTTCTGACACCACTGAAAAACAAGCTATTATATGAATACTTTATATTAGAAAAAATATTTTAAGAAAATGTTAAGATAATTTAGATAAAATAAATAAATAAAATTGAGAGAGGAAAAAAAATAGTGAACTTAAGTGGGTTTTGAGAGGAATTTGAGAGAAAATTGAGAATATGAGAGAGTTGAGATTGAATTGGAAAAAAAAATGAAATGGAGGGGGGTTATAGGATAATTTTTTTAATGTTGGGGGGTCCAACGACTAATTAAATAACCATTGGAAAAATAGCCGACCGTTGGGGGAAAAGAGCTTCCTATTGGAAGCACTTTTGCTAAAAAATGGTGGAAAGAGCTTTCTGCTAGAAGCATTTTTTTTTGCATATCACTTGGAAAGGCTTCTAGCCGGAAGCGTTTTTTTTTTTAAAAATGCCTATTCTTGTCATTTTTCATTAAATCGGCCTAATATCATAAATATTTTATTTTTTTAGCATTTATTGGTAAATTAGTCAATTTTGACACCATTAGAAAATTTGCAAAAATTTCAACAACCATTAGCAAATTGAATAACTAATTTCTCAAATTCAAATTTTAAAGTTACTTATTGCTTCTTATTTTTCATTTTTAACATACACTCTATAACACCCTAAAATAAGGCCTAGGAGTTTTAGGGATATTTTAGGAATTTTGGCCTATATGAGCTCGAAATTTCGTAAGGTTGGTACTCGATAATGTTTTTAACAACAGTTTCATAAAGTTAAGTCAATTTTTGGAAATGAGTTTTAAATGTCTTTAATTTTAGAAAAAAGGAATGATTTGTAAAAGGGTCAAAGCTGTAAGTCTTTATGAAGCAATTAAACCAATTTTTCAAAATCAACGTAATAAACCTCCATTCCTAGTTATTTTCACGAATGCCTTTTTCCCATCTCCTTAGTGTTGCCGCCCCTTGCTATTTCCTCACTCTCTCAATTGATTTTTAACTCCTAAACTATAATACTTTGAAATTTTATCATTTCCAAGCATTAAACCTCTCTAAATCTTCAAGAAATCACCCAAAAATCTCACCAATTTCATCATCTTCTCCACTTGTGGGTTTTCTGAATTTGCACTGAAAACTCGTTATTCCTCTCATTAAAGGTAACCATTTGCATTCTCTTTAGTTTTCAATGTTATTGGGTCTTTGAAATTGAATTTTTAGCCGTTGGGTCACATGTTTTGATTAAAAGCCAAAAATAGGGCTTTTAATGGTGAATTTCTAGTTTGTGGATAAAAAACTTGGTTTTAAAGTGTTTTTCAATTAGTTTTAACCTAATTAGAAGCTTTATAAAGTAACTTTGAAGTTTCATCAATGATTTCTTGGGTTTTAATGAATTTTCGTTGTAATGGCCAAAACTTGTTGAAAAATTTTGATACCTTAAAACACGTAGTTTTGTGTAGTTTAAAGGTTGGGAATTAGTCGTAGATGAATGGAATTTTTTTTCATGCGAAAAGATTAAGCGTAGATTGATTTATTCGAATTTTAAGTTTGTCATGCTAAAGGTTTTAGTTAGAAAAGAATGTAGCTTAGGTTTGTGTTTGTGGCTCTCTGAGGTGAGTTAATGACTAATTGTTGATCGAACATATGTGTGGTTTGTCTTGTTGAAGTGTCGGAGTTAAAAGGACCTTTAACGAGTAGAGATAAAGGTAAAGCGAAGCTTGTCTAAGCTTTTGGTTTTTCGGCAAAAGCGAATATTTTGGTGAGTGTTTTAGAATCGTTGCTCGTAGATGATTCGTTGTGTATTTGGGAATTTAGAGGTAGTCTAAATCCTTACTTTAAATTTCAAGTGTAAGTGTTCTTCTACCTATGCTAAATTTGAGATAATTATGTTTGTAAATTGTGATAAGAAGAATTATGATGTGATGAAATATGAACATGTTGTGATGACTGTTGTGATGGTAAATATGATAGTATGTTATTCATTCCATGTGACAGTGTGTATAATGTGCTAATGATATGATTATGCTGTGATGGTAAATATGAGGATGTGTTTTAGACTTAAGTAATACAATGCGTTTTTTTAATATTTCTGTTTTAATGAAATGTTGAGTTTCATTTGTTCGTTTTGCCTGTTGGAGCCATTTTTGTTACAACAGTCTCTTTTTCTCTTTCTTATTTCTGTTGGGTTTGGAAAACGAGGTCATGTAAAAATTGAATTGAATATTCTCTTTCCTCTAATTCTCTCGTGCTATTCTCTATTTTTCTTTTCTTTTTTCTGTCGATAATGTATCAAAGGTATTAGAGTAAGGTGCTCTTCATGGCTGACAATGAAGTCACCATGCATTCTTAGAATGATGCAGCATACTAGCAACAGGAGTTGACTGAGCTCTAACAAGAGGTTTCTTAATGGGATAGTAAGTTAGATGCTCGAATGAAGGACTTCAAATATGAATTCAAATTTGAGATGAATTGGCTACTTGAGCAGTATTTGGGAAATCCAACATTAATTATACCCATTGTTTTTTCACTTGACAAGGGAAAATGGGTGTTAGGTGGTCATCCCCCCAAAGAACCACTAACCCTCTCACCAGTTGTTGATATGAATAACTTGGGAGCTACACTTCGATCTAGTAGCTGGTAAACACCGACTAGGGTACACAAGCTTGAGTGCCCACAGTTTGATGGCTCAGATTTTCTTGAACAGTGGGCTAAAGCGTAGCAATACTTTGAGGCAAAAGGAATTCCAGATCATGCTAAGGTCAGGACTGTGATGCTTCACTTGGAAGGTAAAACGCTGGATTGGCACCACTTTTTCATTCAGAGGCAGGGTAGTTTCCACCTATTGACATGGCCATTTTATGCTTATTATCTCAAAGAGCGTTTTAGCTCTTGTACTTTTAAATATTCGATGGCTGAATTGGTTTCACTCAGACAGACAGGGACTGTAGACCACTACCATGACTCCATCAATTTACTTAACAAGTTGCACCTTTCCGAGAGCTATGCCTTGAGCATCTTCACCAGTAACTTTAAGATTAAAATAGGTCAATATCTTCAGCTATTTGAACCTACATGTATTGTTGAAGAATTCTTAATGGCTAGACAAGTTAAGAGCATAGTAGCTAATTCATAGAAGAATTACTACACTATTCGATTGAGCACTAATAATAAAGGTCCAGTAATGTTCCCATCACCTGTTACAGTGTCCAAAATGTTTTCTGAACTGACTACCACTACTGTAATGTCACAGAGTAGTAGTTCCACTACTCTTATTGGTTCAGTGAGAAAAAAATCTCTTTCTCCAGCTAAAATTGAAGAAATGAGGAAAAGAGGCATTTGCTTTTAGTGTGGGTTGAACTACACTCTTGACACAAGTGTGTCAAATCCCAACTTTACCAGTTGTTACTTGACTCCACCTCTGATGGTGAGGGGGAAGAGTACCAAGAGTGTTTGGATCATTTAGATGATAGTCACTAGGATGATGAGGTCGCTACGACTCCCACATTATCCTCTATGCTTTATAAGGATCCCAGGGTCTTCAAACAATATGGATTATAGCTTATATTGGCACTATCCTAGTGATTATGTTGGTGGACACCGGTAGTACACAATACATGCAATTCATAATGTTTTATCATGGACTACGCTAATTTTTAGACATACAATCATGACCATTTCTTTCATACAGATATACTGGCTGATACTCATAAATCTACTCAACCTTATGCATACAAGTATTCTCAAGCAGCATAGATCATATCTTAGAACTCAACAACAAATTATGCTAATTATACAACATTTCAGAAATAAAGTAAGGAAACTTACCTGATGCTTCTTCGCCTTATCAGCTTCGCTTTTCCAAACTCCAGAGCTTCCATTCTCCTGGCACAGCTAAGCATGACAACCAAAATCATGAGTTAAACTTAGTATTCTTAGCTTAAACTCAGTTTTCTAGAAACATGCAGAACCCCTAAAAAGGTTTCTAGAAATCCTTAACTTTATTATTCTTAAACTTACTATATAGAAGGACTAAAAACCTTACCAGCTTGTTGGATTCTATAGATTTTCTACTCAAACTTCACGATCACCACTCCATGTAGAGCTTCCCAAAACCATCTCTTCTTCAGAGCAACTTAAGGAAGAAGATGAAGAAGAGAAGGTGAAACATATTTGAGAAGAATTTTCTTCAGTAAGTCATTTCCCAGGTATTTATAGCCCTTTAAATATGGTCTTCAACCGTATAGAAACCATCCATTGATAATAATTTTGTCTTCCACTAAGGGACCAGCTGGTTTTAATCTAATTGAATTAGAATTGGATTTCAACCACGTCTGTAACGCCCCAAAATTCTTATTCTTTTCCTTATGAAAATGTGACATAAATGTGTATCTACTTTAATGGTTAAGTGTTCTGGGTGTGTGTGTGACGTCCCAAGTTCAAGCCCTAGCTTTGAAAAATTTTGGTATTTTTCTGAACTAAGCCTTATACTTGAGCAGTGGGATTATATTTAAGTATTTGTAAAACCATATCAGAATGGGCCTGTTGGTTTGGTGGCTAAGATGTATGTTGGAGTGTGGGAGGTCTAGAGTTCGAATCTCTGCGTGAGCGTGGGAGTTTATTTTTTCTTGTTTGACCGAGAGAGTTTTGGTCAAACAGGAATTCTGAGTAATGGGTAGTTTACTGGAGAAAAATGGGAGTTGTGATAGGGAGTTATCAGAAGTTTTTTTGATTATCTTTTTGCAAAAATTCAACAGTCTCTTCGCCTCTCCTTTTTGTTGCGTTCTTCCAAATCCATTCCTTTCTTTTGTATTTGCAACGTTGATTGTACTCACGCGGGTTTGGTAAGTTTCGGTAAGAGTAGCAAGTGTAATGACCCAAATTTTACGGTTATCAGAAAAGTGTATTTTTGGGTCTCCGTTGCTGAAAAATGGATATGTAAATATTTATTAAAAATATTTACGAAGTTAAGTGAAGGGTTAATTAAAGTTTAATGAAGTGAATTAGCTTAAATTAAGGATAATTAGGAAAAAGGATTAAATTGAATGAAGTGTGAAAGTTTAGTTGTAGATTAAAAGAAAATAAAAAGGACCAAAATGACAATTAAGCCAATTTCTATAGATGTCGCGGCAAACTTAGATAAAATCTAAGATTTTTATTGGATTTTTTTTATGTTTAAGGTTTTAAATTAATTATATTAATTATTATTAAATAAATAAAAGAAAGACAAGTGTATGGTAAAAATAAAATACATGTGTAATAAATATTGTACATACATTTGTAATATATGTATGCATTTACTTATTATTTAAGTAAATATTAATGTATTTATTATTATTAAATTGATATTATGTGATGAATAAATTAAATAAAGACAAATGTGTGGATATGATTTAATACAAGTGTATAAATAAAAATATATACAATTGTAATACTTGTATTTAAGTATTAATAGATATTTATTATTTATAAAAGATAGTTATTAATTAAATAATTATATTATAAGATTTTATGTGATAAATATATTAAATTAAGACAAATGTATGGTGCATATGGTGACATGTGTGATACTAATATACGTACATTTGTAAAATACATATATATTACTTATTATATTAGTATATTATTAAATTATACATTATTATTAAGTAAAAGATATTTATATAATAAATAGATTAGAGAAAAAAAAGTGTGATAATATAAATGGATACAAATGTTAAAAGAATATTTGTTATTAAATAGATTTTTATAATAGATATTTATTAAGTTATTATATTATATATATATATTGGTTTAGGGAAATAAAGAAAGAAAAGAATAGAAATAGAAACAGAAAGCCAAACCAAATAGAGAGCAGGGGAAAGAAAGAAAGAAAAAGAGAAAAGAAAGAAGAAAAGGGAAAATTAAAAGTTTGAAGCTTGGAAGTTTAATAGCTAGCGTTATGCCAGAAAATCTCGGCTAAGTGAAGAAAAGACAAAGTCAACGAAGGATAACTCGGAAATTACGATTTGTATTTCTATAATCCGAACCTAGTTATTAATTTTTATATTTTATTCAATGCCTTTATTGAATGTTGAAGTGAGAATTATTGTGTTTGATAATGGAAGAGGGTTGATTTAGTATGTTATGAATTTATTGAATTAATATTGAATTGAATTATATATATATTATAAATATATACATATATGTGTGAATGTGATATTGTGCAATTATGATAATTAAATTTTGGGTAAATGTTATGATAAATAATTAAGATGTGAATTATTTGTATTACTATAACTTAAACTATTTATTAAATGTATTGAATTTATAGTATATGTTATGGAGTAATTAAGATAAGGTAAGTAATAATATTTGAAATTAAGTAAGAAAATGTGTGAATATTGAATTATATGTGAAATGATATAATAGATGTTTTGAATTGATCAAGTATTTGAAATTGCTGTGGAAATGAATTCGAAATTGGAAAAGTAAAATAATACCCTATTAACTTGTCGGGCTAGATTGGATACAAATGGCATGCCATCGGATTTGTGATGTGATGAGGAGATTTGTAGCTCGGTCAGAAGATGATTCTGTTATATATGCTTCGGTTTATCTGAAGAGGCATTTAATGCCTTACTGGTGTGTTTGGGAGGTTATATTATACTGGTGTGTTGGGAGGATTTCATTATTCTGGTGTGTTGAGGTTGGACATTCTGGTGTGTTTAGATTGGATATTCTGGTGTGTTTGGGTGGAATCCGTGTATCCGTCTGAGTCCGAGTCATGTTAATAGAGGTTATTAAATATAACAGTGATCAAATTGATACTGAATGAATAATTGATATGTGGACTGAAACACACGAGTCGTATTATACAGTGAAAGCTATTTGGGATAGCAAGTTGATTTGATATGAATGGTAATGACTGTTATTGAAATGGATATGTACAGAACACTAATTGAAAAGTGAATAGTTGAATATAGTTTATTGATATTAAACAGTGAATTAAAGTATGATTGAGACAAATGAATTACGTAGCTCTAGATTGGATAAAAGTGAATATTATAATTGTTAATGACTTGTGAATAAATCGTGGAAAACTATATAGGTTAGTAAGTGAAAAGAATGAAATAAATTACAATAAATTTATCTTTGAATTAAAGGAATTGAATAGTTATGATTGTTATATGATTTTAAGTGTTTGCTATATTTTTATTTTATTAAGTGTTCGGATTATAGAAATACCACTGAGTATACCCATATTCAGCATACGGATTATTTCCGTGCGCAGGTTAAGTTAAAGTGAGAATGTCGAATCAGCATCCCAGGCTGATTCCAAATTCAACGAGGTAAAGCGTGTTAATTGTTGATAATGGCATGTACCTAGGGTGTCTTATGTGTGTCATTTTGAATGGTGAATGTAAAAGTGAAATAAGTAGATTCAGATTTTGGTAATGGTATATAATAAGACTTGACTAATTTAGTATGAATTTGATTTATTTGATAATATTTGATAAGTAATTAGAATTGAGTATTGGATAATATATAAATTGTGAAAATTTAGCAAGTTTTGAGCATATTTAAATGTGTTTAATTTTGTTGAACATAGGTATTTTATGTAAATTGTCCGATAGGTTCGGTAGTGCTCCGTAACCCTGTTCCAGCTAGGGTTTAGGGTTAGGGGGTGTTACAATAAGTGTAGTTATTTTGTTTTTGGGATATTGATTGATGGGTTTCATTTTGTTTTTGGAGAAGGTTAAGGGCTGGAGTTTTTTGATCAGTGTTGAAGTGGTGTAGAAATGCTGTTCTCGATCAAAGGTAAGGTTTTTGTTAGTTGGAAGTTGATCATCTCGTTGGATTTTCGATCAAGTTTCGTTAGTGTCACTAAAATTAGGCTTGGAATATCGATTTTTAGGTTTTGGAGTGCTCGTGGTTGCGATAGCATTGAAAATAAACTAGGTGTGTACTCGATTGCATAGAAAATGAGGTTTCGGCGAAAGCTGAAAACCTCACTGTCGGTGCCACACGGGCATATGGTCGCCCGTATAGTAGGCCGTGTGCCCTAACATAGGCTTGTGTTCGACGAGGCCAGGCTATACGGGCATGACATAGCCGTGTGATGGCTAGGTAGGCCGTGTGCGACACACGGGCTGGACTAATTTGGGCCATGTTGGCCCACACGGGCAGGCCACATGGGCGTGTGAGCCCATTTTTACTGAAATGTTTGTTAAAGTTGCACGGGTTGCCTAAGTAGACTGTGAACCTTCCGTAGGGTCAGTAAGCGTTACTTAGACCCTCATCTCTGTGGAATTGATTGTGTAAATTATGTACCGAGCATGTTATATATAAGCATGTATACTGAACTGTATGTGTATCTGATAGACCTGTGATAGCATGACATTCCATTATATGTTGCATTACATTGGGGTGGGATGATATTATTTGGAGGAAGTGTACTGAAAGGCTCTTAAGCCTAATATCTAGTAGCTCAGCTGCAAATTACTGTTTATGTGCCGCATTCGGTATTATTTGGAGTGTAGGGATGGGTTGGTTGATTTAATCCCCACATAGAGTGTAGGGTTAGACGGAGATGGTATGTAGAGACTAGTTGTGTAGGACTTTGCTACTGAATATTTATGACTGATACTGATATTGATACTGTGATGGGCTAAGACCCTACTGCATACTTAATCTTCAGATGAGATGGGCTAAGGCCCAAATCATATCGATCTTTGGAAGGGCTTAGGCCCAAGCTCATTTTAGGTGTGCCTTCATCGCTTGCTATTGTTTGTTTCTGAGGGATTACACACTGAGTTTATGTAAACTCACCCTTTTGTTTAATATGCACAGGTAATCCCCAGACCTAGAAGGATCGGTGCGGCGGAGGACTCGATGGTAACCACGATTTTGGACTTTCATGGTTTTTATCCCGTTTTACGGTTATTGGTTTATTTTGATGTAACTCGCGAACTTTTTGGGACTTTTGCTTAAATGTGGTTTTTATTTATTGTTTTTATGAATTCATAACTGCTAGACATAGGAAGACTCGGTTTTTAAAAGCTAAAGTATTTTCTAAATCCTCGACCTCTTAAACGGTTTTCTCCAAAATAAAGGGGTTTCTCTAAAATGGACGGATTTACTTAATTGACTCAGTTTTTCATAAAATAAATGATTTATAAAGCTTCTACAACGAATTATGTTTTAAAACAATCGACTAGATGAGTAAGCGATTTCTGGAATCAAAAAGAGTAATAAAACAAACACAGTTTTATCATAATAAATTAGTTTTCAAAATTCTATTCCATGTGACATTGCCAGATTCAGCCATAACGTCTAGGTCGAGTTTGGGGTGTTACAACGTCCAAAATCAATCACAATTTTTTCCTGATTTTTCAGTAGAGGCCACCAGCTTATGGCTTCTTTCAATTTAACCTTCTAATTATTCTAAATTTCTGAACTTAAAGGAAATCGGGTGTGACATAACTACCTTAGCTTGTTTACTCATCTTCGCCAAAAAAACCTTGTTTCACAAGTTTAATATAAAATTAAAATAAAATCATTATACAAAATAAATACTCGTTAACCAAATTCAAACGGCACTTACTTGAACTAATTTACTTTGTTGGGTTGATGTTTGAACTTTAGAATTTTTACATCAACAATCTTCTCCTTAACATGCAAATCTTCTGCTCTAAATTTAACTATGAAAACCTCTTAATATCAATATTCATTTATAGGAAACTCTGAATATGAAACATATTTCAAAATGTTGAAAAAGATCAGACATGACAAGTCAAAAAAATGTTTATCATAAGAAGGTCAAAAAAATGTTTATCATAAGAAGCGCTTTTATGAAAAGTTATTAAGATAATATTCTTGTTTTGCCAAGGAGAAGATAAGACGTAAATTTTATCTCGGGATTCCCAAGTTTTTCGAAAATTTTATCTCGTGATTCTCGACTTTTCAGAATTCAATCTAACCGTTAATTTTATTATTTTTTTATTTTTTAAGTTTAATCGAACGATGTAGATAACGTGCAAGTGATGTGGCAGGAGAGAGGGTGCAAGCGTGCAAATACTACGATGATTCCACTAGGAATGCTCAAACAACCGTTGATATTATTAAAGAAATAGATGCCGAGGATGTAGCGACTGCAAATACTCATGAAGAAAGAAACGATTACCATGGATGCGAAGCTGATGTTTCTTTGGATGAGATGGATCTCTCAGCTACACAACTGCAACCATCTAGAAACTACGATGATTCCACATTTTCAAAGAAGAAAAAAATGATTTCTGATGCAAGTGAACAAATTTCTTCTACTTCATTTACTGATACTGCCACATTATTGGGGGAAAACACACGGACTATTGGCTTTGAAATAAGTAGGAACATTGCCTCCGAAGTGCTAATTCAACAAAAGTCAGAAATGGTCATTCAAGAAAGTGCTCTAAAATTATATCCGACCTTATGTAAAGTAAAAGGATTAATTGAGGATGAATGCTATCATGTGTTGAGCAAAATTCCAAACCATCCAACCAAATGCTCATTTTCTTTAGTCTACATTCTTCTATGCGATTGGAATGGGTGAGAAGATTTCTTTTTTACTATTAAAAATTATGGTTGTGCTGGTGATGTTTTGGTAATTTTTTGTATATGTAATATTTAGATGGTATAATGACATGATAGAATGCCACATACTGTTGTAACTTTTTGAAGTTGTAAAATTTAGCATATAGATTGTGGCATATAAACTAATAACATCATATAACTTTTTGTTAATGTATGAACATCATGTTTGGATGTAAAATATAATTCTCAAACTACTTATTACTTCTAATCTTTTGCTTTTAGCTTGAAGATAATTAAATTATTTGTTTTGCTAATGATATTTTAGCACCTTAAATATGTATTGCAATTTAAAAAGAATAAATTAGGGTATATATTATTTTTATAATATTATATATTATGTTTTTTATTAATTCATATTTTAATAATAATTATATTAAGAATGTTATTAAATTATATGTTATTTTATTAAATTGTATTTAATAATAATTATGTTAAAATATGATTAAATTATTTATTTTTATTTTTATTAAAATATATTTAATAATAATCTTATTAAAATTTAATAACAATAACAATAATAATCTACTTAGAAAAATGCTAGTAAGGGTACTTTGGTCATTTAAGCCTTTTTCTTTATGCTATTATAACATCTATTCCATTCAATCAAACACAAGAATACTATTATAGTTCTATTTCATTTCATTGAACCAAACAATTAAATTATTAATTACAACTCTTTTTTATTACAACCCTATTCTATTTAACCTAACCAATCGTGATGTAAGGAAATAGAACTCGAATTGATATAAATTGGACTTGAAGAGTGGACATGGCCATGAGCCCATTTGTGAATATTTTAAAATGATTTAACACCCATCAACCATTCATTTTTTCTTCCATCACCGGTCGGCCGTAGAAGTGTGGAGAACTTTCTCCAGTTCTCTCCATTTTCTTTCAATCTCTACGCACTTTCTTCAAAATTTTCACCATGTTTCATTCTTTCCTGGTAAAATCCACTTACCAAAACCTTTGTTGAGCTATTCCATCTATCACCTTCATCATCAATGAAGTTGGGGGGGGGGTGTTTAAACTCTAGTGTTTGGTATTGTAGGAGGAGTGAGAAAGGAGATGAATAAGGTAAGAATTTATGGGTTCTCATCACGTATATGAGGTAAGTAATGGTTATTTAAAGTTTATGTTCTTACTGAAATTTTGTTACTCATGAAAGATAAGAATGAAGAAGCAAAATGAGCAAACAAAATTTTAAAAATGTTTTAAAATAATTTTCAAAAATCTAAAATATTATTAAAATTTAAAATTTTTATAAAAATGTTAAAATTTATATTTTAAAAAATTATAAAATTCTAAAAAAAATCTAAAAAATATATAAGGAAATTTAAAATTTTAAAATTTTTTTAAAGTAATAATTTTAACACTTAAATAAATTAATTAATAATTTAAATTTATCATATTAAAATATCTTATTTTTTTATTATGTGCTTTAATATGAAATTAATTATATTATAACAATTTAACTTGATTCAACTAAATTAAAATTTTATTTTACTTGACTTGATTTAAAATTTTTTAAATTAAATTAAAATTAATTTAATTAACTCAAAATTTTTTTACATTTATAGAATTGAACCTTTTAACCCTGAATGTCTTGAGGTCAACAATCATACAGTGACTTTTGCTAATGTATTTGGAAGGCACAACATTTATGGGACTGGTTTATCATCTTCTTTGTCATTTAGTGGAGTTTACATTTTTCCACATACCGCAATTTATTGGTCTTAGAAAAAGAAAAGCAAAGCAATTAAAAATAGGAAAATTATTTCATTCAATAGTTAGTATGTTAAGATTTTAACAAATATATTATAAAATATACTACATTTATTACACCCTTAATTTATTTATGAAAATTTAAAAGTTTTACTAATGATAATTATCTTTAAAAAATTTGAAGGAATTAACTTTGGGTATTATTTTTCTTTCAAGCAATTATAGGATTTGACATCATTTCCCTGACCAATAATTAACATCTGCTCAAACTTGGGGGGTATTGCTACCTAAAACTTGTTATTATGTTTATTAGCTTTATGATGAAGTGAACTCTTGCTTTTGCAATTGCATGAATTTTACTTGGTATATAATATAATTGAAACGAGACACGAACATGTCTTCTTATATATATATAAAAAAAAAGGTTAAATTGTGAAGTCTTTTTTTGCTGTTGTCCATGAAATTTTTGTAAGGATGTGTAGAAGGGGAAGAGATACAGTTTGTGAAGGATGTTATGTACACAGTACATGAAAATTATAGGCTACATGGTGCTAAGTTGAAATCATATAGTTTTTCTCTCTATTCAGGGTTTTGTTTTAAATAAGATTTCATATGGAGCAAATTAAGGAGAAATCTGTGGAATAATTCGGATTTTACTATTTCTACCGGGATTCTCCTTAATGATGCGAAGACGATGGGTATCCCCTACTCCAATTCTGACTTCATTTGTGGTTCAACTCAAATATTTTTTCCCTTTATGATGAGCGTGTAATTTTAAAAGTTACAATAGTAAAATTCCTCATTTTCTTTATTTATTTACCTTCGGCTAAAATTATAGTAGCCATTTTAATTTCATAAACCGTTGTAAAATGGCATACAGGAAGAGATTAAGAAGAACAAGAAGGGGGATAGTTTAGAAGAGATACACAAACTAAACGCTCGAAACATGTTATTCTGATAATTTCCTTACATCATGAAGAACCAAAAATTTGTGTGATGGAAGAGGTTTTAGGACAAACCATGTTCCAGGGCAACATCATCCACGTTAACCAAAGTCGAGTTAGGGTGACCCGGTCGCATACCGAAAAGCATCTGACGAAGTTCAGAGGCTTCCTCTTTGAGCTGAGTATTCTCTTGAAGGACCCTGTCATGGCTTTCCGAGACATGATTCAGCTTATCTATCAAGTGGTGGTTCTCATTCCTGAGCCAAACTACCTGTGCCCAAAGCTCATCGAGGTGCCTTTGTTTACGCATACGTGACCTACGTGCGGACTCTCGATTCGATATCATCCTCCTTTGCTTCCTCTCGATGATGAGGCTTAATTGTTGCTCATCGGCTTCGTCCGAAGTCGAATTGCTGCTGATACATGACGAGTGGGGGCTGATGTCGTGAATTTGAGGAGGGATATAGAAATTATACAAGGGGGTCAAGAACTGGTTCGAGTCGAGTGCAGGCTTGTTGCTCTGATTCATGTTGAAATGGGGTGAATATGGGGATGGATTGGAAGGAATTAGGTATTGGATGCCTGAAACCTCACTAGGGTGCATGGTGATAAGGGACTATAAATCTTGGAAGATGACAATAAGGCAAAGTATTTTAAGCTCTTGTTGGAAGGGGAAATGAAGGTTGAGGAGAGGAGGTTCTTATAGACTAACAAAAGCTTGTGCTGCTCTCAATCTTGGCAAATAGGATATAAGAGCCTTAGGCCTATTGCATATCATGCAAGTCATGTATTTTTTTTATTTTAATAACACAACTTTTTTTTTTTTTTTTTTCCTTTTCTTTTACATTATATGATACATGTTTTGTATATTGATGAGTGCATATATAGGAGAGTCCAACTATATATAAAATTGTGGAATTATAGATAAGGTACATATAGGGGATGTTCATTGACATGCATGATTGCACGCGCACATACATGAAACAGGGGATGCAATTTGGGTTGTGGATAATCATTTTCTGATCGAATTATGCTTACATCAGAGAGAGAGAGATTGTGTTGTGGGGAGTATAATTATTTTATTGAGGGAAAAGCTTTTAGCTAAAGCAACCAAAATTATAAAAGAAATGCATAAAAAAATATGGGCATTCGAGAAAGTTAATATCTTTTAAAGTGGGAGATGTTTGAACCATTTGAGCCTTCTGACGTAAGACATGGAAGGGAGGTTCCGCAACAAAGTCCTTTCTTTTACGACTCTTCGCTTATTTATTTTCATAATGTTTGGATATAAATGTAAAAAAGTTAATTCCATCAATACATCTCTAAATTATGAACTTTATTTAAATTGGTCCTTAAAATTAATAAATTACGTGGCAAGAGTTGTTTATAAATAACACAAAATGTTAAAATCGAAAATAAGGGGAGATTTTAACAAATATGGTGAGACTAGTTATAGAAGGTTGATTCCATTTCAGGTAGCAACAGCCGTGGGCTGTCTACTGACAACCATAACCTGGTGGTTCTACTTTTTTTTTTAGACGAGATATGGAAAACACTGCAGAAAATAGGTGGGCAGGTTCAATGTGTGGTCCAAACATGATTTATTATTTAAAGAGGCCAATGGTTTATTAATTGCAAACTTTTCTCTCTTTGTTATATTATATTTATATATGGATTTGGTATTTGACATATATAATATGCCGACTTTAACGAAAAATCCAAGATCAAGTTGAGTGCTGTGGAGACTGTTTTTAATTTATTTTGTCTTAACAATCATTTCTTCTTTCTAGTTTCTTCACCAAACATGATATTCTTAATGGAAAATTAAGAATGGTAGCCTAAACTGAAGGATTGTTCTTTGCCATCGCATATCGGGTCATTTGCACCATTTATGAAACAAGAGTTTGACCAAAAGATACATGGAGAGAGATCCTTCTAAAGGACCCCTTGGTAAAGACAATGGCAAACTCATGTAGGTAAAATAAATAAATTTGAGAAATTCACTCAATTCTCTCTATCTCCTAAAGTCGGCAATGTACACCAAATTAATAGTCAGTTTAGTAATTTTAATGAGAATCCTTCCCATCTTTATCTTTAATTCAAACTCTTATCGTATCTCCTTATCCAAAATGGTCGACTTATTTTCAAATTCTCCATTAATTTCAATTGTATAGTCTTTGAAATGATAAACGACTCTTCATGCATTACCTACATATCCCATAAGAGATAAGTTCTTCGCAATCTTTATACATGACATTTTATACTGTGATTTTCGAAGCATAATACATTAGTGATGAAACTATAATAGCTTAATAAAAAATTGCTAACTAAATGTTGTGCGAGATGTGATTACCGTTGCTAGCACAAATCAAAACATAATTTCTACAACTTACAAAATCGAAAACTAAAGTTTTATAAAAACTCGCCACAATTTCTTATTAGGAAAATTTGTCATTCTTAAAACATTTATGTGAATTTATTAATTGTTAACTGAAAAAGCCCAACTTTATGAATATCATAACGCTTAAGTCACTTGTTTCGTAAAACTCGTAATTTCAAATAAATTTTTGCAACGGAAAAATCTTAATTTGTTTAATTTTGGAAACCAAACATTTATATTTAGTTGGTAGAAACCATGCAAAAATCTCTACGAAATAACAAAAACCATCACAGAACCCGAAACCAAAAATTGAATCCGAAAATTAGTCCAAAAACCAAAAGTCCGAAAAATTGAATTATTAACAAAACAAACCATTTTATGCGAGAAAACCAACCCAAGTTCCCAAACGCCGCCCAATCCTAATTCTGTCGATTACTTGAAATGGTGAAATGAAATCAGGTGAGCTATAAAGCTCATTGTGTAACTAAACTCAAGCAGAAACACAAACAACATAATAAACATATCAAAACATCGCATAGAATTTCATTGAACTCGAATGGGCAAAATTGTGCATGAATGGTTATGTCAATGCAATATATTTTCGGAAAACAAAATGCAGATTTTTCAAAAAACTTCCTACCCAACTCTGCTACACACCAAATTAGAGTTCCCCAGAACTCGTCCATAAACACACCAATTAAGTCATCTCGGGTTGCCTGGCAACAATGACTTATCAATTTGTAGTTAAACTGCCAAATCAAATGTATGTAGTTAAGCCACTATATTGCAGTCAAGCTGCCAGAATAGAAATGTGGTTAAACCATCAGATAGTGCAGATCATTAAACTGTCAGATCTTCCTCCTTACCATATTAACCCAACCCCAAGCAATGTGACATGACATGCAAATACAGAATTAGAATAGTAAGCATGTTGAACATGCAATCGTATATTTTTAAAAAATTAGTAGGCATGAGGTTTCATGCTTTGTAGAACAGATATGTCAGATTCCAATAATAACAAAACAATTTAATCAGAATAGCCATGATGTCACATGCCATGACATTTGGAACAAGCATAACTTATCATTAACTATATATACTCAACTAAACAGAATACATGCGAACAGAACTATCATATCTACAAGTGAGATACGAATCACACACTATTGACATGCTTGCAGATGTTACGCATACAATATCGATCTTATAGATATCACATATAAAATACATACTATAAACATCAGAATATAAAATAATGCTTTCAGAGATTGCATAAATTTTCATACTCATAACACATATATATCGCATTACAGAACCTACGAGGTGACTAATCACGAATTGCACTTCAAATATGACCCTAACCAAAATTTAGAGAAAATGGACCCATACGCTCATGTAGCCCACACGGTTTAGCAGACGACCTAATACATGCCCGTGTGGCCCACATGGCCTGGCACACGACCATGTGATGTCGACAGTAAGCTTTTTGGCATCACGTTGTTCACTATTTTTTGGGGTTTCTGTTACACACCTGAACGTTTATGATAAACAACGATCCAATACACTTTTAGACCCTAAAAGCATAATTTAAAATAGACTAATTAGCAATGTTATGTGAAACTTAATAAAAAATTTGACCATAAATACCAAACATTCGGTCCCTCCAAAAGCATTAGTACACTTACCTCGATCGAAGCAACCGATCCTAAGACTCACTCAATGTCAGAGAAGGATTTTGCGCCTCATAGAATTCTCCTAGCAGAGGTTCAAAGTAAAACAAATTAATCCAATAAAATCATTCACAAACCGCTATCAAAAGTTCATACCCCACTTCCTAACCAAATAATAGATTTATACTTACACCCAAATTTAATACTGCAGTGGAGAACTTCTAAACACACAAGAGCTGATACAAACTTCATGCGAAGTAATACCAAAACTATGATGGATGATAAAAAAAACAAGAGAAAGAAAGGAAAAACAACAAAGAGAAGAAAATTTTTGAGAAGGAAGAAGAAAAAAGAAGAGTAGCATGAGAACCAAATTGACAGAGGAGTGGAGAGAGTGAGATGTGAGAGGGAGAAATTTTAGGGAACTAATTTTCAAAAAGGTAAGTTGAAGTCTTACCACTGAGCTAGCAGGCTCATTCTGTTATCAATTGAGCAAAAATAATATATAAGTTTGGTCCTCAAAGTCAGAAATCAATGGAAGGGATTTGAACACAGGACCTCAAGCACATATACAAAACACTTAACCATTGAATCGGGATCAATTCACTTTACCTAATTTTCATAACTTTAATTCAAAAACAAGACGTGACCATTCTTGGTTTCACTAACCCAATTTATACTAGCCTTGTTTTTGGGATGAGACAATTTTTGCACAATCAACATCAACCTCTTTAGAAAATACACTTAACCCACTCTTAAGTTTTTCTTTCTCAGTTGATATAAAAATAACAAAAAGAAAAATATGATGAAAAAAACCAACCTCTTTCAAAGACCAAAAGATTATAAAACTCTAGAGTAACCTTTCACTCTGAAATACACTTAACTTGAGACAACCAACATCAACTCAAACAAAACTAATAGGCATCAAACAATAGTCATCACCAGTCTTTAGAAAACAAAGGTCTCCTTATACTTGCTTTTGCTAAAGCATTAACTATACCATTACCTTACCAGTGAGTAATTGCGAATTGAACTCGAAAGAATTGTTTAAAACCACAATCAATACCAATGAATAAATTTCCCAATGTCCACGATAAATAGTTCCTTTCCAACAACCACTTCAAAACAACACGCGAACTAGATTCATTAACTAGCGGGACTTTCACAGGCCAACCCATACCAATAAACAACCCTAAGTCTTTTTTAATGTCTATTACTTTTTCCATTTCCGATCTCATAGCCTCAATTGCACAAAAGAACAAAACATAAGCCACTCTTATATCATCTCTTAGAACCCCACCACAACTAGCTTCATCCTCCATTACTACACTTGCCACGTTAAACTTCATCCACCCGGGGGGAGGTGGTTCCTAATGAAAAACAATCTTGTTGGTAATGCTACTCAAAGATCTACATTTTGCAGGCTAACGCCACCAAGATCCCTTCATAAATTGAATGTCATAAATCACCCTTGCTCATATTAGAGATATCATTTTAGAATGGAACAATAATGCATCAAGAGTCATCGATGTTCTGTTGAACACTTTATCGTTATGTGCCAACCACACTATCCAACTTGACACTGAAATTGATATCAGCCAAAAGCTTTTTTGGAACCCTATGAGCTTCACATTACAACACAGCAAGAAAAATTCTTCAAAGCTCGCAACAAATTTCCATTGAATACCCCACTAAAGAAAAATTCTAAACCAACATCCATCAACAAATTAACATTGAAAAAAAAAAAGATGATTTGCGCTCTTTATCTTTCAATCACACCAGGGACAGTCATATTTTGTCAAATCCAATCACCACGTCTCATCTAATCAGGAAATCGTTAGTTGAAATATGCTCAATAGCCATAATCCACAAGAAACTCTGAACTCTTGGGGGAACCTTCAGTTTCCATATTCTGTTGAAAGGGAAATCATTAACTCCCATCCCTTCATTAATTAGTAAAGAAAATAACTTCTTTGTTGTGAACTACCCGGCTTTATCATGAATCCACATTAAATGATCCTCCACTTTAAGGCCGGGCACTATACCCCCACCAATGACTTCAAACTGCTCAAAATGCTTCCTCCCTATCCAGTAAAAGCCTAGTGAAAATATCATCCCAATGAACCTCACAAAAACCATTATTCCAATCCAAAGCTTCAACCACATAAATTTTCACTTTAGCTATACGAAACAATCGAGGAAACTCCTCATTCAAAGGACAGCAACCACACTAAATATCCTCCAAAAAAAGTACCGATTTACCATTCTCGACCACCCCATAAAATTATTCATCCCCTACCCATTTAGAAACGTCCTCGAAATTTGAATTATCCACCATTGATCCTCATCCAAACATAAATAATTTTCAAAAGATCAGACAACGAAAGGTTCCTCCGTGCTTTGATGGCAATAAAGAGAGTTTGAACAAGAAGGATGGTAAATGTAACTCTAAAACAGTGAAAGAAAACCACAAACTGCTCAAGAACAAACCTGCTTGGGTTAGAACGACACCCACCCTTCTATTTGGCACACAACATTACAGACCTTCTAACCTCATTATTTCATCAACAACTTCCCACTCGTCACCTTTAATGCTAAACCTCGGCTTTCCATGCATTTCTTGCCTCTCTAAGAATTAATCTCTTCCTGTTACTGATATCTAAATCTGAAAGTGAGGCGTTAACAACATTCTTCCCTTATATCCTATGTCCCTAACACATTTTTTATTAATTTTATCCTCTTAACACATATAATTATATATTAAAAATAGATAAATCAAATAATATTTTCATGTTAAACACATAGCCTATAGTTAATAGTAGATTATGATAAACTCATGATGCAAGTGAAAATAATTATATATAAAATAAAAAATTAATATAAGAAATAAATGTGGTTTTAATTGAAATGGTAAAATGAAGCATTTAAAATTAATTGTTCCCTAAATTTTTAGTCAAAGAATGGACTGATATTTATTGCTGAGGCCCAAGGCAAAAGAAAATTCAACAGACAAAAAGCTGAAACGACAAGCAAAGCAAACCAAACGATAAAATAAAGGAAACATATGGAAAACTTAAATATCTAGAAACAACAAAACAAAACCACTAAAGAAACTAGCAGCGCCCACAGCAACCATCAGAAACAATACCAGCCTCAACATTTCTTGTTAGTCAGAAAAGCAGATAGGATGAGAGAAGAAAACGAGAGCTTCGAAACACAATAGAGATTCAACCGAACCTTTTCAATCATCGAAGCAAGTCAAGAAACCCCCTGATGCTGATGAGTCCATGTCGATCTATCCTTCATTACCACCCTCCAAACAGAATCCGGCAAACTATCGTCCCAAACTTGAAAAATCTGTCGTTTCCTTCCTTCCAAGGCTAAAGAATGGGTTGCACTATTCACCAGCTGAGGGACAAACTGGTAAGAAATTTCTTCAAATTTAGCCTTCAAGGAAAAAATATTTTGTGTAATTGGTCGAAGAACTGACTTGTCATTCTGTCTTTTCTTGATGCTCTTAATAACCATTAACGAGTCGCCCTCCACGATCACTCGTCGTAACCCCAATTGTCGCCATGCTGAGAGCTCATTTACAAACCCTTGCCTCTGCCACGAAAGCATCATTCATGACCCTGAACAGATAAGTTTCTGCTTCCATAACTTTTCCTTCATAGTTTCTGGCTAAAACCGTCGTAATGGCAATCTTAGTATCATTATGGTAAGTCGCATCAAAATTGAGTTTAATAAAACCTAGATCTAGAGGTTTCCAAGTCTCGTTCACCATCGAAACAGATGAAAAGGAAAAAATCTCCCGAAGATTATTAAGTTTAAGAATATAGCCTTTAAGGAAGCCCACTGTTTCCATCACCGAAAACTTAATACCTTCATGCACTAGCTTATTCCTGCGATACCACAGTCCCCATAGAGAAAGGGCCATCATTTGTCTCTGTTGATCTTTTGCTGCAAAAAAGGTATGAGCAAAACATGTCTTACCGTCTATCGACGAGTCAAAGCAAGGGGCTATAATGTTCAACGATTTCCAGATGGATTGGACTATAGCACAGGACCATATAAGATGATCGGCGTCCTCCGGACCTTCTTTACAGAGAGGGCAGCTAGTCTCCACACTCAAAGTCCTGCGAGCCAAATTGCAGCGATGAGGCAGAAAGTTTTTAAACAGTCGCCAAATGTAAATTTTTATTTTAGTAAGGATATGTAAAGTCCATAAAGCTTTGTAAAAGTCGCCATCAGTAGAGGTGGCTGTGATATTTTGTAAATGTTCTGAAGATAGAACTCTGTACCCACTTTTTACAGTATACCCCCCAGACCCCTCATACTTCCATACCTTTAGGTCCTCCGATCGACATTCTGCAATAGGAATAGAAAGAATGCGCCTTGCAGTGTCAGCATTGAAAATGTTAAACAGAAGCTCTTCATTCCAGGTAAAAGTTTCACAATCAATCAATTGGTCCACAGTTGTCCAATTTGGTAAGATCTGTAGTGATGAAACTCTGTTATTTTCTCTTTCGGCAACCAGGGGTCATTCCAAATATTGATGTCATTACCATTTCCAACACGCCACAACAACCCATTTTCAATCAAATCCCGAGCACTACAAATACTACGCCAGGTATACGACGGGTAAGACCCAATATTTACTGTTAATATATCAGAATGAGGATAATAACGAGCTTTTAACACTTTAGCTAAAAGACAATTAGGCTGGGTTAATATACGCCAAACCTGTTTTGCCAGTAAAGCTTTATTAAACAAAGTCAGATCCTTAAAACCCATTCCGCCAATGTTTTTCGGTAGACACAATGACTCCCATCCACTCCAATGAATGCCCCTAGAAGACTTATTGTTAGTCCACTAGAAACTTATTCATAATTCCCTCCAATTTCCAACAAAACGTTTTTGGCATAAGGAAACATTGCATAGCGTAGATTGGAATAGCCTGCAAGACCGACTTGATAAAGACTTCCTTTCCTCCTATTGATAGATAACACAAACTCTATCCTTTAATCCGTTTCCTGAAACGATCTGCAAAATTAGCAAAAGCCCAAGACTTCTTGCGTCCTACTATCATTGGGAGACCTAAATACTTCTCAGGATTATGAGCCATTCTTACTCCCAACATATTGGTAATGCTTTCTTTAACCTCATTATTCACATTGGCCCCAAAATAAATAAGAGATTTTTCAAAATTCACCCGCTGTCCAGAAAGCAATTCATATTCCTTAAGAATATCTCGAACACTTCAGCTCCCTGACTTGATGCATCACCAAACAGAATGCTATCATCCGCAAAGAACAAATGAGTAATAGAAAATCTTGCTCTACCAATGGGAGCACCCTTCATCAAACCTTTCCGTTTGGCTTCCTCAATAAGAAAGAGAGACCTTCTGCACAGATTAAGAAAAGAAAGGGACTAAGAGGGTCCCCTTGCCTTAAGCCTCTGGAAGGAGAAAACCAATCACTGTTACACCCATTAATACTCATAGAGTAAGAAAGTGAACAAACTCATCTCATAACTAGAATAATCCAATCCTCATGAAACCCCAAGTGTTTCATCATTCCTGCCAAAAAATCCCATTCCACCCGGTCGTAGGCTAATTGTTCCCTAAATTTAAATCCCATCATATGTGGTTATTCTTCTATATTTTTTTTTGAGTTAAAATTGATTTTTATAAACTTTATATAAGATTTACTGAATCTTTTGTCATCAAAACTTAACTATAATATAGATATACATACAATGTAACTAAGACGAGATAAAACCTTTTCTTAATCATCTTTTTCCCCTTTCTTTTCATTAGTTTGAATTATTATTTTTATAATTTCTTAGTGGGGATTGACAGTAAAAAAGTTGGAAATAAGCTTGTTGAAGACTTTGATAACCATGTCGTTTTGTCAATTGTACTTGCTTTTGTAAGCTTTACTGGTAGGTACATCCAATTTTAGCTTCCATTCAATTTCATTTCTATTTCATGTTTCCTTATTTTAGGTTTTAGAGAATTTAAATATTTTTCATATCCATTTTATAATTTATATTCAAAATTTATAACGTATCAAAAAAAAATTTAAGGACAAAGACTCCAATCCATCAAATTCATGAAATTTGTTAGTATGAAATTGTTGTTATACTGAAAGTTACATGTGGGTTTAATGATTTTGATTTGTAATTATTTTGTAAGTTTTTAATTATTTCGAAATTCAGTTATAGCAAATATAAAAAAAATAGATTATAAAAAGTCCTTATTAGTAAGTTTAAAAATTTTTGATGTAGAAGTTGATTCCAATACTGCGATACCAAACCTAACTTATTGATTTGTGTACACGTTGTGCTAGAATTATTTTTATGTTAATTATGTGTCAAAATTATAAATATACAATAAATATATTAAGCATTTCATATTATTTATATTAATCATATTTAAATAATTTATAATTATTTTTATACAATTCTTAAATTTTAAAAAAATATTAAATGAATAAATTAATACTCAATCAACTATAATTATTTAATTTATCAATGTCTTACCATATCCCTTTCAATAATTTGTAATGTTGATGTACTTTGATAACTTATACAGAGAGTAGCTTAACAATAAATTGAGATTTTAGAAATTTTGAGATTTAAATCACGATTTGAACATAATTGGTATTGAGGTAAAGCCTCCCATCGAATATCTACTCTAAAATTCAATTATTTGATATTATAAATAGATGTAATAATATATAAAAAGGAGATTTCCCTAGAAAAAGAGGATTTGGGTTATGCACGGAAGGGTACTTTGATTGAACTGGTCCAACAACTTTTGATTCCAAAGTGCCCAAACAATGGCATCCACAAATTTCATTTATAGTAATGTTTTTTCAAAGGTTAGTCAAAAGAAAAAGGAAAACCAATTCAGGAGCATGATAGTCATTGTGTGGACCCTTTGCTAACAAGCGCGCATGGTTGCCTAGTGCACCTCACTACCACCTTATTGCTCAGCCTGTCAACTCATGCAGAAGAAAACCCCATTTTTATTTATTTATATTTAAAGTTTCCCTTTTTATTTATTCATTCATTATAAAGGCATTGTTTTTCAGGTTCCTATAAAATCAAATTACAAATTTAGACAGTGTCATTTGTACCATTTATGCACCCCACTCAGGTTGCCTACGGCAATAATACCCACCATATGACATGTAAAAATCATTGGATTGGAATTCATGTTTTAAGCCATTATTCATTTACAATTTTGTAGCTAAATATTGATCCATGTCTTATTGATAAAAATTATAATTATTTTTTTAATTTGATTAATCTTAGTCTCTATATTTTTCAGTTGGTTAATTTTAGTCCTTATATATTTTTTTAATATATTTGATAATATATTTGGCGCATCAAATTTTGAAAGTACTAAAGCTTAATTTTATTAATAGTTATTTTAGTGAGAATTGGAATTTTAAAATTTGATTAAGTATAAGGACTGAAAATGATTGAATTAAAGTATAAAGATTAAAGACAACTTTTATAAAGTACAAAAATAATATGTTATAGCATTGATAATTCTATAAAAATACATTTTGACCGTGAATGTTAAAATTTTTTTAAGTATTATTTTTTGGACAATTATTTGATATACTAACGATAATATTTTTTCATCCCGCAAGCAAAATTATAATTTTATTATGTGCCAATAAGTTTTACATTTAAAAAAGAGTATTCACATATAACAAAATCTTAATCTTATTTACAAAATAAAAAATTTCCAACAATATATCAAATAATTTTCCTTGAGTAGGTTTCCTTTCTTTTTTTCTTTAGACAATAAAGATTTATGTTTGTCCGATTGAATCTTAATATCGTAGTTTTATTTGTTAAAATAACAATCAACGATCTTTAAAGAATAATAATATCCATCTTTGATGGGTGATAAAATTTTTTTTTTTCCATGAATTTTTAATATTTGATTGTCATAAGCATCTTGATTAAGTTTTGGAGTTGAACTTTGCTTCGAGAGATAAATTCTCGTCGCAATGTTATTTTTTTCATCCACAAAATTTAAACTTAAAACTTAAATAACATTAAATTTTTTATCATTTGGACCAACAAATATTGCAAAAATTTTTAATACAATCAAAGCTTATATGTTACCATTTAGGACTTTTAACACAAGTACTTAAACATTAAAATATGATATTTTTAAATAGAGTTTTAATCGCATTTTAGGGATGACAATAGAGCGGAATGGGACAGATATTGCTAAATCCACTACCTCTCTACAATTGGCACGCTCTACTCTACTAACCGCCCTGCTCAATTATAGATGTATAATCTTAAAAATCACTACCATCTCTATGGATGTTGGATGCATCCTTTTCCGCCTTGCCCCACCCTTCCTTGTTTCGCTTCAATTTAATTTCTATTACTTATATTTAATATTTTCATTTTTTTAAAATCAAGTAAATATTTAAATATAATTCTTCAAAAAAATATTTAAACATAAAATATATGATTTTTTTATATTACATTATTACATTTTCCTTTTTAATAGTTTATACATACAAAAATAAAATGGTAATTTTATATAATAGAACGTGTCGGGGCGAGACAAGCAATTATCATAACTGCTTCATACCTACTATCTAAAAAAAAAAAATTTACCCCATCCCACTTTACATCCATTTTTCAAACAAAAAAATTCACTCTATTCAAAACGAATCGATTCATAACCTACCAAACAATTTGAATTTTGTTATCTCTAATTTAAATATTAAGATTCCCATCAAATGAGATGTCACGCACGAGTTATCAAACCATTAGTTTTGAGGTGCAACATTAATAGTTGTTTTCATAATAAAAGTGTTTATAAATAAAGTTGGATAAGTTCAAAATAATATATATCTGATTTATCGTTTTCAAAATATATTGTATTATAAAAAAATACTTAAATATTAAAAAAATAATTTTTATTGATTAAATTAGATTTTAAACTAATAATACGAAGCAACAACGATAGAATGTCTAAGGTTCAAAATATCAAAATATTTAGCAAAAGTGGAGTCATAGCTCCTATGATTCATGTTGATAATAGATTTAAACTTCACTTTCTTTCTATACAAACATGTCGACATTTTTATTACCTTCTCAATAAACATAAATAATTTATCAATATAGAATATCACTTAGAAATAAAAGTAACAACAGCTAATAGCCATAACATCCAATTAAAATGGTAATTTGCATCTGTTTATATTTGATAAAATTTATTAATCTTGTTAGAAATTGTTTGACCCAAATTCTTTTACTTGTTAGTACAAGTTGAATCCATATTGAACGGGGTTTGATTAGAACAGAGTTTTTTAACCCTTATACAGATGTTATCGAAATTCTTCTTGTATCATTCGTTTTTTAATATTAGTGAATTTCTTCTCATCTGTCAATGATTTTTTCCCAAAAGAATTTTCACGTAAAATCTTTATGTTCTTATTTTTTTTTCTTATTACTTTGCGATTATTCTACCGTTATAATCAACTATTATTATTACAATTACTAAGGCTATAATTTATTAACTTTGTTTTCACCTTTTTAATAATTATTATTTTTAAGACGAAGACTTATTTTTGTATAAATAATTAGTTGATGAAGGATAAGCTTAAGGCCATCATCGGCTGACACCTTCTTCATCATTTCTTCCTTTTTGCACAACCTTTTTCTTTTCTCTTAAAAAAAGATTTGACATTTTATTTCCTTGTTATCATTCATTAGCCAATATTGATTAATTTAAAAGCTCGTTAAAAAAAATAAAGTAAATTTAAGAAAATTGAGAAACGATTACAAAGTTATTTTTTTCCTTAAATTATTATTTATTATATAAAAATATGAATATATATTATTTTATATAGTCTAAAATTTTCATGCAATATAAATTGGTTAATTAATTGGTGAGTGGTGCGAATTTGAGTAAGAATGAGAAGCACGTTATTAATTAATTTACATTTGCTAACGTACTTAGGTTAAGGCCTTCCACTTACAATTGTGGATAATAAATTAAGGAGTTTTATTTATTTCAAGAAAAAAATATTTACTTTCCTTCATTTTATTTGTTGGGCGCAAAGCAAAATTTCGTCATCAACAATGTCTTTTTATGTTAGGTGAATTTGGACGTAAATAATTATATTTGTAATTATAAAAAAAATTATTATTTTCTTAGACCTTTTTATCTCACACTATGTAATTTTATCTTAGAAAATAGAAATTAAGAAAAATTAAAAGTTATTATGCATATTTTTTTCGAATAATCTCATTATTGGTTTTAACCATATCTGCTCCTTTTGACACAATACTTAGAATTACCCATAGCCCCTCTCCAATCTATAAATAGGAGGATAATGCGCTTCAGCACACTTGAATTCATGTCCTCTTGCATTGGCAACAATGTCCATACCAATTGAGTAAATCCTCAATCGACAGTTATTATGCTTAATTACTCATGTAATTCCTTAAAAAAATTCTCAACTTCTATAAGAATTAAAGAATGTAATTCGGATATTTTAATTACACTTATTTAAAAAAACCTTACAAATTATAATAGTTACTCAAACACACTTGATGTGTAATTTTCTGAAACTAACTAAAAATACGAAAAAGGCAAGTGCACCTATCGATAAATAGTATAACTACGGTTAGTAAAGATATCGTATCCACGAGTACTAAAAGTATTAGTAATTACAATTTTCCTATTATTTAGCTGACATATTGGAGTGATTGTTTTAAACAAAGATTTACTAAATTAATTTAACTAAAGAACTCAACAAAGAATGAGTTAGGAAAATAATAGAATAATAACCAATGAGAGAAACAATATCCAAGAAAGAATTCATCTATTATTATGAATCTAATTTAAATGATTCATTCACTTGATATATTGATCCGTAGAAATCCCTAAATTATGCTGATATCTATTTTGAGAGTAAGAGCTAATGACTTTAGGTTGATTAATTGAAATTTTCTTTCTAATTAAAACCCCTATTGTCGCATTAACTCGACCTATGGATTCCCCTATTAGATTTGTCTCTAATTCGGTAGATTTATGTCATCCTATTTTTAGGATTGCATGTAACTCCACTCAATTATGCTAGATCTACTCTTAAACAAGAACTTTTCCTCCTCTAATTTAAGCACATTAAACATGAATTAATGACCCAGAAATATTAAAACAAGAGATAAACACACATAACTGAGAACAAGAATCAAGTATTTATCGTGTAAAATAGAAATCAAATAATAAAACTCATCATAGGGTTCATCATCTCTAGGTATCTAGGGAATTAGTTCATTATTGTGAATAAAAACATCTCAAAGTCAGAATAACCACAAGAAATAAAGAAACTCATAAAAACTTCAAGAGAAATTAAAAGGAGGTCTTCAATCTTGATGGAAATCCGCTTCAGAGTTGGCTCTAATGGTGTTCTTCAAGTTGTTTTCTTCAATATTCTCTGTTGGCTCCCTATTCTCTTATTCTATTTGGTATTTATAGACTTTAGAATGCCTAGAAAGCCTAAAAATTGAGTTTTTCCGCATGTTTGGGATGCGAGTCACGAAATCAACACAGTCTGGCACATGGCTGTGCGTCTAGCCCGTGTGGCTCACACGATCGTGTGTCCAGCCCGTGTGGGAAGGCCCAGCCTGTGTGGCTCCTGAAATCTGCTCTATTTGTCTGATTTTCGCTTGTTTTCCACTCCTTTTGCTCCCAATTGCTCTCCTAAGTATAGAAACATGAATTTAAAGGACTAAGGGAATCAGTTCACCAATTTGCATGAATAATCATCCAAAAACTCATTAAAAATGAGACTAAAATATGTTACTTTTATCACTTATCAAATATCCCCACACTTAAGCATTTGCTTGTCCTCAGGCAAAATTCTCAACCCACATTAAAGTTAACCTTTCTCAATTTATTATTTTCATCAATAATATCTCAAAATAATTCACAAACAACCATGCATTAGCAATTCAACTAAAAGGACACTAAAGATTCAAACAATCTAAGCCAAAATTTTAAAGCACGAAAACATAGGTGTCTCCTCTTATTTAAGTAATTACCTTTAATTCAAAATCAAGAAGAATAATCCTCACTAAAGATTCACTCAAAACACTCAAAGTGTTTAAGATTCAAGAAATATGCACTCAACAGTCGAACAAGCAATGTCATTACCATAGGCTTGCTTGAAAATCAGATCTCCACCACTATAAAATGATATGCCACACAAATCAAGAGGTCTTTAAGAGGTTGTAATGGTGCCTAGGTTAAAGGTATGGAAAAAGGCCAGAAAATTTAGTTATAATTGAAATCGAGTTGATAAATTACCAAACTAGAAAAAATAATCAAATGCTAAATTAAAAGAAAGTGCATCAATTAAGACCAAACAAGAAAAGAAACGAGCTTCTCAATCAAAATATGCAACTAATTATTCAAGCTTAATTAATAAAAAAAATTAAATAAATTTTTTTGATTTTTTAAGCTAAGAATAAGATTAGATTCAGCAACACAAACAAAGGAACAAAGTTAGAAAACTAACCAAATCAAATCTCGATAAGAAGTTAGTCAATAAAATGGGAAAGACTCAAAACGAAAATATGGGTTATCAGTTAACATTAACGGGTTAATCAAGAAAAGGTGTGATAGGCTCAATGGGGTTCACTAAAGGTTAATTCAATAGGTAGACCTTTTAAAGGTTAAGTGGGTTAAAACCTAAGTGCCTCTATCATCTCAGTATATCAAATCAAATGTGTGGTCTTTACATGCATAATCGAAGCAAGTTTTAAAATAACAAATCAAGTTGACACACTCATAACCAATAATAAAATGAGCATGAAAAATGTATGCTCTATAGGCTCAAAGTCTCACAAAAAAAATCATGTTTTGCTGTCAAACTCGCAAATTTAAAACTTTAAGATAATACCCCAATTCAGGGAAACAACCTAAAATATTTAATTTTTGAAAAAAAAACTTATCATGCTTGACTCTCTCATGTCTTAAAGTTTAAATCAACCAATGCACAACTATTTACAAATTATTCCAAAACAACATCAATAAAAATCCCAAATCGAAAACAATTCACTCTAATAAAAGTATGAGAAAATTACTTAATCACAATAAAAATTTTGAGATTTTCTAATAATTATATAAATAACCTCCCTACACTTAAGATGTACATTATCCTCAATGTACAAACAAAAATAAGCATAAAATCTTAAGAGAAGGAGAAAACTGAAATTGCTCTGAATATAGATGAAATCGTTAAAATAGTGAAACCCGGAATTGTAGGCAAATTTAAATGTAGTGCATGGTGCCGAGCAAACTAATAAGAAAATAAATACAAATAATGAAAAAGATTAAGAGGTTGCAAACTCAAATAAAAATTACCATTAAAATAAAAATAAAGACATAGTTCGAAAGAAGTCTAAGAAAATAAAAACCAAAGAACTAAAAATAAAAAGAAAATTAAAGAGAAAAATAACACTAAAAAGAAAATTAAGAAAGCATATAAATAAAATATATGAACAATCGTCATCATGAGATGCGTCAGGATCGGGAGGCGCAGGCGCAGTGGAAGAAATGTGGAGATGCTGATAGATCTGCTGCAAAGTCGTATCAATGTTGTCGAATTGCTCAAAATGGTGCTGCTCGAACGGGGTGAATCACTCGAAAAGGTCTGCGAGGGTAGCAGCAACAGTAGGATGACTCGAAAGTGGATGATGAGGTGGATCCTCGTGGTGGAAAGAGACATCATCAATGAAGTTCCCATGCTCATCTTGAGGGTCAGAATGAGATAATCAGTATCGAGGAGGATCCACTTTACACAGTCGCTCGATCATCCTCATATGACTCATACTCGATAGCCCATACAGGGTCATTTATCCAACTAGTGTAAATGAGATGGACTACTCTGGTGTATTGAGGAGGTCGAAATGTCATTGTGAGGCGAGTCACGTAAAGGTCTAAGCAGATAGGACCCTTCCTATTACGCTCTGTCTGATGGTAGCAAGTAAGGACGATGAAGTAAGCAAGGTCAATGATGTGCCCCGTCGCCATGTTCCACAAAAAATAAGCTTTGAATGTATCAATGGCCCCGGTGCTCTCCCTTTAACCGGTCAACGTGTGAGCCAATATGACATGGATATAGCGCAAAGCCGAAAGTAGTGAAGTCGGCTTTGACCGACTCAGGTCATAGGGCATCGTGCTGGCAGTCAGCTCTGTCCAGCATAAAGATAACGAGTACTGGATGTGTCGGTATAAAGTGAGGAATCCTTTGGCACTCATGAACTCCTCAGTAGAGAGTCCTAAGATAGCTCCAAAGTCTGAGATGCTCAGATGACTCATCGTACTGTCGAGCCTAAAAGAGATAGTGCGTGGCTTATCGTGGCTCGACATCATGTGCTGTAAAAGGAATGTCAAATAGAACTCAAGGGTAGGGTAAGCTCCGAATAGGTTGGCTCAATAATGGAGAAGAAACGATCTCAAGGAGCTGTATCAATCAATGCGCGAACTCTATCAGCTAAAATCTGCTCCAAAGCCGCCCAATCAATACATCGACCTAATCCTTGTGGCTGCTGTTGGAGATGCTAATAAAGGTCCTCTTGAGGACCCAGTGAAAATTGTAGACACGGATGGCGTGCATAGGTAGAAAGGCTCGGCGATGAGGTCGCACCTGGAGTCTTTCACTTTTCGAAGCGAGGATGGCGACCTTAGATTTATCGTGTGTGTTTGTCATGGTGTACCTGAAAAAATCAAATAACTAATATTAGAAAAGCAATAAAATAAGTATCACCAATTAAGCAAACTGAGAGGTCGATGAATCAACGTCCAAATTAAAATAGGTCACTAATAATCCTTGCATGATGAACATCACAATCAAGCTACCCAAATAGAAAATATACGCCTAAAACAATATGTACTAAAACCAATCATGCAAAAACTAGTTATTAAATCTACTAAGCATGCAAACTAATCATAAGAGGAAGAAAAACAATAGTAAGAAGAACAATAAGAATAAGCTTAGTTGAATGCTAACAATAATAAATTAAAAATGAGTAGAAGACAAATGATAAAAAAAATTTAATAATCAAGCTAAATAAAATAAATAATAATATAAGATAAATAATAAGAAGAATAAATATTAAAAATAAAATAAAATAAAGAAAAAATAAAATAAAATAATAAATAGATAAATAGATAAATAGGGTAAATGGGGAGGAAACCGACGGAGGAGTGGTGACTGGAGTTACGAAGGGGTGGTGGGCATGAGGAGGGGTGCGAGGAACGAACGCAACAAAAAGGGAGAGGAGCAGGTGGTGGTCGACGGTGATGGGAAGGGGTTGGTCACGGTGGTTCAGCATGGGGGAAGGGTGGGATGTTCGACGAGGAAGAAAGGGAAAGGGAGTGGGAGAGGTGGAAGGGGTAAATCTCTGTGGGGCAGCGACGAGTGTTAGTGTGGAGGGGAGTGAGAGAAAAAGAGGTTGAGGACGTTGGTGGTCGGAATGGGAGGGTCGACGTGGGTAAAAGCAGACCGGTGGTGTGTGGGCTTTGGGATAGGAAAAAGACAGAATCAAAATAAGGGTTAGGGTTTTAAAGGGGGGCATGATTGTGTTTAGGCCCGTGTTGGGCCACACGGTCGTGTTACACGTTCACGTGTAATTCAAAATTTAAGCCCAATCTTCACACGGCCTCGGATATGCCCGTGTGTCCAGGCCGTATGTGATCATCCTTCGCTTCTTCCATGCCCGTGTGATAGGTCATGTTTTACACATGAGTGTGTCTATGGCTCATGTAATTTACTGTCTCAACATTAAGATTGAAAAATTAACTCCAGTATACACACAACCTAGGACATGCCCATGTGTCCAGCCCGTGTGAGCCACATGGCCGTGTTGCCAAGCTGTATGGACCCCTCAAGTCGTGTAACAATCGAATTTGGAAAAATTAAGTCCCACGGCTCACACAACCTAGGACACACCCGTGTGTTCAGGCCATGTGGTCTACACGACCATGTCTTCACACCATGTAACTCTCTATAGAATACCCCACTATGCACATGGCTTGGGACACGCCCGTGTGTCCAGGCTGTGTGGTTCAAAAACACATTTTTTAATGTAATTAACTTTAAATTAACATGCAATAAAATTAAAAGAATTAACAAAATGTAAACACTCGGGTTGCCTCCCGAAAAGTTCTTATTTAGAGTCTAAGCTCGACTTACCTTGTATGCGCATGGTGAGGGTGGTTCTCGAAGCTGAAACTCCTCTTTCTCGTTATCAATTTTAATACGAAGATAAGGTCTGAGTTGAGTACTATTTACCTTAAATGTGCCGAACTCAGAATGTGTTACCTCGATTTGTACTATATGGGAAGATGTTCAGTACTATAAATAGGTTGATTGGTTTGACTCAAGCTTCGGAGAGGAGATTCGTGGATTTGATTTGTCTAGCAGTACTTTGTCCCTAACCTTAAATTGGTTCGTTCTCATCACATGCTCATTTTACGTCACTTTGTCTCTTAATCACATTTTTTTGATTTCTCCTCAGCGTGCATTCGTCATTCATCTAGTTCATCGAGTTGCACCATTCGCTCTTCATATGTTGTTTGGTTTCTATCACCTTGATTGAAACATGGCTCCAACACGTTTTCACGAGGGATTTCCTGCAAAGAACATTGAGCCACATGGTTACTAAAATTAACAGAGCATTTAAAATCATCTCGCTCACTAGAGACTCTCACAAAATCACGTGCTTGAAGAGTAATCTTTTCGTCACCTACACAAAGCACAAGTTCACCCATATCAAAATCGATAATAGTTCTAGAAGTGGCTAAAAGGGGTTGACCTAAGATCAAATGTACCTTACTATCCTCATCCATGTCTAACACAACAATGTCAACGAGAAATATGAATTTATCAATTTTCACGAGTACATCCTCAATAATACCTCTAGGATATCTAATAGTTCTATCCGCTAATTGAATACTCATCCTAATGTGTTTGGGTTTCAAAAGACCAAGTTGTTTAAACACTTTATAAGGCATGACATTAATACTAACCCCTAAATTAGCTAAAGCATTTTCAATAGTTAAACTATTAATGAGGCAAGGAATAGTAAAACTTCCTAGATCTTTAAGTTTGTTGGGTATTTTATTTTGGAAAATGGCCAAGTACACTACGTTAAGCTCTACAGTCGACGAGTCATCTAGCTTCCTCTTGTTTGTTAACAGCTCCTTTAAAAATTTGACGTAATTGGGCATCTGTGAAAGAGCTTTAACAAACGGTAAGTTAATGTGTAATTTTTTTAAGAGCTTGATAAACTTACCAAATGGTTTGTTCGTGTGGTTTTTCTTCAATGTTTTTGGATATGGAACTCGAGGTTTGTAATATTTGACAATTGGTTTTTCCTCTTTCTTACCTTCCTCAACCTCATCATTATTCACTACATCTTCTTACCTCGATTTCTATTTAGGTTCAACTAACCCTTTTTCATCTCAAACAGTAATTGCGTGAAGCTGCTCCCTTGGGTTAGTTTCATTATTGCTAGGCAAACTACCTTGTGGTCTTTCCGAGATTAATTTAGCAAGCTGTCCTATTTAATTTTCGAGTCCTTGAATTGATGATTTTTGATTTTTCAGTGTTGCCTCATTATTTTGGATACAAGTTTCTAGCTCAGTGTTTTGGAAACAAGTTTCTAACACTGAGATATATTTTTTCAACATCTCCTCAAGGTTCGATTTCTTCTCTTGTTGATAAGGTTGTTGAAAGCCCGGAGGGGGGATTGTGCTCGTTGATTTCCTTGGCCACCCTAAGAAAAATTGGGATGGTTCCTCTAGCTTGCATTATAGTTATTACTATAAGGGTTATTTTGAGGTCTAGAATTGTTGCCCATATAGTTGACTTGCTCATTCTCTATGCTAGGACCGAAGGGTAAACATTATGAATTATTCATTCTACCTCCATTTGTATCGCATTGCGTCACCAGATTCACCTACGTAGAAAAATATAAACCGTCAGTTTTCTTATTCAATGCTTCTACTTGGGTTGATAACATGGTGACGACATCTAAATTAAAAACATCGGTTGTTTTCATCAACTTTATCCTCATGACTTGGCACTGATAATTATTCAGTGCTATCTTCTCAATAAATTCATGAGCTACATCGGGTGTTTTATTATTCAGTGTTCCACCAGCTGCTGCATCAATTAACTACCTTCTTGAGGGATTCAAACCATTGTAGAAGGTTTGAACTTGTAACCATAAAGGTAACCCATGGTAAGGGCACCGTCTCAATAGGTCCTTGTATCTCTCTCATGCATCATAAAAAGTTTCTAAATTGATCTGAACAAAAGAAGAGATGCCATTCCTCAACTTGGCTATTTTAGCCAGTGGGAAGTACTTCAACATAAATTTCTCGGTCATTTGAGCCCATGTAGTGAAGGAACCTCGTGGTAAAGAATTTAACCATTGTTTTGCTTTGTTCCTCAACAAGAAAGGGACCAACCGTAAGTGAATAGCGTCACCAGTGGCGCCATTAATATTGAAAGTGTCGTAAATCTCTAAGAAATTGGCCAAATGAGTATTTGGGTCTTCATCTTGGAAACCATTGAACTGAACATATAGTTGTACCATTTTGAATAGTGTTCGGCTTCAATTCGAAATTATTTTCAGCAATAGGCGGTCTCACAATACTCGATTTAGCCCCCAATCAGAGTGGGCTTGGCATAATCATACATAGTGCGAGGGGCAGGACACTCAATTACTTGCTGATTATTTTGGTTATCACCCATATCCACAGTAGTATTCTTTTCCTCGTGATCGTCTACTGTACTCTATTGATTTTGCCTAGCTTTTCTAACCTCTTTACGATTTTTGCGAATAGTACTTTAAATCTCACTGTCAAAAAGCAATGGTCCCGACGAGTTTCCTTTAGTCATAAACCAAAAAAACCTGCTAAAAGCAAACAAAAGAAAATTTAAAATGTAAAAATTAAACTAAAAAAAAGTATAAAAATAAAATTAAAAAAAGGGGCTAATTTAATAGAAATAAAAAGTTTTCCTAATATTTTAGTTCCCCGGCAACGACGCTAAAAACTTGATGTGTGTTTTCCCGAAACTAACTAAAAATACGACAAAGGCAAGTGCACCTATCGATAAATAGTATAGCTACGGTGAGTAAAGATATTGTATCCATGAGGACTAAAATTATTAGTAACTACCGTTTTCCTATTATTTAGCCGACAAATAGGAGTGATTGTTTTAAACTAAGATTTACTAAATTAATCTAACTAAAGAACTCAACAGAGAATGAGTCAGGAAAATAATCTAATAATAACCAATGAGAGAAACAATACCCAAGAAAAAATCCACCTAGACTTCATCTATTATTATGAATATGATTTAAACGATTTATTCACTTGGTATCTTGATCCATAAAATCCCTAAATTATGTTGATATCTCTTTCGAGAGTAAGAACAACTGACCTAGGCTGATTAATTAAAATTTCTTTTTAATTAAAACCCCTATTGTCACATTAACTCGATCTGTGGATTCCCCTATTAGATTTGACTCTAATCCGGTAGATTTATGTTATCCTATTTTTAGGATTGCATGCAACTTCACTCAATTGTGCTAGATCTATTTTTAAACAGGGACTTTTCCTCCTCTAATTTAAGCACATTAAACATGAATTAATAACTCGGAATTATTAAAATAAGAGATAAGCACACATAACTGAGAATAAGAATCAAATATTTATCGCGTAAAAAATAAATCAAATAATAGAATTCATGATAGAGTTCATCATCCCTAGGTATCTAGGGAATTAGTTTATAATTGTGAATAAAAACATCTCAAAGTTAGAATAACCACAAGAAATAAAGAAACTTATAAAAACTTCAAGAGAAATTAAAAGGAGGTATTCAATCTTGATGGAAATCCACTTCAGAGTTGGCTCTAATGGTGTTCTTCAAGTTGTTTTCTTCAATATTCTCTGATGGCTCCATATTCTCTTCTTCAATTTGGTATTTATAGACTTTGGAATGCCCAAAAAGCCTAAAAATTGCATTTTTCCGCGTGTTTGGGATGCTAGTCACGAAATTGACATGGTCTGGCACATGGCCGTGTGTCTAGCCTGTGTGACACCTGAAATCTGCTCTATTTGTCCGATTTTCACTCGTTGTCTGCTCCTTTTGCTCCCAAATGCTCTCATAAGTATAGAAACATGATTTTAAAGGATTAGGAGCATAAAATTCACCAATTTGCATGAATAATCATCCAAAAACACATTAAGAACAAGGTTAAAGTATGTTACTTTTATCACTTATCAACGCTTCACATGTAATTACAAATAATTATATTCAAATTTAATTACTAAATAACCAACAACATAAAGGAACTATTATTTTTAAGCCCAAGCCCATATTTGTAAAAAGATTACCCAAGCCCATTATTTTTAATTTAATATTTAATAGTTTATATATTTTTAATTTATTGAATTTTTTATATAGTTATTTTAACATTATTTTAATGTTTACATTAGAGTAGTATTATATATTTAGTATAGGTTTGTTTTTTAATGTGTTATAAATTACATGATATATAAAAATAACATAATATAAAGTATTAAGGAACTTGAATGTTCAAGCCCGAGCCCCACCCATATTTTAAACGTGCCTAATTTTTTTGTCCAAGCCCATTTTTGGGGCCTAATTTTTTACCCAAACCCTCTCAAATTTTGGGCGATCCTTCGGGCCTAAATGGGTAGCCCGAACCATAAATAGGTCTAGTCCAATCCCACCATAAAAGTTATATCTGAGAAACCATGGAAAACAAAAAATGTCTATCTAAATCCTAATCTATCCACGTACAAACAAATATATAAACAAGCTTGTGAAATTGAAAAGAAAAAAAGAAGAAGAGAAAACTACTGTAAAATCGTATATGTTGGGGAAGCTGCTGTCACTCGTTCTATGTACCATTATAACAAATCTGGTTTTTTTTTTACTTGGGCCATCATTTTGGGCCTTATATAGGTTTCAATTGGGCTGAGTTTGATCTATTTAATTATGACATGTTTGATAAAACAATAGCATGGGTCGACTAGAGGTCTTAGTCACCCAATCAACTTCCTTAAGGTGGTTTGATAATGTAACATCCTATACCCAGTCCAGTCAACAGACCTGAGCTATAGGATGCTACAACAGTAAAAGTGATGTTTGGAATGTTAGGATTATTTGGTATTTATTTCACTAAAGTTTTTAAATTTTAATGACGCTTTACTTAATATAACTAAAAGTGAACCACAATTTTAAAATTGATATTCTATAAGGTTTTCCGTTGCAAAATTAATTGAAAATTTCTAAGATATTTTATCTCATCAATAAGGCAAATAAGTTAAATATGTTTTGGTAAATTTACAAATATGACTTTCTTTAACGTACTAACGGGTTTCAAAAAAATATAATAAATTGGTTCGTTTTCAAGAAGTTGGATTTTCTTTAAGTGGAAGTGAATTTTCTCTCAAAAATTAAGTGTTTCTGTTTTCACGTACGATGTAACCTCCACAATCTGACCGTAACGTCTAGGCCAGATTTAGAGTGTTACAATTGATGGTATCAGAGCCAGGTTACAAAATTCGACTGTGTATTTTTTGGTCCAAAATATTTTAAGAAATAAAATTTTGTTTTAATTGGAATTTTATTGAAATAATCTTCGAATTTTTGGATAAATGAAACTGAGACTCCGACACCAATCCAAATAAGAACTCTAAACTTTAACTATGCTTCAGAGGAACTTTGCATGTGATACTTTAGAATAAGTAATGGCCTTTAGAGACTGTAATGTAGTAAAACACTCTTTATAAACTGATAAGTATTCCGATAAAACTTTAAGGTGAAGGTTTAAAATCTGAACTGATTCATAAAATTTGAAAATTATAGATAAAACAATGAGCACTCATGGTTCTTATGGACGTGGTACCCGTGGGCACGGTGGTCCTCATCGGGGGGCTCGAGTTGAGCCTTCTTCGATAGGCAATATGCCCCAATTAGATACGAGTGAGATCAGAGGAACTCCGATTCGCGAGATTAAGTCTGCACTTTGAACTGCTGTGGATAACGACCGTCCCAAGTAATGTTGATGGTTTTTGAGAGGGTTACTAGGACCTATAATTAGATCAGGGAGTCGAGGGTCAATTATTGAGTAACTTTGATCTAATGGAGTTGAGGTGTTTAGAGGCGTTGCTGGTGTCGCCCCGACTGTACCTAAGTATTGGTTGATTGCCACATAAAGGATAATGAAGGATTTAGACTGCACCCCCGAGTAGGAACTGAGGGCTTCAATATCTTTGCTTCCTGATAAGGCGTACAAGTGATTGATGATTAAGAAGAGTGCTTAGCTTGATCAGTTAACTTGGGATTTATTGAGGAGTGCTTTCCAAAATAAGTGTGTCGAGGCCCATAGACGCGAGTTTATAGGATTGACTAAAGGGAATAGATCGGTGGCCGAGTATGAGGCCATGTTTTTGAAATTAAATAGGTATGCTCAAGGGCTGGTTTCTACTAATTATGATAAGAGTGTGCACTTTGAGGAGGGCTTGATGTATGACCTCAAGGTTTTGATAACTCCTTAGAGGGAGTGAATTTTTAAGGCTTTGGTGGACAAGGTAAAGATTGTTGAGGAGGTTAAGCCCATTGAGCGGAAGAAGAGAGAGAGAGAGGGAAAAAATTAGAACAAGAATAAGAGGGATCTGGGTCCTTTTAGTTATTCTTAACGGCCCATGAAACGGGCCAGGTATGAGAGACCTCCACAGGCAGAGCCAACCATCAAAATTGAGCCGGTTGCTAGAACTGAGTAGGTTCATATTTGTGGGTATTGTAATAGGTGCCATTCAGGCGAGTGTTGGAGGAGGACTGTGGATTGCTTTAGGTGCAGAGCAATGGGGCACAAGATTAGTGAGTGTCCCCTTATGGTTCAGCTAGGATGGACTCCGGTTCAGGGCCAGATTCTGCTTTAGAGGGTTGATCAGAAACCTGCTAAGGGTCGTGGTCAGATGAGAAGTGGTAATGGTAGTGGGCGTGTGCAACACCCATAACCCCTCTCAGTCATGGATTAGGGTTACAAGTATTGCAGAACAATTAAAAAAAATATTATTACTTTCGTTCAACATCATAAACAGAACTTAAACCATACATACATACACATATCATCCTTAAGTAGAGCCCACAAGGCCCGAAATATACTTTAGAAATAAATCGAGACCACTTTGAAATCCTTTGAAAAGTCCAAGAAAAATTCATAAAAATTTGAAAACAAGGGGTCACATGCCGTATAGCCAGGCTGTGTGCCTCACACGGCTGAGACACAGGTCTGTGTCTTAGACTGTGCAGTAATCGAAATAGGAACACACGACCGTGTCCCAGCCCATGTCCTTGCCTATGTAACATTCGAATTAGAGACACACGACCGTATCACAGCCCGTTTAACTCACTAAGTAGGGTCACATGACCTTGTCACAGGCCCATGTGCTAGCCCGTGTAACTCTTGAAATAGCCCCACACACTTGTGTAGTAGGCTGTGTGATACTTGAATTGCACCCTAAGCACTCTACAGACAACACACTGGCGTGTAGCCAAGTTGTGTGTCTCACACGGCCAAGGTACACGCCCGTGTGGACCCAAAATGTACCTTAAACAACAAGTTTACCATTTCCTACTTGCTTGGATATTAAAAAACTCCAAAACCAATCATTTAACCTATTCAAAATACGATCAAACATTCTCAAAACATGCTAAAACAGTCATCTTAGGTGCCTCAGCAATGTACCCTATTGGTACCACACTTTATATCATCAAAACATATCAACAATGCATCATTCAAATCAAGATTTTAAGCATGCCAAAAATCACTCAATTTAGCCTAACATCTAGCTACCTAAAACATCAAGTTTAGAGTTCACACGCACATACCAAACTTATGGCTTCAAACACAAACATATACTTATATACCCAAATCATCATTATACTTATAACTTAGTTTACATACTATTCACAATAGTTTACATACTATTCACAAAATAACTAACAACCAAGACATCCTAGGTACATGCCATTACAAAATTAAACATCACCACACTTGAGATTGGGGTTGTTTTTGGATGCTGAGTCGACAATCAAAAGAGAAGTACCTAACCTACGAACGGAAAAAAAACCGCATGCTGAGTAAAAATCAGTGATATTTCTGTAATCTGAATTTTCAAAGACATACTGAAACATGAATGCTTAAATTGAATTATACAATCACATCATTATCTAAGCATACAACTACAAGATATCATCATCTCAATTTCATACAATTTACTACATCATTTCATATTGTACTCAATTTTCACATTTTTTCATACTTGATTTGGTTTAACAAATATCTCAATTCATATCACTTGCTATATAAATAGCTTTCATAAATCATTCAAAAATTCATTTACATAATGGTACAAACCAATTCATATTCAATCCATGAGTGCATCACTCATATATTTCATTTATGAACACACCACATTTCACATTTCAATTTTCAATCCACTTTCCAATTTCCAATTCACATACTTTGTCATTTCAATATCAATTACAAAACTTTATTATTTAATTACCCCTATTAACACGACTCGGACTCGGACGTATATAAGGATCCAACCAACACACCAGTTTGGTATCCAGTGCCTCATCGGATAAATCCGAAGTAATAACTATGCCCAGTGCTATACAAATTGACACCTAGTGTCTCATCGGTTAAACCGAAGAAAATTGACACCCAGTGCCTTATCAACTCGAAGTCGAAGAAATCCTTGAACTCTTTCTATCCTATGACATGCTATCTATATCCGACTTAGCCCAAAATAGTTTATAGGGTTCCATTTCTCTTACAAATACATCCAATGGTCAATTCTCATATTTACACATTATTACATTTAAATACATACTCATTTCAAACTCATATATTTAATACATTCATAATATATATACCAAATCACTCCATTTCAATCAACTATAATTTCAGTTCATTCTCAAAGTACTAAAGTACTCACCTCAACTACTTACCATATGTAATAATTCAAAATACAATAATTTACAACTAGGTTCAGATTATAGAAACACAAACCATGGATTCCGAGATATTCGACATCGATTTTATCCTTCCCTTATTTGGTTGAGGATTCTAGTGCGACATTAGCTACGGAATTAAGACAATTAAAATACATTAATACTACACAATTCAATTCCACATTGAATATTTCAATTTTTACACAATATTTTCTTAAATTTTAATTTAGTCCCTAAACTAAGGTTAGAGATGATATGGAGGTTGTAATGGTTGGCGAAAGTCGAGATTATCTATCTAATGTGATCTCCACTTTAATAGTTGAAAAGCTAATCTGTAAGGGTTATGATGTATATTTGACGTATGTGCATGATACAAGTAGTATGGGTTCGACTGTGGAAGAGATTCGCATTGTTAGGGATTTTTCGGATGTCTTTCTTGAGAAGTTGTCGGGATTACCTCTAGATAGAGAGGTTGAGTTTGGAATTGAGTTATTACCAGGGACAACTCCAGTGTCCATCGCTCCATATCAGATGGTATCAAAGGAGCAGAAAGAACTTAAGTTGCAGCTTCAGAAAATTTTGGACATAGGGTTCATTCAGCCTAATGTGTCCCCATGAGGAGCACTAGTTCTTTTTGTTAAGAAAAATGATGGTTTTATGAGGATGTGTGTGGATTATCGTTAGTTGAAAAAATTGACGATAAAGAATAAGTACCCACTTTTGAGGATTGATGACATATTCGATCAGTTTTGTAGGGCCTGTGTTTTCCAAAATTGATCTTTATTCTGGGCATCACCAATTGAATGTTAAGGAGATCGATGTGCATAAGACTACTTTTAGGACTTGTTACGGACATTACGAGTTCCTTGTCATGCCCTTTGGTTTGACTAATGCTTCAGCAGCGTTCATGGATCTCATGAACCGATTTTTCAGCCATATTTGGACCAATTCATCATAGTGCTTATCGACAACATTTTGGTATATTCTAAGACCGAAGATGAGCATGATAAGAATCTTCGAACAGTTCTTCTGATTCTTTGTGAAAAGGAACTGTATGCTAAATTAAGTAAATATGAGTTCTGGTTGGGTGAGGTTATGTTTTTGAGGCATGTGGTTTCTGCTAAGAGTATCCGAGTGGATCCTAAGAAGATAGAGGCTATTTTGGATTGGAAACAACCTAGAAATGTGACTGAGCTTCGAAGTTTCCTGGGTTTGACGGGATACTATCAGAGATTTGTTAAGGGATTTTCTTTGATAGCAACACCTTTGACTAAGTTGCTACGTAAGAATGCTCCTTTTGTTTGGGTTGTTGAGCAGCAATCAAGCTTTGAGAAGCTCAAATCAGTTTTGTCTCAGGCGCTTATTTTGATTCAACCTAAACCTGGAAAGGTGTTCGTTGTTTATAGTGATGTGTTGCATACCGGTTTGGGTTGTGTATTGGTGCAAGAGGGTAAAATGGTTGCTTATGCATCTAGACAACTTAAGGGTAATTATCCAACTCATGACCTCGAGCTTGCTACGATTGTTTTTGCATTAAAGATTTGGAGGCACTATCTATATGGTGAGAGATGCATCATTTACACCGATCATCAAAGTCTTAAGTACCTCCTCACTTAGAAGGAGTTGAATCTTAGCGTTATTAGATTGATTTGCTTAAGGATTATGATTGTTTGATTGAGTATCATCCTGGTAATGCTAATATGCTGGTCGATGCTCTTAGTCGAAGATCTATGACTAATCTGAGGGTGATGTTTGCTCGCCTAAGTTTGTTTGAAGATGGTGGGATTTTGGCCAAGTTACAGCTTAAGCCATCTTGGTTCGATGAGATCAAGAGTAAACAACTTTTGGATGAGTCTTTGATTTGTTGGGTTCAGTAGATGAATGAGGGTAAGAATTCGGATTTTGGGTATAATGATAATGGTATTTTGTGTTTTTAATGTTGTATCTGTATGCCTAAGGATGTGGATATGAGATAGTCTGTTATGCGGGAGGTGCATAGTAGCTCTTATGCTATGCATCCCGGCGGTAATAAGATGTATCATGATCTCTGTGACTTATATTGGTGGCCTGGGCTGAAGCTTGAGGTAACCGATTTTGTGTCCCAATGCTTGACGTGTAGCAGGTTAAAATTGAACACCAACTTTCTTTTGGATTGCTTCAACCCGTTAAGATCCCATTATGGAAATGAGAATGAGTAACTATGTATTTCGTTAGTGGGTTGCCCTTGGCACCCACTAAGAAGGATTCGATCTAGGTTATTGTGGATCGGTTAACTAAGTCTACTCACTTCATTTCATTTAGGACCGATTACTCCTTGCAGGAGTTGGCGAAACTTCATGTTTCTAAGATTGTTAGACTTCATGGGGATCTAGTGTCTATCATTTCAGATCGGGATCCTCGTTTTACTTCACGTTTTTGGCGGAAGTTACATGAACCTTTGGGTACGCGATTGGATTTTAGGTGGGGGTTTTGCTAGTATTTACTTTCGTTCTTGGTTGTGACAAACATTCTTGTGTTTTGGTTAAGAGAAGGAATCGGAGATCAACATCCTCCAACGAAGTAGGTGTAACGACCCGATAGTTAGGGGTGTCAGAAAGTGTATTTCTAGGACTCCATTTCTACAAATCGGACCCGTAAATATTTAATAAAAATATTTACGAAGTCATATTGGAGGCGAATTAAATTTTTAGTAAGCAATTTTCTTAAATTAAGAGTTATTAAGGTACATGGACTAAATCGCATAAGTTTTAAAAGTTAGATTATAGATTGAAATAAATAAAATGGACTAAAGTAGCAATTATACCATTCAATAAATGGTTATGTATATGTGGCCAGTCATGGGTTAAATAATATGCATGTAATAGTGATGTTAATAATAATATTAATAATGATGATAAATTAAATAAAAATAAAGTAAAAGAAATAAGAAAGTGGGAAGGAATAGAGTGAAGGCATGCAAATTAAAAGAAAAGAAAGAAAGAAGAGAAGAAGCAACCAACAACATTAAAGGTTTCTAACTTTCCAACTTCAATTGGTTAGTCAATTTAGTCCATTTTCTTGTAATTTTTATGTTTTTGGAAGCCCGATACTTAGAGGTAACTGACCCATGTTATAACTGTTAGTATTGTTTAAGATTTTAGATGCTATCATTATTGAATAGTTTAAGTACTAGGGGTTAAATTGATAGATTTTTTTAAGTTAGAAGTGGAAAAGGATTAAGTTGTAGTATTAATTGTTAATTTTGAGTAATAGGGACTAAATTGTAAGAAATTCAAAATTAAAGGGTAGAATTGAAGATAGGGAGCCAAATTTAGCTTAGAGTGAAATTAGTATAAAAATATAAAGTTAAATGTGGAGATTAAAATTAGTCTCGGTTTAAGGACTAAATTGAGTAATAAACAAAATATAATAGAAAATTAAAATTCTTGTGAATTGAGTGGTATGTTATTAATTTATTTAAATTATTTTTTTCTGTAGCAAATTTCATTCCAAAATCCTGGAGTAAAAAGTAGAAAGACAATGTCGACGTCAAGTAGCTCAGAATATATGGTTTGTTGTTCTATAATCATGTACTAGAACATGTGGAATCTAGTGGATGTGAATAAAGAATGAGGAAAATTATATTATTGAATTGAAACACATGTTCATAACATTACTTGTTGCATTCTTACATTTCAATTACTCATATCAAGTTTAAATTATTCAGATTATAGAAATAGCACCGAGTTATACTCAACGTACGATTTTTTTTCCGTACACAGGTTAGGTACATTTCAGCCTCCCGTCGACTTAACATCCAACAACGAATCCCAGACTCAAGTGTGGTGATGTTTAAATTTGTAATGGCACGTACCTAGGAGGTCTTTTGGTTGATGTTGTTGATAATGTGATAATATTTTTTGGTTATTTGTATATATTGTTGTGGTTGAGGCTATGTTTTGGTATGATAGCCTAGCTTAATGTGTTGATATATGTTTTAGCTTAAATCTAGGTAGCCTAAGTAGCTAAAGGTTAGTTCAATTTTGGCAAATTTGGTATGAATGAAGTTTTAAATGATTAGTGCTTTGTTAATATGTTGAAGATATAAAATGTGATATCAATGAGGGTACATTGGTTAGGCACTTAGAATGGTTGTTTTGGCTTGTTTGGAGCATGTTTAATTGTGTTTTGAATAGGTTAAATGACTGGTGAATTGGTTGCCTAGTGTTCAAGTAAACACTATTTGGTAAACTTGAGTTTTAAGGTACATTTAGGTACACACGGCCTGGGACACGGTCTGTCACACGGCCGTGTGTCACACACAGGCAACACACACGGATGTATGCCCTAAACATGTTGTAAAGTAGTATAGGAGTAGTTTCCACACGGCTGTGTGAGATTAATTCGAGAGGTACACGGTCTAGGCACATGAGCGTGTAGGATAGCCACATGCCCATGTCAAGCCACACGGTCTAGCACATAGCCTGCGACACGGCTGTGTGACCCAAGTCAGTGATTACACGGGCAGAGACACAGGTTGGGACACGGCGTGTGGCCCCTGTTTTTGGTAATTTTTTAGAGTTTCCCTAAACTTTTAGAATTTTTTTGAATTAGTCCTTCTCTATTTATAGGCTATTTTTAGGGTCCCATAGACTCGTATTAAGGATTGTAATAGTGATTTTTACTCTGACTTAGAATGATATAGCAAACCTAAGCTAAATGAAGTAGGTCATTCTACTAATATATTCAAAGTTAGTAGTCGGAGTATGGTCCAATACTCTGATGCTAATAATTGGAATAGTTTTGTTATGTATCCAACTTCTAGCTTTCAAGAGGGGATAAATATTGTTAAGAGTGTAGATAGTGGAAGACCAAGTTTTGCATTGCATAGCATGATTCATTATTCAATTGTGTGAGACTCTACTATGAAAGTATTAGATTGTCATGATCTACCCCTGTATAATAAATGATAATAGTTAGCTTGCACCATTGCTTATGATGTAATTAAATCTTTTAATTTTTTAGTAATGCTAGTGACCCTAATCCCATGATCGAGAAGGGTTAGGGGTGTTACAGTAGGTGTTGTTTTGATGCTATTCTCTGATAGGTAAGCGTTCGTTTTTAATTTGGGGGTTGCAATTTCTGGTAATTATATACTATTTTAGAGGAATATTTTGTGGTTAATTCGCATGTATTATAGGTAAATTGTAGGATTTGTGAGTTCTCAATAGTGTGTTTAATCAGTTACGCAATTAGGTGTGTGAAATCAACCTCGAAACTCGATTGAGCCTCAATCATGAAACTGGGCTATTTTTCAAAATTGCGTAGCATCACACAGCCGTGCGTGCAGGCCGTATGGCTAACTGTGTGTCGCCACACGACCATGTGTGTTTAAGCAGGCCGTGGGGGTAGGTCGTGTGTGGCACATGATAACTCTTGAAGAGAGTTATATTGTATGCCTTTGGACCTAGTTAATTACCTGTACTTTAGTACATCTAGTTGCATTTTAGGACATTTCATTAGTATTTTTAGTATTGCTTTAGAACTTTGGCTACGTTTAAATATTAGGTGCTTTTAATTGCTCGTGGAAGGGCTATGTTTTGTGGTATTTACAGGTGCAGGATGAGGAACAAAAAATAAAGGAGTGAAGTTTTGTCGGGGAAAAAGGGTGGTCAGATTGCCAACTCGTATTTTGTCCAATGTCGGGAAGGTGTCCAGTCAGCATTCAGCGCATATCAGTTTCAGCCCAACTCTACTTGTACCAGATAAATTTGCCTAGAAAAGATGAGAAGATAAATCTTGGGCTGTAGGAATTATCCTGAAAAAGAAAAAAGAAAAAAAATTAAAAAAAAGCAATGGAGGAAGCCCTAGGAGTAGAACAAGAGGGAGATATCCTTAGGCAAGAATAGAGGGTAGCGATTGAGCAGTGACGAGAAGAGGAAGACGAAAGCAGTCAGTCTCAGCCATTGCAGGACACTGTGCTAATGGAGTGTGAGCTAGACACGCAAAAGTTGTCTTCCCAAAGTCTTCTGTATTTCTTACTTTGTTCTTCCGTGAATTGAATGGTGAAAATGGTGTTGGATGTTGTTTTGAATTTTATGCGCCAACCCATGAGTTAAAGCTCATCGGATTGGGATTCCATGATGAAACTTTTATTTTTTTAATGGTTGAAGCATAGATCTGAACTATTTTACTATTTCATTCAATTGTTTTATTCTTTAAAATGTATGTGAGCAATCCCTAGACATAGTCGACTGTGCAACATACCCTTAAAGTAATTTAATTCTAAAATGGTTAGATTTGTTAGACTGTGGTTGAATGATATGAGCAAGTACTTGACAGATACTTGTAGTAAACTCTAGACATAGAGCAGTGTTCATACAGAAGGCAAACAATACAAGGTACCATATTAAAAGCCCACAGACACGGGCAAGGGAAGTTGAGGTTTTTGCTCAGAAAAGAATACGACCATTTTAGAACTTTTCTGAGTAGTAAACTGAGTATGATTTTACCGAGGCATTATTGATAGTAAGAGTAGATTCCTAGTAATCTTGACCTTCCAAATCAACATCATATATCCTTTATTCTTTGTCGCCATATCTTTACCATATCATTCTTAGTTATTTACTTGATTGTTTACATAAAATTCCTATAGTAATTCTCATAATTGCCATTACATTTTTACTTTCATTTTGCCATAGTATTTCCAAGTATTCATTAATTCCACATAGTGTACACATCATTATTCCTTCAATTGTCACTGCATACTTACGATAGCTTTATTATAGCATTAATCGCATTTTATTATAATAACTTGACCACTTTTGTGCTTCAATTTGATCCTCGTGGGAACAATACTCACTCACCACTTTATTACTTGATTTTGCGTGTATACTTGGACAAATCGCATATCATTTCTCACGTAACAACACACGACCATGTGAGTTTTTGGCAAACCATGTGGTAGGTCGTGTGGACCGCACAGGTTAGCTTTTTGGATCGTGTGGGCCTATTTGGCCAATTTTGGGGCCCGATTAGGGGCTATTTGAGGGACTCAAAATTTGGGTCCAAAAGAATCAGATAGGGCCAAAAAATCGTATGTTTTAGTGTGTAATAGTATATGGATAAGCTTAGGAGGTATGATAAAATATGATATGTTACATTTAAACCATATGCTAGGTTGTGCTCTATATGAAAGTATGTGTGTATGCATGCCATATGATATATGATATATGTATGTATGATATTTGATTAAGATATGCATATGTTTTGGGGGGTGGGACATGATATGATGGAGGAAGTGCTATGTGTGTAACACCCCTTACCCGTATTTGATGCCGGAACAGGGTATGAGGCATTATTAGACGTAAACACAAGCAAACATGCAATACCAAGACATGAATTTCTATCCAAATTTAAAACTTTTCATTTACATTGATATCATCCCTATTATGGGCCTATGAGGCCCAAAAACATACATTTGGAGTGATTCGGGACTAAATCGAGAACTTTGGAAAATTTTATGAAACTTAGAAAAATTTTCATGTTACAGAGCCACACGCCCGTGTTTCAGGCCGTGTCCAAAATAGATGACATTCTATTTATGACGTCATCAACGAAATAAGGTCACACAGCCAAGGCACACGCCCGTGTCCTTAGGCCTTGTGGCGAATTAAATTTCGAAAATCAAGTGCAGACTTCACACGGCCTGGGCACATGCCCATATCCTTTGGCCGTGTCTCTCATATGGCCGAGACACACGGCCGTATCTCGTGCCCGTGTGTTTACTACTAAGCGTTCTGTTTTGCCTAATTAGGGTGCAGGGGACACACGGCCGGATCACACGCCCATTGGGCAAACCGTGTGTCACACACGGCCTAGACACATGCCCGTGTGTCTACCCATGTGGACAAATTTGAGGCTATTTCCAAGCCCATTTTCCACCCTTATTAGCACAAACACATACATGACCTCAAGGGAACTTAACATGGCATAATTAAGTACTTAGACACCATCAAACAAGTCTTGCTCATGGCATCACCAATCAACTTATACATGCACAAGACACTATACTTTGTCAAGCCCAACTTACCAATTCTCATTTAAACCATGGTTATCGTCATACTAAACAAATCCCAATTAAATCATCAAGCATTAATAGCCACAACATAACTCATCACATACACACAAACACCAACCACATCACAATTGCATAGGCACATTGTAACACCCCTTACCCGTATCCGTCGCCGAATAGGGTTAAAAGGCATTACCAGACAAAACACAACTTTTGACTAACCAATATATATATATATAGAAAAATACAAATGATTAAAAGTATTAATCCTGCGTATTATAAGTATTACATTCAATTTCTTAAAACATACTTCACATGATTCCTTGCAACAATTTACAAATTGATTCATTTCATTTAATCAATCAAGTCACTTTAACCTAATACACATATATAATTATACATGTGATTTAAAACTTAACTAGGTGATAAAACATGGCATTCCAATAAACCTATTCGAGATCACATATACATTTTATTATACCAAAATCAGATAAAACCAACACTCAGTCGATCCAATGCACACTTTAATTTGTTGATATGCGCATAATCAAACTACAATTAGTTATGCAACTTATTCATTTCTAATGCTTAACCAATCGTACTTTATATGCAAATCATTTAAACATATTTTAATTTCTCAAATGTAAACTCTTTTGTATCAGCATGCATAGTAAAATTAACTTCCCAAAAGAAAACAATCTAATAGATATCCTGTATATCATATTAAACTCAAAATTCAATCAAACTAACATCACATGCATACATATAATACAAATTGGAAATTTATTATTGATCATACATATGGCCGAATGCCATCAAGTCCATATCTCCAACATTTAGCTATCTCTTTACCAATTCACATAATAAAAGTTGGATATACAAGTACCCACGATTTCCATACCCGTATATGCCATTCAAAAACATGTCTACCAATATTCCATGTTACCAATTACAAAGTTTACAAAGTTAACTTATGCTTCCCAAAATTTGTATCTACTTTAATATCGACACATGTGACCAAACCCAATAATCATTTGTAAAAACATTAGACCCAAAGCACATAGAATCATTTTTAATCGCAAACATACTCTCTATAACATACATGGACCTAAATATACATGTAACTGGCCATGGATAAATTTGCTAAGAACTAAGCACTTCAAGCATGCAACCATTTACACATATATTCAGATATAACTTTAATGTCCAACCATTATGTCAAAGAGCATTAAAACTTAAGTTAACCAAAGGAAATAAGCCTTTTTCGCAAGGCTAGGCTATACTTATTTACAAGACCAAAGTTCATTAATTACAACTTAGTCTAACCTCTACATGCCTTTGATTTAAAAACCAAGTGTATAAGTACTAAAAAGGGATTTGATAGTGTGGTTGATTCCTCTGACGATCCTCGGAGCCCGTAACTTGAATGAGATCTATAAAACAAACAAAGTCCACACACAAGGTAAGCTCACTAGCTTAGTAAGTCTTAAGCATCCACAATATAGCATTTGGTTACACAAACGTTTAAATAATCAATTTCTGACATTAAGCATTCATGAATTAACACATAATTTTACCATAGCCGAATGACCCATCTCTTGTATACATAAATTTTCATTACTTTGCTACCGCACATCGATTACAAATAATAATCCCACACTTAAGCATATATTCATACCTGTACAAATACCTTAGTTCTTTCATGCTTTCCTATAACCAACTTCCTCATGATATAACACATATAAACAAGTTTCATCTATCATATGTATATCACTTCCTTTCAACATTTCATTTAATTATCAATATAGTATATAAGCATGGCATACAAATATGATTAATACTTACCTTGTAACCGAACCCACAAATTCACTTTCATAACTTAAGCTTTCTTGATTTATTTTGTAACTTTACTATTTTAATATCAAAATTCGGGTATTGAAAACTCACCAGCATACGATAAGCAAATCATTGCTCCGAATCGCATACACCGGCACTTGGCTTGCTAGACTCAAAGTCCGAGATTTCAAACCCCGGTATTTAGCCTGCTAGGCATTAAGCCTGATATATTCACACCAGCATAGGCCTGCTTAGGGCTCGAGCTGAAATAATCCACCTACAAGACAAGGCCTGCTAGGCTTGAAGCCCGAATTAATTCACCGGCATAAGGCCTGCTAGGCTCGAAGCCCGAATTAATCCTTCAATACACATTTCTTAGTGCTAACATCACAAATAAATCATATACATCATATTACATCCACATATCATATCGAATATAATTTTTCATATCGTATTAACAAGATATATATATTCAATCCATTCTAACACTTTTACATTCGGCTACCACAAGATTTTATACTCAAAATTATCGAATATTATTATTTAATATGTTCATAAATAATTCTGTAACATATACTTGCTTAAGGACTTACCTCGACTGTCGACGGACAACGTATACCGGCTATTCGGTAACCTTCGCCTTTCCCCGATCCAAATCTGTTTTTCTTTGTTCTTGATCTAGACACATTAAAATTTAGCTCATTCAAACACATTTCAACTCAATTTAGTCCCAAAACACATAAATGGGAAAATTACCATTTTACCCCTAATGTTTCACATTTTTACAATTTAGTCCTATTTGCACAAAACACAAAATACACAAAATTTCACTATAATACCTTAGGGCCGAATATTCATAGGGACTATTCTAGTCCATTTATTTCATTTATTTTGCATTTTGTTCCCATCAAAAATTTATTTTTGCAATTTAGCCCAAATACTCAAATTTACCAAAAATCCAAAGACAAAATATATTAATCTAACATCTATCTTTTATAATTCATCAACTATCATAAACTCATAAACTCATCAATGGCACATTTCAAAATATTCACCAAAATCAAAAATTCAAGCATGGGTCTTGAAGTATTCGAAGCAACGATTTCAAAAACGTAAAAATTATCAAAAACCGAAAACTAAACATACCTTAATCAAGGTAATTTGTTGCCGAAACTTGAAGCTTTTCTATGGTGTTTTCTTTCATTTCATATTCGGCCAAATTAGAAGATAATGCATGTGTTTTTTTTATGACTTTTGTATAATTAACATATAATATAATATAAAAGTAAACTTATAATATAAAATAAATAAATAATAAAACATATTAATGATTACCTAAACAACCATGCCGTCCACTATCATGTTAAATGGGCTAATTGCCCTTTTAGGACTCCATTTTAAAAAACCACTATCAAATGGGTACTTTTTACTAAGTTTATAACTTTTACGCTTTACGTGATTAAGTCCTTTTATTCAATTAAGCACACAAACAATCAAATTTTCATACGAAACTTTCACACATAATAATTCACATATACTAAACACGAAATATATTATTTAAACATTTCTCGGACTCGGATTTGTGGTCCCGAAACCACTGTTCCAATTAGGGTCAAATTCAGACTGTTACACACATGCATGCATGAATAAATAGGCTTAGATCCCAATAATCAATATAAGCCATATCTCATGGCCATATACAAAATGAATTATAATATTATCATAAGCCAACACTTTTGGCTAACCAATATGACACATAACAAAATGACCACGTTCCCCTATACATGCCATACTAAAAAATATTTGAATTCACTATACCCAAAAGATTAGTTTGATAGTGTGAATCGAGCTCCGACGTCCTTCGATCCCCAATGGTGACACTATAAGAAATGGAAAGGAAGGAGGGTAAGCTTAAAGCTTAGTAAGTTTGCATGTAAATAATAAACAACATTAAACATGTAGTAACATACACATAGCATATTATAAATTTGCACATAATCATCAAATGATCATAGGCATAACTTACTCATTTGCATTCTTACCAAAAATGCATCATAAACCAAGCTCATTTCTCATGAGTTTTGCGTACGTACCTGTATCACTTCATAACATAATCAAAGACTTTCATATCATTGACAAAAACTTTAAATTACCCGTTGAACCACTTGGAATACTAAATGATACCTGGGAAACCTCATACACATAGTAAGATGCCAATGCCATATCCCTTATATGGTCTTACGTGGGATCACATATTGATGCCGATAGCCCAGCTATGGTTTTACACGATGTCTCATATCGATGCCATGTCCCAAACATAGTTTTACACGAAATCACATATCGATGCTGTATCCCAAATATGGTCTTACACGAAATCACGTATAACCCTAATGTCATGGCAACTGTATCCTATCTATTCTTAAGGTTCAACCAGGAATTGTACCACATCGAATCTTCGTCGAACTTACTTATAAAAATAATTAACAATTCATGAAATATCAAATATTAAATGCATAATATAAATTTGCATTATTTACACACGAATTTACCTAGGTACAAAATATGGACAACTAATTCAATTTAGTCCAAAATCTTGTTCTTTCCCCAGTCTAGGTCCGGAGTCCGTTTTTCTTGATTATCAAGCTTGAAAAGTGAAGAAAAGCTAGCTATGGAAAGCTTCAAAGTTTCAGCCCTAGCTTGAAGAAGATGAGAAAATTTTGCTTCATTTTTCCCTTTTTAATCTTTTATTAACCAAATGACCAAAATGCCCCTAAAGTCTTTCTTTGAAAATTTTCCTATCCATGTCCATTTTTGTCTATAGAATTAGAAATTGGTCAAATTTATATTTAAGGATCTCTAATTAATAATCCATGGCAATTTCATTCTCAAAGCTTCTAGAACATATATTTTGCAACTTTTGCAATTTAGTCTTAAAAATCAAATTGGACACTTTATGCATAAAATTTATTCATGAAATTTTCATAAAATCATGCAATCATGCCATAGACCTTAAAATGCTCATAAAATAATTATTTCTACTTCATATTTGTGGTCTCAAAACCACTATTCTGACTAGGCCCAAAATCGGGAAGTTACAATGTGGCAGTTTATACTACAATTATGGCGGCTAGATTGCAAAGTTATGTATGGCAGCTCAATTACAGATATATGAGTGGCACACCGCCACATATTGGTTTGAATGGTTGGATGGACTCTTGTAGTCCTATATTATGTGATTGACTGGATGAAGATGGTGTGTAGCGGATGGGGCTAAGACATGATACGATTTGATATGCTATGATATGATATGTTACGATATGATATGATATATTACAATACATTATGATATGCTAAAATATACTTTGATTTTAGTTTTGATATGCTATGAGACAATCTGATGTTTATATTTACTTGTATTGAAATTATGGGCCAAATCACACACTGAGCTCTCACGCCTTTTCCTTCATTTTAGGTGATCCTCCGGCTTAGGATTAGACGGCGACTCTGGAGCTTGGATTTCATGTTTTTGGCTTTAGTATTATGGACTTTCTTTTGTTTAATATGGACGTTTAGGACTTTCTTTGGTTTTAAGGGCTTTCGGGCATTTTATGTTTTGTTTGGAACGTTAGGATTATTTGGTATTTATTTTGCTAAAGTTTTTAACTTTTAATGAAGCTTAACTTAGAATAACTAAAAGTAAACCATAAATTAAAAATCGATATGCTATAAGGTTTTCCGCTGCAAAATTAATTGAAATTTTCTAAGATGATTTATCTCACAAATGAGGCAAGTAAGTTAAATATGTTTTGGTAAATCTACAAATAGGACTTTCTTCAACGTACTCATGGGTTTCAAAAAAATATAACAAATTGGTTCGTTTTCAAGAAGTTGGATTTTCTTTAAATGGAAGTGAATTTTCTCTAGAAAATTAAGTGTTTGTGTTTTGACGTACGGTGTAACCTCCGCAATCCGACCGTAACGTCTAGGTCAGGTTTGGGGTGTTACAAATTCTATCCAAGTAAACTTCAATAACTCACCTTGAATACCATATATTTCAAAATTACATACACATGCAACAAATTAATTATTCCTGAATCATAGAAATACAAACCGAAAATTTTGAACTATTCGTCGATGACTTTGGATTTTCCTTTCCCTCTCAATGAATTCGGATCAAAGTTAGCTAAGGATAGACATAAAACATATAGAAATATCACTAATCAACCAATTCCTAATCAATTATCAATTTATAAAAATTTTGCAATTTATTCAATTTAGGCCCTAAAATTGGGACTAACATAACTCTTAATTTAAAGCTCCAAATTGAAATTTGATTTCACTATTACCCATTAGGGACCTCTTATTTCTTATTTCCACAATAAATTTTACATTTGATTCAATTTGATCCCTAATGTATAAAACTATCAATCAAGCTTTACAATTTAGTCCATTTTCACATCTAACTTAAAATCTATCAATTTAACACCTAAAACTTTAAATTTCCAACAATAGCATATTTTAAAACTCCAAAAATTTTACAAATTGGTTCATGGGCTAGTTAAATCTAGCTCTCATGACCTCAAAAATATAAAAATTACATTAAAAGGACTTCATTGTACTAACCAATTTGTTGATTAAAGGCTTGAAGGCGCAAAAATGGTGGTCTTATTCTACTTTATTTCTTTGGATGGATGGAGAAGATACATTTATTCTCCATCCACTCAAAATTTTATTTTTATACTTAGTTTTAAGTTTAATTAGGTTAATTAACCATGGTTTATGCAAATTAAATTAACATTTGCTTAATTAATTAGTTATTAACTCTACCGACCACTACTTCATAACTAAACATTGTTTAATTACTTTTTTGGACCTTTGGTTAATTGCAATTTAAGCCCTCAAGCCATTTTCTATTTAAAAATCTATAGAGATTGGACTTTACAATTTAGCCCCTAGGCCCTTCTTTAATCACAATTTTGGCTAAATTGATTATCCAAATTGCAATTCACCTATATAATAAATATTTACGGGGGTAATTTATGAAAATAGGGTCCCGAAACCATGTTTTTTGACACCATTGAAAATCGGGTCATTACAAAGGTTTTCAAAATTAGACCAGTGGTCAAACAAGTCAAGGCATCAGTTCTCGATTTGATTGGTTCATCTGAATCAATCAAATAAATTATTACAAAAATCATAAAAATAAAATATTTAAAAAATAGAGAAATTTGGTTCAACCATTATTTTTAGCTTAGTTGATGCGTAGTTAAGAGCATAAAAAATATCCCATCCCTATAAAATAATGAAAAGAATAGTATAAGGGAAGTAGGGTCGAGTCCTCAGGGACCGAATTTGCACAAGTTCCTGTCCCTTGAGATCCTGGGCAGAGTCGTGCCCAAAAAAACTTGCGTACTTGGGAAAAAAACAAAAAAAAAAATAGAATTAATAGTTTGATTGAATTGAAATTGCGAAAATTAAAATTAAAATTGTAGAGATAAACAGAGTTGAGGAAAGAGAGTTTTTTTTTTTTGAGAGATTCTAGCCTCTGGTTGTCTCGATCCTCCTTAGGCTCAATCCTCGGCTTTTAGGTGATCATTCGCGAACAGAATAAGCTAGTTATAGTGGAAGAGGACGCCTACGACCACCAGCTCCACTTAGATTTTTAGACTTACGATTTAGAGGAACCTGACTCTAGCCAACCATCGCTTTTGTGGGACTGTCTTACACTAGATCATCACTTCTTAGTGGCGAATGCCACACCATTTTGTCTCTTGGGCTGAACAACCACTGACGCAGTAAGCTAACGAACCGACTGTGCAACCTTCCCAAAACATACAAAACATACAAAGCAGCCGCCTTTGCACAAGTTGAAAATATTACTTTTGAAGGGATATGGACGGAAGCATAAGTCTCATAGTGCGGAGAAGCGATGAATACTCGTTAAGAAGGCTAAGGGCAGATTCTAAGCCACATGAACCCTTTTTGGGGAATTTCGACAACCTTTGGCTAGATAAATTTAGTGGCTCATGCTTTTTGGGGGAAAAAGAAATAAATGTAATGAAAATGGAATGAAATAAATATGGAAGGAAATAAGGCTAAGTTTTTTGGGAGAGGGAGTGTTTACAGAAAAGATGAGTCAAATTTGTGTCACTTTATCCCCTATTTATAGTACTAGGAAACCTAGTCTATTCCTAATTAAATTCTAAAAGATAAATACAAATAAATAAAGATAATTAATGATAAATGAAGATAAAAGCTAAAATTAAATCTAAATAATAATCTTTAACAATTATCCTAATATAATTAAAAATTAAATAGTCTTATGTTCATAAAATCTTTTCTTTGCACTTTTGCCCCCAAGTCTTCCATACTTTCATTTTTGGCACCACTTCCTTCCTACTTGAGTGTTGGCCCATTTTATCTTTAAATTCACGCTTTTTGCCCCCAAATTTCCTTTTGCCTTCAATTTAGTCCCTACAAGATAAAAAACCATAAATAGCTCAAATTAGTAGGATCATACTCCAAATAAATGTGTAATTAATACATAAAAATATGTCATTCTAGAGTATTATCATTAGTTTAACCGATTTGTATTGATTTTCAAGTCAATCGTTTCAAACCCTATCTTTAGACCAGTACCTTGGTCGATTCCTTATTTGACTAGTCCAATTTTGAAAACACTAGTTTTGATCGATAAAAGAACTTTTTCAATCAAGTCAAGTCAAGCAAGCAAGCAGTGAAGTTTGAAAACAGAAATAATCTCCAACGTCTTGACTTTGGGATGGTGAATTTCGAGCATTGATGGCATTATCAGACAGTATAAAAGAAGAAGAAAGAGAAATAACAGAGAAAAAATAAAAAGAGTGAGAAATAATGTAAAAAATAAAAGAAAAGAATTAAAAAATTATCTTTTTATCTTTATATGATAAAACAACCTATAACAGATGTAACATTTTGGCGTAAAATGGGTAACTGAAAAATAGTTTAGGTACCACTTGTGACCAAAAAATGTTTAGGTATCAAATTAAGAAAAATGGTATAATTTAGATACTAATTTGTAGCTTAAGCTTTTTTAAAGAAAATAGACTTAACAATTTGATTAGTAAATGTATCAACTTAAAAAAAAAAATTAGATACCACTTGTGACAATAAAAATTAATTACCAACAGGAAAAAAAGTATAATTTAAAAATCAAATTGTGGTTTAAATATTTTTAAAATCACAATATTAACAGATAAAAAAAAGTTTAAGCAGACACTCAAAAGAGTAACTTAAAAAAGTTTCCTTCGTTTATGTGCAGGCAAATGGATAGGTAAAAAAATTAATATTTAAATAAAATATATAAGTATTAATATTTAAATATTTTTCTATTTTTTATTTTTGAAATAGTAAAATGGGTATTAAAGTTTACCTAACCCAATCCATAAGGTTTTAGTAAGAACTTTTAAATTTTGGGTAAATTATAAAAAAAGTTACCCAATTATTAGTGTATTTATGTTTTGATTTTCCATGTTTAAAAATATCTATTTTATTCACTAATATTATCGAATTTTAACATTTTGATGGCATTTTTTAGTAGCATAATAATAAATTTAGCTCTCCAATGTTTACAAACTCTATCATTTAGTCTTAAATCTAAAAAATTGAATAAATTTAGCCATCAACATTGCATATTTTTGTCAATTCAATCTTAATTCTTAAAAATAAAAAATAAAAAATAATTTAAAAATTTATTGTCGATAGAAATACATACAAAATTATAAAAATATTTATAAATAAATGAATATCTATTGTTCTCATTTTTTAAAATGAAATTTATTTACTAAAATAATAATTTTATAAATAACATAATAATAATAATAATAATAATAATAATAATAATAATAATAATAATAAAACCATTCAAGGGGAAAAACCATTAACCTTTTTTTCTAACATTAAGGACAACTGATTTTAAAGTTGGTTAAAAAACTACAACTTAAGGTTAAAAAGGGTGAAAATTGATGTCTTTCGGTTGTTGCCCAGAATGGGTTTGTTCCATTTGAGATTGTGCTTGAGGGCGAGCATGATTAAGGATATATAGGTGAGGATGGTGTCTTGGAGACCTAGTAGGTGGAAGGCCCAATAGCTCTACAAACCACAGCCTAGTTCAATGGCACGATGGTGGAGGATGCGAAATCGAGAAATTTGGAGTAAGGATTTTTGGTGCCAATAGTTGTGGGCGAAGGCAGTGCTCAATGCTTAACAAATTTGATGAGTATTAAGGAGTAATGCTAGATGTATAATAAGATTTATTACTTATTTTAATAAATAAATTTCATGTTAAAAAAAAAGAAAAAAAAGGGTATTCATTTATTTATAATTTTGTATGCATTTTCATAAAATCATATGTATTTTTATTGAAAATGAAATTTTTTGTTATGAATACCTTATTAAGTGGATGTCCATTAAGATCAAGATAACTTTTGATGTACTTTAAATTCTAATAGTAATTAGAAGTTGATCTCTACTTCATTTATACTTCTTATGCCTATAAATAGACATTTTGGAGAAGCTTTGTAAATATTCCGATTGATCAATAAAATATGCTCTCTCTTTGCTCTCCCATTCTCTTTGTTCTTTATTCTCTCTCTTTTATTTTATAAAACGTTAGCAGCACGGTTCTTTTTATTTTATAATACGTTCAGTCCAAATCTGTTGCTCAAGTTGTTGTCGATTGCCTTCTAGAGCTATTGCAATTTCAGTCTTCAATTGAGGCTTGCGCACTATGGGTAATCATTAAATTAACCACTCAGATCTTCATGTATATTTTACTATGATTTATTTATTTTATCATGTTTATTATAATTGGTGACTAATCATGACAACATGAATAGATAGATGTTGATTTGAAATTCATGCATGTTTGTGATGGTGATTATAAGATAAAGAATCTATCGGGACGATTATAAGTTCGTCCTAGTAAATCTATTGCATTCCCCGAAGTGATTGCAAGCACAAAAGAAAATAAAAAACCAATATTATTTCAATATTTGGTAGTAGAAAATTAGTCGAAAGCTCTAGAAGAGCTAATATATTAATATCTTGCGATGGTTAATCCATTGGTTTTAAAAGATATTCAAAATGGATCTTATATTGAGGTTGTGAATGAGGAAAATATTATATTTCATATGAATCAAAAGAGGATTGAATTATTGATTACTCATGTTATTAAATTGAATTGACTGTGGCTATATTTGTGGCATTCTTTTGTCATCATCCCCATTAAGGGATTGAAAGCAAAATATTTTATTGTGAAAGATCTACTTATGAGCAACAAAATATGGTAATTCTATCCAACGCTCGTTATGGTTGGATGCACCTGAAGTTGCAATTTTTTTTTTAAAACTATGAGTAAACTCGACAGTATTTAGAATAAGTTCTCAATTAAAATTGCGTGAAAAATATTAATGATGAGAACTTGCAAGAGAGAAAACTTATGTATGAAAAGTCTTTGGTTATGTACCTATTGTACACCTAGAAAATAAGACTCACTCTTAAAGTTTGCTACTAATAGTTTTTTTTTTTTTTTTGGATATTTGAAGATTTTAGCATGTTCCCCGAAGTCAATATTGCATATAATTGTTTGAAAATTATATTTTGTTGACTTAGTGGCATTGTAAAGTTGACATTGATTTAGATATTTCCAGCAGTAAATGTCACAATAGTACTTATTTGTGGATATAAAGTAAAACGAATGACATTAAAAATATCAAATTTTCACAATTTATATTGACATTATTAGTAGAATTGAAATGCATGTTAAAGTAAACCAAAAGTTTACTGATACAAATGCATTTACTACTTGGTGTAACATCCCGTTTTTAGTCAAATCAGAACAGTGGTTTTGGGACCAAAAATTTGAGGTCAAAATAATTATTTTATTATTATTTTAATGTCTACAGTATGATAATATGTTTGTGTGAAAATTTCGTTAAGAAATTTTATCGTTTGATTGGTCAATTTGATAAAAAGGACTAAATCGTGTAAAGTACAAAATTGATGTTCTAATAGGTAAAAGTATCTAATAGCTATGGAATCTTAAATTAGAGGCCCTTGTTTTGTAATTATCCCATTATATTTATACGTGGACATAGATGGACATCATTTGGATGATATTAATGAATTATAATAAAGTTTAATATAGTAAATTGATAAATAACTTAACTAAAATAAGGAATAACATGAAAATATGTTTCATTCATCTTTCTTAACCGATTATTGCAAAGAAGAAAGCCATTTTTAGGGCTTGAAGCATTCGGTCATCTCCTAACTCAATTGTAAGTCCGTTTTTGTCCCGTTTTTAATGATTTCTATGTTTTTTAGATCGTTGCAGATTAGTCTAGCTAGCCTAGGGACTAATTTGAAAAATTGTTAAATATTTTAGATGTTTCCATTGATGAATACATTAGTATTTTGATGTTTAATGATAGACTAGGAATGTTTGATGATAGTTATACAAGTTTTGTTAAGTGATTTTTAGTGAAAATACAAATTAGGGATCAAATTGTGAAATGTGGAAACTTTGTCGTTAAAATGTGAAATAAATTAAAAATATGGGCTGCTAGGGACTTATTTGTAATTCAGCTAGCATGGGTTGTGGTTGAATTGCATGAATTTGTGATTTTATGAAATAAGGACTAAATTGTAAAAGATGTGAAATATTCGGGGCAATTGTGTAAAAATGCATTAAAGTGAATTTTGGACTAAATTGAATAGACAGATGATTAAATAAGTTAATTTTGATTACATATAGATCAAGAAAAGTGAAACTTGGATCTAGATCGAGGGAAAAACAAAGTTCTCGAGTAATTGACTAGTTTCGTCGTTTTTGCATTCGAGGTAAGTTTGTATGTAATAAGTTTCATTATAAATGTATTTTAAATGCTTTGATATTGTATAAATTGTGAATAGAGACTACGGACATGTTTGACAATGATTTGACAATGATTTTGCATTGGAAATCTCGGTTGAACCTTGGGAATAGATTAAGATACGAATGACATGTTATGTAACAGTCCGATTTAGAACCTAGTCGGAATAATGGTTTCGGGACCATAAATTCGAGTCAAAAATATTTTAATATTATTTTCTATGCTTGCAGTATGTGATTAAGCATGTGTGAAAGTTTTGTGAATTAATTTCATTGTTTGTGTGTTTAATTTGAGAAAACGACTTAATCGCATAAAATGTAAAAGTGGCTTGATAATTGTTGAAGTATTACATTGCTATTATTTCTATAATATGGAGTCCTTATGTTGCAATTTAGCCACTAAGTTATGGGATGGACGGTTAAGGGCTATTGTTGCATGGTTTTATAATTGGCTAATAAAGGGTAAATTTGTAAATGAGATAATATGTCTACTAAAACATAAAATAAAACATTTGTTTCATCATATTTGTTCATCCACCACCGAATATAGAAAGAAAAAAAGAAGGTTTTTAAGCTTTGTGATATTCGGCCATTGGAGAGCTTGATTAAGGTATGGATTATGATTGGTTTTTGATTATTTCTACGTTTTTGTAATCGTTGCTTCGAATACTACAAAATCCATGCCTTAATTTTGGAATTTGATGAAGAAATTTTAAATTTTCCATTGATGAATGCTTGAGCTTTGTGATGTTAGTTGATGAAATATGAAATATATGTGTTACATTAACATGTTTTGTCTTTGGATTTTTGGTGAATTTGAGTAATTTGGACTAAATTGTGAAAATAATATTTTGAGGGACTAAAATGTGAAATAAATGAAATGTATGGACTTGTATGATGATGTTGAAAATTCGGCTAAGCATGGGTACAAGAGAATTATATGTATTTTGTGATTTTGTGAAATAAAGACTTAAATGTCAAAATGTGAAAATATGAGGGCTAATTTGCAAATTATCCTAAATGTGTGTTTTTGGATTGAATTAAATGATTTGGTGAATAAAATAGTTAAATTTGAATATGTATAGATCAAGAACCAAAGAAAACAGATTTAGATCGAGGAAAGTCGAAAGTGATCGAATAGTTGAATCCGTCCGTCTATATCCGTACGAGGTAAGTCTATATACAAATAAATGTATTTAAGTTGAATTATTCATGTTCATTTAATATTGAAATGTGATGAATGGCTTTGGAAGATATACATGTGAAATCCGAGAAAGTATCGACAATGTGTCAAGGTTCAAAAAGTCCCGTACGAATCTTAGGAATAGATAGGATTTATATGTCATGACATAGGGATTCTGATATGTGATATCATGTAAGCCCATGTCTAGTACATTAGCATTGATTTGAGAATTTCGTGTAAGACCACGTTTGGGACGTTGGCCTCGATTTGAGATTTACGTGTAAGACCATGTCTGGGACATTGGCATCGTACTTGATTCGTGTAAGACCCTGTCTGGGACAGTGGCATCGATATTTGATTACATGTAAGACCACGTCTGGGACGTTGGCATTGTACGAGTATTTAGAGTATCCTATTTGATTCCGAATGGTTCAACGGGCAATTTCGAGAAATGAAAGACTATGTGAAATATGTAATCGATTCAGGTACGTTTGAAATGTATACTATGATTGAGTGTAAAAGGTAAGTATATGTGATTGTGCACAAGTGAGATATGTGCATAGATTCAATGAGACAAATTATGGTATGTGTATGAAAGTACTATGTTCAAAAGAGATACTTGGAGATATGATTTGTTGGTAAGTAATGGCTAAATAATTAAGTCAAAGAAGAATTGTGAATTTGCAATTGAGATATAATAATGAACTTGTATTTGATATGGTTATGAAAGTTTATATGTTAAGTTTATATGTATATGGCTTACTAAGCTTTTGAAAGCTTACTCTATGTGTGTTTGTATTTTTTTAGATCGTTAAAGCTACGGAAGGCTCGGGGATCGTCGAGGATCATCACCACACTATCAAACTCTATTTTGATACCTTTTGAAAGTGTATATTTAAGTATGGCATGTATAGTCTAGTTGAAATGGTTAATGTTTTGAGTTGTATATATATAAGCTATGTGATATGGCTTGTAAATGGATGTGCATATGGTAACATTTAATCTATATTTTCTGATGCAAAGTTGGTATATTATAGATGAAGAGATGTCATAATGAATTGGTAAGTTTGTGGATGGATTTTGCTTAGAAATACTTGTGATTAAATTGAGCTAAATGGTACATAATTTGATGTGTTTGATATATTCTTGAATGGCTAGAAAAGATGGTCATTTTGGTATGTTTTGGGTTGGTTTTGATGCTTAAATAATGCTTAATTGTGCTTGTAGGTATAACACAAAGTGTGGGTGGCAAAATAGCCTTGCAAATGACCTATATTTGCCCATATGGCTGAGCACACGGGCGTGTGGCTCGACTGTGTCCTTCGTGGTTATATTTCAAAACAAGTCAGATTCGACCACAGGCTGGACACACGGAAGTGTGACTGGCTGTGTGGTGCAAGTCAGTGTTGACCACGAGTGAGGCACACGGCGTGTCTCAGGCCGTGTGGACAAGTCAGTATGTATGCCCTGTTTTGCCACGGCTTAGATACACGGGCGTGTCTGAGGCCATGTGAGGCACACGGCCTGCTTACATGGGCGTGTGACCTCTGTAACTTTAAAAATCTTTGAATTTCAAAAATTTTCGTATGTGTTCGGTTTAGTCCCGACCCTTTTCTAATGTATGCTTAAGGTCTCGTAGACCTGTTTAAGGGACACTTTGAGTTGAATGATTAAATTATGATGTGAAATATTTGTGAAAGATCCGATTTGTCCGGTAATGCCTTTAACCCTAGACAGGCAATGGTTACGGGTTATGGGTGTTACATGTCATTAGGGGACTGATGTGATTATGTGATCCGGGTGCTAGTCTTGTACATCCTACTAGTGGCTGAGTATACCGACATGTGTTGTGGTTACTTGACAGCTTTTGTGAGCAGCACCGTGTAGCTACGTCTTGACCCACAGCTTGTTTGAACAGGCCCATTGATAGCTCGAGAGAGCGTATATGTGATATGTGATTGAGATAGCTTTGACTATATATGTGGCACTTCGAGTGCGAGTTTCCCATGTATCCGAAAGTATTCCGAATGGTTCAACTAGTAAATGAAAGACGTGGTTGAGTACGAGATTGATATGAGATGGTACAGGTATGTACATGAACCGTATAAGCTTTAAATCGAAGAAATTGTGAAGTGCACATATAAGCATATGATTAAACATGTGAAAGGTTGGTTAGTTAACATGAATTACATGTTAATATGTTCAAATTGTTGATTTGTGTATTTATGATTATTTTTATTTTGAGTTTATTTCATACGAGCTTACTAAGCTATTAAGCTTACTTTGTTTCAATTTTCCATGTTTTATAGAGATTTCAAAGCTAGCTCAGATTTAGGGATCATGGGAGACTTCCTCACACTATCTAATTATCAATTTGGTACTTTTGAACTTATGTTTTTGAGTATATGGCATGTATAGGGACTTTGGCCACTTTGGTTATGTGTTGGTAATGAATGTAGCCAATTGAGTTGGTTTGTAAATGTTCTAAGTTTAGTTTTGTATATTGCCATATAAGTTGGCTTGTTTTGATATGTTTGAATCATATATATATATGTAAATATATGGCTTATGTTGTGAGTTCATGGATAAGTATATGATGCTTGTTAATTATAAAGATTGTGGAGGCCAATTGGTTGATATTATAGTAGTTAATATGCTTGTGAGTTTGATGCTTAATGATGTATGTTTGGAAGTGTCTAGCAAGTTAAATTGTGTATGTGAATTTGGTATAAATGGTATGGCATGTTTTGAGATTTGTGTGTATGGAGAATGAGAGTATAGAATGTGCATGAATTATGTTTGAAATGGCTCGTTTAAATGATCATATATGCTATGTATTGGTGCCTTTGAATTTGATGTAGGTGTGTACAAGTTTGGGTGGCAAATTGGCTTGGTAAATAGCCTATTTTTGTCCACATGGGCAGAGACACGAGCATGTGCCTCAGCCGTGTATGACACACGGTTATGTACACTACCATGTGCCCCATAATGTTGAAATTAAAACCAAGTTAGTATGCTCCACACGGCCTCACACGGGGGTGTGTGACTTAGCCGTGTGGCATAAGCCAGTATACCCTACAGGTTTGACACGGCCTAGCACACGGCCTGGCACACGGGCGTGTATGGCCAATTGTAGGGCACATGAGCTAGCTATACAGACGCGTGTGTTGGCCGTGTGACCCAAGTCAGAGAGTTACACGGGGTCAGACTTGGGCTGGGACACGGCCATGTGCTCCTATTTTGAATATCGACACGGCCTGTGACACTGACATGTGTCCCCTATTTTTGAGAAAATTTCTTAAGTGTTCAAAAAGTTTCTAAAGTTATCGGTTTAGTCCTAAACCACTCCCACGCATGTTTAGGGCCTCGTAGGCTCATATCAGGGACAAAATGATTGGTTGTGAATTAAATGTATATGATTTGATTAATTGTATATGAAATGTATGTTTATTTGTTTTATAAGTCCAGTAATACACCGTAGCCCTATTCCCGTGTTGAATACGGGTGAGGGGTGTTACATTTCTTGGCATCAGAGCTACAATTTAGTCGATTCTAAGACTAACGTAGTGTGTGTGAAAGTCTAGCTATACATGCCATATATAACCTGTAATAGTGTAATGACTCCTGACAATTTAAACTGTGTTTTCATATAGCAAATGCATCCTAATCGAGCTGTAGTTGACGATGTAGAGAGTAATGCGCCAGCTCCCACTTAAGGGACAACACTGTCTAAATCTAGAAACTATCGAGTAGTCATAGAGGAGAGGCTAAAGAAGCCATTTTCCAAATGATGAACGAGTGGTTCACACAATTTGTCTGGACTAATCTGGCTGCTCAACAACCTCCATCCCCACTTAATCCCCAACCGGTTCTCGTAGCTCCTCAAGTTGTGGAAGTTCAATGACTGAATAAGCCTCCAGTTGATAAGATTAGAAAGTACGGGGCCGAAGAGTTCAGAGCTACCGTTGATGATGATCTCGAGAGAGCTAAATTTGGCTTGAAAACACTATTCGGGTATTTGATAAACTTTCGTGCACACCAGCTAAGTGTTTAAAGTGTGCTATTTCATTATTGAGAGATACTGCGCATCAATGGTGGAATACTTTGGTGTTTGTAGTACCGAGAGAAAGAGTTACTTGGGAATTCTTTCCGACTGAGTTTCAGAAGAAATATATAAGTCAGCGGTTTCTCGATCAAAAGCTCAAAGAAAATTTAAAATTGAAACAGGGCCGTATGACTATGACCGAAGAAATTATGTGTAAATAGTTTGTTGACGGGTTGAACGAAGATATTAAACTTTTAGTTGGGATTCTTAAATTAAAAGAATTCGTTGTGATGGTTGATAGAGCCTACAAAGCTGAGGAGCTTAGCATATAAATGAGAAAAGCAGATTCAGAGGCTAGAGACTTGAGAAAAAGATCGATGAGTGAGCCATATATATCTTCGTCAAAGAAATCTAGAGATTCGTACACTTGTCCAAATGTTTCAATAGGGCATTCAAACAGAGATAACGGAAAAAAATACTCAAGTCCTAAAGCTCAAGCTTCATCGGTATCAAGTGTTGGCAGTGTGAGAAACTATAGATCTGAATGTCAACAATGTGGAAGACGTCATCCTGGTGAATGTAGAATGAATAATCGGGCTTGTTTCAAATCTGGTTCACAAGATCATTTCATACAGATTTTTGGGTCACATTGTTTCAGCGGGAGGTATAAGAGATAATTCGAAAAAGATTTCTGTAGTTGTTGACTGGAAACCATCGAGAAAAGTATCCGATGTTAGAAGTTTTCTGGTGTTAGCTTGTTATTATCGACATTTTGTTAAAAGATTTTCGATGATTGCTATATCGATGACTAGATTGCTACAGAAAGATATGAAGTTCGAGTGGTCAGAAAAATGTCAGCAGAGTTTTGAATAGTTGAAAGCATTGTTAACTGAGGCACCAGTTTTAGTTCAACCTGAATCGAGTAAAGAGTTTGTATATATAGCGACGCGTCATTAAATGGTTTGGGTTGCGTCTTGATGCAAGAAGGAAAAATTATAGCTTATGCCTCCAGACAGTTAAAGTCGCATGAAAAGAATTATCGACGCATGATTTAGAGTTGATCGCTATTGTATTTGCATTGAAGATTTGGTGACATCATTTTTATGGTGAAAAATGTCACATCTTTACTGATCACAAAAGTTCAAAGTATTTAATGACCTAGAAAGATCTGAATTTGCGAGAACGAAGATGGTTCGAGTTGCTTAAAGACTATGAGTTAGTGATTGATTATCATTGGGGGAAAACAAATGTAATCGCAGATGCTTTGAGTAGAAAATCCTTGTTTTCTTTGAGAGCGATGAATACAAGACTAATGTTGTCTGATGATGGTTTGATTTTAGCAGAGTTAAAAGCTAAACCGGTATTTCTTCAAAAAATTTGTGAAGCTCAAAAATATGATAATGAATTGCAGGCCAAAAGAGTGCAATGTGAGTTGACTAATGATTTTAACTTTCAGATCAGATCCGATGATTGTTTAATGTTCTGAGGTAGAATTTGTGTACCAAAGAATTCTGAGCTCATTCAAAAAATTTTGCACGAAGCACACAGTGGTTGTTTATCTGTTCACCCAGGGAGTACCAAAATGTACAGTGACTTGAAACAATTATATTGGTGGTTGGGTATGAAACGAGACATTTCTGAGTTTGTATCGAGGTGTTTGATTTGTCAACAAGTCAAAGCTGAACATCTAGTGCCTTCAGGATTACTACAGCTTGTAATTATACCTGAATGGCAATGGGATAGGGTTACGATGGATTTCGTATCGTGATTACCCCTGTCTCCGAAGAAGAAAGATGTTATTTGGGTTGTCGTAGATCGACTAATGAAGTCAGCACATTTCATTCTGGTACGTATAAACTATTCACTTGATAAATTAGCTGAATTGTACAGTTCAGAGATCATTAGATTATACGGGGTGCCAGTTTCTATTATTTCGGATAAAGATTCGAGATTTATATCGCGATTTTGGAAGAAATTGCAAGAAGCTCTAGGTACGAGATTGAATTTTAGTACAGCATTTCATCCGCAAACTGATGGCCAGTCTGAGAGAGTAATACAAATTCTCAAAGATAAGCTTCGATGTTGTGTTTTAGAATTCGAAGGTAACTGGGAGAGATTTTTGCTGTTGGTTTAATTTGTGTATAACAACAGCTTTCAATCGAGTATAAAAATGGCACTATACAAAGCTTTATATAGTCGTAAATGCTGAACTCCATTGTACTGGACCAAGCTGAGTGAGAAAAAGATTTACAGGGTTGATTTGATTCGAGAGACTGAAGAAAAAGTGAAAGTAATTCGCGATAGTCTGAAAGCAGCTTCAGATCGACAGAAATCGTATGCGGATTTGAAACGTAAAGATATTGAATTTCAGATAGGTGATAAAGTATTTTTGAAGGTATCTCCATGGAAGAAAATCCTTAGATCTGGTCGCAAAGGCAAGCTGAGTCCGCGATTTATAGGGCCGTATGAAATCATTGAAAGAATAGGTCCAGTAGCTTATCGGCTAACTTTATCGTCAGAATTAGAAAAGATCCATAATGTATTCCACGTATCGATGTTGCTACGATATAGATCAAATCCATCACATATAATTTCCCTATCAGATATTGAGATTCAACCCGATATGATGTACAATGAAAAACTGATCCGAATTTTATCTCGAGAGATTAAACAGTTGAGAAATAAACACATAGCTTTAGTAAAAGTTTTGTGGAAACGACATGGTGTCGAAGAGGCTACGTAGGTACCCAAGAAAGCTATGAGAAAATAAAACCCTAACCTTTTCACTGGTAAGATTTTCGAGGACGAAAATCCCTAAGAGGGGAGAGTCGTAACAACCCGTTTTTAGTCAAATCAAAACAGTGGTTTTGGGACCACAAAGCTGAGGTCCAAATAGTTATTTTATTATTATTTTAATGTCTACAGCATGATAATATGTTTGTGTGAAAATTTTGTTAAGAAATTTTGTCGTTTGATTGGTCAATTTGATAAAAAGGACTAAATTGCATAAAGTGCAAAATTGATGTTTTAATAGTTAAAAGTATCTAATAGCCTTGGAATCTTAAATTAGAGGTCCTTATGTTAAAATTATCCCATTATATTTATAAGTGGACATAGATGGACATCATTTGGATGATATTAATGAATTATAAAGGTTAATATAGTAAATTAATAAATGACTTAACTAAAATAAGGAATAACATGAAAATATGTTTCAATCATCTTTCTTAACCGATTATAGCAAAGAAGAAAGCCATTTTTAGGGCTTGAAGCATTCGGTCATCTCCTAGCCCAATTGTAAGTCCATTTTTGTCCTGTTTTTAATGATTTCTATGTTTTTTAGATCGTTGCAGCTTAGTCTAGATAGCCCAGGGACTAATTTGCAAAACTGTTAAAGATTTTAGATGTTTCCATTGATGAATACATGAGTATCTTGATGTTTAATGATAGATTAGGAATGTTTGATGATAGTTATACAAGTTTTGTTAAGTGATTTATAACCAACTTTTCTGGTCTTTCTCCACTCCATTAACCTAAGTCTCATTACAACCTCTTAAAGAGCTTCTAATTTGTGTATTATCTTATTTTATAGTGGTGGAGATTTAATTTTCATGCAAGCCTATGGTAATGATATTTCTTATTTGACTATTGAGTGCATATCATTGAGCCTTAAACACTTTGAGTGCTTGAGTGAGTATTTAGTGAGGATGTCAATTATTGTTGATTTTGAATTGAAGGTAACTACTTAGATAAGGGGAAATACCTATATTTTCATGCTTTAAAAATTTTCGACTTTCATTTTTTGAATTTTTAGTTCTCTTTTAGTTGATTTGTCAATGTATGATTATTTGCAAATTATTTCGAAACATTATTGATGAGAATTATAAGTTTAGAAAGATTAATTTTAATGTGAGTTGGGGATTTTGTTTGAGGATAAGCAAATGCTTAAGAGTGGGGATATTTGATAAGCTATAAAAGTAACATATTTTAATCCCTTTCTTAATGCATTTTTGGATCATTAATTATGCAAATTAGTGAATTTGATGCTCCTAATCCTTTAAATTCATGTTTCTATACTTAGGAGAACATTTGGAAGCGAAATGAGTAAAAAACGAGTTAAAATTGGACAAATAGAGCTGTTTTGAGCCACACGAGCTGGGCATTTCCACACGGGCTGGACACACACCTATGTGCCAGCCCTTGTCGATTTTGCACCCTACTTCCCAAATACATGTAGAAACCAAATTTTTAGGCTTTTTGAGCATTCTAAAGTCTATAAATACCCATTAGAAGAAGACATAAGGGGGCCATCAGGGAAGATTAAAGAAAACACTCGAACAACGTAATTGGAATCAACTCGGAAGCGGATCTCCATCAAGATCGGAGATCTCCCTTTTAATTTCTTTCAAAGTTTTTATGAGTTTCTTTATGTCTTGTGGTTATTTTGAATTTGAGATGTTTTCATTCAAAATTATGAACTAATTCCCTAGATACCTAGGGAGGATGAAACCTATGATGAATACTTTTATTTAATGTCTGTTTTTACACGATAAATACTTGATTCTTATTCTTAATTATGTATGCTTATTTCTTATTTTAATATTTTTGGGATATTAATTCATGTTTAATGTGCTTAATTCAGTGGTGTAAAAGGCCTTGTTTAAGAGTATATCTAGCATAATTGAGCGGAGTTGCATGCAATCCTAGAAATAGGACAACATAAATCTACTGGATTAGAGTCAAATCTAATAGGGGATTTATAGATCGAGTTAATGCGACGATATGAGTTTTAATTAGAAAGAGATTTCAATTAATCAACCTAGAGTTAGTTGTTCTTACTCTCGAAAGAGATAAAACATAATTTAGGGATTTTTACGAATCAAGACACCAAGTGAATAAATCGTTTAATTTATATTCATAATAATAGGTGAAGTCTAGGTGAATTCTTTTCTGGGTACATTGTCTCTCTCATTGGTTATCTTTCGATTATTTCCTTGATTTATTCTCTGTTGCGTTCTTAGTTAAATTAGTTTAGTAAATTTGGATAAAAACACTTCACATCACTCCAAATTGTCGGCTAAATAATAGAAAAATGGTAATTACTAATACTATTAGTCCCCGCAGATACGATATTCTCTACTCACCGTAGCTATACTATTTTTCGATAGGTGCACTTGCTTTAGTGTAACATCCTGAATTTTTGGGCCTATGCATTTAATGTGTGGTTATGTTTAATGTGAGTGTTAGGGGTTCAGAATAGGCTCAGGTTTGGGCCGAGGCTGTAGTTAAAATTCTTGTTTGAACAGTTTAGTGGAAAGCTTGTTAAGTTAGGGCATAACATATATTAGTTGTGTTTTAAAACACAAATGGGCTTGGCCCAATGGTAAAATAGCGCCACTAAAAGGGAAGGGAGTTGGCGTCAATTGAAGGTCCAAGGTTCGAGTCGTCTGGTACGTTTTATTTTAAATATTTTCGGTATTTATAAGAGCAGTAGTGGAGTTCGGCAATGATGCTTAAATTTAGGAATTTATTTAATGTGATAATAAGGTGGATAATGTGGATATTATTCTGATAATAGTAGAGAGAGGTGGTGTTATCTAGGTTTCTTCTGAATGTATGAATAGATTAGGATAAATGAGAAAAGATAGGAGCTATCTGCTGAGTGCAGTGTTGGCTAAAATTCCATCACCTAGAGGGGGGAAGAAATCGATTTCTTTATGGCAAAGGGGTGCCGAATTTTCCCTTTTTATTTGCTTAATTCTTAGTTATCAGAAAGGGCACTTTCGGTTTTTGATAGGTAAGTGCCAAAATTTTTCTATAAATAGGGGGGATATATCACCAATTCCGGCATTTGAACCCTACTTTTTCCTTCATTCTTTGTGCCAAAATTCTCAGTCTGTCCCTCTGCAATTTCTGTCAACTTTCTTTCAAAAAGCTGAAAAATTTCTTAAGCCATCTTTCTCTTCTTTCTTCTAAAAGCCGAAATCTCTTATTTCACTTTCTTCTTCATTTTATTCCTCTTGTGCCGATTTCTCTATAAAGCCAAAATCTCCATAGTTTTTCTCTGATTGCCGAACCTCTTCTCAAGTGTTAGCCAAATTCCCTATGTTGAGGTAAGTGTCGACTCCTGCTATTCCATTAGATTTCTTTCGGTTTTTAGGAAACAAGGTCGAATGGCCAGTTGGTTAGTTAAGGCTGTCGATTGAGGCTAATATTTCTCTCTTTTTGCGTTTTGGGTGGCATTCCGGGATTTGAAGGAAACCCGATCGTTTAGATCTAAAAGCCGAAAATCGCTAGTCTCTAATTTCGGGATTTCTAGGTAAGGATTTCAATTCTCCTTAAGATGATCAATCGTTTTCTTTTCATTAGGCGTGCCTTAACCTAATGTTTCGCTACCAGCCTCTGAACAACACATTGGGTAGATAGCAGCTGTGTTGACTACGGATAGTGTCGATGTAGAAAGTCTTGTTTTAACGATAATCAGGTGTGTAGATCTCTAACACACTAGTTAACTGTAATATATATGTTATGGGCTAAAAGCCAGAAAGAGGCTATGTAGACAGTCGAATAAAACCCTAAAAGGGTTAGGCAAAGGATGCCAGGTACGTGATCATAGAAATCTCTATGTGTATCGATATGTATTTATGAAAGCCTGTTTTCTTAAAGATGGTCTGATGTTTTCAATTTTTCATGTGTGTATGCATGGGATGGGATTATGATAATGAAGGGAAGTGCATGATAGGTCACTTGGTGATCGGTGGTTAAACCACAAATTCAAGCGTTAGGTCACATAGTGATCGGTGGCTATGCCAAGTTTAATGATTCTGATTAATAGGAATAGACGATGCAATTTGCACAGATTATGGTGTGTAGCGGATGGATGGAGGTTGATTGTAGAAATCCCGATGTGTGATGGTTGGTACGAGTTGGTGTGTAGAGGATGGAATTCTAGGATGGGTTGGGCTATTCATCATTCATTATTTTCATGCAATTATGATTGTTGCCTTTATGTATGGGCCAGGGCTCATAATGTGTTTGTGGGCCTTAGGTCAGTGTGTCCGGGATTTATACACTGAGTCTTGGTGACTCATCCTTTCATTTTGCTCCACTCTTTCATATGAGCAGTAGATCGTGGACATGGGAGCCGAGACGGACTCGAGGGGCCATCAAGTTTTTATTTTTATTTTTATAGATTATTTCGGCTTTTCTTTAAGTTTTAATTTTTTTGGAATATTTATGTAATAGGGCCCCATAGTTTATATTTCACTGCTTAGTTGTAATATTTGCAACTTATGAATTTTTGCCAAAGGTTTATTTTCAACGTTTTATTTTCAAAAAGTCACCTATTTATTTAAATATTGTCTAATTAACTTACGATTTCCAAAACCAACAAAGCAAAAGTTTTCAACGTACAACCCGTAACATACCAGATCCGATCGTGGCATTTGGGCCGAGTTTGGGGTGTTACACTTAGTCATATTTAGAGTTAGTTTAGTGACCATCAAACTTAAAGAACAATTTCACCAAAATAAGGGAACGAAAAAAAATGGTAGCAAACTTGATAAGCTATAGACATGTGAAAAGGGAAAAGAAAAAATTGTTTTTAATTCAATTCCAAATGTGTCCTTCCATGCTATCCATGCTTTTATACACTTCTCATATGCTAATTTTAGCATGATTCCGTCTAAATTATGCATAAACAACCAACAAAAATAAAATGTTTTTCTAATTATAGAGTTTGACAAAATCAAAATCTGATTTTTTTATTAGCCACCAATTCTATAACTTTTCAGTTTGGCCCATTTTATTGCTTTTCGTTCCAATTTAGCCCAATTTGCTTGTTATTTTGAACTTCGGCATTCCAATTGCACCCTAATAAATTTAAACAAGAAATCACAAGTTTAGTAGCATTCTATTCAAATTTTGACTAAAAATAAGTACATTAAACACACAAAATTAGCTTTTAGTGAACATAAGTGAAATTTACCTTTTTAATTATTAAACTAGATGATTTATATTTAAGGAATGAGCCCCAAGGTTTTCTAAATCCAATCGCCTCCACACGATGAGAAAATTGGAACCTTAATTTAGCGATGACCCTGTCTGCCTTGCCATCACTAACCTTTGTCTCTAGTAAACTAATGATGTCTGGATTTTATTCTAAATTATACTCATGAAAAAGCCTCGGAAGCTTGACGTTAGCATAGCCCTGACAACTCCAAGAAAAGATTAATAAATTCATGATTATAAAGATAAAAACATGAACCAACCTTTACTACTGAGACTTCCCAGTTTTAACCAACTAATTCCCAACTGAAGTTGTTGCCACCTTCCTAACATATGTGTTTAATTGAGCACTAATTAATTCGACCATTAAACTCATTGATTCAGATAATGGGACTTTGGAAGTGTTGTTTAGTTTAAACCACTCTCCATGAATTTAGCATTTGAAATGTTTTAGTAGCAATACTTAAAGATTATCAAACTCCACAATGAAATCTCAAAAAATCATTTTAAGCAAACCATAAAATTTACAAGAGAAACTCCTTTAACCAATGCCAAACATCAATCTCAAAGAACTTGAGTGAGATGTGATCAAGCATATTACCAATGGACATCTTTGATTAAAAATTGAGTGTAAAAATAGGAATTATAGAGAATATATACAAAGCGTTCTTGCAAGAGTGACAAGTTCTATAGTTTTAGGGAAAAGGAAAGCAATTTAAGGTTAACCCTTCATTAACAATGTTTCTTAGTATGACCATAATCCTGTAGCATGGGCAAAAAAATCTAGAAAAATAATCTTTAGAAAAACACCCATTGGAAACACGAAAATTTATATACTTTTTCATGCCCTTTTTAACTCAAATTTATGCAGTTTCGATTAAATTATTGTCAGAAAATAATTAAATATTATAAAATAATTAAACTGTGCTAAAAATATGAACATGATGAATTTTAATTAATTTTATAGTTAATTTTGATTTATTTTGACTATTTTCGACAGATTCGCACAAAGGGCGAAAATTGATTCGGCAGACACTGCTCGAAGAATAAACCCGAGAAGCAATTTGAAGTATCGAGGCGAATTTATTTCCAGCCCAAGATGGTCCAATTATGAATACTTAATCATAATATAATTAATTTTAATTTATTCCCAATTTAATTTGGGTTAAATAAATTAATCTTAATTAATTATGAAAAAGTCCCAGTTGAACCGCATCAGTTGAACCAAACCGGTTGAATCGAACCAAGAAAAGAGTTGGGCAGCCCAAACCGTCCATATTGCTGGCCCAAATCAACTTATTAGCTGATTAATTAAGTTGCAAAAAAGCCCTTGAAGACTTTTCAAAGTTGCATTCAAACCCCTCCAAATATTGTGGCTTTGTAGATTTGCCCCAGGCTATTTTTAGTAAAGTTGAATCCATCAACTTTGCCACCTAGGTGGCCGGCCAAGAGAGGCCTCTTTTGCTGCTTCTATTTGTTATTTTTAGCAGCCTTGATCAGCTATAATTACACCCCCTTGCTGATCATTTCAAACACACCTCAAGCATCCAACATTCTCCTCTCTCACTTTCTCTCAATTTCCATTTCCCATTTCCCATTTCCCCTTTGTGTGTTCTTGTGCCGATTTCTCCTCTTGGAAAAGAGGTGTTTTTCCAGCCATTTGGAGCACCAATTGGAGTGTTCATAAGTGACCTTGATAGCCGAGGCCAACGAAGAACGAAGAACGGAGCAAACAAATGTTCACAAAGAAACACCTGGTTGCTTCTTGTTCCTTATCTCTTTTAATTCGTTGTTGTTTGACAAACATGTTTATGGATATTTATGCTTTTGGAATGATTAATTTAATCAATTTAGCTTGAATTTAATTTGTGTTGGGTTGATTGCATTTCATCCCCTTGAATTATTAAAATTGTGTTTATGCCGTTAAAAGGCCTCGGTAAAATGCTTGATTAAGTAAAATTATGTTAAGTTATCTGGCATTATAATTGTTTAGATAGCTAATGAATTAATTATTTAAACGTATTGGAACTATAATTAATGGACACAATACTTAATCTGTGCATGTTTAATACTTCAAAGGTATCTGAAGATTAAATTAGCGTGACGTGAGGCATTATAATTGTTTAGATAGCTAATGAATTAAAATTATTTAAATGTATTGGAACTATAATTAATGGACACAATACTTAATCTGTGCATGTTTAATACTTCAAAGGTAGCTGAAGACACCAAAATCGTGACGTGAATCTCGGATCTCTATCCGAAATAATCAAAAATGGTACACCATGAAGTCTTACTATCTCTGACACGTACAAGTCTGCCAATTTATCAAGCAAATAATTGACTCGTTCTGGTATGAAATGGGCTGACTTTGTGAGTCTATCAACCATTACCCATACCGCATCTTTCTTCTTTGGAGTCAACGGTAAGCCCGTCACGAAGTCCATGGTAATACGGTCCTATTTCCACTCAGGAACCATAATGGGCTGTAGTAAACCTGAAGGTACTTGGTGCTCAGCCTTCACTTGCTGACAAATCAGGCATCTCGATACAAACTCGAAAATGTCTTTCTTCATATTAGGCCACCAATACCACTTCTTCAAGTCATTGTACATCTTCGTGCTACCAGGGTGCACAGTTAAACATTCGCTATGCGTTTCATGCAAGATCTTATGAATAAGTTCATCATTTCTGGGTACAAAGACCCTATCTTGAAACATCAAACATCCATCAGGATTTACTCGAAAGTTTGACTCAACATTCGACTCACATAAAACTCTTTTGGCTTGCAAGCTACTATCTTCTTTCTGAGCTTCACAAATCTCTTGGAGGAATAATGATCTAGCCCCCAACTCGGCTAGAATGGAACCATCATCCAACAAAGCCATCTGAGTATTCACAGCTCTCAACGCAAACAATGATTTTCTGCTCAAAGCATCTGCGACCATGTTCGTCTTTCCCGAATGGTAGACAATCACTAACTCATAATCCTTAATCAGCTCCAACCATCTTTTTTGCCTCAAATTCAAATCTCTTTGAGTCATCAAATATCTTAGGCTTTTATGGTCTGTAAAAATCTGGCACCTTTCACCATATCAATGGTGTCTCCAAATCTTTAATGCAAACACAATTACGGCCAACTCTAAATCTGGCACCTTACCCTCTTGCATAAGTACACAACCCAATCCGTTTAGGGATGCATCAATGTAAACCACAAATTCTCTTCCCGGTATAGGTTGCACCAAAACATGAGCCTCAATCAACAGCGTCTTCAGGTTCTCAAAACTCTGTTGACACTTTTCTGTCCAATCAAACTTCACATCGTTTTGCAATAATCTCGTTATTAGGGTAGCTATCATGGAAACCCCCTTGACGAAACGTCTATAATACCGGCTAGGCCTAGAAATCTCCTCACTTCGGTTATGCTCCTTGGCAGTTTCCAATCAACAATTACTGAAATCTTATTCAAGTCGACTCTAATTCCATCTCCCGAGACAATGTGTGTAACAGTTCAGTTTAGACCTTAGTCAGAACAGTGGTTTCGAGACCAAAAATCCGAGGTCGAAATAATACTTTAATGCTATCCTTGGTATTGATTACATGTGATATAGCTTGCGTAAAAATTCTGTGTGGTAATTTTACTGACTATGTGTTGAATTATGAAAAAGGATCTAATCGCATAAAGTGTAAAAGCAGTGTGTTGATTTATAAGTGCTTAATTGTTGTTGGCTTTTTAAGATGGAGGCCTTATGTTGTTATTAGTCCATTTTTAGGATAGTGGGTGGTTAAATGACTAAATAACCTTAATGTATATTTGTCTTATATGTTTATTAAAAGGTTAGTTTGGTAAAGTAATAATTATGTTTAATATGTTATAATAAAACATGAAAATGGCCATTTAGTTATCATCCTTGGTCTAATATTAGCAAGAAAAGAAAAGGGAAAAGAACACAAGGGTTTGGCACATTTTGATCTTAATTGAGGTATGAGTTATGTTCGGGTTTTGATAATTTCTATGTTTTTGTAATCGTTGCTTCGTGCTCTAGCTAACCCATATTGTAATTGTAATATCTCGATCTAGGGCCTAGTTGAAATAGTGGTGCGAGACCACAAATCCGAGGTCTATGTATGAGTTTTTGAGATTTATGCTATGTATGCATGCTAGTGTGAAAGTTTTCATGAAGCAATTTTGTGAAATTTTGGTTGAATTATCCAAAAGGACTAAATTGCAAAAGTTGCAAAATGTGAGATTCTAGAAGCTATTTGTGTGAAATGGCTTTAGAATATATATTAGAGGTCCTTAAATAGCAATTTACCCAAATTCTAATTTTTGGACAAAATTGGGCATGGACGAGTTAAAATAGTAAGTTTATCAAAAAGGGCATTTAGTCCATTTGGCAATTAAATGATTAAAATGGGAGAAAAGATGACAAAATTCATTCATCTTCTTCTCCAAGGCTGCCGAAAATTGAGAGAGCCATTGTTAGCGTTCTTCAAATTTTTCAAGCTTGCTAGTAAGTGCATCAAATCCCCGTTTTTGATATTCTTTGTATTTTTGAAGTCCTAGTTGTATGAATAAGCTATTTTTAGCTATTTGATGAGCTATATTGAATGTTCAAAAATGTGGCCATGTATGACATGCATGTATGTTGATGTTTTATGGAAGATTATGAAAGCTTGATGTAGTAGAAACATATTTTGTTAAGTTATTTTCCATGAAAATGCATGTAGGGACTAGTTTGTGAAAGTTTTAAGTTTGGTCATACATGTGTGATTTAGTGAGAATTGGTGAATGCTTTAGTTGAGTAAGTGATTCGGCTAAGCATGAAAGGCTAGAAAGTTGAAGAAAAATCACTTTACGAGCCTTGGGGCAAAAGTGTAATTTAGAGAAAGATTAAGGGCAAAAGGGTAATTTTGCCAAAGTGTGAGATAAGTATCAATTTAGTCAATGTGTGTATTGAATAAGCTGATTTATTCATTATAGATCATGAAAGACGAAGGCCGGATCTAAACTGAGGCAAGAGCAAGGTGGTGGACTAGATTGCGTATTTCTATACTTTTAAGTATCGAGGTAAGTCTATGCTTAAACAATGCATTCATATTTACAATTTCTTAATGCTAGCTAGTGTTTAGCATGATTGAGAATGATTGAGAACCTATGTGTGATGAATGTGGTAGAATTTGTGAATGGATGTATGGTTAAGTAAGTAGATATGTGAATGTGTAGTGAGAATGCTAAATGGTGGGCTAAGTGCGATACCATCCTAATGCATATTGATGATAAGCTGGCTATGTGCGATGCTATCGTTAGGTATATCGTCTAGTGGGCTATGTGCGAAACCACTATGAATACCTTTGTGGTAGGCTAAGTGCGATACTAACTTATTAATTGATTGTGGCGGGCTAAGTGCGAAACCACCAAGAAATTAGCTGTGTGGATTAGTTGCGTGGATTACCTGTGTGGTTATATTATTGAGTTAATTAGCTGTGTGGATGAATTATCGAGAAATGATGTTGTGTTGTATATTGTGTAAATGTGATATTGAATGCAGGGGTGCATTTCAATGGTTATGAGTATGTGACTCATGATGTGTTGGAAATGTGGTAAGGAATAGAATGAGTAAGCATTGTTGTACATTATATGTTAGTATGATGCTAATTTTTGTTTGGCTTATACTATGATGCTTAATTGTTTTTGTAAAACTTACTAAGCTCAAAGCTTACTCCATTTCTTTTCCTTTCTCTTATAGAGTAAAAGTGTTGAATCGAGATATGAGGATCAATTGGAAGATCGTCCACATTATCAAAGACACTCACGGTACATGATACTCAATGTTTTGTATATGGCATGTATAGAGGCTAGACAAGTTAGTGAATTTTGTTGTAAATGGCTAAGAGGTGTTGGCCTTTAGATGGATAGTCTATTTTGTATAATGCCATAGTAGTTGGCTACCTTATTTTACGAAAAGATTGTAGTTATCTATGTGAGATTGCACTTCAATTTGAGTTGATTATGGATGTGTTGAATGAATGCATGTTGTATGTTAGAGGGGTGAAAGGAACTTAGCACATAGCTTTGTTTTTGTACATATGGATAGACACACGGGCGTGTGTCTAGACCATGTATGTCACACGGTCAGACCACGGGCGTTTGACTTGGCCGTGTGTCCCCTGCATGTTAATATTTTAAGTCAGAATAGACCACGGATTAGCCACACAGGCGTGTGCATAGGTCGTGTGAGTTTAGTCAGTGTTGACCACGTGCTAGCCACACGGGCGTGTGACTAGGCTTTGAGGCCGTGTATATGTAGTCAGTATTCACCACGGTTGTGGAGCGTGGGCGTGTGGGTCTATGCACGGGCGTGTCTCTTTTTGCACGGGTATGTTAACCCTGTACAAAAGAGAAAATTTTTAAGATTGGAAAAACTATATATATATTGCGGGAGCCCTTACGTGTATGAGTGAGGCCTCGTAAGTTGAGATTGAGGTTGTTGAGGTGACTTAAGAGAGTAGTCACGATGAGCCTAAGTGGTGATTAGGTGGTTTTATTACGGTAATGCCTCGGGCTCGTTTCTGGGGTAGAACTCAGTAAGAAGTGTTACATTTAGTGGTATCAGAGCTATGGTTTGGTTGGTTCTAGGACTATCATTGCGGGTGTAAGACTCTAGCTATACATGCCATATGTGTACTATGATAGTGTGGTGGCTTCTGATGATTTTAAATCTTGTTTTATATAGTATATGGATCCCGATCAATCTACTGCGGATGAAGCAGCTAGTAATGTGCCAGCTCCTGCGCAAGGAATCGTGCATGTACAAAGTGGACCCGAGGTTAGGGGTTAAGGGGATGAGGCACGAGAAGCCTTTCTCCAGATGATGAGTAATTCGTACTTGGACTATGTTCGAGCGAACCCTAATGCTCAACCTCCTCCACTTCCTTCTATGCCTCAGCTAAATCTAGTGGCTCCTCAAGGTATTGATGTTGTGAGAATACTGAAACCCCCAGTGGATAAGATTAGGAAACATGGGGCTGAGGTGTTTAGAGCAAAGGTAGATGATGACCCTGAAAGGGCGGAGTTCTGGTTAGAGAACTCGATGAGAGTGTTCGATGAACTCTCATGTATACCCAAAGAAAGCTTGAAGTGTGCCGTATCTTTGCTTAGGGATTCGGCATACCATTGGTGGAAGACATTAACGTTGATGGTCCCGAAAGAGCGGGTGATGTGTGACTTCTTTTTGGAAGAGTTCTGGAAGAAGTTTATAAGCCAACGATTTACTGATTGAAAAAGGAAGGAGTTCCTTGAGTTGAAGTAAGGAAGAATGTCAGTAGCAAAGTATGAGTGTGAGTTTGTTAAGCTTAGCAAATACGCTTAAGAGTGTGTATCGACAGAGACCGTCTTGTGTAAGAGGTTCGAATATGGACTGAATGAGGATATTAAACTCCTAGTGGGTCATCTGGAGTTGAAAGAGTTTGTGGTGTTAGTTGAAAGGGCAAGTAAGGCCGAAGAATTGAGTAAGGAAAAGAGAAGGGCTGTGAGTGAAGCCTCAGATGCTAGAAAAAGGTCGATGGGCAAGTCGTATCAGGCCCAGTCGAAAAGATCCAAGGAAGGGAATCCTCAGACAACAAACCTCGATTGGGATATTCCCATCGAGACTTGGGCAATATTCATTCGGGCCAAGAGTCCAAGCTACCTCAATGGAAAGTGTGGGCAATACAAAGAGCAAACCGGAGTGTCCAAGTTGTGGTAGATATTAGACCGGAGAATGCTCGGGTAACAGTCGGAACTGTTATAAATGTGGCTCCCCCGATCACTTTATGCGAAACTTCCCCGAGAGGGATGATAAGGAAGAGAAGCAAGAGATAAGATCGAGTGATGTGTCTGCAAGAGGTAGACCTCCTAGGAACCCGAGAGGTGAGAATAGTGGCGGAGGTGCGTCCAGAGACTCTCTTTGTGAGACCGGAGGGTCGGGCACTGTGAGGGTGTATGCTATTTGCGCTCAAAAGAGGCATCCTCCCCAGATGTGATAACGGGTAATTTTTCTCTCTTTGACACCTTTGTTATTACTTTAATAGATCTAGGGTCTACTCGTTCTTATATTTGCATGAGATTAGCATCTAGTTTGAGTATGACAGTTGAGTCTACGGATATTGTGGTTAAAGTGTCAAACTCGTTAAGAAAGCATGTGTTAGTGGACAAAGTGTGAAAAATTGTCCTTTATTGATTAAGAATCATTATTTTTTTGGCAAATCTGATGTTGTTACCATTTGATGAGTTTAATTTGATCCTAGGCATGGATTGGTTGACTACCCATAGTGTTTTAGAGAACTGTGGTAGTAAGTTCATTGAATTGAAATGTGAGAGTGGAGATGTGGTTTGGGTTGAATCAGGTGGATCGGATAGTCTACCAGTGATGATTTCTTCCATAGTGGCTGAGAAATGTTTGAGAAAAGGGTGTGAATCCTATCTCACCTTCATGTTGAATACTCGAGAGGTTGGAGTGAAGTTTGAAACAGTACCAATAGTATGTGAGTATCTGGATGTATTCCCGGAAGAGTTACTCGGGTTACCTCCAGTGAGAGAGGTCGAGTTTGGGATTGAGTTGATTGCAGGAACAACACCGATTTCAATTACTCCATATAGAATGGCAACTTTGGAGTTGAGAGAACTGAAGGTACAATTGCAAGAGTTGACAGATAAGGGTTTTGTAAGATCGAGTTACTCATCGTGGGGTGCTCCGGTATTATTTGTGAAGAAGAAAGATGTGTCTATGAGATTGTGTATAGACTATAGACAGCTCAACAAGGTGATGCTGAAGAATAAATATCCTTTACCAAGGATTGATGATCTTTTCGATCAACTGAAATGAGCTACAGTGTTCTCCAAGATAGACCCGAGGTCTGGTTACTATCAGTTGAAAGGGAAAGAGCAAGATGTGTTGAAAACTGCATTTCAAACAAGGTATGACCATTATGAGTTTTTGGTTATGCCGTTTGGTTTAACGAATGCACCTGCAATTTTTATGGATCTGATGAACCGTGTTTTCAGACTATATGTGGACAAGTTTGTAGTTGTCTTTATTAATGACATGTTAATCTATTCTTGGGATGAGAATGATTATAAAGAGCATTTGAGAATTGTCTTGCAAACTTTAAGAGATAAGCAATTGTATGCTAAGTTTAGCAAGAGTGAGTTTTGGCTCCGAGAGGTCGGATTTCTAGGACACATTGCGTCAGGTGATAGTGTCAGAGTTGACCCAAGTAAGATTTTGTCTATTGTGGATTGGAAACAACTGAGGAACGTGTCAGAAATCAGAAGTTTCTTGGGATTAGTGAGATATTATAGACGTTTTGTAAAGGGGTTTTTTGTGATTGCTACCCCGATGACGAAACCTTTGCATAAAGGTGTCAAGTTTGAATGGAATGAAATTTGTCAACAGAGTTTCGATAAATTGAAAACAATGTTGACTGAGGCACCAGTTTTAGTTCAACTAGAATCAGGGAAAGAGTTTGTAGTTTACAGTGCTGCGTCGTTTAATGGTCTCGGTTGCGTGTTAATGCAAGATGGTAAGGTAGTCACTTACGCCTCGAGACAGCTAAAATCGCACATGAAGAATTATCCGACTCATGATTTGGAATTGGCTTCGATTGTTTTCGCGTTAAAGATTTGGCGACATTACTTGTATGGTGAGAAGTGTCAGATCTTTACGGATCACAAGAGTTTGAGATATTTGATGGATCAGAAGGATCTGAATTTGAGGTAGAGGCGGTGGCTTGAGTTATTGAAAGACTATTAATTAGTCATTGATTATCACCCGGGAAAAACGAATATGGTTGCGAATACCCTGAGTAGGAAATCCTTTATGCTCTAAGAGTTATGAGCACGAGTTTAGCAATAGCTGATGATGGTGCTATTTTGGTAGAGTTGAGAGCTAAGCCACTATTTGTTCAATAGATATGTAAGGCTTAGAGAAATGACAGTGAGATGCAAGAAAAGAGAGCTAAGTGCAGATTAAAAAGTGATTCTGATTTTCGAGTGGGCTCAAATGGTTGTTTGTTGTACCGTGACAGAGTTTGTGTACCGAGAGATGATGAGTTAATCCGAAAGGTTTTGCATGAGGCCCACAATGGATGTTTGTCAGTACATCCGGGCAGTACGAAAATGTACAATGACTTGAGGAAGTTGTATTGGTGGCTGGGTATGAAAAGAGACATTTCAGAGTTCATGGAAAAGTGTCTGATTTGTCAACAGGTGAAAGCTGAGCATCAAGTGCCTTCGGGTTACCATGGATTTTGTAACGGGGTTGCCGATGACTCCGAAAAAGAAAGATGTTGTGTGGGTTGTTGTGGATAAACTAACAAAGTCGGCTCAATTTATTCCAGTACGTGTTGATTATTCACTGGATAAGTTAGCTGAGTTGTATGTTGCAGAAATAGTGAGATTGCATGGTGTGCCTATGTCTATTATATTAGATAGAGATCCAAGGTTTACTTCGAGATTTTGGAAGAAGTTGCAAGAGGCCATGGGTACGAGGTTGAATTTCAGTACTGCATTCCATCTGCAAACTGATGGTCAGTCTGAAAGAGTAATTCAAATTCTCGAAGAAATGCTTCGATGTTGTGTGTTAGAATTCGTAGGTAGTTGGGAGAGATATCTACCTTTGGTAGAATTTGCTTCAAACAACAGTTATCAGTCGAGTATACGGATGGCTCCGTATGAGGCCTTGTATGGTCGTAAGTGTCGGACTCCATTTTATTCGACCGAGCTTAGTGAAAAGCGGATCCATGGAGTTGATCTGGTTAAAGAGACCGAAGACAAAGTAAAGTAGTAACTGTAATAGTCCGAAAATCGCTTTGGACCAACGAAGTCGTGACGCGATTTGAAAAGAAAAGAGATTGAGTTTGAGGTGGGTGACAAAGTGTTTTTGAAAGTGTCCCCGTGGAAGAAGATTATGAGATTTGGACGAAAAGGGAAGTTGAGTCTAAGATTTATAGGGCCGTATGAGATTACAGACAGAGTTGGGCCAGTAGCTTATCGGTTGGCTTCGCCGGTAAAGTTGGAAAAGATTCATAATGTGTTCCATGTATCGATGTTGTGACGGTATTGCTCCAATCCTTCACATGTGATTCCTTCAATGGAAATTAAAATAAGACCAGATATGTCTTATGAAGAGGAGCCGATTAAGATCTTGGATCGAGAGGTGAAACAGTTGAGAAATAAGAGCATAGCACTAGTGAAGTGTTATGGCAGAAACACGGTGTGGAAGAGGCTACATGGGAAATTGAAGAATCTATGAGAGAGCAACATCCTAACCTCTTTACTAGTAAGATTTTTGGGGCGAAAATCTCTAAAGGGAGAGAGTTGTAATATCCTCAGTTTAGGGCCTAGTCGAAATAGTGGTGAGAGACCACAAATTCGAGGTCTATGTATGAGTTTTTGAGATCTATTCTATGTATGCATGCTAGTGTGAAAGTTTCATGAAGCAATTTTGTGAAATTTTGGTTGAATTGTCCAAAAGGACTAAATTGCAAAAGTTACAAAATGTGAGATTCTAGAAGCTATTTGTATGAAATTGCTTTAGAATATATATTAGAGGTCGTTAAATAGAAATTTACCCAAATTCTAATTTTTGGACAAAATTGGGCATGGATAAGTTAAAATAAGAAGCATTTTGGTCATTTGGCAATTAAATGATTAAAATGGGAGAAAAGATGACAAAATTCATTCATCTTCTTCTCCAAGGCTGGAAAAAATTGAGAGAGCCATTGTTAGCGTTCTTCAAATTTTTCAAGCTTGCTAGTAAGTGCATCCAAGCCCGTTTTTGATATTCTTCGTATTTTTGAAGTCCTAGTTGTATGAATAAGCTATTTTTAGCTATTTGATGAGCTATATTGAATGTTCAAAAATGTGGCCATGTATGACATGCATGTATGTTGATGTTTTATGGAAGATTATGAAAGCTTGATGTAGTAGAAACATATTTTGTTAAGTTATTTTCCATGAAAATGCATGTAGGGACTAGTTTGTGAAAGTTTTAAGTTTGGTCATACATGTGTGATTTAGTGAGAATTGGTGAATGCTTTAGTTGAGTAAGTGATTCGGCTAAGCATGAAAGGCTAGAAAGTTGAAGAAAAATCACTTTACGAGCCTTGGGGCAAAAGTGTAATTATAAGAAAGATTAAGGGCAAAAGGGTAATTTTGCCAAGTGTGAGATAAGTGTTAATTTAGTCAATGTGTGTATTGAATAAGCTGATTTATTCATTATAGATCAAGAAAGACGAAGCCCGGATCTAAACCGAGGCAAGAGCAAGGTGTGGACTAGATTGCATATTTTTATACTTTTGAGTATCGAGGTAAGTCTATGCTTAAACAATGCATTCATATTTACAATTTCTTAATGCTAGCTAGTGTTTAGCATGATTGAGAATGATCGAGAACCTATGTGGAATGAATGTGGTAGAATTCGTGAATGGATGTATAGTTAAGTAAGTAGATATGTGAATGTGTAGTGAGAATGCTAAATGGTGGGCTAAGTGCGATACCATCCTAATGCATATTGATGATAAGCTGGCTATGTTCGATGCTATCGTTAGGCATATCATCTAGTGGGCTATGTGCGAAACCACTATGAATACCTTTGTGGTAGGCTAAGTGCAATACTACCTTATTAATTGATTGTAGTGTGCTAAGTGCGAAACCACCGAGAAATTAGCTGTGTGGATTAGTTGCATGGATTAGCTATATGGTTATATTATTGAGTTAATTAGCTGTGTGGATGAATTATCGAGAAATGATGTTGTGTTGTATATTGTGTAAATGTGATATTGAATGTAGGGGTGCATTTCAATGGTTATGAGTATGTGACTCATGATGTGTTGGAAATGTGGTAAGGAATAGAAAGAGTAAGCATTGTTGTACATTATATGTTAGTATGATGCTAATTGTTGTTTAGCTTATACTATGATTGTAACACCCCGTACCCGAGACCGATGCTAGGACTGGATACGAGACATTACCATGCTTGAACTCACTTAACATACACTTACGGGCTGTAAAATTTCGTTCCGACTTAAAACATCTCTTTCTTAGTCTAATCATATAATACATGGGCCTACGAGGCCTTAAGCACTTATCCGAAAACCTTCGGGACTTAATCAAAAATTCTTCCTTGAAGTAGGGTTCACACGCCCATGTGACTTCGGACACGCCTGTGTTCCCTTAGACACGCCCATGCCATCAGACCGTGGGGAGTTACTAACTATATTCACACGGCCTTGACACGCCCGTAGTCTTAAACCGTATGTTTTTACTTGATATATTAACTTGATCCACACGGCTTGGGCACACGCCCATGTCCAAACTGTGTGTCTTACAAGGCTCATGCACACGGCCGTGGGACGTGACCGTGGCCTTTCCTGACTTATAACATTAAGGTGCAGGGTACGCACGGCCTAGACACATGCCCATGTGTCTAACCGTGTGGGCACTTAGAGGCTATTTACCAAGCCATTTGCTTCCATAAAATAAAGATCAAACCAATACATTTTCATAAACAATATTACATACTACATTGACCTCAGTACACATACATACATAGTCAATTTGGCCAACCACTTAGCCATTTACAAAAGAATACTAACTTAATAACTTATACGTTAACCTTTCTTAAAACATGTTCTCAAAATGAATGCTTCCTATACATGCCATACTTAGTAAAATAACTTGGCTATACCAAAATAATTGTTGATAGTGTGCTACGAGCTCCAAATCCAACGATTGACAAGTTTGCTTGGCGGGACTACATAGAAGAAAGAACTAAAAATGTAAGCATTTAGCTTAGTAAGTTTGCGTGTAAAACACATATCAATATACTTGCTTAATAAAACCATTTGACGTAACAATGGTATCATAATTTCAGTTATAAAGTTTACTTACTCATAATGATTCTTACTTGTCTCATGATACTTAATATTCTCATACTTGTAAGGTAAACAAGGTACCTGTAATACTTGATCACGTTGATCAGCATACTTTAATATAATAATCATGGTCTCTAATTCTTCATTCATAACATAACAATACTCAATTTCAACTTGATGATAGATTTACTTTCTGAGATTTCTTGTTATCTCATTTTAGCTTTACTTGTTTGCCCGATAAATTTCTGCGAATAACCAAGGATACTAAATCTCTTGCCATGAACTTGATGCCAAAGCCATATCCTAGATACGGTCTTACATGGAATATCTCTTTTTAAATCAATGCCAAGCTTACCTCTGACTTAAATGATAACTTGCTTGATAACTCGATCAATGCCAAGCTTTCTTCCTTGGACTTACATGTTAACTTGTTTCAATGCCAAACTTGATTTCTTGGACTTATATGATAACTTGCCTTAATGCCAAGCTTGATTCCTTGGACTTACATGTTAACTTGCTTCAAGGCCAAGCTTGATTCCTTGGACTTACATGATAACTTGCTTCAAGGCCAATGCCATGTTCCAAACATGGTCTTATACGAACTTTCTCATTTCATGTGGTAGACCGAGTATCTTGGCAATTCATCATCAATCGGGACTTTCTCATGCTTAATCTTATTGATTTCTTTGTTTAACATAACATTAAACATTCTATGGAAATAGTGTACATTATACTAAACAATCAAATGATAAAAATCATAAAGCTTTGAAATCATACAAACTTACCTCAATATACAAGATGTAAGTATATAGGCAATTTAGTCCTCGACTTTGTTCTTGCCTCGGTTTCGATCCGGGCTTTGTTTTTCTTGATCTATAATCATAAATAGATCATCTAAAATACATATTGACTAAATTGACTCATTACTCATACTTTAACAAAATTACTATTTTGCCCCTATACTTTCTCATATTTACACTTTTGCCCCTAGGCTCGTAAAATGATTTTCATACAACTTTCTTAAACTTCATGCTTAGCTGATTAATAGTCTCAACTATAGCAATCATCAATTCTCACAAAATCACACATGTATGACCAAACTTAAGATTTTCAAAATCAAGTCCCTACATGCATTTTCATGGAAAATCACTTAACAAAAGATGTTTCTACTACATTAAGCTTTCATAATCTTCCATAAAACATCAAAATACATGCATGTCATACATGACCACATTTTTGAACATCCATTATAGCTTATCAAATAGATAAAAATAGCTTACTCATGCTACCGGGACTTCAAAAATTCGAAGAATATAAAAAATCGGGCTTAGGAGCACTTACTAAAGATGCTTGAAAAATTGAAAGAGCCCTAACAATGGCTATTGAAATTTTCGGCAACTTGGGGAAGAAGATGAATGGATTTTTGTCATCTTTTTCCCATTTTAATCCTTTAATAGGTAAATGACCAAAATGCCCCTCTCTTTAAAATTTTCCATAATACCAACTCAAGGCCAATTTTGTCCAAAAATTAGATTTTGTGAAAATTGCTATTTAAAGGCTTATAATTATTATGCTAAAGCTATTTCATAGAAAAAGCTTCTAGAAACTCATATTTTGCAACTTTTGCAATTTAGTCATTTTTGGACCATTCATCCACAATTTAGTAAAATTGCTTCATGAAAATGTGAAAATCCAAATTAGGGATAAAATTATGAAATTTGGAAACTTTGTCGTTAAAATGTGAAATAAATTAAAATATGGGCTACTAGGGACTTATTTGTAATTCGGATAGCATGGGTTGTGGTTGAATTGCATGAATTTATGATTTTATGAAATAAGGACTAAATTGTAAAAGATGTGAAATATTCAGGGCAATTGTGTAAAAATGCCTTAAAGTGAATTTTGGACTAAATTGAATAGAGAGATGATTAAATAAGTTAATTTTGATTACATATAGATCAAGAAAAGGGAAACTCGAATCTAGATCGAGGGAAAAACAAAGTTATCGACTAATCGACTCGTTTCGTCATTTTTGCGTCCGAGGTAAGTTTGTATGTATTAAGTTTCATTATAAATGTATTTTAAATGCTTTGATATTGCATAAACTGTGAATACGAGACTACGGGCATGTTCGACAATGATTCAACGATGATTTAGCATTGGAAATCCCGGTTGAACCTTAGGAATAGATTAGGATACGAATGACATGTCATTAGGGGATTGATGTGATTATGTGACCCGAGTGTTGGTCATGTACGTCCTACCGATGGTTGAGTACACCGGCATATGTTGTGGTCACTGGACAGCTTGTGTGAGCAGCACCGTGTAGCTACATCTTGACCCACAGCTTGTGTGAGTAGGCCGTTGATAGCTCGAGAGAGCGTAAATGTGATATGTGACTGAGATAGCTTCGGCTATATATGTGGTTCAACGGGTAAATGAAAGACGTGGTTGAGTATGAGATTGATAAGAGATGGTATAGGTATGTACATGAACCGTATAAGGTTTAAATCAAATAAATTGTGAAGTGCACATATAAGCATATGATAAAACATGTGAAAGATTGGTTAGTTAACATGAATTACATGTTAATATGTTGATTTATGTATTTATGATTATTTTGAGTTCATTTCAAACGAGCTTACTAAGTTATTAAGCTTACTTTGTTTCAATTTTTCGTGTTTTATAGAGATTTCAAAGCTAGCTCGGATTTGGGGATTGTGGGAGACTTCGTCACACTATCCAATTATCAATTTGGTACTTTTGAACTTATGTTTTTGAGTATATGGCATGTATAACGACTTTGGTCACTTTGGTTATGTGTTGGTAATGAATGTAGCCAATTGAGTTGGTTTGTAAATGTTCTAAGTTTAGTTTTGTATATTGCCATATAAGTTGGCTTGTTTTGATATGTTTGAATCCTGTATATATATATGTAAATATATGGCTTGTGTTGTGAATTCATGGATAGGTATATGATACTTGTGAATTATAAAGATTGTGAAGGCCAATTAGTTGATATTATAGTAGTTATATGCTTGTGAGTTTGATGCTTAATGATGTATGTTTGGAAGTGTCTAGCAAGTTAAATTGTGTATGTGAATTTGGTATAAATGGTATGGCATGTTTTGTGATTTGTGTGTATGGAGAATGGGAGTATAAAATGTGCATGAATTATGTTTGAAATGGCTGGTTTAAATGATCATATATGCTATTGGTGCCTTTGAATTTGATGTAGGTGTGCACAAGTTTGGGTGGCAAATTAGCTTGGTAAATAGCCTATTTTTTTCTATACGGGCAGAGACACGTGCGTATGTCTCGGCCGTGTGTCACACACGGCCGTGTGTCCCTTTATGTTGAAATTAAAACCAAATCAGTATGCTCCACACGGCCTCAATATTGATTTATGGATAAATTATCAGAAATTAAGTATTGTTTTCAAAGATATCAGTTTCTAACTATTTCAGTATAGTTTTTAGTAAGTGCTATCTACAGTGTTTCAGAACAGTTTATTCTAAGTACAAAAATACCTACTGGATCGGCGCCGGAGACTCAGTGTACCACACACTTTCTCAATTTATTCAATTATTTTTTTAAAATCTAATACTTCAAAAATAGAATTTTGGAACCCAAAATCCATAGTCGAGTTTTGCAACATGCTCTGATACCACTAAATGTAACCCCCCAAACCTGACTTGGATGTTATGGCGAATCTGGTGATGTCACAAGAAATAGGTTTTGGAAACTGTGTTGACTTGGTAAAACAACAATCTTTGAAATTTACTAAAAACCACAATTTAGTCAATTTTTTTACCAAAACTTATTACAGTGGAAGCCTTAGTCGTTATAGTTTGAAAACGCAATCGTGATTTTAGGAAAATCATTGTTTGCATAAAAACCATCATTTTAATAAAACAATTTTATCAAAGCAATCAAATTGATAAACAATCCAAAAAAAATAACCAGTTAAACCAAACAGTCTAGAGAGTCCCAAAAAGTTACAACTTTCAAATCAGTCCAAAATTTAAGATAAACCAAATGTACAAGTTTAACTGAATTACGATATAGTGGTCACCACTGTGTCTCTGCTGCACCGATCCACCTAAGTCTGTAGATTACGTGACAGAACAGACAAACAAATGTGAGTTTACGTAAACTCAGTGTGTAACCCAGCAGAATAAGCAAACATACAGAAACATTTCAGACAAACAGATGCGGGATCGGGCTTATGCCCATCTCAGATACAGTCATAGAAAAAGATGTACAAATCAGATAACAAATTCAGATATGCAAAGTCCTACCCCATCCTCTACACACCAACTCCGATCATCCCATCACACCACGTGGGGTTAAAAACACCCACCCATCCCTTATACACCACATTGTGCCGTTACGACACGTATCAAATATAGTGCAGCCAAGCTGCCAGAATATGGGTGATTTACGCCGTTCAGAATACTTCCTCTTCATATACAAATCCCACCCCAAACCAGACATAGAACACATATAGAGTATTTACAGATTAAAAACATGCTTATAAATATAGATATTAGATATGCAATTAACATGGTAATCAAACATGCATAATCATACTCAGAATAATGTTTCAAACAAACAGATACATATTTTTAGGGTTTAGTTAGCCCTTACCGACCCTACAGTAGGCTCATAGTCGTTTGGGACGACCCGTGTGACCCTAGGAGAAATTTTAGATGTAACACCCCTCACTCGTATTCAATGTCGGAACAGGGTACGAGGCATTACCAGACTTATACACCAACAATTATGCAATACCGGGACACGACTTTCCACTTAAAATTAAAACTTTTCATAACATCTCTTAAACAAGCCTACTAGGCCCAAATCACACATTAGGAATGTTTCGGGATCAAATCGAACCCCTTTGAAGATCTCTAGAAATACTTAGAAAATTTTCACTAAATAGTCTACACGCCCGTATGGAGGAAAGGGCACGCCCGTGTGGCATATCACATGCCCGTGTTCCACACCCGTGTGGATTTATTTCTCAATTCGAACCTACAGGGGTTTTCACACGGCCAGACACACGCCCGTGTCCCTATCCCGTGTCCTTCACACGGCCTCGACACGCCCGTGTGCAAAAACCTTGGCATTCTGTTTCTGACGTCATCACCTCATAAATGTCACACGGCCAAGGCACACGCCCGTGTCCTTCGGCCATGTGGCGAATTAAATTCCTAATTTCAGGTGCAGACTTCACACGTCTTGGGCACATACCCAAGTCCATGGCCTTGTCTTCCACACAGTCGTGTCTCTGCCCGTGTGTTTACTACTGAGCATACTGACTTGTAAACCTAACATGCAAGGGGACACACAGCCTAACCACACACACATGAGGCTGATCGTGTGTTACACATGGCCTAGACACACGCCCGTTTGGACAGAACAAGGCTATTTGCCAAGCTCTTTCTATCACCCCAACTCATACAAACATAATTCACATCACACCTTCATCCCATTCATGCATATTTAAACTAAGTAAACCAATCATGCAACTTGTACATTCATGAATAACCTCATCTTTTCATAGATTAATAAGAAAGAGCCATCAACTATGGCCTTATACAAAAGAGTTCATCTTTGGATGAGCCAACACTTTTGGCCAAAACAATATGACATTCAACTAAGTCTAGTCCCTATACATGCCATATTCAAAATGCTAAATCTAACTATACCAAGATGTGATGATAGTGCGGGTGATCCTTTGCTTATCTCCATATTCTAAGCTGGCTCTTCGACACTATAAAACAAGGGAAAAGAGAATGGAGTAAGTTTTAAGCTTATTAAGTCTATATGTAAACAATAAGCATCATACCATATGCTAATCAGCCAAAAAACATTATATATTATGTAAGAACAATTCATATTCTCATAATCACGCTTACTCATCTCAACTCTTACCACATCCCAACCACATATCATATACATTGCTCACATTTATTTGTACTTATGCCCTACACTTATCACCACAAAGTCACATGCAATTTTATTTAGTCAAGTTTCTTGATGAACCCTTCTCGATGAACCCTTCGGAATGATACAAGATACCCGATGGTTTCGCACACAGCCCACCAAAATGATAAAATATACGATGGTATTGCACTTAGCCATCGTTAATAAACAACAATGTGGTATCACACTTAGCCCATCGTTAATGAACAATAAGGAGGTATCGCACACAACCCACCAAAATTTACATATTTACGGATATTTATCCGTACTCACATTTATATTCCGAAGGTTCATTCAAGAATTACCCATTTTCTACTATTTCAATAATTCTCACCAATAATCAATTACATCCACACAATGCATTAATAATTAAAACATACGTAATAAAGATGTATCATTTACACATAAACTTACCTCGGTGTAAAATATGTTACTTTGCAGTTTAGTCCAAAACTTTGCCTTTTTCCCGGTCAAGGTTGATTCTGCATTCTTCTTGATCTATAATAATAAAATTTACTCATTTAATCACTACATAAATCAAGACACTTTAAAATTTCTACTTTGGCAAAAATGACTGTTTTGCCCTTATACTTTGGTAAAATTATGATTTTGCCCCTAGGCTCGTAAATCGTTTTTCATCAAATTTTCTTATTAAACAAGCCTAGCTGAACATTTATTACTTTTATAAAAATTCACAATATCAATCATTTCATGCATTTACTACTCAATTTATAACCTTTACAAAAAGGTCCTTTTAGGTGTTTTTATGGAAACACCTTTCACAAAAGTTTTTCTTTAACCCACTAACTTTCATTTTCTTCCATAAAAAATCAGAAAACAACATAAGCACTCTCATGGAAAATCCCTAAACTTTCAACCATTTTGCAAAATAGTCCCCTCTTTAGCTAGCTTAAGCTTTAGTGGTTCCAAAAGTATAAATATTATCAAGAAAGACCACTAAAATCACTTACTTGCAAGGAAGTTATGTTGCTGAAAATTTCAAGCTCCTAAACTCCTATTCTTGCTAGTAATTTTGGTGGAGGAAGAAGATGATAAAAAAAAATCATAGCTTTCTTGTTTTTGTTTTATTTTATTCCTTTAATTACCTAATATCACCAAACCTTGGCTAATTTAATGCTCTTGTCCCCTTTGGCCGGCCATCACCTTTAGGAAGGCCTAATTGCACTTTAAGGACCTCCAATTTAATATTCTATAGCTATTAGACACCTCTTGCTAGAAAAATGAAACTTTCACACTTTATGCGATTTAGTCATTTTTCGCAATTAAACATGCAATCACCAAAATTAATGCACCAAAATTTTCGTGCACCCACGTAATCATGATATAAAACATATAAAATTATTAAAAATAATAATTTCTCTGGTCTCGGATTACTAGTTCCGAAACCACTATTCTGGCTAGCCCCAAAATCGGGCTGTTACATTAGATATTTGGGCCCACATGCCCGTGTAGGCCCACGTGATCGTGTGGCCCACATGACCTGGCCCATTAATCCACACGCTCGTGTGACATGCCCGTGTGAGCCCACACGACCACACTCGAGCCACCACAAGGCCATGTACTGCGCACGGTCATGCATTCGTCGACCACATGATCGTGTTCTCACACACGGCCTACTACACGGGCGACTACACGCTCGTTTGGCGTCGACAATTTCATTTTTTGGCTTTTGCTGAAGCCTCGTTTTTTATTTCGGGTACACACATGGTATCATTTTGATGCGAAAATGCTCCCGAGCCACACAGCACCTAAAATTGTCCTATATAAAATGAAATTAGCCGTTAAAAATGATACCAAATAGAACTACAGTGAAAAAGGAAACTCTTGAACCTACCAAAAATCCTTACTTCCAAACGATTAGCGAAGATTTCGTATAACAAGAGTGCCGATTAGTAGCCTCCAACCCTTTGAACTTCTCCTAAGCCACAAAACGAAACCAATTAACCAACAGATTCACTAACAAAGCTAAAGCCTCACTTATCACACTTACCAGAATGCACCAAGACCACCAAAATGCCGAAATAGGATGATTTGCTCGAAAATGAAAGTGGCAGAACGAAGAAAGGATGAGAATGAAGAAAATTTTGCAGAGAAATCGAACAGGGAGAGTAGAAACGTCAGAAATCTTTGGAAGTGAGAGAAAAATATTTTTTTTGAAAAAATTAAATAAAAATAAATAAAAACCGCCAGATAATATCACAAATCCTTTACTTATCTCTATAACCCCACTATTGATAACTCCCTCAGAATTTCAGCTCGATCGAAACACTATCAGGAAACCGATCAAAAATAATACCTACGCTTGCGCAAGGATTCAAACACAAGACTTCCAATACACCAATCCCCTTACCATTCGAACCAGCAAGCTCATTTTGGTATGGACTTACAAACAATTTAATATAAGCCCACTGAACAAAGATAGGGTTAACTCCAAAACACACACCAGCTAAGGCTTGAACTTAGGACCTCTCACACATACCCAAAACACTTAAACACTGAAGCAGATACATACTTGTGTCATATTTTCACAGAAACAGAAATAAAAAGTCAGGGCGTTACAAAATTAATAGAATCTGTAAATATTTGAGTTATGCCAATAAAAAAAGGTCGCCGTTAGAGTTTTAACAGAGTCACTTAAATATTAAATTTCAATAATGTTAGTGACTAAAATAAAAAATTTTTACTTAAGTGACCAAAACAGAAACACGCTATAATTAGATGACTATTTTTATAATTTACCCAAAAAAATTCAAAGTTGCAACCTCACCAGCTTATGAACAGCTCTAACCTTTGTACCAAAAAAAAAAAAACACAGCTTTAATCTGCATCAAATGCCAACATTTTGTTATCAATTCCAAATTCATTAGTCAAAGTTAAAATGATCGTACAAATAATTCCTCAATTCCCACCTTTTCAATATATTTTAGATTATAATTTATGTAAAAAATATTTATTAAATATTTATGTGAGGCATGATGGACAAAAAATATATATTTATATGAGGATTTAGTTATATGATAAAGTTGAGTGTTTAAGAGGTCCAACTGGATGTTGGATGGTGGGTTTCAAAATGGTTATGGGATGGTAGACATTTTTCAGATCGAGGCATTGTCAATGTTCGAAGGATTGAAATTAGCTTGATCATGGGGTTTTCGAAAGGTAAAGATTGAAAGTGATAATGCTCTACTAATTGATATTCTGCGCAATGGATTAGTAGCGGTTAGTAATATAGCCGAAGTTAGAATGATTCGTGAATGGTTCTACAAGAGTTGGGAGGTGAAATGCCGACATATTTTGAGAGATAGCAACAAGGTTGTTGATTGCATAGCTAAGGAGGCAGGAGGTAGAATGAATGAGTTAGTTGTTCTTGATGAACCGCCACAGAATATGAGACACATATTGGAAAAGGATATCCAACATATGCTACATTCAAAAGTAGAATATGTTGAGGTTTTATAATTTTAGTTAATTGTTTATGCTTTATTTTCTACCAAAAAAATTAATATAATTTATTTTGTATGAAAAAATTAATATTTTTTTTGAAGTAGAAAAAAATAATATTTTTTAATTAAATTTGTCTAATAAATTAATGTTAGATAAACTTGAGACACCAACTCAATTAAAGATTTTAAGTATAGTATAAATAAATATAGATTTAGATATAGAGATAGAAATATTGTTTTATCCGTCATTAGTGAAACCCTACTATGAATAAAATAATTATTCCACTTTGATTAAATTAAAAAATTAGATGGAGTAAAAACAATAGAAATAAACTCAAATATACGACATCCTCATACTAATTAGACATGGAAAATAGCAGAAATAATGACGAAAAGGCAAGGGCCATTGGGGTTGTAGAGGAAAAGAGTGGGGTCAATATGAGGGCACTAATGGACTCAATTGCATTAATTGATAATGACTTGTTTGTTTCGTGGCACGTTGCTGCCGTTGTTTTAGTTTTTATTCATTTATTTCGCTTACAAGTACAATTAACTAACATAATTTGTAAAAGCAAATGGAGAAAATGTATGTATGACTTGTTTTGATTAATCATTTACACCAAATCTAAAAGGCAATAGATATTTTCTCACTAATTGATTTCATTTGGATGAACACCACACTAACTTATGCCTTTGACTTTCTTCCTTCTCATCATTGTTTCGTTTTTCTATTTTAATATATATATATCCCTACGCGTGTCGAAGTTATGATATAAACTTGCGCCATACATGTAGATAGTGTTTTTAAATTGATATTTACTGGTATGGATTTATTAGGTTTCATCTTGGGTTAATTATTATTTTTTTTGGGTTAAATTATAGAGTAAATATTTAAATTTTAAAATGTAACTTAAGTAAGATTTTTAAAACCGAATTGGTGGTCGAATAGGTCATGTCACTAGTTTATACGATTTGATCATAAAAAAGAACTCGACTCAATCCATTTTTAGCCCGGTTCAATCAGTTCGTACCAGTTCACGGCTCAACTGGTCTGATGCCTCTCTCTGGATCGATGCCCTAGCTAATCCGGTTCGATTCAAACAACCATGACTTTAAGTCTTTACACTTTGTAAATTTAAATTTAGTCCTCCTACTTTTATTTTCAAGAATTTAGTCCCTCTACTTTTCAAATTTGAAAATCTGCTTTCAAAAATTGTATATAACCACGTAACATTTTAATTGAAAAGTTAACTATATTAACTATTTGAACTAATCAATAACATTATAAAAATATAAAGACCGAATTATGTTAAAAATTAAAGTATAAAGATTAAATCTCAATTTTTTGGTGAAAATAAAAATAAATTGCAACATATTATATTTCTCAAAAGCACCATGAGCTTTGTCTTGTTCTAGTGCCTCTAAAACTGCATCGAGAGCATTATCAAAGACTTGTAAGCTTGATTGCCACACTAAACTTAGCTTAGCCAATTGATCTGCAATTGTGTTATCTTCTCTGGGTATATACCTAATTCGCCACTGTCCTACTGACCACATAATCCGTTGGACCCTTCTAGGTACAATGATACCTGAATCCTCCAACCCATTATCAGTCAAGGCTTGAACCAAATCCAAATTATCTGTCTGAATCATGGCCCGTTTATAACCCTTGTTGAGCATAATGAGTAGTACATCTAGAATACCTCAAAGTTTAGCCTTGAAAGATGTGCATTTATCTAGATATCAGTTGAACCCCAAGATCCAATTTCCAAACTGATCACATAATACCCCACCAATTGATGCATTCCCCGTGGATCTAGCCACTACGCCCATCAATGAATTAATGAACCCACGTTTCATCAAAAGTCGCTCGACCGCCAGAATTCAATGTTGTTCTAGTATCTATTGTGACTTAACTCATATTGCTTGAGCCCAATTGAGAGAAGCTTTTACAATTTCACTTGCCGACCAGGTAACCTTTTGAAATATGAAAAATTAAATCTCAATTTTAAACATATTAGAAAGACCAAAATTAAAAATTAATTATTGTTATAAAATGAAAAAAAAAAAGTCGAGTGGATGTGCCACGTGTCAGCATAAGGTATATATAAAAATTTTTGGTATATTTTAAGGATTAAAATTAAAATTATACCATTATTTTAAAAAAATATATTAAAAAGAGAGAGCGCTTTGTTTTCTGACAGATGTAAAAAAAAAAAGGCATGATTTAGACACTATTTTAATATATAGTTACAGATTATTTAATATTTGATGTAATCATTATTTTTTTAATGACTAAAGCCATATAAGTAAAAAAAAAAAAAAAAAAAAAAAAAAAAACATATTTTTTCTTAGTTGACTGGCTTGACGTTGTCTGCATTACAACAAACATTTGATCCGCTCACATTTCTTTTTCATTTTAGTTTAGTTTGATAAAACAATTAATTGTAAATATTTTACTTTGAATTATATTTATTAATAAAAATATGTTGGTTTATTTGGTTTCAACAATCAAATTCAACAACTGATACATTAAATCTACTTGAACCCAATTTTTTTTTACAACCAAAATGAGGATAAACTAAAATACAATTAAATCAATTTAGCTGAATTGGATTTAATCGATTAGGTAATGTTTTGCATAATTTATGGCAATTGTTGGATGTAAAAGGCTGGTTGGAAACTAATTTATGCAAAACATTACCTAATTATTTTTCTGTATTACCATGTATTTTTCATTTTCGTTTTACGAATTATGAAGATTAAATTTTTTAGACTTTGTGGTTGCTTCTTATAGCCATATTGTCTTCATGATTAAAACTTAAATTCTCTCATTGAGAGTACAGTGCTTCTTACTATTGGTAGGTTGTCGAGACCTACAAAAATAAAACTTACTTGAAAAAGAGTACTTAGTATAAGCAGCAAGTAGGGTTGTATCTATATAGATCGGTAATAAATTTATTTCTTCAAGCAAAAACAATAAAAGCAAATTGAAAGGGGAGTTTTATGTAACCAAAAAGTAAATTTAAATTGAAAACTAAAATCAAATAAAGAAATAATTAAAAGTTTTGGAAAAATCGATGGGGAAAAGCTCTAGCCAAATGTAGATCGTTTTATTTATGAATTCGATCATCGACATAAAGGTGTCATCGACATCTTTAGTAAATTAGTTCTAGTTGTTGACTCCGCACCGAGCAATCAATTTCTCCTTACCTATTCGGTAACCAAGAGGCAGCTTGTTTGAAATTACTTCACTAGCCGATAAATAACCATGTAACTCAGCACCCAATATTTAACTTTCTAGTAGCATTAAGAACAAGAGAGACCTAATTCTAACCAACAAACTCACCTCAACGAGGTTCATATAAGCTAGATCACACATTCACACCACATAAACGTAAACTAAGACATAAAAAAACGTATGCAATTCGTCACTAGAAAAGAGGGTTTAGAAACCCATAAAATCGAAAGAACGCAAAATAAACAAAAGTAGCTATTCGGTGTCTAAATGGCCAAAAGTCTAACTCCCTCTGAAAATATAGTATTTATAGTATCTTTTATACCTCAATTAAGTTACAAAAAACATGATTTAGGTCATAAAACCCATAAAAGATCAAAGTGCTCTTAATACTTCATCAAAACACAGAATTTTGAGTCAAAACAAGTTGATTGGTGCGGGGCACCACAACATGGCCCTAGGGCGCATGGGGTTCTTGGCACAAGGGCGTCGACATAAGTCCTTTTCTAGCACTAGGGCACCTCTACTCGCGCACGGGATGCCAAATTGTTGTGCCAGGGCTCAAACTCCTCGTTTTCGGTTGTTCTTTGCATCAGTTATTCGTTTAATCTTTCAATGGTCTCAAAACCCAAGCCTCAAGATTCCATACACCTATTTCATGTTCAAAAACACTCAATCAAAATTTGATTACTCAAAAGTGCATAAAATAAGGGAAAATCATTAGAAAGGTAAATAAATGTAAATGACACTCAAAACATGCAATCGAAACTAATATGCAATATTTTACCTAAGGATTGTGCAAAATGCTAAATGTTCAGGCTTAAAATATGTATAATATGTGCACCTATCACACCCCCCACACTTAACATTTTGCTTGTCCTCAAGAAAAACAACTAAAACGCAACCTAAAGAGCCTTAAATCGAATCAACAACCAAAATATCATTCATAAAAACCAGCGAATATGTATTCATGTACTTTAGCGAAGCCCTACATGTTGATTAGATATAATAACAACAAAAACTCACACAATTAAGTGTAACTGAGACTAATAGACCTTCGTGCTTGTGTGAAATAATCTTTCCTTCAATATGTAATGTATAAACACAGTTGGAAAACTCAAGAGAATATATCCAAACCTCAACACATTTCAAAAGGCACTAGATCCCTAAACTTTACAATTTCAATCGAGTGTGTAGTACCAAACCAAAATTCTCAATTCATCATAAATTAATCAATAAGCATAAGATTGGAACATAATTCGCAAAATGAACTATTAAATTCCCTTTCTTTCTTTTTTTCTAATTTAAGTCGATTACCTTTGAACGGGAATGTGGATGACAACCTAAGCACCCATATCGAATTGCTCGATTAATTAGAACTAAACAGTCTTTGACTTTACTCATATCAGAACAGTGCATAAAGATCATATGAAACATCCATCAATCCAATTACACTCAATCAACATAAATTAATGTTATTCATTCTATCAGATCAGTACATGGGTTTCAATAACACACGTTTCAAAAAATTCATCATCTCGATAGGTGTAGGAATTAAATTGTTGTTTCATCAAATTAAGGTTCCTATGTAATTAAATAATTTTTTATGCAAATAACTAGGAAAATGAACATAAAAATCCTAAGGCATGCAAATGAAATAAACTAAACGACACCCCCACCTTAAACCAGACATCCTCAAAGTTTGATATTAAAAGAAAAGATTCAGAAACTTCCCTATTTAAAGCTTCATGGAAAAATGATTGAAGTTGTCCAAGTTCATTGTTTCATTATGAACATTTGCGAACAATCCAATTCGAGCAAGGTACCTACAACACAAAATGAAAAAGTAAACAAAAATGTATTAAAATTATAAAAAAAATGAAATAAAGAAAAATAAAATAAAATTTTAATTAAATTGAAAAGAAACAAAATCTCCTAGAAACGAGTTGGAGAGATCACTTGTCCCCTCATTCTCTTCATCATTTTCGTTCTCTATTTTATCTTCCACTGTAACATCCTAAAAAAATGTAGAATCGATACATTGCATAATTTTGGTGCTCAGCTAGTGAAATGATTCAATTTCTGTGTTTAAAATAGTCTTAAGAAGGCTCTGGATTTATTCAGAATTAGGAAAAAAAATTTAGTAATGAATACTTTATTGAAGTGGAACAAGTAACCTTGATGTTTAAGGTAATTAAGTTGCAAAAGCTAGCATCAGATGAGCTAGTAGTAAAGTGGAGTTGGCGCCATGAGTGTTTGCTTGAGGGAAGAGGTTCGATTCCTTTGTTATGCATGTGGAATTTTTATTTTTGCTTCCCATCTTCATAGTGTCGGTCAAGCTAGTATTTATGGTAGCTTGGACTTTATATTTTTTTTTATGGCAAGGTGGCTAATGGTTTAAGGCAAGAATTGAACATAGGGAAAGGAATCATGAGCATATGGTAAGTAGGGGGAACACAAGGCACTTTTTAAGGGGTGTGTTTTGGAAAGTTTGGAATGGCCAAACTTTGACCTTGTGTCCATAAACTTGGACGGTTTTAGGGGCTAGGGGGTGGCCGATTTTTTGAAGGCTTTTGGGTAAAGATAGGTGTTGTTGTGCACTTTTCATTTTGGTCATTTTTTTTTCTCTCAAAACACTTTTCTTTTCATCTTTTCTCTCCCTAGCCGAATGCACATTGGGCATTGGTGAACATCTTTGTTTTTCTTCTTTTGGTCATTTCATTTTGACCCTTTGGTTTTATTTTGCCTAAACCTCTCAAGTCATTTTCCTCCTAGTGCCGAAATACCAAAAACCTTGAGGCCATTTTCTCTTTTCTTCTCTTTTCCTCCATGGCCGAATGTTGCTAACACCATTTTCTTAAATTTTTCTTCATAGCCGAATCTCCCTCTTCACATATATTTTCTTATCAATCATTCTTTCTACTCTCGTTTTGATCAATCGGTAAGAACCCTCTTCTATTTTTTATTTTCTTCTTTTTCTTTTGCCGAATCTACATATTAGTTGGGAGGGTCTTTTTGACCGAAAATATCATCCTCTATCTCTCTCTCTTAGACAATCTTTTTTGTCTTTATAGTGACATAGAGAAAGGTCGAAAGTCGGAGTGTTCGTAATCATCGTGAATCGCTAGGATTCAGTCCAAAGTGATAAGGTAAGGGTTTCTATCAAGGACTTCCATATTACTCGTAATTTCGTTAAAGATGGGGTTTACTAATCAACTTTATCTTAGGGACGCTATCGCTCGATTTTCATCCCTTGAACGTAAAAATTTTGTGGTAAGTCGATTTCACCCTTAAAACCAATAGTCGTAATTTTCGAAATATTAGTTGGACTAATATTCTTTTGTCAATGGAGGCAAACAAGATAGGGTCAAAAAGGGTAGTGAATAGTGTTTGAAAGAGGGGCGGATTCGGTATTCCCTCTAGATTCAAGCGAAGGGCTGTTTCGGCAATCCGAGACTTTCAACCGGGTTGTGGACCCTCATCCGGGGAGAATCAATTATTCAAAGTTGTTCGTAGTTCAGAGCCTTTAGCTGTTCGGGGTTTTCCACCAGGTTGTGAACCGTCAACCGGGGAGAACCGACAAATAGTTGTTGTTCAAGATTCCGAGGGTAAAAGTCTAGATTGCTTACTTTAGCATAGATTTATTTTAAGAGTTAGTGTTCTAATCAAGCGTTATAATGTATTTAGGTATCGACGATCAAGAAAGTGTAGTCCTCACCGTAATCAGGTGTGTAATCTCACACTTATCTCATGGGTTAGATAACTATACCGTAGTAAACATTGGATTAAAAATCGCAAAGACGGTGAAATCGAAAAATATGGTATAATTAACACTTTAGTGTTAAGATCATGAAATCGGTATTAAGAATGTTGTAAATTACGAAATTGCCCTTAAAGGGGCTAAAACGATAAAATATGATATTTTGGGCCATATGTGATAAATGAGCCATATGTGTTATTTGATAAATTGGCCAAGTGTGATATGAGATGTGAAATGGGCCAAATTGTGATATAGGCCAGATTGCAATAATTTTTTATAATGGGTCTTTTATTGGAATAATTATATGAATGAATTATTATGCATGTTGTATACATGATTGCATAGGTTGGGATACTTGATGAAGAGAAGTTCTGGTAGCTTTGCTACAAAATTCTAATGGCTTCGTGCCCAGTTTGATACATGGTTTCGTGCCCAATTTAATATATGGCTTAATTGCCCAGTTTAATATATGGCTAAATGCCCAGTTTGGTGTGTTGGCGGGGTGGGTAAGTAAAGCTCCCCACAGGTGTGCTGGTTGGTACGGGTGGTGTGTAGCGGATTGAAATTTAGGTTTGGTTTGGGAATTGCATATCACATGCATTCTTCACATGTTAAATTTTTATATTTGTAAATGGGCTCGGGCCCAATTAAATGCTTAAATGGTTTTGGCCCAGTGGACTATGGTAAGTGGGTTACACACTGAGTTCTAAGTAACTCAACCCGTTTTCTTTTCCCTTCTCAGGTAATAATCAGTAATGGAGGCTTGGGTCGGGGATGACTTGTGGAGGCCATACTACGAATAATGGTTTATTTAAACTTTGAATTTCTTTTAAGTACTTTTATTTAATTACTATTTAAGTTGTGATGTAATAAGGCCTCTGGTTAAATTTTATGGATGTTTTAATTGTGGATGGATTTTATATTATATTTTAGATACTTAAATGGGGCTATTTTATTTTTATAAATGTTTTCTTTAATTTACGTACAAAGAAGGGGTTTTTCTTAAATATTATTATCGCGTAAATTTTTCTGTAAGAATTTCTTTTAAGAATCTTGTTTTCAAATTTCTTTTGAACTCTTTTAAACTTTTCGTAAAATTAAACCAATTATTTTCTAAATTTCAATTTATAAACTCTTATGTCTTAAATCTTAGATTTTAAATTACCCTCGATTTTTGATAAACTCTTTTTCCAAAATATTTTTGAGGATCTGTTTTCTTTAAATCATTAGAGGACTAGATGTATGTTCGTTTTGTGTGACATATCAAATCTGGTCTTAACGCATAGACCGGGTTTGGCGTGTTACATCCACTTTCATGGGCTTGGTTGATTAAGGGAGACTATTGGATTTGGTACCTTAAGTGTAGTATATTCGTTTGTAAGCATGTAATTTTTTTTGAACAGATTGGTTAATAAAATGATTCAAGAATTACATTAATATTCTTTATATAATGTCTTCATGGGGTTTCGGAATGCAAAGCAAAATAGAAACAAATATTAGCTCACTGGTTGTTTAATGTTTAAACTAATACTAAGTGGTATTACAAGGCTAGATCTTAATGCAGAAATACAACTTATATTAATAGACGAACCTAAACATGTCATTAGTTTAATCAGAAATGAGTAAACCAAATGAAAGACTAATATGACGTCTATCAAATCCAATTCGGGAGATGTCTTGTTTTAGGCATAAGAGCGGATGAGTCCGAGAAGATAGAGATTGAGATGTGACTGACTGGGCTGACAGTACATCAGATTGGACCCAAGCAGAATAGATCTTTAATCTATTTATGGATTTATTCACTTGTGACATTCATAGTGTGGAATACCTTAATCATGAGTGGATGATGGGCTATGTATGTATGACTCGTATACTTTGATGTAAGTAAAAGCCTGAGTTCAAATAGATAAGGAATTGAAAGCTGGTTCATTGGTATACCACTTCTGTAGTATGTAACATCATTCACAATAGTGGAATTCATAACCCAAGACATGCCAAACCAAACACCCCATGAGCAACAAAACTGGGTGGTTGCTCCATATATACTTTTTCATTTAAATCACCATGGAGAAATGCATTCTTAATAACCAAGGATGAATATCCCAACAATTCACCGTAGCAAGAGAAATCAATAGTTGAATTGAACTAATTTTAGCATCATGAGAAAAAGTCTCTCCATAACTGATACCAGGAATTTGTGTATACCGTTGTGCAACTAAACTAGTCTTTAGCCGTTCTATCTTGCCACTAGAACCTTTTTTTAACTATATACACACATGAAAACCAACAACAATTTTTCTAGGTGGTAGAGGAACAAGATCCCATGTATGATTAGCATGACAAGCATTCATCTCATCTACCATAGTTTGTTACATTCCTAGTTCTACCTTTGTTGCACTAATAGTCTTAGGATTGGACACACTGGACAAAGACGAGGTGAAGGAAGAACATGATGGTGATAAATTGTGATAACTCAAAAAATTATAAAGAGGATAAGGGTTGCGAAAGAAATGAATACCTTTTTGAAAGACAAAAAATTCATCTGTTTGAGGCACGACTAAAGCTAAAGAAGATGGTAGTGAGGAGATGAGTCAATTGGAATATTGTAACGCCCTAAATTTTGGGCCTAGAAGTTTAGGGTCTTTGAGCCTAGGGCTAGTGAGGAGGTGGCACATATGTGCATAATTGTGCAATTTAGTGTCAGAATGGGCCTGCTGGTCTGGTGGTTAAGTGGAGTGTTGAAGTGTTAGAGGTCCTGTGTTCAAGTCTTTGCATGAGCGTTATTTTTGTATTTAGAGCTATCTAAATTATTTTCTTTATTTTTTTAACAAGTAATTATAACTGAATATTATTTTTTTCTATTTATGGGATTACTCTCTGTCAGTTTCACGTTTCCTCTCCCCCTCTCTTCTCTTTTTCTTTTTTGTTAGTTCCACCTGATTTTTCTTCTGTTAAGCAGTTTGCTTGCAAATTTCGGTATTGTCACTCCTCCACCGTTCTCTTCATTGTCAAATCAGGTGTGGGATTCTAATCTAGTTACTACCTTCTACTCTTAAATCAATTGCTATCTTATGTTGCGAATCCCTTTCCTTCAACTTTTCGTAACTATGCAATAACCCCATCATTTTTTTTTGAGCTTTTAGATGTTAAAAGTAAAAGGAAAACGTTGTTTTTTGATATATGTTGATAAGGAAAGGGTTAGAGACTGTTACTGTGGCTTAAACGGGGTTTTCAGGGTTATTTTGGAGAGGTTTTATGGCTGCCCCGACACAAGCCCGTGTAGATTTGGGAACTAGGGTTTTCGGTTGATTTTGGGTGCCACACGGCTGTGTGGCTGATTTTGGGGATTTTGTTGATTTTCACACGACTGTGTCCTTTGGGCACACGGGCGTGTGGATTTGGGAATTAGGGATTCTAAGTTTAGGGGTCACACGGCCATGTGACTGATTTGGGGAAATTAGGGCTTCTACATGGGCGTGTTTTCGGGACACATGGCCGTGTGACTGATTTGGGGCCTAGGGATTCAACACGGGCGTGTGTTATACGACACACGGCCGTGTCTGATGGCCACACGGGCGTGTGACACCTTCACATGGCTGTGGTTGCCCTGCACTTGATTTTAGCGAAATTTGACAATGAATTACACAGCCTGTTCACACGGCCGTGTCCTTGCACCACACGGGGTAGTGCATCTGTCACACGGTTGTGTGCCACCCCTCGCACGGGCGTTTGGATTCCCACATGACTTGGATTGCTCCACACAGTCGGAGCACATGAGCGTATGGCCCTAACTCGCCAAATTCTGATTTTTGGGCAAATCGAATGCCATTGTGAATCTATGTGTTCCAACCCCTCAACTAAGCTTACTGAGGGTGAATATGATTCTGTTCTGACTTCGAATTGTGTACTGCTTGTAAGGGAATGTGTGCTATGCTAGGTACTGAATCTGAGAGCATAAGTGTGCACGTTGCTGTAACTGATTAACTGTCTACAAGTAACTGCTTCTGAATGACTACCTGAAGTTGTATTCTAATTTGATGTATCTACATTCATACATCTGCAAACACATATTTGCATACATACATCTGCATACAAAGTTTTTTGGGTTGGGATTTTAAAGAGAAGGAAGATTTACGATATGATCTGGCAGTTTTTGTAACACCCTTAACCCGTAACCATCGCCGGAATGGGGTTAAGAGGCATTACTGGACATATCAGAACTTTTACGATCATTTCACAACACAAGATACATCATCATCATAACATAGCAAATCATATACATAGAATCCCTAAAATAGGTCTAAAAGACCTTAAACATGCATTAGGAGGGTGTCGGGACTAAACCGAGCACATATAAAATTTTTCCAAAAATTATACATTTTTCAAAGTTACAAAGGTCACACGCCCGTGTAGGCAGGCCGTGTGCCTCACACGGCATCAGACAAACCCGTGTGTCCAAGCTGTGGCAAAATAGGGCATACATACTGACTTGTCCACGCGACCGAAGACACACCCGCGTGCTTGACCCGTGGGCAACACTGACTTAATTCACATGGCCTGTCACACGCCCGTGTGTCTGGTCCGTGTGCGAGACTGACTTGATTCGAATTAAAATCTTAAGGGACACGATCGAGACACACGCCCATGTGCTCAACCGTGTCGGCAAATATAGGCCATTTGTTTGGCCAATTTTCCACCCAAATTTTGGGTCAAACCTACAAACATCAAACCAATAAAATTTTATACCTCAAAGGCATCCAAATCATACCAAAACATGCATAATTTAACTCTTAACATCATCATTCATTTTATATACAAATCTAACTCAAACATATCAATTCAATGTATCAATTATACATCAAGAACATACAACTATTACTTCATCTAACCAATTCAATTCATAGCAATTTCTCATCATTTTTATATCCAAAATCAACCATGAACTCACCTATATATGTACCATTTCATTTAGTTATTTATGAGCACATTAAAACTTACCAACTTATGCATCAATAAGAAAGAACAAAACTCATTCATAAACACATTCATTAACTAGCCATATCACATGGCTATTCTTACATATCACAAAACGTATTCTAAGTTCTCTAGACTATACATGCCATACTTTAATATATACATTCTCAAAAGGGTACCAAAATATAGTTTGATAGTGTAATGATGATCCTCGACGATCCCCAAGCTTCCCATAGCTTTAATGATCTATAAAACAATGAACAAACATACACACAAAGTAAGTTATCATAGCTTAGTAAATCATAAGCAAATAATGTACAAATAAACATTTATATAAGTCAACTTGCCAAATCAAAACAAACTTAACCAAATGTACATCTTTTATGTTTGCAACCTCAAATATTATCACATTTACATTAACATTATAACATCAATAGCCAAGTGCACATATACTAAATAGCACATATAAGTTTCCCTTTTATCATAACTAATTCATATATTCATCTCAATCACAAATACTTACCTTGTTTTCATATACATATATCAAAATACATACCTGAACCTTTTAGTTCATTTTCACATCTAATCTCATCTCGATAATGCCCGTTGAACCATTCGAAATTAATAAGGAAACTCGAATAGTCGAAAGGCTCATACAATGCCAACATCTTAGACGTGGTCTTACATGTAATCACATATCGACGCCACTAGCCCAGACAGGGTCTTACATGAATTAAATACGATGCCAATGTCCCAAACATGGTCTTATACGTAAACACAAGTCGATGTCCCATACGTGGTCTTACACGAAAACACATATCGGAATCCTATGTCATGACATATGTCTCCTAACTATTCCTAAGGTTCGTACGGGGCTTTCAGACGTCTTATCTTGATCTTTTTAGGCTCGTAAATATTGCTCCCATGCTCAATTCATTTCAGCATATTCATTTACATAAATAATAATTCAATTCGGCACTATTAAAATAGACACAATAGAATTTAACAACATTTATTTACTTATAAACTTACCTCGAATATCAACAGATGAAATCTACTACTCGTCTACTATAGATTTCCCCCGATCTAAGTCCATTTTCTTTCGTTCTTGATCTAAATAAATTCAAATTTAACTAATTTAATCACACATTCATTCAAATTCATCCAAAAACACATAAATGGGCCAATTACACTTTTGCCCCTTACATTTCACATTTTTCACAAATTAGCCCTTATTTCACAAAACACAAAATACATAAAATTTCATATCTCCCATGCTTGGCCGAATATTCATGTTGTTCATATAAGTCAATATATTTCATATTTTAGTCCCTTAAAATATTATTTTCACAATTTAACCCTAAATACTCAAATTCATCAAAATTTCCAATACAAAACATATTAATCCAAAACATATATTTCATAATTCATCATCTAACATCACAAAGCTCATAAATTCATCAATGGCTTAACTCAAAATATTCATCAAAATCAAAAAATTAAAGCATGGGCTTTGTAAATTTCATAACAATGATCTCAAAAACGTAAAAATTATCAAAAACCGAATAAAACTCTTACCTTAATCAAGCAAAACCATAGCCGAACCTTGCTTATTCTTTTTTTTTTCTTTACCTTTGGTATTTTCGGTCATAAAGATGAACAAATGCATGGCTTTTTAATTTTGTTTTATTTTATTACAAAATAATATACCTTTTACTTATTTAACATTAGTAATTTAATTAGAAAACCATATATAATAAGCCCTTAACCATCCATCCCATAATTTAATAGCTAAATTACAATGTAAAGACTCAATAATTAACTCATCAAAGCAATTAAGCACTTTAACATATAGAAAGCCACTTTTACATTATATGCATTTAAGTCTTTTTTGAAAATTAAGCACACAAATAATAAAATTAAATCATAGAAATTTCACACATACAAATTTATATACTAAAAACACAAAAAATAATATTAAAATATTTTTATGACTCAGATTTGTGGTCCCGAAACCGCTGTTCCGATTAGGGTCTAAATCAGACTGTTACAGTTTTACTGCAACTCATCGGTATAGCGGACTACCGCATTGCACTGTACCGCATGTACGTTAGCTACGCTACGTCATCGATCGTAGTTTTATCGCATGTCTGCACCACGGTTTCTCATATTGCACAAGACATGATGCTTTATACGCTAGCCTTGCTGCGTACTATATGAGACTGGCAGTTTATTTGCACACTGATTGATCCCAATTCCCTGAAGGTCGAGGACAATGCTGATGATCATCGTTGCCGGGCAACCCGGGATGACAGCTTATGGAGTATAAGGTCGGATGGGCTTTTCGAGGTTCTACTCGGAATGCAGGGATGGGTGGGTTGATTAAATCGCCACAGTAAGTGTCGGGTTGGACGGAGATGGTGTGTTGGCTGGATGGGTGGGTTATTTTATAACTCATTTGCACTCATATGCATCTAAAGGAATCTATGTGACTATATTATTTGACTGAAATGTCTGATTGATTGTACTGCTGAAAGGCACTTGTGCCTATGTGAATTTTGTTGAACTCTAACTGAATCTGACTGAATGAATTGAGACCTGTGACAGAATGACAATTACTGATTATGTGACTGATTAGTATTACGACTGTGTTTACTGAGTGCGTTTGTAATATGCACTACGTATTTCTATATGCTGGTACGTCTATTTCGAACGTACCAACTGTATCTGTATAGCTCCGTAAGTATGTTCTATTTTCGAACGTACCAACTGCTTCTTGTTTACAATTCTATATGTAGTCAATTTGATCTCACTCTGAGCTCAAGTAGCTCACTCCCTTTTCTATTTCCTCTTTCAGGTACAATTCTGATTTCTGGTGCTGGACTCGGTACGCAGAGGTCTCAGACAGCTTCAACAAATTGGATTACCAGTTTGTGTTTTCTAGTTTTTACATTTGGTTTTGAACTGTAAAGATTTTTAATACTGTGGTACCATTATTTTTTTAAACTTTGTTCGTACGTTATGTTTGTTACGTTCACGAACAATATTTTTGAATGAATAAACATTTTGGTTTGTTTTGAGATAAATATTTTTAGAAATAGAATTTTAAACGACTGGTTTTTGTTAAATTTTTCTACAGTCACTTCGATGATCAACGTAGCATCCTGGATTCGGTCTAGACTTCTAGGCCAGGTTTGGGGTGTTACAAATATATTCTTATTTCGTATCATAAGTGGAATGTTACAAGGATGTAGTTGATCGTCTGAAGTAAACCTAAAGAGGTTTTGAAGGAGGTTTTATATTAAAAACAAGAAAATTGGGAAGTGGAAGAATTTTTTTCAACTTCCTTTTGATCAAGAATTTGATAGGAGAAATAAGGAGAGACTTCAAAATATGTGACATCAATAGAAACAAAGTATTTATTAGTAGTAGGATAAAAACATTTCTATCCTTTTTGATGTCGTGAATACCTCTAAAAGGGTTCATTTAATGGCTTTGAGAAGGAGTTTGTCTTTTATCGAAGTGTGATTATAAACGAAGTAGGTACAACCAATGACATATGTAGAAAGAGGATAAGAAGGTTGTTGAAGTTATCTTCACTGCATAAGTATCTAACTTGTTGAAGTTAATAAGGTATACAATGGATAATTGGGTTTGTTTTATCTTGAGAGACGTATGTAATAAAACCTTTTTGCATAAGTTATTATCATCGGAAAGCACGTGTCATCTCAAGAGAGTGATATGATCATTGCCTCAATCTTTGTCACCTTATTTTAACTGTCAGAGTCATGATAGTTCGATAGCAACAAATTGATCCTATATGCCTATTCAAAAGAATTAATATAACATTCTTCAACATTTGAATCCTTCGACATATTTTTGGATAAAAAATTGAGTGTCAAAATATTCAATTTTGGTACACCTAAATTAGATTGATAGTGTTTGCAAAAGCTAAGGTCCTGGGCTATGAGTGTTTAGATTTGAGCCCAATTGTGCATAAATACCATGTGTGGATTCTTCCCCAAATTATTTTGAGTTTAAGTCCCACCATGTGTTGGCCCTATATATATATATATATATATATATATATATATTAGGTTTAATTTATGATTTGACCCTTGAAGTATATTCGCTTCTCACTTTGGTACCTACACTTTTTTTTAGCCTATTTTGATACCTAATGTATTCCATGTTATAGTTTTTGATCCAATTATTTTAATATTATTAAGAAAGACAAGTGGATGTTTTAGTAAAAAAAAAATGTGATGCATGGCATTCTTTTATAAAAATATATAATCTTTTTTATCAAGTATATATAAACTTTAAAAAATTATAAATATATAAACTCTAAATATATATATATGAAATAATTAATGTTTTTATCATAAAAAATAAAAAAATTTCTGAGTAATTTTTTAATCATTGTCGCCATCATCCTGGTTTCCTCATCATAGTTTTTTACCATGAAAGTTTCATCTTATTCACTCAAATATTCATTATCATTAAAAATAAAACACCCAAATTAAAAAAAAAAACTAAATTTCCGAATTTTATCCATTAAATTAAAATCTAAATCTAAGGACAACAATGAAAAATCTATCAATATAAAACATTTTAAACCTAAAACTAGAAAAATCTATCAAACAATTTGAAAAAAAGTACACAAATCTATAAAACTAAGTTCAAGTGGTTAGTGCTTCCAATGCTAGTCATCATAGTGAAAACTTTGTTGGTAATGATGAAATTGAGAATATCTAGTGAAAATTGATTAAACACGATGGACACTAGACGAAGAAATTATCTATAACCTACTTTTAATTTTTTTCGGTTAAAAATTTAATTATTCAATACTTTGTGTTTCATAGACTTTATTTATTCATTTATGGCATCTATTCACTTTTGAGAGTTAGAACTTTTCATGGCTTAACAGAAGTTGATTGGATCATCTTCCATCACTTCATAATATAATCATATGGTATTGCTGTAACACCCTAAACCCGGCCTAGACGTTATGGCCGAATCCGGAGATTTCACAAAGAATGGGTTTTGAAACAAAGTTGTCTCATCAAATCATTCTCATTCCATAATTCACATACATTCACTATTTTATTGAAAACACAATTTAATTAGTTCATTTTCCAAAAACTTATTACAGCAGAAGCCTTAAAACCATTATATTTTGAAAATGCAGTCGTGTTTTTAGAAAAACATTTGCCTGTGAAAAATCGTCGTTTTAAAAGTGAAACGTTTTGTTGAAGCATGGAAGTTATCAAACAAATGAAACTAAAACCAACAGTTAAAAATCCATACAGTCCAGAGAGTCCCAAAAATTACAAACTCTCAATTGAAAACCAAAACCTTAAATAAAACAATAAATGAGCAAGCTTTAACAGTTTATGGCTGAGTGGTCACCACTGAGTCTTCGCCTCACCGATTCGCCTAAATCTGTTGATTACCTAAACGGAACAGACATACAGATGTGAGTTTTCGTAAACTCAGTGTGTAACGCAACAGAATTAAGCATGCAAACATAAAGCAATCTCGTAATCAATCAGATACAGATTCGGGCTAGTACCCATTTCAGATACAGTAAACAGAATCAGATATATAGAATCCTACTCCCATCCTCTACACACTATCTCCGACCATTCCAACACAACATGTGGGGTTTAAAAACACCCACCCTTCCCTACACACCATACCGTGCCATTATGACACATGTCAGATAATGTGCAACCAAGCTGCCAAAATATAGGCGATGATCGCCTTACAGAATACTTCCTCCTCATATACAAATTCCACCCCAAAATCATATGCAGATACAGATACAAAAATAAAAGACTAAACATGCTCAACATGCTTATATAAAAATATTATATATATAGATAGCAGAATGGGCAGTCATGCATAGTATTATCCTACTCGAAACATACTATCAGAATATTAAATCTCATAAACTAAAGTTTGGTTAGCCCTCACGGACCCTACGGTAGGCTCACAGTCGATCGGAATAACCCTTGTGTCCTTAGGGAAATTTCTAGAATTATGGGCCCACATGTCCGTATGGCTTGCCTGTGTGGGACCACATGTCTGTTTGGCCCATACGCTCAGATTGGCCTTGCCGGTGTGGCCCACACAGCCTAGCCTGTGTGGCTCACACGGCCTAGCCTAAAACCCACACGCTCGTGTGGCCCACACACCCAACTTGGCCTAGCCCGTGTGGCTCACACGGCCACGCTCATGCCACCACACAGTCGTGTCTTGCGCACGGCCATGCCTTCGTCGACCACATGGTCATCTCGCATACGGCCAACCACACGGGTGACCACACACCCATGTGGTGTCAATAAAACAATTTTTCGACTTTTTCCAAAGCCTCATTTTCTACGTTTTGGGTACACACCTGGTTTGTTTTCGGAGCACTTGAAATCCCGATACCACCAGAACCTAATAATTTGATTAAAACGCTAAATCAGAACAAAAATGATTAATAATACTAAAATCGCCAATTCACCGAAGTGCTCACCTTTGATGAACTACGCTTCTTGATTCAAATATGCTGAAGAATCAATCATTTCCAGCCCCTCTCCTACACAACCAGCCAAACCCAAGCAATTAACTCTACACTCATGAAAATTGCAACCCACACCTCACAATAGTAGAACCTTAACACATAATGAAAGAGTAAGGGTACTTACGAAAATCTTGACTGCAGAACCAACAATTAGAAGCACTCAAACGACTAAACAAAATCGAAGACTTACCACTCTACCGTTTGACCAACCGCAAGGAAAAGAAAGACAAAGTGGGAGATGGGGAAGAATGAACGTGAAATTGAGGAAAGGCAAAAACTTGGAAAAAGAAATTAAAATCAAATATAATTAGATAATTAACTTTATTTGCCACATCCCTAAAATCTCTCTAACTCCCCCGCTAACCCACTACCACTCAAAATTTCTACTCAACCGAAACTCTCTCGGCCAATCGAGCAAAAGTAAACTCCCTCATTCACGCAGGGATTCCAACACAGGACCTCCAACACACCAATTCCCTTTACCACTCGAACTAGCAGGCTCATTCTGATATAAATTAACAGATAATTTTATGTAAGCCCACTCTCAAAGGGTAAGGCTTAAATCTAAAATAACAAAATTTAGCAAAAGTGAGACTTGAACCCAAGACCTCTCACATAGACCCAGAACACTTAACCACTAAAGCAGATGTGTCAGATATTTATAGAAACAGAAATAAATTTATCAGGGCGTTACAATTGCACTTCTCTTTTTTCTAGTGGATCTTTTTAATAACATTAGCTTGATCTGAAGTTGATGCTTGAACAATATCAAGTATGATAGATTGTTCCTAGTTATTGTTAATAACAATTAAAGCAACCTGTTGATAAATTTCAACATATTCTCTTCAAAGACAATACCCTTAATTATCTCCCCCATCCAAACTTAACATCCTCTAAGAACTGAGCATTAATTGTCTCAAAAATAGCCTTAGTAGTGGGATCATAGACTTTGTAACCCATAGCCCTGTTAGAGTATCCTATGAAATAGCAATCGATAGTCCTTGAGTCCAATTTCCTTTCATTTGGCCTATAAGGCTCGGCCTTAGCTGGACATCCCCAAATGTGCAAATGTTTTAAGCTAAGCTTTTAACTTATCAAAAGCTCATAAAAGGTCTTTTTAGTTCATTTAGTTGGAACTTTGTTAATTATATAAGCTGCGATCTTTAGTGCTTCTCCCCAGAGCAATTCAAGTAAGGTAGAATGACTAACCGTACCCCTTACCATATCTTTAAGTGTTCTATTTTGTCTTTCAACAATCATTCATAGTGGATGAACCCGGCATAGTGTATTGTAGGGCAATACCACTTTCCTCTAAGAATTTCACAAATGGTCTTGGACGTTGTTCACCTGAATCGTCATATTTGTCATAATATTCATCACCATGGTCAGATCTAATTCTTTTACCAAGTTGACGTTGTTTTTAACTGCTTCATTTTTGGAATGATGTTGTTCTTACTATTTGTTGTCTTATTAATTGCATGCATTTTTCTATTTTGCAGAACCAAAGTTCACATTCTTTGGTTGCACCTGCTTCGTTCGTAATCACACTCCGGGAAAAGACAAACTCTTTCTCAAAGCCATTAAATGCATCTTTTGAGGGTATTCACGTGATACAAATGTGTTATGCCTAAATTTTATTAGATATATATAAGGCCAACACATTGTGGGACTAAAACCCAAAATAATTTGGGGAAGAACCCACACATGGTATTTATGCATGATAAGACTCAAATCTAAACACTCAAGGTCCCAAGACCTTAGTTTTAGCCAATACTATCAATTTAATTTAGGTGTACCAAAATTCAATATTTTGACACTCAATCTTTTATCCAACAATATGTCGAAGGATTCAAATATTGAAGAATGTTATACTAATTCTTTTGAATAAGAGTATAGGATCAATTTGTTGCTATCGAACTATCACGACACTGATAGTTAAAATAAGGTGACGGAGATTGAAGCAAGTATCATATCACTCTTTTGAGACAACACACGCTCTCTTGATGATAATAATCAATGCAAAAAGATTTTATTACATACGTCTCTCAAGATACAACAAACCCAATTATCCATTGTAAACCTTATTAACTTCAAGAAGTTAGATATTTATGCAGTAAAGATAACTTCCATCAAGGTACAAGAAATATAACATCTTTAAAGTTGAATTTTGATAATAGTAGTGCATTTTGCAATTTTGACAGTATCATTTATTTATAAAAAGGTACTTAACTTAAATGGAAACTATATACTTCATTACCATGATTATACCCTCACACATGTAACTAAAAAAAGGAAAAGAACAAATTAGCATTACAAACCGACAATAATCATGCTAGAGTATAAAATTAACATTACAAGCTACCAAATATATTTCAACTTTGCTATATTATTAGAATATAAATTAAAATTTCAATAAATTCATAATACTAAATTAAATATGCAACTATGAGATAAGAAGGAGAAAAAAAGTAGATTGGGTTTTAGGGTTTGATAATTTTTCATTTTTTGGATATTTTCATAAAAGGTCCCTCAAATTGTATCAAACTTATAATTTAGTTATAATTCATTCTAAACTGATTAAATTCAGTCCTAAATTAAATCTAATAGCATTCATTTTAATTTATGATTACAGTTAAAGTTATATTTTCTTTTATATGAATTTTGAATTATTATTGCTATATTTATGATGATTGGTTTGATATTATGAATAGTTTATGATTTTTTTTATGTATTAGCTTGATTCTTTTTATTCAGCGCTTAAATGTATAGGTTTAGGGATTTATGATAACCATGACAAAATACTTGATATTTATATATTTGATTTTTATATGCGAAATAAAAACAATACACGCGTTAGTTTCATTTCTATATCTCTCGGTACTTCTAATTTAATTCGATTTAGTCATTATTTGCATAATTTCATTTCAAATTAAACTCTTATACTTTAATTTTGAAATAATTTTTTTTTTATAATGTCATTACTTATTCCAAATAGCTAACACTTTTAATTATTCTTATTAAAATAATTACATGTATCTTTTCGTAATTTATCAATTCAAAACAATGTAAATTTAAAAAAATTAATAAAATAACCTAATATAACATGTTTAATTAAATAGACATGCATGGGTATACAAACTAGTTAATACTACTTTCTTTCCTCACTTGATAAATTTTACAACAACACTATACACATTATTTGATTAAGGGAGAATATTTGATGTATTGTCGGTGCATAAGTCTCATGCACCATCGGTGAATAGTTAACACCTAATCATTAAATAAAACAAAAATAGTAGATGACTTATAAATAAAAACTAATAACTTTATTTAAACATAATTAAACAATAATTAATTATAAATAAATGTTAAAACCCTGAACCTTTAAACCCAAGATCCTAAATCTGAGAGTTATTAATATTTATTTATAATAGTTATGATTAATGTTTAATTATGTTTAAATAAAATTGTCGAAACCATTTTTTATAAAACGGGAATCGACTAGGATTTTGAAACCGAAAATAAACCAAGAGTCGCCATTGATCTTTATTAGGTGTGATCGAATCACTTTTGTTTTAATAAAACATTTTGGTTTACTAAAACGGTGTTTTTGGTCTACCAAATTCGGGTAAACGGGTTAGGGAGTCGGTTACATGCGAGGAAGGATTAGCACCCTCGTCACGCGCAAAATTGGTACCGAATTGATTAATTAGTGTCTTAATGTTGAAAGTTGAAAATTTGAGAAAGATTTTAAAAAATACGATCTCTTTTAAAAATATTTGAATTTTCTCGAATTGGATATTAAGATTCTCTCGCTCCGAAGGAATAAAATATCACATCCAGCACGTTAGGACACGACAATTTAAATCCTCAAATCCAAGATCATCTCATGATTCCTGAGACTCGTGCATTGAAAATATCAAAAGGATATTCGATTATTTGGCCAAGCGAAAAAATGAAACCCGGCATGTTAGGGCACAATTTCTCGGATTTCCAAACACAGAATATTGCCTTTATTTTGAAAGCTTTTATTAAGCAATTATAGAATGGACTCAAAAATAAACAACATATATTTGTTTATCTTGTTAAAAGATAATCAATATCGGGCGAAAGTGGGAATTTGAATCATGATGCAATAACAAAAAAACGTAGTTACAAGCATGAATAGTGATACATGACAATAATATTATACGAATGAATAACCATAATACAAAAAAATACGAAATAAACGAATTATAGTACATACAATGGTAATAATCTCACAACATACACCATCTAAATATTAACATTAATAATCAAAGACCAATGAATTAAACAATTTTAAAAGAAATAATACATAAAACAATTTAAAATAATTAACAAAACGATTTTAAGTAAAGAATACATAGTAAAAAACATAAAGTAAATAATATATGAAACAATTTAAAATAATCTCAAAGGTTTAAAATAAACAATATATATAAAGTTTAATAAAAATAGTATATAAAAACTCAAAATAAATAAATAATAATAATACAATTTTGAAGAATAATAAATAAATAAACTCTATAAACAGGTCGAAAACTAGATTCAAATCAGAATAAAAAATGAGGACCAAAATTGCAATAAACTAAAGTAGAAAAGGGACAGGGACCATAACGTCTAGTACGTAAGTTCATGGGGACCAAATGGATGAATAACCCAGCCCTTGGTGCGCAGCGTTTTGGTGCAGGATTAAATCGGGACAGAAGGAAATATTTGGGATAAATTTTTTAAAAAATAAAAGACTGAATTAAAAAATTGAAAAATGCGGAGGGGTCTAGTGCGCAAATAGACCATGCGCCAAAAACACGCGAATCCTCTTAGGGAACGGGTCGGATTCGAGTCGGGTCACCTTAAACGGCGTCGTTTTGGCGCTGGTGACCTTGGTGCGAAACGGCACCGTTTCGTGTCCCCTTAAAAACCACATTTTTTTTCTTTTATTCATTTGCAGACCCCCTCCCTTTCTAAAAACCCCAAAAAAGCAGCTGCATTCTCTTCCTCTCTTCTCTTGTACCCGATGATTGGGCTTCCCCGGCTGATCGTCGCACCACCACTACATCCGGTGGCCTTCGATGCTCGGAGATGGGTTTTTTTAGCCCCGTTCGAAGGCTTATTTCGAAGGTCGAGCCTTGGTGTTTTGAACCCCCGAGAGGAGAAGACTTCCCCCCTTTCGATTCGGCTTCGAAGACGGACAAAGGGCTCCGACAATGACCCTAGATTTCAGGTCCGTTTTCCCTTCTCCCTCTTTTTTATTATTTATTGTAAAAATTTTCAAAAAATAATAAATATAAACATAAAGAAAATAAAAGTAATAGTATCGTACGATAAAAATGAAATTGGAAGGATTAAAATCAACCTTCTACTGCTTTTGCTTTCAATTTCTGATGGTTCCTAAAAAAGAGAAGAAGAATTACAAATGGCTCGTTTTGTTTTTTTATAACTGATTGCTAGATTCGGTTTTTTTTTTATTTTGTCCTCTGTCATTCTTTGTTTTTTCTTTCTTTGTTTCTTTTCCTTGCGTGTTCTCTTGTTGTTGCAGGTGACGAAAATGTGTCAGAGGCGCATGCGGAGGGGTCTGCTGGCAGTGGCAGTAGCAGAGGCTTGGTGGTAGAGAAGGCTATAGCGCTAAAGGGCAAGCTAGGGTTTCAGCTTTTCTGAAACCCTAGTTTTTCTATTAGGTCAAGTGGGCTTGGGGTAAGTTTAGGTTTGGGTTTGAAATTGGGCTTAAGTTTAGGCCATTCAGGTTTTAATATGTAATGGACTGTTATTATTCTTTATTTTGGGTTTATTGTGTTTTATTGCCTTGGGCCAAAATTGGCCTATTACAGCTACCCCTCTTTACTCGTTGTTGTGTAATGAGAATGGAGTAAAGACTTTAAAAGGGCCAAGTTTTCCTAGTCTCACCGAATCTTGGTTTCTTTGGTGCTTCTGTTTTTCGAATAGCCTCATTCCATTCCTCTGCATCTTCAAGGGTATAGGAATTAGTGTTTCAATCTACTCATCTGTAACTTCAAAGAGATAGGGTTTGATGTGATCTGCTCTACTGCAACTTCAGAGAGATAAGATCTAATTTATAGCTTCAATCTTTTCTACTGCAACTTTAGGGAAATAAGATTTGTCATCTTAAGTCTGTTCCACTACAACTTCAGGGAGATGAGACTTGTAACTTCAACCTGCCCCACTGCAACTTCAGGGGGATAAGATTTGTGGCTTCTCTACTACAACTTCAGAGAGATAAGATTTGCTATCTTTAGTCTGTTTCGCTGCAACTTCAGGGAAATAAGACTTGTATCTTCAGTCTGCTCCACTGCATCTTTAGGACGATAATCTTTGTTTTGATTTGCTCTATCGCCTCTAGGGAGAGGTAAGATCTGTGATTTAGCTTCAATCTATTCCACTGTAACTTTAGGGAAATAAGATTCGCTTCTTCAAATTGGTCCACTGTAACTTCAGGGAGATAAGGTCAATGGCTTCCATCTGTTCTACTGCAACTTCAGGGAGACAAGATTTGTTGTCTTCAGTCTGCTCCACTACAACTTCAGGGAGATAAGACCTGTAACTTCAACCTGCTCTACTGCAACTTCAGAGAGATAATGTTTGGAACTTCAACCTACTCTACTGCAACTTCAGGGGGATAAGATTTGTGGCTTCAATCTGCTCTACTGCAACTTCAGAGAGATAAGATTTGCTATCTTCAGTTTGTTCCACTGCAACTTCAGGGAAATAAGACTAATAACTTTAACCTGCCCCACTGCAACTTCTGGAGGATAAGGTTTATGGCTTTAATTTGCTCTATTGCAACTTCAGAGAGACAAGATTTGTTGTCTTCAGTCTGCTCCACTGCAACTTCAGGGAGATAAGACTTGTAACTTCAACCTGCTCTACTGCAACTGCAGAGAGATAAGGTTTGTAACTTCAACCTGCCCTATTGCAACTTCAGAGGGATAAGGTTTGATGCTTTGATCTGCTTCACTGCAACTTCAGAAAGGCAAAGATCTACAATTGATAGCCTCAATCGATCTTGCTACACCGTCCTCTAGGGGACATTGGCAGTAAAATCGATTTCTTAGGCCTATGCTTATGTCAAATAATTAGGATGGCATGATCAGGATGAATCAAATGCTCCTAAATAGATGTGTATGAATAATGTTTGCATGAATGCAAAGGATGTCATTTTTAACACTTAATTTGGTATTACTCGTCTTTTACTGAGGTCTTAATATTGACATATTACCCTATCTTCTTATCCAGTCGGTATCTTTGAGGGTCACAATTTGGATCATTCTTTCTCAATTGTCCCCAACATCTGAACTTGGTTAGTTCCGAATAGTGGTCCCGCTTCAGGTTCTTGTAATATTTAGAGATTTTCAGAGTAATATGCAAAACTCCTTTCTTGAATATTAATAGTCCATTAATCGTTATTTCAATGAAAAATGCTCGAAAAGATTATCACAATGGACAAGATGGATTTTTATTGAGAGCAAAGCTCGAAATGAATAAATTGATCAAGAGATTAAATTTTGTTTAAAGTACGAAATGAGAGTAAGTTAAGACAGCAAATTTGCTAAAAATACAAAAAATGACTAAATTAATCAAGAATAGCATTTTTTGCTAGAATGTGAAATGAATAAGATGAAAATAGGTGCCCCAGATATCATAGTATGAGCTTCTCTACACAAAATTCTCGAGGACCCCTTTCGAACTTGATAGGTGTTTGGCAGGCTTAGAAGACTTCGTTGATGCCCCAAGATGTAGCGTCTCTCCTTCTTGTTAATTCGGGCATAGCAAGACTACTGCATGTCTCCCTTTTAATTAGAAATTTGAATTGCCCAATCTTGGGTTTTCAATTCAAAACTACTTTGGTCTCAAGGCGCCCTTTGCGAGTTTTCACCTTGGCCTCTCCCTCCTTTTTTTTTAGGCGAAGTATTTCTTGACTGAATCTGAGTTCATAGGATTAGACAAGCTTTTTCCATCCATCTCTGTCAAAATCAGAGCTCCTCTAGAGAAGGCGTTCTTTACCACATAAGGTCCTTCCCAATTTGGCATCCATTTTCCTCTAAAGTCCTTTTGTATGGGAAGAATCTTTTTTCAAAACAAGGTCTCCCTCATGGAATTCTTTAAGGCAAACCTTCTTATTATAAGCCCGTATCATTCGCTTTTGGTACATTTGACCATGAGGAATAGCCTTCAGTCTTTTCTCTTCAATTAGGTTCAGCTGATCATATCGGGATTGAATCCATGCTGCTTCATCCAACTTTAGTTCAGACAAGACTCGAAGGGAAGGGATCTCAACTTCGATAGGAAGTACCGCCTCCATTCCATAAACCAAGGAGAAAGGAGTTGCCCCGGTAAAGGTTCTGATCGATGTTCAATAAGCATAAAGAAAAAATGGTAACTTCTCGTGTCAATCTCTGTAAGTCTCAATCATCTTTCCCATGATTTTCTTGATATACTTATTGGCCACTTCCACTGCACGATACGGCGACGAATTTTGGTGTTTGATCTTGAATTGACTGCAAACCTCTGCTATCGTACTATTATCCAAATTTAGTGCATTGTCAGATATGATCCTTTGGGGCATTCCATATCGGTATATGATCTCTTTCTTCAAGAATTTGCTGACTGCCGACTTTGTAACATTTGCATATGAAGTGGCTTCTACCTACTTGGTGAAATAATCAATGACCACGAAGATGAATCGATGCCCATTAGATGCCTTTAGTGAGATTGGCCCAATGACGTCCATCCCTCACATAGAGAAATGCCATGGAGAGGTCATGACATGAAGAGGTGAAGGAGGTACATGAATTTTATCTCCATAAATTTGGCATTTGTGGCACTTCTTGGCATAGCTGATGCAGTCTCCTTCCATAGTAGACCAATAATATCCGAATCTCATGATCTGTCTAGCCATTGTAAAACCATTAGCATGCGTTCCACAGACACCCTTATGGACTTCTTCCATGATTTTCTTGGCTTCAACAGCATCTACGTATCTTAAAAGCATGTAATCCTTCCTTCTCATATATAGGATCTCTCCATCTAAGACATAATCACTGGCCAGTCTTCTCAGCGTCCTCTTATCGTTCTCGGTTGCTTGGTCGTGATATTCACGATTCTTCACATATTGCAAATATCGTGATACCAAGGGTGATCATTTTTTTCTTCTTCTTCGTCGATGTTGTAACAATGAGCTGGAGCCTCGTAAATACTTATTTATATAGGCTTCACTTCCTCTTACTTGTTTACTCTCATCATAGAGGCTAAGGTAGCCAAGGCGTCAACCATCTGGTTCTCTTCTCGCGAGAGGTAACAGAAAATGATGTCATCAAACTCCTTAATTAAATCCAAAACTAGCTTTCAATAACTGATCAACTTAGGATCTCTTGTTTACCATTCGCCTTTGATCTGATAGATCACTAGCGCAGAATCACCATATACCTCTAACACTTTGTTCTTGCGTTCAATGGCTACACAGATACCCATGATGCATGCTTCATATTCAGCCATGTTATTTGTGCAATCAAAATCTAATTTGATAGTAAAAGGATAATGATCTCCGTTTGGGGATACTAAGACTACCCCAATTTCATTTCCCACTGCGTTTGAAGCTCTATCAAAGTTTAGTTTCCAAGGATGACCCTCCTTTTGAGCACCTTCTTCAGTGATTGCAACATACATTATGTCTTCATTTGGGAAATCAAAGTCCAATGGCTCGTAATATTCCAAAGTTCTGCTGGCTAGAAAGTCTGTTATTGCACTCTCTTTTACAGCCTTCTAATTTACATAGACTATATCAAACTCAAAAAGTAGAATCTGCCACCAGACTATTCTTCTATTCAGAGCAGTCGGCTCCATCATGTATTTAAGAGGGTCCAGTTTCGAGATGAGCCAAGTTGTGCGATACAGCATGTATTGTCCCAGTCTTCAGGTCGTCCAAATCAAAGCACAACATAGCTTCTCAATTGGCGAATATCTCGTCTCACACTCAGTGAACTTCTTGCTGAGATAGTATATCGCTCTTTCCTTTCTTCCCGACTCATCATGTTGGCCTAGCATGCATCCTATAGAATTTTCGAATACCACCAAATACATTATCAGTGGTCTATCTGGGCAAGGTGGCATCAGTGCTGAGGCTTTGGACAAGTAATGCTTGACCTGCTTCCTGGCACTCCTTATCCCATACACCTGGGTTGTGTTTCCTAAGGAGACGGAATATAGGGTCACATTTCTCTATTAGTTGTGCAATGAACCGAGCGATGTAGTTTAATCTTCCTAGGAAACCTCGAACTTCTTTTTGAGTATGTGGTATAGACAGCTCCTGTATAGCCTTGACTTTATCTGGATCAATCTCAATTCTTTTTTCATTGACTACAAATCCTAGCAACTTTCCTGACCTAGCCCTGAAGGTACATTTTGCTGGATTGAGCTTCAGTTGGAATTTTCTCAACCTTAGGAACAGTTTCCTCAAGACCTGTACATGCTCTTTCTCTGTCCTGGGCTTTGCAATCATATCATCCACATAAACTTCGATCCCCTTGTGTATCATATCATGGAAAAGGGTTACCATGACTCTTTGATACGTTTCCCCCTATATTCCAAATGGCATTACCTTATAACAGAATATTCCCCACGTGGTTACGAATGTGGTCTTCTCCATATCTTTAAGGTGCATATTAATCTGATTGTACCCGGAGAAGCCGTCCATGAAAGAGAAAAGTGAATAACCAGCCGTGTTATCTACTAATGTATTAATGTGAGGCAAAGGGAAGTTATCTTTTGGGCTGGCCTTGTTCAAATCCCTATAGTCCACGCACATCCGTACCTTCCGATCTTTCTTAGAAACAGGTACTATGTTCGCTACCCATTCTGAGTATTTAACTACTTGCAAGAAACCGACATCAAACTGCTTCATGACCTCTTCTTTTATCTTCAACGAAACATTGGGCCTCATCCTTCAGAGCTTCTGTTGAACTGGTCTACATTCCTTCTTTACGGGGAGTTGGTGTACCACGATATCCGTATTTAACCTAGGCATGTCCTGATATGACCATGCGAAGAAGTTCTTGAATTCTTGGAGTAACTCTATGAGGTCTCGCTTTGTTTCTGCAGCAATGCTAGCTCCAATCTTCAACTCTTTTCCTTCTCCTAAGCTCACAATTTCCACTGACTCTTTGTGAGGTAAGATTTGTTTCTCATCTTACTCTACCATCTTAACAAATCAAGAGATATGCTACGGTCCTGATCATCTTCAAAATCCTGAGAATCCTCCATACCCGTATCTTGTTCGAAAGGAGATACTGAGTTAATAACAGCATCACTCATATCATTGATATCTGGAGACCTGTTAGAAGGGCAAAGAAATGTATAAAAAAAAAGAATCTAAGAATGATTATTTGCATGATTGGTTATGAATGAAATGTAAAGAATATTTTGGTTATGAATGAAAAGAATTAAAGAACATTTGCTCGGAATGATACAAAAAGACGCATTTTATTGAAATAAAGATATTTGGACATATGCCTATTTAACACAAGGATTCTTATTGCGCCTAGGCTTAGAGCAACAAGTGTGTTTTGAACATTACTCTGAATTAATTCTAAAGGTTGCAGGAATCTCTTCCATGGTCCAATTGTTAAAAACACTTCCAGGAGCATAAGGGCAAATTCCAGATAAATCTCTTTCTTCAGTTCCTTCCTCGGATACGGCATTAATGCTCAAACTTCCCAACATTTCCTCTACTATTTCTCTTCTTTCCATCCTTTGTTCAAGGTATATGGTTCCTCCCGAAACAAATGTTTTGGAAAAATGAGGAAAGGTCATTGGCTCCCATTTGACCTCCTCACCGCTTAAACGTGCTCTTCTTCTCTCTTACTTTTTCTCCACCTCTTTCCTTTTTTGCTTCACATCTGGCTTGAATCCCAAGCTGAAGTGGTCTCATTTTTCTTTTAGCATTGGTACCTTAGTCTTTCCTTGAAGGCATTTCCCAAGTCCTTTTCCTGGTAAGGCTCCCTTCCCAACTATCATTTGCAGGCCCATCCTCGTGGATTTGGATATTTTGGGCATGAGGATCTTGTTGCCTTTGACGACGAAGGTTGCGTTGATAAATTCAAGCGATCAAAAAGAACATTCTATCGCTTCATCGTCTACCCCTACATACGGAGCGTCACTGGTAACAGATGCTATGATATTCTCCTCCGCGTTTATTGTGACCAATCTACCTTCAGTTACCAATTTTAACTTTTGGTATAGTGATGATGGCACTGCCCCTGCCGAATGGATCCAAGGTCTTCCTTACAGGTAATTGTAGGAAGGCTTGATGTCCATCACCAAGAAGTCCACCTCATATGTATTTGGACCAATCTAAAGGGGTATCTCGATCCTTCCCATGACCCTTCTTTCAGTACTATCGAAAGCTCTCACAATAATTTTGGCATGTTTTTATGTGAAAACTATCCACGGGTAACCTATTTAGCGTGGATAAGGGTAAGACATTCAGGGCTGATCCATTATCAACTAATACCCCTGGCAACGTATATCCCTTGCAACATATATCCCTTGAAACGTGTGGTTATATGTAGAGGCTTTGTAGATCCCATACCCCCCGGAGGTATCTTATCATTATTGAAGAAGATGAAATTATCAACACTTATGTTGTTGACCAGATGGTCCAGCTTGTTGACAGATATATCATCCGCAAAGTATATTTCGTTCAACACTTTCATCAATGCACTACGATGCGCCTCTGAACTCATGAGCAAAGCTAGTACTAATATGCGAGTTGGCTGCTTGTGTAATTGCTCCACAACGCTGTACTCGTTATGCTTTAAGAATCTTAGGAACGTTTTGGCCTCTTTTTCCGTCACTGGCTCATTGACAGGCGATTCAGGTCGATCGTCTTTTCTTTTTGCTCGACCATTACGGATTTTCCTTTAACTGGTTCTGCCTTTGTGTTCAGGGTATAACGCCTTTCACTACGTGTAAAGAAACCCACGTCTTGACCTTCTTTTGAAGTGTTAGCTGGGTTCTCCTCTCTCGGGATCATCACATTACAGTCATAATTTCATGGAACGCTTTTACTGTCCTTATAGGGGAAAGCTACAGGCTTCTGAATTATGACCTTTGGCACGATTGGTACTCCGGCCTCACTAACTCTTGGTCACGAGATAATTACCACAGGGTGATTGACCCCATAGACTTTCTTGGTTGACCCTACTTCTGACGTGTAGACCTCTCTTTCTTCTGATCCTTCGATCTCTTCATAAAATTCCATCTCTTTATTGTCCATGAGATTTTGTACTGTGGCTTTGAACACGATGCATTCTTGGATGTCATGACCCACCTCGGCATGGAACTCGCAGTATTTTCCTGCTCCTTCGGGTTTTTCTCCCGATTCTGGCGTGATTAAACCTTCATTTACCATTTGTTTCCAAACCCATCTCAGTAGGGTTTTTACTTCAGCCACGTCAGTCTTGATTCTTTTGCCTCCATTCTCGATTATCGCATTTACCCCTTTATCTGAATGACTGGGTAACGGATTTCCTGCCACATTAGGTCCTATTGGGTCATCAAATTTTACTATGTCCATCTTTATAAACCTTTCAACTATCTTTTGAAGGCGGTGCAGTTCTCAATCGAATGTCCCGCGATTCCCCCATGGTATTCGTATTGAGCGTTTGCATCATACCACTTAGGGAATGAAGGTTGCAAAGGTTTCAAATAGAAAGGGGATACCACGTGCGCGTTGAACAGACTCTGGTACAGCTCCCTATATGTCATTGGGATGTGCATAAACTAGAGTCTTTCCGTGTTTGGTCTTGCATTAGATTCCTGCCTCGGGGGGCATTGATGGCTAGTAGTTAACGTCCTTGGCTAGCTCACAGTGATGGGTTTTGTATAGCCCTTGTTGTATGTGCTCACATTGTTTACTTCGTTGTCCTTCTTTCTCGGGGCCGGTCTCCTGGCGCTTTCTCACGCGTCTATCTTCTCGCTCCGGATTGTGTTTTCTATCATCTCTCCAGTCATCACTATGTTTGTGAAGCTCTTAGTAGCACTTCTCAGCATGTGGTTGATGAATGGAGCCTTCAATGTGTTGATGAAAAGCATGGTCGTTTCCTTCTCTAGAAGAGGGGGCTGGACTTGTGTCGCTACCTCTCTCCATCTCTGGGCATACTGTCTGAAGCTCTCACTCAGCTTCTTTTCCATATTTTACAATGTTATTTTGTCCAGTGCTATGTCCGTCACGTGGCTATATTGCTTCATAAAAGCCTGTGCTAAATCCTTCCATGAATTAATTTGAGCACGGCTTAGCTAGTTGTACCACTTGGCCGCAGATCCGATCAAACTGTCTTGAAAGCAGTGAATTAACAGTTGATCATTGTTGACGTAACCTGTCATCTTCTGACAAAACATCGTAATGTGAGCTTCAGAGCAGCTGGTCCCATTATAATTCTCAAACTCCGAAGTCTTAAACTTTGGTGGGAGTATTAGGCCTGGGACCAAGCTCAAGTCTTTAGTATTAACCCCGCCATGGTAGTCTGTGTTTTCTATTGCCTTAAACTTTTATTCTAACCATCTACACCGGTCTTCGAGTTGTTTAGACACATCTACTCTCACATTTTCTGTTTCTACTATATCATCAAAGTCGGAGACAACGAGATTAGTTGGATTATCTCCTAGATTAGAACCTGATCCTGTTGGAAAATTCATCGGTGCCGAAGCACCAGTCTGATATTGGGGCCTGATGGTAACAGGTACCCTTTGTGGGTATGCATCCGGTTGCGCTTAGGTGTTTGTTGGGGTAAAATCCGGAGGATATGAAGGTTCTTCATTGTCATCACCAGGATTGGTCACAGGGCTTTTTCCTTTGTCGGGTCCTCCGGCCAATAGCTGGGCTAGCTGGTTCATCATATTCCTTTGGGAATCGAGTATCTGATCCCTCATGTCTTGTTGCATTTTTGCTAATTGTTCTTGCATTTGGTCTTGCATATCCTTTTGCATCTGTTCTAATCTTTTTAGTCTCTGATCCATTGCTTTCATTTTGCGACAGGTATTGTAGCGATATGTAATTGGAGGATTTTCGTTGGTTTCCAGGGTAACTATCATAATTTTTAATCAATTAGGATCTTTTTTATGGAATTTTAGTGCAAATGATGTAATGTAATGCAAATGAATAAGATGAATGCAAAAAAAAAGCGTTGATTTAGATTCAATTCTATTAGATCAACTTTAATAAAAAACAAATTTCTTTACATGGAGCGGATAATTACATATACGACCTTACCCTAACACCTAAAGTCTTGACTTTCCAAAGAAGCCAAGCTAAGTTCCGGCCTCGATCTGATTTCAACTTGTATTTTAGACTTAATACATCAGCCTGAACTGCCAAGGTTTGTAAATGATCGGCTATTTCTCAAACTTGAGCCACAACTTCGCCCATAACATAATCTCTATCTCTGATCTGATCTTGCGAGTGGTGGAGCTGCTCTTTCCCATGTTCATTGTTTGCTTCAAGGAGCTCAACTCGAATCTTACTATCTCGTAGTGCATTCTCGAGCTCCTCTATCCTTCCTTTCAGCTCCTCAATCTTGTTTTGGTTGGCTCTTAACTTGATTACCGAGTTGTGACTATGATGCTAATGCATGAGTTTTCTAGCTCTGTCACTCAAACTCTTAGCCTCTCCTTTTCGCTTTGGCTTTCTAACAAGCTCCTCTTTAAAGCTCTTCTCGTGTTCGAGAGTCTTGAAACTTCTCCCATTGATCGGCTCTAGTCTTTTCTTCCTTAATTTCCTGCCACCATTGCTCTAATGTCTTGCCCAAACCAGCAGTTTTGATTAACATGCGCAGCTTCTTGTAATACATCTTTAAACTGTCCAAATCCTCTTCGACCTTATTTTTTCCTTTCCTTAATCTCTTGACCTCGAGCTTATGGATGTCGACGTCTAACCCAAACTACATCTTTTCCTTCTCTAACTGCTCTATTTTCTTTTCCAATTCCTGACTCCTTTTCTCAAAATCTTGCTTGATGATCTCTAATTCAAACGGGATTACTCATAATTGCTCCTCTATTGGCCGAGCATTTCCTTGACTTAGCATTGGGATATTGTCGTTGATTCTTTTTCCCCACCACTAGTCATATTCGGAGGTCGTCATTGGCCCTGTGGTGAGTCCCTTCATTCTTTGGGTTTGGATCTACGCATTCGATATCTCACGAACTCTCTTCTTATAATTATCACCCTTGTATGAAAACTCGCACTGAGCTAACCCATGCGTCGCAGGTATGAACTATCTTGATCGATACTGCCTCATCACGAGTAATGGAACATACCCAACAGCTCCCCATATCTCGGGTAAAGAGACCCAGTCAAAGTCTCCACACCGGTAGATGATCTCGTCAGGAATCATCCACGGAGCTCTCTATTCGATATCTTCAACTTGTAGATTCTGGAGAATTGCTATCCATTTTTCTTTAAAAAGGTCGTCTCGCCTTGGTGTAGCCACTAATTCTTTCAACAGAGAGTAGTTCTCAGAAAAAACTTGATATGAAACTTTTTCTACCTTCCAAAAGTGACTATGGAACCACAATAGCAAAAGTTGTGCACATCCTATGAACCTCCCTTCGCCCACTCTCCGGCAAGCTTTCAATGATCTGAAAGTTTCGGCTAAGATCGTAGGGACGGGTGTGACTCCTTTATCAAGTCTATCAAATAGGTCTGAGACCGCTTCCTCTATATGTCCTAATGCCTTGGGAAAGACGACCAAACCGTAGATGCTTAAAGCGAAAACGTCAACCCTCTTTTTCATATCAGGATGCGCTAGGATCAAATCCCTCCAATTTCTCCAAGGGATGTACTTACAATCTCCTTTTTTTGTTTGATCTGGGCTGTAATCCACTGCTCGCTCATCCCTGTAATGTTCATCAGATTTTTTAAGAATGTCGACACATTAACAGCTCTCGAATAAGCCTTGTCAATTCGAATCTTTGGGCAACAGAGCAAAGCTGTGTATTCTTCTATGGTAGGTACCAAATCCAAGTTCCCAAAAGTAAAGCAACTACAAGTAGGGTTCCAAAACTGGGCGATAGCTCGGAATAGGTGCTCGACCACCTTGATATCAAGCATATAGGGCAAATCACCATAATTATAGTAGAATAGCTATTTGATCTCATCGCCCCATGAATCCCATATCTCCTTCAATTCTTGCAGGTTATTCTGAGTCACACTGACGCGGGTGAAATCCCACAACTCTGATTCATATCCCACGGTCAGACTGTCTCTTTTCTCTTGCTGTATCCTCTCGGGCCATATTTGAACGGCCGCGTTATCCTCCACTCTATCAAGAAACCCCTTTTCCATGTTAAGCTTTTCTATCTAGTAACCGAACGTGAATCAACACCTTTTTATGATGAAATGCCATACAATAATAGCAAAACACAACAAGTCAGTATTATGTACAAAAAAGAACTCAAAGCAAACAGGAAATAATCAAGCACCTATTCAGGTAACCACTAAGGTTTGTGCGGCTCTAAAGAGAGGTACCCGAACCAGCAGATTCCACGATCCTCACCCATTATAGGCTCATACGGACTGAGTTCAGTTCAGGGGAATACATTTCCCTATGGCTGCACGGAGATGAAAATCTCACGAAGACATAGGTACGAATGTATCCCAAAAGCGATCCATTCTCCTGCACGGAGGTGAAAACTTCATGAAAGAGTAGCTTCTCACTCTCACTTAAAGGGGTAAGACCAAAATGGTCCCTATGCAATATGATGCGAAACTCAAACCACAATAGTTATGAAATAACAATACGAACAAATGCAATAATAGGATCGTAATTTTTCAAATCATATTTTCAATTTTCGATAACAAGACAGAAAATAACTAATTTTACAGCTCGACTCTCTCATATTCCTAGTGGAGTCGCCAAGCTATCAAAACCATTTTTTATAAAACGGGAATCGATTAGGGTTTTGAAAACGAAAATAAAACAGGAGTCGCCATCGATCTTTATTAGGTGTGATCGAATCACTTTTGTTTTAATAAAACGTTTTGGTTTACTAAAACAGTGTTTTTGGTCTACGAAATTAGGGAAAACGAGTTCGGGAGTCGGTTATGTGCGAGGAAGGATTAGCACCCCCCGTCATGCCCAAAATTGGTACCGAATCGATTAATTAGTGTCTTAATGTTAAATGTTGAAAATTTGAAAAAGATTTTAAAAAATACGATCTCTTTTAAAAATATTTGAATTTTCTCGAATTGGATATTAAGATTCTCTCGCTCCAAAGGAATAAAATATCACATCCAGCACGTTAGGAACGACAATTTAAATCCTCAAATCCAAGATCATCTCATGATTCCCGAGAATCATGCATTGAAAATATCAAAAGGATATTCAATTATTTGGCCAAGCGAAAAACCGAAATCCAGCACGTTAGGGTACGATTTCTCGAATTTCCAAACATAGAATATTGCCTTTATTTTGAAAGCTTTTATTAAGCGATTATAGAATGGACTCAAAAATATATTTGTTTATCTTGTTAAAAGATAATCAATATCGGGCGAAAGTGGGAATTTGAATCATGATGCAATAACAAAAAAAAAACGTAGTTACAAGCATGAATAGTGATACATGACAATAATATTATATGAATGAATAACCATAATACAAAAAATACGAAATAAATGAATTATAGTACATACAATGGCAATAATCTCACAACATACACCATCTAAATATTAACATTAATAATCAAAGACCAATGAATTAAACAATTTTAAAAGAAATAATACCTAAAACAATTTAAAATAATTAACAAAACGATTTTAAGTAAAGAATACATAGTAAAAAAATAAAGTAAATAATATATGAAACAATTTAAAATAATCTCAAAGGTTTAAAATAAACAATATATATAAAGTTTAATAAAAATAGTATGTAAAAACTCAAAATAAATAATAATAATAATAATACAATTTTGAAGAAAAATAAATAAATAAACTCTTTAAACAGGTCAAAAACTAGATTGAAATCAGAATAAAAAAAACGAGGACCAAAATTGCAATAAACTAAAGTAGAAAAGGGACAAGGACCATAACGTCTAGCGCGTAAGTTCTTGGGGACTAAATGGGTGAATAACCCAGCCCTTGGTGCGCAGCGTTTTGGTGCAGGATTAAATCGAGACAGAAGGAAATATTTGGAATAAATTTTTTAAAAAAAATAAAAGACTGAATTAAAAAATTGAAAAATACGGAGGGGTCTAGTGCGCAAATAGACCATGCACCAAAAACACGCAGATCCTCTTAGGGTATGGGTCGGATTCGGGCCGGGTCACCTTAAACGATGCCGTTTTGGCGCTAGTGACCTTGGTGCGAAACAACACCGTTTTGTGTCCCCTTAAAAACCCCATTTTTTTCTTTTCTTCATTTGCAGACCCCCTTTTTAAAAACCCCCAAAAAAGCAACTCCATTCTCTCCTTCTCCTCTCTCGTGCTCGACGATTGGGCTTCCCTGGCCGATCGTCGCACCACTACTACATCTGGTGGCCTTCGATGCTCAGAGATGGTTCTTTTTTAGCCCCGTTCGAAGGCCCATTTCTGAGGCTGAGCCTTGGTGTTTCAAACCCCCGAGAGGAGAAGACTTCCCCCCTTTCGATTCGGCTTCGAAGACGGAGAAAGGGCTCCGACGATGACCCCGGATTTCAGGTCCGTTTTCCCTTCTCCCTTTTTTTTATTATTTATTGTAAAAATTTTCAGAAAAAACAATAAATAAAAACATAAAGAAAATAAAAGTAATAGTTTCGTACAATAAAAAATGAAATGGAAAGGATTAAAATCAACCTTCTACTGCTTTTGCTTTCAATTTCTGATGGTTCGTAAAAAAGAGAAGAAGAATTACAAATGGCTCGTTTCATTTTTTTATAACCGATTGCTAGATTCGATTTTGTTTTTTTTTTTTTCTATTTTGTCCTCTGTCATTTTTTGTTTTTTCTTTATTTGTTTCTTTTGCTTGCGTGTTCTCTTGTTGCAGTTGACGGAAGCGTGTCAGAGGCGCGTGCGGAGGGGTCTACTGGCAGCAATAGTATGAGGCTGCGACGCTAAAGGGCAAGCTAGGGTTTCAGAAGTTTGGCTATTGGGTCAAGTGGGCTTGGGGTAGGTTTAGGTTTGGGTTTGAAATTGGGCTTAAGTTTGGGCCATTAGGGTTTTAATATGTAATGGACTTTTATGGACTGTTATTATTCTTTATTTTGGGTTTATTGTTTTTTATTGCCTTGGGCCAAAATTGGCCTATTACAAAAATTATTGATATTTATTTACAACTCCTTCATATTTTGTGTTTAATTTAATGATGATATGTTATGTTATTATTCACTTATAATACATAAGACTTATACCGAACGATGTATCAAATATTAAATTGTTAAGTTACAGATTTTTATGTTAAAAACCTTTCAAAGAATGTTTGTTATTTTTTTTACTTAGACATTAGCACGGATCTCCGCTTTATACTTTAGTAATGATAAAGTAATTTGATTTTAAAATCAAATTTAGATATGATAACTATTTATATTAATTTATTGTTAATTAAGATAATTTCTTAGGGATGTATTTATTTGAGGGTAAATTATAAAAATAATTATTTTTATTTGTCTCAGTAATCACTTATGTTTTTAATATTATGTTTTAGTCACTTACGTTATCGTTTTGTTACGAAATGGTCACTCTACTATTAAACTTCGTTACCTCCCTAATGGCAGTCCAAATGGGTTTTAAATGCCAACTTGGATGTCCAGTTGCTGGGATGAAAATAGGTTTTTAATTAAATAAATTTAATTTAGACTGCCACGTAAGACATCCAAGTTTGCATTTAAAACCCATTTGGACTATCATGTAGGACTACCATTATGAGGCGAACAAAATTGATTATTTTTGTAGTTTATCCTTTATAGTCACGATTTAAACTAAAAAATTATTTTAATTTTATATATATTATTTTAAGAGAAAATATTTAGTATAAAAAAGCAGAAATAGGGGTTAATAAATATTTAAAAAAATAAATAGTAATTTTTAAAAGTGACTTAAAAATTTCTAGTGATCCATATACTTAAAATTAGGAAGTTTATGGAAAACTCAAAAAAGAGACATTCCATTAACTTGAAAAGGAAGCCAAAATAAGAAAACTAGAAACAAAGTGCAAGCAATATCCAAAGATGCAATGCTAATTAAAGACATAATTAACTAAGATCCCCTAATGTCACTTCAAACTTTCCTACTAATTAATTACAGTGCCTTGCTTAATTAAGCTTATGCAATTCGAATCTCAGTACCACTCTGTCGTCCACCTTGTGTTTGATTTCCATTTTCTTGCTCAACTTCGCCCGACATTTCTTCCAGTGATTTCCCTTTCGATTCCGGCACCAAAAAAGTGAACAACATCCCCAAGAAGCTGACCACTCCCAATATTATAAGCGATTTTTGCACTCCAATGGCATCTGCCGCATACAAAAACCCAAACGCACCCACCATTGCTCCTGCTTTACCCGATGCTGCTGATATTCCATGGCATGTTGATCTCAACCTTGCCGGGAAAATCTCGGCAGGGACGACGAAAGTGGTCGCGTTCGGGCCGAAATTCGAGAAGAAAAAGGTGAGGGAGTACATTATAACGAACCCAATTCTGTTGTTTGGTAAAGTCCAATGGTGGTACGGGATTGCCAAGGCAAACATGAACAATGTCATGAAGAAGAACCCCATCAATTGGATCCTGAATCTCCCCATCTTGTCTATCAATGCCACGGTGAACCAATATCCAGGGACTGTGCTGAATAGTGCAATGAGGGTTTGAGCTCTTGCGATGCTGTAAACTTCTTCAAGAGCGTTCATGGTTTTCGCCTTTGGGATCCAACCAATGGCACTGAAGATGTCCTTTTGAAACAGGTTCTGACTGTAGAAGGCAATGTCCAACAAGAACCAAGTACTTGCTGTGCCAAGCAAGTGAAGTCCATGTTTACTAAGAAACTTTGTGGTGAACAAACCAAAATCATTCCCTTTTTTCTCTCCTGGTTTCTCTTCTTGTCGTTCTTCTAAATCGACCTGAAGAACTTTAGACATATCCGCGGCGGCCTGTTTCGCATCCTTGGCGACTAAAGCCGTGTAACGAGCAGTTTCAGGCATCTTCATGCGCCAGTAATAAGTGAGCAAAGCTGGGACTGCACCAAACATCAAAATGATCCTCCATACATAATCAGCTTCCGGTACGGTGGATCCATTTGGATTCTTAAAATAAGGTGGTGAAGGGTATTGGGCCTTGAAAGCTCCTGAAACTATAATCGCAACCATCCCACCAGCCAAAATCCCAAAACCTTGCATTGCAAAAACAGCAGCAATGAAAGCCCCACGAGTCTTTTTGTTAGCATATTCCGACATGATTGTAGCCGAAAGAGGATAATCACCACCGATGCCAAAACCGAGCCAGAATCGAAAGAAACAAAGGGTAGCCATAACATCATTAGGGTGACGACCAAATGAAAGGCCGGAGGCAAGAGAACAGATAACCATGAGCAAAAGGGTGATGCCATAGACACGTTTCCGGCCCAACTTGTCACCGAGCCAACCGAAAAAGAGTTGGCCCGTAAGGGTACCACAAAAGGCGACACCATTGACAGCAGCTGCTACATTGGAAGGAAGACTACCAGGGGTAGAAGAGCCTGGTTTGTGGTAATAAATGCGACCAAGCAATTTGGTGACCAACGATATGCAAAACAAGTCGTAAGCATCAGTGAAAAATCCCATGCCAGCAATGATGATTGCCGTGAAATGGTACCATTGTGTTTTGGCAACATCAAGCGCATTAAGCACTTGCAGATTATCCTTTGGCATCACTAGCTAATAGCTGCTACCCTTTCCCACAACTCACAAGTCTCTGCTATATCAGCTAATTGTTGGTTTCGTTCCGTATTTAAGCGCAATGGAAGCTCTTGTTTGGTTTTCAATTTCCAGTTGTGGAGATTTTATAGAGTAATAAAAGGGAGAAAAAAATAACTAAGAGAATCTTTTGACATATTCTCTATAGTCACACCATATTTTTCTATAATTGGTTAGCTTTTAGGGACTAGATTTTAGCAAGATTTGAAGTATAATTTTCAGGTTTGAATTTCTAATTTGATTTGGGTTTTTCAAAACGGATTTGATTATTGATATTCTACTTTTTTTTTTTTAAAGAATTTTGACTAAGTGTGAAGTTGAGTGAATAATGCGTAACCAAAATGAATGTTGGGGAGTTTTTAACTTGAGAATACCCCTTCTATTTGCAGTCTTATCATCACAGCATTGAGTTCGGGGTTGTTTCCAACTCTTGTATCTTTTTTGGGTTTATTCTTCACGTAAATCACAGTCCTAAATTGACCAGCAAAGTACAAAAGAATTATGCTTTGCCAATTTAAAACGCCAAATAGTCCTCTATTCTCTCTCGGCCTCCAATTTGTTGGGTTTAGGATTCAACATTTGGCTGCTTTAACATTTATTGCTTAAGCTTCTTTCTCTCAAAGTAACGCCATGTTGGCACTTCATCACTAAATAAAGTATTAATATACTATTTGGTATCTTTAGTTGGTTTCAATGTTCAATTTGGTACTTTAAGTTTTTTTTTTTATCTCAATTTGGTATTTGAATTTGGTTTCAATGTTCAGTTTGGTACCTAAACTTTTTTCAAACTGATACTTGAGTTTTTCTTTGTCTCATACATGTATCTAAGTTTGACTTAAATATTCAATTTGGTATATGAGTTTTTCTTTTGTCACACAAGTACCTTTTTTTTTTTTTTTACTAGAGCACACATGTCAAATATTTATTGGGTCACATGATGTTGTTTGGTTTGGGTACCAAATTGAAGCCAAACTTAGGTACTAAATTGGGAAAAAAAAATCAGGTGCAACTTGAACATTGAAACCAAATATAAGTACCAAATAGTATATTAACCCTTAAATAAAACAAAAAAAAATATTGTTCCTAATAATTTTATTCAAGCATAATTAAATATTAATCAATTATAAAAATTATTAATAAACATTAATAACTCACGAGTTTAGGGTTTAACATTTAAGATTTTGGGTTCAAAATTTAAGATCTTGAATTTATGATCTCGAGTTTAGTGTTAAAGTTTTTATATTTATTTATAATTAATTATTATTTAATTATATTTAAATAAAATTACTAATATTTTTTTATAAGTCCTCTATTATTTTTTATTTTATTCAATAATGATCTATTATGTTATTATTTATTAGTGGTGGATAGAGAATCAAATGTTCTATAATTCTATATTACTTGAATTGTATATTTTTAAAGCAATTGAGTCTAACATATATTGATACTAATCCATACTATATCGAACATTTATCTTCAAATCCATTTCTTTAAATATATACAATTGAATTAAAATCAGACTTTCATGTATACATATGAATGACAATACAAGTTTCATGTGTATAATTGCATCAAATAAAAGTCCATGTATAGAATTACACATTGAAGCAAAGTTCATATATAAGTTTTATATATATCCATATTAAAATATACTTCAAGTTCTTGTAACTTTTCTATATGTGGAACTTAGTCTCTCTACTTATATTTTTAGGAATTCAATTCTTTTACTTTTCAAATTTCAAAATTTAAGTTCAATCGTTATCATAGTTAAAACTATTCTATTAAATTTGTCAGTGTGACATTTTGAAATAATAATAAAAAACTCAATTAATAGCCATGTAATAAAAAAAATATTTTCACGCAAAAAGTTAATTGCGTAAACAATTGAAATTACATTTTTAAATCTAAAAAATAGATAAATAAAATTTTTGGAGCATATTTCAATTTCAATCTTTAAATGAAAAAAACCAAATGGCGTGGAATCTAATGGTTGGGTTGGATTAGATTTGTCTATGGCTCGGGCCGAGTCGGGTTCAGATTAGGCCTGGAAAAAAGTTTTAGGCTCGTGTCAAAAAATGGGTCTAAAATTTTACCTAGTCCGACCTAGATAAAAATGCTAAAACCAAGTCCGGCCGTATTAACTTTTTTTTATATAATTTTTTAAAATAAATATAATACATCAAAAAACTAAAAACATTAAAATAAATGTTTTTCCAACAAATTGAAAATAAATTTAAAAAAATCTTTATACTTAAATAACACTAATATAGGTACAATTTAACAACCAAATGACTCTAAAATAATATCAAAATTAACAATAAAATAAGAGATATACTATATCCAAATAATAACAACAAAATAATAATGAAATGATAGTAAAACAATGAGAAAACAACAGAAAAACAACTTCTTTTTTCCTTTTACAAATTCGGGTCAGACTAGGTTGGACCCAATAAAAAAAAGCCTTACCGAAGGCTCAACCCGCTTTCTAAAAGGGTTTTATTTTTTCTCCAAGTTCATTTTGCATATCTATATTTTTACTTAATATCCCCACTTTTCATCTTTCGAGTCGGCTGAGTGGCTAGAGCATGGAACTGTTTGTAGGTTGGATGAAGTAAATTTATGTGGAGCATTGAGAATTTTATTTTATTTATCACATCTTGAAAGGTAGATTTGCAGTCAGATTTGTAGACAGGCAGCAGCCTTGTGAAGTTATTGTTTGAGGAAGCAAATAAGGCGGTATGACCTACATCGTCTTGGATATATGAGGCCATGATTTGTGGGTATGGCCTACGTCGTCTTGGAGATATGAGGATACCATAATTTAGAATTTGACACCAATCCTATTTTCTATTTTTCAATATATACTAGTGGTTGTACTAAAACAATGTGTATATATATTTGTTTTATGACACCTGATTTATTTAATTAAAATAATCATCCACATTTAAATTTGATTTCAAAAGATCAATAAATATAATTAAAGCCTGATATCAATAAAATTAAATATGTAATATTTCTATATTTTATATTTTTATTTGTAATAATTAAAGCGTGATATCAATAAATAATTTTAATAATTAAATAAATTTATTTGTAAGTTAAATTTTTAATTATTATGTTTAATATAAATATATATTTTCAATTAGTTATGTATAAGAAAAAATATTTTCTATTAAGTATCATAAAAATTATGATAATTATATAAATGTATAATTTTTTACTTTGTTAATAAGTTCTATGAAAGTTTACAATTGTAATTATAAAATGACTTCAATAACAATTTGACCTCTGAATTGTATATTTTTTCTACTTTAATATTTTAATTTTTTTTTGTCCATTTTGATACTTAAAATTTAATGTTGTCCACTGATTAAGACCTTAGAGTTAATAGCGTTAAAAAAATTTTGGGAGGCCATGTGGAGCATATCAAAATGCAACTTGTGGTATTTTTGCTTATGTCTTAACTGAATTGGCATGTGTATTGTTGTCAATATAGGAGGACACGGGTTTGAGTTTATTAAAGCGCATTATTCTCTTATCTATGGGTTGGAGAGGGGTTATGGATCCTCTTATTTTGAACTATAATAGTAATTTAAATAATTTTTTCTATTATTATATTAATATTAAATGAATATTTTAAATATATAAATTCAATAAAATTTGAATTACACTTTATATTCATTTTTAATTACACTTTAATTATAGTTTAAAGTATTTAAATTTATGTCAAATGAGTTTTAACTCGGTTGGCATTGACATTATGACCAGTGAAGAAGGATGCAGGTTTGAGTGCAGTCAAACATATTTTATCTTTCTATTTAATGAATGGGGAAAGGTTATGCCTAATTTTAGATATTTTATCAAAAATATTATTCAAATTTATAGATAATATCTTATTAAAATATTATAATTATTTCATATTATATGAAATAAAAATATACTATTAAATAAATTAAAATAATTAATTAAATAAAAATAACTAAACACATAATACATATACAACGCGCAGATGACATAAAAATATATAAATAAGTCTTAAAAATGGTAAAAGGAATGAATTTTTGTAAGAATATGTGTTTAAGAATTTCTTTTCCTTCTTCAAAAAATATTTTCTTTTTCGTTTTTTCTTTTTAAAAACTAGTACACCTATCACGCGCACTTATGTTATACGACATATACATATGATTTAAGGATAAAACATATGATTTGAAAATAATAGTAATACGGCATATACATATATATACGTAATTACAATAAAACGTAATGAAATTTTAGATTAAAAGGAATAATAACAATAAATACATCTAATAAAGAAAATATTAAATACCCTCCAATTATTTTGCTGTGGATTCTACCATGTTTGTATTAAAATTAAAAATAGTATCATGTGAGGAAGATGTAAAATGCATATATTGCATTAAAATAAAGTTCAACAATTATGTTAAATACAATAAAGAGATGGTATGTACCTGTAGTAGTTTTACACAATTCTTCATACATTATCTATGCAACCATTGCCTTATATGCATATCCCTCCGACACTTTTTAACCTAATTGTAGCACATCAAATTTACTATTGATATATTTGGTGGGGTAACTAATTAATAATACGTAAATATCGTCAATATTGATACGTTGTCATTCTCTAATTATGACTAATAAGATTAAGAGTTGCACCAAATATTGATATTTTCAATTATGAGGTGTAGCGTAGTAATTCACTTTATCCTTTAATTTTGCTGTTGGAAGTTTGATCCTCATCTATGGGAATAGAACATATTTTATGGTCAACTATTTACTTTTTTGGAGAACACTTCTGACAAAAAAATTAATCACTATTATTGGCTTTAATACCCTAATTTAAAAAAACCTAAAATAACACAAAAGTAAACATAAATATAAATAAATATACGAACTACGAGTCCATAGATATTTTTGTTGAAATGGAAATGCCTCGTGTGCTGATGAGCTTCCATTTTCGTCCTGCAGTATTTGGCTACCCTTATCCACAAGGGCTACCCCTTTAATCAAATTCCAAAAATCAGCCTCTCACTTTCATCTAAATTTACTACTTTCATCAATCCTAAAAAAAAAAAAAAAAAAAAAAAAAAAAAAAAAAGCAGTATGGATGCCCATTTCACTCCCTCTTCATCTAATCCTATCCAATTCCCAAACATCTATTTTTATCTATAACTTCGGAAATAAATTATATTAATATCATTTAAAAAGTATAGTTTTTAGAACCAATAAAATAGTGTCACATCATTCAATTTTAAAGATAACAAAGTTGTCGAAACCATTTTTTTGTGAAAAAAGGAGTCGACTTTAATTTTAAAAACGAAAAAAAAAGGAGTCGCCACCAATTTTTTTTGATGAGGTGTGATTGGGTCACCTCGTAATTCGGCCATTTTAATAATAGATATGATTTATTAAAACAACAGTTTTGGTCTACGAAATTCAGAAAAACAGGTTTGGGAGTCGGTTACGCACGAGGAAGGATTAGCACCCTCGTAACGCCCAAAATTGGTACCTAGTTGATTAATTAGTGTCTTAGTGTCGAAAATTGAAACTTTGAAGAGATTTTAAAAAATACGATCCCTTGTTAAAAACATTGCTTAATAGAAAATTTTTCTGAGAAGAGAAAATAAAGAATTACGTCACGTAAGTTATGACACAATATCTTAAATCCCGAAACGAGAATAAATACCGAAAAAATTGTTTATTTTGAAAGATATTTGATTATCTCGGTTTTAAAAAAAAAATCATATTTCGTAAGTTAGAACACAATTTTTCTTGATTCCCGAGAATATTTTAATTAAAAAAATCATGCTAAAAAAACATTAAGCTATTTGGATTTATTTCGAAACTCGAAACCCCGTAAGTTAGAGAACGACTTTTCGAATCTCCAAAATACGAAATATTGCTTATTTTTAAGAATATAATTTTGTACGTCGAGTAAAGATTAATGCAATACAATTTATAGTAAAAATGTGAAAGCAAATCACGGTGATAATACGCGTAACAACATAATAGATGTGATAATATGAACGACAATAATAAAAGCGAAAATAAATGACAATAAGATAAATAAATAAATGAAAAACAAGCTAATTGTAAAATAAAACAATAAGTAAATAAACAAGTAAAACTAAAAGTTTAAATAGAATACTTTGAAAATAAGCAAATAAATAAAAGAATAAAAATATTAAAAAATTTAAAATAATAATAATAATATTGATAATATTATTAATAATATTATTAAAAAATAAAATAATCAATAAGTAAATAAAACACATGTACATAAATTAAATTTAAGGATTATAAAAGTAAAAGTAAAGATAAAAAAAACAAAAAACAAAACAAAACAAAATTAGCAAAGAACAAATATAAAATTTAAGTATTTAAAAAAGAAAGAATAATAAATAATAGATATAAAAAAACATATTAATTTAGGTTTTTTTTAAAAAAGGAATATTGGACAAATTAATGAGTAAATAACAAAATGAATTAATCAAAGAACTATATTGAAATCAAAATAAAATTAGGGGGCTAAAATCGTAATAAATTAAAATAAAAAAGTGAACAGGGACTAAATGACAAGCGCTAAAACACGCAAGGACCGAATAAGAAAATATCCCAATCTTTGGGATACGTGTCCTTCCAGCAAAGCCAAGGACTAAATTGAAAACGGTACAAAATTGAGGGCGAAATTTATAAAATAAAAAATTACGAAATTAGGACTAAATTTAAAAAAGGTAAAAAAGCGAAAGGGCCAAAAGCGCAAATAACCCTTTTACTTAAAAAACACGCCGATCCTGAGGCGGGTCGGGTCGAATCGAGTCGATTAAGGGCAAAACGACGCCGTTTTGGCACTTAAAGGCCTTAAGCAAAACGACGCCGTTTTGCTTTCCCTATATAAGTCTTTTTTTTTGTTAAAATTCATTTCTTCTTTCTCTTCAAAAACAAAAAAGAAAAAATCCTCTCCCCCTCTCTCTTCTTTCTCTCCAGTCCAGCCTAGGTCCAGTCACCGGACCACCGTGGCAGCCGCCGGCCGCGATGGCCAGAAAACCGAAATAAGGCCATTTTTTGGCCTTTCGACTTTCCCGACCCCAAAATCGCCTATTTTCATCGGAATTGACTGACCTCCACCACCTACGGCGGCGCAAATGCAAAAATAAGGTAAGATTTTATCCCTTGATGCGATCCTGGTTGCATCATGGTTTGACTCCGTCCGACGCCATCGAGAGTGGCCTAAGCTCGAGGGGCCAAAGTGCAAAATGAACCTGATTCCAGCTCAATTTCAGCTCAATTAAACTTCCTTCCTATGTGGTTCAGCTCACATGAGTTCATCTCAGCTCATTGAGCTCGGTTTAAGTTCACATTCAGTTCATTTAGTTTTATGCTTAATCGTTTTATTTTGCCTGTTTGTGATCTACCTATCTTCTTGATTGATGAAAGGATTCTTATGTTTGATCATTTTGATAAATCTTGTATAAAAAGGTCCATATATCGATCGTTGCATGATATTGTTGTACGAAGTTGTGAGCCATGTGAAACATTTGGAATACCTGTTTGTGATGTTTATGTTTATCATCTGAATCATTATTCGCTTGATGATTTTAACTTATGAAATCCATTTACATCGTATGAATGCCTTAGAGATTGTTCAATTTCGTTCCACAAATTTGATAAGGCATTATTTCTTTTGTATGATAAGTTGATCTTGTCCTTCCACATGTGTCATACTTGTGGTGCTATGTTTATGCGTGGATTGCAAATTTGTTTGAAGCAATACTTGTTAATTCACAACTATTCTTTCCAGGTGTCTCGATTACCATCCTCCCCGTTTAATCGAGGAAAGTTGAGCAAAAGGAATTTTTTTCGAGAGAACCATTTGCTCGATTCGAGGACGAATCTCTTTCAAGAGGGGGGTATGATGCGATCCTGGTCGCATCATGGTTCGACTCCATCCGACGCCATCGAGAGTGGCCTAAGTTCGAGGGGCCAAAGTGTACTCACATGAGTTCATCTCAGCTCATTGAACTCGATTTAAGTTCACATTCAGTTTATTCAGTTTTTGTTTAGCTTGACTTAATTCATGCACTTTTATTTTGCTGCATTAAAACTTTTAAATTAGCTTTAAATAAAGGTGTTTAGTTTAAATAAATAAGTTGTGTTTAATAAGAGGCGAATTCAAGAGTTTTTTAGATTTTATTTCAGCCATTTAAATGCATATTAAAGCTGAATTAATTTGACTCTTCAAGCTAACCACATGTAAACACTATATAACCTTGTTATTAGTTTGTAAAAGGGGATTGAATTTTGAATATATTTTATGAACTTTTGTTCATTGAGTGAGATTATTCTCCTCTCTATCTTTCGTACGAGTTTCGATTTTGACTTATCAAGTTTTCTTGCTTGTGGCGTCAATCATTCTCTTCCATCAACTTATACCATAGGTTCTTATCTTTTTAAATAACGGGTCTTGGTTTATCATTGACTACCATTTTTCCACCTTAAACAAATATAGAACCCGGGGTGACACTTTATTAGTGTTGAATCGATTCTTTGTTTAAGTTCTTTCATCCATTCCCATCAACTATCACTTATCATTTATCTAAACCATTCCATTACCATCAGCCTATCATTGTTTGTTCAACCTTAAACCGAATCGGAGGATGGTAATTGAGACACCTGGAAAGAATAGTCTTGAATTAACAAGTATTGCTTCAAACAAATTTGCAATCCACGCATAAACATAGCAACCCAAGTATGACGTATGTGGAATGACAAGATCAACTTATCATACAAAAGAAATCATGCCTTATCAAATTTGTGGAACAAAATTGAACAATCTCTAAGGCATTCATACGATGTAAATGGATTCCATAAGTTAAAATCATCAAGCGAATAATGATTCAGATGATAAACATAAACATCACAAACAGGTACTCCAAATGTTTCACATGGCTCACAACTTCGTACAACAATATCATGCAACGATCAATATATGGACCCTTTCATCCGAGATTTATCAAAATGATCAAACATAAGAATCCTTTCATCAATCAAGAAGATAGGTAGATCACAAATAGGCAAAATAAAACGATTAAGCATATCATGATCTAAATGTTTTACGTCAACGAAGTCAGCAACATGTGTTCTATCAACATCCAAAACAAATAGATCATAAGCAAACAAATTGGAACAGTTAAGCATATCACGATCTAATTGTTTTGCAAAAGGCAGTTCATCAATACAATGCTTGTCATCATCCGAAAAGAGCAAAAATGTATCAACAATTTCAGTAGACTTACCTTGATGCACGAAAAGACAAAGATCTTGCTTACCTTGGTCGAGCAATACAAACCTTCTCTCTGTAGGCATGTAGTGTAGTTGAAGCTTCGCATTCGATTCAACCCTTTTTGGATGAAATGTGAAATACACCCACAGAGTTTGTTTAAGGAGCGAATAAAAATTGAAAACAAAGTGAACAAATTTTGCAACCTTACTCAAAAACCTCGTATCAAAAAGATAGAAATTATACGCACATAATTGATGTTGTTTAACTTTCCAACAAGATGAATCAAAATAAATTCCTGGTTTAAAAACTTGATTTTGATTATTGGAGACAAGACGCACCAACGGTCTCGATAAATCAAATTTATTATACCAATAAGCTTTATGCATATTCAAGATCGAGCAATCAAAACTCTTGACATGTTTTAAAATCGATTTGCAAAAACTCAAAGATTTCGCATTAGACAATGAACAAATCTCGTAATACGCGCAATCAAACAAGTTGGGATTAAAAAAAAATTCTTCATCATACCTTGCATCACAGTGAATGTTATTAGACAAACTCGTCTTACCATTATTTAAAATATCACAATGAATCGAGGGATAGAAAATGACGGTATTATCCACGTTTTCACACTCATTAGAAAATTTTGATGGAGTCGGAATCGTTTCAAAACACTTACCTTCTGACGTAGGCTATTCAAGTTCACTTTCAACCTTACCTTTTTCAATCAAACAAAAACGTCGCTTGTCGGGAAGGAATTGAAGTCGAAAATCTTGGTGCGATTTGTCGGGAACCTGAAAAATAGAAACACAATAAGAATAAACTTCAAACGAGTTATTTAAATCAACTCTCTCTTTTTCCCGTTCTTCTTGTTCTCTTGTTTCTTTTTCAACGTCTTTTTTTATCTCAATTTCTTTCTCAATCTCAATTTTCTTTTTTAAATTTTCTTTTCTTTATTTTCTTTTTCTCTCACGATCTCTTTTTCTTTTTCACTTTCTATTTTTTTTCATTTTGACTACAATAAGAGGAAGATACAATAGAATCGAAAAGAGAAGGATTTGACTCAAAGAAAGAAGTTATTTTCTCATAGAAATCATTTACTTTTTCTATCGTGACTTCTTTGAATCATATGATGAATAACTCGTGCTTTCGTGTTCATCACCGAATTTGGCTTCAAACTCGACATATGCTTGGTTTTGCCTTGAGTTCCTCGTCGAATAAGAATCACGATGTGAACCACTTCGAGAACAATCTTTCGTGGATAAATTCTTCGACAAATATGAACCACGTTTACTCCTTCGTAAAGGTTGCTCCATAGAAGAATATGCTGAAGCTTTTGAAGAAGAAATCATACATTCATGATGGTAATCTTGGAAGGTCTCAAAGGCGTGGTTTGATTCATACCGTCTTGAACTTCTACATGAACCATAATCTTGATCGAAATCTCTTTTTGAACGATCTTCGAAAGCGTGTCTTCAAGACGACCTTGACTTCGACCTTCGATTTGAAGAAAGTCATTCTTGTTGGTCTCGTTCCTCGATTCGATCCAACCGCTGATGTATCTTGTCAAACTTGGTATTCATGACTTTTTGGATCCCGTTCAACAAGTATTGATAATCAGATTCTGACAACGCTTCTTGATTCATGATGTTAGTAATGAAAAAGATAAGTAATTAAATCAGGAAAAGAGGAAAATCTACAAACCTCACCACAAAGGCTCACGATTTCTCTCACAAAGAAGAGGTCACTCACACTCGTGTTTCACTCGTATAAGGCTTTTTCTTTTATGACTACACTCATGCCTTTTACCACTTAGTCTCGTCTCTCACTTTCATACTTTGTTTCGAAAAGACTTATCGCTGCTTGAGGGTCGGCTTCAAAACTGGTTAACAATGGATTGATGTCAAGAATAGGGGAGGCTGAACAAAGAAAAGTTTGGTATCAGGTAGGCTAAACAAAAGAGAAAGCAAATGGGGTAGAAGGAGAAGTACCAACGGAAAATTCAGAGATTGGGCGGTAGAAAACGATTTCGATGATAAGAAAACAGGATAGAAGAGATGGAATCCAAAACTTGCATAAACTTCAAGAACTTCACTTTTTTTTTACTTCTTTTTTTTAATTCGTATTTTTTTAACTTTATTTTTTTTGAATTTTCGTTTTTTTCTTTTTTTTAACTCTTCAAATGTATGAAAATAAATACAATAGAAACGAAATTACAACTTGAAATTTTTTTTATTACAAACACGAATCTATTCTGACTTCACAAACGTTGTCGAAACTCCTCGTTTTGTAGCTCTGATACCAAAATGATACGATCCGTCTCGAGGTGAGTCGAAACGTATGCTATTTGCCCAATAGTTTACGAGGAGGAATCAAGTCTTCAGAAAATAATCGAAAAAAAATATGGATGAGTTTGCGGAAGCTTTAAGTGAATTTGTTTAGAAGGTGGGTTTAAGTTAAGAATGGAGGTGTTTAAATGAAAGAGTTGATTTCGATAATTAAAAGGATAGGTTCGATTTAAGATGAAGAAAAAGAAGATGGGATTCGGTTTAAGGTTGAACAAACAATGATAGGCTGATGGTAATGGAATTGGATAGATGGATAAGTGATGGTTTAGATAAATGATAAGTGATAGTTGATGGGAATGGATGAAAGAACTTAAACAAAGAATCGATTCAACACTAATAAAGTGTCACCCCGGGTTTTATATTTGTTTAAGGTGGAAAAATGGTAGTCGATGATGGACCAAGACCCATTATCTATAAAGATAAGAACCTATGGTATAAGTTGATGGAAGAGAACGATTGATGCCACAAGCAAAAAAACTTGATAAGTCGAAATCGAAACTCGCACGAAAGATAGAGAGGAGAATAATCTCACTCAATGAACAAAAGTTCATAAAATATATTCAAAATTCAATCCCCTTTTACAAACTAATAACAAGGTTATATAGTGTTTACATGTGGTTAGCTTGAAGAGTCAAATTAATTCAGGTTTAATATGCATTTAAATGGCTGAAATAAAATCTAAAAAACTCTTGAATTCCTCGAGCCAAATAACAGCAACTTTATGACTCCTAATGAGCTGATTAAATGAATTTGAATGCTTTAAAAATGTCTCTTGAGTTGTCCTTGGCTAGCCGAAAAGTCACCAGCAACAGATGGTGTTTTGATTGCATGTTATCATCTTTTAAATGAGCCAAAAAAACTGCTGGTAACTGAAGAGGCTGCTGCCGAATTTATGAGGAGTTAAAATTCTCCTTAAAGCTTCTTAATTTGATGTATTAAGCAACCCTTGTAACAGCCACTTCTTTTGTAACCAAAATCAACTTAAAAGTCACTTTCATTAATGTTGTAACAGCCTTGTAAAGTAATGGTTGCCAGCTGAAAAGTTTCCTACATTCAAACACATTAAACAAACATATTAATCACATTTAAACACTTATTAAACACTAATTTAACTTAAACACATTAAACACTTATTAAACATTAATTTAACTTAACACATTAAACACTTATTAAACACTAATTTAACTTAACACATTAAACACTTGACTTAGTAAATAAACTAGAAGTAAGGACTTCAATTAATGCAGCAACTAGTTAATTTATGGAAGTAGAATTAAATTAACTTAAACTAATGCTTCATTAAAAACAGCCTAGTAACTAGATTAATTAATAAGCCACTTATTAAACACAACTTATTTATTTAAACTAAACACCTTTATTTAAAGCTAATTTAAAAGATTTAATGCAGCAAAATAAAAGTACATGAATTAAGTCAAGCTAAACAAAAACTGAATGTGAACTTAAACCGAGCTCAATGAGCTGAGATGAACTCATGTGAGCTGACCAAATAGGAAGGAAGTTTAATTGAGCTGGAATCAGCTTCATCTTACACTTTGGCCCCTCGAGCTTAGGCCACTCTCGATGGTGTCGGATGGAGTCGAACGATGATGCGACCAGGATCGCATCATCCCTTTCCTTTTTATTTCCCTTAAACTAGTAGAAATGTAAATAGAAAAGAAGAAAAAAATAAGTAAATGAAGACAAAAGAACCACCTTTTCAAATTTTTCTGATTGATTTTTGTATTGATTTCGTGTGTGTGTTTTTTTTTTTGTATTTCAAAAAAAAAATCTCCCATTACAAATGGGTTTTAACCAACTTTATAGCTGATTTTTTTTTACAATTTGTTTGTTCTTGTTTGTTGTTGTTGCTTCTGTGTGCTATCTGTTTTACAGGTATGGAGGCCAGCTGGTGGCTGACGTGGAGGTACGGCACAAGGAGAAAGCGGTGGCGGTGGCAGCTTAGGGTTTCTAGGGTTTTTTGTTATTTGGTTCGTAATGGGGTTTGGGCTGGTAGTTGGGCTATATTAGGCTATTTATTTGTAAATTAAACTTTGGACTTTTATTTTGTTTTAAAAGTTTTTGTATTTTGGGGTTTGTTTGGGCCTGGGCCAAAATTGGGCTTTACAGCTGCCCCTCTTGGCTCGTTGTCTTGTAACGGGAACAAAATAAAGACTTTAAAAGAGCCAATTTTGTCTGTTCTTGCCAAGCCTTAACTTCTTTTGGTGCTTCTCTTCATCAAGTAGTCCATTGCATCTTCAGGGGCATAGGAATTAGTGCTTCGATCCACTTCAGGGAGATTAGACTTGTAGCTTCAATCTACTCCACTACAACTTCAGGGAGATAAGATTTGCTATATTCAGTCTGCTCCACTGCACCTTTAGGTAGATAAGGTTTGGTTTTGGTAGATTTGATCCGACCTACTGCAACTTCAGGGAGATATAGGATTTGTGACTTGTAGCTTCAATCTGTTCCACTGCAACTTCAGGGAAATAAGATTCGCTATTTCCAATCTGTTCCACTGCAACTTTAGGGAGATAAGGATTGGTAATTTCAACCTACTCCACTGCAACTTTAGGGAGATAAAGTTTGCAACTTGTAGGTTCAATTTGTTCCGCTGCAACTTAAGGAAAATAATATTTGCTATCTTAAGTCTACTCCACTACAACTTCAGGGAGATAAGGCTGGTGGCTTCAATCTGCTCCACTGTAACTTCAAGGAGATAATGTTTACTATCTTCGATCTACTCCATTGCAACTTCAAGGAAATAAGATCTACGACTTCAATCTGCTCCACTACTACTTCAGAGAGATGAGATTTGTGGATTTACCGATGTTGCTACACCGTCTTCTGGGGGACAACCTATAGAATCAATTTCATGGGCCTATACTTATGCCAAATGATTAGGATTCAAAGATCAGAATGAATTAAATGCTCTTAACTAGATGTGTTATGAATGATATTTGTATGAATGTAGAATGTCATGAGAATGATCCCTTTTTAATGTCTGGGTTGTCATTGCTACTTGTTCCTCAAGGTTGTATTACTGACGTAATATCCTATCTTCTTGTTCAGCTGATATTTTTGACAGAAAATCTGAAGAAATAGTCACAATTTAGACTCTTCCTTCTCAAATATTTCCAACCCTTAGGCTTGGTGAGTACTAAATAATAGTCATGTTTTAGGTTCTTATACTATTTAAAAGCTTCCAAAGTAATATGCAGAACTCCTTTTGTGAAAGTAGTATTAGTCCATTAATCGTTATTTTAATGCAAAATGCTTGAAAATGATCATATGATGGACGAAACTGAAATTTATCAAGAACAAAATCTGAAAAGAATAGATTAATTAAAGAAAGCAAACATTGCTGAAATACAAAATAGGTGAGGGGACAAATAGGTGCCCTAGATATTGCAGCCTGAGCTTCTCTGTACGAACTTCCTGAGGACCATTTTGAGCTCAACGTGTGTTTAGGAGATCTAGAGTACATTGTCGATGCCCCAAGATGTAGCATACCTCCTCTTCGTTAATTCAGGCATAGCAAGACTACCTCATACCCTACATTTGATCAAAATTTGAATTGCCCTTTCACGGGTTTTCAATTCAAAACCCTTTTGGTCTCAAAGCGCCCTTTGTGGGTTTTCGCTTTGGCCTCTCCTTTTTTTTTAAGTGAAGTACTTCTTAACTGAGTCTGAATTCACTGGATTAGGCGAAGTTTTGCCATCCATTTCCGTTAATATTAACGCTCCTCCAGAAAAAGCCTTCTTTACCACATAAGGTCCTTCCTAGTTTGGCATCCATTTTTCTCTGAAATCCTTTTGTAGGGGTAGCATCTTCTTCAATACCAAGTCCCCCTTATGGAATTCTCTAGGGTGAACATTTTTGTTGTAAGTTCGCATCATTCGTTTCTGATGCATTTGGCCATGACGGATAGCTTTCAGCCTCTTCTCTTCGATCAAATTTAGCTGATCATATCGGGATTTAATACAATCTGCTTCATCCAACTTTAGCTCTGACAAGACTCAAAGGGAAGGAATCTTAACCTTGATGGGTAACACTGCCTCAATTTCATAGACCAATGAGAAAGGAGTTGCCCCGGTAGAGGTCCTGATTGACATTCAATAAGCATAAAGAGAATATGGTAACTTCTTATGCCAATCTTTATAAGTCTTAGTCATCTTTCCCACAATCTTCTTGATATTCTTATTAGCCGCCTCAACTGCACTATTCATTTTTGGGCGATATGGTGACGAGTTGTGTTTAATTTTAAATTGACTGTAACCTTAGCTATCATGCTATTGTTCAAGTTCAATGCATTCCGATATGATCCTTTCTGACATTCCATACGGGCATATGATCTCCCTCTTTAAGAATTTGCTGACTGCCGACTTAGTGACATTGGCATATGAAGCAGTCTCTACTCACTGGTGAAGTAATCGATGACCACAAAGATGAATTGAAACCCATTAGAGGTTTTCAGTGAGATTGGCCCAATGACGTCCATGCTCCACATAGAGAAAGGCCATAGAGAAGTCATAACATGAAGAGGTGAATAAGACACATGAATCTTGTCCCTATAAATTTGGCACTTATGGCACTTCTTGGCATAATTGATGCAATCGCCTTCCATGGTGGACCAATAATACCCGACTCTCATGATATGCCTGGCCATTGTAAAACCATTAGCGTGTGTTCTGCAGACACTCTCATGGACTTCTTCTAGGATTTTCCTAACCTCAATAGTATCCACACATCTTAATAACACCTGATCCTTTCTTCTTTTGTATAGGATCTCTCCATCTAAGACGTAGTCACTGGCCAGTCTTCTCAAAGTTCTTTTATCATTCTCAGTTGCTTGATCAGAGTATTCACGATTCTTCACATATTGCAGTATATCGTGGTACCAAGGATGATTATCTTTTTCTTCCTCTTCGTCGATATTGTAGCAATGAGTCGGAGCCTCGTAAATACTCATTTGGATAGGCTTCACATCCTCTTATTTATTTACTCTGATCATATAAGCTAATGTAGCTAAGGTGCCAGCCATCTGGTTTTCATCTCGCGGGAGGTAACAGAAGGTGATATCATCAAACTCCTCAATTAATTCCAGAACTAGCTTTTAATGATTGATTAATTTAGGGTCTCTTGTTTCTCATTCACCTTTGAGCTGATAGATCACTAGTGCAGAATCCTCATACATCTCTAGCACTTTGATTTCGCATTCTATGGTCGCACGGATCCCCATGATACATGCTTCATACTCTGCTATATTATTTGTGCAATCAAAATCCAATTTGCAAGTAAATGGATAATAATCTCCATTTGGGGATATCAAGACTGTCCCGATTCCGTTACCAACAGCGTTTGATGCTCCGTCGATTAGTTTCCAAGGATGAACTTCTGGAGCATTTTCTTTGGTAGTTGCCACATATATTAGATCTTCATTAGGGAAATCAAAATCCAAAATCTCGTAATCTTCTAGAGCTCTACTGGCTAGAAAATCTACTATTGCGCTCCCTTTCACAGCCTTCTGATTCACATAGACTATGTCAAATTCGGAAAGCAGAAATTGTCATCTGGCCATCCTTCCATTCAAAGTAGTTAACTCTATCATATATTTTAGAGGGTCTAGTTTCGAGATTAGCCAAGTCGTATGGTACAACATGGACTGCCTCAATCTCCGAGTTGTCCAGATCAAGGCGTAACATAATTTCTTAATTAGCGAATATCTCATTTCACACTCAATGAATTTCTTACTGAGGTAGTATATCGCCCTTTCTTTCTTTCTTGTCTCATCGTGTTGGCAAAGCACACATCCTATAGAATGGTCAAATACTGTCAAATACAGTATCAGTGGCCTATCTGGACTAGGTGATGACAGCACTCGAGCATTAGACAAGTACTGTTTTACCTTGTCAAAAGTTTTCTGGCATTCATCATCCTAAACGCCTGGATTGTGTTTTTTAAGAAGACAGAATATGGGGACACATTTCTCAGTTAGTTGTGAAATGAACTGGGCAATGTAATTTAGTCTTCCTAGGAAACCCCGAACTTCTTTTTGAGTGCGCGGTGGGGGCAATTCTTGTATAGCCTTGACTTTGTCTGGGTCGATCTCAATTCCCTTTTCACTGACTACGAAACCTAGCAATTTTCCTGACTAGCCCCGAAAGTACATTTGGTTGGATTGAACTTTAGCTGAAATCTTCTCAACCTCAAGAACAATTTCCTTAAAACTTGCACGTGCTTATTTTCTGTTTGGGATTTTGCAATCATATCGTCGATGTAAACCTCAATTTTCTTGTGCACCATGTCATGAAACAAGGTTACAATGGCTCTTTAATACGTTGCTCCCACATTTTTTAACCCAAATGGCATTACTTTATAGCAAAACGTTCCCCACAAGGTTGCGAATATGGTCTTTTCCATGTCTTCAGGATGCATATTTATCTGATTGTATCCAGAGAAGCCATCCATGAAGGAGAACAGTGAGTAGCCTGCCGTATTATCCACTAAAGTGTCAATGTGAGGCAATAGGAAATTGTTTTTTGGGCTGGCTTTATTTAAGTCTCTGAAATCTACACACATTCGTACCTTTCCGTCTTTCTTAGAGACGGAGACAATATTAGCTACCTATTCTGAGTATTTAACCACCTGTAAGAACCCAACATCGAATTGCTTCTTGACCTCTTCTTTTATTTTTATCACAACATCAAGCTTCATCCTTCGGAGCTTCTACTGAACTGGCTTGCACTCTTCTTTTATGGGGAGGCGATGTACCACAATATCAGTGTTTAACCCGAGTATATCTTGGTACGACCATGTGAAGGCATCTTTGAATTCTTGAAGTAACTCAATGAGGTCTCGCTTTGTTTCTTCGGCTATATAAGTTCCAATTTTCACTTCTTTTCCTTCTTTCAAGATCACAATCTCTACCGTCTCTTTGTGAGGTAGAATCTATTTCTCTTCTTGTTCTACCATTCTTAACAAATCCGGAGATAAGTTACAGTCTCTGTAGTCTTCAGAATCCTAAGATCCTAGATTCTGGGCCAGTAGCAGCGTTGTTCATGTGGTTGTTATCTAGAGACCTGATGTAGGCACGAAGGAGTATCCAAAGAACAAATAAATCTAAGAATAGCTATTTGTATGGTGAATATTTGCTCAGAGTGATAAAAAATGCATTTTTTATTGAAATAAAAATGTTGGACATGAGTCTATTTCACAAATGGATTCTTATTGTTTCCAGGCTTAAAGCAACAAGCGTGTTTTAAACATTACTCTGAATCAGCTCTAAAAACTACAGGAATCTCTTACGCGGTCTAGTTGTTCAGAACACTTCTAGGCTCATAAGGGCGGATGCCCGATAAGTTTTCTCTTTCGATTCCTTCTTCAGATATAGCATTGATGCTCCCATTTCTGAACATTCCTTCCAAGCCTTTAGTATATTCATAGAATTCCAGTTTCTTATTATCCATCAGGCCTTGCACTAAGACTCTAAATTCATTGCACTTTTGAATCACGTGACCCTCTTCATCATGGAACTCACAATAGTTTCTTACTTCTCGGGACCTGTCCCTCGAGTCTCATGTGATTAACCCTCTTTCTACCATTATCTTCCAAACTTTTTTCAACGGGGTTTTCACTTATGCAATATTCATCTTGATTTTCTTTCTCGCGTTCTCGATTATCGCATTTACCCCCTTATCAGCATGGTTGGGTAACGAATTTTCTGCATTAGATGGATCATCGAATTTTACAATGCCTATTGATAAGCCTTTCGACTAACTTTTTGAAAGCGGTACAGTTTTCTATCAAGTGCCCCGTGGTTCCCGCATGGTATTCGCATTGGGCGTTTGCGTCGTACCATTTGGGGTATAGGGGTTGCATTGGTTTTAGGTAGAAAGGGGATACAACATCGAATAAACTTTGGTACAACTCTCTATACGTCATTGGAATAGGCATAAACTGGAGTTTCTCTGTATTTTGCCTTGTGTTGGACTCTTGTTTTGGTGGGCCTTAATGGCTAGTGGCTACCGTTCTCGGTTGGTTCATAGTGATTGGTTTTAAATAACCTCTGTTATACGTGCTCACATTATTTATCTCTTTTTCTCTCTCTTTCGGGGCTGACCTCTTTGTGTTTTCCCGGGCCTCTATTTTTTTGCACCTTATTGCATTCTCTATCATTTCACTAGACATCACTATGTCCGAGAAACTTTTAGTTGCGCTTCCCAGCATATGATTGATAAAGGGTGCCTTCAGGGTATTAATGAAGAGCATGGTCATTTCTTTTTCCAGCAGTGGCAGTTGGACTTGTGTGGCGACTTCCCTTCACCTTTGAGCATATTGCCTGAAACATTTGTTTGGCTTTTTTCTCCATATTTTGTAATGTGATTCTGTCAGGTGCCATATCTGTCACGTGGCCATATTGTTTCATGAAGGCCTGTGCCAGGTCCTTCCACGAATTAATTTGGGCACGATTTAGCTGATTATATCATTTGGCCGTAGCCCTAGTCAAGCTGTCTTGGAAACAGTGAATCAATAACTGATCATTACTGACATACCTGATCATCCTCCGACAGAACATTGTAATGTGAGCCTCAAGGCAGCTGATCTCGTTTTATTTTTCAAACTCCGGCATTTTGAACTTTGAAGAGAGCACTAGATCTGGGACCAGGCTCAATTCCTTAGCATCAATTCCACAATGGTAATCAGTGCTTTCCAACGCTTTAAATTTCTCTTCTAGCCATTTACATCTGTCTTCCAGTTGCTTTTGAAGCTCCACTCTCGTTTTTCCCATTTTCGCTATATCATCAACGTAGGGGACAACAGGATTTGCTGGATTATCTCTGGGGTTGGATCCTGAACCTATCGGGAAATTTATCGGTACTGAAGTACCGGTCTGATATTGAGGTCTGAAGTTAACGGATACCCTTTGTGGTTGTGCTTGGGTGTTCGTTGGGGTGAAGCCTAGAGGATAAGCAGGGTCCTTGTTGTCGTCTCCAGTATTGATCATAGGGCTCTTTCCTTTTTCTAGCCCCCTAGCCAGCAACTGCGTTAACTGGCTCATCATGCTTTTCTAGGATTCTAGCATTTGATCCCTCATATCCTATTGGATTTTGGCCAACTGTTCTTGCATCTGTATTTACAGTTGATCCTGCATCTCTCTTTACATTTGTTCCAATCTTTCTAACCTTTGGTCCATGACTTTAGTCTTTCTTCGTGTACCGTAATGATATTCCAGGGTAACTGCCACGATTTTAGGGTCTTTTATGAGTTTTATTGCATATGATGCAATGCAATGCTAATGCTAATGCATGAAATGAATGCAAAAAGAGACGTTGATTCTGATTCAATCCTATTAGAACAACTTTTCTAGAAAACAAATTTCTTTACATAAAACGGATACATATACGGCCTTGCTCTCATACTCCAGGTGAAGACATCGATCATTTTCTTCATATCCGGATGTTAAGATCAAATCTTGTGAAATTTCCAATGGATGCCTTTACTAGCTTCTTTTTGCTTGATCCAAGCTGCAACCCATTGCTCACTCATCCCCGAGAAGCTTGTTAGCTTCTTTAAAAAAGTCAGGACGTTGACGGCTCTTGAATAATCTTTGTCAGCTTGAATTTTTGGGCAACGAAGCAAAGTTGTGTACTCCTCCGTCAGACTATCACCCTTCTCTCATGCTTTCTCGGACCATATTCGGACGGCCGTATTGTCTTCCACTTTATCAAGAAATCCATTTTCATGACAAGCTCTCTATTTAGCAATTGAACGTGAATCAACACCTTTTTTATATGATGAAAATGCAATGCAATCATAACCAAAACACGTCAGTACAAAAAAAACATAAATGACAAACAGAGCACCTATTTGGGTGACCACTAGGGTCTGGAGTGGTTCTACTTAGGGTGGGCTCTTAAGGCTCGCTATATGCGGTTTGGTTCTAGAGTAAAGGTACCTGAACAGGCAGATTCCTTGATCCTCACACATTATAGGCTCATGCGGACCGAGTTCAGTTCAGGGGAATACATTTCCCTATGGCTATACGGAGATAAAAATCTCACGAAGACATAGGTATTGATGTATCCCGAAAACGATCCACTATCTTATACGGAGGTGAAGACCTCACGAAGGAATTACTTCTCGCTCTCACTTAAGAGGGGTAAAATCGAGCGAGTATGCAATATGATGCACGAAAGTATATTAAGAGACTCGAACCAAAAGCAAACATATCAAATGACGCGAACCACGAAAATGAAATGAAAAGATCGTAATTTTAAATCGGATTTCTAATTTTCAAAAAAAGGACATAAAATAATCAATTTACGGCTTGACTCTCGTGAGTCCTCAGTGGAGTCGCCAAGGTGTCGAAACCATTTTCTTTTGTAAAAAAGGAGTCGACTTTGATTTTGAAAACGAAAAAAAAAGGGAGTCACCACCAATCTTTTTTGATGAGGTGTGATCGGGTCACCTCGTAATTCAGTCATTTTAATAATAAATATGATTTATTAAAACAACAATTTTGGTCTACGAAATTCAAAAACACGGGTTCAGGAGTCGGTTACGCACGAGGAAGGTTTAGCACCCTCGTAACGCCCAAAATTGGTACCTAGTTGATTAATTAGTGTCTTAGTGTCGACAATTGAAATTTTGAAGAGATTTTAAAAAATACGATCCCTTGTTAAAAACATTGCTTAATAGAAAATTTTTCTGAGAAGAGGGCATATTTCACGTTAATCGAAAATAAAGAATTACGTCACGTAAGTTATGACACAATATCTTAAATCTCGAAACGAGAATAAATACCGAAAAATTTATTTATTTTGAAAGACATTTGATTATCTCGGTTGTAAAAAGAAATCATATTACGTAAGTTAGAACACGATTTTTCTTGATTCCCGAGAATATTTTTAATTAAAAAAATAATGCTAAAAAAAATATTCGGCTATTTGGATTTATTTCGAAACTTGAAACCCTGTAAGTTAGAGAACGGCTTTTCAAATATCTAAAATACGAAATATTGCTTATTTTTAAGAATATAATTTTGTACGTCGAGTAAAGATTAATGCAATACAATTTAAAGTAAAAATGTGAAAGCAAATCATGGTGTTAATACGCGTAACAACATAATAGATGCGATAATATGAACGACAATAATAAAAGCGAAAATAAATGACAATAAGATAAATAAATAAATGAAAAACAAGCTAATTGTAAAATAAAACAATAAGTAAATAAACAAGTAAAACTATAGAATACTTTGAAAATAAGCAAATAAATAAAAGAATAAAAATATTAAAAAAATTTAAAATGATGATAATAATAATAATAATATTGATAATATTATTAATAATATTATTAAAAAATAAAATAATAAATAAGTAAATAAAACACATGTACATAATATTAAATTTGAGGATTATAAAAGTAAAAGAAAAGATAAAAAAAGAACAAAAAAAAAATAGCAAAGAACAAATATAAAATTTAAGTATTTAAAAAAGAAAGAATAATAAATAATAGATATAAAATAAAAAAATATATATTAACTTAGGTTTTTTTTTTTAAAAAAAAAGAGAGGAATATTGGACAAATTAACAAGTAAATAACAAAATGAATTAATCAAAGGACTATATTGAAATCGAAATAAAATTAGGGGGCTAAAATCATAATAAATTAAAATAAAAAGGCGAACAGGGACTAAAATGACAAGCGCGAAAACACGCGAGGACTGAATAAGAAAATATCCCAATTTTTGGGACATTTGTCCTTCCAGCAAAGCCGAGGACTAAATTGAAAATGGTGCAAAATTGAGGGCAAAATTTATAAAATAAAAGAAGTAGGACTAAATTAAAAAAAGGTAAAAAAGCGAAAGGGTCAAAAGCGCAAATAGCCCTTCTACTTAAAAAACACGCAGGTCCTGAGGCGGTCGGGTCGGATCGGGTTGGCTAAGGGCAAAACGACGCCATTTTGGCACTTAAAGGCCTTAAGCAAAACGATGTTGTTTTGCTTTCTCTATATAAGTCAATTTTTTTTTGTTAAAATTCATTTCTTCTTTCTTTTAAAAAAAATAATAGAAAAAATCATCTCTCTTCTTTCTCTCTGGTCTGGCCTAGGTCCGGTCACAGGCGACTGCGCTGCCATCCACGGTGGCCGAAAAATCGAAACAAGGCCATTTTTTGGCCTTTGGACTTTCCCGACCCCAAAATCGTCGATTTTCATCGGAATCGACAGACCTCCACCACCTATGGTAGTGCAAATGCAAAAATAGGGTAAGGTTTGATCCTTTTCCTTTTTATTTCCCTTAAACTAGTAGAAATGTAAATAGAAAAGACACATTTTCAAATTTTTCCAATTGCTTTTTGTATTGATTTCGTGTGTGTGTGTGTGTGTGTTTTTTTGTATTTAAAAAAAAAATCTCCCTTTACAAATGGGTTTTAATCGGCTTTATAGCCCTTTTTTTTACAATTTGTTTGTTCTTGTTTGTTGTTGTTGCTTCTGTGTGCTGTCTGTTTTGCAGGTACAGAGGCCAACTGGTGGTTGACGTAGAGGTACGGTGTAAGGAAGGAGCGGCGGCGGCGGCAGCTTAGGGTTTCTAGGGTTTTTTGTTATTTGGTCTGTAATGGGGTTTGGGCTGGTAGTTGGGCTGTTTATTTGTAAATTAAACTTTGGACTTTTATTTTGTTTTAAATTTTTTGTATTTTTGGATTTGTTTGGGCCCGAGCCAAAATTGGGCCTTATAGAAAGTATTATCATACACTCATTTATATCTAATATCTTCTCCAACTTAATTTAATTTTAATTAAATTACTTAAAATAATGAATTTTTAAATTATAAACAAATATATTTTCTTCTTTTACAAATTTTAATCATTTTTTTCCCATAAGTTAATATTTTTATTGTTGTGCAACTTTTAAAAAAGTTAATTTTTGTGTAATTTTTCCATGTCATTGACATATAATTTTGATAATTTTTTTACCCTAAACCTCAAATCTTGAACTCAAACCTTGAACCTTAAACCCTAAACCTTGAGGTTTATAGTTTTGGGTTTGAGATTAAGGTTCAGTGTTCGGGTTTGGGTTTTGGACTTGAGGTTCAAGGTTTAAGGGTTTTGGGATTACAAATTTGGGGTTTTAGGTTTTGAATCCAAGGTTTAAGATTCTAGATTTAAGGTTCAAGGTTCAGGGTTTTGGGGTTGGGGTTTAAGGTAAAAAAATTTACCAAAATTCCGTGTCAATGATATGGAAAAATTGTTGGAATATTATGAACTAATTGGAAATGGACTATGAATAATGTTGTGAGAAGGGTCCATAAAATAATTTCTCTATGGATGAGTATATAATAATTATTTTATGTCTTTAAATTTTGATGATTTGGTAAAATTTTATTGGTGCTTAAAAACTTTAATTTTTAGGATCATCCTAATGTAAGTTATGCCATAAACTTTTATACAATCAATATTTTAATAATACAACATTTCAATATATCACTATAATTGCACTTGCCTTTAATATAAAAATTCAAATCAATCTGATATTTTTATCATTTTGATATAAAATATTGTTTATATTAATATATATTTAATTGTTGAATTTTTTAAATAAAATAAATAAAATTTTCAATTTATTTCAAATATAACATTTATAAACATAGAATATGATTGATAAATTATTAAGATATTAATCATAAAAAATAATTAAAGTAGGGAAAATGATTTTAAACTTTTGCAAATGAATCTCCCCTCTCGCGTGTGTATATATATAAACCAAAACCCTGTGCAAATATCCTCGGACTCATATTTTAGACAAGATATAAAATATAAAATGAATATGACAACAAATTTAATTAATATGAAAAATTTGTACTAAAAATGTCATGAATTATAGGTATAAACATTACATAACGTGATTATATATATTAGAAATAATCATGTATTTAGAATATAAAAGTGTGTTTGAAAATAACATAAAATAAATAATAAAATGTATAGTTTAAAACTAATTAATAATAACAAAAGAAATATGTATAATATTAATATATATAGCACGCATGTAATAAATTGTGCATATTAAAATAAAAAACATATGAAAAAATAAAATGAAGCTTTGGTTGAGTAGTAAATTTAAGATTTTACTAATCCAATTGGTGTGGGTTCAAATCGCACCATGTATATATTTTTATTAAAATAAGAAGACTAAAGTGCCCTCAAATAATATAACTTATTTTAATTATAGAAGTATATTTTTGTAATTTTCATAACTGAGTTGGTGCTACATTGACTTATGACATCAACTTAGTTAGGGGCTATAATAATAATAATAATAATAATAATAATAATAATAATAATAATAATACACGGATATTAAAAATGTATATAACAAAATATATCTATTAAAATTTCATATAAAAACAAAAAATTGCTTAAGTTCAAATGATAGATGAAAAAGTTTTATATGCATGTTATTGGTGGTTCAAATTTCATTATGAATATTTTTTTTATTTATAAAAATATAAAAAGACAAAAACATACATAATCATATAACTTACTTAGCAAATACAATAGTTTTTTAGAAATTCTCTAACTGAATTGGGACTCGATTGATGGGTAGCACCAATCCAATAAAAAATTTATAAATAATATAAATGATTATTATTTTACATAGCAACAGTGAAATAAAAAGATTTTAAAGAATAGTGAAATAAAAGAAATTACATTAGATTTAACGCTACCACATGTTTTTATTTAAACTATATTTATGAAATTAAAAACCTCCGATAATATAGTACTAGAATTCTTATTACACGTGTATGCGTGTGAAAACTACAGATTTAAAATATAGATGTGTATTCAAAAATAAACTACAATAAATAATAAAACGCATGGTTTGAAATTAATTAATCATAATAACACATTAAATATGTATGATATTAAAAATTAAAAAATAGATCAAATTGTGAGTAAAACAAAATTTACACACATAAATACGTCAGATAAACAATACTAAATGCATTACAATTATTTATCATAATTTTGTCAACAATTGTGAGTTAGTGTCAAGTTAAGTTGACTTGTGACACAAACTCAATTAACAACATTATTAATATATAAAACTAATGAAGATAATAACTTATGCATATTAAAATAAAAATGTACAAAGTACATTAAAATGAAGTTTTAGTTGAATGGTAAATTTAAGATTTTACTAATTCGATCAGTATGGATATGAACATCACTATATGTATATTTACTTATTTTAAATATGAAAGGACATTTACGTAACTTATTAATTAAATTGATGATCTGATTGAAGGTGAGACTAATTCAATAAAACACCTAATAAATAATATAGATAAAATAATTTTATTTTATCAAGTAATATCACTAATTCTTAGGCATGCTAAAAAGATTAGGATTTAATCTTTCACGCAATCGATTTCTTTGAAGAGGCGTGCGTGCCACAACACAACATTAACTTCTCAAATCATTATCCAGCTGTGTTTAAATTAGACTTTGAATTCAATATATCATATTTTCTAAATTCAATCATCTCAATTAAATTTAAAGTCGAGTTAGATTAAGTTTCTAAATAAACTCTAAATTATATTAACACTAATATTTATTAAAAAAATTTTTTATTAAAGATCATTCAACTCTTCCCCACTCGACCGAATATATATTAATATTTTTATCAAAATTAAAATATTCATAGTGATTAATCTTTGTCAAATAAATAAATGATTAATCACAAAATATACTTAATTCTCGTAAAATTGATTCCTCAATTACATGAGCATTCAACTATATCCCACCTCATGTATTAATATTTTATAATACTAGGTTGGAAACATATTTAGAACTTGTGGCACAGGCGCACAGCCATGTTTGATGAGCTAAGCCCCGACTCTGATTTCCCATTGACTTGTCCCCGCGTCCAACCCAAAGACGAAAGCTCAGCTTAACCTTAGGGGACCATTGTCCACCTTGTATATAACTTTTCGTGCCCTAATGAGCTCATTGCATTGGATCCACTCTCCCAACACAAATATCATGTGACGGAACATTAATAATTTAACCTACTGACCTCACCCTACTTTATTCAAATCCACCCAATTTTTGTAATCTTCCTCTTGATTTTGAAATAGACTAATCTTTTTTATTTTATCTAATCGCAGCCGGTTGATTTTAGTTAAATAATCCAAAACCAATTTAATTGATTTCAACAAATAATAATTGAAACTTGAATCCACTTTAATTGATTAAGTTGTGTTGAGTAATTTTCTGTGTATCTCATTAAAGAAAATATTCGAGTATTTATATATATTATTACTGTTCATGATTTGATTTCACTGTTTATGGACTTGACCTCACTATTCATAAGACTGATATTCTAAGCAAGCCTTGGGCATACTGGGCACGTGTATCGTTCTGGGTCGCCTGATAAACCTCACAAACCACCACATGTAAACTCCTTGGGTATGTATGAATTGAGATCGTGAACTCCCCTCGATTCGTGCGAATTGATACCGCGAGCTCCTCTAACTGCCCTCTCATTATATATTTCGTAGACATCCATCTGGCAAGGCCGATTCGAGTCGTGGATAAACGATCTAAATCTTATCTGAGTTTCGGGTTGGTGGTCATTACTCTATAACTAATTCATTAATATGTTAATTAATTAAAGGGATTGGAATTAATTTGTTTTACTGAATAGATAAAAATATTGGAGGAGAGAATCATGAAGCTACCAATAAGTTAGCAGGCTTGGATTCATTGGATGTGAGTTGGAACAACAGCAACCTCACATTAATTATAAAATAATCTAAAATATCTGTAATTAAATTAATGGTCTAAATAAAAAGAAAAAGTTAATAACTGGTTGTGATTAAGGTGTTAATCATGTCTGTTAGTGCTTAATGACAAATACGATTGACGAGGAAATTTAATCAACACTGGAAGCCAAGTAGACCAATCTAACCCATCTCATTCGCCCATTAATTTAGAATGGGAGTGGTGACATGCTACCAATGGGATTTGGGTGAAAAAGGAAATCCACTTCATCAAATTGTATCAGTTTTAATTTTTTTTAAATGTCGTTATCAAATTGTTGAAATTACATCTCTCAATTATTAGTTTAGTTTAGAGTTATTTAAAGACCTCACCACATGTTCATGTTTGAAAGGATTAAAACAATTTTTTGTTTTTCTTTACATTATAATTATTTATTTCTTAATTTAATTATAATCTAAAAATTAGAAGGTTTTTACTTTTTAAATATTTAAATTTAATCTTATTTTTTTATTTTTAGGAATTATTAGTGTTAGTGTGACATTTTAAAAAAAAATACTTAGTTACCATGTAACAAAAAAATAACATTGTAACAGACCTAAATTTTGTTATAATAAACGTCGATAATGGTGGTAGAACGATTATAAAGTAATAAGAAAAGAAAAATAAAAACACACATATTTTACGTGGAAAACCGTTTTGGAAAAAAACTACGGTTAGAAGAGAAAAATCACTAGTGTTGAAAAACGAATGATATAAGAGGAGTCTCAACTACAACTATTTAAGGGTTGGAAAACCATATTCTAATTAAAGTCAAATCGAAGAAGAATAGTTTTATTTCTTTTGTTGTATGGGTTGTACGGATCCCCTTATTTTGCTACAGTATTTATTTCTTCAACAAGTGACGGAATTCGGGTCACACAATCTTTAATAAATTTAATAAATTTTTTTAGGGATATTAACTATTTTTAAAAACTCACATAACCATCTTAATTAAAATAAAATATTTAGATTAACTAATTGTATTTTAATCAAAATTAAACAATGGCAAACGAGGACTTAGTATTATTGACTAAGATTAAGTTATTCGATCTTTAAATACCCAATTTTAAGATTCATAGTATGTTATTATTATGTATGATTTTAATTTGGTAGGTGATTTTAATTTGGATTATTTTAATTTTTAGGTTTCTTAATTTAGTACTTAAATTTTTTTGGGTCTAATATGGTACTTAAACTTGATAATTTTTTTTTTAATTTGATACCTAAATTTATTAAATATTATATAAATTACGCAAAAAACTAACAATGTTAAAATTATGTTTGTTATATGCTACAAAAATATTGTCAGTATTAGAGGAAATTCATATTAAAAAAATTAGATATTGAGCTATGCTTAACGGATTAATATTAAATAAGAAAAAAAAGATTTTTTAAAATCCTAAATTAAAAGAAATTCATTGTTTTCAATTAATAAAATAATTAATTAAATAAATAAAACTAAAACTAATTGAACATATAAAATAAAAAAAAATCATATTATCTATCACATGTCGGTCATACATTGATTATTTGCTACCTCATAAGAAAATAACATTGTCAGTATATTGGAGTAATTTGTAAAACGTTTGACAAGTACCAAATCGAACAAAAAAAAAGATTAGGTGCCAAATTAGAAAAAAGAATTAAGTTCAAGTACCAAATTGGACCTCCAAAAGTTTAAGTATCAATTTAAGAAAAAATATCAAGTTTAAGTACTAAATTAGGAAAAATTGTTAGGTTTAGGTACCAAATTGGATAAAAAAAAATTTAGACTTTAGATGCGAAATTAGAAAAAAATATCAATTCAGATATCATAGGTTATATTAAGAAGAAAAGAAACAAAAATTTAAGCACTTATACTTTTAGTTTTATATAGAGTTTTATTTATTTAGCTATATATATATTTGAATAATAATTTTTTTTATTTAGTTGAAAAAAGGAAAAAAAAACTTAAATTAAATTTTAACTTGTATTACATTTTGGAATTTTAACTCGAATAGTTAAATTCCTAAAAATTATATTTTTATTATTTAATTAAATAAATTAATTTAATTATAATTAGAAAATTATTGATAAAAAAATAATATTGCGCGTTACAATTTTTACCATTTGTAATTATTTTGTTTAAATAAATAATTGACTTAGAAAAAAATTAGGCTGTTGGTATTTTACATATTAAAAAAATAAGTTATATAAAAAATATTCAATATAGGTATCCTTTATATTTGTAAAAAAAAACATATAAATAGTTTTAAAAATATATTAGAATTAAATAAAAATAATTTTGAAGTTTAAGTTTAGTATAAAATCAATTAAAATTATGAGATTTTTTTTAATAACTTTGAGAGGCTTTTTTATTACTTCAATTGAGATAATGAAAAATCATTTTATTTTTTTAGTTAGAGAATTTTAGGTGATTCTCGAAAAAAAAATTATTCCTAGAATAGATACTAGGAGGAATGTATAAATCGAACCCACGTCTAATTGCACTTCAACGCATTCGAACCCACGTCCATTTGCATTGGCAACAATGCTTATGCTAATCGATTTAAAACTCAATCGGTAATGATGACAAATTTTTAGAAACTACCTCTTTTAGTGGAATTTAATAAAGAAAATTGAGCGGTTAAAATTATCTCTTGAAATTACTAATAAATTTTGAAATTCTCTAATATATTTATCCCAAGTAAGTTCGTTTTTAGAATTTTAAAAATTTTTATATAGATAAAATCTCAATTTCAAATCTCTCACCCAATCATATTCTTTGAATTTTAAAATTTTGCTTTTAAATGTTGATATAATATCTGATTAAACAAAATAATATCTTATTTTATTTTTTTAATGATTTATAAGAAGAGAATAAAATCCGAACAACCTGCTGACTGGTTTTTTGGACGGTTGGTAAATTTTATTTAAATTATTTAAGGTTGATTTGAATAATCTGATATTGAAAAATAATATTTCAGGGAAGTAGCATTGTTTTTAATTATTTAGTTGTCATCATAACATACAGCTTTTTTTGCCGTGAAGTTTTTCGCTTCTTTGCCTGCCTTCTCACTATAAATCAAAGCTACACACACTCCCAATAAGAACTGAGAGGATTGGTACAAAGAGCCAACACTTTTTGTCTTTTAACTTTTTATTTCTCTTTATTGGGTCTTCCTCATTTCTTCATTTCAAAGCTCACTTTTTTTCTATCCTTTCTCTTCCTGGGCTTGGTCAAGATTTTTTCTTTTCTGGGTTTGGCTTCAAGTTTTCCTTTCCTGCTTTAAATAGAATCTGTAAATTGGGTTCCTAAGGTTTTTTTGGTTGGATGTGTGGGTTGGTTTCTTTTCCTGGATTTTTTATATCAAAGATTCAACCTTTTGTAATTGCAGATTGTAGAATGTCTGTTTATTAAATTAGTGGGATTTCTACCCTTTGCTTGGAGAATATTTACAAATTTCCCAAAGGCTGCAAGGTTTAGATTTTATTACAGTTTAGGACTATTCAATTGGAGTGGTTTTATTTTTCTTGTCCTTTTACTTTAATTGGTTTTGATTTCGAGGATCTTATCCTTGTCTGGACAGAATTGCAGTGTGCTCTAAGGTGGTTTAGATTTTCTTAAAAAAAGTTGAATATCTGAGAGTTTTAGGTGATTTAAAAGATGACAATTGGGGATATATCACCAAAGAAGGAGAGGAAGTCAAGGAGGAGCAAACATGTTGTTGATGAGAAAGCTCCCTTGTTGCCTAAACGACAAGATGAGGCTGGTGGTTATGATGAATTCAATGGAGCTTCATTTACTGGTGCAGTGTTCAACTTGTCAACAACAATTGTTGGTGCTGGCATCATGGCCTTGCCTGCTACAATGAAAGTTCTGGGATTGATTCTTGGGATTGCCATGATAGTCTTCATGGCATTCTTAACTGATGCCTCCATTGAATTCTTGCTTAGGTTCAGTAGGGCTGGAAAATCAACTTCTTATGGAGGTCTTATGGGAGATGCATTTGGAAAGTATGGGAGAATCTTTTTGCAAGTCTGTGTTCTGGTCAACAACATTGGTGTACTCATTGTATACATGATTATTATTGGTAAAAGCTTCATTTCCTACAACTTAAAATTTGCATATTTAGTCGCTCTGTGATATTGATTTGTGTTTTGAGAGCATGTGATCCGTTTAAATACTTGGTTTCCCTTGCCTGATCTTGTGAAAATGCGTGAATTTGCTTACGAACTTATGATGGTTTGTTGTTTTATGTAGGTGATGTGCTTTCTGGAACATCATCAAGTGGGGTGCACCATGCTGGTGTCCTTGAAGGGTGGTTCGGAGAACACTGGTGGAATGGCCGCACCTTTGTTCTTATCGTCACAACACTCGGCATCTTCTCTCCATTGGCATGTTTCAAGCGGATCGGTTAGTGTTCCACTTGTGCTAGCTTTACTGAATTTTAGTGAATTGTCTTGCTTGTTCTTGGTAGATCATTTGATAGATCTTCATATGTTGACTCCATTTATACATGATTGAAACTATTTCATTAATTTACAGTTGCTCTATTAAAACTCAATTACCTTGTTTTATATAATCAAACTTTTATTTTTTACTTTCAAGGTTTCTGAATCGGATTTTGCATATTCGTATCGGTTTTTGAAAATATCCAGTAAATTTCAGATTTACACCTTGTCATTGTTTGTTAGCTCTCAGAATCTCATACTTACCCGGAATGAATCTAAGTTGGATGATTTGTAATAGTTTATTTGTATGTGACTAACAAGCAGTTATGCCTTCTCATTTGCCATTTGTAGATTCCTTAAGATTTACATCCGCCTTATCAGTTGCTCTAGCAGTTGTGTTTCTTGTCATTACTGTTGGAATAGCAATTATCAAGTTGATTAGCGGAACTGTAATGATGCCTAGATTGCTTCCCGATGTCACTGATTTGACCTCATTCTGGAAACTCTTCACCGTAGTCCCCGTTTTAGTCACTGCATATATCTGCCACTACAATGGTATGCAAGCTGATTCATCAATTAGACTCTTTATTTAAGCAAAGTATATCTCATCTTTTACATTGGTGTAAGATAAGAGTTGCTGATATTCTTGTGTGTTTAAATTTGCAGTCCACAGCATAGATAACGAACTGGAAGATTCAACCCAGATAAGACCGGTTGTGCGAACAGCTCTTGCTTTATGCTCAACTGTTTATATAATGACAAGCTTTTTCGGATTCCTTCTATTTGGTGACGCCACAATGGATGATGTGCTTGCCAACTTTGATACCAACCTTGGCATCCCCTATAGCTCCCTGCTTAATGATGCTGTCCGTGTCAGCTATGCTGCTCACCTCATGCTCGTATTTCCCATTGTCTTCTATCCACTGCGACTCAACATGGATGGCCTCCTCTTCCCTTATTCAAGGCCTCTAGCTCAGTCTAATACAAGGTTTGCTTGTATTACTGCTGGACTCATAGCAGTTATCTTCTTGGGTGCGAATTTCATACCCAGCATCTGGGATGCTTTCCAGTTCACTGGAGCAACTGCTGCTGTTTGCCTTGGCTTCATTTTTCCTGCTGCGGTTACTCTTAGGTGAGCTTTTGGTATTTTGATTCGATTAGATATCAACTCCCCTTTTTTTCTCATCAGTGATCAACTTTCTTATGTCATACATTAGAGTGGGAAGAAAAAAAAACTGAAACATGGTCGGCACTGGCTTGGAAATGTTAATAAACAAGGATGAACTACATATGGAACTTGATTTGCATTTAAAACTGATGAGACATGTTTTTAGTATCCGATATCGTGAAAAGCTTGGCATGTTGCCAGAATCATGAGATTTCAATTCTCTTTATCGGTATTGCTAATTGCAAGTACCTTTCTGAGGTTCATCTTTGATTTTTTGTGGATGTTATTGAGACTCGTTGCTTGGGCCTCACCTGCCTAATGTTCGGTTTAAGTTGGTATTTGTGTTGATTGTATTCAGTTAACTTATGAGCTGCCTCTGGTGTTTCAGGAATCACCACTTCATAGCAACAAAGAAGGACAAAATGTTAGCTCTTTTCATGATTGTCCTTGCCGTATTCTCGAATGCGGTAGCCATATACAGCGATGCATACGCCCTGTTTAAGAAGAATTCAGGAGCAGGACCCAGGGCATGATCCATCTAGCAGTTCCCTTGGTTGCACAAAATGAGATTTTATGTCACCATATCCTTGAAGACACCTGGAGTTATCTTTAGATATCCAATTCGAAAATCCAGGTGTTCGGAGGAGGTTTGATAAGCAATATAATAAGATGTAACTTTGCTTCCAATGTATCAAAGTTAGATTGTGTAGGGAAGTGTATGAAGTTCATACATCATATCCCCTTCCCCCTTCTCTACTTAGGTTGTGTAAGACATTAAAACAAGTTGTAAAATAGCAATATAGCATATTTCAGATTTGTAGAAAAATAATGATTTTGCTTGCTTTTTAGCCTTTTTGGATCTGTTCTAAAAATATCTGAAACTGAGTTAGCCATATCTCTTTAACATGTGTATTTATTTAGATTGACCTGATAAAGGTTTTCTGGAACAAAAACAATGTCTGACTCCAAATATTTAGTCATTATTGGACAATCACGAGAGTTTTCTTATTTTGGTTATCCAACTATCAAAATTTTGATTTAGTCACTAATTGAAGGTAAACCTGATCTTTTTAATAACAAATCTAGTCCTCTGATACACATTTTAAGGAAAATCAAATTTAGTCCTCAACATTTGCATATTTTGTCATTATAGTTTTGGTTCTAAAAAGTAATAAAAGAAATTATTTAAAAATTAGTTTTTTAATAAAAAATTCTAAAATTTTATAAAAATATATATAATATTAATGAAAGGTAAACATGAGAATTTTTTATTTCATTTATTGTGTATATCTACAAGCCTTGTACATGCCTCTATTTATGAACCTTCTAACATAATACAATCCTTTAAGTTTCAAAGATTTAATTACAATATAAAACCCTCGTAATTCCATTGGAGGTTGCTACAATAGAAGTTACAACTTTGAGAGTTATGGACATTCATAATAAAGTAATATTTATAACATTTAATAATTATTTTAATAAAATATAAACTTTTTCCCCTTTATTTTAATCATTCTTAAGCTTTTTTCTTCTTCTAAGAATTCTCTTTCTCTCTCTTTATATTTATTATAGATAAATATTAGCATTCATAGGAATTTTAATCCAACAATCCTATGTTATGAGAGCTGTTGTCAGTCGTCGCTCTTGGCATCAATTGACATTTGTATATATTCAAAACAAAATTAAATGCAAAAGCATAGTTGAATCCATTGATTTATTGGAATATTTGATCTTGTGGTTTTGATATTCCAAATTAATACACAAGTAATTCAGAGAATGTGACTCTCTTTTCTAAGGATGAGATATAACCTCAATATATATAACTTTTGCACATTAATTCTAATTTCTAATCAACCCGTCATTAATTAGAAATTAGTTACTAAAGCCCAATAAACTTTAACCAAATTAGAACACTTTTAATTTGGGCTAATATTTTATAATAATAAAATAATAAAAATTAATTATATGCCTATATTTTTTCAACAAACCATTTCTAAAACAGTCTTCATCTCTTTTTATTTCTCAAATTATATTTCTCTAAATTTCCCTGTATAAACATAATTTATTCTTGAAGCTTGCAAAAACAAAAAAAAGTTTCAAAAATCCTTTTAAACACCCTTCTTTTGGAGCTGGCTTCAAGCTATGTTTCTCTCTTCCTTCTCTTCTTCCTCCATAAATTTTCATTTCAAAACTCCCTTGTAAGTGTCTTAAACCATTAAAACACAAGAAGAGAGAAAATTTTGACATGAAATTTTTACATTTTAAGATTTTTTTTTTATGTTTTTCTACAATATAATTAGACTAAACGCACATGGTAAAGATGTACACTCACGCGCACACACCCCATCGAACAAAGAACTATCCTTAAATTGATGTTTAATGTGGGCTGTAAGTTAATTTTTTGTTGATTTTGTGATTCTTTTTAGTTTTTGGTTGAGGATATTCGAAGAAAAAAAATTGATTCCGGAAAAATAGAGGGCTCTTCTCCTGTTTTTTTTTTTTTTTTCATTTTCATTTTAGTTTTTACAGAATTTAATTTTCTGATTATATTTCTTAAAAAAAAAGTGTTGAGATGAGTAAAAAGAAAATAAATATATTTTTATTTTTATCATATATAAATATCTAATTGGATTGTATTACTTCATAAAAAAAATTATTGAGACTTTTGGAGTTACAAATTTGTAAACGTAATTGAGAATTGTGGAGCCTGCCTGACTAGGCTATTTCATTCATTCCTTGGAATGTAGTTCTAATAAGGAAATTCCAAATGATTGATTTGAGGAGCAACGAGCAGAGAAGATTAATTAAGCTATAGGGCAATTTTTGTTTTCTTTTGTGAAGAGATTGTTGTGTTCTTTTTTCAACAATAGAACTTTCCTACAGTCAGGTTATTAAAGTAATATTTGTAATTTTGTTATTGTTTTTATCAATCAAAAATCAAAATCAGGTTAGTAAAGTAACTTTCTAAGGAGTCTTTTTGTCTTCCCCTTATTTTCTCGTGTCATGAAGAGGAAGGTACTGGCGATGTGTCAATATTCTAAGACTAGCTTAGGTTTTGCGTCAACATTCTAAGGCTTCACCATTTTCTCTAGCAATTCTTGCATAAGGTAAGCTCTTTTCGAGGATAGAAGAGTGGGGAAGATATGTCACCTTTACTTTTTCAATTGTTTTCTTGCTTCCACCCAGGTGGTCTTCCTTGCATCATTACAATAGGAGATGGTAGGGTACAATGCTAGTCATACCTTCACTTAGCAATGGAACCCGAGGAACCACCTTTTCACTTAGAGGGAATCATTATTACTCTCATGTCAAATCCTATTAACGGAAGGACCTTGCCTATAAACACCCGAGAGTTTGACTTCGGTAGTAGCCCTTTTGCCTCCTTTTAAACTATTTCTCAAGGCATTATTAAATGTTCTTGCTCTAGTAAGGGGATTTGAGGAGGAGCATAACCAACCACCCTCTAGTTGTTGATGGCAAATGCTGTGCAATAATTTCTTCAACTACTTTGAAAGAGGGTGCACTTAGCTTCCTTTTTCTTCCTACGAAACATGCTTCTCTTACCCAGACGAAGATGCCGCTTGATTATTATTTGATAGTAATTGACTTTTCATGAAGGAAGATGTAATGGTTATCATGAGATAAAATATGATCATATTGGGAGAATAGATATTATCCCAAAGAGATTAAGAATATCTTATGAGGGTAACACACTTATGACAATGTCATTGGACGAGTATTGATCGAGTTGTTTTTGTAATAGTATACTTTTTAGAGAGCTCAATCACGATACTATAGCGGAATGACTTCATGACTAAATGAGTTTATAATTAATAGGAGAAAATCTTGAACTTAATTATAAATCATTTAAACCCAAATTGCATATGTCCAATCGGTCCCTCCGCTAGCTCGTTGAAACAAGAAATGAATTGCATGTTGAATCAAATGAATAGAAATGGTGAAAATGAAGAAATGAGAAATATTTGGAAATGATTATGGTTTTCTCCAAATGAAAAATGGAGAAATGAAACCATTTGGAAATGAATATGGTTTTCTCCAAAATGAAAATGAATATGACCTGGAAATGAATTTATATTTTTTGAATTTCAAAAATGGAAATAAATTATTTGCTCATAGTGTACAGTTGAATAAAGAAATATTAAATATATTTTTATCATCGATTCTCTTATGGTAAAGTCGTCATGATTTTAATGGAATTAGAATTGGGTTGAGAAAATTATTTAATTGGAAATATATTGATATTTATTTTGGGAAATAGAAAAATAAACTATTAAGTTGGATCAAATTATAAAGTATTGAATTAAAAGCCTAAGAAGTACTTGTAATTGGACTCGATATGGAAGAGGCCCAAAACCCTATTATGTAAAAGGGTGGGATGACAAACCTTAGTATTATTAACTAGGTTATCGCCCCTTATACTCCTAGTTAGACTAGGAGTTCATTTTTCTAGTTAAAATAAACTTCTACAATTCAACAAGGGTTTACCTTCTTTTTCTATAAATAGATGACACCGGTAGAGCTATAAACAAAACTTTTAGATATCGTTATTTTGCCCGAAAATAGAGGGACTTTTATTCTCTAAGAATTAAATATATTTTTTGAAATAACGATTCTATCAGTTTCTATTTAAGAAGAGATTTTTGTTTTCACCTTATAAAAAGAGAACCATTTTCTAATTCCGTGTTTGATTCAAATTGTCCAAGCCCACACTTGAAGCAGTTCGTGGTACGAGAATAGTGGAAAAGATAATTTGGTTGAAATTCAGGAACAACAAGGAATCGTCTATTCAAAAACACATGTACGAATTTGGTTTAGGGTTTGTTGCTATAAATATCAGAAAACAGGTTGGTTTTCAAAATTTTTATTTTCTGTTGTGCAAGAAAACCGTTTTCAAACTAGATTTTTCCAACATGTTGCGACACCAATAGGAAAGTGTCGCGACTCTAAAGCGATTTCCCCAAATTTTGATTGATTAATCTTCAATTTGCCAAGCACCATTACCTAAATGGTCAAAGTGACCCAAAACTTAACACTTAACTATCTTAGGCATTACTTAAAATGTCAATATAACATGAAACATATACATATTTGTTTACTTGACAAACAAGAAACAACTCAATCATTAACATAACATGGTCTATTGGCAAATAAAAATTAACTCATTAGATGTTTATACATACTTGTCATCTAACACTTATGGTCAAGCTCAAAATATAAACCTTTTTTATCATATATACTATTTGACAACTTGAACTTAGAATCTAATCAAAAAATTTAGGTACATTCCACCTACAATTAACATAACAAAACTGTACAAATTTGCTGAGTCAAGAGGGTTGAATCGATGCAGCCAATTAACTTTGCAACTTCAAAATATACAATAATCGTGTATAAAAATGAACAAACCATATGTTGAGCAATAAGGCTCAGTGGCACTTTCATGATTTAAATAAAAAATATAAATAGAATAAGATGTCAAATACAAGAAAAATGTGAATAACTATCAACTAATTTCAATTTGCAACTTATGTCTCATGTGTCAACCTTCATGCCATATTTCATTTTGTCTATAATATAAGAACATACAACATTATCTATCATCATATCACATTTACTTATATTTCATAGCATATCATTGGCTCATTTCATTTTCTCAATTGTATCTCAAACCTATTGGATAGTTCCATATCCATATGAGCCTTTCGGGCTCGTTTTAACTACTTGACATGATCTTTCACATGCCATCTTTTGTTAATTTAACATTAATATACAAGATACACCATTCAATATTAACATTAATATGTTTAATAATCCCTATTCACCATACACGAATTTAAGACAAATACATGAATCATCTATCTACCATACCAACATATTGTCACTTAGTGCCTCATCAGAACATCTGAAGTATAATTTGTGCTCCGCGCCTTATCGGTATAAATCAAAGTAATGTGTGCTCCGCATCTCATCAATGTTACACCCCAAGTCCGGCGGATCCAAAATTTAAATGTGAAGTGGTGAAATAATCTATTTGGCGAAGTGTAATTCGCCCAATTTTTTCTTTTGGTGAATATGTGTGGGCGTATAGTAAACTGTCGTAAAGGTGAATAATGGTTTTAGGTCATTCTTATTTTGTTATATTAGAGAAGGATTTATCAAGTGAAGTACAAATTGGGTGGGTTACTGCCATTTGCTTGAGTATTGTGCTAGTTGGTTTGTAAAGTGATTTGGTTGGAAGCCAACATGTTAAATAATATTCGTTCAAAATTCTCATTTATGTTTCCCACTAAATCTGTAGGCCATGAAGGAAGACAAGTTGTGAAATTTGTGACACTTGTTAAATGTCATTATGAGGACACGGGTCATATATACATCTGTGAGAAGGATTCTGTAAAGAGATTTTTTTCTTTCTGGAAAATGATATTCTGTAATTCTTTTTCTTTAATCCAATGGTAACTCTTCTTTATTAAACTAGAAACTATGGTTCTGGATCTAATCAGAGGTTATTTCATCTCTTGGGAAAGTATTACAACTTTACATGTTACGTTCTGATAGCGTGGGTCTGTATGGGCTATATGAATAGTAAGGCTATAAGTACAAGGTTTTGCATGAGGTTGTCAGCGATTGAGATAATAAGTAAATTGTATGTATAAGAGTTGTAATAATGAATTTATGTTTTGTAAGTAGTTGTTGTTGCTGGTTCGAGAATGATGCCTGAGATGGAGTTTCAAACTATAGTAAGTGAGTACTAGGTGAGTATTTACCTTGACTCTTACATGTGAAATGTTTAAGTAGAAGTATATATATACTTGTAACAGTTCGATTTTGGGGCTAGTCGGAGCAATGGTTTCGGGAGCGCTAAACCGAGGTTGAGGAAAATTACTTTGATGTTATTTTATGTGTTATGGTATTAACATATCGCTATGTAAAAATTTTGGTGCTTTAATTTTAAATAATGCATGCTTAATTGTGAAAAAGGACTAATCGCATAAAGTGCGAAAGTTCTATTTTTCAAGGTAAAGGTGTCAAATAGACATAGAATGTTAAATTGGAAGTCCTTAAAGTGCAATTAGGCCATTAAGAAGGCATGACCGACCATAGGGATGAAGGGAGACAATAGCATTAAATGTTGGTCAAATTTGGTGGAGATTAGGTGATAAAAAAATGACTAAAATAAGACAAAAAAAGATGAGATATCATCTTTTACTATTCCTTCTTCTTCTACCACCGAAATTTGAAGAGAGAATAGGGGTTTTTGAAGTTCAAAATTTCAGCTACATTTCATCCTTGCTAGTAAGTCAATTTGATGATTATTTTTGATGATTTTTGTGTTTTTGGAGTCCCCAAACTTAAGCTAGCTAATGAGAGGACTAATTTGAGATATGGTTGATAGTCTAGGGACTTGCCATGAGAATGGTTATGTTGTTAGCTGAGTTCTAGGGAAGAAAATGAATGTTAGAGAGATGAGAAACAACTTTGGTGAAAGGAGTGTAGTCACGAAAACACCTAAATGGGACCAAGTTGTAAAAGTTGTGATTTTGTAATAAATGCATGAAATAGATAAATTTGTGAGTAGTTGTAGGAGGAATAAATGATCAGCTAGGTTTGATTAATGGGAAAATGTGTTGAAAAATGATTTACGAGCTTAGGGGTAAAATTCTATTTTTGCCATAGTGCAAGGGCAAAATGGTCATTTTTGCCTAAGTGTAGAAATTGATGCATTATGATTATAGAATAATCTAAATGAGTGAATTTTATTGTTATAAATAATAAGAGCGCATAATTAACCTTAACCGGGGAAAAGGCAAGGTTACAGATTAAACCGCAAATCGAAACGTTTTGAACTGAGGTAAGTTTATGTGTAAACAATGCATTTTTATATACACATTGTTGTTGCTAATTAGTGTATGGCATGATTGAGAACATGTGTGGTTTAAAGTGGATTGAATTTGGTAGTTATTGAATAATTATCGTATGAATTACGAAATAGATATGTAAATGTGTAATGACAACACTTATCGGTGGGCTAAGTGCGATACCACCTTATTACGTAACTACGATGGGCTGTGTGCGATACCATCGTCTATTTATCATTTGGTGGGCTATATCATTTGGTGGGCTATGTGCGATACCACCGTAATTATCCTTTTGTTGGGCTTTGTGCGATACCACCCTATTAGAGATTGATGGTGGGCTAAGTGTGAAACCACCGAGTGATAGGTAGTTTGAATGATGTATTGAGAAATTATGATGTGTTGTATCATGTGACTTTGTGGTGCTAAGTGCAGGGATGTATGTTAATGAATGTGAGTACTAAGCTTGTGATGTGGTCGGAAAGTGGTAAGGGAGGAAATAAGTAAGCATGATTATGAATGTGGATTGTTCTTGTTTAGTATGTAATGCTATTTATTGTTTAGCACATACTATAATGCTATTTGTTTACATGTAAACTTACTAAGCTTAAAGCTTACTCCCCTTTCTTTTCCTTTTGTTTTATAGAGTTTAAGAGCCGAGCCAGGATACAAGGATAACCAGAAGATCGCCCACACTATCAGCTCACTTCGGTATATCTAGACTTAGTGATATTGTGTATGGCATGTATAGGGGCTAGAGTAGTTAGATTGTTTTGTCATTTTGGCCAAAAGTGTGTTGGCCCTTCTTTGTAGACAAACTACTTTGTATATTGCCATGGTTGATGGCTCACCTTGTTATATATATATGAAAAGATGTGGTCATTCATGGAAGTTTATATTGCAAATATGAATTGTTTGATGACATGTTGAATGGACCCATATTGTGGGAGTTAGGAGCATAAAAAGAGCTTGACAAATAGCTTTGTTCTTGTCCATACGGGTAGGCACATGGGCGTGTGTGACATACGGTCAGCCCTATGGGGGTGTGACTTGGCCGTGTGTCCCTTGCATGTTGGTGTTGTAAGTCAGTGTCGACCACGGGCCAGCCACACGTGCGTGTGCCTTGGCTGTGTGCTAATTAAGAGTTGATGACGTCATAGTCAAAGAGCTTCACGGGTAGAAGACACGGGCGTGTCTAGGCCGTGTGAAAGACACGAGTTATAGACACGGGCGTGTGCCCAGCCATGTGGAAACCCCTGTAGGTTCGAAATAGAAATAAATTCTACATGGGTTAGGGACATGGACTTGTGAGACCACACGGCCTGCCCACACGGGCGTGTGACCCCTGTTTAGGTAAAATTTTTCAAAAAGTGTAAAAGTTTTCTGTTGAACTCCGAAACCTTCCGGATGTATGTTTAAAGCCTCGTAGGCCCATAATAGGTATGTTATGATGAAGAAAGAAAAGTTTTAAGTTGGAACGAAATTTTATAGCCGATATTACATGTTCAAACAAGGTTAAGCATGGTAATGCCTCGTATCCGGACCCGGCATCGGACACGGGTAAGGGGTGTTACAATACTTATATAAAGGATGATGATACCTTTAGTAATCAGTAAACATATGAGCATAGTAAAGAGGAGATAGTGATATGATGATATGTATAAGATTCTATTAAAAGAGTCATGTTGGTAAGCGTGCATGTAATGTCTGATATACGAGAGGTATGAACCAGTAAAAAAATGAATATCTGGGTAAATGAATGCTGAGCAAATGTTCCTCTGTGATGCCTATGGTAGGGCAGTTATATTGCTAGTTAGATTGGCAGATCATGATATAGAAACAAGTGTAACAGCATTAGGTTGGGACCCATGACATCTTAATATGATTCAAAAACATTCATGGTGTAGCCTTTAGTAGATAAAGATTGGATTGGTAGATCAGATACATTAACGTGTGTGTAAGTCCATTAATGTATGTGTAAGTTCATGTGGCTGAGACCCATGACAAGATATTTCTTTATGTATGTTCATGGTGTAGCTTTCGATAATGTGTAAATCAAATTGGTAGATCACGATACAAACTTTTATATATGTTCTTGAGGGAGAAACCCATGACACCTTCAATGAAAGTTTGTCGGGACAATAAACATATGATTTTGTATGATGCCTTTATGGCATATTCTGTTTTGCCCTTGTGGCGCACTATGCTAAGTTTGTATAGTAAGATGTTATTATTCGCCCTTATGATGTGGTTATCCTCCCTTATGGTAAGTTTTGGTTAAATTCTAATTGTTTTGTGATAGGTATTGCTAAGATAAGGTTATGATATGACTGAAGTTAAATTGGTTGAATTAGATCTGTGAAGTAATCGAATACGTTTTTCAAGGAAGTTCTTTAAAATGAGTGTGTATCTGTATGTGTGAAAAGGGTATCTGCCATGGTAATCTGCTAGAGTTGAATATGGGCATATTTGTAACACATAAGAAATTGTCAATTTGAATTCGCCTGTGCTATGTAGTACTAAAATATAAGTATCCAGTAGTCACCAAGCCTGAATAATGTCATGTCATCTTTGGAAATCTAATGGAATATGAGTTATTGCTATCTTGAGTATTTGGTGTTGTAATATAGTTGTATGGAATTCATCTGAATGATTTATGAAGTACATTACTAGAGTGGGGTTTGTATGGTATCAAATCAAGTTATGATTAAATCTTTAAGCTGATAATATTCAAATCTGCATGAGTATCTGTCAAGCGTGTATGTATCGTCTATTAATTAGTATCAGTGAAAAACTATTTGGAACAAGTGTATGCGTGAAGAAATGGTCAGTGTGAGTTGGGCTTTTAAGGTATAATCTTTTGAGTAGTATTTTCATTGTTAAGTGATAGAAGAGATTAGTGTAATGTCTGGAAGGTTCCTAAGTTAGTCAGTTAAGAGAGAATTGGTATGTTAAGAATATGATAGTTGGCGTGTAAGTATATGCCGAAATTGTAATAGAATCTACCCAATATAGAAGTAAGTGGCTCAGAAAGGAAGTTGGCGTATAGATGTTATTCAAATATTATTAAGTATTCGCCAATGTAATTTTTGGGTTAAAGCTCACTAAGTTCTCTTGAACTTAGTGTATGGTAAGAGTATGTGCCAGAAGGGACAATGCTAGAAGTTTGCGAAGGTAGCAATGAACTGGGTTATTATGCATATAGTGGAAAAGTGGCATATTGTGGGGTTGCGTCCTATGCGTCTTTCTTAAACCAACTTTTGTACTGTAATAAGTTATATCAAATCTGATGTAATAATCTTATTTTTATATATTTTCCTTTGTTCTTAAGATATTAAGTCTTTAAATAAAAATAAAAGAAAAATGTTGTAGTAAAGAGTGTCTGTCATCTGTTGTTTTTGAAAATTTTGTTAAGTAGTATATGTAGTAACACCCAAGATCTGGGCCCCGTGAATCGGATCGAGTTGAGGGCATTACAAGTTGGTATCAGAGCTATCGATTTAGTTGGCTCTCTGGCAAATAAGTGAGTCAAACTTGTATGCATAATACGTCGATCCTAGCTTAGTCCCTCAGGTATGTGAACTCTATGTTTGCATGAAATATAGTTGTATTTGTAATACTGAGATAAGTAAGACAGTGAGGGGAAAGAAAAGATATATTCATTGATAAAGTCTGGAAAAATATTTCATTGTAATAGCAAAAGAAAGTACAAGAAAAAAATAAAAATAAATTTTAGTTCCCCTTCTCAGCTTGATGATCAGTGGGTTCAATAGATACCTCTTCTGCTTGTTCCAAGTCCTCCAGAGCCTTTTCTTAATCAATAGAATCTTTTGAGTTTCTTCTTCACCCTTTACTTCAAGCATATTGGGAGAGAAGAAATAAGCAGTTTGTTTCCACTTCTCTTGAAAGTCTTCCCAATCCTTGCCTTTAGGATGGTAGACATTAAAGCTCAGAGAATTAATAGGGATATCCTTAGGAAAATATAAGTCTACCTGACTTAGATTCATTGGGTCAGCGACCACTTGAGTGTGAAGAACCAAGTTGGACCTTAACTCACGTAGGACTTTAGTCAAGTTCCATGTGGTATCTTCATGATATTTTCTAAAGGCTTCTTCACTGGATTGGCGTAGACCATCTAACTCAGCCCTGTGGCGTAGCTCCTGAGCCTTAAGTTGCCCCTTTAGAGAAGATTCGCTCTCCTTTAGTGATTCGTCTTTCTCTTCCAGTTGGGTGCACTTAGCTTACGTATCCTTGAACTTAGTCTTCCCGGTTGTGACATAGAAATTAAGTTGTTTGATTTTGTTCCTATAATTTCGACTAGATCGGCATAGTTCAACTATAGTCCGATCACCAGTTTTGATTGGTTCTTATAAACTAGTAACCTTAGCATTATGAAAATTATTGACTTATTGGAGGAGACTACTCCAAAGCCCATATTCTACATAAAGGGCTTGTGAGGACTTCGCGAATAAGGAAAGATGAGACAATCCTGGATTTAAAGAAAGATAAGAGCGGAAAGACTCTTTCATCTAAAGTGGTATCATGTTATTCTGACTCGGAAAAATGAAACTAAGGGAAACAGAAGATGACTCTGATGTATATAAGTCATGCCATGGGAAAAATTCATTTGTTTCTTTAGAAAAGGTCTGTTGGGGCTGAGAACTGGTGGGAGCCATTAGCTATTCTGAAGGTAATGTTTCTATTGGAACCTCAGCTAGAGAAGGATCAACATTCTGAACTGGAGTGTCTGCAGAATGGGTTAAATTAAACACAAGGAATAGTTTGGTCAAATGGTTAGGGACTTTAATTAAATCTTAAGGGTCCTAGGTTCAAGTCTTCTCACTCTCATATTTTTTATTTAAATTTTTGGTCAACTTTATCATGCTACAACAAGTTAAGTTACCATATATACTCCAACATTATCCCCTTTTTACTCCATTGTTTCCTCTACATGCCTTTTTTTTTCTCTCTCTTTACAATATGAAGTGGTTCATTGTACCTAGACAACTGAATTCACTATTAAACCCATTTTCTCATCACACTCCCACTCTATTGCCGTCCCTCTCTCTAGCTCCTCCCATTTTCTCCATTTTCTTTCTTTCTTTTATTTTAGCCATTAATCACCTTTGCATATTTCCTCCTCTCCTCCACCACTACCTTGTCAAGAAAACCACTACTGGACCTCCACATTACCACCGCACATTTCATACATTTTTGCTCCTTTGTAGCTACAGCACCACCATTCACCACATTTGTGCACCACCATATAAAATAACCACTTTTTCTTCTTCTTATTTTTGTTCACACCCTCTTTTCTTATTGCCGCATCACTCCTCCTTAGCCTTTTTTGTATAACTTAAAATATCTTTTAAAGTATTAAAAGTTGCATAAGTTAATTTTAAATAAAAGCTTAACATCGAGTACAACATTTAATTTTATCCACACCGTAAGGATTGGCCAGTATAGACGTTTCCATGGGGACACTTGCTCTGATTGTGGCCGACTGTTCTACGTATGGTGCGACACTTTGGACTGACCTCTTCTTTGATATCCATGTCATTCTGAATCCTCGTCGATGTTGGTCAAACTTTGACTTTCCTATTAGTGACCTATTTGGAAACATCTCAAACACAGGCGGTTGCACTTTCCATGTCGATACATCCTTTTAATACGGGGAACTCGTTACCCCCAAATACGCAACGTACATTCAAACATGTACACATCGTCGATATATTGTTCGACATTCATATTGAAAGTAGCTCACACTGCAACCACATGTGCACATGGGTACCATAGTGTTTGGAACCTCCCGCACTCATACTGCCTATTTTGGATATAAACTTCGTAGGACCGTAGCGGGATCCTCGATTGTGACCGATGTACTTTGTTACTTGAAAAGTTTCCAAGTTTCAGGAATATAGTTTTACATTCATCGACCTCGCCCTCTGAGTATTATTTTTCATGGCATTCCTTACATCTTCAACGTGCACGTGTCCTACCTCGAATTGTTTTGCTTGTCTCAATCCCATTTCTGGCATCAAAGTTACCAGCTTACAAAATGTGGCTAAGAAAATGGCTAAAACTGGAAAGTGACATGTACACCTCAAGACAGAATTAATGGCCTCAACAAGGTCAGTCGTCATATGACCATATTGGTACCCCTCATCAAAACATTAAATCCATTGCCACAGCTCCATGCTACCAAACCACTGTCTAAGAAAAGGACCAGACCCTGCCATACCAGTCTCCAACCTCGACAACTTATATCCAAATCGGTGTGGTTCTAGCTCGTACCCTAAGTATATATTTCGATAAAACACATTACCATCCCTTTTACTAAATGAACTCGAAATATTTACAGATACAAATTTAAATATGATATTTTTACCCATGTTCACGATTCATTTGTGTAACATCCCTTACCCGTATCCGAAGCCGGAACCGGGTTTGAGGCATTACCTAACTTATCACACTTAACGTCTCGAAACGGGATATAAAATCTCGTTGTTAAACCTATTGCAAAGCTCAATCTTGGCCTACGAGGCCCTAAACATGCCTCCGAGAGGCTTCGAAACTAATCCTGGAACTTATACGAACCCGAGAAACTTTTCATCAAAACAGGGGCCACATGCCCGTGTTGGTCTAGGAACACGCCTATGTATCATCTCACACACCCGTGTTCTGTGCCCGTGGACAACACTGACTTGAATCACACGGCCTAGACACGCCCGTGTCTTCTGCCCATGGAGCTCTCTGACTATGATGTCATCAACCCTTAATTAGCACACGGCCAAAGCACACGCCCGTGTGGCTGGCTCGTGGTCGCCTCTGGTTAATCTATACGGCTGGTCATACGCCCATGTGCTTCTACCGTGTGACGATTTAAATTCCAAATCCTAGGTGCAGACTTCACACGGTTTGGGCACACGCCCATAGACTAACCGTATGTCACACACGGCCTAGACACACGCCCGTATGCCTATCCATGTGGACAAGAACAAGGCTATTTGCCAAGCTCTTTGCATCCTTCTAGTTTACCCTATATGAATTTGTTCAAGTTATCAATAAACAACTTATAATTTACAATATGAAATTCCATGAATAACTTCATATTTTCATAAATGACAAAGTGAGCCATCAACCATGGCAATATACAAAATAGTTTGTCTTATAAGGGGCCTAACACACTTTTGGCCAAAATAGCAAAACAACCTAATTGGTCTAGCCCCTATACATGCCATACACAAAATCACTAAGTCTAGATATACCGAGGTAAGTTGATAGTGTGGGCGATCTTCTGGCTATCAGCGTATCCCGGCTCGACTCTTAAACTTAATAAAACAAGGGAAAAGAAAGGGGAGTAAGCTTTAAGCTTAGTAAGTTTACATGTAAACAAATAACAACATAGTATATGCTAAACAAATATGTAGCATTACATACTAAACAAGAACAATTCACATTCATAATCATGCTTACTCATTTCTTCCCTTACCCCTTTCCAACCATATCAGAAACATAATGCTTACGTTTATTAACATGCTTCCCTGCACTTAGCACCACAATGTCACATATTACGACACATCACAATTTCTTAATCAACCATTCATAATTCAATCGCTTAGTGATTTCGCACTTACCTTTCCATCGGTCTTTAATGAGATGGTATCACACATAGCCCACCAAAAGGATAGTTACGGTGGTATCGCACATAGCCCACCGAAAAGGATAATTACGGTGGTATCATACATAGCCCACCAAATGATAAATAGATGATGGTATCACAGACAGCCCATCGTAATTAAATAATAATGTAATATCGCACTTAGCCCACCTTCAAATATTGTTATTACATATTTACATATCTATTCCCTCATTCATACACAAACCAATTAATAACTACCACATTCAATCCACTTGAATCATACATATTCTCAATCATGCCAAGCACCAATTAGCAACAATAATGTGTATATAAATTGCATCTTTTACACATAAACTTTCCTCGGTGCAAAACGCGTTATCTAATGGTTTAATCCGTCACTTTGCCTTTTCTACGGTCAAGGTTAATTTCGTGCTCTTCTTGATCTATAAAAATGAAATTCATTAATTTAGGTCATTCTATGATTATAAAGCATCAAAATCTACACTTAGGTAAAATGACCATTTTGACCTTGTACTATGGCAAAATTATGATTTTGCCCCTAGGCACCGTAAATCATTTTTCAACTTATTTTCTCAATAAATAAGCCTAGATGAACATTTATTTCTTCTACAACTACTCACAATTTCTTCTATTTCATGCATTTATTACAGAATCACAACTTTTACAACTTGGTCCCATATAGGTGTTTTCATGACTACACCTTTCACAAAAGTTGTTTCTAACTTCCCTAACATTCATTTTCTTCCATAAAAACTCAGCTAATAACATGAACTCTCTCATGGCAAGTCCTAGACTTTCAACCATATCATAACCTAGTCCCCTCATTAGCTAACTTAAGCTTTGGGGACTCCAAAAGTACAAAAATTATCAAATAACACCACCAAAATCACTTATTTGTAGGGAGATATCTTGGCTGAAATTTTAAAGCATTCAAAACCCCTCTAAGCTTGGAATTTTTTGTGGAAGATGAAGAGTGAATAGTGAAAGATGATAACATCTTTTATTCATCTTATTTTATTCATTTTTACCACCTAATTTCCACCAAATTTGAGCAACATTAAAAATCTTGTCCCCCTAGCCCCTATATGGACGGCCATCACTAGTTTAATGGCCTAATTGCACTTTAAAAACTTCCAAATTGCATTACATAGCTATTAGGTACCCCTAGCTTATAAAATAAAACTTTTGCACCTTATGCGATTTAGTCCTTTTTCATAATTAAGCATGCTATTGCTAAAATTAAAGCACCGAAATTTCCACATAGCCATATATTAATGCCATGAAACATAAGATAACTTCAAAATATTTTTCTTCGACTTCAGTTTAATGGTTTCGAAACCACTGTTCCAACTAGTCCCTAAATCGGGCTGTTACAATTTGTGCCAGTCTTTGTTTTTGTACCCATTGTAGAAGTTAACAACGATATGGCGAATAAAGTAGACGGACCTCCACAAAACCTTGGATTGTCAAATCACAGCAACAAGACTGTTTGATTTGTCGGAGACAATACAAATATTGTCTTGTCTGACAACATGCCTCCTTAAGTTCCAAATGAAACATGCCCACGATTCAGAGTTCTCCGACTCCACAATGGCAAAAGCGATCTATAGTACATTTTGGTACTGTCTTGTGCAACCGCAATAAGAAGTATGTGCGTGTATTTTCCATAAAGTCACGTTCTATCAACCTGCACTATTGGTTTACAGTGGGAGAAGACCCTAACACATGGATTGAAAATTCAGAAAAATCGACGAAAAACTCTTCTCTCCGGTTCCAATTGTCCATTTAGGTCTTTATAAGGCAACGTTTGCAAGTCCACAATAGTACCTGGGACGTACTCCACCATAGCTGAAATCCAACCCTGAAGTTCATTGTATGACTCATCCCAGTCGCCGTACAATTGTTACATGGCCATTTGTTTTTCCCACCATGTTTTCCTGTACAACACCCTGTACTGGAATTGGGCTTGCATGTCTGAAATCAATGTTGACACAGGAATGGTTAGGCTATCTTTCACTAGTGGCATGATGTAGTTGCAGATAATTTTGGTATGCAATTTCTAGTGGTCTTGAGTCATACGTGTGACAGTACATGTATGACGCCCTTATAATTTTTATATTTGCCACTATTGAGTCCTCTGTATAAATGTAGCCTGACCCACCAACTACACCCATTGTCAGCTCTTCAACATTCCCGAACATATAATGTCGGTGTAGACTTGACAACCTTGTAATCAATTGACACCTTCATGTTGTACTGTTTGATGGAAAACACACAGTCTGCCTTGTTCTTGAATCGTTGCCCAACCGACAACTCTTCCAACTGCGAATTTGACCCCAATATGCGAGCAGGTATTATATTGGCGTACTCAAGGAACTTGGATGCATGCGTTGCATTTGGAACTGTTCTTAACATGTCGCCCCAAGGTCATTTTGTAAAACAATGAAACGATTCAAGTTACTGAATCAAAGACTGTAAGTCCTCCAGGCCTTCATCGTCGATATCGTCCAGAACCTCATCAATATCGGGGTCACTAAAATCTTCAACATCCTAATCAAAATCTTCAACATTATTGGTCCTTTCTCTGATGTTTGCCTCGGTGCCTATCACCTCCGGATGTATTTGGATTTTTAAGCATCTGCTGTGTCCCTCCGCATTCTAACTGATCTGTCTATTTGACATTAAGATCAAAGTTAAATCCGCGGTGTTAACTTATTGGACTAACATTCTCAGTAGTCTCCAAGTCTGCTAACTTAGCAAATAACTCAACTGGTTGGGGTTTCTTGCTCCCAGTTGACCACCATATTTCCATCATAGTGCCAAGGTCAATCATCTAATAGTTGCATCTCACAAAATTTCAACAGATATGTAGAGATTAGAAACTTGTAAAATAATCTGGATAATACCTTTCCACAATGGATAGCTAATTTCACATTGATCTTTCTTTTCATTTCTTCCAGCTTCATAGTTTTATTGAATTGTAACCCTACTCTCTGCCGACCTTGAAATGCACAACTAACATCACCTTCTACAATTTCACCATAAAAAAGAACGTACACCAAAAACACTACATTATTTATCTTCAACATAATTTTTGAGCTCTCCTACGAAACACAACAATTTCTTTTTTTTCATCTCTTCTAGTTGATCTTTTACAAAAATAACTCAATATATCTATATATGTAGGACAACCAAAGTGGTGGAGCCATAAAGAATGGCTCCACCAAATAAAATATCATTTTTTAATAAAGTGGTGGCACTATTTAGAATGGTTTCACAAAATAAAATATTATTTTTTAAAAATTTTAAATTAAAAAAAAAACACTGAAAATGCACTAGTGGCGTCATTTAGAATGGCTTCACCAAAAAGACATTGGCAATAATAAAAAAAAGGACATTGCCATAAAAAAAAAAGACGTTGGCGTTGGAAACTGGTGGCGTCAAATTACATGGCTCCACCAAAAAAAATGAATTTTTTATCCCGATTATTGCCATGGCATGTTGGTGGTGCCAAACTCTTTGTGTCCACCAACTTTCACTATAGATTTTAGGTCATTTACGTGTTTAATTAGAAAAATGGGTCATTTACATAATTAATCAATTTTTTGGGTTATTTTTATAAAAAGGCCAAATTAAATCACTTTGGTTTCTATTTCATAATCCATAAAGACAAGTAGAGAACATAGGGATACCTTAGGCCTCCTCAAATTCTCTTGCAAAGCCTTTTTAGCAATCTCAGCTTGTTGAGATATCAATGCAACATCTAAACCTTGAGAAGCCCAGTTGCTCCAATAATGCTTGAAGATGGAGTAGGTGACACACTTGGCATTAACAAACCATATGAAGCCATTTTTGAATACCTAAACCTTTTCTGGTGTTCTTGAGGCGTATTAAGATCCACAACAACTCCTACAGTGGCATTACTGCTAATTACAATTTGATTTGAAGCGTCATCCAACTTTTTCCCCAGTCTTTTCTAGAATTGCTCTTCTTCCCACAACTTCTCCTCCTTATCATCATTTTTCTCATCATGAATCTCATATTTCCTTGAAACTGCACAAATTGCTCTATCATCAACAATCTTAAACATATCCTTTTTCCCACTTTCACCCAACAACCGCCCTCGAAACTCTGGTTCTTCCTCATCACTACCACCACGATTACTTATACTATCCAGTGATATATAATCAGGAGCAAGCCTTACAAAAGACTTTCGAGCCCAATCCTTCTTTGCCTTGATAGTATCAATAGTTGTCTGGCCAGGAAAGACTAAAGAATCTATATCTACTTCTTTACCAATCGATATCGTTGCCAACCCAGACTGTGCTTTGTCTTTATCAAGTTTATGTTGGGGGACATTCTCTTTATGGGAGTTCAAATTCTGGGATTGGGGTTTGAGAAGGCCTTTGAAAAAAATCTTAGGCTCAGATGACATAAAGGAAGCCCATGAAGAAGGGGCAGCAAAGGTGCGCGTGTTCTTTTGGAGCTCAAGTAATGCTTCTTTTGTGTAAGCATCGGCTTAGGGTTGTACATTGGAATGTAAAGAGGAAGAACTTTTGCAGTCTTTCATGAAGGTAATCTTGTGGGTAAATGAGGGTTTGGGAAAACGAGAGGAAAATGATTTTTCTATTTCTTTATCTCTGTTTCTATTTGAAGATGTTTTGATTGTTTCTTCTTTATTTTCATCGTAAGCAAAACTGAGGAGTTTCGGAAGTTTCTTCGTAGTAGGTTTTGAAGATGAAGGGTTTGTGGTGTTAGTGGTAGTGGCAGTGGCAATGGTGGGGTTGTTTTTCATTATCATTGTTGTTGTCATCGTTGTCAACTTCATCACCATAACGACGAAAATTTCTGGGTCTAGTACTGCTACTCATGGTTAACGAAAATTTCTCTAACATAGTATAGAGATAGAATTGAAGGGTTTTTTCCCCTCTATCTAAAGCTTCAAAGGCATTGTGCCAAAAATCACTTTTAAAGGGAAAAACAAAAATAATTAAATAAAGGAAATAGATGACAATGCGTTGGAATTTTAGAAGTGATCATGGGCCGGACCAAAGTCACTGAGTAATTGGTAGCTTATGGTTGAATGCCTATAATTTTATAGAGAACATATTTAGTCACATAGACAAACAAACTAGAACTAATTGGCAAAGACCCAATTCTGCTCATTAAAAAAACAATAGGGAACACATCAATAGTAATTCTAATGAAGTGAAAGCAATCTATTCACTCTACAAACATACATTAATATTAATGCATTCATGAGTGAATCTAATATATAGATGCTAAACTTATGATTTAATGTAGTGTAATAGGGAGGGAACTCAAAGCTACATGGACATCCATCAATCCTAGAAATACTCAAAGACTCCTCTTAAATTAGACTTCTAATAAACCATGGAAATCAGGAGTAAAAAAAGGATCAATGGAATATGGAAAAGAAAAAATAGATATTGAAAATAAAAACTAAGACATTGAAAAATATACCAATAGGAAGAGCATAAACATATCATCTAAAAAATAAAATAAAATGAAATATCTTGAGTTATACAGATTTCATAAAAGCATAAATACAGACACTTAATGTGCATTACCTGAACTGAGATAATTTACGTAAAAAAAATGAGTGCCAAATAAATTGAAGAACAAAGGAAACTAAAAAAAGATTTCATTAAACAAAAGAATAAAAATTAACAAATTGTAATTATATTTGTAGCGAATTAACTCGTTTATGCAACAAACAAGTAATAAAGTATAAAATTGAAAAGATCGAACACATACATTTTACGTGAAAAAACTCCTCAAATGAGGTCAAATAACCACGAGCAAAAGGAGATTTCACTAAATAGAAAAGTGTACAAGAGATGGAGAGAATCAAAAGAAAAACTTGAAGCCCAAATAGAAAATCCCTTCAAACTCAAAGAAAAGAATTCTCTCAATCTTAATATTTTCTTTATGTAAAACCTAGAGCAACTAAGGCCTATTTATATGCTAAAATTCGTAGCGTTTATGACTAGAATATCCTTAAGTTAATCTGAGAAACTAAAATAAAGTTTAATTAAGAGAAAAAAAATTGAGAAACTTGAGGAGTACGTCGCCACGTGGTGACGTGGTGTTTGGTCATCGGAATGAGGGATGATCATGTCTCGAGACAAGAAATTTCTTCTCATCATGACATCGACTGCTTATCGGGACGAATAACTTCTTCTCGTCGTGAAGAACTTCTCATCGTGACGTCACACACTGTTTTGGTCAAAATGCGATGCATACTTCTACAAATCTCTACCTTGACTTGTATTTGACTTAACTCATTTGCCAAGCCCTATTATGGGCGCAATTTGATTTTTTTGAATACTTAGCAATTCCAAGCAATGTTTGAACTCTGAAACTGGAAGACTTTTTCTCAACATGTCGACTGGATTGTGTTTTGTACCAATTTTATGAATCGAAACATCCCCCTGAATGATAACCTCTCAAACATAGTGATAACAATTTTATGATGCATCTAGTCTTTGGTGAGATGTATGACACTTTGACTATCACAATATACGACAATTCCCCTTTTCTCATTAACTAGTTCGCTAAACAGACCTCTTAACCAAATTGCTTCCTTTACAGCTTTAGTGATTGCCATGTATTCTGCTTCAGTAGTCGATAAGGCCGTTGTAGCTTGAAATGTAGCTTTCCAGCTAATGGAACAATTTTTGAAAGCAAATAGATAACTTGTGAGAGACCTCTTTTAATCTAAGTCTCCTACACAACTTGAATCAACATATCCAACTAAACCCTTTTGGCTTCTTCTGAACTCTAAGCACATGTTAAAAATACCTTGTAAATATCTGAATATCCACTTAAATGCATGCTAGTGTAACCTACCTGCTCAAGACAAATGCATACCATTGCATACATCAAACTTCTGGCTGCCTCAAGTAAGGTACTTTTGACATGTACCTTTCTTCTTATTTGTTTTGGGGAGAATTAGAAACTAAAAGTTTAAAGTGTGTAGCTAAGGGCCTACTTACCAATCTTGAGCTTGCATATCAAATTGCTCAAGGATCTTCTTGATATACCTTTGTTGCGAAAAAAAAACACTATCCTGGAATGTCTATCCGTTGATATTTCCGTCCCAAATTTTTCTTTGCTGCACCCAAATCATTCATCTCAAACTTATAGTTAAGCATGGTTTTAAGTTGTTCAATTTAAGATGGATCCTTAGCCATAATAAACATATCATCAACATAAAGCAACAAATATATGAATGAACCATCACTAAAACACTGTAAATATACACAACTATCATACTTACTTCGTGAAAAACTAGTACTTAACATGAAGGAATCAAACATTTTATATCTCCACCGAGGAGACTGCTTTAGACCGTACAATGATTTTTTAAAAAAAGTCAAACATGATCTTTCTTACATTCAATTCTGAAGCCTTCTGGTTGCTGCATGTATATGTCCTACTCAAGGTCACCATGAAGAAAATTAATCTTCACATCTAACTGCTCTAACTCAAAATTGTTTGATGTAATAAGAGCCAAAAGCTCCCGAATGGACATATATTTCATAACGGGAGAGAAAACATCATGGAAATCAACTTCCTTCACTTGACTGTAGCCCTTGGCGATTAATCTTGCCTTGTACCTAATGTCGTATGAACTCGAACCCTCCTTTTAAAACACCCTTTTGCAACCAACTATTTTCCTACCGATAGGTGGTTTAACTAACTGTCAGGTCTTGTTCTTTTGAAATGATTCCATCTCTTCTTCCATAGCAACGTGTCATTTTCTAAATTCAGAGGCCTAAACTACTTTGGAATAGCATGAAGGTGTTGGATTCAGTGCTCTAAATGTAGTATTTTTGTTAATATACATTTGTAATTTTTTCTAACAGATTGGTTAATAGAAATTTTTATTGATTACGATTATTATACTTTGTATTATTTTTCTCAAATGGTTTTTGCACGCGAAGTAAAATGGAAGCAAATGTTGCTCATTGGTTGTCTAAATGTTTAACTAATATTAAGTGGTATTACGTGGTCAAATCGTAGTACGAAAAAATAACTTGTATCAGTAGATGAACCTAAACATGTTTTTAGTCTAATAAAAAATTAGTAAACCGATTGAAAGACTAATATGTCGTCTATCAAGTCTAGTTGGGGAGATGCCTTATGTTGGGCATCGGAGCCGATGACTCCTAAAAGATAGAGACAGATATGTAACTGATAGGACTCAAGCAAAATAGATCTTGGATCCGTTTATGGATTTATTCACTTGTGACATTCATAGTGTGGCATACCTAAATCTTGAGTGGATGACAAACTATGTATGCGTGACTTGTACCCTTTGATGTAAGTAAAAGCCTCAGTTCAACTAGATAAGGATTCGAAAGTTGGTGTGTTAGGTGTACGACTTCTTTAGTATGTAGCATCATTCACAATAGTGAATTCACAACCCAAAACATGGGTAAATGATATCCTCTCAGTGGCATTACGTAGTTAATGAAAAGGAAACATGGGCACAGGTCATCCGTTTCTGCAATGGATGACTTGATTACTATTGGATAGTGATAGTGATTGACTTTTCATGGAGTAAGATGTAATGATTACCACGAGATAAAATAGGATCATATTGAGAGAACATATATTATTCCAAAGAGATCAAGGATATCCTATGAGGGTAACACACTTATGACAATGTCATTGGACGAGCATTGAGTAGTTGCTTTCGTAATGGTATGTTGTTGGGGAGAACTCAATCACGATACTATAGTGGAATCAATTCGTAACTATATGAGTTTATAATAATAAGCGAAAAGTTGAAACCTAATTATAAATCATTTGAGCCTCAACTACATATGTCTAATCGATCTCTCCGCTAGCTCGTTGAAACCATAAATGAATTGCATGTTTGAATAAAAATGAACAGAATGAATAGAAAATAAGAAATGGAAAACATTTAGAAATAATCGATCCCCCTGCTAGCTCGTTGAAACCATAAATGAATTCATGTTTGAATAAAAATGAACAGAATGAATAGAAAATAAGAAATAGAAAACATTTAGAAATGATTATGATTGTTTTCAAAATGGAGAAATTGAATTAATTGGAAATGAATAAAAGTTTTCAAAAATGAAAATTTACAATCCCATATAGGTTTATCTACTACAAAACCCATGCTTCAATTTTGAGAATTGATGATGTTTGTGAAATGAGACTTTGATGAACTCATGTGATTTGTGTTGTTTAATAGTGAAATATGAAAGATATGTATTTGATGAACATGTTTTGTTCTTGGAATTTTGATGAATTTAGCTAATTAAGGTTAAATTGAGAAAATAGCATTTTGAGGGACTAAATTGTGAATTTGATGAAATGTTTGGATTTGTATGAGGTATATGGACATTCAGCTAAGCATGGTTGAATGATGATTTGGTATATTTGATGTTTTGAGAAATGGATTAAATTGATAAAGTGAGCAAATGTGAGGGCTAAGCTGCAAATAGCCCTAAATGTGTGATTTGGATTGAATTTAATGTGTTGTGAAATATGATATTTAAATTTGAATATATATATAAATATATATAGATCAAGAAACGAAGAAAACAGACTTAGATAGCGGGAAGGCGAAGGTAGTCGAATAAACGAGTCCGAACGAATATTCGAATCTGAGGTAAGTAATTATACAAATAAACGTATTTGTATTGAATTATGTATGATCATATGACTAATGATAATGATGAATGCTTACGAGATGTTGTGATCATGAATTCCGAAATAAGATCAATATAGTGATAATGTCCGAGAAATCCCATACGAACCTAGGAATAGATAGGATTAGTTATGTCATGACATAGGTGTCTGTTATGTATATCATGTAAGACCTCTGGGACATCGACATCGATTTGAGATATCGTGTAAGACCACGTCTGAGACGTTGGCATCGATATAATATTTACGTGTAAGACCATATCTGGGACATTGGTATCGTACTGATTCGTGTAAGACCCTGTCTGGGACAGTGGCATTGACATTGCATTTTACGACTATTCTGAGTATTCTGTATATCCTATTAGATTCGGAACAGTTCAACGGGCAATTCTGAGCTATGAATGATTAAGTGAATGTATATCTGTTTCAGGTATGTTTGATAACTACACAAGGTGTGTATGAAAGGTAAGTATATATGTGAGCTTACTAAGATGAATATGTGAAATAGAAATATGAGACAATATGTGATTATATGCTCAAATGAGCTATGTTTATATAGATGTGATATTTGAGTTGCTGTTTTTGGTATCATATGGCTAAACAATGATTATGAGATGTAGTTGCTATGAGAACTATAAACGATATTCTTATCAGATTGAATATGTGTATTTTTTGCTAAGTTTATTTGTATATGGCTTGCTAAGCTTTTGAAAGCTTATGTTGTGTGTGTTCGCTCTGTTTTATAGATCGTCATAGCTACTAAAGGCTGGGGACCGTTGAGGATCGTCATCACACTACCTAAGGTTATTTTGGTATCTTTTGAAATATGTATAAAGCTAGATATGGCATGTATAGACTATGTTTATAATGTGTATAATAGCCATGAGATGTGGCTAGATAAGTATTTGGTAATATGCTTGAGCATATATATGAAAATGATGCATGCTTTGGAATGGCATGATAGCTTATGAAATGGTTAAAGATATGGTGAGCATATGAATGCTTGATGAATATGTTTGATTGATCAAAGAAGTGAATAAATGAAATGTATAGATGGATGAATCATGCTTAATTGCTTATATGTTTAATTGTACAATTTCGTATGATTGAAGTTGCAATTGTAGGTGAAGATTTGATGATTACTTTGATATGTTTTGGTTGCAAAATATACATGAAATGATTTGGTAATTTTCTTGTAGGGATTGACCCTATTGTGGGTAGCATTATGGCCTTGACAATGGCCTGTTTTGCCAACACGGCTATGGCACACAGGCGTGCCGAATGGCCGTGGGAAAATTACAGTATCTAGCTAAGTGTGCACGGTCTTGGCACACGGACGTGCCTGGTGGCTGTGTGATTAAGTCAGTATATGGCCTATGAGCACACGACCATGGTACACGGGCGTGCCTAGTGGCCGTGTGGAAAAGTCAGTGTTCATGCCTTAATTTGGCACGACCATGTCTTGGGGGTGTCTGGTGCCCGTGGAAGACACACGGCCTGCTCACACGGGAGTGTGTCTTGCATAACTTAGAAAAGTTTTTAATTTCTGAGAATTTTGTATACGTTCGATTTAGTCCCGACCCTACTTTAAGGCATGATTAAGGTCTCGTTGACCTATTTAAGGGACACTATGATTGCGATTGATGAATGGTTGTATGAATTTTTTTGTAAATGTTTTCGATCTGTCCGGTAATGCCTTTAACCTTAATCCGGCGATGAACATGGGTTAGGGGTGTTACATTTTATTGGTATCAGAGCTACGGTTTAGTCGATCCTCAGACTAACGTAGCGTGTCAGAGTCTAGCTATACATGCCATATATTTGAACCGTGATAGTGTGATGAATTGTGACGTGAAAAATGTGATTTCCTATAGTAATGGATCTCAAAAGAGTCGTAGCTGACGATGTAGAAAGTAATACGCCTGCTCCAGCGTAAGGGACAACGCCCTCTGATTCGAGACCGTCTTCGAGTAGTAAAGAGGGAGAAGCTAAACAAGCTTTCTTTCAGATGATGAGTGAGTGGTTCACTCAATTTGTAATGAATAATCCGGCTATTTTGCAACCTGCGCACCGATTAATTCCCCTCAGACTTCAGCTGTACCACCGGTTATGTATCCGAATCTATTGAATAAGCCTCCGGTAGGTAAGATTCGTAAGTATGGAGCTGAAGAGTTCAGGGCTACCAGCGATGACGATGCCGAGAAAGTTGAGTTCTAGTTAGAGAACACAATCCGGGTATTTGATGAAATGTCTTTGACTCCGGAAGAAAGTATTAAATGTGTTGTTTCACTACTACGAGATACGACTTATCAGTGGTGGAAAACTCTTATTTCTGTTGTTTCAAAAGAGCGAGTCATGTGGGACTTCTTTCAGATTGAGTTTCAGAAGAAATATACCAGTGAGAGATTCATCGATCAGAAACGAAAGGAATTTTTGGAATTGAAATAGGGCCGTATGTCTGTCACTGAATATGAGCGAGAGTTCGTGAGATTGAGTTAGTATGCTCGCGAATGTGTATCGACTGAAGCAATAATGTGCAAAAGATTTGAAGACGGTCTTAATGAAGATATTCGTTTGCTATTCGGGATTCTTGAGATAAAAGAGTTTGTTGTGATTGTTGATTGAGCATGCAAAGCAGAGGCACTTGGGAAAGATAAAAAAAAAGGTGAGTCTGATGCTAGAGATGTGAGAAAGAGGTTTCAGAGTAGATCATTTCAGTCTGCTTCAAAGAAATTCTGAGATGAACATAGTCGTTCAAAGTTAAATATGGGACATTTGAGTAGAGATCGAGCTAGATCACAACTGAGTACTAAGGCTCCGGCAACTTCGATAGCAAGTGTTGGAAATATTAGATTCGAACGACCCGAGTGTAAACATTGTGGTAAAAGACATCCGGGTAGTTATAGATTGAATGACAAAGCTTGTTTCATATGCGGGTCATTAGATCATTTCATTCGAGATTGCCCAGAGTCTGTTGAACTAGAAACTGCTCAGAATCCGAGATCTGATAATACTCTAATGATAGGTAGACCTTTCCGAAATGCAAGGAATGTCAGTGGTAGTCAAAAGACTACGAGAGATACTGTTGTGAGATCCGAAGCTAGAGTGCCAGCCAGAGCGTATACTATCCGAGCTCGAGAAGAATTTTCATCTCCAGATGTTATAACGGGTACATTTACTCTTTATGATACTTCTGTGATTACATTGATAGACCCTGGTTCTACACATTCGTGTATATGCATGAATTTAGTATTCAGTAAGACTTTGCCTGTAGAGTCTACCGAGTTTGTTATAAAAGTATCGAACCCCTTAGGTAAAAGTGTTCTGGTTGACAAAGTATGCAAGGACTGTCCGTTGATGTTTAGAGATATCTATTTTCCTGCGGATTTGGTGCTATTACCTATTGATGAATTTGATATAATTCTGGGTATGGACTAGTTAACATTACATGATGCGATTGTAAGTTGCAAAAGAAAGATCATTGATTTGAAATGTAAGAATAATGAAATAGTTCGGATTGAGTCTAGTGAATTGAACAGATTGCCTGTAGTGATATCTGTATTGAAAGTTCAGAGATATGTGAAAAAGGGGTATCAAGCATATTTTGCCTATGTGATTGATTCGAAAATGTTCGAAAGGAAAATTGAATCAGTGCCTATTGTCTGTAAGTTTTCTGATGTATTCCCTGAAGAATTGCCGGGTTTGCCTCCACTACGTGAAGTTGAATTTGGCATTGATCTGTTACCTTGTACGGCTCCTATTTCGATAGTTCCATATAGAATGGTACCAACAGAATTGAAAGAGTTAAAGTCACAGTTGCAAGAGTTGACTAATAGAGGGTTCACTAGACCGAGTTTCTCACATTGGGGTGCTCCCGTTCTGTTCGTGAAAAAGAAAAATGGCACGATGAGAATGTGCATTGATTACCGTCAGTTGAACAAAGTGACAATAAAGAATAAATATCAGTTGCCCAGAATTGACGATTTATTTAATCAGTTAAAAGGTGCCACTGTGTTTTCTAAGATTGATCTAAGATCGGGATATTACCAATTGAGAGTGAAAGATTTAGACATTCCGAAGACTACTTTCAGAACGAGGTACGGACATTAGGAATTTTTAGTGATGCCTTTTGGATTAACGAATGCTCCTGCAGTGTTTATGGATCTAATGAACAGGATTTTCAAACCGTGCCTAGATCGATTTGTTGTTGTATTCATTGATGACATTTTGATTTACTCACGGGATGAAACTGAACATGCCGAGCATCTAAGAATTGTGTTGCAAACTTTGCGAGAAAGGCAATTGTATGAGAAATTTAGCAAATGTGAATTATGGTTAAGTGAAGTCAGTTTTCTAGGACATATTGTTTCGGCCTCCGGTATACGAGTTGATCCGAACAAGATTTCTGCTATCTTAGATTGGAAGCCTCCAAAAAATATGTCCGAAGTCCGTAGTTTGCTGGGACTCGCTAGTTATTATCACCGGTTTGTAAAAGGATTCTCGATGATAGCTACTCCATTAACTAAATTGCTTCAGAAAGATGTTAGATTTGAATGGTCTAATAAGTGTCAGAAAAGCTTTGATTAGTTGAAAGCCCTTTTGACTGAAGCTCCGATTTTAGTACAGCCTGAATCGGGTAAAGAATTTTTGATATACAGTGATGCTTCGTTGATTGGCCTGGTATGTGTTCTGATGCAAAAAGGTAAAGTTATAGCCTATGCTTCGAGACAACTAAAGCCATATGAAAAGAATTATCCGACTCATGATCTCGAGCTAGATGCGATTGTTTTTGCATTAAAGATTTGGCGACATTGTCTGTTCGGTGAAAAATGCCATGTATTTTCAGATTACAAAAGTCTGAAATACTTGATGACCCAGAAAGACTTGAATCTGCGTCAGAGAAAATGGTTAGAACTATTGAAAGATTATGAGCTTGTGATAAATTATCATTCGGGGAAAGCAAATGCCGTTGTTGATGCACTGAGTAGAAAATAATTATTTGCACTACTTGCTTTGAATGCACAATTTGATCTGTCCGATAATGGTGTAGTGGTAGCTGAATGGAAAGCAAAACCGTTGTTTTTACAGCAGATATATAATGCTCAAAAAACTGATAATGAATTGTTAACAAAACGAGCTCAATGTGATTCGAACTCTGATTCTGGATTTCAAGTGGATACTAATGATTGTTTGAGATTTCAAGATCGAGTTTGTGTTCTGAAAAACTCAAAGTTGATTCAGTTGATTTTGAGTGAAGCTCATAATAGTCGACTCTCTGTTCATCCGAGAAGCACTAAAATGTATCATGATTTAAATCAACATTATTGGTGGTCTAGAATGAAACGAGACATATCTGATTTTGTTTCAAAGTGTTTAGTCCGTCAGCAAGTTAAAGTTGAACATCAGGTTCCTCTGGGTTGTTACAGCTGATTCTGATTCCTGGGTGGAAATGAGATAGAGTAACAATGGATTTTGTTTCTGGATTGCCTTTGACTCCGAGAAAGAAAGATGTAATTTGGGTCGTAGTTGACCGATTAATGAAATCTGCACATTTTATTCCAGTAAGATCTGACTGCTCACTTGATAAGTTAGCTGAGCTTTATATTTCTGAGATTGTGAGATTGCAAGGGGTGCCACTATCCATTGTGTCAGACAGTGATCTGCGGTTTACATCACGATTCTGGAAGAAATTACAAGAAGCTTTAGGCACGAAATTGCATTTCAGTACAGCTTTTCATCCATAAATAGAAGGTCAGTCTAAACGGATTATTCAGATTCTCAAAGACATGTTGAGATGCTGCATTCTTGTGTTTAATGGTACGTGGGAACAGTACTTGCCACTGATTGAATTTGCTTATAACAATAGTTTTTAGTCGAGCATTAAAACGGTACCTTATGAAGCTTTGTACGGACCAAAATGTAGGACACCTCTGTATTGAACTGAGCTCACTAAAAATAAGATACACGGGGTCGATTTGATAAAAGATTCAGAACAGAAAGTAAAAGTGATCCGAGATAGCTTGAAAGCAACATCTGATCGTCAAAAATGTTATGCAGACTTGAAAAGAAAAGATATTGAGTTCGAAATCGGTGACAAAGTGTTTCTAAAAGTGTCTTCGTGGAAGAAAGCACTCCAGTTCAGATGTAAAGGCAAATTGAGTCCGAGGTTCATTGGACCGTATGAAATCATTGAGCGAGTTGGACCTATCGCATATAGATTGTTGTTGTCTTTCGAGTTAGAAAAGATACATAATGTATTTCATGTTTAAATGCTCCGTAGATATCGTTCTGATCCATCACATGTGATAACTCCGTTTGAGATTGAAATCCAATTTGACATGACTTATGAAGAGAAACTGATCCGTATCTTAGCTCGTGAAATGAAAGAGTTGAGAACCAAGAAAATTCTTTTAGTAAAAGTGTTATGGCCTTGACAAGGAATAGAAGAGGCTACGTGAGAGCCCGAAGATTCAATAAAACAGCAATATCTGAATCTGTTTAACGGTAAGATTTTCGGGGATGAAAAAGAGGGGAGAATTGTAACAGTCCAGTTTAGACCCTAGTCGGAACAGTGATTTCGGGACCACAAATCTGAGTTCGTATAATATTTTAATATTATTTTCTGTGTCGTTGATATGTGATTAAGCATGTGTTAAAGTTTCGTAAGATAATTTATTCGTCTGTGTGCTCAATTTGACAAAAGGATTACATTGCATTAAATGTGAAAGTTGTATGCTATATGTTAAAGTGCCTATGTGTTGTGGCTTATTAAGGTGGAGGCCTTATGTTGTTATTATGCCAATATATAGATAGTAGATGGATAAAGGTCTTAAATGCCTTTAATATTTTCATGTATATGTGTTAAGTATAAGGTTAATTTAATAACTAAATTAGTAATATGATGTTAATAAAATAAAAGGCTAGAATAATAAGCCATTTTATCCATCTTTTTGCCGAAATATTGAACAAAAGGAAAAGAAAGACGAAGCTAGGGCATTCGACACTTGCAAGCTTGAATTAAGGTAAGTTTTTACTTTGGTTTTTGATAATTTTTACGTTTTTGCAATCTTTGCTTTGTCTACTACAAAACCCATGCTTCAATTTTGAGAATTGATGATGATTGTGAAATGAGACTTTGATGAACTCATGTGATTTGTGTTGTTTAATAGTGAAATATGAAAGATATGTATTTGATGAACATTTTTTGTTCTTGGAATTTTGATGAATTTAGCTAATTAGAGCTAAATTGAGAAAATAGCATTTTGAGGGACTAAATTATGAATTTGATGAAATGTTTGGATTTTTATGAGATATATGGACATTCGGCTAAGCATGGTTGAATGATGATTTGGTATATTTGATGTTTTGAGAAAAATGGATTAAATTGATAAAGTGTGCAAATGTGAGGGCTAAGCTGCAAATAGCCCTAAATGTGTGATTTGGATTGAATTTAATGTGTTGTGAAATAAGAGAGTTAAATTTGAATATATATATATATATATAGATCAAGAAACGAAGAAAACGAACTTAGATAGCGGGAAGGCGAAGGTAGTCGAATAAACGAGTCCGAACGAATATCCGAATCCGAGGTAAGTCATTATACAAATAAACGTATTTGTATTGAATTATGTATGATCATATGACTAATGATAATGATGAATGCTTACGAGATGTTGTGATCATGAATTCCGAAATAAGATCGATATAGTGACAATGTCCGAGAAGTCCCGTACGAACCTAAGAATAGATAGGATTAGTTATGTCATGACATAGGTGTCTGTTATGAATATCATGTAAGACCACGTCTGGGACGTTGGCATTGATTCAAGATTTACGTGTAAGACCATGTCTGGGGCATCGGCATCGTATTGATTCGTGTAAGACTCTGTCTGGGACAGTGGCATCGACGTCTGGTTACATGTAAGACCACGTGTGAGAAATTGGCATTGTACGTCTATTCTGAGTATTCTGTATATCCTATTAGATTCGAAACGGTTCAACGGGCAATTCCGAGCTATGAAAGATTAAGTGAATGTATATCCATTTCAAGTATGTTTGATAAGTACACAAGGTGTGTATGAAAGGTAAGTATCTATGTGAGCTTATTAAGATGAATATGTGAAATAGAAAGATGAGACAATATGTGATTATATGCTCAAATGAGCTATGTTTATATAGATGTGATATTTGAGTTGCAGTATTTGGTATCATATGGCTAAACATAGGAATCAATGATTATGAGATGTAGTTGCTATGAGAACTATAAATGATATCTTATCAGATTGAATATGTGTATTATTTGCTAAGTTTATTTGTATATGGCTTGCTAAGCTTTTGAAAGCTTACTCTGTGTGTGTTTGCTCTGCTTTGTAGATCGTCATAGCTACTGAAGGCTCGGGACCGTTGAGGATCGTCATCACACTATCTAAGCTTATTTTGTTATCCTTTGAAATATGTATAAAGCTAGATATGGCATGTATAGACTAGTCATTTTGGTTATGTTTGAAATGTGTATAATAGCCATGAGATGTGGCTAGATAAGTATTTGGTAATATGCTTGAGCATATATATGAAAATGATGTATGCTTTGGAATGGCATGATAGCTTATGAAATGGTTAAAGATATGGTGAGCATATGAATGCTTGATGAATATGTTTGATTGATCAAAGAATTGAATAAATGAAATGTATAGATGAATGAATCATGCTTAATTACTTATATGTTTAATTGTACAATTTCATATGATTGAAGTTGCAATTATAGGTGAAGATTTGATGATTACTTTGATATGTTTTGGTTGCAAAATATGCATGAAATGATTTGGTAATTTGCTTGTAGGGATTGACCCTATTGTGGGTGGCATTATGGCCTTGACAATGGCTTGTTTTGCCAACACGTCTATGGCACACGGGTGTGCCTATTAGCCACGGGAAAATGGCAGTATATAGCTAAGTGTGCACGGCCTTGGCAAACGGACGTGCTGATAGCCATGTGATTAAGTCAGTATATGGCCTATGAGGACACGACCATGGTACATGGGCATGCCTAGTGTTCGTGTGGAAAAGTTAGTATACATGCCCTGATTTGGCACGACCATGTCATGGGGGTGTCTGATGCACGTGGAAGACACACGGCCTGCTTACACGGGCGTGTGTCCTGCTTAACTTAGAAAAGTTTTTAATTTTTGAGAATTTCTTTATGCATTCGGTTTAGTCCCGGCCTTACTCTAAAGCATGATTAAGGTCTCGTTGACCTATTTAAGGGACACATGATTGTGATTGATGAATGGTTGTATGAAATTTTTTGTCAATGTTTCCGATCTGTCCGGTAGCGCCTTTAACCTTAATCTGGCGACGGACACGGGTTAGTGGTGTTACACACACAGGCATGTTCCGTTTCCACAGGCGTGTGGCCCATGTTTAGGCAAAATTTTTTTAAGTACGTAAAAGTTTCCGATTTAATTTCGAGACTTTCCGAATGTATGTTTAAGGCCTTGTAGGCCCATAATAAGAATCTTATGCATACAAATGATGAGTTGAAGTTGGAAAAGAAAGTTTAAAGCCCAAAGTTGTAAGTTCAAGCAAGTTAAGTCCGATAATGCCTCGTACCCGGTTTCAGAGTTGAATACGGGTAAGGGGTGTTACAGTGAACTTGTTGAGTTGTGACATATTGAATAAGTTTTCTTGAAATTTTACCGAGATTAAAATTGTCAAAATTTTACTGGGTTAAAATTGTCTAAAATTTTACTAGGGTAAAATTGGGATGAGAAAATTATTTAATATGTAAATATTAAGGTTTATTTTGAAAAATAGAAAAATTGAATAGAGTTGGATCATATTACAAAGAATTGGGTCAAAAAGGCCTAGAAGTACTCGTATTGGACTTAATGTGAGAGAGGCCCAAAACTCCTCGTCGAAGGAGATGGGACAGTTGTAGCCCCTATATCCTATTTAAAATAGGATTGTTTTTGTGGAAATAAACTTCTACAACTCTACAAGGGTTCTGCCTTCTCTTTCTATAAATAGATGACACCGGTAGAGCTATTTACACAACTTTGAGAGATTATTATTCTGCCGAAAAATAGATAGAATTTATTCATAACTTATAAACATAATTTTCAGAATAATAAATTTATCTGTTTCTATTATAGAAGAGAGAATTTTCATTTTCACCCAATAATAAAATAACTTTTTTGAGTTCTGTGTTTTAATTCAATTGGTTCGAGCCCACACTTGAAACAGCTCGTGGAACGAAAATAGTGAAAAAAATCATTTGGATTAAAGCTGAGAACAACAAATTTCTGCTAAGTTAAAAACATAAGTATGAATTCGGTTAAGATTCATTGCTATATAAATCACGAACCAGGTCGATTTTAAAAATTTTAATTTTTCGTTGTGCAAGTAAACCATTTGCAAACCGATTTTTTCCAACAGAAAGGTCAGTTGAATCAATGCTCTCTGCAACATTTAGTGCATATGCTACTAGGTTTCCTTCATAGTATTTCTATGGTGATCGAATTTCTCGCATGTTCCTGTCAGTAGCCAATTTATAATTAGTTAATTGATATGGTGAGGGTATGTAACACCCTGATTAATTTATTTTTGTCTCAGTAAAATTTGACACAAATATCTGCCTGCTTTAGTGGATAAGTGTTCTGGGTGTGTCTGAGAGGTCTTGGGTTTAAGTCCCACTTCTGCCAAATTTTGTTATTTTTTATCCAAGCCTCACCTTTGTGGAGTGGGCTTATATTAAATTTCTTGTAAATTCATATTAGAATGAGCCTACTGGTTTGAGTGGTATGGGAGTTGGTGTGTTGGAGGTCCTGTGTTCAAATCCCTGCGCAAGCAACGATGTTATATTTTTGCTCGGTTATGCGTTAGAGTTTCACTGGACTTGGAATTTTGAGGCGGTTGAAAGTTAGTGGGGGAGTGGGAGAAAATGTGGGGATATGTCATATCTGTTCATTATTTTTGTTTATTCCAATTATTTTTCTCTTTCTTTCTTTCTCTCTTGCTGATTTCTCTCTCTTCCTTTCTCCCTTGCTGACATTCTCTGCACTCCCTTCTTGTAAAAATTTCCTCTCCTAATCGTGGTTTTTGGCTTCTCGATTCTGCTGTTCGCTTTTGAGGGTAAGGGTTGTCGTTGTGTTAGGGGGAGCTTTCCTCTTGTACTTTTACCTTGGGTTTAAGGTTTGAATTAATTCAGTAATCATTTTGGTAGGTGTACTTGAGGAAAATCAAGTCCGATCGGTGTTGTAATGGAGTTACGAGGTTGCGATTTTCTAGGGTAAGTCTTTGGATCACTTAAGTGCAATTTTCTGTTATGGTTTCGAGTTCTAGCCAAGAGGGCATCTCGGTTGGATTCATTAATTAAAGTAATTATGGATGTTTCTATGGTTAATTTTAGGTGTTGTTTGCTTCGGGATAGTTTTCGCATCAAATCGATACCAGGTGTGTACCCAAAATGCGAAAAATCGAGTTTCAGTAAAGCCAAAAATGGCCACTGTCGACGCCACATGAGCGTGTGGCTGGCCGTGTGCGAGACACTGCCGTGTGGTCGACGAAGGCATTGCCGTGTAGGCCATACGGGCTAGGCCAATTTGGGCTTGTGGGCCTACACGGGTATGTCACACGGGCGTACGAATTTTGGGCCAGGCCGTGTGGGCCACACGGGCAAGGCTAATCTCAGCGTGTGGGCCCACAAATTTTCCCTTGGGTCACACGGGTCGTTTCAATCGACTGTGGGCCTATTTTAGAGTCGGTAAGGGCTAACTAGACCCTAAAAACTGTAGATCCGATAGTCTGATATTCTGTTCTGAGTATGATAATGCTATGCATGTCTGATTAATCTGTAATCTGTATATAAGCTTGTTGAGCTTGTTGAGCATGTTAATCTATTATTTTTGTATCTGCTTTCTGTATCTGTTTGGGGTGAGATTTGTATATGTGGAGGAAGTATTCTGTATGGCGATCATCGCCTTTATTCTGGCAGCTTGGTTGTATATTATCTGTTATGTGTCGTAATGGCACGTTATGATGTGTAGGGTTAGGTGGGTGTTTTTAACCCCACATGGTGTGATGAGATGGTTAGAGATGGTGTGTAGAGGATAGGGGTAGGATTCTGATTATCTAATCTGTATATCTGTATCTGAGATGGACATGAGTTCGAATCTATATCTGATTATATATATGTGATTTCTATATGTTTGCATGCTTAATTTTGTTGGGTTACACACTGAGTTTACAAAAACTCACATTTGTTGTCTATTCTGTCCAGGTAATCCACAGACTTAGGTGGATCAGTGCAGTAGAGGCTCAGCGGTGGCCACTCGACCGTAAACTGTTTAAATTTAATAATTTATGGTTTTTATATTAAATTTCAGATTGTTTGAGAGTTTTTAATTTCTAGGACTCTCTGGACTGTATGGACTTTTAATTCGTTGATTTGGGTTTTGGATTGTTTGTTAACCTGCATGCTTCGATAAAATGTTTTATGATAACGATGGTTTTATACAATTAAAGTTTTTCTAAAAATACAAATCGGGTTTCAGAAAGGCATCTGTTTTAATTAAACTTCCGCTATAAATAAGTCTTGGCAAAGAAAACAATTAATTAACGTTTTTGATTTTGGTCATGAAAGATTTTGATATAATAGACTAAGATGATTTAACATAACAAGTCCATTTTCAAAACCCATTCTTTGTGACATCTCTGGATTCGGCCATAACGTCTAGGCCGGATTTGGGGTGTTACATTTAGTGGTATCAGAGCCAAGTTACAAAACTTGGTTGTGAATTTTGGGTTCCAAAATTGTGTTTAAAAAAGAATTGGTTTTTTAAAAATGATTTGAATAAGTTTAGAAAGTATGTGGTACATCGAGTCTCCGGCGCCGATCCTGTAAGTATTTTTGAAACTTAGATAGAACTATTCTGAAACACTATAAATAGTACCTTTTAAAATTGTACTGAGTTAGCTAGAGACTAAAACTTCTGAAAACCTCTTTGAAATTCTGATAATTTATGCATAAAATATCTGTTAATAAATACTGGAACTGATGTATAAAACTTCATAATGTAGATAAATTTGAATTATATAATGAGCGGTCGTGGAGCTCGCAGACGTGGTACTCGTGGCCGTGGTAGAGGTTGTAGGGAGGCTCGAGCTGAGTCTTCCTCTCTGGGTAGTATGCCACACTTAGATATGAGTGAGACTCTAATTTCACCTACTACTGAGACTGGGTCTCAAAGTGGTTGGTTAGGGACGACGCACTGTCTCAAGCCATGCTGATGATATTAGAGAGGGTCGCTGGACCTTATTCTGGATTTGGAGGCCGTGGTCGGTAACTGAACAACTCTGGTCTAATAAAGCTAAGCTGTTCAGGGGTGTCATTAGAGTCACCCCTACAGTGGCCGAGTACTGGCTGGAGGCCACTGAGAGAATTATGAATGATTTGGACTGTACGCCTGAGCAGAAACTTAAGGGTGTAGTCTCATTGCTTCACGACGAGGCATATTAATGGTGGTTGACGGTTGAGGAGGGTATTCAGCTTGATTATCTGAACTGGGATTTCTTTAAGACCATCTTTCAGAGTAAGTACGTGGGGGTGAGCTATGTGGATGATCGTAGGCGTGAGTTCATAAATCTCACGCAAAGTGATAGATCTATGGCCGTGTATGAGGCCGGGTTTCTAAGGCGGAGCTGCTACACTCGAGGCATGGTGGTGTCTGAGTATGAGAAGTGTGCCTGTTTTGAGGACGAATTGAGAGACAGTCTGAGGGTTCTGATTGCTCCACAAAGGGACCGTGAGTTTGCAGTTCTAGTTGATAAGGCAAAGATTACCGAGGAGGTTAAGCGTGTGGAGCGCCAGAATAGGGACCGGAGAGGCAATAACAAGAGAGACTCAAAGCCATCTAATTATGTTCCGAGGCCCAAGAAAAAGGTTAGATCTGATGGGCCAGTTAGAGTGGGGGCTCCTATTGCTCCTACAAGGATTCAACCATGTAGGGATTGTGGTAGGCGCCATCCGAGCTAGTGTTGAAGGAGGATTGGGGCTTGTCTGAGGTGTGGGTCTTTCGAGCATCGATTCGAGAGTGTCCACGACGGGCTAATCAGATGCAAGCTTCGGGACCGGGTTCTGCGCAGCCTCAGAGGGCAGTTCAGCAACCACCTAAGGGCCTTGGACCGGCTAGGGTTTATAATGGTGGTGGTCGTGGGGCAGAGAGCACCGAGCAAGGTGCTAATCAGATAGAGACGAGACAACTTGCACTGGATTATACTGCACGATGCCAAGAGGATAGAGATGCTCCAGATGTTATCACCGGTACGTTCTTAATTTTTGATGTGCCTTATACTGCTTTGATAGACATAGGTTCTACTCACTCCTATGTAGCTAGCACTGTATCTGAAAACTTGGGGATTTCTGTTGAGAGCACTTTTAGTGAGATCATTGTACTAAGTCTTTTGGGGTAGTCTGTTCGAGTTAGTAAACTCTATAAGGATGTTCCGTTAGTGGTACAAGGGGCTATTTTTCTGGCAAATCTGATGGAGCTTCCGTTTGGGGAGTTTGCTTTAATTCTAGGTATGGATTGGTTAGTTGAGCACCGAGTCAGTTCGGACTACGCATCTAAGAGGGTTGTTGTAAGGACCAAGGATGATATAGAGGTGGTTGTGATCGGTGAGTGTCGAGATTATCTGTCCAATGTGATCTCCGCTCATGTGGCTGCGAAATTAGTTCGGAAAGGGTGTGAAGCTTATTTGGCTTATGTCAGTTTTTCTACTTCTGGGGACTCTGCTAACGGGATATCAGAACTGTGAGGGGTTTTTCGGATGTCTTTCCTGAGGAGTTACTAGGTTTACCTCTGAATCAAAAAGTTGAGTTTAGAATTGAGCTTTTACTGGGTACAGCTCCGGTGTCTATCGCTCCATACCGTATGGCACCAAAGGAGCTTACTGAGCTTAAGGCTCAACTTCAAGAGCTTCTGAATCGTGGTTTCATCTATCCTAGTGTGTCTCCATGAGGAGCAACAGTTCTATTTACGAAGAAAAAGGATGGCACCATGAGGATGTGCATCGATTATCAGCAGTTGAATAAACTGAGTGTGAAGAACAAGTATCCACTTCTGAGGATCCATGATTTGTTTGATTAGTTTCGAGGGGCTTCAGTGTTTTTGAAGAGTGATCTTCGTTCTGGCTATCATCAATTGAAGGTTAAGGAGGTGGATGTTCATAAAACTGCATTTAAGATTCGTTATAGACATTACGAGTTCATAGTTATGCCTTTTGGTCTGAATAATGCTCTAGTTGAATTCATGGATTTGATAAACCGAGTCTTTCAGTCGTATTTGGATCAATTCATCATGGTCTTCATGAAAGATATTTTGGTTTACTCTAAGACTGAGGATGATCATGATGAGTATCTTAGAGTAGTGCTTCAGATTCTTTGAGAAAATTAGCTCTACGATAAGTTGGGCAAGTGTGAGTTTTGTTTGCGTGAAGTAACTTTTCTAGGGCATGTAGTGTAACAGCTTGATTTAGGGCCTAGTCGGAATAGTGGTGTGAGACCACAAAACCGAGATGAAGTCATGAGTTTTTAAAGTATATGTTATGTTTGCATGCTAGCATAAAAGTTTCATGAAGCAATTTTACTAAATTGTGGTTGAATGGTCCAAAAAGCACTAAATTGCAAAGGTTGCAAAATATGAGTTTCTAGAAGCTTTTTGTATGAAATAGCTTTAGAATAGTAATTAGAAATCCTTAAAGAGCAATTTGCCCAAATTAAAATTTTTGGACAAAATTGGTCATGAGTTAGTAAAATAGAAAATTTTAAAGAGAGGGGCATTTTGGTCATTTATCAATTAAATGGTTAAAATGGGAAAAGATGACAAAAAAATCTATTCATCTTCCTCCCATTGCCGAAAATTTGAAGGAAGCCATAGCTAGGGTTCTTCAATTTTTCAAGCTTGCTAGTAAGTTCATCTTAGTCCCGTTTTTGATATTCTTTGTATTTTCGAAGTTCTCGTACTATGAATTAGTTATTTTTAGCTATAAAATGAGCTAAGATGCATGTTCAAAAATCTACCTATGAATGACATGCATGTTAAATGATGTTTTATGGAAGTTTATGAGAGGTTAATGCTAGATAAACATCTTTTTCTTAATGAATTTCATAAAAAATGATAGTATGGACCAATTTGTAATAGTTGTAAAAATTGGTCATACATAATAGAAATAGTGAGTATTCATGATTTCTATAGTTGAGAATATTAATCAGCTAAGCATGTAGATTAAGAAAGTTGCATGAAAATCATTTTACGAGCCTTGGGAAAAAAGTGCAACTATGAGAAAGTATAGGGGCAAAATAGTAATTTTGCCAAATTATGAGTTATGAGTCAATTTAGTCAATATGATTATTAAATGATCTATTTATGATTATAGATCAAGAAAAATGAAGCCCAGATCAAAACCGAGGCAAGAGCAAAGTCGAGGACTAAATTGCATTTCTACATACATTTTTTATTTTGAGATAAGCTTGTATGATTTCTAAGCTTTATGATTTATATCATTGAATTGCTTAATATGATGTACACTATCTTCATGAATTGTTTAATGTTATGTTCAACCAAGAAATCAATGAGATTAAACAAGAGAAAGTCCTGATTAAAAATGAATCCCAGGATACTTAGTCTATCACAAGAGATAAGAAAGTCCGTATAAGACCAAGCCTAGGCATGGCATCGGCAATCAAGTACAGATATCATGTAAGTCCAAGGCAAGCTTGGCATTGAACAGATATCATGTTAATCCAAGGCAAGCTTGGCATTGAACAGATATCATGTAAGTTCAAGGCAAGCTTGGCATTGAACAGATATCATGTAAGTCCAAGGCAAGTTTCGCATTGAACATATATCATGTAAGTCCAAGGCAAGCTTGGCATTGAACAGTTATTAAGAAAAAGACTTCGTATAAATCCATGTCAAGACATGGCCTCGAAACCAAGATGAGACTTAGTATCCTCGATTATTCGCAGAAATTCATCGGGAAAATGAGTAAAGTTAAAATGAGATGACAAGAAAGCTAAATGAGTAAATTTATTATCAAGTTGGAATTGAGTAATATTTATGTTATGAATGATGAATTAGAGATCATGATTATTATGTTAAAGTATGTTGATCAATGTGATCAAGTGATACAGAAATCTTGTTTACCTTACAAGTATGAGAATATTAAGCATCATGAGACACGTAAGGATAGGTATGAGTAAGTAAGCTCTATAGCTGAAACCTATGATACCATTGTTATGTCAATTGGTTTATATTAAGCAAGTATATTGATATGTGCTTTACATGCAAACTTACTAAGCTAAATGTTTACTTCTTTAATTCTTTCTTTCTATATAGTCCCGCCAAGTTAACTTGTAGATCGTTGAAGTCGGAGCTCGTAGCACACTATCAACTCTTATTTTGGTATAGCTAAGTTATTCTACTAAGTATGGAATGTATAGGAAGCATTCACTTTGAGAACATGCTTTAAGAAGGGTTATGGTATAAGCTATTAAGTTATTATTCTTTTGTAAATGGCTAAGTAATGGGCCATATTGAGTATATGTATGGTGTTAAATTCAATGAAACATGTTGTATAGTTTATGATATGTATTGTGTTAATCTCAATTTCAGGGTGGCAAATGGCTTGGTAAATAGCCTCTAAGTGCCCACACGGTTAGACACACGGGCGTGTGTCTAGGCCGTGCGTACCCTGCACCTTATTATTAGTGGTTAGATTAGGCCACGAGTAAATCCCACGGCCGTGTGCATGAGCCGTGTAAGACACACAGTTTGGGCATGGGCGTGTGCCCAGGCCGTGTGAATATAGTCAGTAGCTCCCCACGGTCGGAAGACACGGGCGTGTCAAAGCCGTGTGAATATAGTCAATAACTCCCCACGGTTGGAAGATATGGGCGTGTTAAGGGGTACACGGACGTGTCCCAAGTCACACGGGCGTGTGACCCTTGTTTTTAAGAAAGGTTTTCGATCAAGTCTCGAAAGTTTTCAGATAAGTGCTTAAGACTTTGTAGGCCCATGAAGTATATGATTAGACTAAAAAAAAGAGAAGTTTTTAAGTCAGAAAGAAATTTTACTGCCAATATGGTAATGTCTCGTATTCAATCCTAGCATCGGTCTTGGGTACAGGGTGTTACATGTAGTTTCTGCTGAGGGGATTCGTGTCGATCCGAGGAAGATCGAGGCTGTGCTTGATTGGAAACAGCCTAGGAACATATCTGAAATCAATAGGTTTCTGGATCTGACAGGTTATTATTGGCGGTTTGTAGAAGGTTTCTCCTTGATTGCAGCTCCTTTGACTAAGCTTCTTTGCAAGGGTATTCCTTTCGTTTAGACTGATGTGCAACAATCAAGCTTCAAGAAGCTCAAGTCTGCTCTGACTCAGGCTCATGTTCTGAAATAACCTGAATCCGGTAAGGAGTTTGTGGTCTACAGTGATGCATCGCATGTCGATTTGGGATGTGTATTGATGCAAGATGGGAATGTTCTGGCTTATGCATCCCATCAACTTAAGACACACGAAAGAAGCTATCCGACGTATGATCTCAAGTTGGTTGCAATAGTTTTTGCGTTGAAAATCTAGAGGCATTACCTGTATGGTGAGAAGTGTATTATCTATACTAATTACAAGAGCCTCAAGTACCTCCTTACTCAGAAGGAGTTGAATCTTAGACAGCGTCGATGGATTGAGCTGCTCAAATATTATGACTGCACGATAGAGTATCATCTTGGTAAGGCCAATGTGGTGCCGATGCTCTAAGTTATAGAGCGATGACTGATTTTAGGGCGATGTTCGTTCGCCTTATTCTGTTTGATGATGGGAGTCTGTTAGCCGAGTTGTAAGTTAAGCCGACTTGGATTGATCAGATTCGATATAAGCAGTTGGGCGATGAGTCTCTGGGTTTGCAGTTTCGTCAGATTGTGAGTGGCAGTACTTCAGATTTTGGGTTGAACAATAAAGGGGTACTATGCTTTCAAGGTCGGATTTGTGTACCGAATGATTCAGATTTGAGACAGTCGATTCTAAGGGAGTCACATAGTAGCCCTTATGCTACGCATCCTGGTGGTAATAAAATGTATCGCGATCTTCATGAGTTGTATTGGTGGTCGGGATTGAAGCGTGAAGTTACTAATTTCATTGCTCGTTTTCTGACGTGTCAGCAAGTCAAGTCTGAGCACCAATTGCCTTCGAGTTTGGTACAACCCGTTAAGATTCCTTTATGGAAGTAGGAACGAGTAATGATGGACTTCGTTAGTGGGTGGCCCTTGGCACACACTAAAAAGAATTCTGTTTGGGTCATTGTGGATCAATTGACCAAGTACGCTGACTTTATTACGGTTCGGACCAACTACTCTCTGCAGAAATTAGCGAAGCTGTATATGTTCAAGATAGTTAGGCTGCTTGGGGTTCCTTGATAAACCGTAAAAGTAACATATTTTAATCCCACATTTAGCATACTTTTGGATGATTTATCCTTTTATTTATGTAAAAAGGTGCTCTTAACCCTTTCTTTTCATGTTTTATACACAGGAAATCACCTGAGGATGAAAAGAACGAGAAAGGGCTTAAAACGGACCAAGTTGGGCCAAACTAGAAATCGACACGGCCTGGGCCCAAGACCACACGGTGGTGCCTCATTAAAAAGTTCGAACGTGATCTGGCCACGATTCACACGGGCGTGTGCCATGGCCGTGTCCCTGTCGTGGAGAAGAACAGTTTCACTCGGAAAAAGATACTTAGGGGAAAAGAAACCTATTTCAAAAGCCTATATAAACCCCCTAAGTACAACCTAGAAGGGGGCGGTTAGCTAGGCCAAGGAGCCGAGCCGAAAAGGTCAGATTTGTAGGAAACACTCGAAGATAGCCAGTTGATCCATCTCAAGAAGCCAGAATTCTACTTAAGACGGCAGATCTCTCCTTCAATTCCTTTAGGGGGTTTTAGGGATTTCTTATGTTTTGTTTTATCTTTTCTTCTGAGATGTTTTCTTTTATTGTTATGAACTAAACTCTTCAGATACCTGAGGGGGATAAAACCTAAGACGGATCTTGTTATCGTTTGCTGAACTATATGATAAATGCTTGACTTGTTTTTAATTATGTGTTCTTAATTCTTGTGTTGATATTTCCGGGATATTAATTCAAGTTGGATGTGCTTAGGTGGTGGAGCAAAAGTCCCTGGTTAAGAGTAGATCTAGCATAATTAAGCGGAGTTGATCGCATGCCTAGAGATAGGGTGACGAGATTTTGCCGGATTAGGGTGAAACCTAATATGGGAGTCCATAGATCGAGTTAATGCGATTCTAGGGGTTTTAATTAGAAAGAGATTTCAATTAATCAACCTAGGGTTAGACGTTATTCGCCTCGAGAGAGGTTTTAATATAAATTAGGGAATCCTACGGAACAAGTCAAGTGAATAAATCGTCTGGTTCAGAGTTAGATAACAAGTGAAGTCTAGGTGGATTCTTCCTAAGGGTATCGTCTTGATCAACTGAGTTTTCCCAGCAGTATTTCCCCAATTCATTCTTTTTGCCTTTGCGTCTTTAGCTTAGTAGTTAGTTAAATTTAGATTAAACAACAACTTCGCTTATTTTAGGCTAGATAATAAAAAGAAAGTTAGTATTAGTACTTTTAGTTCCTCTGGGTTCGACAATCCGGTCTTGCCTAAGCTATACTACTGTTCGATAGGTGCACTTGCCTCAATCTTGTCATAGTTAGTTTTCAGGTTCGATCATTCTCATTCATTATAAATTTAAAACTCTAAAATCAACGATCAAGTTTTTGGCGCCGTTACCGGGGAACTAAAATATTAAGAAAGCTCTATTTTTATTACTTTAGCCACTCTTTTTATTTTTTGCAATTTACTTTTATTTTATTTTATTTTTATTTTTATTTTTGCTTTATTTTTTTACTTTGCTAAAATTTTCTTTCTTTCTTTTCTTAGCAGGTACCTCTAGTTTATGATTAGAAGGAACCCGAAAGGACCACTAGTATACGACAGTGATATTGAAGCTACCGCTCGTAGGAATTGCAGAGAAATTAGGCGAGCCCTAAATTACACAGAAGTAGATCGAGAAGGCAGATCCAATCCTACTGAAGGGATGGACGAGAATAATCCACCACCACAAGATGCGGCAGAAAATAATGCTTCGCTTATTATGTATGATTATGCTAAAACTCATTTAACAGGAGCATAATCAAGTATTGTTAGGCCTGCTATAGCTGCTAATAATTTTGAATTAAAGCCTAACACTATACATATGATTCAACAATTTGTTCAATTTGATGGTTTGCAGGACGAAGACCCAAATACTCATATAGCTAATTTTTTAGAGTTCTGTGATACCTTCAAAATAAATAGTGTTTCTGATGATGTCATACGTCTTCAATTATTTCCCTTTCCATTAAGGAATAAAGCCAAACAGTGGTTAAACTCGTTACCACGAGGGTCAATCACTACATGGGATCAAATGACCGAAAATTTTTTGTTAAAATATTTCCCACCGGCCAAAATGACCAAATTACGAAATGATATCTTTTCTTTTGTGCAGATGGATTTAGAGACGTTATACGACGCATGGGAGAGATACAGGGATCTCTTGAGAAGGTGTCCACACCATGGTTTACCCTTGTGGCTCCAAGTCCAAACTTTCTATAACGGTGTAAACCCCTCAACGAGGCAACTAATTGATTCAGCCACCGGTGGAACCCTAAACAACAGAACTCCTGAAGCAGCCTATGAGTTTATTGAAGAGATGTCACTGAATAACTATCAGCGGCAGGTTACAAGGACAAAACCATCAAAAACTGCCAGAGTTTTTAACCTCGACGCAGTAACCATCCTATCAACACAGGTAGAAATGATGAATAAAAAGCTTGATAGTTTGTGTTCTTTGCAGGTACATCCAGTAATGCAGTGCGACGCAAGTGGAACTGTGGTGAATCCTGAGTACCCACCCTACCAATCGGGCACAGAAAGTGAATAGACGAACTATATAGGTAACAATTTCAGATCTAATAATAACCCTTATAGTAATAATTATAATCCAGGTTGGAGGAACCACCCGAATTTTTCATGGGAAGGTAAAGGAAATCAATGAAACCAAAGACAACAACCTCCTCAAAATTTCCTAAATTAGCCCTATCCACAGGAAAAGAGGCCGAACCTTAAAGAGATGCTGACAAAATTCATGGCAGCCACAGATAACTGTCTCCAAGACACTGAGACCACCCTTAAGAATCAACAAGCATCAATTAAAAGGATCGAGAGCCAAGTTGGGGAACTTACTAAGACAGTTGGACAACTTGCAAAGATAATTTCCGAACGACCGCAAGGGCGTATACCAAGGAACACTGAGATTAACCCAAATAAGCAAATCCAAGTCATCACAGCTCATGATAGTATTAGAAGAACCTAATTCAATACAAGAAAACGAGGTAGAATAAGGCAAAATTAAGGTAACACAGGACAAGCCAAAACCAGTAATCAAAGAGTACCAACCCTGCATATCGTACCCTGAAGCGATGAAGAGAGATGATACAGAGGAACAGTTTGATAAGTTTCTTAAACTATTAAAAAAATTACATATTAACTTACCACTTCTTGAAGCTCTTTCACAGATGCCAGATTTAAGAAAATTTTTAAAATAACTCTTGACGAACAATCGCAAGTTAGACGCGGAGCCATATGTGGAATTAAACGCAGTATGCTCAGCAATGCTACAGAATAGACTACCGCGAAAGTTAAAAGATCCAGGTAGTTTTACAATTCCATGTTTAATTGGTAGACTAACTGTTGATAATGCCTTAACTGATTTAGGGGCAAGTATAAATGCCATGCCTTATAAAATGTTTCAACAATTAGGTCTAGGGAAACCCAAACAAACTAGGATGAGCATTCAATTAGCAGATAAAACTGTTAGAATTCCTAGGGGTATTATCAAAGATGTCCTTGTAAAAATTGATAAATTCATTTTCCCAGTAGATTTTGTTGTCATAGACATGGATGAGGATAATTTGATTCCCTTAATTTTAGGAAAACCCTTTTTAGCAACTGCTAGAACAAAAATTGATGTTGGTACAGAAGAACTCATACTTTGTGTAGGCGACGAATTGATCAGTTTACAAGCTCTTAACTCGGCCAGGACAATAATTGATGAAGGTGAGAAAGTAAATTCAGTTGATAACCAAGTTGTTCAACTTTCACCACAGGAAACACTACAAGGTTACAAACTTGAGCCAAATCATAGACCCTATACCAACAAAGAAGAATTACATTAGGAACGAAGCCTTAGGGTCGACAAACTAGAAGAGTGGAAAACACAATTTAAAGAAGAACCGAAACCACACGAAGTAAAACTGAAGGAGCCCCCAGAAGAACTCATAGGAACAACAAACCACTTCAAAATAGGAGACCAGGTACTATTAGATAAAGTAGATCTTCGCACCATTACATCAGACCCGAACACGAACGAAGAAATCCCTCTTGAGGTACACAATATTTTCCCATACGGAACGGTCAAGGTAAGCAATCTTATATTCGACACTTTTAAGGTAAATGCTTCTCGACTTAAACATTTTCAAGAAAATAGAACTGATAGCATGAGGGAAGATATTCAAACTTTAAACAAGCGCTTCTCGGGAGGTAACCCGAGCACTAACCCTATTTACTTTCGCATTTGTTTTCATTTGATTTTCTTTTCTTCTATTCGTCTTAAACACCTAGTTTTAAACTAACCAAAAAGTGCAGATTTCCAGACGACACAGCCTTGCACACGGCCGTGGCCTTGTGAAAGTACAGAATCTCCGTACTGATAAAAGCAGAAAAGGTACAAGTCAGAAAGAATCAAATCTCTGAGTCACGGACTCTAACCACCACCTCACGGGCACCAACAAAAAGCCACGGCCGTGTGACGCGGCCGTGGATGATACTGACTTATCACCAACGGGCGTGGTCTCTCGTGTATGGGCGTGGGAGAAACGAACGAAATCCATCACGGCCGTACGACATGGCCGTGTGAATCAACACGCCCAGGGTACACGGTCGTGTGAATGTACCTGACTTGAAAACTTTATTTAAACCACCCATTCCCCCCTTCTTCTCACCTATTTCTCACCCTTCTTCCCTCCTTACACTCTTCTACACCCTCCACTCTCAGCATTCTTTGCTTTCATAGCATTCTTCTCAATCTTTTGGCTATGTCGAAGAAACGGCGGAATCTAAGCACAGTCTCTCTGTGGGAGACCGATCTACATAAGTTCATGCCAGCCGCTTCATCTAAACAACAAGTCAAGGGTTTTTGAGACCATTTATCTTTTGTTTCACTTTTATCTTCTCCTTTAATTTCTGTCTCTTTGACAATCTTATGCTTAATTTAGTTTAATTTATTTTAGTTTCTTAGTGTCAGGTTCAAAAGGCTGCTAGGGAATCATGCCTTGGGGACCACGACCACCACTACCACAATCTGAGGGGTTCCAAAGGCTGTTTGGGAATCACGCCACTTCCACCACCGCCAGCACCTCCGCAGCCTTAGAGGTCACACCCACCTCGCGAACAATCCAACAATAAGGACTCTTCGGTCCATTTATCTTTCATTATCATTTTATTTACATTTTTGTTTCCTTTCTCTTCATCTTTATCATCTTTAATTACATATTTAGTCTATATTAAATGTGTCTTAATAATTCCTAGCTAATTTTTCACGAGCTCTCCAATTTCTTCATCTAGCGCATAGCTCGTTAGTAATCGCCACAACAAAAGACGACATCTCCAACGTATTTTTCACCAATCCTCCAAGGAAATCATCCATAGTTCAGAAAGTTTCACCTCTTTCCCTCTTTTTTGATTATCTTCTAATTGTTATTATCTATCTTTGTACATTGAGGGCAGTGTACATCTTAAGTGTGGGGGGCTAAAAGTGTCTAACTTTTTTCATTATTCTCAAATCCTTGAATTATATCTTGTTCTTAAGTAATTTCCTCATATTACTAATTAGGATGAAATTATTGATGATTTATAATTTTTACTGATATGTTTTAGAGTAAGTCATTGCTAATTGTGCACTGATGATTTAATTTTTAAGAACACTAGAGAATCAAGCATGATAAGTCTATTTTTCAGAATTAAAATTTTTTGCTAGGTTGTTAACCTAAAATTTGAATATTACTTTGAAATTTGAAATTTACGAGGCTGACATCAATCACCCATAATTTTTGTGAGATTTTGAGCCTTGTAGAGCATATATCCTTTTTCATGCTCACTTTTTGATTATGAGTGTGTCAACATTGAACTATTATTCTAGAACTTGCCTCGATTATACATGTTGAGACCACACTTTTGATTTGATATACAGAGATGATAAAGGCACTTAGGATTTAACTCACTTACTCCACAAAAAGCCTACCTTCATAATTAACCCCTAGTGAACCCTTTTGAGCCTAACAACCCTTTTTATTGACTCACCCACTAATATTACCCCAAAACCCTTTGTATTAGTTATCAACATTCCTGTTGACTACCCTTATATCGAGATTTGATTTGATTCGTTACCTAATTATATTATTTCAGTAGTTGAATTTATCCTTTATTACTTGATTTGTTCTTAAAAAAAATCGAAGTATATTCAATATTAGTATTATGAAAAGTGAGCTTATACAGTTAAAGTCTAATTATCAAAAGAAAAGCTCATATTATTAGGGTTATTACTTTTCAGTTGATGTAATTATTTATTATCGTCTTAGTAGTTCTAGATAGGTAACTTGCTAGGTCAATCTCGATTATAACCTTCGATTTCAGCTTTTATCCACATCTTTAACCTAAGCCCTGCTACAACCCTGATAAAGACCTTTTGATTTGTGTATCATCTCATAATACAGTGATGGAGATTTGATTTTCAGGCAAGCCTATGGGACTAACTTTTCATGTTCGACTTTTGAGTGCTTAATTCTGAACCTTAAACACTTTGAGTGATTTGAGTGAATCTTTAGTGAGGATGTCAGTTCTTGTCGATTTTGAATTAGAGGTAATTATTCAGGTAAAGGGAATGTCTATGTTTTCATGCTATAAATGTATGACTTATATTGTTTGAATATTTAGGACTCTTTGAGTTAAATTATCCATGTATAAATTATCTATGAATTATGATGAGAAATTATTGATAGGAATTACAGATTACGGAAAGTTCATTTTAATTGTAAGTTGAGAATTTTGCTTGAGGACATGCAAGAGCTTAAGTGTGGAGGTATGTGATAAACCGTAAAAGTAACATATTTTAATCCCACATTTAGCATACTTTTGGATGATTTATCCCTTGATTTATGTAAAAAGGTGCTCTTAATCCTTTCTTTTCATGTTTTATACTCAGGAAAGCACCCGAGGATGAAAAGAACGAGAAACGGGCTTAAAATAGACCAAATTAGGCCAAACTAGAAATCGACACAGCCTGGGCCCAAGACCACACGATCGTGCCTCATTAAAAAGTCCGAACACGGCCTGGCCACGATTCGCACGGGCGTGTGCCATGGCCGTGTCCTTGTCGTGAAGAAGAGCAATTTCACTCGGAAAAGAATACTTAGGGCCAAAGAAACCTATTTCAAAAGCCTATATAAACCTCCTAAGTACAACCTAGAACAGGGCGGTTAGCTAGGCCAAGGAGCCTAGCCGAAAAAGGTCAAATTTGTGGGAAACACTCGAAGATAGCCAGTTGATCCATTTCAAGAAGCCGGAATTCTACTCAAGACGGCGAATCTCTCTTTCAATTCCTTCAGGGGGTTTTAGGGATTTCTTTTGTTTTGTTTTATCTTTTCTTCTTAGATGTTTTCTTTTATTGTTATGAACTAAACCCTTCAGATACCTGAGGGGGATGAAACCTAAGACGGATCTTGTTATCGTTTGCTGAACTATATGATAAATACTTGACTTGTTCTTAATTATGTATTCTTAATTCTTGTGTTGTTATTTTTGAGATATTGATTCAAGTTGGATGTGCTTAGGTGGTGGAGCAAAAGTCCCTGCTTAAGAGTAGATATAGCAAAATTAAGCGGAGTTGATCGCACGCTTAAAGATAGGGTGACGAGATTTTGCCGGATTAGGGTGAAACCTCATATAGGAGTCCATAGATCGAGTTAATGCGAATCTAGGGGTTTAATTAGAAAGAGATTTCAATTAATCAGCCTAAGGTTAGACGTTATTCACCTCGAGAGATGTTTTAATATAAATTAGGGAATCTACGGATCAAGTCAAGTGAATAAATCGTCTGGTTCAGAGTTAGATAACAAGTGAAGTTTAGGTGGATTCTTCCTAAGGGTATTGTCTTGATCAACTGAGTTTTCCCAACAGTATTTCCCCAATTCATTCTTTTTGTCTTTGCGTCTTTAGCTTAATAGTTAGTTAAATTTAGATTAAACAACAACTTCATCTATTTTAGGCTAGATAATAAAAAGAAAGTTAGTATTAGTACTTTAGCTCCTTTGGGTTCGACAATTCGATCTTGCCTAAGCTACTACTGTTCGATAGATGCACTTGCCTCAATCGTTGTCATAGTTAGTTTTCAGGTTCGATCATTCTCATTCATTATGAATTTAAAACTCTGAAATCAACTATCATTCCTGTATCGATTATTTCTAATAGAGATCATCGCTTCACTTCTCAATTCTGGAAGAAATTGCACGAGGCTCTGGTTTCGAGATTGGACTTCAGAACTGCGTTCGTTCTATCCTCAGACCGATGGTAAATCTGAGAGGGTGATTCAGATACTGGAGGATATGCTTCAGAGTTGTGTGATTGATTTTTGAAGTAGTTGGGAGGATTATTTGCCACTAGCTGAGTTCGCCTACAATAATAGTTTCTAGTCTAGCATCCAGATGACACCTTACTAGGCTTTATATGGTCGTAAGTGTCATACTATGTTGGACTGAGTTAGGTGAACATCGAGTTTTGGGTCTTGAGTTGGTTTCTGAGACCAAAGATAAAGTTAGACTGATTCCGGATCGTCTGAAGACAGCTTTTGATAGACAGAAATCTTATGAAGATCTGAAGAGGCGTGATATTGAGTACTCTGAAGGGGACTTCGTGTTTCTTAAGGTTTCTCCGTGAAAGAAAGTTTTGAGGTTCAGTTGTAAGGGCAAGCTAAGCCTTAGGTTTATAGGCCATATCGGATTTTGAAGCGTGTGGGACCGGTTACTTATCAGTTAGAGCTACCTCCAGAGTTAGACCGTATCCACGATGTGTTTCACGATTTGATGTTGAGGCGGTAACGGTCGATCCATCCCACATTGTCTCTGTTAAGAAGATCGAGGTTAGACTGGATTTGACTTTTGAGGAGGAGCCGGTTTAAATTCTGGATCGAGATGTTAAGATTCTGAGGAGGAAGTCCATTCCGTTAGTAAAGGTTCTATGGCCGAATCATGGTACTGAAGAAGCCACGTGGAGCCTGAAGACTCGATACATCAGCAGCATCCTCATCTATTCTGATCAGTTAAATTTTGAGGTCGAAATTTAGGAGGTAGAGTTGTAACACCCTGATTAATTTATTTTTATTTCTGTAAAATTTTAAATAAATATATGCCTGCTTCAGTGGATAAGTGTTTTTGGGCGTGTCTGAAAGGTCTTGGGTTCAAGTCCCACTTCTGCCAAATTTTGTTATTTTTGATCCAAGCCTCACCTTTGTGGAGTGGGCTTATATTAAATTTCTAGTAAATCAATATCAGAATGAGCCTGTTGGTTCGAGTGGTAGGGGAGTTGGTGTGTTGGATGTCCTGTGTTCGAATCCCTGCGCAAGCATGGATGTTATATTTTTTCTCGATTATGCGTTAGAGTTTCAGTAGAGTTGGAATTCTGAGGAGGTTGAGAGTTAGTGTGGGAATGGGAGAAAATCTGGAGATATGCCATATCTGTTCATTATTTTTGTTTATTCCAATTATTTTTTTCTCCCTTCATTTCTCCCCTGTTGACTTTCTCTTCACTCCCTTATTGTAAAAAATCCCTCTCCTAATCGTGGTTTTCAGCTTCTCGGTTCTACTGTTAGCTTTTGAAGGTAAGGGTGTCGTTGTGTTTGGGGGAGCTTTCCTCTTGCACTTTTGCCTTGGGTTCAAGGTTTGAATTAATTCGGTAACCGATTTGGTAGGTGTAACATCCCAGTTTTAGCTAAATCAGAACAGTGGTTTTGAAACTACAAATTAGATGTCATAAAATTATTTTAATATTATTTTCGTTATTTATAGCATGTTATTTGATATGTGTGAAAATTTTGTGAGTTAATTTTATTGATTGGTTGGTTAATTTGATAAAAAGGATTAAATCGCGTAAAATGCAAAAGTTGCATTCTACTTGTTAAAGGTGTTTAATTGCTATGATTTAATAAATCAAAGGTCCTTATAATGTTATTAGTCCATGATTAGTATAAGTGGACAATTTTGGCCCTCCATTATATGTTTTTACATGTTTATAACAAATGTTATTATGGTAAATTAGTAATTAAGTTATAATTTAATAGAACAAAGCAAAAATTCATTTCATTCATCTTTTTAGCAACCTAAAATAGAAAAGAAAAAAAGGGCTTGAGGGTTTCTAGGGTTCGGCACATTCCTAGCTTGATTAAGGTACGATTTTTAATAATTTCTATGTTTTTGTAATCGTTACAGCTCAATCTAGCTAACCCGTACCTTTAATTTTGAAACTGTTAAAGATTTTGAGAGTTTCCATTGTTGAATCTATGTGTTCTTTGATGTTTAATGTTCAAATATGAAAGCTTGATGATAGTTTTACATATTTTGTTAAGTGAGTTTTGAGGAAAATGCATAATAAGGATTAAATTGTGGAATTTGCAAATTTTGTGGTTGAAATGTAAAATAAATAAAAGTTTTGGACTGCTAGGGAACTATATGGGTTTCCACGCATGGGTTTTGTTGAATTGCGTGAATTTTGTGTATTTGTGAAATAGAGACTAAATTGATTAAATGTGAAAGTTTAGGGGCTAATGAGTAAAAATTCCCAAATGTGTATTTATGGAATAATTGAATGAGTAGATGAATAAATAAGTTAATTTTGAATTCATATAGATCAAGAAAGAAAGAATTCAAATTTAAATCGGGGGAAAAGCAAGGTTATTGAGTAGTCGACCCAATCGGTCAATTTCGAATATGAGGTAAGTTCGTATGTGATGATTACATTATAAATATATGTTAAAATGCTTTAATATTGCATAAATAGTTAAAACGGTATTATGGATAATGTATGAATTGTGAAAACAACTTTTTGGATGCATTCGATGATAGAAACGAAAAGTGTGAAAGCCCAGTTGAACCTTAAGAATAGTTTTGGATACTATTGACATGTCAGTAAGTGATACGTTGAGTTGGCTTCGGGCCATGATATTAGCACTTCGGGTGCGTATTTTACCGATTTGCGTTCGGGACATGCATATCTAATGATTTGGCTTCGGGCCATGATAATAGTTCTTCAGATAAGTTACCTTGATTTGGCTACGGGCCATGGTATAGGTACTTATCATATAAGACTCCTGAGTATCCGGTTTCTATTCCGAATGGTTCAGCGGGTAAGCGAAAAATGTGGTTGAGAAAGAGGTTAGTACGAGGCGATACAGGTACGTATAGAAACTATTCGAGTATTAAATAGTGAAAGTTCGATGAGTTTGTATTTGATCATGTTTTGAGACATGAGAAAGGTTTGTAGTTAATGTGTATATGGTTTTGTCATGTGTAATTGGTTGATTTGTATTTATTCAATGAAATAAGTTATTCACATACGAGCTTACTAAGCTATGAAGCTTACTTCGTGTTATTTTTCTATGTTTTATAGTGAATCAAGGCTAGCTCAGATTCGGGGGTCGTAGGGAATATCATCGCACTATCAAACATCTAAGTTGGCACTTTTGAATTATATATTTATGGTATATGGCATGTATAGGTTAGATGTGGTATTTTGGTTGTGATTATAGCCATGAGATATGACTTGTAAATGTATATGTTTTTGTTTGTATATATAGCCATGAGTTATGACTTATTTTGGTATGTTTGGTATGAATATGGTTATGGTTTTATAGTTGCTCAAATGGTTAATTGATTTGTGGAGTATAAATGCTTGAGAAATGCCTTTATGAGCTATGATTTTAGATGTTGTGCTGGTTATTTATAGGGTAAGTTATGTATGTGTGAATTATGATAAATGAACCGTATTGTTTGATATTGTTTTGGCATGTATGTGGCTAAGTAAATGATAGTTATTTGCGAATTGGAATAGATGAAATTATAATTGTATGAATTGGGCATTTGATTGATGATTTTGGCTGCCTAATTATATGATGAAATGGTATCATTTTGCCTTGTGTAGGTACATTGAAGTTGGGGTGGCAAATAAGCCTTGCAAATGGCCTATTTTTGTCCACACGGATAGAGACATGGGCGTGTGTCTCAGCCGTGTGTGACACACAGTAATGTTACACGGTCATGTGTCCCCTAGTGTTGAAATTGAATTGAAGTCAGTATACTCCAGGCGGGCTCACACACGGGCGTGTGACTGGCCGTGTGGTACAAGTCAGTATACCCCCCTAATTGGCTCACGGACGTGTGTGACTTATCCGTGTTGCATAAGTCAGTATACCTACAGGTTTGGCACGGCCTAGCACATGGCCTGGCACACGGGCTTGTGTGACCACTACGACGGGAACACGGGCTAGACATACGGGCGTGTGGTTGGCCGTGTGACCCAAGTCAATATGTATGCCCTGTTTCCACATGGCCTGAGATATGGGTGTGTCTGGAGCCTTGTGAGGCACACGATCTATTCACGCGGAGTGTGTGACCGCTGTATGGTTGAAATATTTCTAAGTTTCTAAAAATTTTTGTATGTTATTGGTTTAGTCCCGAACCACTTCTAAAGCATATTTAAGGCCTCGTAGGCCCTTATAAAGGATAATGTAATTGTTTTGAATGATTTATGAGAATGAATGCTTTATGTTTGATAAATGTATACTATATGTTGTGAATTGATCGGTAATACCTCGTAACCCTACTTTAGCGATGGATACGGGTTAGGGGTGTTACATTTTATTGGTATTAGAGTTACGGTTTAGTTGATTCTAGGACTAACGTAGCGTGTGTGAGAGTATAGCTATACATGTCATATATACTCTGCGATAGTGTGATGATTCCTAACAACTTAAATTGTGTTTTCGTATAGTAGTGGATCCCGAACGAGCTGTAGCTGATGATGTAGAGAGTAATGCGCCTGTCCCACTAAAGGGGCAGAGCCTTCTAATTCTAAGCCTATAACGAGTAGCCACGAGAGAGAGGCTAAACAAGCCTTTTTCCAAATAATGAGCTCAACAATCTCCACCCCCACCTATTCCTTAAAAAATCGCTGTTGTTCCTCAAGTTATTGATCCAATACGGTTGAACAAATCGCCAGTAGATAAGATTCGTAAATATGGGGCTGAAGAATTTCGGGCTACTGCTGATGATGATGCTGAGAGAGCTGTAGTTCAAAAATACAATTTGAGTATTCGATAATTTGTCTTGTACTCCTGATGAATGTATTAAATGTGATGTATCTTTGCTGAGAGACACCGCGTATCAATGGTGGAACACGTTGATATCTGTGGTTCTGAAAGAACGGGTTACTTGGGAGTTCTTTCAATCTGAATTCCGAAAAAAATACATCAGTCAAAGATTATCTAGAATTAAGACAAGGTCGAATGGCTATAACCGAGTATGAAAGAGAATTTACACGGTTGAGTAAGTATGCCAGGGAGTAGTTTCTACCAAAGAGATTATGTGTAAGCGGTTCGTTGACGGATTGAATGAAGATATAAAACTACTAGTCAAAATTCTAGAGTTGAAAGAATTTGTCGTTCTAGTTGAAAGGGCTTGTAAAGCCGAGGATCATAGCAAAGAAAAGAGAAAAAGATATTCAAAAGTCAGAGACTCGAGAAAAAGATCGATGAGTAAGCCGTATCATTCTTCATCAAAGAAATCTAGAGATTCGTACGCTCGCCCAAATGCTTCAAACGAATATTCATATAGAGATTGTAGAAAACAATACTTAAGTTCTAAAGCTCAAGCTACATCAGTATCGAGTGTTGGCAGTGTGAGAGACAACAAACCCGAGTGTCAGCAGTGTGGGAGACGACATTTTAGAGAATGCTAGAATAAAAGTAATAAAGCTTGTTACAAATAAGGTTCACTAGATCACTTTATCCGAGATTGCGCTGAGCTGGATGAGAAAGATAAAGTTCAGAATGTGAGACCAAGTAACACATCGAATAGAGGTAGACCACCTAGAATTGCCAGAAATGTAAGTGGTGGTAGAGAGGCCACAAAGGATTCAACTGTGAGATCAGAGGCCAGAAAACCTGCTAGAGCTGACGTTATTCGCGCTCGCGAAGAAACATCATCTCCAGATGTTATCACCGGTACTTTCACTCTCTATGATACTAATGTGATTGCATTGATAGATCCAGGATCAACTCATTCTTATATATGTATAAATTTAGTATCTAGCAAGACTCTGCCTGTAGAGTTTACTGAATCTGTAATTAGAGTATTGAACCCCTTAGGCAAATATGTTTTGGTCGACAAAGTCTACAAGAATTGTCCATTAATGAATCAGGATTTCTATTTTCTGACTAATCTGATGTTGTTACTATTCGATGAATTCGATGTGATTTTGGGTATGGATTGGCTATCGATGCATGATGCTATAGTGAATTGTAGATGAAAGACAATTGAACTGAAATGTCAGAATAATGAGACTATTAGAATTGAATCTGATGATCTAAATAGTTTGCCAGTTGTGATCTCATCTATGTTAGCTCAAAGATTTGTGAGAAAGGGGTGTAAAGCTTATCTTGCTTATGTACTTGATACGAAAGTGACAGAAACAAAGATTGAATTAGTACCAATTGTGTACGAGTATCCAGATGTGTTTCCCAAAGAGTTACCGAGTTTACCACCTATCAGAGAGGTTGAGTTTGGTATTGAATTAGTACTAAGAACAACGCCTATATCGATAGCTTTGTACGGAATGGCTTCGATAGAGTTTAAAGAATTGAAAGCTCAATTGCAATAGTTGACAGATAGAGGTTTTGCTAGACCGAGTTTCTCTCCCTAGGCTGCACCGGTGTTATTTGTGAAAAAGAAAGATTGCACGATGAGAATGTGTATAGACTACCGACAGCTCAACAAAGTGACGATCAAGAATAAATACCCTTTGCCATGAATAGGTGACTTGTTTGATCAGTTACAAGGGGCAATAGTGTTTTTGAAAATTGATTTGAGATCGGGTTATTACCGGTTGCAAGTTAAAGAATCAGATGTGCCAGAGACTACATTTAGAACAAGGTACGGACACTACGACTTTTTTATTATGCCTTTCGGACTAACAAATGCACCTGCTGTTTTTATGGGCTTGGTGAACCAGATTTTCAGACCGTACTTAGACCGATTCGTAGTTGTGTTTATTAATGACATTTTATTTACTCTCATGATGAATCTGAACATGCTGAGCATTTGAGAATCATGTTACAAACTTTGAGAGATAAATAGTTGTTTGCAAAGTTCAACAAATGTGAGTTTTGGCTATGAGAGGTTGGTTTTCTGGGACATATAGTTTCAGTCGCGGGTATCCGAGTTGGCCCGAGCAAAATTTTTGCGATTATAGATTAGAAGCCTCCGAGAAATGTATCCGAAGTCTGTATTTTTTGGGACTAGCCAGCTATTATAGACGATTATTTTTTTGGGACTAGCTAGCTATTATAGACGATTTGTGAAAGGCTTCCGATGATTGCGACTCTAATGACACGATTGCTTCAAAAAGATGTTAAATTTGTGTGGTCAGAAAAGTGTCAGTAGAGCTTCAAGCAGTTGAAAGCATTATTGATAGAGGCACCAGTGTTAGTTCAGCCTGAGTCGGGTAAAGAATTTGTAGTTTTCAGTGATGCATCGTTAAATGGCATGGGTTGTGTTTTGATGGAGGAAGGAAAAGTTGTAGCTTATGCCTCGGGACAGAAGCCACACGAAAAGAATTATTCGACGCACGATCTAGAGTTAGCCACCACAGTGTTCGCATTGAAAATGTGGCGTCATTACTTGTTTGATGAGAAATGCCATATTTATATCGACCACAAAAGCTTGAAATATTTGATGACTCAGAAAGATTTGAATTTGCGACAGCGGAGATGGCTAGTATTGCTAAAAGACTATGAATTAGTGATTGATTTTCATCCCGGGAAAGCGAACGTAGTTGTTGATGCTTTGAGCCGAAAGTCCTTACTTTGAACACACAATTAGCTTTTTCTGACGATGGTTCGGTATTAGTCGATTTGAAAGCAAGACTGTTATTTCTACATCAGATTTGTGAGGCTTAAAAATTTGATAATGAATTGCAAGCAAAACGAGCTCAGTGTGAGTTGACTTCTGATTCAGAGTTTCGAATAGGGCCTGATGACTGTTTGATGTTTCGTGATAGAATATGTGTACCAAGAAATTCTAAGCTCATTCGGAAGATTCTAAATGAAGCACACAGTAGTTGTTTATCAGTACATCCGAAAAGCACGAAAATGTATAACGATTTGAAACAACTTTATTAGTGGCATGGCATGAAACGAGATATCTCAGAATTTGTTTCGAAATGTTTGATTTGTCAGCAAGTCAAAGCTGAGCATCAAGTGTTGTTAGGTTCATTACATCCTATTATGATTCTTGAGTGAAAGTGGGATAGAGTAACAATGGATTTCGTATCGGGTTTGCCCTTATCTCTGAAACAAAAAGATGCGGTATGGGTTGTTGTTGAGAGATTGAAGAAATCAACTCATTTCATTTTGGTACGTACAGATTTCTCGCTTGATAAATTAGCTGGGTTGTATATTTCTGAAATTGTGAGATTTCATGGTGTTCCCCTATCTATTGTTTCGGATAGAGATCTAGGATTTACTTCGCGATTTTGGAAGAAATTGCAAGAAGCTTTGGGTTCAATATTGCATTTTAGTACTGCGTTTCACTGGCAAACAAATGGTCAATTTTAACGAGTTATTCAAATACTTGAGGATATGTTGCGTTGTTGCATTCTTGAGTTTGAAGGTAGCTGGGAGAAATGTCTACTGCTGATTGAATTTACTTACAATAATAGTTTCCAATTGAGTATAAAGATGGCACCATACGAAGCTCTATACGGACGTAAATGTAGAACACCGTTGTACTGGACTAAGCCTGGGAAAATAAGATTCATAGGGTTGATCTAATCAGAGAAACTGAAGAAAAAGTTAAAGCAATTTGAGATAGTTTGAAAGCAGCTTTGGATAAAAAAATCATATACAGACTTGAAACGGAAAGATATTGTGTTCCAGATCGGAAAGGGAAATTGAGTTCGCGATTCATCGGACCGTATGTGATTACTGAGTGAGTTGGGCCAGTGGCATATCGACTATCTTTACCATCTGAGTTAGAGAAAATACATAATGTGTTTCATGTGTCGATGCTTCGACGATACCGATCCCACCCTTCACATGTCATTTCCCCGACTGAGGTTGAAATTCAGTCTGATATGTCATATGCTGAAGAATCGATTCGAATTTTAGCTCGTGAGATCAAAAAATTGAGAAATAAGAGAATCTCATTAGTGAAAGTATTATGGCATTGACACGGGGTTGAATAAGCTACATTGGAAGCCGAGGATGCTATGAGAAAACAATACCCGAACCTATATACTGGTAAGATTTTCGGGGACGAAAATCCCTAAAGGGGGAGAGCTGTAACAGTCCGGTTTTAGCTAAATCAAAACAGTAGTTTCAAAACCACAAATCAAATGTTAGAAAATTCTTTTAATATTATTTTCGGCATTTACAGCATGCTATTTGATATGTGTGAAAATTTTGTGAGCTAATTTTATTGATTGGTTGGTTAATTTGATAAAAAGTATTAAATCGCGTAAAATGCAAAAGTTTCATTCGACTTGTTCAAGGTGTTTAATTGCTATGATTTAATAAATCAAATGTCCTTATAATGTTATTAGTCCATGATTAGTGTAAGTGGACAATTATGGCCATCCATTATATGTTTTTATATGTTTATAACAAAGGTTATTATGGTAAATTAGTAATTAAGTTATAATTTAATAAAAGAAAGCCAAAATTCATTTCATTAATCTTTTTAGCAACCAAAAATAGAAAAGAAAAAAAGGGTTTGAAGCTTTCTATGGTTTGACACACTCCTAGCTTGATTAAGGTATGATTTTAGCTCAATTTTTGATGATTTCTATGTTTTTGCAATCGTTGCAACTTAATCTAGCTAGCCCGTACCCTTAATTTCAAAACTGTTAAAGATTTTGAGAGTTTCCATTGTTGAATCTATGTGTTCTTTGATGTTTAATGTTGAAATATGAAAGCTTGATGATAGTTTTACATGTTTTGTTAAGTGATTTTTGATGAAAATGCATAATAGGGATTAAATTGTGAAATGTGAAAATTGTGTGGTTGAAATGTAAAATAAATGAAAGTTTTGGACCAGTAGGGACCTATATATAATTCAGCCAAGCATGGGTTTTGTTGAATTGTGTGAATTTTGTGTATTTGTGAAATAGAGACTAAATTGATTAAATGCGAAAGTTTAAGGGCTAATGTGTAAAAATTCCCAAATGTGTATTTTTGGATTAATTGAATGAGTAGATGAATAAATAAGTTATCGAGGGAAAAGCAAAGTTATCAAGTAGTCGACTCGATCCGTCAATTTCGAATACGAGGTAAGTTCGTATGTGATGATTACATTATAAATGTATGTTAAAATACTTTAATATTGCATAAATTGTTAAAACGGGATTATGGATAATGTATGAATTGTGAAAAAAAACTTTACGGATGCATTCGATGATAGAAACGACGAGTATGAAAGCCTGGTTGAACTTTAAGAATAGTTTTGGATACCATTGACATGTCAGTAAGTGATACGTTAAGTTGGCTTCAAGCCATTATATTAACACTTCGGGTGCGTATTTTATCGATTTGGGTTCGGGCCATGCATATCGGATGATTTGGCTTCAGGCCATGATAATAGTTTTTCGAATAAGTTACCTTGATTTGGCTACGGGCCATGGTATAGGTACTTATCGTATGAGACTCCTGAGTATCTGATTTCTATTTCAAATGGCTCAACGGGTAAACAAATGATGTGGTCGAGAAAAAGGTTAGTACAAGGTGATACAAGTACGTATAGAACCTATTAGAGTATTAAATAGTGAAAGTTTGATAAGTTTGTATTTAATCATGTTTTAAGACATGATAGTTAAAGTGTATATGGTTTTGTCATGTGTAATTGGTTGATTTTCATTTATTCGATGAAATAAGTTATTCACATACGAGCTTACTAAGCTATGAAGCTTACTTCGTGTTATTTTTCTATGTTTTATAGTGAATCAAGGCTAGCTCGGATCCGGGAGTCGTGGGGAACATCATCGCACTATCAAACATCTAAGTTGGTAATTCTGAATTATACATTTATGGTATATGGCATGTATATGTTAGATGTGGTATTTTGGTTGTGATAATAGCCATGAGATATGACTTGTAAATGTATATGTTTTGGTCTGTATATATAGCCATGAGTGATGGCTTATTTTGGTATGTTTGGTTTGAATGTGGTTATGGTTTTATAGTTGCTCAAATGGTTAATTGATTTGTGAAGTATAAATGCTTGAGGAAAGCCTTGATGAGGTATGATTTTAGATGTTATGTTGGATATTTATAGGGTAAGTAATGTATGTCTGAATTATGGTAAATGAACCATATTGTTTGATATTGTTTTGGCATGTATTTGGCTGAGTAAATGGTAGTGATTTGAGAATTGGAATAGATGAAATTATAATGGTATGAATTGTGTATTTGATTGATGATTTGGCTGTCTAATTGTATGATAAAATGGTAGCATTTTTCCTTGTGCAGGTATGTTGAAGTTGGGGTGGCAAATTGGCCTTGCAAATGGCCTATTTTTGTCCACACAGACTAAGACACGAGTGTGTGTCTCAGCCGTGTGCGACACACGGTCATGCTACATGTCCATGTTCCCCTGGTGTTAAAATTGAGTTAAAGTTGGTATGCTCTACATAGTCTCACTCACGGGCGTGTGACTGGTCGTGTGGTACAAGTCAGTATAGCCCTAATTGGCACACGGCCTAACACACGGGCGTGTGACTTGGCTGTATTGCATAAGTCAGTATACCCTACAGGTTTGGCATGGCCTAGCACACGGCCTGGGACACAGGCGTGTGTGGCCACTTCGAAAGGCACATGGGCTAGACACATGGGCGTGTGGTTGGCTGTGTGACCCAAGTCAGTATGTATGCCCTGTTCCCACACGACCTGAGACATGGGTGTGTCTGGAGCCTTGTGAGGCACACGATCTGTTCACACGGAGCGTGTGACCCCTGTATGGTTGAAAATTTTCTAAGTTTCCAAAAATTTTTGTATGTTATTGGTTTAGTCCCTTATAAGGGACAATGTAGTTTTCGTATGCTCTAATAAGAGACAATGTAATTGTGTTGAATGATTTATGAGAATGAATGCATTATGTTTGATAAATGTATGCTATATGTTATGAATTGATCAGTAATACCTCGTAACCCTACTCTGGCGATGGATACGGGTTAGGGGTGTTACAATAGGCGTGCTTGAGGAAAATCAAGACCCATTGGTGCTGTAATGGAGTTACGAGGTGCGCATGAGGAAAATCAAGACCCATAGGTGTGCTTTGGATCACTTAAGTGCAATTTTCTGTTGTGGTTTCGAGTTGTATCCAAGAGGGCATCTCGGTTAGATTCGTTAATTAAAGTAATTGTGGATGTTTTTGTGGTTAATTTTAGGTGTTGTTTGCTTCGGGATAGTTTTCGTATCAAATCGACATCAGGTGTGTACCCGAAACTCAAAAAACTAAGTTTCGGCAAAAGCAACAATGGCCACTGTCGACCCCACACGAGCGTGTAGTCGGCCATGTGGATGGCCGTATGCGAGACACGACCGTGTGGTCGATGAAGGCATGGCTGTGGGTAAAACATGGTCGTGTGGTGGCCAGAGTGTGGCCGTGTAGGTCACACGAGTTAGGCTAAGTTAGGCGTGCAGGCCATACAGGCATGTGGATTTTGGGCCAGGCCGTGTGGGCCACACGGACAAGGCCAATCTGGGCGTGTGGGTCAAAAAATTTTCCTTAAGGTCACACGGGTCGTTTTGATTGACTGTGGGCATATTGTAGGGTCGGTAAGGGCTAACCAAACCTTAAAAATTGTAGATCCGATAGTCTGATATTTTGTTCTGAGTATGATAATGCTATGCATGTCTGATTAATTCGTAATCTGTATATGAGCTTGTTGAGCATGTTAATCTATTTTTTCTGTATCTGCTTTCTGTATCTATTTAGGGTGGGATTTGTATATGTGGAGAAAGTGTTCTATATGGCGATCATCTCCTTTGTTCTGGCAACTTGGCTGCATATTATCTATTATGTGTAGTAATGTAAGGGGTCTTTTCTTGCTCGTTAGCGCTTTAGTTTGCACATTATGGTGTGTAGGGTTGGATGGGTGCTTTTAACCCCACATGGTGTGATGGGATGGTTAGAGATGGTGTGTAGAGGATGGGGTAGGATTCTGATTATCTAATCTGTAAATCTATATCTGTTATCTGTATCTAAGATAGACATGAATCTAAATCTGCATCTGATTATATATATGTGATTTTGTATGTTTGCATGCTTAATTCTATTGGGTTACACACTGAGTTTATGAAAATTCACAATTGTTGTCTGTTTTGTCCAAGTAATCTGCAGACTTAGGCGAAACGGTGCGGCAGAGACTCAACGGTGGCCACTCGACCGTAAACTGTTTAAATTTAATAATTTATGGTTTTTATATTAAATTTAAAATTGTTTGAAAGTTTGTAATTTCTAGGACTCTCTGGATTGTATGGACTTTTAACCATTGATTTGGGTTTTGGATTTTTTGTTAACTTGCATGCTTCGATAAAATGTTTTATGATAATGACGGTTTTATACAAATAAAGTTTTTCTAAAAATACAAATCGGGTTTAAGAAAGGCATCGGTTTTAATTAAACTTCCGCTGTAAATAAGTCTTGGCAAAGGAAACAATTAATTAACGTTTTTTATTATGGTTACGAAAGATTTTGAAATAACAGACTAAGATGATTTAACGTAACAACTCTGTTTTCAAAACCCATTCTTTGTGACATCTTCGGATTCGACCATAATGTCTAGGTCAGGTTTGGGTGTTACAGGGTACCTGAGAGCCAGATGAAGTCTGAAATTAATCCGAAATAGCTTCAACTTCGCAATTTATAATTAGTTAATTAGTCGCATCTTTTATAACATCGTGTGTTTGTTCATCGGGATGACAACCCTATTCGTCATGACGTTGCGATGTGGCTTTTTGTGTAATCGTGATGTCACCCCTATTTCTTCTGTCGACTGCACCTTGCTTGAGGCACTCTGATATGTTATGTCTTTAAATATATACGACCCTTTTTCTAACCGAAACATAGTAGATTCATCAAACGTAACATCTCTACTAACAATAGTTTTTTTTGGTTTCAGGACACTACAATTTGAAACCTTTGTACCGGCAGAGTATCCCAAAAAAATGCACTTTACGGCCCTTAGTTGGAGCTTTCCCTAGCTAACTTTAGCATAAGTGCGACAACCAAAAATTCTTAGGTTAGAATAATTTGGAGGATTACCTAACCATATTTGTAACACTCCTAATCCGAATCCATCGCCGAAATAGGGTTACGGAGCATTACCAGATATTACAAATCAGATAACAAACATTTCAAATTTATACAATATTCATATTAGAAATCAATCATTAAGTCCCTTGTAAGAGCCCTCGAAACCAAGTAATTCGGGACTAAATCAACAACTCAGAGAATTTTTCACAAAAATATAAAATTTTCCTAGGTACAGAGGACACACGCCCGTGTGGCTAGGCCGTGTGGCTCACACGGCCAAATGACACGACCGTATCCCAGACCATGTGGGTATTCAATATGAGGCACACGGTCGTGTCCCAGCCTGTGTCCTTTCCCGTGTAACTCTCTGACTTGGGTCACACGGCCAGCCACATGCTCGTGTGCTAGGCCGTGTGAACAATTTAATTTTCAATAATTTGGTGCAGGGGTCACGCGGCCAAAACACATGCCCATGTACTGGGACATGTGACACACACGCTCGTGTCTCTGCCTGTGTGATAATACTTGAACATTCTATTTCTTAATTTTTAAGATGTAGGGGACACACGGCCAAACCACACACTCGTTCGCATGGTTGTGTGTCATACACGGTTGAGACACTCGCCCATGTGCCTGCCCGTGTGGACAGAATAGAGTCATTTTTCAAGCCTTATTTCTCACCCAAATATGTCTTCCACTTATATTGACATTTTAATGCAATCCCAAGTCAATACAAAACGTTCAGATCAAGCCAAAATCGAGTCTTATGCATGACTTATCATTACTTATGTTCAAGTGTTTAAACTTATCAAATACACACATATATATACATATAAGCATATTTTCTCATTTATGCTTACTTAAAGCCATTTATCATTAGGTTTATATGCTTTTCATCACATAACCATTTCAAACACATCAAACATAATAATGCCTTATACAATTTCATCAAAATATGTTTAATACTAGCCATTCCAATGGCTAGTTACAACCAAAGCATTATCATGCCAACATTGGTCAAATTAACCTATACATGCCATTATAACTAGAAATAATTTTACCATTTACACTGAATGGGTCGATGGATAGTGTGAAATATCTCCGCCAAGCTTCCAACCCAACAAGCTTCCGGATTCTTTTAAAACAGGGAAATTAAAAACAGAGTAAGCTTTTAAGCTTAGTAAGTTCGTATAACCGAAAATTTAACTTACCATTATTTTATAAACATAAGGTAAACATACATTTCATTGCCAAGTCATGTTGGCCAAGTGCCTAAACACATATCCTCATCAACATGTTAATCACTGTAATCCATATAATATTTCATAATCACAAATTTACATAATCACCAGGCAAATTTTATACATATGTACCATCCATCTCACATTTCAACATGTTTTGTAACATTAGTTTCATGTATTTTAGGCATATACCGAATTATAGATGAACAAAGTCATTAAGCATGTTCCACATTTGTGTAACAAACATACCATGCTTCAATATATCAAGTGATATCATTTATATGTTCAAATACTTCTCTCATCATGTGTTCATGTAGCATGTACAAAGCATGTTAGTCATATATATTTCATATGAATATCAATAAACTTGTATGAGCTTAATAATAATAATCTTTTTTTTCCATATGCTAATAATTTCCACATCAAGTAATCAAATATCAGGTATAATTCATGTCCATGTAATTCAAGTATGTACCCATAATATTCTATCACAATTTAGATTCTTTCATATCAAAATTTTACCCTTTGAACTATTTAAAATATCGATGAAAACACAGAAAGTATACTTGTACTCGAGATGTATAAATCTATAATCATAAATAAAAGTATTCATCAAACAATTTCCATGTTCATATATCATTATCTCATATTTCCATATATCATGTATCATCCTTTTCATGTATTTCAGGTAAATACGTGTATTAATTCATTTCATGTTCATATTTTCTCATGTCAGGATTTTGCCCGTTGAATTTTTTTGAAATATCGATGGATATACAAATAGTACACTCGAAGTGTACAAATTAGAGATCTGTCAATTCATGTTCAAGGGTACCCATAAGGGCACATAATCAGGAAGCACACTCTCGAGCTATATATCAGGATGCTCATATGAGCCATGTAACAAGATGCTTATTTGGGCTATACTAGGAAACTCATAAGAGTTTATAACAAGAAGTTCACAAAGAACTTTTAATTAAGAAGCTCATGAAGAGCCTATCAGGAATGCTCACAAAGCGCCATGTAACAGGAGCTCTGGATAACTTAACAAGAAGTTCAAGTGAGCCATGTTAGGAAGCTCATAAGAGCCTATATATGGACGCTCACGAAGAGTTGCGTTTGTGTCCGCAATAAATGCTGGATCGCAACCGATCGTATCGTGTAATAGGACGCTCACAAAGAGCTGTGGTAGTGAGCAACACATGCAGGATCACTATCGATCAAGATGCTCACAGGAACTATATAACAAGATGCTCGAGAGGGCTTATAACAGGACTGCTTGTCCGAGCTATATTCTGTCAGCAATGTATGCAGGACCACATACAATATGGGAAATCATGTATCTATCAAATTTCATTATTCAAACGGAACTTAACATTTTCCGAACATTATCGGACATGTGATTATTTCATACATTAATAACATTTATATAATTCACATAAATACATACCACACTCAATTCAAGCATAAAAATAAACACAATTTAGTTACACGAACTTACCTCAATAAATGTTCATGTACATAAAATCTACTAATTGGACACTTTCTCTTTTCCTCGCTCTAACTCTGAATTTGGTCTATCTAGATCCATATGAGTAAATTTAACATCAATTTAATACAATTCATACTCAATTCAGTCCAATTCACATATTAGGAAAAATTACCATTTTTGCCCCTAAACTTTTAATTAATGATGATTTCATCCCTAAGCTCGAAAAATGAAATTCATGCAATTTAATCATTATTCCAAGCCCAGCCCAATTTTACATGTAACATTTACAGCCCATGTATTTCATAAAATTCAAAATTTTTTATGAATTTTACAACTTTACAATTTAGTCCTAAAATCATAATTTCATCAAAATTCACTTTACAAAAGTTGTTTATCTATCAACAACCTTTCATTTTCTATCATAAATTTCAAAATTTTGGCATTTACATCCATGAAAAAATTTCTATGCTTTGAAATATTTACCAATTAATCCCCAAAATAGATAGATTAAGTTATTCTGATCTCGAAAATATAAAAATTACTAAAAACGGGAAAGATTACTTACCCAATTAAGCCAAGGAAGCTTGCTTTCTATTTCCTAGGGTTTCCATGTCTTTTGGGGGAAGAAGATGATGGATTGATGATATTTTCATTTTTTATTATCATTTATCATCTTTATTTTTTTTCACTTTCCAATTTCATCCTTTTCTTTATTTTATTTTCCATGGATGAATTATCATCATTAACAACTAAGCATTTTTAATGGTCTATTTACCATTTAAGGACCTCAAATTTAGAATTCCATATCTATTTAATCCTTTTAGCTATTAGACCTCAACTTTTGCACTTTGTGTAATTTGGTCCTTTATCAAATTAAACATATAATCGGTAAAATTTTTTTATGAAATTTTCATACTGCAGATTATCATACTGTAAATCATAAAATAATATTAAAATAAATTTCCTTTTCGAAATCAGATTTGTGGTCACGAAACCACTATTTTGATTTTACTGAAAACGGGTTGTTACAATATCTCATTTGGGACTTTACTGTTTAATGCTAAATAAAGAGATGGATTCACTAAATAGCTTGCCAAACTGACAGGTTCAACCCAAAATTCCTTCCTTAACCTTGGATTTGAAAGTATACAACAACCTTTTCAAGCAAGGTTCTATTCATCCTTTCAGTAACTCCATTCTATTGTGCAGTACTTACAATTGTAACAGCCCGATTTAGGGGCTAGTCGGAACAGTAATCTCGGGATCACTAATCTGAGGTTAGAAAAAATTATTTTCATGTTATTTTATGAGTCAAAGAATGATTACATTAGTGCATGAAAATTTTGGTGCTTTAATTTTAGCGATTTCTTGCTTAATCGCGAAAAAGGACTAAATCGCATAAAGTGTGAAAGTTCTATTTTATAAGCTAAAGGTGTTAAATATCCATAGAATGTTAATTAGAGGTCTATAAAAGAAAATTTAGCCCTTTGTAAATGGTTGGCCGGCCATAGGGGATCATAGGAGACAAAGATGGACAAAATTGGTCAAAGTTGGTAATAGTTGGTGACTAATTTGACTTGTATTAATAAAATAAAGAAAGAAAAGATATCATCTTTTCTCTCCATATTTCTCCACCGAAAATAGCAAGAAAAATAGGGATTTTGAAAGCTAAAATTTTCAGCAAGCTCTCCTCCATTCTAGTAAGTGATTTTGATGATTTTTTTTTCTTGAAGATAATTGTACTTTTAGAACCCCTAGAGCTTAAGCTTTCAAATGAGGGGACTAATTTGCAAAATGGTGAAAAGTCTAGAGTTTTTTCATTAGAGCTTTCATTTTTATTTGTTGCATTCTTATGGAAGAAATTGAGTCTTAGTTGTTAGATGAACAACTTTTGTAAAAAGTATTGTCATGGAAACACCTAAAAAGGGCCTTGTTGAAAAGGTTATAAAGTTAGTAGTAAATGTGTGAAATGTTGATTTTTGATGATATCCATACGATAATAAAATGTTCACCCAGGCTTGTTGAAGGTAGAAATATGATTAGAATTGATTTTCAAGCATAGGGGTAAAATGGTCATTTTGCCAAAGTCTAGGGGCAAAATAGTAATTTTTTCAAAGCATGATTATTAAAATGCTTTTATTAATGTGATGATTGAAGTGAGTTAATTTGCTATTATAGGGCAAGAAGAACCAAGAATTTACCTCGATCAGGGAAAGAACAAAGTCTCGGACTAGACCAACGATCTAGCTCATTTTGAAAACGATGTATGCTTGTATGTGATAGATTCAACATTTATGTTAGCATGTATGAGAATGCTTGGTATTATATTGATGCATGATACTCTACTGAATTGAGTAATTGATGTTGAATAAGATGTTGAAGTCCTAGTGGACTATAATGAATATGAAAATGTTATCATCAAGATATGAAATGGATAAGGTCCCGTATAAGACCATGTCCGGGACATGGCTTCGGTAATGAATATGAAAATCATAAAAGACCATATCCGGGATATGGCATCGATACTTGATGTGAAATTTCGTATAAGAGCATATTCGGGATATGGCATCGGCATTCAGAGGTGACTCCATGTAAGACCACCTCTGGGATGTGGCATTGGATTCGTACTTATATTAATGACGATATTATGCACCTTTGAGTATCCCTAGTGATTAATGGGATAAGTAGATGAGTTTAGAAGTAGAAATGAGATTAGTACTAAAGTTATATGAACGAGTGAATACAGGTACTCGTGAGTAATTCACGACGGAACACTTACGATATGTGGCATGGTATGTGCTAAATAAGGGCAAGTATGAGTAAGTTGGCAAGAAGCCTAATTCTTTGTGTATGTTTAATTATTTCCATGGATGGATTTATCATGAGCTTATTGTTGTTATTCATTTCCATGCAAACTTACTAAGCTTTATGCTTACCCCTTTCCATTGCCCTTTTTCCTTGTAGTAATACAAAGTTAATTCGAGAAGTTGCGGACGTCGGAGTTGGATACCACACTATCGACCACTTTTTGGTATAGCCAAATTAGTTTTATTTTGAGTATCACATGTATAAGACTTGAGTATTTTGTTATGTCTTGTTGGTAAGCCAAATGTGTTGGCTATAAATGTTGTTTTAATCCATTTTATAAATGGCCTTATAAGTTAGGCCAATACTTGGCAAATTCTTATGCCTAATGAAGATAAATTTCATGAAGTATATGTTTTTGTGTATGTTTTGATTCTTTTGAGTTCTTAGAGATACCATTTGGTCATCTTATATATTGGAATGTTTTGGTATGAGTATGATTTCTTGATAGAGTGGTATATGGCTTGGTAGATAGCCATCTAATTGTCCACACGGTCAGCCCTATGGGCGTGTTGATCGACCGTGTGTCCCATTGCATGTTAGCATTGCAAGTCAGTATGCCCAGTAGTAAACACACGGATAGAGACATGACCGTGTGTCTCAGCCGTATGGGAGGCACGGCCTAGGACATGGGCGTGTGCCCAGGCCGTGTGAAGTCTGCACATTAAATGTGGAATTTAGTACGACACACGGTCTAACGACACGGGCGTGTGCCTTGGCCGTATGGCCTTAGGGAAGTGATGACTACATAAACAAAATGCCAAGGTTTTGGCACACGGGCCAATACAAGGGCGTGTCAAGGCAGTGTGAGGGACACGGCTGTGTCGAGGCAGTGTGAGGGACACGAGCTAGGGACACGGGCTTGTGTTCGGCTGTGTGAAATAAGTCAGTGTCAACCACGGGTGGAGAACACGAGCATGTCTTTGGGACACATGGGCGTGTCCCTAGATCAACACGGACGTGTGGCCCCTGTGTTGATGAAAAGTTTTCCAAGTTCGTAAAAGTTCCCAGTTAAATTTAGAAACCTCTCAGAGGTATGTTTAGAGCTTCGTAGGCTGAGAATGGGCAAGAGATGGGTTTAAATGAAATTGTATAACCCGTTATTACATGTTCAAGCAAGGTTAAGCATGGTAATGCCTCGTATCTGGTCCCGACGTCGAGCACGAGTAAGGGGTGTTACAACAATGGTGTAATATCTCTCTATCTCTTTTCGTTTACAATAATCATTAAACTCTAATGGACAAAACTCGAGATCATTATCCATTCTCAACCACTTCACAAACTTTTCGGTCTATTTCTCTAGCAGCATTTTTCATTTTCTTGAAGATTCTGAAAACTTCATTTTCTTGTTTCAAAAAATAAACTCAAACTTTCCTGGAGTGGTCATCAATAAAAGTTAGGAAATATTTATTACCTCCTTTTGAGATGTCAGGAGTTGGACCCCAGAAATCATAATGAACGTAGTCGAGAGTCTCTTTTGTTCTGTGCATTGCTGAATCAAAATTTACCCGTGTCTACTTCTCGTAAGTACAGTGCTTGCAGAAACCTAACATACCAACTTCAGTGTCTTGAAAAAAACATTATTTACACGATGTTGTCATACCTCTCTCACTCATATGATCGAGTTGCATGTGCCAATGTTTGGTTGAACCGAAATGTATGGAGGAAAAACCATGTTGCATCGTCGTGCCATCATAGTGGTCTTCATCGTGACATGGTGACATTTTTAGCTCTTCTTCAGTAATTGCAACCTCACCAGTTACCGTTGACTCTTGCAAGTATAAGTTGCCCTTTTTTTGTCCTCTCATCACAACGAGAGATCCACGAGAAATTTTTAAGTTGTTAGACTCAATAAAAATCCTACAACCGTTAAGAGTTTAAATTTCTCAATGAGATGATATTTTTCTTTAAGTGAAATACAAACCTAACATCTGACAAGGTCCGAATAATTCTATCATGCATCTCAATTTGTACTGTTCCTATTTTTGTTATCTTGCATGGAGAATTATTCCCCATCAGCATAACGCCACCTTCAACTGAACTATACGTAGAGAACTAGTCCCTATTAGGACACATGTGATAGGAGATCCTGAGTCTAAGATTCATTCGGATGTAAGTTTGGAGCTTTCGCTTGTCAACTTCAACAAGAAACCATCACCTCTGTCTTCAACTACACTAGCATCAGCAACTTTTACTTTCTACTTAACTTTCTCATCATTTTCGGAATCTCTTTTATTCTTATTCTAAAGTTTGTAACATTTTGACTTAATGTGGCCCATCTTCTTGCAATAACCACATTGTTTGTCTTGTTTTCTGGATTTTAATCTTTCCCTAAACCTACTTTGATCTAACTTTTTGAATTTTTGTCTGCCCCTTTGCAACTAGAATCGAGGCCTACCCATTTGATTTCTTATTTGGGCCTAACTCATTATTGAGTTTGTCCTTGCTCAGTAGATTTCTCTTCACGTATTCGAACGAGAGATTATCTCTCTCATAAATTAGGGTTCCCCTGAAAGTTCTATAAAAAGAGGGCAAAGAACAAAACAACAACATAGTATGATCCTCATCGTTAATATCTACTTCGAGATTCTCTAAATCATTTAGAAGGGTAACAAACTCACTAAATGAGATTTAATGGACTCACCTTCGGACATTTTGAATGTTTAGAGATGTTGTTTTAAGACGAACTTATTGGCCAAGATTTCCTAATATATAAGGCTTCTAGTTTCCTCTATAACATAAATGTTTTCTCCATCAGAATCTCTTGTAACACATTATTCGTGAGGCATAATTGAATAGCAGATAGAGCTTTCTCATCAAGCTCTTCCCATTTTGACTGATCCATATCTGTTGGTTTCTTCCTTGTAACAACCTTTTCTAGACCGTTCTAAACCAGTATTGTTGTTGAACTTGCCAAAGACTGAAATTTGCGATTCCATCAAACTTCTCAAACCTTGTTGCTTCCATCTTTAAACGGATTGGATGCATAAATCAAACTAGTTCTAATACTAGTTTGTAGAGAATTAACCCATTTATGCAACAAACAAGTAAATAAAGTAGAAAATCGAAAAGATTGAACATACAAATTTTACGTGAAAAAAACTCCTCAAATGAGGATAAAAAAACCTTGAGAAAAAGAAATTTCACTAAATAGAAAAAGAGTACAAGAGATGGAGAGAATCAAAAGAAAAACCCGAAGCCCCAAAAGAAAATCCCTTCCTTAAAGAATAGAATGCTCTTAATCTTAATATTTTTTGTTATGAAAAACCTAGAGTAACTAAGGCCTATTTATAGGCTGAAATTTGTAACATTTATGACTAGAATATCCCTAGGTTAATCAGAGTTTAAGTTGAAAACTAAAACAACGTTTAACTGAGAGAAGAAAAATGATAAACTTAAGGAGCACGTCGCTAAGTCATGACGTGGCATTTGATCACCGTGACATTGAATGCTCGTCAAGACAAAGAACTTCTTCTCGTCGTGACATCACATACTGTTTTGGTCAAAATACAAGACATACTTCTACAATATTTAACCAATTTTTTTATTGGAACTTAAACTTAATTTCCATTGTAAGATGCATCGAAAATTTAAGAAGTCAGTTATGGTTTAATCCTTCAAATTTTAAGAATTCAAACATTTGCACCTAGAACACAAAAAGAATAGAAAGAAATAAATATAAGAGAAGAAAATAAGTAGATTAATTACAATTTTAAAGTACAATTCAAAAAAGAACCCTTTCAATACTATTTACCACAAACTAAACATTGAAATAATGAAAATGTTTCTGATCATCATGTGACATCCATTATCGAAGAATCAAAGCAATAAAGAGACATGGAGAAAGGTAAAATAAGAAGAAACTGACACTACCCATAAAAAATTATTATAAAAAATAATTGAACCCAATAAAACAATTATCAATTGTAAAGAACCACAAAATAAAAACAAAATCCTAAATAGGAAAACTAAAGAGAGGCATGGTGAAAGGTAAAATAAAAACAAATTGATATTTCACATTACATATTATCAAAAAAAATAATTGAACCCAGTAAAGCAATTAATAAATTGCAAAGAAGCATACAACTTGTTAAACAAAGCAAGCTGAACAAGGTACCACCAAGAAAGTATCTCAAAATGGGAGAAAACGGAGAAAGGGGAAATTGAACAAAAGATATTAATGCAAGAGATCAAACCTTGCAAGGTATCAATAGAGAAGCCTAAAACTTGCCAAGTTTGAGGGAATTTCCACCTCCTCATGAGAAGCTCGATATGTCTCCACCGCCTTAAGCGAAACTCTTGATGCGTATGGGGAAGTGTTTTCTAGCCCCACTTTAGAAGACAATAAAAAGAGTACTTGAGACGATATCAATTAATAGAGGGGAAAATAACCTATCCACGTGTCAGAGAATAAAAGCCCCTAGACACTACTTTTATATAAAGAGATATTGACTAGAATTGTTCATGGGTCGAGTTAGGATGGGTTCGGGTTGGGCCAAGTAAAAATATTAGACCCGTTTTTTAGGCTCAGGCCCGACTCGACTCAAACAATAGGTCTAAAATTTTGCTCAAGCTCGGCTCAAATAAAAATACTAAAATTTGAGCTCAACCCGGTCCGACTCACCCGTATTAAAATTTTTTATATTATTATTTTTATATAAAAATAAATTTAAAAAATTTAATACATTAAATACACTAAAAACATTAAAATAAATGTTTTCTAATAAATGAAAAAAATACTTAAATAACACTAACATAAGTGTAACTTAGCAAACAATTAATAATAAAATAAGGGTTATACAATATCCAAACAATAACAACAAAATAATATCAATATAATAGGGAAATAATAGCAAAACAATAAAAAAAAGCAAAAAATAGCAGCAATATATTTTTTTTTTTTGCAAATTTAGGCCGAGTCGAGCCCGGGCCAAAAAAAAAACTTATTCGAGGCCTAGCCCGTTTAGAAAACGGGTCTTATTTTTTATCCAAACTCATTTTTCGGGCTTATATTTTTGCCTAACCACCTACTTTTCGAGTGGACCATCGCAGCTCGGTCCATGAACAAGTCTAGTATTGACATGGAGTTGTTATAATATAGTCTATTAATAAAATTCCTAATTCACACCAATTCAATCGAAAAATTACAATAATATTTTTATTTAAAATTAATTATTTTAGTGTATTTTACTTTTTTAATTAAAACAAGAATAATAAATATGCATATAGTGTGATTTGATCTCATGTCAATTATAATAGGAAACATTAAAATTACTATTCAACTAAAAAAAATTTATGCATTTTAATTTTATTATGCACACTTCATTATCTACATCAATTATATATTTATATTATTATTCAAATTCTTGACTAAGTTGGTGTCACAAGCCAACAGAAACCAACTCGATTGGGAAAATTATTGAACTATCTTTTCGTATTTAAAATAAATTATATTATTTAAAGGTATTTTAATCTTTTTAATTAAAAAAATAAAACTTATGGATATAGTGGGATTTGAACCCAGGCAAATTACATTGATAAAATTTCAAATTTACCCTTAATTAAAACCTTATTTTGATTTTTTAATAATTTTAATTTTATTATGCACACTTAATAATGATGTTTATTGAGTTTGTGTTTCAAATTAACTCGATACCATCTTAAAATAGATGATAACATAATAAACAACTGTATTCATTTAATATTTTTAATATGATGTGTTTAAAGTTTGATTTACTCATAATTTAATATTTTTTTCAATTTTAAAATTGTACATAATTTATATACTAATTATATGTTATTTTTAAATACGTAAATACGTACTTACTTCTAATATGATTAAAGTTCTTATAGAATACAAGATTCTCTCAAATTTATCCTGATAATATCTAAAATTTGGGTTTCTGCACATTTTACTTTTTAGGCTAAACAAAAATAAAGCTATAACAGTAAATGTCAGAACCAATCAAAGTGGTTTCGTGGTGTAGTTGGTTATCACGTCAGTCTAACACACTGAAGGTCTCCGGTTCGAGTCCGGGCGAAGCCAATGTTTTAAACATATTTTTAGTCTTTTTAGTTTCTGGAAATTTTACACTAAATATAACTGTCAAAAGCCTGGTTTCGTTAGTTGGTTATCACGTCAGTCTAACACACTGAAGGTCTCCGGTTCGAGTCCGGTTGAAGTCGTTGTTTTAAAAATAATTGAATTTTTTTAGTTTCTGCCCATTAGTAAAACTAAAAGAAATATATAAGTAAATTGCAAAAGTTGGTCAACCTGGTTTCGTGGTGTTGTTGGTTATCACGTCAGTCTAACACACTGAAGGTCTCCGGTTCGAGTCCGGGCGAAGCCATCGCTCTAAACATATTTTTAATCTTTTTAGTTTCTGCCCATTTTAGAGTGAAAATAAAAGAAATATATAATTAAATGTCAAAAGTTGGTCAACCTGGTTTCGTGGTGTAGTTGGTTATTGCTTTAATCATGTTTTTGATGTTTTTAGTTTCTGCACATTTTACTTTTTTGACTAAGAAATAATAAAAATAATTGTTAAAAGCCGAACCTGATTCGTGGTGTAGTTGGTTATCACTCAAGTTTTCATTTCGAGTCCGGGTGAAGCAATTGCTGGAGATCGAACCACTATACTACAGTACTCATTTAGTTAACATATTAAAAAATATTCAAGTTAATAATTGGCTTACAATCGATATCAACTCCTGTTGTCAGTCCTACCTTTTGAACTGATAAAATTACCGAATGAGATCAATGTAGAGAGAATCCAACAATTTTGGAATTTTTTCAAGAGATTGCTTGTGCCTGTTTTATGGCTAGGAGGAAGTTTGTTTCAAGGCACAACTGTAATAAGTAGGCATGGAGTTTATTGTTCAATGTAAAGAGGGACATTGTTTAGACATAAAAGCTAGGAAAAGCATTTGTTTTTTTAATGCCAAATTTGGTGAAGTTATATAGCAGATTATGATGCTGGACGTTTAATTTAGTATGATGCAAACAAACAACAAAAAAAACTTATAATCCATGTAGTATTTGAGGTTGCTCTCAACAAGTTATTTAAACTAAAATTGTGATTTCATCAGATTGTTTATGATGAATTGCATAGTTTACTCTTATTGAATAAGCCCTCAAAGAGATACGATTTTGGTTAAGCCGTGCTTTGAATTCGTTAAAAAGTTCACGCTCCATTTCATGTGAAATAGTTAGATTCCCATGCTTCGCAACAGGCAGTCCAACCATTTTTCTCTTTGCAAATCTTTTTATCGGGGCATGATTTCCCATCTTTACTATCTCTATCAACCCAAATTTGAAAATTGAATAGGCGCTCAATCCTCATATTTTTCCTATTGAGACGGTGATAACAAAAGAATATAAACAAGCAATTAAAAATGTTACCTTTAATGGTTGCTAGCAAACAACCTATCAGAGTGACGGAGTGACAAAGGAGTGGGCTTTCCTTCACTACTGTTATGGAAAACAGATAAACAAATAGAACACACAAGAATTGTTTACGCAGTTTAATTTTCCTATGTTTATGAAGCCTAACTCAGTAAGAAATATTCACTTTTTTTAACAATTACAATAAGTGATCCTAACTTATAACACACCGTGACAATTTTTCTCACTTTTGTACGTTGAAAACTCGATGCTCTTACCACTAAATTCATTCTTGTGAATTCAAAAAGTAAACCACAGCACAAAGGGTTTTACTCTAAAATTGCACTCATGCAATTTAGTCCCTCACAAGAACATATTAAGTGCTTAATTCTTTCATACGTTAACTTATACAAGTCTCTCCATTAAATAGATTTTTTCGAGACTTGCAAACATAAGAATATTGATCACAATCACACTAAAACATCAATAAGATATGTTGGATACAAAATAATAAAAAGTAATGTAAATATGGAATTAGAGTTTCAGTCAAATCATATATCCACGACCCAAGTGATCAGATGAGATGATTTGATCCAATCCAATCTCCAAAAATATATTTCCTTAAGTGACATGATCTTCATTGATGTACTAGATATCTTCCATATACTCACCACAACTTATATATACTATTCTATTAGAATTAAGTTACTCGAATCCTTATTAAAATAAAATACAGTGGTAAAATAAAATAAAAATAAATTCATATAGAACTATACTTCTTTTATTTTATTTTAGAATAATGTTTTTCAACCTTATTACACTTCATCTATTTGATATTGATTAGAATAAGGTGTTTCAACGTTACTACACTCCTTCTATTAGAATATGGTTTTACAAACCTATAAATAGACATAGTCTACTCCTCTTGTAATCATTCGAATTCGACATAGTGAATTATCTTCTCCTGTACCCATGGTTTTTTATTTCAAAAGGGTTTCCACGTAAAATTTGTATGCTCTTTATTTTTCTTTCTCTTTTATTTGCAATACATTATCATTATTGACGTTCTATTTTTTCACAAATTGGTATCAAAGCTTCTGGGCTCATTTCAATCACAGTAATGGCGTCTTTGAAGTATAAAATTTTGTTGTTGGATCGCAACACCAGATTCACGTTGTGGCAGATAATGATGTAGATAGTTCTTGCATAGATGGACTGCAACACCCTCTAACCTGTAATCATCGTCGGTCTAGGGTTAAGAAGCATTACCAGACATAACGGAACTTTTACGATCACTTCTCAAACATAAATACATCATCGTCTTATCATAGCAAATCATATACATAGAATCCCTTTAAAAGGTCTACGAGACCTTAAGCATGCATTAAGAAGGGGTCGAGACTAAACCGAGCACATACAAAATTTTTTCGAAAATCAAATATTTTTTTTCAAAGTTACAGAGATCACACGCCCGTGTGGGTAGGCCGTATGCCTCACACGGCATCAGACACACCCGTGTGTCCAAGCCGTGGAAAAACAGGGCATACATACTGACTTGTCCACACTGCCGAAGACACGCCCGTGTGCTTGACCCGTGGGCAACACTGACTTAATTCACACAGCTTGTCACACGCTCGTGTGTCTAGCCCATGTGCGAGTCTAACTTGTTTCGAAATGCAACCTTAAGAGACACGGTCGAGACACACGCCCGTGTGCTCAACTGTGTGGGCAAATATAGGCCATTTGCTAGGCCAATTTGCCACCCAAATTTTGGGTCACACCTACAAGCATCAACCATTCTAAATTCATATCTTAAATGCATCCAAAACTTACATTTTAACCATCATTCCCATCAACCAATTCAAGCATGAATCATACCACTAACAGATCACCAAAACATATCAATATGATCATTCACATAACATCACATATACACCTTATAACTATCATTTTCACATATTCAAAACACATACTAAAATCATTCAACTATCAAGCCATATCACATGGCAAGAACTATACATCTCAAAACATTCCGTAATCACTAGCCTATACATGCCATATACCAAATATACAACTTCCAAAAGTACCAAAATAGATAGTCAATAGTGTGATTGAGTCGCTGACGATCCCCGGATCCGAGCTAGCCTTAATGACACTGTAAAACAGAGAAGGACTTCACACAGTAAGCTTTAAAGCTTAGTAAGTTCGTAATATAATACAAATAGCTCAACATTTCAAATTTAATATGCAAAATTTAACTAATACATAGTTCTATCCTCATCACCATTCAATTTCATCCAAAGCCATTACTCACATTCATACTATATCTCAAAGTTTATGTACAAGCATTTATAATACTTCATAATCTAATCCTCCTTAACTTTCATTTACTTAATCAACCATCTATTTCATACACAAAATAATCAACCACATAGGTTCTGTACGTACCTATTCCATCACATTTTTATTTATCACATATACCACATAATACTCGATGCCATAAATCATTCGATCTTCTTTAACCATACGGTTTACTCGTACATTTAGTGCCAATTACTTAGCCGAAGCTTTAATATCATCGCACACTTAGTGCCTTCACATTAAACCGAATTTCATTCGGTATCGCACACACGGTGCCAACCAATATAGTCGATGATTTCTTTATCTTACACACATAGTGCCATTCCCACTGTATAGATTCTATTTACGCACACTTAGTGCCACATCTCCTCAAACTCACATTTCGCATTTAATAACTCAACAACCACATTTTCATTCATTACATAACATGTGAACATAATACAAACAATTCGTATTATACACGAACTTATCTCGGACGTAGAAGTAACAACAGTAGTCGATCAATCTAGCACTTTATTCTTGCCTCGATCTAAGTCCAAATTTCTCTTTTCTTGATCTATACACATTAAAATTTAACTTTTTCATTCATTAAATCATTCAATTCAATCCAAATACACATATTTAAGGCATTTTACAAAATAGCCCTCACATTTTCACATTTTGACATTTAAGTCCCTATTTCATAAAATCACCAAATACACATAATTTCATTATACACATGTTTAGCTGAATTCTCCCCTAGCTCATATAAGCCCACATATTTCATTTATTTCACACTTTAGTCCTTCAATTTCTCATTTTCACAATTTAGCCCAAAATAGTCAAATTCATTAAAAATTCAAAGACAAAATATGTTAATCTATCACATATCTTTTATATTTCATCATCAACTATCACAAAGCTCAAGCATTCATCAATGGAAAAACTCACAATCTTCATCAAAATCAGAAATTGAGGCATGAGCTTAATAAAATACTAAACAACGATCACAAAAACATAAAAATCACTAAAAACCGAGCTCAAAACATACCTTGATTAATCCAAATTCTAGCTGAACCCTAGCTTAGTTTTTTTCTTTTCTTTTCTTGTGATTTTTGGCCAAAGAAGATGATAATGGCCTCCTTTTCTTATTTGTTTTATTTATTATTTACTTATTTCATGAATTACCAAATTATCCTTAGTAATTTCATTTAAATTTCCATTAACTTAAGCCCATTTTTGTCCATCCATTAAGCATGTGGTCTAATAGCAATATTAGGACTCACATTTAATAAGACATAGCATTTAAGCATTTTTAATAATTAGCACACAGCTTTTTCATTTTATGCGATTAAGTCCTATTTTGCAAATTGACACACAAACAATAAAATTTTCACACAGAATTTTCATACATGCTTAATCATATACTGTAAACACTAAAAATAATATTAAAATATTTTTTTGACCTCAGATTTGTGGTTCCGAAACCACTGTTCCGACTAAGGTCTAAACTGGACTGTTACATGGACTTAGAGGATATCTTGCTAGGGATAGATAAGATGCTTTCGACATTGACAGAGGAAGAGAAGAGGTGTAAAGATCGAAAGGTGTTAACACAATTACATCTGCATTTTTCTAATGGAATTTTGCAGGATGTAATGAAGGAGAAGACCATCATTACATTATGGAAGAGAATGGAACAAATATGTATGTCGAAAATTCTAACCAGCAAGTTGCATATAAAGCAACATCTTTATGCTTATCGTTTGGAGGAAGGTGCGTCTGTGCACAAACACTTAAAAGTGTTTAAAGAAATTCTTTCAAACTTGGAGGTAATGGAGGTTCAATATGATAAGGAAGATCTAGGGTTAATTCTACTTTGTTCGTTGCCCCCGTCTTATTCAACCTTTAGAGACACAATTTTATATAGCCACTAGTCTCTCACAGTTGATAAGGTTTATGATTCTTTGACCTCGTATGGTAAGATGAAGCAACTTGTGGTTAAACTCGACTCTTAGGGAAATGGTCTCATTATTCGTGGAAGACAAGACTAAAATGCTAATAATAATAGTAGAAGGACACAGGAACGGATTCCTCACGGTAAATCTAAGGGTAGATCGAAGTATTCAAACAGAGGTAAAACTTGTAACTTTTGCAAGAAGAAAGGGCACATTAAATTTGAGTGCTATAAACTGCAAAACAATATCAAAAGTGAGGCCGTAAATTAAAAGGGAAAACAATCAAAAAAATCTGGTGAAGCTGATGTTGTAGAAAACTACAACAATAATGAACTTCTAGTCACTTTTGTCAACAATTCTAAACTGAGCGAGGAGTGAATCCTTGATTTGAGTTGCACCTTCCACATGAGTCCCAATCGAGATTGGTTTATAACTTACGAAATAGTTTCTAAAGGTGTTGTTTTGATAGGAAATAATGCTTCGTGTAAAATTGCTATCCCGGTTTCAAAAATATCAAAATTACTAAAAACGAGACAAAGGAACTTACCCAATTAGGCCTTGAAAGCTTCTTTTCTCTCTCCTGGGATTTTCATGTGTTTTTAGGTTGAAGATGAAATAAAATAAGATGATATCTTTTATCATCTTTTTAATTAATTAAGTTTTTTCTATTTCCAATTTAGTCCTTGACCTTTTTCTATAATTCCATGGATGAGTCACCATAAAAATCTACATACTTTTCTGAATGGTCTAATTATCATATAAGGACCTCTAGTTTTGAATTCCATAGCTATTTGATCCTTATAGCTACTAGAATTTAACTTTCGCATTTTATATGATTTAGTCCTTCTCATAATTAGGCACTAAATCAATAAAATTTTTGTGTCGAATTTTTCACACAACACATCTATCATATTATTGACCATATAATAAAATAAAAATAAATTATATTTTGGGTCGAATTTGTGGTCTCGAAACCAGTATTCCGACTTCACTATAAGAATGGACTGTTACAGGTTAGCTGTGAAGACTCGAAAAAATGGATGTTTATGCAAGAGGAGATAAAATCACTCCATAAAAGCAGAACATAGGATCTTGTGAAACTTCTTAAAGGCAAAAAGGATGTTCGTTGTAAATGGGTGTTTAAAAAGAAAGAAGGGACTCTAGGAGTTGAAGAACCCAGATATAAAGCAAGGCTTGTTGCAAAGAATTACAGTCAAATTTTAGGAGTGGACTTTACAAATGTGTTCTCCCTAGCTGTGAAGTATAGTTTGATTTGAGCTTTGCTTGGTATTGTGGTCATGCATGATTTGGAGCTTGAATAGTTAGATGTAAAAACTGCATTTTTGCATGGAGAACTTGAGAAGGATATTTACATGCAACAACTAGAGGGTTTTACAGTCTCAGAAAAACATGACTATGTTTGCTTGCTGAAAAAATCCATTTACGGTTTGAAACTATCACCAAAATAGTAGTACAAAAAGTTTGATTCCTTTATGACTTCTTATGATTTCAAAAGAAGTAGCTTTTACAATTGTATTTACTTTAAGAAAAAAGTGATGGTTCTTTTGTGTATCTACTCCTTTATGTTGATGACATGGCTCGAAAGATAAATGAGAGATAAGAAAGGTCAATGCCCAACTTAGTGAAGAATTTGAGATGAAAGATTTTGGACCAACAAAGAAAATACTTGGTATGGAGATTCTCAGAGATACAAAAACAAGTAAATTGTACCTAAGTCAAAAGGGTATATTGAGAAAGTTCTTTACAGGTTCAATATACAGAGTACTAAGCCTGTTAGTACTCCTTTAGCAACCCATTTCAGACTTTCATCGGCTTTGTCTCGACAATCAAATGATGAGATTGAGTACATGTCACATGTTCCATATTCTAGTGCAGCGGGATCTCTCATGTATGCTATGGTTTGTTCACATCCAGATTTATCATATGCAGCCAGTGCAGTTAGTAGATACATGGCTAATCCCAGTAAAAAACACTGGAAAGTAGTTCAGTGGATTTTAAGATACTTTGGAGGTATTACTGATGTTTGCTTATAGTTAGGAAGAACTAGAGATGGAGTCATTGGGTATGTTGATGCTGATTTTGCTAGAGACCTTGATAGAAGAAGATCTCTTACAGGTTATGTTTTTACAATCAGAGGTTGTGCAATCAGTTGAAAAGCCACTTTGTAAACTACAGTCATTTGTCTACCACAGAAACTGAGTACATGGCGATTACTGAGGCTTGTAAAGAAGCCATTTGGTTGAAGAGACTCATTAGTGAACTCAATGAAGACCTTCAAATCAGTACAGTATTTTGTGACAGTCAAAGTGTAATCTTCCTTACAAAAGATCAAATGTTTCATGAGAGGACAAAGCATATTGATATTCAGTATCATTTTGTTCGTGATATTATTACTCGTGGTGATATTGTTGTGAGCAAAATTAGTACTCATGAAAATCCTATAAATATGATGACTAAGTCACTTCCTATAACCAAGTTTGAGCATTACTTAGACTTGGTTGGTGTTCATTGTTGAAAAATACCTCTTAAGGGATTTCATGGAAGAGGTGGAGAACTTGTCCGTTGAGAGTTCATGGTGAAGAACTTATTTATTGAGAATTCGTGTCAAGGTGGAAATTGTTAGAATTGAATGACCCAAATCCTTGTTAAAATAAAATACAGTGGTAAAATAGAATAAATGTAAAATCCATATAGAACTACATTTATTTTATTTTATTTTAGAATAAGATTTTTCAACTTTATTACACTTCATCTATTTGATATTGATTAGAAGAAGGTGTTTCAACCTTACTACACTCATTCTATTAGAATATGGTTTTACAAGCCTATAAATAGACATAGTCTACTCCTCTTGTAATCATTCAAATTCGACATAGAGAATTATCTTCTCCTCTACACGTCGGTTTTTTTCCAAAAGGGTTTACACATAAAATTTATGTGTTATTTATTTTTCTTTCTTTTGTATTTGAGATATATTATCATTATCGACGTTTTATTTTTTCACATGTTCAATAAATTGCCAATACCAAAAATATTAAAACTATTTTCATATAGTTTTAGTCGCATTCATTTTGCCAGTTCCATATTTTCAACAAAAAATATATAATAATAATAAAACATGAAACCGTTTACACATATGTTGCTGACTCTACCCAAATAAAGCTTGACCAACATTATCTTTAGAACAAAACTGATTCTCAAAAATGAAGAAATTAAAGCTAAAAAAACCTTATAAAAAAACTAAAAAAAGAAAATTAATATTTCTATTCGTTTCCAAGTTCCAACCAAATAAATGTTCTTCATCTCAGGAACAAAGTCCAATTTATTGAAATGAGTTGTTGCTTAACGCTTAATTTTGCTATAAAAACTAATGATATTTATTGAGTGCTTACTACTTAATTTTGCTTATTGTCCTAAACTCAAAATCAATTAAAGTTAGATATTTTCTAAATTTATAATATATATTTTTTAAATTTAGAGAAAAAAAATCATGAATATTTTGCTTGTTAATTTTTTAGAAAAAAATTTTATATTTTTCCATATTGTAAAGTTTAGTTTAGCCTTAGGAAAAAAAATATTACATTCAATTTAATGAAACAAATTATGCTAACAATTTTTTTTAGGGTTCATCGTCAATTATAAATAAGGCCAACAATAAGATATGTCAATAACAGCAGTCACTTGTGCCATCCTAAGAGCTTTTGAATGCTTGGGGTGCTCCTTTTGAGTTGTTGAAGCTTCCAATGACTTACTGTTCTCATTCAGAATATTAGTCCAATTTTGTCAAAGAAGAAATTTTCTTTGGCATAATCATAATAACCTTTAACTATTGATTTTATATATAAAAAAAATAAATAACAAATCCAAGGTATTAGAGAGCAAACATGCAATACATATACATATTACTAATTCGAAATATAGAAATTTGGAACCCTTTTAACCTGGCTTCAGCATCGTCTTTAATTAATTGTATTGGCTTGAACATATGTTTTGATTAACTATACAACCAATCAACTGCAAGATTCTCCATTTGAGTAAATTCTTATGCTTCTTTCTGGCCACATTTGGTATACAGATGTAGCCATGCAATTCTCAAAAGAAGAAACTTCATGTTGCTTAAGCTTAAGGAGAAAATATATAAGAAGCAGTCTACCGTGAATGTAACACTTCAAACCCGGTCTAGATGTTATGGTCGAATCTGGTGATGTCACATGGAATGGAATTTGAAATCAAATTTATCAAGTTAAGACCGGTTCCGTTTATTAGTCTCTATTTATCCCTCGTCAATTTCAAAATTATTTTCTCGTTAATTTGATTCGATTAAAAACATATTATGTAGCAGAAGCTTTTAAAACCGTGATATTTAAAGAAAAGCATTCGCGTTTAGGAAAAACGTTTGTTTTTAATTAAACCAAGTTTTCGTTGAGTTTTGTAGTTTAAAAATCCATGAAAACAGTTAAAATCAAAATAAAGGCAAACAATCCAAAAGTTCCAAATTACATCAAAAATACCTCAAACAAAATAGGAAATAAAAACCATAAATGAATTTAAAGCAGTTCAATAGACATGTGGTCAAGCTGAGTCCTCCGCTGCACCAATCCGTTTAAGACATGCATACAGTCAAACAACAGTTATCAGTCAAATGCAATCTGGGGCTAAGCCCATTACAGATTCTAACACAGTTTAGGCCTTAGTCCATTCAGATACAGTTTCAGATATAAATTAGGGCCTTAGCCCATCTCAAATACAGTATGCATACAGTAACAGAAATTAGTATCCTATCCACCAGCCTCTACACACCAACTCCGACAATCCACATACACCATGTGAGGTTTAAAACACCCACCCAGCCCTACACACAAAGTTGTACTGAATGCGGCACATATTAGTAATATTGTAGCTGAACTGCCAGACAATAGGCACGAAAGCCTTTAAGTACACTTTCTCCAATAATCAATCATCCCACCCCAATGCAGATGTAACTAAACATGCTCAATGCAGACTTACAGAAATACATGCTTACATGCTAAAATTCAATTATCAATCATACATACGGATCAATAAACATGTATAAATTTAACATGCTCCATACATACATTATATACTCAGGTCACACGATTTAGGGTCTAAGTAGCGCTTACCGACCCTACAGTAGGTTCACAGTCGACTTGGGCGACCCGTGCAACCCAAGGAAACATTTTAGCTAAATGGGCCCACACGCCTATGTGCCTTGTTCTTATGGGCCCACATGTCCGCGTGACCCACACGCTCAGATTGGCCTTACCCATATGGATCACACGGCCTGGCCTAGATATCACACACCTGTGTGGCGTGTCTGTATGGGCTCATACGCCCAGTTTGACTTAGCCTGTGTGGCCCACACGGCCACACTCTGGCCATCACACGGTCGTGTCTTGCGCACGGCCTGGCCTTCGTCGATCACACGACCGTGTTGTCGCACACAGGGGACCACACACCCGTGTAGCGTCGACAGTTTACAATTTCGGCTTTTGCCAAATTCTGTTTTTCTGCGTTTCGGGTACACTCCTGGTATCGATTCGCATCAAAAGCAATTCCAACACCACCAGAACCTAAAATTGACACCGAATACCAAGTCAGAATCGGAACAACGTAAAAACTAAGAACCTTTAAAGCCGAAGTGCTCACCTTAGACAAACGATGCTCTACAACACCTAAATCGCTGAAGAATTAAATGCTCATTGTGATTCCCCCTAAACCGACAATAGCAATACCAATTCATCCAGCATTCAGATAATTGTAATGTACTCTCTGCAACAAAATTTATGAGATCAAATTGAGACTAAAAAAAATAGAGCAACTTACAGAATACTCAAAAGCAAATCGATTACCCCCTCCACACTTGGAACAAAAATGCAATAACCAAAAGAAACCCAACCAAGAGAAAAAGGAAAAGGCAGCAAAAGGTTGAGAAGAAGAACTTGAGAATTCGGAAAAATGTCAAAAACAATACAGATCAATTTTCGGCAGGAGAGAAAAGAATTTTCAAAATAAAATCAAAATAACATATTTTGATAACTCCCCACTACCCCACTACATCTCAACCACCTCAGAAGTTTGACTCCACCGAAACTCGTACACGCATCTGAGCAAAAATAATACCCACGCTCGCGCATGAATTCGAACATAGAACCTCCAACACATTAACTCCTTACCACTCGAACCAACAGGCTTATTCTGATATGGAATTACAAGTAATTTAATATAAGCCCACTGAGCAAATATAAGGCTTAAGTCAAAAAAATATCAAAATTTACCAAAGGTAAAGCTTGAACCCAAGACCTCTTACACACAGCCAGAACACTTAACCACTGTAGCAGATGCTTATTTGCGTCATATTTTAACAGAAAAAAATAAGAATTTTGGGGCGTTACAACTCTACCCCCTAAAAGAAAATTTTGGCCTCAAAATTTACCTGATTAGAACAAATGAGGATATTGCTGACGCATCGCATCTTCAAGGTTCCATGTGGCCTCCTCAGTGCTATGATTCCGCTATAGCACCTTCACTGAAGGAATAGACTTCTTCCGAAGAACCTTTACATCCTGATCCAGAATCTAAATCGGCTCCTCCTCGAAGGTCAAATCTGACCTAACCTCAATTTCCTCAACAGGGACAATATGAATAGGATCAGAGCGGTAACACCTCAACATCGAGACATGAAATACATCAAGAATGTGATTTAGCTCTGGAGGTATCTCCAACTGATAAGCGACTGGTCTCACTCGCTTTAGAATTCAGTAAGGCCCAATAAACCTAGGGCTCAATTTGCCCTTGCGACCAAACCTTAGAACCTTCTTCCATAGTGAGACCTTGAGAAACACGCAGTCTCTCATAGAATACTCAATATCATGCCTCTTTAGATCTGCATAAGACTTCTGTCTATTAGAAGCCACCTTCAGACGATCCCGAATCAGTCGAACTTTATCCTCAATCTCAGAAACAAACTCAGGACCCAAAACTCAACGTTCGCTCAACTCTGTCCAACACAAAGGAGTACAACACTTACGACCATCAGAGCCTCGTAAGGTGCCATCTGAATACTCGATTGGAAACTGTTATTGTAGATGAACTCGGCTAACGGCAGATACTCCTCTCAACTGCCTTGAAAATTGATAACACAACTCCTCAACACATCCTCTGGTATCTAAATCATCTCTCAGATTGACCATCGGTCTGAGGATGGAATGCAATACTGAAGTCCAACCTTGAACCCAGAGTCTCGTGTAACTTCTTCCAGAACCGAGACATGAAGCGAAGATATCTGTTAAAAATAATCAACACTGAAACCCCATGCAGTCTCACTATCTCAGAAATGTAGAGCTTCGCCAACTTTTGAAGAGAATAGTCGGTCCTAACTGGAATGAAGTACGTAGACTTAGTCAATCGATCCACGATAACCCAAACAGAATCCTTCTTTGTGGGTGTTAGAGGCAACCCACTAACGAATCCCACCATTATTTGCTCCCACTTTCATAGCGGAATCTTAACTGACTGCTGCAAACCCAAAGGTAACTGATGCTCAGCCTTAACCTGCTGGCATGTCAGACATCATGCCACAAAACCAGTAACCTCCCGTTTCAATCCCGACCACCAGTATAGTTCTCGAAGATCTCGGTACATCTTATTCCCATCGGGATATATAGAATATGGGCTACTATGCACCTCTCTCAAAATAGACTGCCTCAGATCAGTATCATTTGGTACTTAAATCCATCAACGGAAATAGAGTACCCCATCATTATTCAGCCTAAAGTCTATAGTGCTGTCATTCTCAATCTGGCGGAATTGAAGACCCAACGATTCATCATTTAACTGCTTATCCGAATCTGTTCTATCCAAGTCGGCTTAACCTGCAGCTCAACCAACAAACTTCCGTCGTCGAACAAACTAAGTTGAGCGAACATCGCTCTCAGATCAGTCATCACCCTACGGCTCAATTCATCGGCCACCACATTGGCCTTGCCAGGATGGTACTCAATAGTATAGTCACAGTCCTTAAGCAGCTCAATCTATCTACACTGCCTAAGATTCAACTCTTTCTAAGTCAGAAGGTACTTGAGGCTTTTGTGATCAGTGTAGATAATACACCTCTCACCGTACAGATAGTGCTTCTAGATTTTCAAAGCAAAAACCACGACAGCCAATTCCAAATCATGCATCGGATAGTTTGCCTCATGCGTCTTGAGCTGACGAAACGCGTATGCCACAACCTTACCATCTTGTATCAGAACACAACCCAAACCCACATGTAACATGTCACTGTAAACCACAAACTCATTCCTAGTTTTAGGCTGTATTAGAACAAAAGCCTCAGTCATAACAGTCTTGAGCTTCTCGAAGCTCTTCTGCTGCACATCAGTCCAGACAAACAGAACACCCTTACATAGCAGCTTAGTTAAGGACGCTAAAATCAATGAGAAACCTTCCAAAAATTACCGATAATAACTAGCCAAACCTAGAAAACTGCGAATCTCAGACACATTCTTAGGCTATTTCCAATCTAGTACAGCCTCAACCTTCCTAGGATCGACTCGGATCCCCTCAGTAGACACTACGTGCCCTAGAAAAGTCACTTCATGAAGCCAAAACTCACACTTACTGGATTTAGCATACAGTTGCTTCTCACATAAAATCTAAAGCACAACTTTAAGATCCTCATCATGCTCATCTTCAGTTTTAGAGTATACCAGAATGTCGTTGATGAAGGCCACAACGAGCTGATCTAGATAGGGCTAAAACACTCGATTCATCAGATCCATGAATGCAGCCGGAGTATTAGTTAACCCGAAAGGCATGACTAGGAACTCGTAATGTCCATAACGAGTCCTAAATGTCATCTTATGCACATCCACCTCTTTAACCCTCAACTGGTGATACCCTAAACAAAGATCGATCTTAGAGAACATGGAAGCCCCTCAGAACTGATCAGATAAGTCGTCGATCCTCGAAAGTGGATACTTATTCTTAATGGTCAGCTTGTTCAACTACTAATAATCAATGCACATCCTCATGGTCCCATCCTTCTTCATAACAAACAAAACTGGTACTCCCCACGGAGACATACTAGGACGAACGAAACCATGGTCCAAAAGTTCCTGCAGTTGAGCCTTAAGCTCTGTAAGCTCCTTTGGTGCCATACGGTAGAGAGCGATAGACACCGAAGCTGTACCCAGAAGAAGCTCGACCCCAAACTCAACCTCTCGATTCGGAGGCAATCTCGGTAGCTCCTTAGAAAAGACGTCCGAAAAATCCCTTACAGTTCTGATATCCTTTACAGTAAAGTTCCCAGAAATAGAAACACTGATATAGGCCAAGAATACCTTACATCCCTTACGAACCAGTTTCTCAACCACCAGTGCAGAGATCACACTAGTCAAATTATTCCGACGTTTTCCAATCATGACTACCTCATCATCCTCCTTAATTCTCAAGATGACCCTCTTGGTCACACAGTCCAGACTAATACGGTGCTCGACCAACTAGTCCACACTCAGAATCAGGTCGAACTCCCCAAAAGGAAGCTCCATCAGATTAGCCAAAAATACCGACCCTTAAACCTCTAAGGGAATATCTATATACAATTTGCTAACCCGAATTAATTGCCCCAGTGGACTCACTACAGTCACTTCACTAGAAGTACTCTCAACCAAAATTCCCAAGTGTTAGCTACATAGGAATGTGTAGAACCTATGTCTATAAGAGCAAAATAAGGTACATCATAAATTAAGAACGTACCGGTAATGATGTTTAGAGTATCTCTATCCTCTCGGCGGCTAGCAGCATAAACAAGAGCAAGCTGCCTCGCCTCAGTCTATCCAGCACCTCTGCCCGGTGCTTTCTGTCCATGACCCATACTGTTACCACCCCTAGCCTAACCACGGCCCCTCGGTGGCTGCTGAACTACCCTCTGTGGCTGCACAGTACCTAAACCCGAAGCTTGCACCGGATCGACCCTCAGCGGACACTCCCAAATGCGATGCTCTAATGACTAACACCTCAAACACGCCCCAGTCCTCCTCCAACACTCGCCCTGATGGCATCTACCACAATCTCTACACGGCTGCAATCTAGTAGGAGCAACATGGGGCCCAGCTCTAACCGGCCTATCAGTCCTAACCTTTTCTTAAGCCTTTATACCGAACTCGAGAGCTTTGAATCCCTCTTGTTCTTACCCCTCTCACAATCTCTGTTTGTCTCTCAGCACGCTTAACCTCTTCAGCAATCTTCGCCTTCTCTACCAGAATGGAGAACTCTCGCTCCCTTTGCAGAGCTATCAGTACCCTCAGATTATCCCTAAGTTCGTTCTCAAAATGGACACATCTCTCATATTCAGACGCCACCATACCTTGCGCATAGCGGCTCAATCTTAAAAATTCGGCCTCATACTCGGCCTCTGAGTGGTCTCCCTAAGTGAGGTTCAGAAACTCATACCTACGAACACCGATGTAACTTGCTCCACATACTTTCCTTGGAAGGCAGACTTAAAAAACTCCCAAGACAGACGATCGGGCTGAGTGCCCTCCTTAATGGTTAGCCACCACTAATAGGCCTCATCGAGAAACAACGAGACTGCACCCTTCAATTTCTACTTAGAGGTACAGTCTAAATCATCCATTATCCTCTCAGTAGCCTCCATCTAGTACTCAGCCACATTAGGGGCGACTCTAGTGACACCTCTAAAATGTTCAGCTCCATTAGACCGGAGTCATTCCATAACCGACCCTCGACCTCCAGATCCAGTATTGGGTCCAGCGACCCTCTCCAGTATTCTTAACATAGCCTGGGACAATACGTCTTCCCCAGCCATGCAATCTTGAGACCCAGTCTCAATAGCAGGTGACATTGACATCTCATTCGTATCTAAGTTCGAAATGCTACCCAGTCAACTCGAGGCCCCCTATGGCATCTACCTCGGCCTTTAGTACCACGTCCACGAATACCTAGTGCTCTCATTTCTATTCGAATTTATCTGTATTATGAATTTTATAAATCAGTTACAGTTTCAGTATTTATTAACAGATGTTTTATGTAAAGCCGTATCATAAAATCAGAGTTTGTTTTTCGCAAGTACAATCTCTATCAGTTTCAGTTTCACTACAATTTTAGTGTACACTAACTAGAGTGTTTTCAGAATAGACTATCTATAATATCATAATAGTTTGTTAGAATACTTACAGGATCGGTACCAGAGATTTGGTGTACCACATTCTCAATCAAATCATTTCAAATCATTTAAAAATTAGTTTTTAAAAACCAAGTTTTAAAACCCAAAATCCATAGCCGAGTTTTTCAACCTGACTCTGATACCACTAAATGTAACACCCCAAACCCGGCCTAAATGTTATGGCCGAATCTGGCGATGTCACATGGAATGGGATTTAAAATCGAATTGATTAAGTTAAGACCGGTTCTGTTTATTAGCTTCTATTTATCCCTCGTCAATTTCAAAATTATTTTCTCGTTAATTTAATTCATTTAAAAACATATTCTGTAGCGAAGCTTTTAAAATCGTGATATTTCAAGAAAATCGTTCGCGTTTAGAAAAAATATTGTTTTTAATTAAACCGAGTTTTCATTGAGTTTTGCAGTTTAAAAATCCATAAAACAGTTAAAATCCAAAATAAAGGCAAACAGTCCAAAAGTCCCAAATTACATCAAAAATACCTCAAACAAAATAGGAAATAAAAACCATAAATGAATTTAAAACAGTTCAATAGACATGTGGTTACCACTGAGTCCTCTGCCGCACTGATCCGTCTAAGTTTGGGGATTACCTATACGGATAAAACAGAAAAGGGTAAGTTTACGTAAACTCAGTGTGTAATCCTCACAGAAGACATGCATACAATCAAACAACAGTTATCAGTCAAATGCAGTCTGGGCCTAAGCCCATTACAGATTCTGACGCAGTTTAGGCCTTAGCCCATTCAGATACAGTTTCAGATATAAATTAGGGCCTTAGCCCATCTTAAATACAGTATGCATACAGTAACAAAAATCAGTATCCTACCCACTAGTCTCTACACACCATCTCTGACGATCCCTACACACCATGTGGGGTTTAAAACACCCACCCAACCCTACACACCAAGTCGTAGCGAATGCGGCACATATTAGTAATATTGCAGCTGAGCTGCCAGATAATAAGCATGAAAGCTTTTCAATACACTTTCTCCAATAATCAATCATCCCACCCCAATGCAGATGTAATTAAACATGCTTAATACAGACACACAGAAATACATGCTTACATGCTAAAATTCAGTTCTCAGTCATACATACGGATCAGTAAACATGCATAAATTTAACATGCTCCATACATACATTATATACTCAGGTCATACAATTTAGGGTCTAAGTAGCACTTACCGACCCTACAGTAGGTTCACAGTCGACTTGGGTAACCCGTGAAACCCTAAGAAACATTTTAGCTAAATGGGCCCACATGCCCATGTGGCTTGTCCGTGTGGGCCTATACGCCCGTGTAGATCACACGGCTTGGATCAAATATCACATGCCCGTGTGGCGTGTCCATGTGGGCCCACACGCCCAATTCATTTTAGCCCGTGTGGCCCATATAGCCACACCCCGGCCATCACACGACTGTGTTGTCGTACACGGCCTTCGACACAGGCGATACACGCCCATGTGGAATCAACAATTTGCAAATTTAGCTTTCACCAAATTTCATTTTTCTGCATTTCGAGTACACACCTGGTATTGATTCGCAACAAAAGCAATTCCAACACCACCAGAACCTAAAATTGACACCGAATACCAAGTCAGAATCAGAACAACGCAAAAACTAAGAACCCCTAAAGCCGAAGTGCTCACCTTAGACGAACGATGCTCTATAACACCTAAATCGCTAAAGAATTAAATGCTCCTTGTGGTTCCCCCTAAACCAACAACAGTAATACCAATTAATTTAGCATTCAGATAATTGTAATGTACTCTCCACAACAAAATTTATGAGATCGAATTGAGACTAACAAAAATAGAGCTACTTACGGAATACCCAAAAGCAGATCAATTACCCCCTCCACACTTCGAACAAAAGTGCAATAACCAAAAGAAACCCAACCAAGAGAAAAAGGAAAGGGCAGCAAAATGTTGAGAAGAAGAACTTGAGAATTTGGAAAAATGTCAAAAATAATGCACAGCAATTTTCGGTAGGAGAGAGAAGAATTTTAAAAATAACATATTTTGATAACTCTCCACTACCCCACTACATCTCAACCACCTCAGAAGTTTGACCCCACTGAAACTCTTACACGCATCTGAGCAAAAATAATACGCACGCTTGTGCCTGGATTTGAACATAGAACCTCCAACACACTAACTCCTTACCACTCGAACCAGCAAACTCATTCTGATATAGAATTACAAGTAATTTAATATAAGCCCACTGAGCAAGTATAAGGCTTAAGTTAGAAAAATACCAAAATTTACCAAAGGTAAGGCTTGAACCCTAGACCTCTCACACACACCCAGAACATTTAACCACTGCAACAGATACTTTTTTGTGTCATATTTTAAGAGAAACAAAAATAAGAATTTTGGGGCGTTACAGTGAAATTTTAAGACGTCTAAAATGTCTTGTAAATAACAACGTGATTTCCTGACCAAAAGAGTCAGTTTCTCTTTTACGCTTGATTGCTGCCACCATAGTCCAAGCATCTGACATCTCAACAAATAAACTTCAGACATACATAATTTTTAACAATAGAATTATAAATTTATCATCTCAATATATCAATAAAACATAATAAAACTAACAAAATAAGTGTTAAAGAAAAATAAGTCATAAGTAAATTTCTGATAACAATTTTAAAGCATGAAGTGGTAATATAGTGAAGTAAGGAATTAGTAAATTAAGTAAACATACTGAATAACCTCTTGATTTAAATGATTCGTTTATGAAATAATATTAGGAATATTGTTACTACAATGGCCTAGTTTCCAGTGTTATCAGAAAATGCGGTTTCGAGACTTCGTTTTTGTAAACCGCGTTTGTAAATATTAAATAGAGATAATTACGGAGCTATTGTATTGATGAATTGAATTTTGAATAAGTAATTTAATCGAACTAGTGAATGATTAAAGTTCAATGACTAAATTATAAAATTTTAATTACTATAAATTTTTAATTCTAGAATGGCTTTCAGGATTTTGCAATTTCCCAAAAGTCTAAAACAACAATTACACCATGAAAAATCAGTAGATAGTTAACAGTCATGCATGTGGTTTAATTTAAGTAATTTAAGAATTTATTTAGTTCAAATATTATTAATTAAAACTAATTAAACATTAATTTATGTATAAAATAAAGAAATGGGTGGAAAGTAAGAGAAGACATATCCTCTCTTCTTCCTTACCAAAACCGTCCACCATTTTTGAGCTAATCGACCTTGAAGCTTTAAGTTTAGGCTATAAATTGGTATGTTCATTTAAGTCTTTTTCTTATAATTTTTATAGATTTGAGATCATGGGAGCTTGATCTAACTAGCCCATATACTAATTTGTAAAACTATTAAAATTTAGAAAGTTTTCATTGTTGAGAATTGAATGAAATTGGTGTGAAAATGATAGATTTTAAGCTTAAATTATGAAAATGACTAAATTGTAAAGCTTGATTATGAGTTTTGTACATTAATGATTGAATTGAATAAAATACAAAAATGTTAAGAAATTTCAGTAGGAATAGAAAATAGAAGGTCCCTAATGAGTAAATGTGAAATCGAATTTTAATTCGAAGGTTCAAATCAAAAGTTATGCTTGTCCCGGTTTTAGGGACTAAATTGAATAAAATAGAAATTTCTTAATTGATTGATATTTGATAGTTGACATGAAATTGAATTGAAACATGTTGAATTATATGATAAACTGATGAGTTGATGAATTATTTGATATGATAAAATATGATTCGGACTGTTTATAATAAATTAGAAATTTAGTACCCTATTAGTTGTTCAAACCGAGTTGAATATATGATCTGTTGTAATTTGATACCTCAAATTACACTCTCCACTACATTTGAAGAACTTGTTCTCAAGAATTTAGGTGTCTTTTACATATAAATTTTTTTAGCTTTAGTTTTATCGTTAATAAACTGTTTTTTGTTAGTTTTATGTTATTTTTTAGACCCCAGTTGGCCAAATGCGCCATAGGGAACCTAACAAGTTGATTGAGTGTTGTAGAGAGTTGATAATGGCCCGAACATAAAGAAAGTATCACTCCGAATGGGGGTATCGCGATACCGAAGCATAGAAGTTGTGATACCCCTAACAATGTTGAAATAAAGAGAATTAAGACTAGCTCCAGTGATATCACGATTCCAAGGATGGGCATCTCCATATCGAGACACCTTAGGACCCCCCATTGTAAGACTATCGTGGACATCATGATACCACTATCATGTAGAGACAAAAGATTACTACAAGAGTAGTTCTTATCCAACTTTAGCACCAATCAAAATTAGATATTTAGGGGCATTTTAGTCACAAAAATTAGGTCTGTAATTTGTTTAAAAGGCCAAATTTTGGCTGAAGAAAAAGGAGAACACTTACATTTTTTACATTTCCTCTCATCTTTTAAGGTTGTAGTTGTCTTCTAAAAGTTCCTAGGGTTTAGTTTTGAAACTTTTCTGGTTTTCTTTAGTGTTAACGGTAGTTAATTAAGTTAGTTGTTACTGTAGCTTAGTTTTATTTATTTGTTTAGTGCTTCAAACTCTTTTGTATTTTCAATTTAAACCTTAGCTTTAATATAACTTAGCTTTGTTTTAGTTTCTTTGATAAAATCCCATCTTTTGTGTTTTTTTCTTTACCATTATTGTTATCATTGTTATTTTCTTTAAGATTTTTCAAGAAAAGCCTAAGCTTTTCTCAACTCTCTATTGTGTTTACTTTGATGCACATTTTTCTTGAATGTTGAGTAATGCTTGTTTGAATATGCTGATGAGTAACTAAAATCTGAGGTGGTTGGTTGATAAAAATGTTTTCTAATTAATTTTTGGTTCAGGGACTGAATCGTAAAACTAGATTAAATCAAATAAACTTCAAAAATTTAGAATTGACGCCGCTTCTTATCTTCACATGTCGATCTACATGGAAAACTTTCACTCTTATGGAGGAGTTGATGGATCAGCTTCATAGAGTGACGCTCTTACGGGGAACCTAGTTGTTTTTTTTCTCTTTTGATTTTTGTTCTCTTAAGGGGTCGACCATCGCATGTCTAGGTTTTAAGATTACATCTTCTTTTGCATCAGTACTCTAAGACTTCTAAGATATCCTTTTTCGAGATCCTCCTTTTCATGCCCCTCCCAATAGGGAACGCCATGCCTTTTCTACAAATTGTTCCAGATACCCTTTCTTTATAGCCTCCTAAATGGCATCCCTTAAGCTAAAGCAACCATCAGTAGCATGACCTATATTGTTGTGATATAGGCATTCTACTGTGGATTACCTCTTCCAAGGATCAAACTACACAAATGACAAAGTTCCTAATATTTCTATGTTTTTGCTAAGAATTTCCCATTTTTGGGTGTTTAGATGGGTATAATGGCAAAAAGGAATGGGTACGCCTTTTAGATGTTTTAGGCGACAATAGTTGCGATGCCCCATCACGACTTTGTCCTTTCTCCACTAGGCAAAGCGATAGTTAAAGTGTTCTTTTAGATCAATGTTGCATTGCTGCCTTAGGGACTGTCTTTGGTCCTCGAACCTATTTTCTTCTTCTTCTTCCCTAGACTACTTACTCCTTCAAGTCTCTTCTTGGGTGTATTCCTGGAGCTAAGACCAACAAAACTAGTTTTGCGCTTTATACTTCCGATACTGTTTTACAGTCGATCAATAGTCATCTTCCTCTTCGAGACTATGCCCATATTTTTCTTTTTGTTGGATCAAAAGACCAAATAAAAAAGGATGAGAAAATCCCTCATTCCTCAAACCAATTTCAGTATGGGTTATGGAGAGTGCTCTGACCTTCTTGCTTTTAATGGTTATAGCCTTTAGAGGGTAGAGGCATAACTTTTTGCTAGGTTCTCAAAAATGACACCAATTGTTACAACACAAAGGTTGGGTTTGACTTGTTACAAAGGTTCACACTGTACGGGGCATGGAGAGTAGCTAAACTTAGAGCTAAACTTAGAGCAGCTAAATTACAATTGTAATTTGTAAAAGTCAAACTTCTAATAGAACATTGTTTCAACACCAAATTCATGATTGATCTTTATTGGACTTGCATAAAATAAATAAGTAGGCATAAAGGACATCAACTAAATTAAGTTAAACATGTAGGTGTAAATGTAATAAAACATTGCATATATATATATATATATATATATATATGATAGTGTTAATTTACAAAAGTAAGATGAACCAAAACCAAAACCAAAACCAAAACCATAATTATGCTCCTGAATTTGATTAAGATGAGCAAGGTGGAGAAACATTCCCTCGATAAGATAATCTAACATTAGCACATGAAGCTTTCGCAATATCTTCTTGTTCTTCTTGGGGTCTTAAAGCTACGTCTTGCAAGAAAATTCCTCGACAAGGAAAGCTTTTGCTACAATCAAACTTCATGGCTACTATAGACGCACTTGTTCCTCTTATGTTTTTGTAAAGAACATTGCTCACTCGCACCGCAGACACCTGATCAGCATTCATATAATTTATATAAATCTGATCGAAGGTGAAAGAAAGGAGTTAACTGATAATGAAGGCCTGGGTTTTTACCTGTTTGGGGCATGGTTTTTGTTGATCACAATAGTTCTGATCAATAATTATGGGATTGCTGACGTTGTACATCACAATATTTTGGAATCTGATGTTTCTGGCATACCCTGATCCTCCCTAACAACAACACAAGTCACACCTAGTTATCACTACTGTCATCTGAAATTTGAAACCATATATAACATATACAAATGCAATTTAATTTATGACAACAAAGATGGTACGCACTTAAAAGAAAGCTCTTACCTGCCAAGTCTTTATTCTCACTCCGTTGGTGGTTCCTGAAAGTATTGTATTATTCACTAATACATTGGACACATAAGCTGCAGATTTTCTAGCTCCTAAGCTCCCAATGCTGCAAACAGTAACAAATTATTGGTAAATTTACTCATGGAAGTAGAATGAGTTATTTAGGTTAAAGTTTGTGTTGATTTCCCACCTGATTCCATGGCCTGGTCCACAAGTTATACCGGTGGCGCGAACGTTTTTGGAGCCGCTGACTATAGAGATGCAATCATCACCTTCAATGCAATTGAATGGAGTAGTTAGATAAATTGAGCAGCATAGCATAGACATCGGGATATTCAGATGTCCCGGATTGTTTAAATTAACTAGTGTTTGATTACCTGTTCCGATGACACAGTTGTTTATGTTAATATTCTGGGTTTCAGTCACATGAATTCCATCAGTGTTGGGGCTGTGTCCAGGTGCCTTCACCAAAAGATTAAAGGCTTTTACATTCACACATTTTCTAAATGAAAGATGCATTTGTTGTGCATTTTTTATCAGTAGGCTTGCCACTATGAGGTTATTGCATTCATTGAAGGTCACAGCCTGCAAATACAAGTCATAAATCATAATACATACAATCATATAGTTGAGGCAAAAAAAAAAAAAAAAAAAAAAAAAAAAGGCCTAAGAAAGGAGAAAGGATGTGTCAACTCACTGTTGGCGCTTCCTTGCAGGGCTGCAAAATGACGGAACAGATGAATAGCATAGAATTAGCCTTTATTTACTTTTTATTATTAATGCCAAAAGATAAAAAAGCTAATTTGAAATTCATGTCATACGAGGGCTTTGTTGATTTTGCAGGAGTTTTCCCACCATGTTCTGCCATTTCCATTGATAATGCCTCCACCTTCGACTCTTAAATTTTGAACTTTATCAAAGTAAAGCCATCGTCCTTCATATCTTTCGTAATCCGAGTGATTCACAGTGGCTTTAATTGTTCCCTGGATCTACCATATTAAATAAAATAACAATTAACTTGATTTATTCCAATAAACAATTCAGCATAATGTGCAAATACTCACATTCAATGAAATGGCAGATTTGCAGGGTCCAGAGAAATCAATTGGCTTAAGATGATAAACTTTTTTCCTAGGGACAACCAGAGTGGCTCCTTGAGAAGAACAAGCATACTTCCAAGCTTTCTTAAATGCCTAGACAAATGTCAACCAACACAATATTAAAAACAGAAATTGGAGTAATATAATCCTTTGTTTCTTATGAACAGGGCACCTGAGAATCGTCTCTTCCATTAGCTTTAGCTCCAAAAGCATCTACATTCACTATTTTGGGAGCACTCGTTCGAATTTCAATGTTATAGTTGAACAGGTCTGCAGAGTTCAGAGTAGAGTAGTTTGGTTTGTTAGAAACGCCAAAGGTGTGAAAATATGGATGATAGGGTTTCGGGTGTAATGGATGCTCTCTGTAACTGCCTAGACAGGAGGACAAAGACAAAGAGAATAATGTAATGAAGAGTGAGAGACAATGGGGTTTTAGGAACATTCTGAGCTTTGCTTTTAGCAAAGACACTGTTGGATTGAATATGCTTTAATGGTGGAGTGCATATGTATTTCTAGTAAAGCATGGGGGAAATGATATGGATGTTCAAACATATATAAACTATAGAGATAGACAGCTCTGGCTCTGGAACTGATTGTGGAGAAGCAATGGCAATTTAGGCCTTAGCCGGAGAACGGTGATGAAGTCAAAGAAGGTATGGGAATTCAACAAAGTTTATATTTCCACTTTCTTTATTCACATTTCTTCCATTAAGTTGCAGGCGGAGCTAATTACTTTGTGCTTGTTTGCCAACCTACACTATACCATACATTTCTTCAACTCAATTCAGGGAACGTCAAACGTTTGATTCTACCACAATGCGTTTCAATAATCAATGTGGTTTCAAATCACGTTTTAAGTCAATTTTCTTTAGTATATATGATTTTTTTATAAATTAATAGTTCTCATTTAACAATTTTAATAGATTTAAATATGAGGTTTTTTTTATGATAAACTGAAAATAAGTGGCGAAAAAATAGTAGTTCTTATCTACTTTTTATAGATAAATTCTATTAGATTATTTTTATTAAAGATCCAATATCATAAAAATTGAAAATATTAATTTCCAATGGATTGTAAAAGTGATAATAAATTTAAATTTAAGTGTTGTTGGGTAAACTAAAAAAATTTAAGTATCGAATTTAAATTTTAAAAGTATTTGATATATCACTTAAAATTAATTATGGAATACAATTAAATTATTTGATAAATATAAATTTAAAATTTAAAAAAAATTATATTCTACATTTTATCTTTAATTTTTAAATATTTCACCTTACTTAATTTGCCTTTTCACTTTCATTCATGCAGAAGCTTTGATTATTGATATTTTTATAATAAAAAAATTGTTGACTATGTTATCTTTAAATAAATTTTAAAAATATCTTTTTAAAACATTTAAATTTATTTTATTTATAATTTTTAAATATATATGAGAAAATATTTAATAAATTATCTGTAAAAATAAGAGATTGACAAATATTTTATAAGAATCTAATAAAATATTAAAAAAAGATGTATGTGACAATTTTTTAAAATGGCTTGTAAAAATAATACTCGATGAATATATCACAAACTAATCCGTAATATATATATATACTATCAATGTACTGTGAATGAGATTAACTTGTAGCAGCTACATCATTCAAATGAGTAAAATTAATCATAATTTATTTTAACCAAATCTAAATGAAATTTAAGATAATCCTGAATAAAATTAATATCAATTAATTAGTATGGTCTCTGGCTATGTTAGGAGAATTGGGTGTAGATTTTAAATTAATAGATGAGTTAGGAACTAGACTAATGGATAAATAAAAAATTAACATCAACCCATTTTAATCATCTAAGTTTTTATTGTTGAATTTTTTTCTTTTTAGAAGCAATACACCAAATCACAACCCTTAATTAAAGATGGAACAAAATTCCAAAGGTTGAGATTTTGTTGTTGTAATTGGGGTCGAACTTTTTTAACACTACTTTGTTTGATTGTTAGGTGTTTGACTTGGATAAAATTTCTTAATGGAAATTACTTTAGAGATTGAATAATGATCCTTTTGAAGGGACAAATGAAGAAGTAATATATTTGTAGAAGGTAGTTGTAACATTCCTAACACGAAGAAACATTATTATTTCGAGATTTGTATATGTTAGAAATTATGAAATAAATAAAATAATAATTATGTGTGATTAGTAGAGAAGGTAGTTGGATACCATAGAAAATTAAAAAGAATTTAATTTGAGGCATTGACTAAATTGTAATAGTGTGAAAAATGTTGGGGCAAAAGTGTGAGAATTAAAAATAAGAATGATTAAATTGAAGTGAAGTGATAAAGAGGAAGGACTAGAAGTGTAACTAAATCATTAAGAGTTTATGAAGCAAAGATGGAATTTTAGAGATTGATAAAGGGTAAAACATTCTTTTCCAAAATTTAGAAAACAAACTTATATATTTGTTGGAAATTGAGAATAAAGTTGTGGCTATTAAACTTGAAATGATGATGGATAGATTTTATTTCTTTATTTATTAAGTTAAATAGATAGTTAAGGAGAAAGATGTAGATATATACCCCTTTTTTATATATATTCTCTCCATTTTCACCTTACTCTCATTTCTCTTTGAAGTTATTTTTTTTTTTTTCATTTTAGTTTTTTCCATCATTTCTAGCCATCTCAAGCTCAAAAAGTTCAAATATTTCATGATTTAGTGAAATCAATAGAGCAATCTCATTGAAAGCTATGTTTCTTGTTTACATTGGAGGAAAGAGAAAAGTGAAGTTAGGGATTTGGGTAATAGTTCAAGGTAAGGACGATGAGTTTCTTTAAGGATTTCATGTTTATTTCATTAAAAGTGCATGGAAGTTATATGTGATTATTGTTTTGATATTAAATCTTGTATATGTATGATATGTTAATAAAGAGAAAGAGAAGAGAGGTGATCAACAAGGTCTTGATAAGGGAAAAGAAGTAGGAAAAGAGTGCAGAAAGAAGAAAGAACTCATCCAAACACTTGATTGTAACTACGTCAAGAATTTTATTTTACCTAACTTAACCTAAGTGTAAGTCATATTAAAATGGTTATATGATTTTTTGTATATGAATATGTTAATTTAATATATATACATATAAGTTGATGAATGAGTAGTGAAAATATGAATTGGATTTTAATTACAAAATGAATAGATTTGGTATATTGAAATTATAATAAGAAGGGACGAAATTGTATAGGTGTGAAGTTTAAATTATCTTTAATTATTGAGTAAATGTAGTGAATTTAACGTATGAACGCCCATTTTGACAAGATATGTACTAGTAGGATATAGATAGCATGTCATTAGGAAATTTCTTTGCGCGCTAGCGATGATGACACTTCAGTGCAATTCATTGATTTTACACTTTGGTGCTAGTGACAATGACACTTCGATGCAATTCGTTAATTTTTACACTTTGGTGTAAGATAGTGTATGCACATTTGTGCAATTGATTCAATGTTCAATTCGCATATCCTATGTGTTCTATTGAATCTACAATTGGGATAATAATTTAAAGGTAAGTGGTCATAACAATGAATTGGTAAGTGATTTATAGAATATTAATTTAAGAATTCACTATAGTTACTTTATATATAATTTTATTGAATATTATTATCAACCAGCTATTTAAATGTTAATGTTGGTTGTTTTAAATGGTAAGTTTAATTCTTGATGTATTTACTAAGTTTTTTGATACAAGGACGAGTGCGAAACAGGATCGTAATTTTGTCTAAGTTGCGGATTTGACTTAAGGCTCTAGACATTCGGAAAGAAACTTGGATTTTGACACAACCTGAAACGCAAATCAGTCCAAGTCAAATAAAAAAAAATTAAAGAAAGCAATTAAAATAAGTAACTAGATAAACAAAATAGAACAATAAAGAAGATAGATGGAAAAAATAGAACATGGTGTGTAAAAGTCCTAAGGAACCTTGGAAATAAAAAGAATCCACAACCCCCTTCAAGTGGCTCTAATTTCTTCTCCAATAAATAAAACTTGGCAAAAAAAAACAGTTTGAAAATTATTCCCACAATCTGAAAAGATTTTTAAAAACTCTTTTAAAAGAAAACTCAAGAAAAATTCTTGAAAAGAAAAACTCAAAGAAAATATATTAACTCAAAAGAGAAGTTGTTGAATAATAATAAATTAATTGAAAGCCTAATATAGACTAGCTAAATAAATCTAAATAAAACTCTTAAATATACTAGAACTCTAATTAACCTAGACAAGAATTAGTTTTTTAACCAAACATTTTTGTTGACATAAAACTCCTAAATAACTTAAAATACTTAATAATTATTAATAATAACTGATAAATACAATATTTGGATCATATATAATAAAAATTAAGCCTAAAACCCAAACCCAATATGATTTAAACTCGAATTAAAAACCCGAAACTCTTAATTTCCATAATAATCCCGTCTAGAAATTCTACTTGCATAGTCTTCACTAACATGGTCATAACTTGAGTTCCAAAACTCAAAATCGATTTATTCAAAATGTGTTTTGAAGCTAAGAAATAGATCTTCAAACTCTATGAAAACATCTTAATACTTAAATGCCTAGATCCTATCCAAAAATTTGTCACAAGTTGACTAATCTTTCAGCTTGAAAATTGACTGCTTGGTTGAATTGACTTTAATACATTTCACCCATTTCGTGCATGTATCATTCCTTGTTTCCTTAAAAAGATTCAATCTCACATACTCGTTTTGATTGAATCTTGGTTTGATTTGCTTAACCTTTGGCCTTGTTGTTGGGCCTTGAGGTAATGTAAGCTCATCACATCCATGGGCCTAAAATTGGGCCTTGAGACTCGTATCACTTTTATAAGCTTAACATGTTATTTTTCAACGCGTAGGTAAAGACTTGAGTTGAATATCTAAAGTGAAAATATCATCTCAACTCATCACATCTCAAAGCTTGGAAGAGGGTATGATTTTGATACTTTGGTTATAGATTATGGCATGTACATAATTAATGCAAAGCATATAGACAAGATTTCTAATGAAAATAATTAAAAAATCTTGATCATTTTGTTAACCTTACAAACTTAGTTAAATCTTGATTGGGTTATATGATGTTTTGATTAAGCCTTATATTTTGTAATGTTTAGAAGTGATATAAAATGCTTGATGATAATTTAGACTTGGTTTTTGATGTTTCAGACATGTTTTGGGTAATCTGTCCTCAATGTCGCGACATTGGACTTGTAATTAGAGTAATCTTTCCTTGGTGTCGCGACATCAAAAGATTAGTGTCATGACATCAGTTAGTGGCACGATACTTGTCACACCCTATATTTTTATTTATTATTTCGTCAATTATTGAATAAGCTAGTAAGTGGTCAAGTGGTAAAATGCTTAATTAAATTCCAAGATCCTAGGTTCAATTTCCATCATCCACATATATTTTTTTAATTTTTGTCATCAAAATTGATGGTCAAACCCCCTCAGCCATCCACCTCACTTGTCTTATAGGCAAGGATTCCTTTCCTTTTCTTTCAGTCAACTTATCATGTATAGCCCCCTTTTCACTCCCATGATTGATATTTTGTCCCTTTGTCCCCCCTATTGCCATTTTTCTCCCCCTTACCATACCTTGGACTGCCATGCACCTAGACACCCCTAAACTTTCATTTTTATTTTTATTCTCCTTCTCTCATCCTTTTTCTCTCTTTTCCTCCTCCTTCAACCACCATCATTTTTTTTTACCACCACACCACCACCGTTGGCCACCACTTCTTCACCAAATCACCACCACATCACCACCAAAACTTCCCCTCTCTTACACGCCTCCTTCTCTCTCACCGTCATCATAATGCCATCGTACCATCATCGTGCCATTGTCGCGCCACCTCCGTTTTTCCATTTTTCTCCATTTCTCTCTCTTTTCATCTATTTGTTGGTAATGGAATTTTTATTCATTTCAACATCTACAAATCGATTAGAAAAGAATTTTTTTATATTCTTTTACTAATCCATTCTTTTTTATTGTGCTATATTGTTAGCCATCGTTCCTCCTCCATAAATCAAACAACTATGGAATCAATGACTCTTCTAATTTTTGAAACTATCGTAAGTAAACTTTGATGTTTTGATATGAATCTTTTCCTTCCATTTCTTAAGGTCAAAACTAATGATATTTTTTACACACTTGTGAAGCGCTCTTCTTCGTACCGATCGATTTCGTATTCTTGCCTTAGGAAAAAGTACTCCTATTTGGAAGATAGATAAGTAAGTCTCCTCAATTGATTTTCATAATGAGACTTCAATGGATTGTTTTAAAAGTTTTAACATATTATTAATTTTTTAATAAAAGGATTTAAGACCGGATTTCTTTCCTTGGAGTTGGACTTGTATTTGGAATCAAGTTATCGGATCAACCAATCAAGGTATGGATTTAACGTATTAGAAAATTTAATTATGAGTTTATTTATAAAATAATAATAAATATATATTAAGATTGAAATTATGATGAAGACCTATATGTTGTGAAATATATGGAATACATTAAGTATTCCAAAGGAATGCTAAATCCGATAAAAAGAGGAAAACACAAGTATTTCGAACAGATTAGTTTGGTGATTGTATGTTATAAATGATGTGATTAAACAATTAACGTGAAATGAAGTGTATATACCAATTCTCATGACATGTAATTTTGTGACGAAATTGATTATGCATGATATATATATATTTTTAATCATGCTACTATTATATTAATGATATTTGATTTGTATGTTAAGCTTGTCGATTATGATAAATTGATCCTGATTTGCATGTTAAGCATGCTGACTATGTTGATCTTAGATATGATTCACATGTTAAGCGTGCCTACTGGTAATATTGTTCATATGCCATATCACATGCATGGCGTTGGGATGATTATGAAAGGAGGAAGACTTGGCAGCTTTTTTGCAAAATTGAGTGGTCTGTCCACAACAATATGAGTAGCTTGTCCACAAAGCTAACGAGTGACTTAACCACAATGATATTGAGTGGCTTAGCCACAACGTGAATGAGTGGTTTGACCACACCGTGTAGCTTGATTGTGATATTGAGTGGCTTGGCCACAACGTGGAGTGTTATCGGACAGACGAGTTCTGGGGAACTCTTTATTGGTGTGTAACGGAGACGGGTAGGAAAGTTTATTAAAACTTGCACCGATTTTCGAAAAAGTTGCATCGACATTCTCATGCACTATGCTATATGTGAAATATACATGTTGCTATGATTATGATATATATGATTTGATTATCGCTTTCTTTTATGTTGATTTCACACTGAGCTTTAAAAGCTCACACTAAACTTTACAAATAACTCACGAGGTTAGGACATGGGTTAGGCTTATGGAGGAGAACTCGGATATTTTTGCGAATAAACTGGTAAACTTTATTATTGGCATTTATGGGACTTTTTTATTATTATTTGTGGATTGTGGTATGGACATTGATTTTGGACTTTTGGGGATATTTTGCATGATTTGGTTTGAAAACATAAATCAAATGGTTTATCAAATCAATATAAAAAAATTGAATTTTTCAATATAATGATGATTTTGACTTAGAAACTTTATTATAAAATCAAGCATGTGTTTTAAAAAAAATTGGAGCTAATTGTTTATATTTTCAACATTTTATCTAGTAAAGATTTATAATCAATATACAAGATTTTTAATTAAATTTTCCGCTGCGAAAATTTCAAATTAAGACGTTTACTTTAAATACTCAAATGTTGACCTTTCAATGTTATTCGATTTTTCTGAAAATATCTTTCCAAGAATTTCAAAGGATATATCTTAGTTTATCTCAAGCAAATCAACACATTGATTTTAAAATAAAAGAGAAAATGATTTTTTGAAGAGAAAATAGCTAAACGTTTTCTGCGCCATTATTGTGGCCAATGTGATCTTCGACATTCAGCCATAACGTCTAGGTCGGTTTAGCAGGTTACAACACCCATTTCCCAGTGTTGCAACATTGACCTTGTTTACCCTGCTTTGACTCACATAAGCCCAAAATGGTCCCCGTTTGTAACCAATCTTTAAAAAAAGCCTAGAAATAAATTTAATAACTTCAAAAGAGTCTATTTATGTTAAAACAAATTTTTAAAATTAATGCTCGATTTGAATAGCCTTAGTTTCCAAATGTGACATCCCTTGCTCGTGATGTATCAGTTCTCTTCGAGTGAAGGGTGTTACATTAACTTTGTTAGGTCAAATGAAACCTAACACAAATCTTATTAGATTGCAGTCTCTTTGCATAAAAAATTTTAAAATAACACAATCATCGAAAATATCGTGAAAAAGGAAGAACATCAGTTTCGAGAAATGTCATGAAATTTTTTAACAAAGAAAGCCATGGAATTTTTTCATGGATTCCTTCAAGCTTGAGAATCTATTTGTTTTCTCATCTTCTATTTGTTTGATTTTTTTTATTTTTGCTTGAATCAATATTCAGGTTGCTTAATTTGAAGTCGCTTTTAGTATTTGAAATAAAAAAAATTCTCAAAAAAAATGACACATGGCAACATATAGTTGGACCACATGTCCTAATAATATACCACAATGATAGACAAAGTAAAATTTTTAATACCAAGATAGACATTTTCAAAGTAGGTATATTGTATTAAAAGATGTAATAAAATACAATGACCAAATACACTATTATTCTTTTTATTTTCTAGGCTTTCCTTTCTTGGCTCCTAGTCATCCATAGGGATGGCAACGGGGTAGGGCAAGGCTTGTTTTTGCCTACCCCAAACCCGACCCAAAATTTGACCAATCCGACCGAACTTGACTCCAACTCTTAAGAAAATGTTCACCCCGAACTTGAACTTGAACTTTAATAGAAGACTTGACTTCGCCCAGCCCAAAATTTATTTTAATTGTTTTGTTTTTTTTTTTTTTGAATCAAAAAATAAGATTATTGAAAATAAATTTTATTACTAAGTCATTTAGTGGAAATAATATTGAAAATACCATTAAACATTTTCAAAGCTTTAGAATACTAAAAAAATGTTCTATATATATTATAATGTTCCAAATGTTTTTGAGTAAATTATAAGTTGCTTTAAAGTGTTTAAAACGTTTTGAAAGCACTTTTGGAGGCAAAGCATCGATGCAAGGGGTCTAAGTATTGTACGATTGTTGAAACCTACAAAAATAAAAACCTAAAAGCTACATTCAATACTATTATTTATAATAATGAATAGTCCTCCCTCTCACATTTTAACGGACATTATGCATTTCTTAAGTCTAACAATAGTACACATTTCTTACACAACAAACAATGCACATTTCTTACATTTTATATCGCCAATAGATAATATGCATTTCTTACACTTCGTTTTACCATCGAATAGGTCGCATCTTACATTTTATATTGCCAATGGATGGCTTGGAACTCATCTATTTTGCATTTCCAATAATTGCATTCGCAATATACATACGACGCGTCTCCATTGCATAAATCCAGATCCTCTAGTTGATAATTGCACCACTAAAGTATACATTATACATTTTCGGATTGTCAAGCTAATGGGTATTCATCGCACCTCGGCATGCGTGCACTGGGGCTATTAATCAACACATAATTTAATAATGTAAAAACGATTACTACAAGTGTGACAAATCAGTTGTAAAGTTTATAAGTGTTACAATAGAACACTTCGAGTATTCTAAGAATCGAACCCAAGGGATTGACAAATTGGTAAATGTATTATCAAGTTAATTACAAGTTAAGCAATTACTAATCTAATCGAGTCGAGAATTATAGTGCAAATTTGAATATAAATTAATTATAAACTAATTTTAAATTATTAGTTAAGCAAACTAATCTATTTTTTTCCTTATTTTTTTAGACAATGTAAATGATAAAATGATGGTTGATTGATTCGTCAATTTCTAATTAAACTAATAAACCTGTACCGATTATATTGTTTGCCACTCTTATCTAGAAATCTCCTCTCGTTCTCATCCTAGACTAAAAGATACCACCTAAGCTCTCCTCTTGGTCTCACCTAGGCATATAGATCTTCTTTCGGTCTCACTATTTGGCGCAATTATATCGAACTATTTAATGATAAACTCTCCTCTTTTGTTTATCTAGATTTTCCACTAGAGGCATCAATTCTAGAGTATTAAGCATTTCGATATAATCGAACAATCAATTAATCAAGAATAAACATTAACTTAAGCTAACAAATAACCAATCAACCAACCATCAACCAATTTAGCAAATAATCAAACTTAAATTCAAAACAAGCATTTTATCAAACACATGGTAGGCATAAAATAAAAGTAAAGAGTTTGAGAAAATGCTCATTTAATTGATGGAAATCCAATGAAGCCCAAGAGTTTGATCATTTCTTTTTGACATAATCTTCAACAAGAAGGAAGATATAAAACAAAAAAATATATATATTCTAAAAAAGAAAAAGGAATACCTAATCTAAAAATGAAAAGAAAAAGGAAAGAAAAGAAACCAAACCTAAAACTATGAAAAACTAAGGAGAAATGTTCAGCCCCCAAAATCCTACCTTCAAAAGCTTATATGGTAGTATTTATAGTCTACTAACATTTAACCTAACACTGATAATGTAACACCCATTACCCGTATTCAAAGCCGGAACAGGGTTTAAGGCATTACCTAACTTATCTAGCTTAAACATATCAAATAGGGCTATAAGATTTTATTTAAACCCATCACTTGCTCATTCTCGGCCCACGAGGCCCTATACATACCTCCGAGAGGTTTCAAAATCTATCCCGGGAAATTTTACAAGCTTCGAAAACTTTTTTTCAAAATAGGGGTTACACACCTGTGTTGGTCTAGGGACACGCCCGTGTGCCCCTAAGACATGCCCATGTCTTCCACCCGTGGTTGATCCTGACCAGTTTCACACGACCGAACACACGCCCGTGTCTCTCACATGGCCTTGACACGCACGTGTCTTAGCCCGTGTGCCAAAACCTTGGCATTCTGACTATGACGTCATCATCTCACTATGGTCACACGGCCAAGGCACATGCCCGTGTCCTTAGCCCGTGTGTCGAATTAAATTCCACAATTAATGTGCAGACTTCACACGGCCTAGGCACACGCCCATGTCCTAGGCTGTGTCTCCCACACGACTGAGACACACGATCGTGTCTCTGCCCGTGTGTTTACTACAATGCATACTGACTTGCAATCCTAGCATGCAAGAGGACACACGGTCGATCCACACGCCCATAGTGCTGACTGTGTGTCACACACGGCCTAGTCACACGCCCGTGTGTCTACCTGTGTGGACAATTAAATGGCTATCTATCAAGCCCTTTGCCACCCTAAGTTGCTCACATACATACTCCAATTCAAATCAACACATACACTAAGGCATATACTTCATGAAAATCATCTTCATTAAGCAATAGGATTTACCAAGTATCGGCCTAACTTAAGACCATTACAAAATGATTTTAATACCATACATAGCCAACACTTTGGCTAACAATTACAACCTAACAAAATTACCCAAGTCCTATACATGCCACACTCAAAATAAGTCTAAATTGTTATACTAAAGTGATGTCAATAGTGTGATTTCTGAACTCCTACTTTCTGCGTTCCTCGAGTTATCTTAGCAATACTATAAGGGAAAAGGGCAATGAAAGAAGTAAGCATAAAGCTTAGTAAGTTTGCATGGAAATAAATAGCAACAATAAGCTCATAATATAATCCATCCATGGCATTAACTAACCATACACAAGTCATAGGCTTCTTGCGATACTTACTTACAATTGCCGTTATTTAGCACATACTGTGCCACACATCGTAATCGTTTCTTCGTGACTCATTCACGAGTACCTGTATTCACTCATTCACATAACTTTAGTACAATTCTCATTTCTACTTCTAAACTCATCTACTTATCCCATTAATCACTAGGGGTAGTCAAAGACGCATATTCATTGTCATTCATATAGGTACGAAGCCAATGCCATATCCCCGAAGTGGTCTTACATGGAGTCACTTCTAAATGCCAATGCCATATCCCGAATATGGTCTTATACGATTTTCATACTCATTACCGAAGCCATATCCCGGATATAGTCTTATACGGGATCTCAACTTAGTGCTAAGGCCATGTCCTGGACATGGTCTTATACGGGACCTTATCTATTTCGTATTTCGATGATAACATTTTCATATTTAATACGGTCCATTAGGACTTCAACATCTCATTCCACATTAACTACTCAATTTAGTAGAGCATCATGCATCAATATAATGCCAAGCATTCTCAAACATGCTAACATAAATGTTGAATCTATCACATGCAAACTTACCTCGATTTCAAAATGAGCTAACTCGTCGGTCTAGTCCAAGACTTTGTTCTTTTCCCGGTCAAGGCTGATTCTCGGTTCTTCTTGCTCTATAATAGCAAATTAGCTCATTTTAATCACTACATTAATAAAAGCATTTCAATAATCATACTTAGGCAAAATTACTATTTTGCCCCTAGACTTTGGCAAAATGACCATTTTGCCCCTAGGCTCGGAAATAAATTCTAATCACATTTCTACCTTCAACAAGCCTAGGTGAACATTTAATACTCTTAAAGCTATCATCAAAACTCAACATTTCACAAACTTACTACAAATTTTATAACCTTTTCATCAAGGTTCTTTTTGGTGTTTTCATGACAACACCCTTCACAAAAGTTGTTTATTACTCATTTTCTTCCATAAAAATGCAGAAAATAAAAATGAAAGCTCTCATGGTAAAACTCTAAACGTTTTACCATATTTCACAATAGTCCCCTCATTTGAAAGCTTAAGCTCTAGGGGTCTCAAATGTACAACTATTTTCAAGAAAAGATCACTAGAATACTTACTTTTAAAGAGATGAGTGTGCTAAAATTTTTGAAGCTTTCTACCCTCTATTTGCTACTAATTTTCGGTGGAAGAGTGAAGGAGAAAAGATGATATCTTTCATTTCCTTATTCTAATATTAAACTATCAATTTAATCCACCTACAACTTTGACCAACATTGACAAATTTGTCTCCTATGCTAGTCTATGGCTGGCCAAGCCTTTTCAAAGGGCTAAATTGCCTTTTAAAGACCTCAATTTAACAAATCTATGGCTATTTGGTACCTTTAGCTTATAGAATGGAACTTTCGCACTTTATGCGATTTAGTCCTTTTTCGCGATTAAACATGAAATCGCTAAAAATTAAAGTACCAATATTTTCATGTACTTATAAAATCATATACTAACTCATGAAATCACATGAAAATAATTTTCTCTAGGCTCGGGTTAGTGATCCCGAGATCACTGTTCTGACTAGCCCCTAAATCGGGCTGTTACAGATAATTATGCCCTTAAATGAAATGTGACTTAAAGCTTGTTTGGACACAAAATTGCCCCTACAGTTTTTTACCTGTCAGGCTTCAGTGTCGTGACACCAAAGCTTGGGTGTCACGACACCCTAGACAGTAGTGCACTCGTGGTTGTGGGGGTCTCGGTGTCGTGACATCCTACATTTGATGTTGCGAAATCACTAGTGTTGGCTCCAATTTCTTCATTTCAACACCTTCAGGGATATCACGACTTCGAAGGGACGTTGACTCGATGTCACAAAATCCTATCCTCAGTGTCGTGACTCTATCGACAGCAGGCTCCATATTGATTTCATGTTGAATTTTTTCATTCTCAAGGTGAAAGGATTCGGTGTCCCAACATCTTGGCATCAGTGTCGCGGCACCGATGTTAAATGCAACTTTCCTCAAGGTTTGGTCGTCGTTGTCTCCCTACACAAGCTCAAATCAATCATTAGAATTTCAATGGTATATTTTTTCCAATTTAGGTGTCAAAAGAGGTAAAATCGTATAAAAACAATTTTTAATACTAAGAACTAAAAACTATAAAAAAAATATAGAAAAAACTCGTAAATTGCTTGCGAACAAACCCATTAAGTGTTCTAGAGAACCTAATTTGACGTATCAAATTACTGCAGATGCACGTATACCACACGCTAAATCACAAAATAAAATTTGTACGAGTAAAATATGAAAAGAAATATCATCTTCAAACACATTATTAAAATGAATTTCAATAGCCTCACAAGGCATCGTTATTCACAGGTCATTAGGCTTATAATTGTACCCTCTGTCCCATTACTTTATTTACTACAACTACCACCTATAGGAGGTAGTTGATAGAAGGTTTTGAGGCACAATCACTTTAAAGCTACCTTTCGAATGGGGGGGCTATTGTTATACAACCACCTAATTGAGACACATAACAACATGAGAAATAATAAAAGCGATACTCATAAATAACCTTCTGCCTTGTACCGTTTGGATGGTCATTCAGTGACCGAATACCTGAGTTCTTCACACCTCCACAAGAAGGACAGTTCGCCCTTAAACACTCGATTGAACCCTTTATTAATCCATTTGCTATTAACAAATACACTCTCCTTAATAGGAGACCACTCATGTAACACCCTTTGCCTGATCCAATCGTCAAGTTTGAGCTATAGGATGCCACATTCATTGCCAAAAAAATACAACTAATTTCAATATGATTTAACCATCCTAGTATGCTTACAAGTATAAAACACGTTCTCAACATGTTGTATAATCATTTCTGGTTTTTATACGAGCTTATGAAAGCTCTTTTGCTAACCCAAGGTCAATTAAGGACTTAATTGAGAAGTTTTCAAAACCTGCAGGTTGACGTTGCGACCTCAAGGATATCATGTCGCGACCTCATCAATTAATGAGTGTCATCATGACTATAAAAAACTTGAAGTTGCAATGCCACTCACTGTTGATTTAAGTCGCAACGTTAGGGACTTGTCATTGCGACGTTACCCCTATATTGGCAAAAAATAACTTTGGTTCACATTTCATGCTTCCTACCAAAAACATTTTAAAACACATATGCTTATACCAATTTCACCAATATATCATATCTTGCCAAGCTATACCAAATTAAGCTTATACCACTTTTGAAATCAAGTGTCGAAATGGCACAAAACACATGATCAAATATTAGACATAAATTAGGTCTTTTACCACCTTATCATTCTAGCATAACTTTAACTCAATTACAACAATTGGCAATCACATTTGGAATGACCATTTACATAGCTAAAGACACTATATACATGTCGCGCTATTAAATACCAAAATGAACATAATTCTACTGTCTTGATGATAATATGATATCCGCACTAATCCGGCTTTGTGAGTTTTGCAATCTAGGGATCTACATTTAAGGAAAACAACAATAGGTAAGCATTGAATTCTTAGTAAGTTCAAATGGAAATTACAACACTTACCTTACTCATATGTGAGTATGTTACCACCAAAGATTAGGCATACATCTAGCTAGAACATGGCATTTTTCTAGTAGTGTTGGAAATGGTGGTTTCAAGGCCACAAATCTGACGAGTGAGTCCATAAATATTATTATTTAATATTTATGAGTCAAATATAGAATTGCGTTGAATTTTGATTTAATGATTTTTGTTAATTGAATGAATAATTAGGTTCAAGTGATACTTCTAAAGTCAAGTGGTTTTAGAAAATGAGGTTTTGGGACCTCGTTTCTATAAGTTGAGCCTATTAATATATTTATAAATTATTTATGGAATGATTATATAGGTGTATTAAAATTTGGTTAAAAAATTTTAATGTTTAGATAGTTAATTACTTGAAAATGACCAAATCATAAAAGTTGCAAAAGTTAATCACTATGAGTTTATATGGACTAAATATGTTCATGGATTAGTTGAGGAGTTTTAAATGGAAAATATGCCATAGTTAATGTGAATGGATGGTTTGGTATGACTTTTAAGTTAAATTATAATTTTTTAATGTTAAATTGTTAAGTAAAATATAATAAAACAAAAGAAAAAAAATGTTATCACATATGCAATTATCTTCTTCCACCTAACTTTCCACCATTTTTAAAAGAAATAAATGTTTCAAGTCCTCAAAGTTCGGCCAAGCCAATTCCCATGCATGGTAAGTGATTTTGATCCTCTTTTTAATGATTTTTATGTTTTTGAAGTCATTTTAGATTAATCTAGCTAACCCGGGGGTTAATTTGTAAAACTGTTAAAAGTTTAGAGACTTACCATTAATGGTTTAAGTGTGTTTGTGAATTTAATTGATAGATTATTAAGCTTGGTTGTTAAGTAAACATATTTTGTTAAGTGGTTTTTGATGATTTTAAGGTTAATGGCCTATTTGAGAAAATAGTAAAATTCAATGGTAAAATTGTGAAATGGTGGAAATTTTGGGCTATTATGAAACCCTAGAAAATTCAACTATTAGGGGTCTTTTTAAAAAAATGGTGAAATTGCAAGTTTTGGATTTAGGGACTAAATTGCATAAAATTTAAAATGCTAGGGGTAAATCTATAAATTCTTTTTAAAATGGGTTAGAAGCTTGAATTAATTGCTTTAATCAAATTGAATTGTTTAATGGAATGAAATTATTATTTAGATCAAGAAATGAACCAAATCGATCTAAACCGAGGAAAAGCTAAAGTGTTGGATTAGTCATCGGCTTCGTTTTTACAACTGTTTTTATCGAGGTAAGTTCGTAAGTTAATTTAGTAGCTATTTGATTTATGTTCTGTGATTTAATGCTTATCTATTTATGGTTGATTCATCAAATTACTTGATTTGAGAAAAGGGAAAGACCATAATTGAAAGATATCATGGCATTATATTCGAAAAGGAAATATCATGGTTAAAAGATAATATGGAATCATTTCAGAATTGTGTAAGACCTTGGTTGAAAGATACCATGGCATCCATGAAACAATGGAAAGATTGAAAAGGATAACAATGGAAAGGTTGAAAAGGATAGCAATGGAATGGCAATTATATCAATGTTCTACGGTCAGGTATGTGAATAAGAACTTATGAGTATTATATTAATGGATTGAAGTTTATTATGTGAATAAAAGGCTGAATTAAGTTTTAAGTAAGTGTATTTGTAATTCTTTATGCCATAATAAAGTTACTTATTTCATTTGGTTCAACGGGTATGTTAAGTTTTAAGAGTATATGAATACATGAAATGATCTATGATTTTGAGAAATAATGTGGGTTATATTTATAGGTGTATTTGAAAAGAAAGAATGTTCTTTGAATATATGTGCTGGATGAAATATGAGATTCAAATGCTTGTGTTACTATATGTCTTGATTTGGTTGGATTTACATGTGAATTATTACATTTACTAACCTTGTGAGATGATGTGTATAGGAAATGGAAATTACATGGTTAATTGATTTAATCATTTATGTTTAGTAAGTTAAGTTCCTTTATATGAGCTTACTAAGCATGATTTGCTTATTTAGTTGTTTTCATTGTTTTGTAGATCATCAAAAGCTCGATCGGTTAGAATCACGTCAAAGCACAATCACACTATCAAATCACCATTTTGGTAGACTTTGGTTATTACGTTGATGGTTATAAATGAAATGTAATAGGTATTTTATGTTATTTGGCCAATGTGATCTGATTTGAGAGTTCTTGTTCATATGCTTTTGGCTTGTTAACATATATGCAAATATATGATTTGGTCAGTTGTGAATGTCTTTTGAAGTAGGTGACTTATGGTAGAATTGGGATGTGAAAGAAATGGCCAAATAGTATATGAGATGTATGTTTAAGATTAGTCTTTTAACATTAAGTTTGAATTGTTTTGGATGTTTATTTGTGGTACCAATTAGAGTACATTGTATAGGGATTTAGATTGAATGATATGTGTATGTTTTGGCATGTATAGGGCTTAAATGTAGTCTTGGTTCCTTTGATGCTTTGAGTTTATGATAAGCTTATTATGAACAAGAGTTTAGATGGTGGTGTGTTATAAATGATGATGTAAATAGGTGAAGTTGCTCTTGTGCATCTTTTATCTTATATTAGGTAAGTCATGGTTGAATGGCATGCTTTTGAAAAGGTTGTTGGTATGTTGATTTAAGTTTATTGAATGAACTTGCCAATGCTGAATGGGATTATGTTTGGTTTGTGATTTTGGTACTTTTTGTTGGTATATTGGTTAGTCTTATAGGTTGATGGAATTAGTATGTTTTAAGTATGTTTAAAATGTGTTTTGGTCATATGAATGTTTGTAAAAATAGTGTGTCTTGGTGTGCAAGAATTGGGTTTGAAATGGCTTGTTTTGGGGGTAATTTATGAAGCACACGGCTTGGGACACAGGCTATCAGATAGTCGTATGCCACATACAGCCACTCTACACGGTCGTGTGTCATTATTATTTTAGATGCAGGTTTCATACAGTCTGAGACACGGCCTACGATACGGCCGTGTGTCTCAAGTCAGTATGTAACACGGTTTGGCACACGGCCGACGACACTACTGTCTGGCCCTATTTCAAATACCCACATGGGCGAACACACGGGCTTGGACAAGGTTGTGTGTCCACACTTTGAATGTCCACACGGTTTGGGCTATGCCACACGCCCTGGCCACACGGCTATGTAACCCATGTTTCCAAAATTTTCATTTTTTTCCAAAATCTTATGTTTTGTTTCAAATTGATCCTGGAATGTCCCCAAACTAATTTTAAGGTCTCGTAGGCTCAATTTAAGGCCTATAAGTGTATTTTTGCTTTAATTAAATTGAGTTATGAAATGATAACATTTGAATTGCATAATTGTTTCTGTTTTGATGTTGAATGTCCTTTTTTGTATGGTAATACTCTATAACCCTAATCGGGTGACGAAAACACGTTAGGGGTGTTACACATAATGTCACAACAAAGTGAGCATAATAAACAAAGGTATTCATATGTATTAGGCATTATAACATGATGCTTACACCAATTCATTTAAAATCATCACAATTTCATATGCTATAATCAAACTACTATTTCATATCATTGCAATTTTAACCACATATCTCAATAGCTAATTAATTTTGGTTTGTTTCCATTTTCTGATTTCAAGGTTCAATTTTAACATTTCGTCCAATTGAACCTTAGTAAAATAGACTTGTACACGCAAATGAACTACACCACCCTAAGACAGCTCACTTGAGAATAAACTACGTCACACCAAGGCACCGAAGTGCAAAACCCGTCGGCATCAAATGTATATACATATTCAAATACATCCCTCCACCACACCAAGGTCTCCGTAGAGACAATAAATACACTATAATCCGCAACAAATGTTGGATCCCAAAATAACATATCATAATCTCCACGTCGTCAACTATCCTATACACAAGTGCACATATGACCCTATTGATAAGTCAATTGTATCCTAATATTTTACTAAGTTCATATAGGCATCAATCATCCATATTTTCATATTCATATCCTATAACTATCACATGTCAATTTCAAAGTTCCATCAATTGATGTTGGATCTGGTGCCCTAAGTGTAGTATTTTCCTCTAAGTACACTTGTAAGTTTTCAAATAGATTGGTTAATAAAACTATTCATGATTTACATTAATACTTTGTATATTGTTCTCAAATGGTTTTTGCATGCAAAGCAAAATGGAAGCAAATGTTGCTTATTGGTTGTCTAATGTTTAACTAGTATTAAGCGGTATTACGTGGTCGGATCCTAATACAAAAAGATAGTTTGTATTAGTAGATGAACCTAAACATGTCATTAGTCTAACAAAAATGAGCAAACCTCTAGACATACTAATATGACATCTATCAAGTCCAGCTGGGGAGATACTTTGTCTTGGGCATCAGAGCGGATGACTCCTAGAAGATAGAGACATAAATGTGACTGACTGGATTAACAGTACATCGGACAGGACCCAAGCAAAATAGATCCTAAATTCGTTTATGGATTTATTCACTTGTGGCGATCATAGTATGGCATACCTAAATCCTGAGTGGGTGACGGACCATGTATGCGTGACTCGTACACTTTATTGTAAGCAAAAGCTTGAGTTTGAATAGATAAGAAACTGGAAGCCAGTGCATTGGGTGTACGAATTTTATAGTATGTAGCTTAATTCACAACAATGGAATTCATAGACCGAGACATGGGTAAATGATATCCTCTCATTGGCATTACATGGTTGATGAAAAGTAAACGTGGCTACAGGCTGTTTGTCTTTGCGATGGATGACTTGATCACTATTTGATAGTGATTGAATTTTCATGAAGAAAGATGTAATGGTTACCTTGAGATAAAATAAAACCATATTGGGAGAACGAATATTATCCCAAAGAGTTCAAGGATATCTTATAAGGGTAACACATTTATGACAAGATCATTGGACAAGCACTGAGTAGTTGCTTTCGTAATGGTATGTCGTTGGGGAGAGCTCAGTCACGATACTATAATGGAATGACTAAATGAGTTTATAATTAATAGGTGAAAAGCTAAAATAAATCATTTGAGCTCCAACTACATATGTCCAATCGGTCTCTCCACTAGCTCGTTGAAACCATAAATGAATTGTGTGTTTGAATAGAAGTGAACGAAATGAATAGGAAAAGAGAAATGGAAAACATTCAGGAATAATTATAGTTTTCTCTGAAATAGAGAAATGGAATCATTTAGGAATGAATGTAGGTTTCCAAAATTAGAAATGAAAATGAAAATTGAAATGATTCATTTACAATCCTATATGGATTACTTAAAAAATTATCTGAAGAATAAGTTTATGTTTTTAGACTGTTTTGAAGCTCAAAAATAAAAATTAACCATTACATTATAGGGAGCATGTTGAGTACTAGGGGTAAAATCGTCAAACTTTTACTTGGGGTAAAATCATCAAAATTTGTTGGGGCAAAATAGGAACGAGAAAATTGTTATATATATAAATATTAAAGTTTATTTTGGAAAATAGAAAAACTGAATTAGGTTGGATCATATTATAGAGTATTGGGTCAAAAAAGCCCAATAAGTACTTGTAATTGGACCCGATATGTGAGAGACTCCAAAACCCCTTATGGACATGAAGGGGGTGGCAACCCTAGTAGGAATAATAGGGTGTGTCATCCACCCTAGTCTTATTCTAAGTAGGATGTTGTTTTTTCTATTTGAAATAAACCACTACAACATAACAAGAGTTCTACATTCTCTTCCTATAAATAGATGGCACCGGTAGAGCTATTAACACAACTTTGAAATATTGTTTTTCTGTCAAAAAATAGAGAGAATTTATTCTCAACTATTACATATATTTTTCCGGAATAACAATTCTACTGGTTTTTATTAAGAAGAGAGAATTTTTGTTTTCACCCTAAAAGGAGAGAAAACTTTTTTTCTAGTTCCATGTTTTGATTCAATTGGTTCGAGCCTACACTCGAAGCAATTCGTGGTATGAGAATAGCAAAAAAGATCGTTTGGTTGAAAGCCGAGAACAACAAACGTCTGCTAAGCTAAAAACACAAGTACGAATTCATTTAAGGGTTATTGCTATAAATATCACAAACCGGGTCGATTTTCAAAATTTTAATTTTCCGCTGTGTAAGAGAACCATTTTCAAATCGGAATTTTTTCCAACAATTGAATCTAAACACGAATTACACATACTTTAAATGATACATTTTAAGATCTTTGGCTTTTTTCTAGATACAATCAATAGATATAACATCAGCCACTTATTTCAATTCAATTACATTTGCTAGCTTTTCCTATTACATTTATGCCAACTTCCACATCTTAGCTTAAGTTCAAGCATAGATAAACCGAAAATAAACACAAGCATACCTATTAAACAATGAAGGGTAGTAAGTTCCATAAGAACTTACCTTTCAAAAGGTAAAACGAGTAGATTTCTTAGAGCTATTATGCCATTTTAGCTTTTCCTCTATAAGCTCCACTTTTATCTAATTCTAGTTGTATACAAATATATACATATATGCCAATCAATATCACATATTAACACATTGTGGCCATTCATGTCTCATAACAACAATGCTTAATGCATGATCTTAATTAAACCTCTTTTTCTTATTTCACACATATTTTGCATTTTCAATTTAATCTCGGGATAAGCATATTTTTTTTATTTCTAGCTTCGGATCAAAATTCCATTTCATATTCTCTCATTAGGAACCCTATACATTCTATTTCTAGCACAATTCCATGATAGGTTACCCATTTATTCAATTTGGTCATTTATGCTACAAAGCTAAGAAACAATCTTAATCAACTTTACAATTTAGCCCTTTCCATGATCTAAGCTCAATATCTATCAATTCCAAGTATAATTCATCAATTTATCAACAACATTAACTTGCTAAAAATTCAACAATTGAACAAATTGATACATGGGCTAGCTAAATCAAGCTTTCATGATCACAAAACTATAAAAATCATAAGAAAAATGGTTTGGTTACCTTGTTTATTTGAAGGCCAAATGTAAGAAGAAAATTTGAAGGTTTTCTTGTTTCTCAACTATGGTGGACAATGGGGAGAATGGAGAAGATGGTGGAATTTTCCACTAACTCACTTATTTATACTTTATTAGGAATTAATTAATCTTAATTAATTAACTTAATCATGACTTAATTATCATAATCTAACTATTAACTAACTTAATGGATAATAAGACAATGCTTTAATTACCATTTTAGTCTTTTGGATAATTGTTATTTAAGTCCTCAAGCCTTTCCTTAATTAAAACTATATAGAAATTGAACTTTTTCAATTTAGTCCTTAAGCTTTAGTTAACTAACTTATCGACTAAATTACTTGACCATTATTTATTATATTCACATATTAACTCTATAAATATTTCTATTTTATATTTACGGGCTTGATTTGCAGAAATGGGGTTTTAAAACTTGGGAATCATTCTACCCTTCATCGAACTACAAACCAAACTTGGGAATTTTAAAAGCACTTCCCCATAATTTTGCTTCGTTGTAGACAGCTTTTCACCCTATAATTGTGAACTGTTCCAAATTAACACCTTTTTTTTATAACAACTATCACCCACATAGGCAACTTACGGATGACCTCGAGGCAGTGTCACTTTATAACCTACCTCTCGATTTAGGGGACTATTGTTATATCCTTATCTCAATTTGGACCCGATTGGACCCTTTATTAGGCCACCTAGGGCCCACTGAGTGGCATAAGTAGGTAGGAAACATCACTCTCTTATAAATACCCAAATGTATCCACATTATAAGGGGACTCCTCTCCATATAGATAAAACCCTAACAAACTAAAGTTCTATTCCTTTTTTGCCGAAGTCTCTTTACATTTTCAGCTCTTGGCCCTAAAGTAGGTGAACTGACATTCCTCGACACTTCCTCCTCTCCTCCTCCATCTTTTTTAATATTGCGTATGAACAATACATTAGTGGTATCAATATTAAAATGGCTACTAATGACTAGTTTTTATAGTAAGTATTGATACCCTCTTTATAGGTATTGATACCTAAGTTGCAAGGGCATTTTTTCAACTTAAAATATTACATTGCAACGGTCATAGTTCATCTCTAATGGCTAAGAAAGAATTCATTGATATAAATACTTATCAAGAACACTATAAGACATTAAAGAGATTTGAACATCAAAATTAAGAGAATAGCGAGCATAAAAATTAAGAGAATAAACTTTACTTCTTCATTTTATTCATTCTCTTGTGCATAGCCTCTTAGAGCTTATTGTTAAATCTTTTATAAGCCTTTTTTTATCTTTTAATGAGTCAAATTTGTAAACACCTACATTCTTAGAGGACTATTTATTTATTTCATCTCTTCACTAATTGTAGATTGAGAAGATTTTATTTGAGCCACAAAAACTATAGTGATTCTAGATTAGATTTGAAAATCTAAAGGGTTTTAGTTGAGCCATAAAAAATAATGGAAATATTCTATTTTGACCTTAAGAAAAAGATAGGAATTGTAAGTGTTACACATTTTCCTTGAAAAGCACAATTCATGGTAGTGAATTGGGAAATACTTAATTGAAGTATACTAAGACGGTGGAGATAGACTATTGATGTAACGCCCCGGTTTTTGCTTAATTTCGACTTTTGTAATTTTGGCATGAATGAGTGTCTGCTTGAGTGGTTATATGTTCTGGGTGTGTGTGGGAGGTCCCAAGTTCAAATCTCAACTTGGGTAAATTTTGGTATTTTTATGAATTAAGGCCTATCTCTGGCTAATAGGCTTATAAGTTAAAATGAGTAAGAAAATAACAGAACGGGCCTGCTGGTCTGGTGGTTAAGAGGAGTGTTAGGATGGAAAAGGTCTTGTGTTCGAGTTGTGACATGAGCATTATTTTTGTCTGTCACGATTCAGAGAGTTTGAGTTGGGTTCGAAAATTGAGTTGTGGAGTAAGGGGTGAGAAAAATAAGGGATTTGAGGGTTATCAGATTTTGGTTTCTTTTCTTTTTGCAAAAAAACCTCTCCTCCCCACGTTGGGTTTCCCCTTCCTCTGCCGAAATTTTAACTCTGTTTTCCCTTCTCGATTTTAGTGATAGTTGGCAAACCGTTCGACTGTGTCACGCTGATAGGTAAGTAACTATTTTGCTGTTACTTCCTCCTTCGTGTTAGTTTGCTAAAAGGGGACTGTTTCGGTCCTTTCGATTAGGGGAAAATCAAGTTTTGACGGGTGCTGCTATCGTGAGTTAAGCGTTAGAGGTTTTGATCATCTCCGGTAAGTTTCGACAACGTTGTTGACTATTATGAGATTTCGATCGTGGAAATTTTTCTATTAAAGTTTGGAAGATTTTACTGAATAAGGGTGTTATTATGTCAGTTATAGGTTCGGGATTGCGTTAGCATCGATTCGATACCAGGTGTGTACCCAAAAATGCAGAAAATGAGGTTTCGATGAAAGCCGAAAACCTTTTCGTCGATGCCACACAGGTATGTGGTCGCCCGTGTGGTAGGCCGTGTGCAAGACTGTTAGTCACCACATGGCCATGTGATCGACGAACCAAGCCGTGCGTGAGTGACACGGCCGTGTGACGGCTGGGCAAGGCCATGTGAGACACACAAACTCGACCAATTGGGCCATGTAGGTCATACGAGTGAACCATACGGGCATGTGGGATTCTGGGTTAGGCCGTGTGATCCACACGGCCAAGGCCAATTTGGGCCGTGTAGGCCACACGGGCTTGTAGGCCCATTTTTCTAGAAAATCTGTAAGGTTACACGGGTCGCCCAAGTAGACTGTGGACCTACCGTAGGGTCGGTAAGCAATGCTTTAACTCCTAAATTAATGATCTGATTGTTTGATTTCTGTACTAAGCATGTATGCTGATCTGAATGTATGAACTACTATCCGCATATTAGCATGACATTTATGTATGTTCCATTGCATCGGGGTGGGATTGATGATATCCAGAGGAAGTATCTAAAAGGCTTTTAAGTCTGTTATCTGGCATCTCAGTTGTAAATTTCTGATTATGTGCTGCATTCGGTACAACCTGGTATGTAGGGCTGGGTGGGTTGATTTTATCCTCACATGGTGTGTAGGGTTGGACGGAGTTGGTGTGTAGAGGCTGGTGGGTAGGACTCTGTTTTCTGCATATTCTATCTGAAATGGGCTAAGGCCCTGTAATATGTCTGATTCTGTATCTGAGTGGGCTAAGGCCCACACTGTTTCTGTAATGGGTTCAGACCCAAACTGTGAACATTATGTCTGTTATCTGATATTTCTGTTTGTATGATTTCTGTGGGGATTACACACTGAGTTTGCGAACACTCACCCTTTTTTGTTTAATCTGTTCAGGTAATCCCCAGCAGTAGACGAATCGGTGCGGCAGAGGACTCGACGGTGATCACGGTTCTGGACATTTTAATTATGGTTTTATTTTTAATTATGATTTGGTTATAATTGGGTAAATTTCATGTAATAAGGCCTTTACGGATTTACACTTAAATTTGAGATTATTATTTTATGAACTGCTAGCAATAGGACAAGACCAAGTTTTCAAAGTAAACAAATGTATTATAAAAAATGCACGAATTTGTAAATTACTTTTAAAAAGCTTCCGCAACGTATAATGTTTTGAAAATGGTCAATAAATGATTAAACAACACGTTTTGACGAAAGCCTAGGATATTTACAAATGGATTTAACGTAGTTAAGTTTTCTAAAAGCACTATCATGTGACATCACCAAATTCGGCCATAACGTCTAGGCCGGGTTTGGGGTGTTACAATTTAGGCCAAACTATTATAAATTGAATTGTCAAGCTTTTCACCCTTTCTCCCCTATTTAAAAAAAAATTTAAATTCCAATTCACCTACTTTTGATATTTTTAGGAAAAACAAATTCCATAATAAACATTTTATAAATGCAATTCATTCTATTTTTTTCCATATAATTGTTCTGAGTATAAATGTTAACATTAGCTATCTTATGATAGATACAAGTCGACTATTTGATGGTAAGGTAAATCGGATTTTAGACTACATGGCAGAACAACTATTGAATATAGGGGTGAGTGTTGAATTCAATTGAATCGAATGAAATAATTTTGAGCTAATCAAATTGACGAATCTTATTTTACCATCTTAAGTCGATTTGAAATTTCTCGAATCGAGTCAAGTGAGATGGAATTCAAATCGAATCGAACATATTTGTTCGAGTTAAATTAAAAAAATGACTTTGGGTCATTGTAGCCACTGGCAACCACCGTAATCAATTTTGTTATTAACTTTCACCCCCTCATAATTTATTTATTAATATTTTATATATGGGTTAGCTTCTTTGCTTGCTTAGTTGCTTCAATTATCTTTTAGTTCTTGTTACCATGTATTTTGAAATTAAAAAATATATTAAATGTAAAAAATCTGATTTTTTAATAAAAGTTATTTTAAAGATAAGATATGAAATTGATACCAACAGAAATTTTTAACATGAATATTTTATGGCATCATCAATAATTCAATTTTAACAAAATTTGATAAAGATTTAGCATGATTAAACAAATCAATAAAATAAATAGTATAAAATGCGAAATTTAATTCAATAATATAAATAATAGACAAAAATTCGAAAAAAAAAAATTGGGGTTTAAGAGGAAGTAAAAGTTTGGGAGATTTGGGGAAAGTAAAAGTTTTAAAGGGAAAATAAAGGGAAAAAAGTTTTGGGGATTTGAGGGGAAGTAAACTTTTTTTGAGGAAAGTAAAAGGGTTTGAGGGGGGCTTGATTCGAACTCGAAATTTAAAAAAATTTGAGTTGATTCGATTAACTCGATGAATTCGATTTGAATAATTCGAATTTAAACTTTTTTTTTTATTTTTTTGAGTTGAATTAAATTTTACTCACCTCTAATTAAATATGCAAAATGAGATAAATATAATTAATATAGATTTATATAATGTGTTTGAATTGAACTTAATGATTATAATTTCAACTAATGAAATTAAAAAGTTTATAGTGATCGATTGAGTCTTAACTCGATTGATATTGACATTGTTACCAGTGCAGGAGGACATGAGTTCGAGTGTTGTAAAGCGCATTATCTTCCTATTTAAGGGTTGAAGTGGGGAGGGACTATAAATAATTTTAGGTATTGTATAAAAAAAAAATTTATAAGAACCTATAATTGTGGTCGCAAAAACAAAACACATTTTATTGTTGAACAAATAGTCGTAGTACTATCTAAAATAGTTGCATAAAACATATATACTGAACTCATGTATTTATTTAATATATTTTTTTAATTAATACTGGATTTCCATTGAACTTAGGCCCAAACAATATCCAAAAAACACAGAACAAAAACCAAACAAAATCCAGCAAAATTAAAGAACTAAAACACATAATAGAAGCAGCAACAAAATAAAAATTGGCCCAAGCAACCAACCCAGTAGTAGAAACGACAGGGTGCTTTTGGGAATGCCTCCCAGCTATAATCCGTCTTCAATCCCCATCTTGGAAACCGTTCGGTAGATAAGATTTTCATCTGATAATAAATATTTCTTCACCATTTCCAATATCCTCTCACAGACACCAAACAAGAATTATCAAAAACCACTTCCTCATGGAGAGCACACTGATTTGCAAATTTGTTCTCCCCCAGCCCTTTCGTTCTCCTCTCTAACAACGACGACTACTCACCTCCTGCGCAGATTCTGTCCAAGCACGATCTTCTGTCACCGCAGCCGTAGCACAAAAATGAACTCTCTGCACTAGATAAGTGTCTCCCCCCTTCTTAATGCCCTCAGAAGCAATTAAGTGGGCAACCTTATTAGCTTCCCTTTTTAATAAAGAGAAAATTACAGTATCTGAAGAGAAGACCCATTCTTTTTGTATCTTCAATATACACAGAGATTTCTGATCTATCTTCTTTCTTCTCTTGCAGTTTCCGTATCACCGTTCTTCAATCTTCTTCAATTTCTACTTCATTAAGCCCCAATTGGACTCCCAAATCAAGTGCTTGATAACTTGCCAACACCTCGGCTGCAAACGCATTTGGTATGTTCTTGTTTAATAGAGCTTTTGAGCAAATGACCTCTGCTTTCCCATTTCTGACCACTAACCCCGAACATGATTCTCTTTTCTGATTATTAAAAGCCGCATCAAAATTTATCCTGACTCGTGTTCCTGTTGGTACCGTCTATCTAACCGTGTGATTGCTCCTATCTGGTAAGATCTGTTTTAACCCATCCAACTCTTTTAAATAGTTTGTAGAAAAATCTGCGATTTGGCCTCCTGATTGAGTTTCTCCTTCGTGAATAAGTTTGTTTCTTGATGTCCAAATTCCCAATAATGCACACACAAATCTTCTACACACATACATAGAATTGTTATCGAAAACACATTTAACCCATTCGGTAAACTTCGTCGCTTCTTTTGAGACAAGCCAGGAAATTCCTAATTTCTCCCATGTTTCCTTTGCAACAGGGCAATTTCTAAACAGGTGCTCCCTCGTCTCCGTTTCGGCTGAACATCTTCGACAATTAGCAGGCCCCATTATCCTCCTAAAATGCAAATTATTGAAATTAGGCAGATAGTTACGCATACTATGCCAAACTGTAATCTTTATTTTTGAGGTTAGTCCTAAGCTCCATAATCATTTGTAAAAATTCTCTAGACTGTCCTGTATTTGAGTCTGTCCACCATGTGCAAGAGCTCTCTGCCCACTATGAACCGAATACTCTCCAGTTGCCTCTTCACGCTAGATGACATAGTCTTCGTGTAATCTCGACGACAAGGGAATACATAAAATTCTTTCAGCATCTCGCTCTGCGAAGGTATGGAAAATCAACTCCTCATTCCATCGTCTTGTGTTAATATCAATCAACTCTGCAACTTTTACAAGACCTGAGTTTTGAATCGAGTTCTGACCATTAAGCATTCCATCTCTAGGAATCCACCTGTCTTCCAATATAGAAACTTTCTGGCCATCACCAATTCTCCATCCAAGACCTTTCAGAAGAAGATCTTTTGCCATCCACAGGCTCTTCCAAGTATATGAAGGTAAATTACCCAAACTGGACTTTAAGAAATCAGACTCCTTATAATATTTCGCCTTCAACGTGCGTACTAGTAACGAATTAGGATTACGTAATAAACGCCAACCCTGTTAGGCCAATAATACGATATTAAAAAAATTCAAGTCACGAAACCCCACCCCCTGTCTTCCTTACTTGCGCTTAAAGACTTTTAATCACACCAATGCATGCCTCTCTTTCCATTGGTTTTATTCTATCAAAAGGAATTCATTATATTTTCCATTTCCACATACAATGATTTTGGCAAAAGAAAACACGTCATCGAATACGTAGGAATTGCTTGCAGCACAACTTTTATAAAAACTTCTTTACCTCCTTGTGAAATATGACGAATACTCCAACTATTAATTCTCTGCTTCAATCGATCTTTTAAACCTTGAAAAGCCAACTTTCTTTTACGCCCCACCATACTTGGTAGCCCAAGATACTTATTCGGGTCATTCAAACATTGAACGTTAAAGGCCTGACACACCAAATTCCTCTCTTGATCGTTAACATTCGAACTAAAAAACACCGTTGATTTTTCAAAATTAACACACTGTCCAGAGTAAACTTCGTATTCCTTAAGAATCTCCTTGAGCACACTTATTCCTCTAGTCGAAACATCCCCGAAAAGAATACAATCATCTGCAAACATAAGATGGGTGATTGATGGAGCACTGCGACACACTTTAGCGCCCCTAATCTTTCTCTCCTGATAAACCAATCTCATTAACACAGACAAATCTTCTCCACAAAATAGGAATAGATAGAGGCTCAGTGGATCTCCTTGACGTAAGCCCCTTGTAGATCTGAAACTCAATCCTTCTTCACCATTGCTTAGAATAGAGTATTGAACAGAATTGAAGCATCGAAATATGAGTTCAAGGAAGTCATCAGCAAAACCCAGCTTAGCCATTACACCTTTGATAAAAAGCCACTCCACTCTATCATAAGCCTCGCTCATATCTAGTTTTAAGGCCATTAAACCCTTTCGCCCTGTTCTTTTATTCTTTAGAAAATGAAGTACCTCATATGCCAACAACAAATTGTCTGTAATGAGCCGACCAGGAATAAATGCACTTTGAGAATCGTCAATACAATCATTAAGCACCTTTTGTAATCGGTTAGCAATGACCTTTGTAGTAATCTTATAGATCACTGTACAAAGGCTGATAGGACGAAAATTCTTCAGATTTGTAGGAGCCACAGTTTTTAGAATCAATACCAGTAGGGTTCTATTTATATCTTCCATCGAATGACCATGATTCAGCACATTCAAACAAAAATCCCTAGTATCCTTACCAATGATATGCCAAAATTTTTGATAAAAAATTACCGAAAAACTATCAGAGCCGGATGCTTTTGTAGGCCCCATTCCCTCTAAAGCCTCAATAAGTTCTGCCTCTGTGTAAGGAGTCACCAACGATTGGTTCATACTATCAGATATACATGCGTTGATTCCTGATAGTATGTGCTCCATATCACCTACTCCTTTCGATTCAAATAAATTGGAAAAATATGCCCTAATAATCTCCTCGATCTCTCTTTCATCTGTTGCAAGCGAACCATCAAGCTTCTGTAACCCCATGATTCGATTAAGACGTCTTCTCTGTGAAGCGAACTTGTGAAAAAACGAAGTGTTCTTATCCCCCATTTTTAGCCAGTTAACTCTTGCTCTTTGTTCCCAATATCGCTCCTCTTTATCCATTTCCATATTCAGATGAAGTTTTACCTTCATGAGCTCCACCAAATTCTCCTCTGATCTCTCTTCATCATTTAATTCTTCAATTCTTCTATTCAGCCGTTAAATCTCTCTTTTATGTTTGAACTGCATTTTGCCAGCCCATACTTTCAACCCTTGTGCAAGATCTGTCATGCGCTTAAGATACGGGCTAGAGTTTTCCTCCCAAAGCTTCTTGACTTCCGCCTCACACGATTCCTCAAGGACCCACCATGATTCTAATCGAAAGCGATATTGATTACTTCTCTTCCTTTCGTCCTCCGTTTCAGTGAGCAAAGGACAATGGTCAGAGAAAGAATGCGGGAGATGCCTCAGTGAGTAATTTGGGAAGGTTTGAAACCAAGAACTCGTAGCAACACATCTGTCAATTCTTTCCCTTATGTTTCGCTCGGGAGTTCGTCCTCTTTCCCAAGTAAACCACGGGCCTGAACAACCAATATCTTCCAGAAGACAATCCTCTAACGTTCTTTGAAAAGCCTTCATTCTAGCCTCTTCCCTTGGAAGACCTCCTTTTTTTTCATGTGCATATAAAATGTCATTAAAATCACCCCCAACCAACCAAGGTAATGAATTGTTTCCTCCTAACTATCGAGGTAACTCTCATGTTTCCACTTTATCTCTAACATCTGGCGCCCCATAGAAACCCGTAAACCTCCATCGAGGTTGTTCTGCATCTTCTTGAATTTCCACATCAATATGGTTTTTTGATAAGCTCTTTAAATTAACCAAATATCCCCCATTCCATCCTAAACTCAATCCTTCTCGAGAACCATCTGCTGGAACATCAATACCATTAAAAAAACCACACCGTCACCTAACCCATTCCATTCTGATAGCATTCAATTTAGTCTCCATAAAGCAGACTCTCCAATCCACGAACATTCTAACAAAGTATTTTCATTGCTTTCGGTCAGCTTGCCTTCTGGCAGCCGCCGATATCTGTTGGTTGTGAGTCATTGACCCACCATATACCTCCAATGAATCCTGCACATTAAAAACCTTAGAGGTGAAAGAATCGACCCTTTGTTGAGAAGAACAAGATCGTTGTCTTTTTTTTCCTTCTTCATTGCATAGAGGATCTTCTTCTTGATCACATTCCATGTTCAACATCTCCCCTCCAGTCAACAGCCCCTTTCTCTCCCAGACTTGTCTTGAGTCCACACTCTTTCCCACAATAAGACGACATCCTACTCCTTCCTGTTCATCATTCATCTCCTCTGCATGGTTGGAACCCTCCAAGTTGATTCCAAGGATATTATTAAAATTCTTCCACAATTCACGATCATGAGTTTGGCTTGAACTGTGTTTATGTTGCTGCCCAGCTCTATCATTTTCAAAACGACTATTATTTTCTTCATCCCTTAGCCAGATGCTATTAACCGTTGCTGCTCTCCTCGTTTGAGCCTTTAGAGATAAATCCCATCCAACCTCTATTTCCTGAATTCCAACACTTAATCTCATTGGACAGAAATTTTCACCATGTTCCAAACACCCACATAAAAAACAAAACAACGTTAATTTCTCATATTTAAAATTCGCATACGAGAACTTTTGCTCAGAAATCATGACTTTTTTCCTCCGTTCCAAGGGTTTTCGTACATCTATCTGCACCCGAATACGCATGAAGTTCTTATAGCCATTAATAATCTGCTTTGTATCATATTCTAAGAATCTGCCAATAAAATTTCCAAACTGGATTGCCATTGAATCTTTAAAGAATCCTGGAGGCAGGTTATGGATTTGAACCCACCAATCTGTATATACCAGTGGGATAACCATTGGGTCTTCATTCTCCTGAATACGATGGAAAATCAATAGATGATTATTAAAAGTCCAAGGAGCACTGTAAGAACCCTGGAAATATCAATCTCATTGAAAAATTTGAAGAGAAATCTTCTTTCGCCCAGATTTGTAATTTGCACCCCTCCCAATGGATGCCAAATGTTTGCCAAAGTGTTCCTCATGGCTGGAAAATGTACCACACTTACTGTAAGAAAACAACCCACTAAACAGAAGTTATAAGTAGAATTTGAATTTTCAATATCTTCCGGTAAGGAAAAAGCCTCCTCCTTCCCATCTTCCAGATTCAATCCCGCTATTCCCCTTTCCATCACCCCGCAGAACTTTGTTCCTCCCCACGACAGCACCAGTAGTGAAGATTCGCTCTAGAAAAACACAAGATACATCAAAGTGAAAAAAACTTTTTAACAAAACCTTAAGAATCGTGCTAAAAGCGGCAGAGAGAAAACGTGCCAAAAACGACAGACTTTTTTTTATAGCTTTTTCATATTTTTAAATTGTTAATTTTTTATTTATTTAATATTTGCATATATGCATTTGGTAGCAAGTTTCTAACCATATATGCAAGTCTATTTTTATATTCAATTAATGTTTTCCATTATTTCAATAATATTATATACTATTTTATATTTTTATTTTTAACAATTGAAGGAGGGAATAGATATATCTACAAAATATTATTCTTATCACTAGATCAAAAGGTAAATTTATACTTTATAATTTTTATTTTTGCATAATAAATTTATATTTCAATCATTATGCAAATTTTAATAAAAACTATTTTATTTTCAATAAAATTAATTAACTATTTAAAAAATATATATCAATAAATAATTTCTCAATTATATTTTCCAATAAATGAGAATATCAATTTCTTACCCACGAAATTTGTAACACCCCAAACCCGGCCTAGAAGTTAAGCCCGAATTTGGCGTGTCACATGGAAGTTTTTTTTTTTAAAAAAAAAAACCATCTTTGAGATTGTTAAAAACTTGTTCGAGATTTACGACCTCTTTGTTAAAACCCAAAACACTTAAGCAATTGTTATCTACTTGAAAACGTAATTATCTTTAAAGACCTTTTTGGTTGTGAAAACATATTTGAAATAAACAATTTACGAAAATGGGATATTTGGGAATAGAGTTGCAGAAGCATTTTGAAAGAAAATCTTGGGCCTTATTACAACATTTAACCCAAAATAGTAGAGTAATAAAATAAACAAGAAAGAAGTCAAAGTCCAAATAAACCATTTCAAGTATGGTCTCCATCGAGTCATCCATGGCCCAAGTCCACGTCACATTATTACGAAAAGGTTAAGAGAAAGGGGTTGAGTTACAAGAACTCGATGTGTAATCCCTTTACCATCATCCACTGGGTCGTAATCCAATTAACAATATTTTGGGCCTAGCCCATTTTCAATAATAATAATGTATCAATTATAACATGAATATGAAATGCAATTCCCAAACCAAGCCTAGTATTTCCATCCGCTACACACCACCCGTACCAACCAACACACCTGTGGGGAGCTTTAGTCACCCACCCCACCAACACACCAAACTGGGTATAAAGCTATATATCAAACTGGGCATAAAGCCATATATCAAACTGGGCATAAAGCCATATATCAAATCGGTGAGTGAAAATCAAATCGGTGAGTCCACAGTCATCTCGGGTGACTCGTACGACCCTAAAAATCAAATCGGTGAGTGAAAATCAAATCAGTGAGTCCACAGTCATCTCGGGTGACTCGTGCGACCCTAAAAATCAAATCGGCGAGCGAAAATTAAATCGGTGAGTCCACAATCATCTCGGGTGACTCGTGCGACCCTAAAAATTAAATCGATGAGTGAAAATCAAATCGATGAGTCCACAGTCATCTCAGGTGACTCGTGCGACCCTAAAAATTAAATCGGTGAGTCCACAGTCGTCTTGGGTGACCCGTGCAACCCTAAAAATCAAATCAGTAAGTGAAATCAAATCAGTGAGTCCACAGTCATCTCGGGTGACTCGTGCGACCCAAAAAATCAAATCGATGAGTGAAAATCAAATCGGTGAGTCTACAGTCATCTCGGGTGACTCGTGCGACCCTAAAAATCAAATTGGTGAGTCCACAGTCGTCTTGGACGACCCGTGCAACCCTAAAAATCAAATCAGTGAGTGAAATCAAATCAGTGAGTCCACAGTCATCTCGGGTGACTCGTGCGACCCAAAAAATCAAATCGTTGAGTGAAAATCAAATCGGTGAGTCCACAGTCATCTCGGGTGACTCGTGCGACCCTAAAAATCAAATCGGTGAGTTCACAGTCGTCTTGGGCGACCCGTGCAACCCTAAAAATCAAATCAGTGAGTGAAATCAAATCAGTGAGTCCACAGTCATCTCGAGTGACTCGTGCGACCCAAAAAATTAAATCGGTGAGTGAAAATCAAATCGGTGAGTCCACAGTCATCTCGGGTGACTGTGCGACCCTAAAAATTAAATCGGTGAGTCCACAGTCATCTCGGGTGACTCGTGCGACCCTAAAAATCAAATCGATGAGTGAAAATCAAATCGGTGAGTCCACAGTCATCTCTGGTGACTCGTGCGACCCTAAAAATCAAATCGATGAGTCCACAGTCTTCTTGGGCGACCCGTGCAACCCTAAAAATTAAATCAGTGAGTGAAATCAGATCAGTGAGTCCACAGTCATCTCGGGTGACTCATGCGACCCAAAAAATCAAATCGGTGAGTCCACGATGCGTCTTGGCGACCCGTAACCCTAAAAATCAAATCGGTGAGTGAAATCAAATCGGTGAGTCCACGAATATCTCGGGTGACTTGTGCGACCCAAAAATCAAATCGGTGAGTGAAAATCAAATCGGTGAGTCCACAGTCATCTCGGGTGACTCGTGCGACCCTAAAAACCAAATCGATGAATGAAAATCAAATCGGTGAGTCCAGAGTCATCTCGGGTGACTCGTGCGACCCTAAAAATCAAATCGGTGAGTGAAAATCAAATCGGTGAGTTCACAGTCATCGCGGGTGACTCGTGCGACTCTAACAAATCAATCACTTCCTCCAATTACATAACCCAACCCATGCAGTATGTCATGTATGCAAAGCACATTTCATAATAATGTATGAAATAGATTACAAAATCATAACCAAATAATTAGAATACACACAATCATGCTAATCAACCCATAGGGGTATAGCGGTAATTTTACCCACTAAGGGTAATTCGGTAATTTACTCTCTAAGGGTAATTCATAAATTTTACCCACCAAGGGTAATTCGGTAATTCTCGCCACCCAAGGGTATTTCAGTAATTTTTGCAACCCAGTGGTATTTCGATAATTTCGCAACCTAGTGGTATTTCGGTAATTTACCCTCCAAGGGTATTTCGATAATTTACCCTCTAAGGGTATTTCGGTAATTTACCCTCCAAGGGTATTTTGGTAATTTTACAACCGAGGGGTATTTCGGTAATTTACCCTCCACGGGTATTTCGATAATTTTGAAACCCAAAGGTATTTCGGTAACTTACCCTCCAAGGGTATTTCGATAATTTTGAAACCCAAAGGTATTTCGGTAACTTACCCTCCAAGGGTACTTCGATAATTTCACAACCCAGGGGTATTTTGGTAATTTACCCTCCAAGGGCATTTTGGTAATTTTTACAACCCAAGTGTATTTCAGTAATTTACACAACCCAAGGGTATTTTGGTAATTTTCCCCCTAAGGGTAATTCAGTAGTTTTACCCACAAGGGTAATCCGGTAATTTACCTTCTAATGGTAAATTTGGTAGTTTTACCCACCAAGGGTAATTCGGTAATTTATCCTCCACGGGTAATTTCAGTAATTTCATATTCAACGGTGTTTCCGAAGGCCTACTATCGCCTCGGGTGTACAGAAATTCTATTTGGGTCTCTTCTAACTATTGGGTCAAAAATCCATTTTAGGCCCAAACGGGTTAATTTCGCACTGCGACTTAACTACTAATTTGGGCATAAAAATTTAAAAGCGTCCATCTGTGTCATCTGACTAAATCGATTATAACTCGAGTTAGAAAACTCAAATTTAGATCCATAAAGTTTCTTTGAAATTAGACTCATATATCTTCACTGTAATTTTTCCGAATTTTTGGCCTAGCCATTTAGTACAGTTTATTCCTTAAAGTTTCCCTTGTTTCACTTTGTCTAATGATTCTGACCTCTCTTACCTTAATTTCATATATCTCACTGTACGGTTTTCATATACTGTTCCAACTTGTTTCTCTTGAAAATAGGCTCACTAAGGAATCCATACATATAAATTATAACCCATAATTCATTTTGTACAATTTTATATGATTTTTCCAAGACAGATCGAGAAAACCACGAAGTCATTCAGAACCAGTCTCACTAAAATTAACATATCTCAGAATATAAATTTCCTTTTCCTTCTCCGTTTCTTCCATATCAAAATAGACACTGTAAGCTTTAATTCGATATCTTAATTACTTTCTAATTCCATTTCTCCTATTTTTCATGATTTTTGGAAATTTCAGGATGTTACAAAATTTCTCCCTACATTACACAAGTAAACAATTAGTATAATTATATTATTAAAATCAACTCTCAATTAATTAAAATATTTATTTTACAGGTAACTATAAATTCGTCCATATAAAAATTAAAATAATTTAGTCTCTATCAATTTTAAAAGTGGGTAATTAAGAACAATTAATCACGATATTAATATTTTCTATTAATTATACATGATTTTGATTGATATAATAATAAACTTAGTCCTCAAAATTTATACATTCTATCAATTTAGTCTTATTTTAACAAATTTATCCTGCAATAATTAAGGCTAAAATAACAAAATATGTAAACATTAAAGTTTAAATTTGTATCTATATTAATCAAAATTATGTATAATTGACAAAAATACATTAATATTATAATTAATTACTCTTAATTGCTCAATTTCGATTTTTGAACAATAATTAAAATGCTCCAATTTTTGAGGAGGGACCAAAGGGACTAGAGGGGCCTTTTTACCAAAAAAAATCCAGATCCACCGAAACCGACCCGGTTAGTTATCGTCCTTAATCCTTTGACCCGTAACCCATTTTTAGATCCGCTTAACGTTGCTTGCTGTGCCGCGTCAAGCCTCAAAATTCTGCAACACCTCCCTCCCTCCCTCTCTCTCTGCAACCATGACTGCCACGATGGGTCCACCGCCTCCCAGGAACCCTAACCCCTCGACCGAACACGAGTCGATAGCCCAAGAAGAATCCGAACCCATAACAGCCAAAACCACGATGGGTCCTCCGCCACCTCTTCCCATAAACCCTAACCCCTCGACCGAACCCGAGTCCATAGCCCAAGAGGAATCCGAACCCATAACAGCCAAAACCACCATGGGTCCTCCGCCACCTCTTCCCACAAACCCAAACCTGCAAAATTCCCTAGACGAAGAAAAACCATCAAACTCAAAGTCAGAACCAAATTCAACTGAAAAGCCCTTAAATCCAAAGCAATCTTCTGTGCCTTACACAATCCCTCCGTGGAGTGGACCTCCTTGTCACCATTTCTTCCTCGAGGTGCTTAAAGATGGCTGCATCCTCGACCGATTTGAAGTGTAATTGTTCTTACCCTTTTAAGGCTTCTTTTCTTTTTGTTTTTCTTTTTTTGGGAATGTTGACAAATTGTGAAATTTGTTTGTATAGGTTTGAGAAGGGAGCTTATATGTTTGGGCGTATTGATCTCTGTGATTTTGTGCTTGAGCATCCCACTATTTCGCGGTTTCATGCTGGTAAATCTCTTTTATTTGACAATGTAAACATTTAGTGTCCATGAAGCGAGGAATTCAAATAGCTTAAATTTGGTTGGTGAAGTCGGAAATGTTTGCAGAATAAAATAAGGACTACGAGAGGTTTTTTTGTTTGGATTCTAAAAGAAGTAGATTCAATTAGCTAAGGAAGAAGTTTTATTGTTGTAAACGGAAAATGAGTAGATACCCAAGAAAAGAAGCAAAGGGTTTTCGTTATTAGATTAATTCTCTTTGTTTTGATTACATCATTTAGGTTATGGTTATGTGGAATAACATATTTCAAATTCATTATGGAGGCTATCAACTTTTTCAAAATTTAATTTTTTTAATTGGCCAAGAAAGATGTTATATTACAGCTTCTCTGAGTTGATGAAGTCTTCTGGCTGCTGTTTGTAGTTTCTACTTTGTAATAAAACCGTATTCAATTGACTGACATGAATAGCATCTCTGGGTTGTTATATTCTTGTGAAATGATTAATCCTAATTCTCCGAAATGGCTAACTCTATACCCTCTAGAAGCTTTCTTTGTCTTGGGGGCTATGATGGGAGCATTTTCTAATATCCAATTTACTAGTTTGTACAAGAACTGCTCATGACCACCCCACCTGTGACTTATTCTTATAAATCCTTTTTCTCTTCTTTATCCTTGTAATGCCAGCTGTTTCTCTTTTTTTTTGGTTTTATGCACAAATATTAAATATAAGGATGCTAGGAAACAAAGATAGTCATAGGAATGTGCTAATGCTTTTTTTCTTTTTGGAATTTTTAGTTTTAATTATTGTTTTTCTTTACTAGTGCTTCAGTTTAGGAGCAGTGGCGAGGCCTATCTTTATGATCTTGGCAGTACACATGGCACTTTTATCAATAAAAATCAGGTATTGCTGTCCAACTGTATTCTGTTTATTTATTGAGTTGCAGTTTACCGTGCTAAAGTGTTTCAGTTTTTTCTGTTTGGGTTTCTGCTAAGATGGTAAGATGTTTAGATGGTCAACTTCCTGCTTCATAGTAGAAACTTTGTGGAAAAGTTAATGAACTTGCCGCTAGATTACAGTTTATTGTGCTTGTGATATCATGCTGAGCTTCTTTTCCAAATTACTTAGGTGACCAAAAAGACTTATGTGGACTTACATGTGGGTGATGTCATTCGGTTTGGCCAGTAAGTAGACTTTTGCTTGCCTGTTTTTGTTTCCTCATAATTTATTTGTCCATCTTCCATTCAATGCATTCATTTCTTAGATTTTCCTCTGAATTTTTCTTACTCATTTGACTTTTATCCTGATGGATATGTGTAATATCAGTCTTAGAACCAAACTTTGGTTGAGGATTGCTTGTTATTCAGATGTGCATATATCCATCTGCCCCTTGTTCCTGCAAAAGGACTGTCTAGCTTAGCTCCTTTCTGCTGTAATCTCTTTGGTGTAGGTTTTATGTTTAATAGATTGGGTCTCAATTTGCTCTAAATTTCTAAAAGTTTTAGTGCTTTATTGCTCTCACCTTTACTATGTTGCACTCTTATTTGCTTGTTTACTTTTGGAAGAAAAAAGTTATATCAGATTCTGATTAATTTTTTCTTCTTTTTTCGTAGCTCAACTCGTTTGTATATTTTCCAAGGGCCTTCGGAGTTGATGCCACCGGTAAGACTTTTATGCAACCTATTTTGGTTATTGATTCTTTGATTTGATCTTAGTTCAATTTAGGGGCTGAAGTGCTTAACAGATAGAATTATTTTTTTTTTACACTTAAATTATTTTCTTTGTTTGCAGATCTTTTCTTTATTAAAATTTCCAGTTCAGTTTCTTATCTTGTCATCACATATGATCACATGTTAATGTTTCATTTTATGAAATTGGTTCATACCTGTGCAGTGGCATTCGTGCAGGCAAAAATTCGCTTCATGTTTGATACTTTCTCATTTTAGTTTATTCATTAATACATGCAAATCCATCTAATTTTTGAGTGCTGGGAAATTAAAACATCATGAGGCACCATCCGACAGCTCAATATTTTTTATCTCATATTCTCTGAATACCATAACACAGTGGCTAGGATGGCTTGCTAAATTTTCTTAAACCTCTGAACTTCCTGTACATTGATGAATTTCTTGCCACATTCTTGTGTGGAACAATTCTTCTTTTTAAATTTGAAAATAAAATAAAATCAAATCAAATACAAACCAAGTGTTGAAAGCAGTAGTCCAGCAAATTAACAATTTAGAATCTAGTTTTATCTTTTTCAGTTAGTATACTTGTATTACTTGACATCTTTTGAAGGATTGTTACGAGAGAATACTTACTTTATTGGGTTGTGTTCTGGATTAGGGTCTTCACTTCTGCTTTAACATTTAGTTCTATTGTATTCTTTCATTGGAAAAACTAGAAAGAAATGCAGCATTGTTTTTTTGTTTCAGTCATTAAAATTGGAACTTCATATATACAATTGTCTTTTTGTGTTTGATTGCTGTAATTTGTTTCATGCTTTTGTGTTCTAGGAAAAAGACTTGAAAGTCATAAGAGAAGCTAAGATCCGAGAAGAGATGTTAGACCGGGAAGCTTCACTTAGACGAGCAAGAGCAGAAGCATCTCTTTCTGATGGTGTCTCATGGGGCATGGGAGAGGATGCTATTGAAGAAGCAGAGGTTTGTATTACTTGGAAACTAATATAATACTATTGAAATTTTTTAAAATATTTTATGTGATCAAAATTTTTTTTAAGAAAAAGACCCAAATTCTTTCTCCCACAATTTGGATGAGTGCAATTGCTCATTTTTGTTTTCTTTTGGATCCACTTCATTCTGTCAGCTAGCAATCAGATAAATGTAATTAAATTTGATGACTTCCTTCCATGCAAACAATTTGGTGCTGATTGCTTATTCAAATGCCTTATTGAAGCATTAGGCTCTCTCTCTCTCCCCCAACCCGGGGGGGGGGGGGGTAGAGCTTATCATTTTCCCTTTCTGGCTGCATATATTGTACATAACCCTAATTTCATATTGTTTTGATGTAAGACTAACAGATGATTTTGTTAGTTTTATTTTCTACTTACTTTGCCTTTTTTATATTTAGGATGATGCTGATGAAGTGACTTGGCAAACCTACAAAGGACAGCTTACAGAGAAGCAGGAAAAAACCCGTGATAAGATAATAAAAAGGACTGAAAAGGCAAGCCCTTTTCACTTTGTGAATTCTTCTTATGAAATGAATTTAATGACATTTGTTTTTCTCATTTGGGTTGTTTGTTTCAGTTGTCTAAACTTTCTTTCTAGGTCTTTAGATTCAACTTGGAGGTGTCACTTTCTGATCTATTCTGTGTTGGTGCCCTTTTTTCTAAAATTATTTATTGCAAGTTTTTGTTCTCGATGTAGATTGCTCATATGAAGAAAGAGATAGATGCAATACGAGCCAAAGACATTGCACAAGGTGGGTTGACACAAGGCCAGCAAACTCAGATTGCTAGGAATGAACAAAGAATAACACAGGTTTGTTGAAAGTTACGTGGAGAGGAGTCTGCTGTATTTGTATTGGATTATATATGGTTTGATTGTGAAGAGAAGTCAAAGAATATTATTGACACAAATCTTACAATTTTCGTAGATACTGGAGGAGCTTGAAAGCTTGGAAGAGACTTTAAATGAAAGTATCCGTGAAAGCATAGGTGCACGTGGTGGAACAACTCGTGGTAAGCGAAAAGGAGGGCCAGACGATGATGAAGAAGACTTTTCAAGGTAATTGTCTTTTTGAGAAAAACAAGAGACTTTATATTGTCTTTGCCACCAAAATTGTTGAAAGGCGTGCAAACTTTAGTTACTCTAAAATATGCATGTAATTACCATTTACCCGTAGTTGCATTTACTCTTCTCAGTTTTCTTCTCTTTGAGTATTTCAGAAGGATATGCCTCTGGTTTGTTCTTCAGTTGACTTATGAAGCTAGATTAATGGTTAATGCTCATAATGATTTTTGATTATTCAGTGATGATGATGAATTCTATGACCGGACAAAGAAGAAACCCACTGTGCAAAAAGTTGGTGAAACACAGTCTATTGAAACTGCTGATAGTCTTCTTGATAAGAGAGATGCCATTACCAAAGAAATTGAAGACAAAAAAGAGTTGCTGTTGACTGAGAAGAACAAAATGGACTCAGATACTGGTTTAGAAACTGAAGCTGGAGATGCACTTGATGCTTACATGTCTGGGCTTTCATCCCAGTTAGGTGAGTCAGTTAAAATATGTGTATATGTTTATATTACTACAAGTGAATAAAGTAAGCAGAATGCTGACGATGGAAATAGTTAAATGCATAGTCCTTTCTTTTCTTTTTCTTAGGCTTGTGTTAATTGCAACCTTTTGCTACTTCCTTTTTCCTTTGAAAGCAAAATATAAAAGGAAGCCTTAGGCTACAAAAGCTAAAATATTTTCCACCAATTAATAAACATCCAAGTTCTATGGATAATATAAAAAGGAAGAATTCACACCTCTATGTAGCGTGAAATTTTGTTACATTTGAGCTTTTTGCTCTTTTTTAGATTTGGTCATCCTTTTGTCTGTTTGCTTTTACTTTCTTAGCCATCTAAAACAGCAAGTAGTAAATAGTGAAATGTAAGTAGCAGATGTGGCTGATTCCTATCTTTCTTTATCAGTACTTGATAGGACAGTGCAAATTGAGAAGGAACTCTCTGCCCTTCAGTCCGAGTTGGATCGGATCTTCTACCTGTTGAAGATTGCTGATCCAACGGGGGAAGCTGCTAAGAAAAGGGATATGAAGGCACAAGTACCAGCACCTGACAAACCTAGACCTCCTGCAGCTGGTATCCGGAAGCAGATTGCTAAGGAACCCAAAAAAATCAGTTCGGCTACAGAACCAGCAAATTCTCCTGTGCAGAAAGAGGGAGTTGCAGATGTCTCTATGGAATCAAGAAAGAAACCAGAAGAGAATGTTGTTCGTGATACATCCGAGGGGAAAAAGGCTATCTATACCGTTGCAAAGCCCCAATGGCTTGGTGCTGTTGAGAACAAGGAGATTAAAGAGTCAAATCAAGTAATAGAAGCAGTAGATACGCATAAAGTTGACGACTTTGTTGACTATAAAGATAGGAAGAAAGTACTTGGGAGTGCTGACAATCCACAGGTTAAAGAGCCGTCAGGAATTGAAGCTACTGCCTCCGGTCTGATTATAAGAACACAGAAACAGGTTGAGAAGCCTGAAGCTGGTGATGAACCCTCCGATCAATCTACGACACCCTCTACGGGAGCTGAAGAAATTGCACAGAATGCTGTGGCACTGTTGCTGAAGCACACTAGAGGGTACCATGCTGACGAAGAGGAATTGTATGAAACCCCTGATATGTCGGCCAGAAATCAATCTAAGAAGAAAGAGAAAAAGCCGAAACGAGTGCTTGGTCCTGAAAAGCCTTCATTTCTTGACAGCAATCCAGATCCAGAGTACGAAACGTGGGTTCCTCCTGAAGGTACTTTGCTTAGTGTCAATGAACCGGAAATTTGGGTAGCGTCCACAATGGGCAGTAATGAATGGATTGCAACTTAATTCCATTCATAAGAATTGCAGTGTCATTTTAATAATATTTTTATGTTCCTTGCAGGGCAATCCGGTGATGGGAGAACAACGTTGAATGATCGATATGGGTACTGACTCTCATGCTTGTCCTATAATGTTCGAGTTGGAGGTGCAACATTGTTGCTTGAGTCATTCATGGCATTGAAATTATGGTTGGCATTACCCAGCACCTCTGCATGTGGGATTCTGTTGACTTGAGATGAATTTTGATGTCCATGGAAGAACCTTGAGTCATTGGTGGGAATTCTTTATGGGGAAAATGAGTAGCAAAGAACCGAAATTGGAGCGACAGTTGGTACAAAAGAAAGGAGAGAAAATCACATAAAAGTAGTAGTTAGATAAGTTTAATGTATGTACAGAAAGATGTAACATGTGCCAACATTGTCCAATAGAAAGTTCTGATATGCGTTTGTAGTTGAAATTCTGCCCTGAATAACCATGGCTCATTATTCCCCATCTTCTCCTGCCAGCCTCACCAAACTACCTTCTTTCAGACTTGCCAATTTTCTAATGATATTGATATATTAATATAAATACCCAAATTTGTTATGATACTGGTATATCTATATAAATAGCCAATAGTTGTGGGTTTATTGATTTTTTTTATATACATTTATAGTTTATTTTATTTTTAAATAAAGTATATATTATACGCAAATGAAAGTTTTAAATTTAGAACATTAAATGAGTAAATAAAAAATTATTGTATTGAATTTTGGTGCAAGAGCTTTTAGCATTTACTATTCAGAGTTGAATTTATTGATTATACTTCATATTATAAATTATTCCCTTGAGCATATGAATGATTTGATAAGCAAGCAGGTGTTGGGTGAGGAGTTATTTGCGGTAGAAGTTATGAAATTGAATGAACATTGTCCTTCAAAAGCTACCTTGCTTTGTCTGTTTGGAGTTGCATGAGATTTAGATTCCCGACTTCCAACACTAAGATAGTCATTATGATGATGTGAACATTTGGTAACACAGCATAGCTCATGCTCTTTTCTTCACTCTAATCCCCATACCTCCAATTTTGCTCCCATTTACTTTTTCATCATGTTCTATGTTATATTAATTTCTAGAACTAAGATCAACAAATTGTAACTAAAATTTACAATATATATATATATTGACATATATCTTATAAATTCTTAATTATAAAAACTTAACTTGATCTGAAAAAATAGAACCCCGACCTCGAAGCTCGATTTCCCCACCTAAGTCCAAAATTTCAAGAATTTTGTTATCTATTAAAAATAGACATATTCATGCACTGCACTGCACTCCAATTCTAAAAAAATTACGTTCCTAAAACGAAGAGATGCATCTTTGGGTTAAGAATGTTTTAGCATAAAAATCATTTTACCTAATCATAATTACAAAGTTAGTATTGAGAAAAACGAGGAAAAGCGAATGAGGTCTAAATTCTGTACTTACCCCGTCTTATCTTCACTTCTATATTTTACCCGAACTGCTCGGATTTTTAGGTATTACAAATTACTATTCTTTTTTTGGTATAATATCTTATTTAGTCCTTTAACTTTATAAAAAAATATTTTATCTTTTCATTTAAACTTTCATCTCTTTTAGTTCTTGAACTTTTATTTTTTGTCAAATTACCTTAAAATGGATGGAAAAGTTAACTCTTGTTAATTTTACTGACGTGACACATAATGGATTGCACGTAGATAATATGTCAATATTTAATTAATTTCTTAAAATTTAAAAAACATTAAAAAATATTTTTATAATCTTTAATAATTTTAATGGATATTAATTTTTAAAAATAATTTTTTGAATTTTTTAGATTTTAAAAAATTAATTAAAAATTGATGTGTTATCTATCCACGTAGAAATCCACATGTATGCAATGTTTGAAAAGTTAAAAAACGTTAACTTTTCCATTCATTTTAGAGTGATTTGACAAAAACACACAAGTTTAAAGACTAAAAAAATAAAAAAATTAAATAAAGAGCTAAAACACCTTTTTTTTTATAAAATTGAAGGGCCAAATAAATAATTATGCAGAAGCTACTACAATGTTAGAAAAATAACATAATAAAAGTTTCTGATGGGACACTTTCGAGGGTTTAAGATAAGACTAATAAGCATCACATGACACAATTTTAAACATCATTATTATTTTAATTAGTTATATCTAATTATAGATTGTATTCGTGTTTGAAAGTTATTATATTTAAGGCTAACATGTGAATTTGTCAAATTTATCGCTATATTTTATTTTCATTGATATTTGCCATTGTTCTTATGAATTAGAGATAAATTTACCACTATACTTTTAACTTTATAGTAAATTTTGTGAATTTTCTTTGATTGAATTTTGTCACTAGAATTATTTTTTTATTAAATTTTTCTATTCAATTTTAATTTAATTAATTTGAAGACAAAATTTAATAATTTTTTTATATTTTACTTATATTTAATAATTTATATTTTACTTATATTTAATAATTTTTTTATATTTTATTTAATAATTTATATTTAATAATTTTTAACAATTTAATTCTTATATTTAAGTCTACTAAATATTAATTCAACCTACATTAATATACTATTAATAAATTGATGGATGGTGTGGATTTGAAAAGGATTTTGATATATAATTTCCATTTTCATATGAGTTTATTTAATAAAGAGTTGGTGAGATTATGAATTATTAAAAAAATATATTGATGTTAGGTTCTTATTTTTGGTGATTGACCAGAAAAAACCCTACCATTTAAGTATTCATTGGGCTGCAAACTATGAAACAATCATCTTCACTTTCATCTTTATCTTTTTCATCATTAAACCTTGAAAAAGAATGAAAGAGGTAAGAGGCTAAATAAAAAATTATTGATACGTTGGATCAACGGATGTAGAGATGGAGAAGATTTTGGTCTAGAAATAGAGAATTAAGAAGTAGATTCATTCTCTTGGGGTTTCTATAAAATTTCATTATATAAAGTTGGACCTTAAGTCAAACTCCAAGTCAAGTCATTTAAATTATAATTAAATAACAAAACCCAAAGTAAGCATCTCTTATTCAATAAAAACTGCATACTAATTTTAATTTATGGGTGGTTGGATATTGATGAGAAGTTTGAAAGTTTATAGAAAAATAGGGCACTTTATTGGCATGGAATATATAAATGGTTTAGTGTGGGGAGAGAAAGGTGCATCAAGGGGATGGAACTGCCACACTTACTTGGGTAAGTGGTGCAAAATCAAATATTTAGTAGCTATATGACACTTGAGTGGAAAGTGGGTGATTTCTTGGATCACCCCCCACAGTATGCCATTTTTCTCCCCTTGGATCACTCCCCACCTCTATTTCCTCAACTCAAACCCCATTTTCTTATTTGCTTCTTCTAGGGATCCAATATGGAATTTCTTGGTGCATGAGTCATTTTTTGGATTTCTTTCTTAATGGGAGATTAAGTTTGACCAATGTATTATTATTATTATTATTTTATTCACATTTATTTTTAATTATTTTATTCACTAATAGTGGGATATAAAAAAAAATTATATATTGACACATGCCTTTTAAAAAGTTAAAAGAAATAATAAAGGAGTTTTTTTTTAATTAATTTGGTTGGATTAGAATTGGTCAAGGGATGAATCTGATGAGATAAAACGAATTGAACTGGATTAAAAATTCAATTGAGCTGGCTTTTATAATTTTCTAAAAATTTTAATAATTTATTTACTTTAAATCAATTAAGACCATTTAAATAATTGAACCGCCCGATAAAAAATCTCATTGATTTAATTTTCAATTCATTTAAAAAAAAGAAAAAAATATAAATTGGGATTTGAATATTTCCATTATTTTGGAATTATGACTAATAATAGAATATGTATTTTAAGTACAGAGTGTAATTGAGGATCAACTCAAAGGTTCATCCAACAGTTGTACACATTCATGTGGATTAGAATAAAAATAATCCTCTTCTTTTGGTCTATCCGGAATGACCACCCGTTTCTTCGGGTTTCCCATTCTCTCCGAATGTACTTCCTTCACGGTTTCTGAGAACTCGTCCCAGCTTAACGACCCGCTCTGGTATTCATCTATTAACTTAACCAGAAGTTTTCGGTCTAATAAGATTGTTTTCTTGAACCCCAAGAATCTGGAACGTGTTAAACAAGCAATTACCGATATAAATCAAATTCGAGTTCCAACAGCTACAGAAGAGAATTGTAAGTACAAGAATTGACGCGAGAGTGTCAGATATGTTTACCTCCGATGGCCTTCGACAACCTTGGCCATGTTTCCGTCATATGTAGGAACGAATATATCACTTTCTAAGGAAACTAGATAATCCAACGCTGCCATTTGGGATGAGTGGTTTTGGAAGAATTTCAAGTCCGATCGAACTAGCAGAGTCTCCTTTCTGACCTGTTGTGCAAGAAAAGCAGACTGTTAGATCATATATAACATGCATTGTAGATGCCGAACATACATCTTACTGACCAAATTAGGAAATGCTTCTGCCAACAGGGCCATCCGTCTCTCGCCACCATATATTTCTCCGGCGGCAATGTAAATTTGAACATTGCGATCAATACCGAGCGCTCTTAATACTAGAGCAGTTTCTTCGGGTGTCAAAGGGCACAAACCTTCTTTCCTTTTCATTTCTGAATTTATTACTTTTTCCTTCCACCAGGGATAAGCATACCTAATAATACCGGATTTGCTGTAATTAGTAAAGAGATGACATAATTTATTGTTGTGGGAATGACATAAAAGGCTTACAGCATACCTCATCCTCGTAAGTTCTTCCTCTTCATCGCTGTTGCAACCATGAGTGCAGCCGGAAAAAGCCAACATGTCCATTTCATATCGGAGATGAAGCACGAGAAAAGGGCCTTTCTCCCTCAAAATCTTGACAACCCTTCTACCCAATTCCTCGATTTGAGAAGTAAATTTAAGTGCATTGAAATTTACACGGCAGCGCAACTTCTGAATCTCGGGGGGTAGGTTATTATTTGCAAGCCGAGCATCGGTTTTATTCAACTGTACAACTTTGTGCTTTTGCACAAGAGGAAGAATCTGGTAACAATGACTCCAGAAATTAGATGCAATACAACGAATTGCAAACAATACCAGGACAGCAAAGCTTATTCCATCTTTAATCGATAGGTAACTAACCTGATGAGCATAATAAGAAATATTGGACCAACTAATCGGTTGCATAGAGAGGAACATTCCTTGGTCAACTCGATGCTGAACTCGGGGTGGTAGTTCCTTCAATATCCGAACCTCATCTCTCAAGGAAGTAATGAAGTGATCAACATCGAAAATGTCCTTAAACTCACTGGTCATAATTTATAAACAATCAATTTGAGGATCATCTTGAATTGCAGCTCATAATTCGAATCCAAAAACAAAGATTAAATAAATAGTATGTACCTAGGGTCATTCCAGAAAGAGGTTTTATCTAGTTCAGGAACAATAAGTGTGACATTTAGGTATCTGGCAATGGCAACCATGTCGCAAATCTGCGGAACAGAAGCCAGAAAGACATGAAATGGTTAGCATCTGAACAGGAAAGTTATGAGCAAAAAAACAGACAGTGAAACAAGGAAATCCCAATTGATGCTGAGATGAAAAAATCAACTTACTGCAGCTCGCATTTGGTTGAGTCCTCCATTGCAGGAAACCATAAGATAACCATTATTCTTATATAACCCTGTAAAAAAAAACAGTCATCAAATAAGAACAGTAGTCATAGACAACTTGATGGGGGAGGGGGGGTTTCTACAATTTCCATCAAAGGGAAAAAGCAGAAAGCCCCATAAAAGCTTTAATAGCTGATAAGGCAAGCAAAAGATTCACAGGTTAATTGATATAAGAAAAAGGGGGAAAAAGATGATAAAAAGCAAAGTCTTTGTTAAGGACTTAAGAAGGCATCTTTGACAGAAAAAATTGCCTGTTCACAAGAAATACATACAAACAAACAAACACCAAATATTGAAGAAATGGCGATTAATTAAAATCAATCATTGCATACTCAAGAAATTGCAAATAAAAAGAAAGGAACTTTTGAGAACTTACTTTTTGGTGGAAGAATGAGTTTTGGTGGAATAGAAGACAATTCAGGAGCAACCAAAGGCAACTCAGAAGTAGAATGAGAGAAACAAGAAGGCCAGCCTTTGAGCAACTTGGGACCAAAAATTTCGCCTAATGTCATCAAATGAGCAAAGCATGTCCATATCAAAATTGTGGTCAATGCCCTTATCATCCATAGCTTCATTCTAGACCTTGAAACCATTGAATTCTTTAACTTCTCCACTTTCCCTTCCCCAAACATCTTAATTTTCATTTCCCACTGTTTCCTGTAATCACACTTTCCACTTGTCTCTTCTACTCTGCACATTGTAAATTACCCCTTTTCACCTCAAACTTCACCCCTACTTGATCCAAATCTTCAGGCCTTTTTAATAAATTATAATACAAAAAAAAAAAAACCTCTGAAATTTTGGGTTTTCTTTTCCCAAGATATGGTGATTTCTGAAAATTTTAATAAACTTAACCACCAACTCCTTGAACCTCTAAACTTCCCTTGTAACCAAACTTTTGAATTAAGATAATAACAAAAACCTTAGCTAGAAACAACAGCTCCACCAAGCTTACCAAAAGCAAAACTAAAGCTTAAAAAAGACAAACCCAGATTTAAAAAACTTAACTTTTTTTTTTTTTGCCAAAACCCGTAAACTCTCAACATACATTATCCAAATATGCAAAACCCAGAATTCTTATGATTCGTTTTCAACTAAATCTCCACTAACTACTCCCCAGAAAAGCCTTCTTTTCAAAATGATCCAAAAAAAAGAGAGAAAAGAACCAAATTCCTTTAGCTTATAAACAGAATGCTGAAAAGGGAAAAGCCTCAATTGAGGTTCATTCTCTTTTTCCGGTGAAACTTCCCGACCAGATCCCGGCGAGGTCGACGCCGGTGAACTGCTCAGAAAAGAAAACCAAAGTTGTGAGCTTGAGAGAGAGAGAGAGAGGGACAGGGACAGGGACAAAAAAGGTGAGAGCTTTGAGTTGTGGTTTGATAGAAGGGAAAGAAAAAGGTTAAAAGCCTGCAATTAAGGGATTAATGTGTTGGGATTTCTTTTGCTGTTAAGGAGTTGGAGGATCTTCACTGCAGCTGTTGATAATTGAGGAAACTAATAAAACCTTGTAATTCTGTCAATTATAAAATGAGTATTTTCATCATAAAAAAAGGAAAATAATTAGCTGTAACATTAAACAAAGATAACAAAATGAGTATTTTCAGCTCCTTTTAGTTTTCTTTCTTTCTTTCTTTTTTTATTAATGAAATTTTCTATTATTAAAAAAAACAAAATCATCCGCGAAATCAAACCTCAATTTGTTTCAAAATGTCGGCGTATTATACACTTCATGGATGTTATAAAACGTTAGGGTTAATTGCACTGCAGGTCCCCAAATTATGACCTAAATTATAAATTAATCTTTAAACTTCAAAATATTTTAATTGAATCTTTAAAATATAATATCATATTAGCCTATCCATTAGTTTTGGGATGTTAAATTTCAATCAAATTTTAACCACGTCACATGAACAACTTTGATCAATGTGTTAAAAAAGTATTACTACTAATTTTTAATGATTTTGTTTGCTTTTTTATAGGGATATTGAATTTTTGAGCCTTCCAACTTTACAAATATATATATAGCCATTCATTTAATTTTTCACCTCTTTTAACCCTTGAACTTATATTGTTTGTCAAATCATCTCAAAATGTATAAAAAATTAATATTTGTTAACTTTGCTAACGTGACATACACGTGGATCATCACATGTATACCATGTAAGCAAATAACTAATTTAAAAAAAATTTAAAAATTATTTTTAATTTTTTTAAAATATTTTTTATATTTTTATATTTTTTAAATTTTAAAAAATTAATTTATTATTGATATGACATCTACATTTATGCCACGACAACTAACTTTTCATCGTTTTGGGGTGATTTGACAAAAAACAATGCAAATTTAAAAGTTAAAAAAGGTAAAAAATAAAATAGAGGGTTAAAATGATTTTTTTTGTAAAGTTGGGATGACAAATAAATAATTCCGGTTTTTCTTTAATATGCTAAATCCAAACTACCCTACAGTTAGCAGTGTTCAAACGGTCGGTACTGTTATTAATTGAATTACCCGAGATGTAAAAATCTTTAACTGCTAATCGAACCAATTTTTTTTTCAAATACATTAACAGAACCGAAATATTTCGGTTAATCAAATTAATCGAAATTTATATGTTTTTATCTTTTGGTTAAAATAAGTATAAACATATAAAAAAAATACATTGTTAATGTTATTTTTTTAATAGTTCAAAAAATATATTATATATTATATATATTATTTATTTTGATTAATATAAAAAAATAATAGTTTAAAAAATAAATTTCTAATATAAAAAATATATTATATAATATATTATTTATTTAGATTAATTCAGTTAATTACTCGATTTCGAACGGAAATAACCAATAATCAAAATTTTAAAAAATCATTAACTAATTTTCGATTGAACTAAATTCAACCACCGACTAATTAACCAAATTAAATCTGTTCGGTCGATTAATTCAATTTTAACCGAACAATGAACACCCCTACCTACAGTAGATATATAAGTACTTAAAATTTGATCCATGAATTTTAAATATGTTTCATATTAGACCTAAAGTAGCATTTAACGTCAAAATTGAAGAATCTAATTAATACGAAAATGATACTTTAAAAACACAATTACAATGTTTTAAAATCTAAATAATAATTTACAAACGTTTGCTACCATAAACCCTAGAAGTTAATTTTGCATATGGCTTGCATAGACACATTAATTCAAATTAGATCGAAATTTAAGATAATTTTTTTAATATTTAGAGTTAATTCAGTACGATTAAATTTATTATTTAGACAATAAAAAATATTTAAATTTAATTATGAAAATTTATAAATATCAAAATAAAAAATAATATTCTTGAACTTAAATAAATGCTACTATTTATGAATAGTTTTTTATTTTGTTCTAACATATTTTTGAAGAGAAGGATTGTATGAAATTATGATTCCATGTCGTCCCCATCCCTTTTTAATAGGAGAATGACAAAATCGAACTTTTTCTTTTTTCTTTTTAGCATTTTTAGTTAGATTTGAATTTCTTCAGGAGGAAAAATTTGATTTGTCATTCTCTTATTAGAAAGGGATAGGGATTTTATACAATACTTTTATCATTTTTGAAAGTTTATATACATAAAAGAAAATTATTTTTTAAAATTTTTATAATTGAATGTAAAACTTGGAGTTATCTGAGATTAAACCCAAACCTTTATACCTACAACCTAATACTTTTAACACTAAATCAACAAACTTTTATTTTTCATTAAAAATTTATTAGATTAAGTTCTCTTATTATACCGACTAATTAGGGTGTCCTTTTTCTTTCTTAACTATCATTCAAAACTTAAAATATACCATGATTAAACCATTATTCACAAGATCATCTAGGTATCTTTTTTATATAGTCTAATTATAGATATACATATTATTAGTTAGTTTGAGTTAATTATTCAATTTAGTGTTTATAACGATCATTTTTAATTGTATGTATCATAAAAACAATTATATATATATTAGATTATGGCACATTCACAAGTTAAGTGAAAAGTTTATGTAAAAAATATATTTATAAAAAAAAAGTAAAAAATAGACGAGTCTTCCTATTGAAATGATAAAATTGAAGCTTTAGAGGCTATGAAATTTTAAGTTTAAATCTCACTATATTTTTTATTTTTTAAAATTTATTTTGAGTTTAAATTGATTTTTTTATAGATTTTATATAAAAATAAAAAAATAATAACAAAAATACGTACCCTATAGTAATATTCATACTTTATAAAAAGAAATATCATTTACCAATTAAATTTATATTTAATTAACTCGGGATATTAACTTAACCAAAATATATTATCTTAATAAAATTTGTGCGTAGAATATAAACTCTATCCAATTCAAAGTCAAGGATAAAATACTTTGTAAATATTGCATAGTTGATCATATCAAATCCCGGCCCGGCCTGAAGGCCCAACCAAAATTTGGAAGGGTTTGGGAAAAATGGGCTTGGACAAAAAATAAGGCCCGTTTAAAAAATGGGCCGGGCCTCGGGTAAGGTATTTTTGGCCCGGGCCCGACCCGATTTCACTAAATGACAAAAAAATCTGCTTTTTTTTTTTTTATTTTTGAATGTTATTTTCTTGTTGTTTTCTCCCTATTTTGCTACCATATTACTATTATGTTGCTACTATTTTGTTGTTATTGATTGAATATTGTATAAAACTTATTTTATTGTTAATTTTGTTATTATTTTAAAGGCATTTGTTAATTTTATTATTATTTTAGAGGTATTTGCTTGTTAAATTACGGGTCTGTTTGTTTGGTTGTAGTTGGTTTTCCAGAAAACATTTTCCTCTTTTCCAGTGTTTGGTTGCCTGAAAAGCTTTTCCATTTGGAAAACATTTTCCAAACGCGCGTAAAATGGCTTCCTAATTTGGGGAAAACGTCTTACCGATTTCTAAAGGGTAAGACATTTTCCACAGCTCCTCTCTTCACTCTCTTCATCGTTTCTCACTTCATCATCTCTGTCATCTCTGTCATCTTTTCCATTAATCAGTCCTTCAATTCTTTCGCTGGTCCGAGCTACTTTCTTTACGGCTCGTGAACAAACTCTCTCTGATCCGTACTTCTACAGAGTGACTGTAATGGTCTATAAACCTTAAAATTGGAGTTGCGCCTTGGGCAGCAAAAGTAGGGACAAATACGGATACTGGCAGACGGACTACAACTATTACATACTGCTATTTAGACTGATGGTCTAAAATCTTTCTTCAGAACTCTCCTGATTTGAAACCCTAGAACTTTCTTTTTTCTCCTTTGACGAATCAGTTCCCCGAGCAAAGACCCCCTTCCCACGTGACCTCCATTTCTGCACTCCTACACTGATTCAAGAACAACGACGCCCTCGTTCAATCCCGTTCAATTCCTTTGTAATTGTAGGCAAGCAAGAAGATAATAGATGCTAAACTTGCCAAGGATTTTCAAGCAGTTTTGAAAGAGTTTCAGAAGGCTCAACGGCTCGCAGCCAAAAGAGAAATGGCATAGACTCCTTTTATTCCCCAGGCAGTTCTTCCTTCAAGGTAGTTTCATGTATAGGACGGTACATCATTCTTGTGTTAGTGGCAAACTTAGAAAATTAAGTTATTAGCAAGATGGTTTTCTCAAATCACACAAAATTATCAATATAGATTACTGAAGTTTCTGCCATTTACTGTTTGCTAGTGCAAAATTTGTTTTGTGTGGATATCCTTAATCATGCTTCTTCCTGTTACATGCAGAAACTGGACCAGTGAGGATAGACTTAGGTTCGGATAAAGGTGCTGAACAGCAAAGCCCTTCTTGTGGGAATCAAGAAGGTAAGTTCTGTTTACAAATAGATTAGGAAGTTGCATGAATCCTCCGTGTCGGTTCTTATATTTCTTGAATATAAAAACTTTCTTCATTGAATATAGAAAAGAATAATTCTTATATTTATTAAACAAATAAACTTTGACTCCTTCTATAGTTGTCATCACCTTTCGGCTTAGAAAAGTAAAAACTTATCGTTGTACGTGATTCGTGTTGTTGTCTGATCTGCGGGCTAAGCAATTTGTATATTTGTGTCGTTTTGCTGCGACTTTGTCAAGTTTGTTTGTCAAGCCGACTTTTCTGATGAACGTTTCTTGTTTGAATGAAATTTCTTATTGAAAAAGAAAGATAACTTGTTATTTTCATTCCTTTCTTTTTTTTTATATATCATTTTGTCTCCCACTCTTAGCCAATCTGTCTTTGGGTATCTTGAGACTTTTCAGTTTTCTAAATTTCCAAACTCTGTTTTAGATCTTTTGATTTCATTTTGAAATTTCAATTGTTGGTTGGCTTTGGCTATCTTTTTCATAGTATCCTTCTTCTGCTGCTGGTAATGATCAAAAAACTTTGGGATTTTGGTATTATTGGACTTTTAACACTTTACAAGTTTTAGCTGATATTTGATTTTAATAACTTTTGCTTTTCTTGATATTTTATTGCATTCTTTGTTTCAGATATTTCATCCAAGTATTTCCTTAATTTCATTTCTCTATTTCCTGCTTTCTATTTTATTGCATTGTTGTTGAAATAATTGAAACAGACCCTTATATGCATATAAACACTTGTTCAAGGGTGATAATGATCAAAAAGATCTCAAGTGATATTATGTCTTCTTTGAATTGTATATTCTAAATACTTATGGAGCCATATCCTGCTAACTATAAGTATTGCTTCTCTGTGATCCATGGATGTTGTTTATCTATTATATTCTTATAATCGATTATCATTTGATATCCAACTACAGCCCTTTTTACGTTTGAGTATTTTTTCTTCTTAAAGATAGGAGGTTGTGCTTGTTGGATAATGAGATTGCATTTAATGAGGCTATTATTGAAGAAAGAGAACTAGGAATACGAGATATTCAGCAGAAAATTGGTGAGGTCAACGAGATACTCAAAGAACTTGTAGTGCTAGTTCATGAACAAGGAGCTCTAATTGGTAAAAGCATTTTATCCTTTGCACTGAATTCACCATGCTTGTTCTGAATCACCTTGAAATGTACCAAAAGCATATCTATAATGCAGATGACATCGGAACACATATCGAAAATTCACAGGCTGCCACTGTACTAGCAAAATCCCATCTTGTAAAAGCTGCAAAGATCCAGAGATCAAGTTCTTCTCTGGTAACATACACTTCTACTCCTCTTTTTAAACTTTCAGATGCAATAACATAAGCCAATCAATTAGCAGTTCTGGGTAGATGTTTAAAACGTATTTCGTTGAAACCTCTCTTATTTTGTTGGATATCTCTGATTATATTACTGATCTTGGATCTGTCTGCTTCATCTGATATGCATTTTTTGGATCATTTCCCTAATTTTTTTTTTTGGCTAAGTTCCTGTGATTATCATTTTCTTTCTCAAACGAATGAAAAGTATAAAAAGAAAAGTGGGAGGTGCTGAATTTCGATCGACATTCATGTGGTTTGGGTTCTATATTCGTTTATGAATAAAAGTAGTTATGTAATGTAAAATTTTCTTGATAATTTTTATCTGAGTTCTGAGCCCTAAGCTAAATTGCTGTAAATTTCATCCAATAACATATAATATGTATATAGATAGATAAGATTGCTTGATATTGCATTACTTTGTAATTTGCTTTTACTTTGGGGAAATTACTTAACAATTGCAGTGAGCTAGTGTTGCTAGTACCTCTTCTTTAGTAATGAATATTTTGAGTGTCTTTTAGTGAAATGCTATAACGAATTTGGCTTTGTCATGCAGCAACTAGTTTGTGTAAGTAGTTCAAGTAGGTCACGTTTAAGTTCGAACCAGCGACTTTTCGGAGTTTTGCTGTGAGTAAGAAGCGCGTCCATTTCTTCAAACAGGTTGGTGCTTAGAGCTCTCTGCAAGTTTCAAATTCATAGCACTTGCATTGGTTGTATTTACTGTGATTATTTACCATGTCAAGTAGAACTAGTAATTCTGCAAGTTTGAAACTCATAGCATTTGCATTAATGCACTTATGGCATAGTTCAGATATGAAGCTTCGTGCTTAAATTCTTTTAGGCAGTTGACTTGTTATTGGCTGGTTTTAATTCATAAGATCAGTGGTGGACTTCTTTAAGCTTCATTGTTTAGTTTCCAGCATTAGTCTTAATACTCACTGCATTTGCTTACTTATATGTTTAATGCAACGTAACATATGTTAACCAAAACAGAGTGTCAATAGAGAATTGATGGTAGTTCTTGGAAATGCCATTATGTTTGGAGTTTTACCTATAATAGAAAAAGGCGGAGCAAGTAAGCTTTTCAAGTGCTTCAATTTCTTTCGATGAATGCTTGATTTATGTTTGTGCATGAACTGAGATATTTAGGCAGTACTGCAACTTGTCAACAGATTTTTTTTAAGCTATCTTTCCTTATTCATATTTTTAAAATATCATTTTTGATACAATAATATTTTCTTTTTAATATTATATGTTATTTTTCATATCATATCATCATTTCTCTTCCTCATATTACCTTTATATTTGTGTCTAAATATAAATTTTTGTGTGTACTGTAAATTTTGGGGAAAAAATATATTTTTATTTTAATTTGGATGATATTTTTATATTTTAATAATAGTATAATATATATTCAAGTGCATGGATGTTAGTGGCATCGAATATATGATATTTTCCATTGCATAAAGTACTTACCAAATATATACATATATTTACGTTTTAAATGACTTTGGTACAAAATATAAAACATACGTACCATCTTAACTATCATTATTATACAAAAATAAATAAATAATAACGTAATCTCTTTTCACTTTGCAGTACCCCGTTTGAAATATTTAGTATAAATTTTATATATAATGATAATACAAAATTAAGTTATTACCTTCCTAATTATTCTAACTACTGGAATAGTTGACAAAGTCAATGTTGTTATCCAATCAAAATATTCAAATGTTTTTGGGCAGCTTAATTACATAGATGTCAACATGTCAAGTTGTCCCCAACTTAAAAAAACAGAATAAATTACAATTAATTTTTTTTCCTTTTACTATCGTATTCAGTATATATAATTATTCATATGATCTAAATCATTAATCCTTACATTATATAACATCACTGCTATAAATGAATCAATTAAACATGAAAAAAGACAAAAAATAATAATAATAATAATAAAAGGAAACAAAAGGCGAAGTGCCCAACCCTATTGAGTAATATTATCCATTGCCTACTCATTGTTTTTGGTACAAAGAAAGTAGCTTAATTTCTCAAAAAAATTATTAATGCAATTATAATTAGCTTGATATGTATGTATGCACTTTAGTCATGGTAACTTTTCATATATGTGATCTTATGAAAATCTTGCATCTTTTTTATAGTGATCAAAAATTTGTGTGGCATTAAATTTTGTGTAGATGGATCGTAATCAAGATCAAAATGCTATTGTCGAAGTTGTGGCTTCAGTTTTAGCTTTTGGGGCTCTTTGGATTAAAAAATTAAAAACTAGGAAGGAAATTACTTCTCATCCTCGTGTGAATCGAGATTATGAAAGAGAAAATTATATTAATAGTATTTTATATAGTGGTGACCAACATTGTATTGATGTGATAAGGATGAGACCGATTGCCTTTTTTAATTTGTGTGATATTTTTAGTAGGAATAATTTGTTACAATCATCTAAATCTGTCAATATTAGGGAGCAAGTAGTTATATTTTTACATATACTTGGTCATAATGTAAGGTTTCGAGTGATTGGATCTAGATATTATAGATCAACTGAGACAGTTCATCATTACTTTAGGGTTGTATTGAGAGCTATTTTGAAATTGTATAAACTAGTTATTAGATTACCTGATGATGAGTCAACTCCTAGTGAAATCAGAAACAATCCAAGGTTTTATCCTTATTTTAAAGATTGTATTGGAGCATTAGATTGAACTCATATTCGTGCATCTGTTCCACTTAGCATTCAAGGAAGATTTCGTAGCCGTAAAGGGGGGACAACACAAAATGTATTGGCTGCCATTACATTTGATTTGAAATTTTCCTATGTTCTAGCTGGTTGGGAAGGTAGTGCACATGATTCCCGTATTTTAAGTGATGCACTTTCACGCCCAAGAGGATTAAGAATTCCGGAAGGTAATAATTATCATTAAATACCAAATAGTTCTAGTAAGCTCATAATTTATTAGTATTAATTGTGTTTTGTAAAATTGTAGGTAAATATTATATTGTTTGATCTTTGGATATTCTTTGTCGAAATGGATATATTACTCCATATCGTGGTGTCCGATATCATTTAAAAGAGTTTAGTGCTCAAGGGCCTGAAAATGCAAAGGAACTTTTTAATCTTCGTCATTCATCATTACGAATCACTATTGAATGTGTTTTTGGGATTTTAAAGAAACGGTTTCATGTATTAGATGCTGAGCCATTTTGGAATTTTCAAACTCAAGTAGATATAGTTTTGGCTTGTTGTATCATTCATAATCATATAATGGGAGTTGATCCTAGTGATTTACTTAATCAAGGATTATACGAGGAGTCTGTGTCTGATTTGATAATACCAACTCTTACGGAGCGAGAAGAAAGAGAAGAAGCAAGAGAATGGTCTGCTAAGAGAGATGAAATTGCACAAACTATGTGGACTGATTATATGGCTAGAAATATTAGGTAGGTTTAGGGCTTAAGGTTATTGTTTCTATGTTATGTATGTTTTAGTAAATTGTTTTTTTTTTTTGTTAATGTTGGTTGGATAATGATATTGAAATTTTAGTTTGTTGGATTTTGAAATTATTATGTCTTGAATTTGTTAGATATTGGTTATGTTTTAAGCTTATTAGATATTGAATTTATTATGTTTTAAGCTTGTTAGATATTGAATTTATTATGTTTTAAGGTTGTTGGATATTGAAATGATTGACAATGACAATTATTAATGTAGAATGGGCAAGGGCAACAAAGAAGGGACCTCCAAGCAATTCAGTGGACAAAACCGATGGAACATGTTTTTCTTGAAATTCTAGCGAGAGGAGGCCCGAGAAAGGAAATAAGCCTTCTAATGCTTTCAAAGCGATTTCTATTAATCGAGTTGTCGAAGCTATTTACGAAAGATTTCAAGTCCAATGCTATGCGAAACATGTGGAAAATCATTTGAGGATCCATGTAAAAAATCGATGGCGATTATATGTAAAATTCGAGGTGAAAGTGGTTTGGATGGGATAATAACATGAAAATGATCACATGTGATAGAGCAACATATGATGCAAAGCAGTGATGATGGTAATATATGTATATATATGTTAAGCTTATTTCAAATGTTTTTTACTTGTTATTCTAATTGTGTATAATATCCAACAGGCACACAAGAAGTATGAACCATTTTTGAATAAAAGCATTGATCATTATGATGAAATGGCTTTGGTTGTTGGCAAAGATATGGCAACAGGGAGTTTTGCCAGAACATTTGCTGACATAGATTTGGATGATGGTAATCAAGATTCAGTGCCTGTAGACTACGACAATGAAGAGGCTGAAGAGGTAAGAACAAATGTATCTTAAATCTGGCACATCCAAACGTAAAAGAAAAAATGTTCAAGAAAGTGTCGTCGATGAACAAATTAAATTTGTGGGTGAACAACTTGGCAAAATTGCTAATGCTTTGGAACAATTTACTGCGGATAAGACACCACAGCTTTACGAAACGGTGATTTGATGATGACTTCCTGTGTTCTGTGTTTGATTATTTAGTGAGTCATGAATCCGAAGCCAAAGCTTTTCTAGTTAAAAGTAAGAAGCATAAAAAAATTTGGCTTCAAAAATTTGCTCAAGGTTGAAGATATTGATACTTTTATGTAGTGTAATATTTAGTTATGCACTTGGACAATGTGACAATGTTGTTATTATGTGGTGTACTACTAATTATGCATTTGGATAATATTTCTAGTATTAATTGTGATTTGGAAACTAATTTATAATTATTCAATCCTTTTTTTTATTTTTTTAACACAATAACAAATAATTTATTTGACTTTGGTTGTTTTCAATATGACGGTTAATAATGTAACTTAATAATTCAGTATTATTATATATTTAATCTAATTTATTTATAATAAATAAATCATTGCAATATATGTAAAAACAATTTAAAATATAAAAAATTATTAATGTGTAAATAAATTTATTAATATATATGTAAAATCAACTTTTCCGGAAAACATTTTCAGGAAATCTGCCAAACAACAGAAAATATTTTACACAGATCCATCCAAACACCAGAAAATATTTTCTGGTAAATCATTTTCCAGAAAAGTAAATCATTTTCCAGAAATCATTTTCCGGAAAACATTTTACTGCCAAACAAACAGACCGTACATCTATCTTAGTGTTATTTAAGTCTACATATTTTTTTAAAATTTATTTTCAATTTGTTGGGAAATATTTATTTTGATTTTTTAGTATTTTTGATGTATTATATATATTTAAAAATTATATAAAAATTTAATGTGGGCGGGTCGGGCTCTAGTTTTAGCATTTTTATATGGGTCGGGCTTGAGAAAAATTTTAGGCCCATTTTTTGGGCCCGGCCCGGCCCATGAACACCTCTAATATCAAATATAATCTAAGGTTTTTATATACTAGATTTTTTCTTTTTCTTTTTTTTTTTTAAGTATCAAAGAAGAAATGTTGAAATTTCTATCATAGATAACATGTAATAATAAGATCGAATGAATCTTAACTTGATTGGTATGAATATTGTTGTCAATACAGAATAACGTGGGTTTGAGTGCGCGTTGAAACGTGATTATCTTCCTATTTATGAGTTGGGGAGGGGGCTGGTAGTTGTAGGTATTGTGTCAAAAAGAGTAGATATGATAAGAACATATAATGAGATTATTAAAAAATATTAATGTTTGACAAGGTTTTCAAAACTAAATTGGTGATCGAATTAGTTAGATAATTAATTCTTAATTCGATCAATTCATTTGGTTTAATTAAATAAATTATTAAAAATTTATAAAAAATATTAAAATGTTAACAAAAATAAGAAAAAAAAAACCAATTCAATGAATTTTTAACCCGATTTTAAACTGATCTCACTTTTTTATACTAATACTTCAATCAATTTTCGGTCAGACCGGTAAACAGTCAACTTAACTCATCAATTATTTTTTTTACATCATAAATCGTTAATAAACTTCTTTCTTTTTCACTCTACTATTCAACAGTTGACAAAATTAGGAGAAAGATTCTATTGTTACATGATATATTTGTATTTTATCTAATTTTTTATTGATTTCATTTTTCTTAATAAATAAACTATTTTTATTTTATTTATACTTTTACAGAATAACTTGTAATCCAATTTAATAAAAAACACCTTTTTATTTTTTAAGTTATGCAAAAATAGTATGAAATAAGTTTGAACATTCTACGGCCTTTTTTTTTTAATTAAATTTGTCAGCCACTATTTTATTTTATATTTATAGGAACAACTCCAATTGAACCGAATACAGACTTTTTTCTTGTAAAAACCTTGATTTCTTTTTATTTATGGAATTGCCATTGGTTAAAAATTACGTTCAAAATTATAGGTCGCAAATTCATTAGATATTATTAATGAATTAGTTAGTGTGATTCATGAGCATTTATTCGGATTAAAAAGTGATGATTTATTCATCTAATGGATACATTTAATTTTCATGGGATGTGTTTCATTTAAAAAGTATGCTCAATACGAAAGGTTATCTTTTTTATAATGTCCATTGAATACATATAAATAGAACTATGACGCTCAAAATATAATTATTACATTCAATTCAATTTTAGAAATTAAAAAATTAGGGAATTCCCCGATTTTGCTAATCAAAGGAAATCAAAAAGGTTAGTTGTATCTTGGGAAGACCTTTGTCTTAACCCCCTAGCAATTTTGTGTAGATACAAATTGTTCTCTTTAGAAAGCATCACCTGCACCTCGAAATCTACTATTTTACGTCTCCACTCAAATTCTCCAACAAATTATTCTTCAAAATTCGTGATTTCTATTTGTGTAGATGTCTTGTACTTCCTTCATGGTGCCTATTTCTCTTGCCCTAGTCCCCATGGCTGGCAACCTATTTTTATTTCCTTTTTTTTTTTTTGGGGAGATAATCATATTGTTTTGGCCGTCTTCCTTGGATTTTAGACGACATCGGAGGTGGGTGCCAATGTTGATGGCTTGTCCTCCTTGGTGCCTTATTCAACAAACTGTAATTTTGGTCTTCCCAGTGGAGTTCTTCTCATGATGACTAGCTTTGAATTTCTAGATATTTGTTTATATATTTTCTAACCTTTCTTTAGGTCTTTGTGTGTTACGGGATTTTAGCCCTGTTGGTGTAGATGTCTATAATGGACTCACACACATAGAACCATATACATATTGTGGATAAGAATAAATTTTTTATTTAAAAATAAAAAATAAATTACACTAGACAATTACATGTTAACCACTTAAAAGGACTTACTCTCAATATTTTGAGAGAGAGTGGACTCACATTCTATAAAAAAAAAAAAAGGGAAACTAGATTTTTCCATGTTCTTTTGGTTGACACAAAACAAAATATCAGTGGTCATTATTATTATTATTATTATTATTTAATTTTAAGCATTCTTTCGTTCTATTTTTTTGGGAAGATTAGAGCTGTGATATGCGAATAATTTTCGTTTGTGATTATGTTCCTCGTTAGTATATTGAACCGCTGTTACACGATAATTCGGTATATGCGCTTCCTCTATTATTTGCTCTATTATTACTTGTAATATATATTCACATTAATTATCATTGGTATCAGAGCTAACTGATTTTATAATTTAATTTTTTGTGCATTGAAATATGTTTTTATTATGTTGTGTTTTTTTATTATTTAAGATTTTTTTCTAAAATTAAACACTGAAGTTTGAACTTCTTAAAAAAGGAGTTTGACTTCTTTTTCAAAATGGACTTTCGACCATGCATTAAAATTTTAAAAAAATGGAGAATTGGCTTATGGCCACTTTTTGATGCAAACGACGATAGCCATGTTGAATTAAGAAATCGTTTCTAATTTTATATATTATTATTAGTTAGTTAGTTTGAGTTAGTTGTATTGGTGTGTAGGGATAATAATAAACTTATGAGAAATTAATGAAGACTACAAGGTATGTATTAATACCACTTTCTTTAAGGTTTTATTTGTCCCCACTTATATTTTGGTGTGCAAAAGAGTTATTAACAAATAAGCCTCGAGGATACAATGAAGCCTAATGACAAAAACAATCTATTGAGTATTAAGTGGAGCATAGCAAAAATATCAATTCTTTATAGAACAATTTAGGAATATGAAAGATGGAGAGAGAATAGAAAGAAACTTTGTTTCTGTGTTTTTTGGTGTATCATGTAAATGAAATTCCACTCCTATTCATATGAGGCCCCATGTCTCTTCATAGGGGCATAACTACTCAAATGGATAACCATATCTTTAGCAATAAACATAATTATTTAATATATATCTACTTTAATAATTATAACTATTTGTTAATAATCAAGTGACACAACTTTTGAATTTAAGAGATATAATTTATTACTATAAATAGTGGCAACTTCTGATTAATAACCAACTGCAAAGTTAACTATTCAATTTGGTGTTTATAATTACCGTTTTTAATTGTAATTGTTGATATAGTTGTATAATTAAAATAATTATATATTTATATATTAAATTATGATGCATTCACAAGTTGAGTGAAAAGTTTATGTAAAAAATATATTTATAAAAAACATGTAAAAAATAAATGAGTTTTCTGCTGAAATGGTAAAGTTGAAGCTTCAAAGACTATAATATTTTAAGTTTAAATCCCACCATATTTTATTTTTAAAAATTTATTTTGGATTTAAATTGATTTTTTATAGATTTTATATAAAAGTATAAAGATAATAACAAAAATACCCTATAATAATATTTATTCTTTAAAAAAGAATATATTTTTAATCATTTACCAATTGAATTTATGTTTAATTAACTCGAAACATTAATTTAATCAAAATATATTATCTTAATCAAATTTATGCATAGAATATAAACCCTATCCAATCCAAGTCAAATATCAAATATAATCCAAATTTTTTATGTACTAGATTTTTTCTTATTATTTCTAATTCTTGTTTTGAAGTATGAAAGAAGAAATGTTGAAATTTTATCATAGTTAACATTTAATAATAAGGTGATGTTATGCAATGTTTTCAAAATAAAATTAGTGGTTGAATTGGTTAGATAATTAATTTTTTTCGATTAATTTATTCAGTTTAACTAATAAATTATTAAAAATTTATAAAATAATATTAAAAATAAAAAAAATCAACTAATAATTTTTTAGCTTGGTTTTAAATTTATTTAACTTCTCCATACTAGTACCCCAATCAATTTTTAGTTTAACTAATTTATCATCAAAGATTTTTTTTTATAATTAAAAAATTTGGCACATAACTTACACAAATGAGAATCAAATTTAAAATATCAAAATTTTAATGTCATCATTAAACTAAAACGTCAACAGAATTTATTTACTCCAAAAAGGCGAGGCTGATTATTTAATAAACTTCTTTCTTTTTCACTCTACTATTCAACGGTTGACAAAATTACGAGAAATATTATATTATTACATGATATATTTTTTAATTTAATTTAATTTAATAAAAATGACCTTTTTATATTTTAAGGTATTCAAAATCCTATGAAATAAGTTTTAACATTCTACCTCATTCTTTTATTAAATTTGTCCGCCTCTATTTTATTTACAGCTCGAAAAACTCCAATTAAATCGAATACAGACCTTTTTCCTATAAAAATTTCTAATTCTTTTTATTTATTGAATTACTATTGGTTAAGAATGGACAGTAGCTCAAATGGTTAAACACATTTTTTTTTCCTCTCTCTTGCTCAAGTTTGAACCATCCCTTTCCCAATTTCATATCTTTTATTATAGGAGTTAGGTGGTATGACAATAGTTTCTCTTACCTTAACCACTGATCGAAGATTCGATTCTCGCCTTAAATATTAAATAATTTTAAAATTCGTGACCAATATTTTATGATATAAACTATTATTTTTATCTTCTTAATACCAACCTCCAACTAAATTGATGAGTTTCGAATTATATATTTTTTCTTAATTTTTTGAAGGTGGGTAGTAAGTTTCCACCTTCATTCTATATATTTTTTACTTGTTTTATTTTTTAATTACATTTAATTGTAGACTATATATTTATTTTATATTTTTAAAAAATCAAGATAAACTTTGAATAAAAAATTAAATAAAAATAAAAACTTGTTTTAATGACCATTCTGTAACTTTTTATAAAAATAAAATAAAATCATAATCCAGGATTCACCATCATTGATAAGAGTGAATATTAATAAATAATACTGAATCACCCATGGTGATTTTTTTCAAGAGTTCATCGGTAGAATCATAGTTAAAAACTACAAATTAAAAGTGATATATGTATGATTAACTAAAATTATAACAAACTTAAAATAAATTATAATATACATAAAAATTGAAATATATTTGGATCTAAATTATAATAAATTTGATAGAGTACAGTTAAAGTCAAAATAATTTGAAAGATATCCATAGTAAAACTTGAACAAGATCACAATTTTTTAGAAAAATAGACATTGGAACAATAACATCCTAAAACTCATTTTTTCTCTCGTTTTATTCTCCCAAGGTTGGTCCCCTTTTGGTGTCTTTGCCGAGTGTGCAACCAACAACTAAGTCGGCCACTGTGCCTTGTCCTTTGCTCATGGTGCCTGTTTCTCTTGTCTTAGTCCCCATGGCTGGCGACCTATTTTTATTTCCTTTTTTGTTGCTAAGATAAGCCTACTGTTTTGGCCTTCTTCCTTGGGTTTTTTATGACATCGGAGGCGGGTGCCAATGTTAATGGCTTGTCCTCCTTGATGCCTTGTTGAACAACTGCAATTTTGGTCTTCCTAATGGAGTTCTTCTCATGGTGAATAGCTTTGAATTTCTAGATCTTTGTTTGTACCTTTTCTAGCCTTTCTTTAGTTCTTTGTATGTTACGAGATTTTGATCCTGTTGGTGTAGACATCTATAATAAACTCACACACACTGAATCATATCCATATTATGGATAAGAATAATTTTTTATTTAAAATAAAAAAAAAATTGCCTAAAGCAGTTACATATTAACCACTTGAAAGGACTTACTCCCAATATTTTGAGATAGAGTGAATCCACATTCTATACAAAGAAAAGGGAATTAAGTTTTTTCCATGTAGTTTTAGTTGACACAAAAGAAAATAACAATGGTCATTATTACTATTCTTCTTTAATTTTAAGCATTCGTTCGTTCAAATTTTTAAGAAGATTAGTGCTGTGATATGCGAATAATTTTTGCTTGTGATCTTATTTTTGATTAGTATATTAAATTATTGTTACACGACGATCCAATATGTGCGGTTTCTCTATTATTTGTTCTATTATTACTCGTAATATATATTTGCATTAATTATCATTGATATAAAAATTAAGTTGAATTCAATTACTAATTTTATAACCCGTTTTTTTTCATGCTGAAGTATGTTTTTATTATGCTGTGTTTTTTTTTATACTTAATTTTAAAAAAAAAATTTCTAAAAAAGGGAGTTTGACTTCTTTTTTTAAACGACTCTTGAACATGCATTAAAATAGAAAAGAAATGAAGAATTGGCTTATGGCCAATTTTTATGCAAATGGAGATAACCATGTTGAATTAAGAAATGGAGATAACGATTTATGTAACAACATATTATTCGGATAATATGTACAAACAATGAATTTAATTGTAGAAATATAATTTTTTTTTGCATATTTATTGTTTTTATTTTATTTGTATTTGTTATAGATCAGTATGGTGATACGCATCCATACTTTAAGAGACTTAGATCGAGTAATAAATTTGATTGATGATTTGACTTTTTTTTGGATGGATTCAAAAGATGATTTTATTACTCATGTCATGAAAGTCAATAGTAAAATACAAAAGTTGTTTTGGGTGGGTGTAAAAATAGAATGTCGGTAATAATAATATATCGCAAAAAAAAGACAAAAAAATAAAGAATACACAGATTTTTACATGAAAACCCTTTCGGGAAAAAAACCACAGGTAGAGGAAAAGAAAATTCACTGTGTTGAATACGAATGATTACAAGAGGAGTAGACTATATCTATTTATAGGCTTGTAAAATCATATTCTAATAGGAGTGTAGTAAGATTGAAACTCCTTGTTCTAATCAATATCAAATAGATGGAGTTTAATAAGGTTAAAAAAAACCTTATTCTAAAATAAAATAAAAGAAGTGTAGTTCTATATGGATTTTACTTTTATTTTATTTTACCACTGTATTTTATTTAAATAAGGATTCGGGTCACTCAATTCTAACAATCTCCACCTTGACATGAATTCTCAATGAACAAGTTCTTCATCGCGAACTCTTAACGAATAAGTTCTCCAACTCTTCCATAAAAACTCCTTAAGGGTTTAACTTCAACAATGAATACCAACCAAGTCTAAACAATGCTTAAACTTGGTTATAGGAAGTGACTTAGTCATCATATCTGCAGGATTTTCATGAGTACTAATTTTGATCACAGCAATATCACCACGAGCAATAATATCATGAACAAAATGATACCGAACATCAATGTGTTCTGTTATCTCATGAAACATTTGATCTTTTGTAAGGAAGATGGCACTCTAACTGTCACAAAATGTTGTACTGATTTGAAGGTCTTCATTGAGTTCACTAAAGAGTCCCTTCAACCTGATAGCTTCTTTACAAGCCTCAATAATCGCCATGCACTCAGCTTTAATGGTGGACAAAGCGACTGTAGTTTGCAAAGTGGCTTTCCAACTGATTGCACAACCTCCGGTTGTAAAGACATAACCTGTAAGAGATCTTCTTCTATCAAGATCTCCAGCAAAATTAGCATCAACATACCCAATGACTCCATCTCTAGTTCTTCCAAACTGTAAGCAAACATCAGTAGTATCTCGTAAGTATCTTAAAATCCACTGAACTGCTTTCCAATGTTCTTTACCGAAATTCGTCATGTATCTTCTTTTCTAGTCCCAAATCTTTCATCTCAAATTCTTCACTTAGTTGGGCTTTAACCTTTCTTATCTCTCATTTATCTTTCGCTGCTATCAACATGTCATCAACATGAAGGAGTAGATACACAAAAGAACCATTACTGTTTTATTTAAAGCAAACACAACTGTAAAAGCTACTTCTTTTGAAATCATGAGAAGTCATAAAGGAATCAAACCTCTTGTACCACTGTTTTGGTGACTATTTCAAACCGTAAAGGGACTTTTTCAGCAAGCAAATATAGTCCTTTTTTTCTGAGACTGTAAAAACCCTCTAGTTGTTCCTCCTCAAGTTCTCCATGCAAAAATGCAGTTTTTACATCTAACTGCTCAAGCTCCAAATCATGCATGACCACAATACCAAGCAAAGCTTGAATCGAACTATGCTTCACAACTGGGGAGAACACATCTGTGAAGTCCACTCTTGGAATTTGACTGTAACCCTTTGCAACAAGCCTTACTTTATATCTGGGTTCTTCAACTCCTGGAATCCCTTCTTTCTTTTTAAACACCTATTTACAACGAACAACCTTTTTACCTTTAGGAACTTTCACAATATCCCATGTTTTATTTTTGTGGAGTGATTCCATCTTTTCTTGCATAGCAAACATCCAGTTTTCTGAGTCTTCACAGCTAACCGCTTCAGAGTAATTAGATGGCTCTTGGTTTGCATCTATATCTTCAGCCACATTTAAAATGTAAGCAATTAGTTTAGCCTCAGCATACTTCTTTGGAGGTTTAATTTCTCTTCTAGTTCTGTTTTTGGCAATAGAGTATTGTGGTGAAGAAGGAACTCTATTCTGAATTTTTGTACTGGCTTGAGGAGTCGACTTTGTTGTAGATTCTGGATTAATCTGATGCTCTACCTGCTTTTGATTTTCTTTATTGGAAGAGTCTTTAAGAGATAAGTTAGGTAGCATAGCAGTTTCATCAAAAACAACATCTCTTCTAATTACAACTTTTCTATTTTCAGGACACCATAACTTATACCTTTTTACACCAGCTTCATAACCAAGAAAAACATATTTAATGGATCTCTGTTCCAATTTTCCATTATCAACATGAGCATACGCAGGACACTCAAAGATCTTTAAATCAGAATAGTCAGTAGGATTACTAGACCATACCTCTTGTGGAGTCTTTTTCTCAATGACAACGGATGAAGATTGGTTGATCAAAAAACATGCAGTAGAGGCTGCTTCGGCCCAAAACGACTTCGGTAAGTTAGCATTCGACAACATACATTGAACTTTCTCCATGATTGTTCTGTTCATTCGTTCTGCAACGTCTTTTTGTTGTGGAGTATGACGAACAGTCAAGTGTCTCACGATCCTTTCTGACTTGCATAGTTCATTAAACTCATCAGAACAGAACACTAAGCCATTGTCTGTGCGTAGGTGTTTTATTTGTTTTCCTGTTTGTTTTTCAATCATAGTTTTCCAAGACTTAAAGGCGGAAAACACATCTCTTTTCTACTTCAGGAAGAATGTCCAAACTTTTTTAGAAAAATTATCAATAAAAGTTAGCATATAATTAGCTCCACCTCTCGAAGGCACTCTAGATGGCCCTCACAAATCAGAATGAATATACTCCAACATTCCCTTTGTGTTATGGATTCCTCTGGTGAATCGAACTCTCTTTTGCCTCCCAAAAATGCAGTGCTCACAGAACTTTAGCTTGCAAATTCCTTGCCCATCAAGAAGTCCTCTTTTGCTCAATTCTGTCATGCATTCTCACTCATATGCCCTAGTCACATATGTCAAAGTTTAGTACTATCATCATTTGAAAAGGAAGAGGAAGCGACAGCTACATCATCAGTAACAGTGGAACCCTGTAAAACATATAACTTGACAATCTTTCTCTGCCTTTTCATCACAACGAGGGAACCTTTGGAAATCTTCAAAACTCCACTTTCATTTGTGTATCTGTACCATTTTGAATTAAGAATACTCAACGAAATTAAATTTTTCTTCAATCCTGGAACATGTCGCACGTCACTAAGTGTTTTGACAACTCCGTCAAACATCTTAAATTTAATAGTTCCAACACCTGCAATTTTACACGAAGTATTATTTCTCATCAAAACAACTCCTTCAGAAACTGTTTCATAAGTTGTAAACCAATTTTGTTTGGGACTCATGTAGAAGGTGTAGCCCGAATCAAGGATCCACTCCTCGATCACTTTAGAATTGTTGACAGAAGTGACTAGAAGTTCACCATCGCTGTAGTTTCTACAACATCAGCTTCACCAGAATTTTCTGGTTGTTTTCTTTTTTGATTCGTAGCCTCTATTTTGATCTTGTTCTGTAGCTTATAACACTTAGATTTAATGTACCATTTCTTCTTGCAGAAATTATAAGTTTTACCTCTGTTTGAAGACTTCGATCTACCCTTAGATTTACCGCGAGGATTCCGTTCCTGTGTCCTTCCACGATCATCATCAACATTCTAATCTTGTCTCCTACGAACAATGAGACCCTCTCATTGACAGTGAAATTTAACCATAGGATGCTTCATCTTATCATATAAGGTCAAAGAATCATAAACCTCATCAACTGTGAGAGACCCGCGGCTATATAAAATCGTGTCTCTAAAGGTTGAATAAGACGGGGACAACAAACAAAGTAGAATCAACCCTAGATCTTCCTTATCATACTGAACCTCCATGGCCTCCAAGTTTGAGAGAATTTCTTTAAACACTGTTAAGTGTTCGTGCACAGACGTACCTTCTTCCAAACGATGAGCATAAAGACGCTGCTTCATTTGCATTTTGCTGGTTAGAGTTTTTGACATACATATTTGTTCCAGCCTCTTCCATAATCCAGTAGCGGTCTTCTCCTTCATCACATCCTGTAAAATTTCGTTAGACAAATGTAGATGTAACTATGTTAATGCCTTTCGATCCTTACTCTTCTTCTCTTTCTTCGTCAATGTCGAAGCCATCTTATTTACCTCTAGCAAGGCTTCCTCTAAGTCCATCTGTGCAAGAACTGCCTGCATCTTTATCTGTCACAACGCGAATCTGGTGTTGCGATCCAACAGCAAAATTTCATACTTCAAAGACGCCATTACCGTGATTGAGATGAACAAATTAGAAGCTTTAATACCAATTTGTAAAAATAGAATGTCAGTAATGATAATATATCGCAAAGAAAAGAGAAATAAAAATAAAGAACACACAGATTTTTACGTGGAAACCTTTTCGGGAAATAAAACCACGGGCAGAGGAGAAGAAAATTCACTATGTCAAATTCGAATGATTATAAGAGGAGTAGACTATTTCTATTTATAAGCTTGTAAAATCATATTCTAATAGGAGTGTAGTAAGATTGAAACTCCTTATTCTAATCAATATCAAATAGATGGAGTTTAATAAGGTTAAAAAAACCTTATTCTAAAATAAAATAAAAGAAGTGTAGTTTTATATGAATTTTACTTTTATTTTATTTTACCACTGTATTTTATTTAAATAAGGATTCGAGACACTCAATTCTAACAGTGGGTAGTATAACGATGATAGCTGATGACATGAAAATTCAAGGTTTGTCCGACACATTGATAACTGATGTTAAAAAAGGTCTCTTAGACGAAATCTGGTTCCCCATGAAGATAAGTTATATGCTGAACCAGTTAAATAGTTTATAAAAAAATAGTGTACGAGTGGGAGCTAGGCAAACTTCGATTTTCACCACGAGTTCCACCACTCGTTGAAGGATTCATAGCATGCTCGTCACTTCGTGGATTGCCACAGTAGGCATTCAACTTTAATGGGATTTTATGGATTCCATCCCAATTATGAGACAAGTGCTTGAGGGTTCTCTAAACATATATTATTATGATGATGATTATAAGATCAAGTATGTGGAGCTCGATGATTAGTGTTTGTTTTAAGTACTGGTCTTTTTTGATGACTTGTGTTTGTTTTTAGGTGTTGACTTTTCTATAACTTGTGTTTATTTTATTTTATTGTTATATATTGCACTAGTAACATGTATGGGTACTTTTTTTTGTAAATATGTTATATTTTTCATTCGTAGTTTGGTTGTTTATTTATTTTATTATTTTTATCGTTGGTGTAATATATCAAAAGTGGGCGTTCTATTATTTCTAATAACTAAATTTGTAGCAACTAGCATATTAATATAAAATTTGACTGTAAATATTGGTTGGCAGTTGGTTTTGTGTAACATGATAATTATCACTATTTTTCTTTTATTAAAATAATGTAATAAAATGAACATGATATATGCTAGACATTAATGTGTGCATGTCTTAATGTAGAGAATATTCTGAAATGATATGTGTGTTAAAAAATATTGTTGCTAAGCTTAAAAAAGGTGAAAAGCTCAATGAGGACAATTTTGAGATACGAAGTATGAAAATACAGTATGTTTTGGAGGAGTAAAAGGCTCATGAAGTTTTAAATAATGTCATGGAAGAGCCTGAAGAAGGAAATAAATCCCAAAATAGAAGGGATTGAGCGACTTATGATGTTTGGAAAAAAAAAATTCCATAGCTCGCATAACGTTGTTGAACAATATGGACAACGAAATTATGTGTGAATTCAAAAAGCATGAGGTTGCAAAAGATACGTAGATTTCTCTTGAGAAGAAATTTGGTGGCACTTCAGTCACTAAACTTAGACAGTTCACAATCAAGTTTGACATTAATAAGAAATGACCCAATCATAATATGAAATAGCATGTAAGAGAAATGTCAAACATGATTAGTGAACTGAAAGACACAGGTCACACTTTGTTTGATGAAAAACAGGTTTAGGCACTTATTCGGTCATTTCCCATAGTTGGGAGCATATAAAAGTGCACCTTACTTACAATGAGGACATCAAGACTCTAAATGATGCCACTCAACATCTTCAGCTAGAAAAAGATCATATTGAGACATTTAAGCCCAATACTTATGTGTATATGGTATGAATGAGTTCCAAAGCAGCTTATGGCTCCAAGAAGCGCAAACTATATGGTGGGTACAATGGAAAATCTTTTAAGAAGAAAAAGTCTAACTCCCAAGTCAAAGGGAAAGCTATCCTGTCATTTAAAAAGAAGAAGAAAAATAAAGCTCAAATTAAGTGTTTCAACTGTGGCAAGAAGGGTCACTTTGCTCGTGAGTGCACTAAGCCAAAGAAGGTAAAGACCCATAAAGCACTTTCAAGTGCAGTTAATATAATCGATGGTACTACATTTATTTCTAGTACTATATTACTAAATGAATCTCATCCTTTTTGGATTTCAGACTCAGGGGCCGCATACATGTAGCCAGAGACTAAAATGTATTTGTGGATTTTGTTGGATTCTATTGGGAACCAAATGGATTTATGTAGGCAATAACAAAAGAGTTGAATTCAAGAGAATTGGCACCCGTAAGTTGAGTTTTCATGGTGGAAGACCCCTAATCCTACATGATGTGTTATTTACTCTTGAGATACTGCGAAATTTGGTCTCAATTGTAGTTCTTCTTAATTATAATTACAATTTGAAATTCTCTATCACTGGTGTGGATATTTATAAGATAAACTTATTATGGATCTGCTTATTTACTAAATAGGTTTATTGTATTAGATGTGTGTCACACCTGGATTCCTTTAAACCTGGAAATTTAGAACATTTAGGGGTTAAATTGAAAAAGACCGTAAGTTGGCGGTCTCTATTGGAAAAACAGGAAAAGTTAGAAATATATTGGATAAGGTTGAAATCCAATTCTGGTTCGGTTGGATTAGAATTAGCCGATCCTTTAGTAGGGGACAAAATGATTAAGAACGGGTGGATTTTACACAGTTGAAGACCATGCGAGAATGATTATAAATAGCTAGAGAGTGACTTCCTGAGGGAGACTTCTTCTCCAATCTGTTTCATTCTTCATCTTCTTCATTGGTCGTTTCGAGGAAAAAAATGATTAAAGAAAGTTCTGCATGGAGAGATTATTGTGAGGTTTAAGTTGGAAAAATGGAGAATCCAATAACCTGGTAAGGTTTTGAACCCTTCAGTATACGTAAGAATTAGGAACCAAATTTAAGGTCTTACAGGAACCATTTTAAAGATTCTGCATGTTTCTGGAAAACTAAGTCTAAACTGGGATTACTGAGTTTAACCTCTGAATTGATTGTTTTGCTTAGTTGCTAGGAGAATGGAAGTTTTGATGTTTGGGAAGGTTAAGCGAACAAGGCGAATAAGTATCAGGTGAGTTTCTACACTTCAAACCTAAAATGCTAAGTATATTCTGCATGGGTTTATTAGTATCCGCCATTTTAGTTCAGTATGCATGACTCCATGATGCTTTATTTATAAACATGTGTATTACATATGAAACTATGAAGGGGGATCAATGACGGGATAGACAAAGTTTAAAATAGGGAAAAGAGAGTGATTCTATTAGATACTATCATACGATGTTGCTGGGTACACCCATAATGTATGAAGCTGTGGGCCTTGTAGAGGGGACACTGTAGTGTTAGAGCATCAATGTATAGGAACAATGAATTGGAGGAATGAAAGGATTGCGATAGGGTAAGGGAGAAGAAAGATCATAACTAGGACATGGGATCGATTGAAGGCTATATGCCTAAAATAAGTAAGACCATAGCTGAAAGATGTTATGGTATCGGGATAAAATGAGTAAAACCATAGCTGAAATATGCTGTGACATCATGACTGAAAGAAGTAAGACCATGGCTAAAAGATGTTATAGTATAATGAGAAAGCATGCTTGAAGGGCTAAGTAGGACTAAGATCATATCTGAAAGATGTTATGGCATCCTTCGCTAGTCTGCCAGAACGGTAAACACGGGGTCATATGGTGTAGGACCATAACTGAAAGATGCTATGACATCATAGTTAATACGTTGTGATGGTAAACACGAGGTTATATGGTGTAAGACCATAGCTAAAAGACATTATGACATCATAGTTAGTCCGATGAGACGTTAAACACGAGATAGCTCAATGGGACATTAAACATGACATAGTCTAACGGGACACTAAACATGGGGTAGTTCACTGGGATAATAAATACGAGGATTATGGGGGTAAAACTGTAGCTTGGCTGTGGTAGCATGAAGATTTCGCCCAAACAATAATCATGGGGGGAAATCAAGACAGTAATTGTAGGAAAAATCCCACCATTAAAGAAAAAAGGTTGGAAGAAAAGGTAAGCAATGACAAATGATAGTGAGCCAACAGACTATAAGGAAACTAGTTAAATAAGGAAAAAGAAAAGTCGAAAGGCGAAACAGTCCAATAAAACAGAAATCATAGAAGCCAAAAAGACATAAGAAGGGTAACCCGAAGGGAATCAAATGTGTGAATTGCTGCACTAGTAGTGTTGGGTATATAAGCAAGCAGAAGAAAGAATAAATAGGGGATCTCAGTAAAGATTTGCCGTTAAGAACCGCTGAAAGATGACATCAATGTTAGGTATGTCTGTCAAGACTGTCTCTCTTTGAAGAGGAAAAACTAATAAAGTATCAACCAAATGGTGAGTTATGTATGGATGCATTATGAAAGAGAAATAGTGAAATTAGATGGCCTCACAACGGAATTCAGTTGAGTAATAAAGGCTATATTGGGCCGTAACAGAAGGGCGTGCTATGCTTAAGTGTATGGTATTTCAACTAAAGTGGATTACAAGAAGTAATCTAGCCGTTACTTGTCCCAATAGAGGCTTAAATCGTCAAGGGATAGGAATCCCACTAGAGATTATAAAAGCTAGGATGATAGCAAGTCCTTCGGGACTAGGGTAATAGTAAGAGTCAACCATAGACTATTCAAATTGGGAATGATCGTTATAGGAAATATACTTAATGGTCTTTAAGATGTAGGCCGAAGGGCTGCATTAATAGGGCATGTTGATAGGAAGAAGAAATTTTCTTTGGGGATGAATGGAAGAAAGGAAATAAGTAAAAGAAAAGATTGAGTCTGTGGCGATGTCGAGGCATTTGGAGAAGTTGTCAAGGAAAGCTGATAGAATGGTCGACAATAAATCGCTCAACGATCTATCCACGAGAGGTTAGGAATGAGAATTAAATAAATAATACTTCGACGGAATAAGAAAAATTTTCCCTAAATGAGCAGAGATTTTATTGCGTTTACTTCTATTTATTTAAACCCTTGCAAGATGGGGACTAATTATGTTTAAATTAGAAACTAACTAAGTTGATTCGAACTTACAAGGTTTTGGCCTATGGTCGTAGGATCTGTAGGATAGGAGACCTTAGGAGGGACTAAGCCAAATCGGGATGTGTCAAGGAGCATTGAAAGGAAATGTTATGCACATAGGACGGGGGTACCTTTAGGAACTTCGCCAAGAGGGTGAATATGTTGTAATTATGTAGTTCCTTAAAGAATGCTGTAGAGATAGGGAACATTATTTAGAAATTTATGTCTTTGATGTAAGTTAACTTATTAATAGCTAATACAACTTGATTTTAAAATAGTAAGATCTTAGTATGTACAATAACTCGGTCCTATTGTGACGCCTACACTCGGATCCTATTAACGAGTTGGGCGAGGGTGTTACAGTTTAGACTACACATCGTGAAGTAGTAATAATAATTATAATTATTCACTTGTTTCATCTTCTCATAATTCAATTATGGATGTAAATATTTGACATATCAGAATTTGTCACACCAGACACAATAGAATGCATAGGTTAGCTAAAAGGATATTATTAGGCCTTAACAATAAAGTTAATCTACCCATATGTGAAAATTGTCTGGTTGGAAAAATTACAAGAAAACCGTTTGGTAAAGGAACTAGAGCTAAATTTCCATTGCAATTACTACATTCAGATATTTGTGATCCAATTAATGTTAGAGCACAAAGTGGAGGTATATACTCTATTACTTTTATAGATGATAGCCTCCTGCTGCCTGACCACCATCGGTCACTCGCCAGTTTGGCTGGGATGGGTTCGCGTCATCTCGATTGTTTTGGATACGTCTAAATTCTTCGGGTTCCGCCGAGAAAAATATTACAAAATTCCTATGTTCGTTTCTGGCTTATATATTTTATTCTAAATAAATAATAAAATAAACCCTACGTAGAGATGATAGTCTACGATCTAAAATATGAATGCCCGAGAAAATAATAAGTTACATTTAATTTTCTATGAATCACAACTTTGACAAAATTACTTATCATACACAATAATAAAATAATATCATACATTCATTCGCATACATTCCCCTAAACATGTATACAATTACAAGAATGTCATATCTATAGCAATAAACCATAAACTGAATTGCACTTATGTTTTTGGATAGACAGATCATTGTCATTTCAAGCTTTCAATCAAATGGTCTTCTCTGTTATTCTCATACCATGAATTGCTTCGAGTTTGGGTTCGAATGATTCGAATCAAAACATAGAACTAGAAGTAGTTTTATTTTCTCTAAGTGTGAAAACGAAAAATCTCTACTCAAATAAAAACCAAGAAAATTGTTAATTCAAAAAATAGATTTAATAGTTGAGAATAAATTTTCTCTACTTTCGGGCAAAGTAATAATATCTTTTAGTTGTGTTTTTAGCTCTACCGATGTCATCTATTTCAACTAGAAAAACGAACTCCTAGTCTAACTAGATGTATAGGTGACAGCAACCCTAGTTAATATTACTAGGGTTTTTTGTCTACCCCTTTAACATGAGGGGCTTTTGGTCCTCTCCCATATCGGGTCCAATTACAAGTACTTCCCGGGCTTTTAACCCAATACTTCATAATTCAATGCAACTCGATATTTGTTTTTCTATTTCCCAAAATAAACTTCTCAATGTATTTCCAATTAAATAATCTTCTAACCAAATTCTAATTTTATTAAAATCATGACGACTTTACCATAAAAAAACTCTATGAGAAAATATATTTAATTTTTTTGTATTAAACGATTCACTATAACCAAATGTTTTATTTTCATTTTCAAACTTTATTTAATTTGAAAAAATAAATTCATTTTTCAGGTCATTTTCATTTTTCGTTTTGGAGAAAACCATAATCATTTCCAAATAAATCCATTTCTCCATTTTCATTTTCATTTTGGACAAAACCATAATTATTTCCAAATGATTTCTCATTTCTCCATTTTCACCATTTCTGTTCATTTGATTCAACATGCAATTCATTTCTAGTTTCAACGAGCTAGCAAATGGACTAATTGGACATATACAATTGGGACTCAAATGATTTATAATTCAGTTCCAACTTTTTGCCTATTAATTATAAACTCATACGAAGTCATTCCACTATAGTATCGTGACTGAGCTCTCCCTAATGACATACCGTCACGAAAGCAACACGATCAGCACTCGTCCAATTACCTTTTCATAAGTGTGTTACCGTTATAGGATATCCTCAATCTCTTTGGGATAATATCGTTCTCCCAATATAATCCTATTTTATCTCATGGTAACCATTACATCTTCTTTTATGAAAAGTCAATTACTATGAAATAGTAATAAATTAATTCATCAAAAAGATGAACGACCCATGACCACGTTTACTTTTCATCAACCATTTAATGGCAATGAGAGGATATCATTTACCCATGTCTCTAGCTATGAATTCCATTTTTGTGAACGACACTACATACTATAGAAGTTGTATGCCCAACACACCAACTTTCGGTTCCTTATTTATTTGAACTTAGACTTTTACTTGCATCAAAATATACAAGTCACACATACATAGTCCTTTACCCACTTAGGATTTAGGGATGCCACACTATGAATATCACAAGTGAATAAATCTATAAAGAGATTTAAGATCTATTCTTCTTGGGTCCTATCCAATGTACTATCATTCTAGTCAGTTACATCTATGTCTTTATCTTTTAGGAGTCATCTGCTTTGATGCCCAAGACAAAGCATATTCCCAATTGGACTTGATAGACGGCATATTAGTCTTTCAATCGGTTTGCTTATTCCCCGTTAGACTAAAGACATGTTTAGGTTCATCTATTAATATAACCTGTCTTTTCGTATTATGATCCAACAATGTAATAGTGTTTAATATTAGTTAAACATTAGACAACTAGTGAACAACATTTGCTTCTATTTTGCTTTGTGTGCAAAAAATATATGAGGAAAATTACACAAAGAATGTTAATGTAATTAATGAATTTGTTTTATTAACCAATTTTTACCAAAATAATTACAAGTGTACGTAGAGAAAAATACTACACTTAGGGCACCAGATCCAACACACTACTTCCAGTTGCTCGTCCAAACTGAATTTATATTAGGTTACTCGTTTGGGTTAAACCTATAGCACATCAAATCAAGTAGGTGTGAGCGTTCAGTCGAATAGAGTGAAAAATTTCGAGTTAATTGAGTTGACGAGTCCTATTTTATCATCCTAACAATTTTAATTTTTTTCGAATTGAGTCGAGTGAAATAAAATTTGAGTCGAATCGAACTGAGTGAAATTATTCGAGTTAAATTAAAAATTTTAAATTAAAATATTATTATAGTATAACTAATTTCATGTTAGAGCACATAAATTTGAAACCATATGTATTTGAAAACTTTTTCAAAGTAAAATAATAATTTTAACTTTCTTTATATATTCTTTAGAATTTCTTTTAAATTATTGTAATTTTTTTAAAATATAAATATTAAAATTTTATAAATATTTTGAATTTTAATTTTTTTTTGAAATTTTGAAAATTATTTTGAATTATTTTGTAATTTTTGTTGAGAGAGAGACCGATTTGTTCATTTTCAAAATTAGTAGGGACCAAATGGGTATTTACACCAATCTGTTATTCAAATTGTAAAATTCAACTCAATTCAAAATTGCAAATTGAATTGCTTATTCGAGTTGACTCGAATAACTTGATTCTATTAACTCAAAATTTGATTTTTTTTTTCAATTTTTTGAATTGAATCTAGTTTTGCTCACCCTTAACATTAGGTTACTCATTCGAGCAAAAATTGTGTATATAATACCCGAGGGTCCACAAAAAATGTTGGATTTTGTTAAAATCTATAATAATCTATGTACAAGCGTGTATATAACCCTATTGATATATTAACCGTATCCTAATCTTTTACTAAGTTAGCATGGACATGAATTTCACATATTTCATTGTCATCCTTGTAATTATTCACATTTACATATCATACCCTGTAAATGGTTACATCTTTCATTTTGATATCAATTAACCATTCGTATTTTCACATTTGTGCCATGTACTATTACATAATAATCAATCATCACACAATATTTCAATTCAATCCATTACTGGCCATATATGCCAAATTCAATAGTATTTCAACTAAATTTAAACATAAATATATTGAATTAAACACAAGCATACATATAACAAAAAGTGAGATAGTAAGTTTCATATGAACATACCTATTCAAAATATTAAATGAGTGAATACTTCAGGGACTAATATGAAAATTTAGCTTTTCCTTTATTAGCTCCACTTTGATCAAAATCTTGATCTATGCAATTATTTTATCTAACCAATTAATACCAAACATTTTCATACTATGCAATGATATGCATGATCCTATAAAAATCCATTTTTTCGATTCTCTTCATATTTTACATTTTATTCAATTTAGTCCCTGAACTCGGGATAAACATAACTTTCGATTCCTAGCTTTAGATTAAAATCTGATTTCGTATATTCTCATTAGGGACATTATATTTTTCATTTCTAACATAATTTCATGAAAGCTTTTACATTTATTTAATTTGGTCCTTAATGTAACAAAGTTTAACAATTAAGCTAAATTGACTTTACAATCTAGTACTCTCCATAAACTAAGCTTAAAATCTATCAATTTCAAGCCTAATTTGTAACACCCCAAACCCGGCCCAAACACTACAACTGGATCTGATATGTCACTTGAGTGATTTTGCAAAACATGTCGCATTTTGGAAAATGATTTCTAGGTTTAATCATTAATACCGAAAACTTAATAATTTATTAAGTCATATAAGATATAAAGTTATAAATTGCCTTGGTGAATTTTAATTAAAATCCAAAAATCTTGTACATGTCTTAGCTTAATTTTAATCATAAAAATTAAAATGTCTAATAATTAAACCCAACTTAAACCCAAAAACATAAATAATATCTAGTGGCCCATGGCCTTATTACAACAAGGTTTAAAACCCATTAAATAAAAATATAAAATAAAATACTAAAGTCTTTTGCTGAATCCAAATACTCTCTCGCATGGCCACCTTGCGCTTCTCTCACCAGTCCAGTTGCACTAGGTGCTACCGAAAATGTTAAATTAAAAGGGTGAGTCATGAGACTCGAGTGTAACCCTCGTGCACCATCGGATCGGGCCTTAGCCCACGATCGAATATAGAACATAATATAAAAGATAACATACATAAAAACCCAACCCAATCCTAGGTTTCCATCCGCTACACGCCACCCTTACCTCGCCAACTACACACCATTGGGGATTTCTACAATCAACCCACACCGCTACACACGACATTGATGGCGGTCATGCCGCTCATCGTCAAAGTTGTGACAGAGTCACCAGTGAAATGGCAAAAGCCACCGAAATGCAGAGTTGTGACAGAGTCACCAGGCTGAAATGGCATAAGCCACTAGAAACAAAGTTGTGACAGAGTCACCAGGCTGAAATGGCATAAGCCACCAGAACAGATCACTTCCCCTTTTATCAATCACCTAACCCCAAGCATATATAAAAATCGACATATAAAACATATCGTGTTTAACAGAAACATTCACTGATGAATGGCAGAAATCACTAACCTGATATTTAGCCTTTACCCTTCTCGGGTTTCTAAATGTTATGCCTGGATTTCGGCATTTAACAAAGTATAGCAGATTTATTACATATATACATATATATATATTAGCAACCAATCTAATGGTGTGAGAAGTTACACACCTGATTAATGTCGATACCCTTGCTAGACCGATCTACAACTTTCCTCAAAAAGCCGGAAAGATGTGAAAGTAGGGCCTCTCCTATATTCGGCCAAGGGTTATTAAATCCCGAATTTACACGTTGAAACTAATAGATCTTCTTACCTTGAAATCTCGAAAGTAACACAATTCGAGTGCTACCGATCTTTAACTTAGAGATCTATGCGATTGACTCCACTAAAGTTCCCTTTAGATTTCGGCACAAGTAGGCACCACAGAAGCAAATCGGCAATCATAGGAGATGAGATCTAGGGATTTTGGCTTCTAGGAAAATCCCGAAAAAAGTATGAACAAGAGAAGGCTGATGTGTCTTTGGCTTTTAAAATACTTGAGTGAAGAGTTTCGGTTTCTGACAGGAAAAGAGAAGAAGAAAAGAAAACAAGGAAGAGACTTGAAGATTTCGGCTAGGAAGAAAAAGAATGGAAAGAGTTTCGGCTTTTGAATCAAAGTGAAGATGAGGGATTAGGCTTAGAGATTTCGGCTTTTGCAGAGAATGAAGAAGAAGATGGAACTTTAGGAGTTTTCGGCTTTTACTCAGAGAAGAAGAGAAAAGAATGAGAGAAAAACCCATATGCCGAAATTGAAGAGATATTCCCCCTATTTATAGAAGTTTCGGCATTTACCTAACCTTGCAGATAAGTCCTATCTTTTCTCCTTTATCTTAATCTACTAGCTCATCTAAAAGAGACTTAATTATCTCTAACTCCTCCCTCCTTTATCAGCATATTATCCAAATATTTTAATCATTAAAACCCCTAAATTTTAGCCTTTGTCTGCTTATTATCCACATAAAATAAATTCCTAAATAATAGCCTTTATCTGCTTATTATCCACATATTTTAAACATTAAAACCCCTAAATTTTAGCCTTGTTGCCATCCACTCCACCTAATCCTAATGTCCAAAGTTTAGCTAACTTAAATTAAAAGAATTGGGCTCCATGAAACTTAAATTTGGGCCCCTTACTCCCTTGTGTGGCGTCACCTCCTAAGATTGGGCCACAAGCCCACTTTGGTATTTTAAACATAGATACTATCTTTTAAACTCTATAATGCCCAAACAGATAATTTTAATCAAGGCCTCTACCTAAGCCTGAGCCCAATTTGGACCCGTAACACTTAAATTAACACATTAAACATATCCACCCATTAAACGCATAGGCCCAAAAATTCAGGATGTTATAGTTCTACCCCCCTTAAAGAAATTTCGTCCTCGAAATTTCCAACTAACTATTAATTGTACTACCTAAGTCTCACTATCATGCTTTCGCTGCGCACTCCAGTTCTAAACCCAAAATAAACACTTAGTACACTATGGTAGAGTACGCACCGGTATTCACATTTAGAGCGTCCTCGCCCCCTTGTACTCATGCTATTGGTTCGCGTTTATCTGATTAAAAATTTTATGAGTTATTGGTTTTCTTCCACTGATTATCCACGAACAGTCTTATGATTAGTAGTTTTAAGAGTAGTTCTTTCGAATTCGAACCTATCTACAGTTTTAGTCTCAAGTTTACCTTCTAATTCCAGGAAGCACACACATTCAGTCATCAAACATTAGCATACAAGTACATCCACAAACCTACATTCATCATGGAGGGGTATTTTCGTCATTTCACTACCTAGAGGTATTTTCGTAATTTATCCTACAGGGGTATTTTCGTAATTTTCAAAATAGAGTTCCTTGTTGATTTCATGAAATAAAGGTATTTTGGTAATTTTTGCAATCTAGGGGTATTTTGGTAATTCTGTAATCTGGGGTATTTCGGTAATTTTGTAATCCGGTGGTATTTTGGTAATTTTACAAATTAAGGGTATTTTGTTCATTTCACAAATTATGGGTAATTTGGTAATTTTACAAATCAGGGATAATTTGGTCATTTTGCAAATCAAGGGTAATTTGGTAATTTTACAAATTAGGGGTATTTTGGTCATTTTACAAGTCAGGGGTATTTTCAAAAATTTTTACAAAACTAAGGGGGTATATGTATATATTTTTTAAACAGGGGTATCTTAGAGAATTTGATTTCAAAAGAATAATAGTGGCGTTCAGGTGTTTGTGGGTTTTTAGTTGTTGTCGTGTGTTGTATGTGTTTTTTTTTTAAGGAAAAATTTGTTGACTTTGTAAATCGGGGTATATTTGCAAATCATGATATCTTGGTACTTTTTTTTTTTCAAAATATGGGTATTTTAGCAATTTTGTAAAAATAATGTGGCTGTTCCCTTTCGGGTTTTAATTATAGATTTTGGCCCATCAACAAATCCTCGTGGCTGTGGTGAACAAATCCTACGCACTGTAGGATTCCAAAGTGAAGAGGAGGTGAGTCACTAGGACCGCTTAAGTACCGTGCTCTTCCGGATCCAATCCTAGACATGCGTATGCCTGTTGCCACACCCTAGTCTTGCGACTCGTTCACGGGTTTGTTTAGTGAATTTAAGTCTTATGAGATTTAAGGAGTTATTTCAGCTAAACCTAAAATCCATCAAGTTATAGTCTAAATAGTCTACGTCCCACAAAGCCCATCAAGCCCACATACATATATAACACACAAGGAGTTCAGAATACTTACCTGGCGGACTTGGGCCGGAGACGCAGGTGCCATGTCGAGCTAACAGACCTGTTTATCATTTAAAAACATCCATGTTTCAAAAACCCATCTTTAGAAAACATTTTGAGCCCAAAAACCCCAAAGTCGAGTTTTGAACCGGGCTCTGATACCAATTTGTAACACCCCAAACCCGGCCCAAACACTACAACCGGGTCTGGTATGTCACTTGAGTGATTTTGCAAAACATGTCGCATTTTGGAAAATGATTTCTAGGTTTAATCATTAATACCGAAAACTTAATAATTTATTAAGTCATATAAGATATAAAGTTATAAATTGCCTTGGTGAATTTTAATTAAAATCAAAAAATCTTGTACATGTCTTAGCTTAATTTTAATCATAAAAATTAAAATGTCTAATAATTAAACCCAACTTAAACCCAAAAACATAAATAACAGTCTAGTGGCCCATGGCCTTATTACAACAAGGTTTAAAACCCATTAAATACAAATATAAAATAAAATACTAAAGTCCTTTTGCTGAATCCAAATACTCTCTCGCATGGCCACCTTGCGCTTCTCTCCAGCCCGGTCCGTTGCACTAGGTGCTACCTGAAAATGTTAAATTAAAAGGGTGAGTCGCGAGACTCAGTGTGCAACCCTCGTGCACCATCAGACTGGGCCTTAGCCCACAGATCAAAATATAGAACATAATATAAAAGATAACATACATAAAAACCCAACCCAATCCTAGGTTTCCATCCGCTACACGCCACCCTTACCTGCCAGTCACACCATTGGGGATTTCTACAATCAACCCACACCGTTACACGCCATTGATGGCAGTCATGCTGCTCATCGTCAAAGTTGTGACAGAGTCACTAGGCTGAAATGGCAAAAGCCACTAGAAACAGAGTTATGACAGACTCACCAGGCTGAAATGGCATAAGCCACCAGAAATAGAGTTGTAACAGAGTCACCAGGCTGAAATGGCATAAGTCACCAGAACAGATCACTTCCCCTTTTATCAATCACCCAACCCCAAGCATATATAAAAATTGACATATAAAACATATCATGTTTAACAGAAACATTCACTGATGAATGGCAAAAATCACTAACCTGATATTTAGCCTTTACCCTTCTCGGGTTTCTAAACATTATGCCGGGATTTTGGCATTTAACAAAGTATAGCAGATTTATTACATATATACATATATATATATTAGCAACCAATCTAATGGTGTGAGAAGTTACACACCTGATTAATGTCGATACCCTTGCCAGACCGATCTATAACTTTGCTTAAAAAGCCAGAAAGATGTGAAAATAGGGCCTCTCCTATATTCGGCTAAGGGTTAGTAAATCTCGAATTTACACGTTGAAACTAATAGATCTTCTTACCTTGAAATCTCGAAAGTAACACGATTCGAGTGCTACCAATCTTTAACTTGGAGATCTATGCGATTTACTCCACTAAAGTTCCCTTTAGATTTCGGCACAAGTAGGCACCACAGAAGCAATTCGGCAATCACAGGAGATGAGATCTAGGGATTTCGGCTTTTAGAAAAATCCCGAAAAAAGTATGAACAAGAGAAGGCTGATGTGTCTTTGGCTTTTAAAATACTTGAGTGAAGAGTTTCTGGTTTACGACAGAAAAGAGAAGAAGAAAAGAAAACAAGGAAGAGACTGAAGATTTCGGCTAGGAAGAAAAAGAATGGAAAGAGTTTCGGCTTTTGAATCAAAGTGAAGATGATGGATTAGGCTTAGAGATTTCGACTTTTGCAGAGAATAAAGAAGAGATGGAACTTTAGGAGTTTTCGGCTTTTACTCAGAGAAGAAGAGAAAAGAATGAGAGAAAAACCCAAATGCCAAAATTGAAGAGATATTCTCCCTATTTATAGAAATTTTGGCACTTACCTAACCTTGCAGATAAGCCCTATCTTTTCTCATTTATCTTAATCTACTAGCTCATCTAAAAGAGACTTAATTATCTCTAACTCCTCCCTCCTTTATCAGCATATTATCCACATATTTTAATCATTAAAACCCCTAAATTTTAGCCTTTATCTGCTTATTATCCACATAAAATAAATTCCTAAATAATAGCCTTTATCTGCTTATTATCCACATATTTTAAACATTAAAACCCCTAAATTTTAGCCTTGTTGCCATCCACTCCACCTAATCCTAATGCCCAAAATTTAGCTAACTTAAATTAAAAGAATTGGGCTCCATGAAACTTAAATTTGGGCCCCTTACTCCCTTGTGTGGCGTCACCTCCTTAGATTGGGCCACAAGCCCACTTTGGTATTTTAAACATAGATACTATCTTTTAAACCCTATAATGCCCAAACAGATAATTTTAATCAAGGCCTCTACCTAAGCCTGAGCCCAATTTGGACCCCTAACACTTAAATTAACACATTAAACATATCCACCCATTAAACGCATAGGCCCAAAAATTCAGGATGTTACATAATTCATCATTTAATCAACAATGGTAAATTCCTAAAACTTTAACAGTTTATTAACTTGGTACATGGGTTAGTTAAATCAAGCACCCATGACCTCAAATCTACAAAAATTAGAAGAAAATGACTTAAATTTCATACCCAAGCAAGTTGCCAAATTTTTTAGCTAAAATATTAGGTTTTCTCTGTTTATTGGATGACAAGGAAAAATGGAGGAAGAAGATGGTGCTTTCTGTCCATTACATGTTTAAGGCTTAATTAATCTAATCATGATTTAATTTACTTAAACTATTTGTTAAAAACACATAATGGAGAATATAAAATGGTTTATTCACCATTCTGGACCTTTGGTAATTGTTATTCAAGTCCTCAAGCCTTTGATCAATTAAAACTCTATGGTGATTACACTTTACAATTTAGTCCTTAAGCCTTATTAACTATTAATTCAACAAAATTACTTGACCAATCTTTAATATATTTTTTATATTATCTTCGAACATTTTCTTATTTAGTATTTATGGATTCAGTTTACGGAAATGGGGTCCCGAAGCTGCATTTTTCAATACCACTGAAAATTTAACTGTTACTGTAACAACCCAATTTCAATGAAGTCAGAATAGTGATTTCGTAACCACAAATCCGAGCCGAAAAGATAAAATATTTTAATATTATGAAATGATTAGTAATATAGTAGAAAGGTTGTATGAGAATTTTGATAAGAAAAAATTATCAATTAGATGCTTAATTTTAGAAACGACTAAATTGTATAAAATGTCAAATTTAAATTCTAGTAGCTATAAGGATTGAATAGCTATGGAATTTAAAAATTGCGGTCCTTAAATGGTAATTAGGCCATAGAAGAAAAATATGTAGATATTTTTGGTGAATCATCCATGGAAAAATTGAAAAAGGACAAGAACTAAATTGGAAATAGAAATAGTTAAAAGATGATAAAGATTAAAATAGAAATTAATATCATTTTATATCATCTTCTTCATAAAAAATACATGGAAACCCTAGGAGAGAGAAAACTAGCTTTTCAAGCATAAATTGGTAAGTTCTTATGTCCTGTTTTTAGTAATTTTTATATTTTTGAGATCGGGAAAGTTTAATTTCTCTATTTGGGGTGTTAATTTGAATAGAGATCAAAGTATAGAAAATTTTCCATGAATGAATATGCTAAAATTTGAAATATTATGGTAGAAACTAAAAGGTTGTTGATAGATGAACAACTTTTAGAAAGTAATTTTTTGATGGAAACATGATTTGGGACTAAATTGAAAAGTGATGAAATTCATGGAAAAATTCTAAAATTTTGAGAATACATGTGCTGTAAAAGTTATATTAGAATTTTGATTAGGCTTGGAATAAGGAGTAAAATTTCATGATTTTCAATTTCCGAGCCTAGGGACGAAATTGAAATTAATTAAAAGTTTAGGGGCAAAATGGTTCTTTTGCCTAGAATGTGAATTGGGTTCAATTGAATGTGAAAAGTATTAAATTGATGATTAAATTATTTATATAGATCCAGAAATGCCAAACAAAGAGAAAGATTCGAGGAAAAGAGAAAGTTTCGGATTAGTAGATACAAACAATTATCAAGGTAAGTTCGTATAACTTAAATAAGCATGAATATATGTGTTGATTTGATTGTTGAATTATATGGAATGTGATATGTGAATTATATGTACATTAAGCATGAACATTGTGAAGCATGAAATATGTATATGATGAAAAATTATTGAAAAAAGGGTTAAAATCCGTTTGAATATTGAATTTCGATTGGATAAATGTGATTTCGCTGATAAAACTACATGTGTTGCAGAATGGATTTAGCCCGGACGGTTAATCCTTTGAAAATGGACTCTTTCAATTAGGATTTAGCTTGAACTAGAAATCCAGATTGGACTCTATAGGGAATTTTTTGTCATATAAGGATTTAGCCTGGACTGGTAATCCGACAAAACCATTAGAGTATATGTGCTACAGCTAGAATTTAACATGGACTGGTAATTCTGCTGTATGATATGTGGCTCGAGAGTGTACCTAAACGATACTACTGGATATGAATTGACGGATAACGAAATTGTGCACCTCGAGTGTATTACTAGAAATATCCATCTGAAATTCAATGATTCAATGGATAAAATACTCATATGGCATGATGAGCTCATCTATGCTTATTGTATATTATGGCTAACATGTTGATTGAATGTTTGTGACTAGGAAAATTTTCCAAATGCTTTGTATATGTTTTAGATGTTAAATATGATTGGTAAGTGTAATTTTGGTTATACGAGCTTATTAAGCATATAATGCTTACTAGGTTTATTTTCCCTGTTTTATAGTGCTCAAAGCTCGGGAAGGTTGGAAAGTTGGTCGGAGCTATCATCACGCTATCAACTTCTTGATTTTTGGTATAAATGAAAATCTTATTTTGTTAATGGCATGTATAGGCTAATTGAGTTAAATGATGGTATGTAAATGATATATATAACTTAGCCATTGGAGTGGCTAAAACACTTATGTTTTTAATATATGTTATGGTTGGATTTTACTTGAAATTGGCTGGAATATATTTTTTAGTGTTGATGTAGGAAAAATGGAAAATTTGGGTGAGAAATGAGGCTAGGAAATGGCCTTATTTTGTCCACATGGGTAGACACACGGGTGTGTGTACATGGGCATGTGATCTGGCCGTATGTCCCTTGCTTTTAAAATTTGCAAAACAGAATGTCCAGAATTTAACACACGGGCGTGTGTCTCAGCCGTGTGGATGACACGGCCTTAGACACGGGCGTGCGATACGACCGTGTGAAGTCTGCACCTATTTTCAAAAATTAATTTAACCACATAGTCTAGCACACGGGCGTGTCACATGGCCGTGTGTGCAAGTTAGAGAGCACCTTAAGTTAGACACGGCCTGAAGCATGAGCATGTCTAAGTGTCACACGGGCGTGTCCCTAGACTACACGGGTGTGTTAAGTCACACGGCTTGACCACACGGGCGTGTAGGTACTGTTCATAAGTGAAGTTTTGCGTACTTTGCGAAAAATTTTATGAGATCCCGATTAAGTCTCGACTCAATTTTAATATTCGATTTGGGCCTCGAGGTCTAATTGAGGAACATTATGTATGTTTTCGGTAAATAAATAGTAAACGATATGATTAATTCTGTAAATGTTCTGTATTTACCAGTAATACTCTATAACTCGGTTTCAACGACGATTACAGGTTAGGGGTGTTACAGTTACAACTATTCTTTTTTAATTTTAAGGATTCGTTCTACTTTTTGAGAAGATTAATGTTGAGATACGCAAACAATATCTGCATGTGATCTTGTTCCTAATTAGTATATTGAACCGCTATTACATGACGATTCAGTATGTACACTTTCTCTATTATTTATTATGTTAATACTTGTAATATATGTATCGCATTGGTTATTACATCCAATATGCATATTTGTTTTTGGATGTGCTTATGTTCTTTAATCCTTGGCTTTGCTCCCTAATTCTTATTAACCAATTGAAATGAAGGATCCCGAGTTGAGTAAATGGATGAAACCTTATTGTATGGTAATAATCTCTCCACCATTTCTGCTGCTTTAAAGGGTTAATAAGACTTATTTTATTCTCTAGGGTCATCTTCGTATTATTGTAATATCCAAAATTTCTTAAATATTTTGTCACATCCCGAAAACTGGGTTAGAAAAAATTGGGTTAGTGAAATCAAGAGTGGTCATTCTTGATTTTTAGTTAAGATTGTGAAATTTTGTCAAGTGAATTAATTTGGTTTAGTGGTTAGGTGTTGTGTTTAGGTGTAAGAGGTTCTAAGTTCACATCTTCTATCTTGCATTTTTGTTATTTTTGCCTAAATATTTATCTTTGAACATCTGATTTATATATTATTTTAGTTCAATTGATGACAGAATGAGCTTGTTGGTTCAATGGTAAGGTGTTAGTTTACCCAGAAGTTTTGTGTTCGAAACCTTGTGTGTGTAAAGTGGAAAAATTATTTTTGTTTTGAATTCTGGAGAATCTAATAGGTGGTTAGTTATCAAGTTTTAGTGGAAGTGTTGGGGTTGTGGGTAGTTTTTTGAAAATAGGAAAACTTATCCCCCCCTAAAAAAAAACTCCCCACTTTGCTGATTCAGCTTTCATGTTGTTTTTTTTTCATCCTCCAGTTTTGGTTTCTTATTTTCTTTTCTTTATTTTTCCTTTGGATTTTTTCTTCTCTTTTTGCTAACTCTTGTTTGCTGCCATAATTTCGCGCGTGTTTTTGCTCTCGATTCGCAATTCATTCGTAGTGTAATTTTTGTTTAGTTGCTTTTTCTGAAGTTACACTATTAGTACGTTCTTTAGATCAAGATGGGGTTGTGTTAATATTGTTTCATTCTATGTGGTAATTAGTATGTTCGTGGTTCTTTATTAGGCGAAAGGGGTGAGAATCAAATTCCTCTAGTGGAGTAGTTCTCGTTTTGGATGTTGTTTTTGAGCAGTAAGTTTACGAACCTTATTTTGGGGACTAAAATTTTGACAAAAGAATGTCTTTCTTGGATGGTTTTTCGATGTTTAATCGGTGCACTTTTATGGTTCTTATAGGATTCGTGAGTTCCTAGTTGTGTGGTTAATCAATTTCATCATCAGTTGTGTGATTATAACTCGAAATGTTGTTTGAAACTCAGAAAAACTCAAAAACATAGGTTGTTTTTGAAACTGTTCTGCGTTACACGGCCGTGTGGACCACATAGTTTGGGCTATTTGGGTAGTTTAGGCCACAAGGGCTAGCCAGTTGGGTTATGTGGGCCCATTTCTGAAAATTTTCATTTAGGCCCATTTGACTCAAAAATGCGTAATTAGACCATTTGTAGGGCCATTAGGCTTAAATAAGACTCAAAATGTGACATATTTTAGTATGTGATATGGCTAAAGTAAGTGAAAATCTTATATACGATCTGTGTTTTGATAACTTTGAAAGCACAATTATGTGTATAAACGTGTATGCCATTTGTATGTAGAATAATTGTTGGTATAAGCAATTTGATATGTATGATCTGTAAGAAATATGATTAGGTATGCATGCCATACCATTTATGTGATATGTACGTATGTTGTTATGAGTGTGCATGTGCATTGGGATGGGTTTTAGATATGATGGAGGAAGTGTTTTTGGACAGTTTTATTGCAATTTTGGCGGTTAAACCGATATTTGTCTTGCAATTTAGCTGCACTACTATGAGTAGCATACCATCACGACCCGATGTGGTTGGTTGGATGGAGTGGGTGTGTAGTGGATGGGAGTAGGATATGTGATTGCATTTGTATTTATATCTAAATTTGATTATGTGTCTGAATCTGAATATGCATTTGTATCCAATTATGAAATACATCTGATTTTGTATAAGAGAACATGCATGAGATTTTTTATTCTGAAATTATAAATTTCGTTCTCATAAATGATTATGAAAATATGAAATTTTAATCTAACATATGTTTCTAGTAGTGTGTAAATTATAAGTAAAATTTTTGAATGGTATTTACATATATATTTGTTATAAGTATATACTATTTGTGGGCAGAGTCACACACTGGGCGTTTAGCTCACCCATTTGTTTAATATGTTTCAGGTAACCTTCAGACTTAGGACTTGGTGGCAATTCCGGAGCTCAGTTCACACAATTTGGTATAAGTATGTTTTGGATTTTGATTTTGAACTTTATGGTCTTTTAGATTTTAATTTGTTTTGGAACATTAAATTTTGGTCTTGATATTTATTTTCGCGGATGTACTATTTATAACTTGTAAACACACCCAAAATGACATCACCGATGGAATGCTATGATTTTAAGAGATAATAATTTTTAAAGTGTTTTTATGTTGCAAGTAAGATGTTTTACAACTCGGTTAAACATTTGGGATTGTTTTTATAAAATTAATAAAACAAGGTTTGTGTTAAAGTGTTGACACGTGATCTTCTGAATACTTGTGTTTTTAATAAATTAATAATTTTATTACTCTGAAAATAAAACTAAGTTTTCATGTAAAGTTAATCGACAATGTTTTTATGAATGTTGTAACCTTCATAATTTGAATTTTAACGTTTATGCCGGGTTTGGAGTGTTACATATTTTGCAATCTAATATTTTAAGATATTTCGTATTTCTTATGAAATAAATTTTATTTCTAATTTAACAAAAAAAAGAAAAAGAAAAAACGTAATAAACTAGGAGACTTCCCTTAAGAAGAAAGAACAGGAGACTTAATCAAGGTAACTAATAAACATAAATAATGTCTTAAAGTAGGTCCAATTAAATTTTGATCCCTTTTTTTTTATCATCAATGACCCCAAAATTGAACATCAACAGCAGTGACCCGACTAAAACATTTAATCTTTTTCATCTATTAATGAAATAATAATAGAAGAATCATAAATATTCAAAGTTTTGATTTATTATTTCTCATTTGAAAATGAAAAAGGGTTGGGCAGCCAGGCTTATGGTTGTCTAATGGGACAAAATCCACCAATAACTAGAAAGGGAAAGACAAAGACACGAAATGCATTCTAGGCTGCATTCTGGAGCCCTATAAATATTCAATTTATTCTTTTATGAATTAAATATTTTAAATTTAAATAATATTTATATTTTGATATTATAACTATTATTAAAAATATTATAATTAATATCTAGAATAAAATATAATATCTATTATTTGAATTAGTATGTTTCTGGAATAATAGATTCACATATGTTTTTTGAAATACAAATAAATGTAAGGTAAAATTATTGGTGGCTATTAGTGTAAAAAAAAGAGACTAAAATTGTGTAAGAAAAAAGACTTGGTTTGGGTTTAAATTAGGAAATAAGAAAGAGTTAGATATAGTTTGCAGATAATAAATATGGATGATGGACCATCCAATTAAATTATTCCCAATTCCCAACTCAATAGCTTGGTTCATAATGCAATTAATCACGTCTCCAAACTAGCCTTTTTCTTATGTTTAATCAACTTTCCAACTCTTTTGTTATTTAGTTATTCTATATTACTTAAAAAATAATGACACAACATAACAACAATAATAAAGTAAGATTAAAAAGCTTCACTAGCCCACCAAACGTTCCCCTATTTAAGCCAACACCTCATTGATTAATGTCTCATATTTAAAACATTTTATATTTTATTTACCATATGCTTTCATGCTTATTACTATTCCAAGTTTTTGAGAATTTTCACAACTGTGTTAAGTAAATATTTGACAAAAACTTTAATCATCATTCCATGCAAGTGAAGATTGTAATAATTGATTTTGGTTGTAATAATTTAGAAGTTGTATTATAATTATCTATACTAACATTTAAATCATTAACTGAGTTCCATGTCAATAAAACACTAATTTAATTAAAAAATTATATTTTTATAAAATAAGTTACATTATTATAAAATAATCTTTTTTTCTTTTTATATTTTATATAAAATGTCATCAAACATTTTAAACTCAGTTCTATAGTTTCAATGAAAATTTCGTTGAGGTATATAAACTATTAATATATATAATTTTATAAAGTTACTTGTGATTACCAAAAGAAAATTTTAATAAAAAAAGAAAGGCAAATGGTAGATAATGGGATTTTTAAACAAGATTACGCTACTACTTAAAAGTGATAAATATATAAATAAGATTGAAGAAAATTTGAACAAAAGAAAATAAGTTTTACTGATGATTATATTAATATTAGATTTATTTTGAAGCAATATGTTATTTTTATAATTAAAATTTGAACATTAAAAATGTTACACATGCCTTTTGAGGGGGAGCAATTTGTTGAGTATCATGCGTTGCTTGGACCAATGTTACACTAAACTAGAGGTGTTCATGTGTTAAGTTGGGCTCAACTAAAAATTTAAGTCCATTTGCTAGGCACGGGCTTTACCTGAAAAATTGACATAAAATTTTTACCTAAGCCTGACCCGGATAAAAATACTAAAACCCGAGCTAGGTCCGACCTACCCGTATTAAATTTTTATATTATTTTTTAAATATATATAATACATCAAAATAAATATTTCCCAACAAATTAAAAATAAATTTTAAAAAATATGTATACTTAAATAACACTAAGATAGATAACAAGCAAATGCCTTTAAAATAATAACAAAATTAACAAATGCCTTTGAAGTAATAACCAAATAAATAATAAAATAAGTTTTATACAATATCCAAACAATAACAGCAAACTAGTAGCAACATAATAGTAAAATGATAGCAAAATATGGAGAAAACAACAAGAAGATAACATTAAAAAAAATGGAATTTTTTTGTCCTTTAGTGAATTCGGGCCGGGCCCGAGTCAAAAATGCTTTACCCGAGGCCTAACCCATTTTTTAAACGGGCTTAGTTTTTTTTCCAAACCCATTTTTTGGGTCTATATTTTTACCCAAACCCTCCCACATTTCGGGCAGGCCTTCGGGCCGGCTGGGTGGCCAGACCCATGAACAAGTCTACATTAAACACAACCACTCCCACAAGTCTATTATCATTCGTTCCATCACCAAATTACATAACTAACTTAAGGAAATATCTACGCATAATGACAATCCATCAATTAAGAGGACACATGATATGTGAGTGTCTTCCTTAAATATTGCTCCATATCCCGTGATTGGGGATGAACATAACATCACTAACCTTAACTGCCTCTTCTAGAACACCTTCTCTCTTTCCAACTTTCTACAATCTCTCCTCCTTTTCCACCATCTATGACTCTCAACTCTCTAGTTGAACCTCTACATCAGCATCATACAACTTTTACCCCTAAACAATTGATGCAATGAGTGTGAAACACATGGCTCACTCCAACTTAATTATTTTCACAAACAGAAATGAGTAAGAACAAAATTCACAAACCTAGCCATAACCATATACAACTCAGAACCAACTCGGTCATCCTACCAACAATTACAACATTAGACTTAGCAAAGTTGTCATTATGATCCATATAACCCATACGATCCATATTACACAAGCTATGCATAACACCTACCACCTAAATATTATACTCACTACCAAAATCAACAACTTTGTCCCCCACCTTTCCAAAATTTCCCTTGCTCCACTCTTGGGGAGCAAACCTCTCAAAACTTCAACACCACCTTACAAAAATTTATGAAAATACGAGAGAAAAAAAATAAAATACTAAAAGAACTTGCGTAATGATGAGATCATCAACTAATTAAAGCCAAACAGAAATCCCTGATTCCAAAATCCACAACCAAATGTATAATAAGAGGAAACCATTCGTTTTATTCCTTACAAGCAAGAGAACCTAATAGCAAACCCATTATACTAGCCATAAATGTAAAACTCCTAGTAACATGCTAACTTCTATGGGGAGAAAATACAAGATTTAAATAAAGAAATGCATTCTTTTGGAAGTCAAATCAATGGAGCTTGAACAAGATTATTCTAATGAGACCTTGGCTCCATAAATTGTGATAGAGTATATATCACCAACTTTTTAACTACCTAAGAAAACATATAATGACCAAGGTGACTATAACACCCCTCACCCATCCCAATGACCAATATGGATGAGAGATGCCATCAGGACACTTTCGTGACAAAAATCTTAAATTTATTTAAGAAATAAAATATTAAAACATTTTTATAAAATCATAGAAAAATATAAAGTCAATTTTAGAATTTTAAGATTTTGTTAAAACCATTTTAAATAAATTTATAGGTGTTTAGAGGTGTCCAAGACCAAAATATGAGCCTTGAGAGCTTGTTTTTGACAAAATAGTGCATGAGCACCATCAAAGGCCTAGGTATAGGTACCTAAGGCCCTAGGTAGCAATACCCAGTTCAAGGGTACCAGCCCTTGGCACTTGGGATGGATTTTCAACCATTTTAAAGCTAAGAACCAATACCTACATCATGAGTATCGAACCCTAGGAGCAAGGGACGAAAATTCTAAGTTTTTAGCACCCAAAACTCATACTAAAATACCTCCAAACAAGACACCCATGAAACATGCTTCAAGAATAGCCATGTATATGTAAAACTCCTCATAAAACTTACTCAAAATAAACCAATATTCATCAAACCATTATAATTAAAGTAAGGATGATAAAACATTCGCAAACCATTCAAAACAAGTTTCATCTTTTACTAATGTAAGCTCATAACAATGTGAGCCATGTACATGCATGCAACTTATGAAAAAGCTATAACATTAATGGTTCAAGGCCAACCAAAACGTGTTTAAAATAGAATTAGTTACCATATCCTTTACAAGTTTAAATTAGGATGAAACTAATATATATACATACCCTAGGTGACTCTCTAGTATGCCACTAGGAGCCAAACATGCAAATACAAAAAAAAAAAAAAATACTCCTGCAAATTGGCAATGGTGCAGAGATGTAAATCGCGAAATGAGCCAACCCGTGGATATTAAGTTAACTTACACGCAAAAAAAAAGTGCATTAAGCACAAAGCTTATTAAGAACTAATGGAATTTGAAACAGAAACTTACCTTGCTCAAATTAAAGATCTGGCATAAAGAAATAAAAATGGAGTTACAAGCTATCTATCCATCAAATACAAATCAATTTAGTGAGTTACTATTATGAAACATAAACAACACAACATAGAAAGACCCATTTATATGAATACACATATTTATTAACACTTTATCATTATCATTATCAAATTTCTAATAGTTCGCCCTTGGTAATCTCAATGAAAAACGCTTCGGACACTTAGGTTCCAACTTGACACCAATGCATTGAATGACACTGAAGAGCATCTAACCAAACTCCAATTCACTTAGGACCCTTATTATGCACATGAATGCCTTGCCAAAAAGGCAAGTTTCGTTGTCTTCTCATTAAACTTCATCACTGTAGGAATTATAGAAATATATGAACTGTTGCCATCCCTTCAGTTAAGGGATTCTATAAATATTCTTTTTACAATCCCTTATTTTAAGGAATCATATCTCCTAATATTAGTATCTTTCCTAACTTAGAGTTTCCTAAATTAGAGACATAGTTTGTATATATAAAGGTGTAATATGTTCTATTGAATAAGTAAGAAAATACAAAGAATTAATCAGATTTCTATATGGTATCAGATTAGGTTACGGTTCCTTTCCAACCTAGACCATGTCCGAGACTTCTTCTTCTACATCTCCTTCTCCTACTCCGGAGATTACTTCAAATCTAGAAAATTTTTCTGGTTCTGATGCTCAATCAGATTCGTCTGGTCTGACTATCACCTGCCATCGATTGAATGGCAACAATTTTCTAAAATGGTCCCAATCGGTTAAGATTTTTCTCTTGGGTAGAGAAAGATTGAGCTACGTTACTGGTGTAATCAAGAAGCCTGCTGTGCCTGACACTGGTTTTGCTAAGTTGATGCGTGAAAATGGTCAGGTTATGACATGGCTCCTTAATTCCATGACCCCGAGTATAAGCAGAAACTTTTTTCTTTATACCATAGCTACTGAAATTTGGAGTGCAGTCCGCGAAACCTACTCTAGCACTGATAACATTGCCGAATTGTATCATGTTAAAAATCAGGCAGCCACCCTTAAGCAAGGAACCATTCCCTTCACTCTCTACTACAATACCCTTACAGCTCTTTGGCAGCAATTAGATTTGTATGCACAACATGATTGGGAAGATCCAAGAGATGCTGCCCTTTATCAGCAAACTACTCAATGAAGGCTTTTTCAATTTCTACAAGGCTTAAACAAGGACCTGGACGAGGTTCGCGGCAGGGTCCTGGCTATTTCTTCTCTTCCTTCCCTTCGAATGGCCTTCTCTATGGTCAAGAAGAATGAAACCCGAAGGTGTGTGATGATGCTTGATGAACCATATTCCATTCCTGAAGGATCTGCCTTACTGACACATCAATCATCTCCCTATTCCAAACAGGGAAGACCTTGGTGTGATCATTGTAAAAAGCCCGACCACTCCAAGGAGAAGTGTTAGAAGCTTCATGGTAAGCCTTAGGACTGGAAGTCCAAGAAATCTCGAGATAATAAATCAAGCCTTGTCGCTACCACATCTGTCACTAGTTTCACCAAAAAGCAGATTGCTAAACTTCAAAAACTGTTTGGAAAGTTTCAGGGGTCTTGTGAGGGTAATTTGGTCATGAAAGAACTAGAAGATAACCCTTCTTCTACAGCATTTTTCTCCTCCCAATTGACTCCTAATTGGATCCTCGATTCTGGTGCTAAGGATCATTTGACTGGTAACAAGGCCTTGTTTTGCAATTTTTTCCAAACCTTTGGTAAAGCTATCAAAACGGCTGATGGTTCCTTGTGCAAAATAGAAGGACATGGCTCTGTTGTTCTCAATGAACAGATTGCACTTAAAAATGTTCTCTTTGTACCAAATCTGGTTTGCAATCTCATTTTCGTAAGTAAAATTTCTATAGACTTGTACTGCTCCTCAATTTTTAATAATCTTGATTGTACTTTGTAGGCACTGAACTCGAAGCAAATGATTGGTAAGGCCAGCTTGCAGAATGGCCTTTACATCCTCCCTTCCTCTCCTAAAACTGAGATCTCAAAATCTTTCACCGCTTTCTTTTAGGCCATCCTAGTTTTTGATACCTTGCAAAATTGTTTCCTGCTCTATTCATTAATAAAAGGCCAAATTCTTTTTCTTGCAAAGTTTGCTCTCTTGCCAAACATACTAAATCATCTTATTTTCTTTCTCCATACAAGCCTTCTCACCTTTTTCTTTGATCCATACTGATATTTGGGGCCGTTCCCGGGTGAAGAATGCTAATAATTGTAAGTGGTTTATCACTTTCATTGATGATCACAGTAGGATAACTTGGACTTATTTGCTGAAAGACAAATCTAAAACTGCTGGTGTTTTTGCACAATTTTATAACATGGTTCTCATTCAATTTGGGTCTAAAATCCAGCTCTTTAAATCTGATAATGGCAGTGAATTTTTTGCTAGGTCTTTGGGTGATTTTTTCAGTGAAAAGGGCATAGTTCAGCTTAGTTCTTGTGTTGGAACCCCACAGCAAAACGTCATTGCCGAAAGAAAAAAAATAGGCACCTCCTCGAAGTTACTTGTTCCCTTCTGTTTACAACTAATGTTCCCAAATATTTGTGGGGGGAAGCCTTATTAACTGCCACATATTTAATCAACCGAATGCCTAATAAGGTTTCAAAATTTCAAACAACTCAATCTATATTTTTGCAGCACTTTCCCCATTTTAAGCCTATCTCCTCTATTCTGCCACTTAAAATCTTTGGCTGCACTGTTTTTATCCAAAATATTACTCCTAATAAGTCTAATTTAGACCCTAAGTCTTTAAAATGTGTATTGGTTGGGTATTCTTCACTTAAGAAGGGTTATAAATGCTATCATCCTTATTCTAAACGATTTTTTACCACTATGGATATAACATTTTATGAGCAGGATCCCTATTTCACTCAGGTTGAAATTCAGGGGGAAACATAGAGTGATTTTTAGCCACATCAGGTATCTCCTCCTAATCTTCATTCTCAACCTTCAGAATTGCCACCATTTTCGCCTTTACCTGCAGATTTGTCACCCATGACTACTCTAATTGATTCTCCTGTAATACCTATCACTAATTCACCCACACCTACTTTAAATAGCCTTCCTGAAAATACATCTACTTTGATTGAAAGTCTTCCAAAAACAACACCACCCAAACAGCTTAGTATCTACACAAGAAAAAGAAAACATATCCCTAAGAGTGTTTTGCAATTTGATTCTTGCCGAGAATTCGATTTGGGTACAGCTGTCGAAATGGAAGAAGAAATCAGTAAGTCTACTACTCTAGATGACTTCCCTATTGCTATTAGAAAAGGGGTTAGACAGTGTACCAAGCATCCTATTGAAAAGTTTGCTAGTTATAATTCATTGATACCTTCTTTTCAAGCATTTACAGCAACCTTGGATAAAGAACAGGTTTCCATAAGCATAGCTGAAGCTCTAAAGTATCCAAAATGGAGAAGGGCTGTTGAAGAGGAAATTGTGCACTAGAGAAAAATGCTACTTAGACCGTTACAAACCTTCTTCAAGGAAAAAAGGCTGTTGGCTGTAAATGGATCTTTGCTGTAAAGTATAACTCCAATGGTAGTATCCAACGATACAAAGCTAGACTAGTGGCTAGAGGCTTTACGCAAACATATGGGATAGATTTCACAGAAACTTTTGCACCTGTGGCAAAGCTTAACACTATTTGAGTACTCTTAAGTTTGGCTGTAAATTGCGATTGGAAATTACACCAACTTGATGTAAAAAATGCATTTCTTAATGGCATGCTAGAGGAAGAAGTCTATATGAAATTGCCACCTGGCTTAAAGTTTGTTGAAGGTAGCAACAAGGTTTACAAAGTCAACAAGTCTCTATACAGGTTAAAATAATCACCCAGAGCTTGGTTCGAGAGGTTCACTAAAGTCATTCTTAAAAATGGATACAAACAGTCCCTTGCAGATCATACACTTTTCATCAAAGTAACTTCTACAAATAAGAAAGCTATCCTAATTGTGTAAGTGGATGACATAATTCTTACTGGAGATGATGAGGAAGAGATTATCAATTTGACGAAGTTGTTAAACAGGGAATTTAAAACCAAGGACTTGGGAAAGCTAAGGTATTTCCTAAGAATGGAGGTAGTAAGATCAAAAGAAGAACTTGTGATTAATCAAAGAAAGTATGCACTTGATTTACTCAAAGAAACTGGTTTTCTTGGTTGTAAGCCAGCTGATACACCAATGGAGGCAAACTTGAGATTCAACAAAGAAGATGGGTCTTTAATAGACAGAGAGAAATTTCAAAGATTAGTTGGGAAACTTATTTACTTATCCTTGACGAGACAAGATATAGCCTTTCCCTTAAATGTTATAAGTCAACACATGACTAATTCTACTGAAGAGGATATGGAAGCAGCAAATAGAATTCTCAAGTACTTGAAGAAAACTCCAGGACACGGCTTAATGTTTAAGAAGACACAAGATAAAACTGTTAAGATTTTTACAGACTCTAGCTAGGCTGGAGATCTCACTGAAAGAAGAGCCAATAGCGGCTACTGCACTTTTGTTTGGGGTAACCTTACAACTTAGAGAAGTAAAAAATAATCTGTCGTTTCAAGAAGTAGTGCTGAAGCTGAATTTAGAGCACTAGCTTTGGGAATATGCGAAGGAATTTGGCTACTTAAATTACTAAAAGAACTTGGCACTAATCAGAAGGATCACTTTGAAGTTTTGTGTGATAATCAGTCTGCCATTCAGATTGCCAAGAACCTAATTCAACATGACCGAACAAAGCATGTTGAGATTGATAGGCATTTTATTGCTGACCAAGTCAACAAAAAGATAGCCACTCTTTCATACATTCCTTCAGAAGGACAGATTGCAGACATTCTTACTAAGGCTTTGCCAAAGCCTGTTTTCAATAAATTCCTATTCAATCTGGGATTATACAATATATATCCTCCAATTTAAGGGAGAGTATAGGAATTATAGAAATATATGAACAGCTGTCATCCCTTCAGTTAAGGGATTCTGTAAATATTCTTTTTACAATCCCTTATTTTACGGGATCATATATCCTAATATTAGTATCTTTCGTAACTTAGAGTTTCCTAAATTAGAGATATAGGTTGTATATATAAATGTGTAATATGTTCTATTGAATAAGTAAGAAAATACAGAGAATTACTCTGATTTCTACAATTACTATGCGTGCTCACTAACCTTATTGGCATGCAAACGCATCATTGCTCTTTCCCTAAGCTTACAAGGGCAAATTTTCATATTAAAGAATTTAGCCACTTCATACTTTTCTAAGGACTACACTTTTCAACAAGCATTTAATATTCACGTCATATGCAAACAAATAATCAATCTTAGCCAATATTTTAACAATAAGTATGAAACATGTTACATTTTCACTTGGTCACTTAATTTCATCTCATTAAACACCATTCATATATTCAACAATTTACTACCATTATTCTAAAATAGCTCAATAATTAGTTACACATTCAATAACATAACAAGATAAACATAAAAAGTTCCAAAAGAACTTACCAATCAAAATAAGTAAAAAGAGACTAATTTCTTATTTCTCCTTCAATCTACAAGCTTCCCTTTTTCCTTTGCTTGTAGCTCCTCTTCCTATCTCTTTTATTTTTATGACAATAATTATTACCCAAATCATTAATATCATTAATATTACCAAAAACCCAACTTTCTCACTCTAATCCATGAACTTAAATGTGGTGATGAAGATGGTGATGGAAATGATTAAAAGAAGGCTCAAATGTGATTTTTAGATGTTGATTTTGCAAGAAAATATTATTGTATTAGAAGATAGAAATGAAAAAGAGATAGGGAAAAGAAGAAAATAGAGGGCTTCCTTTTCTTCTCAATGCCTAAAAATGTATTGATAAAGTGGGGGGTTTTCCTCCTTTTATTCATTTAAATAATATAATCACTTGTTAACAAGTCAAGATTATAGCACATGTGGCCATACTTTGTTTTTATGTTAACATTTTATTTTAATATTCAAAAAATAATTTCATCACCACACACATCTATAAACACTAATATTTAACTAGAATGACACCTGAATTGACTAAAATACCCTTGATGGAAAATTTATCATTTTGCCCTTCAACTCTCATTTTCACCTGATTAAGCTCGAAACTTAAAAAATAGCTCAAAATAGTTCCTAACGGCTTCCCAGTATTCCAAAAACAACTAGATCCATAAGAATTGAATTCCTTGTGAAATTTATGAATAAAGTCATTGGTAAGAATCTTGTATGATATGCTAGAAAATTTTAGGGAATTACAGCGACCCTCACGACCACTTAGCTCAATATAACAACCACATGAACATCCTAGGAATTTTTGATGCCATGAAAGGTTGAGCCTTCTCAATGACCCAAAGGGATCATGCAAAGGCCTCATACTTATCCTTCCTGAAAGGTTTCATTCTCTCATTTTGTGAGTTGGCAAACCTATTCATAAATAGGTTCCTTGTTTATAAGAAAACTTCAACAGAGGCCAACACATGTACTCTCTATCAACTAGAAAGATGGTAAGCCATTGAGGGAATTTGTGGGTATTTTCAATGCAACAATGATAAGAACCACATGTTCGGAAGATGAATGATCTGTTTAAGCATTTATTGTAGGCGTAAGTCATGATCATCTTAAATTTGCCTTAATAAATGACCAATCAGATAGACTATCCTCCCTCTATGAAAAAGCCCATTGATACATAGAAACAAAAAGGCTATAGAGATCCATGTGCAATCATTTAAGTCTTCCCCCAAATCCTCTCAACATTGATTTAGCATCTCGCGTAGAAGGCATTTCCATCCATGAATATTATAGGAGAAACCTCAATTTTAATACACACTTGGGGGGGAACAATCTTTACTTACCTCACTCCATACCCAGATTCAGCGACCGGGTCGGGTAGGGGTGTTACAATGTGTTTTAACCACTTCTCTAGAAAGACACCAGAGATGTAGGCACTTCTCGCAAGTTAAGAGAATGGAAGGCTCGTTGTAAACAATTGGTTGGAGAAGGAATGTGTATTTATGGAGTGTTATGTTTGTTCATGCTTTGGTTAAGAAACCCCGTTTGAAATAGAGGTGGCAAGTCAATTTTAATAAAAAAGATGAAGAGAATGTTCTTGAAATAAATGGAAATGACCTTCTAGTAGCCAAAACAATGATTGTGGGGTTTTAGGTGCAAAGAATATTGGTTGAAACAAAAAGCATAGAGGAAGTATTGCACTAAGAAGTGTTCAAGTAGATGGGCTTTAAACACTCAATGTTAAGGATGATGAGCCCCACCTATGGCATTACCAATTAACCTATATAGTTAAACTGCTCCATCCTAAAATGATTTATATTTGGTTAAATGGTAGATTGAAATGAAAGGGAATTGGAATTATAATAATCTTCCTAAGAAGTCGAGACATCACCCTTTGGATGTTGTGATGCTAGTCCTCATTGTTTCAACGTCAACTTGAAGAAGTTTTAGAAACCTTGTAATTAGTCCTCAAGCTGTGAAGCTTGCTTACTATCTTCAAGGTCACGACACCGAACCATGGGAGTCTCGACTCCAACATAAAAAGCTTTAAAAAAATTTCAATTTGATCCTTGTTTGACCCTAGGGTAGCGATGAGCTTTCTAAGCTTGTATATGAATTAAAAATGATTGTGTATCATGTTATATACACGTAATATCCATATCAAAATGTTTAATGATTCAAATTGTATAATTGATTGTAGTTTCTTCACCAATGAATGTGACATCCTATAGCTCAGATTTGACAATCGGGTCGGGTATGGAGTGTTATAGGATCATAGTAACGCAACCTAAAGCCAATGAAGGATTGGGAATTTGAGTCTCTAAATTTAGAAATCAATCCCAAATCATGAAGTAGGCTTAGAGGCTTATACATGAATGAGTCTATGGGCTAAAGTTCTTATTGGCAAGTACTTTAAAAGGGTGTTTGGAGGATTTTAGAGGTCGAAATGTCTCCCCCACTTGGTCGAATCTTTGTAAGAGAAGCCTCCTTTTCAAGAAGAGTGTGAGGTGGGTGGTGTAGAATGACTAATTTATTAGTTTTTGGGCTAATGATTGGAGTGGATTGTCATAAAACTTATTAATTAATAGGAAATGCAATATGAATGAATAAGCTACCTATCCTTACAAATACCAATTGAGCTCCATAAAGCTTTTATCAACACTTCTTTATCTATCAATCAAAAGATTAATAACATATTGTGCTAAAAGCAAAAGAAGCCAGAAGATCCACTTTGGTCAGTACTTACAACATTGTTACCTCCAAATAAGGGTTTATTCCCTATAATTCGGATAATACTTGATAGCATCTTTTGAAAGAAAGAATTCCTCCAAAATTAAATTTTTTTTCCTGTGGAAGTGTGATTCAAATTTATTGTATAGGGAACTTCCTTAACTTGAGGGTCTAAACTTCCAAGATATGTGCCTCTTCTACCATAAGTACCCAACTAACGTTCATTATTTATTGTGTAATTGGTAAGTGGTCAGGGAATGGTGGATATATTATCATAACCACAATAATCAACCATCATATCTAGATGGGGCATGAGAGTTCTAGATTCTCACCATTTTGAATAGGAAAATCTAGTGCCAATCACTAAGATTATCATGGTACCTTGCATTTACCTTCATTATATGGGAGATCTTGTTACTCTGAATTCCATTGTGTTTGGAAGTATGTCTTGATAAGGTTCAATAAGGGAGAAAGCTATAATGGGCACCGATGAATTCTTTTTTGCTTTGGCAACTAGCAAAGTAAGATACCCCTTAACAACCATCATTGTGATGTAGACATCTATTAAGAGGGAAAAGAAAAGTGAGGGTCATTAACGAGTAATACGAGATCCCGATTTGTACTTTTATAATTCGAGATCATTCCATTTATATGCATACTTATACATGTTTATTATATATCAGCTACTAAGGTAAGTCTATTACTTTTTTTAATTGAATTGTGTGATGGTATTGAATATCGAGATTGTGAATTGAACAGAGCATAGTAGAATGAGTATGAGAAAAATTGCTAATTGTCATGTGATATGTGATATGAATTGTCGATGGTAACGATATGGGACTATGATATTGATTTATATGTATATGATGACTTCAAATTGTTGAGTATTGAATTAGATTAAATGTAACATTTACGAGAATGATATAAATGATGAGATGTGGATGTGATGTATAGTGATTCAATGGTCACCCTACTTGTAACACCCCAAACCCAGCATAGAAGTTAGGCCCGAGTCCAGTGTGTCACATTGAAGTGTTTTAGCGAAAACCTTATTTTCATTGAAAACCCTTCATAAAGTAAAATGTTGAGTACAAACCCCTTATTACAATAAACAATCTATAAAACTTGGTATTTTAAAATGGAGTTGCGGAAACGTAATAATTGAAAACAGCCATAGCTTAGGATAATAAACAGTGTTCTGCCTCCAAAATATAAAACATAATAATATAATAATCCCATAAAATAAGAATATCCAGAGAAAAGGCCTTATTACAATCCAAACCAAAATAATTTCAAAACACTAAGAATTTTAAAGAAAATCCAAATAATAATATCTTGCTAGCTAGCCACCTCTAAGTCCCACCATCCGTCGAACAGCCTACTGAGGGTCACTTGAAAAGTTCAAAAAGGGGGGTGAGTTTCGAAAAACTCAATGTGTATAACCCTTAACGAGTATAAAGCAATCATCAGTCATTTTGGGCCTGAGCCTAACTTAGTAGCAGTGGCCTTTGGGCCGAAGCCCATATCACATTAATTTCACAATAATATCATAATAATATCATACATGCAATGCTGTGCAAACCCTCCCCAATAGTCCATCCGCTACACAACATTTCCCTTCCAACCTTATACACCTATGGGGATTTCTAAATCAACCCACCCTTCCGCTACACAGCAATGGTAGCCCGATTGCGGTACTACCTAATGTTGCAGCAAAGTTACTAATCATTTATTGGGCTTAAAAAGCCAACGGTGGATCCATAGTCGTCAAGCAACCATGCGATCCTCAAATTCTTCCTCCGTACCATAATTCCCACCCATATGCATCCTAAATAGAATATCAAAGAAATACAGCAAATATACGAGTAACATCCATAAAGCTTACATTCAACACATAGGGGTATTTTAGTCATTTCACAAATCAAGGGTATTTAGATAATCCTACCCTACAGGGGTATTTCAGTAATTCTTAACAGTATGGGTTTTAAATTACGAACTTTTGGCCTGTCAACATTCCTCGTTGGCTAAAGTGAACAGACACTATGCACCAGGTAGGATTCTGGAGAAGAGGAGGTGGGTCACTAGGACTGCTTAAGTACCAAGCTCTCCCTAGATCCAATTCTAGACATGCATATGCCCATTGCCACACTCTAACCTTATGACTTGTCCACAGACGAATTTGATAAATTAATAAGTTTTATGTTGTTTAAGGATTTATTAAAACTAGGCCTAAAAGTCCATTATAAAACCCTAGCAAGTCTACAGGCTTTCACACTCATATAGCCCATCAGACCCAATCACATTTTTCTACGGCCTATTAGGCTCAATCACACTCATATGGCCCATTAGGCCTGAATCCATTCCAAATCATTCATTAAACTTAATTAACTCATCACATATTACCAAGTTATCAACATTTTCTTATTTAGGCTCATAGGCCCGTCGGGCCCATTTGGCCCATTCTGGCCAATTGGCCATAACGTGACCCAAGTCTATGAGATCGCTCATGGGGTCTCTAGTATCGTATCGAATACCCTCTTACGAGTGTTCGCGCACTCGCAAGACTACTATCTCTAAACTTTCAGCTTTTCGGCATTTCGGGATTTGTCGATCTATTGTGTGTGTAATGTATGTACATCCCTTTGACTTTATATTAAACTATCGAATCATAGGGTAGAAGTACACATCTTACCACCTGGAGTACTAAGTACTCATAATCGTCAGAACCTATATTCAAACATTACACTCCATTAGTCACTTACTTAATGAATTAAAATAAATCCACTACAACCACTCACCAAAGGACAACCTATACTTACCTTGATCAACTGCGATTTGCCTATTTAATCTGAGGTCCGTTGTTGTTCCCATTCCACATCCAGGCTGAAAGTCCCGAACCGCCGACACCTTACGTTGCTTAAACTTGGGAGTAGTGGTCACTTGCTCACACTCAGCTGCCATCTTTACTAAATACTAGATCCCCCTTTGCTCATCGTAAATTCCTTATCAATCGGCCAAATGAATGCAATAGCTAGTCCTAGAAGATTTAGCCAACGTGGGAAGAATAAAATATTTGAAAGAGGGAGAGAATGAATATTCGGTTAAGTAACTGAACAAAAAAAAGATTGCTTTGATCAAATTGTGGAAGAAAAAGGGTGGCACACAAGGGATTCGACAAAAAGGAATACTGGACTTTAGAGACTAAGAATATTTGGCACAAAAGAAAAAGAATAGAATCAAAGGAAAGAAAAGGATTTGATGAGAAGGAAGGGAAGAAATCAGCGCAAAATAGAAGAGGAAGAATAAGGGATTTCGGCTTTCAGGTATTTGGAGAGAAAAGTAGTTTTCGGAAAAATAAATAGAAAGAATTTGGCATTAGCCTAGAACCCCAAAATCGAGACCTATTTATAGCCTATAGCTGAATTTCCTATCCCCAAATTCCCAATTCAGCTCAACCTCTTCCACATATCTCATCTCCTAATTTTTCTCCACGATAAGCTCCTCAATCCCTTTCTAACTTTTCTCTTCTGATCACTCTCCTTAGAGTCCATCATCACACCACTTCCAACCATCTAGAAGGCCAAAATTAAACTCCTAAAAATACTAAGCTAGGATTCAAACCAAGGACCCATTAACACATAATTAACTACTGACTAAATATTAAGCACGCATTCACATAGAAGTCGCAAAAAGAAGGTTCGAGATTTTTAGGGCGTTACAACTCTACCCTCTAAAAAGAAATTTTGTCCTCAAAATTTTACCTGATCTGAATAGTTGAGGGTATTGACATCACATAGTTTCTTCAGGTTCCCATGTAGCTTCCTCAGCATTATGATTTCGCCAAAGTACCTTCACTAATGGGACGGATTTCCTTCTTAGCACCTTGACATCTCGATCTCACTAATGGGATGAATTTCCTTCTTAGCACCTTAACATCTCGATCAATTATTTGCATGGGTTCCTCCTCGAAACTTAGGTCGGGCCTAACCTCGATCTCCTCAACTGATATGACATGTGAGGGGTCTGAATGATAACGTCTCAACATGGACACATGAAACACGTCATGAATTTGGCTTAGCTCAGAAGGTAACTCTAGCTGATAAGCGACTGGCCCAACTCGCTTCAGAACTCGGTAAGGCCCAATAAACCTAGGGCTTAACTTTCCCCTTCATCCAAACCTTAACACCTTCTTTGATGGTGAGACCTTAAGAAAAACTAAGTCTCCCACTGCATACTCAATCTCTCGACGCCTAAGATCAGTATACGATTTCTACTTGTCTGAAGCCTCCTTCAACTGATCCCGAATCAGCTTTACTTTATCCTCAGTATCTGCCACCAATTCAGGGCCCAAAACTCGCTGTTCGCCCAACTCTATCCAACAAGTTGGGGTACGACACCTTCGCCCATTCAGCGCTTCATACGGTGCCATTCCAATGCTTGCTTGGTAACTATTATTGTATGCAAATTCGGCTAATGGCAAATAATCTTCCCAACTACCCCGAAACTCCATCACACAACCCCTTAACATATGCTCCAAAACCTGGATTACCCTTTCCGATTGTCCATTAGTTTGAGGATGGAACACCGTACTAAAATTCAACCTAGTACCTAACGCCTCATGCAGCTTCCCCCAGGACCGTGAAGTGAAACATGGGTCTCTATCCGATATTATGGAAACTGGCACTCTATACAACCTTACAATCTCCGCCACATATTCCCCTACAGGTTTGTTCCACTGGGTTAAGTTCAGGAACTCCTTTCTCCTAGCATCAACATAGCTTGCACCTACGTACTTCCCTTGAAACGAAGTTTTGAAAAACTCCTAAGTAATCTGCTCAGGTTAGGTACCCTCCTTCACCGTCAACCACCACTGATAGGCTTCTTCGCTAAGCAATGACATTGCCCCTTTCAATTTTAGCTCCGGTGTGCAGTCCAAGTCATCCATTATCCTTTTGTGGCCTCCATCTAGTATTCAGCCACGTTAGGAGCGATGCCAGTAATACCCTTAAAGACCTCAGCCCCATTAGATCGAAGTCACTCCGGAATTGCCCCCCGATTTCTAGTACCAATATTGGGCCCAGCGACCCTTTCCAAAATCCTCAACATTGCTTGTGACAATGGTTCTTCTCCAGCTGCCCGATCATTCGGCCCCGTTTCAGCCACAGGTGAGGCCGGAGCCTCTCCTACTTCAACATTGAACATATGGCCCGATGCCAACGACTCAGCCTTAACACTTCCGCGACCTCGACCGCAGCCCCTTGCACCTATTCTAGCGCTCCTTATCTATATTAAAATTTTATGAAGTTTTAGTTAGTTCTAGTATTTACGCCGATGTCTTACGAGAGTGTTAAGTAAAGTATTGTTTTTGCAGTCATAAATCCTCTACACTTTAGTTCCCTATGGGCTTTAGTTTTACTCTAGGCATATTCTAAAAGTAACCCACTATCTATAGTATAACAGTTCAAAATAACTAAGTATCAAGAGAACTTACTTGGTTCGACGTCGGAGACTCGGTGTGCCATCCAGCAAGAATTTTCAAAGTATTCTACTAAAAATATTTAAAATTAATAATAAGGCCCATTTTTACAGCCCTAGCTTTGCAACCTGGCTCTGATACCACTAAGTGTAACACCTCAAACCCAGCCTAAAAGTTAGGACCGAGTCCGGCATGTCCCATTGAAGTGTTTTAGCAAAAACCTTGTTTTCATTGAAAACACTTCATAAAGTAAAATGTTGAGTACAAACCCCTTTTTAGCTAAATATTGATGGTGTTATTTTATAAAATAATATTACTTTTTGTTTTACATTTATGGCCCCGACAAAAGTGTACAAATCTAAAATCAACCCCATGATTATTTTGTCTACACGATTGTCAAATTAGTGAAGTCTATATGTAATGTAATTGAGGTTAGCATATTATTTTTAAATAAAAGCGATTACTATATTTTTGGTTTAATCTCCCAAAATTTTAATTTGTACTTTACAAAATTAAAAATTTATTTATAAAAATTAAAAATTTATGAAACTAAGTAATACTATTAAACCTTCTCATTAAATTGATAGCTTAAAAATCAATAATTACAATAATTTATATGAAATAAATTAATAAAAATAAACAATTCAATAATTTATATACAATAAATTAATAAATTAATTGCTCAAGTTCATGTGTTTATCAATGATTAAATAAATTTTTAGTTTTGATAAAATATGATGATTGAATACTAATGAATTAATTTCTCAATTTTACCTACGTAGAAAAATGAAATTCATAATTACACATATTTTATGGCAGTTTCTGTAACACCCCTAACCCCGAACCATCACCGGAACAGGGTTACGAGGCATTACCGGACATATCTGATAATTTGCAAATATAAATTTTGTTTAATATAAATTTCGGCAAAGATTTCGCTTATTTTCACATATCACCCCTCGCAATTAAAACCGTATTCATTCCGATATAACCAATTCAACCAATTCCAAAATCCAACAATTTAACTAATACAATTTCATATTTAATCATATTTAGATTCTACTTATAACATTAAAATACCAAATATCGCTTTTCTACAACAAAAGTCGTAGTAGTTTTAAGTGACCAAAATATCACCTATGTACATGCCATTTTAACACAAAATATAGTACCTACTTCAGTAGTCTTCAAGATGTGATAAGATGAGAAATCTTCTAGTTGAACTTCTCTTCTAGACTCTTTGTACCTACGCGTTAAAATAAACGCGTTAAGCGATGAAGAAGCTTAGTAAGCACTACAAGAATAATTAATTAAACAATCATATCGAATATTTTAAACTCAATCAATTATCGCATATTTACTCACATATAAGTCTCTTCAATTGTTCATTGCTTTAAATAAATTTAACTTATCTTTAGTAAGGTATAAAACTTGCCTTAACACATCAGAATTCACTTTTATTCTCAATTCACAATATTGGCCCAAAGTAGACTTCCTAGAACACACCGGATATACGGAACAAATACGAGGTGCATTATGATGCACAAATGAATGTAGAGCACCGACGTGCTAATAATCGAGAGCACCAACGTGCTAATATCGTGAGCACCAACGTGCTAATATCGAGAGCACCAATGTGCTAATATCGTAGAGCGCGCTAAAGTTCCTTAATGGCATGCCACTAATATCCCAAGTGAGTTCTAATTTCGTCTACTTGGGCATTTAAAGCTGAATCTTATATATATAAATAATTCACATAGAATTTCAAAAAAATAAATAACAATAATTTAAAATTCTTGTAGTACTTACAACAAAAAATTGAGGTGATATAAGTCCCTTTTCCTTCACTCCTTAATCTTCTCTTTTCCTTTTCTTCGATTCGGTTCTCTCCTTCCTTTTCTTTTCTTCAATTCCATATAAACACATAACATTTACATGTTAAAAATAATCAAATAATTTCCTGCACTATTTAATAAAATAAACATGTATTTTATGATAATTTCATGCTTTCTTACTTTTGCTCACATTTCAATTTAATCCTTTACTCATAAACTTATTCAAAGCTGTCCTTTTGTGTCATAGTCACAAAATTATTTATTTCAGAGCTACTGAACTCCAAATGAAGAACCGTTAATTTTCCTTGAAACTAGACTCATATATCTTTTACTATAATTTTTCCAGAATGTTTGGTATGGCCAATCAATACCAGATTTTTCTTAAAGTTTCCCCATTTTACTGTTTGACTGTTCTGACCTCTCTTCACTACGAATCAAATTACTCTTTGTACAGAATTCATATGACCTTCTTATTTATTTCATTTGAAAATAGACTCATTCAAGATTCTAAACATATAAACTTAAGCCCCTAGTTATTTTTCTCCAATTTTTATGATTTTTCAAAGTCAGAACAGGGGATCCTGAAATCCCTTTAAACCAGTCTTACAAAAATATAAATATCTCAAATTACAGAATTCCTTCGCTTTCCTGTTTCTTTCATATGAAAATAGACTCAATAAGCTTTAATTTCATATCTCATCCAACTTCTAATTCCACTTATACGATTTTTGGTGATTTTTCAAAGTTACTCTACTGCTGCTGTCCAAAAATAGTTTTCTTATAGCTTATTTTACAATTAAATCCTTTACCCAATTCTAACTTCAAATTCTTTCAATTTAAACCACTAATTTATCTTTTGTTCATCATATGTTATATTCAAAAGCTCTAAAATTTCAAAACTTCAACTTAAATTCATCAAAACTTTGTTCTAAAACTTATAAAGCATCAAAATTAAAAGAAAAGGGCTAAATTAACATACCTATTAAACTTCCAAGCTTCAAATCCTTAATTTTCCTTTTTCTTCTTTCTTTTCTCTCTTTTTCTTTCTTTCTTTCCCCTGCTCTCTGTTTCGTTTGCTTCTCTCTTTCTTTCTTTCTCTCTTTCTTTTTTTTTAACCTTATTATGTATTATATTATATTAACATAAAATAATATTTTATTTTATCACACAAAAATCTTAGGATTTTTTTACACTTATGCATCAATCATTTAAAAATGGCATAATTGCCATTTTGGTCCTTCATAATTTCTTTTAATCTATAATTAAACTTTCACACCTATTACAATCTAATCCTTTTTCCCCAAATGCTTCTAATTAAGTCAAATTCACCTAAATAAAACCCAATTAGACGCACAACTAGCTTCGTAAATATTTTTAGTAATTATTTACGATTCAGTTTTATGGAAACGGAGACCGAAAATATATTTTTCGGTTACTCAACTATCGGGTCACTACAGTTTCAATGTTCAATGGGAAAATTTTTGATTTTTTTTAGTTCAAAAATGTTATTTTTTAAGCTCAAATAATGAAGTCGATTTCTTTTTTTTCAAGTTTATGTGTTTATAAATAATTGAACTTATTTTTAGTTTGATAAAGTATGAGGATCAAATTCTGGCAAAATAAAGTAAATGGACTAATGTTATACCCCTTCGCTGCTCAGACACATGTTTGCACCAGACACATCGTTGACTCATGTGTTGACATCTTTTAAAGTAGTACCTCTGTAGATCACTCCTCCTCAACCACTTGCTCAACTCAAAAGAAGACACCCACACGTACTGAGTGTGAACACTCTCCTAGTGTGATGCACATCTAAGACAATGAGGAGTCTATCTAGACATAACAACCTCGTATTGATAAAGCTCCATGACATACACCTAGGGGTGTTTAGTCAGTTAATAGACCCGAAATACCATTAACCGAATTAATCGACCCTTCAAAAATTTTAACTGTTAATCAAACCGATATTTTTTCAAAAAAATTAACTGAACTAAAATTTTTCGGTTAATTCGGTTGGTTAACCGAATTAACCGAAAATTATATTTTTTTTTATTTTTGGTTAAAATAAGTATAAAATTAACCGAATTAACCGAATTAACCAAATTACCCGAATTAACCGAATTAACTTTCTACAATCAAAGCTGTCGGAAAGACAATCCCAACATCTAGTAACTACAATCAGATAACTCCAGGTCTATGCTTTATTTTCTATTAAACAATCAATAAAGATGATAGAATAAAATGTCAAATATCAGGGATTTCTTTATGATATTGCTCCACATTATGGATCACAATTAGCGAAGTCAGTAAGTAGTACAAACTTGCTTGATGAAAGAGAAACCTATAGTATCTTTACTCCTCTTCTCGACCAACATTTTTTACCTACAGAGAAATCTAAAGTTAGAGCAAAACTACATTATTTCAAGCAATGTTTCGCAACACAAAGCAATCAAATCTTAAAATCTGACTCACCAGCCATCTAAGAGACTCTGGAATGTAGAATAGAAGAAAGAGTTGTACAAGACTCGAAATTATACCTATGCATAAAATCAACCCCCCCCACAAAAGTTAAGTTTAGATTGCAGTTCTAATACAGTTCATATGGCAAGAAAGTTTAGAAGTTACCAATTAGGTATCGAATCACTACATAATTAAAAACATTACATGAGTCTTTGAATCACTACATAATTAAAAACATTACATAAGTCTTGAAATTAACACATAATTGAAATGTAAGTCTTTAATATTCTCCATTTGTATCCATTTCTTCTCTCCAAAAGATCTCCATTTGCATTAAGCCTACAGAAAAAAACATGTGCAAAAAATTAGCATATAATAGAAATATACACATTTTAAAAAATCAAATAATATAAACAAACGAATAGATTATAAGTTAACAAGAATAAGATAGTAAGCATACCCTTAAACTCACGAAAGCTCATGAATTTAGGGTAGGCTCTGATGCATTCCAAGAAAAGTTTAAACATTGAATCAATTAAATAAGTAGGAGTGATATGGTAAAAAAAATTGAAACTATTAAAATAAAACAATCAATATACCATTTTCAATCTTGTCAAGCTCTTAGATTTGTTCTTCAATCTTTTTTATGTCTTATTGTGATGATGATTTTCGAATCCAATCTTGAGTACACACAAGAGCTTGTACAATTTTAGGAGTTAAATAACTCTTATATTGATCAAGTACACGTCCTTCGGTGTTAAATGTAGACTCTGAAGCAACCGTAGAAATCAGTATAGCTAACACATCTCTAGCCATTTTTGAAAGAATGAGAAATTTAAGGCTGTTCACTTTCCACCACAATAAAATATCAAAATCTTCAACAAATTCCTCATTAGCCTTAGCTAGATATTTATCCAACTCATATGTTTTATCCTCACCACTATTTTCCAACTCACGCTTTTTATACAAAGCTTACATTCACCTTTGCATTTTTTTTTGTGGTTCACCAAGAGAAACATGTGTTGGCACACTCGATTGGCTACAAGTACTATGAAATGGAGGCTTATACTCATCAAACAATTCATACAAAGATTCCTTCAATTTTTGCATCATTTCACAAGTTTTTTCAGAACTAGACATTTCACTAAGTGCAAATTCAAGATACTTTACTTTTTTTCTAGGATCTAAAACACAAGCAACAAAAATAAGCAAATTCATCTTATCAATATCACTCCAATACTTATCATACTTCTCTTTCATCTTGATGGCCATAACATTGAAATCAACATTTCTATTTAACTAAGCATCTCATAAAAGAATATCAATTTCAGAAAGCTCATCAAAAAATTATTGGACGTAACAAATGAAGTGCCAGATATACGCAAAGTGACTTCATAAAAGTGTTCCAAGAAATCCATTAGGTTTTTAACATTAGCCTAATCATCCACACTAGGCCAACCCTTTCCCCTTTCAAGTTCAGCCCTAAAGTTTGTATCTTGCTCCTCAAATCTCTAAGAAGCTCTCTCAAAGTTCTGAGTAGTGTCTAACATTAAGTAGGTCAAGTTCCACATAGTACAAACATCAAGACACAACATCTTCTTGCACTCTATCTTTTCCACCACAACACACTCCTTAAACTTTTGTAATCTAGCTGGAGATTGTCTCACATATCTAACAGCCCCCTAACACGTTCAACAGATTTATTCATTTCCTTTAAGCCTTCAACAACAATCAAATTTACAATATGTGCCACGCATCTCATATGAAGATATTTACCATTTTGAACTAAATCCCCTCAAGGGTTAAATTTCTTTATCAAATAACCAAATAGCAACATCATTTGAACTTGCATTATCAACAGTAACAGTAAACAACTTATCAATCCCCCAATTCAACAAGCATTTCTCAATCACCATCCTAATGGACTCACCCTTATGACTAGAAATTGGACAAAAGTCTAAAATCTTTTTATTCAATTTCCAATCTTTATCAATAAAGTAAGCAGCGATACACAAATAATTAACTCTTTGCAAAGAAGTCCATGTGTCAATAGTTAAGCAAACTCTAGAACAAGAACTTTTCAAAAGTTGTTTTATCTTGACCCTTTCATCTAAATACAATTGATAAACATCACTAGTCATAGTAGTTCATGAAGGAATATGAAATCTAGGACATGCCACAAACATAAATTTCTTAAAGCCTTCACTTTCAACAAACTTGAAAGGTAATTCATCAATCACAATCATTTGTGCTAATCCTTTCCTACATGCTTCTTGATCAAATCTCCAAATTGAAAGATGCCCTTCCCCCCATTCAACTCCCTTTCTAGGTAAAACTAGTTGTCCTTGACTAGTGTCAACAACATTACTAGGATTTTTCTTACATGAACCAATATGATATTTCAATGACCCTGTACCATTTTTTTTTCATATCACAACAAAATTCCTTTTGACAATAATTACTCTTAGCCTTACTTGCACCCTTACAATTAATAATCTTAGTGAAGTGAGACCAAATTTCTGACCTTTGAAGAGTCGCTTTTCTTTTCCCAGTAGTCCCCTTTGTTTGGCTTGAAGCTCTAACTCCCGAATTTTCAGAATCTATTGAAGTAGGAGGTGTAACACTACCCTCAATAGATGTTGGTTTAGTGGACATTCTGCAAGAAAAAATTTATATAATAAATTAAAATAAATTCATAATATTAAACATATTTTGAGAGTAGGCTTATTGACCTTAATCGTTTGTATCGAAAATGCTTAGAAAAAACAAAACAAAACTGAAAGTTGTTTGGGTTAGAAAAAGTAGAAATCAAAATTTGTTGAGATTATGGTTTAATTTTTAATTAATGGATATAAGTTATATTAGGCTAATTCATGAGAAAATTTAGCATTTATCGACTACAATTAAAGAAAGAAAAGAGTGGTTGTCTGTCATTGTATTCTGGGATATTATTATTATTCCTCCCTATGAATAAAATAAATAGAAACAAAATTACGCATACTTATAGCAGTAGCACTTCTCACGTAATCACGTGGGCTGGGAATTTCTGTTCAATAGGTTAGGCATGGAAATAATGGGAAAATAATCGATATAAATGATAAACCTACAGCTAAAACTTAGTTTATTTGTGCATGAAAATACTAATAGTTTGTTGAGGAACCAATGTAAATAAAAAATAATTGTTATATTGGATAGGAAATTACCCAGTTAGTTATGTTCTACAAAGTAGAAAGAAAAAAATGGTTTTCCATCAAGAATTTGTAGAATTAATAAATTAAGAAAAACAATGTAACATATCATAATATTGATACAAGTTGGTTTATATCCATTCATCTCTTTAGCTGTAGATTGGTCTAAAAAGAATGTTGCAGCTAACCAATAGAACAGATATGGCATGTAGAACATTTAATTCGAAGATGCACAAATGAAACTAACAATCAAGAATATAAGGAAAACAAAACAACCCCATCTCTTAAATAAATACTAAAATTCCAACTCCAAGTAGCATGTATCAGCATCAACATTATTTTAACATTTCCTACTCATACTAATTCAATGAACTTTTTACTTCTAAAATTGCACAACGCATTTGCCCCATCACTTTACCTCGCGACAAGACTCCCTAGCATCCTAAAAAACCAGACTTAATTGATCAACATAGGTCTTAACTGACCTAACCAAACTAACTTCAACACCGATCGGTTAAAAAGGTTAAACCAAACTAACTTCAACAAAGATGATAGTCATGAAAATCCAACAAAATTTTTGAACAACATGGATGCAAAATGCAATTCATGATAACCCCAGAAAAGCTCAAACAAAACCCAACATTATGAAAGCTTTCAACTGTAGTGGAATATTATTGCCTACCTCAACTCGCCGTCACCGGTGATGGTGACCTAGTAGACGCCGGACAGAAAGTACTGGCCTGGAAGAGAGGGAGATTGCAATTAGGGATTTGAAGGTTAGTTTTTTTTTTAAAAAAAAAAATTTTGTGTCGTGACTGTCATCTCTTACTCTCTTTTACTTTTAAGAGTTTTAGTTTTTTTTATTTTATTTTATTTATTAAATTATATGTAATTTTTACGATTGGGTTAGGTAATTGGGTTGGGTTGGGTTGGGTACTTGGGCTTATATATATTAAATTAGGTTTATGTTGGATTGGGTTCGGGTGAATACTGGGCCTATTTATATATTATAATTTTATTTATTAATTTTTTTGGTTAAACCGAAAAAATTTGGTTAACCGACCATTTCGAACTGAATTAACCGTTAACCAAAAACTTAAAAAATTATTAACCGACCCCTGACCGAATTAATTCAATTAATCGACCGATTAACTGAATTTGGTCGGTTAACCGAATTTTTTCTATTTTACCCGAATTTTGCACACCCTTATATACACCCATAATTATCTTTTACGCATTTAGTGTGACTGGATCTATATCTTGTCATGCCATACTAACAAACAAAAGGAATTCTCCTATAAATACCCCAAAGATAGATGAAGAGGGGGATCAATTTCTGAGCACCTTAAAGCTACTTTGAGCGGTTGTCCTCTTAGTCAGCTTGTCCTTTTATCCTTGCTCCAACTCCTGGCCTTTTTAGGCCAACCGACCTCCTCTACACCACTGTGATCTCCTCATTATTCTCCTCTCTTTTTGTAACCTATATCAACAATTGGTGCAGTTAGTGTGGATGAAAATGTCTCAAAATCAGAATGATGCTACCAGCAACCCCATTAATAAAAACAACGACACTAACCTCGCCAAGTCCTCCACTTTAATGAATGGAAATGATGCCCCCAACACTGAACTTCTTTCAACCCAAAGCAAGACGTCAACTTGCCAAGCCATGTCCTCCATAGAAGCCTTGACCCAGCTCTTGAGTGCTCTCAACACTCCCTTAACCAATCAAGCCACTGTGGCCTATTCTTAAATTCCCAACACCCCATCATAACCTGTTACCATGCAAGATCCCAGAGATAACCTTATAAAATAAATCCTCTCTAGTTTGCCTTCCTAATCCCAACCCACTATTGCGGCTGTTCCTCTAGATCAAGCTTTCCAACAACAACAGCTACCTAGTTCGTGTCTCCATGCCGTGCTACAAACTGATGTTATGTAATCTAGGGGCACAAGACCATGTCCCCAGGTCGTGTATGCCAAATGAAACCTAAATCGCATAGGCCACATGGTCGTGCCATATGCCCGTATATGGCGCACAACCATGTGTTAGGCTATGTATCAGCCTGTGTACCTAAAATACCCTTTTTCAACAAGTTACTTATTCCTAGTTCACTTAAGTCACAAGCTACTTCATACCATCATTCAAACATGTTCAAAAACCATAAAAACATACCCAAAGCAACACTTAATTAATTCATCCTAAATGCCTAACCAATATGCCACAATTGACACCTCAATTCGAACAAATACAATTTAACATTCATCACCATGTAAGCATCATTCACATACCATACACATTTGCACCAATTAAACTTCACATACTAAAACAAACCTTAGGCTAATTTAACCAAATGACCAAATCATATTTGTCACTCCATCTCAAAACATAACCACAACTAAAACTTTACCATTACATGCCATTTCAAACACAAACTTATACTTACACACTTATAGTCAAAATACCAATTTACATGCCATTTATAACATATCACAAAAATGATAAAAAAAAACTACCAAGTCATTGAACGGATAGTGTGAGCTCCGACTTGAATTCCAAAGACTGCAAAACTTCTGATGACCTACAAGAAATCAAATAAAGTAAACATAAGCAACATAGTGCTTAGTAAGTTCGTATGCAAAATTAACATAACTTACCTAAGTTTAATATAACATATGCATTGAATATACAATTTTTATATTTAAGAAACATGGTGGTCATTGATTGCCTATTAAACCTTAAATCAACAAGGTTAGTTCCTCCACAATACAACATCAAAAATTGTCATGCTTATGAATTATATTCAAATGAACATACTTGGTACATAACTCACCATTCACTTGTAGCAAATTATACAATCATATCCAAATCAAATAACCATTTTTCATTTCATATAACCACTTTCCATTACATATATCCTTTTGCCATTTCATATATTCATTTTCCACCTGATGAACCACAGAGAAATAACATTAGATACGCGGGATAAAAATGCTCACACGACCTGTGAAAATAATAATCACGCGAGTTGTGAAAATGGGCATGCTCAGACGAGCTATGGATACAAGCTATGAAGAATTCGCTGCAAATGTAGGATCTTAGCCATCTATAGGACATCCAAGACCAACACCTGAAATAGTAACAACCATAATGACATGCCATTTGTATCCTAGTCTTTCACTAAGTTCATATGGGCCTCGATTCATAACCATATCATCTAGTTATTTAAAAATTATCACATCACATGAATTCAACCATATAATTTTCACTTTCAATCACATACCTTAATTATAATATCATTACAATTTTATTCATCTGATGTTTAAGATTACTATACAAGATAATTTAGTCACAAGCATACACAAACATATTAACTCACAAAGGCAACAATCAAATTAGTTTAAACACTATATGAACTTACCTAAACCGAATCAACAACCACCACGACACTAATGACTACTCAACAATTTTTTCATTTTCTGCTTTTATCTATTGGTTGATCTTAATTCAATTGACCGTTAAAATACCTTAAAACATTTAAAATTATGTATATGATCCCTTTATTTAAATTTTACAATATGATCCTAAACTTTTACCTTTTATTCAATTTAGCCCCTAAAATAGAACTTATACATTTTTCACAAGTTTAGCCCAAGTCTTTTAAGCTGATTCTTATATCATCCTTTAACAACTCTCAAACAAATAAATTTTCAGAAAATTCATGTAAATTTCAACATTTTAACATTTTAGTCTCTAAACTCAAATATATTCGAAATTACTGTACAAAATAGTCCTATTTTAACACCAAGCTTATAATCTATCAACTAACCTCAAGAAAACTTAAGAATAATTAATTGAAAGTCCCAAAACCTCTAAAGATTTTACAAAATAATCCCCGTGTCACACCCTAAAAATTGGGTTAAAAGAAATTGGGTTAGTGAAAATTTTATAAGTGAAATGATCTAGTCCAGTGGTTAAGTCTTGAATTTTTTTTTTTATTCCTATCTTTGACTTTGGGTATTAAGCTTACCTATTATTTTAACTCGATTGATGACAAGAATAAACATGCTAGTTCAGTCGTAAGGTTTTAGCTTACCCATAAGTCTCGCGTTTGAATCTTATGTATTTAATGTAGGAGTTATTTTTTGTTTTAGACTTTGGAGAAAATCTGATGTGGATAACTAATGGGATTTAGTGGTGGTTAAGGGGAATTTAGTGGGATATAGGTAGTTTTCTTTTTGAAATTATCTCAAAATATTCCCTGATTTTTCTCATCAATAAGTCGTCTCTCTCCGCCCTCCTTCTCACATTCCTATTTTCCATTTTTCTTTTCTGTTATAGCTTTTTTCTTGATTTTCTCTCTTCTAACGTTGTTCTTCTTCCATTCTGCCTTGTTCTCTTTCTTTCATTCATTATATAATTTTCCCTATTGTTGTTCCTTTGTTGATTGTTGGGGTTATCACCATATATCTGTTGCGCCACCAATTTCATTGTGTTAACGTTTGTGTCGAGCTTTTGAGCAACTGCTTAGTCTTCCATCTTGGTAAAAGTATCGGTTGTTTTTTTAGTTTTTCGTATCATGGATAATTTTCTTTGTCTCGTAAAAAGGGTAGGTAAATTCTATTGACCAATAATTCTTGTGTTAATTTTTTTTTTTTGTGTTACTGTTAGGTGAGAATCAAGAGATATGGAACTCTCATTCGATGATTAGTGAGCATTAAGAACAGTTACTTCAATCAGGGTAAGTGACTTTAAGCAATTGTTAAGGGGCTGATTTTTGTTAACATTGCTGACGTTTGAATTTTTACTTGTGGTTGATTTAGTGATTGGGTATTTCTACATCGTTGTTAATTAGTCGCTTTGAATGTCATATTAGGGTCTGAAAGCGTACCGTAATGTCGTGTTTCAGGAACAATCAGGTGTGTAATGAAAAACCCAAAAAATAGCAAAAATAGAAAGCCGAAAAACTTACTGTTGATGTGTGTCTCGCACAGTCGTGTCCCAGACCGTGTGTGTCACAGGGGCTAAGTCAATTGGGTCATGTGGTAGGCCATGTGGGGCAGACGGTCGTGTATGATCAAACGGGCTGATTAGGTAGACCGTATGGGCCCATGTTTTTGGAAATTTTCACCTAGGTCCATTTGACGTTGAAATTTGTAATTAGACCTTTTGTGGGGGTCCATTTGGCTTAAATAAGACTTGTAAATCTGACATATGTTGATTTGTGTTTGTATGTGATATAGGTAAGGTATGGGAAAAATATATGTACGATTTATGTCCTAATAACTCCGAAAGCATGATTATGTATGGAAAGTATGCATGACATCTGCTTATGGAACATATGTGCTAGTTTACTTATGCATGTGTATCAGGATGAGTTTGATATGTGATGGAGGAAGTGTATTCTAGCATTATTACTGTAATTTTGGCGGTTAAATCACAATGTCGATTTGGCAGCTCAGGTGTACCTTTATGAGTGGCATCCTGTAACAGCCCGATTTTGGGTCTAGTCGGAACAATGGTTTCAGGACCACAAATCTGACGTATTAAAATTCATTTTTATTATATTTCTATGGTCTACAGTTTTATGGAATGATTTCGTAAAAATTTCGTTCAAAAATTTTGACGTTTGGGCACTCAATTTAGTTATAGGACTAAATTAAAAAAACTGCAAAACTTAAATTCTATATGTTTAAGTTGTCCAATTGCTATGAAATTTTAAACCGGAGGTCCTTAAATGGTAATTAGACCATTGGTTAAGTCGGTGGACAAAAATGGACATGGTTTGGTATGTTTCCAAGTTTTTCATTAAGGGCATTTTAGTAATTTGGTAATTAAATGAATTAAAAAGCCAATTTTTGTCCATCTTCCTCCCATGGCCGAATTCTACAAGGGGAAACCATGGATAGGGTTTTTCAAGCTTCCAAGCTCGATTGTAAGTCCGTACTAGCCCCGTTTTTAATTATTTTTATGTTTTTGAAATCATTGTAACATGATCTATCTATTTCTACCACCAAATTGAAGAGATGTCAAAGTCTAAAATTCTACCCATGTTGAACATGTATGTATTTTGATGTTTGATGGTGAAAAATGCATGTTTGTTGTTTGTTAAACGACTTTTTCTAAGTGGTTTTCGGTAAAAATGCGTAAAAGGACTTGTTTGTGAAAGTCTATAAAATGAGTAGAAAAGTGTGATTAAATGAGAAATGTGGGCTTTTATGGGTATGAAAATGGTTTGGCTAGGCTTAGTATTTAAGAAATTGAATTAAATTCATTTTACGAGCCTAGGGTCTAAAATGTAAAATGTCAAAACTTTAGGGGCAAAAATGTAATTTTTCATAACGTGACTTTTGGACTGAAATGAATAATTTATTGATTAAATAAGTTAAATGTGATACTATAGATCGAGAAAAATAAGGTTCGGAGTTAGAACGGGGGAAAACGAGTACTTGATGATTTAGTCATTTTTGTCGTTTTTATGCCAAGGTAAGTTTGTATGTAAATAATGCATCGTTATAATTGTATTTATAATGTTTTGTTATTGCATGAATTGTATGATTGACTCTATGGATGAAATTGACGAAGTTTCGACAAGCGAGTAAATCCCTGTTGAACCTTAGGAATAATTAGGATACAAGTGACATGTCACTAGGAACCTATGTAATTATGTGATTTATGTGTCCCGGTACCGACATATATTGCAGATACCTGATAGCTTGTGTGAGTAGCACCGCATAGCTACGTCTCGACTGACAGCTTGTGTGAGCAGGCCCGAGGATAGCTCGAGAGCGAGCTTATTTGTGTTATGAGATTTTTGGTAGCATTGGCTACATATGTGGCACTTATGTTCAAAGATTTCCGTGAATTCGATAGTATTCCAAGTGGTTCAACGGGTATGTCAAATATGAGAAAGTTTGTGAATATGTTATGAGATGGTATAGGTATGTACGTAAAACTCAAAGAAAATAAACTCAGTATATGATGAACAATTGGTAAGATTTTGATTGAGTAAATTGTGCTTCTGAAGCTTAAATGAAATTTATGTTGATATATGTTATGTAATTCATATGATGAGCTATTAGTCTATGACAATTATGTTGATATGTGTTATGTTATTCATATGATGAGCTATTGGTATATGACAATTATGTTGATATGTGTTATGTTGATATTAAATGACATTTTTGTTCATATGATATTTATGAAGTTTTAATGACATTTATGTTGATATATGTTAATCTACTTATATGTCATATGTATGAATAATGTTTTGTATTATTTTCATATGAACTTACTAAGCTATATAGCTTACCCCCTTCCTTTCCCATGTTTTATAGTGTCATTGAGCTAGCTCCGGTTGGAAATCAACGGAGATCCTATCACACTATCAAGCTGTCATTTTGGGTATAAATGAATTCAAGTATTTTAAGTCTATGGCATGTATAGGGACTAGGTCAATTTGTTATACGTGTCATGATTAATTTGGCCATATGTGTTGGCTTGTAATTGTTATTGCTTCATTTTATATATAGCCATGCATGATGGCTTATGTTGATTATAAGTTTATTCGTATGTTAATGCGCTCTTGTGGATGTGAAATTAGTATGTTTTTAATGGGCTAAGTATAATGTTTTAAGCATGATAAATGATGGTATAAGAATGACATGTCATTGTCTTGTTTGTGGTTCTTTGGTTGCATTTATATGCTTGAATTTGTGCCATGTGATGTTATGTAGATGTGTGTAAGTAAGGGTGACAAAATGGCTTGGTAAATAGCTTTTTTTTTGTCCACAAGGGTAGACATACAGGCATGTGTCTAGGCCGTGTGTGACACACGGTCTGCCCCATAGGCATGTGTTCCAGCCGTGTGTCCCCTGCACCTAAATTTAGAGAAACAGAATATCCAGAATTGAGCACACGGGCGTGTGGCACGGCCGTGTGGCAAAAGTCAGAGAGCATCCTAATTTGAACACTGCTTGTAGCACGGGCGTGTCTCAAGGTCACACGGGTGTGTCCCTTGAACCACACGGGCATGTGAACCTTGTAATATGAAAATTTTTCTAAGTTTTGTAAAAGTTTCTTGAGTTCTCGTTTAGTCCCGAACCACCTCGAAAGCATGTTTTGGGCCTCGTAGGCTCGTATAAGGGATTTTATGATTGAATATGAAGGGTTTTAATTTGGACGCAAATTTTATGACTCGAAATTGTGTGATTGCTTGTGATGTGAGTCCAGTAATGTCTTGTACCCTGTTCCGGCGTCGAATACGGGTAAAGGGTGTTACACATCCACCACGACCCGGTGTGATTGGATGGATGGACTCTATTTGGTGTGATTGGTTGGATGGAGTTGGTATATGACGGATGGGTGTAGGATATGTGACTGCATATGTATATGAATTTGTGTCTGCATTTGTATTTGAATTTGAATACGCATCTATATCTAATTATGAAAATACATCATAATTAGTATATGGGAATATATTTGAATCTGTATCTGAAAACATATATGTTTATTTATGTATATCTGATTTGTTTCTTGGGATGTGTTACACGCTAAGCTCTTAAAGCTCACTTTTTGTTTGTTTCCTCTCAGGTAACTAGCAAGTTTAGGATCAGATGATGTGCGGGAGCTTGGATTGGTTTTCCACATAAGATGGTTTGAATTATTTTAATTTAAGTTTTCTAGAGTTTTAGTTTTTGGATTAAGTTTTCGAATTTGGTTTTGGTTTTTAGTTTTTGGTTTTTGACTTGTTCGTTGGTTTTAGGGTGTTCATAAATGTAAAACTGCAAAATCATACGAATTTTACAAATTGGAATTTAGTTTTCAAAACTTAAAAACTCTGAAAATATCCACTGCAAAAATTTAGTATCAAACTAAATGTTTTTCTGTAAAATAAGTAAGTTCTGCGCATGAGTTTATTACTAAAGTTAGTGAAATTTCTAAAAGTTTTCGTTGTTTTTATAAATAAATCTTTAAGAGATCATGCTATGAAATAGGCCATTTTCAAACTTGAGAATTTCCTGAAACTCATATAAGCTTAGCTAAATTTGGATTTAAGATCACACAATTTCTAAGCTAGACTTTACTTTTTTTCAAATGAGTTGATTTAACTTCTCTAGATTTGGCCATAACGTCTAGATCGGGTTTGGGGTGTTACACCTTGAGTTAGCTAGATTGAGCTACAACGATTTCAAAACATAAAATATACGAAAAACGGTAGTAAAACTCACTTACATGCAAAGAACCATGCTTGAACTATTCTTCCTTGTACAAAAATGGTGTTTTCAGTTTGGAAATGTTTGAATGAAGAATATGGTCAGTTGGTTTTCATTTGTTTATGATTTTAATTGATTAATTGTCTTTTTACCCTTTTAATTTAATTAAAATTTCTTTAAAAACCATTCCAAAATTGTCCACTATATACCAATATGGTCTAATTGCCCTATAAAACCCTCCAACCATGATTTTATACTCAAGTAGCACATATAATTTAATAGTGATTTACCTTTGCAGCTTTTATGATTTAGTCCTTTTTACCTAATTAACCAACCAAACATAAAAATTATTGAACCAAACTTTTATACGACACTAATAAAAATGTAAATATTAAATAAATAATATTTACTAACTCACTGGTCGAAATTATAATCCCGAAACCACCATTTCTCACACTATTGAAAAATGGGCTATTACAGTGCATGCATGGTTAATCAAGGTTAAATAGGCTCAAAAAACCTGATATATACACAGTATAAGTACTCCTTTCTTGGTGCACAAGCTCCGTATCCAAATGGATGTGAAGAGGTTGTAACAACACGCCTGGCGAAATCTCTATATATGATTATTGTCTGGTATATTGTTAGTAATATAAGGGTAGATAAGAGTAAGTGAGTGTTTGTTTTTTATAAGCATAGAGTTGTGAGTGTTACGCCAATTGACGAACTCTCAGTTTTGGTGAGATATGTGGTTTGACGGACTCTTATGTTAAGTATACGCCACCCCAAATGCTTTGGTGAACTAGTCAAGTTCGCAATTATTTAGATTTGTTTATTATTTTAGTAGGGTAATTTAGTTAGTTAAGTTAGGATTTAGTTAGAATGGAACTAAGCTACTGTAGATGAAAAGACTTAAATTATGATAAGCGCACTTAATCACGAGAATCAAGAGAGTTAGTGGAATTATCTGATTCTTCCACTAAATCTTGTTTGTGTTTAAGTATATAAGGATAGCAGTGACTTCTTTGAAATCCTTTGCGTCTTCTTTGTTTTCTTCTTTCTTCTTGATTGTCTTTGAACTTTCTGAAAACCTAAGTCTAGAAAACCTCTTTGAAGTTGGATTCGTTGTATTCAGCTAACTTATATAAATGTTATCTTCAAATTTATTTATGTGTTTTTAGTTATGCATGCATAAATGTTAAAATGGTGTGTAAGGAAGGAAACTTTCTGATTCTGGATTAAGTGTTGATGATTCTTGCATGCACGTTTAGATTTGATAGATCAGTGGTCTGACATGTTTAATTATCCTTATCTTTAGCTCAAGAAGCTACTTAAGGTCCAAGTGATAAAAGCAAAGGACCTACTTTATAACCTTTGCTATAATTTCTGGTGAGTTCCTTCTTACTTCTATGTGTTGTGGTCTTATTTATTTTATAATTGTATAAGGTAAGTATTCTTTCTTTGTAAAGGATAAAAATGTATGTGTGTGAATAATGGTTGTCCAGAGTCGTTAGTTTGAGTTGAATATGACTGTGATACAGAGTATGAGCCATTTTTCATGTTTAAGCCATTTTTCATGTTTAAGCCTCTACCAACTGCTTTTGATATGAATGATATGATGTGGATTGATATGTGGAGATGGACATGTGGAGATATGTTTGTGTAGCCTCTGGTAAGGCAGGTATATTGCAGACCGAATTGACAAAACACAATAAAACATGCTATACTAAGTGAAAATGATATAAGGAGTTATGGTGAATAATGTATATGAATGAGACGGTAAGTTATGTATCTGGCTCTAAAATCTACGTATATGGCTAGCATGAGAATGTATTGTCTAGCTGATGTTGAGTTGGCGTATAGTATTCGCCTATGTGATACGCCATTGGCGTACTGAGTCTGTCTGAGTTCTATATACGCCATTAGGCATACTCTGTGATAATGTGTGAATTTGTTTTTAAAGATTCAATTGTGCAATTAGTATTCTTACTTAAGTTTTTTTGGAACTCACTAAGTTCGTATGAACTTACTTTGTTACTTTTTTCCTTCTCAAGCTTATTGACTAAAAGAAAAACATATATAAAGAACTACGCTAGAGCACTGCTGCTATTGTGAGATAGATGTTTGTTTGTACTATGCATGAGACATGGGGAGTTGACATCTAAGTGTATTTTGAAATTGCAAATATAATTACCATCTAAAACAATACTTATCCGAATAAATTATAATCAAAATCAAGTATTATGAAGCACAATTAAATTAAATATTAGAATATATATATAAAGCCAAACCATAATAACCCTGAAGAGAATCCATAAATGATGATATTTAAACTAGAATAAATTTAAAGAGAGCCAACACAATTTTTAAATGACGAGACTCGAATTTTAGTGCTTAAATCATAATATCTATTATTATATTTAAGTGTTTGAGTGAGTTAGTATTACTCACAATCAAATTAACTCAATAAGAAATACTTACATGAGATTTAAACACAAAATTTTATAATTTTTAATCTTTTAACTTTACCACTTTTTCAACCAAAGATATTTTTTTTATTGTATTAATTTCTTACATACATTTTTTACCCACATTATAAATAATAAAATGTAGTATAACATATTTTGTGTAACCCCCTCCAAGAAAAACCATAAAGCAGAATATTTCGTTATTATTTTGTTGAGAGGGATATTGAATTTAATGAAGGATTAGGTGGATCATAGTTAAGTTATGATGACGATGCTTGCTTACCTATGCTTCAAAGCACACATTTCTTACGTGAACCGTTCAAAGTCCACAAAACTAAGCATTTATATAAACCTATAATATATACGTATGTATTAATGGGTCTGCCATTAGTTCATCATTTGCTAAAAAGCTTGGATATATAAAATTTTACAATGGTTTAATTTTGTTATTGATTTTATGAAAATCAAAGTGGAAACTTTCCTACTTGATTTTATGAATGGGATTTTCATAATGGGTTGGGGTCTAAAACACTTGGAAATCCAATTTCAAACTTATCAATATGAAATTTAACTTTAGAATGTAAAAGCGGGTGTAATTGCTTGTAATTATTTAGGGATAATATGTTTGGATAATTAATGTAATTAGTGGGTCCAATTGGAGAACTTTAATTACACTTTTTCAATTCTTAAGAGAGAGGGTGATAATTGAAATAATTATACTCAAATTCAATTTTAAAACTTTATTTTTAATTTGAATTTAAATTATAAAATATATATATTATTAACATGAACACGTATGAGGTTTTGGATGGTTATGACCAAAAGTTTCTTCTACGATAAATCCTGAAACTTATATTATTAAAATAATTTACGTATATTTTATAAAGTTATAACAAAATATTATGTTTTTTAAATATTAAAAAAAAATTAATTTTCTGGCCAAAAGGCTTATTATAAAAAATATATATGTTATGAAAGTGTTATAATATATATATTTATAAAAAGTTATGGTCTAGAAATAGCGATATAACTTATTTAAGTGTTCATGCTATAATTTATAAATATATATATTTATTCATAAAAATTGTTATATTTTTTTTATCATAACTTATTTATAAAAAAAATTAACTTTCTAAAGTTATGGTAAAAAATTGTATTATTCATAAGAAGTGTTATGCAAGTTAGAGAAATGATTGTATGAATATGTGATTTCACATCATCCTTATCCCTTTCCAATAAGAGAATCACAAATCAGATTTTTCCTCCTAATTTTCGGCTTTTTCCTCCTAAAAATGCTAAAAAATCAAGAGGAAAAATTTGATTTTATTTATAAATTTTATATTAATTTATAAAAAATGGTTATAACTTAGCATAAGTTTTTCTCTAAATTAAGTTTATATAAATTTTTATAATTAAAGCTACAAACTATTTGCACCATAAACTTAGATATTATATGGTAGATGTTAATTATGCAAATATAAATGGTTTACTTGCACCATACCATCGGGTATGATAACAGTTGAGAGAATGGAATCAGACACAAGCACCAATGGCAACTCACGAACTCTTTAATTTGAGATATTTAAGGTTTTAAAGTGTAGTTGAAAGGAAATTTGGTGTTCTAAAAAATATTTCTCATATTAACATCACCTTAGTATAGCATAAAAAATAAGATTGGATCGTACTAGCATGTTGCATACTTCATAACTTCATTCATAAGTGGAATCGAAATGATCTATACTTCGAAGAGGATATGGAAGAAGGAGATCTTGATAATCATAATGATACAGATTCTAATGATGATGATGATGAACTCGTTTAACGACTAACAAATGATGATAAGGAGCATATGTTAAATATTAAAGAGGGAATAACCTAACAAATATAGAACACTAAAACAATTAGATAAAATTGCAAACACTAAAACAATTAGATAAAATTGCATTTGATGTTTATTTTTCTTATTATTTTTATTAGTAATCATATTATCAACTATTCTTTTAGACTACCATAATACATATGATGGTTTGATTTTAATTTTTGTTACTTGTTTAGAATTTCTTTTATCGTGCTAATAACTTTTTAGAGTAATTATCATTTTTAAAAATATAAATTATGTAACTATGTAATTAAATTTGTAATTACACTGTAATTATATTTTGTCAACCAAACACATTTAGAGAATTACAATTCTCTGTATCCACAAAAAAAATTTAATTATTATCCTAATAATTACACTTTTATTCAATTACTTTGCGCTATAATTTTAGATGTATTATTCAAAAAAAAATTCTTGTCTTTGGAACAATACAATACATCCTCTTAGTTGTAAATTTACTAAATTAAAATTAATTGACTGGAAAATGAATTTAGATATATACTATTTTTTTAACTACATACACAACAACCTCTTTTGTCTAATGTAATGAAAAAGAAAGAAGAAAATAATTTGTTATTACTTTAATAAAATGTTATTATGATAAATACTATATAAGGTAGGTGATCAAATTTGTTCTTAAAATTTAATTTTATTTATTATGAACATTAAATTCAATCATTATTATTAGAATTCGATTTTAATAATATTATGGGTTTGTTTAGACCATACAGAGTAATTTAATGAAAGTTTAATTAGTAGGGTAGTAGTTACAGTATTTTGTAATTACATAAAATTATAATTTCCTATACGTATTTGGTTGATAGAGTATAAATATATCGTAATTATCTATGTCATGCTGGGTAGTACAAATTAAATCATCATATATATTATGTTAATCTAAAAAAAATAGTTGATAATACAATTACTAAAAAATAGCAAGAAAAATAAACATTATATAAAAATTTATCTAATTGCTCTAGTGCATATTTGTTGAATTATTCTCTTTTTAATATTTAACATATACTCTTAATCATCATTTATTGGTCCTTGATCAAGTTCATCATCATATGAATTTAAATTTACATCATTAAGATTGTAACACCCTGATTTATTTAACTTTGTTTTTGTGAAATTTGTAATAAATATGTATTTTCTTTAGTGACTAAGTGTTTTGAATGGGTATTTGAGGTCTTGGGTTCAATCCCCATTTTTGGAAAATATGCTATTTTTGATCCTAGCCTATTCTTTGGCGGTTTGGCTTATATTTTATTTCTAGTCAAATCATATCAAAATGAGCTTGTTGATTTAATTGGTAAGGTGTTAACTTGCCCTAAGGTTTCATGTTTGAATCCCTGTGTGAGTGTGGATGATAATTTTTGCTCCGGTTGGCTGACAGAGGTTCGGTGAAGTTGAAATTCTGAGGTAATTGGATTTGGGTTGAGGTGTCGGATTTGGTAGGATTATGTGGTTAGTGAGTTAGTGGGGAGTTAGGATGTAGTTGGATTTTATTTCGAAGTAAAGAATTTTAATTTAATTTTAGTTTTTTTTCTTATTTTATTTATCCCCAAAATTCCTTTGACCTTTTTCTTTTCTTTTCCCCTCTCTGTTACTGCCAATTTCTTTTCTTTTTCCTTTTGATTCTATCACCATTTTTTTCATTCAATTGCGATACTTCAAATTTTTGGGTTCTTCGTGCTACTTCGTAGGTAAGGGTTCACTATAGTTTTGAGGGAGTTTTGGTTAATGTTTCAATTTTCTGTTGGTGTATAAAGTTGATTCAGTACTCCGTTTTGTTAGGTGATTTTCAGGAAATCCGAGACTTTCCAGTTGCGTAGTAAAGTTAGAAGCTACTGTAGTCATGGGTAAAAGCTTTTGAAACGTTTTAGTGCAGTCTTTTTGTTGAAATTTTACTTTTGGTTGCGTTGTATTCGAGTGGTGACACAATTGGAATTAAGGAATTGAGACTGATTTTGGGCGTTTTGTTGATGGATTGTAGGTTATGGTTGTATCGGGATTGCTTTCACATCAAAAACAAACTAGGTGTGTAACAAAAACGAAAGAAAACGTCAATCAGTAAAAGCCGAAAAACTGGCCTGTCGACGCCACACGGGCATGTGCTCAGTCGTGTGACGGGTCACACGACCTAGGCCAATTGGGGCGTATGGGCTGTGGGCCAGGCTGTGTTGGCCACACGAGCAGGGCCAATTTGGGCGTGTGGGCCTAAAATTCAAAATTTTTCCCTAGGGTCGTACATGCCGTTTCAATCGACTGTGGGGCTTCCGTAGGGTCGGTAAGGGCAAAACAAACCCTAAAGCATGAAATCTACTACTTTGATAGATTGGGTTGAGTATGATGAAATACGATATGTATGATCTGATTGTTATGTATAAACAGTGTAATATATGTATATGAGCACGCGGGACGTGTTAGTTCTGACACATCTATTATTCTATTATTTGCATTTGTGTATAGGGTGGGATATGTATATGTGGAGGAAGTATTATGTGAGGCGACATTTCGCCAATATACTGGCAGCATGGCTGCAACTTATTCTGACAAGTGTCATACGGACACTATGTGGTGTGTAGGTGTAACAGTCCGGTTTCTACCCTAATCGGAATAGTGGTTTCGGGACCAGAAATCTGAGTCAGAAAAAATATTTAAATATTATTATCTATGTTTATATTGTGTGAATTGATATCTATGAAATTTTCGTGATTTAATTTTATCGTCTAAGTGTCCGATTTAATAAAAGGACTTAATCGCGTGAATGGTAAAAGTTGCTAACTATTTGTTAAAGTGCTAAATTGCTTTGTTCTTTTAATGGGAGGTGTTTATGTTGCAATTATACCATGATTTATAATGATGGGTGGTTATGTACATTGTAAATAAAATGTGTATATTAAATTTATAAGGTTAATTTAGTAATTATATTAATTATGTTAATATAATAAAACATAAATAAAAACCACATTGCATGTTCATATTTTCATAGCTGAAATTAGCTAAGGAAAATAAAAAGAAAAGAAAAGCCACATTCAGCCTTGGTTTTACTTGATTAAGGTATGTAATTTGTTCGGTTTTTGATATTTTTTACGTTTTTGTGATCGTTGCTTCGAGTACTACAAAGCCCATGTCCTAATTTTTGAATTTGATGATGATTTTGTATTTTTCCATTGATGATAGCTTGTGATTTCTGTTGTTTGATGATAAAATATTAAAGATATGTGATAGATTAAAATGTTTTGTATTGGAAATTTTGATGATTTTGAGTAATTAGGGCTAAATTGTAAAAATAATAAATTGAAGAACTAAAATGTGAAATAAATGAAATATATGGACTTGTATGATCATGGGGTAGATTCGGCCTAGGCATGGAACTATGAAATTTTGCATATTTTGTGTTTTACGCAATAGGGACTAAATTGTGAAAAGTGTAAAATGTTAGGGGAAAAATGGTAATTTTTCCATTTATGTGTTTTTAGACCAAATTGAATAAAATGGTGTTTAAATAAGTTTAATTTGAATATGTTTAGATCAAGAACCAAAGAAAACAGATTTGGATCGGGGGAAAACAAAAATAATCGAATAGTCGTTTATTTCCGTCCGTCGATATTCGAGGTAAGTTTATAAGCATTTAAGTGTTGTTAAATGAATTGAATTCTTGATAAATATATATGTGATGGCCAAATATCACTGAGCTTGGAAGCTAAGTTTACGAGTTTGATTCGATCGAGTTACGAGGTCTAAAAGTCCCGTACGAACCTTAGGAATAGCTAGGATACATATGTCATGACATAGGATTCTGTTATATGTTATCGTGTAAAACCACGTCTGGGACGTTGGCATCGACTTGTGATTTACGCTTAAGACCCTGTCTAGGACAGTGGCATCGTTATGTGATTACATGTAAGACCACATCTGGGACGTTGGCATTGTATGATATGTTCGACTATCCGAGTATCCTTTTTAATTCCGAATGGTTCAACGGGAAATGATAAATTAAGATCAAGTATTAAATCGAGTTAGAAAGGCTCAGCTATTTACTCATGCTAAGTTATGAAAATAAGGTAAGTTGGATATTTGAATTCATGATATAAAGTTATATGTAATATGAATTATGTGACGGTATATTTGAACATATATGTATTCGGCCTATTGATGTATATGGATTGTAGAAAGTAATGGTTAGTTATACTAATGTTTGAATGAGTATTCGGTCAAAGTAGAATTTATGCAAAACTTATATGTTTTGATATATGAGATTAAGTTGGAAATGTACATGAGTTAATAATGATTTAATCTGGATTGACTAGATAAATTTTTGTATATGATTAAATGTTTTCAATGCTTATGACTTACTAAGCTGTGAAAGCTTATTGTGTGTATGTTTGCTCTTTGTTTTATAGATTTTGGAAGTTGGTTACGAGCTTGGGGATCGTCAGAGAAGTTTATCACACTATCGACTCTTTTCAGTATTTTGTTAAGTTTGAATTCGATCTTATGGCATGTATAGACTAGTTAATATACTTGATTTTGGGGTATGTAAATATGAGCCATGCGAAAATGGCTTATTTCTTTTGGTTAAGCTTATTTTCTATGCTTTTGATCTAATGGATATATTCAATGCTTAAGTTATATAATTTCGGTCATGGTATATCTATGTGTGATTTTTTTAGTATGCTTTGCAAACGATTGTCTGAATTTAGTCATGGTTTAAGCTTGTATCGAAAATAATATGCATTTCATATGTATGTGTTATACCTGGTTTATGCTTCGTGATAAGGTCTTGTGATGTGGGTTGAATAAATAGGTTAAATGCTAAGTATATCATAGAAGAAAGGATAGTTAAATTTGGTTTGTAAGAGTATAATTTCATTGATAAATTGATTTGAAAGTAACTAGTAATTTGCATGTGTATGTTCGGTTATAGGGTATGGAAGAATATGTATATATTCGGTCATGATCTAAACCTGTTTTGAAAGTGTGTTTTATAATATAAATGGGTGTATGGATATAAGTTTGGAAAATGTGAAGTGATATGTATGATTTTTATTATGTGAATCGATATGATTTGAATAGGAAATGGCATATTTTGGTTTATGTTTTGATAGCTAAATTTTATATAATTTATGAGATTACTTATGGTTGCTGATTTTTCATGAAATAAATTAGTATGTAAGTGAAGTATATTATAATTTGCATTTGTGTTAATATAATGTTTACATGGATAAGCTAAAGTATGTATTTAATAAACAGCATTAAAGCATGTTCGGTCTTATAAATTTGTTATCAAAGTTGTATACATGTTTGGTCAATGAAAGGTGAATAATGGGTTTATAACTTGCGCATATGTTAGTTAAGGGTTATAGACATGTTATATAAGCATATGGTGTATTTGATAAATATTGGTGTGGCTTAATAAGTGTAAGGTGATATGTTTTGTATAGATTTATGAAAATGGCTCAATTAATGTATATATATATATATATATATATGCGCAAGCTTCTAGTAGGAAAATGTGTATTATTTAATCTTATAAAATAATGTATATGCAAATTCGGGCAATGTTATTTAAATGATGAATGCATGTTTTAGGTTTAGCTTTTATAGTCTTAAATGGTTAGCCGAATTGAGGACAAGATGAATGGCAATGTATATGTATATTTTATGTTTGAATGTTTCAAATTTGATGTGATGAGTACATAATTCTCGCTTATATTTGAAATGTATATATATTTTGTATGGCTTTGAGGCATGTTTGTTTAAGTGTAAATATGATTATATGCAAGTGAATTGTATTTGTTTATGATTAATAGTGTATATTTATGCAAATATGACTTGTATACACTCAAAATTGATCGAATGTTGTGTCTTGTTCGGTAATGCCTCGTAACTCTAATCCGGCGACGGATATGGGTTAGGAGTGTTACAGTAGGGCTGGGTGGATGTTTTATAACCCACGTGGTGTGTTGGGATGGTCGGAGTTGGTGTGTAGAGGATGGGGTAGGACTTTACATATCTACATGATTCTGTGATAATCTGATTCTGTTAAGGATTTATGTCCGTATCTGTTCTGCTATGTGGGAAATCTGAGAATATACGTTTGTATGTTTTCGTTGAGTTACACATTGAGTTTTTGAAAACTCACATCTGTTTGTCTATTCTGTTCAGGTAATCCTTAGGCATAGGCGGGTCGGTGCGACGGAGGCTCAGTGGTGACCACTAATCCGTTAACTGCTTTTAATTAATAATTTATTTAATTTTCTAGATTTTCCTTGAGAATTTTGTAATTTTGAGACTCTCTGGACTGTTTGTTTATAATTTTTGGATTTGGATGTGTTTTGGTTTTTATCCTGCAACGTATGATAAAACAACGGTTTTATGCAAACAAATATTTTTTGAAAACACAAGCTCAGTTTTCAAATATAACGACTTTTAAAACATTCGCTGCAAATTATGTTTTCTGAAATAGCAAACTGTCGGTGGTTTCGTTAGTAAATATAATAATAATACGTTTTATAAAATGTGGACTCTTTTAGTAATAAACTGTACGGGGTTTTTAACATGATAAGACTGGATTCGAAATCCTTCTTCGTAACACTTCCAGATTCGGCCATAACGTCTCAACCGAGTTTGTGGTGTTACAAATATTATCAAGATCTCCTTCTTCTATGTACTCTTCAAAATATAGATAATCTCAATTTCACTTATTACTATTGAAATTATGAAATATGCAACATGTTATTACGATCCAACTTTGTTTTTTATACTATACTAAGGTTATTTTGTTAATATGAGAATTTTTTTTTTTAGAACAACAAATGTATTCTCAACTACATTTCAAAGCCTTAAATGTCTCAAATTAAAGAGTTCATGAATTGTTTATAGTTCTTGTTCCTGACACCATTCTTTCAAATGGTATTATACCCCCACGATATGGTGCAAAAAAATATTTTCTATGCATAATTAGTACCGACCTTATAATATTTAGGTTCACATTCTAAATAGTTTGTAACTTTCTCTCTAAGAATTAGAAGAACTCATCAATTATAATGGTTACTCAAACATGTCATCAATGTGTAATTACAAGCAATTACACTTAAATTCAATTACTAAGTGACTTTTTAAACACTACCTATATGTCAAATATTTGAATTTAAATGTATCACTTAAAAATAAGAAAAATTATTTGATATTCGAGTAAAATTTTTAAACTCAAGATTTTAAAAGTGTCGAAAAAAAAATTTAAAATTAAAAAAATTACATATAATAGTATTTGAATCCTGCCAATAAAATTAAAATATTTCACTAACACTACCAAATACTATCATTGTAAATAAAATTAACTAAGTAATAAAATGATTTTTCTCAAAATTAGATCACCATGATAAATTATATAAATATATTTTATAATTTAATGTTTTAAAAATAGAATAATATAAATTAGCACACAACATATAAGGAAAATAATATAAATATCAAACAAATACATATATATACCATATATATAATATCCCGTAAAGTTTCCAATGCTGACATTTTATTTTGGAAGCATAGCATGAGCTTATACGATACCTAGCTTGGATTTTCATATGAGGTTTGGGTAAATTAAAATTTTGGGTTATTATATAAAAAAGGCCCTTGAATATAGTTCAATAATCAATTGAGCCCTCTCAAATTTAAGTTCAAGACTTTTGACAATGTTAACTTGCCATCAACTTTGTCACAAGGTTGCGCCACGTCAAAAAATCAGGTAATTTGTGTTATATTTATTTAAAAATTCTAAAAATATAAAAAAATTAGAATTTTCGGTTTTTAAATATAGATTTATTTCAAAGAAATAAAAATTATAAAAATTATAAAAAATTGCAGCCGATATCTTCGAGCTTATCAATAAGGCCTTCCCGATATTCTCAGCTTGTAAGCTTGGTTCTTTACTTTGAAACCCCATTGCCTAAAAACTTACCATCAAAAATGGAAGAAATCGGAAGGGAGGTCATAACTCGTAAATACCATTATATTCCCACATAAAGCAATCAAAATCCATATGAGCAACAAGGCAAATAAAATACCCAATATTGGGTTTCAAATAGTGCTGTCACGGCCGCGATGGTCGGCAGACCTCAAAAACAGTCTTTAAGCTTGAAGGTCAAGCGTGAAATGGTAGAAATCAATGAAGCTAAAATTAGGATTCAAAAATTTTACCTTGCTTAATTTCTGTGGTAGGCCTTGCGCAGCAGAGACAGACCGACAGTGGGAAGCTTGCCTGGTAGCAGGGATGTGTTGAGAGTACGCCAGAAAGTTTTTAAAGGAAATCTTTATAAAAAAAAATTTATATTTGTGTCCGGTTTTTTAACTTCTATAATTTAAAAAATTCTATTTTTTAATATTTTGTTTTTATAATTTTTAAGATCTATTTTTTTAAAAAAAATTCTAAATTTTTTATATTTCTAAAATTTTCTATGATTTTTTAAATAATTATAACAAAAATTACTATATTTCTCATTGTGACACAACCCTGACATGCCACGTGGTGAAGTTAATAACAAGTTTACAGTATCTAAAAGTGAGATTAATTAATTGTTTTAATTCGATTGAAAGCTCAATTGATTGCTTAAGTTCAATTGAGTGTTTAAACTTATTGAAGATTTAGTTAAGTGTTATTTTCTGATTAAGGAATCAAATTTTTTCTTAGTTTGGGTATATCAATCATGGTTGAGATTAGGATCTCAACCTATTGAATCTACAGTTTTAAAATATGTATGACAACTCAAAAAGTAGAGAGGAAACATATGGTTTTTGGGAAGTTGCATGTTGCTTGAACATGAAAGAAATTAATAATTATTTGAATTGGACATCTTTCCACACAAGGTATTTTGTTTAGACTTCTGTGGATTGTTGTTAACATTTTATCCTACTCGATTAGGAGCTTTTGAGAGAATGCCAGATTAGAAGCAAGAGAGATGATTGATGAATGGTTATGGTCCCCAACCAAACCAAAAATATTCCATCAATAATATCTTGTAGTTTATTGGTAGTAGTATTATAATTATTTAAAGAGTAATTAATAAATTTTAGATTTTTGCATTGAAGAATCATAAAAGAGCAAGTTTTACTTTTACATGGCAACCTTGACTTATTAGTTCCAAAAAGTCAAATTGAAGTGGTAACTGAATACAAGCATCAAAAGGAATCTCACATTTTTCCTGCAGCAATAGCAGCTTGCACAAAATCCTCACACCGGGAAAATCCACCCGATAAAACATCACCCAAGGCACCAATGATGTCGAAAGCCTCTTGCAAATCACTTGCAGAAGTCATGTCATCGAGCCATGAGAGCAACTCTTTGGAGAACCCTATCATTTCCTTCACATTCAACAACCTCTCTTTCATCACCACCTCCCAACCTTCCAACCCTTCTTCAGTTCCGGTTGAGGTTCCTTCAGATTTGCCTTTGGTGGCTGCCAAACTCGATGATTTCTTAACCTTGAATATTTGCTGCAACTGCTCAATCAAGCCTGTATACACCAGCATGGGTCGAACAATTAACAGTAGCTCATCACCACCAGTTTCTGAGGTGGAGGTGGGACTTCTGCTGCTACTTGCTGATTCTATCTTAGCTGTTGACCGGCCATGAGTATGCTGCATGTAGGCATGATATATTCCACGTTGCAAGAAGTCACGTCGATGTTGCAACCATGTCTCATAGGACTCTGAAAGCAGTGAATTTACCATCATGAACTGAACGGTTTCCTCTGTTCCCAAAGGTTGAGTTCCACTGGTTGCAGATTTTGAATCTAATGTTGAAGAGGATATGTATGTTGCTACTGTCTTAGCCATGTTACGTCTCTGAGAGGGGCCTCCCTGTTCCAGAAGGTGACGAGCCATTTGGATCATGAAAGGCAAAAAGCGGGAGTTGCTTTCCCTTCCACCGCCCCTACACTCAGCACTGAATGATGCCCCTGTTGCAAATCGAGCTAGCATCTGCACAGAAAATATGCAGATATATCAGCACACCATCTAAAAACAGAACACACAAGTTAACAACAAGCTTTGGATGGAAGAGCATACCAGAACAATATCATAAGTCAACAGCCGGAGCCGACTTCCATCAGCACGACCAAGAGCGTTGAGGTTATCCCAGTATTGGTCGACATAACGGACGTACTGTGCTAGTGGAACTGACGGACCTCTCACAGGAAATAAAGAATTGCAAAGCGATTCATTGTTCCTGAGAGTAGCACCCTCCCACTCTTTCTTTGGATTCTTCAGAGCAGCATCTGCTCTTTTAGCCTCTTGATGGCACTGGAAATGAATAATGTTAAAATAACTAACGGTAGTGTAAACACACTCTCCACGTGCACTTCCTGATGTGCCAACACCCAGGTTTACTCGCTTGCTATAAGAATAAACACCCAGCAAGTCAGTGGGTCTCAAACTATAGCCTTCTCGACACACCATGCACGCCAGCCCATCTTCCTCCTCCTCCACATCTTCCAAACCTTCCAGAAGAGGCCGAGCAACAACAATTCGCTCACCACCATCTGAAGCTAGCTCTTGTCGCATTCCAAGTCCCTATACAGTTGCCAAAAGAAAACACAATATAAAGAATCAGTTCAGCTTTTCTAGCCAAGATAAACAAATAAATGAAAAGAGGAGAGGAGAGGGAGAAAACTGGCATGTGAATGCCTGTTCTCTACCTCTACAAGCTCCATTAATTAACATTCAAAAGTTTCATTATTAGAAGTACAAAGGCTTGCAACAAGAAGAAAATAAGATCCATGCTAAAGAAATATAACCATGCAATTGAAACTATTCACAACTACAATTTCGAAAACAAAAGAAATGGAAGTAAAAGCCTATGTAAAAAAAGACGAAAACCAGCTACAATATTGTACCATTGGCAAATTTCACTTTCCTGCAGCAGGTATGCAAGCACATATACAAGGAATTTAAACTCTATGAAGGTACCTGAAGCAACTCTTCCCTTTTCCTTAAAGCTCGCTGTCTCATTTCATCTCTAGTTGCATGCCGCAACCTACGCACCTTTTCCCCCAAGAATCCATCTCCTTTGCCTTCCTTATCTGATAGAGTGTCCAGCAAATTTTCTGCCTTTGCCCCAATCTCATTTTCTCCAGACACACCTTCCAAAGCATGGAGTAAGGGCAAAATCCCACCTTCATCAATGCACCTCTGAGTGGCAAAGTGCCCCATTGATAAGCCTCTGAGCATTGACAATACAAGTGGGACGGATGGCAGTTTCAAAGCTAATGCCCATTCTGAACTGGATTTAAAGCCAGCCTGCCCTGCAATTGCAAAACTCTCACTCAAATGTCTGACAGCTACACCTGTAATGCCCTTCTCGAGGATAATATCCTTCAATCTCTCCCCACAGGAACTAGTTTTTAGAGATTCTGAAACCAGAACAAAATTTTCAACCGTGAACCTCTGCTTGGCTGCTTGCTGAGCAATGCTTTCATCTTTAGGATTGTCTTGATGCTGTTTCTGCAATCGATCGAATTCTCCCCAGTCTTGCAAGTATGGGTTAAAATGCTGAATAAGTGCTTCCATAGCAGCAGGTTCACCATAAGTTAAGTAGGGTAAAATTCTTGCGACCATCTCGGTGTTCCTCTGTTGTTTGTTTGATTTCTTATGCCCTAAAGGATGACACAGCCTTTCCAGGAACATAAGAACTATTTTCTTGGCTTGGTCTCCAGTGCCAGTTTCCTCACTAGTGACAGTGAGAACACTTTGTGAGATACTAATATTGTCACTCTCATTTGCTTCCAATGTAAGACTCTCTACAATCAAAAGAATGCCTTCAGCTGGCTCCATGGCATCCACAGCGAAAGCTCGCCTTGCTGTTTCAAGCAGTAAGCCTAAAGCTCCAAGCCTTAATAAGGCCCTCCTATTCTCTCTAATCTTGCAGCAATGCATGAGGAGATTGAGAACAGCAACCAACTGCTCCTGGTTGGACTTGAAGTCATCTCGCAAACGCTGTACATTCAGAGCATGAATAAATCTTTTTTGTTTTAAAAGCGGTTTTCCCTTTATGAACCTCAAAGTTCTATGCATGTAAATAAAAAGTACTGTGGAGTCATAACCTATAATAATGAAATGAACTCACGCACCTGAATCATACACAACAAGATTTCCAGCCCATCATACTCACGAACTGCACCAGCTATTGCAAACTCAACCTCGGGATCTTGTGATTCCTCTCTGTCTTCCTCCAATTCTTTTATCATAGGCTCAGTAGCTTCACCATCTAAACCCTGTCCATTGAACACAAAATGTAAATAAAACATAAATGCAAGGCTACTTTTGGTCACATACTGAGCATACCAAGGTCATTTAGTATCAAATGTCATAAGCTCCACTCCAAATGGATTTTAAATTTGAAAAGTATGCAGAAAACAGGGACGATAAGCATGATTTTAAGTTTGACATAACCAATCCCAATATAAGGATTCCCATATGCAAAAACCATTGCAAGAAAATAGCACAATAGTGAAAGAAATTCCTACATAGCTCAACCATGAAAGGAGGAAAGACAAGGCATTGACTAGAAAAACAGTAACAAACCTGAAGTCGGTATGTCACTATCATGGGAGAGCATTCTCTAGTTGATGTAACAGCACCAGAGGATAACAGTGAAGAATTAGCCATTGAATTAGACGATTGACTGTTTGACTTCTTCCAGACTTGCTCATAAACCTGGGCAATGCTCAAATCAAGAGAGATTATATTCCCGGCTACTAAGAGTTCCATGCCATAGTCATCTTCAAGAAGACCTAGCAGATCTAATTGATGGCAAATTTTATTTTTAACATCACGCATTAGTGGACCAATCTCAGCACTTGAATAAGGATTCTTAGTCATTGATCCCCTAATAAACTCTTCCTGCGTGTGAGCTTTGTTTAGAACCAACAAATAAACCGCCTCTGGTTTTGATGGGCAGATCAAGTTGCAGAGTTGCTCTAAAATGAACTGCCATAAAATTCATACAATTGAAATTAGTTGCAATGTTATAACTCAATATAAAACAAGCAGTTGCATTATTGTAACTCAAGAAAATCATTACAAAGGAAAAAAAGGATAATTTATTAAGTTCCCATACCAAACATGTTCTTCCTTTCTTCTCCTCGCCATGAATCTGCAGACCACGGATACAAGCACGGATGAATTGCCGTTTGTTCTCACTACTCTCAAGCAGCAGACTATCTAAAAGATCTTTTAGAAGTCGGTTGCAATCACTAATCAACTTAGTCTTCTGCACTATCAAACCACGAATTACAATAAGAGCCTCAAGGACTTCAGTCAGCAAATTGTCTTGCATGAATCTGTTGTCAAAACAAAATTAATTAGAATATGAGGGAGCAATTTAATTGTTGTGAAAATAACAAGAATTAGTGATACCTCGATCTGATATTAGGAACCTCCAGAAATTTTCCAAGGAGCTCTATAAGCTTATGGAGGATGAATCCTTGTGAAATGTCAATATGCAGGCTCCTCTCAAGTGATTCAATATTCCCCACTTCTTTGGTAATCAACTTGCAAATTGTATCTAGACATCCCCTTACTGTCAAGAAAAGACGAGCATCTTCTGATTCAATCATCTTGAATAGTAACTCAAAATACTCTGCAGCACTTTCGCCAGCAGCAAGAGTTGCTGGTAACAAACCCATCAATAGGCTCAGCAACCGAAATCGTCTTGATGAACTTTGAGCACAAAGTAAACTAATTAGCATACACATCTCAGACCTAATGGACTGGGAGCACGCACTCAGAACAAGTTCTGTGACCCATGATCCTAGCTCAAACACTGACAAGTCACCTTTGCTTGCTTTACAAGCAGAACGCTTCCACCTTAGTCCATATTTGAGGGCCAGGAAGTCAGTTCTATGTGGGCGTGACCTCTGGCCCACACCTTTGACAGATTGAGACACTTTATACTGCCTTCGGACAAAATCAAGATAAGATGCCCCCTTCTCCCACTCAGAATAACTTAACAATTGAATATCTTGGGTCTTATGAGAAGCAACCCAATTTTTTTCCATAGGTTCTGGCATTAGTTTACTTGAGCTGATACCACCACCATGAGATCCAAATATAGTCGAGTTATTTTCATCCTTCTGCTGCATAACTGAAGTAGATTTAACAACACCTTGCTCCTTTTCTGCAGTATCAGGTTTTGGAGGAGTACAAGCCAAAGATATAATCCTCAAACAAGGGAGAATTATATGCTCCGATATGGCAGGATGCTTTGCACCCAATTTTATGGAAGAAAATAACAGATGGAAAACAACACGCAATCTTGATTCCCAGAATTCATCAGCCAGGGAACACACTTCTGAAAGCAATAACAATTCCTCACGAGAGGCAACAGCAATGTCCATGGAACGATGATGTTCAAGACAATACATGACTTTCTTCTGTATCAAACTGTTCAACTCAGATACAGCATTAATATCACCTTCAGAGAAAGCACAAAGGGCTGCCCTAGCTTGGACGCGAGCAGTTTTAGGACCCTGGTGGATATTATTTTCGAACAATTCAGACAAGATGCCAGATGCAACAAGTTGTTTCTTAGAATTTTGATGTTTTGATAACACCTGTAGGATCTCAAGACACTGTGTAACAAATGTCATTGCACAACCATAGCAGTTATTTGGGGATCTGGAAATCACAAATCTTGATGCAGCCCCAGAATTATCTGAATGCTTCTGGTGTAAGTAATTCATTAAAACCCGCCGAAGACCCTGCAGTGTCTGTACACTTTTACTGACAGAATCGAAAGCAGCTTTGCACTTCTCACCATAGAGAACACCTAGAAGAGCAATTTTGCGGTTTATCTTACATGAAGGACCAGGCAAGGAAACCATCATTTGCTGGACAGAGTCTTTCTGTTGTGAATCCATCTCATTTTCACCAACGCTAGAGACAATCTTCAGAAGGGGTTTCTTGAAGCCCAGAAGTTGTTGATATCTCCTATGAGCATTTTCAGATTCAGCTTCTATGGCTGCCAGCCCTTTCTTCATGTCTTCATCATTCTCCATGTTGTCAAATGTAAAACTTGGTTTTGCCATGAAGTTAAACTCAAACCGACCGTACTTGCTGTATCCACACTCATTGCATAAAAAAGAATCCAGATTATCATAATTGATATTACGGCACTGCCTGCATTGATATGCATTTTCATGGCAGTTACCGCAAGTCCCATGCTTATCAGTCACGGGTCGACTGCAACGAGGACACTGCAATGGTTCAAGGGATAAGGCTTGAAGATTTTCATAGAAAGAATCAAGCTCAATCATGAAGTTACAAGCAGTGATTGGAATGGGGAACTCCACTTTGAGCTCGCTCTGGTTGAAAGCAAGATGACAACTCTTTGCACGCTTCCATAATGACCAATTATTTTTCAACTCTGATAGGTCAGCCACAGGTCGATTGTTGTAATACAGGTTCAGGACTTTAACTGACTTAGATTTACGGGCATCATGAACGTTCATAGTCACAGTCTGGATTGTATAACTTCCAGTACATTTCACAATGATGCGGTTGTCAGTAAACTTGGTCTCAGATTTCAAACTTTCTAACTTCATTCTGCTGTAAGGGACCTCAGGAGAGCTGCAGGCAACACACGGCTCACTCTCAAGATAGTAACCATCAAATTCTACCAGACCACTCAAGGTGTTGTATATGCGAGAATTTGGATGATTAGCTATGAGTTCATTTTGTGAATGAAGTGTCTCAAATATACTCCTGATAACATCAGGGGTCAAGCAGTGGTCCACAATTTCAGTCTGTTGTTTTGAACTTTTATCAGGGAATTCACCCAGTAACCAAGTGACAAGTTCAGTATACTCCACAATATTCTGACCATACATCGGCAAGCATTTAACCTTTTGCAAGAGAGCTGTCAACACAGTTTCCTTGAATGAATGTTTCCCATGATGCCACACGCCATAAAGAACGCACTTAGCCTCAGCACGTACAGAGCTCGAGTTCCATTCCAGTAAAAAGCAATCAATAAATTGCCTCAAGACATCACCTCCCTTATCAGTAAAGATTTCAACTACCATTTCCATATCCACAAAAGACTTCTCTAAACCAGTGTCAACTCCATCATCACCCTTCTTCTTCTTCTTTGAATCCAAAGATTGTGTGCCTGATTTGTTTGAAGTGGTACCTGAATCCCCAGATTCCGCTTTTTGCGTTGAGTGATTCATATCCTTCCCTAAATAGAATGCTAAATTTAATAATTTAAGAGTCTGAATGACAGACTCCTCACCAAAATAGAAAATCCCATTCATTAGGGAAGGCAAAACATCACTATGTCTCAAGCAATACTTCTGCCAGTTCCGAGGCCGGGCAGCAGCCACTTCAGCAATGGTGGATAGGCACTTAACTATCTTAACACTTCTTTCATACGGAACAGGATTTTGAAATCCACCAGATTTGTTTACATGTTTGTATAGTTTCTTCACTTCAGTAGAGAATTGCCAAGAGTCCCGAACGCTGTAATAGTGAGTTTTGCTTCCACACAGATGCAGGAAAAGCCTCCTTGCATATCTTCTCACAAATGTTGTATGAGGATTATTTATATAACTGCAGAGGACTTCCTGATATCCATCAAGCTTCAAATCCTTACCAGAGGATGTCTTAGGAACCTTTTCTTTCTCCCCATTCTTGTCATGTTTTTCTGGTCTTACCAAAGTGTATACCAGTCGAAATGCATTCTCTAGCAATAGCCTGTGGTAGTCCATAAAAGTATCTGCCCGATGAGCTTTGGCATATGAATCTGAAAAGAAGGGGGAAAAATTACCAGCAGGTAGATCTCTTCGGATTGTCAATAAAGCCCCACATCCAGAAGCAACATTTGAACCATGAGCATTTTCAAGACCAGCTGCTGGTGACTTGAAAACATGCACTAGCTGCTGCAGAATATCCATTATATAATTAACAAAAGCTTGGTTCCTAAGAGAATTGCAAGCTCGAAGAAGTTGGGATGCAAAGTCATTTTTGTCATGATCCACCAAGGAAGACGGAGAGGCAACTGAACTGGAGACTTGAGAACCACTTTTATCAGGAGTGTCTGTATTCCCAGTTCCTTTTGAAGCAGTGCCATCACTACCAGGCTGGTGCCAGTTTCGGAGCATCAATGTGAAAAACATGAAGACTAGGATTGCCACTTCTCCAAAAGAAGAACGTGTTCTGGCTACAAAAGGTTTGTTGAGGTTAATTTCATCCAAAAACCATTCAATTAATTTCTCCAAATCTAAGGTTTCGGACTTTGAACTGTCAATGAAAGGCCCACCAACAGCAGATGATAATCTGTAGAAAAGTTGCATAACAGGAATAGCTCGAATACCAGAAGTGGTCTCCATCCACCCTTTCAGCTGCTCAAGAAGCTCAGACAGAAGCAAGGAATTTACAGCTCGTTTTGAAGCAGAAATTGAGACAGGGTCAGCCATTGAAGAAGAGAACTCCATGGATTCACTTGGTTCCAAGACATGAATTGAAGGTGCAGTAGTCTGCATACCAACATCCGTTACATTTGTCACCAAGTTTGAATCACTCAAATCATCTGTAGAGAAGCGAATTTCACTGCCATCTCCTCCAAGAGACTCCACTTCAATTGGAATTGCAGTCATAGGATGATCTCTAGAATGAGGTGCAGGAAGCCGATCAGCATCTAGAACTTCATAGCATGCCTCGCATAAGTCAAAATCAGGACAAACAGTGCAATGCCATCTCCGCCTTAGTATGGGAACAGTAGAACAACCATCACAACAGTATTGAACAGATGAGGTTATAGAATCCTCTTCGATCATGACTTGTGTATTTCCACCAGATGTATCAGCAGGCATAGAGGACGTTACCGCACTTTCTACCACATCATCAGTTCCTAGCATAGTTTGTTTTGGAAATGGAACCTGGAGCAATCTTGATGATATAGCCAAACTGAAAAAGAAGCAAAAGTGAGTACCATTAAAGCTAAAATAGACAGATAAGCAGAAGCAATTAGTAATAAGACATTCCAAACATTGAAAAGGTCTTAACATATTCCATTTATCTAAGCAATACCTGCTTGAAGTTTGAACTGCCTCGTTTGGGAAGAAGAGAAGTTTTTTAAATAATATAACTGCAGGCGCCACAGAGCGCCTCCCTGTGTCCTTCCCATGCAAAGCCAAACATTCAGCATAGCTGTAAATGAGCTCCACAGCAGATATCACAATATTGTTCATGGTTTGTGTGTCAGGAAGTTCTAAATCTAAAATTCCCCACAGAACTTGCATAAGCCCATCCACCACTTCAGAACCTACATCAACAAAAATGGTTTAAAAAAAATAAAACAACTCTCCTTACCCTAACCCCACTATGAAAAATACCTGCAAACCACAAACCCACTTGTATATGGAAACTCTTTGCATATTTATAAGGTGTAAACAAACTTAACCCTATATAACAGATTGTGAACCAAAATACACACATGTAATATATGAGAACACCAAGAGACGAAAAACCAACAGCCAGTCAACAAGCATTCAAGCTTCAGGAACTTGTTTTTTCTTCCAGTTACAAGCAGAGAGGACATTCAATATGCATAAGGCCTCTAGCTAAAAGGGGAAGCTTGAGGAAGTGTCACTATTACTTACTAAATACACAATAATATGCCCCATTTACCAATGAGAGAAACTATGCATAAAGATTATACCATTCATATCCAAGAAATTAGCTAAATTGGAGCGACGGTGAAGTGCAATTTTAGACACAGCGCGCATCTGGGCATTGAACTCTTCAATAAGCCACTGTCCTGTAGCACCACCAATTCCAAGCCTTGACGAAAGAACAGATGTTGACTTAACCACGCCAAGAAGACGCATGGTGTCCTTGATCTAGAGCAGAGGAGCAGAGAATCATGTTAGACACTAAATCAATATACTCAAACCAAGTCAGATAAACATCCAATTGGGTAAGTACCTGGTAGTATATCTCTTTTTTAGGAAACACAGCCTGCAGGACACGGCAAGCAGCAGCCTGCATCAAGGGTTCCCTATCACTCTCAAATATTGCTTCCAATAACTGCTTGCTCTTTAGCTTGCTCAGATCAACTTTTTGCTCCTCTTCTTGGGATCTGCATAGACAGTAAATCCTAGAGAGAAGCTTAAGACCATCAGCCACCACCTGTTCCTGAATAGGAGCAGACTGCATTGACCGGCTCTTTTTACCAGACCCTGCAAGCACAGAATTAGCACCAAGAACACGAGCTTCTATGTCTAACACAGCATCCATTTTCTCCTTCCAACCAAATTCATCTTTAGCTCGACCATAAACTTCAAGTGAATCTATTCTAGGTAGGGCTGAGCCACTGAAGGTTGGACCAACAGAAATGATGAATTCTTCATCAGCAAGTAGTGATTCAGCTACAGTAAATGGAATGTCGTACCAGGACCTCATGCCTTCATCAAGCTTAATCACCCTCTGGAAGATGGTAATCTCAGAAGGTATATGGTTTGCTGATTGATTACCCACATAAACACGAAAACCAACCATGACAATATCAGGGTTTGAATTGGAAACAGATATCTGAAAAAAAAAAAAAAAAAAAAAAAAAGAGCAGAAGAAAAAAAGATCAGTTACAATAGTCAACAGATGAATATTTAAGATTTCAATCATATGTAACAGGCTGAACAAGCACCTCTTCCCGCATGATTTGGTAGTTTAGGACGATGTATTTTGAAACAACGTTAGATGGTCACTAGGCTTAATATTACCAAAATGTCAACAGCTTGCTCACAGCTAGATAAAGTTTTAAGTGCGGTGTGAAGAGTAGAATTATCGTAAAGCAGCCTAACTCATTAAATGGCAACTTTACACCACCACAATGATAATATGGCAAATCCCACTACCAGCTAGTGAAGACAAAATCAAGTATAGAGGTGTCCATGGGCTTAGGTCAAGCCAACACATATTTGCACAAGCCCGGCCCAAATTATGGGCCTCAAATTTTGTCTAAGCCCACCCTTATGTGTACATTGCCAACCCAATCTTGTTTATGCTGCCCTTTTTATTTTTATTTTATATTTAGCATTTTACATTCTTACCAAACTTTTAAATATAAGCTTGACATTATTTGTAATATTTACATTATATATTCAATTTTAATATGAATAAATAAAAACAAAAGAAAAATAACATATTACAAGATCAGTAAACAGGCAGCCAGGCCAGGTTGGGTTGGGCTCAAGGCTTGGATATTATAGCCAAGCCCGACCCATATTTTAATCGGGCCTATTCTTTTGCCCAGGCCCATTTTTGTCCAAAACCTCCCAAACATCAGACGGGCCTTTAGACTTAGGCGGGTAGTCCAGCCCTGGGACAAGTCTACTCAAGTAGATAAGCAAATATTATAACAACTGCTCGCCAAAGCTATACATAGAAGAACTAATGGCTATTAATGCTATAGATAACAAGAAGGAATGTAAAGCTATACCTTAAATCCTGCAGGACTTGGACTTTCCAGAAAACCATCCTCTGAGGCCAAGCTCTGTTTAGCTCCTTCAGAATCACCATTCCTGATTGCATCACCACTCAGTTTCACATCTGCTGTAATGCAAACTGTCTTCTCAAAGAAGTCAAGGGGGAATTCTGGCTTTGTGCCAGCATAAGCTTTATTATTAAGGATATTAGAACCCAATTTTTTCACTTTCTCAGCTGTGGCACTAGCAGCAGCATCTACTCCCATAGGAACATGAGAGTATATCTGAAGGCTCCCATCATCATGTAAAACAAGACAGTGGACTTTGTCTTTGGACAAAGGCTTATATGCAGTTATTCCCACTAAAGGCGAGGAAGAGCTCACGGCATGCCTCAAATTCTGTGCAAATAGCTCATCTGCACCAAAAGATACTGCAATAGCAGAATTTGATTTCACACTTGAGAAGCCACAGAATAATCCACTACCAACCAGTAACTCTTTCCATCGATGCAGTCCAGCTGGTCGCAGCTTACCATCTTGTTCCTCATAGACACAAGACATCTCAGTCAATGATGACGCATCAGGACTTAACCGACCTATCAAAGTAGTGCCATCTTGATAGGACAAGAAAAGTAACTTATAAGTACAAGAAAAGTACAAAGATGAGCCCTTTGCATGAATTTCTCTGTCCTGAATACGAATTATTTCCTTCAAAGGTGTAGCTCCCACATGACCCTCCAAAGATAATCCCAGCCTAAATAAACTCCCTCGTTCTGAAAGGACAACAAGAAACATCCTTCCCTGAGAGGCCACAATAAGTGTTGCATCTACTATTGTGTCATCTGGCAATGTAAAGTAATGCATTGGACTGATGTTGTCTTGGGACAGATCATATATTTTGACAAACCTGTTAGTAACCACCATTAACTGAACCTGAGAACCAGGTACCCATTCTATGCGTCTGATATAAGCACCTTGCAGGGCAAGCTCAAGGGCTAGACGATCAGTAACTTCTCCACGAGGATTCAAAGTAAGAACCTGGCAATCTTCATAGCCAGCCACAGCAAGGTAATTCTCAACCACGAGATTAAATGAAAGGTGAACAATTTCAAATCGAACAAGGTTCTTGGATAAAGCCTTGAGATTGGCCTTGTCTGCTGTTACAGGTGCAATAGTGGCTTGTCCTATTAACTGCCCAACATCAAAAATAGTAACTTTGTCGCCTTCTCCAACAGCAAGTCTTCCTCTAATACTGACACTGAGCAAAGATTTGACAAGAGAACCACTAGCTAAGTGCAATTTAAGTTCTTTGCCATTTGGATAATCAGTCTTTATCTTCAGATCCAAGGACCCACTTTTATATGCCTTCTTCAGTTGCAAGAGATCTATGCCATAAGAAAGCACTTTGTCTTTACCCAGAATAATTTTCTTATCTTTTGAAAGGTTGGATTCCCTCCTGCCTGTTATAGAAGGTAGCAATGTAGAGCATAGTTCAAGCACCTGACGCTCAACATCAAGTTCTTCAAGCAACATGGAGATCCCATCTTGCAGATCTTTTGGAATAGACAACCTCAGCGAGTTTTCCATATCTGCCCCAACATCCTCGTCCATATCGGAATCACTTTCTGGCAGCTGATTTGCATCCTCTGTGAGAGGTAAAAAGGACTGAAAACTGTTGGTACCACAATTAAGGGCACTATCACTACCGGTGAATTTTCGAGGCTTCAAGCATTGGCAACTACTACCCCTAACACCACCTGCTCCACAGTCACAGAAAAATCGACTGGAGCGAGAGTAAACAACACGATGACCACGATGACAAACTTTAGCACAAACAGAGCAGCAGCCTTTTGATACTGTTAGATCACAGGTATAACAAAAATACCAGTGTTGCTCCATGAAATTGCTGCCACTAGAAGTGAATGTGCAAACTTTAGAAGCAAGAGCCCTTTCACTGTTGGTATCCTCTTCCTCATCTTTATCTATGCTAGCTTCCTCACCATCAGATGTTCCGTCGTCCTCATCTTCATCTACAGAAGTTGCATCACACTCAAGAGTAGCAGTTGCCCCATCTCGATTCGCAGAAAGAACCAAAACATCAGAATCCTTCCTGGACCCCACTGGTCTAGAAGCCACAGGGCCCACAGCAACACTACTGATGGATAGAGACTTCCCAGAACACTTTTCTGTTGTATTGCTGCTGGACCCACAATCACTCAAGAAACATCCAAGAAAGCCAAAGATAAACTTCAATCCTGGTAGTAAACGCTCTTCACCTGCCAGTTTATGCGTCAACATTACCGTCCTCTTTAAAAGCAACTTCATTGAGCTCTCTCCTCTTGCAAGTTGAACAACAAAATGGAAATATGACTTTGCAGTATGAATGTCAAATTGCAAAAATGCAGTATCAAGTGAGATCAATACAGCTTCAAACAAATGATTGTATAGCTCTGATTGTAATTCAGAAGGTGATGACACAAGGCACAAAATAAAACTCATAGTTGATTCTCTAAGAGAAACAGAATTTGCTTTGACACTCTTTACCCCATCCATAGCTTCAGCTGTGCAACCCAGTAACCTCTTCTCCAACCACTTGGACAATAACAGTAAATCCATGCTAAGGTATTTATTCTGTATCTTTAGTTTAAGATTAGGACATAGCTCTCCAGATAAGAGATCAATAAAGAAGCTAAGCACCTTAATGTTAACCAATTCAGTGTGACAGTTACACACTGAGTCGATAAGAACCAATATATCACCACGCTGCGAGCCATGCAGCTCTTTAAGTGATTCAGACATATCTCCAGCTCCAAGAAAAAATTTGAAAAGTGTAGACTTCTTAGGATCTTTTCTGAGGGCATCCATGGTATCTATTGTCTTGGTAATTACCCATTCAAGGATACTGGTGTCACCCATTTCTCTAGAATGGATATATCTTAGAAATCCTTCCATGCGCTTCAGTAGAAACAATTCAGTATAATCAGACAGCTCCAATCCAGCATTCAAGTTGAGCCAAACATCTTCACATTTTCCACGAAGCCTTTCAAAGATGCGATCTAATTTCACACTTGTCAATGAATCAAGAATTTGATGCAGTACATCAGTCTCCAGGAAAATATTTCCTTTCATATTGGAAAGTTTCAGTAATCCATCCAAAGTGAAAATAATCCTCCTTATGTTAAGAATACAAGAAAGAAGGATTCCACTAGAAGCTTGAAGATGAGAAGGAAAACCATGCAACATACATTCCCAAAATACCTTAGCTAAAATGCCAGAAGCTCTCTTCTCAACTGCTCCATCTACCTTTAATAAGATGTCAAGAACAGACTCCAATTGAAAAGAATCCACAGCACACTTCTTAAGGAGTTCATCCAAGAGGGATTTGTCAAACATAGATAGCTTGAGAAGCAGCACAGGCGAGAACATATAGTCATCATGCTTGCTATCACCAAGAGTAGCAAGGAAAGCCTTCTCATAAGACTGCAAATATCCTTTTAAAAAGGATGCAAACATCCTCAAAAGCTCTGAAGTTTGATTTTCTGCAATCAAGCCAGAAATGAAGCCTTCTGCAGAATTGATATAATCATTATCACTAGGTCTGTTCTCTGTCCAGAATGGACCACCTCCAGGAATGTTATTCTTAACACAGTATCTTCCAATGCCAACATTAAAAAAAGAGAGTACCAAAGACAACCACATTCCATTTCTCAAGAAATCCCATCCTAGATTCTCAAAGTTATCCTGCAAATGTGCAGCCTGCAAGTGCCTTAGCAATCCAACCACAAGCTTTTGAAAGTCAGCACCCTTGCCAATAACATCACACTGGCCCAGAAGTACATGACTGAAGCAAAAAAATTGTTCTGTGCTAGATATTTCCAGAGTCTGCAGGTTACTCCACAGTGAAAGCTGATGACCGAATGGAGACTTCATGGTAGGAATATCCCAACAAAGCAAGAAAATATACCTTTCAATAATAAGGTCTTCAATAGCTGCAGCTTTTTTACCATTCCAAAACCCCAGAATATACGAGAAGCGTGAACACATATCATCCCAACTCAAATGTAATGACCCAATGGCAACATCATCCATGTAAATTGGAGACTGAATGTATGTAACATCAATCAGTTGATGAATCAGGCTACTGCAGCTTGGCTCTTCATCAACCAAAGCCCCTGTCAAAGTCTTTGCTGCAATTGATGCCAGCGAGGAAAAACTATCAATAGAATTTGTTGGAACATGAGAAACAAAAGACTGGATGTCCCTCAACTTTGATCGAAAAGCTAGCAGCATTGATGGTGGACAAGTACGTGGATGTAATATCATATGACGAAGCAGTAGAATCAACCTTGAAACCACCAACGCCCAGCAAGAGAGCTGTGTACCATAAGAACCAGTGGATGGAACATGAACAGTTTGAAGGGCAGAAAATACGAAGTTTGCCAGGGTTACCTTCTCTTCATCAGGTGATAAATGGAATGCCATGAGAAGAATCTCAATGTGAAATACAGATGGAAGAGTGACCAGAAGTTCCTTCAGAGTAGGACAGTCTGAGCAAATAGATTTTGCCTTCTCAACAACAAAAGAAACAAATCCTCTGTAGATTTTGGTTCTCAACTGGCTTCCAGCAAAGCCCACCTTAGAGAAAAGTGCATGAGCCAGCAAGGCTAACGTCTGATCATTATAAACAAAGGTAGCATCTTCAACATTTAGAATTCGCTCAACTAGATAATCCTCAAGTGAATCAGACAATGCATGGTGGGTAAGAAGATTGTGCAGAAGTTGAAAAGAAAGCTCTTGGATATGCCCACTCTTCCTATCTTCATGCGAAGCTGCAAAGTTATCTTCAAAAGGTCCCCCCTGACAGCTGAGTATGTAAAGTAAAATATCAATGTGGCCTGCACTAAGCATTCTGCACCCATCCTCATAAACAGAAGGAAGCCAATCATGAGAGAAGATGCACCCTTTCAGAAAGCTCAACAGTTCCATAGCGGCTTGCATTGGCATATTGCAATTGCTGGAGCTAGAACTTACAGCAGATGTTTGATCACATACATCTGCAGATCCTAACGTCCGACTACCCTCAGAGAAAAGATTACCAAAAAGGGCTTCATCATCATGGCAAACAGCAGTTTCCAATTCCGAGGAGCAATTAGATCTTCCACAACTGGTTGACCTCTCCATTTTTGGCCTTAATTTTACTCCTTCAGAATGAAGAAAAGAAGTAAGATGCATCAGATTGTCCATCCAGTTACTTGATGAAGGAAATATCATTTTTGATAGTTCATCGATAGTGAACCTCTGTAGCAAGGGAACCTTCTGAGCATGTATATGGCACGAAGGAGAATCCTTTGATAAATCAACAGAACCACCAAGTTCTGTGTCAAGCTCCTTCAGATCTACAACCTCTTTTAATTGGATTCTGAGATCCTGAATAAGCTTCAGGGTGTAAATAACACTTCGAGGGAAGTAGGCTAAAGGGGGCTTAATGTTCGAAGCAGCCTTGTTGTATCTCCATATGGATGGACCGAGATGTTCCAAAATAGATGCTACAATACATGCTTGCACATTCTGAAAAACTACACTGTTGCAGAACATAACTCGAACAAGATGAATAAACTCTTCTAGTAGTGACAGTACAAGACTCTCAAAATTACCCTCCGTAACAGCAATGTTATTGACAAATTCAAAGCTGGGTCTAAACAAATTAGGCAAAACATCAGCACATGAAGCAATTGCTTCTAACACTGAGGAATCATATTCTACATATGGCACATCCTTTAGAAGGCATCCAAGTGACTTCAAAATCCTCAAGCTGAAGGAAAGTCTCTTGCGGAAATTTGCACCTGCTATCCTTTCATCAAATATATCAGGAAGTTCCACAAGCTCTTTGCACAGCAAAATCAAACACTGAATGCATTCTGCATGAGCAACTGCCCAATGCTGGGACAGGAAAACTAGACTGTTCAAATCTTGATGGAAACTAGGAGCCTCAAACCCTGAAGTATGTCTTTCAGGTTGCACGCATTCAGAAGCTAAGGCCGATAGAAGTCTATCCACTTGCTTCTCTGCCCTTGAGCACTTCATCCCTTTTCAAAATTGTTTGAATAACAAACAGAATCAGTAAAAAGTCAGGCCACCAAAATAATAAAAGAGTATGCAGAATCAAAGATACCTTGAAGGCCACATTTTATGTCGTTATCCAGCTCAATGCTACCCAAATTGCAAGAAACTATTGGTAACAAGTCCACAAGGCTATTTACAGAGGCAGGTTGCAAGGAATCAACTATTTTGTCAGTTCCACCACCCAATATAATCTCCAAAAGCTGTATCATATTACTCTGGCAATCCAAAGAGAATTATACAAATTTAATTCAGTGATAATGAGATTGGAGAGAAAAAAAAAAAAATACCACGTCAAATACATGCACAATTTGGCCATACAAAAAGTAGAAAGCATGAGATGGAAAATAAAAAATAACAACGATCCATAAGAAAATGAGACAAAATAGTGCTAGATTTAAATGTGCAGACTCTACAATGACCCAAACAATGCTAAGCAGAATGAACCTCAACTTTATACAACAAACACAGAAACATGCCTTCTCCGACCAAGTGGGTTACAGTCAGACCGAAACGCTGCTAAGAAAAAAGAACCTCAACATTATACAACGGATAGAAAACCAGCCTTTTCCTACAAAGAGCATTTTATGCATTTGTGCTATGCAAAGGACCATCATCTGAATTACATTAATAAAAAGCTAGGTTCTTTCTAGAGCTTAAAGTTCCAATGCCTTATTTGATCTCAACACTAAACCATACACTACCTTAAAAAGATAATCAATCTATACTCTATAGACATAAACAACCCAGCAAACAGGATAGTTACTCTACGCCACCATGCACAATCATGTCAGCTGTTACTAAAAGATGAGCCCTTAGATGAACTAAATGGTGTTTGTTACTTGTCCAAATAGATTTTGAGGTCAGAATACCATCAAACGCCACCATGGGCATTATGAGTTATTGTCTTGCCATTTGCCCTAACCAATGTCCATATACATTCCATATCTCAGTTTATATGCATATATATAAATATATATATATCAGTATATTCCTTTAATTAGTTATCCTACCTGTAGCACTTGCAAATAGTGTTTTGAGCTATGAAGTGAATTTAGAGAATCGGTTATTTGTATAACCAATTTTTATTTTGTGGCCCTTAAGGAGTACTTGGGTCATACCATCAGCGGTTATGTGAAGGAACGACAAGATTTCCTAAGCCTCTTTGGCTACTACTTACTAGTACAACAGATGATTTGTCAAAGGGATGGAGTTATTGCTCAACCTCTAATGAACTACTCAAAAGGAGAGGATTTTTCTGGACTAAGCAAGCACAAAAAGCCTTCGATAAGCAGGCTTAGGATCTTTCTTAGTCAAAAAGGCATGTCAATCTCTTATGTTATCAAGATCCTGTCAACCTAAAACCAGGCTTTCTCAGTATACAAAAAGGAAATGTTGGCAACCGTAGCTGTTTTCGAAGAAAAGTATATCACCAGAGACCGAAATTTCTGTTGGACCAGAAAACTAATTCCTCAACTCAGCAAGTTATTGTGAAGGAACCTAGTGCTTTGTTGGATAAGCACGTTAAAAAGAGAAGTGAACAGTGAGTTATTGAACTACTCGTGTAATGGAACAATAGTTTCCTAAAGATGATATGTCAGAATGCCTATCTAACTTGCTCAACAGATTTTGAAAATTCCATCCTTGAGAGCAGGATGTTTTGAACAGGAATGTGTTAATGCAGGCTCTTTCTACAAATGGTCCTGAGTTGGTTTGTTTTAGAAGCCTCGCAATAAGTCAATTTGTCCATTAGGCGGAGTTAGTTGTTAAAATCCATTTTTTGGTAGTAGATGGCAGGTTCCCATTTAATTGAAAAGCAGAATATTGCAAATGTATTCAGTAAACTGGAACCAGAATACTCTTCCTCAATTTTGTTATTCGAGTTCTCTCTCTTTTCTTTATTCTACAACCTCTCCTTTATCTTGGTGGTTCGCTTGTTTCATTCATAACAGATAATCACACTGGACTGGACAATCAGACTATTCAAACTTAACATAACAACTAATAGTTATGTAATAGAAAAAAAGTTCCGTTTTTCGTACCTGTAAACTCAAATCGTCTCCACTGAAGTCTGATTTCCCCAAAAAAGAAACAGTAAATTCCACCAACTTCCTTGCCACGGCAACAATTATCGGCTCCAATTGTTCCACTGCTCAAACAAAAAAGAATATATTGATTGATCTAATCCTACATCATTTAAAAACTAAAACGAAACATGGCATTCTTCAGTTAAGAAACAAAATAAGTAAAAGTCGGTCATATAAAAAATCAATAACAAAAAAACAAAATCTAACCATTGAATATAGAAAGCCAAGAAAACAAAAATAAAATACAATCAAGAGTAAATAATCGAAACAGAGGACTATGTTTTAGAGATTTTACAGTAAAAAAAAAAGTTACCTAATCAGTTAGAAGCTCAAAAAATTGCTAAAAACCTACATATTGATTCAAAACAAAAACTTTAAGTGATAAATAAATAAACAAACGAACCTGAGAGGGATCGAAAGACGGAGGTAATACAGGAACCCAGAGAAGCGAGGGAGAGAATCTGATTATCGGACCAAGACTTAAACAAGGGACGGGAACCGGGTTCGATCGGGTGGAGGCCGGTTTGAAGAATCAAGTATAACTGTTGGAGACCTAGCTTGATCGACTCATCGGAACGAAGCTTAAGAAGAAGATCGAGCGATGAAGAGGAGGACGAGAGCTTCTCCTCGGCGAGGAATTGGCAGAGTCGCGTTAAGTGATCCGCCATTTCTTTTGAGAAAAAGAAAGAAAAGAGTAGAGAGAGGGAAAGAGAGAGATAATCTGGTACCGAAGGAGGGAGGGGTTTATTAGAAGAAGTAAAGAGATGGGAGAAGGGCTTTATTGAATGAAATGAAAACTATAAGGCGGTGGAGATATATTTTGCACTTGTTTTACTCCTTTGTTGATTTTTTCCGGTTTGATTAGAAAGTGAAAGTCCACTTTTGCTGTTTCATCTTTTTTCTATATTTTTTTTTTTTTTTACTTAAACCGGTGACGTTTTGGCGTTCCTAAAAAGCTGGTGGCTTGTCATGAATTTCATTTTCATCCTTTCGGTAAAATTATTATGCTCTCTATGCTTGGATTCGAATTTTATCTTTGTTTAAATTTGGTCATATTTAGTATTATTTTCACCTAAAATTAGTTATATTATATTTATATTTCATAATCTTTAATTGTATCTAAAATAAGTTAGTAAACTCAACTATTCAAATCACCGTCAGTTAAAAATAATCTTATACGATTTTTTTTATCCACACTGTTTGTACTAATCGAAAACTTTTTTTTCCCTTCTCTTTTAAAGATTATTTTTTTCATGAAATAATTTTGAATCTAAGATATATTTTTTTACTTATCGATGGGTACTAAACCTATTATACCAATCATTGAATCGTCGTTTAAAGTTTTTTGTTAAAACTTTTTAAAAAACAAAAACAAAAAATTTAACAGCCTAGTAACTAAAATAAAAACTTTTGAATAATTCAATATCTTAAATAAAAAACTTCGAATAATTTAATGACCAAATTGTAATTTTTTAATTAAGTAACCAAAATAAAAACTTACCTAATAACTAATAGTATAATTTATCTTAAATTTTATTAAAATATTAATTTTGTACATTTAACTCTACACTTATTTATTTAAAAAAAAAGATCTGTTCATTATTAAAATTTTGATGTTAACATTATTAATAGTATAATAGTAAAATATGAATTTTAATTAAAAATCGATTGAGTTTTAATTTAATTGGTACAAGTTATTATTAATGTAAAACAACACGAATTTGAAAGGGGCTCTTATTGACACGTAAAATAAATATATTATCTAAACTAAAATTTTCATCTAAAGTAAATAAATAACTTAGCGAAGAAGTTTATAGTGCATAAGTGACCTGTGTCATTATCGACACGTGGACATTTTTATAATATTTAAAATAAATATTAAGATCCACTGTTAATCATAATAAATAATGTTTTTATCTATTTTTTGAATCTATTTAATTTTTAAAGTAAATTCTATGAGATTTTCTTTTTTCTTTTACATCATTATAAATGGATGTTTCTGTTTTAGTGATTCTTTTAACAGTTTGTAGGTTTTAAATATGAGTACATCATTTATTAATTTTTTTAGATACCACAATCGGATTGAAATTTTTTTATTTTTTTATTTTTTTATTTTTAAAATTTATTTATAGAGTTTAAAAAATTTTATAGTAGTGTACTAGATAATTTTGTTGTAAAATTACTACTTTAAAATAAAAATATTAGCACTGACAAGTACAAATAATAATGGAAAAATAAATAAATGAATATTGTCTCATAAAGAATCACTGTTTTAGAAGTAATTTCGCCTTGATCTATGTAATTGGAAATAGAAGTCGCTTCTCAAGATTAACATACTGCTTTCAAATTCGTAAACCTCAAAGAGGAAGATGGAACTTAATCGGTATTGCTCCTTTTTAAATTTAGGAGAAATATGATCAACTTAAGTTTAAAGGTGGTTGGAAAAATTGGCCGAAAAAATCACATTAAAATTAATTTTCGGAAATTTTTGGAGGGTCACATATGATCCTACTTGAAACTCAAATTTTTAGATAGAACTTCTGCTAATGTAATTTTAGTAAAATAACAAAGCTTTTAAAGAAAGAAAAGTGAACAAGTCAGAGAAAAATGATAGAAGCTATGAATTTTGTTGCGTACTATTTTATTTTATTTTTTTGGATATAATATTAAGAATAGAGGATAAGGCTAACATAATTTAAAATTCTACCATTCAAATCAAGACCAGTGGAAAACGTTATACCATTTTATTTCTTTCATATGATTTTTTTTTTTTTTTTTTACTTCTATAAAAATTTAAATCCACATAAAAATCATTCTAATATCAACTACTAAATTTTAAAATTAAATTTTAATTATTTGTTAAACGCTATATTTTTTTAAAATGAAAAAAAAATTAAAAGTAATTACTAAAACGACTAATTTTCTTCGTGTAAATCGATAGAAATGTGGTTTTACCTAATCATGAGCAAAGGAAAATTTTCTTTTATCTAATTACTTAAACAAAAAAAAATTATCTTTTAAAGAAAATATAAGTAGGAATTCATTTCATGACCTCAAGTAGCGTCTAGTATTTTTTTTATGTCACAATTTTAATGGAATGTGATTTAATTGAATGTAATTACTGAAAAATTATTTTGTAATGTTTGGTATATATCGAAATGTGTTGATTAAAATCTCGGGAAATTTGCATAATCACATTTGGTTTACTAAATACTTTCTTAAAATGTAATGATAATTTACAAAATTACTCATATTAAATAAAAATAATATTTATGTATTTAATATTTTACAATAAACTTTATTAGTAATAATTTTTTAATTAAATATTTAATAATATTTTAATTGATAATTTTTAAAATTATTATTTTAATTGAAAATAAAATTATTTCAAATTTGTCTTGCATGCATTTTCTAAATATAACAATGCATATATAAAACTTGATTTGGAATGAATATTATAATGAAATTAAAATTCCAATCAATACATTGAAAGGGAAAAGAGGAAAACAATAGAAAATAAATATAATATGTAAACAATATATTATATAGATGATTAAATATGTATATCGAAAATAAAATTAGAAAAAAAAGTTCGAAGAATCAATTGAAATAACAAGAGAGTTGATAGTGGAAAGAAAGTAACTTTCCCACTTTTTATCATGAAATCACATTGTCATGTTTACGAAAAAGTAATTGCCAAGCGAAAGTTAGATTCTAAAAAAAGCAATTTTTTTAACATACCAAACATTGGAAACTGATTAAATTTCTAAGAAAGTTACCACTTTCTATCATACCAAACACTCCCTAAAGGTAAACTACACCCAAGGTCATTAAACTATTTGTAAGTTGGTCATTCAATTTCAAAAGGTTACAAAATGGTCACTAAACATTCATAAATTTTCATGTAAGTCATTGAACTATTTAAAAGTTTTTATTTAAGTCGTTAGGCTGTTAAGGTTTTTTTTTTAAATTTGAGTAGTGAGCTCCAAGTGACGATTTGACGATCAATACTATAGATCAGTAAAACTCGACAAGTGGAAGAACATACCTTAGATCCAAGTCGATTTGACAATCAGTGTTTGAGATCGAATAAAAAATTTGTTTGGATTTTGGTTCGCAAACTTGTGACGTTCAAAGTTGTTTCATGAAAAAATTAACTTGTATAAGAGAAGGGGAAATAAAGCTTCAGATTAGTGCAAGCAGTGTGAACAGAGAAGGCCATACAATAGCAATTTTAATAGCCTAATGACTTAAATGAAAACTTTGAAATAGTCCAGTGACCATTTGTAACTTTTTGAAGTTGAGTTGTTGAAACGTAAACTTACTATTCTTAAGTTGAGTGGAAGAACATACATTAGATCCAAGTCAATTTGACTGTCAGTACTAAGATTGAAGAAAAAAGTTGTTTGGTTTTTGGTTTAGAGATTCATGACATGTTCAAAGTTGTTTCATGAAAAAACTAAACTTGCAACACCTCATACCCAATCCAGTCACCGGATCCGAGTTAGAAGATGCTACCACAGAAAACAAAGAACATCACGTGCAATTTAGACTTAAAGTTAATTAATCATTTTAAAATCCATACAAAACATGGTTTACGAACTAATCCGAGTTCTAATCAAGCTTACAAAAGCTTGAAAACAAGTTCAAAATTTAGTGAGGACCAAATTAAAACTTCTAAAAAAAAAGAATGGCAAACATGAAAACAAAGGTTAGACAACCGTGTGGCCAGGCCGTGTGAAAGACTATGCCCTTGTGTGCATAAGTTACACGGCCGTGTGTCCAGGCCGTGTAACTATGGCCATGTGGTTCAAAAAATTACCAAACCTACAATACCCACATAGGCTTGTAGCCAACCCGTGTGAGGTACACGCCTGTGTGGAGCAATCATGTGCCATTTTAAATGTTCATCATGTACCAAGCAAGCCTATGATTCAAGTAATGCCTAAATGACCACACATCTTGTTAAAATGCCAACCAACAATTATGCTAAAACATGAATTAACCAATTACAATACTAGTTATCCATATCACATAGAATTTCCTCTTCAGCAAGTTTAATAACCTAAACATGAAACACTAATACAACAAGTCACATACTTCATTATACCATTTCCAATTCAACTCAAAACATATGATATGTCCATTTCCTAATCTTCTAATCCATATGCCTTAATGGCACCATCACACACATAAATTGATACTAAAGCCTATCCCATTTCATGCCAACATAGATAATGACCAAACATATGGCTTATACATAATCAAATTACCAACTTTCTATCACATATATTAGACCACATTACCATACCTATCAATCTGCATAAATGGCACAAAATTCATTCTACATATCATACTTATAACATTCATTTCAATCATCAATCTATTATACCACATACTTCAACAAATCTCACATATTCAATCATTCTATATTATAACTAACTTGTCAAACTTTCATATAAATCTATCACATTTTCCATGCTTAGCAACCATCTTCAATACTACCATTTCAAACCATAATCAACCGTACCAAAATGCCATCAACCATATATCATATATATCACCATTCACACTTTGTTTCCACAAAACATTTACATATAATTCAACCCTTATTACATGCCACATAACCGAATTGAACGTTTAAAAGTCTACTAAAATAGAGGTTGGATAGTGAAACACCCCAAACCCGGCCCACGAGCTTTGACCAGATTTGGTATGTTCCTCAAGTAAATCGGTTTCAAATTCTTTTGTTACTTAGAGAAAACTTGTGCGATTAAAAAAAATATTGTTTGGGTTAGGCTTTTATTGAAAACCAACTTATCTTACATTGAAATCCATTTATTTAAGGTGATAAACATTTAGGGTTTATTTCAAAATAAATTTACTTGAATTCATAAATAATAATTTGTAAACATAATAAATAAGAGTAAAAGAATTAAAGAAAACCAACTATGGCCTTGTGGCCTTATTACATCAAATAATTCCCCAAACTTTAAATTTAAGTACTTGATAAAAATAAAAATCCACATTAATTAAATTCCTTGCTGTGCATGGCCATCCCTAAGCTTCTGCCGAGCCCGGTCCATTACTGATCGTCACCTGAAAATAGTCCCACAACGGGGTGAGTCAAACAGACTCAATGTGTACACGACACTAAATCATAATAGAATTAGGCATACAAGAGTTACACATTCAGAACAATGAATACAAGTTATGATGCATTCCCAAACCCAAACCTAATTATCCATCCGCTACACACCCCCGTACCTGCCAGTCACACCTTGGGGACTACTAAGTCGACCCTCCATCCGCTACACACCATCGAAGGCAGTCGCTGCAGTCGACGTGCTCATCGCCTATATAAAATTTGTGGCATAGCCATCAGATAATTGTGTCATGAGACACCACATTCAGATAATGTAACCGAAGTTACCACATTCAGATAATGTGACCGAAGTCACCACGTTCAGATAATGTGACCGAAATCACCACATTCAGATGTGAGACCGAAGTCACCACATTCACTTCCCCTTTCTCATATAACCCGAATGCCCCATATTATTCATATTATGTATATCATACTTAAATTCACATTCATGTCACCTTTCACATGTTAAATATAACATATTTCGTAATCCTAGTAGGAGTAGGAATCGTACCTGAGTACTTTGTACCATAACATGGTACATTAGCCACATTCTTATATTTTCATATTAGAACATATAACAAGTTTAAGCCATAAATCGTATTAAAAGATAGTGTAGAAGGGTACACACACGATTAAACAGCAAATTCCTTGAGATTTCAAAATCGATCTACCGCTTAATTCCTTAATCCCTACATTTGATTAATCACTTACTAATTTAATAAAAAGCCATTCGGCCATAAATCCAAATCCTAGTAGGATTAGTATTCTTAAACTTACCTTGTTGCCGATTGGAACACCAACAAATCCTGAAACTGTTCCTTGTTTCCCTAGGAATGTCGAAATCCCTAAAACCTTACGTTAGACTTAATCTTAATCATCGAAACATAAATCAAGGCCTTTGGCCGAATATTCACATGTCTTACCTTAATCTTAGAAATCCCGAATACTCCTCCTTTTAGTCAACTACTCTGATAATCTGAAAGATCCTTCCATATTCGGCAACCATAATATGTATGGGGTTAGATTATCTCTCGGCTAATCTAAAAGAAAATAATGGAAATCAAACTTGTTCTTACCTTTGAAGAAATCAACAAAGACCTATGCTTGAAGCCCTTCCAAGATTCGGCTTTTGAATGGATTGGTAAGAAGAAATAGGAAGAAAAGAAAACTTGAGAATTTTGACAATGGTGGACTATAGATTCGGCTTGACAAAAGAAAAGAGAAGAGAGCACTTTCAAAATTCGGCGAGAGAAGAGGAGGAAGAAAAATTGATGAGTAGCCCTCCTTCCTTCCTTTTATATAGCCGAAATTATCATCTAAGGAGTCCCTTACTTGGCCACCACTCCTCTATCGATAACTTTATCCTTTAATTATCATAAATAAAAGAGTTTAATCCAACATTTATCTCTTCAAAATAATCCAATTTAAAAATCCTTTATTTATCACCTTTTTAATCGAATATTTATGAAAATAAAACACCTCCTTTCTAGAAGCATGTGCCGTCCACCTCGGTCTTACGGAAGCAAAAATAAAACCTCCTTTATTTGCTTCCCAAGTGACTCGAACTCAGGCCCATTCCTCTTGCATATGGCGCCATTTCCATAGGCCTTAAGTGACATCTTGAGCCACTTTTCCAAGCTTTGTTTGTGTGTCAAATTTCACAAACTTTTTCTTTTAAGGCCATCTTGCCTTAATTTCCCTTTTAAACCTTAAAACTACGTCATTTCTAGGTCATTTCTAAGTTTCCAAAAATTTTTGATCGGCTCAGTAAAACTTGACATTTCCTTACATTTCCAAGTTTCGAAAATGTTCACTTTCCTCTTTTGAATCATTTCTAAATCATGTCCATACATTTTCAGGTTTCCAAAAATGTTCATTTCCAAATCATTTCCATTCATTTCCGGGTTTCCAAAAATGTTCAAAATTTATTCATAATACTTAAGACATGTCATTTCGTACAATTAAACCGAAGATGCATAGGCCCTTTTCAGGATGTTACAGTTCTACCCTCCTTAAAAATAATTTCGTCCTCGAGATTACTTACTAACGAACCATCGTACGGTCTAACTCACCCCACTACGCTATTGCTGCGCACTCTGATTTTAAAGAACTATCTTACCTTCTAGGCATAGTCTCTAAGTTCACATCCAAAGTTTCAAACAGTTCACTTGTAACACAAGAATGAACTATCTCTAAAACAATAAATAGTACTCCAAAAACAAGGAACTTAACTTGCTATCATATCCTTGGTTGTCTCATATCTGAACCTTCAAAGACTCTCTGCAAGGTGTTCCATGACCCTTTCTTCCATGGTTTAAACCACAAACCTTCGTTGCCTGAGGGCAATTCTTAACCAAATGAGCCTTAGACTTACATCTAAAACATTCCCGATCTCGGTTCCAACACTCACCAACATGATACCTTCCACACTGGGCACACGGACGGTTCGGATTTTTAGTAGTTGGCTTAAAAACACGAAAGCGAAATTCTCAACCTTGATCTTTTCTCAAGACTCTTGACGATTACGACGGTCCAAGACTCCTCTTATCCCGAGTCCACGGCGACCACGTTCCTAGAACTCATTTTCTAACGTCGCGATTTAATCGATTTAAGAGTTTTATACATTAGTACTTTTGTTTCACCGATTAACAGCGAGCGATCTTATGAAAAGAGGCGTTTAAAAGTGGTTCTTTCGATCAAACAAAGTTCTCGACTCAAGTTCACTATTCGAGAAAGTCACGTTCACATTCATCAACCAATTATGAACTTTCGCGTTCATTCAGAGAAATGTTGTAGTTTTTGTTGTCGTTGTTTTTCCACTACCTAGGGGTACTTTCGTAATTTTGTCCTACAGGGGTATTTTCGTAATTTTTCAAAAGAAAAGTTCCTTGGTGATTTTGTCACAAAGTATTTTGGTATTTTTAAATTCACGGGGTATTTTGGAAAAATTTTGAAATCCGGGGGTATTTTGGTAATTTTGGACCTCGGGGGTATTTTGATAATTTTTCACAAATCGGGATAAATTTGTAAAATCTAGTAAATCAGGGATATTTCAAAAGTTGCAAAACTTTGAGGGTTCTTTTTGAGAATTGTACATTCGAAAACAGTGATGTTGCAAAAATTTTGGAAATCAGGGTTATTTTGGTAATTTTGTAAGTTAGGGGCAATTTTGTAATTTTCCAAAATCAAGGTATTTTTGATAGTTTGCAAATTGGGGTTTTTGAACACTTATAAAATAATGAAATTTTGGCAAAGCTGTTGAGTAGTTTGTCATTTTGTAAATCAAGGGCATTTTGGTAATTTTACCACTCGGGGTATTTTTGTAATTTCACGAATCAGAAAAATTTTCGGAAAATTTTGTAAAGATGGTTTTCACAAATTTAAGAGAAAGTTTTAAGAGTTTTAAAACTAGGGTTTTGTGGTTTTTATAAAAACACGGCTAGTTCCCTTTCGGGTTTTAGTCATTGTGTTTAGCCAGATGACTAAGTCCTCTTGTTAGGGTGAGCAGTTACTACGCACTGAGTAGGATTCGAGTAAAGAGGAGGTGAGTCACTCGGACTGCTTAAATACCAAGCTCTTACTGAATCCACTCCTAGACATGCACACAACAGTTACCACACCCTGACTTGGCGACTTAATCACAGGTTTGTTTAATTAGGCATTAAAGTCTTATGTAATAGTTGGGGTAAACTAGTCCTAGGGTTCACATACTTGATATTCTAATCTACTTTCCAATCCTACCCTTCTAAAATTCATATCATAAATCACACAAATGGAAGAAGTACTTACACCGTGGACTTGAATTGGAGACTTAGGTGCCATGCCAGAAACCTGCTTATTTCAAAAATATTTCCATAAAACTCATTTGGGCTCGCTTTGAAAATGTTTTGGGCCTTAAACCCCTAGGCCGAGGGTTTGAAACTGGGCTCTGATACCAAACTGAAACACCCCAAACCCGGCCCACGAGCTTTGACCAGATTTGGTATGTTCCTCAAGTAAACCTGGGTTTCAAATTCTTTTTACTTAGAGAAAACTTGTGCGATTAAAAAAAATATTGTTTGGGTTGGGCTTTTATTGAAAACCAACTTATCTTACATTGAAATCCATTTATTTAAGGTGATAAACATTTAGGGTTTATTTCAAAATAAATTTACTTGAATCCATAAATAATAATTTGTAAACATAATAAATAAGAGTAAAAGAATTAAAGAAAACCAACTACGGCCTTGTGGCCTTATTACATCAAATAATTCCCCAAACTTTAAGTTTAAGTACTTGATAAAAATAAAAATCTACATTAATTAAATTCCTTGCTGTGCATGGCCATCCCTAAGCTTCCTGCCCAGGTCCATTACGATCGTCACACTGAAAATAGTCCCACAACGGGTGAGTCAAATGCAGACTCAATGTGTACACGACACTAAATCATAATAGAATTAGGCATACAAGAGTTACACATTCGAACAATAAATACAAGTTATGATGCATTCCCAAACCCAAACCTAATTGTCCATCCGCTACATACCCCGTACCTGCGGTCACACCGTGGACTACTAAGTCGACCCTCCATCCGCTACACACCATCGAAGCGATCAGCTGCGATCGGCGTGCTCATCGCCCATATAAAATTTGTGGCATAGCCACTGATAATTGTGTCATGAGACACCACATTCGAATAATGTAACCGAAGTTACCACATTCGAGATAATGTGACCAAAGTCACCACGTTCGGATAATGTGACCAAAGTCACCACATTCGAATAGTGAGACCAAAGTCACCACATTCACTTCCCCTTTCTCATATAACTTGAATGCCCCATATTATTCATATTATGCATATCATACTTAAATTCACATTCATGTCACCTTTCACATGTTAAATATAACATATTTCGTAATCCTAGTAGGAGTAGGAATCGTACCTGAGTACTTTGTACCATAACATGGTACATTAGCCACATTCTTATATTTTCATATTAGAACATATAACAAGTTTAAGCCATAAATCGTATTAAAAGATAGTGTGGGGTACACACTGATTAAACAGCAAATTCCTTGAGATTTCAAATCGATCTACCGCTTAATTCCTTAATCCCTACATTTGATTAATCACTTACTAATTTAATAAAAAGCCATTCGGCCATAAATCCAAATCCTAGTAGGATTAGTATTCTTAAACTTACCTTGTTGCCGATTGGAACACCAACAAATCCTAAAACTGTTCCTTGTTTCCCTAGGAATGTCGAAATCCCTAAAACCTTACGTTAGACTTAATCTTAATCATCGAAACATAAATCAAGGCCTTTGGCGAATATTCACATATCTTACCTTAATCTTAGAAATCCCGAATACTCCTCCTTTTAGTCGACTACTACGATGTCTGAAAGATCCTTCCATATTCGACAACCATAATATGTATGGGGTTAGATTATCTCTCGGCTAATCTAAAAGAAAAGAATGGAAATCAAACTTGTTCTTACCTTTGAAGAAATCAACAGCACCTATGCTTGAAGCCCTTCCAAGATTCGGCTTTTGAATGGATTGGTAAGAAGAAATAGGAAGAAAAGAAAACTTGAGAATTTTGACAATGGTGGACTATAGATTCGGCTTGACAAAAGAAAAAGAGAAGAGAGCACTCAGAAATTCGGCAGAGAGAAGAGGAGGAAGAAAAATTGATGAGTAGCCCTCCTTCCTTCCTTTTATAGCCGAAATTATCATCTAAGGAGTCCCTTACTTGGCCACCACTCCTCTATCTGATAACTTTATCCTTTAATTATCATAAATAAAAGAGTTTAATCCAACATTTATCTCTTCAAAATAATCCAATTTAAAAATCCTTTATTTATCACCTTTTTAATCGAATATTTATGAAAATAAAACACCTCCTTTCTATAAGCATGTGCCGTCCACCTCAGTCTTCTGGAAGCAAAAATAAAACCTCCTTTATTTGCTTCCTAAGTGACTCGAACTCAGGCCCATTCCTCTTGCATATGGCGCCATTTCCATAGGCCCTAAGTGACATCTTGAGCCACTTTTCCAAGCTTTGTTTGTGTGTCAAATTTCACAAACTTTTTCTTTTAAGGCCACCTTGCCTTAATTTCCCCTTTTAAACCTTAAAACTCGTCATTTCTAGGTCATTTCTAAGTTTCTAAAAATTTTTGATCGGCTCTGTAAACTTGACATTTCCTTACATTTCCAAGTTTCCAGAAATGTTCACTTTCCTCTTTTGAATCATTTCCTTACATTTCCATGTTTCTAGAAATGTTCACTTTCCTCTTTTGAATCATTTCTAAATCATGTCCATACATTTTCAGGTTTCCAAAAATGTTCATTTCCAAATCATTTCCATTCATTTCCGGGTTTCCAAAAATGTTCAAAATTTATTCATAATACTTAAGACATGTCATTTCGTACAATTAAACCGAAGATGCATAGGCCCTTTTCAGGATGTTACAGATAGTGTGTTTTCGAGATGATCCGATTCCCGAGTTCTGTAAAATATTAACTACAAGAAACAAAAAACGAAACAAAGAAAGCTTTAAATAAGCTTAATAAGTTCATAGGTTTAAACATATAACTTACCTTAATTTCCACATTTATAAATTAATACAATAACTAAACAATCTTTCCTAGTACCACAATTCACATCATCAGGTGATTCATCGTATATATAATGAATAAATATTTCATTCAACAACATTCAATCTCAATTGAGACTATATCATTCCACCATTGAACATAAGCACTTTTATATTTTAACTAATTTATCTATATCCATGTCACAACATGTCACATTTACGATGTAAGAATTTTGTACATATAAACTATTAACTATTCATTCATTTTTATGTCAATTCTAATTAACTGTTAAACATATACACATCATTTGTTATGTTCAATCATACACCATTTCAATAACCATATAAAAATATCCATTTTCCATTCATCATAAACATATCCCTTTCCATATATCTCATGGAAACAATCAATGCATTTTTTTTTTAAACAATTAGCCCGATGAAATAAAAATATAAGATATAAATACATGAGTAACTACACCACACCAAGTAGCTCGATAGAGCGATAACTACACCCCACCAAGGCACCGTAGTGTAAAGCCCATAGGCATAAATATCATATAATGTAACGTATCATCCCTCCACCACACCAAATAGCTCAATAAAGCGATAACTATACCACACCAACGTCTCCGTAGAGACAAAGCTCCGTAATCCGTAACAAATGTAGGATTCCGACGTAAACAGTGATTTCTCCAGCAAAACTTTTACTCCACAACATATTTTACATATGTTCCATATTAGTGCGCGATCAACCTTATTGGCATGCTAATTGTATCCTATCCTATGATCATTTGGGTTCAGTATACATTTCTGAACATTATTTTACAATTCAGTCTTTTCTCACCTTTTGTACCAATTTGTTAAATTTTCAAATACATTTAAACATAATGAAAGATACACTTAAAACATAAAAATTACAAAAATACACAAAACTATACTACATGAACTTATCAATGCAAATAGCAAAAGCAGGAGTGTTAGATACTAATCTGTAGTTTTCCATTTTCCTCAGTTATCTACCGGTTCTTGATCTATACAGTAATTTATTTTCAATTATTATTTCCAAAAAATTTAAATAAATCTCATTCATGTATATGACATATTTTATTCATTTTTCACAATTTCCTAAATGTTTTTCTTTTTATTCAATTTAGTCCCTTAAACTGAAACTATTATCACTTTCAAAATTGAACATTGTTTTTCATTTCAGTTTCAATTATACCCTTCTACAGCCCTCTAAATTTTGAATTTATCAAAATTTCATGTTACTTTTATCAACTTTTCATTTTAGTCCCTAAATGCAAAACTAATAAAAATTACTTAACAAAATAGTCGTTAAACATCCCTTAGCTTTCAAATCTACCATTTTCTATAAAAAAAAAACATACAAAATAATCAATGGTAACATTTTAAAACTTTGATAGTTTTACGATTTAATACCCAAATTAGTTAAATTAAGCTACAACAATCTCAAGAATATAAAATTACAAAAAACGAGTTTAAAAATAGCTTACATGAATGAAGGATAGCTTGGCCGAATATGAGAAGCTCCAAAACTGAAATGAAGAAGAGGACTTCCCTTTTTTTTTTTTAAGTTTTTAACTTAATTTAATATTATAAATAAAACAAATTATACACACAAACATGTACCAACCGTCCCACTTATTATAAAAGTGATTAAATTGCCATGCAAACCCTTGAAAATTATAATCAAAGCCTTTTGTCAACCAAAATTTAATATTAATTAATTTTTACTATTCTTTTATGATTTAGTCCTTTGTACTTAGTTAACTATCAATTTGATAAAATTTCCGGATCAAAACTCTATTCACCTAAATAATAGCTTCGTAAATACTTAATGAAAATATTTACATGCTCAGTTTACAGAAATGAGGTCCTGTTACCTCACTGTCCAAAACCTTCCGTACAAGTCACTTATACTATAATTAATCATTCTAATAGTAAAACTTACCATATCAAAATTCACTAACACACTGACTGACTTGTAAATGTTAAATAATAATATTTACGGGCTTATTCTTCGGAATTGTGGTTTCGGAACCACTGTTTTAACATCAGTAAAAAACGAGTTGTTACAAAATTGTAGAAGAGAAAGGGAATGAGAACTTTTAATTGGTGCAGGTAGTACAAATAGAGAAGGCCATACAAAATTAATTTTAACAGTCCAGTGACTTAAATGAAAACTTTCATATAACCCAATGATAAATTTGTAACTTTTTAAAGTTGAATGAGTACAATGTAAACTTACTAATAATTTAGTGACCTTATACTCTACTGCTAAATAAAGTTCTCATTAACTTAATGTTTTTAGAAAGAGAATTGTTTTAATTAAATTACTTTGAAAAAATAAAATAAAATAATAAAAGAGATAAGAATGATGTAAGTGATGGATTCCACACATTCCTCCTCCATTTTTTAAATCTAGCCATTTATTTTTATAATCAAAGGACAACAAAAAAAATTTAAGAATACTAAAAAGGCAAAAAAAAAGAGTACTAAGAAAAAAAGTTAGCCCTTAGATCAAAGATAATCCAAGTGCCCAACGCCAGGAAAGGGTTGTTATAAGCCGAATGACGTTATGTTTGGGGGGAGATCACTTTTTCCAGAGTTTTGCTTGCTAGACACAGCAACAAAGAATGAAGGAAAGGATAAGAAAAGGGGCAAAGTACCAGAAAATACCCTTTTTTTTTACAAAATTTACGGAACAAGACTAGTTTTTTAATCATTTACCGGAAATGGCCATTTCCCCTGAAAATGCGTCCACGTCAGCTCATTTTAAGGGGATGCAACAGGAAAACGCTTCCCCTAGGGAGCGTTTTGTGCCACATCAGCACAAATCGCGTCCTTGAGGGTGCGCTTTGCTGATGTGGCAAAAACGCTCCCTCGGGGATGCGTTTTGCCTGCTTTCCCTTGATAGGGTTTTCAGTTATTTTTAGGGTTAAGGTATGGGTTTTTAAGGTTTTAGGGCTATGGTTTAGGGTTTTTAAGGTCTTAGGGTCTAGGGTTTTTGTGGAAAAATTAATGAACTAGATTTTATGGTTAATAAATTAAAATAATTTTAAGTTTAGGGTTTTGGAAAAAATATATCAGTAAGATAAAAATTATTTGTTCTTTTTACAGTAGTCTCTGGTAAAATAATTTTGAGAAGACATTTCTGAACACATAGTGACCAAAACACTTCCAGCAAGATGCACTGTCAGCAAGAGTACTGAAAAAAGCTCCCACGTGGACGATCTTTTGCTACAGTAGTCTCTAGCAAAATAATTTTGAGAAGACGTTTCTAAACAAAAAGTGACCAAAACTCTTCAAGCAGGATGCCCTGTTAGCAAGAGTACTAAAAAAAGCTCCCACGTGTGCACTCTTTTGCTACAGTAGTTCCTAATTGTCCTTATACTATAAATGAGCCAAATTTCATTCTTAGGTTGCATAATAGAAATTGAGGCAAAAGTAAAATAGAAACTGAAGATGAGTGAACGTATTAGTGCTGTTATTTACTATGATGGTGAGGTTTGTGACATCGAAAATGGTGTTATTTTTTTATCGGAGAACACAGCACGACTGGTTTTTAACCAGAACATAGATTTGAAAGAACTTCGCAAAAGAATTAGGCGTAAACTCTTCGGAACAATGCCAATGGAAGTTCAGTCTATTAAGTATAAATTTTGTGCTTCGGTGGATCCCGTGAGATATGACTCATTCGACATCAAAGGTCCTCGGAGCTTAGAGGCAATGGTGGAGACTCATCTTGCCAGTGGATCACCCTATCTTGAGGTATATGTACAATTTTCATTGCTAAGTGATCTTCCTTCGACTTCAACATCTACTGCTATTCGAGGAGAATACACGACCCCAAGCCGACACTCTGTTAGTGGGAGGCAGAATACGAAAACGCCCGTGTTTGGTGGTTGTATGGAAAACACAACCCCTGCACGACACTCGGTTGGTGGATGGGACATGCATATCCTTCCTTCGACGTTCGATGCTAGAAATACGTATTGGAGAACGTCATCAACTTCTAGTGGTTGGCAATCCACATATGATTGGGAATGTTATGAAAGTTGTTTAAGAAGGGATAATGTACTCCCCACGACATTCACTGGTGAGGGGACCTCATTCGTTGCAGATGATGGTGGGTCGGATGATGAGTCCGATGTGGATTCACCTCAAGAGCCCGACCCCGATGGTGCAGAAGTTGCATTATTTTCTGAACCGGAGCCTATTCCAACCGTAACTGAAGATGTTGAAGGAGGTTCAAATGAAGAAGAAGAAGATCCGCAATTCAGGGCGTACTCTCCTCTAGCCCACATGCATTATGTTGATCTATCTTCAGATGATGAATTGGAGTTTCCTAAACTACCACACATAAGGCGTGACCGTACAAGTTCGTCATTAGATTCGGGTGAATTAGAAGTTGGTAAAGAGTTTTCCAACAAGGATAATTTTCTTGGTGCATTGAAACAATATAGCATCAAGAACGAGGTTAACTACAAGATGGTTAAATCTAAACTCGATAAGTACGAGGCCAAGTGTACAGTACAAGATGGTACATGTTTATGGAAAATTATGGCCTCGTTGAGGAAAAGGTCAAGCTTGTGGGAAATTAAAAAGTACAAAGGTCCATATACATGTCTTGCCGGTACAGTATCACTAAATGTTCAAGGTTTTTGAATAATACTGATATTACGTAATGTTGCATTATTTAACGTGCTTCATTGACAGGTGTTTCACAAGATCATCCTAAGATGGATTCAGATATGTTGGCTAACTTAATAATACCGACGGTGAAGGCTGATCCCAAGACTTCAGTGCCGGCCTTAATTGCCAATATTCGTAGCCAATTGGGGTACACGTCCTCTTACCACAAGATATGTCCCAGGCAGCATAACAGACCTTGAAACGGAATCGGTGTATTACAACAATCGATTGCTCCATAGATGCTAAGTGTTCAAGTGTCTGTTCTAAACATGTAAGTAATGCCGAGACGCATTTCTATACTGCAAGCCATTGGTACAAATTGACGGTACTTTTATGTATGGTAGATATACGCATCGGCTATTGCTAGCTGTGGCACAGGAAGGTAGTGGGAGAATCCTTCCAATTGCGTTTGCAATAACATAGGAGGAGTCAGCTGATGACTGGGATTTCTTTCTATCTAGGTTAAGGAGGCATGTTTGCCCCCAACCTGATATATGCGTTATATCGGATCGGAGCCCTGGAATACTAGCCGCAATAGAGCGACAGGGAAGCCTGTGGCATCACACACACCATCGATATTGCCTAAGGCATGTTGCGTCCAACTACCACGGGAAACATCGATCTACAAGTGAATGACGACAAGTGACCAACATGGGTATGTAATATCTATTAATATAATTTCGTTTGTAATATTCAATTTGTTCTTAATTGAAGAGTGATATGTAATATTTGCTATCAACTTATATTAGCAGGGTACGAGATCAATAAGAACCTTTTTCACGAGATGTTGGTGAGTTTGTGTTCAGTTAACGAAGAAGGCGCAAACTACCTATGCAACATACCTTTCGAACAATAGACACAATCATACGACGGCGGCCTGTGATATGGTCATATGACCTCAAACCTGGACGAATGCATAAATTCTGTTCTAAAATGAACACGTCATTTGTCGATAACATCGGTTGTGCGAGAGACATATTTTCGTTTAGCGGCACTATTTCTGAAGCGAGCAGTGAGTTATAAAGGCCAAATGCAGGGAGGCCATGTATGGTGCGCGGAGGTATTGCGAGAAATTAACAAGGTGAAGGCACGAGCCAACACCATGCACACAGTGTGTCACGATCGCAACAACCTATGGTTTCGTGTGACGAAGTTTGACAGACCGAACCAAGGTATTGTTGGCGGGAAATATCGTGTACACTTGAGAAATAGGACCTGTGACTGTGGGATATTTGACGCACTTCGTTATCCATGCGGTCATGTAATTGCGGCTTGTCAAAATCTCCGTCTGGATCGCATGAGCTATGTCGACAAAGTGTATAAAGTAGAATACATGTACAACGTGTGGAGACACGTATTTCCACTAGTCCCAGATGAACGTAAGTGGCCGTCTGTATCACTTGCTCCGTTTAAGCTGTTACCGAATAGAGAACTGTGTCGCAAACCAAAGGGTCGACCTTGCTTGACTAGAATACACAACAATATGGATATCCGAGAAACATCCAACCAACGGAAGTTATGCGGATGGTGTAGGAACCTAGGCCATACATCTCGCTCATGTCCAAATCGGAATAGTTGATAGTCTCCTTATCATTTTTGTCTCTTGGTGGCTATGAAAATTCTTTTAATTTCTTGATGAAAACGGTAAACTTTTGTAGAAGGACTAAGTTGCAAAACAAAAAAAAAAGTTATTCAATTAATCTAAATTATCACCATCATCATTATTCTTCAAATTTATCTTTCTTGCTAAATGATTATTTTGCCCCTTACGATCCTTCAAAATTCATGCATTGGATCAACATCCATCTTGATAAAATTACAAATTAACCTCTCATACTTTTTCACTTATTCAATTTAGTCCTAATTCATCCATTTCTTCTTAGTTTCTAGATATAAAAAATAAAAATAAATTACAATAAAAAATTAAAAAACAACTTTTATTTTATTTAAGATATAAAAAATAAATTAAATTACAACAAAAAATAAAAAAACAACTTTTATTTTATTTAAGATATAAAAATTAAATTACAATAAAAAAATAAAAAACAACTTTATTTTATTTAAGATATAAAAATTAAATTACAATAAAAAATAAAATACAACTTTTATTTTATTAAAGATATAAAAATTAAATTACAATAAAAAATAAATACAACTTTTATTTTATTAAAGATATAAAAATTAAATTACAATAAAAATAAAATACAACTTTTATTTTCTTAAAGATATAAAAATTAAATTGCAATAAAAAAAATTAAAAACAACTTTTATTTTATTAAAGATATAAAAATTAAATTATAATAAAAAATAAAATACAACTTTTATTTTATTTAAGATATAAAAATTAAATTATAATAAAAAATAAAAAACAACTTTTATTTTATTAAAGATATAAAAAATAAATTACAATAAAAAATAAAAAAACAACTTTTATTTTATTAAAGATATAAAAATTAAATTACAATAAAAAAATAAAATACAACTTTTATTTTATTTAAGATATAAAAATAAATTAAATTACAATAAAAAATAAAAAACAACTTTTATTTTATTAAAGATATAAAAATTAAATTACAATAAAAAAATAAAATAATGACGGTCAGAATCAATGTTGGTGCTGTTCGGAATCAGTGCCACACGGGGGTGGTCGACGATTACACCCTGGATTCCTCATTTTTTTAGCTTCCGGAGGGGGTTGTGGAACCTCGGTGGGATTCTGTTCCTTCGCGAGGTGCAGTTGTGGGTGTTGTTGGGAGGATGATCCACCTTGATAAAATATTGACTAGGGAGGTGTTTGCATTGCCCATGAGGTGTCTGAATCCCATAAGGCGAAGGAGATTGGTAAAGAAAAGAGCTCCCCGACGGTGCCTCGTGTGATCCCTCATGCGACGGCGGCCTACAGATCGGCTGGCCAGTCAAAGTAGTCAGGAACGGACTCGAACCGGGCCATGCATTCCAACCTGCCATGGGACTGGGAAAAGGAAACATATAAGGGTTAGGATACATATAAGGTCTAGGGTACGCACCTAGCATAATCTGAAAAGGCTGTGATGTGGGTGTCATCGGCTGAAGTGTTGGGCCCGGTGACTGTGTGGGCGCTGTTGATGGGCCCAGTGGTTGTGTCAGTATTGTTGATGGTCCCGTCTCATCATCCCTTCTCCTTGGATTTAAAGGGCCCCGTCGTTCCCTTTGTTCACGAAGTTGCCGTCGCCTCTCCTCTTCTGACAATAAATACAGCTTGCCATGGATCCTAAACAATGGTATGTATTCCGACACGCACGCTAACTCAGTAACGATGATCGGTTCCCGAGTAGGTATATAATCATACCGGTTCTCCCACAATTTGATATACGCTGACCAAAATCTTGGCCAATCCGTATGCAACTGTTGTAAGTCGACTTTGTGCTCATCATCGAGCACCTCAGGTGCCACGGAAATCGGTTGTCGGAATCCAAATTGACGCAGAACCTGATCTGACTGGTGTATCTCCATGGTGGCATAGTGATCAATGGGACCTTCACATGCCAAATGTTTGCATTTTGAAAGAACTCATCCGGAACTACTACCCGAATTGACGGATCCTCGTATGGTGTCCATTCAAACTATATTAACATGATAAAAATATTAGTTATATACTAAATATTAAATACTAAATACCAAATACTAAATACTAAATACGAAATATGAAACGACTATTTTATTACGAAAATATATTTTATTTACTACTTACTTGTGCTTCCGACCGTTGCTCTAATAGAAGCCGTATATCTTTAAGCGATATAGGTATTCTAACATAACTCGCTGAATGGTTCCACCTAATTAATAAAATTTTTAGTATACAATTATATTTTAAATCTACGTAATAATTGTAAAATATAATATTAAATTTACCTCGTTATGAGTGGGAATATATATGGGTGGTCCACTCGAGGACGTAAAAATGGAAAGTGAAACTGTGCCTATGATTGCAGTAGTGATAGGCAACCTCCGATTTTCGCTTTATTCGGCTGCGTCGCCCCACACATCTCCCGATATAATTTTGCTAGCACGGCAGACCCCCAACTCAATTCACTGGCTGCTCTAAAATCAACGAGTTTCAGCAGCCATCTTAGATGTACGAGGTTTCGTGACAAGTCCGGCATCAGATAGCCTCCAATCATCTCAAGAATGTATGCTCGAGCATACCGTATTCTTTCTATTTCGGTCGAATCATTATCCGGCTCCGGGAATGTGTCTTGTAGCCAGCCCATCTCGATCCGACCTTCGTAAATGTTATCCTGAATAGCACCCAAAAGCTCGTAGCATACGGCGCCCCAATCACCAGAAGTTGCGGACCCGGTGACTACGTACCCATCCACCGACAATCCCAATTGCAAATGCACGTCTTCCAGAGTGATAGTACACTCTCCGCATGGAAGATGAAAGTGTGCGTCTCGCGTCTCCACCTCTCTATCAACGCACTAATTAGCTTCGGGTCCAACATGCACCCCCGACCTATAGTGGCCACGTGCCAAAAACCCGCTCCCCGCAGGTAATTCTCGATCAACGGCGATGGCGGACCAGACATATTGCGAATATAGCATTGCAACACCCGATCTATAGACTGTTTAAAAATTTATAAAATAAAAATTAATTAAAATTGCATAAACCTAAAAAATATTAAATAGTATTGAAAAATTAAAATTATAACTTACCATTGTCATTTGATCGACGGAGATGTGTTTATTGTCGAGAAGAATTAATTCCCCGGTCATTGCTAATACGATCGAATATTTTTAAATTTAACAAAAAATAAATATTTCAAAAAACTTTTAAACAGGGCTTTTTTTGTAAAAGTTAAAGGACTATTATGAAATTTGAGAGGAACTTTAAAGGAATTTGAGAGAAATTTGAGAGGAATTTGAGAGAAAGTTGAGAGAAATTTGAGTAAGGACCTTTGTGTGAAAAAATGAAAGGGTGGGGGGTTTTATAGTTTTTATTTTACCGTTGAAAGCAGGAAAAAAGCGTCCCTGAAGGAGCGTTTTTGCCACATCAGCAAAGCGCGCCCTCAAGGACGCGATTTGTGCTGATGTGGCACAAAAACGCCTCCCTAGAAAGCGTTTTCTCTCTTGCATCCCATAAAACGTCTTTGGCGTGGACGCGTTTTCGGGAGAAATGGCCTTTTTTGGTAAATAATTAAAAAACCGGTCCTGTTCCGCAAATTTTGTAAAAAAAGGGTATTTTCTAGTACTTTGGCCTAAGAAAAGTGCTAGATTTTCTATAGATTAGATTCAACGAGAAATTTGAATCAAAATGATAATTTTGAAAAACAAATACTTATACTAAAATTCAAGTAATTTAAAGTATGAGGTAAGCTTCAACTATTTGAAATTGGTTTTATCTATTTTTTGAATTTTATAATGTATTTTATTTTTTATATTATATAAAAATTAAATATATTATATTATATTATAAATATTAAAAAATATATTAAGTCATTGATTTTTACATGAAATGATTTTTTTATTATTTATTAGAATATATGTATACATAAGTTATTTCTTATATATTTTTTTTAAAGATATCTCGATATTCATTGGTGTCGAATTCAATGAAATTGTTTATGTCACCAAGTTTTCGTAACTTGTTGGAATAAAAAATTTTATCTTGAATTTGACATCCAAGGGTGTCAAGTTCTTTGTGAAAAGTTAAAATTTAAATGGTAACAAAATAACATAGTTTTTTTAAGGCTATGAATAATATTTAATCCTAAACTTGATAAATACCAGTATCAAGTTTTGAATAATAATTTAAATTGATTTTAATGAAAATTTAAATGGACCTCGAAATAGGTCTCGAGTTTTGTTTAGAAATCCTAACAAAACCCTAGTTTTAAAGCCTATAAATAGGCATAGAAAACAAACAAAAAAGCATCATCGATATTCTACTGCAACATGCATACCTAACTATCTCAAAGTTCTAATTTCCAAAATCAAAATAGTTGCTCATTAAGTTCTAGCTCTTCACCTAGTAATTATAACGTTATTTAGTCATGAAGTCATTCCACTAAAATATCACGACTGAGCTCTTCTTTATTATATACCATCACAAAAGCTACTTATCAAGTGCTCATCCAATGATTTTGTCATAAAAGCGTTACCCTCGTAAGATATCCTTAATATATTTTGGATAAATTCATTCTTCCAATATGATCCTATTTTATCTCATAGTAATCATTACATATTCCATTATGAAAAATCAATTACTAACAATAGTAATTGAATTATTTATCTCTAAAACAAATGACCCCTGACCACATAAGATGATTAAACTTTTAACTTTTAAAATATATGAACTAAATCTCAAATTTGATATAAATATAAGTACTAACAATATATTCTAACTTTATAAAATTACCCACTTCATATTAAGTTTCTAATTCTCTCACTTTTTCTTTATATATTTATTTAATTTTTTAATTTTTTATCTCTAGCCTATATATACACACTATTATAAAATCATTAATTGCGTTTGATGTTACAAATTATATGATACCAACTTATTCATTGGATTGACCAAAAAACTTAATATTTTATTATTCTCTTATATGGTTACATATTTAATTATTGTATTTATATCATATATTGATTAAATGAAATAAAAATGTATTATTAAATAAATAAAATAATTAAGTATGTAAATTCACGTGCAACAATATAAGAGATTAATAAAATATAAATTTTCGATCAATTTAATAAATAAGTTTGCATCACTTGGTTACACTTAATTTGTAACATTAAATTCAGTTAATTATTTTGTAATAGTATAGATATAACCTAGATTTTCGTATACAGGATAAAAACTAATATTATATATATATAAAAGTGAGAAAAAAACCTTAATAATACTATTAATAGTTAGCTTTATAAAAGAATAATATATATTGTAATTTTATATAATCAATAATATTATGTATTACTATATATTATTGTTTTATATAAGGTAACCCGGGGCGAAGTCGGGGGCTGGCATAGGTCCCGGCCCCCCTAAAATGTAAAATTGCTATTTAGGCCTTTAGAATTTTTAAAAAAATTTAAATTAGTAAAGGTAAAATTGCACTTTGGCCCCCTTAAAATTATAAAAATTCAATTTAATCCTTTACAAATTATAAAGATATAAACTATAAAAAATTAAAATTTTATCCGGCCCCCCTAAAAAATTGTTCTGGCTTCGCCCATGAAGGTAACTATTAAAAATATTATTAATTATATACAAAATTGTTTAAAATTAATAGCTAGCTTATATTATTCTTTTGTTATAACATAATAATTAATAACTTTATTAAAGTAAAATATTATTTTAATATTTAAATTTTAATAATAATTTTTTTAATGTCTTAGTGATATAATCAACCATAAATGATATTATCTTCAATTTAGAAGTTATTTTAAACTCATTATATATATATAGATATATATTATTCAGTTGATGACACTTATTAACTATGTTCCCAACAGTTAAAAAATTATCAAATACCCTTTCATTTTGTAAAATAAAAAAAATTATTTTGAGTACATTTATGTATAGAAAATAATCTTTAGAGTGTATTTAGACACCATAAAGAAATTGGATAAAAATGCAATTACAAGGATAGTTGTCACGCCCTAAAATATAAGGGGTTAATTGAAATGATTGACCAATAAATGAATTAGGCTTGATGGTTAATTGTTACTTCCTTATCCTAGAAGTCCTATGTTTGAGCTACTCTACTCTCATTTCTTTTCCTTTTATTTTCAGTAACCTAGAATAAAAATCACACTAAAATATATACTATTGGCATTAAAAACTAGATAAGACATAGACCTTAGGCCTAATGGTTAAGAGCTTACTTCCGTTCGTTGTGAGCCTAAGTTTGAGCCATCCAATCCCCTTTTCATTTCCTTTTATTTTCGGCAACAATGGATAAAGTGCCATGTCGCCCCTAGGGTTTTCAAACCCTAGGTATTTAGTCCATCTTTTCCCAATTAGACTAGGCATATTGTTTTGTTTTCAAAACCTATTAGGATTTTACCTTCTCTCTATTTCTTCTCCTTTTTATTTTCTTTCCTATTCTTTGCACCATATTTTTCATCTTTTTGCTGTTGAATATTTTGCTTTCCCAAATTAAAACATCCTCGATTCAATCTTTTTTCTATCGGTTTTATAATTGTCATCAATAATATCCCGATCTTTGTCAAGAAACGGTAAGTGCATTTCGTTCTAAAGCTTCTATCACAAATTTTCATAGTATTTCTATCCGATGCTAATCTTATATTTGATTAAACAATCTTTTAACAGTTCTTACAAAAAACTTTTGTTAATCTTGACAAATTTTAAAATCAATCGTTAACTCGTGTATAAATGTCACTGAATGACCAAATTTAGGCGAATCGGATCGGATTTGATTGTGAGGAACGTCAATCGAACTCTTAGTGAAAGGTATGTGTTCTCTTACAAGTGAATTGGGGCAAACCGTGCGTAAGAATAGGGCCACATGGTCTCTCACACAGGCATGTGGACCACACGATCTCCTACATGAGTGAACCATATGGCCACCACACGACCATGTGCCACTATTACGTTAAGGTACTTTGATATTCACATAGCCTGGCCACACGACTGTGTAACCCTTCTACACGACTTATAGCTTTTCACCCGACCGTGTGTCCCCTATTTTATATTATTGCTCAAATTTTGTGAATTATTCAATTTAGTCCCTATATAACCCCCTGAATTATTACTAGAGTTTTTATCCACTCGATTGAGTCCCTAATGTTATGAACATGCTAGAATTTATGAGTTGATGATAATGATGATATGTGAACATTACATGTTTACTGTCACTATATTTTTAATGAATTGTTATTGTTATTTTTACCACTATATTACTGATTGCATGTTCAACATGCCTACTGTTACTATTAAACTGAATACATGTTAAGCGTACTTACTGTTACTATTGAACCTAATACAGGTTAAGCATGCCTAATGCTACTGTTGAACTAAATACATGATAATACATGTCTACTGTTTTTACATGATACTGTTACAAGCATGTCATACAGCATTGCATGGGGTGGTACAATTGTACGGAGGAAGTACTGACAGTTTAATAATCTACAACATTGGTGGTTCATCCACAAATTACTGGAAGCTTTTATCTGCAAATATGTTGTGCATCCACAACAAGTGGCAGTTTATTTGAAAATGTTTTTATATGAAAATACTAATGGTTTATCCGCAATTTTTACTATTGGCAATTTGTCTACAAATATTAGTGGTTTATCTACAAACTGGAATTTATTGGTTGGAAGAGTTCTGAGGAACTCTTATTGTAGAGTGTAGCAAAGTATGGGTAGGATCTTTCTTGTTATTCTTACATCACAATGAGATTCACATACATGCTCAAAATAACTGTTGGCTTATGCTTTGCTATACGATTACGTTTGTTTTGAAAATTTTTTGTTGTATGCATGATTACTATTTGCACTGGTTTACTTGTGATAGGACTCACACTGAGATTTTTAAACTCACTCCCATTTAATTTCCATTTTTACAGATAAGTCACCAGGTTGGGTGTGGTGCCCCAAACCTAGTCGGGACAGTCTGATCCAAATTTTGAACGTCATAGTAGCCACTGAAGTGACTCTTTGTTCAAACATCTCGAACCAGACCAACCAACCAGCCACACACGCCATACATTCACAACATAAATCATAAGAGTAATATTTCTATTTGCCTCATTTCTAAACACACCACCAATACAAGCACCAACATACAACTTTCAAGCCACCTACAAACCCACCTCTCACATCACTTGACGAGCACAACTCACGACCTACTCGTGAACCCAGCTCGCAACTCACCTTACGATCCCTACAGACTGGCAAACTCCCTATTGTTGGGTGAATTCCCTATTGTTGGGTGAATTGACTTAGGCGAACTTAAAGGTAGAAAAATACCCAACATTTGATGAACACTCCTAAAATTGGTGAAACCTACTAGTGGTCTCCTAGTTGGTGGACTTTTATGGTCATGGAAAACTATTCTTATTCCAGTGAACTTTCTGGCTAAGGCGAACTCTTGATTATTTGGTGTGTTCACTCACGCTGGTGAACTTAGCTACCATGGCGAGCTGTCCTAGCTAGCGATCTAACCTACATGGCGAACACTCGTTTTAACAAACTCATGGTTTTTGGCGAACCTCTTACTTGGTGAGTACTATAGCTGGCAAACTTTTAAAATTAAGGAATGCTATGTTATGGCGAGGTCCTATCACCTTGCGACCCCTAGCTCACACTACGCTAAGACTACTCACAAGTAATCATTTACATACTTTCTAAGTTGATATATTTATTCAATCACTGAAAGGTATAATGGCGTACCTTAAAACTTGGAGATCTCCTTTGGCTGTAAAAGCTTGTTAGTTCATTCAATTATTAATACAATCAACATGTAAAATAAACCATCCAAACAAGCATTCAAGCAATTAATTATAAAGTCCAAAATCCAAAATTTAAACAGTCTGTAATGTCCATTTACAACCCATTAAAAATTATTTAAATATCTAAGATTTAGTTCTAAGTTCTAAAACCCCTTATTGCCTTCACTTTAGGGTTTGTAAACATGGCATATACACAAAGGATTTGCCTTGAGTTGGATCACCGAGTTACCACCCTTCTCGTTAGCCTGTGAACTATATGCCTGCAAGGTAATGCAAGGAATGTGAGCTTATTGTAGCTCAATGAGTGCACATACAAATAAACTTATCAAGCATGCTAATATCAATTCATGCAATAACAGTTTGCATATAACAAAATTTTCACATGCTACAATATGATATATTGATATTGGTGAAAGTGAAACATAATGAAATTATTTATACATTGGATAAGCGGATCTCCAAAATACACCAAATGACTCAATGAGTCGATCGCTGTTTGCATAAAGTGTAGTATGAGTGCTCACAATCTCCTAACACACCACACTATCTACACTGAATGAAGCTAAGCTTGATATTCCCTTATCTCTCCAACGCTATCTTCGGGCCATAAAGCCCTAACACATGGTAAAAGGGTGAGTACTCACAATCCTATGTCATGCCAATGATATCCAATGGTTTCAAGTGTTCACATTGCCAATATATCGGGTTAATCATTTTCACATTACATAAAAACTATAGGGCTCGCATTACTGTTGAATTCGCATATAACAAATCCTATTAACATTAGTTGCACTAAGCAGAACTCGCAATGCACATACAGGCTCTCACATGCATAGATGCATATTAGTAGGTTCGTATGCTACAATAATTCGCACATACCACTAGGGTTCACAATATATACATATAAGCTCGCATGCAATATAAAGTCCATACACACATATATATATTTTCGTAATACAAGGATTTGCATAAAACATTAGGCTTGCATGCATTATACTTAAATACACAGCTCACACTAATTATATTAGAATTCACATGTTACAATTAAGGCTCACATATTTATAAGCTCGCATACATTAAAGTGGTAGCGTTCACATATGAATTTAGCAGGTTTACATGTATCTCAAAAGGGCTCACATAAAAATAATAGAGCTCGTACATTAGATAAGAAAGTTCATATGCCTTACCTGACTCTTCGAGTCATGTGAACTTAAGTTCAAATGTGATATACAGAAGCAATCACCTGGGAGTCAAAGTTTCTTTCTGAGCCTACTCCACTTGCTTGTCCTTGTCCTTACTCATGGATGCTCCCTCGCGAACAGAAGCTTTGTATGTCACATAAACATACAAATTACTTATCAATCTAAAAGAGAATTGCTATTTTAAAACAACCTAGCTCGCCACTCTCCCTTACTCAACAGCTTGACACTCGCATTTGACAGACTACCTTGCCAAAATTTTAATCTACTTAATTCTTACACTAAATCTTAATTTAATTTGTAATTTTTTGTAACATCCCAGTTTTTTGGGTTAAGATTTTTGAGTTTTGTGGGTAAGGTCAGTGGCTAGATTGAGCAATTGGGTTGTTGTTGTGTTTTAATGTCAGAATGGGCCTGTTAGTCTGGTGGTTGGTTGTATGTTAGTTTAGCTTGGTGTTCTGGGTTCGAGTCGTCATGCATGCTTTGAGTAGTTATCTTTGCACTTTCAATTTGTTTTTAGTGTGAAATACTTATTTATTTTTTAAAGTAATTAATTTTATTTGCAAAATTTTTGTTCCATATTCTTTTCCTATTTTTTCCTGGAACATTTTTTTTTGCTCATCTTTCTCCTCGTTTCCCTTTTCTCTTTTGATTTGATTCTCTTCGCATTTTTGTTTGGTGACTACAGGAATTGCCAAAAGGGTATTTTGTTCATTTGGGTTTCAAGATCGGAATTAGGATTGGAGGAATCGATCATTTTGGGTGTTGTTCTCGCAAATCAGGTGTGGGTTTTGAACTTTTCTTTTACATTATTAAAATTCTGAAATAAATATGTGAAATTCGGCAATTGTGGGTGAGTTTTTGAATTGTTTAGTTTTGATATTGGATTCCATAGAGTTTAGTTATGTCTTGAATACTACGAGAAGTAAACCGTATGTTTTTGGGATTAAAACAGATATGAATTGTTTTTAAGCAATTTTAGAGTGGGTTTTAGATCTATTGATATTGGGAATGCGTTTTGGGAAAGAAAAGCACGATTAACAGCCAATTTCAATGTGGTTTCATGACCACACGGGTGGCCACATGGGCGTGTGCCCCTACGCAGGTGGTTCACACAGCTGTGTACAAATGTGAATAGGTTTCCAGGTAAATTTTGCTACCACACAGCCATGTGGTTGATTTGGGGATTTTAGTCGACTTCTACACGATCATGTCCCTTCCTCACATGGGCGTGTGTATTTTGGAATTAAGGTTATGTGATTTGATGCCACACGGCTTGGCCACACGGCTTGGCCACACTGTCGTGTAGCCAATTTAAGGATTTAGGGATCGTACACGGGTGTGTGTTTTGGACATACGACCATGTCTAGTGGGCACACGAGTGTGTGAGACCCTCACATGGCTGTGTCTACCCTGTACCCTATTTTAGCACAAATGGACAGAGAGTTACACGACCAGATCACACAGCCATGTCCTAGGTCACACGGGCGTGTGCCTTAGCCACAAGGTCGTATGCCTCCTTTCACATGGGTGTGTGCCTCTCCGCATAGGCGTGTTGACCCCCACATGGCCTAGGCACTTCCATATGGCTGGAGCACATGGGCGTGTGGCCCTGTTTCATAATTTTTTATTCTATAGCATAACTTATCCATTCTATTTCTTGTGCCGTCCAACGGTTGTTGGAGCATCTGTATAAGTATTAAGGACTCTGATACGGCTTAAGATCGTGTGATTAACTGTAAGCATGGTGCTAAATTTTCAATTTGATAGTTCGTGTTTGTAATGTGCTCCGCGAAATGAAGTCGAGTTTGATAACGGTGAATAAATTTCACATTGAGTTTGCGTATGTAAGAGCATTCTAATTTTGTACTTTAATTCTGTGTGTCTGATTCCAAAAAGTGTGTATTTCTGTAATCGCACAAAATTTTGTATTTGTCTGACTGTTACGACCTTCTGTATCTGTGTGACTGTTCGTTTTTGGTGCGCATTGTTGCATTTGTATCATGATCGGGGTTTGGTTGTGAAGAAAAAGAAGACTGATTTTGATTTGATCTGGCAGTTTAACTGCAACATATCTATACAACAATTTACCACAATGCACTATATTGAATATACGTCAGCTTTGCTGCGTGCTATTATCTGAGTGGCTTAGTCCACATATATGGTGTGTAGGGTTGGATGGGCCTTTCGAGGTCCTATGTGGTGTGTTTGGTTGGATGAGCTTAAACAACTCTATTGGGGTGTGATCGGGGGGACGGAGAGGTGTTTTGGCTGGATGGGTGGGTTTTCACTACTTGACTGTATTAATAAGCATCTGATTAAGTGATTAGGTGTAAGTTTGTCTATCTACATTCTGTCTGTTTGACGTATCACTTGTGATTGTTCTTGCGTGTAGTGACATTTTGTAACACTGTGTGGGATGAAAAGTGCTTTGCTTGAGTACGTTCTTTTGGTACGTTGGCTTCTTGTATACCTTCTGATTCTGTATATCTCTGTAAGTACATTTCACTGTTGTACTGCTATCTGGAATTTCGGTCTGTAATTCTGTTGTTAGTCATGTCTTGAACTCACACTGAGCTCGTGTAACTCACCCCTTAAGTGTTTCCCCTTTTAGGTATCGAATTATAATACTGGACTCGGCATGCCGAAGGTCTCAGAGTTACGCGTTTTAAATATTTAGTTTAAGTGCTGTTTTTAAAACTGTGGTATGAACTTTTGTATTAATTACATGTAAGCGTTATTTGGACTGAGGTTTTTGTAATACTGGGATTTTATATCTGAGAATTTTACAGAACTTAAATACTGTAATGTTTTTCGGTTTATTAAACTAAAATTTCCCACAATCACTTCAGTGTTCAATGTGACCTCTGAAATTCGGTCTAAACTCCTAGGCTGGGTATTGGGGTGTTACATTTTTACTTCCTAACCTCCTATCTATTACCTAATTACAGATCTAGATCTCTAATTTTAGCTCAATTTCATTAATTAAAACTTTTTGAAAAATCATTATTCTTCTCTACTTTCATAAAAGAAACCGTTTAATTCATGAAATCACTTTAAGATTTTATTAAATTGGATTTGTAAAAATTTTAAACTTGTCAAAATATGTTGAAAATTGTTTTAATATTATCGCTTAGCTCTTAAATACAAGGTCCACCATTTTTATGCAAAATAAAGCTTTAAAACTATAGATCTTAAATTTTCTTTGTTAGATCTATAAAGATCCGAATTGAAAACACCTAATAAATGTTTAATACATAAGAAAAAAATAGATTTACCTTTAGTTCAAATACCTCCATGAATTTGTGCTAATCTTTGCAAAATCGAGCTAAGATTAAGTAAGAAATTGGTGAATAAAGAGTGATTTTCTTACAAAATTGAAGGAGTATAGGGTGTTTGGATGCCAAGAAAATCAAAAAGGATGAAGAAAATTTGAGAGAAAAACTACCAATTAGATCTAATAGATTTTTAAAAATGAAGAAGGCTTGGAGGGAAAATAGGGACGGTGGGTGGCTTGATATAGTCTACTAGATTTCAAAATTTGAGTTATTTACCCTCTAAGCCCCCTCCTAATCTCCGTTGTTCTAATAGCTCACTTTTTAATTATTGGTCTTAGTTTACACATTTGACTTCTAATTTAACAACTGTTCCAAATTAGTCCTTACCAACTTTTACTAATACCTCGATTATTAATACCATTATTTATTTATTTATTTATTATTAAATACTTAGTCTTTGAGTTGTGTATCGCCCTCCTTTTTTCCTCTCCCATCAACCATTTCTTTCTTTCTTCTTCTTATTCACTACACACGTCTTCTCTCTTTTAAGTTTGTAGATTTATTTTTTGGGTATCTTTGTTGTCTTCACAAGTTGTGATGGACAAATGGCGGTGCCTGCTGTTGGCTAAAACTTCACCGGCCACTAGTAGTTTATATTGGAAAGTAAGTGGCTCTTCGAAAACTTCTTAATTTGTTTCTGGTTTGAGAGTATTTCAGGATAATAAATGATTTCACATGTCGATTTGGACCCGTGTTGTCTTAAGTTTTATATGTTTTTTGTTTTTTTTTTTCCATTTTTTAATAAGTCTTCAGTTTTAGAAGTTTTTATCTGCTCTTGTAGCACATTTTTTAGTCTTACTTATGGATGTAATTTTAGTTTTACAAGTAATTTTATGGATGATTTTGTTGTTGTCCTCTCCAGTTTGGTGAATACTCGATTCTTTTGTCGATTTTTGCTCACCGCTTTGGACCATCCGGGGCTAATTTCATTATCGTATTAAGTGCTTGCAATCACTCCAGATATGTCGTACTTGAGTTGTGACAAAGCCAATTGTCAACGAGTCATAATGTTCTATTGATGTTGAGGCCAAAGCTTTTGTTGTGTTGATGAAGTTTGTCCTTCACCATTTACAATGAGTGTTTGCTATTTTTTTTCTCTCTGAATTGTATGGTTCAAGAATGAATTAACCATTCAAAAAAAATATATTATTAAATACTTAATTATTTTAATTTCTACTACACTAAACTCGAATTTTCTCTCGAACTTCTGATTTAATTATTTGATTCTACTAACTCGATTTTCGGTGTGTGACATTAGGATGCAGGCTCGACATCCAGAAAGTCTCAGCTCGAAATTTTTTTATTATTAAAGTATTTAGGTTTACTATCCACATTTTTTGTTACTCAAAGATTGTACTGTTTTGTTTTTGAATTGTGGCATGTGATTTTGGTTTTGGGATTTATTTAGCATGCATGACATTTAATTTGATTATAATATGTTGAACTATGAATAATAATTAATATAACTTTTATTAAGACTAAGTTAGATAACTCTTTTCCACTACATGACTAAGTAAATGAGATTTAATAAACATATAAATTGAAAACCACTTTTTACAAAGTTAATCATTAAAATCAACTAGTTTTTGAAAGATATTGTACCTTTTGGAAACACACTAAGTTTTCTACTAAAATTAAGCAAAAGTTTTAAATTGGTTGTTTATAAAACTCTGTTAGTTTACTGGGTCATTTTGGTGCTCAATGTAATTTTCTGAATTCGAGTTTCATGTCTAGACCGGTTTGGGGAGGTTACAATAGTAATTACACCCACTTGTAGTTACAAAAATTTATTATTCTCTACATGTGTTTGACTGATAGATTATAATTACATCGTAATTTCTTATGTCATACTTAATAGTATAAATTGTAATTATACAACTATATAATTTCAAATTCTAAAAATATATTAATTATTATAAAAATTATTAACAATACTTAATAAGAAAATCTCAAAACAAATAATAAAACATAAAATTAAATTATCGTATATAATGTGCTAGTCCCCCCAAAAAAAAAAAAAGAAGAAGAAAGATACAATAAGAATACTAATAAAATTAACAAGAAAAATAAGTATCATATGCAATTTTATCTAATTACTTTATCATTTCATATTTGTTTAGTTATTCAATTATTCTCTAACATTAAACATGTTCTTCTTATCAGCACCGATTTTTCATTGATCAAGTATAAATAATTAATAATAAATACTATGTAATTGTTTATATTTTGTATAAACAATTTATAATAAATGTTGTTTATTTAGTTAATTATTTAGGAGGTCAAAATTTATAGAAAATTATCTCTTATTAATAAAATTCACATTTTTAAACGAAATTAGAAAAAATAAAATATAAGTATATTTTAAAAAATAAAAAATATATTTTTAAAATTAAAATATTATTATTATATAAAAATAATTTATATGTTTGATATAATATTTAAAATTTAGTACATAATATAATTAGATTTTTTAATAAATATAAATATTAAATTATGAAAGTTATTCTACAATCTTATCCTTATTTTTTAAGCATTTCACCTTATTCTAAATTAAATAAAAAGTTATATGCAAATTTTTTATAAAATAATATAATATTAAAATAAATAAAATAAAAAATTGAATTAATTAAAAATATTGTAATTGCATGACTATATATTTAAAAAATTAATAACAAAAAATTTTAAAACTCAACATAGCTGAATTACATGCATAATTCCTTAAATTCTCTACTCAATTTATTGTGTTGTTCTAATTACACTAAATTTAATGGAATCAACTAATTACAAAGTTTACCAAACATTGTATATATGTATAATTATAAGTAATTAGATCCAAACTCGATATTTAAAATGTGAGACAATTTTTTTGTCACTCACATAATGGATAATCTAGTATTATTTAAAATATTCTTTTTCATTCATATGATTAAATTAATAAAAATAAATCATTTCAAAAAAAATGATAGAAAATATGAGAAAAATGTGACAAAAATATTTGGAAGATTATTTATCTTGTATTATTTTAACTTATAAAGGGCATAATAAAATAATAAATTTCCATTTTGTGTCCACTCAATTGTTTTTCAATTTTACAACAAATGGGCAAGAAGAGTACTTTTTCTTCAAAATTTTTTAAATTCATGCTTTTATATATCATAGATAAATTAAATGATTATATACATATGGGTAATTATGTGATATAATTATATTTTAAAAATAAAATATATATCCTAAAGTTGAAATATTAGTATTGTATAAAATTAAAATTTAAAACACAAAATAATGTACGAGTATGTTTTGAAAGTTATAAAGTAATTGGATTTGAGTCTAAGTGTTTGTAATTACCCGCTTAATTATCTAATTCTCATCTTGCCCTAAGTATTGAGAGTATAATTGAGGTGCTTCAGTTACACTTAATTCAGTGAAACTCGCTAATTATAATGGTTATCCAAACATACAACAGATATGTAATTACAAGCAATTATACCAAAATCAATTACAAGTGGCTTACCAAACATGTCATTGATGTTTCAATATATCATTTCAACCAAAGTCTCATTTAGATTTAATATCGTTTTTTATAAATATATTTATTATATAATTTTTTTCATCCACGTCTTGGGTGTGTCATATTCTTACTTATATGATACCTTAGACTAGTATCACATGTTAATCAAATATCAACTTAGTTAAGTCAAAATTAAAAACCCAAATTAAAAAAAAAAAAAACCAAATATTAGTATAAAAGTATTTATTTATTTTAATATTAAAAATACCCTAAAATATGAACCATAAAACGAACATAAAGAATACCAAAAAAAATATTTATGTATTTTATATTTTTCTATAATATTAAAAAAGTTAACCATCTTTTTAAAAAAAAGCTACCATATTTATATTTTAAAAAACCATATTTTTAAAATAATTACTCCACCTACCCTAAAAACATAACTTCCACTCCAACATTTAAAAAAAAAAAAACCAATAAGTTTAAATTTTTTTTTATCTTTTTTTAGATTTTACATCACAAAGTATGTCACACCTCAAATAATATATGGTTAGAAATTAAAATTAAACAAGAAATGAGTCTTAAGTTTGATGGTTAAGTGTTAATTCCTCCCCTGGAGGTCTTAGGTTTAAGCCTCTTTTTCCTTATTTCATTTCTTTTAATTTTGGTCAAATCATAGGATATTTCCTATTGTCACCCCTAGGCTTTACAAACCCTAGGTATTTAACTCACTTCTTCCTAATTAGACTTTGCACCTTGCTTTTCTTTTCAATTCCTAATAGAATTTTGCCTTCCCATTTCTATTTCCTTTCTTTCTTTTTTTTTTCTTTTCCTCCTCTTTGCACCTTATTTTCATCCTATTGCTATTGATTATTTTGCTTTCCTGTATCAAATTATCCCTCGTTCAATCGTTTTCTATCGATTTTGAAATTGCCATCAATAGTATATGTATATTTGCCAAGAAACGATAAGTACACCCGTTTCGATGATTAGATCTCGTATTTCCATAATATTACTATCCGACGCTAATTTTTCATTTGATTAATCAATCTTCTATTGTTCTTGCCAAATCTTTGATAATCTTGTCAAAATCTTGATATCAATCGTTAATTGTGTGTATTTGTCGTTGAAGGACCGGATCTAGGTGAATCAGATCAAATTTGATCGTGGGAAGCATCAACTAGACCCGTGGTGAAAGGTGAATTACTGGTGATCGTATGTAGGTTTAGGGCCACACGGTCTCCCACACAGGTGGACCACACAACCATGTGCCCTTATAAATTGTAGGGTAGTTCGTCTTCCACACGGCCTCAACCTGTTACATGACTGGCCATATGACTGTGTCCTTCTTATAGGGTAAATTATTGTTTTCCATACAGTATTAGGCTATTACATGGCCATGTGACCCATGTTTTACAGTTTTACCCAAAAATTTGTGAATTATTCAATTTAGTCCTTATATAGTCCTTGAATTGTTTTTAGAGTTTTTATTCACTCAATTGAATCCCTGATATTATGTTTATTTTGGATCTATGATTAATGACTGAATTGCTACTGTTATATTGTTTGATATGTAAATATTACATGTCTACTACCACCGAAATTTTGATAAACTGTTATTGCTATTCATGTTTCTGCCCTACTGAGTACGTGTTAAGCATGTTTACTATTTTCTACACTGTTCTGTTACAAGCATATCATATTGCATTGCATGAGGTAGGACGATATGAATGAAGGAAGTAGTGTCAGTTTAATAATATGCAAACACTGGTGGTTCATCCATAACTTAATAACAATTTATCTGCAAACTTTTTATCTGAAAATACTGGTGGTTTACCCAAAACTTTTACTGGTAGTTTATTTCCAAATTAGTGGTGGTTTATCCACAACGTGATGTGTAGGGATGGATGAGTTCTAAGGAATTCTTATTGTGGTGTGTAGCGGAGTTGAGTAGGATCCTCTCTGATAAATTGAAATTGCATTGCCATTCATAAGCATGTTCATGCAAAACTATGAATCTTGAAATATTATACTAATGTGTTGATCTGAAAAATTGATGCTCTGCATTGCTATACAATTTTGGTTATTCTAATAATTATTATTTCGTATGCTTTTTCTATTGTTTTACACTGATTTTCTTGTGAAGAGACTCACACTGAGCTTATTAAGCTCACCCCACTTAATTTTCATCTTTACAGATAACCTATAAGGTTAGTACAAGGACATGGCATTTGGAGGGCTCGACTTGGATAATTTATTTTTATAAAAGTATTTTAGACATATTATTTTGTTATTCGGAAACTGTATTGTTTTATTTGAACTGTGGCATGGTACTAATGTTTTAGGTTTATTTTGGCATGCATGACATTATAGTTGTTTAGATTTTTGAAACTAGGATAATAAATTTATGATACATGAAATCTTGTTTTTAATTAAAACTATGTTAAATATCGCTTTTCTGCTACATTATTATGTGAATGAGATTTGAAAAACATATAAAATTAGAAATCAACTTTTGCAAAGTAATGATTAAAATCAACCGTTTTTCTACTAAAGTAAGCAAATGTTTTAAAAAGACTGTTTTATAAACTCCGATAGTTTTACTAGGCCACTCCGGTGGCCAATGTAGCCTTCAAAATTTAGTCGTAATGTCTATGCCGGGTTAGGGAGGTTACAAAGTAATTGTAAGAAAATGTAATTATTAAAATAGTAATTATACTCTATTATATACAATAAATTCTAATTTCTTAAACATGTTTGGTTGATAAAGTATAATTACATTTTAAATTCCTATGTCATGTTTGGTAGTAAAATTTGTTTCAAAGTGGTCATGTTTAATTAGTTGTGTAATTCCTCAAATTCTCTATTTAGTTATGTTCCAATTACACTCAACTTAGTGAACCCTATTATTTTTTAGTACTGCCAAACATGACACACATATATAATTAAAAACAATTACATCCAAATTCAATTATTGAGGAGAAAATTTTTGTCACCTACATAAAAGATAGTCTAGTATTATTTAATACAATTTTTCATCCACATAATAAATCATATTATATTACAGGATTTTAGACTTTTAGCTGACATGAAAATTTAATATTCTAATATGTGGCATAACTATTTGTTGACATGTGGCAACACAATTTTTATATACAATATTTTTTGTTTTTAAATTAAAAAATAATTCAGAATTATAATCCACATGTTTTAATTAATAGTAGATAATTTAAAATAATAATCACCAATTTTTGTTTTTAAATTAATAGAATATAATCCACCAAATTTACAATGAGTTTATCCTTTACATATAACCATTATTTTTAAAAACTCATAAGAAAATAACCCACCGTAAAAAAGAAATTAATATCACACATATACATGATAAGTAGACTTGTCTATGGATTGAGTCGTGTTCAGGCCAGGTTCTAATAAAATTCTAGGCTTGTTTGATAGGCTCGGGCTCAATTTCTGAAAAGTGGGCCTAAATTTTTACCTAAGCTTGGACCCGACTTGACCCGGCTCGTATTAAAATTTTTATATATTTTAAAATATCAACAATTACATGAAATATCCCACAAATTTAGGCTTCCAAGTGAAGTGATATTTTAACAATTATGCCTAAATTTAAATATATATATTTTAAATTTAAATAATTTTTTTTTTAACTTTGATTTCATGATATATTCTTATTATATCTGTATTTTTTATATAATGTATAAAATTATCTATAAACTCTTTTCAACCCTCAAATAGGAGGATAATATATGTAGACCCCAATTATTATCCGGGCCCAATACTGTTAACCAAATTAAAAAACCCAAAATCAGAAATTAATAAACCCCGAGGCCCAAAGTTAAATGAAGCCCAAATTTTGGCCCAAAATGCAATTGGAATAGAGTTAGGAAACCCTAGCAGTCAGCGCCGCATGCCCCAGCAGCCCTCTCCACGTCATGCGCAACAACACCAAGCCGCACGTCTCCAAATAGCTCCGTGTTTGGCGCCTCCACGTCGTTGTACCTGCGAAAGAAAAGGAAAAGCAGCAGCAACAAATAACTAGAGTTCTAGTCTTTGAGGGGAGCTTCGGGAAAAGGCTATAAAAAGCCAAGAATATTATTGTAAAAGAGACTTTTTTTTTTTACACGATTTAGAGAGAATATACACAGTTTACACAAGAAATCCAGAGAGCAGTGAATACGAATCAATAGTAAAGAAATCAAGAAAAGGTTTTCCCTTTCGTTCTCACTTTTTGAATCTGTTTTTTTTCTGTTTTTCTTATTCATTTTCAGAAATAAAAACTTTTTTTTTGAATTGATTTCATCGGTTTTTAAGGGAAAAATAAACAAGGTTTTTTTAAAAAAAGAGAAGTACAAAGGCCTTACCGGGCTTCCCTCGTTCGCCGCCTTCGATGCGTGCATGGGGGGCTTGCTACGGTTGCTGCAAGAAAAGAAGGGAAAGAAGCACAAACCCTAGAAAATAAATAGCAAATAAAAATGAGGAAGAAGACCCATCTGTTTTGAGGCCTTTGGGCAAATGAAATGAAGGGAAATTTTTGGGTGTTTTTTAGCTTTTAAAGCCTTTAAACAACGGTGCCGTTTGGTTGGGGATCCATGCACATTTACCCAGAATGGGTAAATTGCGCAATTAGTGAAACACCCCACACCCGGCCCACGAGCCTGAACCGGATCTGGTATGTTCCTTAAGAAAATCGGTTTTCAATGTCCTGATTAACTTAGAGAAAATTTGTGTAATTAAGAAAAATTCGTTTTGGGTTGGGCTTAAATTGGAATCCATTTAATAAATTTTGAAAATCCAACTTAAATAAGGTGACAAAATAATTTTAAAAGAAATAAATTTACTTAACTTTATTCAAAAAAAAAAATAATTTGTATCTTAATCAAATAAAATAAATGAAATAAAGAAAATCCAACTAGGCCTTATGGCCTTATTACATCATTCAAACCCAAAATAAAATTTAAAGTACTAAATTTAAATAGAGTCTAAATTCTAATAAATTCTTCAAGTGTTGCATGGCCACCTTTAGCTCCTGCCGACCCGGTCCATTACTGCTCATCACCTGAAAAGTAATTCCCCAACGGGGTGAGTCCACTGGACTCAATGTGTACACAGATGACTAATTTTCAACAAATCGAGGCATACAAGTCATATCAAGCATATTCAAATCAAATAATGATGCAACCCAAAACCCAAACCTATTTGTCCATCCGCTACACACCACCCGTACCAACTTTTGTACACGTGGGGACTACTAAGTCGACCCTCCATCCGCTACACACCATCGAAGGCGATCATTTGCGATCGGCGTGCTCATCGCCCACTTATGTTGTGTCATTAGACAATTGTATTCACTGGATGTAACCGAAGTTACCACTTTTCACTTTATGTGACCGTAGTCACCACTTTACGTTGGTGAGACCGTAGTCATCACCTTCACTTTCTTCCTCCACAAATATCCCGAATGCCCCAATTATTTCATAACATATTTCACATACTAAATTTTCATTCATGTTACTAATCACATGTTCAAAATATATCACATTCACAATCCTATCATAAGTAGGAAACGTGCACTGGTACTCCTTACCACATTTGTGGTGCTTAGCCACATTCACATACTTGTTACATATTTACATATCTAATGATTGCCATGCAATTTATTAAAAGTTAGTAAGAGTACACACCTTTTCCGCAATAGATTCCGTGAATTCCCAAGAGCGATCTACTGGGTCTAAATCTTTCACTCCTATATTCGGCCATTAATTAAAACATATAAATGACCCCTTTTATTCTAAAAAAAACCAAATCCTACTAGAAGTAGAATTTACTACCACTTACCTTGTTTTGCCGATTTGATTGCTAATCAAATCCCGAAGGTTTGTGTTCCTCCCTTGAAATCGGCTAACCACTATATTTCTCCATAGATTAGTTTTCGCTTTTGAAATAATGGAAAAATAATCCCAAATATTTAACAAGTTAGCCTTGGCGAATATCACTTACCTTATGATGGGATTCCAAATCAAGAGGATTCCTTTATAATCTGTCGAAATCCTATAACTTCGTGTTAGATTAAATCTAACTTTGAAAACGTGAATCATAATCTTTAACCAAATATTTATATTATAATCCTTACCTTAGATCCTTAGATTTCCCGAAAGATCCCCTTTTATGTTGTGGATGATTGCCCTCTTCCTTAGAATCCACAAAGATTCGACTTGACAAAGAGAAACGGAGAAGAAATAGAAGAGAAGGAGAGGGATTTTTGCTTAATGAAAATTTCTAATGAGAGGGGTTTTGCTTTGGGAGAATTTTGGCGAGAGGAAAAAGAAGTAAACCTGAGAGAGAGTAGCCCTCCTCCTTTCCTTTTATAGACAAAGTTATCACCAAAGAGTCCACTTACTTGGCCACCACTCCTCTTTTTGATAATATTATCTCTTTTATTTAAAAGATAAAAGCCTTTAATCCATCAATTATCTCCTCAATTATCTCCTTAGAAAATAATCCTTTATTTATCTCTTATTATTCACATATTTATGTGAATAAAACTCCTTTATTTATCTCTTATTATTCACATATTTATGCAAATAAAACTCTTCCTTTTCTAGAAACCCATGCCGTCCACCTCGAACCTTACTGGAAGCAAAAATTAAACTTATTTATTTGCTTCCCAAGTGACTCTCGAACCCAAGCCCAACAGCTCTTGCACATGGCGCCATTTCCATAGGCCCTAAGTGACACCTTCAGGCCATTTTTCCAAGCCTAATTGTGTGTCAAACTTCTCCAACTTTTTCTTTTAAGGCCCTCTAGCCCTTATTTCCTATTTTGAACTTTAAAATTTGACATTTCGGCATCATTTCTAAGTTTCCTAAAATTTTCGATCGACTCTGTTTACTTGCCATTTTCTTACATTTCCAAGTTTCCAGAAATGTTCATTTCCATTTCCCATTTCCATTTCCATGCATTTCTAGGTTTCCAAAAATGTTCACTTTCCTCTTTTAAACTTAACATTTTCAGGACATTTCCCTACATTTCCAAGACAAGACATTTCCTTACATTTCCTTGCATTTCCTTACATTTCCATACATTTCCTCACATTTCCTTACATTTCCTTACATTTCCATACATTTCCATACATTTCCACACATTTCCACACATTTCCATACACTTCCATACATTTCCATATATTTCCATACATTTTCTTATTTCTAGAATTCACATAACACATTCATAATTCATAAAACATGCCATTTTACCACATAGTTCCTTGTGTCATGCTTCACACGGAGTTTCTTTTAAAGCCTCATTTACCTAGCTCCCCTTTTTACTTAAAAACCAATAATTTTCCAAAGCTTTCTTCTTCCATCTTAAAATTCTAAAAACCCTTAATACACTTCCAACACTGCCAAAACCTACTAACTCATGAATTATGCACAAACGCATAACCCCTAATCTAGGATGTTACAATTAGTCCTCCGTTTTACGCTCTTGTTGATTCACGTCCTATTTCCATTTTTATTTTTTTTTAAATTTAGCCCAAATTTTCTGTTTTTGATTCGGTTTAACCCCTATTTTAATTTAGTTACAAATTAATTATTTTTAAATTATACTTATTATTTTAATATTGCTATGACCTTTATTACTACCTTTTTTTATCATATTATTATTCTTATTATTTTATTACTGTCACTATTTTGCTATACGTATTATTATTTTTAATATTATATGTTATTATTTTTTATTACCACATATATTATTATCACTATGTTTAATATTTTTTTTATTACTGTTAATATTATTAGTATCATTTTTTATTTTCTTTACTTTTCTTACATACATTAATATTATAATTGTATTTATTATATGTTATTATTATCTTTGTCTTATTATTTTTTCTTATATTATTACTATTATTTTATTGTCAACACTATTTTTCATTTTGTTTTTAGTAGTAGCATTATTATTTTTACTTTTTAGTAATATTTATTTTCGTTATTGTTTCTTTCCCATTTATTATTATTATCACTATTCTTGTTACTCCTATATTTTTCCCCTTCACCATTATTATTTATTCATTGATGTTTTATTATTATTTTTTATATTTATCTTCGAAATTATCATATAGCATTTATTTACATGGATTCACCATCAGCCTTCTAATGATTATGTTCTATCATTTCTTTATTCTTGATTCTTATTATTTTATGTAAATTGGTGATTTTGGAACGTATTTATATTTTGGCTTTTATTTGCGTTTTTTTGCCAAATTCATAAAAAGTTTTTTATAAAGGCAATATTTAGTGTTTGGAAATTGAAAGATCGTGCCCAATCGTCTTTGGGTTTCTATTTTTCGCTTAAATCTAGATCACTAAATATCCTTTAAAGATTTCAATCATATTTTTTTGAAAATAAGGCAATATTTCGTGTTTGGAAGTTCGAGAAATTCGTGCCCAATCGTGCTGGGTTTCAATTTTCTGTTCATCTAAACAACTAGATATCCTTCACAGATTTTTTTTTATCGTATTTCTTAAATAAAGGTAATATTTCATGATTGGAAATTCAATGAATCGTACCCAATCGTGCTGGGTTTCGGTTTTTAGTTTAGCCAAATAGTGAAATACCCTTTTCAAATTGCAATACATGTATTTTGGAAATCATGAAATGATCTTGGTATCGAGGGTTTGAAGCATCGTGTCCTATCGTGCTGAATGTGGTATTTCAACTTTTCGGAACAAGAGAGTTTCGATATCCAATGCGAGTCATGAAAACATTTTTTTCCATATTTTAAAATATTTTCTAATTTTCGATATTAAGGACATTAACCAATCAATATGGTACCAATTTTGGGCGTTGTGAGGGTGCTAATCCTTCCTCGTGCGTAACCGACTCCCGAGCCCGTTTTCTTAAAATTCGTAGACCAAAATATTTTCTAAAGTGACCCAATCACACTTTAAAAAAAAAGATTGGTGGCGACTCCATCTTTTTAAAGTCGGCCCGTTTTTCCAAACAAAAAATGATTTCGACAATATGTTTTTGCACACTCGAATCTACGTTCTCCTATACTAATAATAATATTAATCGCATTTAAATAATTTTTTTATAATATACGTGATAGGTTAAGAAATTCACAATTCAAAATACTTTATTTTTTAAACATATTTTGTTTGAAGATTTGGATTTGGGTTTCAATTTGAAATCCCTGCATTACTATTGTAGTCAATTACGACATTATCAATTAATTGCTAAATCACAACAATATTAAGTAAATGATAATTTTCAAACGAATTTTAACATATAATTAAGCAAATACGATGACAATTTTCAAAAAATTTTAAAATCTAAATATATGGAAACATGAATAATTTTACAAGTTTTACCTTATCCAGAAATTTTGAAATATATTTCTATAAAACGTTATTTAATATATATAAAATAATATCTTAAATAAAAAATTAAAGAATTTTATAAAATTTTTGTTTGATAAATATCTATATATTCCAGTTAATCCATTTAAAATTTAAATACTATGTTCAAAAACAATTTAAAAATTTAAAAATTTATAAAAATTTAAAAATTTATAAAAATTTAAAATTGTTTTATAATTTTTTCAATTTTTTAAAAAGTTAATTAACATTATAGACGAGTAAAAAGCATACTTCTAAAACCATTTAATAAAGTAATTTAACTCTCTTAGAATTTTATAGTATTATTAATTAAAATGCTTGCACTATTTTATACTCTAAATTAAATTATATTAAAAAGTATGAACTTTTAAAATAACATAAAATTTATTAAAAAATAAATATGTTTTTAATCATAAATTTTCCAATAAGCTTTTTGAAAACATTTTTTTCGAAAAATATGTAAAAAAAATTCAAAAATGTTGAAGTTTCTTTTTTAATAATTTTACATGAATTTTTATTCTTGTTAAAATATGTTTGCAAACATATAGTACCTTTTAAATCTAAAATTTTAGCTAACAATTTTTTTTTTTAAATTTGAAATATGACTTTATCAACAATATTAAAACAATTTTTTTTTCAATTTTTTAAAAATAATTTGACTTACAATTTTATATAATAAGTGATTGTAAATTTTAAAATCATTTAAAAAAGTCTTTTTAAGTTTATAAATTTTTTTACAAATTATGTATTAATTTTGTAGGCTTATTATTAATAAAATGTTATAAATTTATGAAAATTTTAAGAAATAATTAAATGTAATTTAATTGATACATACAATTACCGGAATAGGCTATTTTCCCTAAAAGCGAGTCCACAAGGGAGCGTTTTGTCTTAGTCAGCACAAAACGCTCCCTTGAGGGCGCGCTTTGTGCTGACGTGGACAAAACGCTCCCCCAGGGACGCTTTTTGCCCGTTATTTCCATTTGGGTTTTCAGCTTGTTTTAGGGTTAGGGTTAGGGTTAGGGCTTTGAGATTAGGGTTAGGGTTTAGGGTTTTTCGAGAAAAATTAATGAAATTAGGATTTAGGGTTAATTAATTGAAATAATTTTGTGTTTAAGGTTTTGGGAAAAATATATTAGCAATATAATTTTTTTTTTTTGTTTTTTTTCAATAGTATCTGATAAAATAATTTTGAGAAGACGTTTCTGAACAAATATTGACCAAAACGCTTTAAAAGCAGATGCACTTTGTCAAGAAGAAGTACTTTGAAAAAGCTCCCACGTGGACACTCTTTTGCTACTGAGTAGTTCCTGAAAAGATAATTTTGAGAAGACGTTTCTGAACAAATAGTGACCAAAACGCTTCAAGCAGGATGCACTGTCAGCAAGAGTACTGAAAAAAGCTCCCACGTGGACGCTCTTTTGCTACAGTAGTTCCTGAAAAGATAATTTTTAGAAGACGTTTCTGAACAAATAGTGATCAAAACGCTTCAAGCAGGATGCACTGTTAGCAAGAGTACTGAAAAAAGCTCCCACGTGGACACTCTTTTGCTACAGTAGTTCCTAAAAAGATAATTTTTAGACGACGTTTCTGAACAAATAGTGATCAAAACACTTCAAGCAGGATGCACTGTCAGCAAGAGTACTGACAAAAGCTCCCACATGGACGCTCTTTTGCTACAGCAATTCCTATTTGGCCTTAGACAATAAATGAGCCAAATTTCATTCTCAAGTTGCATAATAGAAATTGAGGCAAAAGTATAATAGAAACTGAAGATGAGTGAATGTATTAGTGCTGTTATTTACTATGATAGTGAGGTTCGTGACACCGAGAACAATGTTATTTTTTTATTGGAGAACACAACGCAACTGGTTTTTAACCAGAACATAGATTCGATAGAACTTCGTAAAAGAATTAGACATAAAATCTTCGGAACGACGCCAGTGAAAGTTCTATCTATTAAGTATAGATTTTGTGCTTCGGTTGATCCCGTGAGATATGACTCATTCGACATCAAAGGTCCTCGGAGCTTGGAGGCAATGGTGAAGACCCATCTTGCTAGTGGATCACCCTATCTTGAGGTATATGTACAATTTCCTCTTACCGCAAGACTTGGATAGCTAAGCAGAAGGCGTTGGAAAAGTTGCATGGTTGGTGGGACGCTTCATATAATAAAGTGTGGCAGTGGTGTCAGGTGTTGGAGAGATATGTCCCAGGCTGCATAACGACATTGAAACGGCACCTGCGTACTACAACGATCGATTGCTTCGTGGATGCCAAGTGTTCAAGCGTCTGTTCTGGTCCTTTAAGCAATGCCGAGACGCATTTCTATACTGTAAGCCATTGGTACAAATTGACGGTACCTTTATGTATGGTAGATAACGAATCGGTTATTGCTAGCTGTGACACAAGATGGCAGTGGGAGAATCCTTCCAATTGCGTTTGCAATAACATCGGGGGAGTCAGTTGATAACTGAGATTTCTTTCTATCTAGGTTAATGACAAACCATAGTTTACACATATTTTAACCCCATGCTTGGCTTAATTTTGGATGATTTCCGATTGAATTTGATGAGTTCAATGCTCCTAATCTCTTAATTTCATGTTTTATACTCAGGAGAGCTTAGGGAGTCGAAAAGAACGAGAAACAGGCCAAAAAGGGACAAAATGGGCCTACACGACCTGGAGCACGGCCGTGTGTAGTGAGCCAGATCAAACACGACCTGGGCTATCGACCATTGGCGTGTTCCTGTCAAAATAAGGATGAATTATATTCGGAATAGGATACTTGTGGACCAAGAAAGGTATCTCGAAGCCTATATAAACACCCTAGGGGGCAACCTAAAAGGGGAGTTCGACAGGACGTCGAATAGACGCCGAGTAGAAGGAGAAAATACTCTAAGACAGCCGTCGGGAATAGCTTAGGAGAAAGATCTCCATTAAGACTGAGGATCTCCCATCAAGTTCCTTAGGAGTTTTTGGGTTTTCTTATGTTTTGTTGTTTTTCCTCTTTTATGATGTTTCCCTCGTTTAGTATGAATACCTAAGGGGATGAAACCTAAGACAGATCTTATTATTATTTGATTTATGAGATAAATATTTATGCTTATTCTTAATTGTGAGTTCTTATTCTTGTTTTGATAATTCAGGTTATTGATTCAAGTCGAATGTGCTTATTCAGTGGAGCAAAAGTCCCTGTCTAAGAGTAGATCAACACAATTAAGCGGAGTTGATTGCAACCCTAGAGATAGGGCAACGAAAATCTGTCGGATTATGGTCAAACCTAATAAGGGAATCCATAGGTCGAGTTAATGCGACAATAGGAGTTTTAATTAGAAAAAGATTTCAATTAATCAACCTAAAGTCAGTTGTTAGTAGCCTCGAAAGAGGTATTAATATAAATCAAGGATTTTTACGGATTAAGCCAAGTGAATAAATCGCATGAATCAAAAGTAATAAGTGAAGTCTAGGTGGATTCTTCCTTAGGTATTGCCTATCTCATAAAAGTTGTCCAAAAGTATTTTCCTAATTTACTCTCTGTTGCGTTCATAGTTAGTTAGTTAATTTTAGATTAAAAACCAAATTCCTTTAATTATTAGGCTAGATAATAAAAAGATAGTTAACACTAGTACTCTTGGTCCTTGAGGATACGATATTCCAGACTCATCACAGCTATACTACAGTTCGATAGGTGCACTTGCCTTTATCGAAATAATAGTTAGTTTCGAGCTCCATCAAGTTTTTGGCACCGTTGCCGGGGACTAAGATATTAGGAACTCTAAATTTTTATTACTTTAGCCATTCTTATTCTTATTTTCAATTTATTTTTGTTTCTAGTTTACTAACTTTTCATCTTCTTTGCTTCTGGCAGGAACTTTTTGTTTATGACTAGAAGAAACCCGTCAAGACCATTAGTTTTTGACAGTGAAATTGAAAGTACAGTTCACAGAAACTGCAGAGAAAAAAGGCGAAGCCTTCAATACATAGAAGAAGAGCAAGAGGACGATACAAACACTACCGAAGAGATGGCTGATAACAATCCACTACCTCCTGTGGTTGCAGCAAACCCGGTGAATCAAAATCATGCTTCTCGTACTATGTATGATTATGCTAAACCTAATTTAACAAGAACTGAATCAAGTATTGTTAGACCTGCTATTGCTGCAAATAATTTTGAACTGAAACCTAACACTATACAGATGATTCAACAATTTGTTCAGTTTGATGATTTGCAGGATGAGGATCCGAACAATCACTTAGCAAATTTTCTTAAGTTTTGCGACACTTTCAAAATTAATGGCGTTTCTAATGATGTCATTCGTCTTCAGTTGTTTCCCTTTTTCTTGAGGAACAAAGCGAAACAGTGGTTGAACTCATTACCACGAGGATCAATCACTACATGGGAACAAATGATCGAAAAATTTTTGTTAAAATATTTTCCTCTGGCTAAAACGACTAAGTTGAGGAATGATACCTCTTCTTTTGTGCAGATGGATCTAGAGACACTATACGATGCATGAGAGAGATACAAGGATCTATTAAGAAGGTGCCTTCACCATGGGTTACCCTTGTGGCTACAGGTTCAAACCTTTTACAACGGTGTGAACCCCTCAACTAGGAAATTGATTGATTCAGCCGCCGGTGGAACCCTGAATAACAAGTCCCCTGAAGCGGCTTATGAGTTTATAGAGGAGATGTCACTGAATAACTATTAGTGGCAAGTCACGAGGACAAAGCCAACAAAAGCCTCCAATGTTTTCAACCTCGACGCAGTTACCATGCTATCAAACTAGATAGAGCTTTTACATAAAAAGATTGATGGTTTGTGTGGTTCTTCGCAGGTACAGCCGATTATGCAGTATGATACAAATGGAGGAGGGATGAACAATACAGAATATCCATCTTACAAACCTGGCATAGAAAGCGAACAGATGAACTATATGGGTAATAATTCTAGACCTCAGAATAACCCTTATAGTAACACTTATAATCCAGGTTGGAAGAACCACCCCAACTTCTCATGGGGTGGCCAAGGAAATCAGAGACAATAACCCCTGTCAGGCTTCCAATAGCAACCCTACCCACAAGAGAAGAAGCCGAACCTTGAGGAGATGCTAACAAAATCGCGGTGTCAGAAACCCGTTTCCAAAACACCAAAACAACACTCAAAAATCAAGAAGCATCGATTCAAGGGATTAAGAACCAATTAGGACAACTTGCTAAGATCATATCTGAACGACCACAAGGAAGCTTGCCAAGTAATACTAAAACTAACCGAAAGGAGCAACTTCAAGCCATAACTGCTCACGATAGTGAAATGTTAGATGAACCAGAATTAAGGCAAGAGAATGTGGTAGAGGAAGGTAAGGTTAAGGTAAGTCATGATAAACCAAAACAGGTAATTACAAAGTACCAACCTCGTGTGACATACCCCAATGCGATGAAGACAGACTACACAGATGAACAATTCGATAAATTTCTTAAACTTCTAAAGAAATTACATAGTAACTTACCGTTTCTTGAAGCTCTTTCGCAGATGCTAGATTCAAGGAAATTTTTAAAAGAGCTTTTGACAAACAAACGGAAGTTAGACGAGGCGTCGCATGTTGAACTAAACGCAATGTGTTCAGCAATTTTGCAAAATAAACTACCACGAAAAGTAAAAGATCCAGGGAGTTTTACAATTCCGTGCTTAATTGGTAGTTTATCTGTTGATAACGCTTTAGTTGATTTAGGGGCAAGCATAAATGTCATACCTTATAAAATGTTTAAACAGCTAGGTCTAGGGAAACCCAAACAAACTAGGATGAGCATTCAATTAGCTGATAAAACTATTAGAATTCCTATGGGTATAATCAAAGATATACTAGTAAAAATTGATAAATTCATATTCCAGTAGACTTTGTCATTTTAGACATGGTGAGGATAATAATATTCCTTTGATTTTAGGAAGACTCTTTTTAGCAACTGCTAAAACTAAAATTGATGTTGGTACAGGGGAACTCATACTTCGTGTAGGTGACGAAACGATCACTCTTTAAACTCTTGACTAGGCTAGGACATCGAGTAATCAAGGTGAAAACATAAACTCTACTAATGACCATTTGGTTCAACCTTCTCTACAGGAAACACCATGAAATTACACAACTGAGCCAGATCCTAGACCTCGTGCCAACAAGGAAATAACTCATGAGGAACAAAGGCTTCAGATCGATGAACTAGACGAGTGGAAGACACATTTTAAGGAGAAACTAGGAACACATGAAGCAAAACTGAGGCAACTCTATGACAAACTTAAAGATGAGCCAAACCAATTTAAGATCGAAGATCAAGTATTGTTGGATAAAATAGACCCTCAGATCGCCATTTCAGACCTTGATACAAACGAAAATATCCCTTTCACGGTACTGAATATCTTTCCATACGGAACAGTCGAGGTAACTAATCCTAAGTTCGGCACTTTTAAGGTAAACACTACTCGACTCGAAGTATATAGTGATCATAGAACTAATAGCAGGGGAGACGAGTTTCACTCCTAAACCACCATGAATGTGCGAATGAGAGAAAATTCTAGCTTAAGACTTTAAACGAGCACTTTTCGGGAGGCAACCTGAGTATTAATCTCACTAACATTCATATTTTTGAGTTTGGCATCTAACTAAGAACTAACCAAATTAATAAAGTGCAGTTTTCCCTACCACACGGCCTTGCACACGGATGTGGCTGTGGCCGTGTGGACACCACGGATTTGCACACCGGCGTGGCAGATATCATACTAACCAAGGACGAAAAATCCCTAAAACCACAGACGATGATAAATGCCACGGCCGTGCGATACAGCCGTGGTCGACACTAATTTATCAACATGGGCGTGGCGACCTTTACATGGGTGTGGGAGAAACGAACAATACACCACACGGCCGTGCGATACGGTCGTTTGCCCTAACACACCCATTACACACGGGCGTGGGAAGCAACCAGGTTTCTGTTTCCTATTTAAAACCCCCTTTCTTCTCACTTTATTCCCAAATTCTTCCTCTCCCTAACCCTAACCACCACACCCCTTCCTCTTTCTTTCATCTTTCCCCCTTTCATGCTCTTTTTTCCCTTTCCCTCACTCTTTCTCTACCACCATCACCATGTTGAAGAAGTGAAAAGACCTTAGCACAGTCTCCCCGTACGAGACTGATCTACATAAGTTCATGCCGGCGACTTCATTTATCTGACAGGCCAATGACATTTGAGTCTATTTATTTTTTCTTTTTCTTTTCTCTTCTCCTTTATTTTCCTTCCCTTTATCTTTCTTGTCTTTCATTTATATTATTATATTTTGATTTCTTTGATTTAGGTTCAAAAGGCTGTTTGGGAATCACCACACCAAAACCCTAGTAACCACTGCCAGCTTCATCTATGCCCGACTTACCGTTTCTTTTCCTGAATCCATCCAAAATTCAGGAAGTTCACTTCTCTCCCTATCTTATGATATTATATATTGTAGATATCTATCTTTGTACATTGAGGACAATGTACATCTTAAGTGTGGGGAGGTGTCAACAATACTGAATTATATCTTGTTCTTAAAGTAACTGTCTCATATTTACTATTAGAATGACACTTCTATTGATTTATGATTTTCATTGATATGTTTCGGATTAAGTCATAGGTAATTGTGCATTGATGGTTTAAACTTTAAGATATTAGAGAATCAAGCATGATAAGTCTATTTTCAGAATTAAAATTTTTTAGGTTGTTTCCCTAATCTTAAATATTATCTTGAAATTTGAAATTTACAAGGTTGACATCAAAAACCATAATTTTTATGAGATCTTGAGCCTGTCAGAGCATATATTTTTCTTGCCCACTTTATTGATTATGAGTGTGTCAACATTGATCTGTTATTCTAGAACTTGCTTCTATTATACATGTCGAGACCACATTCTTGATTTGATATACCGAGATGATAAAGGCACCTAGGATTTAACCTATTTACTCCATAAAAATCCTACCTTCATAATTAACCCTTATTGAACCCCTTTGATCCTAATAAATCATTTTTCTTGACTCACCCACGGGAGGGGGCAGTCAATTCACTCAGTGGGCGAGCTTTCCCGGGTCGGAAGAGGTATTAACCCTAAAACCAAATTTTTACTTCCACTAATCTTTTGACGTCCCTTTTATTGAGAATTGAGTTGAACAGTTGCCTAACTATGACTTTTATTTCAGTGGTTAAGTTCTTTCTTATTATTGTAATACTTGTGCTAAAAAAAGAGAGAGTATATTCATCATTAGTTCTATGTTCTATGAGCTTAAACAGTTAAATTCCCATCTTTAGAAGAAGCTCGTGTTATTAATGTAATTATTCACTTTTAGTTCAGTGGTTCTAGTTAGATAACTTGTCTATTCAATCTCGATTCAAACCTTCTAATTCAGCCTATATCCACACCTTTAACCCAGGCCCCATTACAACCCTTTAAAGACCTTTTGATTTGTGTATCATCTCATTTTATAGTGGTGGAGATTTGATTTTCACGCAAGCCTATGGGATTAACTTTTCATGTTCGACTTTTTGAGTGCTTAATTTGAACCTTAAACACTTTTGAGTGAACCTTTAGTGAGGATGTCAATTCGTGTTGATTTTAAATTGGAGGTAATGATTTAAGTGCATGGGAACACCTATGTTTTTGAGCTATAAAAATTTATGACTTAGATTGTTTGAATCTTTAGGACTCTTTTAGTTAAATTATCAATGTATGAATTATCTATGAATTATGATGAAACATTATTGATAAGAATTATGAATTAAGGAAGTTAATTTTAATTGTGAGTTGAGAATTTTACTTGAGGACAAGCAAAGGCTTAAGTGTGAGGGTATTTGATAAACCATAGTTTACACATATTTTAACCCCGTGCATGGCTTAATTTTGGATAATTTCCTATTGAATTTGATGAATTCGATGCTCCTAATCTCTTAATTTCATGTTTTATACTCAGGAGAGCTTAAGGAGTCGAAAAGAACGAGAAACGGGCCAAAAAGGGACAAAATGGGCCTACACGGCCTGGACCACCGCACACGGGCGAACCGCACGGCCGTGTATGGCGAGCCGGATCAAACACGACCTAGGCTATCTACCATGGGCGTGTCCCTGCCAAAATAAGGATGAATTCTATTCGGAATAGGATACTTGTGGACTAAGAAAGGCATCTCGAAGCCTATATAAACACCCTAGGGGGTAACCTAAAAGGGGAGTTCGACAGGACGTCGAATAGACCGAGTTAATGCGACAATAGGGGTTTTAATTAGAAAGAGATTTCAATTAATCAAGCTAGAGTCAGTTGTTAGTAGCCTTGAGAGAGGTATTAATATAAATCAGGGATTTCTACGTATTAAGCCAAGTGAATAAATCGCATGAATCAAAAGTAATAAGTGAAGTCTAGGTGGATTCTTCCTTAGGTATTGCCTATCTCATAAAAGTTGTCCAAAAATATTTTCCCAATTTACTCTCTGTCGCGTTCATAGCTAGTTAGTTAATTTTAGATTAAAAACCAAATTCCCTTAATTATTAGGCTAGATAATAAAAAGATAGTTAATACTAGTACTCTTGGTTCTTGAGGATACGATATTCTGGACTTACCACAACTATACTACTGTTCGATAGGTGTGCTTGCCTTTATCGAAATAATAGTTAGTTTCGAGCTCTATCAGTTAAGGAGGCATGTCTACTCCCAACCTGGTATATGCATGATATTGGATCGAGGCCCTAGAATACTAGCTGCAATAGAGCGACAGGGAAGCCTGTGGCATCGCACAAACAATCGACATTGCCTAAGGCATGTTGCATCCAACTAATACGGGTAACATCGATCTACAAGTGAACGATGTCAAGTGACCAACATGGGTATGTAATCTCTATTAATTTAATTTCTTTTGTAATATTCAATTTATTCTTAATGGAAGAGTATTATGTAATATTCCCTATCAACTTATATTGGTAGGGTACGAGATCAATAAGGACCGTTTTCATGAGATGTTGGCGATTTTGCGCTCAGTTAACGAAGGAGGCGCAAACTACCTATGCAACATACCTTTTGAACAGTGGACACAAGCATACGACGACGGCCTACGATATGGTCATATGACCTCAAACCTAGATGAATGCATAAATTCTGCTCTAAAAGGAACTTGTCATTTGCCGATCACATCGGTTGTGCGAGAGACATATATTTGTTTAGCAGCACTATTTCCAAAACGAGCAGCGATTTATAAAGGCCAAATGCAGAGAGGCCATGTATGGTGTGCGAAGGTATTGCGAGAAATTAACAAGGTGAAGGCACGGGCCAACACCATACACACAGTGTGTCACGATCGCGACAACCTATGGTTTTGTGTGACGGAGTTTGACAGATCGAACCAAGGTATTCTGGGCGAGCAATATCGTGTACACTTGAGAAATAGGACCTGCGACTGTGGGATATTTGACGCACTTCGTCATCCATGCGCTCATGTAATTGCAGCTTGTTAGAATCTCCGTCTGGATCCTATGAGCTATATCGACGAAGTATACAAAATAAAATACATGTACAATGTGTGGAGACACGTATTCCTACTAGTCCCAGATGAACGTAAGTGGTCGTCTGTATCGCTTGCTCCGTTTAAGCTTTTACTAGATAGAGAATTGAGTCGCAAACCAAAGGGTCGACCTTGCTCGACTAGAATACGCAACAATATGGATATCCGAGAAACAACCAACCAACGGAAGTTATGCGGATTGTGTAGGAACCCAGGCCATACATCTCGCTCATGTCCAAATCGGAATAGTTGATAGTCCCCTTATCATTTTTGTCTCTTGGTGGCTATGAAAATTATTTTAATTTCTTGATGAAAATGGTGAACTTTTGTAAAGGGACTAAGTTGCAAAACAAAAAAAAAGTTTTTCTTTTCTCTTCTCCTTACTCACGTTTGAAAGATGGAAGGATGAAGACTCTTCATCTTTCATTCCTTATTACTAAGTAAAAATTAATAAAATATAAATAAATATCAAATCAAAATATTACTAAACTAATATTTATCTATTTAATTAATCTAAAATATCACCATCATCATTATTCTTCAAAATTATCTTTCTTGCTAAATGACTATTTTGCCCCTTATGATCCTTCAAAATTCCTACATTCGATCAACACCCATCTTGATAAAATTACAATTTAACCCTTCATACTTTTTCACTTATTTAATTTAGTCTTAATTCAGCCATTTTTTCTTAGTTTCTAGATCATTCAACCCTTAAAATATTTACACTATTGGCCCTTCAATTTTTTCATATATACATTTTAACCCCATTAAATTTTGAATTTTTACTCTTGAGCCACAAAACTTTTCTCACATTTGTGATTTAGTTCTTACTTGAACCAATACAATTAGGATATTAAAAACAACTTTTATTTTATTAAAAGATATGAAAAATAAATTACAATTAAAATATTAAAAACAATTTTTATTTTATTAAATGTAACAATATAAAAAAGTTTGTAGAAATATATTAAAAATATAAAATATTAAAGATATTGCCTTATTAAAAAAATAGATTTTATTAAAAATATACAAAGTAAATTACAATTAGGATATTAAAAACAACTTTTATTCTATTAAAAATATAAAAAGTAAATTACAATTAAAAAATTAAAAACAAATTAAAAATATAAAAATTAAATTACAATTAAAATATTAAAAGCAACTTTTATTTTATTAAAAATATAAAAAGTAAATTACAAATAAAATATTAAAAACAACTTTTATTTTATTAAATGAGACAATATAAAAAAGTTTATACAAATATATTAAAAAATCAATGTTGGTGCCGGTCAGAATTAGTGCCACATGGGGGTGGTCGACGGTTACGCGCTAGATTCCTCCTTATTCCAGCAGCTTCCAGCGGGGGTTGTGGTTGCTTCGACAGGGATTCTGGTTCCTCCGGCAGGCGATCTGGTTGTGGGTATTGGGAGGATGACCCACCTTGATAAAATAATGAATGCGAAGGTGTTTGCATCACCCATGGCGGAGGTGTTTGAATCCCATAAGATGAAGGAGATTGGTAAAAAGAAGAGCTCCCCGACGGCGCCTCATGAAACGGCTGCCTTTATATCGGCGGTCCACTCGGACTAATCGGGAACAGAGATGAACCGGGCTATGCATTCCAACCTGCCATAAGACTGGGAAAAGGAAACATACAAGGGTTAAGATACATATAAGGGCTAGGATACGCACCTGGCATAATCTGAAAAGGCTGTGATGTGGGTGTCGTCGTCTAAAGTGTTGGGCTCGGTGACTGTGTGAGCACTGTTGATGGGCTCGGTGGTTATGTCGGCGCTGTTGATAGGCCCGTCCCATCATCCCTTCTCCTTGGATTTAAAGGGTCCGTCATTCCCTTTGTACTCGAAGTTACCGTCGCCTCTCCTCTTCTAATAATAAATACGGCTTGCCATGGATCTTAAACCATGGCATGTATTCTGGCATGCACGCTAACTCAGGAACGATGATCGGTTCTTGAGTAGGTATATAATCATACCGTTTTCCCACAATTCGATATATGCTGACCAAAATCTCGACCAATTCGTATGCAACTGTTGTAAGTCGACTTTGTGCTCATCATCGAGCACCTCAGGTACCACGGGAATCGGTTTTCAAAATCCAAATTGTTGCAAAACCCTATCTGACTGGTGCTCTCCACGGTGGCATAGTTGACCAATGGGACCTTTACATGCCAAATGTTCGGATTTTGAAAGAATTCGTCCAGAATTACTGCCTGAATTGCTGGATCCTCGTATGGTGTCCATTGAAACCATATGAACATGATAAAAATATTAGTTATATACATAATACTTAATACTAAATACGAAATGACTATTTATTAAGTATATATATTTTATTTAATACTTACTTGTGTTTCCAACCGTTGGTCTAATAGAAGCCGTATTTCTTCAAGCGAGGAAAGTATTCCAACATAACTCGCCGAATGGTTCCACCTAATTAAATAAATTCTTAACATACAATTATATTTTAAATCTACGTAATAATTATAAAATCTAATATTAAATTTACTTCGTTATGAGTGGGAATGTATATGGGTGGTCCACTTGAGGACGTAAAAATGGAAAGTGAAACTGTGCCCATGATTGCAGTAGTGATAGGCAACCTCCGATTTTGGCTTTATTCGGTCGCGTCGCCTCGCACATCTCCCGATACAATTTTGCTAGTACGGCAGACCCCCAACTCAATTCACCGGCTGCTCTAAAATCAACGAGTTTCAGCAGCCATCTAAGATGTATGAGGTTTCGTGACAAGTCCGGCATCAGATAGCCTCCAATCATCTCAAGAATGTATGCCTGAGCATATCGTATTCTTTCTAATTCAGTCGAATCATTATCCGGCTTCGGGAATGTGTCTAGTAACCAGCCCATCTCGATCCGACCTCTATTAATATCATCCGAAATAGCACCCAAAAGCTCGTAGCTTACGGATCCCCAATCACCAGAAGTTGCAGACCCGGTGACTACGTACCCATCCACCGGCAATCCCAATTGCAACTACACGTCTTCTAGAGTGATAGTACACTCTTCGCATGGAAGATGGAAAGTGTGCGTCTCGGGTCTCCACCTCTCTATCAACGCACTGATTAGTTTCGGGTCCAACTTGCACCCCCAGCCTATCGTGGCCATGTGCCAAAAACCCGCTTCCCGCAGGAAATTCTCTATCAACGGCGATGGGGGACCGGGCATATTACGAATATAGCATTGCAACACCCGATCTACAGACTGTTATAAAAAATTATAAAATAAAAATTAATTAAAATTGCATAAATGAAAAAAATATTAAATAGTATTGAAAAATTAAAATTATAACTTACCATTGTCATTTGATCGACGAAGATGTGTTTATTATCGAGACGAATTAATTCTTAGGCCATTGCTAACACGATCAAATATATTTTTTATTTAAATAAAAATTAATTCAAAAAACTTTTAAACAGGGCTTTTTTGTAAAAATTAAAGGACTTTTGTGAAATTTGAGAGGAATTTGAGAGAAATTTAAGAGAAATTTAAGAGAAATTGTAGAGATTGTAAAAGGACTTTTGTGTGAAAAAATGAAAGGGGGGCTTTTATAGTTTTTTTTTGACCGTTGGAGGCCAAACGGTAAAAAAAAAAATAGTCGTTGGGGTATTTAACACGGGCAAAACGCTCCCTCAGGGAAGCGTTTTCCTGCCACATACCCTGACATCGCGCTGACGTGGACGCGCTTTTGGGGAAAATGGCCCATTTCGATAAATAATAAAATATTAGGTCCATTTCTGTAATTTTTTTAAAAAAGGTATTTATTGGTATATTGGTCATTAATATGTGCATTGAGCAGATAAATAAAATTAGTATTATACAAATTAGTAAAATTAAATCATTTTAAAAGTAACATGGTCGAAAAAATAGAAAAATGTGACTTAAAAATACATATTTGGAAGATTATTTATTATATTTAAGATATCATTTATTATTTTAACTTATAAAATGTATAAAAATAAAATAATAAACTTCATTATCAAAAAATAAATTAAAATAATAAATTTCTATTCTATCTCCTCTTAATTATTATTATTTTTTAAAATCCTATTAATTATTTTTCAATTCTAAAATTAATGGGTAAAAAAACTTTTTTTTCCTTCTCGCTTTTATTTTTATTTTTTATAAAAAAGAGATGAATATATGTTAATATTTGATGAATTGGTAATATATAATTTTATTTATTGTCAGTGAATATTGTTATGAAACTTAGGAAATGAGAAAATAATGAATCTTTGTATATCTATTGTTGTATAAGTGCTAGGTACCTAGGAACTATACATGGAAACAAAATTAGCCAAAATCTTAATTTGCATGATAGATTCATGCTATAATTGGATTTACATTAATAATACATATTCACATTAACATCCCCTCAAATTTAAGGTGGTGTTGTGGACAATAACTTGAGTTTGGAAACCAAGTCGTGAAATCTAATTGAAAGATGCATATTTGTGAAAACTTCTGCGATCTAAACTAATGAGGAGACATAAATAAGGTGTAGAGTACCCTTAGTAACATGATGTCGTACAAAATGACAGTCTGTCTTTATGTGTTTTGTATGTTCATGAAAAACATTATTACAAGTGATCTGTATTGCACTGCGATTATCACAATGCAAGACAGTAGCAGTAGGAGACGAGAGTCCCATATCTTCAAGTAGTCGGCATAGGCAAAGTAACTTCGAAGTGGCATTAGCAAGAGCACAATATTTGGATTCGGTGCTAGAGCGAGCAACAACAGTCTGTTTCTTACTTCGCCAAGAAATAAAGGAATCGTCTAAAAAGAAACAATAGCCAATGGTTGAGCGTCGGTCTGTAGGATCTCCTACCCAATTAGCATCGGAATATTCAAAAAGAACCAAGGAGGAGTGAGTAGAGAAATGAAGACCATAAAAAAGTGTACCCTTGACATATCAAAGAATATGAAGAACTGCTGAAAAATGAGGTTCTTTTTGGCAGAACTTCGTTAAGGTTCTTTTTAGTGTCCTCCTGATATTTTCTGAAAGCTTCTTTGCTGGATTGGCGTAAACTTTCCAGCTGTTTTGTGGCGTTCTTCCTGGGCTTTGAGTTTTTCCTCCCAAGTGAATTTTTTTTCCTTCAGCAGCTTGACTTCCTCTTTTAATTGTGCAAACTCTGTCTGTGCTTCCTTATATTTTCCCTTTAAAGCCATGACACGGGCATCGAGTCTTCCAATCAAGCCAATAGATTCTTGATGATCTTGGGGTAGTTCAGCCATAGAATTCTCGCTAGTTTTCACAAACTTTTCCAAATTTGCAATTTTAGCAATGTATTGATTACTGGCGTCTTCAAGGGCCCAACTCCAAAGTTCATGCTCTACAGATAAGGCTTGTGAAGACTTTGCCAAGAAGGAAAGAGGAGATAACATCAGGATTGGAAGAAAGGTATGAGGTAAGAGCCTCTTTTAACTACTGAGGCACTAAATTTTGTTGCTATTGAAAAATGAAACTCGGTGAGACAGAAGGTAGATTTGTCTTCAATAGGTCACGCCAAGGTAAAAATCATTCTACTTCACCAGAAGGAGCATCATGTTGTAGAATGCTGGGAGGAACTATTGATTGAATTAGAGGTATTGTATCTGTAGGATTCTCTGTCAGTGGAGGATCAAAAATATGAATTGGGGAGTCTGCTATGTGGGCGGGCTCCATTGATGGTGCTAGAATTTCAGGTAAAAAAGGAACTGGAGATATAGTGACCCGATAGTTAGGTAACTGGAAAATGTATTTTCGGGTCTCCCTTTTCATAAAACGGAATCGTAAATATTTTTAATAAATATTTACGAAATTTGTTGTATGGTTAATTAGGTTTTGGTTAGGTGAATTTGTTTAAAATTAAGAGTAATTAGGTAAAAAAAACTAGATTGCATATAGGTTAAAAGTTGAATTATAGAATAGAGAAACGTTAAGGGACTAAATTAGTAAATAAACCATATATATAACACTTGTATAGTAAAAAAATAAATACAAGTGTATGATAATTGTAAAATACATGTGTAAAAATATTATACATATACTTATAATAATTATATACATTTACTTATTATTTATGAAATTAATATGATATAATATTAATATAATAAAGTAAAATATAAAAGAAACAAAACAAAAAGAATGAAAAAGAAAACAGAATAGCAAACGAAACAAGGGAGAAAGGAAAGAAAAACAAAAAGGGAAAGAAAGAAAGAAAATTTAGGGTTTCAAGGTTCAAAGTTTGATTGGTAAGTCAATTTAGTCCATTTTCTTGTAATTTTTGAGTTTTTAGAATCCCAGAATAAAATACTACTTGATTTATGTTGAAATTTTAAAAGTTAATGGATTTTTAGATGTTGTTCATGTTGAATAAATTGAAGTATTAGAATTTGAATTGATAGAATTTCAAGTTAGAATTGAGAAAAGGATTGATCTGTAAAATAAAATATAGTTTTTTAATTAATAGGGGCTAAATTGAGAGAATTTCAAAATTAGGGTTTATAGTGAAATTTGAAAGTTGAAATTAGTTTAAAGTGTGATTTGAATGAAAATATGAAATTAGTTTTAAATAAAATAAAGTTAGTTTTGATTAATGGATTAAATTGAAATGTGAGCTAAGGTAAGAAATGATGAAAATATCATACCATACATGTTTATTTTTATTAAATAGCATAGGAAATTTATTTGATTGTTTTTTTTTTAACATATAAATGTTATATGTTTTATATGAAATTGAAGAGAAAGAAAAGAAAGGAGAGGACCTAATTGAAGAAAAAGGAAAAGAGAAGGTTAAGGAGTGAAGGAAGAAGAACATACATCATTTCAACCTTTTGTTGTAAGTACTACAAGATTTTCAAATTATCTTTATTTAAATGCTTATATTGTAGTATGAAATTACTTAGAATAGAAATGTACGTAAAATATATAATTAAATTTGTAAATAAAAAAATAATTAGATTATGGAATTATGAAATTTGTAAAGAAGATTATAGATGGATAATATGAGATGGAATATTGTTTGAACATTAAGTAATAATGTTGTGATAAAAGTATATATGTGAAAAAAAAGTGAGACATTTGTGAATTGTGAAATGGGAACTAAATCGTAATGATGGAGAAATGAGAAATCTTTTTCGAAATATTTATGTAAAATATTTAAATGTATGAAATTCAACTTTAATGCCCAAGTAGACGAAATTTAGAACTACTAGGATATTAGTGGCATGCCATTAAGGAACTTTAGCGCGTTCTCTAATAATTAGCACATTAGTGCCCTCTGACTATTAGCACATTAGTGCCTTCTGTTTAGCACTCTAGTGCTCTCTGTTTATTAGTGCATAATAATGCACCTCTGTATTTGTTCTGTATATCCGGTGTGTTCTATAAAGTCTACTTTGGGCTAAGAATATGAGTTGTGAATAAAAGTGAATCACCGATGTGTTAAGGTAAGTTTGATATCTTACATAAGAAAAAAGAAAGAAAGAAAGTTAAATTTTATTAAAGTAAGGCATAGTTGAAGAAACTTATATGTGAGTAAATATGTAATAATTGAATAAGTTTAAAATATTTTGTTATGATTATTTACCTATTTATTCTTGTAGTGCTTACTAAGCCTTCACCGACTTAACGCGTTTATTTTTAACGCATAGGTACAGTTAGACTAGAAGAGATAGAGTCGGGCTAGAAGATCTCTCATCTCATCACATTTTCAAGAGCTTCAAGAGTAGGTACCATATTTTGTTTTAAAATGGCATGTACATAGGTAGTCCAAATGTGTTTTTTTGTGTGTGTTAGGGACTAAAATGTAAACTCTTGAAATTCTACCTATTTTGGGTTACTTGAAGTATTTTGGTACCTATATGAAATGAATTAGTGAAATTATAAATATGATTACAAATGTGGTTGGTAAGTTATAATACTATGTATAAAAGTTTAAATTAAACAATATCTAGCCATAACCGTTTTGGCACCAAATGTAATAGTCTTATACCAAGTCCGTACGATTGGACCAGGTATAGGGGTGTTACAGGAGAGGTGTGAGTGATTGTAGTGGCAGCATTTTATTGGGGTCTACTTCGTGACAAAGGATGGCATTCATTACTCCAGGTCTCTTGAGTACTTTCCTCCAATGTAAGCCTCTTTTTAGTTTTCATTGCTCCTATTTTCCTTGCTTAAACATCGATAGCTTTATCCTTTGCTCAAGCTTCACCAAGAATGGTTGTAATGTCATGTTTTGAATTAAGAAGGGCACAATATGAGAATGCGAGGAAGACCCTGCACCATCAACATGAGAATTAGCCCAATTTGAAGAGGAAGTAGAAGTTGTATCAAGGTTAGTTAAAATATTCTAGTTGCATGGGCGAAGACCACATATGCTATAAAAGTAGAAAGAATGTTCTCTTATATGCCCTACTAATATCTGTGCTAATTCACATTTACGTTATAAGGCCAAGCCACAGAAGCAGAAGGCACATTGAAATCATCCAACTAAATTATAGAATTATTTGCCTGACAACTGTTTGGGCTTAAATCTTGTAGACAATATTGGAATACGTTTCTAACTAAAAAAACTTCCACCAAATCAAGTACAAGCCCACTTCTTAGTCGTTTGTACTATTTCAAGGCAATTTGAGAATCTAATGGCTAACACTGTACACAAATACTCTTTAGAGGAAGGGACCATCGTATAGGAAAACTGAAACCATATTCAAGTTTATAGATGACTCTTATGTACTTGTCTTTTCTTTGATGAAGATTTGAAATGCTGTTTTGGATTATAGGCTCATAGCCTAGGTATACGCTAAAATAGGCACTGCCAGCAGAAGTTTCTTGCCTTCTTACCTTTAGTTTGTAAAATTTCTGAAAAACTCCCAACTATCGTGGTTCATTGTGCATGCAACAATCAATAAAGAATGCCATCAGCGTCCACTAGGATAGGGTTGATATCTGCGCTAGTGCAATGTCATATTCATTAAGCGCCACACAAAAGAAAGGGTTAAGTGGTAGACGACCTCCAACAAAATCAAGGGTAAGATGAAACCTATGAAATTATCACTTAAACGACATCCTCGGGATCACTGAAAGTCATAAGCAGACTAAATTAATGAAACATCAGGTATTGGGTCCTGAACTAGTTTTTGAGACTAAGAACACAGTGAAAGTGATTCGTGATCGCCTGAAAGCAGCCTCCGGTAGACAGAAGTCTTATGCAGACTTGAAAAGAAAGGATATTGAATTTTCGATAGGTGATTAGGTGTTTCTGAAAGTGTCGCCTTGGAAGAAGGTTCTTCGATTTGGGCGTAAAGGCAAGTTAAGCCCGAGATTCATTGGGCCTTACAGTATCTTGAAACAGGTCAGACTTGTTGCTTATCGGTTGGATTTACTGCCAGAGCTGGATCAAATTCACGATGTGTTTCATGTCTCGATGCTGAGACTGTATCGGTTAGATCCATTGCATATTGTTACTATTGACGAGATCAAGTTACGACTGGACTTGATATTTGAAGAATAGCCTATCCAGATCTTGGAACGTGACGTTAAGATGTTGAGGAGGAAAACTATTCCTTTAGTGAAAGTTCAATGGCAGAACGTGGGAACTGGAAGAATCCATTCGATGACTGTATCCGTATCTGTTTCATTCAGGTAAAAATTTCAAGGCTGAAATTTCTTTTAGGGGGAGAGAGTTGTAACGCCCCAAACATTTAAAAATATAATTGTGAGAATTTGCGGTAATTAGATTTTTGTATCTATGGTTCTGTACTCTGCTTTTGTGTTTAAGGTCTGAAGTTCGAATTGCATTGCTAAAGTTTTGTTAGTTTAAAACAACCCTTATCCATGTGCTAGATGGTTAAGTGCAATTCTGGGTAGATCGGTGTCAAGAATGAGCCTGCTGGTTCACTGGTTAAGCATCTATCTGTATTCTGTCTAGTTCTGAGTTTGAATTCCATCGTACGCATTAGGGAATATTTTTTTTCAAATGCCAGAAGGGGTGGTGGTTAACTTAAAACATTCTATCGTTCTTTCATTTTTTCTTCTAAAACTTTAGTTCTTTGTTTCTCCTTTCTTCCTCTTTTATTTTTTTTCTTTTGGCAATTGATTGTTGTGTGAATTGTGAAGTCTGGTTGCCTGTAAGGTTGATTTCGCATAAGTTTCATTGCGACTTCTTTCCATTTGTGAATCCCGTTCTGTTAACATTTTTCTGTCAAAACGGGTCTTTGCTCATTTATTTGACTTCTGTTAAACCTTCGATTGGTGACTTTGTTTAGGCAAGGATATTTCAAAAGACGTTAATCTGCTGTATTAGTTTGATTTCTTCTGTTTTGTACGAGGTGAGTGTGCAAATTGGAATAGAATTGCACACTCACCTCGTACGAAATAGAAGAAATCAAACTAATACAGCAGATTAACGTCTTTTGAAATATCCTTGCCTAAACAAAGTCACCAATCGAATTGGAATAGAATTGCACACTCACCTCATACGAAATAGAAGAAATCAAACTAATACGGTGGATTAACGTCTTTTTCAATATCCTTGCCTAAACAAAGTAACCAACCAAAGGTTTAACATAATTCAAATAAATGAGCAAATACCTGTTTTGACAGAAAAAATATTAACAGAACGAGATTCACAAATGGAAAGAAGTTGAAATGAAACTTACGCGAAATCGACCTTATAGGCAACCAGACTTCACAATTCACACAACAATCTATTACCGAAAGAAGAAAAATAAAAGTGGGAAGAAAGGAGAAACAAAGAACTAAAGTTTTAGAAGAAAAAATAAAAGTAAGTTAACCACCACCCATTCCGGCATTTGCAAAAAAAAATATTCCCTAATGCATACGATGAGATTCGAATTTGGAACTAGACAAAATACAGATAGATGCTTAACTAGTGAACCAGCAGGATCATTTTTGACACTGATCTACCCAGAATTGCACTTAACCATCTATCACATGGATAAGGGTTGTTTTAAACTAACAAAACTTTAGCAACACAATTCGAACTTTCGACCTTAAACACAAAAGCAGAGCATAGAACTACAGATATAGAAATCTAATTACTGTAGATTCCCACAATTAGACTCTTAAATTTTTGGGGCGTTACAGTGCATACCTTGGAATCCTAAGTATTGGTGCATTTCATCTTGAGTCGTACTATAGTCGTACATTGGAGCCATTGCACATGATGGGGTTTATCAGGACCTTGGGGTTTGAATTTGATAGGACTTATGGGAATGTTATCTTGTTTACGCTAGCCTCAGCCCTTCCCTCTGGTGGTTATTCTAACCATTTTGTGTGAAATAAAATGAAAGGAAAGGAAAAAAGAAGGAAAATAAATGTTACCTCTGAGTATGATGAGGACTGAAGACGAAGATAGTAGAATAATTTAGCAGAAAAGAAATTAGGTTCCAGTTGATTCAGCAAAGTGTTTGAAAGGGTGTTTATCTATTTTATGGAGAAACAAAGTGTGTGAGAAGTTTAATTCATTGTAACTATTCAGGTTCTTTAATATAAATTCTACACCTGTCAAAGGGTAAGTTATATAATGTTTGAAATTACACAAGTAACCACTAAGTCTTGAATCCACCCATTTGAATCAAACTTTTGGTATTCTTGCTAGCATGTGATTTCTAAAGTTTATGCCTTTGGAAAGAAGTTTCTATGAGTAAGAAGGATAGTTCACCAATTAAAGGTATGCACCTAGCACGAACAGTTAGTTTTCAGTGTTGTAATAGAATTCTTCCAACTCAAAAAATTTTGGGGACAAAATTTTGTTAAAGGAATGGGAGTTTTCACATCCTAAGTCTGGCAGATCTGATATTAAGGCATATGGTAGTGAAATTATCTATTTGGCGAAGTGTCATTTGCCCATTTGCTTCTTTCGGGAAAATATGTGTGGGCGTATAGTAACCGCTATGTAAGTAGGTGAAGATCCTATTTCAAGTTACTCTTCTAGTTAAAAAGAAAAAGAAAAAATGTGTAAGCAAAAATGGAATTATAGTATGACTTACTATCAAATGTATAATGCACCTTGTTTTTCTACATATTGTGCTAGTTGGGTTGTAAAGTAACTTGTTTGGGAACAAACTAGATTGACTAGTCTAATATCTATTACGCAGGATTTTCATTTAATTTTCTCTCGAAATCTATAGATCATTAAGAAGGACAAATTCTGAATTAAGTGACACTTGTTAAGCTCCACTAAGTGGGGATGAGTTATATATATGTGTGAGAAGGTTTCTAAGAGAGGTTCTTTTTCGTTGAATACTACTCTCTAATTCTTTTCCTTAAATCTAATTGTATCTCTTCCTCATTAAGTTGGAAGCTAAGGTTCTTAGCTTAATCAATGGTCATTCCATCTCTTGGTAAGTTATTCAGCTCTGCATGTTAAGTTTTGAAAGAGTAAGTCTGTAAGAGTTATATGAACAGTAAGTTATAAGTACAAGGCCTTGCATGGGGGTTATCTACAATTGAGATGTTAGAAATTTGAATATATGAGGGTTGCGATAGTGAATATATGTTCTTTAGGAAGTTGTAGTTGTTAGTTCATGAAGGATGTTTGAGTTTGGAGTTTCGAGCTATCGTAGGTGAGTTTTAGGTGAGTCTCTATCATGACTTTTGCATGTAAACTATTTAAGTAAAAGTATATATAAAAATGATAATGACATCTCTGATAATTGGTAAGAGTATGAAGCAGAGTAAAGATGATATATGTGATATGATGATATGTATGAAGTTCTATTTGAATAGAATGTTGATTGGTGAGTATTAGGTAAAGTTTGATATAGGAATATACAGTTATGCATGAACAAATCTGAGTAAGTAAATTTTGGGAAAAATGTTCCTTATGATGCCTCTTGTAATAGCCCATTTTTCAGGGGTGTCGAAAATAATGGTTTCGGGACCACAAATCCAACGAGTGAGTTCAAAAATATTATTAATTAATATTCATTAGTCAAGTATAATATTATTGGAATTTTTATGTAATAAATTTTATTAATTGGCAGTATAGTTAAGTTCAAGTGGTGAATCTTTAAGTCAAGTGGTTTTAGAAAACGAGATATCAAGACCTCGTTTCTATAAACCAAGCTCGTAAATATTTAATAAAATATTTACGGAGTGTTATTAGGGTCATATTAAAATTTGATTAAGAAATTTTAATATTTAGATAGTTAATTTAGTAAAAATGACTAAATCGTAAAAAGTTACAAAAGTTAATTGCTATAGGTTTATTTGTATTAAATGGTTAGATAAGTATGAAATGAAGGTTTTATAATGCAATTAAACATTAAATGTTTCTAGTGGCCGGTTAGTTGATAGAAATATGCTTTTTTATATGTTAAAATATGTTTATTTTTTTATAATAATTAAATGTTATGATAAACAAAAGAAAAAAGAAAAGAAAACATGGTCATCTTCTTAAACTTTCTTCCCCAAACCCGATTCCTCCATGAAAAAGAAACCAAAGCTTCTGATCAAGCTATTCTCTCTTGCATGGTATGTATTTTTAAACCGTTTTTAGTAATTTTTATGTTTCTGAGATGTTGCAACTAAGTCTAGCTAGTCTGGGGTTAATTTGTAAAATTTTTAAAAGTCTAGGGACTTGTCATGAATAAGTTTGATGTGTTTTTGTTTTTAATTGATATATTATTAAAGTTGGTAGTTAAATATAAGTATTTTGTTAAGTGATTTTTGATGATTTTAATATTTAGGGATTAAATTGTTGAAATAGTAAAATTCAATGTAAATTATGTGAAATGAGGAAAAATATCGGTTTTTATAAGACTAAGGAAAAATTGGCTAGCATGAATTTTAATTAAAGTGGTTAAATTGCAAGTTTCAGATTTAGGGACTAAATTGCATAAAAGGTAAAATATTTAGGGTAATTTTGTAAATTTCCCATTGATAAGGGTTATACGTTGAATTAATTATATTAAGTTATTTGAATGGTTTAATTGAATGAAAATTATTATTTAGATCAAGAAACGAACCAAACGAATCTTTACCGAGAAAAAGCTAAAGTGTTAGATTAGTCATTGTTTTTACAAATGTTAACGTCGAGCTAAGTTTGTATAATGGTAAAATGGTTAATTTATAATTTGAATGAATGATTAGTTCGTGATATACTCTGTTTAATTATTTTTTAATATATACATGTTAATTAGTGATTTGGATTAATTTGTAATGTTTATTCAGTCGATGGATATTTGTGAAAAATGTGAGTTCTATGGATATATAATTGAAATTATATAAAGGGAAGAAGTTAAAGTTTTGATATATAAAAGTGTCCCGTTTGAACCTTAAGAATTCTTAGGATACAAATGACATGTCATTTGGGATTATACGATTTCGGGTGCTAGTCCTGGATGTCCTACCAATGTTTGAGGTCCTGCATTTGTTGCGGATTCTCCACAGTTCGTGTGAGGAGTATCGTGTAGCTAACATCCCGACCTACAACTCGTGTGAGCAGGTCCATTTCACAGATTGTGTGAGCATTATAGGGACAATTATAGTTACATGTAAAGGCACACTTTTTGTGAGCATTTCCCGAGTATTCGATGTTATTCTATTTGGTTCAATGGGCAATTAAGGTTTAAAACGAAAATGTACGTATATGAAATGAGCTATGTTATTGAGAATAATGAATGGAAAATGTAATATGTGTAATTCGATTGAAAAGGTAATAAATGGATTATGTGATGGATGATTTATATGTTGAAATCCTTTTCAAGAGATATGCCATGTTTCATTGGTTGATATGTTCTGAAATGTATTTGTTAACTATGTGAAGTGTTGTGGATAGGAAATGAAAGTATCCTTGTGATCTAATGAGCAATGTTTGAATGATTTAATCATTTTATGTTCGTTAAATTTAAGTTTCTTTTATACGAGTTTACTAAGCCCTAGTTGCTTATATAGTTGTTTTTCATTGTTATGTAGATCATTAGAAGCTCAATCAGTTGGAATTGCGTCTGAGCATGATTACACTATCCAATTATCATTTCAGTAGATTTTGGTTATTTTGGTTTAAGGTTATAAATGGCATGTAATAGGGCTTGATTTTAGTTTAGCAATTTGGTATGTTTGAGTGGTGCCAAGCTTATGTATGCATCAATGTTTATAGTTAATGGTGTAAATTGATAGGTTGTTGAATGCTTATGCATGCCTTGTAATGATAGGTAAACCATGGTTGAATGATATGTATATTTGAAAAGGTTTTGGTATATTTGATATGTGCTTAATTAATGAACTTGAGATGTTGGTTGGATTGAGTTTGATGTATGAATTGTGGTGGCTTTTGATGGCATATTGTTTAGGTTGATAGGATAGTTGATTTGGTATGTTTTGAAGTGTGTTTAATGGTGTTTTGGATGTATGGATGCATGTGGGATTGGTGTGTCTTGGTGTGCCAGATTTGATGCATGATTTGGCTTGTTTTGAGGCAACTTATGTAGCATACGACCATGTGACATTATTATTTTAGGTGCAGGTTTCACATGGTCTAAGACACGGTCGCGTGTCTCAAGTCAGTATGTAACACGATCTGGTATACGACTTATGACACGATCGTGTGACCAAACATTGAATGAACACACGGTGCGACACACGAACGTGTGGCCTTATTTCGAATACCCACATGGGCGGACGCTCGGTCGGGACATGGCTGTGTGTCTAGACTTCAAATATCCATATGGTCTGGGCTATGTCACACGGCTTGGCCACACGGCCGTGTGACCCATGTTGCCAAAATTTTCCGTTTTGTTTGAAATTGATCTCGAAAATTTCCCAAGCTATTTTTAGGGGACCGTAGGCTCGATTTAAGGCTTATAAGTTTATTTTTAGCATGATTAGATTCAATTATTAAATGTTAACTTTTAATTTATAAAATTATTTCTGTTGTGAAGTTAAATGTTCTACTTTGCTCAGTAATGCTCCGTAACCTTAATCTAGCAACGGAGATGGGTTAAGGGTGTTACACCTCTGGTAGGGCAAATATAATGCTAATTAGACCGATAGATCACGATACAAAAATAAGTGTAAGACCATGTGTTTGAGAGTCATGGCAATGTATGATATGAATATTCATGGTAAAGCCTTCGATAATATATAATCGAACTGGCAGATCATGGCATGAATTTATGTATAAGCCTATGAGGGAGAAACCCATGATACCTTCTGTGAGAGTCTGTCGGGACAGTAAACATGTGATTCTGTATGTTTGCATATGTGGAATGATCTGCTAAGCCTTTATAGCATATTTTTGTAAGGCCATTGTGATAAGTTTTGTATCATCTTATTCACATTTCGATGATATCTGTGTGGTAGAATGTGGTTATCTGCTCTCGTGGTAAGTTTTGGGTCAGTTTTGAAGGGTTCTCTGACTGATAAGTCTATGATAAGGATATGATTTATTCGAGGCTATGTTGGTTGAATAGTTCTGTGATGAAATCAAATGAGGCCTAAGGGAAATTTCTTGAAAGAATGTATGAATCTGTATGTTCAAAGAGGTTATCTGCCATATCTGATTAGCATCTTGTTTCGATTTTGGAATTATATGGTATTTGTGCTATTTGTTAATTTGGATATTATTGTGTTTTGTAGAAAGAGTTATGAAGAATTCTTCTAAATGATCTGGTTAGTTCATTATCAATATGATCTTATTTCGGGTATTGAATTAAGATATGAATTGATTGGTAAACTGATCGTATTTGACTTAGTGGAAATCTACCAAATGTAAAGTATCCACTAGTGAATAGCACCTGTGATTAACTGTTTTGTAATAGTTAAAGGTAGTTTTCTGAAGAGAAGAGAAAATGTAGTATCGTCTGGTAAGATTTGGAGTCAACCATTTAATCAGGATGAATATTTCAACATGAAAGATTTAAAGGTAATTTGTATTTCAAACTCACTAAGTTCGTGTAACTTATAAGTGTTACATTTATGTTTCAGGTATGATTAGATGAATGGGTTTGCCGGGAGGGACTACGTTAGGAGAATGCTAAGGAAGTGGCGATCTGTGTCATTATGCATATAGTAGACGTATTTGGATAGTGGCGTATTATAGGTTTAAGCCTTACAAGTCTGTCCTTAGCAAACTTTTGGTGTTGTAATAAGTTATAACTAGTTTTATGTATTATGTTATTTCATTTTTAAATACTTTTATTTGTTTCTTTAATGTTGAAACACTGAATAAAATTTAAGTCAAGAGTACAAGTCAACTATTTTGAAAATTTTTGCTAAGTATTTGCGAAATAACAACCGAGATTCACACTCGGATAATCGGTTCAGGATGAGGGTATTACAATGGTGTAGAAGTGAAAGATGGAAGAGAATCGAGCTCATCGAATGCATTAGAACAGGGGAACAATTCAACAGAAGCATCTGTGGAAAAAGATAGAGAATAGGACAATGAAGAATGAAATGTGGACAAAGAAGAAAACTTAACATCTTCCCAAAAGGTAACATGCTGAAAGATGTGCAATTTATTGGATATTGGAGCCCAACAACGATAGCCTTTATGCTCAATGTCATACCTAAGAAAAGAACAAAGACGAGCACGAGGTTCAAGCTAATTATATTCATGAAATTGGAGGAGTAAAAAACAAACACATCCAAAGGTTTTGAGAATTGAATAATCTAGAGAGTTGTGAAAAATGCGTTCATACGGAGAGAGATTATTAAGAACTTTAGTGGGTGTACGGTTGATTGTATGGATAGTGGTTAAAATAGCTTCTCCTAGAATTTTTCAGGACATTTGGCTGAAAGAAAAATAGCCATAGTGGAGTCCAAGATGTGTCTATGTTTACACTCGGCTCAACCATTTTTTTGGGAAGTATAGGGACAAGAACATTGAACTTAAGTGCCTTGTTGATCAAAGAATTGGTGAAGAGATGATTCTTTGTATTATGTAGCATTATCAGTACGAAGAAAATTGAGTCTTGATCATATTAAAAAATTTAACAGAAATAATAGGTACTTCAAAACTATTCTTCATAAAGTAAATCCGGGTGAAACGAGAGTAATCATTAATAAAAATAAGAACATACTGAGAACCACTAATAGTAGAAACAAGGGAAGGACCCCAAATGTCAAAGTGAATAAGTTCGAAAGGAGATGTAGTAATAGAAGTGCTACTAGTAAAAGACAAAGTTGGTTGTTTAGCAAGTTGACACTCAAGCCATTTAAATGACTCAAATTTGGTGGTTCCTATTAATCCATGAGACATTAATTGATGAACTTTACTTTCAGAGGCACGAATAAGTTGAAGATGCCACTAAAGTAGGGGTGAGCGTTCAACCGAATCGTATCGAATCGAATGAAAAAATTTCGAGTTAATCGAGTTGACGAATCATATTTTATCATCCTAATTTGATTTGAAATTTTCTCAAATCGAGTCGAGTGAGATGGAATTCGAATCGAATCGAATCGAATATATTTGTTCGAGTTAAATTTTAAAAAATAATTTTGGGTCATTGTAACCATTGTCACCTATCGTAATAAAATTTGTCCACCTTAACCAATTTATTTTATTAACTTTCACACAAAATAATTTATTTATTAATCTTTTGTATACGGGTTAGCTTCTTTGCTTGTTTAGTTCTTTCAATTATCTTCAGATTCTTGTCATTATGTATTTTGGAATTAAAAAATATATTAAACGTAAAAATGTGATTTTTTTAATAAAAGTTATTTTAAAGATAAAATGTGAAATTGATACCAATATAAAATTTTAACACGAATATTTTATGGCATAATTAATAATTCAGTTTTAATATTAATATTCAATATGACTAAACAATTCAATAATATAAATAATATAAAATGTGAAATTTAATTTAATAATATAAATAGTAGATATAAATAAAATTATTACTATTTATGTTTAGTGATTTTTTGGATAATTTTGATTTTTATTTGAGAGTAAAGGGTGAGAAGTAAAAGTTTAGGGGAAAATAAAAAGTTTTGGAGAATAAAAGTTTGAGGAAAATAAATAGGGGAGTAAAATTTTGAAGGAAAATATTAAAAAAATTGGAGGGGGAATGGGTTTGGGGTAGATGGGAGGTGAGATGGGAAGGGAGTAAAAGTTTTAGGGGAAAAGTGGGAGGGAGTAAAAGTTTTGGGGGAAAATAAAAAGTTTTGAGAGTTTTTGGGAGTACAATTTTGAGAAAAAGTAAATGGGAGAGTAAAATTTTGGTGAGAAATGGATTTTGGGTAGATTGGGGGGTTGGGATGGGAGGGGAGTAAAAGTTTTGGGGGGAAAGTGGGAAGGAGTAAAAGTTTTGAGGGAAAAGTAAAAAGGTTTGGGAGTTTGGGGTAAAAATGTAAAATATTATAGTTTGATATTCGAATTATTCGAGTTATTCGAATTCGAAAACTCAACTCGGTTCGAACTCGAAATTCGAAAAAAATCGAGTTGACTCGAATAACTCGAATAACTCGATTTGTTTAACTCAAAATTCAAATTTTTTTTTGATTTTTTCGAGTCGAATCGAGTTTTGCTCACCCCTGCACTAAAGTAAAGAAGGTTGCAAAGTGACAATAGAGATAGTTTTCTCAGGTAGATGTAGTACAACAAGCTTAAATATCTTCCCACTTTTCGGCCTATTCAAGAATCATCCTCGTAGTTGGATCCTGCACCTATCAACTAGAGGAAGAAAAAATAATTTTAAGACCAAGATTACAAAGTTGTCCAATAGAACTAAGATTAAAAGCTAAGGTAGGAGCACAATAGGTGTCCAGAAGACTAAGGTTGGAGGTGGATGGATGACCTACATGTGTGATAGGCATTTGTGCATCATTAGTTGTATAAACAGGTGGAAGAGAGGAGGTAGAGACATGTGTGGAGAAATTTTGTAAATTAGGTGTCATATGATTATAACAAGCATAATAAAAAAGCCAAGTAGAATAACCTGGAGTAACGGATAAAAACAGAATAAGAAGAGGAACTGAAAGATATAACCTGTTTCAGGAGAGGTACAATGTCATTTAATGAGAGGGAAGCAGAATCTGTGGAGGAAGCAGTAGCAACTGATGAACTAAGAAGAGAAAAAAACTCCTTTGGAATTAGGAGATCCACTAGCCTTAGTAGTTTCACCAATCCAAAGGGGACGTGTTGTAACATCCCAAAAATGGGGTTATTTGGAATTTAACTATTTTTCCCATGTATGAACTATTGCGGTATTATCTATGGAATAATAGAGCGTAATTTAAGACTTTGAGTTGGCTCGGTTTAATAGAAAATTTCAGTTTTTAACTTAAAAGGTAGGGAGCCTTAGCAGAAGGGTGTTAAAAGAACAAGTGGGGATAATTTGACACTAAAAAGCCCTTGGTAAAGTGGCAAAAAGAAGCCCACTTAAGAGCTAGCATGTGACGCCACAAGGGGGAGCAAGGAGAGCCTTGGTTCGAGTCGCAACATTTTCTCTTTTTGCTTTTTAAAGGGACGGCACAGAGGGGGGAGAGTCTTCCTCTCTTTAAACTCTTTTATTTATTATTATTTAGAGATAATATGAGCATTTTTAATTTCTTAAATTCTATGGATTTTGAAGAGATAAATGGAGATAATAAGGATGTTATTTTAAATGAATTATCATGAGATAATCAAGTATTTTTTTAAAGGGATATTATTTGGATATTATTAGATTATTTGATTAAATGGAGATTAATTCAATTTAATTTTGAATTAATACAAATGTGTGGCCAAGAGAGGTTGTAAGAGTTTTGCCGAAATTTGAACTCTCCCTAGGAAGAGTGGACGACAAGTAATAGGAAAGGGGGTGCTTAGAAATCCTATATAAACCCCATCTACCATCTTAAATTCTTTTTAGAATTTTTTTTTAGTAGCCGAAATTCTCCCAACTAGTTGCCATCTGATTTCTTTTCTTTCTTCAAAGTTAAGAACCACTTCCATCTCTTAGTCTCTTCTCTCAATTTTCGGCTAGCCTTCATTAGTTGTTGTTTATTCTTTGATTATTTTCCCAAAAACCGATAAAAGAAAAACCCTCTCTTCTTTTGGAACCTTGGCCGAATACTGAACAAGGAGGGGAAGCATTCTCTAATCGAATTTGGAGGGTAAGTATGTTAGGCCGAATGTCTAGGATTCTCTTTTCTCTTCTTGTCGACTTGGAGGTTGGTAAGTGACTATTCCAAGCAATGACTATTAAGGCTACTAATCGCTTGATTAAAATATAGGGCCTTCTTGATTTGGAAGCAAGCGGTGAACCCGTTGCTTTGGAGCAATCGGTTTTGGGAGTAAGGTGGTAAGATCTGCTTTCTTTATTCATGATATTCGATTAAGCCAGAAGGCTACTAACTTAATGATTGCCGATTAGGAAGCGAAACACTTGGTGGCTAGTACTCAAGGGTGTTAGGTAAGGCTTTCAAGTTAAATATTAACCCTTTGAATATTTTGGATTTGGTAGAATAGGCCATAAGACTAACCCATGCTTTTGGCCGAATATAGGATGGATAGATCTGTGGTGACCAACGTTTCTTCTCGGGATTTAAGACTATCGTAGTAACAGTGTGTACATACACACTTATAGCGATTAATAGATTGTGTTAAATATCCGTGTATGTAAATCTGCTTGTTATAGATGCGATTTGGTACCTTAATGGTACAAGTGAGGATCCCGTAAGTCTCTATTAATGTGAGATTATTTAATGCTTTTGGGAAGCATGGCTTATTGATACATATGATACATATGATGATCTGTTGTAAATCGCTTATTTATTTCGCTGTGGGTTATACGAGAGAGAGGAGGCGCGATTTGATCGTGCCGACGGCACCGGTGTTTTGGTAACACACCGTGTGACTACGGTCACCGGAGGTTTGGTACCTCGGAGGTTTGGCACCTCGATGGCGACTTATCCTCGTGGTTAATACCACCGTGGGTTGGCCCCACTTGAGATATGGGATCGTCGCCGGTGATTTGGTATCACACGATGGGTTGGCCCCATCACCCGATTCGTGTCTCACGGACACCAAAGGCTTTGGTAGCACATCGTGACTATATGTCACCGGTGGTTTGGCACCACCAAAGTGGTTTGGTACCACAACGGGGTGAACGATGGCGTATGGTCGCTAGGTTGGGATATATGATGTTTTGCACATTGTCTGCTATATGATGTGTATGAACATGTTTAAAACCGGGAAGGGTTACATCACGAGTCTTGGTGACTCACCTTCTCCTTTACATTTTTCAGTGACACGTAGATCGCGATGTGGGCCGGTGGACTCGAGGTGGCCATGCGATGAATTAAAATTTAATAAACTTGATTTTAAGTTTTGATATTTTATTTCCTGGTTTATATTTTATTTGGATTGTAATAAGGCCTCCTCGACACTTTATTTTTATTATTTTGCATATGTTGAATATTTGTTTTAAACTCGTTGGTATTATTAATTAAAAATCACATGTTTTCCCGTTAAATCGAAATTGTTTTTAACGGGCCATCAGACCCACTTATAAATTTATAATAACTTGACCCAAATAATATTTTTCCAAAATATTGTTGATATGGGTTTTATACACCTCAAAGGTTTCAACCAAAAATAAGTATCTTTTACTAAAACATCAAATTTTCCAAACTTTTCCAAATATTTTCTAAGTAGCAAACCAGATTCACGCCAAAGCGTTTGGGGTGGGTTTGGGTTGTTACAAAATTGGTATCGAGCCCAGTTCAAAGCTCATTTGTGGGGCCCAAGGCCCAAAAATGTTTTAAAAGGCCTTATGAAATAATTTTTGGATTTTGAACAAAGCATGGCCCGAGTCTCCCAGACCGATCCGCCTGTAAACTATACGAACCTCTTGGTGAATTATATTACAGTAGAAGGGTAGGAAGTATGGAACGTAGATAGACTTATAGGACTTGAACCCTAGGATTAGATTACTCAAACACATGAACCAGAACATAAGACATTAAAGAACTAAACCAATCTATGACTTAGCCAAGTGAGCTAGGGTGTGGTAACCCCACATGCACGCATGTCGAGGATTGGATCCTAAGAGCACAGTATTTAAGCGATCAGTGTGACTCACCTCCTCTTCGCGGTATCCTACAGTGCATAGCTTCGGTTCACCACCCTAACTCGGAGAGGCTCGGTGGTGTGGCAACCTCACATGCGCATGTCTAGAAAGGTTCGGTGAGAGCTTGGTATTTAAGCGGTCCGCGTGACCCACCTCCTCTTCACTCGAATCCCGCACAGTGCGTAGCTTTGGTTCACCACGACCAAGAGGGCTCGGTCATAGGCTAAACCTAATGACTAAAACCCGAAAGGGAATTAGCCATGTTTTCAAAGCGAGCGAAACAACAACAACTCAAATGTTTTCAAACCTCTTGCAGCAACTCTTTCAAATCGAAAAACCTCATATTTGCAACGTTTCCCAGAGAAAAACTCAAATTTTTGGAAAATTACAAAAATGCCCTTGTGGTAAAATTACTAAAACGCCACGACTCATAAAATATCCGTTCAATGGTTTTGCTCAAAATTTTGACTACTTTACAAATATCCAACAACTTAGTTTTGAAAATCAACACTTTGAAAAATTTTGGTTTTAGAAAATTACGAAAACGCCTCAATTTGTGAAAATTACACAAAATGACTCGATCTTTGGAAAACTTTACCAACATCACTATTTGAAAAGGAAAACTTTCAGAAAGGACCCTCAAAGTTTTACAACCATCGAAAATACCCACGATTTATCAAAATGACAAAATTGCCCTCGATTGACAAAATTACCAAAATACCCTGGTTTCAAAACGATTACAATTTTACAAATTTTCATAAATATCCTCCAATTTTGGGAATTTCAAAATGACATGTTTTATTAAAGTTTTAAAATTCCTTTTATTACGAAAATACCCTCAGAGGAAAAATGACGAAAACTTCCCAGGTTAGAAATGGGCGTAAATGTCCAAGAGTGAATAGGTATGGAAAGCATTAAGGAATGGATGCATGAACTCCTTTGTGTGAACTAGGATAGAAAAGCTGAAATCTTGTTTGCTCGAAAGAATCTCTGATTAAAACTCTATCCATAAAATTTCTTCGCGAATAAGAAAGTGAAACAAATGCTAACACATAAAATTTTCTTAATCGATTAAAAGCGCAATAGATAGAATGAGTTCTAGAGGACGTGGGCGTCGTGGGCGCGGTAGGGGTAGGATGATGACGTGTCTGAACCCAAGGGACAGTCAAGGTTCGAAAAGCGAGGTACCACCGCCACCACCACCTCCTACTTTCGTGGTGAGGCGAGGTGACCGCAGGCCGGCGAGGAGGTGGTCGCAAGTCGCTTTGGCGAAGTTTTGGAGATGGTGGCCGGGCTGGTGGAATTTGGGAGCTCGGAAGTCTGTTCCCGAGCGAATTCGGTCTAACGGGGCCGAGGTATTCCGTGGTGTCTCAGGAGTGGCACCCAGTGCCGCAGAATATTGGCTGGAATCTACGGAAAGGGTCATGGATGATCTCGACTGACCGCGAGGAGAAGTCGAAAGGAAGGCGGTGTCGCTTCTAAAGGATGAAGCGCACCGGTGGTGGTGGCGATCATCCGGATGAAGCCGCGGTGATGATCTCACGTGGGACTACTTTAAGACGGCCTTTCAGAAGAAGTATGTGGGCACTAGTTACACTGATGCCCAAAGGAAAGCCTTCCTAGGTCTAGTGCAAGGAACTAAGTCGGTGGCCGAGTATGAGGCGGAGTTTTTAAGGTGATAGGTATGCCGGAGGAATCGTAGCCACCGAACATGAGCGTTTGGTCCGCTTTGAGGACCAGCTCGAGAGATGATCCGAGATTGCTAATTGCCCCGCAGCAGTTCGTTCGTGAGTTCTCGTCCCTAGTGGAGAAGGCCAAGGTGGCCGAAGGGATTAAGGAGACTGTGAGACAAAACTATAGTAAGAATAACCAAAAGAGAGGTTTTGGGTCAGCTGGATCGGGTAGCGCTAATGCTCAGAAGCGGGCTAGGCAGAGTGGGCCAAATCAGACCGGTAGGCCCACGACTACTAATCAAAGGCCAACTCAGTGCAACCGCTGTGGAAAAACCCATTGGGGGAGTTGTTGGACCGGTAACAAAGGTTGTTTTGAGTGTGGGTCTTTGGAGCATCGGGTAAGGGATCGCCTCAAAAGGCACTAAGATCGACCGGAAGGTCGAATCGCGCTCGGGCGAAAATGTTGGACCACCACGGAGGGTCGGGTAATGGCGAGAAAACAATGGTTTCAACCGAGGTCGTGAAACTTCGGGGCCGAGGTTCGGGTATTCTGACAGAGGCTAGGCGGCTGGCTTAGTCTATCTGGCGTAGCCGTGAGGAGGAGACGCACCGGACGTCATAACCGGTACGTTTCTAATATTTGGTTTACCTTATGTTGCATTGATTGATGTGGGTTCGACGCACTCGTACATTGCTAGTAGTGTGGTAGGAACTATGGACCTAGATTCTGAGACTACTCTTAGGAAGATGATCATGCTAAGCCCCTAGGACACTCTGTAGTAGTAGACAAACTTTATAAAGAGGTACCCCTAGAACTCCAAGGGGTCGTATTTGTAGCCGATCTGATGGAACTACCTTTCGGAGAGTTCGATTTGATCCTTGGAATGGATTGGCTAGCTAAGTATCGGCGAATTTGGATTGCGCGCTAAGCGCATGGTGCTTAAGACGGTGAGGGTGATGAAGTGGTTATGATAGGTGATAGAAGGAATTACCTATCCATGTGTGGTGTCGGCCTTGAAGGCCGAAAGGATGGTTAAGAAAGGTTGCGAGGCATATTTGGTTCGGATCGTGCTTTGGAAGCTAAGGAGTCGATGGTTGAGGTTCGAACGGTTGGAGAATTTGGTGGCGTATTCGGAAGAACTTCCAGTGTCCGCCTCCGATCGGGAAGTTGAATTGATATTGACTTGCTACCCGAACGGCACTGTGTGTCTATAGCACCATACCGAATGGCACCAAAGGAATTGGTGGAGTGAAGGCCCAAATTCGGAGCTCTTGGATAGAGGTTCATTCGACCAAGCATATCTCCGTGGAGCGCGCTGTGTTGTTCGTCAAGAAGAAGGACGGTTCAATGCGGATGTGCATCGACTCACCGCCGCTTAAACAAGTTAACGATCAAAAACAAGTATCCGTTGCCTCGGATCGATGACTTGTTTGACCAACCGAAAGGTGCCGCGGTGTTTTCAAAGATAGACCTTAGGTCGGGCTACCATCAATTGAAGGTAAAGGAGGTTGATGTTCACAAGACGGCATTCGTAACTCGGTATGGATATTACGAGTTTACGGTGATGCCATTTGGGTTGACCAACGCGCGGCGGCGTTTATGGACTTGATGAATAGGGTGTTCGGCAAATACTTAGACCAGTTCGTCGTAGTATTCATTGGCGACATCTTGGTGTACTCTAAGACGGAGGAGGAGCATGACGAGCATTTGCGAATAGTGTTGCAAGTACTAAGGAGAAGCGATTATATGCCAAATTCGGTAAGTGTGAATTTTGGCTAAGGGAAGTAGCTTTCTTAGGTCACGTGAGTGTCACGGAAGGGATTAGAGTGGACCTCGCAAGATTGAAGCGGTGTTGGATTGGAAACCGCCTAGGTCGCGGCGGAGATCGGAAGTTTCCTAGGTCTAGCGGGGTATTATCGAAGGTTTGTAGAAGGATTTTCTCGATCGCAGCAGACCGCTGACGCTACTAAGAAAAGGAGTCCCATTTGTATGGTCGAGAAGCGGCGGGAAAGCTTCGATAAGCTAAGGAAAATTTTGACTGAGCTCCGATTTTGGTGCAACGAAGCGAGGAAGTTGTTCACCGTTTATTGTGATGCGTCTCATACCGGTTTGGGATGTGTCTTTGATGCAGAGGGGGAAGGTAGTAGCCTATGCATCACGGCGCTTAAGGCCACACGAATCGAACTATCCAACGCACGACTTAGAGTTAGCGGCCGCTTGTCTTCGCTCACGAAAATATGGAGACACTATCTTTATGGAGAGAAGTCGATAGTTTACACGGATCACAAGAGTTTGAGGTATCTCTTGACTCGAAGGATCTTAACTTGAGAGCAGCGTCGGTGGATCGAACTTTTAAAGGACTACGATTGTTCGATCGAGTATCATCCTCGCAAGGCCAACGTAGTAGCCGACGCGCGTTGAGCCGGAAGGTGGTGACGGACTTAAGAGCAATGTTTGCTCGGTTGAGTTTATATGATGATGGAAGCCTCTTGCGTAACTTCAAGTTAAGCCGACGTGGATGAAGGAAGTTAAGGAAAAACAATTAGTGGATGAAGGGTTGAATGCTAAGAGAGCACAAGTTCGGGATGGTGGTTTGGAAGGATATAACCCGCTCTAGTGATGGAGTGTTATGCTTTCAAGGCGAAACGTGTATGCCAAGGGATGTGGAGTTGAGGCAAAAGATTCTCCAGGATGCACATAGCAGCCCTACGCTATGCATCCGGGAGGAAGCAAGATGTATAGAGATCTTAGAGAGCGATTTTGGTGGCCCAAGCTAAAGCGTGAGGTGACAGAGTTTGTTGGTAAGTGTTTGACTTGTCAACAAGTCAAGGCTGAACATCGCCTCCCTTCGAGGTTGCTTGGCCAGTGAAGATTCCCTAATGGAAATGGGAACGGATCACTATGGATTTTGTTAGTGGGCTACCCTTACGCCCGAGAAGAAAGACGCGTTTGGGTAATAGTAGACCGGTTAAGTAAGTCGGCTCACTTCATACCGGTGAGGATGGATTTCTCTCTTGAAAGCTAGCTAAAGTTATGCGTCCTCGGAGATAGTAAGATTGCATGGGGTTCCAACATCAATCATCTCGGATAGGGATCCCAGGTTCACGTCAAGGTTTTGGAAAGCCTTGCATCAAGCTATGGGCACACGGTTGGATTTTAGTACCGCTTTCCATCCACAGTCTGACGGACAATCGGAAAGGGGTGATCTGACAGATCTTGGAGGATATGTTAAGAGGTTGTGTCTTGGATTTCCGTGGTAGTTGGGAGGAATTTCTACCGTTAGCGCGACTCGCCTACAACAACAGCTATCAGGCAAGTATCCAGATGGCACCATACGAAGCATTGTATGGGCGGAAATGTCGTACCCCGACGTGTTGGACGGAATTAGGCGAACGACAGATTTTGGGTCCAGAATTGGTGACAGAGACAGAGGATAAAGTTAAAGTGATTCGGTCTCGTCTGAAGGAAGCATCGGACAGGCAGAAATCCTATGCTGATTTAAAACGCAAGGAAATGGAGTATGCGGTAGGAGACAAGGTTTTCCTGAAGGTGTCGCCTTGGAAAAAGGTGTTAAGATTTGGACGGAAAGGGAAGCTAAGCCCAAGGTTCATCGGGCCATATACGGTGATTAAGCGTGTTGGACCAGTGGCGTACCAGCTTGAGTTACCGGCCGAACTGAACCAGATCCATGATGTTTTTCACGTATCAATGCTGAGACGGTATCGGTCAGACCCATCGCACGTGGTGCCAGTGGCAGAAATCGAGGTGAATTCAGATTTATCGTGTGAGGAGGAACCGATTCGAGATCTTAGGCCGAGACGTGAAGGTTCTACGTAGGAAGTCGGTGCCCTTGGTGAAGGTCTTTGTGGCGGAACCATGGTTCGAGAGGAAGCTACGTGGGAATCTGAGGATGTAATGAGGCAGCAATACCCCCACCTTTTCTAGTTAAGTAATTTCGGGGACGAAATTTATTTTAAGGGGGGTAGAACTGTAACATCCCAAAAATGGGGTTATTTGGAATTTAACTATTTTTCCCATGTATGAACTATTGCGGTATTATCTATGGAATAATAGAGCGTAATTTAAGACTTTGAGTTGGCTCGGTTTAATAGAAAATTTCAGCTTTTTAACTTAAAAGGTAGGGAGCCTTAGCAGAAGGGTGTTAAAAGAACAAGTGGGGATAATTTGACACTAAAAAGCCCTTGGTAAAGTGGCAAAAAGAAGCCCACTTAAGAGCTAGCATGTGACGCCACAAGGGGAGCAAGGAGAGCCTTGGTTCGAGTCGCTACATTTTCTCTTTTGCTTTTTAAAGGGACGGCACACAGAGAGGGGAGAGTCTTCCTCTCTTTAAACTCTTTTATTTATTATTATTTAGAGATAATATGAGCATTTTTAATTTCTTAAATTCTATGGATTTTGAAGAGATAAATGGAGATAATAAGGATGTTATTTTAAATGAATTATCATGAGATAATCAAGTATTTTTTTTTAAAGGGATATTATTTGGATATTATTAGATTATTTGATTAAATGGAGATTAATTCAATTTAATTTTGAATTAATACAAATGTGTGGCCAAGAGAGGTTGTAAGAGTTTTGCCGAAATTTGAACTCTCCCTAGGAAGAGTGGACGGCAAGTAATAGGAAGGGGGGTGCCGAAATCCTATATAAACCCCCATCTACCATCTTAAATTCTTTTTAGAATTTTTTTAGTAGCCGAAATTCTCCCAACTAGTTGCCATCTGATTTCTTTTCTTTCTTCAAAGTTAAGAACCACTTCCATCTCTTAGTCTCTTCTCTCAATTTTCGGCTAGCCTTCATTAGTTGTTGTTTATTCTTTGATTATTTTCCCAAAAACCGATAAAAGAAAAACCCTCTCTTCTTTTGGAACCTTGGCCGAATACTGAACAAGGAGGGGGAAGCATTCTCTAATCGAATTTGGAGGGTAAGTATGTTAGGCCAATGTCTAGGATTCTCTTTTCTCTTCTTGTCGACTTGGAGGTTGGTAAGTGACTATTCCTACAATGACTCAAGGCTACTAATCGCTTGATTAAAATATAGGGCCTTCGGATTTGGAAGCAAGCAGGTGAACCCGTTGCTTTGGAGCAATCGGTTTTGGGGTAAGGTGGTAAGATCTGTTTTCTTTATTCATGATATTCGATTAAGCCGAAGGCTACTAACTTAATGATTGCCGATTAGGGAAGCAGAAACACTTGGTGGCTAGTACTCAAGGGTGTTAGGTAAGGCTTTCGGTTAAATATTAACCCTTTGAATATTTTGGATTTGGCGAATAGGCCATAAGACTAACCCATGCTTTTGGTAGAATATAGGACGAGATAGATCACACGTGGTGACCAACGTTTCTTCTCGGGATTTAAGACTATCGTAGTAACAGGTGTGTACATACACACTTATAGCGATTAATAGATTGTGTTAAATATCTGTGTATGTAAATCTGTTTGTTATAGATGCAGATTTGGTACCTTAATGGTACAAGTGAGGATCCCGGTAAGTCTCTATTAATGTGAGATTATTTAATGCTTTTGGGAAGCATGGCTTATTGATACATATGATACATATGATGATCTGCTGGTAAATCGCTTATTTCTTGTGGGTTATACGAGAGGAGAGCAGTATGATCGTGCCGACGGGCACCGATGTTTTGGTAACACACCGCGTGACTACGGTCACCAGAGGTTTGGTACCTCCAGAGGTTTGGCACCTCAGTAGCGACTTATCCCTGTGGTTAATACCACCGTGGGTTGGCCCCACTTGAGATATGGGATCGTCGCGGTGATTTGGTATCACACGATGGGTTGGCCCCATCACCCGATTCGTGTCTACGGACACCGCTGCTTGGTAGCACATCGTGACTATATGTCACCAAAGTGGTTTGGCACCACCAAAGGGTTTGGTACCACAACGGGGTGAAACAGTGGCATATGGTCGGCTAGGTTGGGATATATGATGTTTTGCCTGTTAATCAGTTATATGATGTGTATGAACATGTTTAAAACCGGGGGAAGGGTTACATACTGAGTCTTGGTGACTCACCTTCTCCTTTACATTTTTCAGGTGACACGTAGATCGCGGATGTGGAGCCGGGTGGACTCGAGGTGGCCATGCAGTGAATTAAAATTTAATGAACTTGATTTTAAGTTTTGATATTTTATTTCCGGTTTATATTTTATTTGGATTGTAATAAGGCCTCTGACACTTTATTTTTATTATTTTGCATATGTTGAATATTTGTTTTAAACCCTGTTGGTATTATTAATTAAAAATCACATGTTTTCCCAGTTAAATCGAAATTGTTTTTAACGGGCCATCGGGCCCACTTATAAATTTATAATAACTTGACCCAAATAATATTTTTCCAAAATATTGTTGATATGGGTTTTATACACCTCAAAGGTTTCAACCAAAAATAAGTATCTTTTACTAAAACATCAAATTTTCCAAACTTTTCCAAATATTTTCTAAGTAGCAAACCAGATTCGGCCAAAGCGTTTGGGCTGGGTTTGGGTTGTTACACGTGTAACACCCCAAACCCGGCCTAGACGTTATGGCCGAATCTGGTGATGTCACATGATAGCGTGTTGAGACTAAGTTGTTACGATAAAACCATTTTCATTTATTTACTCTTGTTGATTCCAAAATCGCATACTTATTTAATCGATTGTTTTAAAACACAATTCGTTGAGGAAGCTTTAGAAATCATTTATTCTATGAAAAACTGAGTTAATTAGGTAAATTCGTCCATCTTAGGAAAACCCTTTTGTTTTAGAGAAAATCGTCTGTTCGTTGAGCTTGCGCAGTTATTAAATCCACGAAAGCAGTCTAAAATCCGAAATAAAAGCAACCAGTCCAAAAAGTCCAATTTACATAAAAAATAACCCAAAAAAATAATTAAGAAATAATTACCAGAACTGAAATTAAAACAGTATAAAATACGTGTAGCCACCATCGAGTCCTCTGCTGTACCGATCTGTCAAGTCTAGGGATTACCTGTGCACATTAACAAAGAGGGGTGAGTTTACGTAAACTCAGTGTGTAATCCTATAGAAAACAAACAACAGTAAGCACAATGCACAGTAAAAAATAGTCTTGTACCTAAGCCCCTTTCAGTATCAGTATCAGTATGCACAAGGGTCTTAGCCCTTCACAGTATCAGTATCAGTATTTAGTAGCAAAGTCCAACCCAACCAGCCTCTACACACCATCTCCGTCCAACCCTACACTCCATGTGGGGATTAAATCAACCCACCCATCCCTACACTCTAGGTAGTACCGAATGCGGCACAAAGAGTAGTTTGCAGCTGAGCTGCCAGTATATTAGGGTTAAGAGCCTTTCAGTACACTTCCTCCAAATAATATCATCCCAACCCAATGCAATGCAACATACAATAGGTGACATGCTATCAGGTGATTATCAGCACATACACTCAATTCAGTTTACATGCAAATTATTAATATGCTCAGTACAGATATCATACAATCATTATCTCACTTTTAGGGGTCTAAGTAGTGCTTACTGACCCTACAGTAGGTTCACGGTCGACTTGGGCGACCCGCGCAACCTTAGAAATCAATTCAGTAAAAATGGGCTCACATGCCCATGTGGCCTGCCCTTGTAGGCCCACATGCCCTTGTGGCCCACACGGCCTAATTCAGTCCAGCCCGTATGTCGCACACGGCCTACTTGGCCATCATACAGCCGTGTCATGCGCGCACTGCCTGGCCTCGTCAAACACATGCCCGTGTTAGGGCACACGGCCTACCACACAGGCAACCACATGCCCGTGAAGCGTCGACAGTGGGGTTTTCGAATTTCGTCGAAACCTCATTTTCTGCGTAATCGGGTACACACCTGGTATCAAATTAATGCAAAACCAATTCTCGAGAGACCAAAACTTTAAAAACAGAAACCCAACGCTTTATTAGCAATGATTTACGAATACCACGAACCTAAAATCGAGCAACGCCCAAAACTTACCATCGCAAAGACGTTTACGACCAAAAGTTAAACCGTCGCATTAGAAACCTCAAATTCACCGCCTTCACCTACACAACATTTTCAAAATTCAGATTCCTACCATAATCGCTACGCTACTACTGTGAAATAGTATATAAATCTTACCGAACCCACACGAATAACAGTAGAATGATCAAAGGATTTGAACGGAGCAGAAAAACAAAACTAACGCCAGAGAAAGAAATAAACAAAAATAAAATCGACAGGAACTTTGCAGAGAGATAGAAACCAACATTAATTCCAAGAGATGAGAGAAATAAACTGATAAAAGGTGAATAGGAAGAAAATAAAATATAAGTTATTAGAATCCCTTATTTTCCTTCCACTCATCCACTACTCCCCACTCCCTCAAAATTTTAGTTCAATTGAAATGCCATCAGATATCCGAGCAAAAATAATACCCACGCTCGCGCAATAATTCAAACATAAGACCTTCAACAAACTAACACTCAACTTTACCACCAGACCAGCAGGCCCATTCTGATATGATTCTACAATCAACTACATATAAGCCTATTGAACAGAGATAGGGCTTAAATCCAAAAATAACCAAAATTTTGCCAAAGCTAAGGCTTGAACTTGGGACCTTACCTACACACCCAGAGCACTTAACCACTGAAGCAGATAACAGTTGTGTCACATTTTAACAGAACCAAAAATATAAATTTTGGGGTGTTACAACTCTACCCCCTAAAAGAAAATTTTGTCCTCGAAATTTACCTGATCAGAACAGATGAGGATATTGCTGACGTATCGCATCCTCAGGATCCTACGTGGCCTCCTCAGTGCTATGATTCCGCCATAGCACCTTCACTAATGGAATAGACTTCCTTCGAAGGACCTTTACATCGCGATCCAGAATCTGAACCGACTCCTCCTCGAAGGTCAAGTCTGGCCTAACCTTAATCTCCTCAACAGAGACAATATGCGTGGGATCAGAATGGTAGCGCCTCAACATCGAGACGTGGAACACATCGTGAATAAGGTCTAACTCTGGAGGTAGCTCCAACTGATAAGTGACTGGCCCCACTCGCTTCAGAATCCGGTATGGTCCAATAAACCTAGAGCTCAGCTTGCCTTTACTACCGAACCTCAGGATCTTCTTCCATGGAGAGACCTTAAGAAAGACCAAGTCCTCTATAGAATACTCAATCTCATGCCTCTTCAGGTCAGCATAGGATTTCTGTCTATGAGAGGCCGCTTTCAGTCGATCCCGAATCAATCTAACCTTATTCTTAGTCTTAAAGACCAATTCAGGACCCAATACACGTTGCTCACCCAATTCAGTCCAACATAGTGGTGTACGACACTTACGACCATACAGAGCCTCGTAAGGTGCCATCTGAATGCTAGACTGGAAACTATTGTTTTAAGCAAACTCGGCTAGCGACAGGTAATCCTTCCAACTACCTAAGAAATCAATCGCACAACTCCTCAACATATCCTCTAGTATCTGAATCAGCCTATCAGATTGATCATTTGTCTGAAGATGGAACGCAGTACTGAATTCTAACCTCCCAGAGCCTCATGTAGCTTCCTCCAAAATCGAGACGTGAAGCAAGGATCCCTATCAGAGATAATAGAAACCGGTACCCCGTACAGTCTCACTATATCAGAAATATAAAGCTTCACCAACTTCTGAAGAGAATAGTCGGTCCTAACCGGAATGAAATATGCAGACTTGGTCAATCGATCTACGATGACCCAGACAAAATCCTTCTTAGTTGGTGTCAAGGGCAACCCACTAACGAAGTCCATAGTCACTCATTCCCATTTCCATAAGGGAATCTTAACTAGCTGTAGCAAACCCGAAGGTAACTGATGCTTAGCCTTAACCTGCTGGCATGTCAAACAACGAGAAAAAAATTAGTAACCTCACACTTTAATCCTGGCCACCATTACAACTCTCGAAGATCTCGGTACATCTTATTCCCACTAGGGTGCATAGCATAAGGGGTACTATGTGCCTCTTTCAGAATAGATAGCCTTAGATCAGTATCGTTCGGTATACATATCCGGCCTTAGAAACACAATACTCCCTCAAAGTTCAACCCAAAGTCCGTAGTGCTACCACTCTCAATCTATCGGAATCAAAGACCCAAAGACTCATATTTTAGCTGTTTACCCTTAACCTGCTGATCCACATTGGTTTGACTTACAGCTCAGCCAACAAACTTCCATCGTCAAACAGGCTAAGTCGAGCGAACATCGCTCTCAGATCAGTCATAGCCCTACGGCTCAATGCATCGACCACCACATTGGCCTTGCATGGATGGTACTCAATGGTACAGTCGTAATCCTTAAGCAGCTCAATCCATCTACGCTACCTAAGATTTAACTCCTTCTGAGTAAGGAGATACTTGAAGCTCTTGTGATCGGTGTAGATGATACACTTCTCACCGTATAGGTAATGCCTCCAGATTTTCAGTACAAATACCATAGAGACTAACTCCAATCCCAAACTGACATGTGATACATCGCTATAAACCGTAAACTCCTTTCCAGATTTAGGTTGTATCAGAATAGGAGCCTCAGTCAATACAGTCTTAAGCTTCTTAAAACTCTCTTGCTGCGCATTAGTCTAGATAAACAGAATACCCTTACGTAGTAGCTTAGTTAAGGGTGCTGCAATCAATAAGAAGCCTTCTACAAACTGCCGATAATAACCCGTCAGTCCCAAAAAACTACAGATCTCAGACACATTCTTAGGTTGTTTCTAATCTAGTACAACCTCAATCTTTCGAGGATCGACACGAATCCCCTAAGCAGAAACCACATGACCCAGAAAAGTTACTTAACGTAACTAGAACTCACACTTGCTGAACTTAGCATAGAGTTGCTTTTCCCTCAGAATCTGAAGAATAGTCCTAAGGTGCTTGTCTTGCTCATCCCCAGTCCTCGAATAAACCAATATGTCATCATTGAACACCACCACAAATCGATCCAGGTAGGGCTGAAACACTGGGTTCATCAAGTCCATGAAAGCTGTCGGTGCATTATTTAGTGCAAATGGCATCACTAGGAACTCATAGTGACCATAACGAGTCCTAAATGCCGTCTTATATACATCAACTTCCTTAACCCTCAACTGATGATACCCAGATCACAAATCAATCTTGGAGAATATAGAAGTCCCTCGGAACTGGTCGAACAGATCATCAATCCTCGAAAGTGGATACTTGTTCTTAATGGTCTGCTTGTTCAGTTGAAGGTAGTTGATACACATCCGCATGGATCCATCCTTATTCTTTACAAACAATACTGGTGCTCCCCACTGAGACACACTAGGGCGGATGAATCCATGATCCAATAATTCCTGAATCTGAGCCTTAAGCTCCGTAAGTTCTTTCGGTGCCATTTGGTAGGGAGCAATGGACACTGGAGCTGTACCAGGAAAAAGATCAATCCCAAACTCCATTTCTTGATTCAGAGGTAAAACCGGTAGCTCCTCAGGAAAGACGTTTGAAAAATCCCTTACAATGTGATTATCCTTTACCGTAGAGTCTCTAGAAGCGGAAACACTTACATAGGACAAGAACACCTCACAACCCTTACGAACTAGTTTCTCTGCCACTAGTGCAGAGATCACATTAGCCAGATAATTCTGATGTTCTCCAATCATGACTACCTCATTATCCTCATCGGTTCTCAAGACGACACTCTTCGTTGCACAGTCCAGACTGACATGGTGCTTAACCAACCAGTCCATACCCAGAATCAGGTTGAACTCTCCAAACAGAAGCTCTATTAAGTTAGCCAAGAAGATCGCCCCTTGAACCTCTAACGGTACATCTTTGAATAACTTACTAACCTTTATAGACTATCCCAACGGGCTCAGTACAGTAACCTCACTCGTAGTGCTCTCAATCGAGATCCCTGGATTTTCAAATATGTTGCTAGCTATGTATGAGTGAGTAAAGCTTATGTCTATCAATGTAATATATGGTACATTAAAAAAAATGCACCAGTGATAACGTTTGGAGCGTTTCTGTCCTCTCGGTGACGAGCGGCATATACTAAAGCAGGCTGTCTCGCCTCAGTCTGTCTAGAACCTCTGTCTAGTACTCTCTAACCATGGCCCATACCGTTACCACCCCTAGCCTGACCACGGCCTCTCAGTGGCTGCTGTGCTACCCTCTGCGGCTGTACAGTACCAGTACCCTGAGCTTGCATCTGATCGGCCTTCAACAGACACTCCTTAATACGATGATCCAATGATCCACACCTCAGACACACTTCAGTCCTCCTCCAACACTCGACCTGATGGCGTCTACCATAATCAACACATGACTGTAGTCCAGTAGAGGTAACAGGAGGTCAACTCTTTTTGGCCCATCAGATCTGGCCTTTTTCTTATGCATCTATATAGAACTCGACGGCTCCGAATCCCTCTTGTTCTTACCTCTCTTAGTGTCACCGTTTTGGCACTCAGCGCACTTAACCTCCTTGGCAATCATCGACTTCTCAACCAGTGAAGAAAAATCACGCTCCCTCTGCGGAGCTATTAGGATTCTCAAATTATCCCTGAGGCCATCCTCAAAGTGGACACATCGCTCATACTCAGTCACCACCATACCTCGAGCATAGCGGTTTAGTCGCAAGAATTCGACCACAGATCGATCTCCCTGAGTAAGGTTTAGGAATTCCCTCCTACGGGTATCCACGCAGCTCACCCCCACATATTTCCCCTGGAAGGCAGTCTTAAAGGAATCTCAGGTCAAATGTTCGGGCTGAGAGCCCTCCTTAACAGTTAGCCACCACTGGTAGGCCTCATCCCGTAGTAGTGAGACTGCACCCTTTAATTTCTGCTCGGGGGTGCAATCTAGATCATCTATGATCCTTTCTGTGGCCTCAATCAAGTAATCGGCCACATTAGGGGCGAACCCAGTGGCACCCCTGAAGAGCTTAGTTCCATTGGACCGAAGTCATTTCGTAACCGACCCTCAGCCTCCAAATCCTGTATTAGTCCCAGCGACCCTCTCCAATATCCTTAACATAGCCTGGGATAATGCATCGTCCCCAGCCATGTGATCTTGAGACCCAGTCTCAATAGGAGGAGACATTGGCATCTCACTCGTGTCCAGATTTGGCATACTGCCTAATGAATAGGACTCAGCTCGAGCCCCTCTACGGCCTTTACCTCGACTTCTAGTACTTCTTCTGCGGATACCTCATGTGCTCATGTCTAATCAGATTTATCTGTATTAAGAATTTTATGAATCAGTTACGATTTCAGTATTTATTAGCAAATATTTTATGTAAACAGATTTGATAATTGAGTGATTTTCAGTAAATCGCACTTCTATCCGTTTTGCTCTGATCTCCCGCTTTACTACGATTTGATATACACTTGCCTAGAGTGTTTTCACAATATACTACAATAGTAGTTTCAGAATATCATAACATTTTCAAAAATCAGTTTTAGAATACTTACAGGATCGGCGCTGGAGACTCGCTATACCACATTCTCAATCAAATCATTTTAAATCATTTGAAAATCAATTCTTAAAAACCAAGTTTTAAAACCCAAATCCACAGTCGAGTTTTGTAATCTAGCTCTAATACCACTAAATGTAACACCCCAAATCTGGCCTAGACGTTATGACCGAATCTAGTGATATCACATGATAGTGTGTTGAGACTAGACGATAAAACTGTTTTCATTTATTTACTCTTGTTAATTCTAAAATTGCGTACTTATTTAATCAATTGTTTTAAAACATAATTCGTTGCGGAAGCTTTAGAAATCATTTATTTTATGAAAAATTGAGTTAATTAGGTAATTTCGTCCATCTTAGAAAAACCTCTTTGTTTTAGAGAAAACCGTCTGTTCGTTGATTTTGTGCAGTTATTAAATCCACGAAAACAGTCTAAAATCTGAAATAAAAGCAACCAGTCCAAAAAGTCCAATTTACATAAAAAAATAACCTAAAAAGATAATTAAGAAATAATTACCAAAACTAAAATTAAAATAGTATAAAATATGTGTGGCCACTGTCGAGTCCTCCACTGCACCGATCTGTTAAGTCTAGGGATTACCTGTGTACATTAACAAATAGGGGTGAGTTTACGTAAACTCAGTGTGTAATCCCACAAAAAGAAACAACGGTAAGCACAGTGCACAGCTAAAAATAGTTTTGGGCCTAAGCCCTTTCAGTATAAGTATCAGTATGCACAAGGGTCTTAGCCCTTCACAGTATTAGTATCAGTATTTAGTAACAAAGTCCTACCCAACTAGCCTCTACACATCATCCCCATCTAACCCTACACTCCATGTGGGGATTAAATCAACCAACCCATCCTTACACTCTGGGTAGTACCGAATGCGGCACAAATAGCAGTTTGCAGCTGAGGTGCTAGTATACTAGGCTTAAGAGCCTTTCAGTACACTTGTAATATCCTGGATTTTGGGCTTATGCATTTTTTGCTTGAATATACGTGGAAGCATGTTTATGTGTATGTGAATGTGTTTTTATAAATTTTGGGGAACCCTAGGGGGTAGAGAGATGCCTTAGAAATTATTAGATTTTAAATCTAAAAGAGGAAGCGAAGCAGGGTGGCCTTAAGAGATGTTGTAGGTGAAAGATAACACAGAAGTGGGCTTGGTAAAGTGGCTTGGAGGTGCCACTTAAGGCCTCTGTAAATGACGCTACAAACAGGTGCAAATGGGCCAAGGTTCGAGTCGCGTGGGAAGCAACATTTTGGGGTTTTTATTTTACATGTTTGTGTCAAGGAGAGGGGGAGGTGATGGACGGCTATGGGACTTTTGAAAGATAAGGATAAAGACTTGTTTTGTTCTTTTAAAAATTCGGCTAATAAGAGGAGATAATAGTTGACCCATTCAAATTATTTTGAATGGATAGAAGAGAGGAAAAATAGGAGGAAAAGTGGGATTTGATATAGGAGGATGAGAAGTGGCCGGCCAAGGGACTCCTTTAGTGATGAATTTCGGTCATGTAAGGGGAGTTGGTGCTGAATTTCTTTTTGTTATTGAGCATCCACTTTCTTCTTCTTTTTCTTTTAGCCTCCTAGCCAAATTCTTCTAGCCTTTCTCTTTACATCTTTTTCCTTTTTGCTATTCATCCTCATAAGCCGAATCTCTTCAAACTTCTGTTCTTCTTCTTTCCCCAAACGCAATCAAAAGCTGAACACTCAAAGAGACCCCTAGCCGATTGTTCAGAAGGTCCTAAAGCCGAAAGTTCACTTCCTTATCACTCTTTGAATTGACGTCTTTTACAAGTGTTCTTGTCAACTTTACAAGGATACTTGGCCATTCGCGTTTTGGACTCTCTTATTTGGTAAGGAACCCTCCTATGTCGATTTGCTATTCATTCTCTTTCTCTGACTACCGGAATCAAAGCTCTAATCACGTTAATATTTTTGGCCGAAATCTTGAAGGAAAGTTTCGGGATTTCTCTTGTAGCCGATATCAATGGGGATCATTCGGGATTTCTAAGATCTAAGGTAAGCAAATATGACCTTAGGCCGAAGGCCATTTTATTGTGTTTTAATGTTAGATTAGATCTAACATGTGCCTATAGGAATCTCGACATCGCTAAGAGCAAGGATCAATTTCGGGATTTTAGATTCGCAAAGGTAAGTGAATATACTAATTAGGCAAGGCCATAATTGATATTTTAGATCTGTTTCTTATCCATTCCAAAAGCCGAAAACTAACCTGTGAAGTGATTTGGTGCTAGCCGATTTCAAGGAAGAAGCACTACAAAGTTTTCAGGATTTGATCAGTAATCAAATCGGCAAGGTAAGGATTTTTGGTTACAATAATCCTTCGAGATGTGATTAATTGGCCGAATGGCCTTTTGCTAAACATTAAGTGATTGACCGAATGTAGGGACTGAGATCTAGAACATTAGATCGGGATTCTTTGGGATTTTAGTGAACTCGATAAGTATATCAGGTTTGTAGCCCTTCCCTAAGTCTTAATAGATTTAAGGCATTAAATTTAATATATGTGTTATAATGATGTGCAAAGTGGGCTAAGGTACCATGCAACGGTACAAAGTACTCAGGTACGTTAAATTACTACTACTGTAGTTATCATATTATGAATATATGTTATGGCTCATACGTGAACAGTGATAAGAATGTGAAATAAGGCATGATGTTGCATGATATGTATGATATGGGGCATATGGGTTATATGGAATGGGGAAGTGAATTGGTGGTTTTATACCACAATATCTGAATGTGGTGACTTCGGTCACATTATCTGAATGTGGTGACTCATGTCACAAAATTGTATCTGGTGACTATGCCACAATATATAAAGGCGATGAACATGTCGTCTACAGCGACTACCTTCGATGATGTGTAGCGGATAGAGGGTTGACTTAGTAGTCCCCACGGTGTGATGGTTGGTACGGGTGATGTGTAGCGGACGGCATCTAGGTTTGGGTTCGGGAATGCATTATTATTTGTAACTTGTAATATGTATATGTATGATCTGATATGCCTGAATCAGTAGGGCTTAGTGTGGTTGCTATACACTGAGTCTGTTTGACTCACCCCATTGTGGGATATGTTTTCAGGTGACGCCCAGTAAATGGACCGGGTTGGCAGGAGCTTAATGGTGGCCATGCATAGCACAAAGTTTATTTTAATTTTGACTCTTTATATTTTAAATATTTCTGGATTTATTTTTTGGGTTTTGCTTTTGATGTAATAAGGCCATAGTATGAACTGTTTACGCTTGCATTTTAATTATTTTGGTACGATACAAATTTTATTAAATTAACGCTTAAGTAATCTTTCTTAAGATAAACGTTAAATGTTTTGACACTTAACGCAAATGAATTTTCAATTTAAATAGTAAACTCTAGAAATTCAACATTTATCTTTAACTTATAGTTTTGAAATATAACAAAAAAGGTTTTATAAAACCTAATCTTAAAGCCCATAACGATGTTTTCAGTTTGGAACCCAAATCATAACTTTCTCCAAAATCACCCAAAGTTTTCAAAATTAACATACCCGTTTTGAATCGTTTTACTCGAGGAACATACCAGATTCGATCAAGACTCGTGGGCCAGGTTTGGGGTGTTTCAGCTAGGTTTCAGAGCCGAGTTTTAAACTCCCGGCCTTGGGTTTAAGGCCCATAACTTTTCCAAAATTGAGCCCAAAAGAATTTTTGTGAAAAATTTTTGTAAAATGAAGCAGGTTTTTCTGGCATGGCACCTAAGTCTCTGACCCGAAGTCCACCAGGTAAGTACTTCTAACCATTGTATGATTTATTGTAAGATCTGTAAGTGGGTATGATGGGGACGTAGACTAGTATGATAAGCTATTGAACCCTAGGATTAGGTTACCTCAACACAGAAGCACATAAAACTTAAGTGCCTAATTAAACAAACCTAGGGCTAAGTCACCGAGTTAGGGTGTGGTAACCATTGTGTGCATGTCTAGGATTGGATCCGGAAGAGCCTGGTACTTAAGTAGTCCTAGTGACTCACCTCCTCTTCACTGGAATCCTACCTGGTGCGTAGCTACGGTTCACCCTAACCAAGAGGACTTAGTCACAGGCTAAACTCAATAACTAAAACCCGAAAGGGACTAGCCTTAATTTTATAAAAACCCTAGTTTAGAAATCAACAAGCTGTCCTTTGGAATTGAGAAAATTATTTTTGAGAATCTTTTCAAAATATTTCTAATTTACAAAATTACTTAAATACCCCTGGTTGTAAAATTACAAAAAAATGCCCTTGGATTATAAAACCACCATACTACTCACAGTTTTTATTAAAATTTCCTTACTTTATAAAATGTCCAAAAACCCCATTTTGCAAAATATTAAAATACTCTAATTTGGAAAATTTACGAAATTACCCCTGATTTACAAAATTACCAAAATAACCCTAATTTCCAAAATTTCTGCCATACCTCTGATTTGGGAAAATTTTCAAAATACCCTCGAGTTTTGAAAATTTTCAAAGTGCCTTGATGTATTAAGATTTTCAAAATTGACCCCGATTTATTAACAAAATACCCCTGTAGGAGAAATAACGAAAATACCCCTCGGATAGGAATAGACAAAAATGTTCAAATGATGAATGTGTATAGTAGATACTACTGAATGGATGTGTTTCTTTGAATTAGGATAAAAAACTTGAAACTTGGATCGATCGAAAGAACTACTTCTAAACTTCTTTCATAAAATTTCTTCGCGAATAATCAGTGAAACAAGGACTAATTCATAAAATTTCTTAATCAGACTAAAGCACGATCGTAGATATGAGCTCTAGGGGACGTGGTCGTAATGTACGGGGACGCGGTAGAGGCAGAATGACCGTGTCAGAACCCGTTAGATCGGGTCAAGGGTCTGAGAATGAGGTACCGCCACCACCACCACCAGCTGTTGGTGTTGAGTAGCAAGATCGCATGGGGGATGATCTTTGTATCGCGAGCCGTCTTTGCGAAGTTCTTGAGATGGTGGTGAAAGGTGGAAATATAAGAGCTCGAGAGTCTGCACCGAGTGATCCGAAAGCAGTGAGTGAGGTGTTCCGTGACGTATTTGGGGTGGCACCTAATACGGCTGAGTATTGGTTGGAAGCGACTGAACGGATCATGGATGAGTTCGATCTGACCGCTGAGGAAAAGTTGAAAGGGTTGGTGTCGCTTCTCCGCGATGAGTCATATCAATGGTGGCTCACAGTTCGGGATAGTGCTGCGGCTGAGGAACTCACTTGGAAATATGTTAAAGCGGCATATCAGAAGAAGTATGTTGGTACTTATTACATTGATGCACAGAGAAAGGCTTTTCTGGGGCTGGTTTAAGGGAATAAGTCCGTAACGGAGTATGGGGCTGAATTTTTAAGGTTGAGCCGGTATACTCGAGGGATAGTGGCTACGGAGCATGAGCGGTGTGTCCGGTTTGAGGACGGACTAAGGAATGACTTGAGATTGTTGATAGCTCCACAGTAGAAGAGGGAGTTCGCAGTGTTGGTGGAAAAGGCTAAGGTAGCCGAGGGAATTAATGACTCTGTAAGGCAGAACCCTGATCGAAATAGGCAGAAAAGAGGATTTGGATCATTAGGGCCATCTGGGAATGTGCAAAAAAGGCCTAGAGTTGATGGGCCGCGAGGTCAGGGGGCTGTGACAGGAGGGTAGTATCGTAGTTGTAATCAATGTGGAAAGATGCACCTAGGAGAGTGTTGGAAGAAAACGGGAGGATGCTTTAAGTCTGGGTCTAAGGATCACATGATTAAGGACTGTTCGATTAAGATAGACGGGAATCGACCAGCGGGTCAGGGTTATAATCAGGCTGGAAGATGGGGACAGCAGCCTCAGCGAGGTCGTGGTCTGAATAACAGAGGTAATGGTGCTGGAAGAGGACGTGGAACACCGGGCAGAGGTGTTGGTATCTTGAGAGCAAGCGGTGGAGGTCCGTATATGCGCTTCGTCGAAGGGAGGATGGAGATACACCGGACGTCATAACCGGTACGTTCTTTATATTTGGCAAGCCTTAGTTTACTTTGATTGATGTGGGCTCGACCCATTCTTATGTTGCATGTCGAGTAGTTGAAACTCTAGACATAGCCTCTGAACTTTCTAATAGGGAGATGACTGTAGTGAGCCCACTAGGTCAAACTGTAGTGGTGAATAAGATCTTTCGGAGAGTATCTCTAGAGATTCAAGAAATGGCATTCTCTGCTGACTTAATGGAACTACCCTTCGAAGAATTTGATCTTATACTTGGCATGGATTGGCTAGTGGAACATCGGGCTGTATTGGATTGTGCATCTAAGCGAATGGAGTTAAGGACCCCCGGAGGATGAGGTGATGGTTATGATAGGAGAAAGAAGAAACTACTTGTCTAACGTAGTTTCAGCTCTAAAGGCGGATAAGATGGTTCAGAAATGATGTAAGATGTTCTTGACTTTTGTTAGTGCGTTGGATGCAAAAGAAGGGGGAGTTAGTGGAGTTAGAACCGTAAAGGAATTTGCGGATGTCTTTCCGGAGGAATTACCTAGAATACCCCCAAATAGGGAAGTGGAGTTCGGAATTCACTTGCTATCGGGAACAGTTCCTGTGTCAATTGCCCCGTACAAAATGGCGCCAAAGGAGTTGGTCGAGCTCAAGGCTCAGATCCAAGAGTTGCTGGATCGTGGGTTTATCCGACCCAGTGTGTCTCCGTGGGGAGCACCGGTCCTGTTTGTGAAGAAGAAGGACGGAACTATGCGTATATGCATAGATTATCGTCAGTTGAATAAGCTGACCATCAAGAACAAGTACCCTTTGCCAAGGATAGATGACTTGTTCAATCAGCTTAAGGGGGCAGCAGTATTCTCAAAGATAGATCTACGGTCTGGATATCATCAGCTTAAGGTGAAGGAAGCAGATATCCATAAGACAACGTTCCGGATAAGATACGGCCATTATGAGTTTTTAGTGATGCCGTTCGGATTGACGAACGCCCCAGCCGCGTTTATGGATATGAACCGGGTCTTTCAACCTTACTTGGATCGGTTTGTCGTTGTGTTCATCGACGACATCCTAGTGTATTGCAAGTCTGAGGAGGAACATGATGAGCATCTCTGGGTGGTGTTACAAGTGTTAAGGGAGGAAAAGCTTTATGCCAAATTCAGCAAGTGTGAATTTTGGCTTAAGGAGGTTACATTCTTAGGGCATGTAGTGTCGGCTGAAAGAATAAGGGTGGATCCTAGGAAAATTTAGGCAGTGCTGGATTGGAAACCACCTAGGTCTGTGGCTGAGATTCGTAGTTTCTTGGGATTGGCAGGCTACTACAGAAGGTTTGTGGAAGGATTTTCATCAGTAGCTGCACCTTTGACCAAGTTGTTAAGGAAGGAAGTACCTTTTGTATGAACAGACAAGCAACAGGAGAGCTTTGAAAAGCTTAAGAGGGTCTTGACTGAAGCTCCGGTTTTGATTCAACCTGAAGCAGGGAAGGACTTTGTGGTGTATTGTGACGCTTCCCATACAGGTTTGGGTTGCGTACTGATGCAAGACGGGAAGGTTGTCGCTTATGCGTCTCGACAATTAAGGCCACACGAGGTTAACTACCCGACGCATGACTTGGAATTGACGGCAGCGGTCTTCGCTCTTAAGGTGTGGAGGCACTACCTTTATGGAGAAAAGTCAGTGATTTACACATATCACAAGAGTCTTAAGTATCTGTTGACTCAGAAGGAGTTGAATCTGAGACAGCGAAGGTGGGTGGAGTTATTGAAGGACTGCGATTGTTCCATAGAATATCATCCGGGCAAGGCGAATGTAGTGGCAGATGCCCTAAGTAGGAAAGTCGTGTCAGATCTGAGGGCAATGTTCGCACATCTGAGTTTGTATGACGATAGAAGTCTGCTGGCAGAGTTGCAAGTCAAACCGACGTGGTTGAATGAGGTAGAAAGGGTCAGTTGGCAGATGAGGATTTAAGTGCTAAGATGCAGCAGGTTCAGAATGGTGGTTTAGAGGATTACAGTATGTCCAGTGATGGAGTATTGTGTTTCAAGAGTAAAGTCTATATGCCGGAGTGTAAGGAATTAAGGCAGAGGATTCTTCAGGAATCGCATAGTAGCCCTTATGCTATGCATCCTGGAGGTACTAAGTTGTACAGAGATCTAAGGGAACAGTTTTGGTGGCCTGGACTGAAGAGAGAAGTTACAGAATTTGTCGGCAAATGCTTAATGTGTCAGCAAGTTAAGGCTGAACACCAAGTTCCGTCAAGATTGCTTCAGCCAATCAAGATTCCACAGTGGAAGTGGGAGAGAATTACCGTGGACTTCGTTAGTGGGTTTCCCCTTATGCCTACTAAGAAGGACTCGGTATGGGTAATAGTAGATCGATTGACAAAGTCTGCGTATTTCATTCCAGTGAGAGTTGACTATGCTTTGCAGAAGTTGGCGAAGTTATATGTGGCAGAGATTGTAAGGTTGTATGGAGTGCCGATGTCAATCATTTCAGACAGGGATCCAAGGTTTACGTCTCGATTTTGGAAAGCCCTACATCAAGCTTTAGGCACCAGATTGGATTTCACTATGGCTTTTCATCCACAGTCTGACGGGCAGTCTGAACGGGTAATACAAGTGTTAGAGGATATGTTGAGGGGCTGTGTAATAAACTTCAGAGGAAGTTGGGAAGAGTACTTGCCTTTAGCGGAATTTGCATACAACAACAGCTATCAAGCCAGTATTCAGATGGCACCGTATGAAGCGTTGTATGGACGGAAGTGTCGCACTCCTACGTGTTGGACTGAATTAGGGAACGCCGTGTTTTGGGGCCCGAGATTGTGATGTCAGTCCAAAGAAAAGGTTAAGGTAATTCAGGCACGGTTGAAGGAAGCATTTGATAGGTAGAAGTCGTATGCAGATCTCAAACGAAAGGAAATAGAATTTGATGTGGGAGATCAAGTGTTCCTTAAAGTCTCACCTTGGAAGAAGGTGATGAGATTTGGTCGCAAAGGAAAATTAAGTCTAAGGTTTATAGGACCTTATCGAGTATTAAGGCGAATTGGACCAGTGGCATACCAGTTAGAGTTGCCTTTGGAATTGAAGCAGATACACGACGTATTCCATGTTTCTATGCTATGTCGTTATTGATCGGATCCATCTCACGTGGTACCGGTCGAAGAGGTAGAGTTAAGGCCAGATTTGTCCTACGAAGAAGAGCCGATTCAGATCTTGGAACGAGATGTGAAAGTGTTGCGGAGGGAATCAATTCCTTTAGTCAAAGTGTTATGGCGTAATCATGGATCAAAGGAAGCTTCGTGGAAGCCAGAAGAAGCAATGCGACAGTAATACCCTCACTTATTTCAGCCAGGTAATTTTGAGGACGAAATTATTTTAAGGGGGGTAGAACTGTAATATCCTGGATTTTGGGCTTATGCATTTTTTGCTTGAATATACGTGGAAGCATGTTTATGTGTATGTGAATGTGTTTTTATAAATTTTGAGGAACCCTAGGGGGTAGAGAGATGCCTTAGAAATTATTAGATTTTAAATCTAAAAGAGAAAGTGAAGCAGGGTGGCCTTAAGAGAAGTTGTAGGTGAAAGATAACACAGAAGTGGGCTTGGTAAAGTGGCTTGGAGGTGCCACTTAAGGCCTCTGTAAATGATGCCACAAACAGGTGCAAATGGGCCAAGGTTCGAGTCGCGTGGGAAGTAACATTTTGGGGTTTTTATTTTGCATGTTTGCGTCAAGGAGAGGGGGAGGTGATGGACGGCTATGGGACTTTTGAAAGATAAGGATAAAGACTTGTTTTGTTCTTTTAAAAATTCAGTTTTTAAGAGGAGATAATAGTTGACCCATTCAAATTATTTTGAATGGATAGAAGAGAGGAAAAATAGAAGGAAAATTGGGATTTGATAGAGGAGGATGAGAAGTGGCCGGCCAAGGGACTCCTTTAGTGATGAATTTTGGTCATGTAAGGGGAGTTGGTGCCGAATTTCTTTTTATTATTGAGCATCCACTTTCTTCTTCTTTTTCTTTTAGCCTTCTAGCCGAATTCTTCTAGCCTTTCTCTTTACATCTTTTTCCTTTTTGCTATTCATCCTCATGTTTAATCTCTTCAAACTTCTTCTTCTTCTTTCCCCAAACGCAATCAAAAGCTGAACACTCAAAGAGACCCCTAGCCGATTGTTCAGAAGGTCCTAAAGCCGAAAGTTCACTTCCTTATCACTCTTGGAATCGACTTCTTCTACAAGTGTTCTTGTCAACTTCGCAAGGATACTTGGCCATTTGCGTTTTGGACTCTCTTATTTGGTAAGGAACCCCTCCTATGTCGATTTGCTATTCATTCTCTTTCTCTGACTACCGAAATCAAAGCTCTAATCACATTAATATTTTTGGCCGAAATCTTGAAGGAAAGTTTCGGGATTTCTCTTGTAGCCGATATCAAAGGGGATCATTCAGGATTTCTAAGATCTAAGGTAAGCAAATATGACCTTAGGCCGAAGGCCATTTTATTGTGTTTTAATGTTAGATTAGATCTAACATGTGCCTATAGGAATCTCGACATCACTAAGAGCAAGGATCAATTTCGGGATTCTAGATTCGCAAAGGTAAGTGAATATACTAATCGGCCAAGGCCATAGTTGATATTTTAGATCTGTTTCTTATCCATTCCAAAAGCCGAAAACTAACCTGTGAAGTGATTTGGTGCTAGCCGATTTCAAGGAAGAAGCACTACAAAGTTTTCGGGATTTGATTAGTAATCAAATCGGCAAGGTAAGGATTTTTGGTTACAATAATCCTTCGAGATGTGATTAATTGGCCGAATGGCCTTTTGCTAAACATTAAGTGATTGACCGAATGTAGGGACTGAGATCTAGAACATTAGATTGGGATTCTTTGGGATTTCAGTGAACTCGATAAGTATATCAGGTTTGTAGCCCTTCCCTAAGTCTTAATAGATTTAAGGCATTAAATTTAATATATGTGTTATAATGATGTGCAAAGTGGGCTAAGGTGCCATGCAACGGTACAAAGTACTCAGGTACGTTAAATTACTATTACTGTAGTTTTCATATTATGAATATATATTATGGATCATACGTGAACAGTGATAAGAATGTGAAATAAGGCATGATGTTGCATGATAAGTATGATATGGGGCATATGGGTTATATGGAAAGGGGAAGTGAATTGGTGGTTTTATACCACAATATCTGAATGTGGTGACTTCGGCCACATTATCTGAATGTGGTGACTCATGTCACAAAATTGTATCTGGTGGCTATGCCACAATATATAAGGGCGATGAGCATGTCGTCTGCAGCGACTACCTTCGATGATGTGTAGCGGATGGAGGGTTGACTTAGTAGTCCCCACGGTGTGATGGTTGGTACGGGTGATGTGTAGCGGATGGCATCTAGGTTTGGGTTCGGGAATGCATCATTATTTGTAACTTGTAATATGTATATGTATGATCTGATATGCCTGAATCAGTAGGGCTTAGTGTGGTTGCTATACACTGAGTCTGTTTGACTCACCCCGTTGTGGGATATGTTTTCAGGTGACGCCCAGTAAATGGACCGAGTCGGCAGGAGCTTAATGGTGGCCATGCACAGCACAGAGTTTATTTTAATTTTGACTCTTTATATTTTAAATATTTCTGGATTTATTTTTTGGGTTTTGCTTTTGATGTAATAAGGCCATAGTATGAACTGTTTACGCTTGCATTTTAATTATTTTGGTACGATACAAATTTTATTAAATTAACGCTTAAGTAATCTTTCTTAAGATAAACGTTAAATGTTTTGACACTTAACGCAAATGAATTTTCAATTTAAATAGTAAACTCTAGGAATTCAACTTTTATCTTTAACTTATAGTTTTGAAATATAACAACAAAGGTTTTATAAAACCTAATCTTAAAGCCCATAACGATGTTTTCAGTTTGGAACCCAAATCATAACTTTCTCCAAAATCACCCAAAGTTTTCAAAATTAACAGACCTATTTTGAACCGTTTTACTCAAGGAACATACCAGATTCGGTCAAGACTCGTGGGCCGGGTTCGGGGTGTTTCAACACTTCCTCCAAATAATATCATCCCAACCCAATACAATGCAACATACAATATATGACATGCTATCAGGTGATTATCACTACATACACTCAATTCAGTTTACATGGAAATTATTAACATGCTCAGTACATATATCATACAATTAGTATCACACTTTTAGGGGTCTAAATAGTGCTTACCAACCCTATAGTAGGTTCACAACCGACTTGGGCGGCCCGTGCAACCTTAGAAATCAATTCAGTAAAAATGGGCTCACACACCCATTGGCCTACTCGTGTGTGCCCACACGACCCAATTTGTCCTTGGCCGTGTGGATCACATGGCCTGACCCAAAATCCCACACGCCTGTGTGGCCAACACGGCCCAATTCAGTCCAGCCCGTGTGTTGCAGACGGCTTACCTAGCCATCACACGGTAGCGTCATGCACGCACAGCCTGTGTTAGGGCACACGGCCTACGACACGGGTAACCACACGTCCGTGTGGCATCGATAGTGGGGTTTTTGGCTTTCGTCAAAACCCTATTTTCTACGTAATTGGGTACACACCTAGTATCAAACTGATGCAAAAGTAATTCTCGAGACCCCAACACCTTAAAAACAGAAACCCAACACTCTATTAGAAACGATTTACGAATACCACGAACCTAAAATCGAGCAAGGCCCAGAACTTGCCATCACAAAGACGTTTACAACCAAAAGTTAAACCGTCGTAGTGGAAACCTCAAATTCACCGCCTTCACCTAGATAGCCATTTGCAAAATTTAGATTCTTACCATAACCTCTACGCTACTACTGCGAAATAGTATAGAAATCTTACCGAACCCAAGCAAATAACAGTAGAACGAACAAAGGATTCGAACGAAGCAAAAAAATAAAACTCACGCCAGAGAAAGAAAAGAACAAAAATAAAATCGACAGGAACTTTGTAGAGAGATAGAAACCAACGTTAATTCCAAGAGATGAGAGAAAGAAACTGATAAAAGTTGAACAGAAAGAAAATAAAAGATAAGTTATCAGAATCCCTTATTTTCCTCTCACTTATCCTCTACTCCCCACTCCCTCAGAATTTTTGTTCAACCGAAATGCCATCAGATATCCAAAAAAAAAATAATACCCATGCTCGCGCAAGGAATCAAACACAAGACCTTCAGCAAACTAACACTCAACTTAACCACCAAACCAGCAGATCCATTCTGATATGATTCTACAATTAACTAAATATAAGCCTATTGAACAGAGATATGACTTAAATCCAAAAATAACCAAAATTTTGCCAAAGTTAAGGTTTGAACTTGAGACCTCTCACACAAACCAGAACACTTAACCACTGAAGTAGATACACAGTTGTGTCACATTTTAATAGAACCAAAAATATAAATTTGGGGGCATTACAGGACGAGTCGACAATCTCGAATAAGGTGGTTGTGTTTATAACAGTAATGACATTCCACCTTAGGGAAGGAAGAGAATTAATGACCATTTTGACAATAGTTTTTACAGAAAACATTGTTAGAGCTAGACTTTTGAAGCAATGGTCTAGTAGCATTGCACGAATAACGAAAACTAGTATTATATAAACTAGTAAAAGAAAATCATTTCAAAAAGAATAATATGATAGAAAAGTGAGAAAAATGTGACTCGAAAATACGTATTAAGATATGATTTATTATTTTAACTTATAAAAGGTATAATAATAAAATAATAAATTCCATTATAAAAAATTAGCTTACAATAATAAATTTCTATTTTGTCTCCTCTTTATTATTTTTCCTTTTTTTTTGAAACCCTTTTAATTATTTTTCAATTCTACAATTCACGGGTAAAAAACTTTTTTTCCTTTTCGCTTTTCCTTTTTATTATTATTATCAAAAAGAGATGAATATATATTAATATTTAATGTATTGCTAGTATATAATTTTATTTATTGTCAGTGAATATGATGACAATACATCATTAAAAATGAAGTTCAAGTAAAGTTAGTTTTAATATTTTTTAATGATGAATGTTCATCTTATGTATTGATGATTTTAAAATTATACATTATCAGTGCATCAAATCATATATATATATATATATATATATATATGTAACAGCTCGATTTTGGGTCTAGTCAGAACAGTGGTTTCGGGACCACAAATTCGATGTAGTAAAATTTATTTTTATATATTTTTGTGGTCTACAATTTTATGGAATGATTTCGTGAAAATTTCATTCGAAAATTTTGACGTTTGGGCACTCAATTTAGTTAAAAGGACTAAATTGCAAAAGGTACAAAATGTGTGTTCTAGAAGCTAGAGGGGTCTAATTGCTATGAAATCTTAAATTAGAGGTCCTTATATGGTAATTAGACCATTGATCAAGTTGGTGGACAAAAAATGGACATGGTTAGGTGAAATTTCAAAGTTTGGCATTAAGGGTATTTTGGTCATTTGGTGAATAAAGACAAAAATAAAACAAATAAAATATGTTCATCTTTCTAATTTCATCCCTTAGTGCCAAAAATTGAAGGGTCTCCATAGCTAGGGTTTTGGCCAACTTTCAAGCTCGATTGTAAGTCCGTTCTAGCCCTGTTTTAATGATTTTTATGTTTTTGAGATCCTTGTAACCTAATCTAGCTATTTCAAGGACTAATTTGAAGAGATTTCAAAGTCTAAAATTTTACCCATGTTAGACATGCATGTATTTTGATGTTTAATGGTAGAAAATGTATGTTTGGTGTTAGATAAAAACCTTTTACTAAGTGATTTTTGATGAAATGCCTAAAAAGGACCTATTTGTAAAAGTTGTAAAATGTGTGTAAAAGTGTGATTTAATTAAAAATATGAGTTGTTATGAGTATGAAAATGATTCACCTAGGCTTGGGTTTTGAAGAAATTGACTATATTTCATTATACGAGCCTAGGGACTAAAGTGTAAAATGTTGAAAAGTTAGGGGCAAAAATGTAATTTTTCTATAATGTGATTTTTTGGGCTGAATTGAATAATGTTAGTATTAAATGAGTTAAATTTTCTATTATAGATCAAGAAAAATGAAGTTCGGACCTAGATTGGGGGAAAAATAAAGTGTTTGACGATTAGGTCCATTTTCACTATTTTTGTACCGAGGTAAGTTCGTATGTAAATAATGCAATGTTATATTTATGTTTTAAATGCTTTAATATTGTATGAATTGTATGATTGTCTCTATGGATGTAATTAACGAAGTTTCGACAAGTGAGAAAATCCCGGTTGAACCTTAGGAATAGATTAGGATACAAGTGACATGTCACTAGGAACCCATGTGATTATGTGATTATTTGACCCGAGTGCTGGTCCAGTATGTCCTACCAGTGGCTGGGTATACCGGCATATGTTGCGGATACCTGACAGTTTGTGTGAGTAGCATCGTGTAGCTACGTCTCGACCGACAGCTTGTGTGAGCAGGCCCGTGGATAGCTCGAGAGCTAGCCTATATGTGTTATGAGATTTGTGGTAGCATTGGCTACTTATGTGGCACTTATGTGCAAAGTTTTTGCGTGTATCTGATAGTATTCCAAGTGGTTCAACGGGTATGTCAAAGATGAGAAAATATGCAATTATGTTACGAGTTGGTACAGGTATGTATGAAAAACTCAAATGAAATGGATTCGGTATATGATGAACTATTGGTAAGGTTGTGATTGAGTAAGTTATGCTCATGAAGTTTTAATGACAATTTATGATATATGTTATGTTATTCATTTCACAAATGTGTAACACCCCTAACCCGAAACCGTCGTCGGAATCGGGTTAAGAGGCATTACCAATCAAACGGAACCTTTAACATCCAGAAATTTCAACACAAAGTCAATCATTACTGTTTGCATTCAATTACAAACATAGTGTCCCTTAAATGAGTCATCAAGACCCTAAGCATGCTTATAAACTGAGTCAGGACTAAACCAAAACACATACAAAATTTCATGAAATTTGAAACTTTTCAAAATACAGGGAGACACGCCGCGGGGAGGAGACCGTGTTCCTCCACGCTTTCTAGACACCCCCTGTGTGTCCTTCCGTGTCTATATACTAACTATACCAACACAAATATTAGGCACGCCATGTTCCATTCCATGGCGTGTACTTTTAGGTCATCTACCGACTTTCCTCTCACGGCCACCAAGCACGCCCGTGTCGAGGCCGTGTATTTTTATGTTTAGCTATCGACTTGCACACCACGGCGGATGACACGCCGTGTCGAGGCCGTGTGATTTTAGGTCGCATCCTCACAATTTACCCACGGCCTAAGGCACGCCTGTGTTACACAATCGTGGTGACATTATAGGCCATTTACAAGGCCAAAATGCCAACCAAATGGTTCAAACCTATAAGCATCATTTACCAACACTTACCAAGCATATATGGCAACCAAAAACATGCCAAATAGCCATTCAAATCATGCATTCAATACCAATTCCAACCATGTCAATATCAAAGACTAAAACTCATATCATCACAAGTATATTACTTTCAATACCAAACATCATTTCTTCTCAATATCACTAATTCATATTAGCTTTTTATCAACACCAAGTTACCATTTACAAGTCAACCACTCAAACCATAAACCATGCCAAAAGATGCATTACATTATATATACCAAGTCATTCATGCTAAAACTAGCACATATCTAGCCACATCTCATGGCTACTACAAGTCTCAAACATGGTTCAAATGACTAGCCTATACATGCCATATCTTAACTATACATACATCTTTCCAAAATACCCCAAAATAGATTGCCGATAGTGTGACTGAGAAATTGACGATCCCCTGATCCGAGCTAGCTTTACTGACACTGCAAAGCAGAGGAACAAATCACACAGAAAGCTTATAAAGCTTAGTAAGTTCGAAATAAAATACAACTATATCATCAAATCAAACCAATTCATATACTAATCATCACATAGATCATTCTTCTTGTACTTATACCGTACTATCAATAGCTAAAATACTCATTCGTCAGTCCATAACATCATCTATAAACTCATCAACCACAAAGGTTCGATACATACGTCGGCAAACACATAGTTATTCAATCTCCAAGCTATTCAATGCTCAATTATACTTGTTGATCATCATTTGATATTCATTCACTTTAATCGCACACTCGCTGCTTAATACACTGATACACATATTAGTCATTGCACACTTAGTGCCCAAATCTCTCAACTGACTTATCTCGGTAATGCACATTCAGTGCCAAATCAATAAACCGAAGCTTTTATAACATCGCACACACAGTGCTATTCACTCCTGTTTCGATTTTAATATCGCACACTTAGTGCCCTTAACATAAACTTCCACATAGCATCTCAATTTCATACATATATACACATTCATTTCATAATACAAAATCATATGTTAACAACATGTATTATATCCGAACTTACCTCGGACGTCGACTATCGATACGGTCGATTAATCGAGCACTTTATCTTTGCCTCGATCTCGATCCGTACCTCTTCTCTCTTGGTCTATACACATTTAAAAAGCAATCCATTCAATCACCATTTCATTCAATTTAGTCCACACACACACACAATTAAGGCATTTTTTTATAATAGCCCTTATATTTTCACATTTCGACACTTTAGTCCCTAATTCACAAAATCATTAAATTCACCAAATTCCACCTAACACAAGCTTAGCCGAATTTTACTAATATCCATACAGACCCACACATTTCTTTTATTTAACATTTTAACCCTTCAATTTACTATTTTCATAATTTAGCCCTAATTAGCTAAATTCACCAAAAATCCAAAAGTAACACAATGTTAATCCAACACCAAGTTCTCATATTTTACTCCCAACTAGCACATACCTCAAATTTTCATCAATGGCTCATCACAAAACATCATTAATTCATGAAATTACAACATGGGTTAGCTAGAGCACAAACCAACGATTACAAAAACATAGAAATTATCAAAAACCGGCTCAAAATCATACCTTAATCAAGCCAAATTCTACCCGAAATTTTCAAAGCTTTTCTTCCTTCTTTTCTTTTGTATTTTCAGCACTAACAAAGATGATAACATTCATCTTTTCTTTCATTTGTTTCATTAATAATATCATATTAAACCTTTTACCATTTTATCCATCCGTTAAACATATATGACAAATTTTATACTAAGGTTATTTAGTCATTCAATAAGGTTATTTAGTCATTCAATCAACCATTATCTCATAAATGGCTTATTTTCCATATAAGGCTTCCACAATATAAAGACATCAACACTTTGATATTTATAAACCAGCACACAGCTTTTACTCTTTACGCGATTTAATCCTTTCTCTTAATTCGACACATAAACGATTAAATTATCACACAGAATTTTCACACAGACTATATCACATATCATTCACAAAGAAAATATCATTAAAATATTTTTACGACCTCGAATTTGTGGTCTCGAACCACTATTCCGACTAGGGTCTAAACTGGGATGTTAAAACTCTCCCCTTAGGGATTTTCGTCCCTGAAAATCTTTCCAGTGAATAGGTGAGGATATTGCTCTCTCATAACATTTTCAGATTCCCACGTAGCCTCTTCAATCCCGTGTTTGTGCCATAATACTTTCACTAAGGAAATTCTTTTGTTTCTCAACTCTTTAATCCCTCGTGCCAAGATTCGGATCGGTTCTTCACTATACGACAAGTCTGACTGAATTTCAAACCTCAGTAGGAGCAATCACATGAGACGGGTCTGATCTGTACCGTCGAAGCGTTGACACATGAAACACGTTATGAATCTTTTCTAACTCAGATGGCAATCTAAATCTATAAGCAACCGGCCCAACTCGTTCAATAATCTCATACGGTCCGATGTACCTCGGACTCAGCTTGCCCTTTCAGTCAAATCGAAGTATTTTCTTCCACGAAGACACTTTCAAAAATACTTTATCGCCAACTTCAAACTCAATATCTTTTCGTTTCAAATTTGCATAAGATTTCTGACGATCTGAAGCTGCTTTTAAACTGTCACGAATTATCTTAACTTTCTGTTCGGTCTCTTTTATCAAATCCACCCCGTGAATCTTATTCTCACTCAGCTCAGTCCAAAACTATGGAGTTCGACACTTCTGACCGTAAAGAGCCTCAGATGGTGCCATTTTAATACTAGATTGAAAACTGTTGTTATACGCAAACTCAATCAAGGATAAGTGCTTTTCCCACGTATTGTGAACTTCAAGTATGCAACATCTCAAAGATGTCTTCGAGAATCAATGATTCTGCCGATTGACCATCCGTTTGCGGATGAAAAGCAGTACTGAAATGCAATTTCGTGCCTAAAGCATCTTGCAATAACTTCCAAAATCGTGAAGTAAATCTCAGATCTCTATCAGACACTATAGATAACGGTACTCCGTGCAATCTCACAATTTCATCGATATACAATTCAGCTAATTTATCTAAAGAATAATCGGTTCTCACCGGAATGAAATGAGCTGATTTCGTCAATCTGTCCACTATCACCCAGATTGCATCTTTCTTTCTCGGAGATAAGGGTAATCCAGACACAAAGTCCATCATGATTCTTTCCCGTTTCCACTCAGGAATCATAATCGGTTGTAACAAACTAGATGGAACTTGATGTTCAGCTTTGACTTGCTGACAAACTAAGCATTTCGACACAAAGTCAGAAATATCTCTTTTCATGCCATGCCATCAATAGAACTGTTTTAGATCATTATACATCTTTGTACTCCCTGGATGTACTGTCAAATGACTACTGTGAGCTTCAGTCAAAATCTTCGAAATCAACCTTGAATTTCTCGGAACAAAAATTCGATCTCTGAATCTCAAGCAATCATCACTATCAACTCGAAATTCCGATACAACATCTGAATCATACTGAATTCTTTTTGCTAACAACTCATGATCACTTTTCTGAGCCTTACAAATCTGTTGTAAGAACAAGGGTTTTACTTTCAATTCAGCTACCACCGCATTATCATCACACAGATCCATCTGATTACTCAAAGCTTGCAAAGCATATAACGATTTTCGGCTCAAGGCGTCAGCTACAACATTAGCTTTACCCGGGTGGTAATTTATCACAAGTTCATAATATTTCAACAACTCTAACCATCTTCTTTGTCGTAAATTCAAATCTTTCTGAGTCATCAAATACTTTAAACTTTTATGGACAGTATAAATGTGACATTTTTCCCCAAACAGATAGTGATGCCAAATCTTCAATGCGAATACAATCGCAGCCAGTTCAAGATCATGCGTTGGGTAGTTCTTTTCGTGCAGCTTTAACTGTCTTGAAGCATAAGTAATGACTTTCCCTTCTTGCATTAGCACACAGCCCAAACCATTCAACGATGCATCACTGTAAACTATAAACTCTTTGACTGACTCAGGTTGAATCAATACTAGTGCTTCTGTTAACAACACTTTCAACTGCTCAAAACTCTGCTGACATTTTTCTGACCACTCAAATTTAACATCTTTCTGTAACAACTTTGTCAACGGAGTCGCAATCATCGAAAAATCTTTCACAAATCGTCAATAATATCCCGCTAGTCCCAGAAAACTACGGACTTCAGACACACTTTTTGGAGGTTTCCATTCCAAAATAGCGGAGATTTTATTTGGATCAACTCTTATCCCGACAGCTGATATAACATGTCCCAGAAAACCAATCTCACGCAACCAAAATTTACATTTGCTGAACTTTGCATACAACTGCTTCTCACGTAGAGTTTGTAGCACCATTCTTAAATGTTCAGCATGCTGCGTCTCATCACACGAATAAATCAAAATATTATCAATGAACACCGCCACAAAGTGATCCAAATGCGGTCTGAATATCCGATTTATCAGATCCATAAACACTGCAGGAGCATTTGTTAATCCGAAAGGCATCACTAAGAATTCAAAATGTCCATACCTTGTTCTAAAAGCAGTTTTCAGCACATCGGATTCTTTAACTCTCAACTGATAGTAGTTCGATCTCAAATCTATCTTTGAAAACACTGTAGCTCCCTTCAGTTGATCAAACAAATCATCAATACGAGGCAATGGATATTTGTTCTTTATCGTCACTTTGTTCAACTGTCGATAATCAATACACATTCTCATAGTTCCATCTTTTTTTTTCACAAATAACACAGGAGCTCCTCAGGGTGAGAAACTTGGTCGTGCAAATCCTCTGTCAGTCAACTCTTGTAACTGTGACTTTAGATCTTCCAACTCTGTTGGTGCCATTCTATATGGAGCTATGGAAATGGGATTAGTCCCGGCACTAATTCGATACCAAATTCCACTTCTCGGATCTGTGGTAATCCCGGTAGCTCTTCAGGAAACACATCTGGAAACTCACATACCACAGGCATGAATTCCACTTTCTTTTCCGACACTTTTGTATCTATCATATATGCCAAATAAGTTTCACAACCCTTTCTCACATAGTTCATGGCTTTCACCGTAGATACAACAGCTGGTAATCCTTTAATATCACTGGATTCAATTTGAACTAGCTCACCGCTCTGACTTCTCAATTTAATACTCATTCTATTACAATTCACGATGGCATTATGTAGAGTAAGCCAATCCATACCCAGAATTATGTTGAATTTGTCAAACGGAAGTAACATCAAATTAACCGAAAAACATATATCACGAAACATCAATGGGCAATTCTTGCACACCTTATCCACCAAGACACATTTGCCTAAAGGGTTTGATACTCTAATCACGCATTCAGTAGACTCAACTGGTAGAGTTTTATTCAATACTAAATTCATACACACATAGGAGTGGCCCCGGATCTATCAATGCAATAACATCAATATCAGATAAAGTGAAAGTGCCAGTGATGACGTCTGGAGATGATGCTTCCTCTCGTGCACGTATAGCATAGGCTCGAGCAGGTGCTCTCACTTCTGATCTCATTGTTGTGTCATTTGTCCATCTCTGACTTTCACTCACATTTTTGGTGCTTCTGGGTGGTCTACCCTTAGCTGTTGCATTACTCGATTTTTATTCTGAACATTTTCTTCTTCAACCATCTTTGGGCAATCTCGGATGAAATGATCTCGAGATCCACACTTATAACAAACTCTATTGTTATACTTGCCCCAGCACTCTCCCACATGTCATCTTCCACACTGTCTACACTCAGGTTTGTTACTCTTAACACTGCCAACACTTGGTTCATTCGGAGCTTGAATTCCTGGACTAGTACTCTGTGTCAAACGATCTCTACTTGGATGTCCAAACGAAGCATTGGAACGGTTATTTGCATTTCTGTATCTCTTAGTAGAAGGTTGAGAAAATTTATTCATTGATCTCTTTCGTTCATCACGAGCTTTAGAGTCAGCTTTCTTCTTTTCCTTATTGAGCTCTTCAGCTTTGCACGCTCTTTCAACTAACAAAACGAATTCATTTATATCAAGTATCCCAACCAACAATTTGATGTCTTCATTTAATCCCTCTATGAAATGTTTGCACATAGTAGCTTCAGTCGAGACACATTCTCTCGCATATTGACTCAATCTTACGAATTCTAGCTCGTATTCAGTAACAGACAACCGGCCCTATTTCAATTCTAGAAACTCTTTACGTGTTTGATCAATGAAGCATTGACTAATATACTTCTTTCTGAACTCAGCTTGAAAGAAATCCCAAGTGATTCTCTCTCTCGAAACTACAAATATCAATGTTTTCCACCAGTTGTAAGCTGTGTCTCTCAACAAGGAAACTGCACACTTAATGCACTCATCAGGGTTCGACGACATCTCATCATATACTCTGATTGTGTTTTCAAGCCAAAACTCGGCTCGTTCAGCATCGTCATCGGATGTGGCCCTAAACTCTTCAGGCCCATATTTTTGAATCTTGTCTACAAGAGGCTTATTCAATCTGATCGGATCTACAACTCGAGGCACAACAAGTACTTGTGGAGTGGAGGTTGTGGAGCGGTCGGATTCATTCGAACGAACTCCATAAACCACTCGCTCATCATTCGGAAGAAGGCTTCCTTAGCCTCTCCTCCCTCATCACTATCATTCGGCTTTGAAGTGGCCGGCGCTGTCCCTTGAGCGGGAGCAGGTGCATTGCTTTCTACATCGTCAGCAGCTGCTCGATTGGGATCCATTACAATATGTAAACACATTTTTAAATGTCAGATTTAGTCACACTATCGCAATTACAAATATGGCATGTATATCTAGACTCATACACACTACGTTAGTCCGAGAATCGACTAAACTGTAGCTCTGATACCAATAAAATGTAACACCCCTAACCGGAGACTGTCGCCGAAACAGGGTTAATAGGCATTACCAATCAAACGGAACCTTTAACATCCAGAAATTTCAACACAAAGTCAATCATTACTGTTCGCATTCAATTACAAACATAGTGTCTCTTAAATGAATCATCAAGACCCTAAGCATGCTTATAAACTGAGTCGGGACTGAATCGAAACACATACAAAATTTCATGAAATTTGAAACTTTTTGAAAATACAGGGGAGACACGCCCGAGGGAGGAGACCGTGTTCCCTCCACGGCTTCTAGACACCCCTGTGTGTCCTTCTGTGTCTATATACTAACTATACCAACATGGTCATTAGGCACACCCGTGTTCCATGGCCGTGTACTTTTAGGTCATATATTGACTTCCCCTCCACGGCCACCAAGCACACCCGTGTCGAGGTCGTGTATTTTTATGTTAGCTACTGACTTGCACACCACGGCCAGATGACAAGCTCGTGTCGAGGCCGTGTGATTTTAGGCTGCATCCTGTCAATTTACCCACGGTCTAAGGCACGCCCGTGTGCCACAACCGTGTGACATTATAGGCCATTTACAAGGCCAAAATGCCAACCAAATGGTTCAAACCTATAAGCATCATTTACCAACACTTACCAAGCATATATGGCAACCAAAAACATGCCAAATAGCCATTCAAATCATGCATTCAATACCAATTCCAACCATGTCAATATCAAAGACTAAAACTCATATCATTACAAGTATATTACTTTCAATACCAAACATCATTTCTTCTCAATATCACTAATTCATATTAGCCTTTTATCAACACCAAGTTACCATTTATAAGTCAACCTCTCAAACCACAAACCATGCCAAAAGATGCATTACATATATATATACCAAGCCATTCATGCTAAAACTAGTACATATCTAGCCACATCTCATGGCTACTACAAGTCTCAAACATGATTCAAATGACTAGCCTATACATGCCATATCTTAACTATATATACATCTTTCCAAAATACCCCAAAATAGATTGCCGATAGTGTGACTGAGAAATTGACGATCCCCTGATCCGAGCTAGCTTTCACCGACACATCAGCAAAGCGTAGGAACAAATCACACAGTAAGCTTATAAAGCTTAGTAAGTTCGAAATAAAATACAACTATATCATCAAATCAAACTAATTCATATACTAATCATCACATAGATCATTCTTCTTGTACTTATACCATACTATCAATAGCTAAAATACTCATTCATCAGTCCATAACATCATCTATAAACTCATCAACCGCAAACGTTTGATACATACCTCGGCAAACATATAGTTATTCAATCTCCAAGCTATTCAATGCTCAATTATACTTGTTGGTCATCATTTGATATTCATTCAGCTTAATCGCACACTTAGTGCTTAATACACGGTCGATACATATTAGTCATCGCACACTTAGTGCCCAAATCTCTCAACTGACTTATCTCGGTAACGCACATTCAGTGCCAAATCAATAAACCGAAGCTTTTATAACATCGCACACACAGTGCTATTCACTCCTGTTTCGATTTTAATATCGCACACTTAGTGCCCTTAACATAAACTTGCACATAGCATCTCAATTTCATACATATATACACATTCATTTCATAATACAAAATCATATGTTAACAACATGTATTATATCCGAACTTACCTCGGACGTCGACTATCGATACGGTCGATTAATCGAGCACTTTATCTTTGCCTCGATCTCGATCCGAACCTCTTCCCTCTTGGTCTATACACATTTAAAAATCAATCCATTCAATCACTATTTCATTCAATTTAGTCCACACACACAATTAGGGCATTTTTTTATAATAGCCCTTATATTTTCACATTTCAACACTTTAGTCCCTAATTCACAAAATCATCAAATTCACCAAATTCCACCTAACACAAGCTTAGCCAAATTTTACTAATATCCATACAAACCCACACATTTCTTTTATTTCACATTTTAACCCTTCAATTTACTATTTTCATAATTTAGCCCTAATTAGCTAAATTCACCAAAAATCCAAAAGCAACACCATGTTAATCCAACACCAAGTTCTCATATTTTACTACCAACTAGCACATAGCTCAAATGTTCATCAATAGCTCATCACAAAACATCATTAATTCATGAAATTACAACATGGGTTAGCTAGAGCACAAAGCAACGATTACAAAACTTAGAAATTATCAAAAACCGGCTCAAATCATACCTTAATCAAGCCAAATTCTAGCCGAAATTTTCAAAGCTTTTCTTCCTTCTTTTCTTTTGTATTTTCGACACTAACAAAGATGATAACATTCATCTTTTCTTTCATTTGTTTCATTAATAATATCATATTAAACCTTTTACCATTTTATCCATCCATTAAACATATAAGACAAATTTTATACTAAGGTTATTTAGTCATTCAATCAACCATTATCTCATAAATGGTTTATTTTCCATATAAGGCTTCCACAATATAAAGACATCAACACTTTGATATTTATAAATCAGCACACAACTTTTACTCTTTACGCGATTTAATTCTTTCTCTTAATTCGACACATAAACGATTAAATTATCACACAGAATTTTCACACAGACTATATCACATATCATTCACACAGAAAATATCATTAAAATATTTTTATAACCTCGGATTTGTGGTCTCGAACCACTGTTCCGACTAGGGTCTAAATCGGGATGTTACAAATGTATCATTAATGTTGTTTATTATTTGCATATGAACTTACTAAGCTATATAGCTTACTCCCCTTTCTTTCCTTTATCTTATAATGTCACCAAGCTAGCTCGGGATTGGAGATCGTTGGAGATCCATTCACACTATCAACCTTTATTTCGGGGTACCATTGAAATGTCAATATTTTGAGTTATGGCATGTATATGGACTTGGTCATTTTTTTATGTGTCATAATTGTTTTGGCCAAATGTGTTGGCTTATATTGGTTAGAAGTTCATTTTGTATAAGGCCATTTGAAATGAGCCAATATTGGTTATAAGTATATTCATATAATGATGCCTTTCATAGATGATGTGTTGATGTCTTGGTTGTGGATGTTTGGTTGTATGTATATGTTTGGATTGGTACTATGTTATATTGTGTAAGTGTGTGCATTAAAAGGTGGCAAAATGCTTGGTAAATAGCCTTATTTTTGTCCACGTGGGTAGACACACGGGCGTGTGTCTAGGTCGTGTGTGACACACGGTCTGCCCCATGGCGTGTAATCCGGCCGTGTGCCCCCTGCACCTTAATTTTTGATAAACAGGATGCTCAAAATTGAGCACACGGGCAGAGACACGGGCGTGTATCTCAACCGTGTGAACAACACGGTCTCAAGCACAAGCGTGTACCCTGGCCGTGTGAAGTCTGCACTTAATTTTCGAGAATTTAATTCACCACAAAGCCTAGCACGCGGGCTGTGACTTGGCCGTGTGCCATCAATTTGTTCATGAGTTACAAGTTAGAGAGTTACACGGGGTTGGGACACGGGCGTGTGTGACTACACGTCCTGACCACACGGGTGTGTCATGTATCCACACGGGCGTGTGACCCCTGTTTAGGGTAAAAAAATTTCTAAGTTTCATAAAAATTCCCTGAGTTTACGGTTTAGTCCTGAACCATTTCCAATGCATGTTTTGGGCCTCGTAGGCTCGTAATAGGGATATTGTGATTGAAAATGAATGGTTTTAATTGGGACGCAAATTTTGTGACACAGAATTGTATGAATGCTTGTGTTGTAAGTCCGGTAATGCCTCGTACCCTATTCCGGTGTTGAATACGGGTAAGGGGTTTTACAATATATATATATATATATACACACACACACACACACATTATAACAATAAGTTATAAAAAAGGAAATAATTCCTTTGTGACATCTTATAAACTGTCATTTGTTACGATAATAATCTACCACGTGTAACTGTTGAATATATTTAAAAAATTAATTCAAGGTAATTCCTTGTGAAAATATAGTAACAAATTTGGAATAAATTTTTTTTCATATACTTTTATTAATATCTCCATCATCCTCATTGTATAAAAAAAAAGGTATTAGACTATATTTGATATAAAAATTGATTATTGGAATAAAAAATTGAAAATTGAAATATACTTAAATTTTACAACCACAAAAAAAAAATACTTCAGTTTAAAAATTTAAAATTTGTAAAAATTAAATTTGTTTTATCAATTTTTTACAACGTTTTAAAAATTAAACTCTATTTTTTTTTGTTTAAAAGTTAATTAACATGATACACGAGTTAAAAAAAGTATACTTCTAAAACCATTTAATAAGGTAATTTAACTTTCCTAGTATTTTTTTATACTTCTAAAACCATTTAATAAGGTAATTTAACTTTCCTAGTATTTTTTTATATTAATAATTAAAAATGCTTTTACTATTTTATAATCTAAACTAAATTATATTAGAAAAGTATCAAAACTAGAACTTTTAAAATAAAATAAAATTGATTAAAAAAATAAAATAAAATTGATTAAAAATAAATATGTTTTTTAATCATAATTTTCCAATAACTTTTTAAAAATATTTTTTGAAAAAAATGTAAATAATTTTTTAAAAAAATTTGAAGTTTTTTTTTAATAATTTTATAGGGATGTTTACTTTTTAATAAAAAAAATATGTTTGCAAACATATGATACTTTTTAAATATAAAATTTTAGCAAATAATTTTAAAAAATAAAATTGAAATATAACTTTATCAATAATATTAAAAATAATTTTTTTTTCAAAATTGTTTTAAAATAATTCGACTTACAATTTTACATAATAAGCCATTGCATATTTTAAAATCATTTAAAAAATCATTTTAATTTTATCACTATTTTTACAAATTACGTTTTAATTTTGTAAGAATATTATTAACAAAATTTTATAAAATTTATGAATTTTTTTAAGAAATAATTACATATAATTTAATTAATACATACAATTAATCTGTGCACCACATGGATAAAGAAAACTAGTATTATATAAATTGGTAAAAGAATTATTTCGAAAACAATAATATGATAGGCAAAATGAGAAAAATGTGACTCAAAAATACATATTTGGAAGATTATTTATTATCTTTAAGATATCATTTATTATTTTAACTTATAAGTGGTATAAGAGTAAAATAATAAATTTTATTATCAAAAAATAGGTTAAAATAATAAATTTCCTCTTAATTATTTTTATTGTTTTGGAAACCCTCTTAATTATTTTCAATTCTACAATTAATGGGTAAAAAAATAATTTTTTTCTTTTTCGCTTTTAATTTTTTTATAAAAAAAGATGAATATATGTGAATATTTAATTGATGTATTGGTAGTATATAATTTTATCTATTATCAATAAATATGATTACGTGTCACATGTAACTGTTGAATATATTTTAAAAAAATTAATTCAAAGTAATTCTTTATAACAATATAGTGAAAAAATTGGAATTAAAAAAATTCATATATTTTTGTTAATATCTCCATCATCCTCATTGTATAATAAAAAAAATTGGAAAACTATATAATTTTTAATAATTATAATAATACAAGACAACATAATATTAACAATACATGTTGCTTACTTTAAAAAACATACCTGTTGCTATATTAATTTATTAATTAATTTAAAAATATTATATTTATTTTTTATAATATCGATGCATTTAGACTTATTTTATTTGCAATATATTTTTACACAATATATTTTTTTTGAATAAAATTAATAATTTTTTATACAATATCTAGATCTATCCATAATCCCTTTTCAATAAAACCAATAATTTTTATATGAATACAAGATTAGACATATATAATTATATAATATAATTTTTAAATAAAGACACATTTTAATAATATTGATTAAAGTAAATTTACTTGTTTTTCAAATATCATTAAAATTTTCAAATATTAATTAATTAAAAAAAACCAAAATTTTAAAAAATATTATAATATCAATACACACAAACAACTTATGGCGAGTGAAATCCAAAGTGGTGTAAATATCTTCCTTAGGGTAGGTTTGGATGGGCGGAGTGTTTTAGTATAAAAATAGCAATGACGGTAAGATTAGATATTATAGCGTGAAACAAAAATTAAATTATACGCACCACACCACAGCACACTCAATCTCCCATCCAAATCTGCCCTAAATTTCCCACTTTCCTTATTCGCTTTTTATAATATTTTATTTACATATTTTTCTCAAATATTGACAATCCAAAAAAAAAAAAAAAAACTAAAAAAAAAGCATCAACCATTTAAGAGACAGATTCTAATACAAGATGTAATGTAGATAGTTGAGTTGTCAAACATGGATAGTGGTGCTCAACAAATGGACCCAAAAGTTAAAATTTATGAGAATCTGGTATTAGGTCATTGAAGTTCTAATTCACTCATTTTTTCCATTTCAAGGTGAAAAAGAGTTAATGCATGCTATGTAATCAACTTTGTCTTTTAGGATAAGACTGGATTCTGGGTTTCATAATTTCTTCTATAAATTTCCAAGTTTGAGCAACAAAAAAAAATACAACACAAAAGAAAAGAAAAAGAGAGAGAGGAAAAGAAAAGAAAAAAATGGCTTCATCAAGCAATTCTCTTGGGCTGAAACTGAGTCTTAAACCAACTTATGTGCCCAAAACCATCACTGATCTCATGAAAGATCTCCCAATCATCGAGAATGAAACTGATAAGTTAGCAGTGTTGAGCGATTATATCAGTCAACATGAAGAAGAACTCAACAGCATTGCTGCTTTGAGAGGTCAACTTCCTCAATGCATGCTACTGTTAATGGAGGGTGAGACTGCTTAACACCCTTTTTTTCTTCTTTTTTAAGTTTTGTTTTCATTTTTTTTTATGAGAAATGTTATGATTGATTGACAACTCTTTTTTGATTTGGTTGAAGCACTCGGAACACTGAGACAGGAGTTTCTGAAGATAAAAAATAGGATGGTAGCTGGTAAAGAAGGTGATACTGATATGGTTTTGAAGGAGAATTCTGGAATGAAGAGGAAACGTTGTGAAAAAATGCAAGAAGCTGAACAAGTTCCAAACCCAAAGTGTGATTCCAAAGGCAAGGGTGTGATGATGAACTCATCTCCTCCTCATCACCCATCCAACCATAAGCACCCCAAAACATTCAGAGACTTTGTTCAGGTAATTTACCTCTTACCATACCATACCACCACCATTTTAAATTTTTTTACTTTTTTTTTGGATTTTTTAAAGATATTACGGATTTTAAGTTTTTTTAGTCTCAGATTCCTGTGATGTCAGTAGGAATCGCGATGGATGGAGGACTTGTTTTTAACCTTAACCCTAAATCTATTTAGAAAAAGAACCTTAAATCTAGATTTATTTTCACTACTAATATCTGAATTAGAATCCGAACTTAAACTCGAACCAGACCATAAAATGAAAAATTCCCATCGACTAGAAGCGAATTCAGGGGGTTGGTAGGGCCCGGCTCCCCCCTAAAATAGAAAATTATTATTTATAACTTTTAGAAATTTTTAAAATTTTAAGTTAGTAAATGTAAAATTACATTTTGACCCCTTAAAATTTCATTTCAGCCCCTTAAAAAAATATTTTCTAGCTTCACCTACCCCCGACCCCAAATCATTTGACCTCTAAACCTTCGTTTCCAAAAATCCATTAACTCAACCAGGCGATAAAATCGAGGTAAAACTAAAATATATCAGAAGCGTTACTTTAAAACTAATTTTAACTCAAAATAGTGAATTTTTATTTAAAACCAAATCCGAACACTTCTAAGAGAATAATGTAACCGCCATATTTAATAATAAAAGAAAAAGAAAAACCGATGTGCCGACTTGGGTTGGTGAAATTGACGAAATTCTATACACTGCACTCTAAAAACAATATGTGCATACCAAAATTTCGTATTGATATAATACGAAATTTTAGTATGCATTTTCTCCTGAACATACAGCAGAAGCGCTTGCTGAATTGTATCTAAGCCATTCATCAAACTTCCAATAAAAAAAAAAAAACCGACTCACTCCAAACCTAATTTAAAAGGAAAAGCAGTTCTAGGGTTGAGTCAAACCCTAACATATTCAACTTATATTGTTAATCTTAGATATCACCTTCTAAAGATCGCCGCATCCGCATGAACCAACTGAGATAAATCTCATATATATTTATGGAGATCTTATATTAAAAAGATATATATCGTTTAAATCGTATACAGGCCTCAAATCAGAATCCAAACAGCAATGATGGAGGTGGGTTGAACCTGAGGGCTGATAATCGAACGTTTCTGAATTATAAGCACAAGCCACTGACTCAACCAATTTGGAAGAACAACAGGCGATCTTGGTCGCCCCAGCTTCATGCAAGGTTTGTGGAGACCTTGCATATCCTTGGAGGCATGTATGGTACGTACAACCCTCTCAATCATTACCTTTTTCAAACTTTTATCGAGTATTTTTTCACCAAATTGATCTTTAAAGTGGGTTATTAATCTTTGGTTCATGGATATAAATTATAAACTATATATATATATCTGCTTAAAACCCCTTTAAATATGTATTTGAAAAAAAACCTAGAGATTTATTATGTTATTATTGATTAATTTTGTAACACTGATAATGTTTTTGGGCAGAGGCGACTCCTAAGCAAATCAGAGAGATGATGAACGTTGATGGCCTCACTAATGATCAAGTGAAGAGCCACCTTCAGGTTGATTTCCAAACCTATTTTGTATATACACTAAGGTTCCTTAAAATTGATAAATCATTTTTTGCTATTCATGATTTGGATGGATGTTGAATATATATATGTGTGTTTTTATTCTTGCTATTCACGATTAGATTTGACTCTTTAATATACCATACATTTAAAAATTATATTTTTATATCAATAGTTTTTAATGGGGGTTGTGTTTGGTTGCAGAAATATCGACTTCACAGCCGCAAGCAGCAGGAGGGTTGCGCACAGCAGGTGGTGAAAGGTGAAGATCCATGGAACCCAGATAGGGATGGCGGTGAGCCTATGGCACCAGCAAACTAAGCTGCATGCAGGCTATCTTATAAGGAGTACTCTTATTTTGGTTTTAATTAATGGAGTGTTGAAGAACTTTTTGTGTTTAGTTTTACAGACATTATAGAACATGGTTAGATGTTCATAAACTCGTATGCTGTGATGAACTTATGAGTACTCCTCGGGTTTAAATAAATGTTTTTGCTATATTGCAAACTTTATCAATATCTATTGTGGGAAATGGGAATTATTATAATTTCTTCGTAAAGATGTTAGATTATCTTAGAAGAAAGTAATGGTAGCTTTGTTTAAGTTCATAGTTTTTAAATGAAGTATTTTTTTTTTTTTTTTAAAGGGTGGTTTAAACTGTTTTATTTAAATATATTATATAAAAACTTTAAAAATTAAAAGTATTTTAAAAATATTTATTTATTATTTTTTTAAAAAAATGAGTTTTAAATATTTTTTAAATGAAAGGGGGATTAAATAAAAAGAAAACAGATTTAGTCCTAGTTTGTCAACACTTTGACTTCTTTTTAGATTGTCTTCTTTGGCTCCAAGAAACAAGATAAGGCTGTGTTTTCTTTTTCGAAAACCAAATGAGAACATGTTTTCTTCTTTGATTTTCTTTCTTTATAAGTAATTTAGTTTCCCAAAAAAATCATTTTTTTATTTTTATAAAAAAAATATAATACAAATAAAAACTATTAGCATCCATTAAAAAAGTTGAATTGAACAACAGAATAGATTATGTAAGCCAATTCCTATTAAAATGACTCATTCTTTTAAAATCAGTTTTAAGAAATTTAGAAATTTAGGTTTTGTTTGGTTTTTAAAAATATATTTTTTATTTTTTATTTTAAAAATTAAAAAAAAACCCCTTTGGTAAATAAAAATAAAATAAAAATTTAATAATAAAATATTAAAACATATTTGGTAAGTATTTTAGTGAAAATAATGAAAACAAATTTTTATTGTTTTCTAATTTTCACATAATTTTATTTTTTAAAAATTTCAACGTTAATTTTCTTTAATGTTTTCCATTTTTCAAGAAAATGAAACAAAAAAAAATGGCTTTTGTTTTCTGAAATAAAATGAAGCCTTAACTTTACAAATTAATATGTTAGGTCTAATTATGAAAATCATCTATTTATTTTATGAAAATTGAAAAGTTAATATATCTACTTTAATTTGTTAGAATTTAGTTCTGGAAATTAAGAAGTTAGAACTTTTAACTTTGACTAAATAATATTAGGTTTAATTATGAATATCATCTCTCTACTTTATGAAAATTAAGTTAGGCCATTTACTTTAATTTATTAGAATTTAATCCTTATACTTTATAAAAGGTCCAATTGTTAATAAAAAAAATGATCTTAAATAGTTTATTTTTGCCAATTTGTTGCATAGAAATTGTTGAATGGTTTATTTTTGTTAATTGCTTGCATATAAATTGCAAAACTGTTAGGGAAAAGTCACAAATGTTTAAGAGAGGTGAGATAAAATTATAAAATTTTGATGTAGCTAAAGTTAAAATTTTTAATTTTAAAAAGGGTTTAAATTACATTATTATTATTATTTTGGAGGATAAAAAATGCATTATTTTAATTTTTATTCTCATTAGTCAAGGGGACCAAGGCCCCTGCCCCTAGCTTTGACACTGTTAACTGTTGAATTTCAAATCAACCATATAACGGTAAGGTATAACAAAGTTACTCAATTCAACTAGGGAACCAAATTTTGGTAAATTAAAATTGAGTAACTAACTTCTCAAATTTCTTGATGGCCTGTTTGGAAACTACGATTTGGGCCAAAAATTTTGGGTTTCGATTTGAAAATTCAAATCCTTTGAATAACAAATAAAAAATTAGATTTAAATTTGGGCAAATCCCAATCCAATTTCATAAGAGTTAAAATTAAAATTCTAAAATTTTTAAAATTTAAAATTGATTAAAAAAATATGAGAATTTTTTTCTCTGTCATTTCACATCGCCTTCAAAAACCCAAATGAGTAAATAATCAACTTTACTTCTAATATATCATTAATGAAGCTTAAGATTTTCAAAATCGAACCGGTGGATGAATCGGTCAGACCATCAGTTCTCAGGTCGATTGAATAAATTATTAAAAAATAAAATATTAAAAATAAAGAAATTTAGTTCAACTAGTTCGATCGTCGGTTCAACCGACTGATCTGGTCAATTCAACTGGTTCATAAGTTAACTGGTCTGGTCTGACCCCTTATTCAGGACTGGTACTTCGACCGGCTTCCGGTCCAATTAGTCTTATTAGCCCATCTAGTCCGGTTCTGGAAATAGTGACAAAACTTCATGAATTTAATTCAATACAATATAAATATTCAAAATTTTCATTTATACCATAATATTCACAATTTTAATTTATACCTAAGTAAGTCCACTTATTTAAGTACAAATCAAATTATATGATTTTATTCAAGTGTAAGCAAAGTATAAATAATACGATAAAGTTGAGAGATCTTTTTAATATTTTAACCCAAAAATTAATAAAAATATAAAAATGAGAAGTTACATTTTGTTTGCTAGTAGGGAAGAGAAGTTCTCAGTTAAAATGGAGAAAATTGACTAAACTGACTCAATCGATTTAGCTAAATTCGGTTTGGGTAGTTTGTGCAGTTTTTTCTATAACCTCCCCAACCCGACCTGGACATGAGACCTAAATTCGGGAGACTACATCGGTCATCAAGATGGTCTAGTAGCAATCAGGGTTTATAAAACAATTAATTTTAAACGTTTATTTATTTTGGAAAAAAACTTAGTCTATTTTTAAAAAAACTCATGAGTTGACAAAAATACGATTAATTTAATATTTTTCTTGTAAAAGGTGATTACCATTGAAAACTTAGTTAATTTCTAGTTTACTTATTAGTCAATATTTAATAATAATCTGACAACGAAAAAGTGATATTCAACTTAATAATAATTTAATGAAAAACAGATTTTATGCATAAGAAAATAAAATTCATATTTCAAATTTTAGAAAAAACGATTTAAATGTCATGCATGCTATATTAACCCAACACCTAAACCTAAGTCTCATGCCATTGTTTAGATAAAATATTGCAATATCTGAATAAAAGAAAATTTCAAATAATAAATATGAGAATATTTTAATAACAAAGCTGAGCCGAGTCCCTCCGAATGTTGTGTCCGCGTCCTATCCTGACGGGTTATATGAAAGGATGAAAATTAAAAAGGGAGTGAGCAATGAAGCTCAATGTGAGTTCGGTCACAAGAAAACTGAAACAAAATAGTAGACAAAGCACATGAGTTAACAATTCTAAGAATAGCCACAATCATAAAGTACTCCAGATTAATGGTTTTTCATTTCATCACTTCACTGCACTATTTCAGAAATCACAGTTTTATATGTACATGCTAATGAATGCAACGCAGTTTCAAATTAATAGAAAAGTCCTAACTAACTTCACTACACACCTCACTTATGAGTTCCCTCGAACTCATCTACCATATCACTTTGAATTGTAGACGAGCCACCACTAATTTGTAGATAAACTGCCACTTTGTAAAGAAAAACGTGGGTAAACCACTAGTATTTTAGATAAAAACATTTGCAGTTACTGCCACTTGTTGTGAGTGCACAACATGGTTGCAGATTCGACAAACTGCCATTAGGTTTGTGGACGAGCCACATATTTGCAATTATTGCTACTTGTTGTGAGTGCACAACATATTCGCGGATTAAACAAATTTCCATTGGGTTTTGTAGATGAGTCACCACTTGTTTACAGATTTAATAAACTATCACTCTTTCTTCATACAATGTCCCGCCCCATGCAGTGCATTATGTCATGCTATGTAACAAATCAACACTAGTAGTAAACATGTAACATGTACTCAATTCATCGCTAACACTTAACATGTTGATCATGTTCTTCGCATGGCGGTAATATTATCACTTTTAATTTAGCAGTTTTACTTTATCAAAAAACACGTAACGTATCGTGCAATGTAATAAGGGCAATTAAGGTATTAAACACAAATTTCAGAATTCATCCAATATCAGAGACCTAATGAGCAAGGATAAACTCTAAAAACAATTCAAGGAATGTCAGGGATTAAACTGAACATATCATATTTTTACATAATATTAATAATTTCAATCAATGAATCATGAATTCTAGCCTAAATCATTATATCAGGGACTTAATTGAACAAAATAAAATACTAAAAATAGTTCGAGAATCAATTAGGGACTAAACTGAATAAATCATAAAATTTTAGGTAAAACTATAAAGTTTAAAAAATAGGGGCACGTAGCCATGTGGCTAGGCTATGTGAGATGTCTCAGGCCATGTGGAAAGGTTACACGACCGTTTGGTCAAGCCGTGTAGCAGACTAAGGTCGTGTGGTTTACGAACTACACTAGGGTTTCCAAGGCACATGGCTGTGTGGTAGCCTGTGTGGTCCACATACCCGTGTGGTAGACCGTGTGGAAGGGTCGTGCTAGTGTGAGAAGCGAACTATCCTAGGGTTTGCAGAGGGACATGACTGTATGGTCCACCCGTGTGGTCCACAAGTCCATGTGGCCTTTTCCTAGGCACGGGTCCTTCAACGAACAATTACACAAGGATTAATGGTTGGTTTCAAGATAAAACAAGATGGTTGAAAGTTTCAATGAAAAATCAAGAAAGATCTTTATTCGGTTGCAAGATTATTGCTAGATAGGAATTCTTTAAAGATTCGAGATCCAAACATCAGGATTGAGGCGTGCTTACCGATATGTGGCTAGGATTTGGAATGTTTTTAATAACAACTTCGATTCCAATAGAAAAACGAGTTAACAGAGATTGACTTTGATTTGAGAAAGGCAATAATAATTTCGCAATGGATTAAAAATATAATGAAAAAAAATGGGAAAAAAGAAAAGATGAGGATATAGAGAAAAGAGGGAAGAATTCTAATTTGGAATGGAAAATAAAACGAAAACTTAATGTAATTAAGAAAAGGGGACTAAATAGCTAGGTTTTTGAACTTTTAAGGGATTGCAGGACAATTTACCCTTGTTGTCGAAATTAAAAGGAAAAATGGGGGAGTTTGGTGTGACTTAAACCTAGGATGTAATGGAGGAGTATCTACTTAACTATTTAAGTTGTTGCCCATTCTTGTTATGTTTTTACCTCATTTAATATTTATTTTAGGAGTGTTTTACAACCTAATTTGTTGAAATGAAAAAGAAAAGAAATAAGAATGGAGTGGATAGAACCTAGGATCTCTAGGAAGTGCATTAACTATTTATCCATAAAGACTAAGTCACTTCTTGGTTATTTTTACAATTAGCCCCCTATACTTTGGGGTGTTACATTTTCGGTTATGGGTTCAGTTTGGGCAATTATTTCAATCGATTATCAATTATTATATTTTCAAATTGATCCGACAGAAAAAGCTAACTTAATTTAATATATATTTTTTATTTATAATATATTTATAAATTATAAAATAAATATATTGTTCAAGCCCAATAAATTAAGTCGGTTAACTGACTAACTTTTTATTATGTCAGTTCTTGAAATTTAATTCGGCCAGGTTGATTTTTGTAGATTATGGCTAGTTAAGATGGTTTAATAAAAAACTAACCAAACCAATCGAAAAAATCGAATGTTCTCACATATTTGCCAAGGCATAATTGAGAAAAAAACAAATCTTTGAAATGATATACAAATGTAATCAATTTTATCTTAAACTGTTCATAACAAAGTAAATGTAGATACTCAATTTTGGCTACTAACATTTTATCTTTTCCTTGAAATAAAGAATATTATATTTCAGGAAATTATGCTACCAAGTGTATCTATTCCGAAGAAACAAATCTTGTTTAGAATAGTTTGTGTTCAAAACAACTATTGTTCGAGAATAATTATGTCCAAAATAGTTATATACAAAATGTGGCTTTAGTTAGAACAACTGTCTTTCAGTGTAATTGTTATTTAAGAACTCCTATTAAGAATAGCTAAAGTTTGGAACAACTCTTGTTTAGAATAATGACATTTCAGGAATAACTATCTTTAGAAAAATAGTTGGGAACAACTTGAACTTTGAAAAATTGTGTTTTTTCGGAAGAACCATTATTCAAAACAAGCTTTACCAAGAAAAGCATCACCATGGAAAAACTCTTATTTGAAACTATCTCTACATTAATAACAACTATGTCGAGAATAACTCATGTTAGAACAAGTCAAAATAATCATTATTCAAGAACAACTCTTGTCCAAGAACAACCATCGTCTTACATTTCAGGAGATGTTCTATGAAAAATGTTTCACATGGTACCGCTTCACCAAAGTAGAAGAAGTGAAAATAACCCCAGAATATGGCAGGGGTCCTGAGTTGTCTTCACTCTTGGGATGTTCCAGAGAGCTTGGCTTGGTGGATTAAATATGGAGGTAGTTAAGAGTTCTCCTCTTAATCTTTTCCTATAACGCTGAGTGCTATTCCCTCCTTTCATAAACAGAGTGAATTCTTCTTCACTATTCATTATTACTAACAAAACCTTTCATTGTCCCTTTTTAATCATCAATGCAATTATAATTGAAAATTAATTACATTATTCATATTAATTGCCAACTTTGTAACTCTTATTCTAAAAATTAATTTTGTCTACTAACATTTTATCTCTTCCTTGAAATAAATAATATTATATTTCAGGAAATTGTGCTACCAAGCGCATCTCTTCCGGAGCAACAACTATTGTTTAGAATAGTTGTTGTTCAGAACAACTATTTTTTGAGTATAACTATGTCTAGAATAGTTATGTTCAAAATAGGGCTTTAGTTAGAACAACTTTAGTTAGAACAACTATCTTTCACTGTAGTTGTTATTTGAGAACAACTAAAATTCGAAACAACTCTTGTTTAGAATAATGGTGTTCCCAAAATAACTATGTTTGGAATAATCGTTGTTTGGAACAAGTATTAAAAAAAAGTATTTTTCTAGAAGAGCCATCATTTAAAACAAACTTTTCCAAGAAAAACATCATTACGGAACAACTCTTATTCGAAACAGTCTCTACATTGAAAACAAGTATGTCGAGAATAACTCACATTTGGAACAAGTCAAAATAATCATTATTCAGGAACAACTCTCATCCAAGAAAAACCATCGCCATACATTTCAAGAAATGTTCTGCAAAAGATGTTTCACATGGTACTTCTTCACCGAAGGAGAAGAAGTGGAAATAACCCCAGAATATGGAAAGGTTCTTGGGTTGTCTTCACTCTGGGATGTTTCGAAGAGTTTGGCTTGGTGGATTAAATGTGAAATCAGAGGAATCCAAACAATTGGAATGAGTTGCAGATATAAAAACATCAGTATTTGTTGCATCCAACACATACAAGAGGTCATCTAAAAAAGGGATGATTCAAAATAAACAAAAAAAAAATAGAAAAATACTCAAATAAAAAATACAAAAATACTGATTTTTTATATGTACAACCCATTCCAATTTGTTGGATTCCTTTGATTTCACATTTTTAAAGATTATATATGGCTCATGCATGTAAATTCATATTAATGTAAGCCTACCCTTATTGATGATGTAATCATAGTAACTACACTCTATGTTGTTACTTTCAGCAAACAAGCTATCATAGTGTGTTTTTGTTCCAAAGGTTTAGTCTCATATAAATGCTAGGTAATCTTCAATTTATTTGAGGGAGTTCAAGGAATGTTGTTGCAATGAAATGAACTAGTTAGTGAAACTTATTCAAGATGAGGTTTATAGTGGGAGATTTTGGTCTGTTCCTTTGTTAAGTTTTTCCTAAGTTTTTTGTGGCCTGCGAAGTAAAATACTTGGCTAATTTGACCTATTACTGGTGAAAAGAAAAAAAAAAGAAATGCAGTGTGCTTGTATTCTGCTATTTCCATAAAAATTCCCTGAATATGCCTTTGGTCTGAACTTCTATTTGTCTTGATGAATTACTAGTGTATTGGAACGATGGAAATGTGCAAATGTACATAATAGCAACAAGTAATAAAATGACAAGTAAATGTCGAGTTATCGTACCCACAAGGGCTGTGAAAGGAAAATATTTGTGAAATGAAATTCAAACACTTCGGTGATTAAAAATATTTTGATTTTGAGGAAGTGATTAGAAACTAAAATTTAATTAAGTAAAATAAAATAAAATAAAAATAAAAGTTCCAATGCATGATTTCAAAAGATGATTTTAATCAAGATGGCATAATTGTGTTAGATTAATTACATTTCTTAACTTAATATTACGAAAAAAATGTTCATGTTGTTACGAATAAATTCACGACAACTTGGTAATTTGTTAACTATAGCATATACAGACTTACTAAACTATCTAATCTCTTGAACATATCATTATGCCAATTCAAACAATTAATCAATTTAAATAAGCAAGTAAAAGGTTAAGTGAGGTAACAATATATTTATACATTGAAACAATTTAATCACAACAATCTTGCAAGTTATGCAAGGCTAATGTATTGTTTAATATCATCGCTAATTTAACCCTCAGCTACCTTAGAAGATTAAACATGCACTGATTAATTATTGTGTCAATTAATTACAATTTCAACACGATTAATAATTAATTCATTAGTTACCTTACAATTAAAATGCAAGTATAACATAATCATGTTTTTACTTAATCAAACAATTTACCAAGACCTATAACAACACAAACATAATTTTAATAACTTAGGTACACGGAATGTAATCAACTAATACGAATTAATTTAAGCCATGTTAATTAAATTTAGAATAAAAACATAACAAATATTCATAGACATGTTCATAACAACAACAATAAAGTTAAAGGATAGGAAACTAGAATCAAATCCGGTGTTTCCTTGAAGCTTGACTAGTTTGCTCCGCTCCTTCTTCTCTGCTCGTTCTTGTTGAACCAAGACTTCTATAAGCACTTGAATGATTCTACCCAAGGTGGTTGAAGGGCTATTTTCCAAGAGGAAAATTGGCAATAGAAATAGAAGGGAAAAAATGGGAAATAAAGGGAGGTTTGGAAGAGAGAAAGTGAGTGAAAGGGAGAGAGATGTGTAAAATGAAAGGTGTGTTCAAATGAATAGGTGAAGGGGGTATTTATAGGTTGGAGTAACTGCTAAAAATAGAAAAAAAAAATAGCAGCCATTAACTCCCCCCATGGCCGACCACCATACATGCACAAGTTGAAGATTTCAACTTGCTAAATTTAGCTAGGGGCAAATCTACAAAAGCATGATAAGTGGAGGGGTTTGAATGCAATTTCAAGGAGAATTCAAGGGATGATTTTCAAGTAAAATAATCAGCTAATTTGAGTTGACTGGGTTAGCATGTTGGACGGTTTTGAGTAGGCCATTTTCTCGGTTGGATTAGTCTTTCGGTTTAGCACAACTAGGCCTCCTTTCATAATATAATTAATAATAGTTTTTAACCCAAAATAAATTGGATATAATTAAAATTAATTATATTATGTATTAATATTCATCATTTGGACCGTCTTAGGCTAAAAAATTAATTCGTCTCAATGCTTCAGAAATTGCTTCCTAGTTTTGAGCTTCTGATAGTGTTTGCCGAGCCAATTTTCACCCTTTGTGCAAATATGTCGAAAATAAATCAAAATTTATGAAAATTTATTATAAAATTAATTAAAATTAAATATGTTAATAATTTAAGTACAATTTAATTTTTTATAATTATATTATATTTTTCGACAAGAATTACATCGAAATTGCATGAATTTGAGTTAAAAAGGGCATGAAAAGGTCTACATATTTTCGTGTTTCCACACCCCCAAACTTAATTCATTGCTCGTCCCGAGCAATGCACAACTTGAAAAGAATTTCTTGGAAAAACCTTTGAAAAATTCCTTCAGCAAACAATCTTCTCAAAATTATGAATTTAGTATACTTATGTTCAAGAACAAAAATTATAAGATTTATGCTACTTAAGTATACATATGATTCAAATTAATCTCAATTATTATTATGATATCAAAAATAGACTAAATTCTTTCTCAATAAAGACATGTTAAATCTCTACCAATTTGATTTTATTCCTTTATTTAAGATTAAGCTGCAATCATTAACTTTAATTTATGCCTTCATATGTTGAACATAGCAATTTCTCTCCACTAATGTAGGTAGCATAGAAACTTGAATCAATAGGTCTTTTAAATAGGTTGTAACGTGGCTAGGCTAGGGTTAGGTAGAGTATAGATAAATTTAGGCTAAAAACCCTAGACTTGGCTTACATCGGACCTTCGAAATAATCACCTTTAATACACCAACTCACTTTGCTTTTTACATGCTCTTTTGTACATCTATTTCTTTCAAGTACATATGCTTTTTTTTACATGAGCATTTTACTATATGTACTGCAAAATTTTTGAGCATTTGATACTTCTTTTCAATTCCCCCAAACTTATTTTCAAAGAATATTCTGAATAGACTGAGTCTAGTGTTTGAGACAATTTAAAGATAATTATGAGAGAAGTGATGGCTAAATATTGCAAAGGTTCAAATAAAATTAGGCAATATAGTCTTAAAGTTGGGTTTCAAGGGATAAAAATTCATCAAGGTTGGCTTGAAAGGCTCAAACGGTCCAAAAAGTTTGCCTAAATTTTTTTCAGCGTTCCATACTTATTAGGATTTCGCCTCAAGAAATTACTAAGTCAATTATAGAGACTTAAACTTTCATGCATGCCTAGCTTTCCTAAAGAACTAAAAATTTTATGGTATGATTTACATGCTTTATTAAGAGTACATTTATGTCATAATTTAGCTAATCATAACAATTATCTAAATAATAAAACTTTATTGATACTGAAGTTTAGCATACTTAACAAAATTTCAAAATTTTGAACAAAATATAACCTAACTATAATTAAAAGAAAATTTTATTCTGAGAGGAAATAATTTCAATTTTTCGGTCCCCCTACTTAAGATGAACAACGTCCTTATTGTTAGTAGTGAATAGATACTATACACCAGGTAGGATTCTAGAAAAGAGGAGGTGAGTCAATTTGACTACTTAAGCACCAAGCTCTCTTTAGATCCAATCCTAGACATGTACATATCTACCACACTTCTTATTTTTCAACTTGTTCATTTTTATTTATAATTTCCACCTCTTATTTTATTATGCAAGAAATAAAAATCCTAATAGAACCTAATCCTAAAAATATTAAATATCCTAAGAAAGAAAATGAGGTAAAGATCCCCCCTTTTCATTTATTTTCAACTCCCTCAGAATCTGACTCATCTTTTGCTCTATCTTCTTTGTTTTTGTATGAATTGCTTCATTCCCTCTTCGATATTGGACTCTATGGTTCAAATACAAAATCTAGAAACTCAGGCACAAAAATAAACAGGTTATTGAATATTTTCATAAAAGCACTTTTCATTGAGTCATTCCATATTTTAGAATATCTCCAGTAAGCTTGTTGCTGCCACTGCATATGTTGCATTAGGTCCATTAACTTTGACAACTTATCACGAAGATCTGGGCGAGGTGATTGAGTTCTAAATGTTTAGGTTGCCATGTCAGGTTCAGTTATTGGTTCCATTGGTTCTGCCTTATCAGGGATTTCAGTTGACTGTATTGGTTTGATCTCTGTGGGATCTTCTTCTTCTTCTTCTTCACGATCCTCGCTCAATTCAACTTGTTGCTGCAGAACAAAGTCTTCGGCTATTCGGTAGAGGTCCCAATCTATGATTGTGCCATGGCTATAACCTGTCTTCTTTACGTTTGCAAGAATTTTAGCTTTCAAGCACAATATTGTTAACGTAAAGTGGAAGTATGCTGGGCCAAAACGTCTAGCGGCACAATTTCGCATTTCTCTCAGAATGATTTTTCCCACATCAATGGTCTTTGCCGTTAAAATCGAGTGTAACAAAACCATTCACTCAAATGAAATTGTAGTCCCATGTGAAATAGACATAAGGTTGAATCGAATGAAATAGAACCATACCTTTGCTAATGGTGTCAAATATTCTCTACAACAAGTGTGAGTTCCATGCTTTGACACTGTCCACTTAGCACCCAGAACTGTAAGTTCCTCAAGAATTTCTTGTAATTTTTTAGCCTCAATATTTCTCATCAAAGAAGAATATTTGTCGTTTCCAAAATCAGGTAACTCAAAGAATTCATTAATAGAGTTTGAGCTTATTGGTACCTTAATTCCTCAGACGAAAACTTCATTAATTCACTTGAGGTCAAATTCGCATAAAATTCATGAACTAACTCTTCATCTGCACTAGGTCTTTTCTCACAAAACAACTCCTAATTAAGGGCTTCAGCAATTTGTCAAATATGCACCATGAAATCAATGTAGTTGCTTTGTTTCAGTTTAAAACCTTTTTCTAGAAGCATTTGCTGATTTTTGAAGATGCTATCGTACCTCGCTTTGGCGTTTTCATAGTGAAATTTGTTTTGTGATTCTTCAACTTGGACAGAGGCACGAGTTTTCTTGCAGGGCAGATTAACTTGAACATAGGATAGAAATAATTTTTTCTCAAAAATTCAATTTGCATAAAATTTAAATAATTCAAAAAAAATTGAAAAATTGAATAGTCAAATAAATTTGAAACTTAAGAGAAAAATTTCTTACCACCTTTGTATAAAAGTTAAGAAATCAATAAAATAAATAAAAGAATGTGAAGCTAAAGATATTGATTTAGGGTTTGTTAGAAGGATGATTAGTTTGTGCAAGGGTGCACATGGCTTGAAAAAAGGAACAACAACAACGCGCGGGGGTAGCAGCGATATGTTCAGGGTTGGTGTGCAAGCAAGGTGCGAGCAGGGGTTGTGCGTGCAGGAGCAGTAGAGCTGGCGCATAGGCAGGTGCATCGTGTAAGGCCTAGTGTAAGCGACAGCAGCACCGCGCGAGAGCTAGTGTGGGAGTTGTTGGGCAGTGGTTCTTCTGGTGGTTAGGAGCTTCGACACTAGGTGGTTTTTGATGCTAGGGTCGATGGTGGAACGAGTGTATGGGGAAATTAGATGAATGGTGTGAATAATGGATGAAGGAGGTGGTATTTAAAGTGATAGAGGATAGGAGTTCAATTAGAATTCTTAGAACAAATTAATAATAAAATATTCTAAGTCCTAATTCCATACAAAGTTAATAACAATTAATAATTAATATGATGTATATTAAAATTTTATTTTCTATTAAATTATTTATTGAAATAAAAACTCATAATTAAAATATTATAAAATTTAAACTAATTCTAATTATATACAAAATTGATAATAATTAATATACATTATAATAAATATAATTATATATTAGTTATTATCATATTATTTATTAAAATTAAATTAAATTTTTTTATTTTAGTTGTTTTTAAAGATATTTACAAAAAGAGACAGCTAATTTCAATATTTACAAAAAGAACAACCAAATTTTGCAAATAATTCAATTAAGTACCTAAAAGAAAATTTGAAAATTGAACTGCAATTAAAACTTGGATCAAAATTGACACTTTGATTTAAAAAACTAAAAAGTTATTTTTCCATTTAGGGAATAATTTCTCGGAAGATTATGTTAAAATCAATTCCCAGGAAAGATTGGAAGGGTCGCAAGCGGTCCCGCTTAAGTTCCAATCTCTTAGACATAATTCATTTTAACATACCAATTCTGAAAATATACCCTAAATCATTTATTTAAAAACAAAGCGAGAAGAATTAAGTAGTCGATAAAATGAACGAGACTTTATCCCGCTCAATTTTATCTCCCCATTAATGTTTTAAGTGTTGAGCATTAACTCGAAAATTACTTCCCTTACCTTGAAGTTTGTCAACTCCATATGGAAAAACTTGGTGAATCGTAAATGGACCGCACCAACATGATTTCAACTTCCCTGGAAAAAAAACCTTAATCTAGAATTGAATAACAAAACTTGCTGACCTGCTTCAAATTCTTGAACTCGGATGTGCTTATCATGCCATCTTTTTAATCTCTCCTAGAATAACTTGGCATTTTCGTATGAGAACATTTGGAACTCTTCTAAATCATTAAGTTGAAGCATCCATTTTTATTTTGCAAGCTTAAGATCAGGTTGAGCTGTTGGAGAGCCTAGTAAGCTTTATGTTCTAACTCCAAGGGCAAATGACAAGCTTTCCCTAAAACCAACCTATAGGGTGACATCCCTAGAGGTGTCTTTTGTATGTTATTCTGTAAGCCCATAAAGCATTGTCTATTCTTTTGGACCAATCTCATCGGTTTGGAAAAACTACCTTCTCGAGTATGTCTTTTATCTATTTGTTTTCTAGTTTAACTTGCCCACTCGTCTGCAGATGGTAAGCTATGGCAACCCATGCTTCACTCCGAGCTTATTGAGTAACCATTTAAACCATTTGTTCACAAAATGGGACCTTTCATCACTGATGGATGCCCTAAGAGTACCAAACTTTGTGAACACATGTTTCTACATAAACTTCATCACAACCTTGGCATCGTTCGTCGGATATGCCTCGACCTTAACCCACTAAGATATGTAGTTTACTGCTACCAATATATACTTGTGACCAAAAGATGAAGGAAATGGACTGATAAAGTCCATACCCCAAACATCAAATAATTCTAACTCAATGATGTTTGTTCGGGGCATCTCATTTCTGTTGGTGAAGTTTCCAACCTCCTGGCATTGATTACAACTCTTTATGTAAGCATATGCATATTTGAATAGTGTTGGCCAAAAGAACCTCGCTTGCAATACTTTGGCTGCAGTACATTTACCTTCGAACTGTCCCACACTTAGAGCTGTGTGACAATGATATAAAATCTCATGTACTTCATCTTCTATGACGCATCTCCTGATCATTTGATCTACACATTTTCTGAACAAGTATGGTTCTTCCCAAAAATAGTACTTCACATCGTGAAGAAAAATTTTCTTTTGTTGATATGACTTATCAATCTGCATCAAACCACAAGCTAAATAGTTAGCAAAATTCGCAAACCAAGGGGTATTATGGACATGATTTACCCTAAGTATTTGCTCGTCTGGAAATGTCTCCTGAATGGGTTTAAGTGGAGAATTTTCTTCTTCCGGCTCCAATCTGGATAAGTGATTTGCTACTTGATTTTCTATTCCTTTTCGATCTTGAAATTCTAGATTGAATTCTTGGAGTAGAAGTACCCATCGAATTAAACTTGGCTTGACATCTTTCTTGGCAAGTAAATAATTAATTGTTGAATGATCCATATAGATAATCATTTTGGTACCTACAAGATAAGATCGAAACTTGTCAAAAGCAAACACAATAGAAAGTAACTCTTTCTTTGTTATCATATAATTAATTGAGCTCCCATCAGAGTTCGACTTGCATAGTAGATGGGATGAAAAACTTTGTTCCTTCACCGGCCCATCATAGCTCCTATCATGAAGTCACTAGCGTCATTAGTGTCACACATCAATTCAAATGGCAAAGCCTAGTCTGGTGTGATGATGATTGGTGCTGAAACTAACCGAATTTTCAAATCATTGAAAGCTCTTAAATACTCCTAATCAAATTTTAACATAGTGTCCTTCTCTAATAATTTGCATAAGGGTTTAGTAAATTTGGAGAAGTCCTTAATAAATCTTCAATAGAAACTGGCGTAGCCCAAAAAGCTCCTAATACCCTTTACAGATGTTGGAGGTGGGAGTTTTTCAATAACATCTACCTTTGCTTTATCAAACTTGATCCTTTATCTCGTTATTCGGTGCCCCAAAACAATACCTTCTCGTGCCATGAAATGAAACTTTTCCCAGTTAAGTACGAGGTTTGTTTCTTCGTATCGCCTTAGTACCTTTGCTAGATTGGCTAAGCAATCATCATATGCATCTCTAAATACTGAAAACTCATCTATAAACACTTCCAAATACTTTTCAACCATGTCAGTAAAAATAGACATCATACATTTTTGAAATGTAGCAGGTGCATTACATAAACCAAATGGCATGCGTTTAATTGTAAATGTACTGTACAGGTATGTGAATGTTGTTTTGTGTTGATCCTCCAATACTACTGTGATCTAATTATGCCCTAGTATCCATTGAGAAAAAAATAATAGTCTCATCCAGTGAGTCTATCCAACATTTGATCCAAAAACGGTAAAGGAAAGTGGTCTTTCCTAGTCGCCTGGTTTAATTTCCAATAATTGATGCAAATTCTCCATCCTGTAACCACTCTGGTTGGTATCAACTTATTGTTTTCATTTTCTATGACTATGATACCTCCTTTCTTTGGCATGAATTAGACCATACTTACCTATGAGCTAACTAAGATGGGATAAATTATACTCATATCTAGCCACTTAATGATTTATTTCTTTACCACGTCCTTCATAATGGGATTCAGACTTCATTGTCCATCAATCGTCTCTTTCTCACCATCTTCTAGGATGATATTGTGCATGCATATAGATGGACTAATGCCATGAATATCGGCTATGGTCCATCTAATAGCCTTCTTGAATTGTTTCAATACTAGGATAAGTTTTTTTTTCTTGCTCTTCGATCAACTCTATTGAAACAATTACAGTCAAAATAGAAGTGCTACCTAAATAAACATATTATAAATGTGAGGGAAGTACTTTCAAATTTAATTTAGGTGGCTCCTCAATTGACGCTTTTAGTTGGGCATAATCTCTACTTTCTAACTCTAAAGACTCAAAGCGGGATTGCGGATTAAATCCCCTTTGATTAGCTTCTAGCAAAGCTAAGTATTCCTCTCCCTCTTAATCACTTGGAGGGTCTGACATCAACATTTGCTCCAATGGGTCTTCAATAGAGTTGAGTTCCTTTTTCATGACTAATTCCTTAAACTCAGATACTGCAGAGCAATCATCAACTATGCCAGAAAATCGCATAGACTTAAAAACATTAAATGTTACCTGATTGTCCTGAACACTGTAATAAGCTCGCCCTTCTGCACATCGATAAGGGTCCTTCCAATTGCTAGGAAAGGCCTTCCTAGGATGATTGACACTTTTCTATTTACTTCAAATTGTAGATAACAAAGTCAGCAGGAAAAATAAATTTGTCTACACGTACCAATACATCATCGATTTTTCCTTCTGGATGTGCTAAAGATCGATATGTTAATTGAAGTGTAACCGTAGTAGGTCTAACTTCACCTATCCCTAACTTCCTAAATGTGGACATGGGCATCAAGCTAATGCTTGCACCCAAATCACATAGGGCTTTACCACAACAAGTTGTTTCAATATTGCAACGCATGGTAAAACATCCAGGGTCTTTGAACTTTGGGGGTAGTTTGTTTTGAAGATATGCACTGTATTCTTTCGTCAGGACTATCGTCTCAAATTCTCTAAGTCTCCATTTATTGGATAGGATATCCTTCATGAATATGACGTAGTTCGATATATGTTTAAGCGCTTCTACCAATGGAATGTTGATATGAAGTTGCTTGAGTACAACTAAAAATTTCTTGAATTGGATTTCCTATTTCTACTTTTGAATCTTTCGAGGGTAGGGTGGTGGAAGATTATTTATTGGAACTGGTTGATTCAATTTTTATGGCAATTCTGCATCTAACGAAGTTGTTAGTTTATCAGAATTGATTGGTTCAAAAATTACCTTATCGGGTTTTGCAGATTCTGGTTCTGGTAAAGTTGGAATTTCAACATTTGGTTGAACTTCCACTGAATCTTGAGCATCAGCTGGCTTCTCTTCAGCTTTGATAGTGTTGGGCTCTAATGTCTTTCCGCTCATCAATGTCAATGCTTTATAATGCTCTTTCCTCGAATTTCTTGGATTCTCCATATCACTAGGCAAAGCACCTTGTGGATGGTTTCTGAGTTTAGTGGCAAGCTGACCCATTTACTTTTCCAAGGTTTTCAATGTGGCTTCTTGGCTTTGGATTAAGGCATCATTTTTGGCTATGTATGCCTTCAACAAGTTTTCTAAGCCATTAGAAGATTTAGCTTGAGGTTGCTTCTGAACTTGTTGGGTAAAAATAGGTGGTTGGGTCGGTCTAGGTTGGCCATAAATGTTACTAGGTCCAGCCCCTTCGTTACTCCAAGAGAAATTAAGGTGGTTTCACCAAGAAGGGTTATAAAAATTGGATTATAATCCTTACCTTCCTCGGTTTTGGTTTTAGTTACCCACTTAATACATAGATTCTGGGTTTGATGGACATTCTTCGAATGAATACCCTTCCCCACAATAAGCACATTCGAATTGACTCAGTGGCTGATCTGCAAAATTATTAGACCCATTAGTAGTAAAGTTTTTAAGCAATGGGGATATTGAGGATACCTGAGATGCAAGTGAAGTGAGAGCATCCACTTTATGTACTCCAGTAACTCGTCTTCTTAACACTGCTCGATTGGTTGGCCATTGGTAGTTGTTGTTGGAGATCCTCTCACTGATTTCATAAGCCTCGTCATAAGACTTAGAAAGAGAGCACCATTAGCAGAAGCATCTACTACCATCCTCGTATGGGCATTCAGACCATTATAGAACGTCTCTAATTGGATGCAATGAGGGATTTCGTGATGAGGGCATCTTCATAATAGTTCTTTAAACCTCTCCCACACCTCATATAAGGACTTTTCATTCATATATTGGAAGGTAGTAATCTCGTTCCTCAACTTAGCATTCTTGCTAGGAGGGAAGTACTTCACAAGAAATCTTTCTGCTAACTCTTGCCATGTGGTAATAGAATTTGGTGGAAATGATTTCAACCAGGCTCAAGTTCTATCCCTCATTAAACATGGGAACAACTTCAATCGTACTACATCTTCAGGTACTTCGGTTAATTTGAAAGAATCATTCACTTCCATAAAAAATCTTAAGTGAAGGCAATGATCTTCGGTAAGCATCTGGAACATGATTGGCTTTAGCTTGAATTGTTGTGCCTCGATTTCAGGTCTCCTAATACCTAAATTAAGATCATGAATTACTAGCACAGCATATTGTCTTTGAGCTCTATCCATATCATCAGCAATAAGGATAGGATTTTGAGCAAACTTGTTCGTTTAGACTTAAAAGCCGAAAATTGCTTGTCTCTAATCTCGGGATTTTAAGGTAAGGTGGTTTTCCCTAGATTTTCGTTAGACTCGTTTATCGTATGTGAGATCTTAACTCTATGATGTGGATTAATGATCATATGTTGTGATAGTAGTTCTGACAAGGACTTGTGATGGAATTAAATATGGATCAGGCAAAGGAGAGGATTGGGTTCGTAAAACCAATCCCTAAGTTAAGAAGCGCGCTGTGTCTACCGTTCGACATTGGCCACCGGGTTGTAGACCGGCTTCTGAACAACACCTTAGGCAGACAGCGGTGGTGTTGGCTACGGATAGGGTTGACTTAGAAAGTCTCGTTCTAACGGTAATCAGGTGTGTAGATCTCTAACACACTATTAAACCTGTATGTATGTCTATATATATATGTTATGGGCTAAAAAGCCAGAAAGAGGCTGTGTAGACAGTTGAATGAAACCCTAACAGGAGTTAGGCAAGGATGCCAGGTACGTAATCATAGAAATCTCTATGTGTATCGAAATATATATGAAAGCCTGTGTGATGTTTTCCTTATGTGTGTATGCATGGGGTGGGACTATGATAATGAAGGGGAAGTGCATGATAGGTCACTTAGTGATTGGTGGTTAAACCACAAATTCAAATGTTAGGTCACACAGGTCACTTGGTGATCATTTTCCAAAATGTTAAATAAAGGATTACCAGCGAATAAATAATTAAACTTGAAATTTTTAACATACTCGCAGTTTTAAACAACCCTTTTATGTGACATGCCAGATTCGGTCGTAACGTCTAGGCCGGGTTTGGGGTGTTACACTTTCATTTGTTCTGTTATGCATTATTGGTGTATACTTGTTGGACTTAAATTATGTAGTAAGTTTGGGGGTTTAGGATGCTACTCTTATAAACTGCTAGTTTTGGCAAGACGTGGTGCTAGAAAGTGTGAAAGCTTGATGAAGGGCTTTTGTCAGAACTCCAAAAAGTGATGTTGTGGTTCATGTGCGGTTAAACATGATATTTTTATTGGGTTAATATCAATTAGATCCTCTAGTTTTTATAATTTTTTTTGTTTAGATCCCTTATACCTAAAAAAATATCAATTAGATCTTAAAACTTTCTATTTATTATCATTTGCTTATTTGGGTTTAAATTGAGGATAAGATTCCAAAAATACCTCACAATAGATTGACAATTTAATGGGTGTAAATATAAAATTTTCAAAACTTAAGAAATTTAGGTAAAAAACCTTCAAAATATTTATAGCTATTTGTTAAATGCAACCAAAAATAGATACACAGACATACTTACAAAAAACAATAAATACACTTAAGAAAGGAGATAATATGTAACAGCCCGTTTTTAGTTAAATCGGAACAGTAGTTTTGGGACCACAAATCTGAATTTGAAATAGTTATTTTATTATTATTTTAATGTTTACAATATGATAGAATAATTGTGTGAAAGTTTCGTTAAGAAATTTTATCATTTGAGTGCTTAATTAGATAAAAAGGACTAAATCGCGTAAAATGTAAAACTTATATTCTATTAGCTAAAGGTGTCTAACAGCTATGGAATATTAAAGTGGAGGTCCTTATATGATAATTATACCATTTTTAAGGTTAGTGGACATTTATTTACGTGGTTTATGTAATTTATTAATGTTTTATTAAAGGTTATAATGGTTTATAAGTTTAATAAACCAAATATTTTAGTCCATCTTCTTCCTTCTAGTCGAAATTAAGAAAAGAAAAATATCCATGGATGCTATTTAGGGTTTAGCAACTTCATGGTTAAATTGGAAAGTGATTTTGACTCGGTTTTTAGTGATTTCTATATTTTTGAAATCGTTGCAGCTTAACCTAGCTAGCCCAGGGACTATTTTGTAAATCTGTTAAAGGTTTAGGGTTTTGCCATTGATGAATCAGATTTTTGAATCAGATTTTTTTCCAACATAATTCACTTTCAAGTTTTCCATTTCAATTAAATTGAATATCGCCTGATGGAACTATATAGTAAACTGGACTCGAATACTCTAGTGAGTAAGTTACTCACACAAGCTGACATTATATCAGGGTTGCTCACACAAGCTGACTTATATTAGGTTACCTGTCCGGGATAAACCTAAATTACATATACCTTGAGAATCTACAACAAATGCTAGACATTGTTAAAACATGTAATGTCCCTAATAAAGCTCATGTATAACCCTATTGGAATACCAAACATATCCTAACCTTTTACTAAGTTTACACGAGAATCATTTCCATATATATGTCATTACCAATCCCTGTACATGATCACATAATTCATTTACATTTCTTGTAATCAATCAACTTTCACATTTGTACCCTGCACTATTACACACACATACACACGAAATTAAACACAAAATCACACACAACATAAAATAATCTATTAAGTTCCATATGAACTTACCTATTAGAAACATGAAAACAAGTTGATTTTTTAGGGACTAATCAACGATTTTAGCTTTTCTTCGATTAACTCCACTTCGATTCATTTCTTGATCTAAACAATTATTTTATAACACCAATCAATAACAAACGTTTTTCATACTATGGTACGAAATGCATGACCCTATAAAAATTTCATTTTATTCAATTTAGTCTTTAAACTTTAGATAAGCATAACTTTCTATTCCTAGTTTTAGATTAAAATCAAAGTTCATATATTCTCATTAGGGACCTTAATTTATATCTCTAACATATTTTCATGACAAGTTTTACATTTATTTAATTTGGTCCCTAATGCCACAAAGTCAATAATAAGCTAAATTAACTTTACAATCTAGTCTTTTCATATTCTAAGCTTAAAATCTATCAATTACAAGCTTAATTTTTCGAGAAATCAACAATTGCAACTTTCTAAAACTTTAACAGTTTTACAAATTGGTACATGACCTAGCTAAATCAAGTTCTCATGACTTCGAATCTATAAAAATTACAAGAAAATTATTTAAATTTACCTTTCAATTAATGGTCGAATGTTTCAATGGTTTGGAAGCTTCTATTTTATTTTTCTTTCACTTTGAATGATACACACATGAAATGGAGAAGATGACACTATTCTTTCCACTTATTTAACTTACATACTTGATTAAAATTTAATTAATTTGGTTTTAAACTTAATCAAGTTTAATTCCACTAATCCTAATTGGAACGCCCCGATTTTCTTATTTTTGCTTTTGTAATCTTGAGACACAAATGTGTATCTGTTTCAGTGGTTAAGTGTTCTCTGTGTGTGTGTGTGAGGTCCCAAGTTCAAGCCTTGACTTGGGAAAATTTTGGTATTTTTTTGAATAAAGCCCAAACTCTGGTTAGTAAGCTTATCAGTAAAAGTGTGTAAGTATTTAACAGAATGGGCCTGCTGGTCTAGTAGCTAGGTGGAGTGTTGATTGGTTGGAGTTTGTGAGTTTGAATCTCTACATAGGCAAGGGAGATTATTTTTGTTCGGTTGGGTAACGAAGAGTTTGAGTTGGATTCAAAATCTGAGTAGTAGAGAGAATTAAGGGGAGAGATTAGAGGATTAGCAGATTTCCTTTTGAATTTCCAACTATCACCCTATTTTCCAAAAAAAAAATATCATTTTCTTTTTGACGTGTTGTTGCCTTTTCCCTGCCGAAAATTTCTTTGTTTTTCCCCTCTTCTTCGGTTTTTCGATTTGCTTTCTCCTTGTTCAACGGTGGTGTGTTCATATGGTAAGTTCTTTTCTACTTAAACTTTTTGCTTTGGGTTAGGCATCTGATAAGGGGTCTGTTGTGGCCTTTTGATTAGGTGAAAGGCAATATTTGATCAGTGTTGCTGGAGAGAATTAAGAGTTGCAATTTTAGTTGTTAACGGTAAGGGCTTTTTGGATTACCGACGATAGACTTTTAATTGAATGATGAAACAAGTGGTTAAATGAGTGTTTCATTGTTTGATTTTTAGGTTCTGGAGGCTTAGTGGAGCTTACGCGTCTAAATTGAACCAGGTGTGTACCCGAAAATACAGAAAATGAGGTTTCAGCGAAAGCTGAAAACCTTATTGTCGATGCCACACGGGCGTGTGGTTGCCCATACGGTAAGCCGTGTGTAAGATTGTAAGTCACCACAGGGCCATGTGATCGATGAGCTAGGTCGTGCCTGAGTGACACGGTCGTGTGTGACACATGGGCTCGATTAATTGGGCCGTGTGGGCCACACGGGAGTGTGGGACTCTGGGCCAAGGCCAATTTGGGTCGTGTGGGCCACACGAACCACATGGGCGTGTGAGCCCTTTTTTTGTAATGTTTTGTAAGGTTGCACGGGTCACCCTAGTCGACTGTGGACCGAATGTAGGGTCGATAAGCTTTACCTAGACCCCTAATTATGTGACTCGACTTTCTAATTTCTGTATTGAGCATGTATTCTGATATCTGAGTGTATGAACTGTGTTTTCATAATAGCATGACATTTTATATATGTTGCATTGCATCGGGGTGGGTTGATGATTCGAAGGAAGTATCTGAAAGGCTCTCAAGCCTGTTATCTGGCAGCTTAGCTGCAACTTTCTGATTATGTGTCGCATTCGGTACAACATGGTGTGTAGGGATGGGTGGGTTGATTTTATCCCCACATGGTGTGTAGAGGCTGGTGGGTAGGATTCTGCTATTCTGTCTGATTTGCTTATTATTTCTGAAATGGGCTAAGGCCCTAGAACATATCTGATTCTGTTTCTGAGTAGGCTAAAGTCCACACAAAATTTGTAATAGGCTTTAACCCGAACTATGAATTTATGACTATCTTCTGACTTTATGCCATGTGTATGTTTTCTATGGGGATTACAGACTGAGTTTGCAAAAACTCACCCTTTTTCTGTTTAATCTATTCAAGTAATCCCCAGTAATAGACGGGTCGGTGTAGCGGAGGACTCGGCGGTGACCACGGTTCTAAACCCTTATGGTTTTGTTTTATTTATTTCATTTACGGTTTGATTATATTTGGGTATGCCTTGGCCATTACATATTTTTATTTAATTTAGGATTTGTGACATTTAAGGTTAGAAGTAGGAAAACTCGAGTTTTCAAAATAACAAATGTTTTATCAAATACATGCAAATTCGCAATTTATTTTTAAAAACTTCCGCAACGTATAATGTTTTGAAAATGGTTAGTGAATGAATAAACGACATGTTTTTTACAGTAACCTAAGATATCGAAAATGGATTTATTGTAATTACGTTTTCTAAAGCACTATCATGTGACATCGCCAGATTCGGCCATAACGTCTAGGCTGGGTTTGAGGTGTTACATTTTGTGGTATCAGAGGCATATTGCAAAATTTGGATGTGGATTTAGGTTTTAAAAGTTGGTTTTAAAGAAACGATTTTTAAGTGATTCAGAAAATTTTTGAAATGAGTATGTGGTACACCGAGTCTCTGGTGCTGATCCTGTAAGTGTTCTAAATTCTGTTTAAATTTGTCTGAAAATACTACTTGCATGCTCGAAATAGCCAATAGGTACTATACTGTACTGAAACACTCTAAGAAGTGTAAACTGGAAACTGTAGCGAAACTGAAAATCATAGTGAGACTACGATTCGCGATAATGAACTCTGAACTTATGATACTATTCTGCATAAAACATCTGTTAACAAATAGTGGAACTATAACTAATGCATAAAACTGTTAATATAGATAAACTTCAAATTTAAAATGAGCGCACGAGGTATCCGTGGACGAGGTATTAGAGGCCGTGGTGGAGGCCGTCGGGGGACTCGAGCTGGGTCCTTAGCATTTGAGAATCTGCTTAATCTGGATACGAGCGAGACGCAGATCTCACCTGATACAGAGACTGGGTCTCATGATCATGAGGTTGGCGATGACACACTATCTCAAGCCATGCTACGGATTTCAGAGAAGGTCTCTGGGCCCAACACTAGATCTGGGGGCCGAGGGTTAGTTACGGAACGACTCCGGTCCAATGGGACTGAATTATTCAGGGGTTTCACTGGAGTCACCCCTAGTGTGACCAAATATTGGATGGAGGCCACGGAAAGAATTATGGATGATCTGGATTTTATTGCAGAATAGAAGCTTAAGGGGGTTGTTTCTCTGCTTCACGATGAAGCGTATCAGTGGTGGCTGACGGTTAAGGAGGGCACTCAACCCGACTGTTTGAGTTGGGACTATTTTAAGACAACATTCCAGAGTAAATATGTGGGAGCCAACTACATCGATGCTAGGAGGCGTGAGTTTCTTAATCTCACATAAGGGGATCGTTCAGTGGCTGACTATGAGGCCGAGTTCCTGAGACTGAACCGTTATGCCCGGGGCATGGTGGCGACCGAGTATGAGCATTGCGTCTGTTTTGAGGATGGACTCAGGGACAACTTACAGATTCTGATAGCTTTACAGAGAGAGCGTGATTTTTCTACTTTAGTGGAGAAGGTGAAGATCGTCGAGAAGGTTAAGCGCGCTGAGCGCCAAAACCACAAGAAAAGAAAGAATAAGAGGGAATCGGAGCCCTCGAATTTTGTGATGAGGCCTAAGAAAAAGGCCAAATCTGTTGGCCCAGTGAGAGCTGGGCCTCCTGTTGCCCTACTTGGGTGGTGCTTTGTGGACACTGTGGTAGACGTCATCCGGGTGAGTGTTGGAGGATGACTGGGGCATGTTTGAGATATTGGTCAACTGAGTATCGTGTCAGGGATTGTCCATTGAGAACCGATTAGATGCAAGCTGTGGACACTAGTACCACGTAGCCACCGAGGGTAGTTCAGCAGCCACCTAGGGGTTGAGGTCAGGCCAGGGGTGGTAACGGCATGGGCCGAGGACAGAGAGCACCGGGCAGAGGCGCTGGATTGACTGAGGCGAGGCTGCTTACACTGGTTTATGCTGCTCGTCATCGTGAGTGTAACATCCCTCACCTATATTCTACACTGGAACCGGGTACGAGGCGTTACCGTACTTAACTCATATGGTCATACAACTTTAGGCTATCAAATTCCATTCCAAATTAAAAAATTTTCCATACACACCACTAATATCCTTATAATGGGCCTACGAGGCCCTAAACATGCTTCCGGAAGGTTTCAAAAATTAATCAGAAACTTTCACGCACTTAGAAATATTTTGTCTAAACAGTGGCCACACGCCCGTGTGGAAAGGCCGTGTGGTCACACACGCCTATGTCCCTCACTCGTGGTCGACACTGACTTATTTCACACGGCCGGACACACGACCGTGTCACTCACACGGCCTCGACACACCCGTGCCTCAGCCCGTATGCCAAAACCTTGGCATTCTATTTATGATGTCATCACCTCACTATGGTCACACGGCCAAGGCACATGCTTGTGTCCTTAGACCGTGTGTCGAACTAAATTCCAATTCCAAGATACAGACTTCACACGGCCCGGGCACACACCCATCTTCATGGCCGTGCCTACCACACGGCTGAGACACACGACTGTGTCTCTGCCCGTGCGTTTACTACAAAGCTTACTGACTTACAAAACCAACATGCAAGGGACACACGGCCTGGTCACACACCCATGGGACTGACCGTGTGTCACACATGGCCTAGACACACGCCCGTGTGCCTACCCGTGTGGATAAGAACAAGGCTATTTGCCAAGCTCTTTCATCCTCCTAATTCATTCAAGCATAAATTCATAACCAAGCAACCCAATCATATACCCTACACAACCATGAATAACCTCATTCTTTCATTGATTAATAGTATTAAGCCATTAACTATGGCTATGTACAAAAGAATTCATCTATAAGGAGCCAATACACACTTGGCCAAAATAACAAACATTTCACCTAGTCTGCCCCTATACATGCCATACTCAAAATGCTAATTCAAAATATACCAAGATGAGCTGATAGTGTGGGTGATCTTCTGATTATCTTCGTATCCCAACCCAGCTCTTTGACTCTATAAAATAAGGGAAAAAGAAAGAGGAGTAAGATTTAAAGCTTAGTAAGTTTACATGTAAACAATAAACATCATAACATGTGCTAAACAATAAATAGCATTTCACAATCCAAGATCATGCTTACTCATTCATCTCTTACCACACTCCAACCATATCATAACCAAATGCTCTTATTATTTAACATACATCCCTGCACTTGATCACCACATGATCACATGAAACATCACATTACAATTACACAATAAATCATTCTTAGTAATATCGACCGCTCGGTGGTATCACACTTAACCCACTATTTATTGTTAACAGCGTGATATCGCACATAGCCCACCCACAAGAATATTTACGGTGGTATCCACTTAACCTACCATTTATTGTTAACAGGGTGGTATTGCACATAGCCCACCCACAAGAATATTTATGGTGGTATCTCACTTAGCCCACCAAATAACATTAACGATGGTATCGCACACAGCCCATCGTGAATAAGTGATAAGGTGGTATCGCACATATCCCACCATTTATTTACTACTGATGTTATTCTGCATCTACATATCTATTTCAACATTCATACGGAATTTATTCATTGTCTACCCAATCCAATCCATTTAAATCATAGGTCCTCTCAAACATACAATGCACCAATAAACAACAGCATATGAATTTAAGATGCATCATTTACACATAAACTTACCTCGGTACAAAATGTGTTAATGTGCGGTTTAATCCGAAACCTTACCTTTTCCCCGGTCAAGGTTAGTTCCGCGCTCTTCTTGATCTATAACAACAAAATTCACTCATTTAATACATTTCATGATCATAATGCATCACAATCTCTACTTAGGCAAAATGACCATTTTGCCCTTGTACATGGCAAAATTACGATTTTACCCTTAGGCTCTTAAGTCATTTTTCGACATATTTTCTCATTAAACAAGCCTAGTTGGACATTTATTCCTCTTACAACAACCCACAAATCTAACTATTTCATGCATTTATTACCAATTTACAACATTTACAACTTAGTCCTATTTAGGTGTTTTCATGACAACACCTTTCACAAAAGTTGTGTCTCATCTCCCCAACATTCATTTTTTTCCTTAAAAACTCAGCTAATAACATAAACCCTCTCATGGAAAGTCCATAAACTTTTAACCATTTCACAAATTAGTCCCTTCATTAGCTAGCTTAAGCTTTGGGGACTCTAAAAGTGTAAAAATTATCAAATAAAACCACCAAAATCACTTACTTGCAAGGAGATAGCTTAGCTGAAAGTTTGAACCCAAAAACTCTATTTTTCTCTTCAAGTTTCGGTGGAAAAAGGTGGGTGAATAGTGAAAGATGATAACATCTTTTATTCATCTTATTTTATTCATTTTTATCACCTAATTTCCACTAAATTTGACCATCATTTAATATCTTGTCTCCCTAGCCTCTATATGGCCGGCCATCACTCATCCAATGGCCTAATTTCACTTTAAGGACCTCCAATTTGATATTGTTTGGCTATTAGACACCTTTCCCCCTTATAATGGAACTTCCGCACTTTATGCGATTTAGTCTTTTTTCACAATTTCACATACAGTTGCTAAAATTAAAGCACCAAAATTTTCATAGAGCCATATATTTATGCCATAACACCTAAAATAATACTAAAATAATTTTCCTCTACCTCAGGTCAGAGGTCCTAAGACCACTGTTCTGACTAGCCCTAAAATCGGGCTGTTACAGTAAGGACCAAGATGCTCCGGACGTCATCACGGGTACATTTTTAATTTTTGATGTACCATACTTGGAATTGATAGACATAGGCTCTACACACTCTTACGTAGCTAGTGCTGTGTCTGAAACTCTGGGGATTCCGGTTGAGAGTTCTTTGAGCGAGTTAACTGTTGTGAGTCCTTTGGGGCAATCTATCAGGGTTAGTAAACTGTATAGAGACGTCCCGTTAGAGGTACAAGGGACAGTGTTTCTGGCCAATCTGATGGAGCTTCCATTCGAGGAGTTCGATTTGATTCTGGGTATGGACTGGCTGGTCAAGCACCGAGTGAGTTTGGACTATGCGACAAAAAGGGTGGTTTTGAGAACTGATGAGGAAAACGAGGTAGTGATGATTAGGGAACGTCAAGATTACTTGACTAATGTGATTTCTGCGTTGGTGGCAGAATAGTTGGTACTGAACGGATGTAAGGCATTCTTGGCTTACATCAGTGTTTCTGATTCTAGGGACTCTTTGGTTAAGGACATCAGGACCATAAGGGACTTTCGGGATTTTTTCCTGAGGAACTACCGGGTCTGCCTCCGAGCCGAGAGGTAGAATTTGGGATTGAGCTCATTCCGGGTATAGCTCCAGTTTCTATTGCGCTCTACCGAATGGTACCGAAAGAGCTTACAGAGCTTAAAGCTTAGATTCAAGAGTTACTAGATCGTGGGTTCATTCCTCCCAGTGTGTCTCCATGGGGAGCGCCGCTGTTGTTTTTGAAGAAGAAAGATGGGACAATGAGGATGTGTATCGATTATCGACAGTTGAAAAAGCTAACAATCAAGAACAAATACCCACTACCGAGAATAGATGATCTTTTTGACCAGTTTAGAGGGGCTTCTGTGTTCTCCAAGATTGATCTCCAGTCAAGATATCATCAACTGAAGGTGAAGGAGTCTGATGTGCATAAGACGACATTCAGGACTCGGTATGGACATTACGAGTTCCTAGCGATGCCATCTGGATTGACGAACGCACCAGTAGCTGTGTAAGGGCCCTAACCCATAACTGTCGATAGAATACGGTTTAGAGGCATTACTGAACATTTCGGAACATTTATAACCATTTAACATCTTAACATAACAATTCACATTCATAGAGTCCCTTAATTAGGTCTATGAGACCTTAAACATGCATTGAAAAGGGGGTCAGGACTAAACCGAGCACGTGCAAAATTTTCTTAAAATCAAACATTTTTCAAAGTTACAGAGGACACACGCCCATGTGGTCAGGCCCTATGCCTCACATGGCCTCAGACACACCCGTGTGTCCAAGCTATGGCAAAACAGGGTATACATACTGACTTGTCCATACGATCGAATACACGCTCGTATGCTTAACCTGTGGTCGACACTGACTTATTTCACACGGCCAGTCACACACCCGTGTGTCCAGCCCGTGTGCGAGTCTGACTTGTTTCAATTTGCAAACTTAAGAGACACGGTTGAGCCACACACCCGTGTGTTTGACCGTGTGGGAAAATACAGGCCATTTGGAAGGCCAATTTGCCACCCACACTTTGGGTCATACCTACAACATCAAACTATCTTAAATTCATACTCCAAAAGCATTCAAAACATATCAAAACATGAAAAATTTGACCCTTAATCACATGATACATTTGCATATACAATTCTTACTCAAATATACCAATTCAAAACTTCAACTTTCCTTCAAAACATATTACTAATACTTTATCTAAACCATTTCAACTCATAACAATTCCTCATCAATTAAATATCTAAATCAACCATTAACTCAACTATTTATGTATCATTTCATTAGTCTAACAATATGCATATAAAACCATACCAAATCATACATCATATAGCTTGAACTACTCATCCACAAACATATTCATTACCAAGACATATCACATGGCTATATTTACACAACTCAAAATATCATCCAAATACTCTAGCCTATACATGCCATACTTCAATATATACAACTTCAAAAGGTACCAAAAGATAGTTCGATTGTGTGGTGATAATCCTCGACTATCTTCGAGCTTCTTGTAGCTTTAATGATCTATAATAAAATCAAACAAACACATACAAAGTAAGCTTTCATAGCGTAGGAAGTCATAAGCAAATAAAGAACAAATAGACATTTGCATTTAAATCGACTAACCAAAATCACATATACAATAACCATTTACACAATTGATATGTTTACAACTCAAATATTATCACATTTACAATATCTATATAGCATCAACTTTCAACTCACATATATTCTTAAGCACATATAAATTTATCTTTTACCATTTCCAATTCATGTATCTATCATAATTATATATTTACCTTGTTCTCATATTCATATTACAAAGCACATACCAGAATTGTTTAGTTCGTTTCCACATCTGATCTCATCTCGATAGTGCCCATTGAACCATTTGAAATTAATAAAGATACTCGGATAGTCAAAAGGCTCGTACAATGCCAACATCCCAAATGTGGTCTTACATGTAATCACATATCGATGCCACTGTCCCAGAAAGGGTCTTACACGAATCAAATACGATGCCAATGTCCCATACATGGTCTTACACGTAAACACAAGTCGATGCCAACGTTCCAGATGTGGTCTTACACGAAAACACATATCGGAAATCCTATGTCATGACATATGTATCCTAACTATTCCTAAGGTTCATATGAGACTTTCGGACGTCTTATCTCAATCATTTCAAGCTCGTAATAGTTCTCCCATGCTAAATTCATTTCAGTATATTCATTCAAAAAATAACAATTTAATTCAGTACTAATATAATAGATACAATAGAATACAACAACATTTATTTACTTATGAACTTACCTTGGATAGCAACGGATGAAATCGACTACTCGTCTACTTTTGACTTTCCCCGATCTAATTCCGATTTCTTTCGTTCTTAATCTAAATAAATTCAAATTTAACTAATTTAATCACACATTCATTCAATTTAATGCACAAAAACTTATTTAGGCCATTTTACACTTAAGCCCCTAAAATTTATATTTTTCACAATTTAGTCCTTATTTCACAAAACACAAAATACACATAATTTCACTACTTCATGCTTAGGCCGAATCTTCCTCATGCTCATACAAGTCCATAAATTTCATTTATTCCAAATTTTAGTCCCTCAGAATATTATTTTCACAATTTAGCCCAAATTACTCAAATTCATCAAAAATCCAAAAATAAAACATTATAATCTATCACATATCTTTTATTTTCTATCATCAAACAACAAAAATCACAAGCTATCATCAATGGCAAAACACAAAATCACCATCAATTTCAAAAATTAAAAAATGTGCTTTGTAGTACTCGAAACAACGATAACGAAAACATAAAAATCATCAAAAACCGAGTCAAAAACATACCTCAATCAAGATGAACAAGAGCCGAATATACAAAGTTTCTAAACCCTATTTCTTTTTCTTATTTTCGGTCAAATATGAAGAAATGAGCATGTGATTTGTTTTTGTTTCATTTAATTACATTGTATTTGTTAATTTACTAAATTAACCTTGTTTAATAAACATTTAAATCATTCATTATAAGGTCATTTATGACCAATCCCACTAACCATGGTCCAATCACTTAATAAAGACCTTATATTTATTTAATCATAGCAAATAAGCATTTAATCAATTAGAAAGCCACTTTTGTATCTTATGCGATTTAGTCCTTTTGTCAAATTAAGCATCACAAACAAATAAATTAAATCACAAAATTTTCACATATGTTAATTCACATACTATAAGCACAGAAAAGAAAATAAATAATATTAAAATATTTTTCTGACACGGATTTGTGGTCCCGAAACTACTATTCTGACTAGAATCTAAACCAGACTGTTACAAGCTTTTATGGATTTGATGAACCAAGTGTTCCAGCCCTATCTGGATTGGTTCGTGGTAGTCTTCATTGACAACATTCTAGTGTATTCGAAGACTGAGGATGAGCACGATGAACATCTCCGAGTGGTATTACAGACGCTTCGCGAGAAACAGTTGTATGCGAAGTTCAGTAAGTGTGAATTCTGGCTCCAAGAAGTAACCTTTCTGGGGCATATAGTTTCTGCGGAGGGGATTCGTGTTGATTCTCGTAAGATTGAAGCTGTGTTAGAGTGGAAACAGCTGAAGAATGTGTCTGAAATCTGCAGCTTTCTGGGGCTGGCGGGTTATTATCGACGCTTTGTAGAAGGGTTCTCTTTGATCGCAACACCATTGACCAAGCTTCTGCGTAAGGGAGTTCCCTTTTTCTGGACTGATAAGCAACAAGAGAGCTTCAAGAAGCTCAAATCTATTTTGACGCAGGCTTTAGTTCTGATATAGCTTGAATCTTGGAAGGATTTCGATGTATACAGTGATGCATCGCATGTGGGTCTGAGTTGCGTTTCGATTCAGGATAGTAAAGTGGTAGCTTATACATCTCATCAGCTTAAGACGCATGAGGCCAATTATCCAAAGCACGATTTGGAGTTGGCAGCGATAACCTTTGCTCTAAAAATCCAGAGGCACTATCTGTACGGTGAGAAGTGTACTATCTACACTGATCATAAAAGCATCAAGTATCTCCTCACTCAGAAGGAGTTAAACCTTAGGCAGCATAGATGGGTTGAATTGCTTAAGGATTATGACTACACCATTGAGTACCATCCTGGTAAGGCTAATGTGGTGGCAGATGCTTTGAGCCATAGGGCTATGACTGATCTGAGAGCGATGTTTGCTCCACTCAGTTTTTTCGACAATGGGAGTCTGTTAGCGGAACTTTAGGTTAAGCCTATATGGATTGATCAGATTAGAAGTAAACAAATGGGGGATAAATCTCTTGAGTTGCAATTTTGTCAGGTTAAGACTGGTGATTCTACTGATTTTGAGGGAAGCACATAGCAGCCCTTACGCTATGCATCCTGGCAGGAATAAAATGTATCGAGATGTATGAGAGTTATACTGGTGGCCAGGGTTGAACCGTGAGGTTACTAACCGTTGCTGTCTTTGTCTTACTTGTCGCCAGGTTAAGGTGAGCATCGATTTGCCTTCGTGGTTCTCAGGCGGTGTGAAGATACTGATATGGAAATGGGAGTGAGTAACTATCGACTTCGTTAGTGGGTTGCCTTTAACACTCACTAAGAAGGATTCTGTCTGGGTTGTCGTGGACTGATTGACCAAGTCTGTGCATTTCATTCCGGTCAAAACGGACTTTTCTCTTTAGAAGCTGGCTAAACTGTATTTATCTGAAATAGTGTCCTGTCTCGATCATCTCTAATAGGGATCCTCGCTTCACGTCTCGATTTTGGAAAAAGTTACATGACGCTCTGGGTTCGAGGTTAGACTTCAGTACTACTTTCCATCCTCAGACAGATGGTCAGTCGGAGAGGGTGATTCAAGTACTAAATAATATGTTGAGGAGCTGTGTTATAGATTTCCGAGGCAGTTGGGAGGAGAATTTGCCATTGGCAGAGTTCGCTTATAATAACAGATATCAGTCTAGCATTCAGATGGCACCATACGAGGCCCTGCATGGCTGTAAATGTCGTACTCTCTTATGTTGGACAAAGTTGGGTGAGCGACGTGTTCTGGGTCTGGAATTGGTTTCTGAAGTTGAAGATAAAGTCTGATTGATCTGGGATCGACTGATAGGCAGAAGTCCTATGTTGATCTAAAGAGAAAGGATGTTGAGTATTCTGTGGGGGACTTAGTCTTTCTCAAGGTCTCGCCATGGAAGAAGGTATTGAGGTTCGGTCGCAAGGGTAAGCTGAACCCTCGATTTATTGGGTCGTATCGTATTCTGAAACGAGTGGGGCAGTCACATATTAGTTGGAACTTCCTCTGGAGTTGGATCGCATTCATGACGTGTTCCATGTCTCAACGTTGAGACGCTACCGCTCTAATCCCACGCATGTAGTTCCTCTTGAGGACATTGAGGTTAGACCAGATCTGACATTTGAGGAGGAGCCGATTCAAATTCTGGAGCGCGACATTAAGGTTCTGCGGAAGAAATCTAACCCCTTAGTAAAGGTGTTATGGCGGAATCATAGCACTGAGGAGGCCACTGGGGAGCCTGAGGACTCGATGCGGCAGCGAAATCCTCACCTTAACTGATCAAGAAAAATTTTGAGGACGAAATTTTCTTTTAGGGGGTAGAGTTGTAACACCCCAAATTTCTTATTTTGGCATTTGTAATCTTTAGACACAAATGTGTATCTGCTTCAGTGGTTAAGTGTTCTAGGTGTGTGTGTGTGTGAGGTCCCAAGTTCAAGCCTTGACTTGGGAAAATTTTGGTATTTTTATGAATAAAGCTCAAACTCTAGTTAGTAGGCTTATAAGTAAAAGTGTATAAGTATTTAACAGAATGGGCCTGTTGGTCTGGTGGCTAGGTGGAGTCTTGATTTGTTGGAGGTTGTGAGTTCGAATCTCTGCATAGGCAAGGGAGATTATTTTTGTTTGGTTGGGTGACGAAGAGTTTGGGTTGGATTCAAAATCTGAGTAGTAGAGAGAATTAAGGGGAGAGATTAGGGGATTTAAAATTAATGGGAGAGATTAGGGGATTTGCAGATTTCCTTTTGAATTTCCGGCAATCACCCTGTTTTCCCAAAAATTTCTCCTTTTCTTTTTGACGTGTTGCTGCCTTTCCCCTGTTGAAAATTTCTTTGTTCTTCCCCTCTTCTTCGATTTTTCGATTTGCTTTCTCCTTGTTCAATAGTGGTGTGTTCATAGGCATCTGATGAGGGGTCTGTTGTGGTCTTTTAATTAGGTGAAAGGCAATAATTGGTCGGTGTTGCTGTAGAGAGTTAAGAGTTGCGATTTTGATTGTTAACGGTAAGGGCTTGTTGGATTACCGACGATAGACTTTTAATTGAATGATGAAACAAGTGGTTAAATGAGTGTTTCATTGGTTGATTTTTTGGTTCTAGAGGCTTAGTGGAGCTTACGTCGAAACCGAACCAGGTGTGTACCCGTACACACAGAAAATGAGGTTTCGACGAAAGCCAAAGACCTTCTTATCGATGTCACACGAGTGTGTGGTTACCCGTGTGGTAGGCCGTGTGCAAGACTGTAAATTACCACACGGCTGTGTGATCAACGAGCCAGGCCGTGCGCGAGTGACACGGCCGTGTGGCGGCTGGGCAAGGCCGTGTGCGACACACGGGCTTGACCAATTGGGCCGTGTGGGCCACACGGGCATGTGGGATTCTGGGCCAAGGCCAATTTAGGCTGTGTGGGCCACACGGGCGTGTGGGCCCACACGGGCAAGCCACATGGGCGTGTGAGCCCACACGGGCAGGCCACATGGGCGTATGAGCCCACACAGGCAGGCCATATGGGCTTGTGAGCCCATTTTTCTGTAATGTTCTGTAAGGTTGCACGGGTCGCCCTAGTCGACTGTCGGTAAGCTTTACCTAGACCCCTAATTATGTGAATCGACTTTCTAATTTCTGTATTGAGCATGTATTCTGATATCTGAGTGTATGAACTGTGTTTGCATAATAGCATGACATTTTATGTATGTTGCATTATATCGGGGTGGGTTGATGACTCGGATGAAGTATCTGAAAGGCTCTCAAGCCTGTTATCTGGCATCTCAGCTGCAAATTTCTGATTATGTGTCGCATTCGGTACAACATGGTGTATAGGGATGGGTGGGTTGATTTTATCCCCACATGGTGTGTAAGGTTGGACGGAGTTAGTGTGTAGAGGCTGGTGGGTAGGATTCTGCTATTCTGTCTGATCTGCTTATTATGTCAGAGATGGGCTAAGGCCCTAGAACATATCTGATTCTGTATCTGAGCGAGCGAAAGTCCACACCGTATCAGTAATGGGCTTAGACCCAAACTATTAATTTATTACTGTCTTCTGACTTTATGCCATGTGTATGTTTTCTGTGGGGATTACACACTGAGTTTGCGAAAACTCACCCTTTTCTGTTTAATTTGTTCTGGAAATCCCCAGCAGTAGACGGGTCGGTGCAGCAGAGGACTCGGCAGTGACCACGGTTCTGAACCCTTATGGTTTTGTTTTATTTATTTCATTTACGGTTTGATTATATCTGGGTATGCCTTATTTAATATGGACATTATGGATTTTTATTTAATTTGGGATTTGTGACATTTACGGTTAGAAGTAGCAAAACTCGAGTTTTCAAAATAATAAATGTTTTATCAAATACATACGAATTCACAATTTATTTTTAAAAGCGTCCGAACATATAATGTTCTGAAAATGGTTAATGAATGAATAAACGACACATTTTATTATTGTAGTTACGTTTTCTAAAGCATTATCATGTGACATTGCCAGATTCGGCCATAATGTCTAGGACAGGTTTAGGGTGTTACACTACTGTAAATTAATGATAATGGTTTCTCACATCATCATCCCCTAAGGTTCAATTACAAATGGTTTAATAACCATTTTGGACTTTTGGCTAATTGCTCTTTAGATCCTTAAACCTTTGGTCAATTACAACTCTATAACAGTTGAACTTTACAATTTAGTCCCTGGGCCTTAATTAACTATTAATTCAAAAAAATTACTAGGCCAATGTTGGACTCAATTATAGAAATGGGGTTCCAAAACTGCATTTTTGATATCACTGCAAATCAAGTCATTACATTTTGTACATAGGAAATAGTGCGCGTGCGAGTGCATGATAACTTATTAAGTTTCGAAGGAGTTGACCAGTTTTGTTTTAACTTATAAATAGGGATAAGGGTTTGTAGTTTTTCTCTTCAGTTCTTTCTTTAGTTTTATTGTTTCTTTAGTCTTTTGCACTTTACCATTACTGCCATTGTTGGTGCAATTATTTTCTTTCTCGTCTGTGCTTTTGGTGTGATTTTCGTTGGTAGATCTCCAATTTTTCATTTTTCTTATATTGTTTTTAATTTTCATTTAAACTCTAGTGAAACATGGCCCCTCGATTGTTTAATATTTCCACTGAAAGAAAATTTCAACCTAAGAATCTCATTTATTTATTGATTAAACTCAACATTTAATCTTTTACTATATTCATTTCTTCTATTCTATATATTAAAAAATAATTGTTAATATACCATTTAAAAAATGGTCACAATTTAAACTAAGATATAAAAAAATAATATTTTATATAAAAAAAGTTGCAACTGAAAAAAAAATGTGGCATGATTTTTAATCTTCTGCATTTAATATATAATTAAAAAAAGAGTTACAACCTTTCTAAAAAAGGAAAAATTTATTTATATTACAAAAGGAAAATGAATTACAATTTAAAAAATTGGCATAATTTTGTTAAAGGCACATTGGTGGGGAGCATGGGATTTTTGTTCAAGGGCAGAGGTAATTTTTTGCCCATTCTAATATCTATCAACCTTTACTTATAAATTGTAACACCACTCACCCGTATACGTCACCAGAATAAGGTTACGGAGCATTACCGGACTTATTACACAATCGAGTATACATTTCTCATACAATTATCAAACTCAAATACAAGTCATTCATAATCATTCATCAAGTCCCTACTACGAGCCTACGAGGCCCAAAACATGCATTCGGGGTGGTTCGAGACTAAACCGATAACTTAGGAAACTTTTAGAAAACTTAGAAAATTTTACAAATTACAGGGGACACATGCCCGTGTAGCCCGGCCGTGTGAGACACCCCCGTTTCACAGACCGTTTGGGCATTTGAAATGGGATCACATGGCCGTGTCCAGCTCGTGTCTGACTTTTTGTAACTCTCTAACTTGGGTCACACAGCCGACCACACGCCCTTGTGACCAGCCCGCGTGCCCTTCAAAATGGCCTCACACACCTGTGTGCTAGGCTATGTGCTAGGCCGTGCCAAACCTGTAGCGTATACTGACTTATGCCACACGGCCAAATCACGCGCCCCTGTGCTTGGCCGTATGGAGCATACTGACTTGATTTTTAATTCAACACCAGGGGATACACGGCCGTGTAACCTGACTGTGTATCACACACAGCTGAGACACAAGCTCGTGTCTCTATCCGTGTGGACAAAAATAGGCTATTTACCAAGCCATTTTGCCACCCAAATTTGCATACACCTACACCATACCAAATGGCACAAAACATGGCATAAATAGGCATAAAACATAGCATAAGTAGGCATTTAAATCAACTCCAACCAAGCTTAATTCATGATAATTTCATACCATTAACCACAATACACACAAGTATCAAATTTGACCATTTCATTCATGCTAAACTCACAATCACAAATCACCTAAATGGCATCTTACAATTATGCATCATTTTGCCCAAAAATCACAAACATATAAATTCTCAATTATCAACCATTCACCACAAGCATTTGCATAGCAATTATCAACATAAGACAAAGGCCATTTACATATATATACACAACCAAATCAACCAAATAAACCAACTTTCATGACTATATTTGATAAACCATAATTTACACATATTTTAACCCCATGCTTGGCTTATTTTTGGATGAATATTCATTAGATTTAATGAATTCGATGCTCCTAATCCTTTAATTTCATGTTTTATACTCAGGAGAGATTAGGAGTCGAAAAGATCAAGAAACGTGCCAAAAAGGGACAAAATGGCCCTACATCAGAAATCACACAGCCTGGACTATCAACCACAGGCAGATCACATGGCCGTGTGTGGCGAGCAGAATCGACCACGGCCGAAGGAGTCCACCACGGGTGTGTCACACGGGCGTGTCCCTGCCGACCCTAGGTTTAATTCTATTCGAAAAAGACTACTTGTGGGCCAAGAAAGGCATCTTAAAGACTATATAAACACTCTAAGGGGCAACCTAAAGGGGGACACCGAGTAGAAGGCAGAAAATACTTGAAGATAGCCGTCGGGAACAGCTTAGGAGAAGGATCTCCATCAAGACGGAAGATCTCCTATCAAGTTCTTTAGAAGTTTTTGGGTTTTCATATGTTTTGTTGTTTTCCCTATTTTAAGATGTTTCCTTCTATCAGTATGAACTAAATCCCTTAAATACCCGAGGGGATGAAACCTAAGACAGATCTTATTATTATTTGATTTATAAGATAAATACTTGTTCTTATTCTTAATTGTGAGTTCTTATTCTTGTTTTGATAATTTAGGTTATTGATTCAAAGACGAATGTGCTTATTCAGTAGAGCAAAAGTCCCTGTTTAAAAGAAGATCAATACAATTAAGCGGAGTTGATTGCAACCTTAGAAATAGGGCGACGAAAATCTGTTGGATTAGAGTCAAATCTAATAAGGGGATCCATAGATCGAGTTAATGCGATAATAGGGGTTTTAATTAGAAAGAGACTTCAATTAATCAACCTAGAGTCAGTTGTTTTTAATCTTGAAAGAGATATTAACATAAATCAGGGATTTCTATGGATTAAGTCAAGTGAACAAATCATATGAATCAAAAGTAATAAGTGAAGTCTAGATGGACTCTTCCTTAGGTATTGCCTATCTCATATATGTTATCTAAAACTAATTTCCCAATTCACTCTCTGTCACATTCATAATCATTTAGTTAGTTAAATTAGTTAGTTAAATTTAGATTAAAGAAATAAATCCCCTTAATTACCAGGCTAGATAATAAAAAGATAGTTATTACTAGTAAATTTAGTCATTGAGGATACGATATTCCAGACTCATCACAACTATACTACTGTTCGATAGGTGCGCTTGCCTTTGTCGAAATAATAGTTAGTTTTGAGCCCATCAATATATCAAACCAAACACTTAACATTTACAAGCCATTTCAAATGACTAAATTCATTACCAAACTATATACCAAAATGACCAAAGTTCCTATACATGGCATATACCAAATACATAGATTCAAAAGTACCAAAGTGATAGCTTGATAGTGTGATGATATGTAACATCCTGAAAATCGGGGGCTAGTAGAATCAAGTTTGCTAATCAAGAGAGAGTGGTCATGCCTTAATTTTTTAAGATTATCTATTTGTTTTTAGGAAATAAATGAGGTATTGGTTTGTTGGTTAAGTGTTAGTGAAACGTTCCTTGAAACCCAAGTTCAAATCCCTTCTCTCTCACCATTTTTATCATTTTGCAAATTTTGCCTTAAACCCTAGTATGTGACATGCCTTATTTTTAATATAAATATTGAAAAATTATTTCAATAATGAGGAAGAAGCCTAATGGTTAAAAGAAATATGAGAAAGTATGGAAATTAAATAAGGTCCCAAGTTTGAATCCATTCCCTTGCAAAATAATTAAATTTTGCAAAATCCCTTGTTTTTTTTAATGTGTATGCCATCCATACCCTTGAACCCTAAGTATAAATATATATTTTTATTTTATTTTTTAGCCTTTAATTTAACTTGTACCTACCCTATCCGTTCACTCTCTTCCTCTCCTCTTTTCTCTTCAATTTTCTTTCTTTCTCCCATTGTTGTCGTCGCCTACACCTAGTTTTACCATCTCTTTCTTTTCTTTTTCTTTTTATTTTTGCCACAAGATTTGTTAACACATTCTTGACCATATTTCTATCATTTTTTCTCATTAAAATCAGCCCCAAATCTGAAATATTGAATTCCAAGATCGATCTCGAACATTGCCAAGAAAATGCCATTGTTGTTTCTCTCGACTATCTTGGGTAAGGTCTCTTCTCTCTTCCATTTCTTAATTAATCTTGTCCATTAAAAACCTAAATTTATAGATCTGGAATTTGGGGGATTTTTGTAACATCCTAAATTTTTCAGCCCATGCGTTTAATGGGTGAATAGGTGTAATGAGTTATGTTGAGTATTAGGGGTTTAGAATGGGCTCAGGTTTGGGCCGAGGCTGTAGTTAAAATTCTTGTTTGAACACTTTAGTGGAAATCTTGTTAAGTTAGGGCATAAAAGATATTAGCTGTGTTTTAAAACACAAGATGGGCTTGTGGCCGAGTGGCAAAATGGCACCACTAAGAGTGAAGGAAGTTAGCGTCAATTGAGGTCCAAGGTTCGAGTCGCATTACCCATCTATTTTAATTAATTTTGGCGTCAAGGCAAAGCAGAGTTGGAGTCAGTTAGAATGCTTGAAATTAGGAAGAATAATTGATGGATAATGTGGATAATATGGATGATAAAGTAACTGATAAAGGAAGGAAGAGGTGGTGTTATCTAGGCTTCTTCTGAAGGTGTAAATGGATTAAGATAGAGGAGAAAAGATAGAAATTATCTGCTAAGTGCAGTGTTGGCCGAATTTCCATCTCTTGGAGGGGTGCTGAAATTTCCCCTACTATTGGATTAGTTGTTAGTTATCAGGAAGGGCACTTTCGGTTTTTGATAGGTAAGTGCCAAAATTCTCTATAAATAGGGGTATCTCTTTAATTCCGGCATTTGAACCCCATTCTTCTAAAGCTTTTCTCCCATTCTCTGCAAAAGCCGAAATCCCTAAATCCCATTCTCTCATCTTCACTTTTATGCAAAAGCCGAAACTCTTGATTTTAATTCTCTTCTCCATTCTTTTTCTATAAGCCAAATATTCATTTTTCTTTGGTTTTTCTCTTCTATCGATTTCTTCATTAAAAGTCGAATCTCCATAGATTTCTTCAAATAATCTTCTCTTCCTGATTTTCGCAAAAAGCTGGAATCCTCTAGGAGTAGCCGAATCTTCTCTAGTAAGGTGAGTGTCGACTCTTGTTATTCCTTAAGATCTCTTTCAGTTTCGGAAGACAAAGCTGAAAAGCTAATGGTTTAATGGTTTTATGTATTCTCTTAATGGGCGACATTCGAGAATTGAAGTAGATCTCTTAGATCTAAAAGCCGGAAACACTAGCCCCTGAATCTCATATCACTTTTCGAGATTTCAAGGTAAGGATTTCAGTTCTCCTTAAGATGATCAACTGTTCCCTTTTCGTTAGTTGTGCCTTAACCTAATGTTTCGTTACCAGCCTCTGAACAACACCTTAGGCAGATAGCGGTTGTGTCGGCTACGGATAGCGTCGACGTAGAAAGTCTTGTTCTAACGATAATCAGGTGTGTAGATCTCTAACACACTAGTTAACTGTAATATATATGTTATGGGCTAAAAGCCAGAAAGAGGCTGTGTAGACAGTCAAATAAAACCCTAAAAGGGTTAGGCAAAGGCTGCCAGGTACGTGATCATAGAAATCTCTATGTGTATCGATATGGATTTATGAAAGCCTGTTTTCTTAAAGATGGTATGATGTTTCAATTTTTCATGTGTGTATGCATGGGTTGGGATTATGATAATGAAGGGGAATTGCATGATAGGTCACTTGGTGATCGGTGGTTAAACCACAAATTCAAACGTTAGGTCACATAGTGATCGGTGGCTATGCCACGTTTAATGATTCCTGAATAATAGGAATAGGCTGTACGACTGTTGTTATGGTGTGTAGCGGATGGAGGGTTGATTGTAGAATTCCCTAATGTGTGATGGTTGGTACAGGTTGGTGTGTAGAGGATGGAATTCTAGGTTGGGTTGGGCTATGCATCATTTATTATTTATCATATGATTATGATTGTTGCCTTTATGTATGGGCCAGGGTTCATAATGTGTTTGTGGGCCTCAGGTCATTGTGTTTCGGGATTTACACACTGAGTCTTAGTGACTCACCTTTTCATTTTCCTCTACTCTTTCAGATGAGCAGTAGATCATGGACATGAGAGCCGAGATGGACTCGAGGGGCCATCAAGTTTTACTTCTATAGATTATTTTCGGTTTTCTTTAAGTTTTTTTTTTATATTTTGGGAATATTTATGTAATAAGGCCCCATAGTTTATATTTCACTGCTTAGTTTTTAATATTTGCAACTTATGAAACCATGTCAAAGGTTTAAATATACGAAATAATAATAATACAAGGTTTTCTTTACAAAAGTCACTTGTTTATTCAAATTTTGTCTAATTAACTTATGATTTTCTAAAGCCAACTTAGCAAAAGTTTTCAATGTACAACCCGTAGCATACCAGATCTGGTCGAAACTTATGGGCCGGGTTTGGGGTGTTACAATTTTAAATGATTTCAAAGGAATTTTTCCAGATTTTAATGAGATCTCAAACCGTTTTAAAATTCAGCCCCAATTTTGGCCACCACGAGTGGTGGTGCGTGCACCTATGGGCAAGAAAAGGGGTTGTTTTGTTTCTTGGCTCTTGCCTATATTTTTCCAGAATTAATTTGAGTTATTTAACCCTCCTAATCAGCTTTTAAACCCATTTTAATTAGGGAAAAATGTTCTTGATCGATTGGCCATTCGGATCCCACAAATCGTGAAGCTTAAGTGCAATTAAGGGTAACTAGTTTGTTATTTCGACATAGTTGTTGGGTAAAGGTTATGATTTGATTAAATGAATAAATTTAATCATTAATTAGCTACTTATTTTCCATTATATTATTGAATTATGTTCTTATCCAAACGTCCTAAACCATTCGCAAAGGCGAAAAATGATTGTACATACGGTTCGAGTCGATACAGTGTAAGAAATCTAACTAGTTTGGATTCATAAAATAGTTATAATTTCAACGATTGGTTTGAACTCATAAGTGGGTGTTTTGGGGCTTGTTTAATGGTAAATTTATTGAATTCATACTGAACTTTGGTTTAGGTTCGTTTAAGGAATTATTAAGGAAAATTGGAAGATTCACTAGTGTGTTGCGAGGAAGCAAAAAATAAGGTGTGGGTCCTAAACTCATAAAATTGTTTGAAAATGTTAAATATAATGTTATGTATGATACATTTTCTTTCTTATTGAATTGTCTTAATTTTCAAATTATTGATTTTGTGATTGGCCGAATGAGGTATGTTTTGAGCCTTAAAAGATCGACATGTTGGTAAAATTGCTAGTTTGATAGTATGGATGTTTGATTGAGTTTGTAATTGCATATTTGAGTTATGAGATATGAGAATGTTTGACTGAATGATATAATGTGTTGGGATATTAAGCTTTTTTATGATCTAAAAGCATGAGATATTTGTTATATTGTGTATTGAAAAGGGTGCTATTTATGCTCAATGAAAGTCTGTAAAGTATTTGAAATTAAACGATATTGATTGATACCAAATCAATGGTAATTTGAAAGATTAGAACACTGTTTCCATTTACTAAAAGCATATGATTATGTATGAGATTGTGTGACATATTGCATATGCATTGGGTTGGGATTTTGTGGTTGACGGAGGAGTTCATGGAGTACTGGCGGCATATTAAGTCCACATTATTTTGTAGTCAGTGCAGTGCAGCTGAAGTACCGAGGGGATTGGTAATTTTATCGCATATTATATGTTATTAGCAATTGTATTGCACTATTTGATATCTGACAGATTTTCTGCATTATTGATTATTCGGTGGTTTTACCACATCGAGCTATGCTCATAATGTTTTGGATTTTGGCAGACAAGTTCTAGGTAACTCGTGGTGTGTAGCGGATGATATGGGTAGGAGCCTTTTTGCATTGCATCATGTGCACAACATATTTGAATTTTATTGATTTATGCTATGCAATGTATTTTTTTTTTTTGTATTGAATGGTATCGAAATTAATGATTGTTACTCGAATGAATGATGACCTATGCTCATACACCATTTCACATCAATTTGATAATGGCTATGTAATAACATGGAATTCCTATGATGGTTCTATTTTCTTCTGTTAGTGCTAATATGTTTCATTGTATTTGATGTTTTTGCCCATTTAAATAATTATTTGACTCACACTAGGCTTTTCATAAGCTCACCCCCCAATAATGTTTAAATTTTCAGGTAAACCTCAAAATTAGGCCCGGGCTCGGCATTCGGAGAATCACCTTGGACCTCGAACTATTCTTAATAAGTATTATTAAGTATTTATAGGTTTTGTCTTGTAATTTTTAATTATCTCTGATCTATGGCTTGCTAACTTTTCTTCTGGGATTTTTACATTCATGGATTACCCAAGCATAATGACCAGATAATGCATGATATTGGACTTAAGTAAAATTTGATATTGTTCTCTAGTTTCTGCTGCTGCAAAAGAACCATTTTTGAAAAAAAACAAATCGATAAGGCAACTAATTTTCCAAAATGACTTGAAAAATGGTTTTTCCGCTGCATTAGTTTAACTTTGAGTTTTTTTTAAAGAAGAGCGACAAGCAAACGGTTTTTCTAAAACAACACTGTCAACAATAAAATGAATCCTAAGCATACACGACCTAAAGAATGAATGCTTTTAAGCTAACTCAAAGTACAACTACGATTTTTTCTAAAACGAGTTTATTTAAAGTCTTAAAAAGTAATGTCAGTTAGCTTAGCTATTTCAGTGGCTAATGTAGCCTTCTCAATCTAGCAATAACGTCTAGGCTGGGTTCGGGAGGTTACATGATATCTCCGACGATTCCCAAATCTGAGCTAGCTTTGATTTCACTATAAAAGACGAAAAAATAAACAATGTAAGATATAAAGCTTAGTAAGCTCGTATGAAAATAAATTTCCCAAACTCACCATTCAATTACCATTCAAAATTTGACCATAACATACTACAAAACATTTAACAACAATGTTAACATATATTCAATCACACAATTAACCATGAACTCATAATTTCCATAAATTCGATGCTTATACAGTTTTTGTACATACCTATATTGAAACATATCTATTTCTCACCATTTCATATCTTCGAGTGTCAACAGTGTGGTAGACGACATTTCGGGGAATGTTGGATGAATAATAGAGGCTGTTTTAAATTTAACTTGCAAGATCATTTCATTAGAGATTGCCTTGAGTTAGTCAAGAAAGATAAGTTCCAGAATGTAAGACCGAACAATCCTGGCACTAGAGTGAGGCCCCCGAGAAATGCGGGGAATGTGATTAGTAGTAGAGGAACAACAAAGGACTCCACTGTGAGATCCGAGGCCACATCACCTGCTAGAGCTTATGCTATTCATGCTCGCGAAGATGCATTGTCACTCGATGTTATCACCAGTACATTTTCTCTCTATGACATTAATGTAATTGCATTGATTGATCCTGGATCGACTCATTCATATATTTGTATGAATTTGGTGTCTAGTAAGAGTTTGCCTGTTGGGTCTACTGTGTTTGTGGTTAAAGTTTCGAACCTCTTAGGCAAATATGTTTTAGTTGATAAAGTTTGCAAGGGATGTCCCTTGATGATCCGGGGTTACTGTTTTTCAACTGATTTGATGCTTTTTTCCATTTGATGAATTCGATGTGATACTGGGTATGGATTGGTTATTTCTGCATGATACTGTTGTGAATTGTAGACGAAAGGTTATTGAATTGAAATGTCAAAATAATGAAATCCTTTGGATTGAATCTAATGAATTGAGTGGATTACCTGTTGTGATATCATCGATGTTAGCTTAGAGATATGCAAGAAAAGTTTGTGAAGATTATCTTGCTTATGTACTGGATGCGAAGGGGCTGAATCGAAGATTGAATCAGTGCCAGTGGTCTGTGAGTATTCGAATGTATTTCCAGAAGAGTTACTAGGGTTGCCACCGATCAAAGAAGTCGAGTTTGCTATTGAATTAGTACTGAGAATATCACCAATATCAATAGCTTCGTACAGAATGGCTCCGACAGAATTGAAAGAGTTAAAAGCCCAGTTGCAAGAGTTAACCGATAGAGGTTTTGTACGACCTAGTTTTTCGCCCTAGGGTGCACCAATGTTGTTCGTAAAGAAGAAAGATGGATCAATGAGACTTTGTATTGATTATCGTCAGCTCAACAAGGTTACAATAAAGAAAAAGTATCCTTTACCACAAATCGATGATTTGTTTGATCAGTTGAAAGGAGCAACAATATTCTCGAAGATTGATTTGAAATCATGTTATTATCAGTTACGAGTGAAAGATTCGGATGTGCAGAAAACTGCGTTCAGGACAAGGTACGGGCATTATGATTTTCTTGTTATGCCTTTTGGATTAACTAATGCTCCTGCAGTTTTTATGGATTTGATGAATCGAATTTTAAGACCGTATTTAGATAGATTTTTGGTTGTATTCATTGATGACATTTTGATCTATTCACGAGATGATTCTAAGCATGCTGAGCATTTAAGAATTGTGTTACAAACCTTGAGAGGTAAGCAACAGTTCGCTAAATTCAGCAAATGTGAGTTTTGGCTCAGAGAAGTTAGATTTTTGGGGCATATTGTTTCAGCAGAAGGTATACGAGTTGATCCGAGCAAGATTTCTGCAACTGTTAATTGGAAACCAACGAGAAATGTATCTGAAGTTAGAAGCTTTCTGGGTTTAGCTGGTTATTATAGACATTTTGTTAAAGGATTTTCGATTATTGCTACACCGATGACTCGATTAATACAAAAAGATGTGAAGTTTGAATGGTCTGAGAAATGCCAACATAGTTTTGAACAGTTGAAAGCATTGTTAACTGAGGCACCAGTGTTGGTTCAACTTCAGTCAGGTAAAGAGTTTGTGATTTTCAGTGACACGTCATTGAACGGTTTAGGTTGTGTTTTGATGCAAGAGGGTAAAGTAATAGCTTATGCCTCTAGATAGTTAAACTCGTATGAAAAGAATTACCGATGCACGATTTAGAGTTGGTCGCTATTGTTTTCGCATTGAAAATTTGGCAACATCATTTGTACGGTGAAAAGTGCCAAATCTTTACCGATCACAAGAGCTTGAAATATATCATGACTCAGAAAGAATTGAATTTGCGACAACGAAGATGGTTAGAGTTGTTAAAAGATTATGAGTTAGTAATTGATTATCATCCGGGGAAAGCGAACGTAGTCTCGGATGCTCTGAGTAGAAAATCTTTACATGCTGTGCAAGCAATAAGTACACTGTTACCTTTGTCTGATGATGGTTCGATTTTAGTAGAATTAAAAGCTAGACTGGTATTTCCTCAATAGATTTATGAAGCTCAAAATTGCGACGACGAGTTGCAAGCTAAAAGAGTGCAATGTGATTCGACTAGTGATTCAGACTATCAGATCGGATCCGATGATAGTTTATTTCCACCAGGGCAAAAATACTATAGATGCAAGATATAGAAGGGGAGTGAATGCTTTCTTTTTTGCTATTTTTTCATCTGTGAGTTGTTAATGAACCCACCTCATTCGTTGACTTTATGTGATCTAATCTTTCTATCAAGCATGCCTTTCATTATATTATTATTATAAAGTAGGGGCCCATGAATCTATTCTCTGTTTTTTTTTATTCAGTGCTTAGCCCTTGAATCTAATTGAATCTAAAAAGAATACAGAATATAGAAAATAAGAATCCACTTTAAATTCGAATGAAATATATATTATTGTGATATTGTTATTGTTTCCAGATATCTCAATTGATCAAATTCGAAGCAATTGCCCTCTTTCAGTTGTTTGTCTGTTCACCCAGGGAGTATTAAAATGTACAATGATTTGAAACAGTTGTATTGGTGGTCGGGTATGAAATGAGACATTTCAAATTTTGTGTCGAGATGTTTGGTTTGTCAGCAAGTTAAAGCTAAGCATTGGGATTACTACAGCCTGTGATGATACCAGAGTGGAAATGGGATAGAGTTACGATAGATTTTGTATTAGGATTACCCCTGTCTCTAAAGAAGAAAGATGTTATTTGGGTTTTCGTTAATCGACTGACAAAATCTGAACATTTCATTCTGGTACGTACTGACTATTCACTTGATAAATTGGCTGAATTGTACATTTCAGAGATCGTTAGATTGCACGAGGTACCAGTTTCTATTATTTTGGATAGAGATTCAAGGTTCACATCGCGATTTTGGAAGAAATTGCAAAAAGCTCTGGGTATGAGGTTGAATCTTAGTATCGCGTTTCATCCGCAAACTAATGGTCAGTCTGAGAGAGTAATACAAATTCTCGAGGATATGCTTCATTGTTGTGTTTTAGAGTTTGAAGGCAATTGGGAGAAATTTTTACCATTGGTTGAATTCGCGTATAACAACAGCTTTCAATCGAGCATAAAAATGACACCATATGAAGCATTATATAGTCGTAAATGCCAAACTCCATTGTACTGGATCAAGCTTAATGAGAAAAAGGTTCACGGGGTTGATTTGATCAAAGAGATCGAAGAGAAAGTAAAGGTAATTCGCGACAGTCTGAAAGCAGCTTTAGATCAACAGAAATCGTATGCTAATTTAAAATGAAAAGACATCGAATTTCAGATCGGTGACAGAGTATTTCTGAATGTATCTCCGTGGAAGAAAATTCTTCGTTTTGGTAGTAAAGGCAAATTGAGTCCGCGATTCATTGGCCCGTATGAGATCATCGAAAGAATAGGACCAGTGACATATCAACTAGCGTTACCATCAGGATTAGAAAAGATTCACAATGTGTTCCATGTATCGATGTTGCGACGATATAGATCAAATCCATCACATGTTATTTTTCCGGCAGAGATTGAAATTCAACCTGATATGTTGTATAACAAAAAACCTATCAGAATTTTAGCTCGAGAGGTTAAAGAATTAAGAAATAAACGCATAGCTTTGGTGAAGGTTTTGTGGCAAAGGCACGGTGTCGAAGAGGCTGTGTGAGAGCCCGAGGAAGCTATGAGAAAATAATACCCTAACCTCTTTCTGGTAAGATTTTCAAGGACGAAAATTCCTAAGGGGGAGAGTTGTAATAATCTGTTTTTATTCAAATTGGAACAGTGGTTTTGAGACTACAAATCTGAAGTTGAAATAATTATTTTATTATTATTTTAATTTTTACAGTATGAAAGAATAATTGTGTGAAAGTTTCGTTAAGAAATTTTATCATTTGAGTGCTTAATTAGATAAAAAGGACTAAATTGGATAAAATGTAAAACTTATGTTCTATTAGCTAAAGGTGTGTCAAATAGCTATGGAATATTAAAGTGGAGGTCCTTATGTGGTAATTAGACCATTGTTAAGGTTAGTGGACATTTATGTACATGGTTTATGTGATCTATTAATGTTTTATTAAAGGTTATAATGGTAACTGATTAATAAAGATTTAATAAGTTTAATAAACCAAATGTTTTAGTCCATCTTCTTCCTTCTAGCCGAAATTAAGAAAAGAAAAATATCCACGGATGCTATTTAGGGTTCAGCAACTTCATGGTTAAATTGGTAAGTGATTTTGACTCGGTTTTTAGTGATTTCTATATTTTTGAGATCGTTGCAGCTTAACCTAGCTAGCCTAGGGACTATTTTGAAAAATTGTTAAAGGTTTAGGGTTTTTTCATTGATGAATCTAAGTGTTTTTTGATGTTTGATGGTAGAAAATGCATGTTTGTTGTTAGATAAACAACATTTGTTAAATGATTTTTAGTAAAATGTCTAAATAGGGATTAATTTGTGAAATGTTGAAATTTGGTTGTTAAATTGTGAAGTAAATGAAAATATGGGCTGTTAGGGACCTAATAAAAATTCAGCTAGCATGGGTTTTGGTTGAATTGCATGAATTTGTAATTTTAGGAAATAAGGACTAAATTGTAAAAATATGAAATGTTAGGGGCAAATGTGTAAAATTTCTTTAATGTATAATTTGGAATAAATTGAATAAAGAGATTATTAAATAAGTTAACTTTGATATTATATGATCAAGAAAAGCGAAATACGAACTTAGATAGGGGAAAGAACAAAGTTTTGGATTATTCGAATCGTTTTGCCGTTTTTGCATCCGAGGTAAGTTCATATGTAATAAGTTTTCTTATAAATGTATTTTAGATGCTTTAATATTGCATAAACTGTGAATACGACTCTACGAACATGTTTGATGACAATTCGACAATTTTGAAATCTCGATCGAACCTTGGGAATAGATTAGGATACAAATGACATGTCATTAGAGGTTATTATTGTTTGGGTGCTAGTCCATACGTCTTACCGGTTGCTGAGTTATCCAGCATGTGTTACGGATTCTCATCAGCTTGTGTAAGCAGCACCATGTAGCTACGTCATGACCATCAGCTTGTGTGAGCAGACATGTTGATAGCTATAGAGTGAGCACTATTGAGATATGATATTGAGATAGCTTCGGCTATGTATTGGCACTTCAGTGCAAGATTTATTGAGATAGCTTTGGCTATATATATTAGCGCTTAGGATGCCAAATTCCCGAGTAACTGTATTATTTAGAGCGGTTCAACGGGTATATTGAAGATATGAAATGGTGAGAATAGATATGTATCAAAACAGATATGTACGAAAACTGTATATATATATTGAACTTATGAAAGAAGTGAACTCATGGTTGTATAAGTGATTTAATACATGTTAACATTGTGGTTAATTAATTTGTGGTATGTTATATGCATGTTTTGAATGGTAAATTAAATGGTGAGTTTTGCTTATTATCTTCATACGAGCTTACTAAGCTTTATAGCTTACTTTGTTTATTTTTTGTGTTTTATAGTGAAATCAAAGCTAACTCGGATTCAGGATTGTCGGAGACTTCATCACAATATCCTACTATCACTTTGGTACTTTTGAACTTAATTGTCTTAAGTATATGGCATGTATAGGAACTTTAGTCATTTTGGTTATAGATTGATAATGAATTTAGCCATTTGAACTGGCTTGTAAATGTTTTGGTTTTGTATATAGCCATGAGATTTGGCTTAATTAGGTTGTTTTGGTTGTGTATATATATGTGTATATAGCTTGGGTTAGGGGTTTAAATATGGTTATGTTATGCTTATTAATATTTGGTAACTATAGGTATTAAATGATTGAGAATTGAATTTGGTATGCTTGTGAGATTAGGCTTGATGATGCAAAAATTGTGAGTGTTTATATTGATGATTTAAGTTTATGAGTTTTGGTATGAAATTGAATGGCATATTATGGTATTGTTTTGATATGTATTGGTTGGCTTTGAAATGGTATAATTTAAGCTTGATTGAGAGTAGATGAATGCCAATATATGCCATGTTTTGATGCCAAATGGATTGTTTTAGGTATGTGCAAAGTTGGATGGAAAAATGGATTGGTAAATAGCCTATTTTTGTCCACACGGGCGTGTGTCTCAGCCGTGTGTAACACACGATCAGGTTACACGGCCGTGTGTCCCCTGGTGTTGAATTAAAAATCAAGTCAGTATGCTCCACATGGCTCAGCACACAGGCGTGTGACTTGGCCGTGTGTCATAAGTCAGTATACCCTACAGGTTTGGCAAAGCCTATTACACGGCCTGGTACACGGGCGTGTGTGGCCATTTTTAGGGTACATGGGCTAGCTGCACGGGCGTGTGTGTTGGTTGTGTGGCCCAACTCAGAGAGTTACACGGGCTGGGACACGGCCATGTGCTTTCATTTCGAATGTCCACACGGCCTGTGAAACGAGCGTGTGTCCCCTGTATTTTGGAAAATTTTCTAAGTTTCGTAAAAATTTCCTAAGTTATCATTTAGTCTCGAACCTCCCCGGCTGCATGTTTTGGGCCTCGTAGGCTCATAAAGGGACAATATGGTTGTTTGTGAACACCATTTGTATGGATTTGGAATTTGCATGTAAAATGAATGTTAATTATTTTATAAGTCCAGTAATGCTCCGTAGCCCTATTCCGACGTTGAATACAGGTGAGAAGCGTTACATAATACAACTAATAATAAATTATGAATTTAATACCATTTGTTAAATACAACCAAATATATAATTTTTTATTAAATTTTTTTGTTTGTCTTATTTTTAATTTTTTTTATCATTTTAGGGTTTGGAGTCTAAGATATTGGGTTTAGGGTTTAACATCCCTATTCTTCTTCCTTTCAATATGAATACTACCATTTCACAAGAGTTTCATGAAAAAAAGGTCAAAAACCCATTATTGGATTTGAACCGATGACTTAGTGACTTAGTTAAAAGGGTCGTTCGATTCAATTACTGAATGAATTGGTAGATGTATAAGATCTATTTATATATATAAGTATATGCAGTAGACTCATAGTGGCTAGTAGCTCTTAAGAATAAGAATTCTAATTACTTAATGTGCAGAGGGTAAAATGGTTTTATTGATATTGGGTTTGATATATATCAATGGAATGAATTATTTTAAGGCCAATCATAATTGGCTTATCAGAACAAGACGAAATTCATTTATTTGATTAATACATGTACCTTAGGAATTCGACATAGATCCAATCTATTTTATTGAAACATGTGATGAAGGGATTTGCTTTGTCCACTAAACCCAATTTTTAGAAAAATAAAACACACATAATTTTCGATAACTTCTTGTTGCCTCTTTCAAAAATTCCTGATTTACTTTTTACTAATTTATCGGCTTAGTATGAGATAAAAATGTGCTTGTCTCGTCATAATAATGAGTGAATCAATGAATGAAAGTGGAGAAAATGAATGTTAACTCCCTTTTTTATGTTTATGTGAAACTAATCATTGATAAGTAAAAGTCTGAATTCAAATAGATAAGGAACCGAAAGCTGATGCATTGGGTATACGACTTCTACAATGTGTAGCATCATTCACAATAGTGGAATTCATAGCTTAAGACACGGGTAAATGATATCCCCTCATTGACATTACATGATGGATGAAAAGTAAACATTGTCATGGGTCATTTGTTTTTGTGATGAATGGCTTGATTACTATTTGACAGTAATTGATTTTTCAAGAAAGAAAATGTAATAGTTACCATGAGATAAAATAGGATCATATTCAGAGAGCGGATTTATCCCAAAGAGATTAAGGTTATCCTATGAGGGTAACACATTTATGAAAAATTTATTGGACGAGGACTGATCAGATTACTTTTGTAATAGTATGTCATTAGGAGAGCTTAGTCACGATGTAATGCCCTGAATAATTTAATTCTACTTCTGTGAATATCTAACACAACTGTATATCTGCTTCAGTGGTTAAGTGTTCTGGGTATGTGTAAGAGGTCCCAAGTTCAAACCCCACCTTTAGCAATTTTGGTTATTTTTAGATCCAAGCCTTATCCCTATTTAGTGGATTTATTTTTAATTACCTATAAACCCATATCCGAATGAGCCTGCTGATTCGAGTGGTAAGGGTGTTGGTGTGTTGGAGGTCCTGAGTTTGAGTCTTCGCGCAAGCGTGGATGTTTTTGGGTTTTGTTATGGGCAAGTGTTTTAGCGGAAGTTATGACGTGGAATTTTCTTCTTTCTGCCACTGTCGTTTCTCCTTCTTCTCCTTGTTGCTGATTTAGTTTTTATCTTCTTATCTTTAAAAGGTTTTCGCGTTTCGTTTCTTTAATGCTTTTCATGTGATACCGTTAAGTTTGAGGGTGTGATTCTTGACTTGGCTAATGAAATTTGCTTAATGGAGTTCGTTTTGTGTTTCGGAGGAGATCAAAGTGCTGGGGGTGTTCAATCGATGCTTTAATTGTGTAGATTTTCATTGCTCGTTCTAAGGTAAAGGTTTCGGTTCATCGAAAAGTTTCCATTACTGTATAATTCGATTCAAGCATCGTTTAAGCGTTTGACTCAGGGTTATTGGTCAATTTTAGGTTCTGGTGATCTCGGGTGTGTCTTTGCATTGAAAACGAATCAAGTGTGTACCCAAAACATTGAAATAGAGTTTTTGGCAAAAGCCGAAAAATAGTTCTATCGACGCCAAACGGGCATGTGGTCACCTGTGTGGTAGTCCATGTGTGAGAACACAGCCGTGTGGTCGAAGAAGGCATGGTTGTATGCAGCACACGGCCGTGTGGTGGCTCGTGTGTGACCGTGTGGCCACACGGGCAAGACCGAGTTAGGCACGTAGGCCACACGGGCGTGTAAGCCACACGGGCAAGGCCAATCTGGGGGTGTGGTCTACACGGGCGTGTCGGCTCACACGGGCAAGCCACACAGGCATGTGGGCCCTAATTACTGAAATTTCTTCGAGGGTCGCACAGGTCGTGCCAATCAACTGTGGGCCTACCGTAGGGTTGGTAAGAGTTAATCAAACCCCAAAACTGTAGATTTGATAGACTAATAATTTGTTCTGGGTATGTTTATACCGTGCATATCTGATTAGTCTGATACCTGTATATAGCATGTTGAGCATGTTTAGTATGTATTATGTATCTATTCTGTATATGATTGTGAGGTGGGTTTTTTATTGATGAAGGAAGTGTTTTGTACGGCGATCATCGCATATTATTTGGCAGCTTGGCTGCACTGTATCTGATGCTTGTCTTAACGGCACAACCTGGTGTGTAGGGATGGGTGGGTGTTTTTAACCCCACATGGTGTGATGGGATGACCGGAGATGGTGTGTAGAGGATGGGGGTAAGATTCGATTGTGCATTTTTCATTTATTGTATACATGAATCAAAATTGGCTTGAGCTCGAATCTATATCTCAGATCTGCTTCCATCAGATATATGATTCTGTATGATTGCATGCTTAATTCTGCTGGGTTACACACTGAGTTTACGTAAACTCACATATGTTTGCCTGTACTGTTAGGTAATCCACAGTCTTAGGTGGATTGGTGCAGTAGGGACTCGTCGGTGACCACCCTTCCGTTAAACTGTTTAGAACAATTAATTTATGGTTTATTTAATAATTTGGGACTGTTTAGGTTTTTAAATTGTTTTGGTTTGATATGCTGAATATGTTGCAGGCTTGATAGAGTAATTTACGGAAACAGATTTTACGCCAAAATGAGGTTTTCTAAAAATACGATACGGATTTCTAAAATGTTTTAGTTTTGTTTAACTTCCGCTGTAATAAGTGTTTTGGCTAATGAGTTGTTAAAATAATGTTTTTTTTTTTTGTAATAAGCAAGAAAGAAATGTGAGTTTTATTAGTGATCAGTTAATGGAATCAACTTGTTTTCAAAACCCATTCTTTGTGACATCTTCGGATTCGGGTGTTACATACGATACTATAGTGTTATGGCTTCGTGACTAAATGAATTTATAATTAATAGGCAAAAAGTAGGAACTTAAATTATAAATCATTTTAGCCCTAATCACATATGTCTAATCGGTCCCTCATCTAACTCGTTGATTCCAAAAATGAATTGCAGGTTGAATTAAATGAATAGAAATGGATAGAAGTGATAAAGTTTGAGAAATGGGAAACATTTGGAAATGAATGTGGTTTCCTCGCTAAATGGAAATGACCTGAAAAATTAACTTATGATTTTTTGAATTATTAATTAATTAATTAATTAATTAATTGAAGTTTGAAAATAGAATTAAATTAATTGGTTATAATGAAATTGTTAAATGTAGAAATATTAAATATATTTTATCATAATTTTTTTACAGTAAAGCTATCATTATTTTAATACAATTAGAATTGGGCTGAGAAATTTATTTAATTAGAAAATTAATTAATTAATTAAAATTAATTGATAATGATTATTTTGGAGAGTAAAAAAACATGTACTGAGTTGGGTTGAATTATAAAATATTAGGTTAAAAGCCTACGAAGTACTTATAATTGGATCCAATACAGGAGAGGCCCAAAACACTCTCATGCTTTTACATGAGATGACAAACCCTAATATATTTAACTAGGGTTGTCAACCCTTTCTATCCTATTGGACTAGGATTTTTTTTATTGAAACAGACTTCCACTAATTCAACAAGAATTTAACTTCTTCTCTCTATAAATAGATGGCACCAGTAGGGTTAAGCACACACAACATTGAGATATTGTTGTTCTTCTCAAAAATAGTGAGAATTTATTTTCTAAGTATAAATTCTATTTTTTAGAATAACAATTATATCGGTTTCTATTAAAGAGAGAATTTACTTTCTCATTTAAAGTAAAGTAAACAATTTTCGATTTTGTGTTTGATTCGAATTCGTTCAAGCTCGCATTCGAAGCAGTCGTGGTATGAGAATAGCAAAGAAGGTCGTTCGATTGAAAGTTAGAAACGACAAGGATTCGTCTAGCCAAAAACACATGTGCGATTTTGGTAAAGGTTTTATTGGTATAGATATCATACATCGGCTCGATTTTCAAATTTTAAATTTTTGGCTATGTTAAAACCGTTTTCGAATCAGATTTTTTCCAACATAATTCACTTTCAAGTTTTCCATTTCAATTAAATTGAATATCACCTGATGGAACTATAGTAAACTAGACTCGGATACTGATCGCGTGTCAGAGTCTTAAAATTTATAAAAAGAATGATCAAACCTAGAAACCAACTATGACAATGATTTTTGAGGCAAGCGGACCTATCGAACAGTAGTATAGTTTAGGCAAGACCAGAATGTCGAACCCAAAGGAACCAAAAGTACTAATACTAACTCTCTTTTTATTATTTAGCCTAAGAATAAAGGGATTTATTTATCTAATATAAATTAATTAACTACTAAACTCAAGATGCAAAGACAAGAGAAAGAAATTGGGAAAAGATATTCTAGGAAAAACCAATTGATTAAGACGATACCCAAGAAAGAATCCACCTGGACTTCACTTGTTACCTAACTCTGAACCAGACGATTTATTCACTTGACTTGATCCGTAAGATTCCCTTAGTTATATTAATTCCTCTCTCGAGGCGACTAACGTCTAACCCTAGGTTAATTAATTGAAACCTCTTTCTAATTAAAACCCCTAGAATTGCATTAACTCGATCTATGGACTCCTATATTAGGTTTCACCCTAATCTGGCAAAATCTCGTCACCCTATCTCTAGACGCGCGATCAACTCCACTTAATTATGTTAGATCTACTCTTAGGAAGGGACTTTTGCTCCTCCACCTAAGCACATCATACTTGAATTAATATCCTGAAAATATCAACTTAAGAATTAAGAACACATAATTAAGAACAAGTCAAATATTTATCATATAGTTCAACAAACGATAACAAGATTCATCTTAGGTTTCATCCCCCTTAGGTATCTGAGGGTTTAGTTCACAACAATAAAAGAAAACATCTCAAAAGAAAAGATAAAACAAAACATAAGAAATCCCTAAAACCCCCTGAAGGAATTGAAGGAGAGATCCGCTGTCTTGAATATAACTCCGGCTTCTTGAGATGGATCAACTGGCTCTCTTCGAGTAAATCTCCACAAATCTAATCTTTTTAGCTCGGCCCCTTAGCCTTGCTAATCTCCCCCTGACTAAAGCCTCGGGTTCCCTGTAACATCCCGAATTAATGGGCTTATGCGTTTAATGTGTAGACATGTTTAATATGTTAATTTGAGAATTAGAGGTCCAGTTGGGCTCAAGGATTGGGCCCAAGCTTTGACTAAATATTCTGTTTAGATACTCTAGGGCTTAAAATATAGTGGTTATTGTTTAAATAAGCAAATTGGGCTTGTGGCCCAGTAACAAGGGGCGCAGAAAATAGGGGAGCTTTAAGTGACGTTTTGGGCAGGAGAGGAGGCCCAAGTGTGGCTGTATGGGGCCCAAGAAATTGGGCCTATTTCGGCACTTAAAAGGGAGCAAGGGAGGGGACGGCAACAAGGCTAAAATTTAGGGATTTTTAATGTTTTATTTTAGTGGATAATGAGCAGAAAAAAAAAGGGAAGGAGTGGTGTGATGAAGGACTCTTTTGGATGTGAGTTCTGATAAGGATAAGGGAAAAGATGAGAGGCTATCCAGGAGGCTAGAGGTGGCCGAAATTTGGACTGTGTGTGTAAAGGGGGGGGACGGCTAGTTAGGGGGAGTAAATGCTGAAATTTTGTGAGTGTTTTTGAAAGCTTTCTCTCAGTTTTCTCTGCTGCCGAAATCTGTTTCCATTCTTTTTCTTCCTAGCCGAAATCTCCAAGCCTCTTTCTTGTTTTCTTTTCTTCTTCTCTTTTTCTACCAAAAACCGAAACTCCTCACTAAATTCTTCTAAAAGCCGAAAAACACATCAGCCTTCTCTTGTTCATCTTTTCGGGATTTTCTTAAAAGCCGAAATTTCCTAGATCTTTAAACTTCTACGCTTTGATCTTCTTCTTTGATTGCCGAATCCTTCTGCAAGGGGTAGCCGAAACTTCTGTAGAGGTAAGTGTTGATTCGTGTGATTTTAATCTTTTTTTCGGCTTTTAGAGACCATAGCCGAATGGCTACATGGTGGACTGATATTGTGTTTTCTTTTATTTGTGGCATTCCAGGATTCTAAATCAGTAGCACTCGAATCACCCTACTTCCGGGATCTAATCGATTTACGTAAGGAGATTTTTTTTATTTAAACATATAAATTCAGGTAAATAATAATCCTTGGCCGAATGTAGGGGAAGCTTTTTCTTCGCGTTCTTCCGGCTTTTGAGCAAAGTTGTAGACAAAGAGCAGTAGATCCGATTAGCGAGGGCATCGACATAGAGAGTAGTACTATGTGTTATCAGGTGTGTAACTTGTCGCACCATTTAGATGGTTTGTTAGTATGTGTATATAAATCTGTTCATATTCTGTTAAATGCCGAAATCCCAGCATAATGGTTGAAAACCCGAGGAGGGTAAAGGAGAATCACCAGGTTAGTGATTTCTGTCATTCATAAGTGAATGTTTCTGTTGAGATGATATGTTTTATATGTATGCCGATTTCTATGTATGCACGGGGTTGGGTGATTGATGAAAGGGGGAGTGTTCTGTTGTAGTGGCTCTGCCACGATCTGTTCTGGTGACTATGTCACAAATCTGACGATGAGCAACTAACTGCAGCATGACTACCATCGGTGGTGTGCAGTGGTGAGGGTGATTGTAGAAATCCCCAATGGTGTGATTGGCAGGTAAGGGTGGTGTGTAGCGGATGGGAACCTAGGATTGGGTTGGGCTTTGCATAAATTCTATTATATGATATTCTGTTATTCTGATCTGTGGGGCTAAGGCCCAATCTGATGGTGCACGAGGGATTACACACTGAGTCTTATGACTCACTCCGTTGTTTAACATTTTTCAGGTAACACTTAGAGCATCGGACCGGGTTGGAGGGGAGCGCAAGGCAACCATGCATGGATTTACTTTGATTCAATAAAGAACGTTGTTTTAATTATTTTCCCTTAGTATTATCAATTTGTTTGGTTTTATATTTTATTGTAATAAGGCCACTGGCAAATGTTTGTCGGTTTTATGTTTTCGATTCCGGGTTTTCATACACTTCGCTTTTATGATTAATTGAAACTAAGACATGTGTTTACATAATAAAACTCAGAGGCAAAACTTCAGTTTTTATTCATTAAGGCATTAATTTTAATTTATTTCTATTACAAGTTATCAAGTTATTAAGTTTTCCCGTATAAATGTTTAAACTATATTGTCTTTAGAAAAAAAATGCGATATGATTTATAAAATCTTCTTAATGACATGCCGGATCCGGTCGGAGTGTTTGGGCCGGGTTTGGGGGTGTTACAAATTGGTATCAGAGCCAGGTTCAAAACTCGGCTTTGAGGTTTTAGGCTCAAAACGTTTTCTAAAGATGGGTTTTGGAAACATGCATGTTTATAAATAACACAGGATGGTTTTCTCGGCATGGCATCTGCGTCTCCAGCCCAAGTCCGCCAGGTAAGCATTCAGAACTCACTGTGTGTTATAAATATATGTGGGCTTGATGGGCTTTAAGGGACGTAGATTATTTTAATTAGAGCTTGATAGACCTTAGGCCTAGTTAAACAACTCTTCAATTCCGTAAGACTTAATCCAACCGCACAAACCTGTAAACAAGTTGCAAGACTAGGGTGTGGCAACAGGCATACGCATGTCTAGGATTGGATTCAGGGGGAGCTTGGTACTTAAGTAGTCCTAGTGACTCACCTCCTCTTCACTGGAATCCTACTTGGTGCGTAGTGACTGTTTACCCTAGACACGAGGATTTGTTGACAGGCCAAAATCTATAACTAAAACCCGAAAGGGATCAGCCACTTTATTTTCACAAAATTACTAAAATGCCCCTAGTTTTGTAAAAATTTACCAAAACGCACTTGATTTGGAAATAATCAAAATTTACAAAATTTCTGAAATACCCCCGGTTTACCAAATTATCAAAAATACCCCTACTTCACGAAATTACCAAAATACCCTTGGTTTGTGAAACTCCCCAAAACGACCGTAATTTTATAAAATACCCATGTTTGGCAAACTTACCCGAAAACCCTTGGATTTACAAAGGTAACCCGGTTTGTGAAATTAAATTTCCAAAGTACCTCTAATTTAAAAAAAAACCACCAAGATACTTTATGTTGAAAAATACCCAGTAGGATAAAATTTCGAAAATAACCCTGGGTAGTGAAATGACGAAAATACCCTATGTGTTGAATATGGGTTCGTGGACGTTGTCTGTATGTTGATTGTTGAGTGTATGTAGTTTCCTAGATCTAGGAGACAAACTTGAGACTGAAACTTGTAGATGTAATTCCGAATTCGAAAGAACTACTCTTAAACTACTGTTCATAAGACTGTTCGTGGTTAATCAGTGGAAGGAAACTATTAATTCATAAAATTTCTAATCAGATAAACGTCAATCGGAAGAATGAGTACAAGGTGTCGAGGACGTCCGTCGCGTGGTCGTGGTAGGGGTAGGATGACCGTGTCAGAGCCAGCAGGGTCTGGCCACGGGTCAGGAAATGAGATGCCGGATATGCCGGCTGTGGAGGGAGAATTTTGGGATCAGGCGGCCGGAGATGATGCGGTATCTCAGGCGATGTTGTGGGTCCTTGAGAGAGTGGCTTGGGCAGGCACGGGTGTAGGAGCTCGAAAATCTGTGTCGAAACGACTCTGAGCCAACAGAGCAGTGATGTTTAGGGGTGTTTCTGGCGTAGCCCCTAATACAGTTGAGTATTGGTTAGAGGCAAGTGAGCGTAAAATGGATGACCTTGACTTCACTGTAGAGGAGAAGTTGAAGGTGGTTGTGTCTCTTCTTCAAGACGAGGCTTATCAGTGGTGGCTCACGGTAAAGGAGGGTACTGCCGCAGACCGGATTGACTGGGATTTCTTTAATGAGTCATTTCAGGAAAAGTACGTTGGGGCCAGCTATATGGATGCATAGAGGAAGGCATTTCTGAACTTGGTACAGGGAAGTAAGTCTGTATCTGAATAAGAGGCGGAGTTTCTACGGTTAAGCCGTTACGCTCGAGGGATTGTGGCGACTGACTATGAGCATTGCGTACGGTTCGAGGACAGACTAAGGGATGAGCTAAGGGTACTAGTAGCACCGTAGTGGGAAAGGGACTTTGCTGTTCTGGTCGAGAAGGCTAAAATATCTGAGGAGGTGAAGCGGACTGAGAAGCAAAATAAGGATAAGGATTGGAATAGGAATAAGAGAAATTTTGGGCCGTCGGGATCATCTGGGAGTTTTCAGAAAAGGTCTAGGTTTGATGGGCCAGCTCGTACTCCGACATCTGCTACTGGGAGTCAGAATCGATCATGTAATCTGTGCGAGAAAGTAAATTTCAGGGAGTGCGGGAGGAGAACTTGTGGATGCTTCAGGTGTGGGTCTATGGATCATATGGTGAAAGACTGCCCACAGGTGGATTAGGTACAGCCAACTGGACGAGGCTCTGATCAGGTTAGGAAGGGTGGTCAGCCATTACCGAGGGGTCGTGGCTCAGTCAGAGGAGGAAATAGGTTTGGTCGGAGTCGTGGAGCGCCTGGTAGGGGTGCAGGTAATATAGATGCAAGACAGCCAGGTCTGGTTTATGCAGCTCATCGATGGGAGGATGGTGACGCACCGGACATCATAACCGGTACGTTTTTTATTGTTGATAAACCATTTCTTACTCTGATTGATATTGGATCAGCCCACTCTTACGTTGCATGCTCGGTATCTGAGACCCTAAGTATAGACTCTGAACCAACTTCTAGGAAGATGATTGTGGTTAGTCCTTTAGGACAATCTAGGGTAGTGGACAAACTGTCTAGGAACGTACCTTTAGAGACGCAAGGGGTAGTGTTCCCAGTAGACTTAATGGAATTACCGTTTGGCTAGTTTGATCTTATCTTAGGAATGGATTGGTTGACGAAACATCGTGCTAAGTTGGATTGTGAGACTAAGTGCATGGTGTTGAATACCCCAGAAGGCGAGGAGGTGGTTGTTTAGGAAAAGGAAGGAATTATTTGTCCAATGTGGTATCTGCCCTGAAAGCTGTTAAGATGATTGGGAAAGGATGTAATGCGTTTCTAGCTTTTATCGGTGCTTTGGATGCTAAGGAGGTGACTGTTGATAAGGTTCGAACAGTCAAAGATTTCGCGAATGTCTTCCCTGAAGAACTGCCAGGGTTACCCCCGGATCGCGAAGTGGAGTTTGGAATAGAACTACTTTCAGGTATAGCTCCGGTGTCCATTGCTCCTTATAGAATGGCGCCGAAGGAGTTGGTGAAACTCAAAGATCAGATACAAGAACTGTTGGATCGTGGTTTTATCTGATCGAGTGTGTCTTCGTGGGAAGTGCCGGTCCTATTTGTGAAGAAGAAGGATGGATCCATGGGTATGTGCGTGGGCTACCGACAGCTGAATAAGTTAACGATTAAGAACAAGTACCCACTGCCAAGAATCGACGACCTGTTCGATCAGCTCAAAGGAGCTTCGGTCCTTTCTAAGATTGACTTAAGGTCGGCATATCATCAGTTAAGGGTAAAGGAAGGAGACATTCATAAGACGGCGTTTCGAACTCGGTACGGTCATTATAAACTTTTGGTGATGCCGTTCAGGTTAACTAACGTGCCAGCAGCATTTATGGATATGATGAATCGGGTGTTTCAACCATGCCTTGATCAGTTTGTTGTGGTATTCATTGATGATATCCTGGTTTATTCCAAGTCCGAGGAGGAGCATGGTGCACATCTTCGTATGGTGTTGCAAATTCTAAGGGAGAAGTAGTTGTTTGTTAAGTTCAGTAAGTGTGAGTTCTGGCTAAGGGAAGTAACTTTCTTAGGACTTGTGGTTTCTGCTGAGGGAATTAGGGTTGACCCTCGGAAGATAGAAGCTGTATTGGATTGGAAATCGACGAAGTCTGTGGCAGAGGTTCGAAGTTTTTTAGGATTGGCAGGGTATTACAGGAGGTTTGTTGAGGGGTTCTCATTCATTGCGGAACCTCTAACTAAGTTGTTGAGGAAGGGAGTACCGTTTGTTTGGACCGACAAATAACAGGAGAGCTTTGAGAAGCTGAAGAGAATTTTGACAGAAGCACCGGTGTTAATTTAGCCAGAGGCGGGAAAAGAGTTTACTGTCTACTGTGATGCGTCACACACGGGTTTAGGATGTGTATTGATGCAAGATGGAAAGGTTGTTGCCTATGCGTCTCGACAGTTAAAACCGCATGAGTTGAACTACCCCACGCATGATTTAGAATTGGCTGCTCTGAAGATCTGGAGACACTACCTGCACAGGGAGAAGTCGATTATTTACACTGACCATAAGAGTCTGAAGTATCTCCTCCCCCAGAAGGAGTTGAATATAAGACAACGTATGTGGATTGAACTTTTGAAGGACTATGACTGCTCGATCGAATATCATCCGGGTAAGGCTAACGTGGTTGCAGATGCATTGAGTCTGAAGGCATGAGTGAAGTTGAGGGCGATGTTCGCTCATCTCAGTCTATATGAGGATGGCAGTCTGGTAGCTGAACTCCAAGTGAGACCAACGTGGGCTAGTCAGATCAAAGAGAAGCAGCCTCTAGACGATGTCTTGAGTGCTCGTCTCCGGCAAGTGAAAAGAGGTGAAGGAGAGGACTATAGTTTGAATGGTGAAGGGGTTCTGTGTTTTCGTAAGAGAGTTTGTATGCCAAAGGATGTGGAGTTAAGACAGATGATTCCTCAGGAGGTGCATAGTAGCCCTTACACTATGTATCCTGGAGGGGTTAAGATGTATCGGGATTTACGAGAGCAATTTTGGTGGCCAGGGCTGAAGCGAGAGGTGACAGAATTCGTGGGTAAATGTTTGACGTGTTAGCAGGTGAAGGCGAACACCGCTGCCCTCGAGAACATTGCAACGGCCGGTGAAGATTCTGCAGTGGAAATGGGAAAGAATCACGATGGATTTTGTTAGTGGGTTACCTCTTACGCCCACTAAGAAGGATTCGATTTGGGTGATTGTTGATCGGCTGACGAAGTCTGCTCACTTTATACCGGTTCGTGTCGACTATTCTCAGTAAAGGTTGGCTAAGCTGTATGTGGCTGAGGTAGTGAGACTACATAGTGTACCTGTGTCGATCATATCGGATAGAGACCCTAGGTTCACGTCACGATTCTGAAAGGCTCTGCATCAGGCAATGGGAACAAGGCTGAACTTGACTCGCCTTTTCATCCGCAGACCCGATGGTCGATCGAGAGGGTAATTCAGATCTTGGAGGATATGTTAAGAGCTTGCATTATTGATTTTAGGGGTAGTTGGGAAGAGTATCTGCCTTTGGCAGAATTCGCATACAATAACAGTTATTAATCTAGTATTCAGATGGCGTCTTATGAAGCGTTGTATGGACGGAGATGTCGTACTCCTACTTGTTGGACAGAGTTGGGTGAACATCATGTGTTGGGTCCAGAACTAGTTTCAGAGACGGAGGAGAAAGTTAGGTTGATTAGGGCTCGGTTGAAATAAGCGTCTGATCGACAAAAAACTTATGCGGATTTGAAGTGTAAGGGGATTGAATTTGCAGTAGGAGACCAAGTCTTTTTGAAAGTATCTCCATGGAAGAAGGTAATGAGGTTTGGACGGAAGGGCAAACTAAGTCCTAGGTTTATTGGACTTATCCGGTACTAGAACGTGTGGGACCAGTGGCGTATCGATTGGAGTTGCATTCAGAGTTGGAGTAGATACATGACGTGTTTCATGTCTCGATACTAAGACGTTATCGCTCGGATCCATCGCATATTGTGCCTGCAGAAGAGATTGAAGTAAGGCCAGACTTGTCTTTTGAGGAGGAACCAGTGCAAATCTTGGATTGAGATGTAAAAGTGTTGAGAAAGAAGTCCGTTCCTTTGGTCAAGGTTTTATGGCGAAACCACAGTGCGGAGGAAGCGACATAGGAGCCAGAGGATGTTATGCGACAATAGTATCCCCATCTCTTCTGATCAGGTAAATTTCGAGGCCGAAATTTATTTTAAGGGGGTAGAACTGTAACATCCCGAATTAATGGGCTTATGCGTTTAATGTGTAGACTGTTTAATGTGTTAATTTGAGAATTAGAGATCCAGATTGGGCTCAAGGATTGGGCCGAGGCTTTGACTAAATATTCTTTTTAGACACTCTAGGGCTTAAAATATAGTGGTTATTGTTTATGTTAGCAAATTGGGCTTGTGGCCCAATAACAAGGGGCGCAGAAAATAGGGGAGCTTTAAGTGACGTTTTGGGCAGGTGAGGAGGCCCAAGTGTGGCCGCATGGGGCCCAAGAATTTAGGTCAATTTTGGCACTTAAAAGGGAGCAAAGGAGGGGACGACAACAAGGCTAAAATTTAGGGATTTTTAATGTTTTAATTTAGTGGATAATGAGAAGAAAAAAAAAGGGAAGGAGTGGTGTGATGAAGGACTCTTTTGGATGTAAGTTCTGATAAGGATAAGGGAAAAGATGAGAGGCTATCCAGGAGGCTAGAGGTGGCCAAAAATTTGGACTGTGCGTGTAAAGGGGGGACGGTTAGTTAGGGGGAATAAATGCCGAAATTTTGTGAGTTTCTCTGAAAGCTTTCTCTCAGTTTTCTCTGCTGCCGAAATCTATTTCCATTCTTTTTCTTCCTAGCCAAAATCTCCAAAGCTCTTTCTTGTTTTCTTTTCTTCTTCTCTTTTTTTTCCAGAAACCAAAACTCCTCACTCAATTCTTCTAGAAGCCGAAAAACACATCAGCCTTCTCTTGTTCATCTTTTCGGGATTTTCTTAAAAGTCGAAATTTCCTAGATCTCTAACCTTCTACGCTTTGATCTTTTTCTTTGATTGCCGAATCTTTCTGTAGAGGTAAGTGTCAATTCGTGTGATTTCAATCTTTTTTCCGGCTTTTAGAGACCATAGCCGAATGGCTACATGGTGGACTGATCTTGTGTTTTCTTCTTTTTGCGGCATTTCGGGATTCTAAATCAGTAGCACTCGAATCACCCTACTTCCGGGATCTAATCGGTTTAGGTAAAGAAATTTGTTTATTTAAACATATAAATTCAGGTAAATAATTATCCTTGGTCGAATGTAGGGGAAGCTTTATCTTTGCGTTCTTCCGGCTTTTAAGCAAAGTTGTAGGCAAAGAGCAGTAGATCCGATTAATGAGGGTATCGACATAGAGAGTAGTACTACGTGTTATCAAGTGTGTAACTTCTCGCACCATTTAGATGGTCTGTTAGTATGTGTATATAAATCTGTTTATATTCCGTTAAATGCCGAAATCCCGGCATAACAGTTGAAAGCCCAATGAGGGTAAAGGCGAATCACCAGGTTAGTGATTTCTGTCATTCATAAGTGAATGTTTCTGTGGAGATGATATGTTTTATATGTATGCAGATTTCCATGTATGCACAGGGTTGGGTGATTGATGAAAGGGGAAGTGCTCTGTTGTAGTGGCTCTGCCACGATCTGTTGTAGTGGCTCTGCCACGATCTGTTCTGGTGACTATGTCACAAATCTGACGATGAGCAGCTAACTGCAGCATGACTGGCATCGGTGGTGTGTAGCGGTGAGGGTGATTGTAGAAATCCCCAATGGTGTGATTGGCAGGTAAGGGTGGTGTGTAGCGGATGGAAACCTAGGATTGGGTTGGGCTTTGCATAAATTCTGTTATATGATATTCTATTATTCGTATCTGTGGGGCTAAGGCCCAATCTGATGGTGCACGAGGGATTGCATACTGAGTCTTATGACTCACTCCATTGTTTAACATTTTTCAGGTAACACTTAGTGCATCGGACAGGGTTGGAGGGAAGCGCAAGGCAGCCATGCATGGATTTACTTTGATTCAATAAAGAACGTTGTTTTAATTATTTTCCTTTAGTATTTTCAATTTGTTTGGTTTTATATTTTATTATAATAAGGCCACTGGCAAATGTTTGTCAGTTTTTTGTTTTCGATTCCGGGTTTTCATACACTTCGCTTTTATGATTAATTGAAACTAAGACATGTGTTTACATAATAAAACTCAGAGGAAAAACTTCAGTTTTTATTCATGAAGGCATTAATTTAAATTTATTTCTTTTACAAATTATCAAGTTATTAAGTTTTCCCGTATAAATGTTTAAACTATATTGTCTTTGGAAAAAAAATGCGACATGATTTATAAAATCTTCTTAGTGACATGCCAAATCCAGTCGGAGTGTTTGGGCCGGGTTTGGGGGTGTTGCAAATTGGTATCAAAGCCAGGTTCAAAACTCGACTTTGAGGTTTTGGGCTCAAAACATTTTCCAAAGATGGTTTTTGGAAACATGCATGTTTATAAATAACACAGGATAGTTTTCTCGGCATGGCACCTACGTCTCCAGCCCACGTCCGCTAGGTAAGCATTCAGAACTCATTGTGTGCTATATATATATATGTGGGCTTGATGGGCTTTAAGAGACGTAGATTATTTTAATTAGAGCCTGATGGACCTTAGGCCTAGTTAAACAACTCTTCAATTCCATAAGACTTAATCCAACCGCACAAACCTGTAAACAAGTCGCAAGACTAGGGTGTGGCAATAGGCATACGCATGTCTAGGATTGGATTCAAGGAGACCTTGGTACTTAAGCAGTCCTAGTGACTCACCGCCTCTTCGCTAGAATCCTACCTGGTGCGTAGTGACTATTCGCCCTGGCCACGAGGATTTGTTGACAGGCCAAAATCTATAACTAAAACCCGAAAGGGATCAGCCACCTTATTTTCACAAAATTACTAAAACGCCCATTGTTTTGTAAAAGTTTACCAAAATGCCCTTGATTTGGAAATTATCAAAATTTGCAAAATTTTTGAAATACCTCCGGTTTACCAAATTATCAAAAATACCCCTACTTTACGAAATTACCAAAATACCCTTGGTTTGTGAAACTCCCCAAAATGACCGTAATTTTATAAAATACCCATGTTTGGCAAACTTACCCGAAAACCCTTGGATTTACAATGGTAACCCGGTTTGCGAAATTAAATTTCCAAAGTACCTCTAATTTAAAAAAAAACCACCAAGATACTTTATGTTGAAAAATACCCTGAAGGATAAAATTTCGAAAATACCCATGGGTAGTGAAATGACGAAAATACCCTATGTGTTGAATGTGGGTTCGTGGATGTTGTCTGTATGTTGATTGTTGAGTGTATGTAGTTTCCTAGATCTAGGAGACAAACTTGAGACTGAAACTTGTAGATGTAATTTCGAATTTGAAAGGACTACTCTTAAACTACTGTTCATAAGACTGTTCATGGTTAATCAGTGGAAGGAAACTATTAATTCATAAAATTTCTATTCAGATAAACGTCAATTGGAAGAATGAGTACAAGGGGTCAAGGACGACTGCCGCGTGGTCGTGGTAGGGGTAGGATGACCGTGTCAGAGCGAGCAGGGTCTGGCCACGGGTCAGGAAAGGAGCTGCTGGATATGCCGGCTGTGGAGGGAGAATTTCGGGATCAGGCGGCCGTAGATGATGCGGTATCTCAGGCGATGTTACGGGTCCTTGAGAGAGTAGCTGGAGCAGGCACGAGTGTAGGAGCTCGGAAACCTGTGTCGGAACGACTCTGAACCAACGGAGCAGAGATGTTTAGGGGTGATTCTGGCGTAGCCCCTAATACAGCTGAGTATTGGTTAGAGGCAAGTAAGCATATAATGGATAACCTTGACTTTACTGTAGAGGAGAAGTTGAAGGGGGTCGTGCCTCTTCTTCGAGACGAGGCTTATTAGTGGTAGCTCACGGTAAAGAAGGGTACTGTCGCAGACCGGATAGACTGGGATTTCTTTAAGGAGTCATTTCAGGGAAAGTACGTTGAGGCCAGCTATGTGGATGCACAGAGGAAGGCATTCCTGAACTTGGTACAGGGAAGTAAGTCTGTATCTGAATACGAGGCGAAATTTCTGCGGTTGAGCCGCTACACTCGAGGGATTGTGGCGACTGACTATGAGCATTGCGTACGATTCGAGGATGGACTAAGGGATGAGCTAAGGGTACTAGTAGCACCGCAGCGGGAGAGGGACTTTGCCGTTCTGGTCGAGAAGGCTAAAATATCTGAGGAGGTGAAGCAGACTGAGAACAAAATAAGGATAAGGATCGGAATAGGAATAAGAGAAATTTTAGGCCATCGGGATCATCTGGGAGTTTTCAGAAAAGACCTAGGTTTGATAGGCCAGCTCGTGCTCTGACATCTGCTATTGGGAGTCAGAATCGATCATGTAATCTGTGCGGGAAAGTACATTTCGGGGAGTGCGGGAGGAGAACTGGTGGATGCTTCAGGTGTGGGTCTATGGATCATATGGTGAAAGACTGTCCACAGGTGGATTAGGTACAGCTAGCTGGACGAGGTTCTGATCAGATTAGGAGGGGTGGTCAGCTATTACCGAGGGGTCGTGGCTGAGTCAGAGGAGGAAATGGGTCTAGTCAGAGTCGTGGAGCACCTGGTAAGGGTGCAGGTAATGTGGATGCAAGACAGTCGGGTCTGGTTTATGAGTTCGTCGACGGGAGGATGGTGACGCACCGGACGTCATAACCGATACGTTTCTTATTGCTGATAAACCATTTCTTACTCTGATTGATATTGGATCAAACTACTCTTACGTTGCATGCTCGGTATTTGAGACCCTAAGTATAGACTCTGAAACAACTTCTAGGAAGATGACTATGGTTAGTCCTTTAGGACAATCTAGGGTAGTGGACAAACTGTCTAGGAACGTACCTTTAGAGAATCAAGGGGTAGTGTTCCCGGCAGACTTAATGGAATTACCGTTTGGAGAGTTTGATCTTATCTTAGGATGGATTGGTTGACGAAACATCGTGCTAAGTTGGATTGTGAGACTAAGCGCATGGTGTTGAATACCCCGGAGGGCGGGGAGGTGGTTGTGTTAGGAGAAGAAAGGAATTATTTGTCCAACATGGTATCTGCCGTGAAAGCTGTTAAGATGATTTTTTAAGGATGTAACGCGTTTCTAGCTTTTATCAGTGCTTTGGATGCTAAGGAGGTGACTGTCGATGAGGTTCGAACAGTCAAATATTTCACGGATGTCTTCCCTGAGGAACTGCCAGGGTTACCCCCGGATCGCGAAGTGGAGTTTGGAATAGAGCTACTTCCGGGTACAGCTCCGGTGTTTATTGCTCCTTATAGAATACCATCGAAGGAGTTTGTGGAACTCAAAGCTCAGATCCAGGAACTGTTGGATCGTGGTTTTATCCGACCGAGTATGTCTTTGTGGGGAGCACCGGTCCTATTTGTGAAGAAGAAGTACGGATCCATGCGTATGTGCGTGGACTATCGACAGCTGAATAAGTTAACGATTAAGAACAAGTGAGAGGAGGAGCATGATGCACATCTTCGTGTGGTGTTGTAAACTTTAAGGTAGAAGCAGTTGTTTGTTAAGTTCAGTAAGTGTGAGTTCTGGCTAAGGGAAGTAACTTTCTTAGGACATGTGGTTTCTGCTAAGGGAATTAGGGTTGACCTTCGGAAGATAGAAGCTGTATTGGATTGGAAACTGCCGAAGTCTGTGGCAGAGGTTTGAAGTTTCTTAGAATTGGCAGGGTATTACAGGAGGTTTGTTGAGGGGTTCTTATTAATTGTGGCACCTCTAACTAAGTTGTTGGGGAAGGGAGTACCGTTTGTTTAGACCAACAAACAACAGGAGAGCTTTGGGAAGCTGAAGAGAATTTTGATAGAAGCACCGGTGTTAATTTAGCCAGAGGAGGGAAAAGAGTTTAACGTCTACTGTGATGCGTCACACATGGGTTTAGGATGTGTATTGATGCAAGATGAAAAGGTTGTTGCCTATGCGTCTCGATAGTTAAGACCGCATGAGTTGAACTACCCCACGCATGATTTAGAATTGGCTGCGGTAGTGTTCGCTCAAGATCCGAGACACTACACATGCACAGGAGAAGTCAGTTATTTACACTGACCATAAGAGTCTGAAGTATCTCCTCACCCAGAAAAAGTTGAATCTAAGACAACGTAGGTGGATAGAACTTTTGAAGGACTATGACTGCTCGATCGAATATCATCCGGGAAAGGCTAACGTGGTGGCAGATGCACTGAGTCAGAAGGCAATAGCGAAGTTGAGGGCGATGGTCGCTCATCTCAGTCTATATGAGAATGGCAGTCTGGTAGATGAACTCCAAGTGAGACCAACGTGGGCTAGTCAGATCAAAGAGAAGCAGCCTCTAGACGACGTCTTGAGTGCTCGTCTCCGGCAAGTGCAAAGGGGTGAAGGAGAGGACTATAGTTTGAATGGTGAAGGGGTTCTGTGTTTTCGTAAGAGAGTTTGTATGCTAAAAGATGTGGAGTTAAGGCAGATGTTTCTTCAGGAGGTGCATAGTAGCCCTTATGCTATGCATCCTGGAGGGGTTAAGATGTATCAGGATTTGCGAGAGCAATTCTGGTGGCCAGGTCTGAAGCGAGAGGTGACAGAATTCGTGGGTAAATGTTTGACGTGTCAGCAGGTGAAGGCGAGACATCAGTTGCCCTCGGGGTTGTTGCAGTGAGTGAAGATTGCGCAGTGGAAATGGGAAAGAATCACAATGGATTTTGTTAGTGGGTTACCTCTTACGCCCACTAAGAAGGATTCGGTTTGGGTGATTGTTGATCGGCTGATGATGTCTGCTCACTTCATACCGGTTCGTGTCGACTATTTTCTACAAAGTTTGCCTAAGCTGTATGTGGCTGAGGTAGTGAGACTGCATGGTGTACCTGTGTCGATCATATCGGATAGAGACCCTAGGTTCACGTCACGATTCTGAAAGGCTCTGCATCAGGCAATGGGAACAAGGCTAGACTTCAGCACCGCCATTCATCCGCAGACTGCTGGTCAGTCTGAGAGGGTAATTCAGATCTTGGAGGATATGTTAAGAGCTTGCATTATTGATTTTAGGGGTAGTTGGGAAGAGTATCTGCCTTTGGCAGAATTCGCATACAATAATAGTTATCAATCTAATATTCAGATGGCACCCTATGAAGCGTTGTATGGATGGAGATGTCGTACTCCTACTTGTTGGACAGAGTTGGGTGAACGTCAGGTGTTGGGTCCAGAACTAGTTTCAGAGACGGAGGAGAAAGTTAGGTTGATTCGGGCTCGGTTGAAAGAAGCGTCTGATCGACAGAAATCTTATGCGGATTTGAAGCGTAAGGGGATGGAATTTGCAGTAAGAGACCAAGTCTTTTTGAAAGTATCTCCGTGGAAGAAGGTAATGAGGTTTGGACGGAAGGGCAAACTATCCTAGGTTTATTGGACCTTATCGAGTACTAGAACGTGTGGGACCAGTGGCATATCGATTGGAGTCGCCTCCAGAGTTGGAGTAGATACATGACGTGTTTCATGTCTCGATGCTAAGACGTTATCGTTCAGATCCATCGCATATTGTGCCGGGAAAAGAGATTGAAGTAAGGCCAGACTTGTCTTTTGACGAGGAACCAGTGCAAATCTTGGATCGAGACGTAAAAGTGTTGAGAAGGAAGTCCGTCCCTTTGGTTAAGGTTTTATGGCGAAACCACGGTACGAAGGAAGCGACATGGGAACCAGAGGATGTTATGCGACAACAGTATCCCCATCTCTTCTGATCAGGTAAATTTCGAGGCCGAAATTTATTTTAAGGGGGGTAGAACTGTAACATCCCGAATTAATGGGCTTATATGTTTAATGTGTAGACATGTTTAATGTGTTAATTTGAGAATTAGAGGTCCAGATTGGGCTTAAGGATTGGGCCGAGGCTTTGACTAAATATTTTTCTTAGACACTCTAAGGCTTAAAATATAGTGGTTATTGTTTAAGTTAGCAAATTGGGCTTGTGGCCCAGTAACAAAGGGTGCAGAAAAGGGGGGAGCTCTGAGTGACGTTTTGGGCAGGTGAGGAGGCGCAAGTGTGGCCGCATGGGGCCCAAGAAATTGGGCCAATTTCGGCACTTAAAAGGGAGCAAAGAAGGAGACGGCAACAAGGCTAAAATTTAAGGATTTTTAATGTTTTATTTTAGTGGCTAATGAGCAGGAAAAAAAAAAGGGAAGGAGTGGTGTGATGAAGGACTCTTTTGGATGTAAGTTCTGATAAGGATAAGGGAAAAGATGAGAGGCTATCCAGGAGGCTAGAGGTGGCCGAAATTTGGACTGTGTGTGTAAAGGGCGGGACGGCTAGTCAGGGGGAGTAAATGCCAAAATTTTGTGAGTTTTTCTGAAAGCCTTCTCTCAGTTTTCTTTGCTCCCGAAATCTGTTTCCATTCTTTTTCTTCCTAGCTGAAATCTCCAAGCCTCTTTCTTGTTTTCTTTTCTTCTTCTCTTTTTCTGCCAGAAACCAAAACTCCTCACTCAATTCTTCTAGAAGCTAAAAAACACATCAGCCTTCTCTTGTTCATCTTTTCGGGATTTTCTTAAAAGTTGAAATTTCCTAGATCTCTAACCTTCTACGCTTTGATCTTCTTCTGTGATTGCCGAATCCTTCTGCAAGGGGTAGCCGAAACTTTCTGTAGAGGTAAGTGTCGATTCGTGTGATTTCAATCTTTTTTTTTCGACTTTTGGAGACCATAGCTGAATGGCTACATGGTGGACTGATCTTGTGTTTTCTTTTTTTTTTCGGCATTCCAGGATTCTAAATCAGTAGCACTCGAATCACCCTACTTCCGGGATCTAATCGATTTAGGTAAGGATATTTGTTTATTTAAACATATAAATTCAGGTAAATAATAATCCTTGGCCGAATGTAGGGGAAGCTTTATCTTTGCGTTCTTCCGGCTTTTGAGCAAAGTTGTAGACAAAGAGCAGTAGATCCGATTAGTGAGGATATCGACATAGAGAGTAGTACTACGTGTTATTAGGTGTGTAACTTCTCACACCATTTAGATGGTCTGTTAGTATGTGTATATAAATCTGTTTATATTCTGTTAAATGCCAAAATCTCGGCATAACGGTTGAAAACCCGAGGAAGGTAAAGGCGAATCACCAGGTTAGTGATTTCTGTCATTCATAAAAGAATGCTTCTGTTGAGATGATATGTTTTATATGTATACCGATTTCTATGTATGCACAGGGTTGGGTGATTGATGAAAGGGGAAGTGCTCACAGTAGTGGCTCGCCATGATCTCATGCGTAGTGGCTCTGCCACGATCTGCTTCAGTGACTATGTCACAACCGACAATGAGCGGCCTAATCGCAGCATGACCGCATCGGTGGTGTGTAGCGGTAAGGGTGATTGTAGAAATCCCCAATGGTGTGATTGGCAGGTAAGGGTGGTGTGTAGCGGATGGAAACCTAGGATTGGGTTGGGCTTTGCATAAATTCTGTTATATGATATTCTGTTATTCTGATTTATGGGGCTAAGGCCCAATCTGATGGTGCACGAGGGATTGCATACTGAGTCTTATGACTCACTTCGTTGTTTAACATTTTTCAGGTAACACTTAGTGCATCGGACCGGGTTGGAGGGGAGCGCAAGACGGCCATGCATGGATTTACTTTGATTCAATAAAGAACATTGTTTTATTTATTTTCCCTTAGTATTTTCAATTTGTTATGTTTTATATTTTATTGTAATAAGGCCACTGGCTAATGTTTGTCGGTTTTATGTTTTCGATTCCGGGTTTTCATACACTTCGTTTTTTATGATTAATTGAAACTAAGACATGTGTTTACATAATAAAACTCAGAGGCAAAACTTCAGTTTTTATTCATTAAGGCATTAATTTAAATTTATTTCTTTTACAAATTATCAAGTTATTAAGTTTTCCCGTATAAATTTTTAAACTATATTGTCTTTAGAAAAAAAAATGCGACATGATTTATAAAATCTTCTTAGTGACATGCCGGATCTGGTCGGAGTGTTTGGGCCGGGTTTGGGGGTGTTACATTCCCCCTTTTCTGGTCATACTTAGGGTGTTTATATAGGCTTCGAAATGTGTTTCTTTGCCCCTAAGTATCCAAATCCGAGTGAAACTCTTCTTTCCCACGATAGGGACACGCCCATGGCACATGCCCGTGTAAGTCGTGGCCAGGTCGTGTTCGAACCCGTTGAATGGGGCACGGCCGTGTGGCTTGGGCCCAGGCCGTGTGGATTTCGTGATATGGCCCATTTACTTAGTTTTGGGCCCGTTTTCCATTCTTTTCGTCATCTGGTGCTCTCCTGAGTGTAAAACATGAAAACAAAGGATTAAGAGCACCAAATTACATAATTCAAGGCTTAAATCATCCAAAAGTATGCTAAATGTGGGCTTAAAATATGTTACTTTTACGATTTATCAGATACTCTAGTGAGTAAGTTGCTCACACAAGCTGAAATTGTATCAAGGTTGCTTAGACAAGCTGACTTATATTTGGTTACCCGTCTGGGCTAAATCTAAATTACATATACCTTGAGAATCTACAACAAATGCTAGACATTGTTAAAACATGTAATGTCCCTAATCAAGCTCGTGTATAACCCTATTGGAATGCCAAACATATCCTAACATTTTACTAAGTTCACACGGGAATCATTTCCATATATATGTCATTACCAATCCCTGTACATGATCACATAATTCATTTACATATCTTGTAATCAATCAACTTTCACATTTGTACCCTCTACTATTACACACACATACACACGAAATGAAACATAAAATCACACACAGCATAAAATAAGCTATTGAGTTCCATATGAACTTACCTATTAGAAACATAAAAACAAGTTGATTCTTTAGGGACTAATTAACGATTTTAGCTTTTCTTCGATTAATTCCACTTCGATCCATTTCTTGACCTAAACAATTATTTTATAACACAAATCAATAACAAACCTTTTCCATACTATGGTACGATATGCAGGACCCTATAAAAATTTACTTTTTGATTTCCCCCAAAATTTTCATTTTATTCAATTTAGTCTTTAAACTCTAGATAAGCATAACTTTCTATTCCTAGCTTTAGATTAAGATCAAATTTCATATATTCTCATTAGGGACCTTAATTTATATCTCTAACATATTTTCATGACAAGTTTTACATTTATTTAATTTGGTCCCTAATGCCACAAAGTCAATAATAAGCTAAATTAACTTTACAATCTAGTCCTTTCATATTCTAAGCTTAAAATCTATCAATTACAAGTTTAATTTTTCAAGAAATCAACAATGGCAACTTTCTAAAACTTAAACAGTTTTACAAATTGGTACATGAGCTAGCTAAATCAAGCTTCTCTTTTAATGGTCGAATGTTTCAATGGTTTAGAAGCTTATCTTTTATTTTTCTTTCACTTTGGGTGATACACACATGAAATGGAGAAGATGACACTATTCTCTCCACCATACTTGATTAAAATTTAATTAATTTGATTTAATTAAACTTAATCAAGTTTAATTCCACTAATCCTAATGTTAATTAATGCTAATGGTTTCTCACATCATCATCCCCTAAGTTTCAATTACAAATGGTTTAATAACCATTTTGGACTTTTGGCTAATTGCTCTTTAGATCCTTAAACCTTTGGTCACTTACAACTTTATAACGGTTGAACTTTACAATTTAGTCCCTGAGCCTTAATTAACTATTACTTCAAAAAAATTACTAGACCAATCTTGGACTCAATTATAGAAATGGGGTTCCGAAACTGCATTTTTGATATCACTGAAAATCAAGTCATTATATTTTGTACATAGGAAATAGTGCGCGTGTGAGCGCATGATAACTTATTAAGTTTCGAAGGAGTTGGCCGATTTTGTTTTAACAATAGGGATAAGGGTTTGTAGTTTTTCTCATCATTTCTTTCTTTAGTTTTATAGTTACTTTAGTCTTTAGCACTTTACCATTGCTGCCATTGTTGGTGCAATTATTTTCTTTCTCGTCTGTGCTTTTGGTGTGATTTTCGTTGGTAGGTCTCCAATTTTTAATTTTTCTTATATTTTTTTAAATTTTCATTTAAACTCTAGTGAAACATCGCCCCTAGATTGTTTAGTATTTCCACTGAAACAAAATCTCGACCTGAGAATCTCATTTATTTATTGATTAAATTCAACATTTAATCTTTTACTATATTCATTTCTTCTATTCTATATATTAAAAAAATAATTGTTAATATACCATTTAAAAAATAGTCACAATTTAAACTAAGATATAAAAAACCAATATTTTATATAAAAAAGTTGCAACTAAAAAAAAATGTGGCATGAATTTTAATCTTCTGCATTTAATATATAATTAAAAAAATAGTTACAACCTTTTTAATAAAGGAAATTTTTATTTATTTTATAAAAGGAAAATGAATTACAATTTAAAAAATTGGCATAATTTGTTAAAGGCACACTGGTGGGGAGCATGGGAATTTTGTTCAGGGGAAGAGGTAATTTTTTGCCCAATCTAATATCTATCAACCTTTACTTATAAATTGTAACACCCCTCACGCGTATACGTTGTCGGAATAGGGTTACGGAGCATTACCGGACTTATTACACAATCAAGTATACATTTCTCATACAATTATCAAATTCAAATACAAGTCATTCATAATCATTCATCAAGTCCCTAATACGAGCCTATGAGGCCCAAAATAAGCATTCAGGGTGGTTCGGGACTAAACTGATAACTTAGGAAACTTTTAGAAAATTTTACAAAATACAGGGGACACACGCCTGTGTCACAGACCGTGTGGACATTCGAAATAGAATCACATGGTCGTGTCCCAACCCGTGTCCGACCCCGTGTAACTCTCTGACTTGGGTCACACAGCCAACCACATGCCCGTGTGCCCTTTAAAATGGCCTCACACACCTGTGTGCCAGGCCGTATGCTAGGCCGTGCCAAACCTGTAGGATATACTGACTTATGCCACACGGCCAAGTCACACGCTCGTGTGCTAGGCCGTATGGAGCATACTGACTTCAATATCAGGGGATACACGTCCATGTAACCTGACTGTATATCACACACGGCTGAGACACACGCTCATGCCTCCGCCCGTATAGACAAAAATAGGCTATTTACCAAGCCATTTTGCCACCCAAATTTGCATACACCTACACCAAACCAAATGGCACAAAACATGGCATAAATAGGCATTTAAATCAACTCCAACCAAGCTTAATTCATGATAATTTCATACCACTAGCCACAATACACACAATTATCAAATTTGACCATTTCATTCATGCTAAACTCACAATCACAAATCACCTAAATGGCATCTTACAATTATGCATCATTTTGCCCAAAACTCACAAGCATATAAATTCTCAATTATTAACCATTCACCACAAGCATTTGCAAAGCAATTATTAACATAAGACAAAGGCCATTTACATATATATACACAACCAAATCAACCAAAATAAGCCAATTTTCATGGTTATATACCAAACCAAACACTTAACATTTACAAGCCATTTCAAATTACTAAATTCATTACCAAACTATTTATCAAAATGACCAAAGTTCCTATACATGCCATATACCAAATACATAGTTTCAAAAGTACCAAAGTGATAGCTTGATAGTGTGATAATATCTCCGACGATTCCCAAATCTGAGCTAGCTTTGATTTCACGATAAAACACGGAAAAACAAACAATGTAAGCTATAAAGCTTAGTAAGCTCGTATGAAAATAAATTTGCAAAACTCACCATTCAAAATATGAACATAACATACTACAAAACATTTAACCACAATGTTAACATATATTCAATCACACAATTAACCATGAACTCATAATTTTCATAAATTCGATGCTTATATAGTTTCCGTACATACATGTACTGATACATATCTATTTCTCACCATTTCATATCTTCGATATACCCGTTGAACCATTCGGAATAATATCTGATACTCGGGAATCTAGCACCCTAAGTGCCACATATATAGCAGAAACTATCTCAATCTCGTATCACATATAATGCTCATTCTCGAGCTATCAACGGGTCTGCTCACACAAGTTGACGGTCATGAAGAAGCAACACAATTCTGCTCACACAAGCTGAAGAGAATCCGCAACACATGCCGGATAACTCAGCCACCGATAGGACGTACGTGTAACGACCTCAAAAGTATGGATATCGAAAAATGAGTTATCGGGTCTCTATTTTTAGTAAACGGACTCATAAAATATTTATTAAAAAATATTTACAAAGTTAGTTGTGTGTTTAATAAGGTTTTATTTAGGTGAATTTGACTTAATTAGAAGTATTTGAGAAAAAGGATTAAATTGAAAAAGGTGCAAAAGTTGAATTATAGATTAAAAGAAATTATGAAGGACCAAAATGGCAATTATGCCATTTTGTAAAGTTGAATGGTGTGTATTGTGTAAAAAAATCTGAGATTTTTAGTATATTATTATATTATTATATTATTATATTATTATATTATTATATTATTATATATATAAAACAAAAAAAAAGAAAGAAGAGAAACATAATGAGAAAAGAAACAGAGAACAAGACGAAAAGCAGGGAAAGAAAGAAAGAAAGAAAGAAAAAGGAGAAATTGATGATTTAAAGCTTGGATGTTTAATAGGTACAAGTAGACAAAAAAAAGAAGTCCAACTAGAAGATCTCTCATCTCATCACATCCTCAAGGGCTTCAAAAGTAGGTACTATATTTTGTATTAAAATGGCATGTACATATGTAGTTCAAAGGTGTTCCCATGTGATAAGGACTAAAATGTAGATTCTTGAAATTTTATCTATTTTCAGTTATTTGAAGTATTTTAGTATATATGGAATGAATTAATAAACAATAAATATGGTAGCAAAAATGGTTGGTAAGTTAAAATATTATATTCAAATGTTTTAATTAGACAGTATCTGGCCATAATTGTTTTGGCACCAAATGTAATAGTCTTATACCGGTTTGCATAATTGAACTGGTATAGGGTATTACATTTATTGGTATCGAGCCTAGGTTTTCTCAATTCTTGGGTCGAGTATGAGTCTATTTGTACATGCCATTTTATAAATTGATGTGATGAGATGAGGTTTAGTTATTTAATTGTGTAATTTATGAATATTGTAGAAACTTAAAGATGTCTTCAAAGAATAAAAGATACCGATTTTGTGATGTATACTAGAATTTATGGATTTAATAAAATAGAGTTGGTTGTCTCTTAGTATAGAAAGAGGAAATGTTAAAGAAAGAAATGTTTTCCAATCGAAATAATTTCGATAATTCTAAAAGTGATGTTCAAATAATTAAGTAAAATGTTACTTATGATGAAACAGAATTTGAAAAGATGTGGATAAATGTCCGATAGTAAGAAATGATAAATGTTGAGTATATACATGAAGCTAAATTATGAGGCCGCATTTATCTCTACCCCTTATTGGTACAGATTATATTTATAGTGAAATTGATAGGAATTATAATGATTTAGTTCAAAAGTGTGGAATCAAGAGTTTAAAGGAAAGAAAGATGATGACCCAGCTGAGGCTGAAGAATGATTAGAGAATATTTGAAGAATTGCAGTATACAAGAGATGAAAAGTTGAAATGTGCAGTATTTTTATTAAAGGGTGAAGTTTATCAATGGTGGAACAACATCACGGATATCCATTCTGCGCAGAGAAAATTAATTGGAATTCCTTTGTATCCGAATTTAAAAGAAATATGTGAGTCAACCTTATCTTGTGAAGAAGAAAAGAGAATTTCTGGATTTGAAGCGAAACCACATGTCTATTATTCTTGAATATGAACGTGAATTTATCTCGATTTCTTTTTGAAAATTATTTGGGGAATACACAAAGGCTACTATTAAAGGAAGAAGTCATATATCGAAATTGCTTTATTCGGATATGGTAACTACGTAATAAGTTAATCGAACTTTCTTTCGAATAAGCTTTGTGAGTGAAGTGAATGATACGGGATCGTTGATGATTATATATGTTAACGGATTAGTAAGGGAATTGCGTAAATATTTGAATACAAATTTGCTATAGTTGGGTATTCTACAATGATCTCTTCTCGTATTCTATATGGGTATTCTATATGTTCTTTTATCTTCGAGGTATATGCAAGCTGTTCGGATGTGACTTTTATTGTGTAGAAAGTTTGGAATCATAACGTTAAAATGGAAGTTCTGGTTGATTCTGATCGGTCTCGCTTCTATTTTTCTTTGGATTTTCTAATTTGTTCATTAGATAGAAGACTTAATGATCGATTCATATGGAGTTATTTTCTATTTCTATCGGTTGATATTCTGGTACATATACGCAATTTGCATTATCTTTATCACAATCGTTTCTAGTGAGGATAAATGGTATTCTTCTTTTGGTTTTTCTTCTGAATATTATCGATTTCTTTATCATTGAATATGGTTTTTAGTCTCTAAATTCAATATAGCTTCACATCCGGGATTTCATTATGCCACATCTGGGATTTCATTATATTGGTTTTCTTATTATTTTATAGTCTGATCCTATCTATCAAATATGATTCATCTGTGAAGGGGTATTCAGTGATAGAAGGTAAAAATATATATTACTGTTATAAATCTTGGTTCAGTTATGGGAGCTCGATATATGGATCTTAGATTATAGAAGTTGTATTATTATACTTTGTTATTATTGGGACTACTCCTGGATTTCTTCTTCTATTTTAAAGTACTATTGAAGTTGAAGTATTGATCCATTTATATTATTGAAATGTTTGATAGAGATCTACAGTTTACGGTTCACTTTCTGATTTCGGAATAACTTATAAGAATGCTATACGAGTGATAGTTGATTAATTTATAAAGTCGAATCGATTGATGGCTTCGTAAAGTTGCGGAGGTGTACATTCCGTAAATTGTAAGATTTCATGGTATTCCAAAGATTGATAATTTCGATCGAGATTGCGCTTCACCTTAGGGTTCTCAAAACAATTATAGGAAATTATTGAGTACTTAACTCAATTTCAAAAGATAGCATTTCATTCGCAAATTGATGGATAATTTGAGAGAGAGTTGGTTAGATTTAGAAAGAAGATGTACTGGTGGCGTGTATGAAACGTGATATTTACGAGTTTGTATCCGGATGTCCGATATGTCAACAGTCAAAGCGAGAACATCAAGTACCTTCGGGATTACTCCAGCCAATTACTATACCGGAATGGAAATGGGAAAGAATCACTATGGATTTTGTATCGGGTTACCATTATCTCCGAGGAAAAAATGCTATTTGGGTGATTATTGACCGATTGACAAAATCAGCACACTTTATTCCTGCATATATGGATTACTCTTTAGATAAATCGGCTAAATCAGTATATATCCGAGATTGTCGAATACACGAGTGTCTGTCTCCATAATATTGGATATTCCCGATTTACGCCTTGTTTTTGGGATAAATTAAAAGAAGCTTTGGGTATTCATTGTATTTCAAGATCGCATTTCATCCTCGACAGATGGCCAATCTGAGCGTTTAACTCGTATTGGAAGATATGCTCCGATGTTGTATACTAGAGTTCGAAGGTAATTGGGAGAGGTATCTACTTTTGATTGAATTTGCTTACAATAATAGTTATCAGTCAATATTAAAATGGCTCCATATGAAGCTTTGCATGATAGAAAATGTAGAACATCACTATAATCGACAGAGCTCAGCTTCGATGGAAAGAAGATACATGGGGTTGATTTGATCCGGGAAACAGAAGAAAAAAGTAAAGGTGATTCTAATAGATTAATAATGACATTCGACAACAGCAATCAATTGTGGATTTAAAATGTCGGGATATTAAATATTCTCAAGGTTTGATAAGGTATTTATCAAGGTGTTTATTTGAAAGAAACTATAAGAATTCAGTGTTTCATCTCTTTTTTTAAGTAAATTTCGAGGACGAAATTTCAAAAGGGGGGGAGAATTGTAACGACCTCAAAAGTATGGATATCGAAAAATGAGTTATCGGGTCTCTATTTTTAGTAAACGGACTCATAAAATATTTATTAAAAAATATTTACAAAGTTAGTTGTGTGTTTAATAAGGTTTTATTTAGGTGAATTTGACTTAATTAGAAGTATTTGAGAAAAAGGATTAAATTGAAAAAGGTGCAAAAGTTGAATTATAGATTAAAAGAAATTATGAAGGACCAAAATGGCAATTATGCCATTTTGTAAAGTTGAGGCGGTGTATTGTGTAAAAAAATCTGAGATTTTTAGTATATTATTATATTATTATATTATTATATTATTATATTATTATATTATTATATATATAAAACAAAAAAAAAGAAAGAAGAGAAACATAACAGAAAAGAAACAGAGAACAAGACGAAAGCAGGGGAAAGAAAGAAAGAAAGAAAGAAAAAGGAGAAATTGATGATTTAAAGCTTGGATGTTTAATAGGTACAAGTAGACAAAAAAAAGAAGTCCAACTAGAAGATCTCTCATCTCATCACATCCTCAAGGGCTTCAAAAGTAGGTACTATATTTTGTATTAAAATGGCATGTACATATGTAGTTCAAAGGTGTTCCCATGTGATAAGGACTAAAATGTAGATTCTTGAAATTTTATCTATTTTCAGTTATTTGAAGTATTTTAGTATATATGGAATGAATTAATAAACAATAAATATGGTAGCAAAAATGGTTGGTAAGTTAAAATATTATATTCAAATGTTTTAATTAGACAGTATCTGGCCATAATTGTTTTGGCACCAAATGTAATAGTCTTATACCGGGTTTGCATAATTGAACCGGGTATAGGGGTATTACAGTACGGACCAGCATCCAAATCACATAACCCCTATTGACATGTCATTCGTATCCTAATCTATTCCTAAGGTTCAACCGGGATTTCACATTTGCCGAATCATCGTCGAATATGTCCGCAAGGTCGTATTCACAATTTATACAATATAAAAGCATTTAAAACACAAATATAATAATGTTTATTACAAATAAACTTACCTCGGATATAAAAACAACAAAGTAGATCGATTAATCCAACACCTTATTTTTCCCCCGATCTAAATCTGAATTTCACTTTTCTTGATCTATATAATATAAAATTTAGCTTATTTTATCATCAATCAATTCAATTTAGTCCAAAATACACATTATAGAAACTTTACACTTTTTCCCCTAATATTTCAACATTTTTACAATTTAGTCCTTATCTCATAAAAATGCAAATTCATGAAATTCAACTTAAATCCATGCTAGCCAAAATTCAATTAAGTCCCTAGAAGCCCATATTTTTCATTTATTTCACAGTTTAACCATAAATTTTACACATTTCACAATTTAATCCCTATTTGGACATTTTACTAAAAATCACTTAATAAATGTTGTTTATCTAACAACAAGCATACACTTTCTACCATTTAACATCAAAATAAAAATAGATTCATCAATTTCAAAACCCTAAAATTTTAACAGTTTTGCAAAATAGTCCCTAGGCTAGCTAGATTAAGCTGCAACGATCTCAAAAACATAGAAACCATTAAAAACGGGACAAAAACCATACCTCAATGAGCAAGGATAGCATGGCTGAATGTCAAGCCCTAAGAATGGCTACTCTTCTTGTTAAAATCGGCTAAGGAAGAAGATGGACACAAAATAATGGTTTCGTTTTATTTATTTTAGTTTTAATTACTAAATACCAAAATTAACCTTTATAAACATCACAAATTTCAAAATTACTAAGCCACTATCATCCACTATCATGTTATTGCGCTATTTACCACATAAGGACCTTCAGTTTAAAGTTCTATAGCTATTAGACACCTTTAGCTATTAGAACACCACTTTTGCACTTTACGCGATTTAGTCCTTTTATAAAATTAAACACTCAAACGATAAAATTTCTTAACGAAACTTTCACATAATCATTTTATCATACTGTAAACATTAAAATAATAATAAAATAATTATTTTGACCTCAGATTTGTGGTCCCAAAATTACTGTTCCGATTTGACAAAAACGGACTGTTACATAAATACCTAAATTTATCCATCTTAATCCTAAGAAATTATTAGGTAAACTCTTTCTACCACATAAATCATGGTTTCATCCAATACTATAATGAAGATTATTTTAACATGTCATTGCTGATTAAGAAATTAAAAAATTATTTTCTCCTTCCTTCAACCATCACAATGGATTTATTTTATTTTAATTCATCCTTCTTTTCATTATTCATCTACAAATTTGATTTTAAATTTTAAATATTTTTAGTTTTTATTTTTTTTTTCATTGATTTATTCATGCTAGATTTGTGGATTTAAATATGAAATAAAAATTATGTTTTCTCCTTTAACCATTCTGCATTTGGAGAACTATAAAGAAAACGAGTTCTTTTGATAGAAGCTAGAAGAGAATTCTTAACATAAAGAAGATGGAGATAAACTTGAGGAATTTATTCAAAAAATAACTTCAGCACTTGAGCCTTTATAGAGGCTTACATAGAATGGAAAACTTGGACATAAGACCCACCAACTAACCATTGAAAAATCGAATAATCCCACAAAAGACTGAACAAACTATTTTGACTTACTGACTTTCTACAAAATAGGAACCAACAATAACAGGCCAAACAAAACACTTAATGTGGTGTGGACATTGTCAACAATCCTTCCCTTAAACTGAAAGCACAAATCTAAAACTTTCAATTTAAACAACTCATTGTGCAACCCCTCACTCAATGTGCAAACACCCAACAACTTTCTCAACTTTATAAATCTCAACCTTGAGGGGCTTGGTGGAAATATCAGCAACTTGATCCTCACTTCTACAGTAAACAACTTCGATAATTCGCTTTTTTGTGAGATCTCTCAAGAAATGCAACTTCATGTCTATGTGTTTCGTTCTTCCATGCAAGACAGGATCCTTTGACAATTTTATAGCTGAGTTGTTGTCACAATAAATTGTAGTAGGTCCTTCCTGTGGAAAATAAACATCTGCAAAAACGTTCCTTAGCCAAATTGCTTGACAAGCACATGTGGTGGTTGCAAAAATCGATGCTTCAATGGTTGACTGAGTAATAATTGGTTGTTTCTTAGATGACCAAGAAGCAGCTCCTGACCCCATCATAAACACATACCTTGAAGTGCTCTTCCGATCATTTTTATCCCCGGAAAAGTCACTATCAGTGAACCCGATAAAATAAGACTCTCCTCATTTCTTGTATAAAAATCCTATAACTCGATGTCCCTTGCAAGTACTTGAGGATCCTTTTAGCAGCAAGAAAATGCATCTCTTTGGGTGCTCCGTGAATCTGCTGATAAGACTGACAGAGTACATAATATCAGGTCGGGTGGTTGTTTCTTCTTTCCTGCAAGATTTTTCTCCAATTTCAACCCCAGCTCAGTAGGTGCCACAGAATTGTAATTCTTCATCCCGAACCTATCCAAAATCTCCCCAACATTCTTCTTTTGTGAAATAAAAATTCCACAATTTGATTGATATACTTCAATATCGAGAAATAACGCATTAACCCAAGATTAGATATATCAAACTCCTTCATCATTGATTGCTTAAATTTATCAAGCAATTTCTGATCATTCCCGGTATAAATTAGATCGTTCACGTATAAGCTCATAATAACCATCTTCTCATCTTCAACTTTGCAGTAAAAAGTATATTCATACGAACATTTCTTAAAACCTGAAAAATTGAAATAAGCATCTATTCAACTATACCAGGCTCTAGGAGCTTGTTTCAGCCCATATAGTGCTATTTTTAATATATATATACTTTATGTTCACTTCCATATTTCACATAACCAGGGGTTGATCGATGAATACCCTGCTCTTCTAACTCTACGTCGAATTGTAAAATCAACCATGAGTTTTGTGCTGCTAATGCCACCACTAATCTGATTGTCTCAAATCAAGCCACGAGAGTAAGCACTTCTTTGTAGTCAACACCGAATTTCTACTTGTAGCCTTTAGCTACCAAACGTTCTTTATACTTGTCAACCTTGCCATTCTCCTTGAATTTGGTCTTGTAAAAACCCACTTAACTCCGATTGGCTTTTGCCCTCTTAGAAGATCAGTTAACTCCCAAGTGTTGTTCTTCTCAATTGCAACAATCCCATCATCCATTGCTTTTTGCCACTTCAAATCTTTGCCAGCATTTTCGAAACTTACAGGATCACAGTCCACAAATAAAGCAAAATATGTCTGAGAATCTTCATCTTCAAATTGATCCCCACTGACCACATAATCTTCCATCCATGTCGGTATTCTTTTGATTCTTTTACTGTACCCATTCTGCTAATCTGCTTTAGTTGTAGGTTGTTCCCATGCTGTTTCCTCGATCTCCTCATTAAAATCTGATGGAATTTGCTTCATCTTTTTTTCTTCTCACGGCCAGAATGTTTTCTCGTCAAAAACTACGTCCCAGTTGATAAAAACCTTCTTGGCAACAAGATTATATAGCTTGTAATCTTTTGAATCATTGCTAATACCAAGAAAAACACACTTCTCAGCCTTGTCATCGAGCTTTTTCCTCTTCTGGTGCGACACATGAGAATAAGCAACACACTTGAATACCCTAAAGTGACGGAACATTCAGTTGCTGACAACACCAAGTTTCTTCTAGTGTCATATGTCAAACAACATGTATAAGACTTCTATTCAAAACATGAACACTCCTGCTCACCGCCTCTGGCCAAAATTTTTTTGAAACATTGCTTCTTCGTAAGAGACTTCGAACAACATTTAAGATTGTCCGATTCTTCCTCTCCCTCACCCCATTTCTTTTTAGGAGAATAGGTTGCAGTAAGCTACCTTTATATCCCATTAGATTCACAAAAGCTTATAAATTCTTAAGAAAGATACTCTCCTCCCCGATCACTACGAAGAGCTTTAATTGATGTCCTATCCTTTTTTTCAACTAGTGCCTTAAAGCTCTTAAAAGCTACAAAGGCTTCAGATTTTTTGTGCAGAAAATAAACCCAACTATTTCGTCTAAATTCATTTGTGAACGTTGTAAAATAATGTTTACCTCCATTTGAAGTTGGATTTAGTGGTCCACAAATGTTAAGAGTGAACCAATTCAAGCTGTTGCGAGGCTTTCTAAGCTTTTCCTTTTGGAAAACTATCCGGGGCATCTTTCCAACAACACAATCTTCATATACTTATGAAAGAGTATCAAATGTAGGGAGACCAGCAACCATATTCTTTTGTTGTAATGTTTAAAGTCTTCCAAAACTCAGGTGCCCATACCTGTAATGCTAAAGCCATGTCGAACTAGTCTTTTGTGTTGAAAAACAAGAGTGACAATGCTCAATATGCTAAATATGCAGTGGAAAGAGCTTATTAGTTGTCATGGAAAATTTAACGATCGACCCAAGATTGCAGTCTTGGATCTTACACACTTCATCCTTGATAATCACCTCATAACCCTTCTCTTGGAATTGACCCACACTAAGTAAATTTGACTTCAGATCTAGAACATAGAAAACATCCAAAATACTTTGGACAGATGTGAACTTTGCTTGGATCTTAACCTTCCCTCGTCCTTGGACAAAAACAAGAGAGTTGTCACCAAACTTTACTGTTGTTCAGAATGTCTTATCTAACTCAGAAAATGTTGATCAGTTTCCACACATATGATTGCTACAGCCCGTATCAAGATACCATACATTTTTCCGGGTTTCTTCCTTTGGGTCACACACCATCAAGAGAGTAACTTCCTCCTCTTCCTCAGTTGCTTCTGCAAAATTTATCCTTTCTCTGCCACGGCCTCTACCACGACCTTTGTTCATATTGGTATAACATTCACTACGATAATGAACATACCAATGGCATTGAAAGCATTCAATCTGGGATTTTTCTATAGATTTTGACTTCCCATTAGATATGTGATGATCCCAACCATTCTTTCCCACATTTTTCTCTTCAATCCCATTTGAGTTTCTTCTTTTCCACTTGCTGTTACCACACCAAAAATCTTTTGGAGTCGATATTGCCCACAAAGCTTGGTCCTCCTCCTGCAGGGCAAATTTTGGCTCATGAATCATCAACGAGTTCTCCAGCTCATCAAGGGAAACTGTATCCAGGTCTCTTGCTTCTTCAATTGAGCATAAAATAAAATTATATTTCGGAAACAAGGATCGCAAAATATTCTTAATGACAGCAACATCTTCAAGCTTGTCCTTATGAGTCCACATCCTATTTACGATTACCATCGTCCTGGAGAAATAATCTGAAACGATCTCTTTTGGCTTCATACGCAAGGTCTCAAAACCACCTTGTAGAGTCTGAAGTAGTGCAAGCTTTTCCCTTGCATTTCCTTGATACTTCTTCTTCATGGAATCCCAAATATGCTTTGCCGTATCCTTGTAAAGAATCGTCTCAAGTATTGAATGATCAATTGCTTGGAATAAATAGCTCTTGGCCTTTAATCTTTCAGCTTCTGTGTTTCCATCTCCGCCTTTTGTGCATCCGACAAATGGGTTCCAACTTATGGCTCCTGAATTCCACCCTCAACGATTGGCTAATATTCTTTTGACCTCAAGAAATTTTCCATTAGCATGCTCCAATGATCATAATCATAATCAAAGCGAGGAATAGATGGCTAGATGAATCTATCAGAATCATTCTGATGTTGTGACATTGTATCCGGAACAGACTACACAAGATGCCCTCTCAACCTGGCTCTTATACCACTGTTAGCTAGAAGAGAATTCTTAACACAAAGAAGATGGAGATAAACTTGAGGAATTCATTCAAAAAATAACTTCAGCACCTGAGTCTTTATACAGGCCTACATAAAAGGGAAAACGTGGACATAAAACCCACTAACTGACCATTGAAAAACAGAATAATCCTACGAAAGACCGAATAAACTATTTTTGACTAATTGACTTCCTAAAAAACAAGAACCAACAATAACATACCAAACAAAACACTTAAAGCGGTGTGGACATTGTCAACATCTTTTGCTTCATTCTTTAAATCCAGGAAAATATTTAATAAGAATTAATAGATTTTCAAAAGTCAACAACAAGGGGTTAATGTATTAGAGGTTGGATCTAATCTAATTCATGAGAGAAAGTCTATGGAATAAGTGAAAGCGCAAATTCATCAGAATGAGTTTTTCAAGAACCAAATTATTAATCCACAAATCTGACATGAATGAAGCAAAGGAAAAAAAAAAAAAAAACTCAAAATACTCAAAATTTAAAATCTAATCTATAGAAGAAAATAAAGAAAAAAAAATGATTTCTCCTAATAATTTTTTTAAATATATTTATAAAATCTAAATGGTTCTTGACGTAGAATGGTTGAAGGAAGGAGAAAGCAATTTCTTTAACTTTTTAATCACAATGACATGTAAAAATAATATTGACGGCATTATATGATAGGAAGGGTCTACCTAATAATCTCCTTGAACCTTATTTAATATGTTTACGCCCGACTTCAAAATGATTTCTTCCATTTCACCCTGTCCCAATATAAAATTGTACAAAACATTTTATTTATGTTAATTTTTTATAAAATTAAATTAAATGTATTTATAAAATCTTATAAATACTACATAACAATGACTTTATTTTTAAATGTTAATTAATATTATTATAAAAATATTTTTATCTTTTCATATTTTATATAGTTTTTAAATAAAACAACTAAAAAAAAATTATTTGGGAATCAAACACAAGACTAACAAATTCATATAGAAATCTCTTATTACTCAATCAATAATCATTTGATGAAATGATTTTGTAAATAAATTTTATAATATAAAATATTTTCGCCCATCCGATCAAATCAAATAAAATTAAAAAGGCTTAACTCACAAATTGGTATCTAAATTTTTTTTTTTGTCGCAAGTGGTACCAAAACTACCTTTTCTCCAAGTTGGTACTTCGGTTAGTCAAACCATTAAGTCTATTTAAAAAAAAAAAACTTAACCCATAAATTGGTACCTAAACTATTCTTTTTTTTTTCCATTTTGGTGCCTAAACATTTTTTTTGGTTACAAGTGGTACCTAAACTACTTATTTTTCCCAAGTTGGTACCTTTGTTAGTTCAATCATTAATTAAGTCATTATGTCTATTTTTTAAAAAGCCAATTAAAAATTGACATGCGGCAGAAAAAGATAAAAAAAAATATTATTTTCTCTTATATATATTCTTTCTTTAGAATTGGATTGATAGCTGAACCAGTCCGCCCACCAGTTCTCGATTTGATCAGTTCTCTCAAATAATTTATTAAAAATTAATAAAAAGAGAAAAGAGAAAATTGGATAAAATTTTATATTAGTTTGCGGGTCAACCGGTTCAATCCCTATCTCTAGGCTAGTAACCCAATCGGTTCCCAATTCAGCCAATCTGGTTATGAAAACATCGATTTTGATTGGTGAAATAACTAATGTGATCTCATCAGATCGAGCAAACAAGTGGTAAAGTTCAAAAATAGAATTAATTACTAACATCTCGATCTCAGGAGGATGAATTTCGAGTATTACTGGTATTGCCATACACTATAAAAGACGAAGGAAAAAGAGTAAATAGAAAAAATAAAGAGAGATAATATAAAAGACAAAAGGAAAATAAAATATTTAAAAGTTTATAGTACTGATTAGATTTTTTTTTTTTTTTAGGACGAATGTAACATTTTTGTGTAAAATGAGTAATAGAAAAATAGTTTAGGTTAGAAGAGAAGACAAGGGGCAAGCATGGTCATGGCCCCACTAAAATGGTAAATTTGTTATAAAGACCCTTTAAATTTTGCCAAATCATAGGTTAGTATAATGATAAAATTATACTTTGTCCCTCAAAAAATTTATTACCCTCAAAAAATTTATTATTCATTTTTGGTCCCCTAAAGTAATTTTCTAACTTCATCCTTGGTTGAGGTAGCACATGTGACAAAAAAATTATTAGGTGCTAAAATGAAAAAAGAAATGTTTAGATACCAAATTATAGGTTAAGCCTTTTTAAAGTAGTTTTAACGGTTTAACTAACGGATGTACCAATTTTGGGGGGGGGGGGAAGTAATTTAGGTATCATTTGTGACAAAAAAAAAATTAAGGATCTGTTTGTTTTACTAAAAATAATTTTTGAAAAATGATTTTTGGAAAATGACTTACTTTTCTGGAAAAGCTAATATTTTCTGGTGTTTGGATAAATCTGTGTAAAATATTTTCTGTTGTTTGATAGATTTCCTGAAAATATTTCATAAAAGTTGTTTTCAATGAAACAAACATACATTTGAGATTTATGATAAAGAATTTAAAAGAAGTGGTGAATTGATTACAATGTGATGTTAAGGTGAAATTATAGTAAATAATGAATCTTCATGATGTTAAGGATTAAATTGCAAACTTTGTGAATTTTATAATTAAAACAAGAGAAGTGATATACATGAAAATCTGTCATGTGAAATAGGATATTATAATGAGTTATTTGATTAAAGTTCTTATATGGTGAAAAATAAATTACACGGTAATAGGGACTAAATTGAAAAATAGACAAAAGCTTAAGTGTGAAACAATTTAATATTTGAATAAGAAAATTATGATTAAATTGAAAAGTTATAAAAATTTATAAAAAAAATATTTGATAAGTGAAGAATATAGTAGAGAATGTAATATCCTCATACTTTAACCTGATGTTCAGGTTGGATATGGAGGTGCTAGAGTAAATAAAGTCTTATCAATTTGAAAAATGACTAACGAAAAAAAAATTGATATAACATTTTATAGGAATAATGAAAACCTTCTACATTGTTACATGAAACAAATGTTAAAATATTGAAAATATTTAGCGTTGGCATTGAAACAAGCGGAAAAAGTAAAAAGAAATAGAGAAACCCGACCCTGACAAAGTAGCTTCATTCTTAGGGTATGGATTTTTTTATAGAACATAATTTTGGTTGCAATCAATTTCACTTAGGCGAAGTATTGTATATATATATGTTACAAGTATTGTAGAAAAAATTGAAGTCATAAATTTTGGAGACATCCAAATTATAAATACATTTTTGGGTACAACACCTAGCTGCACTCCTAACTTCATCCCTGCTTAACTAGATTCGGAACGATGGAATTTAACTTTTTATTTAAAATTAGAATTACATTAAATTTCAACCTGAGGCATTGGATTCTGCAACTCAAGACACAGGTTTGGTTCTTGCAAATGCACTTTACTACAAAGATACATTGGCTAAACCGTTTGACACATCAAACACTGAAACTACACCTTTTCACCTTCTTAATGCTCAAAGTCTGCAATCTGAGTGTCACCATTACAGATCCTTTAATGGCTATACAATTGTCAAATCCCCATATAACAATGGTTTAAGATTCTATGAGCTAAGCTGTAAACAAAAATATTGTTTCTTAGGATGAAAAAAAGATTATATATAAAAGCACGTCCAAAATTGTAACGTAAATCCTGGAGTTGAATACTCCAGGATTGAATTTATTATACTACAATCATTGTGTCACAGGGATTGTTATTGGGAATTGGCGCTATAAAACAAATTACATTACTATATTATTGGAGAATTATACATGGAGGAATGCTACTATATGTATTTAATCAAGGAGAAGATTTCGATGGGGGCACACCTGGGAAGGGGGGTACAGGAAGGAAAGGGAATGGTGGAAGAGGAAATGGGAAGTCTGGTGGTGGAGACGGGGACGATGGTGGAGGAGTTAGTCCTGGAACCGGCGGCAAGGATGGTGTTGCAGGTGCTGGAGGAGGCTGCAATGGGTCTGGAACTAGTGGAGCTGGTGGAGGCTGCAATGGGTTTGGAACTAGTGGAGCTGGTGGCGGCTGAAATGGGTTTGGAGGGAGCACTGGGGGTGGCAGAAGCGGGTTTGGAGGAAGAATGGGCGGCGGCAGAAGTGGGTTTGGAGGAAGAATGGGCGGCGGAAGAAGCTGGTTGGGATGAACACTTGGTTTTTGGCTGCATAAGGTTGGTTGTTTGAATGGCTTGAAGGTGAAAAACCCAGCTGAGAAAACATGGGTTCCTTGCTTCCTTGACTTGAGATGGAGTGAAGAGGAAGTAGCAGATGAGGCCACTGCACAATATGGCTCACTGCTTTTAATCAGTTTAACTTCACATCCCTCGATTTTCTTCACATGTTTGCTCACTGAAAAAGGCAAATGAACCTTGAATTCCCCATGCCTATTGGTTTTCACTTGTTGCCTAAAGCTTGCCCTTGAGCTCTTCCCATCTTTGCATTCCACTGCAACAGTTGCACCTGCAGGAAAAAAAAAAAAGAAAAACTTGTATCAACTGAGAAAAGAGAAGATGGAGTTTGGGATTCAATTTAAAACCTGAAATGAAATGGGTTGGCCTTGAGAAGTCCGACTGGAAACATGTATCACAGTACACAGTTCCAACAACAACAGCAGATTGGTGTTGCTGATATCCATGGCTACCCTCTGAGTAACCATTAAAAATGATGAAACAAAGCAGCAATATAAAGAAAAACCCAGACATTATTTCAAACTCTGTTATCCTTACTGGAACAGCTCTCAATAAGGATATGCTGTTTATAACTTTATATACTGTTGTTGTTTAACCTTTATGTGTGATTCATGCAAAAACCAGCCAACTGCATTAAGTTGAAGCCGTGAATATAGGTTTATTTCCCACAATCAAACAGCTCAAAAGGGTAATTTGCAGATGTGTGAATTGAAAGCTCTCCTAGAACCAAAACAAAAGTAACATTCCTTTTAACACGGTTGATTTTGTTCCTTTGTTGCAGTGGTAGTAGTAAAACTTTTTTTTCACCTTTTTTGTAATTTGGTCCCCCTTTTGGTTCACGAGACCCTTTAGAGTAGCCACAATACAAGTCCATGTGTCTCTCCCAAATGCCATTTCTGTCAACTTGAAAAGGACATTGTGATTTTGCTCTTCAAATTCCAACAGAACCGCCAACATGCTATGCTGTCGTAGGCCGTGTAGCTCTTACTTTCATAATCTATCTCGGTAAATCGTGTATTATTTCCATGTCATAAATTATATCTAAAGTTAAGGAATATAGTTCACAACTTTGCGGTGCACTCAGAGACATCCTCTGAGGAAAAGAAGAAAAAAACTACTTTGAGTTCAATTTTCGATGAGATAATCATTAATTCATTTACGTACGAAACTAAGTTCTTGGAATTGGCCGACAAAGCGGTTAAATCTTTTAGATGAATGATGCAATTAATCAATTAAACTCTTACAAAAGAATAAAAAATATTATACAATAATTAAACGTTAAGCTCTATAAATAAATTAACCAATGACTATTTAAAAAAAAGTTTTAATAAGGTCAGTTTTATTGATTAGATTTTTTCTTAAACGAACTCACATAATCTTTTTAATATGCATCAAAACAATATTTTCAGTCAAGAAAGATGCATTAAAATACCTCTTATCCCTCTATTTCCATATTACATACAAATATATATTCCAAACAAGTTTGAGTGAAGTAATTTTAATATCGCTCAATTTAACTCTCGCTTCCAAATTTTCATAGTCTTATAAATAGAGCAAAGTTATAAAACTAATTGTCACACTTTTCTTAAAAAGCTACACTAAAAAAGTGACTAAATCTTAATAAAATACAACATTAATATAATCAAAGGTGAAACTGAAATAATAATAAAAATTGATTCAGAAAATTTTATATAAATAGAGAAATTATAAATCAATGGTAGGGTGATTGACGTTTTACTATTCCAAAAGAATCACTATGCTGGTGGCTATAATTATTTTACTTTTAATGAGTGACATATAATAAAGACAATTCAAGTAACGTATTTGAAGTTCACGGGTGTAAAGAAAGTTGGAGTAGTTATTAAATAAAGGTTGTCATTATCTTGTTGGATTTTTTATATGGGCGGGATAAAAATCCAATATGTGTTCCACATTTTTATCTTATCATCAGTCGACATTCTCACCCTCACACTTATAGGAATTCAAGAAAAAAGAAATCATTCAGTAGTTAAATATATTAAAAAAATCAATTATAACATTTTTATCTACTTTTTGAATTTTATTTTCATTCAAATCACTTTAAAAATATTCTAAATTTATGTTAAAAACTTAAACCATTTAAAAAAATTTTAAAAATATTAAATTCGCAATATTTTTGTAATTAAAACATTATACACAAATTAACTATTATTAACTTTTTTCCAAGAAGTATTAATTATGATCACAAAAAATGTAACTAGTTAAACGAATTTGTAGATGTTAAATTCAATATATATAGTAAAATTCTTTTATTTATTTAAAAATATTAAAATCTAATATTTATGAAAAATGGATTTAAATATTTTTTAAATCGATTTAAATACTATTAAAATGAAAAAAAATTAAAAATAGAATTTATAAACAATTTTAAAAAATATCGTAACAAATTTTAAAATAACAAACATTGTCACATCCAAAAAAATGGGTTAGTAGAATCAGGGTTTATGAAACTCAGAGTGATCACGCCCCGATTTATAAGGTTATCATTGTGCATTTGTTAAATAAGAAAGTTATTGGTTTAATGGTTAGGTTTTAGTAAATTTATCCTTGAAATCCAAGTTCAAATTTCTTCCATTGCATCAATTTTATTTTGTACAATTTTGCTCCAAACCCTAGCAAGTGTCATGCCTTATTTTAAGAAAAAATGTTATAAGAATTTAAATAAAATTGAGTATCAGGCCTAGTGGTTAAGTAATATAGCTATCCCTAGTGATCTTAGGTTTGAGCTTACTTTCTTCCATTTTATTATTTTTGGCAAACTAGAGTAAAGTCACACCTCAAAATACATATATACGATTAAAAAATAAAATAAGCAAGAAATAATACATAAACTGAATGGTTGGACGTATCCTCCTTAAAAGAAATAATATATACAGTAAAGTCACTTTCTCTTATTTTTTTTTAAATTTTTTAACAAAGGCTTGTTTAAATGTCAGAATTGCAACCCAGAAATTTATATGCGAATAGGTGTCTGAATTAAATAAGAAATGAGCAATAGGTTCAATGGTTAAAGCGCCAGAGCCCTTCCCACAAGACCCAAGTTTGAGCCCTCCTTTTTCTTTTTAATTTCGTAAATTTTTGGAAAAAATGCCTCAATATATATATACACGATTAAGTGCCTAAAATAAGTAAGAAATGAGCTACAAGCTCAATGGTTAAACGTACCCCTTCCTAAAGGTCCAAGGTTTGAATTCCTCCCCTTTCATTATTTTTAATTTTTCGGCAAACCCTTAATTCCAACCTTAATTGCTGCCCTTTTGTTCCAAATTTGGGTAAATTGTAACCTCCCCAACCCAGCCTAGACGTTAGACCTGAATTTGGGAGATTACATAAGCCACCGAGATGGCCTAACATGGTTACCGGAGTTTTTGAAAACAGTCGTCTTTAAAACATTTGTTTGATTTAGTGGAAAACTTAGTTAATTTCCAAATAATTTATTACTTGAAATCATGATTACATTTTAGCAGCGGAAAAGTGATAACTATTTGTTTTTAATAAAAACTAGGGTTCATGCATAATTAATTAATTATCATAAGTTGAAAACTTAAATTAAATGTCATGTAAAATAAAGCAAACCTAAAACCTAATTCCCATGCCACAGTTCAAAATAAAGTATTATAGTCCTCGAATAGTAAAATAAATTAAAATAATAAGCCTTAATAAATCAAAATTAAAATAGATTGAGCCGAAACCCTCCGAATGCCACGTCCGCATCCTAACCTCGTGGGTTATTTGTAAGGATGAAATTTAAGGGGGAGTGAGCTATGTCACTCAGTGTGAGTCCATTTACTAGGAAATCAATGCAAACAATTGGAAATGTATAAATACAATAATCATGTATGTTATTCATAATTCATGCAGTGATGTATAAATATGATACCAATTTTATCCAGTAAGGCATGTATACTAATATGTTTCATATTTTTAAGGACTTAATTGCACAAAATTAAACATTAAAATAGTTCGGATTTCAATCAGGGACTAATCTAAACAAATCTTAAAAACTTAGGTTTTAATCAGAATTGGAATGTTCTTATCGAATCTTGGCAATATTAGAGACGAAATTTGACGGCATTATGCTAAACCGATAAGAAGAACGATCGAACAAAGATCGTTTTCAGATTGCAGATCAAAATAAAATTTTCAGCAATGAAAGGAAAATATTTGCAAAGGAGAAGATGAAAAAGAAAAAGGGAAGAAAAAGGGAAAAAAAAGTAAAATTTTAGTTCAATTAGAAAAGACACTAGAGTTCTATTTTGATTTGGAAAAGATATTAAATACCTAGGTTTTTTTTTAAAAAATTTGAGGGGTTGTTTGGGTAATTAGCTCATCTTGCCGAAACTAGAAAAGATAAATGGAAATAAAGAAGTGTTTGGCGTGGCTCGAACTTGGGAAATAAGAGGGAGTAAATGCTTAACCATTTAAGCTGCTACCTACTTTTGACATATTTTTACTCCATATAAATATATTCTAAGGGGATTTTCATTCTAGTTTGCTGAAAAATTAAAACAAAGAAATAGAAGATGAGTGGATTAAACCTAAGATCTCTGGGGAGTGTTCTAAGATTTTAACCATTAAGACTAAGACTCATTTCTTGGTTGATTATTACTTCTAGCACTATATATTTTGGGGTGTTACAGTTCTCCTCTCCTTATATAAATTTCATTCTCGAAATTTACCTGGTTTGAATAGATGAGGGATACTATTGATGGAATGTGTCTTTTGGTTCCCATATAGCCTCTTCCATGCTATGGTTCTGCCACAATACTTTCACAAGAGAGATCTGTTTCCTTTTCAGAACATTTACGTCACGATCTAGAATTTGAATGGGTTCTTCCTTAAAGGACAAATCCAGTTTCACATTAATCTTCTCAATTGAAACAATATGGGAAGGAACGGATCGGTACTGTTTCAACTTGTAGACATGAAAAATGTCGTGGATTCAATCCAGTTTGGGAGGTAATTCTAATTGATAAGCAACTGAACCGATTCTCTTAAGGATTCGGTAGGGTCCTATGAATCTCAAAGTTAACTTACCCTTTCGATCGAACCTTAACACCTTTCGCCAAAGGGACACTTTCAGGAAGGCTTGACCGCCGACATTGTATTCAATGTCCTACCTTTTTAAGTCTACATACGAATTCTATCTGTCGAAAGCCGCTTTCATTCTATCCTGAATCAACCTTATTTTCCCTTCAAATTCTTGTACCAACTTGGGACACAAAATTTTTCTTTCACCTAGTTTGGTCCAACACAAAAGTGTTTGACATTTACGTCCATATAGAGCTTCATAAGGTGCCATTTGGATGCTCGATTGGAAGCTATTGTTATGGGAAAATTTAGCTAAGGATAAATGTTCTTCCCAACTATCTCGAAATTCGATAATACAACCTCTTAACATGTCTTCCAATATTTGGATAACTCATTCAAACTGCCTGTCAGATTGTTGATGGAAGGCAGTGCTAAAATCCAAAAAAGTACCTAACGACTCTTACAACTTTTTTCTAGAATCAATATGTAAATCGAGGATCTCGATATGAAATAATCGATATGGGCATCCCATGCCACCTCATAATCTCTAAAATGTATAACTTAGCTAGCTTCTGTAATGAATAATCCTTACGGACAAGTAAGAAGTGTGCTGACTTTGTTAATCGGTCTACTATTACCCAAATTGAATCTTTTTTAGTGGGTGTTAAGGGTAACCCACTAACAAAGTCCATCATTATTCTTTCCCACTTCCACTGTGGTATTTTGATGGGTTGAAGCAATCTAGAAGGGAATTAGTTTTCAACTTTCACTTATTAACATGTTAGGCATTTAGCTAAAAATTCAGTCACATCTTGTTTTAGCCCAGGTCACTAGTATAGCTCCTTTACATCCTGATATATCTTGTTTCCTTTAGGATGCATGGCATAAGGGCTAGCATGTGCTTCTCGAAGTATGGTTTGCCTTAATTCATTATCATTCGGCACACAAAACCTCCCTCGAAAGCACAAGCTGTCATCATCACTAAACCCAAAATCTTTTGTTTTTCCCTCATCCACTTATTTAATTCGAGGTAACAAGGATATTTAAAGGTTGTTTAGTTTTGATTTCATTTTCTAGGGTGGGTTTCACTTGTAGTCCAGCTAACAAGCCCCCATCATTTACTAAATTCAACCTAGCAAACATCGCCCTCAAATCAGTCATATATTTTCTGCTTAGGGCGTCTGCTACTACATTGGCTTTCCCGATGTGGTATTCAATTATACAGTCATAATTTTTTAACGGCTCCAACCACCTCCGTTGCTTAAGGTTCAATTCTTTTTGGGTGAGAAGGTATTTAAGGCTCTTATAATCAGTATAAATGTTACACTTATCCCCATACAAGTAATGTCTCCAAATTTTCAGTGCAAAAACTACTACAACCAACTCTAAGTCATAAGTCAGGTAGTTGCACTCTTGCTGCTTCAATTGCCTTAACGCATAAGTAAGTATTTTACTACCTTACATCAGAACACAACCAAGGCTGGTATAAGATGCATTATTGTACACCACATATTCTTTCCTCGATTCGAGCTGAATCAACATGGGAGCTTGGGTTAACACCAATTTAAGCTTTTCAAAGCTAGATTGTTGCTCATCCATCAACTTAAATGGAACATCCTTTCTCAACAACTTAGTTATGGGTGCGACTATTAAGGAAAAGCCTTTAAAAAAAATCTACGGTAATTCTCAACCAAAACTAGAAAACTATGGATTTCATAAACATTTTTGGGTTGTTTCCGTTCAAGGATTGCTTCTATCTTCTTTGGATCTACTCGAATACCCTCTGTGAATACCACATGACCCAGAATGATAACCTCCTTAAACCAGAATTCACATTTACTTAACTTCGTGTACAACTTCTTCTCTTGGAGGATTTGTAAAACCTTCCTAAGGTATTCATCATGTTTGATTTTAATTTTGGAATAAACTAAGATATCATCAATAAACACCACAACAAACTGATCAAAAAAGTGTTGGAATACTCGGTTCATTAAGTCAATGAAGGTGACAAGAGCAATGGTTAAACCGAATGGCATTACAAGGATTTCTTAGTGGCCATATCGGGTTCTAAAAGCAATTTTGGGTACATCTATCTCCTTCACCTTAAGTTGATAATGCCCCAACCTTAGATCTATTTTGGAAAATGCAGTTGCACCTCTATATTGGTCGAATAGATTGTCGATCCTAGGTAAAGGACTTGTTTAGCTGCCGATAATATATGCAAAGCCTTAGGGAACTATCTTTTTTTTATGAATAGGACTGGAGCTCCCTACGGAAAAACGTTGGATCTAATAAACCCATGATCTAAAAGTTCCTGAAGTTTGATTTTGAACTCTTGTAACTCATTTGGTGCAATACGGTAGGGAGCAATAGACACTAGAGTAGTTTCTGCCAACAATTCAATCTCATATTCCACCTCACAATCTGGAGGTAAACCTGACAACTCCTCGGGAAACATATCTAGAAATTCCCTAACAGTTCAGTTGCTATCTAAGGTGGTACTATCGGCATTCCTATCCATCACATAAGCTATTTATGCTTAACACCCTCTTACAAACTAACTTCTCAGCTATCATAGTAGAAATTACATTAGACAGATAGTCCCGAAGATCCCTAACCATATAATTTCTCCCCTCTTGGTTGTTTTCAAGGTAACCTGCTTAGAGACACAATCTAGGCTAACTTAGTGTTCTACTAACCAATCCATACCTAGAATCAAATCGAACTCCCCAAAAGGTAACTCTATAAGATCTGCAGAAAACATTACCCCTTGAACCTCCAACGAACATCTCTTATAGATTTTATTTACAATAACAGATTGTCCTAAGAGGCTTACTACAGTTACACCAGTAATGGTTCCCTATACCCCAACACCCCATTTTTGTGACATTTTACAAGAAACATAAGAGTGGGTGGATCCTAAATCAATTAGGGCAAAGTATGAGACAAAATTAATGGTAAAGATACCTGCAATATCATTGGATGTATCTCTTTCCTCATGTCCCCTATCGGTATAAGAAAGGGTAGGTGGTCTAACCTTAGTTCAGTATAAATCGGTAGCTACATTGTTCGTGACTCGATTCTTCCCACGACCCCTCAGAGGTAATTGGCCCGCACTCTTATTTTGGGCCTAATTTTGGGTTGGAACTTGTGTCTTCTTGATTCGTCAAAGAAATTCATTTTCCATATGCTTCATCAACCCATATTTAAACCCACATTTAAAGCAAGCACCCAGTTTCTTCCAAAATTCGCCCGAGTCTCACTTCTCACAATGCTTACAAGAGTTGGGCTAATCCCTAGTTTTATTCACCACAACCCTTTGCTACGATCTACCCTCTCTAGTTCATTTTGCAGTGCAAGAGTTCGAATTAGTGGAACCAAAATCTCTTTTAGATAGGACCCTACTTTTCTCCCGTTGCTCATGATTTATCTGCTTGATTTCTTCAATGATTTTAGCTTTCCCCAATCGGGTCTTAAACACCCATTCTGAGTGTGGAGCAACTTGTATCTTAAGGTCAAATTATAACCCGTTTTCAAATCATACACATTTATCTTACTCCGTGGCAACCATATCCTGAGCATATAGGTTGAGCCTTAGGAATTCGGCCTCATAGCTTGCCACAGATTTGTCTCATTATTTTAACTCGATAAACTCTAGCCTACGGGCTTCTACATACCTCGTGCCCATATACTTCTTTTGGAAGGCCTCTTGGAAATACTACCAGGTGATCCGTTCAGCCTATGTACCCCTTACCATAGACTGATGTACCCCTTACCATAGACTGCCACCAACAATGGGCCTCCTCCCTAAGTAAGGACACAGTGCCCTTTAGCTTCTGCTTCGGAGTACAGTCTAAGTCCTCTAGAATCCTCTCTTTTATCTCCATCTAATACTCAACTATACTGGGACTAATACAAGCAATGCCTTTGAATATTTCTGCCCCATTTGATTGGAGTCTCTCTGCAATAGATTTGCGCTCCCTAATCCAATTTAGGCTCTAGCAACCCTTTATAACACTCTCAAGATTTCCTGCGTCACAGCTTCATCGTCGTTCTCATATCCTTTGCCACCATTGGTGGTAGAGTTCTCAACATACTCATCTTCAAAAATCGGGTTTTCACCTTGAAAGGTGGGCGGCTTTACAAGTGCAACCTTATGCGGCCTACCCCTACCACGTCTACCTTGAATGTTCATAGTGTTTCCGAAAATTTAAGTTCTAAGGTATATCTACAGTTCCACACAAGAGTTCAATCATTAGTCTTTATTCATAACATAAATTTTATTGTATATCTAAAGTTTTAACAATAGCTAAAGTAAGACCAACACCGAAGTCTCGGATTTTAATTTCTTGAAGAAAATCAATTTTCCAAAAATTTATGGCATTGTTTTTTTCCCAAAATACCCCTTTGATGTATGCATGGACGTTTATTCAAATTTCTACGATCTAAGTTTAGAAAACTTAGGCTCTGATACCACCAAATGTAACCTCTTCAACCCTTCCTATATGTTAGACCCGAATTCGAAAGATTACATCAGCCACCGAGATGGCCTAGCAGAGTTATCAAAGTTCTTTAAAATGGTTGTCTTTAAAATATTTGTTTGATTTAGTAGAAAACTTAGTTACTTTCCAAATAATTTATTACCTGAAATCTTAATTACATTTTAGCAGCGAAAAAGTGATAACTATTTGTTTTTAATAAAAATCGAGATTCATGCATAATTAATTAATAATCATAATTTGAAAACTTAAATTAAATGTCATGTAAAATAAAGCAAACCTAAAACCTAATTCCCGTGCCACAGTTCAAAATAAAGTATTATAGTCCTTGAATAGTAAAATAAATTAAAATTATAAGCCTTAATAAATCAAAAATAAAATAGACTGAGCCGAGACCCTCCGAATGTCATGTCCACGTCCTCACCTGGTGGGTTATCTATAAGGATGAAAATTTAAGGGGGAGTGAGCTATGACGCTCAGTGTAAGTCCATTTATCAGGAAATCAGTGCAAACAGTTGGTAAGACACATTAAATAATGTACCATAAAATAATCATAATCTTACAACAACTCGATATATCAATTTTTCAATTCAACAATCATAAATAAATAGAAAGTATCAATAATGGTTTTCAAAATAACCAATTTTCATATTTGCCCACAATATATGTATATATGAACACAGATATATATATCATAACAAAATTTCTAGATTTATTTGCACATGGTTTATAAGATGCTACACAGTCTCGATTTTTAGAAGATTAGATCCTACCCCACCGCTACACACCACAATGGGAGTTCCTCTGAACTCTCTTCTCCAACACACAGAGATGTGGATAAACCACTACTGATTTGTAAATAATAACTCCTATTTGGCTGTGAACACGCAACAAGTCCCCACGGATGGAATCTGCCTTTGACTGTGGATTCAGCAAAAAGTTCTACAGATGAAACTTGCTTTTAACTGTAGATTTTACAGCATAACCTGTAGTTGGAATCTACCTTTGGTTGTGGATACATAACAGTACTTGCAGATGGAATCTTCCTTTGGTTATGGGTACACAACAAGATAAATAAATGTAGAAAAACTGCTAGACTCTAATCACATTGTCTCAACCCATACAATGCAATAAGGTATATTTAATAAGATCACATATGATAGCATTAATGTACTAACATATGGAAAATCAATAGCAAAAATCATGCTTTTCATGTATTCGGATTAAGAGTAACATAGGGCATGTTGTTCATACGGTAGAAAATGTATAGATACAATAGTCATGTATGTTATTCATCATTCATGCAGTGATATATAAATATGATATCAATTTTATCCAGTAAGGCATGTATGCTAATAAGTTTCATATTTCTAGGGACTTAATTGCACAAAATTAAACATTAAAATAGTTCGGGATTCAATCAGGGACTAATATAAACAAATCTTAAAAATCTAAGTCAAAACTATAAATTATGAGTTACAGAGGACAAGACACACGGTCGTGTGAACAAACCATATGAGAAGCCCTGGACCGTGTGGATGGGGTACATGACCATATGGCTAGGCCGTGTGATAGGTTGTAGCCGTGTGGCATTCGTAAAATCAACCTACAGGGGAGACACAAACGTGTTATAGGCTGTGTGTGATTCAAACTCCTAGGGTTTCAGAGTGGACATGGTCGTGTGAGGGGCTCGCGTGGTCAACACGAGTGCCCACACACCCGTGTGGCTCTATTCTAGGCTTGTTTTTGCTCCAATTTACTCATAAAAGAACGCACACCTGTCATCGAAGTCTCAAGCGATGATCCTCATGTCCAAATTTGATCCAAGATACCTACAATGAGTCTTTCAACCAAAAAATACGCAAGAATTTATAATGGTTTTCAAGAATAGTCAAGATCTCAGGAGTTATCAACAAGATTCGTAAAAGATCATTTAATTAATCTTGCAATTAACATTAACAAGAATTCTACAGGCATTTTGAGATTTACACGTTAAAATTGAAATGTTGTTACCAATTTTTTGCAACATTAGAGACGAGATCTGATGGCGTTACGCAAAACCGATAAAAAGAACGATTGAACAGAGATCGATTTCGAATCCGGGCAAAATTAACCCATCTTGCCAAAATTAGAAAAGAAAAATGGAAATAGAGAGGTGTTTGGCATGGTTCAAACTTGAGAAATAATGGGGAGTAAATGCTTAACCATTTGCGTTATTGCCCACTCTTGACATGCTTTTACTCCATTTAATATTTATTCTAAGGGGATTTTCATTCTAGTTTGCTGAAAATTTAAAACAAAGAAATGGGAAAGGAGTGGATTGAACCTAGGATCTCTAGGGCTAAGCTTTTAGCCATTAAAACTAAGGCTCATTTCTTGGTTAATTATTACTTTTAACACTATATATTTTGGGTTGTTACATAAATTGAATATGGCACCCCTAGGGTTTACAAACCCTAGGAATTTAACCAGTTTTTTCCTAATTGGAATTCATATCTTGCCCTTCCTCAAAATTCCAATAGAACTAGAATTTCATCATCTTTTTCTCTTCTTTTCCTAATTAAATTTTCATATTGCTCCTTTTCAAATCCTAATAGAATTTGCTCTCCATCTTTCTATTTCTTCTCTTTTTCTTTTCTTTCCCTTTTCTTTACATAATATTTTCATCCTAATTATTGTTGATTAATTTGGCTTTCCCGAATCAAATCATCCCCCGTTCAATCATTTTTCTATCAGTTTTGTAATTTCCATCAATAACTTTCGTATCATTGCCAAGAAATAGTAAGTACACCTCGTTTCGATAATTAGATCTTGTATTTTTGTAATATTACTATTCGATGCCAATCTTTTGTTTAATTAATCAATCTTTTACGGTTCTTGCCAACTCTTTGGTAATCTTGTTGAAATCTTGACACAAATTGTTAATTCGTGTGTAAATGTCATTTGAAGGACCAGATTTAGGTTAATCAAATAAGATTTAATCGTAAGGAATATCGACAGGACCCCCAGTGAAAGGTGTATGTTCTTTTACAAGTGAATAGAGGCAAACTGTGTGTAGGATTAGGGCCACCACATGGCCATGTGCCTCTGTAAACCCTAGGTTAGTTCGTGAACTATATAGCCACAACTCTTCCACATGGCCTGCCACACAGCTGTGTCTCCCCTGTAGGGTAATTTTTACGTTTGCCACACCGCCACAGTCTATAAAATGTCCTAGCCACACCGTCATGTAACCTTTTCACATAGCTTATAGCTTCTCACACGGCCTAGCCACATGATAATGTGACCCTTGTTTTACAGTTTTGCCTCAAAATTTGTGAATTATTCTGTTTAGTCCTTGTGTAGTCCCTATACTATTTTTAGAGTTTTATCTCACTCAAATGAATCCCTGATAATATCTACATTGGAACCCATGATCTTAAGTAGTTTAGGTTTAAAATTTTAAATAAACATTTATCCATTTGAATAATTATTTCAATAATTTGAATTGATAGATTAAAATATCAATAATTTGAATTGTTGGATAATTTTTTAAACATAAATATTTTATATTTAAATTAAATCTTATTTACATGAAGTGGCGAATTTAGGGAGCTGATAAGTGCTCCGGCCCACCCTAAAATGTAAAATTGTTATTTGGTCCATAGAGATTTTTTTTAAATATTTTAAATTAGTAAAGGTAAAATTACACTTTAGCCCCCTAAAATTATAAAAATTCAATTTAATCCTTTAAAAATTATAAAAAGTATAAAGATATAGGGTATAAAAAATTAAAATTTCATCCGACCCCCTTAAAAAATTGTTCTAGCCTTGCCCCTGTTTACATGCATGGATATTATCCCAACAACAAAAATATCATCAATATACTTTTTTTTAAAAAAATTTATCTCAATAATTTTTCTATGAGATAAAATAAAAAATAATTCGAGAACTAAAAGAAAAAAAAAAGTGAAAGAAAATGGATAGTTGAATGAGTTGTAATGGGGGAGGATTGTGGACCTTGCATTATTCATCTGAAAAAGGAAAGGGTTTTGAGGGTAAAAATCCAAAAAATACCAAAAAAAATCAAAAATTACCGGAAAGGATAGGGTTTAAAAATATTGACCGGAAAGGGTAATTTCCCCCAAAAACGCGTCCCCGTCAGCGCGTTTTTGAGGAAAAAAAGAACTAAAGCGCGTCCCTCGGAAAGCTTTTGCTACGTCAAAAAACGCGTCCACGGGGCACGCTTTTGGCGACGTGGCCAAAAGCACTTCTACGTGGCGCTTTAGCCCTTTTTTAAAAAAAACTATGCTCGAATATTTTAAAATTTACGAGAATAAACCTTTATAAAGGCTCAAAGTGACAACACCATTTTTTTTAAGGTGTCATCAATTAATAAAAAATATAACTTACAAAGGAAATCTTTATATAGACCCAAAGTCTCATTTCCATATTTTCTTGAGTAAAGTGGGATATGTATGTGTATTTATAGACTCATGAATAGTTTTGTAGCTTGTTCTAAACAATGTGGGATTCTTTCATCTTTTAACTAACAACATGCCATCCCACATTGTTCCTTGTTTTCTTATGTTGTTAGTTAAAAGAGGAAGGAATCCCATATTGTTTAGGAACAAAGTGCAAAACTATTCATGAGTCTATAAATACACATATCTCATATCCCGTTTTACTCAAGAAAACAAGGGAAATGAGACTTTAGGTCTATATAAAGATTTTCTTTGTAAGTTATATTTTTTTATTAATTGATGACACCTTAAAAAAAATAGTGTTGTCACTTTGAGCCTTTATAAAGGTTTATTCTCGTAAATTTTTAAAATGTTCGAGAATAGTTTTTTTTTTTGGGGCTAAAGCGCGTCCCCTGGAGCGCTTTAGGTCGTTTTCCACCAAAAACGCTGCTTGTGGGGACGCTGCTTTTGGGAAAATGCCCTTTCCGGTCAATATTTTTGAACCATGTCCTTTCCGGTAATTTTTAATTTTTTTTGGTATTTTCTGGATTTTTACCCGGGTTTTGAGAAGCTTAATAAAAAGAAGGTATTTATATAGGTTTTATAAAAGATAATGGTTTTATTTTGCGTTTTAAGTCCTAATAATATTTTTTGTTTAGTTTAAAATTTTCCAATTTAGTGTCTTATCATAATTTTATATTTATTCATTTGAGGCCGTAAATTCAATCTTGGTCCTTCGTTTTGTTTTAATTCAATCTCTATATGTGATCCTAATTCGTTTTAGTCTTAAATTGTTGTAATTTTTTTATAATGTAGGAACTAATCTATAATTTTATTTTAATTATTTCTATAATATTTTTTGTATTTTATAAATATATTATATGTTTTTTCTTGATTTAGTATAATTGTTTTTTTACTTTTTTTACCAATCTCAATGTATACAATTGTCATAATATTTTTTAATTTTTTTAAATACTAAAATAAAAAATACATTATTAGTTTTTTTGAATTATAATATTAGGTAAACTTTATATGTTAGTTGTATTAGCAAAATTTTGCATATATAAAATTTAGTCAAATTTAAGGAAACGTTGTGCATGTGGTAGTATTAATTATGCACATAAAATTTTATATTCAAAATAGTTAATCCTTCAATAATTTGCATATAATTTTTTATCGATCTTAATGTATGACACATTTTTGTATACATTAGCCAAAGTATTTGTACTATTACAATAAACTGTGCACTATTTTTATATTTTTAATTATTAAATAAAATATAAAATTATTTAAATTGTATATGTTATTTTTTAAATATTAGAAAAATATTATAAATTCAAATTATAATATTACCTATATTTTATATTTTCTTTTCAAAATATTAAATTAAAAATATAATGTTAGATAAACATTGTAAACAGTTTAAACATATATTTTAAAAAAGAACTAAACATTGTAAAAAAAATTAATTTTATTTTAAAATACTATTTAAAAAAGTTTCTACCATACTATAGTTAATAAAATTATTTTTTTTATGATATTTAATTTTTACTATACAGGATATAAAATAAAGTATTTAGTTTTTTTAAAATTTATTTAATTATGCAAATATGTTTTTATTTTTTATTTGTAACACTCCAAACCCGGCCTAGACTTTATGACTGTATTTGGCAATGCCACACGATACTGTTTTTGAAACCTCGTTGTTACGAGGAAAACATTCCATGTTATTATCTTTAGTAAACCTTTGTTAGAACTTAGAAAGTCGTCTTTATTCATTTAAAACATTTGTTTTGAAACATCCATCATTGCAGAAGCTTTAATAAAACAGTCTAGGTGATCATATTTTTAGAAATTACTTTTAACTTTTTGAAAACCGAATTTCCTACGACCAACAGGTATAAATCCATAAAGTAAAATAAATAAATTAAAACCCAAAATTAAAACCAAAGTCTCAGAGGGTCCTTAAATTACAACCCAAATAATCAATAATAATCAAATCATAAATCGTAAATTGAAAATCATAAAGTCCAAAAATTACTGTGGTCACCGCTGAGTCCTCCGTCGCACCGATCCATCTAAGTTCGGGGATTACCTGTGCACATTAAACAAAAAAGGTGAGTTTACGTAAACTTAGTGTGTAATCCCGCAGAAACAAACAAACAATCAATATTCACAGTGCACAGTTGAACAGTCTTGGGCCTAAGCCCTTTTCGGTATCAGTGATAGTTTGGGCCTTAGCCCATCTCAGTACAGTGTCAAAAATGCAGTAGGGCCCTATCCCATCACAGTATCAATAGCAATAACAGTTATGCAGTAGCAAAATCCTACTCAACAAGCCTCTACACACCATCTTCGTCCAACCCTACACTCCATGTGGGGATATAATCAACCCACCCATCCCTACACTCCAAGTAGTACCGAATGCGGCACAACATAAAGAGTTTGCAAACCGAGTATGACAAGAAATTTGGCTTAAAGCCTTTCAGTACACTTCCTCCGAATAACAACTCTCAACCCAATGCAATGCAACACACAATGGATGGCATGTTATTATGCAATTCCAATACATATATTCAGTTTAGATATTAACATGCCCAGTACAAATATCATTCAGTCAATTTCACACATTTAGGGGTCTAAGTAGCGCTTACCGACCCTACAATAAGTTTACAGTCAACTTGGGCGACCCGTGCAACCTTAAAAATATTTTGGTAAAAATGGGCCCACACGCCCGTATGGCCCACACAGCCCAAATTGGCCTTGACCGTGTGATCCATTTTTAAAGTAACCCATGCTAGCTCAATACTCATATATGTTTTCACTATTTACTTATATGTTCATTCAAAGCTGTCTACTTGAGTCATTATCACTAAATTATTTATATCTTGAGCTACAGAATTCCAAATTAAGATCCGCTTGATGTTTTTAAAATTAGGCTCAAATACATTTCTACCATACAATTTTCAGAATTTATAGTTTATTAAATAAGTACAGTAAAATCTTTAAAGTTATCCCTATTCTGCTATTTGAAAACTTCATCCTTTCCTTACTAGAAATTATTATCTCTTAGTACGGAATTTAGATGACGTTTCTGTCTGTTTCAATTGAAAATAGACTCATTAAGGGTTTAAACATATAAATTTAAGCCCCTAATTATTTTTTATAATTTTTGATGATTTTCTTAATTCAGAACAGGGGAACCCGAAATCATTCGGACATTGTCTCACAAAATTTATTATATCTCATGATTTACAATTTCATATTTTATTCAACCTCTAACACAATTCTCACTATTTTTGATGATTTTTCAAAATTAGATTACTGCTGCTGTCCAAAACTATTTTAGTGCAAAATGTTGATTTCCAAGTTTATAACACCCTTATTTCCTTTCTCTACAATTTTTCGCATCATTTTCTCTTATTTCTCGACAGCAAGCAATTTCGACTTTTCGTCGAATCCCATTTTCTACATTTCGGGTACACACCTAGTATCGTTCCTGATGCGTAAGCACTCCTAAGCCTCTAGAACCTAAAAATTGACCAACATATCTCCAGATTAATCACTTAATTCGTTTTTAGTCAACCAATTTCGGAAGGAACTCGACTAAAAACCTAGCAAAACCCTTACCTCACTTGAGTAACCACGACTTTGCACAATCACAGCGTCTATTTAAAACCACCAGCCCCTTGATTAACTCCTAAACACCAAAAAAGAATCCCCCTTTTAGAGATTAACCAAGAACGATTAACAATAGATAAAACTGTTACTTACCGAACACACGCAACCAACGATGAACAACCGAATCAATTGGAAAAAAAAAGAAAGAAACGGAAGGGGAAAAAACTAATGGAATTTTGGCAGCAACTAAGGGAAAAAATCGGCAGAGGGAAAAAAAGAAGCAGAAAACTTCAGAAAAAGTTTGGGGAATTGGAGAGAAAACCGAAACTCTACTCTTTTTTCTAAAATCACTCCCTATTAACCCACTAAAACACAACTACTCAGAATTTTGCCCCAACACAACTCTTAGCTAAATTTGGAGCAAAAATACTGTCTCCATGGCATCATAGAGAATTGAATACAAGACCTCCAACACTCCAATACTCCACTTAACCACCAAACCAGCAGGCCTATTCTAATATAAACTTACCAACAATTAAACTTAAGCCCTTTGCACAAGGTTAAGGCTTTATTATAAAAATACCAAAATTTGCCCAAGTAAGACTTGAACTTGGGACCTCTCACACACACTCAGAACACATAACCACTAAAATAGATAGACATTATGTGTCACACATACACCAAATCAAAAATTAAAATTTTAGGGCGTTACATTTTTTCTACCATACAATATTTAAAATAAAGTATTCAATTACTGTTAAAAACTATTTTAACCAAACTATTTTAAATTAGCATTCTATTTAAGTGTTAAAATGTGTTAATAATTTTTAACAAACATTTGCGGATAAAAAAAACATAACTAATTTTAATTAAAATAGTATTAAATAAAATAATAATAATTACTAATACTTTAATTTTATATTTTATATTGTTCTTAAATAAAATATTTTTTAAATAATAATTTTTATAAAAAAAAATTCCTATTACATTAGTTTAAAAATATCTTTTATATTTTTAAAAAATCATATATTAAATTAAATAAATATTATAATAGTATAATTAAAAAAAATTCTTGCTTAAAATAGTTTTTTAAAATTAGTATATTTTAAAATTAAAACACTTGAAATTATTGTATAATTTTTTTTGGAATTATAAAGATAAACATATATATGTCACTTACTAAGTAAAATGTTAATTATTCAATCAATGTAATTAATTTAAATAAAATTATTTTAACTATGATTTTATTTCTTATTAGCTTGACTTTAATTGTTGTTTAATGCGTACATACATATATTATAAGATTCATTTATGTTTAATCTAAGAAATTATATTACATCATATACATATAATAATTTAATATATTAATTTTATAAAATAATTGAATTAGAAAATATATAAAAAAACATATAAAATGATCTAAATTTGTTTATGACATGAATCATAAAATTAAATTAATACAAAATTTTAAAATGTTTGTAACATCCTGAATTTTTGGACCTATGCGCTTAATGGATGAAAATGAGTAATGAGTTAATTTAACTGTTAGGGGTCCAAATTGGGCTCAGGATGTGGTCAAGGCCTTGGTGAAATTTTTGTTTGGGCACTATAGAGTTTTAAAAGGTGGTATCTGTGTTTAAATTATCAAAATGGGCTTGTGGCCTAGTGGTCAGTGGCGCCACTTAGGGAGCAAGGAGGTGACGCCACAACAAGGGAGATAAGGGCCCAAAATTTAAGTTTCATGGAGCCCAATTCTTTTAATTTAAGTTAGCTAATTTTTGGCATTTGGGTTAGGTGGAGCGGATGGCAACAAGACTCAAAAATAGGAGGATTTATATGAATAGGATAATGTAGATATTATAGTTGATAATATGGAACATAAAAGGAGAAAAGATAGGAGCTATCTGCAAGGCTAGGTGTTGGCCCAAATTCCATCACCTAGAGGAGTAAAGAATTCGGCTACTTCATGGAAAAGGGGTGTCGAATTTTCCCTTTTTAATTAGCCTGATTTTTAGTTATCAGGAAGGGTACTTTCAAGTTTTTGACAGGAGTGCCGAAATTTCTATAAATAGGGGGGATATCTCATTGATTCTGGCATTTAAACCCTAATTTCCTCTTCATTCTTTGTGCCGAAATTCTTAGTCTCTCCCTCTACAATTTCTTTTCTTTAATTTCTTCAAAAGCCAAAACCTCTCCCTTCACTCTCTTTTCCATTCTTTTCCTCTTGTGCCGATTTCTCTAAAAAGCCAAAATCTCCATAGTTTTTCTTATTCATCCCATTGTGAGTTAGTTCTATTCTTCCGGCATTTAAATCTTTTTCTTTGGCATCGCCGAATCTTCTCTCTAGTGCTAGCCGAATCCTCTGTGTTAAGGTAAGTGTCGGCTTCTATTAGTTTCTCACGTTTTATTTCGGTTTTTGAAAGGCAAAAGTCGAAAAGCTAATAGTTTAATGGTTCTATGTTGGGCGGCATTCCGGGATTTGAAGGAAACTTGGTCGTCTAGATCTAAAAGCCGAAAATCATTAGTCTCTAATTTCGGGATTTTAAGGTAAGGAGATTTTCCCTAGATTTTTACTAGATTCGTTCATTGTATACAAGATCTTAACTTTATGATGAGGATTAACGATCATATATTGTGATAGTAGTTCTGACAAGGACTTGTGATGGAATTAAATATGGATCGTGCAAAGGAGAGAATCCTAAGTTTAAGAAACGAGTCAGATTCTGCTGCTCGAGATTGGCCACTTGGTTGTGGACCTTTCCGAACAACACCTTAGGCAGATAAGCGGTGGTGTTGGCTACGGATAAGCGCCAACTTAGAGGTCTCGTTCTAATGGTAATCAGTGTGTAGATCCTTATCACATAAGTTTTATTTTGTATTATACTCACAAAATGAAAAGCCGAAATGAGGTCAGATGAACAATCGTGTGTAGATCACACTAATAATCTGTATGAATATATGTATGTTTATGTTATGGGCTAAAAAGCCGGAAAGTGGTAGTGTGGTAGACAATCGAATGAAACCCAAAAGGGTTAGGCAAGGAATGCTGTGTATGTAATCATAGAACCTCTCTGTGTGTGTATCGATGTGTATGCAAAAGATCAAAACTCTTAGGTAGTAGATTGTTTGATTTTGCATGAATGTATGCATGGGATGGGTTTGTTATGAAAAGGGGAAGAGTATGATTGGTCACATGGTGATCGATGGTAGAAAACCCACCTAATGAAATGTTAGATCACATGGTGATCGGTGGTAGAAAACCCACCTAATGAAATGTTAGGTCACATGGTGATCGGTGGTAGAAAACCCACCTAATGAAATGCTAGATCACATGGTGATCGGTGGTAGAAAACCCACGAAATGAAATGTTAGGTCACTTGGTGATCGGTGGTAGAAAACCCACGTTAAAATTCCTGATTGATAAGGAATAGGCAGTATGACTGTCGATATGGTGTGTAGCGGTTGGCGGGTTGATTGTAGAAATCCCCAGGGTGTGATGGTTGGTACGGGTTGGTGTGTAGAGGATGGAATTCTAGGATGGGTTGGGCTTTGCATCATTTATTATCTGTCATGTGATTATGATTGTTGCCATTGTATATAGGCCAGGGCTCATAATGTGTTTGTGGGCCCAAGCCTTTTATGTGTTTTTGGGATTTACACACTGAGTCTTGGTGACTCACCCTATTATTTTTCCCTAACTTTTCAGATGAGCAGTAGATCGTGGACATGGGAGCCGAGACGAACTCGAGGGGCCATCAAGTTTTTATTTCTATAGATTATTTGTGGCCTTTCCTTTAAGTTTTATTTTGGGAATATTTAGGTAATAAGGCCCCATAGTTTATATTCGCCTAAGTAGTTTTTTTAAATATTTGCAACTTATGAAATTTTGTCAAAGGTTTAATTATTCACAATAACAATAATACAAGGTTTTTTTTTAAATGTCACTTATTTATTAATTACTGCCTAATAAATCTACGATTTCCAAAACCAACAAAGCAATAGTTTTCAATGTACAACCCGTAGCATATCAGATCCGGTTGAAACGTATGGGCCGGGTTTGGGGTGTTACAATGTTTTAATCAATACATACAATCAAACTCATACACCGTCAGATAAAAAAAAATTGGTATATTATATATTACAAGGTTTAGTTTCAATATATTTATACTATAAAAATTTGACATGTGGCAAGGAAAGGAAGAAAGAATTTGTGGAGGGAAAAATTACCATATAAATCTCTCCTCATATTTTTATAATTTTTAATGGTGTTTTGCTCAAGAGCAAAGGAGGGCATCAAGATAAGAGAAGCATGCAGAAGGAGCCTTTCAAGCAAGAAACAAATAAGGTTTGAGCTCCTCAAGCTTTAAAAGAAAGAAAAGCTTAGGAGAGATAGTGGAAAGAAGAAATATCCACCATGCTCTCGTTGCAAGAAGACAAGTCATCTAAAGAAGTTTTACTGGTTCAAACCTGATGTTCAGTGTAGAGCCTGCAAGTAGCTTGGACATATGGAGAATGTGTGTAAAAATAAAGGGCAATCGCAACAGTAGCCACAGTAGCAAAATGCTCAGGCACAAGCAGCTAATAGAAATCAAGTTCAAGAAGAATTGATGTTCACTGCCTCATGCTTTGCCACCAACAATATTGGAAAGCACTGGCTTATTAACTGTGGCTATACAAGTCACATGACCTCATATACAAGTATCTTCAAGAGCATTGATAGAAGCTTCAACTCCAAGATCAAAGTTGGAAATGGCTAATACATCAAATTAGTAAGGAAGGGAGATGTTTTAATCAACACTCCATCAGGTACTAAACTTGTTTCAGATATTCTTTTAGTACTTAATATAGACCAAAACCTGCTGAGTGTTGGTCAATTGATGGAGAACGGATATTCTGTGGTGTTTAAGAACAATGGATGCTTAATTTTTTTATCCTAATGGATGTGAGCTTATATCAATGGCCATGTTTGACGAAAGCTTTTCTGTAGATTGGAACTTAGCAACTTCTGTAGCCTATGTTCACCAGATGAAACAAAATTGTGGCATAGGAGAATTAGATAACTCAACTACAGATCCTTAAGTCAGATGTCTAGGAACAATTGGTTGAAAATTTTTCAAAAATGGTTGAGTATAAGGATGTCTTCCAAGTTTGCCAATAAAGCTTGGAGAGCAAACGATAAAACTACACTTAGTGTATTCTGTTGTTTGTGGACCTATGAGAACTTTTTCACTAAGTGGCAGCAAGTACTTTGTCTTGTTCATTGATGATTGTACAAGGTTCTGTTAGGTATGCTTCATGAAGCTTAAGTCTGAAGTGGTTGAAATCTTATTCAAGTTTAAAGCAATGGTTAAGAATCAAGTCAGTTACAAGCTTAAAATGATTGGATCAGACAATGGGACAAAATACAATTCAGAAAAGTTTCAAGAGTTTTGTGAAGAGGAAAGAATTCATCATCAACTCACCAATTTCTACACTCCACAAAAAAATGGACAATGTAAGAGGAAAAATAGGATTATAATAAACATGGCTTGATGCCTATTGTTTGAGGGCAAACTGCAAAACAATTTTGGGCAGAAGCAGTAAACACTTTAGTTTACTTGCTGAACATACTGCCAACCAAAGTTGTAGAAGGGAAAACTCCATTTGAGGCTTGGTTTGAGCACAAACCTTCAGTTTCTCACCTAAGAGTGTTTGGTTGCACATGATTTGCTTATGTGCCAATAGAGAAAAGAAGCAAGCTTTGATCAAAGATCACAACTTGGGATTTTTCTGGGATACAACAGCAACAAGAAGGGCTATAAGATCTTTGATCCTTTCTTCAAGAAAATTATTGTAAGAAGAGATATAAAGTTTGATGAAGGGAGAATCTGGAAATAGGATGCAACTGAAAATGAGATACTCAAGCTAGGAGAACTTGAACTGGATCTACAACCTACTGAAGATCAAGTTGAGAATGAAAGCTTTGATGACTATCCAGTGAGAGGAACTAGGTCAATTGCTGAAGTTTACCAAATATGCTAACTAATAGTATTGGAACAATTTACCTTTGATGAAGCAGCACAAGAAATTGAATGGAAAAATGCCATGAAGGTTGAGATTAGCATGATAAACAAGAATGAGACATAGGAGTTGGCAGACAGATCAATTCATAAGAAGACCATTGGGGTCAAATGGGTGTTCAGAACCAAAATAAACCCTGACAATTCAGTCAACAAGTTCAAGGCTAGAATGGTTGTTAAGGGCTTTAATCAACAACATGGTGTGGATTTTACTAAGACCTTTTCCCTGTAGCAAGGTTAGATATCATAAGGCTGTTGCTAACACTTCCAGCTCAAAAGGGTTGGAGGATACATCAAATAAATGTAAAATAAGCTTTTTTTTTTAATGGTTTTCTAAAGAGATTTATGTTGAACAACCTCAAGGGTTTGTTGTACCAAGATGTGAGAAAAAGGTATACAAACTAAAGAAGACCTTATACGGCCTGAAATAGGCCCCGAGGGCCTGATATGAGAAGATTGATAATCATCTAGTAGATTTGGGATTTGAAAGAAGTATAAGTGAACCTACACTGTATATGAAGAAGGTTAGGAATGAAACACTTCTTATAGTGTCTCTATATGTTGATGATCTGCTTGTGATTGGAAACATTGAGCTAGTTCGTAACACCCCTAACTCGTCTCTATCGCCGAATTAGGGTTACGGAGTATTACTGTACAAAACATAACATTTAACTTCAAAACAAAACAAAAATACAATTTAATATTAATTTCTAATAACTCAATACAATCATGGAAAATATACATATTTGGGCCTTAAATCGAGCCTTCGGGGCCTTAAAAATAATTTGAGAACAATCAGAGATCAATTTGAAACAAATTAGAAAATTTTGGGAAAAACATGAAAAATTGGGAAACATGGGTCACACGGCCATGTGACATAACCCAGACCATGTGGGTATTTGAAATAGGGACGACCATGTGTCCGACCGTATGGGTATTCAAAATAGGATCACACAATCGTGTCGCAAGCCGTGTGCTAGACCGTGCCACAAACTGTTTTGAGACACACGGCTATGTCTTAGACCGTGTGAAACTTGTATCTAAAACACCGTGTGTGGCATATGACCGTGTGATAGCACGTGTCCTAGGCCATGTGCAGCAAAATTTACCCTTAAAACAAGCCATTTCAACATCAAAACTTGCACACAAAGACACACCAATTCTATCAACTTTCACATGACCAAAACACACTTCAACCACATTCAAAACATACCATTTCAATCATCCTATAAGCTCTAACCAATATGTCATTCAAAGGCACCACAATTCATAAACCAAAATCAATTAAATACCAAATTACAATACCAACTTCAATCATTTAGCATGGATGCAAAAAGACCATTCCATCTCAATTTTAACCATCACAATTACCATTTTAGATAAGCATAATCAAAATGACCATATTCAAATGAGTTTAAACTCATACAAGCCAAACCAAAGCCATATATACAAATAACTACAAGTAAAGTCAAAACATACCATATGTTCAAAACTAAACCAAAAAACCTATTACATCAAGTCCTATACATGCCATTTGTAGCCATTTGACAAAATATTCAAAAACTACCAAAGTGGCCGACAAATGGTTTGATAGAGCTCCAATAGAATTCCCAACTGTACGAGCTTTCTAAAGATCTACAAGACAAAGAAAAGAAAGCAACTACATAAGCAAATAATGCTTAGTAAGCTCATAAAAGAGAAACTCAACTTACCAAATAACAATTTCTTGAATAACCAATCAAATATTGTTTAATCTTTATATGCACATTTCCATCAAAATACACCACATTACAAGTTAGCAACTAAACACATATAAAAACATATTATTCATCATAAGTGACTTATCAAGCATAATGTCTCAATAGATAATTCATCAATCACTAAATAAAGAAATCTTTCTTTCCAATTCATAAGTACATAACCTTTCCAAAACACATACAAACCATTACAAGATGGATTATTCCATGATTCCCTTTTCAAACACATCTTTTTCATTCGTTATCTTTTCCGGTTAACATCCTTTTCAACCTTTTCATTTGTTATCCTTTTCAGATAGCATCTTTTTCAACATTTTCATATATTATCCTTTTCGAATAACTTTCTTTTCAACATTTTCATTGATTCAGAAATACAGAATGTAATGCCATGGTGTCTTTCAATCAAGGTCTTTCCTTTTCGAGTATAATACCATGATGTATTTCAATATCGGTCTTTTTATTTTCTCAAATCAAAACAATCTATGGATTCACTATTATACTATATTTAACTCATAAATATTAATTAAATATATCTATGGATTCTCTCATTAAAAGTGTGGTCCCGAAACTACTGTTTTTGACACCAACAAAAAACAGACTATTACAGACTAGGCAGGATCTATTGAGAACATAAAGAGTACCTCAGGCTATTTCTTCACTCTAAGGTCAAGTGTTTTCTTCTGGAGCTCAAGAAAGAAACAATCAATGGTCCAACCCAAAGCAGAAGCAGGGTATGTTGCAGCTGCTGTAGTTGTCAACCAGGCCATTTGGCTAAGAAAGTTGTTGAATTACTTGAACATGAACAAGAGGAAGCAACACAGATCAAGTGTGACAATCAGTCTGTTACTACAATTGCAAAGAATCCAGTATTCCATAGGAAAATAAAGCACTTTAAGATAAAGTATCACTTTGTAAGAGAAGTGCACCAAGCAAAAGAAGTTGAAATGATCCATTGCAACTCAGAAGATCAACTTGTAGATATATTGACAAAGCCTTTTGGGACAACTAGATTCTAGAAGTTAAGATTTCAAATTTAAGTTTGTAGCATGGAAGCCAAAGAGGAGTATTGAAAGGTGGCCAACCATGCTACTGAGATGTTTTTTTTTAATGCATGCAGCTTGTGTGAATGTTGCAGTAATTGGTTTTATGTTCTTAGTTGCAATGAAATTTTGCTTAGTTGAAAAAGGACAAGATTGATTACCCTTTGATGTGTTTAGGTGATGAATGACTTGTTTAGTTGACTTGTATTAGTGTACAAGCAATGTTTTGACAGACTCAATGTTGATTAGTGGTGTTAGTTGAGTATTAGGTATGTAAACTCAACCTATAATGTATTATTTTCAAGTTGAATAAAATCAAATCAATTTTTGTTGCATCCATTGCTTATTTTTTTTATGTTTTTTCTTTCTTTCATTGCTTGATGTGTTAACATAATTGTTGGATTTTTTGAGTTAAATTTCTCTAGTTATTGCATATTAAAGTTACTTTTCATTGCTTATTTTCTTTATGTTTTTTATTTATGTTTTTTCTTTCTTTCATTGCTTGATGTGTTAACATAATTGTTGGATTTTTTGAGTTAAATTTCTCTAGTTATTTTCTTTATGTTTTTTCTTTCTTTCATTGCTTGATGTGTTAACATAATTGTTGGATTTTTTGAGTTAAATTTCTCTAGTTATTGCATATTAAAGTTACTTTTCAGTGGTAAAAGGAGTTGCAGACAATAGTTTAGAATTGAAGTGGATGAAAGGGAAAAGTCTTGGCAGTGGTTCTTATGGAGTAGTTCACTTGGTAAAACTTATAGACTTGGTTTTTTACCATTAAGTTTTGATCGTCAAGTCCTATTTTACGAAGACTCTAATTCACTTAAAAAGGAAATAAACCTTCTTCGACAATATGTTGGTTGTGATAATATTGTTCAATGCTATGGTAACACTTTATTCTTAGAAAAAGGGATGTCCCTTTACAACATACTTCTTGAATATGCTCGACCAGTGGTACTCTTGGAGGCCTAATCAGAAAACATGATGGCAATAAACCAAAAGATAATCTCAAGTGTTACATCAAGATGTTGCTTTAAGGCATTCATCGCATTCATGTAAAAGAGTACGTCCATTGCGACCTTAAACTCGATAATATACTAGTTTTTTCGTTCCAATTGAGATGCTAAAGATAGTTGATTTTGGCCTGGAAAGTCAGAGATAGAACCTTTGATTCTAAACTTTTTAGGCACACCATTTTACATGCCACCCAAATGTGGTACCACTAACAAAATCAGTGTTACATTAAACATATGGTCCCTAGGTTGTGTTGTTCTTCAGATGATCATCATAAAACTACTAAAGAAATTTCCAATCAAGATGGGGATATGGTGATACGAGCCAAAAATAGTACCAGAACATGTCAAGTGAAGGGAAAGATTTCTTGATGAAATGCTTTGCAATGGAGGCTAGTGAAAGGTGGAGTGCTGAGATGCTATTAAGTCATCTGATAAACCGTAATTATAACATATTTTAACCCCACATTTATCTTGTTTTTGGATGATTTATCCCTTGATTTATGTAAAAGGTGCTTGTAATCCTTTCTTTTCATGTTTTATACCCAGGAAAGCACCCGAGGATGAAAAAAACGCAAAACGGGCCCAAAACGGAGTAAATGGGACTTAGCACGAAATTGACACGGCCTGACCCAAAGTCCACACGGCTGTGCCTCGACGAACACCTAAGCACGGCCTCAAATCCGTCTCACACAGCCGTGCCTCAAGTTAGAAATCTGAACACAGTCTGGTCTCGAATCACACGGGCGTGTGCCATGGTCGTGCCTCTGTCATCAGAAAGAGCAATTTCAGTCGGAAAAAGATACTTAGGGAGAAAGAATCGCATTCCAAGAGCCTATATATATCCCCTAAGTACTACCTTTGAAAGGGCGTCAAAGCTAGGCCAAGGAGCCAAGCCGAGAAGGTCAGAGTTAGGGAATAACGCGAGGATAGCCAGTTGATCCATCCCAAGAAGCCAGAATTATACTCAAGATGGCGGAATTCTCCTTCAATTCCTTTAGGGGGTTTTAGGATTTTATTATGTTTTGTTTTATCTTTTCTCTTGTGATGTTCTTTTTATTCATTATGAACTAAACCCCTCAGATACCTGAAGTGGATGAAACCTAGATGAATCTTTTTATTTGATTTTTAAGTTATATGATAATTGCTTAGTTTGTTCTTAATTATGTTGCTTAATCCAAATCTAATGTGCTTAGGTGGAGGAGGAATAGACACTGCCTAAAAGTAGATCTAACATAATTAAGCGGAGTTGATCGAACGCCTAGAGATAGGGTTACGAGATTCTGCCGGATTAGGGTGAAACCTAATATGGGAGTCCATTGATCGATTTACTGCTATCCTAGGGGGTTATTATAAGCAAATGAGAGTTCCACTAATTAACTTAGGGTCAGATGTTATTCGCCTCGAGGGAGGGTTTAATATAGGTTAGGGAGTCTTACGGATCAAGCTAAGTAAAGAAATCATATAATTTAGAGTCAGATATCAAGTGAAGTCTAGGTGGATTCTTCCTAAGAGTATCGTCGTAATCCACTGATTTTTCCTTCAAAGTTATTTTTAAAGCAACTTCACTCTATTTTTAAGGCTAAATAATAAAAAGAAAGTTAGTATTAGTACTCTTAGTTCCTTTGGGTTCGATATCCGGTCTTGCCTAAGCTATACTACTGTTCGATAGGTACACTTGCCTTTAATCGTTGACAGAGTTAGTTTTCAGGTTTTGATCATTCTTTTATAAATTTTAAAGCTCTGATTTCAGCGATCATCATCCTTTCCTAATGGTTTTAAAGCCTACTATCTATTAGAAATATAATCTACTGTAAAAAAAAAATCTGTTAGCACTGATTGGGAAAAAATAATTAAATATGAAATAAAAAATTATTGTCTCATGGTAAATCCATTACCTTAGAAATGAATTCACCCTAATCGGTGTAATCATGTAGTGGACGTCGTCCTCCAAGGTTAACACGATCTTTCTATACTCGTACACCCAAATATAGAAGAAGGAACTCCATTGGTGTTGCTCTTCTTGGAAAATCACAGTAGGAACAATTCCTAGGAAAGTTTGGAGGGGTTACAGTCAGTCCCGCTTAAAACCCAAACTCCAAGACAGAATTTTCTCTATAAGTGATTTGGGATTTGGGAAAAATTGATAAATTTTATAAAGAAATTATGAACAGAAAGCAAACAAAAAAATGTTTTCAGAGAGGGTTGTGTTTCTATTGAGTGTGAAAAAAGAGGAAATCAACCCTCTATTTATACTAGTAACAGAAGGGCAAAACGGTAAAAAGGAATGGGCAATTTTGTAAAAAACTCATAACAATATCTCTACTAAATCCTCAACAGCCCCCCACTAAATCCTCAACAATCATGATTTTCTTTGCATTATCAACAATCCCCCACTAGTGCAAAATGATTTTAAGATTTTTTGAAAACACGAGAAAAAATAGAGTTTTATTTTAGTTAAAATATGTGAGAAGATCAATAGTGAAATTAGTGGCTTAAGCACTAGTATCTTGTGGATTTGAACTAGCACATAGTGAAATAAGTGATTCTTCTCTTTAACCAGTCAAAAAATCTTGAACTTGTTAAGATAGGAGTTAACTTATGACAGAACTAATCTCGGATCCAATTGAAGTTCTGTGATAACTCAATAAGTTTTAGCTAACGTACCTCTGGATACTTGTGAGTGCTCTAGAAAAATTGCTCAAAATGGTTTTCATAGAAGGTGGCTAGTCCTTCACACTTACGTAGGTGATTTCATCAGGTCAATCTTAATATAGACCACCCGTATTAAGGCTATGAAATCATTAAGAGCTTTCATTAAGCTCATCCTCTCAAATTTAAGTTTGGTAAATTCATCAAGTCAATCTCAATAGAACCACCCAAAATTTGGGATATGAAATTATTAAAAGTAACAAACTCAACCTCTCAAGTCAGTGAATTCATCAAGTCCATCTCAATAGGACCACCCAAAATCAGGGCTATGAATTCATTAAGAGTAAAAATTCAGCCTTATGCATGTACATCATTCGCCATAAGGATAGGTAAAATGTACACTATGAGTCTTTCCATGGTTTCATTTAACCACGTTGAACTTAGAAACCCACCATGAATTCCTCAATCATTGGGCTTAAGACCCATCCCTCTCGACGAATCAAGAACCATTTTTCTTCTTAACATTTTGGTTAGTGGATCAGCTAGGTTCCCTTTAAACCTCACATACTCCAAAGCGAGTACTACATTCTTTATTAAATGTCTTACAGATTCATGTCTTATTCAAATATGTCTCTTCTTACCATTGTCAGTTTGACTCTTAGCAACACAAATTGCAGTTCGTAAATCACATAATAAAGATACGGGAGGTACTGGTTTTTCCCATATAAGAATCTCTACAAGTAGATTCCTAAGTCACTCGGTCTCTTTCCTGACTAAGTCAAGAGCTATAAACTCTAACTCCATCGTGGAGTGAGCAATACAAGTCTGTTTAGCAGACTTCCACAAATTGGTTACTCCACCCAAAGTAAAGACATACCCACATGTAGAGCTTACCTCATCATTATCAGTTACCTGGTTTGCATCACAATAGCCTTCAATGACTGCAGGGTAGCCAACAAATTCTAACTCCAAGTTAAAGTACCTTTAAGGTATTTAAGAAAACATTTTAAAACATTCCAATGCTCATTGCTTAGATTATGGGTATACCTACTTAGTCTACTAATCGCATAAGCAATGTCCCGTCGAGTGTAGTTCCTCAAGAATATAAGACTTCCAATAATCTTTGCATACTCTAATTGAGAAATATTGTTTCGTCTATTCTTTAACAGTTGTATGCTAGAATCATAATGAGTTCTCACAGGGATTACATTAAAACTATTAAACATTTTTAACACTTTTTCCATATTGTAAGATTGGTTTAATGAAAATCCCTTTTCTGATTTTGTAACTTTAACTGCTAAGATTACATCTACCTCTCTCCTAAATCAGTCATTTCAAATCTGGTAGATAAGAAATTCTTGGTTTTACTAAAAGCTTTTATATTAGAACTGAAAATTAACATGTCATCTACATACAGGCTTATGATGACACAATCAGATCTAAACATTTTGGAATATACACATGCATCTGAACCATTAACTATAAAACTGAAACTTAGAATGGTCTTATGATATTTATCATACCATTATTTTAGAGCTTGTTTGGGACCGTACGGATTTTTTTTTTTGAGTCTGCAAACTTTATCTTCTATAGCAAGTGCCACAAACCCTAGAGGTTATTCCATATATATCTCTTCATCTAAGTCACCATTCAAGAAAGTTGTCTTTACATCCATCTGGTGTACCAACAGATTATGAATGGAATCTAATGCAAACAACACACAAATGGTAGAGATTTTAGTTAAGGAGAGTAAGTATCAAAATAATCTACTTTAAATTTCTGAGTAAACCCTTTAAACACTAGTCTTGTCTTATAATTTTGTATTGACCTATCTAGTCTAAGCTTCTTTCTAAATACCCATTTATTACTAATAGGTTTAAAACCTTTAGGCAAGTGTACTAATTCCCAAGTTTTATTAGACAAAATAAATTCAAGCTCATTATTAATAGCATCTCTCCAAAAACTAGCATCTATAGAATTTATGGCTTTATCATAATTTTTTGGATCCTCATCTATCAAGAAATTATGAGCAATAGAACCATTTATTAAGTCTAAATCATTAACCTCAGTTATAAAAGAAGTAAGAAAATCATGTCTGAAACTAGTGGCAGTCGTTTGTCTTTTACTTATCCTAGGTTCCACATCATGGTTGTGTATTTACATCAAATTTATTTAAAGGAAAAGTATTTCCAAAGAAGACAACATCTCTAGATTCATATATGGAAGAATCATGCAAAGACATAAATCTATGTGGAGCACTGTTCAAAGCATAACCAACAAAAATAACATAAATAGTTTTAGACCTAATAGTGTTCTGTTTAAAAATAGGTATGCTTACTTTTGCTAGGCACCCCTACACTTTCAAGTATTTTTTATTAGGGGCATAACCTTTCAACAATTCGTATGGGGTACAATCTAATTTTTTATGAGGCACTCTATTAAGGATGTGATTCGCAGAGAGTACAACCTGCCCCCACATCTGATCAAGTAAACCAGAACTAAGTAGTAAAGCATTCATCATTTCTTTTAGAGTTTTGTTTTTCCTTTCAGTTATGTCATTTTGTTGTGGAAAATAGGGAGCTAAAAATTCATATATAATTTTGTCTTTCTCACAAACCTCTTTAAGGCAGTTAGTGTCATACTCGCCCCCTCTATCGGATCTAAGACGTTTTATTTTTCTATCAAGTTGGTTTTCTACTTCTACTTCTCCTTTATAAAGGAGAAAGGTTTGTTCAGCTTCATATTGTGTTCTTAAATTTGGACCTTAGTAAACCTAGAGTACTCATCTACAAAGGTAATATAGTAGCGTTTCCCATTTTTACTTTCTGTGTTCCAAATTCTACTAGATCAGTTCAGTTTTCCTATCAATGATAGGTTTTAAAGAAGGTCTAGCATGCTTAGCTTCAACACATATTTCACGTTTATTAAAACTAGTATATTTTATATTAGGAAGTAGATTCAATTTTACGAGTTTCTTTAAAGAATGAATGTTCACATGTCCTAATCTAGCATGTCACATGTCAAATGATTCAACAATATAAGTAGAAGTGGTGTCTTTATTATTATTATTAAGCATAGTTTCAATCACAAATAAACCCCCACTTAAAAAACTTTTCCCCACATAATCTCATTTTCGGGAAAGTACAAGTTTATTAGATTCAAAGACTAGTTTAATGCTTGCCTTATTCAACAGATCACCAGTAATCAAATTTCTAAGAAAGGCAAGTACGTACAGAACATTACTCAATGCCAATGTTTTACTAGGAGTGAGTTTCAGTAAAATTTTTCCTTTACCGAGTACTTCCGACGTGCTTGAATTACCCATGTAGACTTACTCACCTTCAACTATCTTTTCAAATTCGGTGAACATTTCTTTATTGGCGCAAAAATGTTTAGAGGCGTATGTGTCTACAACATACTCAGCGTTATTTTCAACCAGGTTTACTTCGGAAACCACAACAGCTCTAACCTCATTTGGGATGTATTTGTTGATCGAGGTAGACATGTTTAAGCAGTAGAAATTCATTTCTAAATTGTTGGAAATGTAATCTACTGCAAAAACAAATTTGTTAGCACTGACTGGGAAAAATAAATAATTAAATATGAAATAAAAAATTACTATGCCATGGTAAATTCACAACCTTAGAACCGAATTCATCCTAATCGGTGTAATTGTGTAGTGGATGTCGTCCTCCAAGGTTAACGCATTCCTCGATATTCGTACACTCGAATATGGAAGATGAAACTCAATTGGTGTTGCTCTTCTCGGGAAATCACAATAGGACCAATTCTCAGGAAAATTTCGAGGGGTCACAGGCAGTCCCGCCTAAAATCCAAACTCCTAAATAGAATTTTCTCTAAAAGTAATTTGGGAAAAATCGACAAATTTTATAAATAAATCGCAAATAGAAAGCAAAAGAGAAAAATATTGTTCAGAGAGGGTTGTGCATGTGTTGGGTGTGAAAAAGAAGAAATTAACCATCTATTTATACTAATAACAGAATGACAAAATGGTAAAAAAAAACAATTGAACAATTTTGTAAAAAACCCATAATAATGTTTCCAACAATATCTCATAATTGTTTTCTTCCGTTCGTGGAACAACTTGAAGCAATGATTCCAAGGTTTAATAATAGAGATATAGAGAAGCGTGGCATGCTTTATGATGAATTAAAATAAGGTATAGTATTTGTTTAACTAATCGCATGTTTGTTAGTTATAGATTAATTACAATTGGTAATTTTTATTCACTTACATGATTTGTTTACGGCAAAGAGAACGAAAACTTTTTGTTTGTTTTGAGGAGGCTTATTTTTATACTAATTTTTACCCATCTTTCTAATTACATATTTAAATTTGAATTAAATATTTTTTATTTTATGTCCTATTTTAGAAAATATGTGGCAAATAATTTTTTTTTCTAACTATTTTTGGTGTCTATTATTAATACATGAAATTCTGAAATATAAAACTCCCATTACATTATTCAGATCAAGATTCTCCATTGAATGCTTAGACCACATTAACTTCCAACTGGTAGATAAAGGGAATTGAAATAGAGTATTACATGAAAACTAGTGAACTAGTATCATAGAGTAGGACAGAAAGTAAAGAAGTGATTTAAATAGCCATTTCATACCCATTAATTAATATCAGAGAATTAGTTGTCTAATTCCTTCCAGGAATGGGTGGAAAAGGGAGCCCCGGAAGGGGTGGCAGTGGGGGGAGTTGAGGTAATGGTGGGAGATTGGGAAGCAGTGGACTTGGCCGTGGTGTTGCAGGGTCTTCAAGTGGAGGTGGAAATATGGGATAGTTTGGTTGCTCAAAATCCAAGGTGTGTGGGGTGTTGTATTCCTTAGAGTCCGCAACAACACTTGGTTTTTTGTTGCATAGATTTGGCAGTTTCAATGGCTTGAAACTCAGAAACCCAGCTGAGAAAACCTTAGTTCCTTGCTTTGTTGACTTGAGATGGAGTGATGATGATGTTGAAGATGAGGCCACTGCACAGTATGGCTCACTGCTTCTCACAAGTTTCACTGAACATCCCTTGATTTTCTTCACATGTTTGGTAACTGAGAATGGCAAACGAACTTTGAATTCTCCCTGCTCATTGGTTTTCGCAACTTGTCGAAAACTCGGCCTCGAATCCCCATCTTTACAGTCCACCGCAACTGATGCACCTGCAGAAACAAAATTTCAACCAAGGAAACATATTAAAATGTTAGCCTATAACAGATGAAAATCACTAGTAGTGAAAACAGCAGACCTGAAATAAAGTGATGGGCCTTTGAGAAATCTTGTTGGAAACAAATGTCACAGTATACAGTTCCAGAAACAACAGCAGAACGTAGCTTATGTCCATGGCTAGCCTCTGAGAGATTATTGATTGTTAAACTAAGCAGCAGCGGTACTAGGGAAAACCAACTCATTTTCATCCTTCTAATCTCTTCAAATACCTCTTTTTTGGGGATTCTGATTTAATGCCCTGAACTTCGATAAACTTTTATAGTGTAGCCTATCAACCTTCTTTATATCGTTCATGCAAAAACCAGTAAACTGTAAAGTGGAAGCAATGCATTCAGGTTTAATTTCGTCCACCTCCAAAACAGCTCAAAAGGAATGAATGTATGATTTAGAAACTAGTAAAACTTTGATGGCTTGGGAATTATAGTTACAATTTATTGAATTGGTTCCTTTGAATTTGATGTTATAAATTCAACAGTATGGGATAGTTGGACTGGTTCCTGCTTGTTCACGAGCATCGTACAGCAGCCATAGATATCATGTGCCAATGCTATGAAAAATATGAGCTCAGTATTCATGGAATCACATTTCAACCTACTTTTTGCAATTAGGAGACAACAAATCGAATATTTATATTTTTTAAATATTTGAACCGGAATTTGCTTAATCAAATATTATCCGAACCAAAATCAAAGTAAATTTAGATATGGAATATCCCAGTGCTTGTATCTTTCAAAAGAAAATCAAAATAATCTACTCAAAATCATTAAATGTGAACTCTTTGAAAGAAAAAGATAACCAAAATTAAAATGAGAACTTCTGAATCATAGGTGAAAAGCAAGCTATATTCTAAGCAGATGATCATTTCACAAATTGGCAAAAATCTCTTTACAACACAAAGAAAGGTAGCTTAAGTTATTACAGCCATTTCTTCTGGGAAATTCAAACCATACTACTACATACAAATACAGGGCTTTAGTGTTAAAAAAAAAAGAAAAAAGTGATACCCAACCATTGAACAAAGGAGAATGAATAATAAACAATAACAGTTCACAAAACTTCCTTATCATAAAATGCAAGAAGTTGCTTCACGTGAGAATGCCAGGCTCCAACATTTTGTCTGTCAACTGTGACCCAATCTACAACAGTTGATGCCGGTTGCTCCCACCACTCGTCCAGCTGTACCCACAATGTTCAATCCCAAGGCAAATATAATAAGATGTTGATGTTTCAATAGTCTCACCCTATGTTATATCTAGACTCAAAGATGAGTACCGGATACATGTGTACAACACAACATATGTTCAATTTCTTTTCCTAAATTTTTTCATATATATACTCCTATACCCATATCCAGGTCTGTGTCGGACACATGTTTAACACTGGTACTTTAAGCGAAATAGTGAGTTCAAATAACAGACCTTATATATTGACATAAACAAGTTTATTCCCCAACTAGAGATGGCGATATGATGGGGTGGTTTTTTGCTCACCCCTACTCTGACCATATTTTTGTACCTCCCGTCTCCAAACTGATCTTATTAGAAAATTTAATACCCAAGTTTAGGGTTTAGGGTCCCAAACCCAATCCCAAAATACTAAAAATTCCCCTACTCTCAAACCCGACCAAACCCGAAGTATTAAATAATTTTTTATATTATATTACTTTTACAAGATTAAATAAAATACATATTATACAATCTTATAAAAATAAAAAATATCTACTTAAAATATATAAAAAAAAAAGAGTTAAAATTCATAAAATCTTATTTCAGTTTAAAAAATCTAACTAAAATATATAAAATTAATTAAAATTAAAAAAGGGTATTTTGGTATCCCACCCCGCCCCAAACCCAATTATCAAGAAAAAAAGCCCCTATCAGGTCAAATCAGTCAAAACCCGTCAGGTTCGAGTTAATTTGCCATCCCTATCCCCAAACCCCTTTCCCATTCTCACTTCTCTTATCACCAGAAATAAATAAACAAACAAATAGGTCATAGTTGCAGCCAGAAACAAAGTCTGCAATCAAACAACCAGTCTATCTCAGCAACCAACCTCACTCCAACTCACAGCTCCAGCTCGCACTCTTGCTTACAGAAAAACCAATCATTTCTTTCTTTTTACAAGACTAATATTCGAATGGGTTGAATATAAAACAGAAGAAAACAGTAGAATATGCATACACGTAGCAAGATATCTAATGATATGACCAGCAAAACGATAACACCATTACTTACCAAACCCCTGACATATTTGCAGTCCTCCAAGCACTTCTGAGCATTCAAAATTGCAGTTTTAAGTTCAGGTAGCCATTTCTCTGTGACAATCTTATCTTGCTCAGTTGCCAAATTCAAACAATAATTTGTTGTCCTGCATCATTTGGCAAGAAAAACCATATCATAATTAATCAAAAGGGCAAAATGACTAAAATGTAACACAAATTATGGTGTAATATGAAAGTAAACCCATATAGTTTGCTACATTTAACCCAAAATTGGATTTTCATTTTTAATTATTTAAAAGTAATTTTTTCTTTTGTATCCAAGTCCACTTTTGTTTTTTTCTTTGAAAAGCAAATGCAACTATAAAAGCAACCATATGATTCCGAAGAAAGAATAGGCAACTCGATTCTAGATGAAGCACTATCTGCTTATACAAATGATCAGAGGGAAAAAAAGATAAACAGATTGCTTTTATATAATTGTAACTTCCAAGTAGGCAGAAACAGTAATTCATTACCTTGCATATTCTTGTTGAGCACGGTAAGCATGGTTCAATAGTGCATGACCACTTTCAACAAGATCCTGTCGAATATGGACCAAATTTATTGCCTTTGCCAATTCCTCCAGGACACTAGCCTCAGAACCACGAAGCTTCAAACAGAACTCCAGAGACTCTAACACTGATGCCAAACCAGCATCCGAACCCTCCAAACCTAACCATAAAATGTCATTAGATTGAAAACAATTCTTACTGAAAGAAAGAAATTCAAAAGGGCTTCAGATCATTCAAAACATCCTCAACCAAGAAAATAAATTGAACTTCCAAGTGTTAGAAGGCATTTTGAAAGGAGAACTCTTTGGGTAATAACCAAATAAGTTCTTTTTGTTTCTGGTACAAACCAAAAATGCAATTTATTCAACCTCAACTGTCAATCAAACACCCCTCAGCACTGTAACAAATCAATTCAAAACCACAACCAGTGCCACTATGGATCTAGTCGGCTTTATTGGAGACCAAAACTCACCAGCAGGGTATTGAAGAGCAGCAGAAACACGACATATGGATGGAATTGCCGAAGGATCCCTGGCACCAGCCCTTGCAGTTAACAAGGCAGCATTTTTCTCTGCTGCAGCCACAGCTTCAGGTCCTGTAGATCCATTAGCACCCATGGACTCTAGAAGAGCCTGATGTGGAAATAAGGAACAAAAAAAAGAGGCATGTAAATGGATTTTCAAATAAATTGAAAATAAGATAAAGAATTCAATTTCAACTAAACTAAATTTTCATCACAGCCAGGCACAGAAGAGAAATAAGGAATGATACACACATATATAAAGGTCTTCCACTTAAGCTAAAAAACAAGTAAAAGTTTTGAAGGATGCAGGAATTATAATTACATGATACAAGCAAAGAAGTCTTATGTTTTAATATTAAGCCTACAAAGAAATTCTCTAGGAGCTCAAAGCTAAGTTACTTCAACTCTATTTTTCTTTAAGCAATGTGTCCAACATATTTTCAGACATGGGTATGTAGATAGAATCCTACAAATACTTGGAAAATTTTGAAAAAAAAAAATTAATAATAATATCAGCGCATACCAATATTGGACACTCACAACCGAGTCAGAGTAACATAGGCTCATAGAATTTTGTTTCAGAAAATTTACATCTAATGTATATTGTTGAGAGAAGGATAAATAACTGAGTTGATTTGATTGAACCATTTTGACCATTTCAACTTTTGTATTTATCTTATAGTCTTGGCCTATCTAAAATAGTTATTGTATTTACCTCCTAGTTTTAGTCCATCTAAAACTTGTATATGCTTATCACGTTGTACCTACATATACCAAATGAATTCAGCATGACTGTGTGTGTTTGATTTGTAAACCAAATTTCTTAGATAAAATAGCTGCATGAATTGGTAGGGGTTACAAACCAAGATAGCTCCCTTAACATACGTTCAACAGTTCCAAGAATCAAATGATCAATTATGAGAATATCTACATAATTAAAATCCACTGTGAAAACTGTCACTAGTTTAAAGTCAAGTGACATGCAAATTGATCAAGAAATATAAGATTTGGTCAGATAATAATGAAATGTAATAGCTTAGAATATATTTTCTCAGCACCAAAACCACTGATCAAGACTATGGTCATATTAAGAAGGGGAACCCAGTCTGTCATGTCACATTGCATCCAAGATAAGATAAAAAAAACAAATTATTTTTTTGACAACTTACTATATTTTTTTCATTGCATTTATAATTGAAAGAAAGAAAGAAAGTGCAGAGTCCTAAAACCTGTGGGCTTGATGGAAGCATGTAGAGGCTATTATCAGGACTTCTATAAAATGCAGAAACTTCTTTGACAATAAACTCTTTTGCACCGTTTGAAATGTCTGCAACAATATTGCAAACAGGAATAATGGTACTGGAAGCATACTCCCTCGCTGCCAATGGCTGTTGGTTCCAGAATGCAGCTGCATCCTTTAATTCAAAAGAAATCAGTATAAATCCTGTTAGAGATTTTTAGTTGGAAGATAATGTATACTAGAAACCAAGATTGAACTAATAAAATGATGAAGCATTCATAACAATAAACAAACAAAATATGTCCACCACTTAAATCCATCGTTATAAAACATAAATGAGATCAGACTACACTGTTGATACTAACTATATCATCTAATCAGAGAACACTATAACAACACTTAATGTAAAAAATGGATATTTCAATTCTGCTTTTTTTTCTCAAAGGATTACACTACATATTTATACACAAAAAAGTTTCCTCTTGAAGACTCTAGGCTAGCAGCACTACTTAGTTCGGATCAGCACACTACGATTTTAGGCTGGCAGCACTACTGTATGGTGCCTTACAATATAATATTCATAGGATAATTTTAGTGGACAAATCTGTAACTCGACAACCTAATATTCTGTTATTAATTTAAGGAATTCTAACACTCCCCTCAAGTCAGTAGTGTAGATGTTTATCGGACCCACTTTGCCAATAAGTTCTTCAAACATATTCCTGTTCAGACTTTTTGTTAACACATCAGCAATCTGTTGTCTGGTAGGTAGATAGGTAACACTCACTTCTCCTGAGTGTATTTTCTCCTTTATGAAATGACGATCTATTTCAACATGTTTAGTGCGATCGTGATGCACAGGATTGTGAGCAATACTGACAGCAGCTTGGTTGTCGCAAAATAGTTGCATAGGTCTATTATAAGGAACTTGTAGTTCCTTCATTAGTCTTTGTACCCAAATTCCTTCGCAAATACCATGAGCTAGTGCTCGAAATTCTGCTTCTGCACTGCTGCGTGCTACCACAGACTGCTTTTTACTCCTCCATGTTACTAAGTTACCCCAAACATAGCTACAATAGCCACTAGTGGAGCGTCATGCTCGTTGATAGAGCTTCGCCTCGACCAAGATCCGTATAAACCTCCACATTCTTGTTGTCATTCTTCTTGAAGTATAGGCCTTTTCCGGGAGTCCCTTTTAAATACCTTAGTATCCGATATGCAGCTTCCAGGTGTTTCTCCCTTGGGGCATGCATATATTGACTTATGACACTCACACTAAAGGCAATGTCGGGACGGGTGTGAGCTAGGTAGATAAGTCTACCTACCATCGTTGATATCTCCCCACATCAACTTTTTCTCCATCTTGATCGAGTACCCAATTTAAGATTATACTCCATAGGAGTTTCAATTGGTTTGCACCCCATCAATCCAACTTGTAGAGTAAGTCAAGGACATATTTCCTTTGGGAGATGGATATACCTCTTTTAGACCTTGCTACCTCCATGCCAAGAAAGTACCTGAGATTTCCCAAATCTTTAAGTTCAAATTCTGCTCCGAGAAATTCTTTCAATCTATCAATTTCTCTGGTATCATCTCCTGTCACAATAATATCGTCTACATAGACAATAAGAATGCAACATCTTCCTTCCTCAGAGTGCTTGTAGAACATGGTGTGATCTGCCTGTCCTTGAGTATACTTTGTCACTCATCATAGCCTTTGTAAAACGCATCGAACCATGCCCTTGGAGACTGTTTTAGCCCGTATAATGACCTTTTTAGCTTACAAACTTTGTCTACACTTTCTTCAAACCCCGGAGGAAAATCCATGTATACTTCTTCATTTAGCTCCCCATTTAGGAAAGCGTTTTTAACATCCAACTGAGTCAAGTGCCAATTTAGATTGACAGCGAGAGATAAGAGGACTCTAATGGTGTTAAGTTTCGCAACCGGTGCAAATGTCTCTTCATAGTCAAGTCCATAGGTTTGGGTGAAGCCTTTAGCTACAAGTCTAGCCTTGTACCTATCGATATTCCCATCAGGTTTGAATTTTGTGGTAAAAATCCATTTGCACGATTTCATTTTTTTTTTCCTTTAGGCAAATCAACAACTTCCCAAGTCCCATTATTCTTGAGGCCTCCATCTCTTCCATCACGACTTGTCTCCATTCATCCGACTCAAGTGCTTCTTCTATATTTTTTGGAATTTTTACGAATCAACATTAGTCACAAATGCTTTATAGACTTAGATAGATTACCATAGGATACAAACCGAGAAATAGGATGTTGAGTGCAGCTCCTTGTGCCTTTTCTCATTGCAATTGGAAGGTAGATGGATGGTGATAGAGGTGAGACTTCAGTTGCAGTATTTTCAGAACAGTCTTCGGGGAGAGATGGGATTGGCACTGCTATATCTGTTTCAGGCTGCCGTTTTCTTCTGGAGTAAACCTGTAGATTAGGCATCTGGTCTTGCTGTTTTTCTTGGTTAGAAGGTAGTCCCGATGTGGTGTTAAGATCGGTAGAAGCGAGTGTTAATCGCTTGGTTTATAGGAGGAAAAAGCGATGTCGATATTTTCTGGTAGTGGACTGGATCTTGGGGGGGTATAATAAGGAGAGTATTAAGATTTTCATCTTCATTTAAGGTCTCCCCCTGAAGATGAGAGTTTCCAAAATAGGGTTCATTTTCAAAAAAGGTCACATCCCGAGAGACAAACATTCGGCGTAAAAGTGGGGAGTAACACTTATAGCCTTTTTGGGTGGAAGAGTAACCAATGAATATGCAGGTATGAGCTCGAGGGTCAAGTTTTGACTGATCAGGTTGATGATTATGGACAAAGGCTTTGCAACCAAATATTCTGGTTGGAAGGTTAGTAACCTGAAATAAGGGAAAGGTTTTTAGAAGGGTATTTAGTGGTGTTTGAAAGTTTAATACTTTTGAGGGCATTCGGTTAATGAGGTGGCAAGCAGTAAGGACAGCTTCTCCCCAAAGATATTTAGGGACATTCATAGTGAACATAATGGCTCGAGCTACAGCTAGGAGGTGTCGATTTTTCCTCTCGGGAATTCCATTTTGTTGAGGGTATTTGGGCGGGAGCTTGATTGTATAATGCCATGGTCGAAAAGGTAAGAACTTAGGACGAGTTAAAGTATTCTCTTCCATTGTCGATGTGGAGGTATGTATGTTGGAGTAGAATTGGGTTCGAACCATAGAGTGAAAGTTTTTAAAGACATTGGGTGTTTGGTTTGTCTTTTAATAGATATACCCAACATACCCTAGTATGATCATCAATAAAGGTTATAAACCACTTAGCACCATTAATGTTTGTCACTCGGCTAGCTCCCCATAAGTCACCGTGAATTAATGAAAAAGGTTTAGATTGGGTATATGGTTTCAGAGGGTATGGCACTCGAGTATGTTTGGATAACTCACAAATTTCACATTTCAAAAATTTATTTTTATTTCTAAAAAGCAATGGAAGAAGTCTTTTTAGATACAAGAGGTTTGGATGTCCTAACCTACTGATTGCCATAGCATAATGTCATCTTCTTTTGAAGTAGATAGAGCCAATCCCCTTTTTGTACTGCTTTCATTCCAAACATATAAGCCATCCTCAACTTTAGCAAGTACTCAATCATCTTCCCGATTTACATTTCTGTAGTACACAACCAAGGTCGAGAAAATTCAAAGAAGCATGTTTCCAATTTTTGTGAGTTTACTTATCGAAAGTAAATTACAAGACAAGTTTGGAACATGTAGAACATTATCAAGGAAAAATTTTTACGCTATTTTTACTTTCCTACTCCAACCACGGTGAGTACGAACCATCAGCTATTCGGATTCTTGATTTGTTATGACAAGTGGTGTAGGTTTGAAACAAAGAGAAGTTACCTGTCATATGGTCCGAGGCTCCCGAATCTAGTATCCAAGAGGTTTGGTTATTAGATTCAAGAGCGATATTAAGTGCTTTGTACCTTGAGTAGCTAGAGTCCCATGTCCTAGGTAGAAGTACTTAGGATCTTATGGAGATGTGCAAGCTGAGTCTTGGTGAGGCGGACATCAAGTACTTCATCTGCATCAGTGGAGGATAGCATGGCAGTTTTCTTCTCTTTCTGTTTTTTATCCGGGTAACCATGCAGCTTAAAACACCTTTCCTTAGTGTGACCAACACGGTGGCAGTGGCTACATCTTGGTCTGTCACTTCCAGCACGTGACTTTTGTGTTGGTGGACCTTTGGAAATGAGAGCGAAAACTTCAAAGAGGGTCTGTTTTTCAATAGGGATCATTGGTTTAGGTTCTCCCATCATGACAAGACGACGTTTTTCTTCTCGTCTTACTTCAAAGAAACGCTTCACCAATGGTTGGAAGGGGTGTTCTACCCAAAATTGCGCCTCGAACTTCATCTAATTCATTTCTTAGTCCAAATTAGAAATTCATGAGTCGTTTCTTTGTTAAGATGAGTCATGAACTTAGAATGTTCTAAGCCTTCACCCCAATCGCCTCGTAGTACATGTCTAACTCCCCGCCACAATATTTTCGATTATTGTAGTAGTGAGTTACCTCTTGAGTCCCTTTGTCGAATATCCTTCACTTGAGTTTTATCTCAAAAACTTGAGAAGCGTTTCCAAGGTCGAGTAATTTTCATTAACTCGCATCCCACATGTCTTTTGCGGTTTTGAAGAGAAGGTAGGTTCGACTTATGTGGCTTTCCATCGAGTTAATCAACCACGCCATAACGATAGAGTTGTTGAGTTCCCAAGCAAGATAAGTCGGGTCGGCAGTAGATGTGGTCGTGGAGGTTTCCATTAATGTACCCTAGCTTGCCACGCACCATGGATCACCATGAGGACAGATTGAGACCATTGCAGAAATTTTTTCCATCTAGGCGATGACTAGTGATCATTAGAGAAGAATTGAGGTCACTTTGATTGATCCTCGATTGCCATTCGAGATAATTGTGAGATCTCGGTTTACGACATGGCTTCATTGAGGTCACCCATGAAAAATCGAGGAAAGTTTAGGAAGTATTTTCCGAAGAAAAAAAAAAAAAGAGGATCGAATGAATGATTCCTAAGGCTCAGATACCATGTAAAAATGGATATTTCAATTCTTTTTTTTTCTCAAAGGATTACACTACATATTTATACACAAAAAAGTTTCCTCTTGAAGACTCTAGGCTAGCAAAGACTACTTAGTTCGGATCATAAAGACTACTCGATTTTAGGTCAAAAGACTACATGTATGGTGCCTTACAATATAATATTCATAGGATAATTTTAGTGGACAAGCAGTAACTCGACAACCTAATATTCTGTTATTAATTTAAGGAATTCTAACACTTAACATCCTAAGTATCCAGTATAACATTCAAGTCCTCTTCTTGAGAAGCTGGACACAGATAAACAACAACAAAATATATATTCTCCAATATTTTGGAAAGAGAACAAATGAAACAAGATATATCTATAGAGAATTAAGTTATCATTAGACAAGAGAAAGAGTCTTTTTTCCTTCTTTTAAAAGATACTCAAACAGCATATGGATATCTCCTAAAGCAAATGTTTTTTATATCTTTTCTTGCAAAGAAGAGAAGTAATCCAAGATGACATAGACAACGGAAAGAAGGGATGTTATTAACTTATAATTGAAAAAGTTCAACCACATTACAAAGTGTAAACTGATAAAAAGTAACAATTGTATCTAACAGCATCATAGATGCACCACCAACATGTTCCTACTGTTGAGTTTAACAATGAAAACGAAGGATGGAATACCTTACCATATTAGCCTTCAGGAGAGCAGTATATATGGATTCAAGTTCGGATCTACGGGAGTCAAACTCTTCAATCTTCTTCCACTTCTTTCTTAATGAATCTTCTGCCTCTTTCCTCTCTGCACACAATTTGTTCAACCGTTGTAATTCAGACATTAGTGTATTTAAGCTTGCCTTTAACCCAGCAGCTTCTCTCTCCTTGGCCCAAACCTCCAACTGAGAGAAAATTAACCATAAAATGTAGCATGAGTAAATGAGCATTAAGAGGAAAAATGCCAGTATGGTAATTCATAACCATAGGAATCACCTCAAATTGTCTAAGACTGCCAACATTCTGTGTTGCACCTCCGACAAGAGAACGTGAAGGAACTAAATCACTACCTCCTTGTAGACGTTTTATAAGCTTTTGACACAAGTCCCTCGCTTCTGCAGCTTTGTTGAGAGCATCTTCAGTAGCTAAAAATTGTTGAACATGAGCTTTCTGCAAACAAATACGTATTTATAAATCAATCTACAGGATGACTCAGCAGAATAAACATAAGGACAATAGTGGAGCGCTAACAACGTTAAGCAAAGCCAACCAGCATCCATTCATCTTACATTGGCACACCTCTAGTTTCATAATCCCTTAACAACAGCATTAACAGATACAGGAGCGAGTAGAAGATAAAAGGTAAAGAGTTTGCATCAATGAGATTCTCAAAAGGAGACGAGACCTGTCTTTCAAGAAGTTGATTTTGCATTCCTCTAGAAGGTACATCCATTCCTATCTTCTCATTACCATAAAGTTGATTTAAGGGTGAGCTCACATCCGGAGAGGAAACATCCATAACTCTGTTGTTCTCATATTTGTACCTAATAAAAGTATATCTTTTATTCAATACAAGGTGCATTAAAACCAAACAGCAACCAAGAAACTTAACTAAGAGATATTTGCATGAACATAACCAGAAAAAAGAATTACTAGGAGTCTTCAAGCCAATCAACTTTCAACAATGTATTCCTGGCACAACACAGCAATGTTCTGTAATGCCTAACCATAAAGAAACGAGAAGCTAAAGAGACTTTTAAGTACCCAGAGGTTTTAGATAGAAAAGATATACTTTGTAACCAAAACAAAACCCAAAGCATGTCAGTCACTACAAATGAGAGAGCTATAACGAAGTACCTATAATTGTTATCTTAGTTGTAGCATTAATAATAAAATTTATTGCTTTATTAACTGCGGCATTTTCTTCATTTTAAGTAATGTAGGATCAAATCAAAGGAATAACTTAGCAAATTCCAGTAATTTCGGTGAACACAAACAAATAGTAGCTAAGAAACAAATTGCAGCTCTAAGATTCTAAAAAACTGTACTTAGCAGACAAAAGCAGTTAATTATTTGTAACCATATAGCCTAGACAACCCTGATAAGTAGAAGAAAAAGTGGAAAACCAAAGGGAGCTTATTTGAAATCCTGTAACCACCAACAAGAAAAACACAAAAGTATAAGCATACCTTAAGGCTTCAGCGTCAGCTCTAACGTCAACTTTCTCTATTTCTCTAGTAATCAAAGTTTTAAGCCTTGAAGTGTATGTGCTAATTGCCTGAAGTAACTGAGGAGGATTTTTGAGACAATTTACAATAACAATTCTAACTTCATCAGGTATCTCCCCATCGAAATCAAAGCCTAATTTGGCAGCTTCTGATTGAGGACTCAAATGGATCCCATTTCCTTCATAAGCTGGAAATGAATTTCGCACTTTTTCAATCATGCGGTCTGCAAGAGATTCACATGCCTTGCGAACATTTCTTTCACGAGTTGTTTCAATAAGAATGACATCATCTGCAGCTTTAGTTCCTTTAACAGTTGAATATACAGCTTCCTTCTCACTATGGCCACTGTAGTTGTTAACCACTTCAATGGAAGAGTCAACACTTGACCTTTGAGCATCCCTGGCTTGATTTACATATTGATGAAGACGTTTGTGGTACTCTGCAAATATTTTAGCAGCCTCATCGCATTGTTGATCATAAGCTTCCAACACCACTTGTTTGTGCCTACAGTAGAATAAGGCATGTGAAAACACAAGAAATGCAAAAGAGATTTGCCGAAAGATGAAATACACTTGGTAACTTTTGTTTTCAAGCATGCTAAGGGCACTCTTAATTTTATAATATCAGAAGTTAACAATAATGACTCCAATCATGCTTGAATTAACTAAATGCACACTGAGTCCTCATATATTCTATGAAGTATATGTAAAAGCTATCACCAACCACTTATATATTGTAAAATAAGAGCTTTTATGTAGTTTGACAATAGAGCACACGGTCACTCTAGTCCATAATTAACAGCTTATTCATAAGATAAAAAACGAGAAACAATGTGATCATCTTGATGGGGAAGCTAAAGGTCAAATCCAACCAGAAAAGTCCATAAAGAAAATCACAGAGACATTTAACTTCAAAGCCCCAAATTAGATAATACGCAATAAAAAAACAAGATGGTCCATAATTTTAGAAACACAAAGGCTCTAGTTGGCATTAAAGGCCTAGTTTCATGTTCTGCCTCCATAATGACGTTAAAACTCCACAAGTTATAAGAAAAATCCTAAAGCATAATGAAACTCGATGTTGCGAAAAATAGCTATTAGATAAATTCGAAGTAAATCGCCCATTCAATGGTGAGCAGTTAAAATTAACAAGGACAATGCCAACGCAGGCATTTTTCAGTTCTAGAATATAGTTAAAAGAACTCCTTAAGAATTAAGAAGAAAAAAACCTGTAATTGGCCTTTTCGTCAAGCATCCTTTTCCTTTCAGCTTCCTCTCTAGAAACCTCCAACATCCTAGCCTTCAAATCTTTCCTTTGTCTCCTCACAATATTTCTCAACCTCTCCACTTCCTTGGCAGCGGCTTCCCGTTCCCTTACTGCTGCTTCCCTAATCTCCGCCGCACCTGAACCCTCCCCTCCACCACCACCACCCACCTTCTCTTTCCTCCTCCCCCCTCCTTTACTCCTCCCCTCCTCTTTCCCCAAATTTCCAGCCTTCTCAATATTCCCCCCTCCGCCGTGTACGGTGATGTTCTTTCGGATGCTTTGGACGGTTTTCTCGGATTTAACGCGGGTTAACAAGAAATGCCACAGGGGTAACATATTCCCTCTACAAATCTTGCGAAGCGAATCGATGGAAGGTAAATTCGACTTGTTGGAAGAAGAATTGTAGGGTCCTAAGGGACGGTAACCCATTTCCTTTTGCAGCCATTCTAGTATAACTTCCGGCTGCACATTTGAGCTCTGCATTTTGGATTCAATGCCAAAAGTCCACGCAAAAAAAAAAAATGAAACCTTGGACTAAAATGACATAATGGATTTTCAATTGAAAGCTAAAATAAGGAAGGGATTTTGATAGATCTGATAACGAGAGAGCCAATTTGGCCGGCAAAAGGGTAGGGGAAGACTGTAAAGAAAGCTGGTAGAATGGCAGTTTTGTAATTTTGAATACTTCTTTTAACTCTTCTTTTTTTCTCTTTTTTTTTTTTTTTTTGGATATGAACAATTTAATAATAAAGAAGTTTTAAATGGAGGTCCCGCTCGCTCTATACGATACCGTTTTCTTTTCTTCTTCTTTTTTCCTTCTATTCTATATGAGTGATTATGCTACATTTCTTCTGGTTGTATTATATAAAATTATCAATTTTTATATATATTAAATTTTTAATAATTTATTTTTATAAAAAAATTATATATTATTTTAAATTTTTTATGAATTTTGTTTAAATATTTACTTAATTTTAAAATATTAAATATAAATAATAAAAATTAAATTGATGTAAAATGGAATAAGAGTAGACGAAATAAGACTAGATACATCTAGCATCCATAGAAGTGATAGTAATTTTCAAATTTACACATTCATAGTGGAATGAGACAAATGGTAAAATAGAGCATGCCAACTAGAGAGCATGAATAGATTTAACAACATTCACCTATACTCTCACTTTATTGTCATTCGTACTTGAAATGTTAAAAATACATCAATTAAGTCTATCTGGTTAACAATTATTAAATCAATGATATTGACTTGGGGTCTATTCTTCTGTACTTAAAAAAAGTACTTCTGACTCCAAAAGTATTTTTGGAAGAAAAGCTGTGCAGAACAAGCTGCTTTTGGCTGGATATTTTTGGTTTTTCAGAAGTGCAAGCACTTCTGAAAATGAGAAGCTAAAATTTTTAGCTTTTCCTCTCCCAAAAACACTTTTAGTGCTTAATTACTTTTCCACCTCTCTAATAACATAGTTCTTTCCCTTTTTTTTCTTGGTGCTTAATTACAAATGTGTTAAAATCATTAATTAGAAATAAAAAAATATTTTTTAAAATACTAATTATAAATATTTAAAATGTAGTTTATATATTTAAATTATATTTTATAAGTAATTAATATTATTACTTAAAAGTATTTAAAATTTATATTTCATATATTAAAATATTAATAAGTTATAGTAAATTTTTTTATATTCTTACTAAAATATAATAATATTAACTAATTTAAATTTTATTTAAATGCATATTTATTACTTGATAATAACATGTCTAAAATGGACATTTTATTTCTCAAAAGCACTTTTTGACAGTAATACTAAACACTCAAATTTTAAACTAAATTTTTCAAAAGCATTTATCAAAAGTACTTTTTCACAACACTTTTCAAAAACACTTTTCAAAAACACTTTTCAAAAACATTGCTAAACTAATCCTTGGAACTAAAGAAATAATTATTGTCTTGAGAGTATAAAAAAACAATTGTAGGTTTCTTTTTGACAAACAATATTTCTTCTTTTTTTTTTCCTTTGTTACATTGAAAAAAGATTCTTCCTCAAACCCATTTGAATGTAGCATATAACAATAAGATTCGAGAATTTATGTGTATGTGAGTCATAGGAGCTAGTAATCATCGAAATGCTCATACTAGCAATGTTATTGTTGTGATCAAGGAAGCAATATTAAATACACCTATAGAAAAATTAGAAGTGATCAAAGCTGTAATTGTATGAGATGATAATACGATGTGATAACAATGTTGTTGTCACTGATCAAGAAAAAAATCCAAAAGGAACTCGAATTTTTGGACCGATCGCTCGAAAATTGAGACAATTAAATTTTCACTAAAATAGTTTCATTAACTCCAGAGGTATTATAAAACAAAACCCAAATATTGTTATAGATTTTAAGTATTTAAATCACGTAAATTAATTAGTAAATTGTGTCTCACATATATACATTTACTAAGTAAAAGAGAACCACGATGCTTATATCAAAATTTGGGAGGAAAAATAATTAATATATAATATTTATTAATTCCATGATGAATATTGGCAAATTGATGTCTAAGTTCATTTGAATTTAGACACCTAATTATTCGAGTTCAGTTTGAATATTATTTTTTAATTAAAAATATTAAAATATTATTATGATATTGTAAAGCATTATAAAATTTGGCTAAATTAGTTGAATAAGCTAATTTTTTTAATTAGACTTTTAAGTCGTTTTCAAATTAAATTAGGAAAATAAGTTGTTTTTAGGAGAGAGAGTGAGCGCGTCCAGCTGGAAGCTCTTTCCCTCAATGGTAAAATGCAACGATTTTTTTACTGTTGCCGCGTCAAATGATAAAAAAAAAATTAAAATCCTAATAGTAACTTTTTAACACCTATAAATACCCCCAAATTTCATTTCTTTCATTCACATCCTTCTCTCAAACTCTCTCAACTCTGTCAATCTTTTGTTCAATATTTATTTATATTTTCATTTAAAAATATTATTTTTTAATTATATAGTTTTTTATTCGTTCGGATCAATTTCCCAAGAATTTGACACCTCTCTAATCTGCTTCAACGACAACCATATTTCTGCCGCCTAATTAGCAATAGTAAAACAAAATTTAAAATTTTGTTATTTTTAATTATGTTTAAAAAAATTTGATAAATCTAAATATTATTTTATGTTATAGAGCTTCCATTCCTTGAAATCCATGGATATCTGTAAGAGGCTAGATTCTTGCATGCGTCTCGCATGCAATGGGGTTGTAAACTCAATCTCACACTAACCAATGCGTTGGTTGAAAGATGGAGGTTTGAAACACACACTTTCCACTTTCTATGCGGCCAGTGTACAATCACACCCGAGGATGTAGCATTACAACTCGGTCTACTGGTGGATGGGCCAGTCATCATGGAATCAGCTATGGTTTGGGGGAAAGTGGACCTCTGCACGACAATGTTGGGGAAGATCCTGAACAGGTTTGAAGGTGGTCGGCTATCGACCATTGGTTAGAGAAAAAATTCGATAAGCTTCCCAATTATGCAACAAAGGAGGTCATACAGCAGTGTGCCCGAACATTCATCATGAGGTTAATCAAGGGTATTTTAATGCCCGATAAATCTAGAAATTTGGTGCATGTAAGAAGACTTCTACATCTAGTGGACTTCAGTGAATGTGCAAAGCTAAGTTGGGGATCTGTTGTGTTGTCCACATTATACCGAGAGCTTTGTCGAGCAACGCAACTGGATAAGATGTCGGTCGATGGTTGCCTGCTACTACTGCAGTCATAGGCCTAGTGGCAAATATCACTTCTACGTCTTAAAGTGATCAACCCATATATTTTCTCGTTAGTGAAGAGGTAAACATCATTTATCAATATATATGTAGTTTGTGCAGTAAATGTTTTTATTTATTATATGTTCTGACAATATATTGCTTATACAGGTGGAACCATGGGTCGAGTTATGTGGAATTACTCAACAAGTTGGAAGATGTTAAGCTACTGTTAGATCAATGCTCGGAAACCGAGATTAATTACCTATCCTTTTCGAACATATATTAATTATGCAATGATTCTTTAAAAAGAATATATACGTAAGATATTTACAATTCTAATTTTCAGTTTGAATGGATGTCGTATGCCGACCTCGAGATATCTTGCATCCCACCAGAAGTGTTGGACAATTAGGAGATGTGGGATGCGAAGGTGCCGTTAATAGTGTACGCGATAGTGGAAATGTACGAATTGGACCGAGTTCTACGGTAGTTCGGGTATAGGCAACGAATTCCACTGCCACCGCGAGACTTGAAGGATGCATAAGGTAGACATATAGGGGAAGAACGACAAGGACTGGGCGGAGAAGCATAAGGAGCATATCCAGGCTTGGGATCGTAGGATGGAATTCATACTCGCCCGTGAACCATTTTTCTCAATGGACACGGCGACAACTGATGATTACTTAACATGGTTTAGAGCCGTCGGTAAGTCGTATCTGCTACCACCGGAAGAGAGTAGGCAAATTTAGCCAAAAAGGCAACGTCGACCGCCACAACAACGTAGGAGGGGACGCGGTCACACGATGGGTTTGTCATCAATTTTGGCAGAAAATGTGTCGTCTGTGGCTACGCAATATCCGGGTTAGTTCGCTCCACTCATTCTCTTTCAATTCACTAACACCATTTTTTTTTCATAAGCACCATCGTATTACGATCTACTACCATACATGGTCAGTTATTTTGTTCCTGCGGGTATATCTTTCAAGGCACCGATGTCCTTCACATACTACACCCCAATGTCGATGTCAATGCCGAACCCTATATCAAGAAAGAGGTTGACGTATGCACCGCCATCGATGACGATACCGATACAGACACTCATACAGCAGTCGATGTTGATGTCGATGCCCGGTACCTTTCCGATGTACTTGGGATTTGAGGCACCTTATGGTTACACGCCTATATTGACCCAAACACCGCGCGCATCATTGTTTTACCAGGGTGGCTCATTGTTGCAACCACTGAACATGGGAGAAGTGGATATACAATGGCAAGTGAGGACAATGCAGTAATCGACCACGGAAGAAGATGATGATGTTGCCAAACCTGAAGAAACAATTGCCCAAGGGGCAGTTCTAGGTACATATTTAGGCGATGATAACGATGACAAGGAAATCTACAGGCTCGCACTTTCAGATACACCTCCAGAGGCACCTCCATTTGTACGCTCGGTTCCATGCAAAAATCCTTCACGCAATCGCTGTCCATCGTCTTGCTACACACATTCTCCCCAATGACACGATTGAGTGTATTTTTTGTTATAAATATTGTGATGTAAATATAAATATGTCATAAAAAAATAGAGGTTACTCATTCAAACAATACATTTGTCTTTATTACTATCTATCATGGGTTATGTGTAAGTTAACAATTACTAACAAATTGAACCAAAGGGAATATGTGAAGCACCTTAATGAATATGAAAATTGGTAGAAAGTAATGTTATTGATGCTGAGGCCCTAAATATCCCTGTATAGAGAACATGTTGTCTTCGTATGCTCTAAGATTCTATAATACCCGCATAATTTTTGTTGATCGTCTCTCTTTCGAATATCTATATTGTTCCTTGTCCGGGTGGAATTTGGGCGACCTTTCGAGATGCGATGAAAGTCCTTGTTTGGCACCAACTCAAACGCCGCGTTGGACACCGGTGGCCACATACTTTTATCTGGGACGGTTGGGAATTTAGGACTCCACACACTGTGAATGCGTTCTAATCAGTAAACGTCATTGCTCAATCCGTATGTTCTCATAAGCAACAATTGCATGTGCGCATGGGAACGGAAGTGCTTGGAATCTCCCACAATCGCAGGCCCATTTTGCTAGGTTCACACAATAGGATGCACCTAACACTTGCTAGTCGTGCCTAGCGTGCTCTGTGACTCAATTCGCTCTCACTATACTTCATCGAATCTCTTTCATCACGTCCACTGTTCAAACGATATATTCGATACATACGTTGCACTATAGTAGTTAATGATGTTTAGGTTGTTCAACATTTGATGGAATCAATGTTGGACGAGCTTGTAACCTGTCGAGAAACAGCTACTTGTTAGTGCAATGAAATAACTTGGTATGAATATTTGGTGTGCAATGAATACATAGTTCAAACTACAAACCCATGTCAATGATTAGATTTTGCTCAGTTGTTGAAGGATATTTTTTGTGGTAGTTGGATCCCACATGTCATATACAGTACCGATGATAAGTGTGATCCTAAAGGGTTGTATAACGATCAATCGCTGATAGTATTTCGGGTCCCCTGTCCGATATAACACATATGTCGGTCTGCGGGCAAACGCGACGGTGCAATCAACTCAAGAAGAAATCTTAGTCATCTACCATTTATTCAAGAGTTATTCCAAACACTATAGGTAGAATCTTTCGATTACCGCCTTAAGTAACAGCAAGCAACAGGTATTGCTGATACCTTTCGTACAACCAGGTGTCTTCACTTTGAACCATAGGCTTGTAGTGCTGAAATGCCTCTCTGCATTGCTCAAAGGTACAAAAGAACCGCCAGAATACTCATTTCTGAAGGACCAACTGATCACTATAGTACACTGGGCGCATTTCGAGATTGATTACGAAACTTGGTAAGTACCGATCCAATACCTAACACTGTTGCCATAGAGAGGCATTTCAGCACTGCATACTTCTCTATTGCCTTCTGTTTTGCAACCCACACGTTGTACTATGTTAGAGTGTAATGGTATTAGCTATGTATGTCCACAATCAGCACTGATATTTGAATTCGGGGACTGGTCTTCACTATCAATAGAAAAATGTCAGCAATCATATTCGAGTTTAACCTCGAAGGGTCTTAACTTGCATCCATTGCAGCACAGGTATGGGGACCGAGATAATTCTTTATCGTCTACATCCCAGTTTTCTTTCGGTAAGATGCCATGATTTTTCACTTACACATTTCATTCTTCATTGCGCACTATTCTTCAAATTTCTCAGAACGAGACTTCATGACGTAGTAGTTCACGTCGTTCTTGAAGCTATACGGCTTCAGTGCAGCAAGGAAAACATCTTTGTTGGGATATTCTATTCCAACTTCCAGTACTCGTACATCACCATATGTGCTTGCATGATCAGGTGTTCTGTGCGGGCGCAGCGAAAACTCTAAACCACCCTCGGCCAATAGGTCGATGTTCGTCATGTAAGGCAGAGGTTCATACACCCTAAATTATGTATGTGGATTCATAGCATTGTCTGATGTGTAATCTTAAGACTCTCAAGGTTTCAGCTCTGTTGTAACCGAATCCAGTTTGGAAAATAGTGCCACTTCTGAACCATCTGGAACCCGCTGTCGATTAGCATAGGTTTTGACTCCTCCCTCTTGTTTGCATCTGCAACCCCCTTTTTTTTTCATGTGCATCTCTTTCATCATCTACGCCTTCATTGTCACCTTCTAGTATCGCATTAGGCGTACCCTCATCGACTACCGTCAAAAGGAGTAGGTCATTGGTTCTCTTGTAACCCATATGCTCACTAAAATATTCAATGGGTTGATATCTGGTATACGTTGATAATCCCCCAGTATAACTGCTTCCGCCCTATAACATCGACCCGGAGTCAAAGTTAAAATTGAATGCACTAATTGAATGTTGATCTTGAATGTCTAAATTTGGGTTATGCTGATACCCCGACTGGTACTGAACCTTGAAGTTTAGATCAAAGTCAGAGATCGATGAGTGTTTGCCCATAGATGTTTCAAGAACATTGTAGTAATTACTTTATAGCAGGCCAGGAAACCCACCACACAACCGTGTTTTAAGACTTTCTACTTCAGCTTCGGTACCTATATTCGCCACAACAGTAGTCGAAGATAGGCCAGATCCATCAACATTGGCTAACTTCACGTATAACTCAATAACAACATTTCCACTTAAGATGTGTGATGATATGACCGTCTAGAGATGTGTCTCACTAATCACTTCGAATAACTCATACTTATAGGGGTCAACAGAAGTAAGAAATCTGCATTGCAATCTCGTAATTCTTCCCCAGGTCGATCTACCGACTTTCCTCCTGATTCTGGTCCATAGCTCACGCATTTGAATGGTACTATCGAACGCAAATTCCACGGACTTTGCTCCTTCAAACACCACCCCATCCTCTGTATTATAGATTTGATAATTGTAGTATATAATGGATTTCATTCGTCAACTCATTTCAATATCGATAACGAATTGGATGGAAGAATACAAAAAAATAAGTAGAAAGTTTTCTAAAGGAGTACACACAACTCTCACAACACAAGGTTCTTTTGTTTGATATTAACTTGATATGTGTCTATGTTATGAAAACTACACCCCTTTTATGAAAGAATTATGTACAGAAAAAGAGAATACGTGCTTTGAATTTCGTTTATGAATACATACATTTGTTGCATATAGTATAGTGCAAATAATTTTTAGAACGCGTTCAGAACTCATATAATTTCACCACACCTCTACTCTCAAGAGATTCTACATTGCATAACGTGCTTTACAAGCATCTAGAAAGGTACTTTCACACTCAGAAGAAAGGAAATTTGTTAGAGGAAGCTCCTCCAACTAGGCGAGCTTCCTCTAGCAAATTTCCTATTTCCCAGGGTAAAAAGCCTGATGCTTCAAAAAATTTGAACACTTTAAACATGTTTAGAATATGTTCATCACTTCTGCAGCGCGTTTTCAAGGTTTTTCTTTGTAAACAAACCCTTCCCTGTGGCTATAAAAGGGCTCGCATACCAAGCTTCATCATCTCTCAGTCATATATTTTCTCTCTAATCCTCTGTATTCCTCCACTATAAGCCATTTCTCGGTCTTAAAAATTTCGATTGCTAAAAATATTTGGTTTACGTTTGAGGTATTCTTGAGTCATTAGTGATACTATATCACTTCGAGCCGTAAACATTTCATATATCATGCCGAGATGGGATCATTACCTCTAAACCTATCATAAGGAAGTCGATTATAAGCTGATTTTGCTTTCTATGGTCAAGGGTGGAAGTCGACGTGAAGGTATCAATCGACGGCGTTATGTGGTAATAAACCAGGGTATAATGGGGGAGTCAGTTGACAGTCATTATACAACCATAAGGTCAATCTTTTTGAATACTCGAAAATGATGCCCTATAAATACCATACAGAAGTTTGATGGCATTTCATATGGAAAAACTCTAGGGCTTCCCACTATAATAGGTGTAATTTTTTTCTCCATTTTCGGGCAACCGGTACCTTTAAACTTTCTTCTTATTTGAAGATCGGCACCGTCGTATATGCAATAAGACTTTCAAGTGGGGAGCGGCTGTTGCTGTGTAGTAAATATGATGCTCCTTTCTGGGCGACGACAGTTCACGTTATTACATATCCCATCAATAACTACAACCACTATTGTGCCGACTCGAATTTGACCTTTATTGTGCTGAAACATCCACTCTCCACCTAAGAGCCTTCGGATAACAATGAAAGGTTAAAGATACCGACTGCTTGGAAATAGAGAAAAAAATTACATTGATTACACTAAAAGTTCCCAAAGTTTTTCCATATGATTATAGCATCAATATTATGTATGGTATATATAGGGCATTGTTTGCGGGTATCCAAAAAGCTTGAACTCCTAACCGCGTAATGACCGTCACCAAGCCCCCCGGTTATACTCAAACCCGTGACCACATCACGGTCGCCAACTGGGATCTCCAGCTAGACTTCGACCCCTGATCGTATAAAGCATTATTACCCTGAAACTTGATTTCCCTACGATAGGTTTCTAAGGTGATGGTTCTATCCCGCCATGACATATGAAATGTATGTGTGTTGAGACGAGTTATCACATCCCCGACCCTTCAAAACTACCTAAAAACTTCCGCTGTTTCAATCAAAAACACTGAACACTTTCAAAATACCAAAAACCTTAAAAACCAAAAACCCTAAAAACCCTAACCCTAAAAATCCCTAACCCTACTAAAAACGGCCTAATTCCCTAATCAAAATTTAAAATGACCTAAAGGCCCAATTAAAAAAAAAATATCATATTTTGCTAATTTAGCCATAAAATTTATAAAAAAATGAAAAATGGTGATTCTTGCTTCTTCTTTTTTGCTTTCTAAATCTTTCCTTTTTATTGTTACTAATTCTTTATTTTCTTCTAACTCAGAGCCTTTAATTTATAATATCATTGGTTTTCTTTTACTTGTGATCAGTAACAATTGATTGTATGTATTTGTAATTTAATTTAATTAATTATTAAATTCTTCATAAAATTTGTAACGTGTTACAAAATTAAAACATATTTATTATGAAGTTAATATGTACGGATTCTATGATAAGTTAGGTATTTCAATGACCTTTTGATGTAACTAAGCTAGTTCACCCTCCAAGAACTTTACCAAGGATTTTCTAGGACATGATTGGTGTAGCTAGGCTTAAGATCATTATTATTTAAAGTGGTCTTGGATTGCTCCTATGTACTAACAAAATTAAAACATAATAATATATAAGTTTAATTTTAAAAACATGTTAATGATATTAGACTAAATTTAAATAAATAATATTTTAAAAATTATTTTTAAATATATAAATATTATAATAATAGATCATGTGAAATTTTATTATATATTTTCTAACTTAATTTTAATTATTAATTAGTGAGTGAATATCAATTATTAAATAAATTTAAATATTGTGATCATTGAATAATTTATTGTAATTTAATTTATATTTTTAAATAATTATTTCAATTAAATTGTAAAAATAATAATAAACTTAAAAAAATCTTTTTAAACGGTTAAAAAATTAGAATGATTTATTATATAAAATTGTAAGTTAAATTATTATGTAAAATTGTAAGTTAAATTATTGAATATAAACAAATTGGAAGAACTAACTATAAAAATATAACTTAAAGAATACCATTAAAAATTATATAAAAAATATGAAGTTTATGTTGCAATTTTCTCCTTCACAAATATTTCGCGTCTTTTTTTGCTATATGTCAAATTTTATAGTGTGAGTACATTAGAAACTTAACCTTGTAATATATTTTTTTGAACGATACTCTTGTAATAGAATATACTATATATAATAATATTTGGTATATTGTCAATGGAGTTTTAGACTCCACAAATAATATTAGGAGTTGACAAATGTTTTATGAGATATAGTAAAATATTTAAAACAAGACACGTGATAATTTTTTAAGGCTGCTTATAGAATTAAAAAAATGTACATTGTCAATGTACCAAATATTAACTATATATATGATTTAAGTAATTTTATAATTAATTATTTAAAATATTAAGTAAATTTTGTATTATTTATAATGTTATTTAAGTTTTAGATTTTATTTCTAATTTTTTAAAATTTATAATTCTATTACTATTGAAGATTGGCCTTGTATGGTGATTGATTTTTTTTTTTCTTTTGTCATTCTAAATAGTTTTAGTTTTTGCTAATTTTATTCAATGAACGATTGTTATGCTTGACTCTATAATTAATTAAGTACAAAAAATCATAATTATTTCAATCATTAGTGAGAAATTATTCTCATTTTAAAAGTTGTCAAATTACAAAATATAGTTAAAAATTTAATTAAATATTCGACTTAGAGAACTTTCAAAATTTTGAAAACTTAATATTTTTCTTAATTTAGTAAAAAACTTAATTAAATACCGATTTATTATTCATAACATTTTTAATTATTGTTTAACAGCGGAAAACTGTTTTTACTTATAGTTTTAGTAAAAACTAGGTTTATGCATTACTAATTATTAATAGTAACTTGACATCTTAAAATTCAAATTAAATTTCATGCAATATGAAAATAAACTGAAATATTAAGTCTTAAGCCATAGTTTGAAATAAAATAATAAAATAATATTTAAATAATTAAAATAAATCAAATAACAAGTCTAAAATAATTTTATAAATTAAAATCCCAAGCTGAAACCTTTCGGATGTCGTGCCTGCGTTCTAACTTGATGGGTTATTTGAAAATATGGAAAACAAATGGAGTGAGTTATGAAGCTCGGTGTGAGTTTCATCACAAGATAATCAGTGCAACCGATTAGCATACGAAATCACATCACATATAATAATTCATAACAACAAATTCGAAATATCAGATTAACAGATCAACATCATGCTCATATATACATATATATATCATCTCAAAAATATCAGAAAATGTTTGCGCATACTTTTGTGAATGCTATATATATTCAGATTTAACAAAAAAGATCCCTACTGCTACACACCATAAGAGTTGCCCAGAACTCATCATCCTTACACACCAGGTTGTGGATAAACCACAAAGTTGAAAGTTTATATGCTGCCAGATGGTTGTGAATACACAACATAAATGCATATGAGAGTTGTCAGATAATGGGTGGGTGAATCGGGAGTGTTGCAGGTTAATATGCTACCAGATGGTTGTGAATACACAACTTAATTGCAGATAAAAGTTGTTAGATAATATGTGGATGAACCACCATAATTGCAATTTAATATTCTGCCAGAACTTCCTCCTTTCAAAACGTCTCATTCCTTGCAATAAAACATGACATGCTTATAAAAAAATATAACAGAAACGGATAACATGCTTATAATATATCGAGAATGGCATCAATAAATATACCCTCAACTACTCGGTACAACAACCAAAAGAATTGCTTTTCAAGGATCCAATCTAACGGCATCATAAGGCATGTTGTACAAACAATTTACAAATGTAGATACAATAGGCATGTTTATTCACAAATCATGCAATCATATAAATATAATATTAATTTAATTAATTAGATCACATATTTTAGCATAATCTATATTATCAAGGACTCAATTAAGTAAAATAAGACATTAAAAATAGTTCAGAAACCATTCAGGGACTAATCTGTATAAAACATAAGACATTAAAAATAGTTCAGAAACCATTCAGGGACTAATCTGTGTAAAACATAAAATTTTGGGGAAAATTATAAAATTTGAGAAACAGGAGACAAACAACCGTGTGACCGGATCTGTGGGAAGCCCTGGACTATTTGGAGGGGGTACACAGCCGTGTGGTTAAGCTGTGTAACAGGCTGAGGTTGTGTGGAAATTGCAAAGTTGTGGTGCAGGGAAAACACAGCCATGTAGAGGGTCTTAGCCGTGTGAGAATCAAATTCTTAGGGTTTCAGGGGGGAACATGGTCATGTTGGGGGCAATGTGGTCCACTCGGGTAGCTCACACGCCCATGTGGCTAGCTGTGTGGCCCTATCCCGAGGCATAGTTTGTCCATATTCATTTGTAAGAAACATACACACCTGACATTGGGGTCTCAAGCAACGATTCTCACGCTCCAATCTTATCTGGGGTACCTAAATCGGGTCCTTCAAATGATATTTACACAAGAATAAATAGCGGATTGCAAGATTATCAAGAAGTTTGGAAAATTTGTAAAAGATTCGTAATCGAATTGGAAGATTAGCAAGAAACAATCTTATTTCAAAATTTACGGGTTCTACTAATTGAAACAAGAGTACTTACCGATCTGTTGATGAAAACTCAGATACTATTGATGATAAATTCAACAATAGATGGAAAAATGGGTTTAATTGAGATTTGGTTCTGATTTGGGATTTCAAGAGATTAATTTCTAGCAATGTAAAGAAAATATTTGCAAAGAAAAAGTTGAAGAAGAAAGGAAGAAGAAATAGAGAAAAAGAAAGCAAAGTTTTAGTTCAATTGGAAAATAAAAATAGAGTTCTTTTGTGATTAGAAAGAGATTAAATACCTAGGTTTTCAAATTGTAAGGGCTGGTTGGGTAATTATTCCCTTCTGCCAAAAAAAAAATGGGGAAGAGTGTGACTTGAAGCTAAGATGCTAAGGAAGAAAAAAGAATCCTTAGCCATTAGGTTATTGCCATCACCTATTCACTTTCTACTCCATTTAATATTTTTTTTAGCTAGACTTTCCTCCTAGTTTGCTAAAAATAAAATGAAAAAAATGAGAGAGATGTGGATAGAACCTAGGATCTCTAGGGAGCACACTAACTACATAACCATCAGGACTAAATTATTTTCTTAATTATTTATTTTATCTAACCCTATCTATTTTGAAGTGTTACATTATTAGAATTAAAACAGTTATCTACAAGTGTGACAGGTCAGTTGTAATATTTTTGTGTTGTAACGGAGCACGGAGTATTCCAAGGATTGAACCTCGTAGAGCTTGAGTGATAAGGTGACTAACAATGAAAATGCATGCAATTATGAAGTCTAGCTAGCTACTCGCTAAATATTATAGTACGACAATTATCATCAAAGATTAATTAAACTATCTAACAACTAGAAGGACTAATTGAAAAACAACCAAAAGTGCAAAATATCAATTAAAGAGCTAAAGTGGTTGGTTGACTTCCATATTTCTAGCCAATTCTTGGATTAAGGATCTAAAGGGTTCAAACTCCAAATTGGTTCAATTTTACCTTTCAGTTACCATTTTATCAAATTAGATGATTTAGTTCAGCTTATCTCTTGATCTCACTAAACTAAATTGGGATAATCTAATTGGTTCTTAGTAGGTTCTCCTCTCTATCTCACCTATCTAATTGTTCACCTAGAGGCATCAATTCTAGGTTTTGAAGTTTATTCGATTTAGTCAAAAAATTTAGCCCCTGACCCAAAAACTAACCATGCAACACTTCCATAAACCAACCACCATAAGATCTAATTACTACCCATCATCAACACGCAAGCATCAATCAAATATATGCTCAAATAATCCATTAAAGAAAGCATAAAAAAGCAAGGTTAAGAAAATCTTAGGGACTCTTGATAGAGCTTTTGTAAAAGATGACAACAATAACAATGAAGAAGAAAGGACAACTAAATTTAGGATTTTTACACGTTTAAGAGTTAACAAAGTTGAAATCTATTAAAAGCTTTAATGGAAAATCAAAATACATAGTAAGGTTTTTGTATCTAAGTGCAAATAAATAAAATCTACAGTAAAAACTAAGAAACTACCAGCTACAACTCCCAAGCTGAGAAATGCAAAGAATTAAAACCTAAAAATGAAGAAGAAAATAAAAAATAAGCTAAAAAGATGATAAAGTTGGCTTTGTTACTTGACAACCAAAAGTGTCTTTAATACAACCACAATTCAACCTTAAAACTTGACAAAATGACTTTCGAGTGTATGGGTTGACTTGTGTTTATGTTGGACATAAAACTACCCTTACAATATTTTTCACTCTGTCAGGCATCGGTGTCGCGACATCTAAGCTTTAGTATCATGACACCCTAGACATTAGCACACTTGTAACCTCTTTAACTCGATCTAAACGATAAACTCGAATTCGAGAGATTACATTAACTACCAAAGTGACTCGATCTTTATCAAAATCAATTTTCCTTTTAAAACTCAAGTTTATACAAATGATTTACAATTCATATTCTAGTTTAACTTATTAGAAATAGAAGTAGAAATAAAACATAAGTCTTTTTAATAAAAAAATCAGTTCAATAACATATTAACAAATATTAACCTAAATTTTATAACCCGTACTGAATGAGATGTATCTAACAATTAAATTAAAACCAAATCCCAAACCACAGTTGATAATTAAAGAAGACGAAAAATAACTCAACCTCCTGAGGAATTAAAAATAATAACATTAACGAAAATAAAGATGGAACATAAGCCAAGACCCTCTGAGTGTTGTGTATGCGTCACAATCGGAAGGATTATCTGTAAAGATGGAAATTGGGGGGGAGTGAGCGATGGAAGCTTAATGTGAGTTCCTTTACAATAAACCAAATTATAAAATTATCTTTTTAAACATTAAATAACATCATACATCATTATAAAGAATAACAATCGGTTATAAATAACTGCCAATTTCAAATACGATAATTCGATGTTGCTACTTTAGTCAAGCAATAATAATATTCTTAAACATAGACAATCAACTAAATCAATTTCAGAGTTATTCATACTGTTCATGAAATATATATACACATAAATCAGATCAATCGTTTCATCAAGTAAATTCAGTCATGTATTCATCAAGTAAATTCAATCATGTATTCATAACTTGTCAAATGTGCCATACAAAAATCGGTTTAAAAATCGGTTGTCCTACCCCCCACCACTAACGCTCCAAAGTTGTGAGTTCCCCCGAACTCCCTCCACCAACACTCTAATTTTTGGACTTAATACCATATTCGGGTTTGGGTAATTACAGATAAAAGCTGCTCGTAACTGCAGAAACACGACCATATCGCAGAAAAGAGCTGTTAGAGGAACCGTGAGAGCAGGACGAAAATGTCGCAGTTAAGATCTACTATAACTGTGGGTACACAGTGATACCGTCGCGGTTGGAATCTGCTGTAATTGTGAGTACACAGTGAATAATTAAATGCAGATAAACTATTGGTTCTTCTTCTGATCATATCAACCCAACCCATGCCAATGCAATATAAATAAATTCCAAGACATTTAATCAATATATTGTTTACTTTTTTCCTTCTAACCAATCAATGACAATCATGAATAAGTTAGGCATCCAGTTTTTCCAATAATTTAGGCATTTAGATCATTCAATCGAGTATTCATAAAATACATGTAACATGATTCACTAATCAGTCAAGAGTAATTCAATTAATAAATTTAATAATCCATATATCACATTGCTCTAATCCTAAACAAGGACCTAATTGTATAATCTAGTTTTCTAAATGCCATTAAAATCCTAATCAAAGATTGATTTGAATAATAATAAAAGTTAAGTCAAAATTGTAATTTTTTAGTTTTATGGGCCACACGGCCATGTGACCAGACCAGCAGGCTGTGTGCAATGCAAAGATGCGAGGGATTATAGAAGGATATAATCGTATGTAAGGCCGTGTGTTCTACACGTGCTAGCCACACGCCCATGTGGTAGGCCATGTATGACTGGGTAGTTTCAAAATTTGACTCAATTTTTCGCAAAAGAACACACACCTGAGTTCTGGGTCAGGTGATAGTTCTCAGTTATGAGAAACATAAATTTGTCTTTGACGAACCTTACCCACTTAAAGCTCAGCCCAAAGCGAGAAATCACTGGAGAGATTCTGATTCAATTGCTCAATGTTATATGTTAACAAGCATGAGTAGTGTGTTGCAAAAGCAATACGATAATTTTTGTACTACTAAAGAAATCATGACAAATTGGAGGCCAAGTCGCATTGGCTCGACAATCCACTATTTCAAATTTGACGAACATATGCCTAAGCTTATGGGATTCTTTACGGAAGCGGAGGACAATGAGGCTGACCTTGACGTGAACATTCAGATTGAAATAGTGTTCAAATCATTGACCAAGGAGTTCGATGGCTCTAGGATTGCTTACAACTTGGGGAATAAGACGCTTACCTTAACTCAGCTCATGAAGGAATTACAATCCTATGAGTTGATGTAGAATGGTGGTAAGTCGATTCAGGAGAATCTTGAGGCAAACTTAGCTGTGGGCTCGTCGTCCTCTAAGGGGAAGTAGAAAGCTAAGAGAAAGAAGAAACCGACTAATTCTTCTGTTCCACATCGTGTGGATAAGAAGAAGACTAAGGCATAAAGGATCCTAAAAAGATCAATTGTTTTTTCTGCAATAGGAAAGGGCATTTCATATCAAACTACAATGAGTATTTGGATTACCTAGCCAAAAAGGGTAAATGTATATAACTCTTTGTGGTTGAATCTTTCTTAGTGGAAGAATCAATTGATAACCAGGTTATTGATTCTGGAGCCACTAATCATATATGTGTTTCTTTACAGGGGTTTAGTGAAACAAGATGTATGCGTGACAAGAGCCTCTCTTTGCGAACCAGAGATGGGAACTATGTTTCATCTGAAGTAGTGGGAAAAATTATTTTAGGAAGATTGTTTTAAAGGAAGTCTTTTATGTACCTTATTAAGAGGAACTTCATTTCTGTAGCATGTTTATTTAATGAAGGTTATTCCGTGACATTCAATAAATTGATTGCTATTCATAGAAATTATTCTTTGATTTGTAATGGATGGATGGAAAACAATTTCTATTTTATCAAACCAAATAACAACTCAATGCTTCAAAATGAAATGGTGAATAAGAAGCTTAAAAATTTTTACTTTAATGAAGGGTACCTATAGCACTTAAGACTTGGTCATGTTAACCAAGAAAGAATCACTAGACTCGTGAAAGATGGTCCCTTAAGTATGATTAAGGAAGTCTGTGACACCCCAAACCTGACCGGGATACACCAGCCCAAATTCGAAGTGTTACATTAGCCACTTAAGTGCTTTCCGGCTAATGACCTCCCAAGACACACCCCAACCTTTTAACACCTCAATCTTATCCATTATTTATTAATGGGGGAGCAATTTGTGAACAAATTTTAAACTTTTTATAAGTAATTTAACTTAAGTGCATTTATGTTATTTTACCACCTACAGTTAAACTAAGCTGAATTTAGATCTATATATTTATCAACCCTCTTTTAGTCAATTTATGTAAGCCCTAAAAATTTTAGCTTAATCCGAGTTTATTTTCTATGTCTAATTCAAGTTTTATCATTAAGGACTAACTTGTAACAATATCAAACTATCAGTACTATACTCAAATATTAAATTGAGTGTGTTTCTAACAAATTTTACCAATTACAAGTATAATCCTAAAATTTTATCAAGTTTCCTTATCATTTAAGGCTCTCATTAGACTTATCAAGTTACAAGACTAATTTGTAATTTAAATGGGCTAGAGAACCAATTTAAAAATACTAGAATTCAAACCCCCAACAGTTCATTGCAGTTTTTTTGTGCGAAAAATTTGATTTTAAACCCGATTTTGAGTATTTTAATGGCCAATTAAACCCGATTTAGATACAATTAAATATCATACATATTCATACACCTTCAATTGAATTTATTAACACCAATTAAGCCTCAATTAAATAGAATTAAACATTCAATTTCATGCATATCACCCACCGGTTAATTCAAACAAGTGGCGTACCTTAGTCGTTAGTAAACCACTCCATGGAAACTTCATTTAAACAATGGTTAGTGTAAACATCATGCCTCACACACCATGTTATCAATCACCATGTTATGAAGCAACAATACACCGTAAATTATTCAATAATCAAACTCAAACATGCATATATGATATTATAAAACCTTCTAAAATTAAAAATGTCTAATGTCCAAGTCCAATTACAACCAAAATTAAATTAAGTCTCGAAAGTTCCACAATGCCCGATTAACATCTCTAAAACGTGTAACTAAATTTCTACCGAGCCTTAATCTCTTGGAACTCTCTTGCTTGGCTCCTCAGCTCCTCAATCTCGTCGGTTAACTACATAAGTGAGGGTGTGAGCTTAAAAAATTCAGTGAATGTTAATAAAACGACGAGTAAATTAGCACTCAAATCATGCTTAAATCAAAACCAATCAAATACAAATTTTCAGTCACAATATCAATCCAAAATAGTTCTATGTCATATGCTCAACCATGTATCAAAAATCATAATTAATCATGGCATATAATCATCAATTTAGCATATAACATTTCATACATTTATATTGGCATATACAATCATGGCTTAATCGGGTGATCATACATCGGATAAATGGATCTCCTTACTCCCAATCAGAACCAGAATCAATCCCGGATTGAGCGGGTCGAGGCCACACTCTCCTTATATCGCCTCAAATCAATCTCGTTGAGTGGAGACACAAGCTCAACACTCCCTTATTTACTCCAAATCAGTCCACCTAGAGCCTCATTGCTCATAAATAACATATCAATATGGTGAGTACTCACAAATCCTATGGCATGCCAACTATATCCAATGGATCCACCATGCTATAATGCCAATATAATCAATCAATCATAACATAATTTCAGTCAATAATATGCTCAATTTAAAGTGCCAAAATGCATATGTGAATCATGTAACATAGCCATTATAACATCAAATTAAATCTAGCACACCAATTACCTATTATTAAAGTTCATTTATCAATTGAAATATCAACAAACCATGAGCCAAAAACTCCAACATGCTTGCTTAGTTCACCATATAATCAATCAAATCAAGCATATAAAGTCACTAGATGCTCACTTACCAACAATTTACAAAAATTTCATCATTTAAACATATATAAATAATCTTGCAAAATTAACCACCCAAAACTCAATTAAATATTTGCAATTAGTAATTAATCATCCAATTAAGCATAAGTGAAGGTTAATTTACCAAATCGCCGTTTAAGAAAACTCACCACACAACTAACTCAACCACAACCAAGTGATCAGCCAAGCAAATCCAAGCTTCAATTTCGATTAGCTCGATCCTCTTCAAGATTCAGAGCTTCAACAGAGATAAAACAGATATTACCACCTTTCAAAAGATATAATAAACACAACTTTTCATCAACTAGGCTATACGCAATTCTTACTCAAAATTAACTTACCGAATTTGTATCATCAAGTCAAAAACTCGATTCCTCACAAAATCGATTACTCCAGCCCTCCTAATCACTTCCAAACATCAATACTAGACCAAATAAACATATACTAAGCATCAATTTCACATTTAAATCAATTTTACAAAAATCCGAAAAATTGGTTCATGAAGATGATTAAATTCAAATTTCTTTAAATTACCTTACAAAACATGTTTAATCTTGATAAATAAGATCAAAAACCTTCTAATAGATTCATTTTGAGTTGGAACATCCGTTGGTTTGTGGACTTCCTCTTAAAATTCAAGATTCACCATTAAAGCACCTTAAGCTATTGAAGAAGATAACATTGATAAAAAAATCATGTAATTATCACTCAAATCATGTAAATATGCTTCTAATCATCATAAAAATAAGTTTAGAAATAATAGTTACCTTTGATTCGTTCTAAATTCTTTGATTGAAAATCTTGATTCAAGAATCTTGAGAAATTTCATAATATTTTTTGCTACTTTTGTGAATAATTTTGGGTGAAAAGAGAATATTTTGAGAAGGAAAATTGTTGAATCTATTCTCTGATGATAGATCTTTAAAACCATGCAAAGAAAACAAATTTTATAGCTATCTAATCTGATGTAAATGGTATGAAAAATAGGCTAGATGCATTGTGTTTAAAACTGAAACAACCCACCAGAAATTTAAAAATTGGGAAATTTGCCCAATAGCCACTCCCATATTTCCCTTACCTTACCAATTGATCCTTTCTCTCCAAAATTCCAAATTTAAAGGTTTATTTGCCAAATAAATACTCCAAAATTTTCCTTATTTTATAATTAAATCTAATTTAATTAATATTTAAATTTAACTCAAATTAACCCCAATAAAAACTATTTTAAAATTCTTTTTCGACCCCAAAAAATTATTTTCACTAATAATTATATAATTACTTTAAAATTAATTTTCCAAAAAAGATTTTTTTTATTTTTCCAGATTATTGTTTAATCGATTTTAGATGAAATTGACCTCCTAAATTAAATTAAAAATTACTATTAACCCGATAAATTCCTAAATTCATGCTCGGAACCCAAAAAATATACTCGAAACTATTAGACACAGTTTAAAGATATTACAAAGTTAGTCTTCCACAATGTGAATCTTGCTTGGAAGGTAAAATGACTAGGAGGTCTTTTAATGTGAAAGGAACAAAGGGGTAACCAACCTTTAGATTTTGTGCACACTGATGTATGTGGTCTCATAAGTATTAGTGCCCAAGGAGGTTACAATTATTACATGACTTCCATCGACGACTATTCTCGATATGGATATGTGTATCTAACACACTGTAAAAGTGAAACCTTTGATAAATTTCGAGTGTTTCTTGCGAAATTGGAAAAGCACTTAGATTTATTTATAAAGAATCTTTGGTCTGGTCGAGGTGGGGAATACTTGTCCGACGAGTTCTTAGGATACCTCATAGAGAATAGGATTTTATCTCAGTTGACTGTGTCAGACACTCTACAACAGAATGGTGTAGCTGAGAGAACGAACAGAACATTATTTGACATGGTTCTTTCAATGTTAAGTTATTCATAACTCCCTACTTCCTTCCAGGGATTTACGATCTAGAAAGCTTCTAAGACATCTTATGAACTATGGCGTGGAAGAAACTCGCTCTAAATCACTTTAAAATATAGGGTTACTAAGCACACATTCATTATAAGGATGCACAAAAAAAATTGTGCATGTTTGAAGGATATTCAAAATGAACAAAATGAGGATTATTCTACAATCTAAAAGATAATACAATTAAAGTTTCTACTCATTCTACTTTTCTTGAGGAAAGCTATATGGATAACTTTAAGCCTTAAAGTGAAGTGGTACTCGAGGAACTTTCAGGAGTTGTAGAATAATCACCAAGTTTAATTCTTGAGAAAGTTGTAGAAAGACCTACAAACAATCAACAACATAGAGGAATCTGTCGTAGTGGGAGAGTTTCAAATTTCTGAGGAAAACTCATAGGATCTTTCCTTTCATTTTCACAAAATTACATATTCAAAATAACCCACGATATCAAGGATAGATTAATCTCAAAGTGCGGCACATCAACATGCGGTGTCATTATACTAATCCTTAGCCAATTCCGGTCGTACAACATGGTGTCTAACAAAGATGTCATTGCTGATAAACTATAGGTGTCTTCCTCTATAAGAGAACTCAATTTCCTATAACGAATGAATCAAATAAACGAATCACATTGTCCATCTAACCAAGGTAATTAATGCTAAATAATGAAAAGAAAAATGTTGTATTTATAACTCATGAATTGGTCACTTATCTCCCTACAAGCATGCAATAAAATGGGAACGACGCCAAAAACTTAACCGCCCTGCCAACCCTCGGTGCATAAGCATTGTGATTGAGCGAGAATCAACATTAATCAAAACAATCAAATTAAATTAATTGCATGCGGTGTTCGCAAGTTTGATAGGTTGGTTGTAATATAATTTGTACAACGGGGCACAAGAGTACTCTAAGGATCAAATCCAAAAGAGTTGGCGATCAAGTGAATTCTAGATACAAACATGCAATTAAAGAGTCTAACAACTACTCGCTAGATACTATAGTACAACAAGCCATTCAAGAGTTTGATTAAACTAACTAACTAACTAAAATTTGCAAAGAACTAAATTGTAAAGAAAATAAACTACACAAATATCAAATACGAGCAAATATGATAACATGGAGCGGTTGGTTGATTTCCATGTGATTGGTTGACTTTCGAATTAGGGCTCTAAATTGGTATTACTCCTAAATTGGCTTCATTTTACCTCTTGGCCTCAAATTTACCAAGTTAGACAAATTAGTTTGGTTTATCTCTCAACCTCACCGACTGACCCAGGACTTATCAAATTGGTGCCCAATAAGATCTCCTCTTGGTCTCACTTATCTTGATTTTCCCTTAGGGCGTCACTCTTAAGTTTTTAAGTTTATTCAATTTAGTCTAGTTTTGCAATTTAGTCTTGAACCCAAAAATCAATTACCCAACATTTCCATCAACCAACCCTTAAATATTTAACTGCTTATACTCATATTGAAACCCATAATCAACAAGAAATCAAATGAAAGTAACATTAACTTAAATATTAAGCAAATCAATAAAGACCCAAGCTTTCTTGCAAAAGCTTGAATACAACAACAATGGTAGCAAGAAAAGCAAACAAGAATATTAAATGAGTGATTTTTAACAAAGAAAATGTAATAGAGATAAAAGGCATTCGATTGATGGATTAGATTGTAACTACAAGAGAGTTTAAAGGATGAAATAAGCAAATAGATCCTAGCTACAATAGTAACTAACTTAACTAACTAAAAGAAACTAAGAAACACTAGAAAAATAAGCAAGAAATGAAACCCTAGACTATGGAGTAGAAAACTAAACCCTAAAAGATAAAGAGAAAAATCCTAAAGACCTAAAAAATGTGAAGTGTGTCTTTGTTTCAACCAATTTGGCCTATTTCAATAGAGTTCACGTACAAAAATCTTGACCAAATTGCCCCTAAATGTCTAGTTTTGGTTGGGGACATGTTGGATAAGGACTGTCCCTGCGGTCAGTTTTTGTCTCCTTCGACAATGATATCGCGATACTGAAAACCAGGTATCGCGATATCAGCTCCAGTCTTAAAATAGGAGTCATTGGGAGTCTTGGGTATCGCGATACCACTCTAGGTGGCTCGAACTTCCTTGTTTCAACATTTTTAGGGGTGTCACCACTTTCCTACTTCAATATCGCAATACCCTTTTTCTCGGTGATGTTCTTGCTCCATTTGGGCCACTGCGGGCTCCCTACATCATCCACCAACCTCATTAGATGCCCCAAATGCCAATTGGTAATCTTGAGTCTCAAAATAACATAAAACACACATTAATCACTTATTTGTACAAAAAAACGAAACTAAGTAAAAGCACGAAAAAAAAAACATATAAATTACTTGGAAATAAGCTCCTTAAATGTAATAGGGAGCTTAATTTGACATATCAAATTACAGCAGATCACGATGATTGTGTTATTTGTATTTTTTCTCAAATACTCCAATTTTTAGGTTGGTAAAATATAATGTGTTGTAATAAATGTTTCCACCCATAATGTACTTGTTCCACTTTCATTGACACTAAATTGTATTCTTTATTTTACATCTCAAATGTACATTTATTTACAATATACGCAAAAAAAAATTATTAAAATGGTTTGTATTGTACCATATCGTATGGTCAATTTGAATTACTTTTTTCATTTGTGTTATTTTTTTCATTTAAGTTTTTCTTCCTCCATTTATTACAATCTTTTTAAAAAGCAAGGATTTACTCAAAAGGTATGAGAAAAAAATTAAAAAAATTAATTTGTATTGTAATATATCTTACTTCAATAATTAATATTAACTTACAATTTCCTAAAAAAATAAATGAATAAATGAACAGATCATACGTTTTGTTTGTTTGTATGTTTGTTTTTTTCTATGTTTATAAATGAGAATGAATTTATCAATGAGATTGAGTAAGTGTTTTAATTAGGTGCCCAGGGTTCCTACAGTAACAGCATAACCTCAGTTGGTCTGTCTGCTCCCGAATATTCATATTGTCTTGTATCTGAGTTGAGTTCCGTCGACCTTTTGGCTTGCGCCACAAAGGTGAGAATTTAGATTTCCAAACATTTTATGTGTGGTGTAGTTTGTAAACTTCATCAACGTAGCTCATGCAATCTACATATTCTGAGGCATATGCCATAATTGCATGTGCGTATGGATAATGAAGTGCTTGCAATCTTTCACGGTCGCAGGTCCTTCATCTCAGGTCTACATGGTACGCTCCCCCAATAACACCTTCGTTGGGTCTGTGGAAGTCCGTAACATGAAATATTTGATTTGGGTGCAAGTGACACACTAAAGACATATAGTTCGCTCTTTTTGCATTTTCTTCAATATCTTTCAGCATCGTCCCGCACCAAACTTGATCGCCCTATATCTGTCCCTCAAATTTCTCAGCCCGCTTTGGAGACAAGGCTACTAAGCGAAAATAAGTTTCTTTGACCATCGTATTTATTGGCAAATTGCGCGTCCTCTTCAATATGAAATTAATCCATTCCGCTAGGTTCGTTGTCATGTGATCGTATCGTAGTTTTCTATCATATGATTGCATCCATGCTCCTTGGGTATCCCATTAAGGTACTCATGGGGTTGAGTTTATAGGCCACAAATTCTCTAACATTCCATGGAATCGATGTTAGACGAGCTTATACCCTATCGATGATAATAAATATTATATCCATACACTGCGAACAATATATATGTTAAAGTATGATATAGAAAATACTATGTACAACGTACCCATGTTAGTGACATGTTATTGCTCCACATCTTTATGGTATCGACTCATGTAGTTAGACCCTATATGTCGTACACAATACTTATGGTATGCATAGTCCCATCCTGTGTAACAGCCAACAACAACCAATATTGGTATCTCCCGAGCATGAATGTGCCGTCAATTTGTACAAGTGGCTTACAATTTCAAAATGTAGTTATGCGTTGCTTAAAATTCTAGAAAAAATGATGGAAAACTCATTTCCCATGACCAAGGGATAACGGTAATATGCAAGCTCCATTTGCAAATCAGTTACCAAACCTGGTACGTACTGTTCCAGTACCTGACACCATTGCCACAAATCATTATACGATTTCTTCCACCCACTATGCATCTTCTCCAACGCCTTTGATTTTTCCAACCATATCTTGTGGTACAATACAGTGTAATCGTACTCGATACGGATGTGTGCAATCAAAATCGAGATTGGAGTCCTAAGACTCGCTCTCACTATAGGTAATATAAAAGTTAGATATCATGTCTGAATTTAATTTCGAATGATCGCTCGACATGCCTGTAAAAACACAAGTATCTAACCATATGTAATACAATGCCAAATAAATGTTAGAATGGGAATTGAGGTTGTTAATCATGACACATACCTGTAATAACACATGTATGTTTAGTGATATATTTCTTGATCATTCAGAACTTCGACTTCTTTCTCACAGATACCATGATTTTGTATAGACATATTGTTCCATGCATTGCGTACTTCGCCTCATATTAATCGGCTCACGATTTTGTAACATGAAATTTTACCGTATGCTTTATGCTATATTTGTAACACCCCTAACCCGTATCCGTCGCCGAATTAGGGTTACAAGGCATTACTCATCTAACCACAAATCAACACACTTGTATAAATCTTATTACATTAATTAATGCATAATTAATTCATGATATCATGATCAAACAAGTTACCACAAAATAATATCATTAACATCATTTTAAAAAAAGAAACTAATCTCATTCAAATAGCAAAAACACTATTCATATGGTCATTTTGAATACTATAACCGAATATGTATGTTTATCCTTATTCAATTTATACCAATCAATTAACTAGATTTATTCAATTACATGCACACCATAACTAGTTGTTCACAACAATAATTTAACTTTTCAAGCCTCATGACCGGATGTATATAAAAACATCCAATGAAAAAAAATATATAAACTCCCACTAAGTCAATACCATGGCCGAATATTTACAAGTGAGTTTACTTCCATTTGATCTTTAATAAATCAAATTTATTAATTACATGCATAAAGTATAACCTTATTCTAACCAAAATTTCATATACTCAAATATTACACATAACATAATATGAAATAACTTCCAAGTTAAGCTTATAAATCATACTTAAAATATTCATTTGAACATACAGATAATATACCCTTCATAATTTCATGAAACAAACATATCAAAACAAGCTTATATTATGACCGAATATGCACAAACATATACAACATCTCAAGCATATTCAACCAACCCAAGCATGGAAATAAAGCCATTTTCGCCTGGCATTTATATACATACACATATACATCATTTGAGTCAATTTGAAAGTAGTTTAGCCTATACATGCCATAGACTTTAAGTTCATTCACAAAAGGGTACCAAAGATAGTTGATAATGTGATGGACTTTGACGATGATCCCCGAGCTCGAACTCAGACTTCAAACTCTATAAAGTAATCAAATAAACACATACTGTAAGCTAACATAGCTTAGTAAGTTATAAGCAATGGTAAATAATACAATTAATCCTTATACAAATTTAATGAATCCAACTTGATCATCACCGAACTCATAACCGTAAATATATAACATGTCACCATTCAATAATTACCATATTTAATAGGTCTCAAAACCGAATGCTCATATACCATTTATCTATCTCAACTAACTCAAAGATTAATAATCACATCTCATTTCTATAATTTCATAAATAAAAACAACTTACCTCATTAGTACTAAGTTATTCAACTATCATGCATCACTTACCTATTTATTACCTCTCGTTTATCACCACTCATTAGGTTATGTCTTTGGAGGATCCGTAAACCCGCACACATAGTGCAATTCATGTACCGTATCGCACACTTAGTGTCGTTACTTTGATAAAGTGCACACATAGTGCCATTTACTTGTAATGTATCGCACACTTAGTGCCATTACTTATTTTCCGCACACTTAGTGCCAAACAACTGATTTCGCACACACAGTGCTCAGTTTTTAAGCTCGCACACATACTGCTCATTAAACCATCTTTTCCTCGTTCCTAAAAACACATATGATTTCATTTCCATTCATATATACACATATGTTTAAATGTTCAAAAACCACTCATTTCTCCTATCACATACCATCATATTCGGCAACACTCAATATAAATATAAATATATATACTTATTCAAATACAAACATCTCTCTCAATTCATCTTCACATGTAACTATCTCCTATTACATATATATATATTCAATCAACTAAATTAATCAAAACTTATACATAAATGTAAACTAACCACACATTCGGCTAATACATAATATATTCCATGCCACATTCGACATCATGAGATTAAACACATTTAATTCACTTTAACATATGTATATTAATATAGAACAAAATTTAATTCAACCCGATTGCTTAAAAACTTATCTCAGAAATCGACGGATTAGGTTTCTTGGTGATTCATTCAACTTTGCTTTTCCCCGATCCAATCCCGATTCTTTTTGTTCTTGATCTAATCAATTCCAAATTAAGCTCATTCAAATATATTTTCATTCAATTTAATCCAAAAACACATAATTATGCAAATTAGTATTTTACCCCTGACATTTACAATTTTTACAATTTAGTCCCTATTGCACAAAACACAAAATACACAAAATTTGAACATATTCCTTTAGGGCCGAATATTCATAGCTCTTATACAAACTCATACATTTCATTTATTTCACATTTTGACCCTTCAAATTAAAATTTTCACAATTTAATCCTAATTACTCAAAATCATCAAAATTTCCAATACAAAACATGTTAATCTAAAACATATCCTAAATATTTTGCCATCAAACATTACAAAATACAAGCCTTCATCAATGGCCGAACACCACACATGCATTAACATTAAAAATTCTAACATGGGTCGGATAGTATTCGAAGCAACGATCTCAAAAACGTAAAAATTATTAAAAACCGAACTCAATTACATACCTAATCAAGCTTGCAAAGGGCCGAATGTTTGAGAGCTTAAGTTTCTTTCCTTTTTCTTTGGTTTCGGTCAAATGAAGGTAAAAATATGAACATGCAACACCTTTTTTTTTGTATGTTTTCATTATAATATGTTTATAATATAATTTATTATTATTATTATTATTATAACTTAACATATAAAACTAATAATAAAATACATAATGGAAGCATATTGTCATCCACTAACATGCCAAATGGCTAATTTGCAGCCTAAGTCCACATATAAAAGAAGACAAGTCAATTTAACCACTCAATTTAATAAAAGGCTACTTTTACCACTTTTGCTATTTAATCCTTTCTCTTAAATTAAACACACAAACGGACAAATTAATTCATGAAATTTTAACACATGCTCAAACATAAAACTATAGGCAACAAATATATTATAAAAATATTCTACTAACTCGGATTTGTGGTCTCGAAACCACTGTTCTGATTAAGGTAAAAATTGGGCTGTTATAATATTGCTTCACTACAGCAACTAAAGTATCTTTGGAGGAAAAATTTATCCCAACCTCTAAGCCGCCGATAGTTGTTGACGAACTCACATGTCCTAGTCTTCTATACGAGAGTTCTGGGAATTCTAACCCACCTTCAGAAGCAAGATCAACATTACGCATATGGAGTAAAGTGCGTAAGTCATGAAACTCAGATCGGTCCATCCAGCATTGTCCAGACCTTCACCATTAGAACCACCATATTCTAGTTCAATAGAAATGGACTCTGGTTATAAATTAATGCAATTTTTGCACCATTCGGCTCGGACTCCTATATTAGGTCATTATAGGTTTTAGACCCCTTTTCGTTCTCTTCGTTTGTGGGTCCCTTTTCATTATCAACCTCGGTTGTATGTCCAGGGTTGGATGTCCCTTCGCCAATCCAGGTTACTATGAGTAGATCGTCCGTTCTTGTAAACTCGACCTCAAGCCCAAAATCATTTCTATTTGGCCCACCAATGTAACTTGATGGCGTATCGTGTAAGTGTTACCTACATTGAACATTAGCGTGCCAAAGTTGAAATCAAAGCCACTCATAAAATGTCGTGCGGGTGTGTCAAAGGCCCAATACCAAATAAGCCCAACTGTCTGCCAAAGTTGTAATTGAGGGGTGAAACTAATGAATGCTTCGCCATTGATGATAACTCTAGGGTGTCTTGGTAGGAGCTTTTTAGCAATGATGTGAATCACCGGACAATTATGTGTTCAAACTCTCTACTTCTTAATCTAGGGTGGAATTTGGCGAAAATATTTTTGAGCTCGGGCCACCTTCGTCAACATCAATGAAGTGGGCATATAACTTTAGTATAACATTCCCACTAAAGCAATGGGAATTGATCACCATCTCGAGCTTGATGTCCCCTACAATCTCAAATATGTCATATCTAATGAGGTTCAGTGACGTCAGATATCTACATTTCAAGCTCAAATTCTTCTCTGGATTCCCGCTTTTCACCTAATTTTTGACCAAAGCTCTTTTAACGTTATGCTTTGGTTGAAAGCCAAATCTTCAGATTGGGCTAATACAAAAAGGGCCCAATTTCAGTCTCACAAATTTGATCGCTGTAATAGATAATGGCTCTGACTCGTCTACTCATCTTAAACCAAATAGCTTATTCCACATGTTTAAAACCAATAAAATAGTAAAAAAATTACTATGCATCACCAAAATTAAAACACCTACACGTAATTTAACGAATTACCTTTTTTTGGACAACTAGGTCGAAATTCAAGTTTTTAACAACACTATTCTCCTAATGCCAAGTCTCATTATGGAGTAGATCATTTCAGTATGGAACCTCAATAGAATGCCTTGAGTTTATTTTATAGGGAACAATACCCCCTTACATCAAATGATTTCATGTTTAATACATATTGCCCGGGATTCGTAGGTTACAATGCCTGAAAATTATCCCAGGATTCTCGGGTTCTAAGGTACACAATTAGGGTTGAAAATAGTGGGAAAGAAAACACTTCTCGCAAGGTGCATTTTTAGCTACGAAATGATTTCATGTTTAACACATGCTACCTAGGATTGCACCCTACAGGACGTGTTTTCATTTCCATGTCAGCTAAAAACACGCTCTGCAGGGAGCGTTTCCTCCCTAACCATTTTCAACCCAACCTTAACATTAATTGTGTACATCAAAACTCGAGAATCTCGGGATAATTTTTTGATACTGGAATCCAGGAACCCCGTGATAAAATTGCATGCCAAAATTTTTTTCTCCCCACTCCCTCGCCTATATAAAGAAGAGTGTTCGTCCCCCTACTCCATTATCTCTCTCGCTCTCTGTCTCCTTTAAATTATTTTTTTCTTTTTCTTGCGTTTTGGAATTCCCAAGTTTAAAGATTTATTTCTCTTTTTCTTTAAGAGAGACATAATCATTGTTTTAAGTTCTATTTAGGTTAACAGTGATGTCATGGAGCTTGGTGACCTACAACTTTCATCTACCGTGTGAGGATGGAGCCATTACCTGAGAAGCTAGGATCATATTGCAACTCAAGGTCCCAGTTGACGTTGATTATATGGTCATGGTTTGAAGTTTAACTAGGGTTTCAAGTTTACAGAGGTTATGCTGTCAACGGTTGGAATATAATTAGGACCCTAGTTGACAATGGTTATGTGGGCATGACAACGAGTTTCACCTCATCAGAGGATGATGCTTTATAAAACCCATGCAGAAGTCTAAGATCATAGTCATAGCGAAATACATAGGGGCCTTCCAATATAATCAAGTAATTCATTTTATCCATCTCCACCAAAGGCGATAACCCTATTACTATAACTTGTGACAGAGTTGATGGCAACAAGATCTCCAGCCGGAACAAGTTATTGTGCAGTGCAGAAAAGTTAAAACCTGAATCGGGGTGACAACAGTTGTTTTCCATTTCATCTTTTCTACACTGCAAAATAACTCGTCACCGTTGGAAATCTTGCTGCCCCCAACTCTATCACAGGTTATAGTAACAGGCTCACTACCTTTAGCGGAGATGGATAAAATAAATTACTTGATTATACTGGAAGGCCCTTGTGTTTTTTGCTATCACTATGATCTTAGACTTCCTGTATGGTTTTTATAAAGCATCCTCCTTTGATGAGGTGAAACTCGTTGTTGTGCCCGCATAACCACTGCCAATTGAGGGCTCTAATTATGCTCCATCCATTGACAACATAAACTTTGTAAACTTGAAGTTCTAGTTACACTTCAACCCGTGACCGTATAATCACCGCTAACTGGGATCTTGACTTGCAATGTGATCTGGCTTCTCATGTGATGACTCTATACTCACATGACAGATGAAATTTGTAGGTCACCAAGCTCCACGACATCACCGTAAATTCAAACATACCTTAAAACTACATGTTTATCTCAAACACAGATAAAATTTAATCCATTAACTCTAATTCCAACCGTAAAATAAATTTAACAAAGTGAAAAGGGCGCATCTTCTAAAAAAAACGGCCTATACTGGTAAATATAAAAAAAAAGGACCTAATTTCTTAAATTTTATAAAAAAATAGATATATCAATAATTTAACCAAAAAAGACCCTCATTTATAAAACATTTTTTAGAATAACAAAATAGCAATAATAACAATAATTATTAGTAAATTTACATTTTGATCACTCAATTTCAAAAGGTTACAAAATGATCACTAAAGTATTAAAAAGTTTTCATTTAAGTTATTGAATTATTAAAATCATTATTGTATAGCCTTCTCTGTTCGCACCGCCTGCACCAGTTAAAAGCTTTCCTTCCCTTTCTTTTTTACAGTTTAGGGTTTTTCATGATATAGCTTCACATGTCACGAATCTATAAATCAAAATCAAAATAATTGTCTTATCTCCAACACTAGTTGTCAAATCAACTTGGATCTAATGTATGCTTTTCTACTTGTTGATGGATATTGATCCATCATACCGATTGTCAAATTGACGCTTGGAGCTCGCTAGTCAAACTTTTTTAGAAAAAACATAATAACTCAGTGACTTAAATAAAAACTTCTGAATAGTCCAATGGCTTAAATGAGAACTTTTGAATAGTTTAATAATTATTTTGTAACTTTTTGAAGTTGTGCTCAAAATATAAATTTACTAATTGTTCAGTGACGTTGAGTGTAATTTACCCTAAAAAATCTATTAAGTTACTATTCTAGATCGAAATTTAGTTACTACTTTTTTAAAAATGTATATTTAGTAAAATCATTTTTATTGATGTTAAAAATCATTAATTTAGTATCAGCTGATAAAATGCACTGCACATTTGTTTAGCTTTCTCTTTCAGTGTCTCTTTCATTTTTCTTTTTCAATAAGTTTATAATTTCCGGATTCCCGGAGCTCTCTTGGGTTCACTATCCCTCGTTTTCTCTTTTACACACTACAAATTAAACATGTATATATATAAAAATTAAAATTCTCCACCTTACCACTCTCAGCTCAAATTCCATCAAGGTAGCTTTTTTTTTTTTTTTTCCAGTTTAAGATGTTTAAATATTTCCTTTTGGGATTGTCTAAATTGGGTATTTTTGTTCAAGTCTATGCACGTTTTGAACCAAATTCTGTGCTTTAAAGTTGATTTTTTTAACTTTCATTTTAGATGACCGAATCGGGTTTCCTATTTTGATTGATCCGTGCTTGTTTCTTGGGTTGATCTTTAGGTTTTTGATGGACTTTTTGGTGCCGATTTTGATGTAAACTTAAATACTTGAATAGTTTAGTTATTTGTTTGTTCTTCTGCTAATTTAAAGAGATAAGTTCTTTTTTATTCCCAAATTGATCTTGATTGTTTTGTTGATATTTCTATTTCTTGATATTAAAGGAAAGAATCCTTTTGCTCAATATGAACAAAGCTTAAAAAGATGGCTACTTTCCCAGGAACCAGAAAAATAAAGAGAAGCAATTATTTGTAGAAGTTTTTCTTTTCCTCAAAGAGAAAGCTCTTTAGCTTCTTAGTAGCGGCATTGTGAACTTGGTTTATGTTATACAAAATTGGCTCACTGGCTCACATATGGCGACTCATTGGATTTATGTTATCTGCAAAATTGACATACTGATATTCTTAATTTTATTTTACAGCTGAAGAAAGAGCTATTTAGCTAAATTATACAAGGGCATTCAACATATTGTAAATGGAAGAGAGGGAGTTCTGGTTTGTACAGGTGGCGCAACTTCTGTGAGCTTAGCGTCCTCTTTCATTGCCTTTTTTAGCTTCAAGAGCTTTGTTCTTGATGTATGTGTATAACTAGAACAGATTGAGTATTATTGATGAGGTTTTGTGAAGAGTTTTAACTGAAGGGGAGAGCTTAAAAGTTAACATTATGGGCTCTGTTTGTTGCTGCCTGCGTGCTGAGGATTTTGAGACCTACATGAATCCAAACAGTAATGTATATAGAAATTGTCTGTGCCTCGGTTGCTTTGTTCAAAATTTCCTGCACGTGGTATGATTTCTGATTCTTGTCAATAAGCATTGTTTTTGGCTCTAGCATTGTCTCTTCAAATAAATGTATTTTCATGTCTTACTTGGGATTATAAAATTGATGGTTTTATTGATTATATTTTTGTGCCACTCTTATGTTGTTAAAAATCAGGCTTCTCATTGGAAATATAACTCTTAAATTTTCTTTCTGTGGCACATGTAGATGGCATTAGCCAATTATTTTCACAATAATTTTGTCTAGAGCATTGTAATAATTTACTAAAGACCATATCTATCTTTAATGCAGGCAAAGTCCTTTGTTAAGTTAATGCAGGAAAAGTCCTTTGTTAACTTTTTTTTACTCAGCTCCATGCTTTTATATATGTGAAAGCCTTGTCAGAGGGCTAGGGAGGGATAAAGTTTGGTGGGTGAAAGACGCTGAAAGAGTGAATATAAGTAACAGTGACTAATATATTGATCAATTTTGCCAAGTTGGGGAAAATTTCTTTATGGTTTTACAATATGTTTAGGGCTGTCGTAATCAAGTTACTTGTTCATGCAATAAGCCGGAGTAAGATAATTAGCACGTCAGTGCTAAAAAATTGTATCCCTTAAAGAACACTCTTAATAGGCTCTTGGAACAAGTGAAATCTGCTTATAGTGTCCATACCTGAGTTCTCAATCTAGTAAATTCCATCAGCATTTGCCTATATTGGCTTTTGGTGAACAGATATCTATTGAAGTCAATTAGGGACCATTAAGTACTATCCTAATGTTGAAAATTATGAGTTGATTGTTTTACATTCTAAATTCTGTGTTTGATTAAGGGTAAGGAAGTTAACCTGAAGGTTGTTTGGTGTTACATGTCTCTGAATTGATCAGGAAAACTTTATCCTCAAATATTCCATTGATGAAGTTTCGGATTTTTTGCCCTTATGTTGTTTCTTTGGTTCCTATAATTGTAGTGTACCACATTATTCCAAAGAGGAGAGATGCACTCTGTCCCTTCATCCACTGAGGGAACGGCATCTATGAACCCTTCTGCATCACTAGACAACTCACTTTCTGACATGTACTGTTCTACTCCAAGGCCCTTGCCTTGGGATGCTGACACTAGATATTTTCGCTTACAACGTGATGGTCTTGTTTCAAGATGTGAGAAGGGTTCAAGTCATTCACAAGAGGAATCAGAGCCTTTAAGAGGTGAAGATGATGCAGGTTCTGAATCTTTGAGTAAAGGAGACAAATGGAATGCTTGTGAACAAGGCTCAACAGAGCAGTATTGTAAATCCTCGCAACTCTCATCAACAAAAGGATTAGATGGAACTGGGTACATCTACTCACCAATAGAAGAGGAGGATGTCTGTCCGACATGTCTTGAAGGTAAGTTATCTTTAATGATAATGTTCAAGCCACTAGATTTTTGCTGTAAAATATTTTGACCAGAGATCATTGCTAATCTGCTATGGTGCTGCAATGATGGTCAACTTGCATTTCTTGGCATGCATCAGTACTGGTTTGGACTGTTACCCAATTAATCTTTATCTTCCTTGTGAACCTGGCAGAGTCTTCAGTCAATTATCAGGCCTGTTGGCCCATTTTTGCATCTTCTGATTTGCACTTGCTTGAACCTAAAGTATAAAATTTTCTCACCTCAAGATTATTAAGAATGGATTTTTTTTTTTAATTTATTCCAAAGGAAAAAGAAAAATGGATGCTTGTTGCCGTAATAGTTGTCAAGACTATTGGGGCTTTGTTCCCTTGCCTTCGGAAGTCTGTAGCACTCAGGCAATCTCAATTAGAATCTCCCACTTTTTATGTGATCAAAGATAAATGCATGCCACAACTGACTTGTCTTTTCCTTTTTCCCCACCAACACGGCTTCCTCAATGACTGGATGAATAGGCCAAGCGTTCTAGAAATGATAAAGGATGCGCTGTAATGCCAAGTTTATGCTACATCTTACTTTCTAACATGGGTGCTTGTGTCATTAAATGGATCCAGATTATACTAATTGACTGTTAAGAACTCTTTAATTCTAGAAATCAGTCCATTAGTCTTATACTAACTCATATATGTTAGAAACAATCAGTCAAATCACTGCTATCAGAAATTGATAATGTCACGAGTCATATTCAGTTGGACATTTTATAGATATATTATCCTTATTTAAACTTACTGATATAATTTATGTGCAGAATATACGTTAGAGAATCCGAAGATAGTAACAAAATGTTCCCACCATTTCCATCTTGGTTGCATTTATGAATGGATGGAGAGAAGTGAAAACTGTCCAGTCTGTGGAAAGGTAACCCGTTTTCAGCTAAATGATAACAAATAATCCATTAACAGTCATGCTGTTTACATTCTATCCTGCTTAATCAGCAGTTTCTTTTCTTTATTGAATTCCAATTTACTAGGATGTTACTAGCCTTCAATGTTAACAAGTGTTAGCATTTTAATTTGCTGTTGATATATTTTTGAAGCTCGTGTCTTGCGTTCTCCTTTCATGAATATCTGTAAACCATTTTTCCATTGGTTTCTTTATCAATACTTATGCACATTAATGGTTATTCACTGTGTGTAGCTTTTCTACTAGTTCTGATCTAATTCGTTTGGCATGTTTAGATGTTTATTTGTTTGCTAGCGTATGTTGTTTAAAAGATCGTTCTGGGGAACTCCAGCATTCATTTTATTCCCTGAATTTCTCGGTTGTCTTTTCTTCTTTGAATTGACCAGTAATTATCCTAGTTTCTTAAAACTTTTCTCATCTCAGCTTGGTATATCTTTTGTTTGCATTTCCAGGTTATGGCGTTCGATGAAACAATTTAGTCTTGCTCGAAAGTTTTTGTTGCAGATGAACGCCAGTGATAACAGAAGACATAACCAAGGAAAGACATCTAAAGTCCTTTGTGAATAATGATTCAGGACAAGATGATTGTCTCATACTATAAATATGAAAAGTGTGTTGTATAAAGATTTTAAATGTCTCTGGAACCCTTGAAATGGGGGAAAAAAAAAGAAATCATATGCATATGATTGTTGGAAATCAAAGTGTGGATTTTTTTTTTCTTTATAAAGGAAGTTGGGTTTGTGTCTTTGGATTCAGATTTGAATGTTGGATATGACATGTACTTGAAAGATTATATATCTATCTCTATATCATGTTCGAATATGCATCAAATATAACATAAGTTCAAGGGCAAGAGTTAGGAGATTAAAAAATTCGATTCAGTCATAATAAACAAATACAAGCTTACAAAACAACCTGTTTGATATATTCAATTAATTTGTTATGGCATGCCATGCAAATAGAAGTTTGAGACAATCAATTTGTTTGTATACACTCCAGAGCATACAAGCAAGCATAAAACGCCAGGTTATTCAATCAATTACGAAAATTCCACAAACACCTGGTATGAATCGAGTTTATTAAAATAGCCAATTTATTGATTTGTATAGGTCGAATATGCTTGAAAATATAAGCTGAGGGGATCTTATTTTGCTGCTACTTGAAAAGCTCTCAAGAAGACTTCGGGTGGTTGGCCACCACTCAGCTGCTGCTTCCCATTTATCTGTGCCAAAACAACAGCTTTTTATCTATTGAACCCCACTGTTTAAGTGTCATTTCAGCTAAAAAGAAATGTAGATTTTTATTAGTTTTTCACCCACCACGTAATTTGGGACTCCAGAAATGTCTGCTGAGTACTTCTGCAGATCCTCATTAACCTGTATCATTACAAAATGCAACCTCAATTATTTAGGAACTTACGATGGAATACTAGAAATGAGAATGATGAGATTCCCAGCATGCAGGTCTATGTTACTTAAGACTCGTATGTGAGTGTCGGTTATAGGTATGTTTGAACTTTTTTTAAATGTTTTTCCAAGTGTTTAGAGGTTTTATCCTCAAAACTCATTTTCGAATATTCAAGAAAAATGAAGAATCAGAACAAAATAGATGAGGTATCACAGAACAGACCTCCTTAACTCCGTTATTAGGATTTTCAAGAAATTCTGCAGCTCCTTCAACACCAACCTTCCTAGCAGATTCCAGAAGAAACTCCCTGCATCAAATCACACTGTACAATCACTAGGGGTTTAGGGATATGAAGATGCACAACTACTTAATCAATTTACTGCATAAATGTATACACAGGCAACATACATATACACACATTCATATTGCACCTTACTTTACTCAGGCAACCTCAAGCAATAAAATGACTTTAGTGACTAGACTATGGCTTGTGCCCTTGATAACATTGGGCAGGAGTGTGAAGAATGAGTAGATGGCATTTTGACACTTTTAAGAGAATAGTACTTTTAGTCATGCACTCCAAACATCCAGGAAAAATCATGGCTCATTTGATATTTGACCAAAGACCGAAAAGTATGAACTATACATACCGATCACCAATGTATTTTCCCTGGGTGAAGTAGCCGAGATAAAGCTCCTCCACAAGAGCATGTTGCTTGTCAAGACCTTGATTTCCAGCAAAATAGATCAGCCTATGGCTGTCAAGAGTATTTCCCCTGTTCATATCAAGTTCCAGTTATGCATACAGCCACCTTTGAATTCTCTTATCACACAAAATGGTGAAACAATAAGTGAAACTTACGTTAGTCCGGACATGTCATATTCTAATCCAACATTCCTAAATATCTGCAATTTTATGAGCGGCCACAACAAGTCAGGCAGTGGGCAATAAACTTGAAGGCGAGGCAAATAGAATCATAACAATAGGAAGTTCAAAGAACAATAGTAAGACCTCGGTCATCCGAGCTAAAATTCCTTGAGTTCGAGATCCAAACTTCTTCTCATAGTATTCTCTCTTGCTGACTCCTTCCTTGGGTGCCGAGGGATCAAGAAAAAATGGATGCCATTTAATCTGCAAAGAACAACTATAGGTGAGAATAATATGCATTACACAAGCACCGATGTCTGTGTATGTGTTGACAGACCTCAAAATCAAATTGATCCTTAGATTGAGCAATTGCTTTGTCCAGGTTCCTTTTTCCCACAAAACACCATGGGCAAACGCTGTCTGAACTGACATCAATTCGAATAAGCTTCTTCCCAGCATTGCTACCAGATGACTGAGCCATTATGCTTCGGGTTTTGCTGTCTTTCTACATAGAGATAGCAGGTATAGCTACAAATCAGTCACAAAAAAAGCAAGAACAAAATAAGCTACGGAGGTCTTATTTGATGCAATTATATATTGTGTATATATATATATATCATCTTCACACTCATCCCCCAATTGTTAAAATAATCTAAATTTGTGCATCCCGGGACCATTCCATAAATTAGTCCATGAAAAGTTTTAAGTGTACACATAAATTTAAGTAATTTAAGTGTACACATACATGATGCACTTTCACCTACTGAAATCTCTTTAGATAAAAGGTTGCATTTCTTAAAACCCAAAAGGCTTTTACATCCTATATATCAAATTGGATATGTTAAAAACAATGTTTAACACAAAATTAAGAAGAAATTCATATAATCTTTATGAAATGCATCTAAACTACTTTGAAGCAAAGCCAGTTAAGACAAATCAATACCGAACTTCTTCTTTTTTTTCCAATCAAGAAATTTCATATACAAAGCATACCAAATTTACAGATCCTAATTTTTTTTCCTTCCATATCCAAGAAAAAGGAACATTCAAAGTGAATATCAAATTTACAAATTTGGGTTTGTCTTATTTCACCAAGATATCCAAAACAAAGCACAACCCCAATAGGAAAAGTTCACATTTGCAGAACGAACAGACTTCTTTGAAGCTAAAGTAACCACTTTTAGCTTAACAAATTAAAGCTTGATCACAATTATGGTAGAAATAAACAAAAGGGTATCAGCAAAAATTATGAAATGAAATAATTCTAAGGAATTAAAATATACTAGTTGGATAGAAATAAATGGGGAAGTGAGAACTGGAATTTTGTTTCGTTAGAGAGAAAAAACCTTACCTGAAAAACGAAACTGAAACACTTCTGGACGGAAACCAAACGCATTTGATGTTGAAAAATGGAAGGAAATGGAGATTTTATATATAGACATAAGGTTGGACTTTTTGTTGGTCGTAAGTTCAATCTTTCATCATCACCTACTACCAAAGACAAAGACCTTTCATTCTTTTTTCATTTTGAACATTTTTTATACCATTTTCATGTTCAACTTCGGAGTTTGAATGGATAAATACATTTAAGTTTTTATAAGGTAAATTTCACAGTTAGTCACCTAATTTTAGTAAATTTTCATTTTAATTATCAATCCAAAATGAAAATTTATTAAAATTGGATGAGTGTATAGTAACATTGTTGGTATCCAAATTAATTACAAGTGATCAAAATGAAAAATTATTAAAGTTGGGAGATTAAAACAAGAAAATAATCTAATTGCAGTGCTGTATTTGAAAAGTTTTTTCTTTAAATGACCAAAATGAAAACATACTAAAATTAAGTGATTAATTATGTAGTTTATCATTTCTTAATATTCCTTACAGTCATGATGATATATTTTTTGTATCTAGAAGATTTCAGTGCTGACGTATGGCATTACCTAAATTTTTCCATCGGAAGAATGAACATTTATAATCCGCATTCGACCCGATTTCGTGGCAGTAACACTTACACTACGTTTGGTTGGGATGGAATATGATTATAATGGAATATAGTTGTACTCAGTAATTCAAAGTTAAATAGAAATTCTTTCACACAAATTATTATGTTATTAATATTAAATTTTAATATGATTATTATTAAATAAAAAATAACTTAATCATATATTAATATAATTATCAATCAATATGTATATTGATATTAATTCCATACATATAGTAATTTTTAATTAATAATAAGTTATTTTTTCTTTTATTTTTCACTTTTTCTTTTCTCTTTAGTTTATTTTCTCCCTCAAATGCTCTCTCCCTCTCACTTTGAAAAAGATGAATGTCCATCTTCTTTAGAAAACCATGGTTCACCACCATGCATCGTCACACCAATCACCATGCGTCGCCATCATCTGGTGACCTTTCTTTCTCAAAATTTTAGATTTGGATGATTTCAACATCATTTTTTCGATTCTTTTATTAGTTTTCCCTAAATCGTGTAACAGCCCGTTTTTAATCAAATCGAAACAATGATTTCGGGACCACAAATCCGAAATCAAAATATTTATTTTATTATTATTTTAATATTTACAGCATGATAGCATGTATGTGTGCAAATTTCGTGAAGTAATTTTATCGTTTGATTGGTCAATTTGATAAAAAGAACTAAATCGCGTAAAGTGTAAAACTTGAGTTCTATTAGCTAAAGGTGTCTAATAGCTATAGAACCTTAAAGTAGAGGTCCTTATGTGATAAATAGCCCATTACTTAGATAGTGGATGATATTGGCTTGATATTATTGAAATTTTGAATAAGTTTTAAGGTTAATTTAATAAATTGGTAATTAATGATAATTACAATAAAACAAATTATGTATCATCTTTATTCTCATCTCTTATAACCGAAAATTAGGGCTTAGGAAGCCATTTTTGATGCTCAAGCTTTCAGCAAGCTCATCCTTGTCTAATTGGTATGTATTTTGTCCCGTTTTTATTGATTTTTATGTTTTTTGGATCGTTGTAGCTAGTACTAGCTAGCCCAGGGACTAATTTCCAAAACTGTTAAAGATTTTGAAAGTTGACATTGATGAATATGTATGAGTTTTGATGTTTAATGATAGATTATGAATATTTGATGTTAGTTAAACAAGTTTTGTTAAGTGATTTTTAGTGAAAATGGAAATTAAGGATGAAATTGAGAAAATGTGAAATGTGGTAGTCAAAGTGTGAATAAATTGAAAATATGGGCTGCTAGTAACATGTATTAAATTTGGCTAAGCATGGGTTTGTACTAAATTGCATGAATTTGCAATTTTATGTGATAAGGACTAAATTGTGAAAATGTGAAACATTAGGGGCAATTGTGTAAATTTTCCAAATTTTAAATTATAGGCTAAATTGAATAGACCGAATGTTAAATGTGCTAAATTTGATAAAATATAGATCAAGATAAGCCGAGGTCGGGATTAGATCAGGGAAAAGGAAAAGTGAACGAATAGTTGATAATTTCCATCCGAGCAACTCGAGGTAAGTTCGTATAATTAGAATCAAATTTTTAAATACATGTAAATTATTTGAAATGAAAGTATAATTGAGTAAATGGTATTACTGAGTTTGAATGCCTAATTGATGAGAATTATTGAATATCGAGTCCCGTTTGAATCGTAGAAAGTCATAGGATACGAGTGACATGTCACTAGGGTTACCGTTTTGGTCGAGATCCTGCATATGTTGCGGACTCACCACAGCTCGTATGAGCTTACCGATATATCATCTCGTAAGATCTTCTTTGCTTTCACTCGTCGAGCTTATCGTTCAAATTCAATAGAGCTTCGCATCCATCACCGGGAGGAGCTTCATCGATCATAACTCGAAAGAGCAGAAATGATAATGAATTGACGGATTACTGATTTATACGTAATGTATATAACACGAGCATCCCTTGATATTCTAATAGGTTCAACGGGCATAAATTATGTTATTGGTTATGTGAAAAAGCTATGTATTTATACAGATGAATTACTGTTTATATAGATGAAGTACTGTTTATATGGATGAGTTACTATTATCAAATGAATTATTGTTTATATGATTGAGAGTGAAATGTTACAAATGATGTACGTGATTTATGAATTTGATATGATACAATGTATTGAGTATTAAATTGAGATAATGGATGATTACATACATTTATGTGACTAACTTGTTGATGAATGCTTGTGTTTAGGCATTTGGTAATTGAATTGAGTATACCTTATTTATTTTATTGATTATGTATAAATGGTAAGTTTAATTCTGAATTATACGGGCTTACTAAGCTATAAAGCTTACTCTGTTTCTTTTTAGTGTTTTATAGAGGTTCGATAGCTCGCTTGATTCGGATAAAGTCGGAGATACGCATCACACTATCCAATTGTCGATTGGTACCTTTGAACTCATGGATATATGTAAATATGGCATGTATAGGCTAGTTATAAAGATGATAGTTATGGTTACTTGAGCTAATGATTTTGGTACATGTTATGGTATAAGATAAAGCCATTTGATTTGGCTTAACTTGGTATAATTCTTTGGTTGCGTATAAGTATTCAAATATGTGTATGAAATGTTATGGATTAGCTGCCTATTGAGTTATAAAATGTTGCAAATTATGCTTGTGCAGGTATGTAAAAATAGGGTGGCAAAATGGGCTTTGCAAATAGCTTATTTTTGTCCACACAGGCAGAGACATGGACATGTGTCTCAGCCGTGTGTGACACATGGTCAAATTACACGGCCGTGTGTCCCCTGGTGTTGAAATTGAAATGAAGTCAATATACTTCACACGGTCTCATACACGGGTGTGTGATCGGTCGTGTGGCACAAGTCAGTATACCCTCTAATTGGCACACGGCCTAGAACACGGGCATATGACTTGGACGTGCTGCATAAGTCAGTATACCCTACAGGTTTGACACGGCCTAGCACACAACCTGTCACACAGGCGCGTGTGGCCACTTCGAAAGGCACACGGGGTAGACATACGGGCGTGTGGTTGGCCGTGTGACCCAAGTCAGTAACCTCACTTGTTTGGACACGGGGTAAGACACAGGCTGGGACATGGCCATGTGCTCCCATTTCAAATGTCCCCACAGCCTGTGATACGGGCGTTCTGGTGGCCGTGTGTCTGGTCACACGGGCATGTGTCCCCTGTTTTAGAGAAAAAAATTTATAAGTGTTGAAAAATTTCATGAGTTATCGGTTTAGTCCCGAACCACTCTCAATGCATGTGTAAGGCCTCGTAGGCTCGTAGTAGGGACAAATTGATTGAGATTGATTGATAATTGTATGTATTGATTAAATGTTTGAGAAAAATTTGTTTATTTGTGTTGTAAGTCTGATAATGCTCTGTAACCCTATTCTGGCATTGAGTACAGGTGAGGGGTGTTAAAAATCGACCATTAACATTGTAGATCTACAAAAAGATTTTGAAGTTGCCACACACATTCTATTGTCTTTAGCCTTTCGAAAGCCACGATTTTTTGACATTTTATTCTCCTTTCCCTCTTTACCTCCCTCCCTAAGCTAGAAGCCCCAAAACAAGTAACAAAAAGCAAACCCATAAAATCATTAAAGAAAAAATCAATAAGCTGCAAGCCCCTCCCCCCAACCACCATGGAACCAAAAGTCTCTCTTCTTTCTTTTTTTTTTTTATTTTCTTTTTTTGTTTAATTAAAGGAGCCAATCTCTCCCATTTTTGCTTTCTATTTCGGATTTATTTGTGATGTGAGTGGCATGTTGAATAATGGTGAAGCATAAGTTGGAAATTAATGAAACGGTGATGGGTTTTTTGGAATAAGAAAATATTTTCTCATTCATTGAAGTGTCAAATGGCTATTTTGAAAGGAGAGATCATAATAGTTATTCTGTGATTTTTTTTTTTTTGAATGGCACCGAATGAGGGATTCCATGAAATACCAATACAATTAACCAAACTCTTGAATAACAAGACTGAATGGATTCATGCATGATCTGGTTGGCTATTACAACCAACCAAACACGCTGTTAATTGTTTTTCATATTTATCATACTTTCCTTTCTTTTTCATTATTTTTTAATTTTTCATAAACAAAAACAAAAACAATAAATAATCATTTATGCTATACATTTTCTTATTTAACACATCATTGTGGAGTTGCCGATTAAGTCATAACTCAATTGGCATGAATATTGTTGTCAATGCAGGAGGATGGGGATACGAGTGTGTTGAAGCACATTATTCTCCTATTTATGGGTTGGGGAGGGGTTATGGGTAGTTCTAGGCATTGTGTCAAAAGAGAACAAATATGACCACAACCTATGATGTGATTGTTCAAAAAAAAAACATCATCGTTGAGTTTTTTAATTTTACAAATAGAGTTAAAAAGTTGGCATGTGTCTTATTTATTTAGTTTTTATTCGTTTAAATAGACATTTATTGGTTTCTTAGGTATGCATTTGGAATTAAAAAAACTTCATCACTAGTGTATCAAGTAATTACTCGTAATTTAATACCTTTATTACATAGTTTCAAGTGCATATTTTTTAAGGGAACCTAAAAATATAAAATCAAAAAAGAAAATACAAATATGATAAGATTTGAACTTAAAATATGGTTTTCACATTTCAATATTAAAGTCTCATTTTGCATATTTTTTAAGGGAAAATACATGGTACACTGTCAGTGGAGTTTTTAAACTCCACAAGCAGAGTTAGGAGTTTGATAAGTGTCCTATAGAAGTATGGTAAAATATTAAAAAAATAATTATTTTAAAAAAGAGATAAGTGACAATTTTTTAAGGCTAGTTATAGAATAAAAAAAAAGTATTCTATCAGTGTATCAAATACTAACCTATTTTTAAAATAAATATATTTGTTACATAAATTTTGTTCACATACATCATGATATGCCATAATATATTATTATTTAATTGTATCGGTTTTATAAAAATATTTCTAATTTCTAACTTTATCATTGATATAATAAAAATAAAATAGTTTATATTATAATTGAAATTAATATTTAATAAATTAATTTATAAAATATTGAAATAAATTATACTTTATATTTTAATAGAAAAAATATTTTCATTCTTCCTATATTTTTGGTAATTTTTCTTCGATAAAAGCAATAAATTTTATTAGCTCATAAAAATACTTAAATTTATATATATTTCTTATCTTTTTCCTTATATCTTTTTTATAAATAAATACAAATAATAAGATAACATTTTTATTAGTTATTATAAAATATATTTTTACTAATTAATTTATGAAAAATATAATATTTAAAACAAAATTTATAAAAACTAATAAATTAGTAAAAATATTTTTTTAATAAATTAGTATACAAATTATTTTTTATATTTATTAAACTAGTTTGCATAGAAATGCAATAGATGAGTTTTGTTGTATATATCAATTAAAATATTATTTTATAAAATAATAAAAAATACTTATAAATTTGTAAAAGGAATTACCTATGTTTTAGAAAATGATATTGTAATTAAGGATTTTTTACAAATAAAATTTAATATGAAAAATAATGTCTTATAAAATACGAACAAAAGGTCTATTGTAAAACCCCGGATTTTAGGGTTGGAAGTTTTGAGTTTTGTGGTTAGGGTCAGTAAGAAGGTTGCGCTATTGTGTTTAGTTGGGTGTTTAAGTGGCAAAATGGGCTTACTGGTCTGGTGGTTTGTTGTGTGTTAATTTTTCTTTGGGTTTTGGGTTCAAGTCCATGTGTGTACGTTTTGAAGAAATATTTTTATGTGTTTCCCTTTGTTTTTCTTTTTCTTCGTTTCTTTTCTTTTTCCTTTGAAAATGGTTTTTGCTGGCAGAGTCGTCGAGTCAGCATTTGGAGGTTTTCGATCGCGAATAGGTGTGGGTTCTGTTTCCTTTCTTATTTATTTGCAAATTCTCGATTCAACTTTGTGAGAGTCTGCAATTTATGTGTGTGTTCACAAAGGGGTTAGTTATGATGTTGTACCGCTATTTTCATACTTAGAACTTGTTTGATTTGGTATAGTTTCGAGTTCTCGAGGGCTAGGAAGTGCTTTGAGGGTGAAAGCACAATTTTTTGGGCTGTTTTATGGTGGTTTCGAGAGCACATGGGTGGTCCACACGACCCTGTGCAATTAGGAATTAGGGTTTCTGGGAAAAATTTGGTACCACACAGCTTGGCTACAAGGCCGTGTGGCCGTTTTGAGGATTTTTTTCGATTTTCACACGATCGTGTCCCTTGGGTACACGGGCGTGTGTGTTTGGGAAATAGGGATTTAGTGACTTAGTGCCACATGGACTGGCCATACAGTTGTGTGGCTAATTTAGGGATTTAGGGATCCCACACGGGCGTGTGTTTTGGACACACGGCCGTGTCTGGTGCACACGGGCGTGAGACCCTCACAGTGTCGTGTCTTCCCTGTACTCTATTTTAGAACAAATGGACAGTGAGTTACACAACCTGTTCACACGGTCGTGTCCCTAGCTCACACGGGTGTGTGACTCCCTTCACACGACCGTGTGGTCCTAAGTCCCTTATTTTGGTTTTGTGCACGTTTTTTATATGAGAATGTGTATGTGTGTTTCGACCCTTGGTTAATCTTTAGTGAGGGTAATTAAGTCTCTGTATCTATGGCTATGTGTTCTACTTATGTGTTATTTGTGACTGTAGTGTGAGATGACTGATTCTGAACCCGGTTAGCTGGGTGTGTATGCGTAAGTTTGACTGTCTGTTGATGTGTTCATTGTTTCTGTGGGATTGTATGCATACATACACTTGCATAAAGTAAGTTTTGGTTTGATTGTGAAGAGAAGGAAGATTGATTCTGATATGATCTGACAGTTTTACTGTAACTTATTCGTACAACGGATTACTGCGATCAGATCGCGCATGTACGCTACTCTGCTGCGTACTAATCATCAGTCGTCAGATGCAACCTTCTTTGCGTATTACTATCTGAGTGGCTTAGACCACATACACGGTGTGTAGGGTTGGATGGGACTTCGAGGTCCTAGTGGTGTGTTTGGTTGGATGAGTTTAAACAGCTCTTTTGGAGTGTGATCGGGGGACGGAGAGGAGTTTTGGCTGGATGGGTGGGTTTTTAATTCTTGACTGCATTTATATGCACCTGTTTGAGTATTTTGTGTGTGAGTTGGTGTGCTAGATTGTTACGTGTGTTGGAACATTGTTTCCGAATTTATTTTCTGCTTCTGCACATCTCTGTAAGTATGTTTTGCCATTGAACTACCATATGGAGTTCTCTTCTGTAAATCTGTTGTTAATCGTTTTGAACTCACATTGAGCTCGTGTAGCTTACCCCCTTAGTGTTTCCCTTTCAAGTACCTATCTAAATTCTGACACTGGACTTTGTAGGCGAAGGTCTCGGACAGTCACGGTTAAAAATTAAACAAAAAATCCTCTTTTTAGTTTTCGTTTCGATATACTATTTGAAATTGTAAAGTTTTATTAAAATTGTGGTACAAGTTCTTTTTTTTTTTATTTCTCTCGTAAATCTACTTTTATTCGTAAATTAAACTTAACTGCAATATTTCTGTTTGAAATCTAAAAGGTTAAATGCTCTTGGTTCGTAAAGAGATAAATATGTTTGTAATGGAATTTAAGATAACTTGTTTCGTAAAATTTTCCTACGATCACTTCGGTGATCAATGTGACCTCCAAAATTCGGCCTAAACTTCTAGGCCGGGTTCTAGGGTGTTACATTTATAGATTTATATAGAAAAACATTTACCATTTTTTTAAATAATGCATTGTATTAAGGTTTTTATTAAAACAGATTTAATATAAATTAATAAATTTAAAGGATTGAAATTTTAAGACTTGATTGAAATTTAGGTTAGTGGGTCCTTTTTATAGGTTATTTCCATTTTATTTTAATATTGAATAAAATTTTATATTTTAGCTCATTACTATAATTTAATATTTAAATGTATAAACATGTTATTATATTTCATAAAATTATAAAAATATTAAATATTACAAAAAAATAAAAAATTAAAGAGGAAAATTTACAAAAAAAAAAAAAGACACATAATCTTACATTTTGGTGCCTTTAACTATTTGGGGCAAGTGATGCAGTAGGATTCTTTGGCCAACTATACAATGATTGCAAGGTTGTCATGTTTCATGCCATCTACTCTCAAATTTTAGGATAAAACAACATCTGCAATAGAGAACGAGGGTTAGCAATTGGAATTTTCAGAAAAAATCAGTAAATTGTCCTCAGCTGACCTATCATCGCATCCTTATGCACCATTGCCGCTGCGCATCATCAAATTGTTGGATCTGGTGCCTTAAGTACAATATATTTGGTTTGCATATTTGTATTTTTTTTAAAAAAATTGGTTAATCAAATAATTTATTGGTTACATTAATATTCTTTGTACAATGTCTGTAACAGTTTTTGCATACAAAGCAAAATAGAAACAAATATTGACTCATTGATTACCTAACGTTTAACTAATACTAAGCGATATTAAGTAGTTAGATCGTAATAAGAAAAGACACCTTATATTAGTAAATAATCTAAATACGTCTTTAGTCTAATCGAAAATGAGCAATCACTACAGCAAAACAGGTTTTTAGCGGCGTTGTGATAAGCACCGCAAAAAATGCGGCTATAAATAAAGCCGCTAAATTTTGCAGCGTTTATGTGAAAAAACACCGCTATAGAACATGACCTTTAGCGGCACTTTCCCCACAAACGTTGCTAAAGAAATGACCTTTAGTGGCACTTTTCCCACAAACGTCGCTAAAGAACATGACATTTAACAACATTTTCCCTACAAACGCCGCTAAAGAACATAACCTTTAGCAGCACTTTCCCTACAAATGCTGCTAAAGAACATGACCTTTAGCGACACTTTCTCCACAAACGCCGCTAAAAACCGTACCAAATTCAACTTTTTTTATTTTTAATCATCTCTTTTACATTCTTACCTTAAATGATCATACAAAATTTAAACGACCTAACAATGGACACATCTTAAATTGTTTTTGAGTTCTAAAACATTAACAAAAGAATTGTTCATAATGTTTGATCAAAATGTTAACATAATCATCTTTGAAAACCCAATCTAATGACTACAGTACATACTTTATTCTAAAACTAAAATCTTTGAAACTTCTGCCAAATAAACAACATGATGTTCACTATAAGAAACTTCAACTACAAGCATACTACAATAAGTTACTGCAAAAGAGTTCTTTCAAAGCTGTTACCACTGTATTATAAATCTCTTTACCCCATTCCAGCTTTAGATTTGTTAGTTTCTCCTGAAAATTGGATGTCAATCTGGATTCTTCAGATTCTCCTTTCATGATGAGCATAGAGTAGTGGCCTGAATTTCCGCTTTATCAGGAGGAAATCACGACTTACAAGTGTCATGAAAAGCCTTTGGATCAAGCTCTCCCATTCTTTTTAATCCAATATTAGTGCAATTACCCAACAATTCTGGCAAACCCTACACAAAAGAATAAGAACATTGATTTTATGACCAGTTGCTTGAGTCTGCATAGTAATCCAAGGCTTAGGCAAACGTAATTCAGTCTTAAGCCAAGATGTTTAGCATTGAGATTGTAATATGTCAATCCAATACTGTATTTTTAGATAGTCTCTTCTAATATTGATTTTTTACTAATATGTAATACGTGATACGTGCAGCTTTTCCATTTCTATTTTTACATAATCTACTCTAACGTGAAGATGCAAAGTGTTATGTTTGTTGAAGATCTAAAGGTGAAAGGAAAAAGAAATATAAGATAAAAGGTTAACAATAATATATATGTTTTTATCTTTGGCAATTGACCAAATATTGATTTCAAAAGAGAATGATGGCCAAGCAAATTTAACCTAATTTAAGAATGAAACAAACAAAATTTACATCCAAAAACAATTTAAAAACGAGTGGAACTTGGCATGAAGAAACTCAAAAGGAAAAATAGTAAGTAGAATCCTATAAAAGAAATAGTAATGTTTTTAAGGAAAAAACTGAGTAAAACATTAAAATCATAGAATCGCTTACAAGGACACAAGCTGATTCGAAGATGAAAGATTTGATTTTTTATATCTAAAGTACTTAAAAACTTATATTAAATTATTTGGATATCATTCAAACAAATTAATATTTAATATTAATCTAAAATCAGCCTCAAGTTTGTCCATTTGGTATGACATGCATTATAGAAGCAAGTTCCTTATGTTGGATAACATCCAAATCCCCTTTCCCTCTTTTACCACTTACCACCAACAACAATGGACAGATTTGAAGCCGCAATCTCCAACACCTCAGTTCACATAGTGATGCTCAATTTCTTTCAACTTACTAAACCCATGTTCGACCACCAAATTCCTAAACCTGCTACTTATTTTAATGGAACAAACTAGAAAGCACCAAAATAACATAAAGAATAAATTACTTAGATCATCCTGACATGGATTTGATGCTTCTAATTACACATCAGGTTCTGAAAACAGTCTGATTGAACAGTAACCACCTATGAACTTCAGCCTCAATTAGTATACACAAATGGCAGGCACTGAACTCGATAATATGGATACTACACCAACTCCCAAATGATAATTAACTTGTTCTTACTTAAAAATTGCAGCTACATATTACCAAAACCTCAATTCCAATTCAAAAAGTAGCTATCATCTATGTTGAATCAAAAACAAATTCAAAAGAGAGCATAATTTTAACCAAAAGCCTGACAAATTACAACTTGAGAAAACAGAGATTAAACAATATGACCATGTAATTCTTGTAAGATAATAAAATCCTTCATAGTAGCTAAACACAACAAAGAGGGAAATCTAAATTTAAAACATCAGAACAAAAAGTGTAGCCCAAACACATAAGTAGGCAGTACCTGAATTAGCACTTTCCTTGCTTCATGTTGCTTATCATTGCTTTGAAACTCTTTGTATATAAGAGCTTTGTTTGTTGACTCCAGATCTTGCAGATCATCAATCTTCTCTTGCAACTCATTATTCATCTCTTCCATCTTCTTCTGTACAGCTGCATCATCTTGTCCAAGAATTGACTTTATTAAATACATAACGAAGAATTTAAATACATAATGATATATCTTATTATCACTAATGCCTGCAGCCAGACACAAAATTGACTTTATTATTTACATAACGAAGAATTTAACAGAAGGGACACACACACACATATTTGCATGTATATATATATTGTTTAATATGCTCTAACTAACGGAACAAATGGACAAATTTTAATATTAAAAAGAAAAGAAAAGAAGCATGCCTCTTGACAGCATTTCAGGCACTATAATAAGTTGTTCATCCAAATGAATTATTTAAATTTCAGATCATAAATACATATTAAAAAGCATAGTAAAATTAAAGCAGAATTGAGTCATTGACAACCCTGTATTATCGCCTACACCTTAAGCAGCTAACAACTGACAGGCAATACGCATAGCCTAGTGGTAACCACGTTAATCCTCCAAAAAGGAGATCCCTGGTTCTAATTCCCTGTTCCCCTAACTGTAGTCAAAATCTAAGCTATTCAACCATGGATATTTGACTCGCAAGAAAAGAAAACTGAGACACTAAACTTACTGGTAGTTTTGATGAAAAGCAACCCATCTGTGGCAGAAGGAAGTCAAATTATCATGAAACATAAATATTTATCGAGATCTTTGTATCTAGAATCAAATGAGGTCACCATCATCATCAGCCACTTACCCCACTATTCCGTTCCAATACCTTCTCTGTTGCACTTAAGGTCTTGAAACTCCTCCAAGCAACTACCGGTGCCCGTGTCTGATACTGCTCATTAAGATACAAAATAAATAGATTTTTCTAGAAACAGTATCTATCATTTTATCTAAAATTCTGCCACAACAATGTATTTACAGTCTACAGATTTACCTTGCATGACCTAATCATTTTTAAAAGCTTATTTATGCTTTTGATGAACTCATTTGAAAGAAAACCAGCCAAAACCATACCGTTTCAACTTCAAAATGACATGATTTCAATGCATATTTTCCAATTTAGAAATAACTTCCTATTTTTTTGAAAGATCGCGTCACAAAATATCCAAGTAAATAATTCTAATTATATTTAGGCAAAAATTGAAGGAAGAATGAAAAGTATTCACTTGAAACTCGAATGATTGGAGGAGAGCTCTTGAGAACGACTGATAATCGGCAAATATCTTCAGATAAATGACATCTTTAAACAGCAGAAGAAATTAACTGACAATACGAAAAACGAAAGGAAATTAAAGAAAAAAGAAGGAGATTAGAGTGGATTAACATATTATTATTTAGTTTTTCCAAACCTAAGATTGCTTAAGGTATCTATTATTTGGTTCGTAAAAGTATATTGTGAAAATTTTATAGACTAAACACCATTGTAAATCATGTATTCCAGTTTCGGTAGGTAAAAAATTAAAAAATTAAAAAATTTCAGAAGAACTGAAACATCAACGAAAACCCCAATTTTCTAAGCACCCAACCAGCATAACCTAGAATTCAGAAGAAAAGAGAAAATAAATTACAGCAAATCTAGAAATTAAAGAAAAACACAAAAATAAAAAGTCAATGAGAAAATTAAAAAAAAGAAGAAGGAAGAAATGAAGCAGAACTGTCTTACCTGAGACAATGTCGATTGAGACTGAGAAAAGACTGATATTTTGTTCAATGTGAGGAGCAGCTAAAATAGAAGAACAAGGGACGGGATTTTGGGGTTTTCCAGCAATGAAAAGATTGAAAAAGAAAAGGGACGTGATTTGGGGTTTCAAGCAAAGAAAGTCTGAGAAAGAAAAAGGGAAATAATTTTGGGGTTTCAAGTAAAGAAAATACTAAGAAGAAAATAATTCGTGTGTGGGAAAGAAAATGATATCACCGTGAAAAACGACACCGTTGCAATCAAAGTAAAAAACCTTTTGCGAAGTTTTTAACACAAACGCCGTTATTGCTTACCCTTTTGCTGCGTTTTTACCACAAAAGCCACTATTGCTTTTTTTGCGGCATTTTTATCACAAACACTGTTATTGCTTACCTTTTGTGGCCTTTTTTAACCACAAACGCCGCTATTGCTTACCTTTTTCGGTGTTTTTATCACAAACGCCACTACTGCTTTACCTATTGCGGCGTTTTTCGTCTAAACGCCGCTAAAAACGCCACTAAAACCTTAATTTCCTGTAGTGAATCAAATTGAAAGACTAATATGTCGTCTATCAAGTCCAAATAAGGAGATGTTTTGTCTTGAGTTCGGTATAGATGACTCCCAAAAGATAGAGATATAGATGTGACTGACTGGACTGACAGTACATTGGACAGGACCCAAGTAGAATAAATCCTAGATATGTTTATAGATTTATTCATTGGTGACGTTCATAGTATAACATACATAATCCTGAGTCGATGATGGACTATGTATGCGTGACTTGTATACTTTGATGTAAGTAAAAGCCCGAGTTTAAATAGATGAGGAATTGAAAATTAGTGTGTTGGGTATACAACTTCTGCAATATATAGCATCATTCACAATCATGGAATTCATAACCTGACTAAAGGATAAATGATATCCTCTCATCAACATTACATGATAGATGAAAAGTAAACATGACCACAAGTCTTTTGTATTTGTGATAAATGACTTAATTACTATTTGATAGTAATTGACTTTTTGCAAAGAAAGATGTAATGATTACCATGAGATAAAATAGGATAATATTGGGAGAACGAATTTATTCCAAAAAAATTAAGGATACCCTATAAGGGTAACACACTTATGACACATTTAGTAACTTTTATAATGGTAAATAATTAGGGAGAGCTCAATCATGATACTATACTGAAATGAATTCGTGACTAAATAAGTTTATAATTAATAGGCGAAAACTAGAACTTAATTATAAATTATTTGAGTCCTACTTATATCTGTCTAATCGGTCCCTTCGCTAGCTCATTGAATCCATAAATGAATTGCATGTAGAACCAAAAGAACAAAAATAATTGGAAATGATGAAGCTAGAGAAATGACGCATTCACAAATGAATATGTTTTTCTCATTGAGTATAGAAATGACTTAAGAATTAATTTAAGATTTACAAATTATTATTTAATTAATTATAATTAAATAATTGAAATGCAAAAATGAAATGAAATTAATTAGTCATTATGAATCCAATTGAATAAGTAAATTAAATATATTTTCTCATAGATTCTTTCTACGGTAAAATTATTATAACTATAATAGAGTTAGAATTGAGCTGAGAAAATTATTTAATTGAAAATTAATTTAGTTAATTTAATTAATTAAAATTAATAGAATAAATTATATTTATTTTGGGAAATAGAATACAAGTATTGGTTTGGATTAAATTATAAAGTATTGGATTAAAAGCTTAAGAAGCATATATAATTAAACCCAATATAGGAGAGGCCCAAGTTGTAACGATCCAAAATTCAGTGATGTCAAAAATTACGGTTTCGAGATCTCGTTTCTATAAATCGAGTTTATAATAAATATATTATAATAAATACACTTATGCGCCTCATTCAATGAAATTGGAATAATTGCTTATTTAGTCCATTCAATTATTCTTTAATCTATAATTCAGCTTTCATTCTTTATACAATTTAGTCCTTATATCTAATTACTCTTATTTCATGCAAATTCACTTAACCAAAACCTAATTAACTACGCAACTAGCTTCGTAAATATTTTTAATAAATATTTACGAGTTCGTTTTACGAAAACAAAGTCCTTAAAATACACTTTCCGACACTCGTGACTATCGGGCTGTTACATTTCATAGTTGAGAAATGGATGAATTTAGGGTGAATTTGATAGAAATTAAGCTTAGATTAAGAAAATTGACTAAAATGAAAATTTGTTATGAAATTTCAGTGGGAATAGAAAATAGGGGGTCCCTAATGAGTAAATGTGAAATTGGATTTCAATCTGAAACCTTAGATTGAAAGTTATGTTTGTCTTAGGTTTAGGGGCTAAATTGAATAAATTACAAAATTTGATTCAGTTTGTATTGATATTATGTCATTGTTTAATTATTATTCATAGCTAAAGATGATATTGAGCTGTCGAGAGAGAAAGGAAAGGCGAAAGCAGATGACGAGTGATGCGAGCTTTCTGTTTGTATTTATATGATTTGGATCACTTTAATTGTTGCACATTTATACTGTTTTGTATAGTATGATATTGAGGTGAGTTGAAAATGATTATTTGAATTGAATTGCTATGATTGAGATTGGTTATCAAAATAAAGGACTAAGTTGAATATAATAGAATAGTGTAACTTGATGAATATATGATATTGGCTTTGAATTGGGTTGAAACATGATACGTTATGTAATTAAATGATGAATTGGTTGATGAATTGAAAATGATTAAATGCAAATTGAGCTATATGATGAAGCGGATATTTGGTTACCTTATTAACTATACGGGTTAATACTTCGGTTTAATCGATGATGCACTTATGTGCCAATATATTTGCTTCGATTCATCTAATGATGCACTAGGTGTGCCAATATATTTGCTTTGATTTATTTGATGATACACTTATGTGTCAGTATGATTGCTTTGATTTATCTGATGATGCACTATGTGTGCCAATTGCTTCGGTTCGTCCGATGATGCACCTTGTGTTCTAGTATAATTACTTCGAATTTCCCAATGATGTACTATATGCCATTCTTTTTCCTTCAGTTCATCCGATAGTGCACTGTGGTGCCGGATTAAGATGCAGATTGACTAATCTGTATATCCATCTTGAAATCCATGTTAGGTTAATAGGGGTTATAAATACTAAGCTTGACAAATGATACCGAATTTAATTTATATGATGCTATGGAATGAAATTTGTTGATATTTGAATAGTGATAAAGAAAGTATGCAATTTATTGTGAAATGAGTTGAAAACAAGCCTTGGGGGTTGAATTGAATATGAATGAGTTGGTAGAGTCCACAATCGGATAGAGTGGTAAGTATAAGGTAAGTGAATTGAATTGGCTATACAAATTTGATGGAAGTAATGCCATTTTCATATATGTATTGATATTAATTAATGATTGTATACAAGTTCTAAATGGTAGTGGAAAGGTACGATGAATAGTGCAATTGGTATAATCTTATGGATTGTTAATTTGAATATGACATCGAGATAAGTGATATGAATTGGTGCTTATAATGTCTAATGATTATGGACATGTATACGCTCACCTTATTGATGTTTTAAAGTGCCATGTCCTAGCCAAACTTATGCTAAACTAAGCTAGCTAAAATGTATATGTATAAACAAGGTAAGCATAGTATTTTCCATTTGAACTTACTAAGCATTTATATGCTTACTCTATTTTTTTCCCTACTTGTAGATCATCACCTTGCAGAACTTGCCAAGCCAAATCAGCATGAAACACACACTATCAACAAGATGGTAGAATTATATTCATTTTGAGTCTAAACATTGTGGCATGTATATAAGGGCACCTTATTGTGCAAATGGTCATTTTTTTAATTTCTAGTTATGTGGTAGGTGTGGTAATGGTTGAACTTGTATGTTAAGCTTGACATAGAGCCCAATTGATGCATAGTTTGGCCAAGTTTGATGTTATTAAGAATGATCATCTTGAACTTGCTTGAGTTTGATATGTTGAAGGTTGCAAATTGAAATAGTTGGATAAGATAAATTGATACATGGTTTGAAAATGGTATGTTTTAATGTTAGATATGAAATATAGTTAGTTTATGCTCCTTTTTTGGTTCGTGAAAAGGTTATATGAGTTCTTGATGCTCAAATTGCATAAGTATAAATGTATTGAACTTGAATGGGATAGGTTGGCATGACTAGATGGACAAATGGCTTAAATGTGCCTAAATGATGAATTTTTTTTTTGTACCATATTGAATGTTTGATTTTAAATGTTCATAGGCTTGAATTGGTATAAATTGGTATGGAATGATGGTGTTTTAATTGTGGAAAAATGTAAAGCATGAAAAATGTACCTAGATGTTCATTGCCAAAAACAAGGGCGAAGTCGATGTCGCGACCACGAGTCCCCCACGTTGCAACATAGACCAACAATAAGTGACGTCGCGATGTCAAGATGTTTGAACTGGCGATGTAACTCACTGATTGAGTGTAACACCCTAAACCCGGCATGGACGTTATGGCCGAATCTTGGCGATGTCACATGGTAGTGTTTTGGAAATAAATGAGTTTTCGTAAAAACTTCTTTTCAAGTTAGCCTCATTACCAAATCTTATGTTAATTCTAGGATGCATAGTTCATTTTCAAAACGTAGTTCATTATCACAAAAGTATTCTCTTTCAAAACAATATTAATTTTCAAAACATCATTTATTACGGAAGTTTTTTAAATCAATTTGCGTATTTGAGTGTATTTTGTTAAAATATTTGATTCGTGTTAAAACTCGATTAACCCTACTACTAGCAGTTGTAAATCCAAAATAATAGAAATCCCAAATTAACCAAGAAAATCCAAAAAGGCAATTATTACAGCAAAATACCCAAAAATAAAATAAAAAATTTACTTAAGTACTAAAATAGAACGAAATGGGTCATGTGGCCACCGCTGAGTCCTCTGCCACACCGATCTGCCTACGTTTGGGGCTTACCTGTACAGTTAAAATGGAAGGGTGAGTTTATGAAAACTCAGTATGTAATCCTAAATAGCACAAACAGACAGACAGAAGGCAATCACAGTCTGGGCCTAAGCCCTATTCAGAAAGCCCATCTCAGTACAGAGGCAGTCATGCTTTTGGGCCTTGCCCATTCTGATGATCGATGTCGATGCGATATCACAATATGCAGTATACAAGTCCTACCCAGCCAGCCTCTACACTCTATCTCTGTTCAGCCCTCCATGTGGTGATATAATCAACCCACCCATCCCTACACTCCAAGTAGTACCTATTGCAGCACCAGACAATAGTTTGCAGCTGAGCTGCCAGTAAGTTAGGCTCGAAGCCTTTCAGTACACTTTCTCCGATCCATATAAACCTATCCCTATGTAATGCATCATACAATCATGTCATTCCAAATCATGGTATCATATATGTATTCAATTCAGTTTTAACAGCATGCTCACAATACAGTCATACATGTATATATAAAGTACATGGATGTGATAGTCATTCAGTCAGTTAGGGATTTAGGTAATCTTACCTACCCTACAGTAGGTCCACAATCGACTCGGGCGACCCGTATAACCTTAGCAGTCAAAACAGTGAAAATGGGCCCACAAGCCCATGTAATTTGCCTATGTGGGCCTACACACCTGTGTGGCCTACAAGGCCCAAAATGGCCTTAGCCGTGTGTATCACACGGCCTGGCCCAATAATCTCACACGTCCGTGTAGGGCCCACACGGCCCAATTCAGCCTAGCCCATGAATCAAACAGGGCATGCCTCATTAATCACACGCCCGTGTCCTATCACATGGCTTACCACACGGGCGGCCACATGCCCGTGTGGTGTCGACAGACTCACTTTTCTATTTTTTGTCGATTTCCGTTTGCAAAGTTGTGTTTACACACCTGCTTTGATTTTTACGCCTAAAACTCCCGAACACTCCCGATACCTAAAATCAGCAATATGTACTTGATTAAACCGTCGAATTCACCAAAATCCTGAAGCAAGGTAACCACTTTCGAGCAGTAAGTCATTACCTTAAATCAAATAGCAAGAATTCCCCGCATTCAGAACGACGACGAGCGATAAACAGCCCTTCGATCAGCCCCTAATAATGATTAGAACAACACCACAATTAGTCTTTAACTTACAATTGATCAAGACCCCAAAACCCAAAAATGGTTTAGAACCCAATACGACACTTATCGACGATAACCAAAGCCCCCAACACACCAATCGCAGTAGCAGCACTAACCAATTCACGGTTTTTCGCCTATACCAAAGATACCGAAACCACTGTCTTAGAAAAGAACCAAGGAATAATCAACAGAAGACAGAATCGGTACTTACCAACCACGAGCGAAGGCACGCGACAAACAAAGAGGGGATAATCCTGATTACCACTATCAAAAAAAGAAAAAGAGAGGAAGAAAAGATGTAGATTAGGCAGAGAGAGAAGGGAATAAACGTCAGAGAATTTGGAGAACCAAAGAGTGGGTACCGAAATTGGAAAAAGAAAGAATTAATCAAATTTTTTTTGGTAAATTTCCCCCTAATCCTTTAATTTTCTCCCCACATCCCTAACTTCCCTCCTAAAACCGTCCATTACACTCCATAACCTTTAAACTCACCCAAATCGTCCACCACAATCTCCTCAACAACGAAATTTAAATTCCAGCCAAACACTTCAGTATTTCGGCTAAACCAAAACACCTACAAGGCACAAGCAGCAAAATAAAACACTCCCTTGCACGCACAGGAATTTGAATTCAAGACCACCAGCATCCTGACACTCCACTTAACCACTAGACCAACAGGCCTATTCTGACATATTTTACCAACATTTAATTATAAGCCTACTGACCTGAGATAGGGGTTTATTCATTTAAAAACAAAAATTTGCCCAAGCTAATGCTTGAACCCAAGACTTTTCAGACACTCCCAAAACACTTAACTATTGAGGCAAATAGATATTTGTGTCACAAACATATGAAAATAAATATTAAGGATTTTTAGGGTGTTACAACTCTACCTCTTTAAAGAAAATTTTGGCCTCGAAATTTTTACCTGTTCAGAACAGATAGAGATATTGTTGTCGTATCGTATCCTCAGGCTCCCACGTGGCCTCCTCAAAACTATGATTACGCCAAAGAACTTTGACCAGTGGGATAGAATTTATTCTTAAAACCTTTAAATGGCGATGCAATATATGGACTGGCTCCTCTTCAAAGGTCAGATCTAGCCTAACCTCGATCTCTTCAACAGGAACAATATGCGTGGGATCAGAGCGGTAGCACCTCAACATTGAGACGTGGAATACATTATGAATTTGATCTAGCTTCGGAGGTAACTCCAACTAGTAGGCAACTGGTCCTACACGCTTCAGAATACGATAAAGCCTAATGAATCTAGGACTCAGCTTACCCTTGCGACCAAACCTCAGTCCTTTCTTCCATAATGAGACATTGAGAAAAACAGAGTCCCCCACAGAATACTCTATCTCTCGATGCTTCAGGTCTGCATAGGACTTTTGTCTATCAGATGTCGCTTTCAGTCGGTCTAGAATCAATCTAACTTTTTTCTCGGTATCAGAAACTAGTTCAGGGCCCATAATTCACCAAACTCAGTCCAACATGAAGGTGTTCGACACCTACAACCATATAGTGCCTCGTAAGGTGCCATCTGAATGCTAGAGTGATAGTTGTTGTTATAAGCAAACTCCGCTGTTGGCAGGTAATCCTCCCAACTGCCTCGGAAGTCAGTCACACAACTCTTCAACATGTCCTTTAGTATCTGAATCACCCTCTTAGATTGTCCATTTATTTGATGATAGAACGCAGTACTGAAGTTCAACCTTGTATCGAGAGCTTCATGTAGCTTCTTCTAGAACCTAGACGTGAAGCTAGGATCCCTATCAGATATTATCGAAACCGGTACCCATGCAGTCTCACTATCTCAGACACATACAGTTTAGCCAGCTTCTACAGAAAGTAATCAGTATGAACCTGTATGAAGTAGGCGGACTTGGTCAATCTATCTACGATAACCTATACAGAGTCCTTCTTAGTGGGTGTAAGGGGTAACCCACTAACGAAGTCCATAATTATACGTTCCCACTTCCATAGTGGAATCTTGATTGGCTGCATCAAACCTGAAGGTAACTGGTGCTCAGCCTTAACCTGCTAGCATGTCAGACACTTAGCCACAAAATCAGTAACCTCTCATTTAAGACTTGGCCACCAGTATATCTCACGAAGGTTTCGGTATATCTTATTTCCACCAGGATGCATAGCATAAGGGCTACTATGCGTCTCTCGCAGTATAGACTGCCTCAACTCTGTATCATTTGGTACACAGATTCTCCCACGAAAGTAGAGTACCCCTTCACTATTCAATCCAAAATCCACAGTACTCTCACTCTCAATCTGTCAGAAGCGAAGACCCAAAGACTTATCCTTCAACTGTTTACCCTTAATCTGCTCTATCCACGTCAATTTAACTTGAAGCTCAACCAACAGACTTCCATCATCAAATAAACTGAGACGAGCAAACATCGCCCTCAGGTTTGTTACAGCCCTACGACTCAGTGCATCGGCCACCACATTGGCCTTACCAGGATGGTATTGATAATACAGTCATAATCCTTAACCAGCTCAATCCATCTTTGCTGCCTAAGATTTAGTTCCTTCTAAGTGAGGAGGTACTTGAGGCTCTTGTGATCGGTGTAAATGATACACTTCTCACCATACAAATAATGCCTCTAGATTTTCAGTGCAAATACCACCGCGGGCAACTCCAAGTCATGTGTCAGATAATTTGCCTCATGAGTCTTCAGCTGACAAGACGCGTACTCTACCACCTTACCCTCTTGCATCAACACACATCCTAAACTGACATATGATGCATCACTGTAAACAATAAATTTCTTTCCAGACTCTAGCTATATCAGAATAGGAGCCTCTGTTAGTACAGTCTTGAGCTTCTCAAAGCTCTCTTACTGCGTGTCACTCCAGTTAAATGGCACACCCTTACGTAGTAGATTAGTCAAGGATGCTGCGATCAGTGAAAATCCCTCTACAAATCGTCGATAATATCCTGCCAGTCTCAGAAAACTGCGAATCTCAGATACAATCTTAGGCTATTTCCATTCCAACACCGCCTCTATTTTTCGAGGATCAACCCTAATTCTCTCAGCAGAAACCACATGTCCTAGAAACGTTGCTTCACATAACCAGAACTCACATTTACTGTACTTGATGTATAGTTATTTCTCTCGTAGAATTTGCAAAACCACTCTGAGATGTTCATCGTGCTCATCCTCAGTTCTCGAATACACCAGTATGTCGTCAATAAATACCACTACAAACTAATCCAGATAGGGCTGAAACACTCAGTTCATCATATCCATAAAAGTTGCTGGTGTATTTGTCAGTCTAAATAGCATCACTAGGAACTCGTAATGGCCATAGTGAGTCCTAAATGCTGTCTTATGCACGTCAGCCTCTTCAACTATCAACTGGTGATACCCTGATAGTAGATCAATCTTAGTGAAAATCGCCCCTCTGAACTGGTCGAATAAATCATCTATCCTCGGTAGATGGTACTTATTCTTGATGGTCAGCTTGTTCAGTTGATGGTAGTCGATACACATACGCATGGACCCATCATTCTTTTTCACAAACATAATCGGTGCTTCCCACTGGGACACACTAGGGTGGATGAACCCACAATCCAATAGCTCTTGAATCTAAGCCTTAAGCTTCACAAGCTCTTTCGGTGCCATTCTATAAGAGGCGATGGACACCGGAGCTGTACCAGAAAGGAGCTCAATCCTAAACTCTACTTCGCGATTCAGAGGTAACCCAGGTAGCTCCTTAGGAAAAACGTCTGGAAAGTCCTTAACTATCCTTATATCCTTAACTAAAGAATCCCTAGAATCTGAAACACTGATGTAGGCCAGATACACTTCACAACCCTTACGAACCAACTTTTTAGCCCTTAGGGCAGAAATCACATTCGATAAGTAGTTCCGACGCTCCCCAATTACAACTACCTCGTTGTCCTCCTCAGTTCTCAATACAACCCTTTTGTGGCACAATCTAAGCTCACTCAATGTTTGACTAACCAGTCCATTCGCAGTATCAAATCAAATCCTCTAAAAGGCAGTTCCATCAAATCAGCCAAAAAGATAGCTCATTGAACCTCTAGAGGAACGTCTCTAAACAATTTGTTAACCCTTATTGACTACCCCAACGAACTCAGTACAGTGACCTCACTCGTAGTACTCTCAACCAGTATACCCAAGTTTTCAGTTACGATCTAGCTATATAGGAGTGAGTGGATCCTATATCTATCAGTGCAGTATAAGGTACATTATAAATAAGGAACGTACCCGTGATGACATCCGGAGTGTCTCTATTCTCTCGATGATGAGAAGCATAAACTAGAGCCCATTGCCTCGTCTCAGTATGACCAGCACCTCTGTCTAGTACTCTCTGACCACAGCCCAGACTATTCCTACCTTTGGCCTGACCACGGCCTCTCGGTGGCTGCTGAACTACCCTCGATGGTGGTGCAGTACCCATGCCAGAAGATTACATCTGATCAGACCTTCGCGGATAATCCCTAATACAGTGCTACAAAGAACTGTACCTCAAGCATGTTCCAGTCTTTTTCCAACACTCGCCCTAATGGCGTTTACCACAGTCAGTACACGACGACTGTCCAGTAGTAGTAATAGGATCCCCAGCTCTGGTCAGCCTATCAACACTGGCTTTTTTCTTAGGCCTTTGAACGGAACTCAATGGCTTCGAATCTTTCTTATTCCTGCATCTCTCTCTATTTTGGCGCTCAGTGCGCTTCACTTCCTCAGCGATCTTTAACTTATCAACCAGTGCAACAAAGTCTCGCTCCCTCTGTGGAGCTATTAGAACCCTCAGATTATCCCTGAGGTCATCCTCAAAGTGAACACATCACTCGTGCTCAGTCGCCACCATTTCTTGCGCATAGCAGCTCAGTAGCAAAAATTCAGCCTCATACTCAGCCACTAATCTATCACCCTGGGTCTAATTTAGAAATTCTCTCCTATGGGCATCCACGTAACTAGCACCCACATATTTTCCCTGGAACACCATCTTAAAGAATTCTCAGGTCAGCCGGTCGGGCTGAGTGCCCTCCTTAACAGTGAGCCACCACTGATATGCCTTATCTCGTAGCAGCGATACAACACCCTTTAATTTCTGCTCAGAGGTGCAGTCCAGGTCGTCCATAACCCTCTCTGTGGCTTCAATCCAGTATTCAACCACATTAGAGGCAACTCCAGCAATACCTCTGAAGAACTTAGCTCTGTTAGATCGGAGTCGTTCCGTAACTGACCCTCGGCCTCCGGCTCCAGTATTGGGCCCGTTGACCCTTTCTAAGATCTTCAACATGGCCTGGGACAGTGCGTCGTCCTTGGCCACTCGGTCATGAGACCTAATCTCAGTCATAGGTGAAGTCAACTTCTCATTTGTATCCAAATTCGACAAGTTTCCAGAAGATGAGGACCTAGCACGAGCACCTCTACCCGGCCTCTTGTGCCCCATCCGCAAGTACCTCTTGTACTCATTGTCTATTCACCTTAATATGTATTTACAGTTTTATGCATCAGTTTAAAGTTCTAGTGTTTATTAACGGATATTTTATGAAAACAGTATCAGAAGTGTGAAGTTTATTTCGTATATCGCAGTGTCAATCAATGCTTATCGATTTTTCTACAGTATCAGTATGCACTAACTTGAGTGTTTTCATTATAGTCTATCTATAGTAGTTTCGGTACATACTATCTAAAGCATTTTCAATTTTTAAACAGGTAATAGTTTAGAGGACTTACAGGATTGGCGCTGGAGACTCGGTGTACCACACATGTTGCGAAAATATTTCAATCATCTAAAAATTGGTGCTTTAAAATCCAAGTGTTAAAAACCCAAATCCACAGCCGAGTTTTGTAACCTGGCTCTAATACCATTAAATGTAACACCCTAAATCCAGCCTGGACGTTATGGTCGAATATTGGCGACGTCACGGCCGAATATTGGCGACGTCACATGGTAGTGTTTTGGAAATAAATGAGTTGTCGTAAAAACTCTTTTCGAATTAGCCTCATTACCAAATCTTATGTTAATTCTAGGATACTTCGTTCATTTTTAAAATGTAGTTAATTATCAAAAGAGTATTCTCTTTTAAAAAGATATTAATTTTCAAAACGTCAATTATTACGGAAGCTTTTTAAATCAGTTTACGTATTTGAGTGTATTTTGTTAAAACATTTGATTTGTGTTGAAAACTCGATTAACCCTACTACTAGCAGTTGTAAATCCAAAATAATAAAAATCCAAAATTAACCATGAAAATCCAAAAAGGTCATTATTACAGCAAAATATCCAAAAATAAAATCAAAATTTTACTTAAGTACTAAACCAGAACGAAATGGGTCATGTGGCCACCGCTGAGTCCTCTTCCGCACCAATCCGCCTACGTTTGGGGATTACCTGTACAGTTAAAATAGAAGGGTGAGTTTATGAAAACTCAGTGTGTAATCCCAAATAGCACAAACAGACAAACAGAAGGCAATCACAGTTTGGGCCTAAGCTCTATTCAGAATCAGTGACTGTACTAGTTTGGGCTTTAGCCCATCTCAGTACAGAGGCAGTCATGCTTTTGGGCTTTGGCCCATTACAGTATCAGTAACCAGTATAGTATCACAATATGCAGTATACAAGTCCTACCCAGCCAGCCTCTACACTCCATCCCTGTCTAACCCTACACTCCATGTGGGGATATAATCAATCCACCCATCCTTACACTCCAAGTAGTACCTGTTGCAGAACTAGATAATTGTTTGTAGCTGAGCTGCTAGTAAGTTAGGCTCGAAGCCTTTCAATACACTTCCTCCGATCCATATAAACCCATCCCCTTACAATACATCATACAATCATGTCATGCCAAATCATGGTATCATATATGTATTCAGTACAGTTCTAACAGCATGCTCACAATACAGTCATACATGTATATATAAAGCACATGGATATAATAGTTATTCAGTCAATTAGGGATCTAGGTAATCTTACCTACCCTACAGTAGGTCCACAATCGACTCGGGCGACCCGTGTAACCTTAGCAGTCAAAACAGTGAAAATGGGCCTACAAGCCCATGTAATTTTCCCATGTGGGCCCACACGCCCGTGTGGCCCATAAGGCCCAAAATGGCCTTAGTTGTGTAGATCACACGGCCTGGCCCAATAATTTCATACGCCCGTGTGGGGCCCACACGGCCCAATTTGGCCCAGCCCATGAATCGCACAGGGTCTTCCTCGTTGATCACACGCCCGTGTGGTGTCGACAGGCTCATTTTTTGGCTTTTCACCAATTTTTGTTTGTAAAGTTGTGTTTACACACCTACTTCATTTTTACGCCTAAAACTTCCGAACACTCCCGGGACCTAAAATCAGCAATATATACTTGATTAAACAGTCGAATTCATCAAAATCCAGAAGCAAGGTAACCACTTTCGAGCGGTAAGTCATTACCTTAAATCGAGTAGCAAGAATTCCCCGCCTTCAGAACTTCGACGAGCGATAAACAGCCCTTCGATCAGCCCCTAATAATGATTAGAACAACACCACAATTAGTATTTAACTTACAATTGATCAAGACCCCAAAACCCAAAAACGGTTCAAAACCCAATACGACACTTACCGACGATAACCAAAGCCCCGAACACACCAATCGCAATAGCAGCACCAACCAATTCACGGTTTTTGGCCTATACCAAAGATACCGAAACCACCGTCTTAGAAAATAACCAAGGAAGAATCGACAGAAGACAAAATCGGTACTTACCAACCACGAGCGAAGACACGCGACACACAAAGAGGGGATAATCCAGATTATCACTATCGAAAAAAGAAAAAGAGGGGAAGAAAAGATAGATATTCGGTAGAGAGGGAAGGGAATAAACGTCAAAGAATTTGGGGAACCAAAGAGTGGGTGCCGAAATTTGAAAAAGAAAGAAGTAATTAGATTTTCAGCTAAACAATCTCCTCAACAACCGAATTTAAATTCCAGTCAAACACTTCGGTATTTCAGCTAAACAAAAACACCCACACAGCACAAGCAGCAAAATAAAACACTCCCTTGCACACACAAGGATTCGAACTCAAGACCACCAACATCTTGACACTCCACTTAACCACCAGACCAGTAGGCCCATTCTGATATATTTTACCAACATTTAATTATAAGCCTACTGACCTGAGATAAGGGTTTATTCATTTATAAACAAAAATTTGCCCAAGCTAATGCTTGAACCTAAGACTTCTCAAACACTCCCAAAACCACTTAACCACTGAGGCAGACAAATATTTGTGTCACAAACATATGAAAATAAATATTAAGGATTTTTGGGGCATTACATTGATGATGTGGCGACGTGGAAGCCATGATGTTGCAATGTTGGCCCTAAAATTTATAAACTTTATAATTTTTTCCTAATTCGATTAGCGAAAGAGCTTTCATAAGCTTGTATGAGACCCAAAAATGATTATGTAGCATGGTATGAATGTGAATTATACTTAATTTCTTGTGAAAATGGTTTTGTGATTTATAATTGACTATAGTTATGGCGACAACGCATATAACATCCTGTAGCTCGGACTTGACGATCAGGTTTGCAATAGTGTTGCATTATCACTCGACAATGACTTAATTAAGGGGTCCAACCTCTAATATGTAGGTAATTGCTCAAGTTTTATTTTACCTTTTTCCTCATATCTCTTATATGGTTACCTCATAAGATGAAGAACGAATCACATGTGAATTTGTAACTCTTGGTTAAAATCTCATTAAATTCAATGCATTAAATAATGATAAATATTAATGGATGTTCTCAAAAGTGACAATACGAAGGCATTGATTCTTGCTTCTTCAAATTGTTTTGCCTTGTCATCATCAACATATATATACATCCACTTTATGTATTCCAAGTAATCCATAACTTCGAGTTATCTATTATCTACTTTAGAGTTTATCAATTCATAAGTCGAAATAAAATTTTGATCTCAACTTCACAACAAGTTTAATATTTAAAAGGGAGATTTAGTTATAATTTTTGAAGACAACCCTTGAACAAAAGGCATGACATGATTCGTTCCACTAATATTCAGTTTTTCTCAATTCACTAATTCTTAGTGAATATCATTTCATTTCTCACCCAAGTTAATATCTCCTTAAATGATACACTTTATATTTTGACAAAAAAAATTAAAAGGGTTCATAATATGGAATTCTCATTTCTTGAAATCTTATATATCAAGAATGCCAGTAGCATAAATCTAATAATATATTAATAATATACCTTAATCATAAAAATTATAAAAATAATGATTCTTATAACACGTATCTCTCGATTCATATATAAAACAAAACAAAACAAAATAAATCAATGCGTTACATAATATATACTTTAATCATATAAAATACACTATCATAATTTCTAAAATTTGCACTAAATAAAATCTCAAAATAATTTTAAACACATTAATTCAAATGCAAGTCAACATTACTATCATATACATACATATAAATGTCTATCTCAAGTTCAATTAAAAAACATAAGAACATATGATAATACACATAAATAAATACTTAATGATACAAAAGATCATAATTTGTCACCAACATAATATTTAGTAGGGAAACGAAACATTTTCTTTAAAAAAAAATAAAATGTTGAATTTAAATTTCTTTCCCTGTTGGTGTAATGCTCATTCTCCTTTTCTTTTTTTTACATTAACAAAACTTTTCTTATTCTTTTTTATAGCATTCTCACAGTTTATAAAGCCATATATATTACATTGTGTCTCATATATAATATTAACTAAAATTATATTAAAACATAATTTTTAATTAAAAATTTAAATAGAATTTTGAATTTAAAAAACTCATATAGCCATTGGACTCAATTTTGCTACGCATTTAAAAAAAATTAATATTAAAAGTTTAAAACCAATCGGCACTTTAAAAAAAAAAAATCATGCATATGAAAATCACATAACAATTTATTGCATGCATCATTATATCACACTTAATAAATGGATATCATATATAACTTGGGAATAAATAATTTGTGATATAACTCGGATATGGAATGAATTATCCTTGTGCAACTGTAGTGGCTTTTACTTGAAAGAAAATATTTACGTTTAACATTTATAATTGAGTTCGTTAAATTGTTCGAATTTCTTGATATTGATAGGTCGTGCCTTGTGGCTTTGCGATTTCGAGTTCCACATGAGACATAATTGTTCTTAGTTGTTGTATAAAAATTTTGATTGGATTCGAAATTGATATGTTGTAAAGGCAAGGGCAAGGCATTTTTAGGAAATTATCATAATACTTATTCCCTCTCTGTTGTGCAGGACAATCAAGAAATACTATTCCAACGATACAATGCCTTCGTAACACTCCATACCTAACCCTATCGTCGGGTCTGAGCTATAGGATGCCACATTTATTATCAGAGAAACTATGATCAAATATATTTAATTTGAACCATTAAACATTTAGATACGAGTATTACATGTGTATGATACGATATATATTCATTTACAAGTCATATACGAGTTTACAAAAGCTCATAACTATCTCGGGACTGACAAGGACTAAACTACAAAGTTTTTAAAACTTCTCAGGCTTGTGTCGCGACTTCCATGGCTTGGTGTCGCAACCTTGAAGACAATGAACAAGCTTTCCAACCTGAGGACCAAATTATAAAGTTTTTAAAATATTACAAAGTTGACATCACGATATCAAACAGGGGACGTCGCGGCGAGGAGGGTTGGTGTCGGGACATTCAAGGGATGGAGTCGCGAATTCCTCAATAGACCACTAAGAAAATATTTCCATACATGTCCAAGCTAACATATGACAAAGATGGTTGGCCTTAAGGCTCCAAATTGACCATTCCTACACATATGATAGTCCAATATATAATCTCACTTCAACTAAAATCATTTTCATGCATGACCAATACCATTTCCATATATCCATAACTCATTTACAACAATTTGACCATTTCCAACTTAGGACTAAATAATCTTAGATACATGTCATTTGACAAAATGAAAGAGATATAAAAATTTGGTTGAGTTGAAAGTTGCAATCCAGATGCTGACTTCACCCCTCAGGTTTTTGAGAATTACCTATACCTGCGCACGGAATAAACAAACCGTATGCTAAGCAATACTTAGTGGTACTTTCATGATTCAAGATAACGTAACATCAACATTAGGAATTGGTCACAATGAATACAATACTTGCCCTATTGAACTTATATCCTATTAAGCAAAATTATTTCATACCATAAACATATTTGGGTGCGCAAATGGCAATTAGCAACTTAATTCATTCCATATATGAAGAATTGATCAATGCATTTTACTTGTCAAGTACCAGCCTTTATACTAAATTCATATTCAATACCAATCATGAATCAAACATACATTTATATACCTTTAACATCATTCCATCTAATTCCATGTTCAGTTAATATAATTTACCTTTATAACTTACCATTTGAATCCCTTTTCTAGAGCCGTTTGACTCATTCACATCCATTTCGCCCCTGGGCTCGTTTTCAGTTGATTTGCATAATATGTTACATGCTTTATCTATCTTAATTCACATATATACATAATGGATTCCATAGCATCATATGATCTCATTTCGATATCATTTATCAACTTTACAATTTATAACCCCTATTAACTTGACTCACACTCAGATGGATACACGGATCGTCCAACCAACTAGCACCGAATTGCATCATCGGATAATCGAAGTAGGGAAAATTGGCACATATAGTGCATATTGGCGCATGAAGCGCATCCTAGAGCATAAGCACATAATCTCATACACAAGCCAATCCTATGACATGCCAACTATATTCGACTCAACTAGACTAGTTAATAAGGTACCAATGTTCAATTTCATTTTACATTTCAATACATATATCATTTCTGATTCGCGTTCATAATCACAATCCAATTCATTATCAAAACATAAATATCTCATGCCATATAACATATTTTCATCCAATTTCCATATCACACATCATATTCCAACTAATTCATGCTATTTTCTATTTTATTTATTTTAGTCCACTATTTTGATATTCCATATCAATCTCAACAAAACAATTCATACTATCACTATATAATCACCTCAATATTAAATTTTTCATTTAACATGTATATGTAAACAAATAAATCGATCTGGAATCATAAAAGTACAAACTGGGATTTCGTGTCACTCATTGACAATTCTTGCTTTTCCTTTCCCACTTGATGGTTCAGCGTCGACGTTAGCTACATACGATAACACAATAAAATAACCAATATCATTTCCATAAATTTACATTCAAACATAAATTCAAACATATTTATTAATTTATTCAATTTACTCCCTAAATTCGGGATAAGCAAAACTTTCGGTATAAAGCTTTAGATTAAAATCTAATTTCATATTTACTTATTACGGACCTTATGCCTTCTATCCCTATCATAATTTCATAATAGGTTTTCATTTCATTCAATTTGGTCCCTAATGTAACAAAGCTAACAATCAAGATTATTAAGTTTTACAAATAAGTCCTTTTCATAATCTAAGTTTAATTTCTATCAATTTCAAGCCTAATTCTTCAATTTCTCAAAAATGGTAACTTTTCAAAATTTCACCAATTGAACAAATTTGATGCATGGGCTAGCTAAATCAAGCTCACATGATAAAAAAATCTATAAAAATTAAAGAAAATGGCTAAGGACTTATTTGAAATTGATAGCCAAATGTTAAAATAGGTTTGAAGCTTTTAACCTTGGTCTTTTGATGGTGGACGGTGGGTGAAAGATGAAGATGATGACTTCTTTCATTTTTTCCCACTAAATTTCACTTATATACTAGGTTTATTATAATTAAACTTAATTAATTAACTTGATCTTAATTAATTAAATATTAATCATCAATTAACTAATCTAATGACATCCACCATCACCATCCACTAATATCTATTCTAAATTGGTTTATTAACTATTTTAGTCCCTTAGATAATTGTTATCTAAGTCCCTATGTTTTTTTCTTAATTAAAACCCTATAGCGATTGAACTTTTACAATTTACTCCACATGCCTTAATTAACCATATTTTTTACTAATTTACTTAATTGAATTTTAATAAATTTTTATAACACCTCCGAAAATACTCCTATTTAATATTTATAGACTCAGTTTACAGAAATGAGGTTCCAAAATTGCATTTTCTCGACACTCTCTCAAAAACCAGTGTCATTCTGACCTTTACTCAAATGGAACAATTAAATCTTTTTACAAATTGTTTAAAACCAGAATAAAATCAACAGGCACACACAAGAAAAAAAAATATAATTTTAATAGCGTCATTCTCTTAGAACTCAATTCCATCTCTAATTTCTTTTTTTGGTATCAATATATAGAGTACTAAAATATACCTATGTGCCTCTTTGAAAAGACGCAACATTTCTTTCTAAAAAGATTTATAAATATTTACATATAAATACCTCTCTAATATTGCATTAGTTCTTTCTTTTTCATTATATATATGATTGTTGTATATATATTATAAATAATATAAAACTTTAATAGTATATATTTTATTTTAAAATATTTTATATAATATATAATATATAATATATATGATTATATATTATATACAACAATTTATAGTAGGCCATTTAATTTCACATATTTTTTTATTAAGGATGTGTTTGGATAGTATAGAGTAATTGAATAAATGTGTAATTACTTGGTAGTAATTATAGTCTTTTGTAATTATCAAGAATTGTTATTCTTTAAACATTTTTGGCCAATTGATGTAATTACATCATAATTCCATATGCCATATTTGGTAGTATAAATTGTAATTACACAATTACATAATTTATACTTTTAAAAAATATTAATTACTATAAAAATTTATTGGTATAATAAAAGTAATTTCTAAACAAGTAACAAAAATTAAAAACAAATCATCATATTTATTATTTTAGCCTAAAAAGGTAGATGATAATATGATTACCAATAAAATTAGCAAGAAGAATAAACATGTAACACCCCAAACCCGACCTAGACGTTATGGCCAAATCTGACGATGTCACATGGAAGGAAATTTGAAAGCGAATTCATCAAGTTAAAACCGTTTCCGTTTATTATCTTCTATTAATCTCTCGTTGGTTTCAAAATCATTTTCTCATTAATTTGATTCGTTTAAAAACATACTCTATGACAGAAGCTTTTAAAACCGTGATATTTAAAAAAAACTGTTTGCGTTTAGAAAAATGTTGTTTTAAATAAAACTGAGTTTTCGTTGCAGTTAAAAAGTTCATGAAAAGAGTTAAAATCCAAAACAAAGGCAACAGTCCAAAATTCCAAATTACATTAGAAATACTCCAAAAATAATAGGAATTAAACACCTTAAATGGAATTAAATCAGTTTAATAGTCATGTAGTCATCATTGAGTCCTCCGTCACACCGATCCGTCTAAGTCTGGGGATAACATGTATAGATAAAACAGAAAGGGGTGAGTTTAAGTAAACTTAGTGTGTAATCCCCACAGAAGACAAGCATACAGTCAAACTACAATCTATCAGTCAAATGCAGTCTGGGCCTAAGCCTGTTACAGATTCAATTCCAGATATAAATTAGGGCCTTAGCCCATCAGTATGCATACAGTAACAAAAATCAGTATCCTACCCACCAGCCTCTGCACACCATCTCCGATCGTCCCTACACACTATGTGGGGTTTAAAACACCCACCCAACCCTAAAGACCAAGTTGTACTGAATGCGGCACATATCAGTGATATTATAGCTGAGCTGCCAGATAATAGGCATGAAAGCCTTTTAGTATACTTCCTCCAATAATCAATCATCCCACCCCAATGCAGATGCAACTAAACATGCTCAATGCAGACATACCGAGATACATGCTTACATGCTAAAATACAGTTATCAGTCATACATACATATCAGTAAACATGCTCGATACATACATTATATATATTCAGGTCACACAATTTAGGGTCTAAGTAGCGCTTACTGACCCTACAGTAGGTTCACAGTAGACTTGGGCGACCCGTACAACCCTAAAAAACATTTTATCTAAATGGGCCCACACGCACATGTGGCTTGCCCGTGTGGGCCCACACGCCCAGATTGGCTTGCCCGTGTGGGCCTACACGCCCAGTTCAGTTTAGCCCGTGTGGCCCATACGGCCACACTCCGGCCATCACACGGTCATGTCCTCTCACACAGCTTACCACACGAACAACCACACGCCCGTGCGGCGTCGACAGTGGCCATTTTTGGCTTTTTTCGAAAGCTCAATTTCTGCATTTCGGGTACACACTTGGTATCGGTTTCATGAGAAACCACTCCTAAGCCTCCTGAAACCTAAAAAAAGTGTGACCAAAAGCATAATTTCAGTATTATCTTCGAAAAGTTAACGGAACTAAACTACGAACAGTAACTCATCACATCCAACAATGCATCCGTATACTTACCGGTGATGGAACGAAGCCCCTAACGCTTAATCTACTGCAGGAGCACCAACAAAACCTTGATTTTCCCCTAACCGAAAATCAAACATAAACCCCCATCAAAATCCAACCATGAAACAACAAGATGGTGGCAGAACAAAACTTACCGACGAACGCAAACAACAGTTGTAAGAGGAACACAACAGTAATCGAACGGAAGCAAAAAGAAATTAGAATTAGAGAGTGGGAGAAGATAGGAAAAAACGGCAGAAAGGGATTTTGAGAAACAGTAAACACAACTGATCAGATTTTGATAAACCCCCTTAATTTTCCTTAATTATCTCTCCACTTACCCACTAACACCCAACTCCTTAGAATTCTTGTTTGACCGAAACTCTCTTGGTCAAACGAGCAAAAATAACCTCCCACGCTCGCGTAGGGATTCGAACTCCAGACCCCCAAGACCAACACAGATCTTAACCACCAGACCAGCAGGCTTATTCTGATATGGAATTACAAATGATTTACTATAAGCGCACTCTCTAAGCACAAAACTTAGATAAGAAAAATATCAAAAATTTACAAAGCTAGGGCTTGAATTTGAGACTTTCCACACACACCCAGAACACATAACCACTGAAGCAGATACATAGTTGTGTCACATTTTAACAGAAACAAAAATAAGAATTTTAGGGTGTTACAACTCTACCCCACTGAAAGAAAATTTCGGCCTCGAAATATACCTGATCAGAACAGATGAGGATACTACTGATGCATCGCATCCTCAGGCTCCCACGTGGCCTCCTTAGTGCTATGATTCCGCCACAACACATTCATTAATGGGATATACTTCCTCCGAAGAAGCTTTACCTCGCGATCCAGAATCTGAACTGGCTCCTCCTCGAAAGTCAAATTTGGCCTAACCTCAATCTCCTCAACAGGGACAATATGAGTAGGATCTGAGCAGTAACGGCTCAACATCGAGACGTGGAATACGTCATGAATACATTCTAGCTCTAGAGGTAACTCCAACTGATATGCGACCAGTCTCACTTGCTTCAGAATTCAGTAAGGCCCAATAAACCTAGGGCTCAACTTGCCATTACGACCGAACCTCATGACATTCTTTCACGGGGAGACCTTAAGAAACACTTAGTCCCCCACAGAGTACTCAACTCACGTCTCTTTAAATATGCATAAGACTTCTGTCTATCAGAAGCCACCTTTAAATGATCCCGAATCATTCGTACATTATCCTCAGTATTAGAAATCAGCTCAGAACCCAATACTCGACGCTCGCCCAACTCAGTCCAACACAAAGGAGTTCGACACTTACAACCATACAAAGCCTCGTAAGGTGCCATCTGAATACTCGACTGGAAACTATTATTATAGGCGAACTCGGCTAATGGCAGATAATCCTTCCAACTGCCTCGAAAATCAATAACACAACTCCTCAACATATCCTCAAGTATCTGAATCACCCTCTCAAATTGACCATCAGTTTGAGGATGGAACGCAGTACTGAAGTCCAATCTCGAACCCAGAGCCTCATGTAACTTTTTCCAGAACTGAGACGTGAAAGAAGGATCCCTATCAGAAATAATCGTCATTGGAACCCCATGCAGTCTCACTATTTTAGAAATGTAGAGCTTTGCCAATTTCTGAAGAGAATAGTCAGTCCTAACAGGGATGAAGTGCGTAAACTTGGTCAATCGATCTACGATGACCCAAACAGAATCCTTCTTAGTGGGTGTTAGAGGCAACCCACTAACGAAGTCCATCGTTACTCGCTCCCACTTTCATAGCAGAATCTTAACTGACTGTAGAAAACTTGAAGGTAACTGATGCTCAGTCTTAACCTGCTGGCATGTCAGACATCGTGCCAAAAAATCAGTAACCTCCCGTTTCAATCCCAGTCACCAATAAAATTCTTGAAGATCTCAGTACATCATATTCCCACCGGGATGCATAGCATAAGGGCTACTATGCACCTATCTCAAAATAGACTGCCTCAGATCAGTATCATTTAGTACACAAATCTGACCACAGAAATAGAGTACCCCATCGTTATTCAGCCCAAAGTCCGTAGTGCTGCCACTCTCAATCTGACGGAATTGAAGATTCAAAGATTCATCCTCTAACTGTAACACCCTTTAACCCCAAACCTTCGTCGGAATAGGGTTACGAGGCATTACCAGACATATCAGACTATTAACAAATAATTCACAAATAAAATAACATTCATAGTATAATTATTAAATAAGTCCCTATAATAGACTTTCAAAGCCCAAAACATTTATCAAAAGTAGAACAAGACTTATTCGAATATTCTAGATTTTTTTTTTTAAAAATCCTATAAAAATTTCGGCAGTATTTCTGCTTATTTTTACCTAAATCCCCTGCAAATTCAGACCAAAACAACCAATACCAAATTTATCATTTTATAACTTCATATCATTTTCCTCATCCAAAACATTATAATTATTTATATACAACCAAAATCATTTAACTTAAGTATGTATATTTATAATTCATATAACTATCTAGTACATGCCACTTAACAAAAAGGAAGAAATTTATCACCAAAATCTTCTTGTTGGAGTTGGGTTTGTTTTGGATGCTGGATCAGATTAGAAACTCTATTGACCTGTGCACGGAAACAACCGTACGCTGAGTATTTCATACTCAGTGGTATTACTATAAATCAAAACTATTTAACATAAATAAATTACAAACATCCACCATAAACTTTATAAATCATTTAAACTAATTACACATAATTATATATCTCTTCATAATCTTAAATTCACATTTCATTTATCATATACTAATTCAATTCATAATTTAACTCATACATTCTTTCACATACCTTTCAATAGAGCCAAATCAATCAATCTCATTTTCAAAGTTCCATTTCAATTATTTACCTTATTAACAAGGCTCGGACTCTGATAGATACGTGGATTCCACCCAAACACACCAAAGTATCCAACCCAATCACACCCGGAATAATATAAATCCTCCGTAACACACCAGTATAATATAACCTCCCAAACACACCAGTATAATATAACCTCCCAAACATACCAGTATATCATATCCTCCCAAACACACCAATAAGGAATTATATGCCTCTTCGGATAAACCGAAGCATATAATAACGGAATCATCTTCTCGACCGAGCTACAAATCTCCTCATCACATCACAAATCCAATGGCATGCCATTTGTATCAAATCTAGTCCGACAAGTTAATAGGGTATTATTTTACTTTTCCAATTTCGAATTCATTTCCACAACAATTTCAAATACTTGATCAATTCAAAACATCTATTATATCAATTCACATATAATTCAATATTCACACATATTCTTACTAAATTTCAAATATTATTACTTACCTTGTCTTAATTACTCCATAACATATACTATAAATTCAATATACATTTAATAGATAGTTTGAGTTATAGTAATACAAACCTGAAATACGAGTTTACTCCTCCACGATCTTTTCTTTTCCCTTGGATGTCGATGCCTCGTTTTCCTTGTTAGCTACGAAAATAATAATAACAATTTACATTATTAATTACAGCATTAAATTACAATAAATAATTGAATTTTATTCAATTCCTACTCTTGCTCTTCATTCCATATTCTTTATACACAATTCTATTATTTACTTATAAGTTCTTTCAAAGCTGTCTACCTGAGTCATTGTCACTAAATTATCTATATCTTGAGTTACAGAATTCCAAATTACGATCCGTAAATTTTTTATGAAACTAGACTCACATATCTTCTTGCCATAAAATTTTTAGAATTTTTGATTTATCCAATAAATACAATTTATTCTTTAAAATCACCCCTATTCTGTTGTCTGACAGTTCCGACCACTCTTTGCTAAAATTTAATTATATTTTTGTACAGAATTCAAATGATGTTATAGTTTGTTTCTTCTAAAAATAGACTCAATTTAGGAATATAACCATATAAATTATGTCCCACAATTATGTTTTTACAATTTTTAATGATTTTTCCAAGTCAGAACAGGGGATCTCAAAATCACTCTAAACCAGTCTCACAAAAATCTAAATATCTCAAGATACAGGATTTCTTTGCTTTCTATGTTTCTTTTATATGAAAATAGACTCAATAAGCTTTAATTTCATATCTCACTCAACTTATACTTCCATTTCTACCATTTTTTGTGATTTTTCAAAATTACTCTTCTATTGCTGTCCCAAAACTATTTTTTATAGCTTACTTTGCAATTAAATCCTAATTAAGTTTACTTATTTCCTTAACTTAATTCATGCTTTGTTTCTACTTAAGTTCCTTCTATATTCAACTTGACTATCTAATGTTCATAATAAAACCCTAATTTATAATTTCTTCCAAATTAAACTCTATAATACAAAACTTATAGCTTACTTTACAATTTAATCCTTTTACTAATTCTAACTTAAATTTCATTCAATTTAATCTTTAATTCATCTTTTTCTTCAACATCAACTATACTTGAAAACCTATAAACTCTCAAAATATCAACTTAGTTTCATCAAAATCTTGTATTAAAGCTTCTAAAATATCAAAATTAAGAGGAAAAGGGCTAAATTTAACTTACCAATTAAACTTGAAGCTTTAAAATCCCAATTTTTCCTTCTCTTTTCTTTCCCCTTTTTCTTCCCCTGTTTTCGTCTTGTTCTCTGTTTCTTTTTTTTTTTTTTTTGTTCTTCTTTCTTTTTACTTTTGTTTTTACTTCTTTTTAGTTTTATTTATTTTATGTTATAATAATATAATATATAATAATTATTTAATAACAAATATCTTTAGCTTAAACTATAAGTAATTATATATTTATTTTACAAGTGTACAAATATATGCATTACACATGTATAATTTAGTCACCACATATTTGTCTTTATTTTAATTTATTTATCATATAAATATCTTATAATATAATTATTTTAAATTAATTTAATATAATTTATTACTAATATATATATATTTTATAATTAAAATCTAAGTAAAAATCTTAGATTTTTATCTCATATAAATGGCTTAATTGCCATTTTAGCCCTTTTTACTTCCTTTTAATCTATAATTAGACTTTCACTCTTTATTCAATTTGATCCTTTTTCCTAATTACTTTAAATTAAACTAAATTCACTAAATAAAAATCTAATTAAACCCACTATTAGACTCATAATTGCTCCTAATAATTATTACTAACTCGATTTACTGAGACGGAGGCCCGATAACACACTTTTTCCGGTGCCCACGAATTTTGGGTCGTTACACTAACTGCCTATCTCAAATTTGTTCTATCCAAGTGAGTTTAACCTGCAGCTCAGCCAATAAAATTCCGTCGTTGAACAAACTAAGTCGAGCAAACATCGCTCTCAGATCAGTTATCGCCCTACGGCTTAACCATCAGCCACCACATTGGCCTTGCTAGGATAGTACTTAATAATACAGTCATAGTCCTTAAGTAGCTCAATCCATCGACGCTGTCTAAGGTTCAAATCCTTCTGAGTAAGGAGGTACTTGAGGCTTTTGTGATCGGTGTAAATAATACACCTCTCATTGTACAGATAGTGCCTTTAGATTTTCAAAGCAAAGACTATGGCGGCCAATTCCAAATCATGGGTCGGATAGTTTGCCTCATGTGTCTTGAGCTGACGAGACGCATATGCCACAACTTTACCATCTTGCATTAGAACACAACTGAAACCCACATGTGATGCATCACTATAAACCATAAACTCCTTTCCGTGTTCAGCCGCATCGTAGCAGAGCCTCGGTTAGAAACGATCTTGAGCTTCTCCGAAGCTCTCTGCTGCATCATCGAGTCGGACAAATGGAACACCCTTACATAGCAGCTTAGTTAGGGGCGCTGCAATCAGTGAGAAACCTTCCACAAACTGACGATAATAACCTGCCAAACCCAGAAAGCTACGGATCTCAGACACATTCTTAGGCTGTTTCCAATCCAGTACAGCCTCAATCTTTCTCGGATCGACTCAGATACCCTCAGCAGACACTACGTGTCCCAGAAATGTTACCTCTCATAACCAAAATTCGCATTTGCTAAATTTAGCACAGAGCTACTTTTTCCTCAAAATTTGAAAAACCACTCTAAGGCGTTCGTCATGCTCATCCTCAGTCTTAGAATAAACCAATATATTGTTGATGAATACCACGACAAATCGATCCAAGTAAGGCTGAAATACCCGATTCATCAAGTCCATAAATGCGGCTGGTACATTCATCAACCCAAAAGGCATAACTAGGAACTCGTAGTGCCCATAACAAGTCCTAAAACCAGTCTTATGAATATCCACATCCTTAACCCTCAACTGATGATACCCTGACCGGAGATCAATCTTAGAAAATACAAAAGCCCCTTGGAACTGATCAAATAAGTCTTCGATCATCGTAAGTGGATACTTATTCTTAATGGCTAGCTTGTTCAACTGCCGATAGTCAATACACATCTTTATGATCCCATTCTTCTTCTTAACAAATAAAATCGGTGCTCTCCATGGAGACATACTAGGACGGATGAAACCATGGTCTAAAAGTTCCTGCAATTGAGCCTTAAGCTCCATAAGCTCCTTCGGTGCCATCTGATAGGGGGCGATAGACATCAGAGCTGTACCAGGAAGAAGCTCAATCCCAAATTCCACTTCCCGATTCGGAGGTAAACCAGGTAGCTCCTCAGGAAAGACGTCCGAAAAATCCCTTACAGTTCTGATGTCCTTTACAGTAGAGTCCCTAAAACCGGAAACACTAACATAGGCAAAGAACACCTCACATCCCTTACGAACCAGTTTCTCAGCCACTAGTGCAGAAATCGCATTAGCCAAATAATTTCGACGTTCTCTAATCATGACTACCCCATTATTCTTCTCAGTTCTCAAAACGACCCTCTTAATTGCACAGCCCAGACTGACACGGTGCTTGACCAACCAGTCCATACCCAGAATCAGGTCGAACTCTCCAAACGGAAGCTCCATCAGATTAGCTAGAAATACTGACCATTGAACCTCTAGCGGAACATCTCTATACAGTTTGCTAACCCGAACCGATTGCTCTAGTGGACTCAATACAGTCACCTCACTAGAAGTACTCTCAACCAAGATCCCCAAGTTTCTAAACACAGTGCTAGCTACATAGGAATATGTGAAACCTATGTCTATCAAAGTAAAGTAAGGTACATCATGAATTAAGAATATACTGGTAATGACGTCTGGAGCATCTCTGTCCTCTCGAAGACGACCAGCATAAACAAGAGCAGGCTGCCTCGCCTCAATCTGTCTAGCACCTCTGCCTAGTGTCCTCTGTCTACGACCCATACCGTTACCACCCCAAACCTGACCACAGCCCCTTGGTGGTTGCGCAGTACCAGAACTTGAAGCTTACATCTGATCAGCCCTCAACGGACACTCTCAAATATGGTGCTCTAATGACCCACACCTCAAACACGCCCTAGTCCTCCTCCAACACTCGCCCTGATGGCATCTACCATAATCTCCATACAGCTGCAATCAGTAGAAGTAACAGAGGGCCCAACTCTAATCAGCTCATCAATCTTGGCCTTTTTCTTAGGCCTCAGTGCCGAACTCGAGGGCTCTGAATCCCTCTTATTCTTACCCCTCTCACGGCCTCTGTTTTGGCACTCAGCGCGTTTAACCTCTTCAGCAATCTTCACATTCTTTACTAGAACGGAGAAATCTCGCTCCCTCTTCGGAGTTATCAGTACCCTCAGATTATCTCTAAGGTCACCCTCAAATCGGATACATCTCTTATATTCAGTCGCCACCACACGTCGCGCATAGTAGCTCAGTCTTAGAAATTTGGCTTCATACTCGGCCACTGATCGGTCTCCCTGAGTGAGGTTCAGAAACTCACACCAACGAGCATCGATGTAACTTGCCCTCACATACTCCCCTTGGAAGGAAGACTTAAAGAACTCCTAAGACAGACTATCGGGTTAAGTGCCCTCCTTAATAGTTAGCCACCATTGATAGGCCTCCTCGCGAAGCAACGAGACCGCACCCTTCAATTTCTGCTTAGGGGTACAGTCTAAATCATCCATTATCTTCTAAGTCACCTCCATCTAGTATTCAGCTACATTAGGGGCGACTCCAGTAACACACCTAAAAAGTTCAGCTCCATTGGACCAGAGTTATTCCGTAACCGACCCTTGGCCCCTAGATCCAGTGTTGGGCCCAGCGACCCTCTCTAGTATCCTCAGTATCTCTTGAGATAGTGCATCGTCCCCAGCCGATCGACTCTGAGACCCAGTCTCAGTAGCAGGTGACACTAGTGTTTCACTCATGTCCAAATTCGGCATGCTGCCCAGAGAAGAGGACTCAGCTCGAGCCCTTCTACAGCCCCTACCACGACCTCGAGTACCACGTCCTCGGATACCTCGTACGCTCATGTCTATTGGGATTTATCTGTATTACGAATTTTATGAATCAGTTACAATTTCAATATTTATTAACAGATGTTTTTTGTAAAGTAGTATCATAAATTTGGAATTTGTTTTCACAAGTACAGTCTCTATCAGTTTCAGTTTCACTACAGTTTCAGTACTATCTATAACAGTTTATCAGAATACTTACATGATCAGTGCCGGAGACTCGGTGTACCACATTCTCAATCAAATCATTTCAAATAATTTGAAAACTAATTCTTTAAAAACTAAATTTTAAAACCCAAAATCCACAGTCGGGTTTTGTAACCTGGCTCTGATACCACTAAATGCAACACCCCAAACCTGACCTAGACGTTATGGCTGAATCTGACGATGTCACATGGAATGGAATTTGAAAGCGAATTTATCAAGTTAAAACCATTTCCGTTTATTATCTTCTATTAATCTCTTGTTGGTTTCAAAATCATTTTCTCGTTAATTTGATTCATTTAAAAATATACTCTATGGCAGAAGCTTTTAAAACCGTGATATTTAAAAAAAACCGTTTGCGTTTAGAAAAACATTGTTTTAAATGAAACCAAGTTTTTGTTACAGTTCAAAAGTTCATGAAAATAGTTAAAATCCAAAACAAAGGCAACAGTCCAAATTACATTAGAAATACTCCAAAAATAATAGGAATTAAAAACCTTAAATGGAATTAAATCGGTTTAATAGTCATGTGGTCACCGTTGAGTCCTTCGTCGCACCAATCCGTCTAAGTCTGGGGATTGTCTGTACAAATAAAACAGAAAAGGGTGAGTTTACGTAAACTCAGTGTGTAATTCCCACAGAAGATAAGTATACAACAAATTACGCTTATCACCAAATGCGATGCGGGCCTAAGCTCAATTCTGATTCAGATTCTAGATATAAATTAGGGCCTTAGCCCATCAGTATGCATACAGTAACAGAAATCAGTATCTTATCTACCAGCCCCTACACACCATCTTCGACCGTCCCTACACACAATGTCCCCTACACACCAAGTCGTATCGAATGCGGCCCATATCAGTAATATTGTAGTTAAGCTGCCAAATAATATGCATGAAAGCCTTTCAGTACACTTCCTCCAATATTCAATCATCCCACCTCAATGCAGATACAATTAAACATGCTCAATATAGACATACTGAGATACATGCTTACATGCTAAAATACAGTTATCAGTCATACATACAGATAAGTAAACATGCTCTATACAAATATTATATATAATTCAAGTCATACAATTTAGGGTTTAAGTAGAACTTACTGACCCTACAGTAGGTTCACAGTCGACTTGGGCGACCCGTGCAACCTTAGGAAACATTTTAGCTAAATGGGCCCACACGCCCATGTGGCTTACCCGTGTGGGCCCACATGCCCAGATTGGCTTACCCGTGTGGATCACATGACCTGGCCTAGATATCACACGCCTGTGTGGCGTGCCTATATGGGCCCACACACTTGTATGGCCCACACGCCCAGTTCGATTTAGCCCGTGTGGCCCATACGGCCGTGTGCTACGCACGATCATGTCTTTGTTGACCACACGGCCATGTCCTCTCACATGGCTTACCACACGAGCAACTACACGCTCGTGTGGCGTCGGCAGTAGCCATTTTTAGCTTTTACCGAAAGCTCAATTTTCGCGTTTCGGGTACACACCTAGTATCAATTTGATGTGAAACCACTCTTAAGCCTCTTGAAACCTAAAAACAGCGTGACCAAAAGCCCAATTTCAGTATTACCTTTGAAAAGTTAATGGAACTATACTACGAATAGTAACTCATCACATCCAACAATGCATCCGTATACTTACTGGTGACGGAACAAAACCCCTAACGCTTAACCCGCTGCAAGAGCACCAACAGAGCCTTGATTTTCCCCTAATCGAAAATTAAACATAAACCCCCATCAAAATCCAACCATGAAACAACAAGATGGTGGTAGAACAAAACTTACCGACGAACGCAAACAACAGTTTTAAGAGGAACACAACAGTAATCAAACGAAAACAAAAAGAAATAGGAATTAGAGAGTAGGAGAAGATAGAAAAAATGGCAGAAAGGGATTTTGAGAAACAGTAAACACAACTAATCAGATTTTGATAAACCCCCCCCAATTTTCCTTAATTATCTCTCCACTAACCCACTAACACCCAACTCCTCAGAATTCCTGTTTGACTGAAACTCTCTCGATCAAATGAGAAAAAAATAACCTCCCACGCTTGCGCAGAGATTCGAACTCCAGACCCCTAACACTAACACACATCTTAACTACCAAACCAACAGGCCTATTCTAATATGGAATTACAAATGAGTTACTATAAGTCCACTCTCCAAGCACAAGGCTTAGATCAGAAAAATATCAAAAATTTACAAAGTTAGGGCTTGAACTTGAGACTTCCCACACACACCTAGAACATATAACCACTGAAGCAGATACACAGTTGTGTCACATTTTAACAGAAACAAAAATAAGAACTTTGGGGCGTTACAAAACATCATATTCAATTTTATCCAATTGTTCTAGTGCATATTTGTTAGGTTATTCCATCTTTAATATTTAACTTATGTTTCTTATAATAATTTGTTAGTTCTTGACCTAGTTCATCAGCATTTGAATTTGAATCTGCAACATTAAAATTATCAAGATCTCCTTCTTCCATATACTCCTCAAAGTATATGGATCATCTTAATTCTACCTATGATTGAAGGTATAAAATATGTAACATATTAGTACAATCCAGTTTTTTTATGCTATACTAAGGTGATATTGTTAATATGGAAAATATTTTTTTAGAACAATAAATGTCTTCTCAACCACATTTGGAAGCCTTGAACGTGTCAAATTAAAAAGTTCGTGATTTCTTTATGCTGCTTGCGTCTAGCATCTTAAATGGTATCATACCCTGCGATATGGTATAGGAAAATATTTTCTATTTGCATAATTAGCATCAACTTTATAATATTTAGGTTCATAGTTTAAATAATTTGTAGCTTTAATTATAAAAACTTATATATACTTAATTTGGAAAAATACTTAGGTTATATCACTTTTTATGATATGTAAAGTAAGTCAAAATAATATAAATTTTATAATATTTAACCTTTATAAAAATGTTCTACAAATTGTCCAAAACTTTTATAGCACTTCTTATAAATCGTTTTTTTTTTGCCATTGCTTTTAAAAGTTATTTTTATAAATAAGTTATGATAAAAAAAATAGTAACATTTTTTTATGAATTTTAAGAATGTTGTTTTTATAATATATATGGATATATAAATAAGTTAGGTCCATACACGACCATAAATTTTTATAAATAAATATATTATAAAACTCTTATAACATGTAAATTACTTTTTATAATAAGTTTTATAAAATACACATTATTTTATAATATAATTTTTTAGGATTTATAATATAAAATATTTTTGGCTATAACCATCCCAAGCTCTCAGACATGTCATGCTTATAATATAATTTTATAACTTGTATAAAAAAATTTAAAATTGGATTTGGGTGTAATTACCGTGTAATTACTTCAATTCTCACCCTTCCCTTAAGAATTAGAAAATGTAATTATGGTTCTCCAAATGCATCCAATTCGATGAGTCTCACCAATTGCAATGGTTATCTAAACATGTAGCCTTTGTTTAATTATAAACAATTACATCCAAATCCAATTATTAGATAATTTTCTAAACTCTACCTAAATTTTATTTATAGTCAAATCAATTAAGAATTGAAAATTATATAATGTGAATTATAATAAATTAATATATGAGATTTACATTTAATAGAATATTAATAAATTAAAAACAAGTTAAACAAATAATTTGCCTCTAGAGGTAATCATGGGCCGGGATGGATCTAAAAAAATTTTAGGCCCATTTGTTAGTCCTGGGTCTGGCCAAAAAAATGGGCCTAAAAATTTGCCTAAGCCCGGCTTGGATAAAAATGCTAAAAATTTAGTCCCAACCGGCCCGCCCATATTAAAATTTTTATATTATATTATTTTTTACATATTTTTAAATATATATAATACATAAAAATACTAAAAACATTAAAATAAATATTTCCGAATAAATTGAAAATAAATTTTAAAAAATATGTATATTTAAATAATGCTAAGATAGATGCAACTTAACAAGAAAATGTCTCTAAAATAATAACAAAATTAATAATAAAACAAGTGATATACAATATCCAAACAATAACAAGAAAATGGTAACAATATAATAGTGAAATGGTAGAATAGGGAGAAAAAAACAAGAACATATCATTAAAATAACAAAAAAAAAAAGCAATCTTTTTTTCATTTAATGAATTTGGGTCGGCCCGGGCTCGGGCAAAAATATCTTACTCTAGGCTCGGCCCATGTTTAAAATGGACCTTTTTTTTTTCAAACCCAATTTTCGAGCCTATATTTTATCCAAATCTTTCCACTTTTCGAGCGGACCTTCCGATTGGGTAAGATGACCTGGCCCATTAACAGTTCTGCAAATTAATTTCACTTTTTTTAATTAATTAAAAAATTGATTACAAAACAACATTGATTGACAAAAAAGAAAGTGATAATTTGTTGTCAATCAATTGAAATTGAAGAAACTTCCTATTTTAATACAATAAAAATTGAAAACCATGTCCCACCCTTCCAATATTCTTTTAGAAGCTTTTTTTCCACTTTATGTATAAATACAGAATATTTCAACTTTCTTTTTCTAAATTACAATAATAAGATAAAATTTAAACAATTAGCACGACTCGAACTCAAGTCACACCTGGAACAATGAATAACTTTGACTATTAAACTATTTATATTTGAGTGTTAAAATTCATTGAGTATTAATATTTCAATTAATATTTGAGTGTTAATATTCCAGTACTAATATTTATCACAAGAAATGATAAATATTTTACGTATAAATTCAAAAATATTATGCATTGATAATTTTTTTTTTAAAAAAATTATATTATTTGTTAAGTATTAATATTTCAATGTTAATTTTGATATTACATTTTTAATATAAACCCAAAACTAATTAAAAAATTAAACACACATTCAGAGGGACATAAAAAATTATATTTTAATACAAACGGTCTCACCTATGACAAAATTAAAATTGATAAGGTGTCAACAAATGAATGGTAACACTTGTCAAATGAAGAATTCATCTTAAACTTAAACTTACCTAAAATGTTGATTTTTTATATTATATATATATATGATTATTTACCCAAATATAGAAGTGTTATGATTTTAATAAAATATAATTTTTTGTAATGTAATTGATGGGAAAGTCATTGTCGTAAAGTTACTTTATAATGTTCAGCGTACATCAAAAAATATTAATTAAAATCCCAAAAAAAATAACATAATTAATATACTCAACACTTTGTTGTAAATGTAATGATACTTTATAAAATTACCTTTATTAAATAAAAGGCAATATTAATGCATTTTAACATTTTTATTAAAATTTATTGTTAACAAATATTTGAATTAAATAATTAATAATATTTTGGTTGAATCTATTACATGAATATTTGAAAAATAATTTGCATATTAACTCAAGATTCTGAAGATGTAAAATTTGTAGAAAAAAATTGTAATTTTTTTCTCTTTACATTGTAGATATAAATTCAAGTGTATTCATATGTTGAGTATATGGCTTAAGATTGTCTTGATACTAAAAATTGATATAGATAAAAAAAAATATTTTTGACAAAAGAAACATATCCATTTTGAATCTTAATCCTAAATACAAATAAAAAGAAGGTGAATCTCGTGCATTGGTCAATCAAATAGTGTCACTAACGCTCGTTTGGAAAAGAAAAACATGTAAATTTTGTTATCAATTATATATAAAGCTATAAAAACTATAAAAAAATGGAAATAAACATATAAAAAATTCAAAAAAAATAAAAATATTTAAAAATATAAAAAAATGAAAATAAAAGTAGAAATATAAATATAAATAAATTCAAAAAAAAGATAAAATCTAAAAATATATATGAAACAGATAAATATATATAAATTAAGACTAGAAATGAAAACCCAGAAAAAAATTGGGATATGATAATCAGCATTAAAATTGGAAAAAAAACCAGTCATTTTGGTCTTCCCATGGCGATGATGATTTCCAATTTTATTTCTCAATTTACGATTTAATTATGATGATAATTTTTTTCAGTTTTAAAAAGTTTAATTACATCAAGAGAGAGAGAGTTTTTATGTTTTTTTTAGAGTTTATATATATATATATATATATTATTTTTCATTTTCTAAATTTATATGTATTTTTTCAAATTTCTATATATTTATTTACTATAATTTTTTAATGTTTATATATATTTGGTGAAAAATTGTATATCTTTTCACATGGCGCTTTTTAATTGGTTAATAAATTTTTTTTGATCGTCTGTTAAAAAATGGACCGGAAAATATAATTGAGGCATATTTTATATACCTAATTGAGAAACTGGTATACTTTAGGTACTAAATTGAGTAAAAAAAAGTTTAGGTATCAAACTAAAAAAACTCCATATTAATTTTTTTTTTAGAAAATAAAATATAACAATAACGGTATAAGAGTCATTTATATTTTAAAAATTTTACAAATTTCATTTCTTTTGAGTTTATCATAATTTAGGGTAATTAGACGGGATAAAACAATGTTTAGTTTTTGAATTTGACAATTTTTTTCAATTTAGCCCCTAAATATTTTTTGTTCACATTAGTTTCGGAACTTGACAAATTTTCATAATTTGGTTCCTAAACTTAGATTATGTTAAAGTGTGATGACATGATACTATAAGATTGTATTGGGTCACTTGAAATTTTTTTTAAAAAATAGGTAATTTCTTTATTTTTTTAGATCTCATATAAATTTTTAAATTTTTTATGTAATGATGTGACACTTTGAGAAAATGTCATTTTATCGTACCTTAATAGAATCTAAGTTCAGAGATGAAATTTAAAAATATTGTTAAGTTTCGAAACTAATTAAGATAAAAAACAGTTCAGGGATCAAATTTAAAAAGAATTGTCAAATTCAAAGAGTAAATATTATTTTCTTCCTAGGTTTGAAGAAAAATGAGAGAAGTTAACCATTATTTCCTTTCCCTTATTCTATTAAAAATGAGGATTCATTTTATTTCCATCCAAACATGGTATAGAAAACCGAAAGTAATATAATGATATGACCACATGTATCACTAGCCGCGTTTTATAAAAAAGTTACTAAACAATTTAAAGGGAAGGGCTAAATGAAACAATACAAACAATTTGAAGAATTAGTTAGATTGTTTTGAGGTTGATATATCAATTTACAATTTTATCCATAATTTCGATGCACCAATCAATTGATTCCATTCCATTCTAACACCACTACTTTAAATTCATACTTTCGGACTTTCGTAATTTCTTATGTTGAGCAAAAACAACTTTTTTTTTACAGCAACTCTCTCTTTTAAAGTTTTATCTACCATCTCTTAAAAAAGCCAAAACCCTACCTTTACTTTGTTATGGAATCGGCAACCAACCGTCAGCCTGTAGCTAATTTCTCTTCTCCCTATCCTTTTCTTTTTCCTTTTCATTACCGTCGCTTCTCCAATCGTCCATTTCAACTTCATCATTCTTCGAGGACCTTCATCCCTATTTTTCGACAATAAATTTTCTTCCTTCCCCTTTTTCCCAAATAACAATGTTTGGCCTTTGTTCTGGCTTTCTGTTCTCTCCTTTATGAGAGATTAACTTCACTAAAGCGGTTTGCCTCTTCTTTTCTTCTTTTTGTTTTCCTTCTTTGTGTTTCAAGGTATGATGGTTTGTGCTACGAGAATTAAGGGTATGGTTTGTGCTACGAGAATTAACGGTCTTGATCTGGATGCTGACACTTCTCTGTGTAAGCTTGGTTCTTATGAGACCCTTGTTGGCGGGTCACCTTTGCCTTCGATGCTCTTTGATTGAATGGCTATGTGGATTCAAGCAATTCTTTGAGTAGAGAGGACAAAATTCAAACTGTAGGATTAATTCTAAATAGATTTTTTTAGATTATAAGTATGGAGTGTTTATGATAATTGTTTATTCAACTCTACTTCCACACATATATGAAATTGTCCAATTATCCTTACATATATAACTATTAAAATAGTAAAAATGTGATAATATCTTAAAAGAAAATTTATATATTTTATGATTGACTAAGGAAGAAGATGACAACCTTTTTCCATCTTTTTTCCATTTAATTTCCTTTTTATTACCAAATGACTAAATTACTTTTCATTAAAAACTTTGGTTCTTTCTACCTATATTTGTTCATTTTTGTCTATGAAAGTCTAATGGTATAATTACCATTTAAGGGTTTCTACTTCAATTTAAAATTTCATAACAGTTAGACACCTCTAACATGTAGAAGTCAATTTTTACATTTTTTACAATTTAGTCCTTTTGGCTAAATTGAGTACCCAAACGTCAAAATTTTCGAATGAGATTTTCACAAAATCATTCCGTGAAATTGTAGACCATAAAAATATAAATAAAATAAAATTTTTAACATCGAATTTGTGGTCCCGAAACCACTATTCCGTTTAGGCCTTATTTCGGGATGTTACATTTCTCCCCCCCTTTTGGGATTTTCGTCCATGAAAATCTTACCAGAAGGAGTTGCTTTCAAATTTTTATCAGAATCACAATTTAATTTAGTTTCATGGTCAGATTTTCCTTTAGCTTTTTCCATAATTGGGATATAACCCTTGGATCTCAATCCGAAATAATGGAGACTGATACTTCGCGTAATCGAATGATCCTAGAAACATCTTACTCGACTGGTTAGTTAAACAAGAAATCTGTACACGAATGATCAATCACAATCCGATAACATCTTCCTTTTCGGAGATCAAGATAATTCAGATACGAAATCTATAATGTTTCTATCTCATTTTCTTTCTAGAATCACCACTTTATATTCTAGCAATAAAACTCATTCTAATCCGTTCACTAGTGCATCACTAAAAAAAAAAAAAAATCATGAATTCGTTACTCAATTCCAACTGAACTCAAAACCAGAGTTTCGGTTAATAATACCTTCAATTGCTTTAACTTTGTTAGCATGCCCAGACCATTCAAACTTTCACAAAGGTGATAACTTTTCCAATCAGAACAACTTTAACTTATAATAACATCATCTGGTTAGAATAATCCAATAGGCATATCTCTGTATTATGCTTTCTAGAATATAATTTCTTCATTCAGGCTATCCGTCTTCATACTGAATACACAAAATTTATTCTCTTAGTTGAGACATGTTTAAATATACATAACTCACAAGAAAATAGTAGAGATCCTGATGATTCCTCAGAGAAACCCAGTAGAAAAACAATGCTTACCGACTCTGTACTTCCATCATAACAGAGATAATATATTTTCCGCATATATGAAACAAAACCATAATTAGTAGAAACATAAGAATAATCTCACATAATTTTTTTTTTTACCATCGACTTCATTCCAACATATTTAAATAGAATTTCGAAGAGATAAAAAAATACATAGTCATAAACATCTGGAAGGAGATGTATGTATTTAATATTCATGAAAGTGATAGTAACCTTTTAATATATATCTCCGTAGAAAAATAAAATAGATGATGAAATAGAACATATCAACTATAAAATAATAGTAAATTTAACAACATTTATCTCCGCTCCAGTACCATTCGGAGCTTTATTTGTTATGTTTGTCTTTTTGATATGTTTTCTCGTTTGTTGTATCATGGTTGTTTTTGATATATTGACGTTAGTGGGGGCTTTGATTGTCCAGCTACACTTCATAACCTCTTTCCATGGAAATTTTTTTTCCACTTTCTATGGCTTAAATACATATTAGTTTGTTTTCAGAATAATTTAAATTCAATATAGCCAATATAGGAAATCAGCTTACCATGAGTTTAGTCAACAGACATCATAAGACAATTTATTGTTGTGATTAGTCCCCCCGTAGACTTAATTGACGAAAATACAAGACTGCATTCTGCGTAACATTGTCGAGAGCTCATAAAATTTGGGTGATACTAATCAAGGTCCTATGCACCTGAAATATTAATTGATACTTGTAAAGAACTATGTAAGACATCTCAATCTTCCTACTCAGCCAATGTCCAGTCATTTTTCTAATAATTTATTCTTATATCTGAAAATGGATGTCTAACAAATGAAGGTAATTAGCAGCTATGAGCCATCTAAGAATAACATCAATTATCACCCCTAGAAGTGCAGGCTAGAACAAACAATTATGCCCCTACTCAAATCGGGCAACATGCTCATAGCAGTGTACTAAGCGCATAACTAGTGCGAAAGCAAGCAAGGACCATAATTTTAATATATAAAGCTTTTTGTCAAGTCTTCCATTGTCATATAAACTTAATCAATCACATGCCTTTGTCTGTGGCTCAAGGTCTCAATAGTCTTACCAGCAAATTCAGTCACTGCTGTTTATGTCAATGCAGTATATTATGCATATGCTCTTGAAACTATTTTTACACATTTTCCAACATCAAGAAGCATTTTTAGCTACTAGTTTGTGGCGATTGACCACATTGCTGAAACCAAAAAATTTAGAGCATCCATCCAGGGATAAACCCATTGACTTGCTGAGCATGAGTTGTTGCAGCCATCTGGTCTGAAGCAACAGGATTGCAGTAGCTGCACCAGCAAAGAGTTTTAAGAGATTAAGAACTGGGGTACACATTTATATCCAAATACCTATTACATCTGAGTATTAGACATGGATACTAAATGAAGAGTCTAAATAACATTGGGACGGACAATGATATGATAGAATGGGGAAATGGAAAAAAGAATAATTAAGGGGATTTTATCCTACCCTATCTGCAAAGTTGGATTGCATTCCAATGGCTGAAACAACCCCATAGATTGAGCCTGCTGGTTAGTGAATGCTACACTTTGCTCACCACCTTCCCATGATGCTCGAAACTGGTTTCTGGCACTAATTTCTTCAAGCTATAAAACACATGAAAAAATATTCAGCCGATTATGGGAATTTAGGTATCAAACCTTCAATAAAATGCTATACTTAAGATTTGTGGCCCCATAGAGAGGCAAGTAACTAAAATGATCCAAACCAACCTCCAAGCAACTTGATATCAGCTTGTGGCTGACTCCTCCATAAATGCTTGCTTAGGGTTGGTTACTCATATACTATATTACTAAGTTCAGCTAGGGCAGATTTAATTTGTAGAACTCATTCAAATTAAATTAAGATGGATATCCCATCACCACTATGTCAACTTCAGCTTGTAACTTTTATATACCGGTATTTTTTACTTGATTAGATAAGCTACGTCACTGCAGCTTGGGTTTTGTCCTTTCAAACTCACATATCATGTACAGTCAAAAAGTTTATGAACAAAAAGCTATTACTTTTACAGCTTAAGATATTGACTTTACCTTTATTGACAAAGCCCTGTTAGTTTCCATTAGCATTTGTTCCTGCATTTAAAAGCCGGTTAGCATTTTAGAACATAGAAAAACTTTAGCAGTAACTTTTCTTTTTTGTTACCCAAAATTCGGTTTATTACCTTATTCTGAAGTTCAGAAAGCTGGTCAAGCATATATTGGGTCTGCAAAAGAAGATTGAAATAAAACAAAGTGCTAGAATTTGTGGAAGTTGAAAATATTAGGAGCTAAAAGGGAAATCAAGAAAGAGATGGATTGACAAGTTAGTTATATACCATAAAATTACTACAGGTATGATTAATCTTTTCATGGAAAAAAAACCCCACTATTTGCTGCTCTGTGATATCTCTTAAAGCCTAACAAAATGGATTATGATTTTGCTTCCACTAGTTGATATAACTTGCTGTTAAGTTTCATCTTCTCTTGGAAACCTCTAATCCATAAGGATTTAAACGGCGAATTCAACTACAAACTCATCTACAACCACAATCTAAATCCTTAATTCATATGTACTTATCATCTAAATTAGTACATGAATGCTATGACCAGTAAAAAGCTTGGGGCTGAAAGCTTTAGGGTTTTTCTTAATAGTTGAAATGTGAAAAGGAAACCCAGCAACAAGAAAAGGTATTAAACTGACCTAAACAGTATAGCCTACTTTCACATGTTTTTTTGTATTTATCCTGGTTTAATTTTGAATTTTAATAAAATTTAAAAGTTAATCCCTATAATTTGTCAAAATTTGATCATCGTACTTTATAAAAATTGAAAAACTAGTCCAATTGGATAACATTGTTAAATAGGTAATATAAAAATTAGTAATTTTCAATTTATATAAACTGTCTAATAATTTATATGCAATGGATTAGCAACGGTTAATAGTTCAAATTTATATGTTATCAACTAAATTAAATTTTGATAAATTAGAAAAAAAGACTAATTTTTCAGTATTATTAAAGTAGAAATGAAATTATTCTAATAAAGATGTTATTATACAGTACTGTTTCCCTAATTCCTCTAGCCACTTCTAATATTATTTGTGGTTAATGAGCTTCAATAGACAGTTTTTAAGCCCCCCCCCCCCAAAAAAAAAAAAATTAGATTTTAAGCAAAGGTAATAATAATAAATTGTTTGTAAAAGATAGATTTGCTGATAAGTTGGGTCTGGTTAAATTGGATGGGATTAAATCAGAACAAAAAAAAAATTATTTACTATAACATTCTAGTTTCATATTTATTCCTAGCTATCTTAAAAATTCAGAATATAACAGATGTGCAACAAATGATAAAAAATAAATATACAATGCTCAACAATTGTATGAAATTCTCACTTGTATAAACTCAAACATATCAAAGATATATGTAAGCAGTAATCAAAACTTACCCTCCAAACAAGATAAAACCTATAAGTATATAAACTTCATTACATGTTACCTTGGTGGAGCGGACATGTTTCAAGGATGACTCTAGTTGATGCTCAAGCTGCTCAAGCTCCTTTGAGTTCAATGGACCCAAGTCTTCACCAAGGAGATTCCTGTTGAATCAAAGGACCAAACCAGATTGCACATAAAATTGCTCTTATTCAAATACTTTTAGTAATTACAATCATGGAGTAAGTTGAGTATACACTTCTAAATGGATTAATAGCCTATCAAATTAATATGGAAGTCCAAAGCTATGGTATGGTTGTAAGACTAATTACCTCTGAGTTCGTTGCAGTTCCTCATATCTAGCTTTCAGTTTTAGATACTCCCTGTAGCTGCTCTGTGACAACAAAGATTAAGAACCATATGTTTTAGATTTTTAAGCAAAATTTTTAAGAAACAATCTATCAAACAGTTTATGAACATAGCAAACACTGAAATCCAGTCAGCTAATAAAACAAAATTTATAGCCAAAATCACACCTCAAGCTCCTTGGCTGGCTTGCTAACTTCCACTGCACCATAACTGCATTTCTGGTATCTATCAAGTGTTTTGAGCATGCTGAAAGGAAAAGGAAAAAGTGACAAGAAATTCGTCACTCATGATGCTGAATTGTGTACATAAAGCAATTAATCTTCGTACTCAAATATACATAGTTTTCTAGTATTACATCTTGGATAATATTCAATCACGAGAAACTTAAAGTTAAAGGCTTTGCATGAATCTAAATCTAACACGATGAAATCTAAAACATACCCTCAAATCTTCTATTTAACTACTAATACAATACAAAAAACCTAAAAACAAAAACAAAGGAGTTCAAGTCATTTTTATCATAAAATCAACTTTACATCATATAAGCTATGCATCCAATGCTACACTCAAACTTGAGCTATCAAATTTCTGGGTTATTAAAGGATTTAAAAGAAATAAATAATGAATAATACATATATCCATTGAGAAATGATCGTGTGGGCATTTCAAGACATGACACCCTAGTGACCATTGGTAAGCTAACCCTACCAAAGGAAAGGACATTTTTATCTGCCACTGTTCAAAATCTTCTTTCGAAACTACTGCTTGTAAAACAAATTTAACTCAATTAACCAAGGATTACCTGATTTCTTAAACTATGCATGCATATGTATAATATTATAGTTTTTCTTTTTTATTCAGAAAAGCAATGAAGATCTTGCAATAATCAATCCTTACATGCAGTAATTATCGTTGGAAAATTTTCAAAACCTTCACCCATCACCCTAGCAACCTCTGAGTAATGAAATGTTGTGTTATAAAAGGACCCCAGAAATTAAATGAAATCCATTTATTAGTAATAATTTCATGCATTTGTTGAGGGAAAAAATCAGCAATTTTGACAAACGGAACTTGGTTCATTGAGAAAAGTGCCCGTATGGGAATTTACACACAGAATATCAGTAGGAATATAATGAAGAGAACCTGCTGTTTTTTTTCTTTTTTTCTTTTTACCTAGCTCGATCTGCCATAAAAAGTACGAGAGTTCTACACCTGAACTGATGATATTCATGTTTAGGATATTTCAATGGCAGACTTTTGAATAAAAGCATAAACCCATTGTCAAGAACAAGTGGGGGTGAGTATTAGCAAATGGATTAAAGTCATTGGAGGTGAAAAGAAAAAACAAAAACAAAAAATCTACTGAACTTGTAAAAAAGTTTCTAGAACAAGAGAAACCTAGAAAAAAGGGTCATCTTCCTTGTAAAAATCTTCTTTTTGTTGCTTAACATGAAGTTTTATTGCTTAATCATTAGAACAAACTTCAAAATAAAAAACATTTAGGACTAGAAACTAAGATAACTGATCAAAATTATCATGGTTATACAAATAAACAAACGAAAACCATAAATCCAATTCAGATCTTATATCAAACCAAAAAAAAAAAACCTAGACCCAAAGCCAAAAAAGTCACCAAAAAGAAGAAATGTGAATGATCAGAAGTTAATAGCCAAAAACAACAACCAGAAAGTAGGGAAATTGTAACCTAAACCCTCATAAAAGGAAAATATTGGAAGAAAACAAGATCAAATGAAGCTTAAAGAAGAAGAAGAAGAAGAAGTTCAAAAATCAACACAGAAAGCAAAAGAAATCAACAGATCCACAAATCAAAACAGCAAAAAGAACGAAAGAAAGAAAGAAGGAAGGAAGAAAGAAGAGAAAAAGGGTTGATACCTAGAACTGCTACAAAACTCATAGAGCTTGCCACGGTTAGAGAAAATAATAAGAGCAACCTCAGCATCACATAAAACTGAGAGCTCATAAGCTTTCTTGAGCAACCCATTTCTTCTCTTTGCAAATGTAACTTGTCTATTTATTTTGTTCTCTATCCTCTTCAACTCTACTCTTCCTCTCCCCATAATCTTCCTTTAAACCACCCTTTTTTTTGTTGTTTTTTATTTCCTTACTATATTTATACTAACTATACCTCTACAACTTTAGATTATCAACTATATCTCTATGTATATAATTGTTTCTTCTTTTGCTAAAATTATGTTTTTTTTTTCTTGGGAAGCAGCTGCTGGTTGAAGGGTTGATTTTTGTTTTGCTAAGTCAGGATCTCAGGTCCCAAAGTGTAACCAAATTTGTGAAACACAAAGAGCAAAAAAAAAAAAAAAAAAAAAAAAAATGATAAGAGAAAGAGAAAGAAAACGAGAGGGAAATTCCTTGAAATAATTAGTTTCTTGTAACTTTGGTTCTTCTCCAGTTTCAGCTTTCTAATCCCAAAGCCAAGGTTTTCATTATGTAAAGAAAATTATTTATTATTTATTATTATTAATTTCTTTTGTTATTCTAGGGTTGTCGTCGTTGTTCTTTTCTCGTTTTGTATAATCTCAGCAAAATTTTACTGTTCCTACTTTGAGTAAAAATTTTCCTCATTCTCAGTTTTAGCGCGTGATTACACATTGCAATAATTTATTTTGAAAAGCAGCATTATCATATTTAATATTATTTAATATTGTACACATTTAAGGATATATAATATCTTAATTGTTATGTAATTAAATTATGAATATAAAAGAATTATTATGACATTATGATATTATAATATGCATTCTTCTGTTAATAATATGTAATTTAAATTTTAAATATGTAACTAATTGTATATAAGTTACGCTACTCTGTTATATCAATTAGACTCACGTCAGAAGTGAAGCCAGAAATTGTTTTGAGGGGAGTCGGAATAAAGTTGTATACTTTTTTTATAGCAAAAGTGAAATTTCACCATTTTAATAGTCTATATCTTTATCATTTTTAAAAGATTAAATCATTTTTTTTTCATTCTTGGGGGCGAAGTGTAATTTTACCATATACTATTTTAAAAATTTTAAAATTATAAAAGGGTTAAAGGTGAAATTTTTCATTTTAGGAGGGGTCGAGCCCCTGCCACCCCTCGACTCACGCTCACATAAAAGATCTTTCTTCTAATGGTCAATCCTAATTTCAAATAAATCACTCTTCCTCATTTGTTTCTCTTTTCTTACCATCTTTATTAGTGAAGGAGATACTCGAGAAAGCTCTTTGACCAATTTGGCAGAATTTAGCATATGGTGATGTTATTTTCAACCAACATGCCAGATGGATTTTGATATGTAATCCTATATACAATCATGTTATTATAATATACATAACGAATATACCTTAATTATATAATACTAATTGTATATGTTGTAGTATACCATAAATTTAGTTACATGTTTAAGGCTTAAGTTGTAAATTATTAATAAAAGAATGTACGTTGTAATATCATAATGTTATACTAATTATTATACATTCACAATTTAATTATATAACAATTAATATAGTATATGTCTATAAAAGTGTATGTATACTATTTTTATAATATAATATATACTAAAGATAATTATGTCACATTACAAATAAATTTATATTATAATATTTATTTAAATTATATAAATATTAGTTAATTTTTTTTGTTTCAAATAATTTAATTAATTGGGTTGATAAAATAATAAAAAGTATAATCAGAAATCTAGAAAATTATGATGATTTGATCTAATTGTTAAGTTAAGTTTATACAAATAATAATAATAATAATAAGAGAAGCTACATGAGATTTAAGAGAATAAAATGTTAAATAAGATACATTTTTCTGATATTTTTTCAAACACATTTAAATTTATTATTAAATATTATATTTAATTTTAATATTAATTAAAATATTTTTTATTGATATTTATTAGTTTGTGTAAGCTTTAACTAAAGTTGAAGATCGGCTTGCTGGTTGAAGCATAGTTTTAATTGTTAAAGGTAATGTATATGAATCCTATTAGAAGTAAAATGTTAAATATGTTGTAACCTGCTAAGCGAAGTCGGATATCTGCGAAATAAATTCTTTTTAAAGAAAAAGAATTAGTTGATGGCAAAAAAGAACCACAAAGATAGAGATTTTTCTAAATGTTGGTTTTGATTTAAAATAATAAAAACATAAATATTATTTTAATTATATATATATATTGTGACTTTTCTAACTAAATTCATGTTGATTGAGTCTTAGTTTTATTGGTATATGCATTGTCTTCAATACAGAAGGACTTGGGTTCGAGTGCGCTGAAGCGCATTATCCTCCTATTTATGTGTTGGGGAGGGGCCATGAGTAGTTTTAAGCAATGATTGTATCAAAAATAATAGATGAGTGAAATTTGTATATAAAAAAATGATATAGGTTTTGGTTGAAACGGTAAAGTTAAAATAATGAAGACTATAATGCATTGAATTCAAATATTATCATGTGTATATATTTATGTAGATTTTATATAAAAAATATTAAAAAAACTTCAAATATAATATTTGTTGCTTTATAAAAATAATAAGTATTTAAAAATTTTACAATTGAGTTGAGATTTAATTGACAACGACACAAATTCAGTCAAACTCTTAAATAATAGTATAAATATAACCTAAATATGACTATAAATCATCGGTCTAATTATGCTCTCAATCCTTACACTCTTTGCAAATTTGAAATTTAGTCTACTTTTAATATAATCTAATTTAATGGAAGTATACTTCAATTATTAAATAAAAAATTGAATGGACTTAATTTTTAAAAAATAAAAAATAAATTTCAAATGTATGAATCAGAGGCAAATTAGACCTAATTTATCCATGTCTAGTGTTTAAAGTATTGTGTGACATCACGCGGCAAGTCAGAGCGTGGGTAGAAAGTTCCTTTCGTTTTGATTGTAATTTTTCCCATCAAATTCTAATTGTGTTCAGAAGCATCAGAACGTCGTCATCTACCTTAAAATGGATCGGCACGTGTCGGAATTTAGTTGGTTTAAATATTATACGTTTGCTAAATCTCTTTTTTTTCTCTTACTTTTTTGTCCCTTCTAGAATGAGTAAATTACAGAGCGTCTTGCATTTTATAATTAATTCGCCAAATAAGCAAATAAAGAGATTAGAATGCGTTGATTAATATTACAATACAAAACTTTATTCAAAATTAATATATATTATTGATTTAAAGTTAATTAATAGTAAAAAATAGAATAAAAAATTAGTAAAATAAAATTTGAACATATAAATACATTAAATTAAGAATATTAACTGCATAACAATTGTTTATCATAGTGTTATCATCAATTTTGAGTAGATGTTGATTTAATTTGTGACACCAATTTATTCAATAACATCATCAATATATATAATTCATGGAGATAATAAAATGTGCATAATGAATATAAAATATACAAAATATTTTAAGATAAAGTTTTGGTTAAGTAGTAAATTTAAAGTTTTATCAATGCAAATGCCATAGTTCAAATACCACAATATGCAAATTATTTTATTTTATTTTTAAATAAAAAGACTAAAGTATCCTAGAATAATATAATTTATTTTAAATAGAGAAGAACATTTTCGTAGTTTTCTTGTCCTAGAATAATATAACTTGTTTTAAATAGGGAAAAATATTTTTGTAATTTCTTTAACCAAGTTAGTGTCTGATTGACTCGTGATACTAATTCAATTAGGATTTTAAATCAAAGTAAATATATATAATTGATTGACGTAATAAAGTGTGCATAATAAAATTAAAATATTTTGAGATGAAGCTTTAGTTGAGTGGTAAAATTAAATTTTTATTAATGCAAATGTTATGTGTTCAAATCCTACAAAATGTAAATTATTTATTATTTTTTTAAAATAAAAAGATTAAAGTAGCCTAGAATAATGTAATTTATTTTAAATAGGAAAGGATATTTTTGTAATTTTTTAACCAATTTAGTGCTTAGTTGACTCACGACACCAACTCAATCAGAGATTTAGATAATAATATGGATTAAATAAGAAAAAGAAAAAAATTCATGAGATTTTTTTATTAATACTTCAAATAAATTTGATCCATTAAATCAAAATATTGGATTAAGAAATAAATTATATAATAATTTTTTTGAAAGTTTATAATTACATTCAAAGTACATATATAAGTACATGTTCAACCAACCATAAAGTGTAGAATCAAACTATTGTAGAACAAATGAACTAAGAAATGTAAAACCAGACAATTATAGCACGAAGAGACTAAGAACTGGAATAAACCATACTAGAACTGACTAATTGGACTACACACACATTACAACAACACATGGTAGGATTCTAAGACCCATACATATAATTGCGCATAGTAGATCTAAAACCTAGGCTATCAAAACCTAAAGGTCCACTTTTGCCAACTCTACTAAGGCTTTACTCACTTTTTATATTAAATATAATAAATAATTAAGAAAATGTGTATTGATGATAATTTTAGAATGATATGTTAAGTATAGGAAATAAACATATCAAAATTAATATTAATGTATAAAAAATATAACGCACTCTATTTTTCATTAATATTATAACAGTAAAAGTACATTAACATAACACAAATATACGACTATATGTGAATGAGTATGTCTACTTAATAATATGATTTCTAACATATGACTAATTGATTCAAATTTGATCACCTATAAAATTTGTTTATACATAAAGTGGGAATAGAGCTTCAAGATGGTTCACCATTCAACAGTTTAGAGTGTGGATAGGTGGAGACCCATGTTATGATCACTAATAGCTTTAAGATTTAAAGGGGAATTGGATAACTTTGGGAGTCCTTTTAATGAGTTCTTTGCTTATTCCATTGGGGCATCAACTTATATTTATGGGCTCCTCTAATCCTAATGTGCTACATGTTAGGGTATGATTAAGGGTTAAGTATGTTGGTATGTTGTACTAGCTAACATAAACAATGTGGTATTGTAGCATGCCAAGGAGGTGTCATAACATGTAGCATGTATAATGTATTGGGCTTATTGGATTGGGTAAGGCTATCTGTGCTTGGGGCCACGTGATGTGGACTTGATTCTATTAGTGATCTTGTTGGGTGAGGTGTTTTCACACCCTTTAGGGGTTGTTATGAGGTGTTTTGAGGAGAGATCGGTGTGAAGTGTCCCATGGAGGGGGATATAGTATGAGGGGTATTCAATGAGGTATCTGGTGGCGAGATATAAGAAAATATTTTTAATAAAAATGTTAATTAACATAGAAAATGTCAGTGTCAGTTATAATTGTTAGATAGAATGCCATTTTCAACTTAAGGAAATGATGGTAGAACATTATAACTTGCCTTATTTGATTGGCATATTTTGACCAAAATTCTTTGGACTCTTAATTGTTGATTTTTTAAGTATTGTTAGTAGTTCATAATTAAAGACTTTATATGGAAGAATTAAGCCAAACAAGGATCGAATTTATACTTTCAATACAACTGGAGTTCTTTTAAATAGATTATTAGAACTTTAGAGGAGTTTGAAGATAATAAGATCTTTTCTAGTACACTCTCAATCGAATATCTTTTTCAAGTAGCTATTTTAGAAGAATTGGTGATTGTTTTCAACAAGCCTTTTAATTCTTATATATTGGATGACTTGTTTAGGTTAGAAGGATGAAGTAGAGACCACTTTATTTGTTTATTTAGGAATAATTTTTAAGTGGAAAAAACTGTAAGCAAATTGACTTATGCTTTTCAATTTACATCTAAGCTTTCAAAGGGAAAAAACCTAAAAGGAGAATGATCTAGTTCAAAGTCTAGGAGTGAGGTTGCAACTTGGTTTGTGAGTTGGACTTATATCACGTATTGTACAAGTTTGTTTATAGTGTATTACTTTCTCGTTAAGGCCTCTAGACATAAGGAGTTTCCAAACCACATGAATAATTTTTCGGTGTCCATCTTTATTTTCTTACGCATAATTACTACTTCTAGTTACAACTAGATGAAATCAATTAGGTAAAATTAAATTAACTTTTATTTGGTATTGGAGCTAGACACTTAAACGCACTAAGTGGAGATCCAGTCATTGATTTTTAAATGAGATGGAAGGTTCTTTAGTCACCATACCCCATATGTTGGATGGCACTAATTATGCCTGTTGGAAGGCCAAGATGAATGCTTTAATAAAGTCCATAGATGAAAAAGCTTAGTGCTAATTTTAACTAGTTAGGGACCACTAATAGTTGATGTATCAGGTATGATGACTCTCAAACCTAAGGTTACTTGGACCATTGAGAAGGAGAGATTGGCTAGTGGAAATTTCAAACCCCTCAATGCAATCTTCTGCAGGGTTAACTCTAAGGAATTCAGGTGAATTCCTATATGCACCATTGTCAGAGAAACTTGGTTAATTCTTGAAATTTCTTGTGAGGGGACCAACACTATGAAACAATTCAAACTTCCAGTTTGGTCACAAAATTTAATACTTTGAAGATTGTAGGAGAATGAGATCTTGATAGAGTTTTATCTGAATCTTTGTGATATTTCAAGTCAACAATATACACTAGAAGAGGAAGACTCAAATTAGAAGCTTGTTAAGAAAGTGCTTCGATGTTTTTCTGAGAAATTTATGATCAAGGTGACTACAATTGAGGAAGAAAACGACATAGATAGAATGTGGGTTGATGAACTCATAGGTTCACTGCAAGCATTTGAGATGAACCTTGATGAGACTAGAAAGAACAAAGTTAAAGGCGAGAAGAACATTACATTGCAAGTTGCACACCCGGTTACAACCCAGGATAAATTTACCATAGAACATCTATAAAAATAAATGGCCATACTCACTCAAAATTTTAATAGGACATTCAAAAAGCTAGACAAAAGGAATGAAAGGTTTGGTGAAAAAAAAAAGCCTATAAAGTCCAAAGGCAAGGGAGTTATGATCAATGAAAAGGCTTTTGAAGAGAAAAAAAGGCATCCAATGACACGAGTGACATAACTTTGGTCATATTCAAGTTGAATGTGCTAATACCTTGAAAAAGAAAAAAAATTCTCGCTATGTTATATGGAGTGATAAAGACTTATCTAATAGTTCATAGGAACATAATGAGCATCTTAACAATTATGTTTCTTTCACCACTCAAGTTGCTATATCAATGCAATAGATTGAGAAACTTTAAGTAACACTAAATTAATGGAGATTTCATGGAAAATTATAAGTCCATGTTCGATAAATGAGATTAGGTTTTTAAGGTGAATGGAAGACATTTATATGAAAATTATTTCCTAAAGATGGAAAATTAGAGTTGGAGAAATAAATCAACTTAGAGGATTATTTTTGGGATTTTAAGATTGTAAAGCTAGAGGAAACACTGAAAGAACTCGACTTTTCTCAATCTGTGCTAAAAAGAATTAGTTTTAGTAGTGGTAAACTAAATGGAATTCTAGCAGTAAGAAAAAGAGACTCTGGTAAAGGTGGACTTGGTTATGCTGTCAAAAGGGATTAAAATAGTGCAACCAACTTTGTTTGCTAAAACCAAAAATGTTGTTGATCAAATTGAATGTTCTAAAAGGGTTAAGGTTATTCACCTTGAGAGGCGTACCAACCATATGTAACGACCCGATAGTCACGGGTGTTGGAAAGTGCATTCTTGAGACTCTGTTCCCATAAATCAGACTCGTAATAAATATTTACGAAGCTAGTTGCGTAGTTAATTAGGTTTTGTTTAAGTGAATTTGCATGAATTAAGAGTAATTAGGTATAAGGACTAAATTATATATACGGTGAAAGCTGAATTATAGATTAAAGAATAATTAAAGGGACTAAAGAAGCAATTATACCATTGATTCTTTAGTAAAACGACATTAGGTAAATTAGGTGTAAATTTATTATATATATTATAATAACTAAAGTTAAAATATATATTATAATATGTTTACTTAATATTTAAGTAAATATATATTATATAATAATAAAACAAAATAAGTAATAAAAGAAATAAAGAAAGACAAAAGCTAAACAAATTAGAAGGAAAAGAAAGAAAGAAGAAAAAGAAAGAGAACCCACGGCTTAAGGTTTCAAATTGTTCAAAGTTCAATTGGTCAGTAATTTAGTTCTTTTTCTTGTAATTTTTATATTTTTGGAATCCTAGTTTTAAGTATTACCCGACCCATGTTGAATTTTTAGCGTTGATTAAGTTTTTAAATGTTGTTAATGTTGAATAATTTTAGTATTAGGGATTAAATTGATATATTTTTAAGCTAGAAGTGAAAAAAGATTAAATTGTAGAATAAATTGTAAATTTTGAGTAATAGGGACTAAATTGTGAAAATTTCAAAATTTAGGGATTTAAGTGAAAATAGGGAGTTAAATTTAGTTTAAAGTGAAATTTGTGTAAAAATATAAGATTAATTGTGAAGAATAAAAATTAGTCTCGATTTAAGGACTAAATTGAAATTTAGGCAAATATTGAGTCAAAGTTTAAAATATTCAGTATGAAATTGAATTGTGTTATATTGATGAATTTTAATTGTTTTAATTCCGTAGCTAATGTCGTATTAGAATCCTCGACTAAAAAGGGGAAAGATAAAGTTGACGTCGAATAGCTCGGATTCCTGGTTTGTGTTTCTATAATCCAAACCTAGTTATTAATTGTTGTATTTTGATTTAATGAATATGGTAAGTGGTTAAGGTGAGTATTTGACACTTTGACTATTGAATTGAATTAAAGTTGATTGAATTGGATTGAATTGATATATATATTATGAATATATATGTGTAAATGTGATAATGTGCTAATATGATAATTGGATATTGGTTGTATATGAAAAGTGAATTGGAACCCTATTAACTGTATTGGGTTGAGTCAGATATAAATGGCATGCCATAGGATAGAAAGAGTTTAGGGATTCCTTCGACTTTGAGTCGATGAGGCTAGTACCAATTTACTTCGGTTTAATTGATGAGACACTAGGTGTCAAATTTATATAGCGCTGGGCACAGGTATTAATTCGAATTTATCCGATGAGGCACAGGGTGCCAAACTGTTGTGTTGGTTGGATCCGTATATCCGTCTAAGTCCGAGTCGTGTTAATAGGGGTAAATAAATAATAAAGTTCTATAATTGATATTGAAATGGCATGGTATGAGAAATGGAAGTGATATAATGAATTGAAAATAGAATGAGAAATATGTTGTAAATACATGGAATATTGTGAAACAAATGAAATATGATAGCATGTGTAAGTTGAATATAGTATGAAATGATATGCTATTATGTATGAATTCAAAGGTTGACATATGGTAGTAGTGATTTTTAAATATTAACATGTGCTTATAATTTTATTGTGCATAAGATATTATCTTGTCTTTAATATTCGAATTATAAAAATGCCACTGAGTTTTACTCAGTGTACGGTTTTGTTTTCCGTGCGCAAGTTAGGTACTTAACTTTTGATTGCCGATTCAGCATCCAACAACGATCCTGAACTCAAATGTGGTGATGTTTACCTTTTGTATCGGCATGTACCTAGGATGTCTAAATGATAATTATTTTGTGGATGGATTGTAAATGAGGTTATAAGTGTAATGTTAGTTTGGTATATACATATAAACATGTGTTTGTGTTTGAAGCCATATTATGGCATGGTAAATTGAACTAAAATCTAAATAGGTACATATGAATTTAAGTTGATGTTTAAGTGCTCATGAACTAGGCAAAATGGATTGAATTTGGTATGTTTAAAATTTGGATTTGAATGATGCTTTGATGATATGAATTGGGGATATAAATGTGGTACCAATGAGGGTACATTGGTTCGGCACCTAGGATGATTATTTTGACATGTTTTGATTATATTTGATCATATTTTGAACTGGTTAAATGAATGGTTTTTGAGTTGTTTAATGTCCAAGCTTGCAGGGAATGGTAAATTATTATTTAAGGCACCTTTTAGGTCCACACGGCCAGACACATGGGCGTGTGACTTGGCCGTGTGAGACACATGGCTAGCACACGGGTGTGCGAAGCCACTTCAAAGGGTACATGGCCTAGCACACGGGCGTGTGGCTTGGCCGTGTGACCCAAGTCAGAGAGTTACACGGGTACAGACAAGAGTTCGGACATGGCCGTGTGTCCCTACTTCGAATTCCCACATGGCCAGACACACGGGCGTGTGACTCACACGGCCTGACCATACGGCTGTGTGAACCCTGCAACTAAACATTTTCTATCTTTTTTTAAAAATTTTCAAATGTTCCCGATTTAGTCTCAAATCATTTCTAAAGTGTTTTCAAACCCTCAAAGACTTAATATGGGATTCTATGCATGTTAATGATGAATCGTTTTATGATTTTTGAAATGTTTGAAATGAATGATTAGATTATAATTACTCGGTAATATCCCGAAACCCTATTCTAGCGACGAGTACAAGTTAGGGGTGTTACACCATAACCACAACATCGTGTGTTATTAATGTTGTCCAATAGGCAAAGGTGTTTCGAGCTTCTAAAGGATTTGGAAAGAATATACATTTATTGCTCTAGTCCCAACTTAAGGAAACACTGCTCGAGGTTAAAAGTAAAAATTAGTTTGGAAAAGAAAATACCACAAGTATTTTATTGTTGCACATCAATCTTTGAAAGCTACAGCTGACCATGTGTGGTACTTGGACAATAAATGTTCCAATAACATGATTGGTAACAACTCTTGTCTCAAGAATTTCTAAGAAAACAATAAAGGTAAGGTAACCTTTGGTGATGGTAAAAAGGGCTGGATTCTTGGCAAAAGAGTATTGAATGTTGTTGGAATGCCTCATTTACAAATTTTCTTTACTATAGAAGTCTTGAAGCCAAATTCAATAAGCATCAGTTAGCTTTACGATCAATGGTTGCATGTAAGCTTTATAGAGGGCAATGTTTGGTGACTAATAAATTGAATGAGTCGATCGTGGAAGGTTTAAGGGCATTTGACAAATGTTTCATATTGATCAAACCTTTGACTTGAAATCGTGTGAATTAGAATAATATGAAGTTGAGGTATGAAAGACTAAGCCATGTTCATTTCAAAGGCCGACATTGTTTAGTACAATGTAATGTAGTAAGAAGGTTGTTAAAGCTAAGGGATATTTTCCCAAAGTATGTGGATATTAAACGAAAGAAAAGTAACAACTTGAGCCTCATCCCCTTTTGCAAATGATACAAACAAATGGGCACTTAGAACTCTTACATATGGCCTTGATTGGACCTATATAGACTCAGAGTTTGAGTAGAAACAATTTTGTCTTAGTTTGTATAGATGACTGCTCAAGATACACTTGGGTAAGGTTTATAAGTGAGAAATCTAATACTTTTGATGCCTTCAGAAAGATATGCAATATGATAATGAACGAGAAGAGCCAGGTGATTAAAAAGATCATCAAAATAAGGAGCAGGCATGGAAGGGAATTAGAGAATAAATAATTCTCTATCTTTTGTGTCAACATGAGGTTTCAATACCAAAGACCCCTTAATAGAATAATATGGTTGAGAGGAAGAATTGAATCGTTTAGGATATGGCTAAAGTGAAGCTAAATGCCAAATCAGTGTCTCATAGGTTTTAAGCTGAAGTTGTTAACACAATTGTCCATTTGATTAACAAGATTTTGTTAAGGCCTAAGACAAAGATGACCTCTTATGAGAGGTGAAAAGGAAGGAAGCCTACAATAGCCTATTTCTATATTTTTGCAAGTACTTGCTGTATTCTTAAAAATTGAGTTTACCATAGTAAGTTTGATTTACATAGTGATTAAAGAATCTTTCTTGGATATTATAACAATAATGAGGCATTAAGGTTTTGAAAAAAAAACACTAAGACTGTCATGGAGACATTCAATGTGGTTGTAAAAGATCCATGTTATCATTCAGTGTGCCAAATATAGAGCAAGTTGCAATTGAGTCAATACTTGACCCTGTGTCTCAAGCACTTTGTAATTGATTAGCCTATTGAAATAAATATCAAAGAAAACTATCAAACAAATGATATTTCTCAACCTCAAACATAATCAATGGTGAGAAAGAATCATTCATTAGATGATGTTATTGGTGATTTGGATGGGGTAGTCAGGACAAGAGGGAAGCTTATGTCAAACTATCAAAATATGGTTAGATTAGCATGCTATACATCCTTCATTTAGTCCAAGAAAGCTTTAGGACAAGAACTGGATCCAAGCTATGTAAAAAGAACTTAATCATTTTGGGACAAAATAGATCTTTAAGAACAAGACAACTAAACTTGGGTACATCACTAGGAACAAAGAAAGGCTTGTGGTGGAGTATACTTAGGTTGAAGAGATCAACTCTGATGAGACATTTCTAATAGTGGCTAGGGTTGAGGCAATTGGGCTTCTTTTGTTAATGGCAACTTACTTTGATATCAAGTTGTTTCAAATGGACATAAAAGTGCAATTCTAAGTGGTTTTATCAACGAAAAAGTTTATGTAAATAACCTAAGGAATTTGAGGATCCTAGCATCATGACAATGTGTTCAAATTTACAAAGGCTCTCAAAGAATGATATGAGAGGCTTTGGAGGTTTTTTCTTGCACAATGCTACCAAAAAGGTAATGTTGATAAAACCTTGTTTATCAAGAGAGAGAAAGACATCGTTACGGTTTCTCAAATTTATGAAAATGGTACATATTTGGCTAAACTTCTTAGAAGGCCAAAAAATGTGGCATGTATTTATAAACTCAACGTGTGCTATGTTTCAGTCCTAGAATCAACTAAATTTGGCATTGATACCACTAAATGTAACACCACTCGTCTGACTCAATTGTCGGGTCCAAGCTATAGGATGCCACATTCGTTTCCAAAGCAACTATAGTCAAAATTATAGTAAACCAATCATTCAAAAATGCAATGTAAAGTCAAATCTCATGCAATTTATGTTAACAATTATTTTCGTGTCTTAATCGAGTGTACGAAAACTCTTTTAGTAACTCGAGCATGAAATATGACCAAATTGCAAAGTTTTAAAAGTTCAGGGCTGACGTCATGCCGTCATCTCTTCCACGTTGTGGTGTTGCCAAAATAGTATGCCACGTTACAACGTTAGACCACTCGACGTCGTGACACCACTTGCTGTTGATCGATGTTGCGACGAGGAAAGATATTCGTCGAGGCGAGGACCCTATTTTTGGTAAAGAACCATTTGGTACCTATTTCAAAGCTTGCAAACATTCCTATCAATTTTGCACCAAATACCAACTTCAACTGAATCAAAACATACCAAAACACAACATGTCATACCAAAACAAGTTATTTAATCATTTCTATTCAACCATTTCAACATGATTTAAAGCTATTACCAACTATCCATTTCCATACATTCCATAAAATTCCATTCCAAATAAACCAACCAAACTGTTCAATTATCAATATTTACCTAAGCCAAGTCATATAGAACCATGCCATTTCATTTTCATTTCGAGGACTTGAGCATATAAGCACATCTCCTCATTCAACTTACCATTTCTTCAATATGTAACTTTTAGCATTTCTAATGACATATTCAAGTTCAAAATCATCAACTAAACCACATCAAGCATAAGCTAATTCATACACCATCTGTTACATACCAAGTTTTCTATAACACTCAACATTGGCCATAAACATCACACATACCATATGAACTAGAAAGTGATATTTCATTAAAACCTTAAACCTATACACATGTCACAATCCTTAAGTAAAAATGATAAAATATCTATTGATTCAATGTTAAGATAGTGTGAGCTTTAAATGATCTGATTTGGCACGTTCCGCAAGGTGACGATTTGCAAGGAAAAGGGAAAATAAATGGGGTAAGCATATAGGATGCTTAGTAAGCTCATATGAAAACTAAAGCTTACCTTGATCATTCAAGAATAAAAAGTTATTCTATTTGGATACCATATAAACTTTCCTTGGCACATTAATATGTATTTCTATATGCAACATTACCACAAATCGAATATGTTAGTTACATTCTCGAATCATATATACCGTTAACATTTAAAATATAATCATATAGTAATCCATATGTCAAGTATAATAAATAAAATTACATTTTTAGTTCATGATTTAAGTTCCATTTCCAATCAATTGAACATTGCCCGATGGACCTATAGTAAAATGGACTCGAGTGTACATGAATGTAATGCTCACATGAGGTGATAGTATTTCAGAGTTGCTCACACAAATTGATAGTAGTTTAGGGTTACTCATCCAAGCTAAACAAAAAATATGTATAATCTGAGATTCTGAAACAAATGCTAGATCTTGTAGCATCATGTAAATTCCTTATCAATTACGTGTATAACACTTATGGCATGCCATACTTATTCTAACATTTTACTAAGTTCACTCGGGCATCATTTCTCTATAATTGACATTATCATTTCCTGAACACCATTTCATTTCTCATATAAGACATATATTCTGTCAACATTTTCATTTTCATTCTATTCTATTTTCATATAACCAATATTCTCATGAATTTACAATTCAGTCCTTTTTGAGTTATAAGTGTCAAATTCACTAATTCATTTCAATCTAACAGATAAATACAGTAGAACACCAATCAACATAAAATAAAATAAAATAGTAAGTTCCTTATGAACTTACCTGGTCAAAACAAAAAAAACAACCAAATCTTTAAGAACTAATCGACAATTTTGTCTTTTCCTCGATTATCACTTGTTTGATTCAGTTCTCGTTCTATACAACTATCCTATTCAATTTATCAATTTTAAACATTTATACACTATTTCATGATATGAATGAGCCTATGAAACATTATTTTTTTGATACCTTAAATTTGTACATTTTATTCAATTTAGTCCCTAAAATTGAAATAGCCATAACTTTTAATTTTGAGTCTCGGTTTGAAAATAGATTTCAATTACATTCCTTAGGGACTCCCTACTTTCTATTATTACTAAAATTTCACAATTTATTCACTTTAGTCCTTATGTTCAAAACTAACAATTAAACATTACAATCTAGTCATTTTTCACATCTAAACTTAAAATCTACCAATTTAACACCAAAATATTCAAGAAATTAACAATTAAAACTTTCAAAAACTTTAAAATTTTTAAAAAATTGGTACATGGGCTAGCTAGATCAAGCTCCCGTGACATCAAAAACATAAAAATTACAAGAAACGGACTTAATAAGCTTACCAAATAGTTGTCAAATGCTTAAAGCCCTAACTTGATTTTTCTCTATTATTGGCTATGCAATTTTGATGGTGAAAGCAAGAGGAAGATGAACATTCTCTCTTTCTTTCCGCTTAGTATATACAGTATAATTAAACTTAATTAAGTTTGGTTAATTAGCTTAATTAAATCACTAGTAATCTTTTTCGTGCTTAACCCATAATCATCCACTATCACATATTAGAAAATGGTTTAATTTCTATTTTGAACCTTTAGCTAATTGTATTTTAAGTCCATAAGTCTTTGGTCAATTAAAAACCTACAGCGATAATAATTTTATAATTTAGTCATTTCACTTAAATTAAACAATCAGAAAACAAAATTGAAGGGCCAAAATTTAATAAAATTTTATACTAAATCCGTAAATATTTATTTTTAATATTTACGAACTTAGTTTACAGAAATGGGGTTCCAAAATCGCCTTATTTGGCACCAATAAAAATCGGGCTGTTACACATTATATGTGTTTTAAAGTGCATGTATGTATATGTGCAAGATACCGATCCAATTCAAAAGGATCTCATATAAAATATGTGAAAAGGATAATTAATTATGTGAGTAACACATTGGAGTTTAGAATCTGGCTATCTAAAGACTAACATGAGCTTCGTAGGTTATAATGATGTTGATTGAGTAGGAAATGTTAATGATAGGAAGAGTACACAAGAGAGTGTTTCTACTTGGGTTTTAATTTGGTGTCTGTGCATAGTAAGAAACAATCATCGATTTCATTTCAATGACTAAAGTTGAGTATACAACTATAGGAAATTGCACACAACTCTTTTGGTTAAGAAAAATGCTCAAGGATTTGGGGATTGCATTGTAAGTTGCAACTGCATACTATGACAACTCCAGTGAAATTAATGTATTAAGGATTCCAATTCCACAGTCAAGGACCAAACATATCCCTTTTAGAAAACTTGTAGAGGATGGAACCATTGAGTTAAGATATGCTCTAAATGAAAATCAGCTAACAGATTTGTTCACAAGGTCCCTTAATGCTATTAGGTTTGAAATCTTGAGAAGTTCAGTTGGTGTTTATCGAGTTTAACTTGGTAGTTAAATCAAGGCACCAAAACTGGGCCCAATGATTTTTTTCTTAATTAGTTTTTGTGATAATTTTTTGTTCTAAATATTCCCTTTTGGAGGGTTAATTTTTTTTTTGTCAAATATTTACTTTCCAATTTTGTAAGGAAAAAGGTTAGTGTGAAGGTTTCAGTATTTATTACGTTTGATTTTCATTCAATTGCTATTTCCCAATTAATTAGCCCTAAAGTCTTGAAGTTTTCTCTATTTTCTACTGAGTGTTTTGAAGATTTATTTAGTTTTAAAAATCCTTTGATCCTCTTATAAGAATTACACGTCTTATGTTAAACAGTCCAAACATCTTGGCCCTATTACCTTTGATAAATCTTCATCAAGATCACCATCACCTGAACCCCTAATTAGAAGGAGAAGAAATATGGAGATTGGTTTGATAAAAAAAAAGGGAAATATGGAGATTGGTGAAGGAATTTCTTTTACATTACCACAAGTTGAATAACAAAAGCATTCGGTTCAAGCATCAGTTCCAAACATTCCTCCAATTGTAGTTAGGCCTATCATTGAGATTGAAGGTACTTTAACTCATATTGAGCCACTATTGGATGATATTGTTGATCAATCCTATTATTCTATTTCTAAAACAAACATGCGTACCGATAAATTTGAGACCTAAGAATTTTGGAAGAAGATATTGCGGCTATTTCAAAAAAAAAAATGTTTTAAAGATGGTAAAAGAAATTGATAGATTGTTAAAGGAACCAATGCATCCTGAGTAAGATAACTAATTGAGCCTAATCAAAATGGCCTTTTGGACAAGTTGATTGAAGCCATTACACAACAAGGTCCTAATGATGCCAATATTGAATTTCAATTGACTGTTGATGCTATTGAAGACACATATAAAGATGATGAAGATGGTGAAAATGAAGAAGAATATAGCCTCAATGACTTAGGAGATTGAGTTTGCCTATGCAACCAAGAAGAATGCTAAAAAGTCTAAAGAATTGTTCATCTTATTGGTTCCCAAAAAGAATAGAGCAAAGAGGCAAATAAAGATCCCAGAGACTATTTTAGAAGATATAAACCTGAAAGATTATGTGCCCATTGTTAAGTTAGTTGCATAGGCTAGGAAACATTGCTCCAAGCAACTCTTTGATCCATCATCCTCCAAAAAAAGGAATAAGAGGATGAAAGTTGCGGATGCCCCATATATTTTGAAAGAATCTGTAAAAGATTGAAAATTGTGTCTCAAAAAGGTCTAAAAGAAATATCGAATAGAGTGGATTTTACGAGAAGGGGATTGATGTTTTATTGGAGCATAATAAAAAATTGTTCTATGTTAGGTATGCTAAATCATTTGTTAAAAATATTTTCATGAAATTTTATGTCAATTTGCAAAAATCTACCAAACTCAAATCATTAATACTATATGCAAGCTTTTGTGCAAGGTCACCTTTGTAAGTGTCTTAATCATCAAGGAGTGGATGATGATTAGACTCTTGTTGATTATAATGTGAGGATTACTTAACCTAAAGATTAGGATTTTACAGCATCCAAGCTTGAGCCAACCTACTGCACTCTAAGTTATAACAACAAGAAATTGGCTTCCAACCACCAAAAGGATGTAAATACAAATAAGAGGGTTGTTTTTCTTCATAAGGTTGTTTCTTTTGCCCTATTTGCTCTTGGTCGAATGATATTAGATGAAATTACTAATGACATAAAAACTTCAAATACAAGGTTGACATTATCTTTTCCCTCACCCATATTCTAGATTTTGGTGAAGAAAAGGCTACATACAAGTGACAAAATGGAGGCTTATAAGGTCATGTTGTCTGAATTGAATTATTCTTCCATGTGTAAAAATGGAAAACACGTTGGATGTGATATTGAGAAGTCCATTCCTAATTAAGATAGTAAAAAATAATGTGCTAGCACTAAACCCAATTAAAACTTGCTCTATATCTACCACCAACAAGTGCTGCTCAAGTTGGGTTATGGAACATTTTGAATGAAGAGTTGGCTTACATTGACAAACACACTAAGCATCATTAGAATTAGTAGAAGATATTTCAACACTAAAGGACTAAAGCTCATCAATATAAGCTAGATCTAATTCCTCATCAATAGCAAATTGCCCTTAGCATTTTTTAATAAAAAAGGGAAAATTAGGGAGAAAGAGGAGAAAGTTGAAAATGATTGTTGTTGGTGGTGGTTTATTTGTTTGCTAGTGGATTATTCTTTTTACTAAAGAAGATTTTTTTTTTGCTGAACTTATATTTTTTTTGTGTTTGGAATATTTTGATGATGAGATATTGGCAATATTTGGACATTTTTTTTTATAATGAAACGTCCTTAGCTTGTTACTTAATATTTTCCCAACTTTACTATGATATTTTTAATACGTTACATTTTAATTGCTAATGCTTTTGGTATCTTGCATTAATAGTTTATTCCCATAATTTAATTTCATAGTTGAGTGTATAAATTAGGGGGAGTGTTGAATTTGTTATGTTTTTGTTCAAAAATGTCAAATAGAGGATATTGTTAGTGCTAGTTATAAATGCCGGCTACAACGTCAGTGACAACTCAAGGAAAAGCTAGCAAAACATTATATCTTGCATTTTTTACCAATGTTTATTGGCATATTTTTTTACCAAATTTGTTTGGACTATTAACTACTGGTTTTTTTTAGAATTGTTATAAGCTCATTAGTGAAGACTTTATATGGAATATTCCAGTGAAGCATGGATTAGATTCATACTTTCAGTACAATTAAATAGAAGATTTGATCTTAAGAAGAGTTTGATGAAAACAGGACTCTACCAGTTTACTATCAATTGAAGACCTTTTTAAGTGGCTATTTTCGAGGAATCAGTGATTAAATTTATTGTATTTCAACAAGCCTTTTAATTCTCATATATATTTGACATATTGTTTAGGTTAGAAGGATGAACTAGAGAGCATTTTATTTGTTCAATTACAAACTATTTTGTTAGTACAAAAATCGTAAGTAAAATAACTTGTGTTTATCAATTTACATCAAAGCTTTCATGAGGAGAGACTTAAAAACAGAGTAAATTAATTCAAAATATATGAGTGAGGTTACAGAGTTAGACTTAAATCACGTCTTATATAAATTTATCTATGATGAATTGTTCTTTAAATAATACCCCACATATGCATAAATAATATTATGACATCCATCTCTATTTTCTAAGTATTAAATACTAAATCCAATTAAAACTTAAAAAAAAAAAAACAAATTTAGAATTATTAGTGTGTTATCTAGCCATGTATCGCCATTAATGAAAAAGTAAAAGCTGTTAAAAGTTATTGTTCTTAAAATTTATAGATGACGTCAATATTCCGGAACGAATGGTGGCTAACCTTTTTTTATCCCACTTTTTGAAATCGAAAACATGCCTTTATCCTATTTGTCACCCACTATATATGTGTGAGAGCTTTGCACATGTTTCATAAAAAATCAATGTTACGGTACATAAATCATCAATTCTACTATTATTTATCGATTTCAAGTAAATAAATTATTAAAAATTATTGTATAATTTTAAAATTTGATTCAATTGTCAATTCAATTGATCTGTATAATTAACTTTATATTTATCATTTCAAGTAATTACTGTATCACATAAGATTAAGTGATTTTGTAATATAATTTAATTAATTCAAATAATCATTTTAAAACATAATATTTAATAAATTTAAAATTCGACAGCATAGGCTTCTTTTGTTAATTGGTAAACGGAAATAAAATAAAATAAAGTTTAAAGATTAAAATAAGTATTTATTATTTTTTACCGAAAAATAAAATTCTTAAAAGCCAATGGAATAACTTTAAGGAGATGATAGGATGCAAAGCTTAGCATAACTTGGAGCTGAATTATAATAAAATCATTCTTTTTACAACCATCATTCCAACCTAAGTTATTTTTGAGTAAATATTATACTATTAATTTTGAGTTTATTATTTAATTTTTGATTAGGTGTAAAAGTAAAATCAGAAAATAAAAAGGAAAGTCGGAAATACGTGTTGCTGTAAAACTTTTGAGTCGAAAAATAATTGATGGACAATAATCTATTTTGAATTTTTTTATTTTGTGATTTATTTGTAAAAGTAATATTTTTAAATTTTTCATTACAATAATATTTTAATATTGATAATTTTTAGATAACTCTTTACTATTAAATTGAAAGTTTCTAGAAGGATTACACCTTTATATTATGATATACATTTATATATGCGTGGGATGGAATGCGCCCCTGTACTTTTTCCACAATTGAATTTCTCATTTAGCTCTAGGTCGATGGTTAATTCAGGAGAGAGTCGTGGGATTCGAAATTGCACCTAAATTTTTTTATATTGGTATCTTTTATTTCTCTGATTTAGGAAATAGACGTCGTTATCTTATAAAGTTGTATTAGTACCAAGTTAAAAAGAACTTGTTGATTTGGTGTTGATAGGCGTACAATTGAAAGGACTTATACGATCGTCTATCGAATACCGTCTACAGAAGAACACATTGACGTATCCGATTAAGTAGTTGGTTGGATCCGTCAAGGGGAATAGCAATTGGATCTAAACGACCTACGTGGTTGAGGTCATTGGTTCGAGTTGTGCCCTTCTAGTTTGCAAGGCTACCAAAGAGCTAAATTGTAGACAAGCTTTTCGTGGTTGTTCATTCAGTAAGGGTTAGTTGTTGGGCATTCCCAGAACTAATTTACTCACGGAAGGGTTTGTGGTATGAGGTGTCCTCGACCATTATAACTGACTTATCAGTTGAAGGAAAAAACTTGTTATCAAGGACCGATTTGAAATCGGAGCCAAAATTGAGCTTAAAGCTAGAATTTTATCATATCAGTTTACCCAATCTAATCTCGTTTCTGTTTATTTTTACAATTATTTCAATTATTTTTTCTTTAATCAGATTTTATTTCCCTTTTTTATTTTTGCATAGATCATCACACGTCTCAGACACGATAGTTTTCTGGCATGCAACCTAGTTAAACCAAATGACAATTCTAGATATCACGGTTCCAATGGGATTTACCTTACTCCCTATACTGCTTGATGCGATCCCGGCTGCATCATGTTACGACACAACTTGATGCCACCGAGATTGGCCCAAACTCGAGGGGCCCAAGTGCAAAATGAAGCTTTTAATTTTAGTTTGTTAATTTGGTTGCTGGAATTGATTTATTTATTTTAGTTACTTTAGTTATTATAATATGAGTCTTTAATTATGTCTTGTTTATTAAATGCATATTTAACAAATGTCTTGCATTATTGATATACATCTTTTAATTATGACATGCATTATGTGTTTTGCATTTAATAAAGTCATGCATTATGTAACTCTCATGTTATTTAAGTTTGTGTCATAAATTATAACATGCATTATGTAACTCCCATGTTAGTTTAAGTCTGCATCATTAAATTAAGTTATGCATTAAGAAACTCATTTGTTCATTTAGTTTGCATCTTAATTAAATCATGCATTTAAGCATCATAGTTGCTTGAGTTAGTTTATAAGTGTGTTATTTAATTTGGCTGTTATTTTTTTAATGCATGAGTTATAGTGTGTTTACTTTTTTTTTTCTTAAATAAATTGAATGTGTGTTTGCTGTAGGAAAGTTCAAAAGGCTGGCCACATATTTTAAAGCTACGATAGGGCTGTTCATTTGCCAAGAAGAATCAAATGCTGTCACATTCAATTGGCTGTTCAGTTTTGGCATAAAAGAGTGTGCATTTGGTCACTTAATTGCTGGTGCATATTTGGAACGTTTTTGGTGGATATTGAAGCACTAAAAACCCATTATGGTGGCTTTTCAAATGGATCAAAAGTGACTCTTCAAGTCTAATCGGTTTCATGCACTCAAAAGCTAGTTATGGTGCCAATTAAAGAGATGAATACACAAGCATTAAGGCATTTGGTTAAGTGGAAAATGAAAGGACATCAAGCAGCACATTTAAAGGAGCATTAAGCCTTCATCAAGTGAAAATGTAACACCCCTAACCCGTATCCGTTGCTGGATTAGGGTTAAAGGAGTTACGTTACAAATCAAAAACATTTACAGAAATTTCATACAACCATTCATCAATCGCAATCAAAATGTCCCTTATATTGGTCTACGAGACCTTAATCATGCTTTAGAGTATGGCCGGGACTAAACCGAATACTTAGAAAATTTTCCAAAGTTTTCAACATTTTTCAATACTGTAAAGGTCACACGCCCGTGTAGGTAGGCCGTGTGCCTCACACGACCATCAGACACGCCCATGTGTCTAGGCCATGCTAAAACAGAGCATGCATACTGACTTTTCCACACAGCCACCAGACATGTTCGTGTACCATGGCCGTGCACTCTTAGGCTATATACTGACTTAATCACACAACTACCAGGCACGTCTGTGTGCCAAGGCCGTGCACACATAGCTAGATACTGTCATTTTCCCACGGCCATTAGGCACTGCCGTGTGCCATAACCGTATAGGCAAAACAGGCCATTGTCAAGGCCATAATGCCACCTACAATTGGGTCATGCCTACAAGCAATATACCAATTCATATCATACTCAATTGACAAACAAAGACATGCCAAATACTCAACAAAGCTTTGCATCCAATCTCACTTTCAAACATACCAAATTGCACAATTAAAACACATTTATTCACAAGCATAATTCATCTATAATTACCTTTCATATAATCAATTCTTTGATCAAACCTCAATACCCAAAATTTCATCCATATGCTTATCATAACTTTGACCATTTCATTAGCTATCTAGCCATATCAAACATGCATCATTTTTCATATATGCCAAACATTTACCAAAACTTATCTAGCCATGTCTCATGGCTATCATATACACATTTTAAACATAATTCAAAAAGACTAGTCTGTACATTTGTTTTATTTCACAAATTAGTCCTCAAATTACCATTTTCTCAATTTAGCCCTAATTAGCTAAATTCATCAAAAATTCAAGAACAAAATATGTTCATTAAACACATATCTCTCATTTAACACTAAAATTCATCACAAAGCTCACCATTTCATCAATGACACATCTCATAATCATCATCAATTCTTCAAATTACAACATGGGCTTGATAGTAGACTAAGCAACAATCTCAAAAACATAAAAATCTTTAAAAACCAAAGCCAAAACATACCTTAATTTTGCATATATATAGCCGAATGCCTTAGCAAATTTTCTTCTTTTTCTTTCTTCAATTTCGGCACCCAAAAAGATGATAACATTCATCTTTTCTTTTGTTTACTTTATTACAAACATATTAACCCACTTACCAAATTATCCTTATTATAAAATATATATAACATATATATATAAGGCCATAAATGTCCTTTAAACATCCACTATCTAAAAATTTGCATAATTGCCTCATAAGGCCTCCTCTTTTAATAGCCACATCACATAGGTGCTTTAACATAAAGCATGCAAATTTTGCATTTAATGCGATTCAATCATTTTTATCAAATTAAGTATACAAACAGACAAATTAACTTACGGAACTTTAACACACGCTTAATCACATATCAAGAGCACAGAAAATAATATTTAAAAATTTTACTGACTCGGATTTGTGGTCCCGAAACCACTGTTCCGACTAGGGTCTAAACTGGATGTTATAGAAAAGGCATGGCTTTTCAACTATGAATGAATCAAGTGAAAAGACATGACTCTCTGGCTGCCCATTAAGAGTTATAACCGAATTTAAATATCTTAATAACTTTAGTTAAATGCTGAAGGTGAAAGGTCACAAATAGGCATTTGAACATTCATAACAATGACTATAACTAGATTGTAAGAATACATTATTTTGGTTAGACAATACACTTTGACATTTTATGAATTTTAATTCATTTGTGAGTTTATTTAACTCTCTAAATTCGTTTAAGACTCAAGCTGACTTATCTAGCATGACTAGTGGCGTCTTCCTTGTTTCTTTGAACTTATCACTCAAACCCGAGTGTGGCGTTCACCCATTTTGATACCTTTGATTCCCAACTCTCTATAGTTAGCGGGTCAAGGTCTTTTGTTTCTTTTCCAGCATCTTAAGTGACTTATAAGTTTCAGGTCAATACTCTTAATAGTATTAGTTCACTCTTGTCCTTAAGCTCAACTATCCATTTTATCCAACATTCTAATTTGTTTGCTTCAAACCTTAGCCGAATTTTCACCATCATTCACTTAGCCATTTCCATCATCGTTTCATTTAGCCGATTCAACCCTTGTCTTTATTCCCCTTTGTTTCAACACCCAATCCTAATCCATCCTAAAACTTTTTGAAAACCATTCCTTTAAGCCTACACTTAGCCAAATTCCTTCAAACTCTGAATTGAACGAAGCTTCTCCATTTTACGATCGGGCACATCTACGACTCGAATCACAACCCACGAGACGAGTTCGTATCATTTGGTATTAGAGCTAGTAAAAATTGAGAAGTACGGACGTTCGTAGCATTTCGGGGTAAGTTTTGAAAAAAATTCAAAAAAAAAAAATCGTGTACAAGAAGCATTTGTTTGTATTCAGCATATTGTAATAAAAAAAAGAAATTCAGAAGAACAAAAAAAAAAAAAAGAAAAAAAATAGAAAAGAAGTTGTTTGGAAGTGTTCAATTTTGTTCCAATCATCAAATTCCATTTCTGCCCAAGACAATCAATTTCGCCACACTTTTATTTTTTTCTTTCGGCCTACCTAACACCCAAATCAATTTCTACCCTTTTTAACCCTTTGAAATCGACCCCTAAGCTTGCTTCCAAGTCTAAACGAGTTATCTACAAATTTTGAGAGGTGAATCGAGTGGTAAAAGGCACGAGTGTTGTGAGAGAAATCAAGTGAGAAAAAAGAGAGCCAAGTATCGAGTGCAAACACAAGTGGAGTGCCATCTTATCTTTCTTTGAGAGTGATCGTGAGGTTTGTATTGGTGAGGTATTCATCTTCTATTTTCAGACTCTTCTTTTCCATCAAGGAATCATGTCCCGAGAAGAGCCTTTAGATTTTGAACTTCAAGATTTGATGAAAGAGATGGACTGATATTCGATAGAAAACTATAACCCTTACAAGAACAATTGGTTCATGTCGAAGAGCGGGGCCAGTGAGCAAGAGCCCAACGGGAGCAAGTTTCTTCAAGTCAAAGGACGAAAATAAGATCGTTCCGAAGACAAGCATCCAATAATTACGTGAGAAGAGATCCCTGTTGAAATTCCTATTCAACGAGGACTTCTAGTCAAAATAAATCAGTTTTCGAGTTTGAAGCCTATTACGGTGACAAGCGAGAAGGTCCCATTAATTTTTTGTTTACACCAAGGTATTCACCCATGAAGAGTCAATCTCGAAGAGATGATCGCGTTTCTTATTAAGATCCCTCCTTTCTTTCCCAACGAAAGGTTTCTCATTTTGATTCTTTCTTGTTTTCTTCTTCTTGTAATGAAAAAACAAAAGAAAAAGAAATTGAAAAGGAAAAAGAAAGTAAAAGAAAGAAAAAAGAGATTGAGATTGTAAAAGCATGCGAGCAAGAAAAGAAAGTTGAAAAAGAAAGAGAGATTGAAGAAAGAAAAGAAAGTGTGCAAAAAACGAGTGCAGTTGTTGAAAAAGAAAGTAAAATAAAGAATGAAAGTGATTTTTCAACAAAAAAAGAGATTGTGGAAAAAGAAAGAGAATTTGAAAAAAAGTGAGAAAGACGAGAGAGAACAAGAAAAAGCGAGGAATGTTTTAACTAACCAACGAGTGAGTTGTCATCGTGTTGTTTCTTCTTTTCAGGTTTCTCAAGATTCGAATGACAAGTTTCAACTTCATTACCTTTCCAACGAGAGACGTTTTCAATTGATCGAGAAAAGTAAGGTTGAAGGTAAAATGAGCCCACAAGTGCTTAAAGGTAAGTAAGGTAAAGAATCTTTAGCAATCGAGTCATGACAATCTGATTCGAATGATGTTGTTAAAATTACCGGTGACTTAGTTGTTGAAAGGTTTCCTCATTTTGATTGGGATACTTGCCATTCTATGATTACTGTTAATGATTTTGTCTCAAGAAGTGTTGTAAAGAGTTTTTCTCATGTTGTTTATTGTGTTGGTAAGTTTTTTGATGAGGATATATTAAATCAATGTATACAAAATTTGAATGTGAGTGGCAAAAAATTTTCATGTAAAATCCCAATTTGTTTGATTGTGATGGTTATGTGAAGTCGTTACATCTTTGTGTGAAATCCTCAAGTATGTGCATGCCTGTTCGGATGAATTTTAAGATGTTTGATTGTTTGAATTTATTTATGCCTAAATCTTATTTATTTGGCATGTGTGATTTATTGGTGACAGCAACATTCTTGTTGCATTGTGATCGAAACCAAGTTTTTAAGCGCGTGACGAGTTCGTATCACTACTATTTATTTACTATTTAGGCATAAGAATATGATTTTTGGATGATTTGACACCCACAAATTTTGCCACCGTTGCTAGAGATTGGCAATAATCTAACTCTTTTTTTTTCTTTATGACTATGTTAAATCCAAGAGAACCACTAGAGAATGACTTCAAAATCAAAAAAACTGCTCAAGCGTTACAAAGAGAAATAATAAGATACGGTGAACTACCAGACGGGTCTAAAGTTGCAGACAAAGAAAACGGAGAAGGAAGTACACTAGTGACAGAGGTAGATGATGAACTACCTTGTGATACTAGAGTTAACGAAGATGCACCTCTTGAATTGGAAGTCATTACTGATTGAACCATTAGGCAACTTATCTCGACACTGAATGAAAATCAATCATTATGTATCATTTATCCAACATTAGATGCACCATTTGAACTAAATTTGGGCTTGCTACACTTATTGCCCAGTTCTCACGGTTTGTAAAAAGAAAACCTGCATTACATCTAAAAGAATTCAGCATAGTTTTCTTGAGTATGAAGCCACAATGAGTTACCAAAGACTAAATTAAAATTTGAGCTTTTCCTTTTCTTTTAGCCGACTCCTCTAGAGAGTGGCTATTTTATTTACCTCTAGTTCTAGTTAACACATGGGCTAACATGTCTGGTTTGTTCCTTGATAGGTTCTTTCCAGCATCTCAAAAAATTGAGCTAATAAGGCAAACCTACAGCGTTTGAAAAAGGGATGTGGAATTGTTGCCCACAGCACACATTCCTAAACAATCTCTTCTTTAGTATTTCTATGAAGGCTTGCTTCCCATGGAGCTAAAGATTATTTATGCTACAAGTAAGACACTTGTTAACATGACCCCTCAAGGGGCACAAGACTTGGTCTCCACAATAACAACTAACTCTCAACGATTTTTTGCTAATAGAGAGCCCATGAGATGGGTTTATGAGATAAATACTCTATCTTTAAAGGAAAAAATGATAAGCTTACTAATCTTGTTCAAAATTTTCTTGCAGGAAACAAATCTAGCTCAGGTTTTTGGTATCAATGCGATTCCAAATCATACTACTGATATATGTCCAATCTTATATGATGATCCCACCTTGCAAGTGAGTGGAGTTGGAAACTTTCTGGGACCACCACAAAGGTAGTATGATATGTACTCTGACACTTATAGCACTAGGTAGAAGGATTACCCTAATCTAAGCTACGGCTCGAAGCCCATTGCAATCAATCTTACCGACAGAGGCATCCTCCCTCTCAACAATCCCAACCTTCAGGTATGTTTCTAGAAGACATTTTCAATAAACTTGTTGCTAATACTTTACAATTCTGATTGGACACAAAAATGACAATGCAAAATTTGGAAAGCTAAATGAGTAAGCTTTATGTAATGGTTCGTAGATTGGAATCCCAAGGAAAATTGTTGTCCTAAATAGAACCAAACCCAAGGTAGAATGCAAGCACAATGACTTTATGAAGCAAAACTATAACATCCCATATCCGACCCGGTGGCCATGTCCTAGCTAAGGGATGTCATATTCATTTCCGGAGCAAATACGTTTCCAATTGTAATTCAATTCAACAATTAATACATAATATTAAGCTTTTTATATAATTACAGCATGTTATATAATTGAATATGGGTTCTAAACGAGCTTACGAAGCTCTTTCGATAAACCGAGGTCAACTAAGGACTAAAATAAAACATTTTCAAAACTATCGGGTTGACATTGCTACGCCAGGGTATCACGTCACAACTTCAAACAAACAGTGAGTGTCATTGCAACATCAGAGTTCAGCGGTCGTGACACCACTCTCTGTAAATTTCATGTTGTGACGTTGACGGTCTCTCGTGGCAATGTCACCTACTATTTGCACAATATCATATAAGAATCAACCCAATTGTCAATCCAATTTTCACCTATAATCATCAACCATACCAATCAACATTTGAACACAAACAAACACATATATGACCATTTATACAATTCAACCATTCTAGACCTTATACTATATACATGACAACTTAAATCACATGAAGGTTAGCATAACCACATCCTTTTAGGCCTTATGTTGTTTAGATATATACAAGTTCAACATTTCATATGTTGTTACTCTAGTTGACACTTCCCATTCAAGGTACTATTATGACAATTATGATTCAAGTCCATTACAACTTTAGGTATATGCCACTTTAGATAACAAAATGAGATTATACAAACTTGATAGGTTGAAAGTTGTGATATGGATGCTGTTTCACTTTTCGTGTCTTTGAGATCTACTGAAACCTGTGCATGGAATAAAAAAACCATACACTAAGCGAAATAGCTTGGTGGTAATTTCTTAATTCAAGAGAATACAATATTAACATTAACATGTTAAGAATGCAAACAATCATAATATACTTCCAACCATTCAAGTCTTATGTATCAAGTTTAGGCATCAATCCAATTAACAATTTCATATAACATATCATTTCCATGGTTTATAACTACATAACACATTCATTTTCATTTCATTTCACACTATCTATTCATTTCATTATCTCATTCTTTCTAGACTCCATTGATTTGTTTTGTTACCATATTAGCCCTCAAGGCTCATTTAAATCGATTCGCATGATCTTTCACATGTTGTCATTTGATACATTTCATATATATACACATTTGTACCCTTTCATATCATGATTTAGTTCAATATCATTTATCGAGTTCATGTTTCATAATATCTGTTAACCAGATATGCACTCAAGACAGATATTTGGATCATCCAAACATCACACTAATACGACATCCAATGCCCGGTTAGAACGTCTGAAATAAATATCGCACTCTGTGCCTCATTGATATAATCGAAGTAAAATGTACTCCATATCTCATTGGATGTCTAAAGTAATAATGCGCTTTACGCCTCATTGATTTACACCTCATTGATAAACCCGAAGTATAAAATTGTACACAAATTTAATCCTATGGCATGCCAACTATATATGAGTCTTACTGAACAGTTAATAGGGTAGCTACAGTTTCAATTGCATATTATAAACCAATTCACATATTATGATCTCATACCATTTTCATCATCAGTTTGTATTACATATCAAATATCATTTTTACTATACTCAGAATAATTAAATACACATCATAATCACATATCACAATTATATCATGCTTGTTTATGCTATATTCAATTCAATCCAATTCTCAACATTCGATAACATTATGTATAAACTGAGTCAAGAAATAGTAACGTGCTTAACTGAATAAGTAGATTTGCAACAATCACATATATGTATATATGCATATGCATATGTATTTATGTATTTATATATTGAACTCGAATCATAAAAGTATAAACCAAATTTGTCACTTGACTATGACTCTCATCTTTCCCTTCTTTCGCGATGGTCTGGCGCTGTTTTTAGCTATGTGTGATAATGCAATTATAAAATAATGTCAGTTCTATAACGCCTCGCTTAATTTATTTTTGTTTTTGTAAATTCTAACACAAATATGTATCTGCTTCAATGGCTAAGTGTTCTGGGTGTGTGTGAGAGGTCTTGGGTTCAAGTCTCCCTTTTGCCAAATTTTGTTATTTTAGATCCAAGCCTTACCCTTGTTGAGTGGGCTTATATAAAATTGTTTGTTAATCCATATTAGAATGAGCCTGCTGGTTTGAGTGGTAAGAGAGTTAGTATGTTAGAGGTCCTGTGTTTGACTCTCGGCGAGAGTGTGAATGTTATTTTTGCTTGGTTGCAGGATAGAGTTTCGGTGGAGTTGGAATTCTAAGATAGTTGAGATTGAGCTGTTAGGGGGAGTTGGGATTTTTCTAATACATATTTTTTATTTTTATTTTTAAAAATTTTTCTCTCTCTTCTAGAAAAAAATTATGACATTTCTTTTCCTCTCCTTTTGGGTTCTCTGCCAATTTTTCTTTATTCTCTTCTTTTCCGATTTTGTCACATTCTCTTTTGCGCAATACATCGTGTCTCGATATTTTGGTGTTCTTTGTGCGTTTATGTTAAGTGTGGTAAGTATGGTTGTTGTTTTGGTTAGTGAATCATTGGTTAATAGGGTTCGCTTTGTGCTTAGGAGAAGATCGAGGGGCTGGGGGTTTCCAATCGGTGATTTAGTTGTGCAAAATCACCGTTGCTTATTCGAAGGTAAGGGTTTTGGTGGATTAAAGGATTATCTATTTCGATGTAGTTCAGTTTAGTACCGATTTAAACATCTAATTTGGTGATTTATTGATCAATTTTAGGTTTTGTGTGGCCTGGGAGTGTTTTTGCATCAAAATCGTAACAGGTGTGTTCCCAAAACGAAGAAAATCAGGTTTCAGTGAAAGCCAAAAAAAAAAATTTGTTGACGCCAGACGGGCGTATGCCTGGCCGTTTGTAAGACATGACCGTGTGTTTGACGAAGGCATAGCCGTGCGTGAGACACGACCGTGTAGTCCACATAGGTTAGGCCAAGTTGGGCGTGTGGGCCACATAGGCGTGTAGGTTTTGGGCCAGGGCCTTCCCGTGTGGGCCCATAATTCTAAAATTTTCCCTAGGGTCGTACAGTTCGTTCCAATCGAATGTGGGCCTATAGTAGGGTAGGTAAGGGGTAACTAATTCCTAAATTATGTGATATGATATTCTGATAGTCTGCCTTGTGTAGGATACAGATATGTACATCTGTTCTGTTAAGTATATCAATGTGATCTGTATATGAGCATGTTATGCATGATGTTATCAGATTCATTATTCTCAGATCTGTGGATCAAAGGTGGGGTTTGTATATGCGGAGGAAGTGATCTACACGATGACCTTTCACTATATTCTGGAAGCTTGACTGCACATTATCTGTTATGTGTTGTATCGACACTATATGGTGTGTAGGGATGTGTGAGTGTTTTTAACCCCATATGGTGTGATGGGATGGTCGGAGTTGGTGTATAGAGGATGTGGGTAGGATTCTGTATATCTGTTCTGCATATCTGGTTCTGATATCTGTATCTGTAAATGACTTGGGTTCGAAGCTGAATTTTACTGTATATGTGATTTCTGTATGTATAGCATGTCTATTTCTATTGGGTTATACTCTGAGTTTACGAAAACTCACATCTATTTGTCTGTTTTGTTCAGGTAATTCACGGACTTAGGTGGATCATTGTGACAGAGCCTTATGGTGACCACGAGTTCGTAAAACTGTTTAAGTTTATGGTTTTTATCTTAATTTAAGGATTATTTTTGAGAGTTTTGTATTAATTGGACTCTCCAGACTGTTTGGTTTAATTTTGGGATTTGGATTTTCATTTTAACACTTTATTTGCGACGGTTAGCTAAAAAAATGGTTTTTACTAAAACAAAGGTTTTCCAAAAATACGAACGGGATTTTCAAATATAACAATTTGTATGACTTCTGCTGTAAATTATGTTTTGGCAAATAAATTAATTAAATAACGATTTTGATAATAATTACAAACAAATATGAGTTATAAAACTTGAATGATTTAACGCAATGATTCAGTTTTCAAATCCCTTATTTGTGACTTCTCTGAATTCGGCAATAACTGTAACACCCCTAACACGTATCTGTTGCCGGAGTAGGGTTACGAAGTATTACCGATCAATACACAATTTAAAATATACATTCTCATAAATCATTCAACACAATCACTTTGTCCCTTATAAAGGCCTACGAGGCCTTAAACATGCTTTAGAAGTGATTCAAGACTAAACCGACAACATATGAAAATTTTGGAAAACTTAGAAATATTTCAACTATACAGGGGTCACATGCCCGTGTGAACAGGCCGTGTGCCTCACATGGCTCCAGAAATGCCCATGTCTCAGGTCGTGTAAAAACATGGCATACATACTGACTTAGGTCACACGGCCAACCACACGCCCGTGTGTCTAGCCCGTGTGCCCTTCAAAGTGGCCGCACACGCCCGTGTGCCAGGCCATGTGCTAGGCCGTGCAAAACCTGTAGGGTATACTAACTTATGCAACACGGCCAAGTCACACGCCCGTGTGCTAGGCCGTGTGCCAATTAGGGGGTATACTGACTTGTACCACACGACCGATCACATGCCCGTGTGTGAGACCGTGTGGAGCATACTGACTTCAATTCAATTTCAACACCACGAGGACACACGGCCGTGTAACATGACAGTGTGTCGACACGACCGAGACATACGCCCGTGCCTCTGCCCTTGTAGATAAAAAAAAAGCCATTTGTAAGGCAATTTGCCACCCCAACTCATGCTCATTTAAACAGCCAAAATGGTACCATTTCATCATACAATTAAACAGCCAAAATCATCAATCAAATGCACAATTCATACTATATCCATTCCAACCAAATTCAATATTCAATTCAATGCCATTTACCTAATCAAATACTTAATAACTTAACTTCTAAAATCATACTTCATCCTAGCATTTCTCAAGCATTTATACTCCACAAATCAATTAACCATTTGAGCAACTATAAAACCATAACCATATTCATACCAAACATGCCAAAGTAAGCCATCACTCATGGCTATATATTCAAACCAAAACATATAAATTTACAAGCCATTTCTAATAGCCAAACACACATCAAAATAAACATCGTTTACAAGCCAACTCTCATGGCTATAATCACAACCAAAATACCCCATCTAGCATATGCCATATATGTATAATTCAAAAGTACCAACTTAGATTTTTGATAGTGCGATGATATTCCCAACGACTCCCGGATCCAAGCTAGCCTTGATTCATTATAAAACATAGGAAAATAACACAAAGTAAGCTTCATCGAACTTTCACTATTTAATACTCGAATAGGTTCTATACATGCCTGTATAGCCTCGTACTAACCTCTTTCTCAATCACTTCATTCGTTTACCCGTTGAACCACTCGGAATAGAAATTGGATATTCAATGATCTCAATTGATAAGTACCTATACCATAGCCCGTAGCCAAATCAAGGTAACTTATCCCTGGAGTACCTATACCATGGCCCGTAGCCAAATCAAGATAACTCATCTCCGAAATACCTATACAATGGCCCGAAGCCAATTCAAGGTAGAACTCGCACCCGAAGTGCATATATCATGGTCCGAAGGTAACAGAATAAACTAATGACATGTCACTAGCATCCTAACTATTCCTAAGGTTCAACAGGGATTTCACGCTTGTTGAATCATCGTCGAACGTATCCATAGAATCGTATTCACAATTCAAACATTATCCGTAATCTCGTAATCACAGTTTATGCAATGTTAAAGCAATAAACATAAATTTATAATGAAATTACCACATACGAACTTACCTCGTATTTGTAATTGACGGATAGGGTCGACTACTCGATAATCTTGTTTTCCCCCCGATCTAAATCCGAATTCTTGCTTTCTTGATCTTAATCAAGCTATGAGTGTGCCGAATTCAAGAACCCTAAAATGACTTCTTTTTCTCTTCAATATTCGACTATGGTGAAGATGATAGCCTTAAAATTTATGTTTGTTTTATTAATATTAACATTAATTATTAAATACCAAAATTAACCTTAACTAAATAACATAAAAATCATTTAATGGTTATCCAAAATTGTCCACTCACCATTCAAATGGTTTATTAACCATTTAAGGCCACTATATTTAAAAAAAGAAGAAGCTATTTGACACCTTTAGCAAGTAGAATGCAACTTTTGCATTTTACACGATTTAGTCCTTTTTACCGAATAAAGCATTCAAACAGTAAAATTTCTTTACGAAACTTTCACACAATAATTCTATCATGCTATAAACACTTAAAATAATATTAAAATAATTTTTTCGACATCGAATTTGTGGTTCTGAAACCACTATTCCGATTTAGCTAAAATCGGGTTGTTACAACTCTCCCCTCCTTAGGAATTTTCGTCCCTGAAAATCTTACCAGTGTATAGGTTCGGATATTGTTTTCTCATAGCATCCTTGGGTTCCCATGTAGCTTCTTCAACCCCGTGTATCGTCGAAGCATCAACACATGAAACACATTATGTATCTTTTCAAACTCAGAAGGTACGGGCAGCCGATATGCCACTGGCCCAACTCGCTCAGTAATTTTATACGGCCCGATGAATCGCGGACTCAATTTCCCTTTCTGACCAAACTGTAATATCTTTTTCCAGGGCGACACTTTCAAAAACACTTTATCCACGATCAAAAACACTTTATCCATGATCTGGAACTCAATATCTTTTCGTTTCAAGTCTTTGTATGATTTTTGTCGATCCGAAGTTGCTTTCAAACTATCGCGAATTACTTTCACTTTTTCTTCTGTTTCTCTGATCCGATCAACCCCATGAATCTTATTCTCACTAAGCTCAGTCTAGTACAATGGTGTTCTACATTTACGACCGTATAAAGCTTCGTATGGTGCCATGTGTATACTTGATTGGAAGCTATTATTGTAAGCAAATTCAATCAGTGGTATATATTTCTCCCAGCTACCTTCAAACTCAAGAATGCAACAACGCAACTTATCCTCAAGTATCTGAATAACTTGTTCGGACTGACCATCCATTTGCAGGTGAAAAGAAGTGCTAAAATGAAACTTTGAACCCTAAGCTTCTTGCAATTTCTTCCAAAATTGTGAAGTAAATCTTGGATCTCTATCCAAAACAATAAATAGGGGAACACCATGTAATCTTACAATTTCAGAAATATACAACTCAGCTAATTTATCAAGCGAGAAATCTGTACGTACTAGAATGAAATGGGCTGATTTCGTCAATTTGTCAACAACAACCCTTATTGCATCTTTCTTTTTTGGAGATAAGGGCAAACCTGATACGAAAGCCATTGTTACTCTATCTCACTTTCACTCAGGAATCATAATAGGCTGTAATAAACCTGACGACACTTGATGCTCAGCTTTGACTTGCTGACAAATCAAACATTTCGAAACAAATTCCGAGATATCTCGTTTCATGCCGTGCCACCAGTAAAGTAGTTTCAAATCGTTATACATTTTCATGCTTCCTGGATATACTAATAAACAACTACTGTATGCTTCGTTTAGAATCTTCTGGCTGAGCTCGGAATTTCTTGGTACACAAATTCTATTACAAAACATCAAACAATCATCAGGCCCTATTCGAGACTCTGAATCAGAAGTTAACTCACACTGAGCTCGTTTTGCTCAGAAATCATTATCAAATTTTTAAGCCTCACAAATCTGCTGTAGAAATAACAGTCTCGCTTTCAGCTTGGCTACTATCGAACCGTCTTCAGACAAAGCTAATTGTGTGTTCAAAGCACGTAAAGCAAATAAGGACTTTCGACTCAAAGCATCAGCAACTACATTCGCTTTCCCTAGATAATAGTCAATCACTAATTCATAATCTTTTAGCAATTCTAGCCATCTTTGCTATCGCAAATTCAAATATTTCTAATTCATCAGATATTTCAAGCTTTTGTGGTCAGTATAAATATGGCATTTCTCACCAAACAAGTAATGACGCCAAATATTGCGACTAACACTAGATCGTGCATCGGATAATTCTATTCGTGCGGCTTCAACTGTCTCGAGGCATAAGCTACAACTTTGCCTTCCTGTATCAAAACACAACCCAGGCCATTCAACAATGCATCACTAAAGACTACGAATTCTTTACCCGACTCAGGCTGAACTAACATTGGTGCCTCTGTCAATAATGCTTTCAACTGCTCAAAGCTCTGCTGACACTTTTCTGACCACTTAAATTAACATCTTTTTGAAGTAATCGTGTCATCAGATTTGAAATCATCGAGAAACCTTTCACAAATTTTCTATAATAGCCGGATAGTCCCAGAAAACTGCAGACTTTGGATACATTTCTCGGAGGCTTCCAATCTACAATCGCAGAAATTTTGCTTGGGTCAACTCGGATACCTAGGGCTGAAACTATATATCCCAGAAAACCAACTTCTTGTAGCCAAAACTCACATTTTCTGAACTTTGCAAACAACTATTTATCTCTCAAAGTTTGTAACACGATTATCAAATGCTCGGCATGTTGAGATTCATCATGAGAGTAAATCAAAATGTCATCAATAAATACAATTACGAATTGGTCTAAATACAGCCTGAAAATCCGATTCATCAAATCCATAAAAATAACAGGTGCATTTGTTAATCCGAAAGGCATAACAAGAAATTCGTAGTGTCTGTACCTTGTTCTAAATGTAGTCTTTGGTACATGTGAGTCTTTAATTCGCAACTGTTAATAGCCCGATCTCAAATCAATTTCGAAAACATTGTTGCCCCTTTTAACTGATCAAACAAATCATCTATTCATGGCAAAGGGTATTTGTTCTTGATTGTCACTTTGTTGAGCTATCGATAGTCTATACACATTCTTATCGTGCCATCTTTCTTTTTCACAAATAACACCGGTGCACCCCAAGGAGAGAAACTCGGTCTAGAAAAACCTTTATCTGTCAACTCTTGCAACGGAGCTTTCAATTCTTTTAACTTTGTCAGAGCCATTATGTATGGAGCTGTTGATATCGGTGTTGTTCCTGATACTAATTCAATACCAAACTCAACCTCTCTGATAGGTGGTAAGCCCGGTAACTCTTCAGGAAATACATCTAGATACTCGCACACAACTGGTACTGATTCAATCTTTGTTTCTGTCACTTTCGTATCAGGTACATAAGCAAGATAAGCTTCACACCCCTTTCTCACAAATCTTTAAGCTAACATAGACGAGATCACAATTGGCAAACTATTCAGATCATTTGATTCAATTCTAATAATCTCATTATTCTGACATTTCAGTTCAATTATCTTTCATCTACAATTAACTATAGCATCATGCATCGTTAACCAATCCATACCCAAAAATCACATCAAATTCATCGAATGGCAACAACATTAGATTAACTGGAAAATAGAAATCCCGATTCATTAACGAACAATTCTTGCAGACTTTGTCAACCAAAACACATCTGCCTAAGGGGTTTGATACTCTAATCACAAATTTAGTAGAATCTATAGGCGAAGTCTTACTAGATACTAAGTTCATACATATATAAGAATGAGTTGATCCTAGATCTATCAATGCAATCACATTAGTATCATAGAGAGTGAAAGTACCGGTGATAACATCTGGAGATGACGCTTCTTCGCGAACGCGAATAGCGTAGGCTCTAGCAGGTGCTCTGGCCTCGGATCTCATAGTTGAATCCTTTGTCGCCCCTCTACTACCACTCACATTTCTAGCAATTCTAAGCGGTCTACCTCTATTCGACCTATTACTTGGTCTCACATTCTGAACTTCATCTTTCTCATCTAGCTTAGGGTAATTGATCGCTGTAAAATCAGTGTTTTAAATATTTATAAAAGAACGATCAAACCTGGAGCCTAACTCTGACAACGATTAAAGGCAAGTGTACTTATCGAATAGTAGTATAGCTTAGGCAAGACCAGATATCGAACCCAAAGGAACTAAAAGTATTAATACTCACTTTCTTTTTATTATTTAACCTAACTAAGATAAAGGTTGCTTTTAAACTAAATTGACGACAATTAAACTAAGGAAAAAAAGAAAAAAAAGATGAATTTGGGGATAACTTGAAAAAGACTCAGTTGATTTTGATGATACCTTCGGGAAGATCCACCTAGACTTCACCTATTATCTAACCCTAAATTATATGATTTCTTTTACTTAGCTTGATCCATGAGACTCCCTAACCTATGTTAAACCCTCTCTCGAAGCGAATAACATCTAATCCTAGGTTAATTAGTAGAACTCTCGTTCGCTTATAATAACCCCCTAGGAAAGCAGTAAATCGATCAATGGATTCCCATATTAGGTTTCACCCTAATCCGGCAAAATCTCATAACCCTATCTCTAGGCGCCCGATCAACTCCTCTTGATTATGTTAGATCTACTCTTAGGCAGGGTCTACTCCTCCTCCACCTAAGCACATTAAATTTGTATTAAGCAACATAATTAAAAACAAACTAAGTAATTTATCATATAACTTAAAAATCAAATAATAAAATCTATCTAGGTTTCATCCCCCTTCAGGTATCTGAAGAATTTAGTTCATAATGTAAAAAGAAAACATCACAAGAGAAAAGATAAAACAAAACATAAGAAAAATCCTAAAACTCCCTGATGGGATTGAAGGAGAATTCCTCCGTCTTGAGTATAATTCCAGCTTCTTAGGATGAATCAACTGGCTATCCTCGCGTTACTCCCTAACTCTGACCTTCTTGGCTTGGCTCCTTGGCCTAGCTTTCGCCCCCGGTTTCGGCTTCTGCAGAACTCCCCTTTCAAGTTGCCCCTTGGGTGTTTATATAAACTTTGTGATGCTTTACTTGGCCCCTATGTTTCCTAATTTAAGTAGAATTCCTGCTAAGGTGTTTGAATAGGCTTTGGAATGTGTTTTTTTGCCTCCAAGTATCCTTTCCCAAATGAAATTTCTCTTTCCAGTGACAGGGACACGGCCATGACACACGCCCGTGTGAATCGTGGCCAGGCCGTGTTTGGACTTTTAATGAGGCACGACCATGTTTATCAGGGTCCAGGCCGTGTTTTAGTAATTTTAATGAGGCACAGCCGTGTGGCTTGATGTCCAGGCCGTGTCGATTTCGTGAATTGGCCCATTTGGCCCGTTTTAAGCCCGTTTTATGTTCTTTTCATCCTCGGGTGCTTTCCTGAGTATAAGACATGAAAAGAAAAGATTAAGAGCACATTTTTACATAAATCGAGGCTTAAATTATCCAAAAGCATGCTAAATGTGGGCCTAAAATATGTTACTTTTACGGTTTATCAGCAATCTCGGATAAAGTGATCTAGAGAACCACATTTGTAACAAGCTTTATTACTTTTACTCCAGCATTCTCCAAAATGTTGTCTCCCACACTGCTGACACTTGGGTTTGTTGTCTCTCACACTGCCAACATTTGATACTGATGTAGCTTGAGCTTTAGAACCTGAGTATTGTTTTCTACAATCGCTGTTTGAATATTCATTTGAAGCATTTGGGTCAGCGTACGAATATCTGGATTTCTTTGATAAAGATTGATACGACTTACTCATCGATCTTTTCCTCGAGTCTCTAGCTTCTGAATCTGCTTTTCTCTTTTCTTTACTAAGATCCTCGGCTTTACAAGCCCTTTCAACTAGAACGACAAATTCTTTCAACTTTAGAATTTCGACTAGTAGTTTTATATCTTAGTTCAACTAGTCAACGAATCACTTACACATGATCTCTTCGATAGAAACATACTCTCTGGCATATTTACTCAAATGTACAAATTCTCTTTCATATTCGGTTATAGTCATTCAGCCTTGTCTTAATTCTAGAAACTCTTTGTGCTTTTGATCAAGAAATCTTTGATTGATGTATTTCTTTCAGAATTTGGATTGAAAAAACTCCCAAGTAACCCATTTTTTCAGAACCACAGATACCAACATGTTCCACCATTGATACGCGGTGTCTCTCAGCAAAGATACAACACATTTAATACATTCATCAGGAGTAAAAGATAATTCATCGAATACTCGAATCGTATTTTCGAGCCAGAACTCAAGTCTCTCAGCATCATCATCAACAGTAGCCCGGAACTATTCAGCCACATATTTACGAATCTTATCTACTGGTGGCTTGTTCAACTGTATCGGATCTATAACTTGAGGAACAACAGGGATTTGTTAAGGAATAGGTTGGGGTGGAGGTTGTTGAGCAGCCGGATTCATTCGAACGAACTCCATGAACCAATCGTTCATTATTTGGAAAAAGGCATGTTTAGCCTCTCCCTCGTGGCTGCTTGTTACCGGCCTAGAATCCGATGGCGCTGCCCTTGAACGGAAATAGGCGCTTTACTCTCTACATCATCATCTACAACTTGTTCGGGATCCATTACTATACGAAAACACAATTTAATGTGTCAGGAATCATGACACTATCACAGGGTATATATGGCATGTATAGCTAGACTCACACACACACTACGTTAGCCCTAGAATCGACTAAAACGTAGCTCTAATACCAATTAAATGCAACACCCCTAACCCGTACCCTTGCTGGAATACGGTTACGAAGTTTTAGCGATCAATACACAATATAAAACATACATTCTCATAAATCAGTCAACACAATCACTTTGTCCCTTATAAGGGCCTACGATGCCTTAAACATGCTTTAGAAGTGATTCGGGACTAAACTGATAACATACGAAAATTTTGAAAAACTTAATAATATTTCAACCATACAGGGGTCACACGCCCGTGTGAATAGGCCGTGTGCCACACACGGCTCCAGACACGCCTGTGTCCCAGGTCGTGTAAAAACAAGGCATACATGCTGACTTGGGTCACACGGCCAACCACACTCCCGTGTGTCTAGCCCGTGTGCCCTTCGAAGTGGCCACACACGCCCGTGTGCCAGGCCATGTGCTAGGATGTGCCAAACCTGTAGGGTATACTGACTTATGCAACACGGCCAAGTCACATGCCCGTGTGCTAGGCCGTGTACCAATTAGAGAGGTATACTGACTTGTACCACACGACCGGTCACACGCCCGTGTGTGAGACCGTGTGGAGCACACTGACTTCAATTCAATTTCAACACTAGGGGACACATGGCCGTGTAACATGACTGTGTGTCGCACTCGGCCGAGACACACGCCCGTGTCTCTGCTCATGTGGACAAAAATAGGCCACTTCAAGGCCAATTTGCCACCCCAACTCATGCTTATTTAAACAACCAAAATGGTACCATTTCATCATACAATTAAATAGCCAAAATCATCAACCAAATGCACAATTCATACTATATCCATTCCAACCAAATTCAATATTCAATTCAATGCCATTTACCTAATCAAATACTTATTAACTTAATTTCTAAAATCATACTTCATCCAAGCATTTATCAAGCATTTATACTCCACAAATCAATTAACCATTTGAGCAACTATAAAATCATAACCATATTCATACTAAGAATGCCAAAATAAGCCATCACTCATGGCTATATATACAAACCAAAACATATATATTTACAAGCAGTTTCTAATAGCCAAACACACATCAAAATTAACATCATTTACAAGCCAACTCTCATGGCTATAATCACAACCAAAATGCCCCATCTAGCATATGCCATATATGTATAATTCAAAAGTACCAACTTAGGTGTTTGGTAGTGCAATGATATTCCCTACGACTCCCGGATCCGAGCTAGCCTTGATTCACTATAAAACATAGGAAAATAACATAAAGTAAGCTTCATAGCTTAGTAAGCTCATATGTGAATAACTTAATTCATCGAATAAATGCAAATTAACCAAATACGCATGAAAAAACAATATACACATTAACTACAAACCTTTCTCATGTCTCAAAACATGATCAATTGCAATCACATCGAACTTTCACTATTTAATACTTGAATAGGTTCTGTACATACCTGTATAGCCTCGTACTAACCTCTTTCTCAATCACATCATTCGTTTACCCGTTGAACCATTCAGAATAGAAATCATATATTCAATGATCTCAATTGATAAGTACCTATACCATAGCCCGTAGCCAAATCAAGGTAACTTATCCCCGAAGTACCTATACAATGGCCCATGGCCAAATCAATGTAACTCATCTCTGAAATACCTATACAAGTGCCGATATCGTGGCCCGAAGCCAACACAATAACCTACAGACATGTCACTAGCATCCTAGCTATTCCTAAGGTTCAACAGGGATTTCACACTTGTCGAATCATCGTCACAATTTAAACATTATCCGTAATCTCGTAATCACGGTTTATGCAATATCAAAGCAATAAACATACATTTATAATGAAATTACCACATACAAACTTACCTCGTATTTGTAATTGACGACTAGGGCCGACTACTCGATAACCTTATTTTTCCTCCGATCTAAATCCGAATTCTTTCTTTATTGATCTTAATCAAGCTATGAGTGTGCCGAATTCAAGAACCCTAAAATGGCTTCTTTTTCTCTTCAATATTCGACTATGGTAAAGATGATAGCCTTAAAATTTATGTTTGTTTTATTAATATTAACATTAATTATCAAATACCAAAATTAACCTTAATTAAATAACATAAAAATCATTAATGGTTGTCCAAAATTGTCCACTCACCATTCAAATGGTTTAATTACCATTTAAGGCCACCATATTTAAAAACCAAAGCTATTTGACAACTTTAGCAAGCAGAATGCAATTTTTGCATTTTATACGATTTAGTCCTTTTTACTGAATTTAGCATTCAAACAGTAAAATTTCTTTACGAAACTTTCACACAATGATTCTATCATACTGTAAACACTTAAAATAATATTAAAATAATTTTTCTGACATCGAATTTGTGGTTCTGAAACCACTATTCCAATTTAGCTAAAACCGGGCTGTTACAATAATGTCTAGGTCAGGTTAAGTTCACATACCAATCACATTAAACTACATAGTCAACATATTTTGCATTTTACACATTTTTCTTTATATCTAAGATACTCGTATTTTTTCATATAATCCGATTTCTCATTCTTCCATTAGGGACCTTGTACTTTCTATCAATAGCATAATTTCATGACACTTTTCAATTTATTTAATTTAGTCCCTAATGTCACAAAATTATCTAACAATTTTAATTTTATTTTTAATTTAGTCCTTATCATAATATAAGCTCATTAACTATCATTTTTTTTTCAAATCAAGCTCAAAATAATCAATTTCACAATAATGACAACTTGTTAAACATTAAGTAATTGAACAAATTAACATATGGGCTAGCTCAATCAAGCTCCCATTATTCAAATTCTATAAAAATTTCAAGAAAATAGCTTAATTACCTTATGCAATTGAATGGTCAAATGTACTTAACAAGCTTGAGTTTTTCTTTTCTTTTTTTTTTAGCATGGACGGTGGAAAAAGATGAATACTTCATCTTTCCATCCACTAGTTTATTATTTATACTTTAATTAAAGTTTAATTACCTTAAATAATTATGTTTATTAACTTAATTTAACATTTATTTATTCATTAATCAAAATTATAATCACTTAATGGCTATCATCATCATTCTCCACTATCTCCTATTTAGAATTGGTTAAATAACCATTTTGGTCATTTAGATAATTGTTATCTAGGTCCTAAAGAATTTCAATAGCCATTGGACTTTTACAATTTAGTCCTTGATCTTTAATTAAAAAATTTCTTGGTTAAATTACTTAACTGATCTTTAATATATTTTCATATTAACTCTGTATATCATCCTATTTTATCTTTATGGACTTGGTTTACAAAAATGGGGTTTTGAAACCACATTTCTTTATACTGAAAAAAGTCGAGTCGTTACATGAACAAATTTGGAGCCCACACCCGACAAGCGTCGTGGGCATGATGTAGGACAGGGAAAGCAAAAAACTAAACCAATGACTAAGATAGAATCAGAAGACCAAAAAATGATCACAATACTAGCTCCTTTCCTTGGAAGACTAGCGAAAGATAAGAAAGAAAAAGAGAAAAAGAAGATCATCAAAACGTTCAAAAAAAAGTTAAGGTAAACATACCCTTACTCAATGCTATCAAGCAAATCCCTCGTTCAGAAAAATTTCTTATAAAATTATGTACTAGTAAGAGGAAACTAGTGGGTAATGAAAAGGTAAGTGTGAGAGAAAACATCTTTGTGGTTTTGCAAAAGAAAATTCTGCCAAAGTGTAAGGACCAAGGTGTGTTCGCTATCTCTTCTAAAATAGGTAATGTAGCCATAATTCACTTAAGTCTTTCCATTAATGTTATGTCATTATTTGTTTATAATTCACTTAATGTGAGTTCTTTAAAAGAGACAAGTGTTATAATTCAATTCGTAGACAGGTCAATGGTCTATCCCAAAGGAGTTTTGGAAGATGTCCTAGTTAAAGTTAATGAACTAATCTTTCCTACATATTTTTACATTATAAACATGGAGGATGATAACTTGATAAGCTCTTTCAACCTCTTGCTCGTGAGACCTTTCCTTAGTACTGCTAGTACAAAAATTGATGTCCGAAATGACACACTCACTAATTTAATAATGTTTATGAGACTATAGGTCATCCTAGTGAAAGGTTGAATGTCTTTAGCGTCAATGTTATTGATCTCTTAACTCAAAGAATTAATTATTTGCACTGTACTAATGAGTTAAAAAATATTATTTGTAGGAGCATCGATAGGGAAGTTAAAAACCAACATAAGGAACTTACGAAAATTGAGGAACCACCACAAAAAGTTGTCAGTGAGATAGAGGCATTGAAGCTTCTCAAACATAAAGGGAAAAGAGAATTTTCAAGTATACGAGTTCAAAAGTGGGAGAAAATATGGATTTGAAATTTTATTTGAATAGAACGATGGGCCATGTTGAGCCAACGACATTATACAAAGGCACTTGTAGGAGGCAACCCACAAATAAGACGTTTCATGCCATATCTTGATCCTTTTATTTCCTTATATTTTATTTATTTACTTTAGTTTCTTCGATTTGATTTTATTTTATTTTTTGTTTCTCTAGGTACCTTGACACTGCAAACTAAATGGGTCTTCCACCCAACCCACGACATTGGCAATCATGAAGCATTCCACCATATGGAGAGTATTTATTTACCTTCCTTTAATATTTGAAAATTTTCACCACATTGGGCACAATATGGGCTATGTAAGGGGAAGGATAGGATATTTATCTTGATTTTTGTTGTTGTTGTTGTTTATTTTGACCTAGTTGTTTTGTTTACATGCATCAATCATTTTTGTTATGCTTCGCACCATATTGATAGGATATTTATCTTGATTAATGTTGTGATTTTTGCTGTTTATTTGACTTGGTTGCTTTGTCCACATGCATAATTTATTTTGGTTATGTTTTGCACCATATTATGCCCTTGAGTTAGTTAAAATTGATCTTGTTCTTTTGCATATCCTAAATTCTATTACATGGTCATTCTTTAATCACTTGGATTGGGTTGAAACTCCACTACTTTTTTAATTTAAACATTTGCGTGTTTGATGAATGGTTTCTCGTAACTTAGTTTTGTGCGATAAATAGTTGGATTATGTTGGAACCAAATGGTGTGCTAAAATTTATCTTTCATGAAACTTGATTATTCACCGAACTTGCTTAGACAATATTTTCTCGTAATGTATGTCTTAATTTTAATGTTTAAAAAAATATAAATGAATACTTCTCTAATTCGGGTCAGGTGCTTGGGCTGTCATATGTCTTCGCGTCAAAAGATTGAGTGGCATTCTAAGCTATTCACTTTCTGCACTAATCTTAACAATTATGAGTAAAGCTAGTAGCCATCTAGAGATGTGACCGATCAAGTAACTGGGGTGGGGTGTTTGGGTTTTCATTCTTCTTTGCGTAAAAAGATTTAGTGGCACTCTAGACAAGCCTTTCATTTTTTTAAGTTTGGTGTCTTGACAATTTAGCATGGATTGATATCGTGGAGCCTAATTATGAGATAATTTGATAATTGTGTGATTAATTGAATTACGAATCAACATGTTAGCTTGAGGGAGATGGTTGTAGGATTAAAATTTTACTAATGTCTATTTGCTTGATTGAATTGAAGAATGTAGCAATTGGACTGACTTGGATGATATTAGTATGCTTGGATTGGAAAATGCATGAAATGCTTTATTTCTATAAATTCTTAAATGAGATGCTATTAATTTAGGGCCTATAATTTTATTTTTGATTAGGTGCAAAAGCAAACCCGAAAAGTGAAAAAGAGTTGAAAATGAGGACTATCGTAAAAGTTTTGGGCTAAACAAGTAGATAGACAATGATCTGTTTTGAGATTTATTTGTAAAAATAATAATTTTACTTTTTTTTCTTTAGGGTAATAATTTAATTTTCTAGTATTTTATCTTTTGGTATTTTTGGATAACTATTTAATACTAAATTAGATTAAAGACTTAATAGAATTAAGCATTTATATTTTAATATACATTTATATATGTGTGGGGAGGGCGTGCGCTCCCTTGTACTTTTTCCACAATTGAATTGCAATTGAAAACTGTCTCTATTTCAATTTTATTTCCTTTCTTTGCTTGCACATTATTGCACCATTGCACCTTAAATTTTATTTTTTTCATTTTATTTATTTATTTTTAATTAATCTTAGAGAGAGCTGTGAGATACTAAATCTGTAACACTCCATGCCCGGCCTAGACATTATGACCAAGTCTGGAGAGCTACATCAAAACCTTTCAGAAAAAAAAATCCAACCTTTACTATTTAAAGTTTAACAGTCGAAAATCATTTAAAAAGTTTAACCAAACGTGAAATCCAAACTTAAAAACTGTATTCCAAAATAAACACACATTAGTATAAGTCTATATAAACAGTAAAATAACTAGAAGAGAGATGACCGAGCTCCTACCACGCCAACTTGCCTAAATCTGTGGGTTACCTATAATCCAACAAACAGACTAAATGAGTTTACAACTCGATGTGTAACTTACATTATCAATTAATTAGTAACATAGCAGGTATGTTTTCGATTTTTCACTAATCAGTCAATTCTCATAATTAGATACAGTAATAGAAATAGATGATATCAGATACAATTGCAGAACATTCCAAATACAAATGCAGATTCCTACCCCCAACCACTACACACCATCTTTGTCCATTTTTACACGCCATATAGGGTATCAAGTACCTATTCCATCCTTACACACTGCATAGTAATTGTATGTCACGCTTTAGAGTAATTGCAGTCTAGCTACTAGATCAAAATGCGATGAATTGCCAAAGTCAAACATATGTTTGTAGCTTAGGCACCAAATTCGGCAGATTAATAAACTGCCCACACTTCCTCTTTTTCACAATCCCAACCCAATGTAGATGTATATTCAACCAATGTCAGACAAGAGTTTACAGTGATACAATTTCAGATTATGACACACTTACTTATCAAATTTCATATATATATATATATATATATATATGAATATAATAGATTATCTAGTAACAGATCGTCAGATAATAATTTTATTATCCAATTCAGATCATACGGACTTTACGGTAGACCTACGTTTGATTAGAATGATGTTTACGGCCCTGACAAAAAATCTTAAATTTTGGCCCACACGCCCGTGTGGCCCTCCCCATTGCTTCACACGGCCTACCACATGCCTGTGTGGTTTAAAACAGTGAGTTACATGATCTAGCACACGGCCCAGCACACGCCCGTGTGACTTTCGATCCACAATATATCTCACACAACCTGGACACATGCCCGTGTCTCTAATTCAAAAACAGTGAGTTATACGGCTTGGAAACACGCCCGTATCTCTAGCCTATGTGCCTCTAATTCTTAAACAGTGAGTTACACGACTTGACACATGGCCGTGTGACTCACACGGCCTACCACACAGCCTAGCAGACGGCTGTGTGGCATCGACAACCACATTTTCAGCTTTTGTCATTCGCAAAATTTTGATTTTTCGTTACACACTTGACACGATTTTGATGTAGAAGTGACCGAGGTGAGTCCAAAGCCTAAAAAAAAACAATCAAAAGGCCAATTACACAATTAATCACAATGAAATGCTAGAATTAGAGTACAAACTGAGTAGCGTCGAAAAGTTTTGATGAACCCCGAACTTAAAGATTCCACCCCTTACCTTCGTACAAAACAAAAATCTACAGAACTAAAACGTTTGGGGAACATTGTTCTCACAACATTTGCCTATGAGAAGACCAAACAACCACTTAATCAAGGAATCCAAGCAACTAAGTGAAACCCACTTTGACAAGATAAACAAAAAAATACTAATAGAAATTCATATCAACCTTACGCAATTATCCCGACAAGTGATGACAATGAAATACGAAGTTTCCCTACTGTAACAGCAGCAAAAATGATAACAAGAAATAAAATAAAAAAACAAGGCAAGAGTGAGAAAAAGAACATGAGGGAAAGAAAAGAAGGAAGAAAGAAAAAAAAACTTAATAGGAAAGAGGAGAAAAGAATTCAATTAATTTTAAAAAGAAAATAACCATACTTAACGAAGTAGTAACAAAAATATTTCCTTATCGTATACGCAAAGACTTGAACACAGATTCAGAAGGTGTACAAAAGTCTAACCATTAACCAGCAAACTCATTCTTGAAACAAATTAACGCAAAAAAAAAAAATTAAGTCAAGAGTTCAAGCATAATGGTTAAACCAAAATAAACAATAAAATTCAAGAAGGAAGACTTGAACCTTCAATCTCAAACATACAAGTAGAGCACTTAGCCACAAATACAGAGACTTAATTATTAACAAAATTTATCAAACAAATATTCAAAATTTGTGGAGTTACAAAATCACACTTAAAAATCTTCATACTGATATTAGTTATTTTATCGATTTAAGAGATAGATACTATCATATCATAAAATTTTATTAACACCAAGTCAAAAAGAGCTCGTTGATTTAGTGTTGATAGGCATACAGTTGGAATAACCGATACAGTCGTCTATCGTATTTGGTCTATTAAAGAACACCTTGGCGTGTCCAATTTGGATCCCCCAAGGGAAATATCAATTGGATTTAAATGACCCACACGGTTGAAGTCATTGGTTCGAATTCGACCCTTTTAGTTCGCAAGACTACCAAAGAGCTAAATTGTGGACATGTGTTTCGTGGTTGTTCATTCGGCAAGGGTTCGTTGTTAGGCATTCCTACAATTAATTTACACATGAAAATATTTGTGATATGAGGCGTTCTCAATCACTATAACTGACTTATCGATTGAAGGTGAAGGCTTATTATCAAGGATCGATTCAAAACTGAAGCCAAAATTAAGTTTAAAGCTAGAATATCGTCATATTGGTTTATTCAGCCTTATTTCATTTCTATTTCTTTTTACAATTATTTCTATTATTTTTTGCTTTAATCAAATTTTATTCCCCCTTTTTAATTTTTGCACAGATCGTCACAGTCGTGGGCACGACAGCTGCTTGGCATGCAAGCTAGTTAAATTGAACATTAATTTTAGTTATCCTAGTCCTTTCGGGATCGACCTTAATCTCAATACTGCTATTTATTTACTGTTTAGAGTAATAATATTTTTTTGGTGGATTTGACACTCATCATTGGCCAGAACTTGAGATTTAATAATAAATTTATTCCCTAATTTTTATCTTTTTTTTTTCACTTTAGCCTTTAAAATTTTTTTATCACTTCAATCCTCAACCTTAGCTTAATACCTATTGTAACCCCTGTTATACACAATTTTTTTTTTAAAAAAAAAACTGTACTATCATTCTATACATCTCTTTTATCCCAGCTCACATTTGTGCTAAAAAAAAATCTTAACAGCCAATCAAATAATGTCATGTGTGAAAAAAAATTATGTTTAAAAAAATGTGAAAATTCCTTAAAAAAAATCATAGAAACATAAATTTTTTAAAAATATATAAAATTTCAAAAAATAAAATAAAATTTGAGACTTTTTTAAATTATTGTGTTTTGAAATTAAAAAACATAAAATTATTAAAAAAAATACATGTGCAAAATGCACCTAGACATTCATTGAGAATTTGAAGATTGCATGTACAGAATCTACTAGTCAACTAATTATTAATAATTATTTTTGTCACTTATGAAAAGTTACTAAATAGTCACCCAACTATTCATTTGTCTTTTTTGGTCACCAGTTGACTAACGATGGTAGCTTTTTGTAACACCCCTCACCTATATTCAACGCCGGAATAGGGTTACGGAGTATTACCAGACATATAACACATTTAAACATACTTTTCTCATACATTTAATCAATACATGTAATCATCATTCAATCTCAATCACTTTGTCCCTAATACGAGCCTACGAGGCCCTAAACATGCATTGGGAGTGGTTCGGGACTAAATAGATAATTCGGGAAATTTTTCAACACTTATAAAATTTTTCTCTAAAACAGGGGACACACGCCCGTGTGACCAGCCCGTGTGGACATTCGAAATGAAAGCACATGGCCGTATCCCAGCCCGTGTCCAACCCTGTGTCTAAACAAGTGAGGTTACTGACTTGGGCCACACGGCCAACAACACACCAGAGTGTCTAGCCCGTGTGCCCTTAGAAGTGGCCACACACGCCCATGTGCTAGGCCGTGTGAGGGGGGTATACTGACTTGTGCCACACGGCCGATCACACGCCCGTGTGTGAGACCTTGTGGAGTATACTGACTTCATTTCAATTTCAACACCAGGGGACACACGACAGTGTAATTTGACCGTGTGCCACACACGGCTGAGACACACACCCGTGTCTCTACCCGTGTAGACAAAAATAGGCTATTTGCAAAGCCATTTTGCCACCATTTTTTACATACCTGCTCAAGCATAATTTGCAACATTTTATAACTCAATAGGTGGCTAATCCATAACATTTTATACACATATTTGAATACTTGTACGCAACCAAAGCATTAACCAGGTTAAGGCAAAGTAAATGGCTTTATCTTATACCACAACATATACCAAAATCACTAGCTCAAGTAACCATAACTATCATCTTTATAACTAGCCTATACATGCCATATTTACATATATCCATGAGTTCAAAGGTATCAATCGGCAACTGGATAGTGTGATGCATATCTCTAATTTTATCCTAATCGAGCAAGCTATCGAACCTCTATAAAACACAAAAAAGAAACAGAGTAAGTTTTATAGCTTAGTAAGCCTGTATAATTCAGAATTAAAGTTACCATTTATACATAATCAAGACAATAAATAAGGTATACTCAACTCAATTACCAAATGCCTAAACACAAGCATTTATCAACAAGGTAGTCACATAACTGCATGTAATCATCCATTCTATCAATTTAATACTCAATACATTGTATCATATCAAATTCATATATCACGTACATCATTTGTAACATTTCACTCTCAATCATATAAACAATAATCCATTCGTATAAACACATAGCTTTTTCACATAACCAATAACAGAATATATGCCCATTGAACCTATTAGAATATCGAGGGATACTCGGGTGATATAAATTACGTATAAATCAGTAATCTGTCAATTCATTATCATTTCTGCTCTTTCGAGCTATGATCAGTAAGCACTTCCTAAGCTGATGGATAGTAAGCTCTATTGAGTTGAAACGGTAAGCTCTGACGAGCTGAAAACAGTAAGTTCTTATGAGTTGATATATCAGTAAGCTCATACGAGCTGTGGTGAGTCCGCAACACATACAGAATCTCGACCAAAACGGTAACCCTAGTGACATGTCACTCGTATCCTACGACTTTCTACGGTTTAAACGGGACTCGGTATTCGATAATTCTCATCGATTAGTCATTCGAACTCAATAATACCATTTACTCAATTATGTTTTCATTTCAAATAATTTACAAGTATTTAAAAATTCGATTCTAATTATACAAACTTACCTTGAGTTGCTCGGATGGAAATTATCAACTATTCGTCCACTTTTCCTTTTCCCCGATCTAATCCCGATCTCGACTTATCTTGATCTATATTTTATCAAATTTAGCACATTCAGCATTCGGTCTATTCAATTTAGCCTATAATTTATAATTTGGAATATTTACACATTTGCCCCTAATGTTTCACATTTTTACAATTTAGTCCTTATAACATAAAATTGCCAATTCATGTAATTTAGTACAAACCCATGCTTAGCCAAATTTAGTATATGTTACTAGCAGCTCATATTTTTAATTTATTCCCACTTTTAACAACCATATTTCACATTTCCTCAATTTAATCCCTTTTTGACATTTTTGTCAAAAATCAATTTACAAAAGCTATTAATCTAACATTAAACCTTCCAAATCTATCATAAATCATCAAAGTACTCAAGTATTCAACAATGGAAACATGATAAATCTTTAACTGTTCTGAAATCTAGGGTACGGGCTAGCTAGAATACGAAGCAACGATCTCAAAAACATAGAAATCATTAAAAACGAATCAAAAATACGTACCTAATTGATAAAATTGAGATTGCCAAAACCTAGCCCCTTTTTTTTTCAAAGAGCCGGTTTTGTATTCTCTTTTGAAGAAGATGAATACAAATTATGTATTTTGTTTTCATTTAATTGTCATATTTAATTATCAATTACCATAATAACCTTAGTATTAAAACATTAAATTCACCTAACACATGTCCAATAATGTCCACTAACATTATAAATGGACTTCTTACAACATAAGGGCCTCCAGTATTAAATTCATAGGCATTTGATACTTTTAACTAATAGAACAACACTTTTACACTTTACGTGATTTAGTCTTTTTTATCAAATTAATCAACCAATTGGTAAAATTTCTAAACGAAAATTTCACACAAACATATTATCATGCCACAGACATTAAAATAATAATAAAATAATTATTTTGACTTTAGATTTGTGGTCTCGAAACCACTATTTTGATTTAACTGAAAAAGGGCTGTTACAACTCTCCCCCCTTAGGGATTTTCGTCCCCGAAAATCTTACCAATGAATAGGTTAGGGTACTGTTTTTGTATAGCTTCCTCGGGTTCCCACGTAGCTTCCTCGATCCTGTGTTTATACCAAAGAACCTTCACTAGGGCTATGCGTTTATTTCTCAATTCTTTGATTTCACGAGCTGAAAACCTAATCGGTTCTTCGCTATACGTCAAATCAGTCTGTATCTCAACATCTACCAGAGAAATCACATGTGATGGATCAGATTTGTATCGACATAGCATAGAAACGTGAAAGACATTATGAATCTTTTCAAGTTTTGATGGTAAAGCTAGTCGATACGTTACAGGCCCTATTCTTTCGACGATCTCATACGGTCCGATAAATTGCGGGCTCAACTTTCCTTTACGGATGAATCGAAAAACCTTTTTCCATGGTGACACCTTTAGAAACACTTGGCCCCTGACTTGAAACTCAATTTCTTTACATTTCAAATCCGCATATGATTTCTGTCGATCTGAAGCTGCTTTTAAACTGTCGCAAATCGTTTTCACTTTTTCTTCAGTTTCTCTGATCAATTCAACCTCGTAAATCTTTTTCTCACTTAGTTCAGTCCAGTATAACAGAGTTCGACATTTGCGACCATATAAAGCTTCGTACGGTGCCATATTTATACTCATCTAAAAACTGTTGTTATACGAACTAATCAACGGTAAGTATTTTTCCCAACTGCCCTCAAACTCTAAAATACAACATCTCAACATGTCTTTGAGAATCTGAATAACTCTCTCGATTTGACTGTCAGTTTGACGATGAAAAGTAGTACTGAAATTCAACTGTGTTCCCAGAGCTTCATGCCGTTTCTTTCAAAATCGCGACGTAAATCTCGGATCTCTATCAGAAATAGTAGATAGTGGCATGCTGTGCAATCGAACAATCTCAAAAATGTACAATTTAGCTAGTCTATCAAGTGAGTAATCTGTACGTTCAGGTATGAAATGAGCAGATTTCGTTAGTCGATCAACGACAGCCCAAATAGCTTCTTTCTTTTCTGGAGTTAGAGGCAATACCGACACAAAATCCATTGTAACTCTATCCCATTTCCACTCGGGAATCATCATAGGCTGCAGTAAACCCAATGGTACTTGATGTTTAGCTTTGGCTTGCTGACAAATCAAACATTTAGAAACAAACTCTGAGATAGCTCGTTTCATGCCTTGCCACCAATAAAACTGCTTCAAATCGTTGTACATTTTGGTACTCCCCGGATGAACAAATAAGCAACTATTGTGCACTTCATGCAAAATCTTCTGAATGAGTTCTGAATTTCTTAGTATGCAAATTCTATTCCGGAACCTTAAACAATCATTGGCTCCAATCTGAAACTCTGAATTAGGGATAGTCTCACATTGAATTCATTTAAATTACAATTCACGATTATTTTTTTGAGATTCACAGATTTGTTGAAGAAATACCGGTTTAGCTTTTAATTCATCTAAAATAGACCCATCATCACAAATCATCAACTGGGTATTCATTGCTCGTAATGCAAACAAATATTTTTAGCTCAGAGCATCAACAACAACATTAGCTTTTCCCGGGTGATAATCATCACAAATTCATAATCTTTCAATAACTCAAGCCATCTTCGTTGTCGCAGATTCAAATCTTTCTGTGACATTAGATATTTTAAGCTTTTGTGATCCGTATAAATGTGGCATTTTTCACTGTATAAGTAGTGTCGGCAAATTTTCAATGCGAACACAATTGCAGCCAACTCTAAGTTGTGCGTCAGATAGTTCTTTTCATTCGGTTTCAATTGTCTAAAAACATAAGCTATAACTTTTCCTTCTTGAATCAAAACACATCCCAGACCGTTTAATGACACGTTACTATAAATCACAAGCTCTTTCCCCGATTCAGGTTGAACTAGAACTGGTGCTTCAGTTAACATTACTTTCAACTGTTCGAGACTCTACTGACATTTTTTTGACCATTCGAATTTCACATCTTTCTAAAGCAGTCGTGCCATCGGTGTCGCAATCATCGAAAATCCTTTTACAAATCTTCGGTAATAGCTCGCTAAGCCTTAAAAACTACGGAATTTAGACATATTTATCGGAGTTTCCAGTTAACAATAGCAGAAGTCTTACTCGGGTCAACTCTAATACCTTCAACTGAAATAATATGCCCTAGAAATCCAACCTCTCGGAGCCAAAACTCACATTTGTTGAACTTTGCAAATAATTGATTATCACGTAGATTTTATAACACAATTCTCAAGTGCTCAGTATGTTCAGATTAATCTCGCGAATAGATCAGAATGTCGTCAATGAACACAACAACAAATCTATCTAAATACGGTCTAAATATCTGATTCATCAAATCCATAAAAATGGCAGGAGCATTAGTTAATCCCAAAGGCATAGCAAGGAATTCATAATGTCCATACCTCGTTCTGAACGCGGTTTTTGGCATTTCCGACTCTTTAACTCGCAACTAATAATAACCCGATCTTAAATCAATCTTTGAAAATATTGTAGCCCCTTTTCAACTGATCAAATAAATCATCAATCCATGGTAGAGGGTATTTTTTCTTTATAGTCACTTTATTCAGCTGTCTGTAATCGATACACATTCTCATCGTGCCGTCTTTCTTCTTTACAAACAATACCGATGCACCCTAGGGCGAATAACTCGGTCGTACAAAACCTCTGTCTGTCAATTCTTGCAACTGAGCTTTCAACTCTTTTAATTCTATTGGAGCCATTCTGTACGGAGCTATCGATATCAGTGTTATTCTCGGTACTAATTCAATACCAAATCCAACCTCTTTGATCAGTGGCAAACCTGGTAATTCTTCTGGAAATACATCCGAAAACTCACAAACAACAAGTACATGTTCAACCTTCGATTCAGACACCTTTGTATCCAGTACGTATGCAAGATATGCATCATAGCCCTTTTTCATACATTTTTGAGCTAACATAAACGATATCACAGTAGGCAATTCACTCGAATCATTAGACGCAACCCAAAGAATTTCACCGTTCTAACATTTCAATTCGATAATCTTTCTTTTACAATTCACAACTGCATCATGCATAGTCAGCCAGTCCATACCCAGAATCATATCAAACCCATCGAACGGTAGAAGCATCAAGTCAGTCGAAAAACAGTAACCCCGAGCCATCAAAGGACAATTCTTACAAATTTTATCAATTAAAACAGACTTGCCTAAGGGGTTCGATACTTTAATTACAAACTCTATAGACTCGACATGTAAACTCTTTTTAAACACTAAATTCATACAGATATATGAATGGGTTGATCCAGGATCTATCAACACAATTATATCAGTATCGAAAAGAGAAAAGTACTAGTAATAACGTCTGGCGATGATGCCTCCTCCGGTGCATGGATAACATAAGCTCAGGCAGGTACTCGTGCCTCAGATCTCACAGCAGAATATCTCGTAGCACCTCGGTTACCACTCGTCTTTCCAGTGTTTCGGGGTGGTCTACCTCTAGTAGCAGTATTACTTACTTTCGCCGTTTGATCTCTTTCATCTATAGACTTTTCTGGAGAGTCCTGGAGATATTGATCAAGAGATCCACATCTAAAACAAGCTCCGCTCATTGTTCTACATTCACCATAATATCACTTATTGCAGTGCTTACATTCAGGTCTAACATTTCTAACACTACCCACACTGGTAACAGATGTCATCTGAGGTTTGAAGCTGAAATGTCTCGCATCTCTATCTTTGATCGAAATCCCCACAGAAGCAGTAGAAGAAAAGATGATATTCTCTAGACTTCTTTGATGCTGACTGATGTGATTTTCCTGCAAATCTCTTTCTAAAGTCTCTAACCTCATAATCGGCTTTCCTTTTCTCTTTGCTAAGCTCTTCAGCTTTGCAAGCTCTGCCAACTAGAACGACAAACTTTTTGAGCTCAAGAATCCCAACTAACAGTCTAATTTCTTCATTTAATCCATCTTCAAACCTTTTACACATTATAGCCTCGAAAGAAACACATTCATGAGCATATTTGCTGAGTCTTACACACTCTCTTTTATATTATGTTACCGACATACGGCCCTGTTTCAGTTCAAGAAATTTCTTTCATTTCTGATCAATGAACTGTTGGCTGATGTATTTCTTTCTAAATTTAACTTGAAAGAATTCCTAAGTAACTCTTTCTGACGGAACTACGGATATAAAGGTATTCCACCACTGATATGCAGTGTCTCTCAATAGTGATACAACACACTTTAAACATTCTTCTGGTGTGCAAGAAAGTTCATCAAATACCCAAATCGTGTTCTCAAGCCAAAACTCGGCTCTCTCAGGGTCATCACTAACAGTGGCTCTGAATTCCTCAGCCTCGTATTTTCGTATCTTATCAACAGGTGGTTTATTCAATCACACGGACGAGGCCCTAAACATGTATTGGGAGTGGTTCGGGACTAAACCAATCACAGGAAATTTTTCAACACTTATAAAATTTTATCTAAAACAGGGGACACACGTCCATGTGACCAGGCCGTGTATCTCACATGGCCACCAGACACGCCCGTGTCACAGGCCGTGTGGACATTCGAAATGGGAGCACATGGTCGTGTCCTAACTCGTGTCCTACCCTGTGTCCAAACAAGTGAGGTTACTGACTTAGGTCACATGACCAACCACACGCCTCTGTGTCTAGCCCGTGTGCCCTTAGAAGTGGCCACACACGCCCGTGTGCCAGGTAATGTGTTAGGCCGTGTCAAACCTGTAGGGTATACTGACTTTATCAACAAGGCCAAGTCACACGCCCGTGTGCTAGGTTGTGTGTCAATTAGGTGTATACTTGTAATGGCCTAAATTCAAGGTTATCGGAATAATGGTTTTGCAACCATAAATCCGATTTAAATAGAAATTTATTTCAATATATTTGCATGAATATTTACATGATAGGAAATATTTTTATAAATATTTATAAAATGTTAGTAATGTGGTATTAAATTTTCATTAGAAAATTTTATCGTTTGGGTAGGAAATTAAATGAAAAGGACTAGATTGAAATGAAAGTAAAAGTTAAATTATAGATTAAAAGAAATTATGAAGGACCAAAATGGCAATTGTACCATTTTGTAAAGTTGAGGCGGTTTAAGTATGAAAATATGAGATTTTTTCTAGTATATTATTATATTATTATATTATTATATTATTATATATACAAACAAACTAAAGGAAAAGGAGTTAGAAACAGAAAAGAAACAGAGAGTAAAGATGAAACAGAGAAAGAAAAAGAGAAAAGAAAGAAGAAAAAGGAAAAATAGAAAGTTTGAAGCTTGGAGTTTAATTTGGTAAGTTAATTTAGTCCTTTTCTTTTAATTTTGATGCTTTATAAGTTTTAGAACAAAGTTTTGATGAATTTAAGTTGAAGTTTTTGAAGTTTTAGAGTTTTTGAATATAGCATATGATGAATAAAATGATGAATTACTGGTTTAATTGAAAGAATTTGAAGTTAGAATTGGATAAAAGACTTAATTGTAAAACAAGCTATAAGAAAACAGTTTTGGGACAGCAGCAGTAGAGTAAGTTTGAAAATTCACCAAAATTCGTAGAAGTGGAATTAGAAGTTGAGTGAGATATGAAATTAAAGCTTATTGAGTCTATTTTCATATGAAAGAAACAAGGAAAGAAAAGAAGTTCTTTATTTTGAGATATTTAGATTTTTGTAAGATTGGTTCAGAATGAATTCGGGTTCCCCTGTTTTAACTTTAGAAAATCATCAAAAATTGGATAAAAATAATTAGGGGCTTAAATTTATTTAGAATTCTTAATGATTCTATTTTCAATAGAAATAAATGGGAACATCATCCGAATCCTGTATGAAGAGATAATTAATTTTTAGTGAAGAAGGGTCAGAACTGTCAAATAGCAAAACAGGGGTAACTTTAAAGAATAAACTGTACTTATTGGCTAAACCAAAAATTCTAAAAATTTTATGGGAAGAAGATATATGAGTCTAGTTTCAGGGAAAATTAACGGATCTAAATTTGAAGTTATGTATCTCAAGATAAAAATAATTTAGTAACTATGACTCAGGTAGACAGTTTTGAATGAACTAAAAATAATAATAGAATTATCGAAAATGCTACATGTGAACATGAAATGTATTGAATTGATGATTTAATTTATTTATTTAGATTTAGAAAACTCAAATACGAAGCTAGATCGAGGAAAGGAAAAAGTCCCGGATTAGTAGATTTTGTGTATGAACGAGTATCGAGGTAAGTTCATGTAACTTGAATTATATTCTTAAATGTTTGAAATATATGTTATTGATGTGAATATAATTTGAATGCCCATTGTATGAAGATTGATGATACATTAATATATTTGATAAAAAGGGAAAGAAATCCCAGTTGAATGAAAGGAAAATTCGATGGATCTCTGAAAAGGAATTAACGGTAAAAAGGATCTAGCCCAGACGGGTGATCCTATCTTGATATAGCCCTCCCGAAGAATATGTGGAAAATGGATTTAGCCCGGACGGGTAATCCGAATTAGAGTCCGAATTTAGCCTGGACTGGTAATTCAGATCCAAGCTCATTAGAGTAATTGTCGTTGCAGGGGGTTTAGCCTGGACTGGTAATCCCGACAATACTCTATGAGTTTATATTACAGGGGATTTAGCTTGGACTGGTAATCCCGCTGTAAAGATGAGGTTCGCGGGAGTCTGCTCTCTGAAATGGAAATGTGCGCACATGAATATGAATTGACGGACCCGAATTTGTACACTAAAGTGTACCTCTAAAAATCCATCGAAATTCCGAGTAATTCAATGGGATAAATATAAAAAAAAATATGGAAATCATGGTATTGATGAGCTCATCAATCATAATATATATTATTGATATATGAAAATTATTGGACTGACTTGAATGTTGAGTTTGTAAATGTTAGGATAATAATGCATTGAATGGGTATATGAATGTTTATCGCTTGTATTGTAAATATTAGGTAAGTATAATTCTTTTTACATGGGCTTACTAAGCACAAAGTACTTACCCTATTTCCTTTTTCCCTGTTTTGTAGTGTTAAGAGCTCGGAGGTCGGATCGGTGGGAGACTCATCACACTATCAACCCCAGTATTTCGGTATTTAAAGAAACTTTAGTTTGGACATGAATGGCATGTATAAGCTAATAAAATAAATGTTAATATGAAATGAATGTAAGGTCAGCCATTGGTATGGCTTATGTGTTAAAGTTATCTTATAAATATGCATGAATTATTTTGAAAATATGTTGAATTGGAATGGTCTCAGTTTTTTAAAAAAAAAATCGCAAATTCTGGTAATGCCTCGTACCTTATTCTGACAACGAATACAGGTAGGGGGTGTTACAATACTGACTTGTGCCACACGGCCGATCACACGCTCGTGTGTGAAACCGTGTGGAGTATACTGACTTCATTTCAATTTCAACACCAGGGGACACACGGTCGTGTAATTTGACCGTGTCTCACACACAACTGAGACACACACCTGTGTCTCTGCCCGTGTGGACAAGAATAGGCTATTTGCAAAGCCATGTTGCCACCATATTTTTACATACCTACTCAAGCATAATTTACAACATTTTATAACTCAATAGGCAGCTAATCCATAACATTTCATACACATATTTCACTACTTATACGCAACCAAAGCATTATACCAAGTTAAGCCAAATCAAATGGCTTTATCTTATACCACAACATGTACCAAAATCACTGGCCTAAGTAACCATAACTATCATCTTTATAACTAGCCTATACATGCCATATTTACATATATCCATGAGTTCAAAGGTACCAATCGACAACTGGATAGTGTGATGCATATCTCCAACTTTTTCCGAATCGAGTAAGCTATCAAACCTCTATAAAACACAAAAAAGAAACAGAGTAAGCTTTATAGCTTAGTAAGCTCGTATAATTTAGAATTGAACTTACCATTTATACATAATCAAGATAATAAATAAGGTATACTCAACTCAATTACCAAATGCCTAAACACAAGCATTCATCAACAAGTTAGTCACATAAGTGCATGTAATCATCCATTCTATCAATTTAATACTCAATACATTGTATCATATCAAATTCATATATCACATACATCATTTGTAACATTTCACTCTCAATCATATAAACAATAATCCATTCGTATAAACACATAGCTTTTTCACATAACCAATAACAGAATATATGCCCATTGAATCTATTAGAATATCGAGGGATACTCGGGTGATATAAATTACGTATAAATCAGTAATCTGTCAATTCATTATCATTTCTGCTCTTTCGAGCTATGATCAGTAAGCTCCTCCTAAGCTGATGGATAGTAAGCTCTATTGAGTTGAAACGGTAAGCTCTGACAAGCTGAAAACAATAAGTTCTTATGAGTTGATATATCAGTAAGCTCATACGAGCTGTGGTGAGTCCGCAACACATACAGAATCTCAACCAAAACGGTAACCCTAGTGACATGTCACTCGTATCCTACGACTTTCTACAGTTTAAACGGGACTCGGTATTCGATAATTCTCATCAATTAGGCATTCGAACTCAGTAATACCATTTACTCAATTATGCTTTCATTTCAAATAATTTACAAGTATTTAAAAATTTGATTCTAAATACAAACTTACCTTGAGTTACTCGGATGGAAATTATCAACTATTCGTCCACTTTTCCTTTTCCTTGATCTAATCCCGATCTCGACTTATCTTGATCTAAAATTTATCAAATTTAGCACATTCAGCATTCGGTCTATTCAATTTATCCTATAATTTATAATGAGAAAAATTTACACATTTGCCCCTAATGTTTCACATTTTTACAATTTAGTCCTTATAACATAAAATTGCCAATTCATGTAATTTAGTACAAACCCATGCTTAGCAAAATTTAGTATATGTTACTAGCAGCTCATATTTTTAATTTATTCCCACTTTTAACCACCACATTTCACATTTTCTCAATTTAATCCCTTTTTGACATTTTTGTCAAAAATCACTTTACAAAAGCTATTAATCTAACATTAAACCTTCCAAATATATCATAAATCATCAAAGTACTCAAGTATTCAACAATGGAAACATGATAAATCTTTAAATGTTCTGAAATCTAGGGTACGGGCTAGCTAGAATACGAAGCAACGATCTCAAAAACATAGAAATCATTAAAAACGAATCAGAAACACATACCTAATTGATAGAATTGAGATTGCCAAACCCTAGCCCCTTTGTTTTCAAAGAGTCGGTTTGTATTCTCTTTTGAAAAAGATGAATACAAATTATGTATTTTGTTTTCATTTGATTGCCATAATTAATTATCAATTACCATAATAACCTTAGTAATAAAACATTAAATTCACCTAACACATGTCCAATAATGTCCACTAACATTATAAATGGACTTACTACAACATAAGGGCCTCCACTATTAAATTCATAGGCATTTGATACTTTTAACTAATAGAACAACACTTTTACACTTTACGCGATTTAGTTTTTTTTATTAAATTAACCAACCAATCGGTAAAATTTCTAAACGAAAATTTCACACAAACATATTTTCATGCAACAGACATTAAAATAATAATAAAATTATTATTTCAACTTTGGATCTGTGGTCCCAAAACCACTGTTCTGATTTGACTAAAAATGGCCTGTTACACTTTTAAAATTGGCATTGTAACACCTTAAACCCAGCCTAGACGTCCAGACCAAGTTCGGGAATCACATCATGCATTTCATGAATCACAAAAGCATTAAGCAATCAAAATAAACCAGTAATCAGATAACATTCAACACAATAGCAAATTAAACACATAGATCTCCTAATTTCATAACATCATAAAGCAAATACTCCTACTAGCAGTAACTATGCTAAGGACATCGTTTAACAACGGGCCGAGCTTTCACGAAATTGACCCGATCAAGTTTGATTACCACCTGAAATTCAAATAGTAACAGAGTGAGTTATGAAGTCAGTGCATCAAAATAAATGTATACAACATTGGTAACTTATAGAGGATTTTCCAGTTCAGAGATTCGGTTCAACACAGAGACATTTTCGTTCTAAGTCCAGAGCAGAGGCTTTACATATATACATTATTCCAGTTCAGAAATAATTCAGATAAGATTCAAATACAATGTCCCTATTTCCATCCGCTACACACCAACTTCAACCATCCCAATACAACACTATGGACAATCAATGCGCATCCATCCCTGTACACCTTAACAGTGTCCAATGACACTTTCACAGAAACGTAGCTTAGCTGCTAGTTCAATAAGCGAAAAGTGCCCAAACCAGATTAACATTTATTGTGGCATAGCCACGATTTCAATACAGACTCTCGTCATCTTCCCAATCTCACACCACCTGATAATGCAGAATACAGTAGTCCATATAACATGTTCAGTTATACTAATACATTATATAACTAATACAGCAGTTTAATAACAGAATAATATCACAGTGCACTTTCAAGTATGGGACACGTAGTTCAATGTCATGTAAGCGAATTCAGTCATTCATGTATCAAGAAAGTTAATACCAACATGGAGCAACCACCTCAGCCCAAAATAGTTCTTGGGCCCAACATAATTGCCACATGGACTGGGCACACACCCATGTGCTTTGGCTGTGTGGATTTTAAAAGCAAACAGTGAGTCACACGGCCTGGGCACACGCTCGTGTCCCTGGCCGTGTGGTTTTTATACCATGAACAGTGAGTTACATGACCTGGGCACATGCCCATGTCCCTGGCCGTGTAAATATTGCACTAGAATGGCGCCACACGGCCTAATCCCACGCCCGTGTGGTCGCCCGTGTGGCCTTAATTTAGTAAATAGTGAGTTACACGGCCGTTCGCACTGCCTGCCACATGCCCATGTGACGCACGCGGCCTAACCACACGTCCGTGTGCCTAGCCGTGTGTCGTTGACAACCTCCATTATTGGTGATACGAAACTTGAAAACCAGAGTTTCCGGTACACACCTGTTCTGGTTTGATGGAGAAACGATACGGAGACTACCCAGAACCTAACTATCCATTCCACAAACAATTGCATCATCAATTTCAACGTTTAGTAGAAACCACTTGTCGTTAACATACGTCGAAAGGTTCGACACCATTCTAAACCAATTCGCACTCTTACCTCATACGACACAAGAGGAATCAGCCTCACACGACGGATTACTATCTTTGGCAACACCCTTGCCTAAACAAAGTAGTAAATCAAGCATTTAACATTAAGTTAACTAAACGGCAAAGTCCCGTTTTGATAGAAAATGATAACCGAGTGAAAAGTATAATGATAGAAATTACAACGAACTTACATTGAATTGGTCTCACACAACTAAACTTTACTACTCCACGAAATCGATTGCAAAAAGAAAAGAAAAGAAAAGGGAAAAGTTTTATAAGAAGAAGTAAAATTTAAAAAAAAAATAGAAACAAAAGAAAAAGAATGATAACTTTTTCTTTAGACTACTTAAACTAACCACCCCTTTTTTGAAATTTGAAAAAAAAAATACATTTCTAATGCGTACGATGAAATTTGAACTAAGAACCAAACAGAATACAAACAGATGCTTAACCAATGAACTAGTAGGCTCATTCTTGTTACCCCTTCACAAAGAATAGAACTTAAACGGGTAATGCATGTTTATGGGTTGACTCTAAAACAACAAAACTTTTAATGATACAACTCGAACTCTAGACTTTAAATTCAATATCAGAACACAGAACCACATATAAAGAATTTTAATTACTGCAGATTTTCACAAACAAGTTCTTAAGATTTTGGGGCGTTACAGGCATACTAGTAAATTTAACCCTCAACATGTACTTATTATGTAATTTAGTAATTTTTGTAGATTTGTTTGTCTTTTTTTACCCTTTCATCTAAAAAGCTAAAAAAAATATCAGCTAAATTTGATTGAAAATATCCAGAATCCAGAACACCCAAAAATCCGACATTAATTTTATTTGGTCATTTTTGTAGTTTTGCTTGTATTTTTTTGCTTTAATCAAATTTGATTTCCCTTTTTATTTTTGCACAGATCATTACACGTCGTGAGCATGACAACTACCTAATTAAATTGAACATTAATTTTAGATATCCTAGTCCTTTTGGGATCAACCTCAATCTTTATACTGCTTTTTATTTATTGTTTAGGGAGAAGAATATTATTTTTTTATGGATTCAACACTCATCATAAGTCATAACTTAGGATTTAATAATAAATTTATTCCCTAATGTTTATCTCTTTTTGTCACTTTAGCCTTTGAACTTTTTTATCACTTCAATCCTCAACCTTAGCTTAACACCTATTGTGGTCCCTACTCTACACAATTTTTTTTTTAAACTGTACTATCATTCTATACCTCTTTTATCCCTTCACATTTTTGTTAAACAAATCTTAACAACCAATCAAATAATGTTATATGTTAAAAAATTTATAAGTTTAAAAAGATAAAAATTTTAAAAAATAAAAAATGAGACAAACCCCTAAAGATTTTATAAAAAAAAATCACAAAAACTTCAAATTTTTTAAAAATATATAAAATTTCAATCAATAAAATAAAATTTGAGACTTTTATAAATTATTACTTTTTGAAATTAACAAAACATAAAATTATTAAAAAGTGCATGTGCAAAATACACCTAGACATTCATTGAGAATTTATTTGAAGATTGTATGTACAGAATCTACCTATCCACCTAATTATTAATAATTTTTTTTGTCACCTAATTATGAAATGATACAAAATGGTCACTCAACTGTTAATAAATATTTTTTTAATCATTTAACTATAAAAAGTTACAAATTAGTCACCCAGCTACTCAATTTTGTATTTTTTGGTCACCAGTTCGCTAACGTTGGTAGCTTTTAAAATTGGCATACTAACAATTTGGTCATTTTTATAGCTTTGCTTGTCTTTTTTACCCTTTCACCTAAAAAGCTAAGGAAACAAATTTATTAGCTAAATTTGATTGAAAACATACAAAATACCAAAACACCCAAAAATTCAAGATAATAATTGTCATCTTTTCTTGTTCTTTTAAAATTAACTCTCAATGTCACGAAGAAAAATAAAACAGCAAAAAAAAAAAGACCAAAATACACATTGTGCAAATATTAAGGGTTATTTTTTAAAATTAGGATTAAATTGACATAATTTATAAATATTGAGTGTTAAAGTTGCTATTATACCATTTTTAAAATTGTCACAAGACAAAATTGAATAGTTGAGTAGCCATTTTTGTAACTTTTCATAGTTGAGCGGTCGGAAAAAAATTTACTAATAGTTAGTTAACTACTAATGTAGTTTACCCAAAATTTTAACACGTTATTAATTCATTTTAAATAGATTTTTATATGTTTTTTTGCATTTTATTTTGTCATGTTAAATTTTTATTCATACTATGTTAATGCTCAGTCTTATATACTTAAACTCAAGGTTCAAGTCTCACTATGTGCAATTATCAATTTTAATTTCTTTACTCAAACATGTATTTGTAAAGTAAACATGTATTTGTAAAGTTTAAAAAGAAAATATAATGGAGAATAATAATACCTAAATTCCTGTTGATGAATGGGGTCATATCAGAGTGGTATAAATTCAATGGTGTGACAATATACAAAAAATAGAGAAGCAATGAAGACTTTAGTTTTTGTTTACAAACTAAAAATGACAAAATTTCATTTTTCAGTTGATAAGCATATTATGGATGGCCAATGGTCTTTCTCATTCTGATATTTGACATAAGCTTTGAGGTCTTCTTTCTATCAACCAAACTTTTTTTTTTAAAATTTAATTGGGTATTTGAATTGTCAAAATACATAAAAAAAATTATTTTCATTAACTATTAAAATTAATGGCCCCATTTTTTTATTCAGTTAAAGCTATTATGTATTACAATACGCATGTGGCGAAAAATAATAAAAATTTAAATTTAAAATTTATTAAAAATAGAAAAAAATAAAAAATTGCAATGAATTTATAAAAAATTGTTACTTTTTTAAAAAATAATAAAAATATAAAATTGTAAAAAAATATTATAAAAAATTATAAAATCAAATAGAAGAAACAGTTATATCAATCAATAAATTGGTAAAAGCTGATGAAGTTTTTTACACCGGAAATACTGTGGAAGTTGCTTATGTGGGGAGGTTACATACATACATACATACATGCATGCATAAATACATATTCACTATAAATCATTACAAACATATGAAATCAAATAATTTTTGGATACCCACGTATAGTACACAGCATTACAAACATTAACAAGGAAGCAGCACAAAGAATCAAATGGTGCATGTTATGGTGTGACAAAATGCAGCAATAGCTACAAGGACACCACTTTTTTTCTAATATTTTAACGTTTGGGTAGAAATTGATTTGATAAACAAAGTTAACAAGAAAAGATTGAATGTAAGTAGGAGGAGAAAGGTAAGTAAAACCAAGAAAACATTAGGTTGATTATGACCAGCTTAGGCGTATTGGAAAGACACGATAATGGGATGCGATAATTTTTATAATTTTTTATAAATTTTATATTTCTTTCCATTTTTTATAATTTTATTTTAACATATAAAATTTTCTAATTCTTAATAACTTTTAAATATTTTTTATTGATCATAAAAACCACAATAGAAGGCTTTGTAAAGATCATAAAAACTAAAACAATCCGATCAAGACTCATGAATAATATACCTAATAAATTCTATTTCGCTACATTTGATCAACCTTTTATTTTATTTTAATTTTTGAAATAAAAAACCGTTGCATGCTCCTCAAGATAAATAAATAAAATCCAAATATTCTTTTTTAAGGACAAATATTCTATTATATATATGTATTATATATATTTATTTATAAATTATTTATAATCTATCATATATATGTATAAGCAAAAATTTAGAAAAAAATTTGAACCGACGATAATACTTTTATTTTCTACCATATTACTAAATTGACATTTAAAAATATTTATAATTTAACTGCGAACTATTAGTTATAATTCTATTTAAAAATAAGTTGTGATAATTTTATTAACTCTAAAATAGAGTTATAACTTGAATAAAAGTCTAAACACACTCACTACCAATAAGTCAAAATAATTAATAATTAAGGTTAAAATATTATTTAAAAAATTCAGAACTATTTTCTTTTTTATACGTATTTATCTTCATATTTATTAACATAGAAAAAATAAATTTATAACTTGAATAGAAGTCTAAATAAAGTTAGACCCAAATTCGAGAGATTACATCGACCACTGAAATGGCTTTATAGTGATCGGGGTTTAAAAACGATCAATTTAAAATATTTGTTTATTTTAGAAGAAAACTTAGTCTATTTTCAGAAAACACGTGTAACGCCCCAAAATTTAAGAGTTTAATTGTGAGAAATTGCAGTAATAAATTTCTGTATCTCTGGTTCTGGGTTTAAGGTTTGGAGTTCAAGTGGTATCGTTAAAAGTTTTGTTATTTTTAAAATCAATCCGTAATCATGCGTTACCCAGTTAAGTTCAATTCAATGTGAAACTGTGCCAAAAATGAGCCTGCTGATTCACTAGTTAAGCATCTGTCTGTATTCTGTTCGGTCTTGTGTTTGAGTCCCGAAGGTTTCTAATAAGGAAAATTTTTGTCAAATGCTAGAAATCTGCTTGGCAGTTAGGAAATTAAATAACGATAGCTCCTTCTTCCTTATTTTTTTTTATTTCTTATTTTTCGCCATTTCTATCTTTTTTTCTTCTTTTCATTTTACATTTTGCTAATCGAAGTCGTGGGGAATACAGGAATAACGAAAATTCTATTGTTAGTCGCAGGTCAGAAGGTTATCGGGTAAGTAATTGTCAATGTGCGAGTCTCCGTGATGTTTCTTCGTTTTGTAACTTGCTTTGAATAGTGTATTTTTCTTTTGTGAGTTGCTAGAACTTCTGATTAACGATCGTTTGTTCCCCAGTAGGTGAGAATATTAACAGCAAGGAGCAACACAATGATCCCTGTGATTGTCGCTGAAGTTTCGGTAAGTTTGGGTCACTTGAAGGTTTTGTGTTGAAACTTTTGACATAGACATTAAGTGGGTAATCGGGGAACTCTGTGGATTAAATGGCTAAATTGTGTTACTGAATATTGTTTCAGGATTCAAGGATCTTTTGTGTAGTTGTTACTTCGGAATATCTTTAGGTGCGTATTGGAAACCTTAGTCTTTGCAAATTTTGGTCGCCGAAAATGGTGGCTGTCGACGCCACACAGCTAGGCACACGAGCGTGTGTCCAGGCCGTGTGAGCCACATGGCCGTGTGGCAGGTTGTGTAATTGGTCGTGTAACTCACTGTTTATAGAATTGAGGCTACACGGACGAAGACACGGACGTGTGTCTATGCCGTTTGTGGCCATATTGGTGCAGGGTCCACATGGCTAGGGACACAGGCATGTGCCTTGGCCGTGTAACTCACTGTTTGTGGTACAAAACCACACGGCCAAAGACACGGGCATGTACCCAGGCCGTGTAAGTCACACGGGCAGGGACACGGGGGTGTGTAACTTACTGTTTATGCTTCAGAACCACACGAGCAAAACACATAGGCGTGTGCCCAGGCCGTGTGTCATGTTACTAGGGCTTGAAACATGTTTAGAGGCCTTGAATGTTGTGTAACATCGTTACTGATTTCCACATTGTATGAATGGCTGAATTTGATTGCATGAAAGCTATCTGATCTTTTGAGATTGATGTGTGAACAACATAGTGGTATGTATACTATGTTACTTATTCTGAGGTTGAACTATCTTATCTGTTTGTGAAATAACATAGAATGACTGAATACTCAATATGGGCACTTGTGCTCTGCATTTGCATGGGCTGGGATATTATAAAGAAGGAAGTAATCTGTTCTGAATTAGTGGCTCTGCCACAATACGTATAAATCTGATTCTGGTACTTTGTCGCAATCTTGACTAGTAGCCAAGCTGCATATCTATAAAGTATCAACGAACACTCTAAGGCGTGCAGGGTTGGTTAGGCATCATATGTCCTTAATGGTGTGTTGTGATGGCCGAAAACGGTGTGTAGTGGACGGGGATATGAATGTTACATCTGAATCTGATCTGTATTGTATATAAACTGAAATTGCATATATATATCGGTGCCGCGGGAGCTCGGTCGAGCTATTAGCTTTCTTTAAAATATCTTAGTAAGAGTTTCACTAAACTATAATGGCATGACTTTGGAAGATTATATACTTAACTAAGCTTTGTGTTGAATTTTATGTAGAACATGGTTTGGTATTATTATGTCTTGCATAGTATTTGAGTATTCATAATGTAACTCTCTAAGCTTGGACTGGACGTTTAGGCAAGGTCTAATAAAATCAAGTTTTTTTAATTAAATACTTTAATTAAATAAATATAATTTTTTTTAATATAAATATGATTTTATTTTAAATACGATAATAATTAATCATGTTAAAATTAATTTTTTTATAATTAATAAAAATTAAATGTTTGAGACTAAAACTATATATAAAAGGATAATATCAATATATTGATAATCTAATAGTGTCTATAAAGCATAAATTTGTACATTTTTCACAGCTGAAATTTTTTATAAAAAATTATATATTTTATAATTAAATTAAAAATATTTTATATAAATACTAATTACATCTAGTCAAATTGATTCGATCTAACGCAAATCTCAACTCGATAAATAGTATAATTTATATCTTTTTGAGAAATTAAGATAAATAAAATCAATAAATTAAGAATTAGTATTTTGTATTATTTATGTTTCATATTTTTATATGATATGATATGATGTAATATAATATAATAGTTTTATTAATAATATTTCTATTTGATCTTAAATATAAAACTAACAGACATGTTTTGTGTTCATAAAAAATTATTAATATAAAATAATTATAATTATAATTATAATTACAATTAATATTTATTATAATTTAATTAAACTTTGGATCTATATTAAATTGCATTTATTATTTTAGATTAATTATTGCATAATTAGTATTACAATTATATTAATTAAAAAATAATATTTAGCACTATAAATATGTGCATTAGTAAGTCATTTTTATTCAAATAATATCTAAAGAATTACTGAAAAAATCATATTTTAGCATTATTTAATAGGTTTTGTTTCCATTTCTAAAAAAGGTATGATCTTCGTTATTTTTTAATATGTTTAGTTATTATTATTTGATATTCAATAGTTTTATTATTTTTTATTTTAATAATTCTTACACATTTACGAATGTTGTTTTCCAATGTGTTTTAAAATATTATGTTAAAGGCAATGGTGTATGAAAATAATGATTCTTTGTAAATATTTTTTTTTTATGAAGAAAAGATTAAAAATAACAATACTACATTTTCCCTCTTCTTAGCTAGACCAACTATATCATCATGAATAATTTGCTTGAGTTCTAACGAAGAAGTCTCTATAATATGAAATTTTAACTTATATTCGAATGAAAATTTTATTTTATCTACTAACTTGATATTTTACTATCATTGATCCCTGTAACCTCCCCAACCCGATCTAGATGTTAGACCCGAATTCAGAAGATTATATTAGTCACTAAGATGTCTCAAAAAAAAGAGGACTATGTTTGCTTGTTGAAAAAGTCCCTTTATGGCTTGAAATAAGTCACCGAGCTAGTGGCACAAGAAGTTTGATTCTTTTATGACTTCTCATGATTTCAAAAGAAGTAGCTTTGACAGTTGTATTTATTTTAAGAAGAACAGTGATGGTTCTTTTGTGTATCTACTCATCTATGTTGATGACATGTTGATAGCAACGAAAGATAAATGAGAGATAAGAAAGGTCAAAGCCCAGCTTAGTGAAGAGTTTGAGATGAAGGATTTGGGAGCAGCAAAGATACTTGGTATGGAGATTCTCAAAGATAGAAAAGTAAATAAATTGTACTTAAGTCAGAAAGGGTACATTGAGAAAGTTCTTTACAGTTTCAATATGCAGAGTGCTAAGCCTATTTGTACTCCTTTGGCAGCCCATTTCAGACTTTCATCAGCTTTGTCTCCACAATCAGATGATGACATTGACTACATGTCAAATGTTCCATATTCTAGTCCAATGGGATCTCTTATGTATGCTATGGTTTGTTCACGTCCAGATTTATCATATGCAGTCAGTGCAGTTAGTAGATACATGACGAATCCTGGTAAAGAACATTGGAAAGCAGTTCAGTGGATTTTGAGATACTTACGAGGCACTACTGATGTTTGCTTATAGTTTGGAAGAAATAGAGATGGAGTAATTGGGTATGTTGATGCTAATTTTGCTAGAGACCTTGATAAAAAAAAGATCTCTCATAGGTTATGTCTTTACAATTAGAGGTTGTGCAATTAGTTGGAAAGTCACCTTGCAAACTACTGTCGCTTTGTCTACCATTGACGCTAAGTACATGGCGATTACTAAGGCTTGTAAAGAAGCTATTTGGTTAAAAGGGCTCTTCGATGAACTCAATGAAGACCTTCAAATCAGTATAGTATTTTGTGGCAGTCAAAGTGTCATCTTCCTTACAAAAAATCAAATGTTTCATGAGAGAACAAAACACATTGATGTTCAATATCATTTTGTTCATGATATTATTGCTCGTGGTGATATTGTTGTGAGAAAAATTAGTATTTGTGATAATCCTGCATATATGATGACTAAGTCACTTCCTATAACCAAGTTTGAGCACTGCTTAAACTTTGTTGGTGTTCATTATTGAAGATAAACCCATAAGGGGTTTCATGGATGAGGTGAAGAACTTGTTCGTTGAGAATTCATGTCAAGGTGGAGATTGTTAGAGTTGTGACCCAAATTCTTATTAAAATAAAATAGAAGTGGAAAGATAAGGTATGGTACAAGCTGCACAAGAAGAATTCATATAGAAATTTACTTCCTTTGTTTGATATTGATTTGAATAAGGTGTTTCAACCTTACTGCATTACTTCTATTAGATGTTGATTAGAATAAGTTTTCTAAACCTATAAATAGACACAATTTATACTCAATGTAATCATTCGAGTTCGACATAGTGAATTTTCTTCTCCTCTGCCCGAAATTTTTTTCCCCCGAAAGGGTTTCCACGTAAAATTTGTGTGTTCTATTTTTCTCCCTTTTCTTGCCATTATCAACATTCAATTTTTACATTATTGATTATTTATTACCAATTTAATATTTCTTAACTTGTCAATCAAATATAATTACAGAATCTTTTCAAAAAATATAATTACAAGATAATTTTTTATTACTCTATAATTATTACCCTATAACAACGAGTTTTATAACTTGTCAACCGAATATAATTTTACATACGCAACTGATAATATGACCGAAAATTTGTGGTTGTTTGAGGGTTCAACATGGGTATTTAACATCATATGATAATCATGGTGTACAAATGGCTCAAAATTGCAACCAAATACAATATATCATTATCGATTAATTATTATCGGTTTTATATTTATTAACATGTCAATTAAATATAATTATATGATCTTTTTAGAAAAATATAGTCATATATATCACATATATATTATATATTATAAAAGAAGGTACGAAATCAAAAATGGAAACTTTAGAGTTTCAAAATATTTCTTTTTTTTAATTATATTTAAAGTGAATCTTATTTTTAAATAAATTTTTAAATATGATTTTTTTTTGCCAGTAATAATAATAATATAATCATAATAATAAAGTTTTCAATAATAAACAACTTTAAACAAGTATTTTCCATTTTTAACTTCTAATATCATGTTTTTATAAGATTACATAATTGTTTTTTAGAAAATAATTTTTTTTAAAAAAGAGTCCATGAAAAAATTAAGCGCTAGAAAAATCAACTCTCTCCCTATATATATATATTTTATGATTATTTTGTCTTTATCTCAACGAACTGATCAAATCAGGAATTCCTTTCATTTTTCTGGTATTCAATCGGATTGGAATATGTAATATCATAATAATGGTAGAAATTGAATTATTTTTTTTATATTCTATACAAAAACAAAACTCCATGTGGCTAAATGGGATTTATCAATTCTTTTCTGTATCTGTTTGTTATAAATATAAATTAAAATTTGAGTATAATTTTTCTTCTTCCGTTCATACGCATTTCATATTTCATACATTCCACATATATTATATGGTACATGAAGTTAGATAAAATTTCATGTGATTCAGTAAACAGAATAGAAATTCAATTCCATCATTATTAGATCGATTCGTAGGATTCGATGAAGAATGAGAAAAGAATGGGATTTTTTTGAGAAATGGGAAATTCAAAATGCTCGGGGATGAAAATGGGGAAATGTCTACAATACCTGGGTTGAATCAGATACAATTTGAAGGATTTTGTGGGTTCATGGATCGGGGCTTAACAGAAGAACTTTATAAGTTTCCAAAAATTGAAGATACAGAGCAAGAAATTGAATTTCAATTATTTGTGGAAACATATCAATTGGTGGAACCGTTGATAAAAGAAAGGGATGCTGTATATGAATCACTCACATATTCTTCTGAATTATATGTATCCGCAGGATTAATTTGGAAAACCAGTAAGGATATGCAAGAACAAACAATTTTTATTGGAAACATTCCTTTAATGAACTCCCTCGGAACTTCTATAGTAAATGGAATATACAGAATTGTGATCAATCATATATTGCAAAGCCTCGGTATCTATTATCGATCAGAATTGGATCATAACGGAATTTCGGTCTATACTGGTACCATAATATCAGATTGGGGAGGGAGGTTAGAATTAGAGATTGATAGAAAAGCAAGGATATGGTGTTAAATCGTTTCTATTGCTATTTGTTATTTAGCTTATTTAACCGCTTCAAGATCCACAATTCCATGAGCTTGGGCTTCTGTTGCTGACATAAAAACATCTCTTTCCATGTTTTCGGATACAACCCATAGGGGTTTGCCCGTTCTTTGTACATAAACCCTTGTGAGGCTTTCGCGAAGTTTCAGGAGTTCTTCCGCTTCTGTGATAAATTCTCCTGTTTACGCCTCATAAAAAGAACTAGCAGGTTGATGGATCATTACCCTGATGATATAACATAATAAAAGGTTCTTCTAACTCACATAATGAGGCGAGAAGAATAGCTAAAAATAGCTAAAGAATAATAAGAAAAAAAGCTAGAATTGAACAACCGTATAGGCATTTTTTGTGCATTGCATACGGCTTTACAATGGAATTCTCTTTTTTCTTTCATCGAAAAAAGAAAAAAAGAAAATATAGAGAGCGTCTATTAGACCCAGATCACTAAATAATCCAATTACCACCCTTCTTTTTTTTTTTAAGAAAAGTTCAAAAATACTATGATGGCTCTGTTGCTTTATATATTTATTTCGTCTGTGATTCAGCAATCCCAAAGTTCCTTTTTTTTTTTCAAAAAAAAGAAAGAAAAAAATAGTCTTTTTTTTCGTACTCTTTTATTTTATAACATAAATATTGTTATAAATATTGTTAATAGCCTCTGGTGTGAAAAGAAAAAAAGTTTGTGACGCTGAGATGGGCCCACGACAGTTAAGATAAAATTGGAAATGCCCTTTCTCTCATACTACTCTTTCGATACATAATCTAATATAACATAGGCCTTATCCACACAAGTAATGGAGAGCATACAAAAGCTTTATAATATTATTTTTGAGCACTAGAATGAAACCCGTTCTTACCACAAGCTTTTAATAATATGGCTGTGATCTGTCATTACGTGCGACTATCTCCACTATAGAAATAAAAAAAGGAAAGAAAGAGTCAATACGCTAGTAAATAAATACGCTAGTAAATAAAATACTAGAAAAAAAATATGCTTTCTACATATTGCATCGTCCAAAAAACGATTTTTATTAGCTGTAACAAAAAAAGAAACTTCATAGAAGTCGAAATATGAAGAAATATATATGCCTAGATACTTTATTCTATGGATAAAGATCTAATTGATAGAGGAAGCGCTGTAAAGATCAATTAGCGAGGTTTTGAGCCGATACAATAAATAAGAACTGCTTATTTATGTCATGATATGAGATAAAAATTAGGAATCGACTTATGTAATAGAGCCGATCCCCTAAGTTATTGAGCAGGGGTGTAGCATCAGATCCCAAAGACAGTAAGTCTTATTTATGAGGAAGAAGTCTTTTCAAGGATTCTATATAAATTTCTATATGATATGAAACCGAGATAGTTACCTTTCGAGAAAAATCTAACTGACGACATTTTTCTCGAAATGCCTATGCTTTATTTTTCTCAAGGTGGGAGAAAAGATAAAACTTATTATTAATTTAATCCAAATTAGAGTTTGAAACTCATGCAATTAACCCCTTTTGGTTAACCCGAGACAAATGGATAGATCTATGAGAAATCTCATTCAATTGGATATATGGTAGGGTAAAAAAATGGGACACCAAAAGAATTGATCATTGAGCCGTATGTGAGGTAGGAAACTCTCAAAATGCGGTTCTAAGGGAAGGAATTGAACCGCCTATTTTCGACCGAGGAGAACAGGCCATTCGACAGGGGATTTTGAAATAGCGGAGGCTTGGTTCGATCAAGCCACTGAGTATTGGAAACAGAGCTATAGCGCTTACTCCTGTAATTATATTGAAGCGTAGGAATTGGTTAAAGATTACGCGCGTTTGAATAAGAACAAGAGCTCTCTGTTTATTTATTATTATTTTAGTTTTAGGATTCGAAATTCGAATTAGAAATTAGAGAATTCTATCAAATTCTATTCTTATTCTATTTAATTTCTATTAAATTCTATTAAATCCATTTATTTAATTAAATTAAATATTAAATAAATTACGGTACCATTTAAATTATTAAATTCGATTTTCTAGTCAATTTGAATATTTAAATAGTAAAAAATATTAATTTAATTGGAATTGTTAATTGTGTAATGGTTTGGTTTTGTTGGACCCATGGTCAAATAAAACGAAGCATTTCTCTCTCTGGGAAAAACCAATCAAAGAATTTCATTATATCCTTTCCCAAATCGTTCTATTTCGTTTGATATTTCGTAAGGATAAGTAATACACGGATATAGCAAAATAAAATATATAATATATATTTTATTTTCTGCTTCTATTTCTATTAAAACTAAAACTAATAAAAATCCCTCAAATGACTAACTATCGATACTGGAGTATGCCGTAGTAATGAATGCGCACGTGATTTGGGATAGAGTAATATTGTTTGTTCTATCTATGTAAGACAAAAAAAACTCCACCTCGGAACTTATAATTGAGATATGAATACACTACACCTGTTGCACAAAAAAATGGGAGAATTTATAATTTTGATCGATGCCGTAACATCTTTTTGAATGCAGTCAATTTGAATTGGTATTTTCCCCATCATCATTATCATCATAATTATTGTGAAGAAACGTCCACAATAATTAGTCTTGGGCAGTTTATTTGTGAAAATGTATGTATAGCCAAAAGTGGACCACGCTTAAAATCGGGTCAAGTTTTTATTGTTCAAGCTGATTCTATAGTAATAAGATCGGCTAAGACTTATTTGGCGACTCCGGGAGCTACTGTCCATGGGCATTATGGAGAAATCCTTCACGAAGGAGATACGTTAGTTACATTTATATATGAAAAATTGAGATCTGGTGATATAACGCAGGGTCTTCCAAAAGTGGAACAAGTGTTAGAAGTGCGTTCGATTGATTCAATATTGATGAACCTAGAAAAGAGAATTGAGGGTTGGAACAAATGTATAACAAGAATTCTTGGAATTCCTTGGGGATTCGTGATTGGTGCTGAGCTAACTATAGTGCAAAGTCGTCTCTCTTTGGTTAATAAGATCCAAAAGGTCTAGCGATCTCAGGGGGTACAGATCCATAATAGGCATATAGAAATTATTGTACGTCAAATAACATCAAAAGTATTGGTTTTAGAAGATGGAATGTCTAATGCTTTTTTACCCGGGGAACTGATTGGATTATTGCGAGCGGAACGAACGGGGCATGCTTTAGAAGAAGCGATTTGTTATCGAGCCGTTTTATTGGGAATAACGAGAGCATCTTTGAACACTCAAAGTTTTATATCTGAAGCAAGTTTTCAAGAAACTGCTCGAGTTTTAGCAAAAGCTGCTCTCTGGGGTCGTATCGATTGGTTGAAAGGCCTGAAAGAAAACGTTGTGCTTGGGGTATGATACCCGCCGGTACCGGATTCAAAGGATAAGTGCACCGGTCACGGTTTAACATGTATATTTAAAATAATTTTTTTAATTTTTCAAATTTTATAAAAAAAATTTACATGGGTAAAATATGTTAAAACACATTAAAGTTTATTAATTAAACACGTATATAAATTGATTATATTTTAATTAAATAAAAATTTTCATTTAAAACTTCATTTAAATAAAAATTTGATTTTTTCTAGAGAATTTTATTCATTTAAAAGTTTTAAAACTATTAAATATATTTTAATTTATAAACACAAAATCAGTACTACAACGCAGAAGATAAAAACTAGTATATATACTAAAGTAAGTTTCTCCAAGAAACCTTGCTAAAGTGGCATAATTAGTTATTTGCCATCCGTCTTACACATATTGCACCACGTCACTATTTTACTCCAAACTATCCACTTCAATCATGCATTATGTCGAAACCATTTTTTTAGAAAACGGAAACCAAACTTGGGTTTTGAAGATAAAAACGGGAGTCGCCACCGACCTTTTATTAGGTGTGATCGGGTCACCTATAAAATATTTTGGTCTACGAGTTTCGAGAAAATGGGCTTGGGAGTCGGTTAATTGCGAGGAAGGATTAGCACCCTCGTCACGCCCAAAATTGGTACTAAATCGATTAATTAGTATCTTGATGTCAAAAACTGAGAATTGAGAATGAGTTTAAAAATACGATCGTGTGTTTTTAATATTGAACACTTGAATGAATTTGAATCATCATTAAAAGTTGTCTTTGAAATAATGAAATGCTACATCCAGTAAGTTAGGACATAGCACCCTAGATCATTATCATTGCAAAATCCTTATCTCAAGATAACGAGATGTCACACCCAGTAAGTTAGGGCACAACGCCTTGTAGTCTCGAGAATAAGCTTTTATTTTAAATCATTTCGAAAATTCTTATCTTGAGGTAACGAGATATCACCCCCAGTAAGTTAGGGCACAACACTTTATACTCTCGAGGATAAGCCTTTTATTTTAAAATTGTATTTTTGTTTTAAAAGGATATTCCATTATTTAGGCTAAACGAGAAAAATCGAAACCCAGTAAGTTAGGGCACGATTTTCTCGAATTTCCAAAACGCGAAATATTACCTTTTTTTTTTTTTTGAAAATTTTTATTTTTAAAACGGTAGTGGGTACAATATTCAAAAGGCATGTATGATTTGTTTGGATTTAAAAGAACGACGATCTAGGTTGAAATAATATGTTAGGGTTTAATTTACAATGTAATGACATAATATAAGAATAACAACGATCGTGGAACAATAATACATGAATAAAATACTATACGAAAGAACAACATGATATGAAAATACGAACAAGTAAATTATAACACATACAATAATAATGCTCAGGTCACATACACTACTAGAATATTAACATTAATGATCAAACACCAATAAATTAAATAACACATATCGGTTTTTTGAAAAAAGTGTGAAGCAAGTTAAAATGAATAATACATAAAACATAATATTTGAAAAATAAAAATAAATTAGCTTAATATAGATAATGTAAAAGATTTTAAAATCGATAATATATGAAACGATTTTTTTTTATTTTAAAAAAGGAACATCTAAAACGTTTCAAAGTAATTAACAAATGAAATTATTTGAAATAAATAATGCAAAACAGTTTATTATACATAATATATACATGATTTTAAAACAAATAGTAGTCTAAAATAATTAATATATTTAAAGGTTTTTTAAAATGAATAACATGTAATACTACATAAAATGAATAATGTAACAACTTTGTAATAAGTATATAAAACAGTTTGCTATCATAGGGTTATGGATCAAATTGAAAAAGAGTTAAAGATATAGACCAAATCTAAATAAAATAAAAAAGGGGCGCAAGGCCTTAAATCGAACTCGCATAAAGGAGAAAGACCGAACGCGCAAATTGCCCTTTTAGGGCATAAACGCGCTGATCCTGGTTTGAGGTCGGGTCGAATTCGGGTTCCCCCAAAACGACGCCGTTTTGGCGCCTGGGGGAACCTACCGAAACGGTGTCGTTTTAGGGGGTATTTAGACCAAAATTTCTACTTTTTTATTATCCTTTTAGATCTTTATCCTTCAAAAAACAACAGAAAACCAACAGTCTCTCGCTCTCCCTTTCTCTTTCGACGCTCGACGGTTCGGATTCCCTGTATCACCGTCGCGCTACCATCGTTTGGTGGCCGAGGTTGCTCGAGATGGGCCTTTAGCGCCCTGTTTGAAGAACCCCAAAGACCCTAACCGTCGGTGCCTCTTAAGCGAAGGGAGAGGAGTCTTCAACACAACTTCGGTCGAGTTTCGACGACGAAGAAGGAGAACTCAGAAGCCACAACGAAGGGATCTCCGGTGGGTTTCCCTCTTTCCTTTTCATTATTTCATTATTTAAAGGATTCAAAATAATAAAAAAATAAACAAATGACAGTAGATAATAATCGAAAATGATGAGAAATCAACCTCTCAAGTTTTTTTTCTCTTTTTGATTGCGGATAATGCCTAAAAAAGGGAGCAAAATTACAAGGGTTCTTTCTGTTTTTTTTTCTGATAATGTCCAAAAAAAAGAAGGATCCGTACATTGCTTTTTTAAATAGCTTTATAGCCGAAAGGAATATATACCCTCCTCTATTTTCTACTATTTTCTCCTATGTGTCTGCTTGGTTGCTTCTGTTTCTCTGTTTGTTCGCCTTTTTGCAGGGTATGGACGAGGCTGGTGGTACAGGCACCTGGGGAGCCGCGGTTGTTAGGAGGCGTGGGCGTAGTGCGCTCGTGGGGGCTATGAACGAGGCGTGGGAGGGTGTGTTGGTGGAGAGGCGGTGCGAGAGGGAAGGAGGGAACCCTAGGGTTCCCTAATCCTGTTTAGTTTCTGGGCCATTGTAACTGGGCTCGATTTTTCTTTAGGAATTGGGTTTGTAAAATGGGCCATCTGGGTTTGGGTTAATTTGGCTGTAATTGGGCTTTGCAGGTTTGGGTTTGTAAAAGGGACATTTGGACTATTAAGGTTTATTATTATTATTATTATTATTTATTATTATTTGGGCTGGTTTTGATATTGGGTCCTTTAATGGGCCCCGAGCAAAATTTGGGTATTACACATTACATTTTCAATTGCTTGATTTGTGTTAAAATTTACAGTCAAAATGTCATTAAATGTAAAGGAAAAAAGGGTGTAAATTTGGTATAGATAGCCAAAGAAATTAAAAAAGTAGTTGAAAAAATGTAAAAGGAAAAAATGGGTATAAATTCATCTTGAATTTGACTTGGAATGCTCACGAGATTGTTAAAATATTTTAAGTTGAGCTCGATAATTTTTGTTTGCACATAAGGATAGTCTGTCTAGTAAGTGTCGATTATTGTCAAGTAATTTTGTTTATTTACATCCTGATGGTGCGAGGAATGTGAGTACAGAGCCCACCTCTATTAGAGTTGTGTTGCGAAACCAGTTTATGGATTGGATTGTCGATTTTAACCGTTTTTTTTTTTGGATGATTGTTCAAATTTTGATGCTGAGTTTTGGAACATATGGGATGTTCTACTCATGTTACAAAAAAGAGGGCATGATAGGGCTTTGGTTCAAACAGATTGCTTGGAAGTGGTCAAAGCTATTTAAGAAAGTTACTAAGTGTCTTCAAATTCAACTTTGCTTCAACGAATTCAACAAGTGTTACAAAAAAAGATCATTAGATGATAAGACATATGTTGAAGGAAAGTAATCAAGTCATATAATTTATTATTTATCAATTAATTCCTAATTTTATGGAAGCCTTTTTTTTCCTTATAATTAAAATGTCCAAAAATTTTACATATCTATGACTATTTAATTACCACATTATGGTACTATCAATCAATGCAAACATTTTTCTGTATTTATTTTTTATTTCGAATATCTCATATCATATAACACTTTTTTAACTTATTTATACACTAGTTATTTCCATAACAACCAATTAATTATTTTCATGATACAAACAATTAATTATGATATTCCATTAATGTACCGGCATCGGATACTGATAAAAATAGATTCATGATATTGAATAATATATTAATAAAGTAAAATTTAGGGTAAATTATAAAAAATAGTCACTTTTGTTTGTCTTAGATTATATTTTAGTCACTTATGTTTGAAATGTTATGTTTTGGTCATTTATGTTATCATTTTATTATGAAGTGATTACTCTGCCGTTAATGATATATCCTAGATCTCTAGAGGAACGTAAACTGAAACGAGAAACAACGAAAATAGATTAGTTGTCACAAAGGAGAGTCAAACGAAATTAAAACAAAAGAAAGATGGTCTAGTAAAGAGTCCAAAAGAGAACGAATTAGGGTTTCTTTGATGGAAAAAACCCATCCTTGGACCTCAAGAAAATGCCCCAGCCAAATCTGGAAAAACAAAACACAAACAGATTTGTTAGAAGTGACTTTAAAGACAAAAGTAAACTGTTTTGTGCAAGAATGTTTGAAACAACAAGAAAAGATTAAAACTCTTAATTTTTATGTGTTTCTTGATGGAACAAGATAGGAGAACGTCTTTCTTGAAGCAACTTTAACCTAGAACGAAAATCAATAAAATCAGCAAGCCAAAACAACAAGAACTAACTTAAATAAGCAAGAAACGATAAATTAAAGATAAAAAAGAGAAGATGACGTCCTTGGAAATATTAAGAATCCACAACTCCTTTCAATGGCTCTAATTCCCCCTCAAAGAAAGAGCTATTGGCAAGAAAAAGCTTGAAGATGATTCCCACAACTTGAAAGATTGTTAAAACAACTTTTAAAAGAAACTCAAAAGCAATTCTTGAAGAAAAACTCAAAGAGAATTATTATTAACTAAAAAAAACATAAATCAATTGTATGTGTATAAGGGTGAACATCCATGCTACTTATAAGCCCCCAAAATAAGTTTCCCTAACCCTAATAGAATAACTAACATGACAACTCATTAAATAAAAAAAATAAAATAATTCTAAGTGTGGACTTTAAATGGGAACTCAGCCAAAGGAATTAAATGGGCTCTTTGGGCTGAATTCTTACATGATGATCCACCTATTAAAATGAAATTGGACTTATAGTTTAAATATTGTACAAGTTGGGTCACTTTGATAATTTGGTCTAATATTTAATTAAATTACTTTCCAAATTTCAGGATGGGCTTGTAGACATCTTAATGGGCCATTTTTTCAAGAACTCGGTCTTGTGATCCATTTGCTCTCTAAATTGGCTCGTACATGAAATCCAATGCGCCTTGGCTGCAAGATTTGGTTTCTTAGACCAAGATTTTCATGATTTGAAATCTTGATTTTCTTGATTCTTGAAATTTTCCGAAACAACAAAATTGGACCAAGATTCGGTTTCTTGATTTTCTTGAAAACAAGAAATTGAATCTTGATCTTCTTTTTCAGTCATGTGCGCATCTAAGGCCTTAGTAAAGAAGTCTTGGATGGTCCAGTTCAATCTTGCTTGAATTTGCTTAGCCTTTGACCTTGTTATTCGACCTTGAGGAAATTTGAGTCCATCACGTTCATAAGCCTTATTTTGGGCCTTGAGACCCGCACCATTCCCCTCTTCCTCAAAGAGATTCGTTCTTCAATTTGAAACATAAAAGGGAGATAAATCAGTAATATTAAAAGTAGAACTTACATTGTGTAACACCCTGACCTATATATTTCTGTTTCTGGGAATTTTGACACAAATATCTGTCTGCTTCAGTGGTTAAGTGTTTTGGGTGTGTGTGTAAGGTCTTGGGTTCAAGTCTCACTTTTGCTAATTTTGTTATTTTTGACCTAAGCTTTTACCTCTGTGGAGTGGGCTTATATAAAACCTTCGCTTAGTCTATATCAGAATGAGCCTGCTGCTTCGAGTAATAAGGGAGTTAGTATGTTGGAGGTCATATGTTCAAATCTCTGTTCGACCATGAATGTGAATCTTTTTACTCGGTTTTCGATAGAGTCTTGATGGAGTCGGATTCTGGAAAGTTGGATGTTAGTGGGTTAATAGGGAGTAAAATAAAGGGATTTGTGATGTTATCTTATTTTATTTTTGTTATTTAAAAAAATATTTTTCTCTTTCTTTCAAAGAATTTTGACGTCTTTACTTTCCCTTTTCGGGTTCTCTGTAAATTTTTCTTCGTCCTCATCTTTTTTTTTTATTCTGTCATTTTTGTTTTTGTGCAAATCGTCTTGTTTCGACATTCTGGTGATCCTTGTGCATTTCTGGTAAGTGTGGTAAGTGTGGCTTTGGCTTTATTACTGAATCTGATGGTTGATTGGTTTCGTTTTGTGGCTTAGCAGAATTTCAAGAGGCTGGAGGTTGCTAATCGGCACTCTTGTTGTGCGAAATCTTTGTTACTCATTTGAAAGTAAAGATTGTGATGGATTTAATAGTTGCCTATTTCGTTGTAGCTCAGTTTTAGTTCAGTTTAAAATGTCTAATTCGATGTTTTTGATGGTCAATCTTAGGTGCTATGTGGTTCGGGAATGTTTTCACTTTGAAATCATACCATGTGTGTTCCCGAAACACAGAAAAATAAGTTTCGGCAAAAGCCAAAAAATATTCTGTCAACTCCACATGGGCGTGTGGTCACCCGTGTGGTTGGCCGTGTGCGAGACACGGTCGAGTGGTCGACGGAGGCATGGCCGTGCGCTGCGCACAGCCGTGTGGTGGCTTGAGTGTGGTCGTGTGAGCCACATGGGCGTGTCACACGAGAGTGTAGATTTTTGGGCCAGGCCGTGTAGGGTTTAGGGTTTAGGACAATCTGGGCGTGTAAGCCCACACGAGTAATCCACACGGCCATGTGTGCCCATAATTCTGAAACTTTTCCTAGGGTCGTTCCGATCGACTGTGAGCCTACTGTAGGGTCGATAAGGGCTAATTAAACCCTGATTTGTATGCTATGATGTTTTGATAAACTGATCTGAGTAGGATACTAGATGTATGCCTGACTATATTGATGTACGTGTATCTATTATTTGTATAAAGCATGTTGAGCATGTTTAGTCTGTTATATTTGTATCTGAATTTATGTATCTGTTATTGGGGTGGGATTTGCATTTAAGGAGAAAACATTTTGTTCGGCGTTAATCGCCTTTATACTGGCAGCTTGGCTGCATATTATCTAATATGTGTCTTAATGACATGACGTGGTGTGTAAGGATGGGTGGGTGTTTTTAACCCAACATGGTGTGATGTGATGGTCGAAGTTGGTGTGTAGAGGATGAGGGTAGGATTTTGCATGTTTGAATCTGAATCTGTTATCTAAATCTGAAACTAAATCTGACTGTGCATATGATTCTAAATGTATTGCATATCTATTTCTGTTGGGTTACACACTGAGTTTACGTATACTCACCTCTGTTTGTCTGTTTCTGTCTAGGTAATCCACAGACTTAGGTGGACCGGTGCGACGGGGACTCAGCGGTGACCACTCGACCGTAAATTGTTAAAACTTAATAATTTATGGTTTATTTATGCTTTGGGTTTACATTTGAGAGTTTTTAATTCTGGGACTCTCTGGACCTTATGTTTTATAACTATTGGTTTTGGTTTTATGTACTTGATAAATTGCATGCTTCAGCAAAACGTTTTTCTTTAAGAATGACAATTTATACGCAAACAAAGGTTTACTAAAACACGACTGCATTTTCAAAATATAATTGTTTTAAGGCTTCCGCTGGAATAAGTTTTTGGCAAATGAACAAATTAAATGGTGTTTTCGATTAAAATGTGAATGTTCTGACGAGATAACTCCGTTTTCAAAACCCCTACCTTGTGACACTTCCAGATTCGGCCATAACATCTAGGCCGAGTTTGGGGTGTTACACATTGTACTCACCGGCAGATTTATTGGATAGGCGTTTCCATTGATCCTCTTGAGTACTTGGAAAGGCCCATTGCCCCTAGGGTCCAATTTAGTCCTCCTTTTACTTGGAAATCGCTCTTTACGCATATAAACCCAAACCCAATCATTGGGTTCAAGGATAACTTGTTTGTTCCCCTTGTTAAGTTTGTTGGCATTTGTGTCATTTGTTTTGGCAATCCGTTGTTTTGCCCTTTCATGCATTGATTTCACCAACTCAGCTTTCTTCTCGCCATCTAAACTAGAAATATTTTCTATAGATAATGGCACAAGATCAAGTACAGTTAGTGGGTTAAAACCATAAACAAGTTCAAATGGTGAATAGCCAGTTGTAGAGTGAATAGATCGATTGTATGCAAATTCAACAAATGGTAAACATTTTTTCCCAATTCTTAAGGTTCTTACCTACAATAGCTCGTAGTAAAGCACCTAAAACTCGATTTACTACCTCAGTTTGGTAATCGGTTTGGGGGTGGCATGTAGTGGAAGATAATAATTTAATACCAAGCTTACCCCATAATACCTTCTAAAAGTGGCTTAAAAACTTTATGTCTCTGTCAGAGTCAATTGTGCAAGGTATTCCATGTAGTCGCACTACCTCTTTAAAGAATAAGTCCACCATATGTGTAGCATCATCTGTTTTGTGACAAGGAATAAAGTGTGCCATTTTTGAAAACCTATCAACAAAAACAAATTTACTATCTCAACCCTTTTTATTTCACAACAAACCAAGAATGAAATCAATGGATAAATCTACCCATGGTGAAGAAGGAACCGACAAAGGAGTATAGAGTCCATGAGGCGTTACCTTAGATTTTGCTTGTTTATAAGCAATGCAATTAGAACATACATTTTCAACATCCTTCTTCATGTTCGGCCAATAAAAGTGTTCTTGTAGAATATTTAGTGTTTTGGCAACACCAAAATGTCCCATTAAGCCTCCACTATGTGCCTAATGAATTAGTAACTCTCTCATGGAGCAATGTGGTACACATAACCTGTTTAGGCGAAAAAGAAACCCATATACAAGATGAATTTTTTCAAAGGCACTATTCCCACAATTAGCAAAGATATGTGCAAAATCAGTATCATTTGTGTACAAATCTTTTATATGCTCAAATCCTAAGACTTTAGTATTTAATGTAGTTATCAAAGAATGTCTACGAGATAAAGCATCAGCAATTATATTTTCTTTACCTATTTTGTACTTAATTACATATGGGAATGATTATATAAATTCTACCCATCGTGTGTGTCTTTTACTCAACTTACCTTGTCCCTTTAGCCATTTAAGGGACTCATGATCTGTATGTGTAACGAACTTATTGGGCAGCAAGTAATGTTGCCACACTTGGAGAGCTCGCACCAATGCCAATAATTTAAGTCTATCACATTCATGAGCCTTATTTTGGGCCTTGAGACTTGCATCAGTTAAGCTCCATTAGCTCCCTAACGGTGGTCCTACATAGTAGTCCAAATGGGTTTTAAATGCCAACTTGGATATCCTACGTGGCAGTCCTAATTAATTTATTTAATTAAAAACCTATTTTCATTCCAGGAACTGGACATTCAAGTTGGCATTTAAAACTCATTTGGACTGTCACATAGGACTGCCATTAGGGAGGTAACGAATTTTAATGGTAAAGTGACCACTTTGTAACAAAACGAGAACGTAAGTGACTAAAATGTAACATTTTAAATATAAGTAACTAAAATATAATCTGAGACAAATAAAAATGATTATTTTTATAGTTTACCCATAAATTTATTGAAGTAGAGATTATTTAAAAGAAAAAAGTACAAATACTTAAAATATATCATAAATTTTAAATTTTTACTTTATAATTTACTCATTTTTATAGTTTACCCATAAATTTATTGAAGTAGAGATTATTTAAAAGAAAAAAGTACAAATACTTAAAATATATCATAAATTTTAAATTTTTACTTTATAATTTACCAAAAAATAATCAATTAAACAATGAAATCCATAACATGAAATTCGTGGGATCCGGTCCGAAAGTTTTACAGAGGTTTTTTTCACATACGTGTCATCATGTAATTGGGCTGTAAGAATATAGAGCTGACGCTCAGATTTTGTGTGGGCCGTACGAATACATAACGAGTAACGACGGCGTAAATCTAGAGAGTTAGAAACCACTGAAAGACACGTGGTTGTTTTTGACAGCGGAAGCACAGTCGTCAGATTTTTTTATTTGTAAAGCTTCCTCTGATTTTTCTTTTCGGCCGCGTGCGCAAGTACTGTACAATAATTGTAGCAGGCAAATGCAAAGTTGCTTTTGGAGCTTAAGCTATGCTTTCTTTTAACTTATTATTTAATAGATTTAATTACAACTATTTTTTTTAAAAAAAAATTATTTTCTTTAACAATCATATTTTATACTGATCATTATTTTGACATAATATTTAGAATCATTTATAGTCTTTTCTCAATTTAATACGCTTCAACGTACTTAAACTCATTTCCTCTTACATTGGCAACAATACCTATGACAATTAAACTAAGACGCAGTTAGTGAAAATTAATTGTTTTTTCTTTATACCAATTATGTCATTTTAAGTGTTAATTATACCATTAAAGAATATAATATAAATAAAAAACAATTAAAATATGATGGTAGAGAATACGAATACTTTAAAAATAATTTTATTTTAAATTAATTAGTTATTTTTTAAAATAAAAAAAATATGTTTAGACGAAAGTGAGTTTTTATAACCGGATTGGATGGTGTTTTGATTTTTATAAAAAAAATTCAAGTTTAGAATAAGCTTCGCTCAATTCGTTCAAATAATTCATTTTACTAATTAAAATAATAAAATATTAAAAAATATATATGTTTTGTATTAATATTTATATATTTATATAGTTAAATTTAAATAAATTATATATTTAAATTTATTTATTTTAAATGTAGATTGATTCAAAACAAAAAATTCTTTATTTAAGCTACCACCCAATCTAAAGAGTTAGTTAATTACTTTGTTCCAAACACACAATTAATGGTTTTCAAATACTACTTTTTGGTAAGAAAATACATATAATATTCAGGTTTAAACTCTCACTCCAAATATATTTCAAAATAACAATGTTTTAATAAAATCTTTAATTTTTATTAAAAATTTATTAAAAATGTATGATGTGAAAATTATGTATTTAAAATGCATGAATGTGTTATAAATAATATAAAATAAATAATGTGTGCATAGTCAAATTAAAATAAGATTTTGATTCAATAATAAATTTAAAATTTTGATAATTTAATTGGTACAAATTTAAATCTCGTTAATTTTTTTTTTTAAAAAAAACAAAACAAAAGCTCCAGATTAATTATTGTATTATATTTTGAAACATGAAATTAAACCATTTGCATTTCATTATTACTTAATAATTTATGAGAATGGAAGTTAATATAAGATTACGTATTTCAAATATATAAAATTTGATTTTCGTATTCACAGATTTTAGGTATTTTAAATTCATCAATTAAATAAATAGTTTTTTTTTTTTTTGAAAATTTCACTATTACAAATATAAATACAATATACATATAATATAAATATATATCTAATAATTATAATATTATCAAATTAATACAAAATAAATCGAATGAAGAATTGAAAAGAATTAAACAAAAATCGAGAAAAATTAAATAAAACCTATTCATGTCATACATTAATAAACCGCATTACTACAAATATACGTATAATATAAATATATATCTAATAATTATAACATTATCAAATTACTACAAAATAAATTGAATGAAGAATTGAAAAGAATTAAACAAAAATCGAGAAATATCGAATAAAACCTATTCATGTCATACATACATGTTGGGCTGAAGACTCCATATGCAATTATAAATGGTAAGTTTGAAACTTGAATACTAAACTTATATTATTTCAAAGGCATAAAGAAGAATTTAACTCTTAATGTTTACTAATTTTGTCATTTTGATCCTTTTTTCCTTTTTTGGATCATTTTAACTCTCAACTTTAAATTTAAGTCAAATTGATTGTTTTTGGATGGAAATATTGACTAAACTGTTAAAATTTTAACGGCGTTGATGAGACCACTGGTGTGGCAAACCATGTATATTTCATAAAATTAAAAAAAAATAATAAATATTTAAAAATCGATAAATTTGAAAACAAGTTTGTAAATTTTTTTAGAAAATTTATCTATGTTAGTAGTGAAGTATACGTAAAATGTCACATGGCTATCACATCAATGAAATTAAAATTTTAACACTTAAGTCAATTTTTTCCTTCAAAAAGCAAGCAATTTGACTAAACTTAAAAGATTAAGAGCCAAAATGACAAAATGAATAAACGGTTAGGGGCTAATTATGCCTATATTAAAACCTAACTTGTTATTTTATTTTTTTAAATGGCTTAATATAAAACTTGATATATGAACTTAACATTTTTTCTTAATTTAGTACTAAACTTTTTCTGGGCCCAATTTGGTACCTGAGCTTGGATTTTTCTTCTTAATTTGGTACCTAAATTTATTGAATGTTATACAAATTACACAAAACACTAAAGGTGTTAAAAAAATTTTGTTATGCTACAAAAAGATTGTTAGTATTAGAGGAAATTCACGTTAAAAAATAGGTATTGAGCTACGCTTAACGAATTAATATTAAATAAGAAAAAAAGAGTTTTAAAAACCCAAATTAAAAGAAATTCATTATTTTCAATTAATAAAATATTTAAATAAACAAATAAAACTAAAAGTAATTGAACATATAAATTACAAAAAAAAAAATAAAAAAATAAAACATCATATCATCTATCACATGTTGATCGTACATTGATTATTTTTGCTACCTCATAAAAAAATAACATTGTTAGTATATTGGAGTAGTTTGTAAAACATTTGACAAGTTCAAGTACCAAAATCGAACAAAAAAAAGTTCAGGTACCAAATTAGGAAAGAGTCAAGTTCAGGTACCAAATTAAACTCCAAAAAAGAGCAAGTATCAACTTAAGAAAAAGTGTCAAGCTTAAATATCAAATTAAGAAAAAATGTCAAGTTTAAGTAAAGCCTTTTAAAATCAAGTGGAAATGTAATATATATAACAAAAAATGTAACTAAAAATACATGATGTTTTGGCAAAAAAAAAAAAAAAAAAGAAAAGAAAAGAAAATACATGATCTAAATTTTCCTTTTTCTAACACTATTATTTTATTTTATCTATATTTCCTTTAAGAAAAAAAAAAGGCTAATTATACAATATTAAACTAGTTTAATTGGATCAATCTAGTTATTGATTATATAAACTGATGATGGATAAAATCAATATATTAAAACCTACTCCTTTAATCAAAATTGAATTAACCACATCAATAAAATTAAATTATGGGGTTCTGAAAGTCCTTTTGAGAGAATATCATGAATGAAAAAGATCCACAAAATGAAAGTGGAGGAGGGGTGTCCCAATGACACAATGCTAATTTTAGTATTCACACCTCCACTGAGAATATGGGATTTGCAAATTGAAGAGGTTAGATTCAATGCACTCTGCAAAACATCATATGAAAATTTGAAATTTTATGCCATGTTACCAGTGGGTTTAGGGTTTGTATTAGGTAATGGATATGTCTGATAAAAATATCTAAATGTGTTGGATAAGTGTTAAATACGAGTACTTAAAATGAAAAATCCGTATTGTTTGAGTATTAGCAGACAAATAACAAGAAACAAAAGGGAATATGATGAAAATTTTGACAAGAATATATTAGTTTACATAGAGTTGTGAGTCAGCATTAGAGGGGTCTTAATGAAAGCAGCGGGCATAACTTGGTAGATTTGCATATCCATCCACTCAACGACATGATCATCATATAGGGAGCATTGGGTAAAAAAGAAAAAGGAAAAAGAATGGCTACAGTTTCACTTGAAACTGAAAACACAGATGAATGAAGTGAATTGAGCTGTCGCTTCTTCAACAGTGGCTCATTACTTTTGGGATATTGATTAAAATCGAATTCAACCTAGAATAGAATATTAATAATTTGTGATGGAAAAATAAAACATGCTGGAAAGTGGATAATAATCATGTCATAATCATATATATCTACAAGTTTTGTTTTTCAGCTGTTACAAGATATGGGGCTGCAATGATTATATCTGAAGCATGCCACAGGTTTTCTTTACCACACACACAAAGAAAAAAAGGGGGGGGGGGGTGCTCTTGCCATAGGCAAAGTTAGTGGTGCAGGCAAGGATTACAGTGCATCAGACAGAAAACTTGAACTGAAGAAACAGTGCAAGCTAAGCATGTGTTAGAACAATTGGTAATGTGCTTACATATGCAATAGGATAAGCAAAGAAAACCCCATTTTTGTTCCCTGCTTATTCAGAGGAAACAGACAACATTTGACTAATTTCTTAAAAAAAAAAAAAAAAAAAAAAAAAAAAAAAAAAAACTTCAAGCAGTAAATAAAGCAACAGCTCCCTTGTGGTTTGATCCATGAGCCTGTTCAGTTTGAAAATTATGTATCCTAAAATGATTATACAGGAGATTAAGATTTGAAAGTTTGTTTGAATCTTGAGATGGGATTTATGGTATTGAAGAGGGCTAGAAACCATTAAGGATGAATCAGTCTCCGTATCTACCAAACAGTATATTCAAAGAGCACTAGTAGTGAATACAAACTAAGGAAAAAAAGAAGAAAAACTTGAGTTTGGTTTAGGTATTGGCAAGAGGTTTTTAACTCAGATTCAACTAAAAGAAAGACTCGAATTCAATTACATTATTGTTGAACATGAACTATCATTAAAACTTGATCAATCTAGTCCAATGCTTTAAGCCTTGAATTTCAAGTTGAACTTGAGCTTGGCTCGATTATACCCTAGCAAGGTGCAGTATGCATGAAAAAACATTATTTATTTACACATTAAGAATTTCAAGTTTCTAATACTCTGATGGTGAACTAGTCATAGCATGCTTAGAAATGGTGCCAAGCAAGAAGATAGTAATATATATATATATATATAGCAGAAAATAGTTAATTATCAATTCCAGTGGTTAGCAGATGGAGAAGGCATTAAGCAAAAAGGAATGGTTCCGCAGCTTTCCTTTAGTGGACTTGAATACAATTAAACAAGCTTTCCTTGTCTGTCACAAACCTTAAACATTGCCACCAGGAAATATAAGACATTCATCATAACATTGGTATAAATAATGAAACACATAAATAAAATCCACTTTCACAAATCTACACCTACAAGTGCATTCAAGCCTCAGACTCTTCGGTCTCCTTAAAATATTCGCGCCCAACACCAGGGTTTAACATATTTTTGGACATAAGTATAGGAGCATGACCCTCTAAATATATGGAAACATAGAAAAAAATCGGACGTGCCTGTGTCAGGGGCATATCCATATATGACATCCAATTCTGACACCAATGTCTTAACACATATCCATATAAAAGCAGCAGGATTCATAAGACATCGTTATAACTATGTGATTGATAAATAGCACCAGTACAAGTTGAGGTCACTGTCACAAATCTCCACCTCCTATAAGCGGATTTACAAAATCCAGTGTATTAGGACCAAAAAAGTTCTAAATACAATGGCTTTAGGAAGACAGCTAATAATCATATCTTAAAAATAAGAGTAAAAATGTCTTCCATGGCATGATCGAGAATCAACTAGTGGATGTATTAGAGCAATCAGGACAACTGAAGTGACCCCTAGCTTGACATTTTGTACATCCAACAGATTTTACCTTAATCTCCTCAGACTGATACAGATTATCAATTAGGTTGAAACTGAATGGCCCATTTGCTTTGATTAATCCAGTTCCTCTGCATCTTGAGCATGCTATCATCCGTAGATCACCACATCTCTTGCACAAGCCCAATGAACTACAAGTTTGACAAGTTAAATATCAGCTTGTGCAACCGTGTAGATTACATCAGTCAATGAAATATATCCTGGCAGTTCTCTTTTTCCTAGCAAAGTTGAATAAAAGTTGGGAACCTCATAATATTGGATAAGACATATTACCTACCTTAATACAATAAAGTTGATGTGCCACTTGGTTTAGAAAGAGATTGACTTAATTCATTCACTTGACAATGATTCTAGACCTTCACCCCTTTTGCCCTAAGCCATTCCTAGCTTAATCCTTAAGTTTATCCTTAAAAAAACCAAAGAGGCAACCTTTATATGCATTCCATTCTAGGCATCCAAGTTTTCCTAAAATAAGTGAACTATAAGTACTATAGCAAGATAACTACATCACGAAGAGGAAAGCCAAGCTGATGATTCCAAAAGCATTATACTTAAATTTAGTCTAGTACTTCAGGGCCATTTCCTTTTTTTGTTCCAAAGGAGATCATAACTTGGAGATCTGCGGATTTCAGAATTTGACCTCTAAACCTGCTAAAAATTACCTCTTAAAAGTTACCGCATGAACCAACTAGGATAAATCCTAGTACAACATGAATAAAAGACTAAAAGACATTGGTCAACAACTCCACACAGATGCCATTTTCTTTTGTTACCTAAGAAAAGCTTACACCACCAGAATTTTGTGGATGGGGAGATATTTTCACATGACTCTAAGTGAGGCAGTGCATTTGTTTGAGATAGAATCAATCACAAAGAACAGAAATCAAACATGAAGATATAGCAATCATTTTATAAAGAATCAAAATAACCCCACAATTAAAATAAATCCTAATATACAAGGCATTGCAATTTTGAATTGAATTAAAGTACAATGATAGCTTTTCTAATGTCCAAAGGATATCCAATTGTAAACCAACAAAGTGAACAACAACAACAGCTAAATCAAAATAACTTAAGGTATCACAACTGAGAATTCATCAACCAAACTAACAATCAAATTACCAAATTTTACTCATACCCAGTAACAAAAATGTTAACTTTTTCGAAGTTTCAAAACTTGTAAGAAAAACTGAGTTTTACTCACAAACTCAAAAAAGAAAAAGAAAAAAAAAAGGATTCAAACTTGGAAACACAGCAAAAAGAAATGGGTTTAGAAAAGTTGCAATTACCTTCTCTGAGAAGCAGAAATGAAAGCATCAACTTTGGGCGCAGCAATTGTAGCACATAGTAACAAAGTGCCAACTCCAAAGCCTGCAACTTCGCTTGCTGTTATGTGTTCCATTATTCGTACGTTTCTTCTGTTCAGATATCTTAAACCTTATCGATTCAATCGGTCAGTCTACAGTTTTGAAATGTCCTTCCTTTTTTTATAAAATACTATTAATTAGATTTCTCTCATCGAAGGCCTATTAGCTCAGCTGGTTAGAGCGTCGTGCTAATAACGCGAAGGTCGCAGGTTCGAGACCTGCATGGGCCAATTTGCATCTTTTTTAATTTAGTGTGCTTGGGCCAATAAGTTCTGAACTTTTGGTTATTGATTTCTCGCCGAAAGCCCATCTAATTGTTCAAAACTTCTAATTTTCATTGGTAAATTATTTTATTATAAATAAAATTTACCTCATACTTTTAATTCTAAGCATATATGTTTTAGATAAATTAATTTTAAATAAATAAAAACTTTTAATTTTATAAATAGATTATTTTATTTTTATTACTATTTCATAAAATTTTTAATATTTCATTTTTTTCTATTAATAATATTTATCTAAACTTTAATTTTATTAAAATATTATAATTTTAATTTTTTTGAAACATTTTTTTTTGTAAATTTATGTGATAATAAATAAAGAATTAAGGTTTATATTAAAATTTTATATTTTCAAACTTATAATTTTTACTATCCTTAAATGAATAAATAAATTTATTTTTATGAAATAAACAATAAATTTGATTAATTGAAAAGGATTAAATCTTATATTAAACTTCCTCATTTTCATAATTTTAAGATTTTTATTGATATTAAAAATAAAAAATATATAATTTGAAATGATTTGTATATAAAACAAACTTTACATGCTAAATATAATTTTGTTGATAAATAATTTTTCTTATAAAATATGTAAGTTTCTTTTATAAGGGAAACGGACAGAGTTAAAAAATTAAAACATGAACTTTAATGTCAACCAAAATATTCATTTAAAATAATCTCTTACTATTACTTTAACATAAAATATAATATATTAGATGTTCACAAATATAATAAAACTACAAAAAGTCACATGCTAAGATATGATAGCAAATGGGAACCTGTTTTCATTTTTACTTATATATATATATATATATATATATATATATATATATATATATATATATTTGTAAAAGTTTCAAATCAGTTTCTGAGTTGCTTTAAGGGTTTTGTATGCTCGATTAATGTTTGGTTTTGATTGTAAATCTCATCATACTTGTATCAATGTCATTTAATAGATTTGTTGATTATTTATGTCGAATTTTTGAATGATAGTGATATTTAACAGTTGTAATACCTTATAGCTCGAGTTAGGTGATCAAGTTAGGTATAATAGTAAGATATATTAAATTTAAAAAAAAAAAACATATTTGAACCTTGAAGATAGTACTGTCGAGAAGGACAACCATAAAACCCGAAAGGGTTAATCTATAACACCTCATATTCGGCCTAGATATTACGATCGGATCACAGAGGTTACATCGTACTAGCAAAATAAATGGTTGTATAATTTTGAAAGAAACCAACTTTCCGCAAAAAGACGTGTCATTTTGAATGACTCTTGAAAATCATAGCAATTTATAAAATCGCAACTTAAAATAGTTTTACCAAAAATCAAGTCCAATTTGCGAGAAAAATCTCTTAGTAAACTTTAATTTATTATTCAGCAGAAAACCTTATAACGCATTGATTTTAAAACTTTGATTTATTTTTAATTATCCTAAATTAGGCGTCACTCAAGGTAAAAACTTTTGCGAAATACATACCAAAGAATCCTAACATTCTAAACAAAACTTAAAATGTCTTAAAGCCCGTAACATCAATAAAAAGTCCAATATGTCTATATTAAACAAAAAGAAAGTCCAAAGCACTTAAACCAAAAAAAATGTTAAATCCGAGCTCCGGAGTCGCCGTCCAATCCTAAGTCGAAGGATCACCTAAAATGAAGTAGAACTTAGGCGTGAGCTTTAAGCCTAGTGTGTGATTTGGCCCATAATTTCAATATAGGTAATCATAATCATCAATTTGTCTCACAGCATATCAGATTTCATATCAAAATATATCTTATTAAAACATAACATATTGTATCATATCATATCATTTCGTAACATAGTGTAACATATCATAGCATATCATGTCCTACCCCCATCCACTGCATACCATCTCCGTCCAACCAATCACATCATATAGGACAACTAGAGTCCATCTATCCGGTCACACTAATAGGTGGCAGTGTGCCACTCATAAAATTGCAGTTGAGGTGCCATACATAAATATGCGGTCTAGCCACCATAATTGCAGTATATAGCACTTCATCATATCATAACCCACCCGAAACACAAACAAACCATATATCATACTTACATATATCATAAATCAAATGGCAAGTGTACTTACATATTTTCATAAAAATCATAACATAGCACATGATTTAATGGTAACATTTCCTACTTAATATACCTTCTAAGCTTATCCATTTACTTTTACGTACTGAAACTTAGTCCTTTTTGGCCCCATTTGATGTCTACGGACCCAAATTTCGAGTCCATCAAACAACCCCTAATCGGGCCCTAAAATTTAGCAAAAAGGCCTACACGACCTCAATAACTAGCCCATGTGGTCCACATGGACCACCACATGGTCTACAAGGTTTCACACGACCATGTGCTCTACACGGCTAAGCCACATGGGTTGCAAAAACACATACGATCGTGTGGTTGTTGGGTAGTTTCGAAACCAACCTCTATTTTCACAATTTTTTTTGAATTCTGATGAGCTTTATATAACACACCTAATAACGAAATTGATCACTTACACATCTGAAACTCACGAAACCACTCGAATAATAGTGCTTAAAACGTGACTTACTCCGCTGGAGGTAATAGACCTTCGTTCCCCTCACACCCCAATTACAATGATCCGAGACGATTACCTGAACGAACACAAAAGAATATATAATAACAACAAATGAACAAAATGATGGAAAGAAATATAAGATAAATTTTATGGAGAAAAAGAAATAATAAAAGAAGAAAGCAAAAAAGTGAAAAAAAAAAAAACACCAAGAAACAAAGAAAGAACAAGCGAAACAGAAACATGAGAGCAAATGGGTATGGGCGGTTAGGAGTAGGAACACATTTAGGGAATTTCGAAATTCAATTTTAGAATAAAATATAATAAAAAGATAATTAAGACTTATTTACCAGATTTCCTAGATTTTAATTTTAACTTTAATGTCCAACCAAAAGACTAATAGAAAATATTTCTCCCTTGTGCTCGACGGAGCTCGAACACAAGACCAAAACGAACAACCCAAAGCACTTAACCAACATGCCATAACAAATTACTTGGCAATCTTACACAATTAAAAACTAAGAACTTTGGGGTGTTACAACTCTCCCCTCCTTAAAGATATTTCGACCTTGAAATTTTACCTGCATCAAAGAGATAAGGATACTACTGATACATTAAATCCTCAGGCTCTCACATGGCCTCATTAGAACCTTGATTTTGCCAAAGCACATTAATCAAAGGAATGGTCTTTCTTCTCAAAACCTTAACCTCATGATCCAATATTTGTATCGGCTCCTCCTCGAAAGACAAATCCGTCTTCAATTCAATCTCCTCCACTAGAACCATATACGAAGGATCATATCGGTAATGTCTTAACATAGATACATAAAAGACGTCATGGATGCGATCCAACTCCGGAGGCAACTCAAGCTGATAAGAAACTGGCCCAACATGCCTTAAAACTCAATACGACCTAATGAAACAAGGGCTTAACTTGCCTTTATGACCAAACCTATGAACTTTTTTTCCAAGGAGAGACCTTAAGGAAAACATGGTCCCCTACCTCATACGCAATCACTCGTCTCTTAAGCTCCGCATAAGACTTCTGTCTATCAGAAGCGGCCTTAACTTGATCTCGAATCAAATGAACTTTGTCCTCAGTCTCAGCCACTAACTCAGGACCTAAAACTTTCCTCTCTCCCAACTCAGTCCAACAAAGTGGAGTACGATATTTTCTACCATATAAAGCTTCATAAGGCGCCATCTGAATGCTGGACTGAAAGCTATTATTATAAGCAAATTCAATCAACAGTAGAAACTCCTCCCAACTACATCAAAAATAAATCACACAGTTCCGAAGCAAATCCTCCAAATCTGAATTACCTTTTTTGACTGACCATCAGTCTAAGGATGAAATAGCGTGCTAAAGTCAAGTCAAGTACCCAAAACCTTATGTAACTTATGCTAAAAGTGAGAAGTAAATCGAGGATCCCAATATAAAATAATAGAGACTGAGATCTCATGAAGTCTAACAATCTTAGAGACATAAAGTTTTGCCAACTTCTGCAAGGAGTAGTTGGTCCTAACTGGAATGAAATGAACAAATTTAATTAACCAATCCACAACGGAATCCTTAGTTACATGTTCCTATTTCCATAACGGAATCTTAACGGGTTGCAGTAGTCCCTAAAGAAGTTGGTGCTCAGCCTTAACATGGTGGCACGTCAAGCAATGGGACACAAAATCGATTACCTCATGCTTTAACCCAAGCTGCCAAATCACGAAGGTCACGATACATCTTATTATCACCGGGATGTATAACATAATAGCTATTATGTGCTTCTCACAGAATAGACTATCTTATATCCACATTCTTAGGCACAGAGATACGACCTTGAAAACATAAGGTACCATCATCATTATACCCAAAATACATAGTCTTACCCTCTTTCATCTACTAAACCCAACTAATCAAGGGCTCATCCAAAAGTTACTTGCTTTTAATTTCATTCAACCAAAACCTGCAACTCGACTAGGATCCCATTGTCATCAAACAAACTTAGATGAGCAAACATCGCCCCCAAATTAGTGATAGATCTTCGACTAAGTGAATCAACCACTACATTGGCCATACTGGGTTGGTATTCAATCAAACAATCATAATCCTTAAGTAACTCGATCCAACGACACTGCTCAACTCCTTTTAAGTGAAGAGGTACTTAAGACATTGATGATCAGTATAGATAATGCATCTTTCACCATACAAATAGTGCTTCCAAATCTTAAGTGCAAACACAACCATAGCAAGTTTGAGGTCATGAGTCAGATAATTATCCTCGTGTTGCTTAAGTTGTCTAGAAGCATAAGAAACCACTTTACCCTCTTGAATCAACACACAACCCAAACCAGTGTGCGACACATTACTATAAACAATGAACTCTTTTTCGGGTTCAAGCTAAATCTAAATAGGCATCTGAGTTAAAACCGATTTGAGCTTCTCAAAGCTCGATTGCTACTCAATAGCCCAAACAAATAGAGCATTCTTATGTAACAACTTAGTCAAAGGTGCTACTATCAAAGAAAATCCCTAAAAAAAATCTCTGATAATATCCCGTTAAACCCAGAAAACTCTGAAGATCTGTCACATTCCTAGGCTGCTTCCAATTCAGAATAAACTCTATTTTCTCAGGATCCACTCGGAAACCTTCAGCAGAAATCACATGCCCCAGAAACATAACCTCACCCAACCAAAACTCACATTTACTTAACTTAGCATACAGTTCCTTTTCACGAAGAATCTGAAGAACTGTTTGAAGATGCCTATCATGGTCGTCCTCAGTCTTAGAATATACCAAAATGTCATCGATAAATACTACGATGAACTAATCTAGATAAGGCTGAAAAACCCAATTCATGAGATCCATGAACACCGCCGGAGCATTAGTCAAACCAAAAGGCATGACAAGGAACTCGTAATGTCCATAATGAGTCTTACCGATAGTTTTATGCATATCATCTTCTTTAACTTTCGATTGATGGTACCTAGAATGAAGATCAATTTTGGAGAAAATTGAGGCCCCACGGAACTAATTAAATAGATCATCAATCCTCAGAAGTGGGTAATTATTCTTTATCCTCAATTGGTTCAATTGACGATAATTCACACACATCCTCATGGAACCATCCTTTTTCTTAACAAAAAGAACTGATGCTCCCCATGAAGACACACTAGGTCAAATAAACCCTCAGTTCAAGAGTTCTTGAAGCTTCAAATTTAATTCCTTCAACTATTTTGGTGCCATTCGATATGGGACAATGGACACCGGAGTTGTACTTGACAATAACTCAATTCTGAACTAAATCTCCCTAGCTGGAGGTAATCCCCGCAACTCTTCAAGAAAAACATCTGGAAAATACCTAACAATATGAATGTCTACCATAATCGAACCCACACTACTCACATCATGCACATATATCAAATATGCATCACAACCCTTACAAATTAGCTTTTTAGCTACAAGAGCAGAGATCACGTTAGAGAGATAATCTCGACACTCGTAAATTATCACAACCTCCACATAATCACTAAACTTTAAGGTCACTCTCTTAGATTCACAATCCAGTCCAACCCAATGCTCCACCAATCAATCTATACCCAGAATCAAGTCGAACTCCCTAAACGAAAACTCCAATAAATCAATAGGGAATACATACCCCTGAACCTCAAGCGAACATCTCTTATATACTTTACTAACTTGAACAGATTGACCCAAAAGACTTATCACAAAAAGTTCACAACTAGTGTCTTCAGCCAAAATTTCCAAAATTTCCACTACACTACTAGATATATAAGAGTATGTAAAAAACACAATCAATCAATGCAAAAATATGGTAATGGGTGAATAGTAAACGTAGTAGCAATCATATCAGTTGTATTTTTGTCCTCACGGCGCCTTGCCACATAAACCAAGGCTGGCTGCCTAGTCTCAGCCTAAACTACACCTCTGCCTAGTGCTCTCTAACTACATCCACCACCATTACCCTCTCTCACTTGACCGCGACCCTTAATAGGCAACTGACCAACCTTTTAGGGCAAAATCTGACCCTAAATCGGAGCCCGCCCCGGCTCAACCATAAAGGGACACTCACTAATATTGTACTTAGTGGACCCACATCTAAAACAAGCCCCTATCCTCTTCCAACATTTACCCGGATGACGCCTATTACAATACCAAGAAAGTTGGACTTGCTCAACTTTAGAAACTGACTCAACTATGGAGCTGGCTCTACCTGTGGAGGTCTCTCATACCTTGCCCATTTCACTGGCCGCTGAGAAGAAATAGAAGGACCTGTATCCCTCTTGTTCTTATTCTAATTCTTCTTCCCCTCTATTTTTTCACACTTAGAGCGCTTAACCTCTTCCACAATCTTTGCCATGTCAACCAAGACTGCAAAACCTCGCTCTTTCTAAGGAGCTACTAGAACTCTAAGGTCATACCTCAGACCCTTCTTAAAACGGACAATCTTGTCGTAGTCAATAACAACCCACCCACGAGCATACCTACTGAATCTTAAGAACTCGACCTCATTTTCGACCACAGTTCTATCCCCATGAGTTAGCCCTATAAACTCGCTTCTACAGGCCTAGAAATAACTTGCCTCCATATACTTATTCTAGAAGGCACTCCAAAAGTAATCCCATGTTAGGTGCTCAGACTGAGTGCCCTCCTACACAGTCAACCACCACTGATATGCTTTATCATGAAGCAAGGATATTGCACCCTTCAAATTCTTATCAAGGGTGCAGTCTAAGTCATTCATTATCCTTTTTGTGGCTTCTAACCAATATCCAACCACAATTGGGGTGACTCTAGTGTCACCCCTAAATAATTCAGCTTCATTAGATTAGAGTTGTTTAATTAATGACCCTCAACTCTCAAATCCAGATCCAGATCTAGTATGGGTCCCAGTGACCCTCTCTAAAACCCTCAACATTGCTTAATATTGTGCATTATCCCCGATAGTCTGAACCGCAGACTCAGTCTCAATAGTCAGAGTTCCTACAATCTCATTTGAATCTAACTAGGACATACTGCCCATCGAAGAAGGCTCAGCCTGAGCCCCCGACAGTGCCCAAGGCACCCACGAGTACTATGTCCACGAGAACCATGAGTACTCATTGTCTTTATATACAATTTTAAAAATTTTATGAATCATTTAAAATTTTTTAAACTTTAATCTTAAAGTTTTGTAATAGCCCGATTTTGGTCAAAATGGAACAGTGGTTTTGGGACCACAAATTTGATGTCAAAATTTTATTTTATTATTATTTTAATGTTTACAATATGATGGAATGATTGTGCGAAAATTTCGTTAAGAAATTTTATCGTTTGAATGGTCAATTCAGTAAAAAAGACTAAATCGCGTAAAGTGTAAAATGTATGTTCTATTAGTTAAATGTGCCTATTAGCTATGGATTATTAAAGTGGAGGTCCTTATGTTGTAATTATACCATTAAAATGGTGGGTAGACAATTATGGGCTTATATTAAGTAAAATTTTATGTTTTAAACTAAGGTTAATTTAGTAATTTATGAATAATGTTATATTAAACAAAACCAAATTAAGTATTCATCTTTTATGCTTTCCTTCACCACTTAAATTAGAAGAAAAACCTAGCCATTGTTGAGTTAAAAGTTTCGGCAACTTCTTTTGGCTATTAAGGTATGATTTTTGCTCGGTTTTTAATGATTACTATATTTTTGTGATCGTTGTAACTAGTATTAGCTAGCCCAGGGACTAATTTGTAAAAATGTTAAAGATTTTGAATGATGCCATTGATGAATAATCTTGTGTTTTGAAGTTTCTTGATAGATTATGAATGTTTGTTAAAAGATATACAAGTTTTGTTAAGTGATTTTCAGTGAAAATGCAAATTAGGGATTGAATTGAGAAATGTGTAACGTTAGTGATTAAAATGTGAAATAAATGAGAAATGTGGGCTAATATGAGTACTAGAGAAATTCGGCTAGCATGGGTGGTGACTAAATTGCATGAATTTGTGATTTTATGAAATAAGCACTAAATTGTAAAAATGTGAAAGTTTAGAGATAATAGTGTAAATGTGCCTTAAAGAGTGTTTTGAACTAAATTGAATAAATAGATGATTAAATAAGTTAATTTTTAATATATTTAGATCAAGAAAAGAAAAATACGGACTTAGATCAGGGAAAAGATAAAGTTATCAACTAATCAACTCGATTCACCGTTTTAACATCCGAGGTAAGTTCATATGTTATAATTTCATTTCAAATGTATTTTATGTGCTTTGATATAGCATGAATTGTGATTATGTGATTACGAACGAGTTCAGAAATGATTCAATGAAGATTTAATAGTTGGAATCTCGGTTGAACCTTAGAAATAGTTTAGGATGCTAGTGACATGTCATTAGGTATACTTGAGTTGGCTCTGAGCCATAATTTAGCACTATGTGTGCGAGAATAATCGATTTGGCTTCGGGCCATGCGTATCAGTCGATTTGGCTTCGGGCCATGATATCAGAATATTAGATAAGTTACCTTGATTTGGCTTCGGGCCATGGTATAGGTACTTATCGAGTGAGACCTTGAGTATCTAACTTCTATTTCGAATGGTTCAACAAGTAAAAGAAGGATGTGGTTGATTATAAGATTGGTACGAGATGGAACAGGTACATACAAAAATAAATTGAGTATTGAAAACTATGAAATTGATGAGTTCTTTGGTAAGTTATATGAATGGTCATATTATAGCTTGAGAGTTAATAGAATTGTTGTATATTGTTTTCTATTATATAAATGATTTATGAATAATGATAGTTACTCAATGTTAACATACGAGCTTACTAAGCTATATAGCTTACTTTGTTGTTTTTCCATGTTTTATAGTGATTTCAAATCTAGCTCGGATTCGGGGATTGTCGGAGACTTCACCACACTATCTACTGACTCTTTGGTACTTTTGAAACTATGTTTTGAGTATATGGCATGTATAGGTATTTTGAGTCATTTTGATTATTGATTGATAGAAATTTTGGTCATTTATAATGGCTTGTAAATGTATATGTTTTGGTTTGTAAATATAGCCATGAGATTTGGCTTAATTTGGTGGATTTGGTTATGTGTTTATGTGAGCATATATGGTTGATATTGAGTTCTTGGATGGATATGTGAATTACCATATTATGAAGTTTGTGGAATTGGTACCTTGCTTGTGAATTGGTAAAACATGAGGTATGTTAGGTAATGGTTTAACTAGATAATTGGTATATGTATTTTTGTAGGTTTTAGTTGAATAAAAATTGAGGTATAAGCATGTTGATTGCTAGTATTGGAAATTGTATGAATTAGCCTTGTTTGTGGCTAAATTGAATGTTTATTTATACTATGGATTGGTGCCATGTTGGTTGTTTAGGTGAGCATAAATGTGGGTGGCAAATTGGCTTGGTAAATAGCCTATTTTTGTCCACACAGGCGTGTGTCTCAGCCATGTGTAACATACGATCATGACACACAGCCGTTGTAACACCCCTAACCAGTATCCGTCGCCGGACTAGTGGTAGTATTGAAGATGTTCTTGTAAAAATTGATAAATTCATTTTCCCAGTAGATTTTGTTGTCTTAGACATGGATGAGGATAATTTGATTCCCCTAATTTTAAGAAGAACCTTTTTAGCAACTGCTAGAACAAAAATTGATGTTGGTACAGGAGAACTCATCCTTCGTATAGGTGATGAATCGATCAGTTTACAAGCTCTTGACTCGGCCAGGACAACAATTGGCAAATGTGAGAAAGTAAATTCAGTTGATAACCAAGTTGTTCAACTTTCACCACAGGAAACACCACAGGGTTACAAACCTGAGCCGGATTATGGACCCCATGCCAACAAAGACGAATTACATAAGGAACGAATCCTTAGGGTCGACAAACTAGAAGGGTGGAAAACACAATTCAACGAAGAACTGGAACCGCACGAAGTAAAACTGAAGAAACCCCCAGAAGAGCTCACAGGAACACCAAACCACTTCAAAATAGGAGACCAGGTACTGCTAGATAAAGCAGATCCTCGCATCGCCACACCAGACCTGAACACAAACGAAGAAATCCCTCTTGAGGTACACAATATTTTCCCATACGGAATAGTCGAGGTAAGCAATCCTATATTCGGCACTTTTAAGGTAAACGCTTCTGGACTTAAACTTTATTAAGAAAATAGAACTGATAGTATGAGGGAAGACATTCAAACTTTTAAACCACCCTGATTTTTGTGAATACGAGGAAAGTCTAACTTAAGACTTTAAACGAGTGCTTCTCGGGAGGCAACCCGAGCACTAACCCTATTTACTTTCACATTTGTTTTTATTTTATTTTATTTTCTTCTCTTAATTTTAAACACTTAAGTTTCTAACTAACCATAAGTGCAGATTTCCAGGCCACATGGCTGTGCACACGGCCGTGTAGACCTAAAGAATCTTCGTACTGACATAGCAGAAACGGTACAAGTTAAGGAAAATCAAATCCTCCAGTCACGAGCTCCAACCACCCCACCACGGGCACTGAAAAAACCCCACAGCCGTGCGATGCGGCCGTGGTCAACACTGACTTCTCACAAACGGGCGTGGCAATCTGAAAAACACACGAAGTAAAACCGAAGGAACCCCCAGAAGAGCTCACAGGAACAACAAACCACTTCAAAATAGGAGACCAGGTACTGCTAGATAAAGTAGATCCTCGCATCGCCACACCAGACCTGAACACAAACGAAGAAATCCCTCTTGAGGTACACAATATTTTCCCATACGGAATAGTGGAGGTAAGCAATCCTATATTCGGCACTTTTAAGGTAAACGCTTCTCGACTTAAACTTTATTAAGAAAATAGAACTGATAGCATGAGGGAAGACATTCAAACTTTTAAACCACCCTGATTTTTGTGAATACGAGGAAAGTCTAACTTAAGACTTTAAACGAGTGCTTCTCGGGAGGCAACCCGAGCACTAACCCTATTTACTTTCGCATTTTTTTCATTTTATTTTCTTTTCTTCTCTTAATTTTAAACACCTAAGTTTCTAACTAACCATAAGTGCAGATTTCCAGGCCACATGGCCGTGCACACGGCCGTGGCCGTGGCTGTGTAGACCTAAAGAATCTTCGTACTGACATAGCAGAAACGGTACAAGTCAGGGAAAATCAAATCCCCCAGTCACGAGCTCCAACCACCCCACCACGGGCACCGAAAAAACCCCACAGCCATGCGATGTGGCCGTGGTCAACACTGACTTCTCATAAACGGGCGTGGCAATCTGAAAAACGGGCATGGAAAGAACAACACGCTTCACAACACGGCCATGCGAGGCAGCCGTGTGAATCGACACGCCCACGGACCACGGGCGTGGAGGAGTGTCAGACCCCAAAACTCTATTTAAAACCACCCTCTCTCCTTCTTCTCACCCACTCCCTAGTTTCTTTCTTCCTTCTTTTTCTCAGATTTCTCTCTTCCCTCTCAATTCTCTATACTCTTGAGCTATACCAACACCATGTCAAAGAAGCGGAAGGATCCACGTACAGTCTCCCTCATGGAGACCGATATACATAAGTTCATGCCGGTCGCTTCATTCATTCGACAAGCCAAGTGTCTTTGAGACCATTTATCTTTTGTTTCACTTTTATCTTCTCCTCTATTTCCCTTCTCTTTGACTATCTTATGCTTAGTTTAGGTTATTTTATTTTAGTTTCTTAGTGTCAGGTTCTAAAGGCTATTTGGGAATCACGCCACTTTCGCCACCGCCAGCACCTCCACAGCCTTAAAAGTCACACCCACCTTGCGAACCATCTACCAATAAGGATTCTTAAGCCCCTTTATCTGTTAGCCTTAGTTTAATTACATTTTTATTCTCTTTCTCTTTATCTTTCTTGTCTTTATTTATATATTTAGTTTATTTTAAATGTGTCTTAATAACTCCTGGCTAATTCTCTACGAGCTCCCCAATTTCTTCATCTAGTGCAGAGCTCGGTAGCAGAAACCACCCCTATCGACTTCCAACTCCAGGAAACCATCCAAATTCAGGAAGTTTCAGCTCTCCCTCTATCTTAAATTGCATATCTATCTTTGTACATTGAGGGCAATGTACATCTTAAGTGTAGGGGGATGAATAATTATTTCGAAAAAATGCCTAACTTTCTGTATTGTTCTCAAATTCCTGAATTATACCTTGTTCTTAAGTGATTTCCTCATATTACTAATTAGGATGAAATTTCTGATAATTTATGATTTTTATTGATATGTTTTAGATTAAGTCATTGATAATTGTGCATTGGTGATTAAATTTGAAGAATACTAGAGAATCAAGCATGATAAGTCTTTTTTTCAGAATAATTTTTTTTTAGGTTGTCTACCTGAATCTGAATGTTACCTTGAAGTTTGAAATTTACAAGATGAATATCAAACAACCATAATTTTTGTGAGACTTTGAGCCTTATAGAGCATATATTCTTTTTCATGCTCACTTTATTGATTATGAGTGTGTCAACATTGAACTGTTATTCTAGAACTTGCATCGATTATACATGTCGAGACCACACCTATGATTTGATATACAGAGATGATAAAGGCACTTAGGATTTAACCCACTTACTCCATAAAAAGCCCACCTTCATAATTAACCCCTAGTGAACCCCGTTAATCCTAACGACCCTTTTATTGACTCACCCACTAATATTAACCCAAAACCCTTTGTATTTGTTATCACCATTCCTTTTGACTACCCTTATAATCGAGATTTGATTGATTAGTTACCTAATTATATTATTTCAGTAGTTAAATTTATCCTTTAATTACTTGATTTGTTCTTTAAAAAAAATGAAATATATTTAATATTTGTTCTATGTAATTGAGCTTATATATTTAAATCCCAAATGTTGAAGAAGAAGCTCATGTTAGAGTATTATGATTGGTAGTATTAAGTTTTCAATTGATGTAAGTAGTTAAGATATGTTCATTGTTTCTAGTTAGGTAATTTGTCCAGTCAACCTCGATTCTAACCTTCTAATTCAACCTTTATCCATACCCTTAACCTAAGCCCCGTTACAACCCTGTCAAAGACCTTTTGATTTGTGTATCATCTCATTTTATAGTGGTGGAGATTTGATTTTCATGCAAGCCTATGGGATTAACTTTTCATGTTAGACTTTTGAGTGCTTAATTTGAACCTTAAACACTTTGAGTGATTTGAGTGAATCTTTAGTGAGGATGTTAAATCTTGTCGATTTCGAATCAGAGGTAATTATTCAAGTAAAGGGAAACGCCTATGTTTTCATGCTATAAATATATGACTTTGATTTGTTTGAATCTTTAGGACTCTTTGAGTTGGATTATCCATGTATAAATTATCTTTGGATTATGATAAAATAGGATTAATGAATATTATGAATCAAAGAAAGTTCGTTTTAATTGTAAGTTGAGAATTTTGCTTGAGGATAAGCAAAAGCTTAAGTGTGGGGGTATGTGATAAATCGTAAAAGTAACATATTTTATCCCACAATTAGCATACTTTTGGATGATTTATCACTTGATTTATGTAAAAAGATGCTCTTAATCCTTTCTTTTCATGTCTTATACTCAGGAAAGCACCGGAGAATGAAAAGAACGAGAAACGGGCTTAAAACAGACCAAATTGGGCTAAAGTAGAAATCGACACGGCCTGGAGTTAAGCCCACACGGGGAATACACTCCCGTGAGAGGAAATCGTGTGCCCTCTACGACTGGTAGACACCCTCGTGGTCAAAACTAACTTATTTTCCATGGCCACTAAGCATGCCCATGTGCTCAGACCGTGGTCGAATCTGCCAAAATTCGCACAGTTACTAGGCAGTAGGCACGTCCGTGTGCCAAGGCCGTGTACTATCCTGACTTGGTTCCCACGATCACTAGGCACACCCGTGTGCCATGACCGTGTGACATTATAGGCCATTTTTAAGGCCAAAATGCCATCCATTTGTGTCATACCTACAAGCCACATATACCATCCCATTTCATGCACATCTAACCACTAAAAACATACCAAATTGCCATTCAAATCATGCATATTTGACAACTAAAGTAAACACATAAACAATACATTCAATATCCATTTCAACTATGCCAACTACCAAGATCCAAACATATAACAAAACATATTACATTCATTTGCTTAACTCAAAAGCTTGACCATTTCATGAATCAACTAATCACACCAAAACATGCTTCACATATCATGATCATAATGTATAATCTCAACTCATCTCTAGCCAAATCTCATGGCTAAGTTCATATATCAACTTATACCAAAATACTAGCCTATACATGCCATATCTAGCTTTATACATTTCCAAAGTGTACCAAAATGATTTTAGTAGTGTGATGATGATCCTTGATGATCCCGAGCCTTCAGTAGCTTTGACGACCTATAAAACAGAGAAAACACACACAGAGTAAGTTTCCAAAAGCTTAGTAAGTTATATACAAATAAACTTAACATAATTCATTTATAAGTATGGCAATTTGAATTCATTAACATATCCTCAATTCAAGCACATAAAGGAACTCTTGGCTCACTTGGTTTGCCATTTCTTACCAATCCACACATCTCAAATATCTCATTTGCTCATATCTCAAACATACATATATCTCAAATGTTCATTTGCATAAATGCACATACATACTTACCTTCCATGCTTATACAAAGCATATATATATATCAACATACCTGAAACGGATGTACATTCACGTATTTGTTCTTAGCTCGGAATTGTAATTCATATCACAGATTTGCCCGTTGAACCATTAGGAATCTAGTAGGATACTCAGAAAGCTTGAAATATTCGTACAATGCCAACGTCCTAGACGAGGTCTTATATGCACTCAGATATCGATGCCACTATCCCAGACAGGGTCTTACACGAATCAATACGATGCCGATGTCCCAGACATGGTCTTACACGTAAAGCTCATATCGATGCCTACGTCCCAGACGAGGTTACACGTAAAGCTCATATCGATGTCTACGTCCAAGACGAGGTCTTACACGTAAAGATCAAATCGATGCCAACGTCCCAGATGTGGTCTTACATGAAATCTCAATTCAACGCCAACATCCCAGACGTGGTCTTACATGATAAAACAAAACAGATACCTATGTCATGACAAAGTTAATCCTATCTATTCCTAGGTTCGAACGGGACTTCTCGGATATTGTCGCTATATCGACCTTATCTCGTAATTCATAAGCATAATATCTTATAAACATTCATTATCATTATTAGTCATATGAACATTTACAAATTCATACAAGTACGTTTATTTGCATAGTGACTTACCTTGGATTCGATCTATCAGAATGAAAACGGCTACTCGTTTACTTTCGCTTTTCCGCGTTCTAAGATCTAAACATATTCAGAATTAACCCTTTTATTCAATAATTCAGTCAATTCAATCATGAACAGACATTTAGGGCTATTTACAAATTAACCCTCACATTTGCACAATTTATCAATTTAGTCCATTTTTCTCAAAACATCAAATTCACAAAATCAACACATACACATACTTAGCCGAATGCATATACATCTCATTCAAGCCCATATTTTCCATAAAATTTGCAATTTAGTCCCTCAAATTGCTATTTTCATAATTTAGCCCCATTTAGCTAAATTCATCAAAATTTCAAGAACAAGACATGCTCATCTAGCTTAAATCTTTCATTTAACAACTAAACTCATCTCAAAACTCAACATATCAACAATGGCATCTCTCAAAAACATCATTAATTCATCAAATTGAGACATGGGTTTTGTAGCTCTCAAAGCAACAATTGCAAAAACATAGAAATTATCAAAAACTGAAGTCAAAACTTACCTTAATTTATGCTTCAGGCTAGCCAAATGCTTCAAAGTTTCTAACCCTATTATTTTCTTTCAAAAATCGGTGGAATGAAAATGATAACAATGACCATTTTCATGTTTTATTATTATTAATCCATTTAATACCTCAATTCCTATTTTACTCTTAATGATTCACTAATATAAAACACTTATATCATGTCCACTACCGTCCATGCCTTTAGTCATTAGCTAAATTGAAACATAAGGACTTCATTTTAATAAAGCCATGTCAATATAACCCTTTAACAAATGGCAAGTCACTTTTGCACTTAACGCGATTTAGCCTTTTCTCAAATTAAACACACAAATGGACAAATAAATTCACGGAACTTTAACACATGCTTAATCACACAAAGTAGACACAGAAAATAATATTAAAATATTTTTTTGACTTGGATTTGTGGTCCGAAAACTATTGTTCCGATTAGGGTATAAACCGGACTGTTACAATTCTCCCCCTTAGGGATTTTCGTCCCCGAAAATCTTACCATTAAATAGAGTCGAATGTTGTTGTCTCAATGAATCTTCGGGCTCCCACGTAGCCTCTTCTATTCCATGTCGATTCCATAGTACTTTCACTAACGAAATTTTCTTGTTTCTTAACTCTTTCACTTCACTTCACGAGCTAAGATACGAATCGGTTCCTCTTCATATGTCATATCTGATTGGATTTCAATTTCAGATGGGGCAATCACATGTGACGGATCGTATCGATATCTACGAAGCATTGAAACATTAAATACATTATGAATCTTTTCTAACTTAGACGACAACCTTAATTTATATGCAACAGGCCCGACACATTCAATGATCTCATACGGTCCGATGAATCTCGGACTCATTTTGCCTTTACGTATGAATCGAAGCACTTTCTTTCACAGAAACACTTTCAAAAATACTTTGTCGCCGATTTCAAATTCTATATCTTTTCGTTTCAAGTCTGCATAAGACTTCTGACGATCAGATGCCGCTTTCAAACAATCTCGAATCAACTTCACTTTCTGTTCTGAATCTTTTATCAAATCAACCCCATGTAACTTATTTTTATTGAGCTCAGTCCAATACAGAGGTGTACGACATTTACGTCCGTACAAAGCTTCATATGGTGACATTTCGATGCTCGTCTGAAAACCATTATTATATACAAATTCAACTAATGCCAGTACTGTTCCCACGAACCATTGAACTCAAGTATACAGCACCTTATCATGTCTTCAAGAATATGAATATTTCGTTCTGACTGACCATCTATCTGCGAATGAAAAGCTATACTGAAGTGTAATTTCGTGTCCAAAGCTTCTTGCAACTTCTTCCAGAATCGTGATGTGAATCTTGGATCTCTATCTGACACAATGGATAGTGGCACCCCGTGTAATCTCACAATCTCAGAAATATAAAGCTCAGCTAATCTGTCAAGTGAAAAATCAGATCTTACCGGAATAAAATGAGTAGTTTTCGTTAATCTATCAACCACGACCCATATCGCGTCTTTATTTCTCTGAGTCTGAGGTAAACCAGAAACAAAATCCATTGCCACTCTATCCCATTTCCACTCAGGAATCAGAATCGGTTGTAGCAACCCAGACAGAACTTGATGTTCTGCTTTCACTTGCTAAAAAACTAAACATTTCGAAACAAAGTCAGAAATGTCCCGTTTCATACCAGACCACCAGTAGTGTTGTTTCAAATCATGATACATTTTAGTACTTCCCGGATGAACAGATAGACTACTATTATGAGCTTCACTCAAAATCAACTGAATCAACTCTAGATTTCTCAGAACATAGATACGATCCTGAAATCTCAAACAATCATCAACAATTTGAAATTCAGATTCAGAATTCACTTCACACTGATCTTGTTTCACTAGTAATTCATTATCAGATTTCTGAGTATGTATATCTGTTGTAAGAACAACTATTTTGCTTTTAACTCAGCTAACACAGAACTATCCTCAGACAAATTCAACTGAGCATTCAGGGCACGTAGTGCAGACAATGATTTTCTACTCAAAGCATCAGCAACAACATTCGCTTTACCCAGATGATAATCTATCACGAGTTCATAACCTTTTAATAGCTCTAACCATTTTCTTTGACGCAAGTTCAAATCTTTCTGAGTTGATATTTCTAACTTTTATGATCTGAAAACAGGTGACATTTCTCACCGTACAGATAATGGTGCCAAATCTTAAGTGCAAACACAATCGCAGCTAACTCAAGGTCGTGCGTCGGATAATTCTTTTCATGAGGCTTCAATTGTCTCGAAGCATCAGCTACAACTTTGCCTTCTTGCATCAAAACACATCCTAGACCGTTCAATGAAGTATCACTGTATACAACAAATTCTTTACCCGATTTCGGCTGTACTAACACTGGAGCTTCTGTTAACAGAGTTTTGTACTGATCAAAACTTTTCTGACATTTATCCGACCATTCAAATCTGACATCTTTCTGAAGTAATCTAGTTAACGGAGTAGCTATCATCGAAAATTACAAATCTGCTGTAATAACCAGCTAATCCCAAAAAACTACGAACTTCAGACACGTTCTTCAGAGGTTTCCAATCCAGAATAGCAGAAATCTTGCTTGGATCAATACGAATTCCAGAAGCTGACACAATATGCCCTAGAAAACTAACCTCGTGTAACCAAAATTCACATTTACTAAATTTCGCATACAATTACTTTTCTCTCAAAGTTTGCAACACAATTCTCAAGTGTTCAGCATGCTCATCTTCATCACATGAATAAATCAATATGTCATCTATGAATACCACAACAAATCGATCTAATTACGGTTTAAAAATTCTGTTCATCAAATCCATAAAAATAACAGGAGCATTAGATAGTCCAAATGGCATAACTAAAAACTCATAATGCCCGTACCTCGTTCTGAAAGTAGTTTTCGGAATGTCTGAATCTTTCACTCTCAACTGGTAATATCCCGATCTCAGATCAATCTTGGAAAACACAGTAGCTCTTTTTAACTGATTAAATAAATCATCTATTTTGGGCAACGAATATTTATTCTTTATTGTCACCTTATTCAACTGACGATAGTTAATACACATCCTCATCGTGCCATCTTTCATTTTCACAAATAGAATAGGAGCACCCCAATGGGAGAAACTCGATCTAGTAAACCCTCTATCGGTCAATTCTTGCAATTGTGACTTAACTCTTTCAACTCTGTTGGTGCCATTCTATACGGAGCTATTGATATAGGTGTAGTACCAGGCAGTAAATCAATACCAAATTTGACTTCAAGAATCGGAGGCATACCCGATAATTCTTTAGGGAATACATCAAAAAACTCACAGGCAATAGGCACTGATTCAACTTTCTTTTTAGACACTTTTGAATCAATCACATAAGCGAAATATGCCTCATATCCCTTTTTCATATAACTCTGAGCTTTCAATACTGATATCACAGTAGGTAATCCATTCAAATCAGTAGATTCAATTCGTACTATCTCATCATTCAAACATCTTAAATCTATATTTTAGTCCCGAACCAACCCCAATGCATGTTTAAGGCCTCGTAGGCTCGTTTAAGGGACACTATGATTGGATTATGGTTGAATTGATAAACTATATATGAAATATATGTTTAAACGTGTTGTAAGTCTGGTAATGCTCTGTAACCCTATTCTGATGATGAATACGGGTGAGGGGTGTTATATTTATTAGTATCAGAGCTATAGTTTAGTCGATTCTAGGACTAAAGTAGCGTGTGTGAGAGTCTAGATATACATGCCATACATAAACTATGATAATGTGATGACTCCTGACATTTTAAAATGTGTTTTTTTATAGTAATGGATCCTAATCGAGCTATAGCTGATTCTAGAGCCGTGACGGAAGCCTTCTTCCAAATGATGAATGAATGGTTAACTTAATATATTCGAACAAACCCGGCTGCTCAACAACCTCCACCCTCTTCTGTTCCTCAACCTGTACCTATAACTCCTCAAAGAATCGAGCTTTTAAGATTGAATAAGCCTCCAGTTGATAAGATCCGTAAACACGGGGCTGAAGAGTTTAGAGCTAATGTTGATGATGACCCTGAGATAGTCGAGTTTTGGCTTGAAAATACAATCGGAGTGTTTGATGAACTTTCTTGTACATTGGCTGAATGCTTAAAGTGTGCTATTTTCTTTTTGAGAGACTTTACGTATCAGTGGTGGAATACATTAGTATCAGTGGTGCCGAGGGAGAGAGTTATCTAGGAATTCTTTCAGACTGAATTCCAAAAGAAATACATCAGTCAACGGTTCTTGGATCAAAAGCATAAAAAGTTTTTAGAACTGAAACAAGGTCGCATAACTGTAACCAAATATGAAAGAGATTTCGTACGATTAAGCAAGTATGATCGAGAGTATGTTTCTACTGAAGAGATAATGTATAAGCAGTTTGTTGATGGGTTGAACGAAGATATTAAACTTCTGGTTGGAATTTTAGATTTGAAAGAATTCATTGTGTTAGTTGATCGGGCCTGCAAAGTTGAAGATTTTAGCCGAGAAAAGAAGAAAGCTGATTCAGAGGCTAGAGATTCAAAGAAAGGATCAATGAATAAACCTTATCATTTTTCATCAAAGAAATCCCGAGATTCATTTAGTCGATCAAATGCATCAGTGGGATACTAGAACAGAGATCGTGGAAATCAACATGTGAATCCTAAAGCACAAGCTACTTCTGTCTCGAGTGTTGGCAGTGTGAGAAACAATAAACCCGAGTGCCAACAGCGTGGGAGACGACATTTTAGTGAATGCTTGAATAAGAGTAGTAAAGCTTGTTTCAAATATGGTTCACCAGATCACTTTATTCAAGACTACCTAAAGTTATTAGAGAAAGAAAAAGTTCAGAATGTAAGATCGAGTAATACGAATGCTAAAGGGAGACCACCAAGAAATACGGGGAATGTATCTAGTAGTAGAGGTATGACTAGAGACTCAACTGTGAGATTTGAGGCCAGAGCACCTGCTAGAGCCTACGCTATTCGCGCTCACGAAGAAGCATCGTCCTCAGATGTTATTACGGGTACATTCTCTCTTTATGATACTAATGTGATTGCTTTAATTGACCCTGGATCGACACACTCGTATATCTGTATGAATTTGGTGTTTAATAAGAGTTTGCTTGTAGAGTCTACTGAGTTTGTGATTAAAGTATTGAACCCCTTAGGCAAGTATGTTCTAGTTGATAAAGTTTGCAAGAATTGTCCTTTAATGTCCTTTAATGACTCGGGGTAGTTGATAAAGTTTGCAAGTTTGCAAGAATTGTCATTTAATGCTTTTACCATTTGATGAGTTCGATGTGATTCTGGGTATGGATTGGTTGACTCTACATGATGCTATTGTGAACTATGGACGACAGGTTATAGAATTGAAGTGTCAGAATGATGAAATTATTCGGATTAAATCAAATAAATCGAATCAATTGCCTGTTGTGATTTCGTCTATGTCAGCTTAAAGATGTGTGAGAACAGGTTGCAAAGCCTATCTTACTTATGTTTTGGATACAAAAGTGTCTGAATCAAAGATTGAATCAGTGCTAGCTGTCTTTCAATATCTGGGTGTGTTTCCTGAAGAATTATCGGGGTTGCCACCTATCAAAAAGGTTGGATTTGCAATTGAATTAGTACCGGAAACTTCACCGATATCTATAGCTCTATATAGAATGGCTTCGACCGAGTTGAAAGAGTTGAACGCTTAGTTGCAAGAGTTAACAGATAAAGGCTTTGCACGACCTAGTTTTTCGCCTTGGGGTATTGTTCGTAAAGAAGAAAGACGGATCAATGAGAATTTGTATTGACTATCGTCATCTCAACAAAGTTACGATAAAGAATAAGTATCCTTTTCTGAGAATAGATGATTTGTTTGATCAGTTGAAAGGTGCAACAATGTTTGCAAAGATTGACTTGAGATCTAGTAATTATCAGTTGCGAGTTAAAGACTCAGATGTGCCAAAAACTATGTTCAGAATGAGGTATGGACATTATGAATTCCTTGTTATGCCGTTTGGGTTAACTAATGCTCCTGCCATTTTTATAGATTTGATGAATAGGATATTTAGACCGTATTTAGATAGATTTGTTGTTGTGTTCATTGACGACATTCTAATCTATTCGCGAAATGAAACTGAACATGCCGAGCATTTGAGGATTGTGTTGCAGACCTTGAGAGATAACAACTGTATGCTAAATTCAACAAATGTGAGTTTTGGCTCCGGTAAGTTGGATTCTTGGGACATATAGTTTCAGTGGATGGCATTCGGGTTGATCCGAGTAAGATTTCTGTAGTTATTGACTAGAAACCACATAGAAATGTATCTGAGGTCAGAAGCTTTCTGGGATTGGCTGGTTACTATCGACACTTCCTTAAAGGATTCTCGATGATTGCTACACCGCTATAGTTTTTGCATTGAAAATTTGGCGTCATTATTGGTACGGAGAAAAATGCCACATCTTTACTGATTATAAAAGCTTAAAATATATTATGACTCAGAAATATTTGAATTTACGACAATGGAGATGGCTCAAGCTAGTAAAAGATTATGAGTTGGTGATTGATTATCACCCGGGAAAAGCTAATGTGGTCGCGGATGCTTTGAGTAGAAAATCATTTTTTTCTTTGAGAGCAATGAATACACAGTTGACATTATCTAATGATGGTTTGATTCTAGATGAATTATAAGTTAAATCAGTTTTCTTTTAGCAAATTTGTGAAGCTCAGAAATGTGATAGTGAATTGCAAGCTAAAAGGGTGCAATGCGAGCTGACTAGTGATTCAGAGTACCAAATCAAATCTGATGTTTGTTTAATATTCTGAGATAGAATCTGTGTACTGAAGAATCTGGAGTTGATTCAGAAAATTTTATACGAGGCACATAGTGGTTGTTTATTTGTTCATCCTGTACATACTAAAATGTACAATAATTTGAAACAACTGTATTGGTGGTCGGGTATGAAACGAGACATTTATGAATTTGTAGTGAGATGTTTAGTGTGTCAGCAAGTTAAAGCTGAGCATCAGACACCTTGCGGTTTGCTTCAACCTGTGATGATACCGGAGTGGAAATGGGATAGAGTGACTATGGATTTTTTGTCGGGATTACCCCAGTCTCTGAAAAAGAAAGATGCAATTTGGGTTATTGTTGATCGACTGACAAAATCAACATATTTTATTTCGGTACGTACTGACTACTCACTTGATAGATTAGCTAAATTGTACATTGTTGAGATTGTTAGATTGGACGGGGTGCCAGTTTTGATTATTTCAGATAGAGATCCGAGGTTTACGTCACGGTTTTGGAAGAAATTACAAGAAGCTCTGGGTACAAAGTTTAATTTTAGTACAGCTTTTCATCAGCAAACTGACGGATAGTTTGAGCGAGTAATTCAGATTCTCGAAGATATGCTCCGATATTGTGTTTTGAAATTCGAAGGCAATTGGGAGAAATATTTGCCGTTGGTTGAATTTGCATATAACAATAGCTTTCAATCGAGTATAAAGATGGCACCGTACGAAGCCTTGTATGGTCGTAAATGTCGAACTCCATTGTACTGGATAGAGCTTAGCGAGAAACAGAGTCACCGGGTCAATTTGATTAGAGAAACAGAAGAGAAAGTGAAAGTAATTCACGACTATTTGAAAGCAGCTTCAGATCGTTAGAAGTCGTATGCGGATTTGAAACGAAAAGATATTTAATTTCAAATCGGTGACAAAGTGTTTTTAAAAGTATCTCCGTGGAGGAAAATCCTTAGATTTGGTCGGAAAGGCAAATTGAGTCCGCGATTTATCGGACCGTATGAGATCATTGAAAGAATAGGGCCAGTAGCATATCGACTAGCTTTACCATCAGAGTCAGAAAAGATCCATAATGTGTTTCACATGTCGATGTTGCGTCTATATCGATCGGATCCCTCTCATGTGATTTCTTCGTCAGAGATTGAGATTCAGCCTGATATGATGTACAACGAAGAACCGATAAGAACTTTGGCTCTAGAGATAAAACAATTGAGAAATAAAAGTATAGCTCTCTTGAAAGTACTTTGGCAGTGATATGGATTTGAAGAGGCTACATGTGAGCCCGAAGAAGCTATAAGAAAACAGTACCCTAACCTATTGACTAGTAAGATTTTCGAGGACGAAAATCCCTAAGGGGGAGTTGTATCAACCTGTTTTTGGTCAAATCAGAACAGTGGTTTTGGGACCAAAAATCTGATGACAAAATATTTATTTTATTATTATTTTAATGTTTACAGTATGATGGAATGATTGTGTGAAAATTTTGTTAAGAAATTTTATCGTTTGAATGGTCAATTTGGTAAAAAAGGACTAAATCTGGTAAAGTGTAAAATCTATGTTCTATTAGTTAAATGTGTCTATTAGCTATGGCATATTAAAGTGGAGGTCCTTATGTTGTAATTAGACCATTAAAATGGTGGGTGGACAATTATGGGCTTATATTAAGTAAATTTTTATGTTTTAAATTAAGGTTTAATTTTGTAATTTATGAATAACGTTATATTAAACAAAACCAAATTAAGTATTCATCTTTTATGTTTTCCTTCACCACCGAAATTAGAAGAAAAACCTAGCCATTGTTGAGTTTGAAGTTTCGACAACTTCTTTTGGCTACTAAGGTATGATTTTTGCTCGGTTTTTAATGATTTCTATGTTTTTATGATCGTTATAACTAGTATTAGCTAGCCCAGGGGCTAATTTTCAAAACTGTTAAAGATTTTGAATGATGCCATTGATGAATAAGCATGTGTTTTGAAGGTTTTTTGATAGATTATGAATGTTTGTTAATAGATATACGAGTTTTGTTAAGTGATTTTTAGTGAAAATGCAAATTAGGGATTGAATTGAGAAATATGTAAAGTTAGTGGTTAAAATGTGAAATAAATGAGAAATATGGGCTAATATGAGTACTAGAGCAATTCGGCTAGCATGTGTGGTGATAAATTGCATGAATTTGTGATTTTATGAAATAAGGACTAAATTGTGAAAATGTGAATGTTTGATATAAATGTGTAAATGTTTCTTAAAGAGTGTTTTGGACTAAATTGAATAAATAGATGATTAAATAAGTTAATTTTTAATATATTTAGATCAAGAAAAGTGAAATACAGACTTGGATCGGGGAAAAGATAAAGTTATTGACTAATCAACTTGATTTGCCATTTTAACATCCGAGGTAATTTCGTATGTTATAATTTCATTTCAAATGTATTTTATATGCTTTTATGTAGCATGAATTGTGATTATGTGATTACAAACGAGTTAGGAAATGATTCAATGAAGATTTATGTAACAGCCCGATTTTGGATCTAGTAGGAATAGTGGTTTCGAGACCACAAATTCGACACAGTAAAATTTATTTTTATTATATTTTTATGGTCTATAGTTTTATGGAATGATTTCGTAAAAATTTCATTCGAAAATTTTAGCCCTTGGGCACTCAATTTAGTTAAGAGGATTAAATTGAAAAATGTACAAAATTTGTGTTCTAGAAGCTAGAGGTGTCTAATTGCTATGAAATTTTAAATTAGAGGTCCTTAGATGGTAATTAGTCCATTATACTTTAAGTTGGACAAAAATGTACATGGCTAGGTGGAATTTCAAAGATTGGCATTAAGGGCATTTTGGACATTTGGTAAATAAGGACAAATAAAACTAAAATAAAAGTGTCCATCTTCTCAAATTAGTCCCCCTTGTGCCGAAAATTTTAAGGAAGACATAAATAGGATTTTGGCCACTTTCAAGCTCGATTGTAAGTCCGTTCTAGCCCCGTTTTCAATGATTTTTATGTTTTTGAGATCCTTGCAACCTAATCTAGCTATTTCAAGGACTAATTTGAAAGAAAATGAAAGTCTAAAATTTTACCCATGTTAGGTATTTGTGTATTTTTATGTCTAATGGTAGATTATGTATGTTTGATGTTAGATAAACAACTTTTACTAAGTGATTTTTGATGAAAATAGCTAAAAAAGACCTATTTGTAAAACTTGTAAAATGAGTGTAAAAATGTGAATAAATGAAAAATGTGGGCTGTTATGAGCATGAAAAAGATTCGACTAGGCTCGGGTTTTGAAGAAATTGACTATATTTCATTTTACGAGCCTAGGGACTAAAATGTAAAAAGTTGAAAAGTTAGGGGCAAAAATGTAATTTTTGCCATAAGGTGTTTTTGGGATTAAATTGAATAATGTGATAATTGAATAAGCTAAATTTGATGACCTAGACCGAGGAAAGAGCAAGGTAAGTTCGTATGTTAAAAATAAGCTTTAGAATAATTATATCTAAATGCTTTAATATTGCATGAATTGTATGTTTGATTTTGTGAATGAGTATAATCCTACGAACGAGTCCGAAGACGAATCGACAAGCAAGAAATCCTGTTTGAACCTTAGGAATAGGTTAGGATACAACTGACATGTCACTAGGGTCGTTATGTGTTATGTGTTATGTGATTATGTGATCCAGGTGCTGGTTTCGTACGTCCTACCGGTGGCTGAGTATACTGGCATATGTTACGGATACTTGACAGTTTGTGTGAGCAGGCTTGTCGATAGCTCGAGAGCGAGTGATTATGTGATATGAGACTTGTAACATCCTGAAAGTGGGCCTATGCATTTTTGATTTAGTTGTACGAAATGACATATCTTATGTGTTATGAATGTATTATGAACATTTTTGGAAACTTGGAAATGTAAGGAAATGATTTAGAAATGTTAAGTTTCAAAAGAGGAAAATGAACATTTTGGAAACTTGGAAATGTAAGGAAATGTTAAGTTTAAAAGAGGAAAGTGAACATTTCTGGAAACTTGGAAATGTAAGGAAATGTCAAGTTTAAAGAGGCAAACGAAAATTTTTGGAAACTTAGAAATGACTTGGAAATGTCGAGTTTTAAAGTTTAAAAGAGGAAACTGAGGCAAGGTGGCCTTAAAAGAAAAAGTATGTGAAATTTGACACACAAACAGGCTTGGAAAAGTGGCTTGAAGATGCCACTTAGGGCCTATGGAAATGGCGCCACATGCAAGGGGTTTAGGCCTGAGTTCGAGTCACATGGGAAGCAAATAAAAGAAGTTTTATTTTTGCTTCTAGAAGCCCAGCGGTGGACGACACAAGGCTTGCAAAAGAGGAGTTTTATCCTCTTTAAAATTCGGCTAATTAGGGGATAAATAAAGGATTTAATTTGGATTATTTTCAAGAGATAATTGTGGATTAATTCCTTTTATTTTTTTAATGGATAAAAGAAGAGATAATAGAAGGATTATTATTATTAAACAGAGTGATAATTCAAAGGATTAAGTTATCAAATAAAGAAGAGTGGTGGCCAACTAAGGGATTCTGAGTAGTAATTTCGGCTATAAAAGGAAGAAAATAGGGCTACTCATCAATTTTTTTCCTCCTCTTCTCTCTGTCGAAATTCTTAGTGCTCTCCTCTCTTGTCTTCTTTTCTCTTCTCTTCTCTTTTTGCCAAGCCAAAATACTCCATGTTCTAGCAAAAACTTCTTCCAAAAATTTAGTTAGTATCGATTCTTTCTAAGCCTCAAAACCGAATTCTTAAGGACTCAAGCAAGGGAGCCGTCGATTACAAGGTCAAGGGTAAGGTAAGTGGTTATCAATTTTTATTCTCTTATTTTTGGGCTTGTCGAAATCAAGGTATTAATCCCATTAATGAATTTTGGGCCGAAATTTGAAGGGTTCTCCGGGATCTCTGTCATTGTCGACATCTCCATAGCCAAGAGATAGTTTTCGGGATTTAAAAAGCAAGGTAAGTACATATATGTACATTCGGCCAAAGGTCTATTTCATAATTAAGATTCATTCAAAAACTGAAACTAACCAACTCAGAAATTTAGTGCTAGCCGAATTCAAGGAAGAGAGATTTTGGAATTTCGGGCTTTGAAAAGTCATCAAATCGGCATCAAAGGTAAGTTTTAAGTGTGTAAATCCTACTAGGATTTGGATTGTGGCCGAATAGGTTTATTAATATGTTTAAATAATTGGCCGAATATAGGGGATAACGAATCTAAAGCAATAGATTAGTTTTCGGGATTTCAAGGAATTCGTTAAGCAAATCAGGTGTGTACCCCACACTATCTTTTAATACGTTATATGGCAATATCTAATGTATGTATGTATAAGAATGCGAATATGGCTAAGGTACCCTAATGTGGTACAAAAGTACTCAGGTACGTTTCCTACTCTTACTAGGATTACAAAATATGTTATACTTAACATGTGAAAAGTGACATGAATGTGATTCTAAGTATGATATGCATGATATATGGGCATTCGGGTTATATGAGAAAGGGGAAGTGAATGTGGTGACTTCGGTCTCACTATCTGAATGTGGTGACTTCGGTCACAATATCTGAATGTGGTAACTTCGGTTACATTATCTGAATGTGGTGTCGCATGACAAAATTATTTAATCTGGTGGCTATGCCACGAATTTTATATGGGCGATGAGCACGTCGATCATTGCTGACGCCTTCGATAGTGTGTAGCGAATGGAGGTTGACTTAGTAGTCCCCACGGTGTGCGAGTTGGTGCGGGGATGTGTAGCGGATGGCATCTAGGTTTTGGGTATGGATTGCATCATTATTTTATCTGTATATGAATGTGCATGTGATACGTTATGGTATGCCCGATCTATTAAATTTTAGTGTTGTGTACACATTGAGTCTGTTGACTCACCCGTTGTGGGAACATGTTTGTGTGATGAGCGGATGATGGACTGGGACGGCGCGGGACTTGTGGTGGCCATGCTCAATTAGAAGTTTTATTCATTATGGACAATTTATTTTATCTAAGTACTTAAGAATTTTATTTTGGGTTTTTACTTGATGTAATAAGGCCATAGTTGAATTTTCCTTATTTTTATTTTCAATTATTATGTTTACGAATTATTATCAATCAAAGTTTGGGTAAATTTATTTTTAAAACAAACCCTAATTGTTTTGTCACCTTAATTAAATGGAATTCAATATACGATAACTTGGTTTTCAACACAAGCCCAACCCAAAACGATATTTTTCTTAAAATCGCACAAGTTTCTCCCAAGAAACAAACGAACTTTGAATCGGTTTACTTGAGGAACATACCAGATTCGGTCCAGGCTCGTGGGCTGGGTTTGGGGTGTTTCAAGACTTAGGTAGCTTTGGCTACATATGTGGCACTTAGTGTGCAAAGTTTCCCGAATATCCGACATTGTTATTCCGAGTGGTTCATGGGTATGTCAAAGATGAAAGTATGTGTACATTCATTTTGAGATGGCTTAGCTATGTATGTAATGCTTATGCTTATTAAATGTGTGAAATGATGAATATGAGGTAAGTTTTGTGAAAGGATAGATTGTGATTATGAAACTATGGTAGGTTCACATTTAATTAAGTTATGTTATTTGAATGCTATGTGCATGGTAGGGTTGCTTATTTCTTGCATACGAGCTTACTAAGCTATATAGCTTACTCCGTTTATTTTCCATGTTTTTATAGTGTTGCCAAGCTAACTTAGAATCAGAGATCGTCGGAGATTCGGATCACATTATCAAACTCTTATTTTGGGTATTGATGATATTGGCATTTTGAATGTATGGCATGTATAGGGACTTGGTCATTTTGTTGTATGTGTCAATTGCAATGTGGCCAAATGTATTGGCTTATAATGGTTAATGATTTCATTTTGTATATGGTCATGAATGAAGGCTATTGGTATAAGTATTGATAAACCGTAATATGTACATATTTTAATCCCATATTTGGCATACTTTTGGATGATTTATCCCCTGAATTGTGGAATTTGATGCTCTTAATCCTTTAATTTCATGTTTTATACTTAGGAGAGCATCAGAGGATGAAAAGAACGAGAAACGGGCCAAAAATGGAGAAAATGGGCCAAAGTACGAAATTCACAAGGCCTGGAGAAATCCACATGGCAGTGCCTCTTTAGTAGATCCGAACACAGCCTGGACTCGATTTACGCGGGCGTGTCACACGGGCGTGTCCCTAACATGACGTGTTTTAATTCTACTTAGAAAAGGGTACTTAGAGGCATAGAAAGATATTCCAAAAGTCTAGATAAACACCCTATGTATGACCTAAAAAGGGGAGGCTGAAGAGGCGAAGCTAGATAGGGCCGAATTGTGGGATTTACTCAAAGATAGCCAGTTGATCCATCTCAAGAAGCCGGAATCATACTCAAGACAAAAGATCTTCCCTTCAATTTCCTTCAGGGGGTTTTAGGGTTTTTCTTATGTTTTGTTTTATACTTTCTTTTGAGATGTATTCTTTTATAAATATGAACTAAACCGCTCAAATACCTGAGGGGGATGAAACCTAAGACTAATATTGTTATTGCTTTTTGAACTATATGATAAATACTTGATTTGTTCTTAATTATGTGTTCTTAATTCTTGCTTTGATATTTCAGGATACTGATTCAAGTATTGATGTGCTTAGGCAGTGGAGCAAAAGTCCCTGTTTAAGAGTAGATCTAGAAAAATTAAGCGGAGTTGATCGCACTCCTAGAGATAGGACGACGAAAATCTGTCGGATTAGGGTCAAACCTAATATGGGAGTCCATAGATCGAGCTAATGTAACAATAGGGGTTTTAATTAGATAGAGATTTCAATTAATCAACCTAGGGTTAGACGTTAGTAGCCTCGAGAGAGAGGTATTAATATAAAATTAGGGAATCCTACGGATCAAGTTAAGTGAATAAGTTGTCTGGTTCAGAGTTAAATAACAAGTGAAGTCTAGGTGGATTCTTCCTCGGGTATTGTCTTAATCAATTGGTTTTCCCAAAAGTATTTCCCCAATTCATTCTCCGTGTCTTAGCATCTTTAGCTTAGTAATTAGTTAGGTTTAGATTAAACAACAATTCCCTTAATTCTTAGGCTGAATAATAGAAAGATAGTAATTACTAGTACTCTTGGATCTTGAGGATACGATATTTCCAGTCTTTCCATAGCTATACTACCAAACGATAGGTGCACTTGCCTTAATCTTTGTCATAGTTAACTTCTAGGCTCGATCATTCATTATATAAATATTAAGATTTTCAAACATGATTAAGTTTTTGGCGCCGTTGCCGGGGACTAAGATATTAGGAACACTTGATTTTTATTACTTTAGCCATTATTTTTATTTATTTATTTATTTTTATTTTTCTAATTTTTATTTTCCTTTCTTTGCTTCTGATAGGTTTTTCTAGTTTATGACTAGAAAGAACCCGTCAGGACCCTTGATTTTTGACAGCGATATAGAAGGTACCGTTCGCAGAAACAGAAGAGAAATAAGGCAAAGCTTACAATACATAGAAGAAGAGCAAGGGAATGAAACTAATACTACCAAATATATGGCTGATAATAATTCGCTACCTCTGGTGGTGGTCGAAAGTCATGCTCATCGTACTATGTATGATTATGCTAAACCTAATTTAACAGGAATTGAGTCAAGTATTGTTAGACCTGCTATTGCTGCAAATAATTTTGAACTGAAACCTAACACAATTCAGATGATACAGCAGTTTGATCAATTTGATGGTTTGCAGGATGAAGATCCAAATAATCACTTGGCGAATTTCCTAGAATTTTGCGATACTTTCAAAATAAATGGCATTTCTGATGATGCCATTTGTCTTCGGTTGTTTCCCTTTTCGTTGAGAAACAAAGCTAAACAGTGGTTGAACTTATTACCACGAGGATCAATCACTACATGGGAACAAATGACCAAAAAAATTTTGTTAAAATATTTTTCGCTGGCTAAAACGCCTAAGTTGAGGAATGATATCTCTTCTTTTGTACAGATGGATTTAGAGACACCTTACGATGCATGGGAAAGATATAAGGATCTTTTGAGAAGGTGCCCACACCATGGGTTACCCTTGTGGTTACAAGTCCAAACCTTTTATAACGGTGTGAACCCCTCAACCAGGCAGTTGATTGATTTAGCCGCCGGTGGAAACCTGAATAACAAAACACCTGAGGCTGCCTATGAATTCATTGAAGAGATGTCACTGAATAACTATCAGTGGCAGGTCACGAGGACAAGGCCAACAAAAGCCGCCAGTGTTTTCAACCTCGACGCAGTAACCATGCTATCAAATTAGGTAGAGATGTTAAATAAAAAGATTGATGGTTTATGTGGTTCTCCACAGGTACATCTAGCTATGCAGTGCGAGATGAATGGAGGAGGGATAAGTAATACAAAATATCCACCTTACAAACTGAGCGCTAAAAATGAGCAAGTTCACTATATGGGTAATAATTCTAGACCTCAAAATAACCCTTATAGTAATACTTACAATCCAGGTTGGAGGATCCACCCCAATTTCTCATGGGGTGGTCAAGGAAACCAAAGACAACAACCCCTCCAAGGCTTTCAACAGCAAACCTACCCACAAGAAAAGAAGCAGAACATTGAAGAGATGCTAACAAAATTCATCGCGATGTCAGAAACTCATTTCCAGAACACCAAGACAACACTTAAAAATCAACAAGCATCAATTCAAGGGATCGAGAACTAATTAGGACAACTCGCTAAGTTGATCTCAGAACGACCACAAGGCAGCTTGCGAAGTAACACAAAAACAAACCCAAAAGAGCAATAGCTCATGATAGTGAAGGGTTAGATAAGCCCAAATTAAGGCAAGAGAATGTGGTAGAGGAAGGTAAGGTTGAGGTAAGCCATGACAAACCAAAACTGGTAATTAAAGAATACCAACCTCGTGTGCCATGCCCCAATGCGATAAGGAAAGACAACACAGACGAACAATTCGGTAAATTTCTTAAACTTTTAAAAAAATTACATATTAACTTACCGTTTTTTGAAGCTTTTCGTAGATGCCAGACTCAAGGAAGTTTTTAAAAGAGCTTTTGACAAACAAACAGAAGTTAGACGAAGAGTCATATGTGGAACTAAACGCAGTGTGCTCAGCAATTCTACAAAATAAACTACCACGAAAATTAAAAGATCTAGGGAGTTTTACAATTCCATGCTTAAGTGGTAGTTTATCTGTTGATAATGCTTTAGCTGATTTAGGGGCAAGCATCAATGTTATACCTTATAAAATGTTTAAACGGCTAGGTTTAGGGAAACCCAAGTAAACTAGGATGAGCATTCAATTAGCTGATAAAACTATTAGAATTCCTAGGGGTATAATTGAAGATATACTCGTGAAAATTGACAACTTCATATTCCCAGTGGACTTTGTTGTTTTAGACATGGATGAGGACAATAATATTCCTTTAATTTTAGAAAGACCCTTTTTAACAACTGCTAGAACTAAAATTGATGTTGGTACAGGAGAACTCATACTTCGTATAGGTGACGAAACGATCACTCTTCAGACTCTTGACTCAGCTAGGCATCAAGTAATCAAGGTGAGAAAATAAATTCTATTAAAGACAATTCGATTAAACCTTCTTTTCAGGAAGCACTGCGAAACTACACACCTGAGCCAGATCCTAGACCCCATACCAAAAAGGAAATAACTCATGAGGAATGAATGCTTCAGATCGATGAACGAGACGAGTGGAAGACACATTTCAAGGAGAAACTAGGAAAACACGAAGCAGAACCAACGCCATTCCGTGGGACAAACAAATTTAAGATCGGAGATCAGGTATTGTTGAATAAAACAGACCCTCGGATCGCCACTTCAGACCTTGATACAAACGAAGAAATACTTTTTGAGGTACTGAATATCTTCCTACACGGAATAGTCAAGGTAACCAATCCCAAGTTTGGCACTTTTAAAGTAAACGCTACTCGACTCGAACGATATAGTAATCTTAGAACTGATAGCAAGGGTGAGGAGTTTCAACTCTTCAAACCACCATGAATGTACGAATGAAAGGTAAGTCTAGCTTAAGACTATAAAAGAGCGCTTCTTGGGAGGCAACCGAGTTAATGAAACACATATTTCCATACCAAACGACCTTGCACACGGGCGTGGCCGTGACCGTGTGGACATCACAAATTTTCGTACCAGTGTGGCATAGATAGTATGAAACAGGATGAAAATGTCTTCAAGCCACAGGCTCCGACTAAACTCCATGGCCGTGCGATACAGCCGTGGTCGACTTTTATCAAACATGGGCGTGGCGACCTGCACACAGGCATGGGAGAAACAAACGAAGCACAACACGGCTGTGCGATATGGCCGTGTGACCTAACACATCTAAGGTACACGGGCGTGGGAAATCACCAGATCCTCATTTCTATATAAACCCCCTTTTCTGCACACTGTCCTCACCAAACCCCTTTCCTTTCAACCCTAGCCACCGTAATTTCTCTTCACCATCCTTACCACTATCACTCAATGCCCAAAGGCAAGGCCAACATTACCATTCCTATGTCGAAGAAGCGAACGAACCATAGCACAGTCTCCCCGTACGAGACCGAATTACATAAGTTCATGCTAGCCGCTTCATTGATTCGTCGAGCCAAGGACATTTGAGTCCATTTAATTTTTCTTTTTCTTTTCCCTGCTCCTTTATTTTCCTTCTCTTATGCATAATTTAGTCTATTTTATTTTGTTTTCTTTGATTTGGGTTCTAAAGGCTGTTAAGGAATCACCACACCACGCCCTTAGAAATCACACCCACCTCGCGAACCATCTAACAATAAGGACTTTTCAGTCTATTAATCTTTTCTTTTAATTTTCTTTTACTTTTTACATCTTTCTTTTTATCTTTCTTTTTTTTAAATTTATAATTCGTATATTTTGAATTATTCTTATTATTTCCTGGCTAATTCTTCATGAGTTACCCAATTTCTTCATCTAGCGCAGAGATTGTTAGCGGCCACCATAACACCACTAGAGACGCCTCCTCCAACTTATCTTCCACATTCGAATCAAATTTCTACACTTCCAACTCAAGGAATCCATCCAAAATTCAGGAAGTTTCACTTCTCCCTATCTATTATGATTTCATATATATATATTTGTACATTGAGGGCAATGTACATCTTAAGTGTGGGGGGTGAATGTTATTTTGAAAAGTTCCTAACTTTTTGCATTATTCTCAAATCCCTGAAGTATGTCTTGACCTTAAGTAATTTTCTTATTTTACTATTAGAATGAAACTTCTATTGACTTATGATTTTTATTAATATGTTTTGGATTAAGTCTTTGATAATTGTGCAGTGATAATTTAAACTTTAGGAGACTAGAGAATCAAGCATGATGAGTCTATTTTCAAAAACTAAAAATTTTGTTAGGTTGTCTACCTGAATCTAATTATTACCTTGAAGTTTGAAATTGACAAGGCTGATATCAAAAACCTATAATTTTTGTGAGATTTTGAGCCTTTTAGAGCATACATTCTTTTCTTGCTCACTTTATTGATTATGAGTGTGTCAACATCGATTTGTTATTCTAGAACTTCCTTCGATTATACATGTCAAGACCACATCATTGAGTTGATATACAGAGATGATAAAGGCACTTAGGATTTAACCCACTTACTCCACTAAAAGCCTACCCTACAATTAACCCCTAGTGAACCCCTTTGATTCTAATAAACCTTTTATTGACTCACCCACTAATTTTAACCCAAAACCCATCTTGTATTTGTTATCACCATTTCTCTTGACTACCCTTATATCGAGATTTGATTTGATCAGTTGCCTAACTACATTTTTTATTTCAATTGTTAAAATCTATCTATTTGATTTGTTTTTTTTAAACAAGAATATTTATTAATTCTATGATTAAGTGAGCTTATACGTTTAAATTCCACATCTTGAGAATAAGCTCGTATTATTAGTAATGAAATTTTAATTAATGTAATTATTCAAATCTTAGTTCATCTTTCTAAGTTAGGTAATTTGTTAATTCAATCTCGATTCTAACCCTTTAATTCAGCCTTTATCCACACCTTTAACCCGAGCCCCATTATAACCCTTTTTAAAGAACTTTTGATTTGTGTATCATCTCATTTTATAGTTGTGGAAATTTGATTTTCATACAAGCCTATGGGATTAACTTGTCATGTTTGACTTTTGAGTGCTTAATTTGAACCTTAAACACTTTTGAGTGATTTGAGTGAATCTTTAGTTAGGATGTCAATTCTTTTCAGTTTCGAATCAGAGGTAATTATTTAGGTAAGAGGAAACACCTATGTTTTCGTGCTATAAAAACTATGACTTTGACTGTTTGAATCTTTAGGACCCTTCTACTTAATTTATCAATGTATAAATTATCTATGAATTATGATGAAACACTATTGATGAATATTATGAATTGAGGAAGTTCATTTTAATTGTGAGTTGAGAATTTTGCTTGAGGACAAGAAAATGCTTAAGTGTGGGGGTATTTGATAAACCGTAATATGTACATATTTTAATCCCATATTTGGCATACTTTTGGATGATTTATACCCTGCATTATGGAATTTGATGCTCCTAATTCTTTAATTTCATGTTTTATACTTAGGAGAGCATCGGAGGATGAAAAGAACGAGAACCGAGCCAAAAACAGAGAAAATGGGCCAAAGTATGAAATTCACACGACCTGGACAAATCCACACGGCTGTGCCTCTTTAGTAGATCCGAACACAGCCTGGACTCGATTTACATGGATGTGTCCCTAACGTGACCTGTTTTAATTCTACTCAGAAAAAGGTACTTAGAGGCAAAGAAAGATATTACAAAAGCCTATATAAACGCCCTAAGTATGACCTAAAAGGGGGAGGTCGAAGAGGCAAAGCCAGAGAGGGCCGAATTGTGGGATTTACTCGAAAATAGCTAGTTGATCCATCTCAAGAAGCCGGAATCATACTCAAGACAGAAGATCTTCCCTTCAATTTCCTTCAGGGGGTTTTAGGGTTTTTCTTATGTTTTGTTTTATACTTTCTTCTGAGATGTATTCTTTTATAAATATGAACTAAACCGCTCAAATACCTGAGGGGGATGAAACCTAAGACAAATCTTGTTATTGTTTTCTGAACTATATGATAAATACTTGATTTGTTCTTAATTATGTGTTCTTAATTCTTGCTTTGATATTTTAGGATATTGATTCAAGTATTGATGTGCTTAGGCCGTGGAGCAAAAGTCCCTGTTTAAGAGTAGATCTAGCATAGTTAAGCAGAGTTGATCGCACTCCTAGAGATAGGACGACGAAAATCTACCGAATTAGGGTCAAACCTAATATGGGAGTCCATAGATCGAGTTAATGCAACAATAGGGGTTTTAATTAGAAAGAGATTTCAATTAATCAACCTAGGGTTAGACGTTTGTAGCCTCGAGAGAGAGGTATTAATATAAAATTAGGGAATCCTACGGATCAAGTTAAGTGAATAAATCGTTTGGTTCAAAGTTAAATAACAAGTGAAGTCTAGGTGGATTCTTCCTCGGGTATTGTCTTAATTAATTGGTTTTCCCAAAAGTATTTCCCCAATTCATTCTCTGTGTCTTAGCATCTTTAGCTTAGTAAGTTGTTAGTTTTAGATTAAACAACAATTCCCTTAATTCTTAGGCTAAATAATAGAAAGATAGTAATTACTAGTACTCTTGGTCCTTGAGGATACAATATTTCCGGTCTTGCCATAGCTATACTACCAAACGATAGGTGCGCTTGCCTCAATCATTGTCATAGTTAACTTCTAGGCTCGATCATTCATTATATAAATATTAAGACTTTCAGACACGATCAAGTATATTCATATGATGATGCCTTTCATGAATGTGGAAACTTGCATGATTTGAGTGGATAAATATGTCATGTTTATGTATGATAGATGTAGCATGTGAATGATGTGTGGATATTTGGTTGCCTAAGTATATTATGTTTTGTACCTTTAAATGGGTGTAAGTGTATGTGTGAATATGGGTGGCAAATGGCTTGGTAAATAGGCTTTATTTTTTCCACACGATTAGACACACGAGCGTGTGTCTACGTTGTGTGAGACACACGGCTTGCCCCACGGGCGTGTGTATTGGCCGTGTACACGACCTTGAACACGGGCATGTGTCCCAGCCGTGTGAAGTCTGCACCTTTTTTATGAAAAATTATGAAAATTAATTTGACCACACGGCCTAGCACATGGGTGTATGGCACAAGTCAGAGAGCACCCTAAATTAACAAGGCCTGTAGCACGGGCGTGTCTCAGGGTCACACGGCCATATCCTTTGAACCGAACGGGCATGTGACCCCTGTAAAATGAAAATTTTTATAAGTTTTGTAAAATTTTCTAAAGTTCTCTGTTTAGTTTCAAACCACTTCCAAAGCATGTTTTGGGCCTCGTAGGCTCGTATAAGGTACTTTATGATTGAATATGAATGGTTTTAAGTTGGACGCAAATTTATGACTCGAAATTGCATGAATGCTTGTGTTATAAGTTCGGTAATGCCTCGAGCCCTGTTCCGACGTTGAATACAGCTAAGGATGTTACATTTAATGGTATCAGAGCTACGGTTTAGTTGGTTCTCAGACTAACGTAGCATGTATAAGAGTCTAGATATACATGCCATAAATGAATTTTGATAGTGTGACGACTCTTGACAATTTAAACTGTATTTTCATATAGTAAATGGATCCCGACCGAGAAGTGGCTGATGACGTTGAAAGTAATACGCTGGCTCCCGCTCAAGAGACCATGCCATCCGAAAGTAGACCAATGACAATTGGTCAAGGAGGAGAGGCTAGGGAAGCCTTCTTTCAAAGGTTGAAGGAGTTGCTTGCGGAGTTTGTTCAGTCAAATCCGGCTGCCCAACATCCTCCACCCCTGCCTAACCCTCAATTGGTTCTCGTAGTTCCCCAAGGTGTGTAATTGGTAAAACTGAATAAGCCTCCAGTCAAAAAGATTCGAAAGCAAAAGGATGAAGAATTTAGAGCAAATGTCGATGATGATCCCGAGAGGGCATAATTTTGGCTTGAGAACTCTATCCTGGTATTTGATGAGCTTTCTTGCACAACGGAGAAGTGCTTGAAATATGCTATATCTGTAACAGTCCGGTTCGTACCCTAGTCGGAACAGTGGTTTTAGGACCACGAATCTGAGTCCGAATAATATATTAATATTATTTTCTGTGTCGTTATTATGTAACTAAGGATGTGGTGAATTTTCGTGAGCTAATTTGTATGTTTGTGTGTTTAATTTGACCAAGGATGAAATTGCATTAAATGTGAAAGTTGTACGCTATTTATTAAGGTATCAAAGTGTTGTGGCTTTGTAAAAGAGAGGGCTTTATGTGGCAATTTGGCCAAAATTATGGATAGTGGACGGCTATGTGTAAACACATTATGTTTACATGTGTTTATGTATATGTTATGATAATATACATGCATTTTTATATTTTATATTTTATATTAATATATTATAATAAAAGAACATGAGAAAGTGGCCTCATTTTCATCATCTTCTTGCCAAAAATATCAAAAGAAAAAGAGAGAAAGTTTGACTTAAGCATTCGGCACTTGCAAGCCAAAATTTAGGTAAGATTTGGTTTCAGTTTTTGATAATTTTTACGTTTTTGCAATCGTTGCTTCGAGAGCTACAAAACCCATGTATTAATTTTGATTATTGATGATGTTTGTGTGAGATGCCATTGATGACATGTTAAGCTTTTTGATAATTTTTGGTGTTAAATGAAAGATATGAATTAGATGAACATGTTTTGTTCTTGAAGTTTTAATGAAATTAGCTAAGTAGGGCTAAATTGAGAAAATATTATTTTGGAGGTCTAATTTGTGAATTTGATGAAATATTTGGACTTATATAGTCCCTAGAGAGGTTAGGCCAAGCATGGGTATGTGTAGATTTTGGGAATTTGATGTTTTGTGAAAAATGGACAAAATTGATAAAATGTGCAAATGTGAGGGCTAAATTGCAAACAGCCCAAAATGTATGTCTTGGGATTTAATTGAATGAACTAGTGAATAAAAGGGTTAATTTTGAATATGTTTAGATCAAGAACCAAGGAAAATAGATTTAGATTGCGGGAAATTGAAAGTTACCGAGCAGCCGTTTTCATTCCGATAAACCGAATCTGAGGTAAGTCATACTGCAAATAAATGTAAATGTATTGAACTAAGTTTATTTACATGACTATCAACGATAATGACTGCATTTGTGATGTTATGTATATAAATTCTGGGATAAGGTCGACATAGTGTTAAGTCGAAAAAGTTTTGTATGAACTTAGGAATACAAAGGTATCTGTTGTGTTTTATCATGTAAGACCAGGTCTGGGACGTTGGCATTGATTCGCTAATCGTGTAAGACCTCGTCTGGGATGTAGGCCTCATTTTCTATTTATATATAAGACCTCGTCTAGGATGTAGGCATCATTATCTGTTTAAATATAAGACTTCGTCTGGGACGTAGGCATCATTATCTGTTTATATATAAGACCTCGTCTGGGACGTAGGCATCATTATCTGTTTATATATAAGACCTCGTCTAGGACGTAGGCATCATTATCTGTTTTATATAAGACCTCGTCTGGGACGTAGGCATCATTATCTGTTTATGTATAAGACCTCGTCTGTGACGTAGGCATCATTATCTGCTTATATATAAGACCTCGTCTAGGACGTAGGCATCATTATCTGTTTTATATATAAGACCTCGTCTGGGATGTAGGCATCATTATCTGTTTATATATAAGACCTCGTCTGGGATGTAGGCATCATTATCTGTTTATATATAAGACCTCGTATGGGACGTAGGCATCATTATCTGTTTATAAATAAGACCTCGTCTGGGACGTAGGCATCATTATTTGTTTAAATATAAGACCTCGTCTGTGACGTAGGCATCATTATCTGTTTATATATAATACCTCGTCTGGGACGTAGGCATCGTTATCTGATTATATGTAAGACCTCGTCTGTGACGTAGGCATCGGTATCTGAGTGCATGTAAGATCTTGTCTAGGATGTTGGCCTTATAAGACTATTCCGAGCTTTCTGAGTATCCTACTAGATTTCCTAATGGTTCAACGGTCAAATCTGTGATACGAACTACAATTCTGAGCTAGGAACAAATACGTGAATGTACATCCATTTCAGGTACGTTGATATATATATGCTTTGTATAAGCATGGAAGGTAAGTATGTATGTGCATTAATCTCAAATGAACATTTGAGATATATGTATGTTTGAGATATGAGCAAATGAGATCTTTGGGATGTGTGGATTTGGTAAAAAATGGCAAACCAAGTGAGCAAAGAGTTTATTTATGTGCTTGAATTAAGGATATGTTAATAAATTCAAATTGCCATACTTATGAATGAATTATGTTAAGTTAATTATATATATATATATGACTTACTAAGCTTGTGGAAAGCTTACTCTATGTGTGTTTAATCTAATTTATAGGTCGTCAAAGCTACTGAAGGCTCAGGACCGTCAAGGATCGTCATCACACTACTAATATCATTTTGGTACACCTTGGATATGTATATAGCTAGATATGGCATGTATAGGCTAGTTCTTGTGATGATTTGTAAAGTGACTTAGCCATGTGATTTGGCTAGTTATGTTTTGGTATCATGCTTAGATGAATGTGAATTGAAAAGTTGTTTTGGCATGATTAGTTGATATATGACATGGTTGATATGGTAAGTTTATAGATGAATGATGTTTGGGCATAATTGTGATTTAGTCATGCAAATTGTTATGTTTGGAATTGGTTTGAATGGCTAGATTGAACGAATATTGAATAGATTGTAGTGTAATTACCTTAGTTGACAAATATGCATGATTTGGTTGGCTATTTGGTATGTTTTGATGGTCATAGGTGAATGAAATGGGATGTTATTTTAATCAACCCTTATGGGTGGCATTTTGGCCTTGTAAATAGCCTATAATGTCACACGGTTGTGATACACGGGCGTGCCTTAGACCATGGGTAAATTGGCAGAATGCAGCCTAAAATAACACGGCTTTAAAACGGGCGTGTCTTGTGGCCGTGGTGGGGAAGTTAGTATATAGGCACGAAGGGACACACGGGGGTGTCTAGAAGCCGTGGAGGGCACACGGTCTCCTCCCACGAGCGTGTCTCCCCTGTATTTTAGAAAAGTTTCAAATTTTCATGGAATTTCGTATGTGTTTCAGTTTAGTCCCGACTCAGTTTATAAGCATGCTTAGGGTCTCGAGGACCCGTTTAAGGGACACTATGCTTGAGAATGATGTATGAATGGATGAATTTCTGTAAATGTTTTTCGATCTGTCTGGTAACACTCCTAACCCTAATCCGGTGACAGACTCGGGGTAGGGGTGTTACATTTGGTTGGTATCAGAGCTATGATTTAGCCGATTCTCGGGCTAACGTAGCGTGTTAGAGTCTAGCTATACATGCCACATATCTGAACTGTGATAGTGTGATGAATCCTAACGTGTAAAAATGTAATTTCTCGTAGTATGGATCTTGAAAGAGCCGTAGCTGATGACGTAGAAATTAATGCACCTGCTTCTACGCGAGGAATAGCGCCCTTAGATCCAAGACCGGTTACGAGCGGTCAAGAGGGAGAAGCTAAACAAGCTTTCTTCCAGCTGATAAGTGAGTGGTTCACTCAATTTGTAAGAAATAACCCGACTATTTTGCAACCTCTGCCCCCGATTAACCTTCCTCAGACATCTGCTATACTTTCGATTACGAATCTAAATCTAATGAACAAGCCCCCGGTTGATGAAATTCATAAGTATGAGGTCGGAGAATTTAGGGTTACTAATGATGATAATACCGAGAAAGTCGATTCTGAAGCTCATAATGAAAGAAAAAGATCGATGAGTAATTTTTCTCAACCTTCGACGAAGAAATATAGAGATACAAGCAATAGATTAGATGTTTCAATCAGACATACGGGTAGAGATCGTGTGAGACCAAATGTTAGTCTGAGAACTCAAGCTCCAATTGAATCAAATGATGGAAGTACTAAAAGCAATAAACCTGAGTGTAGAAAGTGTGGAAGACGACATGTAGGAAAATGTTGGGGCAAGTATAACAATAGAGTTTGTTATAAATGTGGGTCATGAAATCACTTCATTCGAGATTGCCCAAAGATGGCGAGTATTGAAAATGTCAGATCTGAGCGACTCAAGTGTAAACATTGTGGTAAAAGACATTCGAGGAATTGTAGATTGAATAATCAAGCTTGCTTCAGATGTGGATCGTTGGATCATTTTATTCGAGATTGCCCAGAGCTTGTTGAACAAGAGACTACCCAGAATTTGAGATCAGATAACGCCCCAGAGAGAGATAGACCTTTCTAAAATATCAGAAATGTCAGTAGTAGTTAAAGGTCTATGAGGGATACTGTTGAAAAATCTAATTTAGAGAGCCAACTGGAGTGCATGCTATTCGACCTTGTGAAGAAGCTTCATTTTAGATATTATTATAGGTACGTTTACTCTTTATGATACTTTCGTGATTGTATTGATAAACCCTGGTTTTACTCATTTTTATATATATATGCATGAATTTAGTATTCAGTAAGACTTGGCCTGTAGAGCCTACTGAGTTTGCTACAAAAGTATCAAACCCCTTAGGTAAAAGTGTCATTGTTGATAAAGTCTGAAAGAACTGTCCGTTAATGTTTCAATATATTTGTTTCCCTACTGATCTGATGCTTTTTCCATTTGATGAGTTCGATTGGGTATGGATTGGTTGTTTATGCATGATGCTGTTGTGAACTGCAATAGAAAGACTATAAACTTGAGATGTTCGAATGAGGAGATTATACGGGTTGAGTCTGATGATTTGAATAAATTGTCTGCTGTGATATTTATTTTGAAAGCTCAGAGTTATGTGAAAAAGGGATGTGAGGCATATTTTGCTTATGTGATTGATTCAAAAGTATTTGAAAAGAAACTTGAATCAGTGCCTTTTGTCTGTGAATTTTCTGATGTGTTTCCTGAAGAGTTAACGGGTGTACCTTCGATTCGAGAAGTTGAGTTTGGTATTGATTTGTTGCCTGGTATTTGATAAACCGTAAAAGTAACATATTTTAGGCCCACATTTAGCACGCTTTTGGATAATTTAAGCCTAGATTTATGTAAAAAGGTGCTCTTAATCCTTTCTTTTCATGTCTTATACTCAGGAAAGCACCCAAGGATGAAAAGAATGTAAAACGGGCTTAAAATGGGCCAAATGGGCAATTCATGAAATCGGCACGGCCTAGACTTCAAGCCACACGGCCGTGCCTCATTAAATTACTAGAACACGGCCTGGCCATAATTCACACGGGCGTGTGCCATGGCCTGTCCCTGTCACTGGAAAGAGCAATTTCATTCGAGAAAGGATACTTGGAGGCAAAGAAACACATTTCAAAGCCTATTCAAACACCCTAGCAGGAATTCTACTTAAATTAGGAAACTTAGGGGCCAAGTAAAGCATCACAAAGTCTATATATATCCCCTCAGTACCACTTTTGAAACCGGCATCAAAGCTAGGCCAAGGAGCCAAGCCGAGAAGGTCAGAGTTAGGGAATAACGCGAAGATAGCCAGTTGATCCATCCCAAGAAGCCGGAATTATACTCAAGACGGCGGAATTCTCCTTCAATTCCTTCAGGGAGTTTTAGGATTTTCTTATGTTTTATTTTATCTTTTCTCTTGCGATGTTTTGTTTATTCATTATGAACTAAACCCTTCAGATACCTGAAGGGGATGAAACCTAGATGAATCTTTTTATTTGATTTTTAAGTTATATGATAATTACCTAGTTTATTCTTAATTATATTGCTTAATCCAAATCTAATGTGCTTAGGTGGAGGAGGAATAGACCCTACCTAAGAGTAGATCTAACATAATTAAGCGGAGTTGATCGAACGCCTAGAGATAGGGTTACGAGAATTTGCCGGATTAGGGTGAAACCTAATATGGGAGTCCATTGATTGATTTACTGCTATCCTAGGGGGTTATAATAAGCGAATGAGAGTTCCACTAATTAACCTAGGGTTAGATGTTATTCGCCTCGAGAGAGGGTTTAATATAGGCTAGGGAGTCTTACGGATCAAGCTAAGTAAAAGAAATCATATAATTTAGGGTTAATTAATAAGTGAAGTCTAGGTGGATTCTTCCTGAGGGTATCGTCGTAATCAACTGAGTTTTTCTTCAAAGTTATTCTCCTATTGGTCCTTTTTGTCTTTGTGTCCTTAGTTTAGTCTTTTTCAAAAGCAACTTCACTTTAATTTTAAGGCTAAACAATAAAAAGAAAGTTAGTATTAGTACTTTAGTTCCTTTGGGTTCGATATCCGGTCTTGCCTAAGCTATACCACTGTTCGATAGGTACAGTTGCCTTTAATCGTTGTCAGAGTTAGTTTTCAAGTTTTGATCATTCTTTTATAAATTTGAAAACTCTGATTTACAGCGATCAAGTTTTTGGCGCCGTTGTCGGGGAGCTAAAATATTAAGAAAACTCTATTTTTATTACTTTAGCCATTATTTTTTTATTTTTCAGCAATTTGTTTTTATTTTTAGGATAATTTTTAATTTTGCTAATTTTTTCTTTCTTTCTTTTCTTTCCAGGTACCTCTAGTTTATGACTAGAAGGAACCCGAGAGGACCTTTAGTATACGAAAGTGATATTGAAGTTACCGCTCGAAGGAATCATCGGGAAACTAGGCGAGCCCTAAATTACACAGAAAGAGAGAAAGAAGACAAATCCAATCCTACTAAAAGGATGGATGAGAATAACCCACCACCACACGATATGGGGGAACACAACGCTCCATGTACAATGTTTGATTATGCGAAACCGCACTTAACGGGAGCAGAATCGAGTATTGTTAGGCCTGCTATAGTAGCTAATAATTTTGAATTAAAGCCTAACACAATACAAATGATTCAACAGTTTATTCAATTTGATGGTTTGCAGGACGAAGATCCAAACATGCATATAGCTAACTTTTTAGAGTTCTGCGATACCTTCAAAATAAACGGCATTTTTGGTGATGCCATACGTCTTCGGTTATTCCTTTTTTCATTGAGAAATAAAGCTAAATAGTTGTTAAACTCGTTACAACGAGGGTTAATCACTGTATGGGATCAGATGACCAAAAAGTTTTTAATGAAATATTTTCCACCAGCCAAAACGGCCAAACTGAGGAATGATATCTCTTCTTTTGTGTAGATGGATTTAGAAACACTATACGATGCATGAGAGAGATTCAAAGATCTCTTGAAGAGGTGCCCACACCATGGCTTACCATTGTGGCTAGAAGTCCAAACAGTCTATAAGGGTGTAAACCCCTCAACAAGGCAACTGATTGATTCAGCAGCCGGTGGAACTCTGAACAACAAAACTCTAGAAGTAGCCTACGAGTTCATTGAGGAGATGTCATTCTCAGTGGCAAGCTTCAAGGACTAAACCAACGAAATCAGTAGGAGTCTTCAACATCGACACCATGACCATGCTATCAACGCAGCTTGAGATGATGAATAAAAAGCTTGATAGTTTATGTTCCTCGCAGGTACATCCAGTCTTGCAGTGTGACGCAAGTGGAACCGTGGTGAATCCTGAGTACCCACCCTACCAACCGGAAGCAGAGAGCGAACAGATGCACTATATAGGTAATAATTTCCGATCCAATAATAATCCTTATAGTAACACTTGCAATCCAGGTTGGAGGAACCACCCAAATTTTTCATGGGGAGGTCAAGGAAATCAAGGGAATCAATGGCAACAACTTCTTCAAAACTTCCAAAATCAGCCTTATCCACGAGAGAAGAAACCAACCTACGAGGAGGAACTAAAAAAATCGGCAAACACAAAAGAATGCCTACAAGATATTGATAGAACAATTAAAAGAAATGAGAGCCGAATGAGTGAAATTGCTAAGTCAGTCAAGGAAGTAACTAATGCAGTCAAACAACTCACACAGCTCATGTCAAAACGACCGCAAGGACGTCTACCAAGTAACATCGAGATTAATCCAAAGGAGCAAATTCAAGCCATCACAGCTCATGATAGTAAAAGGTTAGATGAACCCATCTCAAAACAAGAAAACGAGGTAGAAGAAGGTAAAGTTTAAGTGACATAAGAAAAGCCAAAATCGGTAATCAAAGAATACCAACCTCGCATTCCTTACCCTAAAGCATTAGAGAGAGACGATATAGAGGAACAGTTCGGTAAGTTTCTTAAACTTTTAAAGAAATTACATATCAACTTACCTCTTCTTGAAGCTCTTTCGTAGATGTCAGACTATAGAAAATTTTTAGGGGAGCTGTTAACGAAAAGGCAAAGGATAGACGAGGAATCACATGTGGAACTCAACGCAAAGTGCTTGACAATTCTACAAAATAGACTACCACATAAATTAAAAGATTCAGGGAGTTTTACAATTCCATGCATAATTGGTAGTTTATCTATAGAAAATGCGTTAGTCGATTTAGGAGCAAGCATAAATGTTATGCCTTATAAATTGTTTAAACAACTTGGTCTAGGGAAACCCAAACAAACTAGGATGAACGTTCAATTAACTGATAAAACTATCAGAATTCCTAGGGGTATAATAGAAAATGTTCTAATCAAAATTGATAATTTCGTATTCCTAGCAGACTTTGTTGTTTTAGACATGGATGAGGACAATAATATTCCTTTAATTTTAGGAAGACCCTTTTTAGCAACTGCCAGAGCTAAAATTGATATTTATGCAGGAGAACTCATATTTCGCGTAGGCGACGAGATAGTCACTCTTCAAACTCTTGACTTGGCCAGAACATCAAGTGATAAAGAATACCAACCTCGTGTGCCATATCCCGATGCAATAAAGAAGGACCGCAGAGAAGAAGAATTTGGTGAACTCACACTTCATGAAGATGACGAAACAATCACTCTTCAAGCTCTTAACTCAGCTAGAACATCAAGTAATGAAGGTATGAACATTAATTCTATTGATAATTATTTGGTTCAACCTTCTTTACAGGAAGCATCGCGAAATCACTTAGCTGAGCTAGATCTTAGACCTCGTGCCAACAAAGAAGAAATACCTAAGGAGCAAAGCCTTAGGGTTGATAAACTAAAAGAGGAGGAACCACAAATCAAAGAGGAACAGGAACCGCACGAAGTAAAACCGAAGGAAACCCCGAACAAGCCGATAAAAACAACAAATCACTTCAAAATAGGGGATCAAATATTGTTGAATAAGGAAAACCCTCCAATCACCAATTCAGACCTCACGGCAAACGAGGTACTTAATGTCTTCCTATACGGGACAATTGAGGTAAGCAATCCTAAATTTAACACTTTTGAGGTAAACACTGCTCGACTTAAACTATATATCCATAATCGAAGTGAACGCATGAGAAAGGATTTTCACCTCCTCAAACCACCATGACCATACGAATGAGAGGTAAAGTCTAGCTTAAGACTATAAACGAGCGCTTCTCGGGAGGCAACCCGAGCACTAACCCCATTTTTTCATTTTTTATTTTTATTTTTATTTTATTTTTCTCTTCTTTTATTTTTCCTTTTAACACCTAACCATAAACTAACCAAAGAGCAGATTTCTAGGCCACACAGCACTACACACGGGCGTGCCCGTGGCCATGTGGAAGCCAGGGGATGAAGCATGGGCTTGCTAATAGCCGTGCATGACATAGAAAAAAAATTCTTTTCCCAACACGGGTGACGATAATAGTCCACGCCCGTGCCGACGCCCCGTGTGAGGTTACTGACTTGTTAAGCACGGGCTAAACACGGCCGTGCTTACCAACCGTGCCAACATTCTGACTTATCGAACACGGGAAGAGCACGCCCATATTCAATGACCGTGTGAAGAAAGACACGGGCGTGCCACTTCACCCACGGTCATGCCTGAACACCCTGTACGCGCTAAAAAATCAAAATCCCAAAACACAGGCTACATCTCTATCTAAACATCATTCTCCCTTTTTCTAATTGTCTTTCATTTTCCATTATTTTTATTTTTATTTTTATTTTATTTTCATTTCATTATTTTCATTTCTTTACTTTATTTTCTTCTTATTCTTTATGATATTTAGATTTAGCTTAGGGTACAATAAAATTTGACCAGCTGCTTCAAGGATTCAATTTCAAACGATTCGAGAGCTTCCCCATGATCACCTCCAATCCTATTCGGTTCCTTTTCATTGACTTGATCCAAAAATTCAGGAAGTTTCACATCTCTCCCTATCTTTTGATTTTCTCACTATATTGTCATTTTATCCATCTTTGTACATTGAGGGCAATGTACATCTTAAGTGTAGGGGGTTAATTATAGTATTATCTGAAAATCCCTGAATTATGCCTTGATCTTAAAGTAAGTTTCTCATATTACGATTTGAATGAAATTTTCTTTGATTTATGATTTCTATTGATATGTTTTAGATTAAGTCATTCATAATTGTGCATTGATAATTAAATTTGAAGAATACTAGGGAATCAAGCATGATAAGTCTAATTTTCAAAATTTTAAAATTTTAGGTTTAACCTGAATTTGAATGTTATCTTGAAATTTGAAATTTATAAGGTTGATGTCAAAAACACCCATAATTTTTGTGAGATTTTGAGCCTTATAGAGCATACATTCCTTTTCATGCTCATTCTTTTATTATAAGTGTGTCAACTATGAACTGTTATTCTAGAACTTGCCTTGATTATACATGTCAAGACCACAGTTATGATTTGATATATTGAAATGATAAAGGCACCTAGGTTTAACCCACTTACACCACTAAAAAGCCTACCCTCATAATTATCCCTTAGTGAACCCCGTTGAGCCTGACAACCCTTTTATTGACTCACCCACTATTATTAACCCAAAACCCTTTGTATTTGTTATTACCCTTCTTTTTGACTACCCTTTAATCGAGATATGATTTGACTAGTTACCTAAGTTTTTATTATGAGTTGAAGTTGTCTTTATTAGTTTGTTCTTAAAAAAAAACAAAGCAAAGTATATTCAGTATTAGTATTATGAAGAGTGAGCTTATACAAGTTAAAGTCTAATTATCAAAAGAAAAAGCTCATATTAGTAAGATTATTATTATTTTCAGTTGATGTAATTATTATCTTAGAAATTTTTAGATAGGTAACTTATCAATTCAATCTCGATTCTAACCTTCTAATTTCATCCTTTATCCACACCTTTTAGCCCTAGCCCCGTTACAACCCTAACAAAGACCTTTTGATCTGTTTATCACATCATTTTACAGTGGTGGAGATTTGATTTTTAGGCAAGCCTATGGGATTAACTTTTCAGGTTTGACTTATGAGTGCTTAATTTTGACCCTTAAACACTTTTTGAGTGATTGGAGTGAATCTTTTGTGAGGATGTCAATCCTTGTAGATTTTGAATTAAAGTAATTATTTAGATGAAGGGAAACACCTATGTTCTCGTGCTACAATTTATGACTTATCTTGTTTGAATCTTTAGGACTCTTTGAATTGAATTATCCATGTATAAATTATCTATGAATTATGATAAGACATTGTTGATATGAATTATGAATCATGGAAACTTCGTTTTAATTGTAAGTTGAGAATTTTGCTTGAGGACAAGCAAAAGCTTAAGTGTGGGGGTATTTGATAAACCGTAAAAGTAACATATTTTAGGCCCACATTTAGCACGCTTTTGGATAATTTAAGCCTCGATTTATGTAAAAAGGTGCTTTTAATCCTTTCTTTTCATGTCTTATACTCAGGAAAGCACCCAAGGAAGAAAAGAAGGTAAAACGGGCTTAAAACGGGCCAAATGGGTAAATTCATGAAATCGGCACGGCCTAACTTCAAGCCACACGGCGTGCCTCATTAAGTTACTAGAACACAGCCTGGCCACGATTCATATGGGTGTGTGCCATGGCCGTGTCCTTGTCGCTGGAAAGAGCAATTTCATTCGGGAAAGGATACTTGGAGGCAAAGAAACACATTCCAAAGCCTATTCAAACACCCTAGCAGGAATTCTACTTAATTAGGAAACTTAGGGCCAAGTAAAGCATAACAAAGTCTATATATATCTCCTCATTACCACCTTTGAAACCAGCGTCAAAGCTAGGTTAAGGAGCCAAGCCGAGAAGGTTAAAGTTAGGGAATAACGTGAAGATAGCCAGTTGATCCATCTCAAGAAGCCGGAATTATACTCAAGACGGTGGAATTCTCCTTCAATTCCTTCAGGGAGTTTTAGGATTTTCTTATATTTTGTTTTATCTTTTCTCTTGCGATGTTTTGTTTATTCATTATGAACTAAACCCTTCAGATACCTGAAGGGGATGAAACCTAGATGAATCTTTTTATTTGAGTTTTAAGTTATATGATAATTACTTAGTTTGTTCTTAATTATGTTACTTAATCCAAATCTAATGTGCTTAGGTGGAGGAGGAATAGACCCTACCTAAGAGTAGATCAAATATAATTAAGCGGAGTTGATCGAACGCCTAGAGATAGGGTTACGTGATTTTGCCGGATTAGGGTGAAACCTAATATGGGAGTCTATTGATCGATTTACTGCTATCCTAGGGGGTTATAATAAGCGAACGAGAGTTCCACTAATTAACCTAGGGTTAGACGTTATTCGCCTCGAGAGGGGGTTTAATATAAGTTAGTATTAGTACTTTTAGTTCCTTTGGGTTGGATATCCGATCTTGCCTAAGCTATACTACTGTTCGATAGGTACACTTGCCTTTAATTGTTGTCAGAGTCAGTTTTCATGTTTTGATCATTATTTTATAAATTTTAAAACTCTGATTTACAGCGATCAGTATTACACCTATATCGATAGCTCCGTATAGAATGGCACCAAAAGAGTTGAAAGAGTTAAAGTCACAGTTGCGAGAATGGACTGATAGAGGGTTTGCTAGACCGAGTTTTTCGTCTTGGGGTGCTCCTGTCATGTTTGTGAAAAAGAAAGATTGCACGATGAGAATATGCATCAATTATCGTCAGTTGAATAAGGTGACAATAAAGAATAAATATTTGTTGCTTAGAATTAATGATTTATTTGATCAGTTAAAAAGGAGCTACTGTAGTATAGTCTGAGGTAACATTGTTAGTAGTCTAGAATGATACGAGATATATCTAACTTTGTGTTAAAATGTTTAGTCTGACAACAAGTGAAAGTTGAACATCAAATTCTGTCTAGTTTGCTATAACTGATTCTGATTCCTGAATGGAAATGGGATAAAGTGACAATAAATTTTGTTTTTGGTTTGCCTCAGACTCCGAGAAAGAAAGATATGATTTGGGTTATAGTTGATCGATTGATGAAATTTACCCATTTTATTTCGGTAAGATCTGATTATTCACTTGACAGATTAGCTGAGCTTTATATTTTTGAAATTGTGAGATAGCACGGGTGCTATTATTTATTGTATCAGATAGAGTCCCGAGGTTCACATTGAGATTCTGAAAGAAATTGCAAGAAGCTTTGGACACGAAATTACGTTTCAGTACAGCTTTTCATCCGCAAACTGATGGTCAGTTTGAACAGACTAGTCAGATTCTGGAAGACATGTTATGATGCTGTGTACTAGAGTTTCATGGTTCGTGGGAACAGTACCTGCCACTGATCGAATTTACGTATAATAACAGTTTTTAGTCAAGTATCAAAATGGCACCTTATGAAGCTTTGTAGCGACGTAAATGTCGTACACCTCCGTATTGGACTGAACTCTGTGAGAATAAGTTGCACAGAGTTGATTTGATTAAAGATTCATAATGTATTTCACGTTTCGATGCTCCGTAGATGTCCATCTGATCCATCACATGTGATTGCCCCATCTAAAATTGAAATCTAATCTAATATGATGTACGGGAAAGAACTGATCCGTATCTTAGCTCGTAAAGTGAAAAAGTTGAGAAACAAGAGAATTCCGTTAGTGAAAGTATTATAGAATCAGCACGGAGTTGAAGAGGCTACGTGGGAGCCTGAGGATTCATTAAGACAGCAATATCCGAATCTATTTAACGGTAAGATTTTCGGGGACGAAAATCCCTAAGGGGGGAGAATTGTAACAGTTCGGTTCGTACCCTAGTCAGAACAGTGGTTTTGGGACCACGAATCCGAGACTGAATAATATATTAATATTATTTTCTGTGCCGTTATTATGTGACTAAGCATGTGGTACATTTTCGTGAGCTAATTTGTATGTTTATGTGTTTAATTTGACCAAGGATGAAATTGCATTAAATGTAAAAGTTGTATGCTATTTATTAAGGTATGAAAGTGTTGTGGCTTTGTAAAAGTGAGGGCTTTATGTGGCAATTTGGCCAAAATTATGGATAGTGGACGGCTATGTGTAAACATATTATGTTTACATGTGTTTATGTATATGTTATGATAATATACATGCATTTTTATATTGTATATTTTATATTAATATGTTATAATATAACATGAGAAAGTGGCCTCATTTTCATCATCTTCTTGCCGAAAATATCAAAAGAAAAAGAGAGAAAGTTTGAGTTAAGCATTCGGCACTTGAAAGCCAAAATTTAGGTATGATTTGGTTTCGATTTTTGATAATTATTACATTTTTGCAATCGTTACCTCGAGAGCTACAAAAACCATGTATTAATTTTGATTATTGATGATGTTTGTGTGAGATGCCATTGATGATATGTTAAGCTTTTTGATAATTTTTAGTGTTAAATGAAATATATGAATTAGATGAACATGTTTTGTTCTTGAAGTTTTAATGAAATTAGCTAGGTAGGGCTAAATTGAGAAAATATTATTTTGGAGGACTAATTTGTGAATTTGATGAAATATTTGGACTTATATAGTCCCTAGAAAGGTTCGGCCAAGCATGGGTATGTGTAGATTTTGGGAATTTGATGTTTTGTGAAAAATGGACTAAATTGATAAAATGTGCAAATGTGAGGGCTAAATTGCAAATAGCCTAAAATGTATGTCTTGGGATTTAATTGAATGAACTAGTGAATAAAAGGGTTAATTTTGAATATGTTTAGATCAAGAACCGAGGAAAATAGATTTAGATCGCAGGAAATCGAAAGTTATCGAGTAGCCGTTTTCATCCCGATAAACCGAATCTGAGGTAAGTCATACTGCAAATAAATGTAAATGTATTGAACTAAGTTTATTTACATGACTATCAATGATAATGACTACATTTGTGATGTTATGTATATAAATTCTGGGATAAGGTCGACATAGTGTTAAGTCAGAAAAGTTTTGTATGAACTTAGGAATACAAAGGTATCTGTTGTGTTTTATCATGTAAGACCACGTCTAGGACGTTGGCATTGATTCGCTAATCGTGTAAGACCTCGTCTGGGACGTAGGCATCATTATCTATTTATGTATAAGACCTCGTCTGGGACGTAGGCATCATTATCTGTTTATATATAAGACCTCGTCTGGGACGTAGGCATCATTATCTGTTTATATATAAGACCTCGCCCAGGGCGTAGGCATCATTATCTGCTTATATATAAGACCTCGCCCGTGCGACGTAGGCATCATTATCTGTTTATATATAAGACCTCGTCTGTGACGTAGGCATCATTATCTGTTTATATATAAGACCTCGTCTGTGACGTAGGCATCATTATCTGTTTATATATAAGACCTCGTCTGTGACGTAGGCATCATTATCTGTTTATATATAAGACATAAATGCGGGGCGTAGGCATCATTATCTGCTTTATATATAAGACCTCGCCCAGGATGTAGGCATCATTATACATTTTATCTATAAGACCTCGCCTCGTGACATAGGCATCATTATCTGCTTATATATAAGACCTCGCCCGGGACGTAGGCATCATTATCTGCTTATATATAAGACCTCGCCCGCAGGATGTAGGCATCATTATCTGCTTATATATAAGACCTCAAATGCAGGATGTAGGCATCAATATCTATTTATATATAAGACCTCGCTGCGTGATGTAGGCATCATTATCTGCTTATATATAAGACCTCGCCAGGGCGTAGGCATCAATATCTGCTTATATATAAGACCTCGCCCGCAGGGCGTAGGCATCAATATCTCATTTATATGTAAGACCTCGCCCCGCAGGGCGTAGGCATCATTATCTATTTATATATAAGACCTCGCCCAGGGCGTAGGCATCGTTATCTGTTTATATGTAAGACCTCGTCTGAGACGTAGGCATCGTTATCTGATTATATGTAAGACCTCGTCTGTAAAGTAGGCACCGATATCAGAGTGCATGTATGACTATTCCGAGCTTTCTGAGTATCCTACTAGATTTCCTAATGGTTCAACGGGCAAATCTATGATACGAATTACAATTCCGAGCTAGGAACAAATACGTGAATGTACATCCGTTTCAGGTACGTTGATATATTTATGCTTTGTATAAGCATGGAAGGTAAGTATGTATGTGCATTAATCTCAAATGAACATTTGAGATATATGTATGTTTGAGATATGAGCAGATGAGATCTTTGAGATGTGTGGATTGGTAAGAAATGGAAAACCAAGTAAGCAAAGAGTTTATTTATATGCTTAAATTAAGGATATGTTAATGAATTCAAATTGCCATACTTATGTATGAATTATGTTAAGTTATTATATATATATATATGACTTACTAAGCTTTTGGAAAGCTTACTCTGTGTGTGTTTAATCTGTTTTATAGGTCGTCAAAGCTATTGAAGGCTCGGGACCGTCAAGGATCGTCATCACACTACTAATATCATTTTGGTACACCTTGGATATGTATATAGCTAGATATGGCATGTATAGGCTAGTTCTTGTGATGATTTGTAAAGTGAACTTAGCCATGTGATTTGGCTAGTTATGTTTTGGTATCATGCTTAGATGAATGTGAATTGAAAAGTTGTTTTGGCATGATTAGTTGATATATGACATGGTTGATATGGTAAGTTTATAGATGAATGATGTTTGAGCATAATTGTGATTTAGTCATGCAAATTGTTATGTTTGGAATTGGTTTGAATGGCTAGATTGAATGAATATTGAATGGATTGTAGTGTAATTACCTTAGTTGACAAATATGCATGATTTGGTTGGCTATTTGGTATGTTTTGATGGTCATAGGTGAATGAAATGGGATGTTATATGTTGATTATAGGTTTGACCCTTATTGGTTGCATTTTGGCCTTGTAAATGGCCTATAATGTCACACGGTTGTGGCACACGGGCGTGCCTTAGACCATGGGTAAATTGGCAGAATGTAGCCTAAAATAACACGGCCTTGAAACGGGCGTGTCTCGTGGCCGTGGTGAGGAAGTTAGTATATAGGCACGAAGGGACTCACGGGGGTGTCTAGAAGTCGTGGAGGGCACACGGTCTCCTCCCACGGGCGTGTCTCCCCTATATTTTAGAAAAGTGTCAAATTTTCATGGAATTTCGTATGTGTTTCACTTTAGTCCCGACTCGGTTTATAAGCATGCTTAGGGTCTCGAGGACCCGTTTAAGGGATACTATGCTTGAGAATGATGTATGAATGGATGAATTTCTGCAAATGTTTTCTGATCTGCCTGGGAACGCTCCTAACCCTAATCCGGTGATAGACTCGGGATAGGGGTGTTACAATATCACTCTTGAGGGATTCGAAATATCATTGGTGGAACACTTCAGTATCAGTAGTACCAAGGAAAAGAGTTACTTGGGACTTCTTCCAAGAGGATTTCAGAAAGAAATATATCGGCGAACAGTTTATTGATCAGAAATGCAAAGAGTTCTTGGAGCTGAAACAAGGTCGAATGACTGTGACTGGATATGAGCGAGAGTTTGCTAGACTTTGTAAGTATGCTCGGGAATGTGTTTCAACAGAGGCTATCATGTGTAAGAGATTTGAAGATGGTTTGAATGAGGATATCAGACTATTAGTTTGGATTCTGGAACTGAAAGAATTTGTTGTGCTAGTTGAGCAAGCTTGCAAAGCTGAAGAGTTGAGCAAAAAAAAAAAGAGAGAAAAGCTTAGTTTAAGTCTAGAGACTCGAGAAAGAGGCCAATGAATAAGTCATTTCAGTCTTCGTTAAAGAAATTGAGGGATACGCATACTCATTCGAATGCGTCAGTTGGGTATCCCAATAGAGATCGTGGGAAACAATATTTGGGTACTAAGGCCCAGACTACGTCTATAGCGAGCGTTGGGAATGCCAGGTCTAATAAGCCTGAATGCCAACACTGTGGTAGGCGACACCCTGGTGAATGTAAGATAAACAATCGTGCTTGTTTTAAATGTGGCTCCCAAGATCACTTCATTCGGGATTGCCCTAAAATGGTTGAAAAGGGTAATTTTCAGAATGCAAGATCGAGTAACACTGCTGCTAGAGGGAGACCAGTGAGAAATACGAGAAATGGGACCAGTAGCAGAGGTGTATCCAAGGATTCAACTGTGAGATCAGAAGCTAGAGCACCTGTTAGAGCTTATGCCATTTGTGCTTGCGAGGATGCGTCTTCCCCTGATGTGATCACTGGTACATTTTCCCCTGGATGGACTCATTCTTATATTTGCATGAATTTGGTATCTAGTAAGAATTTACCTATTGAGTCTTCTGAGTTTGTGATTAAGGTGTCGAACCCCTTAGGCAAATATGTTCTAGTCGATAACATTTGCAAGAGTTGTCCTTTGATGATTCGGAGTCACTGTTTTTCGACTGACTTAATGCTTTTTCCATTTAATGAGTTTGATGTGATACTTGGAATGGATTGGTTGACTCTACATGATGTAGTAGTGAATTGTAGGTGAAAAGTTATTGAATTGAAATGTCAGAATAATGAAATTCTTCGGGTTGAATTAGATGAGTCGGGTGAATTGCCTATTATGGTTTCATCGATGTCGGCTCAGAGGTATGTAAGGAAGGGTTGTGAAGCATTTCTTACGTATATACTGAATAGGAAAGTGACTGAAATAAAGATTGAATCGGTACCGCTAGTTTGTGAATATCCGGATGTGTTCCCAGAAGAGTTGCCAGGATTACCACCAGTTAGAGAGGTGGAGTTTGGTATTGATTTAATACCAAGGACTTCACTAATACCGATTTCTTGATATAGAATGGCTCTGACCGAATTGAAAGAATTAAAAGCTCAGTTGCATGAGTTAACAGATAAAGGTTTTGTGAGACCGAGTTTTTCTCCCTGGGGTGCACCAGTATTATTTTTGAAGAAGAAAGACGGATCCATGAGACTTTGTATTGATTATCGTCAGCTCAACAAGGTTATGATAAAGAACAAGTATCCCTTACCGATGATTGATGATTTGTTCGATCAGTTGAAAGGGGCAACAATATTTTCGAAGGTAGATTTGAGATCCGACTATTATCAGCTGAGAGTTAAAGACTCGGATGTGCCGAAAACTGCATTCAGAATGAGGTATGGGCATTATGAATTCCTTGTTATGCCTTTTGGATTAACTAATGCTCTTGCTGTTTTTATGGATTTGATGAATCGGATTTTCCGACCGTATATGGATAAGTTTGTGGTTGTTTTTATGGATGTCATTTTGATTTATTCTCGGGATGAGTCTGAGCATGCCGAACATTTAAGAATTGTGTTGCAGACTTTGACAGATAATAAATTGTTTGCTAAGTTCAGCAAAAGTGAGTTTTGGCTTCGAAAAGTCAGATTTTTGGGACATATTGTTTCAGGAGATGGTATTTGGGTTGATCCGAGTAAGATTTCGACAATTGTTGATCGAAAACCACCGAGAAATGTGTTGAAGGTTAGAAGATTCTTGGGCTTAGCTGGTTATTATAGACGTTTTGTTAAGGGTTTTTTGATGATTGCTACTCCTATGACTACGCTACTGCAAAAAGATGTTAAGTTTGAATGGTCCAAAAAATGTCAGCAAAGTTTTGAGAAGTTGAAAGCATTATTGACTAAGGCGCCAGTTTTAGTGCATCCTGAACCGGGAAAAGAGTTTGTGATTTATAGCGATCTGTTATTGAATGGATTAGGATATGTATTGATGCAATAGGGCAAAGTGATAACCCATGCCTCGAGACAGTTGAAACCGTATGAGAAGAATTATCCGACGTACAATCTAGAATTAGCTGCCATAGTGTTTACTTTGAAGATTTGGAGACATCATTTGTATGGTGAAAAATGTCATGTCTTTTTGGATCATAAAAGTTTAAAGTACTTGATGATTCAGAATGATTTGAATTTATGACAACGAAGATGGCTTGAGCTACTGAAAGATTATAAGCTACTGATTGACTACCATCCCGGAAAGGCGAACGTAGTTGCAGATGCTTTGAGCAGAATGCCCTTGTTTACCTTGAGAACTATGAATACGAGGTTGACTTTATCCGGTGATGGTTGGTTTTAGCTGAGTTGAGAGCTAGACCGGTGTTTCTTCAGCAAATTTGTGAAGCTCAGAAAAGTGATATTGAATTGCAAGCCAAAAGAGCTCTGTGTGAATTGAGTAGTGATTCAGACTTTCGGATCAGTTCTGATGATTACTTAATATTCTGAGATAGAGTATGTGTACTGAAAAATGATGAGATTATTCAGAAATTTTTCATGAGGCGTATAATGGTTGTCTGTCTGTTCATCCGGGAAGTACAAAAATGTATAATGATTTGAAGAAACTATATTAGTGATCAGGTATGAAATGAGATATCTCTGAATTTGTATCGAAATGTTTGATTTATAAATAAGTAAAAGTTGAACACCAAGTACCTTAATGTTTACTTCAGCCAGTAATGGTACCCGAGTGGAAATGGGACAGAATTACGATGGATTTTGTAACAGGTTTGCCTCTGACTTCGAAAAAAAAAGATGTCATTTGGGTCGTTGTTGATAGATTGACGAATCGTCTTATTTTATTCCTGTACGTACCAACTATTCACTTGATAAGCTAGCTGAATTGTATGTTGCAGAAATTGTTAGATTGCACGGAGTGCCTATTTCTATTATTTCGGATAGAGATCTTCGATTTTGGTCTCGATTTTGGAAAAAGTTGCAAGAAGCTTTGGGTACAAAGTTGAATTTTAGCACCGTATTTCATTCGCAAACTGACGGTCAATATGAGAGAACGATTCAGGTAGTCGAAGATATGCTTCGTTGTTGTGTATTAGTGTTCAAAGGTAGTTGGGAAAAACATCTTCCTTTAGTCGAATTTGCTTATAACAACAGTTTTCAGTCGAGTATAAATATGGCACCGTATGAGGCATTGTATGGCTGCAAGTGTCGAACTCTGTTGTACTGGACCGAGCTTAGTGAGAAACAGATTCATGGGGTTGACTTGGTCAGAGAAACCGAAGAAAACGTAAAGGTAATTCGCGATTGTTTGAAAGTAGCTTCGAATCGACAGAAATCCTACACGGATTTGAAAAGAAAAGAGATTGAGTTTCAACTTGGTGATAAAGTATTTCTAAAAGTATCCCCGTGAAAGAAAATTTTGAGATTTAGTCACAAAGGCAAGTTGAGTCCGCGTTTCATTGGGCCGTACGAGGCTATTGAAAGAATAGGGCTAGTGGCATATCAGTTAGCTTTGCTGACAGAGATGGAAAGGATTCACAATGTATTTCATGTATCGATGTTGCGAGGTTATCGATCAAACCCTTCGCATGTGATTTCTCCGACAGAAGTTGAGATTCTACCCGATATGACTTTATGGTAAGGAACCGATATAGATTTTGGCTTGGGAGGTCAAACAGTTGAGAAAGAAAAGTATAGCTCTAGCGAAAATTTATGGCAACGACGCAAGATCGAAGAGGCTACGTGGGAACCCGAGGAAGCTCTGAGAAAACAGTACCCAAACCTCTTTTCTGATAAGATTTTTGGGGACAAAAATCCCTGAAGGTGGAGAGTTGTAACAGCTCGATTTTGGGTCTAGTTAGAACTGTGGTTTCGGGACCACAAATTTGACGCAGTAAAAATTATTTCTATTATATTTTTATGGTCTATAGTTTTATGGAATGATTTTGTGAAAATGTCATTCGAAAATTTTGGAGTTTGGGCACTTAATTTAGTTAAAAGGACTAAATTGAAAAAGGTGCGAAATATGTGTTCTAGAAGCTAGAGGTGTCTAATTGCTATGAAATTTTAAATTAGAGGTCCTTAGATGGTAATTAGACCATTATACTTTAAGTTGGACGAAAATGGACAAGGCTAGGTGAAATTTCAAAGTTTGGCATTAAAGGCATTTTGGTCATTTGGTAAATAAAGATAAATAAAACTAAAATAAAAGTGTCCATCTTCTCAAATTAGTCCCCCTTGTGCAAAAAATTTGAAAAAAGACATAACCAGGGTTTTGGCCACTTTCAAGTTCGATTCTAAGTCCGTTCTAGCCCTGTTTTTAATGATTTTTATGTTTTTGAGATCCTTGCAACCTAATCTAGATATTTCAAGGACTAATTTGAAAGAAAATAAAAGTCTAAAATTTTACCCATTATATATTTTATGTATTTTGATGTCTAATGGTAGATTACGTATGTTTGATGTTAGATAAACAACTTTTATTAAGTGATTTTTGATGAAAATACCTAAAAAGGACCTATTTGTAAAACTTGTAAAATGAGTGTAAAAATGTGAATAAATGAAAAATGTGGGCTGCTATGAGCATGAAAAAGATTCAACTAGGACTATATTTCATTTTACGAGCCTAGGGACTAAAATGTAAAAAGTTGAAAAGTTAGGGGTAAAAATGTAATTTTTGCCATAAGGTGTTTTTGGGATTAAATTGAATAATGTGGTAATTGAATAAGCTAAATTTGATATTATAGATCAAGAAAGATGAGGTTCTGACCTAGACAGGGGAAAGAACAAGATTGTGGACTAAATTTTACAATTATCCTTTTTGTGTCGAGGTAAGTTCGTATGTTAAAAATAAGCTTTAGAATAATTGTATCTAAATGCTTTAATATTTCATGAATTGTATGTTTGATTTTGTGAATGAGTATAATCCTACGAACGAGTCCGAAGACGAATCGACAAGCAAGAAATCCCGTTTGAACTTTAGGAATAGGCTAGGATATAAGTGACATGTCACTAGCGTCGTTATGTGTTATGTGATTATGTGATCTGGGTGCTGGTCTTGTACGTCCTATTGATGGTTGACTATACCGACATATGTTGCGGATACTTGACAGCTTGTGTGAGCAGCACCGTGTAGCTACGTCTTGACCGACGGCTTGTGTGAGCAAGCCCGTCGATAACTCGAGAGCGAGTGATTATGTGATATGAGACTTAGGTAGCTTTGGCTACATATGTGGCACTTAGTGTGCAAAGTTTAGTGAGTATCCGACAGTGTTATTCCAAGTGGTTTGCGAGAATGTCAAAGATTGAAGTATGTGTATATTCATTTTGAGATGAATCAGGTATGTATGTTAAGCTTATGCCTATTAAATGTGTGAAATGATGAATACGAGGTAAGTTTTGTGACGGGATAGATTGTGATTTTGAAACTATGGTAGGTTCACAGTTAATTATGTTATGTTATTTGAATGTTATGTGCATGGTAGGGTTGCTTATTTCTTGCATATGAGCTTACTAAGCTATATAGCTTACTCCATTTATTTTCCATGTTTTTATAGTGTTGCCAAGCTAACTCGGAATCGAAGATCGTCGGAGATTTGGATCACACTATCAAATTCTCATTTTGGGTATTAATGATCTTGGCATTCTGAATGTATGGCATGTATAGGGACTTGGTCATTTTGTTGTATGTGTCAATTACAATGTGGCCAAATGTATTGGCTTATAATGGATAATAATTTCATTTTGTATATGGCCATGAATGATGGCTAATATTGGTATAATTATATTCATATGATGATGCCTTTCATTAATGTGGAAACTTGCATGATTTGAGTTGATAAATATGCGATGTTTACATATGATAGATGTAGCATATGAATGATGTGTGGATGTCTTGGTTGTCGATGTTTGGTTGCCTAAGTATGTTATGTTTTGTACCTTTAAATGGCTGTAAGTGTATGTGTGAATATGGATGGAAAATGGCTTGGTAAATAGCCTTTTATTTTGTCCACACGGTTAGACACACGGGCATGTGTCTAGGCCGTGTGTGACACACGGCTTGCCCCACGGGCGTGTGTATTGGCCATGTTTCCCCTGCACCTTAATTTTGAGAAATAGAATGTCCAGAATTGAGCATACAGGCAAAAACACGGGCGCGTGTCTTTGCCGGGTGTGCTACGTGGCCTTGAGCACAGGCATGTGGCCCTGCCGTGTGAAATCTGCACCTATTTTATGAAAAATTATGAAAATTAAATTTACTACACAGCCTAGCACACGGGCATGTGGCACGGCCTTGTGGCACAAGTCAGAGAGCACTCTAAATTGAACATGGCCTGTAGCACAGGCGTGTCTCAGGGTCACACGGGTGTGTCCCTTGAACCACATGGGCGTGTGACCCCTGTAACATGAAAAATTTTTTATGTTTTGTAAAATTTTCTAAAGTTTTCGGTTTAGTCCCGAACCACTTCCAAAGCATGTTTTGGGCCTCGTAGGCTCATATAAGGGACTTTATGATTAAATATGAATGGTTTTAAGTTGGATGCAAATTTATGACTCGAAATTGTTTGAATGGTTGTGTTATAAGTCCGATAATGCCTTGAGCCCTATTCCGACATTGAATACGGGTAAAGGGTGTTACAATTTAACAGTTGGAATCCCGGTTGAACCTTAGGAATAGTTTAGGATGTTAGTGACATGTCATTAGGTATACTTGAGTTGGCTTCAGGCCATGATTTAGCACTATGTGTGCGAGATAAACCGATTTGGCTTTGGGCCATGCATATCGGCTGATTTGGCTTCGGGTCATGATATCAGAATTTCGGATAAGTTTCCTTGATTTGGCTTTGGGCGATGGTATAGGTACTTATTGAGTGAGACCTTGAGTATCTGACTTCTATTCGAATGGTTCAACGGGTAAAAGAAGGACGTGGTTGATTATGAGATTGGTACGATATGGTACAGAAATGAATTGAGTATTGAAAACTGTGAAATTGATGAGTTCCTTGGTGATAGCTTGAGAGTTAATAGAATTGTTGCACATTGTTTTCTATTATATGAATGATTTATGAATGATGATAGTTACTCAATGTTAACATACGAGCTAAGCTATATAGCTTACTTTGTTGTTTTTCCATGTTTTATAGTGATTTCAAAGCTAGCTCAGATTCGGGGATCGTCGGAGACTTCACCACACTATCCACTGACTCTTTGGTACTTTTGAAACTATGTTTTGATTATATGGCATGTATAGGTATTTTGAGTCATTTTGATTATGGATTGATAAAAATTTTGGTCATTTGTAATAGCTTGTAAATGTATATGTTTTGGTTTGTAAATATAGCCATGAGATTTGGCATAATTTGGTGAATTTGGTTATGTGTTTATATGAGCATATATGGTTGATATTGAGTTCTTGGATGGATATGTGAATTACCATATTATGAAGTTTTTGGAATTGGTACCTTGCTTGTGAATTGGTACAAAATGAGGTATGTTAGGTAATGGTTTAACTAGATGATTGGTATATGTATTTTAGTAGGTTTTGGTTGAATAAAAGTTGAGGTATAAGCATGTTGATTGCTAGTATTGGAAATTGTATGAATTAGCCTTGTTTGTGGCTAAATTGAATGTTTATTTATACTATGGATTGGTGCCATGTTGGTTGTTTAGGTGAGCATAAATGTAGGTGGCAAATTGGCTTGGTAAATAGCCTATTTTTTTCCACACGGGCATAGACACGGGCGTGTGTCTCAGTCATGTGTGACACACGATCATGATAGACGGCCGTGTTTCCCCTAGTGTTGAAATTGAAGTGAAGTCAGTATGCTCCACAGGCATGTGGTACAAGTCACTATACCCCCTAATTGGCACACGGCCTAGCACACGGGCGGGTGACTTGGCCATATTGCATAAGTCAGTATACCCTACAGGTTTGACATGACCTATCACACAGCCTGGCACACAGGCGTGTGTGGCCACTTCGAAGGGCACACGGGCTAGAAACATGAGCGTGTGGTTGGCCGTGTGACCCAAGTCAGTAACCTCACTTATTTGGACACGGGCTGAGACACAACCATGTGCTCCCATTTCGAATGTTCACACGGCCTATGACACGGGCGTGTCTAGTGGCCATGTGAGACACACGATGTGTGTCCCCTGTTTTGAAGAGAAATTTGCTAAGTGTTGAAAAAATTTTCGAGTTTCTGGTTTAGTCCCGAACCAAACCTAATGCATGTTTAAGGCCTCATAGGCTCGTTTAGGGGACACTATGATTGGATTATGATCAAATTGATAAATTGTATATGAAATGTATGTTTAAAAGTGTTGTAAGTCCGGTAATGCTCTGTAACCCTATTCTGACGATGAATATGGGTGAGGGGTGTAACAAGTTTTATTGAAATACTTATCAGTGTATAGAGAGTGTTTTACTAATCTAGAGTCTCTAAAGGTCATTTCTTATACTAACGTATCACATGCAAAGTATCTCTAAAGCATAACTAAAGTTTAGAGTTCTTACTTGGATCGGCACCGGAGTCTTAGTTTCACTTATCCAAAAATTCAAAAATCATTTCGATAAAATCTCTTACTATTACATTAACATAAAATATAATATTTTAGGTGTTCACAAATATAATAAAACTACGAAAAGTCACATGCTAAGATATGATAGCAAATGTGAACACTGTTTTCATTTTTACCTAATTTTTTTTGTAAAACTCTCAAATCAATCCTGATTTGATTTTGAGTTGCTTTAAGGGTTTTGTATTCTCGATTAATGCCTGGTTTTTATTGTAAATTAATGTCATTTAATAGATTTTTTTATTATTTATGCTGAATCTTTGAAGGATAGTGATATTAAATGGCTATAATACCTTAAAGCTCAAGTCAAGTGACCGAGTTAGGTATAATGGTAAGATATATTGAATTTTTAAAAGAAGAAACCATATTTGAACCCTAAAGATAGTATTGTCGAGAAGGAAAACCATAAAACCCAAAAGGGTAAATCTGTAACACTCGATACCCAGCCTAGACATTACGGTCGGATCACGAAGGTTACATCGTACAGTGAAAGAAACGATTGTATAATTTTGAAAGAAACCAACTTTCCATGAAAAGATGTCATTTTGAATGGTTCTTGAAAATCATAGCTTAAAATAGTTTTACCAAAAATCAAGTCCAATTTCCTTAAGTGTTGCTACAAAAATCTCTTAGTAAATTGCAATTTATTATGCCGTAGAAAACCTTATAACGTATCAACTTTAAAATTGTGATTCATTTTTAATTATCTTAAATTTGGCGTCACTCAAGGTAAAAACATTTGCGAAATAAATACCAAATAATCGTAACATTCTAACCAAAACTTAAAATGTCTTCAAGTCCGTAAAATCAATGAAAAGTCCAAAATGTCTATATTAAACAAAAAGAAAGTCCAAAGAAATTAAACAAAAAAAAAGTGAAATCCGAGCTCCAGAGTCACCGTCCAATCCTAAGTCGAAGGATCACCTGAAGTGAAGTAGAACTTAGGCGTGAGCTTTAAGCCCAGTGTGTGATTTGGCCCATAATTTCAATACAAGTAATCATAATCATCAATTTGTCTTATAGCATATAAAATTTCATATCAAGATATATCTTATTAAAACATAACATATTGTATCATATCATATCATTTTATAACATAGCGTAACATATCATAACATATCATGTCCTACCCCCATCTGCTTCCCACCATTTCTGTCCAGCCAATCACACCATATAGGAATACTAGAGTCCATCCATCCAATCACACCAATAGGTGATAGTGTGCCACTCATATAATTGCAACTGAGCTACCATACATAAATCTACGGTCTAGCCGCTATAATTGCAGTATATAACACTTCATCATATCATAACTCACCCCGAAACACAAACAAACCATAATCATATATCATACTTACATATATCATAAATCATATGGCATGCATACTTACATATTTTCATACAAATCATAACATAGCACATGATTTAATGGTAACATTTCCTACTTAACATACCTTCTAAACTTATTCGTATACTTTTACTTACTGAAACTTAGGCCTTTCCAGTCCATACGATGTTTACGGACCCAAATTTCGAGTCCCTCAATCAGCCCCTAAACATACCCTAAGATTTTGCAAAAAGACGCACACGACCCCAATAACTAGCTTGTGTGGTTCACATGACCTACCCACAAGGTCTGCAAGATTTCACACAGCCGTGTGGTATTGAGCAGTTTTGAAACCAGCCCTGTTTTCTCAATTTTTTCAAATTTCGATAAGCTTTTTGAATTAGATCACACACGTGATAACAAAATTGATCACCCATACATTCGAAACTCACGAAACCACTTGAATAACAACGCCCAAAATGTGAGTTACTCCACTAGAGGTAATCGACCTTCGTTCCCTTCACACCCTAATTACAACAACCCGAGACGATTGTCAGAACGAACACAAAAGAAGATATAATGACAGCAAATGAACAAAAACAATGGAAAGAAAGATAACTTCTGTGGAGAAAAAGAAATAATAAAGAAGAAAATAAGAAAGCGAAAAAAAAAAAAAAAAAAGAAAGAGCAAGCAGAATAGAAACGTGAGAGCAAATGGGGTATGAGAAGTTAAGAGTAGGAGCACATTTAGGAAATTTTGAAATTCAATTTTAGAATAAAATATAATAAAAATATAATTAAGACTTATTCTCCATATTTCACACAGCCGTGTGGTTGCTGAGCAGTTTCGAAACTAGCCCATGTTTTCTCAATTTTTTCGAATTCCGATAAACTTTTCGAATTAGATCACACACTTGATAACAAAATTGATCACCCATACATCTGAAACTCACGAAACCACTCGAATAACAACGCCCAAAATGTGAGTTACTCCACTGGAGGTTATCGACCTTCGCTCCCTTCACACCCCAATTACAACAATCTGAGACAATTGCCGCAACAAACAGAAAAGAAGATATAATGACAGCAAATGAACAAAAAAAATTGAAAGAAAGATAAGATAACTTCTGTGGAGAAAAAGAAATAATAAAGAAGAAAATAAGAAAGCAAAAAAAAAAACAAACAAACAAACAAACAAAGAACAAGCAGAACAGAAACGTGAGAGCAAAGGGGGTATGGGAAGTTAAGAGTAGGAGCACATTTAGGAAATTTTGAAATTCAATTTTAGATTAATAATAAAAATATAATTAAGACTTATTACCCATATTTCCTGGAGCCCAACCAAAAGACTAATAAAAAATATTTCTCTCTTACTCACGACGGAGCTCGATCACAACACTAAAATAAACAACCCATAAGAGTTAACCAACACACCATAACAAATTACTTAGCAATTTTACACAATTAAAACTAAGAACTTTGAGGCGTCACATAATATTCATAAACTATAAAATAGAGATGGAATATACCTTCATTTTACAAGAACAAAAATAATGTAACACCTACTCTATGGATGAAAAAAGTTATAACAATTAATAAAAATATTTAAAAAATACATACTTATATTTTAAGTGTTTTATTGATTTTGTATCAAGGGTCAATTGGGCACCAACTCAATTATGAAATTACTAAAATATCCTTTCATATACAAAATAAATTATATTTTTGAGGGCGTGTTTATCTTTTTATATAATAAATTAGTAAAAAATTGATTATAATGAGATTTGAACCCAAAATACCATGCATGATAAATAACTAACTTTACCAGTATAACCAAAATATCAATTAATTTTTATTTAAATTTATTATTTTTTTTCACCCACATCATAATGAGTGTACCATTTCAAAAAAATAAATAAATATTTTTGTAAAATTGTTACAATTAAGAATTTGATTATTTCTAAGAAAAAAACTTATATTTGTTTTGTAGGTAATATTCTTTTATAATCAATTTAAATTATATTTCAAAAAAGAAAAATATTTATTTAACAAAAGAGAAAATTTCCGAACATAATAAAATTTTAATTATTTTTTTTTTGTTTTAAATGGAAAAGTTGACTGAACTGTTAAAATTTTAATTGTATTGATGATTGACTTAATGTGCAACATGCCTGACGTATCTAATGGCCTAATTATGCTTCAATCTTGATTACAAATCTACAAGAATTTCTTGGACCTAAATAGCCCGTTTTTCAGTGGTTTCGAGGTCACCAAATTCGACGAGTAAGTTTGTAAATATTATAATTAATATTTACAACTTAATTGTGATTTTGAAAAAGTTTTTGATACAGTGATTTTTGTTTTATAAGCGATTTATTAAGTTCAAGTGGTATGACCTTAAGGTAAAGTGGTTTTAAAAATTGAGGTATCGGGACCTCATTTTTATAAACCGAGGCATAAATATTTTTATAAATATTTACGAAGTGTAATTAATGTGGTATTAAAGTTTCGTTGAAAAATTTTATCGTTTCGATAGTTAATTAAGCAAAAAGGACTAAATCGTAAAAGTTGAAAAAGTCATTCGCTATTAGTTTAAACATGTTAATTGATTAAAGAATTATAATTGGAGGGCCTTAATGGGTAAATCACCCATTCTTAAGTTGGTGGACGGTTAAAGCTTTATATTCTTTTAATTTTATATGTGATTTTATATTATAATGTTATTATTAAATGAAAAAGATAAAATAAAGAAATAAAAGTTAATAAAATAAGAAAACAAAGGTATTCTTCTTCATTTGACATCTTCATCACCGAAACACCATGGCAAGAAGAACCAAGGTTCGGCCATGTTTCAATTCATGAATGGTAAGCCATTTTTCATCCGTTTTTAATAATTTTTATGTTTTTGATATCGTTGCAATTAGGTTTAGTTAGCTCGTACCTTCGATTTTGAAACTGTTAAAGATTTTAAATGTTTCCATTGATGAATATTCTGATTTTTAATATTATATGATGAATTTGGAATGTTGGTTTATATTTAAAAGTATTTTGTTAAGTGATTTTGATGAATTTTTCGATTAAGGACTAATTTGTTAAATTAATAAAAGTACAAAGATTTAATGTGAAATTGTTACATAAATGGAATGTTTTGAATACTATGAACATTTTTCTAGCTTGGGTTTTTATTAAAAATGGTTAATTTGCATGTTTTGGGCTCAGGGACTAAATTGAATAAAAGTAAAACTTTAGGGGCAATTTTTTAAAAATTTCAAAGAATGACCAAATTGCATGAAATGAATTTTTTTATTGTCTAAATTAATATATTGAATGAAATTATTAATTTAGATCAAGATTGGGTGGAAAATCGAGGAAAATGAAAAATTACCAAAATGCTCTTGAACTTTGGTATTTTTGCAATTTAGCCAGATAAGTTCGTATGAACTGTACTATGTATATTGTTGATTAAATTGAATGTTATTATATGAATTTTACTGAAAATGAATAGATATATATATATATATATATATATATGTTATTATACAATTTATCTTGCAATGAAACGAGGGAAATTCAATGACATACGACAACTATTGAGTCTCGTTTGAACATTAGGAATATATAGGATACAAATGACATGTCATTAGGGCTACTGTGTTTCAAGTGTTAGTCCTGAACATCCTACCGGTGACTGTATTTCTGGCATATGTTGCGGTTACTTGACAGCTTGTGTGAGCAGCACCGTGTAACTAATGTTTCGACCGACAGCTTGTGTGAGCAGACCCATTTTACAGCTTGTGTGAGCTACGACTATATGTTTAGCACACTTTGTGTGAGTTTTTCCCGCGTATCCGATATTATTCTAGGTGGTTCAACGGGCATGAAAAGGGATGAACCGGTAAGGGTTCCAATTGATTTCACTATGACAATTATAGAAAGGTATGATGTATCGATGATTCAAGTAAGAACATTCATAATTATGAAAAGTATGATTTAAGTGATGCTATGTTTATGCCTTATTTGTTATGCAAATGAAATGGTAAAGAGAACGATATGAATTAAGATATAAAACTATATGAATATCCTTGATATGGTGATACATAGAAATTATGTAAGTTAATATGAGTAATAGATTCAAGTGATACATGTTGAGATTAAATGGCTATTCATGTTAATGTGTTCATGATTTGTATCATGTATGCTAACATGTTTGGTGTGAATGCTTAGGCTTTAGTTGGATCATGTCATGTTAGTTTATAGGTTATGTATTGTAATGGTGAGTGTCCAAATGGAAATATGCTTGTGTTTATGAAAGAGTGGTAAGGTTTAAATTATGTAATTTCTTATGAAATGGTTTATCATGTAATTAATTCCAAAAGAGCTATATTTAAATGAACTAGGTTGTGGCTATGGTTGATGATATGCTTATGTCTTATGTGTTATGCATATGAAACTAGTGTGGAAAGATAATGAAATAGTATGTTCAAACTTGAAGTGTAAATTGATGAAAAAAGGGACTGATGAGTGGAATTGATATTGTTATTTATGTTAAAGAAAGTAAATGCAATGGAAAGTAATGAAATACAAATGAAAATAAGAAAATTTGAAAGGGTTTTAAGTTTTATAAATCCTACAATGCTAGGGATGAGAGGTATATGTTATGCTGTGAATTTATCCATTTTGTGAGTTGTTGAATATGGTTTCATGAATCTTGCGGTATCGGTATAGGATTATTCTTGACATGTATAAATTTCATATTTGAAATGGATTGATATAATTAAAGTTTATACGAGCTTACTAAGCATTCATTCCTTACGTAATTTTTTTCCCCTTACTTTAGATTATCGGAAGCTCAATTGGGTTGGAAGCTCATCGGAGATTTATCACACTATCCAGCGATTATATCGGTAGATTTTAATGTCTAGGTTAAGGTTATAATGTCATGTATAGGAATTTTGGCTAATGTTGACATACGTGTTTTGGTTGTTGATATGGCCATTTGGTTTGGCTTAACTTATGGCATTTTAGTAGTGTAGTGAATTTAGTTTTGGCATGTAAATATTAGCCTTAAAATGGTGAATGTTTGGTTTGCTATGTTTGGATAATGGAAGATGAGATGAAAGTCTAAATATACATATTGTAAATGTCTTGTGGCATATATAAATGTGGTGAATTGGTACTTTGCTATGAATGACTTATATGACTATTGATGCTAGTGGTTAGTACCATTTGGTATGTTATGGTAAGTAAATCCAATGGTATGTAATGATGCAAACTTAGTTAGAAGTTAATTAATTATTTTGGCCAAATTGAGTACATGGTTATACATGTTTTAATGTTGTCATTTGAGGTGCCTTTGGGCATATTGGTTGGATGTTATTACACCATATGTGTTTAGCTTGATTATGCATGATTTTGGTGCCTTTTGATGGCTTGTGTATATGTGCAAAAGTGATGATAGGTACATGTTGAAAAGGGTGAGAAAAATGGCTTGTAAAATGGCCTATTTTCGTCCACATTGGAAAAGACACTCTCAACCGTGTGTGACACAAAACCAGTCCCCTGTATTTTTCAAAGGTTTGCAAGTCAGGTTTTACACGGCCTAGCATATGGCCTGGCACACGGACATGTGACTTGGCCGTGTGACCCAAGTCAGTGAGTTACACGGGCACAGGCACGGGCTGGAACACGGCCGTGTGTCCATATTTCGAATGCCCACACAGCCTAAGACACGGGCATGTCTCTTTGTAACACCCTGGTTTAAGGGCTAGGCAATTTGGGTAGAATTCAAGTGTTGGAAGGTTTTGGGGTGTTTTTGGATGTGTTTTAGAGGTCTAAGAATGCTTGGATGAAAGGGAAAGGCTTTGGAAAATTTTGGATTTTTAGTGTAAAAAGGGGAAATATGGCAGGAAGGCCTTAAAATAATTTAGGGGAGTTTATGACACAAGAAAGGAGTTGGCAAAGTGGCTCTGCTACTGCTTGGGAAATGAAATAAGCGCTAATGAGGGCCTGGGTTCGAGTCCAGGAGGCAACAAGGGTGTTTTATTTTTGGGTTTTGGGCGTTAGGCCTAGGAAGGCGTTATAATTAAATTTGGGGGGCTTATGGACATGAAAGGCAGGTGGGCGGAGTGGCTAAGGCGCTACTTGAAAAGGCGCTTGGTGCAGGTCGCGAGTTCAAGGTGCAAGGGAAGTGGAATTTTGATATTTATTTTGCAAGCTGGCGTTGGTGATGGAAAGGGCTTAAAAGAATATCTTTGCGCGTTTATGTCACAAAACAACGCTTTGCAGCCCAAGTGGCTCTGGGCATTACTTGGTCTTTGGTTTCCCAAGGACCTATGTTCGAATCTTGGAGGTCAGTAGGTGGAATTGTTTTTTCTTTTTGCTGCCGATTGGTGTGAAGGTGGACGGCACATGGGTGTTGTATTTGAAGTGTAATTCTTGTTGGGCAGTAGCTGATAAGTGTTAGACGGCTAGGTGGGATTAGTGTTTAATTTTATCTAGTATTTGTTTTTTTATTGTAGGATAATAATTATTTTTTTTATTTGAGTAAGTGGGATAATAGTGGAACAATTCAAATTGTTTTTGAATTGAACTAATTCAAATTAATTTGAATTAGTAGGTGATGGCCGAATGATGGATTCTTAATGTGGGAAGGTGCCGAATGCTATAAATAGGGGGGTAGAATGCTGAATTATTCTTTTAGTCTCTTGCCAAAAATTTTGTTCTGGTGTCTCCTAAATTTTGCTAGTAGCCGAATTATTCACCCTCCCATATTTTTACTGTGTTAAGCCGAAACCTTACCATCCTAAACATTCCCTATTCACTTTTGTTCTCCATTTTAATTGTTGACCGAATACCAACATTCTCCCTCTCAATTCTTTTGTATTCTTTCATCCCTTGGCAAGCCGAATTTTCTCTCTTACTTCTAATCTTCCATTGCCGAAACTTCCCATCTTCCAATTGTTCTCATTTTGGCCGAATTCTAGGTGCGGGGTGGATCTCTTCGGATTCTTCTCCTCAATCGTTGGTAGTCAGATTCGGTAAGTGGTGGTAAAGATCCATGTTGTAATTTCTTTTATTATTCGAAATCCGAAGGCTATTAAGGCTAATCATTTATGCGTTTTAGGGTGTGGTCGATTGCAAAAAGGACCATTCCGTAGTCCTGAGATTTGATTGGAAATCAAATCAGCCTTGAGGTGGGAGATATGTGTTAACCCTTTGAGATTCGCTTGGTTTGGCCGAATGGCCTATGTTGCTCATCTTAGTGATTGGTTGGTGTAGGAGCAAGGATATTTAGGGACATAGATCAGTTCTCCGGGATTCAAGATATTTTGGTAAGCAATATTTGGTAAAGGTTCAACATTTAGTTTTTGACTTGGAGGTTTAACCCATTTATCTGATTAAGCTTTTTGATGGAGACCAATACCAGTCAAGGAGGGCAAGAGAAAGCCCCTGTCCCGAAGTTTAAAAAAAGAGCCGTCTCGGCGATTCGGGATTAGCCACCGGTGTGGATGGCGTGCAGCGGCAGAAACGTTAGGCAAATAGTCGTAGTCTCGCTAAACGATAGCGTCGGGATCGAGGGTTTAGAGCTTCAGTTATAAGGTGTGTAATTAGCCTCTCATGCTTCCGGGTTTTATGTGTTATATGTTTACTAACAAGTGCAGTAATAAGTGTGCCATATATATATATCCTTAAAGGGTATAGCGATGATCAGGTTAGTATCGAACTTGTTGCAATGTGATTACTTGCTTGTATGTGAGTATGTTTATGGATATTAATAAGCATGTACATGCATTATCATGATTATATTTTATGTGGCATGTGCATGGGTGGGTTATGAAAGAAGGTGCGGGTGTACTTGAGTACGTGGTTGATGTCGACTTTGTGCTACATCGTGGATTAGCGTGATCGAGGTCGCGTTGTGGATCTTTGCGATTTAGTTCGTGGTTACCTTGATTGATATCGGCTTTATGCCATATCGTGGCTTGATGGGTTGCTATGTGCCCCATCGTGGTTTGATGTTAGCTACGTGCTACATCGTGGATGGCATTGGTTGCCTTTTTGGAGGGAAAAGGAGAGGGTGACTCGATAGTCCCCTGGTGTGTGGTAGGCTGGATAAGGGGTGTGTAGCGGATGGACCCTAGGTTTGGGTTGGGTTTCATGTTGCATTGTTTCGTTTATGAAAAGATATGGTAATGGGCCAAGCCCAACATGACATGTGAATTCGTATGTTATAAGAACATACGCGGAAATGGGCCAAGCCAGTGATCGATGGGATGATGAGAAAAGGGCCTAGCCCAGTATTTGTTATAATTTGATTGTGGGCCAAGCCCAGATCGTGGTAATGTCTATATGATTATGTTTACATGTTGCATTTGATAATTGGGTTGATTTGTGGCTAACATGTGGGTGGATATCGCGGTTTAATTACACACCGAGTCCGTGTGACTCACCCAATTATTTATCCAACATCGCAGTGACTTGTTGATCGGACCGGTCGGAGAGGATGCAAGGTGGCCCATGCAGAAGGAGATTGATTTAATTATTTTTAAGAAATTTTTAATACTAAATGTTTTGTTTAATATTGGTTGTAATAAGGGCCACCTTTTATTTAAAGTATTCTATTTACGATTATTAAAGTTTATATTATACTTAGATATATTTTCTTCAAATGGTTTATAATATAATAAATTATAATAAAGTTTTAATTCACATATTTTATATCGAGCTTATATTAGTAAATAATTTTTAATGGACACACTTTCCAAGTTTAATAAAATTTTCAAGTTTTATTCTAAAGTCAAAGATTTTTCAAAAGGTTTCCGCAGTGACATAACCAGATCCGGTCAGGACTTGTGGACCGGGTTTGGGGGTGTTACACTCTTGGCCTTGTGACCCTTGCAGTTTGTAATTTTTCATCTTTTCCCTGAAATTTCTATATGTTTCTAATTTAGTCCCAATTTGTTTCTAATGTGTTTTTAGGGCCTCAAGGGCTCTTGTAAGGGACAATGTGTATGCTATTGATTGGTTTTGCTGTGATTGATGATATGAATTAAATGTTTTAAAATTTTTGATAGTTCTGAAATGTAAATTCTGGTAATGCTCTGTAACCCTATTCCGACGACGGATACAGATTAAGGGTGTTACACTAAACTATCATGATTCTCATCAAACTGATATCATCCAATGCAAGAAAAATATACAAGTGTTGTGTATGTTAAATACAAGGTTGTGCACATGTGCCTTCCGTGGTAATATAGATCTAATCTCTTCTACTTCACACATAAATTTCAAAAATAATAAAAGTATTGCATTTAAATTCATTACAAGGTGATATTAATTAAAGTAAATAAACTAGACGATATAAAACACAAATTACCAAATCATTTTATTTAAGATTAATAGATGCTCGTATCATTAAGATATTGTCATGTAAGTAAGTTGTATGGTCATGATTGTAACACCACAAACCTGGCCTAGACGTTATGGTCGTATCTGGCAAGGTACATGGAATGGAATTTGAAAACGAATTTATCCTGTTAAACCCTTTTCATTTATTATCTTCTATTTATCTCTCGTAAATTTCAAAACTCATTTCCTTGTAAATTTGATTCGTTTAAAAACATAATTTGTAGCGAAAGCTTTTAAAACCGTGATATTTGAATAACATCATTCGCGTTTAGGAAAGCGTCATCTTGAATTAAACCGAGCCGTTGATGAGTTTGTAATTTAGAAATCCATGAAAATAGTGAAAATCCAAAGTAAAAGCAACAGTCCAAAAATCCAATTTACATAAAAAATAACCCAGAAGATAAATAGGAAATAAATACCATAACTGAAATTAAAATAATTCAAAAATCATGTGGTCACCGTCGAGTCCTCCGCCACACTGATCCGTCTAAGTCTGGGGATTACCTGTACAGATAAAACAAAAAGGGGTAAGTTCACGTAAACTCAGTATGTAATCCCCACAGAAAACATGCATACAGTCAAATAACAAACAGTCAAATGCAATTAAGGCCTAAGCCCATTTCAGTTTTAGTAGCAGTTCGGGCATTAGCCCATCTTAGTTTCAGTATCATATATGCATTAGGGCCTACGCCCATCACAGTAACAGTATCAGTAATGCAAACAGTAATCAGTAATAGAGTCCTACCCACCAGCCTCTACACACCATCTCCGTCTATCCCTACACTCCATGTGCGGTTTAAAACACCCACCCATCCCTACATTTCGAGTAGTACCGAATGCGGCACATATTCAGTATATTGCAGCTGAGTTGCCAGATAATAGGCTTAAAGCCTTTTAGTACACTTCTTCCAAATATCATCATCCCAACCCAATGCAATGCAAACATACAATATGTCATGCTTTTATGCAACCACCAGTCATACATATACATATATATCAGTAGTCATGCATAATTTATCTTGCATCACATACACTCAGATCATACATTTAGGGGTCTAGGTAACGCTTACCGACCTTACAGTAGGTTCACAGTCAATTTTGGTGACCTGTGCAACCCTAGGAATCATTTCAGATAAATAGGCTCACATGCCCATGTGGCTTGCCCGTGTAGGCCACAAGGCCCAAATTGGCCTTGGTCATGTGGATCACACGGCCTGGCCCAAATGTAACATCCTGAATTTATGGGCTTGTGCATTTTTGTGTAGTGCATGCTTAAAATATTAATATGAGAATTTGAGGTACAAGAAGGGGGCTCAGCTTTGAAGCCGAGGCCTAGATTACATATTCTGTTTAGACATACTTGGGTTTAAAATAAAGTTTTAGTAGTTTAATTATCATATTGGGCTTGTGGCCTAAAGGAAAATGGTGCCACTAGGAGGAAGAGGAGTTAGCGTCACTTGTGCATGAGGAAGGCCCAAATTGTGATTGCTTGAAGCCCAAGTTTTAGGGCTAAAATTTGGCACTTAAATGAGCAAGGGGGGACGGCACAAGGCTAAATTTTAGGGATTTTATTTTGTGGATAATAAGCAGATAAAGGCTATTTTTGAGGAGATAATAGATCAAAGATAGGAGCCATCCTTAAGTGTTTAATGCTAGCCGAAACTTTGAAGAATTTGAAAAGAAAGGGGCATTCGATTTTGGCTTAAGGTGTATGTGCCGAAATTGCTAGCAAGTTCTCATCATTCTCCTCTTTTCTCTGCCGAAATTCCTACTCCATTCTTGCTCTTTTCTCTTTTCTTTTTCTGACAGAAACCAAAACTTCTTAGATCTCAATTTTCAAAACCCCACAATTCTTTTTCTCTTTTCTCTTGGCCGAATCTCTCTATCCACTCCTTGCTTATATTTTTCCCATTCTTTGTTCTTCTAAATGCCGAAATCACTAAGATCACATCTCCTGAAGTTGCCAAATTTTCTTCAGTGGAGTCTGCTTGTGCCGAATTTTGAAGGAAACAATAAGGAAGTGTCGATTTTGGGATTTCACTGTTTTTTTGGCTTTTCAAAGTCCCTAGCCGAATGGCTATTTAGAAACTAATCTCTTATTTCTCTCTTATTTTCAGCATTCTGGGATCTGAAATACCCCCAGATTTTGAAAATTACCAAAATACCTATATTTCACAAAATCACCAAGGAACCCTATTTTGGAAAATTACGAAAAAACCCCTGTAGGATAAATTACAAAAATACCCCTAGGTAGTGAAACAACGAAAACACCTTGCGTGATGAATGTAAGTTCATAAATGCTATTTGTATGTTGATGATTGAATGCATGTGTTTCCCATAATTAGAGGATACGAACTTGAGACTGTATTGTGAAAGTGAATTCGAAAGAACTACTTTTAAAACTATTATTCATAAGACTGTTAGTGGGTAACTAGTGGAAGAAAACCAATAATCCATAAAATTCTTAATCAGATAAACGTCAATCGGAAAAATGAGTACAAGGGGTCGTGGACGTCCGCCGCGTGGACGCGGTAGGGGTAGGATGACCTTGTCTGAGCCAGTAGGGTCTGGCCACGGGTCAGGAAACGAAATGCCGGATCCTCCAGCTGTGGAGAGAGAGTTACGGGATCAGAGAGCCGGAGATGATGCCGTATCTCAGGTGATGTTGTGGGTACTTAAAAGAGTTACTGGAGTAGGCACGGGCACAGGAGTCTGAAAATCTATACCGGAGCGGCTTAGGGCCAATGGGGCAAAAGTGTTTAGGGGAGTTTCTGGCGTAGCCTCTAACACAGCTGAGTATTAGATGGAAGCGACTGAGCGCATAATGGATGACTTAGATTTCACGGTGGAGGAGAAGTTGAAAGGGGTCGTGTCTCTTCTTCGTGATGAGGCTTATCAGTAGTGGCTCACGATGAAGGAGGGTACTGCCGCAGATCGGATTGACTGGGACTTCTTTAAGGAGTCATTCCAGGGAAAGTATGTTGGGGCCAGCTATGTGGATGCACAGAGGAAGGCATTCCTAAATCTAGTGCAGGGAAGTAAATCAGTGGCTGAATATGAGGCAGAGTTTCTGCGCTTGTGCATTTTTGTGTAGTGCATGCTTAAAAAATTAATATGAGAATTTGAGGTACAAGAAGGGGGCTCAGCTTTGGAGCCGAGGCCTAGATTACATATTCTGTTTAGACATACTTGGGTATAAAATAAAGTTTTAGTAGTTTAATTATACGGGCTTCTGGCCTAAAGGAAAATGGTGCCACTAGGAGGAAGAGGAGTTAGCGTCACTTGTGCATGAGGAAGGCCCAAATTGTGATTGCTTGAAGCTCAAGTTTTAGGGCTAAAATTCGGCACTTAAATGAGCAAGGGGGGACGGCACAAGGCTAAATTTTAGGGATTTTATTGTGTGGATAATAAACAGATAAAGGCTATTTTTGAGGAGATAATAGATCAAAGATAGGAGCCATCCTTAAGTGTTTAATGCTAGCCGAAACTTTGAAGAATTTGAAAAGAAAGGGGCATTCGATTTTGGCTTAAGGTGTATGTGCCGAAATTGCTAGCAAGTTCTCATCATTCTCCTCTTTTCTCTGCCGAAATTCCTACTCCATTCTTACTCTTTTCTCTTTTCTTTTTCTGACAAAAACTAAAACTTCTTAGATCTCAATTGCCGAAACCCCACAATTCTTTTTCTCTTTTCTCTTGGCCGAATCTCTCTATCCACTCCTTGCTTATATTTTTCCCATTCTTTGTTCTTCTAAAAGCCGAAATCACTAAGATCCCATCTCCTGAAGTTGCCAAATTTTCTTCAGTGGAGTCTGCTTGTGCCGAATTTTGAAGGAAACAATAGGTAAGTGTCGATTTTGGGATTTCAGTGTTTTTTTGGCTTTTCAAAGTCCCTAGCTGAATGGCTATTTAGAAACTAATCTCTTATTTTTCTCTTATTTTCGGCATTCTGGGATCTGAAGAGGAGTCAATCGCATAGATCTCTAAGTCATAAGTTAAGTAATACTCGAATCGTGGTACTTTTGGGATTTCAAGGTAAGGAAATCTATTGATTTTAGTCTGTAAAATCGGGTAGAACACTAACCATGGTCGATTATAGGAGAGACCCTATTTTCACATCTTTCCGGCTTTTCGAGCAAAGTTGTAGATCGGTTTAGCAACGGTATCGACATTAATCAGGTGTGTAATCTTCCACACTATTAGATTAATTGTTAAGATATATGTATAAATCTACTATATTTTGTTAAATGCTGAAATCCCGGCATGACAAGTGAAAACCCGAAAAGGGTAGAGGCTAATCATCAGGTTAGTAACTTCTGTTCTTCTTCAGTGAATGTACCTGTTAAAACAATATGCTTTGTATGTCAAATTCTTTGCTTGGGGTTGGGTGATTGATAGGGGAAGTGATCTATTCTAGTGGCGTATGCCATTTCAGCCTGGTGACTCTGTCACAACTCTGTTTCTGGTGGCTGCTGCCATTTCAGCCTAGTGACTCTGTCACAACTCGGTTTCTAGTGGCTTCTGCCATTTCAGCCTGGTGACTCTATCACAACTTGACGATGAGCAGCTAACTGCAGCATGACCGCCATCGATGGTGTGTAGCGGTGTGGGTTGATTGTAGAAATCCCTATTGGTGTGATTGGCAGGTAAGGGTGGCGTGTAGCGGATGGAAACCTAGGATTTGGGTTGGGCTTGCATAATTTTTGTTATATATATATATGTATATTAATCTGTTATTCTGTTCCGTGGGGCTAAGGCCCAAATCTATTGGTACATAGGGGTTGCACACTGAGTCTCGCGACTCACCCTTTTATTTTAACAATTTCAAGTGACACTTAGCGCGTCGGACCGGGCTGGAAGGGAGAACAAGGTGGCCATGCAAAAGAACATTTGGATTCAGCAAAAAGACTTTAGTTTATTAGTTTATATTTTTAAGTAATAAGGCCATAGGCCACTAGACTATTGTTTTTGGGTTTATGTTGGGTTTTATTATTAGACATTTTATATTATGTTTGAAAAATTAAACTAAGACATGTACAAGATTTCGGTTTTTATTTAAAATTCACCAAGGCAATTTATAACTTTATATCTTATATAACTTAATAAACTATTAAATTTTCGGTATTAGCGATTAAACCTAGTAATTGTTTTCCAAAATGCGACATGTTTTGTAAAATCACTCAAGTGACATACCAGATCCGGTTGTAGTGTTTGGGCGGGTTTGGGGTGTTACACCAAAATCCCACACGGCCTACCTATCCATCACACGGTCGTGTGTTGTGCGCACGGCCTGGCCTCGTCGATCACACGCCTGTGTTATGGCATGTAGGCAACCTCACGCTCATATGGCATCAACAGTCGGGTTTTTAGCTTTTGTCAAAACCCCGATTTCTGCGTAATTGAGTACACACCTAGTTCATTTTTGACGAAAAAGCACTTCTAAGACCACTAGAACCTATAATCGACAAATAAAAAACCCAACTCAGTCTTAAATCTCAATAATTCAAAATCTCAAAAATAGCAAAATTTCGATTCAAGTGTTCTACAGTTACCTTAACCCGCCGAACGATTGACTACGATTCAGCAAGAGTAAAGTCACGCCCTTCACGATTTGCTACTACCAAAATGACCATATAATCCCAATCAAACGATGGAAACAACACAAGTTACAGAGAAGGAAAAAAATCACTTACCCGAACGTGTGATAGAATCGAAATAACAAAACGAAGGTGCGACAGTCAACAAAAAGAAAACAAAATTGACAATGGAAAGGAAAGAAGAAGCAAAAATCCGACAGAGGAGAAGAGGGGAGAATTGATGTCAGAAAAATTATTGGGAGATGAGAGAGAAATTTTCGAAAAGATAATATCACAATAACTCTCATATCCCCTCAAATCTCTCCCACTAACCCACTACTCAGAATTCCTGTTTGACCAAAACTCTCTCGGTCAAACGAGCAAAAATAAACTCCTGCACTTGCGTAGGGATTAAACTCCAGACCTCCAACACACCAACACACAACTTAACCACCAGACCAGTAGGCCCATTCCGATATGGTTTTATAAATAATTAAATATAAGCCCACCGAACAGAGATAGGGCTTATATCAGAAAAATACCAAAATTTGCCAAAGCTAAGGCTTGAACTTGGGACCTCTCACAAACAAACCACTAAAGCAGATACACAGTTGTGTCCTATTTTAACAGAAGCAGAAATAGAAATTTTGGGGCATTACAATGATGTTTAGACCGCCAATTTAAATATAAAATGTCAATATCGATATAAAACTTTTATGCTGTGTTTGGTTAATAGAGTAATAACATGATAAAAATAAGCTTATTTATTACATATGTATTACAATAGTTAAACATAAAAAAGAATAGTTAGTACAAATTAAAACTTGAAACTAAAAAGGTTAGTAAAAACTTTTGTAAAAAATAAGACCTCTTCAAAATAAACAAAAAAATTTCCTTCTCTTTCACAAAACAAGTAATGTGACGACTAAAAATTACCAATTAGAAATCATTTATTACTATCTCATATACTAAAACATGGTGAATAAATAATACTTCTACCAAACGTAGCATTAGAGCATAATGGATTTTGTAACATACGCTTTTAATTTTACCTTTTAGAAAGGGAAACTTAGATTCTAAGAGAGGATAGGCACAAGCCACAGAAGTCGATACCACCCTCATGATTGTAAAATCACAAAGCAACCATTTAGTTCCTCATTCCTCACTCTACACACCTTATATAGTGACTTGTATAAGAAAGCCAAATTGATAGGTCCTCTACTTTATCTACTAGCTTTTTTGAAATTAGATAACAATGGGAAATACATGGTATGAACTAAGTTGTTAGATTTTCTTGACATCAACATACCTTCGATCAACCGAAGAATGTACACTCTAGCATAATGCTAAATATCTTTAGGTGTTGGATTTTATGGGAGATGCTCAAAGTGGCTTTTCAACCATTTTACCTATTCTAAATGCGCGAAATAGGACATCCCTTAAATTTGCTCAGAATTTTCCATTACTATAACCAATCCATTGGAAGCTTGTTAGCAGCATTGTATATTCCATTGTTATTGTCACTTCATTGTAAGAAAGATGAAACATATGTGTCTTCGGTCTTCGTCATTCAATTTGAATGAATATGAATATTGACATGAATTTGGTTAGCTTGATAAAAACTAGCTTGTGTTAATTGAAATTTTTTCTGTTGTCAAGCAGATTTATTCCCATATTACTACAATATTGAGCCACAAGATTATAATCCAATGTTGCTATATTTTTAATAACATGTTTGTTCGATCTTAATGAGTGGACTTATATTATTATATGATTGGGAATTAGAATTTAAAAAATACCTAGTTATGTAGGATAATATAGAATGTAGAGGAAGAATGTTTTAGATTTTTTATTTATAGGTTTTAGAATTAGGATTTGGTTAGTGTTTTAGAATTTAAAAAAATACCCTGTTCTGGTAGGTTTTGAAATTAGTGGGTAAACCAAGTAGTACTCTAAGTGGCGTAGTGCTATCCGCCCAACCGATGTTATTGGCGTGTAAAAGTGGTCACGTAGCATGCATTGGATTATTGTGAGGCATTGTCTTAAAAAAGATGAATTGTTAAGAGGAGTTTAGTAATGTATTAAGGAATTTTGGGTAATTGGGTTATTGTCGGAAAGTATTATGCGTCGGGTTGGTCATTTATGGTCCTGGTTACGTTCTAACGTGATGATTAGGAACAAACGGCGGATTGCACCCCAAAAATACATATATGTAATACTATATTTCCATACATATTCCTTCACAAATGTAAACCATGAGCATTGCAGGTTGAAGAGGATTATGACGCTTGACAAATTGCCATAAGGAAAAAGGTTGTATATCTAGATAATTAGGTTAAGAAAAATGGGAGTTTTTCCTCTTTCTTCTTCAAGAAATATTTTTAGTCTAGATCTAAAAGAACCTAAGTGTTTCTTCTTTTCATTGAAACTAATTTGTAGATTCGCATCTCTACCTATGAATGCTCCATGACAAGGTAAGATTTATGACCCTACAGATTAAGTTGTGAAAAGAGAAAATCTGTTTAACTGGGTGAGATGGATGATATAAGGCCTTTTGGGGATTTTTAATGTTAGAAATGACTGAAAAATGGGTATATGAATAGATCTTGAAGAGTTTCCTTGTCCTATAGAAGCAATTGTTGATGATTGTTTGATGGAAGTCTGGAGCTTGGAGCTACAGAAGGCTAAAGTCAGGTGAGTCCCTAAGCCGACTTTGGTATGTGTGATTATGCATTCTAGAATCTTCTCTGAAAAGTAAATAAACTATGGAACCAAAGCTAGGGAAGCATGGTGTGATGATCCTGAGTAAAATGAATGTTTGAGGGACTAAGTATGTATAAGTTACATGAGATATGATAGTCTAAGTATGTGATGTGAATCTTGAGGTTGGAGGATACTTGTATATGAATGCTTGAAAAGTATGTGTATCTTAAGAGCATGATATGAACTATACCTGATAAAAGTAGGTCAACGTATAATGAGTTTGAGTTTGTCTTCATGGAGTCGTCTAAGGGAGTCCATCGGGACCTTAAACGTGATTCTCTGAATGGAAAAGTCCATGAAAACACATTGAATAAGACCATAATTGGTGGGTTATGGCATCATATGGAAAGAAAGGAAGGTTATTATCTAATGAAGTTCTCTACGTGACCCAAGATGATGAGGAGCAAACCTCACGTAATGTGAGTCTAGGCGAATCCCTATCGTGAACACGTTGGAAAAATGGAAGCCTTGTGGCAGTCTATGAAATTGATAGCTCAAAGGATCAACTCGAGATCGTTGATAGGGAGGTTGAATTGGCCTTTGAGAAACTGTGGTGGAAACAGTGAAAAATAAGCAACAAAGAACATAAGGATTTATAGTGGTTCGGCCCCAATACCTACTCCACTACCTTAGCTTACCACAACTAAGGATCTCCCCAAATTCACTAATTTGGCAATATTTAAGGACAAGGTTTAACCTTACAATCTCTTTTAAGATTTATGCCCCAAAATCTTAATATACAACTCCCTTAAGGTTTCTACCCAAACCTTAAGGATTAAACCTCTCTCTCAAAGAGAAACAAATAAGCAATTAAAGAAATAATCCTTACAAGATTAGAATGTTCGCCAATGAAGCACAAATACAAAGAAGAACACTTGAGCAAAATGAATACAATGAAAGCTCACAAGTGTTTACAAGAAAAGGTATCAAATAATTAAGATCTAGGTTGTTTTGATTGATCTTTAAGCTTTTCACATGTTTCTTGTTGTTTCTAAACCTTTGGAAGATGATATTTATACCTTCTAATTGATTTCCAATTGTTGTTGTTGTTGTAGAAGTGAATATAGCCGTTGAGGATGAAATACTAGGTCATTAACTTCACCTACAGTAATGAGTATCGATACCTACTAGAAGGGTATGGATAACTTTTTGTAATTAATGTAGATTTCAGTGACTGTTGCATTAGGAATATGATACCTTAGGAAAATATTTGGATACCTTAAGAAAAGTATCGATACCGTATCGATACCTACCAGGGTTTGAAGAAACATAATGTCAATTTGGTATCGATTATCAGAGGGGTATTGATATCTTGTAAAACTCGATACTTAGATAAAAAGCATCGATACTTTTTGTCCTGGAGCAATTCTAACTTGTTTTAAAATGGTTAAAACATATTTGAAAATGTTTGACTCAATTGAAACCATTTCAACTTGATTTTATTAAATTGCTCAACTTTACTTTTATTCAAATACACTTTAATTTGTTATATCAAAACATATTATCCAATAAGGCTTAGTTTAATAGAAATGGAAGCCTTTGTGGCAATCTATGAAATGAAAGCCTTTGTGGCAATCTATGAAATGGAAGCTTTTGTGGTAATCTATTAAAAGGAATACTTTTGTGGCAAACATCTGAAGGAAACGCTTTTGTGGTAGACCCTGAAAGAGAGGAATGGTAAGTATGAGAAACCCCAAAGAAACTATATTTGTGACTAACTTTGAAGGAATAGTACATATGGAAAACTCTGAAAGAATAGTGCGTATGGCGAACACTGAAAGAATAGTACATATGGCAAACTTTGAAGGAATAGAAACACTGAGAGAAATAGTTCTGTAAGAAATGTTGTGGCGTATTCTGCATATTCTTAAGATATGTACAGAAAAGATGGAATGTGCCAGGGATGTAGCGAATCCATAGTACAAACCAAGTAGATTAGAAGAACAACCCGATCATAGGTATGGACTTCAAAATGGGAACAGTTAAGGAAATCACGAAAAGGCTGGTTGAATAACGTAAGTAATGTACTGAAGATGCTAAGGGATAGGAATGGTTACAAAGCAAGGTATGACGTCTATTATATGAAGAAGATAGGTACTTGCCAGAGTCAATTCGGAGAATGGAGATCAATGAGATGATAATGAAATTCCCAAATGCATTGAATTGAGTTAATACAAGTAAATGGAGTTTAACTCACTAATTTTTCATAAATTTACCTTTGTGTATTATGTTACGGGTAAGTTGATTCGGTTTACGCTAGGAGAGACGACGCCAAGGCTACGCCAGAGGTGGCAGGACGTGTAATAGCTCGATTTAGACCCTAGTCAGAATAGTGGTTTCGAGACCACAAATCTGAGGTTAGAATGATAATTTAATATTATTTTCTGTGTGAATAGTATGTGACATAGTCTGTGTGAAAATTCTGCATGATAATTTTATCGATTGTGTGCTGAATTAAGAGAAAGGACTTAATCGCGTAAAGAATAAAAGCTATGTGTTGATTATAAGTACCTAAGTGTTGTTGTCTTCATAATAGGATGGCCTTAAGAAGCAATTATGTAACATCCCGAAATTGGGCCTAGTAGGGCCCAATGGGCCTTAAGCGTAGTAGCGTTTAAAATTTTTGGAGAACAAGAGATCGGCTTTAGTGCAAGTTGGACTTATTAGGTGAGTGATTTTGGAAGGTTAGAGGGCTTCTATGAAGTCCCGGGATCAAACTTTGGCTTTAGGGAAAATTTGGTTTTAGGTGGAAAAATCCCTGGGAGTTGGTAGGTAGGCTTTAAGAATAAAATATGGAGAAAAATAACACAAGTGGAGTGTGTGGTGTAGTGGCAAAGTGACGCCACATAAGAGGTAAGGGGATGACACCACAAGGAAGGAAGGAGGTCCAGGGTTTAAGTCTTGGCTCTTGCATTTTGGTTTTCCTTTTTAAATGGACCTTATTTATATTTAGTTGCGCATGGTTTTAGACACAAGAAGAGCTTATGACTTAGTGGCTAGCGGCGTGGATTATGTTGCAATGGAGCCTGGGTTCAAATCTCATAAAAAGCAAAGGAGTATTTATTTTGCGAATTGGACGATAAGAGTTTGAGTTGGATTTAAACTCTGCTGACGGAAGGATCCCACATCGGAAAGATACAAAGAAGGAAGGTGAGAAGCTAGCTATATATATAGCATTCTAGGAGGAGGATGAATGCACCTTGGAGGGCGTTTGGGCACAGGAGTGGTCGGAGCGCGATTAGCACCAGATTCCTATCAAGAGTGTAACTTTCTCTCTCTAACTGTAGATCGGCAAACGCCGAAGTGCCGGTCACGACAATAGTAGCCACACGAGCGTGCGAGCGCACGTGTGGGGCTTCGACGCGATAGTTGAAGCCATCAGTAGTATTCTTGTGGGTTGAGAAGCTTGGGCCACGATAGGCCGAAGTGGGCCAAATGGGCTCGTAGGCCCAATTAAATAAAATGTATGATGGTGTAGTATATAATGAACTAAACTAGGAGAATCTCTTATATGTGGTTAGATTTGTGCTAGATGGGCCACACGAGCGTGTGAGCCCGAATGGGCCGAAATCGGGTTTTAGGCCCAATAGTTCGGTACGGCCAGAAAGAGTAGTTGAGTCGCTCGAGGTGACATTAGGCCTTCGGAAAGGCCATTGCATGTGTGAAATTACTAAAATACCCTCGATAGGTAAATTACAGAAATACCCTTGGAAGGTAAATTACTGTTATACCGTTAGAGGTTGATTAGTTGGATTGTATTGTATTTGTTATTCTGATTATGATGGTAAATCGTTTCATATGTTATATTTGATATATGATTTGCATACATGTCGTACTGCATACATGAATTATTATGTCATGACATGTTGCGTGGGGTTGGGAATATGATATTAAAGGGGAAGTGTGTAGTGGCTCTACCACGATCTGTTGAAGTGGCTCTGCCACGATCTGTTCTGGTGACTATGTCACAATCTAACGATGAGCAGCTAACTGCAGCATATCTGCCATCGATGGTGTGTAGCGGTGAGGGTTGATTGTAGAAATCCCTATTGGTGTGATTGGCAGGTACGGGTGGTGTGTAGCAAATGGAAATATAGGCTGGGTTGGGTTTTGCATCACATTGCATTAATTTCTGATTATCTACTATTCTCTGCTAAATGGGCCAAGGCTCAGTCTGATTCTGTATGGGCTTTGCCCAAAGTGATTTGTAAGGGCTAAGGCCCAGTTGGTAATTGAATGGGCTCGGGCCTAGCTATGGTTGGTGTGGAGTGATTGCACACTGAGTCTTCTTGACTCACCCCTTTTGTTTAAATTTTTGCAGGTAATTCTTAGATCGCAGGTAATTCTTGAATCACGATTGCTTTCTTAAACTTCATTTTAATTTGAACTTATTTTGATTTGGGATTTTATTTTGTAATAAGGTCACTATTACTCTAATTTTGGTATTTTCATTGGTTTAGCTTTTAATTTGATTACTACCTATTATTATTCAATGTGCGATACGGGATTTTCCTAAACCCTTAATAACTGTTTTTTTCAAAATGTTAACAAAAAGGATAACAATCAATAAATATTTAAACTCGAAATTTTTAACAAACGCGCAGTTTTTAAACAACCTTTTATGTGACATGCCAGATCCGGTCATAACTTTTAGGCCGGGTTTGGAGTGTTACAAATTAAGCCATTATTAAAGATAGTGGATGGCTAAATGACATATTAGCCTTAATGTATATTTGTCTTATATGTTTATTAAAAGGTTAGTCTGGTAAAGTGATAATTATGTTTAATATGTTATAATAAAACATGAAAATGGCCATTTAGTTATCATCCTTGGCCGAATATTAGCAAGAAAAGAAAAGGGAAAAGAACACAAGGGTTCGACACATTTTGATCTTGATTCAAGACTAATAGAGAAGGGGTTCGGGTCGAGTTTGAGCCAAAGATAAAGTGCTCGATTAATCGACCGTTTCGATAGTTCAACATCCGAGGTAAGTTCGGATATAATACATGTTATTAAATTATGTTTTAGCATTTTGAAATGAGTATGTATATGATAATGAAATTGAGATGCTATGTGCAAGATTTAGTTGATGGCATTAAGTGTGGGAAAAATGAATTTCATACCAGAATGAATGGCACTGTGTGTGCGATGTTACGAAAGCTTTGGCTTATTGATTTGGCACTATGTGTGCGATACCGGGATAAGTCGGTTGAAAGATTAGGCACTAAGTGTGCGATGATGAGTATGCTTCTGTCATGTATATAGCACTGAGTGTGCGATTAAGTTGAACGAATATCAGAGGACGATCGACATGTAATGCCGAGCTTTGAATAGCCCTAAAGTTGATTAACTTTGTGTTAGCTAAGGTATGTATTAAACCTTTGTGGTTGATAAGTTTATAGATAAGCTACGAATGGGAGCATGAGATTTTGGTCATGGATGATATGATATGAATGTGAGAGAATGGATCTATGCGATGGTTATTATATACATTGGTTTGAATTGATGAAATAATTGTATTGTATTTCGAACTTACAAAGCTTTGGAAAGCTTACTGTGTGATTTGTTTCTCTGCTTAGCAGTGTCGGTAAAGCTAGCTCGGATCTGGGGATCGTCAACTTCTCAATCACACTATCGACAACCTATTTTGGGTACTTTTGGAAAGATGTATATAGTTGAAATATGGATGTATAGGCTAGTTATTTGAATCATATTAGAGATGTGTAATTGATAAACCGTAAAAGTAACATATTTTAAGGCCAAATTTAGCATGCTTTTGGATGATTTAAGCCTTGAATTGTGTAATTTGGTGCCCTTAATCCTTTGTTTTCATGTTTTACACCCAGGAAAGCACCAGAGGATGAAAAGAATGAGAAACGAGCCCAAAATGGAGTAAATGGGCCATATCACGAAATCAACACGGCCTGGGCCCAAGACCACACGGCTGTGATTCATTCAACAGACTTGAACACGGCCTGGCCACGATTCACACGGGCGTGTGCCATGGGCGTGTCCCTGACATGAATAAGAGGAATTACACTCGGAATAGGATACTTGGAGGCAAAGAAACACATTCTAAAGCCTATTTAAACACCCTAGTAGGAATTCTTCTCAGATTAGGATACTTAGGGGCCAAGTAAGGCATCTCAAATCCTATATAAACACCTTAGGAAGAAACTTAAGCGGGGCATTCGGCAGAAGCCTTTTACCAAGGCTTTTTTCGGGGGAACCCAAGGCTTTAGTCAAGGGGCGTCCAGCTAGGCCAAAGAGGGCAAATTTGTGGGGATTTACTCGAAGATAGCCAGTTGATTCATCTCAAGAAGCCAAAATTATACTCAAGATGGAGGATCTCTCCTTCAATTCCTTCAGAGGGTTTTAGAGATTTCTTATGTTTTGTTTTATCTTTTCTTCTGAGATGTTTTCTTTTATTATTATGAACTAAACCCTCAGATACCTGAGGGAATGAAACCTAAGATGAATCTTATTATCGTTTGCTGAAGTATATGATAAATATTTGACTTGTTCTTAATTATGTGTTCTTAATTCTTGTGTTGATATTTTTGGGATATTAATTCAAGTATGATGTGCTTAGGTGGAGGAGCAAAAGTCTCTGCCTAAGAGTAGATCTAGCATAATTAAGCTGAGTTGATTGCACGCCTAGAGATAGGGTGACGAAATTTTGCCGGATTAGGGTGAAACCTAATATAGGAGTCCATAGATCGAGTTAATGCAATTCTAGGGGTTTTAATTAGAAAGAGATTTCAATTAATCAACCTAGGGTTAGACATTAGTCGCCTCGAGAGAGGGGTTAATATAACTTAGGGAATCTTATGGATCAAGTCAAATGAATAAATTGTCTGGTTCAGAGTTAGATAACAAGTGAAGTCTAGGTGGATTCTTCCTTGGGTGTCGTCTTAATCAATCGGTTTTTCCTCAAAGTTATTTTTCCAATTTCCTTCTTCCTTGTCTTAGAGTCTTTATTTTAGTTTAGTAGATAGTTAATTTTAGATTAGATAAAAATCCACTCAATTCTTAGGCTAAATAAAAAAAAGAGAGTTAGTATTAGTACTTTTGGTTCCTTCGGGTTCGACATTCCGATCTTGGCTTAATTATACTATTGTTCGATAGGTACGCTTGCCTCAAATCATTGTCATAGTTAGTTTCCAGGTTTGATCATTCTTTATATAAATTTTAAGACTTTGACATCACATAAAATAATGATCAGTAATTAGCCATGTGATATGGCTAGATATATGATGGTTTTAAGCATGAATGGCTTGATATATATAATGCATATTTTGGTACGGCATGTGCGTAAAGAAGATGAATTTCAAATGGTAATCTTTGTGATGGTAAAATGTTAGTATGATTTTGAGAATGAATGATGTTTAGTTTATGAATGTGTTCAAGTTGTATATGTTAGCTTATAAGTTGACATGTTTGGAAATGAAATTGCATGAGATGATGTATCAATTATTGTCAAGGAATTGGTTTCCAAATTGTGTGTATAAAGATGCTCAAATGTGCTTGTAGGATTGACCCATGTGGGTGGCATTTTAGCCTTGTAAATGGCCTATTTTGCCACATGATTGTGGCACACAGGCGTGCCTAGTGACCGTGGGACAAAGTTAGTAGCTAGCATAAGAGTACACGGCCTTGGCACACGAACGTGCCTAGTAGCCATGTGGTTTTCAACCACGGCCAAAGTACACCAGCGTGCTTGGTGGCCGTGAAGAAAAGTCAATTTCGACCACGGAGAGGACACACGGGTGTGTCTAGCAGTAGTGGGAGGCACACGGCCTACCCACACGGGCGTGTAAGCCCTAAAACTTAGAAAAGTTTTAAATTTCCAAGAATTTCTGTATGTGTTCCGGTTTAGTCCCGACCCTTTTCTTACATGTGTTTAAGGTCTTGTAGACCTCTATAAGGGACTATTTGATTATGTTTTGATGTACTACGATGATGTTTTACTTTGTGTTGTAAATAGGTTGTAAAATGATTCGATTGTTCGGTAATGCCTCTTAACCCTATTCCGACAACAGTCTCGGGTTGGGGGTGTTACATTTTATTGGTATCAGAGCTACGATTTAGTCAATTCTTGGACTAACGTAGCGCGTGTGAGTCTAGCTATACATGCCATATATGAAATTGGCTATAGTGTGATGAATTCTGACTGTTGAAAATGTGTTTTCATATAGTAATAGATCCCGACTGAGTAGTTGCTGATGATGTAAAAAGTAACACACCTGCTCCCGCTCAAGGGACAGCGTCAGCCGCATCTAGGCCGAATGAAAGTGGTGAGGGAGGAGAGGCTAAGAAAGCCTTCTTCTGAATGATGAGCGAATGGTTTACGGAGTTCATTCAAATGAATCCAGCTGCTCCACAACCTCCACCCCCACAAGCACCTGTGGTGCCACAAATGATAAATCAGATTCGATTGAATAAACCTCCTGTGGGTAAGATCTGAAAGTATGGGGCCGAGGATTTTAGGGCCACAGCTAATGATGATGCTGAGCGAGCCGAATTTTGGCTCGAGAATACAATCTGAGTATTCGATGAGATGTTGTTGACACCTGATGAGGTTGAGGGATACTGCGTATAACTGGTGGAAAACCTTGATATCTGTGGTTCTGAGAGAGAGAATCACCAGGGACTTCTTTCAACTCGAGTTCAGAAAGAAGTATATCAGCCAACGCTTCATTGATCAGAAATGTAAAGAGTTTTTAGAGCTGAAACAGGGCCGCTTGTCTGTTACTGAGTACGAGCAGGAATTTGTAAGATTGAGTCAATACGCTAGAGAATGTGTTTCGACCGAAGCTACTATGTGCAAATGTTTCATAGAGGGATTGAATGAAGACATTAAGTTGTTGGTTGGGATACTTGATATAAATGAATTTGTTGTGTTAGTTGAAAGAGCATGTAAAACTGAGGAGCTCAATAAAGAAAAGAAGAAAGCTGGTTCTGAAGCTCGAGATGAAAGAAAGAAATCGATGAATAAATTTTCTCAACCTTCAATGAAGAGATATAGAGATGTAAGCAATCTTTCAAATGCTTCGTTTGGACATCTAAGTAGAGATCGTTCGAGACAAAATACTGGTCCACGAATTCAAGCTCCGTATGGATCAAGTGTTGGCAGTGTTAAGAGTAACAAGCTTGAGTGTAGACAATGTGGGAGACAGCATGTGGGAGAGTGCTGGGGCAAGTATAATAATAGAACATGTTATAAATGTGGATCTCGAGATCGTTTTATTCGGGATTGCCTAAAGATGGTATAAGAAGAAAATGTTCAGAATGAAAGACCGAGTAATGTGACAGCTAGAGGTAGACCACCCAAAAACACCAGAAATGTGAGCGAAAGTCAGAGAGGGACAACTGGCGCAGCTGGGAGGTTAGAAGCGAGAGCACCTACCCAAGCCTATGCTATACGTGAACGAGAGGAAGCATCATCTCTAGATGTTATCACCGGTACTTTCACTTTATTTGATATTGATGTCATTGTATTGATAGATCCGGGATCAACTCATTCCTATGTGTGTGGTGAATCTAGTAGTGAGTAAGACTTTACCTGTTGAGGCCACTGAAATTGTGGTTAGAGTGTCGAACCCCTTAGGCAAGTGTGTCCTGGTGGATAAGGTGTGCAAGAGTTGCCCATTGATGTTTCAGGATGCTTATTTTCCGGCTAATTTGATGTTGTTACCATTCGATGAGTTTGACATAATTCTGGGTATGGATTGGCTTACTCTGCATAATGCCAATGTGAATTATAAAAGAAAGAGTATTGAATTGAGAAGTCAGGACGGTGAGCTAGTTCGAATTGAATCTACTGATATGAAAGGATTACCAGCTGTTGTATCTGCAATGAAAGCTATGAACTGTGTGAGAAAGGGTTGTGAAGCTTATTTGGCATATGTAATTGAAACAAAAGTTTCGGAAAAGAAAGTTGAATCTGTGCTTGTGGTCTATGAGTTTCTAGATGTGTTTCCTGAAGAGCTGTCGGGATTACCACTGATTCGGGAAGTTGAATTTGGTATTGAGTTAGTGCCAGGGACCACTCCCATTTCGATAGCTCCGTATAGAATGGTACCAACAGAATTGAAAGAGTTAAAGTCTCAGTTGCAGGAGTTGACTGACAAAGGATTTACGCGACCGAGTTTTTCACCCTAAGGAGCTCCTATGTTATTTGTGAAAAAGAAAGATGGAACTATGAGGATGTGTATTGATTATCGATAGTTGAACAAAGTAACGATAAAGAAAAAATATCCGTTGCCTCGTATTGATGATTTGTTTGATCAGCTGAGAGGAGCTATAGTGTTTTCAAAGATAGATTTGAGATCAGGCTACTATCAGTTAAAAGTTAAAGAATCCGATGTACCGAAAACTGCTTTCAAAACGAGGTACGGGCATTAGAATTCTTAGTGATGCCTTTCGGACTAATAAATGCTCCTGTAGTGTTTATAAATTTGATGAATCGGATAGTCAGACCGTATTTGGATCGCTTTGTAGTGGTGTTCATTGATGATATTTTGATCTATTCGTGTGATGAGACGCAGCATGCCGAGCATTTGAGAATTGTGCTACAGGCTCTGCGTGAAAAATAGTTGTATGCTAAGTTTAGTAAATGTGAATTTTGGTTGCGTGAAGTTGGTTTTCTAGGGCATATTGTGTCAGCTACCGGGATACGAGTTGATTCGAGTAAAATCTCTACTATATTAGAATGGAAGTCTCCGAGAAATGTGTCTGAAGTTCATAGTTTTTTGGGACTAGCGGGATATTATAGGCGCTCGATGATTGCGACTCCGTTGACAAAGTTGTTATAGAAAGACATTAGATTCGAGTGGTTAGAAAAGTGCCAGCAGAGTTTTGAGCAGTTGAAAGTGTTGTTGACAGAGGCACCAGTACTAGTTCAACCGGAATCAGGCAAAGAATTCATAATTTACAGTGATGCCTCGTTGAGTGGTTTGGGCTGTGTGCTGATGCAAGAAGGGAAAGTCATTGCTTATGCTTCGAGATAGTTAAAGTCGCATGAAAAGAATTATCCGAAGCACGATCTTGAATTGGCTGCGATTGTGTTCGCATTGAAGATTTGGCATCACTACTTATTCAGTGAGAAATGTCATATTTATACTGATCATAAAAGTTTAAAATATTTGATGATTCAGAAAGATTTGAACTTGCAATAGAGAAGATGATTAGAATTGTTGAAAGACTACGTACTTGTGATAGATTACCACCCAGGTAAAGCTAATGTTGTAGCTGATGCTTTGAGTCGGAAATCGTTATATACTTTGCGAGCTATGAGTACTCAAATAGATCTGTGCGATGATAGTGCAGTTATAGCTGAGTTGAAAGTTAAGCCGATGTTTGTACAGCAAATTTGTGATGCCCAGAAAAGTGATGTTGAAATAATGGCTAAAGGAATTCTGTGTGAATGAAATGCTAAATCAAAATTTTGAGTAGATAGTGATAATTGTCTGAGGTTTAGAGATCGGATTTGTGTTCCGAGAAATTCAAAGTTGATTTCGATGATTTTGAATGAAGCTCACAATAGTCATTTAACTGTGCATCCGGGGAGTACGAAGATGTATAATGATCTGAAACAGTTCTATTGGTGGCATGGCATGAAAAGAGACATTTCTGACTTTGTGTCGAAATGTTTAGTTTGTCAGCAAGTCAAGGCTGAACATCAAGTTCCGTCTGGTTTGTTACAACCGATTATGATTCCTAAATGGAAATGGGAGAGAATTACGATGGCCTTTGTGTCGGGTTTGCCCTTATCTCTGAGTAAGAAAGATGAAATCTGGGTGATAGTGGACAGATTGACGGAATCAGCTCATTTCATTTCGGTGAGAACTGATTATTCTTTAGATAAGTTAGCTGAATTGTATATCGATGAGATTGTGAGATTGCACGAAGTACTGTTATCTATAGTGTCTGACAGAGATCCGAGATTTACTTCGTGATTTTGGAAGAAATTGCAAGATGCTTTAGGCACGAAATTGCATTTCAGTACTACGTTTCATCCGCAAACAGATGATCAATCCGAGTGGATCATTCAGATTCTTGAAGACATGCTGAGATGTTGCATACTTGAATTTGAAAGTACATGGGAAAAGCATTTATCATTAATTGAGTTTGCGTATAACAACAGTTTTCAATCTAGCATTAAAATGGCACCATATGGGGCTCTATATGGTCAAAAGTGTCGAACTCCATTGTATTGGATTGAGTGGAGTGAGAATAAGATTCACGGGGTTGATCTGATTAAAGAGACTGAACAGAAAGTGAAAGTAATTCATAACAATTAGAAAGCAGCCTCAGATCGTCAGAAGTCTTATGCAGATTTGAGACGAAAGGATATTGAATTCAAAATTGGTGATAAAGTGTTTCTAAAAGTATCTCTTTGGAAGAAAATACTTCTATTTGGTCGGAAGGGCAAGCTGAGTCTGAGGTTCATCGGACCGTATGAGATTATTGAACGAGTTGGGTCGGTTGCTTATAGATTGAGATTGCCATCTGAGTTAGAAAAGATTCATAACGTGTTTCATGTGTCAATGCTTCGACGGTATAGATTAGACCCGTCTCATGTGATTGCTCCTACTAAAATTGAGATTCAGTCAGACTTGTCATATAGTGAAGAACCGATTCGAATTATGGCTCAAGAGATTAAAGAGTTGAGAAACAAAAGAATTTCCTTAGTGGAAGTATTATGGCACAAACACGGAGTTGAAGAGGCTACGTGGGAGCCTGAAAACATTATAAGAGAGCAATATTCACACCTATTCACTGGTAAGATTTTTAGGGACGAAAATCCCAAAGGGGGGAGAGTTGTAACAGCCCGGTTTCGACCCTAGTCGAAACAGTCATTTCGAGACCACAAATTTGAGGTCGAAATGATAATTTAATATTATTTTCTGTGTGAATAGTATGTGACATAGTCTGTGTGAAAATTCTGCGTGATAATTGTATCGATTGTGTGCTGAATTAAGAGAAATGACTTAATCGCATAAAGAGTAAAAGCTGTGTGCTAATTAAGTACCTAAGTGTTGTTCTCTTCATAATAGGATGGCCTTAAGAGGCAATTAAGCCATTATTAAAGATAGTGGATGGCTTAATGACATATTAGCCTTAATGTATATTTGTCTTATATGTTTATTAAAAGGTTAGTTTGGTAAAGTGATAATTATGTTTAATATGTTATAATAAAACATGAAAATGGCCATTTAGTTATCATCCTTGGCCAAATATTAGCAAGAAAAGAAAAGGGAAAAGAAAACAAGGGTTCGGCACATTTTGATCTTGATTCAAGACCAAGAGAGGAGGGGTTTGGATCGAGATCGAGGCAAAGATAAAGTGCCCGATTAATCGACCGTTTCTATAGTTCAACATCCGAGGTAAGTTTGGATATAATACATGTTATTAAACTATGTTTTAGCATTTTGAAATGAGTATGTATATGATAATGAAATTGAGATGCTATGTGCAAGACTTAGTTGATGGCACTAAGTGTGGGAAAAATTAATTTCATACCAGAATGAATGGCACTGTGTGTGCGATGTTACGAAAGCTTCGGCTTATTGATTTGGCACTGTGTGTGCGATACCGGGATAAGTCGATTGAAAGATTAGGCACTAAGTGTACGATGATGAGTATGCTTCTGTCATGTGTACGATTAAGTTGAACGAATATCAGAGGACGATCGACATGTAATACCGAGCATTGAATAGCCTTAAAGTTGATTAACTTTGTGTTAGCTAAGGTATGTATTAAACCTTTGTGGTTGATAAGTTTATAGATAAGCTACGAATGGGAGAATGAGATTTTTGTCATGGATGATATGATATGAATGTGAGAGAATGGATCTATGTGATGGTTATTATATACATTGGTTTAAATTGATGAAATAATTGTATTGTATTTCGAACTTATAAAGCTTTGGAAAGCTTACTGTGTAATTTGTTTCTCTGCTTTGCAGTGTCAGTAAAGCTAGCTCGGATGTGGAGATCGTCAGCTTTTCAATCACACTATCGGCAACCTATTTTGGGTACTTTTGAAAAGATGTATATAGTTGAAATATGGCATGTATAGGCTAGTTATTTGAATCATATTAGAGATGTGTAATTAGCCATGTGATATGGCTAGATATATGATGGTTTTAAGCATGAATGGCTTGATATATATGATGCATATTTTGGTATGGCATGTGGGTAAAGAAGATGAATTTCAAATGGTAATCTTTGTGATGGTAAAATGTTAGTATGATTTAGTGAATTTGAGAATGAATGATGTTTAGTTTATGAATGTGTTCAAGTTGTATATGTTAGCTTATAAGTTGACATGTTTGGAAATGAAATTGCATGAGATGATGTATCGATTATTGTCAAGGAATTGGTTGCCAAATTGTATGTATAAAGATGCTCAAATGTGCTTGTAGGATTGACCCATGTGGGTGGCATTTTGGCCTTGCAAATGGCCTATTTTGCCACACAGTTGTGGCACACGGGCGTGCCTAGTGACCGTGGGACAAAGTCAGTAGCTAGCATAAGAGTACACGGCCTTGGCACACGGACGTGCCTAGTAGCCGTGCGGTTTTCAACAGGATCGACCACGGCCAAAGTACACCGCCGTGCTTGGTGGCCGTGGAGCAAAGTTAGTTTTGACCACGGAGAGGACACACGGGTGTGTCTAGCAGCATTGGGAGGCACATGGCCTACCCACACGAGCGTGTAAGCCCTAAAACTTAGAAAAGTTTTAAATTTTCAAGAATTTATGTATGTGTTCCGGTTTAGTCTCGACTCGTTTCTTGCATGTGTTTAAGGTCTTGTAGACCTCTATAAGGGACTATTTGATTATGGTTTGATGTACTATGATGATGTTTGACTTTGTGTTGTAAATAGGTTGTAAAATGATTCGATTGTTCGGTAATGCTTCTTAACCCTATTCTGGCAATGGTCTCAGGTTAGGGGTGTTACAGGACGGACTATTATACATATAGAATGTGTTGGCAGTACAATTGTAGTCAATATTATCACTAAAGGATTAAAACAAATAGAACAATGTAATTAATTTATAATATTCGCTTGTAAATCCTTGTTATTCGAAGTCTTGTACAATGGTTGTAATTATCTACTGTACACCTAGTTGTAAGTCAATTGGAACAACATTCTTAAATAAGACGTAAATGTTGAAAATTAGTACGTTTTGTTTTTGAGTAAGTCTATAATAAAGTTGTAACACCTAAGATTCGGATCCGTCGAATTGGATCGGGTTGAGGGAGTTACATGAGCTATTTATAGGTTTTAAAATTAGGATTTAGTTAGTGTTTTTAAGATAACCTTGACACTTATGTGTGGTGGTGTCAATTAAAATTTTCATTTTCCCTTTCAATAATCGGTTACAAATTCCAATCTATGTTTCTTAAAATTTTATAAAAAAACTCGACATTAATGGAAGTCGATTTTGCTTTAATATTATCTAAAATGGTTAAAAAATTATATTATATTATAATAATTTAAATTTTAAAAAGAGCTCGACAAGCGTTGAAGTATTTTTAATTTTGGAATTATCCTAATTGCAGATGGGGATGACTTGAACAATAACTAAACTTTTATTTAAAAAATAACGTGACTGTATCAGGACCACCTAGTGGGACTTTCACATTAAATTCGACTCCTGATTGCATCAAGCATTATTACCTCGAAATCGAATTTCCCCATGATGGGTTTCTAGGGTCATGGCCTTATCCCACATGACATATAAAATGTATGTGTCCTGAGGCGCGTTATCACATCCCCAACCTCTCAAAACTACCTAAGAATTTTTGCCTTTTTAGTCAAAAACCCTGAACACTTTAAAAATATCCAAAACTTTTAAAACCCTAAAACCTAATAAAATAAAAACCCTAACACTAGGAGAGAGAACTGAAAAACGCATCTAGTTGTGCGAGCTTTCTAAAAAGCGCACCCAGCTGACTATGCTTTCCAACAAAATTGACCTATATCCCTAATTAAATTTAAAACCGGTGTAAAACATAAATTAAAAAAAACAACCTATAGGCCCTATTTTGTCTATAATAAATATTAAAAAAATATCTAGGTAAGAAATTCAACTATTTTCTCAGAAAAATCAATTTTTTAAAACAATGTGTTTAAAGAATAATTCATTTTATATCCATTAGTTTCAAAACAATTCAATTAAAAAATTAACATTCTATTTAATTTCAAACAATTTATTTATATAAAATTGAAAACAAAAAGAATTATATTAACATGATTTCAACCTAATTATTAAGATGTGAACCATTGAGAAGATGTAAATTTGATCTTATATTGAATTTGTGAAATTCTAGTCTGTATAATTTCCCATTGAAAAATGATTGGGTACGTTCATAATGGAGGGACCCGATTCCAGAAATAACATAATTTGTAAGACTTCTTTGCAAAAATGTTCTAATCCAAAGAGCTAAAGGATAAATTGAGAAAATTAAATAAATAACATTAAATGATTAGTTTTTGCAAAGAGAAATCATAATGAATGACAATAAAGAAATCATTGTCAACTCTCACTTGGGATCTAATCTTTTTTAATTAAAACAAAAACACCCTACTAATTACATAATGTGGCATTGAAGTGTTCAATTGGTTGATTGTATCCTCAATGAATTTGGTAGGTGTTTAGTCAAGTTTAATTGTTGAGATTGAGGTGCCATATTGGCATATTGGTTGAATGGTTTTTTTTTTTTTTTAATGTTTAAGTTTGTATAAGCATATATTAGGTGTGTTTTTGAGTGCATGACTATAGGTGCAATTGGGTTGTGCAAATTTTAGGTGAGAAAAATGGCTTGGAGATGACCTATTTTTCATCCACACGGCCAGAGACAAAGGCGTGTGTCTCAGTCGTGTTTGACACACGACCAGGCGACACGGTCGTGTGTCTCCTGTAGCTTTAAAAAGGTTGCAAGTCAAGCTGTTACACGGCCTAGCACACGAGCGTGTGAGGCCTTTTTAAAGGGTACACGGCCTGGCACACGGGTGTGTGGCTTGGCCATGTGACCCAAGTCAGAGAGTTACATAGGCACGAACTTAGGCTGGGACATAGCCGTGTGTCCCGACTTTGAATGTCCACAAGGCCTAAGACACAGGCATGTCTCACTCACACGGCCGTGTGACCCCTGCAATTTGAAAATTTTTATCTTTTTCTGAAAAATTCCATAAGTGTCCGACCCGATTCATTTCTAATGTCTTTTTAGGGCCTCGATGGCTCATAAAAGGGACCATATATATGATTTTGGATGATATTGCTATGATTTATGTTGTGATTTGTTCGTGGTAGTAAAATTGTTCATTGTATGATGTTGCTTTCTGATAATACTCCGTAGCCCTAATCTGACGACGGATACGGGCTAGGGGTGTTACAGACACCATATCGTATAAGACCATAACTGGTGGGTTATGACATCATATGGAAAGAACTAAAGGAAGATTATTATCTAATGAAGTTCTCTATGTGACTTAAGACGATGAGGAGCAAACCTCACATAATGTGAGTCTAGGCGAATCCCTATTGTGAACACACTGGAAAAATGGAAGCCTTTGTGGCAGTCTATGAAATGGAAGACTTTGTGGTTATCTATGAAATGGAAGCCTTTGTGGCGATCTATGGAAAGGAACGTTTTCGTGGATTATTCTAAAGGAATGTTTTTATGGCAAACATCTGAAGGAAACGCTTTTGTGGCGGACCCTGAAAGAGAAGAATGGTAAGCATGAGAAACCCCAAAGAAATGATATGTGTGGATAACTTTAAAGGAATAGTGCATATGGAGAACTCTAAAAGAATAGTGAATATGGAGAACACTGAAGAATAGTACATATGGCGAACTCTAAAGGAATGGTACGTATGGTGAACACTGAGAGAAACAATTTTGTAAGAAATGTTGTGGCGTATCTTGTATTGTCTTAAGATATGTATAGAGAAAATGGAATGCGCTAAGGATGTGGCAAATCCATAGTATAAGCCAAGTAGATTAGAAGAACAACTCGATCATAGGTATGGACTCCAGAATGGGAACAATTAAGGAAACCACGAAAAGGTTGGTTGAAGAACATAAGTAATGTACTAAAGATGCCAAGGGATAGGAATGGTCACAAAGTAAGGTATGGCGTCTACATATGAAGAAGATAGGTACTTGCCAAAGTTAATTTAGAGAATGGAGATCAATGAGATGATAATGAAATTCCCAGACGCATTGAATTGAGTCAATACAGGTAAATAGAGGTCAACTCACTAATTTCTCATGAAGTTACCTTTGTGTATTGTGCTACAGGTAAGCTAATTAGGTTTACGCCAGGAGAGATGATGCCAAGGCTACGCCAGAGGTGGCGGGACGGACTATTATGCATACAGAACGTGTTGGTAGCACAATTGTAGTCAGTATTATCACTAAAGGATTAAAACAAATAGAACAATGTAAATAAGTTATGATATTTTCTTGTAAGTCCTTGTTTTTTGAAGTCTTGTACAATGGTTTAATTATCTACGGTACACCTAGTTGTAAGTTACTTGGAACAACATTCTTAAATAAGACATAGATGTTGAAAATTAGTACGTTTTGTTTTTTAGGAAGTCTGTAATAGAGTTGTAACACCTAAGATTTCAATTTGGCGAATCGGATCAAGTTGAGGGTGTTACATGACCTATTTATAGGGTTTAAAATTAGGATTTGGTTAGTATTTTTAGAACAACCTTGACACTTATGGGTGGTGGGGTCAATTAAAATTTTCGTTTTCCCTTTCAATAACCAGTTACAGATTGCAATATATGTTTTTTAAAATTTTATAAAAAAAAACTTGACATTAATGGATGTCAATTTTGTTTAAATATTATCTACAATAGTTAAAAATTTATATTACATTATAATAATTTAAATTTTAAAAAGAGCTCAATAAGCATTTAAGTATTTTAATTATTCCAAAATAATTATCCTAATTGTAGATGGGGATGACTTGAAAAATAACTAAACTTTTATTTAAAAAATAACGTGACCACATCATGGCCGCCGACTAGGACTTTCACGTTGAATTCGACCCTTGATTGTATTAAGTATTATAACCCCGAAATTTAATTTCCCCACGATGGGTTGCTAGAGTCATGGTCCTATCTCGCCATGACATATGAAGTGTATGTGTCCTGAGGCACGTTATCACATCCCCGACCTCTCAAAACTACCTAAGAATTATTTCCATTTCAATTGAAAACCCTGAAAACTTTAAAAATATCCATAACCCTTAAAACCCTAAACTCTAATAAAATAAAAATCCTAACCTTAGAAGAGAGAATTGGAAAGCGCGTCCAGTTGACTGTGCTTTCCAGTAAAATTGGCCTATATCCTTAATTAAATTTAAAACCGGAGTAAAACCTAAATTTAAAAAAGGCCTATAGGTCCTATTTTGCCTATAATAAATATTTAAAAAATCTACGTAAGAAATTCAACTATTTTCTCATAAAAAATCATTTTTTTCAAACAATAGGTTGAAAGAATAATTCATTTTATATCCATTAGTTTTAAAACCATTCAATTAAAATTTTAACATTTTTATTTAATTTTAAACAATTTATTTATGTAGAATTGAAAAAAAGAATTATATTAACATGATTTCAACCTAATTATTATACTACAGGAAATTAAGCGTTTAGTAGCGTTTTTAGTGGCGTTTGGATTGAAAATGCCACAAAGGTTATACATTAGTGGCGCTAACCAAAAAATGTCGTAATAAGTAAAGTAATAGCAGTGTTTATGAGAAAAACGCCACAAAAGGTTAGAACTATAGCGGCGTTTTCAACGCCGCAAAAGGTAAGCAATAGCGGCGCTTTTTCATAAATGCCGTGAATATTTATTAAAGTTGATTGAAACGGTGCCGTTTTCTTGGCCCCGAAATTCCTTTAGTTTTTCCCAAATCAGTTTTCCCCGAAATCCCTAAGTTTTTTTTCCCAAATCCCTTTAATTTCTTTTCCCCAATTCCGAAATCCCTAACCTTTTTCCCCAAATCCCCTCCTTTTTCCCCAACGTTTGTTGCATCACCGTCGACAGTCCTCTGCTGCATCCCTGTTGACAGTCCTCTGCTGCACCGCCATGTAAGTTTTTATGTTTTTTATTTTGTTTGTTTGTTAATTTATTTCTCATCTTTCAAATCCTAACCCTTTTCTCTTCTGTATAAATTCTTCACTAGAAACAGCAACAAAAAATTTCTCTTCGCCGAAACTAAAAAATTCTGGTAATTTTTCATTTCATTCTAATTTTTTATATATTTTTTTTAAATTTCGGATAATGTTATTGGGTTGTTAAATTTCATAAATGATTTTTTTAAAATCTGTCTTAGTTCTTAAATCTTGTTTCATGCTTTTTAAAAAAAAAAAAATTAGTTGCTTTATTTGAAGGTCTGAGCTTTAAGCAAATCACTGCAGTTATTGTTTAATAGCCAAACGAAATTGTCTATTTTTGCGGGTTTTGGGTTATGCATGTGAAATGTTTGACAAAATGGCAGTAAGAAAATTTGAGTTTCTTTGAATGAGGGGAAAAACGGTGATTTAGTGACTACGTGGGGGTGAAGATCACATTGATGTTGGACTATCCTTTTTTGCACTGTTTGCTGGTTTAGTAAAGTATGCCAGTGAAGTCTGCACTTATTTTGTATATAGTATCTAATACAAAAAGAGCTCTGCACTTATTTTATTATTTTGAGTAGCCAAAATTTGAAAAAATTATTGTTACTTTACATAAATATTTCAAATAATTTGCCAATCACATTAATTTGATTTAATTCCAAGCATATATATAAAAGAAGCAGTTAACTTCTTCATTTTGTTTCATTGATATGATTCCAACCTTAAGCATACGACTTCTAACTACACATGTTATGGACCAATTTTTCCTTGTGCTGTACAATAAATATAATTAATAGTTTTAAACTAACATTTTTATCATGTGAGATATTCCTTTGCTATTACAATAATTTAGAAGAGGTTAATATTCTCCAATTTTAGATTTGCAGTTGGACGACTGTGAATTTCATGAAAATTTATTAATGAGTTGGGGGATTTTACATTTTTTAAATTCATATTGTTGGTGTGGCAGGTAAACTGGATGCTCTTTTTTAGATTTTGAAATGTCAAACCTAGCTTTTAATCATTTGGGGTTGCTTAAAATCCTAGGTCTGGTCAAGATTAAGTTCATTACTTGGATACCATATTGAGTTAAGAAGATGACAATCACCAATCATATTTTTTCATCACATTCAAATCAAATTAATTTTGTTCTACCATGATTTCCTGTCAAAATATTTGACCAATTAAATATTTCTTATTCAACCATTTAAAATGTTTCAAAATTTAATAATAATTACAAATTTCATAAGAATTTCTTATAAATAAAATTATAGTAACAAAATAACTCAAAGATAAAAAATAATTAAAATTTAGTGAAATAATTAAAGTTTTTGTTATAACTGGTTTTTCAGTTCTCATCGGTTGAACTTTTCATTTATGATTTAACTGATTAATCTAGTTCAACAGCATGTGTGCTCCGGAAAATTTCATTTAGATATTTAATAATAGATTAAGATTTAATGCATACATATATATATATATGAAATTAAAATAATTAAAATACAAATGATAAATTAGTTAGTTGTTACACTTGGAATGTTCCAAAATTAAATTTTAGAAATGAGAGAAAAGGTATTTATATAAATTTTAAAATATTTTAAATTTATATAAATTTTGATTAATTAAAAATATTCTTTAATATTTTAATATTTAACATAGGAGAAAGATTTTAAGTATTTTCTTTATTCAGTTTATGGTTGCATTGCTTTTTCACAACAGCAAAATAGGGCTTTAGTGGCATTTTTAGTGGCGTTTTGACAAAAAACGCCTCAAATATTATAAATTAGCGGCATTTCCAGTAAAACGCCGCAAAAAGCTGAGCAATAGCGGCGTTTGCAAAGAATTGAGCAATAGCGGCGTTTTTTCCCAAACGTCGCGAATAATCTGAACAATAGCAACGCTTTTATACAAACGCCACTAAAAAACTGAGCAATAACGGCGCTTTTATACAAACGCCGCTAAAAAATTGAGCAATAGCGGCGCTTTTATACAAACGTCGCTAAAAAACTGAACAATAGCGGCGCTTTTATACAAATGCCACTAAAAAATCGAGCAATAGCGACGCTTTCACACAAACGCCGCTAATAACCTGAGCAATAGCGGCGCTTTTACACAAACACCGCTAAAAAATTGAGCAATAGCGGCGCTTTTATACAAACGCCGCTAAAAAACTGAGCAATAGCGGCGCTTTTACCCAAACGCCGCTAAGAAATTGAGCAATAGCGGTGTTTTTGTACAAACGCCGCTAAAAGTTGAGCATACATTTTTTCATATTTTTTTCTTATTCTTGCTTTGAATTATATTTTATTTTGATACATTCACTTATAAGCAATGAGAAAGTTTCATTTTTGTTACTTAATTATGAAAAGTTACAAATTGCTAACTAAACAATTTAGAAGTTTTCATTTAAGTTACAAATTAAGCTATTAAAATTGATTTAGGGTTTAATGTTTAGTATGTTAATTTCATGGTTTAGGGTTTGTTATTTTGGTGTATGGATTTAATGTTTTAAAGTTTGTTATTTGGGTTTATTGTTTAGTGTTTAAGATCTTAGTGTTTACTAGTATTAAGGTTAATTTAAGTGTTAGTGGTTAGGGGTTAAGGTTTAGGGTTAGGGGTTAGGGGCAAATGGCCTTAATGGGTTAGGGTTTTGGTTTTAGGGTTTAGGGTTTAAGTTTAGGGTTTAATGTTTAGGGTGTTAGGTATATGACCCAAAATCCCGAAACCAAAATCCCTCAAATTAGTTTCCCCTAATTCAAATCCCCAAAATCCCTAAATCCCATAACCCCGAAGCTGCTAGATCCGACCATCGTTCACCGATCCTTCCTTCTATTGTGAAACTGTCTTCCCATAACCCCGAATGGTATATGTATCCATTACCCCAATGTTTATTTCTTTAAAATAGGTTCAAATTTTTATCCTTAATTTATATATTAAATAATTTATTATATATAATTGAAAAATAGATAATATGAATTTTAATATTAAAATTATCATTATATAGTTTGGGGTTTGGAGTTATGTGTTTTAGTTTAGGGTTTTGAGTTTGGATTTAGGGTTATGTAATGGGGTTTGGAGTTAAGTTTTTTAATTTATATATTAAATAATTTATTATATAATCGTAAAAAGAGATATTATGAAATTTTTATATAAAAATAATCATTATAGTTTTTTTAAACCTTTTTTACTTCATATTTTGGAATTTTTTGTTTTTGTTTTCTTACATAAGAAATTTATATAAAACTTATGGCATGTATCTAATTCTTTTAAATTAATATTACTCAAATTAAGTTTGAAAAATTATTTATTTAAAATTGATATGAATTATGTAATAATTAATTAAATATAAAATTGTAATAAAAGTCAAGCACTCTTTCATCCTCTGCTTATTATTTAACTAGATTAATTAAAGTTAATGTTTGCAGATTCTATCAATTTAATCTTAATTTTAAAAATTCAACAAAATTAACCCCTTAGCTTTACACATTCTGTTAATTTAATCTTTATTCTTAAAAATACAAAAAATAAAAAACCTAAAAAACTTAGAAAAAAATATATATCTATATATATTTGAATGTTTAATTTTTATAAAATATATACAAAACTATAAAATATTTATAAATAAATAAAATAATAAGTTAGGAATAGTGGCGTTTTTAATAAAAACACCGGTAATATATATGAAAAATTTTGAACGACGCCGTTTGAAGCATATGTTCAGTGGCGTTTTATCTAAAACGCCGCAAAATATTGCGTTTTATTTGTTTATAGTGGCGTTTTATAAAAAACGCCGCAAAAGCTTGTGTTTTACTGACGTTTTATGTAAAAACGCCACTAACATATATTAAGTGTTTAAAAACGGCGCCGTTTTTCTGCTTTGTTTTTAAAGGCGTTCTTAAAAGCATTTTAACTGTTTGCAAAATGACTTCGTTTTGTCATTTGATTTTAGTGGCGCTTTCTTAGAAACGCCGCAAATGGATTCAGTTTTATTTCAAAACATCATTGTTTTTTTCCATCCACTATACCCCTAAAATTAAACCCGAAAGAACATATTTCCCCCACCAAAATCTCTCCCCAAATCCCTAAAAATTTCCCCAAATCAGAAACGAACGTCCTTCTCCCGCTAAAGTCTTCGAGCTGAGGACTTGCTGCATTGCTATCTCTTCTGCTGCATCACTGTCACTGTCGCTCTCCGCCGCCACAACCAATTGGTAAACTTCAGTACTTGTTTAAACTTTATCGTTAATATTTCAGTAGTCAATAGTGAATGGGATTTTGGTTTCTTCAAATAAAAACTTTAAAGTTTAAAACTTGGTGGAGGCAACTGAGAAACGATTTGGGGATTAAACGATTTGGTTTCTTCAAAGAAAAAATAGTTTGAGCTCAAGAAAATAACAAAAATTGGGATTCAACTATTGCCTTGTTGATTGGATGCAATTGTCATGATTATGTTTATTAAATGAATTGCTCTTCAGTTGCCTAATGAAGTATATTCTGTATGTTTGTTTCTCTTTTCTATGTTCGTCAAATTGATAGCATTTGGTTTGGTATCACTATGCTATCCATGCATATCCAAATATTTGGTATCATTATGCATATACAAATTTTAGAGGTCGATACTCAGCTTGAGCTCATTCGAACATCTAGTTTTAAGCTCGAGCTTAGCTCAATATATAATCGACCTACTCAATTTCGAGCTTGATTAAGTTCGTTTACCAATTTGAAATATTAGGTATTTTATTAGGTATTTCATCCTGTTTATTTTTCCATTTTGTGAATATATATCCCTTTTTTGCTGCAAATTGATCAATTTAAATGCTGTAAATTGAAGTTTTAAACTGTTGCAATTGAAGTATTTAACTGTTGTGAATTGAAGTGTTAAAGTGCTGCAGAGGTATACCATCAGAAAGATTCTTCATCATTGTAAACTTAACCGCGTCAAAGGATTAAGGACTGATAGACCTATAGGACTGCAGAGGTATTTATGGGAGTTTCGCAATGTTTGAAATCTTGGTTACACTCCATTGTTCAATAAGACCTATTCTTTTTCATTTGTTCTTTCACATACCCTTTTTCTTTACTCATTTCTACTCAACATTTATTGAGCTAAGATATAATATCATCCGATTTTGTTTATGTTTTACGAAGTTGTCCAATTTTGATCCATTTCATTTCTTATATTGCCAGGTTGAACGGCTGAGCTGTTAAGGCCATAGATAGGTATGAGCTTGTCGTATGAGTTTTATGAATGCCACAGAAGTCTATTTTGTTCATATTAGTGGTCCTTTATGATTGTTTCAGAAATTGGTGTTACAGTGGTGAGCTGCTTTTATTCAGTTGTTTACAACTGCCTTTGATAAGTAATATATTTTTGGCAGTTGTTTTTGAGTTACTACTTCAATGGCATGTTTGTTTTTGATGTCGCATATAAGGTTTTATCCTTTAAACTCTGGTGCTTGGTACCATAAGCTGCCGTTCGTTCAGCCGGTACGTACTAATTGAGGTAAACCTAAATGATACAGGTACTATATTTTTTTTTTGGGGTTTTTTACCGACATGTATCATTATTGGTCGATATTAATTAGTATTGGTGCATATAAATTTGTTTTCTTAAAGAACTTTCAAAAAATATATTCATTAAATTAAATTATTGAACTTAATTAATTATAATTTACTGTATTTTCAATAACTTTGGATATTTTTTTTGAAAGTATATTTTATTAAAACATTAGGAAATCTTACATGTAATTTCAAAAAGTAGTTGAAAAATGTGGATTGTACTCGCGGGTATAGAATTTTTTTATCATTCTTGTTCGTTTTGTTATTTATGTTTGGATATCGTGAAAATTCGAATGTGTGTGTTTTGTAGAGTGCAATTTATCTTCCCATTACATCCAATATTTGTTGGTGTGAATAAGGAATTAAGTAAGAGCGAAATATGCAGTTTAATTCACAATTTGGCACTTGGTTGGTTTCAATGAAGAACGCTTGTATTATAATGCTTGTATCAAAGTCTTATTGATGTTTTAATCCTTCATTTATTTAAGGGTTGTATACCATCGACAACTACTATTTTTCCTTGACATACATAATTCCCTGCTGATTTTCCCCTCTTTGAATTACAAGTCATTGATATTCGGTATGTTGCATTTGCATCAACTCTAGATTTTGGATTCTCTTAAGATGCAACTTTAGCTATGCATGTTTCAACAATCATTTTGATTGCATATTGGTTTCTGCTTCAGATATTCTACACATCTTTTCTTACTTGCATAGGTATCTGAACTTCATCAAGCAACAAGTAGAATTGGTTTGAAAGAGTAGGTATAGTTGATTTCATGGGTAATGCTTTTTATATTTTTATTTTTCATTGATTTATCCACTTCTAAATTATTTCATATTTAGGGTCTGTCCAATGACTTAAAGAATTTCCTGTTGCTCAAGCAAAGTACATTTGGATGTTGTTACTGCTCCTTTTTTAAACTGTTGAAGCCCTGTTCAGGTACTGTAATTTGAATTGTTTATTTGCTGGAAATTGAGATGTTTTATTGGTGTAATTGAGGTCTAAAAATGTTGTTAATTGAGGTGTTTAAATTGCTGCAAATTATTTGAATTATTAACAGAGACAAAGGCGATATAATTTAAAAATATATAGCCAAAGGCCCGAAGAAACACTATCATCAAAACAAAGGAAAAGCCAAAAAGGTATGAGTTGTCATTATTTTATTTAATGAGAATGAGATTTGATTCTTATTTGGTCTCTTCTTTTTTTAACCTTTACAGATAATAAGTGTTTTTATTTTACTTTTTTTTTTCTTTTAAGGGTTTTGATTAATGCATGATTTATTTAATTATTGTTTACTTTGTTTTTGACTAAAAATGAATGGCTTTTTGCATGCATAAAAGGGACTTAAGATACTCATTTCCATTTGGCAGAACAATTAAAATTGGTTATTATATTTGGTGCTTATGATAATTGTTTCTATTATAATTCTTTAACTACAAAATTAGCCTCTAACTATATCGTTTTTATCATTTAAGTACTTTAAAATTTTTTACTGAATTTTGAATTAATTGAATTGGCTTATTTAATTTTTTTTCGAATCAATTCGAATAAGTGGTTTGATTTGTTGAATTCTAGTCGACTTGTAGTTTACAACTCAAATAACATATTGACTTAAATTCCTTTTAATTTGCTGTCAGCTTTTTAAAATAAACAAATTGTTTCCTCTAAAAAATGTATACAATTTGTATTTTTCTCAAAATTTAATAAAAATATAAATAACTTAAAAATTATATAAAATGTTAAATTATAATTTAAAAAAAGAGTTTTAAAATATATATGGCATTAAAAAAATATATTTTTTAAAAAATCAAATTCTTTAAAAAAAAAAAAGATTCAAAGTATATAGGCTGGAAACCTGACGGGTTGCCTTATACCTCACTGTTAGATATAATGGATCCTCCCTAGGTGTAACAATGCCATGTATGATGAATCTTAAAGAATAAATTTTTTATATTAATAATGTTTGATTTTAATATTTAATATTTGTAAATGTTTTTAAAACTTATAAATTTTTTATCAATATAATAATAATAATGATCATTATTTAATTAACTTACATAATTTTAAGATCAAACTTCATAACTTACATAATTTTAAGATTAAACTTCATAACTTACATAATTTACATAACTTACATAGTACATAAATATATATCTTTTGATGATATATACTTTATTTTTAGTTCCCGCTTTTAAAAGTTTTCTTTAACTTTAAAAAAAAAAAGATTCAAAGTATATATCTTTGAAAAACCCGATTTGGTTGCCTTATATCTCACTGTTAGATATAATGGATCCTCCCTAGGTGTAACAATGCCATGTATGATGAATCTTAAAGAATACATAACTTACATAATTTTAAGATCAAATTTCATAACTTACATAATTTTAAGATCAAACTTCATAACTTACATAATTTACATAACTTACATAATACACTATATAGATAAACAACTTACAATGTAATTTCATCACAACTTTAGACTTCAATAACTACGAAATGGATAGAACTTGGATGAATTTGTCAAGGGTAAGCAACATCTATCGATATGGAGTAGAAACTTTTCTAAATTTTGCATTTCAAAATGCAAGCCAAGAGAATATGATTCTTTGCCCGTGTAAGAGGTGTTGCAATATCAATTGGCATTATCGTGAAGTTGTCTACGAACATCTAGTTGTTGATGGCTTTGTTCGGGGGTATAAAAAATGGATTTTCCATAGAGAGTGTACATCTAGTGGAGCCTCTTCATCGATGAGTCTGGGTTATCCTCATAGTGCTTACAATTAGAATGTTAGAAGAGATGACATGGATGGTATGTTGCGGGATGCATTTAATATGCGCGGTGATGGTTTGCAATCATTTCCACCTGACTTGGGTGCAACCGATGATTATAATTTTGGTGGAAATACTTTCACCGTAAGGGGAAGAAGTGTACCTGATGATCAGCCAAATGAAGAAGCAGCGAAGTTCTACATGTTACTTGGTGAAATGAACGAAGAACTGTATGAGGGATCTAAATTTTCAAAACTATCTTTCTGCATTCGTCTTTTTCACTTAAAATGTTTGGGAGGGTGGACCAGAAACTCTTTGACAATATTGTTAGAGTTTTTGATAGAAATGTTCCCGTTTGCGAAAATCCCTCAATCTTCCAAAGACAAGAAGAAACTGATCAAAGATTTGGGCCTTGGCTACAAGAAAATTCATAGTTGCCCAAATAACTGCATGTTGTATTGGGGCGACCGGAGAAACTAACAGCGCTGTCATGTATGCGGTCAATCCTGTTGGACGAATAGAAATCAGAAGATGGTAACGATGATGAAAACGATGCACAGTCAAGGAAGACGCCAGTTAAGATTTTGCGCTATTTTCCGCTAATACCAAGGCTTCAAAGGCTTTTCATGTCGTCAAAGATAGCCGAGTCAATGGCGTGGCACCATGATGGACGAATCGATGATGGATTGTTAAGGCGTCCTGCAGATTCTTTAGCTTGGAAATCATTTGACTTTAAATTTCCAAGCTTTGCAAGTGATCCTCGAAATGTGAGGCTTGGGCTAGCATCTGATGGATTTAACCCTTACAAAATCATGAGCACAGCGTATAGTACTTGGCCTGTTGTGCTTGTTCCTTACAATTTGCCTCTATGGGTTTGCATGAAACAATCATCCTTTATCTTATCTATGATTATACCTGGACAGAAAGGGCCTGGGAATGATATTGACATATATTTGCAGCCACTTATTGAAGAGTTAAAACAATTATGGGCTGGTGTTGAGACATACGATGTAATGAGGAAGGAGAACTTTAATTTACATGCATCTTTGATGTAGACTATTAATGACTTCCTGACTTATGCCAATTTATCTGGTTGGAGTACCAAGGGACATTATACTTGTCCTTGTTGTGCTGCGCAGACATGTTCGCAATGGTTATATAATGGGAAGAAGTTCTCTTACATGGGCATCGTCGGTGGTTACCGGAAAATCATAGATTTAGATTTCAAAGTGCTCAGTTTGACGGTACTAAAGAGTTTAGAGAAGCTCTTTCGCAGACCGGTGGATCTGAAATATTGTTCATGTTGAAATATATGAATTTCATTTATGGGAAGATGAATCAACCGCCTAACACGCAAAGAAATAGAAGATCAAGGGAAGAATCTGATGATGAATCTGATGAAGAGGATGATCCTAATGAGGCGGACTAGTGGAAAAAAATAGTATTTTTTTGAGTTGCCTTATTGGGAGCATCAGATTTTACGATATAATCTTGATGTCATGCACATTGAGAAAAATGTCTGCGAGGACATCATTGGGACTATTTTGAATTTCGATGGAAAATTGAAAGACAATCTTCAGAGTCGACTTGATTTAGTCCACATGGGAATTCGACGTGAGCTTCATCCCCAAGCACTTCCGAATATGAAATATCGGTTGCCGCCTACTATTTTTTCAATGTCGAAGACGGAGAAAGAAGTGTTCTGTATGGTGTTGAAGGATATAAAGGTCCCAGATGCGTATGTATCAAGTATATCTCGATGTGTGAGTCTTAAAGATTGAAGACTATATGGCTTAAAATCGCATGACTATCACATCTTGATGCAAGACTTACTGCCAGTTGCTATGCGGTGTTGTATGTCAAAAAAGGCGACGTCTTGTGTAATTGAACTATCCAATATAATGAAAGGCATTTGTGGCAAAGTTTTGGATGTTCAAGAACTTGAGACACTACAAGATCGAGCCACATTGACTTTATGCAATCTGGAAATGATCTTCCCACCTTCCTTTTCACTATTATGGTGCACTTGTTAATTCATCTCCCTCGTGAAGCAATACTTGGTGGACCCGTTTTCTATCGATGGATGTATCCCATTGAAAGGTCTTAATTTATTTGTAAATTATTCCTTCATTCACCTCAATGCCTTTTGTTGCAACTTTTGATAATGTTGTATATCGTGTTTAGGTTCCTATCCAAATTAAAGTCTTACTGTCGCAATAAGCGTTATCCGGAAGGATCAATTGCCAAAGGCTACTTGGCAGAGGAATGTATGACTTTCTGTTCAAGGTATTTGGAAGATGTTGAAACAAGAATGAACAGACCAAGTAGAAATGCTGGGCTTACAGATCATAACTTGGCCGAAACTTATTTATTTCAAAGTTTCGGAGAACCAATAGACAAAGTAGAAATTGCAGAATTAGATGATAGATCGTGGGTCCAAGCACATCGATATATTCTTTTTCATCATGATTCAATGGAACCATTACGCAAGTAAGTTCTAGAATTTGATAAATATTCATCAATTATAATTTGTCTATCTTCTAACAAAGTAAACCTTTTTTTAACGTAGTGAGTACAAAAAAATATTGAGAGCTCGTTCACGGTCCCGAAGATTACAACAACGGGAAATTAATAAGTTTTTCACAGAATCATTTCATGAATGGTTAAGCCAAAATCTATGCAATTGAAGTTTTCATTGACAAGTAATAATGTTTTCTCATAACATTTATAATTACTCAATTTATTTTTGATTCAATAGGTTTGGAGTCGGAATGAAGCAAATGACGAAGTTAAATGGCTTTCACAAGGTCCAAATAGAATAGTGAAAAGATATAGTGCCTTCCTCATCAACGGATTCAGATTTCATACCAAGTATCTGTAAGAGTATGCACAAAGATCAATCATGAGATGGTTGTAATAACATACTTTATTTACCATATTTATTAATATAAAGCATTGTCATTATTATTTCAGTTTTTCTATCTGTGTATACAAATAAACTGTTTTATAATAATGTCCTGAGAATAATATGGTTATTCTTAAAAGATCCTTAGTCGAGTATTATTGTTGACTAGGACAACAATAATGCATTAAGACTAACATGTAGTTGATTGATGATAAAGAGTTGTCATTGATGTGGATTGTCAAAATCAATGCATGAATATGTATGTTAGAGAACAACATATTGGATTGACCAGTTATGAGTATGTTTCTTTGGATTATTATGTAATTGTCACAACATTACTCATAGTGATTAATATGTATATGATCCTCAGACTTGAGACAATTATTATCTCAACATCGTGAGTTGTATATTTTGATACAGTCAAACGTACACTGTAATTGGTTGTTCTATAAAGGCTGATGTTGGATATACCACAATCTATGTAGAGGGATATGGTTGATCAATATAGGATAAGTCCCTCCTACATAATGGGAGTAATATCTTAGGCCACTTGATTGAGTGAGACTAGAAATGCATGGCCATGCTCAAATAAGTTGACATGAGATGTCATACTAATTTGTATATCATAGTCTACTCAAGATATCAAGAAACATGGGATGGACTATACAAGTGTGACTATTCCATGACTTGTGTCCATTCGAGAGATAAAGGACTTAAGGATTAATGTATGAAAGGTTAATCACAAAAGGTTATGTCGAATCATGACTTCTTGTAACTTAGGTAGCAATGATGCATTGCTAGATGCCACTCATTATGCGTGATAATAGAATCGTTCTAGTATTATCGCTAACGTTGCAAGAACCTCTGAGGTCACACCCTATGGTTGAAATGAACGGAATAAAATATAATTGGTATTGTTTTTGGTTGTCAATTGAATTAAATTAATTAAAGAATTAATTTAATTGGGTAATCAAATATTGAACATATTATATGTACAAGGATGTTGTACACATAATGACAACATAATTCTATTAATATATGAATTTGATTCATATATAAATTTAAATAAATATAGTTTATCAAATCTTTATTATAATTAATGTAATTATAATTTTCTTTGATATAATTAATGTAATTATATTTTCTGGTTAAAAACTTTATTGTATTTATTTAATCTTATGATACATTCAAGAGATACCAATTATAAATGGGTATTAAAAGGATACCAAATAATGGGCCCAATGAAAAGATACCCATTATAAAAGGCCCAATTAAAAGGATACCCATTATAAAAGGTATTTAAAAGAGGCAAAGCTTATGTGAAAAACCTAATAGAGTGTTTGTTAGGTCTAGCAGCCGTCAAGCAAATAAACCTCCAGAAAAGTTTTGGAGATTTCTTCCGTTCATAGTCAAACCGGGTGGATCACGTAGAGCCGACATCGAAAGGTTGTGGCTTGATTCGACATGAGATCAAAACTCTTGTTGCCAAGGTGTCGCTGTCTACTCAGTTGAAGTTTTTGGTAAATTTGAAACCTTTATTTCACCCCCGATTCGCTCCTCACACATGGATCCATGGTTTGGATCGTCGAATCTAATTTTATTCTCTCTGCGCCATGGGGTTTCTAGCGCTCAACGAAGTGGTATCGAGCCACTTGTGTGATCTGAACTCGGGTTTAAATACTTGGGTGATGCAATTGTATGAGATGCATGTTTTGATCTTATTGTATTTTCGATTGTTTAAATCGTTTAAGCATAACTTCGATAATCTGTTCCTTCGATAACCGATTAAATGTTAATCATGGTGTTGTGGCTTATTCAATTTTATGTTATTATTGTTAACAAATCCGTAATGATGCGACGATGGTATTTACAATTTCCGATGAGAGTTAATCGGCTAGTGGAACAAGGGTTGTTCCGATATGAAACCTCAAGGATTAAAATCCTAAAAACACGATTCTGTTGATAAAAGTTATCAAATCGTGAGGATTCATTTGACCGGGATATGCGGTTTGTGCTGCGAGGCTCTCGCCCGCACCCTGATCCATCTGCGGGGGCTCCGCCCCGCACCCTGAATCCATATCTGGGGCTCCGCCCCGCACCTAACTCCTACCATGATATCCCATCTCTTATTTTGGGATGGGGATGCAGCGCGACTCGTGCCCTTCCACCTTGACTTCCTCCGACCCTCCTCACTTCCATCTTCTTATTATAGTATATTTTGTTAATAAAGACATTTATAAACTTGATGGGCCACAAAAAGGTTGAAAGGATATTTTATAATTCACTTTTTTAAAAAAAAAAAAAAAAAAAAACATTGAATTATGTATGCTATTTTTGACATGCACGGTGTTTGAAATGCATAGTTATAGCCCAATGACCCATTCGAGAAAAAGGTTGTATTTTTAAAAAAAAAAAAAAAAAAAACGGCTGCGTGTCGTGCCTTACTATTATTCTCTTGTATTTCTCTTCTCATCTTATTCCTCGTATGTAAAACGAGTTTTGCATATTGTAATTTGGAAAAGTTCTTTGTGGGCCAAACAAGAAGGAAGGTGGGACAATGATTGTGAATGATAGCTTGTGAAATGGCTTACACCTTTAGGGTTCCTTTGGTTCTCCCATTGGCTTGGTTGAACCACCTTAGTTTATGGGCTATAACTATTGCATTTATTTATTGCTTTATTTATTCATGTATGAGATGCTATGGATGTCTAAAGCATGCCAATTTTAATATATTAAAATTTGATGATAATAAACCCTATTAATTGATGAGATCGATTAGAAGACTAAATGGGCTAAAGTAGACCATAATTGGTGAGATGCAACAACCTTAATAAAATCCTCTATTAAAATATTAAGTCAATATGGCCTTCCAATTTTGCCTCGTTAAGGCCTCGATCAATACTATGTAGGTTACGCTTAAAGCGAAGTACTAGTATTTATCTTGGTTAAACGCAAAGAATAAACAAGTGATATTCATTGGTTTAAAAATTGGTTAATGGCTTAACTAGGTTACTCTAATAGGATTAGAAACCTAGAGGCAAGTAAATTGGATAAATAATAAGATGATTAGAACAAGAGTTGTTCACCAAATATTAGGAGTTACATATGATGTAATTAGCAAATGTTGCTTACCTAAATAACCATAATCTTAAGAGTAAAGCCAAAGTGACTTAAGAGGTGGTGAAATATGGATCCTTAACCTACTAGAAATACTTTTGAGAAAGATTTTCCAAAATTAATATACGAGGGTTATTAATTTTGAAATAAAATAGTGGGAATATCATTTAATAAAGTCTTTTTAATGATTGATATAAAAATGGTAAATTTACTCACATGCATATTTAATTGTTGTAGATATATTATGGCTGCAAACACTAGCACACTCTCATTGCGATCGGTCCTTGAGAAGGACAAATTGAATGGTTTGAATTTTCTTGATTGGTTCCAGTAACTTGAGGATTGTCCTTAAACAAGAACGGAAATTATATGTCATTGAACAACCACTTCCTAATGAACCACCCACTAATGCCTCGAGGACCGATAGAGATGCTTACAAGAAGTATCTCGATGACATGATAGATGTTGGATGTCTTATGCTTGCCACTATGAATCTGAACTTGAGAAGCAACATGAGGACATGGTTGCTTATGATATGATCGAGCACTGAAAAAGAACTTTATCGGGGGCAAGCCACGGCAAGAGAGGTTTGATATCTCTAAAGCCCTATTCCAATGTAAGTTGGTTGAAGGAAGCCAGTAGGACCTCATGTTCTTAAGATGATTGGCTATATTGAAAGCCTATCTAAGCTTGGGTTTCCATTGAGCCAAGAGTTGGCCATCGATGTTATTTTGCAATCGTTGCCGGATAGCTACAGCCAGTTTGTCCTCAATTTCAATATGAATGAAATTGACAAGACTCTACCACAATTGCTCGATATGTTCTGAATCTGCTGAAGGCAACTTGAAAAAGGTTGGACCCAAGCCCATATTGATGGTCCGTAATAACAAGGGCAAGGAAAGGCCGAGTTCAAACAAAGCCTAAGGGGCAAAGGTAAGCCCAAATTTGGAAAAGGAAAGGCTACACTCAAAACCTAAAGGTGGGGTGTCTAAGGAAGAAAACTGTTTTCATTGTGGTGTGATGGACATTGGAAACGGAATCGCTTCTGTCTATCTTGAAGAAGTCAAGAAGGCTAAAGCAAGCGGAATGTCCGCTTTTCGGTATTTATGTTATTGATATTAATTTATCAACTACTACTTCTTGGGTATTAGATAATCGTTGTGGTTCTCATATTTGTACTTCATGCGGGGACTACAAAGGAGTAGGACTTTGGCTAGAGGAGATGTGGACCTACGAGTTGGAAATGGAGCAAAAGTTGTTTGCATTAGGCGTGGGAACATATACTTTATCTTTGCCTAGTGGACTTGATTTATGTTTAGAGGATTGTTATTTTGTGCCCAGTTTGACTAAAAACATTATCAATTTCTTGTTTAGACAAAATTGGTTTTGAGATAATTATTAAGAATAATTGTTGTTCATTTTATCTCAATAATGTTTTCTATGGTTCAAAGACAATTAATTAATGGCCTCTATATTTTAGATCAAACTAATCCCATTTACAACATAAATACTAAAAGATCTAAAATAAATGACTCAAATCAAACTTATCTTTGGCATTGTCGTTTGGGCCACATAAGTGAGAAACGCATATCCAAACTCCATAAAGATGGTCTCTTGAATTCATTTGTTTTTGAACAATTTGAAGTATGTGAATCTTGCTTATTGGGAAAAATGACTAAATCTCCTTTTTCTGGAAAAGGTGAACGAGCTAGTGATTTATTGGGCCTAATACATTCTGATGTATGTGGACCAATAAATACACAGGCCAGAGGTGGATTTCACTACTTCATTACTTTCACTGATGATTTCAGTAGATATGGGTATGTTTATCTCATGCGCCATAAGTCTGAGTCCCTTGAAAAGTTCAAGGAATTTAAAAATGAAGTACAAAATCAACTAGGCAAAACTATCAAGTCACTTCGATCTGATCGAGGTGGAGAGTATTTGAGCCTAGAGTTTGATGATCTTTTAAAAGAATGTGGGATTGTCTCACAACTTACTCCTCCTGGTACTCCTCAATGGAATGGAGTATCTGAGAGAAGAAATCGAACTTTGTTAGACATGGTTCGATCCATGATGAAGTCATCTTGATCTACCGACTTCCTTTTGGGGACATGCACTTGAGATCATTCTTAACTTTGCTTTCACACTAAATCGTGTTCCATCTAAATCGGTTCAAAAGACGCCATATGAGATGTGGGTGGGAAACGTCCTAGTATGTCTTTTATGAAAATTTGGGGTTGTGAAAACTTATGTTAAACGTCGACGTCTACTAAGCTTGAACCCAAATCTGAAAGGTGTATATTTGTGGGATATCCAAAAGAAACCAAAGGATATTATTTTTAATCCCACCGAGAACAAAATTTTTGTTGCTCGGATGTGTCTTCTAGAGAAAGAATTTACTTCTAGAAAAGGAAGTGGGAGAAAGATTGAACTTGAAGAAATTCAAGAATCACAAGATACCACCGAACTGAGAGATTGAACAAAACCAAATTCCACAAGAAATTGAGGAACAAACAAGCGCTATAGAAACACACCACCACCGCAGAGATCTTTAAGAGAACGTCGTGCACCCGAGAGATATGGATTTCTCATTACAACGCATGGTGACATTCTTCTTATAGATCAAGATGAGCCTAGGACTTATCAAGAAGCGGTGTGAGCCCAGACTTCGAGAAATGGCTTGAGGCCATGAGATGCGAGATGGATTCCATGTATGAAAACCAAGTATGGACTTTGATTGACCCACCAGAAGGGTTAAACCTATAGGGTGTAAATGGGTTTTCAAAAGAAAATAGACATGGATGGTAATGTACAAACATACAAAGGGCGATTTAGTCGCTAAAGGTTTTCGCCAAATTCATGGTGTTGACTATGATGAAACCTTTTCTCCTGTAGCTATGTTTAAATCCATCAGGATCTTGCTCGCCATAGCTGCATTTCATGATTATGAAATCTGGCAGATGGACGTCAAAACAGCTTTCCTTAACGGAAAACTTGAAGAGGATGTGTATATGACACAACCTGAAGGTTTTGTAAATCCAAAGGATGCTAGAAAGATATGTAAGCTACAAAGATCCATTTATGGATTAAAGCAAGCTTCTCGAAGTTGGAATATTCGTTTTAACGATGCAATCAAAGAGTTTGGTTTTATCAAAAATGAAGATGAGCCATGTGTTTACAAGAAAGTTAGTGGGAGCACTATCACATTCTTGGTACTATATGTGGATGACATACTTATCATGGGAAATGACATACCTACCTTGCAGTCTATTAAGACTTGGTTAAGAAGTTGTTTTTCTATGAAGGACTTGGCGTGAAGCCACTTATATCTTAGGAGTCAAGATCTATAGAGATAGATCAAGACGACTACTAGGTCTAAGCCAAAGCACATACATAGATAAAAGTCTTGAAAAGGTTCAGGTATGGAAGAATCTAAAAGAGGATTCCTACCTATGAGACATGGTATTTCACTCTCGAAGGAAATGTGTCCTTCAACTCCACAAGAGAAGAACGTATGAGTAAAATTCCATATGCTTCCGCTATTGGATCTATCATGTATGCTATGTTATGTACCCGTCCGGATGTCTCGTATGCCTTAAGTATGACGGCGGTATCAAGTAGATCCCGTGAAGGTCACTGGACCACACTCAAGAGTATCCTTAAGTACTTAAGAAGAACTAAGGATACGTTCCTATTATATGGAGGTGAGGAAAGAGTTAAGTGTAAAAGGTTACACCGATGCCGACTTCCAAACCGACAAGGATGATTCTCGATCGCAATCGGGTTTTGTGTTTTGCCTTAATGGTGGTCTTTGTAGTTTGGAAGAGTTCAAAGCAAAGTCACATGGCGATTCTACAACAGAGAGGCCGAGTATATTGCAGCGGTGAGGCGACAAAAAGAAGCGATTTGGATCAAGAAGTTCATTCTTGGACTAGGGGTTGTGCCTAGCATATCGGATGCTATAGAACTCCGATGTGATAACAATGGAGCCATTGCACAAGCTAAAGAACCCGAGATCTCACCAACGATCCAAACATATACTTAGGCGCTACCATCTTATTCGAGAGATTATCGATCGAGGAGATGTAGAGATATCTGAGAGTACCTTCCAGATGATAACATCGATCCTCGACCAAGCCTCGACACAATGAAGCATGATCGTCACACTAAGTCGCTTGGTATTAGATATATGAGTGATTGGTCTTAGTGCTAGTGGGAGATTGTAAGAGTATGCACAAAGATCAATCATGAGATGGTTGTAATAACATACTTTATTTACCATATTTATTAATATAAAGCATTGTCATTATTATTTCAGTTTTCTATCTGTGTATACAAATAAACTGCTTTTATAATAATGTCCCGAGAATAATATGGTTATTCTTAAAAGATCCTTAGTCGAGTATTATTGTTGACTAGGACAACAATAATGCATTAAGACTAACATGTAGTTGATTGTTGATGATAAAGAGTTGTCATTGATGTGGATTGTCAAAATCAATGCATGAATATGTATGTTAGAGAACAACATATTGGATTGACCCGTTATGAGTATGTTTCTTTGGATTATTATGTAATTGTCACAACATTACTCATAGTGATTAATATGTATATGATCCTCGGACTTGAGACAATTATTATCTCAACATCGTGAGTTGTATATTTTGATCTGATCAAACGTACTGCGTAATTGGTTGTTCTATAAAGGCTGATGTTGGATATACCACAATCTATGTAGAGGATATGGTTGATCAATATAGGATAAGTCCCTCCTACATAATGGGAGTAATATCTTAGGCCACTTGATTGAGTGAGACTAGAAATGCATGGCCATGCTCAAATAAGTTGACATGAGATGTCATACTAATTTGTATATCATAGTCTACTCAAGATATCAAGAAACATGGGATGGACTATACAAGTGTGACTATTCCATGACTTGTGTCCATTCCGAGATAAAGGACTTAAGGATTAATGTATGAAAGGTTAATCACAAAAGGTTATGTCGAATCATGACTTCTTGTAACTTAGGTAGCAATGATGCATTGCTAGATGCCACTCATTATGCGTGATAATAGAATCGTTCTAGTATTATCGCTAACGTTGCAAGAACCTCTGAGGTCACACCCTATGGTTGAAATGAACGGAATAAAATATAATTGGTATTGTTTTTGGTTGTCAATTGAATTAAATTAATTAAAGAATTAATTTAATTGGGTAATCAAATATTGAACATATTATATGTACAAGGATGTTGTACACATAATGACAACATAATTCTATTAATATATGAATTTGATTCATATATAAATTTAAATAAATATAGTTTACAGAAATCTTTATTATAATTAATGTAATTATAATTTTGGATATAATTAATGTAATTATATTTTCTAGTTAAAAACTTTATTGTATTTATTTAATCTTATGATACATTCAAGAGATACCAATTATAAATGGGTATTAAAAGGATACCAAATAATGGGCCCAATGAAAAGATACCCATTATAAAAGGCCCAATTAAAAGGATACCCATTATAAAAGGTATTTAAAAGAGGCAAAGCTTATGTGAAAAACCTAATAGAGTGTTTGTTAGGTCTAGCAACCGTCAAGCAAATAAACCTCCGAAAAGTTTTGGAGATTTCTTCCGTTCATAGTCAAACCGGGTGGATCACGTGAGGCCGACATCGAAAAGGTTGTGGCTTGATTCGACAATGATCAAAACTCTTGTTGCCAAGGTGTCATTGTCTACTCAGATTGAAGTTTTTGGTAAATTTGAAACCTTTATTTCACCCCGATTCGCTCCTCACACATGGATCCATGGTTTGGATCGTCGAATCTAATTTTATTCTGCTGCGCCATGGGGTTTCGGCGCTCCAACAGTATCGCGAGAGATTGAGGAGAACCCAAAATTGTGGAATTGTTGTTAATTCTTCAATTACAAGTTATGCTAGTTCTAGGGACAATAATCCTGTCGAGGGGAATGTGGAGTATTACGGACTTCTTACTGACATAATTGAGTTGGATTATTATGGCAGATGGAAAGTTGTCTTATTTCGAAGAGATTGGGCTGATATGAATACGGCTCGCGGAATTAAAAATGATCAATATGGTTTTACAATGGTGAATGTAACATCCTTAAAATGAGTTCTCTGCATTTTGTATGTGTGCATGTGTATAGTATGGTTGTCATGTTAGTTGGGCTATTTTAGGGTCTAGGCATAAGCCAGGGGTAGGCCAGAGCCATAGCAAAATTTTTCTTTTTAAGCACTTGGAAGGATGGAGCCGGATGGGGGCAGGAGTTAAGGGAAAATAGTGGGGTATTTTGACACAAGAATCCAAGTGGCAAAGTTACAAGGGAGGCGCCACTTAAGGAGCAAGGGAGTGACGCCTCGTGTGAGTGGATGGAGCCTTGGTTCGAGATGCGAGAATCTCCTTTTGGGCATTCTTTTTGACGCCAGGACAAGGGAGAGTTGTGCTCAGGATGGACACTAGTGGATGGGTGTTGAAGGAGTCAACAAGATTTGAATATGTGGAAGAGAGAAGATTTAGGAGTTTGAATCATTCAAATTCGTTTGAATGATTGGATGAGAGAGAAGCAATGAAGGAAAGAAGGGATTGAGTTGGAATGTGTGTTAGCCGAATTTTGGTAGTGGCTAAGGTGTGGTGGAGCATTCGATTTTGGAGTTTAGGGAGGGGTGTGCCGAAATTCAAAGGGAAGCTAGCTTAGGGTGCTAGTGTATAGTGTTTTTTCGGCAGTTGGTGTGTGCTTCACATTTTGTTCTAGTTTTGCTTTCATCCTCTCTTGTGTCGAAAATCACCTAGCATTTCAACTGTTTTCTCTCTTTTGACTCATAGCCGAAACCTAGAAGACCATTAGGGTCACTTTTGTTCATCTTTTCTTTTCACTTTCAAAAGCCGAAAATATCACATCTTCCTCCTTTTCCACTTGACTTTTCATTTTCTTTCTTGAAGCCTCTCTAGCCGTATATTCTGTATTGGATTGGGTTGTTCTTTTCCTTTCTTTTCACATAAGCCGACATCACTCTCATATCCTCATGAAGCCGAAAACCCTCTGTAGCCTGCCGAAACATCATTCTTTATTTTCTTCTCTCTCAAAAGCCATAGCCGAAATCACATATTCCATTCTTTCTCGTCATCTTTTCATTCCTTGGTTGCCGAAACCTCTGTCACTTTCTCTTCCTCTCTTCAAGCACTTGGGCTAAATATCAACTGTTAGGGATCACCCTTCTTTTCATTTTCTCTGTGTGTAGTGGAGCAAACTTCGGCATTTGGGGTAAGTACTTGGCACTATGGCCGAATCTCTTCCATCTCTATTCCCTTCCCTCTATCGTTTTCTATAGGGAGAAAAGCCGGGATTTGACATCTATTTTAGGTAGTTCTTTAGCCGAATTCCCTTGGCTCGCATAATCGTTTCTTCGGTTCTTGTAACAGCAGATCGTCGTTATCTATCCACTCTCAATCGATTTTGCTAGTGTTATGGTAAGTGTCCCTACCGTTCAATCTTTTCTTATTGCGTTAAATGCCGAAGGCAGTAACTAATCTTGTAGGATCTTGGCCGATTGAAGGGTGTTAAGGAAGGCTTGGTTTTAGTCGACTGGGTACTCGATCAGTGCTTTAGTCTGAGTTACTGAATATCCGGGATTTGTCAATCTAGGAAAGGGATCTATTCATTCGGGTTTATACCTCTATTTGTCGTTATTTTGTTGCTTTAATCTGAGGTAGTGACTAAGGTGTGTTATGGACTCGAAGGCTAGCCAAGCGTTAGGAGGGGTTGGATCTGAGACCCCAGCCCCTAAGTTCAAGAGGAGGGCGGTGTCAGCTGTTCGCGATTGCCCACCTGGGTGTGGGCCGGCATCTGAGCAAAGTAGTAGACAGATAGCGGTAGTGTCGGTTAACGACAGTGTCGACGTAGAGAGTGTCGTATTACGAGTAATCAGGTGTGTAACTCTTACACATTTCATACGTTAATATGTTGTTATCTTGCATGTTGTCAAAAGCCGGAAAAACTGTAGAAAATGGTAAGTTACCCTTGTGGGTAAAAGCGAGGACTGCGGGTAAGTCCACTTTGATTGGCTAACGTTAAATGCCTCTGTTAACTTTGCATATGCCATGTTACATTATTTCTGAATGATAAGCATGACGATTTTGCCTTAAAAAGCATGTTCATAAAATGGGTAATGAGAGGAGGGGGAAGGTATGGATTTCAGACTGTCACCAATAGTTTGGTACCACAGTGGGTTGGCCCTGCTTATTATGATATTGTGACTAAGTCTCAGTGGTTTGGCACCACCAGTGGTTTGGTACCACATATATTTTTGTGACTCGTCCCAGTGGTCTAGAACCACAGTGGGTTGGCCCCACATAATGATATACGGGATTGTCATCAGTGGTTTGGTACCACAAAGTAGGTTGGCCCCACACATGATTATTTGTGACTTCGGTCACCAGTGGTTTGGTACCACATATATTATTTGTGACTTCGGTCACCAGTGGTTTGGGACCACCAGTGGTTTGGTACCACACGGGGTAGATTCGGGAGTTTCAGATGGATAGGTTTGGGTTGCATGGCATACATATTTGCTTATGAAACTGTGTAAGGGCTTAGTATCTTCGGGATGGAGATTTGCACACTGAGTCTCGGTGACTCACCCCTTCCTTTACATTTTGCAGATGATTCTTAGATCGCAGATATGGAGCCGGGACAGACTCGAGGTGGCCATGCACGATATTTCAGGTTAATGTTTTCAATTATTATTTCGGACTTAATTTACTTTAAATTTGGTTTTTGGTTGTAATAAGGCCACTAAATTTTATGTTTCGGATTATTTATCTGTTCAAATTTTCACTAAATTTGGTTTAGTTATTAACGGCATGCTTAATAAACCTATAAAATGAATGTTTTCCAAAACATTTACAAATTATCGGGATTTTTCCAAAACTTTACCATCGGGTAACGGTAAACATGTAGTAACGACAAGTTAATTCAATTTTCCTTAGAACAAATTTTGGAATGATTTTAGCAATTTACTTAAAAAAACACGGGTTTTCTTTAAATGAGAAGTTTCTTTTTAAGACGACAACTTGTTTTCGAAAACGTTTTCTTTCCTGTGACATACCAGATTCGGTCGTAGCATTTTGACCGGGTTTGGGGTGTTACAGTGAATTTTTCTCGATTGATTCACACTGGAGAACAATTGATGGACGAGCCGTATGTATTTTCTTCTCAAGTGAAACAAGTTTTTTACTCAAAAGATCCAACTGATGAGGGTTGGTACGTTGTACTCCGGAACACCCCTAGAGACTTGTTTGACATCGGCAATGGAAGTAGAGATGACTTAGTCGAAAGATCAGAAACTTTGCCTTTTCCAGAACAAAACTTAAATGAAAATATCCTTAATACTAGTCAACAATTTCAATGGGTTCGTCAGGATGTTGACGAAGATATTTACGAAATATGATGTAGTAAGATTTTACGATTTTTTTTATATGTAATATTATAATTTTAATATTGGTCATGTTATATAATTTAACTATTTTAAATGTACTATTATTGTTGTTATTTGTTACTAAAATTTTGAACTATTTTATGTGTATTGCAGGAAAAATGCCTAGAAGACGAGTATGAGAGTTAAGTATTGTCCACAATACTCCAAGTTTAGAAGAAGCAAATAGTGAACAGCAAACAGTTGTTGGATCTTCTAGTGTGCCGGACATAGATGATGAGCCTGCAGAATTTCAAAGTAATGTTAAGTTTATTTTACATGCATGTTGAATTTTATTATTGATTCATTTCTCAATTTTAATATAATAATAATATATCATTTTTCAGCTGAAGGTGGTGGGACGCGAAGAGGTCGGGTACGTACACTACTTAAAGATTTATACGACCTAAATCTTGTCGAGCGTGTTAAAGTAAGGAGAAACAGTCATGGCCAGCCTATTAGATCTGAAGCTCGACTGTTAGAAGGCTATTTGGGCATTATAGCATGAAATGCCAATATGTTGCCCATTAACTACGAATCTTGGCATCACATGCCTGATGCCAACAAAAATCAGGCTCTCGATAATATTAAGGTAACAAAATGTGAATGTAATTTATAATACTTTGGTTTAACTTTCATTTATATTTACTTTTTAAACTTATGTTTTTTCGGGAGAGATTTGCTTTAGAGGTCTCCGATGACTATATCAAGAAGACATTGGGTAAAAAATGGAGAGACCATAAAAGCATGCTGAAAAAACAATATTTTAAGAAAGACATAAGCTTCGACAAAAAATTAAGAAATGTCCTGCCGGGAATGTTGAAGTACCAATGGGAAGATCAAGTTAGATTCTGGAATTCAAAGAAATGAGAGGTATTACATAATTCTAAAGTCTTATAAATTTTTCGGTTATGTCAAATACGTATTTACTATATACGTAATACAAATTTCATTATGTAGGACCGTGAGTGAGTTGTAACAAGTAGGAGACAGAAACGAAAATTCACGCACACGGTAGGGTCCAGAAGTTTTGCTTGTGTAGCTGAGGCCTAGGTATTATAATTTATTAATTCTGTCAAATATTAATGACTTTATACTATTAAATTATATTTTTACGGCTACAATGTAGGAAGTCTCGTTTGGTCAAAAAGTTGGACGCCTTCAGCTTTTTGACATTACGCATAGGAAGAAGGATGGATCTCCGATGACATCCGAAGCTGCAGAAATTATGGTATATTTACTTAATAAAATTTGATTTATTATAAATATTTATAATATTTAATTATAATAGTTTAATTCACCATTTGTAGTTTTAAATTTATAATGTTAAATTATATTGCATTCCTTCTTATTATATATTTCGTTTCTAACTCTTTCACTGATTTATTAGGATAAACTAAAGGAGAAGAAGGCGGAGTACGGTTACGCTTTGTGATGATAGTTCTGTTAATCTTGAGGATATTGATAACAGAATTATTACTGATGTTTTGGGTCCTAAAAGGTACGACTAGTTCGACTGATAGTTCTGTTAATCTTGAGTATATTTATAACAGAATTATCACTGATGTTTTGGGTCTTGAAAGGTATGGTCGGGTTCGATTTCAAGGATCTGGTGTTACCTCGACCCAATATTTTGGATTCGGCTCCCAGTAATACATGCCTTCCAGGAGTCAATCTCATGCTGAAGTTCAGAGGCTAAAAGACCAAATAGCTCATATGCAAGTGAGCATGGTTGAGCAAATTGCTGATGTTTAAAGAAAATATGAAGAACTCGAAAGCCTAGCCTTAGAGCGAATGCGAAGCGGTAGCGACAAAGGAAGCGGCAAAATGCAAACGAGGAGGCAAAGGCAGCATCGATGCTAGCAGAGAGCGAAACGAACGAGAAGTGCGATGAGCTCCAACTACGACTTTCAACATATGATGCGATGTTTGTTCGATTCGAAAGCGCCATCGTAGACATTTAGTTTCTCGTTGTAAGATTATTTTTAACATTATTACATTTAACATTATTGTAAGAATATTTTCATAATTCATTTAATTTATTGATTTTCAAGTATCATTTAGAATTAATGCATTTAGTGTGATTTTTATGCTACATTTGTTGTTTTGGGTTGGAATTATATGCTATATTTGCTGTTATTGGTTGGTTTTAGTGCAAGAGGGGTATGATATTGGAAAAATTATACATTGCAAATCTGTACAAATTAGTGGCATTTGTGAAAAAAGCGCCACTAAAGGTCATGAATTTTAGTGGCGTTTGTGGGGAAAGCGCCGCTAAAGGTCATGATTTTTAGCGGCGTTTGTGGGGAAAGCGCCACTAAAAGTCATGATTTTTAGCGGCGTTTGTGTTATAAGCGCCGCTAAAGGTCATGGCTTTTAGTGGCGTTTGTGGGAAAAGCGCTACTAAAGGTAATGACTTTTAGCGGCGTTTGTAGGGAAAGTGCCGCTAAAGGTAATGACTTTTAGCGGCGTTTTGGGGAAAGCGCCGCTAAAGTCATGACCTTTAGCGGCGTTTTTTCTCATAAACACCGCTAAAGTTTGCGGCGTTTGATTTATCAGCACTTTTAGAAGCGCCGCTAAAGGCCTAAAAAACGCCGCTAAAAGTCTGTTTTGCTGTAGTGTTTCTATTTATCTACCATTATGAGATTTATTTTTATTAATTAAGGCTAAAACTTAATTAAGTTTTGGGAGAATTATGGAGCCCATATTTGTAAGTCGAACTGAAAGAAATGAAGTCAATATTTATCTTATCATTTATTTATTTTTTTTTATAGAAACAGTTGATTGGATCCCTACAAAAAAAGTATTCGATAGGCTCATTTGAATTGCCTCATTAAACAACTCCCTTTTAAGCTCTCCTTGACTGAATTGTTAAGTACCTCGTATTACTTACATGTTTTAATTTAATACAACATTTTTTTAGATAAATCCATGTTAGTGATTTGAATTAAGGCATAATATCTTACATGTCTCATTGTGATATTACTATTTTAGGTTAAATGTATTCATTTAATTATATAAGTAACATGTTTATTATTTTTTAAATATATAAATAAACAAACATAAATAGTAATAAACAGATTATAAATAAATAAAAGAAACAAATAAATAATAATAGTATTAATTATATAATTAAACAATAGTTGATTTTAAATGATTTACTAAACCAGTTTTAAACTAGCATGAAGATAATTTGTAACACCCCGATTTTTTCAATTTAATTTTGGCTTTTTATAATTTTGTGACACAAATCTGTATCTACTTTAGTGGTTATGTGTTTTGGGAGTGTTTGAGAAGTCTTGGGTTCAAGCCTTAACTTGGGCAAATTTTGGTACTTTTATGAATAAAGCCCTATCTCTGGTTAGTAGGCTTATAAGTAAAAGTGTGTAACTAATTAATAGAATGGGCATTCTGGTCTAGTGGTTAAGATGTGTGTTGGTGGTCTGGAGTTTGAATCCCTATGTTGGTAAGGGTTAGTATTTTTGCTACAATATCCAGCTAGAGTTTGAGTTGTAGTGAACATCTGAGTAGTGGGTGGTTGAGATTGTGTTAGTAGTGGGATTTGAGTTGAATTAGTTTTCCCCAACTTTCTCTTTGGTGAACCGACGTCTCTCTCTCCCTCCTCTGCCATCTTTTCTTTTTTCCATTTTTGTTCTCTCCAGAGCCGAATTCTGCTTCTCCCTCCCCCCCCACTCTTTTCGTTTTCTCTTTTAAAAATCGTCCATTTGTGTGCAACCATCATTCCGTTTGTTCAGTATGTAGGATAAGGTAATTTTGGTTCTCGTTATTAAATTTTTATTAATGGGTGCCATTAATGTCAATTAGGGGAAGAATCGAGGACTCGTGGTCAATAGTTGGAGACTTACTTTCGTGGAAGTCCGGTTGTTTGATTAAAGGTGAGGGATTTTTGCTCACTAGATGAGCATTCCAATTTGGGCTCGGTTTTAAGTGTGTTCTCAAGCGATTAATTTGGTGGTTGTTGGTCAACTATAGATAGTGGAGTGCTCGGGCTTGCGGTTGCAGCGAAATCGAATTAGGTGTGTACTCGGAAACGCAGAAAACGAGGTTTCAGCGAAAGCTGAAAACCTCACTATCGATGCCACACGGGTGTGTGGTCGTCTGTGTGGTAGGTCGTGTGCAAGATTGTAACTCACCACACGGCCGTGTGATTAACGATCCAGACCATGCGCAGGCGACACGACCGTGTGTGAGACATAGGCTCAACCAATTGGGCCGTGTGGGCCACACGGGCTTGTGGGCCTACACGGGCGTATGGAATTCTGGGCCAGGTCGTGTGATACACACGGCCAAGGCCAATTTGGGCCATGTGGGCCACATGGGCGTATGGGCCCACACGGGCAGGCCATATAAAGTGTGAGCCCATTTTTATGAAATGTTCTGAAAGGTTTCACGGGTCGCCCAAGTCGACTGTGAACCTAATGAAGAATCGATAGCGATGATTGAGACACAGTAGTTATGTAATTTGATTATGTGAAATATGTACTGAACATGTTACACTTAGCATGTATACTGATCTGAATGTATAAACTGTATTTGCATAATAGCATGACATTTTATGTATGTTGCATTGCATCGAGGTGGGTTGATGATTTACTGGAGGAACTGTCAATAGGCTCTTAAGCCTAATATCTGGCAGCTCAGCTACAAATTTCTAATTATGTGCCGCATTCGGTACAGCATGGTGTGTAGGGATGGGTGGGTTGATTTTATCCCCACATGGTGTGTAAGGTTGGACGGAGTTGGTGTGTAGAGGTTGGTGGGTAAGACTCTGCTATTCTGTTCTGATCTTCATTTTCTCTCTGAAATGGGCTAAGGCCCTAGAACATATCTGATTCTGTATCTAAGTGGGCTAAGGTCCACACCATTTCTGTAATGGGCTCAGACCCGAACCTTGAATTTATGTCTGTTTTCTGATATTATGCTGGGTGCATTTTTTGTTTAATCTGTTTAGGTAATCCCCAGCATTAGACGGATCGGTGCAGCGAAGGACTCGGCGGTGACCACGGTTCTGGACTTTTACAATTTCTTATTTTTATTTATGTTTTTGATTTTATCCGGGAAAAGTTTTACTATAAATGGCCATTATGGGTTGTTGCTTTAATTTGGGATTTTTATTTTGATTTATAACTGCTAGTAGTAGGATGTGACGTGAGATTTCAAAATAAACAAATGTTATACCGAAACACCACGATTACGCAAACTTATTTAAATGCTTCCACGAATTGTAAATATTTTAAAAAATGGACAACGTTTTGAAAATGGATAATGATGGAAACAAATGACACGTTTTGAAAGTTTAATAAGACAACGAATATGGGTTTTATGGTAATTATGTTTTCCAAAGCACTATCATGTAACATCGCCAGATTCGGCCATAACATCTAGGCCGGGTTTGGGGTGTTACATAATTAGTTTGGATATGTTTCAATTATATTAGGTTAATTTAATAAATAAATTTTAAATTTTTATTAATGTTGATTTATTTAACTTAACAGACGAATATAAATAAACAAAGATCCAACTCATAAACTATTTATTTACAGCCTTAACTTTGACTTATATCTATTTAGAACACTTAAGTAAGCATATTATAAACATGAATTAAATCTATTTAGAACACTTAAGTAACCATAATTTATTGTCAACTTTAAACTTCAAGAACTACGAAATGGATAAGAGTTGGATGGATTTGTCAAGGGAAAGCAACAAATATCGACATGGAGTAGAAACTTTTCCAAATTTTGCATTTCAAAATGCAAGCCAAGAGAATATGATTCTTTACCCGTGTAAGAAGTGTGGCAACATCAATTGGCATATTCGTGAAGTTGTCTACGAACATCTAATCGTTGATGGCTTTATTCGGGGGTATAAAAAATGGATTTTCAATGAAGAGTGTACAACTCGTAGAACCTCTTCAACAATTAATCCGGCTTATCATCATAATGCTTACCATCAATCTATTAGAGAAGATGACATGGAAGGTATGTTGCGGGATGCATTTAATATGCACAATCATGGTTTGCAATTGTTTCCACCTGAAATTATTGCATCCGATGATTGTGATATTGGTGGAAATGCTTTTACCGGAATGGGAAGAAGTGCACCTGATGAAGAGCCAAATGGAGAAGCGGCAAAGTTATACAAGTTACTTAATGAAATGAATGAAGAACTTTATGAGGGATCAAAATTTTTAAAACTATCATTCTACATTAGTCTTTTTCACATAAAATGTTTAAGAGGGTGAACCAAAAACTCTTTTACGCTGCTGTTAGAGTTTTTGAGAGATATGTTTCCATTTGCAAAAATCTCTCATTCATGCAAAGATATGAAGAAACTGATAAAATATTTAGGCCTTGGGTACGACAAAATTCATAGTTGCCCAAATGACTGCATGCTGTATTGGGGTGATCAGAAAAATCAACAGTCTTATCATGTTTACGGTAAATATCATTGGATGATTAGGAATGTAAAAGATGTGAATGAGGATGAAGGTGAGGCACAGTCAAGAAAGAAGACAGTAAAGATTTTGCAATATTTTCCACTAATACCAAGGCTTCAAAGGCTTTTCATGTCGTCAAAGACAACCGAGTCTATGAGGTGGCATCATGATCAACGAATTGATAATGGATATTTATTTAGCTTAGAAATCATTTGATAGTAAACTTTCAAGCTTTTCAAGTGATCCTCGGAATGTGAGGCTTGGGCTAACATCTGATGGATTTAATCCTTTTAAAATCATGAGTACTACATACAGTACTTGACCTGTAGTGCTTGTTCCTTACAATTTGCCTCCGTAGATTTGCATGAAGCAATCTTCTTTTATCTTATCTATGATTATCCCTAGAGAGAAAGGTCTTGGAAATGATATTAACATTTATATGCAGTCACTTATTGAAGAGTTAAAACAGTTATGGGCAGGTGTTGAAATATATGATGTCTTGAGAAAAGAGAATTTTTATTTACGTGCAGCTTTGTTGTGGACTATTAATGATCTCCCAGCTTATGCCAATTTATCTGGTTCGAGTACCAAAGGACATTATGTTTGTCCCTGTTGTGCAGCGCAAACAAGTTCGAAGTGGTTATATAATAAGAAAAAAGTTCTCTTATATAGGGCATTGTTGGTGGTTAGATGGAAATCATATATTTAGATTTTAGATGACTCTATTTGATGGTTGTGAAAAGTTCAGAGAAGCCCTTGAGCAGACCATTGGATCTGAAATCTTGTTCATGTTAAATGATATCAATTTGAATTATGGGAAGATGAATCAACCACCCAACACGCAAACAAATAAAAGACCGAGAGAGGCGTATGTTGGCGATGTTGACCGACAGAGTGATGATGAATACGATGAAGAGAATGATCCTAATAAGGCAAACTTGTGGGAAAAAAAGAAGTATTTTTTTTTAGTTTCCTTATTGGGAGCATCACATTTTGCGATACAATCTTTAATGTCATGCATATTGAAAATAATGTTTGTGAGAACATCATTGGGACAATTTTGAATGTCGATAGAAAATCAAAAGACAACCTTCAGAGTCGACTTGATCTAGTTGACATGGGAATTCAGCGTGATCTTCATCCATAATTACTTCCAAATGGAAAATCTCGGTTGCCACCTTCTATTTTTGCAATGTCGAAGAAAGAAAAGAAGTGTTCTGCACGGTGTTGAAGGATATAAAAGTCCCAGATGCGTATGCATCAAATATATCTCGATGTGTGAGTCTTAAAGATTGAAGACTATATTCCCTAAAATCACATGATTATCACATCTTGATGCAAAATTTACTGCCAGTTGCTTTACAGTGTTGTATGTCAAAAAAGGCGACGTCTTGTATAATTGAACTATCCAATATAATGAAAGCTATTTGTAGCAAAGTTTTTATTGTTGAAGAACTTGAGAAAGTACAAGATAGAGCCACCTTAACTTTATGCAACTTGGAGAAGATCTTTCTACATTCGTTCTTCACTATTATGGTGCACTTGCTAATCCATCTCCCTCATGAAGCAAAACTTGGTAGATCAGTTTCTTATCGGTGGATGTATCCTATAGAGAGGTGCTAATTTATTTGTAAAGTTTTCATTCCTTTAATTACAACTTTTGATAATGTTTTATATCGCGTTTAGGTTCCTATGCAAATTGAAGTCTTATTGTTGTAATAAGGGTTATCCAGAAGGATCAATTGCTGAAGGTTACCTGGCAGAGGAGTGTATGACTTTCTGCTCTAGATATTTAGAAGATGTTGAAACAAGACTGAATAGACCAAGTAGAAATGTTGGGCTCACTAATCATAACTTAGCCGAAACTTATCTATTCCAAAGTTATGGACAACCAATCGGTAAAGTTAAAATTTCACACTTAGATATAGGTCTTGGGTACAAGCACATCGATATGTTCTTTTTCACCACGATTCAATTGAACCATTACGCAAGTAAGTTTTTTATTTTTTTTGAATTAATCGACTGGATTATAAGGGCAAACATAAAACAAATGGAAGCCTTGCTACTGAGTTGGTTTTTAGTCCAACATCACAGGGCTAAAGAAAAATTAAAAGAAACGGGCCTACATCAAAAATGGCCCGAGAATTGAAATGAAAAATAATAAAAGAAAACAGAAAAGGAAACCTAATTTATTTAAATGCTCCAGCCGACAGTAACAACTGGCCTCCATAATTTCTGATGCTTCACATCACCGCCATAGCTGTTTCATTATAGCAGATCTTATGAAATCTTTTACTTTCTACTACATTTTCAAAAAAGAGATGTTTCATTACTTTTATTTTGATAGTCTTAGGCATTTTTTCTCTATGTCTTTCGGTTTGAAAACTAAGGCATTTCTTCTCCTTTTCTTTCATGCTAATAATCTAAGATGCTTCTTCTTCTTTTCTTTTATACTGAAAATATAAGGCGCTTCTTCTCCATTGCACGTCGAACAGAAACTAGGATGCCTCTTTCCAGGTAATGCCCTTCACCCTGTTTTAATGCTTCTTTTACAACAAAATGGGCCCAAATGTTTTCTGACTTTGGGATATAATGAAATCTGAGTTATTGAAAATGATTCTTTGTGCGTTGAATATCTCGGATGATTGCTTTGATAATCAATCTATCACATTCTATGTTTTAGCACTTTGTTATTACCGTTCTTGAGTCACCTAATATATCTAGAACATTACAACCCATAGAAATCCCTAATCTTGTGGCTTGATATCCTGCATGTGCCTCCGCTGCAAATGAAGAGGCGACATCGGAGTGAAGAACCGACTTGGATGCAAAGACTTTGCCCCCCACATCTCTTACTATCAGCCCCGACACAGATTTAAAAGATTGTTGGTCAAACGCCGCATCAAAATAAATAGCCACAGTCGCCCTCTGATCATCTTGTTTAAGTCCCTTGTCTGCTTCCAAGGTTAGAACTTTATCCTCTATTCCTTTTAACTCTGAGATAAAATTGAGAATTTGATTAGATATATCCTAGCTTGTTGTGTTTTTTCTTTCGTAGATTAACTTTTTTTCTGCTTGTCCAGATTATCCAAAGTCCACAACAAAAGATACGACACTGCTCGACGGTCCCTTGACTAAACACCCAAGTAAGCCATTCCCTTATGTTTTGAGCATTACTATTGAGTATCCGTGAAAAGTTTAAAAACCTCCATATTTCTATCATTGTAAGGCACTACCGGAGAACATGATTGTTGTCTTCCTCATTCTGATGACACCTAGGACACCGATCTTCAACAGCTACTCTTTTCAGCTTAAGATTCGAAAAAGTAGGAATATAGTTCAAAGATATTTTCCATACTATAATTTTCACTTTCGAAGGAATGTTTAGATTCCACAGCTTCTTGTAAAAAGCTTTAGTATCGGCTTGTTGTAAACTGAAAAATGTATAGGATTTTTCCTATCTAATTTGTCACCTTTTACTTAAATTTGTTGTTAAAACTAAGTAATTGTTTAATAAATTAATGAAATATGTGAAAATATGAAATTAGGACATAGAAATTATTAAAATGTGATTTTATGCTTTACTATATAGTTTTTATGCGAAAAATGGCTTATTTTAGATTTGTTTGAACATATTATATTTTTAAGACATAAAATGGGCCATGCATGATTAAATTAAATAATAAGATATAAAATTATATTTAATAATTAATTTTAAAATATTTCATTAATAATTTGGGTTTTAATTAATTATTTAAATTGGATAAATTTTATTCTTTGGTCCTTTAATTTATTGATTTATTTTGGACAGGTCTGATAGCTTTGCTGGATTACAAAAATACCGTCCAAATTGAAGACCAAGTCAACCCAAATTCAGCTACACATGGCTGTCCACATAAACCACTTTTTGGTTTAATTACACAAGGTCCTTGCAGTGTTGAAGAAATTAGAGATTTGTCCGAAGATTTACATTTGACTGAGTCTTAGTCCAGAGTTGTTGTGGCATTTAAATTGCTTAAAAATTAAGCAAAAATCAACTTAAAATCCACTAAGCATGGCTGACCACTCATTGGAAAGCTTGAAGAGACTAAACCTCTCTATTTTTAGCATACTACCCTCATCTCTTCACCTATAAATAAGACCTCATTTGATCAGCATCCATCATCCCTCATCCCTCATCATTCTCTCTTTTCTCTCAATTCTCTTAGCATTTTCCATTCCCCACGCCTGGCATCATCTCTTCATAGAGATTTTAGCAATTAAGCCTCTTAAAGAGCCCTTGGTCGGCCACCTTGGAGAGCTGTCAGCAAAAGAGCAAAGCGAAGGAGTGAAGGAGTCTCATCGACCAAAGTCTTGGGTGACAGCCACTTTGATTTGGGTTTAATCTTTCTTTTCTTTAATTTAATCTTAAAATGTTTGCTATGTGTTCTTTGTTCTTGTTTACAACAATGTTAGCTTAATTTTATTTAAGCTAGGATGATTGCTTTGATTAAATAATATTTATTTGATTCATGTTTATAATGTTTGTGCCTCAATTGTTCAAGTTTTCAATTAAAATCAAGTATGTATTTCGTTCATACGTGATTGAAATGCACCTGAATTAGCTGAGCGATCCTAACCAGACGATGACTAGTGGACACATAATTGAAATGTGCATGCTCAATTTAGATCCTAACCCGATTAAATTGCAGGTTGCATAACTCAAACCAAGCTCTATTATCTGCATAGTTTTTAGATTTGTGTGATTAAACTGTTTCAAACCTAACACGTCCCTGTTACCTCACAGGAATGCTAAGAAACCATTAGTAAATAAGGATAAGTAAAATGTGTATTTACTAAGTAAAGAATTCTGAAAGGACCTAATGTGGTTTCCAAACTCATGAAAGATCGAGTTGCCATGGAATTTTTTCCGAATGTTGTTAAGCATGTTGATAATAAATTGAGTTTAATTAAAGTAATTGTCCTATTTTATTTATGTTATAATTGTTCCAAATTGTGTTTAATTTTGCTAAAATCTATTTCATTCATATAGTTTGCATACTTAGGATAATTTGCATTAGGGATCATTGCATTTAGTTTAATATATTTAATTTTAATCATCACTTCTCAACCATATTGTGTTTTTATTTACCAAGTTGTTAGTATAATTTTACAATTAAGTGATTTAACACAAATACAATCCATGTGGAGATGATCACTCTATACTTACTTATTACTTGATAACGACTGTGTACATTTGCACAAACCTATGCGTTACACTTGTATAAAATTACTAGGATTTAGAGTAATTTCCTATAATAGTTTATAGGCACTCCTCACGGAAAAATTCTCAGATGGTTCTCCTCTCCAAACTTGGAAATCATCGTGGACTGACCTCGCCAAACGGATCTGCATGATCTTTTTAGCAATATCTGGCTGAAAGGTATTGACAATTAATTCAGTCTTCCACTCTTTATTTTCTTCATTAATTAAGTCCGACAATAACTCTATATTTTCATTTTCGCTTTGATTCTGAATCTTGTCTTCTTCATTATCCGATACATAAAGGTCTGTCCAAACTGATATGTGATCCCCCTTGCCAACCTCCAGTATAAACCTTTCTCCAGAATTCCTTTGGCTGAACAAACACTCTTCCAGGCAAATGAGGGTAAGTTTCCTAAAAATGCATTTAAAAAATTAGAATCTGGATAATACTTAGCTTTCAAAACTCGGGCTAACAAAGAATTGGGATAATTAATAAGACACCAACCCTGTTTAGCTAATAGTGTGCTATTAAATGTATCAAGTTTTTGAAAACCAAGGCCTCCAACTTCTTTTAACGAACAAATATCAGTCCATGCATACCAATGTATACCCTTTTTTTTCCTCTATGTTTTTGCCACCAAAATCTCACAATTATACCCTCCAAATTAGCACTTAAAGACTTAGGAAGCAAAAAGCAAGCCATTGAATAAGTTGGAATAGATTCAAGAACAACTTTAATAAATACCTCCTTACCCTCTTGAAAAAGGTACTTGATACTCTAATTATCAATTCTTTGATGTAGCCTATCCTTCATGTTCTGAAAAGCTGCTTTCTTTTTCCTACCCACCAAATTAGGTAAACCTAGATACCGTTCAGGATCATTTGAGCTAAGTACTCTGAGCACTCTAATTATTATTCTTTTGACCTCCTCCTGCGTATTAGTGCTGAAAAAAATAGTAGACTTTGAATAGTTAATACTTTGACCAAAACAGATTTCATATTCATGCAGAATCTGCTTTAATGAACTTATGCCTCTTTCAATAGCTTCCCCAAACAAAATGCAGACATTTGCAAAAAGTAGATGTGAAATCTGCGGACCACTTCTACTTGCTTTGACTCCTCTAATTGTTTTTTCTTGCATTGGTAGCCTCATAAGACTAGATAGACCTTCTCCACAAAATAAAAATAAAAATGGGCTCAAAGGATCTCCATGTCTTAATCCTCTAAAAGGGAAGAAAGTTTCTCCAATATAACCATTCAAGACCACCGAATACGACACTGTCTTAACGCATTTCATTACTGAAGCAACCCATTCCGAGTCAAATCCCAATTTCTTCATTACTTCTTCCACAAAATTCCATTGAACCCTTTCGTACTCTTTTCTCATATCCAATTTCACTGTCATAAATCCTTTTTTCCCCGACCTCTTCTATTTTAAAGTGTGTAGAAATTAGTCTTCCGGGTACAAAAGCACTTTGTGTTAAATCAATGCACTTATCCATCACAATTCGGATACGATTAGCAATAACTTTAGCCATCAATTTATAAAGCACATTGCACAAGCTGATCGACCTAAATTGAGTTATATTCGAAGGATTTGAACTTTTTAGAATTAACACAATATTAGTCTTGTTGGTTGAGCTAATATCCATACCTCCATTTAGTTGATGAAGACAAAACGATGTAACGTCTTCCCCGATAATTGGCCAATACTTCTGGTAGAATAAGGCCGGGGAACCATCCTCTCCTGGCGCTTTTGTAGGGCCCAATTCTGCTAATGCCTTTCGGATCTCCTCCTTCGTGTACCTCGCCTTAAGTTTTGAATTATCCTTATCAAATATGCAACGATTAATTCATGATAAAATGTGATCATAATTTCTCCTTCTTCCAGCAGAGAACAAGTGTTGAAAGTACGATTTGGCTATCTATTCCATTTTCTCGATTTCATCTGTTTCCCTTCCATCATCAAATTGTATTTTACAAATAAAATTCCTCTGTCGTTTCTATGTTGCTTGTTTGTAAAAAAAAGGCAGTGTTTTTGTCTCCGAATTTTAGCCAATTAACTCGTGCTCATTGTTCCCAGCAAAGCTCATCCTTTTCAATCTCAAAATTGAGTTGAATTTTTGTATCAATGAGATCCGCCAAAGTTTCACCATTTCTCTTAGCTTCTAGAAATTTAACCAATTTTGAAGTTAACACATTTTCTTCTCTTTTCTGCTATATCGGATCTGATTAGCCCATCTCCTCAAACCTCTATTAACACTTTCGAACTTATTCAATAAATCTCTTCAGAATTTTCCCAGAATAAATGACTCTTCCAAAACCCACCATGCTTCAAATTGGAAACTTCTATGAATTCGCTCATGAACCTCCTTTTTTGTAATAATAAATAATGGACAAGGATCTGAAAATGAATGAAGAAGATGCTGAAGTCGAAACTCAAGAAATAGAAAGAACCAATCAGCAGTTGCAACTCCTCTATCTAAGTGCTCTTGAATATTTTTTTCTGGCAAATTCCCAATTTCCCAAGTAAACCAATTTCCAGTAAATCTCATATCCATCAGATTGCATTCCTCCAACACCTTACGAAAAGCTTTCATTCGCCCCTCCTCTCGCGGTAAACCTCCCTTTTTTTCAAAGCCAGACAAGATTTCATTAAAGTCTCCACAAACCATCCATGGGAGCTCCCCAACATTCCCTAATTGTCTTAATAGATTTCACGCTTCATCTCTATCTTGGGAATAAGGAGACCCATAAAAACCAATAAACCTCCATTTGTTTCTTTCATCCACATCTTCTATTATCACATCAATATTTTGTTTCGAAATAATTTGAAGCATTACATCATTATCGCCACGCCAACCCAAACATAATCCACTTCTAGATCCATCTGAATCAACATCGATTCCATTGAAAAAACCACAACTTCTTCGAACACATTCCATCTAACTCATACTAATTTTTGGCTCCATAAAGAAGACTATTTGGGGATTATACAACTTCAACAAGTGCCGAAGTCTACGAATTAACCGTTGGTTCCCCAAACCACGGACATTCCAACTTAAGATTTTCATTGCGCCCGGTCGGCTTGCCTCTTAGCAGCCATGGATGATAAATGATTAATTTCCACCATTCTCCTATTCCTTACCACCAAAGTATTAATCTCTTTCTTGACTGGTAAATCTCAATCTCCCCCTACTTGTCTTTTAATCCTCCTCTCCAATTAACACACCATCTTCTAGATCATGTTCCATTGAGGTATGAAACTGGCCCACATATGAATTTCCACCCCCTTCTAAATTAATCCCCAGTATTGGATCTATATTATTCATATTCCCCATATTTTTTCCTAAAACCCTCAAGCTATTTCCTAATATTGACTTCCCTCCCGATTACCACCCCATTCTCCCTCTCCTTCTTCCCGGAGCCAAACGCTAGTCATTGCTAAAGCTCAGCGAAATTGTGCTCTTAATGATAAATCCCATCCCATTTAAGCAATTTCCACTCCTAAAGCCATTTTCACTTCATAAAAGGAGTCACTATGGCCCAAACGACCACAATAAAAATAGAATAGTGATAATCGTTCATATTTATGAGCAATTCCCATAAAACATAATATGTTTCTTCCTCTTCAAGTGACGCTGTTTATCAATTTGGGCTCTCATCCTCATAAAATTTTTGTTTTCTTTTCCTAGATTTGAGCCATCACACTCTATGAAAGTACCTATAAAATTACCCAGTTGCATCGCCAAATTTTCAGAGAAAAAACCAACCGGGATATCATGAATCTGTACCCAAAAAGGTGTATAAATTAATGGGATTTTTGATGGATCCTTCCTCCATTGTAACTTAAAAGTCCATGGTGAACCCTTTAAGACCCTCTCCATATCCATAACATGTATCCATAACATGAAAAAATTGAAACAAATACCTTTTTTCCCCCAGATCTCGGATTTGAACCCCCCAAACAAGATGCCATAGATTTTCCATGGTACTCTTCATTGCTGGAAAAAGAATGATACTAGCTGTTAAGAAACAACCTACAAGTCGAAAAGCCCCCACCTCTCTTTCTAAACTTTGCTCGCTTTGTACTTGCAGAACTGCATCTTCCTCCTCGTTAATCATAAGTCCAGCAAATTATGCTTCCATAACAATGTTTAGAACTCAATCGTATGATTCAATTGATCAAAAGAGTGAAAGAAATTTTGAAGATCTTTCCGCTGTCGAGCAAACAAAAGACCAAAAAATAAAAAACCTAAAACTACTAGAGAGAGCGGACAGAAACGTGCTAGGGTAGCAGACTCCTATTATGCAAGTAAGTTTTAGAATTTGATACATATTCATCTTTTTCATTTGTTTATCTTCTAACCAAGTAATCCACTTTTTAACATAGTGAGTACAAACAAGTTTTGAGATCTCGTTCACGCTCACGAAGATTACAATATCGAAAGATTCATAAGTTATTCACAGAATCATTTCATGAATGTTTAGGGCCAACGGTATGCAACTGAAGCTTTCATTGAAAAATAATAATGTTTTCATATAACATTTATAATTAATCAATTTACTTTCAATTCAATAGTTTTGGAGTGGAAAGGATGTCAATGACGAAGTTAAATGGCTTTCCTAGGGTCCAAATAGAGTAGTAAAAAGATACATTACGTTCCTCATTAATAGATTCAAGTTTCATACAAAATCTCGCGAAAGATTGAAGAGGACTCAAAAATTGTGGAATAATTGTTAATTCTTCAATTACAAGTTATGCTAGTGCTAGGGACAGTAATCCTATTGAGGGAAATGTGGAGTATTGCGGACTTCTTACGAACATTATTGAGTTGGATTACTATGGAAAACAGAAGGTTGTCTTATTTTAATGTGATTCGGCTATTGTTAATACTGCTCGCGAAATTAAAAAAGATCAATTTGGTTTTACAATGGTGAACTTCTCTCGATTAATTCACACTGGACAACAATTGATAGATGAGCCGTATGTATTTTCTTCTCAAGTCAAAAAAGTTTTTTACTCGAAAAGATCCAACTAATGAGGATTGGTACGTTGTATTCCGTAACACCCCTAGAGAATTGTTTGACATGGGCAATAGAAGTAGAGATGACATCGATAAAAGATAAGAAACTTTGCCTTTTCTAGAACAAAACTTAAATAAAACTATCCCTAGTACTAATTCACAATTTCAATGGGTTCACCAAGATGTGGATGAAGATATTTACGAATCATGATATAGTAAGATTTTACGATTTTTAATTATATGTAATATTATAACTTAAATATTGATCTTGTTAAATATTTCAACTATTTTATATGTATTATTATTGTTGTAATTAGTTACTAATATTTCAACTATTTTATGTGTATTGCAGATAAAATGCCTAGAAGAAGATTGCGAGTTCTAAGTATTATTCAAAACCCTCTAAATTCAGAAGAAACACATAGTGAACAACAGACTGCTATTGGATCTTCGAATGTTCCGAATACAACTGACGAACCTGCAGAAATTCAAAGTAATGTTAACTTTAATTTACATGTATGTTGACTTTTATTATTGATTTTTGTTTCAAAATCTTATATTATCATATACCATTTTTTTAGCTGAAAGTGGTAGGAGGTGCAAAACTCGAGGACGTACGCTATTAAAAGATTTATACGATCTAAATTCTGTCGAGAGTGTCAAAGTAGCTAGAAACAATCATGGTCAGCCTATTGGATCAAAAGCTCGACTTTTAGCAGGATACTTAGGATTATAGCACGAAATGCCAATCTGTTGCCAATCAACTATGAGTCATGGCATCATATGCCTGATAGTAACAAAAATCAATCTCTCAATAATATTAAGGTAATAACGTGAATGTAATTTATAATACTTTGGTTTAAGTTTCATTTATATTTACTTTCTAAACTTGTGTTATTTGCAGGAGAGATTTGCTTTAGAGGTCTCAGATAATCATTGAAGAAGGCATTAGGAAAGAAATGGAGAGACCATAAAAGTACTTTAAAGAAAGAATATTTTAAGAAAAATATAAGCTTCGAAGAGAAATTGCGAAATGTCCCGCCGAGAATGCTAAGGTACCAATGGGAAGATGCAGTTAGATTTTGGAATTCAAAGAAAAGAGAGGTATTACGTACTTCCAAACTCTTATAATTATTTCAATTTATTGTATTTACTATATACGTAATAATAATTTCATAATGTAGGATCGTGAGCGAGTTGGAACTACAAGTAGGCAAAAACAAAAATTCACGCACACAGCTGGGTCGAAAAGTTTTGCTTGTGTAGCTGATGACGAGGTATTTTGAATTTATTAATTGTGTCAAATATTAATTACTTTCTACTAAATAATATTTTTCCTACTATATTGTAGGAACTGTCATTTGGTCAAAAAGTTAGACGCCTTCAGCTTTTTGACATTACGCATAGAAAGAAAGATGGATCTCCTATGACTACTGAAGCTACAGAAATTAGTCGTTTGTAATACAAATAATGTCAAGTTATGTTGCATTTGTTTGATTATATATTTTGCTTCTAACTCCTTGATTGATTTATTAAGAGAAACTAAAGGATAAAAGGGCAGAGTATGAAGCGATCGCTTCAAGTGATAGTTCTATTAATCTCGACGACATTGATAACTGAATTATTACTGAAGTTTTGAGTCATGAAAGGTATGGTCGTGTAACACCCCCAACCCGTACCCCTAGCTGAAACCAGGTTACAAAGCATTACTGGAGTTTACAGATCAAACAGACAGAAATTTCAAACATTTCATATCATCAAAACAAGTCATCAAAGCATCATTTTAATCCAAATTATAAACATACCAAATCCAAATCAATTTGCCTAGTTCATGAGTACTTAAACATGAAATTAAATTCACATGCACCTATCTAGATTTAGTTCAATTTACCATGCCATAATATGGCTTCAAAAACAAACACATATTTATATGTATAAACCCAACCAAAATTAAACTTATAACCTCATTTACAATCAAACCACAAAATAACTATTATTTAGACACCTAGGTATATGCCGACACAAAGGATAAACATCACCACATTTGAGTTCGGAATCGTTGTTGGATGCTAAATCGACAATCAAAATTAAGTACCTAACCTGCGCACGGAAAACAAAACTGTACACTGAGTATAAACTCAGTGGTATTTCTATAATCTGAATATTTAAAGATAAGAAATTACAAATATACAATTTAAATATAAACACATATTAATATTTAATTATTACAATAATCATATCATATTTCATTTGTTTCACAAATATCTCAATTCTCATACTTGCTATATAAATAGCTTTTCATAATTTATTTCACATTTCATTATGCAATTGCAATATCCATTCCATAGTCATTTCATGAGTATATAACTCATATATTCCATATATTTGCAACATATTTCACATTCTATTCTTAATTCACTATTTCACTTCTATTTGTCATACTACTCCATTTCAATATCAATTATAAAACTTTATTATTTATTTACCCCTATTAACACGACTCGGACTCGGACGGATACACGGATCCAACCAAAACACATCAGTTTGGCACACAGTGCCTCATCGAATAATTTGAAGTAATAATATGACACCCAATGTGTCATCGGCTAAACCGAAGTAAATTGGCACCCAGTGCCTCATTGAATTAGTCCGAAGTTGTAAATTGACACCCAGTGTCTCATCGACTCGAAGTCGAAGAAATCCCTAAGCTCTTCCAATCCTATGGCATGCCATCTATATCCGACTCAGCCCGATACAGTTAATAGGGTTTAATTTCACTTTCCATTAATAATATTCAATATCATATTTGCACAATAGTACATTTACACATATATATATATTCCAATTCAATTCAATCAATATAAATTCAATAATTTCATCATATACCAAATCAATCTATTTCAATTGCAAAACACAAGTATTCTCACCTCAACACTTACCATATACATTAAATAAAAATTACAACAATTAATAACTAGCTTCAGATTATAGAAATACAAATCGGAAATTCCGAACTATTCCTCGTCGACTTTATCTTCCCCTTTTTAGCCGAGGGTTCTGATACGATGTTAGCTACGGAATTAAAACAATTAAAATTTATCAATACAATACAATTTAAATTTCATATTGAATATTTCAACTTTTTACTCAACATTTGTCTAAATTCCAATTTAGTCCCTAAATTGAGACTAATTTTATTCTTCACATTTAATTCTTTATTTTCATGCGAATTCCACTTTAGACTAAATTCAACCCCCTATTTTCATATAAATTTCTAAATTTTGAATTTTTCACAATTTAGTCCCTATTACACAAAATTTACTATTTGTTCTACAATTTAATCCTTTTTCATTTCTAGCTTAAAAATCTATCAATTTAGTCCCTAATACTAAAATTATTCAACATTAACAACACCTAAAAACTCAATGATTTCTAAAATTTTTACAGGGGTTGGGTAGTATTTAATACCGAGATTTCAGAAACATAAAAATTATAAGAAAATGAGACTAAATTAACTAATCAATTCAACTTGGAAACATTTAAAGCCCTTAGCAGTTGGTCTCCTTCTTTCTTCCTTTTCTTTCCTTTTCTTTCTGTGTTTTGTGTTGGCTTTCTTTTTCTTTTCTTTTTTTTTCTATTTCTTTTATTACTTATTTATTTTATTATTATAATATAATATATATATACACACTTACATATTAAGTAAATATATTTTATACAATATATATTATATTACAACTTATGCGGCCTCAACTAAAGGCAATGGCATAATTGCTTCTTTAGTCCCTTTAATTTTTCTTTAATCTATAATTCAACTTTCACCTTATATGCAATTTAGTCATTATATATAATTACTTTTAATTCAAGCAAATTCACTTAACTGAAACCTAATTAACTACACAACTAACTTCATAAATATTTATTAAAAATATTTACAAGTCTGATTTACAAGAATGGAATCTCAGGAATGCACTTTTTTTTAATTTGGTCCTTTTTAATTAATTAACTATCGAAACGTTAAAATTTCTTAACGAAACTTTAATACAACCTTAATGACACTCCATAAATATTTATAAAAATATTTACGGCTCAGTTTATAAAAAATAAGGCCCTGATACCTCATTTTTTAAAACCACTTGAACTTAATAAATGACTTATATAACATAAATTATCAAATCAAAAACATTTTTAAAAATCACATTGTCTCGTAAATATTAAATAATAATATTTACGAACTTACTTGTCGAATTTGGTGGTCCCGAACCCACTGTTTTCGACACCACTGAAAAACGGGCTGTTACAGGTCGGGTTCAATTTCAAGGATCTTTTGTTAACCCAACCCAATATATTGGATCCAGGACGCAGCAATACATGCCTTCTAGGAATTAGGCTCAAGCTGAAGTTCAAAGGTTAAAAGACCAGATGGCTCAGATGCAAGCGAGCACAGTTGAGCAAATTGCTCAACTTAAAGCGGAGGTAGCATCGAGAGAAGTAGAGGCTCAAAGAAAATATGATGAACTCCAGCTACAACTTAAGGTGGAGGCAACAGCGAGGGAAGCGGAGGCAACAAGAAAATATGACAAACTCTAACTACAATTTCATAATTTGATGAAGATGTTTCAGCAGTTGTAGAATTCACCATCTTAGACTTTTGTTTTCTTATTGTGAGAATATTTTAACAATATAACTTTTGAACATAATATATTTTGTTATTTTATTTATTAATTTAGATCATATACCTATTTCTTTCGTGATAGTATCATTTAGATATGAAGTTTTTGGTTGGATTTGATGTTACACGAATTTATGTTGACAATTCGGATTCTATATGAATTAAAATGGTTTGGTAAAATCTGCTAAAATTAGTGGCGTTTTCTCACAAACGCCGCCAAAGAACATGACCTTTAGCTGCGCTTTTACTAAAAACGCCACTAAAGATCATGTTCTTTAGCGGCGTTTTTATGAGAAGCGCCAGTAAATGTCATATTCTATAGCGGCGTTATCTATAGCGGCATTTTTTGCAGCACTTATCAAAACGCTGCAAATTATTTTAGCAGCGCTTATATGCCAAAAAAACGACGCTAAAAACTTGTTTTACTAGTATTAAGATGTGAACTATTGAGAATATGTATATTTAATTTTATATTGAATTTGTGAAATTCTAGTTTGCATAATTTTCCATTGAAAAATGATTGGGAAAGTTAATAATGGAGGGACCCGATTCCAGAAATAACATAATTTGTAAGACTTACTTTGCAAAAATATTCTAAGGCCAAAGAGCTAAAGGATAAATTGAGAAAATTAAATAAATAACATAAAATGATTAGTTTGTGCAAAGAGAAATCATAATGAATGACAATAAAGAAATCATTGTCAACTCTCACCTGAGATCTAATCTTTTTTTAATTAAAACAAAAACACCCTACTAATTACATACATGCTTCTTGTTTTGGAATCTTATGCCATGAATTTTTAAAATTAAATATTAGCAACATTGAAAAAAAAAACCCTGATTTATTATTTAAGATAAATTATGTTCTTTTTTTCTTTTTAATTTTATCTGGGATGCTAATGTGTTCTTATTGATTGTTGTATAAAGTTATCTTTAACCTATAAAGCACACCAATAATGTAGGATAAAGAGAAGAAATTTCCCAAAAATATTATTAAAAAATTTCAGCAAGATTAAGGGAGGGAGAGAACTAAGATTATAAATAAATTTCATAATGCTTATGCAGACAATGTTGCACATTATCACAATTCTAAACCAAGTACTAATTTAGTTAAACTTGTAACTATAATTAATTAGTGAACCAGATTAACAAGTTCCTGGAGAATACAACCCTAGAAAATGTACCCTCCATAGTACACGTTGCTTGCATCCCCTCCAAAAGAATTATTATAAGCTGTATCTGCTTGGCTTTGCATGGCGATCTTGTTGCAGCAATTACCAGGCTGGTGGTGGTCATCATCTAGGTTCCACAATCCACTCCATAACCCTTCATCTACCAGATACTGATCTATCCAAGAAGCAGCATTAGCAGGCTCTTGAGACATCATAGCCAAGCACTGATCCTCTGAACTAGGGTACATGAAAACCATCTGCTGTTTCCCTTCTGATTGATGATTACTGATCTCTACTGCTTCACTATTTACTTTGCCATCTTCACCTTCATCTTTATCTGGTTTTTCCTGCTGCTGCTGTTGTTTTAGCTTCAGAATTTCAGCTTTTCTTTTTTGTTGCTTCAGAGTTGATTTTTCCTTCTTCTTATAATGGGTTCTCCAATAGTTCTTGATCTCATTATCTGTTCTCCCCGGCAAGTACCTAGCAATTGTGGACCATCTGTTTTTTTATTTTTTTCACATACAAATTAAACATCAAAATCATTATAAATTTTTGGAAAGTACACATCAAATGAAGGAAAATTAGAGAAGAAATAAAAAGCAGCATTGTTTACTTGTTACCCCAAAGTGCATGCAATTCAATAATGATGCCTTCCTCTTGAGGTGATATTTGACCTCTTTTAAGACCTGGCCTTAGATAATTCACCCACCTAAGCCTGCAACTCTTCCCACTCCTATTTAAACCTTTAAAGAAAGCAAAAAGTAATCCCATAATCTTCATTTAATTTAGTTAAGGAAATGATATATATATATATATATATATATAGTAAGTAAAATATACCTGAAGACCTAGCTACTGAACTCCATCTTCCTTCTCCATGCATGTTAACATATTCAGTAAGCAGCTTATCTTCTTGAGGAGTCCAAGGACCTTTCCTCAACCCTATTTTTGGAGCTTCCCAACCCATCATTCCAAAAATTATTACAACTGCTTTCACTTCATAAAATTTGTTGTCTCCAACTTATATGACACAAAGTTCATGGCTTAACCCTCTTTTATATATCTCCGCAATCATGTCAATTCCATGCTTTCTTTATTTTTATTTTTTTAATACATTGATGATCTCATTAGGAAGACAAGATCTTTGAATCAAATTTTAGCTTGAATTCTTTCCTTTTTGTGATCATTGATATCCTCTCAAATTAACCCAAGTGTTAAACGTCTAGGTGCTTACCAGCTCAGTCCTCCTTTCAATCAATTAGAGATCAACAGGTGTTGGGTTTAAACACAACCGTGATTGCTTAACACAATCTTAAACTACATTGTCTTGTCATAATAACAAGATAGACATCATTTGACTCTTTAAGACAGAACAAAACAAGTCGACCGGTAATTACTCTAGAAACCAGGGTTTAATTCAGATAATCCCATTCCATAATTTCTAAAAGAAATCCAACTATTTAACATTGAGGGAATAAGATTTAAGAAATAATGACTCGAATGAGTAGGAAAAGCTAGTGGGTTGTTGATGTTTTCCTTGAAAACGGCTTATGATCCAATCTCTATGGAACACTTGTTGGCATAAACAATTCTTAAATGCATGCTTTAGACATTGTTTATTAGTAAAGAAGGTTCTAGGATGCCATTTAAGGTAATGGAGCATTTAAATATATGATAAGAGGGAAGATTTTTGATGAGTCATGCATGCTACATCTGGCCTTTTACACCTTTACGCCGTATGTGTATATATATATATATATAGCATATTTGGAATGTTAGGGAATTATTTTTTTTGGTTAATTTTTTAATGAACGACAATGCCTACATATAGGGATTGATGTGTACCATTGAAACTATTCATTAATATTATATAAAAAAACAATGAGGGTATCAAAAGATATAGTGATCAATGTACTCATCAAGATCTTACTTGTAAAAGTAGTACTAAGATCAATAAGTAGTGAGAAATGCTTGATTTGGTAGTGATGAAATAGATATGGACAAAAGGAAAAAAGTAGTGTTTTATTTTTTTTTTTTCTTTTCTTTGAGTTCCCCCTTCAAATTATTATTGTCCAGCTTAAATGCGGTTAGAAAAGTGAGAGGTTGTTAGTAAAAATATAGGTTTGAAAAATAAATTTAGATATAAAAAGATAGGGCCCATTTCTAAATCAAATAGGCCACGGGTAAGCTTTTTTTTTTTGTCTAGGCCCGATCCGGCCGAAATTTATAGAAAAAATAATGTTGTTGTTATTATTATTATTGTTATTGTTATTGTTATTATTTTTTTACAGTTTTTTCATTGTTTTGCTATCATTTCGCTATTTTATTGTTGTTATTATTTGGATATTATATAACTCTTGTTTTATTATTAATTTTGCTACTATTCTGAAGGTATTTACTTGCTAAATTGTATTTATCTTAGTATTATTTAAGTATATATATTTTTATTTTTTTTCCATTTGTTAGGAAACATTTATTTTAATTTTTTAGTACATTTGATGTATTATATTTTTAAATTCTATTATTATATAAAAAATTTAATACAAGTAGAGTGGATCATACTTAAGTTTTAACATTTTTTATTTAAACTAGACCTAAATAAAATTTTAAATCTTTTTTTCAAACCAAACCCTAAAAACGAAGTTAAATTTTTTACTTCGTCGCACGACCTCACCCATCCACAACTTTAGATAGGCAAATGATTTATTATTTGCTCACTCTTTTACTTTGCTTTTTAAGTGGTTCAAATCTATTGTTAATATTAACTTCGTGAAATTCTTCTTGAAGTCTCAATATGTGTAATGATTATGTTAGTGTGCATATTTATATGTTTTGGGTAGAAAAATGGGAATTCTATAGATACTCATTTTAGTAATTATGTTTTTTCAGGTAAACTATAAAAATAGTAAATAAATTATTGCTTTTGTTTTATTTTGGTTATTGAATTATTAATTTTTATTTAATTATTAAATTTTTTGAAATTAAATATTCTAATATTTTTAATTGGTCTAATAAAATATTTAGCCCTCCAATATTTACACATTATCAATTTGATCCTAAATATAATATATTCAACAAAATTAACCCTCAGTGTTTACAAAATTTGTCATTTTAGTTCAAATACTAAAAAAATTCAATAAATTAATTTTTGGTCCTTTACAAAAATTATTAATTCATGCTTCTTAACTTAGAAATCTTAGCTTTATGTTTCAAAATTTTATAATTTTATCCTACTCCAATATAAAATTTCTACGATCATCTTTGGTATAAACTGTTTTTACACACCTTGTGTACCAACTCAACACACGGAAAAGGAAAAAAGGAATGAAAAGAACAACATATAGTAATGATATTTAAAACATTACAATTGATGAAGCAAAGTTGATTACAAATATCTAGCAAAGGTAGCAACAACCAACCAACTTATAATAAAAAAGAATCATCGAACAACAAAATTCCATAGCAGAAATTAGGAAAAAAAAAAAAAAAAAAAAAAAAAAGAGCTCAAGTTGTCATCTCCAACTTCAAAACAGAAGATAAATTAATGGGGAATGGATTGTTTAGTTATAGATAAAGTTATGTGAATTTGTTAGAATTAGAACTAAATTAATGACTAATTTTGTAAATATTGAGGGTTAATTTTATTAAATATTTTATATTTAAAATCAAATTGATATAATATATAAATATTGGATGGATAAATTTATTATTAAACCAATAAAAAAAACTTAAATCAACTTTGAGTGACTATAATATTTTATTTCAAAAAATTTAATAACTAAAACGAAAATATAACATAATAACTAATTTTATAGTTTATCCTTTTACGGTGTAATAGATGTTGCAATAATGCTAGAATTTGGAGCTAATTTTTGGAATGGACATATAGTAGACATTTGACTGAGGCATAGGAAGCGACCTGGTTGGCGAGTGACGTAAGCATGAGAAAAAGGTGAAAATTTGTGGACCAAGTTGATAATTATGGTGGTTATTTTAAAATAAACAATTTTTTTATTTAATTATTTGAAAAATTCAATCGATTAAATCTTAATATTATTGTCAATACAAGAGGATATAAGTCTGAGTGCACTAAAGTACATTACCCTTTAATTTATGAGTTGAGAGGGGTTATGAGTAGTTTTAAACATTGTATTAAAAAAGAGAAGATATGATCAGAACTTATAATAAAATTATTTAAAAAAACACTTAGAAAATCTGAAATTATTTCGTATTACTTTTATCATTTTAGAAAGAAAGTTTGGGATAAAACTCCTTTTTAATAAATGGGAGAATTCCGATATCTCTTGCATGGCAAGATTTTGGAATTTTTTCGGAAATTACAAAATTATGAGTAGTTAATTTTTATTATTTTAGTCAATGATAGATATACGTTCAGTTTAATTAGCTAAAATAAAAATTTAAGTCAGATGGCTAATGATAAATTGTATTATTTAAAGTTAATTAAATTATAAAAAAAGTGTTTTAAACTGACAAAACTAGTTTTTATGATTTAATTAACTTTAAATTGTCATTATAAATATTTTTATGGTTAATATTAATTTAATCTAAATTATTAATAATTTTTTTATCTAATCTAAAATTTTTGAAATGAGCAATTTTTAATGAGATTTTAGATTTTTTTTTTTTTTGGGTAAATAGAACAATGAATTACATAGAGTAGATCATAGACAAATTATCAAAAGTGAAATCTTCCTTCAATATCTCTTTCTCCAAAGGGGGTTCCTCAAACATGTGCAAAGTTTCATCCCTCATCAAAGCCATTTTTGCCAAAGCATCTGCTACCCGATTAGACTCTCTTGGAACATAATTCAAGGACAACTTCTCTTCAAAGTCTAGAATTTGTTGAATCTTCCTTATTAGAGAGCTTTTTGGACCATCAAACTTGCTTTCGCAGATAGAGATAACATTTTCAAGGTTATCAGACTGAATAATGACCTCAGCATAACCTTGTTTCTGAAAGAGAAGTAGACCATCCAATATTCCCCACAACTCAGCAACCGCTACTGAACATTTCCCCAAAAAATGATTATATCCTAAGATCCACTTTCCTTTGCCATCATGTATTAGTCCACCTGCAGTAGAGAAACCAGACACAGAGTGAACAGCACTATCAGTATTAAGGTAAAACCACATACTTGAATTCTGTTGAACGGATGTCTGTTTTGGGCGAAAATCCAACACTGCATTATGGATAGAGAAAAAATGCTTCTCCCAACTATAAGAGGCCCTGACAATATCCTTAGGACTTATAAAATTCCCTTGAAAAATGATTGAATTTCGATTCTTCCAAATGCGGCAAAGAAGTATCCCAAAGAGCCATGTCTAAGTGGAGTCACCTGTATTAATGGTAGAATAAGATTGCAGATTCGAGAATAACCACTCCAAAATATTACCAGTGAAGAAGCTTCCAAAATGATTAGAAGGGATGATTTGTTTCCAAATTTCCTTCGCAAAAGAACAATCCCAAAGAGTATGGAGAATATCCTCTGTTAAATGGCCAAAAAGATGACACGAAGCGTCCTATGCAATACCACTTCTAGCCCTTTTAGAATTGGTTAAAAGTCGTTGCTTAAGAACTAACTAGATAAACTGTTTAACGCGTTGGGGCCCTGGAATTTTCCATACAATACTCCAGTTCACATCCTTTAGATACCAAGACTTCTCCTTAAGCATATAGTAAGCACTCTTCACAAAAAAGACACCAGTCGTCGCTCTAGGCCAAGAAAGAATATCTGGCCCTGTTAAGTCTAAAGGAGGAGAAATGATAATGATTCAACTGGCCACTTTTTCTGGCAGCCACAATCTGAAGAGATCAAGGTTCCAATCGCCATTATCCAAAACCATCTCATTAACTTTAATTTGAGGAACAATATTGCCTTGACCCAGCACATACTGATTGAGGGGACCCACATTGGGAACCCAACTATCCTCCCAACAATGAACAGACCTCCCATTACCAATAGACCAGATCATATTGCTGCGCAACAAAGGCCAAGCTTTGGCAACTACTTTCCACATATAGGAGCACTTATTCCTCATAATAGAATCCGACAAACACTTATGGAAGCCATACTCAGCTCTAAGGACCTGAACTCATAAAGCTTCAGTCTTAGTAATAAGGCTATAACCAATTTTCATCATGAAAGCTTTGTTTTAATCCCCCAAACGCCGAAATCCAAGACCTTCATGTACTTAGGCTGGCAAATATTATTCCACCCCACCAAATCCAATTTCTTTTTCCCTTCCGCAGCCCTCAAAATGAACTGTCTTGCTAATTATTCAATAGAGTCGCAGATCCTCTTAGGGACTAGAGTTGACTGCATGAGATAACTCAGAATAGTCAACAGAACTAATTATGCTAAGGTAACACTTCCAGAAAAATAGAGTCTCTTAGCATCTCAACTAGATAGCCGACTGCGAACTCTTTCCACCAAAAAATTAAGAATGCTATTAGTAACCCTTTGGTGAAAGAGTGGAACCCGAGATAGTGACCTAAATCATTAACTTCTTGAAAGCCAAGCATGTCATTGATCTCACTCCTTAATGATTCGTTAACACCCGTGGAGAAGAAAACATTCGTTTTCCTGACATTGACCTTGTGACCTGATTATTTACAAAAATTACTCAAAAAATTCTTAAGGAGGCCACTATGAGTCAAATAAGCTCGACTAAAGATCACCAAATCATCTGCAAAGAACAAATGTGAGATATTCGGTCCTGTGCATAATAGTCGAATGGGGCTCCACTCTCCTGAAGAGATACACGTGTGGAATCTATGGCCCAACCATTCCATACAAAGAATAAAAAGGTATGGTGACAAAGGACATCCTTGTCGAATACCTCTAATTGGTCTAAACTTTTGTGTTTGTGCACCATTCCATAAAACTTGCATAGAGGATGACGAAATAGCATTCATAATAACCCTAACCAAGTGAGAAGGAATACTTGCTGCATTGAGAGAAGCTTCTATGAAGTCCCATCTGACTCTACCGTAAGCCTTTTCTAAATCGATCTTGATTGCCATCCACTAGAGCTTCTTCTTGGATCTCATTGAATGTAACACTTCCTGGGCAATAATGACATTATCGATAATGCTTCTCCTTACAATGAAGCCTGCTTGTTCTTGACCTATGATCTTCGGGAAGATAGTCTTAAATCTATTTGTAATGACCTTCATGACCAGCTTGTACAACACACAGTAGATACTAATAGGTTGGAACTACGAGAAATTTTTTGGGTTCAAAATTTTAGGAATTAACATAATAAGTTGTTATTGAACTCTGAATCAATGGTTCCTCCCTCGAAAACCTTTTTCACCCACTCACAAATAACTCTCCCTATATTATCCCATTGGTTTTGAAAGAAAGCAGCTTGAAAACTATCGCTACCTGGGGCTTTCAAGGGCTCTATATCAAAAAAGGCAATCCTAATTTCCTCATTCGTAACACTTCTCCCAAGAAAATCAACATATTCGGGACTAAGGCTTGGAAAAACATTAGGAGGTAGAAACCCTAACGGACCTGGATTCTTTCCATAGAGATTTTGGAAAAAGTTAACTTCTTCTGTCTTAAGAACCTCAAGATCAAAAATCCAATTCCAATCAGCATTATACAACGCAGTGATTTTATTGAAGTTCCTTCTCTAAACCATGCGCCTGTGAAAGTAGCTAGTGTTACGATATCCCAATTTTAGCCACTCACACCTTGATTTTTACTTCAGAGTATCTTCTCATGGTGAACAATATTTTCAAGCTCATCACAAACGATCACTTCTGGTTGAAAAAGATAATTAGATCCCGAGAGATCTAAGGCATGTTGTATCTTAGAAAGCTTGTGCATTAATTGCCTCTTTCATTGATTTATATGACCATAAACACATTTGTTCCACCTTTTGAGCTTATCCGTAAATTCAACAATTGCACTTGTCATATTACCATTGAAGCTCCAATTATTCTTAACAAAATCAGAGAAATTCTGATGATGCAGCCAGCCAGTTAAAAACTGGAAGGGATGATTAGGAGCACAACTAACATCATAGCAAAAATTCAAAAGAAATGGGCGATGATAAGATTTAATTCTGGGAAGATGGGTAATCAAACAGTTGGGAAAGGATTCCATCCAAGCATCATTTTCCCACAGCCCTATCTAGTCTTTCAGAAAGATTACCATGATGCCACGTGAACGGAGGACCCAGAAAACCTAGGTCATGCAAATGAGCTTTATCTATAAATTCACCAAAAGAATGGCATCTGTGACCTTTGACATGACCACCTTTTTTATCTTCTGAAGAGAGGATGGCGTTAAAATCTCCAATGGCCATCCAAGGATCATATTCACGTGGGACAGAGCGACTTAAATCATTCTACAAAATTTTTTATTTATGTTTGTCAGGGCTCTCATATACAAAAGCAACAAAGATCGAATGAAAATGAAAATTTGAGCAAATACGAGCCAAGATGAATTGATGATGATTACCAACCACCTCCAAATCAATCGAGTTTTTCCAGCCTATCCAGATAACAGCTAGAAAATCCTACTGCTTCCACCCGATGAGACTTATCCCAGCCTAATGAGACTTATCCCAGCCTAACTTAGCAATTATTGTGTCAGCTTTAACCCCACTTATTCTTGGCTCAAGAAGGCTAATTATATCAGGCTTATGCTGATTGTTATACTCACAGAAAGCTCGCAAAAATTTATCAGACGCACACCCCTACACATTCCAAGATAAAATAGACAAATTCATAGTAAAAAATTAAAAAGAAAGAAAATAGCTTATAAAAAATTAAAAAGAAAGAAAGAGCTTATCTTAATGGTGACCGGTAGAAGAAAACTCCTCTCGCTCTCATTTTTTTCGCGATAAATCCTTAGCAGAATTTTCATCAATTTTAGACACAATAAGCTATGCTGCCCTCTTCATAGAATTAGCACTCAGATGTTTTCAGAGTTCTTGAAAACGATTACCCGGTTCCTTTAAGGTTTTATTAGGTTTCCAACCTCCTTTAGAACCAGTTACTTTAGCATTTGCATTATGTCCCTTTAGGACCTCTCTAGGCAATTTAATTTCAATCGAACAACCACTACCCCTTATCTTCTCCTAACAGGCTCCAGAATGCTGCTATTTTTTAACACAATTGCCGAATGGTTTTTTGCCTCCAACACTCCTTCCTTCACCGCCACATTAACAAACGAACTCTCCTCAAATGTAGGATCAAAGTGCACTACATGTTCCGCTTACTTTTGGAATAAATTAGGAGGATCTACCTTCACTTGGTCTGTGTAAACACTAAATTTTGTCCGGCCCAACTATGTGTTTAATTGTCAATTTTTTTTAAAAAATAATAAAAAATATTTAAAAAAATAAAAACTAAAAATTATATTTTGACCCCTAAACTTTCTTCAAATTAGATTTTAACCCTTAAACTTTCCAAAATTATATTTTAACCTCTCATCTTTCTCAAAATTACACTTCAAACTCACTGTTTGTTTGTGTTTGCAATTCAAATCCTTACATACAAAATCTCCAAAAATCATGCGATTTCATGCACCCACCCCCGATTTTCTAGCCACCGGCTTAAGGGATGGCCTTCCTTCCCCCTAGCCACCTAATACCTGCAAAAACACACTATAAAAGAGGGAAATCAACCAAAAATCAAACCCCCAACATTCAAAAAAAACCCACGAAAAAGAAAAAAAAAAGAAAGAAAAAGAAGAGAAAAAGAAAGAAAAGAGAAGAGAGATGGAGAAGAAGAGGAGAGGGAGAGCGGGCGTCGCACCACCGGTGAGGAAGCGGCGACGGTGTCGACGGCGTCGACGGCAGCGACGGTTGGAGAAGAAGAAAAAAGAAGAAGAAGAAGAAGAAGAAGAAGGAAGAAGAAGAAGAAAAAGAAAGGAAAAAAGAAAAAGAAAAAAATAATAAATTTTTTTTTACAGTCGGGCGGACCCGACCTGTACGGCCCGACCCGACCCGCAACCCGACCCAAACCAACGACCCAGCAAAAAAAAAAAAGCCAAAAATATAAAGGGAGCAGCCAAAAAAAAAGAAAACAGCCCAAAAAAAGGTCAGCCCAACAGAAGGCCAAGCAAGCCCAAGCCCAATCCAGCAGGCCATTTTCAGCAGCCCAACCCGCGGCCCAACAGTAAAAAAAAAAAGAAGAAGAAGAAAAAGAGAAAAAAGAAAAAGCCCGGGACGTGTATCCCGTTCTTCAAGCCCGTAATTTTTGAGCTTTTCGGTAATTTCTTTTTTACCCACTTTTAATTTAATCCGTGTATTTTTGATGACATCTCGTTTTAATATAATTGATATTTTTAGCATTTTTATTTTTTAATCGTATTTTATTTTACTTTTAATTTTAATAATTTTATAAATAAGGTAAAGAATCGGTTTAACAGTTGTCATTGATTTCATTGCTATGGTGAATATCATCGGTTCGTGTTAAATACGATACGCCCTTTAAAAAAATTTAAAGAAATTTTGAGTTTTAAAATAAAATGATTATTTTTGTGGTTTTTTTTAAATTATCAAAATTTTGTTTTTAAAATGTATATAATACGATAATATGTAATTTATCAAAATTTTCGTGTTTTCAAAATTTTCGTGTTATCAAAAATTCTCGGGTTTCAAAAAATTCTAGAGTGCAAAAAATTTTCGTGTTTTGAAAATTTTCGTGTTTTCAAAAATTTCATGTTTTTAAAAATTCTGGGTTTTCAAAAAATTATTGAGTGTCAAAAATTTTCATATTTCAAAATTTTTCGTGTTTCAAAGATTTTCGTGTTTTCAAAAATTTCGTGTTTTCAAAAATTCTCGGTTTTCAAAAAATTCTCGAGTGTCAAAAATTTTCGTGTTTCAAAAATTTTGGTGTTTCAAAGATTTTTGAGTTTTCAAAAATTCCCGTATTTCAAAATTTTCGTGTTTTTCAAAAAAAAAAATCGTGTTTCAAAATTTTCCTGTTTTAAAAAAAAAATCATCGTTTTCAAAAATCTTCGTGTTTTCAAAAAATTCGTGTTTCGAAAATTTCGTATTTTTAAAATTTTCTTGTTTTCAAAAAAAAATTCCCGTGTTTCAACTAGATCACGATTAAATATTAAAATGAACTCATAATTGTAAAAATTAAGACAACACGCGCTTAACGAGATACCAATTTTGGGCGTCGCAAGGGTGCTAATACCTTCCTCGCGTGTAACTGACTCTCGAACCCTATTTTTCTCTGAAATTTTAACGTAGACCTAAGCTCGGCTTTTTTTTTTAAAATTCAAAAAAATATTTTTTCTTTAAAAGAAAAAGAGGATTTATTAGGTGTCCGATCACACCTAGGAAAAAAGATCGGTGGCGACTCCCTTTTTAATAACATCGAAACTCTGTTTTCAAATTTTTAATAATTTTCTCAATTAGCGCCCGTACTAAATTTTAGGTTGCTACAGCTGACGACTCCGCTGGGGACATTTTTTTTGAGAGTCGAGTCTGGAATTAAACGCGTGTTGTCAAAATTTTCAAAACACCTTGTTCAAATTAATATTTAGTCGTGATCCTTAAATTTATTTTTTTTTTGAAAAGTCATGCATTTGTATCATGTTATAAATATTTTTCTAACTTGTTTTATCTTTTTATTTTTCAGCTCTAAGTTTTTACGGTTTTAGTTTTAAAATAAAAACGAAAAGGTTTGTGAGTTTCTCCCTACACACCGTGCACTTGCATTTTGCATAACATGAGCTCTCTACCCGGGCTCCGTCCGCTTAAGTGGAAGTAAACGCTATGCCTTCGTGAGTTAACTCGTCCCTCCGCACAGGCTAGTGAATACTTCCGGGTTACATATGACTTATGCTTTCGTTAGTTAACTTGTCCCTCCGCATAGGCATAAGTAAATGTAATCCCTCGAATTGAGCTCGCGAGCCTATGATGGGCGATAACTGAGGCTCCGTACTAGCCTTAGTAGGCGATAGTACGGATAATTCGAGTACCTTTTTAGAACTGAAACCGTATATAGTGAATCGTATGAGCCACCCAATTAGAGCCATGCCGAAACTTTGTCCGTCGAATGGTCACCAAAATAAGTACATGGGAGAAACACTTATTACTTTTTATTTCTTTTACATTTATATTTGTTTTTGCAAGAGAATTAGGTCTGTTTAATAAAATTGGATCGGGTAGATTATCTGATGAGCATGTGGGGTAAGTTTATTTTGTAAAGTATGATGGGGTAAAAATAAAAAACAAAAAAAAACACATAGGTCGGTTTCACCAAAATGAACGATTAAATAGCTTAATTTGTTAGAGTTTCCATAGTTTTTCTCCGTTTATATTTGTTGTGATTACTAACCAAGGTTATTTGTCTTTATTTTTATTTTTCATCATGCATCATAGGCATCTTGTTAGGAAGGTGTTGATTAGAGATTGGTTGCCAAAAACGGGTTTCTGATGGAGGAGTCAATTACACAAGTAACCGAGAAAAATGTCGTGGTTCGAGACTGGTCTTTGAAAACCCAGACACTAGGGGCATCTTCACTGAAAAGTACGGGGATATAGCTCACTTGATTGCTGTCAACGCAGACGAACATTTGATTCAAGCCATGGCTCGATTCTGGGACCTAGCTTACCAATGTTTCACTTTTATTCAGGAAGATATGATCCCGACCATAGAAGAGTATGTCGCCTTGCTTCACATTGACAATGCACAATTCAACAAGATATATGTAAAAGAGCCTAAACCAATGACCTTCAAGAAAAAGCTAATGAAGTTGACAGGAATGACCAATACATGGGCTGAAAAATAGATAAAGAAAAAGAACGAAGTCAATTGTGTTCCGTGGTTTTCTCTGCGAGACTTAGTTCAAAACCATCTAGATATTGTGAAGAGAGTGGATCTGTTTGCTTTGGCCATTTACGGATTAATCATCTTCCCAAGGGTTCTCGAGCATATAGAAGTTGCGGTAGTGGATTTTTTTGAAAAGTTGAGGCAAGGAATCAACCCTGTCCCAACTATCTTAGCTGAGACTTTTAGATCTCTAAATAGTTGTAGGAGTAAAAGGGAAGGATGTTTTATCGGATGTGCACAGTTACTTAATGTTTGGATTCTCAGCCACTTCTGGAAAGTGGAGCGCACACCTTTCCACATGGTTTCAAAAACATTCGCTCCATTGGAAGCTTACCTTGGGAAAGATTGGCCAATGGATGTCACTGAACAGCACTGGGTTTCAGTTTTTCAGAACCTCCGCGCCGAAGATATAACTTGGAGAGCACCATAGATCCATCCTTCGGTTCTGTTATACAAGTGTGGAAGCTAAGATTGGGTGCCATTACTCGGATTATGGGGAGGAGTTGGATATGCTCCGTTATGGTTCAAAGGCAGTTTGCTTCACGATAGTTCATACCAGCTACCGAGGGATTGGCACAGTCTGAGTTTGCTTTTACAGGTGAAGGTTACATGAAAAAAGTCCGAGATACTACAAAGTCTTGGAAAGAAATTTACCTAATGGAGTTAGCTCTCTATGCTGATACTATCAATCAAGATTATGACATATAGAGACAACGACGAGTGAATAGTCAACAAATCTCACCGACGGATTATACTTTCCAAAATCCTTTCTCAGAAGAAATGCCGTCTGAAATGGAAATGGTAAGACATGAATTTGAACGTGAAAAGGCCAAGATGTTATGGGATATTAGTTCTCTTCAAGAGGAAAACTACCAGCTGAGAGGAAAATTCTAGAACCGAGAAAGTCCAGAAAAAAGCTGAGATCATGAGAAATGACTTAAAGGATCTTCATTTGAAAAATAAGAAATTAAGAGGCACTATGAGGAATAGTGGGCTGGGCAAATCATCAGCAGAATGGAAGGAAGAACTAAGCAACATCAAAGGTGGGATAGAATTTTGGAAAGGGAAAGTGAAGAAGGAAGAGGAAAAAGTTGCGCGTGCTATGATAGAGTTAAGGAAGAAGAATGTTGAGTACGAAACCATGTCTGCAGAATTAATGACTAGTCAGTCTGAGTGTCAAGAGCTAAGAGGAAAAATACAAGATTTTGAAAATATGCTGCAAGCTTATCAGCAACATTTGGATACTCTCCTAAAAACCTTAGAAGAAAAGAATGGTCAGCATGACAGAGACACTCGCGCCTACGAAAGAGCTCTCCAAGAAAAAAAATCTGCATCTCGACAGTTTGATAAATCAAATTCGCAAGGTGGCTGTGCAAATCGTGCAATTATCAGATGAAGCGAAGCTCTCAGTTTCCAATTCTTTCCGAGCCAAAGATCAAGCATGTCGGAATTCCTAGAACGAGTAAAAAAACAAGGCGATGTGGCTAGGAAATTTGTGTAACTGTTAAATCAGAGATGGTAAAATGTTTTGTAATGGACTCTTTTGATTAATGAAATGCCTAAGTATGGGGCTATCTTGAAATCAACACTAAATTCTTGCATATTTATTCATGACTAACATTCATTTGTCATTTATCCATTCATCCATTCATTGCATGTGCATATCACCCTAATCATTCACTGAGGCTAAAACTGTATAATCCACAGTTGTGACACCACGAATCTGGAATCACGTCATTCTTATAGGACACGTCTAAGAGCTAGAGCTATGGATGCTGAACTCAATGAAAGAATTGAAAGGATGGAAAGGATCCAAAGAGAGTTACAAGAGCAGTTGGCCAAGTCACAGTAGGAAGCAAGAGATCTGATGGTAAGATCTCGAGAAGAATCGCTCGAGCAAAAAGATCAAATGGCCAAAATGATGGAGATGATGACAGCTTTGGTCAAAGGAAAAGGACCCATGCAGAGCCCTGATATCATAGAACCCCAGTCAAGAGCTAATCAGGGTCTGTTCTATCCCCCAGGATTCAATCCACCTCATGTCCATGCAATGCAAAGAGAATATCCTCAAGGGGAACCTGTAGGCCTGGAGCAACGACCTGCACCACCTGCTCAAGAAGGGCAAGGTATATTCGTATCGAACCCCGAGGGTAATCCTACTGATCCAGTTGTTCCAGATTTAGATGATCCGGTAGAAATAGCCAGGATGAAAATGGATGATCATAATGCCTAGAACAAGTATAGGAGCCTGGAAGAAAGGCTCAAGGCGATAGAAGGTACTGAAGTCTTCTCTACATGAGTGCCAAAGAGCTCAGTTTGGTGCCCGATCTGGTTCTGCCTCCGAAATTTAAAGTGCCAGATTTCGAAAAATATGATGGAACGAGATGTCCAAAGGCGCATCTTATCATGTTTTGTCGGAAGATAACTGGTTACGTGAATGAGAATAACTTGCTAATACACTGTTTTCAAGACAGCTTGGTCGGATTGGCTCTTCGATGGTATAATCAACTCAGTAGAGAAAGGATCCGATCATGGAAAGACTTAGCATTAGCATTTTGTGAATAATACAAGCATGTATCCGACATGGTGTGTAACACCCCTTACCCGTATTCAACGCCGGAATAGGGTACGAGGCATTACCGGAATTACAAATTTATTTATCAGACATTTTATTTCATCCAGCATTTATATTTGAAACCAATAAAAATCAAACATATTTTCCCTTAAACATATTTATTTTTCTCGTCATGTCTTACTTAAATTTATTACTCGTCTCAACATACTTAATTACCTTGTATTAACATATTAAAGATAATCACATATTTACATGTCATGATAAATATCATTCACTTACCGTTTCTTCATAAACATAAAACAGTTAATTCATCATATCAACATTTCACGTACCATCAACTTACATTTCCTTATATCACATCATTAAGTTACACGAACTTACCTGGCTAAATTTGCAGAAATATCAAGATTCAGGGGCACTTTGGAAATTTTCTATTTTCATCGATTTTTCAATCGATCTTAATCTAAATTAATAATTTCATTCAATTTTGCAATTTTAAATAATATAATAATCTATTTCATGCAAATTGGTCATTTCCACATTTTTACAAAATTAATCATAAAGTTTTACTTTTATTCAATTTAGTCCCTGAGCCTAAAACATTACAAATTAGCCATGCTAGCTGAATATTCATACATATTTTCCTCCTCCTCCTCTCCATTCCACATCCTTAATGTATATAACATGCTATAAGTAACATCATCAATAATTCACTAATTACTCATATCTATATTCAAAACTGTCCATTTGAATTACAGTTACTAAATTATTTATATCTTGAGCTACAGAACTCGAAATTAAGATCCGCTAATTTTATTTGAAACTAGACTCACATATCTTCTTACTATAATTTTAAAGAATTTTTGGTGTGGCCAATTAGTACAGTTTATTAGTTAAGTTCCCCCCTGTTACACAGTCCAAAGGCTCTGACCTTTATTCACTAAAAATCAATTATCTTATAGTACGATTTTCATATAGTGTTTCTGATCATTTCTAATGAAAATAGACTCACTAAGGAATAAAACATATTAATTACAACTCATAATTATTTTTCTACAATTTTTAGTGAATTTCTAAAGTAAGAATAGGGGATCACGAAGTTATTCTAAACCAATCTTACAAAAATTTAAATATCTCAATATGTAGACTTCATTTACTTTCTCTGTTTCTTTTATATGAAAATAGATTCAACAAGCTTTAATTATATATCTCACTCAACTTCTAATTAAATTTCTACCATTTTTGGTGATTTTTCAAAGTTAGACAACTACTGCTGTCCAAAACTGCTTTAGTGTAACATGTTGATTTCTATTTTGCCCCAAATTCCACAAGTCATACAATTCAGTCCTTGCTCAATTAACCCATCAATTGAGATAATTTTCTCATTTAATACTTTTCTCTATCATTTTAAACTACTTCATAACCTTTAAAAAAATCAGAATTTTAACACTAGGCCTTAATTTCAACTCTTTCACAATTAGGTCCTAAAACCAATTTCCATCAATTTTTCTTGATAAAATCATCATATAACAAAATTAAAGCTTCAATTCAATATTTATTCATCATATTCTTCCATCACTAACCACATCAACTTTAAAAATTAGCCATAGAATAAAAACTAATGAATTAATAAGTTGGACCCAATTGTAAAAATCTAAATACATAGAAATTTCAAGGAGAAAGCAAGAATTAAACTTACATGAAGCCAGAGTATGAAAACCAGCTTAAGCCCTCTTCCATGGCTGTTTTTCAGCTGATGAAAATGAAGAGAAATGAAGAAAAACTCTAGATATTCTAATTTAATCCCCTTTTTATTTAGCTAATTTTGGCAATTTTTCCAATTTGCCCCTTTTTTTCTTTCTCTTCTCTTTTTCTTTCTTTCCTTTCCCTGCTCTCTGCTTCGTTTGGGTTTTCTGTTTCTATTCTCCTTCCTTTTGTTTTTACCTATTTATAATATAATATAATATAATATAATATAATATAATATAATATAATATAATATAAATAAATAATAATATTATTAATTTATTAAGTAATCATATATATATTTTAATCATAAAAATCTTTAATATTTTTATGTGTATGCCGCCTCAACTATAGAGAATGGCATAATTTCCTTTTTAGTCCCTTTAGCTTTTCTTTAATGTATAATTAAACTTTTACCTCTATTGCAATTTAGTCTTTTTCATTTAATTACATATCCAAACGTTAAAATTTCTCAACTAAACTTTAATAATAACTTAATGACACTCCATAAATATTTTTAGAAATATTTATGGCTCACTTTATGAATTCGAGGTCTTAATACCTCGTTTTTGGCCCAATTTTTTTAATTAATTCTTTTAGTTCACAAAATTCACTAATTTTAAAATATTTCTAAAATCACACTTAACTTATAATTATCGATTAACAAAGTTTTCTAACTTTTTTCGTCGGATTTAGTGATCTCGAATCACTGTTCCGACACTATTAAAATTGGGCTGTTACAACTCTTCCCCCCTAAAAAAAATTTCGTCCTCGAAATTTCCTTATTATTTTGATCATGAACTTCATTATTTCTATAATTCTATAGCTCCTTTGTGCACATATTTATCTAGTTTATCATTTATATCCATTCCATATCCTTTCAGTTTGCAATTTATTTTAATTCAATATTGCGAACATACTTTATAACGAAAATTACTTTCCCCCTTTTTTTTTATAAGATGCCCAATAGATTAAACAGAATACTTAGGATATATGAAACAAATATAGAAGTGCATTATTATGTACTATTAATCAGATAGCACTTGATGAGTACCAAAGTGTCATTATCAGAGAACGCGCTAGAGTCCCTTAATGGTATACCACTAATATCCTAGTAGATCTAATCTCATTTACTTGGGCAAATTACATTATGCACACATATCATTTTTCAATTCCAATTTCATTTTCAATTTATTCACAACTAAATTTAATTTCACTTTCTCATCAATATACAATTCAATATAATATTTATCCATCACTTAATTCAATTTCCATTTAATTCAACAATAACACTTACCTCATACTTCACTTACTATACGCATAATTTAAATTTAACATTTAATATTAAATAATTTGAATTATAATAATACAATCGTATGTAGAGCATGTCTATATCTATACTCAGTGGTATTACCATAATTCAAATTATAAAAATTATAATAAATAATAAATAATAAATATCAAACATGTAACAATATAAATCATATGTGTTAGTTTATGCTTTAATTTCATATCTCAACAATAGTCTTTCATCACATGACATTATATCATCTATATTATCTTTAATCAATTCATAAACCTTTGGTTCAAGTTTTCAATCTCATATCTCAATTTCAATTTACATTTCAATTCCTAATTCCACTTTTCCATACTTTCAATAGTTCAACCAATCAAATTCAATCGATTTTCTCATTTCGTTTATTCAACAGATTTCAATAATAATAATTTGATATTTTAACAAATTTATGAACCTTAAGTTCATACTTCAATTCTCATATTTCAATTCGATTCACAATTCAACTCATAATTTCTTACTCATATTTTCAATAGTTCAATCGATCAAATTTATTTAGTTTTTCTCATTTCAGTTATTCACCCTTTTAACAATCCAGACTTTGACGGATACACGGATTCCAACCCAAACACACCAGAATATCCAACCAAAACACACCAGAATAATCATGTAATCCTCCAAAACACACCATAATCAGATAATCCTCCAAACACACCAATATAATATAATCCACCCAAAACACACCAGTATAGCACATAGTGCCTCTTCGAATAATTCCGAAGGATATAATAACTTCATTATCTCCAAATCCCTTCTCAAATCTTATGGCATGCCAATTATATCTGACTAGCCTGACAAGTTAATAGGGTATTAGATTCTCATTTCAATTTCACATAATATTCATATTTACCCCTATTAACAAGACTTGGGCTTTGGCGGATACGCGGATTCCAAGCAATCACACCAAAATATCCAACCCAATCACACTCGGAATAATATAAATCCTCCATAACACACCAGTATAATATAACCTCCAAAACACACCAAAATATCATATCCTCCCAAACACACCAATAAGGCATTAAATGCCTCTTCGGATAAACCGAAGAATATAATACAGAATTATCACCTCGGCCGAGCCTCAAATCTCCTCATCACATCACAAATCCTATGGCATGCCATTTGTATCCAATCTAGTCTGATAAGTTAATAGGGTATTCAAATCATTTTTTTTTCTATTTGAAATTCACTTTTTCATTTTCTAATCAGTATACAATTCAATACCAATACATATTTCACATATTCACATATAATCATACTTCAATTCAGTTCCAACCACTTTTCAATTAATACACGATTCATATATTTACACATATTCATAATTTAATTCTTTTTTTTTTTCAATTCGTATTTTTAGTTTATTGTTCAATCAAATATAAAATCACTAATTACTTTTCAATCAATATACATTTCAATTACTCACATATTTTCTTTATTTAATTCAATTTGATTCAATTCAAATCACTTTTAATTTTCTATTAATATACCTTCAAATATTCACATAATTCATAATTCAGTTACGTAATTTAAATAACTTTTAATTTCCAATTCATTCTATTTTCACTTCTTATTTCGGTCAGTTTCACAGTATTGTAATAATTCATTACATCAGTAATTTCATAGTTTAATGCAATCCACATAACAATATTCAGTAACTTCACAATTTAGTTCAGTACTCAAAATAATATTCAGTATTCCATAATTAAGTTCAGTATCAGTTTCAATTTCATTACCCAATCATAAATTTATCATTTTACTAAACACTTACCTTATAATACTTACCACAAATAATTAGTAAATTACACATAATAATGATAAAGTTTGAATTATATTGATACAAATATCATCAAAGTTAGAAGATATCACATTATTTCAAGTTATATATTAATAATGGCATATATTTCTAGACTCTACATATACTATATTTGGTCCGAGAACCGACTAAACCATAGCTCTAATACCACTAAATGGAACACCCCTTACCCGTATTCAACGCCGGAATAGGGTATGAGGCATTACCGGAATTACAAATTTATTTATCAGACATTTTATTTCATCTAACATTTATATTTGAAACCAATAAAAATCAAACATATTGTCCCTTAAACATATTTATTTTTCTCGTCATGTCTTACTTAAATTTATTACTCGTCTCAACATACTTAATTACCTTGTATTAACATATTAAAGATAATCACATATTTACATGTCATGATAAATATCATTCACTTACCGTTTCTTCATAAACATAAAACAGTTAATTCATCATATCAATATTTCACGTACCATCAACTTACATTTCCTTATATCACATCATTAAGTTACACGAACTTACCTGGCTAAATTTGCAGAAATATCAAGATTCAGGGGCACTTTGGAAATTTTCTATTTTCATCGATTTTTCAATCGATCTTAATCTAAATTAATAATTTCATTCAATTTTGCAATTTTAAAAAATAAAATAATATATTTCATGCAAATTGGTCATTTCCACATTTTTACAAAATTAATCATAAAGTTTTACTTTTATTCAATTTAGTCCCTGAGCCTAAAACATTACAAATTAGCCATGCTAGCTGAATATTCATACATATTTTTGTCCTCCTCCTCTCCATTCCACATCCTTAATGTATATAACATGCTATAAGTAACATTATCAATAATTCACTAATTACTCATATCTATATTCAAAACTGTTCATTTGAGTTACAGTTACTAAATTAATTATATCTTGAGCTAAGAACTCGAAATTAAGATCCGCTAATTTTATTTGAAACTAGACTCACATATCTTCTTACTATAATTTTTACAGAATTTTTGGTGTGGCCAATTAGTACTGTTTATTAGTTAAGTTCTCCCCTGTTACACAGTCTGAAGGCTCTGACCTTTATTCACTAAAAATCAATTATCTCATAGTACGATTTTCATATAGTGTTTCCGATCATTTCTAATGAAAATAGACTCACTAAGGAATACAAACATATAAATTATAACTCATAATTATTTTTCTACAATTTTTAGTAAATTTCTAAAGTAAGAATATGGGATCACGAAGTTATTCTAAACCAATCTTACAAAAATTTAAATATCTCAATATGTAGACTTCATTTACTTTCTCTGTTTCTTTTATATGAAAATAGATTCAACAAGATTTAATTATATAACTCACTCAACTTCTAATTAAATTTCTACCATTTTTGGTGATTTTTCAAAGTTAGACAACTACTGCTGTCCAAAACTGCTTTAGTGTAACATGTTGATTTCTATTTTGCCCCAAATTCCACAAGTCATACAATTCAGTCCTTGCTCAATTAACCCATCAATTGAGATAATTTTCTCATTTAATACTTTTCTCTATCATTTTAAACTACTTCATAACCTTTAAAAATCAGAATTTTAACACTAGGCCTTAATTTCAACTCTTTCACAATTAGGTCCTAAAACCAATTTCCATCAATTTTTCTTGATAAAATCATCATATAACAAAATTAAAGCTTCAATTCAATATTTATTCATCATATTCTTCCATCACTAACCACATCAACTTTAAAAATTAGCCATAGAATAAAAACTAATGAATTAATAAGTTGGACCCAATTGTAAAAATCTAAATACATAGAAATTTCAAGGAGAAAGCAAGAATTAAACTTACATGAAGCTAGAGTATGAAAATCAGCTTAAGCCCTCTTCCATGGCTATTTTTCAGCTGATGAAAATGAAGAGAAATGAAGAAAAACTCTAGATATTCTAATTTAATCTCCTTTTTATTTAGCTAATTTTGGCAATTTTTCCAATTTGCCCCCTTTTTTTTCTTTCTCTTCTCTTTTTCTTTCTTTCCTTCCCCTGCTCTCTGCTTCATTTGGGTTTTCTGTTTCTATTCTCCTTCCTTTTGTTTTTACCTATTTATAATATAATATAATATAATATAATATAAATAAATAATAATATTCTTAATTTATTAAGTAATCATATATATATTTTAATCATAAAAATCTTTGATATTTTTATGTGTATGCCGCCTCAACTATAGAGAATAGCATAATTTCCTTTTTAGTCCCTTTAGCTTTTCTTTAATGTATAATTAAACTTTTACCTCTATTGCAATTTAGTCTTTTTCATTTAATTACATATCCAAACGTTAAAATTTCTCAACTAAACTTTAATAATAACTTAATGACACTCTATAAATATTTTTAGAAATATTTATGGCTCACTTTATGAATTCGAGGTCTCAATACCTCGTTTTTGGCCCAATTTTTCTAATTAATTCTTTTAGTTCACAAAATTCACTAATTTTAAAATATTTCTAAAATCACACTTAACTTATAATTATCGATTAACAAAGTTTTCTAACTTTTTTCGTCGGATTTAGTGATCTCGAATCACTGTTCCGACACTATTGAAATTGGGCTGTTACATGGTGCCTGATCGACTAACTCTGCAGATGATAGAAAAGAAGCAGATGGAGACTTTTAGGCAATACGCGCAAAGATAGAGGGATATCTCGGCCCAAGTAGAACCCCCATTAACTAAAACTGAGATAACGGTCCTCTTTATCAACACTTTGAAAGAGTCATTTTACGATAAGTTGGTAGGAAGCTCCACGAAAGACTTCGCAGATATTGTAATATCCGGGGAACTTATAGAGAATGCTATCAATAGTGGAAGGATGGAAGGCCCCGAGAGTTCAAAAAGGGTAGTACCCATAAAGAAAAAAGAGGCAGAAACCCATATAGTGGGAACCAAGAACCACTACACTTCTAATCCGTACCCAACCCAATCACGACCTCGATATCGCCTACCTTCAAACTTTTATTTTCCTCCCCAAAGCCCTTACTATCAAGCATCTCCTCCTTACCCCGTCTACGCCACAAATAACCAAAGACCATTCGCCATATTCCCACCAAATACCATGTCTGCCCAAAGCCAACCCAAAAATGAACAAAGATCGACAAGACCCAATCCTGAAAAACCTCAATTCACCCCTATTCCCGTGTCATACGGAGAGCTCTACCCAAAACTATTGGAAAAACAATTAATATCCCCACATTATATGGCACCCCTGAAGCCTCCATACCCAAATTGGTATGATCCTAATGCTAGTTGCATGTACCACACTGGAAACCAGGGGCATTTTACAGAAAATTGTCTTGCCTTTAAAAGGAGGGTTCAAGGTCTTATTGATGCAGGCATTTTACGATTTGATGGTGCTAGTAATATGGCTGGAAATCTGCTCCCTAGCCATACTGAAGGGAACGTGAGCGCGGTGACAAAGGAAGACAGGTGGCGAGCCAAAAGTTGTGTTTCTGAAATAAAGACACCTTTGTGGAAGGTATGAGAAATAATGGCTGAGAAGGGTTAGTTCTGTCCACTCAACAGAAGTTTCAAGGAAGAAAGTACAAAAGGTCAAAGTTTTTATGTCTTCCATGGCATAGAAGGGCATGACATCCAGTCTTGTGAGGGATTCAAAAAATTACTTCAAGACATGATGGACAACAAGGAGGTCGAGATCTTTAACAGAGTGGAAGAGGCCGATGAAGGAGAAATATGTGCTTCTGATAATCAATAATTAGGTTTCCCTTATAGCGCCGATTGACCTTTGGTGATCTATTACGAGGCAAAAAAGGAAAAAGTGAAACCAAAGATGATAATTGAAGTACCATCTCCTTTCCCTTACAAGGACAACAATGCGGTATCATGAAAATATGATGTCAACATTATCATACCCGAAGGTGAAAAATCCAAAGCTACGACTAGAAGTATTGGCAAAGTGGGACACTTTACCCACAGTGGGAGATGTTATTCTCCTAAGGTGGTTGAACCAAGGAAGAAGACTGGTGACTCGAACCAAAAAGGAAAGGCACCGATGCATGAGGCTGAGGTCGAGTTTGAAACTCCGTCCGAACAAGAAGTTAAAAAGCCTGTGAATGAAGAGGAAGCACATAAATTCTTGAAGTTCATTAAGCACAATGAATATAACGTGGTAGAATTATTAAATAAGCAACCGGCGCGAATCTCAGTATTATCTCTACTATTGAATTCAGAACCACATCGGAATACTTTGATGAAAGTGTTAAATTGAGCTTATGTGGCGAGCAATGTATCTGTTGAAAAGCTTGATAGGTGGGTGAACAACTTGAATGCGGATAATTTCATCTCTTCCAGTGATGACGAAATACCACCAAATGGTAGGGGCTCCGTAAAAGCATTGCACATCACAACCAGTTATAGGGGTTATATAATACCGAATGTACTCATTGACAACGGGTCTGCACTCAATGTCATTCCTTTGGCCACGCTTTCTAGGATGCCAATCGATATGTCTTATTTGAGGCCTTGTCACTCTACAGTAAGGACATTTGATGGGATACGACAGGAGGTCATAGGGAATATCGAAATTCCTCTAGAAGTGGGCCCATGTACATATGATATCGAGTTCCAGGTTATGGACATCACGCCTTCGTATAATTGCCTTTTAGGGAGGCCTTGGATCCATTCTGCTAGGGCAGTTCCTTCATCTCTCCATCAAAAAGTAAAGTTTATAATGGATAGCCGCTTGATCACGATCGCTGGTGAAGAAGACATTGTTACATCTATCTCTGCTGACGCACTCTATATCAAAATGAACAAAGATACAGTAGAATGTTCCTTTAATTCCTTCTAATTTATCAATGCTACATTTGTTGCTTATGGAAATATGATTCCCACACCCAAGCTGTCAAGGAATACCAAGATGGGAATTAAACTGATTGTAGGGAAAGGAGTCCGAGCGAAGAAAGGTTTGGAAAGATATCAGCAAGGGATAGTTAGAGCACTAAAATCAGTACACCACAAGGCTCGATACGGTTTAGGGTTCAAGCCGAATATACGAAAAAGAAGAAAACAGTTGCAGAAAGATCAAGAAAGGATGATTGCAAGAGCCTTAGGTTGATCTTTGTCAAAAACATTTACATCTGCAGGAATGATGTACTCAGGACGAGATAATTTACAAAGCACGTTGTTATTGATTGAAATGGGTCTTCAGAACGTCAGTATAAATGTTATTGACAAAGGAGATGATGCAATTAAAGATGTTTCAATGATACGCCATTGTCCTCCTGGATTCGTTTTGAACAATTGGACTGCTGTGGACCTTCTTGTAGTTTCTAAGTTCTCTCCAGAGTAATGATCAATGTTAACTCTCTTTTTTGTGTGCCCCTAAGTAATAGTGGGATTCTTGTGTAAGAGCTTATGTTTGCTCTTTATCATTTAAATGAACATTAATGGAGATGCATTTTGTCATAGTCTTTTCATTCTCATTAACTTCATAATTATTCCCCCTTCTCATAGCTTGTCCTTACATGTATCTCATATCATGCCATAACATTATGTTTGTTGATTCCTATACCTAGATGCTCCTCTATAGTTTTCTTTTCCATTCACCTTTCAGGTGCTCAGATATCAACGACATGAGCAATCCCGTTACGAGTCCTGAAATCAATTTCGAGAAAGCTATTTGTTTAGGAGAATTCGAAGCTGAGGAAAATGCTGAAGATTATGTCTCATCTCCTGACTTACTAAGAATGATAGAACAAGAAGATAAACAGATTCTACCCCATCAAGAATCTGTTGAGACAGTAAACTTGGGAAATGAAGAAAAAAGTCAAGAAGTGAAGATTGGGACCTCCATTTCAGAGAATACCAAACATGATTTGATCATTTTGCTTTGTGAGTACAAAGATGTATTTGCATGGTCGTATCAGGACATGCCAGGGTTGAACGACGATGTATTGGTCTATAGACTCCTACTGAAACCAGAATGCAAACCCATTCAACAGAAGCTAAGACGAATGAGACCTGAAATACTGTTAAAGATAAAAGAAAAAGTCAAGAAACAATTTGATGCTGGCTTCTTACAAGTCTCTAAATATCTAGAATGGGTAGCTAATATAGTCCCGGTACCAAAGAAAGACAGAAAGGTGTGAATGTGCGTAGATTATCGCGATCTGAATCGAGCAAGCCCTAAGGATAATTTTCCTTTGCCACACATTGATACGTTGGTGGATAATACAGCAAAACATTCTTTATTTTCTTTCATGGATGGTTTCTCGGGTTATAATCAGATAAAGATGGTTCCCGAGGATATGGAGAAAACTACATTCGTAACAATGTGGGGAACATTCTGCTATAAGGTGATGCCATTCAGATTGAAGAATGCTGGGGCAACATATCAGAGGGAAATAGTGATGCTATTCCATTACATGATGCACAAAGAAATAGAAGTCTATGTCGATGATATGATTGCCAAATCCCGGGGGGAAAGAGAGCATGGTGGGAACCTCAGGAAGTTGTTTGAAAGACTAAGAAAGTTCCAACTGAAGCTTAATCCAGCCAAGTGCACTTTTGGGGCTACCTCAAAAAATTTACTAGGCTTCATTGTCAGCGAGAGAGGTATTGAGGTTGATCCAGATAAGATAAAAGCCATACAAGAACTACCACCTCCGCACACACAAAAAGAAGTTAAAGGATTTTTAAGGAGGTTGAACTACATCACTCGATTTATTGCTCAGTTTACCAACCAGTGTGACCCAATTTTTTGACTCCTTCGAAAACATAATTCGAGAGAATGGAATGAGGAGTGCCAACTGGCTTTTGACAAGATAAAACAGTATTTGTCTAGTCCCCCTGTGCTAGTACCGCCAACTCCCGGAAGACCGTTAATATTGTATCTGACTGTGTTCGAAAACTCAATGAGCTGCATACTGGGGTAGCATGATGAGTCAGAGAAAAGAGAAAAGGCGATTTACTAACTCAGCAAGAAGTTTACAGAGTATGAAGCAAAGTACCCGTCAATTGAAAAATTCTGTTGTGCTTTGGTCTGGGTAGTTCGAAAGCTCAGACAATATATGTTGTATCATACGACGTGGTTAATTTCAAAGCTAGACCCAATAAAGTACATGATGGAATCACCTGCACTCTCAGGAAGAATGGCACGATGGCAGATCTTACTATCGGAGTACGACATCATATATATGAGTCAAAAGTCGATAAAGGGGAGCGCGATAGCTGACTTCTTAGCAACTCGAACAACGGAGGAATACGAGCCATTGAGATTTGATTTCCCAGATGAAGACTTGATGTGCATTACAGAAAAAGAATATGAGTCGTTAAAAGAGAAATCATGGAAGATGAGCATTGATGGTGCATCGAATGCATTGGAGCATGGGATTGGAGCAGTGTTAGTGTCACCAGAAGGGAACCATTATCCGCTCACTGCCAAATTAAATTTCTTCTGTACTAATAACATAGTGGAATATGAGGCTTGCATCATGGGACTTCGTGCAGCTATTGAACGAAACATCAAAATCTTAGAAGTGTACGGGGACTCAGCGTTGGTGATTTACCAAATCCGTGGAGATTGGGAAGTGAGAGATTCAAAATTAGTTAAATATCGCGATCTAGTTGCAGAACTGATTAAAGAATTCAAATAAGTGACTTTTAATTACTTCCCACGAGAAGAAAACCAATTGGCTGATACCCTGGCCACTTTGGCTTCAATGTTCAAAGCAAACAAAGAAATAGAAATAATGCCTCTCCAAATGAGCATATATGAGGTCCCTGCACATTGTTTTAGCATTGAAAAAGAGACAGATGGACTGCCATGGTTCTATGATATCTTAGAATATATCAAGAATCAAAGGTATCTCGAGCAAGCAAATGAGAACGACAAAAGAACAATCAGAAGAATGGCGGTAGGATTTGTCCTTAATGGGGATATCCTATACAAAAGAGGAAAAGATCAAGTGCTCCTGAGATGCGTGGATGCTATTGAAGCCAAAAAAAAAATACTTGAAGATGTCCATGAAGGAATTTGTGGGACGCATGCAAATGGTTTCACTATGGCTAGGTAGATTATGAGACTCGGTTATTACTAGTTGACTATGGAAAATGACCGTATTAGTTACGCACGAAAGTGCCACAAATGTTAAGTTTACGGTGATAAAATTCATGTAGCCCCTTCGCCCCTTTGCCCCTTTATGTCATGACTTCTCCGTGGCCTTTTTCTATGTGGGGCATGGATGTTATAGGGCCAATTTCCCCAAGGCTTCTAATGGGCACCGATTCATTTTTTTGGTTATAGATTACTTTACAAAATGGATAAAAGCCGCTTCGTTTGCTAATGTAACGAATACTGCAGTTTGCAGTTCTTAAAAAAAGAGATCATATGTCGATATGGTTTGCCTGAGAGAATCATTTCAGATAATACTTTGAATCTAAATAACAAGATGATGAAGGAAGTGTATGAGCAATTTCAAATAAAACATCATAACTCCTCACCCTATCGCCCGAAAATGAATGGAGCTGTAGAAGCGGCCAACAAAAATATTAAGAGGATTATTGGGAAAATGACTGAGACATATAAAGACTGACACGAGAAGCTACCATTCGCTTTGTATGTATATCGTACATCTGTGTGGACGTCTACGGGAGCAACTCTTTTCTCTTTGGTCAATGGAATGGAAGCTGTGCTGCCCATCGAAATTGAGATCCCCTCTCTACGAGTCTTAATGGAGTCGAAACTAGAGGAATTAGAATGGGTTCAAGCTCGATATGACCAGCTAAATCTTATCGAAGAAAAACGCTTGAAGGCAATCTGTCATGGACAGATGTATCAGAAGAGAATGATCACGGCCCATGACAAGAAGATGCGGCCAAGAGAATTCTATGAGGGAGAACTCGTACTGAGAAAGATTCGCTCAATACAAAAAGACTTTCGAGGAAAATGGGCACCAAATTGGGAAGGGCCATTCGTCGTTAAGAAGGCATTCTGTAGTGGAGCTTTGATTCTCACTGAGATGGATGGGAAGGAGTTACCTAATCCAGTGAACTCAGATGCTGTGAAGAAATATTATGCCTAAAAGTTAAAAAAAAAACTAAAAAGAGATCAAGATGAAAACCCAAAAAGGGCGTCTTGATAAGAAAAAGTAAGAAAAAAAAAGAGATCAAGATGAAAACCTGAAAAGAGCATCTTGGTAAACAAAAAGGATTAGGATGAAAACCTGAAAGGGCATCCTAATGAAGGGGGTTTGGACATAAGGAGCAGATATTTGAACAGGGAGTCAAATGGCGAGATTACAATACTTGAAGCATTCTTGGAAGCTCGAAATCTTCTACAAAGAAGCTTTGCTCGAAAAGATCCAGGATGAAAAAACGTGGAGAAGTTCATGCGTTGGATATCTAGAGCATTTGTGACAATTGAATCTACTTCCCTTCCTTTATAATATTTTCTTTATTGAACTATTCCTTGTTAATTTTCTTTGCTTGTTGCTTTTGAAATAAATATGAATGTGAGGTATTTCTTTTGTACCTACTGTGCCATTGTCAAGCATGTCATGTTTGGTTCATTTAAATAATAAATAGTGAAATGACATTCTCTAAACAAAAGGAATGTTGAGCATTACCCGGATGAGAATTTGGTAAGTACAAGAGCCTCAGAGAAAGGACAAAGTTCAACAGGGGGCAAAAAAGTGATATACGAGAAACGCAGATTACTCGTAAAGCTTGAGGATGGGTACAAAACCTAAAAGGAAAGTCAAGAATCGAAACAATGAATGCAGACCATCATGAAAATCGTAACGAAAAGGGATATGTGACAAACAAGTCCAGGGCGCATGGCATGATCATGTAGGCATAAAAGCATTTAAGAGAAACACGTGCATATCATGATAATATCATGCATGACATATACAGGTACTCCAGTAGAGCAAGAGGTGTTGATAATAGCTGTACTGAATCAAGGAAAAAGTAGACATTCGAGTTCCACCAGATGATACGTTTTGAAATTTTGATATTTTTTAAAAAAATTATTTCATTTCTGTTTTTAAATCAACTCATATTGCGAGAGGTGAGTTGAGCATCGGGTCACACGCTGAGGTATTTTTCAATTTCTGTTTTTCAAAAAAATCAACTCATATTGTGAGAGGTGAGTTGAGCCTCAGGTCACATGCTGAGGTATTTTTCCAATCCTGTTTTTCAAAAAAATCAACTCATATTGCGAAAGGTGAGTTGAGCCTTGGGTCCCACGCTGATGTATTTTTCAATTTCTGTTTTTCAAAAAAATCAACTCATATTGCGAGAGATGAGTTGAGCCTCAGGTCACATGCTGAGGTATTTTTTCAAATCTTGTTTTTCAAAAAATCAACTCATATTGTGAGAGGTGAATTGACCCTCGGGTCACATGTTGAGGTATTTTTCAATTTCTGTTTTTCAAAAAAATCAACTCATATTGCGAGAGATGAGTTGAGCCTCGGGTCCCACAGTAAGGTATTTTTCAATTTCTGTTTTTCAAAAAAATCAACTCATATTGCGAGAGATGAGTTGAGCCTCAGGTCACATGCTGAGGTATTTTTCAAATCCTGTTTTTCAAAAAATCAACTCATATTGCGAGAGGTGAGTTGACCCTCGGGTCACACGTTGAGGTATTTTTTAATTTCTGTTTTTCAAAAAAATCAACTCATATTGCAAGAGGTGAGTTAAACCTCGGGTCACACGCTGAGGTATTTTTCAATTTCTGTTTTTCAAAAAAAATCAACTCATATTGCGAGAGGTGAGTTGAGCCTTGGATCACACGCTGAGGTATTTTTCAATTTCTATTTTTCAAAAAGATCAACTCATATTGCGAGAGGTGAGTTGAGCCTCAGGTCACATGCTGAATTATTTTCAATTTTTGTTTTTCAAATAAAAATAAAGAATAAAGATTGGACAATCGAACAAAATTTAGTGCTTTTAAGTCTTTTCACTATCCCTGTTTCACAGCGATGAGCAAAGAGGGGCAGCTGTAAACCTAAATTTTGTCCGGCCTAACTATGTGTTTAATTTTCAAATTTTTTTTAAAAAATAAAAAAATATTTAAAAAATAAGAAATACATTTTGACCCCTAAACTTTCTTTAAATTACATTTCAATCCCTAAGCTTTCCAAAATTATATTTTGACCCCTCATTTTTCTTAAAATTACACTTCGAACCCACCTATTTTGCTGTGTTTGCAATTCAGTTCTTCTGTCAGGAAATCTCCAAAAATCAGGCGGATTTCGCGCACCCACCCCCCGATTTTCTGGCCACCGGCCTAAGGGATGGCCCCCTTTCCCCCTAGCCACCTAATACCTACAAAAAACACACTATAAAAGAGGGAAATCAACCAAAAATCAAACCCCCAACATTCAAAGAAAAAAAACCCACGAAAAAAGAAAAAAAGAAAGAGAAGAGAAGAGAGAAGGAGAAGAAGATGAGAGGGAGAGGGGGCGTCGCACCACCGGTGAGGAAGCGGCGACGGCATGGACAACGGCGGCGATTGGAGAAGAAGGAGAAAGAAGAAGAAGAAGGAAGAAGAAGAAGAAAGAAGAAGAAGAAGAAGAAAAAGAAAGGAAAAAAGAAAAAAAGGAAAGAAAAAGAAACAAGGAAAAAAGGAAAAAATAATAAAAAAATTTTACACAGTAGGCCGAGGCAGACTGTATGTCTCCGACAGACCCACTTTAAAGAGACCCAAAGAAAAAACCCAAAATATAAAAGGGAGCAGCCCAAAAAAAAAAAGAAAACAGCCCAAAAATAGATCAGCCCAACAGAAGGCCAGGCAAGCCCAAGCACAATCCAGCAGGCCATTTTCAGCAGCCCAACCCGCGGCCCAATAGCAAAAAAAAAGAGGAAGAAGGAAAAAGAAAAAAAAAAAGAAAAAGCACGGGTCTTGTATCCCGTTCTTCAAACCCGTAATTTTGAGCTTTTCGGTAATTTCTTTTTTACCCACTTTTAATTTAATTCGTGTATTTTTGATGACATCTCGTTTTAATATTATTGATATTTTTAGCATTTTTATTTTTTAATCGTATTTTATTTTACTTTTAATTTTAATAATTTTATAAATAAGGCAACGAATCGGTTTAACACTTGTCGTTGATTTCATCGCTATGTTGGGTGAATATCATCGGTTCGTGCTAAATACGATACAACCATTAAAAAAAATCTAAAAAAAATTTGAGTTTTAAAATAAAATTATTTTTTTTGTGGTTATTTTTAAATTATCAAAATTTTGTTTTTAAAACGTATATAATACGATAATATGTAATTTATCAAAATTTTTGTGTTTCAAATATTTTTGTGTTTTCAAAAAATTCATGTTTTCAAAAATTCTCGGTTTTCAAAAAATTATCGAGTGTCAATAATTTTCATATTTCAAAATTTTTCATGTTTCAAAGATTTTCGTGTTTTCAAAAATTTCGTGTTTTCAAAAATTCTTGGTTTTCAAAAAATTCTCGAGTGTCAAAAATTTTGGTGTTTCGAAAATTTTCGTGTTTCAAAGATTTTCGCGTTTTCAAAAATTCTCGTATTTCAAAATTTTCGTGTTTTTCAAAAAAAATTCGTGTTTCAAAATTTTTGTGTTTTAAAAAAAATCGTCGTTTTCAAAAATCTTCGTGTTTTCAAAAAAATTCATGTTTCAAAAATTTTGTATTTTCAAAATTTTCGTGTTTTCAAAAAAAATTCTCGTGCTTCAATCAGATCACGATTAAATATTAAAATGAACTCGTAATTTTGAAAATTAAGATAACACGCGCTTAACGAGATACCAATTTTGGGCGTTGCGAGGGTGCTAATACCTTCCTCGCGCGTAACTGACTCCTAAACCCTATTTTTCTCTGGAATTTTAACGTAGACCTAAGCTCGGCTTTTTTTAAAAAAAAAATTCAAAAAAATAATTTTTCTTTTAAGAAAAAAGAGGATTTATTAGGTGTCCAATCACACCTAGGAAAAAAGATCGGTGGCGACTCCCTTTTTAATAAAATCGAAACTCTGTTTTCAAATTTTTAATAATTTTCTCAATTAATTCCCGTACTAAATTTTAGGTCGCTACAGTCTGCATCAAAACCATTCTGTGAATTTGAAACTAAAGGACAAAAGGAGTCAGAAATACCTGAATTTAGGGACTGATTATTTTCTCCAACATTGGGTAATAAAGCGTACATGACACTAGGAAGCTTTGAAAGATCTGTTCTAGCCTCCTTCGACTTGAGTCTCTTGCTGCTACCCAATACCATAACTACTAGAGGCCTGCTTATTATTATCCAAATGAGCCTGCTAGTTAGCAGCCGAAGAAGTCTGTGGGATCAAGCCCATCTTAAACCAACCTTGATATGATCATTTGAGAGAGTAATAGTCTTAGGGTCACGGGCCTAACCTTTAAGAAGCTTCCCCATCGATAGGCCTAAATTAACTATTTTAGAACCATTAATAGCAGATTTTTTACCCAGTGAAGATTTTTCTCGAGGATCATTTAAAGTAGCTTTCCCTTTTTTTTTTTCAAATCTCTCTGATTTTCCTTAATCAATTCCTCCTCCGTTGAACCCGCCTCTAGACTTGCTAACTATTGAAATCATGATCCCATAATTTTCTCCCCTTTAGAATTGTTTCCTTTTTTATCCCATCCAAGGTGCCGCGTCTACTCCTCTGCTCCACCAGCATCCAGGGACCATAATCCCTATCTTCGGCCACTACAAAAGTTGTAGAGGTTTGTTCCAACGTCTCTCCTTTCTCTTTTGCCTCTGAAGAATGTGTGACAGACGGACAGTTCTCCTTGATGTGCCCATAACAACCACACTTAAAGCATACCACAAGTCGGTTTTCATACTCAATCCTTTAAGGGTTGCCATTGATGAGAACCTTAGAAACTAAAGGTCTCCCTAAATTGACATAAACTGCCATACGAGCATAACGACCCCATGCTCTGCTATCCGTGTTGAAATCTAATTTAGTAACTTTGCATACCATTCCCTCAATCTCCACTAGAATATGTTTTTTTATAAAAGTGATTGGGAAGGCCGGGAAACCGAATTCATGTGAGGACCATATTAGGGTAACGTAAACTAGGATTAAAATCGATCATCCATGGTTGAACGGTTAGGTAATAGCCGAAAGTAACCCATGGACCTTAGGAGAGGATCTTATCATAGTCATCAGTGCTTTGAAATTTAGCGAAAAAATAACCATTCTCTATATCCATTAATTGAAAAGGCTTAGATGGTCTCCGAATCCCATATAATCTATTATGCAGAGTCATGATTCCAAGGTTTCGACCAAGCATCTTGAGTACCACAGAGGTTGACATTTCTTTTTCCAAGAGCTTATATACTCTCTCCAAGAAATCGATTAAAGAAACACCATCAACAAACAATTTCTTGACATCCTGCTCTGTAAGGGAGAAATTATCAACAAGGAAGTGGCCATCATTTGTATTATTATGCACAAACGTATCTTTCCCCACTAGCATATCTTTCCAAGAAAGAGCAGGCGTTGGTGATGACTCCACAACCATCACATCTTCAGGAATCACGTTCAATTCCTTGAATCAAACCTTCTTTGTGTTGGAATCCTCAGGAAGAGAATCACCTTCTCCATTATTGTCCACATTAGAAATTGAAAAAGACGAGAGCATATTTTCCATTACCGCCGTTCTATCTTTGCTCTTAAAGTTTTTGGATAAAGACATTAGGTTAATAGTTTTTGAGATTTTAAAGTTTAAAACACATGAAGAAACAAAAAGAAAAATCAATAAAAAACTATTTTTGGAATTTAAAACCGATGATAATCAAAACTAAAAATTTATCATCTTCCTCTCTCATTATTTATTATTATTTTCCTTTAGCAACTCAAGAAAATTGAATCCAACTTTGATTACAAAGAAAAATCATATCAGAATCAAAATTAAATTCAAAAAGTGAAAATTTTTGGAATATTCTTTCTTGCCATCTTTGAAATATAGTTTTAAGGGTAAACTATAAAAACTGTCATTTTGTTTGCTTCAAATTACATGTTAGTTGGTATTTAAAACCCATTTGGACTATTATGTAGGACCGCGGTTAGAATATAACAGTAATGAAGTTCAACGGTAGAGTGACCACTTTGTAACAAGACGATAACATAAGTGACCAAAACGTAACGTAACATTTCAAATATAAATAATTAATGTAATATGAAGTAAATAAAAATAATTATTTTTATAGTTTACTCTAGTTTTAATTGTTTTAGGTTTACGCATTGTATGGTAGTTTTTTATTTCACACTTGCAATATATTTTGATAATTTCTCTTCCCATATTAATAGGATTAAAATAAAACCTATAATATATGAAATCATAGGCGAAATTCTTAAAACCTAACTATAATTTATGACATTCAACTCTACATTCATGGACATCGAATTCAACTGTGATAGAAAATTTTAAATTCGAATATTAATTAATTTAATTAGTTAAGTTGACGAGCTCGCATCCCGAGAATTGTTTATGGCACTTGGTGGACTCATGTCCAATCTTCAATTCAATTAAAAGTAAAATATTCATTTATATATATAAGCCTCATGCGAAAATATATAAAAGAACAGAAAAATCAATTATCATATTTAATTACATAGAAAACTATATTATACATACAAATTTTGATTTTTCTCTCTAGTTTCGATCTAAGGTCCATCTGACTTGATTTTGAATGGACGCAATTGTTTTAAGGGTCGTCGAGACTTGATCATGAAAATAGGTTCGAACCTCCTTTCTTCAGTTTATTTAGATCGAAAGACAATTTTTTTTCAGAATTGATATAGTATTCGTCAAAATTTTTTGAAGTTCTTCATCTTCGTCAAAGATTTCTACACAGATCTTATAGGCTTTTTTAATTTCATGGCTCTTTTTTTATAGTGTCAATTACTTGAATAAAAGAGAATTTTAGTAGAATTCAACTGCTTCATTTGATTGTTTTACAAGAATTTAAACTCCTTTATTTATTATTTATATCTTATTAATTTAATTAATTAGAGATAAAAGAATCATTTAATATTATCACTTAAATATTTTATTCTTTAATTAGTAATAATATAAAATTTTATTGTTTATCTCTTAATTAATTTAAATTAATTAATGAAAATAACTATGACATATATATGATGTTATCATTTTTTTTACCTTAGTAATTTTGGCTTTACCCATAATAATTTCGACTTGACATGTGGCACTTTATGATTGGTTCAAAATTTTTCTTTGTCTATATATATATATATATATATAAAATCAAGTTCTAATATCACATGTAAAAATTTAAGGTCTTGAAATCATGCAAAAAAAAAAACCCTAACATTGTATAAAAATAATAATTATAAGATGTTGAGGCAAGTTTTTTTCTTGAAATTGTTGGCTAAGTGCCGATCTGATGTGGCCACTTCCATCGACACTACGATAGGCTACTTATCATAGTTGAAGTTGGCAATTAAAACAAAATTTTTAGGCTTTGAACAGTGTTCATATTATGGATATATGCAAGCTCGACTTTGAAGGTCAATCCTTTTAAAGCAACTTTCTTTGAAGGATGGATTGGTTTGGATCAAGCAATTGCATCCTTTAGATTGTGGAAAACGGATCAAGATCACATTGAAGAATAAATTTTCATCAATCCACTTTACATTGGCCTTTATTAGTATATTGTATTTTTCTATTTTGTAGTTGTTATTGTTAAGGGGTTGAATTGTAATTGATCTCTAGTATGTTAGCAAGTCTTGAAAACGCCTATATATTGAGAGACTTGTATAGGTTTATGTATTGAGTATATAAAGCGTTTTGTTATTCATTGAGGAACGTTTTTGTGAGTGCATTTGAGAGTAAACAATTTCTGTTACAACCTAAATTCTCAGGGGGAGAATTCAAGGGTGAGTGTTCTATGTCTTTAAGGTACAAAAGTAAGGTTGTTATACTAGGAGAGTGATAGAACTTGAATCACTTATTGTATTAGGGATTAAAAATAGTGGAATTAGTCACTGAACTAGACTTTGCAGACATAGGGAAATCGAACTATGTAAACAATCTCTTGTGTCCTTTGTTTACTCTATTTTAGTTTGTTCATCGTAGTGGCACTCGAAGTTGCCACTTCAATCAAGCACTACCATTCAACACTCAATGTTTCAAACTAATTAGCAATTGTTCAATTTGACAATTGGTATCAAATATTTCCACTTAACATATCTAGTGGTGTTTCTTGGTATTGTTGATTGTTAGATATGGAAGGATCTTTGACTGCTTGTCCTGCTATGTTAGACAATGACAACCATAACTATTGGAAGGCAAGGACGAAAGCTTGCATCTGTTGGAAAAAATCTGATTTGAAAATAGTTTTCTTGCGCAGCGGAAAATAAAAATTTTAAAAACCGACAAGTTTGTGATATTTATCGCAATAAACCCTAGACTGAAATTGTACCTGTGTTTTTAGATAGACAGATCCTTATCATTACCGGCTTTCAACCAAACAATCTTCTTCGCTATTATCGTACAACAATTTACCTCAAGTGTGGGCTTGATCAAATAGAATCAAACACAAAAACTAGAAAATGTTTTCTTTTCTTTTATGTGAAAACAAAAATTCTCTTCTCAAATATAAACCAACTGAATTGTTATTCTGGAAAAATATATTTAATAATTGAGAATAAATTCTCTCTATTTTTTTGCAGAGTTGTGTAACCGGTGTCATCTATTTATAGGGAGAGAAGGTAGAACCCTTGTTGAATTAGAGAAGTTTATCTCAACCAGATTACAAAATCCTAGTTCAACTAGGATGTAGGGGGCGACAACCCTAGTTTAATATACTAAGGTTTGTTATCCCCCTTTATTACATAAGGGGCTTTTGGGCCTCTTCTATATCAGTCCAATTATAAGTACTTCTCGGGCTTTTAACCCAATACTTTATAATTTGATCCAATCTAATACTTTTTTTCTATTTCCCAGAAATACATTTCAATATTTATATTAAATAATTTTCTCATCATAATTTTACCCTCGATAAAATTATGATGATTTTATCCCTGATAAAATTTTTAAGAAAATAAATTTAATATTTCACCATTCAACTTGTTCACTATGATTGTATGGTTTAGTTTCATTTTCAGGCTTTAAAATAGCTCAAAAACATAAACTCAATCTTCCGATCATTTTTTAGAAATCCTTATTCATTTGTAAATGAATTCATTTCTCATTTTCATTTCTATTTTGAGAAAACCACATTCATTTCCAAATGATTCCATTTTCTCCATTTTCATTTTCATTTTGGAGAAAACCATAATCATTTCTTGAATGTTTTCCATTTCTTAATTTCTATTCATTCTGTTCATTTTGATTTAACATGCAATTCATTTATAGTTTCAACGAGCTAGCAGAAGGACTGATTGGACATATATAATTGAAGCTCAAATGATTTATAATTAATTTCCAACTTTTCGCCTATTAATTATAAACTCATCTAGTCACAAAGTCATTCCACTATAGTATCGTGACTAAGCTCTCTCCTAATGGCATACCATTACAAAAGCAACTTGATTAGTGTTCGTCTAATGATCTTGTCATAAGTTTGTTACCCTCATAGGATATTATTGATCTCTTTGAGATAATATACGTTCTCCCAATATGATTCTATTTTATCTCATGGTAACTATTATATCTTCATTTATGAAAGGTCAATTACTATCAAATAGTGATCAAGTTATTCATCAGAAAGACGAACGAACTGTGACCACGTTTACTTTTCATCAACCATATAATGCCAATGAGAGAATATCATTTACCTATGTCTTGGGCTATGAATTTCACTATTGTGAATGACACTATGTAACGCCCCAAAGTGATCACCAAAGTGATCACCAAAGTTTAGACCGAATCTCAGAGTTTACATTGATCACCAAAGTGATCGTAGGTAAAATTTTAGTTTAACCATCTAGAAAACAAACAGTATTTAAGCTACATAAAACTCTCCGTTGTAAAATCTTAATATTACAAAATTTCAGTCCAGAAGGCGTTTACAAGTGTAAAACCCAAAATTTATACCACAATATTCAAAACAAAACTTACAATTCAAACCGTTTATTTATAAATACGAAATTTATAAGAATACTTTTAAAGTTGATTCTAAAACGTGCCTGTTCGAGACCTTTGACGTGCCGAGTCCAACAATAGCTTACGAAAATACTTAGAAAAGGGAAACTGAGGGGGGTGAGCTATACGAGCTTAGTGTGAGATCGAAACGACGGAAAAAAATGAAAAATAAGTACCATTATAAAAGAAAAATTACAATGACAATCCAATATCCAAATAATCATCACAACCAAAACAGACACATTAGTACTAAATACATCGATCTATTTACCTTTAATCTCCTAATCAGACAGACAGACAAAATGCGGAACAAATGCATCAACATGAAATCCACCCATCCAGCCAAACACCTCTTCATCCCCCATCTACACCACAAATGAGCTATAAGAAACTCAGCCAGCCCTGCACACCACGTAGGACCTCGAAAGGCCCATCCAACCCTACACACTATGCATGCGGAACAAAGCCACATAAATCGCAGTATGTAGCTAAGCTGCTAGAAGTATCGTACTATGCGGTAAACCGCTATACAGACGTATTGCAGTTAAAATTACCAAATCAGACCAGACTTCCTTCTCTTCATAACCCAGACCCGAAAACATAATGCAAATGCAAAAATACACACCAAACACTGTCAATCGCACAGACATAGAAGCTCCTAATCAATCAATCAATTACAGAATCGATGTACATAGTTTCCAGACAGTCACACACCAGTTAAATAAAATCAGAAGTACGCATGTTAAATCGACCAAATCTGGGATCATACATCACAATACTTAAATATTAGGCAACATCACATTAACGAGTCACTTAACTAATGTAATGATTGCTTATAACAGATATGTCCGAGCCAAAACAGAGTCCCAACCACCCTTACTTAGGCCTAACCGAGGTTCGGAACATACAGGATAACAAACAAGTTAAAAATAGATATAGTACAAAAATTGGCAACATAAGGCCACACGGCCGTGTGGAAGTGCCCAGGCAGTGTGGGGGGTCTACACGCCCATGTGGAGGCCACACACACCCATGTGGAGGGGGCATACACCCGTGTGAGCAGCCCGTGTAACTCGCTGTCCAAAAGTGCTAAAAATTAATAGCAGAGGTGTAACACCCTAACCCGAGATCCTTCGCCAAAATATGGTCAAGAGGCATTACCGAACAAACAGAACATTTAACATCTAGAATTTACGACACAAAGTCAATCATCATTAACCACCTTCATTTACAAACATGTTGTCCCTTATCAAGGTCTACGAGACCTATTTCACATACTAAAGAGGGGTCGGGACTAAATCGAAGCACATACAAAATTTCATGAAATTTTAAAACTTTTCTAAAATTCAGGGGAGACACGCCCGTGGGAGGAGACCGTGTGCCCTCCACGGCTTCTATACACCCCTATATGTCCTATTGTGTCTATATACTGACTTGGTCCCCACGGCCACCAGGCACGGCCGCGTGTCCTGACCGTGGTCCTATACTGGCTTCCCTACCACGGCCACCAAACACGCCCGTGTCAAGGCCGTGTTATTTTTAGGCTATATTCTGCCAATTTACCCACGGTCTAAGGCACGCCCTGTAACACCCCTTACCCGAAACCTTTGCCGGAGTCGAGTATGTGGCATTACTAGACTTGACTATTTATTCGGGGCATAAAATTTTAAAGCTGTCCAACTGCATCACGCTGACTAAATTGACCATAACTCGAGTTACGGTACTCAAAATTTAGATCCGTAAATTTTCCTTGAAACTAGACTCATATAAATTTTTACCATAATTTTTCCAGAATTTTTCATGTGTTCAATTGGTACAGTTTATTCATCAAAGTTACCCCTATTTCACTGCTCAACAATTCTGACCTACCTTTACAAAAATACAGTTATCTCATTGTACAAATTTTCAATGATGTTCTTCTTTATTCCAGTCAAAAATAGACTCATTAAGGATTCTAAACATATAAACCATGCTCCATAATTATTTTTTTACAATTTTTAACAATTTTTCAAAGACAGAACAGGGACTCACGAATTCATTCAGAGCAAGTCTCACTAAAAATAGACACAATAAGGTTTAATATATAAATATCTCATAATATATAAATCCTTTGCCTACTCTGTTTCTTTTATGTAAAAATAGACACAATAAGGTTTAATATCATAGTTTATTCACTTTCTAATTCAATATACCCTATTTCTGGTGATTTTTCAAAATCACATTACTGCTGTTGACTAAAAACTGTTTCATTTAAACTACAAACGTTAATCATACTTATACACAAAAGTATAGCCATTTTCGCATGGCTTATACAAATATATATACAACTTCAAAACCAGCAATAGCAAAACTAGACTATACATGCCACGTAACTAAATCTCCAAGCATTTGTTTACCGAAACAAAATTGGATAGTGTGATGAGATCTCCTTTGACTTCCAACCGAGCAAGTCTTTGAAACTCTACAAACATAGGAAAATTTCACAAAGTAAGCTTTGAAAGCTTAGTAAGTCATAAGCAAATAATTCACCATAGAAACATATTAATTCAATTCAAAAAGGCCAAATTTAGTTAATCACATACACATATATTATCACCTTTCTCATATAATCCATGTTCCTCGTTAAGAAACTTCACTTACCTTATTTTTCATTTAACAAATAGACTTACACATACCTGAACATCGAACTCATTTACCAGATTTAAGTTCCACATCATCAAAACCTATTTAAGCATATACTTAAAATAATTCACCGGCGTAAAGCCTGCTAGGCATAAAGCCCGATATTATCCACAGGCTCAAAGCCTGAATACTTTCACCAGCACGAGGCTTGCTAGGCTCAAAGCCTGAATATCATATTTATAAAGATGTTTCGCAACCAATTCATATATCAAAACTTTTATATACTTCATAATCTTTGTACGAATTTTTTTTTCGAACATCATATCTCAATCGAACTAAACTTAATCATATTAATTTATACCTCTAAAATAACGATCCATCCAAGCCACCCTTTTTCATATATATACTAGATTTCGAATGATAATATCTCATAATATCAACTTACTGAATTCAATCTTTGAGATTTCAATTGATCGCACACTTACTGCATAACAACCGATTTCGCACCCTTAGTGTTCGGTGTCACAAATTTGCACCTTACTCAAACTTGTTACTTATTCACATTCATATATATATATATATATATATTCATAAGGCTTAAACCTCAACCACATAGGTATATAGTACAGTGTTCATTTCACGATTTATGATATAGTCGAGTGTATCATTTACATGTATTTATACCTCACATTATACATATAGATCATACCTAAAAATTAAATTGAAATCATACCAAGTATATCATCAATTCAAACAATTAAACATGCCCTAAAGTTTTACAATATATATACATACTTTACAAAACACATAACTCTAATTATATGCATATCACCTTAATAATATTCGAATACTTATCATAATGTAAACACTTCACTTCATAATTCTTTACATACTTATACACAACTTAATATCCATAAACAAATACGACATTAACAATTTCAGTATTATGAACAAGCATATCTCATTAACATAAAAATCTCATGCGCATTTGACTACATCAAAAGAACCATTCAAGTATGATCATGAATACACCTTGCCATCCTTTCCATGCCCTATTTGGTTAGTAAATCACTATATCAAATTTTATTGCTTTTATGCACTACTCAAATACTAATATTATCCATATAAAGACATGCTTATAATGCACTCATGTGATCAAATCAAATCATCTTATTTATATAATCGAACACAATCTAGACATAACAAATTTTCACAAATAAATAATCATATAATAATCCAACAAGAGCACATATATATATATATCTTGACCGAATATACACATGCTTATAATTAGTTCTTAATCTAAATAACAATCATGGCATTTAAATCATCATATATGAAATCACATGTACATTGCTCATACAAAATTTCCAAATAGATCCAAACACTCAATCGAACCAATATACACCTTAATTCTTTTGCATGCACATCATTGAACCAAAAATAATTATATGACTTATTCATTATTTTGCATTCGCCAACCACTCTTAAATTGCAAATTATTCAAGCATTTTATAAGTGCACACATTTCCTTTACAATCGAATCAAAACAATCAATACAAAACCTTGTATATATATTCATTTTTTTTCCTTTACTAAATGAATTTATAATCATACTCAAAGACAAATCATACCAAGCATCAAGATCATCAATTTAGACAAATTCTTATGCAATATGATTGCTAAAAAAAACTCACCTCAACATCATAAGCATTCACCCAAACATTAGCCGAATGTAAAGGGCATTTCTATGCTCAATTTACAATAATTTCCATAACATTTCAAACAATTTAAAACCACTATTCTCTATTTCCTCAAAATCCCTTTCTCAACTTATCTTGTATTTACTAACACAACAACCCACAATTTCACCTCCATGGCTGAATCTAAGTGTACCAAATTCTAGAAATTTTAACATGATTTTGATAAAAATCAAGATAACCAACTCAATTTAATAGGAATTTACTAAAATAAAACTCAACTACTTACCTTAAGAGAACATGCATCAACCGACTATGAAGCTTAAGTTTTTCCTTCCTTCCCTTTGTTTTCGTGGAGGAGATGAAGAAAATGGGGGAATCAAAATAATGTTTTCCTATTATTATTTTTATTCCTTCACATTATAAAATAAGTGAATAAAAAGCCATCAACTAATAAAAATTTGATTTAATAAAAGCATGCTATCACTATGCCGTCCATCACCATGAGATTTGGGTTAATTGACATGCAAATTCATTCTTTCAAACAACACTTCAATTAAACCCTTTAATTTAATGAATGCTACTTTTACCACTTATGTAATTTGGTCCTTTTTCTTAATTTAAACATACAAATGTGATTAAATAATTTCACGAAATTTTAACACGTGCTCAATCATACATATTTAACACGAAAAATAATATTAATTTATTTTTCCGACTAGAACTCGTGGTCCCAAATCACATTTCGATCAAAGCTAAAATCGAGTTGTTCTCAAGTGAGATTTTATTATAATCTAGTATTAAATTATAAAACAATTATAATATAATCTTTAACATATAAAATAATACTTAAAAACATGTTATAAGACCACATTGTCGTCCACTATAACTTAAAATGGTTATATTACCCTTTAAGGACTTCACTAAAATAAAGCCACATCAATCTAACTATAAATTAAATAAAAGGCCACTTTTACCAGTCACGCGATTTTGTCCTTTTTAACTAATTAAGCACACAACAGTTATTTTTATTTTTTTATACGAAACTTTCACACACATTAATTCACATATAACTGACTCAAAATATAATATTAAAATATTTCTCGGACTCGGATTCGTGGTCCCGAAACCACCGTTCCGATTAGGGTCAAATTCGGACTGTTACACGCCCGTGTGCTACAACCGTGTGACATTATAGGCCATTTTGCAAGGCCAAAATCTACCAAATTAGGGTCAAACCTACAAGCAACACATCCCAAAACATGTCATGAACATAAGACAACCAAAAACTTACCAAAATGACCATTCAATCTATGCATTCAATTCCCATTCCAACCATAACAAAATTCAATACCAAAACTTATCTCTTCACAAGCATAATACATTCAATACCAAACATCATTCCTTCTCAATTCACTAATTCATATTAGCATTTTATCAACACCAAGTTACCATTCATAAGTCAACTTCTCAAACCACAAACCATGCCAAAAGATGCATTACATATACCAAGTTCATTCATGTTAAAACTAGCACATAACTAACCACATCTCATGGCTACTTACAAACTATCAAACATGATTCAAATAACCAGCCTATACAAGCCATATTTTAACTATGTACATCTTTCCAAAATACCCCAAAAATAGATTACCGATAGTGTGACTGAGATGCTGACGATCCCCTGATCCGAGCTAGCTTTACTACCACTGTAAAGCAGGGAAACAAATCACACAGTAAGCTTTATAAAGCTTAGTAAGTTCTTAACATAATACATAATATCATCAATTCCAATTAACGTATATAATAGCCATCACATAGATCATTTCTCATATACTCATACCATGTTATCTATAGTTAAAATACTCATTTCCTCAATCATAGCTCGATTATACTCATCAACCACAAAGGTTCAATACGTACCTTAGCTACACATAGTTGTTAAACCACCAAACTATTCAACGCTCGATAATACTTGTTGATCATCCTTAAATTTTCATTCAATATAATCGCACACATAATGCTATATGCATAATCGTAACATTTTTGTCATCGCACACTTAGTGCCTATTCTATTAACTGATCTGTCTCGGTATCGCACACACAGTGCCAAGCAAATAAGCTGTAACTTTTATATCATCGCACACCCAGTGCCTCTCATTTCTGTTTCGATTTACATTTTTGCACACTTAGTGCCATCAATTAAATCTTGCACATAGCATCTCAATTTCATACACATATACATATTCAATTCATATTACTAAAACATATCTCATTAACATGTATTATGTAATATCCCGGATTTAGAAGTTATGCATTTAGTGCATAATTCATGTGTTAGTAAGCTTAGGGAGTGTTGGGATGTGTTTTGGGAGTTTCTGAGAACTCTAGGTGAAAGGGAAATGCTTTAGAAAAATACTAGAATTTTAAGTCTAAAGGAGAAGCTAGGCTGAACAGGTCTTAAGAGAAATTATAGGAAGTTTATGACACAAAAGAGCTAGCAGCAAAGTGGCAAGGGACGCCACCTACGGTGCTGTGGAGTTTGCGTCAAAGGGGAGCTTCAGGGGGAGGAGGTTCGAGCAACGTGGGAAGTATTAGGGACTTGTATTTTTGCGTCAAGAAGGGGAAGTTGGGCTAAGGAGGCCTTAAGGAAATATGTAGGGGTTTTTGGACATGAAAGTGAGCTTGGTAAAGTGGCTGCAAGGCGCCACTTAGGGCATTGGTGAATGACGCCATGAGCAGAGAGGAAGGGCTCGAGTTTGAGTCTTGGTGACGGCATGGAAATGTGTTTTTATTTTTGCATATTGGCGTTAAGGGAGAAGGAAGTATTGGACGGCATTTGGACTCCTAAGGGGTAAAGATAAGGCTTGATTTCTTTTTGAATTTCGGCTAAGAGTAGAAGATATTTATTGTTTTATTTTATTTATTTTGAATAGGTGATTAAGAGATAAAAGAGGAGATTAATTTGGGATTTGATAAGTGGAGATATGGTGGCCGATTGTAGGACTCTAGGGGCTTGCATATTCAGTTTGAGGTGTGAGGCATAAGTGCCAAAATTCTTAGTTAATGACCTTTGTTTCCTCTCTTTTGTTTTTCTCTTCAAGTTTCGGTCATTTGGTATAAGGTGAGTTGCCGAAATTTCTTCTACTTTCTCCTATTCTTCTCCTCTTTCTTTCAACTCCAAATTCTACACCTTTTTCCTATATGGCCGAATATCCCCTTTTGCAACTAGAATCATAGCCAAACCTTGAAGCATCTTTTTCCCTTTTCTTTGCTTGGCACCTAAAAGAAACACCATAGCCGAATACACTTTCTTTCTTTTGTGGCCGACTTTTCCATCAACATTTGAAGGGCTTAGTCGAACCTTCCTTAAAAGCAGTTAGCCAAACCTACTCTCTTTTAGTCTTCATAAGCAACGTGTAGTGGTAAGTGTGTTCTCTACTAGCAATCGGTTTTATTCTCTCTTTATGGGTGTGCCGAAATCAATGGTTGGTCTTGATTTTTAGAGCATGGCCGAATGTCCATTAAGCCATAATATGCGTTCTTTAGGTGTTTAGTCGAAAGAAGGAAGCGTTAAGGGAGTCTCTTGGGTTCGACTACATCAAGGTAAGTGATAGGTACTATTCAGCCAAGGGCCATTTTCCTAGATTATTGCTTATAGTCGATTGTAACATGAGGCATATAGGGATTTCGACAATTTAAGGGCAAGGAGCAGTTTTCAGGTTTTGGTAAGCTAGGTAAGCGTTATGTGATGATTCGGCCATAGGCCATTCTGACTTAGGTTGTGTAGGAAGGAGTGCAACAATCGCAAGGGTGCCAATCGTTTAGACGTGAGTTTCGGGATTGAGTAGACTATGCAAAAGGTGCGTAGTTATCGCACTGTACTCTTGATTGTTTATATGTATTGTTATGTATATGTGTATGATGTGAATGGTAGCCGAGAATAATGGCTCTGATGATGGACACCATGATGGGTAACCGGTTAAACAGGTCAGTATTTTATGATATTAGACTACCTATGTTATGTGTATGAATTTGTGGTAAGCATGTGATGTACATTCTTTACAAATGTTACTTTGCCATGATAAATGTATATACATGGGGATTGGGATATGAATATTGGAGGACAGGGTGTACACTTATGTACGTGGTCTGATGTTAGCCTTGTGCTACATTGGCGCTTGATGTTAGCTAGGTGCTTCATCAAGGTGGGGTGTTGGCTATGTGCTACCTCCTGGCGGATGATAGCTGTGTGCATCACCGTGGATTGAGGATGACCTCGAGTCACCTCGTGGATATTGACATGTGGGGTCACTTAGGTGATCGGTGGATTAGCCACGGCCTTGGGCAGCAGGTCTGCCAAGGTAAGATATGTGGGATCACTTAGGTGATCGGTGGATTAGCCACGGCCTTAAGCAGCAGGTCTGCTAAGGTAGGTGTAGCGGATGGACACTAGGTGGGGCAGGGCTTCATAATAGCATCATTTTGTATGTGCACTGTGTGGATATGGGCCAAGCCCATATGTGTGGAGACATGTGAAATAACTATGCACTGAGTCTGTATGACTCACCCAAATGTTATCAACATCATAGGTGATACGTGAATCTTGGACCGGGTTGGAGTGGATACAAAGGTGGCCATGCAAAAATTATTTTTATGCTATGCAGAAGACATTATATTTATTTTACTCAGATTATTATTAAGTACTTGTGATTAATTATTTATTGTAATAAGGGCCTCCTAAAGTATTTAAGGATTTTTTTTATTATGTTGAATTGACATTTAAATTATTATTTGAAAATGTTTTATTTTCGGTAACTTATATATTTTAAATTTACATTAAGGTTTCCAATTCGGTTAGTTTGTAACAGCAAAGTTTTACTTAAATTTTTAAATATGCCATGCTTTATAAACGATGGCAAACTTTTACGATTTTATTTACAAGTGAAACTCTTTTCAAACGTTTTCCGCAGTGACACACTAGATCCGGTCAATACTTGTGGGCCGGGTTTGGGGGTGTTACATATTATATCTGAACTTACCTCGGACGTTGACTATCGATATGGTCGATTAATCGAGCACTTTATCTTTGCCTCGATCTCGATCCGAACCTCTTCTCTCTTGGTATATACACATTTAAATTCAATCCATTCAATCACCATTTCATTCAATTTAGTCCACACACACATATTTAGGGCATTTTGCATAATAGCCCTCATATTTTCACATTTCGACACCTTAGTCCCTATTTCACAAAGTCATCAAATTCACATAATTTCACTTAGCACAAGTCTAACCGAATTTTACTAGTGTCTATACAAACCCATACATTTCATTTATTTCACATTTTAACCCTTCAATTTTCTATTTTCACAATTTAGTCCAAATTAGCTAAATTCACCAAAAATTCAAAAACAATACATGTTAATCCAACACCAAGTTCTCATATTTACAACCAACTAGCACATAGCTCAAATGTTAATCAATGGCTCATCACAAAACATCATCAATTCATGAAATTACAACATGGGTTAGCTAGAGCACGAAGCAACAATTACAAAAACGTAGAAATTATCAAAAACTGAAGCAAAATACATACCCAATTTATGCCTAGACCTTGGCCGAATGTTCAAATGCTCAAACCTTGTTTTTCTTTCCTAATTTTGATGGTGGATGGATGAAGAATCCACTATCATCTTTCATATATTCATATAAATTGTTTTATTAAAACAATTACTATTTTAACCTTTCTTAATAAATATAAAACAAATAACAAATAAGGTTATTATGACATTCTACCATCCACTATCTCAAAAATGGCTTAATTGCCATTTAAGGCCTTCACTTTAAAAAGGCAACAACACTTTAGTATTTATAATTCAGCACATAGCTTTTACTCAATACGCGATTCAGTCCTTTCTCTTAATTCAACACACAAACGATCAAATTATCACACAGAATTTTCACACAGACTATATCACATATCATTCACACAGAAAATATCATTAAAATATTTTTACGACTTTGGATTTGTGGTATCAAACCACTGTTCTGACTAGGGTCTAAATCGGGATGTTACAAGAGGAGACACGGTCATGTGGAGATCTCACACGCCCATGTGGGGACACATGCCTGTGTGGCCAGGCCGTGTGGTACCAAAAATTATCAAAAACCCTAAATTATCAAATTCACAAGGCTGTCTGACCTGTCTGTGTGGGGCATACGCCTGTGTAGCCACCTGTGTGGTCACGAAACCACATCAAAATAGCCTGAATAACACGTAATTCACAACCAAACCGACCCCTCAATTACCTAAACTCAAAAGTATACCAAAAATTGCAGATTTTCCTATGATTCACCATAAAATCAAAACAAAACAACACCTGAAACACACCGAAATCGTCGAATGTCGCAGAACCCAAGCAGCAATTCGTTAAAGGAACAAAAAGGTTTTTGATCACACACCTGAATTTGCGATTCCAAGCACCAATAAAGATCGAAACGCCTCCTCAACACAATTTCTCCCTACTCGATTCCTTAAATTACCCGAACACAAAAAAAAAGTCCAACGGAACCCAACGATTTCAAACAAAATTAATAGGAGAAACAAAGAGAAGTGACGGCTAGGAGAAATCAATGGCAGAGGAACCTAAAAATATCTTTCTGTGAAATCTCAAAAGAAGAGAAAAAAAGAAAAGAAAAAAAACTAATATGAAGAAAATAGAGAGGAAAAAAACACGTAAAACAGATTTTTGGGATCTTTTCCCTTTTACTTCCAAAAATAAATAACTAAATAAATAAATACTTAAAACTTAAAAAAAAAAACAAGTTCCTCTAAACATACATGAGGATATGAACCCCGGACCCCAAGCTAAACTAACACATAACCAACCACCAAACCAATAGGCCCATTCTAACATCAAAACACGGAAACTAACCCAATTGCTCAATTTAGCCACTGACCCTACTTACAAATCTCAAATCTTCTGACCCCAAAAATTGGGGTGTTACAACTCCCCCTCAAAGAAATTTCATCCCCTAAATTTCCAACTAACAGAACAGTTGTCTAAATATAAAACTTACCACTATGCTCCCGCTGCGCACTCTAACCCAAACTCTACCATATTATACTTTGACCTTAAAAACCGCACACACACCCAAACACTTAACCACTAAAGCAGATACACATTTTTCCATCACACACATAAACGTTATCCAACGAATAAACATTAATGTCATTCAAATAAATAACACACAAAATCACAACAATCTACAACCATACCTGTCTCAATGTCGTCGTAGACACTCCCTAATTCGATGCTCTGTGGACCCACATCTAAAACACGCTCCCAACTTCTTCCAACACTTGCATGAATTGCACTTCTTACAGTGTCCACAAACTAATACGCTCGCCCCATTACCAGAACCATTCGTACAATCTTTACTAACACCCAACTGTGTTCTTATATGCTTCGCGGACTGAGGCTCCAACCTCAAAGGATTACAATCCATTTTGTTCCCACAATTTACACACCTACCTTGAAATAACTCTCTATTCCTCTCTAAACTAGCCTCGAAGACTTTCTCTAACACCTCTCTCACCACCTGAGTCAACGCCTTGATACCAACCTCTGGTTACCGCTACCCGAAGCTGGCGAAACAGCATTGACTTTGACTCTTAAACAAGCTCACGTCTTGGAGAAGCCAACGACTCTTCGAGAATCTCACCAGATTGGCCCTTACGATCATGCTTACCATCAGAATCCATATCGGTCTTGTGACTAACTTAAAGTATCTACATTTTTAGAAAACAAACACAAAATAAATACAAAAATCTACATTTCTAATCTTACAGTTTCAAATTTTCACCCTGGACCAACATTGGAGTCTCAGACATCCTCAAAATCAATGAGACACATATTATTTAAAAATACTATCGTATGGTTTATAAAAACTTTTTTTTTAAAATGAACACACGTGCACACAGATAAGTAAAAATACAGGTCGAGTTTTTGCAAACCTGGCTCTGATATCACTAAATGTACGCTCAAAAACCCAGCCTAGAAGTTTAGATCAAATCTCGGAGGTTACATTGATCACAAAAATGATCATAGGTAAAATTTTAGTTTAACTATCTAGAAAAAAATGGTATTTAAGTTATGTAAAACTCACCATTGTAAAATCCTGATATTACAAAAATTTCAGTCCAAAAGACGTTTACATACGTAAAACCTAAAATTTATAACATAATATTCAAAACAAATTTACAATTCAAACTGTTTATTTACAAATACGAAATTTATGATAATACTTTTAAAGTTGATTCTAAAACATGGCTGTCCAAGACCTCTGACGTGCCGAGTCCAACAACAGCATACGAAAATACTTAAAAAAAGGAAAGTGATGGGGTGAGCTACACGAGCTTAGTGTAAGATCGAAACAACAAAAAAAAATAAAAATTAAGTACCATAATAAAAGAAAAAATAAAATGACAATCCAATATCCAAATAATCATCACAACCAAAATAGACATATCAGTACTGAATACATCGATCTATTTACCGTTAATCTTACAACCAAACAGATAGACAGACAAAATACGGAACAAATGCATCAACATGAAACCTATCCATCCAGTCAAACACCTCTTCATCCTCCATCTACACCACAAATGAGTTATAAGAAACTCAACCAGCCCTACACACCGCATAGGACCTCAAAAGGCCCATCTAACCCTACACACCATACATGTGGAACAAAGCCATGTAAATTACATCATGCAGCTGAGCTGCCAAAAATATCGTCCTGTGCGGTAAACCGCTATACAAACGTATTATAGTTAAAAATGCCAAATCATACCAGACTTCTTTCTCCTTATATCTAGACTTGAAAACATAATGCAAATGCAAAAATACACACCAAACATTGTCAATCACACAAACACAGAAGCTCGTAATTAGTTAATCAATTACAGAATCGATGCACACAGTTTCTAAACAGTCACACACCAGTTAAACAGAATCGGAAGTACGCATGTTCAATCGACCAAATCCGGGATCATACATCACAATACTCAAATATTAGGCAACATTATATTATCGAGTCACTTAACTAATGCAACGATTGCTTATAACAGATATGTCTAAGCTAAAACAGAGTCTCAACCACCCTTACTAAGGCCTAACCGAGGGTTAGAACATACAGGATCACAAACAAGTCAAAAACAGATGTAGTACAAAAATTGGTGACATAAGGCCACATGGCTGTGTGCCCCGGCTGTGTGGAAGTGCCCAGGCCATGTGGGGGTCTACACACCTATGTGGAGGCACACACGCCCGTGTGAGCAGCCGTGTAACTCACTGTCCAAAAGTGCTAAACAGAGAAGACAAGGCCGTGTGGAGATCTTACACGCCCATGTGGCCAGGCCATGTGGTACCAAAAATCATCAAAAACCCTAAAATCCCAAATTCACATGGCCGTGTGACCCACCCGTGTGGGGCACACGTTAGTGTGGCCACCCGTGTGGTCATGAAACCACACCGAAACAGCTTGAATAACACGTAATTCACCACCAAACTGACCCCTCAAGTACCTAAACTCAAAAGTATACCAGAAATTACATATTTTCCTATGATTCACCATCAACTCAAAACAAAACAACACCTATAACAAACATTTGCGAAAACACACCGAAATTGTCGAGTATCGCTGAACCCAAGCAACAATTCATTAAAGGAACAGAAAGGTTTTCGATCACACACCTGAATTTGCGATTCCAAGCACCAATGAAGATCGAAACACCTCCTCAACACAATTTTTCCCCAATCGATTCCTTGAATTACCCGAAACAAAAAAAAATAAAGTCCAACAGAACCCAACGATTTCCAACAAAATTAAAAGGAGAAACAAATAGAAGTGACGGCTAGGAGAAATTAATGGCATAGGAAAACAAAAATATATTTTTGTGAAATCTCAAAAGAATAGCAAAGAAAAAAAGAAAAAAACTGATATGAAAAAAACAGAGAGGAAAAAAAACGTGAAACATATTTTTGAGATCTTTTCCCTTTTACTTCCAAAAATAAAATAAATTAAAAATATAAATAAATAACTAAATAAATAAATACTTAAAACTTCAAAACAACAAAACAACAAAACAACAAAAACAAAACAAGTTTCCCTGAACACACATGAGGATTCAAACCTAGGACCCCAAGCTAAACTAGCACACAACCAATCACCAGACCAGCAGGACCATTCTGACATCAAAACGCGGAAACTAACCCAATTGCTCGATCTAGCCACTGACCCTATCTACAAATCTCAAATATTTTGACCCCAAAAACTGGGGTGTTACATGCTACATACTGTAGAAGTTGTACACCCAACGCACTAGCTTCCGGTTCCTTATCTATTAGAACTTAGGCTTTTACTTATATCAAAGTGTACGAGTCACACATATACAGTCTGACATCCCTTCAAGGTTTAGGTATGCCACATTATGAATGTCACAAGTGAATAAATTCATAAACGGATCCATGATCTATTTTTCTTAGGTCCTGTCTGATGTACTGTTAGTCCAATCAGTCACATCTATGTCTCTATCTTCTAGAAGTCATCCACTCCGATGCTCAAGACAAAACATATCCATAATTGGACTTGATAGATGGCATGTTAGTCTTTCAATTGGTTTGCTTGTTTTGGATTAGACTAAGGACATGTTTAGGTTCGTCTACTAACACAAGTTGTCTTTCTAGATTATGATCTGACCACGTAATATCGCTTAGTATTAGTTTAAACATTAAACAAACAATGAGCAATATTTGCTTCCATTTTGCTTTGCATGCAAAAACCATACGAGGACAATCATACAAAGTATAATAATGTAATCCATGAATTTGTTTTATTATTCAATTTGTTCAAAAAATTACAAGTTTACAAGCGAATATACTAGACTCAAGGCACTAGATCCAACAACATCAAGTCCACTAATGAAAATGCATAACCCTTTGTTTTCACTGGATGAGAAACACCTAAGTTTGAAATTGAACCTAGGAGAATTCCTAAGTCTGAGTCGGAATGGACCACTGATGAGGAACGTCTAACTAATTCCAATTCTAAGGCATCATATGCTATTTTATGTGTTATCAATCAACAAGGGTTTAAGAGGATCTCAAAATGTATTGTTGCCAAGGAAGCATGGGACATACTTCAAACAGCCCTTGAAGAACCAACACAGTGAAACAAAAATCATTTTTAGATAAAATAAAAATAAAAATGGTTTAAAAATCTAAAAAGCATAAATAAATAAAAAACAAAATATATGTATTTAAAAATAAAAAAGAAAATATATCAAATGATTCAAATAGAAATGAACATGAAAGAAATTGGCAGATATTAGAGAGAGATGAAGTTAGACATCCCCATGGGACATGGAATCGCCAAAGTTATCTCTCTTGGTTCAATTCAACTTGTATTTTCAATTCCTGGACTAGATTTTCTGAGACTTTGGTTGTTTGATAGACGTGCTTGGACTACCCAAATTTGGAAGTTGCTGCTGACATGTTCAAGTTGGGAAAAAAAACAAGGCGGAAAAAGAACTTTTCAAAAGTTTTTCATTTCATGAAAGTTTTTTCTATCTCATTTTTTCGTTGCTCGAAGTTTGGGTCTGTTAGGATCGTCCCGATTAAGCAACGAACAAGTAAAAATAGTAGAAGAAATTGAGAAATTGAACACACAAATTTAACGTGGAAAAACTCCTCCAAAGAGGATAAAAACCCACGGGCAAAAATAATTTTACTATAATGGCAACAAAATGAAGAGTACAAAAGATGGAGATAAAAACTAAACCCCGAAAACCCGAAAATAAAGAACCCTCAAAATGTAAACACAAAATTCTCTAAATGTGTTATGAGTTCTAATCTCAAATGGGTGTATTTTCTAAGGTTGTAAAAGAGCCTATTTATAGGCTAAATCCATAGGTCAAATAATAATAAAATAATCTAAACTAATCAGTGTTTGATTGAAACAAATAAACAGAGTTTAACTAGGAGATTACTTCTTGAATTTGACTAAAATAGGAGTCATAATTAACAAATCTCCACCTTGACTCATATTTCCACATTGCCATTTTTGCCAAAGCCCGCCACGAGCCTATCTTGAACCATGCAGGAAATTAACTGAGTCGATTCTATGCTTAGAAGCTGGAAGACTTCTAGCCTTCGACTTGTACACTGCCAAATCAAAACTAACCCGGGTTTGATTTTCACGAACACAGTGCCCTAACTTTTCAAAACCTGCATCCAAAAGAGAACCTCTCTTTAACGAAACGGTCATACCTTTTTCCCTCCTATGACCAAGTTGCCTCCGCTCTAAATGAGTTGACTTCGGCTTTGTAATGCATTTGAGGGACGCCCGATTTCACATCATCATGTAGAACCTTCCGTAACATAAAGATCGCCAGCTTCTTTTACCTTTTAACAAAACGAGAGCTCCACGAGATACTTTAATGCCGCTCGACTCGATGTTGATTCTGCATCCTTTCAAGTCTAAAATACTCAAGGAGATGAGATTCTTTCGTAAATTAGGTACATACCTGACATCTGAGAGTGTCCTAATTGTCCCATCGTGTATCCTAATTTTAACAGTACCAATTCCAATTACCTTACTAGATGAATCGTTTCCCATGCACCACAACTCCACCTTCAATCGAATCAGATGTGGAGAACCATTCTCTATTGGGACACATGTGGAAAGAACATCCTGAATCTAGGATCCACTCGGACGTGAGCTTGGAGTTATCGCTCATTGACACTAACAAGAAATCATCACCGCTTTCATCGACCAAATTAGCACCAGCTACATCTTCCTCGTTACTCTCAGCAGCTCTTTTCTTTTGCAATTTATAACAATCTGCTTTGACATGACCTAACTTTTTACAATAGCGACACCTTTTGTCTCGTTTCTTTGATGCTATCAAAACGGAAGCTTGCCTATCTGCCTTGCTATCAAAATGAAGCTCATTGTCGAGTTTGTCTCTACTCAACAAATTACCCTTCACATCTTCGAACGAGAGTTTGTCTCTGCCATAAATCAAGGTCTCCCTGAAAGACTTGTATGAAGGGGGTAAAGAGCACAATAATAGCATAGCCTGATCTTCATCGTCAATATGAACCTCAACATTCTTAAATCATTTAAAAGAGTAATGAATTGACTGATATGATCTCTAAGAAGCTCACCTTCGTTCATGCGAAACGTAAATAGACGTTGTTTCAATACTAAACGGTTAGCCAGAGACTTAGTCGCATAAAGAGCTTCTAACCTTTTCCATAAGGCAGATGAGGTCTTCTCCATCAATACCTCCTGCAATACCGTATTCGCGAGGCACAACCGGATTGCGACAAAAAGCCTTTTCATCAAGCTCTTCCCATTCTGTTTTATTTAGATTCTCAGGCTTTTTCCCGGTAACAACCTTTTTCAAACCGGATTGAACTAGAATTGCCATCATCCGAACTTGCCACAGATTGAAATTTGTCTCACCATCGAACTTCTCAATTTTCAAACCTTGTTGCTGCCATATCTAAATGGTCTGATCTATGAAAATTGAACTAGCTATTGATACCACTTGTTAGGATCGTCCCGATTAAGCAACGAACAAGTAAAAATAGTAGAAGAAATTGAGAAATAGAACACACAAATTTAACGTAGAAAAACTCCTCCAAAGAGGATAAAAAACCACGGGCAAAGATAATTTTACTATAATGGCAACAAAATGAAGAGTACAAAAGATGGAGATAAAAACTAAACCCCGAAAACCCGAAAATAAAAAACCCTTAAAACGTAAACACAAAATTCTCTAAATGTGTTATGAGTTCTAATCTCAAATGGGTGTATTTTCTAAGGTTGTAAAAGAGCCTATTTATAGGCTAAATCCATAGGTCAAATAATAATAAAATAATCTAAACTAATCAATGTTTGATTGAAACAAATAAACAGAGTTTAACTAGGAGATTACTTCTTGAATTTGACTAAAATAGGAGTCATAATTAACAGGGTCTTTATATACTTTTGAAATAAGAAAAAAATTCAAAACACTTGTTTTGTAATAGTAAAAAAATGTTATTTTTTAGAGGAATTTAATTAAATAATATGATATTAATCTAAAATATGACACTTAGTTGGATTTAAGCCAACTTGATTTTTTTACTAGATACATGAAGGAGGAATTAGTTTAAAATGAGTACAATACTAATGGTGTTAGATACTCTTCTTGTTCAACGTTAAAGAATTTAAAAAAAAAATAAAAGTTTTAAAATATTTTTAAATTTTTAGAATTAGAATTAACTGAAAATTGTTGTAAATATTCAAGGCTAAATTTATTAAATTTTTAGAATTTGAACTAAAATGACAAATTTTGTAAACATTGAGGGCTAAATTTGTCGATTTTTTTAGATTTAGGATCAAATTGATAAAACGTGTAAACTTTGGAGGGCTAAATTTTTTATTAGACTAATAAAAATGCCCATGTTAGCTTTCCATTACTCATCTAATGGTAACTAATGGGAGAGTAACTAAAATAATTTAATTTCGAAAAGTCAAGTAACTAAATTGAGAAAATTAATAATTAAGTAACCAAAATTAAAACCAAAAACATAATTGAGTGAATATTTTATAGTTTATTTAACACCATTTTCACAAGAGATATGTAAAGATAGTAAGAAATTTATCTTTAATTTAAATGTCTTAATTTTTATAATTTTTTAATAAAGTTATATATTTTTTTTCAAAATAATATAAAATTGATATTTTATGAAAAAATTAATAATATATAAAACTACTACAAAATAGGTCTAGAATGTTGTCCATATTCAGAGAAATAATATTTATATTTTCTTTTATAAATTTATATATTTTTAAATAATTTTATATTTTATATATTTTTCATTTCAAAATAATAATATAAAAACATGGAATGTTATAAAAATCAGAAATATATAAAAATTTTAAAAGATCATATCTAGAATTTGGACAACCATTTGTTTAAGTTTATTTTAGGTGTGAAAATAATTTTATACTTTTTAAAATTTTTTATATAATTATATATTTTTAATTTTTATCTCATGTCGTATTAAGAAGTTATCATGTGAAACTGGTTAATTGGTTGTTAGTGTTACCCCACACAAAGTAATGATATTCTTATTTATATAGAAATATCATGATATGTGACAAAATACAATTTTAGAGAATATTTAATTCATTTATTTGATTTTCCAAAAAACATTTAAACTCGGGCCACTATCAGTGTTGCTAGAGTCGTTGTAGCGGACAGTATTGAATTAGATGTTTGTTTTCCTAGCTTCAAAAAGAGAAAATGTAATTGACTCATATTGGCTAACATATGGTTTGGTATTTTATTCAATTTTTTCTTTTAATAATTTCATTATAAGTTTTAATTATATTTTTTTATATAATATTTAGAATTATTTATAGTACCTCTTCAATCCATAAATAAGAGGATAATACTTTTTAGTACACTTGAACACACGTTCTATTGTATTGATAACAATACCCATGCCAATCGAGTTAAATGATTCAATTGAAAGATTCTTGAATACTTGAGTTATTCTCAACTTGCTTGTATGTCATAATAAATACTAGTGCATTCTTAATTATATACGGTGCATTGGTTATCTTACAAAGTTAAGGAGTAGTATTTAGTCATTGGCTCATACATTGTAGTTTGATTGCTATAATAAGAAGCTTAAAATTTTGTTTTTCCCATTATTGTTTATTGATTTAGAATTAGCACTTAAATTAAGTTTTTAAATTTTATTAATGAATATTTATGTTATTTTTGAAAAATGTGTTTAATAAAATTTGTCAAACAATGAGAAATGTTTTACAGAGAATCAATCAAACACCATAAAATATTATGTGTTTAAAAAAAATCATATCATTTTTCAGAAATTATTTTCCAAAAACAATTTTCAGTGAATCAAACACACCCTTAATTACCAACTATTAGAGTTGTGACCCAAATTCTTATTAAAATAAAATACAAGTGGCAAGATAGAGGATCCACGGTACAACCTGTACAAGAAAAATCCGTATAGAAGTTTACGTTCTCTATTTGATATTGATTTAAATAAGATGTTTTAACCTTACTGCATTACTTCTCTTATATGTTGATTAGAATAAGATTTTTAAAACTTATAAATAGAATCAGCCTATACTCCTTGTAATCATTCGAATTCGACATAATAAATTTTTTTCTCCTCTGTTCGTGGATTTTTTCTCAAAAAGATTTCCATTTAAAATCTATATGTTCTATTTTTCTCTCTTTTCTTGCCATTATCAACATTTTATTTTTACACCAACTAAATAAAAATAGATAATTCCTGGGACAAACCATATACTAACCCTCTTCTTCACAATTTCTTTTCTCCACGATGCACCTATTTTCTTGACAAAAAGCACAAGGTATATATTTCAAGCATCCTCAATCCCTTTGGAGTATTTCACAATGATAAAACTTGGTTGCTTCTTACTTTTTAGCTCTGGCCTCTAATCCATGTCCTTACTTCCTTTGATTGCGATCTTTCAACTTAGCTCTATGCAAAGAGACAATGAGAAATGGTGAAGCTAGGCGGCCTTGCACGTCAACTTATTACAACACGTCCTTTACTCTACTTATAATTTCTATAGGGATTTTTAAATGATTTTTTCAACCAACTTCAACTTCAATAATACTAAACTTTTTTTATATATTATAACATTGTTCAAACTCAATGTAATCCGAATTTAAAAAATAAAATAAAAATATTAAAATAAATGGGAACCCATATTAAAACCCAAAGTTGAAGTAGTAAAAGTGAGACCCAAAGCCATAGGTAGTTCAAATTTTACGAAAACCTCAATCAATGGTGGGTAAAAACCTAGATTAATCATTGCATTTTTCGTCTAATCCATTTGCATTAGGTTAAATTTAAATTGGATTACGGACAAATCAATGGAGAATCGTGTTCGTTGGTATCGAAACATTGAAGCCAAAAGCTAACAAACAATTCCCTTTGTTCACCACCTTGGTGGCCTAGATTTAAAAAATAAAGATAACAAACATTACTTTATTTAATGAGCATGATGATCCTGACATAACATATAAAAAAAGAGTTAATTATAATCTAAGTCATTCAAATTCAAGATTTAAGTACATGAAAGTCAATTGTTAAAAGCACTTGACAAACATTTCCTTTATTTGGATTCTTTTATATGGAGCGATTGATATAGTTCCAATAGCTAGCCTCCTATTTCATTCTCACCTGCTCTATCTCAAAACATGATTCTCCTATAAGTCATCTCATGCTATCTTCAACAATTTCCCAAAAACTACTGCAAATCTCTTTATTTTTATTTTTATGTTGTTAAAGGTCAACATGATGAGTAGCTCTCCAAAGCCAGAGGTGACCTTATCCCTTACGTTGTCGCCTGGTTCGACTCTGCAAGGGGTTGTAAAGCCCGAAGAGAGAGGTGTCCGCCTTATCGAACTGCTCTTAACATGTGCCAAGCATGCCTCGTCCAGTAATCTACACCGTGCTGACGAGTGTCTCCGGCAGATATCACTGCTTGCCTCGGTGTCTGGTGACTCCATGCAACGCCTTTCTGCATGGTTCGCCTCTGCCCTTGCTGTACGCCTTGTCAAGCGTTGGCCTGGCTTACATAAGGCCTTGAACTACACTCAGTTGCCGAAACAAGATCAGTTAGGTCAAGCTCAGCCGCTCTTCGGGCGAGTGTTTCCCTACCTTGGGTTCTCTTATGCCATCATATCTCGTACACTGATCAAGGCCATGACAGGGGAGCGAGTCATCCATCTCGTGGACTTGGGTTCAAGCGATGCAAACTTGTGGATCCCGCTGCTTCGGAGCTTTTCGTGCTTGCTCGATGGACAACCTCATTTGAAGGTCACTTGCATGAATGCTAACAAGGCAATACTAGAGGAGTTAGGCCCAAGGCTTGTTAAAGAGGCTGAAGCACTCGGCCTGCCCTTTCAATTTGCCCCTCTAAATGTTAGTTTAAGAGAGCTAACATTAGACAAACTTGGGGTAAAATCAGGAGAGGCATTAGCTTTCATATCAATAGTAAATCTCCACACTTTATTAGCGGAGGATGATAGTGTTGATGCACATTTCAGCCACAACAAGACTAATGGCATCAAAGATTCCAAGCAAATGTTTCGGTTTTTATCGACAATCCGATCATCGTCCCCTAAACTTTTCTTTTTAGTCGAAAAAGAAGCCGACCATAATCTAAACAAATTGGTTGATAGATTCGTTGAGGGACTGCATTACTACAGCGCTGTGTTCGACTCGGTTGATGCTACATTCGGGGGCAATACCTCGAGTAGGGAAAGACTTGTTTTGGAGGAAATGCTTGGGAAAGAAATTGAAAACATTGTGGCATGTGAAGGGGTTGAAAGAGAAGAGAGGCATGAGAGGTATGGGAGATGGATGGTTCGGTTCGGACAAGCCGGATTTAAGCCGGTTATGATGTGGCATGACTCAACGGAAGATGCCAAGCAAATGGTGGAAGCATGTGGTAGAAATGGTTACAAAATTGTTAACGAAAGGGCAAGCTTGATGATTTGTTGGCACGATAGACCATTATATGCAGTGTCTGCATGGACTTGTTAGAGGGATGTATTATTTATGTATAGTATTTTTTTTTTTCTTTAGTATGTGAAATTGTATTAATAAAAATAATTTATTGTTGGCCCAAGGCAAAGGACATGTTTATTGGCTACGTTAATTTGTAATTTACAAATTTTTAATTTCCTAAATTGCAAAATCAAATATTCTAAAAATGTTGGGTTTTTTACTTGCATGTAAATAAAAATTTGATTGAGATTTTAAATTTTATATAAACTAAAGTGTATAAATATATTATTTATAATATTGAACATGGTAATGAAATTAAGTAATTGCCATCTATAGGTATATTTTAAGTTATTTATAATTTTTTTGGTTTTTTTAGCTAAATTAAGTTATTAACATTTCAACAAAAAAAAATGTTTTTATATTAGAAATTCAGACTAAAATATTAATTTTTAAAAATGTTACTGTGACAATAGAGGTGTTCATGAATTGGGTTTGAATCGGGCCTAAGCATAATATTGACAAACTTTATGCTTGCTCAAGCTTCATCCGACTTGAAATATGGGCTTAAATTTTAGTTTAAGCTCGTACATAATTGCAAAAGATTAACCCAAACCCATTATGGCCCGCCCATATTATTTTTTAAAAAATATTCATATTATTTTAATTTAATATTTAATAATTTTATTTTTTTTATTTGTTGAAAATTTTTATATAGTCATCTTAACATTATTTTAATGTTTACATTAGAGTACTATTATATATTTAGTATAAGTTTATTATTTTAATGTGTTATAAATTACATAATATATTAATATAACATAAACTTAAAAACGGGTCGGGTCAGGTTCAGCCCTTGAATGTTCAAGCTCGAACCCAACCTATATTTTAACTGGGCCTAATTTTTTTCTCAAGCCCATTTTTCGGGACTGATTTTTTTTCCAAACCCTCCTAAATTTCGGATGGGCCTTTGAGCTTGGGCAGGTAGTCTGACCTATGAATAGGTCTATGTGACAACCTATAACAACCCGTTTTCAGTGGTGTCGGAAACAGTGATTTCGGGACCATGATGCCAACCAATGAATTAGTATTTTATTATTTATTTATTACTTACAAGGTTATTACAATGTTATATAAAAATTTAGTTAGAAAATATTAAGGATTTAAATAATTAATTAAATAAAAATAAGATTAAATAGTGAAAGTTAATCACAATAAGTTTATTATGTCAAATGACTATAAATGCATGAATTACGATTTCTATTTGGTAATTGTACCTATTTTAAATGTAGTAGACGGTTTAGGTGATGCATGTCGCGAAATTTGATAAATTTTAAAAGGGTAAACTTATAATTTGAATATTAAATGAAATTAAAACAAAACAAAAGATGGAACAACCATCATCTTCATCTTATTTTCACCTAAGAAATCGAAGCCACCATTGTCGTTTAGGGAGCTTTCGGCCAAGCTTCATATTGCATGCATGGTATGTATTTTGATTCTATTTTTTAGTGATTTTTATATTTCTGACATCGTTGTAACCCAATGACTATTTTGTTAAACTGTTAAAAGTTCAAGGACTTATCATGAATGGGTTTTATGTGTTTGTAGAATTAGTTGATAGAATTATGAGCTGGTTGGCTAAATAAGAACATTTTGTTAAGTAATTTTAACTAGTTTTGAATCTAAGGATTTAATGGTTATAATTTCGAAAGTGGCATGGTTTAACTACAAATATTCAATTGTTTAGGGGCTGTAGAGGGATCAAAAAGAACTTGACACTAATGTTTTTAGGCTAATTGTGAAAATTTTGTAAGTTTTGACATAGGGGCTAAATTACTTAAAAGGTGAAATTTTAGGGTAAAATTGTAAAATGATAATGAAAGGACTTCAAGTTTTATTGTTTAGGTTGTTTTAAATGGTTAATTGAATTGAAATTATTATATTTAGATCAAGAATTGGATCAGTCGGTTGATAAACACGAGAAGGGAAAAGTTGCTAAATAGCCGTTGTTGCGTGTTGATAACTATTGTATTTTGGTAAGTTCGTATTACATTTATTATGTTTGTTAATTTTTTAATTTATTATGTATTTGATATATGAATTTTGGATGATGTTATGATCTATTAAGTGGTAATGAAATGGAAAGTTTACGGTTTAAAAGATAAAGTTGAACATGGAAAGATCTTGGAAATATAGGATAAGCCCATTGAACTTAGTGAATAGCTAGGATATGAATGACATGTCATTAGGGTGTAGCAGGCACTCTGTGTCGGTGTTATATTTAGTAGGCACTAGTTGCCGGTGATTTCAATAGCAGGTACTTTGTACTCGTTTTGCAGTAGTAGGCAGGTACTATGTATCAATAATGGATACCATACCGATGGCTTAAGGTCCTGCATGTGTTTCAGATTCTCTAAAGCTTGTTTGAGTGGCATCATGTATCAGTTAATGTATGTATGTTAGCTCGTGTGAGCATTACCTTCTCGTGTATTAGCAATCAATTTACTATTATTCTCCAGAAAAAATAGTTAACTATCAAAATGGAAATAAAATAGAAGGATATGATGAATTATACTTTGGTCTATGATTATTGACATGTTATGTTTTGGTGATATGAATCATCTAGGTTTAGTTGTTTTGAAAAGTTGAATTGATGAATTACAACAAAGGATTGCTAGTTTTTATGTTATGTATGATTTTATATATAAGTTGACAGGTATCTGATGTTTTTATTTACAAACTTACTAAGCTTTACTTAAGCTTACTCGATTTGGTTTTTCTTCTTTGTAGACTGATAGTCTTTTGCTGACGATTGGAATGTCGTTGGAGATCACACTATTCGGCAACTCATTTGGTAGCTATCTGTTTATTTTGACTCAGTTTTAAGTGGCATGTAAATAGGGTTTTAGTATGTTTATGTTATTAAGAAACTTGATGATGACTTGTGTCATTTGGGATGTAAATTTGTGTTTTTTGTTTTGGTATCTTGAAATGGTAGATTATCAATTGATGTCTTTCTTGATTGAAATGGTCATTTTGTTTTGGTAACTTATGAACTTTGGTTGAAGTATATTTGCATCTGTAAGTTGGGTATAAATGGTTGATTATGACATATGTTATTTGAGACTTAATTGAGGATTGAATAAGGTTGACATGTTGATTATGTCTTGGTTTGGATAGTTGTTATTTATGATTGAATTGTGGTGCCAATGAGGACATACTGGTTAGGCACATAGATTAAATGTGAACTGGCATGTTTTGGTATATTTTGAAATAGGTGGTGGTATTTGCATGGCTTGGTATCTAAGGAAGTGTAGGTGAAATGGCTTGAATTTGAAGGTATTTTGGATACACACGGCTTGTGACATAGTCTGCCACACGACTGTGTGCTTCACACGGCCTAGAGACACAACCATGTGACCCTGGTTTACACAGGCACAGTTTGTTACATAGTTTGGCCACATAGCCATGTTTTTTAGCCACACGGGCTAAGCTCTGTCATACGACCCCCATGTTTTCACTTTTTACTCAAATTTTTGTAAAAGTTTCATTTTAATTCAGAATTGTTCCCAATTTATTTTAAATGTTTCGTAAGCTCGAATTAAGTCTCTTTTTGATTGAATAACATGAAAAATGATTGCAAATGAAATATTTGGTTATTTTTATTTTTTATTTTATTTTATTTAAATTGTGAACAATGTCAAAATTTATAGTTGTAATATCTTATATCTCGAGTCGGGCGATTGGATTGGGTATAAGGTGTTACACAACCCATGTGGAGTCCATGTGTACTTTATGTTGACATGACACTATTTGTCTTATATGTCACTCCAACAAGTAATTTAAAAATTATAACAATATTAAAAAAATTTAAAAATTAAAATTTCAAAAAAATATAAAAATTTCATAAAATTTTAAAAAAGCAAGAAGTACATGTGGATTACCATATGGGCTGTCATGTTTAAAAAGTTAATGTTTTAGTCAGTATTTTTATTAAAAAATAGCAACTAGACTCTTTTTAAAAGGTTAATGGTCAAATTTGACTTTTCTAAAAGTTTAAGGGTTAAACTGACAAAAGATATAAAGGTTAAGGGCTACATTTATCATTATGCTTATATTTATACTTATAGGTCCATGGTGAAGGAATTATACACGAAGCCCAGATATTTTGGACTTGAAATATTGCTGAGATGGGTTCGGAACTTAGGCTTCACAAGCTAGCCTCCTACTTGATTACTAGTTGGCTACCCGAATCGAGTCGTTAGTTCCTCGGGTCAAATTCGACCTGCTTGGGTTTCTTCTAAAACCTTCCAATTTTACATCAAACAATTTTTTTTCTCATTCTCTCTTCTTCAACTTAAAAAAAAACTTGTTTTTTCTTCTCTCAAAAACCTAAAAAACCCTAGCCTCATTTAGTTGTTTTGCACATTGCTTAGCCTTTAACAGTCGTCGGTGTCGCCTTACTTCGGTGAGCTTCACTAGATTCATTGGACTCCTTTTTCTTCTTCTTGTTTCCTTTTTTTGCTCTTCTTTTTCAAGATTTCATTTTCACCATTTTTTACAAAAAAAAAAACTCAACTTTCTCTTCTTTCAACCACTACCTTTGTTACCTCTGGTGAAAACATAATGCCAAGTCACCAACTACTCTAGCATCTTCTCTAGCAACCGGCACTGAACACCTGAAATAAGTCCTTTTTGTTCTATTGTTTCCCATTTTTTATTCTATTTTTTTATCTTTTCTCTTTCTCTTTTTTTTTTTTTTGCAAGTTTTCACTTCGAGGCTTGCTTCATCTTTTTTTAAATAAAAATTATTGTTGGTTGATGGATTCTTATTGTGTTGGATTATTGCTACAATCATTAATGGTGATCTCAGACGGTGAAACAATTGGTAGTGAAGATGGGTGGAGGCAATGGTAGTTGTGAAATGGGGGCCTGATGATAGTAAATATTGCAAATCTTCAACTTTGAGGTATTTTATTCCAACTTTGTTGTTCACTTGAAATTTAAAGTGTTGTAATCGATGAATGAGATTTGCAATTGACTGCACTCCAGTCTCTGGAGCGCGAACACCTTGAATAGGCGTATAATCAACACTAAAACAAATATAACTATCGCGGCTTTACTGCAAGTGCTACAGACCAGTTATGATATTTATAATATTCAATGAAATACTAGAGTATTCCAAGGACTGAACCCAAAGGATGTCATGCCCTAAGTATTTCATGTCCACGTTTTGGTCGATTGACCAAGTGAGCTTAAGGGTAACTTGCGAATGAGCTAGTCAAATTCGTGAAAAATTGACTTGTTTCACTTGGCGAATTTTCTCTTGCGAAATGTTTCACTAGTTTCCGCCATCTTACGTATCCCTATTCCGCGTGTGGCTTTTCTGTTGTAAACCCGCCAATTATGGCGCATAGATCTGTTACTTTAGAATCCGCAATCAGTAAAACATGTACAGGAAATGTGTCATTTTGCATGACACTTGTAGAACCTCGTTAATGATGTTTGATTAGTGGAATTATGTCTAATTAGTGGAACTATGTGAGTTTAGTGAAATCGTGTGTGCATGTAATGTGATTACGTAACCTATTATAGTGGGATTATGAGCTAATTCCTATATAAATAGGATGAGAGCTTACAGAGAATTACTTTATTTCCTATTTCTCATTCATCCTTGTTTTATTAAAAGAAACCTAATGTGTGTTCTTCATTGTGTGGAGAAGGTATCAGCTTTCAGCTTGATTAGTAACTGAATTTTTCAAGCCAACTACTGGTAAATTCTTGAGTCCTTCTTTATATTAATACCATAGAATGATAAGGTTGTAGGAACCGTTTATAAAGGTTTCTATTGGAGAATGGAGGGAAGGAAACTTTATTCTGGTTAATGTTTGCATGTTTCTGATTCTTGTTTTTACGTTAAAAGTTTAGTTGTTTTTGTACTTAATAGAGTGTTTTATTTTATTTAGCTAAAGAAATGAAAGAAGGCCCTAGGGAAAAAACCCATAAAATAGGCAAGGCATTTCCTAGTAATCTCTAATGAGTTTCTTTCATTTGTGTTCCTGTTAAATTTCTTAGGAATTACAACTAGGATTGACAACCTGTAACATCCCAAAACTGGGTTTGGAAGTTTTGACTTCGCAAGTGAGGGTTCGTCAATGCTTTAGTGAACTAGAGTTCACCAAATGGGATATTAACATGGCGAACTAGTACACGCTAAAGGATGCAGTAAGGGGTTCGCCAAATTCATTGAAAGTTGTGTTCGCCAGTTTGTTTGGCGAGCTGGGGTTCTGTGACAGACCAATTTTGACCTTAATCGGAACGGTGGTTTCGGGACCACAAATCCGAGCCCAATAAATATTTTTTTTTATCTATTTTGTGTCTATTATGGGTGAATTGATGTATGTGAATGTTTTGTGGAAGAATTGAATTGCTTGAGTGTGTAATTAGAAAAAAAAAAAAAAAGAGGATTTAATTTGCGAAAATAATCAAAGTAGTAAATATGAAATGAAACAAGGAGCTAAGTGACTTATGCTTCAAACATAGGGACTTGCATGTCAAATCCCCCAATTTTTAGAAGGGTGGACGGCAAGCATGCATTAAAATAGTCTATGGTCTTAAATTTTTGTGTAAGCATGCTAAGAATATTAAGCTTTTCAAATTATATGATAGTTTAATATAATATTATACTAAAAGCATGCTAAAATAATGTGTAGATAGTTTTAAACAAAAAAATAAAAAGAAAAAAAGAAAAATCATTTTTATCTTTCTTCTTCACTTCCTCACCCACCCGAAGTTATCATCAAGAGAAGAAGAAATTCCTCTTCTTCAATCGGCCATTGCATGTGTGGAGCAAGGTAATAGTTTGAACTCTAGCTTAATAAACTATCCTTAGATTGGGTTGATTTATTTGATCCTTAGAGAAAACAAGTAGAAAATGGTTGATAATGAACATGAGGAAATTCGCCATGGATGAGAAATTATAAATTGTTGTATAAAAATAAATTTAGACAAAATGAGAAGAAGTAGCTTGAGTATGTTAAGGAGATTGTTTTGATTTGGGCATGAAGATGCCCTTGTTTTCGGCCGAATGGGAGACAACCATTCTTGAATTCTTTTCACTTGTTTTAATGTTCGGTTATACACTTGTATTGTAATTGGACATGGATGAATGATTATAATTAGATATAGTTATTGGGTAAATTAAATAATGAAAGGGTTTTAGCAAGCTAATATTTGGTGGGAAAATGGAAACAAGTTGTGAGTAGTTAGCTTGATACTTGGCCTTATGTTTAAGAAGATGTATGAGTGCATTAACTTGGCATATTCGGTCATAAGGGGGAATAAAAACCTGGCCATTTTATTCGGTTATATATATATATAGGTAATGTGTGGCCATAGATAAGAAGGTAAGATATAAGTTAAAAAGCATCAATGAGGTTATTGCCAAAGTGTTCCCAAATATTATTGAATCCATTTGAACAAAGTAGTGCATGGATGCCGAATGCAAATGTTTAAGTCTTGAAATTTTATATTATATGATTTTGCATTCGAATTGAATGGAAGTGTGGTTTAATTGGTTTAAGTTGAACCAAATTAGATCAAGATCAAAAGGAGAAGAATTTGGAGCGAGGAAAAGCTATACTAAACGAATAGTTGGAGATATCAATCTATCGACCTCTAAGGTAAGTCCTTAAACTATAGTATATTGAAGAACTAGTTATGAACCTATTATACGATATTGTGTGATAAAATTTTAGTAAGTAATCATGCCATAGCCGAATGTGTATAAGTCTATTTGGAATGATTTTGATTGGTTGATGTAAGTGAGTCAAGTACTTTTATTATGTGATCTAGTATAAAAAGGTATTAGAGACAATTTATACATAAATGTGTTTCGGGCTTTAAGCCTAGCAGGCCTTGCGCCGGTGTTATTTATCGGGCTTTAAGCCTAGCAGGCCTTGTGCCGGTGTTATTTATCGGGCTTTAAGCCTAACAGGCCTTGTGCCGGTGTTATTTATCGGGCTTTAAGCCTCCAGCAGGCCTTGCGCTAGGTGTTATTTATCGGCCTTTTATGCTCAGCAGTGCTTGATGCCGTGTTATACTTCACAAGCTAGAAACCAAAATTTTACTCAAGGCGAACTTAAGCAAATTTATCGAATTAATGGTTCTGGGGAGTATATGAAGTAAGAATGAGCTTCATACTTAATTAAGATAAGGTAAACTAGTGAATTATTACCAATGGTATGTGTTCTCGGCTTTATTGATGAATGATGTGGTTGTATGATTGTTGACATGTTATATTAAATTGAGGTTTAAGTATATGAATATTTGTACTTATGGTTACATGATGACACTTTAGATTTGAAGATTAAATTATGACTTGACCACAATTATGTGGGCAAAGATAAATTTACCTACGAATTTATACTGAGTCACATCGACATGAAATTGAAGGGTGATAATAAATATGAGTAAAAACCTACAAGTTGAGTTATAGAAATTAAAAATTGTTAATATTTGAATTGTTATATTTTTATGAAATTAGGACTTACTAAGCTAGCAAGCTTATCGTGTGGAATGATTCCTTTGTTTTATAGATTTTGGTTACGTAGCGGGCTCGTGAAGGATCTTCAAGAAGTTCACCACACTATCGCCTTCCTTTGGTATTTTGAATTTTTGGTTATGAATTAGAAGGCATGTATAGGCTAGATGAAGTCTTAGAAACATGCGATGTTTAACCTTGTACGTGTTTATGATAGCCATGCGAGAATGGCTAAAATTTTTTTAGTAAATACGATGTTGTGTTACGATATGTATGTTGGTACATGACGGCAATGTTTATGAAATTCTAAATCCAAGTTTAATCGTTTTTGTTAAGAAATATTTGCATACATATAAATCCTTGAATTTGGGAAGTAGGTAGGTTCGGCTAGAAGTTAAACTTTCATAAAATTCAACAGAACAGCTTGTAGTAGCAGCATTGATGTAAATTAGAAAAATCACCAAAAATTGGGTACATTGAATTTGAAGGTGAATGAGATATGAGATTAAACCTTATTGTGTCTATTTTTATATGAAAGAAACAGAGTAGGCAAACGATTTATATATTATGAGATAATTAAGTTCTAGTGAGACCTGCTCTGAATGCATTCGTGAGTCACTGTTCTGTTTTGTAAAAATTACCATAAATTGTACAAAAATAATAAAGAAGCATGGTTTATATGTGAAGAATCCTTAATGAATCTATTTTTCATTGGTATAAACAAGAACATCATAGGAAATTTGTGCAATTAGATAACTGCATTTTTGTAAGGACAGGTCAGAATTGTCAAGCAGTGTAATAAGGGTAACTTTGATGAATAAACTGTACTAATTGGCTACATGAAAAATTCTAAAAAAAATTTTGGTGAAAAGTTATATGAGTCTAGTTTCAAGCAAAATTTACGGATCTAAATTTTGAGTTCCGTAGCTCGAGTTATGGTCGAATTATCCAGCGTGATGCAGTTTTGACAGCTTTAAGTTTTTACGTCCCAAATTGTAGTCAAGTCTAGTAATGCCTCTTACTCAATTCCGCGATGGTCTCGGGTAAGGGGTGTTACATTTGATTGGTATCAGAGCTTACGATTTAGTCGATTCTAGGACTACCGTAGCGCGTGCGAGTCTAGCTATACATGCCTTATTATATGTTGATAGTGTGGTGACTTCGATGATCTGAACTTTGTTTTATATAGAAAATGGACACTGATCCTGAAAGAGCCGTGAGCTGATGATGTAGAGAGCGTGGCGCTGACCGTACCACGGATCAGCGCCGATAGACTCTCGACCTGTTTCGGTAGCCACGAAGGAGAGACTAAACAAGCCTTTTATCGGATGATGAATGAGTGGTTTACCCAATTTGTTCAAAATAATCCCACTGTACCACAACCTCCACTCCCGAATAATCCAACTCCGATTCCTTCAGCTCCCCCAATGATAGATCCGATGAGATCTAGTAGGCCCCAGCTTGATAAAATCCAAAATATGGGGAAGAATTTAAAGCTAATGACGATGATGACGCCGAGAGAGCCGAAATGTGGCTTGATAACACTATTCGGGTACTTGATGAGTCATCTTGTACTCCTGGATGAATGCTTGAAGTGTACTATATCCTTATCATGGGGACATTTGCATATCATCGTGGAATACACTAGTATTAGTGGTTCCGAAAGAAAAAGTGACATGGGATTTCTTCCAAACTGAATTTCGCAAGAAGTATATTAGCGAGAGATTCATCGATCAAAAACGAAAGGAGTTCCTTGAGCTGAAACAGGGACGAATGACCGTAACGGAATATGAAAGAAAATTTGTCAGGCTCAGCCTATATGCTAGAGAATGTGTTTCCACTGAAGCTATTATGTGTAAAAGATTTGAAGATGGCCTAAATGAAGATATAAAGATGTTTGTTGGCATTCTTGAAATCCAAGAGTTTGTAACTTTAGTTGACAGAGCTTGCAAAGTCAAGAGCTCGGAAAAGAGAAAAGAAAGGTGAGACAGGCTAGAGACATCCGAAAAGGTCTTCAGTAAAGTCTTTCATTCCACGATCAAGAAGCCCGTAAATGACTACACAGATGACAGTAAAGCTACTACAGATCCACCTAGACGGATCGACCTCCTATGAGCTCCCGAGCTACCTCGATAGCTTGATGTTGGTAACGCTCCACAAAATAGAGTTGAATGCAAGCACCGTGGGAAATGGCACTCGTGGAGTTGTAGGTTCTATGATCGGTCTTGCTATAAATGTGGATCGTCGATCATTTTATTAGAGAATGTCCGGTTAGGCGAGCGTAATACGATTCGTAACACTAAATCGAGCAATACATCATTGCATGGTAGACCACCCGCACATTCGGCAATGTAGGTGGTAGTCGTCGAAAGGAACGAAGAACGCTACAGATCGATCCGAGGCTAGAGCTCCGGCTAGAGCATATGCTTGCGCGAGCTAGAGAGGATGCTTCCTCCCCGACGCGTCATTACACGTGACTTCACTCTTTATGATACTACCGTGATTGCACTAATTGATCCCGGTTCGACTCATTCTTATGTGTGCGAAACTTTAAAATTTGGCAAGACTCGCTAGTTGAGTCTACCGAGTTTGTGATTCGTGTGTGTCCAACCCTTTGGGTAGATGTGTGCTTGTAAATAAAGTGTGTAGAGGTTGCCCGTTGATGATTCGGGATTATTGTTTCCTCAACGATTTAATGTTGTTGTTGCCCTTTGACGAATTTGATATAATCTTGGGTATGGATCGTTAACTTCACATGAGGCGGTAGTGTATATTGTAAAAGGAAGCTTATCGATTTGAAATGTCGAAATGGTGAGACCATCGAATTAAATCTGTGGACGTAAATGGGTTGCCTCAGAATATCTTCAATGTTAGCCCTAAATATGTGAGAAAAGGGTGTGAAGCTTATTTGGCCTATGTACTTTGGATAATAAAATGTCCGAGATACAAATTGAATCAGACGTCGTTGTATGTGAATACCCGATGTGTTTCTGAAGAACTACCGGGTTTACCCTCAAGACGAGAGATTGAGTTCGGCATTGAGTTAGTACTTAAAAAGTGCGGCTCCGATTTCGATAGCTCCGCATCGAATGGCACCTATTGAATTAAAAGAATTGAAAGCGCAGCTTGCAAGAGTTGATGAGATAAGGGGCTTCACGCGACCGAGTTTCTCTCCGTAAGGGTGCACCTGTTTTATTTGTGAAAAAGAAAGATGGAACTATGCGAATGTGTATCGACTACCGACAACTAAATAAGGTAACCATAAAGAATAAGTACCAAGTACCTCGGATTGACGATTTATTTGATCAATTGAAGGGGGCTTGGTGTTTTCAAAATAGATTTGAGATCGGGCATTATCGATTCTGAGTAGTCGAGATACAGATGTGCCAAAGATCGCTTCCGAACGAGGTACGGACACTATGAGTTTTTGGTTATGCCTTTTGGACTCACTAATGCACTGCTGCTGCTTTTATGGATTTAATGAACCGGTCTTCCGGCGCTTTTGGATCGGTTTGTAGTAGTGTTTATTGATGATATACTCGATCTACTCCAAGAATGAAACGGAACATCTTGAGCATTTAAGATTAGTACTACAAATTTTGAGAGATCAACGATTGTATGCAAAGTTCGGTAAGTGTGAGTTCGGATGAATGAAGTCAACTTCTTGGGTCATGTTGTTTCTGTCGTCGTATTCGGGTGGATGCAAACAAAATAGCAGCCATACTCGATTGGAAACCACCAAAGAATGTTTCCGAGATTCGGTTTCCTAGGCTCGCGAGATATTACAAAGCGGTTTGTAAAGGTTTTTTCATTATATAGCTACACCGTTGACGAGACTACTACGAAAAGATATCAAATTTGAGTGGTCGAAAAAATGTCGAAAAAGTTTCGAGCGGTTGAAAGCCTTTTGACCAAAGCCCCGATATTAACTCACTGAAACGGGTAAAGAATTTACTATTTTTAGTGATGCTTCCTTAAATGGGTCAAGTTGTGTTTTAATGCAAGAGGGCAAGGTGATAGCCTACGCTCGAGATAATTGAAGCCGCGACGAGAAAAATTATCCAACTCACGACACAGTTAGCGACCATTGTGTTCGCTTTTAAAATTTGGCGTCACTATCTATTTGGCGAAAAATGTCACATTTATTCGGATCACAAAAGTTTGAAGTATTTGATGACTCAGAAAGACTTAAACTTGAGACAACGTAGATGGTTAGAATTGCTAAAAGACTATGAATTAGTGATTGACTACCATCCGGGAAAAGCTAATGTTGTTGCGGATGCGTTAAGTCGAAAGTCATTATTTACTCTTCGCAATCTCAATGCACGGGTGACTATGTCCGATGATGGTTCGATCATGGCGAGTTACAAGCAAGACCAATGTTTATTCAAAGAAATTTGTGACGCATTACGAAAGTTGATGAAAGGTTAGTTGCTATTCGGATTCAGTGTGGAAACGCTACAGAATCAGATTTTCAAATTGATGCGAATGATTGTTTGAATTATAAAGGCTGATTGTGTGTTCCTAAGAACTCAGATTTGATACAGATGATTCTGAACGAGGCCCATAATGGCCGAATGTCGATACACCCGGGTAGTACGAAAATGTATAATGATTTGAAACAGTTCTATTGGTGGCCTGGCATGAAACGAGATATATCCGAAATTGTCTCCAAGTGTTTAATCTGTCAACAAGTGAAAGCGGAGCATCAGGTACCATCCGGTTTACTTCAGCCAATCATGATACCTGAATGGAAATGGGATAGAATTACCATGGATTTTGTATCCGGTCTCCCTATGACACCTAGTAAGAAAGATGCCGTGTGGGTTATCGTTGATAGACCGACAAAATCACTCATTTTGTACCGCGTCGCATCGACTATTCACTTGACAAACTTGCCGAATTGTATGTGTCGCAGATTGTAAGATTGCACGGTGTACCGAGTTCCATTATTTTAGATAGGGACCCAAGATTTACATCGCGGTTCTGGAAGAAATTGCAAGATGCTTTAGGTACTAAACTTCATTTTAGTACAGCCTTCCATCCTCAAACAGACGGTCAGTCTGAGCGAACTATTTTGATACTTGAGGACATGTTGAGGTGTTGCGTTCTCGAGTTTGAAGGTACGTGGGAACGATACCTACCTTTGATTGAATTTGCTTACAATAATAGTTTCCAATCTAGCATAAAAATGGCGCCTTATGAAGCCTTATATGGTCGAAAATGTCGCACACCGTTGTATTGGACTGAACTCAGCGAAAATAAGATACACGGGGTTGATTGGATTAAAGAAACAGAACAAAAGGCGGTACTTATTAGAAATAACTTGAAAGCTGCTTCGGATTGTCAGAAGTCCTATGCCGATTTGAAGCGTAAGGATATTGAATTTCAGGTCGGAGATCGGGTGTTCTTAAAGGTTTCTCCGTGGAAGAAAATACTCCGATTTGGCCGAAAAGGCAAGTTGAGTCCGAGATTTATTGGATCATATGAAATCATCGAGCGAATAGGGCCTGTTGCTTATCGATTGAAACTGCCCCTTGACTTAGAAAAGATACACAATGTGTTTCACGTTTCGATGCTTCGCAGATACAGATCGGACCCGTCCCATGTGATCACCCCGCCGAGAGATTGAAATTGATCCGATTTGACCTATGATGAGGAACCGATCCGTATTTTAGCTCGGGAAATGAAAGAATTGAGAAATAAGAGGATTCCATTAGTGAAAGTATTATGGAATCGTCACGGAGTTGAAGAGGCTACGTGGGAGCCTGAGGAGCCAATGAGGCAACAATATCCAAACTTATTTAACGGTAAGATTTTCGGGGATGAAAATTCTTAAGGGGGGAGAGTTGTGACAGACCAATTTTGACCTTAATCGAAACGGTGGTTTCGGGACCACAAATCCGAGCCCAATAAATATTTTTTTTTATCTATTTTGTGTCTATTATGGGTGAATTGATGTATGTGAATGTTTTGTGGAAGAATTGAATTGCTTGAGTGTGTAATTAGAAAAAAAAAAAAAAGGATTTAATTTATTTGAAAATAATCAAAGTAGTAAATATGAAATGAAACAAGGAGCTAAGTGACTTATGCTTCAAACATAGGGACTTGCATGTCAAATCCCCCAATTTTTAGAAGGGTGGACGGCAAGCATGCATTAAAATAGTCTATGGTCTTAAATTTTTGTGTAAGCATGCTAAGAATATTAAGCTTTTCAAATTATATGATAGTTTAATATAATATTATACTAAAAGCATGCTAAAATAATGTGTAGATAGTTTTAAACAAAAAAATAAAAATAAAAAAAGAAAAATCATTTTTATCTTTCTTCTTCACTTCCTCACCCACCCGAAGCTATCATCAAGAGAAGAAGAAATTCCTCTTCTTCAATCGGCCATTGCATGTGTGGAGCAAGGTAATAGTTTGAACTCTAGCTTAATAAACTATCCTTAGATTGGGTTGATTTATTTGATCCTTAGAGAAAACAAGTAGAAAATGGTTGATAATGAACATGAGGAAATTCGGCCATGGATGAGAAATTATAAATTGTTGTATAAAAATAAATTTAGACAAAATGAGAAGAAGTAGCTTGAGTATGTTAAGGAGATTGTTTTGATTTGGGCATGAAGATGCCCTTGTTTTCGACCGAATGGGAGACAACCATTCTTGAATTCTTTTCACTTGTTTTAATGTTCGGTTATACACTTGTATTGTAATTGGACATGGATGAATGATTATAATTAGATATAGTTATTGGGTAAATTAAATAATGAAAGGGTTTTAGCAAGCTAATATTTGGTGGGAAAATGGAAACAAGTTGTGAGTAGTTAGCTTGATACTTGGCCTTATGTTTAAGAAGATGTATGAGTGCATTAACTTGGCATATTCGGTCATAAGGGGGAATAAAAACCTGGCCATTTTATTCGGTTATATATATATATAGGTAATGTGTGGCCATAGATAAGAAGGTAAGATATAAGTTAAAAAGCATCAATGAGGTTATTGCCAAAGTGTTCCCAAATATTATTGAATCCATTTGAACAAAGTAGTGCATGGATGCCGAATGCAAATGTTTAAGTCTTGAAATTTTATATTATATGATTTTGCATTCGAATTGAATGGAAGTGTGGTTTAATTGGTTTAAGTTGAACCAAATTAGATCAAGATCAAAAGGAGAAGAATTTGGAGCGAGGAAAAGCTATACTAAACGAATAGTTGGAGATATCAATCTATCGACCTCTAAGGTAAGTCCTTAAACTATAGTATATTGAAGAACTAGTTATGAACCTATTATACGATATTGTGTGATAAAATTTTAGTAAGTAATCATGCCATAGCCGAATGTGTATAAGTCTATTTGGAATGATTTTGATTGGTTGATGTAAGTGAGTCAAGTACTTTTATTATGTGATCTAGTATAAAAAGGTATTAGAGACAATTTATACATAAATGTGTTTCGTGCTTTAAGCCTAGCAGCCTTGCGCGGTGTTATTTATCCGGCTTTAAGCCTAGCAGTGCTTGTGCCGGGTGTTATTTATCGGGCTTTAAGCCTAGCAGCTCGTATTATTTATCGGGCTTTAAGCCTAGCGTGCCTTGCGCCGGTGTTATTTATCGGGCCTTTATGCCTAGCAGGCTTGATGCCGGTGTTATACTTCACAAGCTAGAAACCAAAATTTTACTCAAGGCGAACTTAAGCAAATTTATCGAATTAATGGTTCTGGGGAGTATATGAAGTAAGAATGAGCTTCATACTTAATTAAGATAAGGTAAACTAGTGAATTATTACCAATGGTATGTGTTCTCGGCTTTATTGATGAATGATGTGGTTGTATGATTGTTGACATGTTATATTAAATTGAGGTTTAAGTATATGAATATTTGTACTTATGGTTACATGATGACACTTTAGATTTGAAGATTAAATTATGACTTGACCACAATTATGTGGGCAAAGATAAATTTACCTACGAATTTATACTGAGTCACATCGACATGAAATTGAAGGGTGATAATAAATATGAGTAAAAACCTACAAGTTGAGTTATAGAAATTAAAAATTGTTAATATTTGAATTGTTATATTTTTATGAAATTAGGACTTACTAAGCTAGCAAGCTTTATCGTGTGGAATGATTCCTTTGTTTTATAGATTTTGGTTACGTGAGCGGGCTCGTGAAGGATCTTCAAGAAGTTCACCACACTATCGCCTTCCTTTGGTATTTTGAATTTTTGGTTATGAATTAGAAGGCATGTATAGGCTAGATGAAGTCTTAGAAACATGCGATGTTTAACCTTGTACGTGTTTATGATAGCCATGCGAGAATGGCTAAAATTTTTTTAGTAAATACGATGTTGTGTTACGATATGTATGTTAGTACATGACGGCAATGTTTATGAAATTCTAAATCCAGGTTTAATCGTTTTTGTTAAGAAATATTTGCATACATATAAATCCTTGAATTTGGGAAGTAGGTAGGTTCGGCTAGAAGTTAAACTTTCATAAAATTCAACAGAACAGCTTGTAGTAGTAGCATTGATGTAAATTAGAAAAATCACCAAAAATTGGGTACATTGAATTTGAAGGTGAATGAGATATGAGATTAAACCTTATTGTGTCTATTTTTATATGAAAGAAACATAGTAGGCAAACGATTTATATATTATGAGATAATTAAGTTCTAGTTAGACCTGCTCTGAATGCATTCGTGAGTCACTGTTCTGTTTTGGAAAAATTGCCATAAATTGTACAAAAATAATCAAGAAGCATGGTTTATATGTGAAGAATCCTTAATGAATCTATTTTTCATTGGTATAAACAAGAACATCATAGGAAATTTGTGCAATTAGATAACTGCATTTTTGTAAGGACAGGTCAGAATTGTCAAGCAGTGTAATAAGGGTAACTTTGATGAATAAACTGTACTAATTGGCTACATGAAAAATTCTAAAAAAAATTTTGGTGAAAAGTTGTATGAGTCTAGTTTCAAGCAAAATTTACGGATCTAAATTTTGAGTTCCGTAGCTCGAGTTATGGTCGAATTATCCAGCGTGATGCAGTTTTGACAGCTTTAAGTTTTTACGTCCTGAAATTGTAGTCAAGTCTAGTAATGCCTCTTACTCAATTCCGGCGATGGTCTCGGGTAAGGGGTGTTACAGGTTCGCCAATTGAGTTGTGAACTGGGGGTTCTCTAGTCAAAAGTTTAGTCAGACTAAAATCAAAAAATAAGGATATTGTGTATCTAGGATACTTTTCGTGTACGTAACCTTCTTTTAAATCAACTAGGGTTCCTAAGTCAAGTAGGGTATCCTAAGATCACTAAGATACTTAGTGCCTATAAATACAACCCTTATTCCGTGAAAAAAAAATTCTCTCATCGATATTCTATTATCAAGTCTCTGTTCTAAACCAAGTTCAGAGCAACCAAGGTAAGCCTCTATCCTGTTAAGGTTGATTGCCCAGAAAGCTAGGTTCGCTTGCATGTGTGAATTTCATAAGTTTTGTCTGTTTAAGTAATTTGTGTGGTTATGTATGTTACGAACCAGGCGAACCATCTACCAACAAGGATAAAGTCAAAGCAAAACTCATTTAAATTCTTAGCTTTATCGGTGAGTGGTTAAAAATTGCCATAAGTGTGCTAACTATCATGTTTTTTAGTATGAATGCTCAGGGTTCGTAACTTGTGTTCGAACTGTTATGTTTTCAAAGAACTTTGTTTTTTTAACTAAGTTCTAAGAGTAAGTTTTTCCTATAAAACTCTGTTTTTAAAAGTTCTAATACTATGTTTTCAAGATATATTTTTAAGCTATGTTTTAAAGATATGTTTTACGCATGCTCCCATGTGAGCCTATGTTTTAAAACATGTTTTAAAAGTACAGTTTTGTAAGCTATGTTCTTGTGAGCTGTATGTATGTGATAAGTTTCTATGCGAGCTCTTTTGCGAGCTTATATGTTGGATATATTGGTATATCAAAGGATTATGAGTACTTACTTATAAGTTCTATGGTTTGGGTGTTAAGGCCCTGTAACATGTGGAGAGATAAAGGAATGTTGAGCTATACTCCATTCAATAGGACATGTTGGTGTACATGAGAGTGTTTAGTTTATGCTACACTTATGTGACATGTTAAGGACTCTTTGAGTTATTCTGAGGCATTATAAGGAGATCCATATATCCAACAAAACAAGACAGGATAAGATAAGTTAAGACAAGGGAGATAACATATTTTATGTTCCTCAGCCATTTCGATAAGACAAGTATGTGAGCATGTTTCATGCTATATAAGATACATTTTCAGACAAGAACAAGCTAAGTTTTTAAGCATGATTTTCAAAAGTACATGAAAAACTTTTTTCAAACTTATATGATTTTATGACAAGCAGATTCTACGAACAGGGTCTTACACCTTCACCACAAACCCAACACGTAATACAATTTTTTTAAACGAAGTCTTCTTTCTGTTTTAAACTTTGTATTTTAAGCGTAAAATTGATCTTGATTATTCATTGAGTTCACAATGAACTCACCCACTCTTTTCTTACTTCGCAGGTAAGTAAGTCATGAATGGTAATGGTGAGGTAAATGACTTGGCGATGCTCATCTTTGAACAGATCTCGATGAACCTGGGGAAATAGGCGATGGGGCTTTATTTATGTGGGTTTAGATTTATCATAATATGATTCTATTAATGAAACAATTTCCTTAAAGTTCAAGTTTAATCTTTTAATATTTTGCGAAACGTGAAGTTAAACCTTTATTACTAATTTCTTTTTAGCATTAATAAAGTTTGATGTTTCTTTAATTCTCTTTACATGCGTGCCATGTTGCATTCCTTCAATTTTTCCAAAGTATGTATTAACATCATATGCAAGCCAATTTTATTGCGAAGTATTATTTTCTACGACCCTTGTATGTTTGTGACCCCTATATGCTTGCGAATCTTTCCCTCATTTTGTTTGATAAGCCCACATGATTTACATTCTATGTATGATATTATTCCACTGTTATGCTATAACTTATCATAATATACGTTGCAAGTAAGTGGTGTGCTGGAGGTTAGATTAGGAGTTAATCGAGAGTCACTTTGGTGGCTAATGTAGCTTGTCAAATTCCGGTCGAACCTACTCAGCTGGGTTTAGGGTGTTACACAACCCTAGGAAGTTTTCATAGGCTAGACGAGGTCGGGAGATAAGTCGAACCGAGTAAATCATAATTTATCCTGGTTGAGAAAGTGAGGTCGGGAGATAAGCGAAAATCAACCAATCGATTAGTTAATTAGAGGTTAGGAGGTAATAATTGGTTAATCGGTAGCTAATCCACCATAAAACCCTAATCCAAAGTTAATGACAAACCCTGAAGCGAGTTAATCTTTTTGATTGGTTTATTGATTTTTATCATTTGTTTATTTTTCTTATTTATTTGTTTTTGTTATTTAAAATTTCTCATTAATCTATTTTATGATTTATCGTAATATAAGTATTAATTACTACTACTTAGACTTATTATTGTAAAAATGTTTTCATAATTTATTACATCCTCCCTTGGGTACGATCCTTGGAATACTTCCAAGTTTTTCGTTGTACTAACTATATTACAATTTGACCCATGCACTTGCGGACACCATCGTTTTAATCCTATATATTTTTGGTGTGTTATTTTACTATAAAAAATTATAGGCAGTCATCGACCAGTTCAGTCCAGCCACTGATTGGTTTGTTTTCCCAATTTCACATATCGGGCCTGGTTCGACCAGTTTTTGGATCTCGATCTCGGTTTTGGGTTCTTGAGCCCAATTTTCTATCTCAAGTCCAATTTTTAAGTTCAATTACCCATTAGGCCAATTGTCTAACTTGAAAATTAATTTTCAAAAATATCATAATAATTTTAATTAATTTGGTTAATCTAATTTTACGTGATCAAAATTAATTTTCTCAAAATCACTTAGATTTTACAAATTAATTTTTTAAGAAAATTCTTTAATCAAATACTCTAGTTGAACAATTTTCACGACCGACTAATTTAATTCCACATAGAATAAATCGACTCAATTAAATTATTCCCAAAGTCGTAAATTTCTATTTTGATTCAAATGTAGTCTGATCGAGCTTTTGTTGAGCTAGCAAAGGGACCAATCAGACATATACAATTAGGCTTGAGTAATTGCAATTATGTCCAGAAATGTCGTTCCAATAATTCACAATTTACTTAATCATGCAATCAGTCCACAAGAAGTACCATGATTGAAAACTCCTTATTGTATACTCTTTACAAAAATAATTCATCCAATTGCTTTGTCCAATGGCCTCATCATGTATGTGTTACCCTCATGTGATATCTTTAATTCCTTTGAGTCAAATCTGCTCACTTAATACAATTCTATTTTATCTCATTGTCACCATTGTGTCTTCTTAATGATTAATATGATCATTGTCAACAAATTATTGTGATAAATTGTTTGTTTGAGAACAAGCAACTCGTGACTACGTTCCATATTTATCAATCCACACAATGCCAATGAGAGGATATAGTTAACTCTTTAATTGAGCTATGAATTCCATTATTGCTAGTAAAACCATGCCATACACAAGTCATGTACCCAACATACCGGCTATGGGCTTGATCATCTTTAGAGCATAAGCCTCCAATTATATCAAAGCACATGAGTTACATATGCATGGTTAGTGACTAACTCAAGATTTAGGTAAATCACACCATGAGCGTCATAAGTGAACTAATTCAAAAATAGATTCAAAATTAATTTATCTTGGGTCCAATCTAGTGTATCATTCTTTCAATGAATACATCTATATCTTTACTTGTGGAGTCAACTGCTCCGATAGCCAAGACTAGTATTCTCCCCAATTGAAATTCTAGACGATATAATAATCCTTATAAGTATTTGAATCAAATGCTCACTTTGATTATTTTACGAGATTACAGACTCATTTAGATTTTCTACAGAAGTAAGTTGTTTTTCTCGCAATATAAACGTTCTTACAGTGTCACTTGTCATCAGTTTGAACCTAGATAATCAATGAGCTAATATTTGTTTCTCACAATTTTGCTATGTATGCAAATCATGAAAGACAGAAACACTAAAGGTATAATAGTGAAATGTAAAATTAATTTTATTTATTTATTCATCGCTCAAATACATAGAAAATAGTTACATGTTTACTCCAATATGAGCACATTTCTCAACACCCTGTGTTTTGAATATTTTACAATTCAGTCCTAATTTGATCTCAAATTAATTTTAAAGCTTTTATAAGCTTATATAGGACCCAAGAATGTATATTTATTATATTGTTTGCATATAACAATTATATTTGCATGATTTGTGATTTGTATATGTATCTAAATTGATTGTAGTTGCTTCGACAATGAATATGATACATTATAGCTTAGACACGACGATCGGGTCAGGTATAGAGTGTTACAATTTGAACATGCTAGAAATTATAGATTGCAAATTAATTATTCATGAGCACTATTCAAATTAAAAGTGATGATTTATCATATTACAAATTTAATTATTCATAAGCATTATTCAAATTCAAAGTGATGATTTATCATCCAATGGATACATTTCTATGGGACATCTTTCTCTCAAGAAGTATGTCCAATATGAAGGGTTGTAACTCTTCAAAATTATATTCATTGGGTGCATATAAATAGAGGCATTACGGTGCTCACAAATCATAAAATTACAATCAATCCTACTTTCAGAAACTAGAGTAAGAATTAGGGAATTCCTTGATTTTGCTAATCAAAGGAAATTCAAAACTTCATTGTAACTCGGGAGGACCTTTGTCTTAACCCTATAGCAACTTTGTGTGGGGGCAAATAATTCTCTTTGGAAAGCGTCATCCACACCTCGAAGTATATTGTTTATTTTTATTTAAGTCTCCAATTCTATTGTCTCCATTAAAATATCCAACAATTAAAGATAACTAATTTTGGAGATGGCGACTGAGGTTAACACTGCATTCAAAGTGATGAACCAAGAGTTTGTAAAACTTGACCGATTTGATGGTTCAAACTTCAATTATTGGAAGGACAAGATGTTGTTCCTTCTTACTGTCTTAAATATGGCGTACGTTCTGGATTCAAACCTACAACCCGTGGAGGATCCCGCCCCCAATGCAAATTCTGAGGAAATTGTGAAAGTGGCTGAACTCAAGAAGAAGCGCAAATAAGACAATTTCACATGTCGAGGACACATCCTCAACACCTTGTCTGATCGATTGTATGATTTTTACATGTCGATGCAATCCCCAGTGGAAATATAGAAAGCTCTTGAAGAGAAATACAACACCGACGACAAGGTATTGATAAATTTTTAATGATGAAGTATTTCGAATTCAAAATATTTGATAGTATCTCGATCATGGATCAAGTTCATGAATTACAAGTCCTTGTAAGCAGGCTTCGTGACTTGAAAGTTGTTATTCCAGAATTGTTACAAGTCGGGGCTATCATCTCGAAGTTGCCCTCGTATTAGAATAATTATTGAAAGAAACTTCTGCATATGGTAGAGGACTTCATTGTGGAGAAAATACTTAGGCATTTGCGTATTGAAGAGGAAACTCAAAAGCGTGATGCGATGTATCTTCCCCAAAGTTCTAAAGTGAACCATGTGAGCGAGTCCAAGAACTCTCGAAATGGTAAGCAAAAGGCTACATCCAAGACCAAGGATGTGCAAGACAAGAAGAAAAAATCTCGCAATTGTTATATTGCAATAAGAAAGGACACTATATTAAGGATTGCATACTTCTAAAAAAGAAGCAAGATGCCACAGCTTCCAAAGCTAATATGGTGGAGGACATTGACTTAGTGGCCATGGTTACGGAAGGAATCGAAAGTTTGGAGATTGGTATGATTATTGAACTCAACATAGCCATGACTGATAAGTCTTGTAATTGGTGGCTCGACTCCGGAGCTACTATCCATATGTGTAACTACTGAAAACAATTTAAGAGTTATGAACTAGTGGCCATAACATAGGTTCACCATTTATGTATATTGTGATAGTAAATCTACCATGTCTCGAGCACACAATAAGGTGTACAATGGAAAGTCTAGACATATAAGTTTGAGACATGAGTATGTGAGACAATTGATTAGGGACGGTGTGATAACTGTTACCTATGTTAAGTCAATTGACAATTTAGCAGATCCATTGACAAAAGGTTTGTTAAGAGATTTGGTTAAGAGTACGACCACTAAGATGGGATTAAAACCATTCTAATCACGTCATTGATAATGGAAACCCTACATTGTTCTAGCCAAAAGTTAGTTTCAAGGTTCAAAGGATAATAACAAGTTACCGAATGACAACGTGTACTAAAGATTAGGATTTACTCTTAATGGATGGACATTAATTATCATGAAATCCACCTATATTTGACATGAAGTGGTGCCGCTTCAACAAGATTTTCTTTATAGTTTTCTCTCGTACATGTTCATGAAACGAGATGAACACATGGCCATAACGGTGCTAAAGAAAATTAAACTCTTACTCTAATACTTGACGATTATGTGTGAAAATTTTCCAGTATTGATTTCAAGAGTGATGGCTCAAGTGACTAGCCACCATTCACTTTGTTGATACTCTGAGAGTTTGCACTAAAGGAAGGCTCAATTTACGAACACCCTTCTTTATGCATAATCGTTGTGTACTTATTTTCTGAAATTAACAATCTACACTACACCAAAACAGACTTTTAGCGGCGTTTGAAGGAAAACGCCGCAAAAAAATGAGCAATAACGGCGTTTATTTTGAAAACGCCGCTAAAAAGGATAAATAGCGGCGTTTTTTAGTAAAACGCCACTAAAAGTCTGCTCTTTAGCGGTGCTTTTGGAGAAACGCCGCTAAAAGTCTAGCTTTAGCGGCGCTTCTGGAGAAACGCCGCTAAAAGTCTGAGCTTTAGCGGCGCTTTTGGAGAAACGACGCTAAAAGTCTGTTCTTTAGCGGCGCTTTTGGTGAAATGCCGCTAAAAGTCTAGCTTTAGCGGCGCTTCTGGAGAAACGCCGCTAAAAGTCTGTTCTTTAGCGGCGCTTCTGGAAAATCGCCGCTAAAAGTCTGAGCTTTAGCGCGCTTCGAGAAACGCCGCTAAAAAATCGATCTTTAGCGGCGCTTTAAGAAAAACGCCGCAAATAATTTTAAAGTTTTTTTTGGATATATATGAATGATTGTTTTTAAATTTATATATTACATAATTTCTTATATAATTGTAAAAGAGATAACATTAATTTTAATACATTAAAATTATGATTCTGGTTTAAATTATTTAAGAGAAAAATATTTGTTAAAAATATTTGTGGTTTAAGGTTTAAGGGGGACGTGTTAGGGTTTAATGGGTTAAAAAGTTAGGGTTAATGGGTTTAAATGTAAATGGTTAAGGGTTTGGGGTTTGGGATTAGGGTTTTATAGTTTATGATTTAGGGTTTATGGGATAGAAATAGGAGGATTTAGGTTAAATTAGTGTATTTTAATTTATATATTAAATAATTTCTTATATAATCGTAAAATAGATAGTATTAATTTAAAAATATTGAATTAATTCTCATGATAATTTGGGGTTTATGGTTTAATTTAGGGCATATAGTTTATGGATTAATCTTTATAGTTTAGGGTCTATAGTTTATGTTTTAGGGTTTGAGGTTTAAGATTTAAAATTAAGGGTTAGGGTAGGGTTTAAGCTGGGTTTATAGTTTAGTTTTTATTATTTTAGAGTTATAGGGTTTTGGATTTAGTGCTTAAACCATATCGAATAATAACTATTTATTTTCTTTATTGTAACTTCATATTGCTATAGTAAATGTATAACTAATTTGTATACCCATATGACATACAAGCTAATAGTGTTTGTCAATTGTAATTATTTAAAAAAAAAGAAAATAAATTTAATCTTAACTTAGAAAATCAATAATACATATTAGCATAGTATAAAAAAATATATTTTATTCTTTGAAAATAGTAAATTAAAATGATTATAATAAATAGAGATGTCAAATGTTAAAATAAATAGAAGAAATTTGTGCTAATAAACAAATTAATTTATGTAAAATAATTATAATTAACTGTAACAGAAAGAATTTTATTATGAAAATAATAACAATAAGATTAATTTTAAAAAAAGTCCTTATAATTGTAATAATTTAAAAGTTATTTTATTCAAAAAAATTTAAAACATATATTCTTTTTTCAAAGTCATTGAAAAGATTTAATATTGTTTTAATAATAATTCAATTTTAATTTAAAAAATTACCAAAAAATTACCCAAAAAATTATTGAAAAGATTTAGTGGCGCTAGATATAAAAACGCCGCAAATAAGGGATAATAGTGGCGTTTTGTTTCAAAACGCCGCAAAAATAAATTAAATTCAATTGAAACTGGGCCGTTTTTATTTCTCCTCTGCCCAAACACGATCACCATTCACAAATTCTCCTCAAAATCCCTATCTTCATCCCCAGTTATAAACCCTAACTCCCTACCCTTCAAATCCCCCAATCATTTTTCGTGGTCGAAAACCATTTCCAAATTCCGCTTTCCACACGCCTAATGTTCCTTCCCTCCGTCACATTTAATATACCTGCCATGTCCCTCTCAATTAGACCTCACGTCGTCGGAGGTTCTGCCGTCGTTAAGCCACCCTTATCCCGGACCAAACCATCACCCTTCTCGGTTCGCGTCTTAGGTTTCTTCGCCAAAGAATAGCCGAGCTTCATCATCGCTCCGCTAAGGAGGAACGACCTTCTTGCATATTCGTTGGCCCTATCGAGACCGCCACCAAGAAACCTTAAAGCTCTCTTTCGCCAAGTAAGAGATTTTATTCACTAATTTCAACAACGAAGCTGTTTTTTTATCTGGTATTTGTTTGTTTTCTATTCTGCTTTGCTTTAGTTGTTCAGCGGCGCTAGTTTGTGAGATAAAATCTCAAATTTCATTCTTTATAAACGCCCTTTAATCACATGATTCAAACATGCAAGACAAGATTTGAAAGTCGCTTTAGATTTACTTGGAAGATTAAGTTCCTTAAAAGTTGTATATATTCTCAGGTAGTCTACTTCTCAAAAACTTACTTTTGTGCATCAGTGCTTTCTTCTAATAGCACTATCATATGAACATTCCTTGAACCATGATACACCATTTATTTGTTTTAGCTACGTTACCTGAATATTTCTTTTCCTTTATTAACTTTTTTGTGTAAATTCTTTGTTTCTTTTTACCGACATATATTTGGACATTGAATACAGGTATAAATATAATGCTCCAAATATATGAACTTTTAGAAAGAAAAAAAGTTGATTGTGGTCGTGTCACAAGTACGTATACCAAAATGAAAAGTGTTGCTATGGTCATGGGGTACTTTTGTATCTATGTTGTATTATTATAATGTTTGACTTTCCATTTCCATTGCCAGCTTGCTTTACTTAATGTATGTTATATCTATTTTAGGTCACGTAGTGCTGTTGCTCCCCTAGAAAGATTAAAAATTTTACTTCAGGTAGTTTATGTTATCATCATCATTTTGTCCTTATCCATTAAGTTCTCATTTTTTGTAATGCTATAGTTTATCGCCAATGCCTCCTTGTTCTTCCTAGTGAAGGTTCAACATATTTTCTATTCTTCAATACGGTGAAGTTTTGAGTCAAGAGTGCAAGATGGGGACCATCCGATCTTATACTGTGATGCATCTACTATGAAATTTTCTAATATGCTTGTACTCATGAGTCTTATATGCATCTCTTATTTAAATTTTCTCTTATTTTCTAACGTGCATCTACTATGAAATTTTTGGAACTTTAAACACGCAGACAATACGAAATTCATCTAACAAAATGCACCTCAAAGAACAACCGCTCAAAGAGTTGGAGCGAATCCAAACCGCTCTCCATCTCTCAGAATTCTGACCAGCTTTTTCGATTATTATTTTTTAAGAATAAATACAGAAAAATCAAAGAAAACCATTGAAGAGACCATGGTACGACAATCAACAAAACCAAGTTTTAGTTTGTAAAAAGTTGATTAGGATTTTAGAAAGAAAGAAAAAGCTTGTTTTTCTTTGTTTTTGCTAATGTATAAAAAAAATTGCTAACATTTATTTTTGGATTTAAATTTTAGTTTTTCCTTTTTCCAAATTATTTTGGGTTCCCAATTACTTGTCATGTTAGAATTTTGATTTTTATATTTTAAAATTGTTTTTAATTTTAAAGAGTATTTTTATAATTTTTATTTAAAAAATGGATTTTTAATATATATAAATTGTAAAACTTTGTGTTTTTATTTAAAATATGAAAAATTAATTTTTTTTAAAGGTTATTATTGAGCTTGAATTATTATTGACCCTTTGTTTAGTTGATTTAATTTTATTGAAGATCCCTTGATTTAAATGCTATTTCGATATTTTTAAATTAGTGCTAATTCTCTTTTTCTTTTGGTTGCAGGCTAGAATTTATTAATTAATCAGTTTGGGGGTTGAACTGAAGATAAACAAAATGCCGTGGTCTTTGGTTTATCGTGTTCGAATGGTTGTTTTCTTTCTTATCATACTGTAATTTATTTTGGGTAGGTTTTGTGAATCTAGAACTTCTATGAATTTTAATTCCACTTGTTATAATTCGGTTGGGGTGACGATTAATTGCTTATGTTATAAATTTGCTGAATAAAAATGTAGTTTAAATCCTAATGTGCATTGTCTTTTTATGTCATATTTAATAAGGAATTATTATATTGTTGTAGGTGAATTTCAATTGAATTTGGAATTGGAAGCAGATTCAGTTCATTTAACTTAGAGTCGTTGGATATTGATAAAATTTTGGTTGGAGAGGTTTGAGAATGCACATTGCAGCAACCATAAAGAGATATCGTGCAGTTAAGGAAGTTGGGAAGATTAAAATGAGCGTTGGTGTTATTGCATACTATCAATTAGTACAAGTTTGTCAGGTAATTTTGTTTTTCTTATCTGCTTCAGATTTACGTGTCATTGCATTGTGGTGTGTCCTTGGAAATGCATAAAAAAATTGTCTTAAATATATCCATGTGTGCCATGTCAACTGTGGTTTTATTACTAATTTTGCAGTCACATGATTTTATTAAGTTGATATGCCTCTTGGTTTTTAGTTTTTCTATTGACTGATTAGGAAAGTATGTCTTCTTAATTCACCCAAGTACACTGCTTGTAAAATTTCAGATTCTGCTTGTTATGGAACTATCAAATGTTTTTTTGCCCCCACGTCTTTCTTTAAACAATCTTAGAAGCAATTGCAGGTGCTTGGCTGCAAAGGGTGAAGAGTCTAATCAATGTAGCACATTGATAGGATTATCATTGATTTTGCTGATGATGTTTATTACAAATATGAAATAAGTGTCTACTTGAACATGTTATTAGTTTAGGAACAGCTTTGTAAATTTTGTCGAGATATTAGACAGATAAGGTTACCTTTACATAGTATATAAAAAAAATGTTTATGACCTGTTATCTACTATCATATCCTAAAGAGTAAAGCTTCATTGAAGGACTTTTGAACTCGTATATATTCCTAGGCAATCGTTGTCCACATGTAGAGACAGATAGGATGATCAAACTTGTATGTGATTTACGTGGACTAGATTGAAGGTCTTTTGATCTCATATATATTCCTAGGCACTGGAGTTATTAATGCTGTAATCTGTTACCTCATGTGTGCTCTCTCTTATTGGTGGGTCAGTAATTACGATCCAGCTTTCACTATTTACATTCTACACATTTTATATTATTGTGATTCTTCTTTAATAAAGCAGTTGGTCTGTACTATACCACTTCTTTATGTTTTAATCACCAAATTTGCTACTGTCTCTGTCTGAATATAGATGATGAATGTTTTTCCCAATAGGTTGAGCAGATTCCTCTTCCTTTGTTGTTTATGCGTACCATAGTACAAGCCATTGGTGCTTTTCCTGCACTGGTAAGGAATTTATTTCTGCTCAATTATTAGAATGTTTCTTCTATTGGCTGCTCTTTATCTCAAGAAAAGAAATAAACTTGTTTAAATAATTTAACATGATAAAAAAATATATTCATGACTTATTGATGACTTGATCACCCTAAATTTTGTAGGTGGAATTCATAATGGAAATTCTTTCTCCATGCTTAAGTTATGGTTATGGGGTTTTTCTTAAAACTTAAATTTTAAGACCCAAACATGAAATCTGGTTATGGGGTCACTCTTTTTCTCTTGTTTATCTTCTTTTCAGCTTTTGTCTTCAATTACAATGAAGCTACAAGCATGGCCCAAGTAAGGTACAAAAAACCTTGCATTTGAATGCATAGATCCCTTTTCCTTTCCATCTCAAAGATTTTGAACTTTTTTTTTTTGGTGGATTCATAGTTGGTTTGTTTGTTTGAAGGTAAATGGGTCTTCAGAAATGTTCCCATTGGTGGAAGAGAAGTTGTTCAATGAAAACAGAAGAAAGTTGGGGAGTTTCCAGATATGTGCTGTTTGTACATGCTGTGGTGGAGCAAAAGGTGCTTGCTTACCTTCTCCTTGTTGCTATGCTATCAATTGCAACATTCCAAATGCAGACTTTTGGTTTCTGTTCTTTCACTCCCAAAACCTGTAATTGCTTTGGATGCTATCTCTAGTTTAAACCTTTGTTTTATCTATAGTTCTTACTCTTTTTTTTTTTTTAAATTTAGGAGTTAAATTAAAATAAAAATATTGATTCTGATGCAAGTTTGAAAGTGGAGAAAGAGAATATCTGTTTTCTTTCATTTGTTTGTTTATAAGTTTCATAGGGAGTTTTCTCTCGCTAAGGTTTTTTGGCAATTTTGTCTATAATTTTTGTTCTTTTCAAGGCAGTAACATTGCCTGGCATATGCTTGTTTACTGTTATCTTGTTTACCTTTTTTTAATTCATGTTTAATATACTTATTAGTGGGTGTATTGCATTATGCAACTTGGAACCATGTAATACCAATTTGTTTTTATTATTAAAATTGAAGTAATGTTTGATCTTTGCTTTAATTATGCTTCACACTTGATCTACCACAGTATCTTTAGTTAGTGTTGGTCAATAAACAAATAAATAAAATACTCTTGATGTTGGTGAGATGATGCTCAAGGGAAAGTGAATTGTTAGAACTATGTAGTTTGGCTTGTTGTGCCTACCACATTTTGATGAATTTTGTAGCCTTCACTTAAAAGGATAGTGGAAAGGGTCTCAAATATTGAGATTTTCAATTATAGAAATATGTATTCTTCTATAATTTTCATTTTAATGTCTTCAAATTAAATTATACATTTTTAATTAGATTTTTGGTGTTTTTATAATATTATATTTTTTAATTTTTCATGATTTTTAGCGGCGTTTTTTAAAAAAAGCGCCGCTAAAAGTATAATAATTTTTTTTATTTTTTCATGACTTTTAACGGCGTTTTTGGAAAAAGCGCCGCTAAAGGTCTTGACTTTTAGCGGTGTTTCTGGAAAAAGCGCCGCTAAAGGTCTTGACTTTTAGCGGCGTTTCTGGGAGAAGTGCCGCTATAGGTCTTGACTTTTAGCGGCGTTTTTTTGGAAAGCGCTGCTGAAGGTCATGACTTTTAGCGGCGTTTTCCCCACAAACGCCGCTAAAAGTCATGACCTTTAGCGGCGCTTTTTCCACATAAACGCCGCAAAATTTTGCGGCGGTTGTATTAGCGGCATTTTTTGTGGTGCTTATAAAAGTGCCGCAAACACTTTTAGTGGCGCTTATAAACGCCGCTAAAGGCCAAAAAAAACGCCGCTAAAAGTCTATTTTGCTGTAGTGCTAGTGAGGGATTGTTGGAAATTATAGATTGCAAATTAATTATTCATGAGCACTATTCAAATTAAAAGTGATGATTTATCATCTTACAAATTTAATTATTCATAAGCATTATTCAAATTAAAAGTGATGATTTATCATCCAATGGATACATTTCCATGGGACATGTTTCTCTCAAGAAGTATGTCCAATATGAAAGGTTGTGGCTCTTCAAAATTGTATTCATTGGATGCATATAAATAGAGGCATTATGGTGCTCACAAATCACACAATTACAATCAATCCTACTTTCAAAAACTAGAGTAAGAGTTAGGGAATTCCTTGGTTTTGCTAATCAAAGGAAATTCAAAACTTCGTTGTATCCCGGGAGGACATTTGTGTTAACCCTATAACAACTTTGTGTGCGGGCAAATAGTTCTATTTGGAAAGCATCATCCGCGTCTCGAAGTCTACTGTTTATTTTTATATAAGTCTCAAATTCTATCGTCTCTATTCAAATATCCAACATAACATTATTAGATTTTTTTTTATATTTTTAATTTGATTTTTTACTAAATATTTAAAGATTAGATGAGATTTTCAAACATAAAATGTTGGATATTATGTTATTTTTGAAAATTTTTAATTTTAAATGAATAAATAAATATTACATTTCTATATTATCATATGTTAATTAAATAAATAGTTAATTAGTTAAATAGAAATTTACTTTTAAATTATATTTATATTTTATTTTAAGATAATTTTTAAATGAAACCTTTTAAAATTTAAAATTTATTTTTAAGATAAAACTTTTTAATATAATTTAAAATTCAATATTTTTATATTTTTAATTTCAAAATTCACTAAATATTTAAAAGGTTAATCTTTTTAAGTTTTATTTATTTTTTATTGTTTTAAATTAGATTTTTGCTAAAGCTTTTAAATGAATTTCAACACTCATGAATGTTGAGATCAATTTTAATTTTTATTCAAATTTATTCAAATTACATTTACAATATTAAAATTTTTTTTACAGAGAACTCAACATCAGTGTATGTGATGCTTCGGATTAAATATTATCCTTAGAAAATCAAATTATATTGTTACCATTTAAGTTTTAAATATTATTCTATTTATGAGTTGAGGAGAGTCTATTAGTAGTTTTAAGTATTGTGTCAAACATAGCATATATGGTTAAAATCTACAATAAAATTATTAATTTTTTTTTTAAATATTTCACGAAGAACTTGACATTCAAAAGTGTCAAAGCGATGTAATCATTTCAAAATAGTTACTTTGATTTTAATGAGATGTGAAAATTGTAGTGATGCCAAAGTATCTCTAAAAAAACATATTTTGAGAAATAACTTTTATATACACATATTTTAATGAATAATAAAACACTATTTTCACGTCAAAAATTGAAAGTATAAATAAAAGGTATAAATGCTATTTATTATTTAATATTAAATTTTAAATATTTTTATTAATTATTAGAAATTCTATCACACACGTATGTATTTAGAAATTACGTATTTAGGACACGAATGTTAGTTTAGAAATGACATATAATAAATAATAAAATGTATGGTTTAAAGTTAATTAATAATAACACATAAAAACGTACGATATTAAAATAAACAAATAGATTAAATTGTGAGTAAAATGAAATTTAAAAACGTAAATACATTAAAATAAATTTAAGCATGGGGTTTAGATCCAACAATGCAAATTTTTTATTGTTTTTAAATAAAAAGATTAAAATACCGCTAGATATTATAATTTATTTTAATTACAGAAGGACATTTTTATAATTTCTCTAATCGAGTTGGTACTCGGTTGACTTACGACACCAACTCAATTAGGGGTTTAAATAATAGTATAAATACAAATTATGAAAGGATATTTTCGTAATTTTTCTAATTGAGTTGGTGCCTGATTGACTCGTGATACCAACTTAGTCAAGGACTTAAATAATAATAATAATATAGATATATAATTGATTGAGACAATAAAGTATGAATAATACAATAATGTAAATATTATATTAAAATAAAGTTTTTGTTATGTGATAAAGCTAATGTTTTATTGATGTAAATAGTATGAGTTTAAATCGATTCATGTATAATTTTTTTTATTAATTTTTAAAAACATTGTAATATCAATTCAATTAGAGCTTATATCATAGCTTAAATAATTGTAGAGATATTCATAAATAACATATTTTTCTAAAATTTATTTCATATGTAACTTCCATCATATTTGTTTTTCATTGTTCCGTTTATCTCACCCACATTTGTTTAGCTCTTTAATTTTTCTTAATTTAAAAAATTGGTAAAAACACATTTCCGGTCCTTATCAAATTTAAAATTGAGTAAATTGATCATTTTCAAAAAAAATAGTACAATTTAGTCCTTATTAATTTTGAAAGTGAGAAAATAAGGACAATTAATTACGACGTTAATATTTTTTTGTCAATTGTACCTAATTTTGATTGGCATAAAGACAAATTTAGTCTTCAACATTTACATATTTTGTGTAAATGTTGACAAAATGTGTAAATTTTGCAAGTTCAACTTGTTAAATTAGGACCAAGTTGACAGAAGTGTAAATATTGGGAGCTAAATTTGTTAAATTAAGATCAAATTGACAAAATGTATCAACTTTGAAGGCCAAATTTGTTATTCTATCAATAAAAGTATGTAAAATTGATAAAATACATTAATATTGTGATTAATTTTCCTTATTTGCTTACTTTCGAAATTGCCAGTGGTCTAATTTTTTTAAGAGGGACCCATTTGCTTAATAATGAAATTGAGAGTGACCAGAGAGGTCTTTTTACCAAAAAAGAATTGTAATTTAAAATAAAATAGGGTTTCCGCTTACTCAAAGCACACGTATAAGGAGGGTCCTTTTTATTTTTTTTCACGAAGTTGCCGCCTTCACGAACTATTAACCATCAAAAACCGATTTGAAGTTTCAAACTTCCAACACCAAAAGAAGTTACCAAACCCAGAGAACAAAACTACTTAAAGGCAGGCAAAAACAGTAAGGGAAGTAAAGGGAACCCAGATATTGTTGTTGCATGTAAAAGGAGAAACAATGTCAATGGATCTCAATGACTACACTATTATCAAGGAAGGAGAAGCTGAGATTCTTATGCATGCTAAAAATGAAGTTTTTTACAACAAAACCCAGGTGCCAAAATTTTTAAAATTCAATTCATTGTTAGAAATTTGATAGGTTTTTAGTTTTAGTTGATGGGTAGCTTTTGTTTGAACTGACGGGCAATTTAAATTTGATTGAATTCATGGTTTTCGTGGTTAAGTTTTGGTAAATTGGAAATTTTTGATTTGATTGAAAAGCTCTATAATTTTTATAATGATTTATGGATGGAAAGACTGCTTTTTTTTTGGGGGGGGGGGTTAAGATATGTCTTTCACAATGTCGCAGTGACTGGCTGCTCAGAAATGGTGGGAAAGAAAGGAGAGGAAGTAAAAATTCTCTCTTTTTACTGCTTTCACTGAAAACCTGTATGCTCTATTGCTGGATGCTTTGAGCAGGATATTGTTTCCTCTGCAGTATAGTTTTAGTGTTGTTTGCTTGGTTCGAGTTCAGTAGTAGGGGATCCTAATTATGTACTATGATAACAATAATTAGGTTAACAACAGAGACATGTCTATTGCTGTCCTAAGGACATTCATATCAAGATGGAAGCAGGAGCACGAGGCATTGTTGTCTAAAAGGAACAAATCAGTTGCAAAGCTGCCTGAGAATAATGTTTCTGTATCTGAGGTAGATGATACACTTAATGACTCTGATATGAATACTGAAAAATCAAATGAAGAATGTGAAGGACCTGCAGAAAAATCTCAAGACTACGCATGTACTACATCAGAAGAGCCAGTTAAGACAGAGGGCAAAGTTCGAGGGCAGCTTAAACCACCTAGAGTTCTAGAGGTTATTCTAAAATCCTCCTTTTTTTTTTTTCGATATAAATTTATATGTTTTTCCACCCAATGCTAGTCATGTCATTTTCTGAGTTGCTTTCAAGGTGATTTTATAGGCGTTGTCAGCTTCTGGGTTAAGGGCTCTGAGATATGCTCGGGAAGTAGAAGGGATTGATCAAGTTGTTGCCTTAGACAATGATAAAGGTAGTATAAATGTACTGATATTCTTGATGTTATATGTATATTTGTTTGAAGGATCATTTGGATCAAGGGAGGACATGTAGTTGCTCCCTTTATGGTTCCTATTCATATCCTTGCCAATACTGTGTGTCTACCTGCAGGGGCTGTTGAAGCTTGTCAGAGAAATATAAAGTTCAATGGTTCTGTAGCTTGTTCAAAAGTGGAATCACATCTTGCTGATGCTCGTGTGTACATGCTTACTAACCTAAAAGAATTTGATGTGGTATGGCATGGCATCTGCTACTTTATCTTTCAAATTAACTATTTTATGTGGAAATTTTGATGTGTGTGTTCTCAACTGCTGCTAAAGAATTTGATATGATATGGCAGTAAAAAGCTTTAAATCAAACTTTGCAGAAAATTCTTGAGTGTAAATCATTCTCATTAGGAATTCATTTTACGTCAAAACCATTTTGTACATAGTAAAAGAAAGTTTATCAATCAATTGGCTATACGTAGGTTGTTTATGTTACTTGTCATCCACATTTCATAATTGATGGGCAACTTTTATTATATCTGGGTTGCACTATTCAAAATGGAGCTGTGCTTATATTCTTTATTGCTGAATTTTGTGTTTCAGGTTGATCTTGACCCTTATGGTTCCCCTTCTGTGTTCTTGGACTCTGCAGTTCAATCTGTTGTTGATGGGGGCATGCTGATGTGCACTGCAACTGATATGGCAGTTTTATGTGGGGGTAATGGAGAGGTTTGTTATTCCAAGTAAGATTTGTCTACTTTTACCTTCTTTTGACTATGTCTTTGAAAAGTTAAGCTCATCTAATAACTGGTCATGGTAACAGATACGGATCATACCCATTGAGAGGGAAATATTGCCACGAAATGGCTTTGAGGATACTCCTAGCCTGCATTGAGGTAATTTCATGTCCTTCGGAAAGCATGTTCTTTAAGCACTCAAAACATATTATTTATTTTATGTATCTTGTTCTGATGCAAAAAGAACAAGGCATCTAGGGCTCCTTAAATTCTTTTACTTACTTAATTGATTAAGGACAAAATATAACTGTAATGCGTTCTCTTAAAAATCTTCTTATTTGACATAATTGGTACTTCTTTCTTGAATACAGAGTCATGCAAACCGCTACAAACGTTATATTGTTCCTGTGCTATCTGTCCAGATGGACTTTTATGTCCGTGTTTTTGTTCGCATATACACGTAGGTCGCTTCTTGTTTTAATTTAGTTCATTAAAGTGGAAGTTATTCTCACATAATGAATGATGGAAGGGCAATTAATTCGGTGCAGTTCGGCAAGTGCGATGAAGAATACTCCCCTTAAGCTATCATATGTCTATCAATGCACTGGTTGTGATGCTTTTCATCTTCAGCCTATTGGGAGAACCGTTTCTAAGGTTTGCTTCCTGATTTATTGTGCTAATGGTGCCTCTTGTTTGTTAGTAAGATGCACATGGATTACTCCATTTTTGCTCATTCAATTGCTTAGTGTTGCTATCAGTGACATGTTCATGCAGCTAGTAGGTTTTATTGAGTTCGGATGATTTTAGAACTTTTCTTCTGATGCCTGACAGCATACTGCTCACAGTTCAGCGTATGCCTGTGTTTGTTGCTATCATTTATATCCATTTATATGATTATAATATCTGCTGCTGGTGATCTGATGTATTTGCATCACATTTTCTTTATAAATGTTGTCATATGCTCATTTATCCTTGTCTCTTCTTGCTTGTTTTTTTCTTCTTGATGGAGCTTTGACAAATGATGCAACTTTTTGCATGATAATGATGGGGCAGTAAAGGAAACTTATTTTGCATAAAGAAATTTGGTGTCATTTCCTTAATTAATGGAAGCTAATTCTTACTTCTATTCCAAGAGAGTATGATTTAAATTTTTAGACACAATGTAAGGAAAAGTTTCAAAGGTTTATGTTGTACAATGAGCAGAATGATGCTTTGAAAATTGATCAAAGTGTTTATCATGTATTTTTGTGAGTGACATGTGTGCTATGTTACATCAAAGACTAGTATGCTGAATGTAGCATAATCTTGAATTGCACAATATTTTGATCTTGTCCACTTTTGTATGTTCAGAATACCAGTGTGAGGTATCTCCCAGGCTTTGCACCTGTAGTTCCTCAAGAGTGTAGTCATTGTCAGAAGAAATTTAACATGGGTGGCCCTATATGGTCTGCTCCAATCCATGATCAAGAGTGGGTAACGAACATACTATCAGATGTAAAATCAATGAAGGATCGTTATCCCGCCTATGATCGCATCTCTGCTGTATTGACTACAATTTCAGAGGTATGCATTTTTTTCCCTTAACCCTTCCTTTGGGTTTTCCATTCTCAACCCTTAGAATGTAGTTCCCTTCAGCTGTTATTTCAGTAACTGTGAGCCATCCCATTTTCTGTGGTGATACTAAATTGTAGAATCAAGGCTTGATATGACTGCATTTTTGCATAAATTTTTCGAACATGAAAGCGTAAGCTACAAGCTTTCAGATACACATGCCATTAGATATAAGATGGTTATTAAATTGTTTGTAACCATCAAATGTTGAAAATTCATGGAATTTATATGGACTAAACTGATTAAAAGAATAGAGTTCAACTCTTTTTAGAGATTCTTTTATGTTTGTTACCCAATTTGAAATTTCTTTGCAGGAATTGCCTGATGTGCCTCTCTTTTTGAGTCTGCACAACCTTTGTGCTACACTAAAATGCACTTCCCCATCAGCAATTATTTTCCGCTCTGCTGTGATCAATGCAGGATACCGAATTTCTGGAACTCATGTGAATCCATTGGGACTAAAATCCGATGCTCCCATGGAGGTCATTTGGGACATAATGCGCTGCTGGGTAAGGGGCTTCTTTTAATTTGCTTCTGTATTTCCTTCATTTTGTGCCTTTTGACTAAGTTATTTGGTCTTTCAAACTCCTCAACATCCATAGTTTGGTCAAGAGACATGTAATGGAATGGTAATGAAGTCATCCATAATTTATTGTTTCCTCTATAGGTTAAAAATCATCCAGTGAAAGCTCAACCAGCTGATCAGCCCGGAAGTGTGATACTTGCCAAAGAACCTGTTCTTCAAGTATGTTTCTCATGCTGGTTTCTTTAGTTGCTTTTCATGTTCTACATATGAACAGATGCTTTCTTGGACATAAACATGGTCATATACAAGTTAAGATTTAAGGTAGGAAAAATTCTTTTTTACACCCGCAAGCCTTTTCTTTTTGGTAGGCAAATTTTGCTCGAGCTGTTGCATCCCTAAGCAAGGCACAAGCTAAGAAGGTTGCTAGATTCCTTCCAAATCCTGAAAGGCACTGGGGGCCAAAGCTTAGGGCAGGTCGCCAAATCACCAGCAAGCACATCTCTCTTTTGGGTGAAGAGAAAGTAAATGGGTGTCTCAGCCATCACGATAGCGAGCTTGATGCCAAACGACAAAAGATTGAAAAGCTCGAGGATGCTCCTGCGGAATCATAGACCAAGGTTGGCATTAATCTTATATTACTTCCTCATCTCTAAAGCTTGCCATGGTCGCATATAGGTTAGAATTCATGGTTGTGCCACCATAATCAATTTTGCAAAATGTAATTTCTGTTTGAAAACTATACTTGATTCATGGGTTTGATCCCAGGCAAAAGGCAACTGTGAATTACAGTACAAAGCTATTGACTGGTTGGTTTTCTATGATAGCCTGGGACTTCAATTTATCAATTTTCTGAAAGAATTTACGTTGTACACATTCAAACATGAATACAAAGGTATGATTCTTCAAACACTTGCCTCAACAGAGTGCAATTAGTAGCCTAGCCTAAAAAATTCATTTGCAGCAATTTCTGCTGGTAAACTCATTAAGCAGTATTGGTAAATTCATTTGTTTCCAGAAGTTGTATGACATTGATATGTTCTACCTCAACTTTGTCTTATTTCTACTTCAGATCGCTCTTAAGCTTCGTTTACCATTGAAATTTAAAAGTGCTTTTCAACTTTTTAAGCCAAAACAAATAGTAAACATGTTGCTTGGCTTTTCAAGCCAACCCAAAAGAATTTGTCCTTCACATATGATTTATATTTTCAAATTAAACTCTACAAACAAGTTTTTTGAAAAAGTATTTAAAATTTATATTTCATGTATCACAATATTAACAAAGAGTTACGATAAATTATTTTATTATATATTTGTAATATTTATTAATACCAAAATAATAATAACTTGGTATTGTGCTAATAAAAATATGTGAAAATAGTGATAATTTGATAATTTACATTTGGGTTAATTATAATTTTTATTATAATTAATTATAATTTAAGTTTATATATTTAATATATCATAATATTAACGAATTTGAGTTTATATATATTTCATATATTGCTTATATTAATTACTTAATAATTTATTTTTAACATTTTATTATAATTTATGTTTATATATTCCATATATTATAATATTAACGAATTTAAATATCATTTAAACATATATTTTTTACTTTATAACATCATGTCTAAAATAGAAATCCTATTTTTTAAGATTATTTTTTCACACCAATTTCAAATTTCAATGATAAATTAGTCCTTCATGGAAGTTGTTCTCAACATCCAATTCTAATATAACTAGGTATCAAAGATCAAGGGCTAATTCTCTATTACTGTTGTGGTAGAAAAGCTGCTTTTGAAAAATATAGTAAAAAAGTGTTGTAAAAAAATATGTAGTTTGTTGATTGTCTTCTTTATTGCAGTAAAAAATTATGGTGAAAAGTTAAAATATTTATTTTACGCATTATCTTAAAAAAAAAGAAATAAATTAATTTAAAAGATATTTGAAAAATTTAAACATCTTTCAAATAATTAATATAAATCACTTATTAAAACTCAAAATAAAATATAAAAATAACTTGTTAAGTTTAATAATTTTGTATGGTGAGAAATAAATTATTAGCATTAGGGAAGATAAAAAGATAAAAAAGGAAGTGTTATTGATAATTTTATTAACCAAAATCCAAAAGCTCTGTTGGGGTGAATAAGTACTTCTATACTGCTATTTTTGCAATCACAATTTGTTTTTCATTGCGTTTGTTTTTGTTCTACAAAAGTGCTTTTTCGCTTGTAAAAGCAATTGGAGATATCCTGTTCACTATTTTCAAATCACTCAAAATTAATGAAAAGAATAATATATATTAACTTTATTTATGTGGTAGGTCAAGTTAATAATTAATTAATTTTTAAAAAATTATAAATATATTTTTACAAGTTTTAAAATAATTTTTATAATATTTTGATTTAAAAATTATGTGACAATCCGTATATTTATTATGTAAGTAAAGTGAATTATTTTTAATTGATTTGATAAATAACATAAATTTAAAAGCTAAAAGAGGTGTATATATGAGCTGAACTACGAATAGAAGTATTAAAAAACAAACGAAAGAAATATAAAAAATAATTGTTGTCTCCATGTTCTTCGTCGCTGCCTACGGTGGAAGATAAAGCCACCAAGAAAGTCCGTATGTGTAATAATGGTCTCGAGGATGACGATCATCTTATGGTTGTGGTGGAGGAGGGTAGTCTCAAAGGAGGGGACAAACATTTCAATTCGAGATTGTCTTTCAAAGAAATGTTACTTGGGGCGTCGAGGGATCCTAAATTGTCTTTGCAAGATCAAGATAAAGATGACTCAGAGTGGATTGAAGGGGATGTGTCTACTGGGATAGAGGATGGGCTTCCTTCAATTCGATTCTCTGAAAGAGTTCATCAAATTCTTTACTAGAGTATGTCTCGAATAGTAGTGGTTAAGCTTCTAGGAAGGAAAATAGGCTTTTAGGCTCTCTCTAATAAAATTTATCACCTTTGGAAGCCACCAACTCCTGTGAAAATTATGGATTTGGAAAATGATTATTTTATGGTGAAATTTCAGGTGGAAGTTGATTATGTTCGAGCTCTCACAGAAAGACCGTGGATAGCCTTCGGACAATACTTAACGGTTCAACCCTGGTCGAAATCTTTCTCTACTAGTCAACCGTATCTCATGAATGTGGTGGCCTGGATTTGTCTCTCAGGTTTCCCGGATTTCTTCATCGGAAGAGCGGTCTTAACGAGTATTGGGGAAATGATTGTACATGTTATTAAACTAGATAATAATACCGGGAATGCGAAAAGGGGTCGATTTGTTCGGTTGGTGGTTTTTCTTGATATTAATAAGCCTTTGGTCTCAAAAATCAAAATCAATGGCCGACTTCAATGCGCGGAATATGAGTCTCTTCCTAGTATTTGCTTTTCTTGTAGACGGTATGGGCGTTCGTGTGATTCATGTTCATTTGTTTCTGCTCAGGATGGTCAGAACGATGTTTTAACGGTACAAAAGGTGGATCATAAAAACCATGAAGTTTCCGTTATGGCTGAGAATGAATAAATTTCGGAACTATTTGGACCGTGGATGGTTGCTGATCGCCGGAACAGTAGATACGGCAAGAAACAGACGGTAACTCGACAGGACAAGAAGTAGCTGGAATTAACGGGATCTCGATTCAACGTTCAGCAGGATTCACGGGATTTAAATCAGGGGGGATAATAGGGAATCTAATCCCACTGTTTCAGCTAAATTGAAAGGCAAAAAAGTTGCCATTTACAATAACTCGTTAGTTGTGGAAGGATCACCGCTTAAACCTCAGCTGGGCTAGGCGTCTGCCTTCGGCCGGTCTTCTAGGGAGGGCATAAAGGAAGCGGGTCCTGGTAATGGAGGCAGCTACGGGCTTTGATTTTGCTGGGCCTAGCTTTTCAGCTGGGCATAGAATCTCAAACTTGGGCATGATTGTTGGACCTTCCAACGTGGATTATGGGCCCACTGTTTCAAATGGAAGCCATGGGGCTTTAAGTGTTAACACAGCTGCTTCTAATTCTAACAGCTCACTGCCCAAATCGACAGATTTTCTTGATGATCTCCCCGTTTCGCCGACCAAAAATCTACCCAGCAGAATTAATGTCATCTCAAAGCAAGGAAAATCCAATGTTTTTGTCGAAAAAACAGAAGCTACGACCCTAAATTCGGATTGCCACTCGGTCATAAAATTTGTTGAAATTAGAAACCCCAATAATTCCAAGGGCAATCAACCTATTAATATTTCTTCACGGACACAAGATGAAAGAAATGGTGGTTCAGATGCATTGAAAATGGGAGATATTAAACGTCCAAGGAAAGACTCCCATATTCTTCGGGGTAAAGGAAGTAAATTTAAGGTTAGGGCTAATTCTTGTGAATCGGTTGAAGCGATGTCAAAGGTGGTTGAAAAAACCGGGTCTGACAGTCTAATTATGGATTCAAGTTATGGACAGGGGGCTTCGACGGATCTCAGTGAGGTGGCAACCCTAGATGTTTAAGGTGTGTTTGTTCAATTTATTATTTTATAATTTTATTGAATGATACGAAGTATTTTTGTTTGGAATTGTCAAGTGTGTGTGTCTCCTAAGTTTGCATGTATTGTTAGAGAGTATTTTGTGAATTTTGAGATTGATGTTGCTGTTTTTATTAAAACAAGAGTTAGTGGTTCAAAAGCTAATGAAATCATTTCCAAGATTGGTTTGGATTGCTCCCATAGGATTGAGGCTCGAAGTTTCATCGGGGGTTTGTGGATTTGTTGGAAGAATAGTATCCAGATCCAAATAATTCATAAAGATCCTCAATTTGTTCATTGTCGCTTGGGGAAGAAATTGAGCTCCACAAATATTCTAGTGACATTTGTTTATGGTTTTTCAGATAAATAGAAACGTAAAATCTTGTGGGACCGGTTGGATCTTGTTTCCCACTCCATTAAAGAGCCTTTGGTTTTAATGGGGGACTTCAATTCATTGCTTTCTCCGAACGAAAAGAGAGGGGTAGACCTATTACTTCTGGTTATAGGTTATTCTAGAGTTTCATCCTTAACAATGGTTTGAGGGACCTTAGTTTCAAAGGCCTGCAATTTACTTGGAGAAGAGGGGCTATTTTTTGAAAGACTTGATCGAGCAATCGGGAATAGTGAATGGTGTTGTTTTTTCCTGATACAATTGTTCTTCATCTTCCTTGTCTCAAATCTGATCATAGGCCCACCCTGTTACCTTTTAGTAAACTTAATCACAGCTTTTGCGCTAAACCTTTTCTCTTTCTTGGTTCTTGGATTTCTCATTCAGATTTTGCACAATTTGTCTGAGATAATTGGAGGAGTTGGTTGGAGTTATTTCGTGATCTTATCTCCTTCACTAATGATATTAAAAGATGGAACTCTGGGGTCTATGGTCCCATATTTCAAAGAAAATGACCAATAGCTCATTGGTTAGGAAGGGTTCAGGCTACTTTGGATAGGAGATGGTTTAGCTCTCTACTAGATCTTGAGAAAGGCCTAAGAATTGAATATGAGAAAATTCTTGATGAGGAAGAATTATTTTGGACGCAGAAGTCAATATTGGATTGGATTCAATTAGGGGATTGAAACACGAAATTCTTCCATAATAAATATATCACAAGGCGAAACTTTAATAAAATTCCTTCTCTAAAATTTGGCGATAGTTGGTGTTATGACAATGAGACTCTCCATGATGAGGCGATTCATTTTTTCTCCTCTCTACTCTTTGGATGACTCTCCTTGTACCCCGTTCCCCTTACATGTTTATTTTTTGAAATTTGATTATGAGATATTGGATTCTTTATCTCTGAATATTATTGATGAGGAAGTTCACAATGCATTACTTAGTATGGGTCCTTTGAAAGCTCGGGTCCAAATGGTCTTCATGTTTCTTTTTCAGAGTCAATGGAACACTATTGGTTTGGATGCGTGTTCTTGGGTTCGTGGTTTTTTTTAGGATAGCCTCTTAATCATTCTATTAACAAGATACTCTTGGTTTTCATTCCTAAAATTACGAGCCTTGAATCTCTATCGCAATATCCTCCTATAAGTCTCTGTAATGTCCTTACAAGATCGTAACCAAAATAATTGCGAACCGTTTCAAGCCTATTCTCCCTTCCCTTATTACTCAAAATCAAGTTAGTTTTGTGGCAAAGAGACAAATCACAGATAATATGATAAAAGATTGTGCACTCAGTATGTAGTAAAAAAGGCAAAAAGTCATGGATGGCCATCAAAGTGGGTTTAGAGAAAGTCTATGACCGAATCTATTGGGACTTTATTGAGGAAACTCTTTTGGATGCTAGTTTCCTGTTGACTTTAGTTAATGTCATCATGGAATGTATCACGTCGGTCTCTATGTAGATTGTGTGGAATGGAAGGCTTATTAATGAGTTTGTTCCTAAGAGAGGTATTAGGTAGGGTTGTCCATTGTCTCCTTACATGTTCTTTGTATGGAGAGACTAGGTTAGTTAATCCACAGAAATGTTGAGGAGAAGGTCTGGAAGCCTATTGTTCTGGGTAAGGACGGACCTCTCATCTTGCACATTTTCTTTATAGACGATCTCTTCTTATTTACTGAAGCTGATGTTGATTAGGCGCATAAGATTAATGATGCCTTTAATTCTTTTGGGGCGACTTTAGGTCATAGAGTTAATGGATAAAAAACTACGGTGTTCTTTTAAAAGAACTTAGAGGTTAATAACATTCATGCTATTTGTAAAATTCTCGGATTTCGCCAATCTGAAGATTTGGGAACTTATCTAAGAGTGCATTTGTCTCACAAGCGGGTCACCAAGAATACCTTTAATTTCAGCATTGGTAAGGTTAGGCGGAAGTTGGATAACTGGAATGCTATTATGCTTTCAGTGGCTGGACGAGTCACTTTAGCACTGATTGTTTTATTGTATATTCCTAACTATTTTATGCAAACTGTGAAGATCTTTCATGATATTTGTGCAGAAATTGGGAAGACGTCTTTGGTTAGTTGGGGGGATTGCTGCCAACCCTTTTCAAATAGGGTCTTGGACTACGATGTCTTAAAGAATAAAATGATTTTTTTATACTTAAGTTGGGTTTTAATCTTCTTACGAACAATGAAGCATTATGGATTAAAGTCCTCTGAGCAAAGTATAAGATTACTAAGGTAATTCTTGAAGACATCTATTGCAGTAAATGTTATTGCGTCTGGAAATCGCTCTCAAAGATTTAGCCTATGCTACGCCAAAGTCTACTCTGGTTTGTTGGTGATGGGAAACTTGTAAAATTTTGGACTGAAAATTGGATAGTCGATGTGGGCCTTCTTTTCAATTTTTTTCATTTCCCATCTCTTGTTGATGACTCTATCACTTTGAATGAGGTTGTTTCTAGAGATGCAAATTGGAATTGGGATTACTTACGTTGCTTTTTGGACAATGATATTATCTCTTATATTACCATAATCCCAGCTTCGAAATTTCTGGTTGGTTAAGATGTATTGATATCAAAATGGTCTCCAAATGGTGTATATACAGTCAAATCTGCTTACAATATGCTATTGGAAAATTACCTTAACCCATTGAATAACAAATGGAAGCTTATTTGGACTTTGGATGGTTCTTAGCGGGTTCGTCATTTCTTTTGGTTGGTACTCAAGGAACGACTATTGATTAATGTATAATATTGTAAACAAGGAATCTCGACGGATCCTTCTTGTACGATTTGTGGGAAAGCTAAGAAATCTTGTATTCACATTTTAAAAGATTGTTGCCTAGCACAGGAGGTTTGGAAACTTATTATTCCCTCTAGTCTCTAATCTCAATTTTTTTTTCTTAGTCTTTGCAAGATTGGGTGTTGGCAAACTTGAGGAATGTTTTTGGCCTAGAATATTAGGATGTGATGTGGCAATCTCTCTTTGGTATTATATGTTGGAAGCTTTGGAAACAAAGGAATCTTAGGATTTTTCAAGGGATTCCTTTTGATGCTGCCAATATTATACAATCCGCATAGTGTTGGATGAGTTATATTAAGTCGAAGATTAGCAGACCTAGTGGCTCTATGAGTAATTGACGTGGAAATTATAGGTGGATCCCACCGCTTTCTAGATCGATCAAAATAAATGTTGGTGGTGCCCACAATCTGTTTTTAGGCCTTGTATCTTTGACAGCAGTGGCAAGAGATGAACATGGCAGGTGGCTTTAGGGGATTGGGAGAGAATTGGAAGATGTAGTGTTGAACAAGTTAAACTTTGGGCTATTTATGATGACCTTCATCTTGCATGGTATTTAATTGGAAGGAGGTTATTCTTGAGAATGACTGCGCTCAGGCTATTAAAGGTATTCATGGAGGCTTCAAAGGACAAGCGAATAGAGATTTGAAATTACTTATCCAAGAATTATGCATACGTGATTGGCAAGTTGTCATTAAGAATATTCCAAAAAAGCGAATTTTGCCCTGCATATCTTGGTAGGTCTAATGAAAGAGTTTCCGCTTGGGTTTCGTGAGTTTCATGTTGCTACTACTAAAGTTGCTGATCAGATCCGATTAGATAATATTTCTATACTATCAAATTCTAATGTTGTCTCTGCTTGATTGTATTTGACTCTTTTTTCTACAAAAACAAAAGCTAAAAGAAGTGAGAAAGTAGAGCTAAAGAATAGGTGGGATCGTATTGGGCTTATTTCAAACTTGGAATTTTTTCTCTCAGATCTGTTAGGGGCTCAAATTTTTTCAAGCTCGGGTAGTTTTAGACTTTAAATTTTTCGGGCTCAGATCGAGCCGGACGGGCTTTGAAGGATTCAAATAATTTTGAAATCTGTAAGTTATAAATTTTTTAATTTCGAATGTAGTAAGTCATTTTATTTTTATACGATGACAACACAATTCAAATTTGTCTTATAAAAAGCATAAATTGTATATTTTAAATAAAGTTATTGATAAGTGTTAAAAGTAACATGTTTTAATCTAATTCTTAATGTGATTTTGGGTGATTATCTGATGTTAATAGCGAATTTTATGCTTATAATCCTTTAAATTCATGTTTTTATACTTAGGATAGCATTTGAGAGCAAAAGGAGCAAAAAACGAGAAAAAATCAGAAAATCGGAGAAAGTTACAGGAGCCACACAAGCTGACCCGTTCCACACGGCCTGGACACACGGTCGTGTGAGCCACATGGCCTATGTAAGTCCCCGAAAATAGGTCTAGTAGTTTTGGGTAAGTTCATTGGGTTTCGAGTGAAAATTGGGAATTAATTGGATCAATTAGCGATTTATATTCTTAATTAGTTAGCTTAATATCATCTAAAAATTGGTACATAATATTCTTGAAAATAAAATTTTTTTAGAAAAATTAATTTTATGGTTTTAAATAATTTTTGGGTAAAAATAAATATTTTGGGTTAAATTAGAATTTTAAAATAATTTAAAATGGGGGGTTTAATTGGTTGATTTAAAATGATAATTAAATGGGACTAATTTGAAAAATAAGGGAAATGTGTAAGAGGTTTTATAGCAAATAAACCATATTTTTAGAATTTTGGAGAGAAATAAGCAAATTGTAAAATAAGAGAAAAGGGGGAGTGGCCTAAAGGCAAATTCCCCAAATTTTGAAAATCAAGTGGAGGTTTTCAGTTTTAAAAATTCTGCAACTACCTCACTTTTCACTCATTTTTCGCCCAAATTGAGAGCTTTTTCTCTTGTTTTTTATTTTTTATTTTCTCTTTTTTTCATAAACCAAATATCAGAGAATAAATTTAAACCTTTTCTCTTCCAAAATTCTCTCTAAAATCTTTCGAAATAATATTCAAAGTTTGGCAAAAAGTCATCCGAATTTCTTCAAGCATCTTGATCAAACTTCCAAATCAATGATTTGAGTTCAATTAAGGTAATCATTATCTCTAAACTTGTTTTTAAGTTGATTTTAATCATTATTTATTAATTAAAGTGTTTATAATGGATTTTCAACTTTAATTTCTTCTTTCTTGAACTTGAGGATCAATAATGGTGGATCTTTAATTTTGAGTTGGAATCCAAATATTAATGGATGTCTAAGCACAAAATAGGTTTAATGAGAGGTTTTTAATCTTAAACCAAAAGATCAAACGTTTTATGGATTAATTTTGAAAAATTCGAATTTGATCAAGAACATGGATGATTTTTCTGGAAATATGAAACAGATTAAATGATGAAATTAACACTTAGAATACTTGTGGTCTAGGAATGAAAATTATAAGTGCTTCGAGGTGCTGAAAAGGGAGTTTAGTTGAGGAATCCATATTTCGGGTTAGTTGTGAAATATCAGTAAGGTAGTGTAGAGCAATGATTTAGATTCGTATACTTTATCAAATTTTGTGTTTCTTGTTGCTATTGTTAGTTTGTAATGCATACTTTGTCTCTGTCCACATCAAGAGGAGGAATGTGCAAATCAGAATTGAAGCTCAAACTTGCTTATTTGAGCACATTTTTGCTTAAAGAGCTAAGTGTGGAGGTGACTGATATTAAGGGCAATTTGGTAAATTGGCATGATTATGTGTTAAATTAAAGGTTTAATTGGTGTTATTAATGACTTAATTGCATATTGGATGGTTTGATTTGCAAAAATAGGTTTTATTTTATAAAAGAGCAAAATGGCAATTGGATTGGTAAGTTGTGCATTATACTTCTAGCATGATTAAATTGTATGGAATAAATTGATATTTGGAGAATGAATTGCTGATTTATTGAACATTTGATAAATGTGTTCTAATCGGTACATGAATATTGAGAAAATGATATTTGCTATGCTTAATTTTATTGATGTTAAAATTGCTTAACAACTTGCATTTTAACATCCTAAATTAAGTGGTTAAACAATAGACTTTATGCCTTGTATGTATGATTATTGTAACATCCCTTACCCATGTCTGACGCCGGAACTGGATACGAGACATTACCATGCTTGACCTTGCTTAAACATGTAATTAAGGGCTATAAAATTTAATTCCAACTTAAAACTTTTCTTTTTTAATCGTAACATACATATTGTGGGCATACGAGGCCTTAAACATGTATATGGAAGGTTTCGAAATTCAACCGGAAGCTTTTACACTTTTTGAAAATTTTTTCCTAAACAGAGGCCACACGCCTGTGTTGCCTAAGGGACACGCCCGTGTGCCCCTAAGACATACCCGTATTCATCACCCATGGTCGACACTGACTTATTTCACACGGCTGAGCACATGCCCGTGCCATTAACCCTTATCCTTCACATGGCCTGGACACGCCCGTGTCTCCTACCCGTGGAGCTATCTGTTTATGGCGTCATCAAACCTTAAGTGGCACATGGTCAAACCTTAGGTGGCACATGGTCAGGGCACACGCCCGTGTGCTGGCCCGTTTGATGAATCGTATTCTTGTAAATTAGTGCAGGGGACACACGGCCTACTAACACGCCCATGGGGCTAGCCGAGTGCCACACACGGCCTAGACACACGCCCGTGCGTCTACCCTTGTGGACATCTATAGGCTATTTTCCAAGCCTTTTGTCACCTTGAAACGGAGATTCATTCATTTATTCACAAATAGTACATAACATAGCAATGTTAAACTATGAAAAATCCTTAAACTAACATTCACTCCATCCACATTCATACTCAATAACTTGTATAAACATTCAATTCATTATACTCGTAAATCTTATAACATGTACTTGACAATATTGACCTTTTCACTATAATCATAAACAAAATGAGTATAAAAACATTAATAGCCAACCCTTTGGTTTTCAACTATGACCTGACACAAAATGATAAAGTTCCTATACATGCCATTCTCAAAATGAAATAACTTTACTATACCAAAAGAACGGTTGATAGTGTGACTCGAGCTTCGATGTTCTATGGTCCCCGAGCTAACTTGGCGAAACTACAAGGAAAAGGGAAAAGGGAGGGGTAAGCATATAGCTTAGTAAGTTTGCATAAAATTCTAAAAACATCATAATTGCTTACACCAAATGTACCCATCTATTGAAACAATAACAACACAAGTCTCGTATGCATAAGCATACTCATCCATACTTACTCATACTTATTCTTACCCATCTCATGTTACGTTATGGGTTCATAACTTGTATTTTCTCATGGTACCTGTATAACTTGTCACATAACTTAGCACATATACTAACATGAACATAAACTCAAATCTTCATCGTTCTTATTATGAATGAAACTCAAGGTTATCCATAAACGGATTTTGGCTCTATGTCATTTTACATACTTAGTTCTTTTGCCTGTGAACTAATCAGATTATCGTAGGATATTCAAACTCAACATGCATAAATCTTGATACCAACGCCATATCCCGATATGGTCTTACATGGGATCACTTCTTGATGTCGATGTCACATCCCAGATATGGTCTTATACGGGATCTCAAAGCTCGATGTCGATGCCATGTCTCAGACATGGTCTTATACGAGATCGTACAAGGGTGTCGATGCCATGTCCCAGACATGGTCTTATACGAGATCTTTCTCTGGTGCCGAAGCCATGTCCAAGATATGGTCTTATACGAGACTTTCCTTAACTCATATGAATACATAGGTATCATCCTTATCCCGAAACTTTAATCGGGACTTTAACTTAGCATATTCTCACTATTTCCTCATCGAGGCTTCCTCACTCGAATTTCATAGAAATGACATACATTATCATAATATCATACAGTTTCAAATATTGGAACATTATAAAACTTTAACTTCATACAAACTTACCTCGATTCTCAAAATCTGTATCGATGCTCGATTTAGTCCTCGATTTTGTTCTTGCTTCAGTTTCGATCCGGGCTTCGTGTTTCTTGATCTATAATAATAGATTTCACTTGTTAAATACATGCATTGACTAAATCGACTCATAATTCATATTTTGGAAAAATTATGATTTTGCCACTAAACTTTTACATAATTACACTTTTGCCCCTAGGCTCGTAAAATGATTTTCATTCAACTTTCTTGCATTTCAAGTAGCCGAATTATATTCTCAACTATAACAACCTTCAATTTCCACTATTTCACTCATGTATGACCATTTTTACAACTTTTACAATTTGGTCATTTTATACATTTTTCATGAAAACCACTTAAAAAAAATGTTTATCATACATCAAACTTTCATATTCTTCCCTAAAACATCAAAATACATGCATTTCATACATGGGTAAGTTTTTAAACATGAACCCTAGCTCAAAATATAGCTAGAAATAGCTAAACCGAGCTACGGGGGTCTCAAAAATACGAAGAACATTAATAACGGGGCTAGAATGCACTTACTATCAAGCTTGGAAGTTGAAGAAATCCTAACTATGGCTCCTTGAAAATTTCGACTAAGGGAGAAGAAGATGGACATGATTTTTGCTTCTTTTTCCCTTTTAATTCTTTTATTAACCAAATGACTAAAATGCCTTTAATGACCATTTCTTGAGATTTTTCTTTCCCATGTCCATTTTTTTCCATCATCAAATATAATTGTCTAATTGCTAAATAAAGACCTCTAGAAATTTTTATAATTGTATTTTATACTTAAATTTTCTAGAATATCATATTTTTCATTCTTTGCAATTTTGTCCTAATGGACAATTTAATCACTAATTAATAAAATTTTTCATGTGATGTTCACACAATCATGTAATCACCACTTAAACCTTATAGAAATCATAAAAATCATATTTTTATTTCGGATTTGTGGTCTCGCACCACTATTCCAATTAGGCCCTAAGTCGGGCTGTTACAATTCACCCCTTTAGGGATTTTCGTCCCCGAAAATCTTACCAAGGAAAAGGTTTGGGTACTGGTTCCTCATAGCCTCCTTAGGCTCCCATGTAACTTCTTCTATCCCATGTCTTTGCCATAATACTTTTACAAGAGATATACCCTTACTTCTCAACTGTTTGACTTCCCGTGCTAGGATCTTAACTGGTTCATCACCATATCTCATGTAAGGTTGAATCTCAACCTCAGTTGGTGTGATCACATGTGAAGGGTCTTATCGGTAGCGTCGCAACATAGACACATGAAATACATCATGAATCTTTTCTAACTCAGACGGCAAAGCCAATTGATAGGCTACCGGCCTTATCCTCTCGGTGATCTCATACGGTTTGATAAAACGCAGACTTAATTTGCATTTCCGACTGAATCTAAGAACTTTTCTCTATGGCGACACTTTCAAGAATACTCTATCATTGACTTGATACTCAATCTCTTTTCTTTTTAAATTCGAGTAGTATTTTTTTTTCTATCAGAAGCAGCTTTTAAACAATCTCGGATCATCTTTACTTTTTCTTCGGTTTCTCTAACCAAGTCAACCCCGTGAATCTGGTTTTCCTTAAACTCAGTCCAATATAAAGGCGTTCGGCACTTACGCCCATACAAAGCCTCATACGACGACATCTTCAAACTCGACTAAAAACTATTATTATAAGCAAACTCTACCAGTGGTAGATACTTTTCCCAACTGCCTTCAAATTCAAGAACACAACACCAGAGCATATCCTCAAGTACCTGTATTAACCTCTCCGACTGTCCGTCGGTTTGGGGATGAAAAGCTATACTAAAATTCAACTTTGTGCCCAAGGCCTCTTGCAACTTTTTCTAAAACTTGGATGTGAATCTCGGATCTCTATCTGATATAATCGATAAGGGCACTCCGTGTAAACTCACAATCTTGGTAATATACAAGTTTGCCAACTTATCCAATGAATAGTCAACACACATCAGCATGAAATGGGCTGACTTCGTAAGTCTATCGACTATGACCCATACAACATCTTTCTTGCTCGGTGTCAACGGCAACCCTGTTACAAAATCCATGGTAATTTGGTCCCATTTCCACTCGGGCACCATAATAGGTTGAAGCAAATCCAAGGGTACTTGATGTTCAACCTTTACTTGATGACAAATCAATATTTTGAAACAAACTCAAAAATATCTTTCTTCATACTCAGCCACCAATACTATTTCTTTAGATCATTATACATCTTGGTACTACCCGGATGCACAGATAAACATTCGCTATGTGCCTCATGCAAAACTTTACGAATGAGCTCATCGTTCCTCGGTACACATACTCGATCCCTGAACATTAAACATCCGTCCGGATTGATCCAAAAATCAGATCAACACCTGACTCGCATTGAACTCTTCTGGCTTGTAAGTCGTTGTCATCTTTCTGAGCCTCATAGATCTCTTAAAGAAACATCAGTCTAGCCCTCAACTCAGCTAGAATAGAACCATCATTGGACAAAGTCATCTTTGTATTCATAGCCCTTAAGGAAAATAGGGATTTTCTACTTAAAGCATCAGCGACTACATTTGCCTTTCCCGGGTGGTAGTCAATGACTAACTCATAATCTTTAATCAACTCTAACCATCTTCGTTGCCTTAAGTTCAATTCCTTTTGAGTCATCAAATACTTTAAACTTTTATGATCGGTGAAAATCTGGCATCTTTCACCATACAAACGGTGTCTCCAAATCTTCAACGCAAAAACAATAGCAGCCAACTCTAAATCATGCGTCGGGTAATTCTTCTCATATGGCTTTAACTGTCTGGAGGCATATGCTATCACCTTGTCTTCTTGCATAAGTACACAGCCCAATCCATTTAAAGATGCATCCCTATAGATCACAAATTCTTTCCCCGTCTTAGGGCTGTTACAATTCTCCCCCTTAGGGATTTTAATCCTCGAAAATCTTAACAGTAAATAGGTTTGGGTACTGATTTCTCATGCTTCTTCTGGTTCCCATGTAGCTTCTTCTATCCCATGTCTTTGCCACAGTACTTTCACTAGGGCAATACCTTTATTTCTTAGCTGCTTGACTTCTCGGGCTAAAATCTTAACTGGTTCTTCACCATAAGTCATGTCAGAATGAATCTCTATCTCTGACAGGGTAATTACATGTGAACGATCTGATCGGTAGCGTCTCAACATTGACACGTGAAACACATCATGTATCTTTTCTAACTCAGATGACAAAGCCATTTGGTAAGCTACCGGCCCAACTCTCTCCATAATCTCATATGGTCCAATGAAACGGGGGCTCAACTTGCCTTTTCTGCCAAATCTTAGAATTTTTCTCCACGGTGACACTTTCAAGAAAACTTTGTCCCTGACTTGATACTCTATCTCTTTTCTTCTTAAATGTGAGTAGGATTTCTGTCTGTCGGAGGCAGCTTTTAAACATTCTCTAGTCACTTTCACTTTCTCTTCAGTTTCTCTAATTGAGTCAACTCCATGAATTCGGTTTTCCTTGAGTTCGGTCCAATATAAAGGCGTTCTGCACTTATGCCCATATAGAGCCTCATAAGGCGCCATCTTTAAGCGTGATTGAAAGCTATTATTATAGGCAAATTCTACCAATGGGAGAAACTTTTCCCAACTGCCTTGAAATTTAAGAATACAACACTGGAGCATATCTTCGAGTACTTGTATTAACCTCTCCGATTGTCCATCGGTTTGAGGATAAAAAGCTATACTAAAGCTCAACTTTGTACCCAGGGCCTCTTGTAACTTCTTCTAAAATCTAGATGTGAATCTCGGGTCTCTATCCGATATGATTGACAAAGGAACTCCATGAAGTCTTACTATTTCAAAAACATACAAGCTTGGCAGCTTGTCGAGTGAGTAATCCACTCGTACAGGTATAAAATGGGTTGACTTCGTGAGTCTATCAACTACAACCCATATAGCATCTTTCTTGCTCAGTGACAATGATAAACCCATTACAAAATCCATAGTAATACGATCCCATTTCCACTCGGGAACCAAAATGGTTGAAGTAAACCCGAAGTTACTTGGTGTTCAGCCTTTACTTGTTGACAAATCATGCATTTGGAAACAAACTCTGAAATATCTTTCTTCATTCTTGGCCACCAATACTGTTGCTTCAAATCATTATACATCTTTGTACTACCCGGATGTACAGATAAGCATCCGTTATGTGCCTCATGCCAAATTCTTTGAATAAACTCTTCCTTTCTTGGTACACAAACTCTATCTTTGTATATCAGACTTCCATCTGAACCAATCTGAAAATCAGATTCAACATCTGACTCGCACTTAACTCTCTTGGCTTGCAATTCATTATCTTCTTTATGAGCCTTAAAGATCTCTTGGAGGAACATTGGTCTAGCTCTTAACTCAGCTAGAATAGAACCATCGTCAGATAAAGTCATCCGTAAATTTATTGCCCTTAATACAAATAGGGACTTTCTGCTTAAAGTATCGACAACCACATTCGCCTTTTCTAGATGGTAGTCAATGATCAACTCATAGTCTTTTATTAACTCTAACCATCTCTGTTGCCTTAAGTTCAACTCTTTTTGCGTCATTAAGTACTTCAAACTTTTGTGATCGGTGAAAATTCGGCATCTTTCACCATATAGATGGTGTCTCCATATCTTCAATGCGAAGACTATGGCAGCCAACTCTAGATCGTGTGTTGGATAATTCTTCTCGTGAGGCTTCAACTGTCTTGAGGTGTAAGCAATCACTTTGCCCTCTTGCATAAGCATACAGCCTAACCCATTTAAGGATGCATCGCTGTAAGTTACGAATTCTTTCCCCGTCTCGGGTTGTACTAAAATTGGAGCTTCTGTCAACAATGCTTTCAGTTTCTCGAAACTTTGTTGGCATCTTTTTGTCCACTCAAACTTCACATTTTTCTGTAACAATTTAGTCATCGGGGTTGAAATCATGGAAAACCCATTGACAAATTGTCTGTAATAGCCTGCTAAGCCTAGGAAACTTCTAATTTCAGCGATATTCCTCGGTGGTTTCCAGTCCATTATAGCCGAAATTTTACTTGGATCCACTCGGACTCCATCTCTCGAGACAATATGTCAAAGAAATCCTACTTCCTTGAGCCAAAATTCACTTTTACTGGACTTGGCATACAACTGATTTTCTCGTAGAATCTGTAAAACTGTCCATAGGTGCTCAGCATGCTCGATCTCATCTCGAGAATAAATCAATATGTCATCAATAAATATGACTACAAACTTGTCGATGTATGGCCTAAAGATACGGTTCATTAGGTCCATAAATACTGCAGGAGCATTGGTCAATCCAAAGGGCATGACTAAAAATTCATAATGCCCATACCTTGTTCAAAAAGCGGTCTTAGAAACATCTGAATTCTTTACTCTCAACTGGTAGTACCCTGATCTCAAGTTTATTTTGGAGAACACAGTGGCTCCTTTCAATTGATCGAATAAATCATCGATTTTAGGTAATGGGTACTTGTTTTTCACTGTCCTCTTATTAAGCTGACGGTAATCTATGCACAATCTCATGGTGCCATCTTTCTTTTTCACAAATAAAATCGGAGCACCCCATGGTGAACAACTTGATCTTGCAAAGCCCTTATCTGTCAACTCTTGCAACTGTGACTTCAATTCTCTTAACTCTGTTGGAGCCATTCTATAAGGGATAATAGATATCGATACAGTACCAGGAGCTAGCTCAATATTGAACTCAACCTCTCTAACTGGAGGTAATCCTAGTAACTCTTCAGGAAAAACATCTAAGTACTTACATACTATCGGCACTGACTCGATCTTTAGCTCTGTTTCTCTAGTATTCATCACAAAGGCAAGATACGCCTCATACCCTTTTCTTATATATCTCTGTGCTGTCATATGAGAAATCATTATCGACGATCTACCTCGTTCGTTTAATTCTACATGGAGAGTGTCCCCATTCTCACATCTCATCTCGATGTACTTCTTCTCACAATTTACTATTACATCATGAGTAGTCAACCAATCCATACCAAGAATGATGTCAAACTCATCAAATGGTAGCAACATAAGGCTTGCCTTAAAATAATGACCTCTAATCATCAATGGGAAATCTTTACATACTTCATCAACTAACACACTCTTGCCTAAAGGATTAGACACCTTAATCACAAATTCTGTAGACTCTATAGGCATACTCATACTAGATACTAGTTTCATACAAATGTAAGTGTGTGGATCCGGGATCTATTAAAGTAATAACTTTGATATTATAAAGAGAAAAGGTACCCGTAATAACATCAGGAGAAGATGCCTCTTCGTGAGCATGAATGGCATAAGTCCTTACAGGTGCCCTACCTTCGGGTCTCGCTGTCTGCTCTCTAGGGTTACCTCTTCCACTTGCCCCACTTCCCGAGTTCCTCTACGGTCCTCCTCTGATCATACTCCCTGATCTCGGGGTTTGAGTTCTCTCTTCTTTTGTTGTCTCAGAATAATCCTTTATGTAGTGGTCTTGGGAACCACATCTAAAACATGCATTTTCATGTGCTCGGTATTCTCTCAGATGATGTCTGCCACACTATGGGCATTCGGGTCTATCCAATTGGATGTTCCCCACACTAGCAACTGAAGTCGTCTGTGCTTTGTTTCCCGAATACTGCTTACTCTTGTCCTTCCTTGAAAACCCAGTGGAAGTAGCTGATCGGGTGGAGAAATCTCTTGACTTCTTGGATGAGGATTGCAATAACTTATTACACTGTCTCTTTCTAGAGTCACGGGACTCCATTTCAGATTTTCTCTTCTCCTTTACTAGCTCTTCGGCTTTACAAGCCCTCTTTACTAGCACAACGAATTCCTTTAGTTCTAAGATAGCGACAAACAATTTGATGTCATCATTTAGTCCATCTTCAAACCTTTTACTCATGATGGCCTCAGTGGACACACATTCTCGAGCGTATTTGCTGAGTTGTACAAATTCACGCTCATAATCAGTCACAGACATCTTGCCTTGCTTCAGTTCTAGAAATTCCTTCCTTTTCTGGTCCACAAACCTTTGACTCATATACTTTTTCTTGAACTCTTCTTGAAAGAATTCCCCAGTAATCTTCTCTCTTGGTACATTGATACCAAGGTGTTCCACCATTGATAGGCATAATCTCTTAAAAGAGAAACTACACACTTCATGCATTCTTTAGATGTGCATGACAACTCATTAAATACCCTAATTGTATTTTCTAACCAGAATTCAGCCTTCTTTGGATCGTCATCTCTTTTAGCACGGAATTCTTCTGCCCCATGTTTCCTGATCCTATCAACTGGAGGTTTGTCTCCTCTTACCACCACTATTACTTGATGAGCTACTGGGATAGGTTGAGGAATAGGTGGGGGTGAAGGGGGTTGTGCATTCGGGTTCGTACGAATGAACCCCGTATACCATGTGTTCATCATATTGAGGAAGGCTTCTCTAGCCTTTTCTCCTCCTCCTTGACTCACCATAGTGGGTCTATTCTCATTCTCGTTTGGCACCATCCCTTCAGTGGGAGCTGGTGCGTTACTTTCTACGTCATCCGCCACAGCTCATTCGGGATCCATTTACTATATGTATAAACATAATTTAAGTCGTTAGGAGTCGTCACACTATCATTATAAAAACATTCTTACGTATGGCATGTATAGCTAGACTCGTGCTCATGCTACGTTAGTCATAGAACTGACTAAACCATAGCTTTGATACCACTAAATGTAACACCCCATACCCAAGTCCAAGGCTGAGACCAGATACGGGACATTTCTATGCTTGAACTTTCTTAAACATGCACTTACGGGTTGTAAAATTTTGTTCCGAATTAAAACTTCTCATTCTTAGTCTAGTCATACATTTCATGGGCCTACGAGGCCTTAAACACATATCTGGGAACTTTCAGAACTTAATCAAAAACTTTTCCTTATAACAGGGGTCACACGCCCATGTGGCTTGGGGCACGCCCGTGTACCCCTAAGACACGCCCATGTCTTCCAACCGTGGTCGACACTGACTATATTCACACGGCCTTGACACGCTCGTGGGCTTAGACCGTGGTCGACACTGACTATATTCACACGGCCTGGGGCACATGCCCATGTTCTGACCGTGTGTCACACACGGCCTAAACAAACGGCTGTGGGAATAGCCCGTAGTCTAATCTAACTTAAAGTACCAAGGTGCAGGGGACGCACGGCCTAGACACAGGCCCGTGTGTCTATCTGTGTGACCACTTGAAGGCTATTTACCAAGCCGGTTGCCACCCTGAAATCAAGATTAATCTCATATTCAATTCAACAACTCAAGTTACTACATTTTTCATGAACATTACTACATGCTTCATTGATATCGATAAACATACATACTTAGTTAATCTTGGCCAATCACTTAGCCATATGCAAAAGAATAATAAACTTGATAGCCCATACTTTTGCCCTTTTTAAAACATATTCTCAAAATGAAATGTTCCTATACATGCCATACTCAATATAAACATCTTGGCTATACCAAAATAGCGATTGATAGTGTGCTCCGATGATGATGATCCACGAGATTAGCTTGGTTGGACTACATAGATAGAAAGAATAAAAGACGTAAGCATTTAGCTTAGTAAGTTTGCATATAATTCATAAAGCATCATACTTGTTTAACATAAACCATTTGGCATAAACAATGGCATCATAATTTCAGCTATTTAAGCTTACTTGCTCATACTGATTCTTACATATCTCATGATACTTACAAGTCTCATGCTCGTGAGGTAAACAAGGTACCTGTATCACTTGATCACATAGATCAGCATACTTTACTATAATAATCATAATCTCTAATTCATCATTCATAACATGAATAATACTCATTTTTAACTTGATAATAGCTTTGCTTACTTAATTTTCTTTCTATCTTATTTAAGCTTTACTCATTTGCCTGATGAATTTCTATGAATAACTGAGGATACTAAATCTCATCCCACATATAACTCGATGCCAAAGCCATATCCTAGATATGGTCTTACATGGGATCTCTCATCTTGGTATCGATGCCATGTCTTGATATGGACTTACTCAAAGTCTTTCTTGTGTGTTGCCTTGGGAACTTACCATTGCCATGTCTTGACATGGTCTTATTTGGTTTCTTTACTCATGAACTGGTCAATGCCGAGCCTTGGCTTGGACTTACATGAAATCTTCCTTGTTACTCACCAATGCCATGCCTTGGCTTGGACTTACATCGGATCTCTATCTCATGATAGCTTTTTAATGCCAAGACTTGTCTTAGACTTACATGATATCTTTGCTTGGAGACTCACCAATACCACGCCTTGGCTTGGACTTACATGGGTCTTCATCTCATAATAACTCTTCAATCCCAAGACTTGTCTTGGACTTACATGATAACTTTGCTTGATTGCCGATGCCATGCCTTAGCTTGGTCTTATACGGACTTTCTTATCTCATGTGGTAGATTGGGTATCCTAAGTAATTCAACTTCAATCGGGACTTTCTCATGCTTAATCTCATTGATTTCTTTATTTAACATAATATTAAACATTTCTATGGTAATAATGAACATTATACTAAGCAATTCAATGGTAGTAATCATAAAGCTTAGAAATCATACAAACTTACCTCGATATACAAAATGTATGTAGATATGCAATTTAGTCCTCGACTTTGTTCTTGCCTCGATTTCGATCCGGACTTTATTTTTCTTGATCTATAATAATAGTTTAGATCATTTAATAATCACATTGACTAGATTGAGTCTTAACTCATACTTTTACAAAATTATAATTTTGCCCCTAAACTTTCTCATAATTCCACTTTTGCCCTTAGGCTCGTAAAGTGATTTTCATTAAACTTTCTAACTCTTCGTGCTCAGAAAATTCATTGTATCGACTATAGAAACAACCAATTCTCACTATTTCTACCATGTATGACAAATTTCATAACTATTACAAACTAGTCCTTACTAGCATTTTTCATGAAATTCATTTAGGAAAAGATGTTCATCTAACATCAAACTCTCATAATCTTTCTTAAAACATCATTTTACAAACATGTCATACATGGGTAGATATTTGAACATGCATCTTAACTCTTAGCTAAAATTAGCTAATTCATAATACGAAGACTCTAAAAATACGAAAAATATTAAAAATGGGGCTAAAATGAACTTACTAGCAAGCTTGAAAAGTTAAAGAACCCTAGCTATGGTTTCCTTCAAATTTTCGGCACTTGGGGAAGAAGATGAGAATGATTTTTGTCATCTTTTTCCCTTATTAATCATTTAATTAATAAATGACCAAAATGCCCTTCTATTTACAATTTTACCATTTACTAACTCATGTCCATTTTTGTCCAAAAATTATAATTTGAGCAAATTGCTATTTAAGGACTTCTAATTAATATTCTGAAGCTATTTAATACAAAAAGCTTTTAGAAACTCATATTTTGCAACTTTTGCAATTTAGTCCTAATGGACCCTTAAATGGAAATTTCCATAAAATTTCTACATGAAACTTTCATATCATCATGCAAACATCTCAAATACCTTAAAATCTCATATTACTACTTCGTATTTGTGGTCTCGCACCACCATTCCGACTAGGCCCTAAATTGGGCTGTTACAGGCTCCCTTCAATTGATCAAACAAATTGTCGATCAGTGGCAATGGGTACTTGTTCTTCACTACTACTTTATTAAGCTTTCGGTAATCTATACATAACCTCATGGGCCCATCTTTCTTTTTCATAAATAGCACTGGAGCACCCCATAGAGAACAACTCGGTCTAGCAAAACCTTTGTCTGCCAACTCTTGTAACTGTGCCTTCGGTTCCTTCAAGTCCGTTGCAGCCATTTTGTAAGGGGCAATTGATATTGGTACTGTAATGGGAGCTAATTCAATGCTGAACTCGACCTCTTTAACCGGAGGTAGTCCTGGCAATTCCTCAAGAAAAACATCTGGGTACTCACAAACTACCGGGACTGATTCAATCTTTAACTCGGTTTCTTTAGCATTCATCACAAAAGAAAGATATGCCTCATAACCTTTTCTTACATACCTCTGAGCAGACATATGAGAGATCACAACCGATGATCTGTCTTGTTCATCTGATTCAGCACGAACAGTGTCCCCATTTTCACTGTAACACCCTAAACCCGGCCCAAACACCACGACCGGATCTGGCATGTCACTAAAAAGATTTAGTAAAACATGTCGCATTTTTGGAAGACAACTGTCGAGTGTAAACATGTAAACCAGAAAATTTAATAATTTGGATAGTTTGTAGAAAATATAAATTATCATGTAAATGTCTTTATAAATTAAAACCGAAATTTTCCTTTGATTGTTATCATTTCAGTACATGCCTTAGTTTAAATTTACGTAAAATTTTAGATGTTCAAAATCCCGAAAAGGTAGAAGAAAACGTAAAAGAAAGATAATAGCCGGTGGCCTTATTACAATAAAACATAAACCAAACTAATTAAAAATATTAAATATAAATGAACTGAATAATGTCTTTTTGTAGTATCCAAAATGAACTCATGCATGGCCACCTTACCCTCCTCTCCAGCCCCGTCTGATGCACTAAGTGCTACCTGAAAAATGTTAAACAATAGGGTGAGTCGCGAGACTCAGTGTGCAACCCTCGTGCACCATCAGATTGGGCCTTAGCCCCACAAAACAGATAACAGAGTATAATATATCAGAAAATATGCAAAGCCCAACCCAATCCTAGGTTTCCATCCGCTACACACCACCCGTACCTGCCAATCACACCATCGGGAATTTTTACAATCAACCCACACCGCTACACACCATCGATGGCAGTCATGCTGCAGATAGCTGCTCATCGTCAGATCACGGCAATAGCCACTACAACAGATCATGGCATTAGTCACTACAACAGATCATGGCAATATCCACTACAACAGATCATGGCAAAAGCCACTACAACAGAACACTTCCTCTTTCATCAATAACCCAACCCCATGCATACATAGAAATTGGCATACATATAAAACATATCAGCTCAACAGAAACATTCACTTTAGAATGACAGAGATCACTAACCTGGTGATTCGCCTTTACCCCTTTTCGGGTTTTCAACAGCCATGCCGGTATTTCGGCATTTAACAGAATGTACAGAATATAATAGGTTTATATGCATACTAATCAAGAAATCTAAATGGTGTGAGAGTGTTACACACCTGATTAATGCGTAGGACTACTCTCTATGTCGATACCCTCACTAATCAGATCTACTGCACTTTGTCCACAACTTTACTCAAAAGCCGAAAGAACGTGAAGATAAGGCCTCTCCTATATTTGGCCAAGGTTAGTGTTTTACCCGAATTATATGCTTGAATTAACAGATCTCCTTACCTTGAAATCCCGAAAGTGATACGATCCAAGGCTACTGAACTCTGGCTTAGAAATCTAAGCGATTGAATCCCCTTCAAATCCCGGAGTGCTGCAAATGATAGAAAACACCCGATTAGTTAACCATATAGCCATTCGGCTAATATCTCTAAAAGCCGAAAAAGAATACACAAATCGACATGTAACTTTACAGATGATTTCGACTACCCCCTTGCAGAAAGATTCGGTAATCCCAGAAGAAGATCGAAGCGTAGAAGAGTATAGATCTAGGAATTTCGACTTTTAAGAAAATCCCGAAAAGATGAACTAGATGTGTTTTTCGGCTTTTAGAAGAATTGAATGAGGAGTTTCAGCTTTTAGTGAATGGGAGAAGAATAACAACGGGGATCAGAAGATTCAGCTAAAAGGAAGTTTCAAAGAAAAAAGGGAGAAAAGGTGAGGGAGGTGGTGGTTTTCGGCTTTTGGAAGAAAAGATGTTGAGAAGATTGGGAGATTTCGGCTTTTGAAGAAATCAAAAGAAAAGAAATTGCAGAGGGAGACTGAGGATTTCGGCACAGGAAGAGAGGAAAAGAATAGGGTTCCAAATGCTAGAATTGATGAGCTATCCCCCCCTATTTATAGAAATTTCGGCACCTACCTTTCAAAACCCAAAAGTGCCATTTCTGATAACTAAAAATTAAGCAAATAAAAAGGGAAAATTCGGCATTCCTTTGCCCTATCAGAAACTGATTCCTCCTCCCCTTCAGAGTCAAAATTTCGGCCACCACCTAGCCTTGCAGATAAATCCTATCTTTTCTCCTTTATCTTAATCTATCCATATTTCCAGAAGAAACCTAGACAGCACCAACTCTTCCTTCTTTTATCAGCACATTATCCACCTTATTATCTCATTAAATAATTCCTTTTTCAGCCCTATTGCCGTCCAACCTCCTTTAACTGTCAAAAATGGCCAACTACATGGGCTACATGCGGCCAAAACTTGGGTCTCCTCCTTTGTCATCGACGCCAACTCCCTTCCCTCTTAGTGGCGCCATTTTGCCATTGGACCACAAGCCCAGTATGTCATTTAAACTACCAAGACTTTATTTTAAGCCCTAGAGTATCTAAACAGAATATTTAATCAAGGCCTTGACCACATCTTGAGCCTAATTTGGACCCCTAACAGTTAAATTAACTCATTACACATATTCACCCATTAAACACATAGGCCCAAAAATTCAGGATGTTACATTCACATCTCATTTCAATATATTTCTTTCCACAATTTACGGTCACATCATGAGTGGTTAACCAGTCCATACCAAGAATTATATCAAATTCATCAAATGGCAATAGCATGAGATTTGCCTTAAAGTAATGGCCTCTAATCATCAATGGGCAATCTTTGCATACCTTATCTACTAGTACACTTTTGCCTAAAGGATTAGACACTTTTATCACAAATTCTGTAAACTCTACAAGCATACTCATTCTAGATACTAATTTCATGCAAATGTATGAATGGGTAGATCCCGGGTCTATTAAAGCAATAACTTTAGTATCATGGAGGGAAAATGTACCCGTAATCACATAAGGAGATGATGCCTCTTCGCGGGCACGAATGGCATAAGTCCTTGCAGGCATTCTACCCTCAGATCTAGCAGCTTGCTCTCTGGGCTTATTCTTACTACTTGTTCCACCTCCCGGGTTTCTCTGTGGTCTCCCTCTAGCAGTTCCTCCCGATCTTGCATCCTGAGGCTCCTCTTTTTCATCCCTCTCTCGGCAATTTCTAATAAAATGGTCTAAAGACCCACACCTGAAGTAGGCCTTTTCATTTGCTCGACATTCGCCGGAATGAAGTCTGCCACACTGCGGGCACTTCTGTCTACTCGGTCAGGCGTTGCCAACACTAGCAATTGAGGTGGTCTTGGCTTTAGACCCTGAGTACTGTTTACTCTTACTTTTGTTTGAAAACCCGATTGAAGTAGCTGATCAGGTAGGGAAGTCTCTTGACTTCTTAGATGAAGATTGAAATGACTTGCTCATCTGTCTCTTTCTTGAGTCACGAGACTCCATCTCGGCTTTTCTTTTCTCTTTCACTAATTCTTTGGCCTTACAAGCCCGGTCCACTAACACAGCAAATTCTTTCAACTTGATGACGACATCTTCATTTAGTCCGTCCTAAAACCTCTTACACATGATGGCTTCAGATGACACACATTCCCGAGCATATTTGCTGAGCCTCACAAACTCGCGCTTCTACTCAGTTACTATTATCTTACCTTGTTTCAGTTTAAGGAATTCCTTTCTCTTCTGGTTTCTTTGACTTATGTACTTCTTCCGGAATTCTTCTTGGAAAAACTCCCATGGAATTCTTTCCCTTGGTACTACCGACACAAGGGTATTCCACCACTGGTAAGCGAAATCTCTCAGAAGAGAAACCACACACTTCATGCACTCTTCAGGTGTGCACGATAACCCATTAAACACCCGAATGGTGTTTTCAAGCCAGAATTCTGCTCTTTCTGTGTCATCATCCTTACTAGCCCTGAATTCTTCGACCCTTTGTTTCTAGATTATATCAACCGGAGGCATTTCTCTTTTTACCATTTCTACCACTTAGGGAGCTACATGGGTAGGTTGAGGAATAGGCAGGGGTAGAGGAGGTGGAGCATTAGGATTTGCTCAAATGTACTCTGTGTACCAATTGCTCATCATACGAAGAAAGGCTTCCCGGGCCTCTTCTCCCTGACCCAAAGTCTTAGGTCTACTCTTTACTGGCGCGGTCCCTGACGTGGGAGCCAGCGCATTACTTGCAGCATTATTGGTTCCAGCTCGGTCAGGATCAGGATCCATTAACTGTATAGAAAATACAATTCAAATGATCAGGAGTCGTCACACTATTATTACACAAGTACTCTTACATATGGCATGTATAGCTAGACTTTTACTCACGCTATGTTAGTTCGAGAATCGACAAATCGTAGCTCTGATACCACTAAATGTAACACCCCTTACCCGTGTCTGACACCAGAACTGGATATGAGGCATTACCATGCTTGACCTTGCTTGAACATTTAATTACGGGCTATAAAATTTCATTCCAACTTAAAACTTTTCTAACATACATATTGTGGGCCTACGAGGCCTTAAACATGCATTTGGAAGGTTTCAGAGTTTAACAGGAAATTTTTACACTCTTTGAAATTTTTTCCTAAACAGGGGCCACACACCCGTGTTGTCCAAGGGACACGCCCGTGTGCCCCTAAGACATGCCCGTGTTCATCACCCGTAGTCGACACTAACGTATTTCACACGGCTGAGCACATGCCCGTACCATTAACCTGTGTCCTTTACATGGCCTGGACACGCCCGTGTCTCCTACCTGTGGAGCTCTCTGTTTATGACGTCATCAAACCCTAATATTAGCACACGGCCAGGGCACACGCCCGTGTACTGGCCCGTGTGATGAATTGTATTCTCGTAAATTATTGCAGGGGACACACGACCTATTAACACACCCATGGGGCTAGCCGCGTGTCACACACGGCCTAGACACACGCTCGTGTGTCTATCCGTGTGGACATCTATAGGCTATTTTCCAAGCCTTTTGCCACCCTGAAACGGAGATTCATTGATTTATTCACAAATAGTACATAACATAACAATGTTAAACTATGAAAAATCCTTAAACTAACATTCACTCCATCCACATTCATACTTAATAACTTGTATAAACATTCAATTCATTATACTCGTCAATCTTATAACATGAACTTGACAATATTGGCTTTTTCACTATGATCATAAACAAAATGAGTATAAAAACACTAATAGCCAACCCTTTGGTTTTGCACTATGACCTGACACAAAATGATCAAGTTCCTATAATGCCATACTCAAAATGAATTAACTTTACTATACCAAAAGAACGGTTGATAGTGTGACCCAAACTCTGATGTTCTATGATCCCCGAGCTAACTTGGTGAAACTACAAGGAAAAGGGAAAAGGGAGGAGTAAGCATAAAGCTTAGTAAGTTTGCATGAAATTCTAAAAACATCATAATTGCTTGCACCAAATGTACCCATCTATTGAGACAATAACAACACAAGTCTCGTATGCATACACTCATCCATACTTACTCATACTTATTCTTACCCATCTCATGTTACGTTATGGATTCATAACTTGTATTTTCTCATGGTACCTGTATCACTTGTCACATAACTTAGCACATATACTAACATGAACATAAACTCAAATCTTCATCTTTCTTATTATGAATGAAACTTAAGGTTATCCATAAACGGATTTTGGCTCTATGTCATTATACTTACTTAGCTCTTTTGCCTGTGAACTAATCAAATTATCGTAGGATATTCAAACTCATCATGCATAAATCTTGATACCAACGTCATATCCCCGATATCATACAGTTTCAAATATCGAAACATTATGAAACTTTAACTTCATACAAACTTACCTCGATTCTCAAAATGTGTATCGATGCTCGATTTAGTCCTCGATTTTGTTCTTGCCTCAGTTTCGATCCGGGCTTTGTGTTTCTTGATCTATAATAATAAATTTCACTTTTTAAATACATGCATTGACTTAATCGATTCATAATTCATATTTTGGAAAAATTATGATTTTGCCACTAAACTTTTATATAATTACACTTTTCCCCCTAAGCTCGTAAAATGATTTCCATTCAACTTTTTTACACTTCAAGCCTAGCCGAATCATATTCTCAACTGTAAAAACCTTCAATTTCAACTATTTCACTCATGTATGACCATTTTTACAACTTTTACAATTTGGTCCTTTTATGCATTTTTCATGAAAACCACTTAGAAAAAGATGTTTATCATACATCAAACTTTCATATTCTTCCATAAAACATCAAAATACATGCATGTCATACATGGGTAAATTTTTGAACATGAACCCTAGCTCAAAATATAGTTAGAAATAGCTAAATCGAGCTACGAGGGTCTCAAAAATACGAAGAACATTAATAACGGGGCTAGGATGCAGTTACTATCAAGCTTGGAAGTTGAAGAAATCATAGCTATGGCTCCTTGCAAATTTCGACTAAGGGAGAAGAAGATGAACATGATTTTTGCTTCTTTTTCCTTTTTAATTCTTTTATTAACCAAATGACTAAAATGCCCTTAATGAACATTTCTTGAGATTTTTCCTTCCCATGTCCATTTTTGTCCATCATCAAATATAATGGTCTAATTGCTAAATAAGGACCTCTAGAAATTTTCATAATTCTATTTCATACTTAAATCTTCTAGAATCTCATATTTTCCATTCTTTGCAATTTAGTCCTAATGGACAATTTAATCACTAATTAACAAAATTTCTTCATGTGGTTTTCACACAATCATGTAATCACCTCTTAAACCGTACAGAAATTATAAAACTCATATTTTTACTTCGAATTTGTGGTCTCGCACCACTATTCCGACTAGGCCCTAAGTCGGGCCGTTACAATTATATTTAGAACATTGCATGGTGGATCCGTTGGATATAGTTGGCATGCCATAGGATTTGTGAGTACTAACCATATTTGTGATATTTTGAGCATATGGCTTTTGGTGGACTGCTTTTGTAACACCCCAAACCCGGCCTAGATGCTACGACCAGATCTGGCATGTCACATAAAAGGGTTGTTTAAAGCTGCGCGTTTGTTGAAAATTTCGAGTTTAAATATTTGTTGATAGTTATCCTTTTTGTTAACATTTTGAAAAAAAATAGTTATTAAGGGTTTAGGAAATTCCCGTATTGAACATTTAATAATAATAGACAGTAATCAAATTAAAAGCTAAACCAAATAAAATACCAAATTTAAAGTACTAGTGGCCTTATTACATAATAAAAATCTCGAATTAAAAATAAGTTTAAAATAGAGTAACGTAGTTTACGAAAGAAATAGAAATGCATGGCCACCTCGAGTCTGCCCCAGCTTCAAACCCGCGATCTAGTGATTACCTGCAAAAATTTAAGCAGAAGGGGGTGAGTCAAGAAGACTCAGTGTGCAATCACTCCACACCAACCATAGCTGGGCCCGAGCCCATTCAAATACCAACTGGGCCTTAGCCCTACAGTACAGAATAATAGATAGCATATGCAAGATGATGCAAAACCCATCCCAACCTACATTTCCATCCGCTACACACCACCCGTACCAACCAATCACACCAATGGGGATTTTTACAATCAACCCTCATCGCTACACACCATCGATGGTAGTCATGCTGCTCATCGTCAGAATCGTGATAGAGTCACCAGAATAGATCGTGGCAGAGCCACTACAACAGATCGTGGCAGAGCCACTACACACTTCCCCTTTCATCATATCCCAAGCCCATGCAACATGTCGTGACATAATAATTCATGTATGCAGTATGGCATGTATGCAAATCATATATTAAATATAACATATGAAATAGATTACCATCATAATCAGAATAACAAATACAACATAATCAAGCTAATCAACCTCTAAGGGTATAACAGTAATTTACCTTTCAGGGATATTTTCGTAATTTACCTATCAAGGGTATTTCAGGAATTTCGCGCCTACAGTGGCCTTTCCGAAGGCCTAATGTCGCCTCGAGCGACTCAACTACCATTCCCAATCATTACCAGTCTATTGGGCCTAAAACCCGATTTCGGCCCATTCAGGCCTACACGCTTGTGTGGCCCACCTAACACAAATCTAGCCACGTATATAAGATTCACCTAGTCTAGTTCACTATATACTACACCATCATACAATTTTAATCAATTGGGCCCACGGGCCCATTGGGCCCACTTCGGCCCATCGTGGCCCAAGTAGCCTTAACCCACAAGAATACTACTGATGACCTCAACTATCGCGTCGAAGCCCCACACGTGCGGTTGCACGCTCGTGTGACTACTATTGTCGTGATCGGCACTTTGGCATTTGCCGCTCTACAGCTAGAGTAGAGAGAGTTACACACCTGATAGGAATCTGGTGCTAATCCGCGCTTCGACCACTCCTGTGCCCAAACGCCCTCCAAGGTGTATTCATCCTCCTCGTAGAATGCTATATATATAGCTAGCTTCTCACCTTCCTTCTTTGTATCTTTCCGATGTGGGATGCTTTCGTCAGCAGAGTTTAAATCCAACTCAAACTCTTGCCGTCCAATTCGCAAAATAAATACTCCTTTGCTTTTCATGAGATTCGAACCCAGGCTTCCTTGCAACATAATCCATGCCGCTAACCACTAGGCCACAAGCTCCTCTTGTGTCTAAAACCATGCGCAACTAAATATAAATTTAATGCCAAATTCTAAAGTTCATTTAAAAAGGAAAACCAAAGTGCAAGAGCCAAGACTTGAACCCTGGACCTCCGTCCTTCCTTGTGGCGTCACCCCCTTGTCTCTTATGTGGCGTCACTTTTCCACTACACCACACACTCCTTTTGTGTCATTTTCCTCCACATTTTATTCTTAAAACCTACCTACTAACTCCCAGGGTTTTTTTCGCCTAAAACCAAAATTTCCCTAAAGCCAAAGTTTGATCCCGGGACTTCATAGAAGCCCCCTAACCTTCCAAAATCACTTACCTAATAGGTCCAACTTGAATTTAAGCCAATCTCTTGTTCTCAAAAATTTTAAACGCTACTACGCTCAAGGCCCATTGGGCCCAATCCTACTAGGCCCAATTTTGGGATGTTACAAATCTACCCTCCTTAAAGAAATTTCGTCCTCGAAATTTCCACCTAACTAACAGTCACACATCCTAACCTACCAAACTACGCTCATGCTGCGGACTCTGATCTAATAACACTAATACCCTTTCTAACTTAATTTTGGAACCCCTTCACACAACCAACTATCTAACACCGAAGCAAACATATATTTTTCACACAATTTCTATATTCAAGCATCACATCCACACATCGCATAATAAATACAATCATTCAACATATAATAGAATATAGTAAAAAGGGAACTTACAAATTTGGTGCCGGAGACTCGGGTGCCATATCTCAAAAAAATAAAACATATATTTCTTAAACAATATTTCAAACCAATTTTTGGAAAACACTGTCAAACCCATTCCACAGCCGAGTTTTTGAACCTAAGCTCTGATACCACAATTGTAACACCCCAAACTCGGCCTAGACGTTACGACCGAATCTGGCATGTCACATAAAAGGGTTGTTTAAAGCTGCGCGTTTGTTGAAAATTTTAAGTTCAAATATTTGTTGATTGTTATCCTTTTTGTTAACGTTTTGAAAAAAAAAACAGTTATTAAGGGTTTAGGAAATTCCCGTATTAAACATTTAATAATAATAGGCAGTAATCAAATTAAAAGCTAAACCAAATAAAATACCAAATTTAAAGTACTAGTGGCCTTATTACATAATAAAAATCTCGAATTAAAAATAAGTTCAAAATAGAGTAACGTAGTTTACGAAAGAAATAGAAAGGCATGGCCACCTCGAGTCTGCCCCAGCTCCAAACCCGCGATCTAGTGATTTCCTGCAAAAATTTAAGCAGAAGGGGGTGAGTCAAGAAGACTCAATGTGCAATCACTCCACACCAACCATAGCTGGGCCCGAGCCCATTCAAATACCAACTGGGCCTTAGCCCTACAGTACAGAATAACAGATAGCATATGCAAGATGATGCAAAACCCATCCCAACCTAGATTTCCATTCGCTACACACCACCCATACCAACCAATCACACCAATGGGGATTTCTATAATCAACCCTCACCGCTACACACCATCGATGGTAGTCATGCTGTTCATCGTCAGAATCGTGACAGAGTCACCAGAACAGATCGTGGTAGAGCCACTACAACAGATTGTGGCAGAGCTACTACAATAGATCGTGGCAGAGCCACTACAACAGATCATGGCAGAGCCACTACACACTTCCCCTTTCATCATATCCCAAGCCCATGCAACATGTCGTGACATAATAATTCGTGTATGCAGTATGACATGTATGCAAATCATATATCAAATATAACATATGAAATAGATTACCATCATAATCAGAATAACAAATACAACATAATCAAGCTAATCAACCTCTAAGGGTATAACAGTAATTTACCTTTCAGGGATATTTTCGTAATTTACCTATCAAGGGTATTTCAGTAATTTCGCGCCTACAGTGAGGCCTAATGTCGCCTCGAGCGACTCAACTACCATTCCCAGTCATTACCAGTCTATTGGGCCTAAAACCCGATTTCGGCCCATTCAGGCCTACACGCTTGTGTGGCCCACCTAACACAAATCTAGCCACGTATATAAGATTCACCTAGTCTAGTTCACTATATACTACACCATCATACAATTTTAATCAATTGGGCCCACAGGCCATTGGGCCCACTTCGGCCCATCGTGGCCCAAGCAGCCTTAACCCACAAGAATACTACTGATGGCCTCAACTATCGCGTCGAAGCCCCACACGTGCGGTCGCACGCTCGTGTGACTACTATTGCCGTGATCGGCACTTCGACATTTGCCGCTCTACAGCTAGAGTAGAGAGAGTTACACACCTGATAGGAATTTGGTGCTAATCCGCGCTCTGACCACTCCTGTGCCCAAACGCCCCCCAAGGTGTATTCATCCTCCTCCTAGAATGCTATATATATAGCTAGCTTCTCACCTTCCTTCTTTTATCTTTCCGATGTGGGATCCTTCTGTCAGCAGAGTTTAAATCCAACTCAAACTCTTGCCGTCCAATTCGCAAAATAAATACTCCTTTGTTTTTCATGAGATTTGAACCCAGGCTCCCTTGCAACATAATCCATGCCGCTAAACACTAGGCCACAAGCTCCTCTTGTGTCTAAAACCATGCGCAACTAAATATAAATCTAATGCCAAATTCTAAAGTCCATTAAAAAAGGAAAACCAAAATGCAAGAGCCAAGACTTGAACCCTGGACCTCCTTCCTTCCTTGTGGTGTCACCCCCTTGTCTCTTATGTGGCGTCACTTTGCCACAACACCACACACTCCTTTTGTGTCATTTTCCTCCACATTTTATTCTTAAAACCTACCTACTAACTCCCAGGGTTTTTTTCGCCTAAAACCAAAATTTCCCTAAAGCCAAAGTTTGATCTCGGGACTTCATAGAAGCCCCCTAACCTTCCAAAATCACTTACCTAATAGGTCTAACTTGTATTTAAGCCAATCTTTTATTCTCAAAAAATTTAAACACTACTAAGCTCAAGGCCCATTGGGCCCAATCCTACTAGGCCCAATTTCGGGATGTTACAGCTTTGTTTAGAGTAGATAATGGAGTATTGAGCTTGAGTCTCCACTCATCGGGTTATTTATGGCACTATAAGCGCGCGTGTGGCTTCGACCCTCTCAATTTGAAGGACTGTATTTGATTTGTGGGAGTTCAGAGATCCATTTATCCAATGTATGATCACACGTTTACTTATTTCCATGGATGTAATATGCCAATATAATTGATTGATTGTGCCAATATAATTGATTGTTTATGTGTTAAAAGATGATTTTACATGCCATGGAAAAATCGATTCTTAATTCTTGAAATAGCAATCGATGTTATGGTAAAATGTTAACATCTTGTGACTAAAAATTTAATGCTTAATTGCTTTGATTTATGCATGATTGGGTGAAAATTACTTGATGTTTTTACTATCATTCACCGAGCTTTTTGAGCTCACACCCTCACATTTCGTGCAAAGAAATTCTGGGCGTAAGGAGTCGAGAAGCGAGTGTAAGGGCTATCCAAGAATAAGGCTCAGTACTGGCTTAAGAAATTTACTTTAGGGACTATATAAGGGGATTGTGATGCTTTTGGGACTAGTGTTATTTTGCTTCTAATGGACATTGTACATTAGATTTTGAAATTTAATTTTGGTGATTTTATAATTACTTTAATACATGATTTTATGTCTAATTGATGTTTGATTTATGGTATATTAATGAGTTTTTGTACGGTGGTTGATAACACGGTATATGAAGCATGTATTTTATACTAACAATGTTTAATTGAAGCTTACCATGGAGGGGATTGCTTGCGACTAAGGTATGTAGCTTGCGTTAATTAATTGGTGCTTACTAAGCGTGTAATTGGGTGTTAAATTTTGATTAATTGTTGCATATTTGCTGTAAATAAATTAAATTGAGATGTGTGGATGTTTATGGTAATTAATTGTAGCTATTCCAAGTTTAATGGGTAAGTAAAATATGTAAAATTGGGTAATTAAAACAAATTTTTGACAAAATAGGTGCAGTGGTCTACACACGGGCGTGTGGAAAGGGGACATAGCCGTGTGGGTTTTTGGGGGGTTTGTTTTGTGGTTTTTGTAATCTAGTATTCTAATTTGCTTAATTTATAATTTAGTCCTAAAACTTGATTAGATTAATTGAAGCCTTTAATGTTAGGGAAGCTTGATAATATTTTAGGGTTAGACTTGTAACTGTTAATATTTGGTAGAAACACTCTTAATTTTTAATTTAAAAAATGTACTAAAAGTTTGTAAAAGTTATGAGTTAGTCCCAAATAAGAAAACTTGAATTAGACATAGTAAGTGAACTTGAATTAAGGTGAAAATTTTAGGGCTTGTATAATTTCACTAAAAGAACATCAGTAACTATTTAGAAAAATATTGGAATAGGTGATAAAATAACAAAATACCCTTAGGTTTGAATACTTAGAAAAAAGTGTAAAAATGGTTCACAAATTGCTTTCGCATTAATAAATGATAATTAATTAGTCATAAATGAGGTGTTATAAGGTTGAGGTGTTATAAGGTTAAGGTGTGAGTCAAGTGGTCGTTAGCTGGAGAGTCACTTTAGTGGCTAATGTAACGCTTTGAATTCGGGTTGGTCCGTCTCAGTTGGGTTTGGGGTGTCATAGCCTACCACATGACCATGTGGTAGGTCATGTCAATTTCACGAATTTTCATCCTAAATTGTGAGAAATCACATTTTTTTTAGGTTTTTTAGACATTTTAAGACGTATAAATGAAAAAAGAAGAAGAGAGGAGTGAGCCATCATGGAATATTCAAGAAAACAACTCGAAGAACACCGTTGAAGCCGACTTTGAAGCAGAGTTCCGTCAAGATTGAAGACTACCATTTGATTTCTTTAGAGATTGTCATGAGTTTCTTTGTTTCTTGCGGTTATAATGTATCTTGGATGTTTCTATTTTTAAGCATGAACTAATTTTCTAAAAACCTAGGGAGATGAACCCTATGATAGATTTTGTTGTTTGATTTTTTATTTTAGGGAATAAATTCTTAGTTTCTTGTTCTCAATTATGTGTGCTTAATTCTTGGTTTAATATTTCTAGATTATTGTTCCATGTTTGATGTGCTTAAATCAAAGGCGAAATATACCCTATTTAAGAGTAGATCTTGCATAGTTGAGTGGTGTTACATGCAATCCTAGAAATAGGACTACATAAATCTACCGGGTTAGAGTCAAATCTAATAGGGGAATCCATAGAATGAGTTAATGTGGTAATAGGAGTTTTAATTAGAAAGAATTTCAATTAATCAACCTAGAGTCAATTGTTCTTATTCATGAAAGAGATATTAGTATAATTTAGGGATTTCTTTGGATCAAGTTACTAAGTATAGAAATTGCATAATTTAGATTGATAATAATAGATGAAATCTTTCTTAGGTATTGTCCCGCTTATTGGTTGTTAATCATTTATTTTCTTGATTTGTTCTTTGCAGTGCTCGTTATGTAATTTTAGTTTTTAATCAATCACTCCAAATACTCGGTTAAATGATAGAAATACAATAATTACTAGTACTTTTAGTCTTCGTGGAACGATATCTTTGTTTACTATAGTTATACTATTAATTGATAGGTGCACTTGCCTTAGTTAAATTTTTAATTGGATTTATGGACATCAAGTTTTTTGGCTGTTGTCGGGGACTAAAATATTAGGAAAACCATATTTTTATTAATTTATCCAATTTTGTTTTTAATTTGACTAGAGGTAGCCCGTTAGAACCAATAATTTTTTATAGTGAGATTGAAAAAACTGCTCGCAGAAATCAAAGAGAGGTTAGAGAAGACAAGTTCAATAGGTTTTAATAGATGATTAAGAGGAAAATGATATTACTGTGGAGATGGATGATAATAAAAATAATGAGCAACCTCTAACTATGTATGATTATGCTAAGCTTACTCTAATTGGGGTTGAATTGTGTATTACTACAAATAATTTTGAAATTAAGTTGAACACAATTCAGATGGTGCAGCAATATGTTTAGTTTGATGGGTTACAAGATGAACATTCGAACGTTCATTTGGCTAATTTTCTAGAGATCTATGACATTTTCAAGATTAATGGTGTTATTGATGATAACATACGCTTACGGTTGTTCCCATTTTCTTTGAGGAGCAAGGCAAAATAGTGGTTGAATTCATTGCTACAAGGTTCTATCACGACTTGAGCTCAAATGATTGAGAAGTTTTTGTTAAAATATTTTCCACCAGCTAAAACAACTAAGTTGAGGAATGCAATCTCTTCTTTTGTTCAGTTTGGTATTGAGATACTTTAGGATACATGAGAGAGATTTAAGGATTTGTTGAGAAGGTGTCCTCATCATAGACAACCTTTGTGGCTCTAAGTTCAAACTTTTTACAATGGTTTGAATCCCTCGACTACACAGATGATTGATATAGCAGCTGTGTAACACCCCTCACCCGTGTTCAACGCCGGAATAGGGTTACAGAGCATTACCAAAATTTTTACGCAAATAAATATTATACAACACCATTTACATTGTCCCTAATATGAACCTACGAGGCCCAAATCATGCATTAGGAGTGGTTTGGGACTAAACCGATAACTCAAAATTTTTTTGGAACACTTAGAAAATTTTGCAAAATGCAAGGGACAAAAATAGGCTATTTACCAAGCCACCATGCCACCCAAATTTGTATACACCTACACCAAACTAGATGGCACCAAAACATAGCTAAAATAGGCATTCAACCAACCTCAACCAAGCATAAATCATGCTATTCCAATATCAACAAATGCAAAACACACTAATACCAAAATATGCTATTCAGTTCTATATCAAATTCACATACTTAAATCACCTAATGGTTACTTTCTAATATGCATTTCTTTACCTAATTTCATAAGCCAATCAATCTCATATTTCAACCAATTGATACTCCAAATACCAAATCAAAAACAACCATTCACTACCATCTTTTACATGGCATTTAGCAATCACATAACAAAGGCCATATGCACATATATATACATTACCAAATAAACCAAAATAAGCGAACTCACATTGCTATACACATCTCCAAACACATATAATTTACAAGCCAACTCAAATGGCCAAATCCATTACAAAACTATACCAAAATGACAAAAGCTCCTATACATGCAATATAACCAAAACATAAGTTCAAAAGTAACAAAGTGATAGTTGGATAGTGTGATGAAATCTTCGACGATCCCCAAATCCGAACTAGCTTTGGTTTCACTATAAACTCAGAAAAATAAACAATGTAAGCTATAAAGCTTAGTAAGCTCGTATGAAATAAACTCAATTACTCATAAATACACAATTCAAATAATTGAATATATCATAAATACACGGAAAAATATTCCCTGGGCTGGCTAGATTAAGCTGCAACGACTCCGAAAACATAGAAATCATTAAAAACTAGACAAAAATGAACTTACATGCACTAGATGAACTTGGCCGAATGTCAAGCTTCTTCCATGGCTAATTTATGTTGAATTTTTGGTGGAAATACACTAAAGAAGATGACGCATTTGTTTTGCTATATTTTACTTTAATTTATTTATTGAATTACACATTTATCCTTGGTTATTAAACACTAAAACCACTTAATGCATGTCCATAAATGTCCACCCATATTTCAAATGGTCTAATTAAAACATAAGGACTTCTACTTTAAATTTCCATAGCTATTAGACCATTTTAGCTACTAGAACACAAGTTTTACACTTTAAGCGATTTAGTCCTTTTTATCAAATTGAGCACTCAAACGATAAAATTTCTTAATGAAATTTTCACACAATCATATATTCATGCTGTAGACATTAAAGTATTAATAAAATAATTATTTTGACCTCAGATTTGTGGTCCCAAAACCACTGTTCTGATTTAACTAAAAACGGGCTGTTACAAGCTGGTGAAACATTGAATAACAAAACACCTAAAGTAGCCTAAGAGTTTATTGAGGAGATGACACCGAATAATTATCAGTGGCACTCTACCAAGGCAGTCATCATTTTTAATATTGATGTAGTTTCTAGTTGGCAAGTTAGGTTGAAGCTCTTGGTAAAAAAATTGATGGTTTGAATTTTCTAAGTAGGTGAATTCGATAATGCAATGTGATGCGATTGGAGTGAGGATGATTAATCCAGAATATTCACCCTTCAAGTCTAACATGGAGCATGAGCAAGTCGACTTTATGGATAATAATTCTAGACCTGGAAATAACCCCTATAGCAATAATTATAATCTAGGATGGAGGAATCATCCAAATTTTTCTTGGGGTGGTCAAGGAAGTCAAAGGTCACAACCCCCTCTGGGTTTTCAACAAACTTATTAGTAAGAAAAGAAATCGAACCTTGAGGAGATGTTAGTTAAATTTATTTCAGTGTCCAAAACTAGATATCAAAACACTGAGACAATTTTGAAAAATTAGCAAACATCAACTTAGGGTCTTGAAAAATCAGATTGGACAGCTTGCTAAACTGGTTTTGGAGAGACAGCAAAGTAGCTTACCTAGTAACACTGAGTCCTACCCAAAAGATCATGTAAAAGCAGTTATGTTGAGGAGTGGGAAAGTGTTGTCTGAACTTGAAAATAAATTGAAACAAGAAACCAATGAGAAAGATGATGGGGTGGTAGAAAATGAAAAAAAAATTCAAATATCGGTTCTTAAAGAGTACAAACCACCAATTTCATATCAGGCAAAGTTGAAGAAAGGCTGCATGGATGAACAAATTGGTAAATTTCTTGAACTTTTTAAACAATTACATATTAACTTACCTTTTTTTAAAGCTCTTCCACAGATGCCCAATATGCAAAATGTTTAAAGGAGCTGTGAACACATAAAAGGGTGTTAGAAGAGCTATCAACTAAGGCACTAAACAAGGAGTGTTCGACCATTCTTGTAACGCTCCAAAATTTCTAATTTCGTTATTGTAAAAATATGACACAAATATCTGTCAGCTTTAGTGGTTATGTGTTCTGGGAATGTTTAGGAGGTTCCAAGTTCAAGCCTTCGCTTGGGCAAATTTTGGTATTTTGAATGAATTAGGCCTTACTCTTGTTCAGAAGGCTTTTATTTGATTGTTGGTAAAAATATATCAGAATGGGTCTGCTGGTCTGGTGGTTAAGCAGAGTGTTAGTGTGTAGGAGGTCCTATGTTGGAGTCCCTGCGCAAGCAGGGGAACTAACTTTTTTTTGAGACGTGTGGCGTAGTGGAGTTCAAATTAAACTAGACTATTGAGTAGTTGTGTTTTAGTGGGTTAACAGGGAGTGCTTTTAGGAGATAATTGGGGAGAAGTTATCAAAATAAGATTTTCTTCTTATCAGTTTTCTATTTTTTGTTTTCCCAACAAATTTTCTAACGTTAGACTTTTGTTTCTCTGTCGTTTCTTCTCCCTTCTTGTTCACTTTTGGTTTTTGTTCCCCTTTGGCCAAATCTTGTGTCTTCTCTTTCCCCTCTCTTTTTGTTTTTGTATTTTTTTGCGAGTCATCTTTTTGGGTGCAACTTTTGACTTCATCTATTTTGGTAAGTGGAAATTTTCTCCTTAGTTATTGTATTTTGAGTAGGAAATTAACAAAGGGTTCGTTTTACTCTCGTTTAGGTGCTGTTCAAAGGTTTTAAGTGGATATTCCAGTGTATGGAGACGACTGGTTGTCGGATTCGTCACGGTAAGTTTTCAAATCGTCGTTGGTTTAGTTTCTCAAGTTTTATGTTGGGGATATTTGGTTTGATTGACGAATCAAGTGATTAATTAAGGGATATATTGGTCAAATATAGGTTTTTGAAGGCTCGATTTACTTTGCACAGCAAATCGATACCAGGTGTGTACCCGAAACGCAGGAAACGGGATTTGGCAAAAAGTTGAAATTGCTTACTGTCGAGAAATAAGAGAAATAAGAGAAAATTATGTGAAAAATTGTAGAGAAAGGAAATAAGGGTGTTATAAACTTGGAAATCAACGTTTTGCACTAAAATAGTTTTGGACAGCAGCAATAGTCTAACTTTAAAAAATCATCAAAAATAGTGGGAATTGAGTTAGAGGTTGAATAAAATATGAAATTAAATTCTATTGAGTCTATTTTTTCATGGAAGAAACAATGTAAGCAATGGAGTTGTAAATCATGAGATATAATAAATTTTGTGAGACAAGGTCAGAATGATTCTGGGTTCCCCTTTTATGACTTAGGAAAATCATAAAAAAATATAAAACAATAATTAGGGGCGTAAATTTATATGTTTAAATTCTTATTAAGTATATTTTCAAGAAAAACAAACAGAAATATCATCTAAATTTTGTAATAAGAGATAAATAATTTTTAGTAAGGAAAGGATGAAGCTGTTAAATAGCAGAATAGGGATAACTTTAAAGATTTTATAGTACTTATTTGATAAACTATAAATTGTGAAAATTTTATGGTAGAAAGGTATTTGAGTCTAGTTTCAAGAAAATCAAGCAGATCTTAATTTGGAATTCTGTAGCTCAAGATATAAATAATTTAGTGATAATGACTCAAGTAGACAGCTTTGAATGAACATATAAGTAAATAATGAAAACATAGATGAGTATTGAGCTAGCATGGGTTACTTTAAACATGGATCACACGGCCAAGGCCAATTTGGGCCGAGTGAGCCATATGGGCGTGTGGGCCCACAAGGGTAGATCACATAGGCATGTGGGCCCATTTTTACCGAAATGTTTTTAAGGTTATACGGGTCACCCAACTCGACTGTGAACATACTGTATGGTCGGTAAGCGCTACTTAGACCCCTAAATGTGTGAAACTGACTGAATGATATTTGTACCAGACATGTTAATATCTGAACTAAATATATGTACTGAAATTGCATAATAGCATGTCATCCATTGTGTGTTTCATTGCACTGGGTTGGGGATTGTTATTCGGAGGAAGTGTACAAAGGCTTTAAGCCTAATTTGTTGGCAGCTCAGCTGTAAATTACTGTATTGTGCCGCATTCGGTACTACTTAGAGTGTGGGGATAGATGGGTTGATTATATCCCCACATGGAGTGTAAGGTTGGACGGAGATGGTGTGTAGAGGCTGGTTGGGTAGGATTTTGCTATCTTTGCATAATCATATCGCTATCGATTTTGTAATGGGCTAAGGCCCAAATCATTTCTCGATCATCGAAAAGGGCTTAGGTCTAAGATCGCTCAACTGCAGATAATCGTGATTACTGATTGTTTGTTTGTTTCTGCGGGATTACACACTGAGTTTACGTAAACTCACCCTTTTTTGTTTAATTTGCATAGTTAATCCCCAAACTTAGATGGATCGGTGCGACGGAAGACTCAGCCGTGACCACGATAATTTTTGGACTTCATGGTTTTCAATTTATGATTTATGATTTGATTATTATTGATTATTTGGGTTGTAATTTAAGGACCCTCTAGGACTTTGGTTTTAAGTTTGGGTTTTTATTTATTTATTTTACTTTATGGATTTATACCTGCTGGTCGTAGGAAATTTAGTTTTCAAAAAGTTAAAGTATTTCATAAACGCATGATCACCTATACTGTTTTATTAAAGCTTTCGCAACGAGGGATGTTTCAAAAAAAATGTTTTAAATGAATAAAGACGACTTCCTAAGTTCTAACCAAGGTTTACTAAAGGTAATAACATGGAATGTTTCCATCGTAACAACGAGGTTTCAAAAACAATATCGTGTGACATTGCCAGATATGGCCATAACGTCTAGGCTAGGTTTGGGGTGTTACAATTCTCCAAAATAAACTGCTCACTAAGTTGAAAGATCCATGAAGTTTTACTATCTTTTGTTTTATTGGTAGTTTAAATGTTGAGTGCTAGCATAAATTTAAGTCTTATAAAATGTTACAGCAACTTGGTCTCGGGGAACCAAAACCCACTAGGATGAGTATTCAATTACCTGAAAAATCTATTAAGTATCCTAAGGGCATTATTGATGATGTACTTGTGAAAGTAGGTAAATTCATATTTCCTGTTAATTTTGTTATACTTGACATGGATGAGGGTATTGAGGTGCTTTTAATTTTAGATCGACCCTCTTTAGCCACTACTAGAGCTATTATTAATGTGGGTAATGGTAAACTTGTGCTTAGGGTAGGTGATGATGAGATCATTTTTCAAATATATGATGCCATGCAAGTTTGTAATGAGCAAGATGATTCCTGTTATGTTATCCATTGTATTGATCATGCTATTCAAGATTCATTGTAGGAAATTATTCATAGGAACACGTTGGAATGGTGCATTGTTCGATGTGAGGAGGTAGGTGGAAATAACTTGCAGGAAATTAATCTGGATGCTAATGCGTCTCAACTGAGACAAAAAGATTTTGAGACCATTGAGGTAAATAAAGAATTAAAAGTAAAACCCTCTATTGAAGAACCTTCCAAACTAGAGTTGAAGCAATTATCGAATCACTTGGAATATGCATTCCTTGGAGATAATACTACACTGCTAGTGATTATCGCTTTAGGTTTAAAACCGAATGAGAAAGATAAGTTATTGCAGGTCGTGAAGGAACATAAGAGAGCTATAGCCTAGAAAGATTCTAACAGAAGAGGGATCGGTCCTTCTTTTCACACCCACAAGATTTTAATGGAAGATGAGTATAAGACATGTGTGCAAGCTAAAAGGAGGTTAAATCCTAACATGAAGGAAGTTGTCAAGGTTGAGGTAATTAAACCTCTAGATGTTGGAGTTATTTACCCTGTAATAGCCCATTTTCAGTGGTGTCAAAAATAGTGGTTTCAGGACCACGATTCTGACAAGTGAGTCAATATTTTATTATTTATTTAATTTTTGTAGAGTTACTATAAAGTCATGTTAAAATATAGTTAAGAAATTTTAATGTTTAGTTAGTTAATTAAATTAAACCGTAAAAGCTGCAAAAGTTAATTTCTATTAATTAAATGTGCTAAATAGCTATAGAAAGGTGAGTTAATGGACTTATTTAAATAAACCATGCAGATAGATAGTGGAAAATTATGGACAATGTTTTGTTAATGATTAAGTAAAGTTTAAAAGGGTAAACTAGTAAAATAAAAAAAGTAAAAAAAAGATGAATAAGCTATCATCTTCTCCAAATTTTCCTTCCACCACCGAGACACCATGGTTATGTATGCTTAAGGTTCAACCAAGCTCTTAAGTGTGTATGTAAGTGACATTTTAGTCTGTTTTAGTGATTTTATGTTTTTAAGCTCGTAATAGCTTAATCTAGCTACATCGGGAGTTAATTCCTAGAACTGTTAAATGTTTTAGATTATGGCCATTGATGATTTTTTGGTGTGTGTGAAGTTTTATGGTAGATTATTAAGCTTGGTTGATAAATATGAATATTTTGTAAAGTGGTTTTTAGTAATTTTAATGTTAAATGATTAAATTGTTAAAAGAGTAAAACTTCTTGGAGTTATTGTAAAATTTTGATAAATGTGGGCCGAGTAGGGACTATATAGAAATTGGCTAGCTTGTATTTTGCTTAAATGTGGTTAATTTGTAAGTTTCGGGATTATGGACTAAATTGCATAAAGAGTAAAACATTGGGGGTAATTTTGTAAATTTACAATAGAAGGATGTATAAGCTTAAGTTTAATTATTTGAGATATTTGAATAGATAAATTGAATGTAAACTATTATTTAGATCAAGAAACAAATCAACCGGACATCAATCGTGAAAAGACGAAGTTAGCGGAATAGTTGTCTGCATCGTGTCCGTAACCGTTTTTGTTTAGGTAAGTTCGTAATTTGGTTAAGTTAATTAGTTTTTGTTTTGTGATTTAATAAGTGTCTATGTATGTGGTGATTGGGTTCATTGGCTTGGAAAACAAGTAAGACCATAGTTGAAAGACGCTATGGCATCATGATGGAAATGAATAAGACCATAATTGAAAGACATTATGGCAACATGACGAAAATGAATAAGACCATAGTTGAAAGACACTATGGCGTCATGTTAGAAATAAATAAGGTCATAGTTCAAAGAAACTATGGCATCATATTAGAAGTAAGTAAGACCGTGGCCAAAAGACGCTATGGCATCCTTTGAACAATTGTTTATTAGGTAATATGTATTGGATGATAAATGTGTTTTAAAATATGAACATGAGATGAATGTTTTGAATTTCATAGGTTATTGATGAATGTTAAATGACATGGTGTGATTACAAGTTTCATATATATATGAACTCACTAACTTGTGCGATTTGTGGTGTGTATAGGAATTGAATGAATTAATGAGCTTATTAATAAAAATTATGCATGATTTGTATAAATTTATTCTTATTCGGTAAGTTACGTTTAAGTTTTATTTGAACTTACTAAGCATAAATTGCTTATGTTAGTTGCATTATTTTCTTGTCAATTATTGGAAAGCTCGGTTAGTTGGAAGTTTAAGTCAGAGCACATACACTATTCATCCCTCATCTTGGTAAAAGTTTTGGTCATTTTGATGTTGAGTTATAAATGACATATACTAGGAGCTTTTAAGTTCTTTTGCTATTATGATGATGTTTAAACTTGGTTTAAGCATACTTGTGTATATATATTGATTTTGGCTTGAATATGTCTATATATGTTTGTGCCTTTGGATGTTTGGTTGGTACTTCTTGAAAGTGGTTGAATTATGGTAGAATTGAATATGAATGGAATAGATGAATTAGTATGTTTGGCATGTGTTTTAGGTAAAGACTTATGATATTTGTATGTAAGTTAGATTGGTGTATAAAATGTGGTGCAAATGCAGGCATATTGGTTAGGTACTTAGGTTGAATATTTGGTATGTTTTAATCTTGTTTGAATGTGTTTTGAAAGCATGAGAACATTGATTTTGGTTTTGCTTGGCACTTAAGAAATAGGTATTGATTTGGCTTGTTTTGGAAGTCAATTTAGGTGCACATTGGTCGTGTGCCACACACAATTGCTCCACATGGCCATACAACCTATTTAATTTTGGTGCAAGTTTGTCCCACACGGTCACAGTTTGTTACACGGCCTGAAGACACAACCGTGTGACCTTATTTCGAATTGCATACGATTGGGCACACGGTCTGTGACATGGCCGTGTGACCCTATTTTTTAACTGTACATGGTTTGGCCACATAGCCACATGGCCGTGTGACCCCTATTTTCATTTTTTTTACATTTTTCTATTTTGTTTCAAATGAGTCCCAGATTGTTTCTTAATTGGTTTTTTGGTTTCGTAAACTCGACATAAGGACTATAATCGTAGTTATGCTATGAATGATAATTGGTTTTGAATATTGGATATTTTAATTATTAATTGAAAGGTTTTATGTTGTCATTTGATTTGATATGTGTCGTAATACCCCGTAACCCTAATTTGATGATGGATACGGGTTAGGGTTGTTACATACCCTATATTTGATAGTACTTGGATGAGTCCTGTGTAGGTTGTTCCTAAGAAAGGAGGCATGACTATTGTGGCTAATGAGAAAAATGAGTTGCTTCTAACAAAAACAGTCATGGGATGGAGAGTTTGTATTAACTACAAGGAGCTGAATGATGCTACAAGGAAAGACCATTTTCCCCTGTCATTTGTGGATCAAATGTTGGAGAGGTTATCTGGTTACATGTACTATTCATTTCTGTATAGACTTGCTGGTTACTTTCAAATCCCGATAGCTCTTGATGATCAAGAAAAGATGACATTTACATGTCCATATGGTATTTTTTCTTATTGAAGAATGTCTTTTAGATTATGTAATGCCCCTGCCACTTTTTAGTGTTGCATGTTAGCTATCTTTGATGAACTCATGGAAGACACTATGGAGATATTTATGGATGACTTCTAGGTATTCAGTAATTCTTTCCATCTATGCCTCAAAAACTTAAAATGAGTGTTAATGAGATGTGAGGAAATGAACCTTGTGCTCAATTGGGAAAATGTCACTTCATGGTTCAGGAATGGATTGTTTAGGTCAAAAAAATTCTAGTAAAGGGATTGAGGTTGATAGAGCAAAAATTGAAACCATAGAGAAATTACCTCCCCCTAACTCAATAAAGGATATAAGAAGTTTCCAAGGACATGTTGGGTTCTATAGGAGATTTGTTAAAGATTTTTCCAAAATAGTGAATCTTTTAACTAATTTTCTAGAAAAATATGTATTGTTTAATTTTAGTCAGGAATATTTAGAGCCATTTAATATTCTTAAGGAAAAATAATCAAGGCCCTGATTGTGGTTGCACCTAATTAGAATTTACCCTTTGAACTAATGTGTAATACGAGTGATTTTACAGTAGGTGTAGTTCTTGGACAACAAAGAGACAAGCACTTTCAGTCGATCTATTATGCTAGCAAGACTTTGACAGACGCACAAGAGAATTACACCATTACAGAAAAAGAATTGTTAGCTGTGGTTTTTACATTTGATAAATTTAGACCTTATTTAATATTGTCTAAAGTTATTATGTATACTGACCACTCTACTCTTCGCTACCTTCTTACTAAACCAAATACAAAACCTCAACTTATAAGGTGGATTTTATTCTTGTAGGAATTCGATTTGGAGATCAGAGACAAGAAATGAGCTAGAAATCTTACAACAGACCACCTCTCAAGGCTCGAGAACCCACATCTTGAGAAGCTTAATGAAGACGTGATAAATGACTCATTTCTTGAAGAACTCTGTGCGGGAACTGACTTTGAAGTCCCTTGGTTTGCAAATATTGCAAATTACTTGGTTGTTAACATTTTACCAAAATCTTTATCTCATCATCAAAAGAAGCTATTCCTTGTTGATGTGAAAAACTATTTTGGGGAAGATACTTTTCTTTTTCGTGTCTATGCAGATGAAGTGATTCGAAGGAGTATTCCGGTACCAGAAGGGAATAAAATATTGGAGCATTATCACTCTAGATTGACGGGAGGAGACTACATTGGGATTATAATTGCACATAAAGTCCTCGAATTAAGTTTTTATTGGCCCACATTGTTTAGCTAAAAGGTATGTTTCTTCTTGTGATAAATGCCAAATGACAGATAATATTCATAAATGTGATGAAATGCCTCAAAGTTACATGCTTTCTTATGAAATTTTTGACATTTGAGGTATTGATTTCATGAGACCGTTTCATAGTTCTTATGGTAATAAATACATACTGGTAGCAGTTGATTATGTGTCGAAGTGGGTTGAAGCTCAAGCTTTACCAACTAATTATGCTAGGGTGGTAGTTCGATTTCTTAATAAACTTTTCTCTCATTTCGGAGCACCTAGAGTAATCACTGGCAATAGGGGTACACATTTCTATAACATTCAATTTGATAAGATTCTTAATAAATATGGTGTACATCATAAAAAAGCTACCCCATATCACCCTCAAACTAGTGGTCAAGTTGAAATGTCAAACCGAGAATTGAAAAGCATCCTAGAAAAGAACGTAGAGACAAATAGGAAGGATTGAACATTAAAATTAAATGATGTTTTATGGGCTTATAGGACTGTGTATAAAACACCCATAGGAACATCTCCCTACAAACTTGTTAATGGAAAGGGTTGTCACTTACCACTAGAACTCGAACACAAAGCATGTTGGGAAAAAAATTTTTGAATTGTGATCCTAAACTTACAGGTGAAAAGATAATGTTGTAACTGAATGAGTTAGATGAATGGTGAGCAAATGCTTATGAAAGCTTGACAGTGTACAAATAATTGACAAAACAAAGTTACGATACTCGTTTAAAGCAACCCAAGCAATTCACAATTGGAGATCAAGTACTTCTATACAATTCGAGACCTAAATTGTTTCTTGGAAAGTTAACGTTAAGATGGTCAGGCCCATTTATGGTAAAGACCTCCTTTCCATACGACACAATAGAGGTAACACATCCTGAATACGACACGTTTTAGGTAAATGGTCATTGACTCAAATCTTATCTTGGTGGTGATATTAATAATAAGAGAGATGAGCTCTGGTTCCAAAATCTGAGTTAACCATATGTGTGAAAGGTAAACCCGAGTGTTGATTTTTATTTCTTATAATTTTGTGGCATGCCTATGTAAAAAATAAAATAAAAAAAAGGGATCACACAGTCTGGGATGATCCATATAGTCGTGTGTGACACATGGCCCGGACACACAAGCGTGTCACAGGTCGTTTAAATACTGGAGCAAATTTTTTTTCAATTTTATTTTAATCCACACGGTTATGTGACCTACACGCCCCTTAGAACGGGCATGGGAGAAGCGAAAAATGAGGCCTACATAGCCTGAATGATAGCACACAACCTAGAGATAGGGTCGTATTCTCTACAAGGCCTGGACACATGAACGTGCCTCAGGCCATGTGACACACGGCTGTGTGACTACTGGAGTTAATTTTTTAATTTTTTTCGTGATGCACATGTCTAAGTGAGGTCACACAGACGTGTGTCCTACATACCCATGCACATGGTCGTGGGAGAAGTGAACAAAATCATCACACATGCTAAATAAACCATATAACCTGGTGACATGGCTGTGTGGGACACATGGGCATTTCCCAGACCGTGTGCATACTGGAGGCTATTTTTTTTTTTATTTTTCAAAGGACACACGACCTTAGAGGACTTACATGGGTTAGAGACACAATCGTGCGGCCCAATATGATCCAAAACACGATCGTGCCTCTTTTAAAATCAGAAACCCTAATTTTCTTTCCACATCCCCTTTCCCTTGCACGTTGTTCTAGCCAAACCACCCCCAAACTCCTCAGCGCCATTGCACCCTTCCAGATTGATCTATCCACCTCACCCTCAGTCTCTACCTCCCTTCGATGACCCGTCTAGTTGCCATCACGCACCTCTGCCCCTACTCACACTGTTGTTCCTCTCTCACAACCACAAAATTCAATGTTCTCCTTTCCCTCATTCACAATTTGTCGGCATTCATCCCACATAGCCAATGCCCTTAAAGCCACCATCTTTCCATTCCCATTCTATCTCCCTCCCCCCTCGAGCCCACATCCACATCCCCTCTTTTTTTTTTCTTTCAGTTTTGGCTTCCACCTTCCCTCGATCTCCCTTACACCCCAAACACTTCCAACAAGACACCCCAACCCATCTGTCCCTTCTCAGTCCCCTCATTCTCATTCTCTCATTGACCGCACCTCCGTCAACCACTGCGATTGTCGCCCCTAACACTGTTTATCCCCTTCCTTTTTTTTATTTTTATTATAATAATTATTTTTAGCAGTTTTATTATTGTTAGAATTATTATTATGAGATTTAGTTATTATATTATTGTTATTAGCTTTAGAGATAGTATTATTCACACTATTATGCTTATTGTTATTCTGCATGCTTGGATTATTATAGTTTAGATCTTATTATTATTTATTATTATTTTTTGAATTATTTAAGTTTTGTTTAGTGAATCGGTTCTTGTTGTGGGATGAATTACACTTGGTTTATTATGTTTATGTTTTTATTCTTGCATCTGTTCTATTAAGCTATTTTGATGCTGACACAGTCGTTTTGTATTTGTTTTTGTAGGTACTTTATGACAAATACTAGAGGTAAGACCAAGGGTGCCATCCCCGTTTCTAAATGGTGAAAGACACCGGGTTCCACCTTGTCCTCGACCCCCTGAAAATTACGAGTCATCCATGTCTGTAATTCTCTCCGGGTCCATATGAGGATCAGTATCAACACTAAAAGGAGCAACCCTTGGGTTTGGATCATTGCATCTACTGGGAAGCACTATAGAGGTCCATCTAGCTAGTAGAGTTTAAATTTTGATTAAAACGGCTTCATGGGATAGATTTTTCACCATCGTGGAGCCCATATACACAGAGCTCACACTGGAGTTCTGTTCGACGTTTTTTCTATAGCTAGCGATTTTAATTGTGGGATGAGCCATGCACTAGATCTTTCAAACTTAGGAGTATGATGTGGTACTTCAGCATCCCAGTCTTAGGAGCCGCCCTTAGACTTTATTCAGAGGATTTCATGTGCACCCTCGGGTTCTCGACATTATCCAAGCACATCCATCACTTGGCTCTACTTTTTTGGTCCGAGATCGTCTAGACAGAAGTAAAGTACAACCTGAGCCAGTTAAAATCGACTTGTCTACCTTTGACACTGCATTGTATTCATGTCATCCTAGCCCATACACTGACCTGTCAGAGGGAGAGTATGGGAGTTTTTGGTACGTTTAACACTTATTTCCTTTAGATTATGGAGACGTGACACCCCATTGATGTCGCTTATTTCACGGTCCTCTATTGTCGCCACCAATCTGATTAGATTAGGAAAGGCCCTATCTGTATGAGTCCATACATGAGTCAATTGACGTGGTATTTTGAATTGCTTAACACCCTAGAGCAGACTTCCTCATTCTCCTTAGTTGGATAGATGATCCCGCATGGTTATCTATTATGAGTAATATAAGGATGATCCAGCACCAGCATGGAGCAGGTTCCCACTGATACACAATTTTCCATTCAGATCCTTAGGATGAGCAAGAGGAGCTCTCACATGATGATCTTCCTCACCATGAAAACCCAGCTCGACCCTCTACTCTCTGAGTCACTCCTGTAACACCCCCAACTCGTATCCGTCGTTGGAACAAGGTTACGGAGCGTTACCAGAAATTTTTGAAACATTTACAGACATTTCATGATAATCACTATTCATTCATGGAGATTATACAAAACGTCCCTTAATTGGACCCTCGAGGCCCAATACGAGTATTATAATCAAGTTAGGACTTAATCGAAAACTCTAAGAATTTTTTTGCGAAATTACAAAATTTTTCCAAGTTGCAAGGCTCACATGCCCGTATGGTCCGAGGGATACGACTGTGTGACCTTAGGACAGACCCGTGCTACAGGCCGTGTTCGACCCCGTGTAACTTTCTAACTTGTGCACACAGGCGTGGTTAATTAATTCATTTCGAAATTAGGTGCAGGTTTCACACAGCAAAGACACATGGTTGAGACACACGCCCGTGTGCTCAATTCTGAGCATTCTATTTCTCAAAATTTAGGGTGCAGGGTACACACGGCCTAACTACACATCCATGTACCCGGCTGTGTGTCACACACGGTCTAGACACACACCCATGTGTCTACCCGTGTGGACAAAATAAAGTCATTTCTAGCTTCATTTCTCACCCAAAATCACACCCATGACCTGCACTTGAAACACACATCTAATACCAACCATTTTAAGCATTCAAATTAAAAAAATTCCATCATTAATCATGGCATACCATTACATGCATACATGCTTACAATTTTACATTACTTCAATCCATATATTTGACATAAATTGATCAACCACTTAACATATATTTAGCTACCATAGCATGACATTACAAGTATATCAAAACAGTCATTACTAGCCATTCCAATGGCTAGATTACAAGTATCATTATCAAGCCACTAATGGTCAAGTTGTCCTGTACATTCCATTGTACCAAAATGATTTTACTAAGTATACCCAAAATAAGTTAGTTGATAGTATGGTGATACTCCAATGATCTCCAACCTTCAGGGAAAAATAAAACGGAGTAAGCATTACATGCTTAGTAAGTTCGTATAACAAAAACTATACTTACCAATCCCGTTTATTAAATCTAAGCATACAATAACATGTTTCCCATCCATTTGGCAAAATTGCCTAAACACATGCATTCAATCAAACATATTAGTCACCAAAATATTTATCTCAATCAAGAAAACATAAATGAGCTCATCATGCAATATTCTTTCAAGTAATTATCATTTCATCTCATAATTGTCATGCCATGTCAAGAGTCTTATGTTCGTTGAATCATTGGAATTCCAATGGATGCTCAAGTAGTACACTTGAGGTATACGATTAAATAATCCATCAATTTCTTATTCAAGGGTACCCCTTGGGGCGTTTAACCAAGGAACACACTCTAGAGCCACATACCATATAATAGGATTACCAGTCCAGGCTAAATCCTTTATATAACGTATGCTCAGAAGAGCTCAATTAGTATTACCAGTCCAGGCAAAACACTAACCGTAACGTATATTCGAGAGGTATTATGGCAGGATTACCCGTCCGGGCTAAATCCTTTCTATAACAAGGTCAATAGGATTACTCATCCGAGCTAAATCCCGTCCGTAATAAATGCAGGACCTCATTCGTTTCGGGAAAGCGCATATAATCATGGGAATTTAATATTCAATCGGGACTTAACCCTTTTTCACCATTTCAAGCATGTATTAAATTTCTCATTATAGCATTCAAGTAATATACATCAATATAAGCCACATTCCATACAAACACAATATTCAATTAAACATATTTACATGCCCGATTAAGTTACACAAACTTACCTCAACACTTGTTCGCGAAAGTAATCTACTAATCTGAAACCTTTTCCTTTCCTCGATCTAACCTCGAATTTGAGTTGTTCAGATCTATATAAATAACTTTAATCATCAATTTCACACATTTCATACTCATTTGGATTCAATTTACGTCCTAGGCAAAATTACCATTTTGCCCCTAACTTTTCCATAAATTCCAATTTCGTCCCTAGGCTTGGAAAATAAAATTTGTGCAATTTACTCCCTATTCCAAGCCTAATGAAAATCCCATTACAAAATTTATAGCACATGTATTCATAAAAATTTAGAATTTTTCATCAAATTTCACAACTTTACATTTTAGTCCCTAAATCATTTTTTCATCAAAAAAAAATCACTTTGTAAAAGTTGTTGATCTATCAACAACCTTTCATTTTCTACCATAAATTTCTAATTTTCAGCATATTCATCCATGCCTCAAATTTCATACCTTGATAACTTTTTAAATTAATCCCCCAAATAGATAGATTGGACTATTTCGGTTTCAAAAATATTAAAGTTACTAAAAACGGGACAAGGAAGCTTACACAATTAAGCCTTGAAAGTTTTTTCTCTCTCTGCTAGGGTTTCCATATAATTTTGGGGTTAAAGATGACAAAATAATAAGATGATAACTTTTATCATCTTTTTAATTAATTAATTATTTTAATTTCCAATTTAGTCCCTACTCTTTTCTAATTTTTCCATGGATGAATCACCAAAAATCTACATACTTTTCTTTAATGGTTAATTACCAAATAAAGACCTCTAGTTTTAAATTCCATAGCTATTTAATCCTTATAGCTACTAGAATTCAACTTTCGCATTTTATGCTATTTAGTCCTTCTCGTAATTAAACACTTAATCGATAAAATTTTTGAATCAAAATATTCACATGACATGTCTATTATAATACAAACCATATAATGAAATAAATATAAATGTTATTTTTGGATCGGATTTGTGGTCCCGAAACCACTCTTTCGATTTCATTAAAAAATAGGCTATTACAACTCTCCCCTTTAAGGATTTTCGTCCTCGAAAATCTTACCAGTAAAAAGATTCGGATATTATTTCCTCATAGTGTCCTCTGGTTCCCAGGTAGCCTCTTCAATACCATGTCATTCCCAAAGAAATTTTACTAATGCTACCCTTTTATTTCTTAACTCTTTTATTTCCCGGGCTGAGATTCTGATTAGTTCCTCACTGTATGTCATTTCAAGTTGAATCTCTACCTCTGTCGATGAGATAACATGTGAAGGATCAGATCGGTACCGTCATAACATAGACACATGAAAAGCATTATGAATCCGATCAAGTTTCGGGGGTAAAGCTAACCGATATGCAAACGGTCCAATTCTTTCTGTAATCTTATATGGTCCAATGAACGGTGGACTTAGTTTTCCTTTGCGACCAAACCAGAGAACTTTCTTCCAAGGCAATACTTTCAAGAATACCTTGTCATCGACTTGAAATTCTATTTCCTTTCATTTAAGATTAGCATAGGACTTTTGACGATCAGGGGCTGCTTTCAAACTGTCTCGAATTACTTTCAGTTTTTCCTCGATTTCATGTACTAAGTCAACTCCGTGTAACTTTTTCTCACTAAGTTCTGTCCAATACAATGGAGTTCTACATTTGCGACCATACAAGGCTTTATACGGTGCCATTTTGATACTAGACTAATAGCTGTTATTATAAGCAAATTCAACCAAAGGCAAATACCTTTCCCAATTACCTTCAGACTCAAGCATACAACATCGAAGCATATCTTCCAAGATCTGTATTACCCGTTTAGATTGTCCATCTGTTTGGGGATGAAATGCAATGCTAAAGTGTAACTGAGTACCCAGAGATTCTTGTAATTTGCTCCAGAATCGAGATGTAAACCGAGGGTCTCTATCTGAAATAATGAAGACAGGCACTCCATGCAATCTAACAATCTCAAAAACATATAATTTAGCCAATCTATCCAAGGAAAAGTCCATACGTACTGGAATAAAGTATGCCGACTTTGTCAACTGATCGAAAATTACCCAAATGGCATCTTTCTTCTTTGGAGACAGGGGTAACCTCGATACAAAGTCCATAGTAATTCTTTCCTATTTCTATTCCAGTATCGTAACCAGCTGTAATAGTCTAGAAGGTAACTGATGTTTAGCTTTTACTTGCTGACATATCAAGCATTTAGATACAAACTCAGAAATATCTCGTTTCATTCCCAGCCACCAATACATCTTTTCCAGATCATTGTACATTTTATTACTACCAGGATGAATAGACATATTACCATTATGAGATTTATTCAAAATCTTCTGTACAAGTTTTGAACCTTTCGGTACACATACTCTGCCTCTAAATAACAAACAATCATCAATCTCGATCTGAAATTCTGAGTCAGGAGTCAATTCACTCCGTATCCGTTTTTCTTGCAACTTACTATCATTTTCCTAAGCTTCAAAGATCTGCTGTAAAAACATGGGTCTAGCTTTTAACTCAGCTATAATTGAACCATCAACAGATAATGGCAATCGAGTATTCATACCTTGCAAGAAAAATAAGGATTTTCTGCTTAGAGCATCAACAACCACATTGGCATTTCCCGGATGGTAGTCAATAACAAGATCATAATATTTCAATAACTCAAGCCATATGCGTTGTCTCAAATTCAAATCTTTTTTGTGACATCAAATATTTCAAACTTTCAGGATCAGTGAATATATGACATTTTTCACCAAACACATAATGTCACCAGTTTTTCAATGCAAACACTATAGCTGCCAATTCAAGGTCATGTGTCGGGTAGTTTCTTTCATGTGGTTTTAGCTGTCTTGAAGCATAGGTTACTACCTTACCTTCTTGCATCAAAAAATAGCCTAAACCATTCAATGACACATCACTATAAACAATAAATTCTTTACCCGATTCTGGCTAAACTAACACAAGAGCTTCTGTCAATAAAGCTTTTAATATGTGAAAACTCTGCTGGCATTTCTCAATCCACTCAAATTTCACATCTTTCTATAGCAAAAGATTCATCGGAGAAGCTGTCATTGAAAATTTTTTTTACAAACCTCCGATTATAACCAACTAGTCTCAGAAAACTTCAGACTTCAGACACATTCTTTGGTGGCTTCAAGTTTAAATGGCTGAAAGTTTATTGGGTCCACCCTAACACCTTCAGCAAATACTATATGCCCAAGAAAACTAACTTCCCATAGCCAAAATTCACAATTACTAAATTTGGCATACAATTGTTTCTCTCATAGAGTTTGCAACACTATTCTCAAATGCTCAGCATGTTCATTTTCATCTCGGAAGTAAACCAAAATATCATCTATAAATACCAGCACAAACCTGTCCAAATACGGGCTGAAAATTCTGTTCATCAAATCCATAAACACAGCAGGTGCATTTGTCCAACCGAATGGCATCAGAAGAAACTCATAGTGTCCATACCTAGTTCTAAAAGCTGTCTTAGGCACATCTAAATCTTTTACCCGTAGTTGATAGTAACTAGAACAGAGATCAATCTTTGATAATACAGTGGATGATCATTGTTTTATGCGATGTCAAAGTCTTAAAATTTATAAAAAGAATGATTAAACCTAGAAACTAACTATGACAACGATTTGAGGCAAGTGCACCTATCGAACAGTAGTATAGCTAAGGCAAGACCGGAATATCGAACCCAAAGGAACCAAAAGTACTAATACTAACTCTCTTTTTATTATTTAGCCTAAGAATTAAAGTGATTTTTATCTAATCTAAAATTAACTAACAATTGAACTAAAGACTCTAAGACAAAGAAGAATGAAATTGGGAAAATAACTTGAGGAAAAACCAATTGATTTAGACGACACCCAAGGAAGAATCCACCTAGACTTCACTTGTTATCTAACTCTGAACCAGACAATTTATTCACTTGACTTGATTCGTAAGATTCCCTAAGTTATATTAATCTTTCTCTCGAGGCGACTAACGTCTAACCCTAGGTTGATTAATTGAAATCTTTTTCTAATTAAAACCCTAGAATTGCATTAACTCAATCATGGACTCCTATTTTAGGTTTCACCCTAATCCAGTAAAATCTCGTCACCCTGTCTCTAGGCGCGCAATCAACTCCGCTTAATTATGCTAGATCTACTCTTAGGTAGGGACTTTTGCTCCTCCACCTAAGCACATCATACTTGAATTAATATCCCAGAAATATCAATACAAGAATTAAGAACACATAATTAAGAACAAGTCAAATATTTATCATATAGTTCAAAAAAACGATAACAAGATTCATCTTAGGTTTCATCCCCCTCAGGTATCTGAGGTTTAGTTCATAACAGTAAAAGAAAACATCTCAGAAGAAAAGATAAAACAAAACATAAGAAATCCCTAAAACCCCCTGAAGGAATTGAAGGAGAGATCCTCTGTCTTGAGTATAATTCTGGCTTCTTGAGATGAATCAACTGGCTATCTTCGAGTAAATCTCCACAAATCTGCATTCTCTGGCCTAGCTGGACGCCCCCTGACTAAAGTCCTGGGTTCCCCCCGACAAAAGCCCTAGTAGAAGGCTTCTACCAAACTCTTCCTCAAGTTGCCCCCTTGGGTGTTTATATAGACTTTGAGATGCCTTACTTGGCCCTTAAGTATCCTAATTCAATTAGAATTCCTACTAAGGTGTTTGAATAGGCTTTGGAATGTGTTTCTTTGCCTCTAAGTATCCAAATCCGAGTAAAACTCCTCTTGGCACACGCACGTGTAAGTCGTGGCCAGGCCGTGTTCGAGGCTGTTGAATAAGGCACGGTCGTGTGGTCTTGGGCCCAAGCTGTGTGGATTTCGTGATATGGCCCATTTACTCCATTTTAGTCCTGTTTTTCATTCTTTTCGTCATCCGGTGCTCTCCTTAGTATAAAACATGAAAACAATGGATTAAGATTACCAAGTTACATAATTCAAGGCTTAAATCATCCAAAAGTATGCTAAATGTGGGCTTCAAATATCTTACTTTTACAATTTATCAAATACCCCCACACTTAAGCTTTTGCTTGTCCTCAAGCAAAATTTTTAGCTCATAATTAAAACGAACTTCCTTGATTCATAATATTTATCAAATAATGTTTCATCATAATTAAAAGATAATTCATACATGGATAATTCAACTCAAAGAGTCCTAAAGATTCAAACAATCAAAGTCATCTACTTATAGTGCCAAAACATAGGTGTTTCCCCTTATCTAAATAATTGCCTCTGATTCAAAACTGACAAGAATTGACATCCTCACTAAAGATTCACTCAAATCACTCGAAGTGTTTAAGGTTCAGAATTAAGCACTCAAAAGTCAACATGAAGAGTTAATCCCATAGGCTTGCATGAAAATCAAATCTCCACCACTATAATATGAGATGATACACAAATCAAAAGGTCTTTAATAGGGTTGTAATAGGGCTTGGGTTAATGGTGTGGATAAAGGCTGAATTAGAAGGTTAGAATCGAGAGTGACCTGACAAATTACCTAACTAGAGATATCGAACTGATAATAATCGAAAAATTGTACTACTATTAATATTATTCTGATATGAGCTTCTTCTTCAATAATTGGAATTTAACGTATAGGCTCACCTAATCACAAAACTAATAGTGAATATACTTCAACTTTTTTTTAAGAACAAGTCAAATATCATTAGGCAACTTGATCAAATCAAGTCTCGATATAAGGGTAGTCAAAAAAAGAATGGTGATAACAAATACAAAAGGGTTTTGGGGAAATGTTAGTGGGTGAGTCAAAAAAAGGGTTGTTAGGATAAAAAAGGTTCACTAGGGGTTAATTATGAAGGTAGGTCTTTTAGTGGAGTGAGTGAGTTAAAACCTAGGTGCCTTTATCATCTCTGTATATCAAATCAAAGGTGTGGTCTCGACATGTATAATCAATGCAAGTTCTAGAATAACAAATCAATGTTGACACACTCATAATCAAAAGTGAGCAAGAAAAAGAATATATGCTCTATAAGGCTCAAAATCTCACAAAAATTATGGGTATTCTGATGTCAGCCTCGCAATTTCAAACTTCAAGGTAATAATTAGATTCAGGTAGACAACCTAACAAAATTTTAATTTTTGAAAAATAGACTTATCATGCTTGATTCTCTAGTGTCCTTCAAATTTAATCATCAATACATAATTATCAATGACTTAATCCAAAACAAATCAATAAAAATCATAAATCAGGAAATTTCATTCTAATCATAATGTGAGAAACTTACTTTAGAACAAGGCATAATTTAGGGATTTTCAAATAATACTATAGTTAACCCCCCCATACTTAAGATGTACATTGCCCTCAATGTACAAAGATAGATAATAGCATATAGTAAGAAAATCAAAAGGGAGGGAGAGAAGTGAAACTTCCTGAATTTTGGATGAAGAGAAACATAGGGAGTCCCTCGAGCCGTTTGACTTGAATCCTCAAAGTAGCCGATCTAATTTTATTGTATCCTAAGCTAAATCTAAATGCCATGGAGAAAAAAGAAGAAAATAATAAAGGAAGTAAAAATAAAAATAAAATAGGAATAAAAGTAAATAATTCAATAGAGATACGGTCCACGCCTATGTGCCTACCCGTGGTGTCCACACGGCCACGGCCACAGCCACGGCCGTGTGCAAGGCCGCGTGGGTATGGAAACCTACACCTAAATACGAAAAGAAATAAAACCAAACTAATTAGCACAGTTAGTGCTCGGGTTGCCTCCCGAGAAGCACTTGTTTAAAGTCTTGAGCTAGACTTACCTGTTATTCGCATATTCATGTTGGTTTGAGGAGGTGGAAATCCTTTCTCATGCGATCAATTCGATTATTTATGTAAAGTTTAAGTCGAGTAGTGTTTACCTTAAAAAGTGCTGAATTTAGTACTAGTTACCTCAACTGTTCCATCTGGGAGGATTTTGAGTACCTGATCTCCTATCTTAAACTGGGTTGTACCCTTATTAAGTTCGTCGTGGAGTTTCCTTGTTTTTGCTTCGTGTGTTTTTAGTTTCTCTTTGAAGTGTATCTTCCACTCGTCTAGCTTATCGATCTGAAGCTTTCATTCCTCATGAATTTCTTCTTTATTGACACGAGGTCTAGGATCTGGCATCTGCGAAAGAGCTTCAAAAAATGTCAAGTTAATATGTAACTTCTTTGGAGGTTTAAGAAATTTACCGAATTGCTCCTCTGTGTGGTCTTTCTTTATCGCATTAGGGTATGGCACACGAGCTTGGTACTCTGTAATTGCCGGTTTTGGTATATCATAACTCACCTCAACCTTACCTTTATCTGCCACATTTTCTTGCCTTGGTTCTGGTTCATTTAACCCTTCATTATCGTAAATAATTGTGGCTTGAAATTGCTCTTTAGGGTTAGTTTCAGTGTTGCTTGCCAAGCTTCCTTGTGGTTGTTCTGAGATCAACTTAGTAAGTTGACCTAATTGATCCTTAAGCTTCTGTGTCAATGCTTCTTGATTTATGAGTGCTATTTCGGTGTTTGCTATGGATCTTGTCAGCATCTCCTCAAGGTTCGACTTCTTTTCTTGGTGGTGAGGTGGTTGTTGAAAATCCGGAGGTAGTTCCGATCTTTGGCTACTTTGATCATCCCATGAGAAATTGGGATGGTATCTCCAACCTGCATTATAAGTGTTATCATAAAAATAATTTTGAGGTCTAGCATAGTTACCCATATAGTTGACTTATTCGCTTTCCATGCCATGTCCGTAGGGTGGGTACTCAGGATTCGCCACGCCTCCATTTGTTTCCCACTACATAACTGGATATACTTGTGAAGAAGCACATAAACCGTCAATTTTCTTACTCAAAAGCTCTATCTGATTTGATAGCATGGCTACTGGGTTGAGGTTGTAGATATCGGCTGCTTTTGTTGGCTTTGTCCTCATAACTTGGCATTGATAGTTATTCAGTGCCATCTCCTTTATAAACTAAAATTACCTGTCAAAAGCAAATAAAAGAAAAATTAGCAAAATAAAAAAATAAAATTTAATTGCAAAAATAAAATATGGCTAGAGTAATAAAAATTAAGCGTTCTTAATATTTTAGTTCCCCAGCAACGGCGCCAAAAACTTGATTGTTGTTTTATGCGATGTCAAAGTCTTAAAATTTATAAAAAGAATGATCAAACCTGGAAACTAACTATGACAACGATTTAAGGCAAGCGCACCTATCGAACAGTAGTATAGTTAAGGCAAGACCGGAATGTAGAACCTAAAGGAACCAAAAGTACTAATACTAACTCTTTTTTTATTATTTAGCCTAAGAATTAAAGTGATTTTTATCTAATCTAAAATTAACTAACAATTGAAATAAAGACTCTAAGACAAAGAAAAATGAAATTGGGAAAATAACTTGAGGAAAAACCAATTGATTTAGACGACACCCAAGGAAGAATCCACCTAGACTTCACTTGTTATCTAACTCTGAACCAGATGATTTATTCACTTGACTTGATCCGTAAGATTCCCTAAGTTATATTAATCCCTCTCTCGAGGCGACTAACGTCTAACCTTAGGTTGATTAATTGAAATCTCTTTCTAATTAAAACCCCTAGAATTGTATTAACTCAATCTATGGACTCCCATATTAGGTTTCACCCTAATCCGGCAAAATCTCGTCACCCTACCTCTAGGCACGCAATCAGCCCCGCTTAATTATTCTAGATCTACTCTTATGCAGGGACTTTTGCTCCTCCACCTAAGCACATCATACTTGAATTAATATCCCAAAAATATCAACACAAGAATTAAGAACACATAATTAAGAACATAGGAATTGAAGGAGAGATCCTCCGTCTTGAGTATAATTCTGGCTTTTTAAGATGAATCAACTAGCTATCTTCGAGTAAATCTCCACAAATCTACCTTCTTTGGCCTAGTTGGACGCCCCCTGACTAAAGTCCTGGGTTCCCCCGACAAAAGCCCTGGCAGAAGGCTTTTGCCGAACTCCTCTTCAAGTTGGCCCCTTGGGTGTTTATATAGACTTTGAGATGCCTTACTTGGCCGTTAAGTATCCTAATTCAAGTAGAATTTCTACTAAGTGTTTGAATAGGATTTGGAATGTGTTTCTTTGCCTCCAAGTATCCAAATTCGAGTAAAACTCCTCTTGGCTGTGGCAGGGCATGCCCATGGCACAAGCCCGTGTAAGTCGTGGCCAGGCCGTGTTCGAGGCTATTGAATGAGGCACGGCTGTGTGGTCTTGGGCCCAGGCCATGTGGATTTCATGATATGGCCCATTTACTCTATTTTGGGCCCGTTTTCCATTCTTTTCGCCATCCGATGCTCTCTTGAGTATAAAAGATGAAAACAAAGGATTAAGAGCACCAAATTACATAATTCAAGGTTTAAAACATCCAAAATCATGCTAAATGTGGGCTTCAAATATGTTACTTTTATGGTTTATCAGTGGCACATTTGAACTGGTCAAACAGGTCATCAATTCGAGGCAATGGGTAATTGTTCTTTATTGTAAATTTGTTGAGCTATTTGTAATCAATACACAGCCTCAACGATCCATCCTTCTTCTTTTCAAATAGAACCGCAACACCCCAAGGTAAGAAATTAGGTCGAGCAAAACCTCTGTCAATCAACTCTTGCAACTGTACTTTCAGCTTTTTCAATTCAATAGGAGCCATTCTATAAGGTGCTATGGATATCGGTGTTGTACCCGGAACAAGATCTATAGAGAATTCCACTTCTCTATCTGGTGGTAAACCAAGTAACTCCTCTGGGAATACATTAGGAAATTCACATACAACCGACACAAACTGAATCTTGGACTCAGACACTTTAGTATCCAACACATATACGAGATAAGTGTCATAACCTTTTCTGACATAATTCTGTGCTGATACTGCTGAAATTAAATTAGGCAATCCATCTAGTTTATCAGATTCAACATGATGTAATTCACCATTCTCACATTTCAATACAATATATTTCTACTTACAATTCACCACTGCATCATATCGGGTTAACCAATCCATTCCCAAAATCACATTAAATTCATCAAATGGCAATAACATCAAGTCAACTGAAAAACAATTACCTTTTACCATCAATAGATAATTTTTTCAGACTTTATCCACCATAACATACTGGAGTATGGGCTTTGAAACTTTAACCACAAATTAAGTGAATTCAAGAGGTAAATTCTTAACAGACACTAAGTTCATGCATATGTATGTATGTGTGGAACCAGGCTCAATCAATGCAGTAATATTAGTATCAAGTAGAGAAAATGTACTAGTAATGACATCTAGCGCAGAGGTATCTTCTCTGGCACTAATATCTTTGTTTAGGCCCTCTTTAAAGCGTTTACACATTTCAGCCTCGGTTAAAACCCATTCTCTGGCATACTTGCTCAACTGGACAAATTTTTGTTCATATTCAGACACAGTCATGTTTCCTTGTTTGAGCTTGAGAAACTCTTTCTTTTTCTGATCCATAAATCTCTGACTCACATACTTCTTCCTGAATTCAATTTGGAAAAATTCCCATGTGACATTCTCCCTCGCTACTACTGAAGTTATGGTATTTAACCAATGATAAGTTGTATCTTTCAGTAGAGATACCACACATTTCAAACATTCAGCAGACGTGTAGGATAGTTCATCAAAAATCCAGATGGTATTTTCTAGCCAAAACTCAACCCTTTCCGAATCATCATCTGTGGTAGCTCTAAATTCTTTCGCCCCATGCTTGCGGATTTTATCTACCAGAGGTTTACCAATTCTAACAGGTTCGGCACCCTGTGGTACCTCAGGAATCAGTTAAGGAGCAGGTGGGGAAGGTCGTTGTACAACGGGGTTTCTACTTAAGTACTCGGTAAACAACTCATTCATCAATTGAAAGAAGGCCTATTTTGCCTCCACATCTTGGCCCTCAGACACTGGCCTTTCACCACCAGACACGGACACAACTCTTTGAACTAAAGCTGAAGCATTGCTCTCAGATTCCTCAGATTTAGCTTTAATCGATTGGATGACATTACTATATGAAAAACACATTTAAAATGATCAGGAGTCATCACACTATCACAAATTATATAATGGCATATATAGTTAAACTCGTGTTTGCTACATCAAATCTAAAAATCGGCTAAACTGTAGCTCTGATACCACTAAATGTAACACCCCCAACTCGTATTCGTCGCCAGAACAAGGTTATAGAGTGTTACTAAAAATTTTTATAACATTTACAGACAGTTCATGATAATCACTATTCATCCACCGAGATTATATGAAGCGTCCCTTAATTGGACCTTCGAGGCCCAATACGAGTATTAGAATTGAGTTGGGACTTAATTAGAATCCTCAAGATATTTTCTCGAAATTACAAAATTTTTCCAAGTTGTAGGGCTCACACGCCCGTGTGGTCTAAGGGACACCCGTGTGACCCTAGGACACAGCCATGCTACAGGCCGTGTTCGACCCCGTGTAACTTTCTAACTTGTGCACACGGCCAAGCAACACGCTCGTGTGCTAGGCCGTGTGGTTAATTAATTCATTTTGAAATTACGTGTAGGTTTCACACTGCCAAGACACACGCCTGTGTCTCTACCCGTGTGCTCAATTCTGAGAATTTTGTTTCTCAAAATTTAGGGTACAGGGGACACACGGCCTAACTACACATCCATGTACCCAGCTATGTGTCACACACTGTCTAGACACACGCCGGTGTGCCTGCCCGTGTGGACAAAATAAAGCCATTTCTAGCTTTATTTCTCACCCAAAATCACACCCATGACCTGCACTTGAAAAACACATCCAATACCAACCATTCTAAGCATTCAAATTAAACAAATTCCATCATTCATCATGGCATACCATTACTTGCATGCATGCTTACAATCTTACCTTGGTTCATTCCATATATTTGACATAAATTGATAAACCACTTAACATATATATAGCTACCATAGCATGACATTACAAGTATATCAAAACAACCACTACTAGCCATTCCAATGGCTAGATTACAAGTATCATTATTAAGCCACTAATGGTCAAGTTGTCCTATACATGTCATTATACCAAAATGATTTTACTAAGTATACCCAAAATAAGTTAGACGATAGTGTGACGATGCTCTAATGATCTCCAACCTCCGCGAGCTTCCGAGCACTATAAAATAGGGAAAAATAAAATGGAGTAAGCATTACATGCTTAGTAAGTTCATATAATGGAAACTACAGTTACCAATCCCGTTTATTAAATCCAAGCATACAATAACATGTTTCCCATCCATTTGGCAAATTGCCTAAACACATGCATTTTGTAACGCCCCAAATTTCTTTAATTCTGGCTTATGTAATTTTGAAGCACAAAAATATTTGTATGTGTTTCTGAAATTAATTGTCACAAATATCTGTCTGCTTCAGTGGTTAAGGGTTCTGAGAGTGTCTGAGAAGTCTTGGGTTCAAGTCTTTACTTAGGTAAAATTTTTGTTTTTATATAAATAACCCTTATCTCCAGCCAGTAGGCTTATAAGGATAAGTGTGTTTAAATATAACAAAATGGGCCTGCTGGTCTAGTGGTTAAGTGGAGTGATAGCATGTTGGGGGTCTGGTGTTCGATTCTCTACGATGGCAAGTAGTGTTATTTTTTGCTCTAGGTTCGGCTAGAGTTGTGCTATTAGTGGAATCTGAGCAGTATGTAGTTAGTAGAATTTGATGGAGAAAATTAAGGGTTTTGATATAGTGGGGATTTGGTGACACACTTGAGGTACCAAAATTCTCTCAAGAGAAAGAAAAACTGATGTCTTCTCTTCCACCTTTTCTTCCATTTTTTTAGTGTAGCCGTAATTCCCCATTGTTATCGTTTTTTCCCCACACCATTTCCTTGTTCTCCAAAGTCAATTTTTGGCCTCTTTCCCGTCATTATTTCACATCTCTACTTTTCGTGTGTTATTCGGTAAGTGATAAGTGAATTCTTTTCGATTTATTCAATGAATATTCGGTTGACGAGAGTCACTTTTTTTTAGGAGCAATTTAAGGGGCTGGTGGATCCCAATTGACACCGTGGTTGTGCAAAATTAGGGTTGCTTAAATGAGGTAAGGTTGGAGTTGGTTTTTGAGAATTGTCTGTTCGTAGCAATTCGGATTAAGTGACCAAAATTGGGCTTTCTATTGTCGAATATAGGTTCTGGAGTCCTTGGGAGTGATTATGCATCGAAATCGAACCAGGTGTGTAACCGTAAACCCAAAAAAAAAGAATCACCGAAAGCCAAAAAATATTTCTGTCAACGTCACACGGCTGTGTGGTAGGCCGTGTGCAAGGCTGTGAGCCACAACACAGCTGTGTGATCGACGACGCCAGGTCGTGCGCGAAGGACACAGTCGTGTGATACCTGGTAAGGTTGTGTGCGAGACAGGCTTGACCAATCCCGTGTAGGATTCTGGGCCAGGCCGTGTGATCCACACGGCCAAGGTTAATATGGGCCGAGTGGGCCACAAGGGCATGTGGGCCAACATGGGTAGGCCACATGGGCGTGTGGGCCCATTTTTTTGAAATGATCTGTAAGGTTGTACGGGTCGCCCAAGTCGACTATGAACCTACTGTAGGGTCAGTAAGCGTTACTTAGACCCCTATTTACGTGATCTGATTATATGATGTTTGACTAAGCATGATATCTATACTGAACTGAATGTATGATCGGTTATTTGCATGTTGCATGTTATAATTGGTATGTTGCATTGCATTGGGGAGGGTTAATGATACTGGAGGAAGTATCTGAAAGGCTAGTAAGCCTGTTTTTTGGCGGCTCCACTGCAATTATCTGATTATGTGCCGCATTTCGGTACAGCATGGTGTGTAGGGATGGGTGGGTTGATTTTATCCCCACATGGTGTGTAGGGTTGGTCGGAGATGGTGTGGAGAGGCTGGTGGGTAGGATTCTGATATTCTATTATATTCTACATGTTGTATCTGATGGGATGGGGCCCTAAATTGTATCTTATTCTGTATCTAAGTGGGGTAAGGTCCACACCGATTCTGTAAAGGGCTCAGACCTGAACTGTAAATATATGACTATTTCTCAATATTATGTTGTATGAATGTTTTTTATGGGGATTACACACTGAGTTTTTGAAAACTCATGTTTTCTCTGTTTAAGCTATTTAGGTAATCCCCAACATTAGATGGATTGGGGCAGCGGAGGACTCAACGGTGACCACTGCTTCTGCTTCACGATAGATTTACGGTTTTATACTTATTTATGATTTTGATTATATTTGGGAAAAGTTCTATGTAATTATGGTCATTACAGATATATTTTTTAAATTTGGTATTTGAAATGTTTTATTGTTTTTATTGCTAGAATTAGGAAAATGAATATTTTCAAAAGAAACAAATATTTTACCAAAACACCGCGATTACTCAAACTATTTTAAATGCTTCCATAAAGTATAAATGTTTTGGAAAACGGACAGCATTTCGAAAACGAGTGACACTATTTAGAACTAACACAGAATAATAAAAACTTTTAAAGGGGAAATGGTTTAAGCGTGGCTACGGATTCAAAATCACTATCATATGATATCACCAAATTCAGCCATAACATTTAGACCGAGTTTGGGGTGTTACGTCAGTGGTATCAGAGTTAGGTTGCAAAACTCTGCTGTGGATTTGGGTTATAAAGATTGGTTTTAAGAAAAAAAACTTAAGTGATTTAAAATATTTTTGGATTGAGATGTGGTACATCGAGTCTCCGACGCTGATCTTGTAAGTATTCTGAAATTCTGTTTAGATTTGTTTAAAAAAATACTAGCATGCTTGAAATAGTCAATAGGTAGTATACTGTATTGAAAACACTCTAGGTATTGTAAACTGGAAACTGTAGTGAGATTGAGACTCGCGATAACAAACTCTGAACTTCTAATACTGTTCAACATAAAATATCTATTAATAAATATTAGAACTGTAACTAATGCATGAAACTATTAATACATATAAACTCCAAATTTATGATGAACGCACGAGGTACTTGCAGATGGGGTACTAGAGGCCGTGGTAGAGGCCGTAGAGGTGCTCAAGCTGGATCCTCATCATCTGGAAATCTGCCTAATCTGGATACTAGTGAGACACCAATATCACCTGCGACAGAGACTGGGTTTAGAGATCGCATGGTTGGGGACGACGCAATGTTCCAGGCCATGCTGAGGATATTGGAGAGGGTCGCTGGGCCCAACACCGGATCTAGGGGCCGAGGGTCGGTTACGGAATGACTCCGGTCCAATAGGGCTGAGTTATTTAGGGATGTTAATAGAGTCGCCCCTAATGTGGTTGAATATTGGATGGAGGCCACGGAAAGAATTATGGGTGACCTGAATTTTACCGTTGAGCAAAAGCTTAAGGGGGCTGTTTCTCTACTTCGTGACGAAGCTTACCAGTGGTGGCTGACGGTTAAGGAGGGCACTCAGCCTGACCGATTGACTTGGGATTACTTTAAGACAGCTTTCCAGAGTAAGTATGTAGGAGCCAGCTATATTGACGCTAAGAGATGTGAGTTCCTTAATCTCACCTAGGGAGACTGTACAGTGGCTGAGTATGAGGTCGAGTTTCTGAGATTGAGTCGATATGCATGTGGCATGGTGACGACCGAATATGAGAGATGTGACCACTTTGAGGATGGCCTCAGGGAAGTTTGCGAGTTCTGATAGCTCCACAGAGGGAGTGTGAGTTTGCTACACTGGTTGAGAAGGTGAAGATCGCCAAAGAAGTTAAGCGCGCTAAGTGCCAAAACCGAGAGAGGGGAAATAATAAGAGGGAATCGTTGCCCTCGAGTTCTGTGATGAGGCCTGATCGCTGTAAATCAGAGTTTTAAAATTTATAAAAGAATGATCAAACATGGAAACTAACTCTGACAACGATTAAAGGCAAGTGTACCTATCAAACAGTATATAGCTTAGGCAAGACCGGATATTGAACCCAAAGGAACTAAAAGTACTAATTTTATTATTTAGCCTTAAAATTAGAGTGAAGTTGCTTTTGACGAAGACTAAACTAAGGACACAAAGACAAAAAGGACGAATAGGAAAATAACTTTGAAGGAAAGCCCAGTTGATTACGACGATACCCTTAGGAAGAATCCACCTAGACTTCACTTATTAGTTAACCCTAAATTATATGATTTCTTTTACTTAGCTTGATCTGTAAGACTCCCTAACCTATGTTAAACCCTCTCTCGAGGCGAATAACATCTAACTCTAGGTTAATTAGTGGAACTCTCGTTCGCTTATAATAACCCTCTAGGATAGCAGTAAATCGATCAATGGACTCCCATATTAGGTTTCACCCTAATTCGAAAAAATCTCGTAACCCTATCTCTAGGCGTTCGATCAACTCCGCTTAATTATGTTAGATCTACTCTTAGGCAGGGTCTATTCTTCCTCCACCTAAGCACATTAGATTTGGATTAAGCAACATAATTAAGAACAAACTAAGTAATTTATCATATAACTTAAAAATCAAATAAAAAGATTCATCTAGGTTTCATCCCCTTCAGGTATCTGAAGGGTTTAGTTCATAATATAAACAAAACATCGCAAGAGAAAAGATAAAACAAAACATAAGAAAATCCTAAAACTCCCTGAAAGAATTGAAGGAGAATTCTGTCGTCTTGAGTATAATTCCGGCTTCTTGGGATGGATCAACTAGCTATCTTCGTGTTTATTCCCTAACTCTGACCTTCTTGGCTTGGCTCCTTGGCTTAGCTTTGATGCCGGTTTTGGCTTCTGCCGAACTCCCCTTCAAGTTGCCCCATTGGGTGTTTATATAGACTTTGAGATGCTTTACTTGGCCCCTAAGTATCCTAATTTAAGTAGAATTCCTAATAGGGTGTTTGAATAGGCTTTGGAATGTGTTTCTTTGCCTCCAAGTATCCTTTCCCGAATGAAATTCCTTCTTCCATCGACAGGGACACGGCCATGGCACACGCCCGTGTGGTTCTTGGCTAGGCCGTGCTCGGACTTCTTTGATGAGGCACGGCCATGTAAATCGGGAGAAGGCCGTGTTCTAGTAATTTAATGAGGCACGGCTATGTGACTTGAAGTCCAGGCCGTGTCGATTTCGTGAATTGCCCATTTGGCCTGTTTTAAGCCGATTTTACATTCTTTTCATCCGTGGGTGCTTTCCTGAGTATAAGACATGAAAAGAAAGGATTAAGAGCACATTTTTTTATATAAATCGAGGCTTAAATTATCCAAAAGCATGCTAAATGTGGCCTTAGAATATGTTACTTTTGCGGTTTATCAAATACCTCCACACTTAAGCTTTTGCTTGTCCTCAAGCAAAATTCTCAACTTACAATTGAAACAAACTTTCCATGATCCATAATTTCTATCAACAATGCCTCATCATAATTCATAGATAATTTATACATAGATAATTCAATTCAAAGAGTCCTCAAGATTCAAACAATATAGGTCATATTTTTGTAGCACGAAAACATAGGTGTTTCCCTTCATCTAAATAATTACCTTTAATTCAAAATCTACAAGGATTGATATCCTCACAAAAGATTCACTCAAATCACTCAAAAAGTGTTTAAGGGTCAAAATTAAGCACTCATAAGTCAAACATGAAAAGTTAATCCCATAGGCTTGCCTAAAAATCAAATCTCCACCACTGTAAAATGAGATGATAAACAGATCAAAAGGTCTTTGTCAGGGTTGTAACGTGGCTTAGGTTAGGGGTATGGATAAAGGCCGAATTAGAAGGTTAGAATCGAGATTGACCTGATAAATTTCCTAACTAGAAAAAAATGAACTTAATCTTACATTAATTAAAAACTAATAATACGAGCTTTTTCCTTGAGAATTGAAATTTGAACATGCAAGCTCACTTAATCATAGAACTAATAATGAATATACTTTGTTTTTTTTTTAGAACAAACTATCATAATAATAAGAAAGAATTTTTACAACTGAAATATAGAACATAGTTAGGAAACTTGTTTAAAATCAAATCTCGACAAAAAAAGGTAGTTAAAAGAAATGGTGTTAACAAAAACAAAGGGTTTTTTTGGTTAAAATTAGTAGGTGAGTCAATAAAAAGGGTTGTTTGGCTTCAATGGGGTTCACTAGGGGTTAATTATGAAGGTAGGCTTTTTTAGTGGAGTAAGTGGGTTAAAACCTAAGTGCCTTTATCATCTCGGTATATCAAATCATAACTGTGGTCTTGACATGTATAATCAAGGCTAGTTCTAGAATAACAGTTCATAGTTGACACACTCATAATCAAGAAGTGAGCATGAAAAAGAATGTATGCTCTATAAGGCTCAAAATCTCACAAAAATTATGGGTGTTTTTGACATCAACCTTGTAAATTTCAAATTTCAAGATAACATTTAAGTTCCGGTTGACAATCTACAATTTTAATTTTTAAAAAATTAGACTTATCATGCTTGATTCCCTAGTATTCTTCAAATTTAATCATCAATGCACAATTAACTATGACTTAATCCAAAACATATCAATAAAAATCATAAATCAAAGGAAATTTCATTCTAATCATAATATGAGAAACTTACTTTTCGAACAAGGCATAATTCAGGGATTTTCAAATAATAATATAGTAAACCCCCCAACACTTAGGATGTGTATTGCCCTTAATGTACAAAGATAGATAATATAAAAATAATCATAAAATCATAAGATAAGGAGAGAAGTGAAACTTCCTGAATTTTGGATGAAGTCAATGAAAAAAATCTGGATAGGATTTGAGGTGAACGTGGGGAAGCGTCTCGAACCGTTTGAATTTGAATCCTCGAAGTAGCCGGTCTGGTTTTATTGTATCCTAAGCTAAATCTGAATATCATAAAGAATAAGAAGAAGAAAATAAAATAAAATAAAGTAAAGAAAGACAACTAGAAAAAGTGATAATGAGGTTTAAATAAAGATGTAGCCTGTGTTTTGGGATTTTGCATTTTGGGCGCGTTCAGGGTGTTCGGGCACAACCGTGGGTGTAGTGGCAAGCCCGTGTCCTTCTTCACACGGCCATTTACTACAGGCGTGCTCCTTCCGTGTTCGATAAGTCAGAGTGTTGGCATGGTTGGAAGGTCCGGCCATGTTTAGCCCGTGCTTAACAAGTCAGTAACCTTGCACGAGGTGTTGGCACGGGCGTGGATTATTATCGCCACCTGTGTTTGGGAAAAGAAATTTTTCTATGTCGTGCGCTCTCGCACCCATGGTGCATCCTCGGCTTACATCGGCCACGCGGCACGCCTGTGTGGTCGTCGTCGCGGCCTAGAAATCTGCTTCTTGGTTAGTTTATGGTTAGGTGCTAAAAGGAAAAGGAAAAGAAAAAAATAAATAAAAAATATAAAAATGGTGTTAGTGCTCGGGTTACCTTCTGAGAAGCGCTCGTTTATAGTCTTAAGCTAGACTTTACCTCTCATTCGTATGGTCATGGTGGTTTGAGGAGGTGAAAATCCTTTATCATGCGATCACTTCAGTTATGGATATATAGTTTAAGTCGAGTAATGTTTACCTCAAAAGCGTCGAATTTAGGATTGCTTACTCGACTGTGCCATATAGGAAGACATTAAGTACCTCAAAAGTTATTTCTTCGTTTGTCTTGAGGTCTGAATTGGTGATTCAAGGGTCTTCCTTATTCAACAATACCTGATCCTCTATTTTGATGTGATTTCTTGTTCCCATCAGCTCGTCTGGGGTTTCCGTCGGTTTCACTTCGTGTGGTTCCTGTTCCTCTTTGATTTGGGTTTCCTCTTTTTTTAGTTTGTCAACCCTAAGGCTTTGTTCCTTAGGTATTTCTTCTTTGTTGGCACGAGGTCTAAGATCTAGCTCAGCTAAGTGATTTCGTGATGCTTCCTGTAAAGAAGGTTGAACCAAATGATTATCAATAGAATTAACGTTCGTACCTTTATTACTCGATGTCCTAGCTGAGTCAAGAGCTTGAAGAGTGATTGTTTCTGTAACAGATCGAATTTGACCATAATCGGAACGGTGGTTTTGGGACCACGAATCTGAGTCTGAGAAATATTTTAATATTATATTTTGTGTTTATTATATGTGAATTGATGTGTGTGAAAGTTTCGTATGAAAATTTAATCGTTTATGTGTTTAATTTAGAAAAAAGGACTTACATAAAAGGTAAAAGTTGCAAACCAAAGTAAAATGCACTAAATTGAGTGTGGCTTTTTAACATGAGGTGTTAAAAGGGTAATTAACCCATTCTAAGAGTTAGTGGACGGCTAGAGTCCAATTTGCCATTATGTTATGTTTATAAATATCTTTAATTATAAGGTTAAATAGGTAAATTATTAAACACCATAATATATGTTAATTAAAAACATAAAATAAAAGTTTGTCTTCTTCATTTGGCTACCGAAATAAGAAAAGAAAAGCTTAAGTTAAAAGCTTGAACATTCGGCCATGGTGGAAGCTTGATTTAAAGGTTAGTTTGACTTCGGTTTTTGTTAATTTTGACATATTTAAGATCGTTGCTTCGAACTGTAACTTACCCATGTTGAAATTTTTGAATCTAAGCATGTTTGATATTCAGCCATTGATGTGTTCATGAGGTTTTTGATGTTTGATATTTTTAAATAAAAACTATGTTAAAGATTAGTATATTTTGTATTAGAAATTTTAGTGAATTTGAGTATTTTGGGCTAAATTGCAAAAATGAAATTTTGAGGGGACTAAAATGCAAAATAATGGACTTGTAGGGTCCTTGTGTCATTCGGTCCTTGAGTAGTATTGAGAAATTTTGTGTATTTTGTGTTTTATGCAAATAGAACTAAATCGTAAAAATGTGAAATAGTAGGGGTAAAATGGTAAATTGACTATTTATGTGCTTAGGGACTAAATTGAGATGAAATGTACTTGAATGAACTAAATTTTAATGTGTTTAGATCAAGAACAAAAAAAAACGGATTTGGATCGGGGAAAGACAAAGGTTCTCGAATTGTCGATTTGCACGGTCTATCGACAGTCGAGGTAAGTTCTTAAGTTAAAGTTCATTAAAAAGATAATTAAGAATGTGTGCAATCAAATTATTTAATTAATTTGAGTAAGAAATATGTGATAGCCGAATGTGTATGTCCCATATTGGAATGAATATGTTTTTAAATGCAATGTGAATTAGTATATTCGATATAACAGGTGAATTGGTTTTGTGAATATGAATTGATAGTGATGTATGTGTTAAGAAATGTGAGTTGATGGATTGAGTTGATAAACAGTTCGGGCTTTAAGCCTAGCAGGCCTAGTGCCGGTGACTTATATCAGGCTTTGTGCCTAGCAGGCCTTGTGCCGGTGTTGTATATCAGGCTTTGTGCCTAGCAGGCCTTGTGCCGGTGTTGTATATCAGGCTCTATGCCTAGCAGGCTTTGTACCGGTGTTACATATCGGGCTTTGCTGCCTAGCAGGCTTGATGCTGGTGACACATTTTAAATGGAGAAAACTTAAATTATTCAAGGTGAAACACAGTTAATGTATCGGCTAAACTCTCGGGTAAGCATAAGTCTCTTTTACATTTACCGAAAGTAAGGTAAGTTATGTTTAATACTACTTGAATTTGAATAATAAGATAGAAATGGTGTTATGTGCAATTGAGCTTATGATTGAAGTGTATGAGTAGTATGTGATTGAAGTTGAGTTTGAATATAATACTTTGGTAAATTCGATTATGAATAGAAATGTTTAAGGTGATAAGATTTTGAGTGGGATAACATAGACGACGTGAATGGTATATTTATATGATTTGAAGCAATGTGATTAATGTAATACATATACCTTGTATTTTGACAAGATACAAGTTTAAGGTAAGGAAGTGAACTTAATTAGGTTAATGAACTGTGGTATTCGATCTTATATGAATTTATGTATTGAAATGTTTATTTTCAATGTCAATGGTAACAATTAAAAATGTATAAGTGTTTGGATGTTGTATTACCATTAACTTAAGACTTACTAAGCTAGTGAGCTTACTCTGTATGTATTTGTCTTACTATTTTATAGATCGTTGATTCAGCTACGGGCTCAAGGGATCATCAAGAAAGTCGACTACACTATCACTTTCTTTGGTATTTAAGTTTACTTTTCGAATCAAAGGCATGTATAGGTTGAATTATGGCTTGAATGAATGATGTTTGGTTTTGTAATTGTATATATATATATAGCCTTGCGAATAAGGCTATTTCTTTTGGTTAAGCATCATTTGTATGTTTGATATAATGGTTTGTTCAATCTTTGTTATAAGATGCGTGCATATTATGCTTGGAAGATAAATGTGGCTATGGTAAAATGAGCGTAGCTTAAAGACATTGCAAGTGTATGTGGTTATGTGGAAATAATCATTTATGTGTAATATATATGTATAGGTATGCATATTATGCCGTGTGGATTTCTCTACTTAGATTATTATGTACCGCTTGTGAATTAGCATTATGACCATATTCGGTTGTACTATTATTATGTTCTAATTTCACATATGTGAATAGATTTTAATAGAGTATTATGGGTATATATATGTTTGGATATGCATGTGTGCATAAATTATGAAATTATATGCTGATATTCGACTAATGAATTAGATGTTTTGACACGTATTTTATATATAGATATATATATTTATAGCGAATGATAGATGCATGGAAATATTTTTAAAATGTTTGAATATCGTAGATTCGATGGCCAGATGGTTCAGATTCTAGAAGTATGAAACATGTATATTTTGGTATTGGTATTTGTAAGTCTTAATTAGCATGTAATGAGAGTATGGATTATGCATGAGCTATTTGTTGACTATTGAGAATCAAATATGCGTACTTGGTTTAATAAAGAAATGAATCATGAATACGTATAAGATTGAAGTGTTAAAGATTTATAACCTATTTTATAAATGGTGATGAATGACTGTGATGAACTGAGTCTTGTTCGGTAATGCCTCATAACCCAAATCCGGCGACGGATACGGGTTAGGGGTGTTACAGTTTCTTTGTCTACACGAAGTGTGAGTTCACCGAGTTCTTCCTCTGTGTGGTTCTTCTTTATTGCATTGGTATATGGTGCACGAGCTTGGTATTCTTTATCACTTGATGTTCTGGCCGAGTCAAGAGCTTTAAGAGTGATTATCTCGTCGCCTACGCGAAATATGAGTTCACCTGTATAGATATCAATTTTAGCTCTGGCAGTTGCTAAAAAGGGTCTTCCTAAAATTAAAGGAATATTATTGTCCTCATCCATGTCTAAAACGACAAAGTCTACTGGAATATGAATTTATCAATTTTGATTAGAACATTTCTATTATACCCCTAAGAATTCTGATAGTTTTATCAGTTAATTGAACGCTCATCCTAGTTTGTTTGGGTTTCCCTAGACCTAGTTGTTTAAACAGTTTATAAGGCATAACATTTATGTTTGCCCCGAAATCGGTTAACGCATTTTCTATAGATAAACTACCAATTATGCATGGAACTGTAAAACTTCCTGAATCTTTTAATTTCTATGATAGTCTATTTTGTAGGATTGCCGAGCACTTTGCGTTGAGTTCCACATGTGTTTCCTCGTCTATCCTTTGCTTTTTCGTTAACAACTCCCTTAAAAATTTTCTAGAGTCTAGGTTCTGCGAAAGAGCTTCAAGAAGAGGTAAGTTGATATGTAATTTCTTTAAAAGTTTAAGAAACTTACCGAACTGTTCCTCTGTATCGTCTCTCTTTAATGCTTCGGGGTAAGGAATGCGAGGTTGGTATTCTTTGATTACCGGTTTTGGCTTTTCTTGTGTCACCTCTACCTTACCTTCGTCTACCTTGTCTTCTTGTTTTGAGATGGGTTTATTTATCTCTGCATTTTCCTGAGCTGCTATGGCTTGAATTTGCTCTTTTGGATTAATTCAGTGTTACTTGGTAGACGTCCTTGCGGTCATTCGGACATTAACTTTGCAAGTTGTTCGACTGCCTTAGTGATTTCCTTTACTGACTTAGTAACTTCTTCTAATTGGTTCTTGTTCTCTTCAACCGGTGTCGTTGACTTTTAAATGTTTTCTCAGTGTCTTGGAGAGGGGGTATCGGTGGTTGCCATGAATTTTGTCAGCATCTCTTCAATGTTCGACTCCTCTTCTTGTTGGTGAGGTGGTTGTTGAAAATCTGGATAAAGTTCCTGTCTTTGGCTACTTTGATCATTCCACAAGAAATTGGGATGGTACCTTCAACCTACATTATAAGTGTCATTATAAAAATTATTTTGAGGTCTAGAGTAGTTACCTATATAGTGGACTTGTTCGTTCTCCATGCCATATCCGTAGGATGGGTACTCAGGATTCGCCACGCCTCCTACATTCGAGTCATATTGCATTACTGGGTGTACCTGCGAGCGACTACACAAACCATCGATCTTTTTATTCATCATCTCTAGCTGGGTAGATAACCTGGTTAACACGTCGTGGTCGAAGGCACTGGCTGCTTTAGTAGGAATTGTCCTCATGACTTGCCATTGATAATTATCAAGTGCCACCTTCTCTATAGACTAAAATTATCTGCCAAAAGCAAAATAGAGGAAAAATTAGCAAAGTAAAAAAAAAATAATAATGAAAATAAATTGCAATAAAAAAATGGCTAAAGTAATAAAAATAGAGCTTTCTTAATATTTTATTTCCCCGGTAACGACGCTAAAAACTTGATCGCTATAAATCAGAGTTTTAAAATTTATAAAAGAATGATTAAACCTGGAAACTAACTCTGACAACGATTAAAGGCAAGTGTACCTATCGAACAGTAGTTAGCTTAGGCAAGACCGGATATCCAACCCAAAGGAACTAAAAGTACTAATACTAACTTTCTTTTTATTATTTAGCCTTAAAATTAGAGTGAAGTTGCTTTTGACGAAAACTAAACTAAGGACACCAAGACAAAAAGGATGAATAGGAAAATAACTTTGAAGGAAAGCTCAGTTGATTACGGCGATACCCTAAGGAAGAATCCACCTAGATTTCACTTATGAATTAACCTTAAATTATATGATTTCTTTTACTTAGCTTGATCCGTAAGACTCCCTAACCTATGTTAAACCCTCTCTCGAGGCGAATAACGTCTAACCCTAGGTTAATTAGTGGAACTCTGGCTCACTTATAATAACCCCCTAGGATAGCAGTAAATCGATCAATGGACTCCCATATTAGGTTTCACCCTAATCCGGTAAAATCTCGTAACCCTATCTCTAGGTGTTCGATCAACTCCGCTTAATTATGTTAGATCTACTCTTAGGCAGGGTCTATTCCTCCTCCACCTAAGCATATTAGATTTGGATTAAGTAACATAATTAAGAACAAACTAAGTAATTTATCATATAACTTAAAAATCAAATAAAAAGATTCATCTAGGTTTCATCCCCTTCAGGTATCTGAAGGGTTTAGTTCAGAATGAATAAACAAAACATAGCAAGAGAAAAGATAAAACAAAACATAAGAAAATCCTAAAACTCCCTGACGGAATTGAATGAGAATTTTGCCATCTTGAGTATAATTCTGGCTTCTTGGGATGGATCAACTGGCTATCTTCGCGTTTATTCCCTAACTCTGACTTTCTCGGCTTGGCTCCTTGGCCTAGCTTTGATGCTGGTTTCAGCTTCTGCCGAACTCCCCTTCAAGTTGCTCCCTTGGGTGTTTATATAGACTTTGAGATGCCTTACTTGGCCCCTAAGTATCCTAATTTAAGTAGAATTCCTAATAGGGTGTTTAAATAGGCTTTGGAATGTGTTTCTTTGCCTTCAAGTATCCTTTCCCGAATGAAATTGCTTCTTCCATCGATAGGGACACGGTTATGGCACACGTTCGTGTGGATCGTGGCCAAGCTGTGCTCGGATTTCTTTAATGAGGCACGACCGTGTAAATCGAGAGAAGGCCATGCTCTAGTAATTTAATGAGGCACGGCCGTGTGGCTTGAAGTCCAGGCCGTGTTGATTTCGTTAATTGGTCTATTTGGCCCATTTTAAGCCGATTTTACGTTCTTTTCATCCGTGGGTGCTTTCCTGAGTATAAGATATGAAAAGAAAGGATTAAGAGCACTTTTTTACATAAATCGAAGGTTAAATTATCCAAAATCATGCTAAATGTGGCCCAAAAATATGTTACTTTTGCGGTTTATCAAGGCCTATGAAAAAGGCCAGATCTGATGGGCCAATGAGAGTTGGGCCTCCTGTTGCACCTATTGGGGTGGCGCTTTGCAGGCACTATGGTGTTCGGGATTGTACATTGAGAATTGATCAGATGGAAGCTCCAGTTACAGGTGCTACGCAGGCACCGAGAGTAGTTCAGCAACCACCTAGGGGCCGAGGTTAGGCCAGGGGTGGTAACGGCATGGGCCGAGGATAGAGAGCACTGGGTAGAGGTGTTGTACTACTGAGGCGAGACAACTCGCACTGGTTTATGCTGTCCGTCGCTGTGAGGACCGAGATGCTCCAGACATTATCACAGGTACGTTTTTCATTTATAATGTACCGTATTTGGCATTGATAGGCATAGGCTCTACACACTCCTACGTAGCCAGTAATGTGTCTGAAACCTTGGGGATTTCGGTTGAGAGTACTTCTAGTGAGTTAACTATTGTGAGTCCGTTGGGGCATTCTATTCGAGTGAGTAAATTGTTTAGAGACGTCCCATTAGAGGTTCAAGGGATGATATTCCTAGCTGATCTGATGGAGCTTTCATTTGGGGAGTTTGATTTGATTCTAGGAATAGGCTAGCTGGTTAAGCACTGGGTAAGTTTGGATTGTGCGACAAAAAAGGTTGTTTTGAAGACCGAGCAGGACATCGAGGTAGTTGTGATTGGGGAGTAAAGAGACTATCTGACTAATGTGATTTCTGGTTGGTGCCAGAAAAGTTAGTGAGAAAAGGGTATGAGGCATTCTTGGCCTACATCAGTGTTTCTGACTCTGGGGACTCTTTGGTTAAGGACATCAGAACCGTGAAGGACTTTTCGGATGTTTTTCCTGAGGAACTACCGGGTCTTCCTCCAAGCCGAGAAGTAGAATTTAGGATTAAGCTCATCCTGGGTACCGCTTCGGTGCGCCTTACCGAATGGCACCGATGGAGCTTACAGAGTTTAAGGTTCAAATTCAAGAACTGTTAGATCGCGGATTCATCCGTTCCAGTGTGTCTCCGTGGGGAGCACCAGTGTTGTTTGTAAAGAAGAAAGATGGAACAATGAGGATGTGCATTGACTACCTGCAGCTGAACAAGCTAACAATCAAGAATAAGCACCCACTTTCAAGGATAGATGATCTATTCATCCAGTTCAGAGGGGCTTCTGTGTTCTCCAAGATTGATCTACGTTCAGAATATCATCAATTGAGGATAAAGGAGGCCGATGTGTATAAGACGACATTTAGGACTCGTTATGGACATTACGAGTTCCTGTTATGCCTTTTGGGTTGACCAATGCACCAGCGACATTTATGGATTTGATGAACCGTGTGTTTCGGCCTTATCTGGATCGATTTTTGGTGGTATTCATCGATGATATCCTAGTGTATTCCAAGACTAAGGACGAGCACGATGAGCATCTCAGAGTGGTACTACAGACTCTGCGTGAGAAACAGTTGTATGCGAAGTTTAGTAAGTGTGAGTTCTGGCTCCGGGAAGTAACCTTTTCGGGACATGTGGTTTGTACGGATGGGATTCGTGTTGATCATTGTAAGATTGAGGCTGTGTTAGATTGGAAATAGCCGAAGAATGTGTACAAAATCCACAGCTTTCTGGGGCTCGCGGGTTATTATGGATGCTTCGTAGAAGGGTTCTCCTTGATCGCAGCACTGTTAACCAAGCTTCTGTGCAAGGAAGTTCCCTTTTTCTAGACTGATAAGCAACAAGAAAGCTTTGAGAAGCTCAAATCTGTTCTGACTCAAGCTCCTGTTCTGATACATCCTGAGCCTAGTAGAGACTTCGTGGTATACAATGATGCGTCGCATGTGGGTTTGGGTTGCGTTCTGATGCAGGATGGTAAAGTGGTAGCTTATGCGTCTCGTCAGCTCAAGGCGTATGAGGCTAACTATCCGACGCATGATTTGGAACTAGCTATTGTAGTCTTCGCTTTAAATATTTGGAGGCACTACCTGTATGGTGAGAAGTGTACTATATACACTGACCATAAAAACCTCAAATATCTCCTCACTTAGAAGGAGTTAAACCTTAGGCAGCGTAGATGGGTTGAACTGCTTAAGGAGTATGACTGCACCATTGAGTACCATCCTGGTAAGGCCAATGTAGTAGTAGATGCTTTGAGCCATAAGGCTATGACCGTTCTGAGAGCAATGTTCACTCGACTCAGTTTATTAGCCGATGGGAGTCTGTTAGCAGAACTTCAGGTTAAGCCTACATGGATTAACCAGATTAAAGGGGGATAATTCTCTTGAGTTGCGCTACCATCAGGTTGAGACTGGTGATGCTACTGATTTTGGTATTAACAGTGATGGAGTCCTTTGTTTCTGTGGTCGAATTTATGTACCGAGTGATGAGGAGTTACGATAGTCGATTCTGAGGGAGGCCTATAGTAGTCCTTATGCTATGCATCCCAGTGAGAACAAGATGTAACGAGGTCTTTGAGAGTTGTACTGGTGGCCAGGGTTGAAGCGTGAGGTTCCTGACATCGTTGCTTACTGTTTGACTTGTCAGTATGTTAAGGCTGAGCATCAGTTGCCCTCGGAGTTGCTACAACCGATAAGGATACCGATGTGGAAATGAGAATGAGTAACGATAGACTTCGTTAGTGGGTTGCCTTTAACACCCACTAAGAAGGATTCTGTTTGGGTCATCGTGGATCGATTAACTAAGTCTGCTCACTTCATTCCGGTTAGGACAAACTTTTCTCTCTAGAAATTGGCTAAACTATATAAATTTGAAATAGTGAGACTACATGGGGTTCCTATCTCGATCATCTCTGATAGGGATCCTCGCTTCATGTCTCGATTCTGGAAGAAATTATATGAGGCTCTGGGTTCAAGGTTAGACTTCAGTATTACTTTCCATCCTCAGATAGATAGTCAGTCGGAGAGGGTGATTCAAGTACTGGAGGATATTTTGAGGAGCTGTGTTATAGATTTCTGAGGCAGTTGGGAGGAGTATTTGCCATTGGCAGAGTTTGCCTACAACAAAATCTATCAATCCAGCATTCGGATGGCACTTTACAAGGCCCTGTATGGTCGTAAGTGTCGCACTCTCTTATGTTGGACTGAGTTGGGTGAGCGACATGTTCTGGGTCCGGAATTGATTTCTGAAACTGAAGATAAGGTCTGATTGATTCGAGATCAAATGAAAGCGGCATTTGATAGGTAGAAGTCTATGCCAATCTGAAGAGGAAAGATATTGAGTATTCTGTGGAGGATTTAGTCCTTCTCAAAGTCTCACCATAGAAAAAGGTCTTGACGTTCGGTCATAAAGGTAAGCTGAGCCCTCTGTTTATTGGGTCGTACCGTATTCTAAAACGAATGGGGCCAGTCGCATATAAGTTGGAGCTACCTCCGGAGTTGGATCACATTCATGATGTTTTCTACGTTCTGATGTTGAGACGCTACCGCTCTGATCCCATGCATATTGTTCTGGTGGAGCACATTGAGGTTAGACCAGATTTGATGTTTGAGGAGGAGCCGGTCCAGATTCTGGATCGCGATATTAAATTTCTGCGAAGGAAATCTCTCCCCTTAGTGAAAGTGCTGTGGCGGAATCATAGCACTGAGGAGGCCACTTGGGAGCTAGAGGATTCGATGCGTCAATAGTATCCTCACCTTTTCTGATCAAGTAAAATTTTGATGACAAAATTTTCTTTTAGGGGTGTAGAGTTGTAACGCCCCAAATTTCTTTAATTCCAGCTTATGTGATTTTGGAGCACAAAATTATCTGTATGTGTTTCTAAAATTAATTGTCACAAATATCTGTCTGCTTTAGTGGTTAAGGGTTCTGGGAGTGTCTGAGAAGTCTTGGGTTCAAGTCTTGACTTAGGCAAAATTTTTGTTTTTATATGAATAACCCCTATCTCTAGCCAGTAGGCTTATAAGGATAAGTGTGTTTAAATATAACAGAATGGGCCTACTGATCTAGTGGTTAAGTGGAGTGTTAGCATATTGGAGGTCTGGTGTTCGATTCTCTACAATGGCAAGTAGTGTTTTTTTGCTCTAGGTTCGGCTAGAGTTTTGCTATTAGTAGACTCCGAGTAGTGGGTAGTTAGTAGAATTTGATGGAGAAAATTAAGGGTTTTGATATAGTGGGGATTTGGTGAAACACTTGGGGTACCAAAATTCTCTCCAGAGAAAGAAAAACTGATGTATTCTCTTCCACCTTTTCTTCTATTTTTTTTCCTGTAGCCGTAATTCCCCATTGCTGCCCTTTTTTTTCCCACACCATTTCCTTGTTCTCCAAACTTGATTTTTTGGCATCTTTCCCGTTGTCATTTCACGTTTTTGCTTTTCGTGTGTTATTTGATAAGTGATAAGTGAGTTCTTTTCGATTTATTTAATGAATATTCGGTTGATGAGAGTCACTTTTTGTTTAGGCGCAATTTAAGGGGCTGGTAGATCCCAATTGACGCTGTGGTTATACGAAATCAGGGTTGCTTAAACGAGGTAAGGTTGGCGTTGGTTTTTGAGAATTGTCTGTTTGTAGCAATTCGAATTAAGTGACTGAAATTGGGCTTTCTATTGTCGAACATAGGTTCTGGAGTGCTCGGAGTGATTATTCATCAGAATTGAACCCAAAAACAAAAAAAAAATGAGAATCAACGAAAGCCAAAAGACATTTCTGTCAATGTCACACGACCGTGTGGTAGACCGTGTGCAAGGCTGTGAGCTACAACACGACAGTGTGATGGTTGGGTGAGGCCGTGTGCGAGACACGGGCTCGACCAATTAGGCCGTAAGAGCCATACGGGTGTGTGGGCCCACATGGGTAAACCACACGGGCGTGTGGGATTCTGGGCTAGGCCGTGTGATCCACACAGCCAAGGTCAATTTGGGCTGAGTGGGCCGTACGGGCATGTAGACGCACACAGGAAGGCCACATGGGCGTGTGATCCTATTTTTTCTGAAATGATCTGTAAGGTTGCATGGGTCGCCAAGTCAACTGTGGACCTACTGTAGGGTCGGTAAGCGTTACTTAGACCTCTATTTACGTGATTTGATTATATGGTGTCTGACTGAGCATGATATCTATACTGAATTGAAAGTATGATCGGTTATTTGCATGTTGCATGTCATAATTGGTATGTTGCATTGCATCAGGGAGGGTTAATGATATTGGAGGAAGTATTTGAAAGGCTAGTAAGCCTATTGTCTGGTGGCTCAACTGCAATTATCTGATTATGTGCCGCATTTTGGTACAGCATGGTGTGTAGGTATAGGTGGGTTGATTTTATTCCCACATGGTGTGTAGGGTTGGTCAGAGATGGTGTGTAGAGGCTAGTGGGTTGGATTCTAATATTCTGTTCTGTTCTGCATGTTATATCTGATGGGCCGGGGCCCTAAATTATATCTTATTCTTTATTTGAGTGGGATAAGGTCCACACCGATTCTGTAATGGGTTCAGACCCGAACTGTAAATATATGACTATTTTATGATATTATGCTGTGTGAATGTTTTCTGTGGGGATTACACACTGAGTTTGCAAAAACTCATCTTTTCTCTGTTTAATCTGTTCAGGTAATCCCCAACATTAGACGGATTGGTGCAGTGGAGGACTCGGCGGTGACCACTGCTTCTGTTTCACGATAGATTCACGGTTTTATACTTATTTATGGTTTTGATTATATTTGGGAAAAGTTTTATGTAATTATGGTCATTACGGATTTTTTTTGAAAACATTGGTATTTGAAATGTTTTAAGGTTTTTATTGCTAGAAATAGGAAAACGAGGGTTTTCAAAAGAAACAAATGTTTTACCAAAATACCAAGATTACGCAAACTATTTTAAATGCTTCCGCAAAGTATAAATGTTTTGGAAAATGGACAACGTTTCAGAAACACTATTTAGAACTAACATAGAATAATGAAAAACTTTTAAAGGGGAAATGGTTTAAGCGTGGCTACGGATTCAAAAGCACTATCATGTGATATCACCAAATTCAGCCATAACGTCTAGGTCGGGTTTGGGGTGTTACACAATCAATCAAACATGTTAGTCACCATATCAATCAAGAAAACATAAATGAGCTCATCATGCAATAATATTTCAAGTAATTATCATTTCATCTCATAATTCTCATGCCATGTTAAGAGTCTTATGTCTGTTGAATCATTGGAATTCCGATGGATGCTCAAGTAGTAGACTCAAGGTGTACGATTAAATAATTAGTCAATTCCTTATTCAAGGGTACCTATTGGAGAACTTAACCAAGGTACACACTCTCGAGCCACATACCGTATAACAAGATTACCAGTCCAGGCTAAATCCTTTATATAACATATGCTCAGAAGAGCTCAATTAGTATTACCTGTCCAGGCAAAACACTAACCGTAACATATATTCGAGAGGTATTATGCCAGGATTACCCATCCAGGAAAAATCCTTTCTATAACAAGGTTAATAGGATTACCCGTCTGAGCTAAATCTCGTCTGCAACAAATGCAGGACCTCATTCGTTTCGGGAAAGCGCATATAATCATCGGAACTTAATATTCAATCGGGACTTAACCCTTTTTCACCATTTCAAGCATGTATTAAATTTCTCATTATAGCATTCAAGAAATATACATCAATATAAGCCACATTCCATACAAACACAACATTCAATTAAACATATTTACATGCCCGATTAAGTTACACGAACTTACCTCGACACTTGTTCGCAAAAGTAATCTACTAATCTAAAACCTTTTCCTTTCCTCGATCTAACCTCGAATTTGAGTTGTTCGGATCTATATAAATAACTTTAATCGTCAATTTCACACATTTCATACTCATTTGGATTCAATTTACGTCCTAGGAAAAATTACCATTTTGCCCCTAACTTTTCCATAAATTCCAATTTCGTCCCTAGGCTTGGAAAATAAAATTTGAGCAATTTACTCCCTATTCCAAGCCTAACCAAAATCCTATTACAAAATTTACAGCACATGTATTCATAAAAATTCAGGATTTTTCAATAAATTTCACAATTTTACATTTTAGTCCCTAAATCATGTTTTCATCAAAAAATCACTTTGTAGAAGTTGTTTATCTATCAACAACCTTTAATTTTCTACCATAAATTTCTAATTTTTAGCATATTCATCCATGACCCAAATACCATACCTTGATAACTTTTTAAATTAATCCCCCAAATAGATAGATTGGACTATCCTGATTTCAAAAATATCAAAATTACTAAAAACGGGGCAAGGAAACTTACCCAATTAAGCCTTGAAAATTTCTTCTCTCTCTCCTAAGGTTTCCATATAATTTTGGGGTTGAAGATGAAAAAATAATAAGATGATTTATCATCTTTTTAATTAACTAATTATTTCAATTTCCAATTTAATCCCTACTCTTTTCTATTTTTTCCATGGATGAGTCAACAAAAATTAACATACTTTTATTTAATGGTCTAGTTACCATATAAGGACATCCAGTTTTGAATTCCATAGCTATTTAATCCTTATAGCTACTAGAATTCAACTTTTGCATTTTATGCGATTTAGTCCTTCTCATAATTAAACACTTAATCGATAAAATTTTGGTATTAAAATTTTCACACGACATGTCTATCATAATACGGACCATATAATTAAAAAAAATAAACCTTATTTGAAATTGGATTTGTGGTCCCGAAACCACTTGATAAACCGTAAAAGTAACATATTTTAATCCCACATTTAGTATGCTTTTGGATGATTGATCCCTCGATTTATGTAAAAAGGTGCTATTAATCCTTTCTTTTCATGTCTTATACCCAGGAAAGCACCCAAGGATGAAAAGAACACAAAACGGACCCAAAACGGAGTAAATGGGCCATATCACGAAATTGACACGGCTGGCCTAGAGACCACACGGCCATGCCACATGTAACATCCTAGATTAGGGGTTATGCATTTAGTGCATAATTCAAGTGTTAGCATGCTTTAGTGTATGCTGGGATGTATTTGTAGGGGTTCCTAAAATTCTAGGATGGAAGAGAAAGCTTTGGAAAATTAGTGGATTTTAAGTTAAAAAGGGGAGCTAGGCTGAAGAGGCCTTAAGAAAAGTTTTGGGGAGTTTAGGACACAAGGAATCATGTGGCAAATTGGCAAGGGATGCTACCTTAAGGGCTTGGAAGGTTGCGTCACATGGAGTGCCAAGGGGAGGAGGTTCGAGCTGCAGAAATTACACTTGGGAGCTTTTGTTTTTGCGTTAAAAAGGGGAACTGGGCTAAGGAGGCTTTAAGGGGAATTCGTGAGGGACTTATGCCATAAGAATCACCTTGGTAAAGTGGCTGCAAGGCGCCACTTAAGGCTTGGGCAAGTGACCCCTCAAGCAATGGGTAGAGGGCCCAGGTTAGAGTTGCGAAGAAAGCAAGTGGGAGCCTTTATTTTTGCATCAAGAAGGAGCATGGCTAAGAAGGTCTTAAAAGGAATTCTGGGTGAAGCATGTCACAAAAAGCGCCTGGGTAAAGTGGCTTGGATGCTTGCTGGAAAGGGAGCTTCAGGAGGGCTCAAGTTAGCGTGTTTTTATTTTTCCAAGTTGGCGCTAAGGGAGAAGAAGGCCTTAAAAAGAATTGTTGGGGGTTTATGACACAAAGGAGCTAGCAGCGAAGTGGCTGGTAGCGTGTGGTGACTCCAGTAGGTCCCATGTTCGAAACTTGGGGGCAGCAAATGGGTGTTTTATTTTATTTTGCATGTGACATCAAGAGAAGGGGAAGGAGTTGGACGGCACATGGGTTTCCAAAAGGTAAGGATAAAGCTTGTTTTTTTATTTTAATTTTCGGCTGGAAGGAAAGGATAAAGATTTGTTTAATTCAAATTATTTTTAAATGATAGGATAAGAGATAAAGGTTGGACTATTCCTTATTTATTAGGTTGGACTATTCCTTATTTATTTTGTTAGTGTGGATAATTGTAGATTAAATTCAATTTAATTTGAATGGGTGTTGAAGAGATAAAGTAGGATAATTGTAGATTAAATTCAATTTAATTTAAATTGGGATATGATAATGAGTTGACGTGGTGGCCAAGTTTGGGGCTTTTTTTGGGTAAGCAAATTCGGCCATGAAGAGGAGATAGGGCCAAAACTATTTAAAGGGGTTATAAGTGTTTTTCGGGTTCTTTTTCTTCCTTTTAGTGTGTGCCGAAATTCGTCTACATACTCTTCTTCATCTTTATTTTCTTTCAACCCCAATTTTACACCTTTGCTTGAATGGTCGAATGACCCTTTATCATTTAAGACCTTAGCCGAATGTTTCATCTCCATTGAGAGCCATTGCCGAAATCTCTTAGCCACTTTTATACCTCTTTTCTTCCATCTGCATCTACTTTTAAGAGATAACCGAATATTGAATCAATTTTTTAAAGGCTTAGCCGAATCTTCAGTGGCCATATTCTCTCTTCTCTGTCGCAAGTTTTAGAAGTCGAAGGTGCTATTGGTTGTGAGTTGCTCCAACCGATTCTTTACAGTAAGTAAGAGTTCTCTCCTAATCGTTTCTTCTATTTCTTTTAAGTGTGCCGGATCCAGGATTAAGCCTTGGTTTAGGGATGGCCGAATATGCCTGTGCCATGATATGTGTTTCTTTTAAAGGTAGCCAACGTTAAGGAGCAGTAGGGAGTCTTTCGGGATCTGATCCGTCAAGGTAAGTGACATATGGTATTCGGCCAAGGGCCATGTTATTGGATTTAAGAATAAGCCGGAAGTAACATATGGCTTAAAGGGATTTCGGCAGTCTACAGGAGCAAGTGGTGGTTTCGGGATTCAGGGCCGCATCGACAGGGACAAAGGAGAAGTCTCGGGTTTCGAGTTCATTTTGGTAAGGCTAACTTAGTGAGTTGAGATCTACTCCGTATTCGTTCAATAGCCAAAGGCTAATTATTTGTAGGTACCAGTGGGTGGCCGATTGCAAAGGGAACTCAAAGTGTGATTCGGGATTTGGTAATAGACCAAATCAGTATTTAGGGAGAAGGAAGAACCACGTTTCGAGATCGTGTTAGATTCGAGTAGTTTAGGATTTCGCTAATAGGCAGGTGTGTGATTAACCCACCGTTTTCCGGGTTTTTGCTATATTTGCATGTGTGATTTATGTGCTAACTTGATGCGCATGGCGATTATGTGTGGTGATTACCCTGAAAAGGGGTATAACGATATTCAGGTTAGTATTATCTGTTGATAAAAATGTGAAAGTGCCAATGTGAATGTGATAATGCCTATAAAAATGTGATTGTCTGCCTTAATAACATGTGCATGCTTTTATTATTATGCCACTATTACATGCTGCATGTGCATGGGTGGGATATGGATATGAAGGAAGGAAAGGGTGTACATTATGTACGTGGTCTGATGTTAGCCTTGTGCTACGTTGGCGCTTGATGTTAGCTGTGTGCTTCATCAAGGGAGGTGTTGGCTAGGTGCCACATCTCGGCGGATGATAGCTGTGTGCATCACCGTAGATAGAGGATGACCTCGAGTCACCTCGTGGATACAGATATGTGGGGTCACTTAGGTGATCGGTGGCTTAGCCATGGCCTTGAGCAGCAGGTCTGCCAAGGTAAGATATGTGGGATCACTTAGGTGATCGGTGGATTAGCCACGGCCTTGAGCAACGAGTCTGCTAAGGTAGGTGTAACGGATGGACCCTAGGTTGGGTTGGGTGCACTTTGCATATTGTATCTGATAAGAGTATTTGATGTGAAAATGGGCCAAGCCCAGTATATGAATGTGGATCAGTGTGGAAATGGGCTAAGCCCGATATGTGGAAATTATGTGATTAATTACCCTGTTACCTGATAAGTGATATGAATATGGGCCAAGCCCAGAATGTGGTAATTTGTGAATATGACATCTTGTTATCTGATATATGGGCTAATATGTGGTTAACATGTGGGTGGAATTCAGTGGATTAATTACACACTGAGTATGTATGACTCACCCAATTTTTATTAAACATCGCAGATGATTCGTGGTGATCAGACCGGGTTGGAGTGGATACGAGGTGGCCCATGCAGAAGACGTTATATTTATTTAAATCAGTTTATTATTAAGTACTTTTGTTTATTTATTTATTGTAATAATGCCCAGTTAAAGTATTTAAGTATATTTATTAAGTATCTTTATTATTTACTTTTAAAATGGAATGATAACTGAGTTATGATTTGGAAATGAGTTATTTTCAGCAACTTACATTTTGAAATATCTATTAAAGTTTTAAATCCGGGAATTTATAACAACAAATTTTTACTTAGCATTTTAAATATAAAATGTTGTTCTAAAGACAATAAATTTTTATGTTTTTACCTTAAGTTAAAATATTTTTCGAACGGTTTCCGCAGTGACATACCAGATCTGGTCAGGGCTCGTGGGCCGAGTTTGGGGTGTTACACCACACCAATCATCTAGAACATGGCCTTCTCCCGATTCACATGGCCGTGCCTCATTCAAGAAGTCCTAGCACGGCCTGACCACGATCCACACGGGTGTGTGCCATGGCCGTGTCCCTATCACTGGAAAGAGCAATTTCACTCAGATTTTGGTACTTAGGGAGAAAGAAACGTATTTCAAGAGCCTATATATACCCCCTAAGTATCACCTTTGAAAGGGGCGTCGACCTAGGCCAAGGAGCCAAGCCGAAAAGGTCAGAATTGTGGGAATCACTCGAAGTTAGCCAGTTGATCTATCCTAAGAAGCCGAAATTATACTCAAGACGGCGGATTTCTCCTTCAATTCCCTCAGGGAGTTTTAGGGATTTCTTATGTTCTGTTTTATCTTTTCTCTTGAGATGTTTTCTTTATTTGTTATGAACTAAACCCTTCAGATACCTAAAGGGGATGAAATCTATGATGAATCTTGTTATTATTTTCTGAATTATATGATAAATACTTAGTTTGTTCTTAATTATGCATGCTTAATCCAAATTTGATGTGCTTAGGTGGAGGAGGAATAGACCCTGCCTAAGAGTAGATCTAGCATAGTTAAGCGGGGTTGATCGCACGCCTAGAGATAGGGTGATGAGATTTTGCCGGATTAGGGTGAAACCTAATATGGGAGTCCATAGATCGATTTACTGCTATTCTAAGGGGTTATTATAAGAGAGCGAGAGTTCCACTAATTAACCTAGGGTTAGACGTTATTCGCCTCGAGAGAGGGTTTAATATACGTTAGGGAGTCTTACAGATCAAACTAAGTAAATAAATCATATAGTTCAGGGTTTAATAACGAGTGAAGTCTAGGTGGATTCTTCCTGAGGGTATCGTCTTGATCAACTGAGGTTTTCCTAAAGTTACTTTCCCAATTCGTTCTTTTTGTCTTTGTGTCTTTAGCTTAGCAGTCGTTAAATTTAGATTTAATAACAACTTCATTTATTTTAGGCTAAATAATAAAAAGAAAGTTAGTATTAGTACTTTTAGTTCCTTTGGGTTTGATAATCCGGTCTTGCCTTAGCTATACTACTGTTCGATAGGTACACTTGCCTTTAATCGTTGTCAGAGTTAGTTTCTAGGTTCGATCATTCTTTTATAAATTTTAAAGCTCTGATTTCAGCGATCAAGTTTTTGGCGCCGTTGCCGGGGAACTAAAATATTAAGGAAACTCTATTTTTATTACTTTAGCCATTATTTTTTATTTTTCGCAATTTATTTTTGTTTTTAGTTTAAATTTCAATTTTGCTAACTTTTCTCTATTCTCTTTTTCTTTTCAGGTACCTCTAGTTTATGACTAGAAGGAACCCGAGAGGACCTTTAGTATACGATGGTGATATTGAAGCTATCGCCCGAAGGAATCACAGAGAAATCAGGCGATCCCTAAACTACACAGAAAGAGAGGAAGAAGGCAGATCCAATCCTACTAAAGTGATGGAAGAGAATATTCCACAACCCCATGATGTGGGGGAACACAATGCTCCACGTACTATGTTTGATTATGCTAAACCACATTTAACAGGAGCAGAATCGAGTATTGTTAGGCCTGCTATAGCTGCTAATAATTTTGAATTAAAGCCTAACATAATACAAATGATTCAACAATTTGCTCAATTTGATGGTTTGCAGGACGAAGACCCAAATACTCATATAGCTAACTTTTTAGAGTTCTGTGATACCTTCAAAATAAATGGTGTTTCTGACGATGCCATACGTCTTCGGTTATTTCCCTTTTCATTAAGGAATAAAGCCAAACAGTGGTTAAACTCGTTACCACGAGGATCAATCACTACATGGGACCAAATGACCGAAAAGTTTTTATTAAAATATTTTCCACCTGCCAAAACGGCCAAATTATGGAATGATATCTCTTCTTTTGTGCAGATGGATTTAGAAACACTATACGACGCATGGGAGAGATACAAGGATCTATTGAGAAGGTGTCCACACCATGGTTTACCCTTGTGGCTTCAAGTCAAAACTTTTTATAACAGTGTGAACCCCTGTAATGCAGTGCGACGCAAGTGAAACTGTGGCGAATCCTGAGTACCCACCCTACCAACCGGGAGTAGAGAGCGAACAGATGAACTATATAGGTAACAATTTCAGATCCAATAATAATCCTTATAGTAATACTTACAATCTAGGTTGGAGGAACCACCAAAATTTTTCGTGGGGAGGACAAGGAAATTAAAGAAATCAAAGACAACAACCTCCTCAACAATTCCAAAATCAGCCATATCCACAAGAGAAGAAGCCAAACCTCGAAGAGATGCTAACAAAATTTATGGCAAACACAGAAAACCGCTTTTAAGAGACTAAGAAAACAATCAAAAGCAACGAGACTCGAGTCGGGGAAATTACTAAGTCAGACAAGGAAGTCACCAATGCAGTCGAACGACTTGCAAAGTTAATGTCCGAACGACCGCAAGGACGTCTACCAAGTAACACCGACATTAACCCAAAGGAGCAAATTCAAGCCATCACAGCTCATGACAGTAAAAGGGTAGATGAACCCGATCCAATACAAGAAAACAAGGTAGATGAAGGTAAAGTAGAGGTAATGCAAGAAAAGCCGAAATCGGTAATCAAGGGGTACCAACCTCGCATACCTTATCCCAAAGAGTTAAAAAGAGATAATACAGAGGAACAGTTCGGTAAGTTTCTTAAACTTCTACAGAAATTACATATTAACTTACCACTTCTTGAAGCTCTTTTTCAGATGCCAGACTCGAGAAAATTTTTAAGACAACTCTTGACAAACAAACACAAATTAGATGAAGAGCCACATGTGGAACTCAACGCAAAGTGCTCAGCAATTTTACAAAATGGACTACCGCAGAAGCAAAAAGATCCAGGGAGTTTTACAATTCCATTTTTAATTGGTAGTTTGACTATTGATAATGCGTTAGCTAATTTAGGGGCGAGCATAAATGTTATGCCTTATACATTGTTTAAACGACTAGGTCTAGGGAAGTCTAAACAAACTAGTATGAGTATTCAATTAGCTGATAAAACTATTAGAATTCCTAGGGGAATTATCGAAGATGTTCTTGTCAAAATCGATAAATTCGTTTTCCCAGTAGATTTTGTTGTCTTAGATATGGATGAGGATAATTCAATCCCCCTTATTTTAGGAAGGCCCTTTTTAGCAACTGCTAAGACTAAAATCGATGTTGCCATATGAGAACTCATACTTTGTGTAGGAAATGAGACGGTCACTCTTCAAGCCCTCGACTCAGCTAGGACATCGAATGACCAAGGTGAGAAAGAAAAATCCATTGATAACCATTCGATTAACCTCTCTTTTTAGGAACCACCGAAAAAGGGCACGATTGAACCTGATCTTCAGTTCAGTACCAACAAAGAAATAACTCACGAGGAGCAAAGGATTCAAACCGATGACTTAGACAAGTGGAAAACGCACTTCAAGGAAAAATTAGGGATACAGGAAACAAAATCAAAACCACTCTACGAGATGGACAAGTCCAATGTTAGAGATCAGGTATTTTCAGATAAAGCAGACCCACGACTATTCCTTCCAGACTCTGACACAAACAAAGAAACCCTTTTTAAGGTAATCAATGATCTTCCACACGGAACAATCGAGGTAAGCAAACCTATTTTTGGCACTTTAAAAATAAATGCTACTCGACCTGAACCATACAATGAAAATAAAATTGATAATATGGGGGAAGATATTCAAACCTTTAAACCTCCCTGAAAATTTTCAAACACGAGGAAAGTCTAGCTTAAGACTATAATCAAGCGCTTTTCGGGAGGCAACCCGAGTACTAACCCTACTTCTTATTTTTTCTTTTGTTTCTATTTTATTTTTTTTCTTTTTAAACTAACTAAAAAGTGCGATTTCCGAACACGCCTTGCTTGCACTAGCGCGTGGCCGTCACCGTGTGGACCACCAGAATCTTGGTACTAACATAGCAGAGGCCGTGCGAATCAGTCCCAATCACTATTCGATGTCACAGACCCAACCACTACACCACGGGCACCGACAAAGTGGCACGACTATGCCTCACAACCATGTGAAGCTACTGACTTACCAACCACGGGTAGAACACGCTTGTGCCTTCAACCCGTGTCAATATGCTGACTTGTCGAAAACAGGCATGGCTTGCGGAAGAACGGGCATGGAGAGCCAACACGCCTAGGCACACGGCCGTACGAAGCGGCCGTGCGAATCAACACACCCTTGACCCACGGGCGTGGGAACGTGCCAGATTTGAAATTCTATTTAAACCACACAGCCCTTCCCCTTCTCCCCATCTAAACTTGCTTTTCTTTTCTCCCTTCTTCCTCTCAGACTTTTCACTCCATTTACTAAAACTCTAGATCCTTGAGCCATCACACAACATGTCGAAGAAGCGTAAAAGGTCAATCTCCTCAAAGGAGACTAACTTACATGAGTTCATGCCGGCAGCTTCATACAAACAACAAGCCAAGGGTCTTTGAGACCATGCAATTTCTATTTTTCTTTTCTCTTTTGCTTCAATTCCCTTAATTTTACTTCTTTTCTATTTAATTTAGTTTCACTTATTTTAGTTTCATAGTGTCAGGTTTGTCAGGTTGCTAGGGAATCACGCCACTTCTGCCATCGCCAGCACCTCCCCAGCCTTAGAGGTCACACCCACCTCGCGAACCATACAACAATAAGGACTCTTCGGTCCATTTATCTTTTATCTTCATTTTGTTTACATTTTTGTTTCCTCTTTCTCTATCTTTCTTATCTTTAATTATATATTTAGTTTATTTTAATTAGGTCTTAATAATTCTTGGCTACTTCTCAGTGCGCTACCCAATCTCTTCACCTAGCGCAGGTTTGTCATCAAAACCGACCATCACCACCACCAAAGACACTCCTCCGGGAAAACATCCAAAATTCAGGGAGTAATTCTTTCCCCTTATCTTTTGATTTATCCCTTAAATTTCATATCTATCTTTGTACATTGAGGACAATGTACATCTTAAGTGTAGGGGGTGAATAATTATTTTGAGAAAATGCCTAACTTTCTGCATTATTCTCAATCCTTGAGAGTAAAAGTGCCTAATTTTTTTTCATTATTCTCAAAACCCTGAATTTATTCTTGTTTGAAAGTAATTTCTTCATATTACGAATTAGGATGAAATTTTTAATAATTTATGATTTTTATTGATATGTTTTTGAATAAGTCATAGTTAATTGTGCATTGATGATTAAATTTGAAGAATACTAGGGAATCAAGCATGATAAGTCTAATTTTCAAAAATTTAAAATTTTAGGTTGTTAACCTGAATTTGAATGTTATCTTGAAGTTTGAAATTTACAAGGTTGATGTCAAAAACACCCATAATTTTTGTGAGACTTTGAGCCTTATAGAGCATCTATTCTTTTTCATGCTCATTTTTTGATTATGAGTGTGTCAACTATGAACTGTTATTTTAGAACTTGCCTTGATTATACATGTCAAGACCACAGTTATGATTTGATATACCGAGATGATAAAGGCACTTAGGTTTTAACTCACTTACTCCACTAAAAAGCCTACCTTCACAATTAACCCCTAATGAACCTCGTTGAGCCTAACAACCCTTTTATTGACTCTGTAACACCCCAAACCCGGTCCAAACACCACGACCGAATCTGGTATGTTACGAGGGAAAACGTATTTGAAAACTTTGAGGTTGTACTAGTTAGACCTGATAAAACTTTGTTTCTTTTCGAAAACGAGTTGTTGAATATTGTTACCAGAACATTCAGTCTTAGAAAAATTTTTGGTTTCAAGTTTGAATCCGATTGTTTGTCATTCAATTATAAAAACGATGTGATACCCGGTGGTATAGTTCAAAAACATATCGCTTTGTTGGTTTGAAAACGTCGTCTTTCCAAATTTTAATAAAAATTCGCACCAAGTTATTTTCGTTACAGCATATTAAAATCCAACGTAAATCATAAACATTATAAAGCACATCTTAAAAAGGCTTTTACAAAACCAAGATAAAACCCAAATAAAAGTAAATAAACTAAGGTACCCAAATGCAATAATCTGAGCAAAGCTTTTATTAGAGCATGGCATGTGCACCAGAGTCCATCCGGCTCCAAGTCCGCGTCTCACGAGTCACCCGAAATGTCAAAGGAGAGGGTGAGTCGAGTGACTCGATGTGTAAATCCCGCCCCGAATAAACCACATGCTAACACACATCATACAAAGCAACATAATTAATGCAACCCGATCTAACCATCCATATCACCTTTTCTACCCCGTGTGGTACCAAACCACCGGTGGTGCCAAACCACCGGTGACGTATAGTCACAATGTGTTACCAAAACACCGTGTCCCAAAGACACATTATCCATCAATGTGGTCCCAAACCACTGGTGTCCCAAAGACACAATGTGCTACCAAAGCACTGGTGACCGAAGTCACAAATCCAATGATGGGGCCAACCCATCGTGTGTTACCAAAACACTAGCGCATTTATCCCATATCTCAAGTGGGGCCAACCCACGGTGGTCAAACCACAGGGACTAGTCGCAATGAGGTGCCAAACCTCTGGTGTCCCAAAGACACGATGTGCTACCAAAGCACTGGTGACCGTAGTCACAAATCTGGTGATGGGGCCAACCCATCGTGTGTTACCAAAACACCAAGGCGTCAATCCCAGTATAATCATCTCAGGGGCCAACCCACTGTGGTACTTGAGCCAGCGGGGCGAGACGCTGAGGTACCAAACCTCTGGAGGTGCCAAACCTCTGGTGACCCAAAGTCACAAAGTTGTGCTACCAAAGCACTGGTGCTCGTCAGCACAATATATCACTGCTCCCTCCTCTCGTATCACCCATACATATCATACTCATGGGATTATGCATCTCATACTAACCATGCATATCATGCCAACATACCAAGCATTACAACTCATAACATGCATAACATAAATCATGATATCATGCTTCATCAATAGTACTCATAATAGAACAGACTTACCCGAATCGTACACATACCCCGTTTGGGTATTCATTGTCCATCATACTGTTATAATTTTTAACAGGCAAGCAGGTTTATTAATAATCTTACTAAGTATCAGGGTGTTAGTTTACACACCTGGTAATCACGAGTCTAGAAATCCAACGAGAATGATCTAAGCCCTCGATTTCAAGATCCTACAATCGGCCAACATTAGGGGTTAGGCCTCTATGACATTCGGCCATCGACAATTGACCCAAGGGGGTTGATATCGAACCCTTACCTTTTAGATGATTTGGTTTCCTACCAAATCCGAATCACCCAATGAATCCCTTATCAAACGGCTACACCATAAAAGATGAACAGTTAATCTTTTGTTACCTTGCCTTAATCGAATCTAAAAAAAAGATTGAAATAATACAATACCATGCACTTACCCCTCCTTACCAACCGATTACCAAAAGAATGACGATTCCCTTGCTTGCTTTCACACTCCAAAGACCCTATAACAACGAGATTAGAACCCTTCCAACATGACCATATTCGGCCCTTAATCAACCAACGATCAAGAACAGAACAAGAGAAGAAATGGCCATTCGGCCAAAAGCTTACCACCACCAACGATTGGAACAAGGACCCCAACCCTCAACTGATATTCGGCCACTACAACTTCTAGGAGAAGGGGGATATTCGGCCAAAAAGAAAACTAACAGAGGAGAATAGATTCGGCCAGCACCTCGAATAAAAAGAAAAAGAATTTGCTTTTAGATGTTTAATACCTGAGATCGGTTCAGAATGAGAGAGGAGAGAAAGCAAATATGAGATGAGAGTAGAGTGCAAATGGAATTTCGGCAAGATGGTTTAAGAAAAAGAGAAGAAATCGGCAACAATAGAAGAGAGGTTCGGCTTAAATTTTTGGGAAGAAAAGAAATGATGGAAATGTTTTGAGAAATGACTTTCGGTTTGCAAAAAGAAAATGAGAGAAAACTCTCTTGAAATTTTCTTACTAGCTAAACAAAAGGAAGGATTTTTCTTTGACACCAAAGATCGAATATGCACCAAAATTCAAAATGAATTTCGACACCCCACTCTCCCACTTACCAAACCGTCCACACCCCCATGAACTCTCCAACATTCGCCACTACCTCCAATCACTCACAACCACTCATTCAAAAGAGTTGAATTAGTCAACCTCCTAAACTCACTCCCCACCTAACATTTGAATATGAAGACTTGGTCCAAGCTAGAGTTTCACTAGCCTTCTACCTCTTCTCCATGCCGTCCCAAAAAAGAAGCCAAAAGGGATTTTCTGAATTCGAACACTAGACCTCCACCTCATGGAATTGACGCCACACCATGCTCCCAAGTGACGCATGCTTTGCCACCCACCAGCTCCTCTTTTGTGCTCGAAACACAACATAAACTACACATCCTCGGTTCCATCACCCCACGGCTTAACACCCAAAACCAAAATTTTTCCATACACTCGAGCACACACCTAGGCTACAATTAAGCCCCTAAAACACCGAAATAGCAACACACAGACACAAAACCCATGCAATATCATGCAACATAAAATAGCCCCTAACCCGGATATTACGCTTCTACCCCTTAAAAATAATTTCGGCCTCAAAATTACCTGATCAAAAGAGTTGCGGGTATTGCTTGTCTCATCGCATCCTCGGGTTCCCACGTGGCTTCTTCCACGCCATGGTTCCGCCAAAGAACCTTAACCAAAGGCACGGACTTTTTACGCAGATCCTTCACATCCCGATCAAGAATGCGCACGGGTTCCTCTTCCATAGTCAAATCCGGATTTACCTCGATCTCCTCCATCGCTACTACATGTGATGGATCCGACGATACCTCCAAGCATCGAAACGTGAAAAAACGCCGTGAATCGACTAAGCTCACTGGCAACTCAAGCGATACGCCATCGTCCAACTCGTCTCAATACCTTATACGGCCCAATAAACCTCGGACTTAGCTTGCCTTTTTCGCCAAACCTCAAGACCTTCTTCCAAGGCGAGACCTTTAAGAAAACCCGATCTCCCACAAATAACTCTATATCTCTTCGCTTAAGATCGGCATAAGACTTTTGCCGTCCCGAAGCTTCCTTTAAACGAGCTCGATCAACCTAACCTTGTCTTCGTCTCAAAGAACCAACTCGGGTCCCAACAATCGACGTTCACCTAACTCTCGTCCAACAAGTAGGTGAAGCGACACTTCCTACCATACTGCGCCTCATATGGTGCCATTTTGATGCTTGCTTGGTAATCGTTGTTATAGGCGAATTCGGCTAACGGCGTAAACTCTTCCCAATCGCCTCAAGTCGAAATACAACATCTCAAAGATGTCTTCCAAGATCTGAATGACCCTTTCGATTGCCCATCGATCGCGGTGAAAAGCCGTCTTTGAAATCCAACCGAGTACCCAAAGCTTGATGCAACGCTCTCGTAACCTCGACGTAAACTCGGGATCCATATCTCGAGATTATCAAAATGGAACACCGTAGCCTCACTATCTCTCGACGACACATAAATCTTCGCCAATCTCTCGAGTGAATAGTCCACTCACCGGAATGAAATGGGCCGACTTAGTCAAACGGTCCACAATAACCCAAATCGAATCTTTCTTGCTTGGCGTGGCGATAAACCACCGACGAAATCCATAGTTATCCTTTCCCATTTCCATCGAGGAATTTTCACAGTGAAGCAAACTCGACGATAAATCGATGTTCCGCCTTGACTGGCGACAAGTCGGACACTTCCCAACAAACTCTGTCACTTCTTTCTTCAAGCCGAGCCACCAAAATCGCTTTTAAGATCCCTATACATTTTACTACCCCCAGGATGCATAGCATAAGGACTGCTATGTGCGTCCTGAAGGATCCTCTGCCTCAGCTCAACATCTTTAGGCATACAAGCCTTCCCTTGAAAACACAGAACCTTATCCCTAGACAAGCTGTAACCCTCCAAACCACCATTCTGCACTTGTACCCTTCGCGCACTCAGAACCTCATCCTCCAACTGTTTCTCTTTGATCTGCTCAACCCAAGTAGGCTTAACCTGCAGCTCTGCCAGAATACTCCCGTCGTCATACAAACTCAAATGGGCAAACAAAGCTCTTAAGTCTGAAACAACCTTACGGCTCAACGCGTCTGCCACCACGTTAGCTTTGCCCGAATGATACTCGATCGAACAGTCGTAGTCCTTGAGCAACTCAACCCATCTACGCTGCCTCAAATTCAGATCCTTCTGAGTCAATAGATACTTCAGACTCTTATGATCTGTGTAGACGATTGACTTCTCACCGTACAAGTAGTGCCTCCAGATTTTTAGAGCGAAGACCACACACCGCACTCTAAATCGTAAGTCGGATAGTTGACCTCGTGTGGCTCTCAATGCCGAAAGCGTAAGCCACAACCTTACCCTCCTGCATCAGCACACAACCCAAACCCGTATGTGATGCATCGCAGTACACTGTGAATTCCTTACCAGCCTCTGGTTGAATTAACACAGGAGCCTCTGTCAAGATCTTTTTCAACTTATCAAAACTCTCCTGCTGTTTCTCAGTCCAAACAAACGGAACTCCCTTCCTTAATGACTTAGTCATCGGTCTTTGCAATTAACGAGAAACCTCAACAAACCTTCTGGTAGTATCCTCAAAACCCAGAAACTCCGAATCTCAAAGAATCGACTTAGGAGGCTTCCAATCCAAAACCGCCTCAACCTTCCGAGGATCTACTCTAATCCCTCACCGATACTACATGACCCAAAAACGTCACTTCACTAAGCCAGAACTCGCACTTACTGAACTTAGCATAGAGTTGCTTCTCCCTCAAAATCTGCAATACCACTCTTAAGTGTGCATCATGCTCTTCTTCCGACCTTGAGTAAACCAAGATGTCGTCAATAAAAACCACGACGAAACGGTCCAGATCTCATTGAAACACCCTATTCATCATATCCATAAAAATCGCGAGGGCGTTAGTCAACCCGAACGGCATTACGAGAATTCGTAGTGCCCGTGCTTCGAGTCCGAAAACGCTGTTTTATGGATATCCGCTTCCTTAACTTTCAGCTGATGGTACCCAGACCTCAAATCGATCTTCGAAAACACCGATGCACCTTTCAGCTGATCAAACAAGTCATCTATCCGTGGTAACGGATACTTGTTTTTAATCGTCAGCTTATTCAGTTGGCGGTAGTCGATACACATCCGCATCGAACCGTCCTTCTTCTTGACGAATAATCTCGCGCTCCCCACGGTGAAACACTTGGCCTAATGAAGCCTCGATCCAACGACTCACGAATCCGAGCCTTAAGCTCCACCAATTCCTTTGGTGCCATCCTATATGGAGCAATAGACATCAAGCGCGATCCACGGTAGCGAGATCTATCCCAAACTCTACCTCACGATCGGGTGGCAAACCGGAAGCTCCTCTGAAACACATCCACAAATTCCTTAACAGCATTTAACCTTCTCAACAAACTCCTTAGCCTCCAAGGCATACACATGAACCACATACGCTTCGCAGCCCTTCCTGACCATCTTTACAGCTTTTAATGCCGATACCACATTGGATAAGTAATCTCTCCTATTACCTATCATAATCACTTCATCTCCCTTATCCGTCGATAGCACCATGCGCTTAGCCGCGCAATCCACCTTAGCCTGGTACTTAACCAACCACCCATCCCGAGAATCGGTCGAACTCCCCAAACGGCGCTTCCATCGGATCGGCGAAAAAATGACCCTTGGAGTTCTAGGGTACATCCTTTTACAACTTATCTACCACTACTGAGTGACCTAGAGGGCTAAAATGCGATCATTTGTCTAGAAGCAGTTTCTGAGTCTAAGTCCATGGTCTCAACTATACTACTAGCAACATACGAATGCGTGGAACCCAAGTCAATTAAAGCAGTATAGGGAGAACCAAAAATCAAAAACGTACCGGTGATTACGTCCGGTGCGTCGCTCTCTCGCGGCGCCTAGCTGCTGCATACACGGCATCAGGTGTCGTGCCTCGTAACTACCACACCTCTCGCGCGGTGCTCCACGACCTCGACCAAATCCATTACCACCTCTGCCATTACCACGGCCCCTCTGCGGTGGCGGTCCATTCCTCTCGAACCGATTACGGCCCGACTCTCGGGCCCAATCCACGCCATCCCACGCGGGACGGTCCCCAATGCGATGATCCGAGAACCACACTCAAGCAACCTTTTCCACCACCCAACAACCACCCCAATGAGATTTCCCACATCGATTACATCACTGGGCGGTCCTCGCTTAGCGAAGAACAAACCTAGCGGATCGATTACGCCCACTTTCGGTCTAGCCCTCTTCATGGATTGCGGACGATTGAGAAGACCCAAAGCTCCTCTTAAGCCTACTCCCGCCCATGCTTTGTCTTCATCGACTCCTTAACACCTTCGGCTACCTTAGCCTTCTCGACTAAGACAACAAACTCGCTCTCTGCTGTGGAGCAATCAGCGACCTCAACTCGTCTCTCGAGACCATCCTCGAAACGAACACACCTCTCATGCTCGATGGCTACAATGCCCTGGCATACCTACTCGGCCAGGAACTCGACCTGCGTACTCAAGAACCGATTTACTCCCACGAACAAGCCTCGAAAATGCCTTTACTGGAGTCGATGTAACTAGCCCCGATGTATTTCTTTTGATATGCAGCTCACGAAATAATCCCATGTCGGATCCTCACCGCCACACTGTCCCCGAACGGTGAGCCACCACCGATATGACTCATCCCGAAGAAGCGTCACGATGCCCTTAAGCTTCTCCTCGCCAGAAAGGTCCGGATCATCCATGATCCGCTCGCTTGCCTCGGCCAATATTCAAGCGATGCTAGGAGCAACACCCGATACACCTCGAGAAAAATTCGGCCCCATTAGCGAGTCTCTCGAGAATGATTTCCTAACTCCCGCACCACCACTTACACCAGGCTACCCCCTTTCCAACACCCGCGGCGATCGCTGTGACACTGCATCGTCTCGATCGATCTCGAACTCACCACCTCCACCGGTGGCGGGCAAATCCGGATCTCATTTTCTCGACCCTTGACCGGATCCTACGGGTTGTAAACCGTCATTCTACCCTACCTCTACTACCACGGGTATTACGACCACGTCCGCCTCGAGTGCTCATGTCTAATCTTCCTACGTGATCTGATTAAAAAGATTTTTATGCATTAGTATTGTTCCACTTTCTTAACCGCAAAGAAATTTTATGGATAGAGTTTAATCAGGGGTTCTTTCGAGCAACCAAGGTTTCAGTCTTCTATCCTATTCACCCAAAAGAGATTATACATTCATTCCTTAATCCTTTCCATACCTATTCACTCTTCGGACATTCCTGCCCATTCTAGCCCAAGGTATATTTTCGTCATTTTCCTACAGGTATTTTTCGTAATAAAAGATATTTTAAACTTTCGTAAAACCGGTCAATTTGAAATTCCAAAAATTTAAGAGTGTTCTTTGAAAATTTTGTAAAATACTTCGTTTTGGAAACCAGGGGTATTTTAGTAATTTTTCACAAACTGAGGGCGTTTTTGTAAATTTCCAAAATCAAAATTTTTGATTGATATTTTGTAAAACAGAATGTTTGAATTTCGTAACATCATTGAAATTTTGGGCAAAAAATCATTGAGTTGCTATTTTATAAACCGAGGGCATTTTAGTAAATTTACCCCTAAGGGTGTTTTTGTAATTTTCCATAAATCAGGTTTTTCAAGAAAATTGTTGAAAATGTGACATTTTCGATTTTGAAAGAGTTTATTGCGAAAAGTGTGAAAACATTAGGGTTGTTGTTGTATTTTCGAAAACATGGCTAATTCCCTTTTCGGGTTTTAGTCGTTAGGTTAAGTCTATGATCGAGCCTTCTTGGTCGTGGTGAACTCGAGAGCTACGCACTGTGTGGGATACTGCGAAGAGGAGGTGAGTCACGAGGACCGCTTAAATACCAAGCTCTTCCTGATCCTCTCCTGACATGCGTCAGAGAGTTACCACACCCTAGCCCCGTGGCTGAGTCATAGATTGGTTTAGTGCTTTAAGTCTTATGCTTTAGTTCGAGTGTTTGAGTGATCTAATCCTAGCGTTCAAGTCCTATAGATCTAACTACGTTCCATATCACCTACCCTTCTACAAATAGAAATTCACAGAAGAATTAGAACTACTTACCTGGGCGAACTGGTGCCGGAGACTCGGTGCCATGCCTTGTAAACCATGTATCCAATCCCAAAACACTTAAAACGAACTTTTGAAAACAATTTGGGCCTCAAGCCCACAGTCGAGCTTTTGAACTTAGCTCTGATACCACAATTGTAACTCCCCAAACCCGGTCCAAACACCACGACCGAATCTGGTATGTTCTGAGGAAAACGTGTTTGAAAACTTTGAGGTTGTACTAGTTAGACTGATAAAACTTTGTTTCTTTTAAAACGAGTTGTTGAATATTGTTACCGAACATTCATCTTAGAAAAATTTTTGGTTTCAAGTTTGAATCGATTGTTTGTCATTCAATTATAAAAGCGGTGTGATACCCGGTGGTATAGTTCAAAAACATATCGCTTTGTTGGTTTGAAAACGTCGTCTTTCCAAATTTTAATAAAAATTACACTGCTTATTTTAAATTCTGACATATTAAAATCCAACGTAAATCATAAACATTATAAAGCACATCTTAAAAAGGCTTTTACAAATCCAAGATAAAACCCAAATAAAAGTAAATAAACTAAGGTACCCAAATGCAATAATGCGAGCAAAGCTTTTATTAGAGCATGGCATGTGCACCCCAGAGTCCATCCCGGCTCCAAGTCCGCGTCTCACGAGTCACCTGAAATGTCAAAGGAGAGGGTGAGTCGAGTGACTCGATGTGTAAATCCTGCCCCTGAATAAACCACATGCTAACACACATCATACAAAGCAACATAATTAATGCAACCCGATCCTAACCATCCATATCACCTTTTCTACCCCGTGTGGTACCAAACCACCGGGTGGTGCCAAACCACCGGTGACGTATAGTCACAATGTGTTACCAAAACACCGGTGTCCCAAAGACACATTATCCATCAATGTGGTCCCAAACCACTTGGTGTCCCAAAGACACAATGTGCTACCAAAGCACCGTGACCAAAGTCACAAATCCAATGATGGGGCCAACCCATCGTGGTGTTTACCAAAACACTAGCAGACGATCCCATATCTCAAGTGGGGCCAACCCACGGTGGTCAAACCACGAGGGACTAGTCGCAATGAGGTGCCAAACCTCTCCGTGTCCCAAAGACACGATGTGCTACCAAAGCACCGTGGCCGTAGTCACAAATCTGGTGATGGGGCCAACCCATCGTGTGTTACCAAAACACTGGCGTCAATCCCGTATAATCATCTGTGGGGCCAACCCACTGTGGTACTGAGCCACTGGGACGAGACGCTGAGGTACCAAACCTCTGGAGGTGCCAAACCTCTGGTGACCCAAAGTCACAAAGTTGTGCTACCAAAGCACTGGTGCTCGTCAGCACAATATATCACTGCTCCCTCCTCTCGTATCACCCATACATATCATACTCATGGGATTATGCATCTCATACTAACCATGCATATCATGCCAACATACCAAGCATTACAACTCATAACATGCATAACATAAATCATGATATCATGCTTCATCAATAGTACTCATAATAGAACAGACTTACCCGAATCGTACACATACCCCGTTTGGGTATTCATTGTCCATCATACTGTTATAATTTTTAACAGGCAAGCAGGTTTATTAATAATCTTACTAAGTATCAGGGTGTTAGTTTACACACCTGGTAATCACGAGTCTAGAAATCCAACGAGAACGATCTAAGCCCCTCGATTTCAAGATCCTACAATCGGCCAACATTAGGGGTTAGGCCTCTATGACATTCGGCCATCAGCAATTGACCCAAGGGGTTGATATCGAACCCTTACCTTTTTAGATGATTTGGTTTCCTACCAAATCCGAATCACCCAATGAATCCCCTTATCAAACGGCTACACCATAAAAGATGAACAGTTAATCTTTTGTTACCTTGCCTTAATCGAATCTAAAAAAAGATTGAAATAATACAATACCATGCACTTACCCCTCCTTACCAACCGATTACCAAAAGAATGACGATTCCCTTGCTTGCTTTCACACTCCAAAGACCCTATAACAACGAGATTAGAACCCTTCCAACATGACCATATTCGGCCCTTAATCAACCAACGATCAAGAACAGAACAAGAGAAAAAATGGCCATTCGGCCAAAAGCTTACCACCACCAACGATTGGAACAAGGACCCCAACCCTCAACTGATATTCGGCCACTACAACTTCTAGGAGAAGGGGGATATTCGGCCAAAAAGAAAACTAACAGAGGAGAATAGATTCGGCCAGCACCTCGAATAAAAAGAAAAAGAATTTGCTTTTAGATGTTTAATACCTGAGATCGGTTCAGAATGAGAGAGGAGAGAAAGCAAATATGAGATGAGAGTAGAGTGCAAATGGAATTTCGGCAAGATGGTTTAAGAAAAAGAGAAGAAATCGGCAACAATAGAAGAGAGGTTCGGCTTAAATTTTTGGGAAGAAAAGAAATGATGGAAATGTTTTGAGAAATGACTTTCGGTTTGCAAAAGAAAATGAGAGAAAACTCTCTTGAAATTTTCGGCTAGCTAAACAAAAGGAAGGATTTTTCTTTGACACCAAAAGACCGAATATGCACCAAAATTCAAAAATGAATTTCGGCACACCCCACTCTCCCACTTACCAAACCGTCCACACCCCCCATGAACTCTCCAACATTCGGCCACTACCTCCAATCACTCACAACCACTCATTCAAAAGAGTTGAATTAGTCAACCTCCTAAACTCACTCCCCACCTAACATTTGAATATGAAGACTTGGTCCAAGCTAGAGTTTCACTAGCCTTCTACCTCTTCTCCATGCCGTCCCAAAAAGAAGCCAAAAAGGGGATTTCTGGCTCGAACACTAGACCTCCACCTCATGGAATTGACGCCACACCATGCTCCCAAGTGACGCATGCTTTGCCACTCCACCGGCTCCTCTTTGTGCTGCTCAAAACACAACATAAACTACACATCCCTCAGCTCCATCAGCTCCCCTGGCTTAACACCCAAAACCAAAATTTTTTCCATACACTCAGGCACACACCTAGGCTACAATTAAGCCCCTAAAACACCGAAATAGCAACACAGCACACAAAACCCATGCAATATCATGCAACATAAAATAGCCCCTAACCCGGGATATTACAGACTCACCCACTAATATTAACCCAAAACCCTTTGTATTTGTTATTACCATCCTTCTAATTACCCCTTTTGTCGAGATTTTATTTTGAGCAGTTACCTAACTATGTTTTATATTTCAGTTGTTATTGTTTGTTCTTAAAAAAAATTCAAATTCAAAGTATATTCAGTATTAGTGTTAGGAAGAGTGAGTTATACAGTTAAAGTCTAATTATCAAAAGAAAAAGCTCGTATTATTAGTATTATAAATTTTCAATTGATGTAAATTATCTTAGATCAGTTTATTTTTTCCAGGTAGGCACTTGTCGATTCAGTCTCGATCCTAACCTTCTAATTCAGCCTTTATCCACACCTTTAAACCTAGCCCCATTACAACCCTGACAAAGACCTCTTGATTTGTTTATCATTTCATTTTACAGTGGTGGAGATTTTATTTTAAGGCAAGCCTATGGGATTAACTTTTCAGGTTCGACTTAGAAGTGATCTTTTAACTTTGAACCTTAAACACTTCTTGGGTGATTTGAGTGAATCTTTTGTGAGGATGTCAATCCTTGTCAGTTTTGAATGAAAGGTAATTATTCAAATAAGGGGAGACACCTATGTTTTCATGCTACAAATATATGACTTTGATTGTTTGAATCTTTAGGACTCTTTGAGTTGAATTATCCATGTATAAATTATCTATGAATTATAATGAGACATTGTCATTAGGAATTATGAATTATGGAAAGTTCGTTTTAATTGTAAGTTGAGAAATTTGCTTGAGGACAAGTAAAAGCTTAAGTGTGGGAGTATTTGATAAACCGTAAAAGTACCATATTTTAATCCCATATTTAGTACGCTTTTGGATGATTTATCCCTCGATTTATGTAAAAAGATGCTCTTAATCCTTTCTTTTCATGTCTTATACCCAGGAAAGCACCCGAGGATGAAAAGAACACAAAACGGGCCCAAACAGAGTAAATAGGCCATATCACGAAATTGACACGGCCTGGGCCAGAGACCACACTGCCGTGCCACACCAATCATCTAGAACACGGCCTTCTCCCTATTCACACGGCCGTGCCTCATTCAAGAAGTCTGAGTACGGCCTGACCACGATCCACACGGGCGTGTGCCAAGGCCGTGTCCTTGTCGCTGGAAAGAGCAATTTCACTCGGATTTGGGTACTTAGGGAGAAAGAAACGTATTTCAAGAGCCTATATATACCCCCTAAGTACCACCTTTGAAAGGGGCGTCGAGCTAGGCCAAGGAGCCAAGCCGAAAAGGTTAGAATTGTGGGAATCACTCGAAGTTAGCCAGTTGATCCATCCCAAGAAGCCGGAATTATACTCAAGACAGTGGATTTCTCCTTCAATTCCTTCAGGGAGTTTTAGGGATTTCTTATGTTCTATTTTATCTTTTCTCTTGAGATGTTTTCTTTATTTATTATGAACTAAACCCTTCAGATACCTGAAGGGGATGAAACCTATGATGGATCTTGTTATTATTTTTTGAATTATATGATAAATACTTAGTTTGTTCTTAATTATGCATGCTTAATCCAAATTTGATGTGCTTAGGTGGAGGAGGAATAGACCCTGCCTAAGCGTAGATCTAGCATAGTTAAGCGGAGTTGATCGCACGCCTAGAGATAAGGTGACGAGATTTTGCCAGATTAGGGTGAAACCTAATATGGGAGTCCATAGATCGATTTACTGCTATTCTAGGGGGTTATTATAAGAGAACGAGAGTTCCACTAATTAACCTAGGGTTAGACATTATTCGCCTCGAGAGAGGGTTCAATATACGTTAGGGAGTCTTACAGATCAAACTAAGTAAATAAATCATATAGTTCAGGGTTTAATAACGAGTGAAGTCTAGGTGGATTCTTCCTGAGGGTATCGTCTTGATCAACTGAGTTTTTCCTAAAGTTATTTTCCCAATTCGTTGTTTTTGTCTTTGTGTCTTTAGCTTAGCAGTCGTTAAATTTAGATTTAATAACTTCATTTATTTTAGGCTAAATAATAAAAAGAAAGTTAGTATTAGTACTTTTAGTTCCTTTGGGTTCGATAATCCGGTCTTGCCTTAGCTATACTACTGTTCGATAGGTATACTTGCCTTTAATCGTTGTCAGAGTTAGTTTCTAAGTTCGATCATTCTTTTATAAATTTTAAAGCTCTGATTTCAGCGATCACCACTGTTCCTATTTCACTAAAAAATGTGCTGTTACAACTCCTCTACTGCATAGTAGGTCACACTCGACGATATCTATCACATATAGTAGTAACACCTTGATTGGATCGACCTTTTTGAGCGGTGATTGATAAAGTTGATGGATCGCCTCGAGCAGTTACATTTTGAGTATGTTGGGCAACAATCGGCATGGACTGATAGCATTTTGGTGTATCTGCAGCGGATCTACCAACACTTCTATATTTCTCCACTCGATCATACGCCTCGCTATTATGAGTTACCACCTGCCACCAATCGCTGAACTATTTTAGTTTTCTATTTTCTATTTTTTATTAGTTGTTTTTGTTTTATTTGTAAGACTTCTTTGTTTTTTTTTTTATTTTGAACTTTTTCTTTTATTATTTTATCGGTTGTTTTATTTTAATTTTATTATCCCATTATCTTATTTATTTCTTTCTATTTTCTTATTAATTTGCTCGGAAAAATGTACTTCATTGGAATCGCCTATGATTTCAATTTTCACTATTCTAGCGAAATAATTCAAATGTAGGACAGTTTCAGTTCTACCCCTCCCTTGTGATATTATGCTTATTTTGTGATTATAATTATTTGTACATTGAGGGCAATGTACATCAAAAGTGTGGGAGGTTGTTTATATGTTTATGAGGTAAAATCCCTGAATTGTTGTTTGCGTTTAAGTAATTTTCTCACACCTACCATTAAAGTTATTTTTTTTTTAATTTGGAGTTTTATTGATTTTATTTTGGAATTAATTTGTGGATTTTTGTGCATTATGTGATCTATACTATGAGACAAGAGAGACTCAAGCATGAAATTTTTTTTAGAAATTAATATTTGAGACAAGAGAGACTCAAGCATGATAAGTTTTATTGATTTTATTTTGGAATTAATTTGTGGATTTTTTTCCTGTGCTCATTTTATTTTTGGTTGTGGGTAAGTCAATGTAACAGCCCGGTTTAGACCCTAGTTGGAATAGTGATTTTGGGACCACAATCCGAAGTCAAAATATTTATTTTAATATTTTATTATGGTTTATATCATGATAGAATTATTGCGTGAAAATTTCATAAAGAAATTTACCGTTTAAAGGCTTAATTCGGTAAAAAGGACTAAATCACGTAAAGTGTAAAACTTGTGTTCTATTATCTAAAGGTATTAAATAGCTATAGAACTTAAAGTTATGGTCCTTATGTGGTAGATATACCATTTCTATGTTAGTGGATGCTAATGGTTTGGCATAAATGAAATTTTGAATTATTTTTAAGGTTAAATTGGTAAATGGTTAATGAATGTCATAATAATTATAATAAAGACAAAATATCATCTTCATTAATTCATCCAGCATCGAAAATGCTTGAATAAAACAACCATGGATAAGCTACATTCGCCCAAGCTTTGAAGATTAATTGGTGAGTCGTTTTTGCTCGGTTTTTAATAATTTCTACGTTTTTCAGCTCATTAAAACTTACCCTAGCTAGCCCGTATCTCTGTTTTTGAAGCTGTTATAAATTTTGAATGCTTGGTTGTTTAGATATTTTATGATAGATTATTAAAGTTTGAAGCTAGATTAACAAGTTTTATAAAGTGATTTTTGACAAAAATGTCAATTAAGGACTAAATAGAGAAATGCGTGAAATTGTGTGGTAAAAGTGTGATTAAATGGAAAATATGGGCTGATTTATGAATGGGTAAAATTCTTCTAGCTTGTAATTGTATTAAATTGCATGAATTTGCAATTTTATGTATTAAGGACCAAATTGTAAAAATGTGAAATTTTAGGGGCTAAAGTGCAAAATGCCCATTTATGTGATTTGGTTGAAATTGAATGAATTTTTGAATAAATTAGTTAAAATTTGATATTATCTAGATTGAGAAAAATAGAATTCGGTTCTAGATCGAGGGAAAATCAAGGTATCGGATTAATCGACCTAATTCGTCGCTACAGCGAACGAGGTAAGTTCGTATTTTAATAGACGTTACAAAAATCATGTTATAAATGTGAATTATTTGTGTGATTGAATTCAATGCAGAATGGTAATGTAAATATATATGTATTTTGAAAAAGTTGTGTATATTATTATGATATTGAATTGTTCGAGAATCAGATTATATGAACACGAGAAAGCATCAACAATGTGATGACATATGAAAGTCACGTATGAACCATAGGAATAGTTAGGATACATATGTCATGACATAGGATTCCGATATGTGTTATCGTATAAGACCACGTCTGGGACGTTCATCGATTTGAGATTTACGTGTAAGACCATGTCTGGGACATCGACATCATATATGATTTCGTGTAAGACCCTATTTGGGACAGTGGCATCGATATTTGATTACATGTAAGACCACGTTTGGGACGTTGGCATTGTACGAGCTTTTCGAGTTACTAAAGTATCCTATTGATTTTGAACGGTTCAACAGGCATTCCGGGAAATAGTGAATAAGTGAATGACATTCTGATTCAGGTATGTTGATATGTATACAATATTTGATAATGAAAGACAAGTATATATGTGCAAAGAATTTTATGTGATGTATATGCAAATGAAATATGAATATGTGCAAATGAAACGTGAACAAATGAATAAGTTGTGGCTTATAAAGTGGCATATGTGAAATTGTCATATACTTTATGAATGAAAGGTGAATTTGGGTATAAATGTTGAAATGAGATTCATATGAAAAAGATATATGACTAGATAATATTTTGAGTTGTATATATAAGCCATGTGATATGGCTTGTAAATGGGAGGTAAATATGGTAAATATTATTTATGTTTTGTGATGCAAAGTTAGGATATTATTGATGAATGGTTAGATACAATTGAGCTAAAGAAGAAATATGAATATGTTATTGAGATAAATTGTATTTTTGCATGTGAGATACTAAATTATGATATGACATTAAATTGAAATCTTTTGTTATGTTAAGTTTATTAAGATACGAGCTTACTAAGCTTTGAAAGCTTACTTTGGGTGTTTTTCCTATGCTTATAGATTTTCGAAGATTTGCTCGGGTTGGAAGTTGGCGGAGATTGCATCACACTATCTGGTTAATGATTTCGGTATTTATCCCCTTTATGACTTGGATATATGGCATGTATAGGCTATTGTATTTGATATTATTGTTGGAATGTACTTGGTCATTTGAGATGGTTGATTATGAATGTGGTTGTGGAATTTAGTATATTTTGATAAACTTGATATTGGCTAAATAGCTTAGAATTTGTTATGAGATTGGATTGATATGATCTAAGTGTATATGGCCATTTTAATAATTGTTTAAGTTATTCATATGATCATTTGTTAGATGATAAGTATTTGCTTAAGAAGTGCACGAAATTGAGTTGATGAATTGGTTTATTTTTGAGGTATGGATTGATGTTTGAATTGGGAAATATTGTACAATTGAAATAGGTTATATTGATGATTATAGCTTGTGTATTTTGGATGTTCTTGGTTAATCATATGGTATTGAAATGGTATAGAATGACATGGTTTAGGTATGCATGAGGAAGATGAGAAATATGGCTTAAACCAAGCCTAATTTCGTGTCACACAGTTGAGCACACGGGCGTGTGTCTCGACCGTGTCTCTTAGGATTGTAGTTCAAAACAAGTCAGACTTGACCACGAGCTGGACACATGGGCGTGTGACTGGTTGTGTGGTGCAAGTCAGTGTCGACCATGGGTGAGGCACACGGGCGTGTCTCAGGCAGTGTGGAAAAGTCAGTATGTATGCCCTGTTTTGCCACGGCTTAGAGACACAGGCATGTCTGAGGCCATGTGAGGCAGACGACCTGACCACACGGGCATGTGACCTCTGTAACTTTGAAAAATGTTTGTGTAACACCCCTTACCCGAGACCTTTACCGGAGTCGAGTATGTGGTATTACTAGACTCGACTACTAGTTCGGGGCATAAGAATTTAAAGCTGTCCAACTAAGTCATGCTGACTAAATTGATCATAACTCGAGTTACAAAACTCAAAATTTATATCCATAAATTTTCCTTGAAACTAGACTCATATATGTATATTCCATAATTTTTCCAGAATTTTTCATGTGGCTAATTAGTACAGTTTATTCATCAAAATTTCCCCTATTTCACTGTTGACGATTGTGACCTATCGTTACAAAAACTCAGTTATCCCATTGCACAAATTTTCAATAATGTTCTTGTTTATTCCAATCAAAAATAGACTCATTAAGGATTCTAAACATATAAACTATGTTCCCTAATTATTGTTGTACAATTTTTGGCAATTTTCCCAAGACAGAACATGGACTCACGAATTCATTCAGAACAAGTCTCACTAAAATTTAAATATCTCATAACATAAAACTCCTTTGCCTACTTTGTTTCTTTCATATCAAAATAGACACAATAAGCTTTGATTCTACACCTCATTCACCTTCTAATTCAATTTATCCTGTTTTTGGTGATTTTTCAAAATCACATCACTGCTGCTAACTAAAAACTGTTTCATTACAAAAATATGATTAACTAGTTATAAACGAATATACCCACATACAACTCGTGCTATCCATGCATTTTAATCATTTACACAATTTAACTTGTACCTAAAACATTCACGTAATATCATAACATCATCGATTTATTAACAAAACATGACTATGGTTCCATATAACCGAGTAAACTTCGATTAAGAGTGCACAAACATTACTGACATAAACCGACATTTGTATCAAAAGTCCATAAAGCATACTTAACTAAAAATTTAGCCATATTCGCATGGCTATTATATACATGAACCAAAAGTTTTCAACAAAACAAAGACAAAGCATTTCCTATACATGCCTTCATTCGAAAACTAAAATGAAAGAGTACCAAAACGGTTTGATAGTGTGGACGACTTTCTGAACGATCCCGATGAGCTTGTAGTTTGCACCTAATCTATAAAACAGAGAAAACATTTCACACAATTAAGCTTACTAGCTTAGTAAGTCCTAAATTCATGATAAATATAACATTCAAATATTAACATTTAAAATTACAATAATTCAACTTGTACATTTGTACTTACATTTACTTTCAAGCTTTCAATTTCATACCTATATAACGTATAATTTCATAGAACAATTTCTCTTTAACCGCATGCTTATATAATCAAAATATTTATTCATAATCCAACCTTCCAAAACCAAAAATGTCATCACGCAACCATGGATATAAACATTCATATACTTAAAGTTCAATTATTATAATGTGGCATCAAAAACACAACAACCCATGTGGCCGAATATACCTAGTCTTGTATCCATATTTTAAAAGACCAAAGCCACAATATTCATATCATTCATTAGTAAAATCGAGAACACATATTATAACCATACGTGTATATATGTATATACTTCATTTGTAACATATACAATTTGTAATAAATAACTGAATTACTTGCTTACCTTATTTTAAATAGGTAAGAAGTTAATTCATACCTTACATGCTTACACGAGCATTTAACCCAATAAATTAGCTTTAACTTGCCTTGAACAAAAATCGACTTCTCTTTTGTAAAACACGTCACCAGGCATCAAGCTCGCTAGGCGTAAAAGCCCGATAAGTGACACCGCACAAGGCTCGCTAGGCGTAATAGCCCGATAAGTAACACCTGCCGACGGCTCGCTAGGCACAATAGCCCGATAAGTAACACCGGCACGAAGCCTGCTAGGCGTAATAGCCCGAAACATATCAATATAGTTAAACATTTCCAATGCACTTCATAAATATTATACACATATGTCCAACTCAATTGGGCTCGCGCACATTTAAACAATTAAAATCATTATACGATCCAACAATTTACACCACATAACCAACTTTAATCATCAAGCTAGTATACTTACATACACTCGACCATGATATAAACGGGTACTAAAATTCATCAATTTTTATAATTTAATATAATCAAAATTTATTTTTTTTGACATATTTTAGCTAAAGGACTTACCTCGGTTGTCGATAGTCCGTGCGAATCGGCTATTCGAGAACCTTCGTCTTTCCCCAGTCTAATTCCGTTTTTCTTTACTCTTGATCTAAAACATATTAGAATTTAGTTCATTTAATCGCATTTCATCTCAATTTAGTCCCAAAATACACAAATGGGCAATTTACCATTTTGCCCCTAATGTTTTCCATTTTTACAAATTGGTCCTATCTACACAAAACACAAAATATGCAAAATTTTCCAACACCATAGCTTGGCCGAATCTTCCCTATAGCCATAGGTGTCCATGCATTTCATTTATTTGACATTTTAATCCTTCACAAATTTATTCTTTTCAATTTAGCCCTATTTACTCAAAATCACCAAAAACTTCAACATAAAACTTATAAATCTTTAACATATATTTAATCTAAAATCATCAAACATCAAAACTATCCAAGCATGTTAATGGCCGAATCCTATATACATAGTATTTTCAAAAATTTAGACATGGGTCGGGTAATATACTGAAACAACGATCTCAAAAACGTAAAAATTATCAAAAACTAAAAACCGACCATACCTTAATCAAGCTTTCTAACTTGCCGAAACTTGAAGCTTTAACAATGGTGTTTTCTATCCTAACATTCGGCTAGGAGAGAATGAAAGAGATGATGGCTTTATTTTTATGTTTGTTTTATATAAATGCATTAGCATTATTATAATATATAACATAACCTTATAAAAAAATTAATATAACGAAACTAACATATATAGGTAGCTAATTTGGCCCATCGCCGTCCATTAATATGGTTAATGGGCTAATTGCCCTTTTTGGGACACCCACTTAAAAAGCCACAAGCAAATTAGTACATTACACCTTAGCATGCAACTTTTTACGCTTTTCACAATTAAATCCTTTTTATCAAATTAAGCACTTAAACGATAAAATTTCTCTCTGAAACTTTCACACATTTTATTTCACATATAATGATACCACGTAATAAATTATTAGAATATTACTCAGACTCGGATTCGTGGTCCTGAAACCACCGTTCCGATTAGGGTCAAAATTGGTCTGTTACAACTCTCCCCCCTTAAGGATTTTCGTCCTCGAAAATCTTATCGTTAAACAAGTTCGGATATTGTTGCCTCATTGAATCCTCAGGTTCCCACGTAGCCTCTTCAACTCCGTGTCTATTCCATAATACTTTCACTAATGGGATCCTCTTATTTCTCAACTCTTTCATTTCCCGAGCTAAGATACGGATCGGTTCTTCATCATATGTCAAATCAGATCGAATTTCAATCTCTGACGGTGTGATCACATGTGACGGATCCGATCTGTATTTGCGAAGCATCGAAACATGAAATACATTGTGTATCTTTTTTAAATCAGAGGGCAATTTCAATCTATAAGCAATAGGCCCTATACGTTCGATGATTTCATACGGTCCGATAAATCTCGGACTCAACTTGCCTTTCCGACCAAATCGGAGTATTTTCTTCCACGGAGAAACTTTTAAGAACACCTCATCTCCTACCTGAAATTCAATGTCCTTACGTTTCAAATCGGCATAGGACTTTTGACGGTCCGAAGCAGCTTTCAAATTACTCCTAATAACAACCACCTTATGTTCTATTTCTTTAATCCAATCAACCCCGTGTATCTTATTTTCACTGAGCTCAGTCTAATACAACGGTGTGTGACATTTTCGACCGTATAAGGCTTCATAAGGCGCCATTTTTATTCTAGTTTGGAAGCTATTATTATAAGCAAATTTAACCAAAGGTAGGTATCATTCCCACGTACCTTCAAATTCGAGAACGCAACACCTCAACATGTCCTCAAGTATCAAAATAGTTCGCTCGGATCGACCGCCTCTATTTGCGGTGAAAGGTCAGATTAAAAAATAAGTTTAGTACCTAAAGCATCTTGCAATTTCTTCCAAAACCGTGATGTGAATCTCGGGTCTCTATCTGAAACAATGGAACTCGGTACACAGTGCAACCTTACAATCTGCGACACATACAATTCGGCAAGCTTATCAAGTGAATAGTCGATAAAATACTTTGCACAAAATGAGCTGATTTAGTCGATCTATCAACGATAACCCATACGGCATCTTTCTTACTTGGTGTCATAGGAAGGCCGGATACAAAATCCATTGTAATTCTATCCCATTTCCATTCGGGTATCATGATTGGTTGAAGTAATCCGGACGGTACACGATGCTCGGCTTTCACTTGTTGATGATTAAGCGCTTGAAACAAACTCGGATATGTCCCGTTTCATGCCGTGCCACCAATAGAACCGCTTCAAATCGTTATACATTTTTGTGCTACCCGGTGTATCGATAGTCGACCACTATGGGCCTCACTCGGGATCATCTGATCAAATCGAGTTCTTTGGAACACACAATCGGCTTTTATAATTCAAACAATCATTTGCATCAATCTGAAAATCGATTACATGCGCTTTCTGCATCGAATCCGAATAAAAATCAAATTTTTGTCAACCTTCCGTGCATCACGAATTTCTTTGAATAAACATCGGTCTTGCTTGTAACTCGGCTATGATCGAACCATCATCAGACATAGCCATCTGTGCATTCAATGCACGAAGAGCAAATAATGATTTTCGACTTAACGCATCCACAACAACATTAGCTTTCCCTGATGGTAGTCAATCACTAATTCATAGTCTTTCAGCAATTCTAACCATCTGCGTTGTCTCAAATTTAGATCTTTCTGAGTCATCAAATATTTTAGACTTTATGGTCCGAATAAATATGACATTTTTCGCCAAATAAGTAGTGACGCCAAATTTTCAATGCGAACACAATGGCTGCTAATTCCAGATCGTGAGTCGGATAATTCTTCTCATGCAGCTTCAATTGTCTCAAAGCGTAGGCTATAACCTTGCCTTCCTGCATTAAAACGCAACCCAACCCATTCAAGGAAGCATCACTAAAAACAATAAATTCTTTACCCGATTCAGGCTGAGCTAACACTGGAGCTTCGGTCAAAAGGGCTTTCAACTGCTCGAAACTTTTCTGACACTTTTCTGACCACTCAAATTTGACATCTTTCTGTAGTAGTCTTGTCAAAGGTGTAGCTATATCCCGCAAGGCCTAGGAAACTTCGGATCTCGAAAACATTCTTTGGTGGTTTCCAATCGAGTATAGCTGCTATTTTGTTTGGATCCACCCAAATACCTGACACTGAAACAACATGACCCAAGAAGTGACTTCATTCATCCAAAACTCACACTTATCGAACTTTGCATACAATCGTTGATCTCTCAAAGTTTGTAGGACTACTCTCAAATGCTCAAAGCATGTTCGGTTTCATTTTTGGAGTAGATTAGTATATCATCAATAAACACTACTACAAACCGGTCCAAAAAGCGTCGGAAGACTCGGTTCATTAGATCTATAAAAGCAAAGCAGTGCATTAGTGAGTCCAAAAGGCATAACCAAAAACTCAAAATGTCCGTACCTCGTTCGAACGCATCTTTGACACATCTCGTATCTCTCGACTGCAATCGATAATAACCCGATCTCAAATCTATCTTTGAAAACACTCAAGCCCCCTTCAACCGATCAAACAAATCATCAATCCGAGGTAACGGTACTTATTCTTTATGGTTACCTTATTTAGTTGCTTGGTAGTCGATACACATTCGCATGGTCCCATCTTTCTTTTCACGAATAAAACCGGTGCACCCCAAGGAGAGAAGCTCGGTCGCAAAGCCCCTATCTGTCAACTCTTGCAAATGTGCTTTCAATTCTTTTAATTCGATGAGGTGCCATTCGATGACGGAGCTATCGAAATTGGAGTCGCATCTTACACTAACTCAATCTTAGAACTCAATCTCTCGTCTTCGGGGTAAACTCGGTAGTTCTTACCGAAACATATCGGGGTATTCACATACAAGCGTCTGATTCGATTTGTTTCTCTCGACATTTTATTATCCAATTACATAAGCGGATAAACTTCACACCCTTTTCTCACATACTTAGGGCTAACATTGAAGATATTATCAGAGGCAACCCATTTACATCACGAGATTTAATTATGGTCTCACTTGTTTCGACATTTCAAATCAATAAGCTTTCTTTTACAATCCACTATTGCCTCATGTGAAGTTAACGACCCATACCCAAGATTATATCAAATTCGTCAAAGGGCAACAACATTAAATCACCGGGAAAGCAAAATCCCGAATCATCAACGGGCAACCCCTACACACTTTATTTACAAGCACACATCTACCCAAAAGGTTGGACACACGTATCACAAACTCGGTAGACTCTCAACTAGCGAGTCTTTCTCAATTCTAAAGTTTCACACACATATGAGTGAGTCGTCGAACCAGATCAATTAATGCAATTACGATGAGTGTCATAAAGGGTGAAAGTACCGTAATGACATCGGGAGGAAGCATCCTCTGCGGGTCGTGCGGCATAAGCTTTAGCTGGAGCTCTAGCCTCGAGTTGAATCTGCGAGTGTTCTTCGTTCCTTCGACTACCACCTACATTGCCGGAATATGCGGGTGGTTCGCCCCGCGACCGACGTGTTGCTCGGCTTAATATTACGAATCGTATTACATTCACAATATCGGATATTCTCTAATGAAATGGTCTGATGATCCACATTTAAAGCAGGACCGATCATGAAATCTACAACTCCCTGAGTGCCATTTTCCACAGTGCTTGCATTCAACTCTATTCTGTGGAACGTTACCAACACTGGCTATCGAGGTAGCTCGAGAGCTCATAGGAGGTCGATCCCGTCTAGGTGGATCTGTAGTAGCTTTATGTCGGCTGTAGTCATCTCTGAACTTCTTGGATGTGGAATGGAAGACCTTACCCGAAGATCTTTTACGAATGTCTCTAGCTTCTGTCTCAGCCTTTCTTTTCTCTTTCCCGAGCTCTTCAGCTTTGCAAGCTCGCTCAACTAGAGTCACAAACTCTTGAATTTCAAGAATGCCAACAAACATCTTTATATCTTCATTCAGGCCATCTTCAAATCTTTTACACATAATAGCTTCAGTAGAAACACACTCTCTAGCATATCTGCTGAGCCTGACAAATTTTCTTTCATATTCCGTCACGGTCATTCGCCCCTGCTTCAGCTCAAGGAATTCCTTTCGTTTTTGATCAATGAATCTTTGACTGATATATTTCTTGCGAAATTCATTCTGGAAGAAATCCCACGTCACTTTTTCTTTTGGAACTACTGATACTAGTGTATTCCACGGTGATATGCAAAGGTGTCCGCGATTATCACGATGTCCCGCAAGAAAGATATAGCACACTTGGGCATTCATCCGAGTACAAGATAGCTCATCAAGTACCCGAATAGTGTTATCAAGCCACATTTCGGCTCGCTCTGCGTCATCATCATCATTGGCTTTAAATTCTCGGCCCCAAATTTTCAGATTTTATCAACTGGGGGCCTACTAGATCTCACCGGATCTATCATCAGCGGTGCTGAAGGAATCGGAGTTGGATTATTCGGGGGTGGGGGTTGATATACAGCCGGGTTAGTCTGGATAAACTGGGTAAACCACTCATTCATCATTTGATAGAAGGCTTGCTTAGTCTCTCCTCATGACTACTACCCAAACAGTCGAGTCTCTCTGAAGACTTTGTTCATGTGCACGATCGGCGCTACACTTTCTACATCATCCGCTACGGCTCTTTCAGGATCAGTATCCATTTACTATATAAAACAAAGTTCAGGCTGTCAGAAGTCACCACACTATCAATATATGATAAAGGCATGTATAGCTAGACTCACACGCGCTACGGTAGTCCTAGAATTGACTAAACCGTAAGCTCTGATACCAATCAAATGTAACACCCCTTACCCGAGACCTTTACCGGAGTCGAGTATGTGGTATTACTAGACTCGACTACCAGTTCGGGGCATAAGAATTTAAAGCTGTCCAACTACATCATGCTGACTAAATTGATCATTACTCGAGTTACAAAACTCAAAATTTAGATCCGTAAATTTTCCTTGAAACTAGACTCATATATGTATATACCAGAATTTTTCCAGAATTTTTCATGTGGCCAATTAGTACAGTTTATTCATCAAAATTTCCCCTATTTCACTGTTGATGATTCTGACCTATCGTTACAAAAACTTAGTTATCTCATTGCACAAATTTTCAATAATGTTCTTGTTTATTCCAATCAAAAATAGACTCATTAAGGATTCTAAACATATAAACTATGTTCCCTAATTATTGTTGTACAATTTTTGACAATTTTCCCAAGACAGAACATGGACTCACGAATTCATTCAGAACAAGTCTCACTAAAATTTAAATATGTCATAACATAAAACTCCTTTGCCTACTCTATTTCTTTCATATCAAAATAGACACAATAAAATTTGATTCTATACCTCATTCACCTTCTAATTCAATTTATCCTATTTTTGGTGATTTTTCAAAATCACATTACTGCTGCTAACTAAAAACTGTTTCATTACAAAAATATGATTAACTAGTTATAAACGAATATACCCACATACAACTCGTACTATCCATGCGTTTTAATCATTTACACAATTTAACTTGTACCTAAAACATTCATGTAATATCATAACATCATCGATTTATTAACAAAACACGACTATGGTTCCATATAACCGAGTAAACTTCGATTAAGAGTGCACAAACATTACTGACATAAACCGAAATTAAGAGTGCACAAAGCATACTTAACTAAAAATTTAGCCATATTCGCATGGCTATTATATACATGAACCAAAAGTTTTCACCAAAACAAAGACAAAGCCTTTCCTATACATGCCTTCATTCGAAAACTAAAATGAAAGAGTACCAAAACGGTTTGATAGTGTGGACGACTTTCTGAATGATCCCGATGAGCTTGTAGTTTGCACCTAATCTATAAAACAGAGAAAACATTTCGCACAATTAAGCTTACTAGCTTAGTAAGTCCTAAATTCATGATAAATATAACATTCAAATATTAACATTTAAAATTACAATAATTCAACTTGTACATTTGTACTCACATTTACTTTCAAGCTTTCAATTTCATACCTATATAACGTATAATTTCATAGAACAATTTCTCTTTAACCGCATGCTTATATAATCAAAATATTTATTCATAATCCAACCTTCCAAAACCAAAAATGTCATCACGCAACCATGGATATAAACATTCATATACTTAAAGTTCAATTATTATAATGTGGCATCAAAACACAACAACCCATGTGGCCGAATATACCTAGTCTTGTATCCATATTTTAAAAGACCAAAGCCACAATATTCATATCATTCATTAGTAAAACCGAGAACACATATTATAACCATACGTGTATATATGTATATACTTCATTTGTAACACATACAATTTGTAATAAATAATCGAATTACTTGCTTACCTTATTTTAAATAGGTAAGAAGTTAATTCATACCTTACATGCTTACTCGAGCATTTAACCCAATAAATTAGCTTTAACTTGCCTTGAACAACAAAAACTCGATTTCTCTTTTGTAAAACACGTCCACCGCATCAAGCTCGCTAGGCGTAAAAGCCCGATAAGTGACACTTCAAGACAAGGCACGCTAGGCGTAATAGCCCGATAAGTAACACGACACGAAGCTTTGCTAGGCGTAATAGCCCAAGCATATCAATATAGTTAAACATTTCCAATGCACTTCATAAATATTATATACATATGTCCAACTCAATTGGGCTCGCGCACATTTAAACAATTAAAATCATTATACGATCCAACAATTTACACCACATAACCAACTTTAATCATCAAGCTAGTATACTTACATACACTCGCCATGATATAAACGGTACTAAAATTCATCAATTTTTATAATTTAATATAATCAAAATTTATTTTTTTGACATATTTTAGCTAAAGACTTACTTACCTCGGTTGTCGATAGTCCGTGCGGATCGGCTATTCGAGAACCTTCGTCTTTCCCTGGGTCTAATTCCGTTTTTCTTTGCTCTGGATCTAAAACACATTAGAATTTAGTTCATTTAATCGCATTTCATCTCAATTTAGTCCCAAAACACACAAATGGGCAATTTACCATTTTGCCCCTAATGTTTTCCATTTTACAAATTGGTCCTATCTACACAAAACACAAAATATGCAAAATTTTCCAGCACCATAGCTTGGCGAATCTTCCTATAGCCATAGGTGTCCATGCATTTCATTTATTTGACATTTTAATCCTTCACAAATTTATTCTTTTCAATTTAGCCCTATTTACTCAAAATCACCAAAAACTTCAACATAAAACTTATAAATCTTTAACATATATTTAATCTAAAATCATCAAACATCAAAACTATCCAAGCATGTTAATGGCCGAATCCTATATACATAGTATTTTCAAAAATTTAGACATGGGTCGGGTAATATACTGAAGCAACGATCTCAAAAACGTAAAAATTATCAAAACTAAAACCGACCATACCTTAATCAAGCTTTCTAACTTGCCAAACTTGAAGCTTTAACAATGGTGTTTTCTATCCTAACATTCGGCTAGGAGAGAATGAAAGAGATGATGGCTTTAGTTTTATGTTTGTTTTATATAAATGCATTAGCATTATTATAATATATAACATAACCTTATAAAAAAATTAATATAACTAAACTAACATATATAGGTAGCTAATTTGGCCCATTGCCGTCCATTAATATGGTTAATGGGCTAATTGCCCTTTTGGGACACCCATTTAAAAAGCCACAAGCAAATTAGTACATTACACCTTAGCATGCAACTTTTACGCTTTTCACGATTAAATCCTTTTTATCAAATTAAGCACTTAAACGATAAAATTTCTCTCTGAAACTTTCACACATTTTATTTCACATATAATGCATACGTAATAAATTATTAGAATATTACTCGGACTCAGATTCGTGGTCTCGAAACCACCGGTCCGATTAGGGTCAAAATTGGTCTGTTACAGTTTGATTTTCAGAAAAATTTTGTATGATTTCGGTTTAGTCCCGACCTCTTTATAATGCATGATTAAGGTCTCATAGACCTCATTAAGGGACAATATGTTTGTATTCTACTGTGATTTGACGATGACATATACATTATGACGTGAAATGTTCGTAAATTTTTTGATTGTTCGATAATGCCTCTTAATCCTAAACCAGTGATGGTTACGGGTTAGGGGTGTTACATTTGATTGGTATCAGAGCTATGGTTTAGTCGGTTCTAGGACTACCATAGCGTATGTGAGTCTAGCTATACATGCCATATTTAACCTGTGATAGTGTGATATCTCCCGACCCTGACGAAAATTGTTTTGATGAGATAGATGTGCTTTGCAACCGAGCTAATTCTGATAGTACAAAAATAAATACTCAAATTTTTGAGTGAAAATGTGTTGATGATGAGTTGAGACTCATAAAGGTATGAATAAGAATGCAAGATATTCTGTTGTTGATAAATGCGGTAGTTGTATGAGCATATGAGTTATGACATTTGAGTTATGATACTATATGAGAATTTCGATTGTGAATTAGTGATCTAAGTTAGCATATGAACAATGTGATAAGTACAAAAGTGAATAAAAGCAAATGTTTATTAAATGATTTGAGAATGTGAAATTAGTAATAAATTGGCTATTTGTGATAGTAAGTGTTATGTTCATTTATGTGTAAGTTAAACTTGAGGCTTTACCACCCTAACCCCCTTATCAGTGAAATGTTAAAATGAAATCCGTAAGATTTTGGAATGAATAAGTTCACGAGAGTGGAAATATAGAGATTCAAACATTATTAATTTGGTCAGAAAAGAGAATGAATCAACAAATGAAGACAGTACTAAATGAGATATTGGATAGTTCTGAAGACTATTCAGATTATGCAACATTACTGTTAAAGAAGAAGATAACTCCGATCAAATGACCTATTCAGATATGTTATTTAAAGAAAGTATTAATTGGAAGCTTTTCTGAATTGATTTCTGTTAGTGATGGGATAATGTGAAAATTTTTAATGATAGAATTAGATACTTGAATAATATTTGAATTGTATTGATGGTTGAATGTAATGGTTATAGTCGGGCAGTTACTATGATTCTTCCTGGGCATTCTGTGTGCACATTTATCTTCAGAAGTATATATATGACTATTTAATTTTAGAAAGGAAGTCTTATCGTATGAGAACGCTAGCTAAATGTACTGATAGAAGAAAGCATGGTTGATCTATTTGGGTTATGTTCGACATTGTTATGTCTTTCTTTGATTATTCCATTGTGTGGATATGAAAGTCGATGGTAAAATTTGGTTGAGGCTAATATTCTGTTTCTACTAGTTATTGTTCTGTTGAATATACGTGAAGATTATATTGTTTTTGTTACTGTGGATTTCAATATTTATAAGTGACATTGTTCTTTCTGGACATTTTCTAGGATATCATCAGAATTGATATCATTTTATATGGGTTGTAATCTTCAGATATCCTGTGTAATTCCATATATTGAAATTTCGCTATTCCGGCTTTCCTATGATTCCATGTGATTATCTGCAAGATATCTCTATTTGACAGAGATGACTATTTCTATTATGATTATACTCTCTGGCTTGAGATGTGAGAGTACAGTGGTACCTTCCTCAGAGTGATAGAAGTTGTGTCTCTGCAATGGTTGTTATTGAAATCATATTTGATTCTTTTTTGTGTTCAAATGCTTCATTAACAGCTAGGATAATATTTATTATAGGGTTGAGACATCGTTCTTATTAAGGCCTTATGATTTCTATATGATAAAGGTGACTTTAGTATAATTCAGAGCTTATATGATTAATATATGAGACATTATAGACTCTTTTATAGTTTTCGTGAAAGGTTCGACATTGGTAAAAGTGAAAATGATAGAAGATCAAGATCAATCTGTATAATAATATGTCTGGAGTTATCCTTCTAATAAGAAGAAAGATTTCTTCGAAAAGATCGATTCAGTAGTTAGTAGGATCTGAATTATTTGATTGAAAAGTTAATTGGGCTATATGTGTTTGAATCTATCCATCGGACTGGAAATAAACTTCGAATGTACATGTGTGAATTGAGGGATAGTCTGGAAGAAGATTTCGTATTCTTGAAGATTTGATACAGAATTATATTTATCGAAACAGTTCTATCTGAGAAATGTTGTGATAAATTAAAGTTAGTTCGATTATTGAAGGTTTTTTTTGCACGAAGACATTATCAACTGAAATGTCAGTTCTGGTTCCACATGAGTTGAATAAAGAGTTTATGATTTTCAGTCATATATTATTGAATAGTTCGAAATGTGTTCTAATACAAGAATGTGCAGAGATATCTTGTGATTCTATACAGTTAAAGTTGTATAAAAAGAGTTATGTGATATATTTGATGACTATAAGAGTTTAAAATGTTTAATGTCAGAGAAAGATCTGAACTTGGCATAGCAAGGTTACCTCCAATCATTGAAAAACTTTTGAGTCTGTAAGTGATTCTTATCTGAGGAAAATGATTATAGTTTCAGATGTTTTGATTGGGCGATGAATAGGTGATTGATCTTATCAGGTAATGAACAGTTGTTAGCTAAATTATAGGCTAAATAAATGTTTATTTATTGAAATTGTGAAATTCAGAAATGTATCAACAAATTATAATTTAAAAAAAAGGGGTTCAGCATAAATTGGTTTCTGATTCAGAACCTCATATATGGTATCGATAATTATTTGTTATTTCGAGATAGCGTGTGTATACTAAAAAGCTCTGTGAATATACAACAACTGCTACAAGAAACTCTCAGTGGTAATTTATTTGTTCATATGGGAATAACAAGATGCACAACGTTCGAGATATGATATCAATGATGAGTGTGAAATGTGATATTTCTGACCTTGTTGATTATAGAAATGGAGGGTGATGAATTCTGTATCCGGATTATCTTTATCATTAAAAAAGATAGAGTTATCTGAAATATAATTTAACTGTCTGAAGAAATATCTCTGTACGTATAGATTTTCTCTTTTGACAAAACAGATGAGTTATCCATTTCTGTGTTGGTAAGTCTGTCTATAGTGTCTGTTATCATTGTTTTGGAGTGAGATCTAAAACTCATATGATAATTCTGAGAGAGATTAAAGTAATCTGTAAGTATGAAATTGCATTGAAATCTTATAACACAAACCAAATTCTCGAAATATTTATTTGTCATTGTGTTTTAGAATTACAAAGCAACTAAGAAAGACTGTTGCTGTTATAAACAGTTATCCAACTCTGTTACTTCAAGATCGAGTTTTGTGAGAAAATGATTCACAGGATTAAAATCGTCAGAGAATGTGAGTAGAAAATGGAAACAATTTAATACAGTTATAAGCAATCTCAGCTAGAGATGATGTACAATGAAAGTCAGATCAGAATTTCAGTTGTGCGATTAAAGAGATTTGAAATCTGAAGTTATGTGTGAATTTGAAATGTATTGTATGGAAGCAAATTTTTAATCTACATTCTGGTAAGATTTTCGGGGACAAAAATCCCTAAGGGGGGAGAGTTGTAATAGCACGATTTAGACCCTAGTCAGAACAGTGATTTCGGGACCACAATCCGAAGTCAAAATATTTATTTTAATATTTTATTATGGTTTATATCATGATAGAATTATTGTGTGGAAATTTCATAAAGAAATTTTACCGTTTAAAGGCTTAATTCGATAAAAAGGACTAAATCGCGTAAAGTGTAAAACTTGTGTTCTATTAGCTAAAGGTATTAAATAGCTATAGAACCTTAAATTTGAGGTCCTTATGTGGTAAATATACCATTTCTATGTTAGTGGATGTTAATGGTTTGGCATAAATGAAATTTTGAATTATTTTTAAGGTTAAATTGGTAAATGATTAATAAATGTCATACTAATTATAATAAAGCCAAAGTATCATCTTCATTAATTCATCCACCACCGAAAATGCTTGAATAAAATAGCCATGGATGAAGCTACATTTTGACAAGCTTTGAAGATTAATTGGTGAGTCATTTTTGCTCGGTTTTTAATAATTTCTACGTTTTTAAGCTTGTTGCAGCTTAACCTAGCTAGCCCGTATCACTATTTTTGAAACTGTTATAAATTTTGAAAGATTTAATTGTTGAATGCTTGGTTTTTTAGATGTTTTATGATAGATTATTAAAGTTTGAAGCTATATTAACAAGTTTTATAAAGTGATTTTTGACAAAAATGTCAATTAAGGACTAAATTGAGAAATATGCTAAATTGTATGGTAAAAATGTGATTAAATGAAAAATATGGACTGATTTATGAATGGGTAAAATTCGGCTAGCTTGTAATTGTATTAAATTGCATGAATTTGCAATTTTATGTGTTAAGGACCAAATTGTAAAAATGTGAAATTTTAGGGGCTAAAGTGCAAAATGCCCATTTATGTGATTTGGTTGAAATTGAATGAATTTTTGAATAAATTAGTTAAATTTTGATATTATCTAGATTGTGAAAAACAGAATTCGGGTCTAGATCGAGAGAAAATCAAGGTATCAGATTAGTCGACCTAATTCGTTACAACGAACGAGGTAAGTTCATAGTTTAATAGAAGTTACAAAAATTAGGTTATAAATGTGAATTATTTGTGTGATTGAATTCAATGCAGAATGGGAATGTAAATATATATGTATTTTGAAAAAGTTGTGTATATTATTATGACATTGAATTGTTCAAGAATCAGATTATATGAATACGAGAAAGCACCAACAATGTGATGACATCTAAAAGCCCCGTATGAACCATAGGAATAGTTAGGATACATATGTCATGACATAGGATTCCGATATGATTTATCGTGTAAGACCACCTCTGGGACGTTGGCATCGATTTGAGATTTATGTGTAAGACCATGTCTGGGACATCAGCATCGTATATGATTTTGTGTAAGACCCTGTCTGGGATAGTGGCATCGATATTTGATTACATGTAAGACCACGTTAGGGACGTTAGCATTGTACGAGCTTTTTGAGTTACTTGAGTATCCTATTGATTCCGAACGGTTCAACAGGCGTTCTAGGAAATAGTGAATAAGTGAATGACATTTCGATTCAGGTATGTCGATATGTATACAATATTTGATAATGAAAGGTAAGTATATATGTGCAAAGAATATTATGTGATGTATATGCAAATAAAATGTTAATATGTGCAAATGAAACGTGAACAAATGAATATGTTGTAGCTTATAAAGTAGCATATGTGAAATTGTCATATACTTTATGAATGAAAGGTGAATTTGGGTATAAATGTTGAAATGAGATTCATATGAAAAAGATATATGACTAGATAATATTTTGAGTTGTATATATAAGCCATGTGATATGACTTGTAAATGGGATGCAAATATGGTAAATATTATTTATGTTAAAGTTGGTATATTATTGATGAATGGTTAGATACAATTGAGCTAAAGAAGAAATATGAATATGTTATTGAGATAAGTTGTATTTTGGCATGTGAGATAGTATATTATGTTTATGACATTGAATTGAAATATTTTTTTATGTTAAGTTTATTAAGATACGAGCTTACTAAGCTTTCAAAGCTTACTTTGGGTGTTTTTCCTATGTTTATAGATTTTCAGAGATTTGCTCGGGTTGGAAGTCGGCGAAGATTGCATCACACTATCTGGTTAATGATTTCGGTATTTATCCCCTTTATGACTTAGGTATATGGCATGTATAGGCTATTGTATTTGATATTATGGTTGGAATGTATTTGGTCATTTGAGATGGTTGATTATGAGTGTGGTTGTGGAATTTAGTACATTTTGATAAACTTGATATTGGCTAAATAGCTTAGAATTTGTTATGAGATTGGTTTGATATGATCTAAGTGTATATGACCATTTTAATAATGGTTTAAGTTATTCATATGATCATTTGTTAGATGATGAGTATTTGCTTAAGAAGTGCATGAAATTGAGTTGATGAATTGGTTTATTTTCGAGGTATGGATTGATGTTTGAATTGGAAAATATTGTACAATTGAAATAGGTTATCTTGATGATTATAGCTTGTGTATTTGGGATGTTCTTGGTTAATCAAATGGTATTGAAATGGTATAGAATGACATGGTTTAGGTATTTATGAGGAAGATGAGAAATATGGCTTAAACCAAGCCTAATTTTGTGTCACACGGTTGAGCACACGGGCGTGTGTCTCGACCGTGTCTCTTAAGATTGTAGTTCAAAACAAGTCAGACTCGACCACGGGCTGGACACACGGGCGTATGACTGGCCGTGTGGTGCAAGTCAGTGTTTACCACGGGTGAGGCACACGGGCGTGTCTCAGGCCGTGTGGACAAGTCAATATGTATGCCCTGTTTTGCCACGGCTTAGAGATGCTGGCATATCTGAGGTCGTGTGAGGCACACAACCTAACCACACTGGCTTGTGACCTTTGTAACTTTGAAAAATGTTTGATTTTTAGAAAAATTTTGTATGATTCCGGTTTAGTCTCGAGCTCTTTATAATGTATGATTAAGGTCTCATAGACCTCATTAAGGGACAATGTGTTTGTATTCTACTATGATTTGACGATGACATATATATTATGATGTCAAATGTTCGTAAATGTTTTTGATTGTTCGGTAATGCCTCTTAACCCTAAACCGGTGATGGTTACAGGTTAGGGGTGTTATAGTCAACTTGATTTATTATTTTTATAATTTGCTTCGGTTATACATGTCGAGACCACATTATTGATTTGATATACTGAAATGATAGAGACACTTAGGATTTAACCCCTTTTACTAGTAAAAAGCTTACTCTTTGTATTAACACTTAGTAAACCCCGTTGATCCTAACCTTTTTTTTTCTAACTCGTTTTTTATTAACCCGTAACCCATATCTATGTTGTAAACCCTTTTTATTGACTCCCTTTTTGTCGAGATTTGATTTGGTTAGTTGTCTGATTATGTTTCATCATTTGCATTATTGAATTGTACTTTACTCTAAAAAACAATTGATTGAGCTTGAATAGTTTGTTTCATATTATGTTGATAAGCTGGCTTTCATTCTTTATTTCTTCTTAATGTAGATTCTTTTGATTTAGCAACTGATTGTTTTTTCTAGTTTGGTAACTTATCAATTCAGCTCTCAAGTATAACCAACTTTTCTGACCTTTTCCATAACCTTAACCTAAGCCCTATTACAACCTTGTAAAGACCTTTTGATTGGTGTGTCATGTCATTCTATAGTGGTGGAGATTTGATTTTCAAGCAAGCATATGGTAATAACATTTCTCGTTTGACTGTCGAGTGCATATTACTTGAACCTTAAACACTTTAAGTGATTGAGTGAACCTTAGTGAGGATGTTAATGCTTGTTGAGTTTGAATTTTAAATAATTATTGAGATAAGGGAGACATCTATGTTCTTAATGCCTTAAAAGTTTCTCCTTCGACTGCTTGTGCTTTCTAGTGTCATTGTAGTTTGAATTTTTGATGCATGATTATCTGTAAATTATCCTACGACATTATCGGTGAAAACAATAAATTGTGGGAAGTTAACTTGAATATGGGTTGAGAATTTTGCTTGAGGATAAACAAATGCTTAAGTTTGGGGATATCTGATAAGTGCTAAAAGTAACGTGTTTAATCCCATTATTATTGCAATTTTTGGTGATTATCTCATGTTAATAATGAATTTTACGCTCCTATTTAAATTCATGTTTTTATATTTAGGAGAGCATTTGGGAGCAAAAGGAGTGAAAACAAGAAAACCGAAGCAAGTTACAAGAGCCACACAGGCTAACCCATTCCGCACAGTCTGGCCAAACGGCCGTGTGAGCTACATGGCTCTGTGGTAGGTCGTGTCGATTTCACAAATTTGCACCCCAAACTACAGGAAATCGTATTTTTTTTAGGGTTTTTTGGGCATTTTAAGACGTATATATGACAAAAATAAGAAGAGAAGAGTGAGTCGTCATAGAATACTCAAGAAAACAACTCGAAGAACACCATTGAAACCAACTCTGAAGTAGATTTCCATCAAGATTGAAGACTTCTATTTGATTTCTTTGGAGATTATCATGAGTTTCTTTGTTTCTTGATGTTATACTGTATCTTGGATGTTTCTATTTTTGAGCATGAACTAATTTTCTAAATACTGAGGGAGATGAACCTTATGATAGATTTTGTTGTTTGATTTTTTTATTTTACGGAATAAATTCTTAGTTTCTTGTTCTCGATTAGGTGTACTTAACTCTTGGTTTAATATTTCTAGATTATTGATCCATATTTGATGTGCTTAAATCAAAGGAGGAATAAATCCTGTTTAAGAGTAGATCTTGCATAGTTGAGTGGAGTTGCATGCAATCCTAGAAATAGGACGACATAAATCTATCGGATTAAAGTCAAATCTAATGGGGAAATCCATAGAATGAGTTAATGCAATAATAAGAGTTTTAATTAGAAAGAAATTTCAATTAGTCATCCTAGAGTTCGTTGCTTTTATTCTAGAAAGAGATATTAACATAATTTAAGGATTTCTACTGATCAAGTTACTAAGTACATAAATTGCGTAATTTAGATTGGTACTGACAGATGAAATCTAGGTGGATTCTTTCTTGAGTATTGTTTCACTTCTTGATTGTTAATCATTTATTTTCCTGATTTATTTTTTGTTGTGTTCATTAGTTAATTAATTTAGTTGATTTTAGTTTTTAATCAATCACTCCAATTATTCAGTTAAATAATAAAAAGACTGAAATTACTAGTACTTTTAATATTTGTGGAAACGATATCTATACTCACCGTAGCTATACTATTAATTGATAGGTGCACTTGCCTTACTCGAATTTTTAGTCGATTTTGTGGACATCAGTTATTTTATATAAAATAATTAAAGTCCTTATTGTACATAAAATTTATTATTCTATGATATATGAATCAATAAAAATATTTTTTTATTGTTCATTATTATATTATATTGATAATTGAATAACTTTTTATTTTATTAAATTTATAAACTTAATACTTATATTCTAAAATATTTATTCCGAAACTCAAATATATTATATTAAGTCCAAACCAAATAATATACTCATTATTACCCAAATTTAAAATAGAGTAATTATAGCTCAAATATTAAATTTAAAATAAAAAGAAATTAAACTTAATACCTAGATACAATTTTTAAAAATTAAAGCTAAATTCAAATTTTAATTTAATAAAAAAATTATCAAGATATTAATTTTTAATAATATTCTATGTTTTGCAAATTATTATTTTAATATGGCAAATTAGATGATTTATTGATGCTAATATCCTTGATCCTACAGCATAAAATAATAATAATAGAGAAAAACTAAAATGCTTGCTCGCAATTCACCTAGTCAACGGCAACGCGAAACTATACGGTGTCATTTACTCTAGAAAACTACTTATTTGCGACTAGTCTATGGAGGAGGAGTTTCCACAAATGTTGTTTTCAGCTATTCACAAGCTTAGCTGGTTTGCATTTTTAATCCACCCATCCTTAGCTGGAATTGGCAGACTTCAAAATTGTAGCTTTTTACCACTTTTATCCTCAACAACCTTGAAGAATACAGTGGTATTCAATTTTCCCATTTATTCAGCTATATATAAGTTGTAGCCTTGTAGGCTTTTTCTACACACAACACTAAAACCACAATGCTATTCTTAATTCCTATCGTCTTCCTCATTCTTTCCATTTCACCTTCTATAACAAGTTCAGTTCCTTATATTCCTACTGACTACATACTTTTGAACTGTGGTGCTTCATCAAACACTACATCCTATGATGGCAGAAATTGGGTTGCCGATGATGACCACCTATATGCTAATACCTCTTCTTTTTCATCCACTGCATCCTATCAAGACCCCTCTGTCAGTCAAGTTCCTTACATGACAGCTCGTTTCTTTCGTGGTGAATTCACTTATAAATTCCCCGTTTCACCAGGCCCTAAGTTCCTTCGTCTGTACTTTTATCCCAATCAATACCCTGGCCTTGATATTACCAGTTCCTTCTTTTCCGTTGCCGCTAATAATTACACTCTCTTGAGCAATTTCAGTGCCTATTTAGTTTCTGCCACTAGTCCTCCCCAAGCCTTTATTGTCAAAGAATTTGTCATCACTGTTGCAAACAAGCAGATGATGGATGTCACCTTCGCCCCTTCACCGAATTCTTTCGCTTTTATCAATGGGATTGAAGTCGTTTCCATGCCTGCAAATCTCTACACAGGCCAGAGATATGGCTCTTTCCGCTTAATAGACATTAATTACTTCTTCGAGCTTGAAAACTCCACTGCTCTTAACACTGCTTATCGGCTTAATGTTGGTGGAAGAGATGTTTTAGATGTGCACGATTCAGGAATGTTCCGAACATGGAACCAAGATATTGACTATATCTTTGCAGCAGCAACTGGAGTTGCGTCTTATGATCAGTCTGAGGCAACAATCAAATACACCGAGGCCACACCAGTGTATACGGCACCGGAAGCTGTGTACAAATCCCATCGTTCAATGGGGCCTAATCCATATATTAACTTCAATTACAATCTTACATGGCTTTTCACAGTTGATTCGGGGTTTTACTACCTCGTTAGGCTCCATTTTTGCGAAAACTCTCTACAGAAAGTGAATCAGAATGTATTCGACATATATATTAATAATCATACAGCTGAGGAAGCCATGGATGTGATTGCTGCGAGTGGAGGTAATGGTATTCCAATCTACATAGACTGTGTTGTGTGGGTGGCACAAAGTGAAAACGAACTATGGGTCGCACTACATCCAAATGCCAAATCTAAGCCAGAGTATTATGATGCGGTTTTGAATGGTTTAGAGATTTTCAAGTTGAACAACTCGGATGGTAGCCTTGCCGCTCCGAACCCTCGACCAGAGACAAAGCCAATGCTTAAACAAAAGCATTCAAAGGAGGGAAGATTTTTGAAACCGGGAAAGGTCGTCATTGGAGCTACAGTAAGCAGTATAGTATCAATCCTGCTTATATTGTCCCTTGTTTTTTGGCAAAGGAAACATTTTTTGTGCAGAACGGAATCCATAAACAGAACAAGAGTTTCCCCCAATCGATGTAGGCACTTTTCAGTTGCCGATATACTCACTGCAACAAATAACTTTGACGATGCTCTCATTATAGGGCGCGGTGGCTTTGGCAACGTGTACAGGGGTCACATTCCGGGTGTTCAATACGAGGTGGCAATTAAGCGACTCAATTCAAAGTCTCACCAGGGTGAAAATGAGTTTTGGGCAGAGATTGAGATGCTCTCTCAGCTTCGCTACATTAACCTTGTGTCGCTTATAGGTTATTGTAACGAAAAACAAGAGATGATTCTTGTTTATGAATATATGGTGAATGGAACCCTTTGTGATCACCTCTATAAAAACGATAATATTCCTCTCCAATGGAAGCAAAGGCTGCAAATCTGTATTGGTGCTGCTCGTGGATTAGAGTACCTTCATTCAGGTGCAGTCCAGAGAATCATTCACCGAGATGTGAAGACTACCAACATTTTGTTGGATGAGACATGGGTGGCTAAAGTCTCGGATTTCGGGTTATCGAAAATGGGTCCGGTTCTCTTGGAAAATGTTCCAATAACAACTAAGGTGAAAGGTACTTTCGGATACATGGATCCGGAGTATTTTCGAAGGTTACATTTAACAGAGAAGTCCGATGTGTACTCGTTCGGGGTGGTGTTATTCGAAGTCTTGTGTGCTAGACCCGCAGTTGACACAAGTTTAGAAGATGATGAAATAGGTCTAGCTGGTTGGGCTCTCAAGTGTGTAGAAAATGAAACAATTGAGCAAATCATTGACCCTTACTTGCATGGTAAAATTGCTGCAGAGTGTTTAAAAGTATTCGTTGAGATTGCGAAAAGCTGCCTACATGATGTGGGAGTTGAAAGGCCAAAAATGAGTGATGTGGTGGGAATGCTTGAGTTTGCACTGGAATTGCAAGAAGCTACTGGAGCAAAACAGGCGGTAGAAGCTGGTGATACAATTAATCATGTCCGGACCATGGATGAACTCGTGTAGTCTTTTTGGGTCAATTTGGGAACAAATCAATTTCATAAAATCACTAGCGTTAGCTTTTTCACATTCATGACGTAGTGTTATAATTAATTACAAATTGAGCTGGAGCTTAGGAGTGGTAAGGAAAATGACTTGTGGGTAAGCTTAAAATGTCAAAAGTCTTCCTCTAAAGACAAATAAATCAACACATCTTCTGGAGCTCTGCGTAGGTAGTGATTGATTCCTACACACTACCGACACCCGACATGGTCCCTTATCAACTATGCATGGAGCATCACTGATCACAGGATTAATTTTTTAAGCATCACTTTTAAAAAGTGTTGTTTGTGAATTTTTAGAAGCGTTTTTGAAAAATTTTATTTTAATATTTAGGTGTTTAGTGGTTCTTTTAAAAGGTATTTTGAGAAATAAAATATTCATATTTTGGGTCGAAATTAGGATATTCATTTCTACTTATTAATCTCTTTGTTGTGGGCATTTTTGACACATCCTAAAAACCAAGATAGTAGAATCGGGTAAAGGGCCGGATATTGAAATCGGGTATCAAAAATAGGATTAGAGTGTTTAATAATAAAATATTAAAATAATTATCGGGTCTAAAATTAGGTGGTGAAAATTAGGATTAGGTGGTCGGTTATTAAATAACTTAAAACGAAATTTGAAAATAAAATCGGGTTAGAAAATAATTGAGCAAAGAATATGTTTTAATTAAACTAAGGACCAATTTGAAAAATAAGAGAAAACTGAGAGTTTTTAAAAGGCAATATTTTCTTAATTTTAAAAAACTGTTCATCTCCCTTCTTTCTTTAAAAGAACCCCCACGTCCCATTCCTCTCATTTTAGCTTCACATTCAAAATTTCTTAAATTCAAATATGATATTTTCTCTCAAAATTAACTCATCCTTAGTGATTTCTTAGCTATCTAAACACCTCCACACCTTCCAATTTTAAAGAAAAACCATTAAATCCTCATCACAATTCGTCATTATCCTTCTCACATTCAACTTCGAATTAGCTCTAAAACTTATTGCTTTCTTTAAATTGACGTAATGTCTTGACTTATTATGATTAGATCAAGGTTGTTGTTTTCTAATTTCGAATTTAAGTGAGTGTGTTGAGAGTTTTTAAGATTTAAAGTTTTTAATCAAATTTTGGTTCAATAATGGTGAAATCCGAAATAATGAGTAAATCTACTATTTTTGATTGATTTTTAACCTATTATGAACTAAATAGAAGGTATTTGAACTCAACTTGATATATCAGTATCCAATTTTAATGAATTTCGAGCTTCCCCATTTTGTGTGTTCATACAAGCTTGATTTTCCAGAAATTTTAAATTCATGAGATTAGGTAAAATTAAAGGTATATATTTGTAATAATAGATTAAATATGATGTTTAGAAACTTAATGAAGGTTTAGGAACAAAAATCGAGTATGAAAACCTCATATTTTGACAAAACAAGTTGATTTTCGATATAAGAAAACTGAGCTTAGAGTGGTGATTTTGTTGTTATTTGTTTGAGTTTAAGGCTGTTAATAATGTGTTTGTAATGTATTTAATGTGTATGCAAAGTGTCGGACTCATCAGGAGCTTCTACGAGCAAGGCGAATAGGAAAGAAAAGCTCATTTGAGATTGTTGGGCGAAAGGTGTTGACTAGGTAAGTGGTTGGAATTGTAGCTCTTAAGCACAATTCCTATCGTTGAATGGGGGCTTAGATTGGTCTAAACACCTAATATAAGTTTGAGAGTAAGTAATTCTACTTGAACTATATCCTATTACATATGATGCTTGTATGTGAGGTTGTGAAAAATAATGTGAAATATTTAAGCAAGTAAGATGTGAATATGAAAATGTTTGTTAAGTGAATTGCTAAATTTATGCACACAGTTCTGTTTTAAAGTGATTATGGCTCTTCTGAGCAAATGTAAAAACACTTGAGAGTGCATAAAAAATTGTTGTGAAAGTGATTGCGAAAGTGTTTTTAATAAGTAAGAATATGCATAAAACAATAAGTGTGTAACACCCCTTACCCGTGTTCTACGCCAGAACCGGGCCAGAGGCATTATCGGAGCAAAACCACTTGATCGCCACATAGTCTCAACATGACCATTCTCCTAGTCACCACTACAACCTCCTTCTCTACTTACGAGGCCTTACTCATACATACGAGAGCTCTCGAGACTATATCGGAAACTCTTACGATCTTAAAATTTTTCATCCAAACAGGGACTACACGCCCGTGCAAGATGTCACATGCCCGTGTGTCTACACACATGCCCATGTCCACAAACGTGCATGAAAACTCAAGCAATCTGCCAAAGCCCTATGGCTAGGGCACACACGCCCGTGCTCTCCACCCGTGGTGAACACTGACTACTTCACACGGCCTAAGGTCTAGGCACACGCCCATGTGGCTAGCCCGTGGCCAACACTGATTAACTCACACGGTCTAGGCACACACCCGTGTGACTAGTCCGTGGTCTATTCTGATTAAAATGCCAACATGCAGGGGACACACGGCCAAATCACAAGCCCGTGGGCTGACTGTGTGTCACACATGGCCTAGACACACACCCGTGTGTCTATCCACATGGACAAGAACAAGGCTATATGTCAAGTTCTTTTCACCCCTCTAACATACACAACATGCACTCATTCAACACATCCATAAACAACTCATATTGAAGTGCAATCTCACATGGATAGCTACATCTTTTCATATAATAAAGTAGCCAACAACTATGGCATTATACAAAATAGATTATCCATCTAAAGGCTAACACATCTTAGCCATTTACAACAAAAATCACTAACTTGTCTAGCCCCTATACATGCCATATACAAAACATTTAGTTTATTGTACCAGAGTGTGTTGATAGTAGTGTGGGCGATCTCCCAATTGATCCACGTATCTCGATTCAACTCTTTCGCTCTATAAGACAAGGGAAAAGAAAGGGAGTAAGCTTTAAGATTAGTAAGTTTACACATAAACAATTTAAGCATCATAGTATAAGCCAAACAACAATTAGCATTATACTAAAATATAAATTCACATCCACAATTATGCTTATTCTTTCTATCCCTTACCACATTTCCAACACATCGAGAGTCAAATTCTCATATTCATTGACATGCACCCCTGCATTCAATATCACATTTACTCGAAGATACAGCACATTATCATTTCTCATTAATACATCTACACAGCTAATCTCTCAGTGGTTTCGCACTTAGCCCACCACAATAAATTTATAGGGTAGTATCGCACTTAGCCTACCACAATCAATTTATAGGGTAGTATCGCACTTAGCCTACTAACAAGGATAATTATAGTGGTTCCGCACATAGCCCACTAAAAAATATACTTAACAATAGCATCGCACACAGCCCAGCTCATCGATGTTAAGTATTAGAGTGGTATCGCACTTAGCCCGCCATCAAGTATTATCACTGCACATTCACATATCCACTTACTCGTTCATTCATTCACAATTTCTACCACATTCATTCCACTTAAACCATATAGGTTCTCAATCATGCTATGCACTAACTAGCATTAAGAATGTGTAAGTATAAATGCATTATTTAAGCATAAACTTACATCGATACTCAAAAGTATAGAGTTGTGCAATTTAGTCCACCACCTTACTCTTGCCTCGGTCTCGATCTGGACTTCGTCTTTCTTGATCTATAATGAATAAATCAACTTATTCAATACACACATTGACTAAATTGACCCTTATCTCATACTTTAGCAAAATTACCATTTTGCCCCTAAATTTTCTCATATTTACACTTTTGCCCCAAGGCTCGTAAAGTGATTTTCATTCAACTTTCTCGACTTTTATGCTTAGTCGAATCATTTACTCAACTAAAGCAATCATCCATTCTTACTAAATCACACATGTATGACCCAACTAAAAACTTCACAAACTAGTCCCTACATGCATTTTTCATGAAATTCACTTAGTAAAAGATGTTTCTACTACATCAAGCTTTCATATTCTTCCATAAAACATCAAAATACATGCATGTCATACATGGGTACATTTTTTAACATCCATTTTAGCTCATCATATAACTAAAAATAGCTTACTCATGCTACTAGGACTTCAAAAATACGAAGAATATAAAAAACGAAGCTAGAATACACTTACTAGCTGGCTTGAAAAGTTGAAGAGCCCTAACAATGGCTTCTCTTAATTTTCGGCAGCCTTGGAGAAGAAGATGAATGAATTTTGCCATCTTTTCTCCTGTTTTAATCATTTAATTGCCAAATGACCAAAATGTCCTTTTGACAAACTTTTTATTTTAACTCATCCATGCCCAATTTTGTCCAAAAATTAGAAATTGGGAAAATTTCTCTTTAAGGACTTCTAATTGATAATTTAAAGGAATTTCACACAAATAGCTTCTATAATCTCATATTTTGCAACTTTTGCAATTTAGTCCTTTTAGACAATTCAACCGCAATTTAACAAAATTGCCTCATGAAACTTTCACACTAACATGCAAACACAACATAAACCTCAAAAAGCCATACTTGACCCTCAGATTTGTGGCCTTGCACCACTATTCCGACTAGACCCTAAACTGGGATGTTACAGATGATTGTGTGTATAAATAGATACAACGACATTGTGATCATGTGGAACCATTGGATACCATAGGATTGTATGTAACGTCCCAAAATAGGGCCTAAACGGAACAGTGGTTGCGAAACCACAAATTCGAAATAGAAAAGTTTATTACGATAAATTATCATGATTTATCGATTGATTGGATGCATGTGTTAGACAAGCGATAAGAAATTTTTTAGATTTCATGTTTAATTTGGCTATTAGGGTTTAGTTGCAAAAGTTGCAAAATATGTGTTCTAGTTCATAAAGTACATAATTGAAATGGGGGTTTAAAGTAGAGGTCCTTAAATAGTAATTAGATCATTAAAGTTTGATGGACAAAAATAGACATGGTTAGTAAGTAAGGTATTTAAGGGCATTTTGGTAAAATGACTTAATTAATGAATAAAGACAAAATAACATGAAATAAGCTATCATCTTCTTCATTTTTTTCTCCATGGCCGAATGTAGCAAGGGAACACCATGACTAGGGTTTGTTCATCTTCCAAGCTTCATAGAAAGTCCGTTCTAGTCTCGTTTTTCATGTTCTTTACATTTTTGGAATCCCGGTAACTCGATTAAGCTAATTCTACCATTAATTCGAGCTAGGGTTTATATTTGGAAAATTACCCATAGTTGAAAAGTGTGTATTTTGATGTTTTATGACAGAAACTAAAGATTTGAATTATGTTAAACGACTTTTGATAAGCGATTTTCAGTAAAAACGAGTGAAACGACATAATAGGTAAAAAATTATTGTTTATAAGTGCATGTTAGAGTAAGAATTTGATGTTGCTATAGAAGAGAAAAATGTTCAGCATGTCATAGAACATAACAAAAAGGAATAAAGTTTAATTTACGAGCCTAGGGGTAAAAGTGTAATTTTTGAAAAGTTAGGGTGAAAATTATAAATTTTCCATAATTTGATATGTGAATTGAATTGATTAGTGTGTTGATAAAATGTGTTAAATGAGTGTTATTTGACATGTTAGATCAAGAAATTATGAAATTTGGACTAAGATCGGGGAAGAACAAAGTTGTGGGCTAATTCGGGAAAATTAGTCGTTTCAGCATTCAAGGTAAGTTGGTGTGTTAGTAATAATGCAATAATGTCGTAATGTATGTTTGAAACCTAAATTGTGGTATTAAATTGATTTTGTTGAATTACATGTTTAGTATATTATGTTGGTGAATTGATTTAATAATATGGTTATGATAAAAAATGACATAGGTGACATGAAAAAAAAAAGGGGTTGAAATGTTGTGCTTAAAAGTGTTTTCTATGACTATGGTTATTATGTGAAATGAAAAGTTTATATGTAAATAATGTAATTATTTTACTTGTTCAATAATTATTTTGCTAGATATTATGGAAATCATTGGGTAATAACTATAATATGAAAATGTATGGGATGTGAAATTCTCGATTGAACCTTCGAAAAACTAAGAGATACGAACAATATGTAGCTAGGTCACACGAGTGATAAGGGACCTTCACCGTGTGCATAAGCTACGAGATGGAAAAATTTGATATGTAGCTAGGCCACATGGATGATAAGGGACTTTCACCATGTGTACAAGAAAGCTACGGGTTACGAGTAGCTAGGTCGCATGAGTGGTTCCTAGTGTTGGACACCATGTAGACAAGAAAGCTACGGGTTATGAGTAGCTAGGTCGCATGTAACATCCTAGATTAGGGGTTATGCGTTTGGAGCATAACTCAAGTGCTAGGGGGTTTTAAGGGTATTTGGAGATGTTTTAAGAGTTTTTAGAACTCTAGAATGAAGGTGAAAGCTTTGGGAAATAATTGGATTTTAGGTTAAAAAGAGGAAACTAGGCAAAGAGGCCTTAAAAGAAATTATGTGGGGTTTAGGACATAAGGAATTAATTGGCAAAGTGGCTTGGGGCGCTAAGGTGCAAGGGGACTTCAGGAGGGAAGGGGTTCGAGCGGCAGGAATCGCACTTGGGAGTTTTATTTTTGGCGTTAAAGGGGAGTAAGGCTAAGGAGGCCATAAAGGAAAAATCTTCGGCGTGTTTGGCATAAATCAGGCCTTAGTAAAGTGGCTGCAAGGTGCCACTTAAGGGCCTGGAAGTGATGCTTGGCACAGGTCTTGGGTTCGAATCGCGGCGACAGCAAGTAGTGGTTTACTTTTACTTTTGGCATTAAGACAAGGGGGAGCCAGGTGAAGGAGGCTTTAAAAGAAATTGTGACGAGTTTCTGTCACAAAAAGACGCCGTGGCAGAGTGGCCTGGGGCGTTACCTGTAAGCTTGCTCCAGCAGTTCTCATGTTCGAACCTTAGGGGCAGCAAATGGGTGTTTTATTTTATGCTTTTGGCGCCAAGAGAGAAGGGAGTAATGGACGGCAATTGGACTTTTAATTGGGTGAGGATTAAGCTGGATTTTATTTTGAATTTCGGCTAGGATATAGGATAAAGGTAGTTTTATTTTATTTATTTTAAGTTGGTAGATATAGGAGATAATTATGTGATTTGTTTATTTTTAAAAAGGTAGGATATTTATTAATTTATTTTATTTAGATTAAATAAATAGATAGAAGATAATTGTGGCTTTAGTTTATTTATGAGTAGATAAGGGATTAAGGTTGGATTATTTTATTTTATTTGACAATATAATAGAGGAGATAATGTGATGGTTTATTTTATTTTACTTGGTAAAGTGATAAAGAAGGGATAATAGGAGATTTATGAGGAATTTGATAATGAATTGATAAGGTAGCCGAATGAGGGACTCTTTGGGGTGCCTAGTCGGTTTTGAAGCTTTATAAGGAGGGGGGTGCCGAATTTAGTTTCTTTTTCCCATTACTTGTGCCGTTCTTCCTCTTGTGCAAAAGGCATTTATATTTCTTTCTTTCTTGAATTTTCTAAGTGCCGAAATTGTTTGTTCATCTTTTAATCTCCATTGCCGAAATTCTTCTACTTTTCCCTTATTCATCTTTTTATTTCTTCCAACCCCAAATTCCCTTGTAGCCGAATATTTCTTGTGATTTAAAGCCTTAGCCGAATCTTATAGCTTTCTCCTTCTCCTTTCTTCCCTTGAGATCATAAAGTGCCGAACCACCATTGTTGTTCTCAGAAGCCGAATCTTTAAAGGAGGGTGCTGTCGACTACTTACTTTAGGCTCTTCAAAGCAAACGTGTAATAGTGGGATTTCGACTGTTCAAGGAGCAAGTGGTGATTCAGGATTTTTGGTAAGTTAGGTAAGTGTTATGTGATATTCAGCTATAAGCCATATTTTGGATATTAAGGGTTGACCGATTGAGTACTTTGGTGTTAAGGGCAAATCGACAGGCATAAGGGCAAGTTTCGGGATTCAGATCATTATGGTAAGGATATTTAGTAAGTGTAGTTTCGATTTGAAATATTTGGATTAAAGTATTAGTGTTTAACCGTTTGGTTCTAGTTAAGAAATCATTAATGAACATGGATGCCGAACGAGAAGGTAAAGGGATAGTCCCTATCCCCAAGTTCAAAAGGAGAGCAGTTTCTGCAGTTAGGGATTGGTCACCGGGGTGTGGACCAGCGTCAAAGCAAGAAAGTAGGCAAATAGCCGTAGTTTCGCTTAGCGATAGCATCGGGAATGAAAGCATAGTTCTTCGAGTTAAAAGGTGTGTGATTAACCCACCGTTTTCCGGGTATTTGTGTTATATGTGTATGTGTTATGAATGTGCTAATTAGTGCAGTGGAAATTGCGATATGGATACCCTCAAGGGGTATATCGGTGTCGTAAAGTACTAAATCTATGATGTGGTTATTAATATGTATATGTGATGATATTTTTGATGAACATGCTCATGCATTATCATGGCACTATTTCATGTTGCATGTGCATGGGTGGGATATGATATGAAAGAAGGACAGGGTGTACTTCAAGTACGTGGTTTGATGTTAGCCTTGAGCTACATCGTGGATTGACGTTGACTGAGGTCACGTTGTGGATTATTTGCGATTAAGTTTGCGTGGCTTGATGAGTAGCTATGTGCCTCATCGTGGTTGATATCGGCTATGTGCCATATCGTGGTTGATGAGTGACTATGTGTCCCATCATGGTTTTGGTGTTAGCTACGACTACATCGTGGATTGGCGCTGGCTGAGGTCGCGTTGTGGATTTTTGTGCTTAATTGCACGTGGACGGCATTGGTTGCCTTTTTGGAGTGAAAAGGAGAGGGTGATTTAATAATCCCCTGGTGTGTGGTAGGCTGGATGCGGGAGTGTGTAGAGGATGGACCCTAGGCTATGTTGGGCATCATAATTGCATAACTTTGCATGTGAATATATGTGAAAATGGGCCAAGCCCAATATGTGATGTGGATTAATGTGAAATGGGCCAAGCCCAATATGTGAAGTGGATTCACTGTGGTAATAGGCCAAGCCCAGTATGTGGAAGCATGTGGTTAATTACACTATTATAAGAATGTGATATGGTTATAGGCCAAGCCCAATACGTGAACTCTATTGATATGGATATGGGCCAAGCCCAACAAGTGAACTCATGTGAATAATGTTGCATTACTCTTTGTTATATGGGTTATTGAATGGTTAACATGTGGGTGGAAATTCAGTGGTTTAATTGCACACTAAGTCTGTATGACTCACCCAAATATTTACCAACATCGCAGGTGATCGTGAAATTGGACCCGGTTGGAGTGGATACAAAGGTGGCCATGCAGAAGCAGATTTCCATGCAGAAAGATATTTTAATTAATTAAGTATTTATATTTTCAGTATTTCTGATTAAGTGTTTACTGTAATAAGCCCATTAAAGTATTTAAGTATTTTTATTATCTTTATTATTATGTTTTATTATGGATTGACAATTGAGATATCTTTCGCCAATGGTTTTATTTTCTTAATCTTAAATCTGTATAAAATAAAGTTTTGAACCCGGTATTTTATAACAATTAAATTTTTACTTAGAATATTTTAAATTACGAAAAATGTTTTATTAAAGGAAACAAATTTTTAACCCTTTCTACTTTTAAGTACGAATAATTTCAACCGTTTTCCGCAGTGGCATTTCAAATTCGGTTGTAACGAATGGGCCGGGTTTGGGGTGTTACAGTTTGGTATCAGAGCCTGATTCAAAACTCGACTTTGAGGTTTTGGGACCAAAAATAGTTTTCAAAAATGGGCTTTTCAAAATATGGACTTTTATTTCAGGTTATTCTGGCATGGCACCTGTATCTCTGGCCCGAAGTCCACCAAGTAAGTACTTCTGACTTCTGAAGTGATTTGAACATGTGAATTGTATGGGCTTTTATGGAACATAGATAGAAGAATAGGGCTATTGAACCCTAGGACTAGTCCACTCAAACACAAGTGCATAAGACTTAAGGACACTCAAACAAACCTGTGACTCAGTCGCCGAGTTAAGGTGTGGCAACTGTTGTGCGCATGTCTAGGAGTGGATTCGTAAGAGCTTGGTATTTAAGCAGTCCTAGCGACTCACCTCCTCTTTACTTGAATCCTAGCTGGTGCGTAGTAACCGTTCACCCTAACCAAGAGGACTTAATCACGGGCTAAACCAATAATTAAAATCCGAAAGGGTCTAGCCATGCAGTTTTATAAAATTCCTAGTTTTAAAATCCCTAAATTACCCTTTTAATGGTAGTAAAAGATTATTGTGAAAATTTTTCCAAAATATTTTTGATTTGCAGAATTACGAAAATGCCCCTAGTGGTAAAAAATTACTAAAATACCCCTGATTGTAAAATTACTGTACTACCCTCAACTTTTGTTAAAATAATCTTACTTTACAAAAATACCAAAATCTCTGGTTTTCAAAATATCAAGATACCCAAATTTGGGAAAATTACTAAAACGCCCCTGACTTCTAAAATTTTCGGTTTAACCCCGATTTCCAAAATTTCTACAATACCTTTGATTTGAAAAATATTTTCAAAAATACCCTCAAAACTTGGAGATTTCAAAATGCCTTAATTTGTAAAGATTATTTTTGTGACCTCGATTTATTACCAAAATACCCCTATAGGAAAAATGACGAAATTACCCCTGGGGTAGAATGATCAGAAATGCCCAAAGTAGTGAAGTGAATGTTGTGGATGGATGTGACTCTCTGAATTAGAATAGTGAATTTGAACTGGAAACTTTGATTGATCGAAAGAACAACTCCTGAAAACTTCGTTTCATAAAACTGTTCGCGGATTAACAAAGTGTAACAAAAGTACTAATGCATAAAACTCTTTAATCATATTAAATCGCGACGTTAGAAATGAGCTCTAGGGGATGTGTTAGATTTGTTAAGATCAGAGTGCGCAGCATAAACGTAGTGCGGTGAGTTAGGATGTACGATTATTCGTTAGTAAGTAATTTCGAGCACGAAATTATTTTTAAGGAGGGTAGAACTATAACATCCTAGATTAGGGGTTATGCGTTTGGAGCATAACTCAAGTGCTAGGGGGTTTTAAGGGTATTTGGAGTGTTTTAAGAGTTTTTAGAACTCTAGAATGAAGGTGAAAGCTTTGGGAAATAATTGGATTTTAGGTTAAAAAGAGGAAACTAGGCAAAAAGGCCTTAAAAGAAATTATGTGGGGTTTAGGACATAAGGAATTAATTGGCAAAGTGGCTTGGGGCGCTAAGGTGCATGGGTGGGATATGATATAAAAGAAGGACAGGGGGTACTTCGAGTACGTGGTTTGATGTTAGCCTTGAGCTACATCGTGGATTGACGTTGACTGAGGTCACGTTGTGAATTATTTGCGATTAAGTTCGCGTGGCTTGATGAGTAGCTATATGCCTCATCGTGGTTGATATCGGCTATGTGCCATATCGTGGTTGATGAGTGACTATGTGTCCCATCGTGGTTTTGGTGTTAGCTACGGCTACATCGTGGATTGGCGCTGACTGAGGTCGCGTTGTGGATTTTTGTGCTTAATTGCACGTGGACGGCATTGATTGCCTATTTTGAGTGAAAAGGAGAGGGTGATTTAATAATCCCCTGGTGTGTGGTAGGCTGGATACGGGGGTGTGTAGAGGATGAACCCTAGGCTGGGTTGGGCATCATAATTATATAACTTTGCATGTGAATATATGTGAAAATGGGCCAAGCCCAATATGTGATGTGGATTAATGTGAAATGGGCCAAGCCCAGTATGTGAAGTCGATTCACTGTGGTAATGGGCCAAGCCCGGTATGTGGAAGCATGTGGTTAATTACACTATTATAAGAATGTGATATGGTTATGGGCCAAGCCCAATACATGAACTCTATTGGTATGGATATGGGCCAAGCCCAACAAGTGAACTCATGTGAATAATGTTGCATTACTATTTGTTATATGGGTTATTATATGGTTAACATGTAGGTGGAAATTCAGTGGTTTAATTATACACTGAGTCTATATGACTCACCCAAATATTTACCAACATCGCAGGTGATCGTGAAATTAGACCGGGTTGGAGTGGATACAAAGGTGGCCATGCAGAAGCAGATTTCCATGCAGAAAGATATTTTAATTAATTAAGTATTTATATTTTCAGTATTTCTGATTAAGTGTTTACTGTAATAAGGCCCATTAAAGTATTTAAGTATTTTTATTAAGTATCTTTATTATTATGTTTTATTATGGGTTGACAATTGAGATATCTTTCGCCAATGGTTTTATTTTCTTAAATCTGTATAAAATAAAGTTTTGAACCCGGTATTTTATAACAATTAAATTTTTACTTAGAATGTTTTAAATTACGAAAAATGTTTTATTAAAGGAAACAAATTTTTAACCCTTTCTACTTTTAAGTACAAATAATTTCAACCGTTTTCCGCAGTGGCATTTCAAATTCGGTCGTAACGAATGGGCCGGGTTTGGGGTGTTACATCGCATGAGTGGTTCCTAGTGTTGGACGCCATGTAGACAAGAAAGCCGAATTATGTATAGGTGGAGCTATGTGCTGAGACCACCGAGTATCAGGCATTTTCTGAAGGGGTTCAACGAGATAACTTACTAATGATGATTGATGCAATCATGTTATGAATAAGTGCAGGTGTGAACGTGACCAATTGAGAAATGTGGCAAATGTACGTGTGAGCAAGTGTTTGTGTGAACAAGGGTGCATGTGATCATGTGTGTATGTGCATAATGTGTTTGATATGTGATACGCGATTGAAATGGAGGTAAGGCTGATATGGTGTAAGTGCCACTATGAATACTTGTAAATATTGGTGATAATTATTCATTTGTATGGCTAGTATTGATTATGCTTGGTGTTATGTGTGCATATATGAAAGTGATATAAAGAAAACATGGGAGAGCAGCAGTTACGTGATTTTGAAAGATCACCAAAAATAGTAGAAATTGAATTATAAGTTGGATGAGATATTGATTTAAAGCTTATTGAGTCTATATTAATATAAAAGAAACAGAGCAAACAAAGGATTTGTATATTTTGAGATATTTAAATTTTTGTGAGACTGGTTCAGAATGATTATGTGATCCCCTGTTCTGCCTTGGAAAAATCATTAAAAATTGTAAAAAACAAATTATGGGATATAATTTATATGCCTGAAATTTTGAATGAGTATATTTTCAAATTAACTAAACAATAAGGTCATATGAACTCTGTACGGGGAGAAAATTGATTCATAGTGAAGAGAGGTCAGAATAGTCAAACAGTGAAACAGGGGAGATTTAAAGAATAAACTGTACTAATTGGCTAAATCAAAAATTCTGAAAATTTTATGGTAAGAAGATATATGAGTCTAGTTTCATGGAAAATTAACAAATCTTAATTTGGATTCTGTAACTCCAGATATAAATAATTTAATGACTGTGACTCAAGAAATTAGCTTAACTGGAATTTGAATAAATAAAAAGAATATGAAAATAACATGTTATCACATTGCTTATTATTTTCATGCGAGCTTACTAAGTGTAAAGCTTACTCCCTCCTTTCCATTACTTTTAGTTTTATCAGGTCAGCTTAGGGTTGGAGATCGTCGGAGGCAGTATCACACTATCGAGCCATTATCCCTGGAGTACTGACATATGTATGTTAAATGTTTCAAGTGAGTGGCATGTATAGGGACCTAGTTTTTCTATGATGGATGTTGTTGTGATTATCCAAATGTATTGGCTTATATTGCTTTTTAGATTATAGCCATGAGATGTGGCTTATAATGATTTTGGCCTGTAAGCCTATTTGTCCATGGTATGTGTTAATGTCTTATTATGTGGTATAAGTGATTAAATAGATGACAAGGTCAAATGCATGTGGTTGAAAAGTTTTAATTTTGGGTGAAATTTGGTAACCCGATTTTGTATGATTGTGAATGTTTAAGTCCGGCAATGCCTCGAACCCTGTCCTAGAGTTGGATACGGGTGAGGGGTGTTACATTGTAAGTACTCACCACTTTTGCTTATGATGAGGCGAAATGGCCCAAAGATAGCGATTGAGAGATAAGGGAATGTAAAGCATAAATCCATTCACTGAAGATAGCATGGAGTATTTAGAGATTGTTAGCATTCATGCTACACTTGTACGGAGATAGCGCAAGACTCCTTGATTCATTTGGAGTGTTTGGAGATAATACATTACTGATTATATATATGCTTCCATGTCACATTATGCCAATATGTCATTGTGTTTGCCTTGTGATATGTTTGATGTTATGTCGTAGTTGCATGATTTAGTATGTTTTATTTCAACTATGGATTATTTGCTTAATTGTGACAATTTCTTGTGCTCTCACTAAGCTTGGAAAAGCTCACACTCTCTTATATTTATTTTGCAGAAAAATAGCTTGTGTGAGGAGGGGAAAGTGTGCAAGTGGTGATCCAAAGCAAGGTAATCTTCTGAATAGGTGACTTGGTTTGATTTTGAAAATAATAGAGGCAATGTGGGACTCATATATAGATGGAATTAGAATTTATTTTGTTTGGATTGTAATCAGACATTATGGATTGTTTAATTGGTTTTTGGGACTTTGGATTATTTTAGAATGTCGCTTGAATGAGTATGCATGTTAATGGGTGGTATATATGGTAAATTGGTATGCAAGATATTTGGATAATATGTTAAATGCAATTGAAATGACATGTTGGAAATTAAGGTAATTTTAAACGATTTATTGATATGAAATGGACCTTTGATGCACTTAATAATGCATGGGAGGCAAAATTGGAATGCTAAGTAAATTGGTTGTGGACCTGTATATGCATGGTAGTATAGAGAATCAGATGAAGTGTTAAATTGTGTTGTTATATGTTTTAATGATTGTAGGCATGTTTTGTGTGTTCTATGTATGCTATATAATATGTTAGATTAAAGAAATTTGGCATGTCTTGTGGTCACGACAATTTAGTCCCGGCTCTTATACTATGCAATCGAAGCCTTTAAAAATCATAAAATGTTTTGAAAATTTGCAAGACCAATTTCATAATTTTACTGTCAAATTTTATAAAAAGATATTTTCGGATATTTTACCAAAATTATGATTTAATCCTTAGCCTTCATTTTTAAAATTAAATTAGTTTTTACTTACCTGTTCTAGTCTTTTCATCCAATTAATATTTTAAATGGTATGCCATAGCATGTATGCATGTTTAAACTTGTTGTTTTATGAATGTTTCGTGTATTGTATGTAAAAAAATATTTTTACCCTTGAATGTTATTTTGATGTTTTTGCTAGAAGAGTATATTTTTGGGCGTGCGTGTTTAATTTGATTTATTTATTGATAATTAAGCATGCACCCATGTGGTGTGAATGGTGGCTTCTGTGGGATGTTTTGGTGGTCAATAAAAAGAGTCACGTAAGTGACTAATGTGACGTTCCAGATTTGAGTCGGGCCTTCCTAGTGGGTTTGGGCCACCACATCTAGTGGCATCAGAGTCAAGTTTGTAAAAACTAGGTTTGCCAATGTTTATTAACTCTCAGGTTAAATTTTTTGAAAGTTGCGTTAATAACTAAGTTTTGAAACAAAACCGAGAATTTTTAAACATTGGACGAAAATGGCCTTGTATGAATTGTTTGTTTTGGGATAGGAATGAGAACACATTGCCTTCTTTAAATTGCTTTTCTTTGTAGGATTACCTTAGATCACTTGTCACTTGTCATTTCTCACTAGAGGTTTCCATAGGCCGAGTCAGGCCCAATCAAAATTTTAGGCCCGAGTTTGGCCTGGCACGAAAAATGGGCCTAAGATTTTGCCAAAGGTCAACCCGGATAAAAATGCTAAAACCCAGGCCCAGGTGTATTAATTTTTTATATTATTATTATATAAATTTTTTAAAATATAATACATTAAAAATATTAAAATATTAAAATAAAGGTTTCCTAACAAATTGGAAATAAATATATATGTATACTTAAATAACACTAAGATAGGTAAAATTTAACAAGCAAATGCCTCTAAAATAGTAACAAAATTAACAATAAAATAAGAGTTATATAATATCCAAAAAAATAACAAAAAAATAGTACCAATATAATAGTAAAATGGTAGCAAAATAGTGAAAAAATAACAAGAACATAGCAAAAAATAAAGTAAACAGAGAAAGGAAAAGCAACAATTTTTTCTTTTTTCTTTTTTTTTTTTTTTGCATATTCAGGCCAGGCCAGGCCTAGGCCAAAAAAGCCTTACCCAAGGCCTAACCCATTTTTTTGCTCAAGCCTATTTTTTGGGCCTATATTTTACCCAAACCCTCCCACTTTCTCGGCCTAGCCCATGGAAAGGTCTACTTCTCACTCTATTGTATTGTTTATTTTATTGTTATAGTATATACGATATGCTTTATAGATGAGGACGGTTAAACTTGGATAGGTGCCTCTTGTGAGGCAAACTATTATGGAAGCTGAAGTAGAGCCCCTAATGCAAGCAATAATCAGGGATTTACAACGAATAGCCAGAGAAAACCCTACACCTGTGAATAGGGTTTGCCACTTAAGCGTCTCTGAGCTCTAGGTTGTAAGGAATTTTGAAGAGTGAAAGGAGCTGATCCGACCATAGCTAAGTAGTTGTTGGAAAGCGTGGAGAGAATATTGAAGCATATTATAACACCCCTAACCTGTATTTGTCACCAGAATAGGGTTACGGAGCATTATCAGAGTTTACGTTTTAAAACTATCAAAAATTTTAAAACATTTAATCCATATCATCAATCACAGCAAAACCAATCAATAACATACACATAGTCCTTGAGGCTCTAAAAACACATTAGAAACGAATCGGGACTAAGTCAAAAACATATAGCATTTTTTCAGAAAAAGATGAAAATTTACAAACTGCAGGGGGTCACATGGCTGTGTGGCCAAGCCGTGTGACTCACACGGTTGAGAGCACGGCCGTGTCTCAGGCCGTGTGGACATTCGAAGTAAAGACACACATCCATGTCCTAGCTCGTGTTCGAGCCTGTGTAACTCACTGATGTGGGTCACACGGCCAAGCCACACACCTATGTGCCAGGCCGTGTAACTCTCGAAATGCAACCTTTAAAAACCTATGTGTCCCACACGGCTGAGACACACGCCCGTGTCCCTGACCGTGTAGATGAAAAATAGGCCATTTCGAAGTCATTTTTCTCACCTATCCATGCACACACCTATAACCAATTTACCATATGTAATCAAGCATCCCAAAGTACACCAAACCATACAACAACAAGCTATCCAAATAGGTACATATTCATACCAATCACAAGACATTTATAATATGCATACTTAATTAATCATTCTAACTCAAACATTTTTAGCATAATAAGCTATGATATCAACCAATTTACGACCATTTATATACATGCCAAAAACCAAACCTTTGTCAACATTCAAAATACCATAATCACAACCAAGATACCATAACACAAGCCAAACTAGATGGCTATTTCAACAACCAAAACACATAGGCCAAACATTAGCCAAAAATGCCTATACATGCCATTATAACCAAAATCAAAACATTTGAAAGTACCGATAGAGCCAATGGATAGTGTGATGGATCTTCGACTAGCTTCCAACATGATCGAGCTTCCGATAATCTAAAAAGTAAGGAAAAAAAACCACGTAAGAAATGAATGCTTAGTAAGCTCATATAAACTTTAGTCATATCAAATCCATTTCAAATATGAAATTTATACATATCAAGAATAATCCTATACTGATGCCGCAAGATTCATGAAGCCAAATTCAACAACTCACAAAGTGAATAAATCCACAATATCACTTATACATATCATCCCTAGCATAATAGGATTTTAAATAACTTTAAACCCTTTCAAATTTTCTTATTTTCATTTTCATTTCACTACTTTCCATTGCGTTAACTATCTTTAGCTTAAATAGAAACATCAATTCAACTTATCATTCCCTTTTTCATCGTTTTACACTTCAAGTATGAATTTACTATTTCATGACCTTTCTACACCTGTTTCATATGCATACCGCACAAGACATAAGGATATCATTCAACCATAGCCACAAGCTAGTGTAATCAAACATAATTCTTTTTAGAACTAACCACATGATAAACCATTTCAATAGAAGCTACATAATTTAAACCTTACCACCCTTTCATGATCACAAGCAGATTTCCATTTAGGCATTTACCATTTCAATGAATAAGTTATAAGTTTAACGTGGCATAAACCATCCACAACTTAGCCAAAGCCTAAGCATGTACACTAAACATGTTAACCAAATAAACATATAACATAAGCATTATAAACATGGATAAGCACAACATTTATTCATGTATCATATACACAAATCATATCAAAATCTTAACACTTCATATCCGAATAATGCCCGTTGAACCATTTAGAATACTGTTGGATACATGGGATAGCTCACACATAGTGTGCTAACTCATTTAACTGTAATCCATCAAATCTTGTACATGTATGCTCATATAAGCTGTGAATCGGTATGCTTACTCGAGTTGTAGATTGGTATGCTCTCATAAGCTGTAAATCAGTATGCTCACACGAGTTGTGGGTCGAAACATAGCTACACGATGTTGCTCATATGAGCTATGGATTATCCGTAACACATACAGGACCTCAGCCATCGGTAGGACGTTCAGGAGTAGTACCTGAATCATGTAAACCCTAATGACATGTCATTTGTATCCTACAGATTCTTAAGGTTCAAATGGGGCTCAGTAATTGTCGTACGTTGTTGGATTTACATCGTTTCATAAAACGATAAATTGCATACTAACATATAGATATTGATTTAATCACAATATAATCACATATTAATATTCAATTTAATCAAAATTATACAGAATAAGTTCATACAAACTTACCTAGCTAAATTGCAAAAATACCAAAGTTTAGGGGCATACTAATAAATAGGTTAGGGTACTATTTTCTGATAGCTTCCTCGAGCTCTCACGTTACTTCTTCAACTCCGTGACGTTGCCAAAAAACTTTCATTAAAGTTATGCATTTATTTCTTGACTCTTTGATCTCTCGAGCTAAAATTCTGATTGGTTCTTCATTGTATGTCATATCAGGCTGAATCTTAATCTCCGATGGAGAGATCACATGTGAGGGATCTGATCGATATCGACACAACATCAACACAACATTGGCACGTGGAAAACATTGTCAATTTTCTCTAGCTCAATCGGTAAAGCTAGCCGATATGCCATTAGACCTATTCTTTCAATGATCTCATATGGCCCAATGAATCTCAGACTCAATTTGCCTTTACGACCGAGACGAAGTATTTTCTTCCACGGAGATACTCTCAGAAAAACTTTATCATCAATTTGAAATTCAATTTCTTTTCGTTTCAAATCCACGTACGATTTCTGACGATCTGAAGCTACTTTCAAACAATCGCGAATTACTTTCACTTTCTCTTCGGTTTCTATAATCAAATCAACCCCGTGAATCTGTTTCTCGCTAAGCTCAGTCCAATACAATGGAGTTCTGCACTTGCGAACATACAAAGCTTCATACCATATTTATACTTGATTGAAATCTATTATTATATGCAAATTCAACCAGCGACAAATATTTCTCCCAATTGCCTTCGAATTCCAAAACATAACATCGGAGCATATCTTCGAGAATCTGAATTACTCGTTTAGACTATTTGTTAGTTTACAGATGAAAAGTTATACTAAAATTCAGCTTTGTACCCAAAGCTTCTTGCAATTTCTTCCAAAATTACGACGTAAACCTCGGATCTCTATCCGAAATAATCGAAACTGGAACCCCGTGCAATCTAACAGTGGAACAGCCCGATTTTGAGGCTAGTCAGAATAGTGGTTTCAGGACCGCTAATCTGAGGTTGAAGAAAATTATTTTGATATTATTTTATGTGTTATAGCATGATTATAAGGATGCATGAGAATTTTGGTGCATTAATTTTAGTGATTGTATGCTTAATTGCGAAAAAGGACTAAATCGCATAAAATGCAAAAGTTCTATTTTACAAGCTAGGGGTGTCTAATAGCTATGGAATATTAAATTGGAGGTCCTTAAAGTGAAATTAGTCCAATAAGGAAGTGTTGGTCGGCCATAGAGACTAGGGAGACAAAGGCATTTAATTTGATCAAAAATTTGGTGATAGTTGGTGACTAAATGAATAAAATATGATAAAATATAGGAAGGTTATCATCTTTTTCCCTTCTCTTCTCCTTCCACTGATTTTTACATTCAAAGTAGGGTTTTGAAAGCTTTGAAATTTCAGCAACTTATCCTTTTACAAGTAAGTGATTTTGGTGGTTTTATTTGATAATTTTTGTACTTTTAGAATCCCCAAAGCTTAAGCTAGCTAATGAGGGGACTATTTTTGCAAAATAGTTGAAAGTTTAGGGACTTTCCTTGAGAGAACTTATGTTGTTTGCTGAGTTTTTATGGAAGAAAATGAATGTTAGTGAGATGAGAAACAACTGTTGTAAAAGGAGTTATCAAGAAAACACCTAAATAGGGCTTATTTGTAAAGGTTGAAATTGTGTAATAAATGCATGAAATAAATGGTTTTTTAAGTTGTTGTAAGAGAAATAAATGTTCAGGTAGGCTTGTTTAATGAGAAAGTATGATGAAAAATAATTTATGGGGCCTAGGGGAAAAAACATAATTTTGCCAAAGTAGAAGGGCAAAATGGTCATTTTTGCCTAAGTAGAAATTTTGATATATCATGAGTTATAAAGTGATTGAATGAGTGAATTTTATTATTATAGATCAAGAAGAGTGCGGAAACAACATTGATCGAGGAAAAGGTAAGGTTACGGACTAAATCGTCGACTAACACATTTTGCATCGAGGTAAGTTTATGTGTAAACGGTACATCTTGAATACCTACGTTGTACTTATTGGTGTATTGTATGAATGAGATCATTCATGATTGAGATGGATTGAATTCGATAGAAAATGAGTAATTTTTGTATGAACTTTGAAATGTTAGGTAAGTATGGAATGTTATTCGTAATAATCATTGGTAGGCTATGTGCGATACCACCGTAATTATTTTTGTTGTGGGATGTGTGCGATACCACCTTATTACTTATTCGCGATGGGTTGTGTGTGATACCATCATTTATATTATCATCTGGTAGGCTAAGTGTGATACCACCGTAAATATTTTTGTTTGTGGGCTGTGTGCAAAACCACAGAGTGTTTGGTATTATTCTGAATGAGTTCATTGAGAAATCATTTAAGTATATGTTTCATATGATATTGTGGTGATGAGTGCAGGGAATGTATACAAATAAATGAGAACATTATATTTGTTATATGGTTGAAATGTGGTAAGAGATGAAATGAGTAATCATAATTATGAAATGAGGATTCTTCTTACTTGTTGTGAAAAGCATTGATTAATATATACATATATGTTATGATGCTTATTGTTTACATGTAAACTTACTAAGTTTAAAGCTTACTCCCTTTCTTTTCTCTTGTCTATAGTGTCAAAGAGCTGATTTGGGATACGAAGTTAATTGGAAGATCACCTATACTTTTAGTTCATCTCTGTATATCTAGACTTAGCATTTTGAGTATGACATGTATAGGGTCTAAACTAGGTGAAATGTTTTATTGTTTTGGCCAAGTGTGTTGGCTCTTTTAAAGATGAACACTTTTGTAAATGGCTATATTTAATGACTCATTATCATTATATATATGAAAAGATGAGGTTATTCATGAATGTGGATGGTACATGATTGATATTGTCCACATGGGTAGGCACACGGATGTGTGTCTAGGCCGTGTGTGACGCACAGTCAGTCCTATGGGTGTATGGCTAGGCCGTGTGTCCCCTGCATGTTAGTGATGCAAGTTAGTGTCGACCACGGGCTAGACACACGGGCGTGTGCCTAGGCCATTGCCCCTTATTTGGTTGCTGACATCACTAACAGAATACCCAGGTTTCCACACATGGGTGATGACATGGGCATGTTTAGGCCATGTAGAGGACACGGGCTAAAGACACAGGCGTGTGTCCGGTCGTGTGAAAACCCTGTAGGTTCGAAGAGAAAATAAATTCCACACGGGCTAGAGACATGGGCGTGTGTGACCACACGGCCTGCCCACACGGGCGTGTCCCATTTCACACGGGCGTATGGCCTTGTTAAGGTAAAATTTTTATTGGTATACAAAAGATTCCGATTTGATTCCGAGACCCTTCGTTTGCAGGTGTAAGGCCTTGTAGGCCCATAATAAGAATGTTATAAATGTGAATGAAAGATTTTATATTGGAATGAAATTTGATAGCCTAAGGTTGTATGTTAAAATGCGTTAAGTCTGGTAATACCTCGTACCTGGTTCCAGAGTTGATTACGGGTAAGGGGTGTTACCTTTAGTGGTATCAGAGATATAGTTGAGTCAATTCCCAGACTACCGTAGCGTGTGTAAGAGTCTAGCTATGCATGCCATAAACATATATTGATAGCGTGGTGACTTTTGACAATATTAAACTGTATTTTCATATAGTAAATGGATCCCAACTGAACGGCTGCTGATGACGTTGCCAGTAATATGCCGGCTCTCGCGCAAGGGATCGCGCCTGTAGAAAGTATACCCAAGACCATGGGTCAAGGAGAAGAGGCTTAGAAAGCCTTTCTCCAAATGATAAGTAATTGGTACACAGAGTATGTACGAGCGAACCCTAATCCTCAACCTCCTCCAGCCCCTCCTATACCTCAGCTAGTTCCTGTGGCTCCTCAAGGTATAGATTCGGTGAGAATGACCAAACCCCCAGTAGATAAGATTCGAAAACAAGGGGCCAAAGAATTTAAAGCTAACATAGATGATGACCCTGAGAGGGCGGAGTTCTGGCTTGAGAACTCAATGCGAGTATTTGATGAACTCTCTTGCACACCTAAGGAGAGCTTGAAATGTGCCGTGTCATTGCTGAAAGACTCTGCATATCGTTGGTAGAAAATGTTGACTTTAGTGGTTCCAAGGGAGAGGATAACGCGGGACTTTTTTTTGGAAGAGTTCCGAAAGAAGTATATAAGTCAGAGATTTGTGCAAGAGGTTTGAAGATGGGCTGAATGAGGATATCAGACTGCTAGTTAGGATTTTTGAATTGAAAGAGTTTGTGGTGTTGGTTGATAGGGCATGTAAGGCTGAGGAGCTGAATAAGGAAAAAAGAAAAGCTATGATTGAGGCTCGAGTTGCAAGGAAGAGACCGATGAGTAAATCATTCCAAGCTCAATCAAAGAGATCCAAGGAAATGAACCTCCGGACGACTGCTTTAGTTGGGTATTCACTTCAAGATCGAGGTAATACATATTCGGGCTTGAGAGTTCAAGCCACCTCGATGGCAAGGGTGGGCAATCCAAATTCAAATAAACCGGAGTGTCCAAATTGTTGTAGACAATACACTGGGGAGTGCTGGGGAAACAATCGTAATTGCTACAAGTGTGGTTCACCCGACCACTTCATTCGGAACTGTCCAAAGAGGGATAAGAAGGATAGAAAACAAGAAGTAAGATCAAGCAATGTATCATCGAGGGGTAGGCCACAAAGAAACCCCGAGAGTGGGACTAGTAGTAGAGGTACGCCTAAAGACTCTATTGTGAGATCGGAGGGTCGAGCACCTGCAAGGACCTATGCCATTCACGCTCGCAAAGAGGCAGCATCCCCAGATGTGATAACGGGTACTTTCTCTCTTCATGATATCTCTATTGTTGCTTTGATTGATCTGGGGTCTACCCATTCTTATATTTGCATGAAATTGGTATCTAGTATGAGAGTGATTGTTGAGTCTTTGAAATTTGAGATAAAAGTGTCAAACCCGTTAGGAAAACGTGTGCTAGTTGACAAGGTGTGTAGGAATTGTCCTTTGACAATTAGAGGTCATTGTTTTCTGGCAAATCTCATGTTGTTACCGTTTGATGAATTTGACTTGATTCTTGGTATGGATTGGTGACTACTCATAATGTTTTAGTGAACTGTGGTACTAAGTTTATTGAATAGAGATGTGTAAATAGAGATGTCATACGGGCTGAATTAGGTAAATCGAATAGTTTGCCTGTAGTGATTCCATTTATGGTAGCTGAGAAATACTTGAGAAAAGGGTATAAATCCTATCTCGCCTTTGTGTTGAATACTCAAGAGTCAGAGGTAAAGATTGTATCAGTGCCGGTGGTATACGAGTATCCAAATGTGTTCCCAGAAGAGTTACTCAGATTACCTCCAGTTAAAGAGGTAGAGATTGGGATTGAGTTAGTTCCGGGTACAGCACCTATTCCGGTTGCCCCGTATAGGATGGCACCATTAGAGATTAAAGAATTGAAAGTTCAGTTGCAAGAGTTAACGGATAAGGGTGTTGTAAGACTGAGCTATGCACCGTGGGGTGCTCCGGTACTTTTTGTGAAAATGAAAGATAGGTCGATGAGATTGTGCATAGACTACAGACAACTCAACAAGGTGACAGTGAAGAATAAGTATCCCTTGCCAAGGATAGACGATTTATTTGACCAATTGAAGGGAGCTACGTATACTCTAAGATAGACCTAAGGTCTGGCTACTACCAGTTGAGGGTTAAAGAGCAAGATGTGCCGAAACTGCATTTCAGACGAGATATGGCCATTATGAGTTTTTGTCATGCCATTTAGCTTAACGAATGCTCCTGCGATTTTTATGGATTTAATGAACCGCATCTTCTGACCGTATTTGGATAAGTTTGTAGTTGTTTTTATCGACGACATATTAGTTTATTCTTGGGGTGAGAATGAGCATGCAGAGCACCTGAGAATTGTTTTGCGGACTTTAAGAGACAAGCGGTTGTATGCTAAATTCAGCAAGAGTGAGTTTTGGCTTCGATAGGTCAGATTCTTCGGACACATTGTGTCGGGTGATGGCATTAGAGTTGATCTGAGTAAGATCTCGGCTATTGTGGAGTGGAAACCTCCAAGGAATGCATAAAAAATTAGAAGCTTTTTGGGTTTAGTAGGGTACTATAGACGTTCCGTAAAGGGGTTCTCCATGATTGCTAGCTCGATGACAAAACTATTGCATAGAGATGTTAAGTTTGAATGGACTGGGAAATGCCAACAGAGTTTCGAGAAATTGAAAGCATTGTTGACTGAGGCGCCGATTTTAGTACAACCTAAGTCAGGAAAAGAGTTTGTGGTCTATAGTGATGTGTTATTCAATATTCTCGACTATGTGCTGGCGCAAGAGGGTAAGATTGCAGCTTACGTCTCGAGACAACTAAAACCGCATGAGAGGAATTATCCAACTCAGGTTGAACCCAAACCATGCAATGACACGTCATTGTAAATTACAAATTCTTTACCTGATTCAGGTTGAACCAACACTGGTGCCTCAGTTAAAATGTTTTCAATTGATCGAAGCTTTGTTGACATTTCTCAGACCATTCAAACTTTACATCTTTTTGTAACGGTCTAGTCATTGGTGTAGCAATCATTGAGAACCCTTAACGAAGCGTCGATAGTAACCAGCCAATCCCAGAAAGCTTCTGACCTTGGATACATTTCTGGTGATTTCCAGTCAATAACTGCATAAATCTTGCTCGAATCAACTCGAATTCCATTTGCTGAGACAATATGTCCCAAAAATCCAACTTCTCAGAGCCAAAACTCATATTTACTAAATTTAGCAACCGTTAAATCAGTCAGAAAATAGTAACCCCGAGTCATTAAAGGACGGTTCTTGCATACTTTGTCAGCTAAAACATACTTGTATAAGGGGTTCGATACTTTAATAATAAACTCAGTTATTTCAACAAGAAAATTCTTACTAGACACTAGATTCTTACAAACATATGAATGTGTCGATCCAAGATCAATTAAAGCAATCACATTAGTGTCGTAAAGAGAAAATGTACTGGTAATAACATTTGGTGATGATGCTTCTTCGCGAGGGTGGATAGCATAAGCTCTGGTAGGTGCTCTAGCTTCGGATCTCACAGCAGAGTCCTTTGTCGCCCCTCGACTACCACTCACATTCCCAACATTTCTTGATGGTCTTCCTCTAGCCGATATATTACTCGGTCTCACATTCTGAGGTTTATCTTTCTCAGTCATCTCAGGACAGTCTTTAATAAAATAATCCGACGAGCCACATTTGAAACAAATTTTAGTACTCTTATTCCAGCATTCACCAAAATGTCTTCTTTCGCACTGTTGACACTCAGGTTTGTTAGTTCTCACACTACCAACACTCGAGATAGAAGTAGCTTGAACTTTAGAATTCACATGTTGATTTCCATGATCTTTATTCTAGTTTCCCACTGATGCATTCGATCAACTATACAAATCTTAGGATTTTTTTGATGAAGAATAATAGGATTTATTCATTGGTCTTTTTCTCGAATCCCTAGCTTCTAAATCAGCTTTCTTCTTTTATCGGTTGAAGTCTTCGGCTTTGTAAGCCCGCTCAACTAATACAATGAATTCTTTCAAATCTAAAATTCTGACCAGAAGTTTAATGTCTTCGTTTAGCCCATCAACAAACTGCTTGCACATTATCTCTTCAGTAGGAACATACTCTTGAGCATATTTACTTAACTGCATAAATTCTCTCTCATACTCGGTTACGGTCATACGACCTTATTTCAGTTCTAGAAACTCTTTGTGCTTTTGATCCAAAAATCATTGGCTTATATATTTCTTTCGGAACTTAGTCTGAAAGAACTCTCAAGTGACTCTCTCTCTCGGCACCACTGATACTAACGTATTCCACCACTGATACGTAGTGCCCCTCAAAAGCGATATAGCACAGTTTAAGCATTTAGTCGGTGTGCAAGAAAGCTCATCAAACACTCGAATCGTATTTTCAAGCCAAACTTGGCTCTCTCAGGATCATCTTCAACATTATCCCTGAGCTCTTCAGTCTATTGTTTACGAATCTTATCAACTGGAGGCTTGTTTAATCTTAAAAGCTCGACTATAGGAACCAATTGAAGATTAGGAGGGGATGGAGGTTGTTGAGCAGCCGAGTTTGTTTGAATATATTGTGTGAACCACTCATTCATCATTTGGAAGAAGTCTTCTTTAGCCTCTCTTCCCTGACTGCCTGTCACAGGTCTAGAATTAGGTGGCGCTGTCCCTTGAGCGGGAACAGGCGCATTACTTTCAACCTCATCAGCTATCGCTTGATTGAGATCCATTTTCTATATAAAAACACATTTTTAAATGTCAAGAGTCATCACACTATCACAGTTTAAATATGGCATGTATAGCTAGACTCTCACACACGCTACGCTTGTCCTAGAATCGACTAAACCGTAACTCTGATACCAATAAATGTAACAACCCTCACTCGTATTCAACGCAAGAATAGGGTTATAGAGTATTGCTGTACTTATAACACTTTTAAACATACATTTCATATACAATTATCAATTCAAATACAATTCAATCATAACCAATCATAGTGTCCCTTAAACGAGCCTACGAGGCCTTAAACATGCATTAGGAGTGGTTCAAGACTAAACTAGAAACTCGGGAAATTTTTCAACACTTGTAAATTTTTTCTCCAAAATAGGGGACACATACTCGTGTGACTAGGCCGTGTGTCTCACACGGCCACCAGACACGCCCGTGTCACAAGCTGTGTGAACATTTGAAATGGAAGCACATGACCGTGTCCTAGCCTGTGTCCTACCCCGTGTCCAAACAAAGGAGGTTACTGACTTGGGTCACACAACCAACCACACGCCCATGTGTCTAGCCCGTGTGCCCTTTGAAATGGCCATACACACTCTTGTGCCAGGCCATGTCTAGGCCATACTAAACCTGTAGGGTATACTGACTTATGCAACACAGCGAAGTCACATGGGCAGGCTGTGTGCAAATTAGGGGGTATAGTAGCTTATGCCACATGACCAATCACACGTCCGTGTCTCTGCCCGTGTGGACAAAATAGGCTATTTATAAAGCCATTTTGCCACCCTATTTTGTGCACACTTACACCACAATCCAATGACACCAACACTAAGCATAAAAGGCAATAAGTCACTTCAACCAAGTATCATTTAAACCATTTCAATACCATCAATATACAAGACACACAAAATTCCAATTTACCATCTAATTCACACCAGTTATCATTTTCTTCAAACATAAAAAATGACCAAACTCAAAATGTACACTATTTGGCCTAATTTCACAAGCATAACAATATTCACAAATCATCCACTTAACACTCATAATACCTATTGCCATCATCATCACAACCAACTCAATACACACAAGACATAAGCATATATATATATACACATGATTCAAACATACCAAAATTAAGCCATCACCCATGGCTATATATACAAACCAAAATATAAACATTTACAATGCCAATTCATTTGGCCAACATCATTACCAAAACATAATCAGCATGACTCAAAGTTCCTATACATGCCATATACTTAAAATACCAAAGTTCACAGGTACCAAGTGATAGGTGGTAGCGTGAAACGACATCTGACGATCCGCGAATTCGAGCTAACTTTGATATCACTATAAAACACAAAAAAACAACAAAGTAAGCTATATAGCTTAGTAAGCTCGTATGTTAACAATGAGTAAATATCATCATTCATTAATCATTCAAATAATAGAAAACAATATACAATAATTCTATTAAATCTCAAAGCTAACAAATGATCATTCACATAACTTACCAAGGAACTCATCAATTCCATAGTTTCAATACTCAATTCATTACCGCACATACCTGTACCATATCGTACCAATCTCATACTCAACAACATCCTTCATTTACCCGTTGAACCATCCGAAATAGAAGTCAGATACTCAAGGTCTCACTCGATAAGTACCTATACAATGGCCCAAAGCCAAATCAATGTAACTTATCTGAAATTCTGATATCATGGCCCGAAGCCAAATCAGCCGAGATGCATGGCCCAAAGCCAAATTGGTATATCTCGCACTTGAAGTGCTAATAACTTGGCCCGAAGCCAACTCAAAGTATACCTAATGACATGTCACTAGCATCCTAAACTATTCCTAAAGTTCAACCGAGATTCCAACTATCGAATTGTCATCAAATCATTTCCAAACTTGTCTGTAATCACATAATCACAATTCATGCTATATCAAAGCATATAAAATACATTTATAATGAAATTATAACATACGAACTTACCTCGGATGTTAAAACGACAAATCGAGTCAATTAGTCGATAACTTTAGTTTTTCCCCAATCTAAATTTGAATTTCACTTTTATTGATCTAAAAAATTCAAAAATAACATATTTAATCAACTATTCATTCAATTTAGTCCAAAACACATTTTAAAACACATTTACACTTTTGCGCCACATATTTCACATCTTTCACAATTTAGTCCTTATTTCATAAAATCACAAATTAATGAAATTCACAATAGACCCATGCTAGCCGAATTACCATAATGCCCCTAGCAACCCATAATTTTCATTTATTTCACATTTTAACCACTAATTTTATACATTTATCAATTTAACCCCTATTTTGTTTTTTCACTCAAAATCACTTAACAGAACTTGTATAATTCATAATAAATATTCATAATCTATCATCTAACATCAAAAATCATACATATTCATCTGGAAACTTTCAAAATCTTTAACAGTTTTGTAAATTAGTCCCTGGGCTAGCTAGTACTAGTTGCAACGATCACAAAAACATAGAAATCATTAAAAACCAAGCAAAAACAGACTTATTTTGAGCTAGGAGTTGGGTGAATGCTTTAAGACCTAAGAATGGTTTTATTTCTTCTTCAATTTCGGTTAAAGAAAAACATAAAAGATGATAGCCAATTTTTTTTTAACTATTTTATCATTTATTAACCATTTTAACCTTTAATAATAACCTTTAAACATTACAAAACCTTGTCCAAGAATGTCCACTCAAGTTTCAAATGGTTTAATTACCATATAAGAACCTTAACATTAAGGTTCTATAGCTATTTGTCACATTTAGCTAATAGAATAGTATTTTTTTTCATTTTACACGATTTAGTCCTTTTTATCAAATTGACCATTGATCGCTGTGATCAGAGTCTTAAAATTTATAAAGAGAATGATCGAACCTGGAAACTAACTCTGACAACGATTAAAGGCAAGTGTACCTATCGAACAGTAGTATAGCTTAGGTAAGACCAGATTGTTGAACCCAAAGGAACTAAAAGTATTAATACTAACTTTCTTTTTATTATTTAGCCTTAAAAATAAAGTGAAGTTGTTTTAATCTAAATTTAACGATGATTAAGCTAAGGACAAAGACAAAAAGAACGAATTGGGAAATAACTTGAAGAAAAACTCAATTGATCATGATGATACCCTCAAGAAGAATCCACCTAGACTTCACTTGTTATCTAACCCTGAATCATATGATTTATTTACTTAGCTTGATCCGTAGGACACCCTAACGTATATTAAACCCTCTCTCGAGGCAAATAATGTCTAACCCTAGGTTAATTAGTGGAACTCTCGTTCTCTTATAATAACCCCCTAGAATAGCAGTAAATCGATCTATGGATTCCCATATTAGGTTTCACCCTAATCTGGCAAAATCTCGTAACCCTATCTCTAGGCGTTCGATCAACTCCGCTTAATTATGCTAGATCTACTCTTAAGTAGGGTCTATCCCTCCTCCACCTAAGCACATCAGATTTGGATTAAGCAACATAATTAAGAACAAACTAAGTAATTATCATATAATTCAAAAATCAAATAACAAGATCCATCTAGGTTTCATTCCCTTTAGGTATCTGAGGGGTTTAGTTCATAACTAAATAAGAAAACATCTCAAGAGAAAAGATAAAACAAAACATAGGGAATCCCTAAAACTCTCTAAAGGAATTGAAGTATAATTCCGCGTCTTGAGTATAATTCTGTCTTCTTGGGATGGATCAACTGGCTAACTTCAAGTGATTCCCACAATTCTAACCTTTCCGGCTTGGCTCCTTGGCCTAGCTCGACCCCCTCTCAAAGGTGGCACTTAGGGGATATATATATATATAGGCTATTTGGAATGCGATTCTTTCTCCCTAACTATCCTTTTCTGACTGAAATTGCTCATTCTAAAGACAGAGGCATGGCCATGGCACACGCCCATGTGGCTCAACTTCAAGTCGTGTTCAGATTTCCACTTTGAGTCACGGCCGTGTAAGTCGGGGTTGAGGCCGTGCTCTAGGCGATCGGCGAGGCACAGCCGTATGGGATTTGGGCCAGGCCATGTCGATTTCGTGATATGGCCCATTTACTCTGTTTTGGGCCTGTTTTACGTTCTTTTCATCCTCGAGTGCTTTTTTGGGTATAAGACATGAAAAGAAAGGATTAAAAGCACCTTTTTACATAAATCAAGGGATAAATCATCCAAAAGCATACTAAATGTGGGATTAAAATATGTTATATTTACAGTTTATCAAATACCCCCACACCAAAGCTTTTGCTTGTCCTCAAGCAAAATTCTCAACTTACAATTAAAACGAACTTCCCATGATTCATTATTTCTATCAACAATGCCTTATCCTAATTCATAGATAATTTATACATGGATAATTCAATTCAAAGAGTCCTAAAGATTCAAACCAATTTTTTCACTCGTATTTGAAATAGTTCATAGTTGTCTTTATATATGACATTCTCATATATTCTTAAACCAAGGATGAACATGATGCACATGTACAGATTTTTCTTCAGATTTTATGAGAGAAATAATTGTTTGCTAAGTTGAACAAGTGCGCATTTTGGTTGAGAGAGGTGATTTTTTTAGGCATATGGCATCTTCTAAGGGGATTTGAGTTGACCCGAAGAAAATTGAGGTTATTCTAGAGTGGAAACAACCAAAGAGTGTCTTTGAGATTCAGAGCTTCTTGAGGTTGGCTAGTAACTAACGTAGATTCGTTGAGGTTGGCTAGTAGCTAAATCATGGTTGTACCCATAACGAAGCTACTTCAGAAGAATGTGGTGTTTGAATGGAAAGATGAGAGACAGAGGAGTTTCGAAAGGCTTAAATCAGTTTTGATTGAGGTGTTAGTATTGATTTAGCTAGAGTTCGAGAAGGAGTATGTAGTCTACAACGATGCATTATATACGGGTCTTGGTTGTGTACTAATGCAATATGATAAAGTGGTAGCTTATGCCTTGAGAAAGTTAAAGCCACATGAACGTAATTGCCCGACCCATGATTTTAAGTTAGTTGAAGTGGTCTTTGCACTCAAGATTTGGTGACATTATCTGTATGGTGAGAGGTGTGTCATTTACACTTATCACAAGAATATTAAGTATCTCCTCATGCAGGAGAAGTTGAACTTGAGACAAAGGCATTTGATTAAGTTGTTGAAAGATTACAATTGTTTGATTGAGTATCATTCTGACAAGTCATTGCTGATGCCTTAAGCTGAAAATCAATGGTTGAGCTACGAGCGATATTTGGACTTTTTAGGGTGACAGGTGATGATGGTTTGTTGGTTGAACTTCAGGTAAAGTTAATTCTATTGTAGCAGATCAGTGAGAGACAATTGGTTGATGATAGTTTGGGGAAGAATATCTAACAAGTTGAAGAAGGTAATGGTGGAGATTTTGTGCTATTTTTTGATAGTATTTTGAGTTTTTGAGGGAGAATTTGTGTGTCTATTGATATAGAGTTTAGGCATGAAATTTTTACCAAGGCACATAGTAGCCCATACACTATGTATCCTAGTAGTGATAAAATGTATCAGGATCTTTGAGAGTTGTATTGGTGGCCTAGATTGAAGCGAGATGTGACAGATTTTGGTACGATCCCGGCTCCGTAGGTTAGTCTGAGTTGTATGGTTGCCCGATCGTTAAAACAAAGAAGTATCGTTTAGGTTTGGAAAGGTGTCGGGTATTAGGCTAAGTGGAGTTTTAGGGTAGTAAAGATAGGCTTAACAGAAGAATAGGCTTAATAGAAGAAGGCTAATCGAATTAGAAGATTCAATTATGAAGGGAAAATGAAGCTCGGTGATTGGGGTTAAAATGGGTACTTAAGAACAAGATTGAGCCAACGCTTCGGTTGAAGGTTGACTCGAAACTTATAGTCCTTAAGTTGTTTACAAAAGAAGAATAGGAAACCTTGACACACTATCTAAAGAAGATAGGAACCTCGGTATAAGTTGTTTCAAATGCCACACGATAACGTGATAAGTTCGGTCAAACAAAAATGGGTTGACGCCACCAACTAGTTAGATAAGTCAACAGAGTCTTTGGACAAAATTTGAAAGAAGATTTTCTCACCAAATTTGCAGCAATTCATTAAGTTTCAATAATTCCCTATTACATGATTTGATCACAATATTTATAGCCAAAATCAATGGCTAGCCGAATGATCATAACTTAGCATGCAAGTTCAGCTTTTAATTCAAATTAAAAAGCTGATTGTTCTTGATTTTTCCAGAATTTTCCTTGTGCTTTGAGGATGCCAAAAGTCCCTTCTAGATGCCTTGGAAATTCAACTGAATTGATTGATGAAGTTTGGAAGTAAGTGATGCATGAAGGTTCGGCCTAGGAGCTTGGAAAAACTTTTATGGTGACTCACTGATGAGCTGAACAGCTTGCACCTCATTAAAGGATGTTTTGGGGTCTCCAACAGTTGCTTGGTGTGAATAAGAGAATAGCAGCAGCCAAGTGTGTGAACACATAAATCTGAATAGCCAAATAAGTGTGAAAAGAATATAGCAGCTGGTGGAATCTTCCCTGATGCTTCGGTGAGCTGAAAGGGCTGCTTTGAAGAGTGAAACATTAGCCCCAAAAGTCCCTTGCTGTTCACAATGGGCTACATGGAGGAGAGCAAATAGCAGTAGCCCCTCTTAATGCCATCGGTTGAGCTTCTTGAGCTAAATTTTGAATTAGCTAAGCTTGAAGGATATTGCATGGTCTGTTCGGTTCGTTATTCCAAGGACTCTCAAGCTATCCAGCAACGGTGTTACGCCAAATTTTATCTATAAAAGCCAAGACTCCTTCCTTGAACTTCTTGGCACGAGCACGAGTAATCAAACCCGTTGGAAGCTTCAAAGATTCTTTGGTAGCCTTGGTTGGTTCCCAAGCTTCGGTCGTATCAAATTTTGTGGTTAGATGTTTAGTTTGTCATAGGGTGAAGGCAGAACATCAACATCCTTCAGGTTTGCTTCAGCCAATTAAGATTCTTGAGTGGAACAAGAAGAGGATCATGATAGACTTTGTTTCGGGTTTGCCTCTAACCCTGACAAAGAAGGATTCAATTTGGATGATTGTCAATCGATTCTCAAAGAATGCATATTTTCTAGTAGTGTGTACTGATTATTCAGTGAAGAAGTTGGCAGAGCTGTGTATAGTTGAGACTGTCTGACTACATGGTGTGCCGATTTCTATTATTTTTTTTACAAAGATTCATATTTCATTTCAAGATTTTAGAGGAGTCTTTAGGAAGCTTTGTGTTTGAAGCTTAACTTTAGTATGACTTATTATCCTTAGATAGATGGTCAGTTAGAAAAGGGTGATTCAGATTCTTGAGGACATGTTGCGTAGCTGTGTTATCGATTTTAATGGCAGTTGGGGAAGATATCTGTCTTTAGTAGAGTTCGCCTACAACAACAATTTTCAGACGAGTCTTTAGATGGCACCATTTGTGGCATTGTATGGTAGGAAGTGTAGAACTCCTTTATGTTGGCCAGAGTTGAATAAAAGCAGGCTGTGTTCGGAAATGTGTCCATATTGTAGTAAACATGTAACTTTTTTTTCTATTTATTTGAATGATGAATAAATAAATAAAGTTAATTTCACATTTCACTATTATGTCTTTTGTATTTATGTCTTTTATATTTTGCATGCATAGCAAAATTGTGACAAGCAAATATTAGCTCATTGATTGTCTAAAGTTCAAATTGAAGACAAGTGGCATTGTAAAGAACGTTTACATTGTGAGAAAGATGACTTACTTTAATAGATAATTTAAATGAGTCTGTAGCCCTGTAAAAGAATCAAAGTGAGCATTTGATTCAAATACTGAGAAGGATTATTATGTCGTCTACAATTCCAATTGAGGAGATGACTAGTCTTGGCTACTGGAGTAGTTGACTCCATGAGTAGAGACATAGATGTATTCATTGGTAGAATGATACATTGGATTGGACCCAAGATGAATTAATTCTATCTCCATTTGTGAATTAATTCACTTATGACATTAATGGTGTGATTTACCTAAATCCTGAGTTAGTCACTGACCATGCGTATGCAACTCATGTGCTTTGATATAAGTGGAGGCTTATGCTCTAAAGATGATCGAGCCCATAGCCGGTATGTTGGGTACATGACTTGTGTATGGCATGGCTTTACTAGCAATAGTGGAATTCATAGCTCAATTAAATATTTAATGATATCCTCTCATTGGTATTGTGTGGATTGATAAATATGAAACGTGGCCACGGGTTGCTAGTTCTCGAATGAGCAATTTATCACAATCATTTGTTAATAGTGATCATATTAATCATTAAGAAGACACAATGGTGACAATGAGATATAATAGGACTGTATTGAGTTAACTCAAAGGAATCAAGGATATCATATTAGGGTAACACACACATGACGAGGTCATTAGACAAAACAATTGGATGAATTGCTTTCGTAAAGAGTATACAATAAGGGGTTTTTAATCATGGTAATTCTTGTGGATTGACTCTATGATTAACTGATTGTATATTATCGGAACGATGCTTCTAGACATGATTGCAATCACTAAAGCCTAATTGTATATGTCCAATTGGTCCTTCTGCTAGATCAACAAAAGCTCGACCGGACTACATTTGAATTAGGAGAAAATTCTATGACTTTGGGAATAATTTAATTTAGTCGATTTATTCGATGTGGAACTAAATTAGGTGGTCGTAAGAATTGTTCAACTAAATAATTTGATTAAAGAATTTTCTTTAAAAATTAATTTGGAAAATCTAAGTGATTTTTGAAAAAAACTAATTTTAATAAAGTAAAATTAAATTAATCAAATCAATTAAAATTAATATGATATTTTGAAAATCAATTTTCAAGTAAGACAATTGGCTCAATAGGTAATGAACTTGAAAATTGGACCTAAAATCGTAAATTCGGCCCTGAAGCCCAAAATCGAGACTAAGATCTAAAAACTAGTCGAATCGGGTTGGGCATGTGAGATCGGTCTAATGGTCCAACCGGTGGCTAGATCGAACCGGTCGGGTCGTCATTGATTTGGATCGAACTAGCAGCAGCCAAACCGATTCGAGGTGCCGTAAGGGTGTCGCACCTACATCACCAGACACAGCAGTGTTGGCGATCGAAACGACGGTGTCCCGGTGGCTGACAGCGGTTGGTCATCAGTGGTTGAGTAGTGGAAGAGTTATACTCCTACTAGGACTCTACCAGAGAATTTAATATTTATCTAAATAGTATTTTATTAACTTAATATTAAAATGATTATCTTATTATTAAATTTAATTTAATATTTATCTTGTAGATAAACATTCTATCATTTTAATAAGATTTCATATTAAATTTAATCTAATATTTATCTTGATAAATATTATATTAATTTAATATTAAAGTGATTAAGTTTAATCATAGTTGAACTCTGTAAACTCTCCCTCTATAAAGAGAGCATTGGGTTATTATTCACACACACTTGAATTCAAGAGAAAGTTGTAGAGAGAAGACACTATGAAGAGATTATTCCAGAAAATTTCTAGAGATATTTTTCTAATTTACAACTTAATCCAAGTTTAGAGAAATTGCAAAATTACCCCACTAATAATTTTTGTGAATTTTTTTATTTGAAGTGAGTTAACACTTGGCATATGTAAGCTTGAGGATAGCGGAGAAGGCTGCTCGGTCAAAACGTTCATCCTAGACAAATCGAAAAGGTACAATTTTGATTAAGTGTTTATTACTTTAGATATCACAACCAAGATCTTATTTTGGAAAAAAATTTAAAATTCTGGTTTTTTCCTAAATTTATTTTCCGCTACATTTTCCAAACCTATTTTTTCCAACAGACTGTTGGGCTAGATCTGATTAGGGAGACTAAGGAGAAGGTGAAATTGATTTGTGAGAGACTGAAGACCACTTTAGATAGACAAAAATCTTATACAGATTTGAAATGTCATTATATCAAGTTTCAAGTCGGGGATTGAGATTTCGCCTTGGAAAAAGGTTCTGAGATTCAGATAGAAGGGTAAGCTGAGTCTAAAACTTATTGGACCTCGTGAGGTTATCAAGAGAATTAAACTGGTGGCATATCGACTTAGATTGCCGACCGGACCTGAGTGTATTCATGAGGTATTCCATGTGTTGATGTTGCAAAAGTATAGATTGAACCTATCCCATATTATGTCAGTTGAGGTGATTGAGGTTCGATCTAATCTGACATATGATGTAGAGCCAGTTGAGATCTTAGCTCGTGAGGTTAAGGTACTACATAATAAGAGCATACAGTTGGTTAAGGTTTTGTGGCGTACCCACAAAACTAAAGAGGCCATTTGGGAGGTCAAGGATGTGACGAGACGTCAATATCCTTATTTGTTCAGTTCAGGTAAATTTCAAGGACGAAATTCTTTTTAGAGTAGGAGAGCTGTCATATCTTAAAAACTAGGTTAGTAGAATTGGTAAATGACCAGATATTAGAACTAGGTACCAAAAATAGGATTAGAGTGTTTAATAATAAAATATTAAAATAATTATCGAGTCTAAAATTAGGTGGAGAAAATTAGGATTATGTGGTCAATTATTAAATAACATAAAATGGATTTTAAAAATAAAATCGGTTTTGAAAATAATTGAGAAAAAAATGTGTTTTAATTAAACTAAGGACTGATTTGAAAAATAAGAGAAAACTGGGAGTGTAAAACCCCTTACCCGCACCCGTCGCTGGAATAGGGTACGAGGCATTACCGGACTTAATCACATATAACCGATCATTTTCGAGTCACAAATTTCCATCCACATTTAAAACTTTTCATATTCAATCATAGAGTCCCTAATATGGACCTACGAGGCCCAAAATATGCTTTGGAAGCGGTTTGGGACTAACCGAGAACTTTGGAAAATTTCACAACACTTAGAAAATTTTTCTTCAAAACAAGGTCACACTCAATATGTGTAACACCCCAAACCCGGCCCAAAAGTCTTGACCGGATCTGGTATGTCACGGAGTGAAAACGTTTTGAAAATTTCGGGTTCACAGTGGAAATCTGAAAATATTGTTGAATTTGTAAAGCGATGTTTGCTAAAACTAAGATGGGTCGGCTTGATAAACACGATTGAGTTGAAAACTTTTTCTTTTCCTTTGAAACCATTTGATCATTTAGATTTTTAGAAATGTCGGGTTATTGATAACTTTGGTAAAATTGGCTACCCGATGGTAACGTCCTTGAAACCGCGTATGAGCACTAGTTTTGAAAACGTTGCTTTTACCGATTCGCAACAATTCATAAGTTCGTTAGAAATAAGGTAAAAACTACTACTTAATCATACGAATAATAATAGAAACAATAAGCGGCCATATTACAACCCAATCGAATTTAGCAAATAGTAAACCTTAATGGTACGAAATAAAAACTTCAAACCGAGAAACAAGCATGGCCACCTCGAGTCCTCTCCTAAACGTCTCCGATCTACTCACCCAAAAGATAGGGAAGGGGTGAGTCACCAAGACTCGATGACGTAATTAATACACATGTCCCACATACGGGCTTAGCCCATATCCACGAACAAACATATACATGAAAATGCAATTATGAAGCCCAACCTAGCCATCCATACTCCTTTTTCTACCCCGTGTGGTACCAAACCACTGGTGGGGCCAAACCACTGGTGACTTAAAGTCACGATATCCGTCAATACGTGTGGTGCCAAACCACTGGTGGTGCCAAACCACTGGTGACCCGAAGTCACAAATCGAATGATGGGGCCAACCCATCGTGTGATACCAAATCACTGGCGTCGATCCCATATCTCAAATGTGGGGCCAACCCACGGTGGTACTAAGCCACGTGGGCGAGACGCTATGAGGTGCCAAACCTGCGGAGGTACCAAACCTCTGGTGACCGTAGGCACAATGTGTTACCAAAACACTGGTGTCCATCGACACGAATATCACTGCCCCCTCCACTCATTTATCCCACATCATCATGCTCACATAACAAGTATCATGATCCCATATATTATGCATTTGTATATAGCATAACATTTAACAACATGTGATGGCATACACAACATATATCATAGATCGAGTATTGGGGACTTACCCAAAACCAAGCTCATGCCCACAAGGCAAAATTACTACATGATAGGTGATAAAATATCATTATAATAACGATTTATACTAATAAAGTGTGTGTAGAGCTTACACACTGATTTAACGATCACCCAACTTGGGTATCCAACATCATAGCCCTTGTTTGGCTAACATGCACAACATGTATTTTACAATAACATACATAAACCAAGAAGAAACGAAGGCGATAACTACGCACTTTTTGATTATAGCGAGATTCGATCCATTGATTCTAACAAAGTCTAAAATCCCGAAAGCTTGGTTACTTCTATCGATTAGCCCTAAAACACATAACCGAAATCGGTCACCGTTAGCACTAAAATGGCCTTAGGGCGAATGCCAAGAGTCATTTACCTAGCTTCTTTCGATCCCAAACACCACTTGTTCTCGTAGATTATCTCTCAAGTCATCGAAAGTCCATTTCCTTGAATAGTCGAACCTTGAAGACTCCTTATCAAAAACCCCAACACTGGCCACACAAAAAGAGCACTTTACTATGGCCTTATACACTTTCGGCCACCCTTTAAAACCAAAGTCAACATTAGGTTATTATCAAAACCCAAAACATAGCCCATGGCCGAAAGTCATACTAGAATATTATCAAAATCGGCTAATATATGAACAAAGGCCCTTGGCCGAAATGTACTTAATGCTTACCTAATTTTTATAAGTTCCAAAGGTTTTGCTTGCTTTGATAATCACCAATCTCCTTGTATAACCGAAACCAATGGGCTTCTTAATGCTTCCTCCCTTCGATTAAACACCAAAAGAGCACATAGAAAAGCTTAAAGAACATTCGGCCATACTCAAGGCCTAACAACATGATTTGGCTCACGAAAAAGGGAAAGAAGAATCGAATGTTAACTAAAGGTACTTACCAACCTACGAACTCATCAACACCCCCTATTGGGGATTCGGCCTATGCTCAAAAAGGCAAGGATCTTTTGGTCAAAGTGACAATCAAGAGAAAGAATAGCAAAGGAGTTTCGGCATAGCAACAATAGCATGCTTTTAAATAAAATCGAAGGTTGTATAGGAGGAGGATTTCAAATTGAAACAATAAGGGAAGGAAATGGAAGAACAAGAGCTAGCCGAAATGAAATACTTTAGCTTATTCAAATCTGAAGCTCAAACTTGCTCTTTCTTTTTCTCTCTTGGTCAAGAACAACAATGTCAAGGAACAAAACGAAAGCTTTGGCCAAGCTTTCTCCCAACACAAGGCCGGCCAAAGAAAATCCTCTAAGCATGCTTCATCCCCACGGTTAGGCTCTCCCTCTCTCTTTTGCCAAATTTTCTAACATCCATATCCAAAATCACCATGTCAAAATCCTTTTTCCCATACATTAACAATTATTAAAACACTATAAAATAACTAACCCATGCCGCACATGCTTTCCTTCCCCAAAGCCAAAACCCATATTTGCCTAAACTAATAATAATAATAATAATAATTATTATTATTATTACTCCATCATTCATCCATAATAAAATAAACTAAAATACAACCCATAGCTCATCATTTTCTATGCATTATAAAATAAATAAAAGGCTAATGTCCAAGCTTGCCATGTCATGGCTTACCACGCCTCTCTCTTTGCTAAATTCAAATACCAATTCCTTCACCTTACCCATTCCAATACATTAAAATAATAATAATAATAATAATAATATAATAATAATATAAATATATATATATATATCAATCAACTACCCACCCCAAGGCACAATCATTAGCACCCCCATGTGATGGCTCCCATCACCAAAAGAATAATATGAAAATAGTTAACTAGCCCATACTAAGCATAATAATAATAATAATAATAATAAGACCCACCATTTAATAAAATAATAAAACAATAAAATAAAAGTTTGAAGCCTCATGCTTCCACGGTCAAGCTTTCTCTTTTGCTAACTTCAACCTTACCATAACAAAATAAATAACAATAAAAAGAATAGAGAATAAGGCTCCATACCTCTTATGCGTAAACTAATAATAATAATGATAATAATAATAATAATAATAATGTATATATATACTTTCCCATCACCATTTATAATAAAATAAAAACCAAACTATTCCCCATATATATACCCCACGCATATAACAATAATAGAAGTTAAAATAATAATAATAATAAAATAAAACCATGCTTCCCTAAATAAATTAATAAAAATAAAATATAATAAAAATAATATATACTACCCATCCTCATTTATAATAAAACTAAATAATGATAATAATATAATAATTAATCAATGCCATTACCCCATGCAACTTTTAAAAAAAATAAAACTAATAAAATAAAATAATAAAAGGAATAGTAGTAAGCAAACCCCATGATGTTTTGTTCACGCGTCATGACCCCTCTTCTCAATACTAAAATTCATCTTTGCAAAATTAATAGTATTATAGACTAAAATGATAATATATAGATATATATATTATCCCGTCGTTCTAGGCAAAATAAAATAAAATAAAAGAGCAATGCTCCATACTTCCCATATACATAAACAAATAAGCAGCAACTTTTAAGCTGCATGCGCGTGCTTGCATGTGCCATGCAAGGCATTTATTCCACACCTAAAAAAAGAAACCCAAAAGAAACATTCGGCGCTGTCCCAAGTCTCGAACCCGAGACCTGAGGGAGCTTCCCCTCACGTTCTGCCACTTCCGCTACTAAGACTTTCGTGCTATAATTCGTCGCACGTTTCTTTTAAACCTTACCTTGCCAGTTCCCAGGTCTCAGCGCTAAAATGAAGAATAAAACGCATCACGCGCGATCTATAGGGCTCGAACCCCCGACCTCTAAGCCGAAATCACCCCTTGCGCACATAGCCACTCTTCCACCTGGACTTTCATGTCCACTAACGCTCAAAATATTCTTTTAAGCCTTCCATCGCCCAATTTCACTTTTGACCCAAAATTTCCAAAATTTCCAAAATAGCCCCTTTTTATCCTCGAGCTTTAAAAAAACCTAAAACACATGAAAACAATTCTTAAGGCCTATCGACTCGTGAATTTGGCTCCAACGCACAGCCCCTAATTTAGGATATTACAAATCTACCCCCCTTAAAACAATTTCGTCCTCGAAATTGCTCACAAACGAACATCCGCACATTCCAATTCACCGCACTACGCTTATGCTGCGCACTCTGATTCTACAAAACTAACACATTCCTTATATACTATCTCGAGATTCAAATTCAAAGTTCCATACTCCATTAGCATACAAACACGAACTATCTTACCTTCTAAACACAGTTTCTAAGTTCACATCCAATGTTCAAGCACTTCACCACTAGAACAAGTATGAACCAATCTTAAAACTCAAAAAGATATTCCATAACAAGAAACTCACCTGCTACCACATCCTCGGTTGCCTCGCATCCAAACCTTCAGCACCTTAGTGTGGAGTTCCACGTCCTTGACTTCGCGCCCTATCCATCACTTTTAATCAAGTGAGACTTAGATTTACACCTAAAACATCTTCGATTCTGGTTCCAACACTCGTCGTCATGATACCTTCCACACTGAGCACACGGACAGCTCCGATTTCCCACAGCTGGCTTAATCACACGAGCAAAATTTTCAATCCTTGGTCTTTTCCGAAGACCCTCAGATGGTTCAGACGGTCCAAAATATCTCCTATCTCAATTCCTATCCTTCTCTCTATTTTGTCTCATCGAGTCCTTAATCCCTTCAGCTACCTTGGCTTTTTTGACTAACACCGCGAACTCCCGTTCTTGATGAGGAGCTATCGATAATCTCAGGTCGTCCCTTAATCCGTCCTCAAACCGGACATATCGTTCATGCTCCGTAGCAACTACCCCTCGAGCATATCGGCTTAACCTTAGGAATTCAGCCTCGTATTCCGCCACAGACTTGTTCCCTTGAACCAGCCCCAAAAACGCCTTCCTCTGAGCATCAAAGTAGTGAGTACCGACATACTTCTTCTGGTATGTCGTCTTGACATACTCTCAAGTGAGGTCTTCAGCTATGACACTCTCTCGAACCGTGAGCCACCTTTGATACGCCTCGTCGCGAAATAGCGCCACCATTCCTTTCACTTTTTCCTCAGGGCTCAGATCGAGCTCATCTATAATTCACTCGGTCGCTTCCAACCAATATTCAGCCGTACTGGGTGCCACGCCGGACATACCACGGAACAATTCCGCTCCATTGGCTCGTAGTCGCGCCGAAACAAATTTTCGAGCTCTCATTTTTCTCCTTCTCCAATCACCATCTCTAAAACTCGCAGCGCAATACAGCATTATCCCTCGTCTGATCTTGCTGCTCATTATCAAGGGTTGGTGGTGGAGGTGATACCTCATTATCAGACCCTTGACCCGATCTAACGGGTTCCGAAATGGCCATTTTGCCTCGATCATGTCCTCTAGGACTCATTTCTTATTGCACGATCTGACTTAAAAGTTTTATGCATTAGAAAATTTGTTCCACTGATTAGTCGCGAACAATTTTATGAAATAAAGTATTTAGAAGTGGTTCTTTCGATCACACAAGGGTTCAGTTCAAGTTCCCTATTCTAATACAGAAAGTCGCATTCATGCTCATAAACAGAGACATATTCATATCACCTCAATAGTCAGAGGTACTTACCCGAACGGATCGGTGCCGGAGACTCGGAGCCATGCTGTTGAAAACAACCCATTTTCATAACATTCCACGAAAGCCTATCAAGAAAACATTTTTGGGCCTTGGGCCCCCACAGTCGAGTTTTGAACCTGGCTCTGATACCAACTTGTAACACCCCAAACCCGGCCCAAAAGTCTTGACCGGATCTGGTATGTCACGGAGTGAAAATGTTTTGAAAATTTCGGGTTCACAGTGGAAATCTGAAAATATTGTTGAATTTGTAAAGCGATGTTTGCTAAAACTAAGATGGGTCGGCTTGATAAACACGATTGAGTTGAAAACTTTTTCTTTTCCTTTGAAACCATTTGATCATTTAGATTTTTAGAAATGTCGGGTTATTGATAACTTTGGTAAAATTGGCTACCCGATGGTAACGTCCTTGAAACCGCGTATGAGCACTAGTTTTGAAAACGTTGCTTTTACCGATTCGCTTAACAATTCATAAGTTCGTTAGAAATAAGGTAAAAACTACTACTTAATCATACGAATAATAATAGAAACAATAAGCGGCCATATTACAACCCAATCGAATTTAGCAAATAGTAAACCTTAATGGTACGAAATAAAAACTTCAAACCGAAACAAGCATGGCCACCTCGAGTCCTCTCCCGCCTCGCTCCGCGATCTACTCACCCTGAAAAGATAGGGAAGGGGGTGAGTCACCAAGACTCAGTACGTAATTAATACACATGTCCCCACATACGGGCTTAGCCCATATCCACAGAACAAACATATACATGAATATGCAATTATGAAGCCCAACCTAGCCATCCATACTCCTTTTTCTACCCCGTGTGGTACCAAACCACCGGTGGTGCCAAACCACCGTGACTTAAAGTCACGATATCCGTCAATACGTGTGGTGCCAAACCACCGGTGGTGCCAAACCACCGTGGTGACCCGGGTCACAAATCGAATGATGGGGCCAACCCATCGTGTGTGATACCAAATCACCGGCGTCGATCCCGTATCTCAAATGTGGGGCCAACCCACGGTGGTACTAAGCCACGGGACGAGACGCTATGAGGTGCCAAACCTCCGAGGTACCAAACCTCTGGTGACCGTAGTCACAATGTGTTACCAAAACACCGGTGTCCGTCGACGACACGAATATCACTTTGCCCCTCCACTCATTTATCCCACATCATCATGCTCACATAACAAGTATCATGATCCCATATATTATGCATTTGTATATAGCATAACATTTAACAACATGTGATGGCATACACAACATATATCATAGATCGAGTATTGTGGACTTACCCTGAAAACCAAGCTCATGCCCACAAGGCAAAATTACTACATGATAGGTGATAAAATATCATTATAATAACGATTTATACTAATAAAGTGTGTAAGAGCTTACACACTGATTTAACGATCACCCAACTTGGGTATCCAACATCATAGCCCTTGTTTCGGCTAACATGCACAACATGTATTTTTACAATAACATACATAAACCAGCAAGAGAACAGTGCGATAACTACGCACCTGATTATAGCGAGATTCTGATCCATTGATTCTAACAAAGTCTAAAATCCCGAAAGCTTCGGTTACTTCTATCGATTAGCCCCTAAAACACATAACCGAAATCGGTCACCGTTAGCACTAAAATGGCCTTGGGGCGAATGCCAAGAGTCATTTACCTAGCTTCTTTCGATCCCTAAAACACCACTTGTTCTCGTAGATTATCTCTCAAGTCATCGAAAGTCCATTTCCTTGAATAGTCGAACCTTGAAGACTCCTTATCAAAAACCCCAACACTGGCCACACAAAAAGAGCACTTTACTATGGCCTTATACACTTTCGGCCACCCTTTAAAACCAAAGTCAACATTAGGTTATTATCAAAACCCAAAACATAGCCCATGGCCGAAAGTCATACTAGAATATTATCAAAATCGGCTAATATATGAACAAAGGCCCTTGGCAAAATGTACTTAATGCTTACCTAATTTTTATAAGTTCCAAAGGTTTTGCTTGCTTTGATAATCACCAATCTCCTTGTATAACCAAAACCAATGGGCTTCTTAATGCTTCCTCCTTCGATTAAACACCAAAAGAGCACATAGAAAAGCTTAAAGAACATTCGGCCATACTCAAGGCCTAACAACATGATTTGGCTCACGAAAAGGGAAAGAAGAATCGAATGTTAACTAAAGGTACTTACCAACCTTCTGACTCATCAACACCCTCTATTGGGGATTCGGCCTATGCTCAAAAAAGGCAAGGATCTTTTGGTCAAAGTGACAATCAAGAGAAAGAATAGCAAAGGAGTTTCGCATAGCAACAATAGCATGCTTTTAAATAAAATCAAGGTTGTATAGGAGGAGGATTTCAAATTGAAACAATAAGGGAAGGAAATGGAAGAACAAGAGCTAGCCAGAAATGAAATACTTTAGCTTATTCAAATCAAGCTCAAACTTGCTCTTTCTTTTTCTCTCTTGGTCAAGAACAACAATGTCAAGGAACAAAACGAAAGCTTTGGCCAAGCTTTCTCCCAACACAAGGCCGGCCAAAGAAAATCCTCTAAGCATGCTTCATCCCCACTGCTAGGCTCTCCTCTCTCTTTTGCCAAATTTTCTAACATCCATATCCAAAATCACCATGTCAAAATCCTTTTCCCATACATTAACAATTATTAAAACACTATAAAATAACTAACCCATGCCCTTTGTGCTTTCCTTCCCCAAAGCCAAAACCCATATTTGCCTAAACTAATAATAATAATAATTATTATTATTATTATTATTACTCCATCATTCATCCATAATAAAATAAACTAAAATACAACCCATAGCTCATCATTTTCTATGCATTATAAAATAAATAAAAGGCTAATGTCCAAGCTTGCCATGTCATGGCCGGCCACGCCCCTCTCTTTGCTAAATTCAAATACCAATTCCTTCACCTTACCCATTCCAATACATTAAAATATTAATAATAATAATAATAATATAATAATAATATAAATATATATATATATCAATCAACTACCCACCCTAAGGCACAATCGGTTAGCACCCATGTGATGGCTCCCATCACCAAAAGAATAATATGAAAATAGTTAACTAGCCCATACTAAGCATAATAATAATAATAATAATAATAATAATAATAATAATAAGACCCGCCATTTAATAAAATAATAAAACAATAAAATAAAAGTTTGAAGCCTCATGCTTCCACGGTCAAGCTTTCTCTTTTGCTAACTTCAACCTTACCATAACAAAATAAATAACAATAAAAAGAATAGAGAATAAGGCTCCATACCTCTTATGCGTAAACTAATAATAATAATAATGATAATAATAATAATAATAATAATGTGTATATATACTTTCCCATCACCATTTATAATAAAATAAAAACCAAACTATTCCCCATATATATACCCCACGCATATAACAATAATAGAAGTTAAAATAATAATAATAATAAAATAAAACCATGCTTCCCTAAATAAACTAATAAAAATAAAATATAATAAAAATAATATATACTACCCATCCTCATTTATAATAAAACTAAATAATGATAATAATATAATAATTAATCAATGCCATTACCCCATGCAACTTTTAAAAAAAATAAAACTAATAAAATATAATAATAAAAGGAATAGTAGTAAGCAGCACCCCATGATGTTTTGTTCACGCGTCTGTGCGACCCCTTCCAAATACTAAAATTCATCTTTGCAAAATTAATAGTATTATAGACTAAAATGATAATATATAGATATATATATATTATCCCGTCGTTCTAGGCAAAAAAAAATAAATAAATAAAATAAAATAAAAGAGCAATGCTCCATACTTCCCATATACATAAAACAAATAAGCAGCAACTTTTAAGCTGCATGCGCGTGCTTGCATGTGCCATGCAAGGCATTTATTCCACACCTGAAAAAAAAGAAACCCAAAAAGAAACATTCGGCGCTGTCCCAAGTCTCGAACCCGAGACACGAGGAGCTTCCCCTCACGCTCGCCACTTCGCGCTACTAAGACTTTCGTGCTATAATTGCCGTGACGCTTCTTTTAAACCTTACCTTGCCGCCTCCCGTGTCTCGGCTAAAATGAAGAATAAAACATCATCACGCGATCTATAGGGCTCGAACCCCCGACCTCTAAGCCGAAATCACCCCTTGCGCACATAGCCACTCTTCCACCTGGACTTTCATGTCCACTAACGCTCAAAATATTCTTTTAAGCCTTCCATCGCCCAATTTCACTTTTGACCCAAAATTTCCAAAATTTCCAAAATAGCCCCTTTTTATCCTCGAGCTTTAAAAAAAAAACCCTAAAACACATGAAAACAATTCTTAAGGCCTATCGACTCGTGAATTTGGCTCCAACGCACAGCCCCTAATTTAGGATATTACAATATGCATCCTCAACAACTCTTATACATGCATGATTATATCTAATTATCATACCATACCGTTGAGCCAAACTTAGCCATTCGACATTAAGATTACTAGCACATTCAACCATTAGGTATTTAGGCCATAATCCACAACTCATCATATATCATGCAAACACAGCTCACATCACAAAACATTGGCATATAAATAATATATATAGGCTTACAATCAATTAGCCAATATAAGCCAATTAGCATGGCTACATACTACAATAACCTTTAACCATTACAGGCCAATACATTTGGCCAAAACATTATAACACATACACAAAATGACTAAGTCCCTATACATGCCATAGACTTAAATTACTTGAAGGCATTGATACCAGTCAAAAGCTTGATAGTGTGATAAAATATCTAACGATCTTCAACCTGAGCTAGCCTCTGTGACACTATAGGAAAATGCAAAAGAAAGGGGGGTAAGCATTATAGCTTAGTAAGTAGGTATGTAAATAATAAGTGATTTATTAACAGGCTTTTATAAATCTTCCCAATATGTTCTCAAGATAATACAATCATAATTGCACATAGTTTCACTATTTACTCATGTTCATCTCGAGTTGTCTACTCCAGTCACAGTCACTAAATTATTTATATCTCGAGTTACAGAACTCCAAATTAAGATACGTTAATTTTACCTAAAACTAGACTCACATATCTTCTTACCATAAAATTTTCAAATTTTTTGGTTTAGCCAATAAGTACAGTTTATTCTATAAAATCTCCCCTATTCTGTTGTCTAACCGTTTCGATCTCTCTTCACTAAAAATTAATTATCTCTTCGTACGAGATTCGTATGATGTTCTAGTTTGTTTCTATTGAAGGTATACTCATTAAGAAATTTAATCATATAAATTAAAAACCATAATTAATTTTATAAATTTTTTAGTGATTTTCCAAATTCAGAACAGGGGATTCTAACATTATTCTGACCCTATCTCACAAAAATTCAAATATCACAGAATATGAAATTATTTTGTTTACATCGCTTCTTTTATGTGAAAATAGACTCATTCAGATTTAATTTCATATCTTATTCAACTTCTAATTCAATTTTCACCATTTTTGATGATTTTTCAAAGTCACACAAATGCTGCTGTCCAAAACTGTTTTGTTCCTAAATTTACTCTTTCATAATTTCACTTACTCTATTTCATCTTACCGAAGGTTCGATCGAGCACATTGTTCATAAATTTTCACACTTATACCTGCGCATATTCATCACATAGTCATATTCAATTACACTTATTCGTCACATGATCACATGTATTTTCACTTAGTCAATTTCCTGTTGAACTCATCGGAATAATAATAGATACACGGTGGCCTGTACATAGTACCACCCTTGTAGCTGAAGCTATCTAGTGCACATCGTAGCCTGCACTTAGTACTACACATGTGACCAAAACCATCACTTACACATAGTGGCCTGCAGTTAGTACCACACATGAGCTATCTAGTGCACATAGTAGCCTGCACTTAGTACTACACATGTGACCAAAACCATCACTTACACATAGTGGCCTGTACTTAGTACCACACATGTGATCGAAGCTATTGGGTACACATAGTAGCCTGCACTTAGTACTACACATTCGACCTATCCATCTGGTACACGTAGTAGCTTGCACTTAGTACTACGCACGTGACCTAAAACCATATCGTAACTCTCTTGTACACATACTGGCCTACACTTAGTACCACACATGTGACCTATCTACCTCATTCATATCTTTTCTATTCTGAAGGTTCAACCGGGAATTCTCACTTTTCAACATTTTACCAATTCATATATAATCAATCACAATTCATAATTTACATCAAATAATTACTCCATATTCAACCATATCTCATATAATATAACAAAATATTAAAACATAAATAAAAAATGGTGTATTATTTACATACAAACTTACCTCGAAAGCAAAATCAATGAAAATGACTTATTCGTCAAATACTCCTTTTTCCCTCGTTCTAGTTCCAAACCTCGTTTTCCTTTATAATCGAGCTTGGAAGCTTGAAAAACCCTAGCCATGGTTTCCCCTTGTGAAATTTGGCCATGGGGTTGAAGATGGACAAAAATTGGCTTTTAATTTTGTTTTTAATTCATTTTAATTACTAAATACCAAAATGCCCCTAACTTAAAAATATTTTATTTCACCTATTTCATGTCCATTTTTGTCCAAAAAATTACCCAATGGTCTAATTATCATTTAAGGACCTCCAATTTAAATTTTCATAGCAATTTGACACCTCTAGCTTCTAGAACACAAGTTTTGCACTTTTTACAATTTAGTCCTTTTGACTAATTGAGTGCCCAAATGTTGAAATTTTCGAACAAAATTTTCACGAAATCATTCCATAAAATTTTAGACCATAAAAATATAATAAAATAAATTTTATTACGTCGAATTTGTTGTCTCGAAATCACTGTTCCAACTAGGCCCAAAATCGGGCTGTTACAAAGAGTTTTTAAAAGGCAACTTTCCCTTAATTTAAAAATTTGTTCATCTCTGTTGTTTCTTTAAAAGAACTCGACATCGCCTTCCCTCTCATTTTAGCTTCACATTCAAAATTTCCCAAATTCAAATATGATATTTTCTCTTAAAATTAACTCATCCTTAGTGATTTCCTAGCTATCCAAACACCTCAACACCTTTCAATTTTAAACAAAAATCATTAAATCCTTATCAAATTCGTAATTACCTTCTCACATTCAACTTCAAAACTTGTTGTTTTGTTTAAATTGAAGTAATGTTTTGACTTATTATGATTAGATTAAGGTTGTTGTTTTTTCTAATTCAGAATTTAATCGAGTGTGTTGAGAGTTTTTAAGATTTAAAGCTTTTTAATTAAATTTTGGTTCAATAATGGTAAAATTCGAACTAATGAGTAAATCTACTATTTTTAAATGATTTCTAACTTATTTTGAACTAAATAGAAGGTATTTGAACTCAACTGGATATATCAGTATCCAATTTTAATGAATTTCGAGTTTCCCCTTTTTGTGTGTTTAAACAATCTTTATTTTTTAAAATTTTAAATTCATGAGAGTAGGTAAAATAAAAGGTTTATATTTGTAAAATAGGTTAAATAGGATGTTCAGAAACTTAATTAAGGTTTAGGAACAAAAATCGAGTGTGGATACCTTATATTTTGAAAAAAACGAGTTGATTTTGGTATGAGAAAAGTGAGCTTAGAGTGTTGATTTTGTTGCTATTTATTTGACTTTAAGGCTATTAATAATGTGTTTGTAATGTATTTAATGTGTATAAAAAATAGTGTTGGACTCGTCGGGAGCTTCTACGAGTAAGGTGAAAGGGAAAGAAAAGCTCGTTTGAAATCATTAGGCGAATGGCATCGACAAGGTGAGTGGTTGGAATTGTAGCCTTAGGCACGATTCCTAAGGTTGAATGAGGGCTTAGGTTGGTCTAAACACCTAACCTAAGTCCGAGAGTAAGTAATTCAACTTGTACTATATCCTATTACTTATGATGCTTGTATGTGAGGTTGTGAAAAATCATGTGAAATATTTAAGTGAGTAATATGTGAATATGACAGTGCTTGTTAAGTGAACTGCTAAATTTATGCACACTATTATGTTTTAAAGTGATTATGGCTTTTTTGAGCAAATGTAGAAGCACTTGAGTGCATAAAAAAATGTTGTGAAAGTGATTGCGAAAGTGTTTTTAATAAGTAAGAGTGGGCATAAAACAATGAGTGATTGTGTACATAAATAGATACATTGGCATTGTGATCATGTGGAACCATTGGATATCATTGGCATGCAATAGGATTGTGAGTACTCACCACTTTTGCTTATGATGGGACAAATGGCTCGAAGATAGCGATGAGGAGATAAGGGAATGTAGAGCATAGCTCCATTCACCAAAGATAGCGTGGAGTGTTTTCAGTCATCCTATACTTATATGCAGATAGTGCAGGACTCTTTAAGTCATTTGGAGTGTTCGGAGATTCGCTTATCCAATGAATTACTGAATATATATATATGTTTCCATGTCACATTATGCCAATATATCATTGTGTTTGCCTTGTGATATATTTAATGCTATGCTTAGTTGCATGATTTAGTATGTTTCCTTTCAACTGTGTATCTTATGCTTAATTGTGGCAATTTCTTTTGCACCCATTGAGCTTTGAAAAGCTTATGCTCCCTTATATTTACTTTGCAGAAAAATAGCTTGTGTAACGAGGGGAAAATGTGCAAGTGGTGATCCACAACAAGGCAATCTTTTGAGTAGGTGACTTGGTTTGATTTTTCAAATAATAGAGGTAATGTGGGACTCAAACATAGAGGTAATTAGACTTTGTTTTGTTTGGATTGTAATCATACATTGTATTGTTTAATTGGTTTTTGGGACTTTGAATTGTTTTAGAATGTCACTTGGAATGCTTGAATGAGTATGCATGTTAATGGGTGGTATGTATGGTAAACTGGTATGCAATATATTTGGATAATATGTGAAATGACATGCTGGACATTGAGGTAAATTTTAAATAATTTATTGGTATGAAATGAACCTTTGATACACTTAAAAATGCATGGGAGGCAAAATTGGTATGCTAAGTAAATTGGATGTGGACCGGTAAATGCATGCTAGTATAGAGAATTGGATGAAGTGTTAAACTGTGTTGTTGTATGTTTTAATGATTGTGAACATGTTTTGTGTGTTCTATGTATGCTATATAATATGTTAGATTAAGGAAATTTGGCATGTTTTGTGGTCATGACAATTTAGTCCTTAAATTTGGCATGTTTTGTGGTCATGACAATTTAGTCCTTACTCTTACACTATGCAATCGAAGCCCTTAAAAATTATAAAATGTTTTGAAAATTTGCATGACCAAGTTTTATATGACTAAATTTTCAAATTTTATAAAAAGATATTTTGCGGATATTTTACGAAAATTATGATTTAGTCATTAACCTTCGTTTTCAAATTTTAATGAATTTTACTTACCGGTTCTAGTCTTTTCTTCCATTTAATGTTTTAAATGATATGCCATAGCATTTTTGCATTTTAAACTTGTTTTTTTATGAATGTTTCGTGTATCGTATGTAAAAAGACGTTTTTATCTTTGAATGTTATTTTAATGATTTTGCTAGAATAGCATGATTTTAGGGCTTGCGTGTTTAATTTCACTTATTTATTGATAATTAAGTGTGTACCCATATGGTGTGAATGGTGGCTTATGTGGTGTGTTTTGGTGATCAATAAGGAGAGTCACGTAAGTGACTGATGTGACGTTTCGGATTCAGGTTGAACCTTCTGATCGGGTTTGAGGTGCCACATTTTTCGAAGAGGTAAACAACTGGTCATGAAATGTGTTAGCCATTTAAGTCTTTGGAAAGCATTTGCGGCGAAAAGATTAGTTGTTGTTACTGGCGGTGAATATCCTAATTTCGACACCAAAAAAAATGAATATTTTATTTCTTAAAAGTATTTTTTAAAAGTAAAACTATTCATTTTAGGTATAGGTAAACAACTGGTCATGAAATGTGCTAGCCACTTAAGTCTTCGAAAAGCATTTGCAGCGAAGAGATTAATTATTGTTACTGGTGGGTGAATATCCTAATTTCAACCCCCAAAAAAATGAATATTTTATTTCTTAAAAGTATTTTTTAAAAGTAAAACTATTCATTTTAGATATTATGTTAGTAAATTTAAAAAATATATATTGAAATTATATTCAAATTTATTAATATTATAATATTTCAATAAAAATATAACAATAATGTATTGATATGTAAAATATGGTGAAAGGCACCTACCATTCCCTCTAATATTAAAAAGTAAGCAAAAAAGTCTCTCTATTTAAAAAAGGACCAATCAAGTCCCTATAATAAAATTATTAACGCTGTTAACTAAAATCATTTAAAATACTAATAACATTGATGACGATGAATAAAATAAAATAAAATAATGATTATTTAATTTGATGTAGATTTTAATTAATAATAAAAAATTACACGTCACAAATATTAATTTGTTATAGAAGCTAACATGTAATTTTTAAAAGAAATATTTTAATTAATTATTAATTAACTAAACACAAAATTTTAAAAAAATCCGACTGAAGTGTTTCTTTGTTTTCAATGGAATAAACTGTTATTCACTCTTTTTGATTAATTTTATTAAATATAATCAATCATATTTTATTTATTTGCCAAAGTAATTAGTAAATTGAAATAAATAAATGCAATTTAGTTTTTATAATAAATTAATATGTGAATTTTTTAGATTAAAAATAAGTATTATTTTCTTATATCCTAAATATTGTCATCAATATGATGTTAAATTTGTACTAACATACATGTAATTTTGGATGATTTCTAGTTATTAATTTTATCAACATGCTCTTAATTGAGAAAAGAACACTTACGTACACTTACTTAGCATCATATTTATTCGTTCACAACAATATCAAACTCCTTTAATAAATTTATGCCCGCAACGATTCCAACGTGTTAAAGCAACTACAATCTGAAAATTTGCTCCACAAAATTCTACAAAAAGAATGGATTTTATTATAAAATGAGAGCAATTAGCCAACTAATACATTTTATTCTTGTAACTTCACACCACAAAGTTTATAAAATTACATTACATCCAGACTAAATCTCCTGAAAAAGAAGATGATACATAAATAAAAGTACAATAACAAAAAGTGAAAACTATATGCCACTGGGCCTAGGAGCTTCAGCAGTACAGCACATTCTAAGCTTTCAAAACACGTGACGATGGCATGATCTGTATCTGTTGCAAATTTTCTAACCTATTTTGCCATTCGAGAAAGAAGCAGAAGTGGGGTTGAGACCATCCCAAGCTTGAATCCATGTGACCATGGAGTCGGCCAGCTTGTCAAAGTAAGGGTCAATTTTCCCAAGCTTTTCCTTGACCTGCTTAGCCAATTCAAATGTAGCATTTTTGAACAGTGGTGCAGTCTTTTGGAAGAACAACTTGTTGGAAAAATGGGATGATATCTTCTTGCCAGTAGATGCCTTTGTACTCCTTTCTTAGGTTCACAAATGGGTTGCTTGCTTTGCTGTGGTAGATGTACGGTAGACCCGTTTTAACCCCCAATCCCAAATGATCACATATCACCTAACCATTAACCATCAACCAGGCAATGGACATTAATCTCTATAAACTTATGTGTAAAATCGTTATGCAAAATACAAAAAGTACACCAACGTACTTGATGCACCAGCCAGCCCACATATCGTCGTAGCGTCCAATAGGCTGACCCTCACCCATGAGTCCAAAGTACATGGCAGGGCCAATGAGCTGACGGTCGAAAGCCAAATTCATACTACACATGGGGAACAAGGTGCCCTTTAGTATTGTGAGAACCGCATCCACAAACCTGTTTTCATCATGAGATTCATTCATTAATCATCAAATCTGTGGAAAGGAATAGTGGGATAATCCGATAGTAATACCTAGTGTTCCTCTCAAGAGGCTTGACAAGCTGGGTTGGTGCATCATAATAGGGGATGTTTAACCACAGGCCATGAGAAACAGCAGTTGAAACACCCTCTCGGAGACTGAATGGATACCCACGGACGAAATCTGCACCCTCTGCAAATGGGTCATACAATGTGTTGAAAAAGAAGGGAGTCGATGGTGATAGCAGGTTCTTGATGTGCTGCTCAAGTGCATTGATTGCTTTGCCAGATGGGTCCTTAGCAACCTAATCATAAAAATATATTAATGATCCAAGATTCGACAACAACAACAATAAATAAATAAATAAATAAATAAATAATAATAAAACCCAGATTCCAAATAAGAAAGGAACATACAAAGCAGTCATCGTCGATGGTAAAAATGTACTTCTTCTTGGACACCATGTAACCAAAGCAACGGCAAGCGGAGTCCTTGAATGAAATGCAGGAAGCCTTAGGACCCAAAATCCTGTTAATATCATTCCTATTGTAAAGCTCGTAGTCAAAGCCATTAGGGACCTTGATGGTCTTGGAAGGATCACCATCTTGAACGATGATGAGATGGTAAGGCTGCAAAAATGGCCTCCACATCTCAAGAAAGTCCAAGTTTCTTATAGTGGGTATAACAATGTCAAGTTCATCTTTCAGCTGATGCAGTGGTGATCCTGCTACCGCTGCTTCTATTGCTGTGGCGGGCTCATTCATTATGTATAATTGAAAATTGAGAAACAACAAAATAAAAAAGAAGAGTTGTTGTTAATAGATAGAAGAGAGGTTTTGTTGGGGACTGATTGAAAGAGTTTGTATGGGAATGGGAATATATAGAGAGAGAGGGAGGGTAATGAAACACATGAGAAATGAGCGAGGCGGCCCGAGTTTACGGAGAAAGAGAGGCGAGGGATGTCTTTAAGAATTTTGCATGGATTGAGGACTTCTTCAAAAGGTCAAAAAGAAATCCTGTATTTTAGGCTTAAGACTTTCAATATTTTAAATGTGGTTTTTCTTTTTAACTTATTTTCTTGGTTTGTCTGATGATTTAATTACCACCGACTAGTGTCAGGAGCCGTAGTTCAAAGTCCGTGACCATCGTACAAAATGCATCTGATGAAGGTCTATTGTGCAGATGGGGATCATTTAGCTCGCAAGAACTGGCCCGATTCGGTAACCTGTCGGAGAAATCTGTCAGATTGAAGCCTGGTTGGCCCAATAATGAAGATATGACAACTTAGGTTATTTTGGTAACTAATTTTAGAAGATTGATAGAATCATATCTTGTAAAGATCAATTAAATTTGATATGGCATATTTTGTAAATCCGATCATTTAAGGGATATAATTAATCTCGTCCATCGATGTAAATATATCTTAACCATCGGTTTTGGGGAGCTCAACTATAAATAGAAAGCTTCCCTCTCATTTGTACTCACTCCATTCATTGTTTTATTAATCTTTGTGATAAGAGAATATAAAGAGCATTTACTCAAACACCTTGTGTGTGTTCTTTCTATTGTTCTTTTGTTGCTTCTTTTGGCATAAATTGTAACACCCCTATCCCGTGTCCGTCACCGGATTAGGGTTAGGAGCATTACCGAACAGATCGAAAAGCATTTACAGAAATTTATACATTCATTCATCATTCTCAAGTATAATGTCCCTTAAATGAGTCCTCGAGACCATAAGCATGCTTATAAATCGGGTCGAGACTAAACCGAAACACATACAAAATTTCATGGAAAATTAAAAACTTTTCTAAAATACAGGGGATACACGCCCGTGGAAGGAAACCGTGTGCCCTCCACGGCTGCTAGACACCCCCGTGTATCCTCCCCATGGTCGAAACTGACTTACCTTCCACGGCCACTAGGCACGCCCATGTACCCAGGCCGTGTACTACTAGGCCATATACTGACTTTCTCACACGGTCACTAGGCACGCCCGTGTGCCATGGCCGTGTGATTTTAAGCTAGCTACTGACTTAGCCCTACAGTCAATAGGCACGCCCGTGCGCCTCAACCGTGTAACAAAATAAGCCATTTGCATGACCAAAATGCCACCCAGTTGGGTCTCACCTACAAGAACATATACCATCCCATTTCATGCACATATATCCACCAAAAACATACCAAATAGCCAATCAAACCATGCATTTTAGACAACTAAAGTAACCACACAAACAATACATTTAATATCCATTTCAACCATGCCAACTATCAAGACCAAAACATATAACAAAAACATATTACATTCATTTGCTTAACTCAAAAGCCTGCCTATTTCATGAATCAGCTAACCATGTCAAACATGCATCACATATCATGATCATAATGCATAATCTCAACTCATCTCTAGCCAAATCTCATGGCTAAGTTCATATAACAACTTATACCAAAATATTAGCCTATACATGTCACATCTATATATAAATACATTTCCAAAGTGTACCAAAATGATTTTAGTAGTGTAATGACTATTTGTGATGATCCCGAGCCTTCAGTAGCTTTGACGACCTAAAAAAAACAGAGAAAACACACACACAGAGTAAGCTTTCCAAAAACCTTAGTAAGTTATAATACAAATAAACTTAGCATGAATTGCACATAACCGAATTAATAAGATGACCAATATGGTTCTCATGACAAAAAATCACCCTCATTCTTTCTTAAGATCATATGCTTAGCCATAATTTACCATATTTCCAATTCACATACCATATATGCATATAGTTCATCTAGTCAAGACTTAACATATCGTATTATCAATTTCATATACATAACATCATAATATGATCACATAAATACTTACCTTATATACACAATTAGTGTAGAAGCAACATACCTGAAACGGATATTCATTCACTTAATTTATCAAAGCTCGGATTTGCAATTCGTATCACAGACTTGCCCGTTGAACCGTAAGGAATCTAGTAGGATACTCAGAAAGCTCATAATAGTCGTGCAATGCCAAGGTCCCAGAAGAGGTCCTATATGCACTCCGATATCACTGCCACTGTCCTAGACAGGGTCTTACACGAATCAATACGATGCCGATGTCCTAGACATGGTCTTACACATAAGGATCATAATGATGCCAACATCCCAGACGTGGTCTTACATGTAAAGCTCATATCGATGCCAACATCCCAGACGTGGTCTTACACGAGTCTCAAATCAACGCCAACGTCCCTGACGTGGTCTTACATGATAAAATAGAACAGATACCTATGTCATGACATAGCTAATCCTATCTATTCCTAGGTTCGTACGAGACTTTTCGGACTTAGTCACTATATTGAACTTATCTCGGAATTCATATGCATAACCTCTCATAAGTATCCATTATCAACATTAGTCATATGAACAAATATAATTTCATACCAGTACGTTTAGTTGCATAGTGACTTACCTCGGATTCGGTCTATCGGAAGGAAAACGACTACTCGGTTACTTTCGCTTTCTCGCAATCTAAGCCTGTTTTCCTTGGTTCTTGATCTAAACATATTCAGAATTAACCCTTTTGTTCACTAATTCATTCAATTCAATCCAAGGACAGACATTTAGGGCTATTTGCAAACTAACCCTTAAATTTGCATAATATATCAATTTAGTCCATTTTTCTCAAAACATCAAATTCATAAAATCAACCTATACTCATGCTTAGCCGAATGTACATATATATCATACAAGCCCATATTTTCCATCAAATTAGCAATTTAGTCCCTCAATTTGCTATTTTCACAATTTAGCCCTATTTAGCTAAATTCATCAAAACTTCAAGAACAAAACATGTTCATCTAGCTCAAATCTTTCATTTAACAACTAAACTCATCTCAAAACTCAACATATCAACAATGGCATCTCACACAAACATCATCAATTCACAAAATTAATACATGGGTTTTGTAGCTCTCAAAGCAACGATTACAAAAGCGTAGAAATTATCAAAAACGGGTCAAAAACTAACCTTCAATTCAAGCTTGTATATGCCGAATGTAAAAGAGATCCTAAACCTTTCTTTTCTTTTGATTTTCGGTGGATGAATGTATGAGATAATATCCATTTTCACGTTTTAATCATATTAAAAATTCATTAATAATTAATTTCCTATTTTAGCCTTAAAATATAAAATATTTATAACATATATTACAAGGTCATTTTTGACCATATCACCCATTAACTAAATAGTGGTTCAATTGCCACTTAAGGCCACAACTTTTAAAAGTCACAACACAAAGGTGCTTTAACAAATAGCAAGCAACTTTCATATTCAATGCAATTTCATCCTTTTGTCAAATTAAACACACAGACGAACAAATTAGCTTACGAAAATTTAACACATGGTTAATCACATATCAACGACACAGAAAATAATATTAAAAATATTATACGGACTCGGATTTGTGGTCTCGAAACCACTGTTCTGACTAGGTTATAAACCGGACTATTACAATTCTCCCATTTTAGGGATTTTTGTCCCGAAAAATCTTACCGTTAAACAGAGTCGGATATTGTTGTCTCAAAGAATTTTCAGGCTCTCACGTAGCTTCTTCTATTCCGTGTCGACTCCAAGTACTTTTACTAATGGAATTTTCTTGTTTCTCAATTCTTTCACTTCACGAGCTAAGATACGGATCGGTTCCTCTTCGTATGTCATATCAGGTCAAATTTCAATTTCAGATGGGGCGGTCACATGTAACGGATTGGATCGATATCTATGGAGCATTGAAACATGAAATGCATTATGAATCTTTTCTAACTCAGACAGTAACTTTAATCTATATGCAACAGGCCCGACACGTTCAATGATCTCATACGGTCCGATGAATCTCGGACTGAATTTGCCTTCAGGCCCGAATCGAAGCACTTTCTTCCACTGAGATACTGTCAGGAATACTTTATCGCCGATTTCAAATTCTATATCTTTTCGTTTTAAGTCTGCATAAGACTTCTAACGATCAGATGTTGCTTTTAAACAATCTCGGATCAATTTCACTTTCTGTTCTGGGTCTTTTATCAAATCAACCCCATGTAGCTTATTTTTACTGAGTTCAGTCCAATATAGAGGTGTACGACATTTACGTCCGTACAAAGCTTCATATGGTTCCATTTTGATGCTCGTCTGAAAACTATTATTATATGCAAATTTGATCAATGGCAGATACTATTCCCATGAACCATTAAACTCGAGTATACAACATCTTAACATGTCTTCAAGAATCTGAATGATCCATTCAGACTGACCATTTGATTGGAGATGAAAAGCTGTACTGAAGTGTAATTTCGTGCCCAAAGCTTCTTGCAATTTCTTCCAGAATCTCGATGTAAACCGCGGATCTCTATCTGACATAATGGATAATGGCACCCCGTGCAATCTCACAAACTCAGAATTATAAAGCTCGGCTAATTTATCAAGTGAATAATCAGATCTTACCAAAATAAAATGGGCAGTTTTCGATAATCTATCAACCACAACCCATATTGTATCTTTCTTTCTCGGAGTTAAAGGCAAACCAGAAACAAAATTTATTGTCACTCTATCCTATTTTCATTCGGGAATCAGGATTGGTTGTAACAAATCGAACGAAACTTGATGTTCAGCTTTTACTTGCTGACAGACTAAACATTTCGAAATAAAGTCAGAAATGTCCCGTTTCATACCAGACCACTAGTAATGTCGTTTCAAATCATGATACATTTTAGTACTTCCCAGATGAACAGATAGACTACTATTATGAGCTTCATTTAAAATCAACTGAATCAACTCTGGATTTCTCGGAACACAAATACGATCCCGAAATCTCAAACAATCATCAACAATTCGAAACTCAGGTTAGGAATTTACTTCACACAGAGCTCATTTCGCTAGCAATTCATTATCAGCTTTCTGAGTACCGCATATCTATTGTAAGAACAACAGTTTTGCTTTTAACTCAGCCAACAAAAAATTATCATCAGATAAATCCAAGTGAGCATTTAAAGCACGTAATGCAACCAACGATTTTCTACTCAATGCATCAACAACAACGTTCGCTTTACCCGAATGATAATCTATCACGAGCTCATAATCTTTTAATAGTTCTAACCATCTTCTTTGACGCAGGTTCAAATCTCTCTAAGTCATTAGATATTTCAAACTTTTGTGATCTGAGAACACATGACATTTCTCACCGTACAGATAATGGCGCCAAATCTTAAGTGCAAACACAATCGCAGCTAGCTCAAGATCGTGTGTCAAATAATTCTTTTCATGAGGCTTCAACTGTCTCGAAGCATAAGCTACAACTTTGCCTTCCTGCATCAAAATACATCCCAAACCATTTAACTAAGCATCACTGTATATAACAAATTCTTTACCCGATTCTGGTTGTACTAACACTGGAGCTTCTATTAACGGAGTTTTCAACTGATCAAAACTTTTCTGGCATTTATCTGACCATTCATATCTAACATCTTTCTGAAGTAATCTAGTCAACGAAGTAGCTATCACTGAAAAACCTTTTACAAATCTGCAATAATCAGCAAGTTCCAGAAAACTACGGATTTTAGACACATTCCCCGAAGGTTTCCAATTCAGTATTGCAGAAATCTTGCTCGGATCCACTCGGATTTCAGAAGCTGACACAATATGCCCCAGAAATCCAACCTCGTGTAGCCAGAATTCACATTTGCCGAATTTCACATACAATTGCTTTTCTCTCAAAGTCTGCAACACAATTTGCAGGTGTTCAGCATGCTCAATTTCATCACGTGAATAAATCAATATGTCATCTATGAACACTACTACAAATTGATCTAAGTACGGTCTGAAAATTCTGTTCATCAGATCCATAAAAACAACAGGAGCATTGGTTAGTCCAAATGGCATAACTAAAAACTCATAATACCCGTACATCATTCTAAAAGCAGTCTTCGGAATGTCTGAATCCTTTAACTCTCAACTGGTAGTATCTCGATCTCAGATCAATCTTAGAAAATACAGTAGCTCATTTTAACTGATCAAATAAATCGTCTATTTGGGGCAACGAATATTTATTCTTTATAGTCACCTTATTCAACTGACGATAATCGATGCACATTCTCATCGTGCCATCTTTCTTTTTCACAAACAGAACAGGAGCACCCCAAGGTGAAAAAATCGGTCTAACAAACCCTCTATCTGTTAATTCTTGCAACTGTGACTTTAACTCTTTCAACTCTGTTGGTGCCATTCTATACGGAGCTATCGGTATAGGTGTAGTACCAGGCAATAAATCAATACCAAATTCGACTTCATGAATCAGAGGTAAACCCGGTAACTCTTCAGGAAATACATCAGAAAACTCACAAACAATAGGCACTGATTCAACTATCTTTTCAGATACTTTCGAATCAATTACATAAGCGAAATATGCCTCATATCCCTTTTTCACATAACTCTGAGCTTTCAATACCATTATCACAACAGGCAATCCATTCAAATCATTAGACTCAACTCGTACAATCTCATCATTCAGACATCTCAAGTTAATAGCCTTTCTTTTACAGTTCACAACAGTATCATGCAAAAACAACCAATCTATACCCAGAATAATATCAAACTCATCAAATAGCAAAAGCATCAGGTCAGCAGGGAAACAGATATCTCGAAACATTAATGGATAGTTCTTGCATACTTTGTCAACCAGGACACTTTTACCTAAGAGGTTCGATACTTTTATAGTAAACTCAATAGACTCTATAGGCAAAGCCTTGCTGAATAGTAATTTCATACATATATACGAATGTGTAGAACCAGGGTCTATAAATGCAATCACAGAAGCGTCATAAAGAGTAAAAAATATCAGTTATAACATCTGGTGATGAAGCTTCCTCGCGAGCTCGAATAGCATACGCTCTGGTGGGCGCTCTAGCTTCGGATCTGACAACATTGTCTCTCGTAGTTCTCTAACTACCACTGATGTTTCTTACATTCTTCGATGGTCTACCTCTCACAGGTGCATTATCAGATCTCAGATTATAAACAATCTCTGGCTCGACAGACTCAGGGCAATCATGGATAAAATGATCAAGCAATCCACATCTGAAGCAAGCTCTGTCGTTTAATCTACAGCTTCCCGGATGTCTTTTTCCACAATGTTTACATTCAGGTCTCTCAGTCCGGACGTTACCAACACTGGCCATAGACGTTGCTGGGGTTTTGTAACTCATTTGCGATCTAGCTCGATTCCTGTTCAAATGTCCCACATTATCTCTAGAACGACTTTGATCATCTCTAAATCTTTTCGGAGCAGACTGAAATGATTTACTCTAAAATCTCTTTCTCATATCTCGAGCTTCAGACTCAACTTTTCTTTTATCTTTCCCGAGTGCCTCAGCTTTGCAAGCTCGGTCAACGAGTACAACGAACTCTTTTATTTCAAAAATCCTGACTAGCAAACGAATATCTTCATTCAGGCCATCTTTAAATCTTTTACACATTATAGCTTCAGATGATACACATTCTCGAGCATGCTGACTAAGTCTCACGAATTCTCGTTCATACTCAGAAACAGTCATTTGGCCCTGTTTAAGTTCCAAAAATTCCTTCTGTTTCTGATCAACGAATCTCTCACTGATATATTTCTTCCAGAACTCAATATGAAAGAAGTCCCGTGTAACTCGCTCTTTCAGAACAACAGAAATCAAAGTTTTCTACCATTGATAAGATGTATCTCGAAGTAATGATACAACACATTAAGACATTTCATCGAATACCCAGATAGTATTTTCAATCCAGAACTCGGCCTTTTCAGCATCATCATTTTTAGTAGCCCGAAATTTTTCGGCCCCATACTTACGAATCTTGTCAACCGGAGGCTTATTCCACAGATTCAAATTTGCAGTCAAAGGTATATCAGAGGTCTGAGAGGGATTAATCGGGGGCGGGGGTTGCGAAACAGTCAGGTTATTCTTTACAAACTGAGTAAACCACTCACTCATCATCTGGAAGAAAGCTTATTTAGCTTCTCCTTCTTGACCGCTCGTAGCCGGCCTCTAATCAGAGCGGGCTGTCCCCTGCGCTGGAGCAGGCGCATTACTTTCTACGTCGTCAGCTACGGCTATTTCAGGATCCATTACTATATGAAAATCACATTCTATACGTCAAGATTCATCACACTATCACAATTCAGATATATGGAATGTATAGCTAGACTCTGTCACGCTACATTAGTCCGAGAATCGGCTAAATTGTAGCTCTGATACTAACCAAATGTAACACCCCTATCCCGTGTTTGTCACCGGATTAGGGTTAGAAGCATTACCAAACAGATTGGAAAGCATTTACAGAAATTCATACATTTATTCATCATTCTCAAGCATAATGTCCCTTAAATGAGTCCTCGAGACCATAAGTATGCTTATAAATCGGGTCGGGACTAAACTGAAACACATACAAAATTTTATGGAAAATTAAAAATTTTTATAAAATACAGGGGATACACGCCCGAGGAAGGAAACCGTGTGCCCTCCACGGCTGCTAGACACCCTCGTGTATCCTTCCCGTGGTCAAAACTGACATACCTTCCACGGCCACTAGGCACGCCCGTGTACCCAGGCAGTGTACTAATAGGCCATATACTGACCTTCTCACCCGGTCACTAGGCACGCCCGTGTGCCATGGCCGTGTGCTTTTAAGCTAGCTACTGACTTAGCCCCACGGTCAATAGCCACGCCCGTGCACCTCAACCGTGTAACAAAATAAGTCATTTGCAAGACCAAAATGCCACCCAATTGGGTCTCACCTACAAGCAACATATACCATCCCATTTCATGCACATATATCTGCCAAAAACATACCAAATAGCCATTCAAACCATGTATTTTAGACAACTAAAGTAACCACACAAACAATACATTTAATATCCAATTCAACCATGCCAACTACCAAGACCATAACATATAACAAAAACATATTACATTCATTTGCTTAACTCAAAAGCTTGACTATTTCATGAATCAGCTAACCATGTCAAACATGCATCACATATCATGATCATAATGCATAATCTCAACTCATCTCTAGCCAAATCTCATTGCTAAGTTCATATAACAACTTATACCAAAATATTAGCCTATACATGCCATATCTATAAATATATACATTTCCAAAGTGTACCAAAAATGATTTTAGTAGTGTGATGACTATCCGTGACGGTCCCGAGCCTTCAGTAGCTTTGACGACCTAAAAAAAACAGAGAAAACACACACATAGAGTAAGCTTTCCAAATAGCTTAGTAAGTCATAATACAAATAAACTTAGCATGAATTGCACATAACCGAATTAATAAGATGACCAATATAGTTCTCATGACAAAAATCACCTCATTTTTTCTTAAGCTCATACGCTTAGCCATAATTTACCATATTTCCAATTCACATACCATATATGCATATAGTTCATCTAGTCAAGACTTAACATATCGAATTATCAATTCCATATACATAACATCATAATATGATCACATAAATACTTACCTTTTATACGCAATTAGTGTATAAACAACATACCTGAAACGGATATTCATTCACTTAATTTATCAAAGCTCGGATTTGCAATTCGTATCACAGACTTGCCCGTTGAACTGTAAGGAATCTAGTAGGATACTCAGAAAGCTCAGAATAGCCGTGCAATGCCAAGGTCCCAGACGAGGTCTTATATGGACTCCGATATCGATGCCACTATCCCAGACAGGGTCTTACACGAATCAATACGATGCCGATGTCCCAGGCATGGTCTTACACGTAAGGATCATAATGATGCCAATGTCTCAGACGTGGTCTTACATTTAAAGGTCATATCGATGCCAACGTCCCAAATGTGGTCTTACACGAGTCTCAAATCAACGCCAACGTCCCTGACGTGGTCTTACATGACAAAACAGAACAGATACCTATGTCATGACATAGCTAATACTATCTATTCCTAGGTTCGTACGGGAGTTTTCAGACTTGGTCACTGTTGGAACGCCGAAACCCATGGCGCAGCAGAATAAAATTAGATCCGGCGATCCAAATTAGGAATCCATGTGTGAGGAACGAATCGGGGTGAAATAGAGGTTTCGAAATTACCAAAACTTAAATCTGAGTAGACGGCGACACCTTGGCAACAAGAGTTTTGATCTACTGTCGAATCAAGCCACAACCTTTCCAATGTCGGCCTCTACGTGATCCACCCGGTTTGACTATGAGCGGAAGAAATCTCCAAAACTATTTTGGAGGTTTTTTTGCTTGACGGCTGCTAGACCTAACAAGCAATCTATTAGGGTTTTTTTTTTAGCTTTGTCTCTTTTAAATACCTTTTATATTGGGTATCCTTTTAATTTGGGCCTTTTATAATGGGTATCTTTTTCATTGGGCCCATTATTTGGTATCCTTTTAATACCCTTTTATAATTGGTATCTCTTGAATGTTAAATAAATACAATAAAGTTTTTATCCGAAAATTATAATTACATTAATTATAACAAGGATTTCGGTAAACTATATTTATTTAAATTTATATATGAATCAAATTCATATATTAATAGAATTATGTTGTCATTATGTGTACAACATCCTTGTACATATAATATGTTCAATATTTGATTGCCCAATTAAATTAATTCTTTAATTAATTTAATTATTGTGACAACCAAAAAATAATACCAATTATATTTTATTCCGTTCATTTAAACCATAGGGTGTGACCACAGTGAGGTTCTTTACAACGTTAGCAGTAATAATAGAACGATTCTAATGTCACAAACAATGAGTGGCATCTAGCAATGCATCATTGCTACCTAAGTTACAAGAAGTCATGATTCCACATAACTTTTTGTGATTAACCTTTCATGCATTAATCCTTAAGTTCTTTATCTCCTGGAATGGACACAAGTCATGGAATAGTCACACTTGTATAGTCCATCCCATGTTTCTTGATATCTTGAGTAGACTATGATATACAAATTAGTATGACATCTCATGTCAACTTATTTGAGCATGGCCATACATTTCTAGTCTCACTCAATCAAGTGGCCTAAGATATTACTCCCATTATGTAGGAGGGACTTATCCTATATTGATCAACCATATCCTCTACATAGATTGTGGTATATCCAACATCGACCTTTATAGAACAACCGATTCTGATTATACGCTTGATCAGTATCAAAATATACAACTCACGATGCCGAGATTAATAATTATCTCAAGTCCGAGGATCATATACATATTAATCACTATGAGTAATGTTGTGACAATTACATAATAATCCAATAAACATACTCATAACGGGTCAATCCAATATGTTGTTCTCTAACACATATATTAATGTATTGATTTTGACAATCCACATCAATGACAACTCTTTATCATCAATCAACTACATGTTAGTCTTAATGCATTACTGTTGCCCCAGTCAACAATAATACTCGACTAAGGATCTTTTAAAAATAATCATATTATTCTCGTGACATTATTATAAAACAGTTTATTTGTATACACGATAGAAAAACTGAAATAATAATGACAACGCTTTATATTAATAAATATGGTAAATAAAGTATGTTATTACAACCATCTCATGATTGATCTTTGGGCATACTCTTACAATCTCCCACTAGCACTAAGACCAATCACTCATATATCTAATACCAAGCGACTTAGTGTGACGATCATGCTTCACAGGTCGAGGCTTGGTCGTGGATCAACGATGTTATCATCCGAAGGTACTCAGATATTTCTACATCTCCTCGATCGATAATCTCTCGAATAAGATGGTAGCGCCTAAGTATATATTTGGATCATTTGGTGAGATCTAGGTTCTTTAGCTTGTGCAATAGCTCCATTGTTATCACATCGGAGTTCTATAGCATCCGATATGCTAGGCACAACCCCTAGTCCAAGAATGAACTTTTTGATCCAAACCGCTTCTTTGTCGCCTCACCGGCCGCAATATACTCACTCTCATTGTAGAATCAGCTCAGTACTTTGCTTTAAACTTTTCCACTCACAAAGACCACCATTAAGGCAAAACACAAAACTCGATTGCGATCGAGAATCGTCCTTGTCGGTTTGGAAGTCGCATCGCGTAACCTTTACACTTAACTCTTCCTCACCTCCATATAATAGGAATGTATCCTTAGTTCTTCTTAAGTACATAAGGATACTCTTGATCATGGTCCAAGAACCTTCACCAGATCTACTTGATACCGCTTTCGTCATACTTAAGGCATACGAGACATCCGGATGGGTACATAACATAGCATACATGATAGATCCAATAGCGGAAGCATATGGAATTTTACTCATACGTTCTCTCTCTTGTGGAGTTGAAGGACACATTTCCTTCGAGAGTGAAATACCATGTCTCATAGGTAGGAATCCTCTTTTAGATTCTTCCATATCGAACCTTTTCAAGACTTTATCTATGTACGTGCTTTGGCTTAGACCAAGTAGTCGTCTTGATCTATCTCTATAGATCTTGACTCTAAGATATAAGTGGCTTCGCCCAAGTCCTTCATAGAAAAAACAACTTCTTAACCAAGTCTTAATAGATTGCAAGGTAGGTATGTCATTTCCCATGATAAGTATGTCATCCACATATAGTACCGAGAATGTGATAGTGCTCCCACTAACTTTCTTGTAAACACATGGTTCATCTTCATTTTTATAAAACCAAACTCTTTGATTGCATCGTTAAAACGAAGATTCCAACTTTGAGAAGCTTGCTTTAATCCATAAATGGATCTTTGTAGCTTACATATCTTTCTAGCATCCTTTGGATTTACAAAACCTTCAAAGTTGTGTCATGTACACATCCTCTTCAAGTTTCCCGTTAAGGAAAGTCGCTTTTGACGCCCATCCGCCGATTTCATAATCATGAAATGCAACATATGGCGAGCAAGATCTGATGGATTTAAACATAGCTACAGGAGAAAAGGTTTCATCATAGTCAACACCATGAATTTGGCGAAAACTTTTAGCGACTAATCGCCCTTTGTATGTTTGTACATTACCATCCATGTCTGCTTTCTTTTTGAAAACCCACTTGCACCCTATAGGTTTAACCCCTTCTGGTGGGTCAATCAAGGTCCATACTTGGTTTTCATACATGGAATCCATCTCGAGATCTCATGGCCTCAAGCCATTTCTCGAAATCTGGGCTTGTCACCGCTTCTTGATAAGTCCTAGGCTCATCTTGATCTATAAGAAGAACGTCACCATGCGTTGTAATGATAAATCCATATCTCTCGTGTGCACGGCGTTCTCTTAAAGATCTCATGCATGTGGTTGTGTTTCTACAAAGCAGCTTATTTGTTCCTCAATTTCTTGTGGAATTTGCTTGTTGTTCAATCTCTGGTTCATGGTATCTTGTGATTCTCGAATTTCTTCAAGTTCAATCTTTCTCCCACTTCCTTTTCTAGAAGTAAATTCTCTCTCTGGAAGATACCACCGAGCAACAAACGTTTTGTTCTCGGTGGGATTAAAGAAATAATATCCTTTGGTTTCTTTTGGATACCCCACAAAATTACACCTTTCGATTTGGGTTCAAGCTTAGTAGACATCGGACGTTTAACATAAGCTTCACAAACCCCAAATTTTCATAAAAGACATACTAGGGCGTTTCCCTCCACATCTCATATGGCGTCTTTTGAACCGATTTAGATGGAACTCGATTTAGTGTGAAAGCAAATGCCTCAAGTGCATGTCCCCAAAAAGAAGTTGGTAGATCAAAGATGACTCATCATGGATCGAACCATGTCTAACAAAGTTCGATTTCTTCTCTCGGATACTCCATTCCATTGAGGAGTACCGGAGGAGTAAGTTGTGAGACAATCCCACATTCTTTCAAAAGATCATCAAACTCTAGGCTCAAATATTCTCCACCTCGATCAGATCGAAGTGACTTGATAGTTTTGCCTAGTTGATTTTGTACTTCATTTTTGAATTCCTTGAACTTTTCAAGGGACTCAGACTTATGGCGCATGAGATAAACATACCCATATCTACTGAAATCATCAGTGAAAGTAATGAAGTAGTGAAATCCACCTCTAGCTTGTGTATTTATTGGTCCACATACATCGAATGTATTAGGTCTAATAAATCAATAGCTCGCTCACTTTTACCAAGAAAAGGAGATTTAGTCATTTTTCCCAATAAGCAAGATTCACATACTTCAAATTGTTCAAAAACAAATGAATTCAAGAGACCATCTTTATGGAGTTTGGATATGCGTTTCTCACTTATGTGGCCCAAACGACAATGCCAAAGATAAGTTTGATTTGAGTCATTTATTTTAGATCTTTTATTTATGTTGTAAATGGGATTCATTTGATCTAAAATATAGAGGCCATTAATTAATTGTGCCAACCATAGAAAACATTATTGAGATAAAATGAACAACAATTATTCTTAATAATTATCTCAAAACCAATTTTGTCTAAACAAGAAATTGAAATAATGTTTTTAGTCAAATTGGGCACAAAATAACAATCCTCTAAACATAAATCAAGTCCACTAGGCAAAGATAAAGTATATGTTCCCACAAATAATGCAACAACTTTTGCTCCATTTCCAACTCGTAGGTCCACATCTCCTCTAGCCGAGTCCTACTCCTTTGTAGTCCCCGTGAATGTATACAAATATGAGAACCACAACCAAAGATCTAATACCCAAGAAGTAGTAGTTGATAAATTAATATCAATAACATAAATACCAAGCGGACATTCCGCTTTGCTTTAGCCTTCTTGACTTCTTCAAGATAGACAGGCGCCTCCGCTTTCCAATGTCCAATCACACCACAATGAAAACAGCTTCCTTCCTTAGACACCCCACCTTTAGGTTTCAAATACAACCTTTCCTTTTCCAAATTTGGGCTTACCTTTGCCCTTGGGCTTTGTTTGAACTTTGGCCTTTCCTTGCCCTTGTTATTACTGGACCATCGGTATGGGCTTGGGTCCAACCTTTTTCAAGTTGCCTTCAGCAGTCAGAACATACCGAGCAATTGTGGTAGAGTCTTGTCAATTTCATTCATATTGAAATTGAGGACAAACTGGTCAGTAGCTATCCGCAACGATTGTAAAATAACATCATGGCCAACTCTTGGCTCAATGGAAACCCAAGCTTAGATAGGCTTTCAATATAGCCAATCATCTTAAGGACATGAGGTCCTACCGGCTTCCTTCACCAACTTACATTGGAATAGGGCTTTAGAGATATCAAACCTCTCTTGCCGTGGCTTGCCCTCGATAAAGTTCTTTCGGTGCTCAATCATATCATAAGCAACCATGTCCTCATGTTGCTTCCGGGTTCGAGATTCATAGTGGCAAGCATAAGACATCCAACATCTATCATGTTATCGAGATACTTCTTGTAAGCGCCTCTATCACCCTCGAGGCATTAGCGAGTGGTTCATTAGGAAGTGGTTGTTCAATGACATATAATTTCCGCTCTTGTTTAAGGACAATCCTCAAGTTACTGGAACCAATCAAGAAAATTCAAACCATTCAATTTGTCCTTCTCAAAGACCGATCGCAATGAGAGTGTGCTAGTGTTTGCAGCCATAATATATCTACAACAATTAAATATGCATATGAGTAAATTTACCAATTTTATATCAATCATTAAAAAGACTTTATTAAATGATATTCCTACTATTTTATTTCAAAATTAATAACCTCGTATATTAATTTCTAAAAACTTTCTCAAAAGTATTTCTAGTAGGTTAAGGATCCATATTTCACCACCTCTTAAGTCAGCTTTGGCTTTACTCTTAAGATTATGGTTATTTAGGTAAGCAACATTTGCTAATTACATCATATGTAACTCCTAATATTTGGTGAACAACTCTTGTTCTAATCATCTTATGATTTATCCAATTTACTTGCCTCTAGGTTTCTAATCCTATTAGAGTAACTTAGTTAAGTCATTAACCAATTTTTAACCCGCGAATATCACTTGTTTATTCTTCGCGTTTAACCAAGATAAATACTAGTACTTTGCTTTGGCAGAACCTACATAGTATTGATCGAGGCTTTAACAAGGGCAAAATTGGAAGGCCATGTTGACTTAATATTTTAATAGAGGGATTTTATTAAGATTGTTCCATCTCACCAATTATGGTCTACATTAGTCCATTTAGTCTTTTAATTAATCTCATCAATTAACGGGGTTTTATTATTATCAAGTTTTAATATATATAATTGGCATGCTTTAGACATCCATAGCATCTCATACATGAATAAATAAAGCAATAAATAAATGCAATAGTTATAGCCCATAAACTAAGGTGGTTCAACCCAAGCCAATGGGAAAACCAAAAAGAAACCTAAAGGTGTAAGCCATTTCACAAGCTATCATTTTCAATCATTGTCCCACCTTCCTTCTCGTTTGGCCCACAAAGAACTCTTGCAAATTACAATATGCAGAAACTCGCTTTACATACGAGGAATAAGACGAGAAGAGAAATACAATAGAATAGTAGTAAGACACGACACGCAGGCCGTATTTAAAAAAAAATACAACCTTTTATCGAATGTGTCATTGGGCTATAACTATGCATTTCAAACACCGTGCATGTCAAAAATAGCATACATAATTCTATATATATATATATATATATATTTAAGGTGAATTATAAAATATCCTTTCAACCTTTTGTGGCCCATCAAGTTTATAAATTTCTTTTATTAACAATTTTTTTTTTGCGTAGGTCCGAGGATGTCTGAGGAAGTGGGCGAAGGCGGCGGAGCCCCATGGTATGATGACTGTGTGGTAGGCGGCAGAGCCCTCGCAAGCATGAATCGCATACCCCACCAAAAATGAAACCTCACGATTTGATAACTTTTATCAACGAATCGTGTTTTTAGGATTTTAATCTTTGAGGTTTCATATCGAACAACCCTTGTTCCATTAGCCGATTAACACTTACTCGGAAACTATAAATACCTCCGTCACATTATTACAGATTTGTTAATAATTAACAAGTAATAACATAAAATCAAGTAGGCCACAAAACCATGATTAACATTTAATCAATTACCGAAAGGAACAGTTATCAGGTTATGCTTAAACGATTTAAATAATCGAAAATACAATAAGATCAAAACATGAATCTCATACAATTGCATCACCCAAGTATTTAAACCCGAGTTCGTATCACACAAGTGGCTCTGATACCACTGTTGGAACGCCAAAACCATGGCACAAATGAGAATAAAATTAGATCCGGTGATCCAAATCAGGAATCCATGTGTGAGGAACGAATCGGGGTGAAATAGAGGTTTCGAAATTACCAAAACTTAAATCTGAATAGACGACGACGCCTTAGCAACAAGAGTTTTGATCTACTGTCGAATCAAGCCACAACCTTTCCGATGTCGGCCTCTACGTGATCCACCCAGTTTGACTATGAACGGAAGAAATCTCCAAAACTATTTTAGAGGTTTTTTTGCTTGACGGCTGCTAGACCTAACAAGCAATCTATTAGGGTTTTTTTTTCAGCTTTGTCTCTTTTAAATACCTTTTATATTGGGTATCCTTTTAATTTGGGCCTTTTATAATGGGTATCTTTTTCATTGGGCCCATTATTTGGTATCCTTTTAATACCCTTTTATAATTGGTATCTCTTGAATGTTAAATAAATACAATAAAGTTTTTAACCGAAAATTATAATTACATTAATTATATCCGAAAATTATAATTACATTAATTATAATAAGGATTTCGATAAACTATATTTATTTAAATTTATATATGAATCAAATTCATATATTAATAGAATTATGTTGTCATTATGTGTACAACATCCTTGTACATATAATATGTTCAATATTTGATTGCCCAATTAAATTAATTCTTTAATTAATTTAATTCTTGTGACAACCAAAAACAATACCAATTATATTTTATTACGTTCATTTAAACCATAGGGTGTGACCACAGAGGTTCTTGCAACGTTAGCGATAATAATAATAGAACGATTCTAATGTCACAAACAATGAGTGGCATCTAGCAATGCATCATTGCTACCTAAGTTACAAGAAGTCATGATTCCACATAACTTTTTGTGATTAACCTTTCATGCATTAATCCTTAAGTCCTTTATCTCCTGAATGGACACAAGTCATGGAATAGTCACACTTGTATAGTCCATCCCATGTTTCTTGATATCTTGAGTAGACTATGATATACAAATTAGTATGACATCTCATGTCAACTTATTTGAGCATGGCCATGCATTTCTAGTCTCACTCAATCAAGTGGCCTAAGATATTACTCCCATTATGTAGGAGGGACTTATCCTATATTGATCAACCATATCCTCTACATAGATTGTGGTATATCCAACATCGACCTTTATAGAACAACCGATTCTGATTATGCGCTTGATCAGATCAAAATATACAACTCACGATGTTTGAGATTAATAATTATCTCAAGTCTGAGGATCATATACATATTAATCACTATGAGTAATGTTGTGACAATTACATAATAATCCAATAAACATACTCATAACAGGTCAATCCAATATGTTGTTCTCTAACACACATATTCATGCATTGATTTTGACAATCCACATCAATGACAACTCTTTATCATCAATCAACTACATGTTAGTCTTAATGCATTATCGTTGTCCTAGTCAACAATAATACTCGACTAAGGATCTTTTAAAAATAATCATATTATTCTCGTGACATTATTATAAAACAGGTTTATTTGTATACACAGATAGAAAAACTGAAATAATAATGACAACGCTTTATATTAATAAATATGGTAAATAAAGTATGTTATTACAACCATCTCATGATTGATCTTTGGGCATACTCTTACTATATCGAACTTATCTCGGAATTCATATGCATAACCTCTCATAAGTATCCATTATCAACATTAGTCATATGAACTAATATAATTTCATACCAGTACGTTTATTTGCATAGTGACTTACCTCGAATTCAGCCTATCGGAGAGAAAACGGCTACTCGGTTACTTTCGCTTTCCCGCGATCTTAGTCTGTTTTCCTCGGTTCTTGATCTAAGCATATTCAGAATTAACCTTTTTGTTCACTAATTCATTCAATTCAATCCAAGGACACACATTTAGGGCTATTTGCAAATTAACCCTCAAATTTGCATAATATATCAATTTAGTCCATTTTCTCAAAACATCAAATTCACAAAATCAACCTATACTCATGCTTAGCCTAATGTACATATATATCATACAAGCCCATATTTTCCATCAAATTAAAAATTTAGTCCCTCAATTTGCTATTTTCACAATTTAGCCCTATTTAGCTAAATTCATCAAAACTTCAAGAACAAAACATGTTCATCTAGCTCAAATCTTTCATTTAACAACTAAACTCAACTTAAAACTCAACATATCAACAATGGCATCTCACACAAACATCACCAATTCACGAAATTAATACATGGGTTTTGTAGCTCTCAAAGCAACGATTACAAAAACGTAGAAATTATCAAAAAGGGATCAAAAACTAATCTTCAATTCAAGCTTGTATATGTCGAATGTAAAAGAGGCTCTAAACCTTTCTTTTCTTTTGATTTTCGGTGGATGAATGTATGAGATAATATCCATTTTCATGTTTTAATCATATTAAAAATTCATTAATAACCAATTTCCTATTTTAGCCTTAAAATATAAAATGTTTATAACATATATTAGAAGGTCATTTTTGACAATATCCACCCATAAACTAAATAGTGGTTGAATTGCCACTTATGGCCACAACTTTTAAAAGTCACAACACAAAAGTGCTTTAACAAATAGCAAGCAACTTTCATATTCAACGCAATTTCATCCTTTTGTCAAATTAAACACACAGACGAAAAAATTAGCTTACGAAATTTAACACATGGTTAATCACATATCAACGACACAGAAAATAATATTAAAAATATTATACAGACTAGGATTTGTGGTCCCGAAACCACTGTTCCGACTAGGGTATAAACTGGACTGTTACATAAATCGCTTCTGCTATACAATTTGGTGCCTTGGAGGAGTTCTTAAGGAATCCTCACTTGAGTAAAGGCTGATTGAAGCGAGTTTGGATGAACTGGTCGTCTAAGTATGCACGGATCGCGAGACCAAAGATCTAGCCTCGTGACACTAGAAAGAATCATTTAAATAAATATGCTGTAATTTTTTAACATTTAAGTACTTGTGTAGATTTTTTTTTATATTTATTGATATATGTTGTATGTGGAGAGAAAGTGAAAACGCTTTTTGCATAATTTGTCTTCACTGGAAACACGTCCTACATTGTATGTTTTCACTGCACCTTATAGGACACGTTTTCACTATTTTAGTTCTTCTGCTCATATAGTTAAATGCTAGTACTTTTATCCTTAAGACCGGGGTTCAATTTCTCTCTTTTATTTCATGTTTTTTCAAGCTTTTTAATTTTTAATTAATATTTTTAACATGTTAACTTTTTTGGTTAAATGGTTAGACAATTGGAATCTCAATTCTAAATCCCAAGTTCAATTCTTTTTATAAGTATTTTAATATATATTTTTTTATTTCATATCATTTCAAGTTTTTTTTTAATTAATGTTTATAATTAATAAATATATTGTTTTCAAGTTTTTTCATTTTTAATTCATCTTTTTAATTAATAACACTTTTATTTATAAAATCAAATAATTATTATAAATATCATTATTTTTAGTAAATATAATTTTTATATAATTTTTTTTTCAATTCATATTAAAAATCATCATACCCATAATATAAATGGAGAAAATAAATATTTGACATATAAATATTATATATAAAGAAAAATAATTACATATTTATTATTTGATTTTATTAATAGAAGAGTTATTAATTAAAAATAAAAAACTTGAAAATAATATATTTATTAATTATAAATATTAATTAAAAAAACTTTAAACAAATGAAATACAAAAATACAAAAAAAACTTATAATAGTAGTTGAACTTGAGATTTAAGGACAAAATCACAATTATCTAATCATCTAACCAAAAGAGATAATATATTAAAAGTATTAATTAAAAAATAAAAAAAAAAGCTTAAAATAATATGGAATAATAAATACAAATGTGAATAGGAGAGGAATTGAATCCGGGACTCAAAATAAAAATACTAACATTTAATCATCTGATCAAAAGAATTAAATTATCAATTTTCAATGAGAACGCATCCCATAGCGTATTCACTTTCTCTCTCCAAAAGCAACATATATAGATAAATATAAAAAAAATTAACACATCCTTAAATTTGAAAAAAAAAATCAGCATATTTATTTAAATAAACTAAGAATCAAATATATGGTTTTTTTTTTTTAGAAAAGATATATATTTATTGAAAATTTTATATATTTTAGAAGGGTTAAATATAAAATTAGTACTCGAACTTGTCCACTTCTCCCAAATTGGTACTTATGGTATTTTTGTCCCGGATTAGTACTCAAACTTTTTTTTCATCCACTATATTGGCACCTGACACTAACAACATTATTTTTTTCTTGGCATGGCAACGCTTGCCAGTCGCATGTCGCCACGTGGCATCCTCTTATACCTTTTTTTTTCTTTTTCCTTTTCTTTTTATTTTTTTATCTCCAATTTTCCCTCATTTTTTTCACCATCCAATCACCACCAAAATTTCTTATTTCTTTTTTCTGTCAAATTCTATCAAACTCCCCCCTAAATTTCTCTCACTTTCTCACCATCCAACAAAACAATCCCCACTCCAAAACTATAGAACAAAAAAAAAAAACCCTACAACGCATATCTCCTTTATTTTTCCTCTCACTTTTCCTCATTTCCCTCCTCTTTCTCTTCTTCCTTCATTTCACTTCCATCCCCAAATCCCTCTTCTCATCATCCTCTTCGAAAACCACAGACCTTTCCCTTCAATTCCCACATTGCGAAATTTGAATCTTAAACGGAAAATTCTTCAATCAGGTGAAGCAAAACCGGTGGCAAGGATCCTTCAAAGTACCAAAACATGAAGGTCTTATTTTAAGAATTCCATTCTAGAATCAGTGTTGTTCGATGAAGAGAAATAGCATACTTAGAAAAATTTTGAAATTTTCAATACTTGTCTAAAGACAAAAATGGAAAAGAAAGGATTTGGACGGAAACCAAGCTTTTAAGTTACCGACTACATGATTGTAGCCAGTACTTGTAACACCCCTAACCCGTATCTTTCATCGGAATAGGGTTACGCAGCATTATCAGAGTTTACATTTCAAAACAATAAAAAAATTGAATCATTTAATAACTCAACATCAATCATAGCAAAGTCAATCAATAACATACATATTGTCCCTTATACGAGCCCCCGAGGCCCTAAAAACACAATAGAAACAAATCGGGACTAAATCGAAAACATATAGAAATTTTAAGGAAAAGATAAAAATTTTCAAAATACAAGGGTCACACGGCCATGTGGACATTTGAAGTAGGGACACACAACCATGTTCGTGCCCATGTAACTTACTAACTTGGGTCATACGGCCAAGCCACACGCCCATGTGCTAGGCCGTGTACCCTTCGAAATAGCCTCACACGCCCGTGTGCCAGGCCATGTAATAGCATGACTTGTAACCCTTTAAAAGCTAAAGGGGACACACGGTCATGTCGCCTAACCGTTTGTCACACATAGCTGAGACGCGCTCCCGTGTCTCTGGCCGTGTGGACGAAAAATAGGCCACTTTCAAGCCATTTTTCCCACCCAAACATGCATCCACCTACCGCCAATTTTCCACATATAATCAAGCACCCAACTGCAACAAACCATGCTATAACAAGCTATCCAATCAAGGTACATAAGCATACAACCAATGTGCCCAAAACACACCTCAATCACAACCACACCTCAATCACAACCATTAAACATGTATATCCATATACATAAATTGGCCAAAAGTTTAACTAACTTATAACTAAACTTATGTCATAATTTACCACTTTGTTCACATATCAAATTCACATTTAAATATACAAATTTACCATTTAAAAATTAGCATCAATAATCATATATGACAACTACATTTTTCATACCAATATGAACATATTCAACTTCCATCATAAAGCCACATACATATATCAACATATCAACCATTTAAAGTACCAAATTTACAAGCCAAAACATAATGGCTAAAACATCAACCAAAATACCTATACATGTGCATATTTAATCACTTATCACTTAACTTGTTTTCATGCCAAAACATAACATCTTTGATACATAACAACCATACCCATTTTGGTCATTTCAAAACATACACTAATTTGACCATATTAACTACAACCAACAAACTATCAAAACTACCCTAAGGACCTCAAATCCAAGGTAACATTTCATGCCATAATCATCAACCAAAATGACATATATATATAATAAACTCATCAATTAAACATTAGACATAGTCCACCTATAGATGCCATTATAACCTTAACCAAGACATCAAACTCTATCGGTATAATCATTGGATAGTGTGATAGATCTCTGACAAGCTTCCAACCCTATCGAGTTTCTGATAATCTATATGGTAAAGGAAAAACAACTACGTAAGAAATCAATGCTTAGTAAGCTCATATAAACTTTAATCCTATCAGTCCATTTCAAATATGAAATTTATACATATCAAATATAATCCAATACCGCAAGATTCATGAAACCATATTCAACAACAATTACATAATTTAAACCTTACCACCCTTTCATGATCACAAGCATATTCCCATTTAGGCACTTACAATTTCAATGCATAACTTATAAGTTCTACGTGGCATAATCCAACCACAACTTTGCCAAAGCCTAAGCATGTACACCAAACATGTTAGCCAAATAAACATATAACATAAGCATTATAGACATGGATGAGCACAACATTTATTCATGTATCATATACATATATCATCCATTTCCACTTTCAATATATCATGTAACACAATTTCAATGAAATTCACATGTATCTATATCTTAGTTCATATCGAACTCTTACCACTTCATATCCAAATAATGCCCATTGAACCATTTAGAATAACGTTGGATACCCGGGATAGTTCACACATAGTGTGCTAACTCATATAACTGTAATCTGTCAATTCCTTTACATATATGCTCACAAGAGCTGTGAATCAGAATGCTCACACGAGCTGTGGGTCGGAACATAGCTACACGATGTTGCTCACACGAGTTATGGAGTATCCACAACACATGTCGGATCAGCCATCGGTAGGACATTCAGGACCAGCACCTGATTCATGTAAACCATAATGACATGTCATTTCTATCCTACAAATTCTTAATGTTCAAACAGGGCTCGGTAATTGTATAACAGCCCGGTTTTGGGTCTAATTGAAATAGTGATTTCAGGACCACAAATCTGACGTAGTAAAATATATATTTATTATATTTTCATGGTCTACAGTTTTATAGAATGATTTTTTGAAAATTTCGTTCGAAAATTTTGACGTTTGAGCACTCAATTTAGTTAAAAAGACTAAATTGTAAAATGTGCAAAGGTTGAGTTCTACATGCTAGGGGTGTCTAATTGCTATGAGATTTTAAATTGAAGATCCTTAGATGGTAATTAGACCATTTGTTAAGTTAGTGGACAAAAATGGACATGGAGTAAAAGAAATTTTATGTTTTAAGTTAGGGGCATTTTGGTCATTTAGTTAATAAAATAATTAATAATCAAATTAAAAGCCAATTTTTTTCTCATCTTCTACCCCTTGGCCAAAATTCACAAGAGGGAGACATATCTAGGGTTTTTCAAGCTGTCAAGCTCGATTGTAAGTCCGTTCTTGCCCAATTTTTAATGCTCTTTACATTTTTAAAATTGTTGTAACCCGATCTATCTATTCTACCATTAATTTAAGGAATAATCAAGGTCTAGCATTTGAATCATGTTGGATATTTGTATATTTTGATGTCTAATGGTAGATTATGCATGTTTGATGTGTGATAAACAACTTTTGCTAAGTGATTTTCAATAAAAATGTCAAGAAGGACCTATTTGTAAAAGTTATAAAAAAAGTGTATAAAAGTGTGATTAAATAAAAAATATGGACTGTTATAGGTATAAAAGAGGTTCAGCTAGGCTTGGAAATTGAAGAATTGAATAGATTTTATTTTACGAGCCTAGGGACCAAAATGAAAATATGTCAAAGTTTAGGGGCAAAAATGTAATTTTTCCATAATAAGATTTTTTGACTGAATTGAATAATGTGAATAATAAATGAGTTAAATTTTCTATTATAGATCAAGAGAAACAAGGTTCGGACCTAGATTAGAGGGAAAACAAAGTATTTGACGATTAGGTCCTATTTCTACTATTTTTGTACCGAGGTAAGTTCGTATGTAAATAATGCATTTTTTATTTATGCTTTAATTTCTTTTATATTGTATGAATTGTGATTTACTCTTCGAACATATTCGACAAAGTTCAACAAGCGAGAAATCTCGGTTGAACCTTAAGAATAGATAGGATACAAATGTCATGACATTAGGGTTATGATTTCGTGTAAGACCATATCTGGGATATGACATTGATATGAGACTTTGTGTAAGACCATAGCTGGACTATTTGCATCGATTTGAGATCCCATGTAATACCATATCTGGGACATGGCATTGGTATGGTACTATGTGTGCGAGATGTCCCGAGTATCCTTTAGTATTCCAAGTGGTTCAACGGGAAATTCAACGAGAATGTCAAAGTTGTGAAAGGTTATGGTTATGTTGCGAGTTGGTACAAGTACATACGTAAAACTTATTGAATAATGAGTTCAATATGTAATGAACCATCGGTAAGGTTGTGAATAAGTAAGTTATGATTAGAAGACCTAAATACTATTTATGCCAAGTTTATCATGTTATTTGTATGCTACATGTGTGATGATAATGCTTATTATTTGCATAAGAACTTACTAAGCTATATAGCTTACTCCCCTTTCTTTTCCTTTGTCTTATAGTGGCACCAAGCTTGTTCAGGGATCGGAGACTATCGGAGATCCACCCACACTATCAACTTATTTTTGGGTACCGATGAATTTAACATTTTGAATTATGGCATGTATAGGGACTTGGTCATTTTGTTATGTGTCATATTTGATTTGGCCAAATGTGTTGGCTCATATTGGTTGATAATTCATTTTGTAAAAAGGCCAATTGAAATTGGCTAATATCGGTATAAGTATACACATATGATGTTGCTTTTCATGGATGTGGAAATTTGCATGGTTTGAGTTGATAAGTATGTGATGGTTGTGTGTGATAGATGGTAGCATATGAATGAGTATTGACTTGGTTGTGGCTGATTTGGTTGAAAGTATATGCTTGGATTGGTGCTATGTTTTGTTATATAGGTATGTGCATAGAAGGGTGACAAATTGGCTTGGTAAATAGCCTTATTTTTGTCCACACGGGTAGACACACGGTGTGTGTAGGCCGTGTGTGACACACGGCTTGCCCCATGGGCGTGTGTTTTGGCCGTGTGTCTTCTGTACCTTAATTTTTGCAAAACAGAATGCTCAGAATTGAGCACACGGGCAGAGACATGGGTGTGTGTCTCAGTCGTGTGGACAGCACTTCCTCTAACACGGGTGTGTGCCCTAGCTGTGTGAAGTAGCATCTATTTTATGAAAAAATTATGAAAATTAAATCAACCACACGGCCTAAGCCCATGGGTGTGTGCCTTGGCCGTATGACCTCAATTTGTTAATGACGTCATAAAAAAAGAGTTACATGGGCTAGGAACACGAACGTGTCCCTTACTACACGGGCGTATGCCTTGGTCCACACGGGCGTGTGGCCTTGTTTCCATGAAAAATTTTCTACGTTTTTCAAAATTTTTCAAAGTTCTCAATTTAGTCCTGAACCACTTCCGATGTATGTTTTGGGCCTCGTAGGCTCGTCTTAGGGACGCTATGAATGTATGTGAAAAGTTTCAAATTTGGATGGAAACTTATTTCTCGATTTTATATGTTTGCTTATGTTTATGTCTGGTAATGCCTCGTACCCTGATCCGGCGCCGAATATAGGTAAGGGGTGTTACATTTGGTGGTATCAAAGCTACGGTTTAGTCAATTCTTGGACTACCATAGCGTGTGTAAGAGTCTAGCTATACATGCTATAAATGAACTGTGATAGTGTGATCACTCCTGAAAATTTTAATTTGTGTTTTCATATAGTAATAGATCCCGACCGAGCTATAGCTGATGACGTTCAAAGTAACGCACCGGATTCCGACCAAGGGGCAGCGCCATCTGAAAGTAGACCTCCCACAGTTAGTCAAGGAGGAGGAGAAAAGGCTAGGGAAGCCTTTCTTCACATAATAAATAAGTGGTATACGGAATTTGTTTGAACAAATTCGAATGCCCAACCTCATCCACCCCCACCTATTCCTCGACTGGTTCCCGTAGCTCCACAAGGTATGGAATTTGTAAGAATGAATAAGCCCCCGGTGATAAGATCCGAAAGTATAGGGCTGAATATTTTAGAGCAAATGTGCATGATGATTCCGAGAGAGCTGAGTTTTGGCTCGAAAATTCCATCAGGGTATTTGATGAGCTACTTGTACACTAGATGAGTGTTTAAAGTGTGCCATCTTACTTCTGAGGGATCCTGCATATCACTGATGGAATACACTAGTATCAGTGGTACCAAGAGAGAAGGTTACATGGGAATTCTTTCAAGAAGAGTTACGAAAGAAATATATTAGTCAACGGTTCATCGACCAAAAACGCAAGGAATTTCTTGAGCTGAAGCAAGGTCGTATGTCAGTTACTGAGTATGAACGAGAATTTGTTAGACTTAGTAAATATGCTTGAGATTGTGTCTGCACCGAGGCGATCATGTGCAAGAGATTTGAGGATAGAGTGAATGAGGATATTTGTGTGTTATTTGGGATCTTAGAACTGAAAGAATTTTTTATGTTAGTTGAGCGAGCTTGTAAGGCCGAAGAGTTGAATAAAGAAAAGAGGAAAGCTGATCTTGAAGCTATAGATTCGAGGAAGAGACCTATGAGTAAGTCATTTCTGTCTCAGTCAAAGAAATCTAAAGAGATGTATTCTCGTTTGAATGTTTCAGTTGGGTATTCATACAGAGATCGTGGGAAGCAACATTCGAGTTTTAAATCTTAAGCTACTTCAATGGAAAGTGTGGGTAATGTGAGGTATAACAGACTCGAATGTCAACATTGTGGAAGAGGATATCCCAAGGAGTATAGGGCGAATGACCGAGCTTATTTCAAGTGTGGTTCCCAAGGGCACTTTATCCAAGATTGCCCTAAAATGGCTGAAAAAGAAAAAATTCAGAGTGCGAAGCCCAGTAATACTACTAATAGGGGTAGGCCACCGAGAAATACTGGAAATGGAGCTAGTAGTAAAAGTGTGACGAAAGATACAACTGTGAGATTTGAAGCTCGAGCACCAGCTAGAGCCTATGCCATCCGTGCTCGCGAAGAAGCGACATCTCCCTATGTTATCATTGGTACTTTTTCTCTCCATAATACTAACATAGTTGCATTGATTGATCCTTGATCGACTCATTCTTATATTTGTGTGAAATTGGTAGCTAGTAAAAGCTTGCCTGTTGAATTTACTGAGTTTGTGATTATAGTTTCAAATCCCTTAGGACACTGCATGATATAGTAGTGAACTATAAAAGAAAGATTATTGAATTGAAATGTGAAAATGGTGAAACTCTTCGGATTGATTCAGATGAGTCGAGTGAGTTACCTGCTGTGATTTCTTTGATGTCTGCCCAAAAATGTGTAAGGAAAGGCTGTGAAGCTTATCTAGCTTATGTGTTGAATACAAAAGTGTCTTATTTGAAAATTGAATTAGTGCCAATAATTTGTGAATATCCGAATGTATTCCCAAAATAGTTGCCTGGGTTACCACCAGTTAGAAAAGTTGAGTTTGGTATTGACTTAGTACCAGGGACCACACCAATATCTACTGCTCCGTATAAAATGGCTCCGACCAAATTTAAAGAGTTAAAGACTCAGTTACAAGAGTTGACAGATAAGGGCTTTTCGAGACCAAGTTATTCTACCTTGGGTGCTCCAGTATTGTTCATAAAGAAGAAAGACGGGTATATGAGACTTTGTATAGATTACGACAGCTCAATGAGGTAACCATAAAGAACAAGTATCCTTTTCCAAGGATTGATGATTTTTTTGACCAACTAAAAGGAGCGACAGTGTTCTCGAAGATTGATTTAAGATCTGGCTACTACCAGTTGAGAGTTAAAGAGTCGGATATGCCAAAAATCACTTTTAGGATAAGGTATAGACACTATGAATTTCTTGCTATGCCCTTTGGACTAACGAATGCTCTTGTAGCTTTTATGGACTTAATGAATCGGATCTTTAGACCGCACTTAGACAAGTTTATAGTTGTATTCATTGATGATATTTTGATTTATTCTCGAGATGAGACTGAGCATGTTGAGCACTTAAGAATTGTATTGCAGACTTTGAAAGATAAGAAACTATTTGCTAAATTCAATAAAAGTGAGTTTTTGGCTTTGAGAAGTCGGATTCTTAGGACACATTGTTTCAGGAGATGGTATTTGGGTTGATCCAAGTAAGATTTCGGCAATTATTGATTGGAAACCACCGAAATGTATCTAAAGTTAGAAGATTTTTGGAAACGCCCGTGTGAACAGGCCGTGTGCCTTACACGGCTCCAGATACGCCCGTATCTCAGGCTATGTGGAAACAGGTCATACATACTGACTTGGGTCACACGGCCGACCACATGCCCGTGTGCCCTTCGAAGTGGCCACACATGCCCATGTGCTAGGCCGTGTACTATGTCGTGCCAAACCTGTAAGGTATACTAAATTATGCAACACGGCCAAGTCACACGCCTGTATGCTAGGCCATGTGCCATTTAGGGGTATACTGACTTGTACCATATGGCTAGTCACACGTCCGTGTGTGAGACCATGTAGAGCATACTGAGTTCAATTCAATTTCAACACCAGGGGACACACGGCCATGTAACATGATTGTGTCTCACACACGGTTGAGGCACACGCCTGTGTCTCTGCCCGTGTGGACAAAAATAGGCCATTTGCAAGGCCAATTTGCCACCCCAACTTCAATGTACCTACATAAGGCCAAATGGTACCATTTCATCATACAATAGGCAGTTAAAATCATCAACCAAATGCACCATTCATACCATTATAAATTCACCTATTCCAAATATCAAATCACTATCATTTACTTAGCTCAATACATGCCAAAATAATATCAACAATATGGTTCATTTACCATTCACATGCCAACTACATATCGATATAACATTTGCATATTTCCATTTCATCTACTACTTGCCAAAACATACCATAATTGAATACCTATACACAACCAAACATTATACCAAGTTAAGCCAAATCACATGGCTTTAACTTATACCACAAAATGTTCCAAATATTACTATCTCAAGTAACCATAATTAACATATTTAAAACTAGCCTATACATGCCATATTTACAAATAGGCAACTGGATAGTGTGATGCGTAACTCCGACTTTATCCAAATTGAGTGAGCTATCGAACCTTTATAGTACACAGAAAAGAAACAGAGTAAGCTTTATAGCTCAGTAAGCCCGTATAATTTAGAAATAAACTTACCATTTATACAATTAAGGCAATAAATAAGGTATACTCAATTCAATTTTCAAATGCCTAAACACAAGCATTCATCAACAAGTTAGTCATATAAGTACATGTAATCATCCATTTTCTCAATTTAATACTCAATACATTGTATCATACCAAATTCATATATCATGTACAATATTGGTAACATTTCACTCTCAATCATATAAACAATAATTCATTTGATAACAATAACTCATTCATATAAACATAACTTATGCACGTTGAACCTATTAGAATTTCAAATGATACGCAGGTGATATACATCAGCAATCCGTTAATTCATTATCATTTTTGCTCTTTCGAGCTATGATCAGTAAACTCCTCCTAAGCTGATGGACAGTAAGCTCTATTGAGCTGAAACGGTAAGCTCTAACGAGCTGAAAATAATAAGCTCTAACGAGCTGAAAATAGTAAGCTCTAACGAGCTGATATATTGGTAAGCTCATACGAGCTATGGTGAGCTCGCAACAAATATAGGAGCTCGACCAAAATGGTAACACCTAGTGACATGTCATGCGTATCCAACAAATTCATACGGTTCAAATGGGGCTCGGTAACCATCAGTCTATATCAAATCGCCATTCATATTCTAAGTATATCAATTACTTAATTATATACATGCATTTCAAATAAATACAAGTATTTAAAAGTTCGATTCTAATTATACGAACTTACCTCGTATTGCTCGGATTACAATATCGGCTATTCATCCACTTTTCTTTTTCCCCAATCTAATTCTGATCTCGACTTATCTTGACCTATATAATATCAAAATTAACTCATTCAATATTTATTCCATTCAATTTAGCCCAAAAATCACCTTATGGAAAAATAAATTGTCAGCGCAATGATCAAAATAATTCCTATAAACTGAAAAGTCATCCATAAAAACCTCTAAAGAGTCTTAAATCATATCTGAGAATATTGCCATCATACACCTTTGAAATGTGGCTGGTGCATTGCAAAGATCGAAAGGCATACGACGAAAAGCAAAAGTACCAAAGGGGTAGGTGAAAGTTGTTTTCTCCTGATCCTCTGGTGCAATAAAAATTTGGTTGTACCCAGAATAGCCATCTAAGAAGCAATAATAAGCTTTTCTAGCAAGCCAATCTAACGTTTGTTCAATGAAGGGAAGTGAAAAATGATCTTTCCTTGTGGCTACATTTAATTTACGATAGTACATACAAACTCGCCATCCTGTGGGGATGTGTGTTAGTAGTAATTCATCCTTATCATTGCGAACCACTATGATACCACTCTTTTTCAGGATGCATTTCACTAGACTCACCCATTTGCTATCAGAAATCGAGTAAATAATTCCTACATCAAGTTATTTTAATGATTTCTTTCTTGACCAATTCTTTGATCTTCTCGTTTAACCTTCTTTGCGGTTCAATTAACTGTTGGCTTTCATCTTCCAACTTGATTTTGTGTATGCAAAAAGGACTAATGCCTTGAATATTTGCAATACTCTAGGAAATAGCTTGTTTGTGCTACTTGAGAATATGAGTCAATTTCTTTTCTTATGTTGCATCCAGTGTTGCGAAAACAATAACTAGAAGAGTATTGTGATCACCCAAGAAGATATATTTAAGATAATGAGGTAGTGGTTTCAATTCCAGAGTGGGAGCTTCTACAATTGATGGTTTGAAAATTGGAGTGGTTCTATTGGTTAGGTCTAAGGATTCAATTTGCCATTTATGTTTGACTTCAACAGTACTAGTGTCAGCCGTGATGTCACAATTGTCTATGGATTCAGTCTCAGATGTCACTGTAATTTCTTCAGCAAGGACTGTGCTTTAATTGTTGAATTCTTCCTCAATCAAATCATCAAGCACATCGACAGTATGGTGAGTTGCTCATCATTCAGTCGCATGGTGAGTTTTCCTTTATAAACATCAATGAGAGTTCGACCATTGGCTAAAAATGGTCGTCCCAAGATTATGGGAACCTCATTGTCTGCTTCGCAGTCAAGTATGATAAAATTAGCCGGAAAAATGAATTTATCCACACGAAATAAAACATATTTGATTTGCCCTTTAGGTTGAGCTAAAGATTGATTGCCAGTTGCAATGTCACTGCAGTGGGTTTCATATGACCAATCCCAACTTTTTAAAAGTAAATAGCGGTATGAGGTTGATGCTAGCTCCCAAATCGCATAAAGTTTTGCCCAAATATTAATTGCCAATCAAACATGGAATGTATTAATTGCCAATCAAACATGGAATGGTAAAACTGCCAGAATCTTTCAATTTAGGAGGTAACTTGTTTGTCAAGATAGCACTATAGCCTTCTGTGAGTGCAATAGTTTTATCAGTAAGTTTTTTTCTTCTTAGACAAGAGGTCTTTCATAAAATTCCCATAACTTAGAATTTGTACCAGAGCGTCCACTAAAAGAATATTGATCTATAGTTGTTTTAGTGCATCCAAAAACTGCTGATACTGTTTATCATTTTCATTCCTCTTGAATTTTTGTGGAAAAGGTACAGGTGGACAGACATTCGATTGCGGCAATATCTTTGGTTGCGTCCAAAATTTCAAAGGTCGAATATAAGGCATGTGATCGACAGTTTGTGGTACTTCTTTGTTTGGCACATCAACAAGCTCTTCAGAATCAATCTTTCCATCAAGGCTTATGTACCGATATTTAGGGATGCTATAGTAGAATCGATAACCGACTCACCAGTTTGTTTACCACTTCTAAAAGTGATAGCTTTACAGTGCTCCTTCCCCCTCAGGCTGGGGCTTTAGATGTCACTTGGTAAGAAGCCTTGTAGTCGAGTATTCAGATTTGAAGCAAGTTGTCCCAATTGTGCCTTCAATGCTCGAATAGAAGATGAATTTCCTTGAACAATAGCTTCTGTGCGAGTAATATGCTCCCTCATTAACGCCTCAAGAGCCGTTAATGGGTCAGAAGTAGAAGTGTGTGTATACTATTGTTATCACTGTTCTTGGATATTCTAATTTGTCATCGAAGAATATTATGGTTGCATCTAATTTTGATGTGATTGTGGCAGACCTTGTAGTTTATACCTCTGAGGATGCGGACTGTAGTTCTGTTGTTGTTAAGTATAATTCTCTTGTCGTGGATTGTAATTGCCTTGAGTAGATGCATTCTCATATCTGAATGTCACAGTATTTTGTCCAACATTCTGAGTTCCCTAAAGCTGTTGGTTGCGTGTAGAGTTGTTGGAAGAGTTTCCATAAGAATTGTTGCGAATATTACTGACATAAAAGGCATCATTTGCATGTTAGGGACAATCTTCATAACTATGGTTGTCACCACAAATTCCGCAGTAAAAGGTAGGAATATCTAATTGTTGAGCAACCTATATAGGCGCAACGTCACTCGTCCCTTACATATTTTTAATCATGTTTGTGAGTGAAGAGACTTGGGCACTTAGCGCGGATATTGCATCCAATTCAATAACTCTTAAAATAGTCTTTGCTTGTGCAACTTTAGAGATGGGATATTGGTAATCATTTTGAGTAATTCTCTTAAGAATTCTCACAGCATTATTGTAAGTACAATCCAGTGGCGGTCCATTAGCTGATGCGCCAACAAGATTCCTTGTATTTGAATTCAAACTATTATAAAAAAAAATCTCAATTTGTGTTTTTGGTTGAATGTCGTACATAGGATAACGTCGAAGTAAAGAATTATAACGTTCCTATATGGTGTAAAGATTTTCATCATCCAGCTAATGGTAAGTAGTAATATCATTTCAAAGATGAGCATTCCAAGAAGTGATTGATCCAGTAGGTAGCCCAAAAAACCAAGTGCAAGCTCTCCCTTGTAAGGAATAGGGAAATAATTGCATACTGAAGGCATCATCAGGAATGCCTTTTTGACTAAAGGAAGCATAGATCAAGAAAAAGGATTTAAGATGTTCTCTTGCATCTTCATGTGACAGTCCAATATATTGGCCATTGAAGTTCAACATTTGAAACATCATTTCCTTAAGTTCAAAGTTCTCAGGTTGAATTGTTGTTCTAACAACTCTTAATTGTAAATCATCTAGAATAGGTACTACACAATCTCGTATGGTTATATTGTAGATGTGAGGATTTTGTGGCAACAATGGGTTATGAACATTTTACTGTTGTATCAAGGGTATGGCCGCATTGTCTCCTGGTAAATCCATATTTCTTTGTTCTTAAAGTCTTCTCCGAATAGTTCTTTCAATTTCTGGATCAAAGTCAGCAAGAAAATCTGAATTGCTTCCGGTCATAAAACACTTAAGATGAAGTTGAAAAATAGCAACAAAGAGAAAAAAAGTTAGTGAATACTAAATATTATGTAAGGAAAACAAAGTATAAAGACACACAAGAAAAAAAATAAACATAAAAAAATGCCATCCCTGGAAATGATGCCAAAAACTTGATCAATTGTAAACGTCACGGTAATAATATGCAAGCATACACTATCGATGCAAGTATAATAGACAGATGTGATTCTGTCGAATCGATCCCACAGGGATGGTTGTCTTTTTGTCTATTAATGTTGGTGCAATAACTAGATAAAAATGAGGTAAATTGGGAGTATAACTGTTGAAGCAATAACTCAAAAATAGTAAGATAAAGTATGCTATGGATAAATTGGGATCCCCAACATGAATCTTCAGTAGTATACTGAGTACTCACACGGTATAAAAGATAGGTGATTGTCAAAGCAATAAAATTAATATATATCTTACCAAATGCCACTATTGGGTTTAATCTGAGACTTAATCATAAACATTAACCTCAACTTCCGATGATGGCAATAGGGCATTATTAGGAACAAGTGGACTGAATTCCTTTAGTCATTACTCAACTTCTGCTGAAAAGCTTATTAGCTCAAACTGTCACTGCATTTTCCAGTGTTAGTGACTGCAATAACACTTCCATGTTTAGAACATTCAAACCCCCAAGATTAAACAACAAAAATAAGATTTAATAAGATAACATTTAACAAAGCATTCAATGTACTTCCATACAGTAGAAAACATAGAGTAGTCACTAGCGTTTTCAAGAAATGAGAAAGAATCGAATGTAGAATACTATTCCTAGGCTACTCGATTGAATCTATCCATTTCTCCTTGTTCTGCACTTAGATCTCCTCGTTAGGAGTGGATTTGCATCAGTCTTCACGTTGGCTCACCCAAGGGAAGCTCAAGCTACCATAGCAGCAAGCTTCAAAATAAGGTAAGAGAATCGTGGTCGACCAAAAATTCCTCCTCCTTTTTCATCCGTCTCACATTATCATTTTATGTTTTCCTCAACAGTACATGTATCCTTCTCTTAGGATTCTTTTGTCCTTGTTCGTACAGGGTAGTTACACCAAACTGGACAGCTCACTCTTGGTTGGCTCTTATTAGACAGCTATCAACTATGGCGACAATTCTGAACGCCATTTGGAATTAACTCATGCAACAACATTGCGAATATTTTTCAACTGCGGTGACAATTTCGGACGCAATATGGAATCAACTCATGTAGCGACATTTGTGCAGAAAGATAGCAAAATTAAAGATAAAATAGGCTATGATTCACTGAGTTATAAAATGCAATTTACTAATTTGAATATACTAAAATGTATGCTAAGGATACCTAAATGGGAACAATTTAAACAATAAGTAGGGAAAAAACATATGTTCTTTCTACTACAATCATTGGGTTTTAGTGAAGGGATGGACTTTGGTGAGATGGAGATAAGCAAGATGAATAACTAAAAATGGTGAATCAAAAGGTGAAAGGGACCAAAATCAGATTTAAAAAGGAAAATATGGTCGTCAGATTTTGAGATTAGTCGTTGGAATTTGGAAATTTATGAATTTTCTTGCAAAGCCATGAATTTTTCGATTGAAGGAGTTAATAATCAGTTGAGCAAAGAAAATAAAAAGGGAAGAAGAAGGAAAATAAAAAAGAAAATAAAAAGAGAAAAAAGGTATAAAAGGATGCCACGTGGCGGCATATGATTGCCCAACGTTGCCACGTCAGTAAAAAAATTAACGCTGTTAGTGTCAAGTGCCAATATAATGGACAGAAAAAAGTTCCAGTACCAATCTGGGATAAAAAAAACTATAAGTACTAATCCAAGAGAAGTAAACAAGTTCAAGTACTAATATTATATTTAACTCTTTTTAGAATCAAATAGTTGGAAGCTTTTTTAGCCTTTTAGAATAAATATATTTTTTTTAAAAAAAATAACATGTGAAGAGTGGATGTAATTGTTGAAAATAATTTTTTATTTAAATTTGTTTTTTAAGAAAAATAAAATATTTCAATGTTTTTATTAATTCATATTCTTTGTAAGATGCATTTATTTATATTATTTTTTAATTTCATACTATTTGAATTAATTTGTTTTATTTTAATTTTTTACATATACAAATATATCATTCTATAATTAATTTCAAATTATATGTTTTATTATTTTTACACATATATGTACATACTGTAACAACCCGGTTTAGACCCTAGTCGGAACAGTGGTTTCGAGACCACAAATCCGAGGTCAGAATAATATTTTAATATTATTCTGTGTTTTCGGTATGTGAATTAGTTCGTGTGAAATTTCTGTGTGAAGATTTTATCGATTGTATGTGTAATTAGCAAAAAGGACTTAATCGCATAAAGTGTAAAAGCTGTGTGTTGATTGTTGAAGTATCTATGTGTTATGGCTTTTAAATGTGGAGAATTTATATGGAAATTAAGCCATTTTTGAGTAAGTGGATGGATATGGTCAAAAATGACCTTATATGATATATTTTATGTATTTTGTATTAAAGGTTAGTTTTGTACTTTGATAATTATGTTTAATTAATATAATAAAAACATGAAATGGCCATCATCTTCCTATTTGTTTCACCAAAATTAGAAAGAAAGAATAGGATTAGAAACTTTGAAGCATTCGACTAGTTTGAAGCATAGATTAAGGTATGAATTTGACTCGATTTTTGATAATTTCTACGTTTCTGTAACCGTTACTTCATACTCTACAAAATCCATGTTTCAATTTTGAGAATTGATGATGTTTATGAGATGTGCCATTGATAAAATGGTGAGCTTTGTGATGAGTATTGGTGTTAAATGAAAGATATATGTTTAATGAACATGTTTTGTTCTTGAATTTTTGGTGAATAAAGCTAATTAGGGCTTAATTGAGAATATAGCATTTTGAAGGATTAGATTGTGAATTAAATGAAATGTGTGTAAATTAAATGAAATGTGTGGACTTGTTTGATCATAGTGAATATTCAACTAAGCATGAGTGATATGAAATTGTGCGTATTTGATGAATTTATGAAATAGGGACTAAAATGTTGAAATATGAAAATGTGAGGGTATTTTGTAAAATTCCCTAAATATATGTGTGTGGACTGAATTGAATGGATTGAATTTGAATGTGTATAGACCAAGAAATGAGAGGTTCGGATTGAGATTGAGGCAAAGATAAAGTGCTCGATTAATCAGCCATTTTGGTATTTCGACATTCGAGGTAAGTTCGGACATAATATGTGTATTTAACTATGTTTAATGTTATGAAATGAATGGTATGATATTATTGAATTGTAAATGTTATGTGAGAGCTTGAGTTATGTGGCACTAAGTGTGCGTATCAAGAAATGTGACCGAGATGATTAGCACTGTGTATGTGAAAGAATATAAGTTTCGGCCTTCTGGTTGGCACTATGTGTACGATACCGATTTAAGATCAGTATGATATAGATACACTAAGTGTGCGATGTTAATTTAAGCTTTGGCTAACAATTTGGGCACTAAGTGTGCGATTGAACCGAAGAAGGGACGAAAGTTGATCGAAATGAAATAGTGAGCATTGAGTAGCATATGTAATCAATAACTAAGTGTTGACTAAGGTATGTTCGAAACCTAAGTGGTTGATGACACTATGAATGAGTTTATGAAAGGTTAATTGAACATATTAGCTTTGGATGGTATGGTATATGTGATTGTGAATTAAACTATGTGATGGTTTGTTGGTACAATGTATTATGTTAAGAACTTACTAAGCTTTGAAAGCTTATTGTATGATTTGTTTCTCTATTTTACAGTGTCAGTAAAGCTAGCTCGGATCAGGGGATCGTCAATGACTAAACCATACTATCGGCTACCCATTTTGGTACTTTTGGAAAGATGTATATAGTTGAAATATGGCATGTATAGGCTAGAAGTTATGGCATGTTTTATAATGTTTAATCCTTGCAATGTGATTTGGCTTGGAAGTGGAAGGATGTAATGATGTTAAACTTATGAAAGAGTTATGATTATGGTATGTGTAGTATGTTTTGGTATGGCTTGGTGGCTATGAAATGGTCTTAAGTATGGTAAGATTAGTAATGAATTGATGCCATAATGATATAATGATATTGAGAATGAATTTTGCTTGGTTATGCTTGTGTCTTAGTTGTGCTATTTGGTTTATAAGTTGATATGCAAGAAATGAGATTGAATTGGGTTGATATGATGAGTATTTTGATGTGTTTTTGGTTACTATTGATTCATGGTAAGATGCTTCATTGTGCTTGTAGGGATGACCCTTGTGTGGGTGGCAAATTGGCCTTGCAAATGGCCTATTTTGTATACATGGCCAAGAGACACGGGCGTGTGTCTCTACCGTGTGGTTTAAGGGTCACTTCTAAGGGTGTCTTGGCAAGTTACATGGCCAAGGCCCACGGGCGTGCATGGTGGTCGTGTGACCAAGTCAGTAGCTAGCCTAATTTTACACTGCCATGGCACACGGGCATGTCTTGTGGCTGTGTGGATAAGTCAGTATACATGCTCTGTTTTGGCATGGCCAGGACACATGGGTGTGTCTGGTAACCATGTGAGGCACACGACCTGACTGCACGGGCGTGTGACCCTAACAGTGTTTAAAAACTTTTTAAGTTTCTAAAAATTTTCGTAAGTGTTTGTTTAGGTCCCGACCTCTTTCTGACACATGTTTAAGGTCTCGTAGACCTCAATAAGGGACTGTATGTTTGATATTGCATATGTTTGTTTTTTGATTGGCTAAGTGTTGTGGTTTGGATGCGAAATGTTCTGATTGATTGGTAATGCCTCTTAACCCTATTCCGGCGACGGTTTCAGGTTAGGGGTGTTACACATACATTTGGTTAAATTAGTTTTATATGCAATTTTTTTATTTGGTCTTTTAAATTTTTTTTAATTGAGGGAAATAATTCGTTTTTAAAGAGTATGTAAAAGCATGCGCTTTCCACCAATAATCATTTTTTTAATATTCGCAACGGTGAAATTTTTGAAATGCCTCAACAGTAATTTTATTTTTCCTATAAATACCAGATTGTTTTTCATTCTTTTTATTCAAATCTAACTCTCTCAATTCTTTCTAAACTCTCAACTCTCTCAATTTTCTCAAGTTTTGTTCTAAATTTCTTGATACTCTTGTTTAAAAATATTATAGATTTATTTGATTATTTCGTATATTATTCGTTCTGATTAAGTTTTTACAAATGATAACAATTTTTATTCGCTTTGAAAACAATCACATTTTCGCCACTCAAGCAATAATGTTAAGACAAAATTTAAAATTTTTTTTATTTTCAATTAAGTTAATTTTAAAGTATTTTTTTAATATTTTAAAATATTTTTTTTGGTCGTTATAAATAGACGGATAATTGTTTTTTTGGAAGGGTTCATACATAATTTTCAAAGGGCCCAATCACTGAAATTTGTGGTTACTTGTAAGACACAAGATTCTTGCATGCGTTTCGTATACTTGGAGGTTGCAAACTCGATCCTACACTCATCAGCGCGCTGGTGGAAAGATTGAGGCTCGAGAAATACATTTTCCGTCTTCCATGCGGCGAGTGTACAATTACACTCGAGGACATGGCTTTACAACTTAGTTTATCGATGGATGGGCCAGTCGTCACGGGGTTATTAGTCGTTCCCAATAAAGAGGACCTTTGTGAGACATTTTTGAGGAAGGTGTCGAATAGGTTTTACGGTGGCCGGATAGATATGAAGTGGTTGAAAACCAATTTCAAAGAGTTTCCTACAGACACGCCCAACGTCGTCAAAGAACAATATGCTCGAGCTTTCATCCTGAGGTTAATTGGGGGCAATCTAATACCTGATAAATCTCAAAATTTGGAACACATAAGGTGGCTGCTACATCTAGTCGACTTCAAAGAAAGTAGATGAATGAGTCGGGGATCAGCTATGTTGGTCAAATTGTACCGTAAGTTGTGTCGGAGATGGAACCGGATAAAATATCAATCGGTGGTTGTCTGCTCCTACTACAGTCATGAGTCTACTGGCGACTACCATTTTTACGTCCCCGAGTGAACAACCCATAATGTTTCCATTAGTGACAAGGAAAAATAATTTTTTAATAAATATGTAGTTTATATAATAAATGTTGTTTATTTATTTTATGTTTAAATTAACATATCACTTATATAGGTGGAATCATAGGCCGAGTTACGTGGGACTACTCGAGCAGCTTGAGGATATGATAAAAAAGTTTGTGTCGTTTGGGCCAAAACTTTTATATATGGTAAAAAAAAAAAAAAAATTAGCTTCAAAACTTATAAACCAAACAATTTGCTCAACAAATGCTCTCTCATCTTAAGGAACTAAAAAGTAAAAGGTTATGGATACCATGAAAATCGCAAGGCTTACATTTCACAACCTTACATATCAGAACATAATTGTAACCATTTTCACACATAAAAAAAGAAGAAATTTTCCTTTCACAAAATCAGACACAAAAAACAAAACCCAGAAATAATCTTTCGACAAAGAAGTGTAGTAATAAACAAGAATGGAGAACTTCAATAACCATTAGAGAATATGAAAGGTGGGACTGAATATAACGTCATCTTCTTGTTGTCAAGCAGGCGAGGATAAGAGAGGGGAGCACCTGTTATTCCTTTGTTAACATCGGTCGCAACTTTGCATGTCTCCAATGGCGATTTCTCAAGGAAAGCTTTACATTCTGCAAGCTTTAGCTTGTTATGATTGAGCTCGTTAGGGTACAATGTTGCAAAGTAATATCCCTTTGAATCTGTCGGTTTGCTTAAGATGGAGAAAGGTGCTGTTTGATAACCATTTTCATCAACAGCTAGACATGTTATCCTAGCAATACCTCCTGCACTCATATTGTTAAACATATTGTTGTGATAATATAAAAGAAATTCATAGATATATGCAACGTTTGTTAGTTAGGGATTATACCTTTAATTGGGATTGTTTTGGGGCCTGATTTACATAGAATAAAGCCTTCAATACCAATGGGGAGTGGCTTTTCCTTCACATGGAACATGGGTGTGTGGAATAGTTGTGGTTTTGAACCATATCCATAATCACCAGAAGCAGAAGCAAAATCAACCATAAATCAGCATAGAATCAAAGGTATGGTGAAACAGAAAGTGGTGAGAGCCATTGGCATGTGACCAAGGCAAAAAGAACAATCCTAAAGCTTAGGGGTGGGGTGAAGAGCTATTGCTGTATTCCCACTTATATAAATACATGCATAGATCATTCCATAATCAATAAAAGAAAAGTTATTGATAACCAAATAATAAAATATATGCATAGATAATGAGCTGCTGGCACGATGGAAATTTTCTTTTTTTTTTAATAATAAACTTGGTATCAATTAATTCATTGAACTAACACCATAACATTGAAATAACTTTTTCTTAGTGATATTATTTAGGTTGATGGTGGGTTTGGGGATCAATTCATGATGAAAATTTCGCAACCAGCATTATTAGGATTATATAAGGAAAAAAATGGAAATCTTATTTCTAGAAATTTAAAACCCAACGGAAAATCCCATCTAAACTGGAAGCAAAAACAAGTCTCTCGCTCTCTCTGCCCTATGCTTTGTTTTAGCAGGGGGAAGTCCTGTACCAAAACCGTGGTCGTGATAACTCCAACAAGGCAGACACTAGAGGCGAAAGCTAAACACCGTCGAAGCTGAGTTAGACTGGTTAAATATATATTTATATATATATATATATTTACTTCAAAAATATTTTCCGAAAAAAAATTGTGTTAAATAAATAATTTTTAATTAAAAAGAGTGACTTTCTAAAAGCATTTTTATTTATAAACTAAAATTTTTAATTTTTTTAAAGTCAAAAGCACTTTTGAAATTATTATTACTTTTTCTTCTCTTTATTTTTCTTCTCCCATTTTCTATTCACTTTAAATTGCAAAATAAAATTTTTAATATTTATATTTGGTATATAAATATTACCCTTTTTGAAGCTTTAATCCAAATACTTGTAATATTTTAATTTGTTATATTTTTTTATTATGTTATGTTAATATTTAATATGTATTATATATTTAATTTATATTTTAAAATAAATTATTAATTAAAAAAGTATTTCTTAAAATAATACAAATGTGTTAATATCTAATTATAAATATTTAATAGTTATATTTAAATATTTAAAATATAGTTTATATATTCTAATTAAATTTATAAATAAATAATTTGAATTTCTTTAAAATATTTAAAATTTATATTTCATATATTAAAAAATTAACAAGTTATAACAAATTATTTTTCTATATTCTTATTAAGATACCATAATATTAACTAATTTGAATATTATTTAAATATTTATTTATTACTTTATAACGTCATGTCTAAAATGGGTATTTTATTTCTCAAAAGTACTTTTTGACAACAATACTAAATACTTAAATATTAAGCCAAACTTTTCAAAAAAAAAATATTTCAAAATCATTTTTCCAAAGCATTTTTTAAAAACACTCTCAAAAGCAATGCTAAATTAGCCTTAAGAAGTCGGAAGAGTGTTTTTGCATCTAGGTTTTATTGGTTTTTAGGGTAAAAGTAAAAATTTTACATGATTTGGCTTTAATTTTAAGATAAATTCAAAGTTTTTATTCTAGACACCTTAAACTTAGGGTAAACTATCAAAATAATCACTTTTGTTTAATTCAAGTTACATTTTAGTCACTTATGTTTGAAATGTTACGTTTTAATCACTTACGTTATCGCATTGTAACATTTTAGTTATTGAGCCGTTAATAGTATAAAAGCAAGCTGACGTGGCAATTTAAATCATCATTTCAAACAAAAATTTTAGGTTAATTTATACAATCGATCTCCATATTTTTTCGTTTTTAGCAATTTATTTTTTTCTTTTATGTTTTTTTAACTTTTTTTTTTTATTTTTCATTCTCTTCTGCTTCTCTCTCTATTTTCCTCCCTACTCCATTTTTCTTAATGTAGTTTTTATATATTTTCCATTTGTTAAAACTACTCTCTATACTCTCTCTTTTTTAATAATTTAATTTTTTTAGAGTGAGGCGAGCTTGTAGACTAATTTTAAAAAATGGAAAAATATAGAAAAACTACGATAAGAAAAATGAAAAAGGGAGGAAATCAGAGGGAGAAGCAAAAGAGAAAAGAAAAAAAAAGGAAAGTTAAAAGAACATAAAAGAAAAAAATTTAAATTGCTCAAAATGAGAAAAAAATATAGGGATCAATTGTAGAATTTAACCTAAAATTTTCATTTGAAATGATGATTTAACGTATCATGTCAGTTTTTCATTATACTATTAACGACAATTAACGACTTAGTGATTAAAATGTTATAACACGATAACGTAAGTTATTAAAACGTAATATTTCAAACATAAGTGACTAAAATATAACTTGAGACAAGTAAAAGTGACTATTTTAATAGTTTACCCTTAAAACTTATAATTATTTTAGAAAGCATGTGCAGGATATGAAAGAGTTGTAAAGATAATTTATTTGGGTTGAAAAATTGGAGATTTGGCGTCTGAAATGATGGGATTAGCGGTGAGAATGGAAGAAGCAGTACAGTGGTTGAAGATGGTTTCATTTAATTTTTTACTTATATATTTTAAAGAATTTTTAAATATATATTTTAAGGGTAGGTAAGAATATTTTTTACATTTTTTTATTTTTTTATAAATTTAACATTAAATGCCACAACAGCACAAGCAATAGTGAGGTGTCATGCCACGTCGAGCAAAAACGTTAACAATTAGTTTACTAACATATTCTGCTAAGTTTGGTTTTATTTTAAAGAAATTGTTGCTTTGTAGGTGAGAATGAGAAAAAAATTAAGGGATAAATTGAAAAAACCTAAAAATGTTAAGGGTGAATTTTGCAATTATATCTTTATAATTATATCATATTTAAAGGATTAAACATAATTTTTCATAAATGTCAAAATGTATTTACCATGAATTAACTTGTAATTTTATTATTTTTAAAAGGACTGTTTTAGAAATTTTCATTTTTAGAGAGGCCTTTGCCATCCTCGGCGTGGCCTTTGTAACAAAATTAATATTTTTAAAGATTTATTATTTTACAAATAAAATCTTTTTTATTTGAAGTTAAAATACAAAAGAAAAGTATAATTTTCATATATTTTTAAACAATAATTACAAATTTTGTTAAAATTTAACATTATTATTTAAAAATAAAATCAATTTATTTAATAGTAGAAGATGGTATTTAATTTTTGTTCACACATATGCAGGGGCGAAGCCAGGATAATTTTTTAGGGGGGGCCGGATAAAATTTTAATTTTTTATAGTTTATATCTTTATAATTTATAAAGGATTAAATTGAATTTTTATAATTTTAGGGGGGCCAAAGTGCAATTTTACCTTTACTAAATTAAAAATTTTAAAAAATTTTAAGGGCTTAAAGTAACAATTTTTCATTTTAGAGGGGGCCGGGGCCCATGCCAGCTCCCTGCCTTCGCCACTGCACATATGTTATCTGTTTAGAAGCAAACTTTGTGTTTAACTTATGATTGAGGTTAGAGGTGTTTATGGGTCAGGTTGGGTTAGAATTTAGATCTAAATGTGATATTAATATATTTTATACTTGTCTAAGCTCGGCCCCGTCCTAAATATGGGCCTAAAAGTTTGTCTAAATCCGTTCATATTTGTAAAAGACTAATCCAAGCCCATTTAGACCTGCCTATATTATTTTTTATTTTTTAAATATTTATATTATATTATATTAATATTTAATAATTTTATACATTTTTTATTTATTGAAATTTTTTATATAGTCATATTAAATTATTTTAATATTTACATTAAAGTAGTATTATATATTTAGTATAAGTTTATTTTTTTAGTGTATTTTAAATTACATGATATATATAAAAATAACATAATATAAAGTATTATAAACTTTAAACCGAATCAGCCTTGAATGTTCAAGCATAATATTTTTATCTAAACTCTTTTAAATTTCAGACCGGTTTTGTATAATTGAGATGTTAAGTCCCAACATTGGTTAAATGAAATGAATATGTTGATCCCATCAAATTCGCCAAGGAAAGAAATGGCAGATTTCTTGCACAGTAACTCTAATAAATATAGTAATGGGTCCAATTTCTCTTTCCATGACATCCTTGAAAGGTAGTCCAATTGAAGGACTTCTAAAAGGTCCCAAACTCAGATCCTTGAAAACTGAAATTTCTCTGCAGCTGTTGGGATTTTTATGACTTCCATACGTAAAACATATTTGTATTTCCCAATTTCTCTCACTTTGATTATTAACATGGTGTAATCCTAGTTAGAACAAAGAAATAGAGTCACAAAATTCAGAAATTCTTATTCACAGTCTACACTACAGCCTGAAAACAGGAAAAATCAATCATTTTCTACCCTTGTTAGAACATATTTTTAATTGTACAAAAAACCCACCCCTTCCCTTTTGATTAGTCTATATATCTCTTTATGTACATACATCTGTTAGTCAGTAGGATGAAACTCTAATGTGTAGTCCATTTGGTGCTTCAACTCTTGGAAATTTCATCAATTTTTCTCCCCCAACTTCTTCCCATCTGCACTCACAAATAAAGGGATTTCATTTTCTCTTTCTGTTAATGGCTTTTTAGAATGATTTAATGCTAAATATTTAAATTACCTGTATCTAGTTACAAAATAGTGAAGGAAAGTAGAAATTTCTGCAATTCCAAGTTCCTTTCCTGGACATTGCCTGGTGCCTCCTCCAAATATCAAGAAATAATTTTGAGATTCCAAGCCCTTGTCCTGCATTCATCAATCATTTTAAATTTAATGGAATTTTTTTTTTAAAAAAAAAAGAGAAATTGATGGAAAAATTAGGGGTCACTAACCATCCATCTCCATGGATTGAAGGCTAATGGATCTGGATATAGGAATGGATCATAGTTTATTTCTCTTGTATAAACATAAATTCTCCAGCCTTTAGGAATCACATATCCTGAAAGGAACATGAGTCATTCGTGAAAATTCAATCATTTCACAAATTATAATAAAAATAAATAAAAATTAAGGGAATGAATCTTCCAGGGAATTGCCTAGCTGGATTGGTAGGTATGCCATTGTAAATCATGATAGGGTAAGGTCCACCAAAGGAAGATGATCTCACCTCCTTTACATCTTATTTTCCATTCTCTTTTTTATAAAAAACCTTGAGATTTAATGTTAATAAAAACTTGAACAATGTAAGTGATTTAAGGGAAACTTCTTATTTTTTTTTTTTTTTTTGGGGGGGGTTTCAAAAGAGCAGCTAACTGCAAACTAAGCTTCTTGAGGCCATAAAATTGATGTTAGAAAAGTAAGAATCAAAAAGAAATATTTCAATATATTTATGGATCCCACTTTTTGAATATTTTAATGTTGAGCTCACCATTTAGTTCCATTTCTTGAGTAGTTTTCCTCAAAACTCCATTAACAATTGTAGCTAATCTTGATGTCTCAAAAATCACCTGCATAGCCCACCAAATCATTGAACCTTTTTCTTTGCAAAGTTCTGTTTTTTTTTTTTTTTGATTAAAAAAAATTGCAAAGTGCTTACTGCTCTTGTAAATCTCATTGACTTAAGATCATTCCATTCAATTGGTTCATCTGCCCTTTTTCTTTCTCTGATTCCCATATGTTCTTTCTGGTGGGAAAAAGAACAGTGAATCAAAAAAAAAAACATGAAACAGTGATCGTAAAAAGGTCAAAGTTGGAAGGAAAATGTGAACATACTCTTAGCTCTTCAAGAACTGTTGGATGATCATGGAGATACTTGACAGCCATCATTGATGTAGTGGAAACAGTCTCATAACCAGAATACAAGATTGTGATTATTTGATCAATGATCTCATCATCACTTAGTTTATATCGATTACTCTCATCATTTCTCATCAAGTACCCAAGCATGTCCTTGTGGGATTCTTCACTATCTCTTCTCTTTTCTATCAGTTGTCCCAATATCTTCAAAATGTTCTGTCTCGCCTGCAACATAAACATGCTTGAGACTGTAAAACATGGAGCTGCAATGACAAGACAATGATATATGAGTTGCTTGTCAAATTACCTGAAATCCTCGACGATAATTGGTACCAGGGAGATCAATAGGAAGTGATAAGGTGCCTAAAACCAGTTTAAAGAACTCAGGCATGAATTGTTGAGCTACTGAACTGGATTCAGCACTGGCGATTTGCTTAAGTGATGATAAAAAGGCCATCTGTAAGGAAAGCAGATTAGAAACAGAGGAAAGCATGAAAAGCTTTGAATGTGATATTAACATATACAAATACAAAAACAGACCTCTTTGGTCTTGTCTTGGATGTTAATGACTTGGTTGTCCCAATTAGAGAGGAAAGCTCTCATGAATTCATCGATTTTGGTCAAAAGTTGTTGTCTGATCATAGTGGGGCTAATGAGGGCAAGGAGGGCTCCTCTCATTTGCTTATGGGTGGAGCCATGGACGGCTGCAATATTGCATTTTCCCAAGATATCAAGCATGGACTGTGGGTATCCAGGAACAAGCCCCTTAGCTTCATTCATTAGTATGTTTCTATTCAGCTCTGGATCCATGGAAACAACTGTAGGACATCCTAGAATATGGGATTTGAAGAAGCTGCCATACCTGCTTTTGTAATAAACAAACAAATTATATTAAAAAACCAAACTAGTGTTTTTCATAAATTACCTGAATGATTTACTGTTTGGAAGCTAAATTTACAAGAAAACCCTCTTGCAACTGTTTTTAAGTGACAACAACCATGACATGGTGAATTAAAAACATCATTTACTTCCATAAAAGGAAAAAAGAGAAAGCAAAGAGGAAGCATTTTATCAACCGGCTTTCAAATCGAGGACAGACAAGCAAGAAATAACAAAGATTTGGGGGTTTCAAATCACCTTGCTCTTTGGTTTTTCATGAAGTTAGGGCCTTGTTTGAGAAACTCAGTGGTTTCCCCGAAGACAGGCCAACCCATAGTACCAGGGGCCAGACCTTTCTTCCTGTATCTCATCTCGTTCCATCTCAAAACTGCAGTGCACATACACAGCACCATTACAAACACCCCAACAATCACCATTAAAAAACCCATTGTTTGTCCCAAGAAGCTCTCTAAATGGTTAAAGGGGCTTCTTCCTCCTAACTCTAAACGAGCTCATGGGTGTATATATATATATATACACACGACCCCTACCTCTATGGTCACAAGTCATTGAAAGATAAAAGGACATATAGGCCAAACCATGCAGCTCACTAGGAAGGGACCCTACCCTTAAAAGACCTCAAAAGTAATCAGCAGTTCAATAAAAATTAACATATATTCTTTTACTAAGCTAACCCTCTTAATTAACTAATTATAGATTTGAATCTTAAAACTCTTTCACACTTAACTATGATTTTTTTAAAAAAAAATTGCAGATTAAGACACGATTCATTCTTCAAGATTTTGAGCATGGATGCTTGTTTGATAGTCAAGGTCAGAGATACCATCATTGATACAGTAACCATATAATTTCTTTAATTTCACAGGTCAAAATAAAAATCTAACAAATATTCAGCTTTGGTTTTATTTTTTAAATTTCTTATTCAGAATAAATCAAACCAACTTTCTGCTCCAATATCTGATTTTTGTAATTTAAATATACATAATAAATTTTTTAATGATGAAGAAAGGGTTTTTATAAAGAAATGATTTGGATATTAGTGGTATGAAAACTAGATAAATGAAAAAAGAAACATAGTTGGGTACTGTTTGAAGAGGCACATGCAGACCACCCTATTGGACCTAAAATTAAGTTAAAATAAAATTGTTTTAAAAAATAAAGAACACATCCAAGGCCCAGTCCTTCACATGTCTGTCAATGAGATCTGCCCATGGAATTACAAAAGAGCAAAAGAAGATGCATAATACCATATAAAAATAATCACAAATTATGTGTCTATGTAATATAAATTATTAACTCTATAATATTTTAAATATTATACAACAGGTACATGGATTGTTCATCAAGTGAATAGGGGAGCTTTGATTTCATTTCCAACTGCAAGTTCATGGCACTGTATTTCCCAGAAAACTATAATATTGTGATGTTTATCTAATGGACTTTCAATTTGTTATTCATTTCCAACTCCTACTATTTTCAAGGTTTTCTTTTTCAACAAAGATGAAACTTGAAACCGATACGATTTTCGATGAGATCACATGAACAATTAGCAACTATTATTATTATTATTATAAGATTTTCGGAATAAGATAAATTAATATGGGTTGTACCTCGCATTTATCAAACAGTTTACATGCACTTATCAATGTCAGCCAATGATATTACAACGAGGGACGACATGAATGAAGACGTTCCGACATGGTGACGTGTTTCCCATAAATATTGAGTTTCTTCTCCTAATTAAACTCTGTTATCTTTTTCCTATCCAACTCTAATTACTTTAGAGATATTTTAGTCGTTTTTAGCCCTTTAAACTTAACCATGGGTCTTGTATCCCTGTTTCAAAAAGGCAATTAAAGATGTAGTACTATAAGGCTTTTCTTTTGGGAGTGACAAGCCATAGTAGCAGATGAATTTTCATGAGAGTTTTCATATTAATTATGGAAAGAAATTCGTAACCCTTTCGGGTTTACTCAAAGAGAATTAGGGCTTTGTTTTCGAGGTTTGAGTTTGTATGTTTAGTACATTTAAGTTTATTTTATCCACAATGTACTCTCGTTTGTTTATTCAAGTGGTGAAAAGTTGAAGCCTCCTTTGCTCGTGGTTTTTATCCTCTTCAAAAGAGTTTTTCATTTAAAATTTGTGTTTGATCTTTTCTATTTTGTTATTTATACGTATCTATTCCAACAATTATTTTAAAATTTTGTTTTTTAAGGTTAAAAATGTAGAGCGTGATACTACTAATTAAAATAATATCCAAATATAACTCATATTATAAAACTTAAATTTGTGGATGAATAAGAAAAAGTTATATGACCGACCTATTATCGTTTTTTATCTTTTAATGTTTTCATATATAATAGTTACAACGTGTGTAAGTAGTGCAATAATAATAATAAACAGCAACAAGAAAGCAACAAATATTTGTCAGGATTAAAAAAACTCTGAATTTCAGTATCAAGAATTAATACTAAAAATTATATATCATTCGACAATCTTTTCATTAACCTTAGTAAACATCTTTGGCTATTAGTAGGAGAAAAAAAGATTAGGGTTATCCAAATTTCAACTTACATCATAAAATATTTTATTATTATTCGGTTTTACAACTTAAAATATAGTTTAAAAAATATGAACAATCTCTAAGAAAATCTAAAATTAAAACAAATAACTATTTTAAATATTTTTTTTAAATTTTAATTGTTTCAAGTTCAATTTTTGTTTAATTAGTTTATATATAAAATATTTCCTTTTATTAATTCAAAGATAGGAGCAAATGGTGGTACATTGGCAAGTGTGCAGCTACAATGGTCCTTTTGCCGTTGAAAAGTGTTGAGTATAAAAGTCCCTTTGGCTTTAATTAGTACTTAATGCCTCCTGCCAATGATCCAGCTGAGGTTGGTATCAGCCACATTACAGAATATTTAGGGTTAATTCCATCACAGGTCTCTCAATTATGGTCTAATTTTAAATTAGTCTTTAATATTTTAAAATATTTTAATCGAGTCATCAAAATATTAATATTAATTCAATTAAATCATTTTGTCAGCATGGTTTGTCAAGTTGAGTGTTAAATATCAACTTCAATATGATGTGAAGCATATTAAAAATGTGTAAATAAAATTTTAGATATATTTCTATTTAATGCATGAACAATTTGGATCTTACATGTTATAAAAAATACATGTCATTAAAATTTAATAAGGTTCAGTGGCGAAGTCAGCGGTTGGCATGGGCCCCGGCCCTTCCTAAAAGGTAAAATTTCTATTTAAGCCCTTAAAATTTTTTAAAAATTTTAAATTAGTAAAGGTAAAATTACACTTTGACCCCCCTAAAATTATAAAAATTCGATTTAATCCTTTACAAATTAGAAATATATAAACTATAAAAAATTAAAATTTCATCCGGCTCCCCTAAAAAGTTGTCCTGGCTTCGCCCCTGATAAGGTTATTTCATTTTTTTAAACAAGTCAAATCTCAATTATCCATGTGATAGGCATACATATATCTAAATTTTGATTAATTTATTTTAAATATACTCCATGTCAAATTTGATCAAACACTTAAAATTTTAAATTTTTAATCGAATTTGATCATGTAAATACCCAAGAGAAATTTTAATCACTACTCTAAACAAGTGTAACTTATTTTTTTCTCTTAGAATAATATCATTAAACTAAATGCTTATTTTTTATTAAGGTTAAATTGTACTATTAGTTTTTGTACTATAAGTAAGTTGTAGATTTAGTTTTTGATATTTTTATTATTTTATTTTTTGAATTTTGAAATTTCATTCATAATCAAATATAAGTTGTAAAATGCATTACGTTATTTTCACAAATACTCAAGAAAAAGCTAATTAATGGATTTAATAGATGTTGTTTAAGTCAAAATTTAAATTTTAAAAATTCGAAAAGTATATAGACTAAGAATAATAGGACCAAACTCAAACATGGTGAAACTAGATACTCACACATCTCAATTGTGTATAATAGACTTGAACCTAGGTACATAAAACCCAATACTTTCACCTTAAGCAATAAGTCAAGACATCATTAGAAATTATATTTATATTATTTAATATTAAAATCAATTATATTAATTTTAACGCATGTTATTTCTCGTTTTCATCTCTCATGATTTTCTCTACCTTGGTAAAATTTTTGCTTTTTAACCTTGTTTTAACAACTTTCGCGATGGTTTAAGGTAAGTGTGCAATCAAACCTATTGAGAATCGTTATTGGAGAACTTCATCAATATAGAGAAACAAGATATTGAACACAAACTTGTACTTCGAGATAATTAAAGGAGGGATTTGGTTTTTGTACATTTTTTATGCGATGAGGTCTATCGAATGATTTTGACAGTGCCAATTGGTTGATCAAATTTTGCTGTCAGAGTGGCTTGATGGTCGTGGGTTAAGATTAGGGGTCGAGTCAATTTTTTTTTTTTTTAGACGGGTCAGAATCAAATTGTAGAATTTTTTATGAGAGTTAAAATATAATTTTATCATTTTAATACTTTATATCTTTATAATTTTTAAAAGATTAAATTAAAATTTTATCATTTTAGGGATCAAAGTACAATTTTATTATTTACCAATTTAAAACTATATAAATTTTAAAAGGTCAAATTTTAATTATTTTTTTAATTTTAGAAAGGTAGGGCCTTTGCTAATTCCTCTCTGCCGCCCTTAATTAAGATGATGCAGTGATTGACAGTTTGTCAAAGTGATGCATTTTTGATTAATTTTTTTATGCTTTCACTATAGTGATTACTATCAACACTATATCTTTCTATGTATTAGGTTATTTTTGAAGAGGATGAAATTTATGTTGTAATCTATAATAATTTATTCTTCATCAATAGTTTATGCCATCGTTGTATATTAACCCTCGTTATGATTCTTAACAATGGAATTATTTTTAAATAAAAAATTCAAAATAATTTTTAAATAATTTAAAAAATAGTCAACAGGTTATTAGTATAATGAAAATGATTTGTAAATGTTTCATATTTAAAGTTGACATTAAAGTGTAGTAAACTCACTTCTTTGCAAATGCAATAAAAGCTTTAATTATAGCAGTGGGGAAGAACTTTATCAAACTTCTCAATCTGATTGGTTGAACTAGTTGCATAGAAAACAGAAGATCTACTATGTTTGACCTTCAGTTTGCTTTTTAACCTTGAACTTTCTTTTTGGGTAAACTATTTACTTGGTCACCCAATGTTTAGGCCACTTTTAATTTGCTCACCTAAAATGAAATTTTTATAATTTCGCCACTTAACTTTTAGGGTGTTTTCATTTTAGTCATTCAATTGTTAAATCTCTAATGACAGTTAACTTGTACACACCACATCACATTTACGCTTTTATTTTGGTCACCCAAAAAATATTTTTAAAATATTGACCAGGGTAAACAAAATAATGCTTTAAAAATTGTCAAATTGTACTTGTTTATCCCTTACCGAAAGTTCTAATTTGTTTTTCAATATTGAATTTTTAAATTTCAAAACATCAAAATCAATTAACTTTTTTTTACCTCAATCAATACTTTGATTTTTTTTTTTTGGGTGATCAAAATGAAAACGACTTAAAAGTTGAGTGACCAAAATAAAAGTGTGAATATGATGTGGCATGTGCAATTAATCGTTGTTAGAGATTTAGTGAAATTGACAAAAAAATCATTTTGGATGACCAACTAAGTAGTGTAACCTTTATAAAATAAGTTCTCTCTATAAAAAAACAAATATCGTAATTCCTGGAAAATAGAATTTATTCTAAGTAAATAAAATTTCACTATTTTCTAGCAAAATAACGATAACTCAATAATCTATGAAATGTATTTTTTAGGTCAACTAGTTCTCTCTATTTATAGAGAGGAGTGCAAGAATCCTAACTGAATAAGCTATTGATAAATAATATCATTTAAATAGAAAACATACCCCCAATCTAATTGAAGGGGGGGGGGAGGCACTCTTAATTTCCACTAGGGTTGTTGCCTCTCACATGTTGTATGAGGGGAAATTAGGTCTATCATGTATTGGGTCTAATTATATGTACTTCCTGAACTTTTGACCTAACACTTTATAATTTATACCAACATAATATTTATTTTCTATTTCCTAAAATAAATATTATTTAATCAATTAATTTAATTTAATTAATTTTTTAATTAAATAATTTTCTCAACTCAATTATATTTCTGTTAAAGTCATAACAACTTTACCGTAATAGAATCTATGATGAAATATATTTATTTTCCTTATTCAATAGATTCATAATGACTAATTAATTTAATTCCATTTTTTACTCCAATTATTTAATTATTATTAATTAAATAATAATTCAAAAACCTTAAATTAATTCTCAAACCATTTTTGTATTTAGCGAGAAAACACATTCACTGTGAATGCGATCTATTTCTCTTACTTCATTATTTTCATTCATTTCTATTCATTTGGTTATATAAGCAATTCATTTCTAGTTTCAACAAGTTAGTGGAGGGACCGATTGAACATATATAATTAGGGTTCAAATAATTTACAATTAAATTTCGGCTTTTCGCTTGTTAATTATAAACTTATTTAGTCACGAAGTCATTCAACTAAAATATAGTGACTGAGCTCTCCCTTTTTATATACCATTACGAAAGTTACTTAATAAGTGCTCATCCGATGACCTTTTTTTAAGTGTGTTACCCTCATAAGATATCTTTAATCTCTTTGGGATAAATACGTTCCCCCAATATGATCATGTTTTATCTCATGATAACCATTACATTTTCTTTCAAGAAAAATCAATTACTATCAAATAGTAATCAAGTCGTTAATTTTTATCTATCATGTAATATCGATGAAAGGATATCATTTACCCTTTTATGAATTCTACTATTGTAGAATGATGCTACATACTGCAAAAGTTGTATACCCAATGCATTAGCTTTCGGTTCCTTATTTATTTGAACTTAGGTTTCACTTACATCAAAGTATACAAGTCATGCATACATAGTCCATCATCCACTCAGGATTAAGGTATGCCACATTATGAACGTCATAAGTGAATAAATCTATAAATGGATCTAGGATCGATTATACTTGAGTCTTACTTGGGTCTTGTCTGATGTACTATCAGTCACATCTATGTCTTTATCTTCTGGGAGTCATCCGCTCGATGCTCAAGACAAAACATCTCCCTAGTTGGACTTGGTTGACAACATATTAGTCTTTTAATCGGTTTGTTCATGTCCAATTAGACTAATGACATGCTTAGATTATCTACTAATGCAAGCTATTTTTCTGTACTACGATCCGACCATGTAATACTGCTTAGTATTAGTTAAACATTAAATAATCAATGAGCCAATATTTTCTTCCATTTTGCTTTGCGTGTAAAAATTGTTGAGGACAATATACAAAGAAACTTAATGTAATAAATGGATATTTTATTAAACCAATTTGTTTAAAAAATACAAGTATACATAAATGAAAATACTACACTAAGGGCACTAGTTCCAACACTCTGATGACAAGAGGGTTTGTTAGTATGATTGACGATAATCGTATAAATTAGAAAGAAGGGTGTGCAGATACTAAGATGGATATTAGGAATTTTATGGTTAAAAAATTAAATTTAGAGAATGAGAATCTCATGGCAAGCCTATCAGAAAAATGGAGGATAAATTCAAAACTCATAATCCAGAGGATATAGGAAAGCCATTACAAGGGGTCATTGTAAATATAACAACCATTTCCCAATAGGTTTGATAATATGATACTATTGATTTAAACAAGGTGATATGAGAAGAGATGCAGAGGAGGTTAATTTTAATAGATATCAATTGACCAATAGATATCAGTAATGATGGTTGATTTCAAGATGAAGCAGAAACTTTGAAAGCTTTGAGGTTGACACAATTAAAAGGAACAATATTTTCTAAGGCTAATTTAGAGTTGTGGGATTTGGCAACTAGGGCTCTTAGAAAGAAGAGCTAGAGATCTATCTATGACAATTATTACAAAGGTGAATAATCTACATAAAAGGAAATTTATGGGGTTGGGGAAGGATATGGTGATAATGGAGGTTGAGCAACAAATATGGAAAATAGAAATTAGATGTTTTGATTTGTTTGATATTTTGATTTGCTGAGGATTGGCTCTTAGTAATACCAAAGGAAATGAGTTGTATAGCATAGAATTGTCATAAGTTTAAGAACTCACGAGTAGTTAAGAGCCTTAGGAACCTTATCATAACAAAAGATCTTTGTATATTTTTTTTTCTTGAGACAAAGCTACATGGGAGAATACTTGAAATGATTAAGCATACTTGTGGTATGACAGGGTAGGAGTTAGTGTCAAAAGGATTAGAGAAGGGCTAGCTATGTGGCAAAAGGATTTGGTTAAGATCACCTTCTTGAGCTATTCTATGAACCATGTAAATATGAAGGTTGGTGGAGATGAAGGAGGAGAAACTTGATAGTTAACTAACATTTTTGGGGAACTGTAAGTAAAGCAAAAGGAAATAACCTAAAAATCTTCTCCGAGAGTTAAAATTTAGGATAAAAAAAATCATAGATGTGTTTTGGAGATTTCAATGAAATTTTATGTACATTTGAAAAGGAAGGGAAAATATGAGTTGATAGATACTAAATTTACAGTCAGCGATTTACTTAGAGAGAAGAAGATAATGGATAATTTAATTGGAGAAAGGCTTAATTAAGTAATGGTATCGAAGGAAAGGTGACACACTTAATTATCTGACATGAAATTCATTAAATCATTTTCTAGTTAGTTTGGATACTAAGGTAGATTCATGAAAAGATGCACGGGGAAAAGAAAAAGATGCTAGAGATTAGAAGCAATATGTGCTCAAGAACTGGGTATTGCAATTTGTCTTAGAAAGTGTGGGTGAAGATGGAACAATGTAAGGAATAAGGTCTATATTGTGAATCAAGATTTGCATAAAAGGTAAGTGAATGGTATAGGAAAAACATAAAAAAGCGATAAAGGAACTAAATGAGATACTAAATTAGGTTGTATTGCTACATATGTCAGCTACAACCATCAATATCAACATTGGATTAAATGGATAATTGTCTAAGCAATAGATAAATGCAAATGTCTTTTTGGAGTAAGGGGATAAAAGTTGATTGTCTATGGAATAAAGATCAAAGTACAACTTTCTTTCATTCAAAAGCTAATTAAAAGGGAAAGACCAATTTGATTGTTGGGTTATAGGGTACAAGGAAACGATAAAATAATTATGAGTAAAATTTTAAGATAGCCAATATGTACTATAAGAAGTTATTTTAGCTTAGTGCTTCTAATTCCTATAAAGAGATTCTAGAATGTTCACCTTGTAGGGTCGTGGAAAAATAGTTGGGGTAACGAAAAATTATTTTCAACAATCCCACACCATAAATCCATGTGCAAGATAACGATACATGATGGTAGAAAATTAAGAATATAACTTCTTTTCAATGTGAGTAAACAAGATTTAGTCTAATAGGGAATTCTCAATCAAAGAGTGAACTACAATCGTAACCTTCTTGTTTTGACATTTACTGTATCCACACAGTCGTAACGAATAGAATACTTTCCATTGAACTTTTTAGAGATAGTTTTGAATTTTCTTTTACAGCTAGCCAAAGAATTTCAATCACATAAGAAAAATGGGATGATAAAATTTTGCTTTATTCTAACTTTTCTAAATAATTGAAGACAACATTTTGAGAGGATTAATGAAGGTTTCAAAATAAACGTGATTTTTTTATTTTAAAATATCATAAAATCTCTTTTAACTAATTTTATTAGACACTTTACTTAATAAAATTGAGAAATATGTGAAACATATTTCACATCATTTTAATTGGACCTAATATATATGTGTCAAACACACACACGTTGTGTCCAAATTTTAATCCCGTGAAATTAAATTAATTATGTGAACATTTTTATTAATTAATTTAACTCACTTTATAGGTTAAACATAATCCTAAAATTTTCAAATTCCAACTGTTGCGACTATGGTGTGTAACCTTATAAGATTCTGTAACATTGACTGTAAACACTTCTAATATTAGAAATAATGAGTGGCATCTAGATATGCATCACTTCTAGCTAAGTTATAGGAAGTTGTGGTTCAACATAATCTTTTTGAGATTGAACACATGTTGTGGAACAATCAAACTTGTATAACTCAATCTTTTATTTTCTGAATCTCGAATAAACTACAATATACAAATGAGTCTAATATCTCATATTGACTCATTTGAGCACAACCATGCATTTAGTCTAATTTTATCAAGGGGTATGATAGGCAAATCCTATCTTGGTCACTCACACAGTTTGTTGAATATCCAACAATAGCATTTTACGATACATCAAATTACGAAAGATGCTTGATTGCATCAAAATGTACAACTCCCAATGTTGAAAACTATGGTGACATGAAGTCTAAAGATGACATACACCATTATCACTATGAGAATTATTATGATATTTACATAATAATACAAGAAGAATTCTTATGGGTGAGTGATGGGTGCAAAATCCACCAAAATTAAATATCATACGCCTAAAATAGAGTAAAATTAGCATATAGGGAAGTAAAGTCGTATCCCATAGAGACTAGACTAGTTAAAATTAAAATATCTATTGACCAAAATATTGGGATCTAGTTCCCTTAATGTAGTTTTTCATATTAATATACTTGTAATTTTTCAAACAGATAGGTTAATAAAATTCCATCATATACATTAATATCATTTGTATTTATCCTTAATGGTTTTTGCATGCAAACAAAAATGAACAAGCAAATATTAGTTCACTGATTACCTAATGTTGAACTAATATGAAGTTGCATTATGTAGTCGGATCATAATGCAAGAAGAAAACTGATATTAGTAGGCAATCTAAATGGTCCATAGTCTAATCAAAATCGAGGAAATTGATTGAAAGACTATTGTGCTATCTATCAAGTCCAATTGGGTAGATAACTTGTACCGTTTTTCAGATTAGATGATTCCTAGAAGATAGAGACATAGATGTAATTGTTTGGATTGACAACACAATGGACAGGACTCAAGTAGAATCAATCCTATATCCATTTATGGATTTATTCGCTTGTGACATTCATAGTGTGGCTTACTTCAATCTTGAGTAAGTGGTGGACTATGTGAGTGTGACTTGTATATTTTGATGTACTGAAAGCTTGAGTTCAATTGGTAATAGAGTCAAAAGCTGGTATGTTAGGTATACGACTTTTGATTCACTTACAATAGTGAAGTTCTTAGCTCGATAAAGGGTAAATGATGTTTTCTCATTGGCACTACATGATAGATGGAAAAACAATGTAGCCACATGTCAATTTTCTAAGACGAATGATTTAATTACAATATGTTAGTAATTGAATATTTCATGAAGGAAGATGTAATGGTTACCATGAGATAAAATAAGATTATATTGGGTGAATGAATTTAACGCAAAGATATTAGGGATATTTAGGAGAGCAACACACATATGACTAGGTCATTGGATGAACACTTCATAAGTTTATTTCATAATGGTATATAATGGGGAGAGCTCAGTCATGGCACTTTAGTTGAATGATTCCATGACTAAAGAATGTTGTACTTAAATGAAAAGTCAAAACTTAATTACAAATTATTTGAGCCCTAATTATATATGTCCAATCAGTCCCTCCACTAACTCAGTACAACCTTGTATGATTTGCATTTGAATCGATAATATGAATAAATGAAAATGGCAAATTAGAAAAATAGATCGAATGTATCACTATTTGCAGTAAATGTGTTTTCTTACTATGAGTAAGAGATGACATAGAAATTAAATTAATTTTTTTGAATTATCAATTAATTTATTGCAATTAAACAATTTAAGTTCAAAGTAGAAATTAAATTAATTAGTTATTGTAGTTTCATTGAACAAGATAATTAAATTTATTTTGTAATGACTCGAATTTTAGTGGTGTCAAAAAATACAATTTTGAAACCTCATTTCTATAAACCGAGTCCATAAATATAATATAAGAATATTTACGAAGTTAATATGAAAATATAATTAAGATCAGTTAAGTATTTAGCTGAAAAGATAGTTAATTAATGCTCTAATAACTATTGAGTTTTAATTATGAAATTTCTTGAGGACCTAGGTCACAATTATTCAAAGGACTAAGATGGTTAATAAACCAAATTTGAATGGATGATAGTGGAGTGTAACGATGAATGGCACTTAGTGTCACACCCCAAAAATTAGGCCTAGGACTTTTAGAGGTATTTTAGGGATTTTAGCTTTAGTGAGCTCGGGAATTTCGTTGGAATGGTATTCGAAAATGTTTTCGTCTATGGCATTCCAAAAATAAATTAATTTTTGAAAATGAATTTTTAAAGACCTTTAATTTTGAAAAGTGGAATGATTTGTAAAAGAGTCTAAATTATGAGTTTTTAAAAGGCAATTAAACTAAATTTTAATTTTCACCCTATTTTCTTTCCCCATCTACAGCAACTCACGATAGTTTTCTTTATTCTTTTTCTTGTGTTGCTGTCCTTTGCTCTCCCAAAATCAAAGAACTCAAATTTGATTCTCAAATTTCAACCTTTTGATTTCTATCATCACCCAAGCCAAAAACCTTCGTAGTATTTCAAGAAAAACACCGAAAAACACTATAGATTTCTCTATTGTTTAGCTTTTGGGTTTCTCGAGTTTTTGATCAAACACTCTAGTTTTCATTGTTGAAGGTAAAAAATCATTTTCCAATTTTTTTTAAATGTTATCTAGTCTTTTAAACTAAACTTTTAGCCATTAAATTGCATGTTTTAAATCTAACCCAAAAATTGGATCGTTAACGGTGGTTGTTAGGATTTTGAGTAAAAATGTGGTTTCAAAGTGTTTTTCAATTAGTTTTGATTAGGTTATAAGGTTTCTAAACTTACTTCGAAGTTTCGTTAAGGATTTCTAAGGATTTGATGAATTTTCGTTAAATTGGCCATAAACATGTCAAAAATTTCGATATCGTGATTAGGGTAGTTTTGTGTAGTTTAAAGGTTAAAGATTAGTTGTAGGTGAATAATTAGATGACTGGAATTAGTTTTACACGAAATGATTAAGTGTAAACTGAGATAATTGAAATTAGAGTTTGCTACGTCAAAGGTTTTGGTTGCTTAAGAACTTAGCTTAGGCTTCTATTTTGATTGCTTGAACTGAGTCCTTAGCTGATTATTGATTTGTGATGTTATGTGGTTTATGTTGTTGAAGCTTCAGATTCGTTAGGACCTTCAACGAGTTAAGGAAAGGCTAGTTTGAGCTTTCGGCATCTGGCAAATGCGTAATTAGTAAGTGTTTAGCTTAGTTATTTGTGGACACGATTCATTGTGTTAATTAGGAATTTAGAAGTAGCCCAAACCTTTACTCTAAATTTCGTGTGTAAGCTTTCTCGTACTCATAATTATATATGTGAAAATATATTGTGAAATTATGGATTAACATGTGATATTGTGATATGTGTAATAAGCTTATGATGACTATTGTGGAAGAGTTGATTGTGGGCATGTTATACATGCCATGTGACAATGAGTATTTGTGATTATAATGTGATTATGCAGTGAAAAGTACATCAAATGGTAAGTAGTATGTATGTTTAATAACAAATATTTTGGCCTTGTGAACCTTGGGACCATTGTATATAGTTGGTATGCCATAGTATTGTCGGTACTCATCTATATGTATCGTGTTTTTGGGCATTAAGGCCTTGGGACAGGTGGGAGAGATAAAGGATTGTGAGCTAAGCTCCATTCAACGAGACATGTTTGGCATGTTGGAGAGTGATAGCTTTATATTTCACTTTTTGGGATATGTTCGACTCTATGAGTCTTTTGGTGTGTTGGAGATCTGTGTATCCGATGAGTGGTGATGGAGCCCACATTTATGTTTCATAGTTCAAGTGCCAAATTACTTTTAAATATGTTTATGAGTATTGTGATATATGCTTAAATGATATATGATTATTATGTAAAGAAAGCAATAGATAATGCATGAATAAGTAACATGAAGGTTGAAATGTTGTAATTGTGCTATATGGCTGTTTCGATAAATGCATGATGACATGTTTGCTTGGTAGTTATTCTGATCATTCACTGAGCTTGTAAAGCTCACCCACTCCTTTTTAAACCATTTCAAATTAGTTGTGTTCCGATATGAGTGGCGTGGTTCCAAGGGAGTGACCCAAGCGAGACTTTTACTGTAATGCCTCGATTTTATCTAATTTCAGCTTTTGTAAATTTGTGACATAAATGAGTATCTGCTTCAGTGGTTATAGGTTCTGGGAGTGTCTGAGAAGTCTTGGGTTCAAGCATTGGCTTGGGAAAATTTGGGTTTTTATGAATAAAACCCTATCTCTGTTTAGTAGGCTTATAAGTAAAAGTGTGTAAGTAATTAACAGAATGGGCCTGTTGGTCTGGTGGCTAAGTGGAGTGTAGAGGTTGTTGGGGGTCTGGAGTTTGAATCCCTATGCGAGTGAAGGAACTATTTTTGCTGCTAGTGTCGTGTAGGAGTTTGTGTTTTAGTTAAATACTGATAATGGAGTGTTTGAAGGAGAGAATTAAAGAGTATGGGAGGGGGAGTTATCAGTATCTGATCAGTTGAGTCATTTGGAAAAATTCGTCACTCCCTCTCACCCTCTCGAATTTTATTTCTTCTTTTTTTCTCCTCATTCAATCTCTCATTGTTGCTGCTGAAACTTCAATTGGTTTTTCCCCTTCCCCTTATTTTCATTTCGGTCCATCTTACTCCTCGATTTTTGTTTTCGTGCGTTATCGTTAAGTGAAGCTGTTGTTGTTATTTTAGTTTTTGGTTTCTGAAAATTTAAGTTCTGTTGGTTGTGTATAGGGGACGGTAGCGTAGCAGTTTCCTCTCCAACGAGTGATTCGTGGGTGTGATTGTGGTAAGTGTGTGCGTTTGGCTCGATTTGTTTTTGATGAATTGAGATTTAGTTGCTAATTTCGAGACTTGGGTATACTGTTTTAGGTTCCAGAAGACTAGAGATTGCTTAAACATCGAAACAATACCAGGTGTGTACCCGAAAATACAGAAAATGAGGTTTTCGCAAAAGCTAGAAACCTTTCTGTCGACGCCACACGGGCATGCGGTCGCCCATATGGTAGGCCGTGTGCAAGACTGTAAGTCACCATATGGCCATGTGATCGACGAGCCAGGCCGTATGCAGGTGACACGATTGTGTAGGCCGAGCGAGGCCGTGTGCGAGATACAGGCTCGACCAATTGGACCGTGTGGGCCCACAGGGGTGAACCACATAGGCGTGTGGGATACTGGGCCAGGTCGTGTGATCCACACGGCCAAGGCCAATTTGGGTCATGTGGGCCACAGTAACGTATGGGCCCACATGGGCAGGCCACATGGACGTGTGAGCCCATTTTTTTGAAATGTTCTGTAAGGTTGCACGGGTCGCCCAAGTCGACTGTAGACCTACTGAAGGGTCGGTAAGCAATACTTAGACCCGTAGTTATGTGATTTGATTGTGTGCAAACTGTACTAAACATGTGACACTTAACATGTATACTGATTTGAATGTATGAACTGTTATCTGCATTATAATAGCATGACATTCTTTGTATGTTGTATTGCATCAGGGGTGGGTTGATGATATGTGGAGGAAGTATCTGAAAGGCTCTTAAGCCTGTTATCTGGCAGCTCAGCTGCAATTATCTGATTATGTACCGCATTCGGTACAGCATGGTGTGTAGGGATGGGTGGGTTGATTTTATCCCCACATAGTGTGTAGGGTTGGACAGAGTTGGTGTGTAGAGGCTAGTGGGTAGGACTCTGATATTCTGTTTTGATATGCATATTATGTCTGAGATAGGCTAAGGCCATAGAATATATCCGATTCTGTATCTGAATGGGCTAAGGTCCACACCATTTCCGTAATGGGCTCAGACCCGAACTGTAAATGCATGACTATTTCCTGGTATTATGCTATGTGCGTATTTTTTGTAGGGATTACACACTGAGTTGTGAAAACTCACCCTTTTCTGTTTAATCTGTTCAGGTAATCACCAACATTAGACGGATCGGTGCAACGGAGGATTCGGCGGTGACCACGGTTATGGATCTTTACGGTTTTCACTTTTATTTATGGTTTTGATTATATTTGGGAAGTTTTATGTAACTATGGCCTTTACGGATTATCGTTTAAATTTGGGATTTTTATTTATAACTGCTAGCAGTAGGATGGGATGCGAGTTTTCAAAATAAACAAATGTTTTATCAAAACATCACGATTACGCAAACTTATTTAAATGCTTCCGCGAACTGTAAATGTTTTTGAAAATGGATAACATTTTGAAAATGAATAATGATGGAACCAGATGACACGTTTTGAAAGTTTTATAAGACAACGAAAAAGGGTTTTATAGTAATTATGTTTTTCCAAAGCACTATCATGTGACATCACCGAATCTGGCCATAACATCTAGGCCGGGTTGTGAGTGTTACATTTAGTGGTTTCAGAACCAGATTACAAAAACTCAGTTGTAGATTTGGGTTTTAAAAAAATAGGTTTTTAAGAAATGTTTTTAGTAATTTAAAATAATTTGGAATGAGTATGTGGTACACCGAGTCTCCGGCGCCGATCCTGTAAGTGTTCTGAACTCTGTTTAAATTGTCTAAAAATACTATTTGCATGCTTGAAACAGCCAATAGGTAGTATACTGTACTGAAACACTCTGGGAAGTTTAAATTGAAAACTGTAGCGAAACTGAAAATCGTAGGAAAACTGCAATTCGCGATAACAAACTCTGAACTTCTGATACGGTTCTGCATAAAACATCTGTTAACAAATATTGGAACTGTAACTAATAAATAAAACTATTAATTCAGATAAACTCCAAATTTACGATGAGCGCACGAGCTATCTACAGACGGGGTACTAGAGGCCGTGGTAGAGGCCGTAGGGGCCTCAAACTGGGTCCCCAGCATCTGAAAATCTGCCTGATCTGGATAAGAGCGAGACGCCGATCTGACTAGCTACAGAGAATGGGTCTCATGATCGTGAGGATGGGGATGACGGACTATCCTGAGCCATGCTGCGGATTTTAGATAGGGTCTCAAGATCTGGGGGCCGTGGGTCGGTTACGAAACGACTCCGGTCGAATGGGGCAAAACTATTTAGGGGTGTCAGTGGAGTTATCCTTAATGTGGTCGAATATTTGATGGAGGCCACGGAAAGAATCATGGACGACCTAGATTTTACCGGGGAATAGAAGTTTAAGGGGGTTGTTTCTCTGTTTCACGAAAAAACCTAATTGATGAATTAGGTTTGAATTTGATAGTTAATAAGCTTAGATCATGATAAGGACTAAATTGCAAATCTAATTAAGCTTATAGATAACTTTGTAACATTAAGGTCTAAATTGAATAAATTAAAAAATGTCATGAATTTATGTCGTGAATAAGCTTAGATCATAAATAGGACTAAATTGTAAAGCTAATTAAGATTGTAGAAATTTATGTTGTATATAGAAATTCAGTTTGTACTTTTAATTCAAGATCATAATATTTATGTTTATATGCATATACATATTGATTGCATGACTAGTTATTAAGGTAAGATTACAACTTGTTTCATGAATTGATTTGTGTTGACGATATTGGATATTAAGAATTTGGACTAAACTGAATATAGTACAAAAGAGTATGATATTATTAATGTATGATATGTGATATGAATATGATATGAATTATGCTATATGATATTAGATATAATATAAATTGATGATGGAATGTGGTGAATTGAGTTGAAGTGAATATGGTATGAAACTTGATATATTGAGAATTGAGATGTGAATATATCGTAAACGAGTATAACATGAGCTCGATAATGTTATGAAATACAAATTGATGAAATGAGTTGTGATTATGATATTGAATATATAATGATATGTAATTGGGCATTTGGTACACTATTAACTGTTTAGGCAGATTCGAATATAGTTGGCAAGCCATAGGATTAGATTGTGTACGGGGTTTATGCACTTCATGTGCTAGCATGCACTTCGTGTGCTAGTATGCATTATGGTGCCAAATTGGTATGTTGGTTGGATGATTAGTGTATCCATTGTGAGTTTGAGTTTGGTTAATAGGGATTATAAAACATGAACTTGATAAATGATATTTGAATTGAATCATGATATGAAATGGTATTATATGTGAATATGATTAAAGATTTCAAGTAAAAGACCTTGTGAACCGGTTTATACGAGCCCAGAGGGCTGACGTTGGATAATGAATAAATTGGTAAATTAAAAAATGAAATAATAGAAAGAAACAAGATCGTGACATTTTGTGACATATATGGACTTCTGATATGATAGTAGAATGTATAAGATTTCATACATATGTGAATATGCCATGTTGATTGAAACTGAGATAGGTCAAGGTATATGAAATGTGATATATTAGTTGATGATGTTGGAAACTATGTTGTGGATTGAGTGCATCTCTTGACATAGCCATATTTGTTGTGAATGGAAATAGCATTCATATTGAATTGCCAATTGAAATCGTGTGTTTGATATGGTAATAAACAAACCGATAGATTCGATACGGAAATGAATGATTACATAAATGAATGGTACGAATTGAGATGGAAATGAACATATTCTTGATAATAGAAAGTATGGTATAACATGTTTATATTAAATTGTTGAATATGACATTATATGATTTGATATTTATGTATAACATGAATAGGTGACATTTAAATGGTTGAAACTAAATCATGCACTGATTATATTTATCTGTTAATATTTTGATTATACGACTTGAATCATGAAAGTACCACTGAGCTTTATTGCTCGGTGTACAATTGTTTATTTTCGTGCGTAGGTATAGGTTGTTCTCAAAGCCTCGATGATACCGGTAGCTCGGTCCAATTAAAATTTCATGATAGAAATGGACTTAGTTTAACTCAAGACCCAATCACGAGATCCAAATCCAAGCAGTTGAAGTCAAAACTCAACTTATTCGTTCTAGACTTGTAACAACCCGATTTTGGGGCTAGTCAGAACAGTGGTTTTGGAACCACTAATTCGAGGCCAGAGAAATTAATTTTAATATTATTTTATGTGTTATAGCATGATTATATTAGTGTTTGAAAATTTTGGTAAACTAATTTTAACGATTTCATGCTTAATTTTGAAAAAGGACTAAATCGCATAAAGTGTGAAAGTTTTGTTCTACTAGCTAAGGGTGTTAAATAGCTATAGAACCTTAAATTAGAGGTCCTTAATGTGCAAATAGTCCTTTATGAGGGTGATGGCCGGCCATAGGGGACAGAGAAATGAAATTGGTCAAAGTTTGGTGGCATTAGGTGACTAAATGAATAAAATAAAATAAAACAAAGAAAAGTTATCATCTTTTCCCGTCTTCTTCCTCTTCTACTAAAAATATAAACAAAAATAGGGGTTTTGGAAGCTTGAAATTTTAGCAACTCTTTATCCTTGCAAGTAAGTGATTTTAATGGTCATTCTTGATAATTTTTGTACTTTTAGAACCCCTATAGCTTAATCTAGCTAAAGAGGGGACTATTTTTCACTATGGTTGAAAGTCTAGGGTTTTTCCATGAGAGCATTAATGTTGTTTGCTAAATTTTGATGGACGAAAATGAATCTTGGTTGTTAAATAAGTAACTTTTGTGAAAGGATTTTTCATGAAAACTAAAAGGACTATTTTGTAAAAGTTATAAAATGGGTAGTAAATGTGTGAAATAATTGGAATTATGAGTTGCTATAAGCTTAAAATAGATTCGGCTAGGCTTGGTTAATGAGGAAATTTGATAAAAATCATTTTACGAGCTTAGGGGCAAAATCGTAATTATGTGAAAGTCTAATGGCAAAATGGTAATTTTACCAAAATAGGAATTTTGAAATGTTTTGATTAATGTGATTAAATGAGTAAATTTTTTCATTATAGATAAAGAAAAACGGGATCCGGACTTAGACCGGGGGAAAACCAAGCTATTGGACTAAATTGAACTAGTTGCCCACATTTTGTATACCGAGGTAAGTTGTACGTAAATAATACAACTTTATTGTTAGTATGTATTGAACAATTAATATGGCATAAAGCGTTTGATTATTGTTGTGAATATGCATGATGAGATTTGATGTAGTAAAAACTCCCAGTTGGACCTTAGCAATAGATTGGATATCCATGCCATGACATTTGGGTGATATGTGTGCTAGTGTAAGACCATGTCTGGGGCATGGCATCGGCCATATTATGAGAGCCAGTGTAAGACCATGTCTGGGACATGGCATCGGCGTTGATATGTGAGCTAGTGTAAGACCATGTCTGAGACATGGCATCAGCCACATTATGAAAGCCAGTGTAAGACCATGTTTGGGACATGGCATCGGCATTGAGACGAGAGCTAGTGTAAGACCGTGTCCGGGATATGGCATCGGCCTCGACATGTGAGCCAGTGTAAGACCATGTCTGGGACATGGCATCAGTATTTTACCCTATTATTTGAGGCTTATTGGATATCCTTTGGTATTCCAATTGGTTCAACAGGTAATTTAAAGCTTGTGTCAAAAGTGAGAAAAGTTACGACTATATTGTAAGTGATACAGGTAAATTCATGAGAAATGAGCTCGATTTATGTTGTATGATTAGTAAGGATGAAAAAGAGTAAGTTATGTCTTTAATCATTTGAGAATTATGTGCAAGTTTATAATATATTATGAGTATGATAATGCATGGTAATTGTTATAAATTATTTACATGTGACTTACTAAGCTTTATGCTTACTCCCTTTCCTTTTCATTTTCTTATAGCATCGCCAAGCTAACTCGGGGGTCAAAGGACGTCAGAGGCTCGATCACACTATCAATCTGAATATTTGGTATAGTTAGATTTATCATTTTAAGTATGACATGTATAGGGACTAGGTCTTTTGTTAAGTGTCATATTGTTTTGGCCAAATGTGTTGGCTTGTTTTAAAGATTGATTCATTTTATATAAGGCCATGGATAATGGCTAATATTTTTTGTTGATATATGAAAATGATGATGTTTTTCATGAATGTGTAATTTGGATTGATAAAGTATGGGATAAATTTTGCATGTGAATGGAGTGTAGTGACTTGATGTGTGTATGTCTTCGTTGTAGCTGATTTGGTCAGATATTTATGTGTGGATAGGTGTTACTTGATGTGATTCATGTTGGTGCAAGTAAGGGTGGCAAAAAGGGCTTGTAAATAGCCTTGTTTTTGTCCACACAGATAGACACACGCCCGTGCGTAATACACGGTTTGCCCTATGAGTGTGTAGTCCGGCCGTGTGTCCCCCTGCACCCTAAGTTGGCAAAATAGAATGCCTAGTAGTAACCACACGGGCTGAGACAGGGCCGTGTGTCTCAACCGTGTGGAAGACACGACCATAGGACATGGGCATGTGCCCAGGCCGTGTGAAGTCTGCACTTGATTTTAGGAATTTAATTTGCCACACGGCCTAAGGACACGGGCGTGTGCCTTGGCCATGTGACCTTTTTGGGTTGATAGCGTCAGAAACAAAATGTCAATGTTTTTACACACAGGCGGAGACACGGGCATGTCATGGTCGTGTGAGGGACATGAGCCATGGACATGGGCGTGTGCCAGGCCGTGTGAAAACCCCTGTAGGTTAGAATTGAAAAATAAATCCACACGGCTAGGGACATGGGCATGTGTGACCACACAGTCTGCCCACACGGGCGTGTGCCCCTATTTTTAGTGAAATTTTCCAAAGTTTTCTAAAATGCCTGGTTTAGTATCGAACCCTTTCTAAAGTATGCTTTGGGCCTCGTAGGCCCATATTAAGGACATTAAGAGGAAGTTTGAAAAGTTTTGAACTTGAACGAACTTTTACGACCCAGAATTGTATGTTTGTATGCGTTTAAGTAAGGTAACACCTTGTACCCTATGCCGGCGTCGGATACAAGTAAGGGGTGTTACAAGACTTTATCACGAGATCTAAGAAAATGGACTTTGGATTTCAATATGATGCGAGGATTAAGTGGAATGGACTAATTTTGTTCGTGGACATGCCCATGTGGAAGATGTTAACAAGCTTAGGCATAACACTTCAAGGACCCCAATCAACCCTACACACCTAGCCATGTTATAACCAGTTGACTTGCGCTGCATTTTGGAAGAGATCTAGGCATTTTTTGGTCAATATGTATTCATATCGATCAAAGATCTATGTTTTAAATTTGCAATGCAGTTTTAATCAATCAATTTTGAGTTTGGGAGCTGAAGTTATGACCATTTTAGTGAAAGTCGCGTGAATAGAATTTTTGGATAGGATTATCATGGAAATTACGAGTTTCGACCTTTTAATTCAAGTTTAAATTATATTGGGTTCAATTTTTAGGCTTAATTTTTATTATTTATGTACTTAATATTGTATTTATTAAGTTTTATTATTTATTTATTCCAAATTTTGGATACTTTTTTAGGAGTTTTATGTCAACAAGAAAGTTTAGTTTAAAATTGCTTCTTGTTTATATTAATTAGAGTTTTAGTGTACTTGAGAGCTTTATTTGGATGCACTTAGCTAGCCTATATAAATGCCTCTTCATTATACATAATTCATCAATTCATTCAACGACTTCTTTATTTGAGTTAATAAAAATCTCTTTGATTTTTTCTTTTCAAAAATTTCTCTTGAGTTTTCTTTTAGAAGAGTTTTAACAATCTTTTCAAATTATGGGGATCATCTTCAAGCTTTTTCTTGCCAAGTTTTCTATTATGGAGGGGAAATTAGAGCCGTTTGAAAGGGGTTGTGGATTCATCTAGTTTCCAAGGCTCTTTAGGACTTCTACACGTCACTTTCCATCTATCTTGTTTTGTTTCTTTGATATTATGTTTTGTTCTTGTTTCATTGCTTCTAATCTATAATTTGGATTCCTTGTTTTTTTTCTATCTTTTATTACTTTATTTAAATTTTTTCCCTTTTAAATTCTTAGATTTGACTTGAAATATTTTCCGTTTCAAGTTGTGTCAAAATCCAAGTTTCTTTCCAATTTTCTAGAGCCCTAAGTCAAATTTATGACTTGGACAAACTCGCTATCCTGTTTTGCACTTGTCTATATCACTTGAGAAGTTATTCACATTCGACTCCCAACCCTTGACTCAGCAAAATTTGTATAGTTTCTTTGTTTTCTATAAATGGCACGAACTTAAGGTTTGAGTCAGTTTTATATTGAAATGGCCATTTTGGTACCTTGGTTGGTAAATGTTAATATGAATATAAGTTTGTGAATTGTAAGTATGTTTGTATATAAGTAGTATAAGTTCTAAATGTGTTGAAATGTAGAAATGATCATTTTATGTTAAATAGAATTGTATTTTGGGTCATTAGACCAATTGAATTATTTGTTTTGGTAGGTTGAATCAAATGGTGTAAGGCACTATAAGTGTCTTTCTTCAAAGTCACGATATCACTTTATAGATGTCGCAATACCAACCAATAAAGTTGTGATGTCCCTTAATTGAAGTCGCGATGTCAACCTCCTATTTTTGCAGTCGCGATATTGCACTATAGAAGTCGCCACAATGATCCCCTGTCTTTGATGTGGCGACGTGAACCCTTCATGGGTGCGACACCAACTCGTTAAAGTTTGAAAGTTTTACATTTTAGTCCTCAAATAATCTTGGGTTATAAAAGGAGTTTTTATAATCTCGTATAAATCTCAAACATGTTTGTATAATATGTTATAATGATGAATTAGTCATAATTGCATGATAAATTATTTATTGAATTAATTTGAGTTAAAATCATAGTTGCTTTGACAACGAATGTGACATCCCATAACTCGGACCAGGTGATTGGATCGGGTATGAGGTGTTACATATTTACTAATAGATTGTAACAAAATTAGAGTTGAGTTGAGAAAATAATTTAATTAGATAAATGAATTAAATTTAATTGAAATAAATAAATAAATAATATTTTGGGAAATAGAAAAAAATATTTATTGGGTTGGATGAATTATTTGAGTTGGTTAAAAGTTTAGATGACACATATGATTGTACCCATTACATAAGAGAAGCCCAATGACCTATTTCACAAAGCATGGACGGAAACCCTAGCTCCTCAAGAGAGGGTTTCGTCGTCTATACAAACTCCAGTAGAGAATTATGTGTATTTTCAATTAAAATATTATTATTTGGCTTTTTGTTCAACTCAGACTTGTGATTTTATCGATCAATAGAGACCATGTGCTAGGCAAACACACATGATACAAAGTGTCGACACTTGCCAAGTTTTAGTGAGACTTATTTACCAAATAAATTCTAATTTTGAAAGAGTTTGCTATCAAATTCTAGCACAAAGAGATATTGATTTTCTCTACTAGAATATCAATAAACTTTTCATTATGTTTATCAGTTCATGAATTAGAGCCCACACTCTATGCAAGTCTAGGTTCAAGAATAGTTCTTAAGCCATAAAATAAGTTGAGATCTTATTTTTTTTCATTTATTAGTTTGACGCATGATTTAGCAAAAGTACTTATTTGTTCATTAGAGGAAATTATATTAGGTGTAATTTTGTTGTAAATAAATTGTTTTCATGGTTAGTTTGTAACAAAGCTTTCAAAAGGAAAAGTCTTAGTGGGATAGTAATATTAGTTGAATGCATAGGAGTGATGTTGCAATTTGGCGAGTGGATTCAACTGAAATAACAACTTGTACTATCATAGTGGATTACTATCTTGGGAAGGCCCATAAACATAGGAAAGGGTTCCAAATTGCGTAGCTAATTCTCATGTGCATTATTTTTACTTTCCCATTTTAGTTACTTTCCGAAGAATAGAGACAATGTTTAATTTATGGGGTTTAGGCTAGCTACATAGGTCCTTGCATCTTAGTTTCTTCTATACGGATGATAGCATCATTTTTTTTAAAGAGATGAAGTTAGAGGATGTGTAAAATTAAGGGATTTTCTTTGGTTCTATGAAGAAAGGTTTTGATGGCAGGTGAAATTTGATAAGTCCACATTTTCCTTTCGGGGTAAAGAAAATAATTAAGTGAGAATTTAGGTCTAATGACTCGACAAACATAGAATGCTATTTAAGGCCTCTTAGTGTTTTAGGCAAGGCACAAAAAAATTACATTTCAAGATATCACTGAGAAAATTTTAAGGGAGAATAAACAATTGAATTTTCGGTTTCTATTAATTGGGGGAGAAGATGTCTTCTAAAAACTTGTGCTACAATTATGCCGGCTTATAATATAAATTGCTTTAAACTACCTAGGTTTTTATGTCAGGAAACTGATAATATACTAAGCACATCTTGGTGGTTAGAATGTGGTGGGTGGGATGGAGTGCACAAGGTTAACTGGAATAAGCTTTGTGAAAATGTGGGTTGAGTTTTAGAGAGATGGGAGCATTTTTAACAAAGCAACTCGTCAAGAAAAGTTAAAGGTTGTTAACATTGGAGTACTATTTTGTTTTGAATTTTTAAGGCCAAATGATTTCTAAATACGAGTTTCCTTAAGGCTCATTTGGGAAGAAAAACTGTCCTTAACTAGGAGCATAATTTGGAATGACAGGGAAATAGTTTTTAAAGGTACTAAATGAAGAGTTGGGGATGAAAATGTTATTGGAGACTAGATTAATAATTATCTACTTAATAAGGCTAAACAGAGTGCTATATATATCAGCAATGGAATACATTGAAGGTATGCAAGTTAATAAATTAATGATAGTAATAGTAAACAATGGGATCAAGCAAAAGTTCATTTTTTGTTTAATATGCATGATGCAAAGTCAATTCTTTTTATCCTTTTTAGTAGAAATAAATTTACAAACATAGTCAATTGAAATATACAAGATATTGAAATTTCATGATCAAATGTGCATATAAAATATTAGGAACCTATTTGAACAATTTAGACATCAAAATATAATATCTCAGTGCGGAACAAAATAGAACAAACCTTATGCAGATTTGGACTATTAATTTACTTACCAAAAAATAAACATTGTTTGGAGGGTTATTAGATATATCTTGCCCTGTAAATTTGTTTTTGTTAGTGTTGAGTTGCTTGCCCGTTGTAAGTTGAGCTACAACAAAAAAAAGTAACTGAAATGGAAAAGTCATAACAATGCACTAGATAAATAATTACGCAATTTGGAACCTTTTTCTATATTTGTGGGTCCTTCCTAAAAGAGTAATTCACTATGATAGAACAAGCTATGATTTAAGTTAAACTCACTCACCCAAGTACAACTTCACTCCTATACATTCAACTAATATTACTATCCTATTAAGATTTTTCTCCTTGAAAACTTTGTTACAAACTAGACATGAAAAAAATGCTTAAAACTCAATTGCACCTAATATAATTTCCTTTAACCAACAAATAAGTGCTCTCGCTAAATCATACATCAAACTAATAAACGTACAAATAGAATCTTAACCTATTTTATGACTTATCAAAGACCATTTTTAGCTTAGTCACGGTAGCTAGAAGACTTGTTCATTAGTTTGATAAGCCATTAAATAAGTTGAGATATTCAACATTTGGACTTCTTTAGAAATGACTTCTTCTCTAATATAGTAAGTGGATCAAACTAGGTCTCTTGGAAAGTATTCTTACTTGATCAAATACCTTCACTAATCACAAACCAATTATAAATCTCATATATTGCTACTAAAAATTCCTCAAAAAGATGTAACTGATTAATCAAGATTTTTTGATAAAAAAACATGACAATAAAATATCAAGTTTCACAATGTTGAGTTGCAACTATTAGTATTAATATTCTCCCTTTTTTTACATTTTTGACTAAAAATACTGCATCCATTTTTTAAAGCAAGGTAACCATACTCATGCAAATCTTCAAGATAAAAAATCCTGTTTAAATCATAATAAACAACTATGCAACATATTATCAAATCACCAATGAAAAAAAAACCAGCAAAAGTTATCTACCAGTGTCAATTACAGACCAAATAAAGTTCACCAAGTCATTAATAAATAGTAAATAAAATAACTTTAGTCATTTAAAAAGTATTAAAAAGAATCAACGACATTAGTAAACAAAATCCAACTCTCCCGCTTGATTCTTTAACAAACTAAATTCATCACTTATATCTCCCTATTTTTTAGATAAAAAGCCAAAGCCAAAAGCCTAGATGGATCAAATTTTACCAAGAAGAGGTGAATTGGTACTTTAAAAGAATTTCACTAAGGTGAGAAATGATAGAAAAAATCAAACACGATGATTTATAATGGTGAAGCCTGAATTGACTACCTTGACTACCTTAGCCCTACTTGCTAAGAATTTTCCAAATTTACTATCATGAATTGATACATTTCAAGGACAATATATATCTTTTACACTCCATATCTTGTACTTACGCTAAGATAGAAATCTCTCCCCCCTATCTTTTACAAAGGCTAACTTAAAACCATTCTAGTTTTTATGGCTCAACTAGAAACTCTAGTCCTTTTACAAAGGTGATTTGGTGTAAACAAAGAAACCATATTTAAAGGGTGTTTAAAAAGTGTAATCTCTCTTAAAGAATGAATAAAACCTATATGAAGACTAATGAAGAACTCAAACTCAATGAACAAAAAAAGATTGTAATAATATAAAGCCCTCATGTATTTTCTCTTCATTTGATGCTTGGATATTGATTTCATACTTCTTGGAGTGTTCTTAAGGTATATTTAAACTAAGGAACGAGTTTCTAGCTTTTATAACCATTGGAGACAAAATATAGCCATTGTAGGGTGAAAATCATGTTCAATTACAACCTTGCATAGTGAGGTATCGATACCTAAAGGGAAAGTGTTGGTACTTTTGACAAAAATATACATTAGAAATATGGAAGTTTTGAAACCATGAATATTAGTATTGATACATTTGGGTTAGTTATCGATACCTTAAAAATTGGTATTTTACCCGTTAAAAATGGGTGTGGCTTCTAACCTCCCAAAGTATCGATATTTAGCCATTGAAATACTTAAAAATACATTGAAATCATTTTGAATTGAATTTTTTTTTTTGAAACATATCAACTCATTTTATTGAAGTGTTTTGAAGTATTTTAAAACATTGAGAATGTTTGATGTGATTTTCAAAAATATTTCCACAAAATTAATTATGAATGAATATGTAACATTTATCTTAAATGTTATTATATCAAAAGCTTGATAAATCAAAGCTACTACAAAGGGATTGTCATCCAAGTAAGAATATCAAACTTCAAATGTTAGACTCATTTTCTTGATGAGAATCTTTATTTACTTGTTCAAATAGCTCAATTTTTTATCAGTGTAAGTACCTTTGTAACACTCCAAATTTTTCAGTACAGTAAGTGGTACTATTCAAGGAATCACTGATAAACCATAATATATACATATTTTAATCCCACATTTGGCATACTTTTGGATGATTTATCCCTTGAATTGTGGAATTTGATGCTCCTAATCCTTTAATTTCATGCTTTATACCTAGGAGAGCATAGGAGGATGAAAAGAATGAGAAATGGGCCAAAAACAGAGAAAATGGGCCAAAGTAAGAAATCCACATGACCTGGAGTTCTCCATACGACCGTGCCACTTTAGCAGACTCAAACACGGTCCTGGGCTCGATTCACATGGGTGTGTGCTACGGGCGTGTCCCTGCCGTGACCTGTTTTAATTCCACTTGGAAAAGGATACTTGGAGGCAAAGAAAGACATTCCGAAAGCTATATAAACACCCTAAATGTAACCTAAAAGGGGGGTTTGGACAGAGGTCGACAGAAGTTTGACAGAAGGCCTCTGTCAGGGTTTTTTTGACAGGACCAAAGCCAGAGAGGGCTGAATACAGGGGATTACTCCAAGAAAGCCAGTTGATCCATCTTAGAAGCAGGAACCACGCTCAAGACAGAGGATTTTCCCTTCAATTTCTTTCAGGGGGTTTTAGGGTTTTCTTTATGTTTGGATATTTAATTTCTTCTGAGATGTATTCTTTTATAATTATGAACTAAACCCCTCAAATACCTAAGGGGGAGGAAACCTAAGACGGATCTTGTTATTGTTTTCTGAACTGTATGATAAATACTTGATTTGTTCTTAATTATGTGTTCTTAATTCTTGCTTTAATATTTCAGGATATTGATTCAAGTATTGATGTGCTTATTCAGAGGAGCAAAAGTCCCTGTTTAAGAGTAGATATAGCATAATTAAGCGGAGTTGATTGCACTCCTAGAAATAGGACGACGAAAATCTGCCGTGTAACATCCCTAACCCGTATCCGTCGCCGGATTTGAGTTATGAGGCATTATCGAACTATACATAGATCATCGTAGGCATTCATCGAAACTCATTATTTTATCAAAGCAAAGCTCACATGAATTCATTTGCATATCCAATTGGATCTAAAATGTCTGTAAGGTACATGCATTGCATATCTATTATTCTTATAGTACTTATAAGAACATAAAGTACAGTTCATATCTTACAAAATTCATTTACTGAAATCAATACATATTCTAACTTACATATACTATACCATATTATTTCAAATACTAGATTATCAAATAAGCTGTAACGGTTCTAAACATTTTAATATATAAAATAAAATAAAAAAACACTTATATATATATATATAACGTTTCTTACCTCTAATTATATATGCTATTTCACAAAACCACATTTGTACCTATTATAGACATAAAGACCATAACCACACATATATATATATAATCCATAATGAAATTCTCATTTTGAATTTATTAAGCCAAAGCCAAAATGAACAATTTAATAATCACATAAATTATTACTATTAGCCTACCATTCACTCAAGTTAATATAACTGGTCGAGTTCCATAATTACAATTTCTCTAGATTTTAGTAAGGAATGCATGTATAGTCCATGAACCAAATCATGCATACAATGCAACAATCATGATCTAACTATAACTACAATATACATCTAGACTATGGCCGAATATATTCAAAACTAATATTCGTCCATGCACATCATTTGACCATTTAAATAAGCCGAATATTTCTACTTCAACTAACATCAAATATAAGCCATATTCACATGGCTAATATATACATAGACAAAAATTATCATCTTAACAAAATCACAGTCTTTTCTATACATGCCTTTAACCGAAAACCCAAATTAAAGAGTACCAACATAGGTTGATAGTGTGGACGACTTTCTTGACGATCCCTTTGAGCTCGTAGCCTTAACCGGATCTATAAAACAGAGGGGAACAAATACACACATACACACGGTAAGCTTTCTAGCTTAGTAAGTCTTAAGAAAACATATACATAAATAACATATATCCAACCATTCAAATTAACATCTTCTATCTCCAATTCAAACATAAGTGATACAAAATTTTACCTATAAAGCCAAGGTAACCGAATGTCATTAATGCATTTGACATGACCTTTCTTACTCATACAGACCAATCACTAAGTATATCAAAGACATACGTAAATAATATATGCTTATCCAATAGACTTAATCCATTCGAAATTTTAAGAATCAATTACCACACGATATAACATGTATATATATATACACACATCTATCATAAATCAATGTATAAGACAATCACTTCCTCATATACTAGTTCATTATTTTCTTGAGTAACATGAATATGAAATACTTACCTCTTTGTCGAATTAATACGTTTCATGTTTCAAAGCTGAAATTTCTTGATATATTCATAATTCGGTTCTCATATACTCCAAGCTCAAATCACATTCACAGGCACTGGGCTTGCTGGACTCAAAGTCCGAAGTTAATCACCGGCATTAAGCCTGCTAGGCAATAAGCCCGAATTATTTCACCAAAGACATGGCACAACTAGGCTAAAAGCTCGAATTGTTTCACCGGCTCTTGTGGCTCTGCTAGGCTAAAAGCCCAATAACTTATCAATAATTCATCAAATTGCTATCTTGACATTTATATTATTATTACTAATTCATGTACATAAACCACAATCACTTATCATATCACATGAACTAGTTTCCATTTCAAATTCAAAACATATTTAGTCCAATATTGGACCTTAACATTCGGCTATCATCTATTTCAATACCCAAGTAAATCAAATAATATTATTGAACATATTCATAATTATCAAAACATATTTAGTTCAATATTGGACCTTAACATTCGGCTATCATCTATTTCAATGCCCAAGTAAATCAAATAATATATTATTGAACATATTCATAATTATCAAAACATATTTAGTCCAATATTGGACCTTAACATTCGGCTATCATCTATTTCAATGCCCAAGTAAATCAAATAATATATTATTGAACATTCATGATTATCTCTTACATGTAATTAAACTTAAGAACTTACCTCTATTGACAACGAATCGACTTAAACCTAAGCTATTCCATGCAAATTTCTCGCCTTTCCCCCGATTCAAATCCGATTTTCTTTGTTCTTGATCTAAACATATCAAAAATAGCCTCATTCAAGTACATTTTATTTCAATTGAATCCCAAAACACATAAATGAGCAATTTACCAATTTACCCCCAATATTTCACATTTTTACCATTCGGTCCTATTTGCTTAAAACACAAAATACACAAAATTTCACAATAATACTTAAGGGCCGAAAAGTCCTAGGGACTATACAAGTTCATTTCTTTCATTTAATTTGTAAATAAGCCCCTCTAAAATTTTATTTTTACAATTAGCCCTAATTACACCATTTCACTAAAACTTCTAATACAAAACATGTTAATCCTTAACATATCTTTAATTTAAAATCTTCAAACATCATAAACCATAAGAACACATCAATGGCCGAACCTTATATACACATGATTTTCAAAAATTCAAGCATGGGTCGGGTAATTTACAAAACAATGATCACAAAAACATAAAAATTAACAAAAACCGAAATCAAACTAACCTTGATTTTAAGCTTATAAGTGCCGAAAATTAAAAGAAATGAAACCCCTTTTTCTTCTTCAACATTCGGCCAAGAACACCAAAGATGATAATAATTTTTCTTTTGTTTTATTATAACATATAATAAGTTAATAGCTAAATTACTAATATAACCCTTTTAATAAAAATAAAACTAACATATATAATAAGGGCAATGGTGACTTTAGCCACCCACTAACTTTAAAAATGGGTTAATTGCCTTTTTAATACCCCACTTTACAAAGCCATCATCAAAAAGGCACTTTTCACTATAGCTTGAAACTTTTAAAATTTACGTGATTAAATCCTTTTTGTCAAATTAAGCACACAAACGATAAAATTTTTCTATGAAACTTTCACACATATTAATTTACACATAATGAGCATAGAATATAATATTTAAAAATATTTCAGACTCGGATTCATGGTCCTGAAACCACAGTTCCGATTAGGGTCAAATTCGGACTGTTACAACTCTCCCCCTTAGGGATTTTCGTCCCCAAAAATCTTACCGTTAAACAAAGTCAGATGTTGTTGCCTCATTGAATCTTCAGGCTCCCACGTAGCCTCTTCAACTCCGTGCCTTTTCCATAGTACTTTCACTAATGGAATTCCCTTGTTTCTTAACTCTTTCATTTCCCGAGCTAAGATACGGATCGGTTCTTCTTCATATGTCATAACGGGTCAGATTTCAATCTCAGATGGAGCAATCACATGTGACGGATCTGATTTGTATCTACGAAGCATCGAAACGTGAAATACATCATGTATCTTTTCTAATTCAGAGGGCAACTTCAATCTATAAGCAACAGGCCCTATACGTTCGATGATTTCATACGGTCCGATAAATCTCCGACTTAGTTTGCCTTTCCGACCAAATCGAAGTACTTTCTTCCACGGAGATGCTTTCAAGAATACTCGATCTTCGACTTGAAATTCGATATCTTTACGTTTCAAATCAGCGTAAGACTTTCGACGATCTGATGCAGCTTTCAAACTACCTCTAATTATAACCACTTTCTGTTTAGTCTCTTTAATCAAATCAACTCCTTGGATCTTATTCTCACTGAGCTCAGTCCAGTACAATGGCGTACGACACTTGCGGCCATATAGAGCTTCATAGGGTGCCATTTTAATACTTGATTAAAAACTGTTATTATAAGCAAATTCAATCAAAGGTAAGTACTTTTCCCACGTACCTTTAAACTCGAGAATGCAACATCTCAACAGGTCCTCAAATGTTTGAATGGTTCGCTCAGACTGACCGTCTGTCTGCGGGTGAAAGGCAGTGCTAAAATGAAGTTTAGTACCTAAAGCATCCTGCAACTTCTTCCACAATCGCGATGTGAATCTCGGGTCTCTGCTTGAGATAATAGAACTCGGCACACCATGTAATCTCACAATTTGAGATATATACAACTCAGCAAGTTTATCGAGTGAATAATCTGTACGAACCGGTACAAAATGAGCCGATTTGGTCAGTCTATCTACTATAACCCAGACTGCATCTTTTTTGCTCGGTGTCATAGGCAAACCAGATACAAAATCCATAGTGATTCTATCCCATTTCCATTCAGGTATCATGATCGGTTGAAGCAACCTAGAAGGCACTTGATGCTCGGCTTTTACTTGCTGACAGATTAAGCATTTTGAAACAAATTCAGATATATCCCGTTTCATGCCAGGCCAGCAATAGAGCTGTTTCAAATTGTTATACATTTTTGTGCTACCCGGATGTATCGATAATCGACCACTATGAGCCTCACTTAGAATCATCTGAATCAAATCCGAGTTCTTCGGAACACATATTCGGCTTTTAAAGTTCAAACAGTCATTTGCATCAATTTGAAACTCTGATTCCGTATCTTTTTCACACTGAATTCGCCTAGTAATCAAATCTTTGTCAACTTTCTGTGCATCACAAATTTGCTGAATAAACATCGGTCTTACTTGTAACTCGGCTATGATCGAACCATCACCAGACATAACCATCTGTGCGTTCATTACACGAAGAGCAAATAATGATTTTCGACTTAACACATCTACAACAATGTTAGCTTTCCCCGGATGGTAGTCAATCACCAACTCATAGTCTTTCAATAGTTCTAACCATCTGTGTTGTCTGAAGTTCAGATCTTTCTGAGTCATCAAATACTTTAAACTTTTATGATCCGAATAAACGTGACATTTCTCGCCGAATAAGTAATGATGCCAAATTTTCAATGCGAAAACAATGGCTGCTAATTCCAGATCATGAGTCGGATAATTTCTTTCGTGCGGCGTCAATTGTCTCGAAGCATAGGCTATAAGTTTGCCTTCCTGCATCAAAATGCAACCCAATCCATTCAAAGAAGCATCACAAAAAATGATAAATTCTTTACCCGATTCAGGCTGAGCTAACACTGGAGCTTCAGTCGAAAGGGCTTTCAGCTGCTCGAAACTTTTCTGACACTTTTCCGACCACACAAACTTGACATCTTTCTATAGTAGCTTTGTCAAAGGTGTAGCTATCACAGAAAAACCTATTACAAACCGTCTGTAGTATCCAGCAAAACTATAGGAAGCTTCGAATCTCGAAAACATTCTTTGGTGGTTTCTAATCGAGTATAGCCGCTATTTTATGTGGATCCATCCGAATACCTGATGCTGAAACAACATGACCCAAGAAGCTGACTCCATTCATCCAGAACTCACATTTACTAAACTTTGCATACAACTGTTGATCTCGCAAAGTTTGTAGCACTAATCTCAAATGCTCGGTATGCTCGGTTTCATCTTTGGAGTAGATCAGTATATCATTAATAAACACTACTACAAATTAATCCAAAAACTATCTGAAAACCCGATTCATTAGATCCATAAAAATAGCAGGTGCGTTAGTGAGTCCAAAAGGCATAACCAGAAACTCAAAATGTCCGTACCTCGTCAGGAATGCAGTCTTGGGCACATCTGTATCTCTGACTGACAACTGATAATAACCCGATCTCAAATCTATCTTCGAAAATACTGAAGCCCCTTTCAACTGATCAAACAAATCATCAATCCGAGGTAGTGGGTACTTATTCTTTATAGTTACTTTATTCAGTTACCGATAATCAATACACATTCGCATCGTTCCATCTTTCTTTTTCACGAAAAGAACTGGTGTACCCCAAGGAGAGAAGTTCGGTCGTGCAAAGCCCCTGTCTGTTAACTCTTGCAACTGTGCTTTCAACTCTTTTAACTCAGTAGGTGCCATCCGATACGGAGCTATCGAGATCGGAGTCGTCCTCGGTACTAATTCAATGCTGAACTCAATCTCTCGTACTGGTGGTAAACCCGGTAACTCTTCAGGAAACACATCTGGGTATTCACACACAACCAGTACAAATTCAATCTGTCTTTCAGACACTTTATTATCCAATACATAGGCCAAATAAGTTTTGCACCCTTTCCTCACATACTTTCGGGCTAACATCGAGGATATTACTGTAGGTAACCCATTTAATTTACTGGATTCAACTCTGATGATCTCACCGTTCTGACATCTCAAATCAATAAGCTTTCTTTTGCAATTCACCACTACATCATGCGAAGTTAACCAGTCCATTCCCAAAATTATATCGAACTCATCGAAAGGAAACAACATTAAATCAGCTGGAAAGCAAGAATCCCGAATCATCAACGGGCAACCCCTACACACTTTATCAACAAGTATACATCTACCTAAAGGGTTGGACACATGAATCACAAACTCAGTAGACTCAACTGGCAGAGTCTTACTGGATACTAGAGTTTTACACACATATGAATGAGTCGAACCAGGGTCAATCAATGCAATCACAGTAGTATCATAAAGGGTGAAAGTGCCGGTAATGACATCGGGGGAAGAAGCATCCTTTCTGGCTCGTGTAACATAAGCTCTAGCTGGAGCTCTAGCCTCTGATCGTATTGCGGTGTCCTTCGTCCCTCTCTGACTGCCACCTACATTGCCTGAACGTCTGAATGGTCTACCCCGTGCTGGCGCACTGCTCGATTTAGTGTTCTGAGTCGTATTTTGCTCTGCTAACCTCGAGCACTCTCGAATAAAATGGTCCGACGATCCACATTTGAAGCCGAACCGATCACGAACTCTACAACTCCCAGAATGCCATTTCCCACAATGTTTGCACTCAGCCCGATTCTGCGGAACATTACCCACACTAGCCATCGTAGTGGCTCGGGAATTCACTGAAGGTCGATCATGTCTAGGCAATTCTGAAGTAGCATTATGTCGACTGAAGTCATCTCTGAACTTCTTAGGCACTAAATGGAAAGTCTTACTCGATGATCTTTTACGAGTGTCTCTAGTTTCAATTTCAGCCTTTCTTTTCTCCTTTCCAAGCTCCTCAGCTTTGCAAGCTCGCTCGACTAATGTCACGAACTCTTTGATTTCAAGAATGCCAACAAACAACTTTATGTCTTCATTCAAATCATCTTCAAATCTTTTGCACATAATGGCTTCAGTAGATATACACTCTCGAGCGTAACGACTCAATCTGACAAACTTTCGCTCATATTCTGTCACAGTCATGCGACCCTTTTTTAATTCCAGAAATTCTTTTCGTTTCTGATCGATAAATCTCTGACTGATATATTTCTTACGGAACTCAATTTGGAAGAAGTCCCAAGTTACTTTTTCTTTCGGAACCACTGATACCAGTGTGTTCCACCAGTGATAGGCAATGTCCCGAAGTAGAGATATAGCACACTTAAGGTATTCATCTGGAGTACAAGATAGCTCATCGAGTACCCGAATAGTGTTATCAAGCCACATCTCAGCTCGCTCTGCGTCATCATCATCATTGGCCTTGAATTCCTCAGCCCCATATTTTCTAATTTTATCAATAGGAGGCCTTCTAGATCTCATCAGATCTATCATCGAGGGTGCTGAAGGTACCAGAGTTGGATGATTTGGGGGTGGAGGTTGTTGTACAGCCGGGTTAGTCTGAATAAACTTGGTAAGACACTCATTCATCATCTGATAGAAGGCTTGCTTAGCCTCCCTCTCGTGGCTACCCGAAACTGGTCGAGAGTCAACTGGCGCTGATCTGCATACACGGTCAGGCGCTACACTCTCTACATCATCCGCTATGGCTCTGTCGGGATCAGGATCCATTTACTATATAAAACACAATTCGGTATGTCAGAAGTCACCACACTATCAATTACGTACAATAAAGGCATGTATAGCTAGACTCTCACGCTTTACGGTAGTCCTAGAATCGACTAAACTGTAGCTCTGATACCAATTAAATGTAACACCCCTAACCCGTATCCGTCGTCGGATTTGAGTTATGAGGCATTATCAAACTAGACATAGATCATTGTAGGCATTCATTGAAACTCATTATTTTATCAAAGCAAAGCTCACATGAATTCATTTGCATATCCAATTGAATCTAAAATGTCTATAAGGTACATGCATTGCATATCTATAATTCTTATAGTACTTATAAGAACATAAAGTACAGTTCATATCTTACAAAATTCATTTACTAAAATCAATGCATATTCTAACTTACATATACTATACCACATTATTTCAAATACTAGATTATCAAATAAGCTGTAACGGTTCTAAACATTTTAATATATAAAATAAAATAAAAAAACACTTATATATATATAACGTTTCTTACCTCTAATTATATATGCTATTTCACAAAACCACATTTGTACCTATTATAGACATAAAGACCATGACCGTACATATATATATAATCCATAATGAAATTCTCATTTTGAATTTATTAAGCCAAAGCCAAAATGAACAATTTAATAATCACATAAATGAAGATCCAAACAATCACTTGGCGAATTCCTAGAATTTTGCGATACTTTCAAAATAAATGCTGTTTCTGATGGTGCCATTCGTCTTCGGTTGTTTCCATTTTCATTGAGGAACAAAGCTAAATAGTGTTTGAACTCGTTACCATGAGGATCAATCACTACATGGGAACAAATAACCGAAAATATTTTGTTAAAATATTTTCCGCCGGCTAAAATGGCCAAGTTGAGAAATGATATCTCTTCTTTTGTGCAGATGGATTTAGAGACACTTTACGATGCATGGGAGAGATACAAGAATCTACTAATGATGTAACATCCTGAATTAGGGGTTGTTTGGAATTAAATTATTTTTCATGTGCTTGCTTGGAAAAAAATAAATTATGTATGCTATGATCTAGGGTCTAGTCATAACCCCGGGCTAGGTCTGACTTAGGATTAAAAATTTCTTTCTAGCACTTGAGAAGAAAAAGCTAAGTGAGGAGGCTTTAAAAATTATTGGTGCGAAACATGACACAAGGAAGCAGCTGGTAGGGTGGCTTGGGACGCTACCTAAGGGGCTAGGAAGGGTGCGGCAGAGCAGGAGTTCGAGCTGCCGAGTTTGCGCATTGGGAGTTTTATTTTTCTTGCGTTATGGGAGTTAGGCTGGGAAGGCCTTAAAAATTAAATGGTAAGGTTTAAGGGCATGAAAGTTAGTTTGGTGGAGTGGCTTGGGGCGCCACTTAAGGGTCTTGGTGAATGGACTCAAGTTCGAGTCACGCTGGAAGCAAGGACGTTTTTATTTTTTTTTCCTTTAGCGTTAAGGCAAAGGGGAGATAGGGAAGGAGCGCTTAAAAGGGATTATAGGAGGTTTATGTCACGAAATGAGTCAGTAGCAAAGTGGCTGGGGACGTTGTAAGGGGCTGCGGCAGTGAGGTCCCATGTTCCAGTAGCATGGGCAACAATGGGTGGTTTATTTTTTTTATATATGCTGGCGTGAAGGGAGTGAGCAAATGGCCTACACATGGGCTCTAAATTGGATGAAGATAAGCTGGAGGCTTTGCCTTGAATTCGGCTGGAAGTGTGGGATAAATAATATTTTATTTTTTTATTTTACTTATTTATTTGAAGAGGTGATAAAGGGATGGGATAATTGGTATTTTATGTTTATTTGAAACGGTGGCTAGGAGATAGCATGGAAGATAATGTTGTCTTTAATTTAATTAAATGAGTGATAATCAAAAGATGAGATTTATCACATTAGGAGCAATTGCCGAAATAGAGACTCTAGGGGCTTGAGTTCTCGGTTTTGAAGGAGTATTAGGGAGTAGTTTTGGCTAACATATTTTCCTTTGGTTTTTTTTCCCTGGTTGTTTAAACCGAAATCCACTTTCTCCCCCTTTGCTACTTTTTGATTTTTCTTTGAAACATACAATACACCTTGTGCCGAAAATCCTTCATCCATCTTTGCTGAAACACTCTAAGTTTTTCCCTTCATCTCCCTTATTTCTTTCAAGCCCGACTCCATACTCTTTTTCTTTGTGACCGAATATTCCTTACCATATAGAGCATAGGCCGAACCCCCAAAGGAAGGTGCTGTCGATTTCGAAGGGTGGTAAGTGTCTCTTTTTAGCATTCGGCTTCTTTTCTCTTCCTTTGGTGTGCCGAAAGCGTGTGTAAAGGTTTTGATAAGGGTGGGCCGAATGTGTATAGGCCATATTAATATGTAACTTTTGTGTGTAGCCGACACTAAGGTGAGTTTCCGGATTTAATTCTTTAACGGATCTCAACAAGACAAGCGATAACTTCGGGATTTCGGTAAGAATGGTAAATGGTTAAGCATATTCGGCCAAAGGCCATTTTTGGTATCTATGTATAACCGAGTGTACACTACGGTTTTAGGGGCTAATCGGCTAAGGAAAACAGAGGCTTTCAGGATTTCAAATTGCGTTGGTAAGTGCTAATAAAGATTCGGCCTTGGGCCACATGTTGGTTATGGGTGCAATTAGTCTTTCGGGATTATTGGTTTAGACGAATAAGACTTTTTAATACTAATCTATAGTGGCCGAATGTAGGAGCAATACGGGAACACGTTTCGGGATTTTGTGATAGATTCGGGATTTCTCCTTAGATCTTCGATTAAATAGGTGTGTAAACTCTTACACACTTTATTAGCATAGACTGCTTATTTTGGTTGCTGTATAACCTCTCGTGGAGTAATTTTGCCTTGTGGGCATAAGCTTGGATTCCGGGTAAGTCCCCTATTACGTGATCTATGATGTATGTTTGTGTATACCATCATATGCTGTTAAATGCTATGCTATACATAAATGCATGATATATGGGATTATGATATTTGTTATGTGAGCATGATGATGGTGGGATTGATGAGAGGAGGGGGATGATCTCTATGGACTATCACCAGTGGTTTTGACCACATGATGGGTTGGCCCCATCAGTTTTATTGTGACTTCGGTCACCAGTGGTTTTGACCACACCGTTGATATAAATTGTGACTAAGTCCCAGTGGTTTGGTACCACTTGTGGTTTTGACCACATATTGATAATTGTGACCTATGGTCATCAGTGGTTTTGACCACACGATGGGTTGGCCCCATCACTTGATTTGTGACTCCGGTCACCAGTGGTTTTGACCGCTAGTGGTTTTGACCATACGGGGTAGTTAAAGGAGTATGGATGGCTAGTTCTGGGTTGCATGTTTTGCATGTCTTACTAATATTTTGTGTATGAGTTTGCACTACCGGGTTGGGGACTTATACACTGAGTCTTGGTGACTCACCCCTTCCCATATCATTTTGCAGGTGAATAGATAGCGGAGATGGAGCCGGAGAGGACTCGAGGCGGCCATGCTTGTTCCTTGGATTTTAAATTTTCATTTAGCACAGTTTAAGTTTATTATTTACTAAATTTTGGTTTGGATTGCAATAAGGCTGCTAGTTGTTATTTTGGATGTTCAAGTAGTTGTTTACATTTTACCTTTACTATATTACTAATGGTTTATAAATTGTTAAATAAACCGGTTAAAAGTAACATTTTCAAAACAAGTACTTTCACGAGTTTTCAAAGATGTTACCGTCGGGTGGCAAAATTCACCAAATAAACTATAACTCTGATGTTTCTAAAATTTTAAATGATCAAATGGTTTCCAAGGAAAAAGTTTTCAACTCAACCATGTTTATAAAATCAACCTATCTAAGCTTTTAGCAAACACCGTTTTATAACCTCAACAATATTTTCAGATTTTCACCAGTTAATCAAAATATCTAAAACGTTTTTACTCCGTGACATACCAGGTCCGGTCAAGGTAAATGGGCCGAGTTTGGGGTGTTACAAAGGAGGTGCCCTCACCATGGGTTACCCTTGTGGCTATAGGTCCAAACCTTTTACAACGGTGTGAACCCTTCAACTAGGCAGTTGATCGATTTAGCCGCCGGTGGAGCCCTGAATAATAACTCCTAAAGCGGCTTATGAGTTTATAGAGGAGATGTCACTGAATAACTATCAGTGGCAAGTTATGAGGACAAAGCCAACAAAAGACGCCAGTGTTTTCAACCTCGACGCAGTGACGATGCTATCAAACTAGGTAGAACTGTTAAGTAAGAAAATTGATGGTTATGTGGTTCTTCGCAGGTACATCCAGTTATGCAGTACGATACGAATGGATGAGGGATGAACAACACTGAATATCCACCTTACAACCCGAGCGCTGAAAACGAGCAAATTCACTATATGGGTAATAATTCTAGACCTCAAAATAACCCTTATAGTAATACTTACAATCCAGGTTAGAGGAACCACCCCAATTTCTCATGGGGTGGCCAAGGAAATTAGAGACAACAACCCCTCCCAGGCTTTCAACAACAACCCTACTCACAAGAAAAGAAGCCGAACCTTGAGGAGATGCTAACAAAATTCATCGCGGTGTCAGAAACTTGTTTCCAAAACACCGAAACAACACTTAAAAATCAACAAGCATCGATTCAAGGGATCAAGAACCAATTAGGGCAACTTGCTAAGCAGTTCTCTGAACGATCACAAGGAAGCTTATCAAGCAACACTGAAACTAACCTGAAGGAGCAACTTCAAGAAATAACGACTCACGATAGTGAAGGGTTAGATGAACCAAAAGTGAGGCAAGAGAATGTGGTAGAGGAAGGTAAGGTTGAGGTAAGCCATAATAAACAAAATCTGGTAATCACAGAGTACCAACCTCGTGTGCCATACCCCAAAGCGATGAAGAAATACCACACAGATGAATAATTCGGTAAATTTCTTAAACTTTTAAGGAAATTACATATTAACTTACCATTTCTTGAAGCTATTTCGTTGATGCCAGATTCAAGGAAATTTTTAAAAGAGCTTTTAACAAACAAACGGAAGTTAGACGAGAAGTCGCATGTGGAGCTAAACGTAGTGTGCTCAACAATTCTGTAAAATAAACTACGATGAAAATTAAAAGATCCAGGGACTTTTACAATTCCATGCTTAATTGGTAGTTTATCTGTTGATAATGCTTTAGCTGATTTAGGGGCAAGTATAAATGTTATGCCTTATAAAATGTTTAAACAGCTAGGTCTAGGGAAACCCAAACAAACTAGGATGAGCATTCAATTAGCTGATAAAACTATTAGAATTCCTAGGGGTATAATCGAAGATGTTCTAGTAAAAATTGATAAATTCGTATTCCAGTAGACTTTTTCATTTTAGACATGAATGAGGACAATAATATCCCTTTAATTGTAGGAGGACCCTTTTTAGCAACTGCTAGAACTAAAATTGATGTTGGTACAGGAGAACTCATACTTCATGTAGGTGACGAAACAGTCACTCTTCAAGCTCTTAACTCGTCTAGGACATCAACTAATAAAGGTGAGAATATAAATTCTATTAATAACCATTCGGTTAAACCTTCTTTTCAGGAAGCACCATGGAACTACACAACTGAGCCAGATCCTAGACCTCATGCCAACAAGGAAATAACTCATGAGAAACGAAGGCTTCAGATTGATGAACTAGACGAGTTGAAAACACATTTCAAGGAGAAATTAGGAACACACGAAGCAGAACCAAAGCAAAATCATGTCAAACTTAAGGATGAGCCAAACAAATTTAAGATCGGAGATTAGGTGTTGTTGGATAAAACAGACCCTCAGATCGCCACTTCAAACCTTGATACAAACAAAGAAATCCCTTTTGAGGTATTGAATATCTTCCCATATGGAACATCGAGGTAACTCATCCCAAGTTCGGCACTTTTAAGGTAACCACTACTCAACTCGAACTATATAGTAATCGTAGAACTGATAGCAAGGGTGAGGAGTTTCAACTCCTCAAACCACTATGAATGTGCGAATGAGAGGTAAGTCGAGCTTATGACTATAAACAAGCGCTTCTCGGGAGGCAACCCGAGCATTAACCCCATTAATTTTCATATTTTTATTTTTACTTTTAGCATCTAACTACAAACTAACCAAATTAATGAAACATAGGCTTCCCTACCACACGGCCTTACACACGGGCGCGGCCGTGGCTGCGTGGACACCACAGATTTACACACCAGCATGGCAGAGATCATACGAACCAAGGACGAAAAATCTCCAAACCACGGGCGGCGATAAAATGCCACAACCGTGTGATACGGCTGTGGTCGATACTGATTTATCAACATGGGCGTGGCGACCATTACACGAGCATAGGATATAGAACACGACCGTATGAGAAGCGAACGAAGCTCAGCACGGCCGTGCGATACGGCCATGTGGGATAACATGCCCACAGCACACAAGCGTGAGCCGCATATCAGGCATGCCAAAACCCTAATTTTTGACACACACGGGTTAAAAACGAGTCACACGAGTGTGTTAAATACCCATGTGCCCCTAATTCTATATAAACCATTCACTATTCATTATCTTCTTTACTCAAACCCTAGCCCTCCTTCTACCACCACTCACATAAACCGCCGCCCTTCATCCCTCTTCCCCTATTCCAACCACCACTATGACTAAAGGCAAGCCCAACCCTACCACCCCTATGTTAAAAAGGCAAAAAGATTCTGGCAAGGTCATCCCGTGCATAATCACTCTTCATAAGTTCATGTCGGCGGCTTCATTCACCCAACAACACAAGGATCTTTAAATCTGTTCATTTTTTTCTTTTTCTTTTCTCTTCTCCTTTATTTTTCTTCCCTTTATCTTTCTTATCTTTAATTATTATTAGTATTATTTTAATTTCTATCATTTAGGTTAAAAAGGCTGTTGGGGAATCACCACACCACGACAATAGAAATCACCCCCAGCTCGCGAACCATCTAACAATAAGGACTTTTAAGTCTATTGATCTTTTCTTTTAATTTTATTGTAATTTTTTTTCTTTCTCTTTATCTTTCTTGTCTTTAAATACATAATTAATATATTTTGAATTATTCTTATTATTTCCTGGCTATTTCTTCATGAGTTACCCAATTTCTTCATCTAGCGCAGTGATTGTTGGTGGCCACCATACCACCACTAGAGACGCCTCCTCCAACTTATCTTTCACCTCCGAATCAAATTTCTACACTTCTAACTCAAGGAATCCATCCAAAATTCAGGAAGTTTCACCTCTCCCTTTCTCTTTTATAATAATGCTATTAATCTCCAGAATATCTTCATTTGTACATTGAGGGCAATGTACATCTTAAGTGTGGGGGTGAATTTTAAGCCCTAACTTTTTGCATTATTCTCAAATCACTGAATTTTGTTGAACAAATTTTGATTAATTTATGATTTTTATTAATATGTCTTGAATTAAAACATAGGCAGTTGTGCATTGACTGTTTAAACTTGAAGGTTTTAGAGAATCAAGCATGATAAGTTGATTTTTGAAAATTAAAAATTTTTGCTAGGATGTTTCCCCAAGTTTAGGTATTATCTTGAAGTTTGAAGTTCATAGGATTGACATCAAAAACCAATAATTTCTGTGAGATTTTGAGCCTATAGAGCATACATTCTTTCGTGCTCACTTTTATTGTTGCTTTGAGTGAGTCAATATTGATCTGCTATTCTATAACTTGCTTCGATTATACAAGTCGAGACCACATTTTTTATTTGATATACTGAGATGATAAAGGCACCTAGGATTTAACCCACTTGCTTCCCAAAAGACCTACCTCCATAATTAACCCCTAGTGAACCCCTTTGATCCTAATTAACCATTTCTTGATTTACCTTTAATATTAACCCAAGACTTACTCTTTTTGATTCATTAAAGAAATTTTCCTATTAACCTTTTTGTCGAGATTTGATTTGAGAAGTTGTCTAACTATGTTCTCTATTTCAGTTGAAAATTCTTCATATAATGTATGATTTGTTCTTAAAAAAGAAGAAGTTGAAAGTATATCCATTATTAGTTCTATTATTTATGAGCTTAAGCAGTAAATCTTAAATCTTTAGAAGAAGCTCGTATTATTAATGTAATTATTAATTATTAGTCCATATTTCTAGTTAGGTAATTTGTCTATTCAATCTCGATTCTAACCTCCTCTTTCAGCCTATGACCACACCTCCTAACCAAGCATGTATCATCTCAATTTATAGTGGTGGAGATTTGATTTTCATGCAAGCCTATGGTAATAACTTTTTGTGTTGACTATTGAGTGCTTAATTTTTGTCCCTTAAACACTTAGAGCGATTTGAGTGAATCCTTAGTGAGGATGTTAACTCTGTGATATTTTGAATCAAAGGTGATTACTTAGATAAGAGGGGATACTTATGTTTTTTCATGAATAAAATGCTCAACTTGGATCGTTTGAAACCTTGATGTTCTTTTAGTTGAATTCTCAAAGTATAATTACCTATGGATTATTTTAAACATTATTGATAGGAATTATAATTTGAAAAGAACTTATTTTAATTATGAGTTGAGGATTTTGCTTGAGGACAAGAAAATGCTTAAGTGTGGGGGTATTTGATAAACCATAATATATACATATTTTAATCCCATATTTGGTATACTTTGGGATGATTTATCCCTTGAATTGTGGAATTTGATGCTCCTAATCCTTTAATTTCATGCTTTATACTTAGGAGAGCATAGGAGGATGAAAACAACAAGAAACGGGCCAAAAACGAAGAAAATAGGCCAAAGTAAGAAATCCACACAGCCTGAAGTTTGCCACACGGCCGTGCCACTTTAGCAGACTCAAACACGGTCCTGGGCTCTATTCACACGGGCGTGTGCCACGGGCATGTCCCTTCCTTGACCTGTTTTAATTCCACTCGGAAAAGGATACTTAGAGGCAAAGAAAGACATTCCGAAAGCCTATATAAACACCCTAAGTGTAACCTAAAAGGGGGTTTGGACAGAGGTCGACAGAAAGCCTCTATTAGGGTTCTTTTGACAGGAGCAAAGCCAGAGAGGGCTGAATACAGGGGATTACTTCAAGAAAGCCAGTTGATCCATCTTAGAAGCAGGAATCATGCTCAAGACTGATGATTTTCCCTTCAATTTCCTTCAGAGGGTTTTAGGTTTTTCTTTATGTTTTTCTATTTAATTTATGAACTAAACCCCTTAAATATCTGTAGGGGATAAAACCTAAGACAGATCTTGTTATTGTTTTCTGAACTGTATGATAAATACTTAATTTGTTCTTAATTATGTGTTCTTAATTCTTGCTTTAATATTTCAGGATATTGATTCAAGTATTGATGTGCTTATTCAGAGGAGCAAAAGTCCCTGTTTAAGAGTAGATCTTGCATAGTTAAGCGGAGTTGATCGCACTCCTAGAAATAGGTCGACGAAAATCTGCCGGATTAGGGTCAAACCTAATATGGGAGTCCATAGATCGAATTAATGCAACACTAGGGGTTTTAATTAGAAAGAGATTTCAATTAATTAACCTAGGGTTAGACGTTAGTAGCCTCGAAAGAGGTATTAATATAAATTAGGTAATCCTACGGATCAAGTCAAGTGAATAAATCGTCTGGTTCAGAGTTAAATAACAAGTGAAGTCTAGGTGGATTCTTCCTCGGGTATTGTCTTAATCAATTAGTTTTCTCAAAAGTATTTTCCCAATTCATTCTCTGTGTCTTGGCATCGTTAGCTTAGTAATTAGTTAGATAAACATTAAATCCCTTTTATTTTAGGCTAAATAATAGAAAGAAAGTCAGTACTAGTACTTTTGGTTCCCTTAGGTTCGACATTCCAGTCTTGCCACTAAGCTATACTACTGTTCGATAGGTGCATTAGCGTCAATCGTGGTGATAGTTAGTTTTTAGGCTTGATCATTCTTTATATAAATATTAAGACTTTCAGACACACAATCAATCGCTACAATGAATTTTTGAGAAACTTTGATATTGAAACCAATAAAGAGATTTAAAAAAAAAAAAGGAATTATAATGATTTATTGTTGGAAACCAATGAAGTAAAATTTGGATACAAAAATGTGGATAAAGGACTAAATTAAAAAGTTTGAAAAGTATGACTAAAGTCTAAAGAGACCAATTAAAGAAATTATTGCTTGATAATAATTTTTTTATATTAAGATGACATGAGATTTGTATTAGTATCAAGAACAATGATTTTTGGACTAAATTGAATAAAATTAAAAGTACAATGACCAAATTGAAAAATTTTCAATTTTGATTGAGTAGGATTAAAGTGCAATTTTTTTCATGTTTGAGTAGTATTATGGACCTTTATGTTGTTATGCAAAGATTTTATGTGTTAAGTGTGACGTTTGGTATTAATAAAGTGATAAGAGAAATGGGCTAAAAGTGCAAATTCTCCATTAAAAGATAATATGGGACATCTTATAAGTATTATATTGATTATTTTAGAAATTATTTTATATGGGAAGTGATGAGAAAATTGGATGGCCATAGATTTCAGAATTTTTAATCATGAAAGAATGTAGGTCATTTATTTAAATTTTTTGGTTGACTTAGACTATTAAAATGATAAAAAGAAAGAAATATTTTTTTTCTCTCTTTGCCTCTCTTATCCATGGAAGAAAGTTTTTTCTTCTCATATTTCCCATCTTTCTTACCTTTCACCAGGAACTTTCTATCCACCTTTCTTACCTTTCACCAAGAGCTTTCACTATCCACCACTTTTTCTTGTTAAAATCTTGTAGAAAACTCATTTCTAACCTTAGTTCCATCATCATATTCTTCAAGGAAAAGCATGTTTTTTCATGAGCTAGAAAAAGAAAGCTTGAGTTAGTGTGAGAAAATGAAGAATAAGGTAAAAATTTATTTCTGTCATCTCTAACATGATTATTCAAGGTTATTTTACATTAGTTCCTGATGAACATATTGTTTGATATTAATGATGCCAAAACGATATTGTGAGACAACTGAGTTATCTTCTAAACTAAAGAATTAAGGAATACCAAAATGGAGAGTGTAAGTGTAATTTCAAAATATTATGGTTCAATCACCAAATTAATAATAAGCCTCAAGCTAGATAAATTTAACTACTCATAAATTGAATAACAAGAAAATAAAATAATTGAAAGGGAAATTTATTGAAAAAAAATAAAAATCAAGAAGAACAATTGTTGGTATGATGACCCTCCCCCTTTACGTCTAACTATATATAAAATATAATATAAATAAAACCTAAAAGAAATCCTATCAAGCTGCTGCCTCCAATTTTCATGCTAAACAAAAATAAATATTTAAATTTAAATGCAAGGATAACTATAAAAAGTCAACCAAAATATTTACTTACTCTCAAAGATAAATCTAATTTAACCTAATCTAATCTTAATCAATCTCTTAAAAATATATTTTCCAAATAATAAAATAAAATAATCCTAAATTTTAAATGTCTTGTATGCCAACTTCTCGATCGTACAATAAATTCACGTTTTTAACTTGTACTCTAACACTTCGAATAGACATTGTACCTATTTGGAAAATAGTCAATAAAAGACCAAATTAGTAGCATCCATATCCAAATTTAATTACAATAAGTCATTAAAACATGTCGATTAAGCACATTATCAATGGTGGAGGTTTCACACTTATGTGCTATTTAAATCGCCTTGGGCCTTGTAATTAGGTGCATCTTGATGGGGTGTAGTTATGCTCTCTTGAGCTTATAAGAGCTAAAGAGGGGACTATTTTGCAAAAAAGGTTGAAAGTTTAGGGTTTTTCCATGTGAGCATTTATGTTGTTTTCTGCATTTTTATGGAAGAAAATGAGTCTTAGTTGTTAGATAAACAACTTTTGTGAAAGGTGTTTCCATGGAAACACCAAAAAGGACCTTTTTGCAAATGTTGTAAAATAGGTGTTAAATGGGTGAAATAATGAGTATTGAGAGTTTCTATAAGAGAAATAAATGTTCACCTAGGCTCATTAAAAGAAGAAATTAGATTAGAATTTATTTACGAGCCTAGGGGTAAAATAGTAATTTTGTGAAAGTCTGAGGGCAAAATGGTAATTTTGACAAAGTATGATTATTGAAGTGTATTGATTAATGTGGTAATTAAAATGAGTGAATTTGTTATTATAGATCATGAAACACGAAGCCCGGACCGAAACTGAGGCAAGAACAAGGTGGTGGACTAATTTGAAAAATTCCACATATATTTTGGTACCGAGGTAAGTTTGTGTGTAATAAGTTCAACATCATGCTAGTATGTTTTAAAATGTTTGATATTCATAAAGATGTATAATATTTCTATGAAATTGAGTAATGATGTTGAATGAGAAAATGATGAAAATTTGTGATGTTGAACTCCCGGTTAGACTTTACTAAATGAGAGAATATCATCATTAACACATGAGATGGGTAAGGTCCCGTATAAGACCATGTTTGGGACATGACATCTGTATCGAATTGAGATCTCGTGTAAGACTATATCTGGGATATGGCATCGATATCGAATATGAAAATCGTATAAGACCATATCTCGGATATGGCATCGACAATTAATATGAGATCCCGTATAAGACCATATCTAGGATATGGCATCTGCATCTAGAGGTGACCCCATGTAGGACCACATCTGGGATTTGACATTGGTGTTGTATTTAAGTGAATCATGATGATTATGTATCTTTGAGTATCCCAATTGATTCAATGCGGTAAATAGCTAAGCTTATAATGGAGATGAGATTAGTGCTAGAGCTATGTGATGATGTGATACAGGTACATGTGAGTAATTGATGAGAAATGTTTACGATATGTGACATGGTATGTAATTGGTAAGAGTAAGCACGAGTAAATTATGACAATGTGCTTAAGACTTTGTGTTTTTATTCAATGCAATTGATGGATGACATTATGAGCCTTTATGCTGCTACTTATTTCATGCAAACTTACTAAGCATTATGCTTACCCCTCTCATTTCCCTTTTCCTTGTAGTATTGCCAAGCTAGCTCGGGAATTCGTGGAACATCGGAGTTCAGAAATCACACTATCAACTTCTCTTTGGTATAGAAAAGTTAGATTTATTTTGAGTATGGCATGTATAGGACTTGGTCATTTTGTTATGTCATATTTTTTAGCTAAGGTGTTGACTATTAATGTTGTTCAATTCAATTTGTAAATGGTCACTGGAAATTGGCCAATACTTGCAAGTTCATATATATAAATGATGATGAAATTCATGAAATGCATGCTTGTGTGGGTGTCTTGATTTTGGATTATTAGAAATGCCTTATGGTCATAATGTATGTTGATAGACATGGACATGTGCTCAGGCCGTGTGAAGTCTGCACCTGAAATTAAAAATTTAATTTGACACACGACCTAAGGAAACAGGCGTGTGTCTTGGCCGTGTGACCTTATTGAGATGATGACGTCATAAACTGAATGCCAAGGCTTTCACACACAAGTGAAGACGCGGGCGTGTCATGGCCGTGTGAGGGACACAAGTTATGGACACGGATGTGTGTCAGGTCTTGTGAAAACCCCTGTAGGTTCAAATTGAAAAATAAATCCACACAGGTGTGGAACACGGGCATGTGATATGCCACACGGACATGTCCCTTCTTTCACACGGACCTGTGGCCCTATTTTGTATCAAATTTTTCTAAGTGTTCAAAAGTTTCCGGTTTGGTTCCGAATCATTCTGAGTGTATGTTTAGGGTCTCGTAGAACTATAATAAAGACATTATGGTCTCGAATGAAAAGTTTTAATTTGAAATGAAGTTTTATGGATCGATATTGTATGATTGAGCAAGTTAAGTACAGTAATGCCTCGTACCTGGTTTAGGTGTCGAATACGGGTAAGAGGTGTTATATTTTGTGGTATTAGCATTACGATTTAGTCGATTCTCAGACTAACATAGCGTAAGTATGAGTCTAGCTATACATGCCATACGTATGAGTATTTACATAATGATAGTGTGATGACTCCTGACAATTTGAATTGTGTTTTTATATAGTAAATGGATCCCGATCGAGCTATAGTCGATGATACTGCAAGTAATGTGTCTACTCTCGCGCAAAGGACCGTGCCAGTAGAAAGTAGGCCGGAGACTTTGGGTTAGGGAGAAGAGGCTCAAGAAGCCTTTCTCCATATGATGAGCAATTGGTATACTGAATATATACGAGAAAATCCTAATACTCAATCCCCTCCAGCCCACCTATTCCTCAGCCCACTCCTGTAGCTCCCCAAGTGGTAAAGGTAGTAAGAGGAGAAAGGCCTTCGGTCGATAAGATCCGAAAACAAAGAGCTAAGGAATTTTGAGCCAGTAAAGATGATGAGCTAGATAGGGCAGAATTCTGGCTTGAGAATACCATCAAAGTATTCGACGAGTTGTCATGCACACTTGAAGAGTGCATGAAGTGTGTGGTATCTCTCTTGAGAGATTTGACCTGTCAATGGTGGAACACCCTTGTGTCGGTGGTACCAAGGGAGAGAGTTAATTGGGAATTCTTCCAAGAGGAGTTTCGAAAGAAGTATTTTAGTCAAAGGTTCATTGACTAGAAAAGAAAGGAGTTCTTGGAGCTAAAGCAAGGTCGAATGACGGTGACTGTGTAACCCCCCAAACCCAGCCTAGAAGTTAGGCTCAAATCTGGCGTGTCACATTAAAGGCATAATTCAAACGATTTTATTAATTAAAAATTTTAGGCCCAAAAGCCCAAAATCCTTGAGTCTTGTTAAGTAATAAAAAGAAACCCATTTTATAATTTTAAGTACTTCGAAAACCAAGTTTAAACGTAAGAAATTTACTTCAGTTTAATAATTAAGTAAATAGTTAAAACAACATAACCCAAAATCTAAAGTCAAATCGGAGTACAAGGCCTTATTACATCCAACGAAAATAAGCAATTAAAACTGTCTTTTGAAACAAATAAATAGAAATTTAATCATCTTGTAGTGTGGCCATCTCCGAGTCCTCTCCCACGTCGAGCCATTTACTGAGGATCACCTGAAATATTAAATAAAGGGTGTGAGTTTCAAAACTCAGTGTGTACAACCCTTGACATTCAATTCAAAATACAATTATCACTTTGGCTTGAGCCCTATCAAAATCAGTGGTCTTGGGCCTTGGCCCATAATGACCTTATACCATATCATATCATAACTTATCATGTGCAATACAAGGTAATGCAAAACCCTCCCCAAAAATCCATCTGCTACACACCATTTCCCTTCCAACCTTACACACCTGTGGGGATTTCTAAATCGACCCACCCATCCTCCATACACCAAAGGTAGCACTCAAAGCGACACTACTCATCGTTGCAGCAAAACTGCTAATCATATAATGGGCTTAAAGCCACCGGTAGATCCATGGTCGTCGAGCGACTATGCAGTCCTCAAGTCTTCCTCCGTACCACAATTCCCACCCATATGCATCCTAAGCAGAATATCATATGAATGCAACATGCATATGAGTGACATCCACAAAACTCATACTCATCACATAGAGGTACTTTTGTCATTTCACAACCCAAGGGTATTTCAGTAAATCTACTCTACAGGGGGTATTTAGGTAATTTTACAAAACAGAGGTACTTTGGAAATTTTGTAAATCAGGGATGTTTTGGTAATTCTGCAAATCAAGGGTATTCTAGTAATTTCACAATTCGGGGCTATTTTAGTGATTTTGCAAATCTAGGGATGTTTTGGTAATTTTCAAACTAAGGGTATTTTGGTTATTTTCAAATCAGGGGTATTTGGTCCCTCTCGGGTTTTAGTTATGAACTTTGGCGCATTAACTAGTCCTTGCGGTTAAAGTGAACAGACACTATGAACCAGGTAGGATTCCAGAGAAGAGGAGGTGGGCCACTAGGACCACTTAAGTACCAAGCTCTCCCTATATCCAATCCTTGACATGCATATGTCTATTGCCACACTCTAACCAGCGACTTGTCCACGGACATGTTTAATTATTAGATTAAGTCTTATGCAGTTGAAAAGTTGTTCAAAACTAGGCCTAAAGTCCATTAAACCCTAGCATACTTTTCTATGTCCCCATAAAGCCCATTAAGCCCAAATCACATCCTTACGGCCCATTAGGTCCAAATCTCATCCATATGTCCTTTTAGGCCCAAAACAATTCCAGATCATGTAACATGCATGACTAACTCAATTCGTATAACCAACCAACAATTTCATCAAACTTAGCCTCAGGGCCCACCGGGCCCATTTAGCCACTTTCGGCTTTTCGGCTTTCCGGCATTGCCGATATCATGTGTGTGTAGTGTTTATGCACACCTGGTCACTGCGACGTGTTATACTATCCTTAGCCTCGAACCTACAACCAACGAACCTTCAATCAATCAATAAATCAAAACATTTACAAAAAGCTGAAGCCTTACCGTAACCTTAACGTATGCCACCGGGTTCTAATAGCCCTTCCTTAGCTACTAATCAGGAGTATCCCCTAGATCTGCAGTCACACATACACCATCAAAATCCGAGTGACTCATAATCCACACAAGTCACCCCTATAGATCATACACACATTCGACCATTCATTTAAACCACAATCGAGTTGAGTACACTTACCACTTTGCTAACGATCCTTACCACGCTTACGATCTCTGAACCCTACCCTTGTTAATATAAGGTTAACAACAATGAGAAGTTAGGTAGCCCTTCGGCTTTTAACAAAATGCACTAAGGGGGTGAACAGAACATTTACCGAATCCAACCTTAGATCCTGCGGCCTAGATAGCTACTGAACGAGATTCGACTTTTAACCTTGACTGAGAGTAGATACCAATCGATTTGTGATGGAGGAAAACAACACAGGTTTGGCACAAATAGGAATTTCGGCAAGGAAAAAGATGGTGGTAATTCAGCAATAGAAAAGTTTGGCTATGAGAAAATTCGGCAAAAAGGATTCGGCTATAGGAGATTTCGGCAATTGGGAGAATTTGGCTATGGGAAAATCGATTAAGGGAAGAAAAGAAAGACTAATGAAAGCTCAAAAACCCTTCAAATCATTCGGGCTCTCCTTTTATAACCACCAGCTGAATACTCCTTTCCTTACAATCCCATTCAACACCAATTCCTCCCTCTCCTCATCTCCTAACTTTTCTCATGATAACACCTTAGCCTTATTCTAATTTCCTCCATTATTAGTTCTCTTTACCACTCAAACACTCCAACGCAAGAGTTCATATTCAACACAACTCTGGCCATCCACCTATGGAAAATAAAACACTCCAAAAATACCACTCCTAATGCTCGAACCTTGGACCTCCTCAGCTGACAACACGCCACCTTATAGCTCCCCAAGTGACGCCACTTGCCACTGGACCACAAGCCCATTTGTGTCCTATTTTCCCCTTAATTTGCTTAAGAGGCTTAATGCCTGAGACTAGGGTCCACTAAAGCAAGAAAAATAATTTTTTCCCTATGGTCTTCCCTATCTCTAAGGCTTTAAATAATCCCGATAATACCTTAAAATTAATATTCTAAGTGCTACTTATACATACCAACCTCAATGCATAGAAATTTAAAGTTTCAGGATTTTTGGGGCGTTACAACTTGGTTAGTGTCGTTCTCTTATTCTAAAAATTTTAAACGCTCCTATGCCCAAGGCCCAATAGGCCCAATTCTACTAGGCCCAAATTCGGGGCGTTATAGACTGAATACGAACATGAGTTCGTAAGGCTTAGTAAATATGCCCGGGAATGCGTGTCCACCTAGGTTATTATGTGTAAAAGGTTCGAGGATAGGTTAAATGAGGGTGTTCGTTTGTTTGTTGGTGTCCTAGAACTAAAAGAATTTGTGGTGCTGATAGATAGAGCCTGTAAGGCCGAAGAACTGGTCAAAGAAAAAAGGAAGGCTAAAATCGAGTCTCGCGACTCGAAGAAGAGACAGTGAGGCAAGTCATTCCAATCCTCATCCTAGAAGTCAAGAGATTTCACTATTCAATCAGCCACCTCAGCTGGATTTTCAAGTAGAAGTAAAGGTAGATAGTACCTGGGGTCTAAAGCTCAGACTACTTCGGTTGCTAGTGTTGGTAACTCTTGACTGAGTAGACTGGAATGTTCATAGTGTGGCAGACGTCATCCTGAAGAGTGTCGAGAAAACGACAAAGCTTGTTTCAAGTGTGGATCCCTAGATCATTTTATCAGAGATTGCCCCGAGGTGGGTGAGAAAGAGAAACCTCAGAGTGCAAGATCGGGAGGTACTGCTAGGGGAAGGCCACAGAGAAACCCGGGAAATGAAATGAGTAGTAAGAATACACCTAGAGAGCAGACTATAAGATCTGAGGATAGAGCACTGGCGAGAACATATACCATTCGCGCTCGCGAAGAGGAGTCCTCCCCTGATGTAATCACGGGTACACTTTCTCTCTATGATACTCATGTTCTAGCTTTAATTGATCTGGAATCTACCCACTCATATATTTGCATGAAATTAGTCTCTAGCATGAACATTCCTATAGGATCTACCGAATTTGTAATAAGAGTGTCAAATCCCCTAGGCAAATGTGTGTTAGTCGATAGAGTATGCAAAGATTGTCCTTTGATGATTAGAGGTCATTACTTTTTGGCTAATCTCATGTTATTGTCGTTTGATGAATTCGATGTCATCCTTGGGATGGATTGGTTAACTACTCATGATGTGATAGTGAATTGTGGAAGGAAGTTTATTGAGTTGAAATGTGAAAGTAGGGATCTTATTCGTGTTGAATCAGATGAGTAAGACAGATTGCCAGTAGTGATATCTTCCTTGTTGACTCGGAAATATCTAAGAAAAGGGTACGAAGCTTACCTTGCCTTTGTGATAAATGCTAGAGAGACTGAGTTAAGAATTGAATCAGTGCCCATAGTATATGAGTATCCAGATGTTTTTCGAGAGGAATTTCCAGGGCTACATCCGGTTAGAGAGATTGAATTTGGGATTTAGTTAGCTCCTGGTACTACCCTCATTTCTATTGCTCTATACAGAATGGCTCCAATTGAGCTAAAAGAAATGACAGCACAATTACAAGAGTTAATGGATAAAGGCTTTGCAAGACCGAGTTATTCTTCGTGGAGTGCTCCCGTATTATTTATGAAGAAGAAAGATGGTTCTGTGAGGTTATGTATAGATTATCGGCAGCTTAATAAGGTAACTGTGAATAACAAGTACTCGTTGCCAAGAATCGATGATTTGTTTGATCAATTGAAGGGAGTCATGATGTTTTCCAAGATAGACTTGAGGTCTGGATATTATTAGTTGAGAGTCAAGGACTCGAATGTGCCAAAAACTGCATTCCGGACAAGGTGTGGTCACTATGAATTTTTGGTCATGCCTTTCGGTTTAACAAATGCCCCTGCAGTTTTCATGGATTTGATGAATCGTATTTTTCAGCCATATTTGGATAAATTTGCTGTAGTCTTTATTGATGATATATTGATCTACTCTCAGGATTAGAATGAGCATACTGAGCATTTGAGAACGGTTCTGCAAATTAGAGGGATAAATAGTTATATGCCAAGTTTAGTAAAAGTGAATTTTGGCTTAAGGAAGTTGGATTTTTAGGGCACATTGTCTCAAGAGATGGAATTAGAGTCGACCCAAGTAAGATCTCAGCATTTTTGGATTGGAAACCACCAAGAAATTTAACCGAGGTTAGGAGTTTTATGGGCCTAGCTGGCTACTATAGACAATTTGTTAAGTGATATTCCATTATAGCTACTCCAATATGAGGCTATTGCAAAAAGATATGAAGTTTGAGTGGTCAGAAAAGTGCCAACAGAATTTTGAGATATTGAAGGCATTGTTGATTTAGGCTCCCGTTTTAGTACAACTTGAGCTAGAAAAGGAATTCGTAGTCTACAACGATGAATCCTTGAATGGATTGGGTTGTGTACTCATGCAAGAGGGCAAGGTGATAGCATATGCCTTTAGACAATTAAAGCCACACGAGAAGAATTACCCGACCCACGATTTGGAGTTAGCCGCAATTGTATTTACACTAATAATTTGGTGACACCATTTTTATGGTGAGAAATGTTGGGTGTTCATCGATCATAAAAGCTTAAAGTACTTGATGACTCAAAAGGAGTTTAACCTCAGGCAACGGAGATGGTTAGAGTTAGTAATAGACTACTATCCGGGAAAGGCGAACGTGGTCGCCGATGCCTTGAGCAAGAAATCCTTGTTTGTGCTGAGAGCCATGAATACACGGATAGCTTTGTCAAATGATGGTTCTATTTTAGCCAAGTTTAAGGCTAGACCAATGTTTCTTCAAGAGATTTGTGAAGCTCAGAAAGGCGACAATTATTGACAAGCTAAAAGAGTTCAATATGAGTCAAATGTTGAGTCGGACTTTTGGATAAGCCTTGATGGATGTTTGATGTTCTGAGATAGGGTCTGTGTACCCAGAGATGATGAGCTTATTCGGAAGATTTTGCACGAAGCATATAATAGATGTTTGTCTGTACATCCAAGCAGCACAAAAATGTATAATGACTTGAGAAAATGGTATTGGTGGCCGAGTATGAAGAAAGACATTTCTGAGTTTGTATCGAGATGCCTAATTTGTCAACAAGTGAAGTCTGAACACCAAGTACCTTCGGGTCTACTTCAGCCTATTATGGTTCCCGAGTGGAAATGGGACCGGATTGCTATAGATTTTGTGACGGGTTTACTGTTGACACCAAAAAAGAAGGACGTCGTACGGGTCGTGGTCGATAGACTTACGAAGTCTGCCCATTTCATACCAGTACGGGTTGATTCTTCACTTGATAAGCTAGCGAATTTGTATGTGTTAGAAATAGTAAGACTTCACAGAGTACCGTTGTTGATTATTTCAAATAGAGATCTGAGATTTACATCACGATATTGGAAAAAGTTGCAAACCGACGGGCAGTCGGAGAGAGTAATAGAGAACTTGAAGACATGCTTCGATGCTGTGTTTTGGAATTCCAAGGTAATTGGGAGAAATACTTACCGTTGGTGGAATTCACCTATAATAACAGCTTCCAGCCGAGTTTGAAGATGGTGCCTTATGAGGCATTATATGGGCTTAACTATCAAACACCCTTGTATTGGATAAAAATCAGAGAGAGTCAGATTCACGGGGTCAATTTAGTCAGAGAAATCGGAGAGAAGGTAAAAGTGATACGTGAATGTCTAAAAGCTGCCTTAGATAGACAAAAGTCCTATGCGGACTTGAAACGGAAAGAGATTGAGTTTCAAGTTGGTGATAAAGTGTTTCTGAAAGTATCACCATGAAAGAAGGTCCTCAGATTTGGCTGGAAAGGCAAATTGAGTCCGCGCTTTATCGGACCATATGAGATTACCGAGAGGATAGGGCCGATAGCTTATCGTTTGCCTTTGCCACCTGAGTTTGAAAAGATTCATGATGTCTTCCATGTGTCTATGTTACACCGATACCGTTCGGACCCTTCACATGTGATTGTACCATCAGAGGTAGAAATTCAAATGGATATGACCTATGGCGAAGAACCGGTTAAGATTTTGGCACGAGAAGTTAAACAATTGAGAAACAAAAACATAGCCTTGTGAAAGTAATATGTCAAATACATGGAGTAGAAGAGGCTACATGGGAGCTCGAGGAGACTATGAGAAACCAATATCCCAACCTTTTTATCGGTAAGTTTTTCGGGGACGAAAATTCTTAAAGGGGAGAATTGTAACAGCCCGATTTAGGGGCTAGTTGGAACAGTGGTTTCAGAACCACTAATCTGAGGTCAGAGAAAATTATTTTAATATTATTTTATGAGTAAAAGCATGATTATATAGGTGCATGAAAAATTTGGTGCTTTAATTTTAGCGATTGCATGCTTAATTGCGAAAAAGGACTAAATCGCATAAAGTGCGAAAGTTCTATTTTACAAGCTAAACGTGCCTAAAAGCCGTAGGATATTAATTGGAGGCCCTTAAAGTCCAATTAGACCCTTGTAAATAGGGTGGCTGGCCATAGGGGACAAATAATGTCAAAATTGGTCAAAGTTGTTGGAAATAGGTGGATTAAATTGACTTGTTATAATAAAATTCAGAAAAGAAAAATATCATTTTTTCTCTCCATCTTATCCATCAAAAATTAGCAGAAAAATAGGGGTTGAGAGCTCAAAATTTTCAGCCAAGCTTTTCTCCTTGCAAGTAAGTGCTTTAATGGCCATTCATTGATAATTTTTGTACTTTTGGAACCCCTAAAGCTTAAGCTAGATAAAGAGGGGACTATTTAGCAAAAAGGTTGAAAGTTTAGGGTTTTTCCATGTGAGCATTTATGTTGTTTGCTGCATTTTTATGGAAAAAAATGAGTCTTAGTTATTAGATAAACAACTTTTGTGAAAGGTGTTTCCATGAAAACACCAAAAAGGACCTTTTTGCAAAGGTTGTAAAATAGGTGTTAAATGGGTGAAATAATGAGTATTGAGAGTTTCTATAAGAGAAATAAATGTTCACCTAGGCTCGTTAAAGGAAGAAATTTTGTTAGAATTGATTTACGAGCCTAGGGGTAAAATAATCATTTTGTTAAAGTCTAAGGGCAAAATGGTAATTTTGCCAAAGTAGGATTATTGAAGTGTATTGATTAATGTGGTAATTAAAATGAGTGAATTTGTTATTATAGTTCAAGAAACACGAAGTTTGGACCGAAACCGAGGCAAGAACAAGGTGGTGGACTAATTTGAAAAATTCCACATATATTTTAGTACCGGGGTAAGTTTGTGTGTAATAAGTTCAACATCATGCTAGTATGTTTTAAAATGTTTGATATTCATAAAGATGTATAATATTTCTATGAAATTGAACAATGATGTTGAATGAGAAAATGATGAAAATTTGTGATGTTGAAGTCCCGGTTGGGCTTTAATAAATGAGAGAATATCATTATCAAGACATGAGATGGTTAAGGTCTCACATAAAACCATGTCTAGGACATGGCCTCGGCATCGAATTGAGATCCCGTGTACGGTCATATCTGGGATATGGCATCCGCATCGAATATGAAAATCGTATAAGACCATATTTGGGATATGACATCGACAATCAATATGAGATCCCGTATAAGACCATATCTGGGATATGGCATCGACATCTAGAGGTGACCCCATGTAAGACCAAATCTGGGATGTGGCATTGGCGTCGTATTTATGTGAATCATGATGGTTATGTTTCTTTGAGTATCCCAAGTGATTCAATGGGGTAAATAGCTAAGCTTATAATGGAGATGAGATTAGTGCTAGAGCTATGTGATGAAGTGATACAGGTACATGTGAGTAATTCACGAGAAATGTTTACCATATGTGACATGATATGTAATTGGTAAGAGTAAGCACGAGTAAGTTATGGCAATGTGCTTAAGACTTTGTGTTTTTATTCAATGCAATTGATGGACGACATTATGAGCCTTTATGATGCTACTTATTTCATGCAAACTTACTAAGCTTTATGCTTACCCCTCTCATTTCCCTTTTCCTTGTAGTATTGCCAAGCTAGCTCTAGAATTGGTGGAACGTCAGAGTTCAGAATTCACACTATCATCTCTTTCTAGCAAGGTTAGATTTATTTTGAGTATGGTATGTATAGGACTTGGTCATTTTGTTATGTCATATTCGTTAGCCAAGGTGTTGGCTATTAATGTTGTTCAATTCATTTTGTAAATGGTCATTGGAAATTGGCCAGTACTTGACAAGTTCATATATATAAATGATGATGAAATTCATGAAGTGCATGTTTGTGTGGATGTCTTGATTTTGGGTTCTTAGAAGTGCCTTATGGTCATGATGTATGTTGAATTGAATTGGTATAAGTGTGGTTGCCTTATAGGGTGGCAATTGGCTTAGTAGATAGCCTTATAATTGTCCACACGGGCGTGTGTCTAGGCCTTGTGTGACATATGGTCAGCTCCATGGGCATGTTGATAGACCGTGTGTCCCCATGTATGCTAGGTTGGCAAGTCAGAGTACTTAGTAGTAAACAAACGGGCTGAGACACGGCCATGAGTCTCAACCGTGTGGGAGACACGGCCTAAGACATGGGCATGTGCTCAGGCCGTGTGAAGTCTACACCTAAAATTAGAAATTTAATTCGACACATGGTTTAAGGACATGGGCGTGTGCCTTGGCCGTGTGACCTTATTGAGATGATGATGTCAGAAATAGAATGTCAAGGTTTTCACACATGGATGAAGATACGGGCGTGTCATGGCCGTGTGAGGGACACGGGTTATGGACACAGGCGTGTGTCAGGCCGTGTGAAAACCTCTGTAGGTTCAAATTGAAAAATAAATCCACACGGGTGTGGAACACGGGCATGTGATATGCCACACGGGCGTGTCCCTGCTTCCACACGAACGTGTGGCCCTGTTTTGTGTCAAATTTTTTTAAATGTTCAAAAGTTTTCAGTTTGGTTTCGAATAATTATGAATGCAAGTTTAGGGTCTCGTAGACCTATAATAAGGACATTATGGTCTCGAATGAAAAGTTTTAATTTGAAATGAAATTTTTATGGAACGATATTGTATGATTGAGCAAGTTAAGTATGGTAATGACTCATACCCGATTCAGGTGTCAAATACGGGTAAGAGGTGTTACATTTGTAAAGTTGGAAAGTATGTAATAATATTTGGTTCTTAACTCCTATAGCATAGCATGTACATAGGTTGAGTTTTGGTTGATAATAAGTTGTATGTTTGATTTTAATATCATGAATGACAAGTCATATTTTGTTTCTTAAAAATGTCAAACATGTATTCATGAATGAATGTGAGTTTAAGAGTCATTTAAATGTGTTTAAAATTATTTGGAACCTATTGGTACAATATGATGTTGGTTGCGATGTTTTTGAAATGTTTTGGCCTAATTTATAGCGCTAGGGGCCGAGGTCCGATACCCATTCCATAGATATCAAATTGGAACAAGTCAATAACTAAGATGCTAGAGTTCTTGGCATAGGTACGGATACCTAGGGTATAGGTACCCATACCTAACCCCTTGGACAGAGTTTGCACTATTTTGTTTGTTTTGAGCTCCTGGAGCTCGTACTTGACCCTAAGCACCTTTGATCACCTGAAAAATATTTAAACATGGTTTTAAGATGATTTTAAAGCCTTCCAAATGTTTTTATGATTTTACTAAATTTTTTCAAAGTTTTAATTTATGGTAAAACTTGTACCTTTCTCAACTCGAACAATCTTGATTTCAGGCCAAAAAACTTCAGACATTTGTTTGAAGAATTGGTAATGTCCATATATGTTTTCGAAGACCCAAAATGATTTCGAATCATGATTGAATTTAAACTTTTCCCAATTTGACTTAATGAATATTTCTAAGTTGAGAAATGAGTATTGTTATAAAGATTTTTTTTTTGCTTCATCTTGAAAGTTTTTGGCAACATCTCCCATTTGTACCGTACATTGACGTGGGTAAGGGGTGTTACAACCTTTTCATCGAGATGTTTGATCAGTTTTGCTTATGAAGCACAAGTTGCAACTTGAGTTGCAACTGAAGACCATCTATCTGTTGATTTGAACTAGGCTCAGATGCTTAATTTGCCTTATTGACACAAACCTAAATGCAACATATTTACTCTTATTCCAATGATAAGAACACTTTAAATCTAATTGATTTGGCTTAGGAATATCATCTTCCTTCAGAATATCTTTCTTTTCTTGCAACAAAAATTGGTAGATCAAATAGGGGAATGGTAGCATGTGTTTTTTTTTCTTGGTGTTTTTATGCTTCAAAATTTCATCAAATTTCAATTTCGTTAATTAAAAAGTATAAAGAAAGTTACCTTGTAAAAAAGCAAAGCCATCTTCTTGTTGATAAACATGTTTTACTTTTATGACAATAAATTCTTCATAGTAATAGCTTGAAGTCCCACACAAGTTGGTTGCAAGTCAGAAGTTTTAAATTCTTGCCATTTTGGCCAATTTTTCCTTAGCCTCCTTTTAAAGGCCTTTGCTAGATAGCCCAACTCAAGAGGAAAATCATTCTAATCTTCTCCATGGTGCTTCAGAAAACAACTAATGACTGCTAGACTGAAAGTGAAGTAATAACCATGAATATTAACTTGCACAAAGTACCTATCATTGGGATTAGTGATTGACATATTCAAGTTAGCATTAAATTCCAAGAACATGTTCTTCACATACGGTTTGGCATAGGAAACAAAAAAAATATTATTCCCTTCTAGAAAGATATCAATCCCATGCTCAATAAACCCGAACTCTTAAATATTTTTTTTCATTAGTTTTATGCTATTAGCTTTATATGTGTGAAATTCTTTTGGCTTATACGGCTCATTCTTAGTAGAAAAAATAGTAGCTTCCTTGATTATCTTAGGCATACCATCTGCTTTAAGCTTCTTGTACCTTTTTTTAAAAACTTGGAGCATTCGACCTCTTGGACCCGAGTTTGATAGTGTGAGGTGCCAAATTCATCATGATCACATCATCTTCATATTCTTCAATAGTGATAGAAATTTTCCTCTTTTCTTTTTCTTTTTGGAACCACTGACATGAATGAAGTTTTTCCAAATGCCTTTTTTTTTTTCTTTTTGGTAAACTCTTCCTTCATAGCCTTTGTTGCCATAAATTTAATTACTCTCTAATTTGTACATGCAATTGCAACTAAGGTTACTACCACTTCAAGATCATTAACATTAGCTTAGCACCAATTGGTAGTTATCCTTGATTTTCAACTTTAACAACCTTCTCAACATATTGTTGAATTTGAAGGATAATCTTTGAATGCTATTTTCCTTAACTTAGCCTTTCAATGAGTTAATCTAGGGCTTTTTAATAGACCGGGGTCCTTTTTTGATAAGTCAGTCTATCTTCAACTTGTTTCCTATTCCTCTCTCTCAATTCCTAGACTGCATTTGATTCTACTTGTTTCCTTTCCTCATCAATATCAACAACAATGTGCTTGAGGCAGAATAGTAAGTAGGGTCAACAATATCGTCTACCTTAGGTTCTGATGAAATAGAAACATTACTTTATGGTTGATAAACCGTAGAAGTAACATATTTTAAACCCACATTTAGTATGCTTTTGGATGATTTATCCCTTGATTTATGTAAAACGGTGCTCTTAATCTTTTATTTTCATGTTTTATACCTAGGAACGCACCCGAGGATGGAAAGAACAGAAAATGGGCCTAAAACGGACCAAATTGGGCCAAAAAGGAACTTGGCACAGCCTGAACTTAAGCCCACACGGTCGTGCCACATCAATCTACTAGAACACTGCCTGACCCCAATTTGCACGGCCGTGCTTCATTAAAGAAGTCCGAGCACAGCCTGGCCACGATCCACATGGGCGTGTGCTATGGCCGTGCCTCTGTCATAGGAAATAGCAATTTGATTCGGATTTGGATACTTAGGGGCAAAGAAACATATTTCAAAAGCCTATATAAACCCCCTAAGTGCTACTAGAAAAGGGGGCGGTGAGCTAGGCCAAGGAGCCAAGCCAAAAAGCTCAGATTTGTGGGAAATCACTTGAAGATAGCTAGTTGATCCATCTCAAGAAGCTGAAATTCTACTCAAGATGGCGGATATCTCCTTCAATTCCTTCAGGGGTTTTAGGGATTTCTTATGTTTTGTTTTATCTTTTCTTCTGAGATGTTTCTTTTATAGTTATGAACGAAACCCTTCAGATACCTGAAGGGGATGAAACCTATGATGAATCTTGTTATCATTTGCTGAACTATAAGATAAATATTTGACTTGTTCTTAATTATGTGTGCTTAATTCTTGTTTTGATATTTCGCAGATATTGATTCAAGTCTATTGTGCTTAGGTGGTGGAGAAAAATTCCCTGCCTATTCATAGATCTAGCATAATTACAGCGGAGTTGTTCGCGCGCCTAGAGATAGGGTGCAAAACTTTGCCGTATTAGGGTGAAACCTAATATGGGTATCCATATATCAAGTTAGTGCGATTCTAGGGGCTTTAATTAGAAAGAGATTTCAATTAATCAACCTAGGGTTAGTCGTTATTCGCTTCGAGAGAGGGTCTAATGTACATTAGAGAATCCTACGGATCAAGTTAAATTAATAAATCGTCTGGTTCAGAGTTAGATAACAAGTGAAGTCTAGGTGGTTTCTTCCTAAGGGTAACGTCTTAATCAATTGGTTTTTCTTCCAAGTTATTTTTCCCCAAATTCATTCTTTTTGTCTTTGTGTCCTTAGTTTAGTTGATAGTTAAATTTAGATTAGATAAACATTCACTTAATTCTTAGGCTAAATAATAGAAAGAGAGTTAGTATTAGTACTTTTGGTTCCTTTGGGATTCGATATTCCGGTCTTGCCTAAACTATACTACTATTCGATAGGTGCACTTGCCTTAAAATCGTTGTCAGAGTTAGTTTCTAGGTTCGATCATTTTCATTATAAATTTAAGACTCTGATTTCAACAATCAAGTTTTTAGTGCCGTTGCTGGGGAACTAAAATATTAAGAATGCTTAATTTTTATTACTTTAGCCATTTTTTTATTTTTCTTATTTTACTTTACTAAATTTCCTTTCTTTCCTTCCTTTCTAGTACCTCTAGTTTATAACTAGAAAGAACCCGACAGGACCCTTACTTTACGATAGTGATATTGAAGGTACCGTTCGTAGAAACAGCAGAGAGATAAGGCAAAGCTTAAACTACATAGAAGAAGATAAAGGAGCCAAAATTAACACCACAAAAGAGATGGTAGAAAACAATCCGCCACTTCCAGAGTTGGCAGAACATCATGCTCCACGTAGTATGTATGATTATGCTAAACCTAGTTTAACAGGAACTGACTCTAGTATTGTTAGGCCTACCATTGCTGCAAATAATTTTGAACTGAATCCTAACACTATACAGATGATTAAACAGTTTGTTCAGTTTGATGGTTTGCAGGATGAGGATCCTAACACACATTTAGCAAATTTCCTAGAATTTTGCGACACCTTCAAGATAAATGGCGTTTTTGATGATGCCATCTATCTTCAGTTATTTCCCTTTTCATTAAGAAATAAAGCCAAACAATGGTTACATTCTTTGCCACGAGGATCAATCACTACATAGGATCAAATGACCGAGAAATTTTTATTAAAATATTTTCCATCGGCCAAAACGGCCAAATTAAGGAATGATATCTCTTCTTTTGTGCAGATAGATTCAGAGATACTTTACGACGCATGAGAGAGATACAAAGATTTGTTAAGGAGGTGCCCACACCACGGACTACCATTATGGCTATAGGTCCAAACTTTTTACAACGGTGTGAACCCTTCAACAAGGCAGCTAATAGATTCAGCCGCTGGTGGAACTCTGAACAATAAAACTCCTGAAGCAACCCACGAGTTTATAGAGGAGATGTCACTGAATGACTATCAGTGGCAAGTTACAAGGACAAGGCCAGCTAAAACAACTAGAGTTTTCAACTTTGATGCAGTAACTACGCTATCAAATCAGGTACAATTGCTACATAAAAAATTTGATAGTTTCTGTGGTTCTTCGCAGGCACATCCAGTTATGCAGTGCGACACAAGTGAAGTAGTGGTGAATCCTGAGTACCCACCCTATGGACAGGGCATGGAAAGCGTGGAGATGAACTATATGGGTAACAATTTTCGATCTAACAATAACCCTTATAGTAATACTTATAACCCAGGTTGGAAGAACCACCCCAATTTCTCATGGGGTGGTCAAAGAAATCAAATATCACAACCATCCATAAACTTCCAACAACAGCCCTACCCACAGGAAAAGAAGCCAACCCTTGAAGAGGTCCTAACAAACTTCATGATAGCCTTAGAAACATGATTCCATAAAGTAGAAACAAAACTTGAGGCATTGACAAAAGGGTTCAAGGATCAATTCGGGCAACTCACTAAGTAAATTTCCTTGAGACCACATGGAAGACTACCAAGCAACATCGAGACTAACCCAAGGGAGCAAGTTCAAGCCATCATAGCTCAGGAAACTGAAGGGTTAGACAAGCCCACTACAAAGTAAGAAAATGTGGTAGAGAAAGGTAAGGTGGAGGTAAGCAAAGAAATGCCAAAACCAGTAATCAAAGAGTACTAACCTCGCATACTTTATCCCGAAGCAATGAAGAGAGACGACACAGAAGAACAGTTTGGTAAGTTTCTTAAACTTTTAAAGAAATTACATATCAACTTACCTCTTCTCGAAGCTCTTTCACAGATTCCAGATTCGAGGAAATTTTTAAAACAACTCTTGACGAACAAGCGTAAATTAGACGAAGAACCACATGTGTAATTAAACGCAGTATGCTCGGCAATGTTACAAAATAGACTACCATGGAAGCTAAAAGATCCAGAGAGTTTTACAATTCCATGTTTAATTGGTAGACTAACTGTTGATAATGCATTAGCTGATTTAGGGGCAAGTATAAATGTTATGCCTTATAAAATGTTTAAACAACTAGGTCTAGGGAAACCCAAACAAACTAGGATGAGCATTCAATTAGTGAGAAAACTGTGAGAATTCCTAGGGGTATTATCGAAGACGTTCTTGTAAAAATTGATAAATTCGTTTTCCTAGTAGATTTTGTTGTCTTAGACGTGGATGAGGATAATTCGATTCCCTTAATTTTAGGAAGACCCTTTTTAGCAACTGCTAGGACTAAAATTGATGTTAGTACAGGAAAACTTATACTTCAGGTAGGTGACGAATCGATCAGTTTATAAGCTCTCGACTCGGCCAGGACAATAATTGATGAAAGTGAGAAGGTAAAAACAGTTGATAACCAGGTTGTCCATCTTTCACCAGAGGAAACACCATAAGGTCACAAACCTGAGCCGAAGCATGGCCCCCATATCAACACAGAAAGATCACACAAAGAACGAAGCCTTAAGATTGACAAATTAGAAAAGTGGACGATGCACTTTAAAGAGGAGCCAGAACCACACGAAGAAAAACCGAAAGATCCTCCAGAAAAGCTCATAGGAACATCAAATCACATCAAAAGAGGAGACCAGGTACTAATAGATAAGGCATATCGTCGCGTCATCACACCAGACCTGGACACGAACGAAGAAATTCCTCTTGAGGTACGGAATAATTCCCCATATGGAACAGTCGAAGTAAGCAATCCCATCTTTGACATTTTTAAGGTAAATGCTTCTCGACTTAAACTTTATAGTGAGAATAGCACTGATAACATGAGGAAAGATATTCAAACTTTTAAACCACCATGAACACACAAATAAGAAAGTAAGTCTAGCTTAAGACTATAAACGAGCGCTTCTCGGGAGGCAACCCGAGTACTAACCCCATTAACTTCTACATTTTATTTATCTTATCTATTATATTTTATTCTTTCTTTTTATCACCTAACTTTAAACTAACCAAGGGTGCAGATTTCCAGGCCACACGGCCTTACACACGGCCGTGGCCGTGGACGTGTGTCCCTCAAGAATCTTTGTACCAGCATGGCAGAGGCAGTACAAATCAGACTCAACTAATTCTTGAAGTTCATGGACCCAACCACTCCCCCACGGGCACCGACAAAGTGGCACGGTCGTGCCTTACGACCGTATGAAGATACTGACTTGCCAACCACGGCCAGAACACGACCGTGCTTTCCAACTGTACGAACATACTGACTTGTCACCAACGGGCGTGAGTAGTCGAAAAACGAGCATGGATAGCCAACACGCCTAGACACATGGCCGTGCGAGGCGGCCGTGTGAATCAACACGCCCTCAGACCACGGGCATGGGGGAATGTCAGAATTGATCCTCTATTTAAACCCACCACCCCTTCCTCCCTCTTCTCAACCATTTTCTTCCCTTTTCTCTCAAAATTTCTCCCCTCTCCATAAAAAGTCTCCAAACCCTTAAGCTACACATAGCCATGTCGAAGAAGCGGAAGAAGGCAAGGATAGTCTCCTCAAGGGAGACCTCTATACATAAGTTCATGCCAGTCGCTTCATCCAATCAACAAGCCAAGGGTCTTTGAGGCCATTTAGTTTCTATTTCTCTTTTCTCTTTTGCTTCAATTTCCTTCCCTTTGACAATCTTATGCTTAATTTAGTTTAACTTATTTTACTTTCTTAGTGTCAGGTTCAAAAGGCTGCTAGGGAATCACACCGGAACCATGACCACCAACTCAAAGCAGCCTTAGAGGTCACACCCACCTCGTGAACCATCCATCAATAAGGACTCTTCGGTCCATTTTTCTTTTCCTTCTTAGTCTCTTTTTATTTATTTTTTATTTTTAATTATATATTTATATTATTTTAATTGTGTCTTAATAACTCCTAGCTAATTCTTCACGAGCTCCCCAATTTCTTCCTCTAGCGCAGAGCTCGTAAGTAACCGCCACAATAAAAGATGGCATTTTTCACGAATTTTCCACATCCTCCGAGGAAATCATCCATAATTCAGGGAGTGTCACTTTTCCCTTTCCCTTTTGATTTTATATTAACTGTCATTATCTATCTTTGTACATTGAGGGCAATGTACACCTTAAGTGTGGGGGGTAAAAGTGCCTAATTTTCTGCATTATTCTCAATCCCTGAGGATAAAAGTGCCTAACTTTCTTCATTATTCTCAAATCCCTGAATTTAATCTTGTTCTTAAGTAATTTCCTCATATTACTAATTAGGATGAAATTTTTGATGATTTATGATTTCTATTGGCATGTTTTTGAGTAAGTCATAGCTAATTGTGCATTGATAATTAAACTTAAAGCATACTAGAGAATCAAGCATGATAAGTCTGATTTTTCAAAATTAAAATTTTTTAGGTTGTCTACCTGAATCTGAATGCTATCTTGAAATTTGAAATTTACAAGGTTGATATCAAAACACCCATAATTTTGGTGAGATTTTGAGCCTTATAGAGCATATATTCTTTTTCTTGCTCACTTTATTGATTATGAGTGTGTCAAAATTAAACTGTTATTCTAGAACTTGCCTTGATTATACATGTTGAGACCACATCCATGATTTGATATACAGAGATGACAAAGGCACCTAGGAATTTAACCCACTTACTTCATAAAAAGCCTACCTTCATAAATTAACCCCTAGTGAACCCTGTTGATCCTAACAACCCTTCTTTTTGACTCACCCGCTAATATTAACCCAAAACCCCTTTGTATTTGTTATCATCGTTCCTTTTTGACTACCCTTATGTCGAGATTTGATTTGATTAGTTGCCTAATTATATTATTTCAGTAGTAGAATTCATCTTTTATTAATATTTGACTTGTTCTTAAAAATATAAATAAAATAAAATAAAATCAAAGTAAGTTCAGTATTAGTATTATAAAATGAGCCTATACAGTTGAAGTCTATTTATCAGAAGAAAAGCTCATGTTATTAGGATTATTACTTTTCAGTTAATGTAATTATCGTCTCAGTATTTTTAGATAGGTAACTTGTCAATTTGATCATGATTCTAACCTTTTAATTCAGCCTTTATCCACACCTTTATCCCTAGCCCCATTACAACCCTGTTAAAGACCTTTTGATCTGTTTATCATCTCATTTCACAGTGGTGGAGATTTGATTTTCAGGCAAGCCTATGGGATTAACTTTTCAGGTTCGACTCATGAGTGCTCTTTTCCTGAACCTTAAACACTTTGAGTGATTTGAGTGAATCTTTAGTAAGGATGTCAATCCTTGTCAGTTTTGAATTAAAGGTAATTATTTAGATAAGGGGAGACACCTACATTTTGTGATACAAATGAATGACTTATATTGTTTGAATCTTTAAGACTCTTTGAGTTAAATTATCCATGTATAAATTATCTACGAATTATGATGAGACATTGTCAGTAGGAATTATGAATTATGAATTACGAAAAGTTCGTTTTAAATGTAAATTGAGAATTTTGCTTGAGGACAAGCAAAAGCTTAAGTTTGGGGGTATTTGATAAACCGTAAAAGTAACATATTTTAAACCCACATTTAGTATGCTTTTGGATGATTTATCCCTTGATTTTTGTAAAAAGGTGCTCTTAATCCTTTATTTTCATGTTTTATACCTAGGAAGGCACCCAAAGATGAAAAGAACAAAAAACGGGCCTAAACGAACCAAATTAGGCCAAAGAGGAAATCGACATGGCCTGAACTTAAGCCCACACGGCTGTGCCACGTCAATCTACTAGAACACGGCCTGACCCCAATTTGCACGGCCGTGCCTCATTAAAGAAGTCCAAGCACGGCCTGGCCACGATCCACACGGGCGTGTGCCATGGCCGTGTCCCTGTCCCAGGAAAGAGAAATTTCATTAAGATTTGGATACTTAGGGGTGAAGAAACATATTTCGAAAGCCTATAAATCCCTAAGTGCTACCAGAAAATGGGGCGGTGAGCTAGGCCAAGTAGCCAAGCTGAAAAGGTCAGATTTGTTGGAAATCACTCGAAGATAGCCAGTTGATCCATCTCAAGAAGCCGAAATTCTACTCAGGACGGCAGATCTCTCCTTCAATTCCTTCAGGGGGTTTTAGGGATTTCTTATGTTTTGTTTTATCTTTTCTTCTGATATGTTTACTTTTATAGTTATGAACTAAATCCTCCAGATACCTGAAGGGGATGAAACCTATGATGAATCTTCTTATCGTTTGCTGAACTATATGATAAATATTTGACTTGTTCTTAATTATGTTTGCTTAATTCTTGTTTTGATATTTCGCGGATATTGATTCAAGATTGTTGTGCTTAGGTGGTGGAGCAAAAGTCCCTGCCCATTCATAGATCTAGCATATTACAGCGGAGTTGTTCGCGCGCCTAGAGATTGGGTGACGAAACTTAGCCGGATTAGGGTGAAACCTAATATGGGAATCAATAGATCGAGTTAATGCGATTTTAGAGGTTTTAATTAGAAAGAGATTTCAAATAATCATGTAACACCCCAAACCCGGTCAACACACTACGACCGAATTCGGCATGTCACAGGGTAAAAAGACTTTGAAGAAAACAAGTTGCTGGATTAAATTTTGGAGAAACACTGTAGAGAATACTTCATCATTTTGAGTTTGGAAGAAAACTCATTTTGTGAAAATCGTTTGTCGTTTCTTTGTTTTGGTAAGGCGTTTGGTTTTATGGAAACCCGAGTGAGTTTTAAAATAATAAAATTGAAACCATTTGTATTTGAACTTGAAGAAAAACTTAGTTTAGAAAACAATTGAGTTAACTTGTCGTTATCACTAATTTGTTATTACCCGATGGTAAAGTTTGAAAATCCCGGTTTAAAAAGAAATCGTAGATTCCACAGATCATTTAGGCATGCAACGTTAATTAGCTTAAACAAAATATGATAAAACATAAAAAGTAGATAAAAACCCAAAATACTAAACTTAGCGGCCTTATTACAAATCCAAAACCAAATTTAAAGAAAATATGAACCGAAATAGAAGTTTAAAACAAAACCCAAAAGTATCATACATGGCCACCTCGAGTCTTCCCCGGCTCCACATCCGCGATCTATGCCTCATCTGCAAAATGTAAGGGAAGGGGTGAGTCACTGAGACTCAGTGTATAAATCTCCATGTCGATAATAACAAGCACTTACACAATTCATAAGTAAATATGCAAATCATGCAAACCCAACCTAACCATCCGAACTCTTGTGTCTACCCCGTGTGGTCAAAACCACTGGTGGTCAAAACCACTGGTGACCGTAATCACAAATAATATAAGTGTGGTCAAAACTACTGGTGACTGTAGTTACAAATCATATGGTGGGGCCAACCTACCGTGTGGTCAAAACCACTGGTGACAATCACGTAATCAACATGTAGGGCCATCCCACTGTGGTACCAAACCACTGGGACGAGTCACAGTAATCCATGTGTGGTCAAAACCACTGGTGACCGTAGCCACAAATAATATTCGTGTGGTGAAAACCACTGGTGGTCAAAACCACTGAGACATAGTCACAAATAATATGAGAAGCGGGGCCAACCCACTATGTGGTCAAAACCACTGGTGACAGTCTAATCATCCTTCCCCCTCCTCTCATCATACTCATCATCATGAACACATTTTCCCGTGGCATATTAACATGTTTATAATGCAAATATCACATAGTATAGCATAATACAGTGGTATAACAACATATATCGATAGCCATACAACAGGGGACTTACCAGGAGTCCAGGCTCATACCCACATAGGTAACACACACAGATTTCAAAAGCTATTTCGGCTTTTAACAGTAAACATAATTAGCACATTAACATATGGAGTGTGTAAGTGTTACACACCTGGCTACTTGCGAATATAGCGAATCCCGAAAACTAAGATCTACCCACGAGTCGAAAAAATCCCAGAAATCAAATCACTTATCTTCACCCTTCTTATATTCGGCCAACACCATATCATTAAACAAGAACCATTTCGCTTAACCAAGAAATCCCGAAGGATATAACGCACAGAAATAACCACCCTTACCTAGATCGACAACATCCGAGCCTTTAGGCTTAGATCACACGCTAACCAAATCCAGGAGATCAACGGAATGCGGCTACACTTCCTCCTACATTCGGCTAAACACATCACCATAGATCCAATAGACATTCGGTATTAACATAAATCCCAAAAGAAAATAACTAGAACCAAAAGAGATCGTCTCCCTTACCTTAGACTAACAGATTTGGCCACCAACCGCCAAGGTCCGGCACACCCTAGAGATGTTTAGGGATTTCAGCTACTTCACAAAATAGAAGATTTCGGTCTACAAAGAATGGAGAAATGAAAAGAGAAAATGGCAAGTGAGATTTTGGTACTAGCTGAATCGGTTGAAGAAAAGAAGAAGAAACAATACTCACCAGTAAGATTTGGCTATGGATCCAAAAGAGAAGAAAAGAAGAAATCGTAAGGGGGAGAGGGATGATGGTTTCGAATAGAAGAAGAAAAGAAGGTCTATGTATTTTGGCACAATGAGATTGAAAGAAAGGGAAGAAATCAAATGGGGAAAAGAATGTTGATTTCGACTTTTGAGCAAAATAGATAGAAAAGAGAGTAGAGGGAATTCAACTTTTACCTTAGAAAGAAGTGAAATGCACAAGATGCTATAGAGTTTCGGTTTAACACAAGATAGGAGAAGAGTTCGACTATGACTTGCACAAAGAAAAAAAATGAAGGAAAGAGTTCTAAAAGCACTCCCGTAGCTAGCCGATTATAGCCACTCCCCAAGGCACATTCGACCAACACCTAAAGCACCCAAAACCGAATGTTTCCCTTGCCCAAAACACCTTCCAAATTTCGGCTACACACCCCCTTCTCAATCCCTTTGTTTTCTCCTTGAAATCATCTCTTCCACTCATTCAAATCCATTTGAATGAGTCAAATTCCTTAATTTCCTCCTCTCCACACATTTTGAATTTGTGGACTCAATCCACATCCATCCAATAGAGTCCTTCCTGAGTCCATCTCCTCCGTGCTCCTGGCGTCAAAAATAAATGCACAAGGAGAGATTTCTGCAGCTCGAACCCAACATCTGCTTATTTGTGTCATAAAACTCCAACAATTCTTCTTATCACCTAACTCCCTTAGCTACCCCTTCCAAGTACCCAAAACGAAAATTTTTGCCATGACCCAGGCCTAACCCGAGCTCATGCGTGGACCCTAAAACACCCTAAACTAGCACAAGAAACATATTATCACATGCAACACACAGAAATGCCGAAACCCCGATTTAAGGATGTTACAGTTCTACCCCTTTAAAATAATTTCGGCCTCAAAATTACCTGGTCAAAAGAGTTGAGGGTATTGTTGTCGCATCACATTCTCTGGTTCCCACGTGGTCTCGACCGTACCATGGTTCTGCCATAATACTTTCACCAAAGGAACTAACTTCTTACGTAGAACATTGACATCCCGATCCAAAATCCGTACTGGTTTCTCCTCGAAAGACAAATCTGAGCTCACCTCTATTTCCTCAACTGGCACAACATGCGACGGATTTGATCGATAGCATCTAAGCATTGAAACATGAAACACGTCGTGAATCTGACTTAATTCTGCTAGCAACTCGAGCTGATAAGCTACTGGTCCCACTCGCTTCAACACCATATACGGCCCGATAAACCTAGGGCTTAGCTTCCCCTTCTGACCAAATCGCAATATTTTCTTCCACGGTGATGCCTTCAGAAAGACCTTGTCACCCACTGCATACTCTATATCCCTACGCTTGAGATCGGTGGAAGACTTCTGCCTATCCGATGCTTCCTTCAGACGAGCCCGAATCACCTTAACCTTATCCTCTGTTTCAGCAACCAACTCCGGACCCAACATCTGCCGTTCACCCAGTTCTGTCCAACACGTAGGGGTACGACATTTCCGTCCATATAATGCCTCATATGATGCCATCTGGATACTCGCTTGATAACTGTTGTTATACGCGTACTCTGCCAATGGTAGATACTCCTCCCAACTACTGCTAAACTCCAGAACACAACCCCTTAACATATCTTCTAGAATCTGGATTACCCTTTCTGACTGTCCATCAGACTGCAGATGAAAAGCCGTGCTGAAGTCCAACCTCATACCTAATGCTTGATGCAATGCTTTCTAGAACCTTGACGTGAATCTGGGATCCCTATCTGAGATAATCGACACTGGCACCCCATGTAATCGCACTATCTCCGCTACATACAACTTAGCCAACCTTTGGAGTGAGTAATCAACCCGAACTGTATGAAATGGGCCGACTTTGTCAGACTATCCACAATAACCCAGACTGAATCCTTTTTGCTAGGCGTAAGGGGTAGCCCACTGACGAAATCCATCGTAATCATTTCCCACTTCCACTACAGAATCTTTACTGGCTGCAACAGACCCGACGGTATTTGATGTTCAATTTTGACTTGTTGGCATGTATAGCACTTACTCACAAATTCAGTTACTTCCCGCTTTAGACCCGGCCACCAGAACTGTTCCCGTAAATCTTGATACATCTTGCTACCTCTAGGATGCATAGCATATGGGCTGCTATGAGCTTCCTGAAGAATTCGCTGTCTTAACTCTACATCCCTCAGCATACACAGTTTCCCTTGAAAACACAGCACTCCATCACTGCCCAAACTATAACCTTCCAATTCACTATTTTGCACTTGCAACCTCTGAGCACTCAGAACCACATCCACTAACTGCCTCTCCTTAACCTGATCTACCCAAGTCGGCTTTACTTGCAGTTTTGCCAATAGACTCCCGTCGCCATACAGACTAAGCTAAGCAAACATCACTCTCAGGTCTGCTACCACCTTGCGGCTCAACGCGTCAGCCACTAAGTTAGCCTTACCCGGATGGTATTCAATCGAGCAGTCGTAGTCCTTTAATAACTCGATCCACCTTCGCTGCCTCAAATTCAAGTCCTTTTGAGTCAAGAGGTACTTCTGACTCTTGTGATCCGTGTAGACTATTGACTTTTCCCCATAAAAGTAATGCCTCCAAATTTTCAGGGCGAAAACCACTGCAGCCAATTCCAGATCATGTGTCGGGTAATTACCTTCATGAGGTCTCAACTGTCGAGACGCATACGCCACCACTTTCCCCTGTTACATCAGCACACACCCTAAACTAGTATGCGATGCATCACAATAAATCGTAAATTCCTTCCCTGCTTCAGGCTGAATCAAAACCGGAGCTTCTGTCAGAATTCTCTTTAATTTGTCGAAACTTTCCAGCTGTTTGTCAGACCATACAAACGGAACTCCTTTCCTCAACAACTTGGTCAACGGCGCCGCAATCAAAGAAAACCCTTCCACGAATCTTCAGTAATATCCTGCCAAACCCAAAAAACTCCGAATCTCTGCTACCGACTTAGGTGGTTTCCAGTCCAACACTGCCTCAATCTTTCGAGGATCCACCCTAATCCCCTTAGCTGACACTTACTAAACTTGGCGAACAGCTGCTTCTTCCTCAGAATCTGTAGAACCACCCGTAGATGCGCATCATGCTCCTCCTTAGATTTCGAGTACACTAATATGTTGTCTATAAATACCATGATGAACCGATCCAAATACGGCTGAAACACCTGATTTATCATGTCTATGAACGCTGCCGGCGCATTAGTCAACCCGAACAGCATTACCAAAAAAGTCGTAGTGCCCATAACGAGTGCGAAACGCCGTCTTATGGATATCAGCCTCCTTCACTTTGAGTTGATGATACCCCGACCTAAGATCTATCTTAGAGAAAACCAATGCACCCTTAAGTTGATCAAACAAGTCGTCTATCCTAGGCAACGGATACTTGTTCTTGATCGTCAACTTATTCAGTTAGCGGTAGTCTATACACATCCGCATTGTCCCATCTTTCTTCTTAACAAACAGCACAGGCGCTCCTCAAGGTGATACACTCGGCCGGATGAAACCCCTGTCCAACAATTCCTAAATCTGTGCCTTTAGTTCCACCAATTCCTTGGCGCCATCCTATATGGGGCAATAGACACTAGCACAATTTCGGGTAACAAATCCGTAGCTCATCTCACAATCCATCCTCAAATCTGACACAGCGCTCATGTTCCGTGCCCACAATACCCCGTGCATACCGACTTAACCAAAGAAATTCTGCCTTGTATTCTGATACTGACATATTTCCCTGAACCAAATTCAGGAACGCCTTACGCTGCGCATCGATGCAACTAGCCCCAGCATATTTTCTCTAATAGGCTGCCCTAAAGAAATCCTAAGTGATGTCGTCGGCCATTACTCCATCCCTAACCGTGAGCCACCACTGATATGACTCATCTCGGAGAAGAGATACTATACCCTTCAGCTTCTCCTCAGCCGTAAAATCCAGGTTGTCCATGATACGTTCTGTCACCTCCAGCCAATACTCCGCCGTATTAGGAGCCACACCAGATACACCTATGAATACCTCCACACCACCAGCCCGGAGCCGTTCGGACATAGATTTTTGAGCTCCCATTCCGACGCCTGCACTCGCGACTCTCTCCAGAACCTGCAGCATCGCCTGTGACACTGCGTCATCACCACCCGTCTGATCATGAAATTCCGCGCCCACAGCTGGCGGCAGTGGTACCTCGTTTTCTGACCCATGTCCAGACCATCGGTTCTGACACTGTTATCCTACCCCTACCTCATCCACGTGTATTACGCCCATATCCTCGTGCACTCATGACTATCGATACGAACTGATCTGATTTAAAAGTTTTATGCATTAGACTTCTTCCACAGTTATTAAGGCACAGTCTTATGAATAGTTTAATACGGGGATTGTTTTCGCAAGTTCACACCATCCTACGGTTCAAGTTCTCTAAAGTATTCCCCTACTACTATTAGTCATAGCATCATCATTACAATCATATAGACAATAATTAGGGGTACTTACCTGGGTAGATCGGTGCCGGAGACTCGGTGCCATGCTTTCCCAATCATACCTTTCCCATTAAAACCTTTCATAACCCATTTTAAAATCATTTTGGGCCTTGGGCCCACAGCCGAGCTTTTGAACTTGGCTCTAATACCAAAATTGTAACACCCCAAACTCGAGTAACACACTACGACCGAATTCGGTATGTCACAGGGTAAAAAGACTTTGAAGAAAACAAATTGCCTGTTTAAAATTTGGAGAAACACTGTAGAGAATACTTCATCATTTTGAGTTTGGAAGAAAACTTATTTTGTGAAAATCGTTTGTCGTTTCTTTGTTTTGTAAGGCGTTTGGTTTTATGGAAACCCGAGTGAGTTTTAAAATAATAAAGTTGAAACCATTTGTATTTGAACTTGAAGAAAAACTTAGTTTAGAAAACAATTGAGTTAACTTGTTGTTATCACTAATTTGTTATTACCCGATGGTAAAGTTTGAAAATCCCGGTTTAAAAAGAAATCGTAGATTCCACAGATCATTTAGGCATGCAACGTTAATTAGCTTAAACTAAATATGATAAAACATAAAATCAGATAAAAACCTAAAATACTAAACTTAGCGGCCTTATTACAAATCCAAAACCAAATTTAAAGAAAATATGAACTGAAATAGAAGTTTAAAACAAAACCCAAAAGCATCATGCATGGCCACCTCGAGTCCTCCCCGGCTCTACATCCGCGATCTATACCTCATCTGCAAAATGTAAGGGAAGGGGTGAGTCACCGAAACTCAGTGTATAAATCCCCATCCCGATAATAACAAGCACTTACACAATTCATAAGTAAATATGCAAATCATGCAAACCCAACCTAACCATCCGAACTCTTGTGTCTACCCTGTGTGGTCAAAACCACTGGTGGTCAAAACCACTGGTGACCGTAGTCACAAATAATATAAGTGTGGTCAAAACCACTGGTGACCGTAGTCACAAATCATATGGTGGGGCCAACCCACTGTGTGGTCAAAACCACTGGTGACAGTCCCGTAATCAACATGTGGGGCCAACCCACTGTGGTACCAAACCACTGGGACGAGCCACAATAATCCATGTGTGGTCAAAACCACTAGTGACTGTAGCCACAAATAAAATCCGTGTGGTCAAAACCACTGGTGGTCAAAACCACTGAGACTTAGTCACAAATAATATGAAAAGCGGGGACAACCCACTGTGTGGTCAAAACCACTGGTGACAGTCTAATCATCCTTCCCCCTCCTCTCATCATACCCATCATCATGAACACATTTTCCCTAGCATATTAACATGTTTATAATGCAAATATCACATAGTATAGCATAATACAGTGGTATAACAATATATATCGATAGCCACAGAACAGGGGACTTTCCCGAAGTCCACGCTCATACCCACATAGGTAACACACTGATTTCAAAAGCTATTTCGGCTTTTAACAGTAAACATAATTAGCACATTAACATATGGAGTGTGTAAGTGTTACACACCTGGCTACTTGCGAATCTAGCGAATCCCGAAAACTAAGATCTATCCACGAGTCGAAAGAATCACGGAAATCAAATCGCTGATCTTCACCCTTCCTATATTCGGCCAACACCATATCATTAAACAAGAACCATTCGGCTTAACCAAGAAATCCCAAAGGATATAATGCACAGAAATAACCACCCTTACCTAGTTCGACAACACCCGAGCCTTTAGGCTTAGATCACACGCCACCCAAATCCCGGAGATCAACGGAATACGGCTACACTCCCTCCTACATTCGGCCAAACACATCACCATAGATCCAATAGCCATTCAGCATTAACATAAAACCCAAAAGAAAATAACCTGAACCAAAAGAGATCGTCTCCCTTACCTTAGACTGACAGATTCGGCCACCAACCACCAAGGTTCGGCACACCCTAGAGATGTTTAGGGATTTCGGCTACTTCACAAAATAGAAGATTTCGATCTACAAAGAATGGAGAAATGAAAAGAGAAAATGGCAAGTGAGATTTTGGCACTAGCTGAATCGGTTGAAGAAAAGAAGAAGAAACAATACTCACCAGGAAGATTCGACTATGGATCCAAAAGAGAAGAAAAGGAAGAAATCGAATGGGGAAAAGAATGTTGATTTCGACTTTTGAGCAAAATAGAGAGAAAAGAGAGTTGAGGGAATTCAGCTTTTACCTTTGAAGGAAGTGAAATGCACAAGATGCTATAGAGTTTCAGTTTAACACAAGATAGGAGAAGAGTTCGACTATGACTTGCACAAAGAAAAAAAAATGAAAGAAAGAGTTCTAAAAGTACTCCCCTAGCTAGCCGATTATAGCCACTCCCTAAGGCAAATTCGGCCACTATCTAAAGCACCCAAAACCGAATGTTTCCCTTGCCCACAACACCTTCTAAATTTCGGCTACACACCCCCTTCTCAATCCCTTTGTTTTCACCTTGAAATCCTCTTTTCCATTCATTCAAATCCATTTGAATGAGTCAAATTCCTTAATTTCCTCCTCTCCGCACATTTTGAATTTGTTGACTCAATCCACATCCATCTAACAGAGTCCTTCCTGAGTCCATATCCTCCTTGCTCCTAGCGTCAAAAATAAATGCACAAGGAGAGATTTCTGCAGCTTGAACCAAGGCCCTCTTAGCTCCCTGTGGCGTCACCTTCCCAAGCCTCAGTAGCGCCTCCCTTGCCACTTTTTCACTGCCTTATTTGTGTCATAAAACTCCAACAATTCCTCTTATCACCTAACTCCCTTAGCTCCCCTTTCCAAGTACCCAAAATGAAAATTTTTGCCATGACCCAGGCCTAACCCAAGCTCATGCGTAGACTCCAAAACACCCTAAACTAGCACAAGAAACATATTATCACATGCAACACACAAAAATGCCTAGACCTCGATTTAAGGATGTTACAAATCAACCTAGGGTTAGTCGTTATTCGCTTCGAGAGAGGGCCTAATGTACATTGGGGAATCCCACAGGTCAAGTTAAATGAATAAATCGTCTCGTTCAGAGTTAGATAACAAGCGAAGTCTAGGTGGATTCTTCCTAAGGGTATCGTCTTAATTAATTGGTTTTTGTTCCAAGTTATTTTTCCCCAAATTCATTCTTTTTGTCTTTATGTCTTAGTTTAGTTTATAGTTAAATTTAGATTAGATAAATATTCACTTAATTCTTAGGCTAAATAATAGATAGAGAGTTAGTATTAGTACTTTTGGTTTCTTTGGGATTCGATATTCCTGTCCTGCCTAAACTGTACTACTGTTCGATAGGTGCACTTGCCTTAAAATCGTTGTCAGAGTTAGTTTCTAGGTTCGATCATTTTCATTATAAATTTAAGACTCTGATTTCGACAATCAATAGTATACTGCATGTGTTGGTTGCAACTAGTGGCACATTTAAATGTTGTTCTTGGATTAGACATGTGTTGCTTTATTGTAGTAGAGTATGAATAGCCTTAATGTATGTTCCTAGATTTTCTTTATAGTAGTTGTGGATAAGGAAATCATTGATGTTAATTCTAAGAAGAAAGACCTAGAGTTTTGATTATATGAATGTGAGCCATCAAGATTTTAAGTGAAAGCTTTACGAGAATTCTTGCATGAGGGAAACAGTTCTTGAAATCTTGCACTGAAGAGGAAATTTCAAAGAAACATTTTCTTTCTAAGGTTCTTTAATAGTTGAGATTGAATCAAGTAATAATTAAGGCTCAAGATCAATATCTTTAATACACAAAATCTTTAAATATTTTCCTCCAAAAATAAGAAAAGTAAATTCAATAAATTTTATCCCTCAAAAAAACAAAAATGATTGAATCTAGAATTGCTCTAAGTAAAATTACATAAAGATAGTGTGTAACACCTCTAACCTGAGACCGTCGCCGGAACAGGGTTAAGAGGCATTACCAATCAAATGGAACCTTTAACATCCAGAAATATCAAAACAAAGTCAATCATTACTATTCATATTTATTTACAAACATAGTGTCCCTTAAATGAGTCATCAAGACCCTAAGCATGCTTATAAACTGAGTCAAGACTAAACCGAAACACATACAAAATTTCATGAAATTTGAAACTTTTCGAAAATACAGGGTAGACAGGCCCGTGGGAGGAGACCGTGTTCCCTCCACGGCTTCTAGACACCCCCGTGTGTCCTTTCGTGTCTATATACTAACTATACCAACACGGTCATTAGGCACGCCCGTGTTCCTTGGCCGTGAACTTTTAGGTCATATACTTACTTCCCCTCCACTGCCACCAAGCACACCCGTGTCGAGGCCGTGTATTTCTATGTTAGCTACAGACTTGCACACCACGGCCAGATGACATGCCTGTGTCGAGGCCATGTGATTTTAGGCTGCATCCTGTCAATTTACCCAAGGTCTAAGGTATGCCCGTGTGCCACAACCGTGTGACATTATAGGCTATTTACAGGGCCAAAATGCCAACCAAATGGTTCAAACCTATAAGCCTCATTTTCCAACACTTATCAATCATATATGGCAACCAAAAACATACCAAATAGCCATTCAAATCATACATTCAATACCAATTCCAACCATGTCAATATCAAAGACTAAAATAAAACTCATATCATCACAAGCATATTACTTTAAATACCAAACATCATTTCTTCTCAATACCACTGATTCATATTAGCATTTTATCAACACCAAGTTACCATTTATAAGTCAACCCCTCAAACAACAAACCATGCCAAAAGATGCATTACATATATATATACCAAGTCATTCATGCTAACACTAGCACATATCTAGCCACATCTCATGGCTACTACAAGTCTCAAACATGATTCAAATGACTAGCCTATACATGCCATATCTTAACTATATATACATCTTTCCAAAATACCCCAAAATAGATTACCGATAGTGTGACTGAGAAATTGACGATCCCCTGATCCGAGCTAGCTTTATTGACACTGCAAAGTAGAGGAACAAATCACACAGTAAGCTTATAAAGCTTAGTAAGTTTGAAATAAAATACAACTATATCATCAAATCAAACCAATTCATATACTAATCATCACATAGATCATTCTTCTTGTACTTATACCATACTATCAATAGCTAAAACACTCATTCGCCAGTCCATAACATCATCTATAAACTCATCAACCACAAAGGTTCGATACATACCTCGGCAAACACATAGTTATTCAATCTCCAAGCTATTCAATGCTCAATTATACTTGTTGATCATCATTTGATATTCATTCAGCTTAATCGTACACTCAGTGCTTAATACACGGTCGATCCATATTAGTCATCGCACATTTATTGCCCAAATCTCTCAACCGACTTGTCTCGATAACGCACACTCAGTGCCAAATCAATAAATCGAAGCTTTTATAACATCGCACACACAGTGCTATTCACTCCTGTTTTGATTTTAATATCGCACACTTAGTGCCCTTAACATAAACTTGCACATAGCATCTCAATTTCATACATATATACACATTCATTTCATAATACAAAATCATATGTTAACAACATGTTTTATATCCGAACTTACCTCGAATGTTGACTATCAATACGGTCGATTAATCGAGCACTTTATCTTTGCCTCGATCTCGATCCGAACCTCTTCTCTCTTGGTCTATACACATTTAAAAATCAATCCATTCAATCACCATTTCATTCAATTTAGTCCACACACACAATTAGGGCATTTTTAATAATAGCCCTAATATTTTCACATTTCGACACTTTAGTCCCTATTTCACAAAATCATCAAATACACCAAATTTCAATATACATGTGCTTTGACGGATTCTTCTTATACCTATACAAATCCACACATTTCATTTTTTTCACATTTTAACCCTTCAATTTTCTATTTTCACAATTTAGCCCTAATTAGCTAAATTCACCAAAATTCAAAAAGCAACACATATTAATCCAACACCAAGTGCTCATATTTTACTACCAACTAGCACATAGCTCATATGTTCATCAATGGCTCATCACAAAACATCATCAATTCTTGAAATTACAACAGGGGTTAGCTAGAGCAAAAAGCAACGATTATAAAAACATAGAAATTATCAAAAACTGACTCAAAATCATACCTTAATCAAACCAAATTCTAGCCGAAATTTTCAAAGCTTTTCTTCCTTCTTTTCTTTTTGTATTTCGGGACTAACAAAGATGATAACATTAGTCTTTTCTTTCATTTGTTTCATTAATAGTATCATATTAAACCTTTTACCATTTTATCCATCCATTAAACATATAAGACAAATTTTATACTAAGGTTATTTAGTCATTCAATCAACCATTATCTCATAAATGGCTTATTTGCCATATAAGGCCTCCACAATATAAAGATATCGACACTTTGATATTTATAAATCAGCACACAGCTTTTACTCTATACGTAATTTAATCCTCTCTCTTAATTCGACACACAAATGATCAAATTATCACATAGAATTTCCACATAGACTATATCACACATCATTCACACAGAAAATATCATTAATATATTTTTACGACCTCAGATTTGTGCTCTCGAATCGCTGTTCTGACTAGGGTCTAAACCGAGATGTTTCAACTCTCCCCCCATAGGGATTTTCGTCCCCGCAAATCTTACCAGTGAATAGGTGTGGATATTGCTCTCTCATAACGTTTTCAGATTCCCACGTAGCCTCTTCAATCCCGTGTTTGTGCCATAATACTTTCACTAAGGAAATTCTTTTGTTTCTCAACTCTTTAATCTCTCGAGTCAGGATTCGGATCAGTTCTTCACTATACGTCAAGTCTGACTGAATTTGAACCTCAGTAGGAGCAATCACATGAGACGGGTCTAATCTGTACCGTCGAAACATTGACACATGAAACACGTTATGAATCTTTTCTAATTTATATGGCAATCTCAATCTATAAGCAACCGGCCCAACTCGTTCAATGATCTCGTACGGTCCGAAAAACCTTGGACTCAGCTTGCCGTTTCGGCCAAATCGAAGTATTTTCTTCCACGGAGACACTTTCAAAAACACTTTATCACCAAGTTCAAACTCAATATCTTTTCGCTTCAAATCTACATAAGATTTCTAACGATCTAAGGCTGCTCTTAAACTGTCACGAATTATTTTCACTTTCTGTTCAGTCTCTTTTAAAATATCAACCCCGTGAATTTTATTCTCACTCTGCTCAGTCCAATATAATGGAGTTCGGCACTTTCGACCGTAGAGAGCCTCATATGGTGCCATTTTAATACTAGATTGAAAACTGTTCTTATACGCAAACTCAATCAAGGATAAGTGCTTTTCCCACGTATTTTCAAATTCAAGTATGCAACATCTTAGCATGTCTTCAAGAATCTGAATGATTCGCTCTGATTGACCATCCGTTTACGGATGAAAAGCAGTACTAAAATGCAATTTCGTGCCTAAAACATCTTACAATAACTTCCAAAATTGCGAAGTAAACCTCGGATCTCTGTCAGACATTATAGATAACGGCACTCTGTGCAATCTCACAATTTCATCGATATACAATTCAGTTAATTTATCTAAAGAGTAATCGATTCTCACCGGAACGAAATAAGTTGATTTCGTCAATCTGTCCACTATCCCCCAGATTGCATCTTTCTTTCTAAGAGATAAGGGTAATCCCGACACAAAGTCCATCGTGATTCTTTCCCATTTCCATTCAGGAATCATAATCAGTTGTAATAAACCAGATGGAACTTGATGTTCAGCTTTGACTTGCTGACAAACTAAGCATTTCGACACAAAGTCAGAAATATCTCTTTTCATGCCATGCCACCAATAGAACTGTTTTAGATCATTATACATCTTTGTACTCCCGGGATGTACAGTCAAATGACTATTGTGAGCTTGGTCAAAATCTTGAAATCAACCACTCAATTTCTGGAACACAAATCCGATCTCTGAATCTCAAACAATCATCACTATCAACTCAAAATTCCGATACAACATCTGAATCATACTGAATTCTTTTTGCTAACAACTCATTATTATTTTTTTGATCCTTACAGATCTGTTGTAAGAACAAGGGTTTTACTTTCAACTGCTCAAAACTCTGCTGACATTTTTCTTACCACTCAAGTCTAACATCTTTCTGTAACAACTTTGTCAATGGAGCCGCAATCATCGAAAAATCTTTCACAAATCGTCTATAATATCCCACTAGTCCCAGAAAACTACGAATTTCAGACACACTTTTCGGAGGTTTCCATTCCAAAATAGCGGAGATTTTATTCGGATCAACTCTTATCCTGGCAGCTAATATAACATGTCCCAGAAAGCCAACCTTACGCAACCAAAATTCACATTTGCTAAACTCTGCATACAACTGTTTCTCACGTAGAGTTTGTAGCACCATTCTCAAATGTTCAGCATGCTGCGTCTCATCACACGAATAAATCAAAATATCATCAATGAACACCACCATAAAGCGATCCAAATACGGTCTAAATATCTGACTCATCAGATCCATAAACTCTGTAGGAGCATTTGTTAATCCGAAAGGCATCACTAAGAATTCAAAATGTCCATACCTCGTTCTTAAAGCAGTTTTCGGCACATCAAATTCTTTAACTCTCAACTGATAGTAGCCCAATCTCAAATCTAACTTTGAAAACATTGTAGCTCCCTTCAGCTGATCAAACAAATCATCCATACGAGGAAATGGATATTTGTTCTTTATCATCACTTTGTTCAACTATCGTTAATTAATACACATTCTCATAGTTCCGTCTTTCTTTTTCACAAATAACACAGGAGCTCCCCAGGGTGAGAAACTCGTTCGTGCAAATCCTCTGTCAGTCAACTCTTGTAACTGCGACTTTAGCTCTTTCAACTCTATTGGTGCCATTCTATACGGAGCTATGGAAATGGGATTAGTCCTCGGCACTAATTCGATACCAAATTACACTTCTCGGATCGGGGGTAATGCTGGCAGCTCTTCAGGAAACACATCTAGAAACTCACAAACCACAGGCACAAATTCCACTTTCTTTTTCGATACTTTTTATTTATCACATATGCCAAATAAGCTTCACAACCTTTTCTCACATAGTTCATGGCTTTCATCACAGATACAACAGTTGGTAATCCTTTCATATCACTGGATTCGATTCGAACCAGCTCACCGTTCTGACTTCTCAATTCAATACTCATCCTGTTACAATTCACGATGGCATTATGTAGAGTAAGCCAATCCATACCCAAAATTATGTCGGATTTGTCAAACAGAAGTAACGTCAAATTAACCGGAAAACATATATCACGAAACATTAATGGGCAATTCTTGCACACCTTATCCACCAAGACACATTTGCCCAAAGGGTTCGATACTCTAATCACGCATTCAGTAGACTCAATAGGTAGAGTCTTATTCAATACTAAATTCATACACACATAGGAATGAGTTGACCCCAGATCTATCAATGCAATAACATCAATATCAAATAAAGTGAAAGTACCAGTGATGACATCTGGAGATGATGCTTCCTCTCGTACACGTATAGCATAGGCTCGAGCAGGTGCTTTCGCTTCTGATCTCATTGTTGTGTCATTTGTCCATCTCTGACTTTCACTCACATTTTTGGTGCTTCTAAGTGGTCTACCCCTAGCTGTCACATTACTCGGTTTTTCGTTCGGAACATTTTCTTCTTCAACCATCTTTGGGCAATCTCGGATGAAATGATCTCGAGATCCACACTTATAACAAACTCTATTTTTGTACTTGCCCCAGCACTCTCCCACATGTCGTCTTCCACATTGTCTGCACTCAGGTTTGTTACTCTTAACACTGCCAACACTTGGTTCATTCGGAGCTTGAATTCGTGGACCAGTACTCTGTCTCAAATGATCTCTACTTGGATGTTCAAATGAAGAATTAGAATGGTTATTTGCATCTCTGTATCTCTTAGTAGAAGGTTGAGTAAATTTATTCATTGATCTCTTTCGTTCATCAAGAGCTTCTGAGTCAGCTTTCTTCTTTTCCTTACTGAGCTCTTCAGCTTTGCACGCTCTTTCAACGAACACAACAAATTTATTTATATCAAGTATCCCAACCAACAATTTGATGTCTTCATTCAATCCCTCTATGAAATGTTTGAACATAGTAGCTTCGATTGAGACACATTCTCTCACATATTGACTCAATCTTACGAATTCTCGCTCGTATTCAGTAATAGACAACCGGCCCTATTTCAATTCTAAAAACTCTTTACGTTTCTGATCAATAAGCATTGACTGATATACTTCTTTCTGAACTCAGCTTGAAAGAAATCCCAGGTGATTCTCTCTCTCGGAACCACAAATATCAACGTTTTCCACCAGTTGTAAGCTGTGTCTCTCAATAAGGAAACTGCACACTTAATGCGCTCATCAGGGTTCAACGACATCTCATCAAATACTCTAATTGTGTTTCCATGCCAAAACTCGGCTCGTTCAGCATTATCATTGGATGTGGCCCTAAACTCTTCGGCCCCATATTTTAGAATCTTGTCTATAGGAGGCTTATTCAATCTGATCGGATCTACAACTCGATGCACAACAGGTACTTGCGGGGGTGGAGGTTGTGGAGTGGCCGGATTTGTTCGAACAAACTCCGTAAACCACTCGCTCATCATTCGGAAGAAGGTTTGCTTAGCCTCTCCTCCCTCATCACTATCATTCGACCATGAAGTGGTTGGCGCTGTCCTTTGAATGAGAGCAGGCGCATTGCTTTCTACATCGTCAGCAACTGCTCGATCAGGATCCATTACTATATGTAAACAAATTTTCAAATGTCAGATTTAGTCACACTATCGCAATTTTAAATATGGTATGTATAGCTATACTCATACACGTTACGTTAGTCTGGGAATCGACTAAACCATAGCTCTGATACCAATAAAATGTAACACCTCTAACCCGAGACCGTCATTAGAACAGGATTAAGAGGCATTACTAATCAAACGGAACCTTTAACACCCAGAAATTTTAACACAAAGTCAATCATTAACGTTCGCATTTATTTACAAACATAGTGTCCCTTAAATGAGTCATCAAGACCCTAAGCATGCTTATAAACTGAGTCGGGACTAAACTAAAACACATACAAAATTTCATGAAATTTGAAACTTTTTGAAAATACAAGGGAGACACGCCTGTGGAAGGAGATCGTGTTCCTTCCACGGCTTCTAGACACCCCCGTGTGTCCTTTCGTGTCTATATACTAACTATACCAACACGGTCATTAGGCATGCCCATGTTCCTTGGCCGTGTACTTTTAGGTCATATATTGACTTCCCCTCCACGGCCACCAAGCACACCTGTGTCGAGGCCGTGTATTTTTATGTTAGCCACTGACTTGCACACCACGGCCAGATGACACGCTCGTATCGAGGCCGTGTGATTTTAGGCTGCATCCTGTCAATTTACCCACGGTCTAAGGCACGCCTGTGTTACAAATCAGTGTGACATTATAGGCCATTTACAAGGCCAAAATGCCAACCAAATGGTTCAAACCTATAAGCATCATTTACCAACACTTATCAATCATATATGGCAACCAAAAACATACCAAATAGCCATTCAAATCATGCATTCAATACCAATTCCAACCATGTCAATATCAAAGACTAAAACTCATATCATCACAAGCATATTACTTTCAATACCAAACATCATTTCTTCTCAATATCACTGATTCATATTAGCATTTTATCAACACCAAGTTACCATTTATAAGTCAACCTCTCAAACCACAAACCATGCCAAAAGATGTATTACATATATATATATATACACCAAGTCATTCATGCTAAAACTAGCATCTAACCACATCTCATGGCTACTACAAGTCTCAAACATGATTCAAATGACTAGCCTATACATGCCGTATCTTAACTATATATACATCTTTCCAAAATACCGCAAAATAGATTACCGATAGTATAACTGAGAAACTGACGATCCCCTGATCCGAGCTATCTTTATTGACACTGCAAAGTAGAGGAACAAATCACACAGTAAGCTTATAAAGCTTAGTAAGTTCGAAATAAAATACAACTATATCATCAAATCAAACCAATTCATATACTAATCATCACATAACTCATTCTTCTTGTACTTTTACCATACTATCAATAGCTAAAATACTCATTCATCAGTCCATAACATCATCTATAAACTCATCAACCACAAACGTTCGATACATACCTTGGCAAACACATAGTTATTCAATCTCCAAGCTATTCAATGCTCAATTATAATTGTTGATCATCATTTGATATTCATTCAGCTTAATCGCACACTCAGTGCTTAATACACAGCCGATACATATTAGTCATCGCACACTTAATGCCCAAATCTCTCAATCGACTTATCTCGATAACGCACACTCAGTGCCAAATCAATAAACCGAAGCTTTTATAATATCACAGTGCTATTCACTCCTGTTTCGATTTTAATATCACACACTTAGTGCCCTTAGCATCTCAATTTCATACATATATACACATTCATTTCATAATACAAAATCATATGATAACAACATGTATTATATCTGAACTTACCTCGGACGTCGACTATCGATACGGTCGATTAATTGAGCACTTTATCTTTGCCTCGATCTCAATCCGAACCTCTTCTCTCTTGGCCTATTCACATTTAAAAATCAATCCATCCAATCACCATTTCATTCAATTTAGTCCACACACACACAACTAGGGCATTTTTTTTATAATAGCCCTTATATTTTCACATTTTGACACTTTAGTCCCTATTTCACAAAATCATTAAATACACCAAATTTCAATATATATGTGCTTAGCCGAATTCTTCTTATACCTATACAAATCCACACATTTCATTTATTTCACATTTTAACCCTTCAATTTGATATTTTCACAATTTAGCCCTAATTAGCTAAATTCACCAAAATTCAAAAAGTAACACATATTAATCCAACACGAAGTTCTCATATTTTACTACCAACTAGCACATAGCTCATATGTTCATCAATGGCTCATCACAAAACATCATCAATTCTTGAAATTACAACATGGGTTAGCTAGAGCACAAAGCAACGATTATAAAAACGTAGAAATTATCAAAAACCGACTTAAAATCTTACCATAATCAAGCCAAATTCTAGCCGAAATTTTCAAAGCTTTTCTTCCTTCTTTTCTTTTGTATTTCGGCACTAACAAAGATGATAACATTGATCTTTTCTTTCATTTGTTTCATTAATAGTATCATATTAAACCTTTTACCATTTTATCCATCCATTAAACTTATAAGACAAATTTTATACTAAGGTTATTTAATCATTCAATCAACCATTATCTCATAAATGGCTTATTTTCCATATAAGGCCTCCACAATATAAAGACATCAACACTTTGATATTTATAAATCAGCACACAGCTTTTACTCTATACGCGATTTAATCCTCTCTCTTAATTCGACAGACAAATGATCAAATTATCACACAGAATTTCCACACAGACTATATCACATACCATTCACACAGAAAATATCATTAATATATTTTTAGGACCTCAGATTTATGATATCGAACCACTGTTCGGACTAGGGTCTAAACCGGGATGTTACATAGTGAGTTTTGTTTCATGCCTTTTATGCTAAGCTAAACTCAACATACACTCATTTGATTCCTCTATTTAATCATTAAACATCTAATATCTTTGTAAAAAGATCAGCAAATTAACTCTTTGTTGGAACATGGTTCAATCACCTCCATCGACCAGCTCTATAATGAATTGATGCCTAATACTAGTATGCTTTGTCCTTATGTGAAGCATGTGATTTGTAAAGATGTTGATGGCATTATTTTTTTCATAATAGACTTTCAACTAGCGATGCAACTTCAAAGTTTTTGAGCATCTTTCATATCTATAATAGTGACCCACAATAACTTCCTGCAACTATGTTTTCAGCTTTAAACTCTGATAAAGAGATTGATGACTAATTCTTAATAAACCATGACACCAAGTTTGTTCCTAGATATAAATGTTCCCATAAAGTAATCTTTCTTGTCATTTGCATTGCTAGCCCAAACTATATCACTAAACCTCCACTAAAATCATGTTTGTGTCCCTCGAAAGCCAAAGATCAATAGTTTCATTAAGAAATTGAATAACCTTTTAAAAGGTTTCAAATGAGACTCCTTAAGATTATATTAATACCTACCACACACGAGAAAACTACACCATAAGTCTAGTGTACTAGCATTGAGGCGAAGAAGGCTACCAATAATATTGTCGTTTCTTAGGTCAATTGTAACACCTTTTATATTCGAGCATAGTTTATTAGAAACTATTGTCGGTGTTTTCACTAACTTCAATCATTGTAGACCAAATTTGTTGACAAAATTGGAAGAATACTTCTCTTGAGATAGGTAGGTATAATTTTTACATTATTTGATGTGAAATCCTAAAAAATGGACAATTCATTCTCCATGCTCATCTCAAATTCAAATTACATCATCTTCACAAAAACTTATTGGCTTTTTGAGAAGTTAAGCCAAACATGATATAGTTTACATAAATTTGAACTATTTTGATCAATTGTCTATCCTTCTTAATAATCAATTTCCTATCGACATTTCCCCTCATATTGCCTTGCTTGAGTAGGAACTCAGAGAGCATTTCATATCGTTCCATTTGGCCTTACTTCTACCTGTAAAGTGCCTTCATGAATTTGTAAAAATGATTGGTATGTCTAGGATCTTTACATCATTTAGGTTGCTCCATAAATACTATTTCATTAATGAAGCCATTTAGGAGCACGCTCTTTACATTAATATAAAACAACTTAATATCTAAGTAAGTTGCAAATACCAACAACACTTTGATGGGCACTAAATGAGCTGTAAGTGTAAAAACCTTATTAAAATTAACTCCTTTCACCTATGTGTAACCTTGAGCCACAAGTGTAACACCCCAGTTTTCTCTAATTTCAGCTTTTGTAAATTTGTGACATAAATGAGTATCTACTTAAGTGGTTATGGGTTCTGGGAGTGTCTGAGAAGTCTTGGGTTCAAGCCTTGGCTTGGGCAAATTTTGGATTTTTATGAATAAAGCCCTATCTCTGGTTAGTAGGCTTATAAGTAAAAGTCTGTAAGTAATTAACAAAATAGGCCTGCTAGTCTGGTGGCTAAGTAGAGTGTAAAGGTTGTTGGGGGTCTGGAGTTCGAATCCTTGTGTGGACGAGGGAACTATTTTTGCTGCTAGTGTCGTGTAGGAGTTAGTGTTTTAGTTAAATGCTGATACTAGAGTGTTTGAAGGAGAGAATTAAGGAGTATGGGAGGGGGAGTTATCAGTATCTGATCAGTTGAGTCATTTGAAAAAATTCGGCACTCCCTCTTACCCTCTCGAATTTTATTTCTTCTTATTTTCTCCTCATTCAATCTCCCATTGTTCCTGCCGAAACTTTAATTGCTTCTTCCCCTTCCCCTTATTTTCCTTTCATTCCATCTTGCTCCTCGATTTTTTTGTGCGTTATCGGTAAGTGAAGCTGTTGGTGTTCTTTTAGTTTTTGGTTTCTAAAGATTTAAGTTCTGTTGGTTGTGTATAGGGGACGGTAATGTAGTAGTTTCCTCTCTGACGAGTTGATTCGTGTGAGTAGACAGGTGTGATTGCGGTAAGTGTGTGTGTTTGGCTCGATTTTGTTTTGATAAAGTGAGATTTTGTTGCTAATTTCAAGACTTGGGTATACTATTTTAGGTTCTAGAAGGCTAGGGATTGCTTAAATATACCAAGTGTGTACTTGAAAACATAGAAAACGAGGTTTCAGAAAAAGCTAAAAACCTTTCTGTCGATGCCACACGGGTGTGTGGTCACCCATGTGGTAGGCCGTGTGCAAGATTGTAAGTCACCATACAGTCGTGCGATCGACGAGCCAGGCTGTGTGTAGGTGACACGGTCGTGTGATGGCCGAGCGAGGCCGTGTGTGAGACATAGGCTCGACCAATTGGGCCGTGTGGAATTCTGGGCCAAGTCGTGTGATCCACACGGCCAAGGCCAATTTGGGCCACGTGGGCCACACGGGCGTGTGGGCCCTTACGGGCAGGCCACATGGACGTGTAAGCCCATTTTTTTGAAATGTTCTGTAAGGTTACATGGGTCGCCCAAGTCGACTGTGGACCTACTAAAAGTTTAGTAAGTAGTACTTAGACTCGTGGTTATGTGATTTGATTGTGTGCAAGCTGTACTAAACATGTGACACTTAACATGTATACTGATTTAGATGTATGAACTGTTATCTGCATTAAAATAACATAACATTCTTTGTATGTTGCATTGCATCGGGGTGGGTTGAATGTGGAGGAAGTATCTGAAAGGCTCTTAAGCCTGTTATCTAACAGCTCGACTGCAATTATCAAATTATGTGCCACATTCGGTACATCATGGTGTGTAGGGTTAGGTGGGTTAATTTTATCCCTACTTGGTGTGTAGGGTTGGACAGAGTTGGTATGTAGAGGCTGGTGGGTAGGACTCTGATCTTCTATTTTGATATGCATATTATGTTTGAAATGGGCTAAGACCGTAGAATATATCCGACTCTGTATCTAAGTGGGCTAAGGTCCACACCGTTTCCGTAATAGGCTCAGACCAGGACTGTAAATGCATGATAGTTTTTTGATATTATGTCGTGTGTGTATTTTCTTTGGGGATTAAACACTGAGTTGGGAAAACTCACCCTTTTCTGTTTAATCTGTTCAGGTAATCCCCAGCATTAGACAGATCAGTGCGACGAAGGATTCGGTGATGACCACGGTTATGTATCTTTACGGTTTTCACTTTTATTTATGGTTTTGATTATATTGGGAAGTTTTATGTAACTATGGCCTTTACAGATTATAGTTTAAATTTTAGATTTTTATTTATAATTGCTAGCAGTAGGATGAGACGCAAGTTTTCAAAATAAAAAAATGTTTTACCGGAACATCACAATTACACAAACTTATTTAAATGCATCCGCGAACTATAAATATTTTGAAAAATGGAAACATTTTGAAAATGGATAATGATGGAACCAAATGATACGTTTTGAAAGTTTCATGAGACAACGAAAAGGGGTTTTATAGTAATTATGTTTTTCCAAAGCACTATCATGTGACATTGCCAGATCCGGCCATAACGTCTAGGCCAGGTTTGGGGTGTTACATTTAGTGGTATTAGAGCCAGGTTACAGAAAATCGGTTGTGTATTTGGGTTTTAAAATAATGGGTTTTTAAGAAATGTTTTTAGTAATTTAAAATATTTTGGAATGAGTATGTAGTATTCCGAGTCTCCGGCGCTGATCCTATAAGTTTTTTGAACTCTGTTTAAATTTGTCTGAAAATACTACTTGCATGCTTGAAACAGATAATAGGTAGTATACTGTACCGGAACACTTTAGGAAGTATAAATTGAAAACTATAGCGAAACTGAAAATCATAGTAAAACTGCAATTCGCGATAACGAACTTTGAACGTCTAATACTATTCTACATAAAACATTTGTTAACAAATATTGAAACTATAACTAATGCATAATACTGTTAATTCAAATAAACTCCAAATTTACAATGAGCACACATGGTATTCACAGACGGGGTACTAGAGGCCGTAGGAGGCTCGAGCTGGGTCTTCAGCATGTGAAAAATCTGCCTAATCTAGATACGAGCGAGACGCCAATCTCACCGGCTATAGAGATTGGTTCTCATGATCATGAGGCTGGGGATGACGTAGTATCTCAAGCCATGTTACGGATTTTAGAGAGGGTCGCTGGGCCCAACACCGGATCTGGGGGCTACGGGTCGATTACGGAACGACTCTGGTCCAATGGGGCGAGACTATTTAGGGTGTCAGCGGAGTTGCCCCTAACGTGGCTGAATATTTGATGGAGGTGACGGAAAGAATCATGGATGACTTAGATTTTACCGTGGAACAAAAGTTTAAGGGGGCTGTTTCTCTGCTTCACAATGAAGCGTACCAGCGGTGGCTGATGGATAAAGAGAGCACTTGTAACAGCCCGATTTAGGGCCTAGTCAAAATAGTAGAGCGAGGACACGAATTTGAGCTGAATTTATGAGTTTTTAAAGCTTGTGCCTTGTTTGCATGCTAGTATGAAAGTTTCATGAAGTAATTTTTGCTAAATTGAGGTTGAATGGTCCATAAAGGACTAAATTGCAAAAGTTGCAAAATATGAGTTTCTAGAAGCTTTTTGTATGAAATAGCTTTAGAATATCAATTAGAAGTCCTTAAATAGCAATTTGCCCAAATTATAATTTTTGGACAAAATTGGACATGAGTTGGTAAAATAGAAATTTTTAAAGAGAAGGGCATTTTGGTCATTTGTCTAATAAATGATTAAAATAGGAAAAAGATGATAAAAATCTATTCATCTTCTTCCTCCCATTGCCAAAAATTTGAAGACTCCATAGCTAGGGTTCTTCATTTTCTTTCAAGCTCGCTAGTAAGTTCATTTGAACTCCGTTTTTATTATTTTTCGTGTTTTTGAAGTTCTCATATTATGAATTAGCTATTTTTAGCTATAAAATGAGCTAATATGCATGTTCAAAAATCTACCCATGAATGAAATGCATGTTAAATGATGTTTTATGGAAGTTTATGAGAGTTTAATGTTAGATAAACATCTTTTCCTTAGTGAATTTCATGAAAAAAGATAGTGTGGAACAATTTGTAATAGTTATAAAAATTGGTCATACATACCAGAAATAGTGAGAATTGATGATTGTTATAGTAGAGAAAATGAATCAGCTAAGCATGAAGTTTAAGAAAGTTAATGAAAATCATTTTACGAGCCTAGGGGCAAAAGTGCAAATATGAGAAAGTTTAGGGGCAAAATAGTATTTTTGCCAAAGTATGAGTAATGAGTCAATTTAGTCAATGTGAGTATTAAATTATCTATTTATGATTATAGATAAAGAAAAATGAAGCTCGGATCGAAACCGAGGCAAGAACAAAGTCGAGGACTAAATTGCATATCTACATACATTTTGTATATTGAGGTAAGTTTGTATGATTTCTAAGTTTTATGATTTCTATCATTGAATTGCTAGTATAATGTACATTATTTCCATGGAATGCTTAATGCTATGTTAAACAAAGAAATCAATGAGATTAAATATGAGCAAGTCCCGATTGAAGATGAATTTCCCAGGATACTCGATCTACCACATGAGATAAGAAAATCCGTATAAGACCAAGCCAAGGCATGGCATCGGCAATCAAGAACAGATATCATGTAAGTCCAAGGTAAGCTTGGCATTGAACAGATATCATGTAAGTCCAAGGCAATCTTGGCATTGAACAGATATCATGTAAGTCCAAGGCAAGCTTGGCATTGAACAGATATCATGAAAGTCCAAGGCAAGCTTGGCATTGGACAGATATCATGTAAGTCCAAGGCAAGCTTCGCATTGAAAATCTATCAAGAGAAAGAGATCCCATGTAAGTCCAAGCCAAGGCATGGCATTGGTGAGAACAAGAAAGACTTCGTATAAGTCCATGTCAAGACATGGCCTCGAAACCAAGATGAGATATTCCATGTAAAACTGTATATAGGATATGGCTTTGGCATTAAGTTTGTGGTACGAGATTTAGTATCCTCGGTTATTCGTAGAAATTCATCGGGCAAACGAGTAAATTTAAAATGAGATAATAAGAAAGCAAAGCTATCATCAAGTTGAAATTGAGTATTATTTATGTTATGAATGAAGAATTAGAGATCATGATTATTATATTAAAGTATGCTGATCAATGTGATCAAGTGATACAGGTATCTTATTTACCTTACAAGTATGAGCATAGTAAGTATCATGAGACATGTAAGAATCAGTATGAGTAAGTAAGCTCTATAGCTAAAATTATGATACCATTGTTATGTCAAATGGTTTATATTAAGCAAGTATATTGATATGTGCTATACATGGAAACTTACTAAGCTAAATGCTTACATCTTTAATTCTTTTTTTCTATGTAGTCCCGCCAAGCTGACTTGTAGATCGTTGGAGTCGGAGCTCGTAGCACACTATCAATCTTTATTTTGGTATAGCCAAGTTATTTTACTAAGTATGGCATGTATAGGAAGCAGTCGTTTTAAGAACATGTTTTAAGAAGGACCAATGTATAGACTATCAAGTTATTATTCTTTTGTATATGGCTAAGTGATTGGCCAAAAATTGACTATGTATGTATGTTTATTAAGGTCAATGAAGCATGTTGCATTGTTTATGACAAATGTATTAAATTGAGCTTGAGTTGATCTTGATTTCAGGGTGGCAAATGGCTTGGTAAATAGCCTCTAAATGCCCACACGGTTAGACACACGGGTGTGTATCTAGGCCGTGTGTACCCTGCACCTTATTGTTTTAAGGTGTACATTGCCCTCAATGTACAAAGAAAGATATTGACACTTAATATAAATTTAAAAGAAAGGGGAAAGAGTGACACTTTCTGAATTTATGGATGATTCCCTTGGATGATGGTAGAAGTCGTGGTGTCAGATGACTTGTGTAGTAGTGAATTGCTCCTAGTGATGTGTTTGTGTATATGGAGTGTGTAATTGAAACTGCTAAGTCATCAGTTATAAATCTCAGAGGCGTAATAAATATATGTTAGGAATACTCAAAGGTTAGATGTGAATGATAATCATGATAAAAGTTTGCAATGTATGAAGAAAATGTTCAAACTAAGACAAACAGAAATTAAAATAAATGGAAAATAAAAGTAAAAAGTTAAAATAAGGAAAATAAAAACTAGATAAAAGGACTCAGAGGTCCTCATCATCGGTCGGGTCCTGTGGTGGTGTCGGTGATGAGATACGGAAGTGATCGCATATTTGCTGGAGCGTGGCCTCAATCATGTCGAAACGTCGAGCGGTATCAGTGAAATACTGCTCGAACTGGGTGAGGCGAGCAGAGATATCCGACAATGAAGCTGCTGTATGGGATGGTCGTTGGCTCGGGTCTGGTGCCACTTGTGATGGTGGTAGGACATCATCAGTAATGTCCTCGGGCTCCTCCTCGTTTGTGGGGATGGCTAATCGGTACTGAGGAGGGTCAGTTCCACGATGATATTTAATCATCCTCATCTGTAGCATCATCTGGATGCCCTGAGGTATCATCTGGTCAATCAATGTTAGGGAGGAGGTCTGAGTCTCGATGTTAAGGAGACTAAAGTGTCGAGCCGACCGTGTGATGTATGGCCCCATCGATAGAATCCCCTTCCAGTGTGGCTCTGTCTGGTGCTGAATCGTACGGGCTATGAAGTATGCAAGATAAAAAATGTGCCTGTTCACCATGCATGATAAGTAGTAGACGTCGTGCATATTCACCACGCCGGTGCTCTCTCGTCGACCCGTGATGGTGTGAGCTAGAATGGCATAGATGTACCGTAGATATGGGAGAAGGCATGTTGCCTTGGATCGACTGGGGTCGTAGATGCCCGTGTTGGTGGCTAAACTGCGCCAACAGCTAATGGGGGTATAGTGTAACTGACGGTTTAGTGTGGAGAGTGTATTTTCTTCTATAAACTCATCTGTTTAGAGTCCGAGTGCCGTCTCGAATTGGGGTACACTCAGTCGTCGTACCGTGCCCCCTAAACGGAATTGAATTGTACCTGGGTCGTCATATTGCGCCATTACTGTCTGCAGGTTAAAAGTGGTGCAAAACTCGAGGGTGAGTTCTAAATATGTGGCCTCGATGATGGAGAAAAATTGTTCCCACGGGTTGGTCGAGAGGAGTGCTCTAATGTCGGCCGCTAGCCCAACTTGTTCCACAGCGTCCCAGTCAATGCACCAACCGGTGCCTAGAGGTCTTTCCCAGAATGCCATGTATCGTTCTTCCTGAGCTTCCTGAGTAAATTGGAGGAAGCGGTGTCATATTTCGGAAGAAGCACTGGCTGAAGACTAGCCGGGTCCCTTTCTTTTCTAAGTGGGGGCGGCCGTGGTTCCTTTTCCTCGCAATGATGACATTGTACCTACAAAGTAGTGGATATTTACATAATGTTTGTATCCAATCAAGTACTTCCATCTAGACCCAAGATATTCAAAAGCTAAATACGATTATTCTTACTTATGAGCAGCCAATTCTATCTAATGAATATCTAGAGCAAAAAAAAAAAAATGTTTAATGTAACAATTAAGATGGATTTGCAAAATAGAGTAATTAATACTAAAATTGAAAAAGAAAGTAACTATCATGCAAAATTGAAATAAGTAATGGTTTATTCTAAAAGAACCTAACTAATACTCAATACCAACAAAAATAAATAAGAGTCATTATAAGCAAAACAAAAAAAAAATTTATCAAAGAATCAGTTAAGAAAATGAAGTAATGGAGGGAACCAGGGGTTGTGATGGTGTAAATCATCTGGACACGGGCGGAGCACGGTGGTGCTGCGATTTTTCTCTGTATATGTACGACTGTGGCGAGGGCATGGGCTGCTGCGGCACGGCGATGGCGAGGGCGTGGGGTGCTGTTTTGTAAGGTTTTTGGAGAAAAACAAAGGTTGAGGGATTTTTAGGGGTGTTGAAGATGTGGGTGTGGCCGGATTTGGGAGAAATGAGGTTGAGAAATCGTTTAGGGTTGATTTTGGGGGGGGATGAGCGGTTTAAGTTGCTTAAAGAAGGGTGAGAGCACGGACAGGTGCCACGCTCGTGCTAAATTTTAATGCACCCGTGTTTTTCGTGATTTTAAATTTTGGGCGCGTTCAGGTATTCGGCCACGGCCGTAGGTATAGTGGCACGCCCGTGTCTTTCTTCACACGGTCATTTAGAAAGGGCGTGCTCATCCCGTGTTTGATAAGTCAGAATGTAGACATGGTTAGAAGGCACGGGCGTGTTATGCCTGTGGTTGGCAAGTCAGTATCTTCACACCGTCATAAGGCACGACCGTGTTCTGCCCGTGTTTAGGAAAATTTTACCTCTTATCATGCACTGCTCTAACTACGCCCGTGTTTCATTCCCTGGCTTCCACACAGCCACGGGCACGCCCTTGTGCAAGGCCATGTGGCCTAAACCTGCACTTCATTGGTATGAAGTTAGACGCTTAAAAGTAAAATGTTAGTGACTTAGTGCTCGGGTTGCCTCCCGAGAAGCGCTTGTTTAAAGTCTTAAGCTAGACTTACCCTATTTTCATTTCTAAAAGAAGGTTCACGGAGCTGAAGCTCCTCTCTCATATCCTTAAAATCTGCACCATTATAAATTTTGAGTCGGTGACCATTTACCTTGAATGTGCCCTTAGTGGGGTGAGTTACCTCAATTGTGTCATATGGAAAAATTGTTTTGATCATGAATGGGCCTGACCATCTTGATTATAGCTTCCCAGGAAATAATTTAAGCCTTGAGTTGTATAGTAGGACCAAGTCCCCTACTTCGAATTGTTTCGACTTCTTTAGAAGAGCATCATGGCGTCACTTTGTTGCCTCCTTGTATAGTTTTGAGTTTTCATAGGCCTCAGCTCTCCATTCGTCTAGTTCGTTCATCTGCATCATTCTTTTCTTTCCTGCAGTTTTAAGATCAAAATTTAAAAACTTTGTGGCACAGAAAGCTTTGTGTTCTAACTCAAATGGTAGATGACAGCTTTTCCCGTATACAAGTTTGTATGAGGATGTCCCTAGAGGGGTTTTAAATGTTGTTCTATAGGCCCATAAGATATCATCTACTTTTAATGCCCAATCTTTCCTGTTTGATTCAACCGTTTTTTCTGGGATGCGTTTAAGTTCCCGGTTTGCTACTTCAGCTTGCCCACTGGTTTGAGGGTGATATGGGGTAGCTATCCGTTGGTGTACTCCATATTTTTTTTAAGATTTTGTCGAATTAAGTATTACAGAAATGAGTGCCCCTATCGCTAATGATAGCTCTAGGTGTTCCAAATCGAGAGAATAGTTTCTTGAGAAACTTAACTACTACCCTAGCATCTTTGGTAGGTAAAGCTTTGGCTTCCACCCATTTTGACATGTAATCAACTGCTACTAGGATGTATTTATTTCCAAAAGAACTAGGGAATGGTCCCATAAAATCAATACCCCATACGTCAAATAGTTCACATGCTAACATATATGTTTGAGGCATTTCATCACGTTTAGAAATATTACTAGTTCTTTGGCATTTATCACACGAAGCGACATACCTGTTGGCATCATTGAATAGAGTGGGCCAATAAAAACTTGATTCGAGTATTTTATGTGCTGTCTTAATGCCACTGTAATGTCCTCCTGAAGGTCCTGGATGGCAATGTTCCAGGATTTTGCTTGCTTCTGCCTTTGTAACGCATCTTCGAATTACCTGATCTGCACATATCTGGAAAAGAAAGCGATCTTCCCAAAAATAGTTTTTCACATCAGCAAAGAATCGCTTCTTTTGATGATGTGTTAGTCTTTTTGGCAAGATGTTAGCGGCTAAATAATTCGCAATGTTTGCAAACCATGGTACCTTAGAATGTGTTATATAAAAAAAGTTATTCTTCGGTAAATGAGTCGTTTATCTCACTTTTCATCGAGTTCTTCGATATGTGGATTCTCAAGTCTGGAAAGGTGATTTGCCGCAAGATTCTCAGCTCTCTTCTTATCTTGTATGAGTCGAGGTTTTGCATTAGCTTTAGTTAGAAGATAACGAAGAGCTGAATGGTCAGTGTAAACGACAACTTTAGAAAATATTAGATACTGCCTAAATTTTTCAAAAGCAAAAACGACAGCTAGCAATTCTTTCTCTGTGGTGGTGTAGTTCTCTTGTGCGGGTGTTAATGTTCTGCTAGCATAATAAATTGGCTGAAAATGCTTGTCTCTTCGTTGTCCCAAAATTGCACCTACTGCAAAATCACTTGTATCACACATTAGTTCAAAGGGTAAATTCCAATAAGGTGCAATTATAATTGGAGAATTTATTAATTTACCCTTAGGGACATTGAATGCATCTAAACATTCTTGATTGAAATTGAAAGGAACATCTTTTTCTAGTAATTTTGTTAAAGGCGTAGCTATTTTAGAAAAATCTTTAATGAATCTTCTATAGAATTCTGTATGTCTTAAAAAGCTTCTAATAGCCTTAACTAAACTAGGGGGAGGTAATTTTTCTATGGTTTCAATCTTTGCTTTATCTACCTCAATCCCTTTACTAGAAATCTTGTGCCCTAACACAATTCCTTCTCTAACCATAAAGTGACATTTTTCCCAATTCAAAACAAGGTTTGTTTCCTTACATCTCATTGGAACTTGTTTTAAATTTTTAAGGTAAAGATGGAAAGAATTACCGAATACCGAGAAATCATCCATAAACACCTCCATAATATCTTCCACAAGTTCATCAAAGATTGCCAACATGCAACGCTGAAAAGTAGCAGGAGTATTATATAATCCACAAGCATCCTACAATAAGCAAACGTACCGTATGGGCATGTAAATGTTGTCTTCTGTTAATCTTCAGGAGCTATTGGGATCTGAAAGTAGCCGGAGAGTCCGTCCAAAAAGCTGTAGTGCATATACCCTGATAGTCTTTCTAACATTTGATCTATGAATAGTAGAGGGAACTTATCTTTTCTAGTGGCGTCGTTCAGCTTTCTATAGTCTATACAGACTCTCCAGCCTGTAACTATTCTTGTAGGGATCAACTCATTCTTTTCATTGGACACCACAGTTATACCTCCTTTATTTGGAACTACCTGCAGAGGACTTACCCAAGTACTGCCAGAAATAGGATAAATTACTCCTGCATCTAGAAGTTTAATTACCTCGATTTTAACCACTTCTTTCATATTGGGATTTAGCCGTCTCTGAGGTTGCACACACGGCTTGTATTCCTCTTCCATTAAAATTTTGTGGGTGCAGAATGATGGGCTTATTCCCTTAATGTCAGAGGTTTTCCAAGCTATGGCTCTTCTATTTTCTCTTAGTACCTGTATCAACTCCACTTTTTCAATGGGTTCAAGTTCTGAAGAGATAATTGCCGGTAGCGTAGAATTGTCCCTGAGGAATGCATATTCTAAGTGTTTTGGCAACTATTTCAGTTCCAATTTGGGCGGCTCATTAATGGAGGTTTTTAGTTCGTCATTGACTTTAATGCTTTCTTCTTTCATTTGTCTAGATGCAGATGTATTCAGGCTCAGCTCGTCATCTTCATCCTCTTCCCCCTCTTCTTGAGTGAGGCACAGTTCCATCATGTCATCATGTATGGTTTCCTAAAATGAGTTTTGAATGATAAGATCAGTAGTATCAATAAAATAACAGGAATCATCTTGTTCTCTAGAATATCGCATAGAATCATAAATTTGAAAAACAATTTCCTCATCTCCTATCCTTAATGCAAGTTTACCGTCACCTACATCAATAATAGCCCTAGCAGTAGCTAAAAAAGGATGCCCTAAAATTAGGGGAACATCAATGTCTTCATCCATGTCTAACACAATAAAATCAACAGGGAAAATAAATTTATCAATTTTCACCAAGATATCGTCGATAACTCCTCTAGGATATTTAGTAGATCTATCAGCTAACTAAATACTCATCCTAGTGGGTTTTGGTTCCCCAAGATCTAATTGTTTAAACATTTTATAAGGCATTAAATTAATATTGGCACTTAGATAAGCTAATGCTTTCTTAATATTTAAGCTATCAATTAGACAAGGAATAGTAAAACTTCCTGAGTCTTTTAATTTGGTTGGTAACTTGTTTTGGAGGATGGCTGAACATTCTTCATTAAGTTCCACTGTCAATACTTCTTCAAGCTTCCTTTTATTCGTCAGGAGTTCCTTTAAGAATTTTGCGTACGTTGGCATCTGTGAAATGGCTTCAACAAAAGGTAAGTTAATATGTATTTGTTTAAAAAGTTCAAGAAACTTACTGTATTGGGCATCTAATCGTTCCTTCTTCAATTTTGCTGGATATGGAACTGATGGTTTATTTTCTTTGCGTACTTGAGTTACGTCCTCAACTCCCTCATCCTTTGTTTTGTTATCTTCGTGTGGTGGTTTTTTCTTTGGTTCGACTAACTCTTTTCCACATCTTAGTGTTATTGCCTTTACCTGTTCTGTTTCTTTAGAAAAAATCTCTGTCCGTATTTCACAAACCATTTCAGTAAGTAGTCCAACTGACTTAGTGAGTTCCCCGATTGACTCAGTAAGTTCCCCAACTTGGTTCTTGGTCTTTTTAGCTGATGTTTGTTGATTTTTAAGTGTTTCCTCTGTATCTTGGAGACGGTTTTCTGTGGTTGCCATGAATTTTGTCAGCATCTCTTCAAGGTTTGGCTTCTTCTCTTGTGGATATGGTTGATTTTGGAAATTTTGAGGAGGTTGTTGTCTTTGATTTCCTTGACCTCCCCATGAAACATTTGGGTGGTTCCTCCAACCAGGATTGTAAGTATTATTATAAAGATTATTATTGGATTTGAAATTATTACCTATATAGTTCATCTGTTTGGTCTTTGTGCCTGGTTGGTAGGGTGGGTACTCAGGATTTGCCACAGTTCCACTTGCGTCGCACTGCATTACTGGGTGTGCCTATGAAGAACACAAACTATCAATCTTTTTATTCATCATCTCCATTTGTGTTGATAGCATTGTTACTGCGTCGAGGTTGTAAACTCTGGCTGATTTTGTTGGTTTTGTCCTGGTAACCTGCCACTGATAGTTATTCAGTGACATCTCTTCAATGAACTCGTAGGCTATTTCAGGAGTGCTATTGTTCAAGGTTCCACCGGCAGCTGAATCCGTTAGTTGCCTCGTTGAAGGGTTTACACCATTATAAAAAGTTTGGACTTGTAGCCACAACGGTAAACCACGGTACGGACACCTTCTGAAGAGATCCTTGTATCTCCCCCATGCGTCGTATAATGTCTCTAAATCCATCTGCACAAAAGAAGAGATATCATTCCGTAATTTGGCTGTTTCGGCCGGTGGGAAATATTTCAATAAAAAGTTTTCAGTCATTTGATCCCATGTAGTGATTGACCCTCGTGGTAACGAGTTTAACCACTGTTTGGCTTTATTCCTTAATGAAAAAGGAAATAACCGAAGACGTATAGCATCATTAGAAATGGCATTAATTTTGAAGGTATCACAGAACTCTAAAAAATTAGCTATATGAGTGTTTGGGTCTTCATCTTGCAAACCATCAAATTGAACAAATTGTTGAATCATTTGTATTGTGTTAGGCTTTAATTTTAAATTATTAGCAGCTATTGCAGGCCTAACAATACTCAATTCTGCTCCTGCTAAATACGATTTAGCATAATCGAACATGGTACGTGGAAGGAATGATCAAGCATATATACGTAGGTCTTAAATAATTTATAATTAAGTTTTGACATTTTATCTATTTATTAGAACATTATTTAGTTATGGAGTCAATCCACTAAAAGTACCATGATTGAACTCCCCATTATTTAGCATATTAAAGGAATTAGGTTTATGTTTTCTCAAACAACCTTGTCATTAGTGTGTTACCCTAATAGGATATCTTTAATCTATTTAGGTTAAATCAATTTACCCATTCTAATCTTGTTTTATATCATGATCACCATTTTATCTTTCACGATGATAATAATTATTCGTCCTAAATGAATAACTTGTGGCCACATCCTTTTTTCATAATCCATGCAATGCTAGTGAGAGGATACCATTTACTTTTTATCAAGCTATGAATTCCACTATGGCAAGTAAAGTCATATTATATGTAAGTCATATGCCTAACATACCAGCTTTCAGCTCTGAAACCATTGAACACAATCTGTCAATATTTCAAAGCATATGTGTTAGGTACACATGGTCAGTCACTTACTCAGAATTGAGGTAAGCCACACTATGAACATCACAAGTGAATACATGACAAGGTAAACAATCACACCTGTGTTTCTATCTTCTATAAGTCAACTGCTTCGATACCCATGATAAGGTATCTCACCAATTGAACTCGATAGACAAACATAATAGTCCCGTGAATCAATTGCTCATTTTGATTCCTGATACTACAAACCATTTTAGATTACCCACAAATATAAATTGTCTTTTTTGCATCATAATTCATCCCTATGATGCAGCTAAGTATTAGTTAAAGCTTAGGTAATCAATGATCCAATATTTTCTTATTTATTTTGCTTTTCATGCTAAAACCATTAAGTATAATTATACAAAAGATAATGATTTGACAATGGAGTTTTATTTAACCAATTTATTCGGACAAAAATATAGGCAAAATGATGAAACCACTAGACTAAGGTCACAAAATCCCAACACTAACTTTGACAGTCATATGCTTTGACACAGTCAAATATCTTCCATAAATGATTGCAGTATAACGATTGATGTTGGGTATATTACAATATGTGTAGCAAGATAGGAACGATCATGATAGGAATTGTCCCTTCTATATAATGAGAACGATATCTCGGGCCCATTGATCAAGTGAAACTAGAAATGCATGACTATGCTTAAACGAGTTGATATAAGATATCAGACTTATTTTTTTATCTTAATCTACTCAAGATTGAAGAAATAAAAGATTAGAATATAAAAGTGTGACTGTTCCATGACTTGTGCTCAATCTGGATATCACGGACAATAAGATATACTACAAAATAATATTATCACGTAAAGGTTATATCAGACAATAAATTTCTACAATGCACTTCTAGATGCGTGAGTTTGTAATATTGGAAGTGTTTTAATATTACTACCAACATTATAGGATCGTAAGGGTGAAACCTTATGGTTAGAACGATAAGAATCTAAGGAAGTTGAGATTATAGTTAACTTGCCACATGAATTAAATTAATTATAGAAATGTTCTTATAAGTAATATAAGATTATTTGCGTGTGCTTGTTGACACAAAGGAGCTTGTGTCCAAGTGGAGGTGGCGTCATTAGCAGAGCAAGGAGGAAGGAGTTCGAATCCCATCTGCAGCATCTAGAGCTTTAATTTTTGTGCTTAAGGAGAGGAGGAGGTAGCATTCGGCTGGGACTCTTTTAGGAGGAGTTTGAATGAGTCAAATGAATTTGAATGGATGGATGAGAGGTGATGGAGGACTTGAAGTGGTCAAATTGGTTTGAATGGGTGATGGGGAGCAAATTGTGGAGTAAAATAAGGGATTTGGAGTGTGGTGGAGGTGTTGGCCAAATGTGGGGGTCTTGGAGGGGAGACTTTCGATCATGAAGGGGTCTTGAGTGTGAGTGTTTTGGTTTTGGGTTCATGTGAGTGTGTGCTGAATTTCCAAGCTAGTGATTTTGGTGTTTTTGCATTTTAGTTTCGGTAACTCAAGTATTAAGGGTCTTTGTTTGTCAACTCTTTATTGCTAGTGCCAAAATACTCAAGCCATTTTTCTTCTCTTCTCTTCAACTTGGTGCTGGCCGAAACTTTTTGTACCTCTCTTCTGCTCTATTTTCTTTACCGAAACTGTAAGTGATTACCCTCTTTACTTTCCAATTCTTTTTCTCTTCTCCCTCAAGTTTGATAGCCGAAACTTCAACCTTCCCTTTCTTCTTGTCTTTTCTTTCTTCCTACATTTCTTCTTCACCACAAGCCGATTTCTCTTGAAGCCCCTCATTGTCGAACCTTTCTCTTTTGATTTCAACCATAGACGAACCTTCATACTTCTTTTTTACTTCTCTACTTTTCCTTTAAACTGAAACCCCTGCTTCTTGTGACTTTTGGCTAGTTTTCCTTCATAGCCGAATAGTTCTGGGATCTTCTTGAGGGTCAAATCTTGCTTCCCATGTGGCACTTTCTTGTTATTTTGGTAAGGGTTCTTCTTCCTTTATTTCTTTTCGTACATTGCTCTTCTCTCGTTGTCTTGTGAAAACCGAAGATCTTAACCTCACTTCTTTTTGGGCTTTGGCCAATTGTAGAGAGGATTAACCTTACCTTCTCTTCTTCATTTAGCCTTCATTTGGGAGGTTTCTGGTAAGTGGTGGTGATGATCAAATGGTTGGGGGGGCTCTTTCACGTTTTAGTTTGGCCGAAAGGCTATTTCTTTTATTCTTGTTTTGGGCATCGATTCTAACCCCTCGTGTTATTTAGGAACTCATCCAGTTTCGTAAGCCGAATCTTCTAGTGTTCGGTCTTCCTTTGATCAAGCCAATCTAAGGATGGGAGTGGACCCGTAATCTCTGCTCCTAAGTTCAAACGACGTGCTGTGTCGGCGGTTTGAGACTTTCCGCTGAGTTGTGGTAGGGAGCCAACATCTGCTTGGGATAGACAAACCGCGGTTATTCCTGCTAGTGAGAGTGTCGACAATCTAGAGTATTTAGTTTTAAGCATAATCAGGTGTGTAATGCTTACACTTACCTTTATTATTTTGCGTTAATAACTGCACTGGCTGAAAGCCAGAACGACTGTATAGACAGTTGAGATACCCTTGTGGGTTCGAATAACATAATCTATATATATATAATTTGATTATCTACTGTACATTGGAAATATGATTGCATTCATCACAAATTGATAATATGTTTGCATGGGCTTTGGGATATGATTGAAAGGGGAAGTGTGATTCAGTGACTTTTGTCACAGTGGTTTGGCACCACATATACATATATCAGTGACTTTTGTCACAGTGGTCTGGTACCACAGTGGTTTGGCACCACATATACATTTATATATTTCGTGACTCTGTCACAGTGGTTTGGTACCATAGTGGCTTGGTGCCACAGGTGTTTAGCTGGTTCAGGTGATGTAAAGGATGGAAAACTGGGTTGGGCTGGGTTGCATTACATACACTTTTTAATATGCCATATTGTGAGGGCTAAGGCCCAATATGCATCTGTGGGCTTAAGGCCCGATTGCATTCGTAAAGGGGATTACACATAAGTCTTGGTGACTCACCCCTCTGCTTAATTTTGCAGGTAACCCCTAGTTGCGGATTTAGAGCGAGGTGGACTTTGAGGTGGCCATGCATTACTTCTGTCGTAAATTTTGTTTCTTTATTTAAACTTACTTTTAATTTGGGATTTTGCTATGTAATAAGGCCTCCATAACTTTAATTTGGGTTTTGATTTAATGCTGTTATTACATATTTTATGAAATGTTAAATATGGCATTTTTCTAAAAAAATATAAACAATCATTTTCCAAAGTACTAACAAAAGGTTAACAAGCGAATAAATAAATAATTCGGAAATTTTCTTAAAGCCACAACCATTGTTTTCAAAATGTCACGTTTATGAAATTCCCTAATTTTGGCTTTCGCAACACAACTTGTTTATGACTCTTAGTTCATTTTAATAAGAAGTTGGTAAGAAACCTTCAAATAGAATTTAATTGGTTTTTTAGATGGAAACACTAAACGAAAAGTTTTCTAAATTGCGATGTTTCTTTAAAATTTTAAAACTATCTTTCATGTAACATACCAGATTTGGTCGTATCGTATAGACCGGGTTTGGGGTGTTACAATAATTATAATCTAGGTTGGAGGAACCACCCAAATTTTTCATAGGGAGGTCAAGAAAATCAAGGAAATCAAAGACAACAACCTCCTCAAAACTTCCAACATCAGCCCTATCCACTGGAAAAGAGGCTGAACCTCGAAGAGATGCTGACAAAATTCATGGTAGCCACAGAAACCCGTCTCCACAAAACTGAGACAACGTTCGATAATAAAAAAGGATCAATCAATGAAATTGAGAGCCAGGTTGGAGAACTTACTAAGTCAGTTGGACAACTTACTAAGATAGTTTTTGAAATTCGATCGGAGATTTTCGAACGACCACAAGGGCGTTTACCAAGCAACACGGAGATTAACCCAAAGGAGCAAATTCGAGCCATCACAGCTCATGATAGTATGGGGTTAGATGAACCCAATCCAATACAAGAAAACGAGGTAAAGGAAGGTGAAGTTGAGGTAACACAAGAAAAGCCAAAACTAGTAATCAAGGAGTACCAGCCTCGTATTCGTATCTCGAAGCAATGAAGAGAGACGTTATAGAGGAACAGTTCGGTAAGTTTCTTAAACTTTTAAAAAAATTACATATTAACTTACCTCTTCTCGAAGCTCTTTCACAGATTCCAGATTCGAGTAAATTTCTAAAACAACTTTTGACGAACAAGCGTAAGTTAGACGAGGAGACACATGTGGAGTTAAAAGCAGTATGCTCAGCAATGTTACAGAATAGACTACCACGAAAGCTAAAAGATCCAAGGTGTTTTACAATTCCATGTTTAATTGGTAGACTAACTGTTGATAATGCCTTAGCTGATTTAGGGGCAAGTATAAATGTCATGCCTTATAAAATGTTTAAACAACCAGGTCTAGGGAAACCCAAACAAACTAGGATGAGCATTCAATTAGCCGATAAAACTGTTAGAATTCCTAGGGGTATTATCAAAGATGTTCTTGTAAAAATTGATAATTTCATTTTCCCAGTAGATTTTGTTGTCTTAGACATGGATGAGGATAATTCGATTCCCTTAATTTTAGGAAGACCCTTTTTAGCAACTGCTAGGACTAAAATTGATGTTGGTACAGGAGAACTCATACTTCGTGTAGGTGACGAATCGATCAGTGTAATATCCTGGAATAGGGGTTATTAGTGATTAAATTATTTTGCATAAATATGGTCGTTGTGGTGCTAATTGAGGTACTTTAGGGGCTAGTTATAAGCCAAGGGAAGGCCCGAGCTATAGGAAAAATTTTGTTTCTAAGTGTTAGTTAAGGAGAAGCTAGGTGAAGGAGGTCTTAAAAGAAATTTTGTGGAGTTTAGGACATAAGAAAACAATTGGAAAAGTGGCAAGGGACGCCACCTAAGGTGCAAAGGAGTTTGCGTCAGGAGGGAGGAGGTTCAAGTTGCAGAAATGTCATTGTGGGCTTTTCTTTTTGCGTCAAGAAGGGTGGCAAGGCCAGGGAGGCCTTAAGGGAAGAATATAGGCGTCTTTGGACATGAAAGTGAGCCTGGTAAAGTGGCTGCAAGGCTCCACTTAGGGCCTTGGTGATGACGCCATGGGCAAGGGCCTTGGTTCGAATCACGGGAGTGTGTTTTTATTTTTGTTCTTTGCGTTAAGAAGGGGAAACTGGGCTAAGGAGGCTTTAGAAGGAATTGTGGGGAGTTTATGACACAAAAGAGCTAGCAACAAAGTGGCTTGGAGCGTTATCTGTGGGGCTCCAACAGGTCTTATGTTCGAATCTTGGGGGCAGCAAATGGGTGGCTTTTATTTTGCAAATTTGCATCAAGAGAGGGAGGAGTGATGGACGGCATGTGGACTCCAATAAGATAAGCTAAGGCTTTTTTTTTATTAGAAAATTTCGGCTGTAGGAAGGGATAAATGCTGATTTTTATTTATTTACTTTAAGTGGGTAGATAGAGGATAATTAGGGATTTTGTCTTATTTGTTTTAAATGTTATGATAATAGTTAAATGTGGGTTTTTAAATTATTTTGAATAGGTGTTGAAGAGAGAAAAGATGAGCAAAATGTGGGATATGATAAGTGGGAATGTGATGGCCGAATATAGGGCTCTAGGGGTGTGTGTGTGTGACGTTTTGATAGGGGGAGTGATCATCTTTTGTTATTGTTTTTTTATTTTTATTATTTCTTCTTTAATCTCTTTAGTGCCGTCTTCTTTTTGTGATAAGTCACCTAGTTTTGGCTTTCACATGCTTTTGGTTAGTGACTGAAATTTCAAAGAGCATTAAGGCCATTTATATTACATTCTTTTTCTCCCTATTTGTTAGCTTGGCCGAACCTATCACTCTTCTCAAACTTCTTCTCTTATTTTGTGATAGCCGAATACTTCATCATTCTTTGAGAGCCATAGCCAAACTTTATAGCCCATTCTCTACTTTTTCTTCTTCATTAGTATAGTGCCGAAACACCATTGTTATTCTCTAAAGTCGAATCTCTCAGTGTTCAAGGAGACTTTGGGCGCAAGCAATCCGATTGGTTCCGATAGTGTGTGATCTTTTGGGATTTGGAGACTTGTGGTAAGCAACGTGGAAAGGTAAGTAATTTCTGCTTTAGGTAATCAGTTTAGGTTCTCTCTCAATTGGTGTGCCGAAATCATGTGATTAGGCCTTGGGTAAGGTTGACCGAACGTGTATAGTGTTTTAATAAGGTATCTTTTGTGTGTAGTCGACGCTAAGGAGCATTAAGGGAGATCCCTCGGGTTTTGGAACATCAAGGTAAGTGATGTGTAGATTCGGCCAAGGGGCCATCCTCATAAGCTTACACATAACCGACTCTAACAATGGTTAATAGGGATTTCGGCTGTTCAAACGCAAGGAGCAGTTTTTCGGAATTTGGTAAGCTAGGTAAGTTTAGGTATTCGGCCATAGGCCATATTATGGGTTTAAGTGGTGACCGATTGTGTATTATGATTTTTAGGGGCTAATCGACAGAGGTAACAAAGGCTTCGGGATTCTAGATTGTGTTAGATTCGAATAGATCGGGATTTCGCTAAATAGTCAGGTGCGTAGTTATTGCACTGTTCTCTTGATTGTTGTTTGTATGTGTTTAATATGTAAATGTGTATGATGTGAATGGTAGCCGAAATAAGGGCTAAGATGGTGGATACCCAAGGTGGGTGATCGAATAATTAGGTTAGTGGTTATGGTGTTAACCTTTTAGTGATATATGTGATATTGATGCAAGCATGTGTTGTATGCTCGTTATGTTAATAATGTTATCCTGCCATGAGATTAATATATGCATGGGGATTGGGATATGAATATTGAAGGAAAGGGTGTACATATTTATGTACGCGGTCTGATGTTAGCCTTGTGCTACATTGGCGCTTGATGTTAGCTATGTGCTTCATCAAGGGGGTGTTGGCTAGGTGCCACATCTCAGCGGTTGATAGCTGTGTGCATCACCGTGGACTGAGGATGACTTCGAGTCACCTCGTGGATACAGATATATGGGATCACTCAGGTGATCGGTGGTTTAGCCACGGCCTTGGGCAGCAGGTCTGCCGAGGTAAGATATGTGGGATCACTTAGGCGATCGGTGGATTAGCCACGGCCTTGAGCAGCAGGTCTGCTAAGGTAGGTGTAACGGATGGACTTAGGTTGGGATGGGATGCATTTTTGCATGACTGATTATGTGGACTGTGTGGATATGGGCCAAGCCCATATGTGTGGAGACATGTGAAATAACTATGCACTGAGTCTGTATGACTCACCCAAATTTTACCAACATCGCAGGTGATGCATAAAGCTTGGACCGGGTTGGAGTGGATACGAGGTGGCCCATGCAGAAGAGATATTTCATGCAGAAGACATTTTATTTGTTTTATTCATTTTACTACTAAGTATTTTCAATTAATTATTTATTGTAATAAGGGCCTCCTAAAGTTTTAAGGTTTATTATTATGTTTTAATCAGATGGATATGATTTTATTTTGGCAAATTTATATTTTTAAAAGCTTATAATATAGTTTAAATTCAGATATTTTGTAACAACATATTTTTACTTAGCACTTTAAATAAACAATGATTGACAAACAAGCACAAATTTTATGTTTCACCTTAAAGTTAAAATATTTTTAAACGTTTTTCCGCAGTGACATACCAGATCCGATCAGGGCTTGTGGGCCGGGTTTGGGGTGTTACAATTAGTTTACAAGCCCTTGACTCAGCCAAGACAACAATTGATGAAGGTGAGAAAGTGAATTCTGTTGATAACCAGGTTGTTCAACCTTCACTGCAGGGAACACCACAAGAGTACAAACTTGAGCTGAATCATGGACCCCATGCCAACACAGAATGATTACACAAGGAACAAAGCCTTAAGAGCGACAAATTAGAAGACTGGGCGACACCGTTTAAAGATGAACCGGACCTGCACGAAGAAAAACCAAACGAGCCCCCAGAAGAGCTCACCGGAACATCAAACCACTTTAAAATAGGAGACCAGGTACTATTAGATAAAGCATATCCTCGCATCACCACACTATACCTAAACACGAACAAAGAAATCCCTATTCAGGTACGCAATATCTTCCCATACTGAACAGTCGAGGTAAGCAATTCAACATTTGACACTCTTAAGGTAAACGCTTTGTGACTTAAACTTTATAGTGAAAATAGAACTGATCGCATGAAGGAAGATATTCAACCTTTTAAACAACCCTAATTTTTGCAAATACGAGGAAACTCTAGCTTAAGACTATAAATGAGTGCTTCTCGGGAGGCAACCCGAGTACTAACCTAGTTAACTCTTACATTTTAATTTTTATTTATCCTCATTTATTCTTTCCTTTTTGGCACCTAACTTTAAAACTAACCAAAAGTGCAAATTTCCAGGCCGCACGGCCTTGCACACGGTCGTGGCTGTGGCCGTGTGGAAGAATCTCCATACTGACGTGGCAGAGATGGTACGAGTCAGAGAATATCAAATTTCAGAATCACGGACTCCAACCACCACCCCACGGGCACCGACAAAATGCCAGGGCCGTGCGACGCGGCCGTAGACGACAATGACTTATCACAAACGGGCGTGGCAATCGGTAAAACAGGCATGGGTGAATCAACATGCCTAGACACACGGTCGTGCGAAGTGGCTGTGTGAATCAACATGCCCTCGGTCTACGGGCGTGGGGGAGCATCAGACTCTAAAACTCTATTTAAACCTACCCCCTCCCCATTCTTCTCATCTACTTTCCACCTCTTTTCTTCCTTTTTTCTCTCAGAATTCTCCCCTCTCCATAACAAAGTCTCCAACCTCTTGAGCTGCACATATCCATGTCAAAGAAGCGGAAAATGACAAACGTAGTCTCCTCAAGAGAGACCCCTACACATAAGTTCATGCTGGCCGCTTCATCCAAAAAACGAGCTAAGGGTCTTTGAGACCATTTAGTTTCTATTTTTCTTTTCTCTTTTGCTTCAATTTCCTTCCCTTTGACTATCTTATGCTTAATTTATTTTATTTTAATTTAATTTCTAAGTGCCAGGTTCAAAAGGCTGCTAGGAAATCACGCATTGGGGACCATGACCACCACCACCACAGCCTGAGATAATCTCAAGGCTGTTTGGGAATCACACCACTTCCGCCACCACCTGCACCTCCTCAACCTTAGAGGTCACACCCACCTCGCGAACCATCCAACAATAAGGACTCTTCAGTCCATTTTTCTTCTCTTTTAATTTTATTTTACTTTTTAATTTCTTTCTCTGTATCTTTCTTGCCTTTATACATATTTAGTTTATTTTGAATGTATTAAAAATCCCTGGCTAATCCTTCACAAACTCCCCAATTTCATCATCTAGCGCAGAGCTCGTTAGTAACCGCCACATCAATAGATGAAACCTCCCCCGTATTTTTCACATCCTCTAAGGATCTCATCCGTAATTCAGGAAGTGTCACTTTTTCCCCTCTCTTTTGATTATCTAATAAGTGTTATTATCTATCTTTGTACATTGAGGAGATGTACATCTTAAGTGTGGGGGGTAGAAGTGTCTAACTTTTTTCATTATTCTCAAATCCCTAAATTATACCTTGTTCTTAAGTAATTTCCTCATATTACTAATTAGGATGAAATTTCTGCGGATTTATGATTTTTATTGATATGTTTTGAGTAAGTCATAGTTAATTGTGCATTAATGATTAAATTTGAAGAATACTAGAGAATCAAGCATGATAAGTCTAATTTTTAGAATTAAAATTTTTTTTCTAGGTTGTCTACCTAAATCTGAATGTTACCTTGAAATTTGAAATTTATGAGGTTGATATCAAAACACCCATAATTTTTGTGAGATTTTGAGCCATATAGAGCATATATTCTTTTTCTTGCTCACTTTTTTATTATGAGTGTGTCAACATTGGATTGTTATTCTAGAACTTGCCTCAAATATACATGTTGAGACCACATCTATGATTTGATATACCGAGATGATAAAGGCACCTAGGTATTTAACCCACTCACACCACTAAAAAACCCACCTTCATAATTAACCCCTAGTGAACCCCGTTGATCCTAACAACCTTTTTGTTGACTTAACCACTAATTTTGACCCAAAACCCTTTGTATTTGTTATCACCATTCCTTGATTACCCTTTTTTGTCGAGATTTGATTTTGAGTAGTTACCTAACTATGTTCTATATTTCAGTTGTAAAAGTTCTTTCCTATTATTAGTTGATTTGTTCTTAAAAAAAACGAAGTATATTCATTATTAGTTCTATAATTGAGTGAGCTTACATGTTTAAATTTAAAATCTTGAAGAAAAAGCTCATATTATTAGTTTTCAATTGATGTAATTATTTAGGATTAGTTTATTTTTCTAGTTAGGTAATTTATCAGGCCAATCTCGATTCTAACCTGCTAATTCAGCCTATATCCATACCCTTAACCTAGCCCCGTTACAACCCTATAAAGACCTTTTGATTTGTGTATCATTTCATTTTACAGTGGTGGAGATTTGATTTTCAGGCAAGCCTATGGGATTAACTTTTTAGGTTCGACTTATGAGTGCTTCTTTTCCTGAAACTTAAACACTTTGAGTGATTTGAGTGAATCTTTTGTGAGGATGTCAATCCTTGTCAGTTTTGAATTAAAAAGATAACTATTCAGATAAAGGGAGGCACCTATGTTTTCATGATACAAATGTATGACTTATATTGTTTGAATCTTTAGGACTCTTTGAGTTAAATTCTCTATGTATAAATTATCTATGAATTATGATGAGACATTGTTGATAGGAATTATGAATCATGGAAAGTTCGTTTTAATTGTAAGTTGAGAATTTTGCTTGAGGATAAGCAAAAGCTTAAGTTTGGGGGTATGTGAAAACCGTAAAAGTAACACATTTTAATCCCACATTTAGCATCCTTCTGGATGATTTATCCCTTGATTTATGTAAAAAGGTGCTCTTAATCCTTTCTTTTCATGTTTTATACTTAGGAAAGCACCAGAGTATAGAAAGAATGAGAAACAGGCCTAAAACGGACCAAATTGGGCCAAAGTGGAAATCGACACAGCCTGGACTTAATCCCACACAGCCGTGCCTCCTTGATGAACTAGAACACGACCTAATCCTGATTCACACAGACGTGCCTCATTAAAGAAATCTAAACACGGCCTAAAGACGATTCATACGGGTGTGTGCCATGACCGTGTCCCTGTCGTGGAGAAGAGTAATTCTACTTGGAAAAGGATACTTAGGGGCAAAGAAACCTATTTCAAAAGCCTATATAACCCATAACCTGAAAGAGGGCGGTTAGCGAGGCCAAGGAACCGAGCCGAAAAGGTCAGATTCTTGGGAAATCACTCGAAGATACCCAGTTGATCCATCTCAAGAAGCTAAAATTTTACTCAAGACGGAGGATCTCTTCTTCAATTCATTCAGGGGGTTTTAGGGATTTCTTATGTTTTGTTTTATCTTTTCTTTTGAGATGTTCTCTTTTATAGTTATGAACTAAACCCTTCAGATACCTGAAGGGGATGAAACCTAAGATGGATCTTGTTATTGTTTTCTGAACTATATGATAAATACTTGATTTGTTCTTAATTATGTGTGCTTATTTCCTGTGTTAATATTTTCGGGATATTGATTCAAGTTGAATGTGCTTAGGTGGAGGACCAAAAGTCCCTGCTTAAGAGTAGATCTAGCATAATTATCGGAGTTGATCGCACACCTAGAGATAGGGTGACGAGATTTTGCCAGATTAGGGTGAAACCTAATATGGGAGTCCATAGATCGAGTTAATGTGATTCTAGGGGTTTTAATTAGAAAGAGATTTCAATTAATCAACCTACGGTTAGACGTTATTCACCTTGAGAGAGGGTTTAATATAAATTAGGGAGTCTTACGGATCAAGTCAAGTGAATACATCGTCTGGTTCAGTGTTAGATAACAAGTGAAGTCTAGGTGGATTCTTCCTAAGGGTATCGTCTTAATCAACTAAGTTTTTCCAACAGTATTTCCCAAATTCATTCTTTTTTATTTGCATCTTTTGCTTAGTAGTTAGTTAAATTTAGATTAAACAACAATTTCACTTAATTTAGGCTGGATAATAAAAAGAAAGTTAGTATTAGTACTTTTAGTTCCTTTGGGTTCGACAATCTGGTCTTGCCTAAGCTATACTACTGTTCGATAGGTGCACTTGCCTTAAGTCATTGTCAGAGTTAGTTTCCAGGTTAGATCATTCTTTCCTCATAACTTTACTATTGTTTTACACCATTTTTCTAGCCTTCAATTTTTTATTTTTAACCACCTTTGAATCACCATTTTTGCCCCTTTCCTCCTTCTTGTGTAAGTGTCAACTTCTTACTTTTTCCTCTTCCTTTCCACTGTTGGTTTGTTGCTAATTAATTGTTGGAATATTTTTGTTATTTTTCTAATCAAATCAACCTCTATACAGTTCTTTAAATGTTTCCTTAAAATAGCTCAACACAACCCTTTAAAAGTGTCATCGTTGGGTACTTGAAACCCCCTTTTTGGCTGTTGATTTATGGTTTTGAAATACTAGCTTGTACTTCTATTTCTAGTACTCTTTTCCTTTATTTTTAAAGCTTTATACATTCCCCAATCAGCCCTTAAAATTCCCTCATTGTGCAGCCCAAAGTAGCCCTCTTGTGTGACATCTATGGTGGTGTGCTGCCCATTTAAACACCACTTTGGGGCTACTATTTTTCTCTCTTCAGCCGACTCTTTCTCACAAATAAAATTTTTTATTCCACACCTCTAATCAGCATTTAATTTTTTTTCATTTTTGGGAGTACTTGATTCCCTTCGTTCGACAAATTAAAAATAGTTAATAGGTAGCGTAAGTACAAATTTGTTCGGAGTAGTGCTGCAAGTTGAGAAATAAGGTGTGGGTCCTAAATTTAAATAATTAATTTTGATACATTAAATTAATTTTTTACACTAGTAATTTATGCTTACTAGTTTGGCATGGTCGAGTAGCCAAATAAGCGAATTAAACGGTGCCAAACAAGGTACGTAATCTACAATTGACCGAGTGATGAGCCATATTAAATTTGACATGTCTAATTAATTGATTGCATGCCTGATATTGATGTACACTGTATTGTCATGTTATGAATTGCTACTATTTATTGAGTGTTTTTATGGCACAAATCATTGAGTCATTGATTTATTACATATTAAGTATGCTTAATTATGATGCTCATTGTATGTATGTTGCATAATATTGATGCTATGGTCATTGATTGACCAAAAGCATGGAATTCATGTACTGAAACTATTATCATAAGCATGTTGTTCATGCCATTGTATTAAATACGTTACTGCAAGCATTTTAAATATGCCATTGTACCGAAACTGAACTGAAAACATAATTTTCCTCAATGATTGTATGTCATGTTGCATATAGATAGGGTAGGTTATTATGGTTGATGAAGGAGTTCCATGGAGTACTGACGATAGTTAAAGTTCACAATATTCTTGTCAGTGCACTGCACAGGAGTACCAAGGAGATTGACGATTTTATTGCATTACTAGCAGCTTGTCTACATTACTGATGGCTTGTCCACGCTACTAACAGTTTAACTACAATTACCATTACTGGTGGCTTGTCCACGATACTAACAAATTTTCTGCATATTTATTGGCATTTTATCTTCATTCTTGTATTGGTGGTTTACCCACATTGAGCTTCGGCTCACATTGTTTGGTGTTCGACAAATGAGTTCTAGGAACTTGTGGTTATGTAGCAGATTAATGGGTAGAAACCTTTCTAAGTTGCATCATGCTCGTGACATGTTCACAAGTATGTATTGAAATATGCTACGTATCGTACTATAATAGAATTGTTGATTGTTATTCGTATGCCTTCTAGAATGATTGAATTTATATTGACTCACATTGAGCTATTTTAAGCTCACCTGCTAGTCTTAAATTTTTAGGTAATGCTCGAGACTAGGATCGATTTCGGGATGCAAAAATTTGCATGTAACACCCATCACCTAGACCGATAGCAACACCCATCGCCTGGACCAATAGCCAGACCCGAGTTACATGATGCTACTACAACTATCGAAACTTATACCAATACATATACAGTTTCAATTAAGAGCAGCGGCTACCATCATCAACCTTTGGAGATGAAATCATGAATAATTAACATTTAATAAACATTAGAAATATAATTATTCAAGAAATACAGACCAATCTAAAAAGTTTGAAAAATAGCATAAGTATCAATACCAAATAGTCAAGTATCAATATTAGTGTGTTAGGTACGAAACTAAGTATTGATACTGTTTTAGCTCTCTGCCAATTTTGGTTAAAACATTTTATAGATACCATGGCAGGGGCATCAGTATTTTTATCATAAGTATTGGTACTCATGTTTGAGTATCGATACCAAAGTTGGTTACTGTCGATTTTAAAATCCTCCATACACAAGGTATCGATAATTAGGTCTCGAGTATTAGTACTTTTACTCAGAATGCTAAAAATTTCACAATTTCAAATGTTCTTCATGCTCAAAACATATTCCTACTCAACATACAAATAATGTCTACTTCCAAGCCTACTATCATCTTTCAACAATTTTTCGTGCTACATTAACACATATTCGTCAAGCAACTATAGAATGCATTAATAATATCAATCCCAAGCATCAAAATTTGTCCACCTTCAAAGTCAAATACAAAATCAACAGTTCATAAGTCTAACCCCAAAATAATGATAATAATAACTGTAACCCATATTGCCTTTATTCAGTATGTTTAAAAGAATTGCAAACCACCTACTTGAAAATTATGTCTTGCTTAGATCACTTCCTTTACCGCTCCACTCACACTGAAAGAGCTACTTATCTGCAAGATTTTAATGTGAACTGTGTGAGCTTAAATAAGCTTAGTGAATGTTCAAAATTACCATAAATCATACACAACAACATAATTTAAGAAAAATCATATTAAGGGATATTTACAACCATATATTCATCAATGCAAAATAATATAACCATGCTTCATTATCCCACAAGGCTAGCATATACTCTCACATGTACACACAACATAAATCATATAATTCAAATAATGATAATTTGGCAGGTTGAGATTATGAAACATAAAAAGTGGACTCTATCACCACACATTGGATAAACAAATCTCCATCACACCAATGACTCAAAGAGTTTAACATGTCCTATATGTGTAGCATAAAGCTAAATACTCTCCAACACACCAACATGTCCCGATGAATGGAGCTTAGCTCGATATTCTCTTATCTCTCCAATCTATCACGAGGCCTTAACGCCTAAATCACAAAACACAAATGTAACACCCCAAACCCGGTCAACACACCACAACCGAATCTGGCATGTTACAGAGGAAAACGTTTCAAAGAAAACATATTACTGGCTAAATTTTTGAGAAAAACTCTTCGTTGATTTATGTTTGCAGAAATTAGGTGCATGTTTAGTTAGGTTACTTTGAAATCCCGAAAAAGTCCTTGAAAACTCATTTGTCGATCTATGTATTAGGAAACGTTTAGATTAAAACTCGGGTGAATTAATTTTAGTTATTTAGAAATCGTCGGAATTGAGTGTAGAAAACTTAAGTTTGGAAATCATTTGAGCCCTATTTTAATTATGTGATCAGTGTTACCCGATGGTAAAGATTTGAAAACCTTTGCATTTTTGTGGTGTGGAAAACTTATGTTTAAATTATTAAATTAATTAAATAACTTACTTAGCCATATTTAAAACCATTGAAAACATAAAAAATTCAAATATATAATTTAAGGCCTTATTACAAACCTAAATAAAACCGAAATGAAAATAGATATCCAAGTAAAAATCCAAGTAATACCAAATGTTTTAATGCATGGCCACCTCGAGTTCATCCGGCTCCTCATCCGCAATCTACGAGCCACCTGAAAAGATAAGGGAGAAGGTGAGTCACCAAGACTCAGTGCATAGATCCTCTTTCCGGTTAATGCAGCACACTTACACAAATCATAACCAAGCAATGTAATTGATGCACCCAAACCTAACAATACATAACTCCCTTTCTACCCCGTGTGGTACCAAACCACTAGTGGTGCCAAACCACTGGTGACCCAAAGTCATGAATAATCCATCTGTGGGGCCAACCCACGTTGTGATACCAAATCACTAGCGACGATCCCGTAATATCATATGTGGGGCCAACCCACTGTGGTGCTAAGCCACTGGGATGAGTCGCTATGAAGTGCCAAACCTCTGGTGACACAAAGTCACAAAATATCATTAATCCAAGTGTGGGGCCAACCCATGTGTGATACCAAATCACTGGCAACGATCCTAAAACAACAACTGTGGGCCCAACGCACTGTGGTGCTAAGCCACTGGGACAAGTCACAATGAGGTGCCAAACCTCTGGTGACCCAAAGTCACAAATTAATCTGTGGTACCAAACCACTGGAGGTACCAAACCTCTGGTGACCCAAAGTCACAGATATCATCTTCCCCCTCCACTCATATTACCCATAACAATGCAAAACTCATGCAGATCATGCCATCATGTTTTCATATGAACATATAGTGAATATAGCACATATCATATTTTTAAGCGTCATATAACAATCGTATCGAAACGGACTTACCTGAATCCTTGGTTATACCCATAGGGTATCATATCAATATCCACACTGTTTCGGCTTAACACATTCAGGTTATAAAATATATATTTACTAAGTTAAAAAGTGTGTAAGTTACACACCTGTTACAACGCAAGCTCTAAATCCTGAAGAACCGATCTACTGCACTAAATCCCTTGCCCCTACATTCGGCCAACACTAAAGTAAGTAACATAGGCCATTCGGCTATACCAATAAATCTCGAAGGATGAGATAATGCATAATTAACCTCTAAAGGGTATAACAGTACTTTTTACCTACCAAGGGCATTTTCGTAATTTACCTTTCAGGGGTATTTTGGTAATTTACCCACTAAGCGTATTTCAGTAATTTCGCACCTAGAATGGCCTTTCTGAAGGCCCAGTATCACCCCGAGCGACTCAACTACCATCTCCGGTCTTTACCGGACTATTGGGCCTAAACCCTAATTTCGGCCCATTTGGGCCCACATGCTCGTGTGGCCCACCTAACACAAATCTAGCCACGTATATAAGTTCAACCTAGTCTAGTTCACTATATACTACATCATCATACAATCTATTCTATTGGGCCCACTTCGGCCCATCGCGGCCCAAGCAGCCCAACCCACAAGAATACTACTAATGGCCTCAACTATCGCGTCGAAGCCCCACACGTGCGATCGCACGCTTGTGTGGCTACTATTGCCGTGACCGGCACTTCGGCATTTGTCGCTCTACAACTAGAGTAAAGAGAGTTACACACCTAATAGGACTCTGGTGTTAATCCGCGCTCCGACCACTCCTGTGCCCAAACGCTCTCCAAGGTATGTTAACTCTCCTCCTGGAATGATCTTTATATAGCCAGCTCTTCACCTTCATCCTTTGTGTCTTTCCGATGTGGGATCCCTTTGTCAGTAGAGTTTAAATTCAACTGAAACTCTTGCCGTCCAATCCGCAAAATAAATACTCCTTTGCTTCTCACGAGATTCAAACCCAGGCTCCCTTGCAACATAATCTACGCCGCTAACCACTTGGCCACAAGCTCTTCTTGTGTCTGAAACCATGCGCAACTAAATATAAACTATGGCCCAAATTCTAAGATCCAAGTAAAAAGAAACCAAAATGCAAAAGCCAAGACTTGAACCTTGGACCTCCTTCCTTCCTTGTGGCGTCATCCCCTTGCTCCCTAAGTGGCATCACTTTGTCACTACACCACACACTCCACTTGTGTCATTTTTCTCCATATTTTATTCTTAAGGCCTATCTGCCAACTTCCAGGGTTTTTTACACCTAAAACCAAAATTTCCCCAAAGCCAATATTTGATCTCGAAACTTCATAGAAGCCCTCTAACCTTCCAAAATCACTTATCTAATAAGTCTAACTTGCATTAATGCTGTTCTCAAAAATTTTAAACGCTACTACGCCTAAGGCCCATTGGGCTCAATTCTCCTAGGCCCAATTTTGGGATGTTACAAATCTACCCTCCTTAAAGAAATTTCGTCCCCAAAATTTTCAACTATAGGTACAGTCACACATCCTAACCTACAACGCTACGCTCACGCTATGCACTCTGATCTCAATAAAACTAATATACTTTCTAACTAAATCTTGGAACCCTTCACATAACCAACTACCTAACACCGAAGTAAACAGATATTTCCCACACATACATACAATTCCTATATTCAAGTATTATATCCACACATCACAGAATAAATACAATCATTTAGCATATAATAGAATATAGTTAAAAGGAAACTTACGAATTTGGTGCCGGAGACTCGGGTGCCAAACTTACAGAAAAGAGGGAGATATATTCTAAACCATCCTTTAAAAACATTTTTGAACCCAAACCCACAGCCGAGTTTTTAAAACTAGGCTCTGATACCACAATTGTAACACCCCAAACCCGATCAACACACCACCACCGAATCTGGCATGTTACAGAGGAAAACGTTTCGAAGAAAACAGATTACCGGTTAAATTTTTGAGAAAAACTCTTCGTTGATTTATGTTTGCAGAAATTAGGTGCATGTTTAGTTAGGTTACTTTGAAATCCCAAAAAAGTCCTTGAAAACTCATTTGTCGATCTATGTATTAGGAAGCGTTTAGATTAAAACCCGAGTGAATTAATTTTAGTTATTTAGAAATCGTCAGAATTGAGTGTAGAAAACTTAAGTTTGGAAATCATTTGAGCCCTATTTTAATTATGTGATCAGTGTTACCCGATGGTAAAGATTTGAAAACCTTTGCATTTTTGTGGTGTGGAAAACTTATGTTTAAATTATTAAATTAATCAAATAACTTACTTAGCCATATTTAAAACCATCGAAAACATAAATAATTCAAAAATATAAATTAAGGCCTTCTTACAAACCCAAATAAAACCGAAATGAAAATAGATATCCAAGTAAAAATCCAAGTAATACTAAATGTTTTAATGCATGGCCACCTCAAGTTCATCCGGTAATGTTTTAATGCATGGCCACCTCGAGTTCATCCGGCTCCTCATCCGCAATCTACGAGCCACCTAAAAAGATAAGGGAGAAGGTGAGTCACCAAGACTAAGTGCATAGATCCTCTTCCCGGTTAATGCAACACACTTACACAAATCATAACCAAGCAATATAAATGATGCACCCAAACCTAACCATCCATAACTCCTTTTCTACCCCGTGTGGTACCAAACCACTGGTGGTGCCAAACTACTGGTGACCCAAAGTCACCAATAATCCATCTGTGGGGCCAACCCACGTTGTGATACCAAATCACTGGCGACGATCCCGTAATATCATATGTGGGGCCAACCCACTGTGGTGCTAAGCCACTGGGACGGGTCGCTATGAGGTGCCAAACCTCTGGTGACCCAAAGTCACAAAATATCATTAATCCAAGTGTGGGGCCAACCCACGTGTGATACCAAATCACTGGCGACGATCCCAAAATATCAACTGTAGGGCCAGCCCACTGTGGTGCTAAGCCACTGGGACAAGTCGCTATGAGGTGCCAAACCTCTGGTGACCCAAAGTCACAAATTAATCTGTGGTACCAAACCACTGGAGGTGCCAAACCTCTGGTGACCCAAAGTCACAGATATCATCTTCCCCCTCCACTCATATTACCCATAATAATGCAAAACTCATGCAGATCATGCCATCATGTTTTCATATGAACATATAGTGAATATAACACATATCATATTTTTAAGCGTCATATAACAATCGTATCGAAACGGACTTACCTGAATCCTTGGTCATACCCATAGGGTATCATATCAATATCCAAACTGTTTCGGCTTAACACATTCAGGTTATAAAATATATATTTACTAAGTTATAAAGTGTGTAAGTTACACACCTGTTACAACGCAAGCTCTAAATCCCGAAGAACCGATCCACTGCACTAAATCCCTTGCCCCTACATTCGGCCAACACTAAAGTTAGTAACATAGGCCATTCAGCTATACCAATAAATCCCGAAGGATGAGATAACGCATAACTAACCTCTAAAGAGTATAACAGTAATTTTTACCTACCAAGGGCATTTTCATAATTTACCTTTCAGGGGTATTTTGGTAATTTATCCACTAAGCGTATTTCAGTAATTTCGCACCTAGAATGGCCTTTTTGAAGGCCCAGTATCACCCCGAGCGACTCAACTACCATCTCCGGTCTTTACCGGACTATTGGGCCTAAAACCTAATTTCGGCCCATTTGGACCCGCATGCTCGTGTGGCCCACCTAACACAAATCTAGCCACGTATATAAGTTCTACCTAGTCTAGTTCACTATATACTACATCATCATACAATTTATTCTATTGGGCCCACGGGCCCATTGGGCCCACTTTGGCCCATCGCGGCCCAAGCAGCCCAACCCACAAGAATACTACTGATGGCCTCAACTATCGCGTCGAAACCCCACACGTGCACTCGCATGCTCGTGTGGCTACTATTGCCGTGACCGGCACTTCGACATTTGCCGCTCTACAACTAGAGTAGAGAGAGTTACACACCTGATAGGACTCTGGTGTTAATTCGCCCTCCGACCACTCCTGTGCCCAAACGCCCTCCAAGGTATGTTAACTCTCCTCCTGGAATGATCTTTATATAGCCAGCTCTTCACCTTCATCCTTTGTGTCTTTCCGATGTGGGATCCTTCACATGAGAGTTTAAATTCAAGCTGAAACTCTTGCCGTCCAATCATAAAATAAATACTCCTTTGCTTCTCACGAGATTCGAACCCAGGCTCCCTTGCAACATAATCCACGCCGCTAACCACTTGGCCACAAGCTTTTCTTGTGTCTGAAACCATGCGCAACTAAATAGAAATTATGGCCCAAATTCTAAGATCCAAGTAAAAAGAAACAAAATGCAAAAGCCAAGACTTGAACCTTGGACCTCCTTCCTTCCTTGTGGCGTCATCCCCTTGCTCCCTAAGTGGCATCACTTTGTCACTACACCACATACTCCACTTGTGTCATTTTTCTCCATATTTTATTCTTAAGGCCTACCTGCCAACTTCTAGGGTTTTTTACACCTAAAACCAAAATTTCCCCAAAGCCAATATTTGATCCCGAAACTTCATAGAAGCCCTCTAACCTTCCAAAATCACTTATCTAATAAGTCTAACTTGCATTAATGCTGTTCTCAAAAATTTTAAACGCTACTACGCCTAAGGCCCATTGGGCTCAATTCTCCTAGGCCAATTTCGGGATGTTACAACAAAGGTGAGTACTAACAATCCTATGGCATGCCAATTATATCAAACGATTTCAAGAGAACACAATGACAAAATATCCACAATTACAAATATTTAATTACTATATTAATGTACATAACCTCTGTTCATATTCATTAATTAGCATCCCAATCTCAGGCATAATGCATGCTTATTGGTTTCACATTTAAATGCACTTTAAGTTCTACGTGAATGCTTATTGAGCTATCATATATCAAATCTCATATGTTTGCGTTAAAAATAGTATATTACTATAACAACCAGTTTTTAGTGAAATCGAAACAGTGCTTTCCAGACCACAAATTTGATGAGTTAATATTTATTTTATTTTAACATTATTTTAATGTCCATGGGATGTTAGTAATGTCGTATTAAAATTTTTTTGAGAAATTTTGATGATTGCTTGATTAATTAAGTGAAAAGGACTAAATCATAAAAAGTGTAAAAGTATAGTTTCATTATTTAAAAGGGTTAAATGGATATGAAATTTTAAAGTGAGTGGCCTTATATGGTAATTAGACCATTCCTATAGTTAGTGGATATTCATAGCAAGGTTTTATTGAAATTATTAAAGTTTTCAAAAGGTAAAATGGTAATTAAGTAAATTAAGGCTAAATTAAATAAAACAAAAGTGTTCATCTTCTTCATTTCATTACCCTAAAACCAATTTTAGCCATTGGAGAAGATGGAGCATTTGGTTAAGCTTTGGCTGCATGCATGGTGAGTTTTCAAGCCTTGTTTTAATGATTTTTTATGTTTTTGGGATCGTTTTAGCTTAATTTATCTAGCCCAAGGGTAAATTTGTAAAACTGTTAAAGATTGAGGGTTATTCCATGAATTTTTTTGAATGTTTTTTTATTTTTATTTTTATTTTTAATGGTAGATTATGAGTTCTTGTTGATAAATAAATAGTTTTTGTAAAGTGATTTTTGATGAAAATTTCATTTAGGGATTGATTTCTGAAAATGATAAAAATCCATGTTAAAATTATGGAGTAAGGGTTTGTATGAGTTGATATAGGTCCCTAATAAATTCAGTTAGCTTGAATAGGGGATTAAAATGCTTAAATTTCAATTTATGAGATTAAAGACTAAATTGTGAAAGGTTGTAATGTTAGAAGCAAAATAGTATTTTTGCATAAATATGAAATGTGGACTAAATTGAGCATTAAAAGTATTAAATGGATTGAATTTGGCTATTTAGATCAAGATAGAACACGTACGAATCTAAATCAGAGAAAAGCAAAAGCCTTGGATTAGTTTGACTTCGTTTCTACGCCCCTAGTCGTCAAGGTAAGTTTGTATGAATAGTTATCATTTTAATGCTATTTTAAATAGTATGTTAGTATGTTATTTATCATGTGAATTGATCGATATGTAAATAGTTCAATGCCACGATGGTTACTAAATCTCGGTTGAACCTTAAGAATTCGTAGGATACAAATGATATGTCATTAGGGATTTCATGTTTCGAGTGCTAGTCTTAAATGTCCTACTGATGGATGAGGTTCTGCATTTGTTACAGATACTCAACATCTCGTGTAAGTAGCATTGTGTAGCTTACATTCCGACCCACAGCTCATGTGAGCAAGCCCATTTCACAGCTCTTGTGAGCAATGATGTGAATGAAAGGTTAAGGTTATATCATTAAGCACACTTTGGGTGAGCTTTTTCGAGTATCCGATGATATTCTAGATGGTTCAACGGGTATGAAAAGGAAAGGAAATGGTTATGTATCGTGTATTTATGGATGAAATCATATGAATCGTGTATAAATGCACTAACTTGTGTATTTGGTGATGTTGAATAGCCATTATGCCAAGCTTATGGCTTTAGTTGGTGTTATAATTATGCTATTTACATTATGCAAATTAAATGGTAAGTTATGTTTATGTTATATGAACTTGCTAAGCATTAAGTGCTTATGTAGTTACTTTCCTATGTTTTATAGATTATTAGAAGCTCGCCATAGATCTATCACACTATCTAGCATAAATATCGGTAGTTTTTGAATGTTTTGGCCAAGGTTATAATGGCATGTATAGGTGGAATTTTAATGTTATTTTGGTGAATGTTTAGTTGGAATTTAGCTTGTATAAGTTATGGATGTTATCTTGGTTTGACACCTTTTGATGCTTGCTAGATTGTACTATAGTAGTTATCTCTTGATGCATGTTTTGGAATGGCTTATATGGTATGTTTTTAAGTAGCTTGATTACGTTTAAACTATGGCACCTTTTGAAAATGTACTGAACTTGTAACATCCTTAAATAGGGGCTATTGTGTTTGAACTTCTTTGCATGTGCATGGATTAATTGTGTTATTAATTGAGGTGTTCTAGAGGCTACTTATAAGTCAAGGGTAGGCCCGGACGATAGGAAATTTTGTTTCTAAGCTTTAGTTAAGGGAGCTGAAGGAGCTAGGGGTTAAATATATTTCATGGGGAATTTAAGCACAAGAATCGGCTTGGTAAAGTGGCAAGGAGGCGCCACTTAGGGCCTTGAGAGTGACGCCACATGCAGGGAAGGGGGAGCTCAGGTTCGAGAAGCAGAAATCCTATTTTTTGCTTACCATTTTGACGCCAAGGAGGGAGGAGTTGTGCTCAGCTCAAACTCTGTCAGATAATTGTGGATTAAGTCAAATTAATTTAAACTGGTGGAGAAGAAAGAATTTAGGAGCTTGTGAAATTCAAACACATTTGAATTGTTGGTCAGGAGAAATTTGAGGCGTTTGCCAAATTTTGAATTGTGGAGGGTGAGTGTTCAGTTGGGGAACCTGCTAGGTGTGCCGTCCCTCTATAGTCAGCTTAGGAGGACATTTTCGGCTAGTCTAGGTCTTAGTGCATTCGATTGTGAAGCAGACCGAAACTCCCTTTTTCCTCATCGATTTCCCCTTAGTGCATCTTGTTGTAGCAAAAGCCGAAATCCCTTTTTGCATCTGTCGAATTCTCTTGAAAGCACCTAGTCGAATGTCCATCTAAACTTCTTTAGTGTTATTTCTTTTCTTCTTCTTTTCAAGGGCTTGGCCGAATCTCTTTCTCTTCCATCCCTTTTTTTCTTTCTCTCCCATCCCTCTTTTTCTTTCTCTCATAATTGTTCAAAACCGCATCAATAGTCCCTTCTTCTCAAATCAACAACTTCTCTTTCTCTTCATTCTCTCTTGTATCGAATCTTTTTCTTTTTCCTCCCTTTTGCCGAAACTCCCTTAATCCCTTTTCTTTAAACCAAAGCCGAATACCTTTCATCTTTCTCCCATTCTTTCCTTTCACTTTAGCCAAATCTTATTTACTTTTCTCTTCTTTCAACCATATCCGAATCACATTAAAGTCCATCACTATTGCCGAAATCCCCCTACTTTCTTCTTGTTCTATTTTGGTCGAATATCAACCAAGCATAGATTTTCCTTGGCTTCTTCTCTGATCGAATTTGAAGAGGGTAAGTGTTCTTGGCCGAATTTCTGCTAATTCTTTTTTCTTTTCTCTGTCGACTCACAAGGGGCAAAAGCCGAATTTCGGCAATTACTGACATGATTTCTAATCATCTTTGGAAACCGATTTCTCCTAGGTTCTTCAAGATTTTGAAGCAGTGGATTGGGGTTATTATCTTCTGTCAATCGATTTCAGTAAATCAATGGTAAGGTTTCATGCCGATTCGATCTTTCTATAAGTGTTAATGTTGGTCGATTGTAGGGGAAGGCTCAATTTCGTACATCTCGGATTGTGGTTAGCGTTCGAAAGGCAGTAAGGTAAAGATTGTGGTTCCATATGTTAACCCTTCGGGATTTGCTAGTATGGCCGAATGGCCTTGTTAATGATATTGGTTTGGCCGAATGTAGGATAAAAGAGATCTAGTGTGTTGCATCGGAATCTTCAGTAATCACGTTAGCAACCAGGTGTGTAACTTACACACTTCTTAATCGTAGTAAATATACTAATAACCTAAACATGTTTAAAACTGAAAGTTGTGTAGATCTCGATATGATACCTTAATGGGTATGAGCAAGGATTTCGGGTAAGTCCGTTTTGATGAGATTATGCTATATGATGCTTGATGCTATGATCTACGTTATCTTCTATATATGTTTAATATTAAAGTATGTTGGCATGATTTATAAATGTATTGCATTATTATGGGTGATATGAGAGGAGGGGGAAGTTGATATCTGTGACTTTGGGTCACCAAAGGGTTTGGCACCACCAAATCTTCTTTGGTACCACGCTTTATTTCGTGACTTTGGGTCACGGAGGTTTGGCACCTCATAGCGACTCGTCCCAAGTGGCTTAGCACCACGATGCAGGTTGGCCCCACATTTGATAAATGAGATTTGTCGCCATGATTTGGTATCACAATGTGGGTTGGCCCCACAATTGGATTATTCGTGACTTTGGGTCACCAGTGGTTTGGCACCACCAGGGGTTTGGTACCACACGGGTAGAAAACGGAGTTGTGGATGGCTAGGTTTGGGTGCATGATATATTTGCTTGATTATGATTTGTGTAAGCATGTTGCAATAATCGGGAGGGGGACTATGCACTGAGTCTTGGTGACTCACCTTCTCCCTTATCTTTTCAGGTGATTTGTAGATCGCGGATGAGGAGCCGGATGGACTCAAGGTGGCCATGCGATATTTACATTCGGTTTTACATGAACTTTTAACTTGGGTACTTATTTTAAGTTTTAATTTTTGTTTGGGTTTGTAATAAGGCCATTAGTATTTTTATTTTGAGTTTTATTATATCTGCTTTAAATTTTTGAAAGTTGCTAAGTAAACTGTTTAACAAGTTTTAAACAACCTGATAACCAAAGTTTTCTAAACTTTACTTCGCATCAAGTTTTCTAAACGTTACCATCGGGTAACAATACCCATGAAATGATAACAAAGATAACTTAAATAATTTCCAAACTCAAGTTTTTCTCAAGTACAAAACCAAACGGTTTCTAAGTAACTAAGTTTAATTCATTCGAGTTCTAATAAACATAAACGATTTTCTATTGTATTGATTGACAAATGAGTTTTAAAAAGTTTTTTTTTTTTTTGGATTTCAGAGTAACATAACAATTCCAATTAAACTTGCACCTAATTTCTGCAAGCATAAAACAAACAAAGAGTTTTTCACTGAAATTAAATCGGCAACTTGTTTTTTTAAGAAAGGTTTCACTCTGTAGCATGCCGGATTCGGTCGTGGTGTGTTGACTGGGTTTGAGGTGTTACAATTATGGTATCAGAGCCCAATTTCAAAAGCTCGGCTGTGGGCCCGAGGCCCAAAATGTTTTAAAGTATGGTTCTAAAATGTTTTGTTGGAAAATACATGGTTTGAGAAGCATGGCACCGAGTCTCCGGTACCAATCCGCCCAGGTAAGTACCCCTAACTGGTGATTGCATATGATTATGATCATGAAGATATATGATATGAATGTATAGTATCAATGGACTGCCCTAGAGACTAAAGCCTATAGGATTCTATGATCTCGTGGAAACAAAACTCTGTAATAAGAACTGTTCACAAGACTGTGCCTTAATAATAGCGGAACAAAGACTGAAGGACAAAACTTTTAAATCAGATAAGTCAAGATATTAGACATGAGCACTCGAGGTTGTGGTCGTAACATGCGTGGACGCGGTCGAGGTAGGATGACTGTGTCTGAACTAGTGGGGTCTGGGCAGGGGTCAGAAAATGAGATGCCACCACCACCACCAGCTACAGGTGGTGAGTTTCAGGATCAGACAGGGGATGACGCAGTGTCGTAGGCGATGCTGCGAGTTCTTGAGAGGGTGGCTGGAGCAGGTGGAGGTGTAGAAGCTCAAAAATCTGTATCTGAGCGACTCCGAGCCAATGGAACCGAGGTATTCCGAGGTGTTTCTGGTGTGGCTCCCAATACGACTGAGTATTGGTTGGAGGCCACGGAGCGAATCATGGACGATTTGGATTTGACCGCTGAGGAGAAACTGAAAGGGATAGTGTCGCTTCTCTGCGATGAGTTATACCAGTGGTGGCTCACGGTTCGGGATAGTGCTGCAGTGGATGATCTTACTTGGGATTATTTTAAGGCAGCGTATCAGAAGAAATATATTGGATCTAGCTACATTGATGCGCAGCGAAAGGCGTTTCTAAGATTGGTTCAGGGGAGTAAGTCTGTATCAGAGTACGAGGCGAAATTCTTAAGGTTGAGCCGGTATGCTCGGGGTATTGTGGCAATGGAGCACGAGCGATGTGTCAGGTTCGAGGACTGACTGAGGGATGAGCTGAGATTGCTGATTGCTCCACAGAAGGAGCGAGAGTTTACCGTGTTAGTAGAAAAGGCTAAGATATCCGAAGGGATAAAGGAATCTGTGAGGTAGAATCATGACAGGAATAGACATAAGAGAGGTTTTGGATCAGCTGGGTCGGTTGGTAATTCTCAGAAAAGGGCTAGGCCTAGCGGGCCGAATCAATCTGGGAGGCCTGTTACTGCTAATCAAGGACCAGCGCAGTGTAATCGGTGTGGGAAATCCCATTGGGAGAATGTTGGGCTGGTGGAAAATGATGCTTTGAATGTGGCCCGTTGGATCATCGTGTGAGGGATTGTCCACATAAGTTTGCCAGGATACAGTCTGAGGGTCAGGGCCGTGCTCAGTTCAGAAACGAGGGACCGCAACTGCAGAGGGTCGTGGTACTGGTAGAGGAGGTAATGGTTCTGGTCAGGGCTGCGGGGCACCGGGTAGAGGTACAGGCAACACTGAGGTAAGACAGCCGGAATTGGTATATGTAGCGAGGCGTCGAGAGGAGGGTGACGCACTGGACGTCATAACCGGTACATTCTTAATTTTTGCATTCCCATATACTGCTTTGATTGATGTGGGTTCAATGTATTTGTATGTTGCTAGTAGCATAGTAGAGACCATGAACTTAGACTCTGAGATTACTTCTAGGGAGATGATAGTAATTAGCCCTCTAGGTCACTCTGTAGAAGTAAATAAGCTGTATAGGGATGTACCCCTAGAACTCCAAGGGGTAGTGTTTGTAGCTGATCTGATGGAACTGCCATTTGGGGAGTTTGATCTGATTCTTGGTAGGGACTGGTTGGTAAAGTAGCAGGCAAGTTTGGATTGCGCGGCTAAGCGCATGGTTTTGAAAATGGATGAGGGTGAAGAAGTGGTGATGATAGGTAATAGAAGGGATTATCTATCTAATATAGTGTCTGCTTTGAAAGATAAGAAGATGGTCAGGAAGGGTTGCGAAGCGTTTATGGTTCATGTCTGTGCCTTGGAGGCCAAGGAGTCAGCTATGGGAAATGTTCAAACGGTGAAGGAATTTGTCGATGTATTTCCAGAAGAACTTCTGGGTCTACCTCCGGATTGGGAAGTTGAATTTGGTATAGATTTGTTACCCGGGACTGTGCCAGTGTCTATTGCCCCGTATAGGATGGCGCCGAAGGAATTGGTAGAGCTGAAGGCTCAGATTCAGGAGTTGTTGGACCGAGGTTTTATCCGGCCAAGTGTTTCGCCTTGGGGAACGCCAGTGCTTTTTGTCAAGAAGAAGGATAGTACAATACGGATGTGTATAGATTACCGCCAGTTGAATACACTGACGATCAAAAACAAGTATCCATTGCCCAGGATAGATGACTTGTTTGATCAGCTTAAGGGTGCATCGATTTTCTCAAAGATTGATCTAAGGTCAGGATATCATCAGCTAAAGGTGAAAGAGGCTGATATCGACAAGATGGCGTTTCGCACTCGGTATGGGCACTACGAGTTTCTGGTAATGCCGTTTGGGTTGACTAACATGCCGGCAGCATTCATGGACATGATGAACCTGGTGTTCCAGCAGTATTTGGACCAGTTTGTCGTGGTGTTTATAGACGACATATTGGTGTACTCAAGGTCTGAGGTGGAGCATGATGCGCATCTGTGAGTAGTTTTGCAGATTCTAAGGGAAAAGCAGTTATTTGCCAAATTTAGTAAGTGCGAGTTCTGGTTTAGGGAGGTGACTTTCTTGGGTCACGTAGTGTCAGCTGAGGGGATTAGAGTGGATCCTCAAAAGATTGAGGCGGTATTGGACTGGAAACCGCCTAAGTCAGTGGCAGAAGTTCAAAGTTTTCTAGGTCTGGCAGGGTATTACCGCAGATTTGTTGAGGGATTTTCTTTGATCATAGCGCCGATGACCAAACTACTGAGGAAAGGAGTTCTATTTGTGTGGTCTGAGAAACAGCAAGAAAGTTTCGACAAGTTGAAAAAGATTCTGATTGAAGCTCCGGTTTTGATTCAGCCTGAGGCAGGAAAGGAATTCACGGTATATTATGATGCATCGCATACTAGCTTGGGATGTGTGCTGATGCAGTAAGGGAAGGTAGTGGCTTATGCATCTCGACAGCTGAGACCGCATGAGGTTAACTATCCGACACATGACTGGAATTGGCTGCAGTGGTTTTCGCCTTAAAGATTTGGAGGCACTACTTGTACGGAGAAAAGTCGATAGTCTACACGAATCACAAAAGTCTGAAGTATATGTTGACTCAGAAGGATCTGAACTTGAGACAGAGGAGATGGATCGAGCTGCTGAAGGATTACGACTGTTCAATTGAGTATCATCCGAGCAAGGCTAATGTGGTGGCAGATGCGTTGAGCCGTAAGGTAGTATCGGACTTGAGAGCAATGTTTGCTCATCTTAGCTTGTTTGACAACGGGAGTCTTTTGGCAGAATTGCAAGTAAAGCCGACTTGGGTAGAGCAGATTAAGGTGAAACAGTTAGAGGATGAGGGTTTAAATGCTAAGAGGTTGCAAGTTCAGGATGATGGGTTGGAAGGTTACAGCTTGTCCAGTAATGGAGTACTGTGTTTTCAAGGGAAAGCTTGTATGCCGAAGGACGTCGAGTTAAGGCAGAGGATTCTTCAGGACGCACATAGCAGCACATACGCTATGCATCCTGGAGGTAGCAAGATGTACCGGGATTTGCGAGAACAGTTTTGGTGGCCAGGACTGAAGCGGAAAGTAACTGAGTTTATGGGTAGATATCGGACGTGTCAGCAAGTCAAGGCTGAACATCAGTTGCCGTCAAGTTTACTTCAGCCGGTGAAGATTCCACAGTGGAAGTGGGAAAGAATCACTATGGACTTTGTCAGTGGACTACCCCTTACGCCTAGTAAGAAAGACTCAGTCTAGGTAATTGTGGATCGTCTAACTAAGTCAGCTCATTTCATACCAGTAAGGGTTGATTACTCGTTTTAGAAGTTAGCAAAGCTGTACATGGAAAAGATAGTGAGGTTGTACGGTGTGCCAATATTGATTATTTCAGACAGAGATCCCAGGTTTCACATCAAGGTTTTAGAAAGCGTTGCATCAGGCGTTGGGTATGCGGTTGGATTTTAGTACGGCATTTCATCCGCAGTCTGACGGGCAGTCAGAAAGGGTTATACAAATCTTGGAAGATATGCTGAGGGGCTGTGTTTTGGATTTCAGAGGCAGCTGGGAAGAATTTCTACCGTTAGCTGAATTTGCGTAAAACAATAGTTATCTGGCAAGCATTAAAATGGCACCGTATGAGGCGTTGTATGGTAGGAAGTGTCGTACACCTACATGCTGGATAGAGTTGGGGGAGCATCAGATGTTGGGACCAGAGTTGGTTACTGAGACCGAGGATAAAGTCAAGTTGATTCAGGCTCATTTGAAGGAAGCTTCAGACAGGCAAAAGTCATATGCCGATCTTAAGCGGAGAGATATAGAGTTCGCGGTGGGTGATAGGGTTTTCTTGAAGGTCTCGCCATGGAAGAAAGTGCTGAGATTTGGAAGGAAAGGCAAGCTAAGTCCAAGGTTTGTTGGCCCATATAAGGTGTTGAGACGAGTGGGACCAGTAGCTTATCAGCTTGAGTTGCCAGCAGAGCTGAGACATATACATGATATGTTTCACGTCTCTATGCTTAGGCGCTATCGTTCAGATCCATCGCATGTTGTATCGATGGAGGAAATTGAGGTGAGCCCAGAGTTGACCATGGAAGAGGAACCTGTGCAGATTCTGGATCGAGATGTTAGTCCCATTAGTAAAGGTGTTATAGCGGAACCATGGCGTGGAAGACGCTACGTGGGAACCAGAGGATGTCATGAGACAGCAATACCCTCAACTCTTTTGACCAGGTAATTTCGAGGTCGAAATTATTTTTAAGGGGGGTAGAACTGTAACATCCTTAAATAGGGGCTATTGTGTTTAAACTTCTTTGCATGTGCATGGATTAATTATGTTATTAATTGAGGTATTCTAGAGGCTAGTTATAAGTCAAGGGTAGGCCCGGACTATAGGAAATTTTGTTTTTAAGCTTTAGTTAAGGGGAACTGAAGGAGCTAGGGGTTAAGTATATTTCATGGGGAATTTAAGCATAAGAATTGGCTTGGTAAAGTGGCAAGGAGGCGCCACTTAGGGCCTTGAGAGTGACGCCACATGCAGGGAAGGGGGCGCTCACGTTCGAGCAGCAGAGATCCCATTTTCTGCTTACCATTTTGACGCCAAGGAGGGAGGAGTTGTGCTCAGCTCAAACTCTGTCAGATAATTGTGGATTAAGTCAAATTAATTTAAACTGGTGGAGAAGAGAGAATTTAGGAGCTTGTGAAATTCAAACACATTTGAATTGTTGGTCAAGAGAAACTTGAGGTGTTTGCCAAATTTTGAATTGTGGAGGAGGAGTGTTCGGTTGGGGAACTTGCTAGGTGTGCCGTCCCTCTATAGTCAGCCTAGGAGGACATTTTCGACTAGTCTAGGTCTTAGTGCATTCGATTGTGAAGCAGATCGAAACTCCCTTTTCCCTCATCGATTTCCCCTTAGTGCATCTTGTTGTAGCAAAAGCCGAAATCCCTTTTTGCATATGTCGAATTCTCTTGAAAGCACTTAGCCGAATGTCCATCTAAACTTCTTTAGTGTTATTTCTTTTCTTCTTCTTTTCAAGGGCTTAATCGAATCTCCTTCTCTCCCATCCCTCTCTTTCTTTCTCTCATAATTGTTCAAAACCGCATCAATAGTCCCTTCTTCCCGAATCAACAACTTCTCTTTCTCTTCATTCTCTCTTGTGCCGAATCTTATTCTTTTTCCTCCTTTTTTCCGAAACTCCCTTAATCCCTTTTCTTTAAACCAAAGCCGAATACCATTCATCTTTCTCCCATTCTCTCCTTTCACTTTAGCCGAATCTTATTTGCTTTTCTCTTCTTTCAACCATAGCCTAATCACATTAAAGTCCATCACCATTGCCGAAATCCCCCTACTTTCTTCTTATTCTATTTTGGCCGAATATCAACCAAGCATAGATCTTCCTTGGTTTCTTCTCTGATTGGATTTGAAAAGGGTAAGTGTTCTTGGCCGAATTTCTGCTAATTCTTTTCTCTTTTCTCTGTCGACTCATATGGTGCAAAAGCTGAATTTCGGCAATTGCTGACATGATTTCTAATCATCTTTGGAAACCGATTTCTCCTAGGTACTTCGGGATTTTGAAGTAGTGGATCGGGATTATAATCTTCCATCAATCGATTTCAGTAAATCAGTGGTAAGGTTTCATGCCGATTCGATCTTTCTATAAGTTATTTGAAAAGCCGAAGGCTATTAAGATTAAGTGTTAATGTTGGCCGATTGTAGGGGAAGGCTCAATTTCTTACATCTCGGGTTGTGGTTAGCGTTCGAAAGGCAATAAGGTAAGGATTGTGATTCCATGTGTTAACCCTTCGGGATTTGCTAGTATGGCCGAATGGCCTTGTTAATGATATTGGTTTGGCCGAATGTAGGATAAAGGAGATCTAGTGTGTTGGATCGTGATCTTCAGTAATCACGTTAGCAACTAGGTGTGTAACTTACACACTTCTTAATCGCAGTAAATATACTAACCTAAACATGTTAAAAACTAAAAGTTGTATAGATCTCGATATGATACCTTAATGGGTATGAGCAAGGATTTCGGGTAAGTCCGTTTTGATGAGATTATGCTATATGATGCTTGATGCTATGATCTACGTTATCTTCGACATATGTTTAATAGTAAAGTATACTGGCATGATTTATATATGTATTGCATTATTATGGGTGATATGAGAGGAGGGGGAAGTTGATATCTGTGACTTTGGGTCACCAGTGGTTTGGCACCACCAGTGCTTTGGTACTACAGTTTATTTCGTGACTTTGGGTCACCAGAGGTTTGGCACCTCATAGCGACTCGTCCCAGTGGCTTAGCACCACAGTGGGTTGGCCCCACATTTGATAAATAGGATTGTCGCCAGTGATTTGGTATCACAATATGGGTTGGCCCCACAATTGGATTATTCGTGACTTTGGTTCACCAGTGGTTTGGCACCACATTATTATTGATATCAGTGAATTTGGGTCACCTGTGGTTTGGCACCACCAGTGGTTTGGTACAACACGGGGTAGAAAACGGAGTTGTGGATGGCTAGGTTTGGGTGCATGAAATATTTGCTTGATTATGATTTGTGTAAGCATGTTGCAATAATCGGGAGGGGGACTATGCACTGAGTCTTGGTGACTCACCTTCTCCCTTATCTTTTCAGGTGATTCGTAGATCGCGGATGACGAGCCGGGTGGACTCGAGGTGGCCATGCAATATTTACATTCGGTTTTAAATGGACTTTTGACTTGGGTACTTATTTTAAATTTCAATTTTTGTTTGGGTTTGTAATAAGGCCATTAGTATTTTTATTTTGAGTTTTATTATATCTGCTTTAAATTTTTGAAAGTTGCTAAGTAAACTGTTTAACAAGTTTTAAACAACCTGATAACCAAAGTTTTCTAAACTTTACTTCGCATCGAGTTTTCTAAACGTTACCATCAGTTAACAATACCCATGAAATGATAACAAAGATAACTTAAATAATTTCCAAACTCAAGTTTTTCTCAAGTACAAAACCAAACGGTTTCTAAGTAACTAAGTTTAATTCATTCGATTTGTAATAAACATAAACGTTTTTCTATTGTATTGATCGACAAATGAGTTTTAAAAAGTTTTTTTCAGGATTTCAGAGTAACATAACAATTCCAATTAAACTTGCACCTTATTTTTGCAAGCATAAAACAAACAAAGAGTTTTTCACTGAAATTAAACCGGCAACTTGGTTTTTTAAGAAAGGTTTCACTCTGTAGCATGCCTGATTCGGTCGAGGTGTGTTGACCGGGTTTGGGGTGTTACAGAACTAGTAGTTGATGAATGAAAAGTGGTAAAATATGCATGTTTAAATAGGTTTTGATGATTGCATTTGAGGTGCCTTGAATGGCATATTGGTTAGTTGATTTAGAACACTTGAATTGGTCATTTTATGCATGTTTTGATAGGGTTTTGATGTCTTGATTATGTGCACAAAAGGGCCTATAGGATTATGCATGAATTGGTGTGGGGAATGGCTTAATTTTAGGTAAATCTTAGGTCTACACGGCCTGAGACACGAGTGTGTGACTCGGTCGTATGTGACACACGGCTTGGCGACACGACCATGTGTCTCCTGTAGGTTCCTTTGCATGCAAGTCAGTGAGTTACACGTCCGTGCATATTGGCGTGTGAGGCAATTTCGAGAGTTACACAACCTGGCACACGGACATGTGACACAGTTGTGTAGCCCTACTAAATGAGTTACATGGGTGAGGACACGGGCTAGGACATGGCCATGTGTCCCTAGTTCGAAGGTTACACGACCTGAGGCACAGGCGTGTGTCTCAGTCGTGTTAGACAGATGGCCTGGCCACAAGGCAGTGTGACCTCTGTATTTTAATTTTTGTATCTTTTTCCTAAACTTTCAGAATGTTTCTAATTCGGTCTCAAATTATTTCTAAGTTATTTCCTAAGGGCTCAAAGGCTCGATTTAACGACAATATGTATGTGAATGAACGTTTTATAATATGTTTATGATAATGTATGAAATGTATGTCTAAATGTTTTATTTATACGATAATGCTTTGTAACCCTAATCTGGTGATGGATACGGGTTAAGGGTGTTACAATCACATATCACATTCATATATTTTCACATATTACCAGCGGTAATAGCATCACACAACACAATCCAACGTACTCAGGCATGACTTGTCAACACAAGAACCAAGCATAGGAAAGACTTACTCTCGAAACCTAGGATAGGGGTTCAGGCTAATCCTAAGCTCCTGATTAACAGTATGCATTGCGCATACTAGCAGCGACTCCAGAACACTCACCAATCACGCTTCCACTTACTAGCCAAAAGCTCAAACAAGCTTTTCCTTGCCTTTAGACTTACTCGTAGTGGCTCCTAATTGATCCCACACTTTGCACACAAAACAAGCACGTTCCAAAATCATTAAAAATAGCCTTGAACATAACCAAATAGTAAGGAAAACACAATTCAAGCCTCTCATTTCTCACTAATAAAAACTAGCTAGTTTTGCTGAAATTGAAGTTTCGACCTTTTAATATCATTTTTTTAATCCTCAATTTTGATTTCAAACATCTTAAATATCATTTAATTTCATATCTAAGCCACTAATTTCACCTAAATCTATGGTTTTAAAATTTTCGAAAACCTGAAGCTTTCATGAACATGTAAAAGGGGAAAATATTTTATTCTTAAAAATTCGATTATAAACTATGAAATTGAAGTGGAATACCTTCTAATTAGGTTAGAATAAATCAAAAATCACTTTGAAAAAACAAGTTTACTAAGGATTACTAGATTTTAACATTTGAATCCAAGCTTGCTTTTAAGACATCAAATCCATAAATAATCATTTAAAACTCTATTTGAATTAACAACACTCTTCATTTAATCCTGAAAAGTTAGAATATTACCTTAATTCAATGAAAATGGTGACCTACAACTCTAAATAAGGATCTGAACTAAAGAAGGAAAATGTAGAATTTGGGAAAGAAAATGTGATTTTCATTTGAAATTGGGGGTTATTTCTGTGTTTGGGAGGTTAATAAATCTAAAAGAATGAGTTAATTTTGAAGGAACTCTCTAATTTTAGGTTTAGAATTTTTTTGAATGGTTTGGGGTTTTGAAAGGAAGATGTGAATCACTCCAAGTAGAAGACCAATTTTCAAAAATTAGGCAATTTGCCCTTTTGGTCACTCTATGTTTCTCCCATTTTCCAATTAGGTCCAAATTAGACCTCAAAATTAAATTTTGTTTTAGGTTAGTTAGTAAAATAAAAACCCGATTACATTACTTTAATAATTTAATTACTTACTTACAACCCTAATTTTTGGTATCTGACTCAAACCCTCAGTTTAATAGCCCGATTGTTCTAACCTGAAACTACTAGCCCAAGTTTTGGGATGTGGCCTTACATGGACTTTGGGTTATTTATGGTTTTAATAATTTTTAACAAGTATTCATCTCATTTTGGGCTATAAATTATTATTCTAGACTGCGGTTTATGGTTTTTGGTTTGGGTTATATGCATGCAATATTTAGACATAGTGATTATAAATGGTAACCGGTAAATGCATGTTACTTGCCTGCATTAAAATTTGTCATGAACAATGATTTTCTCCTACATTGAAAGTCATCGTGTTTTTGCAAAACAAAGCGACGAACGAATAGTTTTCTAGAAAAAATAACTATTAATAATTACATGAATCTTAACTATAAATGGCTTGTTAATTTAATATTTTCAAAGTGACTCAAGGATCAAACCGTGGTTTTTCTTAAACGAGCCAAATTAGAGTTTTTTCTTAGGTTTGTAGGTAAACTTATCCATTACGGTGGCTAATGTAGTCTTCACAATTTGGCCATAACGTTTAAGACGGGTTGGGGAGGTTACAAATACAATTGTAAATGAAATTTGAGTCCAACCTCAAATGGTCTCGTTATACCCTTGCAACGGTGTACATATGTCATTGTTATATCTACAAATCCCTATATATGTTTTATTTTATATATAAGCTACCCAAACATTTCAATTGTAGTTGTCACTAAATTTTATGCATTTAGTTGCATAAATGGTTGCATAAGAGTCAAGGACTATGTAACTCACTAATTCACTATTGTTATAGTCCTTGATTCTTCAAACTATAACATTTTTTCTGGAAGTATTTGGCCCACAAAGATCTCACTAGTGTCTTCAACAGAAGGGAAATTTATGTCACACCTTAGAATTGGTAAATCCAATTGAGAGTGAGATAATGCATGTTAATTTTGTGTTGGCGCACTATGTAACATGATCTCCCACTCGACTAGTTGGTTGGCGAGATAGAGTTGTGGCACACACTAACATAGAATCCGCTTTTTGGCAGTACCTAGAGATTTATTGTCAAATGTTAAACAAAGAATCCACTTAATTGTCTTTAAGATCACATCAAATGTTAAACATCGCCAAGACATGGTATGCCCGATTTGCATAAATACTGTTCAAGTAGGTTTTGTATCTGGTTTAGTTAGAGTTGTTGGGATTCTACAGTAACAGAGGGGGGATTAAAATAGATAGTAGAGTAGCAAGATATATGAAAGATTGTTTGTACACTAAAACAAACTCACTAAAGAAATCATTATAGCAACATGGTTGGCCACTTTTCAACAGGAGTCAATTGAATTGTTTTGACCCTCCCCATGATGGGTCAAGAATAAGTTAAAGCTTTTCTGGATTTTCTTTTACCTGCCCTATATTTTGAAGGGAAATCAGGGGGAACGAGAGCATATTATGGGAAGGGGACATTTCAAATGGTTTTTCTATCTACTTAATTTTTAGGTTCTTATTTCTAACCTGAACATTCTATTCTTCTTATTCGTTAATATAGAGCTATGATCTCATTTAATGAGTAGATGATTCAGCCTTCTAGTAAGTCTTACAGCTTTGCACGTTACGATTATAGAAGGTAAGGGTGTTACAATAAGGCCCTACTTAGGGGTCACATGTAGTTAAAATGTTAGTAAAATGTATGTAATGGGGATTCTAATGGAAATCTTATGATCTTTTAAGTAGTTGATACTACTAGTTTGGGACAAACATTTGAAAAAAAAAGCTCAAGGCCGAGGCTAAGATCAGTATTTAGTGAGTCTGTAAACCTAACTCCTACATGTCATGTAATTATGTATATATGTGTTTTTTTAGAGGCATCTAAAAATACATAAATAAGATGAACAATGTGCAGCATGATATGACGTTGTGTGATATAAGTTGTTGTTGCTAGCGTTTGTGTGCTAATTTCCTAATACTTTCCTGTTATATGATTCCAGTACCTAGCAAATCTAGGTTATGTAAAAAGGTGAGAAAGAGATCTATTTGTGCAGCCTTTGGTAAGGAAACTATAATACTAATCGGATAGGCAGATCACTATGAAACGTAAATTTATTGTGTAGCCTCTAGTAAGGCAGCTATAATGCTAACTAGACTCGTAGATCACTAAATAAAGTTATGGAAAATTCATGGCCATGGCATCATATGATAATACGCTAAGAGGGCAAAAAGGTAAAAGACCATGTAGGAAAAGCTTCATGGCATCCAAAAAGATGGTCCGTCGGGACAGTAAACACGTATTATCTAGAAAGCCTATCTAGTAAATTCTCTGGAAAGCTTTTGGGGTAAATTCTCTGTAAAACCTTTATGTTGTAGTATTCAGAAAGCCTAGTGGTAAAGTGATCTGGGGAATACTTGTTGCAAGTTTTTTGGAAGGTTTGTATTGTGGATTCTGCAATGCCTAAATGACAAGTTGATATTCCACCATTGGAGCGAGATTCGGCCATGTCTATGAGGCATTATTTGAAAGACTTCTTGGTAGTATACCCGTTTAATAAGTCCGTCATAGTGATCCGCCATGTCAGGGAACCTTGTGTATTTGGAATATTAGTGGTGCAAGTGTCCACCAAACTTGGAATATTTTAGGTTTTGTATTGAAGTCGTCTAGAATTCTATTGCTTGAATTAAAATATTGTATTCTTCTAAGTATGTTTGTATGGGCTGAATTAAAGTTAACTGGTGTTTTGATAATCGTTGGGTGCTGTAAAGGAATCTGTCAAGGGTAGTATCCATTGGGTTTCGTTCTTGGAAGCGTATCTAACTACTATCTGCAAAGAAATTGTGTAATTGGATTAAAAATATGGTGTAAAGTTTGAGATTCGCCAGTTGAGTAAAATTTGTAAAGGATGGCTAAGTGTAGATATTGGCATATGGTTATCTGCCAACTAGGAAGTAGAAAAGTATTCGCCAAGGTTTGAAAAGAAATCCAAAACCTTTGAGTCGAGAAATTCTACAACACTGCTTAAAGGTAATAATGAGTGACGCTCACTATGTTTGTTTGAACTTAAATCCATCTTTTGGTACACAGGTTCAGAGAATCAAACCAATACACCGGGTCAAACCAAGCTAGGGATGCACCATGGTGGCAGATTGAGGGCAATGTTATGCATATAGAGGGACACTTTTAGAAAAATGTTTTGAAATAACAAATAGTAAAACATGCTACGAATATGTCTGTTTTATTAAACATTTATGTTGGTAGGTTTTCTATTACCTTTGAGATTCATTGACAAATGATAAAATTTTCATCCAAACCATTTTATCTTAAAAAAGATTTTAAATAAATAAGAGGTACATTCAGTATGGTTTTCTCAAATCGTAAAATTTTGTTAAGTATATAAGTATTGTGACATCTTTTATTCAGATCCAGTAAATTGAGTTGGGTATAAGGTGTTACAAGTTAATTAATATTAGAGCTTTTGGTTTAGTCAATCCTCTGGAAGTTAAGTGTGAGTCAGCCCTGTATGCATAATAAACCGGACCTCGCTTAGTCCCTTAAGTAAGTCAACGGGCTTTTGTATGGTGAATACTTTGGTATACTATCAGTATTATGGTATACGGGATGCTTGGAAGAAAGATGATAATTTCTGTAACATCCTAAAATTGGGCCTAGTAGGATTGGGCCCAATAGGCCTTGAGCGTAATAGCGTTTAAATTTTCGGAGAACAAGAGATTGGCTTAAATGCAAGTTGGACCTTTTAGATAAGTGATTTTGGAAGGTTAGAGGGCTTCTATGAAGTCCCGGGATCAAATTTTGAATTTAGGGAAATTTTGGTTTTAGGCGAAAAAAACCCTGGAAGTTGGCAGGTAGGCCTTAAGAATAAAATATGGAGAAAAATGACACAAGTGGAGTGTGTGGTGTAGTGGCAAAGTGACGTCACATAAGAGATAAGGGGAGTGAGGCCACAAGGAAGGAATGAGGTCCAAGGTTCAAGTCTTGGCTTTTGCATTTTGGTTTCTTTTTACTTGGATCTTAGATTTTGGGCCATAGTTTATATTTAGTTGCGCATGGTTTAAGACACAAGAGGAGCTTGTGGCCAAGTGGTTAGCGGCGTGGATTATGTTGCAAGGGAGGCTGGGTTCGAATCTCGTGAGAAGCAAAGGAGTATTTATTTTGAGGATTGACTGGTAAGAGTTTCATTGAATTTAAACTCTCTCGACGAAGGATCCACATCGGAAAGACACAAAGAATGAAGGTAAAGAGCTAGCCATATAAAGAGCATGCCAGGAGGAGAGTTAACATACCTTGGTGGGCGTTTGGGCACAGGAGTGGTCGGAGCGCGGATTAGCACCAGACTCCTATCAGGTGTGTGTGTGTGTGTGTACTTCTCTACTCTAGCTGTAGAGCGGTAAAATGCCGAAATGCCGACCACACAAAGATTAGTAGCCACACGAGCGTGCGGCGTGCGTGTGTGGGGGCTTGGCGCGATAGTTGGGGCCATCAGTAGTATTCGTGTGGGTTGGGGCTGCTTGGGCCTCGATGGGCTGAAGCAGGCCCAATGGGCCCATAGGCCTATATGAGTAAATTGCATGATTGGTTAGTATATGTTGAACTAGACTAGGTGAAACTTATATACGTGGCTAGATTCATGCTAGGTAGGCCACACGCGCGTATGGGCCCGGATGAGCCGAAATTGGGTTTTAGGCCCAAACGTCCGGTACAACCGAAAATGGTAGCTGAGTCGCTAGTGGCAACATTAGGCCTTCATAAAGGCCATTGCAGGTGCAAATTTACAAAAATACCCTTGGTGGGTAAATTACAAAAATACCCTTTGTAGGTAAAATTACGATTATACCCTTAGAGGTTGATTAGCTTGATTTTGTTGTTTTATGTCTATCTGATTATGATGGTAACTCATGTTATTCTTATATTTGATATATGTTTTGCATACATGACACTTGCATAATATATGAATAATATGTATGTTGCATGGGCATTTGGGTGATATTGATAAAGGGGAAGTGTTCCGGTGGTTTTTACCACATTATCCGGTGACTTATGTCACATATTCTGTATCCGGTGACTTTTGTCACATATTATGAATCCGGTGACTCTGTCACATTATCTGGTGGCTATGCCACGGTTATAAGGGCAATGTGCAGTTGACTGTAGCGACTGCCTTCGATAGTGTGTAGCGGGTGGAGGGTCGATTTAGTAATCCCCACGGTGTGATTGGCAGGTACGGGTGGTGTGGAGAGGATGGATACCTAGGTGGGTTCGGGACTGCATTGTCATTCTTATATTTACATGTGATTTAATATGCTATGGTTCGATATGCTATGTTATGGGCTTATGGCCGAATATGACTAAAGAATTGGTTCATCATTTGGCATGTGTTATCGGCTATACTGTGATATTAGGGCTACGGCCTGATTCAATTTATGGGTGCTTTGTCCAAGTATGTTATTGTGAGGGCTAAGGGCCAATCTGCTTTTGTGGGCTTAGGCCCAGTTATCACTTGTAAGGGGAAACACACACTAAGTTTTTGTAAACTCACCCCCTCTTTTTAAATGTTTGAGTAATCATTGCATCGTGTAGATTTGGGGAGCCGAGGCGGACTTGTGGTGGCCTCGCAATGTTTTCTCGTAAACTCGCTTTCTTATATTTAAACTTACTTTTAATTTTGGGATTTTGATATGTAATAAGGCCTTTGGTATTTTATTTGGTTTTAGCTTTCAATTTGGTTACTGTTTATTATTTAATGTTCAATATCGGATTTTCCTAAAATGATAATAAACTATTTTTATTCAAAATTTCTTAAACTAGATTTTCACAATAAATACAATTTTATTCAAATTAATAACAACTTTGTAAAGTGGGAATTGAATGAATCGGCTTTTATAAACAAATCACACAACGCGGAGTTGTTAAAAGAGTACGAACTTTTTAACAAATGCACAGTTTTTAAACAACCCTTTTATGGGACATGCCAGATTCGGTCGTAACGTATAGGCCGGGTTTGGGGTGTAACAATTTCATTGCTAAAAGAAGGAAAACATTACAAACTGAACAAAGAAATTAAATACAATAAAAGAAAAGGGTCATTAGTTTTCCTTCTTAGTTGGTTCTGTGGGGACTTCCTCTGTCTAGGGGCGTTCTCTTGGACCTTTTCAAGGTCTATTTATGGTTCATTGAGCATGAAGAAATTGGTTATTTTCTTCCATTCCCTCTGGAACTTTTCCCAATCTTCGCCTTTAAGACTATAAACGTTGAAGTTGAAGGAATCGAGGGTGACCTTCTGTAGACAGTTGAAGTCCACCTGACTCAGACCGAGAGGACCAGTAGCAACTTGGGCGTGAAGGACCAGGTTGGATTGTAGCTTGGGAAAGGCCTCTGCCAAATTCTTTTTGGTGTCCTCATAGTACTTCTTGAGAGCTTCCTCATTGGTTTGGCGTAGACACTCTAACTCGAATAAGCGGTCTAGAGATTTGAACTTCTCCTCCCAAGAAAACTCTCTAGGTTTTAGTTGTTCTATATCTTCCTCTATCTGTCTGGCTCGACTCTCTAAACTTAACTATTTGGACTTCCAAGCAAAGAAACAAGAATCAAGATCTTTAAATTTGGTCGAGGGCTACCACATGTGCCTAGCATAGTTGAGCCAATGATTATTTGCCAAAATGTACAGACTCCTCTAAGCCTACCAGTTTAATGTTGTTCTAGTTGCAAATATCCTGAAGGGCCCAACTCATAAGTCTGCATTCAACTGCTAAAGCTTGGGAGCCCCTCACTAGTACAGAGAATAGATAAAATTGAGGATTCGAAGAAAGAAAATAGAGGAAAGCCTCTTCACCTGTTGAGGTAAGATATTGTTTCGCTGTTAATGAATGATGCCCAGTGAGAAGGGAGGTTGCCCTGACCTCAAGAGATCCCTCCATGGGAAAAGTTCATCTGCTTTACTAGTTGGAGCATTGTTGGGCATGGAACTAAGAGAAGCCTCTGCCAATTTGGTGGACTCTATTGGCAGACTCTACTGACAGAGTTAGAGCTAGAGGCAAGCAAGAACAAAATGAGTGTTGGCTCTCAGGGTAGCAGGCATTTTCATAAGTTTACATTGCTGAGTCAGTTTTAGGTGGACACTGTCTTCTGTATGATGAGTGTTTCCTTACACCCTTGGCCTCTTTTGAATTTTCCTACCAATCGCTATTTTGGATGGGGCAGCAGTAGTACCCTCATTCTCACGAACCTAATTTAATAAAGCTAAGATGCCCATATTGGTTTATGGATCGAGTGTAGATGTATGAGAAAAAGAAGTAAAACCTACAATATGAATAGGAGAATCAGCCTAATTGAGAGGAGTGGAAGATGCACCATGACAAATGATATTTTAATGCATGGATGTAGTAAAAAATTATCATAGAAAAAGAAAAGAGGTTCCCTCGTCCTCCCCACTAATATGCATGTTAAATCATCGTCGGAGTAGTAAGGCTAGGCCCTCTCAGCAGAAGGGACGTTGTGGGAATCTGCCCAAAGTAAGAGATCATTTGCCCAATGACCATTGGGACTCAACCCTTGTAGACAGTACTAGAAGGCAATTTAGACAGTAACAATCTCCCCCAACTCCAAGATATTCCCCTTCCTTGACCGCTTATATTGTTTTCAAGTGACCTCAAAATCAACATGTTGGCTTTATTGGCAAATATCCTCATGGGGTAGGGACCACAAAATGGGAAAGCCAAAACCATTTTTGAGTTTACAAGTGACACTCACGAACTTATTCTTTTTAAGATGGAGGTTTGAGGCCCAGTTTTGGATGGCTCAAAGCCTTGGCATGTACTGAAGTGGGCCATTCCAACCAAGGGACCTATCTTTTATCTTCATTTGATAGATCTTTTGGAAAATGCCAAGAATAGGTGGATCGTTGTTCAAACAACAATCAATGAAATAGGCCACCAATGTCCACTAAGAAAGGGCCGGGAGCTCCCCGATGCAATACTGTACTCGTTGAACACAGAGTAGAATAAATCATTTAGAGGCAAATGGAAACCAGCCTCGAGTACGAAGAAGGGAAGAATAAATCCAATGATGTTGTCACTCTAGTAACATGCTCCTCTAACTAAATGAAAATCGAAGGTGAAGTTTTTATGAAAGATGGCTTTAGCCCCTGAGTAACGAGACAGTTCCTCCGCGATTGTGTTACATTCGTACATAGAGCCAGTACATGACGAGTGCCATCAAGACCCTGGGTCTGATCACGACAGCATTTCGAGGACTATTACTTTTACTTTGGGCAGGACCACTACGGCCTCTTCGACAAGTAGTTGTTCTAACCATTTTTTAATTTTGAAAGAAATGAGAAGAAAGGGGATTACCTCTGAAGAAAATGTGAATCGATGACGAAAAGAAGCAAGAAGCTTAGATCTAGGGCTCTGATGATACAGTAAAGTGTTTGGGAAGGTGTTTAATCCCAATTTTTATAAACAATCAAGCATCTGTAAGAAGTTTTAAAATTTAAGCCAATTGTTCAAATTCTTCAATCACAACATGACATTTAACAACGTTAAGTCCACGAGACATTTGAAATCATGGGAGTACCTGCCAATTATATCCCTCGAGCCAAAAATCTGCCAATCGAGACTGACATTCTACATTTGTACCCATTGGAATCTTTAAAGTGTCCCCAACTGATAAGCAGTCTGTATAAATATGTTTGGGGATTTCACCGAGCAATATACTATGACTGATCCAAGAAGTTAGTAATGCATTATTGGTAATAGTGTTAGTAGGACTGTAACACCCTGAATTTGGGCCTAGTAGAATTGGGCTTATTGGGCCTGTAACACGCCAAACCCGGCCCAAACATTATGACCGAATTTGGTATGCTACAGAGAAAACATTTTGAAAACCATTTTAAGACCGATTTTGAAATTAGTTGAAATGCCATTCAATTTAAATGTCTTTGTTAAAAACCATGCTTAATTTTATTTAAAAAAAATATTTGTTGAGTCATGTTGTTTACAAATTTCAAGTGTACCCGATGGCACAATAAAACATTTTACGTATTAATTTTCATAAAACATGTGTAACCATTTTTCAAGTCATTAAGTTGTTAAACAGATTATCCAAAATAGATAAATAACCAAAATATAATTCTAGCAGGCCGTAATACAAAATCCACCTAGTCCTTATTTTCATTGCATGGCCACCTCGAGTTCATCCGACTCCTCATCCGCAGCTACGAATCACCTGAAAATGTTAAGGAAAAAGGTGAGTCATCAAGACCCAATGTGTAACCCTTTTTCCCGGTTTAATGCAACAACATGCACAAATCATAACCAATTAACATGCATAAGTTTAAGATGCACCCAACCTAACCATCCAAACACCTTTTCTACCCCGTGTGGTACCAAACCACTTTGGTGGCGCCAAACCACTGGTGACATATAGTCACAAATGTGATACCAAATCACCTGGTGTCCAAGACACGATTGTGTTACCAAAACACCGTGACCGATGTCACAAAATAGATGATGGGGCCAACCCATCGTGTGATACCAAATCACTGGCAGACAATCCCATATCTCAAAGTGGGGCCAACCCACGGTGGTGTAAACCACAGGGACAAGTCGCTATGAGGTGCCAAACCTCTGGAGGTACTAAACCTCTGGTGACCGTAGTCACGATGTGTTACCAAAACACTGGTGTCCGTCGACACGAATATCACTGCCCCCCTCCTCTCATCAACCCATAACAATCATTTATATGCATTTACCAAAAATCATGTTGATAGATTTATTTAACAACATCCAATCGATTTATCATAAGTCATATATTATAAATCCCACATACCAAATGTGTCATGCTTCCCAAAAGCATCAAATAATAATCTCAAAGCAATAAAGACTTACCCGAGTCCTTGTTAATACCATGATGGTATTACATCCATGTCTACACAAATTGATTAGACATAAAATAACACTTAGCATATTAAAAAGTCATAAGATGTGTATGTACACACATGATACTAACGAGAGTCCTAAATCTCGAATAAACAAATCGGCCACACAAGTATTTTTGTCCCTATATTCGGCCAAAAATGAACATTAGTGCCATGGCCTATTCGGCCAAACCAAAATAATTGAGAAGTGTTCCTTGTGAACCCAAAATCTTACCCAAAAGCCTTCGAACACTAGCCAACACACTCCTAAATGAATCGGCCTCACTTTCCTACAATCAACCATCATCATTAAGGTTATTAGCCTTCGGCTTAAACGAAAACTTAAAAGAATAATCCTTTGAAATAAACCCTTACCACCTTACCAAAACCGATTGCTAGAGAAGTACCGAGGAAATCTATGCTACTTTCAATATTCGGCCAAAGTTGATCAAGATAGGAGAAGAAGATTTTCGGCACAACAAAGAGGTATATTCGGCTATAGGACAAAAATAAAAGAATAGGAAAAGAAATAGAGTTCCAAAGAAAGAAAAGTGTATAGGAGGTTTTGATGTTTAAGCAAGACAAATAGAAAATGAAAAGGTTGATGAAGGTTTCGGTTTTGAGAGAATGAGATAGAAATTGAGCATAAAATGACCAAATGGTCAAAAAGTATTAGGCTTAGCAAATGGCAAAATTCGGCCAAAAAAAAAGAGTTTTGAGAGAAAATGTTTTGCAAACTTTTGCACCAAATGCAAGGAATAACCAAAAAGAAAAGACTTCAATCCTAGCCAAACTAACACAAAATTTCGGCTCCCCCTTTAGTCCAAATTGCCGTCCAAGTTCATGGTCAATTGGCCATGAATTAGTTTCCAAAACACTTTCCACAAACCAAGCCTTTTGTCCCCTCAATTTACCATAACTTCAAGATATCTTACCATAACCTTAGGAATCTTATCCCTTATTCCATGCTTTCCTTAAACAACAATTCAACTTACCAAAGTTATTAGTCCACCTATCATAATTATGTTTGACCGTCCATTAAAGCTATCATACAAAAATAAACTTTAAAAATGCTATACCTACTACTCGAACCATTAACCTCTTGCAACCTTTCAAGCTCTTTATCCAACTTGCCACTAACTCCTCTTGTGCTTTAATATACACTTAAATTAACTTAAGTGCTAAGCTCATTTAATCCTCTTCATTAAATAAGCCATACTAAAAATTATTCTAACTTCCTAACTAAAATCAAACCTTCACAAGACTATGCTAACACACAAAAATTCCTACCCGAGCCAACATAAAATAATACTCAAAAATTTCCTAAAGCTCAAGACCCAATCCTACTAGGCCCAATTTCGGGATGTTACAGTTCTACCCTCCTTAAAGAAATTTCGTCCTCGAAATTTCCAACTAACTAACAGTCGTACATCCTATCTCGCCATACTACGCTCTTACTGCGCACTCTGATATTAGTAAAACTAACATACTTTCAATGAATAGTCTCAAATTCACACTCAAGGTTCCATACATCTCACTAGCAACATAAGAACGAACTAGCTCTATAACAAACAAGGCAATAGAGGTATTCTGCAAATAAGGGACATACCCGTTGTCCCATCCGGCGTATCATTAGCTTCATGACGCTTTGATCGCATAAACTAACCCCGGGCCGCCTCGCATCTACCCCTCAAGCACCTCTCTGCCGATGCTCTGCGGCCTCGACTGAACCATTACCTCCTACCATTATCACGATCCTTCTGTGGTGGAGGTCCCTCATTTCTATACTGAGCACGACCTTGACCCTCAAACTGATTCCTGGCTTGCTTACGTGGACAGTCTCTCACACGATGATCCAGCAAGCCACACTCGAAACATCCTTTCCCTCCGGTCCAACATTCACCCCAATGATATTTTCCACATCGGTTACACTGTGCTGGTCCCCGATTAGTAGTAACAGGCCTTCCAGATTGATTCGGCCCATTCTGCCTAACCCTTTTTTGAGAATCTTCCGCCGACCCAGATGATTCAAAACCTCTCTTCTGGTTGTTTCTACCATAGCTCTGTCTCACGGACTCCTTGACCCCTTCGGCTACCTTAGCCTTCTTTACCAAGACAACAAACTCACGCTCCTGCTGTGGAGCAATCAGCAATCTTAACTCATCCCTAAGTCCGTCTTCAAAACGAACACAACGATCATGCTCCGATGCCACTATTCCCTGAGCATAGCGGCTCAACCTCAAGAATTCCGCCTCATACTCCGACACAGACTTATTTCCTTGTACTAACCCTAGAAAACCTTTCCTCTGTGCATCAATGTAGCTTGAGCCAACATACTTCTTCTGATAAGAAATTTTGAAATACTCCCAAGTAAGATCATCTGCCGTAGCACCATCTCGAACCGTGAGCCACCAACGATATGACTCATCCTTGAGAAGCGACACCGCTCCTTTCAGTTTCTCCTCATTTGTCAAATCTATCTCATCCATGATTCTTTCGGTCGATTCAAGCCAATACTCAGCCGTATTGGGCGCTACACCAGACACACCTCGGAAAAATTCAGCTCCGTTAGCTTGAAGTCTCTCAGGAACCGACTTCCGAGCTCCTCCACCTCCACCAATTCCAGCTACCCTTTTCAGAACCCGTAGCATCGCTTGTGACACAAATGGCGCCACTGTCCCGATCCTCGATGCTCAACTCCAAAGGTTGGGGGTGGTGGTGGCGGTATCTCGTTCTCAGATCCTTGACCCGACCCGACAGGTTCCGATACGGCCATCCTACCCCTTCCGCATCCACGACGGCCATGTCCTCTAAAGCTCATTCTAACTATCACGCTTTAATCTGATTAGGAAATTTTTTTATGAATTAGTACATGTATCACTTGATTATCCGCGAAGAAATTTTATGAAAAGAGTTTAATAGAGATTCTTTCGATCAAACAAGGTTTTAAGTCTTCTATCCTAGTTGCACAGAAAAAAAAAATACATCCATTCCTTAATACTTTTCATAGCTATGCACTCTTCGGGCATTACTGTCCGTTTCTAACCCAGGGGTATTTTCGTCATTTTCCTATAGGGTATTTTTGTAATAAACCGAAGAAATTTTGAAAACTTTAATGAATCAAAACATTTTGTAGTTTCTAAAACTGAGAAGTATTCTTTGTAAATTTCACAATTTAAAGGTACAGCAAAATTTTGAAAACCAGGGGTATTTTGGTAATTTTGTCAATCAGGGGTAATTTTGTAAATTTCCAAAGTCAGGGTATTATTTGAAATACAAAATTTCACGTACATAAATAAAATAAAAATTTAATCAAATCGGGGTAATATGGTAATTTTAGAAACCAAGGGTATTTTCGTAATTTTACCACTAGGGGCATTTTGGTAAATTTTTTTTTTGTAAACCGGGAATATTTGATAATTTCTAAAGATAAATTTGTCCTACTATCTAAAAGAGATAATTTAGTGGTTTTAAAACCGAAGTTTTCCTTAAAACACGGCTAGTCCCTTTCGAGTTTTATTTAAGGTTTTGCCTATGACCGAGTCCTCTTGGTTAGGGTGAACCGAAGCTACGCACCAGGTAGGAATCTCGCGAAGAGGAGGTGAGTCATGAGGACTGCTTAAATACCAAGCTCTTCCGGATCCAATCCTAGACATGCGCACCAAGATTACCACACCCTAACTCGGCGACTTGGTCCTAGGTTGGTTTTATTTAGGCCATTAAATTCTTATGTCTTTGTTTGGGGTAAACTAGTCCTAAAGTTTAAGGTATTTATCACTATCTACGTCCCATGTCTCCTACCCTTATACAATAATAATCCACACAAAAAATTAGAGGTACTTACTGTATGGATTGGTGCCGAGACTCTAAGTGCCATGCTTATTCAAAATCCAAAATATTTCAAATAGGCCTACTAAAAACATTTTGGGCCTTGGGCCCCCACAGCCGAGCTTTGAACTAGGCTCTGATACCAATTTTGTAACACCCCAAACCCGGCCCAAACATTATGACCGAATTTGGTATGCGACAGAGAAAACATTTTGAAAACCATTTTAAGACCGATTTTGAAATTAGTTGAAATGCCATTCAATTTAAATGTCTTTGTTAAAAACCATGCTTAATTTTATTTAAAAAAATATTTGTTGAGTCGTGTTGTTTACAAATTTCAAGTGTACCCGATGGCACAATAAAACATTTTACGTATTAATTTTCATAAAACATGTGTAACCATTTTTCAAGTCATTAAGTTGTTAAACAGATTATCCAAAACAGATAAATAACCAAAATATAATTCTAGGAGGCCTTATTACAAAATAATTCAAACCCATAATAAAATAAAATAGTTCAAAATCCACCTAGTCCTTATTTTCATCGCATGGCCACCTCGAGTTCATCCGACTCCTCATCCGCAGCTACGAATCACCTAAAAATGTTAACGAAAAAGGTGAGTCATCAAGACCCAATGTGTAACCATTTTTCCCGGTTTAATGCAACAACATACACAAATCATAACCAATTAACATGCATAAGTTTAAGATGCACCCAACCTAACCATCCAAACACCTTTTCTACCCCGTGTGGTACCAAACCACTGGTGGTGCCAAACCACTGGTGACATATAGTCACAAATGTGATACCAAATCACTGGTGTCCGAAGACACGATTGTGTTACCAAAACACTGGTGACCGATGTCACAAAATAGATGATGGGGCCAACCCATCGTGTGATACCAAATCACTGGCAGACAATCCCATATCTCAAAGTGGGGCCAACCCACGGTGGTGTAAACCACAGGGACAAGTCGCTATGAGGTGCCAAACCTCTGGAGGTACCAAACCTCTGGTGACCGTAGTCACGATGTGTTACCAAAACACTGGTGTCCGTCGACACGAATATCACTACCCCCCTCCTCTCATCAACCCATAACAATCATTTATATACATTTACCAAAAATCATGTTGATAGATTTATTTAACAACATCCAATCGATTTATCATAAGTCATATATTATAAATCCCACATACCAAATGTGTCATGCTTCCCAAAAGCATCAAATAATAATCTCAAAGCAATAAAGACTTACCCGAGTCCTTGTTAGTACCATGATGGTATTACATCCATGTCTACACAAATCGATTAGACATAAAATAACACTTAGCATATTAAAAAGTCATAAGATGTGTATGTACACACATGATACTAACGAGAGTCCTAAATCTCGAATAAACAAATCGGCCACACAAGTATTTTTGTCCCTATATTCGGCCAAAAATGAACATTAGTGCCATGGCCTATTCGGCCAAACCAAAATAATTGAGAAGTGTTCCTTGTGAACCCAAAATCTTACCCAAAAGCCTTCGAACACTAGCCAACACACTCCTAAATGAATCGGCCTCACTTTCCTACAATCAACCATCATCATTAAGGTTATTAGCCTTCGGCTTAAACGAAAACTTAAAAGAATAATCCTTTGAAATAAACCCTTACCACCTTACCAAAACCGACATAGAGAGAAGTACCGAGGAAATCTATGCTACTTTCAATATTCGGCCAAAGTTGATCAAGATAGGAGAAGAAGATTTTCGGCACAACAAAGAGGTATATTCGGCTATAGGACAAAAATAAAAGAATAGGAAAAGAAATAGAGTTTCGGCAAAGAAAAGTGTATAGGAGGTTTTTGATGTTTAAGCAAGACAAATAGAAAATGAAAAGGTTGATGAAGGTTTCGGTTTTGAGAGAATGAGATAGAAATTGAGCATAAAATGACCAAATGGTCAAAAAGTATTAGGCTTAGCAAATGGCAAAATTCGGCCAAAAAAAAGAGTTTTGAGAGAAAATGTTTTGCAAACTTTTGCACCAAATGCAAGGAATAACCAAAAAGAAAAGACTTCAATCCTAGCCAAACTAACACAAAATTTCGGCTCCCCCTTTAGTCCAAATTGCCGTCCAAGTTCATGGTCAATTGGCCATGAATTAGTTTCCAAAACACTTTCCACAAACCAAGCCTTTTGTCCCCTCAATTTACCATAACTTCAAGATTTCTTACCATAACCTTAGGAATCTTATCCCTTATTCCATGCTTTCCTTAAACAACAATTCAACTTACCAAAGTTATTAGTCCACCTATCATAATTATGTTTGACCGTCCATTAAAGCTATCATACAAAAATAAACTTTAAAAATGCTATACCTACTACTCGAACCATTAACCTCATGCAACCTTTCAAGCTCTTTATCCAACTTGCCACTAACTCCTCTTGTGCTTTAATATACACTTAAATTAACTTAAGTGCTAAGCTCATTTAATCCTCTTCATTAAATAAGCCATACTAAAAATTATTCTAACTTCCTAACTAAAATCAAACCTTCACAAGACTATGCTAACACATAAAAATTCCTACCCGAGCCAACATAAAATAATACTCAAAAATTTCCTAAAGCTCAAGACCCAATCCTACTAGGCCCAATTTCGGGATGTTACAGGGCCTTGGGCATGGGAGCATGTAAAATTTTTGAGAACAAGAGAACGACATTAATGCAAGTTGGACCTATTAGGTGAGTGATTTTGGAAGGTTAGGGGGCTTCTATCGAGTCTCGGGTTCAAACTTGGGCTTTAGGAAAATTTTGGTTTTAGGTGAATAAAACCCTGAGAGTTAGTAACAAGGCTTTAAGAATAAAATGTGGAGAAAAATGACACAAAAGGAGTTGTGGTCTAGTGGAAAGTGGCGCCACATGGGAGACAAGGAAGTGACGCCATAGAGGAAGAAAGGGGTCCAAGGTTCAAGTATTGGCACTTGCAATTCATTTTGATTTCTTTTTAAGTGAACTTAGACCTTGGCCCATAGACTTATATTTAGTTGCACATGTTTTAAGTCACAAAAGGAGCTTGTGTTGTGGTAGCATGCAGCGTCTGGAGCATAGGAGAGGGCAAGGGTTCAAATCCCATTGCTAGCAAAAAGGGATATTTATTTTGCTAAGTTGGGGCAACAGGTGGTTGTGTTGGAATTAAACTCTGCTGAAGGAGGGATCCTACATCAGGAAGCTAGCATGAGAGTGGGCACGAAGCTGGCTTTAAATAGAGCAATCTATGAGGAGAGTAAAGATACCTTTGTTGGCGTTTGGGCATAGGAGTGTTCAGAGCGCGGATTAGCTTCAGATTCCTATCAGGTGTGTATTTTGCACTACTCTAGCTGTAGAGTGGCAAATGCCGAAATGCTGGTCACACGGTGATGGTAGCCACACGAGCGTGGTAGCGCACGTGTGGGAGCTTCGACACGATAGTTGAGGCCATCATAAGTGTTCTTGTGGGTTTAGGCTATTTGGGCCATGATGGACCGAGAGGGGCCATATAGGGCCAATGGGCCCGTGGGCCCAATCGAATAAGTTGTATGACTGTGTAGTAGATATTGTATTGGACTATGTGAATCTCATATCTGTGGCTAGATTTGGGCTAAATGGGCCACACGAGTGTGTGAGCCCATTTGGGCTGAGAATGGGCCCTAGGCCTATTCGCATCGTTATCTCTGTTTAGAATACCCTTGGTTTAAAATTACTGAAATACCACTGTAAGGTAGAATTACTGAAATGCCCCTAATTTGTGAAATTACCGAAAGACCCCTAATTTGTGAAACTACCGAAATACTCTTGGTTTACAGAATTATCGAAATACCCCAGTTTGCAAAATTACGAAAATACCTCTAGTTTACAAAATTACTAAAATACCCTTTATGGGTAAAGTTATCGAAATACACTTAAAGGGTAAAGTTACCGAAATACCCTCGATGGGTAAAATTACCGAGATACCCTTACGAGGCGAAATGATCGTTTTACCCCTAATCGATTAAATTTCTGTTGTACCCTCGTGGTAGTAAGTGTTGTATGTGTTAATTGTATGATTGATTATGTTTGAGATGCACTGCATACATGGATTAGTTATGAGTAGAATTACCAAATTACCTCTGCAGGGTAAGATTACCGAAATACCCTTATAGGGTAAAATGACTATTTTGCCCCTGAGGGTAAAAGACTGATTTTGTGCCATGACTTGACTGTGATCGTATGACTATGTTTTAACTAACTTGACTGTGGTCGTATGACTGATATGCTTGTAATATATGTTTTAAATGACTGTTACTGAGTATGGTTATTCTGCATACACCTGTGATGATTGAGCATGACATACACGACATAATGCATGGGGTTGGGACAAAGTTACGGAGGAAGTCTACGGCCCATTGCCGTTCTGTACAAGGCTTTCAGCCTTTCTGCGATAAATATAGCTCTGTGCCATCTTGATTATGGTTTTGTGCCAACCATATTTACCTGTGGCTATGTGCCTAACATATATATTGATGACTCTGTGTCGATCATAATTACTCGTGGCTGTGTGCCGATTATATTACCGTTGCTAATGGCTATGTGCCAAACTTATTACAGTTACCAATAGCTTTGTGCCATCCTGATTATGGCTTTGTGCCATCCTGATTATGGTTTATAACCATTCTATTTACGGCTTTTAGCCATTCTGTTAACCGGCAGTGATGCTGTGATATTTATGGCTTTAAGCCATTCTGTCTACGGCGTCGAGCCGTTCTGTTGACTTAGTGCCGCAACTGGTGCTAAGCTTGGTGTGTTGGTTGGGTGGGTCGATTGTATCCCCACATGGTGTGTTCGTTGGTACGGGTGGAGAGTTTGGTGGTTAAGGGTTGGGTTACATATCCATTGCATTGTTACCGAATAGAGCTTAGGCCCAAACCGTTACTGAATAGGGCTTAGGCCCAGACTGATACTGTACGGGTTCAAGCCCAGACTGTGACTGTAATAGGGGATTACACACTGATTTTTTGTAAACTCACCCCGTTTTTTGACTGTGTAGGTAATCCCCAGCCTTAGAGGATTTGGAGCTGCGGAGGACTCGGAGGTGGCCACACGTCGGATATGGTTTATAGACTAAACTTAACGATTTTAGTTTAATTTAGTTATTTTAAATTATTGGGTTAATAATTTTTGTAATAAGGCCATTGAGTTTTTCTTTTTAACTTTTATTTGGTATTTCTTTAAATTACAAACTGCTGGTCTGTTAAACACGGGTTCATCCGGGACTTTTAACTTGTTGATTCCATATCTGAATATATCCGTAGAATAATATTTACAATTCAAATATTATTCGTATCTCATAAACACAGTTTATATGATATCAAAGCAATTAACATATATTTATAATGAAATTTTCCACATACAAACTTACCTTGTATTCGAAATTGACGGATCGGATCGACTACTCGATAACCTTGCTTTTCCCCCGATCTAAATTTGAAATCTTTCTTTCTTGATCTATATGTATTCAAAATTAACTTATTCAATCTCATAGTCATTAAATTTACTCCAAACCACACTTTAAAGTACTTTTACACTTTTACAACTAAATTTTCACATTTTCACAATTTAGTCCTTATTTCACAATTACACATAATTAACATAATTCAACAAGACCCATGCTTGGTCGAATTACCATAATGCCCCTAGCAGCACGAACTTTCATTTATTTCAGATTTCAGCCACTGAATTTGCATATGTCACAATTTAATCCCTATTTAACATTTTTGTCAAAAATCACTTCACAAAACTATTAAATCTATCAACAAACCTTCATAATCCATCATCAATCATCAAATTACTCAAGCATTCAACAATGGTAACATGTTAAACCTTTAACAATTTCAAAATCTAAGGTACGGGACAGCTAGAATGTGAAGCAACGATGACAAAAGCATAGGAATCATAAAAAATCTAGCTAAAATCGTACCTTAATCAAGCTAGGAGTGTGATGAAATTTCAAGCCCTAGAATGGCTTTCCTCTTTTGTATTCAGGGCTAAGAAAGATGAATTAAATTCATCTTTATGTTTTATTTAATTAAAAATAACATTAAATTACAAAATACAACATTTAACCTTATTTAATAACCATTAAAATCACTTAACACATGCCCAAAATTGTCCACTTACTAATATAATGGGATAATTACCCTTTAAGTCCATCATATTTAAAAGCCAAAGCTAATTGACACCTTTAACAAATAGAATGCAACTTTTGCATTTTACGTGATTTAGTTCTTTTTATCAAATTGAGCACTTAAACGATAAAATTAGCTCATGAAATTTTCACACATATCAAATAACATGCTATGAACACATAGAATAATATTAAAATAATTTTCTGACATCGGATTTATGGTTCTAAAACCACTGTTTTTATTTAGCTAAAACTGGGTTATTACAACTCTCCCCCATTACGGATTTTCATCCCCAAAAATCTTACCAGTGAATAGGTTCGGATATTTCTTTCTTATAGCATCCTCATGTTCCCATGTAGCTTCTACAACCCCATGTCTATTCCATAATACTTTCACTAATGCGATTTTCTTATTTCTTAGCTCTTTGATTTCACGAGCTAAAATTCGAATCGGTTCTTCAGCATATGATATATCAGATTGAATTTCAACTTCAGTTGGGGAAATGATATGTGAAAGGTCAAATCGGTATCGTTGAACCATCGACACATGAAACACATTGTGTATTTTCTCTAACTTAGTAAAAATAGTTGGTACGCCACTGGCCCAACTCACTCGATAATCTCATATGGTCCGATGAATCGCGAACTCAATTTCCCTTTTCTACCTAATCTAAGTATTTTCTTCCACGGTAAGACTTTTAGAAATACTTTATCCTCGATTTGAAACTCAAAGTCTTTTTGTTTCAAGTCTGTGTATGATTTCTGTCGATCCGAAGCTGTTTTCAAACTATCACGAATCACTTTTACTTTTTATTTGTTTCTCTGATTAGATCAACTCCGTGAATCTTATTCTCACAAAGCTCAGTCCAATACAACGTTGGTCGACATTTACGTCCGTATAAAGCTTCGTACGGTGCCATCTTTATACTCGATTGAAAGCTATTATTATAAGGAAATTCAATTAGTGGTAGATATTTCTCCCAGCTACCTTCAAACTTAAGAATGCAACATCGCAGCATATCCTCAAGTGTTTGAATAACTCGTTCAGACTGACCATCCATTTGTAGATGAAATGCCATGCTAAAATGCATCTTTGTACCTAAAGCTTCTTGCAATTTCTTCCAAAATTGCAAAGTGAATCTCGGATCTCTATCTGAAACAATAGATAGTGGTACTCCGTGCAATCGAACAATCTCTGAAATATACAACACAGCTACTTTATCTAGCGAGAAATCTGTTAGTACCGAAATAAAATGAGCTGATTTCATCAATCTATCAACAACAACCCAGATCGCATCTTTCTTTTTCGGAGATAAGGGCAAACCCGATACGAAATCCATTTTTATTCTATCCCATTTCCACTCGGGAACCATAATAGGCTATGATAAACCATAAAAGTAACACATTTTAATCCTACGCTTAGCGTGTTTTTGGATGTCTATTTATAGAATTTGGTGAATTCGATGCTCCTAATCCTTCAAATTCATGTTTCTCTACTTAAGAGAGCATAGGGGAGTGAAAGGAATGAAAAACGGGCCAAAACCAGACAAAACGGGCCATCTTAAGGATCCAGGCGGCCAAAGCCCGTACCACATATGCTAAACACATGCCTGTGTGAACCACAAGGGCTGGACACACGCCCGTGTTCCAGCCAGTGTCAATCGTGATTCACTCAAATTCCCACACGGCCTGGGCCTCCTCACACGGGTTAATCACACGCCCGTGTCCCTATCATACCCTGCTTTGTTTTCACGCAGAAAAAGCCAAATTTTAGGTTTTTTTAAGCCTTCTAAAGTCTATAAATACGAGCCAGAGGAAGACCTAAGGGGCCACGCGGAGTAGATTGAAGAAATTACTCGAAGGAAGCCATCAGATTCATCTCAGAAGCAAATTCACTCTAAGATTGAAGATCTCCATCAAGTTCTTTAAAAGTTTTTAGGTTCTGTATGTCTTGTTATTTTCTTAATTCTATGATGTTTTCCTTTTACATTATGAACTAAACTCCCTAAATACCTAGGGAGGATGAAACCTAGATGAATCTTATTATTTAATAAGTCTAAATTACGTGATAAATACTTGATCTTATTCTTAATTATGTATTCTTAATCCTTGTTTTGATGTTTTCAGGAATATTAATTCAAGTTTAACGTGCTTATTCAGTGGAGCAAAAGTCCCTGTTTAAGAGAAGATCTAACATAATTAAGCGGTGTTGATTGCAATCCTAGAAATAGGACGATATAAATCTGCCGGATTAGAGTCAAATCTAATAAGGGAATCCATAGATTGAGTTAATGCGACGATAGTGATTTTAATTAGAAAGAGATTTCAATTAATCAACCTAGAGTCAGTTGTTATTAGTCTTGAAAGAGATATTAACATAATTTAGGGATTTCTACGGATCAAGTCAATTTAATAAATCATTTAATTTAGAGCCTAAATAATAAGTGAAGTCTAGGTGGATTCTTCCTTGGGTATTGTCTTTATTCATTCGATTATTCTCTTCATTCTCTGTCGTGTTTATAGTCATTTAGTTAGTCAATTAGTTAGTTAATTTTAGATTAAAAATAAATCCCCTTAATTATTAGGCTACATAATAAAAATATTGTTATTACTAGTAATTTTAGTCCTTGAGGATACGATATTTCGGACTCACCACAACTATACTACTGCTTGATAGGTGCGCTTGCTTTTGTCAAAAAATTAGTTAGTTTCGAACCCATCAAATTTTTGGCGCCGTTACTGGGAACTAAGATATTAGGAACATTTAATTTTTATTACTTTAGCCATTCTTATTTTTATTTGCAATTTATTTTTATTTTATTTTAATTTGCTAATTTTTCTTTTATTTTCTTCTGGCAGGTAATTTTAGTTTATGACTAGAAGAAACCCGTCAAGACCCTTGCTTTTTGACAGTGAGATAGAAAGTACTGCTCGTAGAAATCATAGGGAGATAAGGCGAAGTCTACAATACATAGAAAAAGAACAAAAGGACGAAACCAATATTACCAAGGAGATGGCTGATAATAATCCGCTACCTCCAATGGTTGCCGAAAATCCTGCTCCTCGTACTATGTACGACTATGCTGAGCCTAATTTAACTAGGGCTGTATCGAGTATTGTTAGACCTGCTATTGCTGCAAATAATTTTGAACTGAAACCTCACACTATTCAAATGATTCAACAGTTTGTTCAGTTTGATGGTTTGCAGGATGAGGACCCAAATACTCATTTAGCCAACTTTTTAGATTTTTGCGATCCTTTCAAAATTAATGGCATTTCTGATGATGCCATTCGCCTTCAGTTGTTTCGCTTCTCATTGAGGAACAAAGCTAAACAGTGGTTGAACTCGTTACATAAGGATTAATCACTACATGGGAACAAATGATATCTCTTCTTTTGTGCAGATGGATTTAGAAACACTTTATGATGCATGAGAGAGATACAAGGATCTACTAAGAAGATGCCCTCACCATGGGTTACCTTTATGGCTAGAGGTCCAAACCTTCTACAAAGGTTTGAACCCCTCAACTAGACAGCTGATTAATGCAACTGCCGATGGAACCCTAAATAACAAAACCCCTGAAGCGGCTTATGAGTTTATAGAAGAGATGTCACTGAATAATTATCAGTGACAAGTAATAAGAATGAAGCCAACAAAAGCCACTAGCGTTTTCAACCTCGACGCAGTTACCATGCTATCAAACCAGGTAGAGCTTTTAAATAAAAAGATTAATGGTTTGTATGGTTCTTCACAGGTACATCTAGTGATGTAGTGTGATACAAATGGAGGAGGAATGGGCAATATAGAATATCCATCTTACAACCCTGGCATGGAGAATGAGCGGCTGAATTATATGGGTAATAACTCTAAACTTCCAAATAATCCTTATAATGATACATATAATCCAAGATAGAGGATCCACCCAAATTTCTCCAGGTTTCCAACCACCTTACCAATAAGAGAAAAAGCCGAACCTTGAAGATATGATAGCAAATTTTATTTCAGTGTCAGAGACTCAGTTTAGAATACCGAAACAGCATTGAAAAATTAGCAAGAATCGATTGAAGGGCTTGAGAATCAAATTGGACAGTTGGCTAAGTTAGTTTAAGAAAGGAAACCAGGTAGTTTACCTTGTAACACTGAACCTAACCCAAAAGTGCATGTGAAGGCAGTTACACTAAGGAATGGGAAGGTGTTGGTTGAAGCTGAAAAAAAGATGCCACAAGAAACTGATAAGGCAAAGGGTGAGGAAGTAAACGAGAATGTATCACCGGTACTTAAAGAGTATAAACCATCGCTCCCATATCCATCAAAGTTGAAGAAAGACCGCATGGATACATAATTCGATAAATTTCTTGAACTTTTTTAACAATTTCATATTAACTTACCTTTTGTTGAAGCTATTTCACAGATACCAACGTACGTAAAATTCTTAAAAGAGCTTTGAACAGATAAAACGAAATTTGAAGAGCTATCAACCGTGGTGCTTAACGAGGAATGTTCAGCTATTCTCTAAAATAAGCTACCAGCCAAATTGAAAGATCCAGGAAGTTTCACTATTCCCTATTTAATTGGTAATTTAAATATTGAGAAAGTATTAGCTGATTTAGGTGGCAGTATTACTTTAATGCCTTATAAAATGTTCAAGCGGCTTTTTCTTAGGAAATCAAAACCCACTAGGATGAATATCCGATTAGCTGATAAATCTGTTAAATATCCTAAGGGAATTATTGAAGATGTTTTGCTAAAAGTTTATAAATTCATATTACTTGTTGATTTTTTTGTGCTTGATATGGATGAGAACGTTGAGGTGCCTTTAATTTTAGGACGCCCATTTTTAGCTACTGATAGGGCTGTTATTGATGTAGGTGATGATAAACTTGTGCTCAGGCTAGGTGACGAGGAAATTATTTTTAAAATTTATGATGTTATACGATACTCTAGAGAGCAAGATGATTCCTGTTATTTTATCGATGCTATAGATCATTCTATTCAAGATCTTTTCAGGAAATCATACATAAAGACACGTTGAAACTATGTCTTGTCCAAGGTGAGGAGGCAGATGATGATACCAATGAGATGGGGGTGTAACATCCCGAAATTGGGCCTAGCAGAATTGGGCCGATTGGGCCTTGAGCTTAGGAGTGTTTAAAAATCTTTAAGAATATGAGAATGGTGTTTTTGCAAATTAGATTTATTAGTTAAGTGAATTTGGAAGGTTACAAGGTTTCTATGAATTCTCGAGTTTAATTGGGCTTTAGGAAAAATTAGAGTATCATCTTGTTATTTGTGTTGGCTCGGGTATGAATTTTGTGTGTTTAGCATAGTCTTGTAAAGGCTTGATTTTATTTATGAAGTTAGAATAATTCTTAGTATTGAAAATTTAGTGAAGTGGATTAAGTGAACTTGACACTTAAGTTAATTTAAGTGTTAAATTCTAGCACAAGAGGAGTTAGTGGCATAGTGGATAAGGCGCATGAAAGGTTGCTTGAGGGAAGTGGTTCGAGTAGCATGGGTTACATTTGGAAGACTTTATTTTTATGTATCCTAGCATTAAGTTCAGTCAAGTTCTAATTATGGTAGGTTGGACTTTCAATTTTTATGGTAAGTTGAATAGAAAATTAGGAAAAACTTGAACTTAGGGAAAGGAATCCTATGGATTAAGGAAGGATAGGGGACATAAGGCTTGGTTTAATGTGAGGTTTTTTTTTTAAAGCTTTTTAATAGACATTTGTCCATGTATGTGGATGGTTTAGAGGGCTAGGGGGTTGGCTTAATTTTAAGAGTGAATAGGAGGAAATAGAGAGAAATTTAGGAGTGTGTTAAATTCAAAATTACTTTGAATTATTGGCAAAAAGTATTTTGAGTGTGGTTGCCGAATTTTTGAATGGTGTAGGGGGAAAAAGGTGCTGAAACTTCTTTGTAGTTAGGTGGCATTTTTCGGCTAGTTTTGTAGATGTTAGTCTTTGTTTTTGTGTCAAGCCGAAATCTCCCTTTGCTTTGCCAATTTCTTCCTAGTGTTTTCGATTGAAGCACACCCGATAACCCAAGTTGAATTGACAATTTACTCACTTAGTCTTTAAGCCAAATTACATTTGTTTCTTCTTATTTTCTTCTTAACCGGAGCCATACTCTCCGATATCTTTCTTTTACTTTCTCATTTCCTCACTCAAAGCCGAATGTATCTATCTTCTTCCATTCATCTCTTTCTTTTCTTCTCTCAAACTCTTGAGCCGAAATCCTCTTTACTTTCCTTTGCCGAATTTCTCTCTTCCATTTTACCTTTCTTGTCATTCCTCTTTTCCACTCTAGCCAAATCCTCTCTCTCTCATTGTAACATCCCCAAACCCGGCCCATTCACTACGACCGAATCTGGTTATGTTAGTGAAAATATTTTTGACTTAGAATAAAATAGTAAAAATTTATTTGCTCTTGGAAACCATGTTCTTTTGAAATTATAGCCACATGTTTAATAATTCCTTATTTGAATAAGTAAGTTATAAAAATATAACCATCTTCACATAGTGTTTCAATTTAAACAAACCATAATAGAGTTAATAATAAAATGATACCAAAATAATAAAATAAATCCTTATTAAATAATTCCAAAAATAAATTAAAGCGGCCTTTATTACAACCATTATTTTAATGAAATACTTAATATTAATATAACTAAAAACTTCTCCTTCGGCATGGGCCACCATGTGTCCTCTCCGATCCCGGTCCAATTCTACGCATCACCTGAAATGGTTAATAAAAATAGAGTGAGTCCACTGACTCAGTGCATAACCAACACACAGATTTCCACACGTATGGGCTTGGCCCATAACCATACTTTTCTTATAGCAAGTCATGCAAATATGCATCTTAGCCCAACCCACAATCCAACCGTACGCCAACCTTAGCAGACTCCCTGCCTAAGGTCGTGGATAAACCACCACTGATCACATCGCGATCCAAAATCCTTACCTTGGCAAACTCACTGCTCAAGGCCGTGGCTGAGCCACTGATCAACCAAAGTGATCCCGATATCGTAAACCTTCTACGGTGATGCACATAGCCATCAACCGCCAAGATGGGCACCGAGCCACACCTCCCTTGAGGTAGCACATAGCTAACCCTCAAGCGCTAATGTAGCTTGAGCCAACATTAGACCACGTACATCATGTGTACACTTCTTCCTCCACCGAATCAATCCACCTCTCAAGTATGTATGTAAAAGGTAATATGTCAGATCATAACAAAAGAGAAGGCATCTCATGTTAAATACCACATCGTGTGTATATATATATGTATCATTAATAAATTCATACCACAATCTTTACTCTCCTGACATACGGTTAACCAAAATAACCATTCACCATACAAGCCATCGCAATCGGCAACCACACATCACATATATGTAAACACATTTAACAACCAACAATCGCAGAAATAGTGCATTGATTACGCACCTTAATAGCACAATGATCCACTCTCGAAACGCTACTTAATGCTTCAGCCACCGCTGACTAACTGACTCTCGAAAGGTTTCCTGCGATAGGCTCTTCTCCCCTACAATCGACCTTAGCACATAACAAGAAACACTTAGGGCCATTCGGCCAAGACAAGAAACTCTAGAACAAGGACAAGCTAATTCACTCTTACCTTGCTTACCACTACCTTTTGCTCTAACACGAATCGGCCACCACAAGAGAGTAGGGTTCGGCTCAGGGACTTGTAACCAAAGCAGAGGGAATGAGAGAATAGATGATTCTTGCAAGGCTCTAGATGGGGTTTGGAATATTCTATGCAATGGCAGCCTTTTAAAGATGGTTTCGGTTTAAGCAAGGTTTTAAAGAAAAGGTGTGAAGGAGAGGGAAATAGGTTCATAAAAGGTTAAGCCCACCTCAGCTTCACTACAAAAGAAATAAGATGGAAAAGGGGTTTTCTTTGACTCACCTACAGCAAGAGACTAGGAAGAAAAAGGGAAGAACAACCTTTGGCAAGGGAGAAACAAATGGTGGAAAAGTGACCAAAGGTGAGCAGCTCCCCTTATTTATAGAATTCGGGCATTTCCTAGAATCTCTCCTAGCCACTAATTCAACACATTTGAATTAATCCAATCCTTTAATTTACTCCCAGCCAACCATTTAAAACCAATTCAAATTTAAAATAAAATAAAACCCACCTTTATCCTTTATCACCTCTTCAATTTAAAAAAAAATAAAATAACATAATAATTATCCTTACTCCAGCCGAATTTAAAAGGATAAAAGCTTAATCCTTTTCAATTTAAATACCATGTGCCGTCCAATTGCTTTCTTCTTTCCTGGCACAAAAAGCCAAAATAAACACCAACCTGCTGCTCACACGCCTTGAACCCACGACCTGCTAGAATTCTTGCTGCAGGTCGCGCCCCCCCACGCCACCCTACTGCTGTTCTCTTTGTGTCACAAACTCCCCCATATCCTTTTAAAGCCTCATTCCCCCTAACGCCAGGATGCATAAAAATAAAACACTCCCCTGCAGCCCCCAAGGTTCGAACTCCAGACCCGCTCCAGCAAGCTGCAACAATGCCTCATGCCACTCTACCGTGACGATTTCTATGACATAAAACCACACCATTTAATTTTAAAGCCTTCTTACCTCAGCCCATCATCAAATAACAAAAATAAAAACGCCAAAATGCCGCTGCCCCCGCCCGAACCAGCGTCCTTTCTCCCCCTTCAGCGCCTAAGTGGCGCATGAAAGCCACTTCGCCAAGCTATTTCTTGTGCCAAAAATTACCGGAAAATATACTTAAGGCCTCCCTTGGCCCGATTCCCTTCTTTACACTAAAAATCCAAAATTTTCCAAAGTCTTCCCCTTTAATCTGAGCATTCTTAACACCTCTCAAACACATCCAAGCATACCCAAAACCTACTAGAACATGAATTATACCCAACATGCATAGCCCCTAAACCAGGGTGTTACAATTCTACCCTCCTTAAAATAATTTCGTCCTCGAAATTACTTGCCTAAACTAACAGCTCCATTCCTCCCACTATGCTATGGTTGCGCACTCTGATCTTAAAGAGCTAACATACTTCTAGGCACAATTTCTATCACACTCAAGGTTCCAACTACTTTACGAGCAACAAAACAAATAGTCACCAAAATGAACAAAACAACAGAGACTATTCCAGACATAAGGGACTTACCCGCTGACACATCCGGCACATCACTATCCTCCCTCCGACAAACTGCATAAACCAGACCTGATTGTCTTGCCTCGGTGCCACCATTACCGCGGTCTACTGCTCCACGACCTCGGCCGGAACCATTTCCTCCATGGTTCAGACCACGACCTCTCGTCGCTTGCTGACCACCTCTGCCTGGTTGCACATAACCTTGACCCACTGTCTGAGTCCTATTCGGGTTCTGGGGACAATCCTTAACCAGATGAGATTTGGACTTGCATCTAAAGCATTCCCGAACTCGATTCCAGCACTCGCCAACATGATACCTTCCGCACTGTGAACACGGACGATCTGGATTTGCAGCAGCTAGCTTAGAAACATGAGCAGAGGTCTCGACTCTCGGTCTTTTCTGAACCCTCTCAAACACTTCTGGCGATCCAACACTTCTCTTATCACGGTTTCTTTCTCTATTGTGCCTCTCAGCCTTCTTGACCTCCTCAGCTATTCGAGCTTTCTCCACTAAAACGGCGAAGTCTCTTTCCTGATGCGGAGCAATCAAAACTCGTAGCTCATCCCGCAGACCATCTTCAAATCTGACACATCTCTCATAATCCATTGCCACGATGCCCCGAGCATATCGGCTCAACCGCAGAAACTCAGCTTCGTACTCCGCTATTGACTTGCCTCCTTGCACCAAATTGAGGAACACCTTCCTCTGAGCGTCCACATAGCTTGCTCCGACATACTTCCCTTCAAACTTGATCTTAAAGTAACCCCAGTCCACACGATCCGCAGGGGTACTTTCCTTAACAGTAAGCCACCACTGGTAGGCCTCATCTCGCAGCAACGAAACAACACCCTTAAGCTTCTCTTCTGCAGTCAAGTCTAAGTCATCCATAATCCTTTCAACAGCCTCAAGCCAAGATTGCGCACACGTTCGAGCTACCCCCCACACTCCTCTGAAAACCTCAGCTCCATTCGCCCTAAGCCTTTCGGGCACTGACTTCCGAGTCCTATTGCCCACATTGGCTCCTGCCACTCATTCGAGCACTCGCAGCACAGCTTGTGACACTGCGTCATCTCCTCCAGTCTGATCCTGTTGTTCAACCTCAGCAGCTGGTGGCGGTGCATCGCTTTCTGACCCATGGCGTGACCCAACCGGTTCCGATACTGACATCCTGCCTCTACCACGTCCACGAGTATTGGGACCACGCCCCCTAGAACTCATAGCTAGCGTCTCGATTTAGTCTGTTTAAGAAGTTTTATGGATTAGAAATTCTTGTTTCACTGTTTTATCCACGAGCAATTTTATGCAATGAAGTTTCCGAGAGTAGTTCTTTCGAGCAATCAAGTTTCCTTCCCTACCCAGGGGTAATTTCGTCATTTTCCTATAGAGGTATATCGGTAATAACTCAGGGTCAATTTTGAAAATAGTTTTTCCAACTTAAAGATATTTCAAAATTTACAAAGTCTCAGGGGTTATCTTGGAAATTTCTTTTTTCAAACCAGATGTGTTGCAAAAATTCCAGAAATCGGGGTTATTTCAGTTATTTTGGAAATCATAGGTATTTTCGTAAATTCTCTAAATCAGAATATCACAACATGTTACAAAATAGAATTTTCTGATAATTGGAATATTTCAGTAAAAGTCGAGAGAAATATAAAAATTTAGAAACCAAGGGCATTTTGGTAATTTTATCAACCAGGGGTATTTTCGTAAATTTTCACAAACCAAGGTATCTTAATATTTCAAAACCTCAAAATTTTGGTATTTTGTAAAGTAAAAATCATTTTATCAAAAGTTGAGGGTGGTACGGTAATTTTACAATACAGGGGCATTTTTGTAATTTTGCCACTAGAGCATTTTGGCAATTTTATAAATTGAGAAAACATCTTTCAAAATCTGATTTAGAGTTTTACAAACCAAAGGGGTAAAGTTGAAAATTTTAGAATAGGGAGTTTTAAAACAATCAGGCCAAATCCCTTTCGGGTTTTAATAATCGGTTTAGCCTATGAACAAGTCCTCTTGGTTAAGGTGAACCGTAGCTACGCACCAGGTAGGATTCCTGCGAAGAGGAGGTGAGTCACGAGGACTGCTTAAGTACCAAGCTCTTCCGGATCCAATCCTAGACATGCGCACCAAGGTTACCACACCTTAACTCGGCGACTTACTTCACAGGTTTGTTTAAGAGCTTTAAGTTTTATGCAAATGTTTTGAGTAGTCTAATCCTAGGGTCCAACAGATCCTAGTATTCTAATCTACGAGCCCAAACTAAGCCCATAATTAATCACACAAACAAAACAAAACAATTTAAAAGTCTGAAGCACTTACCTGGTGGACTTCGGGCCGGAGATACAGGTGCCATGCCAGAAAGACTGAAAAAAATTATTAAAAACCCATATTTTGAAAAGCCCGTTTTTGAAAATGTTTTTGGGCCCAAAACCCTCAAAGTCGAGTTTTGAACCGGGCTCTGATACCAATTTGTAACATCCCTAAACCCGGCCTATTCACTACGACCGAATCTGGTTATGTTAGTGAAAATATTTTTGACTTAGAATAAAATAGTAAAAATTTATTTGCTCTTGGAAACCATGTTCTTTTGAAATTATAGCCACACGTTTAATAATTCCATATTTGAATAAGTAAGTTATAAAAATGTAACCATCTTCACATAGTGTTTCAATTTAAACAAACCATAATAGAGTTAATAATAAAATGATACCAAAATAATAAAATAAATCCTTATTAAATAATTCCAAAAATAAATTAAAGCGGCCTTTATTACAACCATTATTTTAATGAAATACTTAATATTAATATAACTAAAAACTTCTCCTTCGGCATGGGCCACCATGTGTCCTCTCCAATCCCAGTCCAATTCTACGCATCACCTGAAATGGTTAATAAAAATAGAGTGAGTCCACTGACTCAGTGCATAACCAACACACAGATTTCCACACGTATGGGCTTGGCCCATAACCATACTTTTCTTATAGCAAGTCATGCAAATATGCATCTCAGCCCAACCCACAATCCAACCGTACGCCAACCTTAGCAGACTCCCTGCCTAAGGCCGTGGATAAACCACCACTGATCACATCGCGATCCAAAATCCTTACCTTGGCAAACTCACTGCTCAAGGCCGTGGCTGAGCCACCGATCAACCAAAGTGATCACGATATCGTAAACCTTCTACGGTGATGCACATAGCCATCAACCGCCAAGATGGGCACCGAGCCACACCTCCCTTGAGGTAGCACATAGCTAACCCTCAAGCGCTAATGTAGCTTGAGCCAACATTAGACCACGTACATCATGTGTACACCTCTTCCTCCACCGAATCAATCCACCTCTCAAGTATGTATGTAAAAGGTAATATGTCAGATCATAACAAAAGAGAAGGCATCTCATGTTAAATACCACATCGTGTGTATATATATATGTATCATTAATAAATTCATACCACAATCTTTACTCTCCTGACATACGGTTACCCAAAATAACCATTCACCATACAAGCCATCGCAATCGGCAACCACACATCACATATATGTAAACACATTTAACAACCAACAATCGCAGAAATAGTGCGTTGATTACACACCTTAATAGCACAATGATCCACTCTCGAAACGCTACTTAATGCTTCAGCCACCGCTGACTAACCGACTCTCGAAAGGTTTCCTGCGATAGGCTCTTCTCCCCTACAATCGACTTTAGCACATAACAAGAAACACTTAGGGCCATTCGGCCAAGACAAGAAACTCTAGAACAAGGACAAGCTAATTCACTCTTACCTTGCTTACCACTACCTTTTGCTCTAACACGAATCGGCCACCACAAGAGAGTAGGGTTCAGCTCAGGGACTTGTAACCAAAGCAGAGGGAATGAGAGAATAGATGATTCGGCAAGGCTCCTAGATGGGGTTTGGAATATTCGGCAATGACAGCCTTTTAAAGATGGTTTCGGTTTAAGCAAGGTTTTAAAGAAAAGGTGTGAAGGGAGAGGAAATAGGTTCATAAAAGTTAAGCCCACCTCCGGGCTTAGGCTACAAAGAAATAAGATGGAAAAGGGGTTTTCTTTAACTCACCTACGGCAAGAGACTAGGAAGAAAAAGGGAAGAACAACCTTTGGCAAGGGAGAAACAAATGGTGGAAAAGTGACCAAAGGTGAGCACCTCCCCTTATTTATAGAATTCGGCCATTTCCTAGAATCTCTCCTAGCCACTAATTCAACACATTTGAATTAATCCAATCCTTTAATTTACTCCCAGCCAACCATTTAAAACCAATTCAAATTTAAAATAAAATAAAACCCACCTTTATCCTTTATCACCTCTTCAATTTAAAAAAAAAATAAAATAACATAATAATTATCCTTACTCCAGCCGAATTTAAAAGGATAAAAGCTTAATCCTTTTCAATTTAAATACCATGTGCCGTCCAATTGCTTTCTTCTTTCCTGGCGCAAAAAGCCAAAATAAACACCAACCTGCTGCTCACACGCCTTGAACCCACGACCTGCTGGAATTCTTGCTGCAGGTCGCGCCCCCCCATGCCACCCTGCTGCTGTTCTCTTTGTGTCACAAACTCCCCCCATATCCTTTTAAAGCCTCATTCCCCTAACGCCAGGGATGCATAAAAATAAAACACTCCTCGCAAATTTCCAAGGTTCGAACTCAGGACCCGCTCCAAAGAAGTCTGCAACAACGCCTCATGCCACTCTGCCGTGACGATTTCTATGACATAAAACCACACCATTTAATTTTAAAGCCTTCTTACCTCAGCCCATCACCAAATAACAAAAATAAAAACGCCAAAATGCTTTGCCCCACTCGAACCAGCGCCCTTTCTCCCCTTCACTGCTAAGTGGCGCATGAGAGCCACTTCGCCAAGCTATTTCTTGTGCCAAAATTACCTAAAAATATACTTAAGGCCTCCTTGGCCCGATTCCCTTCTTTACACTAAAAATCCAAAATTTTCCAAAGTCTTCCCCTTTAATCTGAGCATTCTTAACACCTCTCAAACACATCCAAGCATACCCAAAACCTACTAGAACATGAATTATACCCAACATGCATAGCCCCTAAACCAGGGTGTTACACTCATTTTGATTTTCTTTGCCACACACGTACTATACTTCTTTTTATCCATCTATCGTTTGCTATCTTCATTCAAAACCATAGCCGAATCTTCTTTATCTCTTTTGGTGTATCTTGGCCGAATATCATCAAAGGGTAGGTCTTCATTTGGTTTTCTTCAATCGATTTTGGAAGGGGGTAAGTATTCATGGCCGTTTTTCCTTTGTTTCTTTTCTCTTTTCTATGTCGTTTTCTTGAGGGCAAAGGCCAAATTTTGGGCACTTGTTAATAAGGTTCTAATCATTCTTAGAAATCGATTATTCTTTTAGGCTCTTCGAAATTTTGGAAGCAACCGATTTAACCCTACTTCTGTAGCAATCGAAGTTGGTAAGTCAAGTGGTAAGGATTCATGATTCATTGTTCTTTTTGAGGATGAATAGCCTAAGACTATTGGGATTAAGATATTATGTTGGCCGAATGGTCTTGATTATAGTTTTGTGGTTTGGTCGAATGTAGGACAAGGAGATCTAGTGCAGTAGATCGGATCTTCGGAAGTTAGTATTTGCGTTGGTGAAAGGTGTGTACCTTACACACTTTATAACTTGGTAATATGTATATATGTGTTAAATAACTAATTATGTTATTAAAGTGGAAAATTATGAGATCTTGATATGGTACCATGATGGGTATAAGCAAGGAATCGGGTAACTCCGTTTCGATATGACTTTTGCATTATGATGCATGATGATACGATTTATGATATGGAATTTCTATGTGATTTCCTAATAAAGTATAATGACATGATTTGTTTATCTAATGCATTGGTATAGGTGATATGAGAGGAGGGGGAAGATTTGATATCCGTGTCCTTAGGACACCAGTGGTTTGGCACCACCAGTGGTTTGGTACCACATATTTCGTGTCTTTGGGACACCAGAGGTTTGGCACCTCATAGCGACTCGTCCCAGTGGTTTCACACCACCGTGAGTTGGCCCCACTTTTGATGTATTTGGATTGTCACCAGTGATCTGGTATCACATGTGGGTTGGCCCCACAACTTGATTATTCGTAACTTCGGGTCACCAGTGGTTTGGTACCACATATTTCGTGTCTTTGGGACACCAGAGGTTTGGCACCTCATAGCGACTCGTCCCAGTGGTTTCACACCTGGGTTGGCCCCACTTTTGATGATTTGGGATTGTCGCCAGTGATTTGGTATCACACGTGGGTTGGCCCCACAACTTGATTATTCGTGACTTTGGGTCACCAGTGGTTTGGTACCACATATTTCGTGTCTTTGGGACACCAGACGTTTGGCACCTCATAGCGACTCGTCCCAGTGGTTTCACACCACCGTGGGTTGGCCCCACTTTTGATGATTTGGGATTGTCGCCAGTGATTTGGTATCACACGTGGGTTGGCCCCACAACTTGATTATTCGTGACTTTGGGTCACCAGTGATTTGGCATCACATTATTGGATATCTTGACTTTAGGTCACCAATGGTTTGGCACCACCAGTGGTTTTGTAACAACCCAAACCCGGCCCAAACGCTATGGCCGAATCTGGTCTGTTATAGAGAAAACATTTTTGAAATTCCTTTTTGAAAACCAACTTAAGGTTTGAAAGACCCTTCATTTATTTGAATTTGCTAAAACCTTACTTAGTTTTAATTGAAAATTTAAAACAAGTCAAGTTATTATAAAAAAAAAATATCTAATGTACCCGATGGCTCGATAAAAACGTTTGCGAGCTTAGTTTAGAAAACCCTTTCATCTCATTTCATAAAGAGATAATTAAAAGAATTATTCAAGCATAGTATAAAATAAAAATAAAATACTAGGAGGCCCTATTACATATAAATAAAATTTAAATCCACAATCCCATGATAAATAAGTTGAAATTCAAAGTCTGTAAAAATTTAACTCCAACTGCATGGCCACCTCGAGTCAACCCGGCTCCATATCCGCGATCTACTCGTTACCTGAAAAATGTAAAGGAGAAGGTGAGTCACCAAGACTCAGTATGTAACCCTTCTCCCGACTTAAGTAATTTCATACACAACATGTAACAATTAATGTGCATAATATCATGTACCCATCCTAGCCAACCATATGCCACTGTCTACCCCGTTGTGGTACCAAACCACTGGTGGTGCCAAACCACTGGTGACATATAGTCACAATGTGCTACCAAAGCACTAGTGTCCGTAGACACAAATCGGGTGATGGGGCCAACCCATCGTGTGATACCAAATCACTGGCAGACAATCCCATATCTCAAGTGGGGCCAACCCACGGTGGTATTAACCACGAGGGGACAAGTCGCTATGAGGTACCAAACCTCTGGAGGTACCAAACCTCTGGTGACCGTAGTCACAGCAGTGTTACCAAAACATCGTGCCCGCTCGGCACGATCAATCTGCCCCTCCACTCATCAACCCATATCAAATCATTGTATAACAGATCTCATGTCATCACATATTTAATCAACATATAGTAAACAACGTCATGCTTCCCAAAAGCATTATTATCAATCTCATACTGACAGAGGCTTACCGATCATCCTCGCTTGTACCATTAAGGCACTAAATCCATATCTACATAAGACGGATATTCACACAACAGCATTCAATATGATTTATTAATTATTACAAGTGTGTATGTACACACCTATCACCAACGAGGAGTCTAAATCCCGAAAGAAGAGTCGGCCACCCTAAATCTGCTTGTCCCTATATTCGGCCATAATAGTGTTAGTGATATGGGCCATTCGCCAAACCAAATAATTCTTTTAGGGCTGTTGCTTGAACCCGAATCTTACCTTTGTTCTCTCGGTTACTAACCACGACACTTAATTTCCTGAATCTGTTTAATCCACTACCACTGATTAGTAAATAAGACTAATAGCCTTCTGCTTAATTGAATGTCAAAATAAAGAGATCACTCTTACCACTTTACTTTCAAAATCGATTGCTAGAGGTTGGGGTTTAGATCGCTTGTTTCCAAATATCTCGGAGTACCTAGGAGAGATCGTTTACAAGAACATTTAGAAGCCTTATTAATTATCGACACTTACCCCCCTCCTCTAATGGAAATCGGTAAAGGACAGGGAGGGATAAACCATGAAGTTTCGGCACACTTACCTTTTCTCAAGACCGTTTGAAGAAGAAGTTGAAAGAGATCTCCCTTGCTTAAGATCGGTTAGAGTTTATCAAAGGGAAAAGTAAAGAGTTCGGCTAGTGTGGAAAAAGGTGAGAGAGTAGGAGAGGATTCAGCTAGAGGTTTGAGAGGATGGAAAGAAAAATAAAAGAAGAATAAAGAAGGAGGGCTAGGGATTTCGGCAAGTAGTAAAATGAAAAAAAGAAAGAAAGGTGCTAGGGTTGCTCCTTTTATAGACATTCGGCACCCCTCCTAGTAGCCTTGCCGTCCACACCACTCCACCAAGGAGTTTAAAATTCGACCATTACCTAAAACTTCTCTTGGCCATACATTTGCATTAATTCAAATTTAATTTGAATTAATCTCTATTAATCAATCAAATAATCCACTTAATCTAATAATATCCCTAATATCCAAATAATATCCCTTTTAATAAAATCCTTAATATCCATATAATAATATCCTTTATTAATCAAATAAAACCCTTGATTATCCTTATAATATAATCCTTTAAAAGCTCATATTATCTTCTAATAATATTAATAAAATAAAAGAGTTTGAAGAGAGAAAGTCTCCCCACATGCCGTCCAAATAAGTAACAAAAGGGGAACTCATGACTCGACCCAGCTCCCTTGTTCCCCTTGTATGTCACATGTAGCTCTTAAGTGGGCTTACTTTGCCACTTTACCAAGGCCTCATCAGTGCCCAAATTCCTTCATATATTCTTATAACACACTCCTGCTAAGGCTCCTTGCCTTTAAAGTTAAAAACTAAAATTTTCTACCAAACTGAGACAACTCAAGGCCTTAATTTAAACTCTCTTATTCCATAAATAATATTTCAGTAGTTCATACATAAGAAAATAATGAAATTTCAAATAGCCCCGATTTTGGGATGTTACAGGTTTGGTACCACACGGAGTAGAAAAAGGAGTTATGGATGGCTAGGTTGGGTGCATCATATATATACATTGCTTGGTTATCATTTGTGTAAGTATGTGGCATTTACCCGGGAGAGGGATTATGCACTGAGTCTTGGTGACCCACCTTCTCCCTTACCTTTTCAGGTGATTCATAAATTCGCGGATGAGGAGCCGGATGAATTCGAGGAGGCCATGCAATAAAACTTGGTTTTATATGAACTTCGATTTGGGTACTTTATTTTATTTTAATTTGGTCTTCGTCTTAATTTGAATTTGTAATAAGGCCTCTTTAATTATGGTTTTTGGATTATTTATGCTTTGGGATTTATTCTAAACATGATTAAGTATATCACTTGATTAATTTAATAATATGAGCGCAAGGTTTACTAAAATACAAATCGTTATGGTTTTCCATCATTACCATCGGGTAATACAAATCTCCCGTTAATAAATGACAACTTAGGTGTTTTCAATAATTCATACTATTTTACAAAACTCAAGTTTCCAAATTTCTATTAGAAACGGTTTTCAAACTAATCACTTTGGTTTCTTTGAACATTATAAAAAGGTTTTCTAATCTATGGATCTGCATCTATGTTTTTGAGAATTTATTTACGGAATTTCAAAGTAAATTATCAGTTTTTAAATTATTATACACCTGATTTCTACAAGCACTTAGTAACAAAAAGAGTTTTCATTAAAATTTAATCGGTAACTCGTTTTTCTTCAAAACATTTTCCTCTGTGACATACCAGATTCGATCATGGTGTTTTGACCGGGTTTGAGGTGTTATAAATTGGTATCAGAGCCAAGTTCAAAAGCTCGGCTGTAGGCCCAAGGCCCAAAATGATTTAAAGTATGGTCTTAAAATGTTCTTATTTTAAAATTATATGGTTGGAAAGGCATGGCACCGAGTTTTCGGCACCGATCCACCCTGGTAAGTATATCAAACTGTTGATTTTGATGATATGATGATGATGGTATAACTGTATAGTAGTAGGAACTACTCTAGAGACCCAAAACTATAGGTTGGATGTACTCGCGAAACAACCTCTTATTAAAACTCTGTTGCATAAAATTTTCTTTCAACAAGAAAGTGAAAAGACTCTAATGCAAAATTTTTTTGTAAAATCGGATAAATGGAGACTTTAGATATGAATTCTAGGAACGTGGTCGTTGTGGACGTGGTAAAGGCCGATGTGCTAGGGCTAGATCTTCGGCACCAAGGCATATTTCTGAAAAGGAGGCGTTATCATCGCTAGTGGTTGAGATGGATTGATGAGCTGACTCAGATAGTTAAGGAAGTATTGGAGGAGGTTAAAGGAATCAGTGAAGCACTTTGAGTTGGAGTCATGGATCAGTAAGAGGAAAAAAGAGATCACGGTTCTCTAGGGTCACAATCTCATTCTGTAAAGCATGTCAAGGCACGACCAAACTTTTTGGCTTGTGATTTTTTTGCAAGAGGCGTCATCTGGGAGAATGTTGGAGGAGGTTTGGAGCATGCTTGAGATGCGGGTTTAAGGAGCATAAGGCTCGGGATTATTTTCTCACCCTCAAATCAGGTATGTTTAGTTGTGTGAAAAAGGATTCAAGATTATGTTAAAAAGTTCATCGTGGTTTTTAAGGGTAGAGTGCGCAGCGAAATCATAGTGGTGTGATTTGAGCAGTGTGTTAGTTGTTGGATTGGAAAATTTCGAGGACGAATTTTTTTTTAGGAGGGTAAAATTGTAACATCCCGAAATTGGGCCTAGTAGAATTGGGCCGATTGGGCCTTGAGCTTAGGAGTGTTTAAAAATATTTAAGAATAAGAGAATGGTGTTTTTGCAAATTAGATTTATTATTTAAGTGAATTTGGAAGGTTACGAGGTTTCTATAAATTCTCGGGTTTAATTGGGCTTTGGGAAAAATTAGAGTATCATCTTGTTATTTGTGTTGGCTCGGGTATGAATTTTGTGTGTTTAGCATAGTCTTGTAAAGGCTTGATTTTATTTATGAAGTTAGAATAATTCTTAGTATTGAAAATTTAGTGAAGTGGATTAAGTGAACCTGACACTTAAGTTAATCTAAGTGTTAAATTCTAGCACAAGAGGAGTTAGTGGCATAGTGGATAAGGCGCATGAAAGGTTGCTTAAGGGAAGTGGTTCGAATAGCATGGGTTACATTTGGAAGACTTTATTTTTATGTATCCTAGCATTAAGTTCGGTCAAGTTCTAATTATGGTAGGTTGGACTTTCAATTTTTATGGTAAGTTGAATAGAAAATTAGGAAAAACTTGAACTTAGGGAAAGGAATCCTATGGGTTAAGGAAGGATAGGGGACATAAGGCTTGGTTTAAGGTGAGGTTTTTTTTTTTTGAAGCTTTTTAATGGACATTTGTCCATGTATGTGGACAGTTTAGAGGGCTAGGGGGTTGGCTTAATTTTAAGAGTGAATAGGAGGAAATAGAGAGAAATTTAGGAGTGTGTTAAATTCAAAATTACTTTGAATTATTGGCAAAAAGTATTTTGACTGTGGTTGCCGAATTTTTGAATGGTGTGGGGGGGAAAAGGTGCCGAAACTTCTTTGTAGTTAGGTGGCATTTTTCGGCTAGTTTTGTAGATGTTAGTCTTTGTTTTTGTGTCAAGCCGAAATCTCCCTTTGCTTTGCCAATTTCTTCCTAGTGTTTTCGATTGAAGCAAACCCGATAACCCAAGTTGAATTGACAATTTACTCACTTAGTCTTTAAGCCAAATTACATTTGTTTCTTCTTATTTTCTTCTTAACCGAAACCATACTCTCCGATATCTTTCTTTTCCTTTCTCATTTCCTTGCTCAAAGCGGAAAGTATCTATCTTCTTCCTTTCGTCTCTTTCTTTTCTTCTCTCAAACTCTTGAGCCGAAATCCTCTTTACTTTCCTTTGCCGAATTTCTCTCTTCCATTTTACCTTTCTTTTCATTCCTCTTTTCCACTCTAGCCGAATCCTCTCTCTCATTTTGATTTTCTTTGCCACACACGTACTATATTTCTTTTTATCCACATATCATTTGCTATCTTCATTCAAAACCATAGCCGAATCTTCTTTATCTCTTTTGGTGTATCATGGCCGAATATCATCAAAGGGTAGGTCTTCATTTGGTTTTCTTCGATCGGTTTTAGAAGGGGGTAAGTATTCATGGCCGTTTTTCCTTTGTTTCTTTTCTCTTTTCTATGTCGTTTTCTTGAGGGCAAAGGCCAAATTCTGGGCACTTGTTAATAAGGTTCTAATCATTCTTAGAAACCGATTATTCTTTTAGGCTCTTCGAAATTTTGGAAGCAATCGATTTAACCCTACTTCTCTAGCAATCGAAGTTGGTAAGTCAAGTGGTAAGGATTCATGATTCATTGTTCTTTTTGAGGATGAATAGCCTAAGACTATTGGGATTAAGATATGATGTTGGACGAATGGTCTTGATTATAGTTTTGTGGTTTGGCCGAATGTAAGACAAGGTGATCTAGTGCGATAGATCGGATCTTCGGAAGTTAGTATTTGCGTTGGTGAAAGGTGTGTACCTTACACACTTTATAACTCGGTAATATGTATATATGTGTTAAATAACTAATTATGTTATTAAAGTGGAAAATTATGAGATCTTGATATGGTACCGTGATGGGTATAAGCAAGGAATCGGGTAAGTCCGTTTCGATATGACTGTTGCATTATGATGCATGATGATACGATTTATGATATGGAATTTCTATGTGATTTCCTAATAAAGTATAATGACATAACTTGTTTATCTATTGCATTGGTATGGGTGATATGAGAGGAGGGGGAAGATTTGATATCCGTGTCCTTGGGACACCAGTGGTTTGGTACCACATATTTCGTGTCTTTGGGACACCAAAGGTTTGGCACCTCATAGCGACTCGTCCCAGTGGTTTCACACCACCGTGGGTTGGCCCCATTTTTGATGTATTGGGATTGTCGCCAGTGATTTGGTATCACACGTGGGTTGGCCCCATAACTTGATTATTCGTGACTTCGGGTCACTAGTGGTTTGGTACCACATATTTCGTGTCTTTGGGACACCAGACGTTTGGCACCTCATAGCAACTCGTCCCAGTGGTTTCACACCACCGTGGGTTGGCCCCACTTTTGATGATTTGGGATTGTCGCCAGTGGTTTGGTATCACACGTGGGTTGGCCCCACAACTTGATTATTCGTGACTTTGGGTCACCAGTGTTTTGGCATCACATTATTGGATATCGTGACTTTGGGTCACCAGTGGTTTGGCACCACCAGTGGTTTGGTACCACACGGGGTAGAAAAAGGAGTTATGGATGGCTAGGTTGGGTACATCATATATATACATTGCTTGGTTATAATTTGTGTAAGTATATGGCATTTACCCGGGAGAGGGATTATGCACTGAGTCTTGGTGACTCACCTTCTCCCTTACCTTTTCAGGTGATTCGTTAATTTGCGGATGAGGAGCCGGATGAACTCGAGGAGGCCATGCAATAAAACTTGGTTTTACATGAACTTCGATTTGGGTACTTTATTTTATTTTAATTTGGTTTTCATCTTAATTTGAATTTGTAATAAGGCCTCTTTAATTATGGTTTTTGGATTATTTATGCTTTGGAATTTATTCTAAACATGATTAAGTATATCACTTGATTAATTTAATAATATGAGCGCAAGGTTTTCTAAAATACAAATGGTTATGGTTTTCCATCATTACCATTGGGTAATACAAATCTCTCGTTAATAAATGACAACTTAGGTGTTTTCAATAACTCTTACTATTTTACAAAACTCAAGTTTCCAAATTTCTATTAGAAACGGTTTTCAAACTAATCACTTTGGTTTCTTTGAACATTATAAAAATGTTTTCTACTCTATGGATCTGCATCTATGTTTTTGAGAATTTATTTACGGAATTTCAAAGTAAGTTATCAGTTTTTAACTTATTATACACCTGATTTCTACAAGCACTTAGTAACAAAAAGAGTTTTCAATAAAATTTAATCGGTAACTCGTTTTTCTTCAAAACGCTTTCCCCTGTGACATACCAGATTCAGTCGTGGCGTTTTGACCGGGTTTGAGGTGTTACAGGGGGAGATAAAAATTTCTTCCCCGAGACAAAAGAAGTATGAAGGCATTGAAATAAACGACGAACTAAAAAAAACCCCTCTATTGAAGAGCCTCCCAAATTGGAATTGAAACAGTTACCAAATCACTTAGAGTATGCATTCCTTAGAGATAATTCTACACTGCCAGTAATTATTTCTTTAGAATTGGAACCCAATGAGAAAGATGAGTTACTACAGGTACTAAAGGAGTATAAAAGAGCCATAGCTTGGAAGATTTCTAACATTAAAGGGATAAGCCCATCGTTTTGCACCCACAAAATTTTAATGGAAGATGAATATAAACCATGTGTGCAACCTCAAAGACGATTAAATCCCAATATGAAGGAAGTTGTTAAAGCTGAGGTAATTAAACTTCTAGATGCTGGAGTTATTTATCCTATTTCTAACAGTACTTGGGTAAGTCCTGTGCAGGTTGTTCCAAAGAAGAGAGGCATGACTATTGTAGCCAACGATAAGAATGAATTGATTCCGACAAGAACAGTCACAAGATGGAGAGTTTGCATTGACTATAGGAAGTTGAACGATGCCACGAGAAAAGATGACTTTTCATTACCCTTCATTGACCAAATGTTAGAAAAATTATATGGGCATATGTACTATTGCTTCCTAGACGGACTCTCTCGCTACTTCCAAATCCCAATAGCTCCTGAGGATCAAGAAAACACAACATTTACATGTCCATATGGTACGTTTTCTTATCGTAGAATGCCTTTTGGATCATGTAATGCTCCTGCTACTTTTCAGCGCTGCATGCAAGTTCATCAAAATATTATGGAGGTATTTATGGACAACTTTTTGGTATTCAGTAATTCTTTCCACCTTTGCCATAAAAATTTAAAACAAGTTCTAATAAGATGTGAGGAAACGAACCTTGTGCTTAATTAGGAAAAGTGTCACTTTATGGTTCGAGAAGGGATTGTGTTAGGTCACAAAATTTCTAGTAAAGGGACTGAGGTTGATAAAGCAAAAGTTGAAGCCATAGAAAAATTACCTCCTCCTAGTTCAGTTAAGGCTATTAGAAGCATTTTAGGACATGCTAGATTTTATAGAAGAATTACTAAGGATTTTTCTAAAATAGCTAAGCCTTTAACGAAATTACTAGAAAAAGATACGCCTTTCAATTTTAATCAGGAATGTTTAAATGCATTTAACACCCTCAAAAATAAATTAATAAATGCTCTAATTATAATTGCACGTGATTGAAATTTGCCCTTTGAACTAATGTGTGATGCGAGTGATTTTGCAGTAGGTGCGGTTTTGGGACAGTAGAGACAAGCATTTTCAGCCAATTTATTACGCTAGCAACACATTGACGGCTGTACAAGAAAATTACACCACCATAGAAAAAGAGTTTCTAGCTGTGGTTTTTGCATTTGATAAATTTAGACAATATTTGATATTATCTAAAGTTGTGGTTTACACTGACCATTCAGCTCTTCGTTATCTTTTAACTAAATCTGATGCAAAACCTCCACTCATAAGATGGATTTTACTCATACATGAATTTGATTTCGACATTCAGGATAAGAAAGGTGTTGAAAATATTGCGGCAGACCATCTTTCTACGCTTGAAAATCTATATCTCAAAGAACTCGATGAGAGTGAGATAAATGACTTGTTTCCTGAAGAAAAACTCTTGGCTATATCCGACTTTAAGGTACCTTGGTTTGCAGATATTGCGAATTACTTAGCTGCTAACATACTACCAAAAGGGTTGAACATCATCAAAAGAAGCAATTCTTTGCTGATGTGAAAAACTATTTTTGGAAGGACCCTTTTCTTTTTCGTATATGTGCAGATCAAGTAATTCAGAGATGTGTTACAAAGGCAGAAGCAAGCAAAGTCCTAGAACATTACCAGTCAAGACCAACAAGATGGCATTACAGTGGGACTAGGACAGCACATAAAATGCTCGAATCAGGTTTTTATTGGCCCACTCTGTGCAAGGACACTAACAGGTATGTTACTTCGTGTGGTAGATGTTAGAGAATAGGTAATATCTCTAAACACGATGAAATGCCTCAAACATATATACTATCATGTGAAATATTTGATGTATGGGGTATTGATTTTATGGTTCCATTCCCTAGCTCATTTGGGAATAAATACATCTTAGTAGCGGTTGATTATATGTCAAAATGGGTGCTAGCTCAAGCTTGGTAGTAAGATTTCTTAAGAAACTCTTCCCTCGATTTGGAACACCTAGAGCAATTATTAGTGATAGGGGTACTCATTTTGTAATACTCAATTTGATAAAATCTTAAAGAAATATGGAGTGCACCACAGAACAGCTACCCCTTATCACCCTCAAACCAGTGGACAAGTTGAAGTAGCCAATCGAGAGCTTAAGCGCATTCTAGAGAAAACTGTAGAATCGAACAGGAAAGATTAGGCATTAAAAGTAGACGACTCTTTATGGGCCTATAGAACCGCTTTTAAAACTCCCATAGGAACATCCCCATACAGACTTGTTTATGGGAAGAGCTGTCATCTACCATTCGAATTAGAGCACAAAGCATTTTGGGCTATAAAATTCTTAAACTATGACCTTAAACTTGCAGGTGAGAAAAGATTGATGCAGTTGAACGAGCTAGATGTGTGGCGAGTGAATGCCTACGAGAACTCACGTTTATATAAAGAAGCAACAAAATAACGCCATGATGCTCGTTTGAAGCAACCTAAGCAATTTGAAGTTGGAGATCTGGTTCTACTATACAATTTGAAGCTCAAACTGTTCCCTAGAAAGCTGAAATCAAGATGGTCAGGTCCATTCGTAATCAAAACCATTTTTCCCTATGGCACAATTGAGGTAACTCATCCGACTTATGGCACATTCAAGGTAAACAGTCAACGACTTAAACTATATAATGGTGAGGATTTTAGGGATATTAGATAGGAGCTTCAGCTCCATGAACTTTCATAAAAAGAAGAATACAAGGTAAGTCTAGCTTAGAACTTTAAACAAGCACTTCTCGGAGAGGCAACCCGAGCACTAACCCTATTAATTAGTTTATTTTTACTTTTATTCATGTTTTAATGCAGGTTTTTAACCCACATGACCTGGACACACGAGCGTGTCCCTAGCCGTGTGGATGTGGAGACTTAGTTTTTAAAATTCAAAGAAATCAACAGAGGGCTACACAGCTTGGCTACATGGCTGTGTCCCCCACACGGCCTGGACACACGGGCGTCTCCTTGGCCATGTGGACCCTGGAGCTTAAATCCCCAAAAATTGACAGAGACATGGCCTAAATTTAGTCTACACGGATGTGCAACATAGCCGTATGGACCACACAGTTTGGACACATGGGCGTGTCCTAGGCCGTGTGAAAACTAGAGCCTCACTTTTCAAAATTTAACCAAGCCAGGGGGCTCCACGGGCACGACACACGATTGTGTGGGATATCACATGCCACAAAGGCGTGTCGAGGCTGTGTGAAAACTGGAGCCTAATTTTTCAAATTTTAAACAAGTTAAGGGGCTCTACTGGCAGGCCACAAGGTCGTGTGTGATCACACGGGCATGTGGAAAACCAGACGGGCATAGGTAAAGTGAAGGGCTTAGCACACGGATGTGCGAAGCAACCATGTGGATCACACGGCCTAGACAGATGGGCGTGTCCAAGGCCGTGTGAAAACCAAGCATTCATAAATCGCGATGAACACGGGCTAGGGGCTCAACCACACGGGCGTGTGACACAACCATGTCCCTATTTAAAGCTGATTTTCTTTTCTTTTCTTCTTTCCCTTCCCAAAACTTCCCCCCCCAAAAACCCTAGCCGTCGCTCCCTATTTTCGGCCACCGCCCTCCTCCTCCACTTCCCTCCTTTCTCCTTTCTTCCCCAACTCGAAACCCTTCCCCTTCTCTCTTCTTTCCCCCTTTTCTTCCTTCCTTTTCTTCCCTCTAAACTTTCAACATCCAAATCGCCCCTTTCCCTTCTTTCTCCTTTCTCTAGACACCTACTCCTCGCGCCCTCACCTTCGTTTCATCGCCTACCAGCCACACCACACTCCAACCATTGCCATTACCCTACCGTTGGTCACCTCTTTTTCCCTCTATTTTTAGTTCATTTCATTAATTATTGTTTATTTTATTATATTATTTAATTTTATTTACTTCATTCTTTATTTTTTTTATTGTTATTTTTATTTAGCTTAGGCTTTTGTTGTTATTTAGTTAGATTATTTGATTATTATTTCCATTTAGATTAAGTTTCTTATAATTTTCTTTATTTAATTATTTTACTCCTATTATTAATTCCTAGTATATTGTTAGCTAATTAATCTTTATTTTCTTTATATAATTAATATTTACTATTTAGTAACTTAATATTAATACTAAACTTTTTCTTCATCTTTTAGTTATGATGAATTTTTAGTATAATGATTAAATTTGTTTGCTTACTATCTTTTAATTTGCTAGGTTCAATTATGTGTTCTTAAATTTTGGCATTAGGATTATTCATTTATTTATTTGTGATTTTTAGAATATAATGATTCGTTATTATTTTAGTAGTACATTTGAAACATCCTGGAATTAGGGGCTGGGCATTATTGTGTATTGCTGTGTGTTGATATGTTTTTTATTGTTGTTTTGATGTGTTTGGGGGTCCCGGGAAGGCTCGGGGTTAAGCTTGAGCCTTGGTGAAATTTTATTTTTAGGCACTTGAGGGGAAGAGCTTGCTGAGGCAGGCCCTAAAGGTATTTAATTGTCTTTTGTTAACACAAGTAAAGAGGTGGTAAAGTGGCAAGGAGGCGCCACTTAGAGTGCTTGAAGTGGCGTTACAAGGGAGAAGCTGCAGGGAGAAGGGGTTCGAGTTGTGTCGTCAGCAATGAGGAACTTTATTTTTGCGCCTAAGGAGCTTGAGTGGTGGATTCGGCAAGGGCACTCCTTGGATAGGTGTTGAATGAGTCAAATGATTTGAATGGGAGGCCATGAGGAAAAGGGGGAGTTTGAATTATTCAAATTGTTTTGAATGGATGAACAAGAGTGAATGTAAGAGCAAAGTAAGGGATTTTGAAGTGGATGGTAGTAATGGCCGATTGAGGGAAACTTGAGAAGGGGGGAGAGGTTTCGGTTAGGGGTCTAGTTGGGTACGTGCCGAAATCTTAAGGCTAATGGCACTTGGTCCCTCTTTTGGTGGTGGTTCAATCAGTCTCAAGGGTGCCTTGTTGTGCCGATTTCTTCTTAGAGTCACATTGAGCATAGTGTTGGAAAACCGATTAGGGAAACACTCTCTTCTCTCTCTTTTTTTTTGTTTTGAACCTTTCTCTTCATTTCTCTACTAGCCAAAAACCAAAACCTATTGCACTCTTTCTCTGTTCTTCTTTTCACATTTTTCCATCATCATTCATTTCTCCATATCTTTCTCCCCTTTCTTGTGTGGCCGAAACTCTTGAAGCCTTGCCGAATCTCTTTATCTTCATTGATCTTTCCTTAAACACGAAAACATCACCTCTCTCCTATCATCTTTTCTCTTGCCACAATCGAAACCCCTGCCATCCTCTTCTTTTCTTCTTTGAATCCTCTATCTTCATCCTTGTCCAGTGCCGAATATCTCTTGTCCCTTCATTCTCTTCTCTAATCAGCAGTAGACTTGGTGAATTTCGCTTCTTTCAAGACTTTTTCTTTTATTTTTGTCGACCCTTTCTCTTTTGGCCGAATGCATGGTGTATTGTGGTTAGTATTCCATTCCCTTGGTTACGCCGTTGGTGACTTCTAATGGTTTAAACGCTACCTTGTTTCTTTTTAGTGAAGGGCTGAATCTAAGCACCCCTGCTATCAATCATATTTCTTGCGGCGTTGATCTTCAAAAGTCCTTTGGTAAGTGGGTATAGCCGAATGAGAGGAAGGCCCTCCTTTAGGTTCTATTTAGGCTGTTTGGCCATTTCGTATTCATTTTTGAAGCACTATCCTCTAACTTGCGAAATGTTTAGGGGATCACCTGAAGCTGGAAGCCGAATTAGTTAGTGTTATTCACTAGAAATCAAGGTAAAGAATCTTTCGTTATTTTGTTTGGCAGGGATTCATTCGTGATGCCCTTCCTAAATCAAATCTTTTGGGTGTAGTGATCAGCGATCCTTTTCTTTTAAGTAACTGATCAAGGCTATTCATGGATGCAAGAAACGATAGAGCCAGGGAGGGGAGTGTGTCCGTAACCCCTGTTCCAAAGTTCAAGAAGTGTACCGTGTCGGCGGTTCGGGATTTTTCGCCGGGCTGTGGGAGAGAGCCAACGTCTGTTTGGGATAGATAGATAGCTATCGTTCCTACGAGCGAAAGCATCAACGTAGAAGGTATTACCTTACGCGTTATCAGGTGTGTATTATTCACACGCCTTCATTGTTGTTGTTATTGCGTTATTAAATGAAAAGGGCGAGTCACCGATATAACTGTTATGAAAGGTTAACTACCCTTACGGGTAAAGTTGGAGACACCAGGTAAGTTCTCGATACTGTTATTGTTGTTAAACTGTATGTACGTATATTTTGGATATTATGCATGTAAATGATATGTTATTCACTGTGAAATAAGTTGCATACATAATGCGCATGATATGAAAGAGCACAGGCTCGGAAATGGTTGAAATGAGGAGGGAGAAAAGTGACTAATGTCACGAGTGGCTATAGTTACGACTGGTCTAAGTACAACGGTGGTTAATACCACGATTGCTTATAATAGTGACTTATCTCGGCGGTCTTTGACCACAGTGGGTTGGCCACACGTATGCAATATTGCTAGAGATCGTCACGGTGGTCTATGACCACGGTTGGTTGGCCCCACGATTATATTACAGTGACTTTGTCACGAGTGACTACGGTCACGAGTGGTTTAGGACCACGGTGGTTATGAACCATGGTGGCATAATGCACGGGTGTTTGGATGGAGAGCTGATCTGGGTTGGGCTGCATTGCATGCATATAACATGTGCTGTATTGAGTGGGCTAAGGCCCAATTTGCGTTACATGGGGATAAAGACACTGAGTCTCGATGACTCACCCCTTTGCTAATTTTGCAGGTAATCAGTAGATGGCAGATTATGGGCCAGGATAGACTCGAGGTGGCCATGCGTTGCAGTTTTTTAAGTAAATTCGAACTATATTTAAAATTTATTTCTATTTTGGGATTTCAAGTTGTAATAAGGCGGCTTTAACTTTATTTTTTTTTATTTGGGGTTTTATCATATGCTGGTTTTATACATGTGGAAAATCATAAGGAAAATGGGTTTTTCTTAAAACGCAAATGAAAGTTTTCCAAACGAGTAACAAGTGTACAATAAGTCGTAAATAATTTAACTTGGTATTTTTCTTAACACTGCTAATCCTATTTTCAAAAGAACGTATACCTCAACATCTGTTTCAAAATGTCATTGTACAAAATCTTCAAAATTTGGTTTCTTTTTAAGGAAGAAAAATAATAAGGACATAGACCTACCGGTTTTTGTCATCTAGCCACCCTTAAAAAGATTTTAGCAAGCTTTGGGTTAACTAAACCATGAATAGTTTCTAGCATAATATCACTAAAACTAAACGTTTTTTTTATAACACGATATTTTGCCAATATTTCCAAATCTTCTTTCCTGTAATGTTCCAGATTCGGTCGTAACGTATTGACCGGGTTTGGGGTGTTACAATTGTGGTATCAGAGCAAGGTTTCAAAAACTCAGTCGTGGGTATGGGGGTTTAAAATATTTTAAAAGATGGCCAGAAAATGATTTAGAAATATATATGTTTTTTGGAAGCATGGCACCCGAGTCTCCAGCACCGAATCCGCACGGTAAGTTCTTTGACTATGGATTGTTTTGTATGAACTCTGTATGTGTATGTAATGATTACTTATGCTGAGAGATGCAGCTTTAGAGACTAGAACCCTAGGTATGCATGGAAATGACGAGAATCACTCATACTGCAATTTACATAAAACTACTCTATAATAAATAGTGGAATAAAACTCTGAATCATAAAACTCTAAATCAGATTAAACTCGCGTTAGTAGTAATAAGTACTAGAGGACGCGAACGCGGGATGCGAGGCCGTGGAAGAGGCCGAGATGTTGAGGCTGAGCATTCAGAATCTGAGCATGGGCCAGAAGGTGAAGTACCATCATCTCAGATGCAGAAGCCGAATTCCAAGATCAAACTAGTGGAGACGATGTTGTGCCTCAGGCTATGTTGCGCGTTCTAGAAAGAGTAGCTGGAGCGAGCACGGGGTCAATGGCTCAGAAATTGGTGCCTGAGCGACTCCGAGCGAACGAGGCTGAAATGTTTAGGGGCATTTCGGGTGTGGCTCCGAATGTAGCCGAGTACTAGCTAGAAGCAGTGGAATGGATCATGGATGATCTTGACTGCACTGCGGAGGAAAAGCTGGAAAGGGTTGTGTCTCTCCTTCGAGATGAGGCCTACCAATGGTGGCTCACGGTTAGAAAGGGTACCGCGGAGGACCACGTCACATGGGACTTCTTTAAGTCTGCGTTCCAGGGGAAATATATCGGGTCGAGCTATGTGGATACTCAGCGTAAGGCATTCCTAAACCTGGTGTAGGGGAGAAGTTGGTAGGCGAGTATGAGGCAGAATTTTTGTGCCTAAGCTGGTATGATCGTGGTATTGTGGCTGCAGATCATGAGCGTTGTATTCGATTTGAGGATGGCCTGAGGAATGAGTTGCGAGTACTGATAGCTCTGCAACGAGAAAGGGAATTTGATGTCCTAGTTGAGAAGGCTAAGATAGCCGAGGAGGTAAAGTGTTCTAAGAGACAGAATCAGGAAAGGGATAAGGGTAAGAATAAAAGAAATTTTAGGCCAACGAGATGTACTGGGAACTTTCAGAAAAGGCCTAGGTTGGATGGGCTGGGCCGAGCTGTGAGGCCTGTTACTATTGGTCGACCACCGCAATGTTCTACATGCGGGAAGTTCTATTTTGGGGAGTGCTGGGCAAGAAGTAGTGGATGTTTCAGGTGTGGGTCAGTGGATCATCGGGTGAAAGACTGTCCGCAAGAGCCAAATAGAATGTGACCCGCAGGTCAGAATTATGTTCAATTTGGTAGAGGTGGTCAGCAGCTACAGAGAGGCCGTGGTCCGGCCAGAGGAAGTAATGGTTTTGGTCGTGGACGTGGAGCACCAGACAGAGGTGCTAGGAACACAGATGCAAGACAGCCTGGGTTGGTCTATGCTGCTAGACGCCGAGAGGAGGACGATGCACCGGACGTCATAACCAGTACGTTCCTTATTTATGGATTGCCTTTTTTTTGCCCGGATTGATATTGGGTCAACACATTCCTATGTTGCTAGTACTGTGTCTGGAACTCTGAACATAGACTCTGAGATTACTTTGAGGGAGATGAGCTGTACTTAGCCCTTTAGGACAATTTGTAGTGGTGAATAAACTCTTTAGGAGTGTACCTTTAAAAGTGCAAGGGATGGTTTTCCCGGCTGATCTGAGGAACTGCCATTCGGGGAGTTCGATTTAATCTTAGGCATGGACTGGTTAGTGAAGTACCGAGCAAACTTGGATTGTGCTGCCAAGCGCATGGTGTTAAGGACTCTTGGGGATGATGAGGTGGTAGTGATAGGTGAAATGAGGAACTACTTGTCTAATGTAGTTTCCACTTTAAAGGCTGAAAGAATCGTAAGAAAAGGGTGTGAGGCATTCTTAACTTTTGTTCGGGCTCTGGAAGCCAAGGAGTTAACTGTAGGGGATGTAATAATAGTAAGAGAGTTCTCTGATGTTTTCCCAGAAGAGCTTCCAGGATTACATCTGGATCAGGAAGTGGAATTCGGTATTGGTCTTCTTCCAGGAACAGCGCCAATGTCTATTGCCCCATATAGAATGGCGCCAAAATAGTTGGTGGAATTGAAAGCCCAAATTCAGGAACTGTTGGATAGGGGTTTTATCCGACCCAGTGTGTCACCTTGGGGAGCATCAGTATTGTTTGTTAAGAAGAAGGATGGGTCAATGAGGATGTGTATTAACTATAAGCAGTTGAACAAGTTGATGATCAAGAACAAGTACCCGCTGCCTAGGATAGACGATTTGTTTGATCAGTTGCGAGGCGCTTCAGTCTTTTCAAAGATAGATTTAAGATCAGGTTCTCACCAACTTAAGGTCAAAGAGGCGGATATCCATAAGACATCTTTTTGAACTCATTACAGTCACTACGAGTTCTTGGTTATGCCGTTTGGATTGACCAATGCCCCAGCTACGTTTATGGACATGATGAATCGGGTATTCCAACCCTATCTGGACCGATTTGTTGTGGTATTTATAGATGATATCCTGGTTTATTTAAGAACGGAAGAGGAGCATGATTTGCATCTTTGGGTGGTTCTGCAAATTCTGAGAGAGAAACAGTTATACGCCAAATTTAGTAAGTGTGAATTCTGGCTGAGGGAAGTTACCTTTCTGGGTCATGTTGTGTCTGCTGAGGGGATTAGGTTGACCCTCAGAAAGTTGAAGCTGAGTTGGATTGGAAACCACCTAGGTCTGTGGCAAAATTCGGAGTTTTCTTAGCCTGGCTGGGTATTACAGAAGATTTGTGGAAGGGTTCTTATTAATAGCTGCGCTATTAACCAAGTTGTTACGGAAAGGGGTGCCATTTGTCTGGTCAGATAAGCAACAGAAAAGTTTTGAGAAGCTGAAGAGGATCTTGACTGAGGCTCCGGTGCTGATTCAGCCTGAGGCTGGGAAGGAGTTTGTTGTGTACTATGATGCATCGCACACAGGGTTGGGTTGTGTGTTGATGCAAGAAGGGAAGGTAGTGGCATATGTGTCTCAGCAGTTGAGACCACATGAAGTTAATTATCCCATGCATGATTTAGACTTGGCTGTAGTAGTGTTTGCACTGAAGATCTGGAGACATTACTTGTATAGGGAGAAGTCCATTATATACACCGATCACAAGAGCCTGAAGTATCTCCTTACCCAGAAGGAGTTGAATTTAAGACAGCGGAGGTGGGTAGAATTGTTAAAGGATTATGACTGTTCGATTGAGTACCACCCAGGTAAGGCTAACGTAGTAGCAGACGCGTTGAGCCGTAAAGTGATATCAGACTTTAGGGCAATGTTCGCCTATTTCAGTTTGTATGACGATGGAAGTTTATTAGCTGAGCTACAAGTGAAGCCTTCTTGGGTCAGTCAGATTAAAGAGAAGCAGTTGTCTGATGAATCATTGAGTGCAAAATTCCAGTTGGTAGCAAGTAGTAAAGCAGCAAATTTTAGGATGAACAGTGATGGGGTATTATGCTTTCGAGGAAAGACTTGTATGCCAAAAGATTTAGAGTTAAGACAGAAGATTCTTCAAGAAGTGCATAGTAGCCCATACGCTATGCATTCTGATGGGAGTAAAATGTATCGGGATTTGCGAGAATAGTTTTGGTGGTCGGGTCTGAAGCGGGAGGTAATTGAATTTGTGAGTAAGTGCTTGACGTGTCAGCAAGTAAAAGCAGAGCACCAATTGCCTTCGGGGTTGCTATAGCTAGTAAAGATACCACTTTGGAAGTGGGAGAGAATAACGATGGATTTTGTGAGTGGGCTACCCCTTACACCTACGAAGAAAGATTCAGTGTGGGTAATTGTAGATCGGTTGACGAAGTCCACTCATTTCATACTGGTTCAGGTTGATTACTCACTACAAATGTTAGCCAAATTGTATGTGGCTGAGATTGTGAGATTGCATTGGGTACCTGTGTCTATCATATTAGACAGAGATCCCAGGTTTACGTCGAGGTTCTAGAAGGCATTGCATCAAGCATTGAGGAGGAGATTGGATTTTAGCACAGCGTTTCATCCACAGACTAATGGTCAGTCGAAAAGGGTAATTCAGATCTTGGAAGACATGTTGAGAGGCTGCGTCATTGACTTTAGGGGTAATTGGGAGGAGTTCCTACCATTGGTAGAATTCGCATACAACAACAGTTACCAATTTAGCATTGAGATGGCGCCCTATGAAGCATTGTATGGTCGGAAATGTCACACTCCTACTTGCTGGACGGAGTTGGGTGAGCGTTAGGTGTTGGGCCCAGAATTGGTTGCTGAAACAGAGGACAAGGTTAAGTTGATTCGGACTCGATTGAAAGAAGTTTCTGACAGGCAGAAATCCTACGTGGATCTGAAGCGTAAGGATATAGAATTTACTGTGGGGGATACGGTTTTCTTAAAGGTTTCACTGTGGAAGAAAGTTCTAAGGTTTGGACGGAAGGGTAAACTGTGCCCTAGGTTCATTGGGCCTTATCGTGTGTTGAAACGTGTGGGACCTATAGCTTATCAGCTCGAGCTACCTTAGGAGCTGGGACAGATACATGATGTATTTCATGTTTCAATGTTAAGGCGCTACTGTTCGGATCCATCTCATATAGTGCCAGTGGAAAAAATCGAAGTAAGGCCTCACTTATCTTTTGTGGAGGAACTGGTTCAAATCCTAGATCGAGATATTAAGGTGTTGCGGAGAAAGACGATTCCATTGGTTAAAGTGTTGTGGTGGAATCACGGTTCAGAGGAAGCTACGTGGGAGCCAGAGGATGTGATGCGACAACAATACCCTCATCTCTTTTGACCAAGTAAAATTTTGAGGACTAAATTTCTTTAAGGGGGTAGAACTGTAACATCCTGGAATTAGGGGCTGGGCATTATTGTGTATTGCTGTGTGTTGATATGTTTTTTGTTGTTGTCTTGATGTGTTTAGGGGTCTCGGGAAGGCTCGGGGTTAAGCCTGAGCCTTGGTGAAATTTTATTTTTAGGCACTTGAGGGGAAGACTTAGCTGAGGCAGGCTCTAAGGGTATTTAATTGTGTTTTGTTAACATAAGTAAAGAGGTGGTAAGGTGGCAAGGAGGCGCCACTTAGAGTGCTTGAAGTGACGTCACAAGGGAGAAGCTGTAGGAAGAAGGGGTTCGAGTTGCGTTGTCAGCAATGAAGAGCTTTATTTTTGCGCATAAGGAGCTTGAGTCGTGGATTCGGCAAGGGCACTGCTTCGATAGGAGTTGAATGAGTCAAATGATTTGAATGGGAGGCCATGAGGAAAAGGGGGAGTTTGAATTATTCAAATTGATTTGAATGGATGAACAAGAGTGAATGTAGGAGCAAAGTAAGGGATTTTGAAGTGGATGGAAGTAATGGCCGATTGGGGGAAACTTAAGAAGGGGGAGAGGTTTCAGTTGGGGGTCTAGTTGGGTAGGTGCCGAAATCTTAAGGCTAGTGGCACTTGGTCCCTCTTTTGGTGGTTGTTCAATCGGTCTTAGAGGTGCCTTGTTGTGTTGATTTCTTCTTAGAGTCACATTGAACATACTGTTGGAAAATCGATTAGGGAAACACTCACTTCTCTCCTTTTTTGTTTTGAACCTTTCTCCTTATTTCTCTGCTAGCCAAAAACTGAAACCTATTGCACTCTTTCTCTATTCTTCTTTTCTTATTTTTCCCTCATCATTCATTTCTCCATATCTTTCTCCCCTTTCTTGTGTGGTCGAAACTCTTGAAGCCTTGCCGAATCTCTTCATCTTCATTGCTCTTTCCTTAAACACGAAAACTGCACCTCTCTCATATCATCTTTTCCCTTGCCACAATCAAAACCCCTGCTATCCTCTTCTTTTCTTCTTCGAATCCTCTATCTTCATCCTTGTCAAGTGCCGAATATCCCTTGCCCCATCAATCTCCTCTCTGATCAGCAGTCGACTTGGTGAGTTTCGCTTCCTTCAAGACTTTTTCTTTTATTTTTTGTCGACCTTTTCTCTTTTGGCTGAATGCATGGTGTATTTTGGTGAGTATTCCCTTCCCTTGGTTAAGCCGTTGGTGGCTTCTTGTAACACCCCAAACCCGGCCCATGAGTCTTGACCGGATCTGGTATGTCACTGCGGAAAACGTTTGGAAGATTTCAACTTAGGTGGAAACATAAAAATTTACTATTACTTGTAAAACATTGTTTGATTAAAATGCCAAGTAAAATTTGATTGTTACAAAATATCTGGATTTAAAACTTTAATATAAGTTATTAAAATATCAATTGAGTTCTAAAATCAATTTCCGGTATAGCCAAATAATAATATAACTTCAAAATCATAAATAAAGTTTCCAAATACTTTAAGTGGCCTTATTACAATAAATAAGTATTCAAAGTACTAAAAATATAAATGCGTGAAACAAATAAAATATCTTCTGCATGGGCCACCTCGTATCCACTCCAACCCGGTCCAATCATCATGTATCACCTGCGATGTTTGATAAAAATTTGGGTGAGTCACACAGACTCAGTGTGTAATTAGTCCACAGATTTCCACCCACATATCAAACCATATATCAACCCACATAACAGATAACAAGGCAACTTATTCACATAATTCCACAATTTGGCTTGACTCATATCCATATTCGATTCATATTCCACACATGATTATGCAAAGTGCACCCAACCCAATCCTAGGGTCCATCCTCTACACACCCTCGTACCTGCCGCACACACCAGGGGATTACTAAATCGCCCTCCAACCACTATACATCTCTTTGGCAGTCATGCTGCTCAAAGCCGTGGCTTAGCCACCGATCACCTAAGTGACCCCACATATCTGTATCCACGAGGTGACTCAAGGTCATCCTCTATCCACGGTGATGCACACAGCTATCATCCACCCACGATATGGCACATAGGCAACACCCCACCTTGATGAAGCACATAGCCAACACCAAGCGCCAATGTAGCTCAAGGCTAACATCATACCACGTACATAAATGTACACCCTGTCCTCGATAGTCATATTCATATCCCATCCCATGCACATGCACATACGATAATGTCATAATAAAATAATGCATGCACATGCTATTCGGCATACCTCACATATACATATTAATAACCACATTTCATCAGATTTGGTACTGACCTGATTATCGACATACCCCTTAAGGGTATCCATTTCATAACTGCCATTGCACTTATTAGCACATACACATAACACATACAAATATAACATATACCCGGAAAACGGTGGGTTAATCACACACCTAACTATTTAGCGAAATCCCGAACTATTTGAATCTAACACAATCTTGGAACGTGGTTTTTCCCCCTCCCTTAATGCCGATTTGGTCTTTTACCCAATCCTGAATCCACACACTGAGTTCTCCTTGCAATCGGCCACCCACTGGTACCTACAAACAATTAGCCTTCGGCTTTCAAACGAATAAGGAGTAGATCTAAACTTACTAAATACCCTTACCAAAATGAACTTGGACCCCGAGACTCCTTCTTATCCTTGTCGACTAGCCCCTAAACCATCATGGACAGAATCGGTTAGCACATAAAACACATAAAATGGCCTAAGGCCAGTTATCACAAATCACCCACCTTACTTATCAAAACCCGAAACACCACTGGTCTATGAAGTTGTCGAAATTCCCTGCTAATCAACTGTTAAAATTGGCTTAGCACATAAAACTAGGAAAATGGCCCATGGCCGAATACCATATTGACTTACCTTGAATGCTACAAATCCCGAAAGCTTCTCCTTTAATGCTCCTTAACGTTGGCACATACAAAAGAAATACAAGGTTATGATACTTTACACATTCGGCCATCCCTTACCAAGGCTTAACCATAGATTTCGGCATCCCAAAAGAGATAGAAGAAACGATTAGGAGAGAACTCTTACTTACTATAGAGAATCGGTTGGAGCAACTTACAACCACTGACACTTTCGGCTTCTAAAACTTGCGACAAAGAAGAAAGAATAGGCACCTTAGAGATTCGACTATGGCTCTCAAAAGAAGATGGGACATTCGGCTATGGTTCTAAATGGCAAGGGGTATTCGGCTATCCAAGAAAATATGTAGAATTAAATTTAAAGAAAAGAAAAAGAATAGGGAGAGAAAGTGAGAAGCAATTCGGCAAGGCAACCAAAAGAGAGAAAAGATAGACACTCTAAAATTCGGCACTACCTCTCCTTAACACAATTCAAAGCCGAAATTAGTCACCAAGAGAGTCCCTTGGCCGGCCACTAGCTTCTTATCTTATCAACTCCCACTTTCTTCTCCTATTTTCTCTCCTTATCATTCATTCAAAATAAATTGAATAAGCCAATCTTTATCTCTTCTTCCTAGCTGAATTTTAAAATAAAAAAAATCAAGCCTTATCTCATCCTTTTTGAAATCCCAATGCCGTCCAACAATCCACCCTCTCTTGACGCCAATTAGCAAAAATAAAAGCACACTCCCATGCCGCCAACATGATTCAAACCTAAGCCCTTGGATCCCCTTGCTGACGCAACCTTCCCCCCTTGCACCCTTGCACCTCCATGCCACTTTACCACATAATTCTTTGTGTCATAACTCCCACACAAATTTCCTTAAGGCCTCCTTAGCCTAGCTCCCCCTACTAGCTTAAAATCTAATAATTTCTTAAGGCATCCTTCTTCATCCTAGAGTTCTCAAAACCCTTAAAACACATCCAATTACACTCAAAGCCCACTAGCTCATGAATTATGCACGAAGGCATAACCCTTAAATTTGGGATATTACAGTTCTACCCTCCGTAAAATAATGTCGTCCTCGAAATTACTTGGCTAAACTAAGCAAAAGTACTACTACTCCCCGAACCTCTAAAGGCACTTACTTACAAAGTCTGTCTACTACCGCTGATCGCCTTAAAGAACTAAATACAGTCTCACAGTTCACATTCAAGATTCTGAACACTTCCCTGGCAATATAAGAAAGAGCTAATCCCTATAACGAATAAGGCAATAAAGGGTATTCTAGAAATAAGGGACGTACCCGTTGTCACATCTGGCACATCTTCCTCCTCACGACGGCCGACTGCATAAACCAACCTTGGCCGCCTTGCATCTGACCGCTTGGTGCTTTACGACCTCGGCCGGAACCATTCCCTCCATGGTTCAGACCACGACCCCTTGTCGCTTGCTGACCACCTCTGCCTGGCTGCACATAACCTTGGCCTGCTGTCCGAGCCCTATTCTAATTCTAAGGACAGTCTTTAATCAAATGAGACTTAGACTTACATCTAAAACACTCCCGATCCCATCCTCAACACTCGCCAACATGATACCTTCCACACGGAGCACACGGACGGTCCGAATTTCTAGTAGCTGACTTAGAAACATGAGCAGAATTTCAACCTTCGGTCTTTTTTGAAGACTCTCAGACGATTCTGACGGTCCAAAACTCCTCTTATCCCGGTTCCTATCCTTATCTCTGTGCTGTCTCACAGAGTCCTTAATCCCTTCAGCTACCTTAGCCTTTTCTACCAACATGACAAACTCTCGCTCTTGATGTGGAGCTATCAACAACCTCAGGTCATCCCTTAGTCCATCCTCAAATCGGACACATCGCTCATTCTCCGTAGCAACTACTCCTCAAGCATACCGACTTAACCTTAAGAATTCCACCTCGTACTCCGCTATGGACTTGTTCCCTTGAACCAGCCCCAGAAACGCCTTTCTCTGCGCATCAATGTAACCAGTCCCAACATATTTCTTTTGATACGCCGCCTTAACATATCCCCAAGTGAGATCCTCGGCTGTAGCACCATCCCAAACTGTGAGCCACCACTGATATGCCTCATCGCGAAGTAGCGCCACCATTTCTTTCAGTTTCTCTTCCGCATTCAGATCCAGCTCATGCATAATTTGCTCGGTCGCCTCCAACCACTATTCAGCCGTACTGGGTGCCACACCAGATACGCCACGGAATACCTCAGCTCCATTAGCTCGGAGTCGCTCGGGTACAAATTTTTGTGCTCCTATATTTCCACCTACTCCATCCACCAACTTAAGAACTCGCAGCACCGCCTGCGATACTGCATCATCCCCCGTCTGATCTTGCTGCTCAACACCAACAGCTGGTGGTGGGGGTGGTGGTACCTCATTCTCAGACCCTTGACCTGACCTAACGGGTTCGGACACGGTCATCCTACCTCAACCGCGTCCTCGCACATTACGACCGTGTCCCCTAGAGCTCATTTCTATGATCGCGCTTTACTCTGATTACAAAGTTTTATGTATTAGCCTTTGTTCCACTGATTATCCACGAACAATTTTATGAAAAGAAGTTTAATAGTAGTTCTTTCCATCACTCAGAGTTTCAAGTCTTCTATCCTAATTTAGAGAAGTACATCCATTCAGTAGCATCTACCACACACATTCATCATTCAAACATTGTTATCTGTTCCTACCCCAGGGGTATTTTTGTAATTTGTCCTACAAGGGTATTTTGGTAATAAACCAAGGTCAATTTGAAAAAAATCTCTATAAATCAAAGGCACTTTGAAATTTTCAAAACTTGAGGGTACTTTTGAAAATTTTCTCAAATCAGGGGTATAGCAAAAATTTTGGAAATCAGGGTCATTTTGGTAATTTGTAAGTTAGGGGTATTTTAGTAAATTTTCCCAAATCAGGGTATTTTAATATTTTGCAAAATAGGGGTTTCTGGTAGTTTCAAAAAATTTCTTAATAAGAATCGAGGGTAGTATGGTAATTTAAAATTTTTCAAACCAATGCATTTTAGTAATTTTACAACCAGGGGTATTTAAGTAATTTTGTAAATCGAAAATATTTTGGACAATTTTCAAAATAGATAATTTTCACAATTCAAAAGGGTGGTTTGTTGATTTTTTTAAAACTAGAATTTTCATAAAAATATGGCTAGTCCCTTTCGGGTTTTAATTATCGGGTTTAGCCAATGAATAAATCCTCTTGGTTAGGGTGAACCGTTACTACGCACCAGGTATGATTCGAGCAAAGAGGAGGTGAGTCACTAGGACTGCTTAAATACCAAGCTCTTACCGAATCCACTCCTAGACATGCGCACAACTGTTACCATACCCTGACTCAGCGACTTACTCACAGGTTTGTTTGGTTGCACTTAAGTCTTATGAATTCTGTGTTGGAGTAGACTAGTCCTAGGGTTCAACAGCCCTATTCTACTAATCTACAATCCCTTAATGCTCACATAGTTCACATATTCAAATCACTTCAGTAGTCAGAAGTACTTACCTGGTGGACTTCGGGTCAGAGACTTAGGTGCCATGCCAGAAAACCTGCTTAATTCACAATATTTTTCACAAACTTCATTTGGGCTTATTTTGAAAATGTTACGGGCTTTTAACCCAAGGCCGCGAGTTTTAAAACTGGGCTCTGATACCAAATCGTAACACCCCAAACCCGGCCCACGAGTCTTGATCGGATCTGGTATGTCACTGCGGAAAACGTTTGGAAGATTTCAACTTAGGTAGAAACATAGAAATTTACCATTACTTGTAAAACATTGTTTGATTAAAATGCCAAGTAAAATTTGATTGTTACAAAATATCTGGATTTAAAACTTTAATATAAGTTGTTAAAATATCAATTGAGTTCTAAAATCAATTTCTGGTATAGCCAAACAATAATATAACTTCAAAATCATAAATAAAGTTTCCAAATACTTTAAGTGGCCTTATTACAATAAATAAGTATTCAAAGTACTGAAAATATAAATGCGTGAAACAAATAAAATATCTTCTGCATGGGCCACCTCGTATCCACTCCAACCCAGTCCAATCATCATGTATCACCTGCGATGTTTGATAAAAATTTGGGTGAGTCACACAGACTCAGTGTGTAATTAGTCCAAAGATTTCCACCCACATATCAAACCACATATCAACCCACATAATAGATAACAAGGCAACTTATTCACATAATTCCTCAATTTGGCTTGACCCAGATCTATATTCGATTCATATTCCACACATGATTATGTAAAGTGCACCCAACCCAATCCTAGGGTCCATCCTCTACACACCCCCGTACCTGCTGCACACACCAGGGGATTACTAAATCGCCCTCCAACCGATACACATCTCTTTGGCAGTCATGCTGCTCAAAGCCGTGGCTTAGCCACCGATCACATAAGTGACCCCACATATCTTTATCCACGAGGTGACTCGAAGTCATCCTCTATCCACAGTGATGCACACAGCTATCATCCGCCCACGATGTGGCTCATAGCCAACACCCCACCTTGATGAAGCACATAGCCAACACCAAGCGCCAATGTAACTCAAGGCTAACATCAGACCACGTACATAACCCTGTCCTCGATACTCATATTCATATCCCATCCTATGCACATGCACATACGATAATGACATAACAAAATAATGCATGCACATGCTATTCGGCATACCTCACATATACATATTAATAACCACATTTCATCAGATTTGGTACTGACCTGATTATCGACATACCCCTTAAGGGTATCCATTTCATAACTGCCATTGCACTTATTAGCACATACACATAACACATACAAATATAACATATACCCGGAAAACGGTGGGTTAATCACACACCTGACTATTTAGCGAAATCCCGAACTATTTGAATCTAACACAATCTTGGAACGTGGTTTTTCCTCCTCCCTTAATGCCGATTTGGTCTCTTACCCAATGTCGAATTCGCACACTGAGTTCTCCTTGCAATCGGCTACCCACTGGTACCTACAAACAATTAGCCTTCGGCTTTCGAATGAATAAGGAGTAGGTCTAAACTTACTAAATACCCTTACCAAAACGAACTTGGATCTCGAGACTCCTTCTTATCCTTGTCGACTAGCCCCTAAACCATCATGGACAGAATCGGTTAGCACATAAAACTCATAAAATGGCCTAAGGCCAATTATCACAAATCACCCACCTTACTTATCAAAACCAGAAACACCACTTGTCTATGAAGTTGTTGAAATTCCCTGTAAAATCGGCTTAGCACATAAATCTAGGAAAATGGCCCTTGGCCGAATACCATATTGACTTACCTTGAACGCTACAAATCCCAAAAGCTTCTCCTTTAATGCTCCTTAACGTTGGCACATACAAAAGAAATACAAGGTTATGACACTTTACACATTTGGCCATCCCTTACCAAGGCTTAACCATAGATTTCAACATCCCAAAAGAGATAGAAGAAACGATTAGGAGAGAACTCTTACTTACTATAGAGAATTGGTTGGAGCAACTTACAACCAATGGCACTTTCGGCTTCTAAAACTTGCAACAAAGAAGAGAGAATAGGCACCTTAGAGATTCGGCTATGGCTCTCAAAAGAAGATGGGACATTCGGCTATGGTTCTAAATGGCAAGGGGTATTCGGCTATCCAAGAAAATATGTAGAATTAAAGTTGAAAAAAAGAAAAAGAATAGGAAGAGGAAGTGAGAAGCAATTCGGCAAGGCAACCAAAAGAGAGAAAAGATGGACACTCTAAAATTCGGCACTACCCCCTCCTTAACACAATTCAAAGCCAAAATTAGTCACCAAGAGAGTCCCTTGGCCGACCACTAGCTTCTTCTCTTATCAACTGCCACTTTCTTCGTCTATTTTCTCTCCTTATCATCCATTCAAAATAAATTGAATAAGCCAATCTTTATCTCTTCTTCCTAGCCGAATTTTAAAATAAAAAAATCAAGCCTTATCTCATCCTTTTTGAAATCCCAATGCCGTCCAACACTTCACCCTCTCTTGACGCCAATTAGCAAAAATAAAAGCACACCCCCATGCCGCCAACATGATTTGAACCTAAGCCCTTGGATCCCCTTGCTAACGCAACCTTCTCCCCTTGCACCCTTGCGCCTCCATGCCACTTTACCACATAATTCTTTGTGTCATAACTCCCACACAAATTTCCTTAAGGCCTCCTTAGCCTAGCTCCCCCTACTAGCTTAAAATCTAATAATTTCTTAAGGCATCCTTCTTCGTCCTAGAGTTCTCAAAACCCTTAAAACACATCCAATTACACTCAAAGCCCACTAGCTCATGAATTATGCACGAACGCATAACCCTTAAATTCGGGATATTACACTTCTAATGGTTTAAACACTACCTTGTCTCTTTTTAGTGAAGGGCAGAATCTAAGCACCCCTGTTATCGGTCATCTTTCTTGCGGCGTTGATCTTCAAAAGCCCTTTGGTAAGTGGGTATAGCCGAATGAGGGGAAGGCCCTCCTTAAGGTTCTGTTTAGACCATTTGGCCATTTCGTATTCATTTTTGAAGCACTATCCTCTAACTTGCGAAATGTTTAGGGGATCACCTGAAGTTGCAAGCCGAATCAGTTAGTGTTATTCACTAGAAATCAAGGTAAGGATTAATTCTTTCGTTATTTCATTTGCTAGGGATTCATTCGTGATGCCCTTCCTAAATTAAATCTTTTGGGTGTAGTGATCAGTGTTCTTTTTCTTTTAAGTAACTGATCAAGGCTATTCATGGATGTAAGAAACGATCGAGCCAGGAAGGGGAGTGTGTCCGTAACCCCTGTTCCAAAGTTCAAGAAGCGTGCAGTGTCGGCGATTCGGGATTTATCGCCGGGCTGTGGGAGAGAGCCAACGTCTGTTTGGGATAGACAGATAGCTGCCGTTCCTGCGAGTGAAAGTGTGGACGTAGAGGGTATTACCTTACGCGTTATCAAGTGTGTACTATTCGCACACCTTCATTGTTGTTGTTATTGCGTTATTAACTGAAAAGGGCGAGAAGCTAAAATAACTGTTACGAAAGGTTAACTACCCTTATAGGTAAGGTTGGAGACACCGGGCAAGTTCTCGATACTGTTATTGTTGTTAAACTATATGTACGTATATTTTGGATATTATGCATGTAAATGATTTGTTATTCACTATGAAATAAGTTGCATACATAATACGCATGATATGAAAGAGCATGGGCTCGGAATGGTTGAAATGAGGAGGGAGAAAAGTGACTAATGTCACGAGTGGCTACAGTCTCGAATGGTCTAATTACCACGGTGGTTAATACCATGATTGCTTATAACAGTGACTTATCTCGGTGGTCTTTGACCATAGTGGGTTGGCCCTACGTATGCAATATTGCTAGAGATCGTCACGGTGGTTTATGACCATGACGGGTTGGCCCCACGATTATATTACAGTGACTTTGTCACGAGTGACTATGGTCACGAGTGGTCTAGGACCATGGTGGTTATGAACCACGGTGGCATAATGCCACGGGTGTTTGGATGGAGAGCTGATCTGGGTTAGGCTGCATTACATGAATATAACATGTGCTGTATTGAGTTGGCTAAGGCCCAATTTGCATTACATGGGTATGTACACACTGAGTCTCGATGACTCACTCCTTTGTTAATTTTATAGGTATCAGTAGATGGCGGATTATGGGTCGGGACAGACTCGAGGTGGCCATTCATTGTAGTTTCTTAAGTAAATTTGAACTATATTGAAATTTCTATTTTGGGATTTCAAGTTGTAATAAGTCCGCTTTAACTTTATTTTTTTTATTTGGGGTTTTATCATATGCTGATTTTATACATGTGGAAAATCATAAGGAAAATGGGTTTTTCTTAAAACGCAAATGAAGGTTTTCCAAACGAGTAACAAATGTACAATAAGTCCTAACTCGGTATTTTTCTCAACACTGCTAATCCTATTTTCAAAAGAACGCATACCTCAACATCGGTTTCAAAATGTCATTGTACAAAATCTTCAAAATTCGGTTTCTTTTTAAGGAAGAAAAATAATAAGGAAATAGACCTATCGGTTTTTGTCATCTAGCCACCCTTAACAAGAGTATAGCAAGCTTTGGGTTAACTAAACCATGAATAGTTTCTAGCATAAAATCACTAAAACTAAATGTTTTTTTCATAACATGATATTTTGCCAATATTTTTAAATCTTCTTTCCTGTAATGTTGCAAATTCGGTCGTAACGTATTGACCGGGTTTGGGGTGTTACAACATTACTATTTCAGCTTAGTGGGATCGTACATCCTTAACTTTGGTGATGCTTGGTTTATTTATTTGATTTCTGGACTTATTATGATGAACACACGAGGCAAGACCAAGGTCGCCGTTCCCGCTTCGAAAAAACAGAAGGGTCACGGTGCGACCTCATCGAGCGCCTCCGCTGAAGCGCGCCACCCCTACCTCCAATTCGCCATGGACCCACAGGAGGACCTATTTTAGCTCCTTCGTGTACGGCCCCTCAGTTTGGGCCGTTACATCGATTGGGCTGCATTGGAGTAGGTCCACCACGTTGACGAGGTTCATGCTCTTATTATCACAGAACCATGGGATCACTTCTTTAGTATCACAGAGCCCACTTATGTGGAGATTACCTTGGTGTTCTGCTCGATGTTCCACATTCAGACTGTCATGTCAGCCCACGATGATCCCAGCACCATCGTCTTTCACCTCAGTGGTGTGGTGCACCACATGAGCGTCCCAGATTTTGGTGCTGCTTTGGGACTTTATACAAAGGAGTTCATGAGCGCCGAGGACTTTCTTCAGCTACATCACCACATTCATTACTCACCCTCGCATTGTTGGACCGATATCGGCGCTCTGACGACTTATGATCCTAGTCACTCGAAGACGACTTCCCTCTCTCTTGCCCTAAGGTATATTCACGCACTCCTCGCTCATACTTTGACAGGTCGGAGAGAGAGCACTGGCGTCGTGAGCATACACGATGCCTACTATTTATGGAGCATGGCTCACGGCCATATCATCAACTTGGCATACTTCCTGGCTCTAGCCTTCTGCCACCAAACAGACTGCCATAGGAAGGGCCTCATCTGCTTAGGGCCTTACGTGAGTCGCCTCGCTCGACACTTCGATCTCCTCACATTGGAGTAGCCCTCTTCGCTTACACTGGTTGGCTAGATGTCCTCTCAAGGCATCTCGAGCATGCTACATATAAGGATCATCAAGCGGTGTCGTAGTTTTGATCCCCCCAGTACCAACTATCTCGACCTGATGATCAAGACGACCCCGAGGACATTACTGAGGATGTTCCTCCCCTTCACGAGGATCCACCACACCCTCCACCACCGAGTCACCGACCTCCCTCTTTTGCTGCTACTTTGACCGACATATCCACACGACTCACTCGCTTTGAACAGTAGTGTTATCAGTGGTTCGACAGTCTGGAGGCCACCTTACAGCAGATATGCCACCATCTCCATATTTCACATTCGGCACTACCACCTCGCGACGCATCTGACGATGAGGACCTTTAAGTCTATTTATTTTTGTTATTATTTTTCTTTTTCTTTTTATTGTTAGTTTATTTTCCTTTATGTTTCATATTATATTTTCAAAGACTTATCTTTTATATTTTGAACTATATTTTAGTTGTTATAATTATTCCTTATCGAGTAATTCATTAATCTTCTTCCACAGTTGTGTTTATATTATTAATAGTTGCTTAGAATCATACACTTCACTACAATTCTGCTTTCATTCTTCCACAAACTTTATCCAAAATTTAGGAAGTTTCACCCCCTCCTCTTATGATTTTCTTATTAAATTGTCATTATCTATTTTGGTACATTGAGGACAATGTACATCTTAAGTGTGGGGAGGTTAATTATATCATTATTAGAAAATCCCTGAATTATGCCCTGTTCTTAAGTAACTTTCTCATGTTACTATTAGAATAAAATTTTTATTGACCTATGATTTTTATTGAATTGTTTTGGATTAAGTCATAGGTAATTGTGCATTCATGGTTTAAACTTTAAGATATTAGAGAATCAAGCATGATAAGTCTATTTTCAGAATTAAAATTTCTAGGATGTTACCCTAAATTTAAATATTATCTTAAAGTTTGAAATTTGCAAGGTTGACATCAAAAACCATAAATTTTGTGAGACTTTGAGCCTTTTAGAGCATATATTTTTCTTGCTTACTTTATTATTGGTTATGAGTGTGTCAATATTGATTTGTTATTCTAGAAATTGCTTCGATTGTGCATATCAAGACCACACCCTTGATTTGATATGCTGAGATGATAAAGGCACCTAGGTTTTAACCCACTTATTCCATTAAAACCTCCCTTCATAATTAACCCCTAGTGAACCCCTTTGAGCCTAATAAACCATTTCTTAACTCACCCATTAATATTAACCCAAAACCCAATTTTTGCTTCTCCTACTTTATTGACTCCCGTTTTGTCAAGATTTGATTTGATCAGTTGCCTAACTATTTTCTTTATTTCAGTTGTTAAATTCGTCTTATTACATGATTAAAAAAAATTGGAAATATATATTACTAGTTCTATGTTTTTTTTTTAGCTTAAGTAGTTAATATCACATTTCAAGAAGAATCTCGTGTTATTATTCAATTGTAATTATTCAGTATTAGTTTTTTTTATAGTTAGGTAAATTGTCGATTCAATCTCTATTTTTACCCTCTAATTCAGCCTTTATCTGCACCTTTAACCCAAGCCCCATTACAACCCTTTCAAAGACCTTTTGATTTGTGTATCATCTCATTTTATAGTAGTGAAAATTTGATTTTCATGCAAGCCTATGGTAATAACTTTTCATGTTTGATTTTTGAGTGCTTAATTTGAACCTTAAACACTTTGAGTAATTTGAGTGAACCTTTAGTGAGGATGTCAACTCTTTTCGGTTTTGAATCAAAGGTAATTATTTAGATAAGGGGAAACACCTATGTTTTTGTGCTATAAAATTTGTGACTTGAATTGTTTGAATCTTTAAGATTCTTTTTAGCTAAATTATCAATGTATGAATTATATCTGGATTATGACAAGACATTATTGATGAGAATTATGAATTGAGGAAGTTTAATTTTAAATTGTGAGTTGAGGATTTTGCTTGAGGACAAGCAAACGGTTAAGTGTGGGGATATTTGATAAACCATAAAAGTAACACATTTTAATCCCATGCTTAGTGTGTTTTTGGATGTCTATCTATAGAATTTGGTGAATTCGATGCTTCTAATCCTTTAAATTCATGTGTCTATACTTAGGAGAGCATAGGAAAGCGAAAGGAACGGTAAACAGGTCAAAACTGGACAAAACGGTCCATCTTAAGGATCCACACGGCCAAAGCCTGCACCACACGGGCTGAACATATGCCCGTGTGAACCACACGGGCTAGATACATGCCCGTGTGCTATCCCATGTCAATCGCGATTCACTCAAATTCCCACACGGCCTGGGACTCCTCACATGGGTTGATCACATGCTCGTGTCCCTATCGTACCCTACTTTGTTTTCACATGGAAGAAGCCAAATATTAGGGTTTCTGAGCCTTCTAAAGTCTATAAATACGAGCCAGTGGAAGACCTAAGGGGGCACGCAGAGTAGATTGAAGAAATTACTCGAAGGAAGTCATCGGATTCATCTCGGAAGCGGATTCACTCCAAGATTGAAGATTTCCATCAAGTTCTTTAGAAGTTTTTGGGTTCTTTATGTCTTTTTGTCTTCTTAATTCTATGATGCTTTCCTTTTACATTATGAATTAAACTCCCTAAATACCTAGGGAGGATGAAACCTAGATGACTCTTATTATTTAATAAATCTGAATTACGTGATAAATACTTGATCTTGTTCTTAATTATGTGTTTTTAATCCTTGTTTTGATGTTTTTAGCAATATTAATTCAAGGTTAATGTGCTTATTCAGTGGAGCAAAAGTCCCTGTTTAAGAGAAGATCCAAAATAATTAAGCAGAGTTGATTGCAATCCTAGAAATATGACGACATAAATCTGTTGGATTAGAGTCAAATCTAAAAACGGAATCCATAGATCGAGTTAATGCGACGATAGGGGTTTTAATTAGAAAGAGATTTCAATTAATTAACCTAGAGTCAGTTGTTCTTAGTCTTGAAAGAGATATTAATATAATTTAGGGATTTCTTCGAATCAAGTCAAGTGAATAAATCATTTAATTCAGAGTCAGAATAATAAGTGAAGTCTAGGTGGATTCTTCCTTAGGTATTGTCTTTATTCATTCGATTATTCTCTTCACTCTCTGTGGCGTTCATATTCATTTAGTTAGTCAATTAGTTAGTTAATTTTAGATTAAAAATATATCCCCTTAATTATTAGGCTAGATAATAAAAAGATAGTTTTTACTAGTAATTTTAGTCCTCGAGGATCGATATTCCGGACTCACTACAACTATACTACTGTTCGATAGGTGCGCTTTCCTTTGTTGAAATATTAGTTAGTTTCGAGCCCATCAGGCTATAGTAAACCTGATGGCACTTGATGCTTAGCTTTTACTTGCTAACAAATCAAACATTTCAAAACAAATTTTGAGATATATCGTTTCATGTCGTGCCACAAATAAAGCTATTCCAAATCATTATACATATTTGTGTTTCTTCGATGTACTAATAAACAACTACTGTGTGCTTCGTTTAGAATTTTCTGAATCAGCTTGGGATTTCTCGGTATGCAAATTCTACCTCAGAACATCAAACATTCAAGAGGCCCCATTCGAAACTCTGAATCAGAAGTCCATTCACACAGAGTTTGTTTTGCTTGCAATTCATTATAAAATTTATAAGCCTCGCAAATCTGTTGTAGAAATAACGGTCTCACTTTCAACTCGGCTACTATCAAACCGTCATCAGACATAACAAACTGTGTGTTCAAAGCACGTGGAGCAAATAAGGGCTTTCAACTCAAAGCATCAGCAACTACATTCGCTTTTCTTGGATGATAGTCAATCACTAATTCATAGTCTTTTAACAATTATAACCACCTCCGCTGTCTCAAATTCAAGTCTTTCTGAGTCATCAGATATTTTAAGCTTTTATGGTCGGTATAAATATGACATTTCTTACCAAACAAGTAATGGCGCCAAATTTTCAATGCGAACACTATCGCGACTAATTCAAGATCCTGCGTCGATAATTCTTTTCGTGTGGCTTTAACTGTCTGGAAGCATAAGCTATAACTTTGCCTTCCTGAATCAAAACACAACCCAGGCCATTTAACGACGCATCACTGTAAACTACGAATTTTTTACCCAACTCAGGCTGCACTAACATTGGTGCTTCAATTAATAATGCTTTCAAATGCTCGAAACTCTGCTGACACTTTTCTAACCATTCAAATTTAACATCTTATTGAAGCAATCTTGTCATCGGAGTTGCAATCATCGAAAAACCTTTCACAAATCGTCTATGATAGTCAGCTAGTCCCATAAAACTACAAACTTCGGATACATTTATCAGAGGTTTCCAATCTATAATCCCACAAACTTTGCTCGGGTCAACTCGGATACCCGCAGCTGAAACTATATGTCCTAGAAAACCAACCTCTCATAACCAAAACTCACATTTGCTGAACTTTGCAAATAAATGTTTATCTCTCAAAGTTTGTAACACAATTCTTAAATGCTCGGCATGCTCAGATTCATCATGAGAGTAGATCAAAATGTCATCAATAAACACAACTACAAATCGATCTAAATACGGCCTAAAAATCTAGTTCATCAAGTCCATAAAAACAACAAGTGCATTTGTTAGTCTGAAAGGCATAATAAGAAATTCGTAGTGTCCGTACCTTGTTCTAAATGCAGTCTTTGGCATATCCAAGTCTTTAACTCACAATTGATAATAACCCGATCTCAAATCAATTTTTGAAAATATTGTTGCCCCTTTTAACTGATCAAACAAATCATCTATTCGTGGCAAAGGGTATTTATTCTTGATCGTCACTTTGTTGAGTTGTCGATAGTTTATACACATTCTCATCGTGCCATCTTTCATTTTCACATATAACACCGGTGCACCCCAAGGAGAGAAACTCGGTCTAGCAAAACCTCTATCTATCAATTCTTTCAATTGAGCTTTCAATTCTTTTAACTCTGTCAGGGCCATTTTGTATGGAGTTATCGATATCGGCGTTGTTCCCTGTACTAATTCAATACCAAAGTCAACCTCTCTGATAGGTGGTAAACCCAGTAACTTTTCAGGGAATACATCTGAATACTCACACACAATTGGTACTAATTCAATCTTTGTTTCTGTCACTTTTGTATTTAGTACAATATGCAAGATAAGCTTCACACCCCTTTCTCACAAATCTCTGAGCTAACATAGAAGAGATCACAACTGGCGTACTGTTCAAATCATCAGATTCAATTCTAATAATCTCATTATTTTGACATCTCAGTTCAATTGTCTTTCATCTACAACTGACTATAGCATTATGCGTCGTTAGCCAATCCATACCCAAAATCATATTAAATTCATTGAATGGAAACAACATCAAATTAGCTGGAAAACAGAAATCCCGATGCATTCACGGACAATTCTTGCAGACTTTGTCAACCAAAACACATTTGCCTAAGGGGTTTGATACTCTAATCACAAATTCAATAGACTCTACAAGCAAAGTCTTACTAAATACTAAATTCATGCATATATAAGAATGAGCTGATCCTGGATCTATCAATGCAATCACATTAGTATCATAAAGAGTGAAAGTACCTGTGATAACATCTGGAGATGACGCTTTTTCGTGAGCACGAATAGTGTAGGCTCTGGCAAGTGTTCTGGCCTCAGATCTCACGGTAAAGTTTCTCGTCGCCCCTCGACTACCACTCACATTCCCAATATGTCTTGATAGTCATCCTCTAGTCTACGTATTACTCGATCTCACATTTTGAGGTCTATCTTTCTCACCCATATTAGGACAGTCTTTAATAAAATGATCCGGCGAGCCATATTTGAAACAAGCTTTAGTAATTTTGTTCCAGTATTCTCCGAAGCGTCGTCTCTCACAATGCTGACACTCGGGTTTATTGTCACTCACATTGCCAACACTTGAAACTGCGTAGCTTGAGCTTTAGAACCAGAGTATTGTTTTCTACGATCTCTGTTTGAATATTCATTTGAAACATTTGGGTGAATATACGAATCTCTAGATTTCTTTGATGAAGATTGATACAGCTTACTTGTCAATCTTTTTCTCGAGTCTTTAGCTTCTGAATCTGTTTTTCTCTTTTCTTTGTTAAGATCTTCGACTTTACAATCCCTTTCAACCAAAACAACAAATTCTTTTAACTCTCGAATTCTGACTAGTAGTTTTATATCTTCGTTCAACCCGTCAACAAATTGTTTACAAATAATCTCCCCAGTAGACACATACTCTCGAGCATACTTGCTAATCGTACGAATTCTTTTTCATACTCGGTGACAATCATGCGGCCTTGTTTCAATTCTAAAAATTCTTTGTGCTTTTGATCTAGAAACCGTTGGCTTATATATTTCTTTCTGAATTCAGTTTGAAAGAACTCCTAAATAACCCGTTCTTTCAGAACCATAGATATCACGTGTTCCACCATTGATATGCGGTGCCTATCAGCAAAGATACAACACATTTAATACATTCTATAGGAGTACAAGATAATTCATCGAATACCCAAATCATATTTTCGAGCTAGAATTCAACTCTTTCAGCATCATCATCAACAGTAGCCCGAAACTCTTCAGCCCCATGTTTACAAATCTTATCTACTGGCGGCTTGTTCAATCATATCGGATCTACAACTTGAGGAACAACAGGGATTTGTTGAGGAATAGGTGGGGGTGGAGGTTGTTGAGCAGCCGAATTCGTTAGAACGAACTTTGTTAACCACTCGTTTATCATTTGGAAAAGGGCTTACTTAACCTCTCCCTCGTGACTACTTGACATAGGTCTAGATTCAGTAGGTGCTATTCCTTGAGCGGGAACGGGCGTATTACTCTCTACATTATCAGCTACAGCTCGTTCGAGATCCATTACTATGCGAAAACACAATTTAAGCTGTCAGGAATAATCACATTATCGCAGAGTATATATGGCATGTATAGATAGACTCTCACACATGCTACATTAGTCCTAGAATCAACTAAATCGTAGCTCTGATACCAATAAATGTAACACCCCTAACCTATATTCACTGTCAAAATAGGGTTATAAGGTATTATCGATCAATACACATCATTTAACATCCAGTACGCATACATTTATGCATTCATACTCAAATACCATTCAACACAAACACATTGTCCCTTATAAGAGCCTACTTGGCCTTAAACATGCTTTAAAAGTGATTTGGGACTAAACTGATAACATTCAAAAATTTCAAAAAACTTAGAAATTTTTTTTATTCATTCAGGGATCACATGCCCGTGTGAATAGGCCGTGTGCCTCACACGACATCAGACACGCCTGTGTCACAAGCCATGTGGAAATAGGGCATACATACTAACTTGGGTCACACGGCCGGCCACACGCCCGTGTGTCTAGCATGTGTGCCCTTCGAAGTGGCCACACACGCCCGTGTGCCAGGCCGTGTACTAGGCCATGCCAAACCTATAGGGTACTCTGACTTATGCAACACGGCCAAGTCACACGCCCTTGTGCTAGGCCGTGTGCCATTTAGGGGTATACTGACTTGTGCCACACGGCCAGTCACACGCTCGTGTGTGAGACCGTGTGGAGCAAACTGATTTCATTTAATATCAACACCATGGGACACATGACTCTATAGTATGACCATGTGTCGCACACGGCTGAGACACACGCTTGTGTCTCTGCCTGTGTGGACAAAAATAGGCCATTTGCAAGGAAAATTTACCACCCATTATGAATATACCTATTCGAGCTCAAATGGTACCATTTCATCAACCAATAAGCAGCGAAAATTATCAACCAATAATACAATTCATACCATATCCATTTTAACTAACTTCAATACTCAATTCAATGCCAAATACTTATTCAAATACTTATCAACTCAACTTCTAAAATCTTACTTCACCAAAGCATTTCTCAAGCATTAAACTCCATAAATCAATTTAACCATTTATAACTATATAACCATCACCATTTTCATTCTAAACATGCCAAAATAAGCCATCACCCATGGCTATATATACAACCAAAACATATGCATTTACAAGTCATTTCTAATAGCTAAACACACAACCATATTAACATCATTTACAAACCAAATCTCATGGCTATATTCACAACCAAAATACCACAAGATGCCTATACATGCCATATACATATATACACAACTCAAAAGTAACAAATAGATGCCTGATAGTGCAATGATGTTATCGATGACTCCCGAATCTGAGCTAGCCTTGATTCACTATAAAACATACACAAAGTAAGCTTCATAGCTTAGTAAGCTCGTATGTGAATAACTTAATTCATCAAATAAATGCAAATCAACCAATTTTACATAACATCACCATATACACATTAACTACAAACCTTTCTCGTGTCTCAAAACATGATCAAATACCATTTCATCAACTTTCTCTATTTAATACTCGAATAGGTTTTGTACATACCTATATCGCCTTATACTAACCTCTTTCTTAACCACATCATTCATTTACCCGTTGAACCATTCGAAATAAAAAGTCAGATACTTAAGAATATCAATCAATAAGTACCTATACCATGGCCTAAAGCCAACTCAAGGTAACTTATCCCGGAGTACCAATACCATAGCCTGTAGCCAAATCATGGTAACTTCTTTCTGAAATACTGTACCATGGCCCGTAGACAAATCAAGGTATCACTAGCACCTGTAGTGCCAATATCGTGGCCTGAAGCAAACATATTCGATATGCATGGCCCGAAGCCAACATATTCGATATGCATGGCCCGAAGCCAAACTGGTATATCATCTTATAACATATCATCAGTATCCAAAATCTATTCCTAAGGTTCAACCGGGACTTTTAACTTGTCGATTCCTTTCGAATATATCCGTAGAATCGTATTTACAATTCAAATATTATCCGTATCTCATAAACACAGTTTATATGATATCAAAGCAATTAACATATATTTATAATGAAATTTTCCACATACGTACTTACCTCATATTCAGAATTGAAGGATCGGATCGACTACTCGATAACATTGCTTTTCCCAGATCTAAATCTGAATTCTTTCTTTCTTGATCTATATGTATTCAAATTTATCTTATTCAATCTCATATTCATTCAATTTAGTCCAAATCACACTTTAAAGTATTTTTACACTTTTACCACTAAATGTTCACATTTTTACAATTTAGTCCTTATTTCACAATTACACAAAATTCACATAATTCAACAAGACCCATGCTTGGCCGAATTTCCATAATGCCCCTAATAGCCCAAAACTTTCATTTATTTCACATTTCAACAACTCAATTTGCATATTTCACAATTTAATCCCTATTTAACATTTTTGTCAAAAATCACTTTACAAACTATTAAATTTATCAACAAACCTTCATAATCCATCATTAATCATCAAATTACTCAAGCATTCAATAATGGCAACATGTTAAACCTTTAAAAATTTCAAAATCTAAGGTACGGACCAGCTTGAACACGAAGCAATGATCACAAAAACATAGAAATCATCAAAAACTGAGCTAAAACCGTACCTTAATCAAGTTAGGAGTGTGTTGAAATTTCAAGCCCTAGAATGGCTTTCTTCTTTTCTATTCACAGCTAAGAAAGATGAATTTCATTCATCTTTATGTTTTGTTTAATTAAAAATAACATTAAATTACAGAATACCATATTTAACCTTATTTAATAACCATTAAAATCACTTAACACATGCCCAAAATTGTCCACTTACTAATATAATGAGAAAATTACCCTTTAAGGCCTTCATATTTAAAAGCCAAAGCTATTTGACACCTTTAACAAATAGAATGTAACTTTTTCATTTTACGCGATTTCGTCCATTTTCTCAAATTGAGTAATTAAACGATAAAATTAGCTCACAAAATTTTCACACATATCAAATAACATGTTGTAAACACATAGAATAATATTAAAATAATTTTTTGACATTGGATTTGTGGTTCCAAAACCACTATTCTGATTTAGCTAAAATCGGGCTGTTACATCTTTCTTGGCAAGTAAATACTTAATTATCGAGTGGTCTGCATAGACAATCAGTTTGGTACCTGCAAGATAAGATTGAAACTTGTCAATAGAAAACACAATAGCAAGTAACTCTTTTTTTTTTGTTACCGTGTAATTCAGTTGAGCTCCTGTCAGAGTCCGACTCGCATAGTAGATGGGATGAAAAACTTTCTTCCTTCATTGACCCATGATAGCTCCAATCGCGAAGTCACTTGCGTCACACATCAATTCAAATGGCAAATCCCAGTCTGGTGTGACTATTATGGGTGCCGAGACTAACCAACTCTTCAAATTGTTGAAAGATCTTAAGCACTCCTCATCAAATTTAAATGTCGTGTCCTTCTCCAATAATTTGCATAAGGGGTTATATATTTTGGAGAAGTCTTTGTAAATCTTTGATAGAAACTGGTGTGGCCCAAAAAGATTCTAACACCCTTTACAGATGTCGAAGGTGGGAGCTTTTCAATAACATCTACCTTTGCTTTATCTACCTCGATTCCATGTCTTGTTATTCGATGCCCTAGAACAATACCTCCCGTACCATGAAATGGCACTTTTCCCAGTTAAGTACAAGGTTTGTTTCTTCGCATCGCCTTAGTACCTTGTCTAGATTGGCTAGGCAATCATCATATGTATATCCGAATACTGAAAAATCATCCATAAAAACTTCCAAATATTTCTCAACCATGTCAGAAAAAATAGACATCATACATCTTTGAAATGTAGCATGTGCATTATAGAAACCAAATGGCATATGCCTAAATGCAAATATACCGTACGGGAAGGTGAATGTTGTCTTGTGTTGATCTTCTGTTGCTACTATAATATGATTATACCCCGAGTATCCATCAAGAAAATAGTAATAGTCTCGCGCCGTGAGTCTATCTAGCATTTGATCCAAAAAGGGCAAAAGAAAGTGATCTTTTCTAGTCTCCTTGTTCAGCTTCCGGTAATCGATGCAAATTCTCCATCCCATAACCGTTCTAGTTGTTATTCTCATTTTCGATTACCGTGATACCTCCTTTTTTTGGTACGCACTGGACTGAACTTACCCATGAACTGTTGAGATAGGGTAAATTATACTCGCATCTAACTAGTTGATGATTTCTTTTTTTACTATATCCTTTATGATGGGGTTCAGTCTTCGTTGTCTATCAATCGCCCCTTTCTCGCTATCTTCTAGTATGATCTTGTGCATGCATACAGATGGACTAATACAGCGAATATCGGCTATGGTCCATCCGATAGCCTTCTTGAATTGTTTCAATACAAGGATGAGTTTCTCTTCTTGCTCATTGGTTAATTCTGCTGAAACAATCACAGGCAAAGTAGAAGCATTACCTAAATAAACATATTTTAAATGTGAAGGTAGTACCTTGAGTTCTAATTTAGGTGGCTCCTCGATTGACGCTTTTGGTTGGGCATAATCCCTATCCTCTAACTCCAAAGATTCAAAACAGGATTCCAGATTAAATCCCCTTTGATTAGCTTCTAGCACAGCTAAGTATTCATCCTCCTCTTCACCATTTTGAGGGTCTGCTGTCAAAATTTGTTCTAATGGATCCTCAACATAGTTGAGTTCTTTCTCCATGATTAAATCCTCTAAATCGAACACTGCAGAATAATCATCAATTGTGTCAGGAAATCACATAGACTTAAAAACGTTAAGTGTTACCTAATCATCCTGAGCATGCATTGTAAGCTCGACTTATGCACATCAATAAGTGCCATTTCAGTTGCTAAGATCGGTCTTCCTAGGATGATTGGCACCTCTTTGTCTGCTTCAAAGTCTAGAATCAAAAAGTCAGCAGGAAAGATAAATTTGTCTACACGTACCAATACGTCCTTGATTTTTTGCTTTTAGATGTGCTAAGGATCGATCTGCTCATTGAAGTGTAACTATAGTCGGTCTAACTTCACCTATCCCTAACTTCCTAAATATTGACATACGCATCGAGTTGATACTCGCACCCAAGTCACATAGTGTCTTACCACAATATGTTGCTCCAATGTTGCAAGGTATGGTAAAACATCCAGGATCCTTCAACTTTAGGTGTAGTTTGTTTTGAAGATATGCACTGCATTCCTTTGTTAATGCTACCATCTCAAGTTCTCCAAGTCTTCATTTTTTAGACAGGATATCCTTCATGAATTTGACGTAGTTCGGCATTTGTTCAAGTGCTTCAACCAACGGGATGTTGATATGAAGTTGCTTGAGTACATCCAGGAACTTCTTGAATTGAATTTCCTACTTCTGATTCTAAAGTTTTTGAGGGTAGGGTGGTGGATGTTTCTTTATTAGAACTAGTTGATTCATCTTCAGTAGTAATTCTGCATCTAACGGAGTCGTTAGTTGATCAGAATTAGCTGGTTCTGAAGTTACCTTGTTAGATTTTGTAGATTTTGGTTCTTCTAAAACTGGAATTTCAACACTCGGTTGAACTTTATCTGAGTCTTGATCGTCAGTTGGCTCCTTCTCAATTTCGACAGAATTAGGCTCTAAAGTTTTTCCACTCCTCAATGTCAACGCTTTACAATGCTCCTTCCCTGGATTCCTTGGATTCTCCGTATCACTAGGTAAAGCACCTTATGGTTGGTTCCTAAGTTCAGTAGCAAGCTGGCCCATTTGGTTTTCCAGATTTTTCAGTGTAGCTGTTTGGCTTTGAATTAAGGCATCATTCTTCACATGTATGCCTTTAAAAAAATTTCTAATCCATTGGATGATTCAGCTTGGGTTGGTTTCTGAACTTGTTGGGGAAAACTAGGTGGTTGGGTTGATCTAGATTGGGAGTAAGTGTTACTGGTTCCAGCCCCTTGGTTACTCCATGAAAAATTAGGGTGGTTTCACCATGATAGGTTATAGAAATTGGATTGCAGTCCTTGCCTTCCTCGATTTTGGTTCTGGTTACCCATGTAATATACGGATTCTGGGTTTGATGGACATTCTTCAAACAAATGTCCTTTGCCACAATAGACACAAGTTATATTTTCAAATTGATTTGGTGGCTATGTTGCAAAACTATTAGACCCATTAGTAGTAAGATTTTTTAACATTGAGAATATTGATGATACCTGAGATGCGAGTGAAGTAAGAGCATCTACTTCATGTATTCCAGCAACTCGTTTTCCTGACACTGCTCAATTGGTTGGCCGTTGATAATTATTGCTGGCAATGCTCTCAATAATTTCATAAGCCTCATTATAAGACTTAGAAAGGAGAGCACCGTTAATAGAAACGTCCACTACCATCCTCGTGTGAGCAATGAGACCATTATAAAATGTCTCAAGTTGGATGCAATGGGGGATTCCATGATAAGGGCACTTCCGTAATAATTCTTTAGATATTTTCCATGCCTCATACAAGGACTCATCATCCATTTGTTGGAAGGCAATGATCTCATTCCTCAACTTAGCATTCTTGCTTGCGGGAAATACTTCATGAGAAATCTTTTTGTTAACTCTTGCCATGTGGTAATTGAATTTGGTGGCAATAAGTTCAACCATGCTCGAGCTCTGTCCTTTAGTGAATATGGGTACAGCTTCAATCGTAATGCATCTTCGGGTACTCCGGCTAACTTGAAAGAATCGCTCACCTCCATAAACAGTCTTAAGTGTAGGTGAGGATCTTCGATAGGCATTCCACTGAATTGGCCCACTGTTTGAAGAATCTAGAACATGACTGGCTTCAGCTCGAAGTGTTGTGCCTCGACTTCGAGTCTCCTAATACTCGGATTAAGATTTTGCAACACTGGCATGGCACACTGTCTTAAAGCTCTATCCCTATCATTAACAATAAGGATAGGATTTTGCGCAGGGCCTGCTCCATTTCCTTGATTCGGATTTTCGAAGTTCATCTCTTCTGTCCTTCTCTGACTTGCTTGTCTTATTCGGTGTCGAAAAGTTCGTTCAATCTCAAGGTATACAAGGAGTAAATCGATAATTCGGTTAATACTCATAAACACCTGAAACAATCACAGAAAAATTAATGAAGTTAAAATTTAAACAGAAAATTAAACCAAAATGCAAAACTAACAAATTCACAAATAATGACTTTTTAAAACAGTCCCCAGCAACGGCGCCAAAAACTTGGAAGACGGAAATATACAAGTGTACACAATCGCAACAAGTAATAAAGAGACAAGTAAATGTCGAGTTATCGTACCCAAGGGACTGTGATAATAATTATTTATGAATGTTATTTAAAATACTTTGGTGAAGAAAAATATTTTGTTTGAAGAGGGTGATTAAAAACTAAGATTTTAAACTAAGTAAACTAAATAAATAAATCTCAAATGCATGATTTCAAAATACGATTTTAATCAAGATGACATAATTGTGTTAGATTAATTATTAAACTCATGTTTATATTGTTATGAATAAATTCACGGAAACTAGGTAATTTGCTAACTTATGAACATACTCACCTACCAAAATCCATTTATCTCTTAACTATACCCCTATGTCAATTCAACCGATTAAACAAATCTTAATGGGCAAATATGTTATTGCACATACATACTTATTAAATCAAAATAATCTCTTGTACATATCCCTATGTCAATTCAAACGATTAATTAAATCTAATAAGCAGATAAAAGACTACGTGAGGTAACAAAGTATCCCTACCTTGAAACAATTTAATCACAATAATCTTGCAAGTTATGCAAGGCAAATGCATCGTTACATACTGTTGCTAATTTAACACTCAGCTACCTTAGATGATTAAACATGCAATGATTAAGTACTGTGTCCATTAATTACAATTTCAATCCATTTAAATAATTAATTCATTAGCTACCTCACAATTGTAATGCAAGAATAACTTAGTCATGATTTTACTTAATCAAGCATCTTACCGAGGCCTATAACAACATAAACACAATTTTAACAATTTTAGCAAACGAAATGCAATCACCCTAACACGAATTAAATTCAAGCTAAATTGATTAAATTAACCATTCCAACAACATAAATATTCAAAGATATGCTCATCATAACAACAACAAAAATTAAAGAGATAGTGAACAAGAATCAAATCCAGTGATTTTCTGTGGCTTGACTAGTTTGCTCTGTTCTTCCTTCTCCATTGTCCTCGTCGACCAAGTCTGCTATGAACACTTAATTTCTACTCCAAATGGCTGATGAATTCCCCTTTTCCAAGAGGAGAAATCGGCAAGAGTGCAAGGGAATTTGGAATGGAAAAGAAGAGAGAAAGTGGAGAGAAGAGAGAAAAGATGTGAATGCTTGAGATGTGTTTCAAAGGACCAGCCTAAATGGGTTTTTATAGCTAAAGAGGGCTGCTAAAAATATCTAAAATTATCAGCCAAAGAGCCCTCCCTTGGCTAGCCACACATGTGGCAAGGTTGATAATTTCAACTTTGCTAATTTAGGCTTGGGGCAAATCTATAAAGCCACCAATTGTGGAGGGGTTTGTTTGCAACTTGAACAAGTCTTCAAGGGCCTCTTTACAAGCTAAACAATCATCCAATAAGCTTATTTGGGTCAGCATATGAACGGTTTTGGGCTGTCCACTTCTTGGTCGATTCGGTTCACTCAGTTCGGTTCAACTAGACCACTTTTTCATAATTAATTAATAATAATTTATTTAATCCAAATTAAATTGGATATAAATTAAAAATAATTATATCATGAATTAATACACATAATTGGACCGACTTAGGCTGAAAATTAATTCGCCTTGATACTTCAAATTGCTTCTCAGTTTTGATCTTCTAACAGTGTCTACCGAGTCGTTTTTTTGCCCTTTGTGCAAATATGTCGAAAAATGATAAAAATTAATCAAAATTAATTATAAAATTAATTAAAATTCAACATGTTCATAATTTAAGTGCAATTTAATTCTTTTATAAAAATTGTTTATTTTTTTATAAGAATTTTATCAAAATTACATGAATTTAAGTTAAAAAGGACATGAAAAAGTGTGTATATTTTTTGAGTTTCCAGTCGTATGTAGTTGAAATGTTAGTATATTGTATGTTGTAACACCCCAAACTCGGCCTAGTCGTTATGACTAGATCTTGAGGTATTATGTTTCTCGTCTGAAAACCCAGACTGGAAACTAGCTTTGGAAATTAGATAATTTTATTTTTGGCAATACTCTTAAATGTTTTTCTTTGGAAAGTCATGTGCAGAACTTATTTATTTTATGAAAAAATCTTAATTTAATACTTAGATTTGCAGCGAAAAATTTTGGAGCTGATAATTTGCAATCTATGATTTCGAAAATTGAAAACATATAGTTTTTTTGATTGCGCATATTTTGAAACTTTTGTTATTACCTTTTGTAAAACTCATTTGAAATTTACAGCGAAAAATCCTTAGCTTGTTTAATTTTGAAAACGATGCATTTATTTTTAATTAACAGAAATCATGCAAAAATCTCTAATCGAATAACAAAAACCACCACAAAACCCAAAACCAAAATTAAAACTGAAAATTAGTCCAAAAACCAAAAGTCCCAAACATTTAATTATTAGCAAATCAAACCATTTTATGTGAGAAAACCAATTCGAGCTCCCAAACACCGACAATCCTAATTCTGTCGATTACCTGAAATGGTGACATGAAAGGGGTGAGCATGTAGAGAATCCCATCAAATTCAAATGGAAAAATTATGCATGCATGGTTATGAAAATGCAATAATTTTGGAAAAAGTAATGCAAAATTTTCAAAAAACTTCCTACCTACCTCTACTACACACAAAATTAGAGTTCCGCAGAACTCATCCTTCCAAAAACAAACCAAAAAAAAATTGTGGACACTGCCACCAAAGTTGTAGTTAAACTCCCAAAACTTCCTCCTTTCCAAATTATCCCAACCCCATACAATGTGATATGGCATGCAAATACAGAGTCAGAACAGTAAGCATCTTGAACATGTATTTGTATTTTTAATAGAAACCAGTAAGAATGCGATTTCATGCTTTGCTGAACAGATATATCATATTTCAATAATTACAAACCACTTTAATCAAAATAGCCACAATGTCACATGCTATGGGAATTGAACAAAGCACAACATACCAAAAATCATATACACTTAACTATTCAGAAATAGGCCAATGATGCTTACTAATTTACATATCAAAATCACATTGTATAAGGCAACATATCTCCAGAATTTATGCAATCATATTAGAACAATATTTTTCTTTTAACAGACATCATACATATCCTTTTCAACCTATAAAATTACTGACCTTGAAACACACTTCAAAACACAAATCTAACTAAAATTTGTTGAAAATGGGCCCACTCACCCGTTCGGCCTACATAGCCCAACTAGCCCAGCTCATATGGCCCAAATGACCTAGCACATAGTTGTGTGGCCCACACGGTCTAGCACAGGATTATGTGGCGTCAATAGTGAACTTTTGGCTGCCTGTCATTTATAGTTTATCGAGATTATCATTACACACTTTACTATTTTTATGCTAACCCATAGTAGCAATTTCAGCACCTAAAACTAGCATTCAAAACAAGTATTAGCATTAATAAACCTAAAATCCAACCATGAATTTTGCCACAAGTGTGAAAAAATGGCCTTAACAATAAGATTCAACCCTTTCGAAACATTTGATAACTTACCTAACAAAACAACACTCATAAAAACTCTCTAATTCACCAGAGGAACATTGTAGACCTCATGATCTTCTCCTATTGGAACATCAAAATGACCAATACTCACATTACCAACCAAATCAAAAAGTCTACTTATCTATGTAAACTAGGGAAAATCATTACATAACTAAAGCCTTACCATTGAACCAACGGGCTCATTCTTGTCAATAGTTGAACAAAAATAATAGTTAAGCTTAAAGTTCAAACATAGAGGTAGAAAAAAAAGTAACAAAAATTCATTGGGAAGGATTCAAAGCTAGAACCTCACACACAAGCAATACAGTTAACCACCGAACTAGATTAATTCACGTGACATAATTCCACAACATTAATCCCAAAAACAAAACGTGACCACTCTTGGCTCACCAAACCAATTTCTAGTAACTTGGTTTTTGGGATGTGACATCTATAATGGAGATTCTAATGGAAACCTTATGATCTTTTAAGTACTTGGTGGTGGTGGTTTGTGATGAACATTTGAAATGAAAACTCCAGGCTGAGATTAAGGTAAGTCTCTGGTGAATCTTTAAACTTGACTCCTGCATATCATGTAATTATGTGTATGTGTGTTTTCTAAGAGGTGTCTACAAATACGTAAATGAGATGAATAATGTGCAACATGATATGATTTAGTGTGATATAAGATGTTGTTGACGTGTGTGTGGTCATTTCCTAATACTTTCCTATTATATGATTCCAGTACCTAAAAATTTTGGGTTATGTAAAAAGGTGAGAAAGAGATTCATTTGTGTAGCCTAAGGTAGGGTGGCTATAATACTGATCGAACAGGTAGATCACCGTGAAAATGGAGATTTATTATGTAGCCCTCAGTAGGGCAGCTATAATATTAATTGGACTGGCAAATCACTAAATAAAGTTGTGGAAAGTCAATGGCCATGGCATCAAATGATAATATGCCAAGAGAGCGTGAAGGTATAAGACCATGTGGGAGAATCCCCATCGCATCCACAGAGATGGTCCGGTAAGATAGTAAACACGATTTATCTGGAAAACCTTTGTGGTGAATTATCTGGAAAGCCTTTGTGGCGAATCTCCATAAAAACCTTCATGATGCACTATTCAAAAAGGCCTGGTGGTGGAATGATCCGGGTAATACTTGTGGCAAGTTTTCTAGAAGGTCTGTATTGTGGATTGTGCAATGCCTAAACGATGAGTTGATATTCCACCCTTGTGGAATATCTGGGCATGTCTATGAGGCATTATCTGAAAGAGTTCTGGGTAGTATACCCGTTTAATGATTCCGCCATAGTGATCTACCATGTTAGGGAACCTTGATTCCGTTTAATGATTCTGCTTGAACTAAAACGTTGTATTCTTCTAAGTAAGTTTTTTTGGACTGAATTGAAGATACGATGTAATTGGTATTTTGATAATCGTTGGGTACTGTAATGGAATTCGTCAAGGGTGGTATCAACTAAGTTTCATTCTGGGAAGCATATCTAACTAATATCTACAAAGAAATTGTGTAATGTGATTCGAAATATGGTGTAAAGTGTAAGATCTGCCAGTTGAGTTAAATGTGTAAAAGATGGTTAAGTATAGATATTGGCGTGTAGTTATCCACTAACTAGGAAGCAGAAAAGCATCTGCCAAGGTTTGAAAAGAAATCCAAAACCCTTGAGCAGAGAAATTTTACAACACCGCTTAAAGGTAATAATGAGTGAGGCTCAATAAGTTCCTTTGAACTTGTACATGTCTTTCGGTATGCAGGTTTTGAGAATCTAATCAGTGCGTCAGGTAGGACCAAGTCAGGGATGCACCGTGGAGGCAGATCAAAGGCAATGTAATGCATACAGAGGAGCACTTTTAGAAACATGTTTTCAAGTGACAAATAGTAATACACGCTACGAATATATATGTTTTATTAAACATTTATGTTGTAAAGCTTTATACTACCTTTGAGAGTCACTAAAAAATGATAAATGTTTCATCCAAACCATTTTATCTTAGAGAGGATTTTAAATAAATAAGAGGTGTATTCAGTATGATTTTCGCAAATTATAAAATTTTGTTAAGTATGTAAGTATTATGACATCTTATATTTGGATCTTGTTAATTGGGTTGGGTATAGGGTGTTACAATTCAAATCAATCATTTCATGGTCATATTTGAGAAATTCATGCTCATGAGTGTCAAGGTTAAGGGTTTAGTAACAACTTGGTGATATTGTAACTTAATGAGACAACAACTTTTGGACTATCTTTTGGCTCAAGATTACAGCCATCTTTGGCTTCAAAATTGGCTTCAGCTTAGGCATTGTCTTCAGCATCAATGAAATCTCTCAAACATCATCGTTATGATATTCTAGTTTTGGGAACTCTTTAAATTAATGAATGGGCTTTATTTTAGACTTCTCTTATCAGAGTTTGTCTCCTACTAGAAGATGTAAGCATCTCTAGATGATATGCTTTAACCAATTCGAGTCCTCCCAACAATGATACAATCATCATCCTTTTGTAAACTCATGATTATTGGGTATCGTTAATTATCAGGTGTTAACCTTGGGAAAGGTTAAAGGAATCTCTAGATGATATGTTGGTATAGGATCATTTATGAACTTGCATAATTTGAAATCCCATAACCACTAATGGGAATATCTTCGAGCTATACTAATAGCTCCACTACAAGCCACTTCCTCGATTTTTAAGCATCAATACTTAACATCTTTGTCATTAAGATGCATTGCATAATGCTTATAGCCTCTTCTGCTAGATCTCATAAATTTATACTTTATATTGAATTATACATTTAGTACCTCCATCCTGGATTTTCCTAAGAATCTTACTGTTCATGTTTTCTAATGTAAATGTTAGTTAAAAGTTGCTTCCAATTGAAATACGACACCATCCTTAATTAAAATAATATACCATTCAAATGGATTTGGACCATAAATTGGGTTGCGTCAAGTCAAATCCATAGTAACTATGTACAAGTTTTTTTAAAGAATCTTGAAAAATATTAACACAGATCTCTCAACATTCATGAGTGTCAAGGTTATAGTAGGATCATTTCATCACTAACAAATGATTGGACAATAAATTCTATAGTAACTATAGTAAACAATAAAGAACCCTAATATTTCTAAGTGTTGTGGTACCTCTTAAAAAACTATTCTAAAATATAAATTTATCATATACATATTTGAAAAAAAAAATTTCCTAAAATATTAAAAAAAAACTTTAATTCTCACCCTTTTGTTATTATTTGAGAAAATTATCATTTGTCTTTCACTTTAGGAATTTCAACCACATGACTCAAGCGTTAGGTGTAAAATATGGAAAATCATCATAAAGGCTCTTAATGGATAAGCCGTATCATATGTAACTGAGAAATGGTCTAAAAAGGAGAAGAAAAAGAAGAAAAAACTTGTGGTTCTTGCTTCTTTGTGTAAGCTAAGTTCTAATATTATTAATGAATTATGAAAGAAAAAGGCAATTGCAAATTGCAAAAATTTTTGGACGGTTCCGTACAGTAGGCGTACAAGATGATTGATCGGTCTAATCAAGCATGTTATAATGATTTAATTCATAAAGGAAATATATATATAGGAGACTCTTGTCTTGTAATTTTTGTTTATTTATTTATTGTATCGGTTCAATTCTTCTTCTTGTTGTTTTTCTTCTACACCCAATTTGTTTTTGACTTTTTGCTGAAATTGATGGCTTGTCTTGATGTGAATCTAAAGGTGGAATCGATGGTGACTTAATGGAAATTGTTGGATCCATGGACATATCCTTAGAAAAGGATTTGACACAAAAGATACAATTAATTTCTTCCTCCAATATATGCCTTTTTTTTTTACTTTTAAAGAAAACAAAAAAAAGTCATCATTTAAATTTTTTTTCATCAAATTGGGTTTTTCATGAAGATAGAATATAATTGGATTTCTTATATATATATATATATATATAAAGTCATCAATTAAAAAATGAATGAACATATGCATTGCACTTTAAGCCAAGTAGAAATGACAAAATGTAATTGTACTAAGAAGGAAAAGATTTGTTTGTGGGTTCCCAAATTCATAGGAATATGCAATTTGCACGTAAGCATTATGGTGAGCTCCATTCAACCCGTCTTCGTCGCATCCAAATATACATTGCAATTCAATCATTCGCATTAAAAACAGAGTTAAAATGTAACACCCCAAACCCGGCCCACGAGTCCTGACCGGATCTGGCATGTCACTGCGGAAAAACGTTTGAAAATATTTCGCCCTAAAGGTGAAGTAAATAAATTTATTTTTTTTAGAAAGGAAAACCTGGTGTATTTAGAATTTCGAAATAAATTAGGTTGTTACCAAATTCCCGAACTAAAACTTTAACATATAATTTTTATACTTAAGGAAGTAAAATCATTTGCAATTAATATTTAAGTTGTCAATCCGTAATAAACATAATAATAAAGATACTTAGTAAAAATACTTAAAACTTTCATGGGCCTTATTACAACTCGAGTAAATAAAATAAGAATAAAATAAAAATAAACCAATGTCTATGTAAACTAAAATTTTTCATTGCATGGCCACCTCGAGTCCATCCGGCTCCTCATCCGTGATCTACGAGTCACCTGAAAAAGTTAAGGGAGAAGGTGAGTCACCAAGACTCAGTGTATAACCCCTCCCCCGATTAATGCAACAGCTTACACAATTCATAGCTAAGTATAGCATGCACCCAACCTAGCCATCCATAACTCCTTTTTCTACCCCGTGTGGTACCAAACCACCGGTGGGGCCAAACCACTGGTGACCCGAAGTCACAAATAATATATGTGGGGCCAACCCACGTGTGATACCAAATCACTGGCGACAATCCCGTAATATCAACCGTGGGGCCAACCCACTATGGTGCTAAGCCACTGGGATGAGTCGCTATGAGGTGCCAAACCTCTGGTGACCCAAAGTCACGAAATATGTGGTACCAAACCACTAGAGGTGCCAAACCTCTGGTGTCCCAAAGACATGGATATCACTTCCCCCTCCACTCATATCACCCTCAATAATATGCATATAAAAAATCATGCCAATCATGCTTGAATATTAATATACTGAATTTATCATAGGTCATACTTTCACATGTATTACATATACCAAATATGTCATGTATCAACATGCATCATATAGCAAAGCTCATATTGAAACAGACTTACCCAAATCCTTGTTCATACCCTTACGGTATCAAATCCAGATCTACAATTCCGACTTAACACATACAATTTATTAACAATTTATTAGCTATGAAGTGTGTAAGTACACACCTGTTACTATCGCGTATCCCAGATCCCGAAGATCCGATCTACTGTGCTAGATCCTTTGACCCTATATTCGGCCAACACTAGGGTTAGTCATAGGCCATATTCATTTTTACCAACATAAATCCTGAAGGATCTGTCGCTTAATAATAGTACTCACCTTAAGCCGATTTGGTTTCCAACCAAATCCCGAACCACGCACACCACTTGTAATCGGCGATACCTTGAGATCACATAATAGTTAGCCTTCGGCTTTTCAAAGCATCTAACGAGTAGACTAAAAAGGATTCCTTACCATAGACTTACCAAATCAATTAGCAGAGAATGGAGGCTTGGATTGACAAACTCAAAAAAATCCCAAGTACCCCTTTACAAAACCGCTTGAAGAAGAAATCTCGAAAAGAATCTATGCCCACCTGATATTTGGCCAAAGTAGATCTAATAGGAGAAAGGAGATTTTGGCAAAAGAGTGGAGTAGATTCGGCTATTCAAGAAAAATATAATGAATGGGATTGAAAGGAAGAAAAAGAAGGGAAAGTGAGAGATTACAAGAATTTCGGTAATGGTAGCAAGGAAGATTCGTCTTTACTAGAAATAATAATAAAAAAAGAGAACAAGAGAACTTTCTTGGCTTTAAATTTCGGCAATGGAGAGATCAAGAAGGAACTAAAAGATGAACTCCCTCTTATTAAAATTCGGCACTCATGGAAAAAGAAAACCAACTTTCGGCACCCCCTCCTTAAAAGCTTCAAAGCTGAACATGCACATACACAAGAGTCCCACAATCGGCCACCATTTTTCTACTTATCTAATCCTTATTAAATCTCCTATTTTATTCCTATATCACCTATTCAAAACCAATTAAAATAAGATAGCAATTATCTCTTATCTGCTTCATTCAAAATAATTAAAAAAAAGCCACACTTATCTTCTATCTTAAAGTAGATAAATAATAATAATAAAATAAAAGCTAGCATTTATCCAACATCCCAGCCGAATTCAAAAGCAAAATATTAAGCTTCTCCTCATACCCTAGAGAATCCATGTGCAGGCCATTAGCTCACTCCCATCACGCCAGCATAAAAAAAAAAAACCTCCCATATGCTGCCCACGCTACTCGAACATGGGACCTCCTGGGACAAGCGCTCAGGTAACGCCCCAGGCCACTCGGCCAAAGCATTTTTTTGTGACATAAATTCGGCACAAATTCTTTTAAGATCTCCTTCGTTAGCTCCCCCTTGCCTTAACGCCAAAAGCCAAAATTAAAAACATATGCCTACTGCTGTCAACAAGGCTCGAACTTGAGCCCTCCTGAAGCTCCCTTGCTGCAAGCGTCCAAGCCACTTTGCTGCTATTTTTTTTGATGTCATAATCCCGCCACAATTCTTTTTAAACCTCCTTAGCCCAGTCTCACCTGTCTTAGCGCCAAAACAAAAATAAAATTACACCACTTGCTGCCGCCCGGACTCGAACCATGGCCCTTGTTGGCGTCATTCCAAGCCCTTAAGTGGCGCCTGGTAGCCACTTTACCAGGGTGATTCTTATGTCCAAAAACGCATAAAATTATTCTTAAGGCCTCCTTAGCCCAATTCCCTTTTAACTTAAAAATTTCCATATTTTTCCAAAGCTTCCTCTTCCATCCTAGAGTTTCCAAAGCCCCCCAAACACCTCCAAGCACACTCACTGAGCCCACTAATATATGAATTATGCACTAAATGCATAACCCCTAATCTAGGATGTTATAGTTCTACCCTCTTTAAAAATAATTTCGTCCTCGAAATTACCTGGCTAAATGCACTCCTACTCACTACACTACGCTTATGCTACGCACTCTAATCTTAATAAAACCATCATACTTCCTAGGCACAATCTCTAAGTTCACATCCAAGGTTTCAGGCACTTCACTAGCAATACAAGAAAACTCTACAATAATCAAAGCAATTAAGGGTATTCCAGAAATAAAGAACATACCCGTTGTCACATCTGGCACATCTTCCTCCTCGCGACGGCCAACTGCATAAACCAACCTTGGTTGCCTCACCTCTGTACCTTCAGCACCTCGGCCACGCCTGTTACAATTTCCATTACCCCTAGCTGCACCTCGACCCCTCTGTGGTTGCTGGCCATCCCTCCTGAATTGACCACGTCCTTGATCCTCAACTTGAGTCCTAGCCAACTTCTGCGGACAATCCCTTACCCGATGCTCCATTGATCCACACTCAAAGCACCCTCTACTTCCAGCCAAACATTCTCCCGAGTGGGATTTCTCGCATCTAGCACACTGAGGTGGCCACTGAGCAGGCTTCACGGCTCTTTCCGATTCCCCAAATCTAGCCCTCTTCTGCACATTATTGCCCGATCCAGACGATTCAAAGCCTCTCTTCTGTTTGTTCCTTTCGTGGTTCTGTCTTACGGACTCCTTGATCCCTTCGGCTACCTTAGCCTTTTCCACTAGGACTGAAAACTCACGCTCCTATTGTGGAGCAATCAGCAACCTTAGATCATCCTTAAGTCCGTCCTCAAAGCGAACACAACATTCGTGCTCCATTGACACAATTCCCCGAGCATAGCGGCTCAGCCTTAAATATTCTGCTTCATACTCAGACACAGACTTATTCCCTTGAACCAACCTCAGAAATGCTTTCCTCTGCGCATCAATGTAGCTGATCCCCACATACTTCTTCTGATATGCTGCTTTGAAGTACTCCCAAGTAAGATCATCTACCGCAGCAACATCCCGAACCGTAAGCCACCACTGGTATGACTCATCCTTGAGGAGCGACACCACTCCTTTCAGCTTCTCCTCAGCCTACAAATCTAGATCATCCATGATCCTCTCAGTTGATTCCAACCAATACTCCACCGTACTGGGTGCCACACCTGATACACCCCAAAACACCTCAGCTCCATTGGCTCGGAGTCGCTCGAGTACCGACTTCCGAGCTCTCGAATTTCCTCCTGCACCAGCCACCAACTCCAAAACTCGCAAAGACACCGCAACACAAAGATCACCCCGCCTTCATCTTGCCGCCAACACCAAAAGTCAGGGGTGGTGGTGGCGGTGGCATCTCATTATCGCACTTTGTCCCGACCTAACGGCTTCGACACGGTCCATTCTTCCTCTACAAGCGCCCATGACGACCACGTCCTCTAGAACTCATTTTTAACGATTGCGCTTTAATCTGATTAAGAAATTTTTATGGATTAGTACTTGTTTCACTTGGTTATCCGCGAAGAAATTTTATGAAGAGAGTTTAATAGGGATTCTTTCGATCATTCAAAGTTTCGAGTTTCCTATCCTAATTCATAGAAAAGTTCATCCATTCCATAGTATCTCCCATACACCTTCACTCTTCAGACATTTCTGTCCGTTCCTGTCCCAGGGGTATTTTCGTAATTTGTCAAAATAGGGTTCCTCGGTAATTTGTCAATAAGGGTATTTCGGTCATTTTGAAATTCTGGGGGTTCGATAATTTACCAGGGTAAATTTATAAATCTTAATAAATCCAGGGTGTTTCAAAAGTTGTAAAACTTGGGTTTTTTTTTTTGAGAATTTGTTTTCCAAATTGACAGTGTTGCAAAAATTTTGAAAATCAGGGTCATTTTGGTGATTTTGTAAGTTAGGGGCAATTTTGTAATTTTCCAAAATCATGGCATTTTGATGTTTGCAAAACAGAAGTTTCCAATATTTTTGTAAAGTAGAAATATTTTAACAAAAATCGAGGGTATTTTCTGAAAATCTTAAAAACTAAAGGCATTTTAGAAATTTACAACACAGGGGCATTTTTGTAATTTTTTCCACTAAGGGTATTTTTGTAATTTTTATAAATTGAAAATTTTTTGAAAAATTTTGTAAAATAGTTCTCACAAGTTTAAAGGGTAATTTTAAGAGTTTTAAAACTAGGGTTTTTTTAGAAAATTACCGCTAGTTCCCTTTCGGGTTTTAGTTATTGAGTTTAGCCTGCGACCGAGTCCTCTTGGATAGGGTGAACCGTAGCTACACACCAGGTAGGATTCCTGCGAAGAGGAGGTGAGTGACTAGGACTACTTAAGTACCAGGCTCTTCCGGATCCAATCCTAGACATGCGCACCAGGGTTACCACACCCTAACTCGGCGACTTAGTCATAGGTTTGTTTAATTAGGCATTTAAAGTCTTATGCGATTGTTGGGGTAAACTAGTCCTAGGGTACAAATACTTATCATACTATCTACGTTTCATTTCTACCCCTCTACAGATGATAATTCACACAGTAATTAGAAGTACTTACCTGGGCGAATTGGTGCCGGAGACTCGATGCCATTTTGTTCAAAACAAAAAACCATTTTCATAATATTTCACAAAGGCCTACCAAAACATTTTGGGCCTTGGGCCCCCACAGCCTAGTTTTGAATTGGGCTCTGATACCAATTTGTAACACCCCAAACCCGGCCCACGAGCCCTGACCGAATCTGGCATGTCACTGCGAAAAAATGTTTGAAAATATTTCGCCCTAAAGGCGAAGTAAATAAATTTATTTTTTTAGAAAGGAAAACCTGGTGTATTTAAATTTTGAAATAAATTAGGTTGTTACCAAATTCCCGAACTAAAACTTTAACATATAATTTTTATACTTAAGGAAGTAAAATCATTTGCAATTAATATTTAAGTTGTCAATCCGTAATAAACATAATAATAAAGATACTTAGTAAAAATACTTAAAACTTTCATGGGCCTTATTACAACTCAATTAAATAAAATAAGAATAAAATAAAAACAAACCAAAGTCTATGTAAACTAAATTTTTCCATTGCTGGCCACCTCGAGTCCATCCGGCTCCTCATCCGCGATCTACGAGTCAGCTGAAAAAGTTAAGGGAGAAGGTGAGTCACCAAGACTCAGTGTATAACCCCTTCCCCGATTAATGCAACAGCTTACACAATTCATAGCTAAGTATAGCATGCACCCAACCTAGCCATCCATAACTCTTTTTTCTACCCCGTGTGGTACCAAACCACTGGTGGTGCCAAACCACTGGTGACCCAAAGTCACGATATCTATCTATATTGTGGTGCCAAACCACTGGTGGTGCCAAACCACTGGTGACCCGAAGTCACAAATAATATATGTGGGGCCAACCCACGTGTGATACCAAATCACTGGTGACAATCCCGTAATATCAACCGTGGGGCCAACCCACTGTGGTGCTAAGCCATTGGGATGAGTCGCTATGAGGTGTGTAACATCCCAAAACTGGGCCTAGGAGAATTGAGCCCAATGGGCCTTACGCGTAGTAGCGTTTAAATTTTTGGAGAACAAGAGATCGGCTTAAATGCTAGTTAGACCTATTGGATAAGTGATTTTGGAAGGTTAGAGGGCTTCTATGAAGTCCCGGGATCAAATATTGGCTTTGGGGAAATTTTGGTTTTAGGTGAAAAAAACCCTAGAAGTTGGCAGATAGGTCTTAAGAATAAAATATGAAGGAAAACGACACAAGTGGAGTGTGTGGTGTAGTGGCAAAGTGACGCCACATAAGAGACAAGGGGGTGACGCCACAAGGAAGGAAGGAGGTCCAAGGTTCAAGTCTTGGCTTTTGCATTTTGGTTTCTTTTTACTTAGATCTTAGAATTTGGGCCATAGTTTATATTTAGTTGCGCATGGTTTAAGACACAAGAGGAGCTTGTGGCCAAGTGGTTAGCGGCGTGGATTATGTTGCAAGGGAGCCTGGGTTCGAATCTCATGAGAAGCAAGGGAGTATTTATTTTGCGGTCTGGAGGGTAAGAGTTTCAGTTGAATTTAAACTCTACTGACGAAGGGATCCCACATCGGAAAGACACAAAGAATGAAGGTGAAGAGCTAGCTATATAAGGAGCATCCTAGGAGGAGAGTAAACACATCTTGGAGGGCGTTTGGGCACAAGAGTGGTCGGAGCGCGGATTAGCCCCAGAATCCTATCAGGTGCATAACTCTCTCTACTCTAGCTATAGAGCGGAAAAATGCTGAAATGCCGATCCCACGGCATTAGTAGCCATAAGAGCGTGCGAGCGCACATGTGGGGCTTCGACGCGATAGTTGAGGCCATCAGTAGTATTCTTGTGGGTTGGGCCTGCTTGGGCCACGATGGGCCGAAGTGGGCCCAATGGGCCCATGGGCCCATATGAGTAAATTGTATGATTGGTTCGTATATGTTGAACTAGACAAGGCCACATTAGGCCTTCGAAAAGCCCATTGCAGGTGTGAATTTAAGAAAATACCCTTGGTGGGTAAATTACGAAAATGCCCTTGGTAGGTAAAATTACGGTTATACCCTTAGAGGTTGATTAGCATGATTATGTTGTTTAGTTTTGGCCGATTATAGGGGAAGGCTTGATCTCGCATATCTCGGGTTGTGACTAGTGCTCGAAAAGCGTTAAGGAAGGGGGATCTAGTGCGTTAGATCTTGATCTACGGGATTTGATGGTCGCGTTAGTAACCAGGTGTGTAAACTTACACTCTCTCTTACTTAGTAATATGTTTTAATAACCTGAATATGATAAAGCTAAAACAGTGTGGATGTTGATATGATACCCTATGGGTATGAGCAGGGCTTCGGGTAAGTCCGTTTGGATATGAGTTCTGCTATTCGATATGTATGATATTGTGATTTATGACATATATGTATTATGATTCGTAATAAAGCATGATGACATGATTTGCATGATTTAAATGAGTATGGCATGACAATGGGTGATATGAGAGGAGGGGGAAGTTGATATCCGTGTCTTTGGGACACCAGAGGTTTGGCACCTCCAAAGGGTTTGGTACCACAGATTGATTTAGTGACTTTGGGTCACCAGAGGTTTGGCACCTCATAGCGACTTGTCCCAGTGGGCTTAGTACCACGTTGGGTTGGCCCCGATTGACATATCGGGATCGCCGCCGCGGTGATTTGGTATCACACGTGGGTTGGCCCCACACTTGGATATTGATATTTTGTGACTTTGGGTCACCGCAGGTTTGGCACCTCATAGCGACTTGTCCTGTGGCTTAGCACCACGTGGGGTTGGCCCCACGCTGATATTGCGAGATTGTCACCAAAGATTTGGTATCACACGTGGGTTGGCCCCACAGATGGATTATTCGTGACTTTGGGTCACCAGTGGGTTTGGCACCACATTATTGGATATCGTGACTTTGGGTCACCAGTGGTTTGGCACCACCAAAGGGTTTGGTACCACACGGGTAGAAAAAGGAGTTTCGGATGGTTAGGTTATGGGGTTTGCATGATTTGCATGTTTTATCAATGATCCGTAAGTGCTTGAATTATCAGTTGGGGATTTATACACCGAGTCTTGTGGACGCACCCTTCCCTTATATTTTGCGATGAGGCATAGATCGCAGATATGGAGCCGGGGAGGAGTTGAGGTGGCCATGCATGTTGGTTTCGGTTTTTGACTATAAAATACCTTTTCGCTTTATTTATTTTCTTTAAATTTGGTATGATTTTTTTGTAATAAGGTCACTGGTTTGTTATTTTGGGTTTTGGTTATTTGATTTACTTCAGTATGTTGTTATGCATGTGATTAGAACTTGTTTGCTTAATTAACCGCTTAAATACAAATTTTTCAAAACTATACCTCTTCTGGTTTTCCAAACCTTACAAGATAATAAAGGTAACTTGGATGTTTTTATAAACTCTCATTTTCAAACCACTTTAAAGGCAAATGGTTCTAAACTTGATTTTTCTTATCGCGCGTCGCTTTTAACAAGTGTCCAATGTTTTCTAAAATCGGCAATCACAAATGGGTTTTTACTCACAATTTTTCCAAGTATTACGACAACTCCTAAAACAAACTCAAAGATCAATTATTACTAAGTTTTCTAAACCCTAAAACAAAACAAGAGTCTTCTTTAAACATTTTCGACAAACTTATGATTTTAAGATGTTTTCACTCCGTAACATGCCGATTCGGTCGTAACATTTTGGCCAAAGTTTAGGTGTTACACTCGCATCGAGCGCTTTAATGAAATTTCTACCGTGGGATCGAGGCCCAAAAATATTTTCAGATGGGTTATAAAAGTTTTTACGGAAAGGTGTAGTTGGAAAAGCATGGCACCGAGTCTTCGGCACCAATCCGCCCAGGTAAGTACCCCTAACTGATGTTTACATATGATCCTGATGATGTATGATATGAATGAATAGTGATAGTAGGCTACCCTAGAGACTGAAACCTATAGGACTTTGTGAACTCACGAAAACAAAACTCGGTAATAAGAATTATTCATAAGATTGTGGCTTAATACACGGTGGAATAAAGACTGACGCCTAAAACTTTTAAATCAGATAAGTCGAGACATTAGACATAGAGTTGGGAGCGTATGAAATATTCGTCTGTTTTAATTGCTAGGCGTTTTTGAGTATGGGTAGGAGTTTTAAATTCTAGTTAAAAGTATATTAGTTTTATTAAGATCAAAGTGCGCAGCATGAGCGTAGTATGGTAGGTTAGGATGTACGACTGTTAGTTAGTTGGAAATTTCGAGGACGAAATTTGTTTAAGGAGGGTAGATTTGTAACATCCCGAAATTGGGCCTAGGAGAATTGAGCCCAATGGGCCTTAGGCATAGTAGCGTTTAAATTTTTAGAGAATAAGAGATCGGCTTAAATGCTAGTTAGACCTATTGGATAAGTGATTTTGGAAGGTTAGAGGGCTTCTATGAAGTCTCGGGATCAAATATTGGCTTTGGGGAAATTTTGGTTTTAGGTGAAAAAAACCCTAGAAGTTGGCAGATAGGCCTTAAGAATAAAATATGAAGGAAAATGACACAAGTGGAGTGTGTGGTGTAGTGGCAAAGTGATGCCACATAAGAGATAAGGGGGTGACGCCACAAGGAAGGAAGGAGGTCCAAGGTTCAAGTCTTGGCTTTTGCATTTTGGTTTCCTTTTACTTGGATCTTAGAATTTGGGCCATAGTTTATATTTAGTTGCGCATGGTTTAAGACACAAGAGGAGCTTGTGGCCAAGTGGTTAGGAGCGTGGATTATGTTGCAAGGGAGCCTGGGTTCGAATCTCATGAGAAGCAAGGGAGTATTTATTTTGCGGTCTGGAGGGTAAGAGTTTCAGTTGAATTTAAATTCTACTGACGAAGGGATCCCACATCGGAAAGACACAAAGAATGAAGGTGAAGAGCTAGCTATATAAGGAGCATCCTAGGAGGAGAGTAAACACATCTTGGAGGGCGTTTGGGCACAAGAGTGGTCGGAGCGGGGATTAGCCCCAGAGTCCTATCAGGTGTGTAACTCTCTCTACTCTAGCTATAGAGCGGCAAAATGCCGAAATACCGGTCACACGACATTAGTAGCCACAAGAGCGTGCGAGCGCACTTGTGGGGCTTCGACGCGATAGTTGAGGCCATCAGTAGTATTCTTGTGGGTTGGGCCTGCTTGAGCCACGATGGGCCGAAGTGGGCCCAATGGGCCCATAGGCCCATATGAGTAAATTGTATGATTGGTTAGTATATGTTGAACTAGACTAGGTGGAACTTATATACGTGGCTAGATTCGTGCCAGGTGGGCCACACGAGCGTGTGAGCCCGGATAGGCCGAAATTGGGTTTTAGGCCCAATCGTCTGGTACGACCGGAAATGGTAGCTGAGTCGCTAGTGGCCACATTAGGCCTTCGGAAAGGCCATTGCAGGTGTGACTTTATGAAAATACCCTTGGTGGGTAAATTACGAAATGCCCTTGGTAGGTAAAACTACGGTTATACCCTTAGAGGTTGATTACCATGATTATGTTGTTTAGTTTTCGCCGATTGTAGGGGAAGGCTTGATCTTGCATATCTCGGGTTGTGACTAGTGCTCGAAAAGCGTTAAGGAAGGGGGATCTAGTGCGTTAGATCTTGATCTACGGGATTTGATAGTCGCGTTAGTAACCAGGTGTGTAAACTTATACACTCTCTTACTTAGTAATATGTTTTAATAACTCGAATATGGTAAAGTCAAAAAGCAAAGTGGATGTTGATATGATACCCTATGGGTATGAGCAGGGATTCGGGTAAGTCCGTTTCGATATGAGTTCTGCTATTCGATATGTATGATATTGTGATTTATGACATATATGTATTATGATTCGTAATAAAGCATGATGACATGATTTGCATGATTTACATGAGTATGGCATGACAATGCATGATATGAGAGGAGGGGGGAGTTGATATCCGTGTCTTTGGGACACCAGAGGTTTGGCACCTCTAGTGGTTTGGTACCACAGATTGATTTAGTGGCTTTGGGTCACCAGAGGTTTGGCACCTCATAGCGACTTGTCCCAGTAGCTTAGTACCACAGTGGGTTGGCCCCACAGTTGACATATCGGGATCGTCGCCAGTGATTTGGTATCACACGTGGGTTGGCCCCATACTTGGATATTGATATTTTGTGACTTTGGGTCACCAGAGGTTTGGCACCTCATAGCGACTTGTCCCAGTGGCTTCGCACCACAATGGGTTGGCCCCACAGTTGATATTGCGGGATTGTCACCAGTAATTTGGTATCTCACGTGGGTTGGCCCCACATATGGATTATTCGTGACTTTGGGTCAACAGTGGTTTGGCACCACATTATTGGATATCGTGACTTTGGGTCACCAGTGGTTTGGCACCACCAGTGGTTTGGTACCACACGGGGTAGAAAAAGGAGTTTCGGATGGTTAGGTTATGGGGTTTGCATGATTTGCATATTTTATCAATGATCTTTGTAAGTGCTTGAATTATCGGGTTGGGGATTTATACACTGAGTCTTGGTGACTCACCCCTTCCCTTATATTTTGCAGATGAGGCATAGATCGCGGATATGGAGCCGGGGAGGAGTCGAGGTGGCCATGCATGTTGGTTTCGGGTTTTGACTATAAAATACCTTCTCAGTTTTATTTATTTTCTTTAAATTTTGTATGATTTTTTGTAATAAGGCCGCTGGTTGTTTTTTTGGGTTTTGGTTATTTGATTTACTTCTGATGTTGTTATGCATGTGATTAGAACTTGTTTGCTTAATTAACCGTTAAATACAGCGTTTTCAAAACTATACCTCTTCGGGTCTTCCAAACGTTACAAGATAATAAAGGTAACTTGGATGTTTTTATAAACTCTCATTTTCAAACCACTTTAAAGGCAAATGGTTCTAAACTTGATTTTTCTTATCGCGTTCAGTTTTAACAAGTGTCCAATGTTTTCTAAAATCGGCAATCACAAATTGATTTTTACTCACAATTTTTCCAAGTATTACGACAACTCCTAAAACAAACTCAGCATCATTTATTACTAAGTTTTCTAAACCCTAAAACAAAATAAGAGTCTTCTTTAAACATTTTCGACAAACTTATAATTTTAAGATGTTTTCACTCCGTAACATGCCAGATTCGGTCGTAACATTTTGGCCGGGTTTGGGGTGCTACAATTATGGTATCAGAGCCAGTTTCAATAGCTCGGCTGTGGGACCGAGGCCCAAAAATGTTTTCAGATGGGTTATAAAAGTTTTTACGGAAAGGTGTAGTTGGAAAAGCATGGCACCGAGTCTTCGGCACCAATCCGCCCAGGTAAGTACCCCTAACTGATGTTTACATATGATCCTGATGATGTATGATATGAATGAATAGTGATAGTAGGCTACCCTAGAGACTGAAACCTATAGGACTTTGTGAACTCACGAAAACAAAACTCGGTAATAAGAACTATTCATAAGATTGTGGCTTAATACACGGTGGAATAAAGACTGACGCCTAAAACTTTTAAATCAGATAAGTCGAGACATTAGACATAGAGTTGGAAGCGTATGAAATATTCGTCTGTTTTAATTGCTAGGCGTTTTTGAGTATGGGTAGGAGTTTTAAATTCTAGTTAAAAGTATATTAGTTTTATTAAGATCAGAGTGCGCAGCAAGAGCGTAGTATGGTAGGTTAGGATGTACGACTGTTAGTTAGTTGGAAATTTCGAGGACGAAATTTGTTTAAGGAGGGTAGATTTGTAACATCCCGAAATTGGGCCTAGGAGAATTGAGCCCAATGGGCCTTAGGCGTAGTAGCGTTTAAATTTTTAGAGAACAAGAGATCGGCTTAAATGCTAGTTAGACCTATTGGATAAGTGATTTTGGAAGGTTAGAGGGCTTCTATGAAGTCCCGGGATCAAATATTGGCTTAATTTTGGTTTTAGGTGAAAAAAACCCTAGAAGTTGGCAGATAGGCCTTAGGAATAAAATATGAAGGAAAATGACACAAGTGGAGTGTGTGGTGTAGTGGCAAAGTGACGCCACATAAGAGACAAGGGGGTGACGCCACAAGGAAGGAAGGAGGTCCAAGGTTCAAGTCTTGGCTTTTGCATTTTGGTTTCTTTTTACTTGGATCTTAGAATTTGGGCCATAGTTTATATTTAGTTGCGCATGGTTTAAGACACAAGAGGAGCTTGTGGCCAAGTGGTTAGGAGCGTGGATTATGTTGCAAGGAGCCAGGTTCGAATCTCATGAGAAGCGAGGAGTATTTATTTTGCATGATGCCTGAGGGTAGAGTTTCAATGAATTTAAACTCTCGACGAAGGGATCCCACATCGGAAAGACACAAAGAATGAAGGTGAAGAGCTAGCTATATAAGGAGCATCCTAGGAGGAGAGTAAACACATCTTGGAGGGCGTTTGGGCACAAGAGTGGTCGGAGCGCGGATTAGCCCCAGAGTCCTATCAGGTGTGTAACTCTCTCTACTCTAGCTATAGAGCGGCAAAATGCCGAAATACCAGTCACACGACATTAGTAGCCACAAGAGCGTGCGAGCGCACGTGTGGGGCTTCGACGCGATAGTTGAGGCCATCAGTAGTATTCTTGTGGGTTGGGCCTGCTTGGGCCACGATGGGCCGAAGTGGGCCCATGGGCCCATATGAGTAAATTGTATGATTGGTTAGTATATGTTGAACTAGACTAGGTGGAACTTATATACGTGGCTAGATTTGTGCTAGGTGGGCCACACGAGCGTGTGGGCCCGGATGGGCCGAAATCGGGTTTTAGGCCCAATCGTCCGGTATGACCGAAAATGGTAGCTGAGTCGCTAGTGGCCACATTAGGCCTTCGGAAAGGCCATTGTAGGTGTGAATTTACGAAAATACCCTTGGTCGGTAAATTACGAAAATGCCCTTGGTAGGTAAAATTACGGTTATACCCTTAGAGGTTGATTACCATGATTATGTTGTTTAGTTTTGGCCGATTGTAGGGGAAGGCTTGATCTTGCATATCTCGGGTTGTGACTAGTGCTCGAAAAGCGTTAAGGAAGGGGGATCTAGTGCGTTAGATCTTGATCTACGGGATTTGATAGTTGCGTTAGTAACCAGGTGTGTAAACTTACACACTCTCTTACTTAGTAATATGTTTTAATAACCTGAATATGATAAAGCTGAAATAGTGTGGATGTTGATATGATACCCTATGGGTATGAGCGAGGATTCTGTAAGTCCGTTTGGATATGAGTTACGCTATTCGATATGTATGATATTGTGATTTATGACATATATGTATTATGATTCGTAATAAAGCATGATGACATGATTTGCATGATTTACATGAGTATGGCATGACAATGCGTGATATGAGAGGAGGGGGAAGTTGATATCCGTGTCTTTGGGACACCAGAGGTTTGGCACCTCCAGGTGGTTTGGTACCACGATTGATTTAGTGACTTTGGGTCACCGAGAGGTTTGGCACCTCATAGCGACTTGTCCCGAGTGGCTTAGTACCACGATGGGGTTGGCCCGCAGATTGACATATTGGGATCGTCGCCGATGATTTGGTATCACACGTGGGTTGGCCCCACACTTGGATATTGATATTTTGTGACTTTGGGTCACGGAGGTTTGGCACCTCATAGCGACTTGTCCCAGTGGCTTAGCACCACAGTGGGTTGGCCCCACAGTTGATATTGCGGGATTGTCGCCAATGATTTGGTATCACACGTGGGTTGGCCCCACAGATGGATTATTCGTGACTTTGGGTCACCAGTGGTTTGGCACCACATTATTGGATATTGTGACTTTGGGTCACCAGTGGTTTGGCACCACCAGTGGTTTGGTACCACACGGGGTAGAAAAAGGAGTTTCGGATGGTTAGGTTATGGGGTTTGCATGATTTGCATGTTTTATCAATGATCTGTGTAAGTGCTTGAATTATCGGGTTGGGGATTTATACACTGAGTCTTGGTGACTCACCCCTTCCCTTATATTTTGCAGATGAGGCATAGATCGCGGATATGGAGCCGGGGAGGAGTTGAGGTGGCCATGCATGTTGGTTTCGGGTTTTGACTATAAAATACCTTCTCAGTTTTATTTATTTTCTTTCAATTTGGTATGATTTTTTGTAATAAGGCCGCTGGTTGTTATTTTGGGTTTTGGTTATTTGATTTACTTCATATGTTGTTATGCATGTGATTAGAACTTGTTTGCTTAATTAACCGTTAAATACAGCATTTTCAAAACTATACCTCTTCGGGTTTTCCAAACGTTACAAGATAATAAAGGTAACTTGGATGTTTTTATAAACTCTCATTTTCAAACCACTTTAAAGGCAAATGGTTCTAAACTTGATTTTTCTTATCGCGTTCAGTTTTAAGAAGTGTCCAATGTTTTCTAAAATCGGCAATCACAAATGGGTTTTTACTCACAAGTTTTCCAAGTATTACGACAACTCCTAAAACAAACTCAGCATCAATTATTACTAAGTTTTCTAAACCCTAAAACAAAACAAGAGTCTTCTTTAAACATTTTCGACAAACTTATGATTTTAAGATGTTTTCACTCCGTAACATGCCAAATTCAGTCGTAACATTTTGGCCGGGTTTGGGGTGTTACAATTATGGTATCAGAACCAGTTTCAACAGCTCGGCTGTGGGACCGAGGCCCAAAAATATTTTCAAATGGGTTATAAAAGTTTTTACAGAAAGGTGTAGTTGGAAAAGCATGGCACCGGGTCTTCGACACCAATCCGCCCAGGTAAGTACCCCTAACTGATGTTTTCATATGATCCTGATGATGTATGATATGAATGAATAGTGATAGTAGGCTACCCTAGAGACTAAAACCTATAGGACTTTGTGAACTCACGAAAACAAAACTCGGTAATAAGAACTATTCATAAGATTGTGGCTTAATACACGGTGGAATAAAGACTGACGCCTAAAACTTTTAAATCAGATAAGTCGAGACATTAGACATAGAGTTGGGAGCATATGAAATATTCGTCTGTTTTAATTGCTAGGCATTTTTGAGTATGGGTAGGAGTTTTAAATTCTAGTTAAAAGTATATTAGTTTTATTAAGATCAGAGTGCGCAGCAAGAGTGTAGTATGGTAGGTTAGGATGTACGACTGTAGTTAGTTGGAAATTTCGAGGACGAAATTTCTTTAAGGAGGGTAGATTTGTAACATCCCGAAATTGGGCCTAGGAGAATTGAGCCCAATGGGCCTTAGGCGTAGTAGCGTTTAAATTTTTGGAGAACAAGAGATCGGCTTTAATGCTAGTTAGACCTATTGGATAAGTGATTTTGGAAGGTTAGAGGGCTTCTATGAAGTCCCGGGATCAAATATTGGCTTTGGGGAAATTTTGGTTTTAGGTGAAAAAAACCTTGGAAGTTGGCAGATAAGCCTTAAGAATAAAATATGAAGGAAAATGACACAAGTGGAGTGTGTCGTGTAGTGGCAAAGTAATGCCACATAAGAGACAGGGGGGTGACACCACAAGGAAGGAAGGAGGTCCAAGGTTCAAGTCTTGGCTTTTGCATTTTGGTTTCTTTTTACTTGGATCTTAGAATTTGGGCCATAGTTTATATTTAGTTGCGCATGGTTTAAGACACAAGAGGAGCTTGTGACCAAGTGGTTAGGAGCGTGGATTATGTTGCAAGGGAGCCTGGGTTCGAGTCTCATGAGAAGCAAGGGAGTATTTATTTTGCGGTCTGGAGGGTAAGAGTTTCAGTTGAATTTAAACTCTACTGACGAAGGGATCCCACATCGGAAAGACACAAAGAATGAAGGTGAAGAGCTAGCTATATAAGGAGCATCCTAGGAGGAGAGTAAACACATCTTGGAGGGCATTTGGGCACAAGAGTGGTAGGAGCGTGGATTAGCCCCAGAGTCCTATCAGGTGTGTAACTCTCTCTACTCTAGCTATAGAGCGGCAAAATGCCGAAATACCGGTCACACGACATTAGTAGCCACAAGAGCGTGCGAGCGCACGTGTGGGGCTTCGGCGCGATAGTTGAGGCCATCAGTAGTATTCTTGTGGGTTGGGCCTGCTTGGGCTACGATGGGCCGAAGTGGGCCCAATGGGCCCATGGGCCCATATGAGTAAATTGTATGATTGGTTAGTATATGTTGAACTAGACTAGGTGGAACTTATATACGTGGCTAGATTCGTGCGGAGTGGGCCACACGAGCGCAGGGCCCGAGATAGGCCGAAATCGGGTTTAGGCCCAATCGTCCTAATGCGACCAGGAAATGGTAGCTGAGTCGCTAGTGGCCACATTAGGCCTTCGGAAAGGCCATTGGAGGTGTGAATTTACGAAAATACCCTTGGTGGGTAAATTACAAAAAATGCCCTTGGTAGGTAAAATTACGGTTATACCCTTAGAGGTTGATTAGCATGATTATGTTGTTTAGTTTTGGCCGATTGCAGGGGAAGGCTTGATCTCGCATATCTCGGGTTGTGACTAGTGCTCGAAAAGCGTTAAGGAAGGGGGATCTAGTGCGTTAGATCTTGATCTACGGGATTTGATAGTCGCGTTAGTAACCAGGTGTGTAAACTTACACACCCTCTTACTTAGTAATATGTTTCAATAACCTGAATATGATAAAGCTGAAACAGTGTGGATGTTGATATGATACCCTATGGGTATGAGCAGGGATTCGGGTAAGTCCGTTTGGATATGAGTTCTGCTATTCGATATGTATGATATTGTGATTTATGACATATATGTATTATGATTCGTAATAAAGCATGATGACATGATTTGCATGATTTACATGAGTATGGCATGACAATGCGTGATATGAGAGGAGGGGGAAGTTGATATCCGTGTCTTTGGGACACCAGAGGTTTGGCACCTCAAGTGGTTTGGTACCACAGATTGATTTAGTGACTTTGGGTCACCGGAGGTTTGGCACCTCATAGCGACTTGTCCCAGTGGCTTAGTACCACGTTGGGTTGGCCCCGAGTTGACATATCGGGATCGTCGCGGTGATTTGGTATCACACGTGGGTTGGCCCCACACTTGGATATTGATATTTTGTGACTTTGGGTCACGGAGGTTTGGCACCTCATAGCGACTTGTCCCGTTGGCTTCGCACCACGCTGGGTTGGCCCCACGCTGATATTGCGGGATTGTCGCGGTGATTTGGTATCACACGTGGGTTGGCCCCACGAGATGGATTATTCGTGACTTTGGGTCACCAAAGTGGTTTGGCACCACATTATTGGATATCGTGACTTTGGGTCACCAGTGGTTTGGCACCACCGGTGGTTTGGTACCACACGGGTAGAAAAAGGAGTTTCGGATGGTTAGGTTATGGGGTTTGCATGATTTGCATGTTTTATCAATGATCTGTGTAAGTGCTTGAATTATCGGGTTGGGGATTTATACACTGAGTCTTAGTGACTCACCCCTTCCCTTATATTTTGCAGATGAGGCATAGATCGCGGATATGGAGCCGGGGAGGAGTCGAGGTGGCCATGCATGTTGGTTTCGAGTTTTGACTATAAAATACCTTCTCAGTTTTATTTATTTTCTTTAAATTTGGTATGATTTTTTGCAATAAGGCCCCTGGTTGTTATTTTGGGTTTTGGTTATTTGATTTACTTCTGATGTTGTTATGCATGTGATTAGAACTTGTTTGCTTAATTAACCGTTAAATACAGTGTTTTCAAAACTATACCTCTTCAGGTTTTCCAAACGTTACAAGATAATAAAGGTAACTTGGATGTTTTTATAAACTCTCATTTTCAAACCACTTTAAAGGCAAATGGCTCTAAACTTCATTTTTCTTATCGCGTTCAGTTTTAACAAGTGTCCAATGTTTTCTAAAATCGGCAATCACAAATGGGTTTTTACTCACAAGTTTTCCAAGTATTACGACAACTCCTAAAACAAACTCAGCATCAATTATTACTAAGTTTTCTAAACCCTAAAACAAAACAAGAGTCTTCTTTAAACATTTTCGACAAACTTATGATTTTAAGATGTTTTCACTCCGTAACATGCCAGATTCGGTCGTAACGTTTAGGCCGGGTTTGGGGTGTTACAAGGTGCCAAACCTCTGGTGACTCGAAGTCACGAAATATGTGGTACCAAACCACTGGAGGTGCCAAACCTCTGGTGTCCCAAAGACACGGATATCACTTCCCCCTCCACTCATATCACCCTCAATAATATGGATATAAAAAATCATGCCAATCATGCTTGAATATTAATATACTGAATTTATCATAGGTCATACTTTCACATGTATTACATATACCAAATATGTCATGCATCAACATGCATCATATAGCAAAGCTCATATTGAAATAGACTTACCCGAATCCTTGTTCATACCCTTACGGTATCAAATCCAGATCTACAATTCTGACTTCACACATACAATTTATTAACAATTTATTAGCTATGAAGTGTGTAAGTACACACCTGTTACTATCGCGAATCCTAGATCCCGAAGATCCGATATACTGTGCCAGATCCTTTGACCCTATATTCGGCCAACACTAGGGTTAGTCATAGGCCATATTCGTTTTTACCAACATAAATCCCGAAGGATCTGTCGCTTAATAATAGTACTTACCTTAAGCCGATTTGGTTTCCAACCAAATCCCGAACCACGCACACCACTTGTAATCAGCTATACCTTGAGATCACATAATAGTTAGCCTTCGACTTTTCAAAGCATCTAATGAGTAGACTAAAAAGGATTCCTTACCATAGACTTACCAAATCGATTAGCAGAGAATGGAGGTTTGGATTGACAGCTTCAAAAAAAATCCCGAAGTACCCCTTACAAACCGTTTGAAGAAGAAATCCCGAAAAGAATCTATGCCCACCTGATATTCGGCCAAAGTAGATCTAATAGGTGAAAGGAGATTTCGGCAAAAGAATGGAGTAGATTCGGCGATTCAAGAAAAATATAATGAATGGGATTGAAAGGAAGAAAAAGAAAGGAAAGTGAGAGATTACAAGAATTTCGGTAATGGTAGCAAGGAAGATTCGTCTTTACTAGAAATAATAATAATAAAAAAAGAGAACAAGAGAACTTTCTTGGCTTTAAATTTCGGCAATGGAGAGATCAAGAAGGAACTAAAAGATGAACTCCCTCCTATTAAAATTCAGCACTCATGGAAAAAGAAAACCAACTTTTGGCACCCCCCTCCTTAAAAGCTTCAAAGCCAAACATGCACATACACAAGAGTCCCACAATCGGCCACCATTTTTCTACTCATCTAATCCTTATTAAATCTCCTATTTTATTCCTATATCACCTATTCAAAACCAATTAAAATAAGATAGCAATTATCTCTTATCTGCTTCATTCGAAATAATTAAAAAAAAAGCCACACTTATCTTCTATCTTAAAGTAGATAAATAATAATAATAAAAAATAAAAGCTAGCATTTATCCAACATCCCAGCCGAATTCAAAAGCAAAATATTAAGCTTCTCCTCATCCCCTAGAGAGTCCATGTGCAAACCATTAGCTCACTCCCATCACGCCAGCATAAAAAAAATAACCTCCCATATGCTACCCACGCTACTTGAACATGGGACCTGCTGGGACAAGCGCTCAGGTAATGCCCCAGGCCACTCGGCCAAAGCGTTTTTTTGTGACATAAATTCGGCACAAATTCTTTTAAGAGCTCCTTCGTTATCTTCCCCTTGCCTTAACCCCAAAAGCCAAAATTAAAAACATACGCCTACTGCTGTCAACAAGGCTCGAACTTGAGCCCTCCTGAAGCTCCCTTGCTGCAAGCGTCCAAGCCACTTTGCTGCTATTTTTTTGGATGTCATAATCCCGCCACAATTCTTTTTAAACCTCCTTAGCCCAGTCTCACCTATCTTAGCGCCAAAACAAAAATAAAATTATACCACTTGCTGCCGCCTGGACTCGAACCAAGGCCCTTGTTGGCGTCATTCCAGGCCCTTAAGTGGCGCCTAGCAGCCACTTTACCAGGGTGATTCTTATGTCCAAAAATGCCTAAAATTATTCTTAAGGCCTCCTTAGCCCAATTCCCTTTTAACTTAAAAATTTCCATATTTTTCCAAAGCTTCCCCTTCCATCCTAGAGTTTCCAAAGCCCCCCAAACACCTCTAAGCACACTCACTGAGCCCACTAATATATGAATTATGCACTAAATGTATAACCCCTAATCTAGGATGTTACATAAAAGTTCGATAAAGAAAACACAGAATTAGAAGTCCTAAAATTTGTAAGGGAGAATTGTAAAAATAAGCATTTTTGATCGCCTCAGATTATATTTTAGTCACTTATATTTGAAATATTACGTTTTAGTCATTTATATTATCGTTTTATTATGAAGTGGTCACTTTATCATTAAACTCCGATACCTTACGTGGCAGTCTAAATGAATTTTAAATGTCAACTTAGATATCCGATTACTAGGATGAAAATAAGTTTTTAATTAAATAAATTTAATTTGGACTGCCACATAGGACCGGTGTTAGGGAGGTAATGGAGTTTAATGGTAGAGTGACCACTTCGTAACAAAACAATAACGTAAGTGACTAAAACATAAAATTTCAAGCATAAGTGACTAAAATGTATTCTGAGGCAAGCAAAAGTGACTATTTTTGTAATTTACCCAATTTATAAATATTTTTAAAAAATTTATTATATTATAAATTAATTATAATTTATTTATACATTATTATTTTGTCTTTTCTATTAATAAAATGTTTTGCTATAATTAAGTGACAATGAATAAAACTCATGAATCAAAATATTATTCTTTAAAACCATTACATTAATCAATAAAAGTCGCATTTGAGTAAAATTCTAAACTTAAAATCACATCCTTTTAGAAAATGTCGAATTCTCTCTGTGAAAATGCTGATCCTGGACTATCCACTGTGGAGGAGATGATCCCTAAGAAAGTTAGATTCAAGGACAAGGAGGAAGAAACGGTAATGACATGCTGATCGAGTTACCCCTAGATCAACCTACTTCGTGGAGAGATATGCTCGTCAACCAATCTTCAAAGGGTGATTCCACTGTGGATGGAAAGGAAGTTATTGATTTTTTGGAAGGGGACATTCAGAGATCCGTTATGAATGGCGTGCCCACAATTACTTTTTCAGACCGAATTCATCAAATCCTTATTCAGGGTATGGATAACACTGTGATCTTAAAACTCCTAGGTCGTAACATTGGTTTTTTGGTTTTACAAAACAAAATTTTCAGGATGTGGAGACCTTCAGGCCCTATTTACATGTAACACCCCAAAATTTTAATTTTTGATTTCGTGTATGTGTGATACATAATGTCTATTTGTTTCATTGGATATGTGTTTTGGGTGTGTGTGTGAGGTTCCAAGTTTAAGCCTTACATAGGCAAATTTTGATATTTTTTTATAAATAAAGCCTTAACCTTATGCAAAGGGCTTAAGTTTAATTGTTGGTAAGTTTATATTAGAATTGGCATGCTGGTCTAGTGGTTAAGTGCAGTGTTGGAGTGTTGGAGGTCTTGTATTTACTTCTCTGTGATGGCGTGGAGATAGTATTTGTTGAAACCATTTTTTGAAAAAAAAACAAGGTCGACTTTAAAAATGAAAATGGAGTCGCCACCAATCTTTTTTTCAAGGTGTGATCGGATCACCTTGAGATTGATCATTAAAACATTTTGATATATTAAAACAATGATTTTGACCTGCGAAATTCGAGAAAATGGGTTCGGGAGTCAGTTATGCCCGAGGAAGGATTAGCACCCTCGTAACGCCCAAAATTGGTACCTAATTGATTAATTAAAGTCTTAATGTCAAAAATTTAAAAAGATTTTAAAATACGATCCCCTTTATTTAAAAGAAAACTTGAATAAATTAAATTGGATGCTAAGACCATCTTATTTCGAAGAAGTAAAATGTTACACCAGTAAGTTAGGGTACGACATTTCAAATTCTCAAGACTGAGCTTATCTTTTGACTTTTAAAACTCATGCATTTAAGTTTAAGAAGGATATTAGGTTATTTGGGTCAAATGAAAAATCGGAACCCAGTATGTTAGGGCACAATTTCTCAAAATTTCAAATATAGAATATTGCCTTTATTTTTTTAGAAATCCTTACCTCAAGATAACAAAATGTCACATCCAGTGAGTTAGGACACATCATTTTTTATTTCCCGAGAATAAGCTTTTATTTAACTTATATGTTTTGATTTAAAAAGGATAATAATGAATGTAATAAATAACAATAATAAGAGCAAAAATAAATAAAAAAGGTAATAGTAATAAAATAATAAAACAAACTAGTGGTATATCAAATAAAATAACAAGAAAAGTAAATGAACAAATAAAACTAAAATTTAAGAATAACTACTAATGAATTAAAAATATAGAAATATTGGGTAGTTTAAATGTAACATCCCGAATTAATGGGATTATGCGTTTAATGTGTAGACATGTTTAATGGGTTAATACGAGAATTAGAGGTGCAAATTGGGCTCGGGAATGGGCCAAGGTCTTGGCTAAATATTTTGTTTAGAGACTATTGGGTTTAAATAAAATATTGAGAGTGGAATAGGCATAATGGGCTTGTGGCCCAGGAACAAGAGGCGCAATAAGAGGAAGCTATAAGTGGCGCCAATAGGCAAAGGAAGGGGGCCTCAGTGTAGCCGCTTGGAGCCCAAGAAATTGGGCTAATTTCGGCAGCCCAAGGAGAGCTAGGGGGCGGCATCAAGGCTAGAAAATAGGGATTTTTAATGTTTTTAATTTATGGATAATAAGCTGATAAGGGAGGGAGGAAGTGGTGTGATGTAGGACACTTTTGGATGTGTGTTCTGATAATAATAAGGGAAAGATGAGGAGCTATCTAGGAGGTCAGAGGTGGCCGAATATGGACTGTGTGTGTAAGGGGGGACGGCTAGATAGAGTTAGGCAAAGCCAAATTTTATCAATTTTCCTTAAGATTTCTCTCTCAGTTTCTCTGTTGTCGAAACTGTTCCACTCTTTTTCTTCTTTTGATGAAACTTCTTCATAGTCGAAATCTCTAATGCTCTTCTTGTTTTCTTTTCCTAAGCCAAAATCAAAACTCCTCACTCAGTTCTTCTAAAAGCTGACAATGCATCAGCCCCCTCTTGTTCATCTTTTCGGGATTTTCTTAAAAGTTGAAATCCCTAGATCTCATCTCCTGTGATTGCCGAATTTCTTCTGTGGTGTCTACTTGTGTCGAATCTTGAAGAAAATGGAAGGTAAGTGTCGATTCGCGTGATTCAATCTTTTCTGGTTTTTAGAGACCCTAGCCGAATGGCTATATGGAAACTGATCTTGTGTTTTTCTCTCATTTACGGCATTTCAGGATTTGAAAGAGATCTAGTCGCTTAGATTTCTAAGCTAGAGTTCAGTAGCACTCGAATCGTATTACTTTCGGGATTTCAAGGTAAGGAGATCTGTTAATTTAAACGAATAAATTTGGGTAAACACTAACCCTTGGCCGAATATAGGAGAGGCCTTATCTTCGCGTTCTTCCGGCTTTTGAGCAAAGTTGTAGACAGAAGGCAGTAGATCCGATTAGCGAGGGTATCAACATAGAGGGTAGTCCTATGCATTAATCAGGCGTGTAACTTGTCACACCATTTAGATTGTCTATTAGTATGTGTAAATACATCTGTTTATATTTTGTTAAATGCCGAAATCCCGGCATAATGGTTGAAAACCCAAGGAGGGTAAAAGCGAATCACTAGGTTAGTGATTTCTGTCATTCATAAGTGAATGTTTCTGTTGAGATGATATGTTTTATATGTATGCCGATCTCTATGTATGCACGAGTTTGGGTGATTGATGAAAAGGGAAGTGTTCTGTTGTAGTGGCTTTTGCCATGATCTGTTGTAGTGGCTAAGGTCCAATCTGATGGTATACGAGGGTTGCACACTGAGTTTCGTGACTCACCCCATTATTTAACATCTTTCAGGTAGCACCTAGTGTATCGGACCGGGCTGGAGAGAAGCACAAGGTGGCCACGCGAAGGATTATTTTGATTCCACAAAAGACTTTACTAGTTTATTAATTTTTAATATTTTCAGTTAGTGGGTTTTAATTTTCATTGTAATAAGGCCATGGGCCACTAGCTTTATATTTTTGTTTGTTTTGGGCTTTTATTATTACTAGACATTTATATTTTATGTTTTAATTAAGTTAAGGCATGTATCAAATTTCGTTTCTTAATTCACTAAGGCATTAATATAAAATGTATATCTTTTACAAATTATTCAACCATTTAGTTTCTCGAATAAAATGTTAAAATCAAGAAAAATATTTTTCGAAACTGCGACATCTTTTAAAATCTTCTTAGTGACGTGCCAGACCCAGCCGTGGTGTTTGGGCCGGGTTTGGGGTGTTACAAATTGGTATCAGAGCCAGGTTCAAAACTCGACTGTGGGGTTTTGGGCTCAAAACTTTTTCTAAAGATGGGGTTTTGAAACATGCATGTTTATAAAAACATAGGAGGGTTTTCTCGGCATGGCACCTGCGTCTCCGGCCCAAGTCCGCCAGGTAGGTATTCTGAACTCACTGTGTTATATATGTATGTGGGCTTGATGGGCTTTAAGGGATGTAGACTATTTTACTTAGAACTTGATGGACTTTAGGCTTAGCTTAAACAACTTCTTAAATTTCATAAGACTTAAATCTATCCAAACAAACCCGTGAACAAATTGCTGGGTTAGGGTGTGGCAACAGGCATGCGTATGTCTAGGATTGGATCCGGAAGAGCCTGGTACTTAAGCAGTCCTAGTGACTCACCTCCTCTTATTAGAATCCTACAGTGCGTAGTATTCTGCTCACTCTAACCGTGAGGACTTGTTAACGAGCCAAAATTTATAATTAAAACCCGAAAGGGACCAGCCATCCTATTTTGCCAAATTACTAAATAACCCCTGATTTATAAAATGACCAAAATCCCTGATTTGTAAAATTCCCAAATTACCCCTGATTTATAAAATGACCAAAATACCCCTGATTTGTAAAATGACTAAAGTACCCCTAATTTGTAGAAATTACCAAAATAGTCTCGAATTTCAAAATAACCGAAATGCCCTGAATTTCAAAATTACCGAAATACCCCCGAATTTTAAAATTACTGAAATACCCCCCGGATTGTAAAAATTACCAAAATACCCTTATTTCACAAAATCACCCAGGGAACCCTATTATGGGAAATTACAAAAATACCCTTGTAGGATAAATTACTAAAATACCCCTAGATAGTGAAATGACGAAGATACCCCTACATGCTGAATGTAAGTCCGTGGATGCTGCTTGTATGTTAATACTTGATGACTGAATGTATGTGCTCCCTAGAACTAGGAGATGTGAACTTGAGACTGAATGGTGGATACAATTACGAATTCGAAAGAACTACTCTTAAAAACTACTAGACATAAGACTGTTCGTGGATAATCAGTGGAAGAAAACTAATGATTCGTAAAATTCCTAATCAGATAAGCGCGAATCAGTAGAATAAGTAAAGGAGTCGAGGACGTCCGCCGCGTGGTCATTGTAGGGGTAGCATGACCATGTCAGAGCCAGCAGGGTCTACCCACGGGTCAGGAAACGAGATGCCGGATCCACCAACTGTGGAGCGAGAATTTCGGGACCAGGCACCCAGAGATGATGCGGTATCTCAAGCAATGTTGTGGGTCCTCGAAAGTGTTGCTGGGGTAGGCATGGGTTCAGGAGCCCGAAAATCTGTGTCTGAATGACTTCGAGCCAACGGAGCAGAGATGTTTAGGGGTGTTTCTGGCATAGCCCCTAATACATCATTGGTTAGAGGCAAGTGAGCGTATAATGGATGACCTTGACTTTACTGTAGAGGAGAAGTTGAAAAGGGGTTGTGTCTCTCTTCTGAGACGAGGCTTACCAGTGGTGGCTCACGGTAAAAGAGGGTGCTACCGCAGACTGGATTGACTGGAACTTCTTTAAGGAGTCGTTTCAGGGAAAGTACGTTGGGGCCAGCTATGTGGATGCATAGAGGAAGGCATTTCTGAACTTGGTACAGGGAAGTAAGCCTGTATTTGAGTACAAGGCGGAGTTTCTATGGTTGAGCCGTTACGCTCGAGGGATTGTGGCGACTGACTATGAGCATTGCGTACGGTTCGAGGATGGACTAAGGGATGAGCTAAGGGTATTGGTAGTACCGCAGTGGGAGAGAGACTTTGCGATTTTGGTTGAGAAAGCTAAGATATTTGAGGAGGTTAAGCAGACTGAGAAACAGAATAAGGATAAAGATAGGAATAGGAATAAGAGGAATTTTGGGCCGTCGGGATCATCTGGAAATTTCATAAAAGGCCTAGGTCTGATAGGCCAGCTCGTGCTTTGACGGGTCAGAATCGGTCGTGTCCTTCATGTGGGACAGTGCATTATGGGGAGTGTAGAAGGAGAACCAGTGGATGCTTTAGGTGTGGATCCATGGAGCATATGATTAAGGACTGTCCACAAGTGGATCAGGTACAGCCGACGAGACGAGCTTCTGATCGGGTTAGGAATGGTGGTCAGCCTGTACCAAGGGGTCGTGGCCTAGCCAAAAGAGGAAATATGTTCGATCGGGGTCATGGAGCACCTGGTAGGGGTGCTGGTAATGTAGACGCAAGGCATCCACGGCTAGTCTATGCAGCACTTCGACGGGAGGATGGTGACACATCGGATGTCATAACCGGTATGTTTCTTATTGCTAATAGCCCATACTTTACTTTGATTGATATTGGGTCAACTCACTCCTATGTTGCATGTTCGGTATCTGAGACCCTAAGTTTAGACTCTAAAACAACTACTAGGAAGATGACTGTGGTTAGTCCTTTAGGACAATTTAGGGTAATGGACAAACTGATTAGGAACGTACCTTTAGAGACGCAAGGGGTAGTGTTCCCGGTAGACTTAATGGAATTACCATTTGGAGAGTTTGATCTTATCTTAAGAACGGATTGGTTCACGAAACATCGTGCTAAGTTGGATTGTGAGACTAAGCGCATGGTGTTGAGTACCCCGGAAGGCAGGGAGGTGGTTGTGTTAGGAGAAAGAAGGAATTACTTGTCCAATGTAGTGTCCGCATTAAAAGCTGTTAAGATGATTCGGAAAGGATGTAATGCGTTTCTAGCCTTTATCAGTACTTTGGATGTTAAAGAGGTGATGGTCGACGAGGTTCAAACAGTCAAGGATTTCACAGATGTCTTTCCTAAAGAATTGCCCGAATTACCCCCGAATCACGAAGTGGAGTTTGGAATAGAGCTACTTCTGGGTACAGCTCCGGTGTCCATTGCTCCTTATAGAATGGCACCGAAGGAGTTGGTGGAACTCAAAGCTCAGATCCAGGAACTGTTGGATCGAGGTTTTATTCGACCGAGTGTATCTCCGTGGGGAGCGCTAGTCTTATTTATGAAGAAGAAGGATGGAACCATGTGTTAGTGTGTGGACTATCGTCAACTGAATAAGTTAACAATTAAGAACAAGTATCCGCTACCGAAAATCGACGATCTATTTGATCAACTCAAAGGAGCTTCGGTCTTTTCTAAGATTGACTTAAGGTCAGGATATCATCAGTTAAGGGTAAAGGAAAGACATTCATAAGACATCGTTTCAGACTCGGTACGGTTATTATGAGTTCTTGGTGATGCCGTTCGGGTTAACGAATGCGACAGCGGCATTTATGGATATGATAAACCGAGTATTTCAACCGTATCTTGATCGATTCATCGTGGTGTTCATCGACGATATCCTGGTTTTGTAACATCCCGAAATTGGGCCTAGTAGAATTGGGCCGATTGGGCCTTGAGCTTAGGAGTGCTTAAAAATCTTTAAGATTATGAGAATGGTGTTTTTGCAAATTAGATTTATTAGTTAAGTGAATTTGGAAGGTTACGAGGTTTCTATGAATTCTTGGGTTTAATTGGGCTTTAGGAAAAATTAGAGTATCATCTTGTTATTTGTGTTGGCTCGGGTATGAATTTTGTGTGTTTAGCATAGTCTTGTAAAGGCTTGATTTTATTTATGAAGTTAGAATAATTCTTAGTATTGAAAATTTAGTGAAGTGGATTAAGTGAACCTGACACTTAAGTTAATTTAAGTGTTAAATTCTAGCACAAGAGGAGTTAGTGGCATAGTGGATAAGGCACATGAAAGGTTGCTTGAGGGAAGTGGTTCGAGTAGCATGGGTTACATTTGGAAGACTTTATTTTTATGTATCCTAGCATTAAGTTCGGTCAAGTTCTAATTATAGTAGGTTGGACTTTCAATTTTTATGGTAAGTTGAATAGAAAATTAGGAAAAACTTGAACTTAGGGAAAGGAATCCTATGGATTAAGGAAGGATAGGGGACATAAGGATTGGTTTAAGGTGAGGTTTTTTTTTTTGAAGCTTTTTAATGGACATTTGTCCATGTATGTGGACGATTTAGAAGGCTAGGGGGTTGGCTTAATTTTAAGAGTGAATAGGAGGAAATAGAGAGAAATTTAGGAGTGTGTTAAATTCAAAATTACTTTGAATTATTGGCAAAAAGTATTTTGAGTGTGGTTGCCGAATTTTTGAATGGTGTAGGGGGAAAAAGGTACCGAAACTTCTTTGTAGTTAGGTGGCATTTTTCGGCTAGTTTTGTAGATGTTAGTCTTTGTTTTTGTGTCAAGCCAAAATCTCCCTTTGCTTTGCCAATTTCTTCCTAGTGTTTTCGATTGAAGCAAACCCAATAATCCAAGTTGAATTGACAATTTACTCACTTAGTCTTTAAGCCAAATTACATTTGTTTCTTCTTATTTTCTTCTTAACCGAAACCATACTCTCCGATATCTTTCTTTTCCTTTATCATTTCCTTGCTCAAAGCCAAAAGTATCTATCTTCTTCCTTTCATCTCTTTCTTTTCTTCTCTCAAACTCTTGAGCCGAAATCCTCTTTACTTTCCTTTGCCGAATTTCTCTCTTCCATTTTACCTTTCTTTTCGTTCCTCTTTTCCACTCTAGCCGAATCCTCTCTCTCTCATTTTGATTTTCTTTGCCACACACGTACTATATTTCTTTTTATCCACATATCATTTGCTATCTTCATTCAAAACCATAGCCAAATCTTCTTTATCTTTTTTGGTGTATCTTGGCCGAATATCATCAAAGGGTAGGTCTTCATTTGGTTTTCTTCAATCGGTTTTGGAAGGGGGTAAGTATTCATGGCCGTTTTTCCTTTGTTTCTTTTCTCTTTTCTATGTCATTTTCTTGAGGGCAAAGGCCAAATTTTGGGCACTTGTTAATAAGGTTCTAATCATTCTTAGAAACTGATTATTCTTTTAGGCTCTTCGGAATTTTGGAAGCAATCGATTTAAGCTTACTTCTCTAGCAATCGAAGTTGGTAAGTCAAGTGGTAAGGATTCATGATTCATTGTTCTTTTTGAGGATGAATAGCCTAAGACTATTGGGATTAAGATATGATGTTGGCCGAGTGGTCTTGATTATAGTTTTGTGGTTTGGCCGAATGTAGGACAAGGTGATCTAGTGCGGTAGATCGGATCTTCGGAAGTTAGTATTTGCGTTGGTGAAAGGTGTGTACCTTACACACTTTATAACTCGGTAATATGTATATATGTGTTAAATAACTAATTATGTTATTAAAGTGGAAAATTATGAGATCTTGATATCGTACCATGACGGGTATAAGCAAGGAATCGGGTAAGTCCGTTTCGATATGACTTTTACATTATGATGCATGATGATACGATTTATGATATGGAATTTCTATGTGATTTCCTAATAAAGTATAATGACATGATTTGTTTATCTATTGCATTGGTATGGGTGATATGAGAGGAGGGGGAAGATTTGATATCCGTGTCCTTGGGACACCAGTGGTTTGGCACCACCAGTGGTTTGGTACCACATATTTCGTGTTTTTAGGACACCAGTGGTTTAGCACCTCATAGCGACTCGTCCCAGTGGTTTCACACCATCGTGGGTTGGCCCCACTTTTGATGATTTGGGATTGTCACTAGTGACTTGGTATCACATGTGGGTTGGCCCCACAACTTGATTATTCTTGACTTTGGGTCACCAGTGATTTGGCATCACATTATTGGATATCGTGACTTTGGGTCACCAGTGGTTTGGCACCACCAGTGGTTTGGTACCACACGGGGTAGAAAAAGGAGTTATGGATGGCTAGGTTGGGTGCATCATATATATACATTGCTTGGTTATAATTTGTGTAAGTATGTGGCATTTACCCGGGAGAGGGATTATGCACTGAGTCTTGGTGACTCACATTCTCCCTTACCTTTTCAGGTGATTCGTAAATTCGCGGATGAGGAGCCGGATGAACTCGAGGAGGCCATGCAATAAAAGTTGGTTTTACATGAACTTCGATTTGGGTACTTTATTTTATTTTAATTTGGTTTTCGTCTTAATTTGAATTTGTAATAAGGCCTCTTTAATTATGGTTTTTGGATTATTTATGCTTTGGGATTTATTCTAAACATGATTAAGTATATCACTTGATTAATTTAATAATATGAGCGCAAGGTTTTCTAAAATACAAATCGTTATGGTTTTCTAACATTACCGTCGGGTAATACAAATCTCTCGTTAATAAATGACAACTTAGGTGTTTTCAATAACTCATACTATTTTACAAAACTCAAGTTTCCAAATTTCTATTAGAAACTATTTTCAAACTAATCACTTTGGTTTCTTTGAACATTATAAAAAGGTTTTCTAATCTATGGATCTGCATCTATGTTTTTGAGAATTTATTTACGGAATTTCAAAGTAAATTATCAGTTTTTAACTTATTATACACCTGATTTCTACAAGCACTTTGTAACAAAAAGAGTTTTCATTAAAATTTAATTGGTAACTCATTTTTCTTCAAAACGTTTTCCCCTGTGACATACCAGATTCGGTCGTGGCGTTTTGACTGGGTTTGAGGTGTTAAAAATTGGTACCAGAGCCAAGTTCAAAAGCTTGGCTGTGGGCCCAAGGCCCAAAATGATTTAAAGTATGGTCTTAAAATGTTCTTATTTTAAAATTATATGGTTGAAAAGGCATGGCACCGAATTTCCGGCACCGATCTGCCCTGGTAAGTATATCAAACTGTTGATTTTGATGATATGATGATGATGGTATGACTGTATAGTAGTAGGAACTACTCTAGAGACCCAAAACTATAGGTTGGATGTACTCGCAAAACAACCTCTTATTAAAACTCTGTTGCATAAAATTTTCTTTCAACAAGAAAGTGAAAAGACTCTAATGCAAAAAATTTTCGTAAAATCGGATAAGTCGAGACTTTAGATATGAGTTCTAGGAACGTGGTCGTTGTGGACGTGGTAAAGGCCGATGTGCTAGGGCTAGATCTTCGGCACCAAGGCATATTTCCGAAAAGGAGGCGTTATCATCGCTAGTGGTTGAGACGGATTGATGAGCTGACTCAGATAGTTAAGGAAGTATTGGAGGAGGTTAAAGGAATCGGTGAAGCACTTTGAGTTGGGTCTGTGGACTGTAAGAGGAAAAGAGATCACGGTTCTCTAGGGTCACAATCTCGTTCTGTAAAACATGTCAAGGCACGACCAAACTTTTCGGCTTGTGATTTTTTTGCAAGAGGCGTCATCTGGGAGAATGTTGGAGGAGGTTTGGAGCATGCTTGAGATGCGGGTTTAAGGAGCATAAGGCTCGGGATTGTTTTCTCACTCTCAAATCAGGTATGTTTAGTTGTGTGAAAAAGGATTCAAGATTATGTTAAAAAGTTCATCGTGGTTTTTAAGGGTAGAGTGCGCAGCGAAATCATAGTGGTGTGATTTGAGCGGTGTGTTAGTTGTTGGATTGGAAATTTTTGAGGACGAAGTTTTTTTTAGGAGGGTAGAATTGTAACATCCCGAAATTGGGCCTAGTAGAATTGGGCCGATTGGGCCTTGAGCTTAGGAGTGTTTAAAAATCTTTAAGAATATGAGAATGGTGTTTTTGCAAATTAGATTTATTAGTTAAGTGAATTTGGAAGGTTACGAGGTTTCTATGAATTCTCGGGTTTAATTGGGCTTTAGGAAAAAATTAGAGTATCATCTTGTTATTTGTGTTGGCTCGGGTATGAATTTTGTGTGTTTAGCATAGTCTTGTAAAGGCTTGATTTTATTTATGAAGTTAGAATAATTCTTAGTATTGAAAATTTAGTGAAGTGGATTAAGTGAACCTGACACTTAAGTTAATTTAAGTGTTAAATTCTAGCACAAGAGGAGTTAATGGCATAGTGGATAAGGCGCATGAAAGGTTGCTTGAGGGAAGTGGTTCGACTAGCATGGGTTATATTTGGAAGACTTTATTTTTATGTATCCTAGCATTAAGTTCGGTCAAGTTCTAATTATGGTAGGTTGGACTTTCAATTTTTATGGTAAGTTGAATAGAAAATTAGGAAAAACTTGAACTTAGGGAAAGGAATCCTATGGATTAAGGAAGGATAGGGGACATAAGGCTTGGTTTAAGGTGAGGTTTTTTTTTTAAAGCTTTTTAATGGACATTTGTCCATGTATGTGGACGGTTTAGAGGGCTAAGGGGTTGGCTTAATTTTAAGAGTGAATAGGAGGAAATAGAGAGAAATTTAGGAGTGTGTTAAATTCAAAATTACTTTGAATTATTGGGAAAAAGTATTTTGAGTGTGGTTGCTGAATTTTTGAATAGTGTAGGAGGAAAAAGGTGTAACATCCTAAATTGGGGGTTATTTGTGATTGTATTATTGTGTATATGGTTGGATTGCTGTAATACTATTTATGGTGTAATAAGACTTGGCTATGGACCTTGAGTAGGCTCGAGTGGTAGAAAAATTTCATTTGTAAGCTTTAATAAGACAAGGAGCCATAGTAAATAGGGGTTACAAGTTTTAAAAAGAGAATATGAGACACTAATAAGGCCTTGGAAAAGTGGCAAAGAGGTGCCACTTAAGTGCTGGAATTGACGCCACCAAGGGGAGCAAGGGAGCCTAAGTTCGAGTTGCATAATTCTCCTTTTCTGCTCTTTATTTTTACGGCAAGAGAGAGAGAGAGAGAGAGAGAGAGAGAGAGAGAGAGAGAGAAGTGTTCAACTCAAACTTTTTCAAGATAATAAGAATTTTATTTGAATAATTTTAAATGGTTGGCCTAGAGTGATTTAGGGAGTTGCCGAAATTTTAAACTCCTTGTTGGAGAGAAGTAAACGGCAAGGAGACTAAGTGCAAGGGGGGGAGTGCCGAATTTTCTTAAGGCACCTATTCCTTGCACTTTAATTCTTTTTCTTTCCCTTTGGAAGTAGCCGAATTTCCCTACTCTCTCATCTTCTATTTTTTTCTTTCTCTCCTTTCTCATTCTCTCAAAACCGAAACCACCATTATCGCCTTTCTCTTTTCTTCTTTTTGCTTAAACACCAAAACCCCCTCTACTCTTTTCTTTGCTGAAACCCCTATCTCCCTTTCTCATTATTTCTTTCTTTCTCTCTAGCCGAACATACTCCATTGGTGTGCCGAAATCCCCTTTCTCCTAGTAGATCTACTTTGGGCCGAATATCAAGTGGGTATAGATACTTTTTGGGATTTCCTCTTCCATCAATTTTTGAAGGTAAGTGTTTGCCGAAACTCTCCTCCCATATTCTCTTGTTCTCTGTCGACTTGGATGAAGGGAAAAGCTGAAATCTGGCATTAGGTGATGGTTTGGCTAACCACTTTTTGAAACCGATTTTACCTAGGGACTCCGGGATTTTGAAGTACTTAATCCAAGCCTCTATTCTCTAACAATCGGTCTTGGTAAGTGCTGGTAAGAATTCAATCTAGTAAACTATTTATTTAGTATTCAAAAAAGCCGAAGGCTATTGTTGTGGGTATTGATGATTGCCGATTGTAGGGAGGTGAAGCAGATTCACATAACGTGTGCTGTGGCTAGTACTCAAGGGGGTTTTGGTGAGGGTTTGGGTTCATGCATTAACCCTTTTGGATTGGTTGGTTTGGCCGAATGGCCTATGTTACTAACCTTAGTAATGGCCGAATGTAGGGACAAGGAATCAAGTGTGGTAGATCGGATCTTCGAGATCTAGGATTCGTATTAGTAGCAGGTGTGTACTTACACACTTCATAACTAATAAAAGTGCTAATATATTGTGTATGCTAAACCGGGTTTATGTAGATTTGGATTTGATACCGTAAAGGTATAAGCAAGGATTCGGGTAAGTCCGTTGCAATATGAGCTTATAATATGATGCATGTTGATGCATGACATATTTGGTATATGTGATTCGTAAAGAAAATATGGCTTATGACAAATTCGGTGTGTGTTATTATTTTAAAGCATGTCTGGCATGATTTCTTTTATATGCATATTATGTTATGGTGGGTGATCTGAGTGGAGGGGGAAGTGATATCCGTGTCTTTGGACACCAGTGGTTTGGTACCACATTTCGTGACTTTGGGTCACCAGAGGTTTGGCACCTCATAGCGACTTGTCCCAGTGGCTTAGCACCACAGTGGGTTGGCCCCACGATTGATATTATGGGATCGTCGCCAGTGATTTGGTATCATACGTGGGTTGGCCCCACAACTTGTTATTTGTGACTTTGGGTCACCAGTGGTTTGGCACCACCAGTGGTTTGGCACCACAATATTGATGGATATCATGACTTTGGGTCACCAGTGGTTTGGCACCACCAGTGGTTTGGTACCACACGTGGTAGAGAAAGGAGTTATGGATGGCTAGGTTGGGTGCATGTTAAACTTAGTTATGATTTGTGTATGATGTTACATTAAACCGGGGGAAGGGTTACACATTGAGTCTTGGTGACTCACCTTCTCCTTTAACTTTTTCAGGTGACTCGTAGATCGCGGATGAGGAGCCGGATAGACTTGAGGTGGCCATGCAGTGGAAATGTGGTTTAAATAGACTTTGGGTTTATTTTCATTTTATTTTTATTTTTATTTGTTCAAGTTGTAATAAGGGCCTCCTAAAATTTCGTTTTGATTATTTTACATGTTTTGGATGAACTTTCTAAATTACTTAATGGCTTAAGTATTTTCCTTAAACACAAGTTTTCTTAAAATTCAAAACGTAAATGTTTTTTTTTTCGTACCATCGGGTACATTGACAAAATTGGTAGCAACATGACTTAATAGATTTTTAATTAACAAAGCTAAGTGTTGGTTTTTAATATACACCTCTATTTTTTTAAACAAGACAATATTTTATTAAAAATGAATGTTTTTTTTAAAGGTTGGATCGACAAAAAGGGGTTTTCAAAATGTTTTCCTCTGTGACATACCAAATTCGGTCGTAATGATTGGGCCGGGTTTGGGGTGTTACAAAAGGTGCCGAAACTTCTTTGTAGTTAGGTGGCATTTTTCGGCTAGTTTTGTAGATGTTAGTCTTTGTTTTTGTGTCAAGCCGAAATCTCCCTTCGCTTTGCCAATTTCTTCCTATTGTTTTCGATTGAAGCAAACCCGATAACCCAAGTTGAATTGACAGTTTACTCACTTAGTCTTTAAGCCAAATTACATTTGTTTCTTCTTATTTTCTTCTTAACCGAAACCATACTCTCCAATATCTTTCTTTTACTTTCTCATTTCCTTGCTCAAAGCCGAAAGTATCTATCTTCTTCCTTTCATCTCTTTCTTTTCTTCTCTCAAACTCTTGAGCCGAAATCCTCTTTACTTTCCTTTGCCGAATTTCTCTCTTCCATTTTACCTTTCTTTTCTTTCCTCTTTTCCACTCTAGCCGAATCCTCTCTCTCTCATTTTGATTTTCTTTGCCACACACGTACTATATTTCTTTTTATCCGCATATCATTTGCTATCTTAATTCAAAACCATAGCCGAATCTTCTTTATCTCTTTTGGTGTATCTTGGCCGAATATCATCAAAGGGTAGGTCTTCATTTGGTTTTCTTCAATCGGTTTTGGAAGGGGGTAAGTATTCATGGCCGTTTTTCCTTTGTTTCTTTTCTCTTTTCTATGTCATTTTCTTGAGGGCAAAGGCCAAGTTTTGGGCACTTGTTAATAAGGTTTTAATCATTCTTAGAAACTGATTATTCTTTTAGGCTCTTCGGAATTTTGGAAGCAATCGATTTAACCCTACTTCTCTAGCAATCGAAGTTGTTAAGTCAAGTGGTAAGGATTCATGATTCATTGTTCTTTTTGAGGATGAATAGCCTAAGACTATTGGGATTAAGATATGATGTTGGCCGAATGGTCTTGATTATAGTTTTATGGTTTGGCCGAATGTAGGACAAGGTGATCTAGTGCGGTAGATCGGATCTTCGAAAGTTAGTATTTGCGTTGGTGAAAGGTGTGTACCTTACACACTTTATAACTCGGTAATAGTATATATGTGTTAAATAACTAATTATGTTATTAAAGCGGAAAATTATGAGATCTTGACATGGTACCTTGATGGGTATAAGCAAGGAATCGGGTAAGTCTGTTTCGATATGACTTTTGCATTATGATGCATGATGATACGATTTATGATATGGAATTTCTATGTGATTTCCTAATAAAGTATAATGACATGATTTGTTTATCTATTGCATTGGTATGGGTGATATGAGAGGAGGGGGAAGATTTGATATCCGTGTCTTTGGGACACCAGTGGTTTGGCACCACCAGTGGTTTGGTACCACATATTTTGTGTCTTTAGGACACCAGAGGTTTGGCACCTCATAGCGACTCGTCCCAGTGGTTTCACACCACCGTGGGTTGGCCCCACTTTTGATGATTTGGGATTGTCACCAGTGATTTGGTATCACACGTGGGTTGGCCCCACAACTTGATTATTCGTGACTTTGGGTCACCAGTGATTTGGCATCACATTATTGGATATTGTGACTTTGGGTCACCAGTGGTTTGGCACCACCAGTGGTTTGGTACCACACGGGGTAGAAAAAGGAGTTATGGATGGCTAGGTTGGGTGCATCATATATATACATTGCTTGGTTATAATTTGTGTAAGTATGTGGCATTTACCCGGGAGAGGGATTATGCACTGAGTCTTGGTGACTCACCTTCTCCCTTACCTTTTCAGGTGATTCGTAAATTCGCAGATGAGGAGCAAGATGAACTCGAGGAGGCCATGCAATAAAGTTGGTTTTACATGAACTTTGATTTGGGTACTTTATTTTATTTTAATTTGGTTTTCGTCTTAATTTGAATTTGTAATAAGGCCTCTTTAATTATGGTTTTTGGATTATTTATGCTTTGGGATTTATTCTAAACATGATTAAGTATATCACTTGATTAATTTAATAATATGAGCGCAAGGTTTTCTAAAATACAAATCGTTATGGTTTTCCAATATTACCATCGGGTAATACAAATCTCTCATTAATAAATGACAACTTAGGTGTTTTCAATAACTCATACTATTTTACAAAACTCAAGTTTCCAAATTTCTATTAGAAACGGTTTTCAAACTAATCACTTTGGTTTATTTGAACATTATAAAAAGGTTTTCTAATCTATAGATCTGCATCTATGTTTTTGAGAATTTATTTATGGTATTTCAAAGTAAATTATCAGTTTTTAACTTATTATACACCTGATTTCTACAAGCACTTAGTAGCAAAAAGAGTTTTCATTAAAATTTAATCGGTAACTCGTTTTTCTTCAAAATGTTTTCCCCTGTGACATACCAGATTCGGTCGTGGCCTTTTGATCGGGTTTGAGGTGTTACAGGTTTACTCCAAGTCCGAGGAGGAGCATTATGCACATCTTTGTGTGGTGTTGCAAGTTTTGAGGGAAAAGCAACTATTCGCTAAGTTCAGTAAGTGTGAGTTCTGGCTAAGGAAAGTAACTTTCTTATGACATGTGGTTTCAGTAGAGGGAATTAGGGTTGATCCTCGGAAGGTAGAAGCTGTATTGGATTGGAAACCGCCGAAGTCGGTAGCAGAGATTCAAAGCTTCTTGGGATTGGCAGGGTATTACAGGAGGATTGTTGAGGGGTTCTCATTAATTGCGGCGCCTCTAACTAAGTTGTTGAGGAAGGAAGTACCGTTTGTGTGGACCGACAAGCAGCAGGAGAGCTTTGAGAAGATGAAGAGAATCTTGACGGAAGCACTAGTGTTAATTTAGCCAGAGGCGGGATAAGAATTTACCGTCTACTGTGATGCGTCATACATGGGTTTAGGATGTGTGTTGATGCAAGTTGGAAAAGTTATTGCATATGCGTCTCGACAGTTGAGACCGCATGAATTGAACTACCCTATGCACGATTTAGAATTGGCGGCGGTAGTGTTCGCTCTGAAGATTTGGAGGCACTACCTATATGGGGAGAACGCGATTATTTACACAGACCATAAGAGCCTGAAGTATCTCCTTACCCAGAATGAGTTAAATCTGAGGCAACGTAGGTGGATTGAGCTCTTGAAGGATTACGATTGCTCAATCGAATATCATCCGGGTAAGGCTAACGTGGTGGCAGATACGCTGAGTAGGAAGGCGATAGTGGATTTGAGGGCGATGTTTGCTCATCTTAGTCTGTATGAGCATGGAAGTTTGGTAGATGAACTCCAAGTAAGACCTATGTGGACAAGTCAAATCAAAGAGAAGCAACTTCTAGATGATGTCTTGAGTACTCGAATCCGGCAAGTGCAAGGTGGTGAAGGAGAGGACTATAGTGTGAATGGTGATGGGGTTCTGTGTTTCCGTAAGAGAATTTGTATGCCAAAGGATGTTGAGTTAAGGTAGATGATTCTGCAGGAGGCGCATAGTAGCCTATACGCTATGTATCCTGGAGGAGTTAAGATGTATCAAGATTTACGAGAGCAATTTTGGTGGCCAGGTCTGAAGAGGGAGGTAACAGAATTCGTGAGTAAGTGTCTGACGTGTCAGCAGGTGAAAGCGAAGCATCAGTTGCCTGCGGGATTGTTGCAACCGATGAAGATTTCGCAGTGGAAATGGGAAAGAATCACGATGGATTTTGTTAGTGGGTTACCTCTTACGCCCACTAAGAAGGATTCGATTTGGGTGATTGTTGATCGGCTGACGAAGTCTGCTCACTTCATACCAGTTCGTGTTGACTATTCTCTGTAACGGTTGGCTAAACTGTATGTGGCTGAGGTTGTGAGACTGCATGGTGTACCTGTATCGATCATATCGGATAGGGACCCTAGGTTCATGTCGAGATTTTGGAAGGCTCTTCATCAGGCAATGGGAACAAGGTTAGATTTCAGCACCACTTTTCACCCACAGACTGATGGTCAGTCTGAGAGGGTAATCCAGGTCTTGGAGGATATGCTAAGGGGTTGTATTATCGATTCTAGGGGTATTTGGGAGGAGTATTTACCTCTAGTAGAATTTGCGTACAGCAACAGCTATCAATCTAGTATCCAGATGGCGCCTTATAAAGCGTTGTACGGACGGAAGTGTCGCACTCCTACTTGTTGGACGGAGTTGGGTGAGCATCAGGTGTTGGGTCCAGAACTAGTTTTAGAAATGGAAGGGAAAGTTAAGTCAATTCGAGCTCGGTTGAAGGAAGCATCTGATCGGCAGAAATCTTATGCGGATCTTAAGCGTAAGGAGTTGGAATTTACAGTGGGAGACCAATTATTTTTGAAAGTGTCACCATGGAAGAAGGTAATGAGGTTTGGTCAGAAGGGTAAGCTAAGTCCCCAATTTATTGGACCTTATCGGGTACTAGAACGTGTGGGCCCAGTGGCATATCGTTTGGAGTTGCCTCCAGAGTTGAAGCAGATACATGACGTGCTTCATGTCTTGATGCTAAGGCACTACCGTTCTAATCCATCACACATTGTGCCGGTGGAAGAGATTGAAGTAAGGCCAGACTTGTCTTTTGAGGAGGAGCCAGTGCAAATCTTGGAGCGAGACGTAAAAGTGTTGAGAAGGAAGTCCGTCCCTTTGGCCATGGTTTTGTGGCAAAACCATGGTGCAGAGGAAGCGACTTGGGAGCCAGAGGATGTTATGCGACAGCAATATCCTCATCTCTTTTGATCAGGTAAATTTCGAGGCCGAAATTTATTTTAAGGGGGATAGAACTGTAACATCCCGAATTAATGGGCTTATACGTTTAATGTGTAGACATGTTTAATGGGTTAATAGGAGAATTATAGGTGCAAATTGGGCTCGGGAATGGGCCGAGGTCTTGGCTAAATATTTTGTTTAGAGAATATTGGGTTTAAATAAAATATTGAGAGTGGAATAGGCATAATGGGCTTGTGGCCCAGGAATAAGAGGCGTAGTAGGATGGAGCTATAAGTGGCGCCAATAGGCAAAGGAAGGGGGCCTCAGTGTGGCTGCTTGGAGCCCAAGAAGTTGGGCTAATTTCGGCAGCCTAAGGAGAGCTAGGGGGCGGCATCAAGGCTAGAAAATAGGGATTTTTAATGTTTTAATTTATGGATAATAAGCTGATAAAGGAGGGAAGAAGTGGTGTGATGTAGGACACTTTTGGATGTGTGTTCTGATAAGGATAATGGAAAGATGAGGAGCTATGTAGGAGGTCAGAGGTGGCCGAATGTGAGACTCTGTGTGTGTAAGGGGGGAGGGCTAGATAGAGTTAGGCAAAGCTGAATTTTGTCAATTTTCCTTAAGCTTTTCCTCTAAGTTTCTCTGTTGCCGAAACCTTTCCATTCTTTTTCTTCTTTTGATGAAACTTCTTCATAGCCGAAATCTCTAAGGCTCTTCTTGTTTTCTTTTCCTAAGCCAAAACTGAAACTCCTCACTCAGTTCTTCTAAAAGCTGAAAATGCATCAGCCCCTTCTTGTTCATCTTTTCGGGACTTTTTTAAAAGCTGAAATCCCTAGATCTCATCTCCTGTGATTGCCGAATTTCCTCTGTGGTGTCTACTTGTGTCGAATCTTGAAGAAAACTGAAGGTAAGTGTCTATTCACGTGATTCAATCTTTTCCGGTTTTTAGAGACCTTAGCCGAATGGCTATATGGAAATTGATCTTGTGTTTTTCTCTCATTTACGGCATTCCGAGATTTGAAGGAGATCTAATCACTTAGATTTCTATGCCAGAGTTCAGTAGCACTCGATTCGTATTACTTTCGAGATTTCAAGGTAAGGGGATCTGTTAATTTAAACGTATAAATTCGGGTAAACACTAACCCTTGGCCAAATATAGGAGAGGCCTTATCTTCGCGTTCTTCCAGCTTTTGAGCAAAGTTGTAGACAGAAGGCAGTAGATCCAATTAGCGAGGGTATCGACATAGAGGGTAGTCCTACGCATTAATCAGGCGTGTAACTTCTCACACCATTTAGATTGTCTGTTAGTATGTGTAAATACATCTGTTTATATTCTGTTAAATGTCGTAATCCCGACATAATGGTTGAAAACCCAATGAGGGGGTAAAAGCGAATCACCAGGTTAGTGATTTCTGTCATTCATAAGTGAATGCTTCTGTTGAGATGATATGTTTTATATGTATGCCGATTTCTATGTATGCACGGGGTTGGGTGATTGATGAAAGGGGAAGTGTTACATTGTAGTGGCTTTTGCCATGATCATTGTAGTGGCTATTGCCATGATCCGTTAGTAGTGGCGATGCCATGATGCATTGTAGTGGCTATTGCCATGATCTGACGATGAGCAGCTATCTCTAGCATGACTGCCATCGATGGTGTGTAGCGGTGTGGGTTAATTGTAGAAATCCCCAATGGTGTGATTGGCAGGTAAGGGTGGTGTGTAGCGGATGGAAACCTAGGATTGGGTTGGGCTTTGCATATTTTCTGATATATTATACTCTATTATCTGTTCTGTGGGGCTAAGGCCCAATCTGATGGTGCACGAGGGTTGCACACTGAGTCTCGTGACTCATCCCATTATTTAACATCTTTTAGGTAGCACCTAGTGCATCGGACCGGGCTGGAGAGAAGCCAAGGTGGCCATGCGAGGGATTATTTTGATTCAGCAAAAGACTTTACTAGTTTATTAATTTTTAATATTTTCATTTAGTGGGTTTTAAGTTTCATTGTAGTAAGGCCATGGGCCACTAGCTTTATATTTTCATTTGTTTTGGGCTTTTATTATTACTAGACATTTATAATTTACGTTTTAATTAAGTTAAGGCATGTAGCAAATTTCGGTTCTTAATCCACTAAGGCATTAATATAAAATGTATATCTTTTACAGATTATTCAACCATTTAGTTTCCCAAATAAAATGTTAAAATCAAGAAAAATATTTTTCGATACTGCGGCATTTTTTAAAATCTTCTTAGTGACATGCCAGATCTGGTCGTGGTGTTTGGGCCGGGTTTGGGGTGTTGCATTAAAAATACTAACAATGATGAAAATAATGTTAAAAATAATAATACAAATAATAAAGGATCTAAAGTTGGAAATTATTTAAGAGAATCTAAATATAATAAATAATAATATGATAAATGTATTTTCAAATACTAGATAAATATTAAAGAAATAATAGTAATAAAAACAATAGTTAATTAATAATGATACGTAAATAATCGTAATAATATGTTAATAATAATATAATAACAATAGAAATAATAATAATACATTGATAAGAATAATAATATGACAATAATAACAACAACAAAAAACCAACACATACAAATAAAGAAAATGTAATTAGTATTAGTAATATTAAATTTGAGGATTATAAAAGTAAAAGAAAAATAAAATAAAATATATAAAAAAATGGATTTAGCAAAGAACCAAAAATAAAATTCAAGTATTTAAACACGAAAGAAGGATAAATAATAGATATAAAATAAAAAATATTGGACAAATTAACAAGTAAATAACAAAATGAATTAATCAAAGGATTATATTGAAATCAAAATAAAATTAGGGGGCTAAAATCGTAATAAATTAAAATAAAGAGGGCGAACAAGGACTAAAATGGAAAGCACAAAAACATGCGAGGGCTGAATAAGAAAATATCCCAATCTTTGGGACACACATCCTTCCAGCAAAGTCGAGGACTAAACTGAAAACGATGCAAAATTAAAGGCAAAATTTATAAATTAAAAGAAATACGAAATTAGGACTAAATTGAAGAAATGTGAAAAAGCGGAAGGGCCAAAAGCGCAAATGGCCCTTCTACTTAAAAACATGCGGATCCTGAGGCGGGTCGGCGTAGGTCCAGTCATCGGATCACCGTGGCGGTCGTAGGCGACGCCGCTGTCCGCGGTGGCCGAAAAACCGCAACAGGGCCATTTTTGCCTTTCAACTTCCCCGACCACGAATCCTGTAACATCCCAAACCCGACCCAAACACTATGGCCGAATCTGGTTAGTTACAGGGAAAAATATTTTGAAATCCTTTTTGAAACCGATTTAAGTTTTGAAAAACCCTTCATTTTAGTGGTCTTTTTAAAACTATACTTAGGTTTAATTTGGAAATCAATTAAGTCAAGTTATTTTTAAAGTTCCAAATGTGCCCGATGGCACGATAAAACGTTTTCGTTTACTTTGAGAAAACATGTGATTTCAAATTCAATAATAATAACATAGTTTAAAACAAGTATCCAACATATGAAAAATAACAAAAATAAAGTGTCAGGAGGCCTTATTACATCCAAATAGTATAAAAACCCGAAATAAAAATATCACAACTAAAATTAAAGTTCATTTAAATTAAATCCACTGCATGGCCACCTCGAGTCCACCCGGCTCCACATCCGCGATCTACGTGTCTCCTGAAAAATGTAAAGGAGAAGGTGAGTCACCAAGACTCAGTATGTAACCCTTCCCCCGTTTTAAAAACATTTTCATACACAACATATAACAATTAATATGCAGAATATTATGTACCCAACCTAGCCAACCAAACGCCTCTGCCTACCCCGTTGTGGTACCAAACCACTGGTGGTGCCAAACCACTGGTGACATATAGTCACGATGTGTTACCAAAACACTGGTGTCTGTAGACACAAATAGATTGATGGGGCCAACCCATCGTGTGATACCAAATCACTGGCGTCAATCCCGTTTTATCGTCTGTGGGGCCAACCCACTGTGGTGCTAAGCCACTGGGACGAGACGCTATGAGGTGCCAAACCTCTGGAGGTACCAAACCTCTGGTGACCGTAGTCACAGTGTGTTACCAAAACACTGGTGCCCGTCGGCACGAATAATACTGCCCCCTCCTCTCATATAACCCACAGTAGTTAAACAGTTATAAATAAATCTCATACATTTATCACATGTATCATTAAGCCATGCTTCCCAAAAGTAGAATAACAATCTCATATCAACAGAGACTTACCGGGATCCTCACTTGTACCGTTAAGGTACCAAATCCGTATCTACATCAAGCAGATTTACATACAACATGTATTTAATACAATCTATTAATTGCTATAAGTGTGTATGTACACACCTGGTGTCAACGATAGTCCTAAACCCGAATAGACAAATCGGCCACACAAGCTTTTCGTTGTCCCTATGTTCGGCCAAACACAAGATTAGTGTCCTAGGCCATTCGGCCAAAACCAAAATATTCAAAGGGTTAATATTTAACCCAAAAGCCTTACCTAACGCCCTTGAGTACTAGCCACCAAGTGTTTCAGCTTCCCTAATCGGCAATCATTAAGTTAGTAGCCTTCGGCTTAACCGAATATCACAAATAAAGAAAATAGATCTTACCATCCTACCCCAAACCGATTGCTCCAAAATGACGGGTTCACTTGCTTGCTTCCAAATCCGAAGGCCCTATATCAAGTTGATTTCAATCATGCGATTAGTACCCTTACTAACCATTGCCGAAATAGTCACTTACCAACCTTCGAGTCGACAAGAAAGGGAGAAGAGAGTCTAAGTCACTCGGCCTAACATACTTACCCTCCAAATTCAATTAAAGAACGCCCCCCCTCCTTGTTCAGTATTCGGCTAAGATGCTTAATAATAAGGGCAAGAAATTTTGGCACTTTCAACTGGGTGTATTCGGTCTAAGAGAAAGAAAAGAAAACAGTGAGAGAGGAGATGGAGTTTCGATTGAGGGTTTGAAAAGAGAGAAGAAGAAAAATAGATGGAAGATTATGGTAGAGAAGGTTCGGCCAAGGTCTAAGAGGAAAATAAGAGTTTTTGGTTGAGAAGATGGAAAAATCAAGGATGAAAGAGGAGTTTGGGAATTTCGGCTACTACCAAATGAAAAGAAGAAGAAACAAAATAAAAGATGAGTAGCCTTAAGGGAATTTCGGCACCCTCCCTTCTCTAGTCTCCCTTGCCGTCCACTCTCTCTAATCAGGGAGTTCAAATTTTGGCAAAACACTCCAAGTTACTCTTGGCCACACATTTGTATTAATTCAAATAATTTGAATTAATTCCTAACAATAAATAATAATCTCTTAATAATCCATGTAATATCCTCATTTATCTCCTATTATCCTTAGAATAAAAATCCCTTTTAAAAAAAACTCATATTATCTTTTAATAATAATAATAAAAGAGTTTAAAGGGAGAAAAACTCTCCCACTTGTGCCGTCCCCTTAAAGTGCAAAAAGAGGGATTTCTGCGACTCGAACACAAGCTCCCTAGCTCCCCTTGGTGGCGTCATCACTAGCTCTTAAGTGGCCTTCTTTTTGCCACTTTTCCAAGCTGATTTTTGTGTCAAATTATCCACATTTATTCTTATAACACCCTCCTGCTAAGGCTCCCTGCCTTTAAAGTTCAAGATGAAATTTTCTACTAAACCGAGCCTACCCAAGACCCTTAATTAACCTTTATTATTCCATAACTAATGTCACAGCAGTTCAAACATAGAAAAATGATTTAATTCCAAATAACCCCATTTTTAGGATGTTACAGTTCTACCCCCCTTAAAATAAATTTCGTCCCAAAATTACAGGTTAGAAAGAGGTGGGGTATTGCTTGCCTCATCACATCCTCGGGTTCCCACGTAGCTTCCTCTGTACCATGGTTCCGCCATAGCACTTTCACTAAGGGCACTGACTTCCTTCGTAGAACCTTCACATCTCGATCTAAGATCTGAACCGGTTCTTCTTCAAAAGATAAGTCCGAGTTCACCTCAATCTCTGCTACTGGCACAATGTGCGAAGGATCTGCCTGATACCGTCTCAACATCGATACATGAAAGACATCATGGATCTGGTTTAGTTCTGCCGGTAACTCAAGCTGATAAGCTACCGGTCCCACTCGCTTTACAACAGTATATGGCCCGATGAACCTTGGGCTTAGCTTCCCTTTCCGTCCAAATCTTAACACCTTTTTCCAAGGTGACACCTTCAGAAAAACCTTGTCTCCTACAGCATACTCCATTTCCTTGCGTTTTAAATCAGCATAGGACTTCTGTCTATCCGATGCTTCCTTAAGACGAGCTCGGATCACTTGGACTTTGTCTTCAGTCTCTGTTACCAATTCTGGACCCAGAACTTGTCGTTCTCCCAACTCCGTCCAACATGTAGGAGTATGGCATTTTTGTCCATACAAGGCTTCGTATGGTTCCATGTGAATACTCGCCTGATAACTATTATTGTAGGCGAACTCTGCTAATGGTAAAAATTCCTCCCAACTACCCCGAAACTCCAAGACACAACCCTCAAAGATATCCTCTATGATCTCAGATGACCCTTTCTCGATTGCCGTCCGATCATGGATGGAAAGTCATCTTGAAATCAACCGTGTACCCAAAGCTTGATGCAATGCTTTCCAGAACCTTGACGTGAATCTGGGATCCCTATCTGAGATAATCGATACTGGCACACCATGCAATCTTACTATTTCTGACACATACAGCCTAGCTAGCTTCTGAAGAGAAAAATCCACCCTCACCGGTATGAAGTGAACTGACTTAGTTAGACGGTTTACTATTACCCAAACTGCGTCCTTCTTGCTGGGCGTAAGGGGTAGCCCGCCGACGAAATCCATAGTGATCCGCTCCCACTTCCATTGAGGGATCTTTACTGGTTGCAGTAGTCCTGATGGCAACTGATGTTCAGCCTTAACCTGCTGACATGTTAGACACTTCCCCACAAATTCCGTTACCTCATGCTTCAACCTAGGCCACCAGAACTGTTTCCGTAGATCTCCATACATCTTGCTTCCTCCCGGATGCATAGCGTATGGGCTGCTATGTGCATCGTGGAGAATTCTTTGCCTCAATTCTGTATCCTTCGGCATACAGGCTCACCCTTGAAAACATAGTACCCCATCATTAGTCAAACTGTACCCTTCTAAACCACTATCCTGAACTTGTACCCTTTTTGCGTTCAAGCCTTCATCTACTAACTGCTTTTCCTTAATCTCCTCAATCCACGTTGGCTTAACTTGAAGTTCTACCAAAAGACTCCCATCATCATATAGACTCAACCGAGCGAACATCGCTCTTAAGTCCGTCACAACCTTCCGGTTGAACGCGTCAGCTACCACGTTAGCCTTACCCGGATGGTACTCGATTGAACAATCGTAGTCCTTTAATAGTTCAATCCACCGACGCTGTCTCAGGTTTAGATCTTTTTGAGTCAGGAGATACCTCAGACTCTTGTGATCCGTGTAGACTATCGACTTCTCCCCATACAGGTAATGTCTCCATATCTTTAAAGCAAAGACGACTGCCGCTAACTCTAAGTCTTGCGTCGGGTAGTTAACCTCATGCGGTCTTAACTGACGGGATGCATAGGGTACTACCTTCCCTTCCTGCACCAACACACATCCCAAACCAGTATGGGATGCATCACAATAGACTGTATACAACTTCCCTGCCTCAGGTTGTACCAAAACCGGAGCTTTCGTCAAAATTTTCCTTAGCTTATCAAAGCTTTCCTGCTGCTTCTCCGACCATACGTATGGAACACCTTTCCTTAGTAACTTAGTCAACGGCACTGCTATTAGAGAGAACCCTTCTACAAATCTCCGATAGTACCCCGCTAAACCTAGAAAACTTCCTATTTCAGCCACCGACCTAGGCGGCTTCCAATCCAACACCGCTTCAACCTTGCGAGGGTCTACTCTGATTCCCTCAGCCGACACTACGTGACCTAAGAAAGCCACCTCCCTAAGCCAAAATTCGCACTTACTGAATTTGGCGTACAACTGCTTCTCCCTTAATACTTGTAGAACTATACGTAAATGCATATCATGCTCCTCCTCCGTCTTAGAATAAACTAATATGTCATCTATGAACACCACGACAAATTGGTCTATGTACTACTGAAATACTCTATTCATCAAGTCCATAAACGCTGTCGGCGCATTGGTCAACCCAAATGGCATTACTAGGAACTCGTAGTGCCCATACCGAGTTCGAAATGCCGTCTTGTGAACATCAACTTCTTTTACCTTAAGTTGATGGTAACCCGACCTAAGGTCTATCTTTGAGAACACCGAGGCGCCTTTTAATTGATCGAACAAGTCGTCAATCCGAGGCAACTGATACTTATTCTTGATTGTTAGCTTGTTCAGTTGGCGGTAGTCGATACACATCCGCATTGAACCGTCCTTCTTCTTGACAAACAACACCAGTGCTCCCCACGGAGATATGCTTGGTCGAATAAACCCTCTATCCAAGAGCTCCTGAATTTGAGCCTTCAGCTCCACCAATTCCTTTGGTGCCATTCGGTATGGTGCTATAGACACAGGTGCCGTTCCGGGTAGCAAGTCTATCCCGAATTCAACTTCTCGATCTGGAGACAGACCTGGAAGCTCTTCTGGGAACACATCAGCGAATTCCCCAACCGTTCGGACCTTTCCAACTACTGACTCTATAGCTTCCAAAGCACAGATTCGAACCAAATACGCCTCACAACCCTTCTTGACCATCTTCTCAGCCTTCAAGGCAGATACCACATTGGATAGGTAATTCCTTCTATCACCTATCATAACCACTTCATCACCTTCAGCCGTCTTAAGAACCATGCGCTTAGCCGCACAATCCAAATTTGCCTGATACTTAACCAGCCAGTCCATTCCAAGGATCAAATCGAACTCTCCAAACGGTAGTTCCATCAGATCAGCCACAAATACTACCCTTTGGAGTTCTAGGGGTACGTCTCTATAAAGTTTGTCTACCACTACAGAGTGACCTAAAGGGCTAATTACAGTCATCTCCCTAGAAGCAGTTTCAGAGTCTAGATCCATAGTCTCTACCACACTACTAGCAATGTACGAGTGCGTCGAACCCACATCAATTAATGCAACATAAGGAAGACCAAAAATTAGAAACGTACCGGTTATGACATCCGGTGCGTCACCCTCCTCGTAACACCTCGCTGCGTAAACTAAGCCAGGCTGCCTAGCCTCTGTGTTGCCTGAACCTCTGCCCTAAGTTCCACGACCTCTATTAGGACCATTTCCTCCTCTACCATTACCGCGACCCCTCTGTGGTCCTATATTTCTATCCTGAGTACGATTCTGCCCCTCTGGCTGATTCTTAGCTAGCTTCCGGGGACAATCTCTGACACGATGCTCCAAAGACCCACACTCAAAACATCCTCTATCACCGGTCTAACAACCTCCCCAATGGGTCTTTCCACAGCGGCTACACTGAGTCGGCCTTTGATAAGTAGTCATGGGCCTTGCCGCCTGATTTGGCCCACTTGGCCTAGCCTTTTTTTGGACACTACCACTTGATCCAGCTGACCCAAATCCTCTCTTCTGATTATTCCTACTATAACTTTGCCTCACAGCCTTCTTGATCCCTTCGGCTACCTTAGCCTTTTCCACTAGAGATGAGAACTCACGAACCTGCTGCGGAGCAATCAGTAACCTCAAATCATCTCAGAGTCCTTCCTCAAAGCAGACACAGCGCTCATGCTCAGTAGCCACGATGCCACTAGCATACCTACTCAACCTTAAAAACTCCGCCTCATACTCCGATACTGACTTATTCCCTTGCACTAACCCTAGAAAGGCTTTCCTCTGATAGGTGGTTTTGAAATGATCCCAAGTCAGATCATCTGCCGTAGCGCCATCTCGAACTGTCAGCCACCACTGATACGCTTCATCCTTTAGAAGCGTCGGCCCCTTCGGTTTTTTCCCCTCGGTCGGTCAAGATCATCCATGATCCTTTCAGTCGACTCTAGCGATGATTCTGCCACAGACCGGTGCCACTCGATACACCCTGAATACCTCAGCTCCGTTAGATCGGAGTCTCTCGGGAACGGATTTCCGAGCTCCCAAATTTCCACCAGCCCCAGCCACCATCTCCAAGACTCGCAAAACCGCTTGCGTCTTGCCTCACCCCGGTGCGATCCTACTCTCGCCTCTAAAAGTAGGAGGTGGTGGTGGCGATGGTACCTCATTTTCGAGACTCACGACCCGACTGACGGGTTCAGACACCGTCATCCTACCCCTACCGCGTCCACAGCGTCCACGTCCTCTAGAACTCATTCTATCTATCGCGCTTTTAATCTGATTAAGAAAATTTTTATGCGTTAGCATTTGTTCCACTTTATTAATCGCGAAGAAGTTTTATGCAGAAAGTTTAGTTAGGGATTCTTTCGAGCAAACAAGTTTTCAGTCTTCTATCCTAGTTCACACAAAGGAGTTCATGCATCCATTCCCTAATACTTTCCATACCTATTCGCTCTTCGGACATTTCTGCCCATTTCTACCCCAGGGGTATATCTGTCTTTTCCCTACAAGGGTATTTTCGTAATAAAAGAAATTTTAAAACTTTAGTAAAGTAGGTCGTTTTGAAATTCCCAAAACTGGAGGGTTTTTCTGAAAAATTTGTAAAATTTAGAGATATGGCATCGTTTTGAAACCAGGGGTATTTTGGTAATTTTGTCATTCAGGGGCAATTTCGTAATTTTAATAAGTCAGGGATATTTTTAACAGTTGTAAAACTCGGGGGTTTCTTTCTGAAAATGTTCCTTTTCAAATAGTGATGTTTGTAAAGATTTCCAAAACCAGGGTCATTTCGGTAATTTTCACAAATTGAGGGCGTTTTCGTAATTTTCCAAACCAAAATATTTTATTGATAATTTGCAAAGCAGGGTTTTGAACATTTGTAAAATAATTGAAATCTTCGGGCAAAACCATTGAGTTGATAGTTTATGAATCAAGGGCATTTCGGTAATTTTATCCCTAAGGGCTTTTTGTAATTTTCCACAGATCAAGTTTTTCGAGTAAATCGTTGCAAAAAATGATGTTCTCAGTTTTGAGGGAGTTTTTGCAAAAATTTCAAAAACATTTGGGTTTTTGTTGTTTCGTTCTTTTTCAAAAACATGGCTAGTTCCCTTTCGGGTTTTAGTCATTATGTTAAGCCTATGACCGAGCCCTCTTAGTCAGGGTGAACCCAAGCTACGCACCAGGCATGATTCGAGTGAAGAGGAAGTGGGTCACGCGGACCGCTTAAATACCAAGCTCTCACCGACCTTTCTAGACATGCGCATGAGAGGTTGCCACACCACCGAGAGCCTCCGAGTTAGGGTGAACCGGCTACGCACTGGTAGGATACTGCGAAGAGGAGGTGAGTCACACAGACTGCTTAAATACCAGGCTCTTCCGGATCCACTCCTAGACATGCGTACCGGGGTTACCACACCCTAGCTCACTGACTAAGTCATAGGTGGGTTAAGTTCCTTAAGTCTTGTGTCTTGTTTGTGTGTTTGAGTAGTCTAATCCTAGGGTTCAAGTTCCTACAAGTCTATCTACGTTCCATGCTTCCTACCCTTCTACAGCAAATAATAATTCACCAAGAAGTTCAGATGTACTTACCTGGGCGGATTGGTGCCGGAGACTCGGGCCATGCTGTTCAAAAATAAAAAATTATTCCATAAGGCCTACCAAAACATTTTTGGGCCTTGGGCCCCCACAGTTGAACTTTGAACTGGGGTCTGATACCAATTTTGTAACATCCCAAACCCGGCCCAAACACTATGGCCGAATCTGGTTAGTTACAGGGAAAAATATTTTGAAATCCTTTTTGAAACCGATTTAAGTTTTGAAAAACCCTTCATTTTAGTGGTCTTTTTAAAACTATACTTAGGTTTAATTTGGAAATCAATTAAGTCAAGTTATTTTTAAAGTTCCAAATGTGCCCGATGGCACGGTAAAACGTTTTCGTTTACTTTGAGAAAACATGTGATTTCAAATTCAATAATAATAACATAATTTAAAACAAGTATCCAACATATGAAAAATAACAAAAATAAAGTGTCAGGAGGCCTTATTACATCCAAATAGTATAAAAACCCGAAATAAAAATATCACAACTAAAATTAAAGTTCATTTAAATTAAATCCACTGCATGGCCACCTCGAGTCCACCCTACTCCACATCCGCGATCTACGTGTCTCTGAAAAATGTAAAGGAGAAGGTGAGTCACCAAGACTCAGTATGTAACCCTTCCCCCGTTTTAAAAACATTTTCATACACAACATATAACAATTAATATGCAGAATATTATGTACCCAACCTAGCCAACCAAACGCCTCTGCCTACCCCGTTGTGGTACCAAACCACTGGTGGTGCCAAACCACTGGTGACATATAGTCACGATGTGTTACCAAAACACTGGCGTCTGTAGACACAAATAGATTGATGGGGCCAACCCATCGTGTGATACCAAATCACTTTGGCGTCAATCCCGTTTTATCGTGCGTGGGCCAACCCACCGTGGGTGCTAAGCCACCGGGGCGAGACGCTATGAGTGCCAAACCTGCGGAGGTACCAAACCTCTGGTGACCGTAGTCACGCGTGTGTTACCAAAACACCGGTGCCCGCGGCCGCGAATAATCGCCCCCTCCTCTCTCATATAACCTACGATGAGTTAAACGATTTATAAATAAATCTCATACATTTATCACATGTATCATTAAGCCATGCTTCCCAAAAGCGAATAACAATCTCATATCAACGAGAGACTTACGGGATCCTCACTTGTACCGTAAGGTACCAAATCAAATATCTACATCAAGCGATTTACATACAACATGTATTTAATACAATCTATTAATTGCTATAAGTGTGTATGTACACACATGGTGTCGACGATAGTCCTAAACCCGAATAGACAAATCGGCCACACAAGCTTTTCGTTGTCCCTATGTTCGGCCAAACACAAGATTAGTGTCCTAGGCCATTCGGCCAAAACCAAAATATTCAAAGGGTTAATATTTAACCTGAAAGCCTTACCTAACGCCCTTGAGTACTAGCCACCAAGTGTTTCAGCTTCCCTAATCGGTAATCATTAAGTTAGTAGCCTTCGGCTTAACCGAATATCACAAATAAAGAAAATAGATCTTACCACCCTACCCAAAACCGATTGCTCCAAAATGACAGGTTCACTTGCTTGCTTCCAAATCCGAAGGCCCTATATCAAGTTGTTTTCAATCATGCGATTAGTACCCTTACTAACCATTGCCGAAATAGTCACTTACCAACCTTCGAGTCGACAAGAAAGGGAGAAGAGAGTCTAAGTCACTCGGCCTAACATACTTACCCTCCAAATTCGATTAAAGAATGCCCCCTCCTTGTTCAGTATTCGGCTAAGATGCTTAATAATAAGGGCAAGAAATTTCGGCACTTTCAACTGGGTGTATTCGGTCTAAGAGAAAGAAAAGAAAACAGTGAGAGAGGAGATGGAGTTTCGATTGAGGGTTTGAAAAGAGAGACGAAGAAAAATAGATGGAAGATTATGGTAGAGAAGGTTCGGCCAAGGTCTAAGAGGAAAAGAAGAGTTTTTGGTTGAGAAGATGGAAAAATCAAGGATGAAAGAGGAGTTTGGGAATTTTGGCTACTACCAAATGAAAAGAAGAAAAAACAAAATAAAAGATGAGTAGCCTTAAGGGAATTTCGGCACCCTCCCTTCTCTAGTCTCCCTTGCCGTCCACTCTCTCTAATCAGGGAGTTCAAATTTCGGCAAAACACTCCAAGTTACTCTTGGCCACACATTTGTATTAATTCAAATAATTTGAATTAATTCCTAACAATAAATAATAATCTCTTAATAATCCATGTAATATCCTCATTTATCTCCTATTATCCTTAGAATAAAAATCCTTTTTTAAAAAAACTCATATTATCTTTTAATAATAATAATAAAAGAGTTTAAAGGGAGAAAAACTCTCCCACTTGTGCCGTCCCCTTAAACTGCAAAAAGAGGGATTTCTGCGACTCGAACACAAGCTCCCTAGCTCCCCTTGGTGGCGTCATCACTAGCTCTTAAGTGGCCTTCTTTTTTCCACTTTTCCAAGCTGATTTTTGTATCAAATTATCCACATTTATTCTTATAACACCCTCCTACTAAGGCTCCCTGCCTTTAAAGTTCAAGATGAAATTTTCTACTAAACCGAGCCTACTCAAGACCCTTAATTAACCTTTATTATTCCATAACTAATGTCACAGCAGTTCAAACATAGAAAAATGGTTTAATTCCAAATAGCCCTATTTTTAGGATGTTACAAATCCGGTCTCAAAACACCCGAAAACCTCACGGAAACGACCCAAATGTTGAAAGACTCTTCGGTTTCCGACTACTTTTCATCAGAAGTGGTAACCTCGGCATTTCCGGCGGTAGAGCTTCGAAGGTTTGTTTCTTTTAACCATTCTTTTGTTTTTTATTTTTCTTTTACAAAATAAAAAATTAGAAAATAAAACCAGAAAGAAAAAAGAATCACCTCTTTTGAAACTTTTTCTATTCTTTTCTTTTGATATTCTTCTTTTTTGTTTGAATCTGCTTCTTCTTTTTTTTTTTTTGTATTGATGTTCTGTGTAAAAAAAATACATTCGTTTTCTTCCATTTTTCTAGCCGAAATAAAAAATGAAAAATACGAAAAATACAACATTTTTTCTTTCTGTTGTTCCTTCTTTGCTGTCTATTTGTCCCTTTTTTGCAGGTACGGAGTCGATGTGGCGGTGTACGGATGCATGCGTGGTGGCGACGTGGAGTGTACAGAGGTACGACTGTTGCGGCGCAAGGGGAAACCCTAGGGTTTCCTAGCTCGACTGAGAATGCTTAGGTCTTTCAGCCATTTGGGACTCGTAACTTTAGGTTTGACTGATTAAAGTTTTGGGCCTGGTATTTTATTCTGTAAATGGACTTTAAAAAATTTTGGACTTTTTGTTGAGTTTTTATTTATTTATTTTGGTTTTAATATTCTTGGTTTCTGAATGGGCCCGGACAAATTGGGCTAATTATAGTTGCCCCTCTTTGCTCGTTATCGTGTAACGAAAATGGAACAAAGACTTAAAAAGGGCCAATTTTGCTTGGTCTCGCTAGGTCTCTACTTGGTTTGGTGCATTTCTTCTTCGAGTAGCTTCATTCCATCCCACCGTATCTTCAGTGGCATAGGAACTAGCACTTCGATCCAATTCAAAGAGATTAGACTTGTAGCTTCAATCTGCTCCACCGTGACTTCAGGGAGATAAGATTTTCTATCTTCAGTTTGCTCCGCTGCAACTTCGGGGAGATAAGGTTTGGTTTTGGTCAATTTGATCCGACCTACTGCAACTTCAGAGGTATAGGATTTGTAACTTTAATCTTTTCCACTGCAACTTCAGGGAAATAAGACTTGTGGCTTCAATCTGCTTCACTGCAACTTTAGCGAGGTAAGATTTGTGGCTTCAATCTGCTCTACTACAACTTCAGGGAGATAAGATTTGCCATGATAGATTTGATTCGACCTACTATAACTTTAGAGGTATAGGACTTGTAACTCTTAGCTTTAATCCATTCCACTGCAACTTCAGGGGAATAAGATTTGCTATCTTCAACTTGCTCCACTGCAACTTCAGGGAGATAAGATTCGCCAAGAAAGATTTGATCTGACCTACTGTAACTTCAGAGGTATAGGACTTGCAGATTCACCGATCTTCCTACATTGTTCTCTGGGAGAAATAACCTGTAGAATCGATTTTATGAACCTATGCCTATGCATAATGATTAGGATGCAATGATCAGAATGAATCGAATGCTCCTAACTAGATGTGTAATGGATGATATTTGCGCAAATGCAGAATGTCATGAGAATGATCCCCTTTTTAATGTCTGGGTTATCATTGCTCGTTGTTCTTCAAGAATGTATCACTGACTTAATATCTTGTCTTCTTGTTCAACCGATATTTTTGTCAGAAAATCCAAAGAAACAGTCACTATTTAGAGTTTCTTTTTCGAATATTTCCAACCCTTAGGCTTTGTGAGTTCTAAATAATAGTCCTGTTTCAGGTTCTCGTACTGTTTAGAAGTTTCCAGAGTAATATGCAAAACTCCTTTTGTGAAAGTATTATTAGTCCATTAATCATTACTTCAATGCTTGAAAATGATCATAATAGTAGACAAAACTGAAATTTATCAGGAACAAAATCATCAGGAACAAAATATGAAAAAAAATGGGTTAATTAAATAAAGCAAACATTTCTGGAATACAAAATAGTGAGGGGAAAAGATAGGTGCCCCAGATATCGCAGCTTGAGCTTCTCTGTACGAACTTTCTGAAGACCATTTAAGCTCAATATGTGTTTAGGAGATCAAGAGCACTTTGTCGATTCCCCAAGATGTTGCATACCCTCTCTTCGTTAATTCAGGTATAGCAAGATCACCGCATGCCCCATCTTTGATCACAATTTGAGCCGCCCTTTTTCGGGTTTTCAACTCAAAACCCCTTTTATCTCAAGGCGCCTTTTGCAGGTTTTCACCTTGGCCTCTCTGTTTTTTTAAGAAGGTATCAAAGCGCCCTTTGCGGGTTTTCACTTTGGTCTCTTTTCTTCTTTAAGTATAGTACTTCTTGACTGAACCCGAATTTAAAAGATTGGGCAAGTTTTTCCCATCCATTTCGGTCAAAATCTGTGCTCCTCCGGAGCAAGCCTTTTTTACCACATAAGGTCCTTCCCAATTTGGCATCCATTTCCCTCTGAAATCCTTTTGCATGGGGAGGATCTTTTTCAATATCAGGTCCCCCTCGTGAAATTTTCTTGGGCGAACCTTTTTTTCATAAGCTCACATCATTCGCTTTTGTACATCTGACCCTGACGAATAGCCCTTAGCCTCTTTTCATCAATCAAATTCAACTGACCATATTGAGACTGGATCCATTCTGCTTCATCTAACTTTAGCTCTGACAAAACTCGAGGGGAAGGTATCTCTACTTCAATGGGTAAAACCGCCTCCATTCTATAAACCAATGAGAAAGCAATGATAAAGGCGTTGTCCCGATGAAAGTTTTGATAGACTTTCAATAAGCCTGGAGAGCAAATGGTAACTTCTCGTGCTAATCTTTATAAGTTTCAATCATTTTCCCCACGATCTTCTTAATGTTCTTATTCGCTGCTACCACTGCACCATTCATTTTTGGACGATACGATGATGAATTATGGTGTCTGATTTTGAATTGACTGCCGACCTCTACTATCGTGCTGTTGATCAAGTTTAATACATTGTCAGATATGATCCTCTCAGGCATTCCATATCGACATATGATTTCCTTTTTTAGGAATCTGCTGACTGCTGACTGAGTAACACTAGCATATGAAGCATCCTCTACCCACTTGGTGAAATAGTCGATGACTACAAAGATGAATCAATGCCCATTTGAACCTTTTGGTGAGATCGGCCCAATGACATCAATGCCCCACATAGAGAAAGGCCATGGGGAAGTCATAACATGCAAAGGCGAAGGAGGTACATGAATTTTGTCTCTATAAATTTGGCATTTATGACATCTCTTAGCATAATTGAAGCAGCCTTCCTCCACGGTAGACCAATAGTACCCGAATCTCATAATTTGTCTAGCCATTGTGAAACCATTAGCATGTGTTCCACAAACACCCTCGTGGACTTCTTTCAGTATTTTTTTAGCTTCAACAGCGTCCACGCATCTCAATAGTACCTAATCCTTTCTTCTTTTGTACAGGATCTCCCTGTCTAAGACATAGTCATAGGCCGGTCTTCTCAATGTCCTTTTATCATTCTCGGTTACTTGATCAGAGTATTCACGATTTCTCACGTATTGTAATATATCGTGGTACTAGGGGTGATCATCTCTTTCTTCTTCCCCCATGTTGTAACAATGAGCTGGGGCCTCACAAATACTCATTTGAATGAGTTTTACATCTTCTTATTTGCTAACTTTGATCATGGAAGCCAGAGTAGCCAAAGCATCTACCATCTAGTTTTCATCTCGCGGGAGATAATTGAAAGTAATATCATCAAACTCCTCAATTAACCCTAGAACTATCCTTTGATAATTGATCAATTTGGGATCTCTTATTTCCCATTCACCTTTCAGTTGGAAGATCACTAATGTAGAATCTCCATATACTTCCAGTGATGTAATTTTGCATTCTATGGCGGCACGGAGTCCCATGATACATGCTTCATATTCTGCCATATTATTTGTACAATCAAAGTCTAATTTGTATGTGAATGGATAATGATCTCCATTTGGGGATACCAAGACTACCCCAATTCCATTACCTTCAGCATTTGATGCTCCGTCAAAGTTTAATTTCCAAAGGTGATCTTTTGTAGCGTCTTCTTCAGTAGCTGCCACATACATTAGTTCTTCATTGGGAAGTCATAGTTTAGAGGCTCATAATCTTCTAGAGCTCTGCTGGCTAGAAAATCTGCTACTGCGCATCCTTTCACGGCTTTTTGGCTCACATAAACTATGTCAAATTCAGAGAGTAGAATTTTCCATTTAGACATCATTCCATTCAAAGTAGTTGACTCCATCATATATTTTAGAGGGTCCAACTTCGAGATTAGCGAGGTCGTATGGTACAGCATGTATTGTCTCAACCTCCGAGTTTTCCAAATCAAGGCACAACACAATTTCTCAATTGGCGAATATCTCATTTCACACTCAGTGAATTTCTTACTGAGGTAGTATATCGCCTTTTCTCGTCTTCCTGAATCATCATATTGACCCAGCACACATCCCATAGAGTTATTAAACACTGTCATGTACAAGATTAATGGTCTATCTAGGCATAGAGGTGACAATACTGGAGGACTTGACAAGTATTGTTTAACCTTATCAAAAGCATCCTGGCATTCGTCATCCCACACACCTGGATTGTGTTTCTTAAGAAGACGAATATGGGATCACATTTCTCAGTTAATTATGGAATGAACCGAGCAAAATAATTTAACCTTCCAAGGAAACCTCGAACTTCTTTTTGAGTGCGCGATGGAGGCAACTCTTGTATAGCCCGAACCTTGTTTGAGTGAATCTCAATTCTCCTCTCGTTGACTACGAAGCCCAACAATTTTCCCGATCTAGCTCCAAAAGTACATTTTGTTGGATTGAGATTTAATTGGAATTTCCTCAGTCTCAAGAATAACTTCCTCAAAACTTGGATATGTTTCATTTCTGTTCAGGACTTTGCGATCATATCATCGACATAAACTTCGATTTCTTTGAGCATCATATCATGGAACAATGTCACTATGGCCCTTTGATATGTCGCTCCTGCATTTTTCAACCCAAATGGCATCAACTTATAACAAAATGTACCCCACAAGGTTATGAAGGTAGTCTTTTCCATGACTTCAGGATGCATTTTTATCTGATTATATCCCAAGAAGCCATCCATGAAGGAGAACAGCGAATAGTCTGTCGTATTGTCTACTAAAGTATCAATGTAAGGCAAGGGGAAATTGTCTTTCGGGCTGACCTTATTTAATTTTCTATAATCTACTCATATTCACACCTTCCCATCTTTCTTAGGGACATGCACAATATTGGCTACCCAATCTAAGTATTTGACCTTTTGCAAGAATCTGGCATCGAACTGCTTTTTGACTTCCTCTTTTATTTTTAGCACAATGTCAGGCCTCATTCTCCGGAGATTCTGGTGAACCGGCCTACAATCCTCTTTTATGGGAGGCGGTATACAATAATATCAGTGCTTAACCGGGAATATCTTGGTACGACTACGCAAAGACATCTTTGAATTTCTGAAGTAACTCTACAAAGTCTTGCTTTGTTTCTTCGGTTATGCACGTTTCAATTTTTACTACCTTTCCCTCTTCCAAGGTCACAATCTTTACTGTCTCTTCATGAGGCAGAATTTGTTTTTCCTCTTGTATTACCATTCTTATCAAGTCCGGAGATAAGCCACAGTATATGTCATCTTCAAAGTCTTGGGATCCCTCTAAACACATGTCTTGCTCAAAAGGAGTTTCTGATTCCTTAGCAGCATTACCCATGTCATTGATATCTGAAAACCTGTTGTAGGTGCAAAGGAATATACAAAGAAGAATGAATTTAAGAGTAATTATTTGTATGGTATGATTATGAATGAAATGAAATGATGATTTGGAAAAAAAGATCTAAGGAATGAGAGAATCTAACATAATTACTTGTATAGAAAGAATGAAAGAATTTAAAAGAATGAAAGACTATTGGCTCAAAACGATATCAAATATGTATTTTATAATGATATTTAGTCATAAGCCTATTTCACAAAGGAATTCTTACTGCTTCTAGGCTTAAAGAAACAAGTGTGTTTTGAACATTACTATAACTAAGCTCTAAAAACTACAGGAATTTCTTCTGCAATCCAATTTTTCAAAACACTCCCAGGTTCATAAGGGCGGATATCTGACAAGGTCCCCCTTCAGTTGTTTCTTCATGTATGGCATTGATGTGAACATTTCCCAACATTTCTTCAACACTTTCTTTCCTTGGTGTCTTTCGCTCAGGATGAATGATCCCTCTCGATACGAAAGTTTTGTATATGTGGAGGAATATCATTGGTTCCCATTTGATTTCTTCCCCACTCACGCGTGCCCTTCTTCTTTCCTGCCTTTTTTCCAGTTCCTTCCTTCTTTGTCTCGCATCTGGCTTGTACCCTAAGCCAAAGTGGTCATGCTTGTCCTTCAACATTGGAGCCTCAACACTTCCCTGAAGATGTCTCCCTAGTCTTTTTCCCGATAAAGCTCCCTTTCCTACCATTAGCTATAATCCTATCCTGGTAGCCTTGGATACTTTTGGTACTGGAATCCTATTCCCCTTAGTAATGAATGTTGTATTCACAAACTCCAAAGACCGGAAAGAACATTCAATTGCCTCCTCGTTTGCCTCTAAGTACGGTGCATCACTAGTTACGACAGCGATAATATCTTCCTTAGCATTTATTGTCACCAGCCGACCTTTTGATACTAGCTTTAACTTCTGATGCAATGACGATGGCACTGCCCTACCGAATGTATCCAAGGTCTTCCCAATAAGCAATTGTAGGAGGGCTTGGTATCCATTACTAGGAAGTCCATCTCATAGGTAGTTGGGCCAATCAACAGGGGTATTTTGATTCTTCCCATAACCCTCCTTTCTGTGCCGTCAAACGCCCTCACTATATTCTGGCATACCTTCATCTGTGAGCTATCAACAGGTTACCTATTAAGTGTTGATAGGGGCAATACGTTCAGTGTCGATCCATTGTCGATCAAAACCCCTGGCAATGTGTACCCTTTGCATCTGGTAGTAATGTGCAGAGCTTTAGTGCATCCCATACCCCTGGTGGTATTTCATCATCGTTGAAGAAAATGAAGTTATCGACACTTATGTTATTAACCAGCCGATCTAGTTTATTGATAGAAATGTCATTGACCACGTACGTCTCGTTCAGCACTTTCATCAATGCATTTTGGTGCACCTCCGAACTCAAGAGTAAAGCTAGTACGAATATGTGAGCTGGTTGTTTATGCAACTATTCCACAACACTATACTCGCTATGCTTCAAAAACTTTAGGAATTCCTTAGCTTCCTCCTCTTTTACTGGCTCATTAACAAGTAGCTCAGGTCTGACTGCTTTTTCCTTTTTTTGCTCTATCATTATGGTTTTTCCTCGTACGGGTTCTACTTAGGCATTTATCAAATCATAACGTCTTCCACTACGCATATGAAAACCTACATCTTGATCCTTTTTTGAGGCACTGGTTGAGTTCTACTTTCCTGAGATTGTCACATTTTAATCACAATTCCAGGGGATCCTTTTGTTATTCTAATAAGAAAAGGTCGCTGGTTTTTGAATTATGATCTTTAGTGTCGTCTGTACTCCAGCTTCGTTATTTTTAAGTAGCGAAATTATGACCGCATGATGATTGACTTTTGGGACCTTTATTGTTGATTTTGACACTTATATGCTTCCTTCTTCTTTAACTTCTTCACAGAACTCTATCTCTTTATTGTCCATCAGACCTTGCACCAAGGCTCTGAATTCTACGCATTCTTGGATCTCGTGCCCCTCTTCATGATGGAACTCACAATAGTTCCTCGAGTTTTCACAACTTCCTTCAAGATCCGAAATGCTCAACCCCCTTTTTTACCATCTCCATCCAGAGCCATCTTAAAGGAATTTGTACTTATGCAATATCGGTCTTGACTCTTCTCCCCACCTTTCCATCTATCGCATTTACCCTATTATCAGTGTGGTTGGGTAACGGATTTTCGGCACTAGGTGTATCATCAAATTTCACAATGCCCATTTTAATAAGTCTTTCAACTAGTTTCTTAAAGGCAGTGCAGTTTTCTATTGAATGCCCTGAAATTCCTGCATGGTAGTCACATTGAGCGTTTGCATCGTACCATTTGGGGTATAAAGGCTGTGATGGTTTTAGGTAAGAAGGGGATACCACGTGTGCGTCAAATAAACTTTGATACAACTCCTTATACGTCATTAGGATTAGCGTAAATTGAAGCTTCTCAGTGTTTTGCTTTGTACTGGTCTCCTACCTTGATAAACCTTGTTGACTAGTAGCCATCGTTCTTGGCTAATTTACAGTAACCGACTTTGAGTAACCCTTGTTATATGTACTTGTGTTGTTCACCTCATTTTCCTTTTTCCTCAAGGTTGACCTTTTGTTACTCTCTCCTGCATCTATCTTTCCACTTCTTATCGCATTCTCGATCATTTCACCAGTCATTACTATGTCTGAAAAACTTTTTATAGCACTTCCTATCATGTGAGTGATGAACGGGGCCTTTAGGGTGTTGATAAAGAGCATCGTAGTTTCTTTTTCTAGGAGTGGCGGCTGAACTTGTATGGAAATTTCCCTCCATCTCTGTGCATATTGCCTGAAACTCTCACTCGGTTTGTTCTCCATGTTTTGTAAAGTAATTCTATCAGGAGTCATATTCGTTACATGACTATACAGTTTCATGAATGCTTGAGCTAAGTCCCTCCAGGAACCAATCCTAGTACGGCTCAATTGGTTGTACCATTTGGATGCTGCTCCCACTAGATTGTCTTGGAAGCAATGTATTAGTAGTTGATCGTTGTTAACATACCCGGTCATCCTTCTGCAAAACATGGTAATATGAGCTTTGGGGCAACTAGTCCCATTGTACTTTTTGAATTCTGGCATTTTGAACTTGTAGGGAAGCACTAGTTCTGGGACCAAACTCAGATCCTTAGCATCGATTCCATGTTGGTTATCAGCATTTTCCATTGCCCTGAATTTTTCCTCCAGGCATTTACATCGGTCCTCTAACTGCTTTTGCAATTCTATCCTTGTCCTTTCTTTTTCTGCCATTTCATCCAAGTTAGGGATAACAGGATTAGTTGGGTTATCCCCTGGGTTAGAACCTGATCCAGCTTGAAAGTTCATCGGTACCAAAACACCATCCTGAAATTGTTGAAGCCTGATCGTGACGGATGTTCTTCGAGGGTACACCTCAGGTTGTGTTGGAGTAAAACCAAACCTCATTATCTTCTCCCCCATTAACTATGGGGCCTTTTCCTTTATCTGTTCCTCCAGTCAGCAGTTGGGTCAACTAAGTCATCATATTTCTTTGGGAATCCAACATTCTGTCCATCATGTCTTGCTGGATTTTAGCCAGTTGCTCTTGCATTTGCAATTGTAGTTGATCTCGCATCTTTTTTTAGAGTTGTTCAAGTCTTTCCAATCTTTGATCCATGTCTTTTCTCTTTGCTCGAGTACCGTAATGATGTTTGGTTGGTATGTTTTTATTAGTTTCTAGATTAATTCTGAAATGATTTTAACCAATTAGGTTCTTTCCATGAAATTTAATGCACATGATGTGATGAAATGCGAATGCATGAAATGAATGAAAAAAGGCGTCGATTCTGATTCAATTTCATTTAGAAAACTTTACTAGAAAATAAAATTCTTTACATAAAATAGATTACAAATATAGTTTTGCCCTAATCCTCAAAGTTTTAACTATCCTAAGAAACGAAGCCAACTCTTAACCCCGATATGATTCTAGCTCATACTTCACGCTTAGCATGTCGGCTTGAATTGCCAAGGTCTGTAAATGATCAGCTACCTCCTGAATCTGAGCCACGTCCTCGCCCATAATGTAATCTCTGTTCCTAACTTGATTTTGAGAATGGTGAAGCTGTTCCTTCCAACGTTCCTCACTACCTCAAGAAGCTTTACCTGGAGTTCACAGTTTTGTAATGCAGACTCCAATTCTTCTATCTTTCCTTTCATTTCTTCAATCTTGTTCAAACTTGCCCTCAATGCAACCGCAGAATTACGATTTCTATACTGACGAAGTGATTTTTCAAGTTCTGCCACTCTAGCCTTTAATTCTCTTTTGTCATTCTGGGTTTCTAGCAAACTCCTTTTTAGAGCCTCTTTCTGTGCTTAAGCCTCCCGAAATTTTCTCTCCCACTGATCGGCTTTGGTTCTTTCTTATTGGACCTCTTGTCGCCATTGCTTCGACATTTTTCCCAGTTTGGCAGTTCTTATCGATAGACGCAATTTCTTGTAATCTGTCTTCAAACTATCCAAGTCTTCCTCGGCTCTATTCTTTCCTTTTCTTAATTTCTCGGCCTCTAGCTTTTAAACATTAACATCTAATCTTAAATGCTTCTTTTCTTCCTCCAATTGTTCTATCTTCTTTTCAAGTTCCAAATTCCTCCTCTCGAAGTCTTGCTCTATGATTTCTAGTTCTGACGGGATCACCTGTAAGTACTCTTCCATCGGTCAAACACCTTCTAAATTCGGCCCGGGAATATTATCATTAACTCTTTTACCCCACCATCCATTGCACTTGGGAGTCATCATTGAAGGCGAGTCTGATTCCAAGCGTTAGAAATCTCCTCTACCCTTTTCTTGTAGTTATCTCCCTGGTATGAAAACTCACATTGAGCTAGCCCATTTGTTGCCGGTATGAACTGCATTTATCTGTATTGCCTCAATACGAGCAAATGAGCATACCCACTGGCTCCCTGAATCCCAAGCAAAGGGACCCAGTTAAAACTCCCATATCAGTAAAGAATTTCTTCAGGAATCAACTAATGAGCTCTCCACTCGAAGTCTTCTTCCTGGAGATTTTGGAGGAGCGCTATCCAATTTTCCTTAGATATGTCATCCCTTATTGGTGTGGCCACTATCTCCTTTAATGGGGAGTAATTCCCGGATAAAACCCGATAAGAAACCTTATCCACTTTCCAAAAATGACTGTGGAACCAAGCTAACAACAACTGTGCGCACCCTATAAATCTGCCCTCACTGGACCTCCTACATACATTCAAAGATCTAAAAGTCTCGGCCAAGGTTGCAGGAACAGGTGTGACCCCTTTATCAAGTCGATCAAAGAGATCCGAGACTGCCTCATCTACATACCCTAATGCCCTAGGGAAGATCATTAATCTGTAGATGCTCAAAGCAAACACATCGACTCTCTTCTTCGTATCAGGATGCGCTAGAATCAAATCTCTCAAATTCTTCCATGGGATGCACTTACATTCACCTTTTTGATTGATCCTAGCTGTAATCCACTATTTGCTCATTCTTGTAATGTTCATCAATTTCTTCCAAAAGGTTGAGACATAAGCAGCTCTAGAATAAGTTTTATTGACTTGAACCTTTGGACAACACAGTAGGGTTGTATATCCTTCCACAGTGGGCGGTAAATTGACCCACCCAAAGGTAAAGCAACTGTATGCAGGGTCCCAATACTGAGTGAGGGCCTGGAACAAATGCTCGTCTACCTTGATGTCGAGTAGATACGACAAATCCCCATAATTATAGTAGAACAACTGCTTGGTCTCATCATTCCACTGATCCCATATCTCTTTTAATTCCAAAAGGTTATTTTGCATTACGCCGATATGGGTGTAGTCCCATAATTCTGACGTGTACCCCTCAGCTAGACTCTCTCCTTTCTCTAATTGCTTTTTCTCTGACCACATACAGACAGCCGCTTTATCTTTCACTTTATCAAGAAATTCGTTCTCTATGACAAGCTCTCTAATTTAGTAATCGAATGTGAATAGACACTCTTTTAGATATGAAATGATAAGCAAATATAGCAGAAACACAATAAGTCAGTACAATGTACAAAAAACAAACTCAAAGCAAATGAAAGAGAATCAAGCACCTATCTGGGTAACCGCTAGGGTTTGTTGCAGTGCTATCTAGGGTGGGCTCCTAAGGACTTCTACACGTAGTTTTGGTTGTAAAGTTGAGGTACCCGAACCAGTAGATTCCTCGATCCTCACCCATTATAGTCTCATACGGACCGAGTTCAGTTCAGGGGAATACATTTCCCTATGGCTACATGGAAATGAAAATCTCACGAATACATAGGTACGGATGTATCCTAAAAGCGGTCCACTATCCTGCACGGAGGTGAAAACCTCACGAATGAGTAGTTTCTCACTCCCACTTAAAGAGATAAGACCAAACGGTCCTTATGCAATATGATGCGAAAATATTCTACGAGACTCAAACAACAGCAATCATATGAAATAACACAAACGAATGCAATAAAAGGATCGTAATTTTTCAAATCAGATTTTCAATTTTTGACAACAAGACAGAAAATAATCAAATTTATGTCTTGACTCTCTAATTTTAGTTCCCAGTAGAGTCGCCAAGCTGTCGAAACCATTTTTTTAAAAAAAAATAGAGTCGACTTTAAAAACGAAAATGGAGTTGCCACCAATCTTTTTTTCGAGGTGTGATCAGATCACATTGAGATTGATCATTAAAACATTTTGATTTATTAAAACAATGATTTTGGCCCACGAAATTCGAGAAAATGGGTTCGGGAGTCGGTTACGCCTAAGGAAGGATTAGCACCCTCGTAATGCCCAAAATTGGTACCTAATTGATTAATTAACGTCTTAATGTCGAAAACTTGAAAAGATTTTAAAATACGATCCCCAATATTTAAAAGAAAACTTGAATAAATTAAATTGGATACTAAGACCCTCTTATTTTGAAGAAGTAAAATGTTACGACCAGTGAGTTAGGGTACGACATTGCAAATCCTCGAAACTGAGCTTGTCTTTTGACTTTTAAAACTCATGCATTTAAGTTTAAGAAGGATATTCAGTTATTTGGGTCAAATGAAAATCGGAACCTAGTAAGTTAGGGCGCAATTTCAAAATCCCAAATACAGAATATTGCTGTAACACCTCTAACCCGTATCCATTGTCGGATTAGGGTTAAAGGCGTTACCAGACACATCAAAAACTTTTACAGACTTTGCATATTACAGATCATCAATATCATCAAAGTGTCCCTTTTATAGGTCAATGAGACCTTAATCATACTTTAGAATAGGGTCGGGACTAAACTGAACACATACTAAAATTTTTGAAAATTTAAAACTTTTCTAAGTTATAGAGATCAGACGCCCCTATGGGCAGGCCGTGTGCCTCCCACGGCTGCTAGACACACCCATGTGTTGTGGCTATGCCAAAACAGAGCATGTATACTGACTTTTCCTCACGGCCACTACACACGCCCATGTACCATGGCCGTGTACACTTAGGCTAGATACTGACTTATTCACACGGCTAACAGGCACGTTCGTGTACCAAGGCCGTGTACATTTGGGCTATCTACTGACTTAATCCCACGGCCATTAGGCACGCCTGTGTGCCACATCTGTGTATGCAGAATAGGCCATTTGCAAGTCCAAAATGCCACCCACACTAGGGTCATCTCTACTAGCTATCCACCAATTCATTTCATGTACAATTGACATCCAAAAACATATCAAACTGATCAACAAAGCTTTGCATCCAATCTCATTTTCAAACATGCCAATTTGCACAACTAAAGTACACATATACATTTATGCATAATTCACCTACATTTACCTTTCATATAATCATTCTTTTGCTCAAACATACATATTTAGAATGCATTCATATGCTTTCCATAACTTTGACCATTTCATTAGCTATCAAGCCATACCAAACTAAGGGTCATGTAACATACTCACTCATACATATTACCAACATTAGACTAGCCACATCTCATGGCTATTTATACACATTTCAAACATAATCTAAAATGACTAGCCTATACATGCCATGTTTAGCTATATACATATTTCCAAGGTACCAAAACAAGTTGAGTAGTGTGATGATGATCCTCGACGGTCCCCGAGCCTTTAGTAGCTTTGACAATCTATAAAACAGAGCAAACACACATAGAGTAAGCTTTCAAAAGCTTAGTAAGCCATATTCAAATAAACTTAGCATAAAATGCACATATCCATATTGATACAATGACATTAATGATTCTCATAGCAAATTCATCACATATATTCTTTGGCTCATTTGTTTAGCCATATCTTACTACATTCTTCAACTCAAATATCACATATACACATAGCTCTTTTAAGCTTATATTCACATATCATTCCATCAATTCATTGTACATATTCATCTTAGTAAGTTCATATAGATGCTTACCTTTCATACACACTTAGTGTACAAACCAAACATACTGAAACGGATATACAAATCACGTAAACGTTCGTACCTCAGATTTTCCCATTGAACTGTTCGAAATTTAGTAGGATACTCATAGTGCTCGAAATAGTCTTACAATGCCAACGTCCCATACATGGTCTTACATGTAATCAGATATCAATGCCACTGTCCCAGACAGGGTCTTACACGAACAATTACAATGCTAATGTCCCAAACATGGTCTTACACGTAATTCTCATATCGATGCCATCGTCCCAGACGTGGTCTTGCATGAAATCTCAAATCAACGTCAACGTCTCAGACGTGGTCTTACATGATATCACACAAAAGACACCTATGTCATGACATAGTTATTCCTATTTATTCCTAGGTTTGTACAGGACTTCTCGGATGTTAGCAATGGGGCGATCTTATCTCAGATTTCATATATACAACATATCATATGCATTCATCATTATCAATACTCATATGAACATTCATAATTCAATACAAATACATTTATTTGTATATTGACTTACCTCGGATCCAGATATTCGTTCGGACTTGTTTATTAGACTACCTTCACTTTCCCGCGATCTAAGTCTGTTTTCTTCGGTTCTTGATCTATACATATTCAAATTTAACCTTTTTATTTACCAACATATTCATTTCAGTCCAAAAACACACATTTAGGGCTATTTGCAACTTAGCCCTCATATTTGCACATTTTATCAATTTAGTCTATTTTTCTCAAAACATCAAATATACAAAATCACCATATATCAATGCTTAGCTGAATGCTTATGTATCTCATATAAGTCCAAACATTTTATCAAATTTACAATTTAATCCCTCAAAATATTATTTTCACAATTTAGCCCTAATTAGCTAAATTCATCAAAAATTCAAGAACAAGACATGTTCATTTAACACATATCTTTCATTTAACACCTAAACTCATCAAAAAACTCATCATCAATGGTACATTTCATAAACATCAACAATTCTTCAAATTCCAACATGGGCTTGATAGTAGACTAAGAAACAATCTCAAAAACATAAAAATCATCAAAATCCAAAGTCAAAACATACCTTAATTTTGCTTATATATTGCCGAATGCCCTAGCAAGTTTTCTTCTTTTCTTTCTTCAATTTTCGGTGATGATATAAAAAGATGATGGAATTTGGCCTTTTGATTTTGATTAATAAACTTTGATTTATCAATTTACCCATTTACACTTCTTATAAACATATAAAATAAACAAACTTTAAGGTTATTTGGTCATTTGTCCATCCACTAACCATAATATTGGCTTAATTGCCACATAAAACCTTCACACTTATAAAGACATGACAAATAGGTATCTTTTCATAAAACATGTAAATTTGCATTTCAATGCAATTTAATCATTTTGTCAAATTAAACACACAATGATCAAATTTTCATACGAGGCTTTCACACATGCTTAGTCATCACATATCAAAGGCACAGAAAATAATATTAAAAAAATTATTCAGACTCGGATTTATGGTTTTGAAACCACTGTTCCGACTAGGGTTTAAACCAGACTGTTACAATTCTCCCCCTTAGGGATTTTCGTCCTCGAAAATCTTACCGTTAAACAGATTCGGATATTGCTGTTTCATTGAATCTTCAGGCTCCCACGTAGCCTCTTCTATTCTGTATCGATGCCATAACACCTTAACTAACGAAATTTTCTTGTTTCTTAGCTCTTTCACTTCACTAGCTAAGATACGGAACTGTTCCTCTTCATAAGTCATATCAGATCGGATTTCAATCGCAGATGGACTAATCACATGTGACGGATCAGATCGGTATCTACGGAGCATTGACACATGAAATACATTATGAATCTTTGCTAGCTCAGAGGGCAACAATAATCTATATGCAACCGGTCCAATACGTTCAATAATTTCATACGGTCCAATGAACCTCGGACTCAACTTGCCTTTATGTCCGAATCAGAGTACTTTCTTCCACGGAGACACTTTCAGAAACACTTTGTCACTGATCTCAAATCCAATCTCTTTTTGTTTCAGTCTAAACCGGACTGTTACAATTGCCTTTATTTTTTTAAAACCTCGAGATAAGAAAATGTCACATCCAGTGAGTTAGGACACAACATTTTTTATTTTTTGAGAATAAGCATTTATTTAACTTATATATTTTGATTTAAAAAGGATAATAATGAACGCAATAAGTAAAAACAATAAGAGCAAAAATAAATAAAAAAAAGGTAAATAGTAATAAAATAATAAAATAAATCAGCGATATATAAAACAAAATAACAAGAAAAGTAAATGAACAAATAAAAACTAAAATTTAATTTAAAATTTAATAATAACTACTAATGAATTAAAAGTATAGAAATATTGGGTAGTTTAAAAATAGTAACAGTGACGAAAATAATGTTAAAAATAATAATACAAATAATAAGGGATCTAAAGTTGGAAATTATTTAAGAGGATATAAATATAATAAATAAAAATATGATAAATGTATTTTCAAATACTAGATAAATATTAAAGAAATAATAGTAATAAAAAAAGTTAATTAATAATGATACGTAAATAATCGTAATAATATGTTAATAATAATAACAATAGAAATAATAATAATACATTGATAAGAATAATAATATGACAATAATAGCAACAACAAAAAATCAACACATACAAAGAAAGAAAATGTAATTAGTAGTAATAATATTAAATTTGAGGATTACAAAAGTAAAAGAAAAATAAAATAAAACAAAAATATATAAAAAAAATGGATTTCGCAAAGAACCAAAAATAAAATTCAAGTATTTAAACAGGAAGGAATGATAAATAATAGATATAAAATAAAAAATATTGGACAAATTAGCAAGTAAATAAAAAATGAATTAATCAAAGGATTATATTGAAATCAAAATAAAATTAGGGGGCTAAAATCGCAATAAATTAAAATAAAAAGGGTGAACGGGGACTAAAATGCCAAGCAGAAAACATGCAAGGACTGAATAAGAATATATCCCAATCTTTGGGACACGCATCCTTCCAGCAAAGTTCAGGACTAAACTGAAAATGGTATAAAATTAAAGGCGAAATTTATAAATTAAAAGAAATAGGAAATTAAGACTAAATTGAATAAATGTGAAAAAGCGGAAGGGCAAAAAGCGCAAATGGCCCTTCTACTTAAAAACACGCGGATCCTGAGGCGGGTCAGGTCGGATCGGATCGGTTAAGGGCAAAATGATGCCGTTTTGGCACTTAAAGGACTTAAGCAAAACGACGACGTTTTGCTTTTCCTATATAAGTCAAAAAAAAATTAAAACTTGTTTCTTCTTTCTTTCAAGAAAAAAAGAAAACAAAATCCTCTTCCCTCTCTTCTTTCTCTCCGGTCCGGCATAGGTCCGATCACTAGACCACCGTGGCGGCCGCCGGCGACGCCTCCGTCCGCGGTGGCCAGAAAATTGCAACAGGGCCATCTTGGCCTTTCGACTTCCCCGACCTCGAATTCGGCCTCAAAACGCCTAAAAACCTCACGAAAATGACCCGAATGTTAAAAGACTCTTCGATTTTCGACCACTTTTCATTGGAAGTGGTAACCTCGGTGTTTCCGGTGGCAGAGCTTCCAAGGTTTGTTCCTTCTAACCCTTCTTTTTTTTTTTCTTTTACAAAATGAAAAAAACAATTAGAAATAAAACTAGAAATAAAAAGGAATCACCTCTTTCGAAACTTTTTCTATTCTGTTCTTTTTATATTCATTTTTTTGTTTGAATCTGCTTTTTTTTTTTTTTGTATTGACGTTGTGTGTAAAAAAATACATTCGTTTTCTTCTATTTTTATAGTCAAAATCAAAAATGAAAAATACAAAAAATACAATGTTTTCTCTTTCTGTTGTTCCTTCTTTACTGTCTATTTGTCCCATTTTTGCAAGTACAGAACAGACATGGCGGTGTACGGAGTCATGCGTGGTGGCGATGTGAAGTGTACAGAGGTACAGCTGTTGCGGTGCAAGGGAAACCCTAGGGTTTCCTAGCTCGGCTGAGAATGCTTGGTCTTTGAGCCATTTGGGCCTCGTAACTTTGGGTTTCACTGATTAAAGTTTTGGGCCTGCTATTTTATTCTATAATTGGACTTTAAAAAATTTTGGACTTTTTGTTGAGTTTTTTTATTTATTTTGGTTTTAATATTCTTGGTTTTTGAATGGGCCTGGGCAAATTGGGCTGATTACAGTATTTTTGCTCCAATTTCGGCTAAGAGTTGTGTTGGGGCAAAATTCTGAGTAGCTGTGTTTTAGTGGGTTAATAGGGAGTGATTTTAGGAGATAATTGGGGAAAGGATCAGAAAATAATCTGATTATTTGTTTGTTGCAAAAATAAAAGTAGAGTTCTGATTTTCTCTCCAATTCCCCAAACTTTTTCTAACGTTTTCTTCTTCTTTTTTTCCTCCTCTGTCTATTCTTTCCCCTAGTTACTGCCGAAATTTCCATTCTTTTTTTCCCTTTCATTTCTTTCTTTTTCTTTTACTTTCCAATTGATTCGGTTGTTCATCATTGGTTGTGTGTGTTCGATAAGTAACAGTTTTGTCTATTGTTAATCATTCTTGGTTAATATCTAAAAAGGGGTTTCCTTTTTGGTGTTTAGGAGTTAATTAAGGGGCTGGTGGTTTTGAGTCGACGCTGTGATTGTGCGAAGTCATGGTTATTCAAGCGAGTTAAGGGTTTTGCTAGGTTTTTAGTCGAGTTCCTTCTGAAATTGGTTGATTAAAAACAAATTAAGTGATTAATCTGGAGATATGTTGGTCGGTTTTTAGGTTCTGGAGGCTTAGGAGTGCTTACACATCAGAAACGATACCAGGTGTGTACCCAAAACACAGAAAATGGGATTTGAAGAAAAGCCAAAATTGCTTGTTGTCGAGAAATAAGAGATATAAGTGAAAATGATGCTAAAAATGTAGAGAAATGAAATAAGGGTGTTATAAACTTGGAAATCAATATTTTGCACTAAAATAGTCTTAGACAGCAGTAGTAGTCTAACTTTGAAATATCATCAAAAATAGTGAGAATTGAGTTAGATGTTGAATAAAATATGAAATTAAATTTTACTGAGCCTAGATTTTCATGGAAGAAACGATGTAAGCAATGGAATTGTAAATCGTGAGATATAATAAATTTTCCAAGACAATGTCAGAATGATTTCGGGTTCCCCTGTTCTGACTTAGGAAAATCATCAAAAATTTTTAAAAAAATAATTAGGGGCTTAAATTTATATGTTTAAATCCTTAATGAGTTTATTTTCAATAAAAATAAACAGAAACATCATATATATTCCGTACTAAGAGATAAATAATTTTTAGTAAGGAAAGGATGAAGCTGTCAAACAGTAGAATAGGGTTAACTTTAAAGGTTTTACTGTACTTATTTGATAAACTATAAATTTTGAAAATTTTATGGTAGAAAGGTATTTGAGTCTAGTTTTAAAAACATCAAGCGGATCTTAATTTGGAATTCTATAGCTCAAGATATAAATAATTTAGTGAAAATGACTCAAGTATACAACTTTGAATGAACATATAAGTAAATAGTGAAAACATATATGAGTATTGAGCTAGCATGGATTACTTTAAAAATGGATCACACGGCCAAGGCCAATTTGGGCCGTGTAACACCCCAAACCCGGCCCACGAGCCTTGACCGGATCTGGTATGTCACTACGGAAAAATGTTTGAAAATATTTTTGACTTAAGATAAAACATTAAAATTTGTCGTCTTTTGAAAACCATGTCCATTTAAAATTATATGTAAAACCTTGATGTTACAAAATATCCGAATTAAATATTATATACTTTTAATATATAAGTTGCCGAAATTTAAAACATTTCCCGAATAATAAATTAATCGCCAATCCAATTTAAAACATAGCAAAATTCGTAAATATCTCAAATGGCCCTTATTACAATAAATAAATACTTAGAATTTCAAAGAAAAAAAAAATATAAACACGTAATCAATTAAAATATCTGCTGCATGGGCCAGCTTGTATCCACTCCAACCCGGTCCAAGCTTTATGCATCACCTAAAATGTTGGTAGAAATTTGGGTGAGTCAACAGACTCAGTGCATAGTCATTACACATGTCACCATATATGGGCTTGACCCATATCCACGCAGTCCACCTAATCAGTCACGCAAAAATACTGCTTCCTACGCGAGTCGAACTCCCGACCTGCTGGAGCCCTTAGACATAGGCTGCTAATAACGCCCCAAGCCACTCTGCCATGGCATCTTTTTGTGACATAAACTCGCCACAATTTCTTTTAAGACTTCCTTCCCTAGCTCCCCCTTGTCTTAATGCCAAAAGCAAAATAAAAATACCCATTTGCTTTCCACGCTACTCGAACCCCAGACCAGCGCCAGGCATCACTTCCAGGCCCTTAAGTGGCGCCTTGCAGCCACTTTTCCAAGGCCTGTTTTATGCCAAACATGCCTAAGATTTGTCCCTTAAGGCCTCTCTGGCCTTGCTCCCCTTTCAGACGCAAAAAGAAAAGCCCATTGCTTCCTACGCTGCTCGAACCCTGTCCACCTAGCTCCTTGAGGCGTTACTCCCCTAAGCACTAAGTGGCGCCTCCTAGCCAATTTACCACTTGGATTTCTTGTGTCCTAAACTCCCTAAAATTCTTTTAAGGCCTTCTTGCCTAGTTTCCCCTTTTCACTTAAAATTCCAATATTTTCCAAAGTTTTTCCCCTTCACCTAAAGTTCTCATAAACTCCTAAAATATAACCAAACACACTCCAAGCCTACTATCACTTGAATTATGCATTAAATGCATTACCCCTAATCTAGGATGTTACAGCTCTACCCTCCTTAAAAATAATTTCGTCCTCGAAATTACTTACTAACTATCGGCTAAACAATCCTACTCATCACATTACGCTTACGCTGCGCACTCTGATCTTAATAATGCTATCACACTTCCTAGGCACAGTCTCTATGTTCGCATCCAAGGTTTCAGACACTTTACTAGCAATACAAGAATAAGCTAACAAGCAAAGCAATTAAGGGTATTCCAGAAATAAGGAACGTACCCGTTGTCACATCTGGCACATCCTCCTCCTCGCAACGCCTGACTGCGTAAACTAACCTTGGTTGCCTCGTATCTGAACCTTCAACACCTCCGCTTAGTGCTCCATGACCTCGGCCGGAACCATTCCCTCCATGGTTCGAACCACGATCCCTAGTCGCCTGTTGACCACCTCTGCCCGGCTGCACATATCCTTGGCCTGCTGTCCGAGCCCTATTCGGATCCTGAGGACAGTCCTTAATCAGGTGAGACTTAAACTTACACCTAAAACATTCTCGATTCCGGTTCCAGCACTCGCCCATATGATACCTTCCACACTGGGCACACGGACGGTCCAGATTTCCAGTAGCTGGCTTAGAAACACGAGCGAAATTCTCAACCTCGGTCTTTTTCACAAGACCTCGAGGCGATCTCTCGACGATCCAAAACTCCTCCTATCCCGGTTCCTATCCTTATCTCTGTTCTGCCTCACAGAGTCCTTAATCCTTTCGGCTACCTTAGCCTTCTCAACTAACACAGCAAACTCCCGCTCCTGATGTGGGGCTATCAACAATCTCAGGTCGTCCCTTAGCCCGTCCTCGAACCGAACACATTGTTCATGTTCTGTAGCCACCACTCCTCGAGCATATCGGCTTAACCTCAGGAATCCAGCCTCGTACTTCGCTACGGACTTGTTCCCTTGAACTAGCCCCAAAAACGCCTTCCTCTGCCCATCAATGTAATGAGTACCAACATACTTCTTCTGGTATGCCGTCTTGACATACTCCCACGTAAGATCCTCAGCTGTGGCACCATCTCGAACTGTGAGCCACCACTGATATGCTTCATCGCGTAACATTGCCACCATTCCTTTCACTTTCTCCTCAGTAGTTAAATCGAGCTCATCCATAATTCGCTCGGTTGCCTCCAACCAATACTCAGCCATACTGGGTGCCACACCTGATACACCACGAAACACCTCAGCTCCATTAGCTCGGAGTTGCTCGGGTACGGACTTCCTAGCTTTCATATTTCCACCTGCTCCAGCCACCATCTCCAGAACTCGCAGCACCGCCTGCGATACAGCATCGTCCCCCGTCTGATCTTGCTGTTCAGTACCAACAACTGGTGGTGGTGGCGGTACCTCATTTTCAGATCCTTGACCCGATTTAACGGGTTTCGATACGGCCATTCTGCCTCTAACACGTCCACGACGACCACGTCCTCTAGAACTCATCATTTCTACGATCGCGCCTTAGTCTGATTAAAAGTTTTATGTATTAGTACTTTTGTTCCACTGACTATCCCACGAACAGTTTTATGATAAGAAGTATTTAGAAGTAGTTCTTTCGATCAAACAAAGTTTCAGTTCAAGTTCACTACTCTAATTCAGAGTCACATTCACATTCATAAGCAGAGACACATTCATTTCTCAATAGAGCCATATTCATTCACAACATCCACCATGCTACCATGGTCGTCTTATCCTTTCCCAACCCAGGGGTAATTTTGTCCTATAGGGGTATTTTGGTGATAATTCAAGGTCAATTCCAAAATCTTTACAAATCAAAGATTATTTCAAAATTTATAAAAACTCAGGGTTATCTTGAAAATTTGTTTTCCAAATCAGCGGTGTTGCAGAAATTTTAGAAATCGGGGTTATTTTGGTAAGTTTATAAGTCAGGGGTATTTTAGTAATTTTCCAAATCAGGGTATTTCAATATTTCACAAAATAAGGTTTTTAGTATTTTTGTAAAGTAAGAATATTTTAAAAATTGAGGGTAATATTGGAATTTTTTTTAAACCAAGGGCATTTTAGTAATTTTACAACCAGGAGTATTTTCGTAATTTTGTAAATCGGAGATATTTTGAGAAATGTCTTCAAAATAGTTTGTACAAATCAAAAAGGGTAATTTAGTGATTTAAAAACTAAGGCTTTTAAAAAATATGGCTAGTCCCTTTCGGGTTTTAATGGTTGGTTTAGCCCGTGAATAAGTCCTCTTAGTTAGGGTGAACGGTTACTACGCACCAGGTAGGACTCGAGTAAAGAGGAGGTGAGTCGCTAGGACTGCTTAAATACCAAGCTCTTACTAAATCCACTCCTAGACATGCGCACAACTGTTGCCACACTCTAGCTCGGCGACTTAATCATAGGTTTGTTTAATGGTCCTTATGTCTTATGAATCTTGTGTTTGAGTGGACTAGTCCTAGGGTTCAACAGCCCTAATCTACTAATCTATGTTCCCATAAAAGCCCATACAATTCACATCTATACATTACTTCAATAGTCAGAAGTACTTACCTGGTGGACTTCGGGCCAGAGATACAGGTGCCATGCCAGAATGGCCTGAAATAAAAATCCATATTTTGAAAAGCCTATTTTTGAAAACTATTTTCGGGCCCAAAACCTCAAAGCTGAGTTTTGAACTGGCTCTGATACCAAACTGTAACACCCCAAACCCAGCCCACGAGCCTTGACCGGATCTGGTATGTCACTGCGGAAAAACGTTTAAAAATATTTTTGACTTAAGATAAAACATTAAAATTTGTCGTCTTTTGAAAACCATGTCCATTTAAAATTATATGTAAAACCTTGATGTTACAAAAAATCTGAATTAAAACTTTATTATATACTTTTAATATATAAGTTGCCGAAATTAAAAACATTTCCCGAATAATAAATTAATCGCCAATCCAATTTAAAACAAAGCAAAATCTGTAAATATCTCAAATGGCCCTTATTACAATAAATAAATACTTAGAATTTCTAAGAAAAAAATATAAACACATAATCAATTAAAATATCTGCTGCATGGGCCAGCTTGTATCCACTCCAACACGGTCCAAGCTTTATGCATCACCTGAAATGTTGGTAAAAATTTGGGTGAGTCAACAGACTCAGTGCATAGTCATTACACATGTCTCCACATATGGGCTTGGCCCATATCCACACAGTCCACCTAATCAGTCACGCAAAAATGCATCCCAACCCAACCTAAATCCATTCGTTACAGCTACCTTAGCAGACCTGCTGCTCAAGGCCGTGGCTAATCCACCGATCAACTAAGTGATCCTACATATCTTACCTCGGCAGACTTGCTGCTCAAGGCCGTGGCTAAGCCACCGATCACCTAAGTGATCCCACATATCAATCAGTCCACGGTGATGCACACAGCTATCAACCACCGAGATGGGCACCTAGCCAACACCTCCCTTGATGAAGCACATAGCTAACATCAAGCGCCAATGTAGCACAAAGCTAAAATTAGACCACGTACATAAATATGTACACCCCTTTCCTTCTTTGATCATATCCCAAGCCCCATGTATCATGCCACAATATCATTAAAATAAGCATACATCACATGCCATCACATTTTCATACATATATCATATGTAAAATAACGTCATAAAATACTGACCTTGTTAATCGATTACCCATCAGGGGTATCCACCATTTTAGCCCTTATCTCGGCTATCATTCACATCATATACATGTTTATAAGTATAACACATACACACAACAAGAGAACAGTGCGAAAACTACGCACCTGACTATTAGCGAAATCCTGAACTACTTGAATCTAGCACGATCTAGAATCCCGAAACTCTGCTTACTCTTGCCGATTTATCCCCAACATCCATAGATAGAATCTGTCATCCATTAAATACTAAATATGGCCTATAGCCGAGTATTAACAACCACTTACCTTACTTACCAAAAATCCTGAATCATCACTTAACTATGTCGCTGTCGAAATCCCTATATTCCATATGTTAAAATCGGCTAAAACATAATTCCAAGAATAATGGCTCTTGGCCGAATGGCACCAACCTCCTTACCTCGATGTTTTCAAATCCCGAAGAACTCCCTTAATGCTCCTTACTGACGGCTACAAACAAAAGGCACACATAACATGGCTTAAGAATATTCGGCTAAACCAAAACCAAAGCCTTAACACTTGATTCATCACACCAACTGAAATAAACCCAAACCGATTGCTAGGATAGAAAACTTACCACTACGCGTTTGAAGAGAAAGGGAGATCACAAGCAAGTTGACGGCACCTTCAGTAACGATTCGGCTATGGCTCTTAAAAGAGGGTTGGAATATTCGGCTATTAACAGTACAAGTGTGGTGTTGAAGCAAAGAAGAATAAAGGAATGGGAGAGGCTTTGTAAAAGAAGAAAACAAGGTGAGCTTCTATGGTTTTTTTTTCTCGGCTCAAAGAGAGGATGGAATGGAGGGACTCAATTTTCGGCACAAAGAAATTAAAGGAGAAAAAGAATACAAAAGATGATCACTCTCCTATTTATCAAAATTTGGCACACACACACACACTAGAGTCCTATATTTGGCCACCATATCTTTACCAATTAAATCCCAAATTAATCTCCTATTTTATCTCTTCAAAAATCATTCAAAAATAATTGAATTAAACAAATCTTTTATCCCTCATATTTCTCTTATCACCTATTAAACTAAAATAAATAAAAATAAAACAATAATTATCTTCTATCTACTAATCTAAACTAAAAATAAATAAATTAACAATTATCCTACTTTTAGCAGAATTTAATAGGAGAATTAGAATCCTTCTCCAATTGGAAGTCCCAAGTGCCGTCCACTTTTTTCTCCCTTGCCTTGGCGTCAGATGCAAAATAAAACACCAAAATACTGCTTCCCACGTGAGTCGAACTCCCGACCTGCTGGAGCCCTTAGACACAGGCTGCTAATAACGCCCCAAGCCACTCTGCCATGGCGTCTTTTTGTGACATAAACTCGCCACAATTTCTTTTAAGACTTCCTTTCCTAGCTCCCCCTTGTCTTAACGCGAAAAGCAAAATAAAAATACCCATTTGCTTTCCACGCTACTCGAACCAAGACCAGCGCCAGGCGTCACTTCCAGGCCCTTAAGTGGCGCCTTGCAGCCACTTTTCCAAGGCCTGTTTTATGCCAAACACGCCTAAGATTTTTCCCTTAAGGCCTTCCTAGCCTTGCTCCCCTTCCAGACGCAAAAAGAAAAGCCCATTGCTTCCCACGCTGCTCGAACCCTGTCCACCTAGCTCCTTGAGGAGTCACTCCCCTAAGCACTAAGTGGCGCCTCCTAGCCAATTTACCACTTGGATTTCTTGTGTCCTAAACTCCCCAAAATTCTTTTAAGGCCTTCTTGCCTAGTTTCCCCTTTTCACTTAAAACTCCAACATTTTCCAAAGTTTTTCCCCTTCACCTAAAGTTCTCAAAAACTCCTAAAATATAACCAAACACACTCCAAGCCTACTATCGCTTGAATTATGCATTAAATGCATAACCCCTAATCTAGGATGTTACAGGCCGAGTGGGCCCACATGGGTATGTGGGCCCACACGAGCAGATCACATTGGCATGTGGGCCCATTTTTACTGCAATGTTTTTAAGGTTGTATAGGTCGCCCAAGTCGACTGTGAACCTACTGTAGGGTCGGTAAGCGCTACTTAGACCCTTAAATGTGTGAAATTTACTGAATGATATCTGTACTGGGCATGTTAATATCTGAACTGAATATATGTATAGAAATTACATAATAGCATGTCATCCATTGTGTGTTGCATTGCATTGGGTTGGGGGTTGTTATTCGGAGGAAGTGTACTGAAAGGCTTTAAGCCTAATTTCTCGGCAACTCACCGCAAACCACTCAGACAGTGTGCATTCGGTACTACTTGGAGTGTAGGGATGGGTGGGTTTATTATATCCCCACATGGAGTGTAGGGTTGGACGAAGATGGTTTGTAGAGGCTGATTGGGTAGGATTTTGCTACTGATACTATGATGGGCTAAGGCCCTATTGCATTTTTGACACTGTATTAAGATGGGCTAAGGCCCAAACTGTCACTGATATTGAAAAAGGCTTAGGCCCAAGACTATTCAACTGTGCACTGTGAATACTGATTGTTTGTTTGTTTCTACGGGATTACACACTGAGTGTATGTAAACTCACCCTTTTTGTTTAATGTGCACAGGTAATCCCCAGACTTGGACGGATCAATGCGATGGAGGACTCAGCGGTGACCACAGTAATATTTGGACTTCATGGTTTTCAATTTACGATTTATGATTTGACTTTTATTGATTATTTGAGTTGTAATTTAAGGACCCTCTAGGACTTTGGTTTTAAATTTAGGTTTTTATTTGTTTATTTTACATTATGGATTTATACCTGTTGGTCATAGGAAATTCGATTTTTAAAAAGTTAAAGTAATTTCTAAACTCATGATCACCTAGACTATTTTATCAAAGCTTTCGCAACAAGGGATGTTTCAAAACAAATGTTTTAAATGAATAAAGACGACTTCCTAAGTTCTAACAAAGGTTTACTAAAGATAACAACATGGAATGTTTTCATCATAACAACGAGGTATCAAAAACACTATCGTGTGACATTGCCAGATACGGTCATAACGTCTAGGTCGGGTTTGGGGTGTTACATCACATGATAGACATTGAAAACAAATATTTTCTAGTCAAATTCCATAACAAATTAGATTGTGATAAGGCTCTCTCTAAATGACCGTGGACTATTTTCAGCCAATATCTGACTGTTCAGCCTTGGGCGATAGCTTTTGACCCTACGCAGGCTTACCCAAGTGTAGTGATGGCATGGATTAGACTCCCTACTCTTCCTAGTTATCTATACAATTGTAAAATCATTATAGAAATTGGAGAACTTGTGGGCAAGGTGGTAAAGTTAGATATGAATACTGATAGCAGGACGAGGGGACGGTTCACTAGAATGGTTGTCTACGTTAATTTAGAAAAGCATTTGGTATCTCAAATCTTAGTAACCAGTCGAACACAAATGGTAGAATATGAGTCCCTTTCTACCATCTGTTTTCACTGTGGACGTTATGGCATGTGGAAAACATGTGCAACTCCAAAATTCCAGATTCTACGGTGGTGGTGAACATGAACTCGCCTGAGACAGTACTGAAAATTCAAAAATCAAATGTTGAAGGATCGGAGAAGAAAGATTGCAACTATGTACCGTGGATGATTGTAGGAAGGAAAGCAAGGTGCAAATTAAAGGATATTCTTCAAAAATTAACTGATATTCAGAATAAGGATAAGGTAGGCTCCCGTTTTAGTGACCTTGCTAATGGGGATTCAATTAACGAATTCAGGGTAGGGAAATGGAAGATTTGCAAAGGTCTAAAGGGAAAGAAATCTTAAATGAAGGTCAACGCAATACAATTTTGAGATTTCAAAATAAAGGGTAGGTTGAAATCAATAAGAAAATTTTCAACGATAATTTTACAGAGTCCGGCCCCAATTTTACTTTAGGCCCGAATAAAAAATAGAATAAGGAGCCTTTTTTGGGATCAAGTTCGACCCACATGATCATTAATGAAATTTGCAGAATTCAGAGGAACTTACCTCTGGATTGGGCCTAAGGTTTTCTTCGCCTACGCAGGCCTGAGGTATGTTGGATCATGAAGCCCAAGTTGAAAGGAACCAGCAGGGTTCGTTTGCTCCTAACAGTAGCAGTCGTTCTTTAGCAGTACCAGAAGCTGCACGTGAGCAGGTCATAGACAGGGTAATTTTGCTTGACGAAAGGGAGACTTCTATGCTCTAGTGTACACCAAGTTTAGAGGAGGCAGTCAAAGGAGAAGAGGTGGTCGAAGTTGGCAATCTCGATGCCGAAAAACACATAGCTGTGATTTTCTTTGAAAATAAAGAATCCCCATCCATGAATAGTCCCTTAGGTCCGATGAGGCTTCTTCATTTGGGCAAAGAAATGAAGTCTAGGGGCAGATCGAATAAGCAAAATAAAAGATTTCATGAGAGTAATGTGAGGTTCAAAAACGCTGGCTTTTATCGTGTCTCCTTAAAAAAATCTATGGAGATTCTTGCTGAGAGCATTTCGGGTATCTCAAAGGAAAATTTAGGTACTAGTTTATTTACCAGAAACGATGAGCAAATGGAAGGGTGTATAACCCCTAAACAGTAAGGCTGTTGAAATTTTATTGGTTTGTCCCTTTTGATTTTTTTTTTATTTGGGTTTTGCTTTTTGGTCTTATATTATTTTTATAGTTGTATTATATTATTTTGCTGATGCCTAATTTAAAAATTTTCTCATGGAATTGTCAAGGAAGTGCTAGTAGAAACTTTATTTGAGCCTTCTGGGAATATAATTTGGAATATAGCCCTGATATTGTTTTCCTGGTTGAACTGAGAATAAGCAGTAAAAATGCCAATTTTATTATTGAGCAATTGGGCTTTAATTATTCTCATTGGGTTGAAGCAATTGGATTTTCAGGTGGCATCTAGATGGGATGGAAAGATCCTCTTCAAATTCAAATTATTAGTAGTCACCCTCAATTTATTTTTCATCGTGCTGATAATTTTATTTTCAATAAGTATTTTCTAATTACTTTTGTTTATGGTAGCCCTGACAGAATGAAACGCAAGCTTCTTTGGGAAGGGTTAAAATCTGTCTCCCCAGTCCAACCCATTCCTTGGCTTATCATGGGAGATTTTAACGCTATCCTATCTTTTGAGGATAATAGAACTCCCTCTAATCCAGGAAAACGTTGAGAATTATTTGGAAATTTCGTTGATTCTTGTGCTTCGCAGGACTTAGGTTTTAGTGGTCCTTCCTTCACTTGGCAACGAGGTGGCACTTCTGTAAGATTAGATAAAGCCTTATCAAATGACAATTGGATGTTAATGTTTTCCGCGGTGCTCAGTTTAACACCTCACTCATATTAAGTCTGATCATCGGCCACTCTTACCTTCCACTAGCCTGGTTCGTGATGTTTCTAAAGGACGACTTTTCAGATTCTTAACGGGATGGACGCAACACAATACCTTTCCCACCATTGTAAAAGAAAAGTGGATTTTTGCAGGTAATATGGTTGATTCCCTTAATAATTTTACCTCTTCTATTAAAATTTGGAACAGGAAAGTGTATGGTTTTTTGGGTACACGTAAGTGTCATCTTATGAGATCGCTTAATAATATTCAAAAGGCCAGTGATCATTGTCTATCTAGTCAGTTAGCTCAGAAAGAATGGAAAATTCGTGATAAGTTGGAGAACGTTCTTGATCATGAATATTTACTCTGGAGGCAAAAGGCATGTTGTGATTAGCTTTATTTGAGGGATCGAAACATGAAATTTTATCTTAGTCGCACGATCAAGAGAAGGAAATTCAACCAAATTTCTACCTTATGTATTGATGACGGAGATTGGCATTTTGATCAAGATACCTTGCAGTCTAAAGAGGTGGAACTCTTTGAAAGGCTGCATGGAGAGACTCCTCTGACTTTAAAATGTACGCCTAGTTTTAGTTTTCGTAACCTTAATCCTTCAGAGGTTTCTTTTTTGGAAGCAGATATCACTTATGAGGAAATCAAAAGGGCGTTATTCGATATGGCACCGTTGAAAGCACCTGGAAGCGATGGAAGCCATGCTCTCTTCTTTCAAAGCCAGTGGGATACTATTGGTAGGGCTGTGTGTCAATGGGTCAAAGAGGTCTTTACTGGAAGAAAGATTGAGTAGAAGCTAAATAACACGCTGATCTTTTTAATTCCCAAAAAAGAGAATCCTGAGGATTTCAGCCAATTCTGGCCCATCAGCTTATGTTCTGTGCTTTACAAACTGATTATGAAAGTGATCGCTAACAAGTTTAAGTTTGTTTTTCCTAAGTTAATCTCGCAAGAGCAAGCTGGATTCATTGCTGGCCGGAACATATCAGATAACACTATTCTTGCAAAGGAAGTTATTCATTCTATGAAGGTAAACAAAAAAGGAAAACTGGATGGCCATAAAGTTAGACTTGGAAAAATCCTATGACAGAGTTAGTTTGGAATTCATCGCTTCATTGCTAAGTGCGATCGAAATCCCTATCTCTCTTTGTAAAGTGATTATGTCAGCAATATCATCCTCTTCTATGCAGATCCTCTGGAATGGAGTGCCTACTTGTAAGTTTAAATCGGTTAGAGGAATCTGTCAATGATGTCCTCTGTCGCCGTATCTATTTGTTCTTTGCATGGAGCGGTTGGGGCATATTATTCGAACGAAAGTAAAGAATGATAATTGGGAACCTACTCGGCTATCTCATAATGGCCCTGCAATCTCTCATTTATTTTTTGTAGATAACCTAGTTATCTTTTGTAAAGCTCATCTGGACCAAGCACGGCTGTTAGATTCCATACTTAATCAGTTTTGTGAGACATTGAGGCATATAATTAGTGTTAGATATAGTAATATATTATTTTCCAATATTATTTCAGGTGATTTTCGTAATCAAATTACTCAAATGTTTGGTTTTTAGGAAGTTCAAAATTTAGGTAAGTATTTAGGTGTTCCCCTCCTTCACAAGAGGGTTACCAAAACTACGCTCAGCTTCATCGTGGGTAAGGTAAGGCAAAAACTTCAGAGTTGGGATGCTAGGATGTCATCTATGGCAGGAACAATCACCTTAGCACAATCAATGCTTCTCTCCATTCCCAACTTTTTTTTGCAGTCTATGATGATTCCGAGAGGTGTCTACTCAAAAATTGATAAATTGGTTAGACATTTTATTTGGGGTTGCACTGATGGCAATTCTAAAATGTCTTTAGTAGGTTGGGACTCTATTTGTCAGCTTCGGGCTAGGGGTGGCCTTAGATTTAGAAACTTGGATGATCAAATAAGTCTTTTCTTATGAAAATTGGATTTAGTCTTGTCTCCAAGAGTGATGCACTTTGGGTTCGTGTCCTTTGATCCAAGTAAAGTTGGAAAGAACAACTCCTAGATTCGATTAGCAGGAATCAATACTCCCACTTATAGAGAGCTCTCTCTAAGATATGGCCATTATTTCGTGAAAACTTAATTTGGTCTCTTGGAGATGGATCTACTGTCCGGTGCTGGAAGGACCCTTGGATTCCAGGTATGGGTGCACTAATTTCTAAAATTCCAACTTTTACTAATCTTGACCTTAACTGTCATGTTAGGGAATTTTTCAATTCAAATGGAAGCTGGAATTTGGACCTTCTTCGTGTTTGGCTACCTGAAGAAGTAATTTGCAGGATTATTAGTATTCCCCCTCTCCCCCGCATTCAGCCTCTGGACTTGATAGGGTAATTTTGGCTCGGTCAACTTCAGAAACTTTTTTGAATTGAAGCACTTATTGGGCCTTAAAAGATCCTGATTGGAATCCTCCAACTGAGCAATTGAAGTATATTTGGAAATATCCGGGACCACAGAGAGTTAGAGTTTTTTCTCTAGTTGGCTTCTTAGTAAAGACTCCTTACTAATTCGGAGCGTGTAAGAAGGGGGATTGGGCACAGTTCTTCTCGTGCTATGTATGGATATGCGATTGAAGATATGTCTCATGTTCTCCGTGATTGTTCCTTTGCAAAGGATGTGTGGACACTTGTTCTTCCAGAACAACTTAAACAAAGGTTCTTTTCTTCCTCTTTCCCTATTTGGTTTTCGCTTAATCTTTGTTTTCATGAAAGACTGCAGGGTAGTGGACTCTCTTGGCCATGTTTATTTGGATTAATTGCGTGACACATCTGGAAGAATAGTGTAACACCCCTTACCCGTGTTTAACGCTGGAACAGGGTATGAGGCGTTAGCTAACTCAAACACATTCTAACATACATTTTCGGGTCACAGAAGTTCATTTAAATTTTAAACTTTTCAAACTTCCTCTTAACGTCCTTAATATGGGCCTATGAGGCCTAAATCATACTTTAGAAATGGTTTTGTAATAAATCAGGCACTTTAGAAAAATTTGGAAAATTTCACTAAAAACAGGGGCACACGCCCGTGTGGGCAGACCGTGTGGTCACACACGCCCATGTCCGTAGCCATGTGGATTTATTTTTTTCAATTCAAACCTGCAGGGGTTTTCACACGGCCTAGCACACACCTGTGTCCATGGCTCGTGTCCCTCACACGGCCATGACACGCCTGTGTCTCTGACAGTGTGTAAAAACCTTACCATTCTATTTCTAACGTCATCAACCCAATAAGGTCACACGGCCAAGGCACACGCCCGTGTCCTTAGGCCGTGTGGTGAATTAAATTCCTAAAATCAAATGAAGACTTCACACGACCTAGGCACATGCCCGTGTTTTACCAAATTAAGGCGCAGGGGACACACGTCATGAGTAAACACCCAAGGGGCAGACCGTGTGTCACACATGGCCTAGACATACGCCCGTGTGTCTACCTGTGTGGACAAAAACAAGGCTATTTACCAAGCCCTTTCTGCCACCTTTACTTGCACCAACATAAGCCAGATCAAATACCCTACTTATTAATGCATTAATATACCAAATACTCAACCATGCAATTTCCACATTCATGAGAAACATCATCATTTTCATATAATAATAACAAGTAGTAGCCATCATCTATGGCCTTATACAAAATGAATCAATCTTCAAGACAAGCCAACACATTTGTCCAAAACAATATGACACTTGACAAAGACCAAGTCCCTATACATGCCATACTCAAAATGATAAATCTAACTATACCAAATGTTCAAATTGATAGTGTGGTCGAGCCTCTGACATCCTTTGATCCCCGAGCTAGCTTGGAGGCATTATAAAAAAATGGAAAAGAGAGGAAGCAAGCATAAAGCTTAGTAAGTCGCATGTAAATAATTAGCAAAAATTTCCATGCATTATCATACTCATAGCATATTATAAGCTTGCACATAATTCTCAATTGATTAAAGGCATAACTTACTCATTTTTATTCTTACTAATCATACAACATAAATCGAGCTCATTTCTCATGAATTTCGTGTAGGTACCTGTATCACTTACAACATAGTTGAAACTTTTCTCACTTTTGGCACAAGCTCTAAATTTCCCGTGAACCAGTTAGAATACCAAAGGATACCCGACAAGCCCCACACAAGAGGGTACGATGCCGATGCCATGTTCTAGACATGGTCTTACACTGGCTCCCATATCGAGGTCGATGCCATGTCCCAGACATGGTATTACACTGGCTCTTGAGTTGTGGCCGACGCCATGTCCTAAACATGGTCTTACAGTAGCACACATATCATCTCCGATGTCATGTCTTAGACATGATCTTACACTGGCTTTCATTGTAACACCCCAAACCCGGCCTAAACGTTACGACCGAATCTGGCATGTCACATAAAAGGGTTATTAAAAACTGTATGTTTTTTAAAAAGTTCGTATTCTTTTTGAAACTCCACGTTTTGTGGTTTGCTTATAAAAGCCGATTCATTTAATGCCCACTTTACAAAGTTGTTATTAATTTGAATAAAATTGTATTTGTTGTGAAAATCGAGTTTAAGTAATTTTGAATAAAACGGTTTATTATCATTTCAGGAAAATCTCATATTGAACATTAAATAATAAACAGTAACCAAATTGAAAGCTAAAACCAAATAAAATACCAAATGCCTTATTACATATCAAAATCCCAAAATTAAAAGTAAGTTTAAATATAAGAAACGAGTTTACGAGAAAACATTGCAGGGCCACCACAAGTGTGCCTCGGCTCCCCAAATCCGCGGTCTAATGATTACCTGAATCAATTAAAAAGAGGGGGTGAGTTTACGAAAACTCAATGTGTGTTTCCCCTTACGAGTGATAACTGGGCCTAAGCCCACAAAAGCAGATTGGGCCTTAGCCCTCACAATAACATACTCGACCGAAGCACACATAAATCGAATCGGGCCGTAGCCCTAATATCACAGTATAGTAGATAACACATGCCAAATGATGCAAAACCCATTCTTTAGTCATATTCGGCCATAAGCCCATAACATAGCATATCGAACCATAGCATATTAAATCACATGTACATATAAGAATGACAATGCAGTCCCGAACCCACCTAAGTATCCATCCTCTACACACCACTCGTACCTGCCAATCACACCGTGGGGATTACTAAATTGACCCTCCATCCGCTACACACCATCGAAGGCAGTCACTGCAGTCAACTGCACATCGCCCTTATAATCGTGGCATAGCCACCAGATAATGTGATAGAGTCACCGGATTCATAATATGTGGCAAAAGTCACCAGATACATAATATGTGACATAAGTCACCGGATAATGTGGTAAAAACCACCGGAACACTTCCCCTTTATCAATATCACCCAGATGCCCATGCAACATACATATTATTCAGATATTATGCAATGTGTCATGAATGCAAAACATATATCAAATATAAGAGTAACATGAGTTACCATCATAATCAGATAGACATAAAACAACAAAATCAAGCTAATCAACCTCTAAGGGCATAATCATAATTTTACCTACCAAGGGTACTTTCGTAATTTACCCACCAAGGGTATTTTCGTAAATTTGCACCTGTAATGGACTTTCTAAAGGCCTAATGTCGCCACTAGCGACTCGGCTACCATTTCCGGTCGTACCGGATGTTTGGGCCTAAAAACCAATTTTGACCCATCCGGGCCCACACGCTCGTGCAGCCCACCTAGCATGAATCTAGACACGTATATAAGTTCCACCTAGTCTAGTTCAACATATACTAACCAATCATACAATTTACTCATATCAATTGGGCCCACTTCGGCCTATCGAGGCCCAATCAGCCCCAACCCACACGAATACTACTGATGGCCTCAACTATCGCGTCGAAGCCCGACACGTGCGCTCGCACGCTCGTGTGGCTACTAATGCCGTATGACCAGCATTTCGGCATTTTGCTGCTCTACAGCTAGAGTAGAGAAGTACACACACACCTGATAGGAATCTGGTGCTAAACCGCGCTGCGACCACTCATGTGCCCAAACGCCCACCAAGGTATGTTAACTCTCCTCCTGGCATGCTCTTTATATAGCTAGCTCTTCACCTTCATTCTTTGTGTCTTTCCGATGTGGGATCCTTCGTCAAGAGAGTTTAAATTCAATCAAAACTCTTGCCGTCAATCCACAAAATAAATACTCCTTTGCTTCTCACGAGATTCGAACCCAGGCTCCCTTGCAACATAATCCACGCCGCTAACCACTTGGCCACAAGCTCTTCTTGTGTCTTAAACCATGCGCAACTAAATATAAACTACGGCCCAAATTCTAAGATCCAAGTAAAAAGAAACCAAAATGCAAAAGCCAATACTTGAACCTTGGACTCCTTCCTTCCTTGTGGCGTCACTCCCTTGCCTCTTATGTGGCGTCACTTTGCCACTACACCACACACTCCACGTGTGTCATTTTTCTCCATATTTTATTCTTACGGCCTACTTGCCAACTTCCAGGGTTTTTTTGACCTAAAAACAAAATTTCCCTAAAGCCAATATTTGATCCCGGGACTTCATAGAAGCCCTCTAACCTTCCAAAATCACTTATCCAATAGGTCTAACTTGCATTAATGCCGTTCTCAAAAATTTTAAACGCTACTACGCCTAAGGCCCATTGGGCTTAATTCTCCTAGGCCCAATTTCGGGATGATACAAATCTACCCTCTTAAAGAAATTTCGTCCCCGAAATTTTCAACTATAGGTACAGTCACACATCCTAACCTACAACACTACGCTTACGCTGTGCGCTCTGATCTTAATAAAACTAATATACTTTCTAACTAAATCTTGGAACCCTTCACATAACCAACTACCTAACACCAAAGCAAACAGATATTTCCCACACATACATACAATTCCTATATTCAAGCATCACATCCACACATCGCGGAATAAATACAATCATTCAGCATATAATAGAATATAGTAAAAAGGAAACTTACGAATTTGGTGCCGGAGACTCGGGTGCCATACTTACAGAAAAGAGAGAGATATATATATTTTCTAAACCATCCTTTGAAAACATTTTTGAACCCAAACCCACAGCCAAGTTTTTAAACCTAGGCTCTGATACCATAATTGTAACACCCTAAACCCGGCCTAAACGTTACGACCGAATCTGGCATGTCACATAAAAGGGTTATTTAAAAACTGTGCGTTTGCTAAAAAGTCCGTATTCTTTTTGAAACTCCGCGTTTTGTGGTTTGTTTATAAAAGCCGATTCATTTAATGCCCACTTTACAAAGTTGTTGTTAATTTGAATAAAATTGTATTTGTTGTGAAAATCGAGTTTAAGTAATTTTGAATAAAACGGTTTATTATCATTTCAGGAAAATCCCATATTGAACATTAAATAATAAACAGTAACCAAATTGAAAGCTAACACCAAATAAAATACCAAAGTCCTTATTACATATCAAAATCCCAAAATTAAAAGTAAGTTTAAATATAAGAAACGAGTTTATGAGAAAACATTGCAGGGCAACCACAAGTCTGCCTCGGCTCCCCAAATCCGCGGTCTAATGATTACCTGAAACAATTAAAAAGAGGGGGTGAGTTTACAAAAACTCAATATGTGTTTCCCCTTACGAGTGATAACTGGGCCTAAGCCCACAAAAGCAGATTGGGCCTTAGCCCTCACAATAACATACTCGGCCGAAGCACACATAAATCGAATCGGGCCGTAGCCCTAATATCACAGTATAGCAGATAACACATGCCAAATGATGCAAAACCCATTCTTTAGTCATATTCGGCCATAAGCCCATAACATAGCATATCGAACCATAGCATATTAAATCACATGTACATATAAGAATGACAATGCAGTCCCGAACCCACCTAGGTATCCATCCTCTACACACCATCCGTACCTGCCAATCACACTGTGTGGATTACTAAATCGACCCTCCATCCGCTACACACCATCGGCGAAGCCATCAGAGTAGTCAATCGCACACATCGCTTATAATCGTGGCATAGCCACCAGATAATGTAACAGAATCACTGGATTCATAATATGTGAGAAAAGTCACCGGATACATAACATGTGACATAAGTCACCGGATAATGTGGTAAAAACCACCGGAACACTTCCCCTTTATCAATATCACCCATATGCCCATGCAACATACATATTATTTAGATATTATGCAATGTGTCATGTATGCAAAACATATATCAAATATAAGAATAACATGAGTTACCATCATAATCAGATAGACATAAAACAACAAAATCAAGCTAATCAACCTCTAAGGGCATAATCGTAATTTTACTTACCAAGGGTACTTTCGTAATTTACCCACCAAAGGTATTTTCGTAAATTCGCACCTACAATGGACTTTCTGAATGCCTAATGTCGCCACTAGCGACTCAGCTGCCATTTTCGGTCGTACCGGACGTTTGGGCCTAAAACCCAATTTCAGCCCATCTAGGCCCACACGCTCGTATGGCCCACCTAGCACGAATCTAGCCACGTATATAAGTTCCACCTAGTCTAGTTCAACATATACTAACCAATCATACAATTTACTCATATGGGCCTACGGGCCCATTGGGCCCACTTCGGCCCATCGAGGCCCAATCAGCCCCAACCCACATGAATACTACTAATGGCCTCAACTATCGCGTCAAAGCCCGACACGTGTGCTCGCACACTCGTGTGGCTACTAATGCTGTGTGACCGGCATTTCTGCATTTTGCCGCTCTACAGTTAGAGTAGAGAAGTACGCACACACCTGATAGGAATCTGGTGCTAAACCGTGCTGCGACCACTCCTGTGCCCAAACGCCCACCAAGGTATGTTAACTCTCCTCCTGGCATGCTCTTTATATAGCTAGCTCTTCACCTTCATTCTTTGTGTCTTTTCGGTATGGGATCCCTTCGTCAATAGAGTTTAAATTTAACTGAAACTCTTGCCGTCCAATCCGCAAAATAAATACTCCTTTGCTTCTCACGAGATTCGAACCCAGGCTTCTTTGCAACATAATCCACGCTGCTAACCACTTGGCCAGCTCTTCTTCTGTCTTAAACCATACGCAACTAAATATAAACTACGGCCTAAATTCTAAGACCCAAGTAAAAAGAAACCAAAATGCAAAAGCCAAGACTTGAACCTTGGACCTCCTTCCTTCCTTGTGGCATCACTCCCTTGCCTCTTATGTGGCGTCACTTTGCCACTACACCGCACACTCCACTTGTGTCATTTTTCTCCATATTTTATTCTTAAGGCCTACCTGCCAACTTCCAGGGTTTTTTTCACCTAAAACCAAAATTTCCCCAAAGCCAATATTTGACCCTGGGACTTCATAGAAGCCCTCTAACCTTCCAAAATCACTTATCCAATAGGTCTAACTTGCATTAATACCGTTCTCAAAAATTTTAAATGCTACTACGCCTAAGGCCCATTGGGCTCAATTCTCCTAGGCCCAATTTCGGGATGTTACATTCATAATGTGGCCGATGCCATGTCCCAGACATGGTCTTACACTAGCGCACATATTGCTTAAATGTCATGGCTTGGGTATCCAATCTATTCCTGAAGCTCAACCAGGAGTATATCACATCAACTTTCATCATGCATATTCATAGTAATAATCAAATATGTTATGAAATATCAATTGTTTAATGCATAAATACAATAATGTTGTGTTATTTACGTACAATTTACCTCGATATACAAAATATGGGCGTCTAGTTTGATTTAGTCGAATAGCTTGGTTCTCCCCCAATCTAAGTCTAGACTCTATTTTTCTTGATCTGTAATGATAAATTTTACTCATTTAATCACCACATTAATCAAGACATTCCAAAATTCCTACTTTAGCAAAATTATTATTTTGCCCTTAAACTTTCACAAAATTATGATTTTGCCCCTAGGCTCATAAAATGTTTTTCATCAAATTTCCTCATTAACCAAGCCTAGCCTAATCTATTTTGAGCTTATAGCAACTCACAATTCCAATTATTTCACCCATTTACTACCTATTTTGCAACCTTTACTAAAAGGTCCATTTTAGGTGTTTTCATGGAAACCCCTTTCGCAAGAGTTGTTTATTTAACAACCAAGATTCATTTTCTTCCATAAAAATTCAGCAAACAACACTAATGTTCTCATGAAAAAACCTTATACTTTCAACCATAGTGCAAAATAGTCCCCTCATTAGCTAGATTATTCTACAAGGGTCCCAAAAGTACAAAAATTATCAAGAATGACCATTAAAATCACATACTTGCAAGGATTGTAAGTTGCTGAAAATTTCAAGCTTTCAAAACCCCTATTTTGTTGATATTTTCGGTGGAGAGGATGAAGATGAAAGGTGATATCTTTTTTTCTTTATTTTATTTTACTTCATCAATTAAGTCACCTAATTCCACCAACTTTGACCAATTTGAATTTTCTTCTCTCATATGGACGACCAACACTCTCCTAAGGGCCTAATTGCACATTAAGTACCTCCAATTTAAGGTTCTATGGCTATTTAACACCTTTAGCTTGTAAAACGAAACTTTCACACTTTATGCGATTTAGTCTTTTTTTGGAAAACTAAGCAAGTAATCACTAAAATTAATTCACCAAAATTTTCATGTACACATATAATCATGCAATAACACATAAAATAATATTAAAAATAATTTCTCCAGCCTCAAATTAGTGGTTCCGAAACCATTGTTCCGACTAGCCCCTAAATCGAGCGGTTACAATTCTCCCCCTTAGTGGTTTTCGTCCCCGAAAATCTTACCAGTGAAAAGGTTTGGGTATTGATCTCTCATAGTCTCGTCTAGTTCCGATGTGGCTTCCTCAACCCCATGTCTATTCCATAATAACTTTACCAATGTTATATTCTTATTCCTCAATTGCTTGACCTCTCGGTCTAACCATAGGTCATATCTGAACAAATCTCAACCTCTGTTGGTGAAATCACATGTGATGGGTCAAAACGGTAACGACGTAACATAGACACATGGAATACATCGTGGCTATTTTCTAACTGGGATAGCAAGGCTAGTCAGTATGCTACAGGTCCAATTCTCTCAGTCACCTTATATGGCCCAATAAAACATGGACTTAATTTGTCTTTCTTACCGAATCTGAGGACTTTCTTCCACGGAGATACTTTCAAGAACACCTTATCACCGACTTGAAACTCAATTTCTTTTCGTTTCAAGTCCGCGTAGGATTTCTTTCTATCCAAAGTGGTCTTCAAACATTCACGAATCACTTTTACTTTCTCTTCAGTTTCTATGACTAAGTCGACCCCGTGTATCTAATTTTCCTTGAGTTCGAACCAATACAAGGGCGTACGGCACTTGCGCCCATACAAGGCCTCATAAGGCGCCATTTTCAAACTTGACTGATAACTATTGTTGTAGGCAAACTCTACCAACGGTAAGTACCTTTCCCAACTGCCTTGAAACTCAAGAACACAACACCGTAACATATCTTCAAGAATTTGAATTATTCTTTCTGATTGACCGTCGATTTACGGGTGGAAAGCAGTACTAAAATTGAGCTTTGTCCCCAAAGCTTTTTGTAACTTTTTCCAAAATCGTGATGTGAACCTCAGATCTCTATCCGAAATGATCAATAAAGTTACCCCATAAAGTATCACAATTTTGGAAACATACAAATTGGCCAATTTCTCAAGTGGATAATCGGTACGCACCGGTATAAAGTGAGCCGATTTTGTAAGCCTATTAACCACAACCCAAATGGCATCTTTTTTCCATGGCGTCAACGAAAAACCAGACACAATATCCATGGTAATACGGTCCCATTTCCACTCGGGAACCATCACGGGCTGAAGTAAACCCAAAGGTACTTGGTGTTCGGCTTTCACTTGCGGAAAAATTAAACACTTAGGGACAAACTCTGAGATGTCTCTTTTCATTCCCGACCACCAATACATTTTCTTCAAGTCATTATACAATTTCACACTACCTTGATGGATAGACATACAGCTGCTATGTGCCTCATGCAAAATTTTCTGAATAAGCTCGTCATCTTTGGGTACACAAATTCTGTCTTGAAACATTAAACAACCATCTGAACCAATCCAAAAATTTGATTCTACACCCATCTCACATTAAATTATCTTCGCTTGTAATTCTTTATCATCTTTTTGAGCTTCGTAGATCTCTTGCAAAAACATTGGTTTCGCTCTTAACTCAGCTAAAATCGAACTATCGTCATTCATAGACAACTGGGTATTCATAGCCTTCAAGGCAAACAATGACTTCCTACTCAAAGCATCGGCGACCACATTTGCCTTTCCAGGGTGATAGTCAATTATCAACTCATAATTCTTTATCAGTTCTAACCATCTCCGCTATCATAGGTTTAACTCCTTTTGAGTCATCAAATACTTTAGACTTTTATGGTCGATGAATTCTTGGCATTTCTCGCCATACAAATGGTGTCTCCAAATCTTTAATACGAACACTATGGTGGCCAGCTCTAAATCGCGAGTCGGATAGTTTTCTTATGTGGCTTCAGCTGTCTCGAATCATAAGCTATTACCTTGCCTTCTTGCATAAGTACACACCCCAATCCATTTAAGGACGCATCACTATACACCACAAATTTCTTTCTCAGTTTTAGTTGCACTAAAACTGGGGCTTCAGTAAATAATGCTTTTAGTTTCTCAAAACTTTGTTGGCACTTCTCTGTCCATTTGAATTTGACATCTTTCTATAGCAACCTCGTTATCGGTGTAGCAATCATGGAGAATCCTTTAACAAACCGTCTCTAGTATCTCGCTAAGCCTAAAAAGCTTCTAATCTCTAACACATTCCTCGGTGCTTTCCAATCAATAATAGTCGATATCTTACTCTGGTCAACTCTAATTCCATCGCCCGACACGATATGTCCTAAGAATCCGACTTCTCGAAGCTAAAATTCACTTTTGCTAAACTTAGCATACAACTACTTATCTCTTAGAGTCTGTAAAATAGTTCTCAAATGCTCCGCGCGCTCACACTCATCACGAGAATAAATTAATATATCATCAATAAAAACAACAACAAACTTATCCAGGTATGGTTGGAAAAGAGGTTCATGAAGTCCATAAATATTGCAGGAGCATTTGTTAAGCCAAAGGGCATGATGAGGAACTCATAATGGTCATATCTCGTCTGAAATGTAGTTTTCGAAACATCTTGTTCCTTAACTCTCAGCTAGTAATAACCGGACTTCAGGTCTATCTTAAAAAACAATGTGGCTCCCTTCAATTGGTTAAACAAATTACTGGTCCTTGGCAAAGGATACTTGTTCTTCACAGTCACCTTGTTGAGCTGCCTATAGTCCATACATAACCTCATCGACCCGTCTTTCTTTTTCACAAAAAGTACCAGAGCATCCCACAGAGAATAAATCAGTCTCGTAAAACCCTTATCCGTTAACTCTTGCAACTGGATTTTCAGTTTCTTTAGCTCAATACCAAACTCAACTTCCCTAGTTGGAGGCAATCTGGGAAACTCTTCCAAAAACATATCTAGGTACTCACATGCCACAGGTACTGACTCAATCTTTACTTTCGACTCTTGGGTATTCAACACAAATGCAAGATAGGACTCATACCCTTTTCCAATGTATTTCTCAGCAGTCATAGAGGAAATTAGTACAGGTAAGCTATCCGGTTCACCTGATTCAACCTGAATAATATCCCCATTTTCACATTTCAGTTCAATAAACTTACTACGACAGTTTATGAACAGTCAACCAGTCCATGCCAAGAATTAGGTCAAATTCATCAAGCGGTAGTAGCATGAGGTTAGCCGAAAAACAATGGGCATTTAATCATTAAAGGATAGTTTTTACACACATTGTAACACCCCAAACCCGGCCTAAACGTTACGACCGAATCTGGCATGTTACAGAGTGAAAACATCTTAAAATCATAAGTTTGTCGAAAATGTTTAAAGAAGACTCTGTTTTGTTTTAGGGTTTAGAAAACTTAGTAATAATTGATGCTGAGTTTGTTTTAGGAGTTGTCGTAATACTTGGAAAACTCGTGAGTAAAAACCCATTTGTGATTGCCGATTTTAGAAAACATTGGACACTTGTTAAAACGAAACGCGATAAGAAAAATCAAGTTTAGAACCATTTGCCTTTAAAGTGATTTGAAAATGAGAGTTTATAAAAACATCCAAGTTACCTTTATTATCTTGTAATGTTTGGAAAACCCGAAGAGGTATAGTTTTGAAAACGCTGTATTTAACGGTTAATTAAGTAAACAAGTTCTAACCACATGCATAACAACATCAGAAGTAAATCAAATAACCAAAACCCAAAATAACAACCAGCGGCCTTATTACAAAAATCATACCAAATTTAAAGAAAATAAATAAGACCGAGAAGGTATTTTATAGTCAAAACTCAAAACCAACATGCATGGCCACCTCGACTCCTCCTGCGGCTCCATATCCGCGATCTATGCCTCATCTGCAAAATATAAGGGAAGGGGTGAGTCACCAAGACTCAGTGTATAAATCCCCAACCCGATAATTCAAGCACTTACACAGATCATTGATAAAACATGCAAATCATGCAAACCCCATAACCTAACCATCCGAAACTCCTTTTTCTAGCCCATGCGGTACCAAACCACTGGTGGTGCCAAACCACTGGTGACCCAAAGTCATGATATCCAATAATGTGGTGCCAAACCACTAGTGACCCAAAGTCACGAATAATACATCTGTGGGGCCAACCCACGTGTGATACCAAATCACTGGCGACAATCCCGTAATATCAACTGTGAGGCTAACCCACTGTGGTGCTAAGCCACTGGGACAAGTCGCTATGAGGTGCCAAACCTCTGGTGACCCAAAGTCACAAAATATCAATATCCAAGTGTGGGGCCAACCCACATGTGATACCAAATCACTGGCGACGATCCCGATATGTCAACTGTGGGGCCAACCCACTGTGGTGCTAAGCCACTGGGACAAGTCGCTATGAGGTGCCAAACGTCTGGTGACCCAAAGTCACTAAATCAATCTGTGGTACCAAACCACTGGAGGTGCCAAACCTCTGGTGTCCCAAAGACACGGATATCAACTTCCCCCTCTTCTCATATCACCCATCATCATGCCATACCCATGTAAATCATGCAAATCATGCCAACATGCTTAGTTACGCATCACATAACACATATATGTCATAAATCATTATACCATATATATCAAATAGCAGAAATCATATCGGAACGGACTTACTCGAATCCATGCCCATACCCATAGGGTATCATATCAACATCCACACTGTTTCAGCTTCAGGTTATTAAAACATATTACTAAGTAATAGAGTGTGTAAGTTTACACACCTGTTATAACGTAAGCCCTAGATCTCGTAGATCAAGATCTAACGCACTAGATCCCCCTTCCTTAATGCTTTTCGAGCACTAGCCACAACCCGAGATATGCGAGATCAAGCCTTCCCCTACAATCGGCCAAAACTAAACAACATAATCATGCTAATCAACCTCTAAGGGTAAACCCGTAATTTTACCTACCAAGAGCATTTTCGTAATTTACCCACCAAAGGTATTTTCGTAAATTCACACCTGCAATGGCCTTTCCGAAGGCCTAATGTCACCACTAGTGACTGAGCTACCATTTTCGGTCGTACCGGACGATTGGGCCTAAAACCCGATTTCGGCCCATCCGGGCCCACACGCTCGTGTGGCCCACCTAGCACAAATCTATCCACGTATATAAGTTCCACCTAGTCTAGTTCAACATATACTAAACAATCACACAATTTACTCATATGGGCTCACGGGCCCATTGGCCCACTTCGGCCCATCGAGGCCCAAGCGACCCACCCACAAGAATACTACGATGGCCTCAACTATCGCGGCCGAAGCCCCACACGCGCGCCGCACGCTCATGTAGCTACTAATGCCGTGTGACCCGGCATTTCGGCATTTTGCCGCTTCTACTGTAGAGTAGAGAGAGTTACACACCGATAGGACTTGGGGCTAATCCAAGCTCAGACCACTCTTGTGCCCAAACGCCTCCAAGATGTGTTTACTCTCCTCCTAGGATGCTCCTTATATAGCTAGCTCTTCACCTTCATTCTTTGTGTCTTTCCAATGTGGGATCCTTCACAAGAGAGTTTAAATTCAACTAAAACTCTTGCCATCCAATCCGCAAAATAAATACTCCTTTGCTTCTCACGAGATTCGAACCCAGGCTCCCTTGCAACATAATCCATGCCGCTAACCACTTGGCCACAAGCTCTTCTTGTGTCTTAAACCATGCGCAACTAAATATAAACTACGGCCCAAATTCTAAGATCCAAGTAAAAAGAAACCAAAATGCAAAAGCCAATACTTGAACCTTGGACCTCCTTCCTTCCTTGTGGCGTCACTCCCTTGCCTCTTATGTGGCGTCACTTTGCCACTACACCACACACTCCACTTGTGTCATTTTTCTCCATATTTTATTCTTACGGCCTACTTGCCAACTTCCAGGGTTTTTTTCACCTAAAAACAAAATTTCCCTAAAGCCAATATTTGATCCCGGGACTTCATAGAAGCCCTCTAACCTTCCAAAATCACTTATCCAATAGGTCTAACTAGCATTTAAGCCGATCTCTTATTCTCCAAAAATTTAAACGCTACTACGCCTAAGGCCCATTGGGCTCAATTCTCCTAGGCCCAATTTCGGGATGTTACACACTTTGTCAACTATCAAATGCTTACCTAACGGGTTTGACACTTTTATCAAAAATTCTATTGATAAACCATAAAAGTAACATAGTTTAATCCCACATTTAGTATAATTTTGGATGGTTTATCCCTTGATTTATGTAAAAGGGTGCTCTTAATCCTTTCTTTTCATTTTTATACTCCGGAAAGCACCAAAGGATGGAAAGAACAAGAAACGAGCTTAAAACAGACCAAATTGGGCCAAAGTGGAAATCGACACGGCCTGGGCCTAAGACCACACGGCCGTGCCTCATTAAAAGTCTGAACACGGCCTGGCCACGATTCACACGGGCGTGTGCCATGGTCGTGCCCCTGTTGTGGAGAAGAGCAATTCTACTCAAAAAAGGATACTTATGGGCAAAGAAACCTATTTTAGAAGCCTTTATAAACCCCCTAAGTACAGCCTAGAAGAGGGCGGTCAGCTAGGCCAAGGAGCCGAGCCAGAAAGGTCAGATTTGTGGAAATCACTCGAAGGTAGCCAGTTGATCCATCTCAAGAAGCCGAAATTCTACTCAAAACGACGGATCTCTCCTTCAATTCCTTCAGGGGGTTTTAGAGATTTCATATGTTTTGTTTTATCTTTGCTTCTGAGATGTTTTCTTTTATTGTTATAAACTAAACCCTTCAGATACCTGAAGGGGATGAAATCTAATACAGATCTTGTTATTGTTTTCTGAACTATATGATAAATACTTGATTTGTTCTTAGTTATGTATGCTTAATTCTTGTGTTAATATTTCCGGGATATTGATTCAAGTTGTATGTGCTTAGGTGGTGGAGCAAAAGTCCCTGCTTAATAGAAGATCTAGCATAGTTAAGCGAAGTTGATCGCGCGCCTAGAGATAGGGTGACGAGATTTTGCCAGATTAGGGTGAAACCTAATATGGGAGTCCATAGATCGAGTTAATGTGATTTTAGGGGTTTTAATTAGAAAGAGATTTCAATTAATCAACCTAAGGTTAGACGTTATTCGCCTCGAGAGAGGGTTTAATATAAAATAAGGAATTCTACGGATCAAGTCAAGTGAATAAATCATCTGGTTCAGTGTTAGATAACAAGTGAAGTCTAGGTGGATTCTTCCTAAGGTATCGTCTTAATCAACTGAGTTTTTCTTCAAGTTATTTTCCCCAATTCATTCTTTTTGTCTTTGTGTTTTTAGTTTAGTAATTAGTTAAATTTAGATTATATAAACAACTTCACTTATTTTAGGCTAGATAATAAAAAGAAAGTTAGTATTAGTACTTTTAGTTACTTTGGGTTCGACAATCCAGTCTTGCCTAAGCTATACTATTGTTCGATAGGTGCACTTGCCTCAATCGTTGCCTGTAACACCCCAAACCCGGTCAAAACGCTACGACCGAATTTGGTTTGTCACAGTAAAGAAAACGTTTTTTGGAAAATATGATGTCGTCTCACATTTTAAGAAAAACTCTTAAATTAAGCTAAACCGAGTTAACTTAAGATACTTTCTATACCCATTTTGAAATCTTCATTAAAGAAGTCCTATCTAACTTGTTAATGCTACATGTTCGCTTATTTACCCGATGGTAAGATTTTGGGAAATCCCAAAAGTTTGTTTAAGTTGTGAAAACATTCATTTTATAGTTTCTTTCCTTGTTAATCTTGCGTTAATGTTTATCATAAAATTCAAAGGCATTTGTCAAAGTAAATAAAACCCAAAGCAACATTTAGATGGCCTTATTGCATCACCAAAAATCCAAAATTTAAAAATAAAGTAAAACCAAAAGTTAACTGTTTGAAAAAACCAACTGTTGAGTATGGCCACCTCGAGTCCAACCCCACTCCACAACCGCGATCTATGAATTATCTGCAAAATGTGAATGGAAGGGGTAAGTCACCGAGACTCAGTGTGTAAATCCCTATCCCGAAAATAACAAAACCCTTACACAGTTTCATAAGTAAGTATGTATGTCATGCAACCCAAAATCTAGCCATCCAGAACTCCACATCCTACCCCGTGTGGTACCAAACCACTGGTGACCCAAAGTAACAAATAATAATATATATATACAAATTGGTACCAAACCACTGGTGGTGCCAAACCACTGGTGACCCAAAGTCACAATTAAACATGTGTGGGGCCAACCCACTTTGTGGTACCAAACCACTGGTGACAATCCCTTTTTAATGTAATATGTGGGGCCAACCCACTGTGGTACTAAGCCACTGGGACAAGTCACAAAGATATCATATGTAGTGCCAAACCACTGGTGACCCAAAGTCACGAATAACATATGTGGTACCAAACCACTGGTGGTGCCAAACCACTGGTGACCCAAAGTCACAAATAACATATCTTCCTCCTCCTCTTTTTATAACCATTTCAATGAACATGCTCTTACATACATTATTATCATGCTTTAGCAATTAACAACATATTGTAACATGGCATATACAGATTCAACAGAGGCAAATAACACTAGCCATCAGAATGGACTTACCCAGTGTAACACCCCAAACCCGGTCCAAACACTACAATCGGATCTGGTATGTCACTAAGAAAACTTTTGTCAAACGTGTCGTATTTTCGGAAAAGCCCAAATATAATTTATATAAAACATGCCTTTGTAAATAAAACCCAACTTAAATTACATGTCTTTGTTTAAGTAAAATAAATGTTTCCAATAACAAAAAAAAATAATAATTTAAACCCATGAAAAGGAATAAAACTAGTGGCCCATGGCCTTATTACATCGAAGCTTAAGATCCATTAACCAAAATACAATATAAAGTAATTAGATTGAGTCTATTTGCCAAATCCACATATTCTTCTGCATGGCCACCTTGCGTTCCTCTCCAGTCCGGTCTGAATCACTAGGTATCACCTGAAATCTTAATTAAAAGGGTGAGTCGCGAGACTCAGTGTGCAACCCTCATGCACCACTAGAGTTTGGGCCTTAAGCCCATTAAACAAAATAAATAGTGTAATAATCATAATAAAAATTAATAGCAAATAATATGCAAGGCCCAACCCGTTTGCCTAGGTTTCCATCTGCTACACACCCCCGTACCAACCGTTCACACCATTGGGGATTTCTACAATCGACCCACACCGCTACACACCATGATGGCAGTCATGCTGCCTATCCACATGTGATGGCCGAAGCCCTTATAACATATAATGGCCGAAGCCCATATAACATTTAATGGCCGAAGCCCGTATAACAGTTCACGGCATTAGCCGCTACATATATAACGTATAGCTTCCTCCTTTCATCAACCCAACCCATGCAATCACATACAAGCATTTTACTTATAACATTTAAACAGATTATTTACTATCCTGGGGATCCGCTTTTACCCTCCTTGGGCTTTTATCAATAAACCGAGATTTTGACATTTATCATAACATATAAAATATATGAACATACAATAATAGGTAGATCTAGATGGTGGGGAGGTATTACACACCTGGTTACCGCAAAAATCTACTATCCTTAGCGTAGAGCCTTATTTATCGAATCTCGAAAATCCCTAAAAAAATGTCACCTTCCTACCTTTGGCTTTTCCACCAAATCGGCACAGGAGATTTTTAATGAGACAGATTCGGCTACTAAAAACAGAGAGGGAAAATCTACAGGCCTTAAATAAGTGTTTCGGGTTAGATCTGAATGAAAAGAAAGAGTGAAATCGCATAGAATAAAATCCCGAAACTCACCAGATTACTAAGGAGTATGTGGCTTATGGTGCACCTTCGGGAAATAGAAACCTCCCTTGTAGATTCGGCTATGGAGAAGAGAATATGAACAGAAAGGAATTCGGCTTTTAGAAAAAGAAAAAGAGAAACTGCAGGGAAGGCTTGAAAATTTCGGCAGAGAATGAAAGAAGAATAGTGTAACATCCCAGATTAGGGGTTATGCGTTCATGCCTAATTCATGAGTTAGTAGGTTTTGGCAGTGTTGGAAGTGTATTAAGGGTTTTTAGAATTCTAGGATGGAAGAAGAAAGCTTTGGAAAATTATTGGTTTTTAAGTAAAAAGGGGAGCTAGGTAAACGAGGCTTTAAAAGAAACTCCGTGTGAAGCATGACACAAGGAACCATGTGGTAAAATGGCATGTTTTATGAATTATGAATGTGTTATGTGAATTCTAGAAATAAGGCAATGTATGGAAATGTAAGGAAATGTAAGGAAATGTATGGAAATGTATGGAAATGTAAGGAAATGCCTTGTCTTGCAAATGTAAAGAAATGTAAGAAAATGTCTTGTCTTGGAAATGTAGGGAAATGTGTTGGAAATGTAAGGAAATGTCTTGTCTTGGAAATGTAAGGAAATGTGTTGGAAATGTAAGGAAATGTCTTGTCTTGGAAATGTGAGGAAATGTACTGGAAATGTAAGGAAATGATGTGGAAATGATTCAAAAGAGGAAAGTAAACATTTCTGGAAACTTGGAAATGTAAGGAAATGTCAAGTTTAAAGAGGCAAACGAAAATATTTGGAAACTTGGAAATGAAAGGAAATGTCAAGTTTTAAAGCTTAAAAAGAGGAAATTAAGGCAAGGTGGCCTTAAGAAAATTAGTACGAAGAATTTGGCACACAAACAGGCTTGGAAAAGTGGCCTGGAAATGCCACTTAAGGCCCAGGTAAGTGGCGCCACCTACATGAGCAAGTGGGCCTGAGTTCGAGTCACATGGGAAGCAAATAAAAGAAATTTTATATTTGCTTCCAGAAGATTGAGGTGGACAGCACATGCTTCTAGAAAGGAGGTGTTATCTTTTCATAAACATTCGATTAAAAAGGTGATAAATAAAGGATTTTTAAATTGGATTATTTTGAAGAGATAAATGTTGGATTAAACTCTTTTATTTATGATACTTAAAGGATAAAGTTATCAGATAGAGGAGTGGTGGCCAAGTAAGGGACTTTGAATTATCTTTTATTTTAGGTGATAATTAAAAAGATAAATAAGGGATTATTCTTTAATTTTTAAATAAGGAGATAAGGAGGAAAATAAGGAAGAGTGGTGGCCAAGTAAGGGACTCTAGCCTAGTAATTTCGGCTATAAAAGGAAAAGAGAGGCCAACCTTCATTCTTCCTTTTCTCTTTTGTTCATCTGCCGAAATTCTCTAGCAAAATTCTCTCTTCTCTGTTTTGCCAAACCAAAATACCTTGTGTTCTAGCCGAATCCTCCATCTTTATTCTTCCTTTTCTTTTCTTTCTAATCCCTCCAAAAGCCAAAAGTTGTGAGAGCATCATTTAGCCATAGCCGAATCTCTAAAAGTTGAAGTGAAGGTGCAATCGATTTCTTCAAATAAGGGTAAGATCCAAGTTTGGTTTCCATTCTTTTATATTTTAGACTTATCAAAATTTAGGGACTAATTCCTATTATTGATCTTGGCCGAATCATGGAAGGAAAGTTTCGGGATTTATTAAGTGTCGACTACAAGGAAGGAGAAGTTCTTTCCCCGAAGGTACACCATAGGCCGCGTGTTCCCTAGTTATTCGGTGAATTTCGGGATTTAAGAATCTAAGGTAAGTCATATTTAACATTCGGTTAAGGGTTATTTGTTGTGAATAAATGTTAGAAATTGATCTAACATGTAGTTATAGGGATTTCGACAGAGGGATACAAAGATTTCGAGATTTGAGAATTTCAAGGTAAGTTTAAGAATACTAATCCTACTAGGATTTGGATTTATGGCCGAATGGCTTTTTATTAAAATAGTAAGTGAATAATCAAATGTAGGGATTAAGGATCTAAGCGGTAGATCAGCTTTCGAGATCTCAAGGAATTTGCTAAGTGAATCAGGTGTGTACCCCACACTACTTCATAATACGTTTTATGGCATGTTTAATTAAAATATGTGACATTAAGAATATGAAAGTGGCTAAGGTACCATGTGATGGTACTAAGTACTCAGGTACGTTTCCTACTTCTACTAGGAATATGAAAATGTTATTAGTAACATGAGAATATGATAAGAATGTGAACTCTGGCATATTTATGCATATTATTATATGGGGCATATGGTTGTATATTGAAAGGGGAAGTGAAAAGTGGTGACTTAAGACCACGATGTCGAAAAGTGGTGACTTACGACCACGATGTCTGAAAAGTGGTGACCTAAGACCACGATGAAATCTGAAAAGTGGTTTCCTAAGACCACAGATCACGGAGCCTTAAGCCCGCAAATTGGTGTGTAGCGGAAGGAGGGGTCGATTTAGTAGTCCCCACGGTGTGTTTGGCAGTACGGGGGTGTGTAGCGGATGGACAATTAGGTTTGGGTTTGGGAATGCATCATAACTTGTATTTTATGTTTTGAATGTGTAACTATTGTATGCCTGATTCTATTATGATTTAGTGTCGTGTACACATTGAGTCTGTTTGACTCACCCCGTTGAGGAATATTTTTCAGGTGATGAGCAGTAATGGACCGGGTCGGCAGGAGCTAAAGGTGCCCATGCTCAGCCTGAAGTTTTACTCAATATGGACATTTTATTTTATTTAAGTACTTTAGAACTTTTATTTTGGGAATTATTTGATGTAATAAGGCCATAAGGCCATGATTGAATTTCTTTTTTTCTTTTTACTTTTATTTATTTTGTTTACAAATTATTATTTAGGGATCAAGTAAATTTATTTTTAAAATAAACTCCAAGTGTTTTGTCACCTTAATTAAAAAGGAATTTTTAATATAAGATTAACTCATTTTCAACCCAAGCCCAACCCAAAAAACTAATTTTCTTTCAAAACGCACAAAATTTTTCCAAAGTAATAAAAGAATTTTTAACCGGTTTACTTGAGGAACATATCAGATCTGGCCAAGGCTCGTGGGCCGGGTCTGGGGTGTTTCAAATAGGGTTTCAAAATACCGAAATTGAAGAATACTACTCCCTATTTATAGAGAAATTTTGGCATATCATCCACACACAGAGTTGGAATTTCGGCAAACTCTTCCCTTCTCTTGATAGCCTTTATCTCACCTGATAACCCAATCTTTATCTCCTCAAAAAAATAGCCCTCATCTTTCTCTTCATTATCTTCCTATTTATCAAGAAAATAAAAGAATTAAAATCCCTATTCTGTAGCTAGTGTGCCGTCCACTCCTAGGGCTTGTAAGTGCCAAATTTTTTTATCTTAAAATTTGGGCTCTAAGTGGCCGTACTAGGCCCAAACTCCTCCTCGCTTATGACGCCACCTTATGCCCACTTAAAGCTCCTTAAATCTTTGAGCCACAAGCCCAGCTTGTCACTTAATTAACTATCTTCTTAAATTATAAGCTAACACCATCTATTAGCCACCTAACCCAAATATTTAAAACCCAATATATCACTTTAAAATACCCAGAGCACTAATTTAAACCCTAATCCACATATTTAATCAAAAAGTTAGCCTGATCCTTAGAATCACAATTTAACATATTAAACCATCACATTAATACGCAGGCCCACGTTTAGGATGTTACAATTCTACCCCCTTAAAATAAATTTTGGCCTCAATATTTACCTAATCAGAAAAGATGATGATATTGCTGTCGCATAACCTCCTCCGGTTCCCACGTCGCCTCTTCTGCGCTGTGGTTTCTCCAGAAGACTTTGACCAAAGGAACGGTCTTCCTTCTCAACACCTTTACGTCTCAATCCAAAATTCGTATGGGTTCCTCCTCAAAAGATAAATCTGGCCTTACTTCAATTTCTTCCACTGGCACTATGTGCGATGGATCAGATCATCATGGAACACATCATGTATCTGCTCCAACTCTGAAGGCAACTCCAAACGATAAGCCACTGGGCCCACACGTTCTAACACCCTATAAGGCCCAATAAACCGGGGACTTAGCTTACCCTTTCATCCAAACCTCATTACTTTCTTCCACGAAGATACCTTCAAAAAGACTTGGTCTCCTACTGCGAATTCCACCTCCTTCCGCTTTAGATCTGCATAAGATTTCTGCCGATCAGACGCTTCCTTCAATCGAGTCCGTATTAACTTAACTTTTTCCTCCGTTTCTGAAACTAGTTTAGGACCCAATACCTGACGTTCACCCAACTCCGTCCAACAAGTTGGAGTACAACATCTCCTTCCATATAAGGCTTCATACGGCGCCATTTGAATACTAGCTTGATAGCTATTATTGTATGCGAATTCTGCCAAGGGTAAATGCTCCTCCCAACTGCCTCTAAAATCGATGATGCAATCCCTTAGCATATCCTCCAATATCTGAATTACCCTCTCAGACTGACCATCAGTCTGTGGGTGAAAAGCTGTACTGAAGTCTAACCTTGTTCCCATTGCTTGCTGAAGAGCCTTCCAAAATCGTGAAGTGAACCTAGGGTCCCTATTCGATATGATCGACACCGGTACACCATGTAATCTTACAACCTCAGCCACGTATAACTTAGCCAACTTTTGCAAAGAGTAGTCGACCCGAACCGGTATGAAGTGAGCAGACTTCGTTAGCCGATCCACAATTACCCAAATTGCATCTTTCTTGGTGGATGTAAGGGGTAACCCACTAACAAAATCCATTGTGATTCTCTCCCATTTCAATTGTGAAATCTTTATCGGCTGCAACAATCCTGAAGGCAGCTGGTGTTTCGTCTTCACCTGCTGACACGTCAAACATTTACCTACGAATTTCGTCACTTCTCGCTTCAGTCCTGGCTACCAGAATTGCTCTCGCAAATTCTGATACATCATAACTCCTCCAGGATGCATGGCATAGGTGCTACTATACGATTCCCGAAGAATCATCTGCCTTAGCTCATTATCTTTTGGCATACAAACCTTTCCACGAAAACACAAAACTCCATAATTGTTTAGGCTATAGTCCTCTACTTTACCCTCCTGCACTTGTCGGATTCGAGTGCTTAAGACATCATCCAAAAGTTGCTTCTCCTTTATTAGACTTGTCCACATAGGCCTTACTGATAGTTCAGCTACCAAGCTACCATCCTCATACAAACTAAGATGAGCAAACATCGCCTTTAGGTCTACTATCACCTTTCTACTCAACGCATCCGCCACCACATTCGCCTTGCCGGGATGGTATTCAATCGAGCAATCATAGTCCTTCAAGAGCTCGATCCACCTACGTTGTCGTAAATTTAACTCCTTCTGAGTAAGGAGATACTTCAAACTTTTATGCTCGGTGTAAATTACCGACTTTTCCCCGTACAGGTAGTGTCTCCAAATCTTTAGAGCAAACACTACTACCGCCAATTCCAAGTCATGCGTAGGGTAGTTCAACTCATGCGGCCTCAACTGGCATGATGCATACGCCACAACTTTTCCATCCTGTATCAACACACACCCTAAACCTACGTGTGACGCATCACAGTAGACGATAAATTTTTTTCCTGCCTCTGGCTGAATTAACACCGGCGCTTCCGTCAAAATTCTCTTCAGCTTCTCAAAGCTCTCCTGTTGTTTGTCAGTCCACACAAAAGATACTCCCTTCCTCAACAACTTAGTTAAAGGTGCTGCTATGGAAGAGAAACCCTCAATGAACCTTCGATAATATCCTGCTAATCCTAAAAAACTTTGAATTTTTGCCACAGACTTCGACGGTTTCCAATTTAACACAGCTTCTATTTTCTGAGAGTCTACCCTAATTCCCTCTGCGGAAACTACATGCCCTAGAAAAGTCACCTCCTTCAACCAGAACTCACACTTACTGAACTTTGCGTACAGCTGCTTTTCCCTCAGAATTTGCAACACCACTCAAAGTTGTGCGTCATGTTCCTCCTCAGACTTGGAATAAACCAATATATCGTCGATAAATACTACGACAAACTGATCAAGGTATGGCTGAAATACCCTGTTCATCATATCCATAAATATTGCTAGCGCGTTCGTCAAACCGAATAGCATTACCAAAAACTCATAATGACTGTAGCATGTTCGAAATGCCGTCTTATGAATGTCTCCTTCCTTCACCTTTAGCTGATGATATCCTGACCTTAGATCAATCTTAGAAAAGACCGAAGCTCCTTTGAGCTGGTCGAACAAATCGTCGATTCTCGGTAATGGGTACTTATTCTTAATCATCAACTTATTCAGTTGACGATAGTCCACACACATACGCATGGATCCGTCCTTCTTTTTCACGAATAGGACCGGTGCTCCCCATGGAGACAAACTCAGCCGAATAAACCCACGATCCAACAGTTCCTGAATCTGAGCTTTGAGCTCCACCAGTTCCTTCGGCGCCATTCAATAAGGAGCAATTGATGCCGGAGCTGTACCCGGGAGTAGGTCTATACCAAACTCCACTTCGCGATCCAGGGGTAATCCTGGCAACTCCTCCGGAAAGACATCTGCGAAATCCTTGACTATTCAAACCTCATTGACAGTCGCCTCTTTAGCATCCAAAGCACTAATAAAATCTAAAAAGGCGTTACCTCCCTTCCGAATCATCTTAACAGCTTTCAATACCAATACTACATTGGACAAATAATTCTTCTTTCTCCTAACACAACCACCTCCCCGCCTTCCGGGGTACTTAACACCATGCGCTTAATCCCACAATCCAACTTAGCACGATGCTTTGACAACCAATCCATTCCTAGGATAAGATCGAACTCTCCAAATGGCAATTCCATTAAGTCTGCCAGAAATATTACCCTTTGAGTCTCTAAAGGTACATCCTTAAACAGCTTGTCCACTACCCTAGATTGTCCTAAGGGACTAACTACTGTCATCTTCCTAGTAGTTGTTTCAGGATCTATACTTAAGGTCTCAGATATCGAACATGCAATATAAGAATGGGTTGACCCAATATCAATCAAAGCAAGAAAAGGGCTGTCAGCTATAAGAACCGTACCGGTTATGACATTCGGTGCGTCACCATCCTCCTGTCGATGAACTGCATAAACTAGACCCGGCTGCCTTGCCTCTACATTACCTGCACCTCTGCCAGGTGCTCCACGACCTCGACCAGCCCCATTTCCTCCTCTACCTACACCACGACCCCTTGGTCCAGGCTGACCACCTCTCTTCACTTGATCAAGACTCGGCTCACCGGTCGTCCCCGATCCATCCGGGGGGCGCTTCTAATCGATGTTCGTGGATCCACACTTAAAGCACCCACCTGTCTTCACTCTGCATTCCCCATGATGCGTCTTACCACATGTAGAACATGCCTATTTCTGACTCGTAGGAGCACGAACTGGCCCATCAGTCCTAGGCCTCTTCTGAAAATTCTCGGATGCTCTTGATGGGCCAAAATTCCTCTTACTCTTACCCCAATCCTTATCCCTTTCTTATTTCTCCACCTGTTTCACTTCCTCAGCTATTTTAACCTTATCTACCAAAACAACAAAGATTATCTCTTGCTGTAGTGCTATCAGAACCCCTAACTCACTCTGCAGCCCATCCTTAAACCGAACACAACATTCATACTCCGTCACTACCATTCCTCGAGCATAACGGCTCAAGCGCAGAAACTCCGCCTCATATTCAGCCACAGACCTACTTACCTGTACCAAGTTCAAGAATGCCTTCCTTTGGGCATCTATATAGCTGGCCCCGACATACTTCCCCTGAAATGACTCTTTAAAGAAGTCCCAGTCAATTCGGTCTACGACAATACCTTCTTTCACAGTGAGCCACCACTGGTAGGCCTCATCTCGAAGGAGAGACACGACCCCTTTCAACTTTTCCCCTACCGTGAAGTCTAAGTCATCCATTATGCGCTCAGTCGCTTCCATCCAGTACTCAATTGTGTTAGGAGCTACCCCAGAAACTCCCCTAAACACTTTCGCTCCATTGGCCTTAAGCCGTTCTGGCACAGATTTCCGGGCTCCTGTGCCCATGCCTACTCCAGCAACCCTCTCTAAAACCCTCAACATTGCCTGAGATACAGCATCATCTCCGGGCGCCTCATCCCAAAATTCTCCTTCTACAGCCGGCAATTCTGGCATCTCATTTCCCGACCCACGGCCAGACCCTACTGGCTCTGATGCGGTCATTCTACCCCTACCGTGTCCACGCGACGGATGTCCTCGACCCTTTGAACTCATTCCTCCGATTGGTGTTTATCTGATTAAGAGTTTTATAGATTATTAGTTCTTTCCACTGATTTATCGCGAACAGTCTTATGAGTAGTAGTTTTTAAGAAGTAGTTCTTTCGAATTCATACACACCATACAGTCTCAAGTTCATTCAATCATCAACATTCATGAACTCACGTTCATTACAGAAAAGTGTTGTTGTTGTTGTTGTCGTTTTCATTACCCAGGGGTATTTTCGTAATTTTGTCCTACAAGGGTATTTTCGTAATTTTTCAAAATAAGGTCCTTGGTGATTTTGTGAAGTAAGGGTATTTTGGTAATTTTACAGTCCCGGGGGTATTTCAAAAATTTTGAAAATTCGGGGTACTTTAGAAATTTTGGAAATTCGGGGGTACTTCAGAAATTTTGGAAATCCGGGGGTACTTCGGTGATTTCAAAAACCTGGGGGTATTTCAGAGATTTTTGAAATCTAGGGGTATTTCGGTAATTTTGGAAATCCAGGGGTATTTCGGAGATTTTTGAAATTTGGGGGTATTTCAATAATTTTAGAAATCTAGGGGTATTTCAGTAATTTTACAAATCAAGGTCATTTTGGTCATTTCGCAAAACAAGGGTAATTTGGTAATTTTACAAGTCAGGGTTATTTTGGTCATTTCGCAAAACAAGGGTAATTTGGTAATTTTACAAGTCAGGGTTATTTTGGTCATTTCAGAAAACAAGGGTAATTTGGTAATTTTTCAAACTTTGATGGGGTTTGTTGTTTTTTTTTTCATAAAACAAAGGTATTTTTTGAAAATTTTACAAAACTTGGGAATTTTTTTATTTTTTTATTAAAAAGATGGCTGATCCCTTTCGGGCTTTAATCATAGGGTTTAGCCCATCAACCAGTCCTCGTAACTAGGGTGAATAGTCACTACGCACCAGGTAGGATTCTAGTGAAGAGGAGGTGAGTCGCTAGGACTGCTTAAATACCAAGCTCTCCCCGATCCACTCCTGAACATGCGTCGCCTATTGCCACACCCTAACTCGACTAAGGTGAACAGTCACTACGCACCAGGTAGGATTCCAGCGAAGAGGAGGTGAGTCACTAGGACTACTTAAATACCAGGCTCTTCTGGATCCTTCCTAGACATGCGTATGACGGTTACCACACCCTAGCCTTGCAGCTCGTTAACGGGTTTGTTCAGTGAAATTAAGCTTTATGAATTTTTCAGAAGTAGTTTGTACTAAGCCTAAAGTTCATCAAGTTCTAATTCTAACTTAGTCTACGTCCCACTAGGCCCACTAAGCCCACATATATAAAGATCACACAATGGTTCGGAGTACTTACCTGGCGGACTTGGGCCGGAGACGCAGGTGCTATGCTGAGCTAACAAACCTGTTATCCTTTAAAAACATATATGTTTCAAAAGCCCATTTTTAGAAAACATTTTGAACCCAAAAACCCCAGAGCTGAGTTCTGAACCGGGCTCTGATACCAATTTGTAACACCCCAAACTCAGCCGAAACACTACAACTGGATCTGGTATGTCACTAAGAAATATTTTGTCAAACGTGTCGTATTTTCGGAAAAGCCCAAATATAATTTATATAAAACATGCCTTTGTAAATAAAACCCAACTTAAATTGCATGTCTTTGTTTAAGTAAAATAAATGTTTCCAATAACAAAAAAAAAAAAAAAATTAAACCCATGAAAAGGAATAAAACTAGTGGCCCATTGCCTTATTACATCGAAGCTTAAGATCCATTAATCAAAATACAATATAAAGTAATTAGATTGAGTCTTTTTGCCAAATCCACATATTCTTCTGCATGGCCACTTTGCGGTCCTCTCCAGCCCGGTCCGAATTACTAGGTATCACCTGAAATGTTAATTAAAAGGGTGAGTCGCGAGACTCAGTGTGCAACCCTCATGCACCACTAGAGTTTGGGCCTTAAGCCCATTAAACAAAATAAACAGTGTAATAATCATAATAAAAATTAATAGCAAATAATATGCAAGGCCCAACCCGTTTGCCTAGGTTTCCATCCGCTACACACCCCCGTACCAACCGTTCACACCATTGGGGATTTCTTCAATCGACCAACACCGCTACACACCATGATGGCAGTCATGCTGCTCATCCACATGTCATGGCCGAAGCCCTTATAACATATAATGGCCGAAGCCAGTATAACATTTAATGGCCGAAGTGTAACACCCCCTACCTGTATTCGTTGTCAGAATAAGGTACGATGCATTACCAGAGTTTACAAATTTTTTTTTTGAAACCGAAACCATTCTAATTCAACATATTTTCAAAATAAAATTCATGCATATTTATAAAATAACTTCAACACATAAGCCATATCAGTGGCTAACCTTATATTCATTTCATATTAACATTTATTTTATTAGCTTATACATGCCATTCATTTCCAAACTAAAGTTTCTTTAAATACCAAAATCTTTGGGGTTGATAGTGTGATGAGTCTCCCACCGATCCGACCTCCGAGCTCTTAACACTACAAAACAAGGGAAAGGAAATGCAGAGTAAGCACTTTGTGCTTAGTAAGCCCATGTAACAAGAATTATACTTACCTAATATTTTCAATACAATGTAATAAGCATTCATATATCCATTCAATGCATTAATACCCTAACATGCACAAGCTCAACATTCAAGTTAGTTCATTAATTTCCATATATCAATAATATACACACCATGATTGATGAGCTCATCAATACTATGATTTTCATTTCCTTGTTATTTTTCCATATTTATCCCGTTGAATTACTTGAAATTTCGATGGATTTTCGAGGTACACTTTAGTGTACAAATCCGGTCCGTCAATTCATATTCATGTGCGCACATTTTCATTTTAGAGAGCACACTCCATGAACCTCATCTTTACAAATGGAATTACTATCCAGCTAAATCCTCAGTAATATAAACTCATAGAGTATTGTCGGGATTACTATCCCAAAGCTAAATCCTCGCAATGACAATTACTCTAATGAGCTTGGATCTGAATTACAGTCCAAAGCAAATTGCACCCTAATTGATTACCGTCCAAGCTAAATCCATTTTCCACATATTCTTCGGGAGGGCTATATCAAGATAGGATCACCCGTCCAAGCTAAATCCTTTTTACCACAATTCCTTTTCGAGAGATCCATCGAATTTTCCTTTCATTCAACCGGATTTCTTCTTTCTTTCTTTCTTTTTTTTTAATCAAATATACCAATGTATCATCAATTTTCATACAATGAAAATTCAAATCATATTCACATCAATACCATACATTTTAAGCATTTAAGAATATAATTCAAGTTACATGAACTTACCCCGATACTAGTTCGTTTATAAAATCTACTAATCCGGACTTTTTCCTTTCCTCGATCTAGCTTTGTATTTGAGTTTTCCTGATCAAATTAAACTCCAAGCTTTAAAAACTATATTATCCTTTTTTTTTTTTTTCTCTTCTTTCTTTCTCCCTTCACGTTTGCTCTCTGCTTTCTTCCTTTGTTTTTTTATCCCTTTTGTTTCTTTTCTCCTTTCTTTATATATATATAATAATATAATAATATAATAATATAATAATAAACTAAAAATCTCGATTTTTCTCCAATTAACCATCTCAATCTAGACAAAATGGCTTAATTGCCATTTTGGTCCTTTATACTTTCTTTTAATCTATAATTAAACTTTTACTTTCATTTCAATTTAGTCCTTTTCATTTAATTACCTACCCAAACGTTAAAATTTTCTAACGAAAGTTTAATACCACATTACTAACATTTTATAAATATTTATAAAAATATTTCCTATCATATAAAGACTCATGCAAACATATTGAAATAAATTTCTATTTAAATCGAATTTATGGTTGCGAAACCATTATTCGATAATCTTGAATTTAGGCCATTACAACTCTCCCCCCTTTTAAGGATTTTCGTCCTCGAAAATCTTACCAGTAAAGAGGTTTGGATATTGTTTCCTTATTGCCTCCTCCGGTTCCCATGTCACTTCCTCGATCCCGTGTTTTTGCCACAATACCTTCACCAAATTTATTTTTTTATTTCTAAGCTCCTTTGTTTCCCGTGCAATATCTTGATCGGTTCTTCACCAGTAACTCATATCCGGTTGAATCTCCATACATCCGGAGAAATAACATGTGAAGGATCCGACCGATATCGTCGTAGCATAGACACATGAAAAACATTATGGATTCTATCAAGTTCGTGGTAATGCCAACCGATAAGCGACCGGTCCAATTCTTTCTATGATCTCATATGGCCCGATAAATCTTGGACTCAATTTACCTTTTCGATCAACCAGGAGAACTTTCTTCCAAGGAGACACTTTCAAATACCTTGTCACCGACTGAAATTCAATCTCTTTTCGTTAAGATCGGCATATGATTTTTGCGATCGGAAGTCGCTTTTAAACTATCCCAAATAACCTTCACTTTTTCTTCTGTTTCCCAGATTAAATCAACCCCATGTATCTTCTTTTCATCGAGCTCATCCCATACAATGGTGTTCTACATTTTCTACCATACAAAGCTTCATATGGAGCCATTTTAATATTGACCGATAATCATTATTGTAAGCAAATTCAATCAAAGGTAGATACCTCTCCCAATTACCTTTAAACTCTAGTGTACAACATCGAGCATATCTTCCAATACTTGAATTACACGCTCAGATTGGCCATCCATGCGAGGATGAAATGCGATCAAATACAACCGAGTACCCAAAGCTTCTTGCAATTTATCCCGAAAACGAGGCGTAAATCGTGGATCTCTATCTCGATATAATGGAGATAGGCACTCCATGTAACCCGACAATCTCGGATATGTACAATTCAAATTGATTTATCTAAAGAATAATCCATACGCATCGGAATAAAGTGTGCTGACTTTGTCAATCGGTCAACAATCACCCAAATAGCATTTTTTTCCTCGGAGACAACGGTAACCCCGATACAAAATCCATAGTGATTCTTTACCATTTCTATTCCGGTATTGTAATTGGTGAAGTAACCCAAGGTACTGATGTTCTCGCTTTAACTGTTGACATATCAAACATCTTGATACAAACTCGTAAATATCACGTTTCATACACGCCACCAAAGACATTTTTTTCAAATCATTATACATTTTATTACTTCCCGGATGTACAGACATAGTACCACTGTGAGCCTCGTGTAAAATCTTCTGTATGAGTTCTGAATTCTTAGGTACACATACCCTACCTCTGAATAATAAACAATCATCAACCCCAACTTGAAATTCAGAATCAGTATCTGACTCACATTGTGCCCGTTTAACCTGTAACTTCTCATCATTCTTCTGAGCTTCACATATTTGCTGTAGAAATGTCGGTTTAGCTCTCAATTCAGCTATGATTGAACCATCATCAGTCAGTGACAATCGGGTATTCATAACTCGTAAAGCAAATAGAGATTTTGGACTCAAAGCATCAGCCACAACATTAGCCTTACCCAGATGATAATGAATAATCAAATCATAGTCCTTTATCGATTCAAGCCACTGCACTTTGTCTCAAATACAAATCTTTACGTGTCATCAAATATTTCAAGCTTTAATGATCAGTATAAATATGACATTTCTCATCGTACAAATAATGCCACCATATCTTCAATGCAAAAACAATAGCAGCTAACTCAAGATCATGTACCGGATAATTTCTTTCATGTGGTTTAAGTTGTCTTGAAGCATAGGCTATTACTTTACCTTCTTGCATCAAGACACAACCTAAACCATTTAATGAGGCATCACTCAGTAAATAACAAATTCCTTACCCTGTTCAGCCGCACTAATACCGGGTGCTTTCGTTAATAGATCTTTTAATCGGTTGAAACTCTGTGACATTCATCATCCACTCGAACTTTACATCTTTACGCAATAATCGAGTCATCTGAGAAGCTATCATAGAGAATCCTTCTACAAATCTCCGATAATAACCACTAAACCCAAGAAACTTCTAACTTCGAATCTGATCTTGGTGGACTCCAATTGACAATAGTTGAGATTTTACTTGGATCTACCACGATGCCTTTAGCGGATACAATATGTCTAAGAAAACCCACTTCTCGAAGCCAAAATTCACATTTATCGAATTTAGCATATAATCTGCTTTCTCTCGTAACTTGCAACACAATTCTCAAATGTTCTCAGATGTTCTTTTTCTCTTCTCGAGAATAAACCAAAATATCATCAATGAATACTACCACAAATCTGTCTAAGTACGGTCTGAATATTCGATTCATTAGATCCATAAATACTGCAAGTGCATTAGTCAACCCAAACGGCATAACCAGAAACTCATAATGCCCGTACCTGGTTCTGAAAGCTGTTTTTGGCACATCCGACTCCTTTACTCAGAATCGATAGTAGCCCGATTAGAGATCAATCTTTGAAAATATAGTAGCACCTTTCAACCGATCAAACAAATCATCAATCCGGAGCAACGGATACTTATTCTTTATAGTTACCTTATTGAGTTGTCGATAGTCAATACACAATCTCAAAGACCCATCTTTCTTTTTCACAAATAGAACCGGAGCACCCCAAGGTGAATGACTCGGTCGGACAAAACCTCTATCAACAAGTTCCTCAGAATCGTGTCTTTAATTCCTTTAATTACAGCAGGAGCCATTCGATGCGGAGCTATGGAAATCGGAGTAGTTCCCAGAATCAAATCTATAGAAAATTCCACTTCTCTTTCTGGTGGCAACCCTGGTAACTCTTCTAGAAACACATTAGAAAATTCGCATATCACTGGCACTGCTTGAATCTTCGACTCAGATACCTTGGTATCTAATACATAAGCAAGAAAAGCATCATACCCCTTTTTGACATACTTCTGAGCAATAATAACTGAAATCACATCAGATAGTCCCTCTGTCTGATCGAATTTAACCCGAAGTAATTCACCATTCTGACACTTCAACACAATATATTTCACATTTCTGATTTACTCTTCGCATCATCTTTGAGTTAACCAATCCATGCCCAATATCACATCAAACTCATCAAATGGCAGTAACATCAAATCAGCTAGGAAACAATAACCTCTTACCATCAGTGGACAATTTTTACAAATTTTATCCACCAAAATAGATTGGCCAAAGGAGTTCGAGACTTTAACAGCAAATTCAGTAGGTTCAACAGATAAATCTTTTACGCATGCAAGTTTTACACATATATATGAATGCATAGAACCGGATCAATCAATGCAGATAATATCGGTCTCAAGTAAAGAAAATGTACCGATAATAACATCGGGTCTTTGAGGCATCTTTTCTCGTGCACGCATGACATATGTCCTAGGAGGTGCTCGTGTCTCGTGCCTACTTGCGGTATCTTTTGTAGCTCCTCGGCTACCACTAACATTCTTGGATGGTCGAGATGGTCTTCCCCTCAAAGATGGATTACTTGGCTTCGATATATATTCACTTCTTTTTCACTTCTTTCGGACAATCTCGAGGAAATGGTCAAAAGAACCACATCGGTAACAAGCCCCACTCTTAAATCGACATTCACCAAAATGAGCTTTATTACAATATCGGCATCTCGGCTTAGGGGTACCAACACTTGCCAACACTCACATCGATGGAGTGGAAGGTCTTGAATTAGTCTTGTTTGTGAACCTCGCACTCTATCCGAATACCCGAGTGGTTGAGGTAGAACGATCCTGGTACTTCTTCAATTTCTTTGGAGCGGAAACCGAGATTTTCCCATTGGTCTTTTACTAAAAATTCGAGCTTCCTCTCACTGTTTCTTTTCTTTGCTCCATTCTTACGCTTTATAAGCTCGTTACGCTAGTGTAGCAAACTCTCGAATTTCAAGAATTCCAACAAGTAGCTTAATTTCTTCATTCAACCCTTCTTCAAATCGTTTGCACATTTCACTTCCGATCATACCCATTCTCGAGCATATTTACTCAACCGAACAAATTCTCTTTCATACTCGAATCTTGATCTATTGCCTGTTTCACTCAAGAAATTCTTTTCTTTTACGGTCAAGAAATCTCTGACTGATATATTTCTTTTTGAACTCGGTCTGGAAGAATTCCCATGTAATTTCTTCTTTCGGAACAACTAAAGCTTTAGTATTCCACCAATGGTAAGCTGTGTCTTTTAGCGATTGAAACGGCACATTCAAACATTCTTCCTCAAGCGTGCAAGATAATTCCTCTAAAACCCGAGTAGTATTCCCAACCAAAATTCAGCCCGCTCGGGATCATCATCAATCTATTTTGCTCGAAATTCTTTGGCCCCATATTTTCGATTTTATCAACAGGAGCTTTTCCTTTTCTCGACAGATTCGATGACTGCACCTGTGGAATCTCGGGAACCAGTGGAGGAACAGGAGGGGAGCTTGAGTTTGCTGCACTTTGTAGGGTTAGTTCTTATATATTGGGTAAACCATTCATTCATCATTTGAAAGAAGGCTATTTTTGCCTCCTCCCTTGACCTCTATACCGGGCCTTCTATCGCTAGTTTCTTCTCTTTGTATTGAAGCGAGCATGACTCCCACTTCCTCAGTTGAGCTCGGTCGATGACATTACTATAAGGAAACACAATTTAAATGGTCGGAGATATCACACTATCAAAAATAATTTAAATGGCATGTATAGCTAATCCAGTATTCGCTATATCGGTCCTAGAACCTAGCTAAACCGTAGCTCGATACCAACAAATGTAACACCCCTACCGTATTCGTTGTCGAATAAGGTACGAGGCATTACCAGAGTTTACAAATTTTTTTTTTTTGAAACCAAACCATTCTAATTCAACATATTTTCAAAATAAAATTCATGCATATTTATAAAATAACTTCAACACATAAGCCATATCGATGGCTAACCTTATATTCATTTCATATTAACATTTATTTTATTAGCTTATACATGCCATTCATTTCCAAACTAAAGTTTCTTTAAATACCAAATATCTGGGGTTGATAGTGTGATGAGTCTCCCACCGATCCGACCTCCGAGCTCTTAACACTACAAAACAAGGGAAAGGAAAACAGAGTAAGCACTTTGTGCTTAGTAAGCCCATGTAATAAGAATTATACTTACCTAATATTTTCAATACAATGTAATAAGCATTCATATATCCATTCAATGCATTAATACCTAACATGCAGCTCAACATTCAAGTTAGTTCATTAATTTCCATATATCAATAATATACACACCATGATTGATGAGCTCATCAATACTATGATTTTCATTTCCTTGTTATTTTTCCATATTTTTCCCGTTGAATTACTTGAAATTTCGATGGATTTTCAGGGGTACACTTTAGTGTACAAATCCGGGTCCGTCAATTCATATTCATGTGCGCACATTTTCATTTTAGAGAGCACACTCATGCGAACCTCATCTTTACAATGGGATTACCATCCCAGCTAAATCCTCAGAATATAAACTCATAGAGTATTGTCGGGATTACGAGTCCAAAGCTAAATCCTACATGCAACGACAATTACTCTAATGAGCTTGGATCTGAATTACAGTCGAGCTAAATTGCACTTAATTCGGATTACCCGTCCGGGCTAAATCCATTTTCACATATTCTTCGGGAGGGCTATATCAAGATAGGATCACCCGTCCGGGCTAAATCCTTTTTTACCATCAATTCCTTTTCAGAGATCCATCGAATTTTCCTTTCATTCAACCGGGATTTCTTCTTTCTTTCTTTCTTTCTTTTTTTTAATCAAATATACCAATGTATCATCAATTTTCATACAATGAAAATTCAAATCATATTCACATCAATACCATACATTTTAAGCATTTAAGAATATAATTCAAGTTACATGAACTTACCCCGATACTAGTTCGTTTATAAAATCTACTAATCCGGGACTTTTTCCTTTCCTCGATCTAGCTTTGTATTTGAGTTTTTCGGATCAAATTAAACTCCAAGCTTTAAAAACTATATTATCCTTTTTTTTCTTTCTTTTCTCTTCTTCTTTCTCCCTTCACGTTTGCTCTCTGTTTCTTCCTTTGTTTTTTTATCCCTTTTGTTTCTTTTCTCCTTTCTTTATATATATATAATAATATAATAATATAATAATATAATAATAAACTAAAAATCTCAGATTTTTCTTCAATTAACCATTCAATCTAGACAAAATGGCTTAATTGCCATTTTGGTCCTTTATACTTTCTTTTAATCTATAATTAAACTTTTACTTTCATTTCAAATTAGTCCTTTTCATTTAATTACCTACCCAAACGTTAAAATTTTCTAACGAAAGTTTAATACCACATTACTAACATTTTATAAATATTTATAAAAATATTTCCTATCATATAAAGACTCATGCAAACATATTGAAATAAATTTCTATTTAAATCGGATTTATGGTTGCGAAACCATTATTCCGATAATCTTGAATTTAGGCCATTACACGAAGCCCGTATAACAGTTCACGGCATTAGCTGCTACACATATAACGTATAACTTCCTCCTTTCATCAACCCAACCCATGCAATCACATACAAGTATTTTACTTATAACATTTAAACGGATTATTTACTAACCTGGGGATCCGCTTTTACCCTCATTGGGCTTTCATCAATAAACCGAGATTTTGACATTTAGCATAACATATAAAACATATGAACATACAATAATAGGTAGATCTAGATGGTGAGGAGGTATTACACACCTGGTTACCGCGAAAATCTACTATCCTTAACGTAGAGCCTTATTTATCGAATCCCGAAAATCCCTAAGAAAACGTCACCTTCCTACCTTTGGCTTTTCCACCAAATCAGCATAGGAGATTTTTAATGAGACAGATTCAGCTACTAAAAACAAAGAGGGAAAATCGACAGGCCTTAAATAAGTGTTTCGGGTTAGATCTGAATGAAAAGAAAGAGTGAAATCGCATAGAATAAAATCCCGAAACTCACCAGATTACTAAGGAGTATGTGGCTTATGGTGCACCTTTGGGAAACAGAAACCTCCCTTGTAGATTCGGCTATGGAGAAGAGAATATGAACAGAAAGGAATTCGGCTTTTAGAAAAAGAAAAAGAGAAACTGTAGGGAAGGCTTGGAAATTTCGGCAGAGAATGAAAGAAGAATAGGGTTTCAAAATACCGAAATTGAAGAATACTACTCCCTATTTATAGAGAAATTTCGGCATATCAGCCACACATAGAGTTGGAATTTCGGCCAACTCTTCCCTTCTCCTGATAGCCTTTATCTCACCTGATAACCCAATCCTTATCTCCTCAAAAAAATAGCCCTCATCTTTCTCTTCATTATCTTCCTATTTATCAAGAAAATAAAAGAATTAAAATCCCCATTTTGTAGCTAGTGTTCCGTCCACTCCTAGGGCTTGTAAGTGCCAAATTTTTTTATCTTAAAATTTGGGCTCTAAGTGGCCTTACTAGGCCCAAACTCCTCCCCCCTTATGACGCCACCTTATGCCCACTTAAAGCTCCTTAAATCTTTGGGCCACAAGCCCAGTTTGTCACTTAATTAACTATCTTCTTAAATTATAAGCTAACACCATGTATTAGCCACCTAACCCAAATTTTTAAAGCCCAATATATCACTTTAAAATACCTAGAGCACTAATTTAAACCCTAATCCACATATTTAATCAAAAAGTCAGCCCGATCCTTAGAATCTCAATTTAACATATTAAACTATCACATTAATGCGCAGGCCCACGTTTAGGATGTTACACCGAGAGTCCTCACTTTTACCCACAAGGGTATCATATAGATTTCCACAATTATTCCGGCTTTTAACGATACTCAAGTTATTAACATACTAACACATGGAATATGAAATGTGTAAGAGATACACACCTGATTACCCGCAAGACTACACTTTCTACGTCGATACTGTCGTTAATCGACACTACCGCGATCTGTCTACTCTCCTGCTTGGATGCCGGTCTACACCCAGGTGGCCAATCGCGAACTGCCGAGACAGCCCTCTTCTTGAACTTAGGGGCTGGGGTCTCATATCTAACCCCACCTAACGCTTGATTAGCCTTTGAATCCATAACACACCTTATCACTAAATCGGGTTAAAGCAACGAAATAACAACCATTGGAGATATAGAACACGAATGGATAGATCCCTTACCTAAGTCGACAAATCCCGAAGATTCAGTGTCTTAGACCAAAGCACTACTTGAATACTCAGTCAGCTAACGCTAAGCCTTCCTTAACACCCTCCAATCGGCCGAGATCTATAAGTTTAGTTATTGCCTTCGGCATTTAACATAGTAGGAAATAATTGAATAGTAGAGACACTTACCACAACACTAACAAAATCAATTAAGAGTGAATAGACAACGACGACAATCTACAGCAACCAAGAGTCTAACGAGAGAGTTTGAGTGACAGAGATTCTGGCTTTTCTCATCATAGCAACCAAGATAGAAAAATAAATAGAGATGTGAGCATGTTAGGAAAAAGGGAAAATAATAAGATCTTACCAGGTTATGAGTTGCGATTCTGCTAGGACCAAAAAGGAAGTATGATCTTCGACTAACAAGGTGTTTCGAAAAGAAAAATCAAAATAAGAGAAAGAGAGAAATAGTGATTTAGCTTTTGAAGACAAGATGGGGAAAAAATAAACCAAATGGGGTGGAGTAGATTCGGCTAGCACAACAAAAAGAAGATGAAAGCAAGAAAAGGGGTTTCGGCTTATAAGAGAAAGTGAATGGTGAGCATAGCAGGTTCGGCCAAGCAACTAAAATAACACAAAAGAGGAAGAAGAGGTCTAGGAGAGCATTCGACTAAGTGTATTTTGAGAGAAAAGGAAAAAGAACCAAAGATGCAAAAATGTGCAATTGTGAGAGTGATTCGGCACAACAGAGAATGAAAGAAAAGCTGAAAACCAAGAAGTGAGACACACACACACACACCAAATGCCGAAAATAATACCCAAAGCAAACCCAAATTTGGCACACCCCCTCCCACTCTCAAAAACTGAATGCACACCATCCACCACTTCCATTTCGGCTAACATACTTCCCCCAACAAAATCCCTTCTTTTTCTCCTTACTTTTCTCTTGACCACCTATTCAAACAAATTTGAATACTTCAAACTCCACAAATTTCTCTCCTCCATCTATTTTGAATCTATTGACTTCTTCCATTCTCATCCATCAGAGTCCAACCTGAGCACATTTCCTCCCTTGTCCAAGTGTCAAAAAGAAATACCCAAAGAGGGATTCCTGTAGCTCGAACCAAGGCTCCTTCCCTCTGTATGAGGCGTCACTTCCATGCTTTAAGTGGCGCCTCCCTTGCCACTTTACCACTTGGTTTCTTGTGCCAAAACTTGTTATAAAATACCCTTAACACCTAGCTCCTTCAGCTCCACCTATCAAGTGCCCAAAAATAAAATTTTTGCTATGGCTCGGGCCTACCCCTGGCTCATGCCTAGACCCTAAGACACCCTAACTAACATCACATTCATACCATTCACATGCAAACAATTAAAATGCAAGAGCCCTGATTTAAGGATGTTACATTGCCATAGTTACTTTTCAGGTTCAATCATTCTCATTAATTATAAATTTAAAACTCTGAAATCAACGATCAAGTTTTTACCGCCATTGCCGGGGAACTAAAATATTAAGAAAACTCTATTTTTATTACTTTAGCCACTCTTTTTATTTTTTGCAATTTACTTTTATTTTTATTTTTGTTTTTGTTTTGTTTTTAACTTTGCTAAATTTTCTTTCTTTCTTTTGCTAGCAGGTACCTCTAGTCTATGACTAGAAGGAACCCGAAAGGACCTTTAGTATACGATAGTGATATTGAAGCTACCGTTCGCAGGAATCGCAAAGAAATTAGGCGAGCCCTAAATTACACAGAAGTAGATCGAGAAGGCAAATCCAATCCTACTGAAAGGATGGACAAGAATAATCCACCACCATAAGATGTGGCAGAAAATAATGCTTCGCGTACTATATATGATTATGCTAAATCTCATTTAACAGAAGCAGAATCAAGTATTGTTAGGCCTACTATAGCTGCTAATAATTTTGAATTAAAGCCTAACACTATACAAATGGTTCAACAATTTGTTCAATTTGATGGTTTGCATGACGAAGACCCAAATACTCATATAGCTAATTTTTTAGAGTTCTGTGATACCTTCAAAATAAATGGCATTTCTGATGATGCCATAAGTCTTCGGTTATTTCCCTTTTCATTAAGGAATAAAGCCAAACAGTGGTTAAACTCGTTACCACGAGGGCTAATCACTACATGGGATCAAATGACCGAAAATTTTTTATTAAAATATTTCCTACCGGCCAAAACGACCAAATTACAGAATGATATCTCTTCTTTTGTGCAGATGGATTTAGAGACATTATACGATGCATGGGAGAGATACAAGGATCTCTTGACAAGGTATCTGCACCATGGTTTACCCTTGTGGCTCCAAGTCCAAGCTTTCTATAACAATGTGAACCCCTCAACAAGGCAACTAATTGATTCAGCCACCGGTGGAACCATGAACAACAGAACTCCTGAAGCAGCCTACGAGTTTATTGAAGAGATGTCACTCAATAATTATCAGTGGCAGGTTACAAGGAAAACACCAACAAAATCAGCCAGAGTTTTCAACCTTGACGCAGTAACCATGCTATCAACACAGGTAGAGATGATGAATAAAAAGCTTGATAGTTTGTGTTCTTCGCAGGTACATCTAGTAATGCAGTGCGACGTAAGTGGAACTGTGGCGAATCCTGAGTACCCACCATACCAACCGGGCACAGAAAGCAAACAGATGAACTATATAGGTAATAATTTTAGATCTAATAATAACTCTTATAGTAATAATTATAATCCAGGTTGGAGGAACCACCCAAATTTTTCATGGGGAGGTCAAGGAAATCAAAGACAACAACCTCCTCAAAATTACCAAAATCAGCCCTATCTATAGGAAAAGAGGCCGAACCTTGAAGAGATGTTGACAAAATTTATAGCAGCCATAGATAACCGTCTCCTAGACATTGAGAGCACCCATCAGAATCAACAGGCAACAACCAAAGGGATCGAAAGCCAAGTTGGGGAACTTACTAAGTCAATCGGACAACTTAGTAAGATAGTTTCTGAAATTTGATCAGAGATTTTTTCTAAATGAACCAAACAAGTAAAGGCAGTTACACTGAGAAGTGGAAAAGAGTTAGTCGAACCAAAGAAAAAAATACCACACGAATATAACAAAGCAAAGGATGAGGGAGTTGAGGATGTAACTGCAGTACGCAGCAAAAGTAAACCACAAATCCCATAGCTGACAAAGTTGAAGAAAAACCGGTTAGATGCCCAATACGGTAAATTTCTTGAACTTTCTAAACAAATACGTATTAACTCACCCTTTGTTGAAGCCATTTCACAGATGCCAACATACGCAAAATTTTTAAAACAACTCTTGATGAACAAGCGTAAGATAGACGAGGGTCCACATGTGGAATTAAATGCAGTATGCTTAGCAATGTTACAGAATAGACTACTGCGAAAGCTAAAAGATCCAGGGAGTTTTACACTTCCATGTTTAATTGGTAGTTTATCTTTTGATAATGCGTTAGCTGATTTAGGGGCAAGTATAAATGTCATGCCTTATAAAATGTTTAAACAACTAGGTCTAGGGAAACCCCAACAAACTAGGATAAGCATTCAATTAGCTGATAAAACTGTTAGAATTCCTAGGGGTATTATTGAAGATGTTCTTGTAAAAATTAATAAATTCGTTTTCTCAGTAGATTTTATTGTCTTAGACATGGATGAGGATAATTCGATTCCCTTAATTTTAGGAAGACCCTTTTTAGCAACTGCTAGAACAAAAATTGATGTTGGCATAGGAGAACTCATACTTCGTGTAGGTGACGAATCAATCAGTTTACAAGCTCTTGACTCGGCCAGGACAACAATTGATGAAGGTGAGAAAGTAAATTCAATTGATAACCAATTTGTTCAACTTGCACCACAGGAAACACCACAAGGTTACAAACCTGAGCCGAATCATGGACCTCATGCCAACAAAGAAGAATTACATAAGGAACGAAGCCTTAAGGTTGACAAATTAGAAGAGTGGGCAACACACTTTAAAGAAGAACCGGAACCACAAGTAGTAAAACCGAAGGAGCCCCTAGAAGAGCTCATAGGAACATCACACCACTTCAAAATAGGGGACTAGGTACTAATAAATAAAACAGATCCTTGCACCACCACACCAAACCTGAACACGAACAAAAAAATCCCTCTTGAGGTACACAATATTTTCCCATATGGAACAGTTGAGGTAAGCAATCCTATATTCGGCACTTTTAAGGTAAATGCTTCTCGACTTAAACTTTATCAAGAAAATAGAACTGATAGCATGAGGGAAGATATTCAAACTTTTAAACCACCCTGATTTTTTGTGAATACGAGGAAAGTCTAGCTTAAGACTTTAAACGAGCACTTCTCGGGAGGCAACCCAAGCACTAACCCTATTTACTTTCGCATTTGTTTTTATTTTATTTTCTTTTCTTCTCTTTGTATTAAACACTAAGTTTTAAACTAACCAAAAATACAGATTTCCAGGCACACGGCCGTGGCCGTGACTATGTGTACAGAATCTCTGGACTGACAATGAAAGAAGAGGTACAAGTCAGAAAGAATCAAATCTTCGAGTCATGGACTCTAACCACCACCCTACGGGCACTGACAAAATGCCACGGTTGTGCGACGCGGCTGTGGACGATACTGACTTATCACAAACAGGCGTGGCAATCTAAAAAATAGGCATGGGAAGAACAACACGCTTTACAACACAGCCGTGCGAGGCGGCCGTATGAATCAACATGCCCACGGTACACAGACGTGTGAATGTACCTGACTTGAAAATTCTATTTAAACCACCCACCCCTCCCTCTTTTCACCCATTCAACCCATTTAGTTTTTCTTTTCTTTCTCAACCCTCTCCATCCCTAATCTCTTCACACAACCACCAAGATACACCACACCAATGTCGAAGAAACGGCAGAATCCCAGCATAGTCTCCCCCATGGAGACTGATCTACATAAGTTCATGCCGGCTGCTTTATCCAAACAACAAGCCAAGGGTCTTTGAAACCATTTATCTTTTGTTTCACTTTTATCTTCTCCTTTATTTTCCGTCTCTTTGCTTAATTGAGTTTAATTTATTTTAGTTTCTTAGTGTCAGGTTCAAAAGGCTGCTAGGGAATCACGCCTTGGGGACCACGACCACCACCACCATAGCCTTCGAAGATTTCATGGCTTTTTGGGAATCACGCCACTTTCGCCACCACCAACACCCCCGCAGCCTTAGAGGTCACACCCACCTCGCGAACCATCCATCAATAAGGACTTCTCAGTCCATTAATCTTTTCTTTTACTTTTATTTTCCTTCTTAGTGATACGGGCCTGCTCGGAGTGAGTCGAAACGTATATGAGTTGCCCAATCGTCTACGAGGTGGGAGTAAGCCTTTGGAAAATAATTCGGAAAATATAAATGAGTTTACGGAAGCTTTAAGTAAATAAATAGGAGTTGTTTCAGTTTGATAAAAATAAAAAAAAAATAAATAAAAATGATAATTGGATGGAGATGGATAAAAGAACTTAAACAAGAATCGATTCAACACTAAAGAGTGTCACCCCGGATTCTATAATGTTTAAGGTGGAAAGATGAAAATAGGTTGATGAACGCCACACCAAAGGGAATTTGGTGATAAGTTCAAACAAGTCGAAGACGCCACAAGCAAGCTTGATAAGTCTAACGAAACTTGTACGAAAATGAAGAGGAGATAAACTCACTCAAATGAACAAAGTTCATAAAATTTTTTTAAAGTCTGAATTGTGTCTAATGAGGATTACATAGCCTTTTTATAGGCTGAACAAAGGCTAGCCAAATAGTGATCTAATCTTGCCTCTTAACCCTTAAGTTTTTGAAAGGGCACCAGCAACCTTTAACCCTTAACCCTTTAGTTTTTGAAGAGGCACCTAACAACCTTTTAACGCTTAAGTTTTTGAAAAGGCACCAGTAACCTTGTCCCTTAACCTTTAGGTTTTTGAAAAGGCACCTAGCAACCTTTTAACCCTTATGTTCACCAAAAGGCACCTGTCAATAAAATAATTAAAATGAGCTAAGAATGAGCTAATAACGAGCTCATGTGATTGTTTGGTAGCTAGTATAGTTGGCTTTAAATAAATTGTAAATATTCAATTTGTTCTTGAAGTCCTTTCTTTCTTCGTTCCAGATTTGTGCCCCTAAAACTGAAGTGGCATCCTTAAGTCGTTTAGCACGGCTACGCGTAATTGGTCCATTGGGCAGCTCGAGGGTGTCTCGGTTTAGTTCCATTATAGGTGCGTTCGTATCATTCCCTCCCTCTTTAAGTTGATTCGTCCTCGAATCATCACCTACATCAAAAGGAGACAGATCAGAGACATTAAAACTCGCACTCACGTTATAGTCACCTGGTAAGTCCAATTTGTACGAGTTGTCATTTATTCGTTCAAGGACTTGAAATGGACCGTTCCCCCTTGGGAGAAGTTTGGATCGCCTTTACGCAGGAAACGTTTCTTTTCGCATATGAACCCAAACCCAGTCTCCTGGTTCAAAGAGAATTTGTCTACAACCTTTGTTGGCTCGTTGGATGTATTGCTCGATTCTTGCTTTGATATTCTCGCGCACCTTTCTATGTAGTTCCTTTACATAGTCCGCCTTTTTTTTGGAATCAGAATGGATAAATTTGTCATAAGGCAATGGTAATAAATCTAGAGGAGTGAAAGGGTTAAACCCGTAAACAATCTCGAAGGGAGAAAATTTAGTTGCGGAATAAACAGCTCGGTTATAAGCGAATTCAATGTGGGGTAGACAATCTTCCCACGTCTTGAGATTTTTTTGCACCAATGCTCACAACAAGGTCGATAGGACTCGGTTCACCACCTCGGTTTGTCCATCCGTTTGAGGATGAAAAGTGGTTGAAAATAGCAATTTCGTCCCTAGCTTTCCCCACAGAGTTTGCCAAAAATGGCTTAAGAATTTTACGTCCCGATCGAATACGATCGTTCTCGGAACTCCATGCAATCGAACGATTTCCTTAAAAAATAAGTTTGCAATATACACAGCATCGTTAGTTTTAGAGCAAGGAAAAAATGAGACATTTTAGAAAAATGATCAACTACAACAAAAATCGAGTCCTTCCCTATATTAGATCTCAGTAAGCCAAGGATAAAATCCATGGAGATATCGGTCCAATGAGTGTCCGGAATAGGAAGGGGCGTGTATAAACCATGAGGCTGAACTTGTGATTTAGCTCGTTTGTAGGTTATGCAACGATTGCAGATCCGTTCAATGTCCTTTCGCATTCCTGGCCAGAAAAAATGTTCTTGAAGAGTGGACAATGTTTTGTCTCTTCCAAAATGACCCGTAAGGCCACCACTATGTGCCTCTAACACAAGCATGTCTCGCATAGAGCCTTGCGATATGCATAATTTGTTTTCCTTGAAAAGGAATCCTTCATGCCTGTAAAACTTATCAAAAGCACCACTCTCGCAAGCATTATAGACATTTCCAAAATCAGCATCATTAGAATACAATTCCTTGATGTGATGAAACCAAGCAGTTTAGAGTCAAAGGTAGTCAATAAAGTGTACCTTCGTGACAATGCATCAGCTACTACATTTTCTTTACCCTTTTTGTATTTAATTATGTACGGGAATGACTCTAAGTATTCGATCCACTTCGCGTTCCTTTTATTGAGCTTATGTTGACCTTTAATGTATTTGAGTGCTTCATGATCAGAATGAATAACAAACTCTTTTGGTTTTAAGTAATGTTGCCAGGTTTCGAGCGATCTAATCAGGGCGTACATCTCTTTATCATACACTGGATAGTTAAGGGCAGCTCCATTTAATTTCTCGCTAAAATATGCCACCAGTCTTCCATTTTGTGTTAGAACGGCTCCAATCCCTACACCTGAAGCATCACACTCAATTTCAAAAGTTTTAGAAAAATCAGGAAGGGCTAATAATAGGGCTTTTACAAGATATTCTTTAATCATATTAAAGGACCGTTCTTATTTATCAGACCAATGGAAGGTTGAAGACTTCTTGATTACATTCGTTAAAGGAGCGGCTATCGTGCTGAAATTGGGAACGAATCGTCGATAGAAACTAGCCAATCCATGAAAACTTCAGACTTGGATGATCGTCATAGGGCGTGGCCATTCTTGGATGGCTCGGATTTTCTCTTGATCTACTTCCAGGCCATTTGCTCTCACAACATAACCTAGAAAAACAACCTTGTCAGTACAAAAAGAACACTTCTTAAGATTAGCGTACAATACCTCTTTTCGTAACGTTTCCAAGATCACACGCAAGTGTTGCACATGTTCCTCCAAGGATTTACTGTACACTAAAATATCATCAAAATAAACAACACATGATTTTCCAATAAAAGCTTGTAAGACATGATTCATAAGACGTATGAAAGTACTTGGGGCGTTGGTAAGTCCGAATGGCATTACCAACCATTCGTACAATCCTAACTTTGTCTTGAAGACCGTCTTCCATTCATCGCCTTCTCGCATTCTAATTTGGTGATAGCCACTTTTGAGATCAATCTTTGTGAAGATTCGTGCTCCGCTTAACTTGTCGAGCATGTCATCGAGCCGGGGTATCAGGTGTCGATATTTGACAGTAATCTTGTTGATGGCACGACAGTCGACACACATATGCCACGAACCATCTTTCTTTGGCACTAGTAATACCGGTACTGCGCAGGGACTAAGACTTTCTCGGATATATCCCTTGTCTAGTAATTCGGTGATTTGCTTTTGGAGCTCCTTTGTTTCCTCGAGATTGCTCCAATACGCAGGTCGATTGGGTAGAGCAGCTCCCGGAACCAAGTCAATTTGGTGTTCTATGCCTCGAATGGGTGGTAAACCACTTGGTATCTCCTCCAAAAATATGTCCTCAAATTCCTGAATCAGAGACAACATAGAAGAAGGAAGATTTTCGGGTAAGTCGTTAGTGTTCAAGAATGATTCCTTGCACAGTAGGACATACATCGGTTGTCTAAGACATAATGCTCTTCGTATATCACTTGCTCTCGTAAAAACACTCATCTTACCACTCTCTTTTTCTTTTAACTCTTGTTTTTCTTCTCCCTCATCAGTGTTTTTATTTTTCACTCTCTCATTTTTTTTGACTTTTTCTTTTGTCTCCTTTCCTTTTTCTTTTGCTTGGTCAATAGAGAGCTTGAGTTTCTGTTGATCATCAAACACTTGCTTTAGAGTAAGGGGTGCAAGCGTTACATTCCTTCCATGTTGCTTGAAGGAATATCGATTGGTGTAGCCATCGTGCATCACTCGACGGTCGTATTGCCATGGACGTCCCAAGAGTAAGTGGCTCGCGTGCATTGGCACTACCTCACACAGCACTTTATCGGAGTATTTCCCGATGCTAAAGGATACTAACACTTGCTTTGTAACTTTAAGCTCTCCGCCATCGTTAAGCCATTAGAGCTTATACGGAGCCGGATGGTTGGTGGTTGTCAAGCCTAACTTTTCCACCATAAGAGTACTTGCTACGTTCGTACAACTCCCTCCGTCAATGATAAAGCTACAAACCTTACCTTGCACTTGGCATCTTGAATGAAAAATATTTTCTCGTTGCTCCTCTTTTCCTACACCTTGAAGGTTGAGGCTTCGCTTCACGACGAGTAATTCGCCGTCCACAGGTTGTTCTAAGTCCTCATCAGCCTTAGAATTGGATTCAGATTCATATTCTTCTTCGTCTTCCGTTTCTATCTCACCGTTAATTCGCATCGCAATAGTTCATCTATTCGGGCATTGACTTGCGATGTGTCATCTACCAAGGCATTTGAAGCATTTTATGTCCCTTGATCTTGCATTAGAACTTTCTGGAGCCTTGCCTTTGTTTGTTTCGGCCAAAGGTTTGTTTGTCTTAGGGGTGAAAATAGAATCATTCGACTTGTTCGCGGGGAGTCCCTTGCTCGAGCTTTGGCCCCATTTAGAAGGTTTAGCGTTGGAGTAACTTCGGAATGCTCCTTTCAGCCTCAATTGCTTTTCTACCTTAATGGCCATGTGGACCATATCTTCCATTTCAACATTGTGTTGTAATTCTACAACATTTGCTATCTCACGATTAAGCCCGGCTAAAAATCGAGTCATGGTAGCTTCTCGTTCTTCTTGTATATCGGCTCAGATCATTGCTACCTCCATCTCTTTGTAATAATCTTCGACGCTCTTCGTTCCTTGAGTAAGGTGTTAGAGTTTTTAATGTAACTCCTGATGGTAGTAAGAGGGAATGAATTGTCGTCTCATGGCTGCTTTCATCTCGATCCAAGTGGAAATTGGACGTTCTCCGTTTCGCCTCCGGTTTGTTGTTAACTGATCCCACCATATCATAGCATAGTCGAAAAACTCTATGGCGGCTAATTTAACCTTTTTATTTTCGGAGTAGTTGTGACAATCGAACACAAGTTCGATCTTCTTTTCCCATTCCAAATAGGCTTCAGGATCTGACTTGCCTTGAAAAGGAGGAATGGTCAACTTGATGTTCTTGAGATCATTGTCTTCCTGCCTCCGATCTCTTTGATCACGTGCTCGTGGACCTCTTCTTCGTTCATTCTGTCTAGAAGTTTGATTGCTGTCAACTTCACTTGGTTCGTATAAATCGTTGTCATGTAGCCAAGGTCATTCTTATTCCCTTCTTGGAATTGGATGAGTGTTTGCTCGTTGTCCCTGTTCATCTCTTTGGTCTAAATGTTCGGTGATAGAATGGAGCAAGCGTGTGACTTCTCGTAATGCAACTTGCATTTCTAAATTAGAACCTCTACCTCTGGGAACATTCCTTTGTGGTTGCAACCCTCTCCCACCACCAGCAGCATCTGACGATTCGTCGCTCACTACTCGTCGTTCGGGACTCCTAGACATATTGAACAAGATTAAAGAAACCTCACCACAAACCTCACTTGATCACTCACAAAGAAAATAAATATTGAACACTCACGATCATTTTTTTTACTCAATTTTCGGCTTTTTCTTTTAATGAAATCTCTCTTGCCTTTTTATCGCTCAATCTCGTCTCACAAATTCGTATTTTGTTTCAAAAGACTTATTGTGGTTTAAGGGTCGGCTTCAAGTTGGTTACAAGGGTTAAATGATTTACAGGTATAGGAGAGGCTGAAAAAAAAATGGTATGTGTGGCGTTAGGGTGAAATGATGAGAACTTGAATGCTGGTAGAATTTTTTTTTTTTTAAGATCAGGGGTAGATATATGAAAGTAATGCAAACTTGCAAACTTCACACCTCCTTTTTTTTTTTAACTTCTCTTTTTTTTATTTGAATTTTTTTAACCTCAAATTTTTTTTAACTTTTTTTTATCTCTCATTTTTTTAACTTCAAATATACTATAACTAAATACAAGAAACAAAAATCACAACTTAATTTTTTTGTCATTTTTTTAAATTTTTTTTAAACTTACGAACCTAATTCTGGCTTTACGATGGTTGTCAGAACTCCTCGTTTTGTAGCTCTGATACCAGATGATATAGGCCGGCTCGGAGTGAGTCGAAACATATATGAGTTGCCCGATCGTCTACGAGGAGGGAGTAAGCCTTTGGAAAATAATTCGAAAAATATAAATGAGTTTACGGAAGCTTTAAGTAAATAAATAGGAGTTGGTTCGGTTTGATAAAAATAAAAAAATAAAATAAATAAAAATGATAATTGGATGGAGATGGATAAAAGAACTTAAACAAGAATCGATTCAACACTAAAGAGTGTCACCCCGAATTCTATAATGTTTAAGGTGGAAAGATGAAAATAGGTTGATGAACGCCACACCAAAGGGAATTTGGTGATAAGTTCAAACAAGTCGAAGACGCCACAAGCAAGCTTGATAAGTCTAACGAAACTTGTACGAAAATGAAGAGGAGATAAACTCACTCAAATGAACAAAGTTCATAAAATTTTCTTAAAGTCTGAATTGTGTCTAATGAGAATTACATAGCATTTTTATAGGCTGAACAAAGGCTAGCCAAATAGTGTTCTAATCTTGCCTCTTAACCCTTAAGTTTTTGAAAGGGCACCAGCAACCTTTAACCCTTAACCCTTGAGTTTTTGAAGAGGCACCTAACAACCTTTTAACCCTTAAGTTTTTGAAAAGGCACCAGTAACCTTGTCCCTTAACATTTAGGTTTTTGAAAAGGCACCTTGCAACCTTTTAACCCTTATGTTCACCAAAAGGCATCTATCAATAAAATAATTAAAATGAGCTAAGAATGAGCTAATAACGAGCTCATGTGATTGTTTGGTAGCTAGTATAGTTGGCTTTAAATAAATTGTAAATATTCGGTGTGTTCTTGAAGTCCTTTCTTTCTTCGTTCCAGATTTGTCCCACTAAAACTGAAGTGGCATCCTTAAGTCGTTTAGCACAGCTACGCGTGATTGGTCCATTGGGCAGCTCGAGGGTGTCTCGGTTTAGTTCCGTTATAGGTGCGTTCGTATCACTTAGTCTCCTTCTCTTTATCTTTCTTGTCTCTACGAGCTCCCAATTTCTTCATCTAAACGCAGAACTACCACATCTCGAGACTCCAACTCAAGGAACTCATCCATGATTCAGGAAGTTTCACTTCTCTCCCTTTCTTTTGATTATCCACTAATTGTTATTATCTATCTTTGTACATTAAGGGCAATGTCCATCTTAAGTGTGGGGGGTAAAAGTGCCTAACTTTTTGCATTATTCTCAAAACCCTGAATTATATCTTGTTCTTAAGTAATTTCCTCATATTACTAATTAGGATGAAATTTTTGATAGTTTATGATTTTTATTGATATGTTTAGAGTAAGTCATTGATAATTGTACATTGATGATTAAATTTGAAGAATACTAGAGAACCAAGCATGATAAGTCTATTTTTCAGAATAAAAAAAAAAATTTAGGTTGTCTACCTGAGTCTGAATGTTACCTTGAAGTTTGAATTTTACAAGGTTGACATTAAATACCCCTAATTTTTGTGAGACTTTGAGCCTATTAGAGCATATATTCCCTTTCGTGCTCACTTGTTAATCGTGAATGTATCAACATTGAACTGTTATTCTAGAACTTGCATCGATTATACATGTCAAGACCACACTTTTAATTTGATATATAGAGATGATAAAGGCACTTAGGATTTAACTCACTTGCTCCACAAAAAGCCGACCTTCATAATTAACCTCTAGTGAACCCCATTGATCCTAACAACCCTTTTTATTGACTCACCCACTAATATTACCCCAAAACCCTTTGTATTTGTTATCACTATCCCTTTTGACTACCCTTATATCGAGATTTGATTTGATTGGTTACCTAATTATATTATTTCAATAGTTGAATTTATCCTTTATTACTTGATTTGTTCTTAAAAAAAAAATTGAAGTATATTCAGTATTAGTATTACGAAAAGTGAGCTTATACAGTTAAAGTCTAAATTATCAAAAGAAAAGCTCGTATTATTAGGGTTATTAGTTTTCAGTGGATGTAATTATCGTCTCAGTATTTCTAGTTAGGTAATTTGGCAGGTCAATCTCGATTCTAACCTTCAAATTCAGCCTTTATCCATACCCTTAACCTAAGACCCGTTACAACCTTGTTAAAGACCTTTTGATTTGTGTATCATCTCATATTAAAGTGGTGGAGATTTGATTTTCATGCAAGCCTATGGGATTAACTTTTCATGTTAGACTCTTGAGTGCTTAATTTTGAACCTTAAACACTTCGAGTGATTTGAGTGAATCTTTAGTGAGGATGTTAACTCTTGTCGATTTTGAATTAGAGGTAATTATTCAGGTAGAGGGAAACACCTATGTTTTCGTGCTATAAATGTATGACTTTGATTGTTTGAATCTTTAAGACTCTTTGAGTTGAATTATCCATGTATAAATTATCTTTGAATTATGATAAAGCATGATTGATGAATATTATGAATCAAAGAAGTTTGTTTTAATTGTAAGCTGAGAATTTTGCTTGAGGACAAGCAAAAGCTTAAGTGTGGGGTATGTGATAAATCGTAAAAGTAACATAGTTTAATCCCACATTTAGCATAACTTTGGATGATTTATCCCTTGATTTATGTAAAAAGGTGCTCTTAATCCTTTTTTTTCATGTTTTATACTCAAGAAAGCACCGGAGGATGGAAAGAACGAGAAACGGGCTTAAAACGGACCAAATTGGGCCAAAGTGGAAATCGACACGGCCTGAGCCCAAGACCACACGGCCGTGCCTCATTAAAAGTCCGAACACGACCTGGCCATGATTCACACGGGCGTGTGCCATGGCCGTTCCCCTGTCATGGAGAAGAGCAATTCTACTCAGAAAAGGATACTTAGGGGCAAAGAAACCTATTTCAAAAGTCTATATAAACCCCCTAAGTACAGCCTAGAAGAGGGCGGTCAGCTAGGTAGCTAGGTAGCCTAGAAGAGGGCGGTCAGCCTAGAAGCCGAGCCAGATGGTCAGATTTGTGGAAATCACTCGAAGGTAGCTAGTTGATCCATCTCAAGAAGTCGAAATTCTACTCAAGAAGGTGGATCTCTCCTTCAATTCCTTCAACCCAGTTTATCTTTGCTTCTGAGATGTTTTCTTTTATTGTTATGAACTAAACCCCTCAGTTACCTGAAGGGGATGAAACCTAAGACGGATCTTGTTATTGTTTTCTAAACTATATGATAAATACTTGAATTGTTCTTAATTATGTATGCTTAATTCTTGTGTTAATATTTCCGGGATATTGATTCAAGTTGGATGTGCTTATGTGGTGGAGCAAAAGTCCCTGCTTAGGAGAAGATCTAGCATAGTTAAGCGAAGTCGATCGTGCGCCTAGAGATAGGGTGACAAGATTTTACCGAATTAGGGTGAAACCTAATATGGGAGTCCATAGATCGAGTTAATGCAATTCTAGGGGTTTTAATTAGAAAGAGATTTTAGTTAATCAACCTAGGGTTAGACGTTATTCGCCTCAAGAGAGGGTTTAATATAAATTAGGGAATCCTACGGATCAAGTCAAGTGAATAAATCGTCTGGTTCAGTGTTAGATAACAAGTGAAGTCTAGGTGGATTCTTCCTAAGGGTATCGTCTTAATCAACTGAGTTTTTCCTCAAGTTATTTTCCCCAATTCATTCTTTTTGTCTTTGCGTCTTTAGCTTAGTAGTTAGTTAAATTTAGATTAGATAAACAACTTTACTTATTTTAGGCTAGATAATAAAAAGAAAGTTAGTATTAGTATTTTTAGTTCATTTGGGTTCGATAGGTGCACTTGCCTCAATCTTTGTCATAGTTAGTTTTCAGGTTTGATCATTCTCATTCATTATAAATTTAAAACTATGAAATCAATGATCATCTGTATACTCAACAGGCATATTCATGCTAGACACCAATTTCATACAAACATACGAATGGGTAGATCCCGGGTCAATCAATGCAACAATAGAAATATCGTGAAGAGAAAAAGTACCAATAATCATATCTGGTGACGATGCTTTTTCGCGAGCGTGAATGGCATAAGTCCTCGCAGGTACTCGGCCCTCGAACTTCGCGGTGGAATCTCTAGGCACACCTCTACTGCTAGCCGCACTTCCCGGGTTCTTTTGTGGTATACCGCTCGAAGGTGCATTATACTGTCACACATCTTGATTTCTGTCTTTTTCCTCTATCTCAGGACAGTTTCAAATGAAGTGGTCTAGTGAACTGCACTTGAAACAGCCTCTACCATTTCCTCGACACTTACCGAAATGTCATCTACTGCACTACGAACACTCCGATTTATTTAGTCGAGCACTACCAACACTCGCAATGAAAATGGTTTGAGCTTTAGACGCCGAGTACTGCTTACTTCTATTTCTACTCGAGAATCCCGCTAGAGCATTTGATCTGGTAGTGAATTCTCTTGATTTCTTGGATGAGGACTGAAATGATTTCCCCAACTGTCTTTTCTTTGAGTCACGAGAATCAATATCAGCTTTCCTTATCTCCTTAGCTAATTCCTCGGCCTTGCAAGCCCTCTCTATTAGTAAAACAAATTCCTTCAGTTCTAGAATACCAACAAGCAATTGGATGTCCTCATTTAATCCATCCTCAAACCTCTTGCACATGATGGCTTTGGTAGATACGCAATCCCTAGCGTATTTGCTGAGTCTCACGAACTCTCGCTCATATTCTGTTACTGTCATTTGACATTGCTTCAATTCTAGAAATTCCTTCCTTTTCTGGTCTATAAACCTCTGGCTAATATACTTTTTACGAAACCCTTCCTGAAAGAATTCCCAAGTTATCATTTCCCTTGGTACAGCTGACTGATTGTAGTGGGAAAGTCTTAAAATTTATATAATGAATGATCGAGCCTAGAAACTAACTATCACCACGATTGACGCAAGTGCACCTATCGAACAGTAGTACAGTTTAGTGGCAAGACCGAAATGTCAAACCTAAGGGAACCAAAAGTACTAATACTAACTCTCTCTTTATTATTTAGCCTAAGAATTAAGGGAATTGTTGTTTAACCTAAAATTAACTAACTGCTAAGCTAAGGATGCTAAGACAAAGAGAATGAATTGGGAAAATACTTTTGAAAAAACCAATTGATTAAGACAATACCCTAGGAAGAATCCACCTAGACTTCAGTTGTTATCTAACTCTGAACCAGACAATTTATTCACTTGACTTGATCCGTAAGATTCCCTAATTTATATTAATACCTCTTTCGAGGCTACTAAAGTCTAACCCTAGGTTGATTAATTGAAATCTCTTTCTAATTAAAACCCCTAGAATTGCATGAACTCGATCTATGGACTCCCATATTAGGTTTGACCCTAATCCGGTAGATTTTCGTCATCCTATTTCTAGGGTTGCGATCAACTCCGCTTAACTCTGCTAGATCTACTCTTAAACAGGGACTTTTGCTCCACTGCCTAAGTACATCAATACTTGAATCAATATCTTGAAATATCAAAACAAGAATTAAGAACACATAGTTAAGAACAAATCAAGTATTTATCATATAGTTCAGAAAACAATAACAAGATCCATCTTTGGTTTCATCCTCCTCAGGTATTTGAGGGGTTTAGTTCATAATCATAAAATAATACATCTCAGAAGAAAATATAAAACAAAACATAAGAAAAACCCTAAAACCCCTTTAGGAAATTGAAGGGAAGATCTTCCGTCTTGAGTATGATTCTGGCTTCTTGAGATGGATCAACTGGCTTTCTTTAAGTAAATCCCATAATTCTAGCTTCTCTGGCTTGGCTCCTTGACCTACCTGGGCGCCCCCTCTTAGGTCGTACTTAAGGTGTTTATATAGGCTTTCGAACTGTCTTTCTTCGCCCTTAAGTATTCTAATCCGAGTGGAATTAAAACAGGTCACGGTAGGGACACGCCCCTGGCACACGCCCGTGTAAATCAAGGCCAGGCCGTGTTCGGGTCTACTAAGGAGGCACGACCGTGAGGCTTGGGCCCAGGCCATGTTAATTTTGTACTTTGGTCCATTTTCTCCATTTTTGGCCTGTTTCTTGTTCCTTTCATCCTCCAGTGACTCCTAAAAGGAAGAGGGGCCCCCTCTGGAGAATAGTCTTTTCTGTTCCAGTAAGAGCTGTTGGAGGACTCGCTAGTGAATCAGCTGTTAGGGAAATATCCGCAACCTGGCAATCGTTGCCAAAAGTCCCTCCCTAAGTATAAAACATGAAATTAAAGGATTAGGAGCACCAAATTCCACAATTCTGGGAATAAATCATCCAAAAGTATACTAAATGTGGGATTAAAATATGAACATATTACGGTTTATCAAATACCCCCACACTTAAGCATTTGCTTGTCCTCAAGCAAAGTTCTTGTAACACCCCAAACCCGGCCCATACACCACGACCAAATTTAGAATGCCACTGCGGAAAACGTTTGAAAAGATTTTAACTCAAAGGTGAAAACATGAAAATTTATTGTCCTTTGTAAAACCTTGTATATAAAAAATTCTGAGTAGTATATAGTTTATAACAATTTATCCAAATTAAAACTTTAATAGATATTTCAAAATGTAAGTTGCTAAGTATAATTCACTTCCAGATCGTAATTTGATTATCAATCCATCTTAAACATAATATAGATACTTAATAAAATACTTAATCTCTTTGAGCGGCCTTTATTACAATAACACTTAATCAAAACACTGAAATATAAAATACGTAAACCATTAAAATAACTCTTGCATAGCAATTTACTTCTGCATGGCCACCTTTGTATCCATCCCAACCCGGTCCAAGAATCACGGTTCATCTGCAAGGTTGATAAATATTTGGGTGAGTCACACGGACTCAGTGTGTAATTAATCCACTGAATTCCACCCACACATCAAACCCATATAATAGATAACAAGGCAACTTGTTCTCATAATATCACACTTTGGGCTTGGCCCATATTCATACCACTTATCAGATAATAAGGTAATTAGCCACTTGATTCCACATACCGGGCTTGGCCCATTTCCATACCAATCCACATTCACTGTAACACCCTGAATTAGGGGTTATTTGTAATTTAAATAAACTCCATGTGGGCTTCAAGAAATAAATAAATATGATTTTATTTGGCATGATTTTAGGACCTAAAAATAACTCGAGCTAAGCCTGACCCAGTATTAAAAATTTATTTTCTTCAAGTGTGTAAAAAGAAGGAGCTAGGTTAGTTAGGGCTGCAATAAAATTTTGGGCGAGTTAAGGCACAAAGGATGGGCTTGGTATAAGTGGCGTGGTGCGCCTAAGAGCTTGCTACGAGTCTTGGGTTCGATCCGCAGAAGTAATAAGGAAAATTTTCTTTTTGTCTGTTGGGGCGTTAAAGGAAGGGCCCAAGTAAGGAAGGCCTTAAATGAATTTTGAGTAAGGATCGGACATGAAAGGTAGGTGGGCGGAGTGGCTGAGGCGCTACTTGAAAAGGGGCTTTGGTTAAGGTCTCGGGTTCGAGACATGAAAGACGCAATGAGTGTTATTTTTAGGCTTTTTGCGTCAAAGGCAAGAGAGCCAAGAAGAGGGCTTATAATTAAAAGGTAAGGGCTCATAACATGAAAGTCTGAGGGGGAAAATTGGCAAAGCGTTGGAGGGGAGGCTCGCTTTGCTTGGGGTCGTGGTTCGAACCCAGGAGCAAGACTCCTTGACTTTATTTTTCCTTCCTCTGCTGCTGGCTTTGAAGAGAGTAGAGTTAGCGATATTTAGGACTCTTAAATTGATTAGAGATACGGCATATTTTTTTTTTGCTCATAATCGGCTGGAAGGGTGTTGTAGTAGTTTATTTTATTTTGAATTGTTGAAGAGGTGGATAAGAGATAAATATTAGTATTTTATTATTTGAAGAGGTGATAAAAGTAAGAGATAAAATTTATTCTTTTTGGGTGATAATTAAGTTGGAATAATCACCAAAATAAGAGGGTGTTTGCCGAACCTTGGACTCTTTAGGGGGCTGTCCATACCTGTTTTATTTGGCAAAAGAGTGCCAAAAGTTCAACTAAAATTCTTCTTTTCTCTCCAAATTTACTGCTGCCGAAATCTCCATTGTTTCATAGCCAAAACCATTCAAAAATTCCAGCTTCTCTTCTCTTTTACAAGCCGAATATACCCCCTCTTTAAGAGGAAATTTCAAAGAAACTCTTTCTCTTCTTCTCTCTCTTCATTGTCTTTGCCAAAATCTTCCTTAAACTCTTAGCCAAAATTGTTCGAAAAATTCCAAAGCCTTTGTTGTTTCTCTTAGCCGAATACACCCTCCTTCCTCACAAAAATTTCCAGCCCTTCCAATTGTGTATTAGGTCGAATATCATATCTCCAACAAGGTGCTGCCAATTTTCAATAAGTGTGGTAAGGGGTAATCATCTCTTTTGGAATTAAAATTATGGCCCATGATTCGTATTAACTTGATTAAAAACAATTGTAGGGAAGCTTTCGGGATTTATTTTCCAAAGGACTAATTAAGGCTTCAGGATTTGTTAGGAAATCAAATCCGTTTAAGGTTAAGAGATCTAACGTTATAGATCGGCTTTTCGGGATCTAGGAATTTCGATAGAAGCAGGTGTGTAAAATCTCTCTACACACTTTATTAATTTACATGACATTATTGTTTGCCTTAAATCTTTTGGTTGAGGTTAGCTTGTGGCATAATCATGGATTTCGGGTAAGTCCCCTAACTTGTAATATTTGATATATGATTGCATGCCATCACATGATGTTTAATACTATGACATGATATATGAAATTTGATGTATAAGCATGTGATGGTGGGATTGATGAGAGGAGGGGATGAATTATGGATCATGTCGTCGATGGTTTTGACCACAAGATGGGTTGGCCCCATCAGATTATTTGTGACCTATGGTCAGCAGTGGTTTTGACCACAACGATCGATTATTTGCGACTAAGTCCCAGTGGTTTGGTACCACTAGTGGTTTTGACCAAATTTGATATATTGTGACCTATGGTCATCAGTGGTTTTGACCACACGATGGGTTGGCCCCATCATTTAAATTGTGACTTTAATTCATCAGTGGTTTTGACCACACGGGGTAGAAAAGGAGTATGGATGGCTAGTTGGGTTGCATGAGCATGTTTATTAATGAATTGTGTATGAGATGTATTTTTCGGGTGGGGGATTTACACACCCCTTCCCTTAACATTTTGCAGATGAGTAGATCGCGGAGATGGAGCCGGATGGACTCGAGATGGCCATGCTGTGGAAATTTTAATTAAATGGACTTGGATTTTAGTTTATTTAATTTTAATGTTGGTTTATTTTTGTTAAGTTGTAATAAGGCCTCTTAGAATTATTTTATTATTGTTACATGCTTTGAATATTTGTTTAAACTATTTAATTATGTTAAAATTGAATTCACATGTTTTTCCCAATCAAACGTAAAATGTTTTAAAAATGCCATCGGGCACATTTGCAATCTATAACAACCCGACTTAATAAATATTTCTAAACAACACCAAGTATGGTTTTTAACAAGAGACGTGAAAACACAAGGTTTTCGACAAAACTTCAAACTGTTTTGAAAAGATTTCAAAATGTTTTCTCGGTAGCAACCCAAATTCGGTCGTAGTGTTTGGGCCGGGTTTGGGGTGTTACAAATTGGTATCAGAGCCCAGTTCAAAGCTCTATTTGTGGGGCCTGACCCCAAAAATGTTTTAGTAGGCCTTTTTGAATTGTTTTTGGGTTTTTGAACAGCATGGCACCGAGTCTCCGGCACCTATCCGCCCAAGTAAGTACTCCTAACTTCTATATGATTTATTTTCTGTAGAAGGGTAGGAAGCATGGAACGTAGATAGTGATAAGTACTTTAAACTTTAGGACTAGTTACCCCAAACAAAGACATAAGACTTTAAGAGCCTAATTGAACAAACCTAGGACCAAGTCGCCGAGTTAGGGTGTGGAAACCTTGGTGCGCATGTCTAGGATTGGATCTAGAAGAGCTTGGTATTTAAGCAGTCCTCGTGACTCACCTCCTCTTAGCAGGAATCCTACCTGGTGCATAGCTTCGGTTCACTCTAACCAAGAGGGCTCGGTCATAGACTAAACATAATGACTAAAACCCGAAAGGGAACTAGCCATGTTTTTAGAAGAAGAACACAACAAAACCCTAGTTTTCAGAACTATTAAAAAATTTCTCCTTCAAAATTTGAGAAAAATCATCTTTACAACATTTTTCGAAAATTTTGCGAAAATTACAAAAAATGCCGTTAGGGGGTAAAATTACTAAAACGCCTTGGTTCAAAAAATATCAACTCAATGTTTTTGCCCAAAAATTTCATTATTTTATAAATACCCAAAAACCTTACTATGCAAGCTAACAAAAATACTTTGTTTTTGGGAAAATTTCGAAAATGCCCTCAACTTGCAAAATTACAAAAATGACCTTGAATTCTAAAATTTTTGCAACGTCATCGTTTTAAAAAAGGAAACTCTCAAAAAGAACCCTCAGAGTTTTACCACTGTTAAAAATATCCCTAATTTATCAAATTTACAAAATTACCCCTGATTGACAAAAAAATTACCAAAATACCCCTGGTTTCCAAAATGTTGTCATATCTTTAAATTTTACAAATTTTCAGAAATACCTTCCAGTGTTGGAAATTCCAAAGTGACCTGATTTATTAAAAGTTTTGAAATCCCTCAGATTTATTACGAAAATACCCCTGTAGGAAAATGACAAAAATACCCCTGGGATAGAAACAGGACAGAAATGTCCGAAGAGTGAATAAGTATGAAAGGTATTAGGGAATGGATGTTCCTCTCTGTGTGAACTAGGATAGAGAACTTGAAACTTAGTTTGATCCAAAGAATCCCTATTAAACCTTTCATAAAATTTCTTCGCGGATAACCAAGTGAAACAAAGTACTAATCCATAAAAATTTCTTAATCAGATTAAAGCGCGGTAGTTAAGATGAGTTCTAGAGGTCGTGGACGTCCGCCGCGTGGCCGTGGTAGGGGTAGGATGACCTTGTCGGAGCCAGCAAGGTCTGGTCACGGGTCCGAAATGATGCCTGGGATCTGCCGTGCCATGAAACCGAATTTTAAGATCGACGGGGTGGTAATGATGTCGTATCTCAAGCTGTATTACGGGTATTGGAATGAGTTGCAGAGGCTGGCGCGGACACAGGAGCCCGTAAATCTGTGGTTGAACGACTCTGGGCTAACATAGCAGAAGTATTTAGGGGAGTTCCCGGAGTGGCACCCAGTGCTACGGAGTACTGGTTGGAAGCAACTGAAAGGATCATGGATGACATAGATTTTACACGGTGAGGAGAAATTAAAGGGTGTAATTTCTTTGCTTCGGGATGAGTCATATCGGTGGTGGCTCATGTAAGGGGATGGAACGCAGTGTGAAAAATCTCACACAGGAATTTTTCAAGGATGCCTATCAAAGAAGTATATAGGAACTAGCTACATAGATGCACAACGGAAGGCTTTCTTGAACCTGGTCCAAGAAAATAAGACGGTGGCTGAGTATGAGGCCGAGTTCCTCCGATTGAGTAGATATGCTCGTGGTATCGTGGGTACCGAGCATGAGCATGAGCGCTCGTCGCTCTTGAAGATGGGCTTAGAGATGAGCTGAGAATGATGATAGCTCCACAACAGGAACGAGAGTTTGCTGTTCTTGTGGAGAAGTCTAAAATTGCTGAGGGAGTAAGACAGTCCGTTAAGCGAAACCAAGAACATAATTGGAATAAGAAGAGCTCGGAACCTTCAAGGTTCTCGGGTAATGAACAGAAGAGGACGAGGTTTGATGGGTCAGATCAAGCTGCTAGGTCTGCTGCTGCTACTAATCCTCAATGGCCGCCACGGTGTGACAAGTGTGGCAAGTTTCACAAGGGGGAGTGTTGGAATGGTAATCGTGGATGCTTTGAGTGTGGGTCTATGGAGCATTGAGTTAGAGACTGTCCTAAGAAGGCAGCTAAACTGAGAACGGAAGGTCAGGATCGTGCACCAAACAGAAGTGATAACCAACAACCACAGAGGGGTCGAGGTGCAGTTAAGGGTAATAGAAATGGTAACGGGCATGGCCGAGGTGCTGAAGGTGCAGAGGTGAGGCAACTAAGGTTGGTTTATGCAGTTGGCCGTCGCGAGGAGGAGGATGTGCCAGATGCGACAACGGGTATGTTCCTTACTTCTAGAATACCCTTAGTTGCTTTGATTATTGTAGAGTTTTCTTGTTTTACTAGGGAAGTGCTTGAAACCTGCTAGGAAGTAAGATAGTTCTATTAAGATCAGAGTGTGCAGCATAAGCGTAGCACGGTGAGTTAAGATGTACGACTATTCGTTAGCAAGTAATTTCGAGGACGAAATTATTTTTAAGGGGGTAGAATTGTAACACCCTGAATTAGGGGTTATTTGTAATTTAAATAAACTCCATGTGGGCTTCAAGAAATAAATAAATATGATTTTATTTGTCATGATTTTAGGACCTAGAAATAACTCGAGCTAAGCCTGACCCAGTATTAAAATTTATTTTTTTTCAAGTGTGTAAAAGGAAGGAGCTAGGTTAGTTAGGGCTTTAATAAAATTTTTAGGCGAGTTAAGGCACAAAGGATGGGCTTGGTATAAGTGGCGTGGTGCGCCTAAGAGCTTGCTAGAGTCTTGGGTTCGATCATGAAAGTAATAAGGAAAATTTTTTTTTTCTGTTGGGGCATTAAAGGAAGGGCCCAAGTAAGGAAGGCCTTAAATGAATTTTGAGTAAGGATCGGACATGAAAGCGGTGGGCGGAGTGGGTGGCGCGCTACTTGAAAAGGGGCTTTGGTTAAGGTCTCGGGTTCGAGGCATGAAAGACGCAAGGAGTGTTATTTTTGGGCTTTTTGCGTCAAAGGCAAGAGAGCCAAGAGGAGGGCTTATAATTAAAGGTAAGGGCTCATGACATGAAAGTCCGAGGGGAAAAGTGGCAAAGCGCGTTGGAGGAGGCTGGCTTGCTTGGGATCGGCTGGTTCGAACCCGGGAACAATGACTTGACTTTATTTTTCCTTCCCTCTGCTTCTTTGGCGTGAAGAGAGTAGAGGTGGCGATGTTTAGGACTCTTAAATTGATTAGAGATAAGGCATTTTTTTTTTGCTCATAATCAATTTGGAAGGGTGTTGTAGTAGTTTATTTTATTTTGAATTGTTGAAGAGGTGGATAGGAGATAAATATTAGTATTTTATTATTTGAAGAGGTGATAAAAGTAAGAGATAAAAATTATTCTTTTGGGTGATAATTAAGTGGAATTATCACCAAAATAAGAGGGTGTTTGCTTAGAACCTTGGACTCTTTAGGAGGCTTTGTCCATACTGTTTTATTTGGCAAAAGAGTGCAAAAGTTCAACCAAAATTCTTCTTTTCTCTCCAAATTTCTTTCTTTGCAAAATCTCCATTGTTTCATAGCCAAAACCATTCAAAATTTCAGCTTCTCTTCTCTTTTACAAGCCGAATATACCCCCTCTTTAAGAGGAAATTTCCAACAAACTCTTTCTCTTCTTCCTCTCTTCATTGTCTTTGCCAAAATCTTCCTTAAACTCTTAGCCAAAATTGTTCGAAAAATTCCAGCAGATCATTGTTTCTCTTAGCCGAATACACCCTCCTCCCTCACAAAAATTTCCAGCCCTTCCAATTGTGTATTAGGTCGAATATCATATCTCCAACAAGGTCTTTGCCAATTTTCAATAAGTGTGGTAGCGGTAATCATCTCTTTTGGAATTAAAATTATGGCCCATGATTCGTATTAACTTGATTAAAACCAATTGTAGGGAAGCTTTGGGATTTATTTTCCAAAGGACTAATTAAGGCTTGAGGATTTGTTAGGAAATCAAATCCGTTTAAGGTTAAGAGATCTAACGTTATAGATCGGCTTTTCGATCTAGGAATTTCGATAGAAGCGGTGTGTAAAATCTCTCTACACACTTTATTAATTTACATGACATTATTGTTTGCCTTAAATCTTTTGGTTGAGGTTAGCTTGTGGCATAATCATGGATTTCAGTAAGTCCCCAACTTGTAATATTTGATATATGATTGCATGCCATCACATGATGTTTAATACTATGACATGATATATGAAATTTGATGTATAAGCATGTGATGGTGGGATTGATGAGAGAGAGGGGGATGAATTATGGGTATCGTCGATGGTTTTGACCACAAGATGGGTTGGCCCCATCGAGTTATTTGTGACCTATGGTCGGTGGTGGTTTTGACCACAACGATCGATTATTTGCGACTAAGTCCCGGTGGTTTGGTACCACCATGGTTTTGACCAAATTTGATATATTGTGACCTATGGTCATCGGTGGTTTTGACCACCACGATGGGTTGGCCCCATCATTTAAATTGTGACTTTAAGTCATCGATGGGTTTTGACCACACGGGTAGAAAAGGAGTATAGATGGCTAGTTGGGTTGCATGAGCATGTTTATTAATGAATTGTGTATGAGATGTATTTTTCGAGTGGGGGATTTACACACCCCTTCCCTTAACATTTTGCAGATGAGTAGATCGCGGAGATGGAGCCGATGGACTCGAGATGGCCATGCTGTGGAAATTTTAATTAAATGGACTTGGATTTTAGTTTATTTAATTTTAATGTTGGTTTATTTTTGTTAAGTTGTAATAAGGCCTCCTAGAATTATTTTATTATTGTTACATGCTTTGAATATTTGTTTAAACTATTTAATTATGTTAAAATTGAATTCACATGTTTTTCCCAATCAAACGTAAAATGTTTTAAAAATGCCATCGGGCACATTTGCAATCTATAAACAACCCGACTTAATAAATATTTCTAAACAACACCAAGTATGGTTTTTAACAAGAGACGTGAAAACACAAGGTTTTCGACAAAACTTAAAACTGTTTTGAAAAGATTTCAAAATGTTTTCTCGGTAGCAACCCAAATTCGGTCGTAGTGTTTGGGCCGGGTTTGGGGTGTTACATTCACATATTGGGCTTGGCCCATTTCCAGACCAATCCACATTCACAAATTGGGCTTGGCCCATTTCCACATCAAATACAAATATCTGATATAATCATGCAAGGTGCACCCAACCCAACCTAGGGTCCATCCTCTACACACCCCCGTATCCAGCCACCACACACCAGGGGATTACTAAATTACCCTCTAACCACTACACACCAATTTGGCAATTAATGCCATCCACGATGTAGCTCGTAGCTAACATCAACCACGATGAGGCACACAGCTACTCATCAACCACGATATGGCACAAAGCCTATATCAACCATGATGGAGCACAAAGCCACTCATCAAGCCACGTGAACTTAATCACAAGTAATCCACAATGCGACCTCAGTCAGCGCCAATCCACGATGTAGCTCGAGGCTAACATCAAACCACGTACTCGAATTACACTCGTACCTTCTTTCATATTCATATCCCATCCCATGCACATGCAACATATAATAATGACAAGATGAATGATGCATGTACATGTTATTCGTTCATGCAATCATATTCTTATTGGCATATACAAACATATACACATCCATAATCATATTCGCATCATATTAATACTGACCTGATTATCAACATACCCCTTAAGGGTATCCATTTCATAGCTGCTACTGCACATATTAGTACATACACATACACATGCAACATATCACATATATCCCAGAAAACAGTAGGCTAACCACACACCTGATAACCTGAAGCACTACGCTCTCGATCCCGATGCTATCACTAAGCGAAACTACAGCTACCTGCCTATAGCTTTCTCCTGCTGCTGGCCCACACCCCGGTGGCCAATCCCAAACAGTAGAAACCGATCTCTTCTTAAACTTCGGGACAGTGACTATCCCTTTACCTTCTTGACTGGCATCCATGTCCATTAATGATATCTTAATCAGAACCAAACAGTTAATCGATAACATCATAATCTAAATATACCAAATCTAAACTATACTTACTAAATATTCTTACCAACTGAATCGAAATCCCGGAAGCTTCCTTTATACTTGACGATTTGCCCCTAAAAGCCATCATCAAAATCGGTCAACCCTTCAATACCAAATATGGCCTATGGCCGAATATTTCCAACCCCTTACCGGTTTATTTAGATCCCGAAACACCACTTGTTCCTGTCGATTTGCTCCTAAGAACCATAGTACACAATCGGTCATCACTAATAAACAAAATAGCCCTACGGTCGAATATCACAGTCACCTTCTCTACTTACCTAAATCCCGGGAACCACCTCTTGTTGAAATCCCTGCTAAACAACTATTAGAATTGACTTTAAGCAATAATCCACGAGAATGGCCCTTGGCCGAATAGCACCTATCACTTACCTTGATCACACAAATCCCAAAAGACCTCATTCAATGCACCTTGACGTTAAAACATACAAAAGAAACACAAAGTTATGCCACTATACTCATTCGGCCAACCTTAGAAATCAAGGCCTACCCTTGATTTCGGCATACTAAAAGAATAGGAACTCAAATCGATTGCTAAGGGTGAATACACTTACCACTACACACGTTGCTTACCACTTATGAACAACTTCCCAAATCACCCTCCTAGGTTCGGCCACAACTAAGAAATAGAGTTATATTTCCAACTTTCGGCTTTGAAGGGAACAAAAGAAGAAAAGAAGTGATAAAGGGTTCCAAATAAATATTCGGCTATGGCTCAACAAATGGTGATTGCACATTCGGCTTACACAAAGAACAGGTTTGGAGTTGGAGAAAAGAAGAAATAGAAGGATGGAGAAGGCTTAGGAGAATTCGACTTCAAGGAGGTGTGAAGAAGAAAAAGATGTGAAAGGAAGAAAATAAATGTATCAAAGGTTTTAACTTTCGGCTTTTTTCAAAGAGAAAATAAGGTGCAAATTCGGCAAAGTAACTAAAAGGGAGAAAAAGATGAATGCTTAATTAAAAGGAATTTCGGCACACACCACCACCCCTGAAGAGTCCCACATTCGGCCATTGCTTCAACTCACCCTTATCCCACGATTTCCTCCTATTTTTCCTCTTCTCAAACCATTCAAAATAAATTAAATAATTCAGCATTTATCCTTCCCTTTTAGCCAAATTTTAAAGGAATTATCCAAGTGTAATCCTCATCTTTTGAGTGTCCACATGCCGCCCAACGGCTCTCCCCTTCCATGACGCCAACAAGCAAAAATAAAAACACACCTTATGCTGCCCACAAGACTCGAACCTAAGCCCTTCTCCCCTTGCTTGAGGCGTCCCATACCAAGGCCCTAAGTGGCACCTTTAAGCCACTTTACCAAGCCCACTATCATGTCCAAAAGTTCCTACAATTTTCCTTAAGGCCTTCTTAGCCCAGCTTCCTCTTCTCACTTAAAATTTCATAACTTTTCCAAAGCATCCTCTTTCATCCTAGAGTTTTAGGAACCCCTAAAACACATCCAAGCATACCCAAAACCTACTAACCCATGAATTATACACGAACGCATAACCCCTAAATCCTGGATGTTACAGTTCTCAACTTACAATTAAAATGAACTTCCTTGATTCGTAATATTCATCAATAGTGTTTCATCATAATTCATAGATAATTTATACATTGATAATTTAAGTAGAAGGGTCCTAAAGATTCAAACAGTCAAAGTCATAGTTTTTGTAGCACGTAAATATAGGCATTTCCCCTTACCTAAATAATTACCTTTGATTCAAAATCGTCAAGGGTTGACATCCTCACTAAAAGTTCACTCAAATCACTCAAAAGTGTTTAAGGTTCAAAATTAAGCACTCAAAAGTCGAACATGAAAAGTTAATCCCATAAGCTTGCATAAAAATCAAATCTCTACCACTATAAAATAAGATGATACACAAATCAAAAGGTCTTTAAAAAGGTTTGTAAGGGGCTCGGGTTAAAGGTGTAGATAAAAGGCTAAATTAAAGGGTTAGAATCGAGATTGAATTGATAATTTACCTAACTAGAAAAAATGAACATCAATTGAAAACTTGAAACTAATAATACGAGCTTCTTCTTCAAGATGTGGAATTTAAACATATAAGCTCACTTAATTATAGAACTAATAATGAATATACTTGGATTTTTTTTAAAGGAAAAAATCAAGTATTCAAGACAGAACATTAACAACTGAAATATAGAACATAGTTAGGTAACTGCTCAAAATCAAATCTCAACAAAAAAAAAGGAGTCAAGAAATAGTGATAACAAATACAAGATGGGTTTTGGGTTATTATTAGTGGGTGAGTCAATAAATGGGTTGTTAGGATCAAAGGGTTTCATTAGGGGTTAATTGTGAGGGTAGGTTTTTAGTGGAGTAAGTGGGTTAAATCCTAAGTGCCTTTATCATCTCTGTATATCAAATCAATAATGTGGTCTTGACATGTATAATCGAAGCAAGTTCTAGAATAACAAATAAATGTTGACACACTCATAATCAAAAAGTGAGCACGAAAGAATGTATGCTCTAAAAGGCCCAAAATCTCACAAAAATTATGGGTTTTTGATATCAACTTTTTAAATTTCAAATTTTAAGGTAATAATTAGATTCAGGTAGACAACCTAACAAAATTTTGATTTTTGAAAATAGACTCATCATGCTTGATTCTCTAGTCTCCTATAGTTTAAATCATCACTGCACAATTATCAATGACTGAATCCAAAACATATCAATAAAAATCATAAATCAAAGGAAATTTCGTTCTAATAGTAATAGGAGAAAATTACTTAAAAACAAGACATAATTCAGAGGTTTGAGACTAATGCAAAAAGTTAGGAACTTTTCAAAATAAAATTCACCCCCCCCACACTTAAGATGTACATTGCCCTCAATGTACAAAGATAGATATTCACAATACAGTAGAAGCATCAAAAGAGAGAGAGAGAGGTGAAACTTTCTGAATTTTGGATGGGTTCCTTGAATTGGAACTGTGACACTTGATTCAGAGGTGAAAGATAAGTTGGAGGAGGCATCTTTGGTGGTCGTATTGTGGCCGCCCACAATCTTTGCGCTAGAAATAATGTAACATCCTGAAAAGGGCCTATGCATTTTCAGTTTAATTGTACGAAATGACGTGTTTTATGTGTTATGAATAAATTTTGAACATTTTTAGAAACCCGAAAATGTATGGAAAAGATCTAGAAATGAACATTTTTGGAAACCCGGAAATGTAAGGAAATGATTTAGAAAAGATTCAAAAGAGGAAAGTGAACATTTCTGGAATCTTGGAAATGTAAGGAAATGTCAAGTTTAAAGGAGGAAAATGAAATTTTTTGGAAACTTAGAAATGACTTAGAAATGTCGAGTTTTAAAGTTTAAAAGATGAAATTAAGGCAAGGTGGCCTTAAGAGAAAAAGTATGTGAAATTTGACACACAATTGGGCTTGGAAAAGTGGCCTGGAGATGCCACTTAGGCCTCTGGAAATGGCGCCACATGCAAGGGGATTGGGCCTGAGTTCGAGTCACCGGGAAAGCAAATAAAAGAAATTTTATTTTGCTTCCAGAAGAAGTGTGGTGGACGGCACAAGGTGTTTAAAAAGAAGAGTTTTATTCTCTTTAAATTTCGACTAATAAGGATAAATAATGGATTTTTATTTTAGATTATTTTTCAAGGAGATAATAAAGGATTATTCTTTAATTATTTTAAATTAAGGAGATAAAGTTATCAAATAAAAGAGTGATGGCCAAAGAAGGGACTCTTGGCCTAGTAAATTCGGCAATAGGAGGAAAAGTAAGGCATTTTACAATTTTTTTTCTCTCCAAGCAAGCCTCTGCCGAAATTCTCTTGTCATCTTCCCCAAATTCTTTTCTGACAAAATCACAAGTTTCCTCTCATCCTTTATTCTTTCTTCTTCTTCTTTTCTTTCCAATCCATCGTAAGTTTAAACCCCCAAAGAAAACCCTAGCCAATTATTCAAGGAAACCGAAATTTGGTGATACATATCTAAGCCATAGTCGAATATTTTCGTAGATCAAAGGGTGTTACCGATTTCCATATAAAAGGGTAAGGATCTATTATGATTATTTTCTTTCTTCTTTAAAACAAAAAGGCAAGGTTTTAATGACATATTCATGTTGGCCGAAACTTTGAAGGAAAACTTTGGGATTTTGTGACTGTCGACTACAAGGAGGAAGGTTTCGGGATTTCTAAGATTCAAGGTAAGAAACTATAAGATTCGGCCAAAGGCCATTCATTATGTTTAATGTTAGATTAAACTCTAACATGTGTCTATAAGGTTTTCGACAGCAGTGAGGAAGCAAGGATCCTTTGGGATTTAAGATTTGGAAGGTAAACACATAGGTATATTCGGCCAAGGCCTGATTTGATATCTAAATCTATTTGACAATCGTTTAAAAAGCTAAAACTAATTTGTTTAAGTGATTCATGCTTGGCCGAATGCAAGAAGAGTATAGCAGAGATTTCGGGACTTGATTCTTAAGTCAATAGGCAACAAGGTAAGTTTTAGTATACTAATCATACTAGGATTTGGATTTATGGCCGAATGGCTTTTTATTAAATTAGTAAGTGATTAATCAAATGTAGGGATTAAGGATCTAAGCGGTAGATCAGATTTCGAAATCTCAAGGAATTTGCTAAACGAATCAGGTGTGTACCCCACACTAATTCTTAATATGTCTTATGGCTATGTTTAATTAAAATATGTGATATTAAGAATATGAAAGTGGCTAAGGTACCATGTTATGGTACTAAGTACTCAGGTACGTTTCTACTCCTACTAGGAATATGAAATATGTTATTTGTAACATGAAAATAAGAATGTGAACTTTGGCATATTAATGCATATTACAAAATGGGGCATATTGGTTATTGAAAGGGGAAGTGAATGTGGTGACCTAAGACCACGAACACGGTGACCTAAGACCGTGGTATCTAAATGTGGTGACCTAAGACCACAGTAATCTAAATGCGGTGACCTAAGACCGTGATATCTGAATGTGGTGACCTAAGACCACGAATGCGGTGACCTAAGACCGCGATATGGAGTGTAGCGGAAGAAGGGTCGACTTAGTAGTCCCCACGGTGCACAAAAAGTTGTACACGGGGAGTGTAGCGGATGGCTTATTAGGTTTGGGTTTGGGAATGCATCATAAATTGTATGCTACGATATGAATGTGTAATATTTGTTATGCCTGATTCTATTATGATTTAGTGTTGTGTACACATTGAGTCTGTTGACTCACCCCGTTGTGGGAACATGTTTCAGGTGATGAACAGTGATGGACCGGGACGACAGAACTTGTGGTGGCCATGCTCAGCTTGAAGTTTTATTTGATTTGGTCATTTGATTTGATTTAAGTACTTTATACTTTTATTTTGGGTTTTGACTGATGTAATAAGGCCATAGTGATGATTTTATTTTTATTTTATTTACTATGTTACAAATTTATGATAATTAAAGAATAAGTCAATTTAATTTAAATCAAACTTTAAATATTTTTGACACCTGAAATAAACGTGTTTTCAATATAAAATAAACTTGTTTCCAACTCGAGCCCAACCCACAAACAAACTTTCTTCAAAACACACAGTTTTTCTAAGTAAGGGCCGGGTTTGAGGGTGTTTCAGTTTGGTATCAGAGCCCGTTTCAAACTCTCGACCTAAGGCTTTAAGGCCCAAAACGTTTTCGAATCGAGCGCAAATAAGTTTTATAAAAATATTTTATGAAATCAGCAGGTTTTTCTGGCATGGCACCTAAGTCTCCACCATGATCCACTGTAAGTACCCCTAACCATATGTGTGATTATGTGAATTATGGAAGGGTAGAAAAGGAATGGAACATAGAATAGCATGATAGGAACTTGAACACTAGGACTAGTCTACTCAAACACAAACACATAAGACTTAATTCCATTAAACAACCCTATCGCTAAGTCACCGAGTTAGGGTGTGGTAACCCCTGTGCGCATGTCTAGGATTGGATCCGAAAGAGCCTAGTATTTAAGCAGTCCTAGTGACTCACCTCCTCTTCGCAGGAATCCTACCTGGTGCGTAGCTTCGGTTCACCCTAACTCAGAGGGATCAGTAGGTGTGGCAACCTCTGTGCGCATGTCTAGGAATGGTTTCAGTGGGAGCTTGGTACTTAAGCAGTCTGTGTGACTCATCTCCTCTCCATTCGAATCCTGCCTGGTGCGTAGCTTTGGTTCACCCTAACCTAGAGGACTTGGTCATAGGCTAAACACAATAACTAAAACCCGAAAGGGAACTAGCCGTGTTTTGATAAAAACAACAAAACACTAGTTTTAAAACTCTTAAAACTTTCTTTAAATTTTGTGAAAACCATCTTTACAAAAATTTTCCGAAAGATTTTCGATTTATGAAATTACAAAAATACCCCTAGTGGTAAAATTACAAAAATACCCTTGGTTTATAAAATGTCCAACTACCCAACAATTTTACCAAAATTTCATTACTTTATAACAAGTTCAAAAACCCTAATCTGCAAACTATCAAAAACCCTTGATTTTAGGAAAATTACAAAATTACCCTTAACTTACAAAATTACCAAAATGACCCTGATTTCCAAAATTTTTGCAATATCACCATTTTGGAAAAAAAAAATTCTCAAAAAGAACCCTCAAAGTTTTGCAACTTTTGAAATACCTCGGAATTATTAAACTTTACAAATTTACCTGGATTTCAAAACTTTCCAAAATACCCCTGGGAATTTAGAATTACCAAAATACTTTTTGACAAAATCGCCAAGGAACTTTTTCTTTTGAAAAATTACGAAAAATACCCCTGTAGGACAAATTACGAAAATACCCCTGGGTAGTGGAAAAACAACAACAATGAAAACTACAACATTTCTCTGAATGAACGAAAGTTCATAATTGGTTGATGAATGTGAACGTGACTTTCTAAATAGTGAACTTGAGCTGAGAACTTTGTTTGATCGAAAGAACCACTTTTAAACATCTCTTTTCATAAAACTGTTCGCGGTTAATGAGTGAAACAAAAGTACTAATGTATAAAACTCTTAAATCAGATTAAATCGCGACATTAGAAAATGAGTCTTAAGGAACGTGAACTTAGAGATTGTGCCTAGAAAATATGATGGTTCTATTAAGATCAGAGTGCGCAGCGTAAGCATAGTGCGGTGAGAAGGATTGTATGAATGTTAGTAAGTAATTTCGAGGACGAAATTATTTTTAAGGAGGGTAGAACTGTAACATCCTAAAAAGGGCCTATGCATTTTCGGTTTAATTGTACGAAATGACGTGTTTTATGTGTTATGAATAAATTTTGAACATTTTTAGAAACCCGGAAATGTATGGAAAAGATTTAGAAATGAACCCGGAAATGTATGGAAAAGATTTAGAAATGAACATTTTTGGAAACCCAGAAATGTAAGGAAATGATTTAGAAATGATTCAAAAGAGGAAAGTGAACATTTTTGGAAACTTGGAAATGTAAGGAAATGTCAAGTTTAAAGGAGGCAAACGAAAATTTTTGGAAACTTAGAAATGACGTAGAAATGTCGAGTTTTAAAGTTTAAAAGAGGAAATTAAGGCAAGGTGGCCTTAAGAGAAAAAGTATGTGAAATTTGACACACAATTGGGCTTGGAAAAGTGGCCTGGAGATGCCACTTAGGCCTCTGGAAATGGCGCCACATGCAAGGGGATTGGGCCTGAGTTCGAGTCACAGGGAAAGTAAATAAAAGAAATTTTATTTTGCTTCCAGAAGAAGTGAGGTGGACAGTACAATGTGTTTAAAAAGAAGAGTTTTATTCTCTTTAAATTTCGACTAATAAGAATAAATAATGGATTTTTATTTTAGATTATTTTTCAAGGAGATAATAAAGGATTATTCTTTAATTATTTTAAATTAAGGAGATAAAGTTATCAAATAAAAGAGTGATGGCCAAAGAAGGGACTCTTGGCCTAGTAAATTCGGCAATAGGAGGAAAAGTAAGGCATTTTACAATTTTTTTTTCTCTCCAAGCAAGCCTCTGCCGAAATTCTCTTGTCATCTTCCCCAAATTCTTTTCTGACAAAATCACAAGTTTCCTTTCATCCTTTATTCTTTCTTCTTCTTCTTTTCTTTCCAATCCATCAGAAGCCGAAACCCCAAAAAAAAACACCCTAGCCAATTATTCAAGGAAACCGAAATTTGGTGATACACATCTAAGCCATAGCCGAATATTTTCGTCGATCAAAGGGTGTTGCCGATTTCCATATAAAAGGGTAAGGATCTATTATGATTATTTTCTTTCTTCTTTAAAACAAATAGGCAAGGTTTTAATGACATATTCATGTTGGCCGAAACTTTGAAGGAAAACTTCGAGATTTTGTGACTGTCGACTACAAGGAGGAAGGTTTCGGGATTTCTAAGATTCAAGGTAAGAAACTATAAGATTCAGCCAAAGGCCATTCATTATGTTTAATGTTAGATTAAACTCCAACATGTGTCTATAAGGTTTTCGACAGTAGTAAGGAAGCAAGGATCCTTTGGGATTTAAGATTTGGAAGGTAAACACATAGGTATGTTCGGCCAAGGCCCGATTTGATATCTAGATCTATTTGATAATCGTTTAAAAAGCTGAAACTAATTTGTTTAAGTGATTCAATGCTTGGCCGAATGCAAGAAGAGTATAGCAGAGATTTCGAGACTTGATTCTTAAGTCAATCGGCAATAAGGTAAGTTTTAGTATACTAATCCTACTAGGATTTGGATTTATGGCCGAATGGCTTTTTATTAAATTAGTAAGTGATTAATCAAATGTAGGGATTAAGGATCTAAGCGGTAGATCAGATTTCAAAATCTCAAGGAATTTGCTAAGCGAATCAGGTGTGTACCCCACATTAATTCTTAATATGTCTTATGGCTATGTTTAATTAAAATATGTGATATTAAGAATATGAAAGTGGCTAAGGTACCATGTTATGGTACTAAGTACTCAGGTACGTTCCTACTCCTACTAGGAATATGAAATATGTTATTTGTAACATGAGAATAAGAATGTGAACTTTGGCATATTAATGCATATTACAAAATGGGGCATATGGGTTATTGAAAGGGGAAGTGAATGTAGTGACCTAAGACCACAAACACGGTGACCTAAGACCGTGGTATCTGAATGTGGTGACCTAAGACCACAGTAATCTGAATGCGGTGACCTAAGACCTCGATATCTGAATGTGGTGACCTAAGACCACAAATGCGGTGACCTAAGACCGCGATATGGAGTGTAGCGGAAGGAGGGTCGACTTAGTAGTCCCCACGGTGTACAGGTTGGTACGGGGGAGTGTAGCGAATAGCTTATTAGGTTTGGGTTTGGGAATGCATCATAAATTGTATGCTACGATATGAATGTCTAATATTTGTTATGCCTGATTCTATTATGATTTAGTGTTGTGTACACATTGAGTCTGTTGACTCACCCCGTTGTGGGAACATGTTTCAGGTGATGAACAGTGATGGACCGGGACGATAGAACTTGTGGTGGCCATGCTCAGCTTGAAGTTTTATTTGATTTGGACATTTGATTTTATTTAAGTACTTTATACTTTTATTTTAGGTTTTGACTGATGTAATAAGGCCATAGTGATGATTTTATTTTTGTTTTATTTACTATGTTACAAATTTACGATAATTAAAGAATAAGTCAATTTAATTTAAAACAAACTTTAAATATGTTTGACACTTGAAATAAACGGGTTTTCAACATAAAATAAACTTGTTTCCAACTCGAGCCCAACCCACAAACAAACTTTCTTCAAAACACACAGTTTTCCTAAGTAACAAAAGAATTTTGAACCGGTTTACATCGAGGAACATACAAAATCTGGTCAAAGCTCGTGGGCCGGGTTTGGGGTGTTTCAAATAATAAGAATAATTCAAAATATACTAATTATATATTTAAAGACAAGAAAGATAAAGAGAAAGAAAATAAAAAGTACAATACAATTAAAAGACAAGATTAATGGACTGAAAAGTCCTTATCGTTACATGGTTAGCGAAGTGGGTGTGATTTCTAAGGCTGTGGTCTTGTGATTCCCAAGCAGCCTTTGGAACCTAAATCAAAGAAAACATAATAGAATAGAATAAATTAAGTATAAGAAAAATAAAGAAAAGGAAAATGAAGGAGAAGGGGAAATAAAAAGAAAAGTTAAATGGACTCAAAGGTCCTTGTCCCGTCGAGCTAATGAAGCGGCCGGCATGAACTTATGTAGATCAGTCTCGTGGAGGGAGACAGTGCTAGGATCCTTCCGTTTCTTCGACATGGATATGGTGTAGATCAAGAGTTAGAAGAATTAAATTTAAAAGGGAGGGGAGTGTAAAGGATATGGAAGAAAGGGAATGGGGAGTGGGTTAGAAGGGAGAGGGGTGTGTTAAATAGAAATCTCAAATCTGATACATTCCCACGCCCGTGTACCGTGGGCGTGTTGAGTCACATGGCCGTATCACATGGACGTATTGTGCTTCGTTCGTTTCTCCCACACCTGTGTGCAGGTCGCCATGCCCGTGTTGCTAAATAGTGTCAACCACGGCTGTATCGCACGATCGTGGTGTTTAGTTGGAGCCCGTGGCTTGAAGATATTTTTCGTCCTGTTTCGTACTATCTCTGCCACATTGGTACGGAAATCTATGGTGTCTACACTGCCACGGCCACGGCTGTGTGCAAGGCCGTGTGGTATGGAAATCTACACTTTGGTTAGTTTGTAATTAGGTGCTAAAAAGGAAAAATAAAAATGTAAAAACTAATGGGGTTAGTGCTTGGGTTGCCTCCCGAGAAGCACTCATTTAAAGTCTTAAGCTAGACTTACCTCTCATTCGTATAATCATGGTGGTTTGAGGAGTTGAAAATTCTTTCTCATGTTATCAGTTCTATTAAGATTAGCATTTACTTTAAAAGTGCCGAATATAGGATTACTTACCTCGACTGTTCCGTAAGGGAAGACATTGAGTACCTTAAAAGGGATCTTTTCGTTTGTATCAAAGTCTGTGGTGGCGATCCGAGGATCTGTTTTAGCCAACAATACCTGATCCCCGATCTTAAATTCATTTGTCCCATGGAATGACGTTGATTCTGCTTCGTGTATTCCTAGTTTCTTCTTGAAATGTGTCTTCCACTCGTCAGTTCATCGATCTTAAAACATCGTTCCTCGTGAGTTATTTCCTTGTTGGCATGAGGTATAGGAAACATTAATATACCAAATACTCAACCATGCAATTTGCACATTCATGAGAAACATCATCATTTTCATATATCAATAACAAGTAGTAGCCATCATCTATGGCCTTATACAAAATGAATCAATCTTCAAGACAAGCCAACACATTTGGCCAAAACAATATGACACTTGACAAAGACCAAGTCCCTATACATGCCATACTCAAAATGATAAATCTAACTATACCAAATGTTCAAATTGATAGTGTGATCGAGCCTTTGACATCCTTTGATCCCCGAGCTAGCTTGGAGGCACTATAAAAAAATGGAAAAGAGAGGGAGCAAGCATAAAGCTTAGTAAGTTGCATGTAAATAATTAGCAACAATTTCCATGCATTATCATACCCATAGCATACTATAAACTTGCACATAATTCTCAATTGATTAAAGGCATAACTTACTCATTTTCATTCTTACTAATCATACAACATAAATCGAGCTCATTTCTCATGAATTTCGTGTAGGTACCTGTATCACTTACAACATAGTCGTAACTTTTCTCACTTTTGGCACAAGCTCTAAATTTCCTGTGAACCAGTTGGAATACCAAAGGATACCCGACAAGCCTCACACAAGAGGGTACGATGTCGATGCCATGTTCTAGACATGGTCTTACACTGGCTCACATATCGAGATCGATGCCATGTCCCAGACATGGTCTTACACTAGCTCTCGCCTCAATGTCGATGCCATCTCCCAGACATGGTCTTACACTGGCTCTTGTGTTGTGGCCGACGCCATGTCCTAAACATTGTCTTACAGTAGCACGCATATCAATGCCGATGTCATGTCCCACACATGGTCTTACACTAGCTTTCATAATGTGGCGGATGCCATGTCCCAGACATGGTCTTACACTAGCGCACATATCGCTTAAATGTCATGGCTTGGGTATCCAATCTATTCATAAAGCTTAACTGGGAGTATATCACATCAACTTTCGTCATTCATATTCAGAGTAATAATCAAATATTTTATGCAATATCAGTTGATTAATGCATAAATGCAATAATGTTGTATTATTTACGTACAACTTACCTCGATATACAAAATATGGGCGTGTAGTTCGATTTAGTCTAATAGCTTGGTTTCGGGCGTCTAGTTCGATTTAGTCCAATAGCTTGGTTTTCCCCCGGTCTAAGTCCGGACTCCGTTTTTCTTGATCTATAATGATAAAATTTACTCATTAAATCACCACATTAATCAAGACATTCCAAAATTCCTACTTTGGTAAAATTATCGTTTTGCCCTTAGAGTTTCACAAAATTACAATTTTACCCTTAGGCTCGTAAAATTATTTTCATCAAATTTCCTCATTAACCAATACTAGGCGAATCTATTTTAAGCTTATAGCAACTCACAATTCCAATTATTTCACACATTTACTACCTATTTTACAACCTTTACAAAAAGGTCCATTTTAGGTGTTTTCATGGAAACCCCTTTCACAAAAGTTGTTTATTTAACAACCAATATTCATTTTCTTCCATAAAAATTCAGCAAACAACACTAATTTTCTCATGATAAAAGCCTAGACTTTCAACCATAGTGCAAAATAGTCCCCTCATTAGCTAGATTATGCTACAAGGGTCCCAAAAGTACAAAAATTATCAAGAATGACCATTAAAATCACTTACTTGCAAGGATTGTAAGTTGCTGAAAATTACAAGCTTCTAAAACCCCTATTTTGCTGATATTTTCGGTGTAGAGGATGAAGATGAAAGGTGATATCTTTTTTTTTTCTTTATTTTATTTTATTTCATTAATTAAGTCACCTAATTCCACCAACTTTGACCAATTTGCATTTTCTTGTCCCCTATGGCCGGCCAACACTCTCCTAAGGGCTTAATTGCACATTAAGGACCTCCAATTTAAGATTCTATGGCTATTTAACACCTTTAGCTTGTAAAACAAAACTTTTACACTTTATGCGATTTAGTCTTTTTTTCGAAAATTAAGCGAGTAATCACTAAAATTAATTCACCAAAATTTTCATGTGCTCATATAATCATGCTATAACACATAAAATAATATTAAAAATAATTTCTCCGGCCTCGGATTAGTGGTTCCGAAACCACTGTTTCGACTAGCCCCTAAATCGGGCTGTTACAAATAGAAATCTTTTTATCTTCCAGAATCACTCTTGGACAGCAAATGATGTGGTTAAGAGCTCTAGTTGCTGGGCGCGACAATATGAAGCACACATGGGAACCAAAAAAAAGGAACAAACAAAGTTCGAATACTGCAAATCTCTCTGATAATATGTGTGTCATTCTTTCCACGGACGGAGTTGTGGCTAGAGACTCTGGATATGCTGCTACAGGAGGCGTGGCTTGTGACCATGAAGGAAATTGGATTGTGGGATTCACGCAATTTTTAGAAGTATGTTCTCCGTTTGAAGCTAAAGACTGGGCATTCTTGATGGAATTCTCATTTTACTTAACAAGGGATACAGGAAAATTTTGATCCTGACTAATAATCTTGAAGTCGCTCAAACCTTGTCTGACTTGGATTTGGAAGATTACGGGATTACTGTACTCATAAGGACTCAATGCATCATGAAGGCGGAAGGAGTGTGGAAGATTAAACATATTCCAAGAACTCGGAATTTGGTTGCGAACCATCTTGCTAAACTTTGTCTGAATTGGAAATCTAGCTTACAAGTTTTTAATGAGGCTCCCAAGAAAATAATTGATTTGTTACAAGAAGATAAAGAAAATGGTTGTCTTATGTAGTTGATTTTATTCAATTTCTTTTCATCAAAAAAAAATTACATCCTTTTCAATAAAGATACAATAAAAATCAAATAGTTTTTATGAGTTTTCTTTATGAAATACAAACATATTATAATTTTTCAATATGATCAATTTAACTCACACAACTTTTGAACATTAAAGATTTTATTTATTTTAACCCCATGTGATAACTTGTTGGTTAAGGGTTCTCATTGTTTTAGATGTGGCTTAGACTCGAATCATGTTAGTTGCATTTTTTATTCGAGTTTTACCTTGTTATTATAATTCATCAAAAAAAATATTTATTCAATTGACATTTATTTTTTAATCATGTGATTGAAAATTTGATTTGTTAATTTCGACGGTAAAAATTCTATTTATTCTTTTTAGCAATTAATTTTGGTCAATAGTTTCAAAAACATAAGTCAAAGTATGGATCTTGAAATCAAATTGATTGAACACCACAAATCCCTCATTTATGTACGAACATTCAACATCTCAATCCATGCTAACATAGTAACATCCATATTTTTCCTACTCACAAAATTCAAAGAAAATGAGAAAACATAAAATAGAGAAATTAAAATAAAAAGACATTATTAAAGAAAAAAAGGCATTGGCCATATGCTCGTGGATATCTCTAGCATGTGACAAATGGCATAATAAGCACCTTTTAATTCTAATAATTTGCACAGAAATAAGATAAAATATAATTGAGAGAAATATTGCCGACAGAAAGATTGGTAGATATTAGAACAGAATAACATTACTATAAAAAACTTCATAATTAAAATAAAAAAGGAAACCATCAATGTCTTTAAAAAATGATAAAGAAAGATTTAATTATGAGTAAACGAATATAAAAATTATACGTTAATAAGTTGCTGATATTGTATGTAATTTAGGGTTAGATTTTTTATATTATTTTACATTAAATTAACTAAAATTAATATTAAAATGATTGATTTGTAGGTTGAAATTTTGGAAGAGGAGGATAGGGAGGCAGAAGGGAAGAAAAGAGGAATGTCCACCCACACGCACACATGCGTCTCATTTGCCTTTTGGCTTTTACCATTAAATTAATATTAAATAATAAAAAGTTGCGATGCACATTAAAAGTGTTCCAGTTGTTGCACGAGGGCCTTTTTTTGTTCTCTTCTGCTTTTTTTTTTCTGCCAGAAATGAATTTCATATATATGGTAAGTACTTCAATTTTCTTCCCTTTCCATCCCCTTCCTCACATTAATTATTTTCTCTTCATTATTGATTCCCCCACACACATATTTTTCAATCATTGCACTCTCCACACATGCGTGCACTGTATGTGAACAAGGTTCACTAATTATTCTTCAATTTTTATTTCCTTTCAAATTATAAATTATTTAAACTATATTTTTTGCAACTCAATTACGTGCAAAGATTAAACTCATCCCTCACACTAGATGTCGAAAGAGTCTATTGCTACTTCTTTAAAGCAGTGGTTGAAATGATCGGGTTCAAACCTAATAACTCAAATAATTTATGTTTATAAAAATTTTTAGATCATAGGATGATTGAAAACCCTAAAGTGCGAAATAAAGGAAGAAGGGGAGGGGGGGGGGGTTAAGAGATTGTACTTGATTGAAATGATTGAAAAATGGCTAGTTCATAATAGTGGTTGGCACTCGGCAATGTGTTACAAACTATGACGTGTTACTATTGGACTCGTACAATTTATCTGAATGATACTATTACTAACGAATCAGGTTGTCAAGTACCTGTAGGTCCCGTAAGATTGAAAATCAATGTTGCCTAACTTGTTTGCATTGAACAATCTTGATCGATGAACTTAGGCGGATGAATTGGTTTTCATCAGCTAGGGAGATGATGGTAAGGTGTTTGATAAATTGCGGAAATGAAGGATTGTCAGTATCTTAGATTGGCAAAGATTTTGAGGGTAGTGGATCCGCTTCACTGGGTAGCTTTAAGACCAAGTTTGTCTTCTTTGTTGCGACCAAAACTTCATAATGGGCAATATGCACTGTTGGTGAGGGCATTAGTAAATGAACCATCACAATCGGACTCGGACCCAATATTTATTTTATCTTCTATGGAAATTAATCTTAAACTTTTGCCCAAACTTTTTTGTATTTAATAAGATTTCTTCATGATATGTAGAGGTGTGCACGGATGGAAGTTTATCCAAATGAAATGATGGGTAGTTAGCATATAAACAAAATTGAATTATCTATATTATTGTACATGATGGTACTTGTTTAGTTGTTTCTTTCTTTTGTAAGTTTACTATTCAAATTCCTTTTAAAAGGCAAATGAGTTTATCTTTCACTCAAACAGGTCATATGATGAACCCATGACTATTTCATTGATTTATGTGACTGGAATGTACTTATCCTTGACTTGAAACTCGAAAATTTTCACTCAATACCCGGGATCCTACACTTAAGTTGTACTCGAATACTAAAACCTTATTGGTACGTGCATTAAGGAGCATAGGTGTGCATGTCTTAGTCCCTTCCTTTTAGAAAATAGGTTAAGCCATGATTCACAATTTTTTTGTCGATAAATTTAGTGGGTTGTTTAGTTGTTATTCATGAAAGGTTAATTTAGTGGTTGTTATTCATTTTTTAAAGAAAAACACGATAGAAATGCAGTTATTCAGTGTTAGATTTTGTGTTCTAAATGTAATATCTTTGTTTGGTATATTTGTATTTTTTTAAACAAATTAATTAATAAAAAATTCATTGCTTACATTAATATTTTTTTATATAATGTCTTCAACGGTTTTTGCATGCAAAGTAAAATGAAAGTAAATATTGGCTCACTAGTTATCTAACGCTTAACTAATACTAATTGGTACTATGTCGTTAAATCATAATACGAAAAGACATCTTGTTTTAGTAGATGAACTCAAACATGTCATTAGTCTAATCCAAAATGAGCAAACCGATTGAAAGACTAATATGTTGTCTATCAAGTCCAATTGGGATATACTTTATCTTGAGCAGCAAAGCGGATGACTCCCAAAAGATAAATATATAAATGTTGTAATAACCAATTTTTGCCCGGCCCAATTACAAAACCCGGGGCCCATTAAAAAAATAAAAAATTAAAAGTCCAATAATAACAGTCCATGTACAAACAAAATCAGCTGATCCAACAACCTGGCCCAATCTACATGAGCCCATTTCCAAAGAAAAACAGAAGCAGAAGTCCAAAACCCTAGTCCCTAATGCCGCCGCCGCACGTCTGCCTCCTGACCTTCCCACTCCCACATGCGCTTTTTCAGATCCACGCGTCCCTCACACGCGCGTCGTTCCTCGTGCCCACGCGCGTCGTTCCACGTGCCCACGCCTCCTGACGGTTGAAGCTCCCCCAGGCACCTCGACCTCCATCACCTGCACACCTCGCCCGTACCCTGCAAAGAAAACAGAAAAACGAAGAAACAGAGGAGCATGGAGCAAATAGTAGATTAATAAAAGAAGAGGTTGTACCTCTCGGCTATAAAGCCGTTCAAAATCAATGTAAAAAAAGCTTCTTTTTTTATCAATACAAAACGGGAGATTTTAGACATATATTTGCAAACAGAGATTAATTCAAACATACAACAGGCAATCGAAGAGAAAAAGAAACAGTTTTAAGGTCTTATTCTATTTTTCTTTTATCTTATTTTTCGAAACTATAAACCTATTTTCTTTATTTTTTTCTCTTTAGAAGCAGTTCATATATATATAATATAAAAAAAAAGAAGAGAAAAACGAGATTTTACCTTTTTTGGCCACCGTGTGCGGTGGCCGGAGGCGACGTCGACGGTGGTTCTCTCGCCAGAATCTGGGTTTCTTCCCAGAAGGACTGAGAGAAAAGAAGAGGGGGATAGGCTTTTTTAAAAAAAAACAAGTAGCACAAATGAAAAAGAAAGAAAAAAAACGGGGTTTTATAGTAGATCAAAACGGCGCAGTTCTGGGGTTGGGAGCCCAGGCGCCAAAACGACACAGTTTAGGCCCCAACCCGCGCGCACAACCCGACCCAGGTCAGGGTCCGAGCGTTTTCCCTTCGACGGGATAATTGCGCCACAAGCCCTTCTGCGTTTTACCTTCTTTTAATCCAGTTCTTTTATTATTTTCAAATTTGCCCAATACGTTTTACTTTGAATTCAATTTAGTCCCTTACGAAACACAGTGTTTTGGAGAAAGGGGGTATTCTCTGTCCAGCCCCCTTACTTTCGCGCGCATTACATTAGGCCCCCTAATCCTTTTTCTTGTTTTAAATTCGCTCCTTTAACTTTATTTCCCTCTAAATTTAGTACCTTTATTATCATTTTCACCATTTTTTACTAACTATTTACTATTACTATTATTATTGTTATTATTATTATTGCTATATTTATATTATTATAATGTACATATTTGGTATTATTATTAGTATTTTTGTTATTATTGTTACTACTATTATGTTATTTTTATACATATATGTATATATTATTATTTGCTTATCACTTGCCATTACTATTACTGACTTTTACTTTATTTTATTATTTTATGTTATATTAAATTGTCCATATTATTTATTATTTATATATTAGTGTATTAAAGGTATAAATATATATGTATTTCTTAATTATTGTTTATTACTTTTATTCAGCTCAAAATTGTTTTCATTAATTTTTTTATACATTATATGTTTTTAAATTGTATATTATATGGTATTATATTGTATATTATTTTTAGCTAAAATTTATTTATGTTATATAATATATTTCTATTTATATTGTTTTTTTTATATATGTAGTTTTATATACATTTATTTAAAATCACTATATATTATTTTATTTTATGCATTGTCTACGTTGCTTGTATCATATGAATGTCTCTTTTCATTATTTAAACTTGCATGGAATATGTTTATATTTTTCATTGTTTATTGTATTTGTCTATACTTAATCGAACATTAGTAATTGCCCTAGCATAGGAATTCTTATTCGTCGCATCTCTCATTATTATTTCTTCATTGCTTATCTTAAATGTTAGCATATCATAATTGTTTTCAATATGTATGTTCGATAATGTAAATGCAATATTGTCACATGGATTTTTGTTAAAAATACACTTTTGCAAAACTAACACTTTATTTAAGGTTTTCAAAATAAGGCGATATTCATCTTGGATTCGAGGATCTAAATTATCATGTCCTAAAATATTGGATGTGATTTTTTATTCCTTCGAAATGAGAAAATTTTGGTGTTCAATTCAAAAAATTATGAGATGATCTTGGATTCGAGATTTAAATTATCGTATTCTAAAGTATTGGATGCGCTATTTTATTCCTTTGGAACGAGAAAATCTTGATGTTTAATTCAAGAAAACCACGAGACGATCTTGGATTCAAGGATTTAAATTATTGTGTCCTAAAGTATTGGATGTGATATTTTATTCCTTCGGAATGAGAAAATCTTGATATTCAATTCGAGAAAATTCAAATATTTTTAAAGGGATCATATTTTTAAAAATCTTTTTACAATTTTCAACTTTCGACAAAAGGACGGTAATTGATCAATTTGGTACCAATTTTGGGCATGACGAGGGTGCTAACCCTTCCTCGCACGTAACCGACTCCCGAACCCGTTTTCTCAGATTTCGTAGATCAAAAACACTGTTTTAGTAAATCAAAACATTTTATTAAAACAAAGGTGATCCGATCACACCAAATACAGATCGGTGGCGACTCCTCATTTTATTTTCAAAACCCAAGTCGATTCCCATTTCTCAAAACTCAAAAAATGGTTTCGACAAATGTGACTGGCTGGACAAATAGTATAAAGGACAGGACCCAAGTAGAATAAATTTTGTATCAGTTTATTGATTTATTCACTTTTGACTCGTATACTTTGATACAAGTAAAAGCTTAAGTTCAAATATATAAGAAACTGAAAGCTGGTGTATTGGGTATACGACTTTTGCAGTATGAATCATGTTGGGAGAATAGATTTATTCTAAAGAGATTAAGGATATCTTATGAAGGTAATATACTTATGACAAGGTCAATGAATAAGCACTTGGAGTAGTTTTCGTAATGGTATGTAATTAGGGAGAGCTCAATTGCAATACTATAGTAGAATGACTTTGTGACTAAATAAGTTTATATAATTAATAGGCAAAAAGTTTAAGCTTAATTATAAATTATTTGATCCCTAATTATATATGTCCAATTAGTCCCTCTACTAGTTCGTTGAAATCATAAATGAATTGTATGTAGAAGAAAATTAAAAAAATGAATGAAAATGATGAAGTTAGAGAAATGCAGTGGTATTCGCAAACAAATGTACTTTCTCACACTGTGTATAGAATTGACTTGAAAATTAATTTAAGGTTTTCAAATTATTAATTAATTAATATAATTAAATAAGTAAAAAATCGAATTAAATTAAGTAGTCATTATGAATCTATTTAATAAGTAGATTAAATATATTTTCTCATGGTAAAGTTGTTATGATTTTAACAGAATAAAAATTGGATTGAGAAAATTATTTAATTAAAAATTAATTTAATTAAATAAATAATATTCATTTTGGGAAACAGAAAACAAATAGTGGGTTAAATTAAATTATAAAGTGTTAGGTCAAAGTCTAGGAATCATATATAATTGAACCAAATACAAGAGAGGCCAAAATCCCTCATCATAAGAGAGAAGGGTAGCAACCCGTCATTAGGGTGTGTCGTCCACCTCCTCTCTAGTTAGACTAGAAGAGTGTTTTCCATTTTGAATAGTATTATTTTTTTCAAGTCTTGTTCTCATATTTCTCTCTATAAATAGATGACACTGGTAGAGCTATTCACACACAAGTTTCATATATTGTTATTTTGTCAAAAATTAGTGGAAATTTATTTTAGAATAAATTCTATTTTATGGGAATTACAATTTCTATCGATTTCTATTGAGAGAATTACTTTCCTACTAAAAGTAATTAAATTCGTTTCTGGTTTTGTGTTTGGTTTGTATTGCTTGAGCTCACACTCGATACAATTCGTGGTACAAGGATAGTAGAAAAGATCATTCGGTTGAAAGCTGGGAACAATTCAAATTTGCCTCGCACAAAGCACAAGTACTTTTCGAGAAATTTTTTTTTTACTATAAATATCACAAACCAACTCGATTTTCAAAATTTTTTAAATTCTTAACCGAATTTTTCCAACAATTTGTATCAAAGTCAGGTTGTGCTATGTTTATAGTATAAACCAATATTGGAATTTCTCTCTTATTCATGTTTGGTTAATTTTGATAAGATGTTGCATCTTTTAATTATATACATGTTTGGGGTTGTGTATATGAATGAATATATTTTTAATTATTTATTATATATGATAAAGTGATTTTACCAAAGCTGTGATTCCTAAAAATTAAATTATATGTATCAATTTTTGCAGTGAATGCATTTTCTCACTAAGTACAAAAGATTACAAAAAAAATTAAATTAATTTCTTCGAATTATTATTTAATTGATAGTAATTGAATAATTGAAGTTCAAAATGAGAAATTAAATTATTTAGTCATTATAGATTTATTGAATGAGGCAATTAAATTCATTTTCTCATAGATTCCAATACGGTAAAGTTGTTTTGACTTTAACGGAATTAGAATTGGATTGAGAAAATAGTTTAATTGTGAAATGAATTAATTAATTAATATTTTAAGAAATAAAAAATAACTATTGAGTTGGATAAAAATCCGATAACACATATAATTATACTCAATCCGCGAGATAGGCCCAAAAGCCCATCTCGTGGGGTGAGGGTGGCAAACCCTAGTTCCACTTAGGGTTGTCATCGTCCCTTGTATTCTACTAGGAGTAGAATACCATCTTTTCTATTAAAATATTATTTTTTATTTAAAATAGGAACTATGTATTAACATAATTACACAAGTTATTGAGCATCATTATTCTGTCAAAAAATAGTGACAATTTATTTTTAGAATATATTCTATTTTTTCGATAAAAACTCCTAGTTTTTTGGTTCTATAGAGAGAACTACATTTCCCAATAAAATTTAAGAAAAGTTTCCATTCTGTGAACTTGATCCATTTTGTTTGAGCCCACACTCAAAGTAATTCTGTAACACTCCAAACTTGGCCTAGAAGTATAGACCGAATCTAGGATGCTACATTGATCACCGAAGTGACCATAAGAGAATTTAACAAAACCAGTCGTTCAAAATTCCATTTCTGAAAATATTTATCTCGAAACAAACCAAAACGTTTAATCATTTAAAAATACCGTTCGCAAACGCAACAAAACATAATGTACAAACCAAGTTTAAAACAATAATGGAACCACAATATTATAAATCTTTACAATTCAAAACCAAATGTAAAACTAGAAAACACGAACTGCTCAATTGCTATTCACAAGCTTGTCCGAGACCTCCACATACTGAGCCTAACTACAGAATCCAGAACTGTACCTAAAAGGGAAACAGAAGAGGGGGTGAGCTACTCGAGCTCAATGTGAGATCAAAACCAGTAACACTATGGAAACGGAAGCAGTACAGGCACAGGAACAGAAAAGTCTAGAGGCAGTTTGACACAGAACATTTTTACAGACAGATAACAGTTGAGCGGATTCACCCCAAAGTAAACATACGCCATATGTAACTCTACAGTCATATGGCCTAATCGAACACAGTAGTAGTAATTCTCAATAGTTACAACCTAGGCCTAAGCCCTTTCCAGAATCAGAATTAGTTTGGCCTTAGCCTATCACACAAGGTTCTCTTAGGCACGAATGCCTTTCGGTCGAACAATACAATCAAACATTTTAGTCAATCAGACATTCAAGTGTTTCAGTCAAACATTCAATCAAATTCAATTACAGTATCATGTTCAGCCACAGTGTCAATCAGATGCATGTGAGTGCACATGCGTTACAAAATAACCCACCCATCCAGCCAACACACCATCTCCGTCCATCCCTACACTTATTGTGGGGATTTAATCAACCCACCCATCCCTACGCTCTGAGTAGGACCTCAAAAAGCCCATCCAACCTTATACTCCATATGATATCATCCCGGGTTGCCCGATAACGATGATCATCAGCATTGTCCTTGACCTTCAGGGAATTGGGACTACCCTCGACCCTCTGGGAATTAGGGCTATCAGTGTGTAGATAGACTGCCAGTCTCATATAATATGCAGTCGTGCTAGCATATGTGCTGTACTGTGCAATGCGGTAAACCGCGGTACAGACATACAGTATGAACTGTCAGATCAGATAATGGTACGTAACGTAGCTAATGTACACGCGGTATAGTGTAATGCAGTAATCCGCTATACCGATGAGTTGCAGTAAAACTGCCAGATCAGATAGTGGTACGTAGCGTAGCTAACATACATGTGATACAGTGCAATGCGGTAATCCGCTATACTGATGAGTTGCAGTAAAACTGCCAGATTAGATCCTAAATCTTCCTTCTCTTAAAAATCCCAACCCAAAATACTTTATATGCAGATGTATGTATGCAAATGTATGTATGCAGATGTATGAATGCGGATGCACCATTTCAGAATTCAATTTCAGAAAATCATCCAGAACCAGTAACTTACAATCAGTCATTTAGTTACAGAAACGTGCACACTTATGCACTCAAATTCGGTACCTAACATTTCATACAACCAAGCATGAATAACACTTAAAACGCAGTTAGGGCAGAGTCATGTCAACTCTCAGTAAGCTTAGCCGAAGGTTGGAACACATAGAATGGAGATTGCAATTAAATCGCCTTATAATCAAAATTTGGCAAGTTAGGGCCACACGCCAGTGTGCTCCGGCCGTGTGGAGCAATCCAGGCCATGTGGCAATCCAAACGCCTGTGTGAGGGGTAGCACACAGCCGTGTGACAGAGGCACACGCCCATGTGGTGCAGGAGCACGACCGTGTAAACAGGCCGTGTAACTCAAAGTCCAATTTCACTAATTTAAGGTGCAGGGCAGACACAGCCGTGTGAAGGTGTCACACATCCGTGTGGCCATCAGACACGGCCGTGTGTCACATAACACACACCCATATTGAATCGCTAGGCCCCAAATCAGTCACACGGGTGTGTGTCCAGAAGCACACGCCTGTGTGGGAACCCTAATTTCCCAAATCTGTTACACGGTCGTGTGGCCAAATCGTGTGACTCCAAATCCCTAATTCCCAAACTCACACGCCCGTGTGCCCATGGGACTCTGCCGTGTGAATTCCGAAAAAAATCCCAAATTGACCACACGGCCGTATGGCTAGGTCATGTGGCACCCAAAATCGACCGGAAACCTTAGTTCCCAAATCCACACGGCTGTGTGCCTCCGGCACACGTTCGTGTGGTCGTCAAAGCAGCCACGAAACCTCTCCGAAACAACCCCAAAAACCCTGTTTAAGCCACAATAACAATCCTAACCCTTGCCCTATCAACATATATCAGAGAACAATGTTTTCCCCTCACTTTCATCAACTAAAACCCCATAACAAATAGGTTAGCATACAGTAAAGCAAAGTCGAAAGCAAAGACTCACAAAACAAAATAAATAGATAAGAACTGTGGACAAGGTTCGAATCCCACACCTATTTTGACGGCGAAAAAGATGACTGAGGAGCGAAGTTCCAGAATCCACAAACCGCGATTGTTTTCAAAAGAAGAGAAAAGCACAGAGAGAATAAAACCAAGAAATGTCCCAAAAGAAAAAAATAATAAATAAAAACTAACATATATTAAACACATAATTTAATAATTATAAATAATCATAATTATTAACTTAAAAGAAACAAAACAAAATAAAAAAGTTCTCCCAAAATCGCGTACCCCAATACTCGAACCCAGAACCTCAAGGTGAACTAACACTCACTCAACCACTAGATCCGCAGGCCCATTCTGACACTAAATTACACAACTTAACTTATGTGTGCAACCTCCATGTTGTCACTACACTCAAAACCTATAACTTCTAAGCCTAACATTCGGGGCGTTATAAATTCGAGGTTCAAAGATAGCGGAGAAGATTGTTCGGTAAAAAGTCAACAAATAAATAAGCTTAAGTTTACATTTAAGCTTACATGGGTTACACATTTTAAGCCTTAATTCACTTACGTTTACATTATTCTTAAGTAATTTTTAATTAGTTTTGAGTCAATAAGTCCATTTTACAATTGATTTTACATTATTTCATATTTTTTATGTTATTTTTAATACTTTTGAATAAATAAGCTTTTACAAGGTCTTCTTGTAGGCATTGAATTGAGTTTGAATAAATAAAGCGAATCTGGAATAAATGAAGCAAGGAAAAGATAGAAAATGAAAGAACCACATTCTAGCCAAGAAGGTTGCAACATTGGATCTCAATGTTGCGACATTAGCCTGATTTCTCTAGAATTATTCTATTTCAATTATTATGGCATTTTGGTCTTTTCACTTCTAGCTCGAGGTTTTCCTAGAAAAGCCTTGTAAATAGTACAAGGAAGTAAGTATGCTTCCTAAGTTGTTTGAGGCTTAGTTTCAACTTTATAGTTTTGTTAGCCGCTCATACATTCAATTCATTTTGGGTTATCTCGAGCTAATAGGAGGATCAACTGGACATATATAATTAAGGCTCAAATCATTTGTAATTAAGTTTCGACTCTTCGCCAACTAATTACAACATTATTTAACAATCGAGTCATTCCACTATAGTACCATGACTAAACTCTCCCTTATTATATACTGTTATGAAAGTTACTTGATAAGTGCTCGTCCAATGACTTTGTCATCAGTATGCTACCCTCATAAGAGATCCTTAGTCTCTTTAGGATAAAATATGTTCTCCAAATATATCTTATTTTATCCCATGGTATCCATTACATCTTCTGATATGAAAAAAATTAATTACTAACACATAGTAATTAAATAATTTGTCTTATGAGAAATGACCCATTGTGACGTCCCTTTTTCAAAAAACCATGTAATGCCAATGAGAGGATATCTTTTATCCTTATAGGGCTATGATTCCACTATTGGTATGATGATACATCATGCAGAAGTTATATACCCAACGTATCAACTTTCATTTTCTTATCTATTTGAACTCAGGGTTACACGAAAGTATATGAATCACACATACATAGGCCATCGTCCACTCAATATTAAGGTATATTAAACTATGAACGTCACAAGTAGATAAATTCATAAACAGATCTAGATAAATTCAACTTCTGGGAGTCATTCGCTCTGGTACCCTAGACAATGTATCTCCTCAATTGAACTTAATAGACAACATAATAGTCTTTCAATCGATTTTCTCAATTTCTATTAGACTATGGACTGTTTAGATTATCTAATATATAAGTTATCTTTTAGCATTATGATCAGACCACATAATGCAACTTAATATTAATTAAGCATTAGATAATTTATGAGCCAATATTTGTTTACATTTTGCTTTGTGTGCAAAATCTATTGAGGACAACTACAAATGATATTAATGTATAATGAAGTTTTATCTAAACCAGTCTATTCGTAAACTTACAAAATGATGAATTCACTGCACTTAGGGCACTAAATCCTAACATAAATATGTATAATATTATAATTATAACATTAAAAAAAATATGTAACACTATTCATATTTATAAGTTAATAAAATAAAAATATACATTTCTAAATATTAAATAAAAATAATGACATTTTTTTTTAAAATATTCTATACTATAATGAAACTTTTTAACTATCACAATATTACATATCTCATTCAATTTTAAATTAGTTTTATATTAAATAATCCTAACAATGTAGGTGAACATATTCATTTTCTTTATAATTTTTTTTAATTCAAAATAAATAAAATTATTTCTCGAATCAAAAAATTCTTGTATTTTTTCATTTAAGGTAAATCACACAACAGGTCACCCAATTATACTTAAGCTTTTTTTGTCACCTAATCATAAAAAGTTACAAAAAAACTTATCCAATTAATCACATACGTCTATTTTAGTCTAATTTCATTAAATATGGTTAAGTTTATAACGAAGAGATGACGTGGCAGTTCTAAAATTGATATAATAACAAATTTAACCCTTAATATCTATAGATTCTGTCCATTTGGTCATGATTCTAAAGAAATTGACATTTACCATTTACGCACTGTCTCAATTTACTCCAAGTTCTAAAAATATAAAATTCTTTTAAGAAAAATTCTTTTTTTTCTCTTTGTTTTAGAATTAATGAATTATCAAAACTCATGTGATTGGCTTAATGGCCAAGGAATGTTCAACTATAAAACTCATTCGAGTTTGAGCCTCTAAGGGAACAAGTGGAATGCAACTTTATTTGGGCAGCTCCCATTATAAGTGGTTTGTGCACCTAAATAGCTTTAAAGGTAAACTTTTTTCATATTTAACTAATCCTCTTTTATTGCAAATTCTCAACTTTAGCAGGCAAAACTACCTTGAATAAATTTAATTTAGTTCGGTTTTCATAATTCATAGTAAAAATAAAACTATCTTATTTGAGAGGTGGGAAAAGAAAGGAAAGAATGAATACAGGTGACTAGGTTTGGGTAAGTAAGAAGGAAAGAGAAAAAGGAAGAAGCCAGAGAGAACAAGAAGAAATAAATAGAAGTAAAAAAAAAAAAATTAGTATCATGACCAAATCAAAATAATATGTAAATATTTAGGGTTACCTATTTTTTTTAAAAAAATGGATCAAATGGACACAATGTGTAAACCTTTAGGGTTATATTTGTTATTATGTTAATTTTAGAATCACCGTATCATCTTTTCATTACAAAGTTAATGATGGATAACAAAAATGAACCAAAAAAGAAAAACATGATTAATTAAATGAACATTCTGTAACTTTTTATAAGCAAGTGAACAAAAAACTTTAAATATAACTAGAAATTGTGTCACATGCATATGCATGTGGAAACCACGTATTCAGAACATAGATGTGTGTTTAAATAATAGTATAAAGATACAATCAATAGATGTAACAAAGTATTCGTAATAAAATTAAAATGTATAAAAATAAAAAAAATACAACTTTTGTTGATTGGTAATTTTAAAGTTTTATTATGCAATTAGCGTGGTTTTAAATTCCATCATGTCATGCCCCAAAATGTGGGTTAAAATTTTTGAGTTAAATTTGTAATTGTTGGATTTATTTTAATTTTCTGTTTGAGTGTGCAATTGGGCTTCTATTTGGGCTTGATCTGTCAAAATGTCAAAAATCGTATCGATACTTACGCAAGTATTAATACATTTCTAAAAAGTATCGATACTTTCATATTTTCTAGTGAAGAAAACCCTGATGTGCTGAAACCTTGGGTATTTAAGAGTATTTTTGTTTGGCCGACCCCCTCTTTTTCTTTTCCATTTTACCTAGCCCCCTTCTCTTTTCCTCTCTTCTCCTCTCCCTTAAGCCGTCTCTCCCTTCTCCTCTCTTATTTTCTCTTATTTTCTTTCCATTCTTCTCTTTTCTTCATAGCTGCCGAACCTTCCACCACCTTTGAACCACCATATTTTTCATCCTCCTTGTCAAATTTTCAACGTTCAAATTAATGCCTTATCACCGCCGCATCTTACATCATCCTTGATTCATCGATTTCACTCTCATTGTCAATTTACCTTTGTTCTTTTGAATCACCATTGATGTTAGGATTGTTGTTAGGATCGACCCGATTAAGAAACAAGAAAAAAATAGCGGAATAAATTGAGAAATTGAACACACAAATTTAACGTGGAAAAACCCTTCCAGAGAGGATAAAGAACCACGAACAAAGATAATTTTAACTAAAATGGCAAAAGAATGAATAATACAAAAGATGGATATAAAAACTAAACCCCAAAAACCCGAAAACACCCTCAAAACATAAACACAAAATTCTCTAAATGTGTTATGAGTTCTAATCTCTAATGGGTGTATTTTCTAAGGTTGTAGAAAAACCTATTTATAGGCTAAATTAGTAGGTCAAATAAACTATGCTAACAAATGCAGATATATTATACTAATAAATATTAAATCTTCTAGAAAGAAAATATATTTTGTTTAACTTGACTTACAAGCAATCTCTTAGAATTTGGGTCACACAACTCTAACAATCTCCACCTTGACACAAATTCTTACAATGCCATCTCTGCCAAAGCTTGCCACGGGCCTATTTTAAAATATGCAAGGAATTAACTAAGTCGATTCTATGCTTAGAAGCTGGAAGACTTCTAACCTTCGACTTGTGCACTGCCAAATCAAAACTAACCCGGGTCTGATTTTCACGAACACAGTGCCCTTACTTTTCAAAACCTGTATCCAAAAGAGAACCTCTCTTCAACGAAATGGTCATACCTTTTTCCCTCCTATGACCAAGTTGCGTCCACTTCAAACGAGTTGACTTCAACTCTGTAATGGACGAGGGATGTCTGATTTCACCGGTCACTGTAGATCCTTCCAGAATATAAAAACTACCGATTCTTTTACCTTTTAACAAAATGAGAACTCCACGAGATACTTTAATATCGCTCGACTCGATATTGATTCTGCATCCTTTCAAGTCTAAAATCCTTAAAGAGATGAGATTCTTTCGTAAATCAGGTACATACCTGACATCTGAGAGTCCCCTAATCGTCCCATTGTGTATTCTAATTTTAACAGTACCAATACCAATTACCTTAGTAGATGAATTGTTTCCCATGCACAGATCTCCACCTTCAACAGAACTATATGTGGAGAACCATTCTCTATTGGAACACATGTGAAAAGAACACATGTGAAAAGAATATCTCGAATCTAGGATCCACTCGGGCGTAAGCTTGGAGTTATCGCTCGTTGACACTAACAAGAAATCATCACCGCTTTCATCGGCCAAATTAGCACCAGCTACATCTTCCTCGTTACTCTCAACAGCTTTTTTATTTTGCAGTTTATAACAATCTACTTTGTCATGACCTAACTTTTTACAATAGCGACACCTTTTGTCTCGTTTCTTTGATGCTACCAAAACAAAAGTTTACTTATCTGCCTTGCTATCCAAACCAAACTCATTGTCGAGTTTGTCTCTACTCAACAAATGACCCTTCACATCTTCGAACGAGAGTTTGGCTCTGCCATAAATTAGGGTCTCCCTGAAAGACTTGTATGAAGGAGGTAAAGAGCACAATAATAGCATAGCCTGATCTTCATCGTCAATATGAACCTCTACATTCTTTAAATCATTTAAAAGAGTAATGAATTGACTGATGTGATCTCTAAGAAGCTCACATTCGTTCATGCGAAATGTAAATAGACGTTTCAACACTAAACGGTTAGCCAGAGACTTAGTCGCATAAAAAGTTTCTAACCTTTTTCACAAGGCAAATGAGGTTTTCTCCATCAATACCTCCTGCAATAAGGTATTCGCGAGGCATAAATGGATTGCAGACAAGGCCTTTTCATCAAGCTCTTCCCATTCTGTTTGATTTAGATTCTCAGGCTTTTTCCCAACAACAACCTTTTTCAAATCGATTTAAACTAGAATTGCCATCATCCGAACTTACCACAAATTGAAATTTGTCTCACCATCAAACTTCTCAATCTGAAACCTTGTTGCTGCCATCTCTGAACGGGCTGATCTATGAAAATTAAACTAGCTCTGATACCACTTGTTAGGATCGACCCGATTAAGCAACAAAAAAATAGCAAAATAAATTGAGAAATTGAACACACAATTTTAACGTAGAAAAACCCCTCCAAAAAGGATAAAAAACCACGGGCAAGGGTAATTTTAACTATAATGGCAAAAGAACGAAGAGTACAAAAGATGGAGATAAAAACTAAACCCCAAAAACCCAAAAACAAATAACGCTCAAAACATAAACACAAAATTCTCTAAATGTGTTATGAGTTCTGATCTCTACTGGGTGTATTTTCTAAAGTTGTAAAAGAACCTATTTATAGGCTAAATTAGTAGGTCAAATAAACTATGCTAATAAATGCTAAATATATTATTTAACACCCCTTACCCGTATTCGATGCCAGAACAGGGTACGAGGCGTTACTGGACTTATATGCAAGCAATCATACAAAACCAAGACATAATTTTCCACTCAAATTTAAAACTTTTCATAAACATTCATATCACCCCTTAAACGAGCCTACGAGGCCCAAAACACATCTTAGAAACGTTTCGGGATCAAACTAAATTCTTTAGAAAACCTTGGAAAATGTCACTAAAAACAGGGGCACACACCCGTGTGACTTGATAACATGGCCATGTCGAATGATCGTGTAACTCACACAGCCTAAACATATAGGGATCCACCCGTGTCCCACAGCCGTGTGGATTTATTTCTTAATTCAAACCTACAGGGGCTTTCACATGACCTGACACACACTCGTGTCCATGGCCCATGTCTTTCACACGGCCATGAACTCGTAATGACCATACCTTCTCCAGAATGCAATTTTCGATACATCTTGTTCCTTAACTTTGAACTGATAATAACCAAACATCAGGTCTATCTTAGAAAACACTGTGGCTCCTTTCAATTGGTCAAACAAATCGTCGATCCTTGGCAAAGATACTTGTTCTTAACTGTAACCTTGTTGAGCTATCTATAGTCTATACATAACCTCATCGACCCGCCTTTCTTTTTCATAAAAAGTACTAGGGCAACCCATGGAGAATAGCTCGGTCTTGTGAAACCTTTATCCATCAACTCTTGTAACTGAGCCTTTAATTCTTTTGACTCCAACGGTGCCATCCTATACGGGGCAACAGAAATAGGTGCCATACCAGGTACCAACTCAATACCAAACTCAACTTCCCTAACTGGAGGCAATCCAGGTAACTCTTCCAGAAACATGTCCAGATATCCGCATACCACAGGAACTGGTTCAATCTTTACTTTTGACTCTTGGGTATTTAACACAAATGTAAGATAGGACTTTTACTGTAACACCCAAACCCTGTCTAACCACTACAACCGAGTCTGGTGTGCTACAGGAAAGAAAATGTTTGAAAATCGACTTGTCAGTTTTGTTTAAGGAGAAAACTGTTGAATAATTTTAGAGAAAACGAATTTGAATCTTGTGGTGTTAAAAACGTGTTAAATCTTGTTTTACAAAAACTTAGTTGCTTAATTGTTACTCCATACTTATTACCTAATCAGTGAACATTTCTGAAAACACATTCTTATCGAGGTTTTAGAAACAACCAATTCATATTTACCATGTATGCTTATCGAGAGTTGTAAAAAAAACAACCAAATAAAACATCACAAAAATAAAAGTTAGGCGGCCTTATTACAACGATGGAAACCCCAAAAAAATTAAATAAAACAGCTAAGTCCAAACAGAAAACTTTGATATAAAATAAATGCTGAGCATGGCCACCTCGAGTCCACTCCGGCTCCATATCCACGATCTAAGTCTGATCTGCAAAATGTAAAGGAGGGGGTGAGTCACCGAGACTCAGTGTATAAATCCCCATCCCAAGAGAAGTTATGCTCTTACACAAATTCATTTACATATATGCATGTCATGCAACCCGTCAACCTAAGTATCCATCCATGTCTCCCAAATCTACCCCTTGTGGCACCAAGCCACTGGTGGTACCAAACCACTGGTAACCGGAGTTACAAAATTAAACATATATGGTACCAAACCACTGGTGGTCCCAAACCACTGAGACTTAGTCACAAGATTATAATATGTGGGGCAAACCCACTATGTGATACCAAATCACTGGTGACAGTCTGATAGATCATACTCCCCCTCCTCTCATCACCCACAACATATATTCATGCTAACAATATCAGTATGATCATGCTTAACATACAAAATTAGGCATACAGAATATCATGCACTCATAGATCACAATCAACACGAGCAATCATAACAAATTACCCGGCATCCTCGCTTACACCCACAAAGGTAACCGATAACCACAGTCGTCACTCCGGCTTTGATTAACACATAACAATTAACATATTAAGTAAAGAAAGTGTGTAAGAGTTACACACCTGGTTCTCGTACTAATACTCTCACTGCTTCTACACTACTGTCACTCGAGACTACCACTATCGGCCCATGATCTAGCTCCGATGTTGGCCTACACCCCGATGGCCAATCTCGCACTCCTGACACAGATCACTTCTTGTATTTTGGCGTTGGTTTACAAGTCCAACCTCCACTGCTTGGCTGCTAATCGAGTCCATAACAATCCCTTAATCACTAAACCAATTAAACAATAAGATCTCACTAATTGAATAATGATATCACTTAAAACGAACCCTTACCTACACTGTCGAATCTCGAAAGTCCTTAAGAAAATGTCACATTCCCACCTATAATGGGCCAAGCCCAAAATATTAAACCAATCCCTTAATCGCACCCAATCGAGTGCCATATAACATTCAGCCAAATAGGGAAATAAGAAAGTGGCCATTTGGCCGAACCTACCACCAACCTACCTTCAGCTTTTCCACCAATCGGCACTACAGATCTCAGCAAGATAGGATTCGGTTTCTAGGAACAGAGAGGGGAAATCGACAGGCCTTTGAACAAATGGTTCAGGTTAGCAACTTAATGAAAAAGAAAGAGAGAAACCGCAGGGGAAAAACCTTGAAAACTTACCAAACTTAAAGAGGAGTACTCGGCTTATGGTGCACCTTCGGGAAAAATCCACCCTTGTAGATTCGGCTATGGGAAGAAGATGATATGCACAAGGAGTATTCGGCTTTTAGAGAGTTTTTGAGGAGAGGAGAAACAACTAAGGAGTTTCGATTTTCACAAAAGAAGAAGAAAAAGAGAGAAGCCTAAAGGGAGGAAAAAGAGAAAAGAGGAGAAAAGCTTAGGTGCTTTTCGACAAAAGAGAGATTGAGAGAATAACAAAGTTTCAAGAAGTAGAAATCCACCCAAAATGCCGAAAATACTATCACCTTAGCACTAAATTTCGGCACACACACAAACACACACAGAGTTGGAGTTTCGGCCAACTCTCTCCCTTCTGATAGCCTTTATCTCACCTGATAACCCAATCATTATCTTACCTTTAGAAGAGCCCATCTTAAAACCAACTCTTCCCTCTTAATTATCAGTATTTTATCACTAAAATAAAAGAAAATAAACTCCTAAATTGTAGCCACCACGCCGTCCACCCCTTCCCCCTTGAAGTGCCGAATTTTTACCCCAAACACTTGGGCCTCAAGCGGCCACACATGGCCCAGTAACTCTCCTAAGTGACGCCACCTCTATGCTTACCCATTGCACCTCCAAACTTTGGGCCACAAGCCCAACTTGCTACTAAACATACTCACTTAACTTAATTTATAAACTAACACTATTTATTAGAAATTTCCACCCAGGTTTTAAGCCCAAACCTGAGCCCAATACACACCTCAAGGCCTTAACCTACCAACTTAGCCATGCAACCTCCCAAATGCACAGACCCACAAAATCAGGATATTACAGTTCTACCCCCTTAAAATAAATTTTGACCTCGAAATTTACCTGGTCAAAAGAGTTGAGGGTATTGTGCCGCATGATATCCTTCGGTTCCCACGTCGCTTCCTCCGATCCATGGTTCCGCCATAATACCTTTACCAAAGGGACTGATTTCCTACGCAAAATCTTAACATCCCGATCCAGGATCTGTACTGGTTCCTCCTCAAAAGACAAGTCTGGACTCACCTTAATCTCCTCCACTGGCACAACATGTGACGGATCTGAACGATAGCGTCTAACATGGAAACATGAAACACATTGTGGATTTGACTCAACTCGGGTGGCAACTTGAGCTGGTAAGCCATTGGTCCTACTCGCTTCAATACCCGATAAGGCCCAATAAACCTAGAGCTCAACTTGCCTTTCCTACCGAACCTCAGAACCTTCTTCCATGGTGACACCTTCAAGAAGACCTTGTCACCTTCTACAAACTCTATATTCTTCCGTTTAAGGTCGGCATAAGACTTTTACCTGTCCGAAGCTTCTTTCAACCGAGTTCTAATCACTTCCACCTTATCTTACGCGCTCGGCAGAACCAACTCGGCATCCAATAATCGCGCTCCCCAACTCCGCCCAACACGTAGGGTGCGACACTTCCGACCATATAACGCCGTATAGTGCCATCTTAATACTACTTTGATAACTATTGTTGTCGCGAACTCGCTAACCAACAAGAAAAATTCTTCCCAACTGCCTCTGAAATCCAAGACACATCCCCTTAGCATATCTTCCAAAACTTGAATCACCCTCTCCGACTGTCCATCAGACTGGGGATGGAATGCCGTACTGAAATCCAACCTTGTGCCCAATGCCTGATGCAAAGCCTTCCAGAACCTTGACGTAAATCTAGGGTCTCTGTCTGAAATAATCGACACTGGCACCCCATGCAACCTTACAATCTCCGCTATATATAGTCTCTCTAGCTTCTGAAGAGAGAAATCCATACGTACAGGAATGAAATGAGCAGACTTCGTCAGACGGTCCACAATCACCCAAATCGAATCCTTTTTAGTGGGTGTGAGGGGTAACCTACTCACAAAATCCATTGTGATCCTTTCCCACTTCCACTGTGGAATCTTAATCGGCTGTAACAAACCTGACGGTAACTGATGTTCAGCCTTGACTTGCTGACATGTCAGACACTTACCCACAAATTCTGTTACCTCACGCTTCAGACCCAGCTACCAAAACTGCTCCTGCAAATCCCGATACATCTTACTACCTCCCGGATGCATAGCATATGGGCTGCTATGTGCCTCTTGCAAAATCTTCTGCCTTAACTCCACATCCTTAGGCATACACACTTTCCCCTGAAAACATAATACTCCATCAATGCTTAGACTATACCCCTCCAATCCACCATTCTGCACTTGCAAGCATCGAGCACTTAAGACTTCATCTACCAGCTGTTTCTCCTTAACCTGATCCACCCATGATGGCTTCACTTGCAATTCCATTAACAGGCTTCCGTCATCATACAGACTAAAATGAGCGAACATTGCCCTCAAATCCGACACCATTTTCCAACTTAGCGCATCCGCCCCCACGTTTGCCTTCCCCGGGTGATATTCAATCAAACAGTCGTAATCCTTTAATAATTCCATGTAACACCCCTAACCCATATCCGTAACTGGATTAGGGTTACGAGGTATTTACAAAGGAAATGCAGCTTTCATATAATCATATAATCACATGGAACCTATCCACAAATACATATACAGATACATCGTTTTGCTATTTTAAATATTAGTCTTAAATTATTAATCACACCGGATATACTAATCATATCTCAAAGTTCAATCAAATTCATTTCAATTCTATATCATTTTATCAAGTCAATATACATGTCTTAAAATACATACATAAATCATGAGCTTATCATAATAATGATATATTCGAACTACATATAATGTTTATTAGCCATGTGCAAAATGCAATTCAAAACCAAATATACCTCTGAGTACATTTGCTAATTAATTCCATGTATTGCGAATACATAATTCATGATATTAATCTTATATTAATTTATTTAAGCAAAAACATGCAACTTAATACATATCACTACTTACTTAAGCAATTGGCCGAATATACAAAGTCCTATTTATGACATTTCATATTTATTTCCTAACACAAGTCGAGTTTGGTGATTTCTTGTACCTAGTAAAATTCAAAAAATCTCACAAGCCATTTATAAATAAATGTATATAAAAATCATAGTTATACACATTTCTATATTCGAACATAAATTCAACCAACTAGTTCTTTGAGCATATTAACTACATTTGACTATAGCACATAGACTTGGCCGCATATTCATGCATACAATACACTACGTAACCTCCCTTTTCAAATTTATTTAATCAAAGCCACATTGGTTACATGTTCATCAGGAAATACTATTAACCTAACACACACATGAACTAATATATCCATTGGAATTGCATAAATATACTCAATTCTTCCACCACATGCTTTTATCTCAATTAAACACTCTAGTGCTCAACTTCAAATATTACTGCATAGACATTTTCACTACCATCATCAACTCAACTTAACTACTCAATATAACTGTCATAATATATACTTTCAAGCTAAACCTAAAACATAACAAAAGCACACAACCAAGAACATTTATACAAACCAGTCTATCTAACACACAAATAAAGTTTCAGCCAAGAGTAATAGCCATTTCGCAAGGCTAAACATATATATACAAGATCTAATACCATTTATTAACGACATAACCTAGCTAATACATGCCTTTCTAATCAAACTAGATTTAAGTACCAAAGGAGTTGATAGTGTGGACAACTTTCTTGACGATCCCTTTGAGCTTGTAGCCTTTACTGAATCTATAAAACAGAGGAGAACATTTCACACAAGTAAGCTTACTAGCTTAGTAAGTCCTAAACTCATAATAATATAACATTCAATCACTTAAACATTTAAATACGTTTATTTAAACAGGATCGAATACTAACAGTTCATTATCCTAAGTAATTGTAATTCATTTCTATAAACTTGTATCTCTTCAAAGCACAAAATAAATATATTACAAGAATCACATGCTCCAAGTCATATAAGTACAGCATTCATGACAACCATGTTATCATACTAAAATTTCCTTTCACTCCTAGCATTACTATTTGAAAATCGAATCTCCACAATAGTATATTCAAGTTAAATTTCAATCATATAATACTCATACACATCAACCTTAATCTCAAATGTACATAATACTGTTCTCATAGTATTAACTCGACTCAAGTAACCTTAAACATAACATACCTTACTTGCTTACCTGAGCCTTTAACTAGATACATTAGCTATGTTTTGCCTTGAACAAAATTCGGTTTATCCTTTGTAAAACACATCACCGGCATCAAGCCTGCTAGGCGTCAAAGCCCGATAAATACCACCGGCACAAGGCCTGCTAGGCTTAAAGCCCGAAATAAGTCACCGGCACTAGGCCTGCTAGGCATTTAGCCCGATACAAATCACCAGCACATGGCCTGCTAGGCATTTAGCCCGATACAAATCACCTCAAGTATTCATTCAATACACATCACTTATTGCTAAATCACAACATCAAATATACTTCATTTTAACTTCACATTTCAAGCTAAACAAGCTTATTCATAATAAAATTTACAATTACATTTCAACTTAGCCTTATTCTAACATTCGGCTATCACCTTAATTCATACTCAAATTTATCAATTATTATCACTAAACAAGTTCATAAATAACTCTTTGATATATTTAAACTTAAGGACTTACCTCGATTGTCGATAGACTATGTAAATCAGCTATTTGAGAACCTTTGTCTTTCCCCGATCCAATTCCGTTTTTCTTTGTTCTTGATCTAAACATATCAAAAGTAATCTCATTCAAGCACATTTCGTTTCAATTTAGTCCCAAAACACATAAATGGGCAAATTACTATTTTACCCCTAATATTTCACCACTTTGCAATTTAGTCCTATTTGCATAACACACAAAATATACCAAATTAGCTAAGAATATACAAGGGCCGAATATTCCTAGGGACTTTATAAGCCCTCTCATTTCATTTATTTTGCAATTAAGTCCCTCTAAAATTTTATTTTTACAAATTAGTCCTATTTATTTAATTTCACTAAAACTTCCAATACAAAACATATCAATCTTTAACCTATCTTAAATTTCAAATCATCAAATATCATAAACCACATAAATTTATCAATGGCCGAACATCAATAATGCATAGATTTACAAATTAAGACATGGGTTAGCTACGGTTCAAAGCAACGATTTCAAAAACGTAAAAATTAACAAAACCGAAAATCAAACTAACCTTGATTTTGTACTTCTAATTGCCGAAAATCAAAGGAACAAAAACTCTTTTTCTTTCTCCCATATTCAGCCAAAGAACAAAATGAGATGATAATGGCTTTCTTATTTTATTAATTATGAATATAATAGGTTATTTAATTAATTTACTAACATAACCTTTAAAATAAAATAAACTATTACATATATTAATGGCATATTAGTCAAACGCCACCCACTAACTTATAAAATGGAATATTTACCCATTTAATACCTCAAATTAAGAAGCCATCATCATTCTAGCACTTTACACTTTAGCAGGCAACTTTTACGCATTACGCGATTAAGTCCTTTTAGTCAAATTAAGCACTTAAACGATAAAATTTTCATATGAAACTTTCATACACATCAATTCACATATAATAGACCCAAAATATAATATTAAAATATTTCTCGGACTCGGATTCGTGGTCCCGAAACCACTGTTCCAACTAGGGTCAAATTCGGTCTGTTACATTCCACCCACCTTCGTTGCCTCAAATTCAGCTCCTTCTGAGTCAGCAGATACTTCAAGCTCTTATGGTCCGTGTAGATTACCGACTTCTCCCCGTACAAATAATGCCTCCACACCTTCAAAGCGAAAACCACTACAGCCAACTCCAGATCATGCGTCAGATAGTTAACTTTATGCTGTCTCAACTGCCGAGACGTATAAGTAACAACCTTCCCCTCCTGCATCAATACACAACCTAACCCCGTATGGGAAGCGTCACAATACACCACAAAATCTTTCCCTGCCACCGGCTGAATTAAGACCGGAGCCTCATTTAAAACCCTCTTCAGCTTCTCAAAACTCTCCTGCTGCTTATCCGTCCACACAAAAGGTACCTCCTTCCTTAACAACTTTGTCAAAGGTGCCGCTATCGAAGAAAACCCTTCCACAAATCTCCTATAGTAGCCTGCTAACCCCAAGAAACTGCGAATCTCCGCTACCAACTTAGGTGGTTTCCAATCCAATACTACCTCAATCTTCCGAGGATCCACTCTTATCCCTTCCGCAGATACCACATGACCCAGAAAAGTAACTTTCTTCAACCAAAACTCACACTTACTAAACTTGCCGTATAATTGCTTTTCCTTTAAAATCTGTAACACTACCCGCAAATGCGCGTCGTGTTCCTCTTCCAACCTCGAGTACACCAGAATATCATCTATAAATACTACTATGAACCGATCCAAGTACGACTGAAACACCCGGTTCATCATATCCATAAACACTGCCGGTGCATTTGTCAACCCGAACGACATTACCAGAAATTCATAGTGCCCGTATCGAGTACGAAATGTCGTCTTATGGATATCCGCCTCCTTTACCTTAAGTTGGTGATACACCGACCTCAAATCTATCTTGGAAAAGACTGATGCTCCCTTAAGCTGGTCGAACAGGTCATCTATCCTAGGCAACGGATACTTGTTCTTAATCGTCAATTTATTCAACTGACGGTAGTCTATGCACATTCATATCGACCCGTCCTTTTTCTTAACAAAGAGCACAGGCGTTCCCCAAGGTGATACACTTGGCCGAATGAAACCCCAATCCAATAACTCCTGAATCTGTGCTTTCAACTCCACCAATTCCTTTGGCACCATCCTATACGGAGCAATAGACACTGGCGCTATTCTTGGTAGAAGGTCAATACCAAACTCCACCTCCCGATCCGGTGGCAAACCCGGAAGCTCCTCTGGAAAAACATCAACAAAGTCCTTCACCGTTCGAACACCTCCTACAGCCAAATCCTTAACTTCCAAGGCACAAACTTAGACCACAAACGCCTCACATCCTTTCCTTACCATCTTTTCCACCTTCAGCGCAGACACCACACTAGATAGGTAATTCCTTCTCTCACCTATCATCACCACCTCTTCACCCTTGGCCAATTTTAGCACCATGCGCTTAGTCGCACAGTCTAGTTCTGCCTGGTACTTAACCAACCAATCCATTCCTAAGATTAAATCAAACTCTCAGGAGGGTAGTTCTATCAAATCCGCTTGAAACACGACCCCTTGAAGTTCTAGGGGTACATCCCTATACAGTTTGTCTACTACCACAGAGTGTCCTAGAGGGCTAACTACTGTCATCTTCCTAGCAGAAATCTCATAGGCTAAGTTCAGAGTTCCCACTATACTACTAACAACATAAGAGTACGTCGAACCAACATCAATCAAAGCAGTATAAGGCAACCCAGAAATTAAAAACTTACCGGTTATGAAGTCCGAAGCGTCACCCTCCTCTCAACGCTTGGCTGCATAGACCAACCCAGGCTGTCTAGCATTAGTACCTCCATCACCTCGGCCAGGCACTCCACGGCCCCGTCCGTTACCATTACCTCCCCTAACTGCACCTCGACCCCTCTGTGGTTGCTGACCATCTCTCCTGAATTGACCATATCCTTGACCCTCAGCCTGAGCTCTTACTGATTTCTGCGGACAATCCCTTACTCAGTGCTCCATTGACCCACACTCAAAGCACCCTCTATTACCAGCCCAAAACTTTCCCGAATGAGACTTCCTACATCGAGCACACTGAGGTGGCCACTGAGCAGCAGCAGGCTTTGCGGCTCGATCCGGTCCATTAAATCTAGCCCTTTTCTGAGTACTTCCACCAGACCCTGATAGCCCAAAACTCCTTTTATCCTTGCCTCTATCCTGATTCCGTTTCTCGGTTTGCTTCACCTCCTCAGCTATTTTGGCCTTTTCTATGAGAACGGTAAATTCCCTTTCTCGCTGAGGTGCAATCAATACCCGCAGCTCATCCCTTAGCCCGTCCTCAAACTTAAGACAGCGTTCATGTTCCGTAGCCACCATACCCCGAGCATACCTACCCAACCTCAAGAATTCCTCCTCATACTCGGGTACCGACTTATTCCCCTAAACCAAATTTAGGAACGCCCTACGTTGCGCATCAGTATAACCAGCTCCCACATACTTCCTCTGATAGGCTGCCTTAAAATAATCCCAGGTGATATCATCGGCCACTTCACCATATGATATCAACGGCCACTGCACCATCCCTGACCGTGAGCCACCACTGATACGACTCATCTCGGAGAAGAGACACTATCCCCTTCAACTTCTCCTCGGTCGATAAGTCTAAGTCATCCATTATACGCTCTGTTGCCTCTAACCAGTACTTAGCACTGTTGGGAGCTACACCGGACACCCCCCTAAACACCTCCGCTCTGTTAGCTCGAAGTCGCTCAGCCACCGATTTCCGGGCTCCTGTACCCGCGACTGCCCCAGCAACTCTCTCCAAAACTCGCAGTACTACCTGGGATATTACATCATTACCACCAGTCTGATCCTGAAACTCAGCTTCCTTCACCGGCAGATCTGGTAGCACATTCCCAGACCCATGGCCAGACCCTGCTGGCTCTGACAAGGTTATTATACCCCTACCACGGCCACGCGGCGGTCGTCCATGACCTCGTGTACTCATTCTTCTTGTTTGCATTTATCTAGTTAAGAATTTTATGTATTATTAATTCTGTTCACTGTTTATCCATAAACAATTTTATGAAAGATAGTTTTAAAAGTGATTCTTTCGAATTCGAATCTATCTATGGTTTCAATTTCAGGCATATCTCCTAGTTCTAAGTACATTTATCACACAAACAACATCCACAGACTACATTCAACGTGTAAGGGTATTTTCGTCATCTTCACTAGCCGGGGGTATTTTCAAAATTTTAACCTACAGGGGTATTTTCAAAAATTTTCCAAAATAAAGTTTCTGGTGATTTTACAAATTAAGGGTATTTTGGTAATTTCGTGAAGCAGGGGTATTTTGGTCATTTTGTAAATTAGGGGGTAGTTTGGTAATTTACAAACCAAGGGTACTTTGGTCTTTTTCCAAATTCAGGGTAGTTTTCACAAATCAAAGGGTAATTTGATAATTTCAAAACTAGGTTTTTTACAAAACAGTGTGGCTGGTCCCTTTCGGGTTTTAATTATCGGATTTAGCCTGTGAACAAGTCCTCATAGTCAGAGTGAACAGTCACTACGCACCAGGTAGGATTCGAGCGAAGAGGAGGTGAGTCACTAGGGCTACTTAAATACCAAGCTCTTCCTGAATCCAATCCTAGACATGCACATGGCTGTTGCCACACCCTAACTTGGCGACTTACTCACAGGTTTGTTTGATTCGGCTTAAATCTTATGTAATTAAGAAGTTGTGTAAACTAACCCTATGGTCCATCAATTCTACCATGCTCAACTACGTCTAAATCCCCCAAAAGCCCACACATAAACATTAAATCAAAGGTTAGGGTACTTACCTGGGTGGATCGGCGCCGGAGACTCAGGTGCCATGCTTTCCGAGATATTCATCTCCTTAAAAATCATTTTTACCCCCTCAAAACATATTTTGGGCCTTAAACCCACAACCGAGCTTTTGAACCTAGCTCTGATACCAAAATGTAACACCCCAAACTCGGTCTAACAACTACAACCGAGTCTAGCGTGCTACGGGAAAGAAAATGTTTGAAAATCGACTTGACAGTTTTGTTTAAGGAGAAAACTTTTGAATAATTCTAGAGAAAACGAATTTGAATCTTGTGGTGTAAAAACGTGTTAAATCTTGTTTTAGAAAAACTTAGTTGCTTAATTGTTACACCATACTTATTACCTAATCAGTGAACATTTCAGAAAGCACATTCTTATCGAGGTTTTAAAAACAACCAATTCATATTTACCAAGTATGCTTATCGAAAGTTGTAAAAAAAAACAACCAAATAAAACATCATAAAAATAAAAGTTAGGCGGCCTTATTGCAACGATGAAAACCCAAAAAAATTAAATAAACTAGCTAAGTCCAAACAGAAAACTTTAATATAAAATAAATGCTGAGCATGGCCACCTCGAGTCCACTCCGGCTCCATATCTACGATCTAAGTCTGATCTGTAAAATGTAAAGGAAGAGGTGAGTCACCGAGACTCAGTGTATAAATCCCCATCCCAAGAGAAGTTATGCTCTTACACAAATTCATTTACACATATGCATGTCATGCAACCCGTCAACCTAAGTATCCATTCATGTCTCCCAAATCTACCCCTTGTGGTACCAAGCCACTGGTGGTACCAAACCACTGGTAACCAGAGTTACAAAATTAAACATATGTGGTACCAAACCACTGGTGGTCCCAAACCACTGAGACTTAGTCACAAGATTATAATATGTGGGGCCAACCCACTATGTGATACCAAATCACTGGTGACAGTCTGATAGATCATACTCCCCCTCCTCTCATCACTCATAACATATATTCATGCTAATAATATCAGTATGATCATGCTTAACATACAAAATTAGGCATACAGAATATTATGCACTCATAGATCATAATCAACACGAGCAATCATAACAACTTACCCGGTATCCTCGCTTACACCCACAAGGGTAACCCGGTAACCACAGCCGTCACTCCGGCTTTGATCAATACATAACAATTAACATATTAAGTAAAGAAAGTGTGTAAGAGTTACACACCTGGTTCTCGTACTAATGCTCTCATTGCTTCTACACTACTGTCACTCGAGACTACCACTATCGGCCTACGATCTAGCTCCGATGTTGGCCCACACCCCGATGGCCAATCTCGCACTCCTGACACAGATCGCTTCTTGTATTTTGGCATTGGGTTTACAGATCCAACCTCCACTGCTTGGCTGCTAATCGAGTCCATAACAATCCCTTAATCACTAAACCAATTAAACGATGAGATCTCACTAATTAAATAATGATATCACTTAAAACAAACCCTTACCTACACTGTCGAATCCCGAATGTCCTTAAAAAAATGTCACATTCCCACCTATATTCGGCCAAGCCCAAAATATTAAACTAATCCCTTAATCACACCCAATCAAGTGCCGTATAACATTCGGCCAAAGAGGAAAACAAGAAAGTGGCCATTTGGCCGAACCTACCACCAACCTACTTTCGGCTTTCGACCAATCGGCACTACAGATGTCAGCAAGACAGGATTTGATTTCTAAGAACAGAGGGGGAAATCGACAGGCCTTAGAACAAATGGTTCGGGTTAGCAACTTAATGAAAAAGAAAGAGAGAAACCACAGGGGAAAAACCTTGAAAACTTACCAAACTTAAAGAAGAGTACTCGGCTTATGGTGCACCTTCGGGAAAAATCCACCCTTGTAGATTCGGCTATGGGAAGAAGATGATATGCACAAGGAGTATTCGGCTTTTAAGAGTTTTCGAGGAGAGGAGAAACAACTAGGGAGTTTCAGTTTTCACAAAAGAAGAAGAAAAAGAGAGAAGCCTAATGGGGTTTCAGCTATGGGAGGAAAAAGAGAAAAGAGAAGAAAAGCTTAGGTGATTTTTGACAAAAGAGAGATTGAGAGAATAACAAAGTTTCAAGAAGTGTAAATCCACCCAAAATGCCGAAAATACTATCACCTTAGCACTAAATTTTGGCACACACACAAACACACACAGAGTTGGAGTTTCGGCCAACTCTCTCCCTCCTGATAGCCTTTATCTCACCTGATAACCCAATCATTATCTTACCTTTAGAAGAGCCCATCTTAAAACCAACTCTTCCCTCTTAATTATCAGTATTTTATCACCAAAATAAAAGAAAATAAACTCCTAAATTGTAGCCACCATGTCGTCCACCCCTTCCCCCTTGAAGTGCCGAATTTTTGCCCCAAACACTTGGGCCTCAAGCGGCCACACATGGCCCAGTAACTCTTCTAAGTGACGCCACCTCTATGCTCACCCATTGCACCTATAAACTTTGGGCCACAAGCCCAACTTGCTACTAAACATACTTACTTGACTTAATTTATAAACTAACACTATTTATTAGAAATTTCCACCCAGGTTTTAAGCCCAAACCTGAGCCCAATACACACCTCAAGGCCTTAACCTACCAACTTAGCCATGCAACCTCCCAAATGCACAGACCCACAAAATCAGGATATTACACATACCTTTTTCTCATACATTTCTCAGCTGCCATAGAAGAAATCACTACATGCAAGCTATCTGATTCACCTGATTCAACCCGAATAATATCTTCATTTACACTTCTCAGTTCAATAAACTTACTACCACAGTTTACTAACACATTATGAATAGTCAACCAACCCATGCTAAGAATTAGGTCAAATTAATCAAACGGTAGTAGCATGAGGTTAGCTGGAAAATAATGGCCTCTAATCATCAAGGGACAGTTTCTACACACTTTGTCAACTATTACATGCTTGCCTAACGGGTTTGACACTTTTATCACAAATTCTGTTGACTCAACAATCATATTCATGCTAGACACGAATTTTATACAAACATATGAATGAGTAGACCTCGGGTCAATCAAAAAAGCAACAGAAATATTATGAAGAGAAAAAGTACCCACAATCACATTTGAGGATGATGCCTCTTCGTGAGCGTGAGTGGCATAAGTCCTTGCAGGCGTTCTACCCTCTGATCTCACAGTAGAATCTCTAGGCGCACCTCTATTGCTAGCCCCACTTCCCGGGTTCTTCTATGGTCTACCCCTCGAAGGTACATTACTCGCTCTCACTTTTTGTTTTCTGTCTTTCTCATCCATCTCAGGACAATTTTGAATGAAGTGGTCTAGTGAACTGCACTTGTAGCAAGCTCAATTGTTTCCCAAACACTCTCCAATACGTTGTCTACCACAATTCTGACACTCAGGTTTATTAGACTTCGTATTACCCACACTTACCATCGAGGTAGCTTGAACTCTAGAGCCCGAATATGTTTTACCACGATCTCAGTGTTAATACCCAGCTGAAATGGTCGTCTGAGGGTTCATTTCTTTGGACCTCTTTGATTGGGATTGGAACGACTTACTCATCGGCCTCTTCCTTATATCTTGGGCCTCAATCATAGCTTTTCTTCTTTCCTTATTCAACTCTTCAGCCTTACAAGCTCTATCAACCAATACCACGAATTCTATCAACTCTAGAATTCCGACTAACAATCTAATATCCTTGTTCAGCCTATCTTCGAATCTTTTACACATAATAGCTTCAGTAGATACACACTCTTGAGCATACTTACTGAGTCTGACAAATTCACGTTCATACTCTATCACAAACATTTTCCCTTACTTCAATTCGAGGAACTCTTTCCGTTTCTGATTGATGAGCAACTAACTTATGCATTTCTTTTGGAACTCCTCTAAGAAGAAATCTCATGTCACTCTCTCCTTCAGAATAGTAGAGGTCAGCGTTTTCCACCAGCAATATGTCGAGTCCCTCAGTAATGATACATCTCATTTTAAGCATTCTTCGAGCTTGCAAGAAAGTTCATCAAACACCCGTATAGAATTCTCAAGCCAGAACTCTGCTTTCTCAGGATCATCATCTATGTTGGCTCTAAATTCCTCGGCCCCTTGCTTTCGAATCTTATCGACCGGGGGTTTAGTCAGTCTTACCAAATCAATACCAGGAGGAGCTATGGGGACCGACTGAGGTATAAAAGGGGGTGAAGGAGGTTGAGCATTACGATTTGCTCATACAAATTCAGTATATCAATTACTCATCATATAGAGAAATGCTTCTCGAGCCTCTTCTCCTTGACCCAAGGTCTCAAGTCTACTTTCTACTGGCACGGATCCTTGCGCGAGAGTCGGTGCATTATTTGCAGTATCATCAGCAGCCGCTCAGTCAGGATCCATGTACTATATGAAAACACAGTTTGAAATTGTTAAGAGTCACCACACTATCATATTATATTTATGGCATGTTTAGCTAGACTCTCACACACGCTACGATAGTCTAAGAACCGACTAAAACATAGCTCTGATACCACTAAATGTAACACCTCTTACCCGTATTTGACGCCAGAATAGGGTACGAGGCGTTACTGGACTTATATGCAAGCAATCATACAAAATCAAGACATGATTTTCCACTCAAATTTAAAACTTTTCATAAACATTTATATCACCCCTTAAACGAGCCTACGAGGCCCAAAACACATCTTAGAAATGTTTCGAGATCAAACCAAATTCTTTAGAAAACCTTGTAAAATGTCACTAAAAACAAGGGCACACGCCCGTGTGACTTGATAACATGGCCATGTCGAATGATCGTGTAACTCACACGGCCTAAACATATAGGGACAAACTTGTGTCCCACACCCGTGTGGATTTATTTCTCAATTCGAACATACAAGGGTTTTCACACGGCCTAACACATGCCTGTGTCCATAGCCCGTGTCTATCACACGGCTATGACACGCCTGTGTCCTATCCCGAGTGCAAAAACCTTGACATTTTGTTTTTGACGTCATCACCCCAATAAGGTCACAAGGCCAAGGCACACGCCCATTTCCTTAGACTGTATGGTGAATTTAATTCCTAAATTCAAGTGCAGACTTCACACGGTCTGGGCACACACCCATGTCCTATGGCCGTGTCTTCCACAAGGTTGAGACACACGGCCGTGTCTCAACCCGTGTAGTTATTACTGGGCATTCAGTTTTGCCAACTTAGGATGTAGGGGGACACACGGCCAAACCACAAGCCGATGGAGCAGACTATGTGTCACATTCGACCTAGACACACGCCCCTATGTCTACCCGTGTAGACAGGAACAAGGCTATTTACCAAGTTGTTTCTGCCACCCCTACTTGCACCAACATAAGCCACATCAAGCAACCTATATATTCATGTATAACTATACCATTTACTCAACCATGCAACTTGCACATTCATGAAAGACATCATCATTTCATATATTAATAAGAAATAGCCCTCAACTATGGCCTTACACAAAAGAACTCATCTTCAAATAAGCCAACACATTTGGCCAAAATAGTATGACATTCGACAAAAGACTAAGCCTCTATACATGCCATACTCAAAATGCTAAATCTAACTGTTCCAAAATTGTCGATAGTGTGGGTGATCCTCCAACGGTCTCCGTATCCCAAGCTGGCTTTTTGACACTATAAAACAAGGGAAAAGAGAAAGGAGTAAGCTTTAAGCTTAGTAAGTCTATATGTAAACAATGAACATCATACCAGATACTTATCAAACAAGAACATTACATACTAATTAAAAACAATTTAGATCCTCGTAATTGTACTTACTCATTTCAAATCTTACCACATTCCAAATGCATATCATAAACATAGCTCACATTTACATGCACTTATACCCTGCACTTGTCACCACATAACCACGCATAATTTCACTTAGTCAAAGTTTCTCAATGAACACTTCGAAATAATACTGGATACCCGATGGTTTCACACACAACCCACCCTTAATAAATAACACGGTGGTATCTCATACCGCCCACCAATAATCATATAACACGGTGGTATCGCACACAGCCCACCAACGATAATAAATATGGTGGTATCACACACAGCCCATCAACGATAATAAATACGGTGGTATCGCACACAACCCACCAACAATAATAAATATGGTGGTATCGTACACAACCCACCAACATTAAGAAGAACATAGAATCAACCTTGACCGAGGAAAAGGCAAGGTTTCGGACTAAACTTCAAATTTACTCATTTAATCACCACATTAATCAAGACATTTTAAAATTTCTACTTTGGCAAAATTACTGTTTTGCCTTTAGACTTTCATAAAATTACAATTTTACCCCCAGGCTCGTAAATCGATTTTGATCAAATTTTCTTATTAACCAAGCCTAGCCGAATATATTTTAAGCTTATAGCAACTCACAATTCCAATTATTTCACACATTTTCTACCGATTTTACAACCTGTACAAAAAGGTTCATTTTAGGTATTTTCATAGAAACTCCTTTCACAAAAGTTGTTTATTTAACAACCAAGTTTCATTTTCTTTCATAAAAATTTCAGTAAAAACATGAATACTCACATGGAAAAACCCTAAACTCTCAACCATTTTGCAAAATAGTCCCCTCATTAGATAGATTATGCTACAAGGGTCCCAAAAGTACAAAAATTAACAAGAATGATCACCAAAATCACTTACTAGCAAAGGTTGAAGTTGCTGAAAATTTTCAAGCTTCGAAACCCCTATTCTTGTTGATATTTTCGGTGGAAGAAGAAGAAAAATGGAAAAGATGATAGCTTTTCTTTATTTTATTTTATTACTCAATTAAGTCACCAAACACTACACCTAACCATTGACCAAGTCATTTCTTTGTCCCTATGGCGGGCCATCACCCTAAATAAGGCCTAATTGCATATTAAGGACCTCCAATTTAATATTCAATAGCTATTTGACACTTCAAATTAGTAAAACACAAATTTCACCTTTTATGCGATTTAATCCATTTTCGAAATTAAGCAAGTAATCACTACAATTAATGCATCAAAATTTTTATGCACTCATATAATCATGCTATATCCCATAAAATAATATTAAAAATAATTTCACTAACCTCTGATTAGTGGTTTCGAAACCACTGTTCTGACTAGCCCCAAAATCGGGCTGTTACATATTATACTAATAAATATTAAATCTTCTAGAAAGAAATATATTTTGTTTAACTTGACTTGCAAGCAATCTCTTAGAATTTGGGTCACACAACGCTAACAATTGTCAACATTAGATTTACATCCAGTCATTGTAGATCAGTAAGCAAAACCCATTGTATCAGTTACACTTCGATTTTGGATTCATAACGGGGTTGTAGTTTTCACTCTTCTATTTTGTTTAATCAATTCTATTTGATCTTCCAAAATATTTGTTGTCGAATCTGATGTTATATATGTTGTGTGATTTTTCCATTTAAAGAACCAGATCTAGAAGAATCGAATCAGAATTGAACCGAAGGACTGTGTCAGGATAGTGAAGGTCCACATGAGCGTATGGGGTGAAGGTGTGTGTCTTAACTATGTAGTGTGTGTGTGCTTCGACCGATCATATGGGCGTTATAGTGCCTATTCAGTTGCTATGTTTTTTAAAAAATGAATATTGAATAAACTCGATTTGTGAATCGGATGACATTGAGAATTATCAAATCTAAAAAGGGTAACATCTGTGGTTAAGTTCCCGAAAAATCGTAAGTATGAGTTGATTGAAAACATATCCAGGTGTCGTAAGTACGATATTACTATGCTGCCAATTTACGAAACTGTGTGTTGGGTAATTGTGATGTTGTTTCTGTGATATTGTCGCATATACTATAAATGCATGTTCCACTGTTACTGCATATAAGTTAATCTGTCACTATTTTCATTTTGATAACATGTTGATACTGTCATTTTATGTTATACTGTCACTAATCATTAATGACATGATACTGTTGCATGAGGTTGGGTTATTGAAGGAGGAAGTTTAGGCATATAATGTCAGATCAGTTCACCGATCAATCTACTAGCGGTTCATCCGCATAACTATTGATGGTCCATCTGCATATCTACTGGTGATACGTCCACATGAGCTTATGCTCCTACTGTTACGGTGTGAAAGGTTGGACGAGTTCTAGAAAACTCTTACTGTGGTGTGTAGGGCTAGATTGGGTAGTGGACCACACTATCATTCATGAGCATGCCAACTGTTACGGTGAATTCTGTGAATATTGTGAAACTGATTTGTACATATATTGCTTACTTGTATTCCGTTATCTACTGCTTTATATGTTTTACTACCTATATGTTAAGGCTACACTGAGCTTCATAGCTCACTCCTTAATTTTCCCATCTTTCCATATAACTCACGAGGTTAGGGTTCAAACTTAACATTTCGAAGCACTGTCAACGATTTTGAAGAAAAGTATTTTAAACTTTATTTTATAAACTCTATTGGTTTTTTTTTTTTTTTTTTTTTTTTTGTTTTAATCGGATTGTGGCATGGACTTGGTTTTACATATGAATGTTTTATTTGGGATATAACATCACACGTTTTAATATCAAACTCAAACATGGCTAAGAACTTTAGGAATGTTAAATTATTTTAAAACGATTCAAATATGTTTTTTCTAACAACCTTGGACTAAAATTAAAAGAACAAGATAACTAAATTAAACTAATGTTTTCCTAAAATGAATTAAACTAATATGTGTTCTTGAAATTGAATCGAAATTATTTTTTAAAAAGTGATTTTTACCAATTCTGACAAAAAGTATCAATACCCTGGCATCTAGTATCGATACTTGACCAAATAAACGATTTTCAAACAAACAGAATGCCAAATTGGTATCGATACTTGACAAAATAAATTATTTTCAAACAAATAGAATGCCAAATTGGTATCGATACTTATAAAAGTATCGATACCGATTGGTCACGTTTACAAATTTCAAAATTGGCAGAATGTCTAAACCTTATCAATACTTTTTAATTAGTATCGATATCCTCTATAAAAACTTGAATTCTTTTATGAAATGGGTTTGTGATTTTATCCGAAAATTGAATGTTTTACTGGACCATTTCAGTGGTTAGTGTGACCTCCACAATTCGGTCATAGCGTCTAGGCCGAGTTGGGGAGGTTACACCTCATATCCATTTTTTTTATTGTTTTTTAAATTAAAAAGACTAAAGCACCCTTAAACAATATAACTTATTTTAAATATGAAATGATATTTTTGTAATTTCTCTTATCGAGTTAGTACTTGATTGACTCGTGACACCAACTCAATCTAGGGTTTAAATAATAGTATAGATATACAACTAATTGATGTAATAAGATGTGCATATTAAAACAAAAATACAAAAAAAATTAAAATAAAGATTTAGTTGAATGTTTTTATTAATTAAAAAAATTAACATGAATTCGAAAATCACTAAATGTATATTTTTATTAATTTTTTAAATAAAAAACTAACAAACTATATAATTTTAATTACGATAATGCATTTCAATAATTTTTCTAACTAATTTGATACCCGATCATTGCCTTCCGTTTACTATCATTTATCATTCAACGGAAGAACAGCTAAGATTGTATTTAAGAAGGTTCATTAATTTTTCCATCTCGAGAGTTTCAATCTCTGTTTCCAACCAGTAAAAGAAAAAGGGAAAACTAAAAATTCAAGAATAGACAGAAAAGAGGACCCCAATAGAACAAAAGGGTTTTTTACCCAAAGAATACAAAAAAATTTTAAAAAAAAAATCCAAATTGGTATACAAAATCAATTATGTACCAAAATGGTACAAAAGGGTGGTGCCGCCTCAGCCACTGGCACCTTTGGTGCCGCCTGTGGCACACCCTCAACCACCCAATTTCTGTTTTTTTAGCAGTTTTGTTGAGGGACCTATTATGCAATTTTTCCAGTTTTGAGAAAAGGGAAAGAAAAGGTGCGGCTGTCACACCCGACTTTAAATTTGAATAATTGCCTTCTAAGCCCTCCCTATTTATTATTTTCTTTCTATTCCCCTTCAACTTACTATATTGTGTGTAAACAAGCCATTAATCTATTTTTGTAGTTAAATAAGCCCTTTACTTATGATTTTTACTCATAAAATTTAAAAACATGTTGATTAAATTAAATATATATTTTTATTTAATAAATTATTCTCATCAAATTTACATCAACATAAGATGTGAAGTAGTTTATATTTTTTAAATACCTTTACTTTAATGTTAAAATAGCTTTACTTTAGCTTTACTTTACACAATTAACAATACTTCACTCTTAGTGCACATGTTTGGAAATTGTAAACATTATGATATACATTTTTGGACTCTTCAAATTTCATATATGCATAGATTTAATAGTTATTAATATATTACTTAGAGTAATTGATATTATATTATTAATAATATCTATTTATATATTTAAATTAAATATTACAAATAATTTAGATATTTAAAATTTATATGTCATATATCATTATATTAAATTATTTAATTTTTTTTACTTTCCATCATTATGTCTAAAATAGATATTTTAACTTTCAACCGTAATTTTACAATAATAATAGAAAATGTTATGTCATGGGATTGAGATAAATTTATAAAACATAGGAAGGGTGCAAAGCTAAAAATTTTATGATAAATTTCTTAAAATTATTTATTAAATTTTAGGAGGATTAAAATATTATTTTACTACAAAATTAAAAAGGTTTCAATTGAATTATTATTTTTGGGAGGGGATAAAATTGAAAATTTTCTAATTATCCAGAGAGGGGGAGCAAAGACTCGATCTACCACTTTGTCCCTATTCTCATGTTTACGTAACACATTATCATTTTTGTGTTTTTAAAATTTAATCAATAAGTTTTTAAATTTTATGAGTAAAAACCATAAGTAAAGGGCTTATTTAACTACAAAAACAGATTAATGGTTTGTTTAAACACAATATAGTGAGTTGAAGGGGAATAAAAATAAAACAATAAATAGGGAGGGCTTAGAAGGCAATTATTCAAACTTAAAGTTGGGTGTGACAGCCGCACATTTTCCCTTCCTTTTCTCAAAACTGGAAAAATTGCATAATAGGTCTCTCAACAAAACTGCTAAAAAAAACAGAAATTGGGTGGTTGAGGGTGTGCCATAGGCGGCACCAAAAGTGCCAGTGGCTGAGGCGGCACCACCCTTTTGTACCATTTTGGTACATAATTGATTTCGTATACCAATTTAGATTTTTTTTTAATTTTTTGTATTCTTTGGGGTAAAATACCCAAATATACCAAAAAAAATTAAAAAATTACGAAATTGGGCCAGTTTCTAGAAAATTTACGGAAAAGGGTCATTTCCCCTCAAAACACGTCCACGTCAGCGCGTTTTGAGGGGAAATGGCAGGAAAGCGCGCCCTTGGGGACGCGTTTTGTGCCAAATCAGCAAAAGCGAGCTTACGTTGGCGCGCTTTGCTGATGTGGCGCGAAGCACATCCCCAGGGGCGCGTTTTTCTCTTATTTTTAAAATTAAATTTCAAAAAAAATTAAACAAATTCTATTTTATAAAAGATATAAGAAACTATTATTTTATTAAATATATTAAAACTAAATTACAAAAAATAAAAAATAAAAAATTCTTATTTATTAAATATATGAAAACTAAATTACAAAAAAATAAAAAATAAAAAAACTTCTTATTTATTAAATATATTAAAACTAAATTACAAAAAATAAAAAATAAAAAAAAAACTTCTTATTTACTAAATATATTAAAACTAAATTACAAAAAAATAAAAAATAAAAAAACTTCTTATTTATTAAATATATTAAAACTAAATTACAAAAAAAAAAAAAAAAAAAAACTTCTTATTTATTAAATATATTAAAACTAAATTACAATAAAATAAAAAATAAAAAAATTCTTATTTTATTAAATATATTAAAACTAAATTACAATAAAATAAAAATAAAGAAAACTTCTTATTTATTAAATATATTAAAACTAAATTACAAAAAAATAAAAAAACTTCTTATTTTATTAAATATATTAAAACTAAATTACAATGAAATAAAAAATAAAAAAATTCTTATTTTATTACATATATTAAAATTAAATTACAATAACAAATTAAACAATTTCTATTTTATTAAAGATATTAAAATTAAATTACAATAAAAAATTAAACAACTATTATTTTATTAAATATATTAAAACTAAATTACAAAAAATAAAAAATAACTTTTTATTTTATTAAAAAATTCAAATTAAATTACATACAAAAAAATAAACAACTTCTATTTTAGTGAAGGTATTAAAATTAAATTACAAACACAAATAAAAAACAAATTTTTTATTAAAAAATAAAAAATATTACAATTTTAAAAATAAAAAATTCCATCCGAATCAATGTTGATGCCGGTCAGAATCAGTGCCACACGATGACGGTCGGCGGTTACGCGCTGGATTCCTCCTTCTTCTAGCTTCCGGCGAGGGTCGTGGAACCTCGGGCGGGGATTCGATTCTCTCGAAAGCGGTGGAGTGCAGTTGTGGGTGTTGCGAGGATGGCCCACCTTGATAAAATAACGATCCCGGAGGTGTTTGCATAAACCACGGCGGGGGTGTCTGAATCCCGTATGGCGAAGGAGACTGGTAAAAAGAAGTGCTCCCCGATGGCACGTCCTGTGATCCCTCACACGATCGACGGCCTCAAGATCGGCTGGCCAGTCGGAGTAGTCGGGAATGGACTCGGACCCGGTCATGCATTCCAACCTGGGGTGGGACTAGGAAAAGGAAACATATATGGGTTAGGATACATATAAGGGCTAGGGTACGCACCTGGCATAAAGGGTAAAGGCTGTGATGTCGGTGTCGTCGACTGAACTGATGGGCCTGGTGACTGTGTGGGCACTGTTGATGGGCCCGGTGACTATGTCGGCGCTGTTGATGGCTCCGTCTCATCACCCTTCTCCTTGGATTTAAAGGGCCCCGACGTTACCTTTGTTGACGAAGTTGTCGTCGCCTCTTTTCTTCCGACAACAGATACGGCTTACCATGGATCCTAAACCATGGCATGTATTCTGGCACGCACGCTAACTCAGGAACGACGATCGGTTCTCGGTTAGGTAAATAGTCATACAGTTTCTTGGCCAATCTATGTGCAACTACCGTAAGTCCACTTTGTGCTCATCATCGAGCACCTTAGGTGGCACAGGAATCGGTTGTCGGAATCCAAATTGTCGCAGAACCCGATCTGACTGGTGCATTTCCACGGTCGCATAGTTGATCAATGGGACCTTCACCTGGCAACTATTTGGATTTTGGAAGAACTCCTCCGGAATTACTGCCCGAATTGACAGATCCTCGTACAGTGTCCATTGAAACTATATTAACATTACCAAAATATTAGTTATATACATAATACTAAACACTAAATACGAAATACTAAATTATAAATACGAAAATCGAAACTTACTTGTGATTCCGACCGTTGGTCCAATAGAAGCCGTATATCTTCAAGCGAGGTGGGTATTCCAGCATAACTCACCGAATGTTTCCACCTAATTAAATAAATTTTTAGCATACAATTATACTATAAATCTACGTAATAATTGTAAAATATAACATTAAATTTACCTCGTTATCAGTGGGAATAAATATGAGTGGTCGAGTCGAGGACGTAAAAATGGAAATCGAAACCGTGCCCTTGACTGCAATAGTGATAGGCAACCTCCGATCTTCGTTTTACTCGGCCGCATCGCCCCGCACATCTCCTGATACAACCTCGATAGCACGGCAGACCCCCAACTCAATTCACCGACTGCTCTGAAATTAACAAGTTTCAGCAGCCATCTCAAGTGTACGAGATTTCTAGAAAGGTCCGGCATCAGATAGCCTCCAATTATCTGAAGAATGTATGCTCGAGCATACCATATTCTTTCAATTTCAGTCGAACCCTCATCCGGCTCTGAGAATGTGTCTCATAACCAGGCCATCTCGATTCGACTTCCTTGAATGTTATCCAGAATGGCACCCAGAAGCTTGTAGCATACGGCCATCCAATCACCAGAAGTTGCGGACCCGGTGACTACCGAATTCGGCCCACCAAAGAATCCCAATCAGCAATCGCACATCTTCCGGAGTGATGGTACACTCTCCGCATGGAAGATGGAAAGTGTGCGTCTCGGGTCTCCACCTCTCTATCAACGCACTGATCAAAGGCGGCTCCAACTTGAACCCCCGGCCTATCGTGGCCACGTGCCAAAAACCCGCTTCCCGCAGGTAATTCTCGATCAACGGCGATGGGGGACCATGCATATTGTGAATATAACATTGCAGCCCCGATCTACAGACTGTTTAAAAAATTATAAAATAAAAATTAATTAAAATTGCATAAACCTAAAAAATATTAAATAATATTGAAAAATTAAAATTAAAACTTACCATTTGCATTTGATCGACGGAGATGTGCTTGTTGTCTAGATGAAGTAATTCCCCGGCCATTTGTAATACAATCGAAAATTTTAAAAGTTTCAAAAAAATATATTAAAAAAATTAAAAAAGGGCTTTTTTGTAAATATTAAAGGACTATTTCAAAATTTTAGAGGAAGTTTGAAGGACTTAAAGAGAATTTTGAGAGGAATTTGAGAAGAATTTGAGAGGAATTTGAGAGAAGAATGAGTAAGGATTAAAGTGTGAAAAAAATAAAAGGGTTGGGGGTTTTTATAGGTTTTTTTTTACCGTTGGGCCCCCAACGGTCAAAAAAGTTTGACCTTTTTTTTTTTACCGTTGCAGGCTAAAGCGCGCCCCCTTTCCTACCATTTCCCCTCAAAACGCGCTGACGTGAACGCGTTTTGAGGGGAAACGACCATTTTCCGTAAATTTTCTAGAAACCGGCCCAATTCCATAATTTTTTAAGTTTTTTGGTATATTTGGGTATTTTACCCTATTTTTTGGGCAAAAAACCCGAACAAAAGCAAATAAAAAGGAATATAACTATCTCATTTTTCTTGATAATTTTTTTATGGAAAATTATCTATAAGTGTATGATTTTCGGAGTTTTGTAGATTTCATTGGTTAAAAATATAATATGTGACTCATAGAATATAATAAATATATAAAAAAATTATATATAAATAAATAAGACACGTGTCATATTTTTATGATACAAAAATATTTATTTTATTTATAATTATTTTTATGAAGTTTAAAAAATTTCTAAATTGTGTCTCAAATAATTATTCATTTTTATTAAAATGTTCATATTTTTTCAACTTTATATTTTTATGTTTCGATATTATACCATATTTAAACTATTATAATACATTACAAGTATACAAATTATTTTTGATACATACTTATACAAAATTTAAATATATTAGTAATAATATATTTCATAATATTTTTACATAAATAATAGTTTATAGAAGATATATATGGATGGACTCTCGATTGTATATAAAACCAAACATTTTTTGCGAGTTAGAAGGTTAAAAAATAATAATATATTTATTTTTAATGATATTTTTTAATAATTTTATTATATGTTCTGATTATATTTGTTATTTTGATATAATATTCAAAATTACTCATAATCAATTTTCAATCTATAAATAAGAAGGTAATTTAATTTAACGTATTCAAACTTACGTCTTACTGTATTGACAATAAAATTCATATCAATTAAATTAAACTCAAAATTTATAAACTAATATAAATTATTTTCTATCGAAAACTAAAATTTTTAAAATAATATAAAAATTAAATTTGTTTAGAAATTGAACTCCAATGTGGATAGTAGTACCTCAATATGATCATAGAGGGAAGAGAAAGGAAAATGAAAGAGAGAGAAAGAGAGACGGTTTTTGTGGGGTTGAAGTGACATGATGATTGAGTGCACGTGTGGTTACTTGTGTCCACGTGCATCTGTTTTATTCACTCAAAAATTGATTGATTTTTATCTCTTTGTTTCTTTGATATTTTTTCGCCTTTTTCTCTTTGTCTTTTTTCTGACAGAACAGACACTCTCTATTTGGGGCCCATCTGCTTGTCTTTTTTACTTTTTCTTTTTTAAATTTCGTGCATTCATATCTCTTTATATATCAAAACAAAACCATATGTTATTAATTATTGTTTTCGTTCTTTACATAAATTTAATAGATTAATAATTTATAAATACACCTAATCATACTTCAGTATTATTCGCTAAAGTAAGATCTTAAAATCTTTGAAGCTTTAGTTTTATTATGTAAAAATTATGAACAAGTAAGTAGAATTAAATTATTTCGTTACATTATATTTTCAAAGAAAAATATAAGTTTAAATCTTGAAAATAATATTATTAGAAGAAATAATTATAAATCCTAAATATAAATAGTAAAAGAAACATGAAGAATACTAAAAAGTTATTTCGTTCAATACTTATAATGATTGATTTTAATTAGAATTGTCGATATAGTTAATTAGTAGTAATTTTAAAAAAATATTATATATATATTAATATATTTATAGAGTATTAAATAATATTTGTATTGATTTGTTATTTTGGATACCACCAACAATAGAATTAAAGGGTTATACATGTGATTATAAAAGAAATCGGTTTGTCTAATGTTTTATAATTTACGTGATTTTTTTTCCTGCTTCTAAGGAATTTATAAATACTAAAATTATATTTCAAAATACAGTATAATCACTTAATGTTTATACTTAATTGTGAGAATTTAAAGGAATTGCATATGAAAGATACAATAAAAATAGAGAAGCCAAAGTCATGTGGATTGTTGATAAAATATTGGATTTTCATAATTATCAAAAGTAGAAAAATAAATTGGAACTAGAGATTAGACAACTTAATATTTAGATAACGAAACACTTTTTTATTATTATAATGATTAATGAATAAAGATTATATGTTTCAATTATGTAGTTGTTATCCATATTTAATAATGATAATGAAGTTGATATATATATATATATATATATAAAGATATTTTAGTTAGGTGGGTTTAGATAAGCGGTGCATTTATCTGTAATTAGTGTAAAATTAATGATGATGATGAAATTAAATATTGTAACGTAAAATAAAAAGTACCACACACTTAAACTCACCCTTAATTTTAGTTTCTCCAAGTACTTTCTATTCCTTTACCAAGTTATATACATCACCCTGACCTTATGTAGCATGCTGGAATGAGCTATATATGAAAGCTTATACATTTTCGGCTTGCCTAATAAATAAACATTGAAGGCCTAGGCCACAAAATTTTTGGAATTGATGGACCTAACACCTATATTCTTTTCTTTTTCTTTTTTCTTTTTAATTATTTGGCTGGTCCATGACTCCACTGTCATCACCCTAGCTTCAAAATCTAATCTTGCAAGCATATATAAAGAAAAGTTGAATTAAATAATAACAAAACAAAAACTAAATTTTGCCACTTAAATATTAGTTCAGTAGGCAATATATATGTATATAGATATATATACATATAATATATATATATATATAAAAGTTGGCAAGAGTCAAATTAAGTGAAAAGAATATATAGATATATATATAAAAGTTGGCAAGAGTCAAATTAAGTGGAAAGGAACTTTAAGGTCACAAGCTTCTTGCTTGTTCTTTCATCAAATTTTCTTAATGTATTTTTAATTTTGATTATTAATGGGTAAAATAGGAGTTATCAGGACTCGGTTTGGATTGGGCTCATACAAAGTATTTAGATTAATTTTTTAAGTTCAAGTTTAACCTGACTTGAAAAATGAGTTTATTTTTTTGTTCAAACCCAACTCAATTTAAGAAAAGTAAGCTAGAGCTCAATCCGGCTTTTTATATTTGATTTTTTAAATTAATTTTTTATTTAAAAATATTTTTTAAAATATAATAAAATAATAAAATAAAAATTTTCTAACACATTAAAAAATATTTATATTAAAAAGCACTACCATAAATATAATAATTATTTTATTATTTTAAAAAACACAAATAAATATAATATTTTTTATTATATTAAATATAATTTTTAAATTTTTATCTTTGGGGTTGGGTTATTTAATTAAGTTTTTTAGTTTTGGGTAATAGGTTTAATTGTTATTAGGTTAGTGATTCAATATAAATATATAATTATTATTTAATATATATAATTAATATAATTAATTTTTTAAGATAATATATTTGGGTCGGACTGGGCTACGCTAGGACTAAAAAAACTTCCCCAAGGCCCGATCCATATAGAAAACGAGACTTAAATTTTACCCAAGCCCATTTTTATAAGTTTGGTATGACATGTATATGTTGTTACAGGGATTGAAATGATATATTTATAGTAATAATGCTCATGTGAACTTAGTAAAGGATTAGGATACGTATGGCATGCTATTAGGGTCAAATATGGAAACGATTAGTGATTTACATGGTTATATGAGATCCAACATTTGTTGTGGATTCTCGACTTATATGTATTGTTGGTTTAGCCTGAATTGGTAACATCAATGTGATGTCAACTTGTGGTGGGCAACCCTGATCACTGTCAGCTTGTGTGAGCACTATAGTCCTCTGTATCAGAGTTTGATTTATTAAAGTTCTTTCGGGCGAAATTGTAACTTAATGGAATGGAATTATTTAAATGGACTGAATATGAAATGAACTATATATGCTTCATAATTGAATATGATTTCTTGTTAATGATCATGATATGCAAAGTTATGAACTAACCTTTTTTTTATATGTTTATATATGATGTTGTTTGATAGTTACCTCAACATAGGCCAAAAGAAATGTTTACTTATTTAAATTATCTAGGTAAGTTAATTAAATCTCATATGGACTTACTAAGCATCAATTTTCTTTAATTCCGGCTTTTACAGTCTTGTGACACACAATGTCTATTTACTTCAGTGGTTATATGTTCTGGAAGTGTATGAGAGGTCCCAAGTTCAAGCCAAGTCTTGGGTAAATTTTGGTATTTTTCTAATTAAAGCTTTGACCTCGATCAGTAGGTTTTTAAGTTGTTATTGGTAAAATGATATCAGAATGGGCTTGCTGGTCTGGTGGTTAAGTGGTGTGTGGGGTGTGTTGGAGGTCTTGTGTTCGATACCCAGGGACGGCAAGGGATTTTATTTTTACAGCAAAATTTGGCTAGAGTTTGTGTTTTACCAAAAATCTGAGTAGTGGGGAGTTGGTGGAGAGAATTAATGTAACAACCTGATTTGGGGCCTAGTCGGAACAATGGTTTCGAGACCACCAAACCGAGGTTAGGAAAAATTATTTTAATGTCATTTTATATGTTATGGCATTAAAATATGGCTATGCGAAAATTTTGGTGCTTTAATTTTAATGGTTTCATGCTTAATTGTGAAAAAGGACTAAATCTCATAAAATGCGAAAGTTCTATTTTTCAAGGTAGAGTTGCCAAATAGCCATAGAATATTAAATTGGAGATTCCTAAAGTGCAATTAGGCCATTGAATTAGTGATGGCCGACCATGTAGGAGCTAGGGAGACAAGATTTTAATGTTGGTCAAATTTGGTGGATATTAGGTGATAGAAATGAATAAAATAAGATGAATAAGATGTTATCATCTTTTCACTATTCCTCCACCTTCATCCATCGAAAATTGAAGAGAAATAAGGGTTTTGAAGCTCAAAACTTTCAGCCAACATATTCTCTAGCAAATAAGTGATTTTTGAGGTTTTCCTTAATGATTTTTGTACTTTTGGAGTTCCCAAAGCTTAAGCTAGCTAATGAGGGGACTAATTTGTGATACGGTTGAAAGTCTAGGTACTTACCATAAGGATGGTTATGTTGTTAGCTAAGTTTCTGTGGAAGAAAATGAATGTTAGGGAGATGGGAAACAACTTTGGTGAAAGGTGTAATCATGAAAACACCTAAATGGGACCAAGTTGTAAAAGTTGTGATTTTGTAATAAATGCATGAATTAGATGGAATTGTGAGTAGTTGTAAGAGAAATAAATATTCAGATAGGCTTATTTATTGAGAAAATGAGTTGAAAAATGATTTACGAGCTTAGGGGCAAAATCATAATTTTACCTTAGTACAAGGGCAAAATGGTTATTTTACCTAAGTGTAGATTTTGATGCATTATGATCATAGAATGACCTAAATGAATGAATTTCATTGTTATAGATCAAGAAGAGCACGGAATTAACCTTGACCATGGAAAAGGCAAGGTGACGGATTAAACCGTTAGGTAAACGCATTTTGCACCGAGGTAAGTTTATGTGTAAACGATGCATTTTATTTAAATACATTGTGGTTGTTGATTGGTGCATGGCATGATTGAGAATATGTAAAATTCAAATGGATTGAATTTTGATGGTTATTGTATAATTTCGTATGAATGACGAGATAATTATGTAAATGTGTAATGACTACACTTGACAGTGGGCTAAGTGCGATACCACCTTGTTACGTAACTACGATGGGTTGTGTGCGATGCCATCGTTTAATATGTTATTTAGTGGGCTATGTGCGATACCATTATACTTACTCGTTTTGGTGGGCTATGTGCGACACCACCCTATAAACGATTGATGGTGGGCTAAGTGCGGAACCACCGAGTGAATTGACAATGTGGTTGTATCATGATAAAATTGTGGTGTTAAGTGCAGGTATGCAAAATGAATGAATGTAAGTATTAAGCTTGTGATGTGGTTTGAAAGTGGTAAGGGATAAAAATGAGTACGCATAAATGTGATTGTGGATTGCTTTTGTTTAGTATAATGCTATTGGTTAATTAGCTCATACTATGATGTTAAATTGTTTACATGTAAACTTACTAAGCTTAAAGCTTACTCCCCTCTTCTTTTCCTTTGTTTATAGAGTTTAAGAGCTGAGCCGGGATATGCAGATAACCAGAAGATCGCCCACACTATCAACTCGCCTCGGTATATTTAGACTTAGAAATTTTGTGTATGGCATGTATAGGAGCTAGACTAGTTAGATTATTTTGGCCAAAAGTGTGTTGGTCCCTTTTTAAGACAAACTATTTTGTATATTGCCAAGGTTGATGGCTCATTTTGTCATTTATGAAATGATATAGTCATTCATGGAAGTTTAGATTGCAAAATATGAGTATGTTTGATGATATGTCAAATGGGTCCTTGTTGTATGAGCTAGAGGGGTGAAAAGAGCTTGGCAAATAGCCTTGTTCTTATCCACATGAGTAGGCACACGGGCGTGTTTCTAGGCCGTATAGGACAAATAGTCAGTCCATGGGCGTGTGCTCAGGCCGTGTGAAATCTGCACCTTGAATTTAGAATTTAAATAACCAAACGGTTGAAGAACACAGGCATGCACAAGCCGTATAGAATAATTAGAGGCGACCACGGGCCAGCCATATGGGCGTGTGCCCAAGCCATATGGCTCAAGTCAGTGTTGACCATGGGCGTCAAACACGGGCGTGTGAGATGATACACGGGCGTGTCATTTTTCTCCACAGGTGTGCGACCCCTGTTTAGGTAAAATTATCTTAAGTGCGTAAAAGTTTCCAAATCATCTCCGAAACCTTTTGGAAGCAGGTGTAGGGCTTGTGGGTCCATTATAAGGACGATAGACGTATGAATGGAAATTTTTTAAATTTGAAATGAGTTTGATAGCCCAAAGTTGTTTAATTGCGCAAGTTAAGTATGGTAAGGCCTTGTACCCGGTTCCGGCGTAGAATACGGGTAAGGGGTGTTACATTTAGTGGTATCAGAGTTATGGTTTAGTCGGTTCTAGGACTACCATAGCGTGTGTGGGAGTCTAGCTATATATTCCATAAGTGCATAATGATAGTGTGGTGCCTTTTGACATTTTTATACTTTATTTTATATAGTAAATGGATCCTGATCAAGCGGTTGTTGATGACGCAGCTAGTAATGCGCTGGCTCCTGCTCAAGGGACTACGCCTGTGTAGAGTGGACCAGAGACTAGAGGTCAAAGAGAAGAGACTAGGGAAGCCTTTCTCTAAATGATGAGTAACTGGCACACGGAATATGTACGAATAAACCCCAATGCTCAACCTCCTCCACCCCTTCTATACTTCAGCCAGTTCCTGTGACTCCCCAAGGTATAAAATTAGTGAGGACAACTAATCCTCCGGTAGATAAAATTTGAAAGCAAGGGGCTAAGGACTTTCGAGCTAATATAGATGATGACCCTGAGAGGGTAGAGTTCTGGCTGGAGAACTCAATGAGGGTGTTTGATGAACTCTCCTGTACACCTGAGGAGAGCATAAAATGCGCTGTGTCTTTGCTGACGAATTCAGCATACCATTGGTGGAAAATGTTGACGTCAGTGGTTCCGAAGAAGAGAGTGACGTGGGCTTCTTTTTGGAAGAGTTTCGAAAGAAGTATATAAGCCAGAGGTTTGTGAACCAGAAACGAAAGGAATTCCTTGAATTAAAACAAGGAAAAATAACTGTGGCAGAATATGAACGCGAATTTGTTAGGCTCAGCAAGTACGCGCAAGAGTGCATGTTTAAAGAAGCCATTTTATGCAAGAGGTTTGAAGATGGGCTGAATGAAGATGTCAGACTTTTAGTCGGGATTTTAGAGCTAAAAGAATTTGTAATATTGGTGGATAGGGCCAATAAGGCCAAAGAATTGAGTAAGGAAAAGAGGAAAGCTGTGAGTGAGGCCCGGGATGCAAGAAAAAGGCCGACGAGTAAATCCTACCAAGCTTAATTGAAGAGGTCCAAGGAAGTGAACCCTTGAACGACTACATTAGTCAGGTATTCACAAAGAGAGCGAGGCAACACGTACTCGGATTCAAGAGTTCAGGCCACCTCGATGGCAAGTGTGGGCAATCCAAAATCCAAACTAGAGTGCCCAAGTTGTGGCAGACATCACAATGGGGAGTGTTGAGGAAATAACCAAAATTGTTATAAGTGTGGTTCCCCCAACCATTTCATCCGAAACTGCTCTGAAAGGGATGACAAGGAGAAGAAATAGGAAATAAGATTAAGCAATGTATCTTCTAGGGGTAGGCCACAAAAGAACCCAGGAAGTGGGGTTAGTAATAGAGGTGCATCACGAGACTCTGCTGTGAGGCCAGAGGGTTGGGCACCTGCAAGGACTTATGCTATTCGCGCTCGCGATGAGGTATCATCGCCAGATGTAATAACGGGTATTTTTTCTCTTCATAACACATTTTTTGTTGCTTTGATTGATCCAGGGTCTACCCATATATTTGTATGAGATTTGCATCTAGTTTGAGTATGACTGTTGAGTCTACAAAATTTGTAGTAAAAGTGTCAAACTCGTTAGGTAAACATGTGTTAGTTGACAATGTGTGTAGAAGTTGTCCTTTGACAATTAGGGGCCATTGTTTTTTGGCAAAACTTATGTTGTTACCGTTTGATGAATTTGATTTTATTATTGGTATGGATTAGTTGACTACCCATAGTGTTTTAGTGAACTGCAGTAGTAAATTTATTGAATTGAAATGTGAAAATAAAGATGTCATTCGGGTTGAATCAGGTGGTCAGATAGTTTACCAGTGATGATTTCTTCTTTGGTGGCTAAGAAATATTTGAGAAAAGGATGTGAGTCCTATCTCACTTTTGTACTGAATACTCAAGAGTCTGAAGCAAAGATTGAAACAGTGCCGGTTATATGTGAGTATCCGGATGTATTCCCAGAAGAGTTACCCGGATTGCCTCTAGTTAGAGAGGTTGAGTTTGGGATTGAGTTAGTTCCGAGAACGACACCTATTTCAGTTGCTCCGTATAGGATGGCACCATTGGAGTTGAAAGAACTAAAAGGTTCAGTTGCAAGAGTTGACAGATAAGGGTTTTGCAAGATCGAACTATTCACTATGGGGTGCTCCGGTACTATTTGTGAAGAAGAAAGATAGGTTGATGAGATTGTGCATAGATTACAAACAGCTTAACAAAGTGACTGTGAAGAATAAGTATCCTTTACCAAGGATAGATGATCTATTTGATCAAACGAAGGGAGCTACGATGTTCTCCAAGATAGACTTAAGGCCTAGCTATTACTAGTTAAGGTCAATGAGCAGAATGTACCTAAAACTGCATTTCGGACAAGGTACGACCATTATGAATTTCTGGTCATGCCGTTTGGTTTAACGAATGCGCCTACAATTTTTATGGATTTAATGAACCGAGTCTTCCGATCGTATTTGGACAAGTTTGCGGTTGTCTTTATTGACGGCATATTGATTTATTCTCGTGATAAGAGGGAACATACGGAGCATCTGAGAATTATCTTACAGACTTTAAGAGACAAGCAGTTATATACTAAGTTCAGTAAGAGTGAGTTTTGGCTCAGAGAGGTCAGATTCCTAGGACACATTGTGTCGGATGATAGTATTAAAGTTGATCCGGGAAAGATCTCATCTATTGTAGAATGGAAACCATCAAGAAACGTGTCAGAAGTTCGAAGCTTTTTGGGTTTAGCGGGGTATTACAAACGGTTTGTGAAGGGATTTTCTGTGATTGCTACTCCAATGACGAAACTGTTGCATAAAAATGTTAAGTTTGAATGGAATAAGAAATGTCAATAGAGTTTCGAGAGATTAAAAACATTGTTGACTGAGGCGTCGGTTTTGGTACAACTTGAGTCGGGGAAAAAGTTTGTGGTCTACAATGACGTGTCATTTAATGGTCTTGGTTGTATGTTGATGCAAGAGGGTAAGGTAGTCACTTACGCCTCGATGCAGCTAAAACCGTATGAGAAGAATTATTTGACTCATGACTTGGAGTTGGCCGCGATTGTTTTCGCATTAAAAATTTGGCGACATCATTTATATGGTAAGAAGTGCAGAATCTTCACAGACCATAAGAGCTTGAAGTACTTGATGGATCAAAAGGATTTGAATTTGTGACAATGGCAGTGGCTTGAGTTATTAAAGGAGTATGAGCTAGTGATCGATTACCATCCGGGGAAAGTGAATTTGGTTGCGGATGTCCTATGTAGGAAACCCCTGTTGCTTTGAAAACTATGAGCACGAACTTAGTATTGTCTAATGATGGTATAATATTGGCTGAGTTGAGGGCTAGGCCGCTATTTATCCAACAGATATGTGAAGCTCAGAAGAATGACGATGAGATGCAAGCTAAGAAAGCTAAGTGTGAATCGGGAAATGATTCTAAATTTTGGGTGAGTTCGGATGGTCGTTTAATGTTCCATGATAGAATTTGTGTACCTAAGGATGATGAGTTGATTCGGGAGATATTGAATGAAGCACATAGTAGTTGTTTGTCAGTGCATTCAGGTAGTACAAAAATGTACAATGATCTGAAGAAATTTTATTGGTGGCCGAGTATAAAAAGAGACATCTCGGAGTTTGTAACAAGATGTCTGATTTGTCAACAAGTGAAAGCTGAGCACCAAGTTTCAGGATTGCTTCAGCCAGTGATGGTTCCCGAGTGGAAGTCGGATCGGATCACCATGGATTTTGTGACGGGGTTGCCTATGACTCTGAAAAAGAAAGATGCTTTGTGGGTTGTCATTGATAGATTAACGAAGATGACTCACATTATATCGGTGCGTGTTGATTATTCACTGGATAAGTTAGCCGAGTTGTATGTTGCAAAAGTGGTAAGATTACATGGAGTACCTGTATCCATTATCTCGGATAGAGATCCGAGATTTACTTCAAGATTTTGAAAGAAGTTGCAGGAGGCCTTGGGTACAAGGTTAAATTTTAGTATTGCATTCCATCCACAGACTGATGGCTAATCAGAGAGAGTAATTCAAGTATTAGAGGATATGCTCCGATGCTGTGTACTAGAGTTTGAAGGTAGTTGGGAAAGATACGTACCCTTGGTCGAATTTATGTACAACAACAGTTACCAGTCGAGTATACGGATGGCATCATATGAAGCCTTATATGTTCGTAAGTGTCAGATCCTTTGTATTGGACCGAGTTTAGTGAAAAGTAGATTCATGGTGTCGATCTGGTTAAAGAGCCTGAAAAAAATGTCAAAGTGATCCAGGATAGTCTGAATGCTGCTTCAGACAGACAAAAGTCGTATGCAGACTTAAAAAGGAAGGAAATCGATTTTGATGTGGGTGACAAGGTATTGCTGAAAGTGTCCCCGTGGAAGAAGATATTGAGATTTGGCTGAAAAGGGAAATTGAGTCCGCGATTCATAGGACCGTATCAGATTACCGATAGAATTGGGCCAGTAGCATACCGATTGACTTTACCGGTAGAGTTAGAGAAGATACACAATGTGTTCCATGTATCGATGTTAAGACGATATCACTCCAATCCTTCGCATGTGATTCCTCCAACAGAAATTGAGATACGACCGGATATGACTTACGAGGAGGATCTGATTAAGATCTTGGCTCAAGAGGTGAAACAGTTGAGGAATAGAGATATAGCCTTAGTAAAAGTGTTATGGCAAAAGCACGGTGTAGAAGAAGCTACGTGGGAACCGGAAGAAGCCATGAGAGAGAAATATCCAAACCTCTTTACTGGCAAGATTTTTAAGGGCGAAAATTTCTAAAGGGGGGAGAGTTGTAACAGCCCGATTTTAGGGCTAGTCGGAATAGTGGTTTCGAGACCACTAAACCGGGGTTGGGAAAAATTATTTTGATGTCATTTTATGTACTATGGCATTAAAATATGGCTATGCGAAAATTTTGGTGCTTTAATTTTAATCATTTCATGCTTAATTGTGAAAAAAAGACTAAATCGCAGAAAGTGCTAAAGTTCTATTTTCAAGGTAGAGTTGCCAAATAGCCATAGAATATTAAATTAGAGGTCCATAAAGTGCAATTAGGCCATTGAATTAGTGATGGCCGGCCATGTAGGAGCTAGGGAGACAAGATTTTAATGTTGGTCAAATTTGGTGGATATTAGGTGATAGAAATGAATAAAATAAAATGAATAAGATATTATCATCTTTTCACTATTCCTCCACCTTCATCCACCGAAAATTGAAGAAAAATAAGGGTTTTGAAGCTCAACAATTTCAGTCAACATATTTCCTAGCAAGTCAGTCATTTTTCAAGTTTTCCTTAATGATTTCTGTACTTTTGGAGTCCTCAAAGCTTAAGCTAGCTAATGAGGGGACTAGTTTGTGATATGGTTGAAAGTCTAGAGACTTTCCATAAGAACGGCTATGTTGCTAGCTGAGTTTTTTTGGAAGAAAATGAATGTTAGGGAGATGGGAAACAACTTTGGTGAAAGGTGTAGTCTTGAAAACACCTACATGGGACCAAGTTGTAAAAGTTGTGATTTTATAATTAATGCATGAATTAGATGAAATTGTGAATAGTTGTAAGAGAAATAAATGTTCAGTTAGGCTTATTTATTGAGAAAATGAGTTGAAAAATGATTTACGAGCCTAGGGGCAAAATCATAATTTTACCTTAGTACAAGGGCAAAATGGTTATTTTACCTAAGTGTAGATTTTAATGCATTGTGATCATAGAATGACCTAAATGAATGAATTTCATTGTTATAGATCAAGAAGAGCACGAAATTAACCTTGATCGTAAAAAAAGCAGGGTGACGGAATAAACCTTTAGATAAACGCGTTTTGCACCGAGGTAAGTTTATGTGTAAACGATGCATTTTATTTAAATACATTGTGGGTGTTGATTGGTGCATGGCATGATTGTGAATATTTAAAATTCAAATGGATTGAATTTTGATAGTTATTGTATAATTTCGTATGAATGATGAGATAATTATGTAAATGTGTAATGACTATACTTGACGGTGGGCTAAGTGCGATACCACGTTGTTACGTGACTACGATGGGCTGTGTGCGATGCCATCATTTGTTATGTTATTTAGTGGGCTATGTGCGATACCATTATACTTACTCTTTTTGGTGGGCTATGTGCGACACCACCCTATAAACGATTGATGGTGGGCTAAGTGCGGAACCACCAAGTGAATTGACAATGTGGTTGTATCATGAGAAATTGTGGTGTTAAGTGTAGGTATGCAAAATGAATGAATGTAAGTATTAAGCTTGTGATGTGGTGGGAAACTGGTAGGGGATAAAAATGAGTAAGCATAAATGTGATTGTGGATTGCTTTTGTTTAGTATAATGCTATTGGTTAATTAGCTCATACTATGATGTTAAATTGTTTACATGTAAACTTGCTAAGCTTAAATCTTACTCCTTATTCTTTGCCCTTGTTTATAGAGTTTAAGAGTTGAGCCGAAATACGCAGATAACCAGAAGATCGCCCACACTATCAACTCACCTCGGTATATTTAGACTTAGAAATTTTGTGTATGGCATGTATAGGGGCTAGACTAGTTAGATTATTTTGTTATTTTGGCCAAAAGTGTGTTGGCCCCTTTTTAAGACAAACTATTTTGTATATTGCCAAGGTTGATGGCTCATTTTGTCATTTATAAAAGATACAGTCATTCATGGAAGTTTAGATTGCAAAATATGAGTATGTTTGATGATATGTCAAATGGGTCCTTGTTGTGTGAGCTAGAGGGGTGAAAAGAGCTTGAAAAATAGCCTTGTTCTTGTCCACATGGGTAGGCACACTGGCGTGTGTCTAGGCCGTGTGGGACACACGGTCAGTCCATGGATGTGTGCCCAGTCCGTGTGAAATCTGCACCTTGAATTTGGAATTTAAATCACCAAATGGTTGAAGAACACGGGCGTGCTAGGCCGTGTGGAATAATCAAAGGTGACCACGGGCGAGCCATATAGGCCTTTTCCCAAGCCGTGTGACTCAAGTCAGTGTCGACCACGGGCGTCGAACACGGGCGTGTGAGATGATACACAGGCGTGTCATTTTTCTCCACGGGCGTGTGACACCTATTTAGGTAAAATTTTCTTAAGTGCGTAAAAGTTTCCAAATCATCTCCGAAACCTTGTGGAAGTAGGTGTAAGGCCTTGTGGGTCCATTATAAAGACGATAGAATTATGAATGGAAAAGTTTTAAATTTGAAATGAGTTTGATAGGCCAAATTTTTTTAATTACGTGAGTTAAGTATGGTAACGCCTCGTACCCGGTTCCGGTGTAGAATACGGGTAAGAAGTGTTACAATTAAGAGGAAAAGATTGGGGGGTTAACAGTTTCTATTTAGTACTGCTTCCTTTCTTGAAAAATTCGGCAAGCCTTTTCCTTTTCCTCTCTTTTTGTTGTCGAATCCCCCATTCATTATCTCCTTTGCTACCGAAATTCTACAGCTTTCCCTCTTGTTACAGTTCTTCGTTTTTCCAATCGTGTCTGTTTTCCATATTTGGGATGCGTTTCGGTAAGTTGTAGGTTGGAATAATCTTAACTGTTCCTTTTGAATGTTGAATTTTTTAAAAGGGTTCTGTTGTGCTTAGGAGTAAATTGAGAGGCGGGAATCAACATTGCATCGATTTGATTCGAAGTAGTGATCAATTTGGAAGCGGTAAGTCGACTTTACGTTATTGGGATTAATCGATTTAAACTAGCTTTTGGTTTCTAAGAGATGGAATATTCTAATTTTCAGTTTCGAGAGGCTCGAGTGTAGTTTTATAGTGAGACGACACCAAGTATGTACTCGGAAGCACAGAAAACGAGGTTTTAGTGAAAGCCAAAAACCTCACTGTCGACACCACACGGGCGTGTGGTCGCCCGTGTGCAAGGTTGGGAGCCACAACACGGCCATGCGATGGTCGAGTGGGGCCGTGTGCGAGACACAAGCTCGACCTACTAGGCCGTGTAGGATTCTGGGCCAGGCCGTGTGGGCCACACGAGCGTGTGTGCCCATACAGGCATGCCACATGAGCGTATGAGCCTATTGTTTTGAAAAGTTCTGTAAGGTTGCACGAGTCACCCAAGTCGACTGTAGACCTACTGTAAGGTCGGTAAGTATTACTTAAACCCCTAAATGAGTAATCTATTTGTCTGATTTCTATACCAAGCATGAATTGTGATATCTGAATGTATGTACTTTTAATTGCATAATAGTATGACATCCTTTGTATGTTGTATTGCATCGGGGTGGGTTGATGATATTTGGAGAAAGTATCTAAAATGCTTTTATGTTTGTTATCTAGCAGCTCTGTTGCAAATTTTTGATTATGTGCCGCATTTCGGTACAGTATGGTGTGTAGGGTTGGGTGGGTTTATTTTATCCCCACATTCGTGTAGGGTTGGACGGAGTTGGTGTGTAGAGGCTGGTGGGTAGGATTCTGATATTCTATTCTATTCTGTTCTGTATATTCTGTATCTGAGTGGGCTAAGGTCCACACCGATTCTGTAATGGGCTCAGACTCGAACTGTAAATGTATGAATGTTTTGTGATATGATGCTATGTGCATGTTTTTTGTAGGGATTACACTCTGAGTTGCGAAAACTCATCCTTTTTTTATTTAATTTGTGCGGCGGAGGACTCGGCGGTGACTATAGTTCTAGACTTTTACAGTTTTTATTTTTATTTATGGTTTTTGATTATATCCAAGAAAGTTTTATGTAATTATGGCGTTTACGAATTATTGTTTAAATTTGGGATTTGCAGCGTTTACATTGTTACTGCAAGTAGTAGGAAAACTTGGGTTTTCAATACGAACAAACGTTTTATGAAATATACACGAATTCGCTAATTATTTTAAAAAGCTTTTTCAATGTATAACATTTTGAAAATGGATAAGCATTGAAACAAATGAGACATTATTGACGGTAGCATAAGATAATGAAGAATGGTTTTATCGTAACTATAATAGCTCGATTTTGGGGCTAGTCAGAACAGTGGTTTCGAGACCACTAATTCGAGACGAGAGAAAATTTTTTTAATATTATTATATGTGTTATATCATGATTATATGAGTGCATGAAAAAATTGTGGTGCGTCAATTTTGGTGATTACATGTTTAATTGAAAAAAAGGACTAAATCGCATAAAGTGCAAAAGTTTCAATTTATAAGGTAGAGGTGCCAAATAGCTATAGAATTTTAATTGGAGGCCCTTAATGTGAAATTAGGAATTTCTAATTGTCATAGCCGGCCATAAGAGGGACAAGAAGCTTGATTTAGTCATGTTAGGTGGTATTAGGTAATTAATGAATAAAATAAAACAAAAACAAGAAGCTATCATCTTTTTTCATTTTTTCATTTCCCCTACCACCGAAAATATCATCAAGATAAGGGGTTTTTGAAGCTCAAACTTTCAACCAAGTTATTCTCTTGCAAGTAAGTGATTTTAGTGGTCTTTCTTAATATTTTTTGTGCTTTTAGAACCCCTAAAGCTTAAGCTAGCTAATGAGGGGACTATTTTGCAAAATGGTTGAGAGTATAGGGATTTTCCATGTGAGTATTATGTATTTGCTGAAATTTTATGGAAGAAAATGAATCTTGGGTGTTTAATGAACAACTTTTGTGAAGGAAATTTTCATGAAAACACCTAATAGGACTATTTTGTAAAATTTAGGAAAATGGATAGTAAATGTGTGAAATAGTCAAAATTGTGAGTTGCTATAAGAGAGAATATGAATTGGCTAGGCTTGGGTGTGAGAAAAATGAATATATTTCATTTTACGAGCCTAGGGGCAAAATGGTAATTTTGCTAAAGTTTAAAGGCAAAATGGTAATTTTGCCAAAATAGGAATTTTGAAATGTTTTGAATGATGTGGTGATTTAATAAGTTAAATATGTCATTATCGATCAAGAAGAACGTGGGATCAACCTTGACCGGGGAAAAGACAAGGGTACAGATTAAAGTGCAAACTGACATATTTTGTATCGAGGTAAGTTTATGTGTAAACGATACATCTTTATTACGTATGATTTTATCTATTAACGTGTGAATGCAAAATAGAATTGTTAAATATCTATTAAAAATGATAGAGAGTGGGGAAATTTTTGTATGAACCTTCGTAATAGGGAAATAATACGGTTAATATACATGAATAAGTAAATATTGGTGGGCTGTGTGCTATACCACCTTGTTAACTATTAATGATAGGCTATGTGCAATACCATCATAATTATTATCAATGGTGGGTTGTGTGCGATACCATCGTAAACTTGTAAATATTGGTGGGTTGTGTGCGATACTAGCTTGTTAATTGTTAAATGGTGGGCTGCGTGTGATACCACCAAGTATATCCAACTTTATTCCAAAGTGTTTATCGATAAACTTGTCTAAGTGATGTTATATGTGGCTTTGTAGTGATAAGTGCAAGTAAATGTGAGCAATGTTTATGATATGTGTTGGGATGTAGTAAGGTTTGAAATGAGTAAGCATGATAATGAGTATATGAATTGTTTTTACTTAGTATGTGATGTTTTGATTGATAAGTATGTGTATGATGCTTATTGTTTACATATAGACTTACTAAGCTTAAAGCTTACTCCTTTATCTTTTCCCTTGTTTTATAGCGTCGAAGAGCCAGCTCGGGATACAGAGATAATCAGAGGATCACCCACACTATCAACACATCTTGGTATAGTTAGATTTAACATTTTGAGTATGGCATGTATACGGACTAGACTTAGATGAAAGTCATATTGTTTTGGCCAAAGGTGTTGGCTCATTCAAAGATGAACTCTTTTGTATAATGCCATAGTTGATGGCTCTTTCTTATTAATCTATGAAATGATGAGGTTATTCATGAATGTGAAGGTTGCATGGTTGATTTACTTGGGTTAATTATGCATGAATGAATTGATGGTGGTGTGATTTATGTTTGTATGAGTTGTGGTGGTAGAAAGAGCTTGGCAAATAGCCTTGTTCTTGTCCACACTGGTAGACACACGGGCATGTGTCTAGGCCGTGTGTGACACACGGTCAGCCTTATAGGCGTGTGGTTAGGCAGTGTGTCCCCCTGTAAGCTAGGTTTGCAAGTCAGTATGTTCAGTAGTAAACACACGAGTAGAGACACGGCCGTGTGTCTCAACCGTGTGGAAAGCACGACTTAAGACATGGGCGTGTGCCAAGGCCGTGTGAAGTCTGCACCTGAATTAGGAATTTAATTCACCACACGATCAAAGGACATGGGCATGTGCCTTGGCCGTGTGACATTTATGGGGTGATGACGTCAGAAATAGAATGCCAAGGTTTTTACACACAGGCTAAAGACACGGGCGTGTCGTGGTCGTGTGAGGGACATGAGCCACGGGCACGAGCGTGTGTCCAGCCGTGTAAAAACCCCTGTAGGTTCGAATTGAAAATTTATTTCCACACGGGTGTGGAACACAGAAATGTGATATGCCACACGGGTGTGAAACACGGACATGTGATATGCCACACGGACGTGTCCCTTCCTCCACACGGGTGTGTGGACTGTTTGATGAAAATCTTCTAAGTACTTCTAGAAATCTTTAAAAGGGTTCGATTTGATCCCGAATCATTCCTAATGTGTGATTTAGACCTCATAAGCTTGTTTAAGAGGTGTTATGAAAAGTTTTAAATTAGAGTGGAAAGTCATGTCTCGGTATTGGGTAATTGTTTGTGTATAAGTCTGGTAACACTTCGTACCCTATTCCGGCGTCAAATTCGGGTAAAGGGTGTTACAGTAACTATGTTTACTAAAGCACTATCATGTGACATCGCCAGATTCGACCATAATGTTTAGGCCGGGTTCGTGGTGTTACATTTAGTGGTATCAGAGCCAGGTTATAAAACTCGGCTGTGGATTTTGGGCTTTAAAAAGTTGTTTTAAAAAATGATTTTTAATTGATTTGAAATGTTTTTGGACTTAGTATATGGTACACCGAGTTTCGGCACCGATCCTATAAGTGTTCTAAAATTCTATTTAAATTTATCTAAAAATACTACTAGCATGCTTGAAACAACCAATAGGTAGTATACTGTACTGAAAACACTCTAGGTGGTGTAAATTGAAAACTGTAGTAAAACTGAAAATCGTAGTGGGACTGTGATTCGCGATAACGAGCTCTGAACTTCTGATACTGTTCTGCGTAAAATATCTGTTAATAAATATCAGAACTGTAACTAAAGCATAAAATTGTTATACAGATAAACTCCGAATCTACAATGAGCGCACGAGGTACTCACGGAAGGGGTACAAGAGGTCGTGGTAGATGTCGTAGAGAGGCTCGAGCTGGGTCCTTGTCATTTGGCAATATGCCTAATCTGGATACGAGTGAGACACCGGTATCACCTGCGACAGAGACTGGGTCTCGAGATCGTATGGCTGGGGATGACGCACTGTCCCATGCTATGCTGAGGATATTAGAGAGGGTCAATGGGCCCAACACCGAATATGGGGGCCGAGGTCGGTTACGAAATGACTCCGGTCCAATGGGGCTGAATTATTCAGGGGTGTCACTGGAGTCGCCCCTAATGTGGCCGAATATTGGATGGAGGCCACAGAAAGAATTATGGACGACCTGGGTTTTACCACTAAGCAGAAGCTTAAGGGGGCTGTTTTTCTACTTTGCGATGAAGCTTACCAGTGGTGGCTGACGATTAAGGAAGGCACTCAACCCAATTGACTGACTTGGAATTACTTTAAGACGGCTTTCCAAAGTATGTATGTGGGTGCCAGCTATGTAACACCCCAAACCCGGCCCATTCACTACGACCGAATTTGAAATGCCACTGCGGAAAACGTTTGAAAGGATTTTTGACTTGGAGTTAAAACATGAAAATCTATTGTCTTTAATAAAACATTGTGGATTTAAAACTCCAAATAAATTAAATTGTTACAAATTGTTCGATTTAAAACTTTAATATAAAATTCTTAAGATATGAGTTGCTAAAATTAGAACATAAAAACATTCCCAAATAATAATGTAAATGTCAATCCTCCTTAACATAAATAAAAATTCTCAAATACTTTAATTGGCCCTTATTACAATAAATACTCATTCATAAATTACTGAAAATATAAAATATTTAAAACAAGTAAAATATCTTCTGAATGGGCCACTTCGTTTCCACTCCAACCCTGTCCAAGCTTTATGCATCACCTGTAAGGTTTAATAAAATATTGGGTGAGTCAAACAGACTCAGTGCATAGTTATTACACATGTCCCTACATATGGGCTTGGCCCATATCCACACAGTCCACATAATTAGTCATGCAAAAATGCATCCCAACCTAACCTAAAGTCCATCCGTTACACCTACCTCGGCAGACCTGCTGCCCAAGGCCGTGGCTAATCCACCGATCAACCAAGTGATCCCACATATCCTACCTTGGCAGACTCACTACTCAAGGCCATGGCTAAGCCACCGGTCACCTAAGTGATCCCACATATCAATCAGTCCACGGTGATGCACACAGCTATCAACCGCCGAGATGGGCACCTAGCCAACACCTCCCTTGTTGAAGCACATAGCTAACATCAAGCGCCAATGTAGCACAAGGCTAACATTAGACCACGTACATAAATATGTACACCCCTTTCCTTCTTTGATCATATTCCAAGCCCCATGTATCATGCCACAATATCATTAAAATAAACATACATCACATGCCATCACATTTTTATACATATATCATATGTAAATTAACGTCATAAAATACTGACCTTATTAATCGATTACCCATCATGGGTATCCATCATTTTAGCCCTTATCTCGGCTATCATTCACATCATATACATATTTATAAATATAACACATACACACAACAAGAGAACAGTGCGATAACTACGCACCTGTTTGGCACAGTCTACTCAATCCCGAAACTTCCCTATGTCTGTCGATATCATCCTTACTTATCCAAATCCCGAATACTTGCCCTTGCTAATTAAATCCCGAAATGTCGGCTTGTTCCAGAAGTTGTCAAAATTCCTTGATCACCTCAAATCCGAAGAATCCCTAGCGTTCCCTTCCTTTAGTACCACACGTTGTTTACCACTTCTAAAGCACCCTCAAAGAATCGGCTCCAAGACCCCAAAGAGAAAGGTTTCTGCACTTAGTGGTGAAGGAAGAAAACGCAACAGTGGAGAGGGCTTAATGTCTAGAGAAATCGGCCATGGATAAAAATAAATCAAAGTTTTGGCTTTTAAGACTTGTAGCAAGGAAAAGAGAATAAGAAACCTTGAGTTTCTGCTATGGTGTTTCTTTATGGTTTCAACAAAGAAAATAAGGGAAAGAAGAATACCAGATTCGGCTATGGCTTCAAATGATGATGGAATATTCAGCCTTCAAAGAAATAATGTAGAGTTGACATTTTGAGAGAAAGAAAAGAGTATGGAAAAGTGTTGGAAGGAATCAGCAATGGTGAAAGATGATGGAGTTTCGGCCTTTGCAAAAAATTCAAGTGAGAAAAAGAGAGGATTTCTTGACTATAAATTTCGGCCACAAGAAATAGGTGTAGAATTGGGATTGAAAGAAAATAAAGAAGGAGAGGAGCAAGTAGAAGAGTTTCGGCCAAAACATGAACACTTCACAAAGAATAATTTCGGCATTCACACTCCTTAACACACTTTAAAACCGACCAAGCACCCCCCAAGGAGTTCCACATTTGGCCATAAGTTTCCTCCCTTATCACAATCACCTTAATAATTAAAAATAAAATAATTCACCCTTATCACCTCTATCTTATCCCACACACTCAAAATAAATAAAATAAATCCACCCTTATCACTTATCTACCCACTTAAAATAAAATAAATAAATAAAATAAACAACCATTATCTATTATCTTCTTATCATCTATTATCTTACCCATTAAAATAATAAAAATAAAATAAAATATAGTCACCATTATCCTAGCCGAATATTCAAAATAAAACCAAAGCTTATCCTTACCTCTTCAAAGCCCCACATGCCGTCCACTACTCCTGTCACATGCAAAAAAATAAAACCCAACTCATTTGCTGCCTACATGGTTCGAACCCTTTCCCTTGAAGCCCCCTTTTTAGCGCACACTTACAGCACCTAAGGTGGCGTCCCTTGCCACTTTGCTGCTGGCTCTTTTGTGCCATAAACTCCCCACATTTCCTTTTAATACCTCCTTAGCCCAGTTTCCTTTCTTGACGCAATGAGCAAAAATAATTGTCCATTTGCTTCCCACGCACCTCGAACCAAGGCCCTTATCCCCACTGCACATGGCGTCATTTGCCCAAGCCTTCAGTGGCGCATTCCAGCCACTTTACCAAGGTGATTCCTATGTCCAAGAACTCCTGAAATTTTCCTTTAAGGCCTCCTTGGCCTAGTTTCCTCTTTTCACTTAAAATTCCAATATTTTCCAAGCATTTCCCCTTCACCTAAAGTTCTCAAAAACTCCTAAAACACACCCACACATACACTAAGCTTACCAACACTTGAATTATGCCACAAATGCATAACCCCTAATCTAGGATATTACAGTTCTACCCTCCTTAAAAATAATTTCGTCCTCGAAATTACTTACTAACTAACCACCGGCAATCCTACTCACTGCTCCACACTTATGCTGCGCACTCTGATCTTAATAGAATCAGCATACTTCCTAGGCACATTCTCTAAGTTCACAATCAAGGTTCCATACACTTCACTAGCAACATAAGAAAACTCTACAACAATCAAAGAAATTAAGGGTATTCTAGAAACAAGGAACGTATCCGTTGTCACCTCTGGCACATCTTCCTCCTCACGACGACTGGCTGCGTAAACCAACCTTGGTTGCCTCGCCTCTGCACCTTCAGTATCTCTGCTTGGTGTTTCAAGACCTCGGCCGGAACCATTCCCTCCATGGTTCAGACCACGACCCTTGTCGCCTGCTGACCACCTCGGCCTGGCTGCACATAACCTTGGCCTGCTGTCCGAGCCCTATTCGGATCATGAGGACAGTCTTTAATCAAATGAGACTTAGACTTACATCTAAAACACTCTCGATTCCGGTTCCAGCACTCGCCAACATGATACCTTCCACACTGAGCACACGGATGGTCCGGATATCTGGTAGCTGGCTTAGACACACGAGCAGAATTCTCAACCCTCGGTCTTTTCTGAAGACTCTCAGATGATTCTGACGATCCAAAATTCCTCTTATCTCGGTTCCTATCCCTATCTCTGTTCTGTCTCACAGAGTCCTTAATCCCTTCAGCTACCTTAGCCTTTTCTACCAACATGACAAACTCTCGCTCCTGATGTGGAGCTATCAACAATCTCATGTCATCTCTTAGTTCGTCCTCAAACCGGACACATCGCTCATGCTTCGTAGCCACCACTCCTCAAGCATATCGACTTAACCTTAGGAATTCGGCCTCGTATTCCGCCACGGACTTATTCTCTTGAACCAGCCCCAGAAATGCTTTTCTTTGAGCATCAACATAGTGAGTTCCAACATACTTCTTTTGGTATGCTGCCTTAACATAATCCCAAGTGAGATCCTCAGCCGCGGCACCATCCCGAACCGTGAGCCACCACTGATACGCCTCGTCGCGTAGCAGCGCCACCATTCCTTTCAGTTTCTCTTCAGGGGTTAAATCGAGCTCATCCATGATTCATTCTGTAGCCTCCAACCAATACTCAGCCGTACTGGGTGCCACACCAGATACGCCACGAAACATCTCGCTCCATTGGCTCGAAGTCGCTCGGTGCGAACTCCGAGCTCTCCCATTTCCTCGGCAAAGACCACCCATCATTTCAAAGACTCGCAAAGACACCGCTGCGATACGAGATCATCCCCTTCGGTCTTGCTGCTCAACACCAAAAGTCGGAGGTGGTGGTACCTCATTCTCGCACCCTTGACCCGATCTAACGGGTTACGATCACGCCATTACGCTCTACCACGTCCACGATGACCACGTCCTCTAGAACTCATTTCTAACGTCGCGATTTAATCTGGTTAAGAAGTTTTATGCATCAGAATTTTGTTCCACTTATTATCCACGAACAGTTTTATGACATAAAGTATTTAAAAGTAGTTCTTTCGATCAAACAAAGTTTCAATTCAAGTTCACTACTCTACTTTAGAGAATCACATTCATTCCTCAATAGAGGCACATTCATATTCATCCACAACATTCACTTAAGTTACCTAATGAGGGGACTAAATTGCAATATGGTGGGAAGTCTAAGGACTTTCCATGAGAGTATTTATGTTGTTAACTGAGTTTTTATTAAAGAAAATGAATATTAGATAGATGAGAAACAACTTTTGTGAAAGGTGTTTGCATGAAAACACCTAAATAGGACTTAAATGCAAAGAATGAATTTGTGTCATGAATGCATGAAATGGTAAGAATGATGAGTAGTTATAAGAGAAATAAATATTCAGCTAGACTTGTTTATTGAGAAAATATGTTAAAAAAATAAATTACGAGCCTAGGGGTAAAATCATGATTTTGCCACAGTATAAGGGCAAAATGGTCATTTTTGTCCAAGTATAGATTTTGATGTATTATGATCATAGGATGATCTAAACGGATTGAATTTCATTGTTATAGATCAAGAAGAGCGTGGAATCAACCTTGACCGTGGAAAAGGCAAGGTGACGGATTAAATTATTAGTTAACACTTTTTGCATCGAGGTAAGTTTATGTGTAAACAAATGCATATTTGTGTAAAAATTATGTTTCTAATTAGTGTATGGAATGATTGAGAACATGTGTGGTTCAAATGGATTAAATGTGGTAGTCATTGAATAATTACTATGTGAATGATGAAATAGTTTATAAATATATAATGACGACATTTGTTTGTGGGCTAAGTGCGATACCACCTTGTTGCTTAATTATGATGGGCTATGTGCGATACCATCATATATTAATCTTTTTGGTGGGCTATGTGCGATATCACCGTAACTAATCTTTTTGGTGGGCTATGTATGATACCACCGTAACTAATCTTTTTGGTGGGCTATGTACGATACCACCGTAACTAATCTTTTTGGTAGGCTATATGTGATACCACCGTAAGTAATCTTTTTGGTGGGCTATGTGCGATACCACCCTAATAAAGACTGTTGGTGGGCTAGGTGCGAAACCACCGAGTAATTTGACTATGAGTAATGGAATTAGAGATAGTGATGTGTTGTATTATGTGACTTTGTGATGCTAAGTGCGGGGGAACCTGTTAATGAATGTATGCATTAAGCTTGTGTTATGGTTGGAATATGGGAATGGAGAAGTTGAGTAAGCATGATCATGAATGTAGATTGTTTCTTGCTTAGTATGTAATGTTATGTAATTGTTTAATACATGTTATAAACTTATATTGTTTACATGTAAACTTACTAAGCTTAAAGCTTACTCCCTTTCTATTTTTTCCTTGTTTTATAGAGCTTAAGACCCAAGCCGAGACACGAAGATATTCAGAAGATCGCCCACACTATTAGCTCACTTCGGTATACCTAGACTTTATGATTTTGTACATGGCATGTATAGGGGCTAGACTAGTTAAAATATTTTTTCACTTTGGCCAAAATGTATTGGCCCTTGTTAAGATAACTATTTTGTATATTGCCATGGTTGATGGCTCACCTTATCATTTATGAAATTACAAAATTATCTATGGAAGTTCATATTGAAATTATGAGATGTTTATTAGTATGTTGAATGGGTTCATGTAGTGTAAGCTATAGGGGTGCAAAGAGCTTGGCAAACAGCCTTGTTCTTGTCCACATGGGTAGGCACACAGGCGTGTGTCTAGGCCGTGTGTGACACACGATCAAGCCATGGGCATGTGCCCAGGCCGTGTGAAGTCTGCATCTTGAAATTGGAATTTGAATTATCACATCGGTTTGGCTTTGCGCGCGTGCCTGGGCGTGTGGATTAATTAGAGGTGACCATGGTCCAGCCATATGGGCGTGTGTCCAGGTCGTGCGACTTAAGTCAGTGTCAACCACGGGCATTGAACACGGGCGTGTGAGATGATACACAGGCGTGTCATCTAGTCCATGGACGTTTGACCCCTGTTTAGGTGACATTTTTCTAAATGTGTCAAAGTTTCCGATTTATGTCTGATATTTTTCGATGGTTAGTACAGGGCCCTATAGGCCCCTTATAAAGAAGTTAGATGTAAGATTTAAAATCTTTGAATTTGGAAATGAAATTGCTAACTCAAAGTTATATGACCAAGTGAGTTGAGTCAGGTAATGCCTCGTGCCCGATTGCGGTACAAGATACGAGTAAGGGGTGTTACACGAGGTCAGGCTAGTAGTGGTAACAGCATGGGCCAAGGTCAGAGAGCATCAAGCAGAGTTGCTGAATCGACTGAGGCGAGGCATCCTACATTGGTTTATGTTGCCCATCGCTATGAGGACTGAGATGTTCCGGACGTCATCATGGGTACGTTTCTAATTTATAATGTACCTTATTTGGCATTGATAGACATAGGCTTTACACACTCTTATGCAGCTAGTGCTGTGTCTGAAACTTTGAGGACTCCGGTTGAGAGTACTTCTGGTGAGGTAATGGTTGTGAGTCCGTTGGGGTAATCTATCCGAGTAAGTAAAATGTTTAGAGACGTCCCGTTAGAGGTTCAAGGGACAGTATTTCTAGCAGATCTAATGGAGCTTCCATTTGGCGAGTTCGATTTGATACTAGGAATGGATTAGCTGGTTAAACACCGGGTAAGTTTGGATTGTACGACAAAAAGGGTTGTTTTGAGGACCGAGGAGGATAATGAGGTAGTTGTGATTAGGGAATGACGAGACTATCTGACTAACATGATTTTTTCCTGGTTAAGGACATCAGCGTAAGGGACTTTCTAGATGTTTTTCCTGAGGAACTACTAGGTCTACCTCCGAGCCGAGAGGTAAAATTTGGGATTCAACTTGTTCTAGATACAGCTCCGATGTCTATCGAGCCTTACCGAATGACACAAAAGGAGCTTACAAAGCTTAAGGCTCAAATTTAGAGATTACTAGATCTTGGATTCATTCGTCCCAGTGGGTCTCCATGTGGAGCATCGGTGTTGTTTGTGAAGAAGAAATATGGGACAATGAGGATGTGTATTGACTAGTGGTAGCTGAACAACCTAACAATCAAGAATAAGTACCCACTTAGGATAAATGATCTATTTGACCAATTCAGAGGGGCTTCTATGTTCTCTAAGAGTGATCTACATTCAGGATATCATAATTGAGGGTTAAGGGGGCCAATGTGTATAAGACGACATTTAGGACTCGTTATGGACATTACGAGTTCTTGGTTATGCCTTTTGGGTTGACCAATGCACCAGCGGCATTCATGGATTTGATGAACCGTGTGTTCCAGCCTTATCTGGACCTGTTTGTGGTGGTGTTCATTGATGATATCCTAGTGTATTCCAAGACTGAGGACGAACACGATGAACATCTTAGAGTGGTACTACAGACTCTTCGGGAGAAATAGTTGTATGCGAAGTTCAGTAAATGTGAGGTCTGGCTCTGGGAAGTAACCTTTCTAGGACATGTGGTTTCTACAGAAGGGATTCATGTTGATCCTTGTAAGATTAAGGCTATGTTAGATTGGAAACAACTGAAGAATGTGTCCGAAATCAGCAGCTTTCTAGGGCTGGCGGGTTATTATCGACGCTTCGTAGAAGGGTTCTCCTTGATCGCAGCACCGTTAACCAAGCTTCTGTTCAAGGAATTCCCTTTTTCTGGATAGGTAAGCAGCAAGAGAGCTTTGAGAAGCTCAAATCTGTTCTGATTCAGGCTCCTGTTCTTATACAGCTGGAGCCTGGTAGAGACTTCGTGGTATACAGTGATGCGTCGCATGTGGGTCTGGGTTGCGTTCTGATGCAGGATGGTAAAGTGGTAGCTTATGCGTCTGTTAGCTCAAGACGTATGAGGCTAACTATCTGACGCACAATTTGGAGTTGGCAGCTATAGTTTTCGCTCTGAAAGTCTGGAGGCATTATCTGTACGGTGAGAAGTGTATTATCTACACTGATCATAAAAGCCCCAAATATCTCCTCACTCAAAAGGAGTTAAACCTTAGGCATCATAGATGGGTTGAACTACTTAAGGATTATGACTGCACCATCGAGTACCATCCTGGTAAGGCCAATTTGGTGGCAGATGCTTTGAGTCATAAGGGGATGACTGATTTGAGAGCGATGTTCGCTCGACTCAGTTTATTCGACAATGGGAGTCTGATAGCAGAACTTTAGGTTAAGCCTACATGGATTGATCAGGTTAGAGGTAAACAGATGGAGGATAAGTCTCTTAAGTTGCGGTTTCGTCAGGTTGAGACTGGTGATGCTGCTAATTTTGGGATTAAAAGTGATGGGGTACTTTATTTCTGCGGTCGAATCTGTGTACCGAACGATGAGGATTTAAGACAGTCGATTCTGAGGGAAGTGCATAGTAGCCCTTACTCTATGCATCCCCGTGGGAATAAAATGTACCGAGATCTACAAGAGTCATACTGGTGGCTAGGGTTGAAGTGTGAGGTTAGTGACTTTGTTGCTCGCTGTCTGACTTGTCAGCAGGTTAAAGCTAAACATTAGTTGCCTTCGAGGTTGTTGCAGCCGGTAAAGGTACCGATGTGAAAATAGGAGCGAGTAATGATGGATTTCGTCAGAGGGTTACGTTTAACACCCACTAAGAAGGATTCTGTCTGGGTCATCGTGGATTGACTGACCAAGTCTGCTCACTTCATTCCAGTTAGGACGGACTTTTCTCTCCAAAAATTGGCCAAGCTTTATATATCAGAAATAGTGAGACTGTATGGGGTTTCTATCTTAATAGGGATCATCGCTTCACATTTCAGTTTTGGAAGAAATTGCATGAGGCTCTTGGTTCAAGGTTAGACTTTAGTACTGCTTTCCATCCTCAAACAGATGGTCAGTCGGATAGGGTGATTCAGTCGGAGAGCTGTGTTATAGATTTTCGAGGTAGTTGGGAGGAGTATTTTTCGTTGGCAGAGTTCGCTTATAACAACAGTTATCAATCTAGCATTCAGATGGCCCCTTACGAGGCCCTATATGGTCGTAAGTGTCGCACTCCCTTATGTTGGACTAAGTTGGGTGAGCGACGTGTTCTAGGTCCAGAATTGGTTTCTGAAACTGAAGAAAAGGTCCGATTCAAGATCGACTGAAAGCGACATCTGATAGGCAGAAGTCCTATGCTAATCTGAAGAGAAAGGATATTGAGCATTCTGTGGGGTACTTAGTCTTTCTCAAGGTCTCACCATGGAATAAGGTCTTGAGGTTCGGTCGCAAGGGTAAGCTAAACCCTCGATTTATTGGGCCGTACCGTATTCTGATATGAGTGGGGCCAGTCGCATATTAGTTGGAGCTTTCTTCGGAGTTTGATCATATTTATGATGTGTTTCACGTCTCAATGTTGAGACGCTACCGCTTTCATCCCGCGCACGTTGTTCCTATTGAGGACATTGAGGTTAGACCAGATCTAACGTTTGAGGAGAAGCCGATCCAGATTCTAGATCGCGACCTTAAAGTTTTGCGAAGAAAGTCTATCCCCTTAGTAAAAGTGTTGTGGCGGAATCATAGCACTGAGGAGGTGATTTGAGAGCCAAAAGATTCGATGCGTCAACAGTATCCTCATATTTTTTGATCAGGTAAAATTTCGAGGTCGAAATTTTCTTTTAGGGGATAGAGTTGTAACGCCCCAATTTTCTTTAATTCCAGCTTTTGTAATTTTATGACACAATGTCTATCTGCTTCAGTGGTTATGTATTCTATGAGTATGTGAGAGGTCTCAAGTTCAAGACATGTCTTGGGTAAATTTTGGTATTTTTCTAATTAAAGTCTTGACCTTGATCAGTAGGCTTTTAAGTTATTATTGGTAAAATGATATCAAAATAGGCCTGTTGGTCTGGTGGTTAAGTGGTGTGTTGGGTGTGTTGGAGGTCTTATGTTCGATACCTAGGGACGGTAAGGGATTTTATTTTTACAGTAAAATTTGGCTAGAGTTTGTGTTTTAACAAAAATCTGAGTAGTGGGGAGTTGGTGGAGAGAATTAAGGGGAAAAGATTGGGGGGTTAATAGTTTCTGTTCAGTACTGCTTCCTTTCTTGAAAAATTTGGCAAGCCTTTTCCTTTTCCTCTCTTTTTGCTGTCAAATCCCCCATTCATTATCTCCTTTGTTGCCGAAATCCTACTGCTTCAGCTCTTGTTACGGTTCTTCGTTCTTACAATCGTGTCTGTTATCCATATTTGGGACGCGCATTGATAAGTTGTGGGTTGGATTAATCTTAGTTGTTCTTTTTGAATGTTGAAGTTTTTAAAAGGGTTCTGTTATGCTTAAGAGTAAATTGAGTGGCAGGAATCAACGTTGCGTCGATTTGATTCGAAGTAGTGATAGATTTGGTAGCGATAAGTCGACTTTATGTTATTGGGATTAATCGATTTAAACTCGTTTTTGGTTTCTAAGAGATGGAATATTCTGATTTTAGGTTTCGAGAGGCTTGGGAGTAGTTTCATAGCGAGACGACACCAGGTGTGTACCTGGAAGTACAGAAAATAAGGTTTCAGTGAAAGCCAAAAACCTCACTGTCGACGCCATAGGAGCGTGTGGTCGCCAGTGTGGTAGCCGTGTGTAAGGCTGGGAGCCACAACACAGCCGTGTGATTAACGAGCTAGGCCGTGCGCTATGTGATGGCTGAGCGGGGTCGTGTGCGAGACACAAGCTCAACCTACTGGGCCGTGTGGGACCGCACGGGTGAACCAAACGGCCGTATGGGATTCTGGGCCAGGTCGTGTGATCCACACAGCCAAGGCCAATTTGGGCCATGTGGGCCACACTGGCATGTGGGCCCACGCGGGTAGGCCATATTGGCGTATGAGCCCATTTTTCTGAAAAGTTTTGTAAGGTTGCATGGGTCGCCCAAGTCAACTGTGGACCTATTGTAGGGTCGGTAAGTATTACTTAGACCCTTATACGAGTGATCTGTCTGTCTGATTTTTGTACCAAGCATGAATTATGATATCTGAATATATATACTTTTAATTGCATAATAGCATGACATCCTTTATGTTGCATTACATCGGGGTGGGTTGATGATATTTGGAGGAAGTATCTGAAAGGCTTTTATGTCTGTTATCTGGCAATTCAGCTGCAAATTTCTGATTATGTGCCGCATTTCGGTGCAGCATGTTGTGTAGGGTTGGGTGGGTTGATTTTATCCCTACATTGTGTGTAGGGTTGGACAGAGTTTGTGTGTAGAGGCTGGTGGGTAGGATTCTGATATTCTATTATATTCTGTTATGTATATTCTGTATCTGAGTGGGCTAAGGTCCACATCGATTCTGTAATGGGCTCAAACCCGAACTGTAAATGTATGAATGTTTTTTGATATGATGCTGTGTGCATGTTTTTTGTGGAGATTACACACTGAGTTGCGAAAACTCATCCTTTTTTCTATTTAATCTATTCAGGTAATCCCCAGCATTAGACGGATCGATGCGGTAGAGGACTCAGCGGTGACCACGGTTCTGAACTTTTACGGTTTTTATTTTTATTTATGGTTTTTGATTATATCCGGGAAAGTTTTACGTAATTATGGCCTTTACGAATTTTTGTTTAAATTTGGGATTTGCAGCGTTTACAGTTTTACCACTAGTAGTAGGAAAACTCGGGTTTTCAATGCGAACAAACGTTCTATCAAAATATGCACGAATTCACTAATTATTTTAAAAGCTTTTGCAACGTATAACATTTTAAAAATGGATAAGGATTGAAACAAACGACATGTTATTGATGGTAGCATAAGATAACGAAGAATGGTTTTATCGTAACTATGTTTTCTACAGCACTACCATGTGACATCGCCAGATTCGGCTATAACGTCTAGGCCGGGTTTGGGGTGTTACATCCAATATGTTTACCCCATTGTTTTCTCTTCTCTCACCTTATGGAACATGTCAAGCGTAACATTTGAAGCTCACACTATCTCATATTCAAAACGGTAGCTTTTTTATTGTTTTAAGTCAGGTTTTGTGGCATGTACATAAGTGTTTTGTATTTGTTAACTTTGAATGTTGAACATAGCTTTAAACTTACCTAATGCTTGATTTTGGACGTGTTAATGTTTAAATGAAATGATATGTTTTGGTAAATGGTTTGAGTTATGTATGTAACAATTGAAATGGCATAAATGGAGGTAATTTGGTATGTTTCAAGTAGTTTGAGATAGGTAAATGTTTAGCTTTTGTCATATGGTTTGGTTTGAATGCCATGGTATTGTATTGATGTATCTAATGGTTGAATAGATGATATAAGTTGGTATAAGGTTGAATGCGAATATTTGCATTTGTTTTGGTGTAAGTTGAAAGCATTCTAGTGCAGGTAAACTTAAACGATTTGTGCATAAAATGAGGAGTTTTTATGGTAGCCATGAAATAGGTACCAAACGACCTACATTTTACTAAAAACAGAGTCCACGTCCCAACGAGCAATCTTCCTCGTTGCAATGTTGGCTGACAGTAAGTCACGTCACGACGTCGAGTGGCCTGAGGTCATGATGTGAGAAACTATTTGATGACGTCATAACATGGAGGAATAGACGTTACGACATCGACCCTGAGATTTTGAAACTTTATAATTTGGTCCTATTTGAGGCTCGAGACAACGAAAGAGCTTTTGTAAGATTGATTAAGGCTCGAATTTAATTATGTATCATAACGTGAATGTATTTATGATATAATTATATGTTTAAATGATTTGTTTACAGTATATTTGAAGGTAGTTGCTCCGGCAATAGGTGTGGCTTCGTATAGGTCGGACCTAACAGTCAGGTCGGGTAAGGGGTGTTACATGAACAGTGCCAAGGTTGTTGTTCTTGATTCCATATTTTGACATTGTTGATGGTTGAGATGCAAAGATATCAAGAGAGCGTGAATGTTGTCTCCTAGTCTCCCCATAGCTCCTACCATGTTTGCATTGTCAACGATGATTCTCATTCATTGATTTTGGATTTTTCATCTATGGGTCAACCTATTGAAGGTGGTGTCAACCCGATTCTTCCGTACACTGTTAAGGTAGAAGTTGAGTAGTCACAATGGTCATCACCTCAGCCTAATTGGGTCAACATTGCCTTCTCCACTAAGCTTTAAATTCTTATGGTATGAGTTGAAAGAATAGTAAGGGTGTTTTGAAAAGTTGTAAACCAAGAAAAAATGCCCATACATATTCATTAGAATCATCACTAGATTACACAATGTTGGGGGATAATTTAGCCCGGGGCCCAAACAAAAAACAAAACCAAATAAAAAATCAAGGCCCAAAACAATTAACAGCCCATTTTTACAAAACAATTAAATCCCAACCCAATCCAAAAACTTAAACACCTAAATCACCTGCCCAAACCCGAATGGCCTAATACCAAACCCAATCCAAAAGCCTATCCTTAGCCTAATACCAAAAACAGAAAAAAGAAAAAAGAAACCCTAGGCACCGCCCTAGCCTCTGCCAAGTCTGCCACTGCCTCTGTCACCTCTACTCCACCGCCCATCCACCTGCAAGAATTAAAAGGGGAAATGACATAATCATGTAAAAAATGGCTATATAAGCCATGAAAAACCCCATGTATTGGATCTCTTTTTTTTTTCGGATACATGAAATAAAAAAAACAAAGATTCAAATACCAAAAACAGTAGAGATTAAACATCAAAAAGAGAGGAGAACCAAAACACAAAATCAGATCAGTAACTTTAGGAGGTGATTTTATTTTTAAAATTTTTTATTTTATTTCATTTCGAATCCTTTTTATTTCTTTTATTTACACATATATATATAAAAAGGGAAAATAATCTTACCCTTAAAATCGCTAAAAAAAACGGTGTTTTTTTTAGTTCCAACCGCCACAAGACAATGATGGCCGTGACGGCGAGACGGCGACAATCGGAGCCGGGCTCGCAAAGTAAAGGGAAGGAGAGAATTTTTTTCTAAAAAAAGGAGAGAATAATGAATTTTTTTTAAAAAAATCTGACTTTTATAGGCCCCAAAACGACGTCGTTTTGGCCCTAGGGTCCATATATTGACCCAACCCGCTAGGGAGGATCCGCATGTTTTTGTTTTTGGGGCTAATTGCGCTGCAGGTCCTTTCGCTTTTTAATGGTTTTGCAATTAAGTTTTTTTATTTTTTTATTTTTACCTTATAATTTATTTGCGATTACATTTTAGTCCTATTTTGAATGACGTCATTTTGGAGGAGAAGGGAAAATTTCCCTTTTAGTCCCTCATTGTTATTCGCGCGTTCAATAGGGTCCTTTTCCTTTTTATTTATTTCGGATTTGCCCTGAACTTCGGTTTTAAATTCAATTTAGCCTCTTTCAGTTATTTTTGCAATAATAATAATTATTATTATTACTATTACTATTACTATTATTACTATTACTATTACTATTATTATTATTAATTAATTACTATTATTATTATTTTATTTTTTTACTATTATTATTCGTTTGTTATTATTATTATTATTATTACTATTATTATTTTTAAACTGTTTTACCTAATATTTATTTATTTATTTGTTTGTTCACTATTAAATTTTTAATTTTTTTTTAGTTTTCATTTGTTTACTTACTCATTATTTTTTATATAATTTGTTTGTTTTATTTATTTATTTTTATTTTTTATTATTTATCTTATTTTTATTTTTGCTCTTATTATTGTCATTTACATTAATGCATTTATTATTAGTCTGTTATGCATATTAGTACTGTAATTCATTTTTATATTTTACTATAAAATCGTGTTACATTAATCTTTACCCGTTATATAAAATTTCATTTTTTAAATCAGCAATTTTTCGTATTTCGAGATTCGAAAAGTTGTACCCTAACTTATGGGGTTCCGATTTTCTCAATAAATCCGAATAACGAACGTTTTTAAAATATTTTTAATAATCTCGGGAATTACGACAAGATCGCATTTTAACTTACGGAATATGATTTCTTTCTAAAATCGAGATAATCGAATACTTTTTAAAATAAATAAAATTTTTGGCATTTATTCTTATATCGGGAAATTAAGACATTGTGTCCTAACTTATGGGACGCAATTTTTTTCTCGATTAACGTGAAATATGCCATGTTCTCGAAAAATTTCCAATTTTATAACAAAGGATCGTATTTTAAAATTTCTTCAAAATTTTAATTTTCGACACTAAAGACATAAATTAATCAATTAAGTACCAATTTTGGGCGTATCGAGGGTGCTAATCCTTCCTCGTGCGTAACCGACTCCTGAACACTTTTTTGGATTTCGTAGACCAAAAATTATCGTTTTAGGAAATTAAAATTTTATTAAAATGATTGAATTACGAGGTTACCCGATCACACCTCATAAAAAAAGGGATTGGTGACGACTCCTGTTTCTCGTTTTCAAAATAAAAGTCGACCTTTTTTTTTCCAAAAAAAAAGTTTCGACACACAATATGTAAACATTGAAAGTTATTTTTTCAAGAATTGGGACCAAAATCATATATGTATTAACATTATAGAACTATAGCTTCTCATGTCAATTTTAGAATTGCAACGTCATCTTTCTATTACCCCGTTAACGAAGGCTAATAAAAATAGATCGAAAAAGGCAATCAATTAAGTTAGATGATCTGCCGTACAGCTTACCTATAGATCTAATAGAAAACATATAAATTGAAATTCTTAAGTTTTGTCAATTATACATAAAATTGCAAAATTATTATAAAAGCTCTAATTTCTTTGGTGTCAATTATCTAATTAAAAAAAATTCAAAGTCATAAAGTGACAATAATTTTTTTAAAACTAGTAATCCATTAAGTGTTGGTATGGTAGCTAATGTGTAAAAAAAATTAAATAAATTAAAGTTTAAAAAAATATATAATGTTTTTTGAAGAAATTTAAAACATTAAAATTTTCTTTAGAAATTAAAAGTCATAAAGGGAGCGCTTTCCTGCTGCATCTTCACAAAACGCGCTGACGTGGACGCGTTTTGTGGGGAAACAACCCTTTTCCGTAAATTTTTAAGAAATTGGCCCTTTTTCATAAATAAATAATTTTTTTGGTATATTTGGGTATTTTACCCCACTTTTTTAAGAATGATTATATATGATTTAAAGCTTTAAATATTAATGACGATTCAGCTTTAAATTAATTGATAGTATTGTTATTAAAACAATTAAGAAGATATAAATTTGAATACATTTAAATACATATTTTCTTTTAATTTAAGAGTAAGAAAGAATTATAAATAAAAAAAAAACAATTCCATGAAAAATAAAGACAATTAAATTACAAACTAAATGCAATAATAATATTAGTCAAATTGAAGGGGATGAAAAGTTCTTTTTCCTATAAAGTGAACCATAAATTTTTTCTTTCTTGTGGTACTGCTTACATGCATGTGACTATGTGATGTGTATTTTCTTCCAAATTATTTTTATATTTGGACAGGAGGCAGTGTATTGAATATGTGTAATGGGTCAAAGTTTATATTTTTAAAATTGAAAAGAATTATGCTAATAAAAAAAATAAAACTATTGTTGTTTTTTATAAAACAAATCGTTCATTCGATATAATGTCAACCTCATATATGTACTAACTTATTCAATAATTGATCTTTCAAATTTCAATGATTCAACCATCTCAAATTATATCTTACTAAATAGAGAGTTAAATATCTCATTTCATTTGGATTACTTGATCAATTCTAGAACTTGGTAACAATTCCTCAAAATCTCTCGGTACATTTGCTCTCTTTGTTAGAAAATTTTAAAATTATTTTGGGTGGCACTATAAAAAAAACATCACTGTTTTTCTTTGCACATGCTGATATATACGTCTGGGAAAAGTAAGTCCAATTTATCGAAGAAGCATGTTACTTGACATAGATATGTCAAAATCTGATCTTGCTTTAATTTGATCAGAGGTAGACAAATGGTTAAAGTTGAAAATGATTTTTTTATTATAAAAATTAAGCATCAAAATTTCAACAGGCATATATATATATTGAAAACGATTCAATACAGCTACGATACAAGAAAATGTAGTTGTCATCTTCGTAGAAATTAACCAATACATAAAGGATCAACTTCGTTAATGTTATTATGTTGTGCTGAGGTGCATTAACACAAACAACATTTTGTGTAAGATTAGCAGTGCCGTGTGTGAGTTAGCAATTTAGTTTTTTTTTTTTTTTTGTTTGACTTTTTATTTCGTATTTTTGTAGCAGAAAAAAATAGGTTTTCTAAATAAAAAGGAAACTGGATAATGGAGAGTTCAAAATATACGGGTTTAAACTTTTCTAATTTAGAGGAGATTCATTGAAGAGATTAAGGAATTAATATTGAATTATAAGAGTTAATCTTTCAGCAATCTAATCCTAATTTCAAGGAGGATGATTATATCAAGATAATACAGTAGAGTTGAAGGCTATAAAAGGAAGTATTGTCCATTGCTGTTGTACGAATGGTAAGAGCACATTTTAGTTCATCTAGGAATATTGAACTTCGAGTTGTTCCATAACCTTCGATAAGAGATGCTATAGTGTTGAGAAAATTCACCAAAGGGTGTTAGGCTAATGCTACAAAAATCCTTAAATTGTTTAAGTTGTAATTAGTGCTTGTACTAAGACTTGTTAGTGAATTCAACTTTGGACGAGCCCAACGTAGGCGGTTCAACAATGTAAATATCTTTGGTGCATTTTAGTTTATGTTTTCTAATTGTTATTTTACATTGTTACAAGCAATGTTATAACAGTCGAAACAACATTTTTTATAACTTCATTTCAACCAGATTTAGTAATTGGTATCAAAGTCTATCACCAAATATACTAGGTGTGATCCTATGTCTAGAGGACAACCATGGATTCTACAAAGGAAAGACGCTCTATCTCACAACCACCTTTACTAGGTAGCTCAAACTATGCCTACTAGAATGCTCATATGAGAGCTTCATTAAGGCTATGGAAGAGAGGCTAGTGTCCAATCTTGATAGGTTAGGAACCCCCTACTACATTCAATGCAGATGACGCACAATTTGTTAAAATTGATATAAGCTCCGACAACAAAGGAATACAAAACGCCAAGGCACTTTATGCAATATTCAATGGAGTAGATCTTAAAGAATTCATGCAAATGTCAAAATGTGTCTTGGCTAGAGAAGCATGAAGTATCCTTGAAACAACTCAAAGGGACTAAAGGAATCAAAAAGAAGTTGCTTAAAATCTTAGTTTATGATATCATTTCTGAATTTTATGCAAAATTATGTGATATAACTAACGAATCCTTTATTCATGCAACGAATATTCTAAGGTCAAACAACATAAAAGATGTTGAGATTCCTACCAGAATTTTTTGCTATCAAAATTATAGCCATAAATAAGCTAAAGGCATTAGTACCGTGAAGGAGGATGATTTGATTGGCTTATTACAAACCTTCTAAATGACTATGGGAAAAGTATAAAGGCAAAAAGTTAAAGTTGGACAAAGTGTTGCATTCAATCTTAAAGCATTTTGCTATATATGTTCCATCATCTACATTAAAGAAGAAATGACATTTTTCATGAAAAAACTTCAACAAAGCCTTCAAAATTTCTCTAAGAATAATAGAAATACATATGGTGGTTTAACATCGACAAAAAAAAAAAAAAAGCGTCCACTATCACAAAACAAGACCCTATGGAGAAAATGAAGGGAACCTAGTGTCACGAATGTAAAGGATTTGGTCACATTCAAGTAGCATGTGCAAATACTATCAAGAAAAGGAAAAAGGCTTTCAATGTAACTTGGAATGATGAGGATACTAATATTGAAGGAAAAGAAGATGTGTCACATTCGGATTCCTTTAAGTCCGTAAATTTAGAATAATTAGTAGGTTAAACTGAAAGAAGCCATAAGTTGGCGTCATTTACTGGAAAATTAGGAAAACTTAGTGACTGATTTTAGACAACATGGTTGAGATCCAATTCTAGTTTGGTTACTAGTTGGTTCCTTAGTGGAAGACAAAATGATTATCAATGGATGGTCTCTATACGGTTGAAGATTGCGCGTGAATGGTTATAAATAACTAGGAAATGACTTCCCGAGGAGAATGCTCCTCAAATCTGTTTCACCTTATTCTCTTCTTCATCTTCTTCCTTAATTGCTTTGAAGAAGAGATAGTTTTGGGAAGCTCTGTATGGAGTGGTGATTATGAGTTTTGAATCGAAAAAGTAGAGAATCTAATAAGCTGGTAAGATTCTTTGTCCTTCTATATTTGTAAGATTAAGAAAATGAAGCTAAGAATTTTTAGAAAAACCTTTTTAAAGGTTCTGCATGTTTCTGGAAAACTAAGTTTTAAGTTGAAAATGTTGGATTTAACATATTATTTTGGGTGTAATGCTTAGCTGTCAGGAGAATGGAAGATCTGGAATTTGGAAAAGCTAAGCTAAGGAACCAATAACCATCAGGTTAGTTTCTACTTACCATTCTACTTACCATTCTTAGAATATTGTGTGGCTGGCATGATTCTGTGTTAAGTTTTGTGATGATGAATGATCTTTGTTGATTGTGAATGGTAAATAAGAGTAGGATTTGTCTGGTACATGGGTATCTATCAATGTAGTTCAATGTACATGAAATAGTTATGATTCCATGTTTTAAAAGATATCATACTCCATAATAGTATGTAAGTAAAATGCATGCATTGCATGATTACAATGGTGGGGTATGGAGGGAAAGTATTGTCAGGATAGATGAAGCTAGGATTTCGAAATAGGAATTTCTATTAGTTACCATATACAGAGCTACTGAGTGCAAATTGTGATTTGCAAAGCTCTAAGCCTTGTGGAGGGGACACTATGGTGTTGGAGTATCAAGGTTAGGAATGACAAAATGGAGAAATTGGTGAATGGATAGGGAAAAATAGAATTTCTGTCAGATACCTCCATACGGTGTTGCTAAGTGCAAACAGTGATGTGCGAAGCTCCAACCCTTGCTGTGGGGACACTTCAGTGTTCGAGCATCAAGGTTAGAGTTGAGATGGATCGATATCAATGGTTATTAGGTTCCACAAAGCAACACCGCCACGGAGGTCAGTAGACTCTATGGGTGACACCGTGATGACGGTAAAGGTCCTTCGGGGCAACAACTCAAAGAGTTTAAAAGTGTAAGACCATAGCTCGACTATGGAAACTAATGTTTGTCGGAACAATAAACACGAGTAGTCTGATAGGACATTAAACATGAGGTTGTAACAACCCGTTTTTCAATGGTGTCAAAAATAGTGGTTTCGGGACCACAAATCCGACGAGTGAGTTCATAATATTTATGAGTCAAGTATATTATTTTTAAAGTTTTGATTTAATAAATTTTTCTACTCAATCATATAGTCAAGTTCAAGTGGTTAATTTCTTAAGTCAAGTGGTTTTAGAAAATGAGGTATTGGGACCTTGTTTCTATAAACCAAGCTCGTAAATATTTAATAAAATATTTATGATTTGTTATTAGGGTCGTATCAAAGTTTGGTTTAGAAATTTTAAGTTTTAGATAGTTAATTAAGAAAAAAGGACTAAATCGAAAAGGTTGCAAAAGTGGAATTCTAATAGCTTAAAAGGGTCAAATGGCTATGAAATCTATAAGTAATGAACTTAAATGGTAATTAAACCATTCATTTTGATAGTGGACAATCATGGTTATATTTTTGTTAAGTTATAAGTTAATAACCTAAGGGTAAAGCGATAAATAAATAATTAAATAAAAATTTAGTTGTTATCTTCCACATTTTGCCTTGGTAGAACCAAAACTCCATTGAAATAAGAAAGAAGCTTTCAGCCTTGGTGAATCTCATGCATGATATAGTGTTTTTGCCCCATTTTAATAATTTTTATGTTTTTGACTCGTATTAGCTTATTTTAGCTAGCCCCGGGGTTAATTTATAAAGTTGTTAATAATTTAAGAACTTACTATGATAGATTTAGCATGTTTTTTGAATTTAGATGTTGAATTATTAAATTTAGTTGCTAAATAAACAGTTTTGTTAAGTGATTTTGATAATTTTAATGTTTAGTGATTAATTTGTTTCAATAGTAAAATTTACGAAAAATTGTGTGAAATGAGGAAAAATGTGGGCTGATATGGAACCTTAGGAAAATTGGCTAACATGAGATTTTATTAATTGTTGTTAAATTGCAAGTATCAGGTTTAGGGAGCATAGAAGGTAAAACATCGGGTGTAATTTTGTAAATTACCCATTGATAAGGGTTATAAGTTGTATTAATTATTTTAAGTTAATTGAATGGTTTAATTGATTGAAAAATTATTATTTAGATCAAGAAATGCTACAATTGGATTTAAATCGAGGAAAAGCTTAAGTTTCAGGCTTGTTGTCGACTCTATTTTAGCAACTATTATAATTGAGGAAAGTTCGTATAAAGATTGAAACCATTATATTCTATTTTGGGTGAATGTAAATAGATATTTAAGCTATGTTTAAATTAAAGTGATAAAGGTGTGATAAATTATTATTATGGATCAACTAGAGAAATTAATCAAATTAAAGGATAGGTGAACAATTAGTAATGTGATTGGTGAAACTGTATTTGGTGATCAAGAATTATAGATTGCCTCTTTAAATGTTTACTTTGATTAAGGTAAATTCATAGTGTTTGATATGTAACTTATAAGTTTCTTGAGATTATGTTATTGTTTCTAGTTAATTATATAAATACATGTAAAATTTCATTGGTTATTTATAGCATATTGAATATTGAAATCAAATTCATATGAAAATGAATAATGGATGGTGTCAATCCTAGTGATTGCACAATTTCGGTATGAATGTATAGAATTTATTTATGTATACGGAAATGATGAAGTGCCTCTGGATGATAAATATGTATAAAGGTAACGAACTTACGTATAATGCCCAATTGAACATAGTAATTGCTAGGATACGATTGGCATGCCAATAGGGTTAGTATGTGTGCTTGTACGGGATTGCACTTCGGTGTCTCTATTTGCACTTCGATGCCTTTGATTGCACAATCGTGCCTCTGTCTGCACTTCAGTGCCTCTGTTACACATATTTACAGTATTGAATTACTAGTTACCGGAGTATTCGAGCCAAGTTACTAGTTCATCAGGCTATGAAATAATTGAATTACAATCTATTTGTGTGCTTATATATTATGGCATATTTATAGTATTGGTAAGTGAAATATATTATAATGAGTTTCTTAGTTACATGTATGGATTGTTACTTTGAGTAAATGTGATTTACGATATGGAAAATTCCTTTGAAATGGAGTTTGTTTTGATGTGTTTTGATTGAAAAGGTAACATTTGAATTATGTGGACGAATGACTTATATGATGAAATTCTTTTCATGATATGAATGGGTAATTAAAGCTTTACAGAGTATATGACTATATGAAATGATCTATGATTTAAAGTAAGAATATGGAATATATGATAAGCATAGTTAAAAGAAAATGAAGGTATATGCTAGTCATATAATATATGAATGTTGATATCGAAATGCTTGATATGTTATATACCTTGATTGGGTTGAATTTATATGTGCATTGCTTCGCCTACTAACCTTGTGAGATAAGGTGTATAGGAAAAGGAAATTTGGTCTATGATTAAATGGAATTACTCATGGTTGATTAATTTAGTGCAATTGGTATCCTTTTTACAAGCTTACTAAGCATTAGTTGCTTATATAATCGTCTTCTTTGTTTTGTAGATCATCACAAAACTCGAGCGATTAGAATCTTCGTCCAAGCACGATCACACTATCCATTGAATCACTTTTGTAGCTTTTGAACATATTGAAATGAATACAAGTAGCATGTACAGGGTTGAATGTCTATTTGGTATGTAGTTGATTGTGACAATCCTTGGTGTGCCTTAATGCTTTTGTTGATGGTTTATATATGAAGTGTATATATAAGATGTTAACGGTTGTGCTTGACCTTTTGATATTAGGAAGGAAATGGTTCATTGATATGTTTCTGAATGTGGATATTTGGTATATTTTAAGTATGTTAAATGATCGAACTTATGATGTTAAATTTATTTCAGGATAAGTGTTTGAAATTTGGTGTCTTTGAATGAAATATTGGTTAGAACATATAGGACGGTGGAATTGGTATGTTTTATACGTATTTAAGATGTGTTTTGGTCATATGAATGTGTATGGAAAAGGCGTGTTTTTGTATGCAAGTATAGTTTTTGAAATGACTTATTTAGAGGTTAAATGTGAAACACACGACCTAGGACACGGGCTGTCACACAGTCGTGTGCCACACATAGTTACCTCATACAGTTATGCCATTTATATTTTAGGAGTAGGTTTTACAGGGGTTGGCACACGACTTGCGGCACGGCTGTGTGACCTAACTTCAAATATAATGAGATAGGTAATTAAAATAAAATTGCCAGCCATGGTTTCCATGATTCTATTTCTAGAAAATAAATGGAAAAATAAAATTACAAAATTTTTCACCACAAGGCATTTCTTGGGTCTTCAATCGCCATTGCATATTTTCCTCGTCATGGACTCCTTTTGGAAAAATTACATTTAAGTGCTGTGCCCGTTTCCAGCTCATAAGAATTCTATGAATTTTTTAAAAAATATAGCCCTACATGGAGATAATAGTCTACGATTTATTTCCTAAAAACCACAACCTCGACAAAAAACAATTATATAACAAATATATAATATCGCATCCATTTCCAAATATAACTCAAAACATGCATAAGATCTAAAGAATGCCACTTTCTATGCAATCAAATCATTCAAGAAGAAGAGAAAATTATTTTGATTATCTTATACTTAAAGATAGAACACAACCTGGCTCATGATACCAATTGTCGAAAAAATGGGTTTGGAATACGCAACGGAAAATAAATTTAGGGAAAAATCAGAGTTTTAAAATTTTTCCAAAAATAAGATCTTGGTTGTGATATCTAAAGTAATAAACACTTAATCAAAATTGTACCTTTTCGATTTGTCTAGGATGAGCGCTTCGACTAAGTAGTCTTCTCCACTATCCTCAAGCTCACATTTGTCGAGTGTGGACTCGCTTCGAATTAGAACATTTTTCACAAGAATTACCAGTTGGGTAATTTTGCAATTTCTTTAAACTTTTGGGTTAAGATATAAATCAGAAAAATATCTCTAGAAATTTTTTAGAATCATCTCTTCAGAGAATTTTCTCTCTACAACTTTCTCTTGAATTCAAGTATGTGTAAATAATAACCCAAGGCTCTCTTTATATAGGAAGAGTTTAGAGAGCTCAACTATGATTAAACTTAATCACTTTAATATTAAATTAATATAATATTTATCAAGATAAATATTAGATTAAATTTAATATTAAATCTTATTAAAATAATATAATGTTTATCTTGTATTAAATTAAATTTAATATTAAGATAATCACTTTGATATTAAAAGAATAAAATACTATTAAGATAAGTATTAAATTAAATTTAATATTAAACTATTAAGATAATATTATTTTTGGAATAATTAATCTGAAATCAAATTCCGTGGTAGATTTCTAGTAGGAATGTAACTCTTTCACTACTCAACCACCGATAACCAATCTCCGTTGGCCACTGGGATGCCACCGTCGCAGCCACTGGCACCGCCGTGTCCGGAAATGCAAGTGCGACACCCTTTCGGCAGTCTGAGCCGGTTCAGCTGCTGCCAGTTCAGTTCCGGTCAATGACAACCCGTCTAGTCCGATCTAGCCACTAGTTGGACCCTCGGCCCGGTTTCACATATCGGGCTTGATCTCCGTTTCCCGAGCCTAATTTACTATCTCAGGTCCAATTTTCAAGTTTAATTACCCATTAGGCCAACTATTTGAATTAAAAATTAACTTCCAAAAATATCATATTAATTTTAATTGATTTGATTAATTTAATTTTACTTTATCAAAATTAATTTTTCCAAAAATCACTTAGATTTTTTCCAAATTAATTATTCAAGAAAATTATTTAATCAAATTCTCTAGTTGAATAATTCTCACGACCACCTAATTTAATTTCACATTGAATAAATCGACTCAATTAAATTATTCCCAAAGTCGTAGAATTTTCTTCTAATTCAAATGCAGTCTGATCGAGCTTTTGTTGAGCTACAGAAGGGACCAATATTAGACTCTAGTGATTACAATTATATCAAGAAGCAACGTTCTGATAATTTGCAATTACTTAATCTTGGAGTCAATTCACAAGAAGTACCATGATTGAAAACTCATTATTGTATACTCTTTACGAAAGCAATTCATCCAACTACTTTGTCCAATGACCTCGTCATGTGTGTGTTACCCATATATGATATCCTTGATTCCTTTGAGTTAAATCCGTTCACTTAATACAATCTTATTTTATCGCATTGTCACCATTGTGTCTTCTTAATGATTAATATGATCACTGCCAACAAATGGCTATGATAAATTGCTTGTTCTAGAGCTAGCAACCCGTGGCCACGTTCCATATTTATCAATTCACACAATGTCAATGAGAGGATATCATTAACTCTTTAATTGAGCTATGAATTCCACTGTTGCTAGTAAAGCCATGCCATACACAAGTCATGTACCCAACATACCGACTATGGGCTCGATCATTTTTAGAGCATAAGCCTCCACTTATACCAAAGCACATGAGTTGCATACGCATTGTTAGTGTCTAACTCAAGATTAGGTAAATCACACATGAACATCACACGTGGATTAATTCACAAATGAATTAAGAATTAATTCATCTTAGGTCCAGTCCAATGTATCATTCTACCAATGAATACATCTTTGTCTCTTCTCATGGAGTCAATTTCTTCGATAGCCAAGACTAGCCATCTCACCAATTGGAGTTGTAGACGACATAATAATTCTTCTCAGTATTTGAATCAAATGCTCACTTTGACTCTTTTACGGGATTACAGACTCATTTAGATTATCTACTAAAGTTGGTTGTTTTTCTCGCAATGTAAACATTCTTACAATGCCACTTATCTTCAGTTTGAGCTTAGAAAATTAAAGAGCTAATATTTGCTTGTCATAATTTTGCTATGCATGCAAAATATAAAAGACATAAATACAAAATACATAATAGTGAAAAGTGAAATTAACTTTATTTATTTATTCATAATTCAAATAAATAAAAAATAGTTACATGTGTACTACAATCACTTTTCCTAATAGGTGTTACATATAGGGTAGTTTGTTGGGACAGTAAATGATAAGTGGTAAAAGTAACATGTTTTAACCTCATTCTTAATGCGTTTTTGGGTGATTATTCGATGTTAATTATAAATTTTATGCTTCTAATAATTTAAATTCATGTTTTAATGTTTAATAGATCAGTTATGAGCAAAAGGAGAGAAAAACAAACGAAAACCATAAATTCAAAGCAAGCTGCAAATGTCACATGGACATGTGGTAGGTCATTTCGTTTTCACAAAAATAAGAAGATGTGGGGGAATCATAATAGAATATTTAAGAAAACAACTCGAGAAACACCATCAAAGCTGATTCTGAAGCAGATTTCTATCAAGATTAAAGATCCCTAGTTGATTCTTAGGAGATTATCACGAGTTTCTTTATTTCTTTTGATTATATTGTATTTTGGATGTTTTTATTTTCAAGCATGAACTAATTTTCTAAATGTAACACCCCTAACCAATACCCGTAGCCCGATTAGGGTTACGAGGCATTACCAGATAAATCTGAATCTTTTACGGACATTTCATAATACAATTCATCAAAGTGTCCCTTTTATAGGTCAATGAGACCTTAATCGTGCTTTAGAAAAGGGTCGGGACTAAATCGAAAACATATGAAATTTCTCAGAAATTTAAAATTTTTTGTAAGTTACAGAGGTTACACGCCCGTATGGGCAGGCCGTGTGCCTCCCACGGCCTCAACACGCCTGTGTGTCTAAGCCATGTCAAAACAGGACATACATACTGACTTGTCCACACGGCCGTGGACATGCCCGTGTGCCTCACCCGTGGTCGCTACTGACTTCACCACACGGCCAGTCACACGCCCGTGTGTCTAGCCCGTGGTCGATCCTGACTTGTTTTGAATTTCAACCACAAGGGACACAGCCGAGCCACATGCCCGTGTGCTCAACTGTGTGGGAAAATATATGCCATTTTCAAGGCCAAATTGCCACCCACACTTGGATCATCTCTACAAGCATAAACAAGTATATTTCTTAATACAATTGGCAACCAAAAACACACCAAATGGTCATCATATTATCCCATTCCATCTCATTTCTAAACATGCCAATTTGCACAATCAATTCACATGTAAATTCAAGCAGAATTCATCCACAACTTCACTAAAGCACTATGGCATCAATCCATCAATAAGCTTACCATTCATAAGGCCATTTCATTGCCATCAAGCTATACCAAAACATGTATCATATACCATATTCACTCATGCATATTACCAACATTTATCTAGCCAAATCACATGGCTATTTACATCTCACACATATACCAAAATAACTAGCCTATACATGCCACATTTAGCTATAAACACATTTTCAAAGTACCAAAACAAGTTTGAATAGTGTGATGACGATCCTCGACGGTCCCCGAGCCTTCAGTAGCTTTGACAATCTATAAAATAGAGCAAACACACACAAAGTAAGCTTTCAAAAGCTTAGTAAGACATATACAAATAAACTTAGCATAAATCATTCATAAGTATAGCTATTTGAATTCTTTAACATTTCTTCAATTCAAGCACATAAATAAACTCTTTGGCTCACTTGGTTTGCCATTGCTTACCAATTCATCACATCTCAAGTATCTCATTTGCTCATATATCAAACTTACATATATCTCAAATGTTCATTTGCATTAGTGCACATTCATACTCACCTTTTCATGCTTATACAAATCATATATATAAACGTACCTGAAAAGAATGTACAATTCAAATATTCATTCATTTCTCGGACTTGCCTGTTGAACCGTTTGGAACTAAATAGGGTACTCAGAGTTCTCGGAATAGTCGTACAATGCCAACATCCTAGACGTGGTCTTACATGTAACTAAAATATCGAAGCCACTATCCCAAATAGGGTCTTACACGAATCAATACGATGCCAATGTTCGAGACATGGTCTTACACGTAAATCTCATATCGATGCCAACGTCCCAGACGTGGTCTTATACGAAATCTCAAATCAATGCCAACATCCCAGACGTGGTCTTACATGATATCACATAACGGACACCTATGTCATGACATATATTATCCTATCTATTCTTAAGTTCAGACGGGACTTCTCAGACATTAACCATCTCTCGATACTTTCTCGGAATCCATATATTCATCATTTCGAGTATTATTCATAGCAATTCAAATTTCATATATTCACAAATAAGTCAATTCAAATAAATTTATTTGTATATCAACTTACCTCGGATTCAGATATTCGATCGGATTCGGTTATTCGACAACTTTTACCTTTTCACGATCTAAGTCTGTTTTTCTTTAGTTCTTGATCTATACATATACAAATTTAACCCATTTATTCACAAAAACATTCGATTCAATCCAAAAACAAGTATTTAGGGAAATTTGCAAATTAGCCCTCATATTTTCACATTTGGACAATTTAGTCCCTATTTCACAAAATCACAAAATACACCAAATTTGCTTACACCTATGCTTGGCCGAATATACATTGTGATCATATCAATCCATACATTTCATTTATTTCATAATTTAATCCTTCAAAATTTCATTTTCTCAATTTAACCCGAAATACTCAAATTCATTAAAAACTCAAGAACAAACTATGTTAATCAAACACATATCTTTCATAATTCACCATCAAACATCCAAGAACTCACATGTTCATCAATGGCACATAACAAAAAACATGATCAATTCACAAAATTGAGGCATGGGTTTTGAAGTGTACAAAGCAACGATTACCAAAATGTAGAAATTATCAAAAATCGATCAAAAGCGCATACCCAATTTATGCTTGAACCATGGCTGAATGAAACAAGCTCAAGTTCTTTCTTTTCTTTATTATTTTCGGTCAAGAAGATGATTAAAATGGCCATTTTTTGATGTTTTATTTGTTATAAACATATTATTAATCTATTTACCTTATTAACCTTTCAATTAATATTTGAAACAAATATACAGTAAGGGCATAACCGTCCATAGCCATCCACTATCTTTAGTAATGGCTTATTACCCCTTTAAGGACTTCACATAATAAGAATATTAGCAATTCAACACTTATTCAAATAGAAGGTCACTTTTACCTTTTATGCGATTTAATCCTTTTATCAAATTAAACACACAAACAAACAAATTAACTCACAGAACTTTAACACATACTTAAACATATATTGCAGACACAGAAAATAATATTAGAATATTTTACTGACTCAGATTTGTGGTCTTGAAACTACTATTCCGACTAGGGTCTAAACCAGACTGTTGCACTAAATACCTAGGGGAGATGAACCCTATGATAGATTCTATCATTTGATTTTTATTTCACACAATAAATACTTAGTTTCTTGTTCTCAATTATGTGTGCTTAATACTTGGTTTAGTATTTCTAGATTATTGATCCATGTTTGATGTACTTAAATCTAAGGTTGAATAGACCCTGTTTAAGAGTATATCTTGCATTATTGAGTGGATTTGCATGCAATCTTAGAAATGGGACGACATAAATCTACCATATTAGAGTCAAATCTAATAGGAAGATCAATAGCACGAGTTAATGTAATAATAAAGGTTTTAATTAGAAAGAAATTTCAATTAATCAACCTAGAATTAGTTGCTCTTATACTCGAAAGACATATTAGCATAATTTTGGGATTTCTACATATCAAGATACCAAGCAAGAAACTACGTAATTTAGATTGATAATGACATATGAAATCTAGGTTAATTTTTTATTGGGTATTGTTTTGCTTCTTAGTTGTTAATCAATTATTTTCATGTTTTTTTCTCTGTCGTGTTCATTAGTTAATTTATTAATTAATTTTACTTTTTAATCAATCACTCGAATTATTTGGCTAAATAATAGAAAAACAATAATTACTAGTACTTTTAGTCTTCATGGGAACAATATATACTATTAATTGATAGGTGTACTTATCTTAGTCAAATTTTTAGTTAGTTCACGATTAATTAGTAAACATAGGTAGCCCTCCGAGACATTAAACACAGGGTAGTCTTCTAGGGCAGTAAACATGGGGAAGTCCGCCAGGAAGTTAAACATGGGATGAAAAGGTGTAAGACTATAGCTCGGCGATGGCAACCAATAAAGCCAGTCGGGACATTAAATACGGGATAGTCTGACAGGATACTAAACACGAGGTAGAATGCCAGGATAGTAATTAAGAAAAATCATAGATGTGGTAAAAAAAGAATTGGAAGAATAATGCAAATGTTGGCAAGAGGGTTTTGAAGAATCCACCGAACAAGGAAAAGTAGTAGAAAAGGGAACAGTTTGCCAAAGCAGTAACTATGGAAGCTAGTAAGGTAAAAGGGTGGTGATAGGGCAAGAATCAGACATGGAAAATGATGTGCCAGTAATGTCCTGTAAATAGGCAAGGGAAAAGGATTTATTCATAGACCACTGTTAAGGATTCGCTATTAAGAGCCGCCAGAGAAGTACTCAAAAGGCTCTATATGTTAGAGGAAAACCTCAAAAGGCTATTGGGAGACTCAATCCCAATATAAGGCTTATTGAAGCTAAAATAATGTGGGAAGGACGGATTTGTCAATTCTTTGGATAGAAAAATTAGTAAAGAGTGGTTAGTTAAAACCCCTTTGACGCTAAGAGATACTAGAAAAAGTAAACTAACTGACAAATATATCTGTCAAGACTATTCCTCTTTAAAGGGAAATTATTGAAAAAGTATCAACCAAAGGGCTAGTTCTGTAGGGAAACATCATATGAGAAAAATAGAAAACTGGAATGGTCACTCGGAGAATAGTTTACTAAATACTGTAGACCTAAGCAGTTCACAGCAGATAAACATGCACCTTAAAAGCACGGTATTGCTATTAGGGCGGTTCACAAAGGAGTAACCCAGACAACATTGCAACCTGGATGTAGGATGAAATGAGATATAATCTGGCAAAATGGCGTGGGTCTTCATTAGCTAAACACATTGGTAGAGTGTCAGAAAATCCTACACTACTAAATTAAGAAAATAAAGTCTGTCAAGGACGAATCGGGTTTTCTATGGTCGCCAATAAAGGTACAGCAAAAGGGTTATTAAAGTGGTAGGCAAGATGACTACCTTATAAGTTTTAAGTTAAAAAGGGAATCTATACAAATAACTGACCACCTAACTATGTGATTAAGGATTAAAATTTATGAGTAGAAGTATGTATGGGAAGGAAGACGAATAAAGGAAAGAACAGAGTCCACGATTCTAGCGAGACACTTGAAAATCTATTAAAACTTGTCGAATGGCTATAGGATCACCCAGGGGAAGATTGCTTAGTGGCCTATCCTCTTATAGATAATTTTAAGGAATGAATCAATGTTCGCCAACTTAGATTGAGAGAAATTTTCTTTAGATAATTAGGGAATTTAATGTGTTTATTTTTTCCTTTTATTACCCCGGAAAGTTTGGGGCTAATTTTGAGTAGGATAGTAAAAAAACTCACTAAGTTCTGTTGAACTTACAGAAAGTTAACTTATGTCTGCAGTGCTTAATAAGTGGTCAAGGACCTTGTGAAGGGATCAAGCCAGACCAAGGTAGATCAAGAAGAAGTCATTAGTTTCTGTTATGCACATAGGAGGGGTAACCTTTAAAGGCTTCACCTTAGGGTTAATTACTTTGTATCTAAGTAGTTTCTTTAGAGTCCAAAATTTTGAGATAGTAAAATTTTATTTTAAATTTAAGTGTTATATTGTAACAATATTTATTATTAAGTAATAAAGCCACTCTTTAAAATTGTTAAGTTAAAATTTTGTGTTTAGTCCAATCTAGTCCATTTGTGGCACCCCCTACCCAGATTTAGTGATCGGGTTAGGTGATGGTGTTACAAATTTAGTGGTATTAGAGCATGATTTAGTTGGTCCTCTAGATGTAGGAATTAGAAACCGTACCTTTTTTGTGCACGGTGTTGATCTGGCTAAGTTCTTCGGGTTCTGATTTTGTTAAGTTTTTATGTGCTAAATTTAGATATATTTGACTAAAACGGCAGACTGAAATGAAAGTAAAAATAGGCGATTAGGAAAAAGATTCAAAGAAATGATAAGTAAAGTGATCGAGCGTACATGGTATGAGGAAAAGAAAATTTCATTAAAAGATACAGAGGAAATTAAGCATTTTTATTCGTCAGGTATGTTGCCACCTCAATAGTGTCTTCACTTCCTCTTGGCTAGTCTTTACAAAGGAGTAGGAATGACTATCCAAGCTTCTTGAAAATAAAGAAGTCGATGAATTCCTTTCAAAAATCTCCTTATGAGAATTTAAGGAATGGGAATTTTGAATTCAAGGATGACCCAAATAAGTCAACATATACAAATAGAGTTGTGGAATTCTCATTGAAAAGACCCACAATAGTGGGTATACCAAGGTCAAAATTGAGCGGGGAAGACGTTTCTATCAACATTGGATGGGGGATAAATGAAAAGGATAAGGAAGAAGGTACGTTTCTATCAACATTGGATGGGGGATAAATGAGAAGGATAAGGAAGAAGGTACGTTTGGATTCTAGATTTGGTATCTTTCGGGGGTTGGGTGACTCCCCACTTTGCAACTACATTTTTTCATCAGGATGCTTTTTCCACCCACCCCTTATTCACAAGCCTTCAGGGCTCGAATTCAAACCTCCAATATGGGGAGGTGAGTGATGTTGACGTGGTTTCCCCATAATGTTACAGTAGGAGTCGTAATTAGCGGGGTTCAAGGAAGGAACAAAGAGGTTAAGGAAGAAGACTCCCTCAATTTTTGAGGCTGAATTTTTCCATGTCACTACTTAACCATAAGCAGAAGAGATGCATATTTTCCCATAATAAATTGTCCTCTCCAAGAAAAGGGAAGACCCGTCTATTTAAGGGAAATGTACTGTAAGGTATAGGAGAGTTAGTAGCAAAAAGAGATGCCTGGAAAAGGGTCATGGAGTAGTCGATTGCATCGCCTAGACGATACTTTTCTCGAACCACCTTGAAAGCAAAAGCAAGATAGAGTAATTGGTTTTTCAAGATAGTTGGGCGATTTACCATACCGTGTTTGGTGAATGTGCCCCTAAAAGTTGGAAGTCCTCACCCTACCTACATCATTTATTTAAGTTTCACTCGATGAATAGAAAGATAGAGGAAAATAAGGGGTATATCTTCAAAATTTGGGTCACAATAGTACAAGGAAACTACGCCTAGTATTGTAATTAAATGAGAAAAAGAAATATAGGAAGAAGAGAGGTGAGAGATAATAAAAGGATTAGTCGAGCAAAAGGATTGTAGGCTTATAAACTTCCATCTCAATATTCTGGTTTATAAATAACCACAAGAGTGTATGAGAAGTTGTGAAAAATTTAAAAGCGGTAAAGAAACCGTTCAAGTCCATCAATGCATATAAGACACCTGTTGGCATCAAGAGAAGGAAGAATCCTTTAAGATTCCCAAGGTGGTAATATCTATTAACTGTTACCCAATAGGGTAGGGCCCTCATTAAAGTAAAACTAGTCATAGGTCTATTCAATGGTAGCCCTTTTAGAGTAGGACTAATAAGTTATTATTACTATTAGAGTAGAAATCCAAAAATAGAGTGATAACTCTAGTACTCCACCAAGGTAGTAGTGAAAATATTTCTTACGTAAGCTTAATTGCCCTATGAAAAGAAGGAATTGACCCATTAGATGGACAAGGTTGGCGCACAAATAAATCTAGGAATTCCAAGATTACCTACCAAAATTAAAGTCAAGAAGTTAAAAATTAGGCTATATTTGCCTTGGAATGTTTGCCAAATTAAAATTGTGAATAGAATATAAGGAATAGAGGGAATCCAACAATAGAAGGGTCGGAAGCCCACAAACGAGTCAACATCTGTACTTTGTTAAATTCTAAGGGATCACAAATTGGGCGAAGAAGGTATAAATTGAATGTACGAAAGGACAAGCCATGTTAAAGGTTTTGGTCAGAATCAAAGGTGATTACTTCTGTGAGCCATAAGAAGGCAAGGATAAGGATGAGTTTCTTTAAGTTCGCCTTTAAGGCTGAGCGTGAAAAGAAATTTCAGGAAATTTTTTTTAAGGTTGGAGAGTTGTCACACTTGGATTCCTTTAAGTCTTAAAATGTAGTACAGTTGGGGGTTAAAATTTAAAGAAGCCATAAGCTAGTGGCCTCTATAAGAAAATTAAGAAAACTTAGCGACTGATTTTGGATGTGGTTGAGATCCAATTCTAGTTCAATTGGATTGAACTAGGTGGTTCTTTAGTGAAAGACAAAATGATTATCAATGAATGGTCTTTATACGGTTGAAGACTGTGTGTGAAGGGCTATAAATAGTTGGCAAATGACTTCCTAGAGAGAAATCTTCTCAAATTAGTTTCACCTTTTTTTTTCTTTTTCATCTTCTTCTTTGGTTGCTTCTAAGAAGAGAGAGTTGTGGGAAGCTCTACATGTCATACCTTGTAATATCCTGATTTTGTGGGTCTATGCATTTGGTATGTTGCATGGCTAAGTTAGTAGGTAAAAGCTTTGAGGTGTGGATTGGGCTCAGGTTTGGGCTTAAAACCTGGGTTAAATTGCTTATAAATAATGTTAGTTTATAATGAAAAGTTAAGTAAGTATGTTTAGTAGCAAGTTGGGCTTGTGGCCCAAAGTTTGGAGGTGCAATAAGTAGGCATATAGGTGGCGTCACAAGGGGAAGGAGTTTGGGCCTAGTATGGCCGCTTGGAGCCCAAGGATGTTGGGTCAAATTTTGGCACTAAAAAGGGGAGGGAATGGACGGTCACATGAGCTATATTTTAGGAGTTTTATTTCTTTTTTTTTTATTTAGTAGTTAAAAGTTGATAATTAAGAGGGAAGAGTTGGTTCTAAGTTGGCCTCTCCTAAAGATGAGATAGGGATTGGGTTATCATGTAAGATAAAAGCTATCAGGAGAGAGAGAGTTGGCCGAAACTCCAACTCTGAGTGCGTGCCTGTGTATAGCCGAAATTTGGAAGGAGAGTTATCATCTTTTCCATTTGTGTTTCTCACTTTCTCATCTTTTCTCTCAAGCCAAATTCTTTTCTCTCTTTTCTCCCTTCTAGCCGAAATTCCCTAGCCTTCTTCTCTTCTCCGACATCTTTTTGAAAGCCAAAATCTTCTTGCTCATATTCCTCTTCCATAGCCGAGTCTACAAGGGAGGTTTCTGTTTCTTGAAGGTACACCATAAGCCGCATACTCATTAGTAATCTGGTGAGTTTTGGGATTTTATTCTATGCGATTTCACTCTTTCTTTCATTAAGATCTAACCCGAAACACTTGTTTAAGGCCTGTCGATTTCACTTTGTACCCCTAGAAGCCGAATCCTGATCTGCTATAGCCAAAAGTGCCGATTTTGGAAAGCCGAAGGTGGGTGGTTGATGGTAGGTTTGGCCGAATGGCCTTTCTTGTCTATTTGTGGTTGGTCAAATATGTTATGGTACTCATATAATTGCGTTTAAGGGATTGGTATAATAAATGGGTGTTGGCCGAATGTAGGTTGGAAGGTAACAGGTTCGTAAGGACTTTTTGGGATTCGATAGTTAGGTAAGAATTCTTTTAAACGCTATTATTATCTATTAGTTTTTATCGATCTGAATGGTTTAGTGACCAAAGGGTTATTATGGCCGCTAATAACAGTCAAGCAGTAGGAGGGGTTGGATCTATAAACCCAACGTCGAAGTAGCGTAGAAGCAGTAAAAGCAGTAGTACGAAAACCAGGTGTGTAACTCTTACACACTTTCTTACATAATATGTTTTATGTTGTGTGTTATTTAAAAGCCGGAATGACGGTAATGGTTATGAAAAATACCCTTGTGGTTAAAAGCGAGGATGCTGGGTAAGTTGTTATTCTGTAAATGTGATTTAACATGTTAAGCATGATCATACTGATATTGATTGCATGAGTATATGCCATGGGTGATGAGAGGAGGGGGAAGTATGATCTATCAGACTGTCACCAGTGATTTGGTATCACACAGTGGGTTGGCCCCATATATTTCAAAATTGTGACTAAGTCTCAGTGGTTTGGCACCACCAGTGGTTTGGTACCACAAGGGGTAGATTTGGGAGACCCGGATGGACACTTAGGTGGGTAGCATGACTTGCATATTATTGTATGAATTTGTGTAAGAGCATGATTTTTTCTTGGGATGGGGATTTATACACTGAGTCTCGGTGACTCACCCCTTCCTTTACATTTTGCAGATCAGACTTAGATCGTGGATATGGAGCCGGAGTGGACTCGAGGTGGCCATGCTCAGCAGTTGTTTTATTTCAAAGTTTTCTGATTGAACTTAGTTGTTTTATTTTAATGTTGGTTTACATCGTTGTAATAAGGCCGCCTAACTATTATATTTAGATGTTTTACTTGGTTGTTCCTATAACTTTTGTTAAGCGAACCTGATAGATATAAATTGGTTGTTTTTTTAAAACCTCGATAAGTATGTGTTTTTTTTAAGTGCTCACTGATTAAGTAAATGATAAGGAATAACAATAAAGCAAATAAGTTTTCTAAAACAAGTCTTAACACGTTTTAAACTTCACCAGGCTCGAATTCATTTTCTAAAAATTTTCCAAGGGTTTTCCCCACCAACAAAGTTGGCGAACTGATTTTTAAAGCATTTTTTTCCCCGTAGCACGCCAGACTCGGTTGTAGCGTTTCTACCGAGTTTGGGGTGTTACATACCCAAGTTTGGTGGGTCGAATATTTAGGCATAGAGTTGCAAAGTTATCTGTTATCTAAGAGAAAGATATATCAAACGAAGTATAAGCTAGGTGAAAATTACCGCTAAATTCATAGTACGCCTAGTTGTTTGAGTACTGTGCTAGTTGGGTTAGTGGGCTGGTCAAATAATATTCGTTCAGGATCCAAGTTTATGTTTCTCTTAGAATCTGTAGGCCACTAAGAAAGACAAATTTTGGATTCAGGTGACACTTGTTAAGTTCCACTAAATGGGAATAGGTCATATATATGTATGTGAGAAGGGTTCATGAGGAATTTTCTTTTTTACTTCAAGATTACTCTCTGATTCTTTCTTTTTCTTAAATATTATTCACTGGTTTTTCTTATTATTTAAGCTAGAAGCTACGAATTTTGGATTGATTAACAAAAGATCTACTTCTTGGTAAGTCTGATAGCTCTGAATGTTATGTAATTGAAAGAGTATGGTTGTTAAGAGTTATATGAACAGTAAGTTTTTAGTACAAAGCCTTGAAAGGGGGTTATATATGATTGAGATGTTAGTAATTTGTATGTAAATGGATTTAATGGTGAATCTATGTTCTTTAAGCAATTGTTGCTATTGGGTCGAGATGGATGTCCAAGTCTAGAGTTATAAGTTACAATTTATGTGAGTACCAGGAGAGTCTTTATTCTGACTCTTGTATATGAACTATTCAAATAAAGGTATATATATCTTAATGATATCTTAGATAACTGGTAAGTATATGAAGTATAGTAAAGATGTTATATGTCCTATGATGATATGTATGTAGTATTGCATTACTAGAAAGTGGTTTGGTAAGTGTGCAAGTAAAATCTAAAATAAGGAAGTACATGTAACAGTCTGATTTAAACCCTAGTCAGAATAGTGGTTTCGGGACCACTAAACCGAGTTAGAAAAAAATATTTTAATATTATTTTGTCTGTCTATTATATGTGATTTAACATGTGTGAAAGTTTCGTATGAAAATTTTATTGTTTGTATGTTTAAATTTGATAAAAGGACTAAATTGCATAAAGGGTAAAAGTGACATTCTATATGATAATGTGCTCATTTGAGTTGGCTTTTAAATGTAATGGTCTTTTGAGGCAATTAAGCCATTTTATAAGTTAGTGGATGGCAAAGGACAAATATGCCCTTAATGTATATAAGTTTCTTATATTAATTAAAAGGTTAATATAGTAAATAATCTAATAATATGATTATAATAAAAAAATAAAGTATGAAAATAGGCATTTGTTCATCCATTTTCTTGACCGAATATACCAAAGAAAAGAAAGAAAAGAACAAGCTAGGTTTCGGCTATGATTTTGGCTTGATTCAAGGTTAGTTTTTGTTCGATTTTTGATAATTTCTACGTTTTTGTAATTGTTGCTTCGTGTTCTTTAAAACCCATGTTTCAATTTTGTGAATTGATGAATATTTTGAACTGTGCCATTGATGAGTGAGTTTTGTGATATTTGGTGATGAATTATGAAAGATATGTGTCAGATTAATATAGTTTGTCTTTGGATTTTTGTTGAATTTTAGTAATTTGGACTAAATTGAGAAAATAATATTTTGAGGGACTAAATTGTGAAATAAATAAAATGTATGGATTTTTATGATTATAGGAACATCAGGCCAAGCATGGGTATAAGCAAATTATGTGTATTTTGTGATTTTGTGAAATAGGGACTAAAATGTCAAAATGTGAAAATATGAGGGCTAATTTATAAATTGCTCTAAATATGTGTTTTTGGATTGAATTGAATGAATTATTAAATAAATGAGTTAAATTTGAATATGTATAGATCAAGAACTGAAGAAAACGGACTTAGATCATGGGAAATCAAAAGTAATTGAGTAGCCAAGTTCGTTTTCCGTTTATCCGAATCCGAGGTAAGTCTATATACAAATAAATGTGTTTGTATTGATTTATATATGTTCATATGAAATATCATTGTGATGAATGTATAAAACAATGATAGTATATGAATTCCGAGGAAGTATCGACAGTGTATCTATGTCCGAGAAGTCCCGTACGAACCTAGGAATACATAGGTTTTCGATATATGATATCATGTAAGACCACGTCTGGGACGTTGGCGTTGATTCAAGATTTCATGTAAGACCACGTCTGGGACGTTGGCATCGATATGAGATTTATGTGTAAGACCATGTCTGGTACATTGGCATCATATTGATTCGTGTAAGACCCTGTCTGAGACAGTGGCATCGATATTTGGTTACATGTAAGACAACGTCTGGGACGTTGGCATTGTATGACTATTCCGAGCATTCTAAGTATCCTATTTAGTTCTGAACGGTTCAACGGGCAAGACTGAGAAATGAATGACTATGTGAGTTGTAAATCCGCTTAAGGTACATTTGATGTATATGCTTTGAATAGGCATGAAAGGTGAGTAAATACGTACATAGATGCAATGAGATAAAATACGATATACGAATGGATGTGATAAGAGCAAATGAGATGGATGGAGATATGATGATTGATAAGCTATGGCTAAATAATAAATCAATGAAGAATTATGAATTTGATATTGAGATATGTTAATGATTCATGTATTGATATGATAATGTGAATTATATGATAAGTTTATTTGTATATGGCTTATTAAGCTTTTGGAAAGCTTACTTTGTGTGTGTTTACTCTGTTTTACATATCGTCAAAGCTACGAAAGGCTCGGGAATCATCAAGGACTGTCATCACACTACTCAAATCACATTTTGGTACCTTTTGAAAATGTATAGATATTAAAGTATGGCATGTATAGGCTAGTTGTTTTGGAGTATGTTTGAGACATTTATATAGCCATGTGATATGGCTAGATAAATGGTTAAGTTATGAATCTGTAGTCATGTCTTATTATGCTTAGTTTTGGTGGATAATAAAATAGTCATAATAAAGGTAAGTTTATGGATGCATAGTTAGCATATTATTGATGGTAAGTTGTCGATGAGATGTTTTTAGAAATGTTTTTGAATAAGTTGAGCTAAATGGCTTATAAGATGTTATAATTGTTGAGCACATAAGTGGTTAGAAATGATGAGCATTTTGGTCTATTTTGATTGCCTATGATGCTTGGATTGGACTGGTAACAAAATGATTGATTCAATGATAAGAACTGAAGAATATTACAAAAGGAGGAAGTTCAATATAGGATAAAAGAGAATTTTAGTCTCCACCCTCGGCGAGTTAGTTTGTGGGCTCAGTTAGGATATCATTTGTTAGAGGATAATTTTCAAGGTTTTGTTCCACATCTGTTAAGTTCTCGTCATTGTCTTCAACTTTTGGTGTAGTGGGAATGAAAAAGACAGCTAACTGTTTCCACTCTCTCTGAAAAGTTTCCCAGTCTTTATCCTTAGGGTGGTAGACGTTAAAGTTCAGCGACTCAGAAGATATATCCCTAAGGCAGTTGAAGTCTACTTGGGTGTGTAGAATCATGTTGGACCTCTATTTTCACAGAGCATCATTAAGGTTTTTTTTTGGTGTCTTTCTAATATTTTCTAAAAGCTTCTTCGTTGGAATGGCAAAGGCCTTCCAGCTCTGTTTTATGTCATTCTTCTTGGGCTCTAAGCTTCTCATCCCAAGTGGATTCTTTTTCCTTTAGTAGTTTGACTTCCTTATTTAATTGTTCACACTTAGGCTATGTCTCCTTATGTTTTCCCTTTAATACCATGACATGGGCATCAAGTCTTCCAATCAAGCTGATAGATTCTTGATGATCTCGACAAACTTCAACCATAGACTTCTCGCCAGTTTTCACAATGTTCTCCAAACTTACAATATTAGCATTGTATTGATCGTTGGCATCTTGGAAGGCAAAACTCCAAAGCCCATGTTCTACAGATAAGGCTTGTGAAGCCTTTACCAAGAGGGAAAGAGGAGACAAATTAGGATTTGAAGAAAGATAAGAGGTAGGAGCCTTTTTTAACTGTTGTGACATTGAATTATGTTGCTGTTGAAAAATGGAGCTTAGCGAGATAGAAGGTAATCCTGACTTCAATAGGTCATGCCAAAGGAAAAATCCTTCTGTTTCACTAGAAAAAACATCGTGTGGTAGAATACTAGGAGAAACTACTGATTGAATTGGAGGTAATGCTTCTATGGTATTCTTTGACAGAGGAGGATAAAAATATGAATTGGGGAGTCTGTTGCATGGGTAGACTCCATAGACAAAATTGAAATTTTAGGTAAGTGTGACTAACAATTATGAAATGCTCTTTTGTGGGTCTACGTCGTGCCAAAGGAGGGCATTCACTATTCCTAGTCTCTTAACTACTTCCATCCAATTTAGGTCTCTTCTTAGTTTTCTTTGGTGTTGTTTTTCTTGATGGAGTAGCAGTAACCTTCTCTTTTGCTTGAGCCTTATTGAGAATGGTTGTAATGTTCATGTTTTGAGCTAAAACAGGTGCAGTAGGTGAATGTGAGGAAGACCTTGCACCATCAACATGAGAATTAGCCTAGCTTGAAAATGAAGTAAAAATTGTATCAAAATTACTTAAAATATTCTAGTTGCATGGGCGAAGGCTGAAAATGTTGTAAAATTAGAAATGAGGTTCCTTATACACCCCATTATGAAAAACAATTAGGGTTCCAATTGGTTCAACAAAGTTTTTGAAAGGGTTTTTGAGTATCTGTTTCATAAAGAAACAATCATGTCTAAAAGTTTAGTTCGTGGTAATTTTTCATGTTCTCTAGTGCAAATTCGACATCTATTAAAGAGTAAGTTATGTAACGTTTGAAACTATACGAGTAACCTCTATGTTCTGAATCCGTCAATTGGATCAAACTGTTGGCACTCTTTCCAATAAAGGATCTCTAATGTTTTCAACATTGAAAGGAAGTCACTTTGAGCAAGAAGAATAGTTCACAAATTAATGGTATACGTCTAATGCGGACATATTGCTATACATCCGTCATGGTGGAATTCTTCCAAGTAGTAAAAATTTCAAGGATGAAATGTTATTCATGGAAGGAAAGTTATCACACCCCAAGTCTTACGGGTCTAAAATTTAGGAGTAGAGTTGCGAAGTTATCTATTTGGCGTAGTGTAATCTACCATGTTACAGTCTTCTAGAGATTTGAATTGTGGTGTATATCGTAAAGGTAAATAAATGTTTTAGGTTATTCTATTATCTAATATAAGTATATATCAAGCGAAGTATTAATCAGGTCAAAGTTACTGCCAGATTTATAGTACACCTAGTTGTCTGAGTATTGTGCTATTTGGGTTGGTAAAGTGATCCAATTAGGAGGCAACTGGATTGGCTTGTCAAATAATATTTTTTTCAATGTCCTTATTTATGTTTCTCTCGAAATCTGTAGGCCATTAAAAAAGACAAATTATGGATTCAAATGACAATTTTTAAGTTCTACTAAATGGGAATGGGTTATATATGTGTGTGTGAAGGGTTCGTGAGGAAGTTTCTTCTTCCTTCAAGATTATTCTCTAATTCCTTCATTTTTTAAAATATCATTCCCTAGTTTCTCTTCTTATTTAAGCTAGAAGCTAAGGATTTTGGATTGATTAGTGGAAGATCTACTTCCTGGTAAGTCTAATATCTCTGAATGTTAAGTTTTTGAAAGAGAAAGGCTGTTAAGAGTTATATGATCAATAAATTTTGAGTACAAGGCCTTGCAAAGGGGTTATCTATGATTGAGATGTTAGTAGTTTGTATGTAAATGGATTTTAAAGGTGAATATATGTTCTTTAAACATCTGTTGTTGCTAGGTCAATATAGATGTCCAAGTCTGGAGCTATGAGCTATAGTGTAGGTGAGTACCAAGTGAGTATTTATTCTAAATCTTGTATATGAGCTATTCAAATAAAGGTACATATAAATCGTAATGATATCTCGGATAACTTGTAAGTATTTGAAGTATAGTAAAGATGTTATATGTGTTATGATGATATGTGTGTAGTATTGCATGATAGAAAGTGGTTTGGTAAGTGTGCGGGTAAAATCTAAAATAGGGAAGTACAAGTCAATTAGGTGTATAAATAAATCTGAGTAAGTGAATCCCAAGTAAAATGTCCTTTTGTGATGCCTCTGGTAGGGCAGCTAGATTCCTAACCAGACTGTCAGATCATGATATTAAAATAAGTGCATGACCATGTGGCTGAGACCCATAGCATTGTATGGTATGAAAACCTCATGGTGATGCTTCCAGTAAGATGAAGGCTAGATTGGAAGGTCATGACAAAAGAATGTGTAAGTTTATGTGGGTGAGACCCACGGCATGATATGATGATATGAATAATCATGGTGATGCCTTTGGAAAAATGTAATCGAACTGGTAGATCACGACATGAACTTATGTATAAGTTAATGAGGGAGAAACCTATAGCACCTTCTGTTAAATTCCATCGAGACAGTAAACAAGTGACTCTCTATGTTTCTTGTGTGGTATATTCTGTATGTTGCCTTTCTGGCGAGTCCCGATATGTCTATTTGGCATATTCAGTGATATGTATGTGTATGAGAGTTAGGTTATTTGCTCTTGAGTTAATATCCAGGTATGTTCTGAGATCTCTTCGATAGCTAGTTCTATGATGAGTTTGATGATAGATTGGGTTGTTCAATCTGGTAGAGAGTTCGATAAGCCGCATGAGGTATATTCTGAATGAGAAATTGTGTTTGTAAGTCTAAAGGGAATTTTCCAAAATAGTCTATCAGATTAAGATATGGGTGTATTCATATTATGTAAGGTATAAGTGTTCGCTAGTTCAAATTGGGCTATGCTATGTAAGATTGAAATCAAGTTATCAGATATCTGACATATTTGAGTAGTATTATGTCTTGTCTGGGGGTAGTTGGAATCTAAGTCTTCGGTAAATCTGGTGTTCTTATGCTATGAAATATAGATGTTTGGATTTCTTTTGAATGACTTGGAGTGTTGCTCATCAGTATGAGTATGTATTGGGTTGAATCTGCATATGATTGAATTAACAATCTAATTTAGCAAATTCAGTACTGGAATCCACCAAAAGTAAGATCAGTAAGTAGTATTCGCTAAGAGAATTGTACCTTTGACCAACTGCTATGGAATAACTGTCGATAATTGTTTGAAGATAAGAGAAAAGGTTGTATCATCTAGTAAGATCCGGGGTTAGCTAATTAGTTAGATGAATGATGATACGTTAAGAATGGTAAGTCATGTTATCCAAAGATACGAAGGTATCCACCAAAGACAAAATTGGTAATTCAAATATTCAAAATGTAGAATTCAACATGAAAAAGGCTTCAAGGTATTTTGTTTTCAAACTTACTAAATTCTTCTGAACTTACAAGTGTCATGTTTATGTTTCAGGTATTACTGTAAAAGTGTCTACGCCAGAAATATGCCAAGGAAGCGGCAAACCGATTATTTTGCTAAGTGAAATGTGAATTAACACTCGATATCTGAACCTAGTAATTAGGGTTGAGTTGAGGGTGTTACACTACATAGAGTAGTGATTATGAGGTTTGAGTTAGAAATGTTTAGAATCTAGCAATTTGGTAAGGTTCTTAGTCCTTTTATATATGTAAGATTAAGGAAATGAAGTTAATAATTTTCAAAAAACCTTTTTAGGGGTTTTGCATGTTTCTAGAAAATCGAGTTTTAAGTCGAAAATGTTGGGTTTAACTTATGATTTTGGGTGTAACACTTAACTACCAGGAGAATGGAGGCTTTGGCATTTGCAAAAGCTAAGCTAAGGAGATCAAGAAGCATCATGTGAATTTCTACTTACCATTATTGGAATATTGTGTGGCTGGCATGAATCTGTGTTAAGTTTTGTAATGATGAATGATTTTTGTTAATTGCGAATGCTAAACAACCATAGGATTTTTCTAGTACATCGGTATCTGCCAATGTAGTTCAATGTGAATGAAATAGTTATGATTCCATGTTTTAAAAGATAGCGTAATCCGTGATAGTATGTAAGTGAAATGCATGCCTTTCATCCTTACAATGGTGGGGTACGGAGGGAAAGTATTGCTGGGATAGATGAAGCTAGGATTTGGGAATTGTAATTTCTTTTAAATACCACCATACGGTATTGCTGAGTTCAAATCGTGATGTGCAAAGCTTAAGGCCTTACGAAGGGGAAACTACGGTGTTCGAGCATCAACGTTAGGAATGTCGAAATGGAGAAATGGGAAAATGCATAGGGAGGAATGAAATTCCTATCAGATACTGCCATATGATATTGCTAAGTGCAAACTGTGATGTGCAGAGCTCCGGATCTTATCAGAGGGGAAACTTCGGTGTTCGAGCATAAAGGTTAGATATGAGGTGGATTGATATCGATGGTTATTAGGTTCCATAGAGCAATATCATGATAGCGGTCGGCAAGCTCTATAGGGCAACATCGCGATGGCGATAAGGGTTCTGTGGGGCAACACTTCAAAGAGGTTAAAAGTGTAAGACCATTGCTCAGCTATGACAACAAGTATAGTCCGTTGGGATAGTAAATACGGATAGTTTAGGGAGAAATTAAACACGGGTAGTCCATCGAGACATTAAATGAGGTAATCTATCGGGACTGTGGACATGAAAAAGTCCACAAAGATGTTAAATATGGGGTGAAAAGGTGTAAGAACACAGCTTGAACGTGGCAACCAACAGAGCCTGCAAGGACATTAAACACGGGCTAGACTGTCAAGACGAAAATTAATGGATATCGCGCATATGGAAAAAGAGAGTTGGAAGACTAATGCAAGTGTTTCCGATGGGGTTTTGAGGAACCCGTTGAACAAGGTAAAAGTAGTAGAAAGGGAACAATTTGCCAAAATAGTAACCATGGAAGCTGGTAGTGCATTAGGGAGGTAACCCAGCAAGAATCAAACGTGGAAAATCACGTGCCAGTAATGCCTTGTAAATAGGAAAAGGATTTATTCGAAAACTGCTTTTAAGAATATGCCATTAAAAGCCACTAGAGAAGTACTAAAGAGGCTCTATATGTTATAGGGAAACCTCGAAAGGTTATTGGTAGACTCACTTCTAATATAAGGCTTGCTGAAGCCAAAGTTATGTGGGAAAGATTGATTTGTCGATACCTCGAATAGAAAAATCAGTAAAGAGGGGTTAGTTAGAACCTCTTTAATGCAAGAGATACTAGAAAGGATAAACTAAGTGACAAATATGTCTGTCAAAATTTTTCCTTTTCAAAGGAAAACTATTGAAAAAGTGTCAGCCAAAGGGCTAGTTTTGTAGGGAAACATCATATAAGAAAAATAGAAAACTCAGATTGTAACACACCTAACCCGTATCCGTCGTCGGAACAGTGTTACGGAGCATTACCGAAACTTTTTAGAATATTTTCAGATAAATCATGTAAATCACTATTCATTAACTGAGATCACTCGTAACGTCCCTTAGATGGACCCTCGATGCCCAATAGAGCATTAGAATCGAGTCGGGACTTAATCAAAAACTCTAAAAATTACTCGGGACATTTCAAAAATTTTACAAGGTACAGGGCTCACACACCCGTGTGGTTCAAGGGACACGCCCGTGCCTCAGGCCGTGTCCAATTTAGGGTGCTCTTTGACTTGTGCCACATGCCCGTGTGCTAGGCCGTGTGGTTAATTAATTCAACTCAAATTAGGTGCAAGTTTCAAAAGGCCAAGACACAACCCATGTTCTAGGCCGTGTCTCCCACACAGCTGAGACATACACCCGTGACTCTACTCGTGTGCTCAATTTTGGGCATTCTATTTTCTCGATTTTAAGGTGCAGGGGACACACGGCCTAACCACATGTCGTGTTACCAAGCCGTGTGTCACACACGGTCTAGACACACGCCCGTATGTCTACCCATGTGGGCAAAATAAAGTCATTCATAGCTTTATTTCTCACCCCCAATTTTTGTCATAATCCTACACCACATCTTGCATTCATAACCCAACAAATCCAATCATTTTATTCAAGTTAATTCTATCCTTTAACATGATATATCATCACATACGATTACTAACCATTTCGAGCATCCTAATCAAGCATATTCCATCTATCATCATGGCATATCATTTCATGCATACATGTTTACAATCTTGCCTTGGTTATGTCCTTATGTTAGACATAATTTGATCAACTGCTTCACATATATGTGGCTAACATAATATGACATTAAAGTATATCAAAACAATCTAACATAATATGACATTACAAGTATATCAAAACAATCATTACTAGCCATTCCAATGGCTAGATTACAAGCATCGTTTATGTTTATATGCCAATATGGCCAACATATCCTATACATGCCATTACCACTATAATTGATTTACCATATTGTACCGTCATGGGCCAATGGATAGTGTGAGTGATGTCCGTCAAGCTTCCAATCCAACAAGCTTTCGATTTACTCTAAAACAGGGGAAAATAAAACGGGGTAAGCATAAAATGCTTAGTAAGTTCGTATAACATGGTACTTAACTTACCATTCATCCTCTTCTGAGGTAACTATGTAAGGCATATTCACTTAATTTGACCTCAGGCCTTATACATATCCTCATTACCCTTGTTAGTCATATATTCCATAATAACATCAAAAACAAGTATGAGCTCAACAACAATCAAATTTCCATGCCCATATATGCTTTTCATAACATGTATAAATCACATTGTTATAGCTCAAGTATATTTTCATATAACTAATCTCGAGTTCAGATTATTTCATATCAAAACTTTATTCATAATACTCGTAATATCAATGTCACATGAGTATTGGTACATTCAAAGTATACAAGTCTATAACCAAGGATGAACTTTTTCATCTAATAACTTCCATGTACAAATATCACCTTTTCATACTTTCATACATCTCTTGTCATGTATCATCATTTTCTTGTATTTCATGTATTATTCTCTTCATATCATATTTCCGTATCATATATATATATATATCATTCTATGTCAATTTGTCTTAAATTCATATTTGCCCTTATCAGAACTTTGCTCGTTGAATTTATTTAAATTATTAATGGATACACAAGTAGTACACTTGAGGCGTACAAATCAAGATCTGTCAATTCATATTCAATGGTACCCATAAGGTACTATTTCAGAGAGTACACTCTTGAGCCACACATGTATTCAACGGGATTACAAGTCCAGGCTAAATCCCTTTTTATGACATATGCTTTTAGGAGCTCGATCTGGATTACCCGTCCGGGCTAAATCCAATCTATAACATATGTTCAAGAGGACTTTTATCATGAATACTTGTCTAGGCTAAATCCTATCAGAATTGAGGTCGAAGGATTACTCATCTGAGTTAAATCCTATCTGCAACAAATGCAGAACCTCTTTCGTTTTAGGAAACCACATATCCATCAATTTTCCATTTATTCAATCGAGATTTAAACACTTTTCAAGCATTATGGAGCATTTGATTATTTCATACCTCTGTAACATTTATGTAATTCAAGTAAAACATATTCCACATTCATGTCAAGCATACAAGTGACATTTTATTCATTTACTATTTTATCGGGCATTTTCATTTATCGGGCTATATCGAGTAGGTGATCATTTCATATATATATATATATTTCATACAATTTACATAATTACAATCAAAACAAGCATGTAAATATACATATTTTAGTTACACGAACTTACCTCGACAATGTTCGTATAAGTAGAATCCACTAATCCAACATTTTCTTCTTTCCTCGTCCTAGCTCCAATTTGGTCTATGCAGATCTATACGAGTAAATTTAACATTAATTTAACATATTTCACATTCAAGTGGACTAATTTTCATCCTAGGAAAAATTACCATTTTGCCCCTAACATTTCCATAAATTCCATTTTCGACACTAGGCTCGAAAAATGAAACTTGTGCAAATTACCCCCTATTACAAGCCTAACCAAAGCCCCATTAAAAAATTTACAGCACATGTATTCATAAAATTTTAGAATTTTTCCTTCAATTTCACAAGTTTGCATTTTAGTCCCTAAAACATGTTTTCATCAAAAATCACTTTGTAAAAGTTGTTTATCTATCAATAATCTTTCATTTTCTACCATAAATTTCTAATTTCTAGCATATACATCAATGACCCATTTTTCATACCTTGATAACTTTTCAAGTTAATCCCCCAAATAGAGAGGTTAAGCTATCCCGATTCTAAAAACAGTAAAATTATTAAAAAGGGGACAAGGAGACTTACCTAATTTGGCCATAAAAGTTTGTTCTCTCTCTCCTAGGGTTTCCATGTTTTATTTTGGGGAAGAATATGAGAAAATAAGATGATATATATTTTATCATCTTTTAATTTATTAAAATTTTTACTTTCCAATTTAGTCCTTACCATTTTTCTATATTTCCATGGATGAGTCACCAAGAAAAATCTACATACTTTTCTTAATGGTCTAATTATCATATAAGGACCTTAAGTTTTGAATTCCATAGCTATTTAATCCTTATAGCTAGTAGAATTCAACTTTCGCATTTTATGCGATTTAGTCCTTCTCGTAATTAAGCACTCAATCGATAAAATTTTTGTATCAAAATTTTCACATATCATATCTATCATAACACGGACCATATAATAAAATTAAAAAAAATTTTATTTTCGGCTCTGTTTTGTGGTCCCGAAACCACTATTCTGATTTCATTGAATTTTGGGCTGTTACACGGATAGTCACTCGGATGACATTTTGCTAAATATTGTAGGCCCAAGTAGCCCACAGCAGATGGACATGTGCCTTAAAAGCAAGGTATCATTATTAGGGCGGTTCACAATGGAGTAACCCAAACAACATTACAACTTGGATGTAGGGTGAAATGAGATCTAGTCCACAAAAGTGGTGCGGGTCTTCATTAGCTAAACCCACTAGTGGAGTGTCAATGAGTCTGATAGGATTGATGTAACACCCCAAACCCAGCCTAGAAGTTAGGCCCAAATCCGGCGTGCCACATTGAAGTGTTTTTCGAAAACCATGTTTTCATTGAAAACCCTTCTTAAAGAAAAACAAAACTTGAGTAAAAATCCCAGTTACGTCGATTTATTTTTACCCGTGGTTTATTAAAAAGTCATTCCCTTTTAAAACATTATTTGTTGTGGAAGCTTAATTTAAAGTAGATGATTTACGAAAATGTGATGTTTAAAAATTGCGTTGCGGAAACGTAATGTTTTGGAAACAGTAATCGTTTTGGGAAAATCACATTCTACTTCTAGCAGATATAAATCGTAATAAACTGAAAATCCCAAATTAAAGATCAGAAATTAAAAACGGCCTTATTACAACACAATAAGAAAGTGGTTTAAGTAATGAAAAATAGAAAACTAAAACCCAAAGCTGATAGTAGTACGGACACCTCTGTGTATTCCAGTTCGTCGAACCGCCTACTGAGGATTTCCTGAAAAAAATAAAAAGAGGGGTGAGTTTACGAAAACTCAGTGTGTACAACCCTCATCGGTCATAAAGCATGCATCACATCAATCCGGGCCTAAACCCATTACAGTAATCAATATGGGCCTAAGCCCAACACAGTAACGGTGGCAATTGGGCCTTAGCCCATAATAGCCTCAGTTGGGTCTTAGCCTATATCAAATGTCACGGATCACATCTATCTGGGCCTAAGCCCATCTCAATAACAGAACAAGTGTATGAAATGCATTAAAGCCCATACCAACCTTACACACCGTCTCCTGTCCAACCCTGCACCCCTGTGGGGATTTAATCGACCCACTCATCCCTACACTCCTTATGTAGCACCGGTTGCGGCTGTAACACACCTTACCCGAGACCTTCGCCGGAATCGAGTATGTGGCATTACTAGACTTGACTAGAAGTTCAGGACATAAAAATTTAAAGCTGTCAAACTGCATCATGCTGACTAAATTGACCATAACTCGAGTTACAAAACTCGAAATTCAGATCCGTAAATTTTCCTGGAAACTAGACTCATATAAGAATTTACCATAATTTTCCAGAATTTTTCATCTGTCCAATTAGTACAGTTTATTCGTAAAAGTTACCCCTGTTTCACTGCTTGACAATTCTGACCTATCATTACAAAAATACAGTTAGCTCATTGTACAAAGTTTCAATAATGTTCTTTTTTATACCAATCAAAAATAGACTCATTAAGAATTCTAAACATATAAACCATGCTTCATAATTAGTTTTGTACAATTTATAACAATTTTTCCAAAACAGAACAGCGACTCACGAATTCATTTAGAGCAAGTCTCACTAAAACTTAAATATCTCATAATAGAAAAATCCTTTTCCTACTCTGTTTCTTTAGTGTAAATATAGACACAATAAGGTTTAATTTCATGTCTAATTCACTTTCTAATTCAATATACCCTATTTTTGGTGATTTTTCAAAATCACATCACTGCTGCTACTACATGCTGTTTCGCTGCAATTTATGGAAAAACTAGCTTCTAACCGAACATACCCACATCCCTAATTCAAGGATTCATTTCATATACATACATTTCCTTATCAAAAATGATTGAACTTGATTAAAAATGCATAAACATCGCCAACATAACCCGACATTCGTATCAAAAACACAAAAGCATACATAACTAAAAATTTAGCCATATTCGCATGGTCATTATATACATGAACCTTAAGTTTTTCTCAAAACAAAGACAAAGTCTTTCCTATACATGCCTTCATTCTAAAACCAAAATGAAAGAGTACCAAATATAGATTGATAGTGTGGGCGACTTTCCGAACGATCCTGACGAGCTTGTAGCTTGTACTCAATCTATAAAACAGGGAAACATTTTACGCAATTTAGCTTACTAGCTTAGTAAGTCCTAAGTTCATGATAATATAACATTTAAAATATTCAACTTATGACATTGCACATATACACAAAAAAAAAAATGTAAATTTTCACAAGGCCGATTACTATTAGTTCATCAACCCAAATAATTGCACTTCATTTCATAAACTCAGTATTACTTGAAATCACAATTAAATATATTCCAAGAATCACATACTCCAAATCATGTAATTAGAGCATTCATATCCATCATAAACTCAAATATACATAACATAGTTCTCATAGTATTAACTTGACTCAATTAATATTACGCATAACATACCTTACATCCTTACCGAGCCGTTAACTAAATACCATAATTAAGGTTTACCTTGAAGAATATTCGATTCTCTTTTGTAAACTATGTCACCAAGATTAAGCACGCTAGGCGTAAAAGCTCGATAAGAATCACCGCACAAGGCCCGCTAGGCATAAAAGCCCGATAAGAAACACCTCAAGACAAGGCCCGCTAGGCATAAAAGCTCGAAAAGTAACACCGCACAAGGCACCGCTAGGCGTAAAGCCCGATAAATAACACCGCACAAGGCACGCTGGGCATAAAGCCCGATTATGTCACCAGACGAGGCTCGCTAGGCTCGGCCCGAATGTCGAATAGTTTTACATGCTTTTCACATTTCACTATCACATATCGAACCATATGCATTTATTCACATTGCATTAAAAATATTTGAAATCAATCCAATCCATCATCATCACATTCGACCAACTCATGGTTTTACACCAAACTTATACAAATTTTATCATTCATTAGATTCGTAAATAACCTTTAAACATAAGGTAGCTCAAGAACTTACTTATTCACCTTGCATTAGCCAAAATAAATTCACTTCAATACTATACATTCACATTCGGCTATATCATGAATTTATACTCTAAATTTCCACAATTCATCATTCACTAACTTCATAATTAATTTATTGACATATTTTAGCTAAAGGACTTACCTCGGTTGTCGATAGTCCGTATGAATCGGCTATTCGAGAACCTTCGTCTTTCCCCGGTCTAATTCTGTTTTTCTTTGCTCTTGATCTAAAACACATTAGAATTTAGCTCATTTAATCTCATTTCATCTCAAATTAGTTCCAAAACACACAAATGGGCAATTTACCATTTTGCCCCTAATGTTTTCCATTTTTACAAATTGGTTCAATTTACACAAAACTCAAAATATGCAAAATTTCCTAACACTATGGCTAGGCCGAATCTTCCCCATAGCCATGGGTGTCCATGCATTTCATCTATTTGTCATTTTAATCCTTCACAAATTTATTCTTTTCAATTTAGCCCTATATACTCAAAATCATCAAAAACTCCAATACAAAACTTGTAAATCCTTAACATACCTTTAATCTAAAACCATTAAACATCAAAACTATCTAAACATGTTAATGGCCGAATCTTATATACATGATATTTTCAAAAAATTAGACATGGGTTGGGTAATATACGAAGCAACGATCTCAAAAACGTAAAAATTATAAAAAACTAAACAAAATACATACCCCAAATTAAGCTCCCAATTGCCGAAATTTCAAGCTCCAAAAATGGGGTTATCTTTTCTCACATTCGGCCATGAGAGAATGTAGATGATAATGGCTTTGTTTTATGTTTTGTTTAATATATACACTAACATTATTTTTTTTATTATTATTAATAAACTAACATAACCTTACAAATAAAATTAAACTAACATATATATTAGGCTAGCTTGGCCCATTGCCGTCCATCACCATGGTTTATGGGCTAATTGTCCTTTTAGGACACCCACTTAAAAAGCCACAAGCAAATTAGTACATTTCACTTTAGTATGCAACTTTTACGCTTTTCGCGATTTAATCCTTTTTATCAAATTGAGCACTTAAACGACTAAATTTTTCTACGAAACTTTCACACTCACTAAATCACATATAATAAACACGAAATATAATATTAAAATATTTCCCAGGCTCGGATTCGTGGTCCCGAAACCACCATTCTGATTTGGGTCAAAATTGGTCTGTTACAACTCTCCCCCCCTTAAGGATTTTCGTCCCCAAAAATCTTACCGTTAAACAAGTTCGGATATTGTTGCCTCATTAACTCCTCAGGCTCCCACGTAGCCTCTTCAACTCCGTGACGATTCAATAAAACCTTTACTAATGGAATCCTTTTGTTTCTCAACTCTTTTATTTCCCGAGCTAAGATACGGATCGGTTCCTCATCATATGTCAAATCAGATCTAATTTCAATCTCTGACGGTGCAATCACATGGGACGGATCTGATCTATATTTGCAAAGCATCGAAACATGAAATACATTGTGTATCTTTTCTAAGTCAAGGGGCAATTTCAATCTATAAGCAACAGGCCCTATACGCTCTATGACTTTCTGACCAAATCGGAGTATTTTCTTCCACGGAGAAACTTTTAAGAACACCCGATCTCCGACCTGAAATTCAATGTCCTTACGTTTCAAATCGGCATAGGACTTTTGACGATCCGAAGCAGCTTTCAAATTACTCCTAATAACAACCACCTTCTATTCTGTTTCTTTAATCCAATCAACCCCGTGTATCTTATTCTCACTGAGCTCAGTCCAATACAATGGTGTGCGACATTTTCGTCCATATAAGGCTTCATAAGGTGCCATTTTTATGCTAGATTGGAAACTGTTATTGTAAGCAAATTCAACCAAAGGTAGGTATCGTTCCCACGTACCTTCAAACTCGAGAACGCAACACCTCAACATGTCCTCAAGTATCAAAATAGTTCGCTCAGATCGACCGCATTGCTTATGATGGAAGGTCAGACTAAAATGAAGTTTAGTACCTAAAGCATCTTGCAATTTCTTCCGAACCGCGATGTGAATCTTGGGTCCCTATCGTAAACAATGGAACTCGGTGCACACCAACAACCTTACAATCTGCGACACATACAATTCGGCAAGCTTATCAAGTGAATAATCGGTATGTACCAAGACAAAATGAGCTGATTTAGTCGGGTCTATCAACGATAACCCATACGGCATCTTTCTTACTAGGTGTCATAGGAAGACCGGATACAAAATCCATTATAATTCTATCCCATTTCCATTCGGGTATCATGATTGGCTGAAGTAATCCGGATATATCTCGTTTCATGCCAGGCCACCAATAGAACTGTTTCAAATCGTTATACATTTTCGTGCTACCCGAGTGTATCGACATTCGACCATTATGGGCCTCACTCGTAATCATCTCAGATCAAATCGAGTTCTTAGGAACACACAATCGACTTTTATAATTCAAACCATCATTTGCATCAATCAAAAATCGATTACGTAGCATTTTCACACTGAATCCGAATAGCAACCAAATTTTCATCAACTTTCTGTGCATCACAAATTTGTTGAATAAACATCGGCCTTACTTGTAACTCGGCTACGATCGAACCATCATCAGACATAGCCATTTGTGCATTCAATGCACGAAGAGCAAATAATGATTTTCGACTTAACGCATCCGCAACAACATTATTTTTTTCCCGGATGGTAGTCAATTACTAAGTCATAGTCTTTCAAAGAATTCTAACCATCTGCGTTGTCTCAAATTTAGATCTTTCTGAGTCATTAAATACTTTAGACTTTTATGATCTGAATAAATATGACATTTTTCGCCGAATAAATAGTGACGCCAAATTTTTAAAGCGAACACAATGGCTGCTAACTCCAAATCGTGAGTTGGATAATTTTTCTCATGCGGCTTTAATTGTCTCGAAGCATAGGCTATCACCTTGCCTTCTTGCATTAAAATGCAACCCAACCCATTCAAGGAAGCATCGCTAAAAATAATAAATTCTTTACCCGATTCAGCCGAGTTAACACTGGGCTTCTTGGTCAAAAGGGCTTTCAACTGTTGAAACTTTTCTCGACACCTTTCTCGACCACTCAAATTTGACATCTTTCTCGTAGTAGTCTCGTCAAAGGTGTAGCTATAATGAAAAAACCTTTTACAAATCTTCAGTAATATCCCGCAAGGCCTAGGAAACTTCGGATCTCGAAACATTATTTGGTGGTTTCCAATCGAGTATAGCCGCTATTTTGTTTGGATCCACCCGAATACGACATCAAAACAACATGACCTAAGAAGTCGGCTTCATTCATCCGTAATTCACACTTACCGAACTTTGCATACAATCGTTGATCTCTCGAGTTTGTAGTACTAGCCTCAAATGTTCAACATGTTCCGCTTTCATTTTTGAGTAGATCAAGATATCATCAATAAACACTACCACAAACCGATCCAAAACTGGCCGGAAGACTCGGTTCATTAGGTCCATAAAAACAAAGCAGTGCATTAGTGAGTCCAAAAGGCATAACCAAAAACTCATAATGTCCGTGACCTCGTTCGAATGCGCCTTTTGGCACATCCGAATCTCTCACTGCTGAATCGATAATAGCCCGATCTCAAATCTATTTTCAAAACACTCAAGCCCTTTCAACCGATCAAATAAATCATCAATCCGAGGTAACGGGTACTTATTCTTTATATTTACCTTATTTAGTTGCGGTAGTCGATACACATTCGCATAGTCCCATCTTTCTTTTCACAAATAAAACCGGCACACCACTACGGAGAAAAACTCAATCGTGCGAAGCCCCTATCTCACAACTCTTGCAACCGCTTCTTTCAATTCTTTTAATTCAAGAGGTGCCATTCGGCACGAGCTATCGAAATCGGAGTCGCACCGCACTAATTCAATGCCGAACTCAATCTCTCGCTCGGGGTAACCCAAATAGTTCTTCAGAAACACATCGGGTATTCGCACACCACCGATCTGATTCAATTTGTTTCTGACATTTTATTATCCAAAGACATAAGCCAAATAAGCTTCACCCTTTTTCTCACATACTTTCGAGCTAACATTGAAGATATTATCAGTAGGCAACCCATTTACTCACGATTTAATTGATGGTCTCACCATTTCGACATTTCAAATCGATAAGCTTTCTTTTACAATCCACTCTTCGCCTCATGTGAAGTTAACTACCCATACCAAGATTATATCAAATTCATCAAAGGGCAACAACATTAAATCACCGAAGCAGCAATAATCCCGAATCATCAACGGGCAACCCCTACACACTTTATTTACAAGCACACATCTACCCAATGGGTTGGACACACGTATCACAAACTCGTGAGACTCAACTAGCGCAGTCTTTCCGAATTCTAAAGTTTCACACACATATGAGTGAGTCGAACCAGGATCAATTAATGCAATTACAGTAGTGTCATAAAGGGTGAAAGTACCGGTAATGACATCGGAGGAGGAAGCATCCTCTCTGGCTCGTGCAACATAAGCTATAGCTGGAGCTCTAGCCTTAGATCGAACTGTAGTGTTCTTCGTTCCTTTCTGACTACCACCTATATTGCCGAATGTCTCGTGGTCTCTCACATTGATATGTTGCTCGGCTTAGTGTTCTCAATCAGATTCTCGCTTTCGCTTAACCTTGGACAATCTCTAATAAAATGATCTGACGATCCACATTTATAGCAAGACCGATCATGAAATCTACATCTCCCTAAGTGCCATTTCCCACAGTGCTCGCATTCAACTCTATTCTGAGGGACGTTACCAACACTGGCTATCGAAGTAGCTCGAGAGCTCATAGGGGGTCGATCCTGTCTAGGTGGATCTGTAGTAGTTTTATATTGGTTGTAGTCATCTCTGGACTTCTTGGTTGTGGAATGAAAGACCTTACCCGAAGATCTTTTACGAATGTCTCTAGCTTTAGTCTCAGCCTTTCTTTTCTCTTTCCCGAGCTCTTCAGCTTTGCAAGCTCTTTCAACTAAAGTCACAAACTCTTGAATTTCAAGAATGCCAACAAACATCTTTATATCCTCATTCAGGCCATCTTCAAATCTTTTACACATAATAGCTTCAGTAGAAACACACTCTCTAGCATATCTGCTGAGTCTAACAAATTTCCGTTCATATCCCGTCACGGTCATTCGTCCTTATTTCAGCTCAAGGAATTCCTTTCATTTTTGATCAACAAATCTTTGGCTGATGTACTTCTTACGAAATTCATTTTGGAAGAAATCCCATGTCACTTTTTCTTTCGGAACCATCGATACTAGTGTGTTCCACTGATGATATATGCAAAGTCCTCAATAAAGATATAGCACACTTCAGGCATTCATCCGGAGTACAAGATAGCTTGTCTAGTACCCGTATAGTATTATCAAGCCACATTTCGGCTCGCTCTGCATCATCGTCATCATTGGCTTTAAATTCTTCAGCCCCAAATTTTCGGATTTTATCAACTGGGGGCCTACTAGATCTCACCGGATATATCATCGGGGTTGCTGAAGGAATTGGAGTTGGATTAATTGGGGGTGGAGGTTGGTGTACAGCCGGGTCAGTTCGAATAAATTGGGCAAACCACTCATTCATCATCTGATAAAAGGCTTGTTTATCTCTCCTTCGTGGCTACCTGAAACAGGTCGAGAGTCTACCGGCGCTGATCCATGTGCACGGTCAGGCGCTACACTCTCTACATCATCAGCTACGACTCTTTCAGGATCTGTGTCCATTTACTATATAAAACAAAGTTCAGGCGGTCAGAAGTCACCACGCTATCAATATATGATAAAGGCATGTATAGCTAGACTCACACGCGCTACGGTAGTCCTAGAATCGACTAAACCGTAAGCTCTGATACCAATAAAATGTAACACCCCTTACCCGAGACCTTCGCTGGAATCGAGTATGTGGCATTACTAGACTTGACTAGAAGTTCAGGACATAAAAATTTAAAGCTGTCAAACTGCATCATGCTGACTAAATTGACCATAACTCGAGTTACAAAACTCGAAATTCAGATCCGTAAATTTTCCTGGAAACTAGACTCATATAAGAATTTACCATAATTTTTCCAGAATTTTTCATGTGCCCAATTAGTAACTTTTATTCGTCAAAGTTACCCCTGTTTCACTGCTCAACAATTCTGGCCTATCATTACAAAAATACAGTTATCTCATTGTACAAATTTTGGATAATGTTCTTGTTTATACCAATCAAAAATATACTCATTAATGATTCTAAACATATAAACCATGCTTCATAATTAGTTTTGTACAATTTATAACAATTTTTCCAAAACAGAACAGCGACTCACGAATTCATTTAGAGCAAGTCTCACTAAAACTTAAATATCTCATAATAGAAAAATCCTTTTCCTACTCTGTTTCTTTAATGTAAATATAGACACAATAAGGTTTAATTTCATGTCTAATTCACTTTCTAATTCAATATACCCTATTTTTGGTGATTTTTCAAAATCACATCACTGCTGCTACTACATGCTGTTTCGCTGCAATTTATGGAAAAACTAGCTTCTAACCGAACATACCCACATCCCTAATTCAAGGATTCATTTCATATACATACATTTCCTTATCAAAAATGATTGAACTTCGATTAAAAATGCATAAACATCGCCAACATAACCCGACATTCGTATCAAAAACACAAAAGCATACATAACTAAAAATTTAGCCATATTCGCATGGCTGTTATATACATGAACCTTAAGTTTTTCTCAAAACAAAGACAAAGTCTTTCCTATACATGCCTTCATTCTAAAACCAAAATGAAAGAGTACCGAAATATAGATTGATAGTGTGGGCGACTTTCCGAACGATCCCGACGAGCTTGTAGCTTGTACTCAATCTATAAAACAGGGGAAACATTTTACGCAATTTAGCTTACTAGCTTAGTAAGTCCTAAGTTCATGATAATATAACATTTAAAATATTCAACTTATGACATTGCACATATACACAAAAAAAAAAAATGTAAATTTTCACAAGGCCGATTACTATTAGTTCATCAACCCAAATAATTGCACTTCATTTCATAAACTCAGTATTACTTGAAATCACAATTAAATATATTCCAAGAATCACATACTCCAAATCATGTAATTAGAGCATTCATATCCATCATAAACTCAAATATACATAACATAGTTCTCATAGTATTAACTTGACTCAATTAATATTACGCATAACATACCTTACATACTTACTCCGAGCCGTTAACTAAATACCATAATTAAGGTTTACCTTGAAGAATATTCGATTCTCTTTTGTAAACTATGTCACCAGGCATTAAGCTCGCTAGGCGTAAAAGCTCGATAAGAATCACCGCACAAGGCACCGCTAGGCATAAAAGCCCGATAAGAAACACCACCTAGACAAGGCCCGCTAGGCATAAAAGCTCTGAAAGTAACACCGCACAAGGCCTCGCTAAGCGTAAAGCCCGATAAATAACACCAAGGCACAAGGCACGCTGGGCATAAAGCCCGATTATGTCACCGCACGAGGCTCGCTAGGCTCGAAGCCCGAATGTCAGAATAGTTTTACATGCTTTTCACATTTCACTATCACATATCGAACCATATGCATTTATTCACATTGCATTAAAAATATTTGAAATCAATCCAATCCATCATCATCACATTCGACCAACTCATGGTTTTACACCAAACTTATACAAATTTTATCATTCATTAGATTCAGTAAATAACCTTTAAACATAAGGTAGCTCAAGAACTTACTTATTCACCTTGCATTAGCCAAAATAAATTCACTTCAATACTATACATTCACATTCGGCTATATCATGAATTTATACTCTAAATTTCCACAATTCATCATTCACTAACTTCATAATTAATTTATTGACATATTTTAGCTAAAGGACTTACCTCGGTTGTCGATAGTCCGTATGAATCGGCTATTCGAGAACCTTCGTCTTTCCCCTGTCCTAATTCTGCTTTTTTTTTGCTCTTGATCTAAAACACATTAGAATTTAGCTCATTTAATCTCATTTCATCTCAAATTAGTTCCAAAACACACAAATGGGCAATTTACCATTTTGCCCCTAATGTTTTCCATTTTACAAATTGGTCCAATTTACACAAAACTCAAAATATGCAAAATTTCCTAACACTATGGCTAGGCCGAATCTTCCCCATAGCCATGGGTGTCCATGCATTTCATCTATTTGACATTTTAATCCTTCACAAATTTATTCTTTTCAATTTAGCCCTATATACTCAAAATCATCAAAAACTCCAATACAAAACTTGTAAATCCTTAACATACCTTTAATCTAAAACCATTAAACATCAAAACTATCTAAACATGTTAATGGCCGAATCTTATATACATGGTATTTTCAAAAATTTAGACATGGGTCGGGTAATATACGAAGCAACGATCTCAAAAACGTAAAAATTATCAAAAACTAAACAAAATACATACCCTAAATTAAGCTCCCAATTGCCGAAATTTCAAGCTCCAAAAATGGGGTTATCTTTTCTCACATTCGGCCATGAGAGAATGTAGATGATAATGGCTTTGTTTTATGTTTTGTTTAATATATACACTAACATTATTTTTTTTTTATTATTAATAAACTAACATAACCTTATAAATAAAATTAAACTAACATATATATTAGGCTAGCTTGGCCCATTGCTGTCCATCACCATGGTTTATGGGCTAATTGTCCTTTTAGGACACACACTTAAAAAGCCACAAGCAAATTAGTACATTTCACTTTAGTATGAAACTTTTACGCTTTTCGCGATTTAATCCTTTTTATCAAATTGAGCACTTAGACGACTAAATTTTTCTATGAAACTTTCACACTTACTAAATCACATATAATAAACACGAAATATAATATTAAAATATTTCTCAGGCTCAGATTCGTGGTCCCGAAACCACCGTTTCGATTTGGGTCAAAATTGGTCTGTTACAGCGGCACTAACCAATATTGCAGCAGAGCTGCCAATCACATAATCGTCTTAAAGCCATCAGTGGATCCACAGTCGTCAAGCAACCATGTGACCCTAATAGTTCATATACTTCCTCCAGATCAACAATCCCATCCCCCATGCAGCATAATATCACATGAATGCAGACATACCATAAAATAACATAAAATAACAATCAGATAAATGCAGGGGCATTTTAGTTATTTTACCCTCCAAGGGTATTTCGGTCATTTTACCCTCCAGGGGTTATTCGATAATTTTACCCTTCGAGGGTATTTCAATCATTATACAACCTTCCCAAAGGTCTACAGTCGCCTCGAGTGACGCAGATAACATACATCATCAAAACGGTATATTTGAGCCTAAAGCCCAAAATTCTGCCCTGGTGGGCCAATGCTCTCGTGTGACCTATTTGGCCCATTTCCAATCAAGGCTATCTGCACGATATAGCCCAGTTCAATTTCTGCCACTTTTTTGTAAACTAGTCCGTGTGGGGCCTACGAGCCCATTGGGCCTGTAATATCCAGAAATTGGATTTGTGCATTTTTGCTTAATTATATGGAATAGCACGCCTTTGTGTGTTATAATGTGTTTCATGAATTTTGAAGAACTTTAGAGGATAGATAAATGCCTTAGAAACTATTAAGTTTTAGGTTTAAAAGAGGGAACTGAAGCAAAGTAGCCTTAAGAGAAAATGTAGGGGAAATATGACACACAAATGGGCTTGGTTCAGTGGCTTGGAGGCGCCACTTAAGGCCTCTGGAAATGACGCCACAAGCTGGTGCAAATAGGCCAAGGTTCGAGTCGCATGGGAAGCAAAATAAAAGTTTTATTTTGCAGCAGAGATGAGCAGCAATGGACGGCACTTAGGCTATATTTTAGGAGCTTAAATCCTTTTATTTTTAAGAGATAAATAGTGATCAATTAATTAGGATAAGGGATAAATGATGGTTTATTTTTAATTTTAAATGAAGAGATAAAGAGAAAAATAAGAGATTTGATAGTGTTGGCTGAATAGGGGATTCTTGGGGTAGTAATTTCGGCTGAAAGGGGAAAAGAGAGGCCAATCTTCATTCTTCCTTTTCTTTTTTGTTCATCTGCCAAAATTCTCTACCAAAATTTCTCTTTACTCTTTTATTTCGCCAAAGCTGAAAACTCAAGCAAAGTCTAGTCGATTTCTTCACCTTTCTTCTCTTCTTTTTCTCTCAATCTTCCAAAATCCGAAAGCAAGTTCTTTCTAGGCCATACTCGAATACGTAAAGTAGTCCTAGCTGAATATCTCTGTGAGTTTTGGTAAGGGTGCCGTCGCCTACAACATTAAGGGTAAGGATTCAATTGTTGTCATATTATTATTTCTTTTCTTTTAGCCGAAATATAGGTGCCGAATCCCAATAATACTCTATGGTCGAAACTTTGCAGGGTCTTTCGGAATTTGGTAGTTGTCGACTACAATAGAAGATCATTCAGGATTTTGTTAGATCGAAGGTAAGCAAATAAGATCTTAGGCCGAAGGCCATTTTATTATGTTTTAATGTTAGATTAGATCTAACATGTGCCTATAGGAATCTCGACATCACTAAAGAAGCAAGGATCCAATTCGGGATTTAAGAATCGTAAGGTAAGTGCACATACACATTTGGCCAAGGCTCTATCTAGCAACTTAGATGTATTTCTTACTTATTCAAAAGACGGAACTAACCAAGTCAATTGATCTAGTGTTAACCGATTTCATGGAAGAAGCACTACAAAGTTTTCGAGATTTGACTAGTAATCGAATCGGCAAGGTAAGGATTTTTGGTTACGATAATCCTTCGAGATACGATTAATTGGCCGAATGGCCTTTTGCTAAACATTAAGTGATTGACCGAATATAGGGACTGAGATCCAGAACATTAGATCGGGATTCTTTGGGATTTCAGTGAACTCGATAAGTATATCAAGTGTGTAGCCCTTCCCTAAGTCTTAATAGATTTAAGGCATTAAATTTAATATATGCGTTCTAATGATGTGCAAAGTGGGCTAAGGTACCATGTAATGGTACAAAGTACTCAAGTACGTTAAAATTTCTAATACTGTAATTATCATATTATGAATATCTATTATGGCTCATACGTGAACAGTGATAAGAATGTGAATTAAGGCATGATGTTGCATGATATGTATGATATGGGGCATATGGGTTATATGAAAAGGGGAAGTGAATTGGGAGTTTTATACCACACTATCTAAATGTGGTGACTTCGGTCATATTATCTGAATGTGGTGACTCATGTCACAAAATAATTATCTGGTGGCTATGCCACGAATTTTATATGGGCGATGAGCACGTCGACTGCAGCGACTGCCTTCAATGATGTGTAGCGGATGGAGGGTCGACTTAGTAGTCCCCACGGTGTGATGGTTGGTACGGGTGATGTGTAGCGGATGGTTAACTAGGTTTGGGTTTGGGTTTGCATCACTACTTTTATCTGATATATATATGTATGCTATAACATGACATGCTTGAATCTTTGAGATTTAGTGTTGGTTACACATTGAGTCTGTTTGACTCACCCCGTTGTGGGATATTTTTCAGGTGACGCTCAGTGATGGACCGGGTCGGCAGGAGCTTAGTGGTGGCCATGCTCAGTTCGGGACTTTATTTTATTTTGGACTTGTTATATTTTAAGTATTTTGGATTTATTTTGGGTTTCGTTTTTGATGTAATAAGGCCATAGTATGAACTGCTTTATGCATGCTTTTTATTTGATTTTACTATAATATGATTAAGGTTAAATCAAGGTTAAATGGTTTCTTAAAATAAATATTAAGTGTTTTTGACCACCTTATCACAAATAATTTCCAATTTAATGGTAAAATTTTTAAAATAATCTCGGCATATCTTTAAATATGAAAACAAGGTTTAATAAATCCCTGATTTCTAAATTAACAAAAGTTTTAAATTGAACACAACACAAGTAAATCCTTCTTCAAAACCACACGAATTTTTCCTAAGCAACAAACAGATTTTTAAATGTTTTCTCGAGGAACATGCCAGATCCGGTCAAGACTCGTGGGTCGGGTTTGGGGTGTTTCAGCTTGGTATCAGAGCCCGATTTTAAATTCTTGACCTTGGGTTTAAAGCCCACAATGTTTTAAAGTTAAGCCCAAATGAATTTTTGTGAAAGTTTTGTGAAATTGAGCAGGTTTTTCTGGCATGGCACCTAAGTCTCTGACCCGAAGTCCACCAGGTAAGTACCCCTAATCAATTGTGTGATTTATGTAGAAGGGTATAAATGGAACGTAGATTAGTATATTAAGTACTTGAATCCTAGGACTAGTTACCCCAACAATTATATAAAACTTAAAGCCTAATTAAACAAACCTGTGACTAAGTCGCCGAGTTAGGGTGTGGCAACCATTGTGCGCATATCTAGGATTGGATCCGGAAGAGCCTGGTACTTAAGCAGTCCTAGTGACTCACCTCCTCTTCGCTGGAATCCTACCTGGTGCGTAGCTTCGGTTCACCCTAACCAAGAGGACTCATTCATGGGCTAAATCCAATAACTAAAACCCGAAAGGGATTAGCTATATTTTCATAAAAACTTCGGTTTTAAAATCACCAAATTACCCCTTTAAATTGTGGCAAAACTTAGTTTGAAAATTTTCCAAAATATTTTCGATTTACAAAATTACCTAAATACCCCTAGTGGTAAAAATACTAAAATGCCCTTGGTTTCTAAAATTACCATACTACCCTGATTTCAATAACATTCTTTGATTCTGCAAAAATATCTAAAAATTTTATCGTTATAAAATACTAAGGTACCTTGATTTGGAAATTTACGAAATTACCCCTATTTTACAAAATTACCAAAATGACCCCCGATTTCTAAAATTTCTGCAACAACACCGATTTGGAAAACAAATTCTCAAAAAGAACCCCAAGTTTTGCAAATTTTGAAATACCTTTGATTTCTAGAAATTTTTCAAATTGACCCGACTTATTCCGAAAATACCCCTGTAGGACAAATGACGAAAATACCCCTGGGATGGGAGCAGACAAGAATGTGTGAATGATGAATGTGTGTGATAGGAACTACTGAATGGATTGTACTTCTCTGAACTAGGATAGGAGACTTGAAACTTTGAATGATCGAAAGAATTACTTCTAAACTTCATCCATAAAACTTCTTCACGGATAATCAGTGGAACAAGGACTAATTCATAAAATTTCTTAATCAGATTAAAGCGCGATCGTAAGAATGAGCTCTAAGGGACGTGGTCGTAATGTGCGAGGACGCGGTCGAGGTAGAATGACCGTGTCGGAACCCGTTAGTTCGGGTCAAGGGTCTGAGAATGAGGTACCACCACTCCCACCACCAACTGTTGGTGTTGGCGCAAAGAAGATCGACGGGGATGATCTTTGTATCGCGCAGTCGTGGCCGCGAAGTTCTTAAAATGGTGGCTAGAGCAGGTGGAAATATAAGAGCTCAGAAATCTGTACCCGAGCGACTCTGAGCTAACGGAGCTGAGGTGTTCCGTGGCGTATCCGGCGTGGCACCCAGTACAGCTGAGTATTGGTTAGAAGCAACCGAGCGAATTATGGATGAGTTGGATCTGACCCCTGAGGAGAAATTGAAAGGAATGGTGGCGCTGCTACGCGATCAGGCATATCAATGGTGGCTTACAGTTCGTGATGGTGCCACAGCTGAGGATCTAACTTGGGAGTATGTTAAGGCGGCGTAGTAGAAGAAGTATGTCGGCACACGTTACACTGATGCACAGAGAAAGGCATTTCTGAGGCTGGTTTAAGGGAACAAGTCCGTGGCGGAGTATGAGGCTGAATTTCTAAGGTTGAACCGGTATGCTCAAGGAGTAGTGGCTACAGAGTATGAGTGATGTGTCTGATTTGAGGACGGACTTAGGGATGACCTGAGGTTGTTGATAGCTCCATATCAGGAGCGGGAGTTTGCCGCATTAGTAGAAAAGGCTAAGGTAGCTAAAGGGATTAAGGACTCTGTAAGGCAGAACTCTAATCGGAATAGACAGAAGAGAGGTTTTGGGTCATCTGGATCGTCAGGGAATGTACAAAAGAGGCCTAGAGCTGATGGGCCGCGAGGTCAGCAAGTTGGTTCAGGAGGGCAGTATCGTACTTGTAGTCAATATGGAAAAATGCACTTAGGGGAGTGTTGGAAGAAAACGGGAGGATGTTTTAAATGCGGGTCGAAGGATCATATGATTAAGGACTGTCCAATAAAGATATATGGAAGTCGACCAACAGGCCAAGGTGCTAATCAGGCTGGTAGAGGTGGACAGTAGCCTCAGCGAGGTCGTGGTCCGAATGGTAGAGATAACGGTACGGGAAGAGGACGTGGAACACCTGGCAGAGGTGTTGGGAATACAGAGGCAAGACAGTCGGGTTTGGTTTATACAGTTTGTCGGAGGAAGGACGGAGACACACCAGACGTCATAACCGGTACGTTCCTTATATTTGGCAAGCCTTACTTTGCTTTGATTGATGTGGGCTCGACCCATTCTTATGTTGCATGTAGAGTAGTTAAAACTTTAGGCATAGCCTCTGAACTTTCTGATAGGGAGATGACTGTAGTAAGCCCATTAGGCCAAACTGTAGTGGTGAATAAGATCTTTCAGAGTGTACCTCTAGAAATTCAAGGAGTAGTATTTTTTGCCGACTTAATGGAACTACCCTTCGGAGAGTTCGATCTTATACTTGGGATGGATTGGCTAGTGGGACATCGGGCTATATTGGATTGTGCAGCTAAGCGAATAGAGTTAAGGACTCCGAAGGATGAGGTGATAATTATGATAGGAGAAAGAAGGAACTACTTGTCTAACGTAGTTTCGGCGTTAAAGGCTAATAAGATGGTTCGGAAAGGTCGCAAGGTATTCTTAACCTTTGTTAGTGCATTGGATGCAAAGGAAAGGGGAGTTAGTGGAGTTAGAATAGTAAAGGAATTTGTAGATGTCTTCTCGGAGGAATTACCTGGAATACCCCCAGATAGGGAGGTAGAATTCAGAATTGATGTGCTGCCTGGTACAGCTCCTATGTTAATTACCTCGTATAGAATGGCACCAAAGGAGTTGGTTGAGCTCAAGGCTCAAATCCAAGAGCTGCTTGATCATGGGTTTATCTGACCCAGTGTGTCTCCGTGGGGAGCACCGGTGTTGTTTGTGAAGAAGAAGGACAAAACTATGCGTATGTGCATAGACTATCGTCAGTTGAATAAATTGACCATCAAGAACAAGTATCCTTTGCCAAGGATCGATGACTTGTTCGATCAGCTAAAGAGGGCAGCAGTATTTTCGAAGATAGATCTACGGTCGAGATATCATCAGCTTAAGCTGAAGGAGGCAGATATCCATAAGATGGCTTTCTGAACAAGATACGGCCATTACGAGTTTTTGGTAATGCCGTTCGGGTTGACGAACGCCCCAGCCGCGTTAATCGATATGATGAACCGAGTTTTTCAACCCTACTTGGATCAGTTCGTTGTTGTGTTCATTGACGATATCCTAGTGTACTCCAAGTCTGAAGAGGAGCATGATGAGCATCTTCGGGGTGTGTTGCAAGTGCTAAGGGAGAAAAAGCTCTATGCCAAATTCAGCAAGTGTGAATTTTGGCTTAAGGAGGTTGCATTCTTAGGGCATGTAGTGTCTGCTGAAGGAATACGGGTGGATCCTAGGAAGATTGAGGCAGTGCTGGATTGGAAACCACCTAAGTCTGTGGCTGAGGTTCATAGTTTCTTGGGATTGGTAGGCTACTATAGAAGGTTTGTGGAAGGATTTTCATCGATAGCCGCACCTTTGACGAAGTTACTGAGGAAAGAGGTACCTTTTGTATGGTCGGATAAGCAACAAGAGAGCTTTGAGAAGCTTAAATGGGTTTTGACTGAAGCTCTAGTTTTGATTCAGCCTAAGGCAGGAAAAGATTTCGTGGTGTATTATGACGCTTCTCATACAGGATTGGGATGCATGTTGATGCAAGACGGGAAAGTAGTCGCTTATGCGTCTAGGCAATTGAGGCCTCACGAGGTTAACTATCCGACTCACGACTTGGAATTGGCAGCAGTGGTCTTTGCTCTGAAGGTATGGAGGCATTATCTTTATGGAGAAAAGTCTGTGATCTACACAGACCATAAGAGCCTTAAGTATCTGTTGACTCAGAAGGAGTTGAACCTGAGACAGCGAAGGTGGGTGGAGTTGTTAAAGGATTACGATTGTTCTATAGAGTATCATCCGGGCAAGGCGAATGTAGTGGCGGATGCCCTAAGTCGGAAAGTAGTGTCGGATCTGAGGGCAATGTTTGCACATTTGAGCTTGAATGATGATAGAAGTTTGTTGGCAGAATTGCAAGTCAAGCCGTCGTGGTTGAATGAGGTAAAAGAGAGTCAGTTGGCAGATGAGGATTTAAGTGCTAAGTTACGGCAAGTTCAGAATGGGGGTTTAGAGGGTTACAATATGTCCGATGATGGAGTATTGTGTTCTAAGGGTAAAGTCTGTATGCCCGGGAATAAGGAATTAAGGCAAAGAATTCTTCAGGAATCGCATAGTAGCCCTTATGCTATGCATCCCGGAGGTAGTAAGTTGTACAGAGATTTAAGTGAACAGTTTTGGTGGCCTGGTCTTAAAAGGGAAGTTACAGAATTTGTCGGCAAGTGCTTAACATGTCAGCAAGTTAAAGCTGAACATCAAGTTTCGTCAGGATTGCTTCAGCCGATAATGATTGCGCAGTGGAAGTGGGAGAGAATTACCATGGACTTCGTTAGTGGGCTTCCCCTTACGCCTACTAAGAAGGACTCGGTATGGGTAATAGTAGATTGGTTGACAAAGTCCGCGCATTTCATTCCGGTGCGAGTTGATTATTCTTTACAGAAGTTGGCGAAGTTGTATGTGGCGGAGATTGTAAGGTTGCACGGAGTGCCGGTGTCGATTATCTCAGACAGGGATCCAAGGTTTACGTCTCGGTTTTGGAAGGCTCTACATCAAGCTTTAGGCACCAGATTGGATTTCACTACGGCTTTTCATCCACAGTCGGACGGACAGTCTGAACGAGTAATCCAAGTGTTGGAGGATATGTTAAGGGGCTGTGTGATAGACTTCAGAGGAAGTTGGGAAGAGTATTTGCCTTTAGCGGAATTTGCATACACAATGTGCCTATCGTGCCAAGATTCGATGGCAATCGTATGAAGCGTTGTATGGACGGAAGTGTCACACTCCTACGTGTTGGATGGAATTAGAGGAGCGTCAGGTTTTGGGTCCAAAGATTGTGGCAGAATCTTAGAAGAAGGTTAATGTGATTCGGGCACTGTTAAAGGAGGCATCTGATAGGCAGAAGTCGTATGCAGATCTCAAGTGCAAGGAAATAGAATTTGATATGGGAGATCAAGTATTTCTTAAGGTATCGCCTTGGAAAAAGGTAATGATATTTGGTCGGAAATGGAAGTTAAGTCCCAGGTTTATAGGACCTTATCGAGTGTTGAAGCAAGTTGGACCAGTGGCATACCAGTTAGAGTTGCCTTTGGAATTGAAGCAGATGCACGACGTATTCCATGTTTCTATGCTACATCGTTATTGATCGGATCCGTCACATGTGGTACCAGTTGAAGAGGTGAAGTTAAAGCCAGATTTGTCCTACGAGGAAGAGCTGATTCAGATCTTGGATCGAGATGTGAAAGTGTTGCGAAGGAAATCAGTTCCATTAGTCAAAGTGTTGTGGAGTAATCATGGATCGGAAGAAGCTTCATGGGAGCCGGAGGAAGCCATGCGACAACAATACCCTCACTTATTTCAGCCAGGTAATTTCGAGGACGAAATTATTTTAAGGGGGTAGAACTGTAATATCCAAAAATTGGGCTTGTGCATTTTTGCTTAATTATATGGAATAGCAAGCCTTTGTGTGTTATAATGTGTTTCACGAATTTTGAAGAACTTTAGTGGATAGATAAATGCCTTAGAAAATATTAAGTTTTAGGTTTAAAAGAGGGAACTGAAGCAAAGTGGCCTTAAGAGAAAATGTAGGGGAAATATGACACACAAATGGGCTTGGTTCAGTGGCTTGGAGGCGCCACTTAAGGCCTCTGGAAATGACGCCATAAGTAGGTGCAAATGGGCCAAGGTTCGAGTCGCATGGGAAGCAAAATAAAAGTTTTATTTTGCAGCAGAGAAGAGCAGCAATAGACGGCACTTAGGCTATATTTTAGGAGCTTAAATCCTTTTATTTTTAAGAGATAAATGGTGATAAATTAATTAGGATAAGGGATAAATGATGGTTTATTTTTAATTTTAAATGAAGAGATAAAGAGAAAAACAAGGGATTTGATAGTGTTGGCCGAATAGGGGATTCTTGGGGTAGTAATTTCAGCTGAAAGGGGAAAAGAGAGGCCAATCTTCATTCTTCCTTTTCTCTTTTGTTCATCTGCCGAAATTCTCTACCAAAATTTCTCTTTACTCTTTTATTTCACCAAAGCTGAAAACTCAAGCAAAGTCTAGCCGATTTCTTCACCTTTCTTCTCTTCTTTTTCTCTCAATCTTCCAAAAGCCGAAAGCAAGTTCTTTCTAGGCCATAGCCGAATACTCCAAGTAGTCCTAGCTGAATATCTCTGTGAGTTTTGGTAAGGGTGCCGTCGCCTACAACATTAAGGGTAAGGATTCAATTGTTGTCATATTATTATTATTTCTTTTCTTTTAGCCGAAATATAGGTGCCGAATCCCAGTAATACTCTATGGCCGAAACTTTGTAGGGTCTTTCGGAATTTGGTAGTTGTCGACTACGATAGAAGATCATTCGGGATTTTGTTAGATCGAAGGTAAGCAAATAAGATCTTAGGCCGAAGGCCATTTTATTATGTTTTAATGTTAGGTTAGATCTAACATGTGCCTATAGGAATCTCGACATCACTGAAGAAGCAAGGATCCAATTCAGGATTTAAGAATCGCAAGGTAAGTGCACATACACATTCGGCCAAGGCTTTATCTAGCAACTTAGATCTATTTCTTACTTATTCAAAAGACGGAACTAACCAAGTCAATTGATCTAGTGTTAGCCGATTTCAAAGAAGAAGCACTACAAAGTTTTCAGGATTTGACTAGCAACCGAATCGGCAAGGTAAGAATTTTTGGTTACGATAATCCTTCGAGATGCGATTAATTGGCCGAATGGCCTTTTGCTAAACATTAAGTGATTGACCGAATATAGGGACTGAGATCTAGAACATTAGATCGGGATTCTTCGGGATTTCAGTGAACTCGATAAGTATATCAGGTGTGTAGCCCTTCCCTAAGTCTTAATAGATTTAAGGCATTAAATTTAATATATATGTTCTAATGATGTGCAAAGTGGGCTAAGGTACCATGTAATGGTACAAAGTACTCAGGTACGTTAAAATTTCTACTACTGTAATTACCATATTATGAATATCTATTATGGCTCATACATGAGCAGTGATAAGAATGTGAATTAAGGCATGATGTTGCATGATATGTATGATATGGGGCATATGGGTTATATGAAAAGGGGAAGTGAATTGGTGGTTTTATACCACACTATCTGAATGTGGTGACTTTGGTCATATTATCTGAATGTGGTGACTCATGTCACAAAATAATTATCTGGTGGCTATGCCACGAATTTTATATGGGCGATGAGCACGTCGACTGCAGCAACTGCCTTCGATGATGTGTAGCGGATGGAGGGTCGACTTAATAGTCCCCACAGTGTGATGGTTGGTACGGGTGATGTGTAGCGGATGGTTAACTAGGTTTGGGTTCGGGTTTGCATCACTACTTTTATCTAATATATATATGTATGCTATGATATGACATGCTTGCATCGTTGAGATTTAGTGTTGGTTACACATTGAGTCTGTTTGACTCACCCCGTTGTGGGATATTTTTCAGGTGACGCTCAATGATGGACCGGGTCGGCAGGAGCTTAGTGGTGGCCATGCTCAGTTTGGGACTTTATTTTATTTTGGACTTATTATATTTTAAGTATTTTGGATTTATTTTGGGTTTCATTTTCGATGTAATAAGGCCATAGTATGAACTGTTTTATGCATGCTTTTTATTTGATTTTACTACAATATGATTAAGGTTAAATCAAGGTTAAATGGTTTTTCTTAAAATAAATATTAAGTGTTTTTGACCACCTTATCACAAATAATTTCCAATTTAAAGGTAAAATTTTTAAATCAATCTCGGCATATCTTTAAATATGAAAACAAGGTTTAATAAATCCCTGATTTCTAAATTAACAAAAGTTTTAAATTGAACATAACACAAGCAAATCCTTCTTCAAAACCACACGAATTTTTTCTAAGCAACAAACAGATTTTTAAATGTTTTCTCGAGGAACATACCAGATCCGGTCAAGACTCGTGGGCCAGGTTTGGGGTGTTTCAGGGCCCAACGGCCCATATCGGCCAAACGAAGCCCATAATGACCTAAGCCCATGAGAACGCTCATGGTGGCCTCCACCGTCTTACGCCCATACCCATGGGCTCGGTCCACCACATGTGCGATCGCGCGCTTGTGTGGCATCATTTGTTGTTACTTCAGCTTTTCGGCATTTGTCGATCTACTATTTGAGTGATGTGTGTGTGAGTACACACCTTCGGGTTTTCAACCGATTAACAATCAGAACAGTGTATACGGATACACACCTTATCACGTAGAGTACTGAATAATCACGAGCATCGTCACCTTCACTAGAGTGATCAAACTGCCATTTGCCCAGTTAAACCAAAGTATTCGAAATAGAGATAATGATGCGAATGGGACTAGGGCCCATTCTCGGCTCAAATAGGCCCACACGCTCGTGTGGCCCATTTAGCCGAAATCTAACCACAGATATGATATTCACATAGACCAGTCCAATATCTACTACACAATCATACAATTTATTCATATGGGCCCACGGGCCTATTGGCCCCACATGGCCCCTTTCGGCCCATCGTGGCCCAAACAGCCTAAACCCACAAGAACACTCATGATGGCCTCACCTATCGCGTCGAAGCTCCCACACGTACGTTCAAACGCTCATGTGGCTACCATCATCGTGTGACTGGCATTTCGGCATTTGTCGTTCTATAGCTAGAATAGTGCGAGTTACACACCTGATAGGAATCTGGAGTTAATCCGCGCTCCGAACACTCTTATGCCCAAATGCCAACAAAGATATGCTTACTCTCCTCATAGATCGCTCTATTTAAAGCCAGCTTCTCACCTACTCTCATGCTAGCTTCCCGATGTGGGATTTCACCTTCAGCAGAGTTTATTCCATCACAACCACCTGTCGTCCCAACTTAGAAAAATAAATATCCCTTTTTGCTTGCAATGGGATTCTAACCCTTGCCCTCTCCTATGCTCCAGAAGCTACATGCCACCACAACACAAGCTCCTTTTGTGACTTAAAACATGTGCAACTAAATATAAGCCTATGGGCTAAAGTCTAAGTTCATTTAAAAGGAAATCAAAATGAATTGCAAACGTCAAGACTTGAACCCATGCTCCCTTGCAACCTTAATGAAACCTTGCCACTAGACCACTCACCTCCTTGTGTCATTTTTTTCCCACAATTTATTCTTAAAGCCTACTTACTTACTCCCAGGGTTTTATTCACCTAAAACCAAAATTTTTCCTAAAGCCCAGGTTTAAACCCGAGACTTCATAGAAGCCCCCTAACCTTCCAAAATCACTCACCTAATAGGTCCAACTTGCATCATTGTCGTTCTCTTGTTCTCAAAAATTTTAAATGTTCCCATGCTCAAGGGCCAACAGGCCCAATTCTACTGGGCCCAAAAATTTGGGGCGTTACAATTGAATTAAGAAAATAGAGTTTGTCAAGGATGAATTGGGTTTGCTATGGTCGCCAATGAAGGCAATGCGGAAGGGTTATTATGGTGGTAGGCAGAATGACTAACTTATAAGTTTTAAGGTAAAAAGGGAATCTATACTGGTAACTGACCACCCAACTATGTGATTAAGGACTAAAAACTATGAGTAGGAGGATGTCTAGGATGGATGACAAATAAAAGAAAGGACAGAGTCCATGGTTGTAATAGCCCGTTTTTAGGTCAAATTGAAATAGTGGTTTCAGGACCACAAATCTGAGGTCAAAATATTTATTTTATTATTTTACTGAAGTTTATAGCATGATAGTATGATGGTGTGAAAATTTCGTAAAGAAATTTTATTATTTGAATGCTTAATTCGGTAAAAAGGACTAAATCGCGTAAAGCATAAAACTTGTGTTCTATTATCTAAAAGTTTCAAATAGCTATAGAACATTAAAGTAAAGGTCCTTAATAGGTAAATAGACCATTTATGGTTAGTGGAGGATGATAGCATGGAAATTGGTGTAATTTTTAATATTTTTAAAGGTTATAAAGTTAAATTAGTAATTAATGTTAATTATAATAAAAAACTCATTTTTATTTCATCTTTCTTCCTTATCTTTCCAAAATTAAGAAGGAAATAATAACAAAATTAGGTTCTCTTTTGGCCAAGCTTTGAAAGCTAGATTGAGGTACGGTTTTAGCTTGGTTTTTAATGATTTTTACGTTTTTTATATCGTTGCTTCGTATTCTAGCTAGCCCGTACCCTAGATTTTGAAATTGATAAAGATTTATCATGTTGCCATTCTTGAATGCTTGAGTAATTGGATGTTGATGATGGATTTTGATTAATTGTTAATAGTTAAACTAGTTTTATAAAGTGATTTTTAACAAAAATGCAAAATATGGATTAAATTGTGAAATTGTAAAATATGGTGGTTAAAAGTGTGAAATAATAAAAGATATGGGCTGCTAGGAGTCCCTATGAAATTCGGCTAGGCATGGGTTGGTACTAAATTGCATGAATTTGCAATTTTATGTTATAAAGACTAAATTGCAAATAATATGAAAGTATAGGGGAAAATGTGTAAATTTGCCAAAATATGAATTATAGACTAAATTGAATAGATTGAATGTTGTATGTATTGAATTTGATAATATATAGATCAAGATAAGCCGAGATCAAGTTTAGATCGGGGAAAGGGGAAGATTGACGAATAGCTGATAGTTTTTATCCGAGCAATACAAGGTAATTTCGTATAATTAGAATCAAACTTTTAAATATTTGTAATTAATTGAAATGTATGTGTATAACTGAGTAGTTAATATGCTTGGATTGTGAATGCCTTATCGATATAGTTTAATTGTTACCGAGCCCCATTTGAACCGTAAGAATTCGTAAGATACGAGTTACATGTCACTAGGGTTACCGTTTTGGTCGAGCTCCTGTATTTTTTGCAAACTCACCATAGCTCGTATGAGCTTACCAATATATCAACTCGTAAGAGCTTCCTGTTCTCATCTCTTATGAGCTTACTGTTCAGCTCGTCAGAGCTTACTGTCCATCAGCTCAGGAGGAGCTTACTGTTTATAGCTCGAAAGAGCGGTAAATGATAAGGAATTAATGGATTAATGATGTATATCACCCGAGTATCCTTTGAAGTTCTAATAAGTTCAACGGGCATAAATTTTTTTTATACGAATGAATACTGCTACTAAATGAATTATTGATTATATGATTGAGAATGAAATGTTGAAAACAAGATATACTGAGTATTGAATTATGCTAATGGATGATTTCATGTATTAATATGACTAACCTATGGATGAATGTTTGTGTTAGGCATTTGGAAATTGTATGGAGTTTACCTTAATTATTTGTATTGATTTGGTATAAATGGTAAGTTTAATTATAAATTATACGTACTTGTTAAGCTATAAAGCTTACTTTGTTTCTTTTCTATGTATTATAGAGATTCGATAGCTCGGTGACTTTGGACAAGCCAGAGTCACACATCACACTATCTAGTTGCAGATCAGTACTTTTGAACTTGTGGAGAATTGTAAGTATGGCATGTATAGGCTAGTTTTAAAGTTGATAAATATGGTTACTTGAGATCATGGTTTTGGTACATTTTGTGTAAGGTTAAGCCATGTGATTTGGCTAAACTTGATAGTATGTTTTGGTATGTTTTGTCAAATGTTGATGGAATGGAAATTATGCAAATGGTGTCTTTTTATTTGAAAGGTATATGAATGAAAGATGTATGATATTAGTTAAGCTTTTGTATGGTAGGAAGAAATGGTATTATATGTATGAATTGTTATGGAGTGGCTGCCAATTAGGTTGTATAATTGTTACCATTATGATTATGTACGCATATGATAATAGGGTGGCAAAATGGCTTTGCAAATAGCCTATTTGTGTCCACAAGGGTAGGGACACTAGCGTGTGTATCAGTCGTGTGTGACAAACGGTTATGTTACACAGCCGTGTGTCCCCTGGTGTTGTAATTGAAGTGAAGTCAATATGCTCCACACGGTCTCACACAAGGGCGTGTGACTGGCCGTGTGGTACAAGTTAGTATACCCCCTAAATGGCACATGAGCGTATGACTTGGTTGTGTTGCATAAGTCAGTATACCCTATAGTTTTGACTCGACCTGGTACACGGTCTTGTGTGGCCATTTCGAAGGGCACGCGAGCTAGACACACAGGCATGTGATTGGCCGTGTGACCCAAGTCCGTATACCCTCCAGTTTTCACATGGCTTGGTACACGGGCGTGTCCTCGATCGTGTCATACAGTCATACAAGTCAGTATGTATGCCCTATTTTCACACGGTCTGAGACACGGGCGTGTGATACTTGAAATGTTGAAATTTTTCTAAGTTTCTAAATTTTCATATGTTATCGGTTTAGTCCCGAACCACTTCTAAAGCATGTTTAAGGCCTCATATGGCCCTTATAAGGGACAATATGATTGTATTGAATGGTTTTTGTATATGAATGCAAAAATGTTTGGGTTATGTATGCTAAATTAAGTGTTTTGATTGGCAATACCTTGTAACCCTACTCCGGCGACGGACACGGGTTAGGGGTGTTACAATGGTTGTAGGGAGGCACTTGAAAAACTGTCAAAACTTGTCAAATGGCTATAGGACCAGCCAGGGGAAGACTGCTTAATGGCCTATCCACTTATACATAAGCTTGAGGAATGAATCAAATATTGCAAACTCAGATCGAGAGAAATTGTCCTGAGACAATGAGGGAATTAAATGTGTTTAGTTTTTCCTTTTACTACCCCGGCAAGTTTGGGGCTAATTTTGCATAGGATAGTAAAGAAAATTACTAAGTTCTATTGAACATACAAAATCTTAGCTTATGTCTGTAGGACTCAATGAGTGGTTGGGGACCTTGAGAGGGGACCAAGCCAGACTGAGGTAGATAAAATAGAGGTTAGTTTGGTATTATGCAAATAGGAAGGGGTACCTTTATAGGTTTCATCTCGGGGTCAATTACTTTGTATCTAAGTAGTTTATTTAGAGTCCAAAATTTTGGGATAGTAATCATTTATTTTCAATTCAAGGGTTTGGTTGTAAGAATATTTATTATTAATTATTAAAGTTAGCCTTTAAAATTGTTAAGTTAAAAATTTGTGTTTAGTCCAGTCAAGTCCATTTGTGGCACCCCATACCTAGTTTTAGCGATTGGGTTGGGTGGTGTTACAAGATGAAAAACATGTAAGCAAATATATTTCTTTCATGGTTAGATAAAAATATGTTACTTCCAATGTTGCAACATGCTTAGAGACAGTTAGAAAAATACAATAATGTGATTATGCAACTAATGTTTAGTTGGAATAGACTTACAGAGACATGCTAAATAAATTGGGAATGGTGTGTGAAGTGAACGAGTCACTAAGGGATCAAGTCACTTTTTTCAAATAAAGAAAATTAAATACTATTAGAAGCAGTGGAAGATAAAAGCATTTTCTTGGTAGATCAATAAGTAAATCTAAGAAGAAGTTTAGAAAGAAATTTTTATTGTTGCCCAAGTCATTGTTAAGAATATGGAATCCAAAAGCAAGCAAGTTGATAAAATTCTTACAATTGGGAGATCTGAAATAGGCCATAGAGGATTGGAGTACACTAGAGAATCATTAACCTTTTCCATTATTCTTGTGAAAGAAAATGTTATAGTTGAACCAACTGATTATCTTTAAAGCAAGAAGGATGATTTGTTACACGTTGTGAATCACCATATGACTAAAGGAAGTCCACTCCTATAGTGTTGTTAGGTGATACGATCATGGCTCAAGATCCAACCAAGGCTACCGAAGAACCTTTGGAGCTTCCAACAGGTTCGATCACTCGCACTCATGCCAAGAGGTTCAAGGATGGATTTACAGCTCTTATAGATCGAGTTTGGGGAGAAACCATTGCTGGACTCTTCGATCAGTCATGGAACTATAATTCGAGCATTCTGTGCAATCTTCTCCAAGCTCAATTTTAGCTCAATTTAGTTTGCTTCAACTTAGATTTTTATTTGATGGAATAAAAGCATTAATTAGAATTAGTTAATTAAATTACTTTCAGCTAATTAAATTAGTTCATAAATATGTCATGATTTATACTTAAATAATTTGAGTTTAATGTGTCAAAAATATGGATAAATTAAATGTGTCTTAAGATTATTAAATCTGTCCATTTTCATACAATTTTAATGTTTGATTTAATTGGTCTTAGTTTAGACAAATTAAATGTGTTCTAAAATTAGTTTTAATGTTGCTTTAATTGATGTCTTGTAGGCTGAAAGGGCTTCTCATCAATGCATGCATGGATGGAAATTAAAGGAGCTGCATGTATCTGGAAATACATGCACTTGCAGCTACTGTTTACTCTCTCCCAAGCAGCATTTCGTGGATCTCAAAGGCCAACGGTGCTCAATTAATTTTAGCAGCTGATTTCTCATGTAATGACCAGCCAAGTCCAGCCGTTCACACCTTGGTCACCATTCCTTGTTGATTGTTCACATTTGGTGGTTGTTCATGCTCCACAATCAGCATTAATTTGTGCTGCACATTCGGCTGCCCAAATGAGATTCAGCCCATGTTTACAACCCTTAGCTGATAAGGAACATGCCAAATTCAACTTATTTACAAGTGCATTCAGCTGACTTTTTGGACATTGCAAAAGCCAGGGCTGTTGGCTTCTCCTATGAATTAATTCATCCAATTTTTAGCTCCATTATGCCAGCACAAGAACCGAACATGACAAGGAGGAATGATGAGCTATTATTTTAGCTTCATGATTGTTCAGGTACATCAAAAGTCAGCTCTCATTAAGCAAGTCTTTGAATGTTTTAGCTGAAGCTTAAAGTAGCATTTAAAGCTTGAATTAATTATCCTTTACTTAGGCTATTAGGCTGGAGCTTTGTAGTCCTATAAATAGCTGATTGCAAACTATTTTGAGGGTTACTTAATTTTGTTATTTTTATGAATATAAACTTAGTGTGTTATTCAACTCTCTTGGTTCGTTCGAGACTCGATTGACTTATCTAGCTCCGTCTAGTGGTGTCAAACCGATTCTTTGTTTTGACATAAGATTAGGGTCGATATTCACTATTAATATAGGTTCATTCTTAAAACTTGTTATACCAAAATTCAATCGAATTATTCCTGAATAGCTTCTTCAAAACCATTAACTTTAAACCCTTTTGTTTCCAGCCTTCAAATTCGATACTACTCAATTTACGATCAAGAAATTAAGCAACTCGTAATCACTCCAAACACAGGTTTGCATCATTTGGTATTAGAGCTAGCCAAATTAAGTAAGTAATTTTGTTCTTGAAGTCTCGGGATTGCATTTTATCAAAAAAATCATTAAAAAAATTTAAAATTAAAAAAAAAAGAGTGAATGATACAAAGTCTAAAAACACAACAAGGGGGACGTGCTTGAGTTAAAAAGAAAGAAAGTTAGCTCGAGTGTATGGAATTTTTCCCAAAAATGAATTTCTGATCTTTTACATCTTTCAGCCACACTTTTCCCAATTTCATTTTGTTTTCTTTTTCTTTTAAGCCCACCTCTAATAACCCGACATCATCCTACCTTCACATCAAAATTTGAAGCCGACACCACCAAGAACGTGCTGTTAAGACAAAGTAGTCTCTTACAAACTTCGGGAGGTAAATATGAGTGGTAAAAGGCAAGAGTGCGTGTTAGAGCAATAGAGTGAAGGTAAAAGCCTGTATTTGAGTGCAAACACGAGTGTGAGTGCATTCTATTTTTTTTCCTTTTTGAGTGAACTTGTGAGGTTTGCGGTGAGGATTTTAAGCTTGTTCTCATGTCAAGGAGCCCAGATCGAAATATGGTGGAAAGAGGTGAAAGACAACCCGTTCGCAATGTGCCAGATCTTAATCTTCAAGCCCTCTTGCGAGAAGTGGAGCATTTATTCGACCGAAAGCTTGAGCCTTTCCAAGAAAGGCTTAACCAAGTCGAGGAGAGAGGCCAACGTGAAAGGACTCCTCAAAGTCCACGGAGAGAGCGAGGCCGCCCAAGACCGCATTAAGACGATCTTACAATTCTAGTGATGTGGAGAGTGATCAAGCGTCGAACCAAAGTGAAAGACGGCGAGACCGTAGAAACCGAGGGCATTGGGAGCGTGATCGAGTTGATGATGACCTCAAGAATATCAAGATGGCCATCCCTCCCTTTAAGGTAAACCTGATCCGGAGGCTTATCTTGAATGGGAAAAGAAAATAGAACTTGTCTTCGAGTGTCACAACTACTCAGAGAGCAAGAAATTCAAGTTAACAGCCATGGAGTTCTCTGATTATGCGGTCATTTGGTGGGACCAATTAATTACAAGCCAGAGACAAAATAGAGAATGACCCATTTCTACATGGGCCGAAATGAAAGTTATAATGCGGAAGAGGTTCATTCCGACATACTACCATTGAGAGCTTTATCAAAAGCTACAACATCTTACACAAGGTAATTGTAGCGTGGACGACTATTTCAAAGACATGGAGATTGCCATGATACGAGCCAACATCGAGGAGGGCCCGGAGGCCACTACGGCAAGATTTTTAGATAGATTGAATAAAGACATCACCAACGTAGTTGAACTTCAACACTACGTTGAAATTGAAGAGATGGTGCATATGGCCATTAAAGTGGAAAACAGCTGAAAAGAAAAGGTGCTGTTCGAGGAGCCTATCCAAACTCCACCCCTACTCCAAAATAGGGCCAAGGAACCGGCAAAAAGGAAGCTTTCAGTCGGGCGCGAGAACCTATAGCAAATCCAAAGGCCAACAAACTGAGTGGAGAAACGAGCAAAAGCACTAATGAAACCGTGTGCAATTCCACTAGAGACATTAAATGTTTCAAGTGTCTCGATAGAGGTCATATAGCAAGTTAGTGCCCAAATCGACTAGCGATGATTGTAAGACCCGATGGCGATATTGAATCTGAAAATGAGGAAGGAAATGAAACCGACTCTCCCATCGAAGAAGATAAGGAAAATGATCTTGAATATGCCATTGATGTTGAGCTATTCGTTGTGAAGTGAAGCTTGAGCATTCAAAGCACCGAAGATGAACAGCAACGCGAGAACATCTTCCACACACGATGCCACATTCAAGGCAAAGTTTGTAGCATGATCATCGACGAGGGTAGCTGCACAAATGTTGCTAGCAGCATGCTAGTAGAGAAGCTCGAGCTGCCGATGACTAAACACCCTCAACCCTACAAGTTACAATGGCTCAAAGACGGAGGCGAATTAAAGGCCACTAAACAAGCTGTTGTTCCTTTTTCCATTGGCAAATACAGTGATAAAGTTGTATATGATGTGGTACCGATGCAAGCGGGTCATCTACTTTTGGAAAGGCCTTGGCAGTTTGACCGATGATCCATTCATGAAGGTTACACGAATCGCTACACCTTCAAGCATCTTGGTAAAAATGTGACATTAGTGCCTTTGACTCCCAAGCAAGTTTATGAGGACCAATTGCAACTGAAAAATTCAGTTAAGCAATTGAGAGCAAAAGAACAAAAAGAAAATTTAGAAAAATAAAAATAAAAATAAAGAGTGGAAAAACAAAAGGAAAATGCGAGGTAAAATCAAGAGAAAAGAATAAAGAGAGTGAGGTAAAAGTGAGAAATGAAAAAGAAGAAAAGGATGAGCAAGGGATTGAAAAATTGAGTGTTTATGCTAAAGAGCGAGAAATTAGAAAGACTTTGTTGCTAAGGCAACCGATGATTGTGCTCATGTATAAGGAAAGCTTTCTTTGTAACACCCCTAACTCGTATCCGTTCCCGGATTCGGTTTACGAGGCATTACCGGTCATATCACAGTCCATACAGAAAACCATTACATTACACAGCTCAAAATTCAATCATATCAAGCTCACAAATTAATCAATTATCGAGTCTTAAAATCATAACATTATAACCAGTAAATTCATGATATTCGAACACTTTCTTTAAAACTATGTATGTTTCCTTTTATAAACTAAGCACATAATTAACCATACCAATCCGTGACACATGATTTTATAATCATAACTTGTAAAACTTCAACTATCATTATAACAAATTTCTATGTACATTTAGCTTTATTGTAATATGCACAAGTCACCATAAAAAAAGAACATAGCTATAATAAATTACAATACAAAACTATCCATATTAGCATTATAGGCTAACCATCATATCAAAATTTATACACACTTAACAATTTCATTTCCTTGCTTATTCGACTATCAAGGTTAAGCACATCAATAGTACAAATTATGCTATTTCCTAAACATAACAAAGTTGATCATTTCACAATCAATTAACTCATAAGCATAAATTATTAACTAATTCAATTATAAACAAATCATAAAACCAATACAACATGTTTATAATATATAATCATGAAACTAAACCATTTCATCCTATTTATTAAGTACAATTGGCGAAGTAAATATATTTGTTACACATATTATGCATTGTACCAAAATGTCAAACAAAACCAACTTGCTTCTTATCAATTTGGCTAACAAAATTAATTCCTGAAATACTTTCCTTGATTGTCAATTAAATACTAAACCTAAATAGCCAAATTCACATTCAATACATAATCCACATTATAAAATCATACATAACTTCACTTTTCCAAAACAAACTTAATCATTATAACCTATACACATTCAGACTTATAATCATTCAACCTATACATATTCGGACATTTAAAAAGTTTCTATCCTTTATATCATTTTATAAAACTTAACTAAGCTTACTTAAATATCAAATCCATACATACTACACATACTCATATACATATATCAACTCATTCACCTCATTATTAACGAAACATAGCAACCATATACCACATATAAATATCCATAACCGAATTTGTAACACCCCAAACCCGGTCCAAACACCACGACCGAATCTGGTATGTTACGAGGAAAACGTGTTTGAAAACTTTGAGGTTGTACTAGTTAGACTGATAAAACTTTGTTTCTTTTCAAAACGAGTTGTTGAATATTGTTACCGTAACATTGATCTTAGAAAAATTTTTGGTTTCAAGTTTGAATCTGATTGTTTGTCATTCAATTATAAAACGGTGTGATACCCGATGGTATAGTTCAAAACATATCGCTTTGTTGGTTTGAAAACGCCGTCTTTCCAAATTTTAATAAAAATTCGCACTAAGTTATTTTCGTTCTGATATTAAAATCCAACGTAAATCATAAACATTATAAAGCACATCTTAAAAAGGCTTTTACAAATCCAAGATAAAACCCAAATAAAAGTAAATAAACTAAGGTACCCAAATGCAATAATCTGAGCAAAGCTTTTATTAGAGCATGGCATGTGCACCCCGAGTCCATCCCGGCCCAAGTCCGCGCTTCACGAGTCACCCGAAATGTCAAAGGAGAGGGTGAGTCGAGTGACTCGATGTGTAAATCCCGCCCCGAATAAACCACATGCTAACACACATCATACAAAGCAACATAATTAATGCAACCCGATCCTAACCATCCATATCACCTTTTCTACCCCGTGTGGTACCAAACCACCGGTGGTGCCAAACCACCGTGACGATAGTCACAATGTGTTACTAAAACACCGTGTCCCAAAGACACATTATCCATCAATGTGGTCCCAAACCACCGTGTCCCAAAGACACAATGTGCTACCAAAAGCACCGTGACCAAAGTCACAAATCCAATGATGGGGCCAACCCATCGTGTGTTACCAAAACACTAGCGAGATTTATCCCATATCTCAAGTGGGGCCAACCCACGGTGGTCAAACCACGGGGGACTAGTCGCAATGAGGTGCCAAACCTCTCGTGTCCCAAAGACACGATGTGCTACCAAAGCACCGCGACCGTAGTCACAAATCTCGGTGATGGGGCCAACCCATCGTGTGTTACCAAAACACCGCGCCAATCCAGTATAATCATCTCATGGGGCCAACCCATCGTGGTGCTGAGCCATCGGGACGAGACGCCGAGGTACCAAACCTCTGGAGGTGCCAAACCTCTGTGACCCAAAGTCACAAAGTTGTGCTACCAAAGCACCGGTGCTCGTCAAGACAATATATCATCGCTCCTCTCTCTCGTATCACCCATACATATCATACTCATGGGATTATGCATCTCATACTAACCATGCATATCATGCCAACATACCAAGCATTACAACTCATAACATGCATAACATAAATCATGATATCATGCTTCATCAATAGTACTCATAATAGAAACGACTTACCTCGAATCGTACACATACCCCGTTTGGGTATTCATTGTCCATTATATCGTTATAATTTTTAACAAAAGCGTGTTTATTAATAATCTTACTAAGTATCGTGGTGTTAGTTTACACACCGGTAATCACGAGTCTAGAAATCCAACGAGAACGATCTAAGCCCCTCGATTTCAAGATCCTACAATCGGCCAACATTAGGGGTTAGGCCTCTATGACATTCGCCATCAAGAATTGACCCAAGGGGTTGATATCGAACCCTTACCTTTTAGATGATTTGGTTTCCTACCAAATCCGAATCACCCAATGAATCCTCTTATCAAACGGCTACACCATAAAAGATGAACAGTTTAATCTTTTGTTACCTTGCCTTAATCGAATCTAAAAAAAGATTGAAATAATACAATACCATGCACTTACCCCTCCTTACCAACCGATTACCAAAAGAATGACGATTCCCTTGCTTGCTTTCACACTCCAAAGACCCTATAACAACGAGAGATTAGAACCCTTCCAACATGACCATATTCGCCCTTTAATCAACCAACGATCAAGAATGAACAAGAGAAGAAATGGCCATTCGGCCAAAAGCTTACCACCACCAACGATTGGAACAAGGACCCCAACCTCAACCGATATTCGCCACTACAACTTCTAGAGAAGGGGGATATTCGGCCAAAAAGAAAACTAACAGAGGAGAATAGATTCGGCCAGCACCTCGAATAAAAAGAAAAAGAATTTGCTTTTAGATGTTTAATACCTGAGATCGGTTCAGAATGAGAGAGGAGAGAAAGCAAATATGAGATGAGAGTAGAGTGCAAATGGAATTTCTGCAAGATGGTTTAAGAAAAGAGAAGAAATCGGCAACAATAGAAGAGAGGTTCTGGCTTAAATTTTTGGGAAGAAAAGAAATGATGGAAATGTTTTGAGAAATGACTTTCGGTTTGCAAAAGAAAATGAGAGAAAACTCTCTTGAAATTTTCGGCTAGCTAAACAAAAGGAAGGATTTTTCTTTGACACCAAAAGATCAGAATATGCACCAAAATTCAAAATGAATTTCTACACACCCCACTCTCCCACTTACCAAACCGTCCACACCCCCATGAACTCTCCAACATTCGGCCACTACCTCCAATCACTCACAACCACTCATTCAAAAGAGTTGAATTAGTCAACCTCCTAAACTCACTCCCCACCTAACATTTGAATATGAAAACTTGGTCCAAGCTAGAGTTTCACTAGCCTTCTACCTCTTCTCCATGCCGTCCCAAAAAGAAGCCAAAAGGGGATTTTACAAATTCGAACACTAGACCTCCACCTCATGGAATTGACGCCACACCATGCTCCCAAGTGACGCATGCTTTGCCACTCCACCAGCTCCTCTTTTGTGCTCAGAAACACAACATAAACTACACATCCTCGCTCCATCACTCCCGGCTTAACACCCAAAACCAAAATTTTTTCCATACACTCAGGCACACACCTAGGCTACAATTAAGCCCCTAAAACACCGAAATAGCAACACAGCACACAAAACCCATGCAATATCATGCAACACAAAATAGCCCCTAACCCGGGATATTACAGTTCTACCCCCCTTAAAAATAATTTCGGCCTCGAAATTACCTGATCAAAAGAGTTGCGGGTATTGCTGTCTCATCGCATCCTCGGGTTCCCACGTGGCTTCTTCCACGCCATGGTTCCGCCAAAGAACCTTAACCAAAGGCACGGACTTTCTACGCAGAACCTTCACATCCCGATCAAGAATCTGCACAGGTTCCTCTTCCATAGTCAAATCCTGATTTACCTCGATCTCTTCCACTGCTACTACATGTGATGGATCTGAACGATACCTCCGAAGCATCGAAACGTGAAAAACGTCGTGAATCTGACTAAGCTCTGCTGGCAACTCAAGCCGATACGCCATCGTCCAACTCGCCTCAATACCTTATACGGCCCAATGAACCTCGGACTTAGCTTGCCTTTTTCGCCAAAACCTCAAGACCTTCTTCCAAGGCGAGACCTTTAAGAAAACCCGATCTCCCACAAATAACTCTATATCTCTTCACTTAAGATCGGCATAAGACTTTTGCCGGTCCAAGCTTCCTTTAAACGAGCACGGATCAACCTAACCTTGTCTTCTCGTCTCAAGAACCAACTCGGGTCCCAACAACCGACGTTCACCTAACTCGTCCAACAAGTAGGTGAGCGACACTTCCTACCATACCGCGCCTCATATGGTGCCATTTTGATGCTTGCTTGGTAATCGTTGTTATAGGCGAATTCGCTAACGGCGTAAACTCTTCCCAATCGCCTCAAGTCCGAAACACAACCTCTCAAGATGTCTTCCAAGATCTGAATGACCCTTTCTCGATTGCCCGTCGATCGGGGTGAAAAGCGTCTTTGAAATCCAACCGAGTACCAGAGCTTGATGCAACGCTCTCGTAACTCGACGTAAACTCGGGATCCCTATCTCGAGATTATCGAAATCGAACACCGTGTAGCCTCACTATCTCTCGACACATAAATCTTCGCCAATCTCTGAGTGAATAGTCCACTCTCACCGAAATGAAATGGGCCGACTTAGTCAAACGGTCCACAATAACCCAAAATCGAATCTTTCTTGCTTGGCGTAAGCGGTAAAACCACCGACGAAATCCATAGTTATCCTTTCCCATTTCCATCGAGGAATTTTCACAGTCAAGCAAACGTCGACGGAATCGATGTTCCGCTTTGACTGGCGACAAGTCGACACTTCCCAACAAACTCTGTCTACTTCTTTCTTCAAGCCGTGCCACCAAAATCTCTTTTAAGATCCCTATACATTTTACTACCCTGGGATGCATAGCATAAGGATCGCTATGTGCGTCTGAAGGATCCTCTGCCTCGGCTCAACATCTTTAGGCATACAAGCCTTCCTTGAAAACACGTAACCTCATCCCTAGACAAGTCAGAACCCTCCAAACCACCATTCTCAAGCACTTGTACCTTCTTCGCGCACTCGTAACCTCATTCTCCAATCTGCTTTCTCTTTGATCTGCTCAACCCAAGTAGGCTTAACTCGCAGCTCTGCGCGAATACTCCGTCGCCATACAAACTCAAATGGGCAAACAAAGCTCTTAAGTCCGAAACAACCTTACGGCTCAACGCGTCGCCACCACGTTAGTTTTGCCCAATGATACTCGATCGAACAATCGTAGTCCTTGAGCAACTCAACCCATCTACGCCGCAAATTCGATCCTTCGAGTCAATAGATACTTCACTCTTATGATCCGTGTAGACGATTGACTTCTCACAGCATACAAGTAGTGCCTCCAGATTTTTAGAGCGAAGACCACGGTGCCACTCTAAATCGTCGTCGTCGGATAGTTGACCTCGTGTGGCCTCAACGCCGCCGAGAAGCGTAAGCCACAACCTTACCCTCCCCGCATCAAAGACACAACCCAAACCCGTATGTGATGCATCGCAAAGACACTGCGTGAATTCCTTACCACCTCTCGGTTGAATTAACACAGAGCCTCACAAGATCTTTTCAACTTATCAAAACTCTCCTGCTGTTTCTCAGTCCAAACAAACGGAACTCCCTTCCTTAACAGCTTAGTCATCGGTGCTGCAATTAACGAAACCCTCAACAAACCTTTCTGTAGTATCCTCGCCCAACCCAGAAAACTCCGAATCTCAAGAATCGACTTAGGAGGCTTCCAATCCAAAACCGCCTCAACCTTCCGAGGATCTACTCTAATCCCTCACCGATACTACATGACCCAAAAAACGTCACTTCACTAAGCCGAACTTCGCACTTCATCAACTTAGCATAGAGTTGCTTTTCCTCAAAATCTGCAATACCACTCTTAAGTGTGCATCATGCTCTTCTTCCGACCTTGAGTAAACCAAGATGTCGTCCAATAAAAACCACGACGAAACGGTCCAGATCTCGCTGAAACACCCTATTCATCATATCCATAAAGTCTGCGAGCGTTAGTCAACCCGAACGGCATTACCGAGAATTCGTAGTGCCCGCATCGAGTCCAAACGCCGTTTATGGATATTCGCTTCCTTAACTTTCACCGATGGTACCCGGACCTCAAATCGATCTTGAAAACACCGATGCACCTTTCACCGATCAAACAAGTCATCTATCCGTGGTAACGGATACTTGTTTTTAATCGTCGACTTATTCGGTTGGCGATAGTCGATACACATCCGCATCGAACCGCCCTTCTTCTGGACGAAATAATACCGGCGCGCCCCACGGTGAAACACTTGGCCTAATGAAGCCTCGATCCAACAGCCTCCCGAATCGAGCCTTAAGCTCCACCAATTCCTTTGGTGCCATCCTATATGGAGCAATAGACACCGCGCAATCCTCGGTAGCAGATCTATCCCAAACTCTACCTCACGATCGGGTGGCAAACCCTAAGCTCCTCCGGAAACACATCCACAAATTCCTTAACGCATGCGAACCTTCTCAACAAAGCACTTTTTAGCCTCCAAGGCATACACATGAACCACATACGCTTCGCAGCCCTTCCTGACCATCTTTACAGCTTTTAATGCCGATACCACATTGGATAAGTAATCTCTCCTATTACCTATCATAATCACTTCATCTCCCTTATCCGTCGATAGCACTATGCGCTTAGCCACAAGCAATCCACCTTAGCCTCGGTACTTAACCAACCAGTCCATCCCGAGAATCGGTCGAACTCCCCAAACGCGGCGGCTTCCATCGGATCAAGAAGAAAAAATGACCCCAGAGTTCTAGGGGTACATCCTTATACAACTTATCTACCACTACAGAGTGACCTAGAGGGCTAAGTACAGTCATTTGTCTAGAAGCAGTTTCTGAGTCTAAGTCCATGGTCTCAACTATACTACTAGCAACATACGAATGCGTGGAACCCAAGTCAATTAAAGCGGATAGGGAGAACCAAAAATCAAAACGCGTCTGGTGATTACGTCCGGTCATGTCGCCCTCTCGCGCGCGCCTAGTGCATACACTGCACCAGTCGTCGTGCCTCGTAACTACCGCACCTCTCGCCTGCTCCACGACCTCGACCAAATCCATTACCACCTCGCGCCATTACCACGCCCCTCTGCGGTGGCGGTCCATTCCTCGAATCCGACACGGCCCCGACTCTCGGGATCGAATCCTCGCCATCCTACGCGGGACGGTCCCTAATGCGATGATCCGTAGAACCACACTCGAAGCAACCTTTTCCACAAGTCCAACAACCACCCCAATGAGATTTCCACACCGCGATTACATCTGCGGCGGTCCCCGCGCTGCAAAGAAACAAACCTAGCAGATCGATTCTCGCCCACTCGGTCTAGCCTAGCCTCTTCTACTACGGATTGCGGACGATCCGAAGACCCAAAGCTCCTCTTAAGCCTACTCCTGTCCATGCTTTGTCTTATCGACTCCTTAACACCTTCTGGCTACCTTAGCCTTCTCGACTAAGACAAAGAAACTCGCGCTCTGCTGTGTGGAGCAATCAGCGACCCTCAACTCGTCCTCGCATGACCATCCTCGAAACGAACACACCTCTCATGCTCGGTGGCTACAATGCCCCGGCATACCTACTCGGCCGTGAACTCACCGCCTGATCAAGAACCGATTTACTCCCCGAACAAGCCTCGTAAATGCCTTTCACGGGAGTCGATGTAACTAGCCCCGATGTATTTCTTTTGATATGCAAACTGAAATAATCCCATGTCGATCCTCACCGCCACATCGTCCCGAACGGTGAGCCACCACCGATATGACTCATCCCGAAGAAGCGTCACGATGCCCTTAAGCTTCTCCTCGGCGAAAGGTCCGATCATCCATGATCCGCTCGGTTGCCTCCACCAATATTCAAGCGGTGCTAGGAGCAACACCCGATACACCTCAGAAAAATTCGGCCCCATTAGCCCGGAGTCTCTCAGGAACAGATTTCCTAACTCCCGCACCACCACTTACACCAGCTACCCTTTCCAACACCCGCAAAGATCGCTCGTGACATCGCATCGTCTCGGTCGATCTCGAACTCACCACCTCCAGCTGGTGGCGGAACCGGCATCTCATTTTCTGACCCTTGACCAGATCCTACGGGTTCAGAAACCGTCATTCTACCCCTACCTCTACCACGGGTATTACGACCACGTCCGCCTCGAGTGCTCATGTCTAATCTTCCTACGTATCTGATTAAAAAGATTTTTATGCATTAGTATTGTTCCACTTTCTTAACCGCAAAGAAATTTTATGGATAGAGTTTAATCAGGGGTTCTTTCGAGCAACCAAGGTTTCAGTCTTCTATCCTATTCACCCAAAAGAGATTATACATTCATTCCTTAATCCTTTCCATACCTATTCACTCTTCGGACATTGCTGCCCATTCTAGCCCAAGGGTATTTTCGTCATTTTCCTACAGGTATTTTAAGTAATAAAAGATATTTTAAACTTTAAGTAAACCGGTCAATTTGAAATTCCAAAAATTTAAGAGTGTTCTTTGAAAATTTTGTAAAATACTTCGCTTTGGAAACCAGGGTATTTTAGTAATTTTTCACAAACCGAGGCGTTTTGTAAATTTCCAAAATCAAAATTTTTGATTGATATTTTGTAAAACAGAATGTTTGAATTTCGTAACATCATTGAAATTTTGGGCAAAAATCATTGAGTTGCTATTTTATAAACCGAGGGCATTTTAGTAAATTTACCCTAAGGGTGTTTTTGTAATTTTCCATAAATCGGGTTTTTCAGAAAATTGTTGAAAATGTGACATTTTCGGTTTTGAAAGAGTTTATTATAAAAGTGTGAAAACATTAGGGTTGTTGTTGTATTTTCAAAAACATGGCTAATTCCTTTTTAGGGTTTTAGTCGTTAGGTTAAGTCTATGACCGAGCCTTCTTGGTCGTGGTGAACTCGAGCTACGCACTGTGTGGGATACTGCGAAGAGGAGGTGAGTCACGAGGATCGCTTAAATACCAAGCTCTTCCGGATCCTCTCCTAGACATGCGTACAGGAGTTACCACACCCTAGCCCCGTGGCTGAGTCATAGATTGGTTTAGTGCTTTAAGTCTTATGCCTTAGTTCGAGTGTTTGAGTGATCTAATCCTAGGGTTCAAGTCCTATAGATCTAACTACGTTCCATATCACCTACCCTTCTACAAATAGAAATTCACAGAAGAATTAGAACTACTTACCTGGGCGAACTGGTGCCGGAGACTCGGTGCCATGCCTTGTAAACCATGTATCCAATCCCAAAACACTTAAAACGAACTTTTGAAAACAATTTGGGCCTCAAGCCCACAGCCGAGCTTTTGAACTTAGCTCTGATACCACAATTGTAACACCCCAAACCCGGTCCAAACACCACGACCGAATCTGGTATGTTACGAGGGAAAACGTATTTGAAAACTTTGAGGTTGTACTAGTTAGACCTGATAAAACTTTGTTTCTTTTCGAAAACGAGTTGTTGAATATTGTTACCAGAACATTCAGTCTTAGAAAAATTTTTGGTTTCAAGTTTGAATCCGATTGTTTGTCATTCAATTATAAAAACGGTGTGATACCCGATGGTATAGTTCAAAAACATATCGCTTTGTTGGTTTGAAAACGTCGTCTTTCCAAATTTTAATAAAAATTCGCACCAAGTTATTTTCGTTACAGCATATTAAAATCCAACGTAAATCATAAACATTATAAAGCACATCTTAAAAAGGCTTTTACAAATCCAAGATAAAACCCAAATAAAAGTAAATAAACTAAGGTACCCAAATGCAATAATCTGAGCAAAGCTTTTATTAGAGCATGGCATGTGCACCCCGAGTCCATCCCGGCTCCAAGTCCGCGTCTACGAGTCACCTGAAATGTCAAAGGAGAGGGTGAGTCGAGTGACTCAGTGTGTAAATCCCGCCTAATATAAACCACATGCTAACACACATCATACAAAGCAACATAATTAATGCAACCCGATCCTAACCATCCATATCACCTTTTCTACCCCGTGTGGTACCAAACCACTGGTGGTGCCAAACCACTGGTGACGTATAGTCACAATGTGTTACCAAAACACTGGTGTCCCAAAGACACATTATCCATCAATGTGGTCCCAAACCACTGGTGTCCCAAAGACACAATGTGCTACCAAAGCACCGTGACCAAAGTCACAAATCCAATGATGGGGCCAACCCATCGTGTGTTACCAAAACACTAGCAGCATTTATCCCATATCTCAAGTGGGGCCAACCCACGGTGGTCAAACCACGGGGACTAGTCGCAATGAGGTGCCAAACCTCCGGTGTCCCAAAGACACGATGTGCTACCAAAGCAGCGGTGACCGTAGTCACAAATCGTGATGGGGCCAACCCATCGTGTGTTACCAAAACACCGGCGCCAATCCCAGATAATCATCTCAGGGGCCAACCCTTCGTGGTACTGAGCCATCGGGACGAGACGCTGAGGTACCAAACCTCTGGAGGTGCCAAACCTCTGGTGACCCAAAGTCACAAAGTTGTGCTACCAAAGACCGTGCTCGTCAAGACAATATATATCACTCCCTCCTCTCGTATCACCCATACATATCATACTCATGGGATTATGCATCTCATACTAACCATGCATATCATGCCAACATACCAAGCATTACAACTCATAACATGCATAACATAAATCATGATATCATGCTTCATCAATAGTACTCCTAATAGAACAGACTTACCCGAATCGTACACATACCCCGTTTGGGTATTCATTGTCCATTATACTGTTATAATTTTTAACAGGCAAGCAGGTTTATTAATAATCTTACTAAGTATCAGGGTGTTAGTTTACACACCTGGTAATCACGAGTCTAGAAATCCAACGAGAACGATCTAAGCCCCTCGATTTCAAGATCCTACAATCGGCCAACATTAGGGGTTAGGCCTCTATGACATTCGGCCATCAGCAATTGACCCAAGGGGTTGATATCGAACCCTTACCTTTTTAGATGATTTGGTTTCCTACCAAATCCGAATCACCCAATGAATCCCCTTATCAAACGGCTACACCATAAAAGATGAACAGTTAATCTTTTGTTACCTTGCCTTAATCGAATCTAAAAAAAAGATTGAAATAATACAATACCATGCACTTACCCCTCCTTACCAACCGATTACCAAAAGAATGACGATTCCCTTGCTTGCTTTCTTTCACTCCAAAGACCCTATAACAACGAGATTAGAACCCTTCCAACATGACCATATTCGGCCCTTAATCAACCAACGATCAAGAACAGAACAAGAGAAGAAATGGCCATTCGGCCAAAAGCTTACCACCACCAACGATTGGAACAAGGACCCCAACCCTCAACTGATATTCGGCCACTACAACTTCTAGGAGAAGGGGGATATTCGGCCAAAAAGAAAACTAACAGAGGAGAATAGATTCGGCCAGCACCTCGAATAAAAAGAAAAAGAATTTGCTTTTAGATGTTTAATACCTGAGATCGGTTCAGAATGAGAGAGGAGAGAAAGCAAATATGAGATGAGAGTAGAGTGCAAATGGAATTTCGGCAAGATGGTTTAAGAAAAAGAGAAGAAATCGGCAACAATAGAAGAGAGGTTCGGCTTAAATTTTTGGGAAGAAAAGAAATGATGGAAATGTTTTGAGAAATGACTTTCGGTTTGCAAAAGAAAATGAGAGAAAACTCTCTTGAAATTTTCATTAGCTAAACAAAAGGAAGGATTTTTCTTTGACACCAAAAGACCGAATATGCACCAAAATTCAAAAATGAATTTCGGCACACCCCACTCTCCCACTTACCAAACCGTCCACACCCCCCATGAACTCTCCAACATTCGGCCACTACCTCCAATCACTCACAACCACTCATTCAAAAGAGTTGAATTAGTCAACCTCCTAAACTCACTCCCCACCTAACATTTGAATATGAAGACTTGGTCCAAGCTAGAGTTTCACTAGCCTTCTACCTCTTCTCCATGCCGTCCCAAAAAGAAGCCAAAAAGGGGATTTTACAGCTCGAACACTAGACCTCCACCTCATGGAATTGACGCCACACCATGCTCCCAAGTGACGCATGCTTTGCCACTCCACCAGCTCCTCTTTTGTGCTCAGAAACACAACATAAACTACACATCCCTCAGCTCCATCAGCTCCCCTGGCTTAACACCCAAAACCAAAATTTTTTCCATACACTCAGGCACACACCTAGGCTACAATTAAGCCCCTAAAACACCGAAATAGCAACACAGCACACAAAACCCATGCAATATCATGCAACACAAAATAGCCCCTAACCCGGGATATTACAGAATTGCTAAATCAAAACACCTTAAACACTTGATCAAGCACTCATAATATTGAGCCAAATCCTAAAGATCAAATACAAGCCATAAAACTAAATACCATGCATAAACACACCATAAAATATACTTCTATAATAAGCTAATGCCATGACTGAATACACATAAATCTTAATATTAAGATTAAGTCATTTTCGCATGGCTATATATATATACATACCCAAAAATCAAACTTAAACATTCCATCTATGCTATACATGCCATAAGCCCAAATTCAACTTAGTAAAATACCGAAAAACTGTCGATAGTGTGATAGGCATTGCTGACGATCCCCGAGCTCGTAACATGACTCCAAAATCTATAAAACAGAAGTAAACAAAAACACACACAGAGTAAGCGATTTGAGCTTAGTAAGTCTTAAGCAAAAACTTATATAACAACAATTACACATTAACATTTTATTTACAAACCGAATATGCACATTATCATTTATAAGTTGTCATTTACTACCAGATCACATTACAACCTCTCATACATATACCATAAGGCCGAACATAATCAATCATATACACATATATTTGTTCACTTTTATTATCAGAAAACATAAGTAAACTGAAACACTTGTATGTTCAAAAATGTTAACCCGAAGTCTATATTCACATAACTTAATATCATTTCAAGTAATCAACTTACCTTGTTTCATATAAACAATTAATTAACACATACCTGAGCCTTTTAATTCGATTTCCCATTCGATCTTTGTTTCACCATGCCCGTTGAACAGTTCAAAATTAAAAAGGATACGCCGTAACACCCCTTACCCGAGACCTTCGCCGGAATCGAGTATGTGGCATTACTAGACTTGACTAGAAGTTCAGGACATAAAAATTTAAAGCTGTCAAACTGCGTCATGCTGACTAAATTGACCATAACTCGAGTTACAAAACTCGAAATTCAGATCCGTAAGTTTTCCTGGAAACTAGACTCATATAAGAATTTACCATAATTTTTCCAGAATTTTCATGTGGCCAATTAGTACAGTTTATTCGTCAAAGTTACCCCTGTTTCACTGCTTGACAATTCTGACCTATCATTACAAATATACAGTTATCTCATTGTACAAATTTTCGATAATGTTCTTGTTTATACCAATCAAAAATAAACTCATTAAGGATTCTAAACATATAAACCATGCTTCATAATTATTTTTGTAAAATTTATAACAATTTTTCCAAATCAGAGCAGCGACTCACGAATTCATTTAGAGCAAGTCTCATTAAAACTTAAATATCTCATAATAGAAAAATCCTTTTCCTACTCTGTTTCTTTCATGTAAAAATAGACACAATAAGGTTTAATTTCATGTCTAATTCACTTTCTAATTCAATATACCCTATTTTTGGTGATTTTTCAAAATCACATCACTGCTGCTACTACATGCTGTTTCGCTGCAATTTATGGAAAAACTAGCTTCTAACCGAACATACCCACATCCCTAATTCAAGGATTCCTTTCATATACATACATTTCCTTATCAAAAACGATTGAACTTCGATTAAAAAGGCATAAACATCGCCAACATAACCCGACATTCGTATCAAAAACACAAAAGCATACATAACTAAAAATTTAGCCATATTTGCATGGCTGTTATATACATGAACCTTAAGTTTTTCTCAAAACAAAGACAAAGTCTTTCCTATACATGCCTTCATTCTAAAACCAAAATGAAAGAGTACCAAAATATAGATTGATAGTGTGGGCGACTTTCCGAACGATCCCGACGATCTTGTAGCTTGTACTCAATATATAAAACAGGGGAAACATTTTACGCAATTAAGCTTACTAGCTTAGTAAGTCCTAAGTTCATGATAATATAACATTTAAAATATTCAACTTATGACATTGCACATATACATAAAAAAAATATGTAAATTTTCACAAGGCCGATTACTATTAGTTCATCAACCCAAATAATTGCACTTCATTTCATAAACTCAGTATTACTTGAAATCACAATTAAATATATTCCAAGAATCACATACTCCAAATCATGTAATTAGAGCATTCATATCCATCATAAACTCAAATATACATAACATAGTTCTCATAGTATTAACTTGACTCAATTAATATTACGCATAACATACCTTACATAATTACCTGAGCCGTTAACTAAATACCATAATTAAGGTTTACCTTGAAGAATATTTGATTCTCTTTTGTAAACTATGTCACCAGCATTAAGCTCGCTAGGCGTAAAAAAAGCTCGATAAGAATCACCAGCACAAGGCCCGCTAGGCATAAAAGCCCGATAAGAAACACCGCACAAGGCCCCGCTAGGCATAAAAGCCTGAAAAAGTAACACCGCACAAGGCACGCTAGGCGTAAAGCCCGATAAATAACACCGGCACCCGATTATGTCACCGGCACGAGGCCTGCTAGGCTCGAAGCCCGAATGTCAGAATAGTTTTACATGCTTTTCACATTTCACTATCACATATTGAACCATATGCATTTATTCACATTGCATTAAAAATATTTGAAATCAATCCAATCCATCATCATCACATTCGCCAACTCATGGTTTTACACCAAACTTATACAAATTTTATCATTCATTAGATTCAGTAAATAACCTTTAAACATAAGGTAGCTCAAGAACTTACTTATTCACCTTGCATTAGCCAAAATAAATTCACTTCAATACTATACATTCACATTCGGCTATATCATGAATTTATACTCTAAATTTCCACAATTCATCATTCACTAAGTTCATAATTAATTTATTGACATATTTTAGCTAAAGGACTTACCTCGGTTGTCGATAGTCCGTGCGAATCGGCTATTCGAGAACCTTCGTCTTTCCCCGGTCTAATTCCGTTTTTCTTTGCTCTTGATCTAAAACACATTAGAATTTAGCTCATTTAATCTCATTTCATCTCAAATTAGTTCCAAAACACACAAATGGGTAATTTACCATTTTGCCCCTAATGTTTTCCATTTTTACAAATTGGTCCAATTTACACAAAACTCAAAATATGCAAAATTTCCTAACACTATGGCTAGGCCGAATCTTCCCCATAGCCATGGGTGTCCATGCATTTCATCTATTGGACATTTTAATCCTTCACAAATTTATTCTTTTCAATTTAGCCCTATATACTCAAAATCATCAAAAACTCCAATACAAAACTTGTAAATCCTTAACATACCTTTAATCTAAAACCATTAAACATCAAAACTATCTAAACATGTTAATGGTCGAATCTTATGTACATGGTATTTTCAAAAATTTAGACATGGGTCGGGTAATATACGAAGCAACGATCTCAAAAACGTAAAAATTATCAAAAACTAAACAAAATACATACCCCAAATTAAGCTCCCAATTGCCGAAATTTCGAGCTCCAAAAATGGGGTTTTCTTTTCTCACATTCGGCCATGAGAGAATGTAGATGATAATGGCTTTGTTTTATGTTTTGTTTAATATATACACTAGCATTATTTTTTTATTATTATTAATAAACTAACATAACCTTATAAATAAAATTAAACTAACATATATATTAGGCTAGCTTGGCCCATTGCCGTCCATCACCATGGTTTATGGGCTAATTGTCCTTTTAGGACACCCACTTAAAAAGCCACAAGCAAATTAGTACATTTCACTTTAGTATGCAACTTTTACGCTTTTCGCGATTTAATCCTTTTTATCAAATTGAGCACTTAAACGACTAAATTTTTCTACGAAACTTTCACACTCACTAAATCACATATAATAAACACGAAATATAATATTAAAATATTTCTCAGGCTCAGATTCGTGGTCCCGAAACCACCGTTCCAATTTGGGTCAAAATTGGTCTGTTACATACGCAGATAGCCGAAAGCTCGTACAATGCCAACGTCCCAGACGTGGTCTTACATGTAATCACATATCGATGCCACTGTCCCAGACAGGGTCTTACACGAACCAAATACGATGCCAATGTCCCAGACATGGTCTTATACGTAAACACAAGTCGATACCAACGTCCCAGACGTGGTCTTACACGATAACACATATCGAAAATCCTATGCCATGACATATGTATCCTATCTATTCCTAGGGTTCATACGAGACTTTCAGACATTAAATCTCGATCAAAACGAGCTTGAAACATAGTTCCCTATCTCAAATCACATTTGGCCAAACACATATATAATCAAATAATTCATTTCATCACATAACATTTATATATTCTCAAGTTTAACAAGATTTAAATGCTTATATACTTACCTCGGATATCAACGGACGAAATCGATTACTCAACTACTTCTGACTTTCACCGATCTAATTTTGTTTTCTTCCATTCTTGATCTAAATAAATTCAATTTTAACTAATTTAACCACATATTCATTCAATTTAATCCAAAAACACATAAATGGGAAAATTACCATTTTGCCCTGATATTTTACACTTTTTATAATTTAGTCCCTATTGCATAAAACACAAAATACACAAAATTTGCATATACTATGCTTAGGCCGAATATTCACTACCTCCATACAAGTCCATATAGTTTATTTTTTTTCATATTTTAGTCACAATTTAGTCCAAATTACTCAAAATTATCAAAAATCCAAAGACAAAACATGTTAATACAAAACATATCTTCCATTTCTATCATCAAACAACAAAAATCACAAATTATCATCAATGGCATAACACAAAATCATCATCAATTTCAAAAATTCAAGCATGGATCTTGTACATTTCGAAGCAACGATTACAAAAACGTAGAAATTATAAAAAATCGAGCTAGATACATATCTTAATCGAACTCAACAATGGTCGAATACCTAGCTCTTGTTTCTTTCTTCTTCTTTTCTTTGTTTCGAACAAAAATGGAAGATAATGGCTTCATTTTATGTTATGTTTATTATATATATATATTATAACATTATATTATATTAATATAAATTTTACTTATAAAATTTAACATATAAAAACATATAATATAAGCATGTTGCCGCCCACTACTTAATAAAATGGCCTAATTACAGCATAAATCCTCCATATTATAAAGACAACAACAATTAGGCACTTTCACAACTAACCATCAAATTTTCATTTTACGCGATTAAGTCCTTTTATCAAATTAAGCGCACAAACAATAAAATTAATTCACGAAACTTTCACACATGTAAATTCACACATAATTAACACAGAAAATAATATTAAAATATTTTTCAGACTCGGATTTGTGGTCTCAAAACCACCGTTCCAATTAGGGTAAAAATTGAGCTGTTACATTTTTAACACTAATGATTTAGATGTTACCCTTCCATCTTCGATTGTGTCTTTGTTGTAGGATTTCGAAGATGTGTTTCCGAAAGACAATCCCAATGGCCTACCGCCCATTCGAGGCATCGATCACCAAATTGACTTCATTCCCAGAGCTACGATTCCAAATCGCCAGCATATCGTAGCAACCCCGAAGAAACTAAAGAATTGCAATGACAAGTAGCCGAATTGATGGGAAAGCCTAAGTACTTGCGCTGTACCTATGCTTTTGGTGCCCAAGAAGGACGAAACTTGGTGCATGTGCGTGGATTGCCGAGCAGTTAATAAAATTACCATCAAATATAGGCATCCCATCCCGCGCCTTGATGACATGCTAGACGAATTAAACGGGGCTCAACTCTTTTCCAAAATCGATCTTAAGAGTGGATATCATCAAATCTGAATACGAGAAGGAGACGAGTGGAAAATGGCTTTTAAAACGAAGCATGGTTTGCATGAGTGGCAGGTTATGCTATTCGGTCTAACTAATGCACCTAGCACGTTTATGCATTTAATGAACTATGTATTGTGTGCTTTTATCGGTAAATTTTGTGTTGTGTATTTTGATGACATTCTTATTTATAGCAAGTCGTTAGAAGATCATTTGTCTCATTTGTGAATTGTGTTGGAAGTATTACATAAGGAAACGTTGTACGCCAATCTTAAGAAATGTACTTTCTTTTCTAATCAAGTTGTTTTCTTAGGATTTGTTGTCAACTCAAAAGGACTCGAAGTTGACCAAGAGAAAGTTAAGGCAATTCGAGAACGGCCAAGACCAACGAGCATTAGCCAAGTTCGAAGCTTCCATGGCTTGGCAAGTTTCTATTGGCGCTTCGTTCCTAATTTCAGCACCATCACTGCTCCATTAATCGGTATTATCAAGGAAAACTCTACTTACTTTTGGAGTGATGAACAAGAGTGTTATTTTAATTCTATTAAATATTGCTTAACTAATGTCCCTTTACTTATTTTGCCTGATTTCAAAAAAAACCTTAGAAATCAAGTGTGATGCCTCTGGCCTAGGCATAGGAGCTGTGTTAATGCAAGATGGACGGCCGATAGCGTACTTTAGTGAAAAGTTAAATGGCACGACACTTAACTATCCTACCTACGACAAGGAGATGTACGCATTGATTCAGGCATTAGAGACATGGCAGCATTATCTATGGCCTAAAGAATTTTTCATTCACACAGACCATGAAGCGTTGAAGCATCTCAAGGGCCAACACAAGTTAAACAAACGACATGCCAAGTGGATGGAGTTCTTAGAATCCTTTTCGTACGTCATTAAGTATAAGAAAGGTAAAGAAAATGTCGCAGCAGATGCGTTGTCGAGGAGGTATGCCCTTCTTAATTCCTTGGATTCAAAATTGCTTGGTTTTTCATATTTGAAAGAATTATATGTAAATGATCCTAATTTTGCTGAATTATATAAAGCTTGTGAACTTGGAACTTATAAGAAATTTTATTGAAATTATGACTATCTTTTCCGTGAAGGCAAACTCTATGTCTATCAAGGCTCTGTTAGGAATGTATTGGTGAATGAGGCACATAGCGGAGGACTCATAGGCCATTTCGGAGTTACAAAGACGTTGGCTACATTGTGCAAACACTTCCATTGGCCGAAAATGAAAAGAGATGTGGAGCGAGTCTATGATCATTGTATCACTTGCAAGAAGGCCAAATCAAAAATCAAACCTCATGGTTTCTACACGCCATTGCCTATTCTTAAAGGGCCTCAGATTGATATCTCGATGGATTTTGCTGTAGGCCTTCCTAGAACCAAAAATTGCAAAGACTCCATATTTGTTCTCGTAGACTGGTTTTCTAAAATGGCACATTTTATTGCCTGTAACAAAACTGATGATGCTTTGCATGTTGCTAATATATTTTTAGGGAAATTGTGCATTTGCATGGAGTTCCGAGGACTATTGTCTCTGATTGAGATGCAAAGTTCCTAAGCCATTTTTGGAGGACACTATGGGGAAAGCTTGGCACAAAGCTCTTGTTTTCGACCACTTGCCATCCACAAACGGACAGAAAAATGGAAGTGGTGAATCAAATTTTGTCGACTTTATTGCAAGCCATTATCTGAAAAAAAACCTTAAGCCATGGGAGGAATGCTTGCCGCACATAGAGTTTGCTTACAACTGATCTATTCATTCGGCAACTGAATATTCTCCTTTTGAAATTGTTTATAGATTTAACTCTTTGACACCTCTAGATTTAATTCCTTTTCCTAACGAACAACTTTTGAATGCAGATGTTAAACAGAAGGCTGAGTACGTAAAGCATTTACACCAAAGGGTGAGGAAAAATATCGAGGAAAGAACTAAGCAATATGCACAAAGAGCCAATAAAGGAAAAAAACAAGTCATCCTTGAGCCTGGAGATTGGGTATGGTACATATGAGGAAAGAAAGATTTCCAGCTCAACGAAGGTCTAAACTGCTTCCGAGGGGTGATGATCCTTTTCAAGTTTTGGAAAGGATCAATGACAATTCATATAAACTCGACCTTCCTAGTGAGTATAACGTAACTGCTAGTTTTAATATATCTGACCTGTTTCCTTATGATATAGGTGATGATTTGGGGACAAATTGTTTCGAATAGGGAGGGGATGATACGGTCATGGCTCGAGATCCAACCAAGGCTACCGAAGAACCTTTGGAGCTTCCAACGGGTCCGATCACTCGTGCTCGTGCCAAGAGGTTCAAGGATGGAGTTATGGCTTTTATAGATCGATTTTGGGGAGAAACCATTGTTGGACTCTTTGATTAGTCATGGAACTATAATTCAAGCATTCCGTGCAATCTTTTCCAAGCTCAATTTTAGCTCAATTTAGTTTGCTTCAGCTTAGACTTTATTTACTGGAATAAAAGCATTAATTAGGATTAGTTAATTAAATTATTTTAAGCTAATTAAATTAGTTCATAAATATTTCATGATATATACTTAAATAATTTGAGTTTAATGTGTCAAAAATATAGACAAATTAAATATGTCTTAAGATCATTAAATCTTTCCAGTTACATATAATTTTGTGTGATTTAATTGGTCTTAGTTTAGACAAATTAAATGTGTTCTAAAATTAGTTTTAATGTTGCTTTAATTGATGTCTTGTAGGCTGAAGGGCTGCTCATCAATGCATGCATGGATGGCAATTAAAGGAGCTGCATGTATCTGGAAATACATGCACTTGCAGCTTCTATTTACTCTCTCCCAAGCAGCATTTCGTGGATCTCAAAGGCCAAGGGTGCTCAATTAATTTCAGCAGCTGATTTCACATGTAATGACCAGCCAAGTCCAGCCGTTCACACCTTGGGGTCCCTTCCTTGCTGATTGTTCACATTTTGTGGTTGTTCATGCACCACAATCAGCATTAATTTGTGCTGCACATTCGGCTGCCCAAATGAGATTCAGCCCATGTTTACCATCCTTAGCTGATAAGGAACATGCCAAATTTAGCTTATTTACAAGTGCATTTAGCTGACTTTTTGGACATTGCAAAATCCAGGGCTGTTGGAGTCTCCTATGAATTACTTCATCCAATTTTTAGCTCCATTATGCCAGCATAAGAACCGAACATGACAAGGAGGAATGATGAGCTATTATTTTAGCTTCATGACTGTTCGGGTACAACAAAGTCAGCTACTCATTAAGCAAGTCTTTGAATGTTTCAGCTGAAGCTTAAAGTAGCATTTAGAGCTTGAATTAATTATCCTTTACTTAGGCTATTCGGCTGGAGCTTTGTAGTCCTATAAATAGATAATTCCAAACTATTTTCAGGGTTACTTAATTTTGTTATTTTTATGAATATAAACTTAGTAAGTTATTCAACTCTCTTGGTTCATTCGAGACTCGATTGACTTATCTAGCTTCGTCTAGTGGCGTCAAACCGATTCTTTGTTTTGAACTTATCACTTGCACACAAGTGTGGCGTTCACCCGATACCGGAGGTTCCTATCACCCCCTTGATAGTGGGTCTCGGTTTAATACCTTTGACAAATCTCGATTCCAAGTTTTGACATAAGATTAGGGTCGATATTCACCATTAATATTGGTTCATTCTTAAAACTTGTTGTCCCAAAATTCAATCAAATTATTCCTGAATAACTTCTTCAAAACCATCAACTTTAAACCCTTTTGTTTCCAGCCTTCAAATTCGATACTTTTCAATTTACTATCGGGAATTTAAGCGACTCTTAATCACTTCGAGCACGAGGTTGCATCTTTGTTACATGTTGTGAATCACCATAAGAGTAAAGAAAGTCCACTCCTATGGTGTTGTTGGGCACATCAGACCAAGGTGTTATGGGTTACTTAATGAATTAAGATAGGGTTATCGTGTTTCTTCATTTGTTCCAACAAAGTAAAGAATAAAAGGTCAAACTTGTAAAATCAAGTTTAGAGAAAGAAAGATAAAAAAAATACCTTCTAGTTGCATACACATTTTAGAAAGCTACTACTAATAATGTGTGGTAGCTCTGTAGTGGGTTTTCAAAGTATATGACTAATGAAAATAAATTCTTAAAAGAATATGATAACAACCATGAAGGCAAGTTACTTTTAGAGATAGGAACAAAGGTAAAATCCTTGGTAAATGATTACTCAACATTGATGACTTTCGTGAATTAAAGAATACTTTCCTTATTAAAGTCCTCAAAGCCAATTTAGACAACATCAACCAATTATGTGATCAAGGCTTACATGTAAAGGTTTCCAAAGAATGATGCTAACTATTGGATCGAACCAACAAACAAATTATGAAAAAAAAATTAGAATATTCGACAACTATACATATGTTAACGTGTCACAAAGTCGCTTCTTATGATTTCAAGATATGGCATCAATATTTGAGGTATGTTCATTATGAAGTCTCTAGAGAGATGTGAGATACGATTTTGTTCAAGGCTTGACAAGACCTAAAAGAATAGTGGTTAGTCCTTATGGAGATTGTCTAATTGGTAAATAACATCAAGTACCTCACAAGTGTTAGATCTGGTGCCCTAAGTGTAGTATATTCGTTTCTAAACTTGTAATTTTTTTTTAATAGACTATTAATAAAACAAATTTATAGATTACATTAATATACTTTTTATAATTGTCCTCAAATGGTTTGTGCATGCAAAGCAAAATTGAAGCAAATATTGGCTAATTAGTTGTTTAATTTTTAAACTAACAGTAAGTAATATTACGTGGCCAGATTGTAATACGAAAACACAGCTTATATTAGTAGGTTAACCTAAACATGTCCTTGACTGCTCTCTCTCTCGGCGCAAAACGATACACTAATGTTGGGGCCAAGAGAAGAAATTAACATAAATATAAAAATCAAATTAGAATAATAACATATGGTGTCTACAAGTGTAATAGGTCAGTTGTAATATAATTTGTACAATGGGGTACAAGAGTACTCTAAGGATCAAACCCAAATGAACCGAAAATTGAGCAAATTCTAGCGACAATCATACAAATAAAGATTCTAGACAACCACTCGCTAGATACTATAGTATGGCTAGCCATTCAAGAGTTTGATTATACCAATTAATTAACTAAAATTTGTAAAGTACTAAATTGTAAAGAATATAAAGTACACAACTATCAAATACAAGCAAATGTGGAAACAAAGAACGGTTGGTTGATTTCCATTTGGTTTGTTGACTTTTGAATTAGGAATCTAAATTGCTATTACTCCTAAATTGGCTCCATTTTACCTCTCAACCTCAATTTTATCACAATAGAGAATTAGCTAGTTTATCACTCGACCTCACCGACTAACCTGGGACTTATCAAATTGGTTCCTAATAAAATCTCCTCTCGGTTTCACTTATCTTGATTTTCCCAAAAGGGCGTCAATCTTATATAACAGCTCGATTTTGGGGCTAGCCAGAATAGTGGTTTCTGAACCACTAATCTGAGGTTGGAGAAATTAGTTTTAATATTATTTTATGTGTTATAGCATGATTATATGAATGCATGAAAATTTTTGGTGCATTAATTTTAGCGATTGCATGCTTAATTGCAAAAAAAGACTAAATCGCATAAAGTGCAAAGTTTTGTTCTACAAGCCAAAAGTACCAAATAGTTATAGAACCTTAAATTGGAAGTCTTTAAAGTGCAATTAGACCCTTAAATAATGGTTGGCCGGCCATAGGGGACAAAGAATTGAAATAGGTCAAAGTTGGTGGAAATTAGGTGATTAATTAATGTAATATAATGCAATAAAGAGAAGAAAAGATATCATCTTTTCTCATCCTTCTCTCCACCGAAATTTTTAGCAAAATAAGAGGTTTGAGAACTCAAAAATTTCAGCCAAGCTTTTCACCTTGCAAGTAAGTGTTTTGATGGTCATTCTATGATATTTTTTGTACTTTTGAGACCCTTATAGCTTGAGCTAGCTAATGAGGGGACTATTTTGCAAAATGATTGAAAATCTAGGGTTTTTCCATGAGAGCATTAGTGTTTATTTCTAAAATTTTATGGAAGAAAATGAGTCTTGATTGTTAAACAAACAACTTTTATGAAAGGTGTTTCTAAGAAAACACCTAAAAAGGACCTTTTTGTAAATGTTGTAAAATAAGTGGTACATGTGTGAAATAATGAGTATTAGGAGTTGCTATAAGATTAATAAATGTTCAGTTAGGCTTGTTAAAGGAAGAAACTTAATTAGAATTGATTTACGAGCATAGGGGTAAAATTGTAATTTTTGTGAAAGTCTAAAGGCAAAATGGTAATTTTGCCAAAGTATTAATTTTGAAATGTATTGAATAATGTGGTAATTAAATGAATGAATTTGTTTTTATAGATCAAGAAGAACGTAGAATTAACCTTGACCGAGGAAAAGGCAAGGTTTCGGACTAGATTGCAAATTGGCATATTTTGGTACTGAGGTAAGTTTGTGTGTAATAAATTCAACATCATGCTAGCATGGTTTAAAATGCTTGACATTCATGAAGAAGTGTATTATTTCTATGAAACTGAGCAATGATGTTTCAATGAGAAAACGATGAGAATTTATGATGTTGAAGTCCCAGTTAGAGCTTAGGAAGTGAGAGGATACCATCATCAAGACATGAGATTCATAAGGTCCCGTATAAGACCATGCCTGGGACATGGCCTCAGCACCGAATTGAGATCCTGTATAAGACCATATCTGGGATATGGCATCGGTATCAAATATGAAAATTGTATAAGACCATGTCTAGGACATGGCATCGATATACGATCTCGTATAAGACCATATCTGAGATATGGCATTGACATTGATATGAGATCCCGTATAAGATCATATCTGGGGTATGGCATAGGCATCAAGATGTGACCCCATGTAAGACCATATCTAGGATATGGCATTGGTGTCGTATTTATGTGTACGATGATGATTGTGTATCCTCGAGTATTCCAATTGGTTCAACGGGATAAAGAGTTAAGCTTATAATAGAGATGAAATTAGCGCTAAAGCTATGTGATGAAGTGATACAAGTACATGTGAGTAATTCACGAGAAATGTTTACGATATGTGACATGTGATTGTTAAGAGTAAGCATGAGTAAGTTATAGAAATGTACTTGAGACTTTGTGTTATTACTCAATGTATGGATGATATCATGAGCCTTTATATTGCTATTTATTTCATGCAAACTTACTAAGCTTTATGCTTACCCCTCTCATTTCCCTTTTCCTTGTAGTATCGCCAAGCTAACTCAGGGATCTAGGACGTCAGAGTTTAGATCACACTATCAACTTCTCTTCGATATAGCAAAGTTTGATTAATTTTGAGTATGGCATGTATAGGAACTTGGTTATTTTGTGATATGTCACATTTGTTAGCCAATGTATGGCTATTAATGTCATTCAATTCATTTTGTAAATGGACATTGGAAATTTGGCCAATACTTGATAAGTTTTATATATTCAATGATGATGACGTTAATAAAATGCATGCTTGTGTGATTGGATGAGTAATGAGTAAGGTATACACATGATGAATGTAGTGTAAACCTATGCGTGGATGTCTTGATTTTGGGTATTAGAGGTGCCTTATTGTCATGTTGTGTATTGCATTGAAATGGTATAAGTGTGGTTGCTTTTTAGTGTGGCAATTGGCTTTGTAGATAGCCTTATAATTGTCCACACGGGTAGACACACGGGCGTGTGTCTAGGCCAAGTGTGCCATACAGTCAGCCCTATGGGCGTGTGCCCAGGCCGTGTGAATTCTGCACCTAAAATTAGGAATTTAATTCGCTACACGGTTTAAGGACACGGGTGTGCCGTCTGACCCTATGGAAATGATGACGTCAGAAATAGAATGTCAAGGTTTTTGCACACGAGTTAAGACACATGCGTGTCTAGGCCGTATGAGGGACATGGGCCATTGACACGAGCGTTTGTTCAGCTATGTGAAAACCCCTGTAGGTTCAAAATGAAAAATAAAATCTATACGGACTAGGGACATGGGCGTGTGTAACCACACGGCCTACCCACACGAGCGTGTCCCTCACCACAAGAGCTTGTAGCCCTGTTTTAAGCAAAAATTTTCTAAGTGTTCAAAAGTTTTCGGTTTAGTCCCAAACCATTCTGTATGTATGTTTAGGGTCTCGTGGACCTATAATAAGGACGTTATGATCTTGAATGAGAAGTTTTAAGTCGAAATGAAGTTGTATGTCTCGATGTTGAATGTTTAAGCAAGTTAAGTACGGTACTGCCTCATACCCAGTACCGACATCGGATACGAGTAAGGGGTGCTACATTTAGTGGTATTAGAGCTACAATTTAGTTGATTCTCAGACTAACGTAGCATATGCACAAGTCTAGCTATACATGCCATACATATGAGTATTTATATAATGATAGTGTGATGACTCCTAACGATTTAAATTATGTTTTTATATAGTAAATGGATCTCGATAGAGCTGTGGCGGACGATGAGTATTTATATAATGTTGTAGCTTTAATTGATCCGGGATCTACCAACTCATATGTTTGCATAAAATTAGTGTTTATTATGAACATGTCTGTAGAGTCTACAGAAATTGTGATAAGAGTATCAAATCCCCTAGGCAAATGTGTGTTAGTTGATAAAGTATGCAAAGATTGCCCTTTGAGGATTAGAGGTCATTATTTTTCGGCAAACCTCACACTATTGCCATTTGATGAGTTCGATGTAATTCTTGGTATGGATTGGTTAACTACTCATGATGTGATAGTGAATTGTGGAAGGAAATTTATTGAGTTAAAATGTAAAAATGGGGATATTCTTCGTGTTGAATCAGATGAGCAAGACAGATTGCCTGTAGTGATTTCTTCCATGTTGACTCGAAATACCTGAGAAAAGGATACGAAGCTTATCTTGCCTTTGTGATGAATGCTAAAGAAACTGAGTTAAGAATTGAATCAGTGCCCATAGTATGCAAGTATCCAGATGTTTTCCTAGAAGAATTGCTAGGGTTCCCTCTAGTTAGAGAGATTGAATTTGGCATTGAGTTAGCCCCTAGTACTGCACCTATATCGATTGCTCCAAACAGAATGGCTCCAACCAAGTTAAAAGAACTAAAGGCACATTTACAAGAGTTGACGAACAAAGGCTTTGCAAGACCGAGTGGCTTTGCAAGACCGAGTTATTCTCCATGGGGAGCTCCTTTATTATTTGTGAAAAAGAAAGATAGCTCCATGAGGTTATGTATAGATTATAGGCAGCTTAATAAGGTAACCGTAAAGAATAAGTACCCTTTGCCAAGGATCGATGATTTGTTCGATCAATTGAAGGGAGCCATGGTGTTTTCCAAGATAGACTTAAGGTCTGGATATTATCAGTTGAGAGTCAAATACTCAGATGTGCCGAAAACCACATTTCGGACAAGGTATGGTCACTACGAGCTTTTAGTCATGCCTTTTGGTTTAACAAATGCCCCTACTGTGTTCATGGATTTAATGAACCGCATCTTTCGGCCATATTTGGATAAATTTTTTGTGGTTTTTATTGATGAAATACTGATTTACACTCGTGACGATAATGAGCACATTGAACACTTGAGGATGGTTTTGCAAATTTTATGAGAAAATCAGTTACATGCCAAGTTTAGTGAAAGTCAATTTTGGCTTAAAGAAGTCAGATTTTTGGGGCACATTGTCTCGGAAGATGGAATTAGAGTTGACCCGAGTAAGATCTCAATAATTGTTGATTAGAAATCGCCAAGGAACATAAACGAGGTTAGGAGTCTTCTGGGCCTAGCTGGCTATTACAGACAATTTGTCAAGGGATATTCTATGATAGCTACCCCGAAAATGAGACTATTGCAAAAAGATGTGATGTTTAAGTGGACAAAAAAGTGCCAGCAGAGTTTTGAGAAATTGAAGGCATTATTGACCGAGGCTCCAGTTCTTGTACAACCCAAACCAGGAAAAGAATTTGTGGTCTTTAGTGATGCATCCTTGAATAGATTGGGGTGTGTACTCATGCAAGAAGGCAAAGTGATAGCTTATGCCTCTAGACAGTTAAAGTCGAGCGAGAAGAATTACCCGACCCACGATTTGGAGTTAGCCGCTATTGTTTTTGCACTAAAGATATGGAGAGACCATTTGTATGGTGAAAAATGTCGGATATTCACTGATCATAAAAGCCTAAAGTACCTGATGACTCAAAAGGAGTTGAACCTAAGGCAACAAAGATGGTTAGAGTTGATAAAGGATTACAAGTTAGTGATTGACTACCATCCGGAAAAGGCGAACGTGGTCTCCGATGCCTTGAGTAGGAAATCCTTGTTCGCATTGAGAGCCATGAATACACAGATGGCTTTGTCAGATGATGGTTCTATTCTAGCTGAGTTGAGGGCTAGACCGATGTTTCTCTAAGAGATTTGTGAGGCTCAGAAAGGCGACACCGATTTGCAAACTAAAAGAGTTCAATGTGAGTCGGGTGTTGAGTCAGATTAATTTCGATGGGTGTTTAACGTTTCGAGACAAGGTTTGTGTACCAAGAGGTGATGAACTTATTCAAAAATTTTACATGAAGCATATAGTGGATGTTTATCGGTACATCCAGGCAGTACAAAAATGTATAATGACTTGAAGAAAAGGTATTGGTGGTAGAGTATGAAGAAAGATATTTCTGAGTTTGTACCAAGATGCTTGATTTGTCAGTAAGTGAAGGCTGAACACCAAGTACCCTTGGGTTTACTTCAACCTATTATAGTTCCCGTGTGAAAAGGGGGTCATATTGCTATGGATTTTGTGACGGGTTTACCCTTGTCACCGAAAAAGAAAGATGTTGTATAGGTTGTGGTTGATAGACTCAAAAAGTTGGCTCATTTTATACTGGTACGTGTTGACTATCTGCTTGATAAGTTGGCGAATTTGTATGTGTCAGAAATTGTGAGATTACACGGAGTACCATTGTCAATTATTTTGGATAGAGATCTGAGATTTACATCACAATTTTGGGAAAAGTTACAAGAAGCCTTGGACACAAAGTTAAGTTTTAGTAAAGCTTTCCATCCGCATACCAACGGTCAGTCAGAAAGAGTAATCTAGATTCTTGAGGACATGCTCCGATGTTATTTTTTGGAGTTTCAAGGAACTGGGAAAAGTACTTACCATTAGTAGAATTTGCCTACAATAATAGTTTTTAGTCAAGCTTGAAAATGGCGCCTTACGAGGCATTGTATGGGCGTAAGTGTCGAACGCCTTTATATTGGACGAAACTCAGAGACAATCAGATTCACGAGGTCGATCTGGCTAGAGAAATCGAAAAGAAGGTAAAAGTAATTCGTGAATGTTTAAAAGCTGCTTCTGATAGACAAAAGTCCTACACGGACTTGAAATGGAAAGAGATTGAGTTTCAAGTTGGTGATAAGGTATTTTTGAAATTGTCACCATGGAAGAAAGTTCTCAGATTTGGCCAGAAAGGCAAATTGAGTCTGCACTTTATCGGATCGTATGAGATTATCGAGCGGATAGGGCCGGTAGCTTATCATTTGGATTTGCCATCTGAGTTGGAAAATATTCATGATGTTTTCCACGTGTATATGATACATCACTACCAATCAGACCCTTCGCATGTGATTGTACCATTAGAGGTAGAAATTCAAACGGACATGACTTATGGCGAAGAGTCGGTTAAAATTTTGGCACGAGAAGTCAAATAGTTAAGAAGTAAAAGTATATCTCTTGTGAAATTACTATGGAAAAGACATGGGGTAGAAGAAGCTACATGGGATCCCGGTGAGGCTATGAGAAACCAATATCCCAACCTTTTTACCAGTAAGATTTTCGGGGACGAAAATTCCTAAGAGGGAGAATTGTAACAGCCCAATTTTGGGGCTAGTCGGAACAGTCATTTCGGAACCACTAATCCAAGGTTGGAGAAATTAGTTTAAATATTATTTTATGGGTTATAGCATGATTATATGAATGCATGAAAATTTTGGTGCATTAATTTTAGCGATTACAAGCTTAATTACGAAAAAAGACTAAATCGCATAAAGTGTAAAGTTTTGTTCTACAAGCGAAAAGTACCAAATATTTATAGAACCTTAAATTGGAAGTCTTTAAAGTGAAATTAGACCCTTAAATAATGGTTGGCTGGCCATAGGGGACAAACAATTGAAATAGGTCAAAGGTGGTGGAAATTAGGTGATTAATTAATGTAATATAATAAAATAAAGAGAAAAAAAGATATCATCTTTTCTCATCCTTCTCTCCACTGAAATTTTTAGCAAAATAAGGGGTTTGAGAACTCAAAAATTTTAGCCAAGCTTTTCACCTTGCAAGTAAGTGTTTTGATGGTCATTCTTTAATATTTTTTTTTTCCTTTTGAGACCCTTGTAGCTTGAGCTAGTAATGAGGGGACTATATTGCAAAATGGTTGAAAATCTAGGGTTTTTCCATGAGAGCATTAGTGTTTATTTCTGAAATTTTATGGAAGAAAATCAGTCTCGATTGTTAAACAAACAACTTTTATGAAAGGTGTTTCCATGAAAAGACCTAAAAAGGACCTTTTTCTAAAGGTTGTAAAATAGGTGGTAAATGTGTGAAATAATGAGTATTGGGAGTTGCTATAAGAGTAATAAATATTTAGCTAGGCTTGTTAAAGGAGGAAATTTGATTAGAATCGATTTACGAGCATATTGGTAAAGTCATAATTTTTGTGAAAGTCTAAGGGCAAAATGGTAATTTTGCCAAAGTATGATTTTTGAAATGTATTGACTAATGTGGTAATTAAATGAGTGAATTTGTTATTATAGATCAAGAAGAACATGGAATTAACATTGATTGAGGAAAAGGCAAGGTTTCGGACTAGATTGCAAATTGGCATATTTTGGTACCGAGGTAAGCTTGTGTGTAATAAATTCAACATTACGTTAGGATATTTTAAAATGCTTAACATTCATGAAGAAGTATATTATTTCTATGAAATTAAGCAATGATGTTTCAATGAGAAAACGATGAGAATTTATGATGTTGAAGTCCCGGTTGGACCTTAGGAAGTGAGAGGATACCATCATCAAGACGTGAGATTCGTAAGGTCCCGTATAAAACCATGTCTGGGACATGGCATCGATATACGATCTCGTATAAGACCATATATGGGATATGGCATCGACATCAATATGAGATCCCCGTATAAGACCATATCTGGGATATAGCATCGGCATCGAGATGTGACCCCATGTAAGACCATATCTAGGATATGGCATTAGCGTTGTATTTATGTGTATGATGATGATTGTGTATCCTCAGGTATTCCAATTGGTTCAACGGGATAAAGAGTTAAGCTTATAATAGAGATGAAATTAGCGCTAAAGCTATGTGATGAATTGATACTAGTACCTGAGAGTAATTCACGAGAAACGTTTACGATATGTGACATGTGATTGTTAAGAGTAAGCATGAGTAAGTTATGGCAATGTGCTTGAGACTTTGTGTTATTACTCAATGCAATGTATGGATGATATCATGAGCCTTTATGTTGCTATTTATTTCATGCAAACTTACTAATGTTTATACTTACCCCTCTCATTTCCCTTTTCCTTGTAGTATCACCAAGCTAACTCGGGGATCGTAGGACGTCGGAGTTCGGATCACACTATCAACTTCTCTTTCGTATAGCAAAGTTTGATTAATTTTGAGTATGGCATGTATAGGAACTTGGTTATTTTGTGATATGTTATTTGTTAGCCAATGTGTGGCTATTAATGTCATTCAAATCGTTTTGTAAATGGCCATTGGAAATTGGCCAATACTTGCTAAGTTTTATGTAATGGCCCGATTTAGGGCTTAGTCAGAATAGTGGTTGCGAGACCACAAATTCGAGGTAGAAATATGTGTTTTGAGGCTTTTATGAGTTCTATAGCATGTTTGCATGATTGTGTGAAAATTCCATGAAGAAATTTTATAAATTAGTGAATAAATGGTCTATTAGGACTAAATTACAAAGATTTTAAAATATGAGATTCTAGAAGATTTAAGTATGAAATAGTATCATAAAAATTATTAGAGGTCCTTATTTAGCAAATAGACCATTATAAGTTAATATGGACAAAAATAGACATGGAAAGGAAAAATCTCTAGGAAGGGGCTTTAAGGGCATTTTTGTCATTTGGGTAAATAAAAAATTTAAAAGGGAAAATAAGTCAAAAATCATGTCCATTCATCTTCCTTGGCCGAAATTTACAAGCCCTCCATAGCTAAGGTTTCTTCAACTTTCAAGCTTGATTGTAAGTACCTCTTAGTCCCATTTTTAATGTTCTTCGTATTTTTGAAATCCTCGTATCTCGATTTAGCTATTTCTAGCTATATTTTGAGATAGGGTTTATATTCAAAAATTTACCCATGTATGACATGCTTGTATTTTGATGATTTATGAAAGAATATGAAAGTTTGATGTACGATAAACATCTTTTTTCTAAGTGATTTTCATGAAAAATGCATAAAATGACCAAATTGTAAAAGTTATAAAAATGGTCATGCATAAGTGAACTAGAGGAAATTGGGGGCTGTTGTAGTTAAGAAAATGATTCGGCTAGGCTTAAAATACAAGAAAGTTGAATAAAAAATCATTTTACGAGCCTAGGGGCAAAAGTGTAATTATGTGAAAGTTTAAGAAAAAAATCGTAATTTTGCCAAAGTATGATTCATGAGTCAATTTAGTCAATGTGAGTATTAAACAAGTGAAATTATTATTATAGATCAAGAAACACGAAGCCCGGACTGAAACCGAGGCAAGAACAAAGTTGTGGACTAAATCAAACGTCTACACCTATTTTGAGTACCGAGGTAAGTTTGTGGGAAATTAAAGATTCATAGTATTTTTATATTTTTAAATTACTTGATATTATGACAAATAATAGCATACCTATGAAAATCGACTAATGATGCCTCGATGAGAAAATGATGAGAATATGTTAAGTTGAAGTCCCGGTTGAAGATACGGAATGACGAGGATACCTATGTCACAACATGAGATAAGAAAGGTCCCATATAAGATCATGCCTGTGACATGGCATCGGCACCGAATGTAGGTCCCGTATAAGACCATGTCTGGGACATAGCATTGGCACAGAATGTAGGTCCTATATAAGACCATGTCTGGGACATGGCATCGGCACCGAATATAGAAGGTCCCGTATAAGACCATGTCTGGGACATGGCCTCGGCACCAAAAGAAGATCTCGTATAAGACCATGTCTGGGACATGGCATCGACATTGAAATATGAGATCCCGTGTAAGACCATATCTGGGATATGGCATCGACATCAAGAGGTGATCGCATGTAAGACCATATTTGGGATATGGCATTGGCATTGTGATACATGTATGATGAGATTGAGTATCCTCCGATATTCCGAGTAGTTCAACGGGCAAGAGAGCTAAGTTATGTAAAGATGGCAAAGAGCTAACTTATGCAAAGATGACAAAGAGTTACATTTAAGTTAAGGATGATCATGAGTTGAGTTTATGTTCGAGATAGCATAGGTGCTAAACCATGTGATGAAGTGATACAGGTACCCATGAGTAAAATACGAGTTATGAAACTGTAATGTGATATGTGATGGGTAAGAGTAAGTATGAGTAAGTATGTCAAAGCACTTGAGAAATTGTATTGTTATTGCTCAGTGATATGAATGGATTTTATTATAAACCCTTATGTTGCTATTTTAATTCATGCAAACTTACTAAGCTATATGTTTACCTCTCTCTTTTCCCTTTTCCTTGTAGTATTTCCAGGCTAGCTCGGGGATCATAGAACATTGGAGCTTGGATCACATTATCAATCATTCTTTTGGTATAGTAAAGTTGATTTATTTTGAGTATCGCATGTATAGAAACTTGGTCATCTTGTGTTACGTCATATTTGAAAACCAAAGTGTTGGCTACTAATGTTATACACTCATTTTGTAAATGGCCATTGGGAATTGGCCAATATTTGTCAAGTTTCATACTTTAATGATGATGAGTTTTATGAAGTGAAAGTTCATGCAACTGATGGAGTAAAATGTGAAGTGTATGAATGATGATTAGTGATTCTTCACAGTGTATTATTGTCATGTTATGTGTTGCTTGTGTTGGTATATGTATGTCTATGTTTCAGGGTGGCAATTGGCTTGGAAAATAGCCTTTTAATTGTCAACACGAGTAGACACACGGGTGTGTGTCTAGGCCGTGTGTGACACACGGTTAACCCCATGGGTGCGTTGATAGGCCGTGTGTCCCCTGTATCAAATTGCGAGAATTCGATTCGTCACACAGGCCAGCACATGGGCGTGTGACTAGGCCGTGTGCCCCTTAAGAGTTTGCTAACGTCATAAATAGAATACCAGGCTTTTTACACACGAATGAGGACACGTGCCTAGGCTGTGTAAAGGACACAGGCGTGTCTAGGCTGTGTAAAGGACACAGGTGTGTGTCCAGCTGTGTGAAAACCCCTGTAGGTTCGAAATAAAAAATAAATTCCACAGGGGCTAGGAACATGGGCTTGTGTGACCACACGGCCTGCCCACACGGGCATGTGGCCCTGTTTAGGCAAAAATTTTCTAAGTGTGAAAAAGTTTACGGTTAAATTTCGAAACCTTCCGTATGTATGTTTAGGGCATCGTAGGCCCATAATAAGGATGTTATGTATAAGAATGAGAATTTTAAGTTGAAATGAAATTTTATAGCTGATGTTGTATGTTTAAGCAAGTTAAGTTCGGTAATGCCTCGTATCTGGTTCCAGCATTGAACACGGGTAAGGGGTGTTACATTTTATATATTCAATGATAATGAAGTTCATGAAGTGCATGCTTGTGTGATTGGATGAGTAATGAGTAAGGTATACACATGATGAATGTAGTGTAAATCTATGTGTGGATGTCTTGATTTTGGGTATTAGAGGTGCCTTATTGTCATGTTGTGTATTGCATTGAAATGGTATAAGTGTGGTTGCTTCTTAGTGTGGCAATTGGCTTGGTAGATAGCCTTATAATTGTCCACACGAGTAGACAGACGGGCATGTGTCTAGGCCGTGTGTGACACACAATCAGCCCCATGGGCATGTGCCCAAGTCGTGTGAAGTCTGCACCTGAAATTAGGAATTTAATTCGCCACACGGTTTAAGGACACGAGCGTCAGAAATAGAATGTCAAGGTTTTTGCACACGGGCTAAGAAAAGGGCGTTTTAAGCCGTGTGAGGGACACGGGCGTGTGTCTAGCCATGTAAAAACCCCTTGTAGGTTCAAAATGAAAAATAAAATCCATACGGACTAGGGACATGGGTGTGTGTGACCACACAGCCTGCCCACACAGGCGTGTCCTTCACCACACGGGCATGTGGCCCTGTTTTAAGCAAAAATTTTCTACTTGTTCAAAAGTTTCTGGTTTAGTCCCGAACCATTTCATTTGTATGTTTAGGGTCTCGTGGACCTATAATAGAGACATTATGATCTCGAATGAGAAGTTTTAAGTCAAAATGAAATTGTATGTCTCAATGTTGTATGTTTAAGCAAGCTAAGTACGTCAATGCCTCATACCCAGTACCGGCATCGGATACAGGTAAGGGGTGTTACATCTTAAGTTTTTAAGTCTATTCGATTTAGCCTAGTTGTAATTTAGTCCACGAACCCAAAAATCTATTACGCAACATTTCCATCAACCAACTCCTAAATATTTAGCTACTCATTACCATTTCTAAACTAACAAAAAATAAAGAAACAACTATGAAAGCCATTGAAATAGAACTCGATAAAAAAAGATGAAAGATTGGATTTTTACGTGGAAAGAGTTGAAAGAAAAAGCAACTGGCAGCAAAGTAAATGAGCAAAAACAATAAAGATGAGATTTTTAATGGATGAAAAGAAAGTATACAGAAATGGCATTAAACTTGAGGTTAAAATGTGATTACAAGTAAGTTCATGTTACTAAACATGTAAATAAACATAAGCTACAGTAATAACTAACTTAACTGCCTAAGAAAATGCTAAGAAAACAACAAAATTGCAAAAAAAAAAAACTAAGTTTTATAACTATGGAGAAACTAAACCTTAAAGAATATGAAGAGAAAAACTAAGAGAAACTATCCTAAACTTGTGTCTCAAGTCTCCTCTCTCTCTCCAACCAATTTGTAGCTCTTTTTAGCAGTAATTATAGGCCATTTTTCTTGAACAAAATGTCCATCAATGTGTATTTTATTGGTGCTTCGATTGGACAAGGACTACCCCTAGTGTTAATTTTTGTCCCCTTATGAAACTGGTATTGTGATACAAAATTATGGATATCGCGATACCGAACACAGTTTTGAAATAGGGAGTTCCTTAGAAAGGTTAGGTATCGCGATACCCAAAGTGGATATCATAATACCATTGTAGGTGGTCTTCATTTTTTTCTTCATTTCAAGACTATTGAGGATATCGTGATATCCATGCTTAAATATCGCAATACCCCATCCTTGGTCATGTTTTTGCTCGAAATTGACCACTGTGGAGTTCCTACGACACTTAATCAATCGTTAGGGTCCAAATGGCGCATTTGGACAATTTGGGTCTCAAAATAAGTACAAAAATATATTGAACTTGCCTTTAGGTTGGGAACAACAGCTAGAAACGACTGCTAATATCCCGTAGGCTGAGGAACAAAAGGAGGAATCCACCCGAGAAGGGGCTCGCGTCTGATTAGCTAGTTGGTGAGGCAATAGCTTACCAAGGCAATGATCAGTAGCTGCTTCGAGAGGATGATCAGCCACACTGGGACTGAGACATGGCCTAGACTCCTATGGGAGGCAGTAGTGGGGAATTATCTGCAATGGGCAAAAGCCTGACGGAGCAATGCCACGTGAAGATAGAAGGCCCACGAGTCGTGAACTTCGTTTCTTGGAAAAGAAGTAATGATGGTATCTGGGGAATAAGCATCAGCTAACTTTGTACCAATAGCCATGGTAATACAGAAGATGCAAGCGTTATCCGGAATGATTGGGTGTAAACTCTTTTTGAACCGAAAATCTAAAAACTACACTAAACTACGAAAAAGATGTTAATTGCTCAAAAATAATCTCTTTAAGTGTAACGGAGAAGCCTAATTTGACATATAAAAATTACAACAGATCAAACTGCCCCACACTTGACTCTTTGTTTGTCCTCAAGCAAACACACGAAGCATGCAAAAAGATGACTCTTAGACTAAATTGGAAAAAAATGCAATATGGTCATAAAATATCGAACTCGTACCCGAACTATCTCGCATGCAACCTAGAAATGATATTTAGGTAACTTGAGTATTCTTAAAGCAAACAAAAATCAGTTCAACTTATTAAAAAGCTAACAAATCTAGAGGCAATCCAAGAGTGTATATGTACAATTGTGTTATCCATCAAAATGGACTATGTGGATACATTATAGATACATAAAGAGAATTGCAAACATTCATCTAGACAATGCAAGCAAGTTAAGAAAACGTGCTTAGGACTGTTTGAAATTCAAACAAAACGTCGCTTTAAATGGTTTCAAGCACTAGAAAAAGTGAAGCACATAACTTTGTCCCCCTATTCGCCCCAAAATTATTAATAACACTCGCCTCCTTATTTCTCCTTCTCTCGCCTTCCTTATCTCTCAAAAAATTAAAATGTACTATATGATATTAATATGTATAGTAAACTACAAGTACTAACACATTATGAAATGAAAGGTTTCTTTTGAAGCTCCAATTTTATTTTTCATTTCATTTTTTAATTATTGCATTAGTTCACTAATAGTGCTTTTACTCACACGTTGTTTCTATTTACACGATTTTTTTTACTTAGAAAGGCTTTATACGAACCATATCATATAGTCTCTTCTTTTTCTCTCACATGCATTTCAAAGCCACCATAATGTTCCTACATACCCTTAATATCCATGGCTCGATGTCCATTTCATAGTGCATTTTAGTACGGGACAGATAAGGTATATTTAGGCTCAAGGCTTCCACGATAAGGCTTATCAAGAAAAGGATACTTGATGTGTCTAAAACTAACTATGATCACAATAAAGGTAAGCGCACCTATCGTAGTATAGTTATGGTAAGACCGGTAATATCGTATCCACAAGGACCAAGAGTATTAGTAATTACTATCTTTTTATTTCTAGCCTAAGAATTGGAGTGGTTTCTTTTAAACTAAAAGAAATTAAACAAGACAAAGAAAGAATTTAGGAAAATACTTTTAGAAAACTTTTATGAGATAAGCAATACCTAAGGAAGAATCCACCTAGACTTCACTTATTACTTTTGATTCATACGATTTATTCACTTGACTTATTCCATAGAAATCCCTGATTTTTGTTAATATCTCTTTCAAGACTAAAAACAACTGACTCTAGGTTGATTAATTGAAATTTCTTTCTAATTAAAACCCCCTATGGATTCCCTTATTAGATTTGACTCTAATCCAGCAGATTTTCGTCGCCCTATTTTAGGGTTGCAATCAACTCCGCTTAATTGTGTTGATCTTCTCTTAAATAGAGACTTTTGCTCCACTGAATAAGTACATTCGACTTTGAATCAATAACCTGAATTATCAAAATAAGAAAAGAACTCACAATTAAGAATAAGAACAAGTATTTATCTTATAAATCAAATAATAATAAGATTCATCTTAGGTTTCATCCCCTTAAGTATTTAAGGGATTTAGTTCATACTGATAAAGGGAAACATCTTAAAATAGGGAAAACAACAAAACATAAGAAAACTCAAAAAAACTTCTAAGGAACTTGATGGGAGATCTTCAATCTTGATAGAGATCCTTCTCCTAAGTTGTTCCCGACAGCTGTCTTGGAGTATTTTCTGCCTCCTACTCAGCGTCCACTTTTTGCCCCCTAGGGTATTTATATAGGCTTTGGAACGCCTTTCTTGGCCCACAAGTAACCTTTTTCGAATAGGATTAAACCTGGTTTCGGTAGTGACACTCCCGTGTGACACGCCCGTGTTTGATAGCCTTAGGTCGTGCTCGCTTCTACTCGCCATACACGGCCGTGTGGTCTGTCCGTGGACGATAGTCCAGGCCGTGTTTGATCTTGCTCTTAACACATGGCCGTGTCCAATGGTCCAGGCCATGTTGATTTCCTAGGTAGGCCCATTTTGCCCCTTTTGGCCCATTTCTCGTTCTTTTCGACTCCCTAAGCTCTCCTGAGTATAAAACATGAAATTAAAGGATTAGGAGCATCGAATTCATTAAATCTAATGAAAATTCATCCAAAAATAGGCCAAGCATGGGGTAAAAACATGTATAAATTATGGTTTATCAATACTTGAGGCCCAAAGTATAGGAACTAATGGTCAAGAGCATAAAGGTAATCTTTTTGGCTCTGGGCTCATCAAACAATACCTAAAGTCCTTCCCAAAACATTTCACAAGTTACATTTTCTATCATGCTTACAATTATTCAAATGAAAAATTAACAATTCAAGCTATATTTATCTACACATATTTACATCATCATTTATCCTATGCCACAATTTACACATTTTTCATTAAGAATGGTTGCCTCTAGTCTATTAAGCAAATTAACTTACTGAACTAATTAGTCTACTTCTATGAATATTGAACTATCTAGTATCAACCAAAATTTACATGCTCGGTAATCAAAAAACACTCATTCAATATTTTGAACCAATGGTCTATTGCCCAATTATTGTCCAAGCACCATGAAAAAATAACAAAAACAAAGAAACAAAATAAACATATTTGTAACAACTTGTTTCCAGTGGTGTCAGAAAAAGTGGTTTCAGGACCATAATTCTGACATACGAGTCAATATTTTTATTATTTATTTAATATTTATGAATTTATATTAGGGTCATATTAAAATTTAGTTAAGAAATTTTAACGTTTAGATAGATAATTAGTTAAAAATGACTAAATAGTAAAAGCTACAAAGGTTAGTTATATTAGTTAAATAGGTTAAATGGCTATGGATATGTTAATTAATGGACTTAGTTGGTAAATAAACCATACAGATAGATAGTGGACAATTACGGACATAGTTTTTTATTTATCAAGTTAAAATCATAAGGGCAAAATGGTACAATTAACATAAACAAAAGATGAAAATAGTTATCATCTTCTTTATTCACCTAGCAAACCAATTTTTCGTGGAAGTAAAAATCAAGCATTTAGCCAAGTTCATGCATGATATGTAAGTTTTTCCCCTTTTTATGATTTTTATGTTTTTGAGTCCATTTTAGCTTAATATAGGTAACCCGAGGACTAATCATAAAATTGTTAAACATTTTGAATTATGTCATTGATGAGTTTGAAGTGTTTTTGAAGTTTAATGGTTGATTATTAAGCTTGGTTGTTAAATAAGATTATTTTGTAAAGTAGTTTTTAATGATTTTAATGTTTAAGGACTAAATTGTTAAAGTAGGAAAACTTCATGGAATTTTAGTGAAATTTTGATAAAAGTGGGCTGAGTAGGGACTAGGCAAAAATCGGATAGCATGGTTTTTTATTAAGTGTGATAAATTTGTAAATTTCGAGATTTAGGACTAAGTTGCATGGAAGGTAAAATGTTGGGGTAATTTTGCAAATTATGATGGAATGGTTTAATTGTATAAATATGTTTGTTTAAGTACTATAATTGAATTAATTGAACAAAAATATTTATCTAGATCAATAAACAACTCAAACGGACACTAATTGCGGAAAAGCCAAAGTAGCAGAGTAGTCGTCGGTTCATGTTAGAAATCATTTTCGGTACAGGTAAGTTCGTATAATGATTAAGTTGGTTAATTATTGTGTAATACCCCAAAAATTTTTACAGTAAGATATTATCTTTGATATAGTAAAATAAGGAAATAAAGCGACAAAAAGGGAAATTTTGGAGTTATGACAACATTGAGAAGTATATTATGATATATTAATTCAATAAAGGACTAAATGGTAAAAGTGAGAAAAATTTTGTTGCCTAAGAGTAAATACTCATACTTGAGGGGTTAACGTGTAAATATGAAAAAGTTGAAGGACCAATAGTGAAAATATTTTAAGGGTGGAATGATCTAGAAACTAAGGAAAATGGATGAATTAGGACCAAATTGAATAGGTAAAGAATTATGAGGGACTAAATCATAATTTTACCAAATTATGTGATGATTCAAGAATGGAATTTTAAAAGATCACAAAGGGCAAAATGGTCAATTGGAAGAGAGATCTAGAAAGTAATGATGATGTTGATAATATTTTATAATTATTTAATTAGATAAATATTATTTTATTAATATTTTAATGAGATATTTAATTATTATTTATTTAGTATATAAGGAAGGAAAGATGAAGAATTATCATCTTCTTTCCCATGCACCAATGTGAGAAGAAGAGAGAAAGAAAGAAAGTTTTGCTTTCTTTACAAATTGGTCCTTTCACCAAAAATCTCCCATTTTCACTTAGAATTCAACAGAATTTTCATAGCCATCAAGAGAGAAAGATGACAAGGAGACTATGGGGACCAAGAATATCAAGTTTGATTCAAGAAATAGAAGCTGAAGGAGAGAGAAAATCAAGTTAAAGATTGAAATCAATAAGACAAGTTAAGAACATCAAGATTTCAATATATTTTTAAGTTTGATATTGTGGAAAAAGCATGGAAATGATGTTAATGTAGAGTTTTCTTATATAAGGTTTTATGTTCTTGATATGTTAGTGAAGGAAAATAAGAGAAAGTGATGGGAAATATTGTAGAGAAAGGGAATAAAGGTGTTACAAACTTAGTAATTAACATTTTGCACTAAAACAGTTTTGGACAGCAATAGCAGTCTAATTTTGAAAAATCACCAAAAATTGTGGAAATCGAATTAGAGGATGAATGAAATATGTAATTAAATATTATTGAGTATAGTTTTTTATAGAATAAATGGTGTACGCAATGGAATTGTAAAGCATGAGATATAATAGGTTTTGTGAGACAAGGTCAGAATGATTTCGAGTTCCCCTATTCTGACTTCGAAAAATAATAAAAAATTAGAGGAAAATAATTATGGGTTATAATTTATATTTTTAAAATCCTTAATTAGTCTATCCTTAAAACAAACAAATGGTGACATTATCCAAATTTTGTACGATGAGATAATTATTTTTTAGTGAAGAGGGGTCGGAACTGTTAGACAGCGGAACAGGGGTGACTTTAAAGAATAAACTGTATCTATTGGCTAAACTAAAAATTCTGAAAATTTTATGATAATAATATATGTGAGTATAGTTTCTAAAACATTAATCGGAACTTAAATTGGAATTTTTTAGCTCAAGATATAAATAATTTAATGACTATGATGCAAATGGACAGCTTTGAATAAATTTATGAGTAAATAGTGAAATCATAGATAATTTTACTTATAAGCATGTTATATAAATTAAGGATGTGGAATGGAGATGAGGAGGAGGAAAATATATATGAATAATCAGCTAGCACGGCTAATTTGCTTGTTCTAGGATCAGGAACTAAATTGAATAAAAGTAAACTTTTATGGGCAATTTTGTAAAAATGTCAAAAATGACCAAATTGCATGAAATGGATTATTTTATTATTTAAATTATAAAATTTAATGAAAATATTAATTTAGATCAAGATCGGGCGAAAACATGTTTTAGGGATCAAATTGAAAAGTGTTGAAATTATGGAAAATTCTGATATCTCATAGAATTCATGGGCTGTTATCAATATATATGAGAATAATTAGGCTTGAAACAAAGATTAAATTACAAGAATTTTATTTTTCTGAACCTAAGGATGAAATCGTCATTAATTAAAAGCTTAGGGGCAAAATGGTAATTTTACCTAGAGCATTAATTGAATGTATCAGAATATGAAATGAATGAAAATGATGATCAAATTTATTTATAATGATCCAGATGGCTCAAATATCAGACTTGAGCGTAGAAAAGAAAAGACATCGGATTAGTGAAACTATAAACATGAACAAGCAACGAGGTTAGTTCGTGCAACTTGAATTATATTCTTAAATGCATGAAATGTATGTTATTGATGTGAATATGATTTGAATGTTCATTGTATGAAAGTTGATGAAACATTGATATATTTGATAAAAAGAGGAAGAAATCTTGGTTGAATGAAAGGAAAATTCGATGGATCTCTGAAAAGGAATTGACGGTAAAAAGGATCTAGCCCAGACAAGTGATCCTATCCTGATATAAACCCTCCCAAAGAATATGTGTGAAAAGGATCTAGCCCGGACAGGTGATCCTGATATAGCCCTCCCGAAGAATATGTGGAAAATGGATTTAGCCCGGACGGGTAATCCGAATTAAGGTCTAAATTTAGCTGGACTTGTAATTCAGATCAAAGCTCATTAGAGTAATTATCGTTGCAGGGGATTTAGCCTGGACTAGTAATCCCGACAATACTCTTTGAGCATATGTTACAGGGGATTTAGCCTGGACTGGTAATCCCGCTGTAAGAAATGAGGTTCGCAGGAGTGTGCTCTCTTACAGGGGATTTAGCCTGGACTGGTAATCCCGTTGTAAGGATGAGGTTCACGGGAGTGTGCTCTCTGGAAAAAGGGTATACTCATATGTGTACGAGTTGACGGACCTGGGATTGTACACTATAAGTGTACTGCTGGAAATCCATCGAAATTCCAAGAAATTCAACGGGATAAATATAGATAATGGCAAGTACTTGAAATCATGAAATTAAACTTGAAATATATAGAAGTGATAATTTTTTAATATATTGAAATATGACATGGAAAATACATGTATCTAAAACTTGCCTAATAATTATGCATATTCAAGATTATGAACTACTACTGGAATAAATATACACTAAACTCATGAAAATGATGGTACATGAAATATTGTCATAATGAATTGAATAATTTATATTTATGAAGGAACGGCAAGAGAATGATATGTATCATGACATGTAAATATGAGACTAACTTTGATATGTTGATATAAGAAAAATTATGTATATTAGGACAAGTAATAAATTCAAGTGAGACATGTCGAGAAAATAAGTTTGTCAATATTAAAGTACGCTAACCAATGTAGGAAAATTTTAGGATTTTGCGAAAAATTCCCTACGATCCCAGTTGGTTCCTAATGGATGTTTGGGCTTCAAGGGCCTAATAGAGGGACGTTATGATTATTTTCAGAAAATGAATAATACATGACTCGTAATTATTCAAAAATGTTCAGTAAACTCCGGTAATGCCTCGTACCCTATTCTGGCAACGGATACGGGTAGGGGGTGTTACATATGGTCTTGTTTGAATTGTTGATTAATGTTGTGTTTATGTAACTCTAATTGATTGTTAAATGATAATTAGTTGTATGGATTGAATTATAAGGTTAGTTCAATGGAAGGTTATAATTGAAAATGTGTAAATTCATGATTGGTTTGATATTGATGAATCAATGTGCTATAATTATAAGGTTTGGATATGTAATGTCTCACGTTTGAACCTTGTGAATACTTAGGATAGAAATAACATGTCATTAGGGGTTATACAGTTTCGAGTGTTGGGCTTAGATGTTCTACTGATGGCTTAGGTCTTACATTTGTTGTGGATTCTCCACAGTCGTGTGAGCAACATTGTGTAGTTTTCATCCCGACCCAGAGTTCATGTGAGCAGGTCCATTTCATAGCTCATGTGAACATTATAGATACGATCATGATAATAGATGCAGGCACACTTTGTGTAAGCATGGTTCTCATGTATTCGACGTTGTTTCATTTGATTCAACAGGTATTAAAGGTTTAAATTAAGTGAACGTGATTTATTGATAAGTTATATGTTAAATGGATGAAATGGAAAGTACTTGTACAAATGCTTTGAGATGTATGAATGATACATTGGAAATGTGTTGAATGTTATATAAGTGGATATGCTTCAAATATATATTTCTTGATATGGATGAATTGTATTTTTTATGTACAAGTTCACTAATTTGTGAAATTGGTGATGTAAATAGGAATTGGTTAACATATGAGCATGCTAACGGAATTATGCATGAACTATATAAATTGAGTCTATTTGGTAAGTTTACGTTTCAGATTTATACAAGCTTACTAAGCATTATTTGCTTATGTAGTTGTTTTCCTTTCTTGTAGATCATCGGAAAGCTCAACCAGTTGGAATCAAGTCAGAGTACATACACACTATCCGTCCCACATCTCGGTAGAAGTTCTGGTCATTTTGATGTCGAGTTATAAATGGCATGTGCTAGGAGCCTTTAAGTTATTTTGTTCATGATAATGATGTTCATAAATTAGTTTAAGAAAGTTTTATGGTTATACATGTTGGTATTTTTTTGTTTAAGTTTGAGCCTTGAAGTGCTTTTAGTCATTTGTTAAGCTCCTATAGTGGTTAGCTTGATATATGGTTAATAGTTGTGATGAAATGGAGGAATTGGCATATCTTTAAGTTAATTTTTTCTAAGTATTGAGAATATGTTGTTTAGATGTTTATTTTGTGGTACCAATGAGGGTACATTGGTTAGGCACTTAAGTTTATTACTATTTGGTGTATTATGGTATGTTCTGATGCAATTTTAATAAATAAAAATAGTTAGAATTGGTTTGTCTTGGTGCTTAAGAAAGGGTTGATGAATTTGCTTGCATTAGGGGTCATTTTGGAAGCAGGCAGCCTGGGACACAAGCTGTCACACGACCGTGTGCCACACATGGTCACACCATATGATCGTGTATCTTATTGATTTTAAGTCCAGGTTGGTCCACATAGTCATAGAGAGCTACACGGTCTACCAACATGGTCGTATGACCTTACTTGGAATACATACACGGTCTAGCACACGGCCTGCAACACGACCATTTGACATTATTTTGAATACTCACACAGGTGGACACATAGACTGGGATACGGTCGTGTGTCCTATATTTTGAATTGTACACGGTTGGTCACACGGTCATGTTTCTGAGTCACACAGCCTGGGCTTTGTCACATGGCCGTGTGAACCCTATTTCTAAAATTTTTTAATTCTTCTAAAGTTTTATATTTTGTTTCAAATTAGTCCCTAATTGTTTCTAAGCTATTTTTAAGGCCCTGTAGGATCGGTTTAAGGCCTGTAAATGTATTTATATTATGAATGAAACTTGAAATTGAATGTTAATATTTAAATTTGATTAATTATTTCTGTATGACGTTGAATGTTTTGATTTGTACTGTAATACTCTATAACCCTAATTCGACGACAGAGATGGGTTAGGGGTGTTACAATATTTTTGGAAAATTTTTGAAAATTGAACCTAAAAAAACGAAAACATGCAATTAAACACACAAAAGCGAAGCAATTAAAAACTATGTGCATCCCCCTACACTTAAGTTACACATTATCCCCAATGTGTGCCCAGAATAAAAATTTAGAAGGTACTGGACTTCCCATGTAACACCCTCTACCTGACCTGAATCACTGGATCATAATATAGGATGTTACAACACATAAACACTTAGGAAAATTTTACAATCAAATTAAAACCATTCTAAAAGATACTTCTTAATTCTTTTCGTACTATGCTAAATGTCCTCCTCTAAAATTTAATTTGCATTAAACCGAAACTGAGGCTGCTTTGTCACCCACCTATTTTTGCTCATGTCGTCCGTATCCACCAATATCGAGAAATGATTCGATATGGAGTGAGTAAGATGTTTAACACAATAATAAAGAAAGATACTCCACCATTCGAATTAGCCACTCCCCGATCCAGCCTTTCTTGTATATTATATTTTTGGAAAACGGACTCTCTCCCATGTAAACCACTGACCAGAAAAACCCAAATCTGCAAGCTGACAATCCTCTAATACCATCCAAAAAGCCAACATATTATTCTTATTTCGAACACGTGCCCCTCTCTTCTTAAAAATGAACATTATCTCATTAAAATCCCCTATGACTAACCACAGCAACGAGCTATTACCATTTAACTGACGAATCAAATCCCATGACTCCTCCCGACACTTTTCATCGGATGCACCATAAAATCCAGTCAGTCTTTGCGAACTTATCCCTTCACCTTCACATACTTCCACATTAATGTGCGACTTCGAGTAACTCCTTAATTGAACACTATAGTCCCTTGTCCAACCTAACAACAAACCTCCTCGTGATCTGATGACTTCAACCTCAATCTCATTCATAAACCCACATTTCTTTCTAACCATTTCCATTCTCCTTGTGCTTATCTTTGTTTCAATAAGAAACAAGAGATGGGGCATAATATGTCTCGGCTTTTTGTTAAACGATTAACTGCCCATGGTTGCCCCAACCCACGAAAATTCCAACTGAGGATCCTCATTGTGCTCGACTAACCTGCTTAACAACGACTGTCGATATTCCAAAAGGAACTCCCAAATTTGTTGAATCAAAATTACTAGAAACAATTGGATTTACTTGATACATTATTTTCCTTTTCTTACTATCCACTATCTTAATTAGAGTATCCTCTATATCCAAACCCAGTTCCATTTGCCCATTTCCATCTGGCCTAAATGATGAACCAGACTTTTTAGCCTAGCTAAAACACTCCTTATCATATTACAGTTCTTCCCTAAATTTTGTATGCGAATAATGTCCACTTTTCTCGTCCCTTATCTGATAAGACCAACGTGTTTGGATATCTCCAAAATTCTTCCCTCCCTTATCAACATCCACCTTTACTCCTATCAGAACACTTCCCTAGTTATCATCCCTTAGCCACCTGCTCACCTTCGACGATGCCCTCTTAGGCGCCACCCTTAAAAGAAATGTCCCAATTGAGAACCACCTCTTGTGATTTTAACGTTAATCTAATCGGACAAAAACCTTCTCCATGCCCCAACTTCTCACACATAAAACATAATAGTGGTAGTTTTTCATACTGAAAAGTTGTATTATGTCAACTGAATCGAATTTACTGTTATTCACTTCTTCCTCTTCAAAGGTCGCCTAACATCCAATCTAACTCGAATTCGCATATACCTTTTTATTTCCCTTATTACAAATCCAACATCATAATCAAGAATCTGACCAATAAAATTACCAAACTGACGTGCCATTCCTTTCAACATAATTCCCATAGGCAAATTATTCACCTGAACCCAAAACTTCGCAAAAATTAATGGGACTTGTAACGAATATTTCCCCTATACTAACTGATGAAATAAAATGAGGTGCATGTTGAAGAACCATGGCATCCCTTAGAGAACTCTCTTCAGATCTAACTCATGATAGAACCAGAACAAACTTCTTTTCTCACCAATATCCGTAATAGAAACTCCTCCCAACGGGTGCCACAAATCTGCCAATGTGTTTTGCATTGAAGGGAAATGACCACACTCTCCATCAAAACCCTTCCAACTAGACATAACCTAAAATCCTCCTCCACTGCATTCTCATCTCATTGGTTTTGCATCAAATCTTCCTCATCATCTAATATGCTCAGACTTGCCAATTCTTCTTCCCTGCTTCTTGTTCGCAAATCTCATCCCTTTTCTAATCCATGCCTCAAACAAGAAAGCCCTAAAATCAGCTTATCAAATAGCATCCAGAGAAAACAAGCATGCTAACAAGTAGACTTTTTTTATATGACCTATTTAGTTTTTTTTTTAATTGTCTAATAATTTTAAATACAAATAGTTATATATATATGATGTTTAGCATAATAGTAAATGATAACATTTTATAATCAATTAATGACAAAGAGATGAATACTTCATAACATAGTAATAAACAATTTAAAAACAGACGAGTAAAAAGTACTATGAACAAAATAATAGTAAATGATATATTATAAAATATAATAATAAAATTTATAATTATAATTGTAAAATTTTGTATGAATTATTAATTAATTTGAAAATTATATATTATTATATATATCATTCACTTTTTTCTTTTTTGTTGAGAATAAGAAAAGATCAAACTAATTACATAATAATTTTCTGAAAAAGAGAACCATTCTTAATATTGTCCAAGTCCAGTGCACCATCGGATGAGGAACATTGAAAACTTACAAATTATCTTTTCCGATCAAGGCTTGTTTGGCAATAATCTACAACTTAATTTTGATCTCTCGGAATATATCGCAGAAGTTACTTGCAAATTATCATTCACTTTTTAACAGTTGATTGAAAATGAATTCTAAGGTAATACCTAATTGTAGATACAACAATTTTAATTAATATAATTCACGTACAACTAAATATAACAATATTTATTTATTTTATATTGATATTAAGATTTAAATTTTATGCTATATTTTATTTAATTTATTTTAATTATATTTTTATAAAATTTATTAAATTATCATAATTATTCTAAAATTGATTTATATGTTTCTAATTAGATCTTTTAGATAATCGGGTTTGGGATAATTTTTTTTAATGCTTTGGTTGTATTTGTAAATTGTAACACGCTGAATTACTATTTTAAAATGGTAAAAATTAAATTTTATTCAAAATTAAATATCAACATATCTAAGTATTAATGAGTATAAAATAACTTTTAATATAATATTTAATGTAAGCCCATCTGTAAGCACCACTAAAATAGATGAGAAGAAAATTTCCATAAGCATGCGAATATGATGGTTTGTAACATAAGATGCCTTTCAACACAAATCTGTTGAATGGGCCAATGCTCAGATCCTGACTTCATACATGAAACAAAAATCATTTGATGGCAAAATTTCCTCCAATTAGAGAAGGAACAAACAGACATTATTGATTAAATAATTCCATAATGGAGGAACATCAATCTTTCATGTAACGTTGATCAGTCCTATCATGCCTTTTTTCTCATTATTATATTTTACTGTCATTTCAAATCATTCCTTAATCCTGATTTCAGTGTCAAACTCATTTTTCCTTTTATCCAAATTTATTAGCAGATCTTCAATATCGCCATTTAGATACGGCTTGAGATTATGATTTCAGCTTTTATTTGTTATATAAATGCGATGATTGGTATATAAAGATATTTATTGATACACGGGATTATCGGAAGCAGATGAGGGTATCGAGGGAGGTCGGTTTTTCCACTTTAGAGTAGGGTGTTGAATAGGTAGAAAGACTCATGATGAATGTATAATTTATTATGATTTTGAGTAGAGAGAATATTTTGAAAATATTTATAAGAGTCTAACCGTATTCACAATAGGTGAACACCCAATAAAAAATCCAACCGAATTCAAATTATGGTAGAAATATAACAATATATTAATTTTAAATTCATAAATATAGGTAAAAACTTTAGTTACTACTAAATAATAATACTGATAAACTTATATGAGTTTTATGATTTTGTTTATAATCTGTTCTAAAATCATAAGGTAATCTTTGACAACTTGAATTTTAGAATTTAGATTTTAAAAGTAGTATAAATTGTGTAATAATCCATGATAATTTCTTAAATCCATAGATTTGTTAAATGCTTATTTAGTAATCAACTTGAATTTCTTTGAAAAAAAATTTATAAATTCATGTTTTCTATACTTTTCAAATATATAATACATATTGAATTCAAACCAATTTATCTATAACATATGGATTTCATTCTTAATATTTACATAATAAATGAAATCTAAATCCAAATTTTCAAATTCACATTTTCCGCCGAGTATAATAGTAGTATTGAAGAGTATTTATATAAAGTATACACAAGTTCAAACTTATTACACTTAAATCCAACTAATGAAGTCATGGTAGGTGAAATGGTAAGGTCCTTGATATCCTAATTTCGAATCCCGTCATACTTAAATATTATATGCGTGTTCTTCAATAATTTATGTATATTTTTGTAATGATTTAATTCTATTTATATCTTTTAAAGTAAATTATATTAATCAAGAAGGATAGTACCATATTATAGCAGAAGAACACACATCAAGATAGCAAAAACCATGTTATCCCTTCAAGATTCTAATTATAGTTATTTGAATATATATTATTAGTGATTATAGTTGTAAATTTCTTAAAGAAAAAGTATATCGAATAATAAATTTAGTTTAAAGTGGGCATAAAATAACAATCATGTTAACTTAAAATTAGAGTTTACATTTGGTGAATCTTAAAAGTGGGGAGTGGGATCTCATATGATGAAAGATACAAGGTTTGTTTATGTAGTCCAAAGCTCAAAGGAATGTTATATGTACCAAAAGCACTTAGTTCATATAGCTGTTTCAGGCATTGCAAACATTTAGCTAAAGTGGCTGTAATACGATGTTACAATTCATGGTTTCAGGTGTTTTCATTTCAATATTCATCCATCACTAAGGATTATAGTATGCAACTGAAAATGTAATTTAAAACAGGCTTAAAAGTGAGGTGAAGTAAACCTGCAACTCTGAAAGAAAGCATTGATGGCATATAGTATTATTTGTTTAAAGCAAAGAGGTGAAGATAAAGAAAGAGGATGTAGGTATAGCCCAAAAGGTGTGTGCTTCCAACCAACATTTTGCAAAAGATTCTTAGCTTTAGGTTGGCTCCCACAGCAGAAGCCCCCATGTGTGAAAGGGTCCCCATTTCAATTTGTTGTGATGCTAAAGTGCTTGTCTTTGCTGTTGTTTCTTTCATTAATTCCCCCTTCTTTGCCAATCTTATTTTTATATTTTAGCCCACATTAGGTAACCTTATGTTGAAAAAGGGGTGCCAAAACCATGTGAACTGGTGGCGCTGCTTGGCCACTGTGAGAATGAAATTTAGCAACTAGTGGGGCTATGCCTTCCTCTCCAACAATCACACTACACAAAACAATGCCAATCTCCACGTTGCCCCCTCGTGGGTTTTTCGTATCAAACTCCTCCCATTCCTCTCACAATTGACAACAACCTGACAGTTTAAGTCACCCCATTTCACACGTTAGTTTCTCTTTCTTTCTACAAGAAACAAATATATATATGAATAATGCTTTTATCATTTATGTTTTTCTTTTTTTCCCAAATTCCCTTTGTGTTTGCATATAAATGTTTGTTTTTCTTGACTGTCATCCTTTTAGATTCTACTCCCCATTTTCTTCTCTCTTTTTTTTTTCTCTTTCATTGCAGCTTTTCAAAGCATGGAATTTGATGAATCTTGTGTTGACTTCATATATAATCCAATTATTAACCTCAGAATATCTGTACCTTATTATTATGTCCCGAAAACTTTGAGCTGGAAACTTCACCTTGAAAATCTCTATCACTATTTTTAGCTTAAAAGAGTGCTGTTAATTTCTCCTTAAAGAAATAGGTCTTTGATAAGAATTTTCATATAACTATTTAGGCTAAACAAAAGATTCTCCAAAACTGTCTAACACACAGAACAGCACTATATAAATATATAGATGTTTTCAGATTATCCTTTTTAAAGCATTATCTACATAAATCTCCATGCCCAAACTCTGATGTCTTTTACAACTCTTTAGTGTATAGCTTTTAGTACCTGGTAGTCTGGATGGCTAGCTTAAGCACTACTTAATTAAATAATGCTTAATCAAAATGATTACTGTTATACTGTCAACAAATCAAAATCTCAGCTAATCCCATAATAGCCAATCTACAAAGTAAATCATGATCAATAAACATAATTATTAATGAAATCGATCCACCAATTATAACATGAATGAACCCCATTATTTCTGGCAGGAAACATCGTCGAAACATGCTAGCTAGCTAGCTGCTTATAAAATCAAAAGGATTGTTAGCTAGGTTATAATAAGCATACTGATCTAAGATCGATTGATGATTTTCGTATAAAATTAAATCAGAGTTTGTATCATAGCTCTTAGTTTCTGGTATATTTTTTTGTTATTGCCAAGACTGCAAGCATGTGTTGGGGTACCCTTCTAAACCAACCAACCTCACATGGTTTTACACAAAGATTGCTAAAAATTGACAATTGACCACTCAAATATTCAATCACCAGTGTCTAATGGCTAGCTAAACCTAATTGTTTAGATTGCATAATTTGCAAATGATCTGTTCCTTTATTTCATGATCATAAAGTTGGAAAGTATTAATGTGTTGTCAACATCAATCTATACAATGAGTAAAATTATATAAAATATAATTACCTCATCCGAAATTTTGGAACTAACTATTTATAAAATAATTTGATTCTAGGTTAAACCATCGATTTTAATGTATCATAATTTTGTTTAGTATTTATAAAAATTAAGAAGTTAGATTAAATTTATAATTAGACATTTAATAATATATTTTAAAGTGAGTGTTGAATACGAAAACTTGTATATCATAATAGATTATGTGTATATTAGATAATTATTATAGTATATGTGTGTGGATTAATAAAAGTGCGATATCTAAATCAAATATATTCATGATTACAATCACTAATCAAGGTAGATATATTAAATCACATATCTCCCTTGCAGTGCATGAATTAAACCTGTATTTTCAATGAAATAAACTGATCGGAACCCTCACGTTAACTCAAGAATAGATTAATATATATGTATATATTGGATAAAGTATCAGCAAAAATTTGAAGTGTATTATTGAAATGGACAAAGGAAAGATGTATGGTTTATTGGCCTACTAGTTTTGGCCAATATGTCGGGCCATCCGGGGAAGCTAGATGCTCATTGCCACCATGCTTGCAAAGAGTTGAAGGTGTATAATTATCAACCCATTTCTTTCCTTATTTTAAACCACTTTTTAATCACTAGCTAATCTTTGTAGCTCATTTTTCATACAATGCAACATGGGATAGCCCCATATTGTGCCCCAAAGCAAGTAGTTATCCAAACCCCAAAAGAATTTTATTTTTTTTAAATGAATTCAATAATCAATTATATCAATCAAAATGAAACTATATATAGTACTTCATTGTAAAGTCAATTTTTTTAACCTAATATTTAATTTACAGATTTAAAATCTGAGCTTTAGTATCTACAATATATTTGTATATTCTTTTTTATACTGGTAAACAAAATGAATTACTTTTGTTATATATAAAAAATGAGCAAGGAAATTGAGAGTTTGGGGTAGAGAATGAAAGTGCATTTGATTGGATCCCATAATTAAATGAATTTAGTTCAAGGCATTCCTACATTAATTTATTCCATTGAAATTGGAGAGCATAATTGTCTAGATTACTTTTTAGGTCATGACAACAAAGTTTTGTATCTTATTGGATATAATAGTATATATTGATAATCCTAAACATTGTTTTTAAATAGAGGCAAATCTTAAGGGGGATTCGCAGGGCTTTGGCTCTTAAATATGACTTTTTTTCAATTTAATCCTTTTATAAATAGATAAATTATAAATTAATATATAATAAATTTGTACTTTGACTCTTTAAAAATGAAAAACTTATGTTTAGTCCCTTTAAAAATAATGAAATTATAAATTAATACATAATAAACTTATATTTTGATTTATAAAATATTATAATTAAATTTTGACCCTTACTGAAAGATTTATGAGTTCACCCTTATTTTCAAATATATTCAGCTAATTATGAATCATGAAAAGACATATCATCACCTTAATATTTGCTACTAATTACTTTTATCTTTCTAATTATAAAAATTTTGATTGTCTTTTTGTGTGTATTATTGCACATGGGAGCTGGTTAACCCCATGTGTGTTTTGGTAGCATTTTAATGGTAATGAGTTATAATTATGGATGCACTAAAGTGCTAAACCTAAGTAGGGATAATTAAAGAAAAAAGAAAAGGAATATTGATATAACTTTTTGGATGGGGACGAATGAAATAGTTCATTTTCTTCTGGATTTATCAAAACGAATAAAAAAGCCAAGAATCTGAATATAGTTATATTGTGGGCATGCATAATTGCATATAATTAGATTCAATCTCATATTATAGCATATAAAAAATCAATAGGTGTGATACTACCACTTCACCTATAACACCTTTTTTGTTAAGGATTTTGAGCCCTCGGTAATTATTTTGATAATTAAAGTAATTGATATTTTTCTTTTAACAATCTTATTATAGGTACTAATCATATCTGTTATTTACACAATGTCTAAAACTACCTATAGTCCCTCCTCAACCCATAAATAGGAGGATAATGTGCTTTACCCAAGGGCGAATCTAGGGGCTGGCTAAAATGGTAAATCTTTCATTTTGGCCCTTTAAAATTTTTAAAATTTTAAATTAGTAAAGGTAAAATTTTTGACCCCCTAAAATGATAAAGTTTTGATTTAATCCTTTAAAAATTACATTTTTACTATCGTAAAAATTACAATTTAATTCCCACCTAAAAAATTTTCTGGCTTCGCCCAGAGACGAATCTAGGAGGGCTGGCATGGGCCCTGGCTCCCCCAAAAATAGAAAATTGCCATTTAGGCGTCTAATTTTTTTAAAAAAAATTTAAATTTGTAAAGGTAAAATTGCACTTTGCCTCCCCTAAAATTAATTTTTTATTTAATCATTTAAAAATTATAAAGATATAGATTATAAAAATTAAAATTTCATTCGGCCGCCCTAAAAAATTGTCCTGGCTTTACCATTGGTTTTAGCGCACTCGAACTTATGTCCTCCTGCACTAGCAACAATAACCATGCCAATTGAGTTAAGGGCCAATTTAACATTACTTCTCAAAAGTGCTTTTGAGCAAAAGCTAAAATTTTTTGCTTCTACTTTTGGTCAAAAAAGTGCTTTCGCAAAGCATTTTTTTTGTCCCAAAAGCACTTTTGAAAAGCTCAAAAGTATCTTGTTTAACAATATTTTTATCTCAAAAATATTTTTTGTTCCAAAAATATTTCTGAAAAATAATACTAAACTAATCCTAAGACTCAATGGCAAAACAATTAATATTTTGTCTTTGTAAAAGGGATATAAAAGAAAAAAAAAGCTGGAATGGAATACAGCCCAATGGACCAAAATCATGTATGAAGGATCAATCTTCTTTAGAGGCCTTCAATCTGTCCATCAAAGGTTTTATTTTAATGGGCCTTCTTAATCTTCACCTACAAAATTCATGTGTTTTTGGTTTATGGTTAAACTACACAAGTAAGACAAAGATATATTAACAATATTTTTATCCGTGCACATTTTCATTCTTCAAACTAAAAAAAGCTCGAATAAATTTTAAGTTATTTGGATCGTTGTTATTGCAACAATTAAAAAGATGTGAGTTTGAGTGTACTTGAGTACATATTTTTTTTATATTTAAAAATCAAGTTTATGAGTAATTATATTATTGCAAGAATCGGTTAAGGTAATTATATTGTTGTTAAGCTATGTTTCAAATATATATATTATTAATGGCTAGTATCTAGTATGCTGATAATATTTTTTTTTGTTAATTTCACTAGTAACCTTAAAACTTTGTCATGTGTCTATTTTTTTTTTAAATTAATATTATACTACGCTCTTTATAGGATACTTGTCAACCCTTTAATCCTGCATATGAAGTTTAAGAACTTCACTAGTTGTCCTTATATCAATTATATTATTGTATATTTATATGATTTTTTAAAAATAAACATATTTAAAAAAAATTACGATATGCCCCAAATTAAATTTTAATAATTAAACTAAAAATTGTTTATATTTAAAGGAATAATTTAAAGAAAATATTTTCATTTAATAGGTTGAAGTCAATAAACTTTTAATTATGATAAAATATATTAATTTATGGAAATAACGAATAATTTTCATCGAAACAAATTAGTGTGTAATACATCTTTTTTAGTTTCTAAAATTTTAACCCTGTTTTCTACCTTGATACACAAAATTTTAGTTAAGGTAAAATTTTAATAGCTTCCAATAATTAAAATAAACCAATCATAGAAATACTGATAATAATATTTAAAGTAAGTCATACATAAAAGTGTTCATAGGCAGAATCAAGTTGAGTTCGGACTAGACTTAACAATGATATTAATATATTTTATGTTTGTCTAAGACTAGAAGTGAGCATGGGCCAGGCCGGGCCGGGCTCGACTAAAAATTCAGGTCCGTTTGCTAGGCCCGAGTTTGGCCCCGCCTGAAAAATGGGCCTAAAATTTTGCCCAAGCCCGACTCGAATAAAAATGCTAAAACCCAGTCCCAACCCGGCCCGCCCATATAATTTTTATATTATTTTTATATAATTTTAAAGTATATATAATAAATCAAAAATACTAAAAACATTAAAATAAATATTTCCCAACAAATTGAAAATAAATTTTAAAAAATATGTATACTTAAATAACACTAAAATAAATGCAACTTAATAAACAAATGTCTCTAAAATAATAACAATTAACAAATGTCTTTAAAATAATAACAAAATTAACAATAAAATAAGTTTTATATAATATCCAAACAATAACAACAAAATAGTAGAACATAATAGTAAAATGGTAGCAAAATAGAGAGAAAATAACAAGAAAATAATATTAAAAAATCAGATCTTTTTTCTTCAGTGAATTCGGGCAACGTTTTTTAAACGGGCCTTATTTTTTTTATCTAAGCCCATTTTTCGGGCCTATATTTTTGCTCAAACCCTCCCACATTTCGGGCGGGCCTTCGGGCAGGGCCGGGTGGCCCGACTCATGCTCACCTCTATCTAAGATTGGTCTGCCCCGAATTATGAGTTTAAAATTTTATCCAAACTTACTCATATCTGCAAAAGACTAACCCAATCTCATTTTAGAACTGTCTATATTATTTTTAAATTTTTTTAAAAACATATATTTTTCAAATCTCAGACAAAAATTTTTATATCACAACAAATTCCTTTTTAATGTTTTGAAATTTGATTTCATACTTCTAAATCACTTTGAGTTGTTTGTTTATCAATTTAATTGATTCAGCCTGATCCTTCTTCTTCTATAGACAAATTTTCTATATTGCTTGCCTAACATCTATTGACACTCGATCTGAAGTTACCAGTTTTGCCCCTTTCTCAAGTCTCTTCATATTCACCATCAATCTCATAGTTTTCTTACTTAATCCAACATTAAATTTCTTAATCGTTTGAATAGACGCACCCAACCGTAACACTTAGTTCACAATTTTGAGATCGTGAAGTTCTTAAGCAAGCTTGTGAAGCACCATGGGCTCACAATCTTAAGTCACAACTCCACCAAAACGGATGGACATTGTTGAAGTCAAATTGAAAATATCGGGTAAATTACCAAAAAAATACCCTTTTTTTTTCAAAATTTACGAAAAAGGACATTTTTTCCAATTATTTACCGGAATGGGCCATTTTCCCCAAAAGTGCGTCCACGTCAGTGCGATGTCAAGGGATGCAACAGGAAAACGCGTCCCTGATGGAGCGTTTTCTGCCACATCAGCAAAAATCGCATCCTTGAGGGCGAGCTTTGCTGATGTGGCAAAAACGCTCCCCCAGGGATGTGTTTTTGCCCTTCCCCAACAGCCATATTTTTTTTGACCGTTGGGCCTCCAACGGTAAAAAAAAAAAAACTATAAAATCCCTCCCTTTCATTTTTTTCACACAAAGGTCCTTACTCAATTTTCTCTCAAATTCCTCTAAAGTTCCTCTCAAATTTCACAAAAGTCCTTTAATTTTTATAAAAAAGCCCTGTTTAAAATTTTTTTGAATTAATTTTTTTAAAAATTTAAAAATATTCGATCGTATTAGCGATGGCCGGAGAATTAATTCGTCTCAACAATAAACATATCTCCGTCGATCAAATGACAATGGTAAGTTATAATTTTAATTTTTCAATACTATTTAATATTTTTTAGGTTTATGCAATTTTAATTAATTTTTATTTTATAATTTTTTAAACAGTTTGTAGATCGGGTGTTGCAATGCTATATTCGCAATATGTCTAGTCCGTCATCGCCGTTGATCAAGAATTACCTGCGGGAAATGGGTTTTTGGCACATGGCCACGATAGGCCGGGGGTGCAAGTTGGACCCGAAGCTAGTCAGTGCATTGATAGAGAGGTGGAGACCTGAGACGCACACTTTTCATCTTTCCATGTGGAGAGTGTACTATCACTCTGGAAGACTTGACAGATATTGTGCTTATACCAAAGATTCAAAATCCTAGTAATCTATCAAATTTTAGACCAATCAGTTTATGTTCGGTTCTTTATAAAGTTGTGGCAAAAACAATAGCTAACAGACTTCATGGAGTAATAGAGATATGTATTGATGAGTCACAGAGTGCTTTTATTCCGTAGGCTAATCTCGATAACACCTTATTGGCATATGAGATGTTGTTGCGCTTCGTGGAAAGCGTCGGAAATAAGGGGTTCATGGCGGTAAAGCTTGATATGAGTAAGGCGTATGATAGGGTTGAATGGGGGTTTATTAGGGAAGTTATGTCGAAAATGGGGTTTGATGATAAATGGGTAGATCTAATTCTATAGTGCATCACTACTGCATCTTTTGCTGTTAATGTTAATGGGATCAGAGGAGAATCTTTTCAAGCTACTAAGGGTTTGAGACAGGGTGATCCCCTAAGTCCCTTTCTCTTTTTATTTTGTAGTGAAGGATTATCGGCCTTAATGAGAATGGCCCTCAAAGAAGGTGGATTAAAAGGAGCAAAAGCAAGTTGTAGTGGCCCAGTGATTACACATCTATTGTTTGCTGATGATTGTATCCTCTTTGGAGAAGCAACAAGAAAGGGAGCAGGTTTGTTAAAAGGGATTTTGAAGGAATATGGGGATTGTTCAGGACAATGTGTGAATTTTAGTAAATCCTCGATTTTTTCAGCTCAAATACGAAAGAAGAAATTAAGGAGGTGGTTTTGGGAATTTTGGGGGTGAGACCATCAACAAATATGGAAAAATATTTGGGCCTCCCAAGTTTAGTTGGAAGACGCAAGAAAGAATCTTTTCAAGCTCTAAAAGAAAAGGTTATACTCAGAATTAAAGGCTGGTGCAATAGGTTTTTATCTTTGGGCGGAAAAGAGGTTTTCATAAAATAAGTTCTTCAAGCTATTCCTACCTATGCTATGTCGTGTTTTCTCTTACCAAAGTCTTTTTGTGATGAACTCGAGAAAATTATTGCAAGATTCTGGTGGCAAAAGAGTCATGGAAAGCAGGGTATTCACTGATGTCAATGGCAGAACTTGTGCTATTTAAAAGAGGATGGAGGAATGGGTTTTAGAAGTTTAGCAAAATTTAATGTGGCATTACTGGCAAAACAAGGCTGGCGTTTTTTGAACAATCCAGATTCCTTAGTAGCGAAAGTTTATAAAGCTAAATACTTTTCGAACGCAAACTTCTTAAATTCAAGTTTGGGGAGTAACTGTTCGTTTACTTGGAAAAGTATATGGGCAACTAAGGGTGTGTTAATGAGTGGTTTCTGTTGGAAGGTGGGATGCAGTACAGAAATCTCAGTTTTAAATGATGCTTGGGTACCGGATTTGCATAATTCCAGGTTATTTTCTTATCTTAACAGTTCAAATTATTTTAAAGTGGCCGATTTGATTGATCAAAATAGCAGGAAATGGAGAAATAAGGTGTTAGAGTCTACCTTTCCGGACTTCATAGTTGAAAAGATTCTACGCATCCCGTTAGCAATGGAACCGAACGACGATGTGATGGCCTGGAGCGGGGAACCCTCAGGAGAATTCTCGGTATGAAGCGCCTACAAACTATTACAACATACCGAAATGGATCCTAGGGCTTATGCCTTACAAAAATCAACAAGAATTTCTACAAAAAACTCTGGACTTTAAATCTCCCTACTAAGATTAAAATCACAACATGGAAGATTTTGTGGAATTATCTTCCTACAAGGGCCAACATGATCATAGAAGACTGTTTAACATTCAAATTTGCCCTCGTTGCGGAACAGGAATAGAGGATACAAGCCATGTATTCCGTGAGTGTCCTGTTTCATTAGAAATTTGGGACCAATTATCTCTTTTGGATTTTTTCAAAGCTACAGATATGGGGTTTAAGGAATGGATTACCTGGGTCTTTGAGCAGTGCAATCCTACACAGTGTAGACTTTTCTGCTGCACCTTGTGGGCCATCTGGGGTGAAAGAAACAGGGGCGTTCATGAGAGAATCCATAGATTTGCAGGGGAAATAGTAAAATTTATTAGAAATTACATCATTGAAGTAGATGCGATTGAGAAAACAACGATGAGCGAATAGAGTTCGATCGAAAGCTAAACGGTGGAAACCCTTCAGAGTAGTCAGTCAAAATTAATTTTGATGCAGCATTTGACAGTTCTTTGGGTCGAGCAATAGTGGGTTTAGTGGCTAGGGATATGGAAGGTTCAGTCTTGCTTTCACTCTCAATGATACATGAAAGAGTACCATCTGCTTTCGTGGCTGAGGCAATCGCTTGCAGCGTTGCAGCGCGAACCGGTGTCGACATGCGATGGAGGAAAATAGTTATTGAAGGCGATGTGTTAGCAATAATAAAGAAATGCAAAAAATAGATGAAAGATAAATCAATGATAGGGGCTATCATTCATGACATTCAACAGTTATAGACAAAGTTTGAGAAACACTGTTTTGAGCATATACCAAGAGAATCAAACAACCTAGCCCATATTTTGGCTACAGAAACTTTAAAATCATTGAAAGAGTTTTACCTGGTAGATGGGGTTCCGGAGTTTGCCAAGCATCAGAGTGAAAAGGATGTAGGGGAGTATCTAATCGCCAGAAGATCTAATAGAGAGGAGAGGTGGAGGGTATAGAAAGGAAGGGCGATGGAGAGAACTTTCTCAAAAATGAACAGATGAATAGACAGAGGAAGTGAAACGCCAATTTTAAGAAGATAAGCATTCGTTTGAGAAATGGGAAGCGTCCAGAGAAAGATATTCAGAACTGAAGCAGATGAAATGACAGGGGCAATGAAACGTCAATTTCAGAAGATGAAGTTTTTGCTTGAGAAATGGGTAGCGTCCAAAAGAAGCTATACTGATGGGACAATTGGACTACTGAGTGGTTTTTTGATTGGGTAGATGTGCGTCGGATTTAATGCTTCCAGATTTTTCTTCGTTATTTTCAAATTTTAAAAATTTGATACGGTTGTTTTATTAGGCCCAGTTTAAATTCAGAGGAATCTGCTTTGATTTCATGGGTTTTAGGTCGCTTTTAATTTTTTTGGACCTTATGTGTTTTGTAATTGGTTCCAGAAGTAAATAAGCCCAATTTGAATCCCTTCAAAAAAAAAAAAAACTTATAAATTGATATGTTATTTTTTTTAACATATTTTTTATATATTTGCTCAATATGCATGATTATATATATTGCATGCAAGAAAAATAAAGAATGAAAAAAAAATTAAAAGAAACTCTATTCAATTGTAAACATTTAAAGGTGTTTTTTTCACTTAAAACTATAAATTAAAATTTTAAAAATTATCAATTAAAATATCATTAGATATTTAATACAAATATTTGTTAATAATACCAGTTATTGAAAAATGTGAAGCTTTTCTCTTGGTACACTCTCGTTTTCCTCTTGGCACGTTCTTGATTTTTGGTTTATTATGTTGATTTCTTTATATTTTTTAGCATTTTGCTGTGAGGGTTTCTCTAGTTTTCTTTGAGTCGAATATATTGGTAGGATAGCGATCATATCAAATGGAGAGGGGTATGGATAACTTGTAACACCGTACACTCGACTCGGTCACCAAGCCCGAATATTAGGATGTCACACCACCATCACACATCGCACTCATAGTAAATTGTCACATTATTCAACGTCCATTGACCATACATATAGTTCATGACACTTCAACATAGTAAATCTTCAAATCAAAGCAATACCAATGAAATAGTTATGACATCCATCAAAAGTGCTAGAAAACTAAACTCATAAAATATCATGAGGACCACAATAATAATTAATCAAAGTCTAACCACATTGCCTTATCCCCACAGTTCCAAAAAAATATTAATACCCGCTACGCAAATACTAAAGCCTAACTTGGATCACTTCCTTGGTATCTTCGCACTGCTCACGCCGCAAACGCTAAATATTTGCAATGGTTAGAAACTGTGGGTGAGGTTAAAAAAGCTCAATGAATGTTGGACTAATAAGAAAATATACACAATATCAAAGGTTAAATAAGAGCATACAACAACACATTCACAACCATATTCTAACCAAGTCAAAATAACATATTCATGTTTCATTAAATCATACAACTAGCATATACTCTTACATTGCAATTACATTCAACTCGCTTATATATAATTCATTTAGCAATAATTCATCAAGACTAAACAACGTATACATGCTTTAATAACTTACAAGTCTAGCTCATATAGTCACATGCATTCACAAGTTAAATGAAAATGACCCAAACCACAATTACATATACAATTTCCATGATAACATACTAACATTTTCATGAAACTTAAATCAACCCATTTAGCATATTATTCACATGTTTATGCATCCATCTTGCATCATATTAGTACAATACATCAGATCACATTTAAACAATAATTTGGCACTTGAGGCTATGAAACAAAAAGTGGGCTCTACCACCACACATCGGATACATGGATCTCCAACACACCAAGTCGAACATATCCCAAAAAGTGAAGAATAAAGCTAACACTCTCCAACATACCAAACATGTCCCGTTGAATGGAGATTAGCTCACATTCCCTTATCTCTCCAACCTGCCTCAAGGCCTCAATGCCCAAAAACACAATGCATATAGGTGAGTACTCACAATCCTATGGCATGCTAACTATAACCAATGGTTTCAAGAGATCACAATGCCAAAATATCCACAATTACACATTTTTAATTACTGATTTAATGCACATCATCTCTATCCATATTCATCAATTTACATCACAACTTGTACACAATGCATGCTTATCATATTCACATTTAATTACACTTTAAGTGCCACAATAATCTTATTGAGCCATCACATATCTGACCACATATGTGTGCATTAAAATTAGTACATCATATATCACATATTACTTGTCATAATAATATCACATTTCACAATTCAAAACATATATACTTACCAAAATTCCTCTCACTTTCGCTACATATTTGCATTATTATCATATCATTATCAATTTCATTTGGCATGTATGTCATGCCCACAACACAACACAACATAATTCAAAATAGTCATCACACATGTCTTATATCACAATATCGCATCATAATAATTAATCCATAATTATTCACATAACCACATAATTTGCCAAAATAAGGCAAGGGAAATAGAAAGTTTACACTCAAAACTTAGAATAAGGGTTTAGGTTATTCCTAACCTCCCAATTAACACTATGAATCATGTCTACAAGTAGCGATTTCAAACACTCATCGATCACGCTTTCGCCTAATTGCTAAAAGCTTAAACTAGTTTTTCCTTACCTTTTGCCTTGCTTGTAGAAGGCTCCAATGTTTTTGATGCTTTACACATAATAACCACACAATATACACAATCAACAATCATCCAAAGACTCACTTCAAACAATAAAAATGCAAGCCTAAGCTAAATTCTCTTGTAATCGAAACTTTTGACATAACAAACTTGAATTTCAATTATCTCAGTCTATACTTAATATTTTTATCTAAAATTGATTCCGTTCATCTAATTATTCACCTACAACTGATTCTCGACCTTTAAACTAGTCAAAACTACCCAATTCATGGTATCAAAATTTTTGACATGTTTATGGCAATTTCCACGAAAATTCATTAAAACGTTGGAAATCTTCAACGAAACTTTAAATTAAGTTTAGAAACCTTCAAATCATGTCAAAACTAATTGAAAAACACTTTGAAACCACATTTTTACCCAAAATCCTTAAATCCACCATTAACGACCTAATTTTTAGCTTTTATTTAAAACATGATATTTAACGAACTCAATTTAAAGGATCAAATAACATAAAAAAACTTATAAGAAATCGAATCATTACCTTAGTTGATGAAAAACTGAATGTTTGATCGAAAACCCAAAGAACCCAAAAATTCAACAAAGGAGAAATCTCTGCATGTTGTTGATATTTTTCTTGAAATATGATAAACCGTAAAAGTAACATATTTTAAGCCCACATTTAGCATGCTTTTGGATGATTTAAGCCTTGAATTATGTAATTTGGTGCTCTTAATCTTTTGTTTTCATGTTTTATACTCAGAATAGCACCGGATGACAAAAAGAATGGAAAAAGGGGCCCAAAACGGAGTAAATGGGCCATATCATGAAATCCACACGGCCTGGGCCTGAGACCACACAGCCGTGCCTCATTCAACAGCTTTGAACATGGCCTAGCCATGACTTACACGGGCGTGTGCCATGGGCGTGTCCCTGCCGTGAGAAAGAAGAGTTTCACTCGGATGAGGATAGTTAGGGACAAAGAAACACATTCAGAAGCCTATACAAACACCCTAAGTATAACCTAAAAGGGGGCAACCCAAGGCTTTAGTCAAGGGGCATCCAGCTAGGCCAAAGAGGGCAGATTTGTGGGGATTTACTCGAAGATAGCCAGTTGATTCATCTCAAGAAGCTAGAATCATACTTAAGAAGGAGGATCTCTCCTTCAATTCCTTCAGGGGGTTTTAGGGATTTCTTATGTTTTGTTTTATCTTTTCTTTTGAGATATTTCTTTTATTATTATGAACTAAACCCTCGATACCTGAGGGGGATGAAACCTAAGATGAATCTTGTTATCGTTTGCTGAACTATTGTAACATCCCAAAAACGGGGCTATTTGAAATTTCATTATTTTCTTATGTATGAACTACTGAAATATTATTTATGGAATAAGAGAGTTTAATTTAAGGCTTTGAGTTGGCTCGATTTAAAAGAAAATTTAGTTTTTAAACTTAAATGGGTAAGGAGCCTTAGCAGAGGGGTGTTAAAAGAATAAGTGGGGATAATTTGACACAAAAATCAGCTTGGAAAAGTGGCAAGGAGAGGGCCACTTAGGTGCTTGGAGTTGACGCCACAATGCACAAGGGAGAGCTCGTGTTCGAGTCACAGGAATCCCCTTCTTTTTCATTTATGTTGGACGGCACATAGGGAGGATTTTTCTCTCTTTAATATATATATATTTTTTTTAGAGATAATATGAGCATTTTTTTTTAATTTCTTAAAATTCTATGGATTATGAAGAGATAAATGGAGATAATAAGGATGTTATTTTAAATGAATTATCATGGGATAATCAAGTATTTCAAAGGGATATTATTTGGATTATTTGAATATTAATTGATTAATGGAGATTAATTCAAATTAATTTTGAATTAATACAAATGTGTGTACAAGAGAAGTTTTAGGTATTGAGCCAAATTTAAACTCCTTATGCAAAGGAGTGGACTGAAGCTTGTTAGGGGGCCAATGCCTATAAAAGCATCAGTTGGCCCCCTTGCTTCTCTTTTTGTCATTCTTGCTTTGCTTGTCAAATTCCTAGCCCTCATTCTTCATTCTCTTTTATTTTTTTCCATCCTCAAACTCTCTAGCCGAACTCCTCTTCCCCTCTCACCATCTTTTCTTCTCTTTGCCATACTAGCCGAACTTGTTGCTAGATCAAAGCCAAAATCCTCTACATATTCCAAGTCTTGGCCGGAAAGCAAGCAGGGATAATCTCCTCTAAACTCTCCTCCAATCGGATCATAGAGTGGTAAGTAATCTTGGCCGAATGTCTATACTCACTTCCCGGAACACTAACGATTTTCTTTCACAAGAGGTAAGTGCCAATTTCGCAAATCAATAGCAAGGATTCTAACCAGTGTGAAATCGATGATAGGCACTTCGGGTCAGAAAGCGATCGACTCAAGGCCGATTTCTAGTATTCGATTTTTTTGGGTAAGTAATGGTAAGATTTACATTGGTTAGTTATTTGATATTCATTTAAGTTTCTAAGGCTACTAATGGGAGTTATTGCAATGGCCGATTGTAGGGGAGCAAAATAAATAGGTTGGTGACTAGTACTCAAGGGTATTAGGTAAGGCTTCCTTAGGGTTAAATCTTAACCCCTTTTGGTATGTTGGTTTTACTGAATAGGCCTTTGAGCACTAACTTTGACAAATGGCCGAATATAGGGGCAAAGACTTGAGTGTGGCCGACTTCTTTTCGGATTTAGACTCCTTGTTGGTGACAGTGTGTACATACACACCATATAGCTTATTAACTATGTTAAGTAATGTGAATGTTATCTTGATTTATGTAGCAATGGCTTGAATACCATAACGGTATATCGTGATGAATCGTAAGTACACATGCACATGATTTTGATATTTTATGCTTTTGGGAAACATGTTGTGATAGTACATATGATAAATCAGATATGACGGTTGACCATGTGGGTTGATTGAGTGGAGGCGGTATTGATTGATCGTGCCGACGGCACCGTGTTTTGGTAACACACATCGCGACTACGGTCACCGAGAGGTTTGGTACCTCCAGAGGTTTGGTACCTCATAGCGACTTGTCCTCGTGGTTAATACCACCGCGGGTTGGCCCCACTTGAGATATGGGATCGTCTGCCAGTGATTTGGTATCACACGATGGGTTGGCCCCATCACCCGATTTGTGTCTACGGACACCAGTGCTTTGGTAGCACATCGTGACTATATGTCACCAGTGGTTTGGCACCACCAAAGGTTTGGTACCACAACGGGGTAGACATGGCGTATGGTCAGCTAGGTTGGGACACATGATAACTTGCATAATTAATTTGTTATATGTTGTGTATGAATATGTTTAAACCGGGGGAAGGGTTACATACTGAGTCTTGGTGACTCACCTTCTCCTTTACATTTTTCAGGTAACGAGTAGATCGCGGATGTGGAGCCGGGCTGACTCGAGGTGGCCATGCAGTGAATTTAAACCGAATGGATTTTGGCTTTAGTTATTTTAATCTTTAGTTGATTTTATTTTGAATGTAATAAGGCCTCCTAATACTTTAGCTTTGTTTTTTTTTATATTGCTGAATAATTTGCTTAAACTATTTTTACCAATATTACATTGAATGAACACGTTTTCGCAAAGTAAACGAAAATGTTTTTACCGTGCTGACGGGCACATTTAGCAGTTGCAATTGAGATTGCTGGTGGATGGGTACGTAGTACTAGGTCCGCAACTTCTGGTGATTGGGGAGCCGTATGCTACGAGCTTTTGGGTGCTATTTCGGATAACATTAACGGAGTCAGATCGAGATGGGCTGGTTACGAGACACATTCCCAGGGCCGAATAATGATTCGACTGAATTAGAAAGAATACGATATGCTCGGGTATACATTCTTGAGATGATATGAGGTTATCTGATGCCGGGCTTGTAACAGCCCAGTTTAGACCCTAGTCAAAATAGTGGTTTCAAGACCATAAATCCGAGGTCAGAATAATATTTTAATGTTATTTTTTGTGTTGATTATAAGTGATATATCCTGTGTGAAAATTCTGTGTGATAATTTTATCGAATATGTGCCGAATTAGAGAAAGGACTTAATCATATAAAATGTAAAATGCTATGTGCTGATTTTTAAATGCTTAATTGTTGTTGTCTTTATAATGAGAAGGACTTATGATGCAATTTGGCTATAATTGAGTATAGTGGGTGGCATTAAATGATAACATATATGTTTTTATATGTTAAAATTATATGTTAAAAAAATGTATATTATTTTATATTATATAGTAAGGTTATAATAAAACAAATGAAAAGATAGTGGAGTGGGTGTTCATCTTCTTCCACCGAATGTTGAAGAAGAAATAAGGGTTCTTAAGCTTTCAAATATTCGGCACGCATTTTAGCTCAATCAAGGTAAGTTTTGAGCTCGGTTTTTGATGATTTCTACGTTTTCGTAATCGTTGCTTTGTGCTCTAGCTAACCCATGTTCTAATTTTGTGAATTGATGATATTCTTATGATGAGCCATTGATGAATGCTTGAGCTATGTGCTAGTTGATAGTGAAATATGAAAACTTAGTATTGGGTTAACATATTTTGTATTGGGATTTTTAATGAAATTGAGTATTTTAGGCTTAATTGAGAAAATGAGAAGTAGGAGGACTAAATTGTGAAATAAATGAGATGTGTGGACTTGTATGAGTATAGTGAGAATTCGGCTAGGCATGGGTACAAGCAAACTGTGTGTATTTGATGAATCTATGAATTTGGGACTAAAGTGTCGAAATGTGAAAATATGAGGGTTATTTTATAAAATGTCCAAATATGTGTGCTTGGACTAAAATGAATGATGTGGTGATTGAATGGATTGAATTTGAATGTGTATAGACCAAGAGAGGAGAGGTTCGGATCGAGATCGAGGCAAAGATAAAGTGCTCGATTAATCAACCGTTTCGGGATTTCGACGTCCGAGGTAAGTTCGGATATAATACTTGCTATTAAACTAGTATCTATTTGATGTGAAATGAATGAATGTATACAAATGGAACAGAATGTGTTATGTATAAGTTAAAGTATTGAAGCACTATGTGTAACATCCCTAACCCGTACTTGTCGCTGGATTAGGGTTAAAGGCGTTACCGGACAGATCGGAAGCTTTTACAAACATTTCATATTTCAAGTCACCAATCACAATCAAAGTGTCCCTTTTTATAGGTCAATGAGACCATAATCATGCTTTAGAGTAGGGCCGAGACTAAACCGAACACATACAAAAATTCTCGAAAATTTAAAACTTTATCAAAACTGTAGAATTCACACGCTTGTGTAGGCAGGTCGTGTGTCTCCCACGACTACTAGACACACCCATGTGTCTTGGCCTTGCTAAAACAGAGCATGCATACTAACTTATCCACACGGCCACCAGGCACGCCCGTGCGCCATGGCCGTGTACTCTTAAGCTAGATACTGATTTATTCAAGCGGCTACCAGGCATGTCCGTGTGCCAAGGCCGTGCACACTTAGCTAGATACTGTCATTTTCTCACGGCTATTAGGCACGCCCGTGTACCATAACCGTGTAGGCAAAATAGGCCATTGTCAAGGCCATAATGCCACCCACAATTGTGTCATACCTACAAGCAATATACCAATTCATATCATACTCAATTGACAAACAAAGACATGCCTAATACTCAACAAAGCTTTGCATCCAATCTCATTTTCAAACATACCAAATTGTACAACTAAAACACATTTGTTCACAAGCATAATTCATCTATAATTACCTTTCATATAATCATTTCTTTGATCAAACATCAATACTCAAAATTTCATCCATATGCTTATCATAACTTTGACCATTTCATTAGCTATCTAGCCATACCAAAACATGCATCATTTCTCATATATGCCAAACATTTACCAAAACTTATCTAACCATGTCTCATGGTTATCATATACACATTTTAAAAATCATTCAAAAAGACTAGCCTATACATGCCATATTTAGCTATATACATATTCCAAAGGTACCAAAATGAGTTGAGTAGTGTGATGATGATCCTTGACGGTCCCGAGCCTTCAGTAGCTTTGACGATCTATAAAATAGAGAAAACACACAAACAGAGTAAGCTTTCAAAGCTTAGTAAGCCATATACAAATAAAACTTAGCATAGCATGCACATAACTATATTAATACAATGACATTAATAGTTCTCATTATAAATTCATTACATATTTTTTGGCTCATTTACTTAGCCATATCATGCCACATTCTTCAATTCAAGTATCACATATACATATAGCTCATTCAAACATATAATCACTCATCATCTTATCATTTCAACTCACATATTTATCTTAGTAAGTTCATATAGATACTTACCTTTTATACACACATAGTGTACTTTTCAAACGTACTGAAATGGATATACAACTCACATGGTCGTTCATTTCTCGAACTTGCACGTCGAACCCTTCGGGATCTAATAAGATACTCAGAATGCTCGGAATAGTTGTACAATACCAACGTCCCAGACTAGGTCTTACATGTACTAAGATATTGATGCCACTATCCCAGACTGGGTCTTATACGACTCAATACGATGCCAACGTCCCAGACGTGGTCTTACACGTAAATCCATATCGATGCCAACGTCTCAGACGTAGTCTTACATGATATTACATATCGGACACCTATATCTTGACATAGTTAATCCTATCTATTCCTAGATTCGAACGGGGCTTCTCGGACTTTAACAACTTATCGACTAATTCGTAATCTCGGATTGCACATACAATCCATCTCAATGGATAATCATAATAATTCAACTATTATATATACTAAAATAATTCAATACAAATACATTTATTAGTATATCGACTTACCTCGAATATTCGATCGGATTTGGTTATTCGACTACTTTCGCTTTCCCGCGATCTAATTTTGTTTTCTTCGGTTCTTGATTTATACATATTCAAATTTAACCCTTTTATTTACCAACACATTCAATTCAATCCAAAAACACACATTCAGGTCTATTTGCAACTTAGCCCTCACATTTGCACATTTTATCAATTTAGTCTATTTTTTTCAAAACATCAAATATACAAAATTTGTTCACACATATGCATAGTCAAAATTCTCTAGGGACCATACAAGTCCATACTTTTCATTAAATTCATAATTTAGTCCTCCAAATTAATTATTTTCTTAATTTAGCCCTAATTAGCTAAATTCACCAAAAATTCAAGAACAACATGCTCATTAAACACATATCTTTCATTTAACACCAATATTCATCACAAAGCTCACCATTTCATCAATGGCACATCTCATAAACATCATCATTTCTTCAAATTACAATATGGGCTTGATAGTAGACTAAGCAACAATCTCAAAAACATAAAAATCATCAAAAACTAAAGTCAAAACATACCTTAATTTGAATCAATAGCTAGCCGAATGCCCTAGCTTCTTTTTCTTTTTTTCTTCTTTTATTTTTTTTCTATTTTCGGCTAAATGCATGAACAATTCCCACTATCTATTTCTTTTTGTTTTATTATAACTTATATTATAATATTTATCAATTATGAAACCATTACTAAATAAATAAGTTTTATATCTTAACATTTTTTCGTCCACTATCCTCTCTTTTGGCCAAATTGCATTATAAATCCTCCTATATAAGAACACACAACAATTAGGCCACTCAATCAAATAGAAGGCTACCTTTACCTTCTACGCGATTTAGTCATTTGCTCAAATTAGGCACATAAACATTCAAATTAATTCACAGAAATTTAATACAAGCTTAATCACGTATCATAGGCATAGAAAATAATACTAAAATATTTCACTAACTCAGATTTGTGGTCCCGAAACCACTGTTTCGACTAGGGTCTAAACCAGACTGTTACACTATGTGTGCGAAATTGAGTTGATACCGAGTTGATTAGCACTATGTGTGCGAAACAATAGAAGCTACGGCTTTAACAATTAGCACTGTGTGTGCGAAAAGATAGAAGTTTCGGCTTATCAAATATGCACTGTGTGAGCGATACCGATATAAGTTCGGTTTAACATATTAGCACTAAGTGTGCGATGATGATTATGTTTCGGTTAAGAAATTGGCACTAAGTGTGCGAATAAATCAAAGGTATAGCAAAGGTTGAATGAGAAGTAATATCGAGCAATTGAGTAGCATGAATAGTAAGTAGCTATGTGTTGATCAAGGTACGTTTGAACCTATGTGGTTGATGATAGATTTAAGAGTTGAATGAATAAATATTTGAGTATGTAATTAAGATTGATAATGTGTCTAATTGTGCCTTTATCTATGTGATGGTTAGATTGCATGGTTGGTGAGTAACTATGTGTTGGCAAAGGTATGTATGAGACCTATGTGGTTGGTGAAATCGAAAGTAAATAAATAGAATGCTATGTGAGTATTGGATATAGATGAATTGGTGTATCATTGGTAAATTATCTATAAGATGGTTTAATTTGTATATTAATTTGACATAATGGGTTAATTGTATTATATTACAAACTTACTAAGCTTTTGAAAGCTTACTATGTTATTGTTTCTCAGTTTTACAGTGTCAGTAAAGCTAGCTTGGATTCGGGAATCGTCAGTACATCTATCACACTATTGGCAACCTATTTTGGTATTTTGGAAAGATGTATATAGTTAAATTATGGCATGTATAGGCTAAAAGTTAAGATATGTCTTGAAATATTTAATCATTGCCATGTGAGTTGGCTTGGAAGTTGAATGATGTTGAACTTATGAATGGGTTATGAAAATGGTATACCTCATGATTGTGTGGTTGATGAGAAGATGTGGTTTGAAGATAGTTTATGATATGGATTACATGATGTTTGATATATGCATGTTTTGAAATGTATATTTGTCACTTTGAATGGTTTAGTTGTGTTGATAATGAGCATGGAAGTAAATGGTTTAGTTGGTGATTGAATAATGCATGAAATGGTTGTGTTGATGCTAGTGGACATGATCCTTGTGTGGGTGGCAAATTGGCCTTGCAAATGGCCTGTTTTGCCTACACGGTTTTGGCACACGGGCGTGCCTAGTGACCGTGGGATAAAGTCAGTAGATAGCCCAAGTTTGCACGATCGTGGTATACGGACGTGCCTAGTAGCCGTGTGAATAAGTCAGTATATTTCTTAAGAGCACACAGCTTTAGCACACGGGCGTGCCTGGTGATCGTGTGGAGAAGTCAGAATACTTGCTCTATTTTGGCATGGCCTGGACACATGGGGGTGTCTGGTGATAGTGTGAGGCACACGGCGTGATTGTACGGGTATGTGAGCTCAATAGTTTTAAAGAATATTTGAAATTTTGAAAACTTTCATTAGTGTTTAGTTCAATCTCGACCCCTTTCTAACACGTGATTAAGGTCTCGTAGACCTAAATGAGTGACTGTATGTTCGTATTTGAATACGTATGATTAATGGTAGACTTTGTGTCATGGAATGGATGTAAAATATTGTAATTGTTCGGTAATGCCTCTTAACCTTATTCCGGCGACGGTCTCGGGTTAGGAGTGTTACATTTTATTGGTATCAGAGCTACAGTTTAGTCGCTTCTCAGACTAATATAGCTTGTGTGAGTTTAGCTATACATGCCATATATGAAATTATGATAGTGTGATGAATTCTGACAGATAAAAATGTGTTTTCATATATTAATGGATCCCAATCGAGGAGTTGCTGACGATGTAGAGAGTATCGCGCATGTTCCCGCTCAAAGGATAGCACCGGCCACATCTAGGCCGAATGGTAGTAGTGAGGGAGGAGAGGCTAAGTAAGCTTTCTTCCGTATGATGAGTGAGTGGTTTTAGGAGTTCGTTCAAACGAATCCGGCTGTTCCACAACCTTCACCCCCACAAGTACCGGTTGTGCCACAAGCTATAGATCTGATTCGACTAAATAAACCTCCTGTGGATAAGATTCGAAAGTTTAGAGCCGAAGAGTTCAGGGCCACAGCTGATAACAATGCTAAGCGAGCCGAGTTTTAGCTCGAGAATACAATACGGGTACTTGATGAGATGCCATTGACTCCTGATGAGTGTATCAAGTGTGCAGTTTCTTTGTTGAGAGATACAGCTTATAACTGGTGAAAAACGTTGATTTCTGTAGTTCCGAGAGAGAGGATTACCTGGGACTTCTTTCAAGTTGAGTTCAGAAAGAAGTATATTAGTCAACGATTAATTGATCAGAAACGTAAAGGGTTCCTTGAGCTGAAACAAGGTCGTTTGTCAATTACTGAGTATGAGCAAAAATTTGTAAGGTTGGGCCAGTATGCACGGGAATATGTTTTGACCGAAGCTACTATGTGTAAACGCTTCATAGAAGGATTGAATGAGGACATTAAGTTGTTGGTTGGGATACTTTATATAAACGAATTTGTTGTGTTAGTCGAAAAAAGCATGCAATGCCGAGGAGCTCAGTAAAGAAAAGAAGAAAGCTGATTCTGAAGCTCGTGATGAAAGAAAAAGATCGATGAGTAAGTTTTCTCAACCTTCGACGAAGAGATTTGAGATGCAAGCAACCGATCAAATGCTTCATTTGGATATCCAAATAGAGACCGCGCAAGACTAAGTGTTGATTCGTGAACTCAAGCTCAAATAAAATCAAGTGTAGATAGTGCCAAAAGTAACAAACCTAAGTATAGACAGTGTGAAAGACGACATATGGGAGAATGCTAGGGCAAGTACAACAATAGAGTTTGCTATAAATGTGGATCACGAGATCGCTTCATTCGAGACTGTCCAAAGTTGGCTGAGGAAGAAAATGTTCAAAATGTGAGATCAAGCAATGTGATGGCTAGAGGCAGACCACCTAGAATCATCGGGAATGTAAGTGGAAGTCAAAGAGGGACTACCGATACAGTTGTGAGATCGGAGGCAAGAGTACCTGCCCGAGCCTATGCTATACGAGCACGAGAGGAAGTGTCATCTCCAGACGTCATCACTAGTACTTTTACCCTATTTGATACTGATATGATTGCATTGATAGATTCGGGTTCTACCCATTCTTATGTGTGTGTGAATTTAGTATCGAGTAAGACTCACGTGTTGAGTCTCCATCGAATTTGTGATTAGAGTATCGAACTCCTTAGGCAAGGGTGTCTTGGTGGATTTGTGCAAGAACTGTCCATTGATGTTTTGGGATTTATGTTTTTCGGCCAAATTAATGTTGTTACCATTCGATGAGTTCGAATTAATTCTGGATATGGATTGGCTCACTCTACATAATGCTATTGTGAATTGTAAAAGAAAGAGTATTGAATTGAGAAGTCAGAACGGTGAGATAGTTCGAATTGAATCCAGTGATATGAAAGGGTTACCAGGTGTAGTATTTGCACTGAGAGCTATGAACTATGTGAGAAAGGGTTGCAAAGCCTATTTGGCATATGTGATTAATACAAAAGTATTAGAAAAGAAAGTTGAATCATGTGCTAAGGTTTGTGAGTTTCGGATATATTTCTTGAAGAGTTACTGGGATTACCTCCGATTCGGGAAGTTGAATTCAGTATTGACTTAGTGTCGGAGACTACTTCCATTTCAATAGCTCCGGATAGAATGGCACCAACGGAATTGAAAGAGTTGAAATCTCAGTTGCAAGAGTTAACTGACAGATGGTTTGCAAGACTGAGTTTTTCGCCCTGGGGTGCTCCTGTGTTATTCGTGAAAAAGAAAGACGGTATTATAAGAATGTGTATTGATTACCGACAGTTGAACAAAGTGACGATAAAGAACAAATATCCATTACCTCGTATTGATAACTTATTTGATCAGCTGAGAGGAGCTACAGTGTTTTCTAAGATAGATTTGAGATCGGGTTACTATCAGTTGAGAGTTAAAGAATCCGATGTGTTGAAAACTGCTTTCAGAACAAGGTACGGACATTATGAATTCTTAGTGATGCCTTTCGGACTAACAAATGCTCCTGCAGTGTTTATAGATCTGATGAATCGGATATTCAGACCGTATTTAGATCGTTTTTTTATGGTGTTTATTGTTGATATCTTGATTTATTTTTGTGATGAGACACAACATACCGAGCATTTGAGAATCGTACTACAAACTCTACGTGAGAAACAGTTGAATGCTAAGTTTAGCAAATATGAATTTTGGTTGCGTGAGATTGGTTTCTTGGGGCATATTGTGTCAGCTGCGGGAATACAAGTTGATCCGAGTAAAATTCCTGCTATTTTAGAATGGAAGCTTTCGAGAAATGTGTCTGAAGTCCGTAGTTTTCTCAGACTAACGGGATATTGATAATTGCGACGCCGTTGATGAAGTTGCTACAGAAAGATGTTAAATTTAAGTGGTCGGAAAAGTGCCAACAGAGTTTTGAGCAGTTGAAAGTATTGTTGATGGAAGCACAAGTGTTAGTTCAGCCTGAATCGGGCAAAGAATTCATAGTTTATAGTGATTCATCATTGAATTGTTTTGGGATGTGTACTAGTGCAAGAAGGCAAAGTCATTGCTTATGCTTCGAGGCAGTTAAAGCCGCATGAAAAGAACTATCCGACGCACGACCTTGAATTGGCAGCAATTGGGTTCGCATTGAAGATTTGGCGTCACTATCTATTTGGTGAGAAATGTCACATCTATGCTGATCATAAAAGTTTGAAGTACTTGATGACTCAGAAAGAATTGAATTTGCGACAGAGAAGATGGTTAGAATTATTGAAAAACTATGAAATTCTAATTAATTATCATATGGGTAAAGGAAAGATTTGTGTGATGATAGTGCGGTTTTGGCCGAGTTGAAAGTAAAGCCAATTTATGTATGTCTGATTTGTGATGCCCATAAAAGTGATGTTGAAATGATGGCTAAACGAACTCAGTGTGAATCGAATGTTGATTCAGAATTTCGAATTGATAGTGATGATTGTCTGAGATTTAGAGATCGGATTTGTGTTCCGAGAAATTCAGAGTTGATTCAGATGATTTTGAATGAAGCTCACAATAGTCGTTTAACTGTTCACCCAGGGAGTACGAAAATGTACAATGATTTGAAACGGTTTTATCGGTGGCATGGTATGAAACTGGACATCTCTGACTTTGTGTCAAAATGTTTAATTTGTCAGCAAGTTAAAGCTGAACATCAGGTTCTGTCCGGTTTGTTACAGCTGATCATGATTCCTGAGTGAAAATGAGAGAGAATTACGATGGACTTTGTGTCGGGATTGCCTTTATCTCCGTGGAAAAAGATACTTCGATTTGACCGAAAAGGTAAGCTGAGTCTGAGGTTCATCGGACCGTATGAGATCATTGAACGAGCTGAGCCGGTTGCTTATAGATTGATGTTACCATCTGAGTTAGAAAAGATTCATAATGTGTTTCATGTGTCGATGCTTCGACGGTATAGATCTGATCCGTCTCATGTGATTACTCCTACTGAGGTTCAGATTCAGTCAGGCTTGTCATATAGTGAGGAACCGATTTGAATTTTGGCACGAGAGACCAAAGAGTTGAGAAATAAAAGAATTTCCTTAGTGAAAGTGTTGTGGCACAAACACGGAATTGAAGAGGCAATGTGGGAGCCTGAGAATGCTATGAGAGAGCAAATATTCACTGGTAAGATTTTCGGGGACAAAAATCCCTAAGGGGGAAGAGTTGTAACAGCCCGGTTTTGACTTTAGTCGGAATAGTGGTTTTGAGACCATAAATTCGAGGTCATAATAATATTTTAATGTTATTTTTGGTGTTGATTATAAGTGATATATCTTGTGTGAAAATTATGTGTGATAATTTTATCGACTGTGTGCCGAATTAGAGAAAGGACTTAATCGCGTAAAATGTAAAATGATGTGTGCTGATTTTTAAATGCTTAATTGTTGTTGTCTTTATAATGAGAAGGACATATGATGATATTTGGCCATAATTGAGTATAGTGGGCTGCATTAAATGATAACATATATGTTTTTATATGTTAAAAAAATGTATATTATTTTATATTATATAGTAAGGTTATAATAAAACAAATGAAGAGATAGTGGGGTGGGTGTTCATCTTCTTCCACCGAATGTTGAAGAAGAAATAAGGGTTCTTAAGCTTTCAAATATTCGGCACACATTTTAGCTCAATCAAGGTAAGTTTTGAGCTCGGTTTTTGATGATTTCTACGTTTTCGTAATCATTGCTTCGTGCTCTAGCTAACCCATGTTGTAATTTTGTGAATTGATGATATTCTTATGATGAGCCATTGATGAATGCTTGAGCTATGTGCTAGTTAATAGTGAAATATGAAAACTTGGTGTTGGGTTAACATATTTTGTATTGGGATTTTTAATGAAATTGTGTATTTTAGGCTTAATTGAGAAAATAAGAAGTAGGAGGACTAAATTGTGAAATAAATGAGATGTGTGGACTTGCATGAGTATAGTGAGAGTTCAGCTAGGCATGGGTACAAGCAAATTGTGTGTATTTGATGAATCTATGAATTCGGGACTAAAGTGTCGAAATGTGAAAATATGAGGGTTATTTTATAAAATGTCCAAATATGTGTGCTTGGACTAAAATGAATGATGTGGTGATTGAATGGATTGAATTTGAATGTGTATAGACCAAGAGAGGAGAGGTTCGGATCAAGATCAAGGCAAAGATAAAGTGCTCGATTAATCGACTGTTTCGAGATTTCAACGTCTGAGGTAAGTTCGGATAATACTTGCTATTAAACTAGTATCTATGTGATGTGAAATGAATGAATGTATATAAATGGAATAGAATGTGTTATGTATAAGTTAAAGTATTGGGGCACTATGTTTGCGAAATTGAGTTGATACCGAGTTGATTAGCAATGTGTGTGCGAAACGATAGAAGCTATGGCTTTAACAATTAGCACTGTGTGTGTCAAAAGATAGAAGCTTCGGCTTATCGAATATGCACTGGGTGTGTGATACCGATATAAGTTCGGTTTAACATATTAGCACTAAGTGTACGATGACGATTATGTTTCGATTATGAAATTGGCATTAAGTGTGCGAATAAATCAAAGGTATAGCAAAGGTTGAACGAGAGGTAATATCGGGCAATTGACTAGCATGAATGGTGAGTAGCTACGTGTTGATCAAGGTACGTTTTAACCTATGTGGTTGATGATAAATTTAAGATTTGAATGAATAAATATTTGAGTATGTAATTGAGATTGATAATATGTCTAATTGTGTCTTTATCTAAGTGATGGTTGGATTGCATGGTTGGTGAGTAACTATGTGTTGGCAAAGGTATGTATGAGACCTATATGGTTGGTGAAATTGAAAGAAAATAAATGGAATGCTATGTGAGTATTGATATAGATGAACTGGTGTATCATTGGTAAATTATCTATGAGATGGTTTAATTTGTATATTAATTTGACACAATGAGTTAATTGTATTATATTACGAAGTTACTAAGCTTTTGAAAGCTTACTGTGTGATTGTTTCTCTGTTTTACAGTGTCAGTAAAGCTAGCTCATATTTGGGAATTGTCAGTACATCTATCACACTATCAGCAACCTATTTTGGTATTTTGGTATTTTGGAAAGATGTATATAGTTGAATTATGGCATGTATAGGCTAGAAGTTAAGATATGTCTTGAAATGTTTAATCCTTGCCATGTGAGTTGGCTTGGAAGTTGAATGATGTTGAACTTATGAATGGGTTATGAAAATGGTATACCTCATGATTGTGTGGTTGATGAGAAGATGTGGTTTGAAGATAGTTTATGATATGGATTACATGATGTTTGATATATGCATGTTTTGAAATGTATATTTGTCACTTTGAATGGTTTAGTTGTGTTGATAATGAGCATGGAAGTAAATGGTTTAGCTGGTGATTGAATAATGCATGAAATGGTATGTTTGAATGCATTTGAAAGCATGAATTGGTATTGTGTTGGTGCTAGTGGACATGATCCTTGTGTGGGTGGCAAATTGGCTTTGCAAATGGCCTGTTTTGCCTACACAGTTATGGCACATAAAGGTAGTAGATAGCCCAAGTTTGCACGGCCATGGTACACGAACGTGCCTAGTAGCCCTGTGAATAAGTTAGTATATTGCCTAAGAGTACACGGCCTTAGCACACATGTGTGCCTGGTGACCGTGTGGAGAAGTCAGAATACTTGCTCTGTTTTGGCACGACCTGGATGTTGGAACGCCGATACCCCATGGCGCAGCAGAATAAAATTAGATCCGGCGATCCAAACCATGGATCCATGTGTGAGGAACGAATCGGGGTGAAATAAAGGTTTCGAAATTACCAAAACTTCAATCTGAGTAGACAACGACGCCTTGACAACAAGAGTTTTGATCTACTGTCGAATCAAGCCACAACCTTTTCTGATGTCGGTCTCTACGTGATCCACCCGGTTTGACTATGAACGGAAGAAATCTCCAAAACTATTTTGGAGGTTTATTTGCTTGACGGCTGCTAGACCTAACAAGCAATCTATTAGGGTTTTTTCATAAGCTTTGCCTCTTTTAAATACCTTTTATATTGGATATCCTTTTAATTGGGCCTTTTATAATGGGTATCTTTTTCATTGGGCCCATTATTTGGTATCCTTTTAATACCCTTTTATAATTGGTATCTCTTCAATGTATCATAAGATTAAATAAATACAATAAAGTTTTTAACCAAAATTATAATTACATTAATTATATCCAAAAAATTATAATTACATTAATTATAATAAGGATTTCGAAACTATATTTATTTAAATTATATATGAATCAAATTCATATATTAATAGAATTATGTTGTCATTATGTGTACAACATCCTTGTACATATAATATGTTCAATATTTGATTGCCCAATTAAATTAATTCTTTAATTAATTTAATTCATGTGACAACTAAAAATAATACCAATTATATTTTATTCCGTTCATTTAAACCATAGGGTGTGACCAAGGTTCTTGCAACGTTAGCGATAATAATAGAATGATTCTAATGTCACAAACAATGAGTGGCATCTAGCAATGCATCATTGCTACCTAAGTTACAAGAAGTCATGATTCCACATAACCTTTTGTGATTAACCTTTCATACATTAATCCTTAAGTCCTTTATCTCTCGAATGGACACAAGTCATGGAATAGTCACACTTGTATAGTCCATCCCATGTTTCTTGATATCTTGAGTAGACTATGATATACAAATTAGTATGACATCTCATGTCAACTTATTTGAGCATGGCCATGCATTTCTAGTCTCACTCAATCAAGTGGCCTAAGATATTACTCCCATTATGTAGGAGGGACTTATCCTATATTGATCAACCATATCCTCTACATAGATTGTGGTATATCCAACATCGATCTTTATAGAACAACCAATTACGATTGTACGCGTTTGATCAGTATCAAAATATACAACTCACGATGTTGAGATAATAATTATCTCAAGTCTGAGGATCATATACATATTAATCACTATGAGTAATGTTGTGACAATTACATAATAATCCAATAAACATACTCATAACGGGTCAATCCAATATGTTGTTCTCTAACACACATATTCATGCATTGATTTTGACAATCCACATCAATGACAACTCTTTATCATCAATCAACTACATGTTAGTCTTAATGCATTATTGTTGTCCTAGTCAACAATAATACTCGACTAAGGATCTTTTAAGAATAATCATATTATTCTTAGGACATTATTATAAAACAATTTATTTATACACACAGAAAGAAAAACTGAAATAATAATGACAACGCTTTATATTAATAAACATGGTAAATTAAGTATGTTATTACAACCATCTCATGATTGGTCTTTGGGCATACTCTTACAATCTCCCACTAGCACTAAGACCAATCACTCATATATCTAATACCAAGTGACTTAGTGTGACGATCATGCTTCTGCCATGTCGTGAGGCTTGGTCGAGGATCAAAGAATGTTATCATCTCAAGGTACTCTGCATATCTCTACATCCCCTCGGTCGATAATCTCTCGAATAAGATGGTAGCGTCTAAGTATATGTTTGGATCATTTGGTGAGATCTGGGTTCCTTAGCTTGTGCAATAGCTCCATTGTTATCACATCGAGCTCTATAGCATCCGATATGCTAGGCACAACCCCTAGTCCAAATAATGAACTTCTTGATCCAAACCGCTTCCTTTGTTGCCTCACACGGCCGCAATATACTCACCTCTGTTGTAGAATCGGCTCTCAGATTTTGCTTTGAACTCTTCCACTCACGGTACCACCATTAAGGCAAAACACAAAACCCGATTGCGATCGAGAATCATCCTTGTCGGTTTGGAAGTCGCATCGATGTAACCTTTTACACTTAACTCTTCCTCACCTCCATATAATAGGAACGTATCCTTAGTTCTTCTTAAGTACTTAAGGATACTCTTGATCGTGGTCCAGATGACCTTCACCGGGATCTACTTGATACCGCTCGTCATACTTAAGGCATACGATACATCCGGGCGGGTACATAACATAGCATACATGATAGATCCAATAGCGTAGCATATGGAATTTTACTCATACGTTCTCTCTCTTGTGGAGTTGAAGGACACATTTCCTTCGAGAGTGAAATACCATGTCTCATAGGTAGAAATCCTCTTTTAGATTCTTCCATACTCAACCTTTTCAATTACTTTATCTATGTATGTACTTTGGCTTAGACCTAGTAGTCGCCTTGATCTATCTCTATAGATCTTGACTCCTAAGATATAAGTGGCTTCACCAAGTCCTTCATAGAAAAACAACTTCTTAACCAAGTCTTAATAGATCAAAAAGTAGGTATGTCATTTCCCATGATAAGTATGTCATCCACATATAGTACCAAGAATGTGATAGTGCTCCCACTAATTTTCTTGTAAACACATGGTTCATCTTCATTTTTGACAAAACCAAACTCTTTGATTGCATCGTTAAAACGAAGATTCCAACTTCGAGAAGCTTGCTTTAATCCATAAATGGATCTTTGTAGCTTACATATCTTTCTAGCATCCTTTGGATTTACAAAACCTTCAGTTGTGTCATGTACACATCCTCTTCAAGTTTCCCGTTAAGGAAAGTCGCTTTGACGTCCATCTGCGATTTCATAATCATGAAATGCAACTATGGCGAGCAAGATCTGATGGATTTAAACATAGCTACAGGAGAAAAGGTTTCATCATAGTCAACACCATGAATTTGGCGAAAACCTTTAGCGACTAATCGCCCTTTGTATGTTTGTACATTACCATCCATGTCTGCTTTCTTTTGAAAACCCACTTGCACCCTATAGGTTCAACCCCTTCTGTGGGTCAATCAAGGTCCATACTTGGTTTTCATACATGGAATCCATCTCGAGATCTCATGGCCTCAAGCCATTTCTCGAAATCTGGGCTTGTCACCGCTTCTTGATAAGTCCTAGGCTCATCTTGATCTATAAGAAGAACGTCACCATGCGTTGTAATGAGAAATCCATATCTCTCGTGTGCACGGCGTTCTCTTAAAGATCTGCGCGCGGTGGTTGTGTTTCTACAAAGCAGCTTATTTGTTCCTCAATTTCTTGTGGAATTTGTCATTGTTCAATCTCCGTTCGATGGTATCTTGTGATTCTCGAATTTCTTCAAGTTCAATCTTTCTCCCACTTCCTTTTCTAGAAGTAAATTCTCTCTCTAGGAAGACACCAAACCGAGAGCAACAAACGTTTTGTTCTCGGTGGGATTAAAGAAATAATATCCTTTGGTTTCTTTTGGATACCCCACAAAATTACACCTTTCGATTTGGGTTCAAGCTTAGTAGACGTCGGACGTTTAACATAAGCTTCACAAAATTTCAAATTTTCATAAAAGACATACTAGGACGTTTCCGGTCCACATCTCATATGGCGTCTTTTGAACCGATTTAGATGGAACTCGATTTAGTGTGAAAGCAAATTGCCTCAAGTGCATGTCCCCAAAAAGAAGTCGGTAGATCAAAGATGACTCATCATGGATCGAACCATGTCTAACAAAGTTCGATTTCTTCTCTCGGATACTCCATTCCATTGAGGAGTACCGGGAGGAGTAAGTTGGGAGACAATCCCACATTCTTTCAAAAGATCATCAAACTCTAGGCTCAAGTACTCTCCACCTCGATCGGATCGAAGTGACTTGATAGTTTTGCCTACTTGATTTTGTACTTCATTTTTGAATTCCTTGAACTTTTCAAGGGACTCGGACTTATGGCGCATGAGATAAACATACCCATATCTCTGAAATCATCGAGTGAAAGTAATGAAGTAGTGAAATCCACCTGCTTGTGTATTTATTGGGCCACATACATCGAATGTATTAGGTCCAATAAATCACTAGCTCGCTCACTTTTACCAAATGAAAGGAGATTTAGTCATTTTTCCAATAAGCAAGATTCACATACTTCAAATTGTTCAAAAACAAATGAATTCAAGAGACCATCTTTATGGAGTTTGGATATGCGCTTCTCACTTATGTGGCCCAAACGACAATGCCAAAGATAAGTTTGATTTGAGTCATTTATTTTAGATCTTTTAGTATTTATGTTGTAAATGGGATTCGTTTGATCTAAAATATAGAGGCCATTAATTAATTGTCTTTGAACCATAGAAAACATTATTGAGATAAAATGAACAACAATTATTCTTAATAATTATCTCAAAACCAATTTTGTCTAAACAAGAAATTGAAATAATGTTTTTAGTCAAATGGGCACAAAATAACAATCCTCTAAACATAAATCAAGTCCACTAGGCAAAGATAAAGTATATGTTCCCACAGCTAATGCAAAGAACTTTTGCTCCATTTCCAACTCGTAAGTCCACATCTCCTCTAGCCAAAGTCCTACTCCTTTGTAGTCCCCTCATGCGTAGTACAAATATGAGAACCACAACCATTATCTAATTCCCAAGAAGTAGTAGTTGATAAATTAATATCAATAACATAAATACCGGCGGACATTCCGCTTGCTTTAGCCTTCTTGACTTCTTCAAGATAGACAGGCGATTCCTGCTTTCCAATGTCCAAATCACACCACAATGAAAACAGTTTCCTTCCTTAGACACCCCACCTTTAGGTTTCAGTGTAGCCTTTCCTTTTCCAAATTTGGGCTTACCTTTGCCCTTGGGCTTTGTTTGAACTTTGGCCTTTCCCTTGCCCTTGTTATTACGGACCATCAGTATGGGCTTGGGTCCAACCTTTTTCAAGTTGCCTTCAATGATTCGTAACATACTTGAGCAATTGTGGTAGAGTCTTGTCAATTTCATTCATATTGAAATTGAGGACAAATCAGGCAGTAGCTATCCGAAGCAACGATTGCAAAATAACATCAGTGGCCAACTCTTGGCTCAATGGAAACCCAAGCTTAGATAGGCTTTCAATATAGCCAATCATCTTAAGGACATGAGGTCCTACTGGGCTTCCTTCAGCCAACTTACATTGGAATAGGGCTTTAGAGATATCAAACCTCTCTTGTCGTGCTTGCCCCTGATAAAGTTCTTTCAGGTGCTCGATCATATCATAAGCAACCATGTCCTCATGTTGCTTCTGAAGTTCAGGATTCATAGTGGCAAGCATAAGACATCCAACATCTATCATGTCATCGAGATACTTCCTGTAAGCGTCTCTATTAGCCTCGAGGCATTAGTGGGTGGTTCATTAGGAAGTGGTTGTTCAATGACATATAATTTCCGTTCTTGTTTAAGGACAATCCTCAAGTTACTGGAACCAATCAAGAAAATTCAAACCATTCAATTTGTCCTTCTCAAGGACCGATCGCAATGAGAGTGTGCTAGTGTTTGCGACCATAATATATCTACAACAATTAAATATGCATGTGAGTAAATTTACCAATTTTATATCAATCATTAAAAAGACTTTATTAAATGATATTCCTACTATTTTATTTCAAAATTAATAACCTCGTATATTAATTTGGAAAAACTTTCTCAAAAGTATTTCTAGTAGGTTAAGGATCCATATTTCACCACCTCTTAAGTCACTTTGGCTTTACTCTTAAGATTATGGTTATTTAGGTAAGCAACATTTGCTAATTACATCATATGTAACTCCTAATATTTGGTGAACAACTCATGTTCTAATCATCTTATGATTTATCCAATTCACTTGCCTCTAGGTTTCTAATCCTATTAGAGTAACTTAGTTAAGTCATTAACCAATTTTTAACCAAATGAATATCACTTGTTTATTCTTCACGTTTAACCAAGATAAATACTAGTACTTTGCTTTGGCGTAACCTACATAGTATTGATCGAGGCTTTAACGAGGCAAAATTGGAAGGCCATGTTGACTTAATATTTTAATAGAGGGATTTTATTAAGATTGTTCCATCTCACCAATTATGGACTACATTAGTCCATTTAGTCTTTTAATTGATCTCATCAATTAACGGGGTTTTATTATTATCAAGTTTTACTATATATAATTGGCATGCTTTAGACATCCATAGCATCTCATACATGAATAAATAAAGCAATAAATAAATACAATAGTTATAGCCCATAAACTAAGGTGGTTCAACCCAAGCCAATGGGAAAACCAAAAAGAAACCTAAAGGTGTAAGCCAATTCACAAGCTATCATTCTCAATCATTGTCCCACCTTCCTTCTCGTTTGGCCCACAAAGAACTCTTGCAAATTACAATATCTGAGAAAACTCGTTTTACATATACGAGGAATAAGATGAGAAGAGAAATACAATAGAATAGTAGTAAGGCACGACACGCAGGCCGTATTTAAAAAAAAATACAACCTTTTATCGAATGTGTCATTGGGCTATAACTATGCATTTCAAACACCGTGCATGTCAAAAATAGCATACATAATTCTATATATATATATATATTTAAGGTGAATTATAAAATATCCTTTCAACCTTTTGTGGCCCATCAAGTTTATAAATTTCTTTTATTAACAAATTTTTTGCGAGGGTCTGATTACCTGGGACTTCTTTCAAGTTGAGTTCAGAAAGAAGTATATTAGTCAACGATTAATTGATCAGAAACGTAAAGGGTTCCTTGAGCTGAAACAAGGTCGTTTGTCAATTACTGAGTATGAGCGAAAATTTGTGAGATTGGGCCAGTATGCACGGGAATATGTTTTGACCGAAGCTACTATGTGTAAACGCTTCATAGAAGGATTGAATGAGGACATTAAGTTGTTGGTTGGGATACTTGATATAAACGAATTTGTTGTGTTAGTCGAAAAAAGCATGCAATGCCGAGGAGCTCAGTAAAGAAAAGAAGAAAGCTGATTCTGAAGCTCGTGATGAAAGAAAAAGATCGATGAGTAAGTTTTCTCAACCTTCGACGAAGAGATTTGAGATGCAAGCAACCGATCAAATGCTTCATTTGGATATCCAAATAGAGACCGCGCAAGACTAAGTGTTGATTCGTGAACTCAAGCTCAAATAAAATCAAGTGTAGATAGTGCCAAAAGTAACAAACCTAAGTATAGACAGTGTGAAAGACGACATATGGGAGAATACTAGGGCAAGTACAACAATAGAGTTTGCTATAAATGTGGATCACGAGATCGCTTCATTCGAGACTGTCCAAAGTTGGCTGAGGAAGAAAATGTTCAAAATGTGAGATCCAGCAATGTGATGGCTAGAGGCAGACCACCTAGAATCATCGGGAATGTAAGTGGAAGTCAAAGAGGACTACCGATACGGTTGTTGTGAGATCGGAGGCAAGAGTACCTGCCCGAGCCTATGCTATACGAGCACGAGAGGAAGTGTCATCTCCAGACGTCATCACTAGTACTTTTACCCTATTTGATACTGATATGATTGCATTGATAGATTCGGGTTCTACCCATTCTTATATGTGTGTGAATTTAGTATCGAGTAAGACTCTACGTGTTGAGTCTACTGAATTTGTGATTAGAGTATCGAACTCCTTAGGCAAGGGTGTCTTGGTGGATTTGTGCAAGAACTGTCCATTGATGTTTTGGGATTTATGTTTTTCGGCCAAATTAATGTTGTTACCATTCGATGAGTTCGAATTAATTCTGGGTATGGATTGGCTCACTCTACATAATGCTATTGTGAATTGTAAAAGAAAGAGTATTGAATTGAGAAGTCAGAACGGTGAGATAGTTCGAATTGAATCCAGTGATATGAAAGGGTTACCAGGTGTAGTATTTGCACTGAGAGCTATGAACTATGTGAGAAAGGGTTGCAAAGCCTATTTGGCATATGTGATTAATACAAAAGTATTAGAAAAGAAAGTTGAATCTGTGCCTAAGGTTTGTGAGTTTCCAGATATATTTCTTGAAGAGTTACTGGGATTACCTCCGATTCGGGAAGTTGAATTCAGTATTGACTTAGTGTCGGAGACTACTTCCATTTCAATAGCTCCGGATAGAATGGCACCAACGGAATTGAAAGAGTTGAAATCTCAGTTGCAAGAGTTAATCGACGAGATGGTTTGCAAGATCGAGTTTTTTTCGCCTCAGGGTGCTCTGTGTTATTCGTGAAAAAGAAAGACGGTATTATAAGAATGTGTATTGATTACCGACAGTTGAACAAAGTGACGATAAAGAACAAATATCCATTACCTCGTATTGATAACTTGTTTGATCAGCTGAGAGGAGCTACAGTGTTTTCTAAGATAGATTTGAGATCGGGTTACTATCAGTTGAGAGTTAAAGAATCCGATGTGTTGAAAACTGCTTTCAGAACAAGGTACGGACATTATGAATTCTTAGTGATGCCTTTCGGACTAACAAATGCTCTGCAAAGTGTTTATAGATCCGATGAATCGGATATTCAGACCGTATTTAGATCGTTTTTTTATGGTGTTTATTGTTGATATCTTGATTTATTTTTGTGATGAGACACAACATACTGAGCATTTGAGAATCGTACTACAAACTCTACGTGAGAAACAGTTGAATGCTAAGTTTAGCAAATATGAATTTTGGTTGCGTGAGATTGGTTTCTTGGGGCATATTGTGTCAGCTGCGGGAATACAAGTTGATCCGAGTAAAATTCCTGCTATTTTAGAATGGAAGCTTTCGAGAAATGTGTCTGAAGTCCGTAGTTTTCTCAGACTAACGGGATATTGATAATTGCGACGCCGTTGATGAAGTTGCTACAGAAAGATGTTAAATTTAAGTGGTCGGAAAAGTGCCAACAGAGTTTTGAGCAGTTGAAAGTATTGTTGATGGAAGCACAAGTGTTAGTTCAGCCTGAATCGGGCAAAGAATTCATAGTTTATAGTGATTCATCATTGAATTGTTTTGGGATGTGTACTAGTGCAAGAAGGCAAAGTCATTGCTTATGCTTCGAGGCAGTTAAAGCCGCATGAAAAGAACTATCCGACGCACGACCTTGAATTGGCAGCAATTGGGTTCGCATTGAAGATTTGGCGTCACTATCTATTTGGTGAGAAATGTCACATCTATGCTGATCATAAAAGTTTGAAGTACTTGATGACTCAGAAAGAATTGAATTTGCGACAGAGAAGATGGTTAGAATTATTGAAAAACTATGAAATTCTAATTAATTATCATATGGGTAAAGCTAATGTTGTAGCTGTGCTTTAAGCCGAAAGTCTATATGTGCTTTGTGAACAATGAATGCTCAGAAAGATTTGTGTGATGATAGTGCGGTTTTGGCCGAGTTGAAAGTAAAGCCAATTTATGTATGTCTGATTTGTGATGCCCATAAAAGTGATGTTGAAATGATGGCTAAACGAACTCAGTGTGAATCGAATGTTGATTCAGAATTTCGAATTGATAGTAATGATTGTCTGAGATTTAGAGATCGGATTTGTGTTCCGAGAAATTCAGAGTTGATTCAGATGATTTTGAATGAAGCTCACAATAGTCGTTTAACTGTTCACCCAGGGAGTACGAAAATGTACAATGATTTGAAACGGTTTTATCGGTGGCATGGTATGAAACTGGACATCTCTGACTTTGTGTCAAAATGTTTAATTTGTCAGCAAGTTAAAGCTGAACATCAGGTTCTGTCCGGTTTGTTACAGCTGATCATGATTCCTGAGTGAAAATGAGAGAGAATTACGATGGACTTTGTGTCGGGATTGCCTTTATCTCCATGGAAAAAGATACTTCGATTTGACCGAAAAGGTAAGCTGAGTCTGAGGTTCATCGGACCGTATGAGATCATTGAACGAGCTGAGCCGGTTGCTTATAGATTGATGTCACCATCTGAGTTAGAAAAGATTCATAATGTGTTTCATGTGTCGATGCTTGACGGTATAGATCGATCCGTCTCATGTGATTACTCCTACGAGGTTCATTGATCAGGCTTGTCATATAGTGAGGAACCGATTTGAATTTTGGCACGAGAGACCAAAGAGTTGAGAAATAAAAGAATTTCCTTAGTGAAAGTGTTGTGGCACAAACACGGAATTGAAGAGGCAATGTGGGAGCCTGAGAATGCTATGAGAGAGCAAATATTCACTGGTAAGATTTTCGGGGACAAAAATCCCTAAGGGGGAAGAGTTGTAACAGCCCGGTTTTGACTTTAGTCGGAATAGTGGTTTTGAGACCATAAATTCGAGGTCATAATAATATTTTAATGTTATTTTTGTGTTGATTATAAGTGATATATCTTGTGTGAAAATTATGTGTGATAATTTTATCGATTGTGTCTGCGAATTAGAGAAAGGACTTAATCGCGTAAAATGTAAAATGATGTGTGCTGATTTTTAAATGCTTAATTGTTGTTGTCTTTATAATGAGAAGGACATATGATGATATTTGGCCATAATTGAGTATAGTGGGCTGCATTAAATGATAACATATATGTTTTTATATGTTAAAAAAATGTATATTATTTTATATTATATAGTAAGGTTATAATAAAACAAATGAAGAGATAGTGGGGTGGGTGTTCATCTTCTTCCACCGAATGTTGAAGAAGAAATAAGGGTTCTTAAGCTTTCAAATATTCTAAGCACACATTTTAGCTCAATCAAGGTAAGTTTTGAGCTCGGTTTTGATGATTTCTACGTTTTTAGTAATCATTGCTTCGTGCTCTAGCTAACCCATGTTGTAATTTTGTGAATTGATGATATTCTTATGATGAGCCATTGATGAATGCTTGAGCTATGTGCTAGTTAATAGTGAAATATGAAAACTTGGTGTTGGGTTAACATATTTTGTATTGGGATTTTTAATGAAATTGTGTATTTTAGGCTTAATTGAGAAAATAAGAAGTAGGAGGACTAAATTGTGAAATAAATGAGATGTGTGGACTTGCATGAGTATAGTGAGAGTTCAACTAGGCATGGGTACAAGCAAATTGTGTGTATTTGATGAATCTATGAATTCGGGACTAAAGTGTCGAAATGTGAAAATATGAGGTTATTTTATAAAATGTCCAAATATGTGTGCTTGGACTAAAATGAATGATGTGGTGATTGAATGGATTGAATTTGAATGTGTATAGACCAAGAGAGGAGAGGTTCGGATCAAGATCAAGGCAAAGATAAAGTGCTCGATTAATCGATCGTTTTTGAGATTTCAACGTCCGAGGTAAGTTCGGATAATACTTGCTATTAAACTAGTATCTATGTGATGTGAAATGAATGAATGTATATAAATGGAATAGAATGTGTTATGTATAAGTTAAAGTATTGGGGCACTATGTTTGCGAAAATTGAGTTGATACTGAGTTGATTAGCAATGTGTGTGCGAAACGATAGAAGCTATGGCTTTAACAATTAGCACCGTGTGTCAAAAAGATAGAAGCTTGACTTATCGAATATGCACTGGGTGTGTGATACCGATATAAGTTCGGTTTAACATATTAGCACTAAGTGTACGATGACGATTATGTTTCGATTATGAAATTGGCATTAAGTGTGCGAATAAATCAAAGGTATAGCAAAGGTTGAACGAGAGGTAATATCGGGCAATTGACTAGCATGAATGGTGAGTAGCTACGTGTTGATCAAGGTGCGCTTTAACCTATGTGGTTGATGATAAATTTAAGATTTGAATGAATAAATATTTGAGTATGTAATTGAGATTGATAATATGTCTAATTGTGTCTTTATCTAAGTGATGGTTGGATTGCATGGTTGGTGAGTAACTATGTGTTGGCAAAGGTATGTATGAGACCTATATGGTTGGTGAAATTGAAAGAAAATAAATGGAATGCTATGTGAGTATTGATATAGATGAACTGTGTATCATTGGTAAATTATCTATGAGATGGTTTAATTTGTATATTAATTTGACACAATGAGTTAATTGTATTATATTACGAAGTTACTAAGCTTTTGAAAGCTTACTGTGTGATTGTTTCTCTGTTTTACAGTGTCAGTAAAGCTAGCTCATATTTGGGAATTGTCAGTACATCTATCACACTATCAGCAACCTATTTTGGTATTTTGGTATTTTGGAAAGATGTATATAGTTGAATTATGGCATGTATAGGCTAGAAGTTAAGATATGTCTTGAAATGTTTAATCCTTGCCATGTGAGTTGGCTTGGAAGTTGAATGATGTTGAACTTATGAATGGGTTATGAAAATGGTATACCTCATGATTGTGTGGTTGATGAGAAGATGTGGTTTGAAGATAGTTTATGATATGGATTACATGATGTTTGATATATGCATGTTTTGAAATGTATATTTGTCACTTTGAATGGTTTAGTTGTGTTGATAATGAGCATGGAAGTAAATGGTTTAGCTGGTGATTGAATAATGCATGAAATGGTATGTTTGAATGCATTTGAAAGCATGAATTGGTATTGTGTTGGTGCTAGTGGACATGATCCTTGTGTGGGTGGCAAATTGGCTTTGCAAATGGCCTGTTTTGCCTACACAGTTATGGCACATAAAGGTAGTAGATAGCCCAAGTTTGCACGGCCATGGTACACGAACGTGCCTAGTAGCCCTGTGAATAAGTTAGTATATTGCCTAAGAGCACACGGCCTTAGCACACATGTGTGCCTGGTGACCGTGTGGAGAAGTCAGAATACTTGCTCTGTTTTGGCACGACCTGGATGTTGGAACGCCGATACCCCATGGCGCGGCGAGAATAAAATTAGATCCGCGATCCAAACCATGGATCCATGTGTGAGAACGAATCGGGGTGAAATAAAGGTTTGAAATTACCAAAACTTCAATGAGAGTGACAACGGCGCCTTGACAACAAGAGTTTTGATCTCTTGTCGAATCAAGCCACAACCTTTTCCGATGTCGGTCTCTACGTGATCCACCCGGTTTGACTATGAACGGAAGAAATCTCCAAAACTATTTTGGAGGTTTATTTGCTTGACGGTTGCTAGACCTAACAAGCAATCTATTAGGGTTTTTCATAAGCTTTGCCTCTTTTAAATACCTTTTATATTGGATATCCTTTTAATTGGGCCTTTTATAATGGGTATCTTTTTCATTGGGCCCATTATTTGGTATCCTTTTAATACCCTTTTATAATTGGTATCTCTTCAATGTATCATAAGATTAAATAAATACAATAAAGTTTTTAACCAAAATTATAATTACATTAATTATATCCAAAAATTATAATTACATTAATTATAATAAGGATTTCTAGAACTATATTTATTTAAATTTATATATGAATCAAATTCATATATTAATAGAATTATGTTGTCATTATGTGTACAACATCCTTGTACATATAATATGTTCAATATTTGATTGCCCAATTAAATTAATTCTTTAATTAATTTAATTCATGTGACAACTAAAAATAATACCAATTATATTTTATTCCGTTCATTTAAACCATAGGGTGTGACCACAGGGGTTCTTGCAACGTTAGCGATAATAATAGAATGATTCTAATGTCACAAACAATGAGTGGCATCTAGCAATGCATCATTGCTACCTAAGTTACAAGAAGTCATGATTCCACATAACCTTTTGTGATTAACCTTTCATACATTAATCCTTAAGTCCTTTATCTCTGGAATGGACACGAGTCATGGAATAGTCACACTTGTATAGTCCATCCCATGTTTCTTGATATCTTGAGTAGACTATGATATACAAATTAGTATGACATCTCATGTCAACTTATTTGAGCATGGCCATGCATTTCTAGTCTCACTCAATCAAGTGGCCTAAGATATTACTACCATTATGTGTAGAGGGACTTATCCTATATTGATCAACCATATCCTCTACATAGATTGTGGTATATCCAACATCGATCTTTATAGAACAACCAATTACGATTACGCTTGATCAGTATCAAAATATACAACTCACGATGTTGAGATAATAATTATCTCAAGTCCGAGGATCATATACATATTAATCACTATGAGTAATGTTGTGACAATTACATAATAATCCAATAAACATACTCATAACGGTCAATCCAATATGTTGTTCTCTAACACACATATTCATGCATTGATTTTGACAATCCACATCAATGACAACTCTTTATCATCAATCAACTACATGTTAGTCTTAATGCATTATTGTTGTCCTAGTCAACAATAATACTCGACTAAGGATCTTTTAAGAATAATCATATTATTCTTAGGACATTATTATAAAAACAGTTTATTTATACACACGAGAAAGAAAAAGCAAAATAATAATGACAACGCTTTATATTAATAAACATGGTAAATTAAGTATGTTATTACAACCATCTCATGATTGGTCTTTGGGCATACTCTTACACTGGACACATGGGGGTGTCTGGTGATCGTGTGAGGCACACTGCCTGATTGCACGGGCGTGTGACCTCAACAGTTTTGAAGAATATTTAAAATTTTGAAAACTTTCATTAGTGTTCGGTTCAGTCCCGACCCCTTTCTAACACGTGATTAAGGTCTCGTAGACCTAAACGAAGGACTATATGTTCGTATTTGAATACGTATGATTAATGATAGACTTTGTGTCGTGGAATGGATGTAAAATATTATAATTGTTTGGTAATGCCTCTTGACACTATTCCGGCGACGGGCTCGGGTTAGGAGTGTTACAGGACTTGTCAGGACTTGTCACGAAACCCCGTACATCTGAGATGGCTGCTGAAACTCGTTGATTTTAGAGTAGACGGTGATTGAGTTGGGGGTCTGCCGTGCTAGCAAAATTGTATCGGGAGATGTGCTGGGTGATGCGACCGAATAAAGCCAAAATCGGAGGTTACCTATCACTACTGCAATCATGGGCACGGTTTTGCTTTCCATTTTTACGTCCTCGAGTGGACAACCCATCTACATTCCCACTCATAACAAGGTAAATTTAATATTAGATTTTACAATTATTACGTAGATTTAAAATAAAATTGTATACTAAAAATTTATTTAATTAGGTGGAACCATTTGGCGAGTTATGTTGGAATACCTACCTCGCTTGAAGATATACAGCTTCTATTAGACCAACGGTCAGAAGCACAAGTAAGTATTAAATAAAATATATTTTCATAATAAAATAGTCGTTTCGTATTTAGTATTTAGTATTTAGTATTATGTAAATAACTAATATTTTTATCATGTTAATATAGTTTCAATAGACACCATACAAGGATCCGTCAATTCGGGCAGTAATTCCGGATGAGTTCTTGGAAAAGCCGAACATTTGGCATGTGAAGGTCTCATTGATCAACTATGCCACTGTGGAGATGCACTAGTCAGATCGGGTTCTACGTCAATTTGGATTTCGACAACCGATTCCCATGGCACCTGAGGTGCTTGATGATGAGCACAAAGTCGACTTACGGCAGTTGCATACGGATTGGCCAAGATTTTGGTCAGCATATATCGAATTGTGGGAAAACTTGTATGATTATATACCTACTTGGGAATCGATCATCGTTCCTAAGTTAGCGTGCGTGCCGAAATACATGCCATGGTTTAGGATCCATAGCAAGCCGTATTTATTATCAGAAGAGGAGAGGCGACAGCAACTTCGTGTACAAAGGGAACGACGGGGCCTTTTAAATCCAACGAGAAGGAATGATGGGATGGAGCAATCAACAGCACCGACACAATCACCGAGCCCATCAACAGCTCCCAAAAAGTCACCAGGCCCAACACTTCAGCCGACGACACCTACATCATAGCCTTAAGTGTGCGAATAAATCAAAAGTATAGCAAAGGTTGAACGAGAGGTAATACCGAGCAATTGAGAAACATGAATGGTGAGTAGCTATATGTTGATCAAGGTACGTTTGAACCTATGTGGTTGATGATAAATTTAAGAGTTGAATGAATAAATATTTGAGTATGTAATTGAGATTGATAATGTGTCTAATTGTGTCTTTATCTAAGTGATGGTTGGATTGCATGGTTGGTGAGTAACTATGTGTTGGCAAAGATATGTATGAGACCTATGTGGTTGGTGAAATTGAAAGTAAATAAATGGAATGCTATGTGAGTATTGGATATAGATGAATTGGTGTATCATTGGTAAATTATCTATGAGATGGTTTAATTTGTATATTAATTTGACACAATGAGTTAATTGTATTATATTACAAAGTTACTAAGCTTTTGAAAGCTTACTGTGTGATTGTTTCTCTGTTTTACATTTTCAGTAAAGCTAGCTCAGATTTGGGAATTGTCAGTACATCTATCACACTATCGGCAACCTATTTTGGTATTTTGGAAAGATTTATATAGTTGAATTATGGCATGTATAGGCTAGAAGTTAAGATATGTCTTGAAATGTTTAATCCTTGCCATGTGAGTTGGCTTGGAAGTTGAATGATGTTGAACTTATGAATGGGTTATGAAAATGGAATACCTCAACATTGTGTGGTTGATGAGAAGATGTGGTTTGAAGATAGTTTATGATATGGATTACATGATGTTTGATATATGCATGTTTTGAAATGTATATTTGTCACTTTGAATGGTTTAGTTGTGTTGATAATAAGCATGGAAGTAAATGGTTTAGCTGGTGATTGAATAATGCATGAAATGATATGTTTGAATGCATTTGAAAGCATGAATTGGTATTATGTTGATGCTAGTGGACATGATCTTTATGTGGATGGCAAATTGGCCTTGCAAATGGCCTGTTTTGCCTACACGGTTATGGCACACGGGCATGCATAGTGTCCGTGGGATAAAGTTAGTAGATAGCCCAAGTTTGCACGGCCACGGTACACGGACGTGCCTAGTAGCCGTATGAATAAGTTAGTATATTGCCTAAGAGCACACGGCCTTAGCACACAGGCGTGCCTGGTGACCGTGTGGAGAAGTCAAAATACTTGCACTATTTTGGCACGACCTGGACACATGGGGTGTTTGGTGATCGTGTGAGGCACACAGCCTGATTGCACGGCGTGTGACTTCAATAGTTTTGAAGAATATTTGAAATTTTGAAAACTTTCATTAGTGTTCGGTTCAATCCCGACCCCTTTCTAACACGTGATTAAGGTCTAGTAGACCTAAATGAGGGACTGTATGTTCGTATTTGAATACGTATGATTAATGATAGACTTTGTGTCGTGGAATGGGTGTAAAATATTATAATTGTTCGGTAATGCCTCTTAACACTATTCCGGTAACGGGCTCGGGTTAGGAGTGTTACAGGACTTGTCACGAAACCTCGTACATCTGAGATGGCTGCTGAAACTCGTTGATTTTAGAGTAGACGATGAATTGAGTTGGGGGTCTGCCGTGCTAGCAAAATTGTATCGGGAGATGTGCTGGGTGACGCGACCGAATAAAGCCAAAATCGGAGGTTACCTATCACTACTGCAATCATGGGCACGGTTTTGCTTTCCATTTTTACGTCCTCGAGTGGACAACCCATCTACATTCCCACTCATAATAAGGTAAATTTAATATTAGATTTTACAATTATTACGTAGATTTAAAATAAAATTGTATACTAAAAATTTATTTAATTAGGTGGAACCATTTGGCGAGTTATGTTGGAATACCTACCTCGCTTGAAGATATACAGCTTCTATTAGACCAACGGTCAGAAGCACAAGTATTAAATGAAATATATTTTCATAATAAAATAGTCGTTTCGTATTTAGTATTTAGTATTTAGTATTATGTAAATAACTAATATTTTTATCATGTTAATATAGTTTCAATGGACACCATATGAGGATCCGTCAATTCGGGCAGTAATTCCGGATGAGTTCTTTCAAAATCTGAACATTTGGCATGTGAAGGTCCCATTGGTCAACTATGCCACTGTGGAGATGCACCAGTCAGATAGGGTTCTGTGTCAATTTGGATCTCGACAATTGATTCCCGTGGCATCTAAGGTGCTCGATGATGAGCACAAAGTCGACTTACGACGATTGCATACGGATTGGCCAAGATTTTGGTCAGTATATATCGAATTGTGGGAAAACTAGTATGATTATTTACATACTTGAGAACCGATCATCGTTCCTGAGTTAGCGTGCGTGCCGGAATACATGCCATGGTTTAGGATCCATAGCAAGCCTTATTTATTGTCAACAAAGGAGAGGCGACGGCAACTTCGTGTACAAAGGGAACGACGGGGCCCTTTAAATCCAAGGAGAAGGGATGATGGGACGGACCAATCAACAACGCCGACACAATCACCGGGCCCATCAACACCGCTCACAAAGTGACCGGGCCCAACACTTCAGCCAATGACACCCACATCACAGCCTTTTTCGATTATGCCAAGTGTGAATCCTAGCCCTTATATGTATCATAACCCTTATATGTTTCCTTTTCCCAGTCCTATGGGAGGTTGGCATGCATGGCCCGATTCGAGTCCGTTTCCGACTACTCCGAGTGGGCCGCCGATCTATAGGCCACCGTCGCATGAGGGATCGCACGAGGCGCCATCGGGGAGCTCTTCTTTTTACCAATCTCCGATGCCTTATGAGATTCAAACACCTCCGCCGTGGGTGATGCAAACACCTCCGCAGTCATTATTTTATCAAGGTAGGTCATCCTCTCAACACCCACCACTAGACCCCCTGCCGGAGGAACCAGAATCCCCACCGAAGCAACCACAACCCCCGTCGGAAGCTAGAACAAGGAGGAATCCAGCGCTTAACCGTCGACCACCCCCATGTGGCACTGATTCCGACTGGCACCAACATTGATTTTTTTAATATATTTGTATAAACTTTTTTATATTGTTTCATTTAATAAAATAAAAAGTTGTTTTTAATATTTTAATTGTAATTTACTTTTTATATTTTTAATAAAATAAAAGTTGTTTTTTGTATATTAATTGTAATTTATTTTGTATATTTTTAATAAAATCAATTTATTTTGAATAAGGCAAAAATATTGTTAATATTTTTATATTTTTAATATATTTCTACAAAATTTTTTATATTGTTACATTTAATAAAATAAAAGTTGTTTTTAATATTTCAATTGTAATTTAATTTTTATGTTTTTAATAAAATAAAAATTATTTTTATTTTTATTATAATTTATTTTTTATATTTTTATAAAAATAAAAGTTGTTTTTAATATCCTAATTGTAATTTAATTTTTTTATTTTTAATAAAATAAAATTTGTTTTTAATATCCTAATTGTAATTTACTTTGTATATTTTTAATAAAATTAATTTTTTTAAATAAGGCAATATGTTTAAAATTTTTATATTTTTAATATATTTCTACAAACTTTTTTATATTGTTACATTTAAAAAAATAAAAGTTGATTTTAATTTTTTAATTGTAATTTAATTTTTATATTTTTAATAAAATAAAAATTGTTTTAATTATCCTAATTGTATTGGTTCAAGTAAGGACTAAACCGGAAATGTGAGAAAAGTTTTGTGGCTTAATAGTAAATATTCAAAATTTGAGGGGTTAAAATGTATATATGAAAAAACTTGAAGGGCCAATGGTGTAAATATTTTAAGAGTTGAAGGATCTAGAAACTAAGAAGAAATGGATCAATAAGGACTCAATTGAATAAGTGAAAAAGTATGAGGGGTTAATTTGTAATTTTATCAAGATGGGTGTTGATCCAATGTAGGAATTTTGAAGGATCGTAAGGGGAAAAAATAATCATTTAGTAAGAAAGATAATTTTGAAGAATAATGATGATCGTGATATTTTAGATTAATTGAATAACTTTTTTTTGTTTTGCAACTTAGTCCTTCTACAAAAGTTCACCATTGTCATCAAGAAATTAAAAGAATTTTCATAGCCACCAAAAGACAAAAATGATAAGGAGACTATCAACTATTTCGATTTGGACATGAGCGAGATGTATGGCCTGGGTTCCTACACCATCCGCATAACTTCCATTGGTTAGTTGTTTCTCGGATATCCATATTGTTGTATATTCTAGTCGAGCAAGGTCGACCCTTTGGTTCAGTTCTCTATCCGGTAACAGCTTAAACGGAGCAAGAGATATAGACAGCCACTTACGTTCATCTGGGACTGGTGGGAATACGTGTCTCCACACGTTGTACATGTATTCTATTTTGTACACTTCGTCGACATAGCTCATGGGATCCAGACGGAGATTCTGACAAGCTGCAATTACATGAGCACATGGATAACGAAGTGCGTCAAATATCCCACAGTCGTAGGTCCTATTTCTCAAGTGTACACGATATTACCCGCTAACAATACCTTGGTTCGTTCTGTCAAACTTCATCACACGAAACCATAAGTTGTCGCGATCGTGACACACTGTGTGCATGGTGTTGGCCCGTGCCTTCGCCTTGTTAACTTCTCCAAATACCTTCGCGCACCATACATGGCCTCCCTACATTTGGCCTTTATAACTCGTTGCTCGTTTCAGAAATAGTGCCACTAAACGAAAATATGTCTCTCAACAACCGATGTTATCGGTAAATGATGTGTTCCTTTTAGAACAGAATTTATGCATTCAGCCAGGTTTGAGGTCATATGACCATGTCGTAGGCCGCCGTTGTGTCCACTGTTCGAAAGGTATGTTGCATAGGTAGTTTGCGCCTTCTTCGTTAACTGAGCGCAAAATCTCCAACATCTCGTGAAAACGGTCCTTATTGATCTCACACCCTGCCAATATAAGTTGATAGCGAATATTACATACCACTCTTCAATTAAGAATAAATTGAATATTACAAACGAAATTATATTAATAGATATTACATACCCATGTTGGTCACTTGTTGTCGTTCACTTGTAGATCGATGTTGCCTGTGGTAGTTGGACACAACATGCCTTAGGCAATATCGATGGTGTGTGCGATGCCATAGGCTTCCCCGTCGCTCTATTGCGACTAGTATTCCAGGGCCCCAATCTGATATAACGCATATATCAGGTTGGGAGCAGACATGCCTCCTTAACCTAGATAGAAAGAAATCCCAGTCATCAGCTGACTTCCCCGGTGTTATTGCAAATGCAATTGGAAGGATTCTCCCACTGCCATTTTGTGCCACAGCTAGCAATAGCCGATGCGTATATCTACCATACATAAAGGTACCGTCAATTTGTACCAATGGCTTGCAGTATAGAAATGCGTCTCGGCATTGCTTAAATGTCCAGAACAGACGCTTGAACACTTGGTATCCACGGAGCAATCTATCGTTGTAGTATGCAGGTACCATTTCAAGGTCTGTTATGCTGCCTGGGACATATCTCTCCAGCACCTGACACCACTGCCACACTTCATTATATGAAGCATCCCACCGACCATGCAACTTTTTCAACGCCTTCTGCTTAGCTATCCAAGTCTTGCGGGAAGAGGGCGTGTACCCCAATTGGCTACGAATATTGGCAATTAAGACTGGCACTGAAGTTTTGGGATCTGCCTTCATCATTGGTATTATTAAGCTAGCCAACATATTTAAATCCATCTCGCGATGATCTTGTGAAATACCTGTCAACGAAGTACGTTAAATAATGCAACATTACGTAATATCAGTATTATTTATAAACCTTAAACACCTAGTGATACTGTACCGACAAGACATGTATGTGGACCTTTGTACTTTTTAATCTCCCACAAGCCTGTCCTTTTCCTCAACGAGGCCATGATTTTCCATGAACATGTACCGTCTTGCACTGTACACTTGGCCTCGTACTTATCGAGTTTGGATTTAACCATGTTGTAGTTAACCCCATTCTTTATGCTATATTGTTTCAATGCACCAATAAAACTATTCTTGTTGGAAAACTCTTTACCAAATTCTAATTCACCCGAATCCAACGACGAACTTGTACGGTCACGCCTTCTATGTGGTAGTTCAGGAAACTCCAACACATCGTCTTGAGATAGATCGACATTATGCATGTGGGCTGGAGGCGAGTACGCCCTGAATCGCGGATCTTCTTCTTCTTTATCTGAACCCCCTTCAACATCTTTAGGTATGGTTGGAACAGGCTCCGGTTTAGAAAATAATACAACTTCTATACCATAGGGACCGGCCTCTCAATCCGACCCACCATCATCTGCAACGAACGAGGTCCCCTCGCCAGTGGATGTCGTGGGGAGTACATTATCCCTTCTTAAACAACTTTCATAATGTCTACAATCATATGTGGATTGCCAACCACTAGAAGTTGATGACGCTCCCCAATACATATTTCTAGCATCGAACGTCGACCCACCGATATGCATGTCCCATCCACCAACCGAGTGTCGTGCAGGGGTTGTGTTTTCCATACTACCACCAAATACGGGCGTTTCTATATTCTGCCTCCCACTAACAGAGTGTCAGCTTGGGGTCATGTATTCCCCTCGAACAGCAGTAGATGTTGAAGTTGAAGGAATATCACTTGGCGATGAAAATTGTACATATACCTCAAGATAGGGTGATCCACTGGCAAGATGAATCTCCACCATTGCCTCCAAGCTCTGCGGACCTTTGATGTCGAATAAGTCATATCTCACGGGATCAACCGAAGCACAAAATCTATACTTAATAGACTGAACTTTCATTGGCATTGTTCCAAACATTTTACGCCTAATTCTTTTGCGAAGTTCTGTAAAATCTATGTTCTGGTTAAAAACCAATCGCTCTGTATTCTCCGATAAAAAAGTAACACCATTTTCGGTGCCACTAACCTCACTATCATAGTAAATAACAGCACTAATACGTTCACTCATCTTCAGTTTCTATTATACTTTTGCCTCAATTTCTATTATGCAACCTGAGAATGAAATTTGGCTCATTTATAGTCTAAGGACAAATAAGAACTACTGTAGCAAAAGAGCGTCCACGTGAGAGCTTTTTTCAGTACTCTTGCTGACAGTGCAGCCTGGTTGAAGCGTTTTGGTCACTATTTGTTCAGAAACGTCTTCTCAAAATTATCTTTTCAGGAACTACTGTAGCAAAAAAGCGTCCACGTGGGAGCTTTTTCCAGTACTCTTGCTGACAGTGCATCCTGTTTGAAGCATTTTGGTCACTATTTGTTCAGAAACGTCTTCTCAAAATTATCTTTTCAGGAACTATTGTAGCAAAAATAGTGCCCACGTAGGAGATTTTTTCAGTACTCTTGCTGACAGTGCATCCTGTTTGAAGCGTTTTGGTCACTATTTGTTCAGAAACGTCTTCTCAAAATTATTTTACCAGATACTACTGTAAAAAAACAAATAATTTTTATATTGCTGATATTTTTTTTCCAAAACCCTAACCTAAAATTATTTTAATTAATTAACCCTAAACTCTAGTTCATTAATTTTCTCCTAAAAACCCTAAAACCTAATACCCTAAAACCCATAAAAAAACCATAAACCCTAGCCCTAAAATCCTAAAAACCCTAACCCTAACCCTATAAATAGCTGAAAACCCTAACAGAAGGGACGTGTTTTCCTGCTGCATCCCTTGACATCGTACTGACGTGGATGCGCTTTCGGGAAAAATGGCCCATTCCGGTAAATAATTGGAAAAAAATGTCCTTTTCCCTAAATTTTGAAAAAAAAGGACGTTATTTGGTAATTTACCCAAAAATATCGTCTTTAATATGTTGAAAATTTATTCAATAAATAATTAAAAGTATTTTATTCAAAAATTCATATACTACAACTATGAATTTGGTAAATGGCAATGATTTGATCGTGACGACTTTTCAATGTTGACTTTTAACTCTCTTTGCACATTAATGCTACCTCTACTTTTCTATTTCCATCTTACAGTAAGTACCCAAGCTACCTTTTTCTTCCCATTTAAAAAATTATAAAAAAAAGAAAAAGAAAAGAAAAAGAAGGTAAATGCTAGAAACCTACATATATGATGGAAACTATTGGTAGCAATCACCTATTTATAACCATGAATAAATGACATGGTAGTTAAAGATTTTACCTAAGGGATGTTAAAAATTTTGATCATGTAATTAAAATTATAATAAAATTGAACTGTTAAATATACTATATTTAATTTTTTTATTTGATTAAATAAATATTTTTATAATAAAATGGACAATATATAAAAAAAATTAAAATGTAAAACTTAAGTTATCCAAACTATACAATTACTTTTTTAAAAATTTTCATGTTAAAATTAAAATTAGAATTTAAAATATGTAATATTATTGATAATATATAAATAAACATTTAAGTTAAATCAAATGGATAATTATCTAATTAATTTTCTTATTTAATTAAACATTTATCTAAATTTTAAAAATTCTAATTATCTAATTAAATTTTAAATAAAATTTAATTATTAAATATAATAATTATCCAAATTATTATATTTAATTTTATTATTTAATTAAATAAATATTTTTATAATCAAATGGATAATATATAAAAAAATTTGAAAATGAAATTTTTACTTACATTTTAATTTTACGTAAATTATCCAAATTACAACCAAATTTGATAATTAATTTTTAAAATTTTTTAAGTTAAAATAAATAAATATTTTTTATAGAAAATTTCAAATCTTTATATATTTTTATCTATACTTCATTTACGTAATTATTTTTTTTTTGAGTTGGTATTACATTTAACTGGTCACCGACTTAATTATGAAATTACATAGATAACTCTTCTTTTAAATTATAATTAATGTTATTATGATAGCACTTTTATCTTTTCAAACTTTTATATCATCTTTAAATAAAAATAATTAAAAATTACAATTTAAGGATAAAACATGTGTTTAATAATAAATAAATACAAGTTCATTACTACTCCACCTATATTCATTATAGAATAAATTTTGAAAGAAAATTTTTTAATCCAATTATAAATTTATAGAAATACCTATTCTTTTAAATTATAATTAATATTTTTATGATATTTTTGTCTTTTAAGACTTTTATTGCATCTTTAAATAAAACAATTACAAATTTAATAATACGTGTTCAATAATATTAAAATAAAAGTTTGTTACCACTTCATTTATTTGTTACCACTTCATTTATATTCAATATTGAATAAATTTTAAAGGAAATTTTTCTAACATACAATATTTAATGAATTAATTTTTCCGTATTTTCACCTGAATTGGAGTCACTTAACTCATAACCCATCTTTCTACTTAAAATATATTAATATTTTTAATATGTTTTATAGAAAATAAATTAAAAATTCATTTGAAGTTATTTACTTATTTTAATTCAAAGTAGGTGAAAATAATTATGTAATAAAAATTATAAAAAATTAATAAAAAAATCAAATATAAAGGTAAAATTGAGATAATAAATATCATAATATTTTGGGTTCAAAACTTATAATGTGTCTGTAATTTTTTAGATTTTATATAAAAAAATATAAATAAAAAAATACTCTCAAAACAATGTTTGTTGTTTTATAAAAATAATAGGTTTTTGATAATTTCACAACTAGATTATGATAGACTTGCTCATGGGACGGGCCACCCGTTCAAGCCTAATAGCCTGCTCGAAAAATGAGAGAGTTTGACAAAAATGCGAAACCCGAAAAATGAGCTTGGTAAAATTCGAGGCTCGTTTTTTATATGGGTCAAGCATTGGGCAAGATTTATTTAGCTTGGCCTGAATATATTATGTTATAAAAAATAATTATATTAATTATATATGTTAAATAATTATTATATATTTATATTAAACTATTAACCCAATAATAATTAAACATATTACCCAAAGCCTAAAAAAAAAAAAAAACAACCTTATCCAACTAAAACACCCAACCCAAAATATAAAATTTTAAAAATTATATTTAATACAATAAAATATTTATTATATTTATTTGTATTTTTTAACATAATAAAATATTTATTATATTTATGGTAGTTTTTTTAATATAAATACTTTTTAATGTATTAGAAAACTTTTATTTACCATTTTTAATGCATTTTGTGTATTATATTTTTTTAAATAAAAACTAATCTAAAAGATACAAATATGGGTGGGTCGATCCGGACCCAAATTTACCTTTCTTAAATTGGATCGAGTTTAGACAAAAAGTAAGCTCATTTTTCAGATCGGGTCCAAACTTAGAAAATTGATTTAAATACCTTGTATGAGCACAACCCGACTTAATCTGACCCTTGAAAACCTCTAATTAAGACTTGATTAGTGGTCGATACCAACTTAAATACACCCTTAAATAATAGTGCATATATATACATGCAAGGCAGCCAGTAATTTAGTATATTATTAGACTCCTGCTAATTTGAAAAATCTTAATATTTTAGTGTGTAATGAAATGTTAATTTTTAAGTAATTTATTTAATTTCATAATTATTTCATAATTTACTAAAAATTTTTAAGGCTCAAAAAGATGAAAAATTAAATAAAAGATTAAAATAATTTTTTATTTAAAAAACTAGAGAACCAAATAAATTATTATGCTAAAAATTTATTAGATGAAAATTAAACAAGTAATGAATTGATCTTGTTAGTAGAATTAATTTTTTTTTTTTTGGAAAATTGATGGCTTAATAGGCCATAGTAAATTTAAAAAAAAAAAAAGGGTCAGTACAGTCAATTAATCAAGTTAGTAGAATAAATTGAAACAGTATGGGTTACTATATATGGGCCATAACAACTAGAATTTAGAAGCAACAAAGATAACGGGATGATCCATAACCTGGTTTAAGGATCACTATGGATTAGAGTGGTAGAAAATTGGAGGAATGAGAAGAAATTAGAGGGTAAAAAGGTGAAAAGAAACTAAATTTTAAATGTGTTATGTAAGGAAAAAAAGTGAAAAAAAAATAGGGGACACAATCATTTTAATTTTAAAGTATAAAAATCCATCTTTTAAAATTGGAATGATAAATAGAAAGAAAATGAGAGAGAGGTACAATTTCATATTAATTACGACGTTAATGATTTCTATCAATTGTACATAGTTTTAATTGATATAATAATAAATTTAGCTCTCAAAATTTACATATCCTGTCAATTTGATCCTGATTTAACAAATTTAGCCCCTAACATTTGTGCAAATGTGTAAATGTTGAGGTTAAATTTGTTGAATTTTTAAGAATCAAAACTAAATTGACAAAATATATAAATATTGAGGGCTAACTTTGTTATAATACTAATCAAAATTACATACAATTGACGAAAGATATTAATACCTTGAGTAATTATCCTTAGTTACTCACTTTCAGAATTGACAGAGATTAAATTGTTTCGATTTTTTTTAGAAATGTCAATTTGCTCAATATCAATATTGAGAGAGAGTGAAGAAATACTTTTACCATTTTCTCTCATTCATTTTTTAACTTTATCAAGCAGGGGAGGAAAGGACAGTTATTTTTTCTTTCAATTTTTCCATCCTTCCTACTAAAGCATATTTAAGGAAAGAAACATACTTCTAATCTTTTACCCCTTCAATTTTCCATTTTTCCAGTTTGTTCCATTTTACTTCTTACTAATAATTTTTAATTCAATATTACAATTTGTATATTCTTGTTTATTTTAGTAATTGTTCTATCAATTATTCTATCAATAAAAATGGAATAATTCTATGTTAGGAATATTTTTTAAAAAACAATCTTGAAAGGTTGACAAGATTTATGAATTGTTCCACTTTTAAATTTTTTGGAAAGCATAGTTTGAAGGTTCAGATAGAGAAATTATTAATTTTATTTCTTGATCCTTCTTGAAAATACAAGTGTTTCTTATTTCTTTAATGAGCAAACAATGTATTCACACTTAAAAGTCATTGCTAAAATACTTTGAATGTTACTTTCATAACTAAAATTATACCTAATATTTATATAAATCATCTTCCATTCTTTCATGTTCAAGTAACCACTTTTAATCTTACTATCCATCATTTTATCACATTCGTGCCCATTTTCTCCTCATAAGAGCCCATAAATAGAGATTTAAACGTCTCATTTGAAATTTTTTGAGCACTCTAAAATTCTCTCTATAACCAAGGGAGAATATAAGAGAGGCTGATAAAAGTCCCGACCCCATATATAATTTAATTTTAACCTCTTAAAATTTTCTGACTTCACCTATCTATAACTCATCCTTCTCAGCACCTTATTGCATCCATCACCACACTTGCTTTCTAAAGCTTGCTCTGACATTTCTCTGTCATCTCTCCTCATTTTGCTAGATTGTAACGTCTTATCATAACCCTCTACACAATCAATTTATTGACAAAACATAACCATATATAATATTCCTGTATATATAACAGATATATACACTAAAACATATAAATATGCATAAAATAACCTATTGGTCTAAGGATCATTTGGAAAATGTTAAATAGAACCTCTTAAAGGAGACCTTCACTTTCAAGCAGGGATGAAGTCTACTTCGCAAGCGAAATGGTGGTGGACCTACCAATAGCATTCAAAGTTTTGCAAAGCCAAGATTCCACCAAAGATAACAGGGACAACAGAGTCATACAATTCCGAAATTTCTTTCAACCAGAGCATAGAGGCATTTTGTAGAAAAACTCGAGCATTATAGTAACTGAGTTATTGATAAATCAAAAATATGCTTACGAACCCTAAACAACCGCAACGCCTAAGTTGGTTAAAGTTTCTCTGTCAATGATTTATGTCTGTTACTACTGCAATAAAATATCGTGGGAATTCTACAAGCAACATTGTTATTGGTTTAAGTACATAAACGAAGCATACATACAACAGCACGAGTGAATTTACTGACCATACATTAAAACGACACCACTGCACATTGACTCCCTCTAACTGACACAAACTGCAACTTCTCACGCCGTACATTCTACAGTCGAACTGATTCAGTCAAAATTTTGGAGCATACCAGATTTCCCAGTATAAAAATGGTTGAACTTTATGCATATCCCAATAAAAATGCCATAACTGCCAAGAGAGTTGTCAACAGACTAAGTGTGGAGATAAGCTGATGGGAACTGTCGTTAGGCAACCAAGGATAGACGTCGGGCGGTGGCATAACACAATTATCTCCGTTGAAGTAGATTCTTCGAGGGTAAGCCCAACCCTTCTCAAAAGTGAAAGTTGCTTTGTCCTTTCGGAAAAGTAACTCTGACTGCACATTACCGATCTGACCAGCTTGGGAAAGCAAATCATTGTAAAATTTAACACCCCATAACATGGCAGTATCATCTGTTGGTTGAACAAAAGTTAACCCTTTAATCACCTTTTAAAATAATAGAATATGTAATCGCATTCTTCAACAGTTACGAAGCCAAAGAAAAAGTAACATATTTCCTATTTACATGTAACATTTGCTGCAATGCATTACCACAAAACAGCAATATTGAGCAGAGATGAGTTCTATGTAAGCTATCAATGATGAGATAAGATGCAAAGAGCACAAAACATAAATAACTCAATAAATAAAAAGACCAATATCAAGTGAACTTACTTATTGCAGTATACGGAGTTAAAGACTTGTAGTTAAAGCTGAAAATCTGGGTGAGATTGTCGAAGTTGGGATGTTGCACAACTAAGTTCCACTGTGTATAGTTCATATTATAATTGAAATTAGTAATTGTGACCTTAACCCGCCAATACTCCTTGTAGTTTAGCTTAACATGCCAATGAACTCGGACCGGACACATATGACTTGTACATTGGACCAAAGGTGCATAGTTATTCTTCCCTGTACTTGGAACAACCGATGCTATATGCGGAGCTTTGGGGCTGCACATTAGCAACAAAAAACTTTAGGAAAGCAATAAAGATTCAAGATAGCAATCATCCCCAACTAACGTACACTGAGCAACAATTACGGGCATTTTGGTTGAATAAACTTACTCTACACAGCTCCCTGGCTGAGAAGTATTTTGGCAGCCACAAGCACATTGCGGGCAAGGTACTATGGTTTCATTATAGAATGATGAGAGGGAGACGCAACAAGTAGGTGTTTTCTGAGCTAGAAATTGTGAATACGTGCAAGTAACATTCCAAGTCACTGTAATAAAGAAGCAATGTCAATTACAAGCATCCATACTGATACAATTCAAATTATACATTAGGTGAGAAAAATTGTTTCCAAAATCTACATTGTGCAAAGCAATTAACAAGCCCAATTTATCAATGATTAATGCTGAATATCAATAAAATGAGCGTCCAGAAAGAAAAGCTTCATTTGCCAAGGATTTCTTTCTGCAATGAGTTGGCTATAATAAAATTTCAGCCAATGGCGTGATGGCTCAGAATGCTACTTTTACAAAGTTCAGTGATGTGAAATGTGACATGTGGCATAGCTAAAAGAAAGTGAATATCCACATAACATTCAAGATCTTAATCAAGTAACTTACTCAAAGCTTGTGTGACTCTTCTTTTGTCTGCAGTAACAAATCTACTGGGTTTCACAATTTTCGCTGGACCACAAGTATAACCGGGCCCTGGTGCCTTCAAAGTGAAGTTTTTTGGAACTCTAACTGTCTTGTTTGTAGTTCCAGCTTGCCCCACACTCACCTGGAATGAGCTTGCTGCCGTAGCTGGATCTTGTACCCATGAGTTTAGCACTCCCCCTTTACAGCAATTTGCAATCTGCTGATTATAAGGTGTTCCTGGCAATAAATCCACGACTGTTGGGTCCTTCTTACAACAATGTGGAATGTTCCCTTTGAATCTTGAACAATCCCCTTGTTCAGTTGTTTGTCCTCCCATCATACTCCAAATCACCTCCTTCTTAGACCATTTCCAACCTAATGTCCACCCTGGTGCTTGGATGTGACGGTACTGCTGGAAGTTAAAGATTGTGACAACTGCCTGCTCATTACATCAAGAATTTAGTCACGTTTTCAGCCAATGGGGACAAGAGAGAAACCATACCTAAGCCAACAAGATACCCTTTCTTCAGCAACCCCTTGTTTTTTCATTTTCAGTGTTACAGTATAAGTTCAAAAGATATTTGAAATCACAACACAATTGTACCCCAAACCAAGCAATACGAGGTTCTGACTTTCATACTACCCCACATAGATAGCTAAATCATCAAATTCTAACTTCTTACATATAACAGATGGAAGAACACTTACAACATAGCCATCAGCAGTCCAACTCATGATATCCCATTTGATTGTGATATTTCCATTAGGGTCCAAAGGATCATAGGCTTCTGAAAATGAGTTAAAATAAAGAGAATCATAACAAATGTATACATTTTCAATACTAATCATCCATTATGATACATTTAGAAATAAAGAAGCAAATCAATATCAGATAATCACTAGACATCAAATAGTAGAGGTCCAAAGTTCAAAAGTTCATTTTCTCACTAAACCAATAATGCATGGAAACTGTATGATAAGACATTTAAGTTTTCTTCAAGGGAAAGGAAAGTTATGATTCTAAATAAATGGAAATTACTCAAATTTCATCATTAACTGCTAAATTTTTCCTAAACCCTTCAATCTAAAGACTACCATTTTTAATCACAGTTAGTTGAGTTCCACAACTTGCTTTGTTCATTAAGATAACAAAAGAATCAAGATTTCGATGGAAAAATCATAGCCTATTATGGAAATATAATTGACAAGTTAAATCTCAGGCAAAACCAACAAAAATCCATTAACGTAAACGTAGGAAAAACGATTCAAAAGACCATAAAAGGAAGAGCTTTCGCATAATTAAAGAAAACCCATTTTACCAACTTCGTTCAAGAATCAAAATACCATTTTTTTAAAAAGCCCCAGATATTCCAACTTTCCAGACAAAGAAAGAGAAAGTTTGTACAAACCTGTTGCAGTGAAACTTGAGAAAGAGAGCAAAAACAGAAGCAAGACGCTGAAAGAGCTTAGGTTGAAGAAAGATCTAGCAATGAACAAAAAAAGATTAGCCATTTCTGTAGGATTTTAGGAGTCTTCTTTTGTTATTGACTTCGGTTCAAGATCTGTGGCAGACAGGGAAGACTCAGAGAGAAGAACGGAGATGAGTAGCTTTTTCGTCCAACAGGACATGACACGAAAGTTTAAGACTTTGAGTTTAGGTAGTGGAACACTTTAATCTCACTGTAAAACGCCTTTTTTCTTCTTTTAAATTATAAATTTGTTTTCATTAATCATGTGATATAGAACTTTAACATCAACAATCATTAAAAATAAATAAATAATTATTTTTTTTCATCTTAGCAAATCACAGACTAATTTGTTTTTGTCTAATCTTGCTTATAGCATAAGGATGTCATAATTTAGTATTAAATAAACATGAATTTTAGTTGAATCAATATCGATAGTGTACAGTTCAAAAGGAACCACTATTATTAAATAAGTTTAAATATAATTAAAAGAAGTAATCATTTAATCAAAAATCAAATCATATAAAAAATGTTTGAAAGAATTCGAACATCTCAAACATAAGGTATATTTAAAAATTAAATCATTCAATTTAAATATAAAATAAAAACAAATTAATTTAGACTTAAAAAATCGAATTATCATCAACTAAATTTAATCCTAGATGTTAATCATATATATATTTAAAATAAAAATGAAGAAATTAGTTAAAAAGCAAAACGCATGATAAGGTATTGAATAATAGGCGTATGAAACACGGTGTATGAAAGTGGGAAGAAAATGGATTATATAGATGGATGTTTGCTTGCTTGATTAAGGATGTTTGAAATAAAGATTGGATGATGGGTGACAGTTGTTTGTGAGTTAATAGAAAATGACAGCCCCATACGCAGGTTCTAGAGAAAGCTAAGCCAGTCATGCTTGAGTCGTCGGCGCCACGCAATGCTTGCTAATGGTTCGTCTGTCATTCACTAAACTCACTGCCCTTCTTTTAGCTATTAATATATTCCGGCTAGGACCATCAATCCTTATGAAATCAGACTGTGAGTTATTTATTATTCTTATTCTAAAATCTTTATAATTAAGGGAAAATGTTTAATAATGGTCCCTCTTTCCTTTTGGAATGGACGGACCCGTTTTTAGCAGTAATATGTTTTACCATTACATTTAATATTTGTTAGTATATAAAATTTTAAAAAATTAATATAAAAGTGAAAATATAAATTTGTTCATTACTTTTAAATAATGTGAACCAAGCGATAATAAATAGTTTAAATAATAATTTGGGAGTGCTTTTATAAATTAACTTATTTAAATATTATTTTAAAATAAAAAATATCTAAAGAAAATGAGCGTAAAATATAAATAAATCTTTAAATACGCCATTACAAATTAGAATTAAAGTTATTTAAATTATTTTATTTTCCTTAACCATTTGAAAGCAAATCTTAAATTAACCCACAGTCAAAATGTAGATGAAACTCTTTTAAATACATAAACTTAATGTGAAGGTTAAGATTTCACTATGTATGAGCCATATTCGATCATAAATTGTAATGTTTGATTCAAGATATAGTTATCACATGCATTCAGGGGCAAAGCCAAAACAATTTTTTAAGGCGAATGAAATTTTAATTTTTTATAGTTTATATATTTATAATTTGTAAAGGATTAAATTGAATTTTTATAATCTTAGGGGGGCCAAAGTGTAATTTTACCTTTACTAATTTAAAATTTTTAAAAAATTTTAAAGACTTAAATAGAAATTTTATATTGTAAGGCGGGCCGGGGCCCATGCCAACCCCCTGGCTTCGCCCCTGCATGCATTTTTTATTTACATTTGTAACTCCTTTAAAAAGATACTAAAAAATATTAAAAGAATTTATTCTTTTAACACTCTGAAATATATATATATAAATTTATGTGATCTATTAACTCATAAAAATTGCTAAATTTTATAATAATAAATATATAATATACTTCTAAATACAAAATATAAAAACACACAATTTTATCTTCTTCTTTTTTTCCTTATTTTATTTTATTTTTAATTTTCCCTTCCCTTCTTCCCTTTCCCTTTCTTTTCATTCCGACGTCCAAGCCAACCTTTCCACAAAGGTCAGCTGTCACGATTTTAGGGTCTAATATCTACAGTACCTAATGTATTTACTTTTTTTATATGTTATAGATCTAGGGCTTAAATTTTAAATTTTAGCATTTAGTGTTTAGAATTTCTCTTGAATAGGGTTTAAAATTTTAAGATTTAGTGTTGAAGCTTACAATTTTATGATTTTATGTTTGGGTTTACAATTTAAACGTTTTCTGTTTAATGCTTAAATTTTAAAGTTTAAGAATAAATTTATTATGCTATTATTTATAGAATTCAAATAATTAAAAGTAAAATCAGTCAATAGAATATATATATTCATGAATGAATTATAAAAAAATCATTAATAAAAATATGGAAGAGAGTGGGTTCGTTTAGTGTGGACCAATTATGTATACAATCGCAATTTGTGTATTGTGCTTCCAATAAGCTGCCTTTTAGGGCCAGTTTTATATTAATTTTGCTATTGAGAATTACTTTTAAAATTTTCGTTTTTGGAAAAAAGTATTTTTAACGTGTATTGTGAAAAATGTGATTTGTTAATTTGAAGTGTTTGAAATTGTTATAAAAATTACAACGGGAAGTTAAAATGTTTATTTGATACGTGAGGTTGAAAATAAATAAATTTAAATAATTTAATATAATAATACATTATATATTTAAATAATTTAGTATAATGATATATAAAATATATCAATTTAGTTTGAGTGCTACTATTCTTTTTTAAATAATCGTAACTTTCTGTACATCAATTTAGTTTTTTTTTTTTTTTGGTGAAAAACAAAAGTATATTCAATTAAGCTAAATCACTAGGACATTTTTCAAACAACTCTAAGCCTTCTTCTCTATCAAAAGCCAACTTAGCTATCTGATTTCATCTCTTGGAATATATTGTAGTAGCCAATGATCAACAGTCTTCAAATAATGTTAAATATGTCTAATTAGTGCCGAATTGGAGGGCTTCAAGTTAGACCCCCTTATGGCTTCAATGACTTCCGAGCTATTTGTTTACAACAAAACTCCTTCACATTGCCTTCCTTGTAGAAGTGATAGTCCATTTAAAATGCCTTATAGTTCTGCATCAGAAATGGTACATATACCCAACCTCCGATTGAATTCACCTTAATCGAACCATCCATTCTTAAATGCACCCACCCACCCGTTTTGTCGTATGTGCTTTCCCACACTTGCCTTATATTAGGCATTGCCTTGGGAAAGCGCGCATACTGCTTGGCCCAACTAAGAGAACTATTGATGTTTTCTTCTACACTCCACAGCGAGCCTTGAAGGATATGGAGATTCCTGTTTTTCCAAATACGCCAAGCAACCAGACTAAAGAAGATCAGCCACTCAACCCCTCTAATGACCAAGTTGTGACAATTCTTCAAAATATTCAAAAACTAGACTTGCAAATTCCTAGAAAAGAAGATCTATTGTTCCTCAATTGGGACTACCTGAGTCCAAACATCCCCTGCTGACCTGTAATACCTAAGAGCATGCATAATATCCTCCAAGGCTAACCTACAAGCTGTACAATAATCATTATTTCTAATACCCTATCTGTATCTCTCTACTTACGCGAGTAGTCATTGCTTAAGAGCCAGCCAAATAAACAGACAAACCCTTTGAGGCCCCTTGAAATTTTATAATAGCTTCCACAGATCGTCCATTGGATTCTACATATCCTACTTAATCCCCTTATAAGCACTCTTGATAGAGAAGGAACCTGACGAAGTACCCATCCAAGCCACTCTATCTTGGCTTACCGAAGGATTTAGGGTTGGTATGCTTGTAATTCGATCTATAATCTCCTCTGGTAACCAAAGCCGAAAAATTTCCAAATTCCATGAACCATTCTCTGTGACCATCTCTCTAAGAAAACAATTATCATCTATAATGTTTCGAGCTGGAATAAATTTAATTAGGGCCCAATTTTAGGCAACGAATTATCCTTCCAACATCTGATGCTATTTCTATCTCCTACAAATCAAAGAATTTTTTTGTAAATAATAGGCCAAATCTTAGAAATGGGTCACCATAATAAAGAGCAATTCCCCTAGATATACTCGTGGGAATGCCTTCGCCCACCCTATACTTCGATCAAAGAACTCACACCCATAAGGAACCATTATTAGATAAAATATTATACCCTAAATTTAACATAAATGAGGTATTTTGATCTGTTAGTTGTCTCAGTCCAAGCCCTCCACAAACTTTAGGTTGACAAATTGATTGCCAATTAACCAAAGCCAACTTATTACCCGCTCCAAAGTTTCCCCATATGAACTGTCTAACAATGTGTACAATCTCCTCACAGATGCCTTTTGGGATCATCAAAGATTGCATAAAGTATCCAGGAATTGCAAGCAGAACCGATTGAGCTAACGCGATTCTGCCAACTAAAGACAATTGCCTAGCGTCCCATCGCTGAAGCTTAACATTAACCTTCTCAACCATAAATCTCAAGGAGCTATTGGTGATCCTTTCATGGAAGAGATGCACTCCTAAATAAGAACCAAGATTTTTTACCACAAATTCTCCCCCCATTAGCATCATCAACTCCTTTAGAAAAGAAAACATTTGTTTTACGAGCATTAACTCGGTGTCTAGTGAAACCACAAAAATTATCTAGGATTTCTTGAAGAAGTTTAGCTTGCTCTAACTCAGCTCTACTGAAGATAACCAGATCATCCGTAAAGAAAAGGTGAGAAAGTTTCTGTCCTGATCTTGACAAGCTAATCGAATTCCGTTATCCAAAGTTAATGGAAGAATGAATTACCTATCCCAACCAATCCATACACAAAATAAATATATAAGGTGACAAATGACAACCCTGCCTAATTCCTCTAACTAGTTTGAAAGAATGAGTCGAGACCCCGTTCCACAAGATATACATAGTTGAGGTCGTAATGGCTGACATTATAACCTTTATGAGAAAATTTGGAATATTCGCCACCTGAAGAGATGCTTCAATAAATTCCTAATACACCCTATTATACGCCTTCTCTAAGTCAATCTTAATAGTCATCCATCTCATACTCTTACTTCTACTTTTCATGGAATGATCACTTATTGAGTCAACTATGATACTGTCGGTAATATTCCTCCCAACAATGAACCCTAACTGCTTCGGGCTGATTAAAATGATTTACAATGACTTTCATGACCATTTTATGGAGAATCAGACACAAGTTGATTAGACAAAAATCTATGAAGCTCTTAGGGTTTGCAACTTTAGGAATAAGCACTAACAATGTGTTATTAAGCTCCGAATCCATCTCTTGTCATATGAAAATTTTTTGAACCCATTCATAAGCTGCTCCACCAATATGATCCCATTGGTTTTGAAAAGAATGGGCATGAAATCCATCACTGCTTGGCACTTTTAAAGGTGCCATATCAAAAAGAGCAGTTTTAATCTCTCTACGTGAAACTTCTTTATTCTGAAAAAGAACATCACTATGATAAAGAATAAGGAAAGAACTCGGAGGTAAGGCAGACATATGATTCGACTGCTCTCTATACAAATTTTGGTAAAAATGAAGAGCCTTTGATTGGAGCTCTGTATCATCATAAATCTAATCCCCATTTCTATTTTTCAACGCAAAAATCTAATTAAACTTCATTCTCTGAACCGTACGAGAATGAAAGAATCTAGTATTTTGATCCTCAAGGTACAACCAATCACAATGAGCTTTTTGTCTCCAAAGTAGCTCATCGTGATATAGAACACTTTTCTTCTCTTCCCTGACTATCACCTCTAACTGCTTAAGATCATTAGAATTTGACCACTCTTGGGCCTTTTGAACTCGTGACAACTCCTGCAATAGACTCCGTTTTCGAGTACCAATATGATCATAGACGTTCTTGTTTCAATCCTTAACATTCAAGGAAAACTTATTCAAAGACTCTGCTATGTTACCATTAAAGAACCATTTATCTCTGACAAAATTTGAAAAATTAGGGTGCTCCACCCATCTAGCCAGAAATGTGAAAGGATGATCCCTAGGTAATAAAATCCTTAGTTTGAGGGAGAACAACAAAGGCCTATGATCCGATTTAAGCTTATGAAGGTGAGTGGCAGAACAACTAGGAAAAGCTCTAATCTAAGCATCATTCCCAATCACTCTATCAGTCCTCTCAAAAGTAGCTCTCCGATACCAAGTGAAGGAGGGACCCTTAAATCCCAAATTATGTAGATTAGCCTTTTCAAGAAATTCACCAAATAAGGGACATCTTATACCAGCCCTGCTCCCTCCTTTTATATCATTAGAGATAAGTAAAGCATTAAAATCTCTGATAGTTGCCCAAGGGATATTACCAGGTGGAACAAACGAGCTAAGCCCCTCCTAGAGCTTCCTCTTTTTCTGCTGATCAAGGATCCCATAAACAAACAAAATCAAAATATGAGTAGAAAAATTACCATTACTAACCCAAACATAGATGAATTGGGGCTGACTTTGAATAACCTCTACTGAGACTGAATCTTTCCAACCCTTCCTGTAACAGCCCGATTTAGGGACTAGTTAGAATAGTGGTTTCAGAACCACTAATCTAAGGTCAGAGAAATTATTTCTCGTATTATTTTATGGGTTATGGCATGATTATATGAGTGCATGAAAATTTTGGTGAATTAATTTTAGCTAAAAGTCTTGTTCTACAAGCTAAAAGTGTCAAATAGATATAGAACCTTAAATTGGAGGTCCTTAATGCACAATTAGACCCTTAGAAAAGGGTTGGCCGGCCATAGGAGACAAGAAAATAAAAATTTAGTCAAAGTAGGTAAATTAGGTGACTAAATTGAAGGAAATAAATAAAAAGAAAGATGATATCACCTTTCATCTTCATCTGCTTCCACCGAAAATAGCAGCCAAAGAGGGGTTTTGGAAGCCTAAAATTTTCAGCAACTTCTCACCCTTACAAGTAAGTCATCTTGATGGTTATTTTTGATGATTTTTGTGTTTTTGGAAACATTGTAGCTTAAGCTAGCTAATGAGGGGACTATTTTGCAAAAATGGTTGAAAGTATAGGGTTTTTCCATGAGAGAATTAGTGTTTTTTGCTGAATTTTTATGGAAGAAAATGAGTCTTGGTTGTTAAATAAACAACTTTTGTGAAAGGAGTTTCTATGAGAACACCTAAAAAAGGACCTTTTTTTGTAAAGGATGTAAAATAGGTGGTAAGTGTATGAAATAATTGAAATTGTGAGTTGCTATAAGAGTAATAAAGGTTTAGATAGGCTTGGTTAGTGAGGAAATTTGATGAAAATCATTTTACGAGCTTAGGGGCAAAATCATAATTTTGTGAAAGTTTAGGGGCAAAACAATCATTTTGCCAAAATAAGGACTTTGGAATGATTCGAATTATGTGGTGATTAAATAAGTGAATTTTTCATTATAGATCAAGAAAAACAGAGTCCGGACCTAGACCGGAGGAAAGCCAAGCTAATAGATTAACTCAATCTAGTCTCCCACATTTTGTATATCGAAGTAAGTTGTACGTAAATAATACAACATTATTGTGTTTATGCATTAAACAATTGATATTGCATAAATTGTATGATTATTGCTATAAATAAGCATGATGAAGTTGATGTGATATATTCCCGATTGAACTTTTGGAATAAATTGGATACCCGTGCCATGACATTTGAGATGATATGTGTGCTAGTGTAAGACCATGTCTGGGACATGGCATCGGTAATGAGATGAGAGCTAGTGTAAGACCATGTCTGGGACATGGCATCGGCCTCAACATGTAAGCCAGTGTAAGACCATGTCTGGGACATGGCATCAGCATTTTACCCTCTTGTGTAAGGCTTGTGCGGTATCCTTTGGTATTCCAATTGGTTCAACGGGAAATTTAGAGATTGTGCTAAAAGTGAGAAAATTTATGATCATGTTGTGAGTGATACAGGTACCCTTATGAAATTCATGAGAAATGAACCCGAATTATGTTGTATGATTAGTAAGGGTGCAAATGAGTAAGTTATGCTTTTATTCATGCGAGAATTATGTGGAAGTTTATATTATGATATGAGTATGATAATATATGGCAATAGTTGTTAATTATTTACATGCAACTTACTAAGCTTTACGCTTACTCCCTCTCCTTTCCATTTTCTTATAGTGCCGCCAAGCTAGCTTGGGGTTCAAAAGATTGCGGAGGCTCGATCACACTATCAAACTGAATATTTGGTATAGTTAGAATTATTATTTTGAGTATGGCATGTATAGGGGCTTGGTCTTTTGTCAAGTGTCATATGGATTTGGCCAAATGTGTTGGCTTGTATTAAAGATGAATTCATTTTGTATATTGGAACAGTGGAAATGTGCAAGTGTACACAATCGTAACAAGTAATAAAGTGATAAGTAAATGTCGAGTTATCGTACCCACAGGGACTGTGAAAGAATTATTTATGAAACTGATTTTGAACACTTTGGTGAAGGGAAAATATTTGGATTTGATAAAAAATTTAAAAAACTAAAATAAACAAAGTAAAAATAAAATAAAACAAAGTTCTAATGCAATATTTCAAAAGCTGATTTTAATCAAGATGATATAGTTGTGTTGGATTAATTACATTTCTTACCTTAGAATTATTAAACTCATGCTTATACTTGTTACGAATAAATTCACGGCAACTCAGTAATTTCCTAACTTATGAGCATATTTACAAATAAAAAAAAATTCATTAATCTCTTGTACATATCCCAATGTCAACTTGACCGATTGAACAGATTTCTAAAAGTAAACATGTTATTGCATATACATACTTATTAAATTAAACAATCTCTCACATATTCCTATGTGATTCAACCGATTAATTCAACCTAATAAGAATATAAAAGATCATGTGAGGTAACAAAGTATACTTACCTTGAAACAATTTAATTACAAAAATCTTGCAAGTTATGCAAGGCATATGTATCGCCAAATACAATGCTAATTTAATCTTCAGCTACCTTAGAAGAATTAAACATGCACAAATTAAGTATTGTGTCCACTAATTACAATTTCAATGCATTTAAATAATTAATTCTTTAGTTATCTAAACAATTATAATGCCAGAATAACTTAAGCATGATTTTACTTATATAACAGCATAAACACAATTTTAATAATTTAAGAGGACGAAATGCAATCAACCTAACACGAATTAAATTCAAGCTAAGCTGATTAAATTAACCATTCCAATAGCATAAATATTCATAAACATGTTTTTCAAAACAACAACGAAATTTAAAGAGATAGGAAACAAGAAGCAAATCCGGTGTTTCTCCGTGGCTTGACTAATTGCTCCGTTCTTTGTTCTTCGTTGTCCTCGGCTACCAAGTTGGCTAATGAACACTCCGCTTGCTACTCCAAATGGCTGAGAAAACACCTCTTTTCCAAGAGGGGAAATCAGCACAAGAAGGCTTGGTTTTGTTGGGAGAAAAGGAGAGAAATGGAGAGAAGAAAGAATAAGAATGTTGAAGGATTGAGGGATGGTTTGAACGATCAGCAAGGGGTGGTATTTATAGCTGATTGTGGCTGCTAAAAATAGCAAATAATAGCAGCCAAAGAGACCTCCCTTGGTCGGCCATCTATGTGGCAAAGTTGATGGTTTCAACTTTGCTAAATATGGCATGGGGCAAATCTACAAAGCCACTAAATTTGGAGGGGGTTGTATGCAACTTTGAAAAGTCTTCAAGGGCTTCTTTGCGAGCTTAATTAATCAGTAATAAGCTGATTTGGGCCAGCATATGGGCGGTTTGGGCTGCCCAACTCTTTGCTCGATTCGGTCCAACCGGTTTGGTTCAACTGATGCGGTTCAACTGGGCCTTTTTCATAATTAATTAAGATTAATTTATTTAGCCCAAATTAAATTGGGAATAAATTAAAATTAATTATATTATGATTAAATATTCATAATTGGACCGTCTTGGGCTGGAAATAAATTCACCTTGATACTTCAAATTGCTTCTCGGGTTTGTTCTTGCGAATCTGTCGAAAATAGTCAAAATAAATCAAAATTAAATATAAAATTAATTAAAATTCATCATGTTCATATTTTTAGCAAAATTAATTATTTTATAATATTTAATTATTTTTCGACAATAATTTAATCGAAACTGCATAAATTTGAGTTAAAAAGGGCATGAAAAAGTGTATAAATTTTTGTGTTTCCATATATGGCCATGGATAGTGGCTAATATTGTTGTTGATTCATTTTGTATGTGTCGGGTGATGGAATTAGAGTTGACCCAAGTAAGATATCGGCTATTGTTGATTGGAAACCGCCGAGAATGTGTCAGAGATCAGAAGCTTTTTGGGCTTAGCGGGATACTATAGACGGTTTGTTAAAGGATTCTTTATGATTGTTACACCGATGAAGAGGTTGCTACAGAAAGATGTCAAGTTTGAACGGACAGAGAAGTTCCAATAGAGTTTTGAGAAACTAAAAGCATTGTTGACTGAAGCCTCAGTTTTAGTGCAACCGGAACCGGGAAAGGAATTTGTAGTGTATAGCGATGTGTCCTTAAATGGATTGGGGTGTGTACTTATGTAAGAAGGCAAGGTAATAACTTATATTTCGAGACAGCTGAAGCCACATGAGAGAAACTATCCGACTTACGACTTAGAGCTAGCAGCTATAGTGTTCGCATTGAAGATTTAGAGACACCATTTATATGGCGAGCAATGTCGAGTATTCACCGACCACAAAAATCCAAAGTATTTGATGACTCAAAAGGAGTTAAACCTACGAAAATAGAGATGGTTAGAGCTGATAAAAGATTATGAGTTGATAATTGATTATCACCCGGGTAAGGCGAATGTGGTCGCTGATGCTTTGAGTAGAAAATCATTGTTTGCCTTAAGGGCTATGAACACTCAGTTGTCAGTAACCAAAGATGGTTTAATTTTAGCTGAGTTGAGAGTGAAACTAGTGTTTTTGTGAGAGATCTGTGAAGCTCAGAAAAGTGATAAAGAATTGCAAGCTAAGATAACTCAGTGCGAGACGTGTATAGAATCAGACTTTCGGATTGGTTTGGATAGTTGTTTAATGTTTCAAGATAGAATTTGTGTACCCAAAGATAAGAAGCTTATTCGGAAAATTTTGCATGAGGCACATAACAGTAGTATGTCTATCCATCTGGGTAGTGTGAAGATATATAATGAGTTGAAGAAAATGTATTGGTGGTCGGGAATAAAAAGAGACATCTCAGAGTTTGTCTCTAAATACTTAATTTGTCAACAAATGAAAGCCGAACACCAAGTACCTTCAAGTTTACTTCAGCCCGTGATGGTTCCTCAGTGGAAATGAGACCGTATTACCATGGATTTTGTGTTGGGATTGCCATTGACGCCAAAGAAGAAAGATGCTGCATGGGTTGTGGTTGATAGGCTAACTAAGTCGGCTCATTTTATACCAGTGTGTACCAATTATCCACTTAAGAAGTTGGCCGTTTTGTATGTTTCTGAAATTGTGAGACTTCACGGGATACCCGTATCGATCATTTCGGATAGAGATCCAAGGTTTACATCACGGTTTTAGAAACAATTGCAAGAAGCATTGGGGACGAAACCGAATTTTAGTACTGCTTTTCACCAGCAAACTGAAGGCCAATCTGAAAGGGTAATTCAGATACTTGAAGTCATGCTGCGGTGTTGTGTTCTCGAGTTCCAAGGTAGTTGGGAAAAATATTTACTGTTGGTAGAGTTCACTTACAACAATAGTTACCAGTCGAGTTTGAAAATGGCGCCTTATGTGGCATTATATGGGTGTAAATGCCGAACGCCTTTGTATTGGAACGAACTTAGAGAAAATCAAATTCACGGGGTCGATTTTGTAAAAAAGACCGAAGAGAAAATATAAGTAATTCGTGGTTGTTTGAAGGCAGCTTCGGATAGACAGAAATCCTACGCGAACTTGAAATGGAAAGAGATTGAGTTTCAAGTCGATGATAAGGTATGTTTCTAAAATTGTGAGACTTCACGGGATACCCGTATTGATCATTTCGGATAGAGATCCAAGGTTTACATCACGATTTTAGAAAAAAAGTGCAAGAAGCGTTGGGGACGAAACTGAATTTTAGTACTGCTTTTCACCAGCAAACTGACGGCCAATCGGAGAGGGTAATTCAGATACTTGAAGACATGCTGCGGTGTTGTGTTCTCGAGTTCCAAGGTAGTTGGGAAAAATATTTATCGTTGGTAGAGTTCACTTACAACAATAGTTACCAGTCGAGTTTGAAAATGGTGCCTTATGTGGCATTATATGGGTGTAAATGCCGAACGCCTTTGTATTGGACCGAACTTAGAGAAAATCAGATTCACGGGGTTGATTTAGTAAAAAAGACCGAAGAGAAAATATAAGTAATTCATGGTTGTTTGAAGGCCACTTCGGATAGACAGAAATCCTACGCGAACTTAAAATGGAAAGAGATTGAGTTTCAAGTCGGTGATAAGGTATTTTTGAAAGTATCCCCGTGGAAGAAAGTTTTCAGATTTGGCCGGAAAGGCAAATTGAGTCCGCGCTTTATCAAACTATATGAGATTACCTAGAGGATAGGGTCAGTAGCCTATCGATTGGCTTTGCCATCTGAGTTGGAAAAGATCCATGATGTATTCCAATCTGACCAATCCGACCCTTCACTGTGATTGTACCTAGTCGCCCACATTTTGTATATCGAGGTAAGTTGTACGTAAATAATACAACGTTATAGTGTTTATGCATTAAACAATTGATATTGCATAAATTGTATGATTATTGCTATGAATAAGCATGATGAAATTTGATGTGATATATTCTCGATTGAGCTTCTGGTATAAATTAGATACCCGAGCCATGACATTTGAGATGATATGTGGGCTAGTGTAAGACCATGTCTGGGACATGGCGTCAGCCACAATATGAGAGCCAGTGTAAGACCATGTCTGGGACATGGCATCGGCAATGAGATGAGAGCGAGTGTAAGACCATGTCTGGGACATGGCATCGGCCTCAACATGTAAGCCAGTGTAAGACCATGTCTGGGATATGGCATCGGCGATGATATGGGTGCTAGTGTAAGACCATGTCTGGGACATGGCATCGATATTTTACCCTACTGTGTAAGGCTTGTGGGGTATCCTTTGGTATTCCAATTGGTTCAACTGGCAATTTAGAGATTGTGCTTAAAATGAGAAAAGTTATGATCATGTTGTGAGTGATACATATACCCTTATGAAATTCATGAGAAATGAAACCGAATTATGTTGTATGATTAGTAAGGGTGCAAATGAGTAAGTTATGCTTTTATTCATATGAGAATTATGTAGAAGTTTATATTATGATATGAGTATGATAATATATGGCAATAGTTGTTAATTATTTGCATGCGACTTACTAAGCTTTACACTTACTCCCTCTCCTTTCCATTTTCTTATAGTGCCGGCAAGCTAGCTCGGGGATAAAAAGATGTCGGAGGCTCGATCACACTATCAAACTGAATATTTAGTATAGTTAGAATTATTATTTTGAGTAGGACATGTATAGGGGCTTGGTCTTTTGTCAAGTGTCATATGGATTTGGCCAAATGTGTTGGCCTATATTAAAGATGAATTCATTTTGTATATGGCCAAGGATGATGGCTAATATTGTTATTGATTTATGCAAATGATGATGTTTTTCATGAGTGAGCAAATTACATGATTGGATTGATAAGTGTATGATAAGTTTTGCATGTGAATAAAGTGTAGTGGCTTTGATGTGTGTATGTATTGATGTAAGTTGTATTGGAACAAGTGAGGGTGGCAAAGAGGGCTTGGTAAATAGCCTTGTTTTTGTCCACACGGGTGTGTGTTTAGGCCCTGTATGACACACAGTTCATCCCATGGGCGTGTGGACTGGCTGTGTGTCCCCCTGCACCCTAAGTTGGCAAAACAGAATGCCCAATAGTAACCACACGAGCTGAGGCACGGCCGTGTACCACAACCGTGTGGAATACATGGCTTAGGACATGGGAATGTGCTCAGGCCATGTGAAGTCTGAACTTGATTTTAGGAATTTAATTCGCTACACGGCCTAAGGACACAAGTGTGTGTCTTGGCCGTGTGACCTTATGGAGTTGCTGACGTCAGAAATAGAATGTCAAGGGTTTTTACACACAGATGGAAACATGGGCGTGTCATGGCAGTGTGAGGGACACGGGCTATGGACACGGGCGTGTGCTAGGCTGTGTGAAAACCCCTGTAGGTTCGAATTTGAATAATAAATCCACACGATTAGGGAAATGGGCGTGTGTAATCACACGGTCTACCCAAACGAGCGTATCCCTTGCCAGACGGGCGTGTGCCTCTGTTGTTAGTGAAAATTTTCAAAGTTTTCTAAAGAACTCGGTTGGGTTCTGAATCGTTCCTAAAATGTGTTTTGGGCTTCATAGGCCCATATTAAGGACGTTATGGGTAAGTTTGAAAAGTTTTAGATTTCAACGATCTTTTACGACTCGGAAAGGTATGTTTGTTTGTGTTTAAGTTCAGAAATGCCTCGTACTCTGTTCCGGTGTCGAATACGGGTAAGGGGTGTTACAGTCCCAGACCAAAAAATCCAATAGCTTCCACTCTATGAGAATACTGAAAACCCAAATTGGCAATGATTTTATCCACTTTGCCTCTGCTTACCCTTATTTCCAAAAAACTAACAATATCATGCTTAAACTCTCTATTATATTCACGAAAAATCTGGGGAAACTTGATATTGACATACCCTTGACAATTTCAAAAGAAAAACAGACAAATCTATAGAACTAACCAAAAAAAGTCAAGGGACCAACCTTACATTTAGGAGATCCAGCTTCCTTTAAACGTGGACCGTTCGAAGCTGAAGTACCTTGACCCTCCTTATTGCTAAGCTGTATAGAAATTAACTCTACCATGGAATTCCCAGAATTAGACAAAGACACACTAGCATTCCCATTGTGCTTAAATTGATCCCCTCGATCTTTTATAGTTCTATTAAACTTTCAGTTAATTCGAACTGGACCTTCTTTTTCAACTTTATTTTTAGAACCTGCTCGACCACTTCTGCCATTGGTTAGGGCAACACGACCAGATTTATCAACATTAATGGGATTACAATTCTCTTTAAAATAACTTGTCAAATGCTTCAGTGGGCCAAACGCTGAATTATCTAGACAAATCAATGTCCTATCGCTATCTTTGACTGTAGGATTAAAATAAGGAACAGTTAACATGGAATTAGGGGACCATTTGGAAACAAGGAGGGAGTTGTCACCAATATCGCCCATTAGAAGGTTAAGATCACCACAGGCATCAGGCTCGAATCTATGACCGTGCTGGAATTATTATCAAGACCTACACCTATCAAAAAATTAAAAGAAGAGCTTTGAATATTACCATCCATACCCAAATGCACTTGGGAAACATGTCCAGGTCCACCCTCCTGCATGGGCCTCTTCCCTAGTGCCTTACTGAAGGCCCATTTTGCATACAATCCAAAATTGATTCATCTTTAACGTAATCCCAACTAAATTAACGGGCTTAGAAAATGCAGCAAAAAATAAATTTAGGGAAAAACTAGAATTTTAAAAACTTTTCCAAGACAAGATATTGGTTGTGATATCTAAAGTAATAAACACTTAATCAAAATTTTACCTTTTCGATTCATCTAGGATGAACGCTTCGACTGAGTAGTCTTCTCCGCTATCCTCAAGCTTACGTCTGTCGAGTGTGGGCTAGCTTCGAATTAGAAATTTTTTCATAAAAATTACCAGTGGAGTAATTTTACAATTTCTCTAAACTTTCGGGTTAAGTTATAAATAAAAAAATAGCTCTAGAATTTTTCTGGAATAATCTCTTTAGAGAATTTTCTCTCTACAACTTTCTCTTGAATTCAAGTGTCTGTAAATAATGACCCAAGGGTCTCTTTATATAGGGAGAGTTTAGAGAGTTCAACTATGATTAAACTTAATCTCTTTAATGTTAAATTAATAAAATACTATTAAGATAAATATTAAATTAAATTTAATATTAAACTATTAAAATAGTATTGTTTCTAGAATTGTTAATTTAAAATCAAATTCTCTGGTAGAGTCCTACTAGGAGTATAACTCTTCCACTGCTCAACCACAGATGACTAATCACTGCCGGCCACTGGGACACTGCCGTCGCAGCCACTGATACCGCCATGTTCAGTGATGCAGGTGCGACACCCTAATGACACCCTGAGCTGATCTGGCCACTGCTAATTTGGTTCGGGTTAATGACAACATGATCGGTTCGACTATCCATCGGTCAGATTGTCGGCCTGTCTTCACATATTGGGCCCGGTTCGATCAATTTTTGGGTCTTGGTATCAGTTTTGGGCTCCCGGGCCCAATTTACGATCTCATGTCTAATTTTTAAATTCAATTACCCATTGGGCCAATTGTCTGAGTTGAAAATTAACTTCCAAAAATATCATATTAATTTTGATTAATTTAATTTTACCTGATCAAAATTAATTTTTTCAAAAATCACTTCGATTTTTCAAAATAATTTTTCAAAAAAATTCTTTAATCAAATTCTCTAGTTGAACAATTCTTACTACCACCTAATATAATTCCACATCTAATAAATCGACTCAATTATGTTATTCCCAAAGCCATAGAATTTTCTTCTGATTCACATACAGTCCGATCGAGCTTTTATTGAGCTAGCGGAGGGACCAATCAGACATATACAATTAGGCTCTAGTGATTGCAATTATGTCCAGAATCATCATTCAAATAATTCGCAATTGCTTAATCATGGAGTTAGTCCACAAGAAGTACTTAATTGAAAACTTATTACTCTTTATGAAATCAATTCATCCAACTGCTTTGTCCAATGACCTCGTCATGTGTGTGTTATCCTCATATGATATCCTTAATTCTTTTGAGTTAAATCCGTTCACTTAATACAATCCTTTTTTTTATCTCATTGTCACTATTGTGTCTTCTTGATGATTAATATGATTACTGTCAACAAATGATTGTGATAAATTGCTCGTTTGAGAATGAGAAACCTGTGGCCACGTTCTATATTTATCAATCCACATAATGCCGATGAGAGGATATCATTAACTCTTTAGTTGAGCTATGAATTCCACTGTTTCTAGTAAAGCCATGCCATACACAAGTCATGTACCCAACATACCGGCTATGGACTCGATCATTTTTAAAGCATAAGCCTCCACTTATATCATAGTACATGAGTTGCATACGCATGGTCAATGACTAACTCATGATTTAGGTAAATCACACTATGAACGCCACAAGTGAATTAATTCACAAACGGATTTAAAATTAATTCATCTTGAGTTCAGCCCAATATATTATTCTACCAATGAATACATCTATGTCTCTAATTGTGGAGTCAACTGCTCCGATAGCCAAGACTAGTCATCTCTCGAATTGGAATTGTAGACGACATAATAATCCTACTCAATATTCGATCAAATGCTCACTTTGATTCTTTTATGGGATTACGGACTCATTTAGATTATCTACTGAAGTAAGTTGTCTTTCTTGCAATGTAAATGTTCTTTACAATGCCACTCATCTTTAGTTTGAACTTTAGATAATCAATAAACTAATATTTGCTTGTCACAATTTCGCTATGCATGCAAAATATAAAAGAGATAAATACAAAAGACATAATAATGAAATGTGAAATTAACTTTGTTTATTTATTCATCGTTCAAATAAATAGAAAACAGTTACATGTTTACTACAATATGGGCATATTTTCTAATAATCTCCCACTTGCCCTAGTGAAGTAAATGTGTCATGTTTCGCATTCCCATATCCTTGACGTGTTTGTTAAAACTCTTAGTTACAAAAGTCTTAGTAAACCAACCCACAAGGTTATCTTCAGAAGCTACTTTCATCACAACTACAATTCCTTTGGCTACTACCTCTCGTATCAAGTGATACTTCTAATCAATGTGTTTCGTCCTCTTGTGACTTTTCATTTCCTTGGTATTAGCTATTGTAGCACTGTTGTCACAATACAATGTTTTTCCATACCAAGAATAACTTCAAGTTTGGTTAAGAACTTTCAAAGCCATATTACTTCTTTCGTTGCCTCAGAAGCAGCCATATACTCGGCCTCTATGGTAGATTCAGCAATACAAGTTTGTTTTACACTTCTCCATACTATGGCTCTACAGTTTAGAACAAATACATTTCTCGATATCGATTCCTTGAATCTTTACAAGTTTGGAAGTCTAAGTCTGTGTATCCAACAAGAGTAAGATCTTTCCTAGAATACACAACCATATAATCTCTGTTTCTTTTAAGATACCTTAATATATGCTTTACAATTTGCTAATGCTTGAGACCTGGATTCGCCTAATATCGACTAACCATTCCTACTGCAAAATAGATATCTAGATGTGTGCAAAGCATCACATATATAAGGCTTCCAACTACAGAAGCATATGGGTTTAAAGAAAAATGAAAACCTGATGCAGTCGGCTGAATGTCAGGCTTTGCACCTGTCATTGCAAAACTTTCCAGTACCTTATCGATGTATAAAGCTTGAGATAGTGTCATCGTTTTTTTCTTTTGATCCCTAATGATTCAAATTCCAATAATATAAGTAGCTTCGCCCAAGTCTTTCATGTTAAACTATTAAGCTAACCACAGTTTAATCGATGATAATTCTCCTACACCATTTCTGATAAGTAGAATATCATCGACATACAAAACGAGGAATACCACATTTGTGTCCTTTATACACTTATAAACATAAGGTTCACCAAAGTTTTGCTCAAACCCAAAAGCCTTATCATTTGATCAAATCTTTTATTCCATGAGTGGAGTGCCTGCTTAAGTTTATAAATGGATCTTAGCAGTTTGCAAACTTTCTACTCCTTTCCCTTGACAACATAGCCAGTGGGTTGAGCCATGTAAATGGTTTCATTAAGGTAACCATTCAAGAATGCTGCATTGGCATCCATTTGTCAAATCTCATAATCGAGAGCAGCGACAGTGGATAAGAGTATGCGGATAGACTTGAGCATGGCTACTGAAGAGAAAGTCTTATCGTAATTGATGCTTTCTTTCTGTGTGTAGAATTTCCCTACAAGCATAGCTTTATGTGTGTCCATTTTCCCTTTCCAGATTTCTCTTCTTCTTGTAGATGCACTTACACTTATGGGTTTAATCCAAATCGGTAACTCTACAAGTTTCTACACTATATTGGATTTCATAGAATCCATCTTGGCATCCATGGCCTGTTTCCAGTGCTTGGAATCAACGTCCTGTATAGCCTCCTCATAAGTGAGTGGATAGTCATCCTCATGATTGGCTTCCGTATTATGAATATTACCATAATAAATTAATAAGTCTAGTTTCTTAGAAACTCTCTCATTATGACGAATTCCCCTATGTTGTTGATCGTTCGCAGGCCTTTCTACAACTTTCTCGAGAATTGAACTTGGTGATTGTTCTATCTCTCTCGAGAGTTCCTTGAGTACCACTTTACTTCGAGGCTTAAAGTAATCCATGTAGTTTTCCTCGAGGAAAGTAGCATGAGTAGAAACTTTAATCATATTATCTTTCGAATTGTAGAATAATCCTCCATTTGTTCCTTTTGGATATCCTACAAACATGCACAATTTTGTCTGTGCATCCAACTTCTTTGCATCCTTATCCAGATCGTGTGTTAGACAACCCCATATTCTAAAGTGATTTAGAGCGATTTTCTTTCCATGCCACAGTTCATAAGGTGTCTTACAAGAAGACTTGGTTGGCACATCATTCAGAATATAGCAAGTCATTTGTATCGCATATCCCAGAAGAAAGTATGAAGTTATGAATAGCTTAACTTTGAACGAACCATGTCAAGCAAGGTTCTATTACTTCTCTCAACTACACCATTCTGTTGTGAAGTGCCCGACTCATCAATTGGGATAAATCACATTCTTTACGAGGTAGCCTAAGAACTCATCGAACAAATATTCCCCACCTCGATCAGACCGGAGATTCTTTATGCATAAACCTAATTTCTTTTCCACTTCCTCGTGAAACTCTCAAAATTTATCAAAGCTTTCGCTTTTGCAGTGTATTAGATACACATATCCATATTCAGAATAGTCGTTAATAAAAGTCACGTAAGAATCGTAACTTCCTCGGGCACTGATGCTCATGAGACCACATACATCGGTGCACACAAGTTCTAAAGGTTGGTTGTGTAACATTCTGGTTTAGACCCTAGTCGAAATAGTGGTTTCGAGACCACAAATTTGAGTCTTAATAATATTTTAATATTATTTTTCGTGCTTATGACATGTGATTAAGCGTGTGTGAAATTTCTGTAAATTAATTTGTCTATTTGTGTGCTTAATTAAGAAAAGGATTAAATCGCATAATCTGTAAAAGTGGCTTCCTATTTGAATAGTGGCCAATTTGATGTGTTTTTGTAAAGAGAAAGGCCTTAGGATGAAATTTAGCCATTGTATAAGTTAATGGACTGTAAGACCATTATATGTACATGTTTTATATGTTTTATTAAATGGTTAATCATAAAAATGATATTAAAATAAAACAAATGAAAATGGCTAGTGGAATATTCATCCATTCAAGGCCGAATATTGAAAGAAAAAGAAGAAAGAAAAGCTTTAAAGTTTCGGCTAGCTTTGAGCTTAATTAAGGTATGGTTTTTGATCGGTTTTTGATCATTTCTGCGTTTTTATAATCGTTGCTTCGAGAACTACAAAACCCATGTCTCAATTTTTTGAATTTATGAAGGTTTTGAAAAATTCCATTGATGAATTCATGATTTTTGTGATGTTTGATGATGAAATATGAAATATATATGTTAGATTAACAAGTTTTGTCTTTGGAGTTTTGATGATTTTGAGTAATTTGGACTTAATTGAGAAAATAGTATTTTGAAGGACTAAATTGTAAAATAAATGGAATGTGTGGATTTGTATGAGAAAGGGTAATATTCGGACTAAGCATGATGTATGCAAATTATGTGTATTTTGTGATTTTGTGAAATAGGGACTAAAATGTCAAAATGTGAAAATGTGAGGGCAAATTTGTAAATTGCCCTAAATATGTGTTTTTGGATTGAATTGAATGAACTAGTGAATAAATAAGTTAAATTTGAATATGTATAGATCAAGAACTAAAGAAAACGGATTTAGATCGCGAAAAGTCGAAAGTTATTGAGTAGCCGAGTTCGTTTCCGTTTATCCGAATCCGAGGTAAGTCGCTATACAAATAAATGCATTTTAATTGAGTTATTTATGCATTCAAGAAATTTAAATTGCAATGAATAATGCTCGATATGTTATGTACATGAAATCCGAGGGATTATCGATAAGGTATAAATGTCTGAGAAGTCCCGTGCGAACCTAGGAATAGATAGGATTGCGTATGTCATGACATAGGTGTTCCGATATGTGATATCATGTAAGACCACGTCTTAGACGTTGGCATTGATTCAAGATTTCGTGTAAGACCACATCTGGGACGTTGGCATCGATATGAGATTTACGTGTAAGACCCTGTCTTGGACATCGGCATCGTATTGATTCGTGTAAGACCCTGTCTAGGACAGTGGCATCGATATTTGGTTACATGTAAGACTACGTCTGGGACGTTGGTATTGTACGATTATTTCGAGCATTTCGAGTATCCTATTAGATTTTGAAAGGTTCAACGGGCAAGTTCGAGAAATGGATGTCTATGTGAAATGCATAAACGATTCAAGTACGTTTGAAAAGTGCACTACGTGTGTATGAAGGTAAGTGTCTATATGAGCTTACTAAAGTGAATATGTGTATAGATTTGATGAGATAATATGTGAATATATGCTTGAATGAGCTATGTGTATAAGTGATACTTGAGTTGAGGAATGTGGTAAGCAATGGCTAAGCAAATGAGCCAACGAATATGTGATGAATTTGCAATGAGAAACATTAATGTCATTGTATTAATGTAGCTATGTCCATCTCATGCTAATTTTATTTGTATATGGCTTACTAAGCTTTTGAAAGCTTACCTTGTGTGTGTTTATTTTGTTTTATAGATTGTTAAAGCTATGAGAGGCTCGGGGATCGTAGAGGATCATCACCACACTATCAAACTCAACTTTTGTACTTTTGAATGTGTATATAGCTAAATATGGCATGTATAGGCTAGTTGTTTTGGAATATGATTGAGATATGTGTACATAGCCATGTGATATGGCTAGATAAGTGGTTGTGTTATGAATGAGTTGCTATACTATATGATGTTGGATTTGGTATGACTTCATGTCTATGAAATGGTTATATGAATGGTAAGTTGTGGATGTATCATGCTTGGGTTTATTTGTGAATTGGTTAAACTATTTAGCAATTAAGTTGGTATGCTTAGAAGTGAGATTGTTTAGGATGATATGATAACTATTTGATGTGTTTTGGTTGTCAATGATGAATAGAAAGATGCTTGTATGTGCTTATAGGAGGACCCTATGTTTGAGTGGAATTTTGGCCTTGTAAATGGCCTATTTTGTGCCCACACGGGTGTCTGTTTCTGCCGTGTTGCTCGAAGGCCACTTCGAAGTGGGTTAGGGTAGGGCACACGGTCGCACACACGAGCGTGTGCTAGACCGTGTAGCTAAGTTAGTATACCCCCTTCGATTGACATGGTCGAGCACACGAGTGTGTGAGCCCAATTAGAAAGGTACACGTGCTAGACATACAGGCATGTGACTGGCCGTATGACCAAGTCAGTAACCTCCCTAATTTTCACACGGCCTGGCACACAGGCGTGTCATATGGCTGAGTGGACAAGTCAGTATGTATGCCCTGTTTTGACACAGCATAGACATATAGGCATGTCTGAGACCGTGGGAGGCACACGGCCTACCCACACGGGCATGTGACCTCTGTAACTTAGATAAAATTTTAAATTTTCGAGAATTTTCATATGTATTCGGTTTAGTCTCGACCCTACTCTGAAGCATGTTTGAGGTCTCGTTGACCTATTTGAGGGACACTTTGATGTGATTCAATGAATTATGTTAGGAATTATCCTAAAGGTTTTCGATTGTCCGGTAATGCCTCTTAACCCTATTCCGGCAACGGATACGGGTTAGGGGTGTTACAGATTGGCCCTTGTACCTTTCGCATTAGAAGACCTCTTAGTCATTTTTCCTTCCAAGCAATATTCATATTGTGGAAGACTAACTTCCATAAGCATACTTAAGGGACCATCTTTCACAAGTCTAGTGATTCTTTCCTGGTTAATATGACCAAGTCTTAAATGTCGATAGTACGCCCTCATTAGAGTGAGAAGTTTTAACCTTTTTATTCACTATTTTAGTTTGAAGCTTCGGGTAGTTATTTGTTTTGATAAAGTAGAGATTATTTTCCATCCATCCATTATATATTAAAAAATGATTTTTGTGAATAGCAGTCTCTTTATTGAATGTCACGGTCATAAAATAAACATGCTACAAAAATTAAATTTCTCTTAAAATGAGGTACATAAAACACGTTCTTTAAAATAATCTTTCCTAAAATTATCAAAGTGTAAAATAACTTCCTCTATTGCTTCGGCTCCCATATTTGGTCCGCAACAAGAGGCTTCTGTCACACAAACTTCTCGTTTTGCTGAACCCCTGTAAAGAAACACACACATAGTTAGTGGCTCTAGAATCAATAACCCAGTTGTTAATTGATTCTTCCACTAAGCAAGCTTCAACCACAAAGTGTAACACCCCTAACCCGAAACTGTCACCGAAGTAGGGTTAAGAGGCATTACCGAACAATCGGAACATTTCACCTTCATTATACAACACATAGTCAATCATCATTAAAACGTATCGCAACATAATCATATAGTCCTTTATTGAGGTCTACGAGACCTTAAACACGTGTTGGAAAGAGGTAGGGACTAAACCGAGCACTTACGAAAATTTTTAGAAACTTAAATATTTTTCAACACTGCAGAGGTCACACGCCTGTGCAGTCAGGCCGTGTGCCTCACATGGCTACCAGACATGCCCATGCGTCCAGGCCGTGCCAAAACAGAGCATACATACTGACTTGTCCACACAGCCACCAGACACGCTCGTTTGCCATGGCCGTGTGAAATTAAGCTAGCTGCTGACTTGGTCACACGGCCATCAAGCACGCCCGTGTGCTACGGCCGTGTAACCTGCCCAGGCACACTTTGAAGTGGCCCTTGAGCCACACGATAGAGACACACGCCCATGTCCCTTGACCGTGTATGCAAAATAGGCCAATTGCAAGGCCGAAATGCCACCCACACTTGGGTCATCCCTACAAGCAATATACCAATTCATTTCATGCACAATTGACAACCAAAGACATGTCAAATAATCAACAAATCTTCACATTCAATCTTATTTCTAAACAATCCAATTTATTTAATCAATTCACATATAAATCCAAGCTTAATTTATCCACAACTTCACTAATCACTATGGCATCATTCCATCAATAAACTTACCATTCATAAGGCTATCTCATTGCCATCAAACCATTTCAAAACATGCATCATATACCATTTTCACTCATGCACATTACCAACATTTAACTAGCCAAATCTCATGGCTATTTACATCTCAAACATATACCAAATGACTAGCCTATACATGCCATATTCAAATATACACATCTTCAAAAATACCAAAATAGATTGCCGATAGTGTGATAGAGATGCTGACGATCCCCGGATTCGAGCTAACTTTGCTGACACTATAAAACAGAGAAACAAATCACATAGTAAGCTTTCAAAACCTTAGTAAATTCGAAATACAATACATACTACTCAACAATACCACATCAATATATATTTATACCATCATATAGATAAATGCACAATTAGACTCATCATCAATCTCAACCATATGCTCAAGTATCTATTCATTCAATTTTTAAGGCTATCATAAACCACAAAGGTTCAAACGTACCTTGATCAACACCAAGTTACTCACCATTCATGCTACTCATTTGCTCGATATTACATCTCGTTCAACCTTTGCTAATCTTTTGATTTATTCGCACACTTAGTGCCAACTTCATAACCAAAACATAATCATCACCGCACACTTAATGCCAATATGTTAAACCGAACTTATATCGGTATCGCACACACAGTGCCAATTCAATAAGCCGAAGCTTCTACCTTTTCGCACAAACAGTGCTAATCATCTCTGTCTCGTTTCTAACTTCGTACACTTAGTGCCATCTAATTCAAATCCGCACATAACATTTCTAAACTCTTATTTATATATAATTTCATTCAATTCACATCACATAGACATAATTTAACAACTAGTATTATATCCAAACTTACATTGGACGTCGACATATCAAAATGGTCGATTAATCGAGCACTTTGTCTTTGCCTCGATCTCGATCCAAACCTCTCCTTTCTTGGTCTATATACATTCAAATTCAGCCCATTTAATCACCAATTCATTCAATTTAGTCCACACACATATATTTAGGGAATTTTGCAAAATAACCCTCACATTTTCACATTTTGACACTTTAGTCCCTAATTCACAAAATCACAAAATACACCAAATTTCTACTCACACAAGCTTAGCCCAATTCTTCCCATGCTAATACAAGTCAACACGTTTCATTTATTTCACAATCTAGTCCTCAATTTCTCATTTTAAAAATTTAGCCCAAAATAGCCAATTTCACCAAAAATTCAAATACAAACTATGTTAACCTAATATGAAACTTTCAAATTTCATCAACTAACAATACAAAGGTCACATATTCATCAACGACATATCTTAAAATCACCACCAATTTCTAAAATTAAAGTATGGGCCAGCTAGAGCACAAAGCAACGATCACAAAAACGTAAAATTTATCAAGAACCGAAGCCAAAACATACCTTAGTCTTTGCTTAAAGCTAGCCGAATATTCCAAAGCTCAAAACCCTTGCTTATTTTCCTTATTTTTGGTGGATGAACATAAAAGATGATGGAATATAACTTTTGTTTTTGTTTAATAATCTTTTTTTTATCAAATTACCTATTTAGCCCCTTTAATACTAAAATATATAAGCATATGCACACAAGGTCATTTATGACCATTGCCATCCACTTACTCAAATAAAGGGGTAATTGCCTTTTAAGGACTTCACATTATAAAGACATCAACAATTAAACACTTAACAATCAGCACATAACATTTTACACTTTACGCGATTAAGTCCATTCTCTTAATTCGACACACAGTCGATAAAATTTCCACACAGAACTTTCACACAGTTTATATCACATATAATAAACACCAAATATAATATTAAAATATTATTCCATCCTCGAATTTGTGGTCTCTAAACCACTATCCCGACTAGGGTCTAAATCGGGCTGTTACAACTCTCCCCCTTAGGAATTTTCGTCCCCGAAAATCTTACTAGTGAATAGATGTGAATATTGCTCTCTCATAGCATCTTCAGACTCCCACGTAGCTTCTTCTACTCCGTGTTTGTGCCACAACACTTTCACTAAAGAGATTTTCTTATTTCTCAATTTTTTGGTCTCTCATACCAAAATTTGAATCGGTTCTTCACTATAAGACAAATCTGACTGAATCTCAACCTCAGTAGGAGCAATTATATGAAACGGATCAGATCTGTACCGTCGAAGCATCGACACATGAAAAACATTATGAATCTTTGCTAACTCAGGTGGCAACATCAATCTATAGGCAACCGACCCAACTCGTTCAATTATTTCATACGATCCAATAATCTCGGACTCAGCTTGCCTTTTCGGCCAAGTCGAATTATTTTCTTCCACAGAGATACTTTTAAGAACACTTTGTCACCAACTTCGAATTCAATATCCTTCCGTTTCAAGTCTGCATAAGACTTCTGACAATCTGAGGCCGCTTTTAAACTATCAAGAATCACTTTCACTTTCTATTCAGTCTCTTTTATAAAATCAACCCCGTGAATCTTATTCTCACTCAGCTCAGTCCAATACAATGGAGTTCAGCATTTTTGACCATAAAGAGCCTCATATGGTGCCATTTTAATGCTAGATTGAAAACTGTTGTTATACGCAAACTCAATTAACAGTAAATGTTTTTCCCATGTACTTTCAAACTCAAGTATACAGTATCTCAACATATCTTCGAGAATCTAAATAATCTGCCCAGACTGACCATCTGTTTGCGGATGAAATGCAGTACTAAAATGTAGCTTCGTGCCTAAATCCTCTTGCAATTTCTTCCAAAATCGTAGGGTAAATCTTGGATATCTGTCAGATACAATAGATAGTGGCACCCCGTGCAATATCATAATCTTAACAATATACAATTCAGCCAATCTATAGAGTGAATAATCTATTCTCATCGGAACGAAATGACCTGATTTCATCAATCTATCAACTATCACCCAGATTGCATCTTTCTTTCCCGGAGACAAAGGCAATCCCGACACAATGTCCATTGTGATTCTCTCCCATTTCCATTCAGAAATCATAATCGGTTGTAACGAACTGGACGAAACCTGATGTTCAGCTTTTACTTGCTGACATATTAAACATTTTGACACAAAGTTAGAGATATCTCTTTTCATACCATGCCATCAATAAAACTGTTTCAGATCGTTACACATTTTCGTACTCCTCGGATGTACAGTCAAACAACTATTATGAGTTTCGTTCAAAATTAATTGAATCAACTCTGAATTCTTCGGAACACAAATCCGATCCCTAAATCTTAAACAATCATCACTATCAACTCAGAATTCTGAATCCGAAATCAAATCACATTGAGCTCGTTTTGCTGTCATCTCATCATCAATTTTTTGGGCATCACGAATCTAATGTATGAACATCGGTCTTACTTTCAACTCAGCCAAAACTGAACCATCATCACATAGATCTATCTGAGAATTCATAGCTCGCAAAGCACATAAAGACTTCCGACTCAAGGCATCAGCAACAACATTAGCTTTGCCCGGATGATAATCAATCACAAGTTTGTAATCTTTCAACAATTCTAACCATCTTCTCTGTCGCAAATTTAATTCTTTCTGAGTTATCAAGTACTTCAAACTCTTGTGATCGGTATAAATATGACATTTATCACCAAATAGGTAGTGATGCCAAATATTCAATGCAAACACAATCGCGTCCAATTCAAGGTCGTGCGTTGGATAGTTCTTTTCATGCGGCTTTAACTGCCTCGAAGCATAAGCGATGACTTTGCCTTCTTGCATCAGCACACAGCCCAAACGATTCAACGATGCATCACTATTAACTATGAATTCTTTACCCAATTCAGGCTGAACTAACACTGGCGCTTTCGTTAATAATTCTTTCAACTGCTCAAAACTCTGATGGCACTTTTTTGACCACTCAAAGTTAACTTCTTTTTGTAGCAACTTCGTCAATGGAATCGCAATCATCGAGAAGCCTTTCACAAATTGTCTATAATATCCCGCTAGTCCTAGAAAACTACGGACTTCAGACACATTTTTCGGAGGCTTCCATTCCATAATAGCTGAGATCTTACTTGGATCAACTTGTATTCCCGCAACTAATACAATATGCCCCAGAAAACTAACTTTACGCAACCAAAACTCACATTTGCTAAACTTTGCATAAAATTGCTTCTCTTGCAGAGTCTGTAGCACAATTCTCAAATGCTCGGCATGTTGCGTCTCATCACAGGAATAAATCAAAATATCATCAATGGACACCACAACAAAACTATCGAAATACGGTCTGAATATCCGATTCATCAGATCCATAAGCACTGCAAGAGCATTCGTTAGTCCAAAAGGCATAACTAAGAATTCATAATGTTCGTACCTCATTCTGAAAGCAATCTTCGGTACATCTAACTATTTGACACGTAACTGATAGTAGCCCGATCTTAAATCTATCTTAGAAAACACTGTAGCTCCTTTCAACTGATCAAACAAATCATCAATACGGGGTAACGAGTATTTATTCTTTACTATCACTTTCTTCAACTACCTATAATCGATACACATCCTCATAGTGCCGTCTTTCTTTTTTACAAACAACACAGGAGCACTTCAGGGCGAGAAACTCAGTCGTGCAAATCCTCTTTTAGTCAACTCTTGCAACTGAGACTTTAACTCTTTCAATTCCGTTGGTGCCATTCTATACGGAGCTATTGAAATAGGAGTCATTCCTAGCACCAATTCAATTCCAAATTCAACTTCTCGAATCGGAGGTTATCCCGGTAACTCTTCAGGAAACACATAAGAGAATTCACAAACCACAGGCACAAATTTAACTTTCTTTTCTATCACTTTTGTATCAATCACATATGCCAAATAAGCTTCGCAACCCTTTCTCACATAGTTCAAGGCTTTCATCGTAGATACAACAGCTGGTAACCTTTTCATATCACTGGATTTAATTCGAACTATCTCACCATTCTGACATCTCAATTCAATACTCTTTCTTTTACAATTCACAATAGCATTATTCAAAGTGAGCCAATCCATACCCAGAATTATATCAAATTCATCAAAAGGTAGCAACATCAAATTAGCCAGAAAGCATATATCCCGAAACATCAATGGGAAATTCTTGCATACTTTCTCCACCAAAACACAGTTGCCTAAGGGGTTCGATACCCTAATCACAAATTCAGTAGACTCAACAAGTAGAGTCTTACTTGGTACTAGATTCACACACACATAAGAATGAGTAGAACCTGAATCTATCAATGCAATCACATCAGTATCAAATAGAGTAAATGTACCAGTAATAACATCTGGAGATGACACCTCCTCTCGTGTGCATATAGCATAAGCTCGAGCAGGTGCTCTCGCCTCTGATCTCACAGCTGTATTGGTAGTCCCTCTTTAACTTCCACTTACATTCTCGGTATTTCTGGGCGGTTTACCCCTAGTCGTCACATTGCTCGGTCTCACATTCTGAATATTTTCTTCTTCAGCTAACTTTGGGCAATCTCTAATAAAGTGATCTCGTGATCCACACTTGTAGCAAGTTCTATTATTATATTTGCCCCAGCATTCTCTTACATTTCATCTACCACACTGTCCACACTCAGGTTTGTTGCTTTTGTCACTTCCAACACTTGACTCAATAAAAGCTTAAGTTCGAGGACCAACACTTTGTCTCAGACGATCTCTACTTGGATGTCCAAACGAAGCATTTGAACGATTGCTTGCATCTCTAAATCTCTTCGTTGAAGGTTAAGAAAACTTACTCATCCATCTTTGTCTTTCATCACGAGCTTCAGAATTAGCTTTCCTCTTTTCTTTACTGAGCTCCTTGGCTTTACAAGCTTTTTCTACTAACACAATAAATCCATTTATGTCAAGTATCCCAACCAACAACATAATATCCTCATTCAGCCTTTCAATGAAGCATTTACACATAGTGGCTTTGGTCGAAACACATTCCCGTGCATATTGGCTCAATCTTACAAACTCTCTTTCATATTCAGTAACAGACATACGGCCTTGTTTTAGCTCCAAAAATTCTTTACATTTTTTATCTATGAATCGTTGACTAATATATTTCTTCCGAAATTCAACTTGAAAGAAATCCCAGGTGATTCTCTCTTTCGGAACCACTGAAATCAACGTTTTCCACCAATGATAAGCCATATCCCTTAACAAAGAAACTGCACATTTTATACATTCGTCAGGAGTCAACGACATCTTGTCAAATACTTGAATGGTATTCTCGAGCCAAAACTCAGCTCGCTCAGCATCATCATCAGCCGTGCCCCTAAACTCTTCGGCCCCATATTTACAGATCTTATCCACTTGAGGTTTATTTAGCCGGATCGGTTCTATCACTTGTGGCACAACAAGTACTTATGGGGGTAGAGGTTGTGGAGCAGCCGAATTCGCTCGAACAAACTCCAAAAACCACTCACTCATCATTCAAAAAAAGGCTTGCTTAGCATCTCCTCCCTCACTACTTTTATTCGGCTTAGATGTGGCCAGCGCTGTCCCTTGAGTGGAAGCAGACGCATTACTCTTAACATCGTCAACAACTGCTCGATCGAGATCCATTACTATATGAAAACACATTTATAACTGCCAGGATTCATCACACTATCACAATTTCATATATGGCATGTATAGCTAGACTCACACGCGCTACGTTAGTTCGAGAATTGACTAAACCCTAGCTCTGATACCAATAAAATGTAACACCCCTAACCCATAACCGTCGCCGGAGTAGGGTTAAGAGACATTACCGAACAATTAAAACATTTTACCTTCATTATACAACACATAGTCAATCGTCATTAAAGCATATCGCAACATAATCATAGTCCCTTATTGAGGTCTACGAGACCTTAAACACGTGTTAAAAAGAGGTCGGGACTAAATCGAACACTTACGAAAATTTTCAAAACTTAAAGATTTTTCAATAGTGCAGAGGTTGTACGCCCGTGCGTCAGGCCGTGTGGCTCACATGGCTACCAGACATGCCTATTTATCCAGGCTATGCCAAAATAGGGCATACATACTGACTTGTCCACACGGTCACCATACACGCCCGTATGCCATGGTCGTGTGAAATTAAGCTAGCTACTAACTTGGTCACACGGCCACCAAGCATGCCCATGTGCTACGACCGTGTGACCATGTTTGCCTCAGGTTTCTCTTGAACAAACTTACCACCATTCAATATCAACTCATAGGATTGCAATTCCTTCATGAGCTGAGTCAAGGTAAGAACCTTTTTCCCTAAGTTGTAAGCGACCCTAAAACCAGCAAACTCCTTGGTTAAGGATTTGAACACTATTTCAATTTGAGTGTTCACGTCTAATTCAGCCCCATTGACCTTTGCTTCCGCAAAGAATCTCATAAGCTTAAGCATATGTTCTTTGATTGGAGTGCCAGTATTACGTTGAGAATTCATCAATTTTGTAATAGCAGATTGTCGAACCAATGTGACTTGGCCTCCAAGCAAATCCTCTAAATTTGTCATGACCTCTTTAGGAGTACGAAAATTCTCGTGTTGCTTTTGCAGCACACTACTCATGCTCACTAACATTTAACATCGAGCAATCGAGTAAAAGTCTCTCCAGCGATTTCTTTCTTTTAGTTAAGATTCAGGAGGGCACTTTTCGTCAAGAACGAATTTGTGTTTCTCACAGCTGAGAACTATCAGCAAGTTTCATTTCCATTCTCGAAAGTTATCCCATTTAATTTATTCTCAGTAAGATTGCTAATGAGAGGAGTAGGAGACATATTTGAACTAAAAAGATAAAGATTTCACTAATTACTATTTTTGTATTAAGCAAATATTTTTCATTTCAGCAACATATCAAAAATACAGTATGACGCATGTGTCTTGCATTAAAACTTTTAAAAAAATCATTGCTACGGTCATTCTCTGTAACATCCCTAATCCATATCTGTCGTCGAATTAGGGTTATGGAGCATTACCATAAAAATGTAACTTTAAAACATACATCTCATACATCAACATAATCATAGCATAAATCATTCATTACATACATACCGTCCTTTAATCGAGCCTTCGAGGCCCTAGAAATACAATACAAAAAATTCGAGCTAAATTGGAATCAACCAAAAATTTAATATAAAAGTTAGAAAATTTGGACGGTAGGGGTCATACGGTCGTGTTACCCACACGATTGAGACATACGCCTGTGTCTCAGGCAGTGTAACAATCGAAATAGGGACACCCGACCATGTCCCAGCCCATGTACATTGTAACATCCTGAAAAGGGCCTATGCATTTTCGGTTTAATTGTACGAAATGACATGTCTTATGTGTTATGAACATTTTTGGAAACCTGGAAATGTATGGAAATGTTAGGTTTAAAAGAGGAAAGTGAACATTTTTGGAAACACTGGAAATGTATGGAAATGTTAGGTTTAAAAGAGGAAAGTGAACATTTTTGGAAACTTGGAAATGTAAGGAAGTGATTTAGAAATGATTCAAAAGAGGAAAGTGAACATTTCTCGAAACTTGGAAATGTAAGGAAATGTCAAGTTTAAAGAGGCAAACGAAAATTTTTGGAAACTTAGAAATGACTTAGAAATGTCGAGTTTTAAAGTTTAAAAGAGGAAATTAAGGCAAGTGTGGCCTTAAGAGAAAAAGTATGTGAAATTTGACACGCAAACAAAGCTTGGAAAAGTGGCCTGGAGATGCCACTTAGGGCCTGAAATGGCGCCACATGCAAGGGGATTGGGCCGAGTTCGAGTCACAGGAAAAGCAAATATAAGAAATTTTATTTTGCTTCCGAGAAGAAGTGAGGTGGACTGGCACAAGGCTATAATTTAGGAGCCTTTATTCTTTTATTTTTAAGAGATAAATAGTGGATAAATAAGGGATAAATAATGGATTTATTTTATATTATTTTCAAGAGATAAATGAGGAATTGTTCTTTAATTAGGAAAATAAGGGAGAAGTGATGGCCAAGTGAGGGACTTTGAGTTTAATAATTTCGGCTAAGTAAGGATAGTTGCTGAATTATCTTTTATTTTAGGAGATAATTAAAGAGATAAAGCTATCAAAATAGAAGAGTGATGGCCAAGTAAGGGATTCTAAGTTAGTAAATTCGGCTATATAAGGAAAAGAGGGCCATTCATCATTCTTTCTCTCAACCCTTCTCTCTGCTGAATTTCCTAGAGCATTTGTTCTTCTTCTTTTTGTTAGCCAAAGCCGAAAATTCAAGATATCACCATTAGCCAATTTCTTTTCTTTCCAATCCATCAAAAGTCGAATCTTTGAGGGACTGCAAGCATAGGTGCTGTCGATTTCTTAAGAAAGGGATTCTTTCGGGATATTTGCCATAGTCGACTAAAAGGAGGAGTATTCGGGATTTCTAAGATTAAGGGATTTTGACATTCTTAGGGAAACAAGGAACAGTTTCGGGATTTGTTGGTGTTCCAATCGGCAACAAGGGATTAAGGATCTAAGCATTAGATCAAGCTTTTCGGGATCTCAAGGAAATTTTAAGCGAATCAGGTGTGTACCCCTCACTTTTTCATAATATGTATTATGGCTATGTTAATTAAAATATGTGATATTAAGAATATGAAAGTGGCTAAAGTACCATGTTATGGTACAAAGTACCCAGGTACGTTTCCTACTCCTACTAAGATTTCGAAATATGTTAGTTGTAACATGAGAATATGATAAGAATGTGAACTTTGGCATATTACGCATATTATTATTATGGGGCATATGGGTTTGTTTGAAAGGTGAAGTGAATGTGGTGACCTAAGACCACGAACACGGTAACCTAAGACCGTGAAATCAAAAAAGTGGTGACCTAAGACCACGATGTCTGAACGTGGTGACCTAAGACCACGAATGTGGTGACCTAAGACCGCAAATTGGTGTGTAGCGGAAGGAGGGTCGACTTAGTAGTCCCCACTGTGTGATTGCGTGCAGTGCAGGTGTGTAGCGGATGGACAATTAGGTTTGGGTTTGGGAATGCATCATAACCTCTATTCTATGTTTTGAATGTGTAACTCTTGTATGCCTAATTCTATTATGATTAAGTGTCGTGTACACATTGAGTCTGTTTGACTCACCCCGTTGTGGGACCATGTTTCAGGTGATGAACAGTGATGGACCGGGACGGCAGAACTTGTGGTGGCCATGCTCAACATGAAGTCTTTATTTTTATGGACTATTAATTTTTAAGTACTCCGAATTATTTGGGTTTATTTGATGTAATAAGGCCATAGTTGAGCTATTTTACATTTATTTTATTTATTATGTTTACAAAATTTTATCAATTAAAATTTAAGTAAATTTCTTTTAAACTAAACCCTAAATGTTTTGACACCTAAGATAAAGGGATTTCAATATAAGATAACCCTATTTTCAATTCGAGCCCAACCCAATTCGAACTTTCTCCCAAAATCACTTAAAGTTTTTTCAAAGTGCAAACGAATTTGAACCGGTTTTCTTCGAGGAGCATACCAGATCCGGTCAAGGCTCGTGGGCCGGGTTTGGGGTGTTTCAGTTTAGTATCAGAGCCCAGTTTCAAACTCTCGACCTAGGGGTTTTAAACCCAAAACGTTTTCCAAACGAGCCCAAATGAGTTTTATGAAAAGTATTTCTAAAGTTAAGCAGGTTTTCTGGCATGGCACCTAAGTCTCCGACCTGCAGTCCACCAGGTAAGTACCCCTATCTATTATGTGATTTATATTATGATTTGTAGAAGGGTAGAAGTGGAATGGAACGTAGAATAGCATGATAGGTACTTGAACCCTAGGACTAGTCTACCCCAACTATTGCATGAGACTTAAGGACCATTAAACAAACCTATGACTAAGACGTCGAGTTAGGGTGTGGTAACCATTGTGCGCATGTCTAGGATTGGATCCGAAAGAGCCTGGTACTTAAGCAGTCCGAGTGACTCACCTCCTCTTCACTGGAATCCTACCTGGTGCGTAGCTTCGGTTCACCCTAACTAAGAGGACTCGATCATAGGCTAAACACAATAACTAAAACCCGAAAAGGGAACTAGCCGTGTTTTTCTTAAAAACCCTAGTTTTAAAACTCCTAAAATTACCGTTTTCAATTTGTGAGAACTATTTTTACAAAATTTTCTGAAAAATTTTCGATTTATGAAATTACAAAAATACCCTAGTGGTAAAATTACCAAAATGCCCTTGATTTACAAAATGTCAAATTACTCAACAGTTTTATCAAAATTTCATTATTTTATAAATGTTCAAAAACCCTAATTTACAAACTATCAAAAATACCTTGATTTTGGAAAAATTACGAAATTGCCCTTAACTTGCAAATTACCAAAATGACCCTAATTTCCAAAATTTTTGCAACATCACCATTTTGGAAAACAAATTCTCAAAAGTAACCCTCAAGTTTTGTAAAATCTGCAATACCCCTGATTTATTGAGCTTTACAAATTTACCCTAATTTATTACCAAAATACCCCTGAGTTTTAAAATTACCGAAATGCCCTCGGATTTTAAAATTTCCAAAAATACCTCAGGAACACAAAATTACCAAAATACCCTTACTGACAAAATTACCAAGGAACCTTATTTTGAAAAATTATGAAAATACCCCTATAGGACAAATTACAAAAATTACCCTGGGATAGGAATAAGGCAAAGAGTGTTCAAATAGTGAATGTGGGTGGTAGATACCATTGAATAAATATGTCTATGTTGATGAATGAATGTGCCTCTATTGAGGAATGAAGGTGTCTCTGTTGATGAATGTGAATGTGATTCTGTGAATTAGAGTAGTGAACTTGAACTGAAACTTCGTGTGATCGAAAGAACTACTTCTAAATATATTTATTGCATAAAATTTGTTCGCGAATAAATAGTGGAACAAGATTTCTAATGCATAAAACTTTTTAATCAGATTAAATCACGGCGTTAGAAATGAGTTCTAGGGGACGTGAACTTAGAGATTGTGCCTAGGAAGTATGATGGTTCTATTAAGATCAGAGTGCGCAGCATAAGCATAGATGTACGATTATTCGTTAATAAGTAATTTCGAGGACGAAATTATTTTTAAGGAGGGTAGAACTGTAACATCCTGAAAAGGCCCTATGCATTTTCGGTTTAATTGTACGAAATGACATGTCTTATGTGTTATGAACATTTTTGGAAACATGGAAATGTATGGAAATGTTAGGTTTAAAAGAGGAAAGTGAACATTTTTGGAAACACTGGAAATGTATGGAAATGTTAGGTTTAAAAGAGGAAAGTAAACATTTTTGGAAACTTGGAAATGTAAGGAAGTGATTTAGAGATGATTCAAAAGAGGAAAGTGAACATTTCTAGAAACTTGGAAATGTAAGGAAATGTCAAGTTTAAAAAGTCAAACGAAAATTTTTGGAAACTTAGAAATGACTTAGAAATATCGAGTTTTAAAGTTTAAAAGAGGAAATTAAGGCAAGGTGGCCTTAAGAGAAAAAAGTATGTGAAATTTGACACGCAAACAGGCTTGGAAAAGTGGCATGGAGATGCCACTTAGGGCTTCTGGAAATGGCGCCACATGCAAGGGGATTGGGCCTGAGTTCGAGTCACAGGGAAAGCAAATAAAAGAAATTTTATTTTGCTTCCAGAAGAAGTGAGGTGGACGGCACAAGGCCTGAATTATCTTTTATTTTAGGAGATAATTAAAGAGATAAAGCTATCAAAATAGAAGAGTGATGGCCAAGTAAGGGATTCTAAGTTAGTAAATTCGGCTATATAAGGAAAAGAGGGCCATTCATCATTCTTTCTCTCAACCCTTCTCTCTGCCGAATTTCCTAGAGCATTTGTTCTTCTTCTTTTTGTTAGCCAAAGCCGAAAATTCAAGATATCACCATTAGCCAATTTCTTTTCTTTCCAATCCATCAAAAGCCGAATATTTGAGGGACTTCAAGCGTAGGTGCTGTCGATTTCTTCAAGAAAGGGATTCTTTCGGGATATTTGCCATAGTCGACTAAAAGGAGTATTCGGGATTTCTAAGATTAAGGGATTTCGACATTCCTAGGGAAACAAGGAACAGTTTCGGGATTTGTTGGTGTTCCAATCGGCAATAAGGGATTAAGGATCTAAGCATTAGATCAAGCTTTTCGGGATCTCAAGGAAATTTTAAGCGAATCAGGTGTGTACCCCTCACTTTTTCATAATATGTATTATGGCTATGTTAATTAAAATATGTGATATTAAGAATATGAAAGTGGCTAAAGTACCATGTTATGGTACAAAGTACCCAGGTACATTTCCTATTCCTACTAAGATTTCGAAATATGTTAGTTGTAACATGAGAATATGATAAGAATGTGAACTTTGGCATATTACGCATATTATTATTATGGGGCATATGGGTTTGTTTGAAAGGTGAAGTGAATGTGGTGACCTAAGACCACGAACACGGTAACCTAAGACCGTGAAATCTGAAAAGTGGTGACCTAAGACCACAGTAATCTGAACGTGGTGACCTAAGACCACGAATGTGGTGACCTAAGACCGCAAATTGGTGTGTAGCGGAAGGAGGGTCGACTTAGTAGTCCCCACGGTGTGATTGACAGGTACGGGGGTGTGTAGCGGATGGACAATTAGGTTTGGGTTTGGGAATGCATTATAACTTGTATTCTATGTTTTGAATGTGTAACTCTTGTATGCCTAATTCTATTATGATTAAGTGTCGTGTACACATTGAGTCTGTTTGACTCACCCCGTTGTGGGACCATGTTTCTGTGATGAACAAATGATGGACCGGGACGGCAGAACTTGTGGTGGCCATGCTCAACATGAAGTCTTTATTTTTATGGACTATTAATTTTTAAGTACTCCGAATTATTTGGGTTTATTTGATGTAATAAGGCCATAGTTGAGCTATTTTACATTTATTTTATTTATTATGTTTACAAAATTTTATCAACTAAAATTTAAGTAAATTTCTTTTAAACTAAACCCTAAATGTTTTGACACCTAAGATAAAGGGATTTCAATATAAGATAACCCTGTTTTCAACTCGAGCCCAACCCAATTCGAACTTTCTCCCAAAATCACTTAAAGTTTTTTCAAAGTGCAAACGAATTTGAACCGGTTTTCTTCGAGGAGCATACCAGATCCGGTCAAGGCTCGTAGGCCGAGTTTGGGGTGTTTCAGTTTGGTATCAGAGCCCAATTTCAAACTCTCGACCTAGGGGTTTTAAAGAGCCTATTATTAAGTCCTGAATTATCTTTTATTTTAGGAGATAATTAAAGAGATAAAGCTATCAAAATAGAAGAGTGATGGCTAAGTAAGGGATTCTAAGTTAGTAAATTCGGCTATATAAGGAAAAGAGGGCCATTCATCATTCTTTCTCTCAACCCTTCTCTCTGCCGAATTTCCTAGAGCATTTGTTCTTCTTCTTTTTGTTAGCCAAAGCCAAAAATTGAAGATATCACCATTAGCCAATTTCTTTTCTTTCCAATCCATCAAAAGCCGAATCTTTGAGGGACTTCAAGCATAGGTGCTGTCAATTTCTTCAAGAAAGGGATTCTTTCGGGATTTTTGCCATAGTTGACTAAAAGGAGGAGTATTCGGGATTTCTAAGATTAAGGGATGTCGACATTCTTAGGGAAACAAGGATCAGTTTCGGGATTTGTTGGTGTTCCAATCGGCAACAAGGGATTAAGGATCTAAGCATTAGATCAAGCTTTTCGGGATCTCAAGGATATTTTAAGCGAATCAGGTGTGTACCCCTCACTTTTTCATAATATGTATTATGGCTATGTTAATTAAAATATGTGATATTAAGAATATGAAAGTGGCTAAAGTACCATGTTATGGTACAAAGTACCCAGGTACGTTTCCTACTCCTACTAAGGTTTCGAAATATGTTAGTTGTAACATGAGAATATGATAAGAATGTGAACTTTGGCATATTACGCATATTATTATTATGGGGCATATGGGTTTGTTTGAAAGGGGAAGTGAATGTGGTGACCTAAGACCACGAACACGGTGACCTAAGACCATGAAATTTGAAAAGTGGTGACCTAAGACCACGATGTCTCTGACGTGGTGACCTAAGACCACGAATGCGGTGACCTAAGACCGCAAATTGGTGTGTAACGGAAGGAGGGTCGACTTAGTAGTCCCCACGGTGTGATTGGCAGGTACGGGGGTGTGTAGCGGATGGACAATTAGGTTTGGGTTTGAGAATGCATTATAACTTGTATTCTATGTTTTGAATGTGTAACTCTTGTATGCCTAATTCTATTATGATTAAGTGTCGTGTACACATTGAGTCTGTTTGACTCACCCCGTTGTGGGACCATGTTTCAGGTGATGAACAGTGATGGACCGGGACGGCAGAACTTGTGGTGGCCATGCTCAATATGAAGACTTTATTTTTATGGACTATTAATTTTTAAGTACTCCGAATTATTTGGGTATATTTGATGTAATAAGGCCATAGTTGAGCTATTTTACATTTATTTTATTTATTATGTTTACAAAATTTTATCAATTAAAATTTAAGTAAATTTCTTTTAAACTAAACCCTAAATGTTTTGACACCAAAGATAAAGGGATTTCAATATAAGATAACCCTGTTTTCAACTCGAGCCCAACCCAATTCGAACTTTCTCCCAAAATCACTTAAAGTTTTTTCAAAGTGCAAACGAATTTGAACCAGTTTTCTTTGAGGAGCATGCCAGATCCGGTCAAGGCTCGTGGGCCGGGTTTAGGGTGTTTCATACATGCCTATGTAACTTTCAAAATTTGGTCATACGGCCAAGCCACATGCTAGTGTGCCAGGCCGTGTAACTCTCGAAATAGCCTCACACGCCCGTGTGCCAGGCCATGTGCTAGGCTATGTAACTGCTTGACTTGCAAACCTTGAAACCTACAAGGGAAACACGGTCGTGTTGCACACAGATGAGAAACATGCCCGTGTCTTAGACCGTGTGGATATGAAATGGGTGAAAAGCAAGCCATTTCCACTACCATTACAAGCATGTACCTACAAGCTATTTGCACCCATGACCAAGGCATCATAGACATACCAAAACATGCACAAAATGACCCATTCAACTGGCAAAATCCATTCAACCAATATGCCACATAAGGCACCTAAAAAGCAAGCATACAAACCTACCAATACATATACATATTAGACCATTTCTCAATCATAAACATTTAGTTCAATACCATTTTCAAAACATACCATAACTTGACCATATTGAGGTCAATTCATCACATTCCACTTTGGCCATTCAAACATGCATTAACACATTACCAAAATAACACATGCTAGTAAAGCATCTATATGTACCAAAATGACACTAATCAACCAATAGCACCAAATGGTACCAAAACAACTTATAAACGCCAGTATCATCAACTAGCATTCAATTAGATACCAACACAAGTCTATCTATATATGCCATTATAACATTGGCCAAAACATCAAAAGACTATCGATATTTATGCTAGATAGTGTGATAGATCTCTGACGAGCTTCAAAACTGTAACACCCCTCACCTATATTCAATGCCGGAATAGGGTTACAAAGCATTACCAGACTTACAAAACAATTAACGACCATTTAGCATAAAATTTCTCAAATCAACCATTCATCATTCAATCCCAATCAATTTGTCCCTATTAAGAGCCTAGAGGCCCTAAACATGCTTTTGGAGTGGTTAGGGACCAAACCGATAACTTATGAAACTTTCACAAAACTTTGAAAATTTTCTCAAAATAGGGGACACACGCCCGTGTGGCCAAGATGTGTCACAGGCCATGTGAACATTCGAAATGGGAGCACATGGCAATTTCCCATCCCGTGTCCTACCTCGTGTCCAAACAAGTGAGGTTACTGACTTGAGTCACACGGCCGACCACCCGCCCGTGTATCTAGCCTGTGTGTCCTTCGAAGTGGTCTCACAAGCCCGTGTACCAGGCCATGTGCTAGGCTGTGCCAAAACTATAGGGTATACTGACTTATGCAACACGACCAAGTCACACGCCCGTGTGCTAGGTCGTGTGCCCATTAGGGGGTATACTGACTTGTGCCACACGGTCGATCACACACCCGTGTGTGAGACCGTGTGGAGCATACTGACTTCATCAGGGGACACACGGCCTTGTAACATGACCGTGTGTCACACACGGCTAAGACACACGCCTGTGTCTCTGCCCGTGTGGACAAAAATAGGTTATTACCAAGCAAATTTTCCGCCCATCCTTGCATGTACCTACATAACCCAAACGGTACCATTTCAAGACACAAATATGCAACCAAAATTCATCAACCAATACACAAATCATATTATATCTATTTCAACCGTTTCAATACTCAATTTAATGCCATTTACCAATTCAAATACCTATCAACTCAACTTATTTTACTAGACACAATTCACACACACACATATATATATATCATATATCATAATCCATCTAATTCTTCATCCAAAACCAATCCACAACAACATATTTCAACCAAATAAATACCTCATACGATAATAAATATTTGAGTATTATGATTCAACATCAACCATATCAAAATGACACACGCCTATACATGCCATATACCATTTATACACAACTTAAAAGTACCAAAATAGATGTTCGATAGTGCGATGAAGTCCCTGACGATCCACGGATCCGAGCTACCTTCAAAATACTATAAAACATAGAAAAATAAACAAAGTAAGCTATAAACCTTAGTAAGTTCATATTTAAACATGAAATAATCTCAACATTCATTAGCATCTCAAAATGAATAACATAATTAGCATTTAAAGCATTAATCAATGAGTTAATGGAACGGTGGAAATGTGCAAGTGTACACAATCGTAACAAGTAATAAAGTGACAAGTAAATGTCGAGTTATAGTACCCACAGGGATTGTAAAAAAGGAATATTTATGAAAGTAGTTTTAAACACTTTGGTGAGGGAAAAATATTTGGATTTGAGGAATGATTAAAAACTACAAAACAAAGTAAACTAGATAAAATAATATAAATTTCTAATGCACGATTTCAAAAGCTGATTTTAATCAAGATGATATAATTGTGTTGGATGAATTATATTTCCTTACCTTAGAATTATTAAACTTGTGCTTAGACTTGTTACAAATAAATCACGGCAACTCGGTAATTTGCTAACTTATGAACATATTTACAAATAAAAAATCCATTCATCTCTTGTACATATTTCTATGTCAATTCAACCGATAAAACAGATTTATAAAGGTAAACATGTTATTGCACATACATACTTATTAAATTAAACAATCTCTCACATATTCCTATGTCGATTCAAATTCTTATGTCGATTCAAATGATTAACTCAACCTAATAAGCATATAAAAGACTATGAGAGGTAACAAAGTATCCTTACCTTGAAACAGTTTAATCACAAAAATCTTGCAAGTTATGCGAGGCATATGTATCGCCAAATACAATGCTAATCTAATCTTTAGCTACCTTAGAAGAATTAAACATGCACTGGTTAAGTACTGTGTCCATTAATTACAATTCAATGTGTTTAAATAATTAATTCTTTAGTTATCTAAACAATTATAATGCCAAAATAACTTAGGCATGATTTTACTTAATCAAGCATTTTACCGAGGCCTATAACAGCATAAACACAATTTTAATAATTTAAAAGGACGAAATGCAATCAACCCAACACGAAATTAAATTCAAGCTAAGGTGATTAAATTAACCATTCCAACAACATAAATATTCATAGATATGTTCATCATAAAAACAAAAAAAATTAAAGAGATAGGGAACAAGAATCAAATCCGGCGGTTTTCCATGGCTTGACTAGGTTGCTTCGTTATTCCTTCTTTGTTGTCCTCGCCGATCAAGGCTGCTATGAATACTCAATTTGTGGTCCAAAATGGCTGAAGAAGACCCCTTTCCCAAGAGCAGAAATCGGCACAAGAGCAAGGAACTTTAAATGAGAAAATGAGAGAAAAAGTGAGAGAGGAGAGAAGAGTTGTGAGAGAAGAGATGTGAATAAGGGATGAGGGATGAGGGATGCTTTGAATGATCAGCCAAGAGGGGTTTTTATAGCTGAATGTGGCAGCTGAAATTTGATAAAAATAGCAGCCAAAGAGCCACCCCTTGGCCGGCCACCTATGTGGAAAAGTTGATGGCTTCAACTTTGCGAAATATGGCATGGGGCAAATCTACAAAGCCACTAATTGTGGAGGGAGTTGAATGCAACTTTGAAAAGTCTTCAAGGGCCTCTTTGCAAGCTTAATTAATTAGATAATAAGCTGATTTTGGTCAGCATATGAACGGTTTTGAGCGGCCCAATTTGTGGCTGGTTCGGTTCACTAAAATCGGTTCAACCAGTGCTGTTTAACTAGACCCTTTTTCCATAATTAATTAATAATAATTTATTTAGCCCAAATTAAATAGGGAATAAATTAAAATTAATTATATTATGATTTAATATTCATAATCGGGCCGTCTTGGGCTGGAAATAAATTTGCCTCGATACTTCAAATTGCTTCTCGGGTTTATTCTTCGAGTAGTGTCTGCCGAGCCAATTTTCGCCCTTTGTGCGAATCTGTCAAAAATAGTCAAAATAAATCAAAATTAACTATAAAATTAATTAAAATTCATCATGTTTATATTTTTAACACAATTTAGTTATTTTATAATATTTAATTATTTTTCGACAAGAATTTAACCGAAATAGCATGATTTTAAGTTAAAAAGGGCATGTAAAAACACGTAAATTTTCGTATTTCTAGTTAACATAAAGTTTAACCACACCGTAAGTCATAAGTCCTCAATTTCTTCTAACTCATTACTTGAATAGTTTTTCGTACATACCTGTACCGATACTTATCTATTTCTCAACAATTCTCTTATCAAACCACTCCGGCTTATAAATGCTTACGATACAAATACATCGATTTTTCGATGCCATAGTCCAACTATGGTCTTACACATACATTGCCATGGCCATGCCGTAGTCTTACATTCACATGCCATAACCCAGTTATGGTCTTATTATCAATTTGCCATAGCCCAACTATGGTCTTATTTGACATTTCGCCTTACTTAAATCGTACATTTAATTTAAGATCTTCACATTTAACAATTAGGATAAATGGTATCTCAATTTCATCCATCAAACAAATAGACACACATTTAAGTTCAATTATACGAACTTACCTCGTGTACGGAAATAACGGAATGGACCTACTATTCAATTACTTTACTTTTTCCCCAATCTAAGTCCGAATTCCTCTTTTCTTGATAATTAGATCATGAAGTGGCCGAATATCACAAACCCTAAAATGGTTTTCTGCCCCTCTCAATTTTGGCAATAAGAAGATGAATGGCTTTAAATTTTGTTTTGTTTTAATTAAATTAACCTTTATTAATCAAATACCAAAATTAACCTTTAAAATAATTCAAAACTTCATTTATGCCATGCCATTATCATCCACTATCATAATAATGGTCTAATTTGTAACATCCCCAAACCCGGCCCACGAGCCCTGACCGGATCTGGTTATGTCACTGTGGAAGGACGATTGAAAATCTACTTAACTTAGAATAAATCATTAGAACTTGTTAACTTTTGAAAAAAAAACCATGCCCCTTTATGATTATGAAAGAAACTTTGATGTTATAAATTTTGCCAAATTAACACTTTATTAACTTATAAATATAGGTTGCTAAAATAAAACCATGGTTAAAAATAATATCCAAAAATAATGTTAAAGCCCTTATTACAATCAACCTTTAAAACCAAATGCTTAATATAAATAAGCTTAGAACATTTAAACTCTTCTTTCTGCATGGGCCACCTTGTGTCCTCTCCGATCCCGGTCCAATTCTACGCATCACCTGAAATGGTTAATAAAATAGGGTGAGTCCACTGAATCAGTGCATAATCACAACACATATTTCCACACGTATGGGCTTGGCCCATACCCACACAGTCCATGTAACAAATCATGCAAGAATGCATTTCAGCCCAACCTACTATCCAACCGTAACACCAACCTTAGCAGACTCCCTGCCTAAGGCTGTGGCTAACCCACTACTGATCACATCGTGATCCATAAACTTTACCCTGGCAAACTCGCTGCTCAAGGCCGTGGCTGAGCCACCGATCAACCAAAGTGATCCCAACATCATAATCTATCTACGGTGACGCACTTAGCCCTCAACCGCCGAGATGGGCACCGAGCCACACCTCCCTCGAGGTAGCACATAGCTCACCATCAAGCGCTAATGTAGCCCGAGCTAACATTAGACCATGTACATCAACATGTACACTCCTTCCTTCATCGATCCAATCCACCTCCCATGTATGTATGTAAAAATGTACATGTCAGATCATAACGTAAGAGTAGGCATCACATGGTAATTACCATATCATGTATATATCATAATAACTTAATGTCAAAGACTTACTCACCTGATATCAATTACCCACAATAAGCATTCACCACTTAAGCCATTATAATCGGCTACCACACATCATGCATATGTATAAGCATTAGCAAGCAAATAACCGAGAAATAGTGCGATGATTACGCACCTGTTAAGGCACAAACGATTAAATCCCGAAAAGGTCTCCTGCGTTAGGCTCTTCCCCCCTACAATCGGTCTTAGCACAATATCAGGGAACACCTAGGGCCATTCGGCTAGGACAAGAATGTCAGCACCAAGACCATTCGGCCAAAATACAAACCTAAATCAAAGAAAACTATCGCACCCTTACCTTGCCAATCACTCCCTTATTGCTCTAATAAGAATCGGCCACCCCAAGAATAAGGTTTAGCTCAAGGGACTTGTAACCAAAGCGAAGAGAATGAGAGAATGGATGATTCGGCAAGGCTCCTAGATGGAGTTTGGGATATTCGGCAATGGCAAACTAAAAGGAGAGGGGAGATTCGGCTATAGGTGTTTATTACTACTTATGGTTCGGCTTAGGAAAAATGGAGAGAAACAAGTAGGAAAATCGGCTAGGTGACCTTGAAGATTCGGCCAAAGGCCATAGGTGAAGAGAAGGAATGTTTTTAGTGTTGGTAGAGTATGGAAGAAAAAAAATGGATGGAGGCTTAAGAAGGAAACTAAGATTCGGCAAAGGGACCAAAGGAATTCGGCACACAAAGAAATAGAGGGACAACTTTCGGCAAGAGAAAACAAATGGGAAAAAGGTGGCCAAAGGTGAGTACCTCCCCTATTTATAGAATTCGGCCACTCTTAAGCTCACCCCACAAAGCCGAAAATGCCCTCCATAAGCTCCCAAAATCGGCCACTAACTCAACTCTCCCAAAATCCCACAATTTACTCCTACATTTCCTCCCTGACACTCATTCAAAAAGTTTGAATGAGTCAAACTTATATCCTACCTACCTAGCCGAATTTCAAAAACAAAGACCAAGTCTTTTTCCATCTTTTAAGTGCCCAAATCGAATCCAACACCTCCCCCTCTCTCATGACGCAAAAACAAACCCAAAATGCTGCCTTTGCAGCTCGAACACTGGCCCCCCGGCACTCTTGAGGCGTCACTTCTCCAAGCTCTTAGTGGCGTCTCCCTTGCCATTCCACCAGCCCAATTCTTGTGTCTAATTCTCCCAAATAATTTTCTTAAAACACCTACAGCCAAGCTCCCCTTTTAGCACTTAAAAATCCAAAATTTTCCAAAGCCTTCCCCTTTAATCCGAGCATTCTCAACACCTCTCAAACACATCTAAGCATACCCAAAACCTACTAGAACATGAATTATACCCAACATGCATAGCCCCTAAATCGAGATGTTACATAATTTCTATTTAAGGACCTTAATTTTAAGGTTCTATAGCTATTAGGCACTTTTAGCTAATAGAACACTACTTTTGCAGTTTACGCAATTTAGTCTTTTTTATCTAATTAAGCATTCAAACAATAAAATTTCTTAACGAAAATTTCACACATTCATACCATCATACTTTAGACATTAAAATAATAATAAAATAAATATTTTGACTTAATATTTTAGGTCCTGAAACCACTATTTCAATTTGACTAAAAACGGCTGTTACAACTCTCTCCCCCTTAGGGATTTTCATCCCGGAAAATCTTACCAGTGAATAGGTTTGGGTACTATTTTCTAATAGTTTCCTCGGGCTCCCACGTAGCCTCTTCAATATCGTGTCGTTGCCAAAGTACTTTCACGAGTGCTATGCTTTTATTTTTCAACTGTTTAACCTCACATGCTAGAATTCTGATCGGTTCTTCGTTATACGTCATATCAGGTTGAATTTCAATCTCTGACGGAGAAATCACATATGATGGATCAGATCTATATTGGCGTAACATCGACACATGAAATACGTTATGAATCTTTTCTAGCTCTGATGGTAAGGTTAAACGATATGCTACTGGCCCTATTCTTTCAATGATTTCATACGGCCTGATGAATCATGGACTCAGTTTGCCTTTGCTATCGAAACGAAGTATTTTCTTCCACGGGGATAATTTCAAGAACACTTTGTCACCGATCTGGAATTCAATATCTTTTCTTTTCAAATCAGTATATGATTTCTGTCAATCTGAAGTTACTTTCAAATAGTCGCGAATTACTTTCACTTTCTCTTCGGTTTCTCTAACCAAATCAACCCCGTGAATTTGTTTCTTGCTAAGTTCAGACCAATACAATAGAGTTCGACATTTGCGACCATACAAAGCTTCGTACGGTGCCATCTTTATACTCGATTGAAAGCTATTGTTATACGCAAATTCAACCAATGGAAAATATTTCACCCAGTTGCCTTCGAACTCTAAAACACAACATCAGAGCATATCTTCGAGAACCTGAATTGTAACACCCCTACCCGTATCTGTCGCCGGATTAGTGTTACGAGGCATTACCGATCTAAACACAATTCAGTAAAGTCATTTAATAAAAAACATGCTCAAAGTTATAGCAACTTCTTTTAATAGTTTTCAAACTCGAAAATCAACCTTCTACTCAATTATAAAAGTCAAATTCACATATATTAAACACTTAATCAAATAAAGTCTAACAGCCCGATTTTGGGCCTAGTCGAAACAGTGGTTTTGGGACCACAAATCCGACGAGGAAAATTTTATTTTTATTATATTTTTATGGTCTACGATTTCCCAAAATTTTGTTTGAAAATTTCGACGTTTAGGCACTCAATTTAGTCAAAAAGACTAAATTGTAAAAAGTGCAAAAGTTGAGTTCTACATGTTAGATGATCGTTGTAAATCAGAGCTTTAAAATTTATAAAAGAATGATCGAACCTGGAAACTAGAATGATCGAACCTGGAAACTAACTCTGACAACGATTAAAGGCAAGTGTACCTATCGAACAGTAGTATAGCTTAGACAAGACCAGATATCGAACCCAAAGGAACTAAGAGTACTAATACTCACTTTCTTTTTATTATTTAGCCTTAAAAATATAGTGAAGTTGCTTTAAACTATATTGACGAAGACTAAACTAAGGACACAAAGACAAAAAGGACGAATAGGAAAATAACTTTGAAGGAAAACTCAGTTGATTGCGACGATAACCTCAGGAAGAATCCACCTAGACTTCACTTATTATCTGACACTAAACTATATGATTTCTTTACTTAGCTTGATCCGTAAGACTCCCTAACCTATATTAAACCCTCTCTCGAGGTGAATAACGTCTAACCCTAGGTTAATTAGTGGAACTCTCGTTTGCTTATAATAACCCCCTAGGATAGCAGAAATCGATCAATGGACTCCCATATTAGGTTTCACCCTAATCCGGCAAAATCTCTTAACCCTATCTCTAGGCGTTCGATCAACTCCGCTTAATTATGTTAGATCTACTCTTAGGCAGGGTATATTCCTCCTCCACCTAAGCACATTAGATTTGGATTAAGCAACATAATTAAGAACAAACTAAGCAATTATCATATACTTTAGAAATCAAATAACAAAATCCATCTAGGTTTCATCTCCTTCAGGTATCTAGAGTGTAACACCCCAAACCCGACCCAAACACTACAACCGGATCTGGTATGTCACTAAGGAGTTTTATAAAACATGTCACATTTTGGAAAATGAGTATCATGTTTAAACATTTTAATCGGAAAACTTAGTAATTTAATATTCTGTATAAAGTATAAATTTAAATGATACCTTGGTGAATTAGAAAAAAAAAACCTAAGTTGTTACATGTCTTAGCTTAAGTTTAGCATGAATTTAAAATGTCTAATAATAAAAACCCAATATAAAACCCAAAATAAATATGAGTCTAGTGGCCCATGGCCTTATTACATTGAAACTTAAAATCCACTAATAAAAAAATATTAAAATAACTAAATAAAGAAAAGTCCTTTGCTGAATCCAAATGCTCTCTCGCATGGCCACCTTGCGTTCCTCTCCAGCCCAGTCCGATGCACTAGGTGCTATTTGAAAATGTTAAATAATAGGTTAAGTCGCGAGACTCAGTGTGCAACCCTCATGCACCATTAGATTTGGGCCTTATCCCAACAGAACAGAACAACAGATTAATATATAACAAAAATTATGCAAGCCCAACCCAAATCCTAGGTTTCCATCCGCTACACACCACCCTTACCTGCCAGTCACACCATTGGGGATTTCTACAATCAACCCACACCGCTACACACCATCGATGGCAGTCATACTACTCATCGTCAAATCATGGCCGTAGCCACTACAACAGGTCATGGCAAAAGCCACTACAACAGGTCACGACAAAAGCCGCTACAACAGGTCACGGCAAAAGCCGCTACAACAGAACACTTCCCCTTTCATCAAATCCAACCCCATGCAATCACAGAAATTGGCATACTTATCACATATGTCATCTTAACAGGAACATTCACTTAGGAATGACAGAGATCACTAACTTGGTGATTCGCTTTTACCCTCTTGGGTTTCATCCATTATGCCGGGATTTCGGTATTTTACAAATTATTTCAGATTAATAAACATAGTTTTTTTAACAGGCAATCTAAATGGTGTGGAAGTGTTACACACCTGATATCGCGTAGTTCTACTCCCCTAGTCAATATCCTTCCTATCAAAAACCTTGCTCAAAAGCCGGAAGAACACGAAGATTTGGCCTCCCCTACATTCGGCCAAAGGTTAGCAAATCCTAAATTTTCACGTTAAAAACAATAGATCTCCTTACCTTGAAATCCCGAAAGTAACACGGTTCGTGTGTTACTGAACTCTGAGTTAGAGATCTAAGCAGATGAATCCCCCTTCAAATCCCGGAATGTCGTAAAAGAAAAATAAAATATTAGTTCTATATAGCCATTCGGCTATGGCCTCCAAAAGCCGGAAAAGAATCAAAAGAAAACCCAAATCGTTACTTACCCTACAGAAGATTTTGGCTATCCCTTGTAGAAAAATTCAGCCACTGTAGAAGATTAGAGATCTAGGAGTTCCGGTTCTTTAAGGAAAAAATCCCGGAAAGATGGTCTGACGTGTTTTCAGCTTTTGAAAGAACTAAGAATTGAAGAGATGGCCAAAAGAGATTCGGCCAATGAATATTAAGGAGAAGAAAAGGTGGTTGGCAGGGTTTCGACAATTAATGAGACTTCAGGGGTCTCGGTTTCTGACAGAAAAGAAACAGAAGAAGAGATGATTTGAAAGAGAGAAAAACTAAAGGCTATTCGCAGAGAAAACAAATGAAAATTCGGCACACCCCCTAGCCTTTACCAAAACCGATTTCCCCCTTCACTGAGTTTGATTTTTGGCCAACTCTAGCCTCATGTATGAGCTCTCATCTTTTCCCTTACCTTGATCTATTAATTCCTCAAAAATAGCCCTAATTAGCACCAACTCCTCCCTTCTTTATCTGCTTATTATCCTTATAACTAAAACATTAAAATCTCCTAAATAATAGCCTTATGCCGTCCCCTCCTAGTCCCCTTTTAAGTGCCGAAATTTGGCCCTATAACTTGGGCTTCAAGCAACCAAAATTTGGGCCCTCCTCATGCACTAGTGACGCCACCCTCTTCCTTCCCTATGGCGCCACCTAACTTTGGCCCCAAGCTCAATTTGACATACTTAATCATAGATTCCTACCTTTAAACCTTATAATGCCCATTCCTGAGCCCAATTAGTATCTCAATACTCAATTTAACATTTTCAAACATACATTACACAAAATTCACAGGCCCATAATTTCAGAATGTTACATGGAGGGTTTAGTTCATAATGAATAAAAAGGACATCACAAGAGAAAAGATAAAACAAAACATAAGAAAATCCTAAAACCCCCTGAAGGAATTGAAGAAGAATTCTGCCGTCTTGAGTATAATTTCGGCTTCTTGGGATGGATCAACTCGCTATCCTCGCGTTATTCCCTAACTCTGACCTTCTTGGCTTGGCTCTTTGGCCTAGCTTTGACGCTGGTTTTGGCTTCTACCGAACTCCTCTTTTAAGTTGCCCCTTTGGGTGTTTATATAGACTTTGTGATGCCTTACTTGGCCCCTAAGTATCCTAATTTAAGTAGAATTCCTACTAGGGTGTTTGAATAGGCTTTAGAATGTGTTTCTTTGCCTCCAAGTATCCTTTCCCGAATGAAATTGCTCTTTCCAACGATAGGGGCACAGCCATGGCACACGCCCGTGTGAATCGTGGCCAGGCCGTGTTTGGACTTTTAATGAGGCACGACCGTGTTTATCGGTGTCCAGGCTGTATTCTAGTAATATAATAAGGCACGACCGTGTGGCTTGAAGTCCAGGCCGTGTCGATTTTGTGAATTGGCCCATTTGGCCTGTTTTAAGCCCGTTTTACGTTCTTTTCATCCTTGGGTGCTTTCCTGAGTATAAGACATGAAAAGAAAGGATTAAGAGCACCTTTTTACATAAATCGAGGCTTAAATTATCCAAAAGCATGCTAAATGTGGGCCTAAAATATGTTACTTTTACGGTTTATCAAATACCCCCACACTTAAGCTTTTGCTTGTCCTCAAGCAAAATTCTCAACTTACAATTAAAATGAACTTTCCATAATTCATAATTCCTATCAACAATGTCTCATCATAATTCAGAGATAATTCATACATGGATAATTCAACTCAAAGAGTCCTAAAGATTCAAACAATGAAAGTCATACATTTATAACATGAAAACATAGGCGTTTCCCTTTACCTGAATAGTTACCTTTGGTTCAAAATCGACAAGGATTGATATCCTCACTAAAGATTCACTCAAATCACTCAAAGTGTTTAAGGTTCAGAATTAAGCACTCAGTAGTCGAACATGAAAAGTTAATCCCATAGGCTTGCCTGAAAATCAAATCTCCACCATTGTAAAATTAGATGACAAACAGATCAAAAGGTCTTTAACAGGGTTGTAACGGGGCTAGGGTTAAAGGTGTGGATAAAGGCTGAATTAGAAGGTTAGAATCACGATTGACCTGATAAATTTCCTAACTAGAAAAATGAACTAATCTTAAATAATTAATTGAAGCTTAATAATACTAATAATACGAGCTTTTTCTTCAAGAATTTTTAAATTTTAATGTGTAAGCTCACCTAATCACAAACTAATAATGAATATACTTCGGTTTTTTTTAAGAACAAACTAAACAATTACAACGTCAAATAATAATAATTCATAAAAACCTAGGTAACTATCAAATCATATCTCGATTAAAGGGTAGTCAAAAAGAAGGGTGATAACAAATACAAAGGGTTTTGGGTTAAAATTAGTGGGTAAGTCAATAAAAAGGGTTGTTAGGATCAACGGGGTTCACTAGGGGTCAGTTATAAGGGTAGGCTATTTAGTGGTGTAAGTGGGTTAAAACCTAGGAGCCTTTATCATCTCGGTATATCAAATCATAATTGTGGTCTTGACATGTATAATCAAGGCAAGTTCTAGAATAATAGCTCAATGTTGACACACTCATAATCAATAAAGTGAGCATGAAAAAGAATATATGCTCTATAAGGCTCAAGATCTCACAAAAATTATGGGTGACTTTGACATCAACCTCGTAAATTTAAAACTTCAAAGTAATATTCAAATTCAGGTTAACAACCTAAAGTTTTAAATTTTTGAAAATTAGACTTATCATGCTTGATTCTCTAGTATTCTTCAAATTTAATCATCAATGCACAATTAATTATGACTTAATCCAAAACATATCAATAAAAATCATAAATCAAAGAAAATTTCATTCTAATCATAATCTGAGAAACTTACTTTAGAACAAGGCATAATTCAGGGATTTTCAAATAATATTATAGTTAACCCCCCCACACTTAAGGTGTACATTGTCCTCAATGTACAAAGATAGATAATATCAAAATAATCATAAAATCATAAGATGGGGAGAGAGGTGAAATTTCCTGAATTTTGGATGAAGTCAATGAAAAGAGACCGGATAGGATTGGAGGTGGTCGCGGGGAAGCCTCTCGAACCGTTTGAAGTTGAATCCTCGAAGCAGCCGGTTGAATTTTATTGTGTCCTAAGCTAAATCTAAATGACATAAAAAGAAAATAATAAAGAAGATAAAAATAAAAATAAAAGAATAAAAATAAAAATAAAAATAAAAATAAAAGTAAATAATTAAATAGGATACGGTCCACGCCCTTGTACCGACCCATGGTGTTCACACGGCCACGGCCACGGCCGTGTGCAAGGCCGTGTGGGTGTGGAAACCTGCGCCTAAATATGAAAAGAAAAACTAAACTAATTAGTAGGGTTAGTGCTCGGGTTGACTTCCAAGAAGCGCTCGTTTAAAGTCTTAAGCTAGACTTTACCTGTTATTTGTATGGTCAAGGTGGTTTGAGGAGGTGAAAATCCTTTCTCATGCGCTCAACTCGATTTTTGATATAAAGTTTCAGTCGAGTAGTGTTTTCCTCAAAAGTGCTGAATTTAGGATTGTTTACCTCGATTGTCCCGTATAGGAAGACATTAAGTACCTCAAAAGTGATTTCTTCATTTGCCTTGAGGTCTGAATTGGTGATTCGAGGGTCTTCCTTATTCAACAATACCCGATCCTCTATTTTGATGTGATTTGTTGTTCCTATCAGCTCGTTTGGGGTTTCCGTCAGTTTCACTTCGTGTGGTTCCGGTTCTTTTATTAATTGTATTGTCCACTATTCTAGTTTGTCGACCCTAAGGCTTCGTTCCTCATCTAATTCTCCGTTGTTGGTACAAGGTCTAAGATCTAGCTCAACTAGGTGATTTCGTGATGATTCCTGTAAAGAAGGTTGAACCAAATGGTTATCAATAAAATTATCGTTCGTACCTTTATTACTCGATGTCCTAGTTGGGTCAAGAGCTTGAAGAGTGATTGTTTCGTCGTCTACACGAAGTGTGAGTTCACCGAATTCTTCCTCTGTGTGGTTTTTCTTTATTGCATCGGTATATGGCACACAAGGTTGGTATTCTTTATCACTTGATGTTCTAGCCAAGTCAAGAGCTTGAAGAGTGACTATCTCGTCGCCTATGCGAAATATGAATTCACCTGCATAGATATCAATTTTAGCTCTGGCAGTTGCTAAAAAAGGTCTTCCTAATATTAAAGGAATATTATTGTCCTCATCCATGTCTAAAACGACAAAGTCTATTGGGAATACTAATTTATCAATTTTGATTAGAACATTTTCTATTATACCCCTAGGAATTCTGATAGTTTTATCAATTAATTGAACGCTCATCCTAGTTTATTTGGGTTTCCCTAAACCTAGTTGTTTAAACAGTTTATAAGGCATAACATTTATACTTACCCCTAAATCGGCTAACGCATTTTCTATAGATAAACTACCAATTATGCATGGAATTGTAAAACTCCCTGAATCTTTTAATTTCTGTGGTAGTCTATTTTGTAGAATTGCCAAGCAATTTGCATTGAGTTCCACATGTGATTCCTCGTCTATCCTTTGCTTTTTCGTTAACAGCTCCCCTAAAAATTTTCTAGAGTCTGGCATCTGTGAAAGAGCTTCAAGAAGAGGTAAGTTAATGTGTAATTTCTTTAATAGTTTAAGAAACTTACCGACCTGTTCTTCTGTATCGTTTCTTCTTATGGCTTCGGGATAAGGTATGCGAGGTTAGTACTCTTTAATCACCGGTTTTGGCTTTTCTTGTGTTACCTCTACTTACCTTCATCTACCTTATTTTCTGGTATTGGGTTGGGTTCATCTAACCCTTTACTGTCCTGAGCTGTGATGGCTTGAATTTGTTCCTTAGGGTTAATCTCGATGTTACTTGGTAGATGTCCTTGCGGTCGTTTGGACATTAACTTTGCAAGTTGTTCGACTGCCTTAGTAACTTCCCTTACTGACTTAGTAACTTCCTCTAATCGGTTCTTGTTCTCTTCAACCGGTGTTTGTTGACTTTTAAATGTTTTCTCAGTGTCTTGGAGACGGGTATCTGTGGTTACCATGAATTTTGTCAACATCTCTTTAATGTTTGACTCCTCTTCTTGTTGGTAAGGTGGTTGTTGAAAATCTGGATGAAGTTCCGGTCTTTGGCTACTTTGATCATTCCACGAGAAATTGGGATGGTACCTCCAACTTGCATTATAAGTGTTATTATAAAAATTATTTTGAGGTCTAGAGTAGTTACCCATATAGTGGACTTGTTCGTTCTCCATGCCATATCCGTAGGGTGGGTACTCAGGATTCGCCACGCCTCCTAGATTCGAGTCATATTGCATTACTGGGTGTACCTATGAGAGACTACACAAACCATCGATCTTTTTATTTATCATCTCTAGCTGGGTAGATAACCTGGTGAACACGTCGAGGTCGAAGGCACTGGCTGCTTTAGTAGGAATTGTCCTCATGACTTGCCACTGATAATTATTCAGTGACATCTTCTCTATAGACTAAAATTATCTGCCAAAAGCAAAAATAGAGGAAAAATTAGCAAAGTAAAAATAAAAATAAAAAATAATAATGAAAATAAATTGCAATAAAAAAATGGATAAAGTAATAAAAATAGATATTTCTTAATATTTTAGCTCCCCGGCAACGGCGTCAAAAACTTGATCGCTGTAAATCAGAGCTTTAAAATTTATAAAAGAATGATTGAACCTGGAAACTAACTCTGACAACGATTAAAGGCAAGTGTACCTATCAAACAGTAGTATAGCTTAGGCAAGACCGGATATCGAACCCAAAGGAACTAAGAGTACTAATACTAACTTTCTTTTTATTATTTAGCCTTAAAAATATAGTGAAGTTGCTTTAAACTATATTGACGAAGACTAAACTAAGGACACGAAGAAAAAAAGGACGAATAGGAAAATAACTTTGAAGGAAAACTCAGTTGATTACGACGATACCCTCAGGAAGAATCCACCTAGACTTCACTTATTATCTGACCCTAAATTATATGATTTCTTTACTTAGCTTGATCCGTAAGACTCCCTAACCTATATTAAACCCTCTCTCAAGGCGAATAACATTTAACCCTAGGTTAATTAGTGGAACTCTCGTTTGCTTATAATAACCCCCTAGGATAGCAGTAAATTGATCAATGGACTCCCATATTAAGTTTCACCCTAATCCGGCAAAATCTCGTAACCTTATCTCTAGGTGTTCGATCAACTCCGCTTAATTATGTTAGATTTACTCTTAGGCAGGGTCTATTCCTCCTCCACTTAAGCACATTAGATTTGGATTAAGCAACATAATTAAGAACAAACTAAGCAATTATCATATACTTTAGAAATCAAATAACAAAATCCATCTAGGTTTCATCCTCTTCAAGTATCTGAAGGGTTTAGTTCATAATGAATAAAAAGGACATCACAAGAGAAAAGATAAAACAAAACATAAGAAAATCCTAAAACCCCCTGAAGGAATTGAAGGAGAATTCCGCCGTCTTGAGTATAATTTCGGCTTCTTAGGATGGATCAACTGGCTATCCTCACGTTATTCCCTAACTCTGACCTTCTCAGCTTGGCTCCTTGACCTAGCTTTGACGCCGGTTTCGATTTCTACCGAACTCCCTTTTAATTTTCCCCCTTGGGTGTTTGTATAGACTTTGTGATGCCTTACTTGGCCCCTAAGTATCCTAATTTAAGTAGAATTTCTACTAGGGTGTTTGAATAGGCTTTGGAATGTGTTTCTTTACCTTCAAGTATCCTTTCCTGAATGAAATTGCTCTTTACGGCCATGGCACACGCTCGTGTGAATCATGGTCAGGCCGTGTTTAGACTTTTAATGAGGAACGGCCGTGTTTATTCGGGTCTCGGTCGTGTTCTAGTAATTTAATGAGGCACGGCCGTGTGGCTTGAAGTCCAGGCCGTGTCGATTTCGTGAATTGGCCCATTTGGCCAGTTTTAAGCTTGTTTTACGTTCTTTTCATCCTTGGGTGCTTTCCTGAGTATAAGACATGAAAAGAAAGGATTAAGAGTACCTTTTTACATAAATCGAGGCTTAAATTATCCAAAAGCATGCTAAATATGGGCCTAAAATATGTTACTTTTACGGTTTATCATTAGACGTATCCAATTGTTATGAAATTTTAAATTTGAGGTCCTTATATGGTAATTAGACCATTGTTTAAGTTGGTGGACAAAAATGGACATGGTTAGGCATGTTTCCAAATTTTTTCATTAAGGGCAGTTTGGTCATTTAGTTATTAAAATGAATTAAAAACAAAATTAAAAGCCAATTTTTTCCATCTTTAACCCCATGGCGAATTTCACAAGGGGAAACCATGGCTAGGGTTTTTCAAGCTTCCAAGCTTGATTGTAAGTTCGTTCTAGCCTCGTTTTTAATAATTTTTACGTTTTTAAAATCCTCGTAACACGATCTCTCTATTTGTACCATTTATTTAAGCTAGGGTTGATGTTTGAAAATTTACCCATATGAGAAATGCTTGTGTTTTGATGTTTAATGGTAGAATATGAATGCTCGGTGTGTAATAAATGACTTTTACTAAGCGGTTTTCGGTGAAATTGTCAAAAATGACTAATTTGTAAAAAGTTGTAAAATGTAAGTGTGTGAATAAATGGAAATTGTGGACTTATATAGTTATGAAAATGGTTTAGATAAGCTTAAAATATAAGGAAATTGAATAAAAATCATTTTACGAGCCTAAGGGCAAAAGTGTAAATATGATATGTTTAGGGGCAAAAATATAATTTTTGCCAAAATGTGAATTTAGGCTAATTTGAGTAGCAGGATGAATAAATGAGTTAAATGTGTTGTTATAGATCAGGGAAAATGAGATTCAGACTTAGAACGGGGGAAAAACAAATAATATAACGAATAAGTCCTTTTCACCGGTTGTCTACCGAGGTAAGTTTGTATGTAAATAATGCATCATTTTTACTTATGTTTTCATATTTTGATAAATGGAATGACTTGTGGCTGAATATTTGATGTAATTGACAAAATATCGACAAGTGAGAAATTTCCCTGTTGAACCTTAGGAATAAAAATGGATACGAGTGACATGTTCACTAGAAACCTATGTGAAATCAAAGTGAAATAAGTGGTCCGGGTGTTGGTCCGTACGTTCTACCGGTGGCTGAGTTATCCGACATGTGTTACGGATACTCGACAACTTGTGTAAGCAGCACTGTGTAGTTTCGTCATGACTGACAGCATGTGTGAGCAGACCCGAGATTGTGACTATGTGAAACGGGTACTGGTCATATAAGTTCTACCAGTAGCTGGGTAATCTGGCATGTGTTGTGGATACCTGACAGCTTGTATGAGTAGCATTGAGTAGTTACGCATGACCGACAGCTTGTGTGAGCAGACCCGTGAATGTGATTAGCTCGAGAGCGACCCTCTGTGAAAAGTGTGATATGAAGTATCTTTAGCTACAAGTGTGGCACTTATGTGTAATGCGTTCAACGGGAAATGACTAAGTATAAATGAATATGACTAAGTGATGAATAAGTCCAGGTATGTGTGTGTAAATTTATGAGTAATGTGCTCGATAGGTGATCGAACTTTGGTAAGTTTGATATGGGATAAGCTTTACTATGAAAGTTAATACAAAGAAATTATGAAAGAGTAAAATTTGCAATAAAATAGTTTTGGGACAGCAGCAATTATGTGTCTTTGAAAAATCACCAAAAATTGTGGAAATTGAATTAGAAGTATAATAAGATATGAAATTAAATTCTATTGAGTCTATTTTTGTATAAAAGAAATGGCATAAGCGAAAGAATTTCATATTCTGAGATATTTGAATTTTTGTGAGACAGGGTCAGAATAATTTCGGAATCCCCTGTTCCAACTTTGGAAAATCACTAAAAATTGTATAAAAATAATTATGGTTTATAATTTATATTTCTAAATTTATTAATGATTCTAAATTCAATAAAAACAAACGGAAACATCATCTGTGTAACATCTCCAAACCCGGCCCATTCATTACGACCGAATCTGGTTATGTTAGTAAAAATATTTTTCTTTACTTAGAATTTAAAACACGAAAATCTACTATCTTTCTGGTAAAACCCGTGTACTTTTAAAAAGATACTTTTAGACTTTGATAATAAATAGAATTGTCCAGATTAAAACACTCGTTTAATTTATAAATTTGTTGAGTAAATAAATAGCTAAAAACTAAGTCGTTTTCACATAGTAATCAAAATAATCAAACCATAATTTAAAATAATAATAAAGAAATTCCCAAAATAAATGAAAAGTCAAAGGGCCTTATTACATCAATATTTAAACCCAAATACTTAATATAAATAAACTTAAAAGATTTGAATTCTTCTTTCTGCATGGGCCACCATGTGTCCTCTCCGATCCCGATCCCATTCTATTCATTTCCTGAAATGGTTAGAAATAAAAGGGTGAGTCCACTGACTCAGTGCATAACCACAACACATATTCCCATCCGTATGGGCTTGGCCCATACCCACACAAATCATCGAAACAAAACATGCAAGAATGCATCTCACCAACCCATTGTCCAACCGTACACCAACCTTAGCGGACTCCCCGCCTAAGGCCGTGAAAAATCACCACCGATCACCTTGTGATCCAAAATTCTTACCTTGGCAACTCATCGCTCAAGGCCGTGGCGTGAGCCACCGATCAACCAATCGTGATCCAAATATCGTAATCTACTCACGGTGATGCACATAGCAATCAACCGCCGAGATGGGCACCAAGCCAACATCTCCCTTGATGATGCACACAGCGACTCATCAAGCGCTAGTGTAGCCCGAAGCTAACACTAGACCACGTACACCAATGTGTACTCCCTTCCTTCCTCGATCAAACCCGAATCCCATGCATATGTGATAAAGCATCTTATCAAATCATCATATAATAGGAGCATACATCTCATATCATTACCACATCATATATTTATATATACATCATAATAACTTCAACATCACAAACTTACTCATGTATAAACGTTAGCAAGCATAACACCGAAGAAATAGTGCGATGATTACGCACCTTAATAGCACAACAGTCCACTCTCAAAACGCTACCTTAATGCTGACTAACCGACCCTCGAAAGATTTCCCGCGATAGGCTCTTCTCCCCCTACAATCGGCCTTAGCACAAAACAAGGAACCCTTAGGGCCATTCGGCCAAGTCAAGAAACTATAGCACAAGAAACAACTAACACACCCTTACCTTGCTAACCACTACCCTTTGCTCTAATGAGAATCGGCCACCACCAAGGAAGTAAGGTTCGGCAATGGATAAGGAGAGATTTGGCTAAAGCATAAAGAAGAGAAAAGGAAGAGAGGCTATGGGTATTCGGCTTAGGCTAAATGAAAAAGGGGTTAAGGGTTTCGGCCTAAGCAACAATTTGGAAACAAGAAGAGCTTACAAGTTCGGCAACAATAAAAGAAAATAAAAAAAAATAAAAAAATTCGGCACAAGGGAGATGAGAGAAGGAACTTTCTAAAAAGCAATAAGGAGAGGAAAAACGTTTCAAAAGGTGTGCCCCTATTTATAGGATTCGGCCAACACCTACCCACAAGCATAAAACCGAAAATGCCCTCCAAACACTCCCAAAACCGCCACTACTTAACTCCCTTCAAATCCCATATTTCTCTCCCCTTTTTCCTCCCTAACACTCATTCAAAAGGTTTGAATGAGTCAAACCTCCTCCTAGCCGAAATTTAAAAACAAAGACCAAGTCTTCTCCATCTTTTAAGCATCCAAAAGCCACCCACCTTTCCGACCTCTCTCGACGCCAAAAATAAAGGCCAAAGTCTTTGCCTTCGCACTCGAACACCGGCCCTCCTCTTGCACTGAGGCGTCCACTTTGCCAAGCACTTAGTGGCGTCTCCTTGCCACTTTACCAGCCCAATCTTTGTGTCAAAACTCTTAAATAATTCTCTTAAGACACCCATCACCAAGCTCCCTTTTAGCACATAAAAATCCAAAATTTTCTAAAGTCTTCCCCTTGAATCTGAACATTCTTAACACCTTCCAAACACATCAAAGCATACCCAAAACCTACTAGAACATGAATTATACCCACCATGCATAACCCCTAAATTCGGGTGTTACAATTCTACCCTCCTAACAAATAAATTTCGTCCTCGAAATTACTTGGTTAGGCTAACGGTCGTACACCTTAATTCACCTCACTCTGATCTTAAAGAGCTAACATACCTTCTAGGCACTGTTCCAAGTTCATACTCAAGGTTCCAACTACTTTACGAGCAACAAATCAAACAATCACCAAAGCGAACAAAACAACAAAGAATATTCTAGACTTAAGGAACTTACCAGTTGACCCATCAGGTACATCATTATCCTCTCTCCGACGAACTGCATAAACCAGTCCTGGCTGCCTTGCCTCAGTGCCACCATTACCGCGGTCTACTGCTCCACGACCTCGGCCAGAACCATTTCCTCCATGGCTCGGACCACGACCTCTCGTCGCTTGCTGACCAACTCTGCCTGGTTGCACATAACCTTGACCTTCTGTCCGAGTCCTACTCGGATTCTGGGGACAATCCTTAATCAGGTGGAACTTGGACTTGCATCTAAAGCACTCCGAACACGATTCCAAAGATTCGCCAACATGGTACCTTCCACATTGAGCACACTGACGATCCGGATTTCGTGGTGGCTTAGCAATATTAACAGGAGTCTCAACCCTCGGTCTTTTCTGAACCCTCTCAAACACTTCTGACGATCCAACACTTCTCTTATCACGGTTCCTTTCTCTATTGTGCCTCTCAGCCTTCTTGACCTCCTCAGCTATTCGAGCTTTCTCCACTAAAACTGCGAAGTCTCTTTCCTGATGCGGAGCAATCAAAACTCGCAGCTCATCCCGTAGCCCATCTTCAAATCTGACACATCTCTCATAATCCGTTGCCACGATGCCCCGAGCATATCGGCTTAAACGCAGAAACTTCGCCGTTCAGACTCGCTATTGACTTGTCACCTTGCACCAAGTTGAGGAATGCCTTCCTCCGAGCATCCACATAGCTCGCCTCCGACATATTTCCCCTCAAACTTGATCTTAAAGTAACCTCAGTCCACTCGATCCAGCGGGTACTTTCCTTAACGATGAGCCACCACCGGTAGGCTTCATCCCGTAGCAACGAAACAACACCCTTAAGCTTCTCCTCGGCAGCTTAAGTCTAAGTCGTCCATAATCCTTTCAACAAACCTCAAGCCAATACTCGCCACGTTTGGAGCTACCCTGGACACTCCTCTAAAAACCTCGGCTCCATTCGCCCCTAAGCCTTTCGGACCGCGACTTCCGATTCCTATTGCCCACATTGGCTCCTCGCCACTGTTCGAGCACTCGCAACCACGACTTGTGACACTACATCATCTCCCCGACCGGTCCTTGTGCTCAACCTCAACAAGCGGTGGCGGTGCATCGCTCTCTCGACCCATGGCGTGACCCAACCGGCCTGGATCTCGACATCCCGCCTCTACCACGCCCACGAGTATTGCGACCACGCCCCAGAACTCATATCTAGCGCTTGATTTAGTCTGTTTAGAAAGTTTTATGCGTTAGAAATTCTTGTTCCACTATTTTATCCACGAGCAATTTTATGCAATGAAGTTTCCGAGAGAAGTTCTTTCGATCAATCAAAGTTTCCTCCTACCTGAGGTAATTCCGTCATTTTCCTATAGGGGTATTTCTGTAATAACTCGAGTCAATTTTGAAAATAGTTTTCAAACTAAAGATATTTCAAAGTTTACAAAATCTCGTGGGTCATCTTGAAAATTTTGTTTTCAAACCAGGGGTATCGCAAAAATTTCAGAAATCAGGGTTATTTCAGTAATTTTAGAAATCACAGGCATTTTCGTAAATTCTCCAAATCAAAATATCACAGTTTTTCACAAAGCCAAGATAGAAATATTTCAGTAAAAGATCGAGAGAGATCTGAAAATTTAGAAACCAAGGGCATTTTGGTAATTTTATCAACCCGGGGTATTTTCGTAAATTTCCACAAACTAGGTTATCTTAATATTTTGAAATCTCAAGATTTTGGTATTTTGTAAAAAAAAACAAAAGTTGAGGGTAGTACGGTAATTTTGCAATACAGGGGCATTTTTGTAATTTTGCCATTAAGGGCATTTTGGTAATTTTGTAAATCGAAAACGTTCTTCCGAATCAAATTTAAGATTTCACAAACCAAAAGGGTAAATTTAGAAGTTTTAATACAGAAAGTTTTAGGAAACAACAAGGCTAGTTCCCTTTCGGGTTTTAATAATCGGTTTAGCCTATGAACAAGTCCTCTTGGTTCAGGTGAACCGTAGCTACGCACCAGGTAGGATACCTGCGAAGAGGAGGTGAGTCACACGGACTGCTTAAATACCAGGCTCTTCCTGTTCCACTCCTGACATGCGTCTGGGGTTACCACACCTTAACTTAACTCGACTTACTTCACGAGTTTGTTTAAGAGATTTAAGTTTTATGTACATGTTTGAGTAGTCTAGTCCTAGGGTCCAATAGTCCTAACTTTCTAATCTACGAGCCCAACCTAAGCCCAAATCAATTCATGTAAACAATTCACTTCCAGAAAGAAAAAGTCCAAGTACTTACAGTGGACTTGAATTCTGAGACACAGTGCCATGCCTAATAACTCAAAAACTTTTATAAAAGCCCACATCTCAAAAACCCATTTTGAAAATCTGTTTGCCCAAAACCCTCAAAGCCGAGTTTTGAACCGGCTCGATATTAAATCAGAACATCCCCAAACCCGGCCCATTCATTACGACCGAATCTGGTTATGTTAGTAAAAATATTTTTCTTTACTTAGAATTTAAAACACGAAAATCTACTATCTTTCTCGGTAAAACCCGTGTACTTTTAAAAGATACTTTTAGACTTTGATAATAAATAGAAATGTCCAGATTAAAACACTCGTTTAATTTATAAATTTGTTGAGTAAATAAATAGCTAAAAACTAAGTCGTTTTCACATAGTAATCAAAATAATCAAACCATAATTTAAAATAATAATAAAGAAATTCCCAAAATAAATGAAAAGTCAAAGGGCCTTATTACATCAATATTTAAACCCAAATACTTAATATAAATAAACTTAAAAGATTTGAATTCTTCTTTCTCGCATGGGCCACCATGTGTCCTCTCCGATCCCGATCCCATTCTATTCATTTCACGAAATGGTTAGAAATAAAAGGGTGAGTCCACTGACTCAGTGCATAACCACAACACATATTCCCATCCGTATGGGCTTGGCCCATACCCACACAGCCATCGAAACAAAACATGCAAGAATGCATCTCACCAACCCATTGTCCAACCGTACACCAACCTTAGCAGACTCCGCCTAAGGCCGTGGAAACCACCACCGATCACCTTGTGATCCAAAATTCTTACCTTGGCAACTCATCGCTCAAGGCCGTGGTGAGCCACCGATCAACCAATCGTGATCCAAATATCGTAATCGCCTACGGTGATGCACATAGCAATCAACCGCCGAGATGGGCACCAAGCCAACATCTCCTTGATGATGCACACAAATGACTCATCAAGCACTAGTGTAGCCCGGTTAACACTAGACCACGTACACCAATGTGTACTCCTTCCTTCCTCGATCAAACCCGAATCCCATGCATATGTGATAAAGCATCTTATCAAATCATCATATAATAGGAGCATACATCTCATATCATTACCACATCATATATTTATATATACATCATAATAACTTCAACATCACAAACTTACTCATGTATAAACGTTAGCAAGCATAACACCAAGAAATAGTGCGATGATTACGCACCTTAATAACACAACATCCCACTCTCAAAACGCTACCTTAATCTTGACTAACCGACCCTCGAAAGATTTCCCGCGATAGGCTCTTCTCCCCTACAATCGGCCTTAGCACAAAACAAGGAACCCTTAGGGCCATTCGGCCAAGTCAAGAAACTATAGCACAAGAAACAACTAACACACCCTTACCTTGCTAACCACTACCCTTTGCTCTAATGAGAATCGGCCACCACCAAGGAAGTAGGGTTCAAAGAATGGATAAGGAGAGATTCGACTAAAGTATAAAGAAGAGAAAAAGAGAAGAGAGGCTATGGGTATTCGGCTTAGGCTAAATGAAAAAGGGGTTAAGGGTTTCGGCCTAAGCAACAATTTGGAAACAAGAAGAGCTTACAAGTTCGGCAACAATAAAAGAAAATAAAAAAAAAAAAAAAATTCGGTACAAGGAGATGAGAGAAGGAACTTTCGGCAAAAGCAATAAGGAGAGGAAAAACGTTTCAAAGGGTGTGCCCCTATTTATAGGATTCAGCCAACACCTACCCACAAGCATAAAACCGAAAATGCCCTCCAAACACTCCCAAAACCGGCCACTACTTAACTCCCTTCAAATCCCATATTTCTCTCCCTTTTTCCTCCCTAACACTCATTCAAAAGGTTTGAATGAGTCAAACCTCCTCCTAGCCGAAATTTAAAAACAAAGACCAAGTCTTCTCCATCTTTTAAGCATCCAAAAGCCACCCGACCGACCTCTCTCGACGCCAAAAATAAAGGCCAAAGTCTTGCCTTCGCACTCGAACACCGCCCTCCCTTGCACTCCGAGGCGTCACTTTGCCAAGCACTTAGTGGCGTCTCCTTGCCACTTTACCAGCCCAATCTTTGTGTCAAAACTCTTAAATAATTCTCTTAAGACACCCATCACCAAGCTCCCCTTTTAGCACATAAAAATCCAAAATTTTCTAAAGTCTTCCCCTTGAATCTGAACATTCTTAACACCTTCCAAACACATCAAAGCATACCCAAAACCTACTAGAACATGAATTATACCCACCATGCATAGCCCCTAAATTCGGGTGTTACAATCTGAATCCCGTACGAAGAGATAATTAATTTTTAGTGAAGAAGGGTTGAAACTGTCATACAGCAGAACATGGGAGACTTTAAAGAATAAAATATACTTATTGGCTAAACAAAAAATTCTGAAAATTTTATGGTAAGAATATCTGTGAGTCTAGTTTTAGGAAAAATTAGTGGACCTTAATTTGGAGTTCTGTATCTCAAGATATAAGTAATTTAGGTACTATGACTCGAGTAGACAGCTTAACATGAACATGAGTAAATAGTGGAACTATGTGCAACAATGGTTGTATTATCTTGAGAACATATTGTGAGGATTGGTAAAAACATATTAATTAATTGCTTATTAGTTACATGCTAACTTACTAAGCTATAAAGCTTACCCCCTCCTTTCCTTTTTCCTATAGTGTCACAGATGCTACCTCGATTTGGAGGTCGTCGGAGATTCTATCACACTAACAAGCTATGAATTGATACCGATGATTTTATTCTAGCTTTTTAAGTCTATGACATGTATAGGGACTTGGTCATTTGTGTACATGTAACAGACCAATTTTGACCCTAATCGGGACGGTGGTTTCGGGACCACGAATCCGAGCATGATAAATATTTTAATATTTTATTTTGTGTTTATTATATGTGATTTAGTGAGTGTGAAAGTTTCGTATAAAAATTTAATCGTTTAAGTGCTCAATTTGATAAAAAGGATTTAATCGAGAAAACGCGAAAGTTGCATGCTAAAGTGAAAGGTACTAATTTGATTGTGGCTTTTTAAGTGGGTGTATTAAAGGGCAATTAGCCCATGTGCTATAAAGAGGGACTAATGAATGGGCCTTTTTAATCACAAAATTGATGTTAATTTAGTCTAGTATATAGTTATATTAATGTGTTAAAATAATGTTAATAATATATGCTTGTTTTAGCATAAAATAATAAAAACAAGTGGGAAGAAAGAGAAGCTTATCTTGCTCATCTTCTTGGCCGAAAGTTTGAAGAAGAAACTCCATTGTTGGAGCTTGGAAATTTCGGCACTTTGGGGCTTAATTAGGGTATGTATTTTGCTTAGTTCTTGATAATTTTTGCATTTTTGGAATGGTTGCTTTGAATCCTATACAACCCATGTAGAAATTTTTGAGATTTTGGCACATTAAATTCGGCTATGGTTGTATATGCATGACTTGAAATATTTGATAGTAGATTTCAATTAGTATATGTTAAATCATCCTTTTTGAATTTGAAATTGTGATGAAATTGGATGCTAGGGATTTATTTGAAAAAAATAAAAAGTTTGAAGGACTAAAACATAAAATAAATGGCATGCATGGACACATATGGCTATGGGGGATATTCGGCCAAGCTATAGTGTTGGAAAATTTGGCATATTTTGTGTTTTGTGTAAATTGGACCAAATTGTAAAAATGGAAAACATTAGGGGCAAAATGGTAAATTGCCCAATTGTGTGTTTTGGGACTAAATTGAGATGAAATGCAATTAAATGAGCTAAATTTTAATGTGTTTTAGATCAAGAGCAAAGAAAAACGGAATTAGACCGGGGAAAGACGAAGGTTCTCGAATAGCCGATTCGCACGGACTATCGACAACCGAGGTAAGTCCTTTAGTTAAACCATGTCAAAGAATTAATTATGGTTATCTTGAATATTAAAAATTGAGGAATTTTAGTATTCTTTTTCATCATGGCCGAATGTATATTGGTGTGTTAGGTTGGTGATTTTGTTGAGTATGTGATGAGGAGTTGCTAGATTGTATAGTGATAAAATGGTTTTGATGGTTCAATGTAAGTATACCCAATTGAATTAGACGAATATATAATAGTTATGAAGTGTGTTGGGAATGTTTAGTCAGATTGACATGACTCGGGTTTTATTACCTAGCGTGCCTTGTGCCGGTGATTCTATTCGGGCCGTGTGCCTAGCAGTGCTTTGTGCCTGATTCTATTCGGGCTTTCATGCCTAGCGAGCCTTGTGCCTGTGATTCTATTCGGGCTTTCATGCCTAGCGTGCCTTGTGCGCTGATTCTATTCGGGCTTTCATGCCTAGCGCGCCTTGTGCCATGATTCTTATCGGGCTTTTATGCCTAGCAGAGCTTAATGCCGGTGATGTATTTTATGAAATAAAAATTGAAATTTGTGTTCAAGGGAAATTAAAGCAAACTTATTAAGTTAATCGCTCAGTGAGTATGTAAAGTAGGAATGAACTTCTTACTTATATAAGACAAGGTAAATCGGTGATTTATTACAACCGCATGTGTTACGAGTGTGGAATATATATATGTATATATATATGGTTCTAATATATGTGTTCTCGGCTTTACTAATGAACTACATGATGTTGTATCTTGGTCCTTTAGTATGTGGATACATGGTGGGTATTTGGCCACATGAGTGGTAGTGTAATTGGTGCCATGGTATAGAAATTGACATTTAAGTGTATAAATGTTGTACCTATGATTACATGATGATATTTTGGGTTTCGAAAGATTTGAAAATAATTAAGAAGCATGGTTTATATGTGTAGAACCCTTAATAAATCTATTTTTCATTGGTATAAACAAGAACATCATAGGAAATTTGTGCAATTAGATAACTGCATTTTTGTAGGGACAGGTCAGAATTGTCAAGCAGTGTAATAAGGGTAACTTTGATGAATAAACTGTACTAATTTCCTACATGAAAAATTCTGGAAAAATTATGGTGAATAGTTATATGAGTCTAGTTTCAAGGAAAATTTACGGATCTAAATTTCGAGTTTTGTAACTCGAGTTATGGTCGATTTAGTCAGCGTGGACGCAGTTGGACAGCTTTAAAAATTTTTACTTTCCGAGTTAATGGTCAAGTCTAGTAATGCCACGTGCGGAAACTCCGGCAAGGGTTTCGGGTAAGGGGTGTTACATTTGATTGGTATCAGAGCTTACGGTTTAGTCGATTCTAGGACTACCGTAGCGCGTGTGAGTCTAGCTATACATGCCTTTATCATATATTGATAGTGTGGTGATCACCGACACTGAACTTTGTTTTATATAGTAAATGGATACCGATCCTGAAAGAGCCGTGAGCGATGATGTAGAGAGTGTAGCGCTTTGACCGTGCACACGGATCGTAACCGTGAGACTCTCGACCTGCTTTGAGTAGCCATGAAGGAGAGACTAAACGAGCCTTTTATCAGATGATGAATGAGTGGTTTGCCCAATTTATTCAAAATAACCCGGCTGTACACCAACCTCCACCCCCGAATAATCCAACTCCAATTCCTTCAGCACCCCCGATGATAGATCCGATGAGATCTAGTAGGCCCCAGATTGATAAAATCCAAAAATTTGGGGCTGAAGAATTTAAAGCCAATGATGATGATGATGATTTGAGAGAGCCGAAATGTGGCTTGATAACACTATACGGGTACTTGATGAGCTATCTTGTACTCCGGATGAATGCTTGAAATGTGCTATATCCTTAATGAGGACACTCAAGATATCACCGGTGGAACACACTAGTATCGATGGTTCCGAAAAAAAAAGTGACATGGGATTTCTTCCGAATGAATTTACATGAAGAAATATATCACCAAAGATTCATTGATCAAAAACGAAAAGAATTCCTTGAGCTGAAACAAGGACGAATGACCGTGACGGAATATGAACGAAAATTTGTCAGACTCAGCAGATATGCTAGAGAGTGTGTTTCTTCTGAAGCCATTATGTGTAAAAGATTTGAAGATGGCCTGAATGAAGATATAAAGATGTTTGTTGGCATTCTTGAAATTCAAGAGTTTGTGACTTTAGTTGAAAGAGCTTGCAAAGCTGAAGAGCTCGGGAAAGAGAAAAGAAAGGCTGAGACTGAAGCTAGAGACATTCGTAAAAGATCTTCGGGTAAAGTCTTTCATTCCACGACCAAGAAGCCCGAGACGACTACAAATTTATGAAAAGCTAATACAGATCCACCTAGACGGATCGACCTCCCTATGAGCTCCCGAGCTACCTCGATAGCCAGTGTTGGTAATGTTCCACAAAATAGAGTTGAGTGCAAGTATTGTGGGAAATGGCACTCAGGGAGTTGTAGATTTCATGATCGGTCTTGCTATAAATGTGGATCATCAGACCATTTTATTAGAGAGTGTCCGAAGTTAGCTGAGCAGAATACAGTCCAGAACACTAAGCCGAGCAACGTGTCAATGCGAGGTAGACCACCCGGATATTCGTGCAATGTAGGTGGTAGTCAAAAAGGAAGGAAGAACACCACAGATCGATCTGAGGCTAGAGCTCCGGCTAGAGCATATGCTGCGCGAGCTAGAGAGGATGCTTCCTCCTCCGACGTCATTACCGGTACTTTCACTCTTTATGATACTACTGTGATTGCACTAATTGATCCTGGTTCGACTCATTCTTATGTGTGTGAAACTTTAAAATTCGGCAAGACTCGTTAGTTGAGTCTCACCGAGTTTGTGATTCGTGTGTCCAACCCTTTGGGTAGATGTGTGCTTGTTAATAAAGTGTGTAGAGGTTGCCCGTTGATGATTCGAGATTATTGCTTCCCAGTTGATTTAATGTTGTTGCCCTTTGACGAATTTGATATAATCTTGGGTATGGATTGGTTAACTTCACACGAGGCAGTAGTGGATTGTAAAAGAAAGTTTATTGACTTGAAATGTCGAAGCGGTGAGACCATCGAAATTAAATCTCGTGACATAAATGGGTTGCCTACAGCAATATCTTCAATGTTAGCTCGAAAGTATGTGAGAAAAGGGTGTGAAGCTTATTCGGCCTATGTACTGGATAATAAAATGTCTGAGAAACAAATTGAATCTGTATCAGTTGTGTGTGAATACCCCGATGTGTTTCCTGAGAAACTATCGGGTTTACCCCCTGTGCGAGAGATTGAGTTCGGCATTGAGTTAGTGCCGGGTACGACTCCGATTTCGATAGCTCCGTACCGAATGGCACCTACTGAATTAAAAGAATTGAAAGCGCAGTTGCAAGAGTTGACAGATAGGGGTTTTGCACGACCGAGTTTTTCTCCTTGGGGTGCACCGGTGTTATTTGTGAAAAAGAAAGATGGGACTATGCGAATGTGTATCGACTACCCAAGAATCAATAAGGTAACTATAAAGAATAAGTACCCGTTACCTCGGATTGATGATTTATTTGATCGGTTGAAGGGGCTTGAAGTGTTTTCAAAAATAGATTTGAGATCGGGCTATTATCAATTACGAGTCGAGAGATTTAGATGTGCCAAAGATCGCATTTATTTACGAGGTACGGACATTATGAGTTTTTGGTTATGCCTTTTGGACTCACTAATGCACTGCTTTGCTTTTATGGATCTAATGAACCGGGTCTTCCGCGCTTTTGGATCGGTTTGTAGTAGTGTTTATTGATGATATATTAATCTATTCCAAAAGTGAAACGGAACATGCTTTGAACATTTAAGATTAGTACTACAAACTTTGAGAGATCAACGATTGTATGCAAAGTTCGATAAGTGTGAATTCGGATGAATGAGGTCGGCTTCTTGGGTCATGTTGTTTCATGTCGTCGTATTCGGGTGGATCCAAACAAATTAACAAACTATACTTGATTGGAGACCACCAAAGAATGTTTCGAGATCCGGTTTCCTAGGCCTTGCGGGATATTATAGACGATTTGTAAAAGGTTTTTCTGTAATAGCTACACCTTTGACGAAACTACTACAGAAAGATGTTAAGTTTGAGTGGTCAGAGAAGTGTCAGAAAAGTTTCGAGCAGTTGAAAGCCCTTTTGATCAAGCCCGATGTTAACTCAAATTGAATCGGGTAAAGAATTTATTATTTTTAGCGATGCTTCCTTGAATGGATTGGGTTGTGTTTTAATGCAAGAAGGCAAGGTGATAGCCTATGCTTCGAGACAATTGAAGCCGCATGAGAAAAATTATCCAACTCATGATTTGGAGTTAGCAGCCATTGTGTTCGCATTAAAAATTTGGCGTCACTACTTATTTGGCGAAAAATGTCACATTTATTCAGATCACAAAAGTTTGAAGTATTTGATGACTCAGAAAGACTTGAACTTGAGACAACGTAGATGGTTAGAATTGGCCGAAAGACTATGAATTAGTTATTGACTACCATCCGGGAAAGCTAATGTTGTTGCAGATGCGTTAAGTCGAAAATCATTATTTGCTCTTCGTGCATTGAACGCATACGGTGGCTATATCCGATGATGGTTCGATCATAGCCGAATTACAAGCAAGGCCGATGTTCATTCAAAGCAGATTTGTGATGCATGAAAAGTTGACGAAAAGTTGATTTCTATTCGGATTCGGTGTGAAAATGGTATAGAATCGATTTTCGATTGATGCAAATGATTGTTTGAGTTACAAAAGTCGATTGTGTATTCCTAAGAACTCGATTTGATACGATAATTCGAGGAGGCCCATAATGGTCGAATGTCGATACACCCGGGTAGCACGAAAATGTATAACGATTTGAAACAGTTCTATTGGTGGCCTGGCATGAAACGGGATATATCTGAATTTGTTTCCAAGTGCTTAATCAGTCAACAAGTGAAAGCTGAGCATCAAGTACCGTCCGGATTACTTCAACCAATCATGATACCCGAATGGAAATGGGATAGAATTACAATGGATTTTGTATCCGGTCTTCCTATGACACCGAGTAAGAAAGATGTCAGTATGGGTTATCGTTGATAGACCGACTAAATCACTCATTTTGTGCCAGACGCGTCTGATTATTCACTTGATAAACTTGCCGAATTGTATGTGTCGCAGATTGTAAGGTTGCACGGTGTGCCGAGTTCCATTGTTTCTGATAGGGACCCAAGATTCACATCGCGGTTTTGGAAGAAATTACAAGATGCTTTAGGTACTAAACTTTATTTTAGTACAGCCTTCCATCCGCAAACAGGCATTCGATCTGAGCGAACTATTTTGATACTTGAGGACATGTTGAGGTGTTGCGTTCTCGAGTTTGAAGGTACGTGGGAACGATACCTACCTTTGATTGAATTTTCTTACAATAATAGTTTCCAATCTAGCATAAAAATGGCGCCTTATGAAGCCTTATATGGTCGAAAATGTCGCACACCGTTGTATTGGACCTAACTCAATAAAACAAGATACACGGGGTTGATTGGATTAAAGAAAGCGTAATGTAAGGTGGTACTTATTAGAAATAACTTGAAAGTCGCTTGGATCGTCGTAAGTCCTATGCCGATTTGAAACGTAAGGATATTGAATTTCGTGTCGGAGATCGGGTGTTCCTAAAGGTTTCTCCGTGGAAGAAAATACTCGATTTGGCCGAAAAGGCAAGTTGAGTCCGAGATTTATTGGACCATATGAAATCATCGAGCGAATAGGGCCTCATTGCTTATCGATTGAAACCGCCTTGACTTAGAAAAAGATACACAATGTATTTCACGCTTCGATGCTTCGCAGATCTGGATCGGATCCGTCTCATGTGATTACCCCGTCGAGATTGAAATTCGACCGATTTGACCTATGATGAAGAACCGATTTGTATCTTAGCTCGGAAACCAAAGAGTTAAGAAATAAAAGGTTCCATTAGTAAAGATTCTATGGAATCGTCACGAGTTGAAGAGGCTACGTGGGAGCCTCAAGAGTCGATAAGGCAACAATATCCGAACTTATTTAATCTGTAAGATTTTCGGGACGAAAATCCTTAAGAGGGGAGAGTTGTAATGCACCAATTTTGACCCTAATCGGAACGGTGGTTTCGGGACCACGAATCCGAGCCTGATAAATATTTTAATATTTTATTTTGTGTTTATTATATGTGATTTAGTGAGTGTGAAAGTTTCGTATAAAAATTTAATCGTTTAAGTGCTCAATTTGATAAAAAGGATTTAATCGAGAAAACGCGAAAGTTGCATGCTAAAGTGAAAGGTACTAATTTGATTGTGGCTTTTTAAGTGGGTGTATTAAAAGGGCAATTAGCCCATGTGCTATAAAGAGGGACTGGCAATGGGCCTTTTTAATCACAAAATTGATGTTAATTTAGTCTAGTATATAGTTATATTAATGTGTTAAAATAATGTTAATAATATATGCTTGTTTTAGCATAAAATAATAAAAACAAGTGGGAAGAAAGAGAAGCTTATCTTGCTCATCTTCTTGGCCGAAAGTTTGAAGAAGAAACTCCATTGTTGGAGATTGGAAATTTCGGCACTTTGGGGCTTAATTAGGGGTATGTATTTTGCTTAGTTCTTGATAATTTTTGCATTTTTGGAATGGTTGCTTTGAATCCTATACAACCCATGTAGAAATTTTTGAGATTTTGGCACATTAAATTCGGCTATGGTTGTATATGCATGACTTGAAATATTTGATAGTAGATTTCAATTAGTATATGTTAAATCATCCTTTTGAATTTGAAATTGTGATGAAATTGGATGCTAGGGATTTATTTGAAAAAATAAAAAGTTTGAAGGACTAAAACATAAAATAAATGGCATGCATGGACACATATGGCTATGGGGATATTCGGCCAAGCTATAGTGTTGGAAAATTTGGCATATTTTGTGTTTTGTGTAAATTGGACCAAATTGTAAAATGGAAAACATTAGGGGCAAAATGGTAAATTGCCCAATTGTGTGTTTTGGGACTAAATTGAGATGAAATGCAATTAAATGAGCTAAATTTTAATGTGTTTTAGATCAAGAGCAAAGAAAAACGAATTAGACCTGGGAAAGACGAAGGTTCTCGAATAGCCGATTCGCACGGACTATCGACAAACCGAGGTAAGTCCTTTAGTTAAACCATGTCAAAGAATTAATTATGGTTATCTTGAATATTAAAAATTGAGGAATTTTAGTATTCTTTTTCATCATGGCCGAATGTATATTGGTGTGTTAGGTTGGTGATTTTGTTGAGTATGTGATGAGGAGTTGCTAGATTGTATAGTGATAAAATGGTTTTGATGGTTCAATGTAAGTATACCCAATTGAATTAGACGAATATATAATAGTTATGAAGTGTGTTGGGAATGTTTAACGTATTGACATGACTCGGGTTTTATTACCTAGCGTGCCTTGTGCCTGATTCTATTCGGGCTTCGTGCCTATGCAGCTGCTTTGTGCCTGATTCTATTCGGGCTTTCATGCCTAGCAAGCCTTGTGCCGGTGATTCTATTCGGGCTTTCATGCCTAGCAGGCCTTGTGCCTGATGATTCTATTCGGGCTTTCATGCCTAGCGTGCCTTGTGCCTGTGATTCTTATCGGGCTTTTATGCTCTAGCGAGCTTAATGCCTGGATGTATTTTATGAAATAAAAATTGAAATTTGTGTTCAAGGCAAATTAAAGCAAACTTATTAAGTTAATCGCTCAGTGAGTATGTAAAGTAGGAATGAACTTCTTACTTATATAAGACAAGGTAAATCGTTGATTTATTACAACCGGCATGTGTTACGAGTGTGGAATATATATATGTATATATATATATGGTTCTAATATATGTGTTCTCGGCTTTACTAATGAACTACATGATGTTGTATCTTGGTCCTTTAGTATGTGGATACATGACTGGGTATTTGGCCACATGAGTGGTAGTGTAATTGGTGCCATGGTATAGAAATTGACATTTAAGTGTATAAATGTTGTACCTATGATTACATGATGATATTTTGGGTTTCGAAAGATTTGAAAATAATTAAGAAGCATGGTTTATATGTGTAGAACCCTTAATGAATCTATTTTTCATTGGTATAAACAAGAACATCATAGGAAATTTGTGCAATTAGATAACTGCATTTTTGTAGGGACAGGTCAGAATTGTCAAGCAGTGTAATAAGGGTAACTTTGATGAATAAACTGTACTAATTTCCTACATGAAAAATTCTGGAAAAATTATGGTGAATAGTTATATGAGTCTAGTTTCAAGGAAAATTTACGGATCTAAATTTCGAGTTTTGTAACTCGAGTTATGGTCGATTTAGTCAGCGTGACGCAGTTGGACAGCTTTAAAAATTTTTACTTTCCGAGTTAATGGTCAAGTCTAGTAATGCCACGTACCCGACTCCGGCAAGGGTTTCGGGTAAGGGGTGTTACAGTACATGCTATTATGAGTTGGCCTAGAATATTGGCCTATGCTAATTGAAGGTCATTGTTGTATAAGGCCATTTGATGTGGCCAATATTTGTTATGTTATAAGTCTATGATGATGCATTTCAAGGATGTGTATGCTTACATGTGTTGGATGAGTAAATGTGTGATAATTATGAGTGATAAATGTGATTGGTTGTGTAAGTTGCATGATGTAAATGGTTAAGTGTGTGTGTGATTATGCATGATGAATGTGGTTTGTAAATGGTATGTGGATCTCTTAGTGTGGATGTTTGAATGCTTAATAATACCATGTTGTGTGATGATAAATTTGTATAAGTGTATAAGTGTTTTGGGGTGGCAAAGGGCTTGGTAAATAGCCTTACTTATGGCCACACGGGCAGGCACACAGCCATGTGCCTAGGGTGTGTGAAGTCTACACTTGATTTTCGGAAATTCGAAATGCCACACTGCCTAACACACGGGGGTGTATCTCAGCTGTGTGAAGGACATGGCCTTGGACGGGCGTGTGCCCCTGTTTTTCAAGAATTTTGTAATTTTCCAAAGTTCTCGGTTTAGTCCCGGACCACTTCCAAAGTATGTATTGGGCCTCGTAGGCCCTATTTAGGGACTAAAAGATAAAAATTTGAAAAGTTTTAATTTGGATGAAATTTTATGACTCAGTTTAATACGTTTACAAGTGTATGTGTTCCGGTAATGCCTCGTACCCTATTCCAGCGTCGAATACAGATAAGGGGTGTTACATAAAGTCAATCATGCTTTATTGTTTATAATACATAAACAATCCATACTTCAAAACTCAAACATGTCAATATTATTTATATAATCAAATTGTCAAATCAACTATCATGCATCAAGGTCATACTACTTATGCTTTATAAAGCATAAATCAAACCTTATAACCATCAAATTTCATGGTATTCGAATATCTAGCTTAAAATCAAGCATATTTTATTTCATATACTAAGCACATATTTCACAACATTCATTTGTATATATATATTCCATTAGCTAATTATCAAACATGCCATTTTTAACAACACATTTTGATACTATTTATCTCATTCAAATAAGCAGCTAAAACAAATCCAAACTATGCCCAATTCGGACCATAATAATGCAACCATTTCAAAATGCATTTTGCCTAAACCAAACATACCAAAATCGGACAGCATATATATACAAGGCATCAACTAACACATATATTCCAGCCAAAAACATACCAATTCATGCGCATTTCATACATTAAAAACATCACCGATATTATACCAATTTCCATCATCACATAATCAATCACCTAACCAACAAGACAACCATATTAATTTGGTCAAATACATACGACATCACAAAACATATATAAATTCTACCTGTCATTAGCCGAATGTAAATACACATTTTATACCATATTTTTTCTCACAAATGACCAAAGCAATTTCATTATTAACAAATTATCGAATACATAATCAACCAATTACCAAAATTATTCATTCAAACATTTCCAAATCATAAAACATTATAACCACATCTTAAACCATGTAACATATTCCCCAAAATGAGTTAAGTAAAAAGGCCGAATACACACCAACCTAAACACCATTTTTAAGCCAACTCACAAGGCAAATTATACATCAACACATAGGTCATTAATAAATCATACCAAATATCCAAATTCAAAGGCATAGCATAGTCATTCCATGGCAATTATAAACACATATCATAAGTCGAAGATGCATCCATCATTTACCTCATTACTTAAGTCAAATTATAAGACCATCCATCACACAAGATATACCTTAAAATATACTTTCAAAATAAGCTAAATACATGGCCGATTCACATCATAATTAACATCATCATCAAGCCATTTTCGCATGGCTACTTATACACAATTTAAAATGAACCATATAGAAACTAGCTTATACATGCCATGTGTCAGAAGTTCAAACTTTTAAAGTACCGAAATAGCGATCGATAGTGTGACAATGTTCCTTGATGATCCCCGAGCTCACGCTAGCTTTCAATATCTATAAAACAACGAATAAACACACAAAGCTTGGAAAGCTTAGTAAGTCATAAGCAAATAATTTATCACTAGAAAAAATATAATTCAATTCGAAATAGGCCAAATTTAGCTAATCTCATACACATATACAATCACTTTTCTCATATAATCTAAATTACCACATTAAATAACTTCACTTACCTTATTTTTCAATGAACAAATAAATTTCATACGTACCTGAATCATTTAGTTTAAATTCATATTCGAACTCGGTTTGACACTGCCCGTTGAACCATTCAAAATTCATTAAGGATACTCAGAAACACATATATCACATACAATGTCATATCCCAGATATGATCTTACATGTTATCACACATCGATGCCTCTATCCCAGACAGGGTCTTACACGAATCATATACGATACCAATGTCCCAGACAGGGTCTTACACAAATCATATACGATGACAACGTCCCAGACATAGTCTTACACGAAATCACACCTTAGAAGTCCTAATGTCATGACATACATATCCTATACTATTCCTATGGTTCGTACGGGGCTTTCAGACTTTGTAATTAAATCAATTCAAACTTGAACAAGTCTTCCAATGCTCAATTCAATTTGGCACATATATATTTATTTAAAAATCAATTCGGCACATATAATATATATACATTTGAATTTAATAACATTTATTTACTTATGAACTTACCTAGTACGAAAATGAACAGATCGAAACGACTATTCAACAACTTTCTACTTCCCCCGATCCAAATCCGATTTCTTCCTTTCTTGATCTAAATAAATTCAAATTTAACTTATTTAATTATATTTTTCATTCAATTTTCATCCAAAACACATAAATGGGCATTTTTCACTTTAGCCCCTAACTTTTCACATTTTCTCAATTTAGTCCCTATTTCAAAACAACTCAAAATATACAAAATTTCATTTAACCCATGTTTGGCCGAATTTTCCCTAGGTCCCTAGCAGCCCATTAATTTCATTTATTTCACATTTCAACCCCTAAATTTACAAATTTCACAAATAAATCCCTAATTTAGATTTTTATCAAAAATTACTTAACAAAATTTAATAATCTATCAAAAAATATTTATTTCTCATCATCAAACAACAAAAACATCAAGCTATCATCAATGGCAACTCAAAAATTCATCAACCAATTCAAAAATTAGGACACGAGCTAGCTAGAATACGAAGCAACGATCTCAAAAACGTAAAAATCCTCAAAAATCGAGCTCAAAACATACCTTAATTGAGATATGAGTGTGCCAAAACCTAAAATGCTTCAATGGCTATTTCTTTCTTCAATATTCGGTGGTGGAATGCTTGAGAAAGATGAACATTTTGCCTTATTTTAATTTTATTAACATTAATTCATGTTTTACCATTATGCCCTTAATGCATTATCATTAAAATTCACCTAACCTTGTCCAATATTGTCCACCACTATTATTAATGGTATAATTGAAATGCAAGTGCTCCACATTTCCATTTTAAATATATTTGATGCCTTTATCAAATAGACCTCAAAATTTTCACTTTACGCGATTAAGTCCTTTTATCAATTTAGAAAACCAATCAATAAAATTAATTCACGAAATTTTCACACATATTAATTCACATGCTATAAACACAAAAAATAATATAAAAATAATTATTTGTGGTTCCGAAACCACTATTCTGATTTAGCTAAAATCGGGCTGTTACATGAATTACTCTCTCAGATTGACCATCGGTTTGCGGATGAAAAGTTGTACTAAAATTCAATTTCGTACCCAAAGCTTCTTGCAATTTCTTCCAAAACCGTGATGTAAATCTCGGATCTCTATCCGAAATAATCGAAATTGGCACCCTTTGCAATCTAACGATTTCAGAAATATACAATTCAGCCAATTTATCAAGTGAAAAATTAGTACGTACCGGGATGAAATGTGCTGATTTTGTTAATCTATCAACGACAACCCAAATTGTATCTTTCTTTTTCAGAGACAAGGGCAACCTCGATACAAAATCCTTCGTCACTCTATCCCATTTCCCCTTCGGTATCATCACAGGCTGAAGCAATCTCGAAGGCACTTGATGCTTGGCTTTCATGTAACACCTCTCACTCGTATTCAACGCCAGAATTGGGTTGCAGAGTATTACTGGAATTATAACACATATAACTATACTTTTGTCAATCATTTGATCAATTTAAACAATCATTATTCAATCTCAATCATTTTGTTCCTTATAAAAGCCTTCGGGGCCTTAAACATACTTTAAGAACGGTTCGGGTCTAAACCGATAACTTATAAAAATTTTGAAAACTTAGAAAAATTTCAACAATTCAAGGGTCACATGCCCGTGTGAACAGGCCGTGTGCCTTACAAGGCTCTAGACACGCATGTGTCTCACATCGTGTGAAAACAGCGCATACGTACTGACTTGGGTCACACGACTGACCACACGCTGTTGTGTCTAGCCCGTGTACCCTTCAAAGTGCCCACACACGCTAGTATGCCAGGCCGTGCCAAACATGTAGGGTATACTGACTTATGCAACACGACCAAGTCATACACCCATGAGCTAGGCCATGTGCCATTTTGGGGGGTATACTGACTTGTACCACATAGCCAGTCACACGCCCATGTGTGAGACCATGTGGAGCATACTAATTTCAATTTAATTCCAACACCAGGGGACACACGGCCATTCAACATAACTGTATGTCGCACGCGGCTGAGACACACGTTCGTGTCTCTGCCCATGTGGACTAAAATAGGCCATTTGTAAAGCCATTTTGCCACCCTATTTTTACATGCATATACAAGAATAAATTACAACATTTCACAACTCAATTGGCAGCAAATCCATGACATTTCCAACACATTTTATACCATTTCAACATAGCATTCAAATGCTTAGTAAATAACATGCATTTTCTATTCACATGATAACCACATATCAAGATAACATTTTCATATTTCCATTCCATCTATTACTAGCCAAAACATACCATATTTGAATACTTAAAAACAACCAAAATATTAAACGAAGTTAAGCCAAATCACATGGCTTTAACTCATACCACAACATGTACCAAAATCAACATCTCAAGTAACCATAACTATCATCCTTATAACTAGCCTATACATGCCATATTTACATATATCCAATAATTCAAAAGTACCAATCAGCAACTGGATAGTGTGATGCGTAACTCTGACTTTATCCGAATCGAGCGAGCTATCAAACCTCTATAATACACGGAAAAGAAATAGAGTAAGCTTTATAGCTTAGTAAGCCCGTATAACTCAAAATTAAACTTACCATTTATACATAATCAAGACAATAAATAAGGTATATCAAATTCACTTGTCAAATGCCTATACACGAGCATTCGTCAATATGTTAGTCTCTTAAGTACATATAATCATCCACTATCTCAATTCAATACTAAATACATTGTATCATACCAAATTCATATATCATGTACATCATATTCAACATTTCACTCTCAATCATATAATCAATAATTCATTCAATAACAGTATTCACCTGTATAAATAGTATTTATGCCCGTTGAACCTATTAGAACTTCAAAGGATACTTGGGTGATATGTATCAGTAATCCGTCAATAAATTTTCATTTTTTGCTCTTTCAAGCCATGATCGGTAAGCTCCTCCTGAGCTGATGGGCAGTAAACTCTATTGAGCTAAAACAGTAAGCTCATACGAGCTGAGAACAGTACGCTCTTACGAGCTGATATATTGGTAAGCTCATACCAGCTATGGTGAGTCCGCAACAAATGCAGGAGCTTGACCAAAACGGTAACCCTAGTGACATGTAACTCGTATCCTATGAATTCATATGGTTCAAACGGTGCTCGATAACAATCAATCTATATCAATTATGTAACATCCTTAAATCGGGGTTCTGCATTTTGCTTGTGTTGCATTACTGAATTGTCCTTAATGTTCATTTGTCATGTTCTGGGGGTCTAGTTATAACCTTTGGTTAGGCCTAAGTAGGGCCTGAAAATTTTGTTTTGGTACTTAAGAAGAGAGAGCTAGATGAAGTAGGGGTTAAAAGAATTAATTGGGAGTTTGTGACACAAGGAATCAAGTGGAAAAGGTGTCAAGGAGGCGCCGCTTAGGCACCAAGGAGATGACGCCATTTGCAGGGTGGGAGTGCCTGTGTTCGAGCTGCAGGAATGGCACTCCCTGCTATTTCTTTTTGACGTCACAAGCTGAGGAAGAGTGCTCAGGTGGGACTCTTTTGAAATGGATGGAGGGGAGTAAAATTTGGAGTTGACTCATTCAAATTTATTTGAATGAGTGGATGGGAGAGTTTTGGGGAGTTTGGCTGATTTCGAACTCTAGGGCGGAGGAGGTGTGGACGGTTTGGGGAACCTTTAGGGGGTGGCCGAATGTCTATGGTAGGTGAGGGGAGTGTTTCGGCTAGTTTGAGGGTCCTCCTTCTTTTACGATTTCTGCTAACAACCGAACCTCAGATGTTCAATTCTCTCTTTTTCATTTTCGGCAATTGGGCATTTGGCTAAGCTGAATTTTGCTATTCGTTTGTGAAATCGAAACTCACATGGTTATTTTCCTCTTCTCCTCTTTTCAATTCATTCTTGGTTAGCCTCTCATAGCCGAAACCATCTTTGTCTACCTTCTCTTCTTCTTCTTTTTGTTCAAACCGAAACCAAGAACCCCACCCCTCCCAGTCGACATCTTTTCCTTTTTCTCTCAAACTCTTTGTACCGAAATCCCCTTTCATTCACCCTTGCCGAAACTTTCTTCCTCCATTGCCATTTTTTTCTTCATCTTGTTAGTTCTCAAAAGTCGAAAGCACCATACCTATCTCCCTTTCCATTATTGTTTCACCTTTTCTTGAGCACTTCAATAGCCGAATCTCCTCAGGACACCATCGAATCTTCTTCCCTTTTCCTATTTGAAAACCATCACCCTCTCCCTCTCTTGCGATTTCTCCTTTTCTCCTCTGTGTGGGGCATAGCCGAAACTCTGGTAAGTGAATTCCCTATTTGTTTTCTCTTCATGATCAAGGTGGGTAATGACCGAAACCCCACTTCTCCTCAATCTCTTTTTCCATTATGGATTGGTATTGAATTTTATTCTGGTTCTATGTAGTAGCCGAAACCTGTAAGTGCCAATAGAGGGGTGCCGATCTGTGGTGTTTAGAGGCCAAAGCAGTCATCAAGGTAAGGGGTGACTAACTCTTTTGATTGTGGATTCATGCTATGGCCGAATGGCCTTTGGGTTCGTAAATGATGTGTAAAACCGATTGCAGGGAGGGCTATAACCGAATTAAGTGAGTCTTCGGGATTTTGTTAATAATCAAATCGGCTTAAGGTGAGTGCTACATGTGGGGCGACATTCTTTCGGAATTTCTAGTTAAGCCGAATAGGGCTTTTGATTACTAACTAAGCATTGGCCGATTGTAGGAGCAGTGAGGGCATACGTTTCAGGATTTCGTAGTATCGCGTAGCTTCGGGATTTCTCATTAAATCTATGTATAGTCAGGTGTGTAAACTCTTGCACACTTTATTAGTTTAACGATGGTTATTGTGTTACTATATAACCTTAGTGTTAGCGACTTTACCTTGTAGCATAAGCTTGGATTCCGGGTAAGTCCCTTATTAAGTGATTTATGATATATTTATGTCATCAGGATCTGTTAATGCTATGGTATATATATATTTTGCATGACCATTTGATATTATGATACACATGATGATGACAGGATTGATGAGAGGAGGGGGATGATATATTTGGACTGTCACCAGTGGTTTTGACCACAGGATGGGTTGGCCCCATCAGTTGATTTGTGACTATGGTCACCAGTGGTTTTGACCACACTATTAATATATTGTGACTAGTCCCAGTGGTTTTGACCACCAGTGGTTTTGACCACATTTGTGATATTTGTGACTACGGTCACCAGTGGTTTTGACCACACATGGATTCTTGTGACTCGTCCCAGTCGTTTGGTACCACAGTGGGTTGGCCCCACATGATATATTACGGGATTGTCATCAGTGGTTTTGACCACACGATGGGTTGGCCCCATCACATGATATTTGTGACTTCGGTCACCAGTGGTTTTGACCACACGGGGTAGCCAAAGGAGATTGGATGGCTAGGTTATGGATGCATAATTTGCATATTGTACTGATGATCTGTTTAAGTGCTTGAATGCTCGGGTTGGGGATTTACACACTGAGTCTTGGTGACTCACCCCTTCCCTTATAATTTGCAGATGAGGCTTAGATCGCGGATATGGGGCCGAGGAGGACTCGAGGTGGCCATGCATCTTAATTTGGTTTTGACTTTAAATGGCTATTTCGATTCTATTAAATTTCTTTAAATTTTGATTTGGGTTTGTAATAAGGCCGTTAAATATTATTTTTGGTTTTTATTATTTTCTTTTATTTGATTATATTATTCATCTATCGGATTTATGGGCTTGATAAATTAACCGATTAAAAGTAATATTTTCAAAAATATAACTCGTTCGGGTTTTAAAATGTTACCATCTGGTAACAAAGTTCACAAAATAATAAAGTAACTTGGGTGTTTTTATAACTTAAATTTTTAAACAACCTCAAAAGCAAATGGTCTCTAACCTGGTTATACTTGTCACACTCTGTTTTAGTGAGTATTAAATGTTTTCTAAAAGGTTTAAGTATCAAATGTTTTTATTTTTACAAATGACTTTCAAACGTACGATTCCTTCCAAAGTTTGACAACTATAAAATCTATTTTCGACACCATCCATTACTAGGTTTTCCAAACACTAATCTGATAAAAGAGTTTCTCGTAAAAAATTTAACCGGCAACTTGTGTTTTAAAAATATTTTCACTCCGTAACATACCAGATTCGGTCGTGGTGTGCTGACCGGATTTGGGGTGTTACAATTGTGGTATCAGAGCCAGGTTCAACAGCTCGGTTGTGGGCCCGAGACCCAAAAATGTTTTAGAAAGGATTGTGAAAAACTTTTATGAGGAAAAAAATATACAGTGGTGAAAGCATGGCACCGAGTCTCCGGCACCAATCCGCCCAGGTAAGTACCCCGGACTATTTCTTGTGATGATATGATTATGTGGATATGATGATGGCATGACTAAGTAGTAGTAGGAACTACTTTAGAGACATGAACCATAGGATGATGTGTACTCGCAAAACAATCTTCTATTAAAACTTCTCATAAGAATGTGCTTTAAAGGACAGTGGAATAAAAGTCTAACGCATAAAACTTTTAATCAGCTTGAATATATCGGTAGATATGAGTGCACGTGGACGTAGGCGTAACACTCGTGGACGAGGTAGGGGTAGGATGACGGTCTCGGAACCAGTAGGGTTCGGACATGGGTCAGAAAATGAGGTACCACCGCCGCCAGCCGTGGGCGCGAAATATCGTAATCGACGGCGATAATGATGCGTTGTCGCAGTCGTCGTCTGCGAGTCTTTGGAGAGGTTGCTTGTGCAGGAGTTGGAACTGGAGCTCAAAAATCGGTGACTGAGCGACTCAAGGCTAATGTGCGGAGGTGTTCAGAGGTGTGTCTGGTGTGGCACCTAGTACAACGGAATATTGGTTGGAGGCTACGGAGCGCATTATGGATGACCTGAATTTTTTAGCTGAGGAAAAATTGAAGGGCATAGTATCTCTGTTTCGAGATGAGTCATATCAGTGGTGGCTCACAGTTAGGGATGGAGCGATGGCGGCCGATCTCACTTGGGAATTCTTTAGAACAGCCTATCAGAGGAAGTACATAGGGGCTAGCTATGTTGATGCGCAGCGCAAGGCTTTCTTGAATTTGGTTCAGGGTAATAAGATCGTAGCGGAGTATGAGGTTGAATTCCTTCGGTTGAGTAGGTATGCTCGGGGTATTGTGGTATCGAGCATGAGCGCTGTGTCAGATTCGAGGATGGGCTGAGAGACGAGCTACGAATGATAATTGCTCCACAGCAGAAACGGGAGTTTGCCGTTCTAATGGAGAAAGCTAAGGTGGCTGAAGGTGTAAGACAGGCTGTAAGGTGGAACCAGGATAGGGATAGGGGTTGGAACAAGAGGAGTTTTGGATCATCTGGATTTTCTGGGAATCAGCAGAAAAGGGTTAGATATAGTGGGCCAAATCAAGCTGCTAGGCCTGCTACTACCAATACTCAGTGGCCACCGCGGTGTGCTCGGTGTGGAAAGTCTCACATGGTGGAATGTTGGACTGGTAAAAGGGGTTTGAGTGCGGCTCGATGGGGTATCGAGTTAGGGATTGTCTACAGAGATCAGCTAGGCTACAGTCTGAGAATCAGGATCGTGCACAGTATAGGAGGGATAATCAGCAGCCACAGAGGGGCCGAGGTTAAGGTAGAGGGGGTAATGGCTCTGGTAGAGGCCGTGGAGCACCGGGCAGAGGTGAAACACCCCAAACCCGGCCCACAAGCCCGACCGGATATGGTATGCTTCTTAATAAAAAAACTCGTTTTTGTCGTTTTGTAATAAGATGTGATTTTGGGGTAAAAGAATAAATTTAAAGTACGAACTTGTTAAAAACCGTCTTTAATACGATTATCGAAAATATTTAATTGTTTAGTTGGAATTGATCGTAGCAGAATATAAATTAAAACGATATAATACTTAAGATTTTCGACCCTTGCCTACAACGTCGATAGCACCTACATAACACTATATTAGAAATCGATTATCAATACAAGATATGGCCCTTGGCTGAATATCATCATCTCCTTACCTTGGATTATTCAAACCCGACGATCTCTCCTAATCACAACTACAAGAAACCCCAAATCCTCCTTCAAAGATTCGGCCAAAGATAAAAGATAGGGATTAGATGCCTAGATTCGGCTAATCCAAAAAAAATGAAAAGAAAGAAATGATTGATAGATAATCCTTACCCGAAACACAAAGATTGATTCACCCTTACTAGAACTATAAAGAGATTCAACCTTAACAATTAAAAAGAGAAGAAATGGTGATTTCGGCTTTAACAAAAGAGAAGAGAAAAGATGATAGTTTCAAATATGATGGTTTCTGGTTTTAACAAAAAAAGAAAAAAGAAAGAAAAATGGTGAAAAGTATAGGATAGTTTCGGCTATGAGAAAGAAAGAGAAGAGAGAAAGAGAATGAAAAAGAAAAAGAAAATAAGAGAAATGCTTTTGGTGTTAGGATAAATTCGTCATTAGAGAGGAAGAAAAGAAATGATAAATGTCTTCAAAAGTGACAATATTTTGGTACCAAAAGAGAGTAAAACTTGAGAGGAAAAGAAGAAATAAAAAGTACCAATTTGGTCAAAATGTAATGGCCAAAACAAAGCAAAGTTTTTACCAAATGCCAATTGACAATTTCGGCTAAGAAGAAAATATTTGGACAAAGGAAAAAGATGCACAAATTGACAACTTTTGGTCAACTAACACCTTCCTACTCCCATATCACATTCGGTCAACACATTAGCCAACACAATCCCCCTTTTTCCTCCTCAATTCTTCCCTATCAATCCCTTAATCTCCATCACTATTAAACCAACCCACTTAGCCCCTTATGCCGTCTAGGTTCATGATCAAATGACCATGGAAAAGCTTCTAAAACAACACCCACTCTTCAAGCCTTTTGTCCCCTAAACCTTCCTTAACAATTTGATTTCTTACCAAAACTACTAACTTGCCTTTTCCCTTTGGTCTACTATCCAAAAATAAGAGAAGAGTCCATCCATTCAAGATAAGGTTTGACCGACACTATAGGAAAGAGAACAAAATTAAAATTCCTCCCAATTGCTAGCTAAAGGATTCGAACCTCTCACCTCATGCATTCACTCATGCGCCTTCACCACTTTACCAATAGCTCAACTTATGATCAAAACCTCAAATTAATTCTCTTAAGGCCAAACTTGCTTAGTTCCCCTTCTAAGATAAAAAAAAATCTAATATTTTCTAAGGCAATCCTTTACATTCTAAAATTACCAAAGTCCCTAAAACTCATACAAAGAGCACATAACAACAATGCACACATCCAAGCGAAAATTTTCATAACCCTTAAATCCTGGATATTACAATTCTACCCCCTTAAAAAAAATTTCGACCCCGAAATTACCTGACAAGAATAAATGAGGATATTGCTGTCGCATAGCTTCCTTCGGCTCCCACGAAGCTTCTTCCGATCCATGATTGCGCCATAATACTTTGACGAGAGGAACTGATTTCCTCCGTAATACCTTCACATCCCAATCTAGAATTTGAATCGGCTCCTCCTCATAAGACAAATCTGGTTGTAGTTCTACCTCCTCAACTGGCACTACGTGAGATGGATCTGACCAGTAACGACGTAACATCAAAACATGAAACACATCATGCATTTGTTTCAACTCCGAAGGTAACTCTAACCGATATGCCACTGGTCCAACCCGCTTCAAAACCCGATAAAGTCCTATAAACCTGGGGCTTAATTTTCCTTTGCGACCAAATCTCATCACCTTTTTCCAAGGCCAAACCTTTAGGAACACTTGGTCTCCCACAACAAACTTTATGTCCTTTCGTTTCAAATCTGCGTAAGACTTTTGCCTATCCAATGCCTCCTTCAACCGAGCCTGAATTACTTTAACCTTTTCTTCAGATTCAGCCACAATCTCTGGACCCAAAACCTGATGTTCCCCTAATTCTGTCCAACACGTAGGAGTACGACACTTTCGTCCATATAGCGCTTCATACGGTGCCATCCGAATACTGGCTTGGTAACTGTTGTTGTATGCAAACTCTGCTAAAGGCAAAAATTCTTCCCAGCTTCCTCTGAAATCTATCACACATCCCCTTAACATGTCCTCTAATACTTGGATTACTCGCTCAGACTGGCCATCAGACTGTGGATGAAATGCCGTACTGAAGTCTAATCTGGTGCCCAAAGCCTGATGTAATGCTTTCCAAAATCGAGACGTAAACCTCGGATCTCTATCCAAAATAATTGACATCGGCACTCCATGCAATCTTACAATCTCTGCCACATACAACTTCGCCAATTTCTGCAAAGAGTAATCAATTCGCACAGGAATGAAATGTGCAAACTTCGTCAATCGATCCACTATCACCCATACCGAATCCTTCTTAGTAGGCGTAAGGGGAAGCCCACTAACAAAGTCCATGGTGATACGCTCCCACTTCCATTGCGGTATCTTTATCGGCTGAAGCAATCCCGATGGAACTTGGTGTTCAGCCTTAACTTGCTGACACGTTAAGCACTTCCCCACAAACTCAGAACTTCTCGCTAAGACCAGGCCACCAAAATTGATCCCAAGATCCTCAGACAACTTACTACCTCCCGGATACATCGCATAAGGACCACCATGCGATTCCTGAAGAATTCTCTGCCTAAGCTCCTCATCCTTCGGCATACAGACCTTACCCTTGAAATACAAAGCTCCATCACTGTTAACACCATAATCTTCCAACTCTCCATTTTGCACTTGCCGTAGCTTAACACTTAAATCATCATCTACCAACTGTCTTTCTTTAACCTGACTCAACCACATCGACTTTACTTGTAATTCTGCCAACAAGCTTCCGTCGTCATAAAGACTAAGATGTGCGAACATCGCTCTTAGATCCGACACCACTTTCCTACTTAGGGCATCTGCCACTACATTCGCCTTGCCCGGGTGATACTCTATAGAACAATCATTGTCTTTCAACAACTCCACCCATCTTCGCTGTCTTAGATTCAGCTCCTTCTGAGTCAGCAGATACTTAAGACTCTTGTGGTCCGTGTAGATTACTGACTTTTCTCCATACAAATAATGCCTCCTCACCTTAAGAGCAAAAACTACCGCTGCTAACTCCAAGTCATGCGTCGGATAATTAACCTCGTGAGGCCTCAATTGTCGAGATGCATACGCAACCACCTTCCCGTCTTGCATCAAAACACATCCCAAACCAACGTGAGACGCATCACAATACACCATAAAGTCCTTTCCTGCCTCAGGCTGAATCAAAACTGGAGCTTCAGTCAAAACCCTCTTAAGCTTCTCAAAGCTCTCTTGCTGCTTATCTGCCTACACGAAAGGTATCTCTTTTCTCAACAACTTCGTCAAAGGTGCCGCTATCGAGGAGAATCCTTCGACGAACCTTCTGTAATAACCCGCTAATCCCAAGAAACTGTGAACCTCCGCAACAGACTTAGGTGGTTTCCAATCCAACACTGCCTCAATCTTTCGAGGATCCATCCTTATCCCTTCCGCAGACACCACATGGCCTAAAAACGCAACTTCTTTCAGCCAAAATTCGCACTTGCTGAATTTGGCATAAAGCTTCTTCTCTCTCAACACTTGCAACACTATCTGAAGATGCTCATCATGCTGTAACTCAGACTTTGAATACACAAGAATGTCGTCTATAAACACAACAACAAACTGATCCAAGTAGGGTTGAAAAACCTGATTCATCATATCCATGAACGCAGCTGGGGCGTTCGTCAATCCGAACGGCATTACCAAAAATTCATAATGCCCATATCTTGTTCAGAAAGTTGTCTTATGGATATCCGCTTCCTTCACCTTAAGCTGATGATACCCCGACCTTAGATCTATCTTTGAGAATACCGCAGCTCCCTTAAGCTGATCGAACAAGTCGTCTATCCTTGGCAAAGGATACTTGTTCTTGATGGTTAGCTTATTTAACTGTCGGTAATCTATGCACATACGCATAGTCCCATCCTTCTTCTTCACGAACAAGACTGGTGCTCCCCATGGAGACACACTAGGTCGGATAAATCCACGATCAAGCAACTCTTGAATTTGGGCCTTAAGCTCAACTAACTCCTTTGGTGCCATTCTATACGGAGCGATAGATACTGGCGCCGTTCCAGGCAACAAGTCAATCCCAAATTCCACTTCACGATCTGGAGGCAATCCTGGAAGTTCTTCTGGAAAGACATCCACGAATTCTCTCACAGTCCTGACCTCTTCAACAGTTGCCTCTTTAGCCTCCAAGGCACTGACCAACATAAGAAAAGCCAAACAACCTTTCCTAACCATCTTTTCTGCCTTAAGAGCGGATACTACATTTGATAAGTAGTTCCGTCTCTCGCCCATCACCACAACTTCCTTATCATCCATAGACCTTAGTGACATCCGCTTAGTAGCACAATCCACATTCGCACGATACTTCACTAGCCAATCCATTAAGTTAGCCGGAAACTGCATCCCTTGGACTTCTAAAGGCACTTCCTTAAAGAGTTTATCTACTACTACAGTCTGTCCTAAAGGACTAAGTACAGTCATCTTCCTAGGTACAGTCTCAGAGTTCACATGCAGAGTTCCAGATACCTCACTAGCGATGTAAGAATGAGTTGACCCTATATCTATCAAAGCAATAAAGGGCAACCCATAAATAAGAAACGTACCCGTGATAACATCAGGTGCATCACTATCTTCCTTCCGACGAACCGCATACACCAAACCTGGCTGTCTAGCCTCAGTGCTACCACTGCCTCTGCCTAGAGTCCTGCGACCTCTACCAGAACCATTACCTCTGCCACTCGAACCACAACCCTTCATCGGCTGCTGTTCACCTCTGCCAGCCTGATTAGAACCCTGACCTACTGAACGATTCCTCTCAGTATCCAATGGACAATCCCTAATCATATGATCCTTGGATCCGCACTTAAAACATCCCCCCGTCTTCTTCCAACATTCTCCCGGGTGCATCTTTCCACACAAAGCACAAGTACGATATTGTCCTTCCGAAGTAACTTGTTGAACTCGTGGCCCATCAACTCTAGGTTTCTTTTGGAAATTCTCGGATGACCTTGAAGACCCATAGCTCCTCTTATTCTTATTCTGACCTCGATCTCTGTTCTGTCTCTCGGTCCGCTTGACTTCTTCAGCTATCCGAGCTCTATCCACTAAAACTGCAAAATCTCTCTCTCGATGCGATGCAATCATCACTCGTAGCTCATCTCGCAACCCGTCCTCAAATCTGACACACCGCTCATAATCAGTAGCTACAATCCCTCTGGCATAACGGCTTAATCGCAGAAACTCTGCTTCATATTCAGCTATCGACTTATTTCCTTGTACCAGATTCAGAAACGCCTTTCTCTGAGAGTCAATATAGCTAGCTCCAACATATTTCCCTTCAAACTTAATCTTAAAATACCCCCAATCTACTCGATCCGCAGGAATACTCTCTTTGATAGTGAGCCACCACTGGTACGCTTCGTCACGAAGCAACGAAAACAAATACTTTTCAATTTCTCCTCGCGCATGCAGTCCAAATCGTCCATGATCCTCTCGACTGCCTCTAACCATACTCCGCTACATTCGAAGCTACCCCAGATACTCCCCTAAAAACCTCAGCTCCGTTAGATCCAAGTCTCTCAGCCACTGGCTTTCGCGCTCCATTACCCATACTAGCTCCCGCTACTTGCTCTAGGACTCGCAACATAGCTTGCGATACAGCGTCATCTCCTCCAGTTTGCTCTTGAAATTCCGCTCCAACAGCTGGTGGCGAAGCTTCATTTTCGAACCACGACTGGACCTAATCGGTTCCGAAAGCGACCATTCTCGCTCTACCATGACCACGGCGACCTCGTCCCCTAGAACTCATGTCTATTTAGCGTCTTATCTGATTAAGAATTTTTATGCATTAGTATTTTGTTTCACTGTTTATCCACGAGCAAATTTTATGAAAAGGAGTTTTCAGAAGTAGTTCTTTCGATCAATTCGATCAACCAAAATTTCTAGTTCAAGATCACTATTCTAATTCAGAGAATTACACATTCACATCAATTGAGACACATTCACTCATCCACAACATTCAACACACTTCTATGAGAATTTCTGTCCGTTCCCAACCCAGGGGTAAATTCATTATTTTCCTACAGGGGTATTTTTGCAATAAATCAAAGAATTTTTTTTTAAAACTTTAATAAATTAGGACACTTGGAAATTTCCAAAACTGGAGGGTATTTCTGAAAATTTGTCAAATTAAAGGTACAGTAGAATTTTGGAAACCAGGGGTATTTTGGTAATTTTGCCAATCCGGGTAATTTTGTAAATTTCAAAAGTCAGGGTATTATTTTGAAATACAAAAATTTGAATACTTTTGCAAAGTAAAAGAATTTTGTTGAAATCGAGGTTATACGGTAATTTTAGAAACAAAAGGCATTTTCGTAATTTTGCCACTAGAGGCATTTTGGTAATTTTGGAAGTCGAAAATACTTTGAGAAATATCTTCAAAATAGTTTGTACATATCAAAAGGGTAATTTAGTGATTTAAAACTAGAGTTTTTTATAAAACTGCATGGCTAGTCCCTTTCGGGTTTTAATTATCAAGTTTAGCCCGTGAATAAGTCCTCTTGGTTGGGGTGAACTGTAGCTACGCACCAGGTAGGATTCGAGTAAAGAGGAGGTGAGTCGCTAGGACTGCTTAAATACCAAGCTCTTACCGAATCCACTCCTAGACATGCGCACAATGGTTGCCACACCGTAACTCGGAGACTTACTTCACGGTTTGTTCATTGTTTTTAAGTCTTATGCCTATGTTTGAGTGCACTAGCCCTAGGGTTTAATAGATCCTAGTTCTCTAATCTACGAGCCCAAGTATGCCCACATATCAATCATATAATAATTCACTCAATAATTTGAGGTACTTACCTGGTGGACTTCGGGTCAAGAACTCGGGTGCCATGCTTCCATAAAACCATTTTTAACCAAAAATTTTCAAAATCATTCATTTGAGCCAAATTTTGAAAACGTTGTGGACTTCAAAACCCAAGGCCGAGTGTTTAAAACTGGGCTCTGATACCAAGTTGAAACACCCCAAACCTGGCCCACAAGCCCGACCGGATATGGTATGCTTCTTAAGAAAAAAAAAACTCGTTTTTGTCGTTTTGTAATAAGATGTGATTTTGGGGTAAAAGAATAAATTTAAAGTACGAACTTGTTAAAAACCGTCTTTAATACGATTATCAAAAATATTTAATTGTTTAGTTGGAATTGATCGTAGCAGAATATAAATTAAAACGTAAAAGTAACATAACTAATGGCGGCCTTATTACAAAAACATATCCCAAATTAAATCCCAAAATATATAAGAAAACGTAGTAAGTTTAATAAAAAGTGAAAATCCCAATTTACTGAGTTGAGCAATGGCCACCACGCGATCCTCTTTGACCCGATCCAAAATCATTGTGTATCACCTGAAATGATATCCCACGAATGGGTGAGTCAAAAGACTCAATGTGTAACATTACACCAAAAGTCCAATCGATTATAGCAATAAAGCCCATAATATAGCAAATCATATAATCACATGTACATATAAAATGAAATGTAATCCCGAGCCCAACCTAAATATCCATCCGCTACATACCACCCGTACCCACCAATCACACCGTGGGGATTACTAAATCGACCCTCCATCCGCTATACACCATCGAAGGCAGTTGCTGCAGTCAACATGCACATCGCCCTTATAATCGTGGCATAGCCACCAGATAATTGTGACAGAGTCACCGGATTCATAATATCGTGACCGAAGTCACTGAATTCATAATATCATGACCAAAGTCACCGGATAATGTGGTAAAAACCACCGGAACACTTCTCCTTTCAATATTACCCATATGCCCATGCAATAACATATTATTTCAATATCATGCCATATATCCCCAAAATCATATCGGAATCATACACATTTCATATTTATGCTTATAGCATTATTAACGATGCAGATATCATTCCTTGTACATTACCCCAAAATCATAACCAAATATCGGATATGTCTCATATCAAAAGTTTATACAAAATGCTAAGGAATAACGTACCTGAATTCACTGTACCATTGAATGATACCCGAAGCCATAATCATTTATATTTCTTTATAAACACATTTTCATCAATAATACTATTAATCTACAAGAATTTTAACGTAAGCTACACACCTTGCAAACACGGAAAACGATATAATACTTAAGATTTCCGACCCTTGCCTTCAACGTCGATAGCACCTACATAACACTATATTAGAAATCGATTATCAATACAAGATATGGCCCTTGGCTGAATATCATCATCTCCTTACCTTGGATTATTCGAAACCCGAACGATCTCTCCCTAATCGTGAACTACAAGAAACCCCGAAATACTCCTTCAAAGATTCGGCCAAAGATAAAAGATAGGGATTAGATGCCTAGATTCGGCTAATCAAAAAAAATGAAAAGAAAGAAATGATTGATAGATAATCCTTACCCGAAACACAAAGATTGATTCACCCTTACTAGAACTATAAAGAGATTCGACCTTAACAATTAAAAAGAGAAGAAATGGTGATTTCGGCTTTAACAAAAAGGAAGAGAAAAGATGATAGTTTCAAATATGATGGTTTCGGTTTTTAACAAAAAGAAAAGAAAGAAAAATGGAGAAAAGTATAGGATAGTTTCGGCTATGAGAAAGAAAGAGAAGAGAGAATGAGAATGAAAAAGAAAAAGAAAATAAGAGAAATGCTTTTGGTGTTAGGATAAATTCCGCACTAGAGAGGAAGAAAAGAAATGATAAATGTCTTCAAAAGTGACAATATTTTGGTACCAAAAGAGAGTAAAACTTGAGAGGAAAAGAAGAAATAAAAAGTACCAATTTGGTCAAAATGTAATGGCCAAAACAAAGCAAAGTTTTTACCAAATGCCAATTGACAATTTTGGCTAAGAAGAAAATATTTGGACAAAGGAAAAAGATGCACAAATTGACAACTTTTGGTCAACTAACACCTCCCTACTCCCATATCACATTCGGTCAACACATTAGCCAACACAATCCCCCTTTTTTCTCCTCAATTCTTTCCTATCAATCCCTTAATCTCCATCACTATTAAACCAACCCCCTTAGCCCCTTATGCCGTCTAGGTTCATGATCAAATGACCATGGAAAAGCTTCCAAAACAACACCCACTCTTCAAGCCTTTTGTCCCCTAAACCTTCCTTAACAATTTGATTTCTTACCAAAACTACTAACTTGCCTTTTCCCTTTGGTCTACTATCCAAAAATGAAAGAAGAGTCCATCCATTCAAGATAAGGTTTGACCGACACTATAGGAAAGAGAACAAAATTAAAATTCCTCCCAATTGCTAGCTAAAGGATTCGAACCTCTCACCTCATGCATTCACCCATGCGCCTTCACCACTTTACCAATAGCTCAACTTATGATCAAAACCTCAAATTAATTCTCTTAAGGCCAAACTTGCTTAGTTCTCCTTCTAAGATAAAAAAAAATCTAATATTTTCTAAGGCAGTCCTTTACATTCTAAAATTTCCAAAGTCCCTAAAACTCATACAAAGAGCACATAACAACAATGTACACATCCAAGCGAAAATTTTCATAACCCCTAAATCCTGGATATTACAAGAGGTGTAGGTGGTACAGAGGTGAGACAGCCTGGGTTGGTCTATGCAGCGAGGCGTCGAGAGGAGGGCGACGCACCGGACGTCATAACCGGTACGTTCTTAAATTTTGGAGTACCTTATAATGCTTTAATTGATGTGGGTTCGACGCACTCATATGTTGCTAGTAGCATAGTGGAAACCTTGAACTTAGACTCTAAGATCACTTCTAGGAAGATGACTGTGATAAGTCCTCTAGGTCACTCTGTAGAAGTAAGTAAACTATATAGAGATGTACCCCTAGAACTCCAAGGGGTCGTATTTTTGGCTGATTTGATGGAACTTCTGTTTGGGGAGTTCGATCTGATTCTCGGGATGGATTGGCTAGTTAAGTATCAAGCTAGCTTGGATTGTGCAGCAAAGCGAATGGTGTTGAAGACCATGGAAGGTGACGAGGTGGTGATGATAGTTAATAGAAGGGATTACCTATCCAATGTGGTTTCTGCACTAAAGGCTGAGAAAATGGTTAGGAAGGGTTGTCAATCATTCTTAGTGTATGTTTGTGCTTTGGAAGCTAAGGATGCAGCGGTGAAGAATGTCCGAACTGTAGGGGAATTTGCTGATGTTTTTCCAGAGAAACTCCCAGGTATACCCCCTGATCGCGAGGTCGAGTTTGGTATAGACTTGTTACCCAGAACCGCGCCGGTATCTATTGCTCCATATAGGATGGCGCCGAAAGAATTAGTGGAGTTAAAGGCTCAAATTCAGGAGTTTTTAGATAGAGGTTTCATCAGACCGAGTGTATCACCTTGGGGAGCTCCAGTGCTTTTTGTTAAGAAGAAGGATGGTACGATGCGGATGTGCATAGACTACCGCCAGTTGAACAAGTTGACAATCAAGAACAAGTATCCGTTACCTAGGATTGACGACTTGTTTGATCAACTCAAGGGTGCATCAGTTTTCTTTAAGATCGACCTCAGGTCTGGGTACCATCAGCTCAAAGTGAAGGAGGCTGATATTCATAAGACAGCATTCCATACTCGGTACAGGCACTACGAGTTTTTGGTAATGCCTTTTGGCTTGACCAAAGCACCGGCAGCATTCATGGATATGATGAATTGGGTGTTTCAGCCGTATCTAGACCAATTTGTTGTAGTGTTTATAGACAATATTTTGGTGTACTTAAAATCGGAAGAGGAACATGACGCGAACCTTCGAGTGGTTCTGCAAGTTCTGAGGGAAAAGCAGTTGTACGCCAAGTTTAGTAAGTGTAAGTTCTGGCTTAGGGAGGTAACTTTCTTGGGCCATGTGGTATCAGCTGAGGGGATTAGGGTGGATCCTCGTAAGATTGAGGCAGTATTGGATTGGAAACCACCCAAGTCGGTTGCGGAGATTCGACGTTTTCTGGATTTGGCAGGATACTACAAAAGGTTCGTAGAGGGTTTCTCTTTAATCGCAGCGCCTTTGACTAAGTTATTGAGGAAAGGGGTTTCGTTTGTATGGACTGAGAAACAGCAAGAGAGTTTCGACAAGTTGAAGAAGATTCTAACAGAAGCTCCAGTCTTGATTCAGCCTGAGGCAGGAAAGGAATTCACTGTTTATTGTGATGCATCACATACTGGCTTAGGGTGTGTGCTAATGCAAGATGGAAAAGTGGTAGCGTATGCATCTTGGCAGTTGAGGCCTCATGAGGGTAACTATCCGACACACGACTTGGAATTGGCTGCAGTGGTTTTTGCCTTGAAGATTTGAAGGCATTATTTATATGGAGAAAGGTCAATAGTTTATACAGATCACAAGAGTCTAAAGTATCTTTTAACTCAGAAGGATTTAAATTTGAGGTAGCGAAGGTGGATTGAATTGTTGAAAGATTACGACTGTTCGATTGAGTATCATCCGGGTAAGGCTAACATAGTAGCTGATGCATTGAGTCGTAAGGTGGTAGCGGATTTGCGAGCGATGTTTGCTCACCTTAGTCTTTATGATGATGGGAGTCTTTTGGCGGAATTGCAAGTAAAGCCAAGTTGGATTGATCAAGTTAAGGAGAAACAGCGGACAGATGAGGTTTTGAGTACTCGGAGGGTACAAGTGCAGAATGGTGAATCTGAGGGTTACAGCTTGGGAAGTGATGGAGTACTGTGCTTCCAGGGGAAAGTATGCATGCCTAAGGATGTAGAGTTAAGACAGCAGATTCTTCAGGAAGCTCATAGCAGCCCATACGCTATGCATCCTGGAGGCAGTAAGATGTATCGTGATTTAAGAGAATGGTTTTGGTGGCCAGGACTTAAGCGGGAAGTAACTGAGTTTGTGGGCAAGTGTTTGACATGCCAGCAAGTTAAAGCTGAGCATCAGTTGCCATCAGGGCTCTTGCAGCTGGTAAAGATTCCGCAGTAGAAGTGGGAAAGGATTACAATAGATTTCGTCAGTGGACTTCCCCTTACGCCTAGCAAGAAGAACTCAGTCTGGGTAATAGTGGATCGTTTGACTAAGTCGGCTCACTTCATACCGATGAGGGTTGATTATTCGCTTCAGAAATTAGCCAAGTTGTATGTGGCGGAGATAGTGTGGTTGCATGGGGTGTCAGTGTCCATTATCTCAGATAGGGATCCCAGGTTCATGTTGAGGTTCTAGAAAGCCTTGCATCAGGCTCTGGGTACGAGATTAGATTTTAGCACGGCTTTTCATCCGCAGTCTGATGGACAGTCTGAGAGGGTGATCCAAATTCTGGAAGATATGTTAAGGGGCTGTGTTTTGGATTTCAGTGGTAGTTGGGAGGAGTACCTACCTTTGGCGGAGTTCGCTTATAACAACAGTTATCAAGCGAGTATTCAGATGGCACCATATGAGGCGCTACATAGTCGTAAATGTCATACTCCGACGTGTTGGATAGAACTGAGTGAACGTCAGATGTTGGGGCCAGAGTTAGTGGCAGCAACAGAAGATAAGGTTAAGGTGATTCGGGCTCGTCTTAAGGAAGTGTTGGACAGGCAGAAGTCTTACGCTGATCTTAAGCGGAGGGATATTGAGTATACAGTAGGTGATAAGGTTTTTCTGAAGGTATCGCCTTGGAAAAAGGTGTTAAGATTTGGACGGAAGGGCAAGCTAAGCCCTAGGTTCATCGGGCCATATACAGTGTTGAAGCGAGTGGGACCGGTAGCTTATCAGCTCGAGTTACCAACGGAGCTAAGCCAGATTCACGATGTCTTTCATGTTTCAATGCTTAGGCGATATCGATCGGACCCGTCGCATGTTGTACCAGTTGAGGAGTTAGAGGTGAGTCCTGATTTGTCTTTCGAGGAAGAACCTGTATAGATTTTAGACCGGGACGTCAAAGTTCTGCGTATGAAATCGGTACCCCTGGTGAAGGTGTTATGGCGGAACCATGGCACGGAGGAAGCCACATGGGAGCCAGAGGATGTGATGTGATAGCAATACCCTCAACTCTTTTGACCAGGTAATTTCGAGGCCGAAATTATTTTTAAGGGGGGGTAGAACTGTAACATCCTTAAATCGGGGTTCTGTATTTTGCTTGTGTTGTATTGCTGAATTGTCCTTAATGTTCATTTGTCATGTTCTGGGGGTCTAGTTATAACCTTGGGTTAGGCCTCAGTAGGGGCTGAAAATTTTGTTTTGGGTACTTAAGAAGAGAGAGCTAGATGAAGTAGGGGATAAAAGAATTAATTGGGAGTTTGTGACACAAGGAATCAAGTGGAAAAGGTGGCAAGGAGGCGCCGCTTAGGCACCAAAGAGATGACGCCATTTGCAGGGTGGGAGTGCCTGTGTTCGAGCTGCAGGAATGGCACTCCCTGCTATTTCTTTTTGACGCCACAAGCTGAGGAAGAGTGCTCAGGTGGGACTCTTTTGAAATGGATGGAGGGGAGTAAAATTTGGAGTTGACTCATTCAAATTTATTTGAATGAGTGGATGGGAGAGTTTTGGGGAGTTTGGCCGATTTTGAACTCTAGGGGGGAGGAGGTGTGGACGGTTTGGGGAACCTTGAGGGGGGGTGGCCGAATGTCTATGGTAGGTGAGGGGAGTGTTTCGGCTAGTTTGAGGGTCCTCCTTCTTTTGCGATTTCTGCTAACAACCGAACCTCAGATGTTCAATTCTCTCTTTTTCATTTTCGGCAATTGGGCATTTGGCTAAGCTAAATTTTGCTAATCGTTTGTGAAACCGAAACTCACATGGTTATTTTCCTCTTCTCCTCTTTTCGGTTCATTCTTGGTTAGCCTCTCATAGCCGAAACCATCTTTGTCCACCTTCTCTTCTTCTTCTTTTTGTTTAAACCAAAACCAAGAACCCCACCCCTCCCAGTCGACATCTTTTCCTTTTTCTCTCAAACCCTTTGTACTAAAATCCCTTTTCATTCACCCTTGCCGAAACTTTCTTCCTCCATTGCTATTTTCTTCTTCATCTTGTTAGTTCTCAAAAGTCGAAAGCACCATACCTATCTCCCTTTCCATTATTGTTTCACCTTTTCTTGAGCACTTCAATAGCCGAATCTCCTCAGGACACCATCGAATCTTCTTCCCTTTCCTATTTGAAAACCATCACCCTCTCCCTCTCTTGCGATTTCTCCTTTTCTCCTCTGTATGGGGCATAGCCGAAACTCTGGTAAGTGAATTCCCTATTCGTTTTCTCTTCATGATCAAGGTAGGTAATGACCGAAACCCCACTTCTCCTCAATCTCTTATTCCATTATGGATTGGTATTGAATTTTATTCTGGTTCTATGTAGTAGTCGAAACCTATAAGTGCCAATAGAGGGGTGCCGATCTGTGGTGTTTAGAGGCCAAAGCAGTCATCAAGGTAAGGGGCGACTAACTCTTTTGATTGTGGATTCATGCTATGGCCGAATGGCCTTTGGGTTCGTAAATGATGTGTGAAACCGATTGCAGGGAGGGCTATAGCCGAATTAAGTGAGTCTTCGGGATTTGGTTAATAATCAAATCGGCTTAAGGTGAGTGCTACATGTGGGGCAACATTCTTTCGGAATTTCTAGTTAAGCCGAATAGGGCTTTTGATTACTAACTAAGCATTGGCCGATTGTAGGAGCAGTGAGGGCATACGTTTCGGGATCTCGTAGTATCGCGTAGCTTTGGGATTTCTCATTAAATCTACGTATAGTCAGGTGTGTAAACTCTTACACACTTTATTAGTTTAACGATGGTTATTGTGTTACTGTATAACCTTAGTGTTAGCGACTTTGCCTTGTAGCATAAGCTTGGATTCCGGGTACGTCCCCTAATAAGTGATTTATGATATATTTATGTCATCAGGATCTGTTAATGCTATGGTATATATATTGCATGACCATTCGATATTATGATACGCATGATGATGACGGGATTGATGAGAGGAGGGGGATGATATATTTGGACTGTCACCAGTGGTTTTGACCACAAGATGGGTTGGCCCCATCAGTTGATTTGTGACTACGGTCACCAGTGGTTTTGACCACACTATTGATATATTGTGACTAGTCCCAGTGGTTTTGACCACCAGTGGTTTTGACCACACTTGTGATATTTGTGACTACGGTCACCAGTGGTTTTGACCACAAATGGATTCTTGTGACTCGTCCCAGTCGTTTGGTACCACAGTGGGTTGGCCCACATGATATATTACGGGATTGTCATCAGTGGTTTTGACCACACGATGGGTTAGCCCCATCACATGATATTTGTGACTTCGGTCACCAGTGGTTTTGACCACACTGAGTAGTTCAAGAGATTGGATGGCTAGGTTATGGGTGTATAATTTGCATATTGTACTGATGATCTGTGTAAGTGTTTGAATGCTCGGGTTGGGGATTTACACACTGAGTCTTGGTGACTCGAGGATATGGGGCCGAGGAGGACTCGAGGTGGCCATGCATCTTAATTTGGTTTTGACTTTAAACGGCTATTTCGATTCTATTAAATTTCTTTAAATTTTGATTTGGGTTTGTAATAATGCCGTTAAGTATTATTTTTGGTTTTTATTATTTGCTTTTATTTGATTATATTATTCATCTATCGGATTTATGGGCTTGATAAATTAACCAGTTAAAAGTAATGTTTTCAAAAATATAACTCATTCGGGTTTTAAAATGTTACCATCGGGTAACAAAGTTCACAAAATAATAAAGTAACTTGGGTGTTTTTATAACTTAAATTTTTAAACAACCTCAAAAGCAAATGGTCTCTAACCTGGTTATACTTGTCACACTCTGTTTTAGTGAGTATTAAATGTTTTCTAAAAGGTTTAAGTATCAAATGTTTTTATTTTTACAAATGACTTTCAAACGTACGATTCCTTCCAAAGTTTGACAACTATAAAATCTATTTTCGACACCATCCATTACTAGGTTGTCCAAACATTAATCTGATAAAAGAGTTTCTCGTAAAAAATTTAACCGGCAACTTGTGTTTTAAAAATATTTTCACTCCGTAACATACCAGATTCGGTCGTGGTGTGCTGACCGGGTTTGGGTGTCACAAATTAAGCATTTGTATTTCAATTATATCAACTACTCAATTATATACATACATCACAATTCAATACAAGTATTCAAAGTTCGATTCTAATTATACGAACTTACCTCGTATCGCTCAGATAACAACAAACGTCAATTCGTAAATCTTTCCTTTTCCCCGATCTAAACTTGATATTGGCTTATCTTGATCTATATATTATCAAATTCAGTACATTCAGTATTTAATCAATTCAATTTAGCCCTTAATATATAATTTTGGAAAATTTACACATTTGCCCCTATACTTTTCACATTTTTATAATTTAGTCCTTATCACATAAAATTGCAAATTCATACAATTTAGTACCAACCTATGCCTAGCCAAATTTCATAGGGACTCCTAGCAGCCCATATATTTCATTATTTCACACTTTTAACCACCACAATTTTTAATTTCACAATTTAATCCCTTTTTGACATTTTTGTCAAAAATCACTTTACAAAACTAGTTAATCTATCAATAAACCTTCATAATCTATCATCAATCATCAAATTACTCAAGCATTCAACAATGGCAACATGATAAATCTTTAACAGTTTCAAAATTGAAGGTACGAGCTAGCTAGAATATTAAGCAACGATCTCAAAAAAGTAGAAATCATCAAAAACTGAACAAAAATAGACTTACATTCTCAAAGTACTATGGCCGAACCTTCAAACACAAAAATGGTGTCTTTTTCTTCTTCAAAATCGGTTAGACGAAGAAGATAGCATTAAAATTATGTTTTTGTTTTATTTTTATACTTAAAATAACCAAATTACCATATTAACCTTTAATATAAACCATTAAAATTCATTTATGCATGTCCATATTTGTCCACTCACAATTAAAATGGTATAATTACAATATAAGGACCTTAACTTTAGTGTTCTATAGCTATTTGATATTTTTAGCTAATAGAACACAAGTTTTACGCTTTACGCGATTTAGTCCTTTTTACCGAATTAACCATTCAAACAGTAAAATTTCTTTACGAAACTTCCACACAATAATTCTATCATGCTGTAAACTTTAATAAAATAATAAAATAAATATTTTAACTTCGGATTTATGGTCTCGAAACCCCTATTCTGATTTGACCTAAAAACGGGCTGTTACATTTCACTTGTTGACAAACTAAACATCTCGATACAAACTCTGAAATGTCTCGCTCTGACCACTAATATAATTATTTCAAATCGTTGTACATTTTAGTGCTTCCCGGATGTACGGATAAACAACCACTATGTGCTTCGTTTAAAATCTTCTAAATAAGTTTAGGATTTCTCGGTACGCAAATTCTACCTCGGAACATCAAACAATCATCAGATCCAATTTGAAATTCTGAATCAGAAGTCATCTCACACTAAACTCTTTTGGATTTCAAATCGCTATCACTTTTCTGTGCTTCACAGATTTGCTGAAGAAATAACGGTCTCGCTTTCAACTCAGCTACAATCGAACCGTCATCAGAGAAAGCTAATTGTGTATTCATCGCACTCAAAACAAATAATGACTTTCTACTTAGAGCATCAGCAACCATGTTAGTTTTACCGGGATGATAATCAATTACTAGCTCATAATCTTTCAGTAATTCAAGCCATCTTCTTTGTCGCAAATTCAAGTCTTTCTACGTTATTAAATATTTTAAACTCTTGTGATCTATATAAATCTGGCATTTCTCACGAAACAAGTGATGTCACCAAATCTTTAATGCAAATACAATCGCGACCAATTTTAAATCGTGCGTCGGGTAATTCTTTTCATGCAGCTTCAACTGTCTAAAAGCATAAGCTATTACTTTGCCTTCCTGCATCAATACACAACCCAAACCGTTCAACGACGCATCACTGAAAATTACAAATTCTTTACCCGACTCAGGCTGTACTAACACTGGTGTTTCTGTCAATAACACTTTCAACTGTTCGAAACTTTGTTGACACTTCTCAATCCATTCGAACTTTACATCTTTCTGAAGTAATCAAGTCATCGGTGTTGTAATCATAGAAAATCCTTTCACAAAACGTCGATAATAACCAGCTAGTCCTAGAAAACTTTGGACTAAAGATACATTTCTCAGAGGTTTCCAATCAACAACTGCAAAAATCTTGCTTGAGTCAACTCTAATACCTTCATCTAAAACAATATGCCCCCAAAATCCTACCTCTCGGAGCCAAAACTTACATTTGCTGAACTTTTCAAACAATTGCTTGTCTCTCAAAGTTTGTAAAACTATCCTAAAATGCTCGGTATACTCAAACTCATCTCGAGAGTAGATAAAAATGTTGCCAATAAATACAACAACAAATTTGTCTAATACGGTCTAAAAATCCGATTCATCAAACCCATAAAAATGGCAGGAGCATTAGTCAAACCAAAAGGCATAACAAGGAATTCATTGTGTCCGTACCTCGTTCTGAACACAGTTTTCAGCACATCTGAGTCTTTAACTTGCAACTGATAATAACCAGATCTCAAATCAATCTTTGAAAACACTATTGCACCTTTCAACTTATCAAACAAATCTTCTATTCTCGGCAGAGGATATTTATTCTTGATTGTCACCTTGTTGAGCTGTCGATAATCTATACACATTCTCATGGAACCATTATTTTTCTTTACAAACAACACTGGTGCACCCCAGGGTGAGAACCTCAGTCTTGAGAGTCCTCTATCAGTTAATTCTTGCAACTATGCTTTCAACTCTTTTAACTCTATCGGAGCCATTCTATACGGAGCTATCAATATTGGTGAAGTTATTGGTACTAAATCAACAGCAAATTCAACCTTTCTGATTGGTGGCAAACCCGGTTCTACAAACACATCTGGATACTCTCAAACAACTGGTACTGATTCAATCTTTGATTTTATCACTTTTGTATCAAGTACATATGCAAGATATGTGTCGCATCCCTTTTTCACATATTTCTGAGCTAACATCGGCAAGATTACAGCTAGTAAACCCTTCAAATCATTTGATTTGATACGGAGAGTTTCATTATTCTAACATTTCAACTCAATTGTCTTTCGTCTAATATTTACTACTACATCATGCAACGTCAACCAGTCCATACCCAAAATAACATCAAACTCATCAAACAAAAACAACATCAAATCAGCCATAAAACAGTAACCCCGAGTTATTAACAGATAATTCTTACAAACTTTGTCAACCAAGACATATTTGCCTAAGGGGTTCGACACTTTTATAACAAACTCAGGAAAATCAACAAGTAAATTCTTACTAGACACTAAGTTCACACATATATATGAATGGGTTGATCCAGGATATATCAATGCAACTACGTCAGTGCCATAAAGAAAGAATGTACCGGTAATAACATCTGGAGATGACGCTTCTTCGCGAGTGCGAATAGCATAAGTTCTGGCAGATGCTCTAGTCTCGGATCTCACAGCAGTATCTCGTGTCCCACCTCTACCACCACTCATATTTCCAACATTACGGGGTGGTCTTCCTCTCATAGTCGTGTTGCTTGATCTTACATTTTGAGATTTATTTTTCTCATTTAACTCAGGACAATCTCAAATGAAATGGTCGTGCGAGCCATATCTAAAACAGGCTTTTTCGTTCATTCTACACTCTCCGAAATGTCATTTTCCACATCGTCCACATTCAGGTTTATTCGTTCTAGCATTACCCACACTTGCCATTAATGTAGCTGGAGTTTTTCAACTCATAAATTACTTCCCACGATCTCTATTAGCGTACTCAACTGATGTATTTGATCAACTATACGAATCTCGAGATTTCTTTGATGAAGACTGATAAGGTTTATTCATCAACCTCTTTCTCGAATCTCTAGTTTCAGAATCAGCCTTTTTCTTTTCTTTGCCCAATTCTTCAACTTTACAAGCCCGATCAACTAATACAACGAATTCTTTCAAATCTGAAATCTCGACCAAGAGTTTAATGTCTTCGTTTAGCCCTCAACAAACTGCTTACACATAATCTCTTTAGTAGACACATACTCCCGAGCGTACTTGCTCAACCGTACAAATTCTATTTCCTATTTGGTTAAGGTCATACGGCTTTATTTTAGTTTTAAAAACTCTTTATGCTTTTGATCCAGAAATCGTTGACTGATGTATTTCTTTCGAAACTCGGTCTGAAAGAATTCTTATGTGACTCTCTCCCTCGGCACCACCGATACTAACGTATTCCACCACTGATATGCAGTGTGTCTCAAAAGGGATATAGCATACTTTAAACATTCAGTCGGTGTACAAGAAAGTTCATCAAACACTCGGTTCATATTCTCAAGCCAAAACTCGGTTCTTTCAGGATCATCATCAACATTAGCCCTGAACTTTTCAGCCCCATGTTTACAAATTTTATTAACTGGTGACTTGTTCAATCATATTAGATCAATAACTTGGGGAACTACGAGGATTGGTTGAGGATTTAGCGGGGGTGGAGGTTATTGAACAGTCGGGTTCGTACGAATGTATTGAGTGAACCACTTGTTCATCATTTGAAAGAAGGCCTTTTTAGCCTCACCTCCGTAACTACTCGACACTGTTCTAGATTTAGAAGGGACTGTCCCTTGAGTGGGAGCTGGCGCATTACTCTCAACATCATCTACTACAGCTCGTTCAAGATCCATTACTTTACGAAAACATAGTTTATAATGTCAAGATTCATCACGCTATCACAGGTTATATATGGCATGTATAGCTAAACTCTCACACACGCTATGTTAGTCCTAGAATCAACTAAACCGTAGCTCTGATACCAATAAATGTAACACCCCTCACCCATATTAAACGCCGGAATAGGGTAACGTAGCATTACCGGACTTACAAAACAATTAAACTACCATTTAGCATACAATTTCTCAAATCAACCATTCATCATTCAATCCCAATCAATGTGTCCCTATTAAGAGCCTACGAGGCCCTAAACATGCTTTGAGAGTGGTTCGAGACTAAACCAATAACTTATGAAACTTTCACAAAACTTTGAAAATTTTCTCAAAACAGGGAACACACTCCCGTGTGGCCAGGCCATGTGTCCCATATGGCCACCAGACACGTCCGTGTTACAGGTCGTGTGAACATTCAAAATGGGAGCACATGGTCGTGCCCCAGCCCGTGTCCTACCTCGTGTCCAAAAAAGTAAGGTTACTGACTTGAGTCACACGGCTGACCACACGCCCGTGTGCCAGGCTGTGTGCTAGGCCGTGCCAAAACTGTAGGGTATACTGGCTTATGCAACACGGGCAAGTCACACACCTGTGTGCTAGGCAGTGTGCCAATTAGGGGTATATTGACTTGTGCTACACAGTAGATCACACGCCCGTGTGTGAGACCGTGTGGAGCATACTAACTTCATCAGGGGACACACGGCTGCGTAACATAACGTGTGTCACACACGGCTAAGACACACGCCTGTGTCTTTGCCCGTATGGATAAAAATAGGCTATTTACCAAGCCAATTTGCCACCCATCTTTGCATTTACCTTCATAACCCAAATGGTACCATTTCAAGACACAAATATGCAGCCAAAAAACATCAACCAATACACAAATCATCTTATATCTATTTCAACCATTTCAATACTCAATTCAATGCCATTTACCAATTCAAATACCTATCAACTCAACTTGTTTTACTAGACACAATTCACACACACACACATACACACACACACACACACACACACACACACACACACACACACACACACACACACACACACATACACACACACACACACACACATATATATATATATATATCATTTACCATAATTCATCTAATTCTTCATCCAAAACCAATCCACAGCAACATATTTCAACCAAATAATTACCTCATACAATAATAAATATTTGAGTATTATGATTCAACATCAATCATATCAAAATGACACAAGCCTATACATGCCATATACCATTTATACACAATTCAAAAGTACCAAAATAGATGTCCGATAGTGCGATGAAGTCTCTGACGATCCACGGATCTGAGCTAGCTTGAAAATACTATAAAACATAGAAAAATAAACAAAGTAAGCTGTAAAGCTTAGTGAGTTCATATGTAAACATGAAATAATCTCAACATTCATTAGCATCTCAAAATGGATAACATAATTAGCATTTAAAGCATTAATCAATGAGTTAACATAAAGTTTAACCACACCTTAACTCATAAGTCCTCAATTTCTTCTAACTCATTACTTGAACAGTTTTTCGTACATACCTGTATCGATACTTATCTATTTCTCAACAATTCTCTTATCAAACAACTCCAGCTTATAAATGCTTACGATACAAATACATTGATTTTTCGGTGCCATAGTCCAACTATGGTCTTACACATACATTGCCATGGCTCTGCCGTAGTCTTACATTCACATGCCATAACCCGGTTATGGTCTTATTATCCGATTTGCCTTAGCCCAGCTATGGTCTTATTTGACATTTCGCCTTACTTAAATCGTACATTTAATTTAAGATATTCACATTTAACAATTAGGATAAATACTATCTCAATTTCATCCATCAAACAAATAGATACACATTTAAGTTCAATTATACAAACTTACCTCGTGTACGAAAATAACGGAACGGACCGGCTATTCAATTACTTTGCTTTTTCCCCGATCTAAGTCCAAATTCCTCTTTTCTTAATAATTAGATTATGAAGTGGCCGAATATCACAAACCCTAAAATGGCTTTCTTCCCCTCTCAATTTCGGCAATAAAAAGATGAATGGCTTGAAATTTTGTTTTGTTTTAATTAAATTAACCTTTATTAATCAAATACAAAAATTAACCTTTAAAATAATTCAAAACTTCATTTATGCCATTCCATTATAATCCACTATCATAATAATGGTCTAATTTCTATTTAAGGACCTTAATTTTAATATTCTATAGCTATTAGACACTTTTAGCTAATAGAACACTACTTTTGTACTTTACGCAATTTACTCCTTTTTATCAAATTAAGCATTCAAACAATAAAATTTATTAACGAAATTTTCACACATTCATACCATCATACTGTAAACATTGAAATAATAATAAAAAAATATTTTGACTTCAAATTTGTGGTCTCGAAACCACTATTTTGATTTGACTAAAAATGAATTTGTGGTCCCAAAACCATTGTTCTGATTTGACTAAAAACAGCTGTTACAGAAACCGATCAAGCTTCTGATAATCTATAGAGTAAAAGAAAGTAATTACGTAAGCAATGAATGCTTAGTAAACTCGTATAAACTTTTAACATAACATTTCATTTCAATAATGTACTTTATAGGGTAAATATAAACATATACCAATGCCACAAGATTTATCATCCATCAACTCACATATGAGTAGATCCATCAACATCACATATGTTTTTCATTCCTAACATAATAGGATTTATAAGACATGATACACAATCATTAACCTTTTTATAAGATTATGAACCACTCCATTTACTTACCATTCCATTTATTTACTTTCCATTTTATTTACTTAGCATAAACTTAAATAACATTATCAATTTATGAATTAGTGTGTTTATTCATGACATAGGTAAATTCATCCATAGAATAAGTAAGTTTCTCACATATAAGTAAATCCTTTAACCCATCAATCCTTTTATATCATTATATTGCATCTCAACTATGAACTTATCGTTTCATTACCTTTTCTTACCCGTATAATTTGTATAATACAAGACATAAGCATAAACAGCAACCAATTACACAAGCTTAACACAAGCCTAAGTATCATCATCAATACATAAATTAGTGCATTTATACATAACTCTTTTGGGACCAACCATGTGATAAGTAATTTCATAAGAAAATATATCTTTTGATTCATATAACCTTTTTCATACACATAAGTATATTTCCATTTGGACACTTACCATTTCGATGTATATAATTAAGATTAAGCATGATATAATCCAACCATAAGCTTGGTACAAACCTAAGCACCATCCACAACAGATGTTAGTACATTAACACATAATTCACTTGAACTAACATGAGGTAAGCTAGACCTGTAACACCCCAAACCCGGCCTAGACGTTATGACCGGATCTGGCAGGTCACATAGAAGGGTTACTTTAAAAACTATGTTTTTGTTAAAAGTTCGCATTCTTTTTGAAAACCTCGGGCTTTGTTGTTCGTGAAATTCGAATGTGCTTTTTAAGGTTCCAGAAAAAAAAACGTTAGTGTTATTATTTTGTAAACTGCTTTGGTTGTGAAAATCGATTTTTGGAACATTTGCAGAAACATGATATTTTGGCAAACAGTTATTAATATTTTTGGAAAACCCCCATTTAAAACATATAATAATAATCAATAACAGAAATGAAAGTTTAAAAGAAAATTTAGTCCAATGGTCTTATTACAAAACAATAACCCAAATCAAATAATCTTAGAAATAAGATAAAAACCAAATTTACTGAATTTCGTGAGGAACGACTCCGATGGATGGCCAAGCCCGAGTGCTCCGCAGCCCCCAAATCCGCTATCACTAGGGATTACCTGCAATGTTATGGGGAAAAGGGGTGAGTTAAAAGAACTCAGTGTGTAATCCCGATTCCAGTAACAGTCATGGTCTCAGTCTGGGCCTAAGCCCCATACAGTATCAATTTGGGCCCACGGCTCCAAAATGGTAATGCAAACAGAAAATGCAGCCCAACATAATAGTCCATCCGCTACACTCCACCCGTACCAGCCCTACACTTCATGTGGGGACCAAGTCAACCCACCCAACCCCACACTCCAAGAATGCAGTCAAGCTACCAGTAAAATGCAGCAAAGCTGCCAGTATCAGTAAATGTGGCTGAGCCACTGAAATCAGTATGTTGTGGCATAGCCACCAATACAGCACTTCCTCCATCATTATAACCCATCCCAATGCATCATGTCATGGCATAATAATTTAGTGAATGCAAGATGTATCATCATGGAAATTAATCAAGTTGTACACAATCATACCAAATCTGCCCTTAAGGGTATAACAGTAATTTTACCCAATGAGGGTATCTCAATAGTTTACCCACTAAGGGTATTTCAGTAATTTACCTACCGAGGGTATTTCAATAATTTACCCACTAAGGGTATTTCAGTAATTTTACCAATTTATAGCTTTCCAACAGCCTACTTTCGCCTCGAGCGGCACAGGACCCTTATTGGGTCTCTACGGAGCTAATGGGCCTAAAATCCAATTCAGGCCCAAACGGGCCCACACGTTCGTGTGGCCCATTTCGCATGGTTTCAGTCTTAGATTTCTAGATTTTGCAATCGTACTTACCCTTTGACGATTTTCCACCAACTTCGCCCATGTAGGCCGGATAGCCCATTGGGCTCGTTAAGCCCGTTTCGATTCGGTTAGACCCGTTACAGCCCTAATGTCACAAGAGTGCTTGTGACACACTCAACGACTTACCGCCACTGTTCGTATCTCGATTTACCACTACGAGCGCTCGCACGCTCGGGTGGCATAGATACCGGTTTTTTGACTTTTCGACTTTTGGCCGATTCGCAAGTTATCACATGCAGTCATTCAGAAGGATGTGAGATTACACACCTGTTACGAGCGTTGCTTGAATCCCCGAAATTTGTACCTACGATCTGATAAATTCCAAATGGTTATTATACACTCTGATATAACATATCTAAGTTGAACCTGAATAGCCACTAGCCTCACTTACCACAAAATAATCTCCTCCAATAGTGTGACAATATTCGATTTTGTCTCTCTCTTGGCTAGAGCAACTGATCACCTACACTGGTTGATGTTCAAGGGGGTGTTAGCAACTATCACATTCGGCACTAGGGAGAGATTTAACAAAGATAAGTGTTACCTATCCTTAGATTCGGCAACAGCAGACCCCTTTGAACAAGAGGAGTTTAATTACACACGGAAGAAGAAGAAAGAGTTAGAAGTATACAAGAAATAAAAGAACATGATTTGGCTTACCCCCAAAATGCTAGCTTTGTATCGTGAAGAGAGGAGTATCACAACACGAGGATTAGATGAGAAGAGATTCGGTAGTTGATTCTGGATAAAATCGGCCTTTAATCAGAGAGAACCCGCATGAAAAGATGATTTGGCCACCACAACTAGCAACAATGAATAATAGATGAAACTACTCGGCACCTAACAACAACACCCAAAGGTCGTATTTGGCTATAGAAAGGAGGAGTAGAAAAAAAGTCCAAACAAAATAGAGAGAATGCTCAAGAGAAATTCGGCAAGGTGAAAGAAAAGATGGAAAAGAGTTGAGAAGAAAGGAAGAAAAGGACCACCAAAGAATTCGGCAGAGACTCACCAAAGAATGAAAAAGACCCAAAATGCCAAAAGAAGAGAATACTCCAAAAAGCACAAATGCAAAGTAACAAAAAAATGCTTAAGAAATTCGGCACACTCACAAAAGGTTTCGGTTTCCTTTCTTGCTACCTACCAAATGCCGAATTTGCTTCACTATACTCATCTCTAGCCGAAATTCCACCCCCATCCTCATTCGGCCAACCACTTCCACACTCTCAAATCCCCTTGATTCTCTCCTCGATTTACTCCCCAACTTCCTTTCCATCACCCATTCAAACAACTTGACCAAGTCTTTCCTCTCTCCTGCAGAGTTTGATCTCCACTCAGCTTCCTCTTTTCTTGAGCACAATAATAAAACTCCACAACTGTTGTTTGTGAGATTCGAACCTCCCTTCCCTTGCTTCCATGCTAACGCCACCACCACTCCACCATGTGGCCATTTGTGTTAGCAAAACACCTACATATTCCCTTAAGCCTTACTTCCCAGAGTCCTCTCCCCTGAAGTGCCCAAAACCCAAAATTTTCCCAGGGCTTGGACTCGAACCCGAGCCTCCCCAGGACCCCTAAACATTCTTAAACAACACACAGAACCAACATAACATGCATTTACACAAATAATACAGACCCCTAAATTTCAGGATGTTACAAGATGTACATGAATATACTACTTTTGAATTCATCCTTTTCATGAACACAGATATACTTTCATTGAACATTGTCATTTCAATCCTTTCCTTTATCCTTTACATCGTTGATCACTCGAGCTGTGAAATGGGTCTACTCACACAAGCTGACGGTTGGAATGTAAGCTATGTGATGCTGCTCACACAAGCTGTTGAGTATTTGCAACAAATGTAGGACCTCAGTCATCGATAAGACATTCAAGACCAGCACCCAAAACATGGTAACCCTAATGACATGTCATTTGTATCCTACATATTCCTAAGGTTCAAACGGGACTCGATAATCTTTGAAACATCATTAGATTTCCACATTTTCTTTCATGGAAAATAATACATGAAAATATAATTAATATAACATAAAACATTAATTAATCATACAAACTTACCTGACTAAATTTCAACAATGACTAAGTACATGAGTTATTTGGTAATTTTATCTTATATTTGATTTTCCACTCATTCTTGATCTAAATTAATAATTTCATTCAATTAATTAATTTATCCAGCAAAATGGATTTATATGCAATTTAGTCCTTTTTACATTTTTACAAAATTGCCCCTAACATTTTACTTTTATTCAATTTAGTCCCTGAGCCTAAAGCATGCAAATTAACCATTTTTACTCAAATTTAATCTTAATCGAATTATTGAGACCTTACTACAGCCCATATTTGCTTTTATTACACATTAAATCCTTGTACTTTTACTATTTCAACAATTTAATCCCTAATCGTTAAATTCATCAAAAATCACTTAACAAAATACTTATAAATAACAACTAATACTTCAAATTCATCATTTAACATCTAAAATCACAAGGATTCATCAATGGTAACATTCAAAATCTTTGTCAATTTTAAAAACTGAAGGTATGGGCTACCTGGACCTAGTTGCAACGATCTCAAAAACATAAAAATGATTAAAAACGGGGCAAAAACACCATATCATGCATGAAATTTCACCAAGGTCGAAAGCTTCCTTCCTAAATCCATGGTTTTTTTCGATTGTGTTTGAGAAAACCAAAAAGATGCTAGCATTTAGGCCTTTTTGTTTCTTTTAATTAATTTAATTATGAAATTACAATTTTGTCCATTTAAAAATCAACCAAATTTCAAGCTTTTATTTACCCAAAACCATCCACCAGCAATTCAATTGGTATAATTACCAACTAAGTCCAACAGTTCACCTTTTCATAACTATTAGACACCTTTAATTAATAGAACTCAACTTTTACACCTTTTTCAATTTAGTCCTTTTCACCTAATTAACCCTTTAAACATCAAAATATCTTAACGAAACTTTAATACGGCCTTAATAACACTCCATAAATATTTATAAAAATACTTATGGCTTAGTTTATAGAAACAAGGTCTCGTTATCTTATTTTTTAAAACCACTTGACTTTAGGGTCTTACCACTTGAACCTAATTGTTCTTCCATTTATCCAAAAATCATTAAATCAAATTGTATCATTACACCATATATCATTCGTAAAAATTAAATAATAACATTTATGGACTCACACGTTAAATTTATGGCCCCAAAACCATTGTTCCGACACTTTAGAGAAATGGGGTGTTACATTCTCACACCTATCAACCATGTCGCCTTGGGATCCCATGATTAACTAGGAAGAACATGGATTACATCCATTCAGTTCGTGAATGTTAATTCTCAAGACTCCACATGAACTAACGACTGTTTAATGTTTGGCTATCATCTCTAGCTTAAATATCATTTCTTAGGAAACTATTTTATAAGAGATGATCTTAAGTGCGTAACCATTAGCTCAACACCCATCATGAACATGCTTTCGTTTGTGAGTCATATTGGGACAATCTCTCTGAAAGTCATGCATGACTAGTTATCCTTAAAAGGAAATCTCATCTAGTGAACCCACATGATAAAGTTTACCTTTGGGTGAGGCAAGCTTAGGAACCGGCTCGAAACTTTATCATGCTATCACTTAAGGACCATCAATGGAGATGTAGGTCTTGTTCAAAGACCTTCTTCCACTTAATATTTTAAAAACATTCAAGGTTTGTTATCCCAAATTTCAAGAATGATCATACAATAGTCCTAGTGGCATTCTTACATAATCCAAATGACATACTTTCAATATATGCATGGCATGCTATGACAATTTTATAATATACACATTCATTCGCAAAAATCAATCAATATAATATTCACATTCATTCGCAAAAATCAATCAATCATAAAAATAAATAAATTTGGTTCTCCATATTTTTTCTTTTAAAGGAAAAATTGAAGAAGAGGATGCGAACCGTGCACCAGGTAAGGTCCCAGAAAAGGGAGGTGAGTTAAATTTGATCGCTTAAAAACCAAACATTTCCTAGCCAGAGCCAATCTTAGACATGCACCTTCTCTTTATCACACTCTTCACAGTTATCGAATAACCTAAAGAAGTGAATAGAACAATACAACATATGTATTTTCTCATTACCACAATTCTTATTTTTAATCAATCAACTGTGGATAATTTCATATATATATCACAATTATAAAATTACATAATATAAATATTATAAAAAATTATAAAACAGATATATAATGAGATAGGTATTTAAAATAAAATTGCCAGCCAATGTTTTCATAGTTCTATTTCTAAAAAATAAATGGAAAAATAAAATTACATAATTTTTCACTACAAGGCATTCATTGGGTTTTCAACCGCCATCACATATTTTCCTCGTCATGGACTCCTTTTGAAAAAATTACATTTAAGTCCTATGTCCATTTCTGGCTCACAAGATAAAAAAAACATAGCCCTACGTGAAAACGATAGCCCACGGTCTATTTCCTAAGAACCACAACCTCGACAATAAAAAAATTATATTAAAAATATATAATATTGCATTCATTCCCATAATATATAATATTGCATTCATTCCCATATATAACTCAAAACATGCATAAGATCTAAAGAATGTCACTATCTATGTAATCAAATCATTCAATAAGAAGATAAATTTATTGTGATTATCTATTTATGCTTATAGATAGAACACAACCTGGCTCATGATACCAATTCTTGGAAAGAATGAGTTTGGAAATCGTAGTGGAAAATAAATTTAGGGAAAAACCAGAGTTTTAATTTTTTTTCCAAAATAAGATCTTGGTTGTGATATCTAAAGTAATAAACATTTAATCAAAATTATACCTTTTCTATTTGTCTAGGATGAGCGTTTCGACTGAGTAGTCTTTTCCTCTATCCTCAAGCTCATGCTGTCAAGTGTAAGCTCGTTTCGAATCAGAAAAATTTTCACAAAAATTACCAGTGAGGTAATTTTTTAATTTCTCTAAACTTTTGGGTTAAGTTGTAAATCAGAAAAATATCTCTAGAAATTTTCTAGAATAACCTATTCAGAGAATTTTCTCTCTACAACTTTCTCTTGAATTCTAGCGTGTGTAAATAATGACCCAATGCTCTCTTTATAAAAGTTTATATGTGCAAGGAAATAACACAAATATCTGTCTGCTTCAGTGGTTAAGTGATTTAGCAATGTTTGGGAGTGTTTGAGAAGCCTGGGTTCAAGTCTTGGCTTTTGCAGAATTTTTAAATTTTGCTCTTCAAAGGATTTGGACGCTATCACCTAGGTCTTATTAATTATTGTGCTTACCTTAAGGGTCTGAGGTTCAAGTGTTGGCACAGCATGAGGGGTATTTATTTTGCACCTAGGACGACTAGAGTTTGTGTTGCAATGGAAGTCTGATGGATGAGAGGTTTGAATTGTTCATCTCATGGAGAGATTGTAGGAGCAAGTTATGGAAAGATTGGTGGAGTGAATCAAGGAAGTTGGAGTGTGTAGGAGTGTTTGTGCTGAATGGGTATAGGGGAGCCTAGGAATTTCAGCTGAGCAGTTTTTACTCATTTTGGTCAGTTTTTGTCACCGGTTTTTGGACTTTCTTATTTTTCTCTCTAGTGCCAAAATTTCAACTTACCACTCGTGCATTTTTCTTTTCTCTTGCAATTGACCATTCCTTTCTTTCTCTAGTATCAACCTCTGCAGAAATTCCCTGTTCCTTTCAAGTTTCGATCTACTGCTTTTTCATTCTTTGGCTTATTTTGTTTCAACCGAACCCCACCATTGCCTTTCCCTTGTGCTTCTTCTTTTTTGACATTTGGTACATGGTGACCGAAAGTCCCTCTCTTCCCTTCTTGATTTGGGTTCTCTTCTTACTTGGGCTAAAACCCAAGTGTTGTTCCCTCTCTGTTTCGATTCTGCAATGGCTCTGACAATCGGTAAGTGATTAAAGGTTATTCTCTGCTTTTCTTTTAAAATCGAATGCACCTGTGTTCTTCTTTTCTTTTCCAAAACCGAATAACCCCATTAACTGATTGTTATTTCATTCTTCACGTACCGCACTTATGGCGATTCAAGGGTCTTCCTTGAGGAGTGGTGAAGTGTGAACAGTTTGGAGGAGTCACATTCTCGTTTTCAAACGTCCCGTAAGGTAATAAGGTTACCTTATGTTTTTGGGGTGGCCAAATATACCCTACCACTTACTAATTGGTTCTTGACTGTACTTTAGGAAAGCAGCGAAGGCGTGCGATTGTTTCTAAATAGCGTTCGTTGAGGGATTAAGGTCACTCTTATTCAAATAAGGTAAGGAGGGTATGTCGAATTAAGTGTTATTAAGAGGGTGTTACCCTATCAATTAAGGACTAACATTGGATCTCGATGAATCTAGGTTGGGTGTCCGTGGATCTTGGAATGACTCCGTAAAAAGGTGTGTAATCACACTATCTCTACTGTGAATCGGCAAAAGCCGAAAAGCCGAAACTCCAGCATTTGAGGCCTCACGAGTGTGTGATCAATCGTGTGATAAAATTGAGACCATAACAGAGGGTGATAGACTGAAGAGGCCACCACGAGTGTTCTCGTGCACTTGGGTTGTTATGGGCCTCGTTGGGCCGGAATAGGCCGTGTGGGCCCAATGGGCTTATGGGCCCCACACGAATAAAACTTACAAAAAATGGCAAAAACTGGATTGGGCTATGTAGTTTGCGTAGCCGTGATTGAATTTGGTCCAAATGGGCCACACGAGCGTATGGGCCGATTTGGGGCCAAATACTATGTTTGAGCCCATTTACACTGTTTTGACCAAATGGATTATCTGTGTCGCTCGAGGCAACTGTAAGCCTTCGAAAAGGTCGTTAACTGTACCGAGACCTCAAGGTAGGTAAAATGACCGTAATGCACCTGTAGGGTAAAATGACTGTAACACCCCTGACCGTAATACCCCTGTAGGGTAAAATAATCGTAATACCCCTGTAGGGTAAAATGACCGTAATGCCCCTGTAGGATAAAATGACCGTGATGCCCCTGTAGGTAAAATGACTGTAATACCTCTGTTAGGTGAATTGATTGATATACCCCCCAAAAGGTAAAATGACTATTTTGCCCCTCAAGGGTAAGTGATTGATTTGTCTGTGATGTAAATGACTGATTTGTCTGTGATTTAGATGACTGATTTGTCCGTGATTTGTATGACTGTTTTGTCTGACTGATTCTGAGCATGGCATTTTGCATACACGACATACTGCATGGGGTTAGGATACTGTTATAGAGGAAGTACTATACTGGTAGCTCTGCCACAATCACTGTTACTGGTGGCTTTGCCATATATACTGTTACTAGTAGCTTTACTACGATGCTGTTGCCGACGGCTTTGCTGCGATACTATGATGGCTTTGTGCCAATCATATTATCGTTACTGATGGCTGTGTGTCGATTATATCATTGCTATTAATGGCTTTGTGCCGGTCATATTACCGTTACTGATGGCTATGTGCCGGTCATATTACTACTACCAATGGCTTTGTGCCAATCATATTACTGTACTCAAGGCATTATAGTTATCCTGTTTACGGCTCTTAGCCATTTTGATTATTGGCAGCTTTGCTGCGATACTGATTAGTGCCGCAATCGGTGCTGATATTGGTGTGTTGGCTGGGTAGGTCGATTTATCCCCATATAGTGTGTTGGTTGGTACGGGTGGTGTGTTGACTGGATTGGGGTGGGTTGCATGATTGCATTGTTGCATTTCTGTTACTGATACTGTCACTGTATTGGGCTTAGGCCCACATGTATTCTATTTCTGATTTTGATACTGTAATGGGCTAAGGCCCACACTACACTGTTACTGTTTTGGGTTTAAGCCCATACTGTTCTATTATTGAAAAGGGCTCAGGTCAAGACTGTTATTGCATGTATTACTGAATGAGTGATAGGGGATTACACACTGAGTTCTCGAAACTCACCCTATTCTTTTAACTATACAGTTAATCCCCAGTCTTATGTGATTTGGAGCTATGAGGGACTTAGAGGGGGCCACACGATCGAGGATGTTTATTTAAACGTAATCATTTAAATATTTTATATTGGGTTGGTATTTTTGTAATAAGGCCTCTGGTGATTTCCAATTTCTTTTAATGGGGTTTTTAATTTATTATTTTGAACTGTCAAACAGATACAAACAAGTTTTCACAACTAATAACTGTTTTACAAGGCAAAAACAAATTTTCAACTTCAAGATAATCGTAAAAAAAAGGTAGCTTCCGTGATTTTAAACCAATAGTAACAAACATGGTAACCTGTTTACTAAGTGGTGGTTTTTATAACTTACCAATTGTTTCCCAAGAAATAAGAACTAAATAGATTTTTACTCAAACGATTTCTCCCATCAACCTTGGTTTCAAAAAACACTTCAAGGTGACACACCAGATTCGGCTGTAACGTCTAGGCCGGGTTTGGGGTGTTACATCTCGGGTCTAATTTATAATATCAAGTCCAATTTTCAAGTTGAATTACCCATTGGGCCAACTATCTAACTTGAAAATTAACTTCCAAAAATATCATATTAATTTTAATTGATTTGATTAATTTAATTTTACTAGATCAAAATTAATTTTTTCAAAAATCACTTAGATTTTCCAAAATATTTTTTCAAGAAAATGCTTTAATCAAATTCTTACGACCACTTAATTTAATTCCACATCAAATAAATTGACTTAATTGTATTATTCCCAAAGTAGTAGAATTTTCTTCTCATTCACATACAATCCGATCGAGCTTTTGTTGAGCTAGCAGAGGACCAATCGGACATATACAATTTGGCTCTAGTGATTGCAATTACATCTAGAAGCATCGTTCCAATAATTCACAATTACTTAATCATGGAGTCAGTCCATAAGAAGTACCATAATTGAAAACTCCTCATTGTATACTCTTTACGAAAACAATTCATCCAACTACTTTGTCCAATAACCTCGCATGTGTGTGTTACCCTCATATGATATCCTTGATTCTTTTGAGTTAAATCCATTCACTTAATACAGTCCTATTTTATCTCATTGTCACCATTGTGTCTTCTTGATGATTAATATGATCACTGCCAACGAATGACTGTGATAAATTGCTCGTTCAAGAACAAGAAACTCGTGGCTACGTTCCATATTTATCAATCCACATAATGCCAATGAGAAGATATCATTTACTCTTTAATTGAGTTATGAATTCCACTATTTCTAGTAAAGCCATATCAAACACAAGTCATGTACCTAACATACCGGCTATAGGCTCAATCATATTTAGAGCATAAGCATTCGCTTATATTAAAACACATAAGTTGCATACGCATGGTCAGTGACTAACTTACGATTTAGGTAAATCACACCATGAACGCCACAGGTGAATTAATTCACAAACGGATTCAGAATTAATTCATCTTGGGCCCAACCCAATGTATCATTCTACCAATGAATACATCTATATATCTACTCGTGGAGTCAACTGCTCCGATAGCCAAGACTAGCCATCTCCTAAATTGGAATTGTAGATGGCATAATAATCTTTCTTAGTATTTGAATGAAATGCTCACTTTGATTCTTTTACGGGATTATTGACTCATTTAGATTATCTACTGAAGTAAGTTATCTTTCTTGCAATGTAAATGTTCTTTACAATGCCACTTATCTTTAGTTTAAACTTTAGACAATCAACGAACTAATATTTGCTTGTCACAATTTCGCTATACATGAAAAATATAAAAGAAATAAACTCAAAAGACATAATAGTGAAATGTGAAATTAACTTTATTTATTTATTCATCGTTCAAATAAATAGAAAACAGTTACATATTAACTATAATATGGGCATATTTCTCAACACATCCAGGGTCCAGACGCCGTTCTCTAGTTACAACATTCATCCATTCAACTCATTTCTTAAGATTCTAGTCCATAACCACCGTCGTACACATATCCTTATTATGCCTATATTTAAAACACGAGAAGTAGACAACAGGTAGAAAGTCATACTCCACTCTTTGGATTTCTCCATTCACTAACACTTGTGGGACAAACAACCTATCAAGGTTAATGTAAACTTTCATTCTGGTAAATAATCATCTGGAAGCCGCGTTTTAAAATTAAGTTTTGCCACTTTTCCAATCATGCTTCCCAATGGTCTCAAGAATCAACCTCTTATACATGTAGCGTGGAAGCCTCGACAATCTAATCCAAGCCATGACCACACTTAGGTAAGGCTGCAACGGGCTGAAATCCTTGGTCCACGGCTAGACAGTCAAATATTGACCATAAACTATCCATGGCATTTGAGTCAAAACCTTATCATAGTCATCGGTACTTTAGAGCTTAGCCAAAAAGTATCCATTTTCTATATCCATGAGATTGAAGGGTTTTTAAAGTTTCTAGAGGCTACTGATTATGTCATGAAGGGTAGCATAGCCAATACTGCGACCTAAGAGTTTTAAGACCACCGTCCTCTCCATCTCTTTGAAGAGAATTTGTTGAATGCTGTCTAAAAAATTGATTTTTGGGATCCCATTGATAACGGATTTTGTCACGTCTCCTTCAAGCAACACAAACCCTCCATCAATTTCATCATCAAAATCACTACTTCTCATGTTAGATCCGGATGATGCTCCCTCTAAAAGCTTATCCTTCCAAGATGGTGGCGATGTAGGTACAACATCCACAACCATATCAACACTCGCTTCACCATTCCCTTCCTTAAACCTGACCTTCTTAGTGTCTCGATCCTCAGAGGATCTCACAACCTTGCCACCGTTGTCGCTTAAAGACATCATTTTCAGAGAATTCACGAATATAACTTCCCAATGCTTTTAACTTTGAAGGTTAGTTGCAAAACATACTATCAATTCAGAGATCACTGATTTATATCAATTTAGTTTTAATGTTGAACGTACCATCCGACTTTTTTTATTGGAAACCTAAATTTGGTAACCTTTACATAAACTATTTTTGTCTAGGTTTGTACATTCTATTGTACCATTTGCTAATTTCTGTAAAATAAAATTTTAAAAAATATGAAAAAATATTAAAAATATTAAAAATTCAATATGTATAAGTAACCAAATTTAAAAGAAATAAAAAAAACAATAAAAATTTAATTTAGATTTGAATTTTAAAAATAATATAAATTAAGTAGTAAAATATTTAGAAATGTAACATTCATTATAATTTCTCAGATCTAGAAATTGTTGGTGTGTGAGGATAAAATAAAATTATAAGAAATTGACGAAGGCTTCAAGGCGTGTATCAATGCCATTTTCTTTAAGGTTCTATTTGCCCCCACCTATATTATGGTGTGCAAAAGAGTTACAGACAAATAAACCTCGATGATACAATGAAGCCCGATGAATGACTATGTTTTGCACTAACGAAAATAATTCGTTAAACACTGAGCAGAGCATAACAAGGATATCAATTCCTACAATAATTCTTTGTAGAACAATCTAGGAATATGAAAGATGGTGGGAGAATAGAAAGAAATTTTGTTTCTATATTTTTAGTGTCATATAAATGAAAGTTCACTAAGAAGTCTCATGTCTTTTTATAGGGGCATAACTACCTAAATAGATAGTAATATCTTTAACAATAAACATAATTATTCAATATATATTTACCTAAATAATTACGACTATTTATTAATAATTAAGTGATATAAATTTTAAATTTAAGAGACATAACTCATCACTATAAATAGTAATAACTTTTGGTTAATAACCAAGTGACATAATTTTTGGTTACTTATACCTTTTCATTTACAATTATTGAAACAATATATATATTTTGAAAACATTCCAACATAAATTTATTATATATCTATTTAGTAATAATTTTAAAATACTTAAAATATTTTTGACTTTGATAAATAAATATTTTTATACTTTTCAAATATATGTTATATTAACATTTAACTAATTTATTCATAATGTATACCTTTTATTTTTACCATTTACCTAATAAATAAAATCCGATAATACTGTTGCAACTTTGGAGTGATGTTTTGTACTTCTAGGTTTTCTTGTGGGGTAATATGGGGACAGTTTTGCTAGGGATGTTCGATAACCAAAATAATAAGGGTCATTGTAGGAACACTCATCATGATAGGCATATTGATTTTAAGGTGGCATTGTTTGGAACCCTTGGTCCGATTGTTGGGGATGGTTGCCAGCGTTGAACTAAATAGAGGAGGCAGCTGAGTCGTACTATTGTTGGAAGTCAGATAGGATGTCTTGGTTTGACATGTTGGGTTGTTTTTGTCAGGTAAAGATACAATTTTTTGCTCTAGTTTTTATAGACAGCACCAATTATTAATATAAAATGTGGTATCGAAGATTAGAGATGATTCACATAAATTGTTGAAAGTTGTTAGTTGTAATTAAGAGTGTTTGGACAGTTACGATAGAAAAAGAGTGAAGTTTCAGTAACGAAAAAGTTGCTTGTAGACTTCTTGAATATGACTATACTTTGTAGAGGAAGTAGTAAAATTATGGGAGTCTTTATTGGATAGAATAAGAAGTCTCCAAATGAATTTTAATGTGATTTGATGGTGGTGGACGTGATATACATATAAAATTCTTCAATTGGGAAATCTAAGTGGTTATCCTAATGAGGTGGTTAGATATATCACAACTATGATATAGGGACATAATAATATACATCTTAGGTTGCAACTTATCCAGCCATTGATTTTCATGTTTCTTGATGACATGCATGTTAGAATGAATCCAACATCTGAATTTTCTGCTTTTGTTTTGTACTTATTATACAAACCAACAAAATGGGTAAAGATCTTTTTGAGGAATAGCAGGAAAAGAAAATGCTAAAATTCAATCTATAAATTCAAGTAAATTTAGCTTATGATCGAAGTGGTTTTTCCAATACAGCAGAAAAGAAAGACTCATCCTCCAATTTATCTGTCTTTGGAACAACTCTCCACAGTAGCTTCTTGTAGTGTAGCCTGGAAAATTCATCCAAATACATCTTCAACTCATCTCTTTTGCAGAAGAATCGATCCACCCAAAGAAGTCCTTTGGGTCGAAGAACACGATCCCAATCATGAAGTACGAACTGAAGAAGATTTAATCCCATCCACCCATCTAAAAATAGGGTAGAATGTACAATATCGAGTGTGTTATCAAAGAAAGGCAGTCTTGAGCCAATTGATAGGTAGAGAGGTAAGAGGCCTCTAAGTGCAATCACCTCGTTAAAAGGAGCCCCTAAGTTTAGGGTAGCTGATGCAATTGTTACATTTCTTTCCTTCATTAGTGCAGCAAATGTGCCGGTTGTGGGGCTAAAATCAAGTCCAATTCTGATCTCTCCTGGCTTCAATCTAAGAACTTCGTCTATGGTGAACTCAGCTGAAGTTGATTCGTTGGTTGGGATTTCCCATCCACTTTTCGAAAGATCAAAGCAGTTTGAACATTTGAAGAAACCTCTTTTGTCTATTGTTCCATTAGACACAAGACAGGAGTAATCTTTGCACTTGTAGTGACTCCACATAATGTTGGTGTCAGCCGGTTGAGACCAAAGGGACGAGTTTATTGGAAGTGGTTTACTGTAACGTGGAGGTGTTTTCGAGAAGCATCGTCTTCTTGGTAATGGATCGCAGCCACTGATCATAAGCTTCTGAGCGATGTCCCAGTCATCAGGGCACATCCTATAGATCTTATAATCCATAAAGCGATCTACATTTGAGGCCATGTTGGCACAAAGGAGTCCTACAGATGGGCTAATAGCTTCCACCCCAAGGAAGTTTTTCTTCCTAATCAGCCTATTTGGTTTCAAAGCGGTGTAGTTATGAAGCTCACCTGAGTTAAAACTATGAGTATCTGATCCTTGGTTGATTTCACTTTCATCAAGGTCGCTGAAGTCTTCTTCTACAGTGCTGACTTCATTTGTACCGGACGAACTGCTGTCATAGAAATCTGATAAGGCTTCTGCAAACTTGTCTAAAGATGTGGCAATATGTAGAAGTTGATCCGCAAATGTTGTTAGTGCTTTGGATTCTGCACTTGCACCATGTAAGTGCTCCAGCAGAACTCCCACTTGGCTTTGTAAATCAGCGATTTGATTCAGAAGAGAATGAGGCAAGACGAGTTGGCCTCGGGAGACACTGGCCACGGAAGTGGTGGATCTGAAGAGTAGCTGGGAATTGAAGATGTTGGAGCTTAAGATTGCAGCCATTAGGATGCTTCCAAGCACACACAGACATAGCATTACAGGAAGGCCAGCAGGAAGCCATTTTCGAGATTTCGACACACTTGGTTTTTGCATTTCTTGGTTGAGGTTGAGCTTTGTACGAGGAGCTATCAAACCATCAAGTTTTTCATTATATCCCAAGAGCTATTGAGTATTGACTTGATTGGCCACTTGGATTTTCAGGTTGTTTTACTTCCTTAACTCATCCCCAGACGTTTGACTTACAAAATTCTACTTTTTCCCCCTCAAATAGGGACAACTTGGAATTTTATTCGTCTTTGATAATCTCGAGGTGGCGAACATTGTTTTTGTTAATGGCTTGATCTAATAAAGTGGCGTTTAATTGCAGTTGGAGCAATGATCTGCATACAAGGAAGCACTTTCAATGCCTCAGCAATAAAAAAATAAGCTACCATAACTTATGGAAGGGTAGAAAAATGACGAGACGCATTTCACATGGTGTTCTAGAGGGGTGTATGAACCAATTGTTGCTTAGTTTAATAACATTACTTGTAAAGAGAGAGAAAAGGTAAAAAGATAATGGGCTGAAGTAGATCCATGCCACAAGAATTACAAAAGCATCATCTTCAGCTAAGAAGTTTTAACGGGTAATATCATCATAATGAATTATATTCTACGAGGTTTACAAATCTTAAGACAAAATTGTAAGAACTTGTTAAGCCAACAGAACATCTTTACCACAAGCTGTAGGGTAAGGGTATGTGTTTCCATCAAAACTTACGACCAAAAAGAAGGGTTAAAGATACAACCATCGCAAAACTATAACTGGAAAACAGTTTAGAGCAGAGGTAGACGAAAACTGTTAAAAGATTCTGGGGTATGCCCAGATTCCTTATCCTGCATAAGTTATTCAGTCTTCGCAGTTATGCACTTGGTTCTTCTTTGTCATCTTCATCATCCTCTCTATCTTCATTTTCATCTTCTTGACCATCATTTTCATCATCACTGTGGTCATTAATGTCATCATTCCCAGAATCATATGGATCACCATGATTTCCATCATCTTTTCTACCTAGTTTGGCATACTGCTCAAGAGATGTAGAAGGAAATATTTCACCCACTCTACCATTTTCTTTATTGGTTGTGGTTTTTGATGAACTTTTAGAACTATTTTTATCCATCTGTTACAACAAAGTAAAGTAAGCATTAAGGCATTTGACAGAACAAAACACCAGAAAATAACAACAGATAAAGGAATGGATGGCAATGTTGATATATCAAGAGTAACTCCAAGTACATATGTCCCGCTCAGCTTAGAACTTGCCAATGCAGAGGTATAATGGTATATTAGAGATACATTCAACATATTCAAAAGCACTGCTGAATTCCATATGCACCGAGTCTTAGAGAGCCCAATTACATTTCTCCTTTCCTTGATGTTTAAGTTGATGACAGAATAAATGCATTATCAACCTTGATCTGCATACTGATTTTAAGTAACTTGTCCAAAAATAAATACATGCCTATTACATTTTCCCACTCAAGCAGAAGCAAGAGACGAATCATGAGAAATGCAAGAAGAAATTTTGTATGTCTTGTCAAACTAACAAAGACTGATTTGTTATCTAATTAGGATATATCTTTTTTATGAAATAGCTAACATCCAATGGCAATTGTTGGTCTAAGATTCAAATATCCTAGCACCATCAGATCTTGCCAGAAAGAACCATATCATCTCAAACAAGGTAAATTCAATTCAATAAAGCTAATGTAACTTCTAAGCATTAGTTTAGTCTTTCCTTCTCGTGTTACATCAAGAGATTATTAACCTAGAGGTGTAAGCTACAAAGAGCTTACTACAGTTTACAATCACAAGAACTTATCAACAATCACAACTTCAGGGTAAGCAATTTCGACCTCAATCAAGAAACCCTTACAATCAATCACAATCAGGAAAAGACTGAAATCTCATAGTATAAAGGTAAATCCCTTCTATGTTACTGCTTTATCAGAAGTTCGGATCCACTAAAATTTTATAATGCATCACCAAAGTAATAATTAATTGGATAGAACTCCTAATTGTTAGCATAATCATGAACCATCTTGATTACTATCATCAAATAGTTGTGAATTATTTCCCATGCAAAGAGTTCAATTTATCAGTAGCGGAGGATTGAAAGAATAAGAGAATCATCACTGGACACTTACAGCACGTAATAATGTTCTTCTATCCCTCTCTCGAGCATTTTTAATAGCCTGAAACAACATTCGTGAAAATCAACCATCAAAGCAAACATAACATCTAACACTGAAAGCAACTAATAAATAAGAAAAGATATAATTCCAAACCAACCTCCTCAAGCATCTTTTGCTCTTCTTCAACCTCCGCAGAATCCCTATACGAACACAAAATGATAAGTTCGGCATTTGATCTTTACCCAAAATATATGCAGTGGAAATGAGAAATCATAAATTTCTCAAAAGATTCAAAAACAAACCTCCCAACTATTTGATTAACGCGACAACGACACTTTGCACATACTTTTTGCTCCTTAGCACATCCTAAAACAAAATAGCCATCCCAATTTTATTAATTTCAATAAAACAAATCCATTTTAGCAAAATATGTCTGCTCAATTTAAATAGCGACTTTAGAATCAAAACAAGCAAAGAACTAAAAGCAGAGGAAACGAACCAGAACAAAGATTATGATAGGCTTGACGCACATTACGTTTGGAGCAAAGCTGACTGCCAAAAACCAATCCATAAATAAATAAATAAAAATCCACAAAAACCCATTATTATTCTGAAAAGAACATACCATTTTGCAGGCTCCGTTAGGGGTTTATATTTTCCGTAACGACGTTTCCAATCGATTTGTTCTTTGCATCGAGGGCAAACTCCAGTTATTTCAGAGTAAGGCCTTAGCTTCCCTCCAACTTCCTATTAAAAAAATGAATTTCTTAGAGATTAAATAAAAAACATGTGATTAAAACATTAAAAGAAAAACTAGTATTTATTTACCTTATCGTTGATTTTAACACCTGCGTTTGGCTTCCAGGCGTAGCTGTTTTGGTGCTTCGGTGGCCCTCGCCGACTACTCATCTTTTGCTTGCTGCCGACTCGATCACCCTTTCTCTTACTAACCTTTGGAACTTATTAGTTAAACCTAGAGTATTTTTCTAATTTTTTTTCTATTTTTTTCGAATTTACAAAGAACATAAATTTGAGCTTTAAATAAAATATATGAAAATATATAAATACTCATCATTTTTAATATTTTATATTATTTTTTAAAATTTTAATTTAAACTTTATAAATATATATATTTTTAAAAAACCACAACTTCATTCAAAATATTAAATAAACGATAAGAAAATAATAATAATAAATTGATTCACATTATAATTTTATTTGGGTAAAATACCCAAATATACAAAAAAATTACGGAAAAGGGCCGGTTTCTTGAAAATTTACGGAAAATGATCATTTCCACCACAAAACGCGTCCACGTCAACGCGATTTGTGGGGAAAACCAGGAAAGCGCGTCCCCAAGGGCGCGCTTTAGCCTTGCAACGGTCAAAATTTTTTTTGACCGTTGGGCCTCCAATGGTTAAAAAATAAACCTATAAAATCCCCACAACCCTTTTATTTTTTTCACACTTTAGTCCTTACTCATTCTTCTCTCAAATTTCTCTCAAATTCCTCTTTAAGTCCTTGAAGCTTCCTCTGAAATTTCGAAATAGTCCTTTAATATTTACAAAAAAACCCTTTTTTTAATTTTTTTAACATATTTTTTTTGAAACTTTTAAAATTTTCGATCATATTACCAATGGCCTGGGAATTAATTCGTCTAGACAACAAGCGCATCTCCGTCGATCAAATGCAAATGGTAAGTTTTAATTTTAATTTTTCAATATTATTTAATATTTTTTAGGTTTATGCAATTTTAATTAATTTTATAATTTTTTAAACAGTCTGTAGATTGGATGTTGCAATGTTATATTCGCAATATGCATGGTCATCCATCGCCGTTGATCGAGAATTATCTGCGGGAAGCGGGTTTTTGGCACGTGGCCACGATAGGCCGGAGGTTCAAGTTGGAGCCGACTTTGATCAGTGCGTTGATAGAGAGATGGAGACCCGAGACGCACACTTTCCATCTTCCATGCGGAAAGTGTACCATCACTCTGGAAGATGTGCAGTTGCAATTGGGATTGCCGGTGGACGGGTCGGTAGTCACCGGGTCCACAACTTCTACCGATTGGATGGCCGTATGCTACGAGCTTCTGGGTGCCATTCTGGATAACATTCATGGAGGTCAGATCGAGATGGCCTGGTTACGAGACACAATTCCGGAGCCGAATGATGGTTCGACCGAAATAGAAAGAATACGGTATGCTCGGGCATACATTCTTGAGATAATTGGAGGTTATTTGATGCCGAACCTGTCTAGAAACCTCGTACACTTGATATGGCTGCTGAAACTTGTTGATTTTAGAGCAAATTGATGAATTAAGTTGAAGTCCGCCGTGCTATCGGGTTGTATCGGGAGATGTGCGGGGCGACGCGGCCGAGTAAAGCAAAAATCAGAGGTTGCCTATCACTACTGCGGTCATGGGCACGGTTTCAATTTCCATTTTTACGTCCTCGACTCGACCACCCATATTCATTCCCACTGATAACGAGGTAAATTTAATGTTATATTTTACAATTATTACGTAGATTTATAGTATAATTGTATGCTAAAAATTTATTTAATTAGGTGGAACCATTCGGCGAGTTATGCTGGAATACCTACCTCGCTTGAAAATATACGGCTTCTATTGGACCAACGGTCGGAATCACAAGTAAGTTTCGAATTTCGTATTTATAATTTAGTATTTCGTATTTAGTGTTTAGTATTATGTATATAACTAATATTTTGGTAATGTTAATATAGTTTCAATGGACACCGTACGAGGATCCGGCAATTCGAGCAGTAATTCCGGAGGAGTTCTTGCAAAATTCAAACATTTGGCACGTGAAGGTCCCATTGATCAACTATGCGACTATGGAGATGCACCAGTCAGATCAGGTCCTGTGACAATTTGGATTCTGGCAACCGATTCCCGTGCCACCTGAGGTGCTTGATGATGAGCACAAAGTGGACTTACTGCAGTTGCACACGGATTGGCCAAGATTTTGGTCAGCATATATCGAGATGTGGGAGAACCGGTATGACTATTTACCTATCCGGGAATCGATCGTCGTTCCTGACTTAGCGTGCATGCCGGAATACATGTCATGGTTTAGGATCCATGGTAAGCCGTATTTGTTGTCGGAAGAAGAGAGGCGATGACAACTTCGTCAACAAAGGGAACGTCGGGGCCCTTTAAATCCAAGGAGAATGGGTGATGAGACGGGGCCATCAACAAATGCGACACACGATCATCGGGCCCATCAACGGCGCCACACAATCCACCGGCCCATCGGTTCAAAATGACGATACCGACATCATCACGACCTTTAGCCTTTATGTCAGGTGCGTACCCTAGCCCTTATATGTATCCTAACCCATATATGTTTCCTTTTCCCAGTCCCACCCCGGGTTGGAATGCATGGCCGGGTTCGAGTCCATTCCCGACTACTTCGACTGGCCAGCTGATCTTGAGGCCGTCGTCGCGTGAGGGATCACAGGAGGCGCCGTCAGGAAGCACTTCTTTTTACCAGTCTCCTTCGTCATACGGGATTCAGACACCCCCGCCATGGTTTATGCAAACACCTCTAAGGTCGTTATTTTATCAAGCTGGGTTATCCTCGCAACACCCACAACCAGACCTACTGCCGGAGGAATCGAAATCCCCGCCCGAGGTTCCACGACCCCCACCGTAAGCTAGAAGAAGGAGGAATCCAGCGCGTAACCGCCGACCACCCCCGTGTGGCACTGATTCCGACCGACATCAACATTGATTCGGATGGGCTTTTTTATTTTTTAAATTGTAATTTTTTTTAATAAAAAAGTTGTTTTTTATTTGTGTTTGTAATTTAATTTTAATATCTTCACTAAAATAGAAGTTGTTTATTTTTTTGTATGTAATTTAATTTGAATTTTTTTAATAAAATAAAAAGTTAATTTTTATTTTTTATTTTTTATTTTTTTGTAATTTAGTTTTAATATATTTAATAAAAAAGATGTTGTTTTTTATTTTTTATTTTTTGTAATTTAGTTTTAATATATTTAATAAAATAAGAAGTTTTTTTTTTTTTGTAATTTAGTTTTAATATATTTAATAAATAAGAAGTTTTCTTTATTTTTTTATTTTTTTGTAATTTAGTTTTAATATATTTAATAAATAAGAAGTTTTTTATTTTTTATTTTTTTGTAATTTAGTTTTAATAGATTTAATAAATAAGAAATTTTTTTATTTTTTGTAATTTAGTTTTAATATATTTAATAAAATAATAGTTGCTTATATGTTTTTGTAATTTAATTTTAATATCTTTTATAAAATAGAATTTGTTTAATTTTTTTTTGAAATTTAATTTTAAAAATAAAAGTCTAATATTTATAATTTTATTGTAACTTAAAGGTTTTTTTTTCCAAATTGGTCCTTCTACAAAAGTTGACCGTTTTCATCAACAAATAAATAGAATTTACATTGACACTAAGAGACAGAAAAAGTTAAGCAGACTGGTGGGAATACGTGTCTCCACACGTTGCAAGCGATACCGACGGCCACCTACGTTCATCTGGAATTGGTGGGAATACGTGTCTCCACACGTTGTACATGCTTTCTATTTTATACACTTCGTCGACATAGCTCATTGGATCAATACGGAGATTCTGACAAGCCGCAAGTACACGAGCGCATGGGTAACGAAGTGCATTAAATATCCCACAGTCCCAGGTCCTATTCCTCAAGTGCACACGATATTGCTCGCCAACAATACCTTGGTTCGGTCTGTCAAACTCCGTCACACAAAACCATAGGTTGTCACGATCGTGACACACTATGTGCATGGTGTTGGCCCATGCCTTCCCCCTGTTAATTTCTCGCAAGACCTTCGCGCTCCATACATGGCCTCCTTGCATCTGGCCTTTATAACTCGCTGCTAGCTTCGGAAATAGTGCCGCTAAACGAAAATATGTCTCTCGCATAATCGATGTTATCGGCAGATGACGCGTTCCTTTTAGAACAGAATTTATGCATTCTGCCAGGTTTGTGGTCATATGACCATATCGTAGACCGCCGTCGTATGCTTGTGTCCACTGTTCGAAAGGAATATTGCACAGGTAGTTTGCGCCTTCTTCGTTATCTGACCGCAAACTCGCCAACATCTCCTGAAAATGATCCTTATTGATCTCGTACCCTACCAATATACGTTGATAGCGAATATTACATACCACTCTTCAATTGAGAATAAATTGAATATTACAAATGAAATTATATTAATAGATATTATATACCTATATCGATCACTTGTTGTCGCTGTCTTTTAGATCGATGTTGCCCGTAGTAGTTGGATGCAACATGCCTTAGGCAATATCGATGATGTGTGCGATGCCACAGGCTTCCTTGGCGCTCTATTGCGGCTCGTATTCCAGGGCCCCGATCCGATATAACGCATATATCAGGTTGGGGGAAAACATGCCTCCTTAACCTAGATAGGAAGAAATCTCAGTCATCAGCTGACTCCCCCGGTGTTATTGCGAATACAATCAGGAGGATTCTCCCACTGTCATCCTGTGCCACAGCTAGCAATAGCCGATGCGTACATCTGCCATACATAAAGGTACTGTCAATTTGTACCAATGGCTTGCAGTATATAAATGCATCTTGGCATTTGCTTAAATGTCCAGAAAAAACGCTTGAACACTGCGCATCCACGGAGCAAACGATCATTGTAGTACGCCGGTTCCGTTTCAAGGTCTGTTATGCTGCCTGGAATATATCTCTCCAGCACCTGACACCACTGCCACACTTTATTATATGAAGCGTCCCACCGACCATGCAACTTTTCCAACGCCTTCTGCTTGGCTATCCAAGCCTTCCTGTAAGAGGGCGCGTACTTCAATTGGCTACGAATATTGCCAATTAAGGCCGACACTGTAGTCTTGGGATCGGCCTTCACCGTTGGCATTATTAAGTCAGCCAACATGTCTGAAATCCATATTCGGATGATCTTGTGTAACACCTGTCAACGAAGTACGTTAAATAATGCAACATTACGTAATATTAGTATTATTCAAAAACATTGAACACATCATGATACTATACCGGCAAGACATGTATGTGGACCTTTGTACTTTTTGATCTCCCACAAGCCTGTCCTTTTCCTCAATGAGGCCATGATTTTCCATGAACATGTACCGTCTTGCACTGCACACTTCGCCTCGTACTTATCGAGTTTGGATTTAACCACGTTGTAGTTAACCCCGTTCTTGATGCTGTATTGTTTCAATGCAGCAAGAAAAGCATCCTTGTTGGAAAACTCGTTACCAACTTCTAATTCGCCCGAATCCAACGACGAAGTTGTACGGTCACGCGTCCGGTGTGGTAGTTCAGGAAACTCCAATGCATCATCTTGAGATAGATCGACATTATGCATGTGGGCTGGAGGCGAGTACTCCTGAATAGCGGATCTTCTTCTTCTTCGTCTGAACCACCCTCAACATCTTCAGGTACTATTGGAACAGGCTCCGGTTCAGAAAATAATCCAACTTCTGCACCATCAGGCCCGGCTCTCGAGGTGGATCCACATCCGACTCATCATCTGATCCACTATAATCTGCAACGGACGAGGGCCCCTCGTCGATGGATGTCGTGGGGAGTACATTATCCCTCCTTAAACATCTTTTGTAACGTTCCCAATCATATGTGGATTGCCAACCACTAGAAGTTGATGATGTTCCCCAATACGTATTTCTATCATCGGACGTCGAAGGAAGGATATGCATGTCCCATCTACCAACCAAGTGTCGTGCGGGGGTTATGTTTTCCATACTACCATCAAACACAGACACTTCCGTATTCTGCCTCCCACTAACAGAGTGTCGGCTTGGGGTCGTGTATTCCCCCCGAACAGAAGTAGATGTTGAGGTCGAACGAAGATCACTTGGCGATGAAAATTATACATATACCTCAAAATAGGGTGATCCGCTGGCAAGATGAGTCTCCACCATTGCCTCAAAACTCTGAGGACCTTTGATGTCGAATGATTCATATATCATCGGATCAACCGAAGCGCAAAATCTATACTTAATAGACTGAACTTTCATTGGCGTTGTTCCGAAGATTTTGCGCCTAATTCTTTTGCGAAGTTCTAACAAATCTATGTTCCGATTAAAACCCAGTCGCGCTATGTTCTCCGATAAGAAAATAACACCATTTTCGATGTCACAAACCTCACCATCGTAGTAAATAACAGCATTAATACGTTCACTCATTTTCAGTTTCTATTTTTCTTTTGCCTCAATTTCTGTTATACAACCTGAGAATGGAATTTGGCTGATTTATAGTCTAAGGATTGCCACAGACTACTCTAGCAAGGAAAAGCAAAGAATGATTATTTACAAGGAAAAGGAAACTTTAATTTGACAAGGAAAAGCAAAGTATGATTATTTACAAGGAAAATGAAACTTTAATTTGACAAGGAAAAACAAAAAATGATTATTGGAGTGAAACTTTACAAAAAGAGTTTTCAGACAGTAATTCTGCTTTGGCGGCGATTTATTTATTTATTTATTTATTTTCTTTTGTCATAATTAGTAAAATAGTTGCATTTGGACCCACTTAAATTAATTTGTGATCTAGAATAATGTTGAAAATTAATATTAAATAATAAGATTTCATAGGACCTATTTGTTAGAATTTTAAGATCTGGTAGAACTTTCTAGATTTTAGCAAATTTAAATCCATTATTTTATATTAGAGATGGTGATGGATCGTGTTGGATGTAATTGCAACTTAAATTAAAACTATTTAAATAGTACATTTTATTATTTAAAAATAACAAAACATTAAAAAGATATTTTTATGCTAATGTTTATATATTTTAAAATTATTTAAATTTAGGCTGGTTTAAAGATAAAAAAAATTATTCTCTAAATTTAACCCATAAATATTTAGATTTTAAATTAAATTGAATATTCAATGGATTGATCAGACGTGGTTAATAATTGTAAAATTCATACTCGAATTAATATATATATATATTTTACTAAAGCCTAATTTACCCTAATTAACCCTAATTAAATTTCCCCTAAAAATCCTGAATCTAACGACCCTAAAAAATCATAAACCCTAGCCCAGAAACTTTAAAATTCGTACCCTAACACTAAAAACGGCTGGAAAGGCAAGAAGGGGAAGAGGGCAAAAGCGCGCCCTTGGGGACGCACTTTCCTGGTTTTTCCCCACAAAACGCGTTGACGTGGACGCGTTTTCTGGGGAAATGGCCCTTTTCCGTAAATTTTCAAGAAACCGACCCTTTTCCATAAATTTTGTTTTTTTGGTATAATTAGATATTTTACCCATTTTATTTGGATATAAAATTAACAAAATATAAAAATAAAGATATTTACGTCTTCTAAACTTTTTTAAAATTTAAAAATGGCAATAACATGATCTTTTTTCTTTTTTAAAAAAACATAAAGATAATAACTTACATTCTCTATTAATTTCACCTTTTATTCTTATTTTAAATTAAATTTTATCATTAACTTTTCAGAAAGAGTTAAATCATTTTTAATAGATATAATGACTAAAATATTAAAATTTTAATGATGTTGACGTGATAATCCGCATAATAACCCACGTGTATTTCATACTTACATGATATTATCTGCCTTATATAACATGTCAACAAATAGTACTAAAAATATAAAAATATTGAGAAATTAAAAATTAAAAAAAATTAATATGAAATAAATGTAAACTGTCATGTGAGCTATCATGTTTGAAATTTTAATATTTTAATTAGTATTTCTATTTTAAAAAGTTGGTGGTAAAATTTAACTATTTTTAAAATGTTAAGGGTCAAATATAACTTTAAAAAAATATTGAGGAAAGTGATAAAAATATAAAATTTATTATTATGACTAGGGAAAACTATCTCAAACCTATTATTATTATTTATTTATTTCTAAAAATTCCATCTATATCAAGCATATTACAATATTTAAGAATCTTTTGCAGAGATGTCCTCTTTATATGTGGCAATGTTTGATTGGTTGAGATGTTTTTTTAATGGAAAACATAAATGGAGTAATGTGATTGATATAAGAAAAGTATGACCAATGAACTGATAAAAATCTATACAAGTATCAAAGTGATAATTTAAATCTAATATAGAATCCAAAAGAGGTATCAAGCCTAGAAAACTAAATTATTGTGGAAATATCATATTCTTTTGGGTGTTAGAATGTTATGATCATGGTCTTCTTCATAACCAAGTTGTTTACAAAGATTGAATTAATATATTTTAGTTAAAACATTTTGTTATGCTTTATCACTATAAATTATATTTTTAACTTGTACCTAAAAAAAAGAAAAAAGAGAGAGTATAAAATTGTAAAATTTATCAATTTATATGTAAAAGTAGAATAGATAAAATACAAAGATAATAATGTTATCTAAAATTCCAAAGAAACAAAATTTTAAATAATTGAATCGAAAGTAAATCCTTTGATATATGATAACAACTCATCTCTTAATTACTTGTAATTGATATGGTTGTATTAGTTTAATTTTTATAGTAAAGTTTTTAATACATGTATATTATTGGATTAAAGAAAATATCTTCTTCTTCTTTTCATGACATGTTAAAACTATAAAATTATATTAACCAATTTCTACAACAAAACAATTGTAACACACACAAAAATATGCAACTTAAACTTCACCCGAAAAGCGAATAATAATTGACTTACCTATAAATCGAACAGTATGCCACTCATGGCGCACAACTTATACAAATACTTCACTGGTGGATAGAACATAAATCAACATTTCCTTGACTTAAATTTTAACTTAAATTTCAACTATACAAATCATCAACAAAGCTACATTGAATGTGGTATTACAATTCTTCCTCCTTAAAAAGAATTTCGTCCATAAAATTCTTATCATCATGCAGAACATCATCATGAGTTCTCATATCACAAACACTGGCTGATACCTTCGAATGGGTCTTAGCATATTTTTTACTTGAAGTTTCTTGTACAGAATTCGATCTTTCAGCATTCCTTATTTTAATCTTACTTTGATTTTTACTACATGCTTGAGTTGTTCAATCATCTTGGTTTCTAGTTCTTAATGGGTAGTCTCTTACCAAATGATTAGGTGACCTAAATTCATAACTAACTTTCTTCGCATTCCAACATATCCCCACATAGTTCTTTCCACAAATATTACAAACAAGATTCTCCATCTTTTTCAATCCAACAAAACTTGTAACACTCCAAACTCGACCTAGACGTTATGGCCAAATTTGGTAATGTCACAAGGAATGGGTTTTGAAAACTGTGTTGACTTGATAAATCATTCAATTTTGATACCTCGTGTTTGTCATGATTATACTGAAAACGTTTATTTAATTAATTTGTTTACCAAACACTTACTATAGCAGAAGTTTAATAAATGTGATAAATTTTAGAAACCTGATTTGTATTTTTAAAAAGAACCTCTTTTGTGTAAAAACTGTCGATTTCATAAAATAATTTATCAAGGCATGCAAATTATTAACAAACCAAAAACCAACAGTTTAAAACCATAAAGTCCAGAGAGTCCCAGAAATTACAAACTCTCAGAATAAAACCAAAATCGTAAATAAAACCATAAATTAATAACTTTAAACAGTTTATTGTAGAGTGGTTACCGCTGAGTCTCCGCCACACCGATTCGCCTAAGTTTGGGGATTTCCTGGACAGAATAGACAAACGGATGTGAGTTTTCGTAAACTCAGTGTGCAACCCAACAGAAATAAGCATGCAAACATACAGATATTTCATAGCCTTTTCAGATACAGTACACAGAATCCTACCCTCATCTTTTACAGACCAACTTCGACCATCCCATCACACCATGTGGGGTTAAAAACACCAACCCATCCCTACATACCATATCGTGCCAATATGACACATGTCAGATAATGTGCAGCCAAGCTGTCAGAATATAGGCGATGATCGCCGTATGGAATACTTCTTTCTCATATATAAATCCCACCTCACAATCATATATAGAAACAGATACGAAATAAAATACTAGACATGCTTAACATACTTATGTATAGATATCAGAATAATCAAACATGCATAGCATTATCATACACAGAACAGAATATCAGACTATCAGATCTACAGTTTGAGGGTTTGGTTAGCTCTTACCGACCCTATGGTAGGCCTACAGTCGATTGGAACGAGCCATACGACCCTAAGTGAAATTTCAAAAATAGAAATTGTGGGCTTACACGCCCAGATTGGCTTTACCCATGTGGCCCACACGGCCAGGCCTAAAAACCCACATGCCCGTGTGGGCCCACACCTCAGACTTGGCCCAGCCCGTGTGGCTCACACAGCCACACTTCGACCATCACACGGCCGTGTCATGCGCATGACCATGCCTTCATCGACCACACGGCCGTGTCTCACATACGGCCACCTACACGGCTGGCCACACTCCAGTGTGGCATCGACAGTGGCCATTTTTGGCTTTCATCAAAACTCAGATTTTTGTGTTTTGGGAACACACATGGTTCATTTTAGATGCTACAGCAACCACGAGCCCTTCAGAACCTAAGAGTCGACATACTAACACTCAAAATCAGCCTTAAAACATGATTAAACCAAAAACTCGAAACCAACATTAGCTCAAAACAAGGGTTCATCGCTTACCCCAACACTCCGAACGATTGACTACGATTTCGCAAGAGTAGAGTCATGGTTTTCTCAATTCACTGTTGCCAAAACAATAGTATAACCCTAATCAGCATTTTGGAAAGACACAAATTACAGAATAACAAAGCCTTACTTACTAGAATCATGCGATGAAAACAGAAATAACGAGAACAAAGGTGTGACGGCCGGCAAAAAGGAAATAAAACTAAATGGGAGAATAGGAAAAAGGAAAACGGCAGAGAAGCAGAGAACTAACGACAATTAATTTTTAGAAGAAAGAGAAACTAGTTGCAAATTTTGAAAAAAAAAAAACAAAGATATGATACATATCCCTTGATTTTCTCCACTAATCCACTAATTGATAACCTCATCAGACTTTTAGTTCAATCGAGACTCTATAAGTCAACTAAGCAAAAATATAAACAATCACGCTTGCGCAAAGATTCAAACACAGGACCTCCAACACACTAACTCCCTTACCACTCGAACCAGCAGGCTCATTCTAATATGGGTTGGCAAGCAATTTAATATAAGCCCACTCCACAAAGGTAGGTTTGAATAAAAAATAACAAAATTTGGCAGAAGTGGGACTTGAATCCAAGACCTCATACACTCATCTAGAACACTTAACCACTAAAACAAATACACATTTATGTTAAATATTTACAGAAACAGAAATATATGAGTCAGGTCGTTACAAAACTTGCCTCAGATATAGTTCGATATTCACCACTATCACCTCAACTTTTTATTACTTGAGACTATTTTGCTGACTCATAAGAAAAGTTTCTCATATCCATAGACTTCTCAAAGCTTGTAACACAGACCAATTCATCATTCTTACTGAACTCTATATAGAATTACTCAATATAGGTTTATCAAAACTTGTTTTGGATAAGAAATCCAAAACATCGTTTAGTTTTGAAAAAAAATAATTAGAAACATAACAAAACCAAATCAAAACTGAAAACATGAGTGTTAAGTTAAAACTTACCACTTATTTCCATTATCTTTACACAAATATATCTTGAAATAGGAGAAAATAAAATACATTTGTTGGTTTTTCAATTAAATTAAAAACTAAATAAATAAGATAAAATATTTGGTACACTATTATTGAAAGTTTTTAGACTCAACAAGGTTAGGGGGTTGACAAGTGTCCTATAAGAGTATAGTAAAATATTAAAAAATATTTTAAAAAAGACACATTGTAATCTTTTAAGAATGTTTGTAAAATAATAAATATATATTGTTAGTATACCAAATACTTAACCCAATAAATAGTACACTTTGCAACTTGTGGAGTTAAATAAAACTAACTCTAGGATTGGTGTACCAAATAATGATCCAAAAAAAAATAAAGTATTTTGGTTGAACTTGTAAGAGAAACTAATACTTTAAAAACAAATTTATATTAACATATTTATAATTTAATTTAATTCAGTAAATATAACAAATGAAAGTTTAAAAGTATTGAGAGAGACAATTTAATTTATTTAAGGTTTGGTATACTAACAATATATATTCTTTATTTCACAAGCAATGTTAAAAAATTAGCATGTGCTTCTTCTTTTAAATATTTTACTATATCTTATAGGACAGTTGTCAACCACTAACCCTACCTGTACATTTTAAAAACTCCACTAGAATATCAAATATTATTCCTTGGAGGCCTTGGATTCAAGAAAATTGACTGTCAAAATGATGCTTTCCTTAAGAAAATTGGCTTTAATATTGTTAAGAAGCTTAATCAATTATGGGTTCAGGTTCTTAGAACAAAATATAAATGGAAGGGTAAGTTGCCTACTACTTTACATGTGGGTAATTCATCTCGACTATAGAAAGGTATTTGTAGAATCTAGAGCAAAGTACAAGATGTTGTATAGAATGTAGGGAAAGATTTGGACGTTGATTTTTGGAGAGATAATAGGGTGCAAGAATAGGGTTCTCTCGTGGACATTTGTACACAACCTGATTATATACCTATTGACCACATACCCGTAATGGATATGGTATCGGTGAGTGGGGAATGGAATTGCAATGTGATTAAATTTGTTTTTCTACATCCACTAGTTTTAAGTATTTCAGCCTATAAGCCTCCTTTCATTCATGGCGTGGTCGATTTTGTTGGATGGGATAATGACAAGAGGCATACATATATGGTTCATTCTATTTAAGTGTCTATTTATGGGATATAGAGAGATAGGAGTGATAAATTTTGGCATCAGATTTGGCACTTATCAGGACCTCAAAAGGTACGAGTCTTCCTTTTGCTTGCATATTTAAATAGAGTCTTTACTAATGATGGCCGAGTGAGAAGGCACCTTACTTTTGATGCAAGTTGTAAGGTGTGTGAAAATTCAACAAAAACCATTCATCACGTTCTAAGGTTTTGTTCCCCAGCTGTGGCGACATGGTTGGTTGTGATCAAACCGAATAAAATACAAGAATTCTTTAACATCAACCTAGAGGATTGGTTCGATATTTACCTATCAGATCCCCATTATTTTGCTTGCAATCCTAATGTTTGGTCGGCCCTTTTTGGTGTCAATTGTTGGCATCTTTGGATTAGAAGAAATTTTTTTGTTTTTAATGCAAATTTTATTGAATGTGATAGTGTCTTGGAGAAGAGCTACAGAATGAGAGATGTTAATCTTCAGTCTAACTATGGGACGACGAGTTCTTTGAGGCATAGTGATAAATGCTAAAACTACATGTTTTAATCTTATTCTTAATGTATTTTTGGATGATTATTCGATGTTAATTGTGAATTTTACGCTTTTAATCCTTTAAATTTATGTTTTTATGCTTAATAGAGCATTTGAGAGCAAAAGGAGTGAAAATCGAATAATAGGAGCAAACTACAGAAGCCATACGGGCTGACCCATTCCACACGATCGTGTAAGCCACACAGCCTGCCACGCGACCATGTGGTAGGTCATGTCAGTTTTATGAATTTGCACCATAAATTGCATGAAATCACATTTTTTAGGTTTTTCGGGCATTCTAGGACATATATATGATAAAAATAAGAAGACGGGAGTGAGTCGTCATAAAATATTGAAGAAAACAACTCGAAGAGCACCATTGAAGCCGATTTTGAAACAGATTTTCATCAAGATTGAATATTCGCATTTGATTTCTTAGGAAGCCATCATGATTTTCTTTGCTTCTTATGGTTATATTGTATTTTAGTTGTTTTTATTTTTAGGCATGAACTAATTTTCTAAATACCTGGGGGAGATGAACCTTATGATGAATTTTGTATTTTGATTTTTATTTTACACAATAAATACTTAGTTTCTTGTTCTAAATTATGTGTGCTTAATTCTTGGTTTAATATTTCTAGATTATTGATCCATATTTGATGTGCTTAAATCAGATAAGGAATAAACTCTATTTAAGAGTAGATATTGCGTGATTGAGTGTAGTTGCATGTAACCCTTGAAATAGGATGATATAAATCTACCGGATTAGGGTCAAATCTAATAGGGGAATCCATAGCACGAGTTAATGCGATAATAGGAGTTTTAATTAGAAAGAAATTATTAATCAATGTAGAGTCAGTTGCTCTTACTTTTGAAGGAGATATTGACATGATTTAGGGATTTTTATGGATCAAGTTACTAAATAAAAAAATTGCGTAATTTGGATTGACAGTGACAAATGAAATCTAAGTGAATTCTTTCTTGGGTATTGTTTCATTTCTTGGTTGTTAATCATTTATTTGCTTATTTTGTTCTTTGTCGTGTTCATTAGTTAATTTTAATTTTTAATCAATCACTTGAATTTATCGGTTAAATAATAGAAAGACGGTAATTACTAATACTTTTAGTCTTCATAGAAATGATATTTGTTCTCATCGTAGCTATACTATTAATTGATAAGTGCACTTGCCTTAGTTGAATTTTTAGTTAGTTTTACGACGCATCACATAGGCAAACTAAAATTTGAAGATTAGTTAGGTGGATTCTAGTTAAGGATGGATGGCATAAGGTGAACACCGATGGTGCTATTAGTAATGTGTCTGGGAATGCTTCAGTTGATGGTTTAATCCGTGACCAACATGACAATTGGATACCTGGTTTTTCTAAAAATATTGGCCATTGTTCTATACTCAATGTCGAGCTTTAAGGGTGCTCTTTAGGGACTGCAAGTGTAACAACCCGATTTAGGGGCTAGTCGGAATAGTGATCTCGGGATCACTAAATCCGAGGTTTGAGAAAATTATTTTCATGATATTTTATGAGTCAAAGCATGATTATATGAGTATATGAAAATTTTGGTATTTTAATTTTAGCGATTTCTTGCTTAATTGCGAAATAAGACAAAATTGCATAAAGTGCGAAAGTTCCATTTTATAAGCTAAGGTTGCCAAATAACTATAGAATGTTAAATGGAGGTATTTAAAAGGCAATTAGACCCCCAAGAATAGAGTGGCCTGCCATAGGAGAGAAACAATGTCAAATTGGTCAAAGTTGTTGATATTAAGTAGACTAAATTGATGTTTTATATTAAAATAAAGAAGAGAAAAAATATCATCTTTTTTCTCTCTTCTTCTCCACCAAAAATTGGCAGCAAACTAAGGGGTTTGAGAGCTCAAATTTTCAGCAAGCTTCTCTCCTTGCTAGTAAGTATTCTAGTGATCATTTCTTGATAAAAATTGTACTTTTGGAACCCCTAAAGCTTAAGCATTCTAAAGAGGGGACTATCTTGCAATATGGTGAAAAGTTTAGGGTTTTTCCATGAGAGCTTTTATGTTGTTTACTGCATTTTTATGGAAGAAAATAAGTCATAGTTGTTAGATAAACAACTTTTGTGAGAGGTGTTACCATGAAAACACCTAAAAGGAACTTTTTGTAAATATGTGAAATGTTGGGTTTTGATGATAGACATAAAAGGAATAAATGTTCACCTAGGCTTGTTGAAGGTAGAAATTTGATTAGAATTGATTTCCGAGCCTATGGGTAAAATGGTCATTTTGCTAAAGTCTAAGGGCAAAATAGTAATTTTACCAAAGCATGATTATTGAAATGTTTTTATTAATATGATGATTAAAATGAGTTAATTTGCTATTATAGAGCAAGAAGAACCAAGAATCAACCTCGATCGGGAAAAGAATAATAATTTGCTATTATAGAGCAAGAAGAACCAAGAATCAACCTCGATCGGGAAAAGAATAAAGTCTCGAACTAGATTGACGTTCTTGCTTATTTTGAAATCGAGGTAAGTTTGTATGTGATAAATTCAACATATATGCTAGCATGTTTGAGAATGTTTGAAATTATAATGATAGATGATAATAGTTGAGATGTTGAAGTCCCAGTTGGACTATAATAAATGCGAGGATACTATCATTAAGACATGAGATGGATAAGGTTCCGTGTAAGACCATGTCTGGAACATGGCCCCGGCACTGAATTGAGATTTCGTATAAGACCATATTTGGGATATGACTTCGGTATTGAATATGAGATTCGTATAAGACCATATCTGAGATATGGCATTGATACTTGAAGTGAGATTACGTATAAGACCCTATCTGAGATATGGCATCAGCACTCAGAGGTGACCCCATGTAAGAGCACATCTAGGATGTGGCATTGGCTTCGAGTTTATATTAATGATGTTGAATATGCGTTTTTGAGTATCCCTAGTGATTAATGGGATAAATAGATAAGTTTAGAAATAGAAATGAGATTAGTACTAAAGTCATGTGAATGAGTGAATACAGGCACTCGTGAGTAATTCACGAAGAACATTTACAATATGTGGCATGGTATGTACGAAATAAGGGCAAGTATGAGTAAGTAAGGCAAGAAGCATATGACTTTGTGTGTGATTATTTAATGTCATGGATGGATAATGTCATGAGTTTATTGTTACTATTTTATTTCCATGCAAACTTATTAAGCTTTATGCTTACCCCTTTCATTGCCCTTTTCCTTGTAATATTACCAAGTTAGCTCGAGAATTCACAGACGTCGGAGTTGAAGATCACACTATCGACCATTTTTTGGGTATAGTAAAATTAGACTTATTTTGAGTATGGCATGTATAGGACTTGAATGTTTTGTTATGTCATATTTGTTAGCCAAAGTGTTGGCTATTTATGTTATCAAAGTCATTTTGTAAATGGTCATTGGAATTGGGCCAACATGATAACGGCCCGTCTCGGGTTTGGAGGCGAATCGTTAATGTTGCCCGATCGTAAATTAGATAGTTTCTCGTTCAACTAAAAAAAGGGATAATTTTATTGGAAATGATATCTTTGAAATGAAAAGATAGGTGATGGATTGAAATGGATACGTATTTGAAACAAGAAAGAACCTTTAATAAAAATTAAAGACCCGAATCTTATAAGTTTCAAATTGATGGAATGAGTTTCGAAATAAAACCGAGACCCACTATCTAGCGAGATAGGAACCAACGGTATGGTATTTCGAAATAAAACCGAGACCCACTATCTAGCGAGATAGGAACCGACGGTATAGGTAGATGAACGCCACACCCGTGAGGATGATAAGTTCAAAACAAGGAAAGAACGACGCCACTAGAAAACTAGATAAGTCAATTCAACCTTGAGAATCAGGAGAGTGAATACTCACCAAAAGAAAATTTTCTTTCATTCAAATTCAAGTTGTGTCTTTTACAAAATGAAGTATGCTAGATATTTATAGGCTCTTAATGAAAGTCGAAATAGGGAGGAATAAATTTGAAGACTTCAATCTCTATTTGTTCCCAAGAGAAGTTGACTTGGAGAGGCTCTTGTGAACATTCGGCCAAGAGAAAGGCTAAATTCCTCCAAAGCTTGTTGCCGTATGTCACTAGCACTTGCTATAGGTTGACCCACTCACACACTTGTTGTTATTGCTCCACTTGCCGTCCATGTCTTTATAACCACCTATTAACATATTGTCAACTTTCCAATGGTTCATTTATTCACAATAGCCGTCCATATTGTCCATAAAAAGACAAAATTATTATTTTATTTCCACTAAATTCCCTTTGTGCCGTCCCCATTTTTGTTGAAGAATTTGAAACTCATCTATTTCTTTAATGCTAGCACATGCCTAATTATTTCTTTGATTATTCTCACGCATGGCATGTCTTCCAATTGTGCTTGCTTTGTTTAATTCTTCAATTCCTCCATGGTGCTTCATGTTTGCCGTCCACCTAGGTAATCCATGGCTTTGTTTTAAATATCATTCTTCAATTGTTTATTCACTAAATATCAAGCTCTTAGTTTATGCTCCATTTTGCCGTCCAACATGCCATTCTTTTTATTGTTCCCACTATGCACCACATGTTCTAATTCCATTGTTTATTCCACCCTTCCACTATGCCGCCTATGCTTCCACATATTCAAAAATTCTTCATTTATTTAGCCAAGATTCTTATCTTCACGCATGTCTTTATTTATTTTCATCAAATCCATGCTAGGTGCCCTCCACTAGTTAAGATTTCAATTCATCTGAACATATTAAAACAAAACACTTTATTTAAATACTAGGTAAAAGCATATTATATCAATAGTAATATTCAACTTCGATAAAGACTAAAAAAAATATATATGAAATATGAAAATGAAGTTATTATTTTAAAATTAAAACATGCGTAAAGTGTTAAATAAACTAGCAGTCAAACTGGCTAGTATATTCAACTTCAAATAAGTTGTACGAGTTCAGCATGTTTTTGGGCTCTCTTTTATTATCATCCCAAATTTGTGCCACCAACACCGTTGCGGCATCTTTGAATTGTGTGGTTCGGGAACGTGTGATTGGCCCATTAGGTAGCCTCATCGGGTCGTGGTTGACGTCCGTCTCAGGCTTCATAGTTGAGCTCGTATCATCCCCTCCCTCTTTAAGTTGATTCGTCCTCGAATCATCACCTATATCAAAAGGAGAAAGATCAGAAACATTAAAACTCGCGCTCACATTATAGTCACCTGGCAAGTCCAATTTGTACGAGTTGTCATTTATGCGTTCAATGACTTGAAATGGACCGTCTCCCCTTGGGAGAAGTTTAGATCGCCTTTGCTTGGGAAACCTTTCTTTTCGCATATGAACCCAAACCCAGTCCCCTGGTTCAAAGAGAATGCGTCTACGACATTTGTTAGCTCGTTGGACGTATTGCTTGGTTCTTGCTTCAATATTCTCGCGCACCTTTCGGTGCAACTCTTTTATGTATTCCGCCTTTTTCCTAGCATCAGGATGGATAAATTTATCTGAAGGCAATGGCAATAAATCAAGAGGGGTGAGAGGGTTAAACCCGTAAACAATTTCGAAAGGCGAGAATTTAGTTGCAGAATGAACAGCTCGGTTGTAAGCAAATTCGATGTGGGGCAGACAGTCTTCCCATGTTTTGAGATTTTTTTTGTACTATTGCCCGCAACAAGGTTGATAGGACTCGGTTCACTACTTCGGTCTGTCCATCTGTTTGAGGATGACACGTGGTCGAGAATAGTAGTTTCGTCCCTAACTTTCCCCACAGAGTTCGCCAAAAATGACTTAAAAATTTTACGTCCCGATCAGATACGATCGTCTTCGGAACTCCATGCAATCGTATGATTTCTCTAAAAAACAAAATTGCAATATGCACAGCATCGTCAGTCTTAGAACAAGGGATAAAATGGGACATTTTAGAAAAATAATCTACTACAACAAAAATCGAATCCTTCCCAGTTTTTGATCTTGGTAATCCAAGGATGAAATCCATGGAAATGTCGACCCACGGAGTGTCTGGAATAGGAAGGGACGTATATAAACCGTGAGGCTGGACCCGTGATTTTACTTGTTTGCAAGCAATGCAACGTTCACAAATTCGTTCAACATCCTTGCTCATTCCTGGCCAAAAAAAATGTTCTTGAAGAGTGGACAATGTTTTGTCTCTTCCAAAGTGACCCATAAGGCCACCACTATGTGCCTCTATCACAAGCATGTCTCGCATAGAACCTTGCGGTATACAAATCTTGTTTTCCTTGAAAAGGAATCCTTCATGCCTGTAAAACTTATCAAAAGCACCACTCTCACAAGCATTATAGACATTGCCAAAATCAAAGATCGTTAGTATACAATTCCTTAATATGATGGAAACCAAGTATTTTAGAATCAAGAAAGGTTAATAAAGTGTACCTTCGTGATAATGCATCCGCAACCACATTTTCCTTACCTTTCTTATACTTAATTACGTACGGAAACGATTCTAAATACTCAATCCATTTTGCATGTCGTTTGTTGAGCTTGTGCTGACCTTTAATATACTTGAGTGCTTCATGATCTGAATGAATAACAAACTCTTTCGGCCTCAAGTAATGTTGCCACGCTTTCAAACGATCTTATTAGGCGCGCATCTCTTTTGTCATACACGGGTAGTTGAGTGTAGTTCCGCTCAATTTTTCATCAAGTACGCCACCGGGTCTTCCATTCTCGAGTTAGAACGGCTCCGATCCCTACTCCCGATGCATCACATTCAATTTCAAAAGTTTTAGTAAAGTCGAAAGGGATAACAATGGAGCTTTAACAAGGCATTCTTTAAGAGCCTTAAAAGACCGTTCTTGCTCATCGGACCAATGGAAAGTGAATTCTTCTTGATCACGCTCGTTAAAGGAGTGGCTATCGTCTCGTTGGGTTGAGCACGAATCGACGGTAAAAACTAGCCAACCCATGGAAACTTCGTACTTGGCTCACCGCTGTAGGATCGGGGCCATTCTTGGATTGCTCTAATCTTCTCTTGGTCCACTTCTAATCCATTTGCACTTACGACGTATCCTAAGAAAATAACCTTGTCGGTACAAAAGAACATTTCTCGAGATTGGCGTAGAATACCTCTTTTCGCAGTGTTTCTAGGATCGCACGTAAATGTTGGAGGTGATCCTCCAAAGATTTGATGTACACTAATATGTCATCAAAATAAACAACACATGATTTGCCAATGAAAGCTCGTAAAACATGATTCATAAGTCTCATAAAAGTACTCGAAGCGTTTGTAAGTCCGAATGGAATTACCAACCATTCATACAAACCTAACTTTATTTTGAAAGCCGTTTTCCACTCATCACCTTCCCGCATCTTAATTTGGTGATAACCACTTTTGAGGTCAATCTTTGTAAAGATTCGAGCTCGCCCAACTCGCTAGCATATCATCAAGTCGGGTATCGGTGTCGGTATTTGATGGTAATCTTGTTGATGGCGCGACAGTCGACACACATTCGCCACGAACCATCTTTCTTTGGTACTAGTAGCACCGGTACTGCGCATGGACTAAGGCTTTCTCGAATATATCCTTTTTCTAGCAATTCAGTGATTTGCTTTTGGAGCTCTTTTGTTTCTTCGGGATTGCTCCGGTACGCAGGTCGATTGGGCAGTGAAGCTCCCGGTACCAAGTCAATTTGGTGTTCTATACCTTGAATGGGCGGTAAACCACTTGGTAACTCTACTGGAAAGACGTCCTTGAATTCCTGAATCAAAGACAACACAGAAGAAGGAAGATTCTCAGGTAAGTCGTTAGTATTCAAAAATGATTCCTTGTATAGTAAGACATACATCGGTTGTCTCACACACAAAGCTTTTCGAATATCTCTTGCTTTTGCAAAAACACTCATTTTCCCATTTTCTTTTTCTCCCTTCGTTTCCTCTTCTTTTTGTTCACACTCTCTTGTTTTATCACTTATTTTCTTGTCCCTCTTTTTTTTAAAATTCTTTTCTTTTTCTTTCTCATTTTTCCTCTCACTTTCTTTTGATTTTTCTATTGATGTCTTCATTTTCAACTGATCCTTATAAACTTGCTTGGGTGTTAGCGGAGCTAGTGTCACGTTCCGGCCCAAGTATTTAAAAGTGTACCGGTTAGTGTAGCCGTCATAGATTGCTCGCTTGTCAAATTGCCAAGGTCGTCCAAGCAGGAGATGTCCCGCTAGCATTGGAACCACATCGCACAAAACCTCATCTTGATACTTCCCTATTGAAAAGGACACCAAAACTTGTTTTGAGACCTTAAGTTCTCCCGCGTCGTTAAGCCATTGTAGCTTATACGGATGGGGATGTTTTGTGGTAGTCAATCCAAGTTTCTCCACCAATATGGTGCTAGCCACATTAGTACAACTTCCTCCGTCAATAATGACGCAACAAATCTTTCCTTGTATTTGGCAACGCGTATGGAAGATGTTTTCGCGTTGTTGCTCATTTTCGACACCTTGTAAGCTAAGGCACCTTTTTACCACCAAGATCTCCCCACTTTCGGCTTGTTCTATTTCTTCCTCATCTTGGGATGTCTCACTGGCATCGTCTTCCTCTTCACTTTCAGATTCGATCTCACCATTATCTCGGACAAACATAGTGTTTCGATTTGGACATTGACTTGCAATATGTCCTCGTCCCAAACATTTGAAACACCTAATGTCTCAGGATCGATTCGGAAAAACTTCCATTTTGCCTTTGCTTGTTTCACCGTTAGGCTTGTTGGTCTTGGGTGCGCCACTGATTTCTTTGGCTCGGTTCGGCATGTCCCTTTTGTTGGTCACTTGCCCCTACTTCGATGTTGAGGCTTGATTGGGGTTTGCTCTAGGTGTAGTTTTTCGTTTCAGCTGTTTTTCTACCTTTATAGCCATGTGAACCATTTCGACGATATCGATGTAATGATGTAATTCTACAATATTTGCGATATCTCGATTGAGGCTAGCGCTAAATCGTGCTATGGTGGCTTCTCGTTCTTCTTCCATATTAGCTCGGATCATGGCCACTTCCATCTCCTTGTAGTAATCTTCTACGCTTCGGTGACCCTGGGTTAGGCTTTGCAACTTCTGATGCAACTTACGGTGATAGTAGGTTGGGATGAATCTTTTCCGCATTAATGCCTTCATTTCCGCCCATGTGGATATTGGGCGTTCACCATCCCGTCTTCGACTCATCGTTAATTGATCCCACCAAATGAGGGCGCAATCAGAAAATTCGATGGCAGCAAGTTTCACCTTCTTATTTTCTGAATAATTATGACAGTCGAAAATTAATTCCACCTTATTTTCCCACTCAAGGTAGGCTTCCGGATCGGACCGCCCTTGAAAAGCAGGAATCGCCATTTTAATGTTCTTAAAATCATCATCGGTCCTTCTTCGTTCACGGACTCGTGGACCTTCTCTTAGTTCATCTTGTTCAAAAGCCGGGTTGCTATCGGCTTCACTTGGTTCATAGGTACCGTTGTTACGTAACCAAGGTTGTTCTCGTCTCCTTCTCGGAATTGGAGGGGTGTTTGCTCGAGGTCTTCGTTCATCTCTTCGTTCTAATTGTTCAGTGATTGATCTGAACATACGTGTGATTTCTTGCAATACTATTTGCACATCCTGATTTCTCCCTTCGGGATCATTCCTTCGGGGTGGTAATACTCCCCCACCTTCGGCGGCGTCGGATGCTTCGTCACTTATTGTTCGACGTTCAGGGCTCCTAGACATGTTTTTAAAATAAAATTAATGAATACTCACTACAATCCTTACTTGTTCACTCACAAAGAAAATTATCAACACTCACACTCATGTTTTTACTCAATTCTGGCTTTTTTCTTGATGTATTCACTCTTGCCTTTTACCGCTCAAATTCACTCTTCTAGATTCTAGAAGGTTGTCTTTGACTTACTAGCAACTTGTAGGTCGTGTTAAGCTAATTGAGCTTGAAGCTGGAAAGCAGTTTAATGTAGAAAAGCCAAGAGATGACCAAGATATGTTAGAGGAGGTAACAATTGCGGGAAGTCAACTATAGTTGATTTCCAACATCTTATAGAGCTAACTAATTATACAGACAAGGACTCGTCTCAGTTAGTATACTTTGTAAAAACACTGGGAATATAAGCAAGCGAATGTCGTTCGTCTTCTTAGAGAAGAACTTGACAATCTAAACAGGCCAAGGTAGGAAGAGGGCTCTTTTTTTTTTTTTTTAACTTCAAATATTCTAAATACAATGAAAATAAAATACAGCATTTTTTTTTAGATTTTTTTTTGAAACTTACTCGGAAAAACTCAAGACGATCAAAACGTGCCTAATTTAATTGGCTCTGATACCAGATGATAACGACCCGTCTCGGGTTTGGAGGCGAATCGTTAATGTTGCCCGATCGTAAATTAGACAGTTTCTCGTTCAACTAAAAAAAGGGATAATTTTATTGGAAATGGTATCTTTGAAATGAAAAGATAGGTGATGGATTGAAATGGATACGTATTTGAAACAAGAAAGAACCTTTAATAAAAATTAAAGACCCAAATCTTATAAGTTTCAAATTGATGGAATGAGTTTCGAAATAAAATCGAGACCCATTATCTAGCGAGATAGGAACCAACGGTATGGTATTTCGAAATAAAACCGAGACCCACTATCTAGCGAGATAGGAACCAACGGTATAGGTAGATGAACGCCACACCCCTGAGGATGATAAGTTCAAAACAAGGAAAGAACGACGCCACTAGAAAACTAGATAAGTCAATTCAACCTTGAGAATCAGGAGAGTGAATACTCACCAAAAGAAAATTTTCTTTCATTCAAATTCAAGTTGTGTCTTTTACAAAATGAAGTATGCTAGATATTTATAGGCTCTTAATGAAAGTCGAAATAGGGAGGAATAAATTTGAAGACTTCAATCTCTATTTGTTCCCACGAGAAGTTGACTTGGAGAGGCTCTTGTGAACATTCGGCCAAGAGAAAGGCTAAATTCCTCCAAAGCTTGTTGCCGTATGTCACTAGCACTTGCTATAGGTTGACCCACTCACACACTTGTTGTTATTGCTCCACTTGCCGTCCATGTCTTTATAACCACCTATTAACATATTGTCAACTTTCCAATGGTTCATTTATTCACAATAGCCGTCCATATTGTCCATAAAAAGACAAAATTATTATTTTATTTCCACTAAATTCCCTTTGTGCCGTCCCCCCATTTTTGTTGAAGAATTTGAAACTCATCTATTTCTTTAATGCTAGCACATGCCTAATTATTTCTTTGATTATTCTCACGCATGGCATGTCTTCCAATTGTGCTTGCTTTGTTTAATTCTTCAATTCCTCCATGGTGCTTCATGTTTGCCGTCCACCTAGGTAATCCATGGCTTTGTTTTAAATATCATTCTTCAATTGTTTATTCACTAAATGTCAAGCTCTTAGTTTATGCTCCATTTTGCCGTCCAACATGCCATTCTTTTTATTGTTCCCACTATGCACCACATGTTCTAATTCCATTGTTTATTCCACCCTTCCACTATGCCGCCTATGCTTCCACCTATTCAAAAATTCTTCATTTATTTAGCCAAGATTCTTATCTTCACGCATGTCTTTATTTATTTTCATCAAATTCATGCTAGGTGCCCTCCACTAGTTAAGATTTCAATTCATCTGAACATATTAAAACAAAACACTTTATTTAAATACTAGGTAAAAGCATATTATATCAATAGTAATATTCAACTTCGATAAAGACTAAAAAAAATATATATGAAATACGAAAATGAAGTTATTATTTTAAAATTAAAACATGCGTAAAGTGTTAAATAAACTAGCAGTCAAACTGGCTAGTATATTCAACTTCAAATAAGTTGTACGAGTTCAGCATGTTTTTGGGCTCTCTTTTATTATCATCCCAAATTTGTGCCACCAACACCGTTGCGGCATCTTTGAATTGTTTGGTTCGGGAACGTGTGATTGGCCCATTAGGTAGCCTCATCGGGTCGTGGTTGACGTCCGTCTCAGGCTTCATAGTTGAGCTTGTATCACAACACTTGTCAAGTTTATATATATCCATTTATGATGAATCAGGAAGTTTATGCTTGTGTGAATGTTTGATTTAAGTTGGTACAAGTATGGTTGCTATGTAGGGTGACATTTGGCTTGGAATATAGCCTTTTTAATGTCCACACGGGCAGCCACACGGACGTGTGTCTAGGCCGTATGTGACACACGGTCAGCCCATGAGTATGTTGATCGGCCGTGTATCCCCTTGTGAGCTAAGTTTATAAGTTAGTAAGCTCAGTAGTAAACACACGGGTAGAGACACGACCATGTGTCTCAACTGTGTGGGTGGCACGGCCTTGGACATGGGCGTATGCCCAGGCAGTGTGAAGTCAGCACTTAAAATGTGGAATTTAATTCGACATACGGTCTAAGGACACGGGCGTGTGCCTTGGCCGTGTGACCTTAGTGAGGTGATGATGTCATAACAGAATGCTAGGGTTTTGGCACACGAGGCCGTGTGTGGGACACGGGCTAGGGACACGGGCGTGTGTCCGGCTGTGTGAAATAAGTCAGTGTCGACCACGGGTGAAGAACACGAGCATATCTTAGGGGCACACGGGCATGTCCCTAGAGCAATACGGGTGTGTGGCCCCCGTTTTGACGAAAAATTTTCTAAGACTTCTTGAAGTTTCCTAAGTTCCCGGATTAGTCCCGAACATTCCCCATATATGTTTCGGACCTCGTGGGCTCATATAAGGGGCAAATTTGAATGTGGATGAGAAATTCTAGATTGAATGAAATTTTATAGCCCGACGTGATATGCTTATGCAAGTTGAGTTAGGTAATGCCTCGTATCCGGTTCTGGCTCTCGGGTAAGGGGTGTTACATTTATTGGTCAGGGTGTTACATTTATTGGTATCAGAGCTACGGTTTAGTTAATTATAGGACTAACGTAGCGTAAGTATGAGTCTAGCCATACATGTCATACATAAGAGTACTTGTGTAATAATAGTGTGATGGCTCCTGACATTTTAAATCATGTTTTTCATATAGTAAATGGATCCTGATCCCGATTAGACTGTAGCTGATGATGTTGCTAGTAATACGCCGGCTCTCGCACAAGAGATCGCGCCAGTAGATAGTAGACCCGAGACTTTGGGTCAGGGAGAAGAGGCCTGAGAAGCCTTTCTCCATATGATGAGCAACTGGTACACTGAGTACATTCGAGCGAATCCTAATGCTCAACCCCCTCCACCCCCACCTATTCCTCAACTCGCTCCGGTCTCTTCTCAAGTGGTTGAGGTAATGAGAAGGGAAAGGCCTCCGATCGATAAGATCCAGAAACAAGGAGCCGAGAAATTCTGGGCTAGTAAAGATGATGACCTAGAGAGAGCGGAATTTTGGCTCGAGAATACCATTAGGGTATTCGATGAGTTGTCATGCACGCCTGAAGAGTGCAAAATGTGCGGTATCTCTCTTGAGAGATTCGTCCTATCAGTGGTGGAACACCCTTGTACCGGTGGTACTAAGGGAGAGAGTTAGCTGGGAATTCTTCCAAGAGGAATTTCGAAAGAAGTATATTAGCCAAAGATTCATTAACCAGAAGAGAAAAGAGTTCTTAGAGCTGAAGCAAGCCTGAATGACAATGACTGAATACTAACGTGAGTTCGTGAGGCTTAGTAAGTATGCCCGAGAGTGCTTGTCTACCGAGGCCATCATGTACAAAAGGTTCGAGGATGGATTAAATAAAGATATCCGTTTATATATTGGAGTCCTCGAACTAAAAGAATTTGTAGTATTGGTAGATAGAGCCTGTAAGGCTGAAGAGTTGGCTAAAGAGAAAAGAAGAGCTGAGACTGAGTTCCGTGACTCGAGGAAAAGACAACTGAATAAATCACTCCAATCCTCATCTAAGAAATCGAGGGATTTCGCTACTCGATCAACCACTTTAGTCGGGTTTTCAAACTGAAGTAAGGGTAAACAGTTCTCGGGGTCTAAAGTGCAGACCACATCAGTTGCTAGTGTTGGCAATACCTGACCGAGTAGACTGGAATGCCCGTAGTGTGGCAGACGTCATTCTGGTGAATGCAGAGCAAACGAGAAGGCTTGTTTTAGATGTGGGTCTTTAGACCATTTTATCAGAGATTGCCCCGAGGTGGGCGAGAAAGAGAAGTTTCAGAGTGCAAGACTGGGAAGTGCTACTAGAGGAAGACCGCAGAGAAACTCGGGAAATGAAATGAGTAACAAGAATCCATTTAGAGAGCAGACTGTAAGAGTCGAGGGTAGAGCACCAGCGAAAAGATATGCATTCGTACTCGTAAAGAGGCATCTTCCTCTGACGTAATCACGGGTACATTTTCTTTCTATGATACTCATTTTATAGCTTTAATTGATCCGGGATCCGCCCACTCATACATATGCATGAAATTAGTCTCTAGTATGAGCATGCCTATAGAGTCTATTGAATTTGTAATAAGAGTGTCTAATCCTCTAGGAAAATATGTATTGGTTGATAGAGTATGCAAAGGTTGCCCTTTGATGATTAGGGGTCATTGTTTCCCAGTTGATCTTATGTTATTGTTGTTTGATGAGTTTGGTGTCATCCTTGGGATGGATTGGTTAGTTACTCATGATGTAATTATGAATTGTGGAAAGAAGTTTATTGAGTTGAAATGTGAAAATGAGGATTTTATTCGTGTTGAATCAGACGAGTAAGACAGATCACCAGTAGTGATATCATCCTTATTGGCTCAGAAGTATTTAAGAAAGGGGTATGAAGCATACCTTACCTTTGTGATGAATGCTAAAGAGACTGAGTTGAGAATTGAGTTGGTACCCATAGTATGCGAGTATCCAGATGTTTTCCTGGAGAAATTGCCAGGGTTACCTCCGGTTAGAGAGATTGAATTTGGGATTAAGTTAGCTCCGGGCACTGCCCCCATTTTTATTGCTCCATATAGAATAGCTCCAACAGAGCTAAAAGAATTGAAAGCACAATTGCAAGAACTAACGGGTAAAGGTTTCACAAGACCGAGTTTTTCTCCGTGGGGTGCTCCCGTAATATTTGGGAAGAAGAAAGATGGTTCCATGAGATTATGCATAGACTATCGGAAACTTAACAAGGTAACTATGAAGAACAAGTACCCGTTGCCGAGAATTGATGAATTGTTTGATCAATTGAAGGGAGCCACGGTATTTTCCAAGATAAATTTGAGGTCTGGGTACTATCAGTTGAGAGTCAAGGACTCTGATGTGCCGAAAACTGTATTTCGAACAAGGTTTGGCCACTATGAATTTTTGGTCATGCCTTTTGGTCTAACGAATGCCCCTGCCATTTTCATGGACCTGATGAATCGCATTTTTCGGCCACACTTGGATAAATTTTTCATGGTTTTCATCGATGATATACTGATATACTCTCGAGGTGAGAACGATCATGCCGAACATTTGAAAAAGGTTCTGCAAATCTTGAGAGATAAACAGTTATTTGCCAAGTTTAGTAAAAGTGAATTTTGGCTTAAGGAAGTAGGATTTTTGGGGCACCTTGTCTCGGGAGATGAGATTAGAGTCGACCCGAGTAAGATTTCAGCAATTGTTGATTGGAAACTGCTGAGGAGCGTTTGATTTGAGTTGGTATAAGTATGGTTGCTATGTAGGGTGGCATTTGGCTTGGAATATAGCCTTTTTAATGTCCACACGGGTAGACACACGGGCGTGTGTCCCCTTGTGAGCTAAGTTTATAAGTTAGTAAGCTCAGTAGTAAACACACGGGCAGAGACACGACCATGTGTCTAAGCCGTGTGAGTGGCACGGCCTTGGACATGGGCGTGTGCCTAGGCCGTGTGAAGTCTGCACTTAAAATGTGGAATTTAATTCGACATACGGTCTAAGGACACGGGCGTGTGCCTTGGCCGTGTGACCTTAGTGAGGTGATGACGTCATAAACAGAATGCTAGGGTTTTGGCACACGGGCTAAGGCACGAGCGTGTCGAGGCCGTGTGTGGGACACGGGCCAGGGACACGGGCGTGTGTCCGTTTGTGTGAAATAAGTCAGTGTCGACCATGGGTGAAGAACACGGGCATGTCTTAGGGGCACATGGGCATGTCCCTAGAGCAACACTGGTGTGTGGCCCATGTTTTGATGAAAATTTTTTTAAGACTTCTTGAAGTTTCCTAAGTTCCTGGATTAGTCCTGAACATTCCCCATGTATGTTTCGGACCTCGTGGGCTCATATAAGGGGCGAATTTGATTGTGAATGAGAAATGCTAGATTGAATGAAATTTTATAGCCCGACGTGATATGCTTATATGCAAGTTGAGTTAGGTAATGCCTCGTATCTAGTTCCAGCTTTGAACCCGGATAAAGGGTGTTACATTTATTGGTCGGGGTGTTACATCAAGTAGCTTGGAATCTAAGGCTAAAAAGAGTGGTACTTGAGATGGATAATACTGCAGCTATTCATTTGAATCAAGCAACTTAAGTAGAATAACATCACTCAGCTGTGTTACGAGCTATTAAAGATCTATTCCAACTATCTTTGACGGTTTGGGTTACACATGTATTTAGATAGGGTAACTGGGTAGTCGATGGTTTGGCATCAATGACGTCCTCAAAGCCTTTGAGTAGGTATATCTACATACAACAACCGAATGAAATTCTTTAATTATTACACGATAATTGCTCTAGAATAGCTTGGCCTTACCTAGCCTAGCCTAGCCTAGTTATAGTTTTATCCTTCTTCTTGTGCCAAAAAAAAAATATTCCTTTATTTAATAGCTAAATATATAAAATCATATATACAAAGAAGGTTCGGGCCTGGCCCCGTTCTTCAATGGATCCGCCCCGAGAGAAGCTGCAAGGAAAGTACACTGCTTGGACTTGATAAGATTATCACCTATTTAATGTTCCAACTAAAAAACAAAAAGATGAAATTCAAGCTAAAACTCTCCAACTCCGAAGTTAGGCTTTGGAATAAGATTTATAATCATTTCTCACTTTTTCCTCTCTCTCTAGTACCTACAAGATCTTGATTTCTAATGAGAACTCCTTCACTTTCCAGCTTTTGTTTCTGTCCAGTATCTGAAAGCAAATTAAATAAGAAGCCGAGCAAGGGAAAAGCTAAATCATCACTTCCTCAACATCTATGCCGTCGATTTTCACTCGACGAGATCAGAGTTGCCACCAATAACTTTGACTCCCATTTGGTTCTTGGTAAAGGTGGCAGTGCAGTTGTATACAAAGGGCTTTTCGATGACGGGGCTTCGGTTTTCGCTGTCAAATACTTGCTGCTCGGATCCTCACAACAGAAAACACTTGAAGACTTTCGAAATGAGGTGCAGCTACTTTGCCAGCTGCGCCACCAACATATTCTTACTCTGATTGGATTCTGCGATGAGGCCGAAGACGAAAAGATCATAGTGTTCAATTATATGAGTAACGGATCGCTCTTTGATCATCTCCACGGTACTCGCTATGATCCCCTCCCATGGAAACAGAGGTTAGAGATTTGCATTGGGGCAGCTCGTGGACTACATTATCTTCATGCAGGAGCAAAGCGTGCAGTCATCCACCGTGACATCAAGACCAAAAACATTCTTTTGGATGACCAAAAGGTTTCTAAGATTGCGGATTTCTCCTTGTCTAAGATCGGCCCTTTTAGTTTATCAAACGCTCCCATCAGAATAGAGTTACCTCCTCTGGATGAAATTGAATTGGAAACAAGTCGAACGAGGCTGTTTGGTACTTTTGGTTATGTGGCTCCTGAACTTTTCATTGATACTACTCTTGTGACAGAGAAAGCAGACGTTTACTCATTTGGGGTTGTTTTGCTTGAAGTACTTTGTGGTAGAAAAGCAATAAAGTTTGATGCGGGGGACCATAATCATCGACATATAATTTCTTGGGTCAATGAACACCTAAAGAATGGAAGTATTTATCAGATGATGGACCCATATTTGGAAGGGAAAATAGCCCCGACTTGCTTACAGAAATTCCTGGACATCGCTTTAAGTTGCGTCCATGTTGGGGAACATAAACGACCTGCTCTTGGTGAAGTGGAGGTGACATTGGAGCTTGCCTTGGAGCTCCAAAACAAAGCAGACTCCGAAATGGAGTGGCATGGAGAAGTTATGTATGAAGAAGTACTTTTCCCTGCATCTGCCTTCACCAATTTCGCTGATTATCAGACTGATGTACTCTGCCCCCATGGAAGTTTTCGTGTCGAAGATGCATATAGCTGCAAACCTGAGGATACATTGTCAGACATTGAAGATGTAAATCTGGATGTTTGGAGGGGTCAAATTAATTAGGCATGTTTAAAGCAGATGGGATGTTTCTTAGCATTCCTGACTGTTGTCAATTGAAGATTTGATGGTTCAGAAAGGAGAAACCTAGTTTGTTAAGCAATTGAATAGAGACAGCCACTTTAGTTTATTTTCTGCCGTGATTTATTTGTGTTATGGTGTGAAAATAGCCGTGCTTAAGAAGGAACAGTTGACTTTAGATTTAATCAAATGATGAATTAAAAAATTTTCATGTCCTATGTCAGTTTAGACTTGGTCAATTTTAGACCCTTGAGATGTCAAGTTTTATTATGCTGTAAAAGGAGATAATTAGATTTAATTATGTTTAGCTCGATTAGTATTAGTGTTATTACTAATGTAGGAGGACGTGAATTCGAGTGTGTTAAAATACATTATTCTTCTATTTGTGGGTTAAAAAGGGCTATGGATAATTCTATCTAAATTATTTATTTATGTATTCATGTAGGGAAATTAATAATTTTTAGTAATTTCTTTTTATTAAAAATAAATTTGTTATAAAATAAAGAGAGATGGAGAGAATAAAGAATAAAACAAATATGAAAGTGATAGAGAATATACTTTTATTGATGAAAGAGATGATTCCAATGCTTCCTCACAGTCTCTATTTACAGGCATAAGAAGTATAAAAGAAGTAGAGATTTTAATAACTATTACAATTTAAAGTACATCAAACTTTTATCTTGATCATAATAGACATTCACTTAATAAGATATTCATAACAAAAATTTAATTATAAAATTATTTTTATTAAGTAGTAAATATTTATTTTACTTTTTACTCATTTACATCAAATTAATTTTGAATCAAGTGAGTAATAATTTTATTTCAAAAAATTGTGAACGAATATACAGAAATAAGTAATTTTTAAAATAACAAAAATGTTTCTGTTTTTGCAAGCAAATCGTGCATTTCTCCTAAAAAAAATTAATTTGCAAATAAATATGTTGATTAAAATATTTAAAAATATCATTTAAAATTAAATTAAGAATGTTATAATTAATAATACCATATTTTGTTTTTTTATATAATCATAGGTATCCTCGTCCATTTACAATTTGAGTTTAGTCTTATTTGGATTGTAATAATATTCAAGTAAAACCTTCTCAACAATGACAATTCCAGAATTCGAATTTAATTCAAATTACAGATTTTTTCTAATTAATATTAGAGTAAATTTTAGATTTAGTCACTTATATTTAGAATTTATTAGCTAGTCCTAAATTATTTTTCTAATTAATATTAGAGTAAATTATAGATTTAGTCACTTATATGTGATTTAAATTATGCTTTGGTCATCAAACTTTAAAAAGTTGGTTATTAACATTATCCAAAATTACAATATTGTTATTAATGTTATTAATTTCTTATATTTTGACCACCAAGTCATTAATTATCATTGATGCTGTAACAACAAAATGACATTACGCATTATACTATTATTTTAAACAACAATTTTAGGTCAAATTGTATAACTTGTAACATCTCGGTTTTGGGGTTAGAGGAATTAAGATTTGCGTGTAAGTTAGAGACTTCGAGTAGGTTTTAAGTTTTTCGTGGCGAATTGGAAACAACAATGGGTCTAGCGAATTGTTCAAATCACATTAGGTCTTAAGTTCAAGTTCAAATGTGAGCAAAGGGGAAACTTTGTTTTAGTTTTTGGTTTCAACTTTTTCTCTTATAAAAAAAAAAGATTGATTGGGTTATGTATTGTTTTTATTTTATTTTAATTAGAATTTTAAAGAAAAAAAAGGGGGGGGGGAATAATCCTAAAAACTTCTTTCACGTTCTCCTATTTTATTTTCTTTTGTTTTCCTCAATTTTCAAAATTTTTTTTTTATTTTCTAATTACTTCTTCCGTTTCTCAATTCTCCTATTCTTCTTTTTAGTTTCTACATTTTTGTTATTTTTCGTTTGTCAATGGTGATTGTCCTCGTGTGTTTCGTCTAATTTGATGTTGAATTGGGTAGGTTTTGTCTATTAGGGTTCATGAAAAATTCGCTTCTATTTCTTTTACGTTGTTTAATTGAAATTCTTATAGTTTAGTTTGTATGTGAAACTGAGGTTTCAGAACAGTTTTGTGGAGGCGAATCGGTCAGTTCTTGGTGCTTGAGATGTAACACTCCTAACCTATATCCATCGCTAGAATAGGGTTACGGAGCATTACCGAACTTATTTTTTAAACAATCATACATTTCACATTCATTAATGGTAAAACCCTAAACTTTTAACAGTTTCACAAATTAGTCCATGGGCTAGCTAGATTAAGCTACAACGACTCCAAAAACATAGAAATCACTAAAAACCGAGCAAAAAATGCACTTACATGCAATGAGACTGTGACCGAACCTTCAAAAGCACAACAATGGAGTATTTTCTTCCTTATTTTCGGTTCATGAAGAAGAAAGAAATATGATATCTTTCTTTTACCTTAATTTAATTTATGTTATTTTATTCATTTACCAAATTAACCTTATTCATTAACTTAAAACTCACCTATTTAATGTCCATCTTTGTCCACTCAAATAAACAATGGTCTATTTATCATTTAAGTATTCATACATTTAAGTTCTTTAGCTATTTAATGGCTTTAGCCTATAGAACTCTAATTTTGCACCTTTTGCAATTTAGTCATTTTTATTGAATTGAGCATTCAAACGATAAAATTTCTTAACGAAATTTTTATACAATCATACTATCATGCTGTAGACCTCAAAATAATAATAAAATAAATATTTTGACCTCAGATTTGTGGTCCCGAAACCACTGTTCTGATTTCACTGAAAGTCAATAAGCTACCGGCCCAATTCTCTCGATAATCTCGTACAGTTCGATAAATTGTGGATTCAATTTTCCTTTACGACCAAATTGAATAATCTTCTTCCACGTTGACACTTTTAGAAACACTCTGTGACTGATTTGAAATTCAATATCTTTACGTTTCAAATCCGCATACGATTTTTGTCGATCTGAAGTTGCTTTCAAACCGTTGCGAATTACTTTCACTTTCTCTTCGGTCTCTTTCATCAAATCAACCCCATGAATTTTTTTCTCACTAAGTTCGGTCCAATACAACTGAGATCGGCATTTATGACCATATAAAGCTTCATACTGTGCCATCTTTATACTCGATTGAAAACTATTGTTATACACGAATTCAACCAACGGTAAATATTTTTCCCAATTGCCTTCAAACTCTAAAACACAGCAGCGAAGCATATCTTCGAGAATATGAATCACTCTCTCAGACGAACCATCGGTTTGAGGATGAAATGCAGTACTAAAATGCAACCGTGTTCCAAAAGCATCCTGCAATTTCTTCCAAAATTGTGACGTAAACTGCGGATCTCTATTCGAAATAATGGAGACTGGTACCTTGTGCAATCTAACAATCTAAAAGATGTACAATTCAGCTAATCTATCAAGTGAAAAGTCTGTACGTACCGGAATAAAATGTACAGATTTCGTCAAACGATCAACAACAACCCAAATAGCATCTTTCTTTTTCGAAGATAGGGGTAATCCCGGTACGAAATCCATCGTAACTCTATCCCACTTCCACTCAGGTATCATCACTGGTTGTAGTAATCCCGAAGACACCTGCTGTTCGACTTTAACTTGTTTACAAACCAAGCATCTCGACAAAAATTCTGAAATGTCATGTTTCATTCCCGACCACCAGTACATTTGTTTCAGATCACTGTACATCTTAGTACTCTCCGGATGAACAGATAGGCAACTATGATGTGCTTCGTATAAAATTTTCTGAATAAGCTCGAAATTCCTTGGCACACAAATTCTACCTCGGAATAGCAAACAATCATCGGATCCAATTTGATACTCTGAATCAGTAGTCGACTCGCACTATACTCTTTTAGCTTGCAATTCATTGTCATATTTCTGTACTTTACAGATTTGCTGTAGAAACACTGATTTAGATTTTAATTCAGCTAAAATTGAACCATCATCAGCTAATGTTAATCGTGTGTTCATCGATCTCAAAGCGAACAAAGATTTTGTACTCAAAGCATCCGCGACTACATTCGCTTTCCCCGAATGATAATCAATCACTAACTCATAGTCTTTTAATAATTCGAGCCATCTTCTTTGTCGCAAATTCAAATGTTTCTGAAACATCAGATACTTCAAGCTCTTATGGTCGATAAATATACGGCACTTCTCACCGACCAAATAATGTCGCCAAATTTTCAATGCGAAAACAATAGCGACCAACTCTAAGTCGTGTGCCGGATAATTCTTTTCATGCGGTTTTAACTGTTTGGAAGAGTAAGCTATCACTTTACCTTTTTACATTAAAACACATCTCAAACCGTTCAATGACGCATCACTGAAAATCACAAACTCTTTACCCGACTCAGGTTGAACTAAAACTGGTGCTTCGGTTAACAGTACTTTCAACTGATCAAAACTCTGTTGACATTTCTCAGACCACACAAACTTCACATCTTTTTGCAATAATCGAGTTATCAGTGTAGCTATCATTTAGAACCCTTTTACAAAATGCTGATAATAGCCAGCTAATCCCAGAAAACTTTTGACCTCAGATATGTTTCTTGGTGGCTTCCAGTCAACAACCACTGAAATCTTACTCGGATCAACTCGAATACCTTTCGCTGAAACAATACGTCCCAAAAATCTAACTTTTTGGAGCCAAAATCGCATTTGCTAAATTTATCAAACAGTTGCTTATCTCTCAATGTTTGTAACACAATCTTCAAATGCTCAGCATGCTCAGATTCGTCTCGAGAATAAATCAGAATATCATCAATGAATACAACTACGAATCTGTCCAAATACGGTCTAAAGATTCTATTCATCAAATTAATGAATACTGTAGGAGTGTTAGTTAATCCGAACGACATAATAAGAAATTCATAATGTCCGTACCTGGTTCTGAAACGCAGTTTTTGGCACAGTCGAATTTTTAACCCGCAACTGATAATAACCAGATCTCAGATCAGTCTTTCAAAATACTGTTGCGCATTTCAACTGATCGAACAAATCATTAATTTTTGGCAAAGGATACTTATTCTTAATCGTAACCTTATTAAGTTGACGATAGTCGATACACAGTCTCATCGATCCATCTTTCTTCTTTACGAACAGAACTGGTACTCCCCAAGACGAAAAACTAGATCGTGCAAAACCTCTATCTGTTAACTCTTGTAACTGAGCTTTCAATTCTTTCAATTCTGTTGGAGCTATCGATATCAGTGATGTTCTCGGTCCTAATTCAATAGCAAACTCAACCTCTCTGATTAGTGGCAGCCCAGGTAACTCTTCTGGAAACACTTCTGGATATTCACAAACCACTGGCACTGATTCAATCTTTGATTCAGACACTTTTGTATCCAATACATAAGCAAGGTAAGCACCACAACCTTTCCTCACATATTTCTGACCTAGCATCGTTGATATCACAACAGACAACCTACTCAAATCATCAGTTTCAATATGAAGAATTTCACTATTATGACATTTCAACTCAATAGCCTTTCGTCTACAGTTTACAATAGCATCATGCAAAGTCAAACAATCCATACCTAAGATCACATTGAAATCATCAAACGGTAAAAGCATCAAATCAGCCGAAAAACAGTAACTCCGTGTCATCAAAGGACAATTCTTACAAACTTTATCAACTAAGATATACTGGCCTAAGGTGTAACACCCCTAACCCGTATCTGTCGCTGGAATAGGGTTAAGAGACATTACTGAACATTCAGAAACTTTTACGAACAGTTCATAATATAAATGAACCAATAGAATCAAAGCGTCCCTTAAGTAGGTCAACGAGACCTCAAACATGCTTTAAAATAGGGTTGGGAGTAAATCGAACACATACAGAAACTCTTTGAAATTTAAAATTTTTTCAAAGTTACAGAGGTCACACACCCGTGTGGGCGGGCCATGTGCCTCCCACGGCCTCAGACACACCCATGTGTCTAACCGTATCAAAATAAGGCATACATACTGACTTGTCCACACAGTCGTAGACACACCCGTGTGCCTCGCCCGTGGTCGCTACTGACTTGATCCACACAGCCAGTCACACACGGTCGAGCCACACGCCCATGTGCTCAACCATGTGGGAAAATATAGGCCATTTTCAAGGCCAAAATGCCACCCACACTTTGGGCAATCCCTACAAGCACATACAAGCATATTTCTTAACATAATTGGCAACCACAAACACACCAAATTATCATCATATCATCTCATTCAATCTTATTTCTAAGCATACCAACTAATGTACTAAATAGCTCAACTAAATCACAATTAACCAAGCATAATTCATCCCCAACTTACCACTTTAGCATAACCATCATTGATCAAACACATATACTCACTTTGCATCAATATGCTTACCATTATCTTGACCATTTCATAACCATGGAATCATACCAAAACCAAAACATCATATAACATAACTCTTCATTCATTACTAAACCATTTGACTGGCCATATCACATGGCTATCCAAGTATTTCAAACATAACTCAAGGTAACTAGCCTATACATGCCATACTTAGTATATACACTTTCAAAAGGTACTAAAATAAGATTGAGTAGTGTGATGACAATCCTCGACAGTCCCTGAGCCTTAAGTAGCTTTGACGATCTATAAAACAGAGCAAACACACGCAAAGTAAGCTTTCAAAAGCTTAGTAAGCCATATACAAATAAACTTAGCAAAAATTGCACATAGCTACATTGATACAATAACATTAATGTTTATCGTTGCAAATTTATCACATATTCTTTGGCCCATTTTCTTAGCCATAGCTTACCACATTCCTCAACTCAAGTATCACTTATGTACATAGCTTATTCAAGCATATATATTTACATATTACCTCATCCAATCTATGCACATATTCACTTTACTAAGCTCATATAAACACTTACCTTTCATCCACACATAGTGTACTGTTCAAACGTACCTGAATCGTTTACACATTTCGCATAGACAATTATTTCTCGGACTTGCCCATTGAACCGTTTGAAATCTAATAGGATACTCGGAATGCTCGGAATAATCGTACAATGCCAACGTCCCAGACGTGGTCTTACATGTAATCAGATATCGATGCCACTGTCCCAGACAGGGTCTTACACGAATCAATACGATGTCAATATCCCAGACATGATCTTCCACGTAAATCTCATATCAATGCCAACGTCCCAAACGTGGTCTTACACGAAATATCGAATCAATGCCAACGTCCCAGACGTGGTCTTACATGATATCACATACCGCACACCTATGTCATGACATACACAATCCTATCTATTCCTAGGTTCATACGGGACTTTTCGGACTTTGATACCTTGTCCATACTATCTCAGTTTTCATGTACGTAACATCTTGAACATATTTCTTACAATCTAAATTTCATAAATGCATAAATAACTCAATTCAAATGCATTTATTTGTATATCGACTTACCTCAGATTCGGATTAAACGAGCTATTTCGACTACTCAATCACTTTAGATTTCCCTCGATCAAAATCCATTTTCTTCGATTCTTGATCTATACATATTCAAATTTAACCCTTTTATTCACCAAAACATTCAATTCAATCCATAAACACATATTTAGGGTAATTTACAAATTAGCCCTCATATTTTCACATTTTGACATTTTAGTCATTATTTCATAAAATCAAAAAATACACATAACTTCATATTACCAATGCCTAACCGAATTTTAATCGTGCTCATATGAGTCCATACATTTCATTTATTTCACAATTCCTTCAAAATAGTATTCTCTCAATTTAGTCCAAATTACTCAAATTCATCAAAACTTCAAAGAGAAACTATGTTAATCAAACACATATATTCCATATTTCATCATCAAACATCATAAAGCTCATGAATTCATCAATGGCACTTTTCAAAATCTTCATCAATTCACAAAATTGGAGCATGGGTTTCAGAGTACTCGAAGCAATGATTGCAAAAACGTAGAAATTATTAAAAACCGAACAAAAACTAACCTTAAATCAAGGAACTTGATGGCCGAATTTCACAAAGCTTAAAAGCCTTTCCTTTCTTTCAATTTTCGGTGGAAAGATGATATGAAATGGCCATCTAAATGTTTGTTTTAATTAAATTATAACTTAATTCATCAATTACCAATTTGCCCTTAATGAGTTAATAAGAAAACTACATAATATATGCCCATAACTGTCCACTACCTTGCTAAATGGTCAATTTACAACATAAGGCCTCACATATAAGAAGACACATCAATTAGACCACTTAATCAAATAGAAGGCCACTTTTACCAATTATGCGATTTAATCATTTTCTCAAATTAAGCACACAAACAGACAAATTAATTCACAGAAATTTCACACATACTTAAACACGTATCATAGGCACAGAAAATAATATTAAAATATTTTTCTAACTAGGATTTGTGGTCCCAAAACCACTGTTCCGACTAGGGTCTAAATTGGTCTGTTACATAAGGGGTTCGATACTTTAATCATAAATTCAGTTGACTCAATAGGTAAACTCTTACTAGATACTAAATTCTTACAGACATATGAATGAGTCGATCCAGGATCAATCAAAGCAATTACATCGGTGTCATAAAGAGTAAATGTACCGGTGATAACACCTGGTAATGATGTATCCTCGCGAGCGCGAATAGTGTAAGCTCTGGCTACCGCTCAAGCCTCGGATCTTACAACAAAATCCTTTGTTGCACCTTTGCTATTAGTTACATTTCTAGTATTTTGAGGTGGTCTCCCTCTGGTAATTGTATTACTCGACCTTCCATTCAGAAATTTGTCTTTCTCTGGAAACTCAGGGCAATTACGAATAAAATGAACTTGTGAACCACATATGAAACAGGCTTTATTATTCATCCAACAATCTCCAAAATGCCATCTTCCATACTGTTGGCACTCAGGTTTGTTGGTTTTAACACTACCAACACTCGATACTGAAGTGGCTTGAGTCTTTGGACTTGTGTGTTGCTTCCCACGATCTCTATTAGAATATCCCACTGAAGCATTCGAACGATTATAAGAATCACTTGACTTCTTTGAAGAAGAATGATAGGGTTTACTCATTGACCTCTTTCTCGAATCTCTAGTCTCAAAATTAGCTTTTCTCTTTTCTTTGCTAAGTTCATCGGCTTTGCAAGCTCTGTTGACTAAAACAACAAATTCTTTCAGTTCGAGAATCCTGACTAGAAGCTTAATGTCTTCATTCAACCCGTCTTCGAACTATTTACACATAATTTCATCAATGGAGACGCATTCTCGAGCATATTTACTTAGTCTTACAAATTCTCTTTCTTACTCGATTACTATCATACGACCCTGTTTCAACTCTAAAAATTCTTTATGCTTTTAATCAATAAACCACTGACTTATGTATTTCTTTCTAAACTCAGTCTAAAAGAATTCCCAAGTGACTCGTTCTTTTGACATCACAGATATCAGAGTGTTCCACCACTGATATGCAGTATCTCTCAAAAGTGATACAGCACATTTAACACATTCCGCTGGCGTACAAGATAGTTCATCAAAAACTCGAATTGTATTCTCAAGCTAAAACTCGGTGCTCTCAGGATCATCATCAACTGTAGCTCTAAATTTTTCAGCCCCGTACTTTCGAATTTTATCCATAGGTGGCTTGTTCATACGCAAGGGTTTCAAACCTTAAGGAGCTACGAGAATCGGTTAGGGAATAGGTGGGGTGGAAGTTGTTGAGCAGTCGAATTCGTTCGGACAAACTCAGTGAACCATTTATTCATCATTTAGAAGAAGGTTTCCTTGGTCTCTCCTCCATGACTCTCAGTTACAGGTCTAGATTTAGATGGCGCTACTCCGTGAATGGAGGTTAGTGCATTGCTTTTTACATCATCAGAAACTGTTCGATTGGGATCTATTACTATATGAAAACATAATTTAAAACTGTTAGGAAATATCACACAATCACAGGTTAAATATGGTATGTATAGCTAATCTCACACACGTTACGTTAGTCCGAGAATTGACTAAACCATAGCTCTGATACCAATAAATGTAACACCCCTAACTTGTATCCATCCCATAATAGGGTTACGGAGCATTACTAGACTTATTTCTTAAACAATCATACATTTCACATTCATTAATGGTGAAACCCTAAACTTTTAACAGTTTCCCAAATTAGTCCATCGGCTAGCTAGATTAAGCTACAACGACTCTAAAAACATAGAAATCACTAAAAACTGAGCAAAATGCACTTACATGCAATGAGACTATGGTCGAACCTTGAAAAGCACAACAATGGAGTATTTTCTTCCTTATTTTCTGTTCATGAAGAAGAAAGAAAGATGATATCTTTCTTTTACCTTAATTTAATTTATGTTATTTTATTCATTTACCAAATTAACCTTATTCATTAATTTAAAATTCACTTATTTAATGTTCATCTTTGTCCACTCAAATAAACAATAGTCTATTTATCATTTAAGTACTCATACATTTAAGTTCTTTAGCTATTTAATGCCTTTATCCTATAGAACTCTAATTTTGCACCTATTGCAATTTAGTCTATTTTATCAAATTGTGCATTCAAATGATAAAATTTCTTAACAAAATTTTTATACTATCATACTATCATGCTGTAGACCTCAAAATAATAATAAAATAAATATTTTGACCTCAAATTTATGGTCTCAAAACCACTATTTTGATTTCACTAAAAACGGGCTGTTACATGAGATCTCTATTATCAGGTGTGATTCTGAACTATTAGAGGTTAGGGACAATTTTTTTGTCGAAATACACGATTTCTAGCCTGATTCGGTGTGTTTTTATGACCACACGGGTAGCCACACAGGTATGTGCCGCACATGGGCGGTCCACATAACCGTGTGACCACTGTTTGGGGATTTTATCATTTTTCACACGGGGGTGTGCCCTGAACACACGAACGTGTTTCTTAGCCACACGGACGTGTGACTTTGCCACACGGCTGTGACTATTCTACTTCCCAAATTTTGCTAAATTTTACACAATTGCACAGTGAGTTACATGGGCTGGCCGCACGGCCATGTAACTAGGTCACACGGGAACGTGTCTTAGCTACATGGCTATGTAAACCACTCACACAATCTAGACTCTTCCACACGGCTGTGTGGCTCCGTTTTGCAAATTTTGTTATGTGTTGTAAAACTAACTCATTTTAGTTCATATGTAATCCAACACTTATTTAAGCCATTTAAAATGTGTTTGGGACTCCGGTACAAGTTGGGTTCGTATATATGTGTACTTGAAGGATCAATTTGATTGTTTGTTTAAGTGTTAATGTGATGTGATGAATGGATTTGAGTTTTTGTTGTTATCGTTACTTATTAAATGAATACAAGTGTAACTGATTCTAAACTTATTCAACCGAACATGTACCTCTATTTTTGTGAGTCTGTTAGCGAATTGTGTGCATTCCTACATTTGCATAAAAATATGGGATTTTGGTTATGAAAAGAAAGAAGATTGATTTGGCAGTTTGACTGCAATATTTCTGTATAGCGATTTACCGAATTATATTATACATATGTCAGACCATGTAACATCCTGAATTTTTAGGCCTATGCGTTTAATGGGAGAACAGATGTAATGTGTTAATTTAACTGTTAGGGTCCAAATTGGGCTCAGGATGTGGTCAAGGCCTTGGTGAAATTTGTGTTTGGCCACTATAAGGTTTAAAAGGGTGGTACCTATGTTTAAAATATTAAAATGGGCTTGTGGCCCAGTGGTCAGTGGCGCCACACAAGGGAGTAAAGGGCAAAAATTTAAGTTTTATGGAGCCCAATTCTTTTAATTTAAGTTAGCTAAATTTTGGCATTAGGGTTAGGTAGAGTTGACGGCAACAAGGCTCAAAAATAGGAGGATTTATGTGAACGGGATAATGTAGGTATTGTAGTTGATAATATGAAAGATAAGGGAGGAAATTTAGGGTTCTATCTGCTGGTCACAGTGATGGCCGAATTTCAAACTCTGAGGGGGAGGAAACTTTAAATAGTCAGGTGAGGGTTCTCTTCTTTATTTTTCGGCATTTAAGATTTCCATCTTTTCTTTCTCTTCTTTCTTCTAAAAGCCAAAAACTCCATTATTCTTTTCTCTTCTTCTTTCTAAAAAGCTGAAACCTCATAATCCTTTTTTTATATTTCTTTTGATCCTTGTTAAGGCCGAACCTACCCCCAGTCTACCGAAATTCTCTTTTCTTCTTCTTGCTAATTTCTTTATTTAAAAGCCGAATCTCTATTGATTTTTTCAAATCATCTTCTCTTCCTGATTTTCGCAAAAAGCTGGAATCCTCTGAGAGTAGCCGAATCTTCTCTAGTAAGGTGAGTGTCGACTCTTGTTATTCCTTAAGATCTCTTTCAGTTTTTGGAAGACAAAGCCGAAAAGCTAATTGTTTAATGATTTTATGTATTCTCTTGTTAGGCGACATTCAGGAATTGAAGTAGATCTCTTAGATCTAAAAGCCGGAAACACTAGTCCCTAAATCTCATATCACTTTTCGGGATTTCAAGATAGCGGTGGTGTTGGCTACGGATAGCGTTGACTTAGAGGGTCTTGTTATAACAGTAATCAGGTGTGTAGATCTCTAACACACTCTTTAACTGTGTTTTATGTGTTATGGGCTAAAAAGCCGGAAAGTGGCTGTGTAGACAGTCGAATAAAACCCTAAAAGGGTTAGGCAAGGATGCCAGGTACGTAATCATAGAAATCTCTTTGTGTATCGATATATATATAAAAGCATGTATGATGTTTTCTTTATGTGTGTATGCATGGGGTGGGATACTGAAATGATGAAGGGGAAAAGGTCGCATAGCGATCGGTGGCTTTGCCACATAGGTCATATAGTGATCGGTCTTTATGACAGGCAGCTCAGCTGTCGAAATGCTACGATGCATTATTAAGGTCGCATGGCGATCGGTAGCTTTGCCACATAGGTCACACAGTGATCGGTCTTTAAGACAGGCAGTACGGCTGTCGTTATGGTGTGTAGCGGATGGAGGGTTGATTGTAGAAATCCTCAAGGTATGATGGTTGGTACGGGTTGGTGTGTAGAGGATGGAATTTTAGGATGGGTTGGGCTATTCATCATCTATTATCTGTCATGTGATTATGATTGTTGCCTTTATGAATGGGCCAGGGCCCATAATGTGTTTGTGGGCCCAAGCCTTTTATGTGTTTTCCGGATTTGCACACTGAGTCTTGGTGACTCACCTTTTCATTTTTTTCTCCACTCTTTTAGATGAGCAGTAGATCATGGACATGGGAGCCGAGACGGACTCGAGGGGCCATCAAGTTTCTTTTTTTTTTATAGATTATTTCGGCTTTTCTTAAGTTTTAATTTTTTTGGAATATTTATGTAATAAGGCCCCATAGTTTATATTTCACTACTTAGTTTTTAATATTTACAACTTATGAATTTTTGTCAAAGGTTTGATTATTCAAAATAATAATAATACAAGGTTTTATTTTCAAAAAGTCACCTATTTATTCAAATATTATCTAATTAACTTACGATTTTCGAAACCAACAAAACAAAAGTTTTAATGTACAACCCGTAGCATACCAGTTCTGGTCGAAACGTATGGGCAGGGTTTGGGGTGTTACATTTTGGTATCAGATCCCAGTTCAAAACTCGGGCTGTGAAATGGGTCTAGTAATGTTTTGAAAAGTTGATGTGGATTTAAAAAAAAATCTGGAAGAAGATATGACCTTCGAGTCTACCGGTACCCGATCCACGCAGGTAAATATTCTAACTCTTGATGTGATATATTTGTTGGGTTGATGGGCTTTATGGACGTAGACTAGTATGATAGTATTGATAGACCTTAGGCTTAGTTAAACAACTCTTCAAATCCATAAGAATTAATCCAATTAAACAAACCTGTGAACAAATCGCTGGGTTAGGGTGTGGCAACAGGCATACGCATGTCTAGGATTGGATTCAGGGAGAGCCTGGTACTTAAGCTGTCCTAGTGACTCACCTCCTCTTCGCTAGAATCCTACCTGGTGCATAGTGACTGTTCACCTTAGCCACGAGGATTTGCTGACGGGCCAAAACCTATAATTAAAACCCGAAAGGGACCAGCCATCCTATTCTATAAAATTACTAAATTACCCCTGATTTGTGAAAATTTCCCATAATACCCCAGAACTGTAAAACCACCAAAATTTGTGAGAATTACCGAAACACTCCGATTGGCAAAATTTCCAAAATACCCTTGGTTTTTGAAAGTTTCCAAAACAACCGTGACTTTATAAAATACCCACGTTTTGCAAATTTACCCAAAAACCCCTAGATTTACAAAAGTAACCCGGTTTGCAAAATTAAATTTTCCAAAGTACCCCTACTTTATTAAAAAAACACCAAGATACTCTATTTTGAGGAAACTACAAAATACCCTGTAGGACAAAACTACGAAAATACCTCGGGTAGAGAAATGATAAAAAAAAAACCTTATGCGATGAATGTGTGTGCATGGATGCTATTTGTATGTTGATGTGTGATGGTTGAATGTATGTGGTTTCTAGAATTAGGAGATAAACTTGAAATCAAAATCAGAATAGGTTCGAATTGAAAAGAACCACTCTTAAAACTACTTTCCATAAGATTGTTCATGGTTAAGCAGTGAAAGAAATTAATAATTCATAAAATTTCTAATTCAGATAATACGAGAATCAATGATGAGTGCTAGAAGAGGAAGAAGAGGCAGCGGCCGAGACCGTGGAAGTGTTAGGACTGATATGCTGACTCAGCTAGTTAGGGAGGTACTGAAGGAGGTTAAAGAAATCGGTGAAACACTTCGGTTTGGGTGCGTGGACTGTAAGAAAAAAAGAGATCGTAGTTTTCTAGGGTTGCAGTCGCGTTCTGTGAAGCATGTTAAGGTACGTCCAAACTTTCGGGTTTGCGAATATTGCAGAAGGCATCATCCGGGTGAACGTTAGAGGAAGTCAGGAATGTGTTTAAGATTCAAGTCTGAGGAGCATAATGCTCGGGATTGTTCAATCACCATTAAGTCGGGTATGTTTTATGTGGATGCTATATTTTTGGGTATAGAAACTGTATGCGTGCAATGTTTATATATTATTAAATTAGAGTGCGCAGCGAAAGCATAGTGGTGAGACTTGGGTGGTACGATTAATAGTTAGTTGGAAATTTCGAGGACGAAATTTCTTTAAGGGGGTAGAACTGTAACATCCTGAATTTTGGGCCTATGCGTTTAATAGGAGAACAGGTGTAATGTGTTAATTTAACTGTTAGGGGTCCAAATTGGGCTCAGGATGTGGTCAAGGCCTTGGTGAAATTTGTGTTTGGGCACTATAAGGTTTAAGAGGGTGGTATCTATGTTTAAAATATCAAAATAAGCTTGTGGCCCAGTGGTCAGTGGCGCCACTTAGGGAGCAAGGAGGTGACGCCACACAAGGGAGTAAGGGGCCCAAATTTATGTTTCATAGAGCCCAATTCTTTTAATAAGTTAGCTAAATTTCGGCATTAGGGGTAGGTAGAGTGGACGGCAACAAGGCTCAAAAATAGGAGGATTTATGTGAAAGGGATAATGTAGGTATTATAGTTGATAATATGGAAGATAAGGGGAAATTTAGGGTTCTACCCACTGGTCACAATGATGGCCGAATTTCAAACTCGAGGGGAGAGAAACTTTAAATAGTCGGTGAGGTTCTCTTCTTTATTTTTCGGCATTTAGGGTTTCCATCTTTTCATTCTCTTCTTTCTTCTAAAAGTCGAAAACTCCATTATTCTTTTCTCTTCTTTTTTCTAAAAGTCGAAAAACTCTATTATTCTTTTCTCTTCTTTCTTCTAAAAGCCGAAAACTCCATTATTCTTTTCTCTTCTTCCTTCTAAAAAGCTGAAACCTCATAATCTTTTTTCTATATTTCTTTTAATCCTTGTTAAGGCCGAACCTACCCCCAGTCTACCGAAATTCTCTTTTCTTCTTCCTGCCGATTTCATTATTTAAAAGTCGAATCTCTATAGATTTCTTCAAATCATCTTCTCTTCCTGATTTTCGCAAAAAGTCAGAATCCTCTGGGAGTAGCCGAATCTTCTCTAGTAAGGTGAGCGTCGACTCTTATTATTCCTTAAGATCTCTTTCGGTTTTTGGAAGACAAAGCCGAAAAGCTAATGGTTTAATGATTTTATGTATTCTCTTGTTGGGCAACATTCGGGAATTGAAGTAGATCTCTTAGATCTAAAAGCCGGAAACACTAGTCCCTGAATCTCATATCACTTTTCGGGATTTCAAGATAGCGGTGGTGTTGGCTATGGGTAGCGTCGACTTAGAGGGTCTCGTTCTAACGGTAATCAGGTGTGTAGATCTCTAACACACTCTTTAACTGTGTTTTATATGTTATGGGCTAAAAAGCCGGAAAGTGGCTGTGGAGACAGTCGAATAAAACCCTAAAAGGGTTAGGCAAGGATGCCAGGTACGTAATCATAGAAATCTCTATGTGTATCGATGTATATATATATAAAAGCCTGTATGATGTTTTCTTTATGTGTGTATGCATGGGGTGGGATACTAAAATGATGAAGGGGAAGAAGGTCGCATAGCGATCGGTGGCTTTGCCACATAGGTTACATAGTGATCGGTCTTTATGACAGGCAGCTCAGCTGTCGAAATGCTACGATGTATTATTAAGGTCGCATGGTGATCGGCAGCTTTGCTATATAGGTCACACAGTGATCGGTCTTTAAGACAGGCAGTACGGATGTCGTTATGGTGTGTATCGGATGGAGGGTTGATTGTAGAAATCCCCAAGGTGTGATGGTTGGTACGGGTTGGTGTGTAGAGGATGGAATTTTAGGATGGGTTGGGCTATTCATCATCTATTATCTGTCATGTGATTAGGATTGTTGCCTTTATGAATAGGCCAGAGCCCATAATGTGTTTGTGGGCCCAAGCCTTTTATGTGTTTTCGGGATTTGCACACTGAGTCTTGGTGACTCACCTTTTCATTTTTTTCTCCACTCTTTCAGATGAGCAGTAGATCGTGGACATGGGAGCCGAGACGGACTCGAGGGGCCATCAAGTTTCTATTTTTTTATAGATTATTTCGGCTTTTCTTAAGTTTTAATTTTTTTGGAATATTTATGTAATAAGGCCCCATAGTTTATATTTCACTGCTTAGTTTTTAATATTTGCAATTTATGAATTTTTGTCAAAGGTTTGATTAGTCAAAATAATAATAATACAAGGTTTTATTTTCAAAAAGTCACCTATTTATTCAAATATTATCTAATTAACTTAAGATTTCCGAAACCAACAAAACAAAAGTTTCAATGTACAACCCGTAGCATACCAGATCTGGTCGAAACGTATGGGCCGGGTTTGGGGTGTTACAGACCAGCTGCATATTTTTATTCAAGTGGCTTAGTTCCACATTTGTGGTGTGTAGGGTGGATGGGCTTATTATGGTCCTATGTGGTGTGTAGGGTGGATGGGCCTACTGTAGCCTTAATGTGGTGTGCAGGGTGGATAAAGTGGTGTTTGGTTGGTAGGGTGGGTTTTTACTCTTCATTGCTACTTTTTTTAGCATGAATCTTTGTGTTTATATTTGAATATGAATGTTAGATCATCAGTAATTAAGTTGTGAAGTTATTGTGGTAAGGTAATATGCATGTTATGAATCTGTGAAGTTCAGTGTGCTTTCAGTTTGCATCTTTGTTATGAATGTTGATATTGCGAGTAAGTTAATTTAGTGGGGATTCCAATTTACAAACAATTCTGTTACTCTGTTCACATTCGTTAAATTATGTTCCAACATGACCTAACTGCTTAGTTTTAAGACTCACACTAAGCTCACGTAGCTCATCCCTTTAGTTTCCTCCCTTTTCAGGTTAACTTTGAGCTTGGAGGTTGGACTCGGCAAACCGGTGGTCTTAGAATTTTAAAGTGTTTGGTTTGTTTTAATAATGTTTCTTAAAATTAAGTTTATTATTTTCAGTTGATTGGTAAAGAAGATTATAATACTGTGGTATGAGTTTTTTGTTTTCGGACAATTAGTACATTTTGATTTTATGATTTTCAAAACTTAAAATTTGTAATGTTGTGCATAAGTTTAAAACTAAATATGATTTTCTGGCAATATAATAGTTTAGTTCTTTCGATGTAAATTTCTGACTTAAAGCTCATTGATTTAAACTTTCAAACCTATTTTGGATTGCGAAATCAATAGCTCATTAAATGTGAACTAGTTACAAGTAGAATTTTAAACGGAAAATAATTTCAATGTTTGTAAAGTATATTGGCAAAAGTCGTTTTGGTGGAGTGAGTGTAAAAGAAAAGATTTTCAAAAAGAATTTATGTGTTTAAATTCGTGATTAGTATTGTGTCTTTTTGGTGGCCAATGTGACCTCCAAGATCCGATCGAATTTTCTGGGCCAGGTTTTGGGTTGTTACATAACTAATCCTTATACATTTTCTTTTTAAGCGATTTAACTATTGCCCTTTTATTTTCTTTTTCTTTTTCTTTTTCTTGTGCATAGCTAAAAGTAATTTGATGAATTGATGTTGATGAAAAGCTACATTTAGAGAAATTATTAGATAGATCTTTCCTACGACGTGATACAATCCCTCCCAATAATTTTATGCCATATAAATCTTTTACCACATTAGTTTTTTTTTTATTCTCACCCAAATCCATCATGTTTCTTTTTACCTTTTATTCTTTCCCCTTCCTTCATTAATTGGACTTATCATAGATGGAATTGTTTTCCCTATAGGTTGATCATATTACACTTTTCCAAATTAACGTCAATTAGGTTATAGTAAAATTGATTTCATCTAATTTTTCAACTACCTTTTTCACATTAACTATATTTGAATAACATACAAATCCCAACTTTAATGCCCTCTCAATCTTTTTTAGGGTTTGGGTAATACACTTTGGGGTTGAACTTTTTTATAGTTATGATTTGCATGTGGGTTTAGGGGTTCAACTATATGATTGTTTCTCTTGCGGTGTTTTAAAGGAGTGATGTGTTTTTTCCCTTATTCTAAGGTATTGATTTTGACTTTGTGTTCTTAAAATTGTGGGGGCCTGTTTGTTTGTTTTATAATATTCTGTGTAATATCCTAAAAATGGGGCTATTTGTGATTGGATGATTTTCCTTGTGTTTGAATTGCCATGGTATTAATCGTGGAATAATAAGGCTTAATTAGGGGCCTTGAGTTGGTTCGGAATAGTAGAAAATATTATTTATAAGTTTTAAAGGTAGGGAGCCTTAGTAGTTAGGGGTTACAAGAAAAAATGTGGATTATTGGACACAGAAATGGCCTTGGAAAAGTGGCAAAAGTGAGGCCACTTAAGAGCTGTAGATGACGCCACAAGGGGGAGCAAGGGGAGCCTTGGTTCGAGTCACAAAAATCCCCTTTTTGCACTATATTTTGGACGGCACAAGTGGGAGAGATTTTCTCTCTTTAAATTTTTTTTTATACAATAGGATAATAAGGGATATTATTAAGTTTTAATTGGATTATTAGGTGATTAATCAGCAAGAGTTTGCAAGAGAAAATTTAGGCTTCTAATTTATTCAAATTATTCAAACGATTGGTCCAGAGTAATTTAAGGAATTTGCCGAAATTTGAACTCCTTGATTGGAGAGGGTGGACGGCAAGGGAGTCTAGAGAAGGGAGGTGCCAAAATTCCCTTAAGGCTACTCATCTTTTATTTTTTATTTTCTTCTTTCCTTTCACTTGGTAGTAGCCGAAATTTCCAACTCCTCTTCCACCCTTGATTTTCTTTTCCATTTTCTCAAACCAAAAACCCTTCTCTTCCTCTTAAGACCTTGGCCGAATCTTCTATACCATAATCTCCCATCCATTCCTTTCTTTTCTCTTCTCAAACCCTTAGCCGAAACTCCATCTCCTCTCCATTATTTTATTTCTTTTCCTTAGGCTGAATACACCCCTTTAAAGTGCTGAATTTCTTCCCTTTTATTAAACACCTTGGCCGAATATTGAGCAAGGAGGGGGAGGAATTCTTATAATCGATTTTTGGAGGGTAAGCATGTTAGGCCGAATACTTATGTTCTCCTTTCTTTTTCTTGCCGACTTGGATATTGGTAAGAAGCTGATTTCGGCATTTATTTACAAAGATGCTAAGTATCTGTTTTGAAAACCAAATCTGTCTAGGTGCTCCGGGATCTCAAAGCGGAGAAGCTGATCTTCCATTCTTCGATCAATCGACTGGTAAGTAGATGGTAAGGATCTATTGTAAATAGATTGTTCTTTTAGTAATCGAAAGCCGAAGGCTACTAACATGTGGTTGCCGATTTAGGGAAAATAGAAATACTTGGTGAGCAGTGACTAATATTCAAAGGAGATAAGTAAGGTTTCGGGTTCACAAGGAACCCTTCTCAATTATTTTGGGTTGGCCGAATAGGCCATAGTACTAATCCTATGGTTGGCCGAATATAGGTGCAGGGAGATCTGGTGTGGCGGACTTCTCTTTTCGGGATTTAGGACTATCGTGGTGACAGGTGTGTACATACACACCTTACAACATTTTAATATGCTAAGCGTTATATTATGCCTAATCGGTTTGTGTAGATTTGGATGTAATACCATCATGGTATTAACAAGGATTCGGGTAAGTCTTTATTGCTATGAGATTACTATTGGATGCTTTTAGGAAGCATGATATTGTTTAATATATGTTACTTAAATATTTGATGACATGAAATCTGATATGGGTTGGTGAGAGGAGGAGGCAGTGGTATTGTGTCGACGGACACCAGTGTTTTGGTAACACATTGTGACTACGATCGCCAGAGGTTTGGTACCTCCAGAGGTTTGGCACCTCATCGCGTCTCGTCCCAGTGGCTTAGCACCACGGTGGGTTGGCCCCACAGACTATATTAAGGGATTGACGCCAGTGATTTGATATCACATGATGGGTTGGCCCCATCAACCGATTTGTGTCTTCGGACACCAGAGGTTTGGCACCTCCAGTGATTTGGCACCACATCTGTGACTATACGTCACCAGTGGTTTGGCACCACCAGTGGTTTGGTACCACAACGGGGTAGACTGAGGCGTTTGGTTGGCTAGGTTGGGTACATAACCTTATGCATATTGACTGTTATAAAGTGTGTATGAAATTGCTTAAACCGGGGGAAGGGTTACATACTGAGTCTTGGTGACTCACCTTCTCCTTTACATTTTTCAGGTGACCCGTAGATCGCGGATAAGGAGCCGGATGGACTCGAGGTGGCCATGCAGTGGATTTGATTTAAATGAACTTTAAACTTTAGTTATTTTTATTTTACTGTTGGTTAAATTTTATTTCAGATGTAATAAGGCCTCCTAATACTCTACTTTGTTACATTACATATTTTGGATAATCTGTTTTAAACTATTTTATTAATATTAGATTAAATACACATGTTTTCCCAACCTTAAACGAAAAATGTTTTATCGTGCCATCGGGCACATTTGGAATTTTATGATAACTTGACTTAATTAATTACCCAACTAAACACGAAGTATGGTTTTCACGAGACAATCAAATGAAAGGTTTTCGACAACTTAAATGGATTTAGAAAAAAAAATTTCAAAAATATTTACATTGTGACAAACTAAATTCGGCCATAAAGTTTGGGCCGGGTTTGGGTTGTTACAAAATTGGTATCAGAGCCCAGTTCAATGCTCGGCTGTGGGGGCCCAAGGCCCAAAAATGTTTTGGTAGGCCTTATGGAATAATTTTTGGTTTTTGAACAGCATGGCCCGAGTCTCCGGCACCGATCCACCCAGGTGAGTACATCTGAACTTCTTTGTGAATTATTTTCCGTAGAAGGGTAGGAAGCATGGAATGTAGATAGACTTATAGGAACTTGAACCCTAGGATTAGGTTACTCAAACACACAAAACAAGACATAAGACTTAATGAACTAAACCAACCTATGACTTAGTCACTGAGCTAGGGTGTGGTAACCCCTGTATGCATGTCTAGGAGTGGATCCGGAAAAGCCTGGTATTTAAGCAGTCCTCGTAACTCACCTCCTCTTCGTAGGTATCCTACCTGGTGCGTAGCTTCGGTTCACCCTAACTCAGAGGGCTCAGTGGTGTGGCAACCTCTGTGCGCATGTCTAGAAAGGTTCAGTGGGAGCTTGGTATTTAAGCAGTCCGCGTGACTCACCTCCTCTTCACTCAAGTCTTGCCTGGTGCGTAGCTTTGGTTCACCCTGACCAAGAGGGCTCGGTCATAAGCTAAACATAATGACTAAAACCCGAAAGGGAATTAGCCATGTTTTGGAAAAAGAAGGAAACAACAAAACCCTAGTTCTTCAAAAACTTTCAAAATTACTCTTTTGAATTTGAGAACAACCATTTTTACAACATTTTCCCGGAAAGTTTGATTTGTGAAAAATTACCAAAAAATGCCCTTAGGGGTGAAATTACCAAAATACCCTTGGTTCATAAAATATCAACTCAATGGTTTTGCCCAAGAATCTCATTATTCTATCAAAATCCAACAACTCTACTTTGATTATCATCAATAAAATACTTTGGTTTTGGAAAATTACGAAAACGCCCTCAAATTGCAAAATTACCGAAATGACCCTAGTTTTTGAATCTTTACAAATATCACCTCTTAAAAAGGAAAACTTTCAAAAAGGAACCCTCCAAGTTTTACAACTGTTAAAATATCCCTGATTTATTGAAATTACAAAATTTTCCCTAATTTACAAAATTACCAAAATACCCTTGATTTCCGGAACGATGCTATATCTTTAAATTTTACAAATTTTTAGAAACAACCTCTAGTTGTGGGAACTTCAAAGTGACCTGCTTTATTAAAGTTTTGAATTCCCTCAGATTTTATTACGAAAATACCCCTGTAAGAAAATGACGAAAATACCCCTGGGATAGAAACGGACAGAAATGTCCAAGGAGTGAATAAGTAGGGAAAGTATTAGGGAATGGATGTACTCTTTTGTGTGAACTAGGATAGAAGACTTGAAATCTTGTTTGCTCGAAAGAATCCCTAACTAAACTTTCTTCATAAAATTTCCTCGCGAATAATCAAGTGGAACAAGTACTAATCCATAAACTTTTCTTAATCAGATTAAAGCGCAGTAGTTAGAATGACAGTGTCTGAACCCGTTAGGTCGGGTCAGGGCTCTGAGAATAAAGTACCGCCACCACCACCCCCAACTTTTGGAGCTGAGGATCGAGGATCGGGCCAGGGGTGAGCGATATCGCAAGTCGTGTGTTGCGAGTCCCGGAGTTGGTGGTCAGGCGGGGTGGGAATCTGGGAGCTCGGGAATCTGTTCCCGAGTGAATTAGGTCTAACGGAGCTGAAGTATTCCGGGGTGTGTCGGGAGTGGCACCCAGTGCAGCGGAATACTGGCTAGAATCTACAGAAAGGATTATGGACGACCTTGACCTATCTAATGAGGAGAAATTGAAAGGAGCGGTGTCGCCTCGGCGGATGAAGCGTACGCGGTGGTGGCTTACGGTCCGAGATGGAGCCACGGCGAGATAATCTCACGTGGGATTACTTCAAAAGCGCTTTTGAAGAAATGCGTGGGTACTAGCTACTACTGACGCCACAGAGAAAGCTTTTCAAGGGGTTAGTGCAAGGAACTAAGTCGATTGTCGGAGTATGAGGCGGAATTTTTAAGGCTGAGTAGATATGCTAGAGGCATCGTAGCTACTGAACTTGAGCACTGTGTCCGCTTTGAGGACGGACTTAGAGATGACTTGAGGCTCATAATTGCTCCACGGCAGGTTCGTGAGTTTTCGTCGCTAGTGGAGAAGGCTAAGGTAGCCGAAGGGATCAAGGAGTCCGTGAGGCAGAATTATGATAAGAATAAACCGAAAAGAGGCTTTGGGTCGTCTGCAGGTCAAGTGGTAATGTTCGAAAAGGCTAGGCGAGTGGGCCAAATCAGCGGCAAGGCCCATGGCTACTAATCGCAGACCGCTCGTGTAATCGCCGTGGAAAATCCCATTGGGAGGTTGTTGGACCGGTGAGAGGGGTTGCTTTGAATGTGGGTCTTTATATCACCGCAGAGGGATTGTCCCCTAAGCGAGCTCAAAATCGGTCGAGAGGGCGTAACTGTACTCGAGAATAGAAATGTGGGACCACGAGAGGTCGCAGAATGCAGAGAGGCGGCAATGGTCTTAACCGAGGTCGTGGAATTCAGGGCAGGGGTGCAGGTAACACAGAGGATAGGCAGCCTGGCTTGGTTTATGCAGCGAGACGTCGCGAGGAGGGTGACGCACCGGATGTCATAATCGGTATGTTTTTAATTTTCGGTCTTCCTTATGTTGCATTAATTGATGTGGGTTCGACGCACTCATACGTTGCTAGTAGTGTAGTAGAGACTATGAACCTAGACTCTGAAACTGCTTCTAGGGAGATGACTGTAATTAGCCCTTTAGGCCATTCTGTAGTTGTGAACAAGCTTTATAGGGATGTACCCCTAGAACTCCAAGGGGTCGTATTTGTAGCTGATCTGATGGAACTGCCGTTTGGGGAGTTCGATTTGATCCTTGGAATGGATTGGTTGGTTAAGTATCAGGCGAGATTGGATTGTGCGGCTAAGCGCATGGTTCTTCAGATGGCTGAGGGTGATGAAGTGACTATGATTGGTAAGAGAAGGAATTACCTATCTAATGTGGTGTCGGCCTTGAAGGCTGAGAAGATGGTCAGAAAAGGGTGCGAGGCGTCTTTGGTTCTCATTTGTGCTTTGGAGGCTAAAGAGTCAGAAGTGGAGAAGGTCCGAATGGTTGGGGAATTCGCTGATGTGTTCCCAGAAGAACTTCCGGGTCTGCCTCCAGATCGGAAAGTTGAATTCGGTATAGACTTGCTACCCGGAACGGCACCTGTGTCTATAGCACCGTACCGGATAGCACCAAAGGAATTGATGGAGCTGAAGGCTCAAATTCAGGAACTTTTGGATAGGGGGTTTATCCGACCAAGTATATCTCCGTGGGGAGCACCTGTGTTGTTTGTCAAGAAGAAGGACGGTTCGATGCGGATGTGCATCGACTACCGTCAGTTAAACAAGTTAACGATCAAAAACAAATACCCATTACCTCGGATCGATGACTTGTTCGACCAATTGAAGGGTGCATCGGTGTTTTCGAAAATAGACCTTAGGTCGGGTTATCATCAACTCAAGGTGAAGGAGGTTGATGTGCACAAGACAGCATTCCGAACAAGGTATGGGCATTACGAGTTTCTGGTAATGCCATTTGGATTGACCAACGCACCGGCGGCGTTCATGGACTTAATGAATAGAGTATTCCAACAGTACTTGGATCAATTTGTCGTGGTATTCATAGACGACATATTAGTTTATTCAAAGACGGAGGAGGAGCATGACAGGCATTTACATATAGTTTTACAAGTATTGAGGGAGAAGCAATTGTATGCCAAATTCAGTAAGTGCGAATTTTGGCTTAGGGAGGTGGCTTTCTTAGGTCACGTGGTGTCAGTGGAAGGGATTAGAGTGGATCCCTGCAAGATTGAAGCGGTGTTGGATTGGCAACCGCCTAGGTCGATGGCCTTGAAATTGAAGCTTTTTGGGTCTAGCGGGTACTATCGTGAGATTTGTGGAAGGATTTTCTCTTATTGCAGCGCCATTGACTAAGTTATTAAGAAAAGGAGTCCCATTTGTATGGTCGGAGAAGCAGCAAGAGAGTTTCGATAAGCTAAGGAAGATCTTGACAGAAGCTCCGGTTTTGGTACAGCCTGAGGCAGGGAAGTTGTTTCTGATTTCATCGTGACGCGCCCTATCTTGGTTTGGGATGTATGTTGATGCAGAAGAAGGAAGGTAGTAGCCTATGCATCCCGTCGATTAAGATTGCATGAGGTTAACTACCCAACGCATGACTTGGAGCTAGCGGTATGTAGTCTTCGCTTTGAAAATATGGAGACATTATCCAGATGGGGAGAAGTCGATAGTCTACACGGATCACAAAAGTTTGAGGTATCTTTTGACTCGTAAGGATCTCGAACTTGAGGCAGTACCGATGGATTGAATCTGTTAAAGGACTACGATCGTTCAATAGAGTACCATCCGGTAAGGCTAACGTGGTGGTAGACGCGTTGAGCCTGGAAGGTCGTGTCGGACTTAAGAGCGATGTTTGCTCGTTTGAGTCTATATGACGATGGAAGTCTTTTGGCAGAACTCCAGGTTAAGCCAACCTAGATTGTGGAGATTAAGGAAAGGCAGTTAGTGGATGAAGGGTTGAATGCTAAGAGGGTGCAAGTTCAAGATGGTGGTCTGGAAGGGTACAGTCTATCTAGTGATGGAGTGCTGTGTTTCCAAGGGCGAACTTGTATGCCGAAGGATGTGGAATTAAGGCAGAAAATTCTCCAAGATGCACATAGCAGCCCATACGCTATGCATCCGGGAGGAAGCAAGATGTATGGAGATCTTCGGAAACAGTTCTGGTGGCCGGGGTTGAAGCGTGAGGTAACTGAGTTTGTGGGAAAGTGTCTGACGTGTCAGCAGGTTAAGGCTGAACACCAGGTGCCATCAGGGCTACTTCAGCCAGTAAAGATCCCTCAATGGAAATGGGAAAGGATTACTATGGATTTCGTCAGTGGGCTACCCCTGACGCCCAGCAAAAAGGATGCAGTTTGGGTGATTGTGGACCGTCTGACTAAGTCAGCTCACTTCATACCGGTAAGGGTAGATTTTCCTCTTCAGAAGCTAGCTAAGCTGTATGTGGCTGAGATAGTAAGATTGCATGGTGTGCCCGTGTCAATTATCTCGGATAGGGATCCGAGGTTCACGTCAAGGTTCTGGAAAGCGTTGCATCAGGCTTTGGGTACACGATTGGATTTCAGTACAGCTTTTCACCCACAGTCAGACGGGCAGTCGGAAAGGGTTATACAGATCTTAGAGGATATGCTGAGGGGTTGTGTTTTGGACTTCAGTAGTAGTTGGGAGGAGTATTTACCATTGGAGGAATTCGCTTATAACAATAGTTATCAAGCGAGTATTCAGATGGCTCTATATGAAGCAATATATGGACGGAAATGTCGTACCCCTACATGTTGGACGGAGTTGGGAGAACGACAAGTTTTGGGTCCGGAATTGGTTACTGAAACTGAGGACAAGGTTAAGGTGATTCGGGCTCGTCTCAAAGAAGCGTCAGACGCATGTAAGTCTTATCTCGATCCGGCGTAAGGAAATGGAGTATGATGTAGGAGACAAGGTCTTTCTGAAGGTGTCGCCATGGAAAAAGGTGTTGAGATTTGGGCGAAAAGGGAAGCTAAGCCCAAGGTTCATTGGCCCATATACGGTGTTGAAGCGAGTGGGACCGGTAGCTTATCAGCTGGAGCTGCCGGCGGAGCTGAGTCAGATTCACGACGTTTTCCACGTGTCGATACTTAGGCGATGTCGGTCAGATCCATCGCACGTTGTGCCAGTCGCTGAGATTGAGGTCGACTCAGATTTGTCCTTTGAAGAAGAACCAGTTCAGATCTTAGATCCTTTGAGATGTCAAGGTTTTGCGTAGGAAGTCAGTGCCTTTGGTGAAAGTGCTATGGCAAAACCATGGTGTAGAAGAAGCTACGTGGGAACCCGAGAATGTGATGCGGCAGCAATACCCCCACCTCTTCTAATCAGGTAATTTCGAGGCCGAAATTATTTTTAAGGGGGGTAGATCTGTAACATCCTAAAAATGGGGCTATTTGTGATTGGATGATTTTCCTTGTGTTTGAATTGCCATGGTATTAATTGTGGAATAATAAGGCTTAATTAGGGGCCTTGAGTTGGTTCGGAATAGTAGAAAATATTATTTATAAGTTTTAAAGGTAGGGAGCCTTAGTAGTTAGGGGTTACAAGAATAAATGTGGATTATTGGACACAGGAATGGCCTTGGAAAAGTGGCAAAAGTGAGGCCACTTAAGAGCTGTAGATGACGCCACAAGGGGGAGCAAGGGGAGCCTTGGTTCGAGTCACAAAAATCCCCTTTTTGCACTATATTTTGGACGGCACAAGTGGGAGAGATTTTCTCTCTTTAAATTTTTTTTTTATATAATAGGATAATAAGGGATATTATTAAGTTTTAATTGGATTATTAGGTGATTAATCAGCAAGAGTTTGCAAGAGGAAATTTAGGCTTCTAATTTATTCAAATTATTCAAATGATTGGTCCAGAGTAATTTAAGGAATTTGCCGAAATTTGAATCCTTGATTGGAGAGGGTAGACGGCAAGGGAGTCTAGAGAAGGGAGGTGCCGAAATTCCCTTAAGGCTACTCATCTTTTTTTTTTCTTCTTTCCTTTCACTTGATAGTAGCCGAAATTTCCAACTCCTCTTCCACCCTTGATTTTCTTTTCCATTTTCTCAAACCAAAAACCCTTCTCTTCCTCTTAAGACCTTGGCTGAATCTTCTATACCATAATCTCCCATCCATTCCTTTCTTTTCTCTTCTCAAACCCTTAGCCGAAACTCCATCTCCTCTCCATTATTTTCTTTCTTTTCCTTAGGCCGAATACACCCCTTTAAAGTGCTGAATTTCTTTCCTTTTATTAAACACCTTGGCCGAATATTGAGCAAGGAGGGGGAGGAATTCTTTAATCAATTTTTGGAGGGTAAGCATGTTAGGCCGAATACTTATGTTCTCCTTTCTTTTTCTTGCCGACTTGGATATTGGTAAGAATCTGATTTCGGCATTTATTTACAAAGATGCTAAGTATCTGTTTTGAAAACCGAATCTGTCTAGGTGCTCCGGGATCTCAAAGCGGAGAAACTGATCTTCCATTCTTCGATCAATCGACTGGTAAGTAGATGGTAAGGATCTATTGTAAATAGATTGTTCTTTTAAAAATCGAAAGCCGAAGGCTACTAACATGTGGTTGCCGATTTAGGGAAAACAGAAATACTTGGTGAGCAGTGACTAATATTCAAAGGAGATAGGTAAGGTTTCGGGTTCACAAGGAACCCTTCTCAATTATTTTGGGTTGGCCGAATAGGCCATAGTACTAATCCTATGGTTGGCCGAATATAGGTGCAGGGAGATCTGGTGTGGCCGACTTCTCTTTTCGGGATTTAGGACTATCGTGGTGACAGGTGTGTACATACACACCTTATAACATTTTAATATGCTAAGCGTTATATTATGCCTAATCGGTTTGTGTAGATTTGGATGTAATACCATCATAGTATTAATAAGGATTCGGGTAAGTCTTTATTGCTATGAGATTACTATTGGATGCTTTTGGGAAGCATGATATTGTTTAATATATGTTACTTAAATATTTGATGACATGAAATCTGATATGGGTTGGTGAGAGGAGGAGGCAGTGATATTGTGTCGACGGACACCAGTGTTTTGGTAACACATTGTGACTACGGTCGCCAGAGGTTTGGTACCTCCAGAGGTTTGGCACCTCATCGCGTCTCGTCCCAGTGGCTTAGCACCACGGTGGGTTGGCCCCACAGACTATATTAAGGGATTGACGCCAGTGATTTGGTATCACACGATGGGTTGGCCCCATCAACCGATTTGTGTCTTCGGACACCAGAGGTTTGGCACCTCCAGTGATTTGGCATCACATCTGTGACTATACGTCACTAGTGGTTTGGCACCACCAATGGTTTGGTACCACAACGGGGTAGACTGAGGCGTTTGGTTGGCTAGGTTGGGTACATAACCTTATGCATATTGACTGTTATAAAGTGTGTATGAAATTGCTTAAACCGGGGGAAGGGTTACATACTGAGTTTTGGTGACTCACCTTCTCCTTTACATTTTTCAGGTGACCCGTAGATCGCGGATAAGGAGCCGGATGGACTCGAGGTGGCCATGCAGTGGACTTGATTTAAATGAACTTTAAACTTTAGTTATTTTTATTTTACTGTTGGTTAAATTTTATTTCGGATGTAATAAGGCCTCATAATACTCTACTTTGTTACATTACATATTTTGGATAATCTGTTTTAAACTATTTTATTAATATTAGATTAAATACACATGTTTTCCCAACCTTAAACTGAAAATATTTTATCGTGCCATCGGGCACATTTGGAATTTTATGATAACTTGACTTAATTAATTACCCAATTAAACACGAAGTATGGTTTTCACGAGACAATCAAATGAAAGGTTTTCGACAACTTAAATGGATTTAGAAAAAAAAAAGAATTTTTCAAAAATATTTCCACTGTGACAAACTAAATTCGGCCATAAAGTTTGGGCCGGGTTTGGGTTGTTACATTCTGGGGGATTAGAGACAGCGGTAATTCAAAGTGAAATTATACAAAACGATTCTAAGGAACTTTTTAAGATTTTTATTGGTGATGGTGGAAAATTGCGATGACTTTATTGGCTTTGTTATATAATCTCTAAAAAAAGTAAAAACTTATGTATTTGGTCACATACATCAACATTTTAATTGGAATTAGTTCTCATGCAACATGCATTGTACGTGATTTTATGAATTTATTTTTAAATGAGAATACAATAACATCTTACAAGTAATGAAAATAAATAATTGGGAAAGTAACGGATAGTAAAATATTTAATACTTAGATAAAATAATTTGTCATTCGAATATGAGTCAAAATTTCATCTACAAAGAACCATTACACTAATATTTAATTGCCTTTGACATAATATTGTACAACACAATGATAAACAACATTGACAATGTAACATCCCCGACATTTCCTGAGAAGTTAATAGTGTCAATTCGGGTTGACATGTATTCGAAATTTTCAGAGAAGACAAAAATAGAAATATTAATATTAGTGAATCGGATAATTAGATATTATAGGAAAATAAAAATGCTTTTGAATTTAGAGAAATTAAATTAAAGAGTGGACTCAATTGTAATAGCGTGAAAAGTATTGGGCCATAGTGTAAAATTTAAAAATAAGACATGATGGAATTAGATAGATGAGAAAAAGAGAAAGGACTTGGAGTGTAAATTGACCATGAAAGTACATGGAGATGTAACATAATGATGATTAGATTTTATTTTAATTAAATACAATTTTTTTAAAAAAAAGAGAAATAAGGGATAGATATTTTGGTAGAAGGTTATAGAAAATGAAAGATGGAAAAAGAGAAAAGAAAAAAAAAAGATGATGGGTAAATATTTGGTATAGAAAGATGTAGAAAAATGGAGGAAAAGGAAAAGTCAACTATTTTGGTTACTTTCATCTTTTTCCTCACGTCTCCCTCAACCCTACTTTTATCAAATTTCATTTTCTTTCATTTTAGTCCCCCTCAACCATATTTTAAACCCTTTCAAGCTTTAAACTCTAAATTCTTTCTTAGGTTTTTTGTGAAAATAATAAAACAACCTCATAGTGAGATTATAGTATTGCGAAGGTAGCTAATAGCCATTGTGGAGGAGAAACAAAAGTGAAGAAAAGTCAAGGATTTTGAGTGAATAAGGTAAGAGTGATGAACTTTCTTAAGGGAATTCATATTTATCTATTTGAAATGCGTGGAAATGATGTATGATTATTGTATTGATGAGTAAATATTGTGTATGTGTATTATGACAAATGAGTGAAGAAAGAAGGAAAAAGATCCATACAAGCATTTTATGTAATTATATCAAGAATTTTACTTTATATTAATCAAGTCTCTAATTGAAAATTTGATTGATTGGTTTAGTAATATTCATGGGATTTATTAATGTATAAAAAGGGTATTTTGAACTATGAAAATTATTTGAAAGTGAAAGTATTTTCTTATAGTGATTTGAAAAATATGTGTACTAATTTGAAGAATAAAGACTTAATTGCAAAAAGTTCAAAATTAAATAAGTGATATATATGTTAATATAAGGTATTCAAGTGAAATGTAAAATTTTGATAAGGTGAATGTTAAGTGAAATTTTATGAGTGTTGTTTCTATTTAAATAATGACTAAATTGTAAAAAAATAGTAAAATTTGAATTGTTTCATTGTTGAGAAATAATTATATGAAGTATATAAGTGAGATATTTGATGGTGATGAAATAAAATATTGAGTGAAAATAAATGATAGTTTATTTTATATAGAAAAAGGACGAAATCATAAAAAGAGTAAAGTTAGAACTATTTAAAATTGTTGAGTGAATATAGTGAAATTGTGTGTTAGATACCCATGTAGACAATATGAGAACTAATAGGATATAAATGACATGCAATTAGAAAAGTGACTAAGTGCGCAAGTAATAGTGGCACTACAGTGCAAGTGAGTGGCACTTCGATGCAAAGTGGTATCTGCACATTCGTGCGAACAATAGTGACACTTCAATGCAACTTATCGATATTTTCGTATATCCTATCATGTTCTATTAAGTCTACAATTAGACAATAGCAATATGAGGTAAGTGAATTTAATGTGGCATAGATAAGTAATTTGAAACTGGTAGAATTGATGTTTCAATAAAGTTATTATGGAAACAAAATTTTGTATATGGCGATTGAATGAAATGATAGTAGTATATACATATATGATTATATATGAGATTGTGTAAGAAATCAATTTTAATTGCTTGGTATGATTCTTGATATGCTTACTAAGCTCTCGTGAGCCTAATGTGTAACGACCTAAAACTTACGTGCATCAAAAAGATGAGTTTTAGAGCCTCCGTCTTAGTAAATCAAGTCCTTAAATATTTATTAAAAATAGTTATGAAAATAGTTATGTGTTTAATTAGGCTTTGATTATGTGAATTTAGCCTAATTTAGGGTAAATAGTAAAAAAGATTAAATTGAATAAGGGATAAAAGTTTAATTTTAGATTAATAGAAAGAAGGGAGGACCAAAATGGCAAATAAGCCATTCCTAATGGTTGTGGCGGCAAACATATGAAAAATCTAAAATTTTTCTTAGATATTTACTTAATTAATTAATTAGTTAATTTTATTATTATTATTATTTTATTGACTTATAAATTATATTACATTTTATTATATTGTGAAATAAATTGAAATATGATAAATGTAGGGTGATAAATGGTACATGTGTAATACTGTGTATATACACACTTGTATTATAATTATTTATTTACTTAAAATTTAAGTTAAAAGATATTTATTAATAAAATAATTATAATATAATATTTTTATAGGATAAATAAATTAAATGATGACAAGTGGATGGTGATGATAACATACAAATGTAAAATAAATATGTGTACAATTGTAATATATGTATTTGTTATTAAATAGATATTTATTATAATTATTATTATAGTTTTATATTAAATTATGATTGTTATTATTAAAATAAATTAGAATGAACACAATTGTATAATTATTAATGGTACATGTGTAACATATATGTTTATACACTTGTAACTTATTTATATATTTTCTTATATAATAAGTAAAAGATATTTATTAATTAATAATATTATTATAACATTATTATAATAAAATAAAGAATAAAAGAAATAGAATATAAAAGGAATAAAAAGAAGCAAAACAAAAAAAGAGAAACAGAGAGTGAACGAAAATAGCAGAAAGAAAAGGGGAAAGAAAAGGAAAAAGAGAAACTAAGAATTGAGAGCTTAAAGCTTTAAAAGGTAAGTCAATTAAGCCATTTTTACTTAATTTTGATGTTTAGAAGCTTTAGAATAAAGTTTTGATGAAATTAAGTTGAGGTTTTAGAAGTTTATAGGTTTTTAAGTATAGTTCATGTTGAACAAATGTTTGAATTAGCTGTTTAATTGATAGAATTATTGATTAGAATTGATTAAAGGATTAAATTGTAAACTAGGCTATAAGTTTTGTGTTGTAGGGATTAAATGGAAAGAAAATTTAAATTGGGGTTTTATTATGAACACTAGATAGTTAAGTAGAATATGGAAGGAAATTGAATAGAAATAAAGTATGAATTGCGTTAGAAAAGTAAATGAGTTAATTAGGATTAAATTGGGAATTAGGGTATAAATTGGATAGAAATTCAATTATTATTATTATTAATTAGTGTTGTAATTAATAGTGTAAATATTATTATTTTCGTAGCTAGCAAAGAACCCGAGGCATCGGCACAAAAAGGAAAGGAGAAAATTATCGAGGAGTAATTACGAAATCCGGGTTTGTATTACTATAATTCGAATTTAATTATTATTAATTATTGCATTTGATTAATATAAATGTTAAGTAAAATAAGGTAAGAAATTGAATGTGATTATAGATTAGGAAATTGAAGTTGTTTGAATTGAATTTTGAATTATTATGGTATTAAATTATGAATATATGTGAGCATTTGAAATGCAAATTGATAGGAAAAGTGAAAATAAATAGAATATATGAGAAATTATTATTGGAATGGCTTTGAATTGATGATATTGAAATGAATGGAATTGAATTGTTAAGAGTGACTGGAATTGAATCAAATTGAATCAAATTGAATTGAATGTGATTATTTGAAATGTATATGGATTGAAAAGTGGAAAGTGATTTGAAAGTGATTGAAATTGAATTGGGAAAGTGTATTGAATAATATTAACTAGCCGGGCTGAGTCGGATATAGTTGGCATGCCATAGGATTTGGAAGAGTATGGGATTTATCGGCTTTGCCGACCAGGCACCTCGTGTGTCGTTTCAGGCACTTAAGTGTCATATACTGATCAGGTACTATGTACCGTTTTAAGCACAATGTGCCGTACTGGTGTGTTTGGGTTGGAGTCCGTGTATCCGCCAAGGTCCGAGTCCTATTAATAGGGGTAAATAAATGAATTGACAAAACTTGAAAGAGATTGAATGATTTGTTTAATAGGTAAAATGAGAAAATTTGAATAAATGTGATTGATTGAGCTATGGAAATAAATGAGAAAGTGAAAGTGTGAATTTCATATGTGAATTGGAAATTGAGATATGAGATTTGAAGATATGAACCCAAGGTTTATAATTTGATTAAGATTGATTTTTTTTGACATATGATATTAGTAGATACAAATTGCAATAGAATTAATATTGAATAAGTGATAAATTGTATGAATTGTATATGAATTGAAATGAGCTATTGAAATGAGATTGAAAAATTTCCAATGAAATTGAGATAGTGAAATAAGGTTGGGTAGAGGTAAAGTCAGAAGTTTGGTGCAGCATCCAAGTTAATCCCGAACTCAATCAAAGTGGTAATGTATAACTCTTTCGGTAAATGGCATGTACCTAGGATATGTGTTGGGTTATTTTGGTAGTGGATTGTAAATGATGTATAGTTGATCTTAAATGGTTATAACTAAGAGAAATTTTAAAATTTCACGAAAAATTTCCCGAGCACTAGAACTAGTCCCAAATCACTTTTAACTCGTATTTTAGGCCTCGAGGGTCCATCTAAGGGACATTGTGATTGATTTGCAATTTATTAGTAATTTTCTGTATAATATTCGTATTTGATCGAAATTGATAGGTAATGCTCTGTAACCCTATTCCGACGATAGTTTAGGGTTAGGGGGTGTTACATAATGCATTTCTTTCAAACGCGTAGGTGTAGATCTTTTGAAGTTAGAAGGTGAAGATCGTCTCCAACTCATCTTATCACATATCAAGCTTTGGAGGAAGTATGAATTTTAGGCATTAGATTTGGCATGTACATAGGATTTCATTGAGAAAGTTATATTATCTAAAAGATGAAATCATTGGATAATGATCTTCACTGTAAACCTTGTGTTCTGGGTATGTTTGAAATTGTTTCATGATGATTTGAGACATGTTTAGGGTTGACAAAAGTATATTTGCAATGTTTTCCTAGGTTGCATGGAAGGTATATATCATAAGGAAGTGTTTTAAAGTGTTCTAGTGTTTTAAATTGATTTGGTTTAAAGTGGTTAGCGACGACGGGTTGTTGATGTCGCGACATTGTAATTCACGTGCTCGTGACTAGCTATTCTATAACAGCTGATTTTTAGTGGTGCCAAATATAACACCCCAAACCCGACCCATACGTTTCGACCAGATCTGGTATGCTATGGGTTGTACATTGAAAATTTTTTCTAATGTTTTGTTTGGAAATCGTAAGTTAATGAGACAATATTTGAATAAATAAATGTCATATTAAAAAAAAACCCATATTTTTATTATCTTGAATAATTAAACCCTTGACAAAATTTCATAAGTTGCAAATATTAAAACCACTTAGATGAATATAACTATGGGACCTTATTACATCAATATTTACCAAAATAAAATAAAACATAATGAAAAACCGGAAAAGTGTATAAAAATAAAAAAACCCGATGGCCCCTCGAGTCCGTCTCGGCTCCCATGTCCACGATCTACTGTTCATCTGAAATGTTTAAAAAAAATAATAGGGTGAGTCACCAAGACTCAGTGTGCAAATCCCGAAAACACATAAAAGGCTTGGGCCCATAAACACATTATGAGCCCTGGCCCATACATAATGGCAACAATCATAATCACATGACAGATAATAAATGATGCAAAGCCCAACCCATCTTAGAATTCCATCCTCTACACACCAACCCATACCAACCATCACACCTTTGGGATTTCTACAATCAACCCGCCAATCGCTACATACCATATCGACAGTCATACTACCTATTCCTTATCAATCAGGAATTTTAACGTGGGTTTTCTACCACCGATCACCAACTGATCTAACATTTCATTTCGTGGGTTTTCTACCACCGATCACCATGTGATCTAGCATTTCATTAGGTGGGTTTTCTACCACCGATCACCATGTGATCTAACATTTCATTCGGTGGGTTTCCTACCACCGATCACCATGTGACCAATCATGCTCTTCCCCTTTTCATAACAAACCCATCCCATGCATACATTCATGCAAAATCAAACAATCTACTACATAAGAGTTTACAGTCTTTCGCATACATCGATACGCATAGAGAAGTTCTATGATTACGTACCTGGCATTCCTTGCCTAACCCTTTTTGGGTTTCATTCGACTGTCTACACAGCCACTTCCCGGCTTTTTAGCCCATAACATAAACATACATATATTCATACAGATTATTAGTGTGTTAGAGATCTACACACGACTGTTCATACAGCCTCATTTTCCGCTTTTCATTTCACAGCGAATATAATGCAAAATAAAACTTATGTGATAAGGATCTACACACCTGATTACCGTTAGAACGAGACCCTCTAAGTTGACGCTATCCGTAACCAACACCACTGCTATCTGCCTAAGGTGTTGTTCAGAAGCTGGTCCACAACCAAGTGGCCAATCTCGAACGGTAGATACCGCTCGTTTCTTAAACTTAGGGATTCTCTCCTTTGCCTGATCCATATTTAATTCCATCACAAGTCCTTGTCAAAACTACTATCACAATATATGATCGTTAATCCTCATCATAAAGTTAAGATTTTGTATACAATGAACAAATCTAGTAAAAATCTAGGGAAAATCTCCTTACCTTAAAATCCCGAAATTGGAGACTAACGATTTTCGGCTTTTAGATCTAGTCGACCAAGTTTCCTTCAAATCCCAGAATGCCGCCCAACATAGAACCATTAAACTATTAGCTTTTCGGCTTTTACCTTTCAAAAATTGAAATAAAACTTGAGAAACTAACAGAAGTTGACACTTACCTTAACACAGGGGATTCGGCTAGAACTAGAGAGAAGATTCGGCAATGCCAAAGAAAAAGATTTAAATGCCGGAAGGATGGAACTAACTCACAAATGGGATGAATAGAGAAAAACTATGGAGATTTCAGCTTTTTAGAGAAATCAGCACAAGAGGAAAAGAATGGAAAAGAGAGTGAAGGGAGAGGTTTCGGCTTTTGAAGAAATTAAAGAAAAGAAATTGTAGAGGGAGAGACTAAGAATTTTGGCACAAAGAATGAAGAGGAAATTAGGGTTTAAATGCCAGAATCAATGAGATATCCGCCTATTTATAGAAATTTCGGCACCTACTGCTAAAAACTGAAAACACCCTTTCTGATAATTAAAAGTCAAACTAATAAAAAGGGAAAATTCGGCACCCCTTATCCATAAAGTAGCCGAATTCTTTACTCCTCTAAATGGTGGATTTTCGGCCATTACCTTCCTTGATAGGTCCTATCTTTTCTCTTTTTTATCTTCTATATTATCAATTACAAAATCCATATATATCCTCATATTTTTAAGCCTTGTAGCCGTCCACTTCATCAAATCTTAATGCCGAAATTTAACTCACTTAAATTAAAAGATTTGGGCTTCATTAAACTTAAATTTTGGACCCCTAACACTTAAATTAGCTTATTACACGTGTTCACTCATTAAACGCATAGACCCAAAAATTCAGGATGTTACAGTTCTACCCCCTTAAAGAAATTTCGTCCTCGAAATTTCCAACTAACTATTAATCGTACTACCCAAGTCTCACCACTATGCTTTCGCTGCGCACTCTAATTTAATAATATATAAACATTGCCCACATACAGTTTCTATACCTAAAAATATAGCATCCATATAAAACATACCTGACTTAATGGTGATTGAACAATCCCGAGCCTTATGCTTCTCAGACCCTTATCTTAAACACGTTCCTGACTTCCTCCAACATTCACCCCGATGACGCCTTTTTCAATATCTGCAAACCCGAAAGTTTGGACGTACCTAACCATGCTTCACAGAACTAGACTACAACCCTAAAAAACTACGATCTCTTTTTTTTCTTACAGTCCATGCACCCAAACCGAAGTGTTTCACCGATTTCTTTAACCTCCTTCAGTACCTCCCTAACTAGCTGAGTCAGCACATCAGTCCTAACACTTCCACGACCTCGACCGCGGCCTCTTCTTCCTCTTCTAGCGCTCATCGTTGATTTTCATATTATCTGAATTAGAAATTTTATGAATTATTAATTTCTTTCACTGATTAACCACAAACAATCTTATGGAAAGTAGTTTTAAGAGTGGTTCTTTCGAATTCGAACCTATCTACAGTTTCAGTCTCAAGTTTATCTCCTAATTCTAGAAACCACATACATTCAACCATCACACATCAACAAACATATAAGGGTATCTTCGTTATTTCACTACCCAAGGTTTTTTTTTTCCGTAGTTTTGCCCTACAAGGTATTTTTTTTTCCAAATAAAGTATCTTGGTAATTTTCTTTGAATTAGAGGTACTTTGGTACACTTTGTTTTTTCTATAAAGCAAGGGTATTTTGGAAAACAAGTTTTTTTTTTTCCGAAATAGAGATATTTTGATGTTGTTGTTGTTTTTTTTTTCTTTTTGAAATAGGGGTACTTTGGAAAATTTAATTTTGCAAACCTGGTTACTTTTGTAAATCTAGGGGTTTTCGGGTAAATTTGCAAAACATGGGTATTTTATAAAATCACGGTTATTTGGAAATTTTCACAAACCAAGGGTATTTTGAAAATTTTGCCAACTGGAGTGTTTCGGTAATTTCACAAATTTCGGTAGTTTTACAATTCTGGGGTATTCTGGGAAATTTTCACAAATCAAGTGTATTTTAGAAATTTTACAAAACTTGGGGGTATTCTGGTCATATACAAATCAGGGGTAATTTAGAAATTTTACAAATCAGGGATATTTTGGTCATTTTACAAATCAGGGTAATTTAGTAATTTTACAAAATAGGATGGCTGGTCCTTTTCGGGTTTTAATTATAGATTTTGGCCCGTCAACAAATCCTTGTGGCTAAGGTGAACAGTCACTACGCACTGGTAGGATTCCAGCGAAGAGGAGGTGAGTCACTAGGACTACTTAAGTACCAAGCTCTTTTGGATCCAATCCTAGACATGCGTATGCCTGTTGCCACACCCTAGTCTTACGACTCGTTTACGGGTTTGTTTAGGGAAATTAAGTCTTATGAGAGTTAAGGGGTTGTTTCAACTAAGCCTAGAGTCCATCAAGTTCTAATCTAAATAATCTACGTCTCATATAGCCCATCAAGCCCATATATATAACACAGCAAGAGTTTAGAATACTTACCTGCGTGGATCGGGTGCCGGTAGACTCGAAGGCCATATCTTCATCCAAGACATTTTTCTCAAATTCACATCAAATTTTCAAAACACTACCAGACCCATTTCACAAGCCGAGTTTTGAACTGGGCTCTGATACCAAAATGTAACACCCCAAACCCGGCCCATATGTTTCGACCAGATCTGGTATGCTACGGGTTGTACATTGAAAACTTTTTCTAATGGTTGGTTTGGAAATTGTAAGTTAATGAGACAATATTTGAATAAATAAATGTCATATTTAAAAAAAAAACCCCATATTTTTATTATCTTGAATAATTAAACCCTTGACAAAATTTCATAAGTTGCAAATATTAAAACCACTTAGATGAATATAACTATGGAACCTTATTACATCAATATTTTCCAAAATAAAATAAAACTTAATGAAAAACCGGAAAAGTCTATAAAAATAAAAAAAACCCGATGGCCCCTCGAGTCCGTCTCGGCTCCCATTCCACGATCTACTGTTCATCTAAAATGTTTAAAAATAATAATAGGGTGAGTCACCAAGACTCAGTGTGCAAATCCCGAAAACACATAAAAGGCTTAGGCCCATAAACACATTATGAGCCCTGGCCCATACACAATGGCAACAATCATAATCACATGACAGATAATAAATGATGCAAAGCCCAACCCATCCTAGAATTCCATCCTCTACACACCAACCCGTACCAACCATCACACCTTGGGGATTTCTACAATCAACCCGCCAACCGCTACACACCATATCGACGGTCATACTGCCTATTCCTTATCAATCAGGAATTTTAACGTGGGTTTCCTACCACCGATCACCAAGTGACCTAACATTTCATTTTGTGGGTTTTTTACCACCGATCACCATGTGATCTAACATTTCATTAGGTGGGTTTTCTACCACCGATCACCATGTGATCTAGCATTTCATTAGGTGGGTTTTCTACCACCGATCACCATGTGATCTAACATTTCATTAGGTGGGTTTTCTACCACCGATCACCATGTGATCTAACATTTCATTCGGTGGGTTCTCTACCACCGATCACCATGTGACCAATCATGCTCTTCCCCTTTTCATAACAAACCCATCCCATGCATACATTCATGCAAAATCAAACAATCTACTACCTAAGAGTTTACGAGTCTTTCGCATACTTGATACACATAGAAGTTCTATGATTACGCACTGCATTCCTTGCCTAACCTTTTTGGGTTTCATTCGATCACTACACACCACTTTCCGGGTTTTTAACCCATAACATAAACATACATATATTCATACAGATTATTAGTGTGTTAGAGATCTACACACGACTGTTCATATAGCATCATTTTTCGGCTTTTCAGCCCCTAACAGGTATAATACAAAATAAAACTTATGTGATAAGGATCTACACACCTAATTACCGTTAGAGCGAGACCCTCTAAGTTGACGCTATCCGTAGCCAACACCACTGCTATCTGCCTAAGGTGTTGTTCAGAAGCTGGTCTACAACCAAGTGGCCAATCTCGAACGGCAGATACCGCTCGTTTCTTAAACTTAGGGATTCTCTCTTTTGCCTGATCCATATTTAATTTCATCACAAGTCCTTGTCAAAACTACTATCACAATATATGATCGTTAATCCTCATCATAAAGTTAAGATCTTGTATACAATGAACGAATCTAGTAAAAATCTAGGGAAAATCTCCTTACCTTAAAATCCCGAAATTGGAGACTAACGATTTTCGACTTTTAGTTCTAGAAGACCAAGTTTCTTTCAAATCTCAGAATGCCGCCCAACATAGAACCATTAAACTATTAGCTTTTCGGCTTTGACCTTTCAAAAATTGAAATAAAACGTGAGAAACTAACAGAAGTCGACACTTACCTTAACACAGGGGATTCGGCTAGCACTAGAGAGAAGATTCGGCAATGCCAAAGAAAAAGATTTAAATGCCGAAAGAATAGAACTAACTCACAAATGGGATGAATAGAGAAAAACTATGGAGATTTTGGCTTTTTAGAGAAATCGGCACAAGAGGAAAAGAATGGAAAAGAGAGTGAAGGGAAAGGTTTCGGCTTTTGAAGTAATTAAAGAAAAGAAATTGTAGAGGGAGAGACTAAGAATTTCGGCACAAAGAATGAAGAGGAAATTATTGTTTAAATGCCAGAATCAATGAGATATCCCCCCTATTTATAGAAATTTCGGCACCTACTGCTAAAAACCGAAAACACCCTTTCTGATAATTAAAAGTCAAGCTAATAAAAAGGGAAAATTCGGCACCCCTTATCCATGAAATAGCCGAATGCTTTACTCTTCTAAGTGGTGGATTTTCGGCCATCACCTTCCTTGATAGGTCCTATCTTTTTTTTTTTATCTTCTATATTATCAATTACAAAATCCATATATATCCTCCTATTTTTAAGCCTTGTAGCCGTGCCGAAATTTAACTCACTTAAATTAAAAGATTTGGGCTTCATTAAACTTAAATTTTGGACCCCTAACACTTAAATTAGCTCATTACACGTGTTCACTCATTAAACGCATAGACCCAAAAATTCAAGATGTTACACCAAAAACGACAATTTCAGAACCCTATTTCTGATGATTGAGTTTGTAAATATTATTATTTAATATTTATGAGATTAATATATAGTTTAATTAAAGTTTGGACCCTTAATTTTTTTAATCAGATAGTTAATCAAAGAATAATGACTAAATTGTAGAAGTGGTAAAAGTTAATCGCTATAAATTTTTAAATGCTAAAGGAATAAAATAATAATTAAACTAAGGTTTAAAATGGTAATTAGACCATTTCCTTCTCCCATTCATCTTTTTTGGATGAAACTATAGAGAAAGAAGAGAGCTTGAAGTTTGAATCTCTTTAACTTTGCATGGTAAGCTTAATGTGGTCCATTTTTCATAAATTTTATGTTTTCGAGATCGTAGAAACTCGATTTAGCTAACTCGTGTTTTATTTTTCAAAACTGTTAAAGTTTCAAAATGTTTCCAATGATGAATGCTTGAAGCTTTTTGTACTAAATTGCTAGATTTTAAGCTTAAATATGAAAAAAAAGACTAGTTTGTAAAGTTTAATTGCTAGTTTTTTAACATAGGGACTAAAGTGCATGAATTTTGAAATTGATGTTATATTTATATAATTTATGATAGTAGAGGGTTGTAGGGGGTGAAATTGACATCAAATTGAAAAAAAAAAGCTGAATGTGAAAGTTATGGTTGTTTCAGTTTTAGGGACTAAATTGAATAAAATAAAAACTTTAGAAAACATTCAAAAATTAAAATTGAACTGTCAAATGCTTGTAATAGGATGCTATAAAGTGTTTGGAATTTATAAATTGAAATGAATTATTATTTAGATTGGGAACTGAATCAATCGGATGATAATTAAGGAAAAAGAAAAATTACGGATTAGTCCTCGATGTCTTGTTTGCTTACTGTTTTTCTAGGTAAGTTCATATGGGACTTACTTTATTAATTCATGACATGTTTGTATTATAGTTTTTTACTTTTTAATTTGAATTGTTATTAAATAATGTCTTTTGGCATCAAAGGGATTAAATCGTAAATATGAAATAAATCACTAATATGAATAGATACATGATATCGAATGGATGTGAGATTGTTACATGATTGGATGGTATTGTACATAACAATGTTACAAGGTTTAAAATGTATGTGGATTGTTATTCAAAATATTAAAAGTGTGTATACGGTTACTAGGTTTAAAATGATACGGAAATAGTAACGGTGCCAGTGTGAACTTAGTAATTGATTAGGATACAAATGACATGCTATTAGGGTCCAAATGAAAAGGAAATGATTCAAACAAAAAAGGAAAATGGGCTTTTGATCAGGGATTAATATGATGGCTTGAAATCCAACATTTGTTGTGAAATCTTTGAAGTCAGTGCTAGAAGCATCATACTAAGCTAGTGTTAGCCACCCTGATCTAAAGCTAGGGTTAGCAACCCGAATATGTTAGCTTATGTAAGCAAATTAGTCATGTGTATCCAAGTTCTATTTACTTTAGTTCTTTGGGCGAAACAAAAACGAAAGTGGGTATTAAAATGAAAATGAAATGGTTGGAATATGTGAACATGAATTGAGAGGTTATGTATGCAAATTAAGTATAGATTGAATGCAATATAGCATAATATGAATGGTTATATGTGTAATTGATTTGAGCATCATAGTCTTGTTATACAATTGAACTAACCTACTGGTTGTATTATTATTTTAAACATGAAAGTATGAAGATGCCAAAGATTGTCATGTATTATACCACTATGTTTTAGCTTAAATTGTTGAGTATCAAGGTAAGTTAATTAAATTTTATATGGACTTACTAAGCATTCAAAATGCTTACCTGTTGTGTCCCTTTTTCCTTGTAGATTTTCGAATTTTGGAACATATTGGTCAGGTCAACTCGAAGATCACACTATCCTACCATTGACTTGGCAGTCTTTTGATCGTTTTAGTTTGGTTATGTGGCATGTATATAGGTTGTACATACGTGTTAGCTTAAGAATGATGGTTTGGTTTGAACTTATAAGTTAAGTTGGATTGTTTTGATATTAAATGAAATTTATGTTGAATTGGATGCTTACAAATGGTTAAATGCTATGTTTTGGCATAGTTCTATATATATAAGTGTGGCTAATTGAGTGGTTGAATGATTGGTATATTATGGTTATATGCATGGCTAGTTTGGTAAGAATTGTACAATTAGTTTGAAAATGATTTGGGTACCGTATTGAGGTACATTAGTTTAGTTGAATGTAAATTAGTTAATACTATACTTTGATAATGAATTGGTTTGTTTTATTATGAAATGGTATCAAATTGTGGTATATTGGTTTGGTTGATATTAGGAATAGGTAAATTAATGTTTGGTGTATGATTTGAATTGTTTTTATGCATATTCTAAGTGTGCTTAAAGGTACCGTTTGAGTAAAATTTAGTTTGGATATGAAATGGGAACCAAAATGGAAGATTTTGGCATATTTGACACTAAGGTGTTGATACCATAGGCAAAGGTATCGATACTTAATATTTTTTATCTAAGTTTTCAAACTTTGAATCCCAAAATGGTGTCGATACCAAACTTGAGTATCAATACTTATATCAGACTATCGATACTTTACAAGGGTATCGATACCAGTGAACTTTTGTTTTAATTTTTTGGCAAAACAAAATACTAAAATAGTATCGATGCAATATCAATACCTATAGGAAAGTATCAGTACTATAAGCCTAGTATGAATACCTTTTGATTTAAATTGATTTTTTGAAACATCAAAGCTTGAAATGGTATCGATACTTAGCAAGGGTATTGATACTTATTCTAGAATTTTGAAAACTTTGTAATTTGGTCCTATTTTATGTTTGAATTAGCAATTGAGCTTTCACAAACTTGATTGAGTCTCGAAAAAAGTTTGATTGTTTAAATGATTTATTTTTTATATTTAGACGGTAGTTATTTCAGTAACAGTTGTGGCACCCTATAGCTTAGATATGATCTTTTCAAAAACTACCGAGAATTATGGATAGTGTGATTTGTGTGCCGATCTGATCGTCCAACCTTTCGAGTATTTAAGTAAATATAACAATTCAAAAAGTATTAATACAACCAGGAATGTTCCCTGTCATCCTCAATCTCAACCGATAGATCATAAATGTTCAATTCAAAATCAAATATTTGGTAAATTCATCAAAAATTACTTATCAAGTTACCTACCGAGATTTTCAATCTGATGAATGACTTACGAATAATAGTACATCGAAAAACCACCCAAACAAACTAGATGCTCGTAAGAGCCAATCCATCCGAAACACACCAATACTTATAAGAGCTAATCCCTCCAAAACACACCAATGCTCATAAGAGCTAGACCAATCGAAACATACCAAAATATAGAGTATAACACGAGAATTCACAACAAATGCTGAACCTCAATTTACTCAATATATATATATATATATCACCCGCCAACAATCTCCACTCCAAATCCCCCACAACACACCAATCTTGATCATACTCTATCCCGCGTTCAATTCGATACAAACATCAACATTCAATCACATTTCTCAAATATTCTTCCATCAACAACAATTCAATATATCTATTGTATCATGCTATACTATTCAACTATTGATATAGATTTTAAATTTTAAACTGTAAGAACTTACCTGGACTGAATTGTAGTAGTTACAGAAGTTCAGAGACTATTCCACAACTTTTCCTTTTCCACGAGTATCTATAGGATCTTGATCTAAAATGTAAAATTTCTCAATTATCAGCTTACATTTCACATTTCAATTCATTTTACAATTAACACCCTTTTATTTTTCAAATTTACACAATTACCCTGAACTTTTACAATTTTTGCAATTTAGTCCATTAATAAGAAATTCATCAAATTAACCATTTTTCTCAAGTCAATATTCCATCCAAATATAACAGACCCTTAAACAGTCGCTCATGAACATTAATTTCACTATCAAACCCTAAAATTTTTACATTTTCACAATTTAATCCTAAAATCAAAATCTAACAAAAATCACTTTACAAAATAAGCAAACAACAAAATCAAAACTCCAAATACATGGTATTCATAAAAAAAATCAAGATTCATCAATGGCAACTTCCAAAATTTTTAACAGAATAAAAAACGAAGGTACGAGCTAGCTGGACCTAGTTGCAACGATCTCAAAAACATAAAAATTACAAAAAAAAAAAGTATAGAAAAAAATAGCTTGGCCGATTCTCCTAGCTTAAACAACCCTAACTTTCGGCTATGGAAGATAAAATGAAGAAGAAACCTTATTTCTTTTACTTAATTTTGTTTTAATTTAGTTTTATTTGCAAAATTGTCTTTTATCACATAATTTTTAATCAATTTCAACTATGTTGCAGTCCTACTATATTAACTAGGGTATATTTGCTACTCAAGTCCTTCTTCATTTAACTTTCAAGCTATTTAATCAACTAAATACAATAATTACTAAATTTTACACCTTTTACACATTAGTCCTTTTTCTTTAATTAGCTATGTAAACGTTAATATTTCCTAACCAAAATTTAATACGACCTCTATAAATATTCTAAAAATAATATTTAATAGTCAACACAATGGAAATTTGTGGTCCCGAACCACTATCCCATCGCCACTAAAAATCAGGTTGTTACAACATAGCTTTTGAAAGTCTATACTAAGCTTGGATAAGTGTCTAAATCATATTTTAATTGTATTTAAACTTAAAAACTTGAAAAAAAATATTATTGATTAGGAGTGATCGTAGTTGCTTTGGCAATGAATATTGTAACACCCTAAAATTTCTAATATTATTATTGTGAAAATATGACACAAATATTTGTAAGCTTTAGTGGTTATGTGTTCTGGGAGTGTTTGGGAGGTCTCAAGTTCAAGCCTTCGCTTGGGAAAATTTTGGTATTTTGAATGAATTAAGCCTTACACTTGTTTAGTAGGATTTTATTTGATTGTTGGTAAAAATATATCATAATGTGCTTGCTGGTTTGGTGGTTAAGCTGAGTCTTAGTGTGTAGGAGGTCCTGTGTTCGAGTCCTTGCGCAAGCAGGGAACTAATTTTTGTTTGAGACGTGTCGCGTGGTGGAGTTCAAATTAAGCTGGATTGCTGAGTAGTTGTGTTTTAGTGGGTTAATAGTGAGTGTTTTTAGGAGATAGTTGGGGGGAAGTTATCAAAATAAGATTTTCTTCTTATCAGTTTTCTATTTTCTTTTTTCCCAACAAATTTTCTGACGTTAGACTTTTGTTTCTTTGCCGTTTCTTCTCCCTTCTTGTTCACTTTTGGTTTTTGTTCCCCATTGGCCGAATCTTGTTTCTTCTCTTTCCCCTCTCTTTTCGTTTCTGTATTTTTTGTCTATCATCTCTTTGGGTGCAACTTTTGACTTCATCTGTTTCAGTAACTGGAATTTTTCCCCTTAGTTATTGTATTTCGAGTAGGCAACTAACAAAGGGTTCGTTTTACTCTCGTTTAGGTCCTGTTCAAAGGTTTTACCTGGATATTTTAGTGTGTGGAGATGACTGGTTATTGGATTCATTGCGGTAAGTTTTCAAATCGTATTTGATTTAGTTTCTCTAGTTTTTTAGTTTCTCGAGTTTTATGTTTGGGATATTTGGTTTGATTGACGAATCAAGTGATTAATTAAGGGATATATTGGTCAAATATAGGTTTTTGAAGGCTCGGGTTACTTTGCACAGCGAATCGATACCAGGTGTGAACCTGAAACGCAGAAAATGGGATTCAGCGAAAAGCCGAAATTGCTTGCTGTTAAGAAATAAGAGAAATGATGCGAAAAATTGAATAGAAAGGAAATAAGGGTGTTATAAACTCAGAAATCAACATTTTGTACTAAAATAGTTTGGACAACAGAAGTAGTCTAACTTTGGAAAATCACCAAAAATCTTAAAAAAATAATTAGGGGCTTAATTTTATATGTTTAAATATTTAATGAGTCTATTTTTAAGAAAAACAAGCGGGAACATCATCTAAATTCCGTACTAAAAGATAAATAATTTTTAGTAAGGAAATGATGAAGCTGTCAAATAGCAGAATAGGGATAACTTTAAAGATTTTATTGTACTTATTTGGTAAACTATAAATTTTGAAAATTTTATGGTAGAAAGGTATTTGAGTCTAGTTTCAAAAACATCAAGTGGATCTTAATTTAGAATTCTGTACCTCAAGATATAAATAATTTAGTGATAATGACTCAAGTAGACAGCTTTGAATGAACATATAAGTAAATAGTGAAAACATATATGAGTATTGAGCTAGCTTGGGTTACTTTAAAAATGGATCACATGGCCAAGGCCAATTTGGGCCAAGTGGGCCACATGGGCATGTGGGCTCATTTTTACCGAAATGTTTCTAAGGTTGCACAGGTCGCCCAAGTCGACTGTGAACCTACTGTAGGGTCGGTAAGCACTACTTAGACCCCTAAATGTGTGAAATTGACTGAATGATATCTATACTGATCATGTTAATATCTGAACTGAATATATGTACTGAATTGCATAATAGCATGTCATCCATTGTATGTTGCATTGCATTGGGTTGGGGGTTGTTATTCGGAGGATGTGTACTGAAAGGCTTTAAGCCTAATTTACTGGCAGCTCAGCTGCAAACTACTATATTGGGCCGCATTCGGTACTAGTTGGAGTGTAGGGATGGGTGGGTTGATTATATCCCCACATGGAGTGTAAGGTTGGACAGAGATGGTGTGTAGAGGCTGGTTGGGTAGGATTTTGCTACTACATAACTATTACTGCTACTGCTACTGTGATGGGCTAAGGCCCTACTGCATTTTTGACACTATACTGAGATGGGATAAGACCCAAACTGTCACTGATACTGAAAAGGGCTTAGGCCCCAAGACTGTTCAAATGTGCATTAGGAATACTGATTGTTTGTTTATTTCTGCGGGATTACACATTGAGTTTACTTAAACTCACCCTTTTTGTTTAATGTGCGCAGGAAATCCCCAGACTTAGACGGATCGGTGCGACGGAGGACTCAGGGGTGACCATAGTAATTTTTGGACTTCATGGTTTTCAATTTACGATTTATGATTTGATTATTTGGGTTGTAATTTAAGGACCCTCTGGGACTTTGGTTTTTAATTTGAGTTTTTATTTATTTATTTTACTTTATGGATTTATAACTGCTGGTCATAGGAAATTCGGTTTTCAAAAAGTTAAAGTAATTTCGAAACGCATGATCACCTAGACTGTTTTATTAAAGCTTCCACAACAACAGATGTTTCAAAACAAATGTTTTAAATGAATAAATACGACTTCCTGAGTTCTAACAAAGGTTTCCTAAAGATAATATAACATGGAGTGTTTTCTTCGTAACAACTAGGTTTCAAAAACACTATCGTGTGACATTGCCAGATATGGCCATAACGTCTAGGCCGGGTTTGGGGTGTTACAAATATGACATCCCGATACCTTGACTCGACGATCGGGTCAGGTAAGGTAGTATTACAGACAATTATTTAAATATTATTACAATCAAATAATAATAAAACTATCGAATATCAACTAATAATAACTAAACATCTTAAATAATAATGAAAAACATTATTTTTTTTATGATGGAAACAAAACCTATTAAATAATGCAATTGTATGGTTTTTTTTTTTTTTTGAATGAAAATGCCTTGCTAATGCATATATTATACTGCAAAATATTAGTTTTAATTGGTGTATAATTGTAACACTAATTAAGTAATAATTAATCTCAAATAATAAGTATAATTTAATACGAATCCAAAGTCCAATGAAGTAATAATAACTATCACATTGATAATGAAAATATTATTAATAATTAAATAATTAAATTTATACATTACATTAGATTATCACTATATTGATATTATCTTTTTTATATATATAATATTAATCTCACACGTTTATTTTATTAATTATAAAAATAATTTTAATAATATTAATTATTATCTTATTTAAAATAAGATCATATTTATATATAAGAATTATATTCATTTAATTAAAAATATTATATTTTTATTATTTTTAATTTATCCAATTATATTCATATTCAATGATTTTATAAATTTATAATTTTATTAATCAATAGAATATTTATTATTTTTAAGTATAAATTTTAAGTGAAATAAACAACTTAATTATTCTCACTAATATACTATCATATTAGTTAATATTTAATTAATATTATTTTTATTATTATCACATAATAATACTAATAAATTATTATTCTAATGTCAATTTAGTAATATAGTTAACAATAAAAGGTATTTTTATTGATTCAAAAGTTTTTCCAAACTTGTGGGTTTCTTTTATATATTATAGATAAAGTATTTAGAGTAACCATGACATTATAAAAGTAAAGATACAAAATTAAGTAAAAAAATTAAAGCATACAGATTAAATTTTAAATTTGAGCATAATATAGAAACCGCAACTAAAATTTGACCATTATTAAATAATATAAAAAGAAGTAAAAAGATGTATTTGAACAACATTTTAATCAGAATGACATATTTAAAATTGAGGTACCAAATTATGTAAAAATTAAAATATAAAGATATTATAGGGACTAAAATTGGATGATTCTTATTGAAAGCTTATTTTTTATTTGGATAAGTGTCAATAAAAGAAATTGGTTAGACAGAGTTCTAGATTCTTCTCTCTTTTTTTTCTATAAAAATATATGTATATCCTGCGTAGAGGTGTGCATGGCCGGGTTCGGACCGAGCTCAACAAAAAATTTAGGTCCGTTTGCTCGGCCCAAGCTCGGCCCAAAAAATGGGCCTAAAATTTTGTCCAAGCCCGACTCGGAAAAAAATGTTATAACTCGAGCTAGGCCCGACGCGCCCATATTAATTTTATATAATTTTAAATATATATATAATACATCAAAAATACTAAAAATATCAAAATAAATATTGTCGAAACCATTTTAAAGGTTTGGTAAAAACTGGGATCGACTTTAAAAAAAACAAAAAACGGGAGTCACCACCAATCCCTTTTTACTTAAGTGTGATTGGATCACCTTGTAAAATGTTTAATTTAAAAAAACAATCATTTTTTATCCAAAAAAAAAAAAGAAAATGGGTCCGGGAGCCGGTTACATATGAGGAAGGGTTAGCACCCTCATAACGCCAAAAATTGGTACCTAATCGGTACAATCATGCCCGATTATTGAAAATTTTAAAAATATTTACAATATGATCCTTTGAAAGAAAACCAAGACTTACCTATCTCAAATAAATAAAATGCTATACCCAATAAGTTAGGATATAACATCTCGTGACTTCGAAGTTTAGGCTCGCCTTTATTTGTAGAAAATTCTTATCTTGAAAACACAAAACATTATATCCAGTAAGTTAGGATATGACGCTTTAAATTTCCGAGAATAAGTTTTTGATTTGAAATTTGTAAATTTCGGTTTTAAAAGAGAAGGGATATTTAATACCTTAAGTTCCACGAGAAAAATCGAAACCCAGTAAGTTAGGGCACAATTCTTCTCGTAGTCCCCAAATATCACATATCACCGTATTTCTTAAATTATTTGAATAAAATGTTTTAATTCGAAAGGTATTTTTATAAAAAAAAATGGTTTGAGTAAGACATTATAACATACATATCAATTCAACCTAACTACAAATTATATTAACAATAAATAATCAATAAATAATATAACATGAATAAATAAATAGAAGAACTATGCTAAACCAATAATAAACGAATACAAGAATATAAATAAACTAATACAAAATAAAATAGGCGACAATAATTAAGAATCTATATGAAGCATAAATATTAAAAAAATGGATGTTTAAATTCTATAAACAAGATCAATATATGAGAAATAAATTAACACTACATTTAAACAATGAATTATGACAGAAATAATAAAAAATATGATTATCTTCAAAACAATTGATATATATATAAACGACGTATTTTATAAAAAAAATATAAGAATAAATACATAATTTTAATAATTTAATACATGTATAAATGATTATATATAATAAAAATGATTAATAAATAATATATAATAGTTTTAAGTAAGAACATATATATAATACTCTAGTCATAAAAAATATAAATAAAATATGTTATATAATATAAAATAGATTTTATACAAAATAAAATTTTAAAAATACTATATAATATACATATATTTTTTTAAAATGTATAATATAATAATTAATAAAAATCATAATATATAATAAAATAATATAAAATAATTAATAATATTTATATAAAATATCTATATATATAAATTTTATACTATAAACAAATTAATATATAAATAATAAAAATAATATAACATTTTAATATGATAAAATAATTAAATATAATGTTGGAAAAATTAAAAAAAATAAAAATAAAAGGGTTTTAAAATGAATAAGAATTAAATAATAAATGAAAAAATATAAAAAGACTAAATTAAAAACGCGTGTCACTATAGGGGCCAAAATGGCAATTGTGCCAAAATTTAAAAACGACGACATTCTGACCTTGGACTTTAAGGAGCCGGAGGATTTAATTGAAATGAAAACAAACTTTCAAGGCTAATTTAAAAATAAAGAAAATGTTATATTGGATGAAATTTTAACAAATAAAATCGCAAAGGGAATTAAATGGTAAATTCCCCTTTTTTATAAAACACGCGGATCCTTCCCGGGTTTTCGGGTCAATGCATGGATCCCCTCTTGAAACGACGTCGTTTCGTGCCTATTAAATTAAACAAAAACGACGCCGTTTCCAGTTAACTATATAAGGCAATTTTAACCCCAAAAAATCATTCTATTTTGTTTTTTTTTTAAAAAAACCTTTAAAAATCCTCTAAAACCCCTCTGAGCTTCCGATCGTCAGGTCTCTAGCCACTGTCCCCCCCGCGCCTCACGCGCCGTCGCCCATAGCGGCGCACAGGTAAAATCTTCACCCATTTCTATTTATTTTCTTTTTAATAATATTTATATGTAAAAATAAATGTAGATAAAAAAATTAGATAAAATAATACAAAAAAATCACCTTAACAAAAAACTTTGTATTTTGTTTCGATGTCCCTTTTTTTTTGTATTTCTGTGTATCTCTTCGTGTTACAAAGTAAATCAGGCTTTTATAGCCTTGAAAATAAAAATAAAGAAGGAAAACATTTGTTCCTGCCATTTTTGTTTATGTCTTCTTTCCTTTTCTCGTGCAGGAAAATGGGGTTGATCTTGGTGGCGGAGTGATTCGGGCACGAATCACGGCGCGATCGAAGGCCGAACGAGGCTTGTGGCGCGAGGGTTTCTAAAAACCCTAGGTTTCTTGACTTCGTTTAGTCATTGGGCCATTTTGGTTTTGGGCTTGGTTGGGTCTGGGTAGGTTAGGTTTGCTAAGTTGGGTCTGTTTAGTTTTGGGTCTTGGGTTTTAGGTATTTGGTTTAAGTCTGTTGGGCTAGTCTGGGTCTGGGTAGGATTTGCTTAGGTTTAATTTTGGGCCATTAAATTGGGCTTGTAATTGGTCTTGTACTGGACTGTAAAAAAATGGACATTGTATTTTTTTTTTATTTTGTTCTTTTCTGAATAAATGGGCCCGGGCAAAATGGGCTGACTACAGCTGTCCCTCTTTACTCATTGTCATGTAACGAGAATAGAGCAAAGACTTTAAATGGCCCAATTTTGCCTGGTCTTTGCCGAGCCTTGACTTCTTGGTCATCGTCTTCTTCAACTGGTTTCTAACTCCATTATAACTTCAACGGTATTGGAACTTCATCTTGATTTCAATAAGTCTGATAGCCTCAATCTGCTTTACTGCAACTTCAAGAAGGCAATATCAGCTATCTTTAATCTGCTCCGCTGCAAAATCAAGGATGCCAGATTAGTATCTTCGATCTGCTTCCTGTAACTTCAGGAATGCCAGATATATTTTCTTCAATTTGTTCCACTACAATTCCATGGAAATCAAGCTGAGGTCTTTGATCTTCTTCCTGTAACTTGAGGAAGGTAAGATCTATTGTCTTCAGTCAGCTCCACTGCAACTTTAGGGAAACAAAACTGATGTTTTCGATCTGCTTCCCGCAACTTTAGGAAGATGAGATCTTCTGCCTTCAGTCTACTCCACTGCAACTTCAGGGAGACAAGGCTGAAAGTATTTTTGACCTGCTTCCTGCAACTTCAGGAAGATAAGATCTTCTGTCTTCAGTCTACTCCGCTGGAACTTCAGGGAGATAAGGCTGAAAGTGCTTTTGATCTACTTCCTGCAACTTTAAGAAGATAAGATCTTCTGTATTCAGTTTACTCCGCTGCAACTTCAAGGAGATAAAGCTGAAAGTGCTTTTGATCTGCTTCCTGCAACTTCAAGAAGATAAGATCTTCTGTCTTCAATCTACTCCTCTGCAACTTCAGGGAGATAAAGCTGAAAGTGCTTTTGATCTGCTTCTTGCAAACTTCAGGAAGATGAGATCTTCTGTCTTTAGTCTACTTCGCTGCAACTTCAGGGAGATAAGGCTGAAAGTGCTTTTGATCTACTTCCTGCAACTTCAGGAAGATAGGATCTTCTGTCTTCATTCTACTCATCTGCAACTTCAAGGAGATAAGAGTGAAAGTGCTTTTGATTTGCTTCCTGCAACTTTAGAAAGATGAGATCTTCTGTCTTCAGTCTACTCCGCTGTAACTTCAGGGAGATAAGACTGAAAGTGCTTTTGATTTACTTCCTGTAACTTTAAGAAGATAAGATCTTCTGTCCTCAGTCTACTCCGCTGCAACTTCAGGGAGATGAGATCTGCAAATTCATCGATATGACTACATCGTCCACTGAGGGACATGTCCTGTAGACTCGGTTTTGTATGTTTATGTCACATGACTAAGATGCTATGATCAAAATGAATCAAATGCTTCTATGTGTATGAGTGACCTGAATGTAACATGTCATGAAAATGATTCCTTTTAAAGGATGAGGATTAAGATGCAATGATTAAAATGAATCTAATACTCCTAATGAAATTTGCTATTATACAAAAATGTTATGAGTATGACTCCTACTCTAGGTGTTATCACTCATTTGTTCTTCATTCTTGTTCATCAATCATGTTCTGCTTAACAAGCTTGCCCCAATGTAATTTCTAAGTCATCTTCGCTCGGATCTTGAGAACGCAAGGCTTGTACCATCTTACCATAATGGGTACTGAAACTAATCTGACCCATCTACAATTTTTAGGGTATAGGGTTTATTTTGAATTTAACCCATTCCACCACAATTCAGGGTTTCTTAGTTCATCACACCACTCCTCGAATGTTATGACCTGATCACATCAACTCATTTACTTTGTCCAATTATCAACTGGACCAAGAATTCAGAGAAATAGTCTCTATCTAGACTCTTCTTTTCTCAAATATTCCTATGCATATGGAAATTCTAAACAATTGTCCTGTTTGGGTTTCTTGTCTTTTATAGAAATTTCCAAAGTAATATATAGAACTTATTTTTGTGAAATTATTAGTTCGTTGATCATTATTTCAATGCAACATATTTATGAATAATGGGTAACAAACTGATCTAAAAAAGAGTTGAAATTGAATAAATTATCAGAAATACTAAGAAAATTAACTGAGAGCATATTTTTGAGAAGAAAAAGAATATCAAGATGGTAAAATGAAAAGGACAAAAATCAGATGCCCAAGATATCGCCGATTGAGCTTCTATATACAAACTCTTATGAAGACTGCCTTGAGTACAACATGTGTTTAGAATACCCAAAGTACTTTGTTGATGCCCCGATATGCGACTTCTTCATTTCATTGTTGATTCAAGTATAGCAAGATGATTGCGTGTCTATTCAGAATTTGAGCCACCCTTTTCAGGTTTTCAACTCAAAACCCCTCTGGTCTCAAGGTGCCCTTTGCGGGTTTTCACTTTGGCCTCTTCTCCTTTTCAAGCAAAATACCTTTTAATTGAGTTAGAGTTCACAGGGTTGGGTAAACTTTTCCCATCCATTTCGGTCAAGATCAGTGCTCCTCTAGAGAAAGCCTTCTTTACCACATATGGTCATTCCCAATTCGGCATCCATTTTCCTTTGAAATCCTTTTGTATGGGAAGAATTTTTTCAATACATGGTCCCCTTCATGAAACTCCCTTGGACGAACTTTTTTATCGTAGGCTCGCACCATTCATTTTTGGTACATCTGACTGTGACGAATAGCCCTTAGCCTCTTTTCTTCAATGAAATTCAACTGATCATATCGAGCCTGGATCAATTCAGCTTCATCAAGCTTTATTTCTGACAAAACTTGAAAAGAAGGAATTTTCACTTCAATGGGTAGAACTGCCCCCATTCCATAGACCAACGAGATAGGCATTGCCCTAGTAGAGGTGCTGACAAACGTCCGATAAGCATAGAATGCAAACGGTAGTTTCTCATGCCAATCCTTATAGGTCTCAGTCATCTTCCCTACTATCTTCTTGATGTTTTTATTAGCCGCTTCCACTGACCCGTTCATTTTTGGACGATATGGAGATGAGTTGCGGTGTTTGATCCCAAATTGACTACAAACCTCTGCTATCGTACTGTTGTTCAAGTTTAGTGCTTTGTCTGATATGATTCTCTCGGGCATTCCATATCGACAAATAATCTCTTTCTTCAAGAACCGACTAATCACTGACTTAGTGACGCTAGCATAAGAAGCAGCATCTACCTATTTTGTGAAGTAGTCAATTACTATGAAGATGAATCGAGGTCCATTCGAAGTTTTCAGTGAGATTGGTCCGATAACATCCATGCCCCACATGGAAAAAGGTGATGGGGAAGTCATAACATGCAAAGGTGATGGAGGCACATGAACTTTGTCTCCATAAATTTGGCATTAATGACATTTCTTAGCATAGCTGATACAATCCCCTTTCATGGTGGACCAATAATATCCAAATCTCATTATCTGTGTGGCCATTGTGAATCCATTAGCGTGTGTTCCATAAACACCCTCATGAACTTCCTCTAGAGTTTTTCTAGCCTCAACGGCATCAATGCATCTCAATAACACTTGATCTTTTTCTTTTTATACAAGATATCCCAGTCTAAAACATAGTCAGAGGCCAATCTTCTTAAAGTTCTTTTTTCATTCTCAGTGGCATGCTCCGGGTATTCATGACTTTTTACGTGTCGTAATACATCCTGATACCAAGGGTGATCATCTTTTTCCTTCTCTTCCACATTATAACAATGAGGTGGAACTTCAAAGATACTCATCTGAATAGGTCTCATACCCTCTGGTCTGTTTACTTTGATCATAGAAGCCAAGGTTGCCAAAGTATCTGCCATCTAGCTTTCATCGCGTGGGAGATAATTAAAAGTAATGTTATCAAACTCCTCAATCAATCCCAGAACTATTTTTTGGTAATCAATTAATTTGGGATCTCTTGTCTCTCACTCTCCTTTAAGCTGGTAGATCACTAAGGCAGAATCTCCATAAACTTCTAGCACTCTGATCTTACGCTTTAAGGTTGTTCGAATTCCCATGATGCAAGCTTCATATTCCGCCATGTTGTTTGTGCAATCAAAATCTAGTTTGCATGTGAATGGGTAATGATCACCACTAGGGGATACCAAAATAGCCCCAATCCCATTTCCCACAGCGTTTGACACTCCATCAAAGTTTAGCTTCCACGGAGAATCTTCAGTATTTGCCATATACATCAACTCTTCATTTGGGAAATCAAAGCTCAAAGATTCATAATCCTCCAAAGCTCTGCTAGCCAAAAATTCTGCTACTGCGCTCCCTTTTATAGTCTTTTGGTTCACATAGACTATATCGAATTCAGACAAAAAAATTTGTCACTTAGCCATCCTTCTATTCAAAGCAGTGGACTCTATCATATACTTTAACGGATCAAGCTTCGAAATTAACCAAGTAGTATGATATAGCATGTAATGCCTCAATCTCTGAGTTGTCCAAATCAAGGTGCAACACAATTTCTCAATTGACGAATATCTCATTTCACAATCAGTGAACTTTTTACTGAGATAGTATATCGCCTTTTCTTTTCTTCCTGACTCATCGTGTTGTCCGAGCACACATCCCATGGAGTTATTGAATATTGACAAATACAGTATCAATGGCCTATCTGGATAAGGCGGAGATAGTATTGGTGCATTTGACAGATACTGTTTAACTTTGTCAAAAGCTCTCTGGCATTCATCGTCCCATACACCTTGGTTGTGTTTCTTGAGAAGATGAAATATGGGATCACATTTCTCAGTTAATTGTGAAATAAACCGAGTGATGTAATTTAACCTTCCAAGAAAACCTCGAACTTCCTTTTGAGTACGTAGTGGAGGCAATTCTTGTATTGCTTTGACCTTGTTTGAGTCAACTTCGATTCTTTTCTCGCTGACCACAGAACCCAGTAATTTCTCTAACTGAGCTCTAAAAGTACACTTTGTCGGGTTGAACTTTAATTGAAATTTTCTCAACCTTAGAAACAGCATTTTCAAAACCTCAATGTATTCCTTTTCCGTTCGAGATTTGGCAATCATATCATCAACATATACTTTAATATCTTTGTGCATCATTTCGTGGAACAATGTTACCATGGCCCTTTGATATGTTGCCCCAGCATTCTTTAGTCCGAATGGCATTACTTTATAATAGAAGGTACCCCACAATGTTATGAAGGTAGTTTTCCACATATCCTCAGGGTGCATCTTGATCTGATTATATCCTGAAAAGCTTTCCATAAAAGAAAACAGTGAGTATCCCGCTGTATTATCCACCAATGTGTCGATATATGGCAAAAGGAAATTGTCATTCAGGCTAGCTTTATTTAAGTCCCTATAGTCTACATACATTCGGACCTTTCCGTCCTTCTTAGGGACAGGAACAATCTTGGCAACCCATTCTGAGTACTTGACCACTTGTAGAAAACCAGCATCAAACTGTTTCTGAACTTCTTCTTTTATTTTCAACACTACATCAGACCTCATCCTTCGTAGCTTTTGCTGAACTAGCTTGCACTCTTTTCTTATGGGAAGGCGGTGTACTACAATGTCGGTACTTAGCCCAGGCATATCTTGGTATGACCATGCAAAGACATCCTTGAATTTTCGTAGTAACTCAACAAGGTCTTGTTTTGTCTCCTCAGTTATGCGCGTCCCAATTTTCATGTCCTTTCCTTCCTCCAAGGCTATGTTCTCTACCTCCTCCTCATGGGGTAAGATTTGTTTCTCCTCTCGCTTTACCATTCTTAACAAATCTAGAGATAAATCACAATCATGGTCACCTTCAAAATCCTGAGATTCTTCTAAACACATGTCTTGCTTAAAATGGACCTCTGGATCTGTACTATCGTTGCTCACATCATTGATATCTAGGGACCTGTGATGGGTACCAAAGAATGTACAAAGAACAAATGAATTCGAGAACAACTATTCACATGATATGAATGAGAAATAAAAATTTGAAATGCAATTAGAAAGTCAAAAGAATAAGATGAAAGAATATTTGCTCAAGTTAATTATCAAAAATGTATTTTATTAAAACAACAATTTCTGAACACGAGCCTATTTCACAAAAGAAATCTTATTGTTCCTAAGCTAAAAAACTACAAGAGCATTCTGAATATTACTCTGTATAATTTCTAAAAACTATAGGAAGCTCCTCTACAGTCTAATTGTTCAAAACGCTTCCAGGTTCATAAGGGTAAATACCCCATAGGTTTCTTTGTTCGATTCCTTTCTCATGTATGGCATTGACGTGAGGACTTTCCAATAACCCTCTCTCAGGGTGAATTACCCTTCTGGATACAAAGGTCTGGGATATTTGGGGGAATGTCATCGATTCCCACTGGACTTCTTCTCCATTCAGACGTGCCCTTCTTCTCTCCTGTTTCTTCTCTATTTCTTTTCTCTTCTGTCTAATATCTGGCTTGAAACCCAAGCCAAAACGGTCTCTCTTCTCTTTCAGCACCGGTACTCGAATTTCCCCTTGGAGATGTCTGCCCAATTCTTTTCCTGGTAAGGCTCCCTTCCCGACCATCATTTGTAGGCCCATCTTCGTGGTCCTAGATATCTTAGGCATTGGAACCTCATTCCCCTCCAAGATAAATGTTGCATTCACAAACTCTAAAAATCGAAAAAAATATTCAGTTGCTTCTTCACTTGCCTCTAAATATGGAGCGTCATTAGCAACGGTCGCTATGATGTCTTCCTCCGCATTTATAGTAATCAGTCGACCATCCGTCACCAGTTTCAGCTTTTGGTGTAAAGATGAGGGCACTGCCCCTGCTGAATGAATCTAGGGCCTTTCTAACAAGCAATTGTATGAAGGCTTGATATCCATCACCAGAAAATCTACTTCATACGTGTTTGGTCCAATCTGCAATGGTATATCGATTCTTCTCATCACTCTTCTCTCGGTGCCATCAAATGCTCTCACTATATTCTGGCACGTCTTCATGTGAGAACTATCTATTGGCAACCTCTTCAGTGTCAAAAATGGTAAGACATTCAAAGCTGATCCATTATCGATCAGCACGCTCGGTAGAGTATATCCCTTGCAATGAGTAGTTATGTGTAGGGCCTTGGTCGATCCCATACCCCCAGGTGGAATTTCATCGTTATTGAAGGAAATAAAGTTGCCAGCACTTATGTTACTAACTAATCGGTCAAGTTTATTCACAAATATATCTTTAGTAACATAAGTATCGTTCAACACTTTCATCAAAGCCTCACAATGAACTTCCGAACTTAGAAGTAAGGCTAGCACCGATATGCGAGACGGTTGTATGCGCAGCTGCTCCACCACGTTGTATTCACTGTGCTTTAGGAATTTTAAAAATTCTTTATTCTCTTCCTCCTTTACAGGTACGTTGATAAGGGTATCAAGTCCTTTCTCTAGTTCAACTGGCACATTCTTTGATTTTACTGGTTCTGTTCTGGTGTTTACCGAGTCATGACACTTCCTAGTTCGTGTGTAGAATCCCTCTCTTTGGACCTCATTGGAAGTGCTAGCTGAGTTTTCTACTCCTGGTGTCGTCACGTTACAATTGTAATTCTATGGTACCATATTGTTATCCTTGTAAGGAAAGGACACAGGTCTTTGGATTACAACTTTAGGCGCAACTTGTGCTCCGCCTTCTGTATTTCTATGTTGAAAAATAATGATCCTCGGATAATTGACTTTTTGATTTGTCAATTCTCCTTCAGTTGCATCTATGTTTCCTCCCTCTGAGCCTTCTTCGTAAAACTCCAGCTCCTTATTGTTCATGAGGCTTTGTACCAATAGTCTGAACTTAGCACATTCCTGGATCTTATGTCCTTTAACTTTGTGGAACTCACAGTAGTTCCTTGTTTATTCACCTCATTCCTCGAGACTTGATTTTATTAGCCCCCTTCTTACCATTTCCTTCCACACTTCTCAACGGAGTCTTTACTTCTGAGACATCTCCTTTAATCTGTCTCACAACATTTTCCCCAATCGCATTTACCCCATTATCTCTATGATTGGGTAACGGGTTCTCTGTACTGGGCGTATCATCAAACTTGACAATCATCATTTTGATGAGCCTCTCAACTACCTTTTTGAAGGCAGTGCAGTTTTCTATGGAATGCCTCGATATTCCCCTGTGGTAATCACAATGAGCATTGGAGTCATACCATTTACGATATGGGGGTTGCAACGGCTGTAGATAGTATGGGAACACTACACGTGCATCGAACAAACTTTGATATAGCTCCTTATACGTCATTGGGGTTTGCGTAAATTGGAGCTTTTCAGAATTTTATTAGGGCCTAATTCTTATCTTGTCGACCCTTGTTGTCCAGCAGTAACTACTTTCGGCTGGTTACCAGTAACTGCTTTTGAGTACCCTTTGTTGTATGTACTCGTATTGTTCACCTCATTTTTCTTTTTTCTAGGAGCAGATCTCCCAGTAGTTTCTCCTGGTTCAATTTTACCACCCTTATGGCATTTTCTATCATCTCACCTGCCATAACTATATTTGCGAAGCTTTTGGTGGTGCTTCCTATCATATGGGTGATAAAAGGTGCATTTAAAGTGTTGATAAACAACATGGCAGTTTCCTTTTCCAAGAGAGGTGGTTGAACTTGCATGGCAACTTACCTCCATCTTTGCGCGTATTGCCTGAAGCTTTCATTTGATTTCTTTTCCATGTTTTGTAACATGATTCTATCAGGCGTCATGTCTGTAACATGATTATATAGCTTCATGAAGACTTGAGCTAAGTCTCTCCAAGAGCTAATATTAGCGCGGCTGAGTTGATTGTACCACCTGGAAGCTGCCCTCACTAAACTGTCTTGGAAACAATGAATCAAAAGTTTATCATTGTTCATGTGGGCTTCAGGGCAACTAGTCTCATTGTACTTCTCAAATTCTGGCATCTTGAATTTATGAGGAAGTACCAGATCAGGGACTAAACTTAAGTCCTTTACGTCAGTACCATGGTGATGGTCAGCATTTTCCAAAGCCTTAAACTTTTCTTCCAACCATCTACAGCGATCTTCTAACTGCCTCGAGGATTCAATTCTGATCCTCTCTTTCTCTGCTATGTCCAGATCAGGAATGACAGGATTAGCGGGATTGTCCCCTAGGTTGGATCCTATGCCAACTTGAAAATTCATGGGCACTCCAGTGTCAGCTTGCCCTTGCTGAGGCCTAATTGTGACATGTGGCCTTCTGGGATATTCATCAGGTTGTGTCTGCACATGTAGTGGAGTGAATCCCCTAGGAAAATCCTCATTGTCTTCAGCATTGACTATGGGACATTTTCCTTTGTCCATTGCCCCACTTAGCATTTAGGCCATTTGGGCCATCATGTTCCTTTGAGCCTCCAACATCTGGTCTCTCATCTCTTGTTGGAGTTTTTCCATTTGCTCTTGCATCTGGTCTTGCATGTCTCTTTGGAATTGTTCCAATCTTTGATCCATTTTCTTTGATTTGGAACATGTACCGTAAGGATGTTCAGCTTCCAGAATTTTCTTTTCTTTCTTTTTTCTCTCTCTCTCTCTCTCTCTCTGTTATAATTTCAACTAATTAGGCTCTCTCTATGGACTTAAATGCATATGATGTTATATAATGCAAATGCATGAATGCAAAGAGGCATCGATTCTGATTCAACTTCATTTTAGAAAACTTTATTAGAAAACAAAATCCTTTACATAAAATGGACTACAAATATGCTTTCTCCCTAAGTCCTAAAGTTTTGATTTTCCCAAGCAATGAAGCTAACTCTTGACTACGATTAGACTGTAGCTCATACTTCATGCTCAACGTATCAGCCTATGATGCCAAAGTCTGTAGATGATCAGCTACCTCTCAAATCTGAACTATTACTTCACCCATGAGGTAATCTCAACTTCTAACTTGATCATGAGAATGGTGAAGCTCTTCCTTCCAACGCTACTCTCTTGTTTCAAGAAGCTCAATCCAAAGTTCACACTGTGCAATGCTAATTCTAACTCTTCAATCCTACCCTTCATTTCCTCAATCTTGTCCAGACTTGACTTTAGCTCGATCGCAGAATTACGGCTTCGATAGTGATGAAGGGATCGTCCAAGTTCAGCTACTCTAGCTTTTAATTTTTCCTTTTCACTTTGACTTTCTGACAAACTCTTCTCTAGGGCCTCATTTTACGCTTGCATTTCTTGAATTTTCCTCTTCCAATAGTCAGCTTTGGCCTTTTCCTCCTAGACCTCTTGTTGCCATTGTTCCAAAGTCTTACCCAATCCAGCGTTCTTCATCGTCAGCCGTATCTTCTTATATTCTGTCTTCAAACTGTCTCGATCTTCCTCTTTTCTTTTCTTACTTTCTCAGCTTCTGATTTCTGCACATCCACGTCTAGCCTCAAGTAAATCTTCCCTTCTTCAACTTCTCTATCCTCTTTCCGAGCTTTGAATTCCTCCTTTCAAAATCTTGTTTTATCATTTCCAATTTCGATGGGACCACTTGTAAAAATTCTTCGATCAATCGAGCGTCTTCTGAACTTGGCACAGAGATATTGTCATTGACTCTCCCACTCCACCATCCACTATTCTCTAGAGTCATCATTGGGCTCATGTCCACTCTCTTCATGCGATGGGTCTAATTCTAAGCACTAGAGATCTCCTTAACCCTCTTCTTGTAACTATCCCCTTTATATGAAAATTCACTTTGAGCTAATTCGTGTGTAGCCGGTACAAATTACCTCGATCTGAATTGCCTTAATACAAGAAAAGGCGCATATCCAATGGCTCCCTAAATTCCAAGTAAAGGGACCCTATCAAAACTCCCACACCGATACAAAACTTCATTAGGAACCATCCAATGAGCTCTCCACTCAACATCTTCTTCTCAGAGATTTCGTAGAAGTGCTATCCAATTTTCTTCAGATATGTCGTCTCTCCTTGGTGTAGCCACTATCTCTTTTAACGACGAATAATTTTGTGAGAAGACCCGATAAGAAACCCTATCCACCTTCTAAAAACGACTATGGAACCAAGCCAACAATAACTGTTCACATCCTATGAATCTGCCTTCCCTAGCTCTCCTACATGCACTCAATGACCGAAATGTTTTTGCCAAGATTGTAGGAACAGGTGTGACTTGTTTTTCAAGTCGATTAAAAAGATCTAAGACGACTTCATCAACATATCCCAATGCTCTAGGGAAGATCATTAATCCATATATACTCAAAGCAAAAACATTGACTTTCTTTTTCATATCAGGATGCTCTAAAATCAAATCTTTCAAAGCTTTCCATGAGATGCACTTATACTCACCTTTTTGCTTGATTCTGGCTGTGACCCACTGTTCGCTCATCCCCATAATATTTATCAGTTTCCTCACAAAGGTTGGAACATTAGGAGCCATCGAGTAAGCTTTATCAACTTGAATTTTGGGACATCTCAATAGAGCTGTATACTCCTCCACTGTAGGCACCAAATCAACTTTTCCAAAAGTAAAGCAACTATACGCAGAGTTCCAATATTGGGAGATGGCTTGAAATAAATGTTCATCTACCTTAATGTCCAACAGGTAAGGCTAATATCCATAGCTGCAGTAAAACAAATGTTTGGTCTCGTTACTCCACTGATCCCATATCTCCTTTAATTCCTGAAGATTGTTCTGCGTCACACTGATGTGAGTGTAGTCCCATAGCTCTGATTTGTACCCTTCAGCTAGGCTATCTCCTTTTCCTAACTGTATCTGCTCTGACCACTTTCAGATGGCTACATTTTCCTCCACTTTATCAAGGAATTCGTTCTCCATGACCAGCTTTCTAATTTAGAAATTGACCGTGAATTGATACCTCTTTAAAATATGAAATGACGTGCAATTAAAATAAAACACAATTAATTAGTAACATGGAGTAACATATAAAGTAAATAATCAAACGCATATCTGGGTAATTGCTAAGGTTCGATATAGTTCTACCTAGGGTAAGTACTTAGGTTTCTATATGTGTTTTAGCTCTAAAGCTGAGGTACCTGAACCAACAGCTTCCTCGATCCTCACCCATTATAGGCTCATATGGACTGAGTTCAATTCAGGGGAATACATTTCCCTATGGCTACACGGAGATGCAAATCTCACGAAGACATAGGTACGAATGTATCCCGAAAGCGATTCACTATCCTGCACGGAGGTGAAAACCTCACGAAGGAGTAGCTTCTCACTCCCACTTAAGGGTGTGACCACAACGGTCATGCAATGCAATGCAGAAATATTTTATAAAAACAGAATCACATGCAAAATAAAAAAGGATCATAATTTTTAAACCAGATTTTTAAATTCAGACATAATGACATGAAACTATCGATTTCACGGCTTGACTCTCTTATTGGTATCCTCAGTGGAGTCGCCAAGCTGTCAAAACCATTTTAAAGGTCTGGTAAAAACTGGGATCGACTTTAAAAAAAAAAGGGAGTCGCCACCATTCCCTTTTTACTTAGGTGTGATTGGATCACCTTGTAAAACTTTTAATTTTTAAAAAAACATTCATTTTTTGTCCAAAACAAAAAACGGGTCCGGGAGCCGGTTACGTATGAGGAAGGGTTAGCACCCTCATAACACCAAAAAATTGGTACCTAATCAGTAAAATCATGTCCGAATGTTAAAAATTTTAAAAATATTTACAATATGATTCTTTGAAAGAAAACCAAGACTTACCTATTTTAAAGAAATAAAATGCTATATAAGTTAGGATATAACATCTCGTGACTTCGAAGTTTAGGCTCGCCTTTATTTGTATAAAATTCTTATCTTGAAAATGCAAAACATCATATCCAGTAATTTAGGATATGACGCTTTGAATTTCCAAGAATAAGTTTTTGATTTGAAATTTGTAAATTTCGGTTTTAAAAGAGAAGGGATATCTAATACCTTAAGTTCCACGAGAAAAATCGAAACCCAGTAAGTTAGGGCACAATTCTTCTCGTAGTCCCCAAATATCACATATCACCATATTTCTTAAATTATTTGAATAAAATGCTTTAATTCAAAAGGTATTTTTATAAAAAATGGTTTGAGTAAGACATTATAACATACATATTAATTCAATGTAACTACAAATTATATTAACAATAAATAATCAACAAATAATATAACATGACTAAATAAATAGAAGAACTATGCTAAAGTAATAATAAACGAATACAAGAATATAAATAAACTAATACAAAATAAAATAGGCGACAATAATTAAGAATCTATGAAGCATAAATATTAAAAAAATGGATGTCTAAATTCTATAAACAAGATCAATATATGAGAAATAAATTAACACTACATTTAAACAATGAATTATGACAGAAATAATAAAAAATATGATTATCTTCAAAACAATTGATATATATATAAACGACGTATTTTATAAAAATATATATAAGAATAAATACATAATTTTAATAATTTAATACATGTATAAATGATTATATATAATAAAAATGATTAATAAATAATATATAATAGTTTTAAATAAGAACATATATATAATACTCTAATCATAAAAAATATAAATAAAATATGTTATATAATATAAAATAGATTTTATACAAAATAAAATTTAAAAAATAATGTATGATATAATACTATATAATATACATATTTTTTTAAAAAATGTATAATATAATCATTATTAAAAATCATAATATATAATAAAATAATTAATAATATATATAATATCTATATATATAAATTTTATACCATAAAAAAATTAATATATAAATAATAAAAATAATATAACATTTTAATATGATAAAATAATTAAATATAATGTAGGAATAATTAAAAAAATAAAAATAAAAGGGTTTTAAAATGAATAAGGATTAAATAATAAATGAAAAAATATAAAAAGAGTAAATTAAAAACGCATGTCATTATAGGGGCCAAAATGGCAATTGTGCCAAATTTTAAAAACGACGACGTTCTGACCTTGGACTTTAAGGAGCTGGAGGATTTAATTGAAATGAAAACAAGCTTTCAGGGCTAATTTAAAAATAAAGAAAATGTTAAATTGGATGAAATTTTAACAAATAAAATCGCAAAGGGACTTAAATGGTAAATTCCCCTTTTTATAAAACACGATCCTCCCCGGGTTTTCGGGTCAATGCGCGGATCCCCTCTTGAAACGACGTCGTTTCGTGCCTATTAAATTAAACAAAAACGACACCGTTTCCAGTTAACTATATAAGGCAATTTTAACCCCAAAAAATCATTCTATTCTGTTTTTTTAAAAAAAAACTTTAAAAATCCTCTGAAACCTCTCTGAGCTTCTGATCGTCAAGCCTCTGGCCACTCCCCCCACGCGCCTCACGCGCCGTCGTCCATGGCGGCGCACAGGTAAAATCTTCACCTATTTCTATTTATTTTCTTTTTAATAATATTTATATGTAAAAATAAACGTAGATAAAAAAACAAAATAAAATAATATGAAAAAATCACCTTAAAAAAAAACTCTGTATTCTGTTTCGATGCCCTTTTTTTTTTGTATTTCTGTGTATCTCTCCGTGTTACAAAGTAAATCAGGCTTTTATAGCCTTGAAAATAAAAATAAAGAAGGAAAACATTTGTTCCTGCCATTTTTGTTTCTGTCTTCTTTCCTTTCTTGTGCAGGAAAATGGCGCTGATCTTGGTGGTCGAGTGATTCGGGAGCGAATCACGGCGCGATCGAAGGCCGGACGAGGCTTGCGGCGTGAGGGTTTCAAGAAACCCTAGGTTTCCTGCCTTCGTTTAGTCATTGGGCCATTTTGGTTTTGGGCTTGGTTGGGTCTAGGTAGGTTAGGTCTGCTAAGTTGGGTCTGTTTAGTTTTGGGTCCCGAGTTTTAGGTATTGGGTTTAAGTATGTTGGGCTAGTCTGGGTCTGGGTAGGATTTGCTTAGGTTTATTTTGGGCCATTAAATTGGGCTTACAATTGGTCTTGTACTGGACTGTAAAAAAAATGGACATTTGTATTATTTTTTTTCATTTTGTTCTTTTCTGAATAAAATGGGCCCGGGCAAAATGGGCTGACTACAAATATTTCCCAACAAATTGAAAATAAATTTTAAAAAATATGTATACTTAAATAACACTAAGATAGATACAATTTAACAAGCAAATGCCTCTAAAATAATAACAAAAATAATAAATATCTTTAAAATAATAACAAAATTAACAATAAGATAAGTTTTATACAATATCCAAACAATAACAACAAAATAGTAGCAACATAATAGTAAAATAGTAACAAAATAGGGAGAAAATAATATTAAAAAATTTGTCCTTTAGTGAATTTGGACCGAGCCCGAGGCAAAAATGCCTTACCAAAGACTCGGCCCGTTTTTTAAACGGGCCTTATTTTTTTGTCCAAGCCCATTTTTCGGGCCTATATTTTTACCCAAATCCTCTCACATTTCGGGCAAACCTTCGAGCCAAATCGAGTGGCTCGACCCATGAATAGGTCTAATCCTCCTTATAACAAATTTTTTTGTATGTTTAAAAATAGGTTTTTTTATTGATTTTTTTAGAATTTTTGCAATTTGGTGAGGTGAGGTGTTTTTTATATGTGGCAGTGTTTGATTGGATAAATTATTTAATCTCATATTCTTTTGGATGTTAGGAGGAGTTGTTTACAAAGGAGACCGTTTCCATTAGGAGGAATTGAGGGGAAAATCAAACTCTGCTTTGAATAGGAAAGTGTTTTTAGTAGATTTATCGGTTTTAATAATGGAACATTTGTCATATTCTCAGAGTAGTGAATTAGGAAGCTGATATACTAATAAAATCAGCTCATTTGGATACTTAAAAGGATTATAAGCATTTGAAGTATCATATTTGGAGGAATGAGTTATGTGATGTAATTTGTCCTTTTTTTAATTTTTTATTTGTCATCAAAAAAATATATTAAAAGATAAATATTTAAAAAAATAGTTATGTTTTTTTAACTCCACAAGCCAAATTAAAAAACTGCAAAGTGTATTATTTTTGGGGCTAGTATTTGATACTCTAATAATATACTCTCTCTTTTATTTTCAAAACAATCTTAAAAAATTGACATGTGTCTTTTTTTAAAAATATTTATTATTTTTAATTATTTTACTATACCCCTATAGAATACTTATCAATCTCTAATCTTCCTTATAGATTTTAAAAACTCATATAAAATATTATTTCTTTATTTAATATCTAAATACATGAAGATGAAGTTATATATACTAAAAAGGTAACTGGCCTAGCCTTGAGTCTTCAATAGAGGTAAGCAAAACTTGATTCGATTTGAAAAAATAAAAATAAAACTGAATTATGAGTTAATCAAATCGAGTTATTTAAATTATTTAAGTTATTCGAGTCAACTCGAATAAGTAATTCGAGTTTCGAGTTCAAGTCGAGTTGAACTTTACAATTCAATTGACTCGAATAATTCGAATAATATATTGGTGTAAATACCCCTTTGATCTCTGTCAATTTTGAAAATGAACAAATTGATCTATCTCAACAAAATACAAAATAATTTAAAATAATTTTTAAAATTCAAAATATTTATAAAAATTTCAAATTTTATATTTTTAAAAAAATTCTAAAACAATATAAAAAAAGTTAAAATTAAAAAAAACTTTAAAATAATAATTTTAGAGACTTAAATAAATAAACTAATGATTTAACTTTATATTTTTATTTGATATATTTAATTTTTTAAATTAACTCAAATAATTTATTCAAATTTAATTTCACTCAATTAAAATAAATTTAAATCGAAGACAATAAAATAAAATTCATCAAATTCATTAATTAAAACCTCTTTCACTTGATTGGATCTATGACTCACCACCAAGTCTTCGGTCTTTTGTAGATCCCCGTGAGAAGCATCGAGGAAAGTACACTGCTTGGACTAGAAAAGATTATGAGCTATTCGATGTTCGAACTAAAAAAATAAATAGATGAAATTGAAGCTAACAACTCTCCAACTCCAAAGTTTGGCTTTGGAATAATAGTTAAACTCACTTCCCACCTGTTCATCTCTTGATTTCTAATGAGAACTCCTTCACTTTCCAGCTTTTGTTTCTGTCCAGTATCTGAAAGCAAATTAAAGAAGAAGCCGAGCAAGGGAAAAGCTAAATCATCACTTCCTCAACATCTGTGCCGTCGATTTTCACTCGACGAGATCAGAGTTGCCACCAATAACTTTGACTCTCAGTTGATTCTTGGTAAAGGTGGCAGTGCAGTTGTATACAAAGGGTTTTTCGATGACGGGGCTTCGGTTTTCGCTGTCAAATACTTGCTGCGATTCTCACGACAGAAAATACTTGAAGACTTTCGAAATGACGTGCTGCTACTTTGCCAGCTGCGCCACCAACATATTGTTTCTCTGATTGGATTCTGCGATGAGGAAGACAAGATGATCATAATGTACAATTATATGAGCCAGGGGTCACTCTTCGATCATCTCCATGGTACTGGTCATCATGATCCCCTCCCATGGAAGCAAAGGTTAGAGATTTGCATTGGGATAGCTCGTGGATTACATTATCTTCATGCTGGAGCAAAGCGAGCAGTCATCCACCGCGACATCAAGACCAAAAACATTCTTTTAGATGACCAAATGGTTTCCAAGATTGCGGATTTCACCTTGTCTAAGATAGGCCCTTTTAGTTTATCAAACGCTCCCATCAGAATAGAGTTACCCCCTCTGGATGAAATTGAATTGCAAACAAGTCGAACGAGGCTGTTTGGTACTTTGGGTTATGTGGCTCCTGAGCTTTTCATGGATACTACTCTTGTGACAGAGAAATCAGACGTTTACTCATTTGGGGTTGTTTTGCTTGAAGTACTTTGCGGTAGAAAAGTATTAATGTTTGATGCAGGGGACCATAATCATCGTCATATAATTTCATGGGTCAATGAACACCTAAAGAATGGAACTATTTACCCAATGACAGATCCATATTTGGAAGGGAAAATAGCCGCGGGTTGCTTACAGAAATTCCTGGACATCGCATTAAGTTGCGTCCATGTTGGGGAACATAAACGACCTGCTCTTGGTGAAGTGGAGGTGACATTAGAGCTTGCTTTGGAGCTCCAAAACAAAGCAGACTCCGAAGTGAAGCGCCTCAATCCTCATGGAGAAGCTATGTATGAAGAAGTAGTTTTCTCTGCATCTGCCTTCAGTTTCTCTGATTATCAGACTGATGTACTCTGGCCCCATGGAAGTTCTCGTGTCGAGGATACATTTAGCTGGAACTCTGAGGATATGTTGTCAGACATTGAAGAGCTGTGCAGATGAGTTGTTTCTAAACTTTTCTGACTGCTGTCCATTGAAGATTTGACGCTTCACAAAGGGAAAGCTTCCTTAGTTAAGCAACAGAGACAGAATTTTGAATGTATTTTATATTCTACCGTGATTTATTTGTCTCATATGATATGAAAATAGCTGTTTAAGAGGCAGGTGTTCACGACTTTGAGAAATATTTGCATCATTTTGGAATATGTTGACTGTATTTCCCATTTCCATTACGATATTAACATCATTCATTGAATGTATTTTTACTATTGAAAATATAAAAAATCTCGCTATTATTTTTATTGAAATGATTAAAGTATTCTATGTTGGTAGTTTATTATTTATAAAGATGATTTATGATTTTAAACACTTAAAAATTACAAACACTCAATCCAGTTGCCATAGTATTTTGGTTTGTATTGTAATATGCAAAAGAAGAATATTAAGACAACTTCTTTTTGAAGTTCCAGTTTTGTAAAGTTGATTCGTCTTTGAATGAAATAGGACAAAACAAGTAAGAAATGTGATTCATCTTTTGCTGCAGTTTTGCCATTGTTATGCACCACCGTTACATTTCTATTTATTATATCGTCGCTTGTGCTTTCAAATATAAGTGGTTCTACCAATAACGCGACGGAATACAGTTGCGCGTTGAGGTGCAATCTGTTAACTCTTTAATTCTGCATAAAATTAATTACTCTCTTTTGAAATAGTCTCATTTCTTTTCAGTTGTGTATGGTAGTGAGTTTATCGACGTGTGAGGTGTTGGCCCTATGCCCGCGTCGAAATCCCTATCCATCTTCTCCATTGTTGGTGACACATTGATGGGAGAAAGCTTCATCAATGCTTGGAACTTGTAGGCAAAGTTTGAAGCTTGTATGAATAGCGCAAAGTTTGAAGCTTTATCTGAAGCTTGTATGAACAGCTCAAATATGAAAATGGTAACTATACGTAAATGATAGAATTTGCAAAGGATGAATATGAAAAGAATTGACATGTTTGCAAATGAGTAAGGTATAGTGATATGATACAAAATGACTTGGTTATGCATATGAAATGGTTAATATGACTTTGTGTTATGTTGATAATTACCTTATTGGAGTTGTAATGAATTTGTATATCGTGTTACTTTAAGAAAATATAAAAATCTCGCTATTATTTTTATTGACATGATTAAAATATTTTATGTGTCTATTTTATTGTTTATAAAGATAATTTATGGTATTAAACACTTAAAAACTACAAACACTCAATCCAGTTGCTATGGTATTTTTGCTTGGATTGTAATATGCAGAAGAAAAACATTAAGACAACTTATAAAAAATATAACGTCGGTAATGACAATATATCGCAAAGAAAAGAGAAATAAAAAATTAAAGAACACACATATTTTACGTGGAAACCCTTTCGGGAAAAAAACCACGGGCAGAGGAGAATAAAATTCACTATGTCGAATTCAAATCCATTACAAGAGGAATAGACTATGTCTATTTATAGGCTTGTAAAGCCATATTCTAATAGGAGTGTAGTAAGATTGAAACTCCTTATTCTAATCAATATCAAATAGATGGGGTTTAATAAGGTTTAAAAAACCTTATTTAAAATAAAATAAAAGAAGTGTAGTTTTATAGGGATTCTTCTTTTATTTTATTTTACCATTGTATTTAATTTAAATAAGGATTCGGGTCACTTAATTCTAACAATCTCCACCTTGACACGAATTCTCAATGAACAAGTTCTTCATCGCGAACTCTCAACGAACAAGTTCTTTACCTCTTCCATAAAACCCCTTAAGGGTTTAACTTCAACAATGAACATCAACCAAGTCTAAGCAATGCTCAAACTTGGTTATAGGAAGTGACTTAGTCATCATATCTGCAGGATTTTCATGAGTACTAATTTTGCTCACAACAATATCACCACGAGCAATAATATCACGAACAAAATGATACCGAACATCAATGTGTTTTGTTCTCTCATGAAACATTTGATATTTTGTAAGGAAGATGGCACTCTGACTGTCACAAAATACTGTGCTGATTTGAAGGTCTTCATTGAGCTCACTTAAGAGTCCTTCAACCAAATAGCTTATTTACAAGCCTCAGTAATCGCCATGTACTCAGCTTTAGTGGTAGACAAAGCGACTGTAGTTTGCAAAGTAGCTTTCCAAATGATTGCTCAACTTCCGATTGTAAAGACATAACCAGTGAGAGATCTTCTTCTATCAAGGTCTCCAGCAAAATCAGCATCAACAAACCCAATGACTCCATCTCTAGTTCTTCCAAACTGTAAGCAAACATCAGTAGTACCTCGTAAGTATCTTAAAATCCACTGAACTACTTTCCAATGTTTTTTACCGAGATTCACCATGTATCTCGCTAATCGCATCGATCGCATATGATAAATCGGGCGTGAACAAACCATAGCATACATGAGAGATCCCACTGCACTAGAGTATGGAACATGTGACATGTACTCAATCTCATCATCTGATTGTGGAGACAAAGCTGATGAAAGTCTGAAATGGGCTGCTAAAGGAGTACTAACAGGCTTAGCACTCTACATAATGAACTTGCAAAGAACTTTCTCAATGTACCTCTTCTGACTTAGGTACAATTTACTTGCTTTCTATCTCTGAGAATCTCCATACCAAGTATCTTTTTTGCTGGTCCCAAATCTTTCATCTTAAATTCTTCACTTAGTTGGGCTTTGACCTTTCTTATCTCTCCTTTATCTTTTACTCTTGTACCACTGTCTTGGTGACTATTACACACCGTAAAAGGACTTTTTCAGCAAGCAAACATAGTCTTCTTTTTCTGATACTGTAAAACCCTCTGGTTGTTGCATGTAAATATCTTCCTCAAGTTCTCCATGCAAAAATGCAGTTTTTACATCTAACTGCTCAAGCTCCAAATCATGCATGGCCACAATACCAAGCAAAGCTCGAATCAAACTATGCTTCACAATTGGGGAGAACACATCTGTGAAGTCCACTCCTGGAATTTGACTGTAACCTTTTGCAACAAGCCTTACTTTATATCTGAGTTCTTCAACTTTTGGAGTCCTTTCTTTATTTTTAAACACCCATTTACAGCGAACAACTTTTTTACCTTTAGGAAGTTTCACAAGATCCCATGTTCTGTTTTTATGGAGTGATTTCATCTCCTCTTGCATAGCAAACATCCACTTTTCTGAGTCTTCACAGCTAACCACCTCAGAATAATTAGACGGCTCTTGGTTTGCATCTATATCTTCGGCCACATTTAAAGCATAAACAACTAGATCAGCCTCAGTATACTTCTTTGGAGGTTTAATTTCTCTTCTAGTTCTATTTTTGGCGATAGAGTATTGTGGTGAAAAAGCAACTCTATTCTCAATTTTTGTACTGGCTTGAGGAGTCGACTCTGTATTAATCTGATACTCCACCTGCTTTTGATTTTCTTTATTGGAAGAGCCTTTAAGAGATAAGTTAGGTACCATAGCAGTTTCATCCAAAACAACATCTCTGCTAATCACAACTTTTCTATTTTCAGGACACCATAACTTATACCCTTTTACACCAGCTTTATAACCAAGAAAACACAATTAATGGATCTCGGTTCCAATTTTCTATTATCAACATGAGCATATGTAGGACACCAAAAGACCTTTAAATCAGAATAATTAGCAGGATTACTAGACCATAACTCTTGTGAAGTCTTTTTCTCAATGACAATGGATGGAGATCGGTTGATCAAAAAACATGCAGTAGAGGCTGCTTCAGCCCAAAATGACTTTGGTAAGTTGGCATTTGACAACATACATCGAACCTTCTCCATGATCATTCTGTTCATTCGTTCTGCAACGCCGTTTTGCTGTGGAGTATGACGAACTGTCAAGTGTCTCACGATCCCTTCTGACTTGCACAGTTTATTAAACTCATCAGAACAAAACTCTAAGCCATTGACTGTGCAGAGGTATTTTATTTGTTTTCCCGTCTGTTTTTCAATCATAGTGTTCCAAGACTTAAATGCGGAAAACACGTCACTTTTCTACTTTAGGAAGAATGCCCAGAAAAGTTAGCATATAATTAGCTCCACCTCTCGAAGGCACTCTTGATGGCCCCCACAGATCAGAATGAATATACTCCAACGTTCCCTTCGTGTTATGGATTCCTCTGGTGAATCAAACTCTCTTTTGCTTCCCAAAAACGCAGTGCTCACAAAACTTCAATTTGCAAATTCCTTACCCATCAAGAAGTCCTCTTTTGCTCATTTATGCCATACCATTCTCACTCATATGCCCTAGGCGCATATGCCAAAGTTTAGTAATATCATCATCTGACAAGGAAAAGGAAGCGACAGCTGCATTACCAATAACAGTAGAACCCTGCAAAACATATATCTTGGCAGTCTTTCTCTGCCATTTCATCACAACGAGGGAACCTTTGGAAATCTTCAAAATCCCACTTTCAGCTGTGTATTTGTACCCTTTTGAATCAAGAGTACTTAACGAAATTAAATTTCTCTTCAATTCTGGAACATGTCGTACGTCACTAAGTATTCTGACAACTCCATCAAATATCTTAACTTTAATTGTTCCAACACCTGCAATTTTACACGAAGCATTATTTCTCATCAAAATAACACCTTCAGACACTGTTTCATAATTTGTAAACCAATCCCGATTAGAACACATGTGGAAGGTGCAACCCGAATCAAGTATCCACCCCTCGCTTACTTTAGAATCATTGACAGAAGCGACTAGAAGTTCACTATCGCTGTAGTCTTCTACAACATCAGCTTCACCGGAATTTTTGGTTGTTTTCCCTTTTGATTCACAGCCTCTCTTTTAATCTTGTTCTGTAGCTTATAGCACTCATATTTAATGTGCCCTTTCTTCTCGCAGAAGTTACAAGTTTTACCTCTGTTTGAAGACTTCGATCTACCCTTAGATTTACCGCTAGGATTCCGTTCCTGTGTCCTTCCACGATCATCATCAGCATTCCGATCTTGTCTCCCACGAACAATGAGACCCTCTCCCTGAGAGTCAATTTTAACCAGAAGATGCTTCATCTTATCATACGAGGTCAAAGAATCATAAACCTCATCAACTGTGAGAGACTCGCGGCTATATAAAATCGTGTCTCCTTCATCACATCCTGCAAAATTTCGCTAGACAAATGCAGATGTAATTGTGTTAACGCCTTTCGATCCTTGCGCTTCTTTTCTTCCTCCGTCAATGTCGAAGGCATCTTATCTACCTCTAGCAGGGCTTCCTCTAAATCCATCTATGCAAGAACTACCAGCATCTTTATCTGCCACAACGCGAATCTGGTGTTGCGATCCAACAACGGAATTTCATACTTCAAAGACGCCATTACTGTGATCGAGATGAAAAAAAAAACCCGGAAACTCTGATACCAATTTGTAAAAAATATAACGTCGGTAATGACAATATATCTCAAAGAAAAGAGAAATAAAAATTAAAGAACACACATATTTTACGTTGAAACCCTTTCAGGAAAAAAACCACGGGCAGAGGAGAATAAAATTCACTATGTCAAATTCGAATCCATTACAAGAGGAATAGACTATGTCTATTTATAGGCTTGTAAAGCCATATTCTAAAAGGAGTGTAGTAAGATTGAAACTCCTTATTCTAATCAATATCAAATAGATAGAGTTTAATAAGGTTTAAAAGACCTTGTTTAAAATAAAATAAAAGAAGTATAGTTCTATAGGGATTCTTCTTTTATTTTATTTTACCATTGTATTTTATTTAAATAAGGATTCGGGTCACTTAATTCTAACACAACTTCTTTTTGAAATTCCAGTTTCATAAACTTGATTCGTCTTTGAATAATATTGGACAAAACAGATAAAAGACTTAATTCATCTTTTGTTGCAGTTTTGCCGTTGTCATGCATCATTATTATATTTAAAAATTTCAATTACCTAATTAAAATTATAAATTAAAATTTATTATTATCATAACTTAATATTTAAAACTAATATCATTATCTATTAAAAAAAATTCAAGATTGCTTTTAATTTTTAAAAAATGTAAATTGGCTTTTTGAGAGGGAAATAAAAACTTATAAAATTTATCTTAAAAATTATAAAAATTAAATAAAAACCACATGTGTGCACTTATCATAGTTTCAGTACATGTACCTTGTCATGTTAAATAAAAATATAATATGATATAAAATAAAATAAAAAAATAATTACTTAAATAATATGGATGAAAATGATTTATGAAAATACTGTACTTTGAATAGTATTTAATAAGCCTGATATAATTTGAATAATAATTTCAAATAATTAAAAAATATCATAAGTTTAAAATTTTGAACTAGAGGAAAAAAGTGACGGTCTCTTGTCATTATTTTTAAGAATAATTTAATTACATAAAAAAATTCACACCTCTCCAAATCCCCATTTGAAATGGAATTAGGCTAAAAATAAAATTTTAAAAAATTCTCAAATCGCCAATTTGGTGTCAGATTGTTAGACTTGTGAAAAAATATTACTTTTGCACATTGGTAATTCTTTTTTGTTTTACATTATTTTAATAAAAAATCCTGAGTTTACACTTTTTTAATCACGACTTCAATAATTTTCATGTCTAATGGTTTTAAACATAGTTAGAACACGCCTTTAAAGTTTTTACTTCGGAAATTTAAAATTTAATTTTTGTATTTTTAATTTAAAGAATTTAATATTTTTTATTTTTAAATTTTAAAATAAAAGTATAATTGTTAATGAAAAAGTAATATGGTTGCCTTATGTTCAAACGCATTGTCCCAATATATGTTTGAACATGCTTTTGAATAAGACAATTTAGCAAAGTAAACAAGCAATTAGGAGAAGGAATGAAGTAGACATACAAATTTCATTAACGTAATTTGGAAAATAATCTTATTTCACAAAGCTTCGCTCAGTGAATAATTTATTCAAGAATCGATTTAGTAACCTATTATTTAAAGTCTAATCTACTCTTACATAAAAAGTAATTGTAACCCTAATAAATGGCCTTGATTCATTACAATCACTCACCAAAATAACCTCACTTGCAATCAATATTAACTCTAAAAAAATACTTATAAATCCAGTGCAAAATACAAGCAAAAGATACTAGCAAATACACAAGGAATGATGCACAAGTGTAACAACTTGAAAGTCAATGATGTTGCATGAGTCTATTCTAGTATTATATCAAATTTTGGTCTAAAATTTTTATTGAATTAATAGTTAATTAAGATATAAATACTAAATTGTAAAAATGATAAAAATTAATTGATATGGTTTTTAATGTCTTAAGGACTTATATAATAATTAAATAAGGTTTAAATTAACATATAGACCATTTTAAGTCCATAGTGATGTCACATCCCAAAATTAGGTCTAAAAATTTCAAGGGTAATTTAAGGATTTTAGCTTGAAATGAGTTTGGAAATTTTGAACTATGATAAACCGAAAATATATTAGACTATGAGCTTTTGAAAATTAAATCAATTTATGAAAAATAATGTAGAAAAGACTTCCAATTTAAAAAAGAGGACTGTTTTTTGTAAAAAAAATAATAATAACTTAAGAGTAGTTTTAAAGTAAATATACCAATTTTTAAGAGTAATTTTAATTATACTATTATTTCAAATGAAAATTTAAGTAGAACTAATCCTTATACTTTTTTTAAGCAATTTAATTGTTACTCTTGAGAAATTATTAGGTAAACTTTACCATCAAGTAGGATGCGGTCTCTCCCAATAATTTTATGCCATATAAACCTTTTTTTTCACGTTAACTTTTTTAGTGTCAACCAAATCCATCCTGTTCCTTTCTATCTTTTATTCTTTTTTCCTTCCTCCATTAACAGGACTGATCACAAATGGGAATTTTTTCCTGTAGGTTGATGACATTACACATTTCCAAATTAACGTTGAATAGGTTCTACTAAATTTTAATTCCATCTAATTTTTCAACCACCTTCTTCGCATTAACTATATTTGAATAACATACAAATCCCAACTTTAAAGCCTTTCTCAATCTTTTTTAGAGTTTAGGGTCTGGTAGAGGACATCCCTTAAAATAAAAATTAAATTCTTTTTATAAAATTCTAAATTAATAAAGCTAAAATTATATTTTAGCTTTCAAAAATGATTTAATTCTTTAAAATTTATAAAGATATAGATTATTAAAATTATGAAATTACATTTTTACTATAATAAAAATATACAATTTAATTTCAAACTCCTAAATTTTTCTTTTCTAATTTTGCCCTGATATTAACCAATCTCTACAACAAAATAATTGTAACACACACAAAATAAGTACTTTATATAATTTTTTTACTAAAAGTACCTTAATATTTAAAGTACCTCGTAGATGATGAAATTTCAAAAGAAAAACCATGAACATAGACTTACCATAAAAAGGTAGTTTTAATTTTTTTTTCAAACATTCATTAATCTGTATTTTTCTTTGTTAATAAGAAGTCTAAAAATCATATAATTTTTTTAAAAATATATATATAATCAGAAAAGTAACAAAACCAGATCAAACCTGAAAAGATGAGTGTATGTTACTTAAAACTTACCACTTATCTGCATTATCTTTACACAAATATATCTTTGAAAGAGGAGAAAAAACAAAATGTATTTCTTGGTTTTTCAATTAAAAAGAGAAATGGGTGTATTTATTCATATTTTCTAAAATATAAAAATTAAATAAATAGGTCCAAGGATTAATAAGTATCATGTAGAGATATAATAAAACATTAAAAGATATTTAAAAAAAAAAACACTTATCAGTAGATTTTAAAACTCATATAAACTATTATTTCTTTATTTAAATGTAAATATATGAAGATGAAGTCATATATACTAAAAAGGTAACGGGCCTAGCCCTGGGACTTCAATGGACCCGCCCCCGGAGAAGCAGCGAGGAAAGTACACTGCTTGGACTTGATAAGATTTTGACCTATTCAATGTTCCAACAAAAGGCCAGTTTGTTTCATTGATTTCTTTTTCTGTAAAATGACTTGTCGAACTTGAAATCGGTAATACATTTTACACAATTCTCGACTCCTACCTTTCTGTCTTTCTCTCGTTTAATAGTTCTCTCTTCCTCCTTCAATTTTCTTTGAGAAATAAAAAACTCTCCAACTCCGAAGTTAGGCTTTGGAATGAGATTTATAATGAGAATTCCTTCACTTTCCAGCTTTTGTTTCTGTCTAGTATCTGAAAGCAAATTAAAAAAGAAGCCGAGCAAGGGAAAAGCTAAATCATCGCTTCCCCAACATCTGTGCCGTCGATTTTCACTCGACGAGATCAGAGTTGCCACCAATAACTTTGACTCCCACTTGGTTCTTGGTAAAGGTGGCAGCGCAGTAGTACACAAAGGGTTTTTCGATGACGGGGCTTCCGTTTTCGCTGTCAAATGCTTGCAGCTCGGATCCTCACGACATACAATACTTGAAGACTTTCGAAATGAGGTGCAGCTACTTTGCCAGCTGCGCCAACAACATATTGCTTCTCTGATTGGATTCTGCGATGAGGAAGACAAGATTATCACAGTGTACAATTATATGAGCCAGGGGACGCTCTTCGATCATCTCCATGGTACTAGTCATCACGATCCCCTCCCATGGAAGCAAAGGTTAGAGATTTGCATTGGGGTAGCTTGTGGATTACATTATCTTCATGCTGGAGCAAAGCGTGCAGTCATCCACCGTGACATCAAGACCAAAAACATTCTTTTAGATGACCAAATGGTTTCCAAGATTGCGGATTTCTCCTTGTCTAAGATAGGCCCTTTTAGTTTATCAAACGCTCCCATCAGAATAGAGTTACCCCCTCTGGATGAAATTGAATTGCAAACAAGTCGAACGAGGCTGTTTGGTACTTTGGGTTATGTGGCTCCTGAGCTTTTCATGGATACTACTCTTGTGACAGAGAAATCAGACGTTTACTCATTTGGGGTTGTTTTGCTTGAAGTACTTTGCGGTAGAAAAGTATTAATGTTTGATGCAGGGGACCATAATCATCGTCATATAATTTCATGGGTCAATGAACACCTAAAGAATGGAACTATTTACCAAATGACGGATCCATGTTTGGAAGGTAAAATAGCCCCGGGTTGCTTACAGAAATTCCTGGACATCGCATTAAGTTGCGTCCATGTTGGGGAACATAAACGACCTGCTCTTGGTGAAGTGGAGGTGACATTAGAGCTTGCTTTGGAGCTCCAAAACAAAGCAGACTCCGAAGTGAAGCGCCTCAATCCTCATGGAGAAGCTGTGTATGAAGAAGTAGTTTTCTCTGCATCTGCCTTCAGTTTCTCTGATTATCAGACTGATGTACTCTGGCCCCATGGAAGTTCTCCTGTCGAGGATACATTTAGCTGGAAATCTGAGTATATGTTGTCAGACATTGAAGAGCTGTGCAGATGACAGTGAAGATATGCAATCTGGGATGGATGTTTGGAGGGGTCAAACTAATTAGGTATGGTTAAGCAGTTGAGGTGTTTCTTAACTTTCCTGACTACTGTCCATTGAAGATTTGACGCTTCACAAAGGGGAAGCTTCGTTAATTAAGCAATAGAGACAGCATTTTGAATTTATTTTATTTGGATTTTTTACTGGAATAATATTAAAAAATATGAAAATGGATTGTTGTTAACATTAAGTACTAAAATGGTACATTTGGATGGGTGGAGGATACTGCATAGGCGGCACCACCCTCATTTTTTGACACTTTACAGTAAAAAAAAGTATTTTAATAGTGGAGGGTGTCAGATAGACGATACCAATTATGCCTATTTGATAGGCGGCACTGGTGGTGCCTATCTGATAGGTGGCACATTCAGTATATTTTTCCCCCCATTTCCCCATTCAACTCGTATCAGTTTAGAAAAAAATTTAGCAGAACGAGAGAGAAGAGAAGAAAGAAAAGAAAAGAAAAGAGAAGAAAGAAAAGAAAAGGTAATTTTTTTTATTGTTAGTTTCAAATATAATAGATTATGATAAGAAAAAAAAAATTGTTAGTATTATATAGTTTGTTTAGGGTTATTTTTATGTTTTGTTTTGAAGTTATTTTGTTTATTGTGATTTGTTGGTAAGTTTTATGTTTAGATTATTGAAAATGTTATCTTGTAAAATTTTTTAATATATTTTATATTGTTAGAAATGACAATAAATTTGATATTGTTAGAAATAGACTAAAAGCATTCATTAAATTTTGTATGTAAGTATTTTTATGCTATTCAAAATTATTTTAAGATTTTTTTGTTAATTTTTTAACAGATTAAGTATTGAAGATGGATAGTCAATTTTTCGTATCCGTTTATTTCGATGGAATCATCTTGACAACAACAGTTGGATTTATATTTGAATGTCGGTAACAAATAGCAATGAGATTTAATAAAAATGTCTCGTTGGATGATATAAAGGGAAGGATTAACGCAAAAATTGTTAGACGTTGTAGGAGAAGGATCTCGAAACTTTTCTACAAGTTTCTAGTTTCGACAGATCCCATCAAATTCACCGAAATGAAATTTATAAACAACGAAGACGTATAGACAATGATCGCTCTTTACTGTGGGAATCGGAGTGAAAAAAATGCACTGATTCACTTATTTACTGAGTTTAGTCAGTATGGAGCAAAATGAAGATCCCACTGCATATGGTGAATAACATGTGTAACACCCCTCACCCATATTCCAGCTCTGGAATAGGGTTACGGAGCATTACCGAACTTACAATACATTTAAACATTACATACAATCATCATTCAATCTCAACAATTTGTCCCTAATACGAGCCTACGAGGCCCTAAACATACATTAGGAGTGGTTCAGAACTAAACCGATAACTTATGAAACTTTCACGAACTTTAACAATTTTTCTCAAAACAGGGGACACACCCCGTGTGGCTAGGCCGTGTGTCTCACCTGACCACCAGACACGCCCGTATCTCAGGCGGCGTGGACATTCGAAATGGGAGCACATGGCCGTGTCCCAGCCCATGTCCGACCTCGTGTAACTCTCTAACTTGGGTCACATGACCAACACAAACGCCCGTGTGCCCTAAAAATGGCCATACACGCCCGTGTGCTAGGTCGTGGCCAACCTGTAGGGTATATTGACTTATGCCACACGGCCAAGTCACACGCTCGTGTGTGAGGCCATGTGGAGCATACTGACTTGATTTCAATTTTAACACCAGGGGACACACAACCGTGTAATATAATCGTGTGTCATACACAATTGAGACACACGCCCGTGTCTCTGCCTGTGTGGACAAAAATAGGCTATTTGCCAAGCCAATTTGCCACCCAAATATGCATACAACTACACAACCAAAAAAAGGCCAAAACATAGCATAAATGAACATCTAATTTAGCCACAATCAAGGCTAATTCATACCATTTCTAATACTAACAACCAACATGATTATAACCTCAAGTCTTACTCAATCAAAACATCCCAAAACACACATATACAAATCAACTAACTAAACCTTTACCAAACAAACATCATTTTGCACCATTTCACAAACACAATTCATATCTAATATCAACCATCTAACATTTACTATATTAATATCCACAAGCCTCCTAATATAAGCCATTCACATATCCATCCATGAACTCAAAATATCAACCATATATGCACATATATTCACATAACCAAATTCATCAAATTAAGTTAAATCTCATGGCTATATATACAAACCAAACATAAACATTTACAATGCCAATTTATATGGCCAAATTCATTAACAAGTTATAACCAAAATCATTAACCCATATTCAAAATGACTCAAAATACCTATAAATATCATATACTTAAAATACCAAGTTCATAGGTACCAAGAGATAGGTGGATAGTGTGAAACAATCTCCGAATCTAAGCTAGCTTTGTAATCACTATAAAACATAGAAAAATAAACGATGTAAGCTATAAGTTTAGTAAGCTCGTATGACATAAATTCGATATAATCACAAACACATAATTCAACAGTTGATCATAAGTATAAAAATTCACATCAACTAACAAACCTCTCAATTATTCATTCACAAATTATATACTTTCTTCACCATTTCTATGATTCAAAACTAATATGGTTTATGCACATACTTGTACCATCTCGTACTAACCTCATACATATTCCTGTCTTTCATTTACCCGTTGAACCATTCGGAATAGAAGTCGGATACTTAAGGATCTCACTCGATAAGTACCTATACCATGGCCCATAGCCAAATCAAGGTAACTTATCTACAATATACATCATCCCAACCCCAATATCAGGTACAGATATATACATGTGCAGAAAAATAATCTAACATGCTTACATGTTCATGATCTTATACAGATAACAGATAATAGTGCAAGTACACATGCAACAGAATTCTAATCAGATCAGAACATCAAACAGATAGTTCATGCAGTTTAGGGTTTAATTAGCCCTTACCGATCCTACAGTAGGCCCACAATCGTTTAGAACGACTTGTGCAACCCTAGGTAAAAATTCAAATAAATAGGCCCACACGTCCGTGTGGCCCACATGCCCAGATTGGCCTTGCCTGTTTGGATCACACGGCCTGGCCCAGATACCACATGCCCGTGTGGGCCACATGACCACACTCAAGCCATTACACGGTCATGTCTTGTGCACGGCCATACCTACGTCGATCACACGGCCGTGTCCTCATACACGGCCTACCACACGGGCAACCACACGCCTGTGTGGCGTCGACAATGGCCATTTTTGACTTTTTTTGAAACCTCGATTTCTGTATTTTGGGTACACATTACGATTTTGATGCCAAGACGACCTTGAGCCTTTTGAAACTTAAAAACAGAATACCTAACATCGAAATTAGCAATTAAGTCACAAATTTCTCAAACCCAAATCAAACCAAACACACTGACTTACCGTAATCACACCCATTTAATCGCACAAAATAGATCGTTGGAGTAGAACTATTGTTCACTACCATCCCCTACGTAACAAATTACAGAACTTCAATCTTCAGAAATCAGAAACTAAACGAACACAAATACTCTACTTACCGATTTCACAAAAACCAAGATTTGAACGTCCATAAGCAGGATTTAATGACAGAATCGGAAAGCGAAGAAGGGAGGGTTTACTACTATTCGTCAAAGGTAAAAGAAGAAAAAGAGAAGAGAAATTAAAGGAAAAATGCTATTTGGGAAAAAGAAGAGAAATGTGAGAACCCAGAAATTTTGGAAAAAAAAAACCAAAAACAAAGTAAAATCATAGATAATATCCCCACAAATCCCTTAATTCTCTCCACTACCCCACTACTGATAACTCCCTCTGAATTCTAGCACAACTGAAACTCTATCAAATAACAGAGCAAAAATAAATACCTATGCTAACGCAGGGATTTGAACATAGAACCTCCAACACACCAACATCCTTACCATTCGAACCAGCAGGCTCATTCTGATATGATCTAACAGAGAATTTTATAAAAGCCCACTGAACAAGAGTAAGGCTTGGATAAAAAATAACAAAATTAGCAAAGGTAAGACTTGAACCAGACATCATACACATACCCAGAACACTTAACCGCTGAAGCAGATACACATTTTTCATAGAAGCAGGAATATAATATTCAGGGCATTACATTTTTTAATCCAGTCTTTAATGCATTTTTGGATGATTATTTATGCATATTAATGAATTTTATACTCCTAATCCTTTAAATTAATGTTTCTATACTTAGGAGAGCATTTGAGAGAAAAATGAGCGAAAAACGAGCAAAAATGGGACAAATAGAGCAGATTTCAAGAGCCACACAGGCTGGACACATGACCGTATGAGCCACATGGGCTGGCAAACGACTATGTGCCAGGCTGTGCCAATTTCGCAACTCGCATTTCAAACATGGGAAAAGACACAATTTTTAGGCTTTTCGGGCATTCTAAAGCCTATAAATACTAAATAGAAGAAGGGAATAGGAGGAAATAAGAGAGTATTGAGGAAAACAACTCGAAGAACACTATTGAAGCCAACTCTGAAGCAGATTTCCATCAAGATTGAAGACCTCTTTTTAATTTCTTTGAAGTTTTTATGAGTTTCTTTATTTCTTGTGATTATACTGACTTTGAGTGTTTTTATTTACAATTATGAACTAATTCTCTAGATACTTAGGGAAGATGAACCCTATGATGAATTATATTATTTGATTTATGTTTTACAAGGTAATAATGGATTCTTGTTCTCAGTTATGTGTGCTTATCTCTTGTTTTAATATTTCCTGAATATTAATGCATGTTTAATGTGCTTAAATCAAAGGAGGAAAAGTCTATGTTTAAAAGTAGATCTAACATAATTGAGTGGAGTTGTATGCAATCTTAAAAATAGGATGACATAAATCTATCAGATTAGAGTCAAATCTAATAGGGGAATCCATAGATAGAGTTAATATTATAATAGGGGTTTTAATTAGAAATAAATTTCAATTAATCAACCTAGAGTTAGTTACTCTTACTCTCGAAAGACATATTAGCATAATTTAGGGATTTCTATGGATTAAGATATCAAGTGAATAAATCGTTTAATTCATATTCATAATGATAGATGAAGACTAGGTGGATTCTTTCCTGGGTATTGTTTAGCTTCTTGGTTATTATTCAATTATTTTCCTGATTTATTCTCTGTTGAGTTCTTTAGTTAATTAATTTAGTAGATTATAGCTTAAAACAATCACTCCAATTTGTCAGTTAAATAATAGGAAAACAGTAATTACTAGTATTACTAGTACTTTTAGTCCTCGTGGATATGATATCTCTACTTACCGTACCTATACTATATATCGATAGGTGCACTTGCCTTTGTCATATTTTTAGTTAGTTTCATGATACATCATCTATTCGTGTTTGAATGAAATAGGACAAAACAGGAAAGAAATGTAATTTATCTTTTGTTGCGGTTTTGCCATTGTTATGCCCCACTATTGCATTTCCATTTGTTATATTATCGCCTATGGTTTTAAATATAAGTGGTTCTACCAATAACAGAGACGGAAGATCGTTACATGTTGAGGTACAATTTATTAACTCTTTAAATTTGTATAAAATTAATCACTCTATTTTGAAATAGTCTTATTTCTCTGCAGTTGTGTATGGCAGTGAGTTTATTGACGTGTGAGTTATTGGCCCCATGCCCCTGTCGAAATCCCTTTCTATCTCCTCCACGTTGGTGACACATTGTTGGGAGAAAGCTTCATCAATGCTTGGAACTTGTAGGCAAAGTTTGCATGGTAAGCATCATTTGCTTCTTGTGTAGATTCTTTGAAGCTTGTATGAGTAACATTAGGCAAAGCATATATAGTAACTCTGATTTGAAGCATGTGTGAGTAGCCCAAATATGAAAATGGTAACTATATGTAAGTAGCCCAAACATGATTTTTAGCTTGCACATAAACATTCTATATACATGCCATAAGTAATACAACTATAAAACTTAAAAAATCTATCGAATCAAGTGACAGTAGGTGTGAGATCCTTGTTGATCTGATCGACACATCTCGAATGTCCACAATATACAGAAAAATAAGAACACATATAAGTATTTCAAATACTTAGTAAACTCATACAATTTAAATATTGCTTACCTCAAGTGCTATCATATACAAAACTCAAACTGAGATACAATTTAACTTATCAAAATTTAATCCACATAATTAAAATAGACATCATGCTTGAGCTCAATCATACGAACATCTATAATTATTTTCAATTCCAAGTAAATCAACTATAATCCCATAATCAAATCACATAAATTCTTTAATCAATTTCACAGATAAGTCTCCAAGACTTTAAAGGCAACCTTCCCAATGAAATTTCATAAATACCTCAGTATACAAATGAAAACAGTAGTGTCTGGTTACCTAAAGAGTCAACTCAGTATACAAATGAAAATAGTAGTGCCTGGTTACCCAAAGAGTCAACCTACACGATAATTTGCCTACCAGGGCTTAATATTTCATATTCTCTAGTCCGCAACATATGTAAGAGTTGGGAACTTAAATATGTATTCTTCAGTTTGCAACATATGTAGGAGCTAGGAACCTATATTCGTATTCTCGAGTCCGCAACATATGTAAGGAGCTAGGAACTTGGACAAAAATAAAAAATCTGTATACAATCATTTACTAAATTCGTCGGGACATGCTAAGGTACATTATAAATCCAGACCAACAACAATAAATATCAATAATTTTAGTATAACGAATAAAAATAAATGAGTAACTTCAAAATATATGAACTTACTTGTCAAACTAGTAATGATTCAACAATCAGAGACTAATCGACAATTTTTCATTTTCCTCGTACGTTCTCCAATCGTTGAGATTCTTGTTCTAAAATATAATTTGATTTAATTAACCAATCCAAACAACATAAAACAACATTTAAATCTCATCTCCCTAATCAATTTCATTTATACTAAAATCTCTTAACATTTACATTTATCACAATTTAGTCACTAAAACCAAAAATATTATAATTCTCACATTTGACTTTCAATTTTAAAATCAACCTTAAATTTGTCCTTTAGCAGTCCATTAATACACAAAAATTTAGAATTTTTCTACACATTTTGGACTTATTGCATTTTAGTTCCTATGTTCAAAACTAACAACTTTTATTTCACAAACTAGTTCATTAACATATCTAAGCTTCAAAACTAACCAAATAACCACAAAAGCTTCAATGAAACATTAATGGAAACTTTAACAAACTTAATTTTTTTTCTCAAAATAGTCCTTGGTTTAGCTAAATCAGATACCCAAGATTCCAAAAACATAAAAATTACAAGAAACGGGCTTGAATTCACTTACCAATTGAAGAAATAAAGTTGGAAATAAAACCCTAAGCTTCCCCCTAACATACGACTATGGAAGAAAAGAAAGATGACAATTTGTTTTTCTTTCATCTTTTGGTTTCTTTATTTTAATATATATACTTAGGTAAAATTGTAATTATTAAAAACAATAAGATTAAGTTAAAATAATTATACCAGTAACTAAGTTTAATCACCTTTAACAAATAAATAATATCATCATCCATTAACTAATGTGATAAGAATAGTCCATTTGCTTAATTGAACCCTCAAACATTAATTTTTTATTTATAATAGTTCACTTTTGTTAAGTTTATGATTTAGCCATTTTCCCTTAATTAACTATCTAAATATCAAAATTACGGACCAAATTTTAATACGACATTCATATAACTTAGTAGATATTAAATAAATAATATTTTCTAACTCACATATCGAAATTGTGGTCCCGAAATCACTGTTTCTGACACCACTAAAAAACGAGTTGTTATAACTCTCTCCCTAAAGAAAATTTTGTCATCAAAATTCTTGCCAGAAAACAGATTGAGGTATAGTGATTTCATAGATTCCTCGATTTCCCACGTTGCTTCTGTGATACCATGACGTTGCCACAAGATTTTCACCAGCAGGACTTTTTTTTGTGAAGTTCTTTCACTTCTCAAGCTAGAATTTTCACCGGTTCTTCATTGTACGAAAAATTAGGCTATAACTCAATTTCATCATTGGATATCACATGTGACAAATCTGTTCGATAACGACTCAACATTGATATATAAAAAACATTAGAGAATCTTTTCTAACTCTGGTGATAAAGCCAAACTGTATGCTACAGGTCTGATTCTTTCAAGAATTTCATACATTCCTATAAACCTTGGGCTAAGCGTCTCTTTTCTACCAAATTGTAACACCTTTCTCTAAGGCCAGACATTTAAAAATACTTTATCCTCGACTTGAAATTTGATATCTTTTCATTTCAGACCAGTATATGATTTTTGTCGATCAGAGGAAACTTTAAAACAATTATGGATAACTCTGACTTTATCCTTAGTTTCAAGAATCAAATCAGTACCAACAATTTTTCCTTCACTCAAACTCGAACCAATACAATAAAGTTCTACATTTTCATCCGAACAAAGCCTCGTACAGAGCCATTTTGATACTTGCTTGATAGTTGTTATTATAAGCAAATTTAGCTAATGATAGAAATTTCTCCTAACTGCCTTCAAAATCTATAACATAACATCGCAACATATCTTCGAGAATTTGAATCACATGCTTAGACTGACCATTTGTCTGGGGATGAAATGCAATACTAAAATTTAATTTCATAACTAATGCTTCATTTAGCTTACCCTAAAATCTGGAGGTAAACCTCGAATCATGATATGAAATAATGGATATTGGCATACCATGCAATCGAACAATCTCGGAGATATACAAGTCAACTAATCTCTCGAGTGAATAATTTGTTCTGATCGAAATAAAGTACGGGAATTTCGTTAATCTATCGACAACAACCCAGATGACATCTTTCTTTTTTTAGAGTCTAGGGTATTCTTGACACGAAATCCATTTTGAATCGCTCCCATTTCCAATCCGAAATCATCACAAGATACAATAAACTTGATGAAACTTAATGCTCGGCTTTCACATGCTAACACAATAAACATATAGTCTCAAAATCATATATTTCACGTTTCATACATGGCCATCCGTACATTTGCTTCAAATCATTATACATTTTTGTACTACTAGGATGAATCGAATGTGTTGTGAGCTTCACTCGAAATATCTCATTTTAATACAAAAAACCCTTGAAATACAAATTACTATCATTACCAATACTAAACTCTGTAGTCTGACCATTTCCAATCGATTCACGCTTCAATTTCAATTTAGAATTGATTTTCTACAACTCTAAAATTTGTTGAAGAAAAGTCGGTTTAACTTTCAATTAAGCCAAAATAAAATCATCGCGCTCCATAGTCAATCAAGTATTTAATGCTTTTAGAGCAAATAAAGACTTCTAGCTCAAAACATCAACAACCATGTTTGCTTTACCAGGATGATAGTAGATAATCAAATCGTAATCTTTTAGCAATTCAAGCCACCTGTGTTGACAAAAATTCAATTGTTTCTCGATTATCATGTATTTCAAGCTTTTATGATCAGTATAAATATGAAAATTTTCACCATATAAGTAATGTCGCCAAATATTTAAAGTGAACACAACTGTAACTAACTCAAGGTTATGCGTTGAATAATTTCTTTCATGTGATTTCAATTGGCAAGAGGCATAAGCTACCACTTTTTCATCCTACATAAGCACATAACCCAGTCTGTTCAACGAGGCATCGCTAAAAACTGTAAATTCATTTTCGGATTTAGAATGAGTTATCACTGGAGCATCAGTTAACATCTTTTTCACATGATCAAAACTCTATTGGCATTTTTCGATCTAGACAAACCGAACATCTTTCTAGAGTAGTTTCATCATCGGTAAAGCAATAATCAAAAATTCTTTCACAAAGCATCGATAATAACCTGCTAAACCCAGAAAACTACGTACCTTGATAACATTTCGCGGAGGTTTCCAATTCACAATGGCATAAATTTTATGCGGATCAACTCGAATACCGTCTTAGAAATCACATGCCCTAGAAATCAAATCTCAGGTAACCAAAACTCACATTTGTTAAATTTTGCATACAACTACTTTTCACGCAGAGTCTGCAACACAACTCCTAGATGTTGATCATGTTCGATTTCATTCTTTGAGTAAATCAACATATTATCAATAAACATGACCACAAATCGATCTAGGTGTGGTTGAAATGCTCTATTCATCAAATTCATGAACGCGACAGTGGTATTCATTAAACTAAACTATATAACAAGAAACTCATAATGGCTATACTGAGCTCTAAATGTAGTTTTTGGAATATTTGGTTCTTTAACTCGCAACTAATAATAACTCAATCGTAAATTAATCTTTAAAAATTTAGTTACTCCTTCCAACTGGTCAAACAAATCATCAATTTGTGGTAGTGAATATTTATTCTTTATTGTCACTTTATTCAACTGACGATAGTCAATACATAACCACAGAGTGCCATCTTTCTTTCTAACGAATAAAACAAGGGCTCCCCAATGTGATACACTTGGTCTAATGAATCCCCAATCTATCAATTCTTGCTACTAGGGTTTCAAATCTTTTAATTCTGTTGGTGTCACTTGTACGGTGTTATATATATCATAATAGTTCCTAATACAAGGTCAATTATAGATTCAAGTTCTCTGTTTGGCGATAATCTAGGTAATTCTTCAGAAAAAATATCGCAAATTCACGCATTGTTGGGCCCTGATCTATTTTTGATTCAGATGCTCAAGTATCGAAAATGTATGCCATATAAGCTTTAGCACCTTTTTGGATCAATTTCTAAGCAGTAATAGTTGACACTATGCTAGTAACATGATGCAATCATAAACCAACTAAAAATCTAGCTAAGGCAAATGCACCTATCAATTAATAATATAGCTACGGTGAGCAAAGATATCGTTTCCATGAAAACTAAAAGTACTGATAATTACTGTCTTTTTATTATTTAACCGATAAATTCGAGTGATTGATTAAAACAAAAATTAACTAAATTAATTAACTACAAACAGAACAAAGAACAATTCAGGAAAATTAACGATTAACACCAAGAAGCGAAATAATAGCCGGGAAAGAATTCGCCTAGATTTCATCTGTCATTATCAATCTAAATTACGCAATTTCTTCACTTAGTATCTTGATCCGTAGAAATCCCTAAATTATGCTAATATCTCTCTTCAAGAATAAGAGCAACCGACTCTAGGTTGATTAATTAAAATTTCTTACTAATTAAAACCCTTATTATTACATTAGCTCGACCTATGGATTCCCCTATTAGATTTGACTTTAATATGGTAGATTTATGTCGTCCAAGTTCCACGATTGCATGAAACTCCACTCAATTATGCTAGATCTACTCTTAAATAGGGTTTATTCTTCCTCTGATTTAAGCACATCAAATATGGATCAATAGTCTAGAAATATTAAATCAAGAATTAAGCACACGTAGTTGAGAACAAGAACTAAGTTTTTATTGCATAAAATAAAAATCAAAAGATATAATTCATCATAGGGTTCATCTCCTCTAGGTATTTAGAAAATTAGTTTATACTTGAAAATAAAAACATCCTAGAGATAGTATAATCGAAAGAAATAAAGAAATTCATGATAATATCCTAAGAAATCAAATGTGAATCTTCAATCTTGACGAAAATTTGCTTCAGAATTGACTTTAATGGTGTTTTTTAAGTTGTTTTCTTGAATATTCTATGACGGCTGACTCCTATCTTCTTATTTTTGTCATATATAGGTCTTATAATGACCAAAAACCCTAAAAATTACATTTTTCTGCTGTTCAGAGTACAATTGTCGAAATCGACACGACCTACCACATGGTTGTATGGCAACCCATGTAGCTCACATGGCTGTGTGTCCAGGTCGTGTGGCCCTTGTACCTTGCTCCAATTTTTTGATTTTCGCTCATTTTTCTCCCAAATGCTCTACTAAGTATAAAAACATGAATTTAAAGGATTAGGAGCATAAAATTCACCATTAACATCAAATAATCACCCAAAAACACATTAAGAATGTGACTAAAATATGTTACTTTTAGCACCTATTATAACACAATAAAATATGGTAGTTTCAATGCTAATCAATTCACAGCTCGGACATTTCAAAACAATCTGTTTCTGTTTGCAATTAACTACTACATCATGAACTGTTAGCTAATCCATACCTAGAATAACATTGAATTTATCAAACGACAACAACATCAAATCAATAGGAAATTCCTAACCCCAAATTTTCAGTAGACAGTTTTTACAGGCTTTATTACCTATCACACTCTTACCTATTGGATTTGACACCCTAATATCAAATTCAGTCGACTCTATTGGTAAATTATTTTCTGTAGCTAAAGTTGTGTATATATAAGAATGTGTTGATCTACGATCAATCAATGTAATAACAGTAACATTAGAAAGAGTAAAAATACTAGCAATGACGTTTGGTGTCGTAGCTTCTTCTCTAACTCGAATCGCATAGTTCTAGTTAGAGATTGACCTTCAGATTTAATAGTTGTATCACGCCCTTTATTGCGACCAACTCCTGAAGCATTTCTAGCCTTTAATTTCTTACCCCTTTGAGAAGCAGTCACTAACCTGCCAGTTTGTTTGAAACCCGTTTAAACTTTATTTAGACAATCTCTCACAAAATGTTCTACTGAACCACACAGAAACAATCTCCTCTTTTTGATCTACAAGCATCAAAATGAGTTTTTCCACAATGTTCGCAGGCAAATATGTCTGCATTTCGGACATTACCAGCACTCGCAACTGAAGTAGCTTGAGTTTTTTATAGAGCTTGTTTAAACATACTTTTTCCCGTATTCCCGGTAGTAGGAATAGACTGACTTTTGAACTCTCTTGATTTATTAGGTGGAGGAGTCGAGAAATTTATAGACATACTCTGCTTGCTCGAACTTTCATTATTAGCTTTTGCTTTTTTTCTTTTCATTTAAGATCACTTACATCTAGTGCTCCCACCATTGCTCGAACGTTTTGATTTAATCCCCATTCAAATTTGGAACACATCTCAACTTTTGAAGATATTTGTTCTTGAGCATATTTACTTAAATTCACATATTTATGCTCATTTTTAACAACCGACATGTTTCCCTGTTTTAGATCCATGAACTCACTTTCTTGCCTTTCAGAAACAATTTGCTGACATATTTATTTCTGAACTCAGCTCAAATGAAGTCCCACGATACTCAATCCCTTGGAACTACCGTTGTTAAGGTAACCCACTATTGGTAAGCATTTTCTTTCAATAACGAAATAGCACATTTTAAACTATCTTCGGGTGAGCAATTCAATTCATCGAAAACTCGTGTATTTTCTAGCCAATACTTAGTTTTGGCTGGGTCATCATTATACAATTCTCAAAATTCTTTAGCTCTACATTTATGTATTTTATCTGTAGGGGGCCAATAAATAGTTAGTTGATTTATGTTTTACGGACAAACACGATTAGATTCGTTTGACATTGTAAATCTATAAGAGAAAACATAATCAGATCGGATCAGAAGTATCACACAAAAATACATGTTATTGTTGTATGTATTTCTAGACTCAATACACGCTAAGTTTAGTCCTAGAATTGACCAAACTGTAACTCTGGTACCACTAAATGTAACACCCTATACCCGGTCCAGTCGTCTGACCTAAGCTATAAGATGTTACAACAATAAACTTTGAACAACTTTCATTAAAGCATTTAATAACGATCAAATAATTCATTATAAATCATTTTAATGCTAATCAATCAATTTAGGGCCTAAATCAAACTTACGGAACATTTAGAACAAACTGGGATCAATTTTGGGTTAAATTGAAACTTCTACAAAAAAAATTAAGTAAAATATGCAAACAGGGGTCACACGACCGTGTGAAAGAGACCAACTCGTGTGGCTACCAAAATACCAAAACATGATTTTTAGCTTGCACATAAACATTCTATATACATGCCACAATTAAACTATAAAAATTTAAAAATCTACTAAGTCAAGTGACCGTAGGTGTGAGCTCCTTGTTGATCAGATCGACACTTCTCGAATGTCCACAATCTACAAAAAAAAATTGGAATACGAATAAGTATATCAAAAAATTAGTAGGTTCATACAATTTAAATATCACTTGCCTCTAATCCTATCATTTACAAAACTCAAATTGAGATACAATTTAACCTATCAAAATTCAATCCACATCATTAAAATAGGCAACATGATTGAGCTCAATCATATGAACATCTATAATTATTTACAACTCCAAGTAAATCAACTATAATCCCATAATCAAATCATATAAATTCTTTAATCAATTTCACAGAAAGTCTCCAAGACTTTAAAGGCAACCTTCCTGATGAAATTTCATAAAATACCTCAATATACAAATGAAAACTGTAGTGTTTGATTACCTAATAGAGTCAATCTACACAATAATTTGCCTGACTAATGTTTAATATTCTGTATTCTCCAGTTCACAACATATTCAGTAGTTGGAAGCCTAAATTAGTATTCTCCAATCCACAACATATGGAGGAGTTGGTAACCTAAATCTATAATCTCCAATCTACAACATATGTAGAAGCTGGGAACCTGAGCAAAAATCACAAGTCTGTATACGAGCATTTACTAATTTCGTCGGGACATACTGAGGTACATTACAAAACTAGACCAACAACAATAAATATTAATAATCTTAGTATAAAGAATAAAAATAAATGAGTAGCTTCATAATATATGAACTTACTTCTCAAACTGGTAACGATTCAACTATCAGAGACTAATTGACAAAATTTCGTTTCCTTCATACATCATTCGTTCGTTGAGATTCTAGATCTAAAATATAATTTAGTTTAATTAACCAATCCAAGCAACATAAAACAACATTTAAATCTCATGTCCCAATTCAATTTCATTTATACTAAAATCTCTCAACTTTTACATTTATCACAATTTAGTCCCTAAAACCAATACTATTGTAATTCTCACATTTGAGTTTCAATTTCAAAATCAACCTCAATTTAGTCCTCCAGTAGTCCATTAATACACAAAAAATTAGAATTTTCCTACACATTTTGAACTTATTGCATTTTAGTCCCCATGTTCAAAACTAACTTTTATTTTACAAACGAGTCCATTAACATATCTAAGCTTCAAAACTAACCAAATAACCAAAAAAGCTTTAAGAAGACATCAATGGAAACTTTAACAAACTTAAACAACTTCACAAAATAGTCCTTGGGTTAGCTAAATCAAGCTCCCTAGATTCCAAAAACATAAAACTCACAAGAAACGTGCTTGAATTCACTTACCAATTGAAGAAACAAAGTTGAAAATAAAACCCTAAGCTTCCCCTTAACATATGGCCATGGAAGAAAAGAAAGATGATGACAATTTGTTTTTCTTAAAATAATTATAGCATTAACTAAGTTTAATCATCCTTAACAAATAGATAATGTCATCATCCATCAACTAATGTGATAACAATGGCCCATTTGCTTAATGAAACCCTTAAACACTAAAAAATTCTATAATAGTTCACTTTTGTTAAGTTTACAATTTAACCCTTTTTTTCTTAGTTAACTATCTAAATATCAAAATTATCAAACCAAATTTTAATATGACACTAATATAACTTCGTAGATATTAAATAAATAATACTTTCTAACTCACACATTAGAATTGTGATCCCAAAATCATTGTTTCTGACACCATTAAAAAACGGGCTGTTATTGAGTTCCTAAATCCTCATTGTATGAATGTCCTTATCCTTCTTTATAATAGTCACTTTGATGATGAATCGTTCAACCAAAGGCTTAAGCACTTTCCTAACTAGCTTAACATAGGAATAATCTTCACTAAGAGCAATGCTTGATTTGTTATGTCACATAATTTTGCACAGAAATTAGACAAAGATTTGTTCTTTGGTATCCTCAAGGTTTCAAGCTTTGCTGACAACATTTGTAGCTTGGACTGCTTGATAATCTTGGTTCCTTTATGAGCAGTCTCAAGGGCAATCCAAGCTTATTTAGAAGTAGTACACTTGGAGACATATTAAAACTATTAGGGGTCTACTTCATTAAAGATCCTATTAAGGGCTTTAGCTTTTTCATTGGCCAGCTTGTCCACATTACCAGTTCACGTGACTTCAAGCTTTGGGGTCTTCACACAACTCATGTCAGTTCTTGGAGGCTCCTAACTGGTTAATATTAATTGCCAAACTCTCTCATCCATGAACCTAATGAACATCCTCATTTTTTCCTTCAAGTGTGAATAATTCATGCCATCCAATGTTGGGGTCTTTTGATTGATGTTCTTTCCATCTTTTCAGCAAATCAACTACTGGATCTTCACTTAGTTGGTTAAGTGGATAGCTCTAATACTGTTTGAGAGTTTGCTGAATTTGCCTTCCAGTTGCACATTCAGTTGTAACTAGCCTTACTAACTAACAAAATAAAAATGTGAGATGGGCATAAAAGTTGGTTACATAGTTCAAAAATGTCCTATGTTTATGGGGGTTTTATCCAAAGAGTAATCCATTATTAATCTGTAGGACAATATGTGATCTAAGTTCAACTCACTCACCAAATTATAACCACACTCCTATACATCAACTAGATCACTCTCCCCATTAAGAATTTTCCGTTAAAAGCTTAGTTTTTAACAAAGCAATTAGAGCAATATGTTTAAAATAATTTGCACTAAAATAAGTTTCTACAACTAAAAATGATAAGCACTCTCAATCTCGTATATTACGCAATAAACAAGATTTTTTTTATATAGACATATATTAGCTTCTAAAAATTAGAATCAATGTGAACGTTAATCTCCTTTAATTTATCTTAATCCAATTTTCAATATGAAATCAAATAAAAAAAAAATATGTTCTAGGAATAAACTTCTTAAGGAAACAAATCTCTCTAAATAAGAAAAATCAATCACATTAAAAATCTTCAAAAGTACTTGCTTGATTTGATTATTTTTTTTCACATTTTAACGTAATAAAATTATACAAAAAATTCTCCATATATATGCATTAAAATATTCAAAAATATTTTATCAAAAGGTATCAACTAAGTTGCGTAGTCATTCAAATACAATTTAAGTTGCAACCGGAGTTATATCCTAGAAGTGTAAGTGACATAAACACTTTAGAAATGAATAAAACATTCATGTTGTAGTGTTCATTTCATTATTTATAATCGTAACTTTTTTCCTCATTGAAAATAAATGCCAATTCAAATTTCTGGAAATGAAATTATTGGGCTCTTCAATTTTCATCAGCCAGTTCACTTTTATTATAGATACTAAAATTAATTTCATGAAAGCGAAATTAATTTTACACTTTTTTATATCTTTAAACATGAAAACGAAAATAAAGGAAAATATCTGGATTTAAAATTAATTTTACACTTTTTTTTATATTTTTTTGTACAATTAATATTTTAACGATTTAATCGTTCAATAAATATTAATGTATACATATTTTAAATTGATACGATAGAAATATAAAATGATTGAAAAATTTATGTACATTATAAATATATTTATATTGGTATATTCAATGATTGAATCTCACCCTTTTTTTTATCGTTGTTTCCATATAGATGGAAATTTTCTCATATTTTTATTGTATCAACTTAATTAAAAATATTCGCACAAACAAAAACTGAATTAAAAATATGAAGAAATAGAAAATAAAAAAAGATGAAAAATATAAATTTTCTTTGTGTGCTTGGCAAGAAAGATCAATCTATTATTTGGTAGAGTTGAAAAATAAAAGTAAAGAAAATAAGATCATTAAAAAATTCATAATTTTGAATTACCATACACATCTTATTTTTTCTTCTTTTACCATTCAAATTTAAAAAAAAATTTAATTCTTATATGATAAAAAAATAATCATCTCTCATACTTTATTTCTTCTTCTTCTTTTTTTTTTTTTCTATCACACTTAAAATTTACTTTCACTTTTTCATCTTATCTCAAGTACAGATAACCTGACCTAAGAAAATTGAAGAGCCTGATAAATTCATTTCCAGAAATTTGATTTGGCATTAGAAACATGTTAACTAAAACGACTTTGATCCCAAAAGGAAAGAAACGCAAATTAATTAATGTATACTTAATTAAGTTAATTTGTCACCACCTTAGCTTTTAACCTCCTAAGTTCAAACATTACCAAATATAATTAAAAATAAAAGAAAAACTAGGTAAGTGTTTTACCATCTGCAAATGCAACCTAAACAACTACCATATTATGCACAATTTATATAAATCAATTACTTATATTATGACTTTTCATTATGAACATTTAAAAATTGATTTACTTATCAAATTACTTTAAAAGATAAAATTAGGAAATAAAAAGGACTTATTTAATAGCTTAAATTTTATTTGTTTAAGATTTAAAAAAATAGCTAATAGAAGCAGTAGTTAAGTTTTAGGATAAATATAAACTATAAATTAACTTTAATTTAATGTGCAATTTGATATATAAATTTTGATTTTGTGTAATTATACACGTTAAACTTTGATTTTGATTCAAATGTGTGCATAAAGTTTTTATTTTAATTCAATTATACACATTTCAGAAAATTATTATATCGATTTATTTTTATATTAGATAAATATAATTATTTGTGCTTGTAATATGCAAACATTTAATTGTGTTATACCGATAATAATATTAGGAATTTGTAAAAATTAAATCAAATCAAAAGGTCATGTATAAAATTACACAAATTTAAAATTTATATATAACATTGTACATTAAACCAAAAATCCTTATAAAATTTTAAGATTTATCCCTTAAATTTTTTTATTATTTCAAAACTAAGTTATCATCCCTTTTCCAATTTATACTAGCATGATAGTTCTCATTCACACTTCGCCTTGGGTTAAATATATATAATATTGCTAATTATTGAGTAAAAATTAAAGTTTGCAATTAGTTTTTATACTTTTATTTTTAGAAATTTAGTTCCTTTACTTTTTGGGTTTTAAAATGTAGATCTATTTGTTAATATTGTTAAAATTCATTTGTTAAAATTGTTGGTGCGCCAATTGAAAATTAAAAAAGAAATACTCACTTAGTATTCATATAAAAAAAATGACATTGTAATAGACCTAAACTAAATAGAGTATTTTAACAGTATTAACAATTCTTAAAAACTCACACTAATATTTTAATTGGAATAAAATATTTAAACTAACTAATGATATTATAAGAATTGAGGTATCAAATTATTTCAAAATTGAAGTATAGAGTTTAAATCTTAAATTTGAATGAAATATAAGGATAAAAAATGAAAATTAACTATTCTTATATAATCCATAATGTTAAAAAAATAAACCAAGTACAGAGCATTATAGGACTTTAAGCTTTAAGGTCGACATTGTTGACTATGGCTCGACCTTTTTAAACGGCCATTAATCATTTAGCACTTGGTAGTGGCAGAAATAAAGGAAATAACCCCGAACTTGAGTGTTATCTTTTTCTTTTATTTAAAAATGAAATAAAGTGAGGAAAGAAAAAGAAATATCTACGAGACCCCATTGCAGTTACATTAAAAGTTAAGTAATTTTCCAACTTCCAACAAATAATTAATATTAGTTTTTTATACACTACAAGACTTTTAGACCTTGAATCCCAATAGCTCTTAACCACTTCTTTTTTTGTGTTGTTGGCAACAAATAATTAAGCAAAATTTCTCACCTTCAATATGGATCTTAGAAAGCTTCAAAACCATGCTGCCTTTCATGTTACTGTCCCTTAGAAAAATGGTTTTCTCACTACATTGACCACAAATACCATACAGTAGAAGTCTTACATACAGTTCTTTCTTTATTTTTTTTGCTACCAAACCTTCCTACTCCCTTCCTTAATTTCCCTGTATATAATTCCCTTTGTGTCTAAACAACCTCCAAAGCTATCACCACTTCAGACATGGGACTTACAGAGTATTATGTCAACATTTTTGTTTCTCTTGTGCTGCTTGCTTTCCTTGGATTGATCCTACGTTTGTATCATGAGTTGGTGGTGAATCCAATGAAGCTCCGAGCAAGATTACTCAAGCAAGGCATCAAAGGACCGCCTCCGAGTCTGCTAATCGGAAACATAAGAGAGATAAAGAAGGCACAATCCAGCATTGTTAAGGTTCCTAGCATGCACCCCCCTGCCACTCACAACTGTGGTGCGCTACTCTTTCCATTCTTTGAGCAATGGAGGAAACAATATGGTATGTATAATAATGTATTGCATACTCTATGCGTGTCGGTGTCTGTAATGAAATTTAGGAGTATTAATTTACCAAAATAGTTATCACTGATAGTGATGGAGTAATTTCATTAAATTTCAGGTCAAGTATTTGTGTTTTCTCTTGGTAACACTCAAATATTGTTCGTGAATCAACCTGATGCTGTGAAAGAGATTACTACATGCACGTGCTTAGCGTTGGGGAAGCCTTCCTATCAACAAAAGGATCGTGGTCCTTTGCTTGGTCAGGGAATTCTAACTTCAAATGGGGCAATATGGGCTCATCAGAGAAGAATTCTTGCTCCGGAATTATACATGGACAAGGTTAAGGTATAAATATATATTAACATATGATTCACTAAATATATCAAAATGATTATGATTACAGATCTACATACAGTACTAGGTGTATATAAACATTAATACAAAGATAAAACCTCTTGTAGGGAATGATGAACCTGATTGTGGAATCTACATTTACGCTAGTAGACTCTTGGAAGACCAGAATAGAGGTCGAGGGTGGACTTGCTGACATCAAAATTGACGAGTATATGCGAAGCTTCTCTGGAGATGTCATCTCAAGAGCCTGTTTTGGAAGTAATTATTGTAAAGGAGAAGAAATCTTCTTGAAGCTAAGAGCTCTACAGGAGGCCATGTCCAAGAAAGGTTTATCCACTGGCGTGCCTGGAATGAGGTGAGCATTCTTTCGCAATTTCAAAGTCCTATGGAAGCAATTTGTATTAAAATTTTTGGGTTATTACAGATATCTTCCCATCAAAAGCAACAGAGAAGCTTGGGGACTTGAAATGGAGGTACGTGATTTGATATTGCATGTGGTAAAAGAGAGAAACGGGGCAGCAACATACGAGAAGGACTTACTGCAAATGGTGGTTGAGGGAGCTAAAAGCAGTGACCTGAGTCAAGAAGCCACCGAGAGGTTTGTAGTTGATAACTGCAAGAACATATACTTGGCTGGATATGAGACTACTGCCGTTTCTGCCACCTGGTGCCTCATGCTTCTAGCTGCCAATCAAGAATGGCAGCATAATGTGCGGACAGAGGTGGTTGAAATTTGTGGCGGTGGTACTCCGGATGCTGGCATGCTTCGTAAGATGAAACTGGTATACATATATATGTCCAAATAATTAATTATTAGATTGAGAGTTATTGTGGATATTTATATAAATAACTATTAATCTTGAAATCCTTGTTTTGCATGTGTGATGCAGCTTACTAAGGTAATTCAGGAAACATTGAGACTTTATCCGCCAGTAGCTGTGGTGTCGAGGGAGGCCTTGGAAGATATGAAATTCGGAGAGATTTTTGTTCCCAAGGGTGTAAATATTTGGATGATGGTGTTGGCATTGCACACTGACCCTGAAATTTGGGGTGAAGATGCCTATAAATTCAACCCGAATAGATTTTCAAAAGGGATAAAAGGTGCATGTAAGCTGCCACAAGTGTACATGCCATTTGGGGTCGGCCCCCGGGTGTGCCTTGGACAGAACTTGGCCATGGTTGAACTGAAACTACTAATGTCTCTCCTTTTGTCTAACTTCTCCTTCTCCCTTTCTCCTAACTACACACATTCGCCTGTTCTAAGGTTGGTAATAGAACCAGAAAACGGCGTCCATCTCTTGGTAAAGAAGCTGTGATTCGGGAGCTTTTAGACAATTAAATGAACTCAGCCAAGCATTTCCATTTCATTTGAAACAAAATAAGAGAGTTAGGCGGAACCCAATGTATGATGTAAACAATCTATATTATTGTTCTCATTTTCTTCTTGAGTAATCGTTAGTTGGTCTATATGCCTATGGCAAAAGAGATGAATTATATAAATCTTTAGTTGGTCTACATTCCTATGGTCATCTTATTCAACTGCTAATAATCAATAAACATATGCATCGTACCATCATCCTTCTTCACAAATAAAACCAGAGCACCTCACCGAGATACACTAAGTCCAATAAACCCTCTAGCTAACAACTCTTGCAACTGAATCTTTAACTCTTTAAGCTCATTTGGTGCAATGTGATAAGACGCCACAAACACCGATGCAATACCAAGATAAAATTCAATTCCAAATTCCACTTCTTGATCCGGCAGTACCAAGATAGCCCATGTCCCAGGTCGTGTTCACTTAAAATAATTTTAAAAACTAGTCATTTTCTCAACCATTCCTTTGGACCCAAGCCAAACCATTTCCAACCATTTTTACTTATTCAAAACACATTTAAACATGTCAAAATATACCATTTCAAATACAACCTATGTGCCTAACCAATGTGTCACATATGACACCACAATTCAATGGGAAACATAAACCATTCATGTAATTCATTCAAACATAGCAATTACCATAACATATACTTACCTAAAAACATAATAAGCTAACCAAAACTTGACCGACTTTCTAACATTTAATACATCTAAGTTTCATACAATCTCGTTCACAACCAAAATATTAAAACATGATTTTTAGCTTGCACATAAACATTCTATATACATGCCACAAGTAACCCAACTATAAAACTTCAAAAATCAACCGAATCAAATGATGATAGGTGTGAGCTCCTTGTTGATCCGATCGACACGTCTCGAATGTCCACAATCTACAAAAAAAATTAGAATACAGATAAGTATATCAAATACTTAGTAAGCTCATACAATTTAAATATCACTTACCTCTAATCCTATAATATACAAAACTCAAATTGACATACGATTTAACCTATCAAAATTCAACCCACATCATTAAAATAGGCAACATGCTTGAGCTCAATCATATGAACATCTATAATTATTTTCAATACCAAGTAAATTAACTATAATCCATAATCAAATCACATAAATTCTTTAATCAATTTCACAGATAAGTTTCCAAGACTTTAAAGGCAACCTTCCCGATGAAATTTCGTAAAATACCTCAATATACAAATGAAAACAGTAGTGCCTGGTTACCTAATAGAGTCAACCTACATAATAATTTGCCCGGCCAATCCTTAATATTCTATATTCTCTAGTTCGTAACATATGTAGGAGAACCTAAATCAGTATTCTCCCGTCCGCAATATATACAGGAGCAGGGAACCTGGGCAAAAATCACAAGTTTGTATACGAGCATTTACTAATTTTGTCGGACATACTGAGATACATTATAAATCCAGTCCAACAACAATAAATATCAATAATCTTAGTGTAAAAAATAAAAACAAAGGAGTAGCTTCATAATATATGAACTTACTTCTCAAACCGGTAACGATTCAACTATCAGGGACTAATCGACAAAAATTCCTTTTCCTCGTACGTCCGTTGAGATTCTTGATCTAAAATATAATTTAGTTTAATTAACCACTCCAAACAACATAAAACAACATTTAAATCACATGTCCAATTCAGGTTTATTTATACTAAAGTCTCTCAACTTTTACATTTATCACAATTTAGTCCCTAAAACCAATACTATTATCGTTCTACATTTGAGTTTCAATTTCAAAATCAACCTCAATTTAGTCCTCCAGCTGTCCATTAATACACAAAAAATTAGAATTTTCCTACACATTTTGAACTTATTGTATTTTAGTCCCTATGTTCAAAACTAACAACTTTTATTTTACAAACAAGTCTATTAACATATCTAAGATTCAAAATTAACCAAATAACCAAAAAAGCTTCAAGAAAAGATCAATGACAACTTTAACAAACTTAAACAGTTTTGCAAAATAGTCCATGTGTTAGTTAAATCAAGCTCCTGGAATTCCCAAAATATAAAAATTACAAGAAACGAGCTTGAACTCACTTACCAATTGAAGAAACAAAGTTGAAATTAAAACCCTAAGCTTCCCTCTAACATATGGCCATGGAAGAAAAGAAAGATGATGATAATTTATTTTATGGCCATGGAAGAAAAGAAAGATGATGTCAATTTGTTTTTCTTAAAATAATTATACCATTAACTAAGTTTAATCATCCTTAATGATGATAATTTGTTTTATGGCCTTAATGATGATAATTTGTTTTATGGCCATGGAAGAAAAGAAAGATGATGACTGTCGAAACCATTTTTTTTGTTTGGAAAACGGACCGACTTTAAAATATGAAAATGGAGTCGCCACCAATCTCTTTTGAAGTGTGATTGGGTCACTTTATAAAACATTTGGTCAACGGATTTTAAGAAAACGGGTCCGGGAGTCGATTACGCACGAGGAAGGATTAGCACCCTCGCAACGCCCAAAATTGGTACCTTATTGATTATTTGATGTCCTAATATAAAAAATTGGAAGAGATTTTAAAATATGAATCCTTGAGAAAATGTTTGGATAATTGGAATTGGATATCGAAATTCTCTAGTTCTGAAAAGATGAAATACCACATCCAGCACGTTAGGACACGATATTTCAAACCCCCGACACCAAGATCATTTCATGATTTCCAAAACCCATGCATTACAATTTAAAAAGGGTATTTCGCTGTTCAGCCAAACAAAAAAACCAAAACCCAGCACGTTAGGGCACGATTCCTCGAATATCCAAACATGAAATATTGCCTTATTTTGAAATTAAGAAAACACGGTCAAAATCTCAAAAGGATATTTAGTCATTTGGATGAACGGAAAATCAAAACCCAGCACGTTAGGGCACGATCTCTCAAACTTCCAAACACGAAACATTGCCTTGTTAAAAAAAATCCTTTTTATGAACTTGGGTAAGAAGTAAAAACGATGTAACCTTTTAAAATAACAAAGATCGATTTAGACGTAAAAATGGTCATATTTGGCGAATGGTGTCAAAAATTGTATATACAATAATAAAACCATAGAATAATCATAATAGTAACAAAGAAATGCAATAATAATGATAGAATATATTAATAAACCATTAATAGTAAAAAAAATATAAAATAATGAAAATAGTAGTAGTAATGTTGATAATAAAAATAAATAATAATAATAATAATAATAATAAGAATAATAACATAAGAATAATAATATGTATAATAAAATAGTGATAGTAATAAAATAGTAGTAAAAAATATTAGTAATAGAATAGTATAATATAAATGTAATAAATATAAGAAATAATAATGGTAGGTGTAATAATAATATATACAGAGTTAATTTCAAATAAAGTAGATAATAAAAATAATAAAAAAATATTGATAGAAATATTACAAGAATAATTATAAAAATAATAACGAAACATAATATTAATAATAAATATAATTATAGTAATAATAAAAATAATGTTAATAATATGATAATAAGTATAATAAAAAAAGGGTAACAATAATGTATATCAATAATATTAAATAAAAAAGGTAACAATAATAATAATAACATATAACAGTAAGAATAATAACAATAAAATATAATAGTAAGAACAATATTGAAAAGCACGTACAGATGTAAAATAATAATAAAAAAACAAAATAATAATGACGAGAATACTACAATAAGTGAATAAAATATTAAAACAAAAAAAAACTAAAAGTAATTTAGAGTTGTAAAAGGCTTGGGATTTAATTATAATCAAAACAAAACACGGGGTGCAAATTATAAAATGCAAAGAAATAATAAATCATAAGCTGGGATCAAAATAAACGCAGGAGAAGGACTGATAGGGTAAATATCCCATTTAAAGCATGGATTCCAATCCTCCCAAACAACACCATTTAATTTGCCGTTTAAAAAACCAAAAAAAAGTAAAAGTTGAATGGCATTTTGCCATTTTTTTTTAAAAGAAACCCTAGCCCTTTTATTTTTGTTTCCCTTTGAAAATTCATTTTGTCGAAAAGCCTAAAAAAACAAAGGGAATCCCCTCTTTTCTCTGTTAGGGCACGCCCATCCTCGTAGCAAATCCACCCTGCGCCACCATTAGCGGCGGCAGGAGGAACCACGGTAAGAACCCCTCGCTCCCTCTTCTTTTTTTTTTTTTTTAAAAAAACTTTGTTTGTTTTTGAAAACACGTGAAATCAATCTGTGAAAATGGAAAGGGTTTTTAATACCCTATTCTTCTATTTTTGTATGTAATAGCAGAGCAAAAGGAAAAGCAAAAACGTGACTCAAAAATCAGAAGGCAGAACACCACAATCACCTTGTTTTTTAACTGATTTCCTATTTCGATCTATGCGCAAGTCTTTTTTTCTATTCACAGTGTTTATATTTGTAGAAATCGCGTGTATTGCTTTTGTATTTCTGTAAAAAAAAATCGATCCCTTTACAATATTCTATTTCGGCCTTTTATAGCCTTAAAAAAAATCCCCAGCAAATTGAGTAAAATCGAATCCCGAATCCCTTGTTGTGTTTGTTGCTTCCTGTTTTGTAGGTATGGCGACGTGGGCACGACTTGGTGTTGGAGGCGCGCACGATGCTGGGGGCTGCTTGGGGGCGTTGGCTATTAGGGTTTTTGAAACCCTAATTTTCATTTAGGTTGTATTGGGTTTGGGCTGACATTTGGGCCGATTTTGTAACATGGACTGTTTTTGATTTTTTTTTTTACTTGCTTACAGACTTTATTCAATGTGTTTTGTTTTATTTTTTTGCTTACTTTGGGCCCGGGCAAATTCTGCCCATTACAGCTGCCCCTCTTTGCTCATTGTTGTGTAACGGGAACAAAGCAAAGACTTTAACAAGGCGAATTTTGCTTGGTCTAGCCGAATCTTGGTTTCTTTTAGCTTCATTCCATTTACTGCATCTTCAGGGGTATTGGAACTTTATTTCGATCTGCTCCACTACTTCTTAGGAAGATAAGATCTGTAATTTTTAGCCTGTTACCCTACTGCTTAGGGGATTAAGGCTCACCGTCTTCGATCTGCTCCACTCCTGCTCAGTAGAGATAAGATCTGCTTATCTTTAGCCTGTTCCTCTCCTGCTCAGGGAGATAAGGCTAGTGGCTTAAATCTGCTCCATTGCCGATACATGGAGATAAAATTTACCATTTTCGATCTGCCCCACTCCTGCTCAGTGGGGATAAGATTTGCACTCTTCAGTCTGCTCCATTGCCGATACATGGAGATAAGACTTGCAATATTTTATCTGCTCCACTCCTGCTCAGTGGAGCTAAGATCTACTATCATTTGCCTGTTACCCTACTGCTTAGAGGTTAAGACTTACTATTTTCGATCTGCTCTACTCCTGCTCAGTAGAGATAAGATCTGTAATTTTTAGCCTATTACCCTATTGCTTAGGGGATTAAGGCTCATCGTATTTGATATGCTCCACTACTGCTCAGTGGAGATAAGATCTGATATCTTCAGTCTGCTCCATTGCCGATACATGGAGATAAGACTTGCTATCTTCGATCTGCTCCACTCCTGCTCAGTGAAGATAAGATCTACAATTTCCAGCCTGTTACCCTACTGCTTAGGAGATTGTGCTGGTGGTTTGAATCTGCTCCATTGCCGATACATGGAGATAAGATTCGCAATCTTCGATCTGCTCCACTCCTGTTTTGTGGAGATAAGATCTACATTTTTCAGTCTGCTCCATTGCCGATACATGGAGATAAGACTTACTGTCTTCGATCTGCTCTACTCCTGCTCAGTGGAGATAAGATCTGTAATTCTATAGTCCCAATCAATTTTGCTACATTGTCCTCTGGGGAACCTACCTGTAGAATGGATTTCATGGGGTCTATGCATATGCCAAATGATTAGGATGTCATGAAAAATGCTCCTAACCATATGAATGTTATATGAATGAATGCCAAAATGTCATGAGAATGATTCATTTTTTAACATTTGGGCTGTAATTGCTCGTCGCTTGTTAAGGTCATATTCCTGACGTATGTCCTCTTGTTCAGTCGGTACTTCCAACAAAGAATCTGAAGATGTCATTACTGCTTAAATTCTTATCTCAAGCGTTCCGAACCCTTTAAGCCTGGTGAGTTCTAAATAATTTTCCTGTTTTGGATTCTTGTATTATTTAGAGACTTTCAGAGTAATATGCAAAACTTATTTTGTGAAAGTATTATTAGTTCATTAATCATTATTTCAATATGAAATGCTTGAAAAATTATAGCAATGAATAAAACTGAAATTTATTCTGGACAAAACCCATGAAGAATGAATTTAACAAAGGCAGCAAACTTTGCTAAGATACAAAAATGAGTAAAGGTGGAATTGATGCCCCAGATATCACAGTCTAGGCTTTTCTGTACGAACTTCTTGAAGACCACTCTGAGCTCAGTATATATCTAGGAGACCTGCAGTACTTTGTCAATGCCCCAAAGATGTAGTATATCTCTTCATTGTTAACTCAAGTACAGGATGGCTAGCGCATGCCCCATTTGAATCGCCCTGTACGGGTTTTCAATTTAACTCTCCTTTGGTCTCAAAGTGCCCTTTGCGGGTTTTCACCTTGGCCTCTCCATTTTTCTTTTTTTTTTCTTTTTTTTTGAACTCAAGACGCCCATTACGGGTTTTCGCCTTGGGCCATTTTCCTTCCTAAGCAAAGTACTTCTTGACGGAGTCCGCATTAACTAGGTTTGGCTGACTTTTACTGTCCATCTCGGCTAGTATCAATGCCCCCCAGAAAAGGCCTTTTTTACAACATAAGCTCCTTCCCAATTAGGCATCCACTTCCCTCTGAAGTCTTTTTGCATAGGGAGGATCTTTTTCAATACCAAGTCCCTCTCATGGAATATTCTAGGGTGGACCTTTTTGTTGTAAGCCCGCATCATTCGCTTCTGGTACATTTGACTATGGCAGATGGCTCTTAGCCTTTTATCCTCGATCAGATTCAGTTGATCATACCGAGATTGAAGCCATTCCGCTTTATCCAGCTTTAGCTCTGAAAAAACTGGGAGAAAAGGAATTTCAACTTCAATGGGCAAAACCGCCTCCATCCCATAAACCAATGAGAAAGGTGTTGCCCCGGTGGAGGTTCTAATAGATGTTCGATAGGCATAGAGGGCAAGTGGTAACTTTTCATGCCAATCCTTGTAGGTCTCAGTCATTTTCCCCACAATTCTCTTGATATTTTTATTAGCTGCTTCAACGGCGCCATTCATTTTCCGGCGATATGGCGACGAGTTGTGGTGTTTAATGTTGAACTGACTGTAGACTTCCGCTATCACGTTGTTGTTCAAGTTCAACGCGTTGTCAGAATACAATCCTTTCCGGCATACTATAGCGACATATGATCTCTCTCTTTAAAAATTTACTAACTGCTGTCTTCGTGACATTGGCATATGAAGCTGCCTCTACCCATTTGGTGAAGTAATCGATGACCACGAAAATGAATCGATGTCTATTAGAAGCCTCCGGCGAGATCGGCCCAATGATGTCCATGCCCCACATTGAGAAAGGCCATAGAGAAGTCATAACATGAAGAGGTGAAGGAGGCACATGGATTTTGTCTCCATAAATCTGGCACTTGTGGCACTTCTTGGCGTAACGGATGCAATATCCTTCCATCATAGACCAGTAATATTTGAATCTCATGATTTGTCTGGCCATTGTAAACCCATTGGCATGCGTCCCACAGACACCCTCATGGACTTCTTTCAGGATTTTCCTAGCCTCAACGGCATCGACACATCTTAATAACACCTGATCTTTCCTCTTTTTGAACAGGATCTCTCCGTCTAAAACATAGTCATTGGCCAGTCTTCTCAATGTTCTCCTATCATTTTCTGTTGCTTGATCAGGGTATTCTCGGTTCTTCACGTATCGTAGAATATCATGATACCAATAATGCTCATCTCTCTCCTCTTCTTCGTCGATATTGCAGCAGTGAGCCGGAGCCTCACAAATATTCATTTGGATGGGCTTCATACTTCCTGCTCATTTACTCTGATCATAGAAGCTAATATGGCCAATGCATCAGCTATCTGGTTTTCATCACGCGGGAGGTAAAAGAATGTGACAACATCAAACTCCTCGATTAATTCCAAGACCAATTTGCGATAACTGATCAATTTGAGATCTCTCATTTCCCATTCTCCTTTGAGCTGATAAATCACCAGTGCAGAATCTCCGTAAACCTCTAACACCTTGACTTTGCGGTCTATGGCTGCTCGAATTCCCATGACACATGCTTTGTATTCTACCATATTGTTCGTGCAGTCAAAATCCAACTTGCAAGTGAATGGATAATGATCTCCATCTGAGGATATCAGGACTACCCTAACTCCATTACCAATGTCATTTGACGCTCCGTCGAAGTTCATTTTCCAAGGACAATCTTCTAGGGTATCTTCCTCAGTCGCCACTACAAACATCAAGTCCTCATTGGGAAAATTAAAGCTCAAGGGCTCGTAGTAGTCTAGCGTTCTGCTGGCAAGAAAATCAGCTATTGCACTCCCCTTCACAGCTTTCTGGTTCACATAGACTATGTCAAATTCGGAGAGCAAAATTTGCCATCAGGCCATTCTTCCATTCAATGCGATTGACTCTATTATATACTTAAGAGGGTCTAGCTTTGAGATTAACCAAGTCGTATGGTACAACATGTACTGCCTCAACTCCGAGTTGTCCAAACCAAGGCACAACATAGCTTCTCAATTGGCAAGTATCTCATTTCACACTCAGTAAATTTCTTGCTGAGGTAGTATATTGCCTTTTCTTTGTTCCCTATTTCATCGTGTTGGCCGAGCACACATCCTATTGAATTATCAAATACCGTCAAGTACAGAATCAATGGTCTATCAGGACTGGGTGGCATTAGCAGTGGAGTACTAGACAAGTACTGTTTAATTTTATCAAAAGCCTTCTGGCATTCGTCGTCCCACATGACTGGATTGTGCTTCTTAAGGAGACGAAATATGGGGTCACACTTCTCAGTCAATTGCAAAATAAACCGGGCAATATAATTCAGTCTTGCTAGAAAACCTCGAACCTCCTTTTCAGTGAGCGGCGAAGGCAATTCTTGTACAGCCTTAACTTTATCTGGGTCAACCTCAATTCCCTTTTCACTGACTACGAAGCCAAGCAGTTTTCCTGACCTAGTCCCAAAAGTACAGTTGGTTGGATTGAGCTTCAGTTGAAATTTCCTCAACCTTACGAACAGTTTCCTCAAAACCTGTATATGCTCCTTCTCCGTTCGAGATTTTGCGATCATGTTGTCAACGTAGACCTCAATCTCTTTGTGCATCATGTCGTGAAACAAGGTTACCATAGCCCTTTGGTATGTTACTCCCACATTCTTTAACCCGAATGGCATCATCTTGTAACAAAAAGTCCCCCACAAGGTTATAAAGATGGTCTTTTCCATGTCTTCAGAATGCATCTTTATTTAAAATTATCTCGAGAAACCATCCATGAAGGAGAACAATGAATACCCTGTCGTGTTATTCACCAAAGTATCGATGTGTGACAGCGGAAAGTTGTCCTTTCGGCTAGCCTTATTTAAGTCTCTGTAATCGACACACATCCGTACCTTCCCATCTTTCTTGGGTACGGGGACGACGTTGGCTATCCATTCTGAGTAATTCACCACTTGTAAGAATCCAGCATCAAATTGCTTCCTAACCACTTCTCTTATTTTGACTGTAACATCGGGTCTCATCCTTCGAAGCTTCTATTGAACCGGCTTGCATTCTTGTTTTATGGGGATACGGTGTACCGCAATATCAGCACTCAACCCCGACATGTCTTAATATGACCATGCGAAGACATCTTTGAACTCTAGCAGAAGTTTAACGAGATCATGCCTTGTTTACTCATTTATGCAAGTGTCAATTTTCACCTTTTTTCCCTCTTCCAGAGTCACATTCTCGATCTTCTCTTTGTGAAGTAGAATTGGCTTCTCTTCCCGCTCTACCATCCTTAACAGATCTGGGGATAAACCACAATCTCCGTCATCTGTGTAATTCTGGGATCCCTCTAAACACATGTCTCATTCACAAGGGAATTTTGGGTCCATAACAGAGTTGCTCATGACATCAATATCTGGGGACTTAGGGTAAGTACGAAAGAATACTCAATGAATTTAAGAATAACTTATTTATGTTAGGATTATGAATGGAATGAGAAAAAGGAGTAAAAGAATAATTGCCCAGCATGAAACAAAAATGCATTTTTTATTGAAAATAAAGATGCTTGAACGTTAGCCTATTTCACAAAAAATTCTTATTATTTCTAGGCTTAAAAACAACAAGTGTGTTTTGAACATTACTCTGTGTTAGTTCTAAAAACTACAGGAATTTCTTCCGCAGTCCAGTTGTTCAGAACACTTCCAGGCTCATAGGGGCAAATACCCGCTAAGTTTCCTTCCTTCGGACCCTCTTCAAACATGGCGTCGATGCTCAAAGTTCTCATCATATCCTTGGCCATTTCTTCATTCATATTCTCTGGCCCTGGATGGATAATCCCTCCTGACACAAATGTATTAGATATATGGGGAAAAGTCATTGATCCCCTTTTGACCTTAGCACCATTCAGTCGTGCCCTTCGTCTCTCACGCTTCCGCTCGAGTTACTCCATCCTCTGTTTGGCATCTAACCTATGCCCCAAACCGAAACGATCGTGCTTGTCAACCAAACTCGGCACTTCGACCCGTTCGTGGAGGTATTTTTCGAGTCCCCTCCCAGGCAATGCTCCTTTTCCTACCGTCAGCTGAAGGCTCATCCTTGTTGCTTCGGAGATTTTGGGTACCGAAATCTTGCTTCTTTCGAAGATGAAAGTTGCATTTACAAACTCTAACAATCGAAAGGAACACTCTATCACCTCGATATTATTCTCTATGTATGGCGCATCATTAGTAATGGATGCGATGATGTCCTTCTCTACATTTATGGTTATCACCCGACCCTCTGTCACTAACTTTTTCTTTTGGTGCAATGATAATGGTATAGCTCCCGCTGAGTGGATCCAGGGCCTCTCTAATAAACAATTATATGAGGGCTTAATGTCTATCATGAGGAAGTCTACCTCGTATGTGTTTGGCCCGATCATAAAGGGTATCTCAATCCTCCCAATCACTTTTCTTTCAGTGCCATCGAAGGCTCTCACTACATTTTGGCATGTTTTCATATGAGAGCTGTCTCCAGGCAACCTGTTCAGCGTAGATAGGGGCAAGACATTCAGTGTCGATCTGTTGTCAATTAATACCTCCGACAACATATACTCTTTGCATCGGGTAGTGATGTGTAGGGCCTTGGTGGATCCCATACCTCCTGTTGGAATTTCATTGTCACTGAAAGAGATGAAATTGTCTACGCTTATGTTACTAACGAGGTGGTCTAGCTTGTTCACTAAAATATCACTGGTGACATAGGTCTCATTCATTACCTTTATCAACTCATTTTGATGCATCTCCGAGTTTAAAAGTAAGGCCAGTACTGATATACGTACCGACTGTTTGTGTAATTGTTCCACCACACTATACTCACTGTGCTTCAGGAACTTCAGAAACTCCTTGGCTTCATTCTTTGTTACTAGTTCATTAACCAGTGGCTTTGTCTTCTCGTCTCCCCCTCTAATCACGGAGGATTTCCTTTCAATATGTTCAGCTTCTGAGTTTGACATGTCGACTGAACTCTCCTTCCCTGGAACTGTCACGGTGCAATTGTATTCCCAAGGTACCCTCTTGTTATCTTTATAAGGAAAGGTCACGGGTTTTTGAATTACAACTCTCGGTGCCGTTTTTGCTCCGGCTTCGTTAATCCTCGGTCGTGTGATAATCACTACTGGGTGATTGACCCTAGGGACCTTCTCTGTAGACCCTATTTCTGTGGCGCATACGTCATTTCCTTCTGTAGAGTCAAAGAACTCCAGCTCTTTATTATCCATTAACCCTTGTACTAGGGCTTTGAATTCGTTGCACTGCTAAATCTCATGGTCTTCCTTGTTATGGAACTCATAATAGTTCCCTGCATCTCGGGATTTGCTCCCCAACTCTTGCAGAACCAGCCCTCTTTTTCGCATTTCTTTCCAAACCTCCCTCAATAGGGTTCTTACTTCCGCAATATTCGGTTTGATTCTCCTCTCTATGCACTCGATTATCGTATTTACCCCTTTCTCGGTATGACTGGGCAACAGATTACCCACACCTGGTGCATCGTCGAATTTCACAACACTCGCCTTAATAAGCCTTTCGACTAGCCTTTTGAATGAGTGACCTACTATTCCCGCATGGTATTCACACTGAGCATTTGTGTCATACCACTTAGGATATGGGGGTTGCAACGGTTTTAAGTAAAAAAGGGCTACAACGTACGCATCGAACAGAGTTTTATACAACTCCCTATACGTCACGGGTATGGGAGTGAACTGGAATTTCTCGACATTCTGCCTCATGTTGGGCTCTTGTCTTAGTGAGGCCTGCTGGCCCATAGCTCCCGCTCTCGGTTGATTGACAGTAACGGGTTTTGGATAACCTAAGCTTACATTACCTACTTTATTTTCCCTTTTCTTCGGATTTGATCTTTTTGTGCCTTCTCCCGCTTATGTTTTCCCACACCTTATCGCGTTCTCTATCATTTCACCAGACATTACAATGTCTGCGAAACTCTTAGTGGCATTCCCCAACATATGGTTGATAAAAGGTGCTTTTAGGGTATTGACAAAGAGCATGGTTGTCTCTTTTTCTAGCAGCGGCGGTTGGACTTGTATAGCGACCTCCCTCCACTTCTGGGCATATTTCTTGAAACTTTCGCCCGACTTCTTCTCTACGTTTTGTAGTGTAATCCTGTCAGGCGCTATATCAGTCACATGGCCATAATGTTTCATGAAGGCTTGTGCTAAATCCTTCCATGACTTGATTTGAGCACAACGCAGCTGATTGTACCATTTTACTACAGCCCCAGTCAAGCTATATTGGAAATAGTGGATCAACAACTGGTCGTTATTGACATATCCCGTCATTCTCTAAAAGAACATTGTAATGTGGGCCTCAGGGCAGCTGGTCCGGTTATATTTTTCGAATTCAGACATCTTGAACTTTGGTGGGAGTACCAGATCAGGAACCAAACTCAACTTCTTGGCATCTACGTCACATTGGTAATCAGCGCTTTCCAATGCTCTGAACTTCTCCTTTAACCATTTGCATCGATCTTTGAACTTTTTTGGGAGCTCTGTCTTTGCTTTTTCTCCTTCTGTTGCCTCATCGAAGTGAGGGACCATGGTTTTTGCCAAATTATCTCCGGGGTTGGAGCTTCAGCCTATCGAGAAGTTTCCCGATGCTGAGGTGCCGTATTGGTATTGGGGTTTGATGTTGACAGACATTCTTGGTGGTTGTACTTGAGAATTTTCCAGGGCCAAGCCTAGAGAATGAGCAGAATCCTCATTATCATCTTTAGTATCGATCATCGGGCCCTTTCCTTCACCATGACCTCCGGTGAACAATTGTCAATTGGCTCATCATGCTTTTCTGGGATTCCAACATTTAATCTCTCATATCTTGTTGGATCTTGGCCAACTGCTCTTGCATCTAAGTTTGCAATTGGTCTTGCATGTCCTTCTGCATCTGCTCTAACCTCTCTAACATTTGATCCATGGTTTTCGTTTTTCTTCAGGTGTAATAGCTATGTTCCAGGGTTACTATAATATGATCTTTAGTTAATAGGATTCTTTTATGATATTTAATGCATATGATGCGATGTAATACAGATGCGTGATATGAATGCAAAAAATAAGAGGAGTCGATCGGTTTAATTTCTTTTAGAACACTTATTTAAAAAAACAAAATCCTTTACATAAAACAGAGTCACATATACGACCTAGCCCTTATGATACGGACGCGCCTATGGCGGAGATTAAACGAGACACCCTTGAACTACCCAATGGACCAATTACGCGTATCCGGGCTAAATAATTTAAGGAGGCCACTTCAGTTTTAGTGGCACAAATTTGGAACGAAGAAAGGAAGTACTCCAAGAACACGCCGAATATTTACAATTTATTTAAGACCAAATATATTAGCTAGTTTGGATGCTAATTTATTATTTTATTACATGTTATTTTCATATTAATTAAGTTGTTTAATTAGTATAATATTTAATATAGCTAGTGTTTAAATTAAAGTATTTTAATTTTTATTTAAATTAATGTTTGGTTGTGTTTTAGAGGAAATAATAAAAGACATGAGTGGTGCAACAAGCTAAAATTTTTTAAATGTCATGAGTTTAAGAGAATGTGATGACAATTGTTGGAATTAAGCTACTTGGGTGGATTATTAGGTGATGGATGGCTAAAAGGAGAGCTAATGGGGGAATAATTGAATTAGGTGTAAATAAACAAATGAAGATAAATGAAGTGGAAGCATGAATGGAAATAAAACATTAGCAACTTGAAGAATATGGTGGACGGCAAGATCAATTGGATTGAAGAAATTAATGTGCCATATTGGAATTAGATATTTATGTTAAGATTTAGTTTTATTTATTATTATTATTTTTTAGTCACTACAAGCTACCTATAAATAGCTTGTCAAACTTCAATTGTACAAAACACTTGGATTTTTATATCTGAATGAATATATTTCATTTTGGTGAGTTTAATTCACTCTCCTAATTCTTCAAGGTTAGAATTGATTTATCTAGTTTCTAGTGACGTCAATTTTAACTTTGTTACAAACTTATCATCCTTTCGGGTGTGGCGTTCAATTTTATACCGTTGGTTCCTATCTTGCTAGATAGCGGGTCTCAGTTTATTCAACTTCCTTTCATTCATTTGAAACTTATAAGATTCAGGTCTTTAATTTTTTATTAAAGGTTCCTTCTTGTTTCAAATTCCTATTGTAATAACCAATTTTTGCCCAGACCCAATACAGACCAAAGGCCCAATCAATAAGACGACCCAATTCAGCCCGAGCTCGAATCAGAAACAAAGTAAGCAAAAAATAAGACAAAAATCCAATAAATGTAACAGTCCTTTTAAATATCCATTTACAAAAGACTCAAATCCCAATTAACCCAAATACAACCAAGCCTAAATTTAGTACAATTACAAGAGCCCAATAATAAACAGTCCAAAGTTAATAACCCTAAGCGCCGCCAACCCATCCATCTCGCATCGCACGAGTCGACGACTTTCATCATGCTGCCACGCGTGCCGCCCCGAAACACGCCTCCATGCCTCGGTCGACGCCCATCTTGCGCCTTGGTCGAACCCCGTCGTGGTTGCCCCAGCACCACTACGCACGCTAACCAAAGGGCTCCCGCATGCCCTCGCCTTCGCCCACACCTACAAAAAAATCGACAAGCAGAAAGACAGAGAACCAAAAAGCAAAGCATGGACGAAATAATAGATTAGTAAAAGAGAGTTGTATCTATCGGCTTTAAAGCCATTCGAAAAATAGTGTATGGGGGTTCGCTTTCAAAAAAAAAGGGAGAAAAACACACATTATCAAATCGAATACCAGATCAAAAATTAAAAGGCCAAGAGAATACAAAGGTCGATTATTTACTGTTATTCTGTTTGTTTATTATCTTGTTTTACGAATTAAAACATTAACATTAAAAGCGAAGGAAAAGGGAGGGGACCGTCACCTGGACCCCCACGAGTACGGTGTCAGAGGGCTTCGTCGTCGCTGCTTTCGATTTCAAAAAGGGAACCGAAAGTCTCCTCTTTCGTTGAGGATGAAGCGTCGAGGGCTGGCCTTCGAAGTGGGGGACTTCAAACAGGGCTAAAGGCCCATCTCTGCACATCGTCGGCCACCGTGCATGGTGGTGGTGCGACGGGCGGCCGGAGGGAGCCCTAAAGTCGGGAATAGATGAGAGGGAGAGAGGGTTTGGTGGCTGCCGTTTCTCTAAAGAAATTTAGGGTTAAAAAAATATGTTTTTTAAGAAAATTTGGGCATTATATACCTTTAAGAAAACGGCACCGTTTGGGTGCTCAATCTGATGACCCGACCCGATCCGTCTCCAAATCACAGGGTCCGCTCCTTTCCACCTTAAAAGGGTTATTTCGTGTTTAGTCTCTCCGTTCCCTGATCATTTTGCAATTTAGCCCTGTTAAACGTCACGTTTTGCGATACGGGCTTATTTGCTCGTTCAGTCCCCAATCGTTTGCGCGTATTCCACTTAAGTTTGTTAATTCCCTTTTATATTAGGCTTTTGCCCAAGATTCCAGCTTACGTTTTAATTTAATCCTGTTAAGTATTATTTTGTTTCCCTTAAATATTTTACTATTCTGCTATTATTTAAATATTTATTATTATTATCATTATTATTTATGTTATTTTTTCTTAATATTATTTCTTTTACATATTATTGTATTATATTTTTATTTTTCTATTTTATATATTGTCATGTATATTACGTATTATTTCTAAAATTTTGTGTATTGTTTGAGCTATTTTATTTATATTGTTTATATGATGTAAATAATTTTATGGTTAGTATATTACACGTGCATATGTGTGTATATATATATATCTTATTCATTACTTTATTGTGCTTAATATTATTTTCATCACAAATCATTTTCATATATTAGTCATTATGTTATATATATAAAAAAAAGTATATAGTATTATATTATATCATATTTCTATAGAATATATATTTATATTGAAGAACATGTTTTATCTATATTGTTCATATTGTCATATGTTTTATTTAAGATCATTATATGCTATTTTATTTTATGCATGGTCTATATTGTTCATATCATATGTATGTCTTGTTATCTATTATTTAAACTTGCATGAAATATGTCCATGTTTGTTTTTATTGTTTATTGTATTGGTCTATACTTCATCTTATATTTGTAATTGTTTTTGTGTAGGAATTATTATTTGTGGTATTTCTTATTATTATTTCTTTATTACCTATTCGAAATGTTAGTATATCATAATTATTTCTAACACTTAGGTTCGATAATGACTGATGCAATATCGTCACATAGATTATGGTTTAAAATAAAAATTACATTTTTACAAAATTATACTTCATTCAAAAGTTTGTCAAAAAAAACAAGGCAATATTTGTGTGTTTAGGAACACGAAATATTACATCCTAACATGCTGGGTGTTGATTTTTCGTTCAACTAAATAACCAAATATCCTTCTTATACGCTTTGAAGATCAAAGATGATCTCGATGTCAGAGTATGAATGTGTTATACCCTAAAGTGTTGGGTATGATACTTTCATTCCTTCGAACGAGATAATCTCGAGATTCAATCCCAATTTAACGAATCTTTTATTTTTACCCTAGATATTTTCAAGTTTTCCACATTAGGACATTGATCAATCAATTTGGTACCAATTTTGGGCGTTGCAAGGGTGCTAACCCTTCCTTGCACGTAACCGACTCCCGAACCCAGTTTCTCAAATTTCGTAGACCAAAACTATTTTAATAAATCAAAATGCTTTATTAAAATAACCCATCTCAAGGTGACCCGATCGCACCTCGAATAAAAGATCGGTGGCGACTCCCTATTTTTTAAGTCGATTCCCGTTTTGTCAAAAATGGTTACGACACCTATCATTATCATCCACTTGATTATTTTTATTTTCAAACCGTTACCATTAAAATTATTCTTTTGTTCAATTTAATTGAAAAAAACTACCTAATTTACGATCGGGCAACATCTACGACTCGTTTCAAACCTGAGGCGAACTGTATCATCTGGTATCAGAGCCAATTAAATTAGGCACTTTTTACAATCTCGAGCTTTTCCGAGTAAGTTCAAAAAAAAAGATACGAAAATTTTTTAAAAAAAAATTTTGAGTTTAAAAAAAAAAGAGAGAATTCAAAAAAAAAGTGTGTAAAAAAAATTGCAAGTTTTGATTCATTACTTCGTTCCCAATCTTCAAACCACCCTTCTTCACCCCAACGCCACTATACTGAAATTTTTTTTTTTGCCTACCTTTACTTTTTATCCTTTAACTCCTTGAAACCGACCTACAAGTTGCTAGTAAAAATCGAATACAACCTTCTAGAATTTAGAGAAGTGAATTCGAGTGAAAAAAAAAAAGGCCAGAAATTGAGTGAGAAACACGAGCATGAGTGTTCAATATTTATTTTCTTTGTGAGTGAACAAGTGAGAATTGTGGTGAGGTTTCTTTAAATTTTGTTCAATATGTCTAGAAATTCCGAACGTCAAGTAATGGGCGACGAGGAGTCTGATGTCGCTGGTGGCGAAAGAGGATTGCAACCACAAAGAAATGTTCCCGGAGGTAGAGATCGTGATTTACAAATGCAAGTTGCATTACGAGAAGTCACACGCTTGCTCCATTCTATCACCAAACGTTTAGACCAAAGAGATGAACGGAGACAACGAGCAAACACCCCTCCAATTCAGAGAAGGGAACAAGAACGACCTTGGCTGTATGACAACGACATATACGAACAAAGTGAAGGTGACAGTAATCAAGTTTCGGAACAAAATGAACGAAGAAGAGGCCCATGAACACGTGAGCGAAGAGATCGGAGGCGGGAAGACGATGATCTCAAGAACATCAAGTTGACCATTCCTCCTTTTCAAGGCAAGTCAGATCCTGAAGCCTATTTGGAATGGGAAAAAAAGATCAAACTTGTGTTCGATTGTCATAACTACTCTGAAAATAAAAAGGTCAAATTAGCCGCCATAGAGTTTTCCGACTATGCCATGATCTGGTGGAATCAGTTGACTACGAGTCGTCGGCGCAATGACGAATGTCCAATCACTACTTGGACCGAGATGAAAGCGGCCATGAGGCGAAGATTCATTCCCTCTTACTACCATCGCGAGTTACATCAAAAACTCCAACATCTTACACAAGGGACGAAAAGCGTCGAAGACTATTACAAAGAAATAGAGGTCGCGATGATCTGAGCCGATATCCAAGAAGAATGAGAAGCTACCATGGCTCGATTCCTAGCCGGACTCAACTGGGAGATAGCAAATGTTGTGGAACTATAACATTATGTCGAAATGGAAGATATGGTCCACATGGCCATTAAAGTCGAAAGTAATTGAAGCAAAAGGGAGCATCCCGGAGTTATTCCAATGCTAAACCCTCGAAGTGGAGCCAAAGTACCAGCAAGGGGTTCCCCGTAAATAAGCCGAAAGACTCCACTTTCACCCCTAAGACGAATAAGCTTTTGGCCGAAACAAGTAAAGGCAAGGCTCCAGAAAGTTCTAATGCTTCAAGTTGGGGGATATCAAATGCTTCAAGTGCCTTGGCCGAGGACATATTGCAAGCCAATGCCCGAATAGACGAACTATGGTGATGCAGGCTAACTGTGAGATTGAAACCAAAGACGAAGAAGAAATTGAATTCGAATCCAATTCTGAGGCCGATGAGGACATAGAACAACCTGTTGAAGGCGAGTTGCTTGTCGTGAAGCGGAGCCTCAATCTTCAAAGTGTAGGAAGCGAGGAGCAACGAGAAAATATCTTTCATTCGAGATGTCAAGTGCAAGGCAAGGTTTGTAGTCTTATCATTGACGGAGGGAGTTGCACGAACGTATCCAGCACCTTCATGGTGGAAAAGCTAGGATTGACAACGACAAAGCATCCGACTCCGTATAAGCTTCAGTGGCTTAACGACGGTGGAGAACTCAAAGTTACTAAGCAAGTCTTAGTATCCTTTAGCATCGAAAAATACTCCGATGAAGTGCTATGCGATGTAGTATCGATGCATGAGGGCCACTTACTTTTAGGACGTCTATGGCAATACGATCGCCGAGTGATGCACGATGGTTACACTAATCGATATTCCTTTAAACATCTTGGAAAGAATGTAACACTTGCCCCCTTAGCGCCTAAGCAAGTGTTTGATGATTAGCAAAAACTCAGGATTTCCATTGATCAATCAAAAGAAAAAGAAAAGAATACAATGGAGAAAGTTAAGAAAAATGAGCGAGATAAGAATACGAGTGCAAAAAAAAAATGAGAGAAAACAAAAGAAAGAAAAAGATGAAAATGAAAAAGAAAGTGGAAAAATGAGTGTTTTTGCAAAAGCAAGTGATATTCGAAAAGCTTTGTGTGTGAGACAACCGATATATATCCTACTATACAAGGAATCATTTTTGAACACTAACGACTTACCCGAGAATCTTCCTTCTTCTGTGTTGTCTCTGATTCAGGAATTCAAGGACATCTTTCCGGATGAGATACCAAGTGGTTTACCGCCCATTCAAGACATAGAACACCAAATTGACTTGGTGCGGGCTTCTCTTAATCGACTGCTGCGTCTGAGCAATCCCGAGAAAACAAAAGAGCTTCAAAAGCAAATCACCGAATTGCTAGAAAAGGGATATATTTGAGAAAGCCTTAGTCCATGCGCGGTACCGGTGTTACTAGTGCCAAAGAAAGATGGTTCGTGGCGGATGTGTGTCGACTGTCGTACTATCAACAAGATTACCGTCAAATCAAATACACTGAGCACGATACCCCGACTCGATGACATGCTCGATGAGTTAAGCGGAGCTCGAATCTTTACAAAGATTGATCTCAAAAGTGGCTATCACCAAATTAGGATGCAAGAAGGCGATGAATGGAAAACGGCTTTCAAAACAAAGTTAGGTTTGTACGAATGGTTGGTAATGCCATTCGGACTTACAAATGCCCCGAGTACTTTCATGTGTCTTATAAATCATGCCTTACGAGCTTTTATTGGAAAATCATGTGTCGTTTATTTTGATGGTATTTTAGTGTACAGTAAATCCTTGGAGGAACATGTGCATCACTTACGTCAATCTTGGAAACGTTACGAAAAGAGGTATTGTATGCTAATCTTAAGAAGTGTTCTTTTTGCACTGACAAGGTTATTTTTCTAGGTTATGTCGTGAGTGCAAATGGCCTGGAAGTAGATCAAGAGAAAATCTGTGCCATCCAAGAATGGCCGCGTCCTACGACGATCAGCCAAGTCCGGAGTTTTCATGGATTCGCTAGTTTCTACCGACGATTCGTTCCCAATTTCAGCACGATAACCGCTCCTTTAACGAGCGTAATCAAGAAGACTTCAGCGTTCCATTGGTCTGATGAACAAGAACTGTCCTTTAATACGATTAAAGAATGTCTTGTAAAAGCCCCATTATTAGCCCTTCCTAATTTTACTAAAACTTTTGAAATTGAGTGTGATGCTTCAGGTGTTGGGATTGGAGCAGTTTTGACCCAAGATGGAAGACCAGTGGCGTACTTTAGCGAGAAATTGAATGGAGCTACTCTTAACTATCCCCTTTACGATAAGAAAATGTACGCCCTAATTAGATCGCTCGAAACATGGCAACATTACTTAAGACCAAAAGAGTTTGTTATTCATTCTGATCATGAAGCACTCAAGTATATTAAAGGCCAGCATAAGCTCAATAAAAGACACGCGAAGTGGATTGAGTACTTAGAGTGATTTCTATACGTAATTAAATACAAAAAGGGTAAAGAAAATGTAGTAGCTGATGCATTGTCACGAAGGTACACATTATTGACTACCCTTGGCTCTAAACTACTTGGTTTTTATCACATCAAGGAATTGTATTCTAATGATGCTGATTTTGGAAATGTCTATAATGCTTGCGATAGTGGTGCTTTTGATAAGTTCTACAGGCATGAAGGATTCCTTTTCAAGGACAACAAGTTATGCATACCGCAAGGTTCTATGCAAGACATGCTTGTGTTAGAGGCACATAGTGGTGGCCTTATAGGTCACTTTAGAAGAGACAAAACATTGTCCACTCTTCAAGAACATTTTTTCTGGCCAGGAATGAGAAAGGATGTCGAACAGATTTGCGAACGTTGCATAGCTTGCAAACGAGCAAAATCGCGGGTCCAGCCTCATGGTTTATATACGCCCCTTCCTATTCCAGACACTCCGTGGGCCGATATCTCCATGGATTTCATCCTTGGAATACCGAGATCAAAAACTGGGAAGGACTCAATTTTTGTTGTAGTTGATCGTTTTTCTAAAATGTCCCATTTTATCCCTTGTTCTAAGACTGACGATGCTGTGCATATTGCAAACTTGTTTTTTAGGGAAATCGTATGATTGCATGGAGTTCCGAAGACGATCGTATCTGATCGGGACGTAAAATTTTTAAGTCATTTTTGGCGAACTCTGTGGGGAAAGTTAGGGACAAAATTGCTATTTGCGACCACTTGTCATCCTCAAACGGATGGACAAACCGAGGTAGTGAACCAAGTCCTATCAACCTTGTTGCGAGCATTGGTGCAAAAAACTCAAAACGTGGGAAGACTGTCTGCCCCACATCGAATTTGCTTACAACCGAGCTGTTCATTCTGCAACTAAATTTTCGCCTTTCGATATTGTTTACGGGTTTAACCCACTCACTCCTCTTGATTTATTGCCATTGCCTTCAGATAAATTTATCCATTCTGATGCTAGGAAAAAGGCGGACTACATAAAGGAACTACATCGAAAGGGGCGTGAGAATATTGCGACAAGAACCGAGCAATACGTCCAACGAGCTAACAAAGGTCGTAGACGCATTCTCTTTGAACCAGGGGACTGGGTTTGGGTTCATATGCGAAAAGAAAGGTTTCCCGTGCAAAGGCGATCCAAACTTCTCCCAAGGGGGGATGATCCATTTCAAGTCCTTGAACGAATAAATGACAACTCATACAAATTGGACTTACCAGGTGACTATAACGTGAGCGCGAGTTTTAATGTATCTGATCTGTCTCCTTTTGATGTAGGTGATGATTCGAGGATGAATCAACTTAAAGAGGGAGGGAATGATACGGACGCGCCTATGGCGGAGATTAAACAAGACACCCTTGAACTACCCAATGGACCAATTACGCGTAGCCGGGCTAAACAATTTAAGGAGGCCACTTCAGTTTTAGTGGCACAAATTTGGAACGAAGAAAGGAAGTACTCCAAGAACACGCCGAATATTTACAATTTATTTAAGACCGAATATATTAGCTAGTTTGGATGCTAATTTATTATTTTATTACATGTTATTTTCTTATTAATTAAGTTGTTTAATTAGTATAATATTTAATATATCTAGTGTTTAAATTAAAGTATTTTAATTTTTATTTAAATTAATGTTTGGTTGTGTTTTATAGGAAATAATAAAAGACATGAGTGGTGCAACAAGCTAAAATTTTTTAAATGTCATGAGTTTAAGAGAATGTGATGACAATTGTTGGAATCAAGCTACTTGGGTGGATTATTAGGTGATGGACGGCTAAAAGGAGAGCTAATGGGGGAATAATTGAATTAGGTATAAATAAACAAATGAAGATAAATGAAGTGGAAGCATGAATGGAAACAAAACATTAGCAACTTGAAGAATATGGTGGATGGCAAGATCAATTGGACTGAAGAAATTAATGTGCCATATTGGAATTAGATATTTATGTTAAGATTTAGTTTTTTTTTTTTTTAGTCACTACAAGCTACCTATAAATAGCTTGTCAAACTCCAATTGTACAAAACACTTGGATTTTTATCTCTGAAAGAATAGATTTCATTTTGGTGAGTTTAATTCACTCTCCTAATTCTTCAAGGTTAGAATTGATTTATCTAGTTTTTAGTGACGTCAATTTTAACTTTGTTACGAACTTATCATCCTTTCGGGTGTGGCGTTCAATTTTATACCGTTGGTTCCTATCTTGCTAGATACCGGGTCTCAGTTTATTCAACTTCCTTTCATTCATTTGAAACTTATAAGATTCGGGTCTTTAATTTTTTATTAAAGGTTCCTTCTTGTTTCAAATTCCTATCATCATCATCCACTTGATTATTTTTATTTTCAAACCGTTACCATTAAAATTATTCTTTTGTTCAATTTAATTGAAAAAAACTACCTAATTTAAGATTGGGCAACATCTACGACTCGTTTCAAACCTGAGGCGAACTGTATCACCTTATGCCCAAAGCTTTAACTTTCTTAAGAAGCCCGACTAACTCTCGACCCCGGTCTGACTCTAGCTCATACATTACACTTAACACATCAACCTGAACCGCTAAGGTTTGTAGATGACCAGCCACTTCTCGTATTTGAACCAGGGCTTTGCCCATAACATGGTCCCTTTCTCTGACTTGGTTCTAAGATAGTTGAAGCTGCTCTTCCCATCACTCGTTGTTTGCCTCCAGTAGTTGGATCCGGAGTTTGCTATTTTGCAGTGCCGTTTTGAGCTCTACCATCTTTCCTTTCAACTCTTCAATCTTGTTCAGGCTTGATTCCAACTTCATCGTAGAGTTGTGGCTTCGACACAATGCCTTCTCTAGTTCTGCTACTCGGGCTCTTAACATCTTATTTTCGCTTTGGCTCTCATCCACAGTCTTTTTTAGAGTGTCATTTTGTGCTTGGGCATCATGAAACCTCTTCTTCCACTGATCAACCTTGGACTTCTCTTCTTGAATTTCTTGATGCCATTGTTCTGAGGTCTTACCCAACCCAGTAGTCCTCATCGATGAATGCAACTTTTTGTAATCAGTCTTCAAGCTGTCCAAATCTTCTTTGACATTCCTTTTCCCTTTCATCATTTTCTCAGCCTCTGATTTTTGGACATCGATATCTAACCTCAAGTGCACTTTTTCTTTTTCCAGTTGCTCTATCTTTTTCCCTAACTCCGAATTTTTACTTTCGAAGTCTTGTTTCATGATTTCCAACTCGGAAGGGACTACTTGCAGGTATTCATCTATCGGTCGAGCACCATCCTGTGTCGATCTGGGGATACTATCATTGATTCTCCTACTCTGCCAAGCATTATATTCGAGGGTTGTCATTGGAGCTACAGCAACTTTCTTCATTCAGCGAGTCTGCTTCCAAGCATCAAAAATCTCTCGAACCTTCTTCTTATAATGATCTCCCCTATACAAGAACTCAAATTGAGCTAGCCCAAACATTGCCGGTATGAACTGTCTTGATCTGCACTACCTTAGCACAAGCAAAGAATAGTACCCAACGACTCCTCAAATTCCTGACAAAGGTACCCAATCATAACTCCCACACCGATAGAGAATTTTTTCGGGAACCAATCAAAGAGCTCTCCATTCAATGTCCTCTTCCTTGAGATTTCGAAGGAGCGCGACCCAATTTTCTTCTGATACGTCATCTCTTTTGGGCGTGGCTGTTAACTCCTTTAGCAGTGAGTAACTCTCAGAAAAAATCTGATTGGAGGCTTTATCCACCTTCCAGAAATGGCTATGAAACCAAGCTGATAATAATTGTGCGCACCCTATAAATCTGCCCTCACTGGCTCTCCTGCATACATTCAAAGATCTAAATGTTTCGGCCAAAATCGCAGGAATAGGTGTGACCCCTCTATCAAGTCGGTGGAAGAGATCTGAGACTGCCTCATCTATATATCCCAATGCCCTAGGGAAAACCATTAAACCATAGATGCTCAAAACAAAAACGTCAACTCTCTTCTTCGTATCAGGATGCACTAGAATCAAATCCTTCAAAATCCTCCATGGGATGTATTTATACTTACCTTTTTACTTGATCCTCGCTGTAACCCACTGTTCACTCATCCTTGTAATATTTATCATCCTCTTTAAAAAGGTTGGGCCACAAGCAGCTCTAATATAGGCCTTGTCGGCTTAGACCTTCGGACAAGGAAGTAAAGCCGTATATTCTTCTATAGTGGGTACAAAATCTACCCCCCAAAGGTAAAACATCTATAGGCAGGATTCTAATACTCAGTGAGGGCCCGAAATAAATACTCATCTATATTGATGCTAAGGAAGTGAGACAAATCCCCATAATTCCCATAAAATAATTGCTTAGTCTCTTCATCCCACTGGTCCCATATTTCTTTTAATTCCCGAAGATCATTTTGTGTCACACTGGTGCGAGTGTAATCACATAACTCTGATGTATATCCCTCGGCTAAATTGTCCCCTTTTTCTAATTATTTTTTCTCTGACCATATTCGGACGGCCGCATTATCCTCTACTTTATCAAGGAATTCGTTCTCCATAACAAGCTTCCTAAATTAGTAACCGAACATGAAACGACACATCTTTAAAATGAAATGACATGCAATCACAATAAAACACAACAAGTCAGTATCATGTAGCAACAATAAAATTCAAGGCATGCGAAAAATAATACAACATCTATCTAGGTAATTGCTAGGGTTCGTCATAGCTCTACCTAGGGTAAGTTCCTAGGGCTCTCTATATGCGGTTTGGCTCTAAAACAAGGGTACCTGAACCAGCAGATTCCTCAATCCTCACTCATTATAGGCTCATATGGACCGAGTTCAGTTCAGGGGAATACATTTCCCTATGGCTGCACGGAGGTGAAAACTTCACGAAGACATAGGTACGGATGTATCCCGAAAGCGATTCACTATCCTGAACGGAGGTGAAAACCTCACGAAAGAGTAGCTTCTCACTCTCACTTAAAATGTGTGACCACAACGGTCATGCAATATGATGCAAAAGTACCTTAAACACTTAAATCACAACAAACATAAGAAATGACCCAAACAAATGCGATGGATAAAAAATCAAAATCAAATTTTAATTTTTGATAAAAGGACGAAAAATAATCAATTTTATGGCTTGACTCTTATTGGTCCCCAGTGGAGTCGCCAAGCTGTCGAAACCATTTTTTTGTTTGAAAAACGGGCCGACTTTAAAATATGAAAATAGAGTTGCCGCCAATCTCTTTTGAAGTGTGATTGGGTCACTTTATAAAACATTTGGTCTACGGATTTTAAGAAAACGGGTCCGGGAGTCGATTACGCATAAGGATTAGCACCCTCGCAACGCCTAAAATTGGTACCTTATTGATTATTTGATGTCCTAATATCAAAAATTAGAAGAGATTTTAAAATACGAATCCTTGAGAAAATGTTTGGATAATTTGAATTGGATATCAAAATTCTCTAGTTCCAAAAAGATGAAATACCACATCCAGCACGTTAGGACACGATGTTTCAAACCCCCGACACCAAGATCATTTCATGATTTCCAAAACCCATGCATTACAATTTAAAAAAAGGTATTCCGCTGTTCAGCCAGACAAAAAAATCGAAACCCAGCACGTTAGGGCACGATTCCTCGAATATCCAAACATGAAATATTGCCTTATTTTGACATTAAGAAAACACGGTCAAAATCCCAAAAGGATATTTAGTCATTTGGACGAACGGAAAATTGAAACCCAGCACGTTAGGGCACGATCTCTCGAACTTCCAAACACGAAACATTGCCTTGTTAAGAAAAATCCTTTTTATGAACTTGGGTAAAAAGTAAAAACGATGTAACCTTTTAAAATAATAAAAATCGGTTTAGATGTAAAATGGTCATATTTGGCGAATAGTGTCAAAAATTGTATATACAATAATAAAACCATAGAATAATCATAGTAACAAAAAATGCAATAATAATGATAGAATATATTAATAAACCACTAATAGTAAAAAAATAATATAAAATAATGAAAATAGCAGTAGTAATGTTGATAATAAAATAATAATAATAACATAAGAATAATAATATGTATAATAAAATAGTGATAGTAATAAAATAGTAGTAAAAAATATTAGTAATTGAATAGTATAATAATAAATGTAATAAATATAAGAAATAATAATGGTAGGTGTAATAATATATACAGAGTTAATTTCAAATAAAGCAGATAATAAAAATAATAAAAAAATATTGATAGAAATATTACAAGAATAATTGTAAAAATAATAATGAAACTTAATATTAATAATAAATATAATTATAGTAATAATAAAAATAATGTTAATAATAAGATAGTAAGTATAATAAAAATAGGGTAACAATAATGTATATCAATAATATTAAATAAAAAAGGTAAAGGGTGATTATCCTAAATATACCAAAAAAAAAAAAATTTACGGAATTGGGCCGTTTCCCCTCAAAACGTGTCCACGTCAGCGCGTTTTGAGGGGAAATGCCAGCAATGTGTACGCGTTTTGAGGACGTGGACATAAAGCGCGTCCCCAGGGGCGCGCTTTGCTAGAAAATTTAATTTAATTTAAAAACTAAATTATAAAAAAATAAAAAATAAAGAAAACTTCTTATTTATTTAGTATATTAAAACTAAATTATAAAAAAATAAAAAATAAAGAAAACTTCTTATTTATTTAGTATATTAAAACTAAATTATAAAAAAATAAAAAATAAAGAAAACTTCTTATTTATTTAATATATTAAAACTAAATTATAATAAAATAAAAAATAAAAAACAACTTCTTATTTATTTAATATGTTAAAATTAAATTATAATAAAAAAATTAAACAATTTCTAATTTATTAAAGATATTAAAATTAAATTACAATAAAAAAATTAAACAATTATTATTTTATTAAATATATTAAAACTAAATTTAAAAATAAAAATAAATTTTTATTTTATTAAAAATTCAAATTAAATTATATACAAAAAAAAATAAACAACTTCTATTTTAGTGAAGATATTAAAATTAAATTACAATCAAGGCAAAGTATTTGTCAAAAACAAAAGAAGCCATGAAAGAAGGTGAGATTCAACAGAGAGTTTGGGTAAAGCAAGAGAAATATGGTAGAAAAGTAAGTGAAAGCAAAGCAAGATGATGACTCAGTAAAAGCAAAAGCAGTAGGAAAAGCGTGTCATTGAACACTCAGGCGGAATACTCACTATTTCTATTTTGACTTTTCTTTTTGCTTCCTACAAATTATCTGCCTGCAAATTAAATAATATCTCAACTTACTCTTTGTTTTTTATTTGTGTTTGTAATTTAATTTTAATATCTTCACTAAAATAGAAGTTGTTTATTTGTGTTTGTAATTTAATTTTTTTTGTATATTAAAACTAAATTATAATAAAATAAAAAATAAAAACTTTTTATTTTATTACATATATTAAAATTAAATTATATACAAAAAAATAAACAACTTCTATTTTAGTGAAGATATTAAAATTAAGTTACAAACACAAATAAAAAACAACTTTTTTTATTAAAAAATAAAAAAAATTATTACAATTTAAAAATAAAAAACCCGATCTGAATCAATGTTGATGCCGGTCGGAATCAGTGCCACACGGGGGCGATCGACGGTTACGCGCTGGATTCCTCCTTCTTCTAGCTTTCGACGGGGGTCGTGGAACCTCGGGCGGGGATTCCGGTTCCTCCGGCACTGGGTCTGGTTGTGGGTGTTGCGAGGATGACCCACTTTGATAAAATAACGACCCCGGAGGTGTTTGCATAAACTACGGCGGGAGTGTCTGAATCCCGTATGGCGAAAGAGGCTGGTAGAAAGAAGTGCTCCACGACGGCGCCTCCTGTGATCCCTCACGCGACGACGGCCTCAAGATCGACTGGCTAGTCGGAGTAGTCGAGAACGGACTCGAACCCGGCCATGCATTCCAACCTGGGGTGGGACCGGGAAAAGGAAACATATACGGGTTAAGACACATATAAGGGGTAGGGTACGCACCTGGCATAAAGGGTAAAGGCTGTGATGTCGTTGTCGTCGGCTGAACTGATGGGCCCGATGAATCGTGGTGGGCGCTGTTGTTTGGGCCCGGATCGTGTTTTGCCGCCGTGATGGCCCCATCTCATCACCCCTTCTCCTTGGATTTAAGGGGCCCCGACATTCCCTTTGTTAACGAAGTTGCCGTCGCCTCTCTTCTTCCGACAACAGATACGGCTTACCATGGTTTCTAAACCATGGCATGTATTCTGGCACGCACGCTAATTCAGGGACGACGATTGGTTCCCGGATAGGTAAATAGTCATACCGGTTCTCCCATGTCTCGATATGTGCTGACAAAAATCTTAGCCAATCCATATGCAACTGCCGTAAGTCCACTTTGTGCTCATCATCGAGCACCTCAGGTGGCACAGAATCGCTTGTTTAAATCAAATTGTCGCAGAACCCGATCGACCGTGCATCTCCACGGTCGCATAGGTGATCAATGGGACCTTCACGTACAACTGCTTGGATTTTGGAAGAACTCCTCCAAATTATCGCCTAAATTGCTTGATCCTCGTGACAAAGGTCCATTGAAACTATATTAACATTACCAAAATATTAGTTATATACATAATACTAAACACTAAATATGAAATACTAAATTATAAATTATAAATACGAAATTCGAAACTTACTTGTGATTCCGACCGTTGGTCCAATAGAAGCCGTATATCTTCAAGTGAGGTAGGTATTCCAGCATAACTTGTCGAATGGTTCCACCTAATTAAATAAATTTTTAGCATACAATTTATAGTATAAATCTAAGTAATAATTGTAAAATATAACATTAAATTTACCTCGTTATCAGTGGGAATGAATATGGTTGGTCGAGCCGAGAACGTAAAAATAGAAATCGAAACCGTGCCCATGACTGCAGTAGTGATAGGCAACCTCCGATTTTCGCTTTACTCGGCCGCGTCGCCCCGCACATCTCCCGATACAACCTCAATAGCACGGCAGACCCCCAACTCAATTCACCAGCTGCTCTGAAATCAACAAGTTTCAGCAGCCATCTCAAGTGGGCGAGGTTTCTAGAAAGGTCCGGCATCAGATAGCCTCCAATTATCTGAAGAATGTATGCCCGAGCATACCGTATTCTTTCAATTTCGCTCGAACCCTCATCCAGCTCCGGGAATGTGTCTCGTAACCAGGCCATCTCGATCAGAGCTCCTTAAATTTTATCCGGAATGGCACCCAGAAGCTCGTAGCATACGGCTCCCCAATCACCAGAAGTTGCGGACCCGGTGACTACCGACCGTCCCACCGCAATCCCAATCGCAATCGCACATCTTCCAGAGTAATGGTACACTCTCCGCATGGAAGATGGAAAGTGTGCGTCTCGGGTCTCCACCTCCCTATCAACGCACTGATCAAAGGCGGCTCCAACTTGAACCCCTGGCCTATCATGGCCACGTGCCAAAAACCCGCTTCCCGCAGGTAATTCTCGATCAACGGCGATGGGGGACCATGCATGTTGCGAATATAACATTCCAACACCCGATCTACAGACTGTTTAAAAAATTATAAAATAAAAAGTAATTAAAATTGCATAATTTTAAAAAATATTAAATAATATTGAAAAATTAAAATTAAAACTTACCATTTGCATTTGCTCGACGGAGATGTGCTTGTTGTCTAGACGAAGTAATTCCCCGGCCATTGTAATACGATCGAAAATTTTAAAATTTTCCAAAAAAAATATATTAAAAAATTAAAAGGGGCTTTTTTGTAAATAGTAAAGGACTTTTTTGAAATTTGAGAGTAAATTTAAAGGACTTTAAGAGAAAATTGAGAGAAAATTGAGAGAAGGACTAAAGTGTGAAAAAAATAAAAGGGTTGGGGGTTTTTATAGGAAAAAAATAACCGTTGGTGGCAAAGCGGGCCCCTAGGGACGCGCTTTGCTGGCATTTCCCCTCAAAACGCGCTGACGTGGACGTGTTTTGAGGGGAAATGACCCTTTTCCGTAAATTTTCTAAAAATCGGCCCAATTCCGTAAATTTTTTATTTTTTTGGTATATTTAAGATAATCACCCAAAGGTAAGAATAATAATAACATATAACAGTAAGAACAATAACAATAATATATAATAGTATGAACAATGTTGAAAAGCACGTACAGATGTAAAATAATAAACAAAAAAAAACAAAATAATAATGACGAGAATACTACAATGAGTGAATAAAATATTAAAACAAAAAAACTAAAAGTAATTTAGAGTTGTAAAAGGCTTGGGATTTAATTATATTCAAAACAAAACACGGGGTGCAAATTATAAAATGCAAAGAAATAACAAATCATGAGCTGGGATCAAAATAAACGCGCGTATAAAGGAGAAGGACTGATAGGGTAAATATCTCATTTAAAGCATGGATTCCAATCCTCCCAAACAACACCATTTAATTTGCTGTTTAAAAAACCAAAAAACGAGTAAAAGTTGAATGGCATTCTGCCATTTTTTTTAAAGAAACCCTAGCCCTTTTATTTTTTGTTTCCCTTTGAAAATTCATTCTGCCGAAAAGCCTAAAAAAACAAAGGGGATCCCCTCTTTTCTCTACTAGGGCATGCCCATCCTCGCAGCAAATCCACACTGCGCGCACCATTAGCTGCGGCCAGAGGAACCACGGTAAGAACCCCTCACTCCCTCTTCTTTTTTTTTAAATAAAACTTTGTTTGTTTTTGAAAACACGTGAAATCAATCTGTGAAAATGGAAAGGGTTTTTAATACTCTCTTCTTCTATTTTCGTATGTAATAGCAGAGCAAAAGGAAAAGCAAAAACGAGACTCAAAAATCAGAAGGCAGAACACCACAATCACCTTGTTTTTTAACCGATTTCCTATTTCGATCTATGTGCAAGTCTCTTTTTCTATTCACAATGTTTATATTTGTAGAAATCGCGTGTATTGCTTTTGTATTTCTATCAAAGAAAAAAATCAACCCCTTTACAATATTCTATTTCGGCCTTTTATAGCCTCCAAAAAAAAAAATTCCCCAGCAAATAGAGTAAAATCGAATCCCGAATCCCTTGTTGTGTTTGTTGCTTCCTGTTTTGTAGGTACGACGACGTGGGCACGACCTGGTGTTGGAGGCGCGCACGATGCGGGGGGCTGCTTGGGGGCGTTGGCTGTTAGGGCTTCTGAAACCCTAATTTTCATTTAGGTTGTATTGGGTTTGGGCTGACATTTGGGCCGATTTTGTAACATGGATTGTTTTTGATTTTTTTTTTTTTTGACTTGCTTACAGACTTTATTCAATGTGTTTTGTTTTATTTTTTTGCTTACTTTGGGCCCGGGCAAATTCTGCCCATTACAATGACAATTTATTTTTCTTAAAATAATTATACCATTAACTAAGTTTAATCATCCTTAATGATAGTAATTTGTTTTATGGCCAAAGAAGAAAATAAAGATGATGACAATTTGATTTTCTTAAAACAATTATACCATTAACTAGGTTTAATCATCCTTAATGATGATAATTTGTTTTATGGCCATGGAAGAAAAGAAAGATGATGACAATTTGTTTTTCTTAAAATAATTATACCATTAACTAAGTTTAATCATCCTTATAGAATAAATAATGTCATCATCCATTAACTAATGTGATAACAATGACCCATTTGCTTAATTAAACCCTTAAACACTAAAAAAATTCTATAATAGTTCTCTTTTGTTAAGTTTACGATTTAACCCTTTTTTCATAATTAAATATCTAAATATCAAAATTATCGGACCAAATTTTAATATGACATTCCTATAACTTCGTAGATATTAAATAAATAATATTTTCAAACTCACACATCAAAATTGTGATCCCGAAATCATTGTTTTTGATACCATTAAAAAATGGGCTGTTCCAAAGTTCCTAAATCCTCATTATATATATTAATTTTAATTTTAAAAAATAGGTAATAGAAGCCGTAGTTAAGTTTTAGAATAGATATAAGCTATACATTAATTTTAATTTAATGTGTAATTTGATATATAAATTTTGATTTTGTGTAGTTATACACATTAAACTTTGATTTTTGTTCAAATGTGTGCATAAAGTTTTTAATTTAATTCAATTATATGCATTTCAAACAATCATTATATCTATTTATTTTTATATTAGATAAATATAACTATTTGTGCCTGTAATATGTAAACATGAAATTGTGTTATATCGATAATAATATTAGGAATTTGTGAGAATTAAATCAAAATCAAAATTTTATGTATAAAATTGCACAAATTTAAAATTTATATATAGCATTGTACACTAAACCAAAAATCCTTGTAAAATTTTAAGATTTATCCCTTAGATTTTTTTATTATTTCAAAACTAAGTTACCGTACCTTTTTCGATTTATACTAGTATGATTGTTATCATTCACAGTTCACGTTGGATTAAATATATATTGTGCTAATTATTGAGTAAAAATTAAAGTTTACAATATGCTATAAATTCTTGTATTATTTATATATTTAGTATTTAGTTTTCATACTTTTGTTTTTAGAAATTTGGTTCATTTACTTTTTGAGTTTTAAAATGTATGTATATCTATTTGTTAATATTGTTAAAATTCATTTGTTAAAGTTGTTGGTGTGACAATTGGAACTAAAAAAGAAACATTCACTTGGTGTTCATATAAGAAAATGACATTGTAATAAACCTAAATTGAATAGAGCATTTTAACAGTATTAACAATTCTTAAAAACTCACACCAACATTTTAATTGGAATAAAATATTTAGACTAACTAATGATATTATAAGAGTTGAAATATTAAGTTATTTCAAAATTAAAGTATAAAATTTAAGTGAAATATAATGATAAAAATTGAAAATTAACTACTCTTATATAATTTATAATGTTAAAAAAGAAAATTGGTGGCAAGGACTTCCTTCGATGTATAATAGAATGAAATGTGCACTCTTTTTTTTAAGTTTTAATGAGAAATTATTGTAGTGTTGAGCCGGACCCACTAATCTAGTGGATGTCCATCACGAAGACTTGGAAAAGTCTTATTTCCTGAATTTTTTCTTAAATACATGTCTAAGTCAAGTGGTATAATTTGAAAATTATATTAAATAACCACGTACAAAGCATTGATAGGACTTTAAGCTTTAAGGTCCACATTGTTTAATATGGCTGGACCTTTTTAAATCAAACTTTATATTGGGGAAGCCATTCGTCATTTAACACTAGGTAGTGGCAGACATAAAGGAAATAACCCCAAACTTAGTGCTCCCTTTTTTTTTATTTAAAAAATTAAATAAAGCGAGGAAAAAAATTATTTACAAGACCCATTGTAGTTATAGATGAGAGATTGTATAAAATTATAATTCAATATCATATCTATTCCTTTTTAATATTTTCAACTTTTTCTTTTTGATTTGTCACTCACTTATTAAAAAGGGATAGAGATAACATGGAATCACAATTTTATACCATCCTTTCTCTCTCTACAGTGTGAAAAAAAATAGAATGTTGGTAATGATAATATATCGCAAAGAAAAGAGAAATAAAATAAAGAACACATAGATTTTACGTGGAAACTCTTTCGGGAAAAAAACCACGGGCAGAGGAGAAGAAAATTCACTATGTCGAATTCAAAATTTTTTTTAAATACAATAGGAATAGACTATGTCTATTTATAGGCTTGTAAAGCCATATTCTAATAGGATATATAAAGTTTAATAAGATTTAAAAAATATTATTCTAAAATAAAATAAAAGAAGTGTAATTCTATATGGATTTTACTTTTTTATTTTATTTTACCACTTTATTTTATTTAAATAAGGATTCGGGTCAATTAATTCTAATAATCTCCACATTGACCGAATTCTCAATAAACAAGTTTTTCATCGTGAACTCTTAACGAACAAGTTCTCCACCTCTTCCATAAAACCCCTTAAGGGTTTAACTTCAACAATGAACACCAACCAAGTCTAAGCAATGCTCAAACTTGGTTATAGGAAGTGACTTAGTCATCATATCTGTAGGATTTTTATGAGTACTAATTTTGCTCACAATAATATCACCACGAGTAATAATATCACGAACAAAATGATACCGAACATCAATGTGTTTTGTTCTCTCATGAAACATTTATCTTTTGTAAGGAAGATTGCACTGATCGTCACAAATTATCAGATCGATTTGAAGGTCTTCATTGAGTTCACTGAAGAGTCCCTTCAACCAAATAGCTTCTTTACAAGCCTCAGTAATCGCCATGTACTCAACTTCAGTGGTAGACAAAGCAACTGTAGTTTGCAAAGTGGCTTTCCTAACTGATTGCACAACCTCCGATTGTAAAGACATAACCTGTAAGAGATCTTCTTCTATCAAGATCTCCAGCAAAATCAGAATCAACATACCCAATAACTCCATCTCTAGTTCTTCCAAAATGTAAGCAAACATCAGTAGTACCTCATAAGTATCTTAAAATCCACTGAACTCCAATGTTCTTTACCGGGATTCGCCATGTATTTGCTAACTGCACTGACTGCATATGATAAATCTGGACATGAACAAACCATAGCATACATGAGAGATCCCACTGCACTAGAGTATGGAACATGTGACATGTACTCAATCTCATTATCTGATTGTGGAGACAAAGCCGATGAAAGTCTGAAATGGGCTGCTAAAGGAGTACTAACATGCTTAGCACTCTGCATATTGAACCTGCAAAGAACTTTCTCAATGTACCCTTCTGACTTAGGTACAATTTACTTTCTTTTCTACCATTGAGAATCTCCATACCAAGTATCTTCTTTGTTGGTCCCAAATCTTTCATCTCAAATTCTTTAATTAGTTGGGTTTTGACCTTTCTTATCTCTCCTTTATCTTTTGTTGCTATCAACATGTCATCAACATAAAGAAGTAGATACACAAAAGAACCATCATTGTTTTTCTTAAAGTAAACACAACCGTCAAAACTACTTCTTTTGAAATCATGAGAAGTCATAAAGGAATCACCTCTTGTACCATTGTCTTGGTAACTGTTTCAAACCGTAAAGGGACTTTTTCAGCAAGCAAACATAGTCCTCTTTTTCTGATACTGTAAAACCCTCTAGTTGTTGCATGTAAATATCCTCCTTAAGTTCTCTATGAAAAATACAATTTTTAAATCTAATTATTCAAGCTCCAAATCATGCATGGCCACGATACCAAGCAAAACTCGAATCGAACTATGCTTCACAACTGGGGAGAACACATCTGTGAAGTCCACTCTTGGAATTTGACTGTAACCCTTTGCAACAAGCCTTGCTTTATATCTGGGTTCTTCAACTCCTAGAGTCCCTTCTTTCTTTTTAAACACCCATTTACAACGGACAACCTTTTTACCTTTAGGAAGTTTCAAAAGGTCCCATGTTCTGTTTTTGTGGAGTGATTCTATCTCCTCTTACATAGCAAACATCCACTTTTCGGAGTCTTCATAGCTAACTGCCTCAGAATAATTAGATGGCTCTTGGTTCGCATCTATATCTTTAGCCACATTTAAAGCATAAGCAACTAGATCAGCCTCGGCATACTTCTTTGGAAGTTTAATTTCTCTTCTAGTTCTGTTTTTGGCGATAGAGTATTGTGGTCAAGAAACAATTCTATTCTCAATTTTTGTACTGGCTTGAGGAGCCGACTCTATTGTAGATTCTGTATTAAACTGATGCTCCACCTGCTTTTGATTTTCTTTATTGGAAGAGTCTTTAAGAGATAAGTTAGGTAGCATAGCAGTTTCATCGAAAACAACATCTCTGCTAATCATAACTTTTCTATTTTCAGGACACCATAACTTATACACTTTTACACCAGCTTTATAACCAAGAAAAACACATTTAATAGATTTCGGTTCTAAATTTCTATTATCAACATAAGCATACGCAGGACACCCAAAAATCTTTAAATTAGAATGGTCAGCAGGATTACGAGACCATACCTCTTGTGGAGTCTTTTTTTCAATGGCAATGGATGGAGATCAGTTGATAAAAAAACATGTAGTAGAGGCTGCTTCGGCCCAAAACGACTTTGGTAAGTTGGCATTTGACAACATACATTGAACCTTCTCCATGATCGTTTTGTTCATTAGTTCTGCAATGCCGTTTTGTTGTAGAGTATGACGAACTATCAAGTGTCTCACGATCCCTTTTAACTTGCACAGTTTATTAAACTCATTAGAACAGAACTCTAAGCCATTGTCTGTGTGGAGGTATTTTATTTGTTTTCCCATCTGTTTTTCAATCATAGTTTTCCAAAACTTAAATGCGGAAAACACATCACTTTTTTGCTTTAGGAAAAACGCTCAAACTTTTCTGGAAAAATCATCAATAAAAGTTAGCATATAATTAGCTCCACCTCTCGAAGGTACTCTAGATGGGCCCCGCAGATCAGAATGAATATACTTCAATGTTCCCTTCGTGTTATGGATTCCTCTGGTAAATCGAACTCTATTTTGCTTCCCAAAAATGCAATGCTAACAAAACTTCAGTTTGCAAATTCCTTGCCCATCAAGAAGTCCTCTTTTGCTCAATTCTGCCATGCCATTCTCACTCATATGCCCTAAGCGTATATGTCAAAGTTTAGTAATATCACCATCTAACAAGGAAGAGGAAGCGACAGCTGCATCACCATATGAATAAAGAAAACCCTCATAAAACATATAACTTGGCGCCTCTTTCTCGCCTCTTTCATCACAACAAGGGAACCTTTGGGAATCTTTAAAACCCCACTTTCAGCTGTGTATCTGTACCCTTTTGAATCAAAAGTACTCAAGGAAATTAAATTTATCTTCAATTTTGGAACATGTCGTATGTCACTAAGTGTTTTGACAACTCCATCAAACATTTTAACTTTAATTGTTCTAACGCCTGTGATTTTACACGAAACATTATTTCCCATCAAAATAACACCTTCAGACATTATTTCGTAAGTTGTAAACTAAACCTGATTGGAACTCATGTGAAAGGTGCAGCCTAAATCAAGTATCCACTCCTCGCTCACTTTAGAATTGCTGATAGAAATGGCTAGAAGTTCACCATCGCTGTAGTCTTCTACAACATCAGCTTCACCGGAATTTTCTGGTTGTTTTCCCTTTTGATTCACAACCTCCCTTTTAATCTTGTTCTGTAGCTTATAGCACTCAGATTTAATGTGCCCTTTCTGCTTGCAGAAGTTACAAGTTTTACCTCTGTTTGAAGACTTCGACCTAGCCTTAGATTTACCGCGAGGATTCCCTTCCTGTATCCTTCCACAATCATCGTCATCATTCTGATCTTGTCTCCCACAAATAATGAGACCCTCTCCCTGAGAGTCGAGTTTAACCACAAGATGCTTCATCTTATCATACGAGGTCAAATAATCATAAGCCTAGTCAACTGTGAGAGACTCACGACTATATAAAATCGTGTCTCTAAATGTTGAATAAGACGGGGGCAATGAACAAAGTAAAATTAACCCTAGATCTTCCTTATCATACTAAACCTCCATGGCCTCTAAGTTTGAGAGAATTTCTTTAAGCACTGTTAAGTGTTCGTGTATAGACGCACCTTCCTCCAAACGATGAGCATAAAGACGCTGCTTCATATGCAACTTGCTTGTTAGAGTTTTCGACATATATATTTGTTCCAGCCTCTTCCATAATGCAACGACGATCTTCTCCTTCATCACATCCTGCAAAATTTTGTTGGACAAATGCAAATGTAATTGTGTTAACGCCTTTCGATCCTTACGCTTATTCTCATCATCTGTTAATGTCTAAGGCATCTTATCTATCCCTAGCAGGGCATCCTCCAGATCCATCTGCACAAGAACTGCTTGCATCTTAATTTGCCACAACGCAAATCTGGTGTTGCAATCCAACAACGGAATTTCATACTTCAAGACACCATTACCGTGATCGAGATGAATAACCCAGAAGCTCGGATACCAATTTGATAAAAAAAATAGAATGTCGGTAACGACAATATATCGCAAAGAAAAGAGAGATAAAATAAAGAACACATAGATTTTACGTGAAAACCCTTTCGAGAAAAAACCACTGGCAGAGGATAAGAAAATTCACTATTTCGAATTCAAATTTTTTTTAAATACAAGAGGAATAGACTATGTCTATTTATAGGCTTGTAAAGGCATATTCTAATAGGAGTGTAGTAAGATTGAAACACCTTATTCTAATCAATATAAAATAGATGTAGTTTAATAAGGTTTAATAAAACCTTCTTTTTAAATAAAATAAAAGAAGTGTAGTTTTATATGAATTTTACTTTTATTTTATTTTACCATTGTATTTTATTTAAATAAAGATTCGGGTAAGTTAATTTTAACATGCAGTTAGATTAACTTGTTAAGTAATTTTCCTCCCGTCAAAATCCAAATTCCAACAAATAATTAATATTAGTTTTTTATGCACTACAAGATTTTTAGACCTTGAATCCCAATAGCTCTTAACCACTTCTTTTTTTTTGTGTTGTTGGCAACAAATAATTAAACAAAACTTCTCACCTTTAATATGGATCTTAGAACGCTTCAAAACCATGCTCCCTTTCATGTTACTGTCCCTTAGAAAAAAGGTTTTCACACTTCATTGACCACAAATACCATACATTGGAAGTCTTGCATACAGTTCTTTCTTTATTTTTTGCTACCAAACCTTCCTACTCCCTTCCTTAATTTCCCTGTATATAAGTCCATTTGTGTCTAAACAACCTCCAAAGCCATCACCACTTCCGACATGGGACTTACAGAGTATTATGTCAACATTTTTGTTTCTCTTGTGCTGCTTGCTTCCCTTGGATTGATCCTACGTTTGTTTCATGAGTTGGTGGTGAAGCCAATGAAGCTCCGAGAAAGATTACTCAAGCAAGGCATCCAAGGACCTCCTCCGAGTCTGCTAATCGGAAACATAAGAGAGATAAAGAAGGCACAATCCAGCATTGTTAAGGTTCCTAGCATGCACCCCCCTGCCACTCACAACTGCGGTGCGCTACTCTTTCCATTCTTTGAGCAATGGAGGAAACAATATGGTATGTATAATAATGTATTGCATACCTCTTAATCCTATGCGTGTCGGTGTCTGTAATGAAATTTAGGAGTACTAATTTACCAAAATAGTTATCACTGATAGTGATGGAGTAATTTCATTAAATTTCAGGTCAAGTATTTGTGTTTTCTCTTGGTACCACTCAAATATTGCTCGTGAATCAACCTGATGCTGTGAAAGAGATAACTACATGCACGTCCTTATCCTTGGGGAAGCCTTCCTATCAACAAAAGGATCGTGGTCCTTTGCTTGGTCGGGGAATTCTAACTTCAAATGGGGCAATATGGGCTCATCAGAGAAAAGTTCTCGCTCCCGAATTATACATGGACAAGATTAAGGTATAAATATATATTAACATATGATTCACTAAATATATCAAAATGATTATGATTACAGATCTACACAAGTACTAGGTGTATATAAACATGAATACAAAGATAAAACCTCTTGTAGGGAATGATGAACCTGATCGTCGAATCTACATTTACGCTAGTAGACTCTTGGAAGACCAGAATAGAGGTCGAGGGTGGACTTGCTGACATCAAAATTGACGAGCATATGCGAAGCTTCTCTGGAGATGTCATCTCAAGAGCCTGTTTCGGAAGTAATTATTGTATAGGAGAAGAAATCTTCTTGAAGCTAAGAGCTCTACAGGAGGCCATGTCCAAGAAAGGTTTATCCACTGGCGTGCCTGGAATGAGGTGAGCATTCTTTCGCAATTTCAAAGTCCTATGGAAGCAATTTGTAATAAAATTTTTGGGTTATTACAGATATCTTCCCATCAAAAGCAACAGAGAAGCTTGGGGACTTGAAATGGAGGTACGTGATTTGATATTGCATGTGGTAAAAGAGAGAAAGGGGGCAGCAACATACGAGAAGGACTTACTGCAAATGGTGGTTGAGGGAGCTAAAAACAGTGACCTGAGTCAAGAAGCCACCGAGAGGTTTGTAGTTGATAACTGCAAGAACATATACTTGGCTGGATATGAGACTACTGCCGTTTCTGCCACCTGGTGCCTCATGCTTCTAGCTGCCAATCAAGAATGGCAGGATAATGTGCGGACAGAGGTGGTTGAAATCTGTGGGGGTCGTACTCCGGATGCTGGCATGCTTCGTAAGATGAAACTGGTATACATATATATGTCCAAATAATTAATTATTAGATTGAGAGTTATTGTGGATATTTATATAAATAACTATTAATCTTGAAATCCTTGTTTTGCATGTGTGATGCAGCTTACTAAGGTAATTCAGGAATCATTGAGACTTTATCCGCCAGTAGCTGTGGTGTCGAGGGAAGCCTTGGAAGATATGAAATTCGGAGAGATTTTTGTTCCCAAGGGTGTAAATATTTGGATGATGGCGTTGGCATTGCACACTGACCCTAAAATTTGGGGTGAAGATGCCTATAAATTCAACCCGAATAGATTTTCAGAAGGGATAAAAGGTGCATGTAAGCTGCCACAAGTGTACATGCCATTCGGGGTCGGCCCCCGGGTATGCCTTGGACAGAACTTGGCCATGGTTGAACTGAAACTACTAATGTCTCTCCTTTTGTCTAACTTCTTCTCCCTTTCTCCCAACTACACACATTCGCCTGTTCTAAGGTTGGTAATAGAGCCAGAAAATGGCGTCCATCTCTTGGTAAAGAAGCTGTGATTCGAGAGCTTTTAGACAATTATATGAACTCAGCCAAGCATTTCCATTTCATTTGAAACAAAATAAGAGAGTTAGGCATTAGAAAATTGAAGAGCCTGCAAAATTCACCTTCCAGAAATTTGAATTGGCATTAGGAACATGCTAAATCGACTTTGATCCATAAAGGAAAAAACGCAAATTAATTAATGTATACCTAATTAAGTTAATTTGTCACCAGCTCAGCTTTTAACCTTCTAAGTTCAAACATTACCAGATATATATTAAAAAGAAAAGAAAAAGTCTTACTCACCAAATTGATCAAATTACTTTAAAAGATAAAATTAGGAAATAAAAAGGATTTATTTAATAACTTAAATTTTATTTGTTTAAAATTTAAAAGAATTGCTAATCAAAGCAGTACTTAAGTTTTAAGATAAATATAAAAAATATACATGAATTTTAATTTAATTCAATGTACAATTTGATACATAAAGATTTATTTTGTGCAGTTATACACGTTAAAATTTTCTTTTGGCTCAAATATGTACATCAAGTTTTTATTTTAATTCAATTATACCTATAAAAAAATTAATATATCAATTTATTTTTATATTAGATAAATATAATTATTTGAGTCTGTAATACATAAATTTGTGTTATATCGATAATAATATTAAAAATTTATCAAAATTAAATTAAATAAAATTGAAAAATTTAAAGTTTATTAATAGTATTGTATGTTAAAAATTAATTATTCTTATATAATCTATAAAAATAGAGGAATTAGAATTAGAATTAGAATTTAATATTATATTATTATTTCAAGAAATGGAAATGGAAATGGATAGGTGGCAAGGCATTTCTTCTATATATAATAGTCTAGATTGTGCACTCATTTTCTTTTTTTTTTTCTGAAGAATCGATATTTTAAAGTTTTGGTGAGAAATGATTATAGTGTTGAGCCGGACCCACATTCAGGAGTATTATTTTCAAGAAAATTTCCATGAAGAAATTTTCTGTGGGACTCGTCCACTAGTCTAGTGGATGTCGGACGCGAAGACTTGGAAAAGTATTTCCTGATATTTTTTTTCTTAAAAAAATTAATTTCATAAGCTAAGTCAATTGGTATAATTTGAAAGCTATATTAAATAAAAATTTTAAATTAACACGTATTCCAGAATTCATACCTAAAAAACCCACGTACAAAGCATTGTAGGAATTTATGCTTTAAGTGGCGAAAAAATTGATGGGATCGAAGTTGTTATATTATTAATTTTTGGGTTTGGATCCTAAGTAGGTTAATTTTTTTTAAAGTAGAGATCAAGTTGAGTTGGAGAATGGCAATAAATCATTGAATCATGATAAAAAGTTACCTCGCCTCACTCTGTTGTCATTACTAGTTAGTTGATGTGTTATAAATGGTTAAAATATTTTTTAAAAATGTTTTTAAAATTTTTAGAGTTAAAATTAAATTGAAAAATTTTATAAATCATGAGGGTCAAATTTATTAATTCTTTAGAATTAGAACTAAAATAACAAATTTTGTAAAGAGCGCTAAATTTGTTGAATTTTTTATAATTAAAATCAAATTTATAGAATACGTAAATATTAGAGGGCTAATTTTGTTACTAGATCATTAAAAAAAGCCCACATCAGCTCAGGGTGACTAAAATATTTAATTTCGAAAATTTTAGTGACTAAATCGAAAGAAATAATAGTTAGGCGACCAAAACAGAACGAAACACATAGTTAGGTGTCAATTTTTATAGTTTACCCATAAAAAAAATTTCAGCATGTTCTACATTATTATTTAACAGAAAATTTTAACGGATGGGCTAATTTGCACATTTTAAAATATATAAAAGTTAATTTTGAAACACTCCTTGCTCGACTCGATCGTCGGGTCCGAGCTATAGGATGCCACATCTGTTGCCAGAGCAATTACTGCCAAATTATCCATAAATAAATCATTTAAACATTCAATCATGTCATAAATGCATTCACATTATCATATACAATTAATTTCAAGCCTTAATCGAGCTTACAAAAGATTTTTTTTTTACCTGAGCATGAAATAAGACCAAATTGTAAAGTTTCAAAATTTCATGTTGACGTCGTGACGTTGCCAAACAGTTTGTCATGTTGTGATCTCAAGTCACTCGATGTCATGACATTACTCACTCTTGGCCGACATTGCGAAGAGGAAACTTACTCGTCAGGAAGTGGACTTTGATTTTGGTAAAATTTAGGCCATTTGGTACCTACTTCTTGGTTACCTCACGAATTGCACATTTGGTGCATATTTACCTAACTTTTCTTTCATAAAAATGTTCCAAACACATACCAAAACATTGCATTTAACCATTTCATATAAACCATTCCAATATACCTCAATCTGGTATCAAAACATATCAATTCAACTTATTCAAATTCAACCTATTCAATCATTCACTTCATCGTACAATATCACCTTTTTAACTTTGTTAGTTCATACTCAAATATACCATTTTATGTGTCATTCATAATATCACAATAGGTTACCAAAACATACATATACATATGAACATTGGCCTTCCCAAATCAAACATTAGATATGGTTCAAACTAAAGCTATCATTCCAAGTTAATATATATAAACTGTTGGAAAATAATGGATATTTTGGAACTTTGAGGCATATTATTTTATTGATAAAATTGAAGGTTTGGATTTATATTCTATATAATATGCTCAAAATTGTTGAGTGATGAATGATAAATTGATGCTCAAATTAAACAATAGTTTTATCTATTGACGAACAATTGTATATTTTGAACAATTGTATCTCTTGGTGAACAAATTCATTGATTTTGGTTTAATATTGCATCTTTTCATTCACTGTGTTTGTTCACTTATATATATGAACTTTTCAACAAAAATCTTCATGAATCAGTCTAAATCTCTTCATTCATTTCCTTTCCTCTATATAAAGCCAAGTTAGGGGACTTCCAAAACACATCATCAAAAACCATAAATATAAAAAATTCCTTCTAAATTCATTCCTCCTGGTGATAGAGAAAGGCAAGATTGTGTTCAATTGATCACTACTGTTGTGCTACTACAATGATCGTTTGTTGTTGTATCTTGGGAGACAGACATCTAACGTTACTCAAAGCACCGAGGGGAGGCCGAATCTATCTTAAGGAAATTGTTCATACAGGCCTCAACAATATTCTTCTTCTAATTTTCAACTCTGTCCGATTACAGGTATTCTGTTATGTTACTGCTACTACGTTGTATTGCATTATTATTGTTACTGACATATTAATACTACATACAAAATTATATTTTCTTACATAAACAACTATGTACATGCCACATAACCAAACTTTAAAACATTTGAATGACTATTGAATCAATAACGGGATAGTGCGAGCTTCTCGTAGATCCATTCAACATGTTCCGCAAGTGACAATCTACAAGGAAAAAGAAAATAACGAGGTAAGCATATCAAATGCTTAATAAGCTTAAAGGTATTAAATAGAAAAAATTACCTTATTATTCAATTAAGTACAATAAGCTATAAGCTTGATGTAATTAACTAGACATGGCAAAACACAAAATAACAAGGTGAGTTTTAGCACATAAACAAACCATGTAATATTCCAAGTATATAACATACCATTCTATATCATATTAAGTAACCAATTCAAACTCATTCCATTCATAAGTACAATAATCTCAAACATATATCAAAGCTTTATATTCAAATTGTTCACTAATACTTCACTTGAACATCAATACATTTTATGTCATTACAAATTTTAATTTCATATCTTCTATATCACCCGATGAAACTTAGTAAATGGACTCGAATACACATATACTAAATCACATCAATTGCTCATTCGAGCTGAGTATATTTGTGTCAGGTACCAGTCCAGGCTAAACCTTTAATGATACATTCAATTGCTTGGCCAAGTTGAAAATATACATGTTAGGTTACCTGTTTGGGCTAAACCTTTAAAATGACATCAGGTTACCAATCCAGGCTAAACCTATGTCACATGTATCTTCGAGTCCGCAAAAAATGTTGGATCTCGGTAATCATCTCTAATTAATCAGTATCAGTGTGCACAAGACCTTTACTAAGTTCATCTAGCCATTTTCAACACATATATACATTTATTTACACTTCAGTCCAAAACTCACTTTTATACCAATTCACAACCAAACACAAATATACTCACAAATAAATACACAAGAACTTAAACAAATTTATACCATATGAACTTACCTGGTCAAATCGGCAAACAAGTTGAATTTGCAAGGACTAATCTATAATTTTTCCTTTTCTCCTAGTTATCCTTTGTTTGGTTCAATTCCTGATCTATACAATAATTCGATTCAATTTGTTAATATTAAACATTTTATAGCATTCTATTATATGCATGAACCATTTCAATTTCATTTTCTGAATTCCCCTAAGATTTTTCATTTTATTTAATTTAGTCCTTAAAATCAAAATTGATATAACTTTCAAATTTGAGCTTCAATTTCAAAATCAATTTCAATTATATCCTTTTACGACCCTCTACTATCAATAATTACTAAAATTTCACATAAATTTTGAAATCTATCCACTTTAGTCCTTATGTTCAAAAACTAGCAATTAAACTTTACAGTTTAATCCTTTTCCACTTCTAAGCTCAAAATACAATAATTTAATACCAATTTACTCAATAAACCATCAATGACAACTTTTAGAAACTTTAACAGTTTTGCAAGTTGGTACATGGTCTAGATAAATCAAGCTTACATGACCTTAAAAACATAAAGATTAAAAGAAAAGGATTTTTCAACCCTAACGTTGATTCTCCAACCCTTTGGCTATGATGATTTCAATGGTGAAGGAGAATGGAGAAGATGTTTCTTTTATTTTATGTTTTATACATATTTTATTTTAATTATACACTTACTATTATTTATATAAAATATATTATCTATGTAACACCCCAAAACCCAACATAGAAGTTTCGTTCGAGTTCCGGAGGTCATATTGGCCACCGAAATGACTCAAAACAAAACACTGATTTAAAATCAAAAATTCTTTTCGAAATTCTTTTTCTCTTGCGACTTCCTTAAAAAGAAAACGATATTCATCAAAATGCTTTGTAAACGTTGAACTTATTTTCGCTTAAAACTTTGCTTGGAATCAATTCACATTTAATGATAAATTTGCAACCAAAATAGATTTGAAAGTTTTGATAACCGAACTTAAAATCAGAAGATTACATTGGGAAAAACAATTTGTTATCTTTCTGGAAAATCGTATTCAGATACTAAAACTCATGCATAGCATCACAAATTTAATTCAAAAACCATAAACTCAAACTTAATGATAGTTCGAAGACAAATTTCAAACCAAAGTCCTTATGAAATTTAATTACAGTTCCAATAAAAACATATTATCAATCTTTATAAAATTTATTTTAAAGCTCAAACCGAAACTTAAAATTCTAAGACCTCTGATTTGCTGATTTTGACACCTAACTTCAAGGATTACCTAAAAGGGAGAAACTAAGGGAATGAGCTATACGAGCTTAGTGTGAGTTCGAAACATAAGCAAATAGAAAAAGGCAAAATAACTCAACAAGTATTTCAGAAAAAAATATATATACAAACAACATTCGAAAAACACAAACCGGTAATTTGATACATGAAATGTTTCCATTAATAAACAAAATATAATTATATTGTCGAAACCATTTTAAAAAAATCGGTTTTGGAAAATGGGGATCTACTTTGAAAAACAAAAATGGGAGTCGCCACCAATCTTTTTTACTTAGATGTGATTGGATCACCTTGTAAAACATTTTATTTTAAAACATTTGATTTTGGTCCGCGAAAACGAGAAAATAGGTTCGGGAGTCGGTTACGTATGAGGAAGGGTTAGCACCCTCATAACGCCCAAAAATTGGTACCTAATCGATAAAATCATGTCCAAATGTTTGAAATTTAAAAGTATTCAAAAATATGATTTCTTTAAAAAAAAAACTTTGAGCACTTTAAGTTAAAATTTGAGATTTTCTTGTTCCAAAAGAATATAAACATCACATCCAACACGTTAGGACATGATATTTTAAAACCTTTGTAATCAAAATCGTCTCACGATTTACAAAACTTGTTAAAAGGATACTTAATTATTTAGCCAATCGAAAAATCGCACCCAACACGTTAGGGCACTATTTTTCGAATTTCTAAATACCTAGACATTGCCTTATCTTTTTTTTTAAAAAAAACTTTAAATGAAATATAGGAATTTTGCAAAATGGATTTTTATTTTAAAATGATGATCCTACGAAAATATCATATTAATACAAACACTAAGAATATAAAATAACCATTATAAAATAACCACATTAAAGCAATCATAAATAAATGGAAAAATATATATATACATACATACATATATATATATATATATATATATATAAACAAAAAAAAAAAATAAATGTCAAGATAACAAAAGTTAATAAACATGAAAATTTCACATGCAATATTAAACCTTTCATGCAAATATATAACAAATAATAAATGTAAAAAAATGTATAAAGATATATTGAAAAAAAGAAAAGAAAAATATATTTTAAAATAAATAAATAATTTATAATAATATATTTATAATAATCTAATACATATAAAACTACATTTAAAAATAAATAATATATTATACAACATGAATGATTTTAGATGAAATGAATTTTTTTTTAAAATAATATAAGATATAATATTATATAATATACAAAATATTAAAAAATATAAAATATAATAACTAATATATTAATCTGAAGATAATATGTAATAAAAATAATTAAAATAAAATAATAAATAATAATAGTTTAAAATATATACATAATAAAAATATATAACATTTTATATCATTTAATAAATTAATATATAAATAATAAGAGCAATAATATAAAATATTTAATATGAAAAAATAATTTAATATAATGTTAAAATAATTTAAATGAAATAAAATAAAAATGTTTATAAAAGGACTAAATAGCAACTAAATAAATAACAAAAACTAAATTGAAAAGCACGTTAAAACACAGGGAACAATATGGCAATTATGCCAATTTTTAAAACGACATCGTCTTGATTTTAACCTTTAAAGCAGTCGGAGGGGTTAAATTGGAATAAAAACATACTTTAGGGCTAATTTTATAAAAATAAAGATGCGAATTGGACTGATTTAAAAAATGAAATCACAAAAGGACTAAATGGATAAATATTCCATTTTTTGAAAACACCCGGATCCTATTCGGTCTCGGGTTGATGCGCGGGTCGTCGTTCAAAACGACGTTGTTTTTAGCTTATCGAAAGTAAAAACGACGACGTTTTCGTCTAGCTATATAAATCAGTTTTGGTAAAAAAAATCATTTGTGCCTTTATTTAAAAAAAAAACTCAGGAATTTCTCTCCAAAGGCTTCTTCTGGATCCCGGTCGTCGTCCATTGGGGCCACCGCCACGCGCCTCAAGCGCTACCACGAACGGTGGCCAGAAGCCGGACCACAAGACCTCTTTTAATACCGTCGAAAGGTAAACCTTTTTCTTTTTTCTTTTTATGTATATGCGCAAATATATAGAGATAAAAAATAGAAAAAAAATCACCTATGCGAAATCTCGGTATTCTATTTCTTTGGAATGAATCTATCTTTTTATTCTTTGTTTTCTTTTCGTGTATTCTGTGAATATGCCCCCTTTTACAGATTTCATTAAGGCTTTATATAGCCTTGAAAATAAATCGCAAAATTAAATACAAGAAATTTGATCTTGCTGTTTCTTGCCATTTCTTGTTGCTTTTCTTTCCTTTTTGTAGGTGAAAGACGAGAAATCTGGCGAAGATGGTGGGATTCGGGCGCATTGACGACAGCGTGACCAAAGGCTGATGGTGAAGCTTGCGGCATGAAAGCTTCTGGAAACCCTAGGTTTCTGTTTAGCCACTGGGCCATGTAATTTTGGGTTTTAGGTATTGGGTAGTCTGCTGTTGGGTTTTTGGGCTAAGGGTTTTGTAATTAGGTCAAAGTGGTCTGATGTGTCCTGGATCTGTAATTGGGTTTAAGATTTGGGCTTTTTGGTTGTAAAAGGACTTTAAATATGGACTTTATTTATTATTGATTTATTTCAAAGCACAGTCAAAATTGGGCTCTTACATATATTATTTCTAACAATCATGTTGCCTAATCGTGATAGACTATTCAAAGTATTTCATAAACGACCTAACGTCCATACAAACAGACCGAAATTCAGATGCATAAAATATGCACCAAGCAGAAATCTCACCCCACTAGCCAAAATACCACTTCGACCACCGTACACACCACAATTGGGCTCTAGTAGGCCCATCCACCTTGCACACCACAAAAGTCTATGGTAGCCCATCCACCCTACACACCACAATAGTGGATCTAAGCCACTTAAATAGAAATATGCAACTGAGCTGACATATATAATAGTATGGCAAAATCACTGTAACAGAATATTGTAGTTAAACTGCCAAATCAGACTTCATTCTTTTCAAACATAACCCAATCCCAAATGCAGACGCAAATAGTTTACAGAATCACCTATCTAATTAACAAACACCTCATTTAATCATTTATGGAAATAACATTTAAAATAAAATAAGCTCACATACAAAACTAAAATCATATAGTAATACACCCTTACTAGACCTCCCTCGATTAGTAATTATATTCCAAACACATTTAAAGAAGCTTAAAAAAGCGCTGGATTACATAGGAACCAAAATAGATTAGTTACAAACAAGATTTAAAATATGCAAAAACAGGTCCACACGACCATGTGGCCAGGCCATGTGGAAGGGGCTAGACTGTTTGACAAAGGTACACGACTGTGTCTGAGTTACTTAGTCGTGTGGCCAGATCGTGTAACTCATTGTGCCATGTGATAAAATTAACACATTTAGAAAGCACAGTAGACATGACTGTGTGGCTAAATCACGCACCCGTGTGACAAAAAATTCACATTAACGAAGCAATGAAGACACGACCGTGTGGCTAAGAAACAGGGCCGTGTGGCTGAGTCACACGCCCATTTGAAAAACGAAAAATTCCCCAAACAGAGGTCACACGCCCGTGTGGCCAGCCTGTGACCCACTCCAGAGCGTGCGAAACGAAAGTAACCTAATTCCTACAGAGACACACGGTCTTGTGGACCGCTTGTGTGAGGCACATGCCTATGTGGCTGCCCATGTGGCCTCAAAACCACACCAAAATTTATCGAGAATCAAGAAATTCATCAACAACTCAATCCTTAACTACAACAATTCCAAAAACACACCTTAAGTCGAGATCTCAAGCACCAAAAACTAATTGATTTGCCCCACAAAATTGTTACGTTTCAGCGTTTAAACAAATGAACATGCAATTCCTCTAATGAAACGACTGAAACGAAGGCTCTAATGCACGAACAAAAAGAAACAATTTACCAAATATTGATATTCTAATAGAGATGAATGGTTAATCAAGAACAAAAGGATATAGGCATAAAAAAAACACCATGGCCCAAAAAAAAGAACAAAAATTGAAACTGAAAGAGGAAGAAAAAGAGACCAACGTGCGAGAAAAGGAGAAAAAAATATACTAACGTGAGCAAAACATTTAGGGATTTCCCCCTCTTTTTAAATTTAATAAAATAACTCAAAATTAACAAATAAAAATTATAAATTAATTAATCATTAAAAACCAAACAGATTAATTTATTGTTACAATTAAAATAAATTTCAAAATAAAACAAAATAAACCATATCAAATTTTCCAAAACCCTTCAAATTTTAATTAACAATATTTTAAAGAATTAAAACCAAAATACTTTAAAAAAATCGTTAAAGACATACTAGACATGCCACAAAATTAAAATAAATAAAAATAAATAAAATCAATACTTGGGTTGCCTCCCAATAAGTGTTTATTTAAACTCTAAGCTCGACTTCCCTTTTCAATCCCATGATTAAGTCGGATCTTGGAGCCGGGGGTCCCCTCTTTCTCTATCAATATTACCAGCAAAATAAAGTTTGAGTCAATGATTGTTTACCTTGAATGTGTCGTAATTAAAGTGTGTTACCTTAATGGTTCCACATAGGAATACGTTATGTACCACAAATGAGTTTGACCATCTTGACTTAAGCTCTGCAGGGAATATTCGTGGTTCTAAATTGTCCAACAACATTTTGTCTCCAACTCTGAATTGGTTTGTCCTCTTTAAATGCACACCATGACGTTTCTTTGTTACTTCTTTGAACATTCTTGGTTTCTGATAAGCCTTTGGTCGCTATTCATCTATTTCATCAAGTTGTACCATTTGTTCTCCACTCGTCCCTTGGTTTTTATCACATTAACAATGACACAGTATTAACACATATTCATAAGTGATTCCCTACAAAGAATTTTGAGTTGAATGATTACTCACATTATCAGAATAATGAGTATCATTTCACTCACTAGAAACTCTCACAACATCACGTTCTTGAAGAGTAATCTCTTCATCACCTACCTTCAGCACAGTTTCACCATTATCCACATCAATAATTGTAACAGTCCGGTTTATGTCCTAGTCAGAATAGTGGTTTTGGGACCACAAATTTAAGTCAGAAACATATTTTAATATTATTTTCCGTGCTTATAATATGTTAATTGATATGTGTGAAATTTTTGTGATTAAATTTTATCGTTTGTGTGCCGAATTATGAAAAAGGACTAAATCGCAGAAAATGTAAAAGTGGCCTTCTATTTGATTAAGTGCCGAGTTGATGTGTCTCTTTAAATGTGAGGTCCTTATGTTGTAAATGGACCATTGATATGGTTAATGGACAATAATGACCACCCACTAAGTGTTTATAAATTATATTAATTAAGATTAAATAAATAATTTTAGAAATAAAGTTATTATTAAATAAAACAAAGTTAAGATATCCTTATACTTTTGCATGATCAACCGAAAATAGAGAAAAGAAATAAGGTTTGAAGCTTGGTGAATTTTGGCACTTTTAAATCTTGATTTAGGTATGTTCTTTGCTCGATTTTTGATGATTTTTATGTTTTTAAGATCGTTGCTTTGTCATCTACCTAGCTCATGTCTCAATTTCTGAATTTGATGAAGATTGTAAGTTATGCCATTGATAATTTTGTAAACTTTGTGATGATAGTTGTTGAAATATGAAAGATATGTGATAGATTAATATGTTTTATTTTTGAATTTTTGATGGATTTGAGTATATTGGGCTGAATTGTGAAAATGAGAATTTGAGGGGCTAAAATGTGAAATAAATGAAAGATATGGTCTTATATGGAATATTCGACTAAGCATGAGTATAAGGAAATCATGTGTATTTTGTGACTTTATGAAATAGGGACTAAAATGTCAAAATGTGAAAATGTGAAGGCTAATTTGTAAAATACCCTAAATATGTGTATATGGATTGAATTAAATGATTTGGTGAATAAAAGAGTTAAATTTGAATGTGTATAGATCGAGAACCAAAGAAAATAGAATTAGATCGAGGGAAATCTAAAGTGGTTGAGTAATCGTTTATTTCCATCTGAATTCGTACGAGGTAAGTCGATATACAAATAAATTTGTTTAAATTGTATTATTAATACTTTTATGTGAATGAATTGTGATATATGGCTATTTGAGCTGAATATGTGAAATCTGATAAAGTTCCGATAATGTAACAACGTCTGAAAAGTCCCATACGAACCTTAGGAATTAGTTAGGATACGTATGTCATGACATAGGATTCCGATATGTGTTTTCGTGTAAGACCACGTCTGGACATTGGCATCGATTTATTATTTACGTGTTAGACCATGTCTGGGACATCGGCATCGTATTTGGTTTCGTGTAAGACCCTGTCTGGGATAGTGGCATCAATACTGATTACATGGAAGACCAGGTATGGGACGTTGGCATTGTACAAGCTTTTCGAGCTTTCTGAGCTATCCGAGTATCCTATTTGAATCCGAACGGTTCAACAGGCATTTCGAGTAATGAATGAGTATATAAATATGCATTTGAATTTCGGTACGTATGTATGTATATGAAATTTGTCAATGAAAGGTATGTATGTATATGATCATTTGATATGTGAACTACATTACATGATATGTGGTTATGAGTAAGTGAATATAATCACTTGAGATATAAGAGAAATATGACTTGTGATTGTGTTATGTCATGAATCATATGTATGAAATGGTTTATAATTGTTCTATATGATAAGTTTATTTGTATATGGCTTACTAAGATTTTGAAAACTTACTTTGTGTGTTTTCAATTGTTTTATAGATTATCAAAGCTACCAAAAGCTCGGGGATTGTCGAGGATCATCGCCACACTATCGAACTATATTTTGGTACCTTTTAAAAATGAACATATTGAAGTATGGCATGTATAAGCTAGAGAACTTTAATTATGTTATGAAATGTGTAAATATAGCCATGTGATATGGCTTGATAATGAATATGATTATGGAGTGAATTTAGTGCATGCTATGCGATGAAAAATTTGTATATTTTGATGTGCTCATGAATAGCCAAGAGAAATGGTCAATTTTGGTAAGTTCTATGGTTGATTTGGGAAATTTATATGATGAGAATTGCTATGAATTGAAATGGATTAATATGTTGCATGAATCACATGTTTTTGATGTGAAATTGGTACTTTGAATTGGTATGTTTGATGTTGGATTTGTATATAGAAATGAATGATGTTGTTACGGGTCAAATTGTGCATGATTTAGTATGTTTTTGCTGTCTTTGGGAAATGAATTGATGCTTGTTTAATGCTTATAGGTATGACTATATTTGCCTACACGGTTAAGTACACGAGCGTGTGTCTCGACCGTGTCTCTCAAGGTTGCAATTCGAAGCAAGCCAGTGTTGCACACGGATCAAACACACGGGTGTGTGACAGGTCGTGTGGTTCAAGTCAGTTTTGTACATGGGTTGAGACATGGTCCAAGGCACGGCCATGTGAGGCGCACGGCCTAGCCATACGGGCGTGTGCCCTGTTTTGAAAGAAAAATTTTCCAAGATCCGCAAAGTTTCTGTATGAGATCGGTTTAGTCCCGAATCTTCTCTAAAATATGATTTAAGTCTTGTAGACTTTCTTAAAGGACTATATGGGTATTATTATTATGAAATGATGATGTATGATTGATGTTGTGATATGAGTGTAAAATGTTCCAATTTGTCAGGTAATGCCTCTTAACCCTAGTCCAGCGACGAATACAGGTTAGGGGTGTTACAATAATAGTTCTAGCAGTGGCTAAAAATTGTCAACTTAAGATGATGGGTACCTCAATATCCTCATCCATGTCTAATATAACGAAATCAACAAGGAATATAAATTTATCTACTTTAACAAGTACATCCTCAATAATACCCCTAGGATACTTAATGATCTGTTAGCTAATTGAATACTCATCCTAGTGGGCTTTGGTTCTTCGAGACCAGGTAGTTTAAATAATTTATAAGGCATCAAATTTATACTAGCACCCAAATCAACCAAAGCTATTTCAACATTTAAGCTACCAATGAAACAAAGGATAGTAAAACTCACTAGATCTTTAAGCTTTGTGGGAGAATGGTCGAACACTCATCATTGAGCTCTATAGTAGACAACTTATCTAAATTCCTTTTATTTGTTGACAACTCCTTTAAAAGTTTTAAAAAAGTTTCAAGAAATTTACCATATTGTTTGTTCATGCAGTCTTTCTTCACTTTTGCCAGATATGGAATTGACGGTTTGTATTCTCTGATCATCGGCTTATGCTCTTCCTTACATTCCTTAATCCCATCATTTTTCTTAATAGCTTCTCAATTCAGCTTCTTTTCAGGCTCAACTAATGCCTTTCGACTTCGTACAGACATTACATGGACTTGGTCTTTTATGTTAGTTTCAGTGTTACTAGGTAATATGTCTTGTTGTCTCTCTAAAACTAATTTAACAAGCTGATTCATATGATTCTCAAGTCCCTGAATAGATGCTTGTTGATTCCTCAAATCTATCTTAGTGTTCTGGAATCTAGTTTTTGACACTGAAATAAATTTCATTAAAATTTCTTCTAGATTCAGGTTCTTTCCTTGTTGAAAAGGTTGCTGAAAACCCAAAGGGGGTTGTGACCTTTGATTTCCTTAACCACCCCAAGAGAAATTCAGATGATTCCTCCATCCTAGATTATAATTATTGCTATAGAGGTTATTCTGAGGTTTAGAATTATTACCCATAAAGTCTACTTGTTCATGCTCCATGTTAGAACTATAGGGTAAACATTCTAAATTGATCATCCTCGCTCCAGTCACATCACATTGCATTACCAAATTCATTTGCTTAGCCATACTCAAACTATCAATTTTCTTACTCATCACTTCCATTTGACTTGCCAACATAACAAATGCATCTATAGTTGATAAACCGTAATTATAACATATTTTAATCCCACATTTAGCTCACTTTTGGATGATTTATCCCTTGTTTCATATAAAAAGGTGCTCTTAATCCTTTCTTTTCATGTCTTATACCCAGGAAAGCACCAGAGGATGAAGAGAACATAAAACGGGCCCGAAATGGAGTAAATGGGCCATATCACGAAATCGACACGGCCTAGCCCAAAGAGCACACGACCGTGCCTTGTCGAACAGCTGGAACACAGCCTCACCCCGATTTACATAGTCGTGCCTTAAATTAGAAATCCAAACACGGCTTGAAGTCGAGTCACACGGGCGTGTGACATGGCCGTGCCCGTGTCATGGCAAAGAGCAATTTTAGTCAAAAAAGGATACTTAGGGAGAAAGAATCGCATTCCAAGAGCCTATATAAACCCCCTATGTACCACCGATGAAGGGCGAGTTTAGCGAGGCCAAGGAACCAAGCCGAAAATGTCAGATTTGTGGGAATACACTCGAAAAAAGCCAGTTGATCCATCCCAAGAAGTCAGAGTTATACTCAAGACGGCGGATTTCTCTTTCAATTCCTTCAGGGAGTTTTAGGGATTTCTTATGTTTTGTTTTATCTTTTCTCTTGTGACGTTTTCTTTATTCATTATGAACTAAACCCCTCAGATACCTGAAGGGGATAAAACCTAGAGGAATCTTGTTATTTGATTTCTGAATTATATGATAAATAATTAGTTTGTTCTTAATTATGCATGCTTAATCCATATTTGATGTGCTTAGGTGGAGGAAGAATAGACCCTGCCTAAGAGTAGATCTAGCATAGCTAAGCGGAGTTGATCGCACGCCTAGAGATAGGGTGACGAGATTTTTCTGGATTAGGGTGAAACCTAATATGGGAGTCCATAGATCGATTTACTGCTGTTCTAGGGGGTTATTATAAGCGAACGAGAGTTCCACTAATTAACTTAGGGTTAGACGTTATTTGCCTCGAGAGAGGGTTTAATATAAGTTAGAGAGTCTTACGGATCAAACTAAGTAAAGAAATCATATAGTTCAGGGTTTAATAACAAGTGAAGTCTAGGTGGATTCTTCCTGAGGGTATCGTCTTGATCAACTGAGTTTTTCCTAAAGTTATTTCCTCAATTCATTCTTTTTGTCTTTGTGTCTTTAGCTTAGCAGTTCGTCAAATTTAGAGTAGATAACAACTTCATTAGTTTTAGGCTAAATAATAAAAAGAAAGTTCGTATTAGTACTTTTAGTCCCTGTGGGTTCGACAATCCGGTCTTGCCTTAACTATACTACTGTTCGATAGGTACACTTGCCTTTAATCGTTGTCAGAGTTAGTTTCTAGGTTCGATCATTCTTTTATAAATTTTAAAGCTCTAATCACAGCGATCAATAGTTAAAAACACCGGCTACCTTAGTAGACTTTGTTCTCATAACTTGCCACTGATAGTTATTTAGTGCCATCTCCTCAATAAATTCTTGGGCTGCCTCAGATGTCTTATTATTCAGTGTTTCACCGACTGCTTTATCAATTATCTATCTAGTCGAGGGATTCAAGCCATTATAAAATGTTTGGACTTGAAGTTACAAAGATAACCCATGATGAGGGCACATTCTCAGAAGATCCTTAAATCGCTCCCATGCATCATACAATGTCTCAAGCTCAAATTGAGTAAAAGAAGAGATGTTATTCCTCAACTTAGCTATTTTGGTTGTAGGAAAATACTTCAATAGAAACTTCTCAGTTATCTAAGCCTAAGTCATGATGGAACCCCATGATAGTGAATTCAACCACTGTTTCACCTTGCTCCTTAAAGAGAATGGGAACAACCATAATTGTATGACATCATTGGTAACACCATTAATCTTGAATGTGTCATATATCTCCAGAAAGTTAACTAAATGACCATTCGAATCTTCATCTTACAACCCATGAAACTGAACATACTATTGCACCGTCTGAATTGTGTTTAGATTAATCTCAAAATTGTTTGCAACAATAGTCAGTCTGATAATTCTTGATTCAGCCCCAATCAATGTGGGCTTAGCATAGTCATACGTAGTACGAGGAACAGGATGTACAGGAGGCTGCTGATTGCCAGATTATCATCCATCTCAACAGTAATGCCATTTTACTCTTCATCGTTTATTAAAATCTATTGACCTTACCTTGCTTCTCTAACTTCTCTCTGATTTATGTGACTAGTTTTTTCGATTTCATTGTAAAAAATTCACTGTCCCAATGGGTTACCTCTAGTCATAAACCAAAAGAACCTATAAGAATCAAACAAAAGAAAAAAATGTAACAATTAAATTAAAAAATATTAAAATAAAAATATAAAAAATAACTAAATTAACAGAAATAAAATTTTCCTAATATTCTAGTCCCCGGCAAGCCAAAAACTTGATGTCCAGGAAACTAACTAAATATTTGACTAAGCAAGTGCAACTATCAATTAATAGTATAGCTACATCATTCTCACAAAGACTAAAAGTACTATTAATTACTGTTTTTCTATTATTTTACTAAATAATTCGAGTGATTGAATAAAAACTAAAATTAATTAATTAACGAACACGACAAAAAACAAATCAGGAAAATAAATGATTAACAACCAAGAAACGAAACAATACCCAGGAAAGAATTCATCTAGATTTTATTTGTCACTATCAATCTAAATTACGTAATTTCTTTATTTAGTATCTTGATCTGTAGAAATCCTTAAATTATGTAAATATCTCTTTTGAGCATAAATCCCCTATTATCGCATTAACTCAAGCTATAGATTCCCTTATTAGATTTGACTCTAATCCGGTAGATTTATGTCATCCTATTTCTAGAATTGCATGCAACTCCAATAAATTACGCAAGATCTACTCTTAAACATGGTTTATTTCTAACACCTCTAACCTGTATCTGTTGCCAGAATAGGGTTACGGAGCGTTACCAAAATTTTTCAGAACATTTATAGATAAATCATGCAAGTTACTATTCAAATTCCGAAATCATTCAATACGTCCCTTAAATGGACACTCGAGGTCCAATATGAGCATTAGAATCGAGTGAAGACTTAATCAGAACCCCTAAGAATTTTTCGCGACATTTCTAAATTTTTCCAAGGTGCAGGGCTCACACACCCGTGTGACCCTGGGACACGCTCGTACTAGAGGCCATGTTCGACCTCGTGTAAACCTCTAACTTGCACACACGGCCATGCCACATGCCCGTATGCTAGCTGTGTGGTTAATTAATTCAATTCAAAATTAGGTGTGGGTTTCACACGGTCAAGACACATGCCCATGTTCTACGCCGTCTAGGGCACATGGTTGAGACACACGCCTGTGTCCCTACCGAGGTACTCAATTTCGAGCATTCTGTTTTCACGAATTCAATGTACAGGGGACACACGGCCTAACCACATGCCCATGTCACCAGGCCATGTGTCACACATGGTCTAGACACACGCCCGCGTATCTGTCCCTGTGAACAAAATAAAGCAATTTCTAGCTTCATTTCTTACCCAAAATTTCACCCAAGACCTGCACTTGAAACACACATCTGATACCAACTATTCCAAGCATTCAAATTAAATAAATTCCATCATTCATCATGACATACCATTCCATGCATACATGTCTATAATCTTGCCTTAGCTAAGTCCTCAAGTTGGACATAACTTGATCAGTTACGTAACCTATATGTAGCTACCATAGTTTGACATTACAAGTATATAAAAAAACTATTATTAGCCATTCCAATTGTAACGGCCCAAAATTTCTATTTTTATCTCTGTGTGATCTTGACACAAATCTGTATCTACTTCAGTGGTTAAGTGTTCTGGGTGTATGTGAGAGGTCCCAAGTTCAAGCCTTAGCTTTAGCAATTTTTGTTATTTTAGGAATTAAGCCCTATCTTTTTCCAGTGGGCTTATATTTAATTACCTGCAACTTCATATCATAATGAGCCTGTTGGTTCAAGTGGTAAGGGTGTTGGTGTGTTTGAGGTCCTGTGTTTGAATCTTTACGCAAGCGTGATTGCTAATATTTTTGCTTTGTTGGTTGGTAGAGTTTCAGTTGAACGAAAAGTCTGAGTAGTGGTTTTTAGTGGGATTAGTGAAGAGATTTGAGGGATGGAAAGTTGTGGGAATTATCCTCTTTCTTTCTTTTCTTTTCTTTTTCAAAAATCTCTCTTTTTCTGACGTTGTGTTTTCCTCAATACTCTGCCGAAATTCCTTTGAAACTTCCCCTTTTTTTTCCTTTTCCTTTTGCTTCCCTAAGTCATTTGTTCTTTTAACAACGTGAATTGCACTGGTGCGGGTTCGGTAAGTTTTCTATTTTCTGTTCGTCACAATAGTGTAGCGAACGATTAAGAAATCTGATTTCTACTGCAATTGTGGGTGTAGGCGAAGGTTTCGAGCAGTGAAATTTGGTTCTTTGGTTTAACAAGTGTTAACGAAGGTTCTCGATCTATAATAAGTTGGGTTTCTGTTAGTTCATTATTTTTAGAATCCGTAATTAATTGCTAATCGATGATGGATATTTTGGTTTTAGGTTTCGAGAGAATCGGGAGTGTTTTCTGTTGCAAAACAGTACCAGGTGTGTACCCGAAACGCAGAAAAACGGGATTTGGCAAAAGCCAAAAAATCCCACTGTCGACGCCACAGGGCCGTGTAGTATCTGGGCTAGGCTGTGTGATCCACACGGGCAAGGCCAATCTGGGTGTGTCGGCCCATGGTACTGAAACTTTTCGTAAGGTCGTACGGGTCGTCCTAATCGACTGTGGGCCTCCGTAGGGTCGGTAAATACTATCTAACCCTAAAATCAAATGATCTGTTAGACCAAAATGGCTATGAGCACGCCTGTGTTTGTTTATCTGTTATCTGTTTATGAAATCATGTTGAGCATGATTTATCTGTTAATTCTATATGCATGATCTGTTACTGTGTTTTGGGTGGGATGATGTATATTGGAGGAAGTGTTCTGAAAGGCAGATTATGCCTAATATCTGGCAGCATGGCTGCATTAATCCGATATGTGCCGCATCGGCACAACATGGTGTGTAGGGTTGGGTGGGTGTTTTAAACCCCACATGGTGTGTAGGGATGGTCGGAGATGGTGTGTAGAGGATGGGGTAAGACATTTGATTTTTATTCTGGTTACACAAATCTGTATCTGTAATGGGCTTAAGCCCGGATCTGTATCTGTCTGATTCTGATTTTTTGTTGTGTGCATGCTTAATTTTGTGGGGCTACACACTAAGTTTATGTAAACTCATTCCTTTCTATTTAATCTGTACAGGTAATTCACAGAGTTAGGCAAATCGGTGCAGCGGAGGGCTCGATGGTGACCACACACTATCATTGGTTTTATTTGGATTATAGTTTTATTTAAGTTTGGCACTACGATTAAGAGTCTGTATTTTCTAGGTCTGTATGGAATTTTTAACTGTTTGGCTTTGGTTTTGGGTTTTTGGATTTAACCTGCTTATTTTTATAATGGTTTCATGTAAAGCATTGTTTTTCTAAAAAAATACGAACTGTTTTTCTTAAACTTGACGTTTTTCTATGCTTTCGCTAAATTGATACGTTTTAAGGAAAATCGACTAATTGAACACATGTTTTGAAATAAATGAAAGTAGTTAAAGGTTTATAAGCTTAAGGTTTTTATCGAGTTAGCTCCGGTTTCATAATCCATTCCATGTGACATTGCTAGATTTGACCATAACGTCTAGCCCGAGTTTGGGGTATTACACCAATGGCTAGATAAAAAACATCATTTACATTTACATGCCAATATGGCCAATATATCCTATACATGCCATTGTAACCATAATTGCTTCACCATAGTGCATTGACATGGGCCAAAGGATAGTATGATTGATCTCTGCAGAGCTTCCAATCCAATGAGCTTCTGATTTACTCTAAAACAGATAAATAAAACTAAGCAAGCATAAAATGCTTAGTAAGTTCGCATAACTTGGTACTTAACTTACCATTCATTATATTATGAGGAAACTATGTAAGGCATATTCAATCAATTGGACCTCAAGCCCTACACACATCCTCATTGCCCTTGTTAGTCATATAATCCATAATAACATCAAAACATATATGGGCTCAACAACAATCAAAATTCCAAGCACATATGCTTTCCACAACATGTATTCATGCAACATGCATAATTTATCTCATTATTACATGTATAATTTCATACTGATTCATCTCAAGATCAGATCATTTTATATCAAAACTTTACTCATATTAATCGAAATATCAAGGTCACGATTAGGACACTGGAGGTATATAAGTCTATACTCAAGGATGTACATAACCATCAAATAAATTCCACGTACAATATCATCATTTCATATTCCATATATCAATTATCACGTATCGTCATTTTCATGTATTTCAAGCTGATATGTGTAATAACTCATTTCTTATTCATATCTTCTCATGTCAAGAACTTTTACCCGTTGAATTTATCTGAAATATCGATGGATGCACAGGTAGTACATTCGTGGTGTACAAATCAGGATTCGTCAATTCATATTCAACGGTACTCATAAGGTACTATATCAGAAAGTACACTCTCGAGCCACACATGTATACAATAGGATTACCAGTCCAGGCTAAATCCTTTTTATGGCATATGCTCTAAGGAGCTTGATCTGGATTACCCATTCGAGCTAAATCCTTATCTTTTCTATGATAAGATTAATAGGATTACTCGTCCGAGCTAAATTTTAAATCTCGTCAGCAGCAAATGCAGAACCTTATTCATTTCGGGAAATCACATATCTATCGAATTTCTGTTTTATGCAATCGGGGTTCAAACATTTTTCAAGCATTATCAGGCATGTGATTATTTCATACATCCACAACATTCATATAATTTAAATAAACATATTCTACATTCATTTCAAGCATATAAGTAACATTCTCATCGTTTATCCTTTAACATCTATCGGGCATTATCATTTAATTCAAACATTTTCATTTATCGGGCTTGATCGGATATGTAATCATTTTCACATATTTATGACATTTATACAATTTACATAAACACAATAATGCAAGCATGTAAATAAACACAATTTAGTTACACGAACTTACCTTGACGGTTGTTCGTGTACGCAAAATCTACTAATCCGACTTTTCCTCTTTTCCTCGTTCTAGCTTTGAATTTAGTCTACCCGGATCTATATGAGTAAATTTGACATCAATTTATCACATTTCACATTCATGTGGACTCAAATTATAACATAAGCAAAATTACCATTTTGCCCCTATCTTTTCCATAAATTCTAATTTCGTCCCTAGGCCCGGAAAATGAAACTTGTGCAAATTACTCCCTATTCCAAGCCTAAGCAAAGCCCAATTACAAATTTTACAGCACATGTATTCATAAAATTTCAGAATTTTTCATCAAATTTTACAACTTTTCATTTTAGTCCCTAAATCATGTTTTCATCAAAAATCACTTTGTGAAAGTTGTTTATCTATCAATAATCTTTCATTTTCTACCATAAATTTCTAATTTCCTGCATATACATCCATGACCCATTTTTCATACCTTGATAACTTTTCAAATTAATCCCTCAAATAGAGAGATTAAGTTATCCCACTTACAAAAACATTAAAATTCTAAAAACGGGGCTTGAATACTTAACCAATTTGGCCATGAAAGTTTCTTCTCTCTCTCCTAGGGTTTTCATGTATTAGTTAGGGAAGAAGATGAGAAAAATAAGATGATAAATCTTTTATCATCTTTTTAATTAATTAATTTATTTAATTGATTTCCAATTTACTCCCTAACCCTTTTTAAATTTTCCAAGGATGAGTCATACCAAAATATCTACATACTTTTAATAATGGTCTAATTACCATATAAGGACCTTAAGTTTTGAATTCCATAGCTATTTGATCCTTCTAGCTACTAGAATCCAACTTTTACATTTTATGCGATTTGGTCCTTCTCATAATTAAGCACATAATTGGTAGAATTTTCTTATCAAAATTTTCACATAACATATCTATAATAATACAAACCATAAAATAAAATAAATTTTATTTTTTGGCTCGGATTTATGGCCCCTAGACTACTGTTCTGATTTTACCGAAATTGGGCTGTTACACTATTCAACCTCTAATTTAAGCACATCAAACATGGACCAATAGTCTAGAAATATTAAACCAAGAAATTAATGTCACATATGAGAACAATATTTAAGTATTTATTGCGTAAAATAAAAATCAAACGATAAAATTCATCATAGGGCATCTCCCTAGGTATTTAGAAAATTAGTTCATGGTTAAAAATAAAAACATCCAAGATACAGTATAACCGAAAGAAAGAAAAAAACTCATGATAATCTCCTAAAAAATCAATTGAGAATCTTCAATCTTCATAGAACTCTGCTCTAGAATCACCTTCAATGGTATTTTTCGAGTTGTTTTCTTGAATATTCTATAACGACTCTCTCCTATCTTCTAATTTTTGTCATATATATATGTCTTAGATTGCCTGAAAAACCTAAAAATCGCTATTTTCCATAGTTCAAATGTCACACCCCAAAATTGGGCCTAGGATTTTTGGGGTATTTTAGGGATTTTAACTCTAATGTGCTCAGGAATTTCGTAGCATGGTAAACTGAGAATGCTTTCATTTATGGCTTTTAGAAAATTAAATCAGTTTTTGAAAATGAGTTTTAAAAATCTTTAATTTTGAGTAGAGGATTGATTTGTAAGAGGATCTAAATTCTGAGATTTTAAAAGTCGATTAAACCAAATTTTAATTATATTCTATTATTTCCCCCTTCATCTTCACAAACTCAAGATAGTTTTCTCCATCTACTTGTTTTTGGTGTCCCTTATTCTCCCAATCTACAATAACTCAACTTTGACTCCCAAACTTCATCTTCTTGATTTCTATCATCTAGAGGTGAGCAAAACTCGATTCGACTCGAAAAAACAGAAAAAAAAATTAGAATTTTGAGTTAAATGAATCGAGTTATTCGATTTAATCGAGTTATTCGAGTCAACTCGATTTTTTTTCGAATTTCAAGTTCGAATCGAGTTGAGTTTTCGAATTCGAATAACTCGAATAATTCGAATATCAAACTATAATATTTTACATTTTTACCCAAACTCCCAAACCTTTTTACTTTTCCCTCAAAACTTTTACTCCTTCCCACTTTCCCCCCCAAAACTTTTACTCCCCTCCCATCCCAACCCCCTAATCTACCCAAAATCCATTTCCCACCAAAATTTTACTCTCCCATTTACTTTAGGTCAAAATTTTACCCCCAAAAACCCTCAAAACTTTTTATTTTCCCCCCCACTTTTCCCCTAAAACTTTTACTCCCTTTCCATCTCACCTCCCATCTACCCCAAACCCATCCCCCCTCCAATTTTTTTTAAATATTTTCCCTTCAAAATTTTACTCCCCCTATTTGTTTTCCCTCAAACTTTTATTCTCCAAAACTTTTTATTTTCCCCCTAAACTTTTACTTCTCACCCTTTACTCTCAAATAAAAAATCTAAATTATCCAAAAAAAATCACTAAACATAAATAGTAATAATTTTTATTTATATATACTATTTATATTATTAAATTAAATTTCACATTTTATATTATTTATATTATTGAATTGTTTAGTCTTATTGAATATTTATATTAAAATTGAATTATTAATTATGCCATAAAATATTCGTGTTAAATTTTATATTGGTATCAATTTCACATTTTATCTTTAAAATAACTTTTATTAAAAAATCACATTTTTACATTTAATATATTTTTTAATTCCAAAATACATAGTGGCAAGAATCTGAAGATAATTGAAAGAACTCAATAAGCAAAGAAGCTAACTCGTATATAAAAGATTAATAAAAAAATTATTTGGTGATGAAAGTTAATAAAAAATTTTGGTTAAGATGGACAAATTTTATTACGATGGGTGATAATGGTTACAAGGAACCAAAATTATTTTTTAAAATTTAACTCGAACAAATATATTCGATTCGATTCGAATTCCATCTCACTTGACTCGATTCGAGAAAATTTCAAATCAAATTAGGATGATAAAATATGATTCGTCAACTCGATTAACTCGAAATTTTTTCATTCGATTCAATTCGATTGAACGCTCACCCCTACTATCATCCCCCAAGCCATTAATCCCTATAGAATTCTAAGAAAAGCATTTAAGAACACCAGAGATTTTTCCATTGTTGAATTTTTGAGATTTTTGAATTTTCAATCAAATGCTCGGTTTTTCATCAAATAAGGTAAAAAAATGTTTTTTTATTAGTTTTATTTGTTATTTGGTCTTTTAACCTATTTTTTTAGACATTAAATCACATGTTTTAAATAAAAGTAAAAAATTGGGTCGTTAATGGTGGATTTGGGGATTTTGGGTAAAATGTGGTGTCAAAGTATTTTTCAATTAGTTTTGATGAGATTAAAAGGTTTCTAAACTTACTTTGGAGTTTCGTTTAGGATTTCTAATGTTTTAATGAATTTCAGTAAAAATTGCCATGACATGTTGAAAAATTTTGATACCATGATTTGAGTAATTTTGCGTAGTTTAAAGGTTAAGAATCAGTCGTAGGTGAATAATTAAATGAATGGAATTGGTTTAGGCAAATAGATTAAGTGTAGACTGAGATAATTGAAATTCAAGTTTCTTATGTCGGAGGTTTCAGTTTCAAGATAATTTAGCTTAGGCCTGTATTTTGATTTATTTAAGAGAGTATTTGGCTGATTTTTTTATATTGTTTTTGTATGAATTATTTGGTTGGAACTACGAATTTGTTAGGACCTCCTACAAGTTAAGGAAAAGCTAGTTTGAGCTTTCGACATCTCGGCAAAAGCGTAGTCGGTGAGTGTTTGGAATCGCTGTTGCAGACATGATTCATTGCGTTAATTGGGAATTTAGAAGTGGCCTAAGCCCCTACTCTAAATCCCGAGTGTAAGCTTTCTCATACTCTTGATTTAATATGTGAATGTGTATTGTGCAATTTTGGATTAATATGTGATACTATGACACGTGAATTAAGCTTATGAAGGCTATTGTGAAACGGTTAAAATGTGGGCATGTTGTACATACCGAATGACAATGATTACGTTGTGTTTATGATGTGAATATGCAGTGAAAAAGTGTAGAAAATGGTAAGTAATATATGTTTTTAATAATGAATATTTTGGCCTTGTGATCTTAGAGACTGTTGGATATAGTTGGCGTGCCGTAGGATTTTGGGGCATTAAGGTCCAAGATAAATTTGGAGAGATAAGGGAATATAAGTTAAGCTCCATTCACCGGGACATGTTTGGTGTGTTGGAGAGTGCTAACTCACTACACCAAAACAAACTTTTAGCGGCGTTTTTAGTGGCATTTTAAAGAAAAACACCACAAATATTAGACAACAGCGGCGTTTAAATGAAAACGCCGCAAAAAAATGAGCAATAGCGGCGTTTATTTCCAAAACGCCGCTACAAAGGATAAATAGCGGCATTTTTTTGGAAAACGCCCTAAAGGTTTGATCATTAGCGGCGCTTTTAGAGAAAAGCGCCGCTAAAGGTCCGAGCATTAGCGGCGCTTCCGAGCATTAGCGGCGCTTTTGGAAAAACACCGCTAAAGGTTCGAGCATTAGCAGCGTTTTGTCCGAGCATTAGCGGCGCTTTTAAAAAAACACCGCTAAAAGTTTTTCATATCTTTTTCTTATTCTTGCTTTGAATTATATTTTATTTTGATAAATTCACTTATAAGCAGTGAGAAAGTTTCATTTTAGTTACTTAATTATGAAAAGTTACAAATTGCTAACTAAATAATTTAGAAGTTTTCATTTAAGTTACAAATTAAGCTATTAAAATTGATTTAGGGTTTAATGTTTAATAAGTTAATTTCATGGTTTAGGGTTTGTTATTATGGTGTATGGGTTTAGTGTTTTAAAGTTAATTGTTTGGGTTTATTGTATATTGTTTAATATCTTAGTGTTTACCGGTATTAAGGTTTAAGTGTTAGTGGTCAGGGGTTAAAGTTTATGGTTAGTGGTTTAGGGGGAAATGGTTAATGGGTTAGGGTTTTAAGTTTAGGTGTAACACCCCAAACTCGGCCCAAACATTACAACCGAATTTGGTATGCTACAGAGAAAATGTTTAAAAATTCTTTTAAGCCGGTTTAAGTTTTGATAAAAGATGTTGCCTTGTTTTAAAACAGTGGAGGGGTATAAAGAAAACCATTCCTAGGTTTATTTGAAAATTTATTAAGTTAGGTTGTTATAGATTTCAATGTACCTGATGGTACGATAAAACAATTTGCGTTTAGATTTTAAGAAAACATGTGCACCCATTCTGAAATCATTAAGTAGTTTACAAATTATCCAAGCATATCAAATAATAAGAATAAAATCCTTAGCAGGCCTTATTACAACTTAAACAAAATGAAACCAACAATAAAATAAAATAACGTTCAAAGTTCATTTAATTTAAATTTCCACTGCATGGCCACCTCGAGTCCATCCGGCTCCTCATCCGCAATCTACGCGTCACCTGAAAAATATTAAGGAGAAGGTGAGTCACCAAGACTCAATGTGTAACCCTTCCCCCAGTTTTAAGCAATTTCATACACAGTTTATAATTAACAATTATGCACTAAGTCATGCACCCAACCTAGCCATCCAAACGCCTTTGTCTACCCCGTGTGGTACCAAACCACTGGTGGTGCCAAACCACTGGTGACTTATAGTCACAGATGTGATGCCAAATCACTGGAGGTGCCAAACCTCTGGTGTCCGAAGACACAATCGATTGATGGGGCCAACCCATCGTGTGATACCAAATCACTGGCGTCAATCCCTTAATATAATCTGTGGGGCCAACCCACTGTGGTGCTAAGCCACTGGGACGAGACGCTATGAGGTACCAAACCTCTGGAGGTGCCAAACCTCGGTGACCAGTAGTCACAATGTGGTACCAAACCACCGGTGTCCGCTCGACACAAATATCACTTCCCCACTCCACTCGCTTAACCCACATCAATCAAAGATATGCATTTAATAGAAATCATGCCAACATGTTTATTTAACAACATACACCGAAATTCACCATCGACCATTTATGTGCCACATATACCAAATATGTCATGCTTCCCAAAAGCATCATAACAACAAGAACTTACCCGATCCTTGCTTATACCTTTTATGGTATTAAATCCCAAATCTACACAAATCGATTTAGTATACACAAAATACTTAGCACATTAATTAATTATAAAGTGTGTGTACACACACACGTTACTAACGCGACTATCAAATTCCGTAGATCAAGATCTAACGCACTAGATCCCCCTTCCTTAACGCTGTTCGAGCACTAGCCACAACCCGAGATATGCGAGATCAAGCCTTCCCCTACAATCGGCCAAAACTAAACAACATAATCATGCTAATCAACCTCTAAGGGTATAACTGTAATTTTACCTACCAAGGGCATTTTCATAATTTACCCACCAAGGGTATTTTCGTAAATTCACACCTGCAATGGCCTTTCCGAAGGCCTAATGCCGCCACTAGTGAGTCAGCTACCATTTCCGGTCATACCGGACGATTGGGCCTAAAACCCAATTTCGGCCCATTCAGGCCCACACGCTCGTGTGGCCCACCTAGCACAAATCTAGCCATGTATATAAGTTCCACCTAGTCTAGTTCACTATATACTACACAATCGCACAATTTACTCATAAGGGCCCACGGGCCATTGGGCCCACTTCGCCCATCGAGGCCCAAGCAAATTTCAACCCACTAGAATACTACAGATGGCCTCAACTATTGCGTTGAAGCCCCACACGTGCGCTCGCACGCTCGTGTGGCTACTATTGCCGTGATTGGCACTTCGGCATTTGCCGCTCTACAACTAGAGTAGAGAGAGTTACACACCTGATAGGACTCTGGGCTAATCCGCGCTCCCGACCACTCTTGTGCCCAAACGCCTCCAAGATGTGTTTACTCTCCTCCTAGGATGCTCCTTATATAGCTAGCTCTTCACCTTCATTCTTTGTGTCTTTCCGATGTGGGATCCTTCACAAGAGAGTTTAAATTCAATCAAAACTCTTCCCGTCTGCATCATAAAATAAATACTCCTTTGCTTCTCACTCAGATTCGAACCTGTGCTCCTTGCAACATAATCCATGCCGCTAACCACTTGGCCACAAGCTCCTCTTGTGCCTTAAACCATGTGCAACTAAATATAAACTATGGCCCAAATTCTAAGATCCAAGTAAAAGAAACCAAAATGCAAAAGCCAAGACTTGAACCTTGGACCTCCTTCCTTCCTTGTGGCGTCACTCCTTGTCTCTTATGTGGCGTCACTTTGCCACTACACCACACACTCCACTTGTGTCATTTTTCTTCATATTTTATTCTTAAGGCCTATCTGCCAACTTCCAGGGTTTTTTTCACCTAAAACCAAAATTTCCCCAAAGCCAATATTTTATCCCGGGACTTCATAGAAGCCCTCTAACATTCCAAAATCACTTATCCAATAGGTCTAACTAGCATTTAAGCCGATCTCTTGTTATCCAAAAATTTAAACGCTACTACGTCTAAGGCCCATTGGGCTCAATTCTCCTAGGCCCAATTTCGGGATGTTACATTAGGGTTTGTGGTTTATGGTTTTATGGTTAGGGGTTTGGGGGGGAATGGTTAATGTGTTAGGTTTTTGAGTTTAGGGTTAGGGTTTAAAGTTTAGGGTGTTAGCTATATGACCCAAAATCTCGAAACTGAAATCCCTCATGAGGGATTTATGGTTAATGTGTTGCCTATTAAAATATATGTTTTGTACTACACTAACATTGGCCACATGAATTCCCAAAAAGTTGGTCTCGGATTATGGTTTAAGGTTTGCAGTTTAGAGTTTAGGGTTCGAGTTTTATAGTCTAAGATTTAAGGTTTGGGGTTTTGAGTTTGAGGTTTATGTTTTGGTGTTTGTGGTCTAGGGTTTATGATTTAGGGATTAATCATGGATTTTTTAGAATATAAATCAAAATAAGATAAATGTAAATTATTATTTAAAAAAATATATATATCAAAATGGGTTAAATCCCAAAAGCATACATGAACAATGGTTTACTGTGCAATTGTATACATGAACTTTAATTTGATCGAGATCTTGTAAAATATTACACAATTATTGATATTTTAACATCATTTTTTATTTATATATTGCATACATAAAAATTTATAATTATTCAATATAAAAATATATTGATGTATTTATATTTTAAAATAATGTGTATGCATGATTAAATCAAAATTAAAGTTTCAACTATACATTTAAACCACAATTAGAATTTGACATCTAGAATTACACATTAAACCAAAATTCATATATAATTCTGAGATATAGGTGTATACATATAATTAAATGCCATTTATATAAAAACCTAAACAACTAATGCAGACTATACTTCAAAAAATAATGTTGATGTAAAAAGAAAGAAAAAAGAAATTCGTAAAAGAGTTGGTAATGTTAATTAAATTTTTAAAATTTAATAATAAAAAATTAAAAAAATTAAAATCTTTAAAACTTAAAAACTTAAATATTTAATATTTAATATTTTTATTAAAAAGTTCAATACTCAAAATATAATAAAAATAAAAATTCAAAAAAAATGGTAATCTCAACACAAAAATTTTGAAAAAAAAATATAGGTTAAAAATAAAAAAAATTAAAATTGCATAATAGTGGCGTTTTTGTAAAAAAACGCCACAAAATATGGAGCTACAAAAACGCCACAAAAAATTGCAAAATTTTATACATAAAACAGTGCCGTTTTTTCCCTGCTAAAAATCCACTATCCTATAACCCCGATTTTTTTTCCCCAAACTCAAACTCAAAATTTCCCAAATTTTCCCTATGGTTTCCCAATCCAATCAGTTTCTCTCCCCAAACTCAAAATTCCTTAATCTCAAATTTCCCCTATCGTTTCCCAATCAGTTTCCCTCCCCAAACTCAAAATTCCTTAATCCAAAATTTCCGTAAGAAGCCTATTTTACTTTATTTTCGCGCTTTCATGGTTATTCTCACCGAATAGAACTTTCAATATTTTCTCCCTTTATCAACTCAATTTTCTTCAAGGTAACACTTTTTTTTAATCACTACCTTTTTTTGTGTATTATCTAAATTGGGTATTTTTCATTCTATGCATATATTGATTTCTATGCTTCAAATTTTTTCTTTTGCTTTTTTTGGCTATCATTTGATATAATCCAAATTGGGTTTCCTTCATTTAATCGATCCATGTTTGTTTCTGAGTTTATATTGATTTCAATAAAAGCTTGAGCCTTTAAATGATTTAGTTAATGTGTGTGCAAGTTTTGGTTCAATGAAAGCTTCTATTTTTTTAATTCCAAATTTGGTTCAGCACTAAACTATGAATCCTTATGTCAGGTTGGTTGTTCAAAAGACTTTCTCTTTACCCTTTGCATTTTCATCTTTTTGAAAGCCCAGACCCATTCTTCTGGATTTTCATTAGTCCTATTTCAGGTGCAAAGCCTCCTCAATAAAGACCTCTTTCTTTTCTTTTTTTCTTATTTCTCATTTTGTTAAGTCATTTTCTTTCTCGTTAATTTCTTCCTTTTTATTATTTTTAATTTTTAAGAAACCCTAAAATTTATAATTTCTTAGAATAAAGTTAGTTTAGGGTTTTATTATAAAGTTTAGAATTGAATATACGAAGGTTTGGTTGTCTTGTACGGTTCTCTATTGATTATTTTCTATCAGACTTGGCAATGGTGTTTTGGCATTTCTCAGCTTTAGGAGGTCTGGAGTATGTAAGTAGAGAATCATGCCTGATGTTATTTATATCACTGCTCTGAATTGGTCCCAGTTCCTAGAAGCAATATGATTTAAAGCATCTACTTAACCAATAATTGTGTTTCTTCAAATAAGCTTTTGGTTCTCTGCTGCTCTCTCCTTGAAATATTGGATCAAATGACATGTTCGTTTTGAAATTGGATGCTTAGGATTTGTTTGGCCTAGATGTTTTATAAAAAACTGTTGTTCAAGTAGGTCTCTTCTAGTGCTGTAAAAGATAAAATACTTAACGTAAACTATATAATAGTATACATTTTTCTAATAAATAAAAAATATTTTAAAAAACCCTAAACTTTATTTTATTTCTTTAACTTGTTTACTGTTTGAAAGTAAAAATTAACTCATTTTATTGCTTTCTTCTTCTTTATTACAATTTGACCAGTGAAGTTCACTGGCACTACATGGTATTCTAGTAGTTGTTTATGACTTAGATGAAGTTCACTGGCACTTTATTGCTGGTGTTTAATTTAGGAGTTGCTTGGTCTTTGCTAGGAGTAAATTAGCTGTTTAATGGTAAATATTACCAATGATACTGTTGAAATTAAATCTTTTAGAGTCTAACTAAGTTGAAAATACATTGTGTTCCTTTATCTTTTGCGTTGTTCCCTTTGCAGCATCCCAAGCTCCTTGTGCCGTTTGCTTTGCCTTCACATAATTCTCCAGTTTATTCATGTTTATTATCGTCACCAACAACTTTGGTTTCTGTTATCCCCACTTTTCAATTGGGGCACTAAAGATCTTCCTCTCATTACCCATACTAAATGATCATTTTACAATTTTCTACTTCCAGTTTTAGCTACCCTCTTCTTCCTCCATTCTGCTGTTGTATGATGTCAAGTTTGATACTTAATTTGCTATGATTTGGGGATTATTTAAGGAGGTTCCATTTTGCAAATTTGAAAGTGCATTTTGACTAACTTCCATTTACTTTGATACAGGGAGGCTCGGATCCTTGTTCTCGGCCTTGACAATGCTGGCAAAACCACCATTCCCTGTATTATATCGCTTCCTTATTATGTTTTAAGTGACTTTTATATTGGGTTTTATTCTTTTTTTAATAATTTCATGGTTTTGGTTGCAAATCGACTCCAGATGGGTGAAGTTGTCTCGACAATTCCAAGTTAGTCTTCCTTTTTTTCATTTCTTTTTTTAGTTTTGTTTGTTTTAAAGGGAATTATTTAGCATTTCAATGTATAAGGGAGAAGTAAGTTAATATTTGCAATTAAGAAGATCAATGGGTTTCTCTTTCTGTTTAAGAATTGTTATTTGATTTACTTTGTTCTTGATGGTGCAGCAATTGGATTTAATGTCGAAACAGTGCAGTACAATAACATCAAATTTCAAGTGTGGGATTTAGGTATGCCGATTGTCGAAACCATCCTTTTTTGAAAAGGCGGGAATCGAACTTGGGTTTTAAAATAAAAAAAAATGAAATGGGAGTCGCCACCGATCTTTTAGGTGTGATCGGATCACCTTTGTTTTAATAAAACATTTGGATTTACTAAAACAATGCTTTTGGTCCACGTAAATTTGAGAAAATGGGTTCGAGTCGGTTACATGTGAGGAAGGGTTAGCACCTCGCCACGCCCAAAATTGGTACCGATTGATTAATTAATGTCCTAATGTCGAAAGTTTGAAAATTTTGAAAGAATTTTAAAAATCTGCCCCCTTTTGAAAATATTCGTGTTTTTCTTGAATTAAATCAAGATTTTCTCGTTTCGAAGAAATAAAATGTCACATCCAATACTTTAGGACACGATAGTTTAAATTTTCGATCCTAAGATCATCTCATAGTTCTTCGGAATTGCCAAATCGAGATTTCCTCGTTTTAAAAGACTAAAATATCACATCCAATACTTTAGGACACGATAATTTAAATCTTCAAATCGGAGATTATCCCATAGTTTTTTTTGAAAATCAAGATTTTCTCGCCTTAAAAGACTAAAATATCACATCCAATACTTTAGGACAGATAATTTAAATCCTCGAATCGAGATTATCCCATAGTTTTTGAAAATCAAGATTTCTCGCCTTAAAAGACTAAAATATCACATCCAATACTTTAGGAAACGATAATTTAAATCCTTGAATCCAAGACCATCTTAAAACGGTCAATTTACATAAATGACACGAATAAAAATAATCATAAAAATATCGGAACAAAAGCAAAGGAAATAAATACCAAGATTAAAAATAAAGCGAGAGATAAAAAAACAAAACGAGGTCAAAATGACAGAGTTAGTAACCATGAGGATAATAAATGTCCTGATGTGAGTGCTATTAATAATAATAAGGCTAGTAATAATAATAATAATACGAATAATAGAAAGTATATACAATGTAATATTATAATAGCGATAATAATATTCTAATAATACAATGATAAAGGTGATAACATAGTAATAATAGCAAGAATAATAAAAATATGTATAATATACTAATATAATAATAATATAACAATGGTAATAAGAAATATAATAATAAAGATGATAATGATAAGTAGTAATAATAATAATACTATGTATATACAATAATATAATAATAGTAATAGTAGGTATAATAATATAATAGTAATAATAATGCTAATACTAATGATAATATTAATATACAAGTAATGATAATAATAAGTATGTACAAAATAATATTATTAACAATAGTATATAATAATAATAGAAAAATAATGACCATAAAAGTGATACTAATAATGATAATAATATAATAATATATGAAATGAGTATAATAATATAGTATTAAATGATTAATAGTGATTAAAATAAAAATGGTAAAAACAAACAATATAAATTAAAAATGGACTAAATTGCATGAAAGATAGAAATTTCGGGTTAAATCATACAAAACAGATAACGGGAGGACTGAATTGCAACATGCGTTAAAGGAGAAGGGACTAAAACGGATAATAACACCTTTCTTCAAAACGCATAGCATATAAGGGACGAAATTGCGAAGGAATAAAATTCATGGGCAAAATTGGGAAATAAAAGGAACTTGATTGTAAAACACGAGGGAAGCGGAAGGACTGCGCAGAATAACCCAAAAGCAAAACACGCGGACCCCCTGGAGCGGGTCGGGCTGAATTCGGGTCGGCCCCCAAAACGACGCCGTTTTGGGCGTCTGGGGGCCGAATGAAACGGCGCCGTTTAGCTTGGACTTTATAAGTCCCATTTTTTGCCAAAATCTCATTTTCCTTTAGCTTTCAAAAAAAAACTTCATTCTCTCTCTCACTCTCTCTGCAGGTACGAAAAGGAGGGGGGCATACCGGCGGTTTTCCGTCGCCGTGCGTGGTTCTGTCGCCACCACCCACACTTACGCGTGTGGCCAAAAATCGCAACAGGTAATCCCTTTTTTTATTTTTTTATTTATTTATTTTTATCTTTATATATTTATAGATATATTTACAAAAAAGGAAAATAAAATAGATGAAAAATACCTTCGAAAACTCTATGCTACTGCGATTTGTGTTTTTTTGAATCTGCCCTTTTATCTCTTGATTGATTGTGAAGAGAGAAAAAAAAGGAAAAAAAAAAAGGTCTTTATTACAGAGCGTTTCGATGGCTTTATAGCCGATTTTACATTATTTTTATTATCCCCATTTTGTCTTCTTCTTGCAGTGGGTGAGTGGCGGCACTTAGTGGAGGCTTGGTGGCGGCGGTGACTAGTGGAGCGGCGCACCAAGGAAGGCCTTGTGGCGCATCAGAGGAGAGGGAACCCTAGGGTTCCCTGACTTGATTAGTTTCGGGCCTATTTGGGCCCTTACAATTTTGGGGCCTTTCCCCTTTTTTATTTTAATTTGGGCCCGGACTATTTGGGCCACTTACAGCTGCCCCTCTTTGCTCATTGTCGTGTAACGAGAATAGAGCAAAGACACAAAGATGGCCCAAATTTGTCGGGACCCACTGGGTCTTGACTTCTTAATGCTCTTTTTCCCTGGTAGTCTCGTTTTGACCCACCGCAACTGCTTCAATGTCAATTTTATTGAGATGAGTTTTGTTCTGATCCAATCTACTGCAACTTCAATCTGTTCCGTATTGTCAAATTTACTATCTTTAGTTTGCTCCTGCAATATCAGGAATGCCAGACTTAATGTCCTCAATCTGCTCCTGCAACTTTAGGAACGCCCGACTTGCTATCTTCAATCTGCTTCCTGCAAAGCTCAGGAATGCCAGATCTTCTGTCTTCAACCTGCTTCCTGCAAAGCTCAGGAATGCCAGATCTTCTGTCTTCAATCTGCTTCCTGCAAAGTTCAGGAATGCCAGATCTTCCGTCTTCAATCTGCTTCCTGCAAAGCTCAGGAATGCCAGGTCTCCCGTCTTCAATCTGCTTCCTGTACAGCTCAGTAATGCCAGATCTTCCGTCTTCAATCTGCTTCCTGCAAAGTTCAGGAATGCCAGATTTTTTGTTTTCAACCTGCTTCCTGCAAAGCTCAGGAACGCCAGACTCGCTATTTTCGATTTGCTTCCTGCAAAGCTCAGGAATGCCAAATCTCTTGTCTTCAATCTGCTTCCTGCAAAGCTCAGGAATGCCAGATCTTCTGTCTTCTATCTGCCTCCTGCAAAGCTCAGGAGTGCCAGATTCGTTGTCTTCAACCACTTTACTACACTGCCCTTCTCGAGGGCATGACCTGTAGAATGGGTGCATGCTTATGCTCAATGATTAGGATGTCATGATCAAGGTAAGTCAGATGCTCCTATTTAGACCTGCTATGATGCAAACATGTTATGAGTTTGATTTCTTTTCAAGGCATTATCGCTTATTTATCTCGACGTATCATTTTCTTGAACACTTGGCCCTTATGGTAATTTTGGGGCTCATGAGTATAAAGTCGTATAACAAATCATCCCCTAAATGATCCCAAAGATATGTTTTAATCACAATTGCTGATCCGCTCAAAGAATTCAGTCCTGTCACGTGCTTGGGGGATTTTGAACAACTGTCCTATTTTGGTTTCCTGTTTTATTCAGAAATTTCCAAAGTAATATATGGAACTTCTTTTGTGAAGTTATTAGTTCATCGCTCATTATTTAAATGCAACATGTGGCAATAAATTGATTTCGAAAGAAAGTCGAATTAATTGTCCGAGAATACAAGAAAAACTGTCAGAGAACAGGTCTCGAAGAAAAATGTCAAAGATAACAAAGGTCAAGCACCCTGATATCGTTGATTAGGCTTCTACATACAAACTTCATGAAGGCTATTTTGAGCTTTAGCATGTGTTTAGATGACTCAAAGGATTTTGCTGATGCCCCCAACTTTGCTTTTCGTCAATTCTGGTGCCGCAAGGTCATTTGAATCCGCGCCCCCTCTTTTTTTTTTTTTTTTTTGACCCAAAGCGCCCTTTACGAGTTTTCACCTTGGTATCTAAGCGTAGTATTTCTTGACTGAATCTGAGTTTACTGGATTAGGCAAGACTTTTCCATCCATTTCAACGACTTAATGCCCCTCCGAGAAAGCTTTTTACCACATATGGTCCCTCCCGATTCGCATCCATTTTCCCCTGAAGTCCTTTTTGTATGGGAAGGATCTTTTTTAGCACAAGATCTCCTTCTTTAAACTCTCTTGGGCGAATCTTTTTATCATAAGCTCGCATCATTCGTTTTTGGTACATCTGACCATGACGGATAGCCCTTAGCCTCTTTTCTTCGATTAAGTTCACCGATCGTGATCGAGCCTGGATCCATTCGGCCATCCAGCTTTATTTCCGACAAAACCCGAAGAGAAGGTATTTCCACTTCGATAGGTAGGACCGCTTCCATCCCATAAACTAACGAAAGGTGTTGCCCCAAAGAGAGGTTCGGACCGATGTTCGTAAGCGTAGAGTGCGAATGGTAGTTTCTCATGCCAATCCTTATAAGTCTCGGTCATCTTCCCTATTATCTTCTTGATATTTTTATTGGTCGCTCCACTCGCACCGCTCATTTTTGGCGGTAGAGAGACGAGTTGTGGTGTTTGATACCGAATTGGCTGCAAACATCTGCTATAGTGTTGTTGTTCAGGTTCAATGCGTTGTCAGATATAATCCTCTCAGGCATTCCATAACGACATATGATCTCCTTTTTTAGGAATTTATTGATCACGATTTTGTGACATTGGCATACGACGCAAATTCTACCCACTTGGTGAAGTAATCAATGACCACGAAGATGAATCTATACCCGTTGGAAGCCTTCGTGAGATTGGTCCAATAACATCCATGCCCCACATGGAAAAGGGCCATGGGGATGTCATCACGTGTAAAGGTGACGGGGGTACATGAATCTTATCTCCGTAAATCTGACATTTATGGCATTTCTTGGCATATTTGATGCAATCTTCTTCCATGGTAGACCAATAATACCCGAACCTCATGATCTGTCTAGCCATTGTAAAACCATTAGCGTGCGTTCCACAAATACCCTCATGGACTTCCTCCAAGATCTGCTTAGCCTCAATAGCATCCACACATCTAAGTAACACTTGATCTTTTCTCTTTTTGTACAGGATGTCCCCATCTAAGACATAGTCGGAGGCCAATCTTCTGAGCGTCCTTTTCTCATTCTCCGTTGCATGCTCCGGGTATTCGTGGTTTTTTATATATCGCAGCACATTCTGATACCAAGGGTAATCATCTTTTTCCTCATTTTCTAGATTACAACAGTAGGCGGGGACTTCGAGAATACTCATCTGGATGGGTCTCATATCCTCTGGCCTGTTTACCTTGATCATAGAAGCCAAAGTTGCCAAGGCATCTGCCATCTGATTTTCATCACGTGGGAGATAACTAAAAGTGATGTCGTCAAACTCCTCAATCAATCCCAAAACTATCTTTCGGTATTCGATTAGTTTAGGGTCTCGAGTTTCCCATTCACCTTTGAGTTGATAAACCACTAGTGCAGAATCTCCGTACACTTCTAACACTCTGATCTTCCGCTCCATGGCCGCCCGAATTCCCATGATACAAGCTTCGTATTCTGCCATGTTATTCGTGCAATCGAAATCTAATCTACATGTGAACGGATGATGATCACCACTAGGAGACACCAAGATTGCCCCAATTCCATTTCCCACAGCATTAGATGCTCCATCAAAATTCAACTTCCATGGTATTTCTTCAGTATTTGCCACATACATCAACTCTTCATTGGGGAATTCAAAGCTCAAAGGCTCGTAATCTTCTGAGGCTCTGCTAGCCAGAAATTCTGCTATCGCACTCCCTTTTATGGCCTTTTGATTGACGTAGACTATGTCAAATTCAGATAGCAAAATCTGCCACCTTGCCATTCTACCGTTCAGAGCAGTTGACTCCATCATATATTTTAACGGGTCAAGCTTTGAAATTAGCCAGGTCGTATGGTATAACATGTACTGCCTTAGCCTCCGGGTTGCCCAGATCAAAGCGCAACATAATTTTTCAATCGACGAATATCTCATTTCACATTCGGTGAACTTCTTGCTGAGGTAGTATATCGCCTTTTCTTTCTTCCCTGACTCATCATGTTGACCAAGTACACATCCTATGGAATTATCGAACACCGATAGATACAGTATCAATGGTCTATCTGGATTTGGCGGAGATAGCACTGGAGCCGTTGACAAGTATTGTTTGACTTTGTCGAAAGCTCTTTGGCATTCTTCGTCCCATACCCCTTGGTTGTGTTTCTTAAGAAGACGGAATATAGGATCGCATTTCTCGGTTAACTGTGAAATGAACCGAGCAATGTAATTTAATCTTCCAAGAAAACCTCGGACTTCTTTTTGAGTGCGTGGTGGGGGCAAATCTTGTATGGCTTTGACTTTATCTGAGTCCACTTCGATCCCTTTCTCATCGACCACGAAACCAGCCAGCTTCCGACCTAACTCCAAAAGTACACTTGGTTGGGTTGAGCTTTAATTGGAACTTCCTTAATCTTAGGAACAATTTCTTCAGGACTTCGACGTGTTCCTTTTCTGTTTGAGATTTAGCGATCATATCGTCCACGTATACTTCGATCTCTTTGTGCATCATGTCGTGAAATAGAGTTACCATGGCTCTTTGGTATGTTGCCCCTGCATTCTTCAGTCCGAATGGCATTACTTTATAACAGAAGGTGCCCCATAATGTTATGAAGGTGGTTTTCACCATGTCCTCAGGGTGCATCTTGATCTGATTACATCCGGAAAATCCATCCATAAAAGAGAACCACGAGTATCCTGCCGTATTATCCACCAACGTGTCAATATGGGGCAAAGGGAAATTATCTTTCGGGCTGGCTTTATTTAGGTCTCTATAGTCTACGCACATCCGGACCTTTCCATCCTTTTTTGGGACAGGAACGATATTGGCCACCCACTCTGAGTATTTGACCACCGGTAGAAAACCAGCATCAAACTGTTTCTTCACTTCCTCTTTCATCTTCAAAACTACGTCAGGCCTCATCCTCCGTAGCTTTTGCTGCACTGGCTTACATTCTTCCTTTATGGGAGGCGATGTACTACAATATCGATTACTTAAACCCGCATATATCCCGATATGACCACGCAAAGACATCTTTGAATTCTTGCAGTAACTGTACCAGGCCTTGTTTCGTTTCCTCGGTTATGCGTGCTCCGATTCTTACCATCTTTCCTTCTTCTAAGGATATGTTCTCTACTTCCTCGTCGTGGGAAAGGATTTGTTTCTTTTCTTGCTGTACCATTCTCAACAGATCCGGGGATACGTCACATTCTTTGTCACCTTCAAAATCTTGAGATCCTTCTAAACATATGTCATGCTCAAAATGGGCCTCTAGGTCTGTAGTATCGTCGCTTACATCATTGATATCTAGGGACCTGTAATGGGTGCCAAAACGCATGAAGAATGAATTTGTGGACAATTATTTATGCAATGAATGAGGAAAGAAAGAAAACAAAAGAAATTTGCTAGAGGGAAACATGAAGTATTTTTGGCATGAAGAATGAATTTGTGGACAATTATTTATGCAATGAAGGAAAACAAAAGAAACATGAAGTATTTTTGATAATGAACCAAAATGCATTTCATTCAAATAAAGATTCTTGAACATTAGCCCGTTTCACAAAAGAGATTTTATTGTTCTTAGGCTTAAAACAACAAACGCGTTCTCGAACATTACTCTGTGGAATTTCTAAAAATTACAGGCAATTCCTCTGCAGTCCAATTGTTCAAAATACTCCCAGGTTTATAAGGACGAATGCCCGACAGGTTCCTTGGTCCAGTTTCTCCTTCATCTATGGCGTTGACGTGAGGACCACCATTTGACGACTCTCTCTCGAAGTGAATTATTCCTCCAGACACGAAGGTTTGGGATATATGAGGAAATGTCATTGGTTCCCACATGGCCTCTTCCCCATTCAGTCGTGCTTTTCTCCTCTCCTGTTTCTTCTCTATTTCCCTTCTCATCTCGCTGGCATTTGGTTTAAAACCCAGGCCAAAACGGTCTCTCTTTTCTTTCTGAGATAGCACTTGAACTTCACCCTGGAGACATCTGCCTAGCCCTCTTCCTAGCAAAGCCCCCTTACTGATCATCATCTGTAGGCCCATCCTCGTGGTCCGGGATATCTTGGGTACCGGAATTTTAGCCCCCTCACGAACAAATGTCGCATTGACGAACTCTAAAGATCGAAAAGGGCATTCAACGGCCTCCTCGTCCACCTCTACATATGGCGCGTCATTGGTAACTGTTGCTATGATGTCTTCTTCCGCATTGATAGTGACCAATCGACCATCTGCCACCAACTTTAGTTTTTGATGAAGAGATGAAGGTACTGCCCCTGCCGAATGAATCCAGGGTCTTCCCAATAAGTAAGTGTATGATGGATTGATATCCATCACCAGGAAATCTACTTCATATGTATTCGGCCCGATTTGTAATGGTATGTCTATCCTTCCCATCACTCTCCTTTCGGTGCCATCAAACGCTCTTACTATGTTTTGGCATGTCTTCATGTGAGAACTGTCTATTGGCAACCTTTTCAAGGTCGACAATGGTAGGACATTCAAGGCTGACCCATTGTCAATTAGCACGCTAGGTAGGATGAATCCCTTACAATGAGTAGTTATATGCAGGGCCTTGGTTGATCCCATGCCCCCAGATGGAATCTCATCGTCGCTGAAGGAGATGAAATTATCAGCACTTATGTTACCAATTAATCGGTCAAGTTTATTGACGATATATCTTTTTATTAACGTAAGTCTCGTTTAGTACTTTCATCAATGCCTTACGATGTACTTTCGAGCTCAATAGTAAAGCTAGCACCGAGATACGGGCCGGTTGCTTATACAGTTGCTCCACCACGCTATACTCACTATGCTTTAAGAACTTCAAGAATTCTTTCGCCTTTTCCTCTCTTACGGGTACATTGACGAGGGTGCTAGGTTCTTCTTCTGGCTCGATCGTCATGGCCTTGAATTTTGTCGTATTTATTGTGACACCTGTTGGGTCATAACGTCTCCCGCTCAGTGTGTGGAATCCTTCCTTCTGGTTTTTACTTACAGTGCTGGTTGAACCTTCTGCCCCGGGTGTTGTTACGTTACAATTATAGCTCCACGGTACCTTCTTGTCATTCTTGTAGGGAAAGGATACTGGTTTCTTGATTATAATCTTAGGCACTGTTTGAGCTCTACTTTACAGGTTTCTCGGGCGGAAATAATGATCTTTGGAAACTTAGCCTTTTGACGAGTCAATTCTCCTTCTGTCGCATGTATGTCCCCTTCTTCTGAGCTTTCCTCATAAAATTCTAACTCTTTATTATTCATGAAGCCTTGCACCAATAGTCTAAATTCTGTGCAGTCCTGGATCTTATGCCCTTCGACTCCATGGAACGCACAGTAATTTCTGGATTTTTCACTTTTTCCTTTGGGTCTTGACTTTATCATCCCCCTTTTTACCATTTCCTTCTACACGATTATTAGTGGAGTCTTCACATCCGAGATATCTTCCTTGGTCTTTCTTGCTCCATCCTTTTCGATCGCGTTTACCGCTCTATCCCCATGATTGGGTAATGGGTTCCCCGAACCTGGCAGGTCGTCGAGCTCTATAATCCCCATCTTGATGAATCTTTCGACTACCTTTTTGAAGGCAGTGCAGTTTTCTATCGAGTGACCTGCCACTCCTGCATGGTACTCGCATTCAGCATTCGGGTCATACCATTTGGGGTACGGGGGTTGTAATGGCTTTAGATAATATGGGGCTACAACGTGTGCGTCAAACAGGCGTCGATACATCTCCCTGTAGGTTATCGGGATTGGCGTGAACTGGGGCCTCTCGAAATTTGGTCGTGGGCACGCTCTTTGCCTCGTCGTCCCTGCTGCTGACACCATGACTTTTGGTGAATTAACGGTGAATCGCTTTGAGTATCCTTTATTGTACGTACTCATATTGTTCACTTCATTATCCTTCTTTCTAGGGATGGATCTCCTAGTAGCCTCCCCTGCTTCGATCCTTCCACCTCTTATGGCGTTTTCAATCATCTCCCCCGCCAGGACTATATCTGTGAAGCTTTGAGTTGTGCTCCCACCATGTGGGTGATAAACGGGGCCCTCAAAGTACTGATAAATAGCTTAACGGTTTCTTTCTCTGAGAGGGGTGGTTGGACTTGTGTAGCTACTTCTCTCCACCTCTGGGCATACTGCCTAAAGTCCTCACTCGGCTTCTTTTCTATGTTTTGCAATGTTATTCTATCCGCGCTATATCTCATCACGTGACCATATTGCTTCGTAAAAGCTTGTGCCAAATCTTCCCATGAATTAACTTGAGCGCGAGGTTAGCTGGTTATACCATTTGGCCACCGATCCGACTAGATCGCTCTTGAAAGCGGTGAATCAACAGCTGATCATTCTCGCCGTATCCCGCCATCTTTCGGCGTAACATCGTTATGTGGGCTTCGGGCAATCGGTCCCATTATATTTTTCGAACTCCGCGTCCCCGAATTTTGGCGGGAGTATTAGGCCCGAGACTAAACTCAATTCTTTTACCTTAACACCAGGGCGATGGCTGGCATTTTTCAAAGCCTTGGCCTCCTCCTCCAACCATTTACAACGATCCTCTAACTGTCTTGAGGATTCACTCTTGTCTCTTCCTTCTCTATCATATCAAAATTAGGGACGACCAAGTTAACGTGGTTATCCCCAGGTTGGATCCGGACCCGCTTGAGATTCGCGGGTGGTCTGATATTATTTTAACCTTGTTGGGGCCTAATCGTGACAGGTGGCCTCGAAAGATGTTCTTCAGGCAATATAGGTGCGTGTGGCGGGGTAAAACCCGAAGGAGTGCCTTCGTTTTCTTCCCCAGAATAGCCATGGGCCTTTTCCTTTCTCCACAAGTCCATTCGATGAGTTGGGTCATTTGGGCCATTTGGGGCCATCAAGTTTTTCTGATTCCGCCACCTTGTTCGTCATGTCCTGCTTGATTTGCGCCAACTGTTCTTGTGTTTGTGCCATTTCTTTTTGGAGTTGCTCATATCTTTGATCCATTTTCTTAGACTTAGCACGCGTGCCGTACGGGTGTTCAGCTTCCAGGTTTCACTTTTCTCTTTATTGTCTGGTAGGTTTAATCAATTAGGTTCTTTTTATAAACTTAAATGCATGTAATGTGATGCAAATGCATGAAATGTATGCAAAAATGTTGATTCCAATTCGATTTCCATTAGAATAGCTTTTTCTAGAAAACAAGTTTCTTTGCATAAAATGGATCACACAAAAGGCCTGGCCCTAGCACCTAACGCCTTGACCTCCTCAAGAAGGCAAGCTAACTCTCGACCTTTTTCTGACCCTGACTCGTACATCAAACCTAATGCATCCGCTCGAACTGCCAAGGTTTGCAAATGATCCGCCACTCCCCGCATTTGAGCTAGGGCTTCTCCTATAACGTAATCCCGGCTTCTGACTTGGTTTTGGGAGTCATACAATTGCTGCTTCCATCGCTCCTCATTAACTTTGAAAAGTTCTTCCCGTAGCTCGTAGCCATGTGCGACAGATTCTAGTTCTTCAATCCTTGCATTCATTTCCTCAATTTTGCTCTTACTAGCCTCTAATTCAGCTATGGATTTACGACTTCGATACTGATACAGCAATCCTTCCAGTTCTGACATCCGTGTTTCTAATTTACCCTTCTCATCTTGGCTTTTCATCAATTTCTCGCTTTTAGGGCATCTTCTCGGTCATGGGCATCTCTGAGTTCCCTTTCCCATCGGCTCGCTTTATTCTTTTCCTCTTTGATCTCTTGACGCCATTGCTCTGACGTTTTTCCCAGTCCCGCCATTCTTATCGACCTTCGTAGCTTCTTGTAGTCGGTCTTTAAATCGTTTAAATCTTCTTCGGCTTTAGTCTTCCCTTTTCTCCACTTCTCGGTTTCTGACTTTTGAATATCGACATCCAAACCTAGCTGCATCTTCTCCTCCTCTAGTTGCTCTATTTTTTCCTTAATTCCCGATTCCTTTCTTCAAAGTCTTGTTTGATGATTTCAAGCTCGAGGAATCACTGTGAATCGCTCTTCTAGCGATCGGGTGTTCTCTTGATCGATGTGGGGATGTTGTCATTGATTCTTTGACCTCGCCATTGGACATACTCGGGTCGTCATCGGATTGGCAAAGAAACCTTTTCATTCTATAAATTCGCCCCAAGCCTTTGATATCTCGCGAACTCTTTTCTTGTAATTTTCCCTTTATACTGAATTCGCACTCGGCTAACCCTTGTGTAGGCGGTGTAAACTGTCTTGACCTATACTGTTTTAACACGAGAAGAGGAGCGTATCCGGCGGCTCCCCATATTCCGAGCATGGGGACATAATCAAAGTCTCCACACTTATACAAAATTTCGTCAAGAATCATCCAAGGAGTTTTCCACTCTACGTCCTCTTCTTGTAAGCTTTGCAAAATCACCATCCAACTTTCTTCCGTGATGTCATCTCGTCTAGGCGTTGCTACTATATTTTTTAGCGGAGAATAGTCTTCGGTGAAGATCAGACGCGATACCTTTTCTATTTTCCAAAAATGACTGTGAAACCATGCCATTAGGAGTTGGGCGCAACCGATGAATCTCCCTTCGCCGGCTCTCCGACACGCGCTTAAAGACCTAAAAGTTTCAGCGAGAATCGCAGGAATAGGAGTGACCCCTCTGTCTAATTTGTCGAATAGATCAGATACTGCCTCGTCCACATGTCCTAAAGCTTTGGGGAAGAGGACTAATCCGTAAATGCTCAAAGCTAAGACATCAACCCTCTTCTTCTCTTCAGGATGAGCTATGATCAAGTCCCTTAGATTTTTCCAAGGGATGCACTTACAATCTCCCTTTTGTTTTGTCCGGGCCGTGACCCACTGCTCGCTCATCCCCGTAATATTCATCAACTTTTTCGTGAATGTAGGGACATTAATGGCTCTCAAATAAGCCTTATCAATTTGGATTCTTGGGCAGCGAATCAGGGCTGTATATTCCTCTATGGTAGGAACCAAGTCTACTTTCCCAAAAGTGAAGCACTCGTCTGTTTGGATTCCAAAATCGGGCCATTGCTCGGAACAAGTGTGGATCTATCTTGACGCCAAGCGGATAAGGCGTGTCGCCATAATGATGATAGAATAAGCGCTTTGATCTTGTCGTCCCACTGATCCCATATTTCCCTCATTTCTTGGAGATTATTTTGAGTCACACTAATGCGTGTGTAATCCCACAACTCTGATATATATCCTTCCGTGAGGCTATCCCCTTCTCTCATTTGTCTCGTCTCACCCATATCCGGACGGCGCATTGTCTTCCACTCTATCAAGAAATCCTTTTTCCATGATAAGCTACCTATTCCGCAATCGAATGGGAATCAACATCTTTTGATGCATATGCTATGCGAAGAGATGAAGATAAAGCAGATCATTATTTCGTAATCAATAAGCCATAAATTCCGAAAACTTAACTGGTAACCACTAGAGTTCGGCATGGCTCTATCTAGGTGGTTCTTATGGTTCGTTATATGAGGTTCGGTTCTAGAGTAAAAGGTACCGAACCAGCCAGATTCCTCAATCCTCACCCATTATAGGCTCATATAGATTGAGTTCATTCGAGGATACATTTCCCTATGGTGCGCACGGAGATGACAATCTCACGAAGACATAGGTACGGATGTATCCCGGAAGCAATCCACTATCTTGCACGGAGGTGAAAACCTCACGAAAGAGTAGCTTCTCACTCTCACTTAAAAGGGTGTGACTCAACGGTCATGCAATGCAATGCCAAAGTATTTGATAAAACAAAAGAAACATGATTTTTCAAAAATAAATTTCCAAATTTCGACAAAAAGACAGATAATAATCAATTTTACGGCCTGACTCTCTAATCGTCCCCAGTGGAGTCGCCAAGCTGTCGAAACCATCCTTTTTTGAAAAGGCGGGAATCGAACTTGGGTTTTAAAATAAAAAAAAAAATGAAATGGGAGTCGCCACCGATCTTTTAGGTGTGATCGGATCACCTTTGTTTTAATAAAACATTTGGATTTACTAAAACAATGCTTTTGGTCCACGGAAATTTGAGAAAATGGGTTCGGGAGTCGGTTACATGTGAGGAAGGGTTAGCACCCTCGTCACGCCCAAAATTGGTACCAGATTGATTAATTAATGTCCTAATGTCGAAAGTTTGAAAATTTTGAAAGAATTTTAAAAATCTGCCCCCTTTTGAAAATATTCGTGTTTTTCTTGAATTAAATCAAGATTTTCTCGTTTCGAAGAAATAAAATGTCACATCCAATACTTTAGGACACGATAGTTTAAATTTTCGATCCTAAGATCATCTCATAGTTCTTCGGAATTGCCAAATCGAGATTTCCTCGTTTTAAAAGACTAAAATATCACATCCAATACTTTAGGACACGATAATTTAAATCTTCAAATCGGAGATTATCCCATAGTTTTTTTTTGAAAATCAAGATTTTCTCGTCTTAAAAGACTAAAATATCACATCCAATACTTTAGGACACGATAATTTAAATCCTCGAATCGGAGATTATCCCATAGTTTTTTGAAAATCAAGATTTCTCGTCTTAAAAGACTAAAATATCACATCCAATACTTTAGGAAACGATAATTTAAATCCTTGAATCCAAGACCATCTTAAAACGGTCAATTTACATAAATGACACGAATAAAAATAATCATAAAAATATCGGAACAAAAGCAAAGGAAATAAATACCAAGATTAAAAATAAAGCGAGAGATAAAAAAACAAAACGAGGTCAAAATGACAGAGTTAGTAACCATGAGGATAATAAATGTCCTGATGTGAGTGCTATTAATAATAATAAGGCTAGTAATAATAATAATAATACGAATAATAGAAAGTATATACAATGTAATATTATAATAGCGATAATAATATTCTAATAATACAATGATAAAGGTGATAACATAGTAATAATAGCAAGAATAATAAAAATATGTATAATATACTAATATAATAATATAACAATGGTAATAAGAAATATAATAATAAAGATGATAATGATAAGTAGTAATAATAATAATACTATGTATATACAATAATATAATAATAGTAATAGTAGGTATAATAATATAATAGTAATAATAATGCTAATACTAATGATAATATTAATATACAAGTAATGATAATAATAAGTATGTACAAAATAATATTATTAACAATAGTATATAATAATAATAGAAAAATAATGACCATAAAAGTGATACTAATAATGATAATAATATAATAATATATGAAATGAGTATAATAATATAGTATTAAATGATTAATAGTGATTAAAATAAAAATGGTAAAAACAAACAATATAAATTAAAAATGGACTAAATTGCATGAAAGATAGAAATTTCGGGTTAAATCATACAAAACAGATAACGGGAGGACTGAATTGCAACATGCGTTAAAGGAGAAGGGACTAAAACGGATAATAACACCTTTCTTCAAAACGCATAGCATATAAGGGACGAAATTGCGAAGGAATAAAATTCATGGGCAAAATTGGGAAATAAAAGGAACTTGATTGTAAAACACAGAGGAAGCGGAAGGACCGCGCGCGTAAATAACCCAAAAAGCAAAAACACGCGGACCCCCTGGAGCGGGTCGGGCTGAATTCGGGTCGGCCCCCAAAACGACGCCGTTTTGGGCGTCTGGGGGCCGAATGAAACGGCGCCGTTTAGCTTGGACTTTATAAGTCCAATTTTTTTGCCAAAATCTCATTTTCCTTTAGCTTTCAAAAAAAAACTTCATTCTCTCTCTCACTCTCTCTGCAGGTACGAAAAGGAGGGGGGGCATACCGGCGGTCTTCCGTCAGTCCGTCGTGGGTGTCGTCATTCGTCATGGCCACACACGCTTGTGATGGCGGAAATCGCAATGAGTAATCCCTTTTTTTATTTTTTTATTTATTTATTTTTATCTTTATATATTTATAGATATATTTACAAAAAAGGAAAATAAAATAGATGAAAAATACCTTCGAAAACTCTATGCTACTGCGATTTGTGTTTTTTTGAATCTGCCCTTTTATCTCTTGATTGATTGTGAAGAGAGAAAAAAAAGGAAAAAAAAAAGGTCTTTATTACAGAGCGTTTCGATGGCTTTATAGCCGATTTTACATTATTTTTATTATCCCCATTTTGTCTTCTTCTTGCAGGTGGGTGAACGGCGCTTAGTGGAGGCTTCGGTGGCCGACAGTGACTAGTGGAGCGGCGCACCAAGGAAGGCCTTGCGGCGCATCAGAGGAGAGGAAACCCTAGGGTTCCCTGACTTGATTAGTTTCGGGCCTATTTGGGCCCTTACAATTTTGGGGCCTTTCCCCTTTTTTATTTTAATTTGGGCCCGGACTATTTGGGCCACTTACACCGATCACTACCTGATCTGGATCTTTAACATGTATAGTAGATTTTTTATAGTAATGTCCTGAAAGTTTGATAATATTTTCTTATCGATTTGATTGTTTGAAGGTAAAGAGATGGCGAAGTTCATAATTTTTATATCAAAGGCTTGAGATAATGCCTGTTATTGTAAATCACAACCGCATAAAGTAGCTTTAATCCGCAACTTACATGATTCTTTTGCCTCTTGTCGATATCTTTATATATCTGTTCTTGGTGTTTCTTCCATAAAACCATCATAGTAGCAGCTTTAAGCAAATTTACAGAACTGATCACTCTTTATCATCAAAGCTTTACTTTTCCAATACTGGATGAAATATGATATTATGTGGCATATTCTGTCTCTAGCTGCCAATCCAAAAGCTATTTCTGCAAACTTAAGGTTCTTCTTTTCTGATTCCAAGTTCGCTGTTATTCAAAGCCACTGAACTTCGTCAAAACTAATAATATTAAGTTGTGGAATTTTAATGCTTTAGTATTAGACTGAAATGTATTCATTTAATACCTTGTTCTGCAATTTTGCTTTCTTTGATCATTTGGAGCTTTAATATTTTAACACAAGTGATGTCAATTTCTTGTCTTGATAACATCTTTATTATTTACTGATGCAGGTGGACAGACAAGTATCAGGTAACTTTCACAAACATGCATTGTTTTTATATTCCTTCATTATTTACTAATATTCTGCTAGCCAATGGCAACTTCGAAATAAGATGTTTGGTTTCTGGAAGCTCTATGTGAATTTTGTCTTTATGAGTCTGCATCTGACAGCTTAGAAATTTAATTAAGCTAATAGTTTTTGCTCTCAAACTTATATGACATCCTGTGAGTTCTTTTAAGTTGTAAAAGAGGTGTATGTCTTTATTCAGTTCATGCCAAACATATTATAGTTAAGGTGTCTGCATAATAAAGGATCATTTTAATGCATTGGTTGTAAGTTTTTTCAAAGTTAGTTCATAGACTTTCAAGGGTATTTTATGGATTTTTTTAAAAAAAAAAGAAGGTATTTTGTGACTGGAGATAACTAGGAATTTTTTTTTTTTTTTTTTGCATTATTGCTAAAAATGAACTTCTTTAAGAAGCACAAATTAGGATATCTTATTCACTCTGTGTTTTAGGGAGACCAGGAATATGAGCCTAGATTTTATAACTATCGTTATTAACAGTCCCATGGCTAATAAGTGAATTTCCGTTTTCTTTTTACCTTTAGAACAAACTAACTTTGAGTCTGTCATAGCATTTCAATGTTGTATTCATGGGATGCCAATGTTTGTACCACTTTTATAATTAGGACTTGGGATTTAATTTATTAGCGTTATTCTAGGTTATCTCAATGTCTAAAAGTGTTGAAATAAAATAAAAGTTTACACCTATGCTTTCGTGTGTTCATGACAGACAAAAAGATTAATCATCCTATTCAATTTTAGTTTATGGTTCATATTTTGTTCCCATATTCAATAAAACGGTGCTTCTAGTATAGACCAGCCTAGTTTCTTATTTCATTTTGCTCCACAGGCCATATTGGAGATGCTACTTTCCAAGTACTCAAGCTATAATCTATGTTGTTGATTCAAGTGACACAGATAGGCTGGTGATAGCTAAAGAAGAATTTCATGCAATCTTGGAGGTAAACCCATCAAGATGTATTTTACTAGTTTTCCTCTTTCTTAAAAACTTCCTAAAACCTTGTTATGGTATATCTTATAAATATTCCATACATTGAAGATGATATATAGATTACTATGCAGGTGGTAACATTGATCTCATGGCCCACTGTAGTAACATTTGCATTTTGACCGCTTCTCTGTATCTTCTTTTTCTACTTTACTCATATTTTGTCTCCCTACATTTATTTTCAGGTTTTTGACAAAGCTTCTCACGGTGGATTTGCCTCAACTCTTTGTACGACCAAAGAAGATTATTTTCAGGTATCTCGGTAGCTTTAGGTTATCTCGTTTTCTTCCTGATTTTAGTTCCATGACAAGCCTCGAGATAATGTAAGTTGTATATATGATGGAAATCCCTGTTTACTTCTACTGGAGTTTGCTTTTGTATTGCTTATGGAGCTGACTTTGAAACAGGAACATTTGGCAGTGGCTTTCCTAAGGTGTCTTCTGTGTTAACTAGAAATGATGCAGATAAATATGCAACGTCAGGTTGGAACCTAAATAATTTCCCATGCCTACAAGGTTCGGTGTTATCTTTTGAAGGATGCGATATATCTGGAGTTCTAGTGCCATGGCTCTATGTGGGGATGTGCTTCTCATCATTTTGTTGGGTAAGGCATAAAAATTGCTAGAATAGCATTCCTCTTAGTTCACATGATTAAAATAAATTAGGATATAAATGATACTGGAACACAACATTGTCCATTCTTGTTTTTGTTATTCATTTTTAGAAATGTACAACATGCTTCTCATAAACTTGTAGTTTTGAATTTGTCTGGCAGTATGGTCCCCTATTGTTGCATGATCCTCTATGGTTGCTTAACTGCAAAGAATTTTATAAATTTACACATTTTGCAACTGCAACCATTTACTGTAAACATTCTCTCTAACTGTGATTTTTAATGAAATATTCAACGAGAATTATACTTTCTATTCTTTTGTTTTTTAGGTCTGAATCCCTTTTTGATAATTTGACTGGTGACTCATTCATTTTCTCATTTTAACTTTATTATGGTTTGAGCAGCATGTTGAGGAGCACCATCTGTATTTTCTAAACTATATGCACTTTGGTGATCCAAAAATATGGTATGGAGTGCCGGGGAACCAGGCTACCTCTTTGGAGGCTGCAATGAGAAGGCGTCTGCCTGATTTGTTTGAAGAACAGCCTGACATTTAATTGAAGGAATCACAGAGCTAGCTTCTTGTACTTTATATTATCTTGCTTCTGGTGCATTTTGGCACGTGTTTCTTTGTATATAAACTATTATCATATTAATGCTTCTTTGTGCGCTGTGATAATAGTGCTGATTTTATTGCATGCTTTTCTTTGATATATGCTCTTTTTATAATTTTATAATTTTTTAATTTTTATGACCTTTAGCGGCGCTTTTCTAGAAAAGCGTTGCTAAAAGTTGTGATCTTTAGCGGCGTTTTTTAAAATAAACGCCGCAAATTTTAGCGGCGTTTGCTATAGCGTCGTTTTTTGCGGCGCTTTGCCGCTAAAGGCAAAAAAAAAAAACGCCGCAAAAAGTCTGTTTTCTTGTAGTATGCTTCACTTTTTGGGATATGTTCGACTCTATGAGTCTTTTGGTGTGTTGGAGATCCGTTTATCCGATGTGTGGTGGTAGAGCCCACTTTTGTGTTTCACAGCTCAAGTTTCAAATTATCATAAAATGTGAATATGTGTAATGTGATATATTCTTAAATGAATATGTGATTACTATGAAAATGAACCAATGAATATTGCATAAGTATAATATGACACTAAAGTTTGAAATGTTGTAATTGTGCTAATGGTTGATTCATTAATGCATGATGACATGTTTGCGTGGTAGTTATTCTGATCATTCACTAAACTTGTTAAGCTCACCCACTCCTCTTTAAACCATTGAAGATTACTTGTGTTCTGGTGTGAGCGGTGTGCTTCCAAAGGAGTGATCCAAGCAAGACTTTAGCATTTTTTCTTAGGTGTTATTTATTTGTTTCTGTTTTGGGAAAATAAAGGCAATGTGATAGAATTGTTGCATGAACTTTGCCATGATGTTTTGATTATTTTCATAGCTTATTTATTCTTAGGATTTATGGATATTGTTCTTGTTATATCGTTTGCTTACTCGGACATGTTTTCGATGATTGAACTGTTATTGTGGTTGTTTTGATGGTTTTTTGATAAGGTAAAAGTTGCATGTTGAATAGTTATTAGTTTGAATGGATTATATGCCTTAAACTGTAGAATTTTTGTGGTCTAGAACAGAGGTATCTATATTCGTGTTTTAAAAATGATACCTCTATGATTTTTGAAAGTGGAGGAAGTCAGTAACGTAATTTGTTATCGATACATATCATGAGTATTGGTACTCAGGGTAAAACAATTGATACTTTATGAAAGGTACCAATAATTTCTGAGAGTTTGATTTTTAACGAGAAACAGAATGTTGTTTTCGTATCGATTTTCTAAGTAGTATCAATACCATTTGAGAGAAATATCGATACCTTTGATTCAGCATCGGTACCTACATGAATAATTTGGAATTTTTTTTTGGTGGTATAAAAGGATGTTTAATTCTCGTTTTAAGTTCGCTTGATGAATGTTTAGTATGTATTAATTATGACTGGAATATAAATGGCTTATATTATTATGAAAGCTAAAATAGAAGATGTTTGCTTAATAACGAGACCATTGTAACACATGTGATGTGAGACAGTGGTGTGACACCCTAATATTTGGGCTCAACGACCTGGTCGGGTATAGGGTGTTACATCAGAATGCAAATCCACGAAATCGACACTTCCTACCACATGGTCGTGTGTCCAGGCCATGTGGGATGGGCTAGCCCATGTAGATCCTATAGCTTGCTCCAATTTATTTTCGCTCATTTTTCGTTCCCAAATGCTTTATTAAGCATCAAAACATGAATTTAAAGGATTAGGAGTATAAAATTCACAATTAACAACGAATAATCACCCAAAAATACATTAAGAATGAGGTTAAAACATATTACTTTTAGCACTTATCAAAATCATATTAAGTAACCAATTAAGAATGAGGTTAAAACATATTACTTTTAGCACTTATCAAAATCATATTAAGTAACCAATTCAATTTCATTCCATTCATGAATAGAGCAATCAAAAACGTATACCAAACCTTTATATTCAAATCGTTCACAAACATTCACATTTTGTGTCATTTCAATTTCTCATTTCATATAATATATATCATCGGATGAAACTTAGTAAACGGACTTGGATACACCGATGCTAAATCACATCAATTTGTCATCTAAGCTGAGTACATTTGTGTCAGATTAACAGTCTAAGATAAACCTTCACTAAGACAATCAATTGCTTGGCCAAGCTGAAAATATACATGTAAGGTTACTCATTCGGCTAAAACCTTTAAAACGACATGATGTTACTAATCTACCACAATTTGTTGTGGAAAATTAGTCTTTTTAGCACATAACGAGCTTATTGTCTAGTTGTTTTATATTTATTTATTACATTTTCAGTTTTATTAGCTTAGATTTTTTATTACAAAATAAGTATTTTTACGCACTTTCTAGTGTTTTGATGACCCGTTGGGTACTCAGGCCTCAGGAACGACTAATAGGCTATTTTAGTGTGTAGGGTGTCAATTCATACCCAAGAATACAAAAGATGACACCAGTGTCATGACACCAGCATGCAGCATCGCAACACCGAACATTGAAGCATCCAGTGGTGAAAAATGGCCGATGTCGCGACGTGGGACCTTCATGTCACGACACCATGATGATTTCATGGAAGGATATGGTTGTTTTCCTTGGACAAAAATTTTAGATTATTTCATTAATTGGATCCTACTAGTATTTGTGGTGTTGAGGGTAGCCTTAGAATATATGAAATTTGGGGAGATTTTTGTTCCCAAAGGTGTAAATATTTGGATGATGTTGTTGGCATTGCACACTGACCTTGAAATTTTGCATAAAGATGCTTGTAGATTTAAATTGAATAAATTTACAAATAGGATAAAAGGTGCATGTGAGCTGCCACAAGTGTAAATTACATTCAGGGTTGGCCCGCAAGAATGGTTTGGACAGAAGGATGGAGAGGATTAGCAAGAGGAGAAGGATAAATTTTTTAAGGTGTGTATAGAGTGATAGTAAGTCACAATATTTATAGGACTTTTACTAGGAAAATTAACAAAGGTAAGTGGACTTGATAAGCTAAAATAGTCCAACGACTCTTGCCTTGGCTAAATATAGCTCCAATGTAACACCTCTCACCCGACTCGATTGTTGGGTTTAAGCTATAGGATGCTATAGTCATTTCCGGAGCAACTTCCATCAATTTTACAGTAAAACAATTATTTAACATTCAATCCATAACATCATACATGCAAATAGTAGCATTGCAATCAATATGTATGGTATGCAACTCTTCTTGAGTCTTACACAAGCGTACAAATGCTCTAAATTTAACTCGAGATTGAGTGAGAACTAATTTGTAAAAGTTGAAAAACTTCGGGTTGACATCGCGACGCGAATGAGTTCATTGTCACAACGTAACATAATAACTTTACCTCGTTATGACAATGGGGTTTTTTGTCACACTATGGCCTGGAGTTCGGAGCCCGTTACAATGATTATCTCTTGACATTGCGATGTGACATACTATTTCTGCAATTTCCTACAATTTTCTAAATGAAACATGCGTACAACTTTATATACCTAAAAACTTTAATACTTCATACTAAATGAATTCATCTAACCATACCAAATCAAAACCAATCCACCATGATACCAAACTAATTTAAAACCATTCATACACATTTAACCCATTGCAAAACGAATCTAACATTTAAATGTCTTTAGGAATGTACCAAATCATAACATCCAAATACTTATCTTTAATAAGTTCCTACCTTAATGAAACATACCAAGTATTTCCAATTCCATGCACATAAATCAAAATCTTACACACCTTGAACTTTACAAAATAAGCATAACCATTATTTAGCAAGATTTGCCCATAAATTCACCAAGTCATACCATACCATTCTGTAATTCAATTTAAAACATACTATTCTATAATTCAAACATATACACCGAAGTATACCATTCAATTAGGCATTTCAAATACCAAATCTTGCATATCTAAACCATTTACCAAAATCAACATTTAATTCAAATAGATGAAATTCAACACCATATTCACTAATAAAGACTTGTATCCAACAAGGTTAACATCAGAACATCTTATATACATCATGACACCTATACACATGCCACAACTTTTGACTCAAAAGGCCAAATAGCTATCGGTTCAGTGATAGGATAGTGTGAGCTTCTAATGATCCGACTTGACGTGTTCCATAAGGTAATGACTTACAAGGAAAAGGGAAAACAAACGGGTAAGCATATAAAATATTTAGTAAGCTCATATGGAAACTAAAGCTTACCTTGATAATTTAAGCATAAACAATTATTCTATTAGCTACCAAAATAATTTTCCTTACCACTTGGATACGTATTTATACATGCAACATCACCATAAATCGAATATGTTAGTTACGTTCTCGAATTGTAATATCGTCAACATTTAAAACATAATCACATAGCAACCTGTATGCAAAGTATCATCTATACCATTTCATTTTCAATTCATGGTTTAAGTTCCATTTTCAATCAATTGAACATCGCCCAATGGAATTATAGTAAAATTGACTTAGATACATAGGTGACTATATTGCTTACACAAGCTGACTTTATAATAAGGTTGCTTACATAAGCTGACATTATGATAGAAATGCTTACACAAGCTAAAATTGTAATAGATTTGCTCACACAAGCTGACTTTATAATAAGGTTGCTCACATAAGTTGACATTATGATAGAATTGCTCACATAAGCTGACATTATATCAAGATCACTCGTCCGGGCTAAACCTACAATATGTATAACTTGAGAATCTACAACAAGAGTTAGATATCATAATAACATGTAAAATCTTTGATCCACCATGTGTATAACCCTAATGGTATGTTATATGTATCATAACCTTTTACTAAGAGCATAATTTTCGTATATATATCATTACCAATCTTTTTAATCATTCACCATTCAATCATATCTTGCAAAATATCATAATTTTTATTTATGAGTTATATAATCAATCAATATTTATATTTACACCTGAACCATTTCAATATAGTCAAAATTTACACAATTTACACTTCAGCCCATTTTAATACATAAGTGCCAAATTTACTAGTTCTACTCAATTTGAATATATAAATAAATTAGAACACAAATCTATATAACATAAAATAAGATAGTAAGTCCCATATGAACTTACTTAGTCAAAACAAAAAACATGTTGAATCTTCAAGGACTAATCGAACATTCTTGTTTTTCCTTGATTATCTTTGTTTGAACCAATGCTCGATCTATTGAATTATGGTCAAACTTCAAGCTTGGTTTCTTAGTTTTTCTTCTTTAATGGATGACAATGATTGATGAATGGTTGAAGATGACAACCTTTCATCCATTAATTTGATTTATATAACTTAAATAAGGTGTAATTAAACTAGTTTCGTTAACACTCATATAACTTAATTACTTTAATTTAATCATAAACATGTTAAGTGTATGTTGCCGTCACAATCCACTAACTCCACCTTTAAATTAATTTAATTACTATTTTATACCCTTAGTTAATTTTCATTTTAGTCTCCAAGATTTTTATCAATTAAAAATTTATAGCGATTGAACTTTTATAATTTAGTTTTTGTACCTTAATTAAGCAATTAATAGGTAAAATTAAAGGACCAAACTTTAAAAAACTTTTATCCCAACTCTATAAACATTTATATTTAATATTTACGGACTCGTTTATAGAAATGAGATTTTGAAACTACCTTTTCAGCACCACTAAAAATCGAGTTGTTACATTTTGGTTTAAGCTCTTTTTAGCTTGGCACAAAAATATTGTAGAACTTTGTTTGACCCTATCGGCTCAGGCCTTAATGCCTTTGACTGATTGGTATGATGCTTATATTTATCCTGCACAACTAGTAAAGATAGAATTAACACATGATATTTGTTAACACAGTTCAAATTCACCAATTCTACTTTGCGGAGCCTCGCTCAGTGAATGATTTTATTCAACAATCATTCAGATACCTATTGACTTAAGCCTGATCTACCATTAGACAAAAATGTACTTGTAACCCCAATACCAACCCCAATTGTACAAATCACCCTCCTCAAACACCTCACTTTATATAATTTCTCCCCATAACAATTCCCTAAACAAGACGTGTCTAAGACACCCCAAACAACTCACCAATAATGTTGATGAACAACCTACTTATAGGCCAGGCCTGTCCAAGTGGTCACCCAATAGTATTTTGGTAGACTTGAAACACTTCTTTAGAGCTTGATCTTATCTTATTAATTATCTTCGATATTTATCTCCCAATATCAAGTTCCCCAATAACTTGAAATACTCTAAAAGATAAGGATAAAAGCTTAATCTCTATCTAATAAACTCACAAGCTCATCACAAGGACCGGTTGAAGCATTTAAGAATCCTAGCCAAACCAAATTGATTTTTTGTCAAATATGTCACAATTTTATAGGACATAAACATCCAAAGTCAAAGAGGCCAAAAACCTTCTTATGGTCAACCAGAAATTCATTCTCATTTTAGCAAAATATGGAACGAGAAAATAAAAAGAAAAAAAACCCTCCCCCAACATATTCGAAAGATAATCATTTTAACTAATTATTGAATATTTTACCATTGGTTGCTTCCAACTTTTTTATTTTAATTACTTTTAAAATGTTATTTTATTTTCTCAATTTGTTTTTAGAATTAACAAATTTTTCATATAAATTATATGAATTCCCATTTAATTAGTAAATATAGTTTTTAAAAATTTATTGACATAAATTATTTAATAAATTTTTAAAAGAAATATGCATAATATTGAAACTAGTAAAGTCACAACAGTCACTTTATTTAAAAATATAAATTTGAAATTTAATTACATAATATATTTTCATTTCTTTTTAACTATTTATTTTTTTTAAAAATTTTCTAATGTAAAATATTCATAAAAAAATTTTTATAGTAAAAATCCAATACTCCATCGTTTCAAAATTAAAACATCATTAATAAAACTTTCCATAAAAAAGTAGAGACTGAAGGAATACTTATTGTCTATTTCTTTTTTTAAAATTTATTTGTAGACTGGGTGAAGAGTTCTTATTTACCAAATTAAAAAATAAACAACTTTGAGGGGTAAGAAGTTAAGATTATAACCATGGGTTTGAAAGAAATTGGGGAAAAGTTATTCGCTCCTTGAATCCCATAACAAAATGTCCACCTTAAAGTTTAAGGTATAAAACAAGATTTTCCCAAAATAATCTTCCAGAGGTTAGATAATAATGATGTTGGTAAGCGTATACATGTTGGTAAGGGACGTGGGAACAATGGAAAAGCTGAATCAAATAGGAATGGCAAATTCCTTAACAAGACTATTCGAGGTCGTGGAGACAAATTTAAGGCTTTTGGTAACTTTCGTTATCCTCATTCGGACTCTTTGAACTATATGACTGAACTCATTAATTCCCAAATTGATATTGTGGATGATACGGGTGTTTCACCAAGTAGTGGGAAAGCTTTGGGAAGCTTGCCTTCTGATCAACAATAAAGGATATTTTTCTTTCTTTTGCTATTATTTTTATTATGAATTTATCACTGTTTTCATGGAATTGTCAAGGTTGTGCCAATTTAAAATTCCCTCACTTATTTCAGTTGTATAACTTGGAGTATAAACAAGATATTGTGAGTTTGGTGGAAACGAAAGTTAGTGGTACAAAAGCAGATAATATCATAGCTAAGTTAGGCTTTCATTTTTCTCATCGTGTGGAAGCAATTGATTTTTTTGGAGGAATTTGGGTTGGATGGAAGGACTTGATTTGGGTTGAGGTGGCTTATACTCATCCCCAATTCATTTTAATTCAAGTCCTTGATCATTTTTTTCGCTAGCCCATATTTATTGCTTTTGTGTACTGTAGTCCGGATAGGGAAAAATGAAAATTTCTTTGGAATGATCTCAAGGCTACTATTCCAATTGGGAGAGTTTGTTGGTTAGCTATTAGGGACTAATGCCTTCCTCTTGGCTAGTGAGAAGAAAGGTGGGCAGACTATTGGAAGGGGTTGTTAGCTTTTTGGTGCATTTATAAGTTATGCTGCCTTACAAGATTTGGGCTTCAGAGGCCCTCAATTCACTTGGTGCAGAGGAGGGGTTTTTGAGAGACTTGACAGAGCTATAGGAAATAATCCTTAGATGAATATGTTCCTTAGTATCTTGGTCTCCCATCTTCCAAGGTTTAAGTCGGATCATAGACCTGTTGCTTTCCATGAAGCCTGAGGATAGATGTAACATCTGAAACCCGACCTAGACGTTATGGTCGTATCTGGCAATGTCACACAATAGTGTTTTTGAAACCTCGTTGTTATGATGAAAACATTCCATGTTATTATCTTTAGTAAACCTTTGTTATAACTTAGAAAGTCGTTTTTATTCATTTAAAACATTTGTTTTGAAACATTCCTCGTTACGGAAGCTTTAATAAAACAGTCTAGGTGATCATGTGTTTAGAAATTACTTTACCTTTTTGAAAACCGAATTTCTTACGACCAGCAGGTATAAATCGATAAAGAAAAATAAATAAATAAAAACCCAAATTTAAAACCGAATTCCCAGAGGGTCCTTAAATTACAACCCAAATAATCAATAATAATCAAATCATAAATCGTAAATTGAAAACCATGAAGTCCAAAAATTACTGTGGTCACCACTGAGTCCTCCGTCGCATCGATCCGTCTATGTCTGGGGATTACTTGTGTACATTAAACAAAAAGGGTGAGTTTACGTAAACTTCGATTAATCCCGCGCAAAAACAAACAAACAAAGCGGATTCACGATTGCGCTTGAATAGTCTTGGGCCTAAGCCCTTTTCAGTATCAGTGACAATTTGGGCCTTAGCCCATCTCAGTATAGTGTCAAAATGCAATAGGGCCTTAGCCCATCACAGTACAGTGTCAAAACGCAGTAGGGCCTTAGCCCATCACTAGCACAATAACAGTTATGCAGTAGCAAAATCCTACCCAACCAGCCTCTACACACCATCTTCGTTCAACCCTACACTCCATGTGGGGATATAATCAACCCACCCATCCCTACACTCCAAGTAGTACCGAATACGATACAATACAGTAGTTTGCAGCTGAGCTGCCAGTAAATTAGGCTTAAAGCCTTTCAGTACACTTCCTCCAAATAATAAAGCCCAACCCAAAGCAATGCAACACACAATGGATGACATGCTATTATGCAATTTCAGTACATATATTCAGTTTAGATATTAACATGCCCAGTACAAATATCATTCAGTCAATTTCACACATTTAGGGGTCTAAGTAGCACTTACCGTCCTTATAGTAGGTCCACAGTCAACTTGGGAGACCCGTGCAGCCTTAAAAACATTTCGGTAAAAATAGGCCTACACACCTATGTGATCTGCCCGTGTGGGCCCACTTGGCCCAAATTGGCCTTAGCCATGTGATCCATTTTTAAAGTAACCCATGCTAGCTCAATACTCATATATGTTTTCACTATTTACTTATATGTTCATTCAAAGTTGTCTACTTGAGTCATTATCACTAAATTATTTATATCTTGAGCTAAAGAATTCTAAATTAAGATCCGCTTGATGTTTTTGAAACTAGACTCAAATACCTTTTTACCATAAAATTTTTAAAATTTATAGTTTATGAAATAAGTATATTAAAATCTTTAAAGTTATCCCTATTCTTCTGTTTGACAGCTTCATCCTTTCCTTACTAAAAATTATTTATCTCTTAGTACAAAATTTAGATGATGTTTTCGTCTGTTTCTTTTGAAAATAGACTCATTAAGGATTTAAACATATAAATTTAAGCCCCTAATTATTATTTTTTTCCAATTTTTGATGATTTTTCTAAGTCAGAATAGGGGAACCTTAAATCACTCTGACCTTATCTCACCAAATTTATTATATCTCATGATTTACAATTCCATTGCTTACACTGTTTCTTCCATGAAAAAATAGACTCAATAGAATTTAATTTCATATTTTATTCAACCTCTAACTCAATTCCCAATATTTTTTTTATGATTCTTCAAAGTTAGACTACTGCTGCTGTCTAAAACTACTTTAGTGCAAAATGTTGATTTCCAAGTTTATAACACCCTTATTTCCTTTCTCTACAATTTTTCGCATCATTTTCTCTTATTTCTCGACAGCAAGCAATTTCGGCTTTTTGTCGAATCCCGTTTTCTATGTTTCGGGTACACACCTGGTATCATTTCTGATGCGTAAGCACTCCTAAGCCTCCAAAACCTAAAAATCGACCAACATATCTCCAAATTAATCACTTAATTCGTATTTAATCAACCAATTTCGGAAGGAACTCGACTAAAAGCCTAGCAAAACCCTTATCTCGCTTGAGTAACCATGATTTCACACAATCATAGTGTCGATTCAAAACCACCAGCCCCTTGATTAACTTCTAAACACCAAAAGGGAATCCCCCTTTTCGAGATTAACCAAGAACGATTAACAATAGATAAAATTGTTACTTACCGAACACACGCAACCAATAATGAACAACTGAATCAATTGAAAAAAAAAAGAAAGAAATGGAAGGGGAAAATAATGGAAATTTCGGCAGCAATTAGGGGAAAGGATCGACAGAAGAGGGAGAAGAAGAAGAAGAAGAAAATGTCAGAAAAAGTTTCGGGAATTGGAGAGAAAACCGAAACTCTACTATTTTTTTGCAACAAAAGATAATCAGATTATTTTCTGATAACCTCTCCCCAATTATCTCCTAAAATCACTCCCTATTAACCCACCAAAACACAACTACTTAGAATTTTTCCCCAACACAACACTTAGCCGAAATTGAAGCAAAAATACTGTCTCCACGCCATCATAGAGAATTGAACACAGGACCTCCAACACTCCAACACTTCACTTAACCACCAGACTAGCAGGCCCATTCTGATCTAAACTTACCAACAATTAAACTTAAGCCCTTTGCACAAGATTAAGGCTTTATTTATGAAAAATACCAAAATTTTCCCAAGTAAGGCTTGAACTTGGGACCTCTCACACACATCCAGACCATATAACCACTGAAGCAGATAGACATTGTGTGTCACACATATACGAAATCAAAAATTAAAATTTTGGGGCGTTACAATAGAACTTTTAAACAATAGCCTTTTAGATTATTGTCTGGTTGGTTGGAGCACCCGTCTTTCTTAGATTTTTCTAAAAGTTAGTGGGTTACAATGGTAATTTGGCAGAATCCCTCTCTAATTTCTCATTGGGGTATAAAAAGTGGAATAACACTGTTTATCGGCATATTGGCATGTGTAAAAGTGTATTGTTGAATAAACTTTCAAAGATTCAAAGAAGGATGGAGTTTTCTGATTCTAGAGGGCTTCTTTAATCTAAAATGGAAGTTCGTGAGGAATTAAGCAGCATTCTCCATCATAAGAAGATTTTATGGAAACAAAAATCCTGATGTGAATGGCTGAATTTGGTTGATCGGAATACTAAGTTATTCCATTTTTGTACATTGCAAAAGAGGAAATAGAATCATATTACTAGATTGAAAAATGGTAGTGGTAAATGGGTTTATGATGATGAAGCTCTTCAACTTGAGGAAATTAGTTTCTTCCAGAAGTTTTATAGTGAAAAACTTCAGCCCATGGGAATGCTTCCCTCTAGTGCTTTTCTTAAACTAAAATACGGTGACGTTCAGTTTCTTGGTAAGGAGGTGTTTGATGATGAAATTAAAACTGTGCTCTTTGACATGACACCTTTGAGGGCTCTGGGGAGCGATGATTTTTAGGCTCTCTTCTTTCAAAACCGGTGAGAGTTAGTCGGTCTAGTGATTTATGAATGGGTTAAATTCATTTTTGCTAGGAATTGTATTGAGCCAAATTTGAATAATACTTTGGTAGTTCTCATACCGAATGTAACACCTCTAACTCATCTCCATTACCAGATTAGGGTTACACAGTGAGCAAAACAAAACATTTAACTTCACAATAGAAATGATTATACAAATTAGATGCTATCATATAATAATTGAATCTAATCATTACAAAAATTACAATTATGGGCCTGAAGTCGAATCTACAAAGCCCTAAAAATAGTTTGGGGACAATCTAGGATCAAATAAAAACAAATAAAAAAATTTTGGAAAAACTTGAAAAATTTTCAAATAGAGGTCACAGGACCGTGTGACATAGCCCAAACCGTGTGAACATTTGAAGTCTGGACAAACAATCGTGTCCCAGCCTATATGTCCTCCTGTGTGGGTATTCGAGATAGGGTCACACAACCATGTCCCAGCCTGTGTCTAAAACCGTGTGAAGCCTACACCTAAAACAATAATAACATACAGTCGTGTGAGGTAACCGTGTGTGGCACACTGCCGTGTGACAGCCCGTGCTCTAGGATGTGTGCTTCTCAAAATGAACCTAAAACAAGCCAAAGTATTAGCCTTTTCTTGCATAACAAACCGTACCATTCCAATCATTTTCACATGACCAAAACACTTTAAAGCATACAAAAAACATACCAAAACCAACCAGCTTAGGTGCCTAACCAATATGCCAACAATTGACACCACAATTCTACGCATCAACTTGACTTAATTCAATATTTCAAGTTCATAAAGTAAGCATGATTCATATATATATATATATATATATCAAATAATCATTTTAAAGCATACCATTCAACCATATTTTACTATTTTCATGTGAGCATACATAAATGTCACCTACCATATTTTTACACTTTCATTTGCAATCTATCAACAAAGGACATTAAAACTAATATAAGCTTGGCACAAATTCAAAACAAATCAAGTTATAAAATCAACATTCAAGCCTTATTACATGCCAAAACACACTCATATAATTTAATGTAAATGTTTATCCAATATACTCTCATTGGTACCCCAATTTAACATCCAAATTAATTCAAATTCAATGCCATAAATTCATACCTTAAACTTACAGCACACATCTAGCATTTAACCACTTCATTCACACTTCAATGAAACAAAAGCCATCTAAATTCAAGGCATTCACAAGTGACCAAAACATATACTTACATATATACATTTATAATCCAACATCAAAGCATATAGGCAAAGAAACTTAAGCCACATCATATAGATAAATAACATAAAAAAGTCCTAGTACATGCCATTTATAATCATTATCCAAAACAACCAAAACTACCAATATGAAGAATGGATAGTGTGATTGTGCCCTTACAGGATTCCAACCAATCGAGCTTTCGATGATCTAAAAACAAAGGAAAAAAACTATGTAAGCAACTACTGCTCAGTAAGTTTGTATAAAGAGAACTTAACTTACCAAACATTTGAAGTTAAACAACCAAGCATAATTTCCTTATGTCATAAGGAAACTTTCCTTTCCTATACACACCATTTCACAAAGTTAGTGTAACATTGCATATTTAATTCCAATCAAAACATAGTATATAACATATCTAACATTTCCCTTTCAAAATTCACTACTCTTACATATATAAAAAACCATCATTTCCTTTCAATTACACATTTCTTCAGAATCAATATCATTACTCAAAAATCATAATTCATTTCATGTAATCACATGCCCTTTAAAGCTTTATTTACCCGTTGATCCAAATGAAATAACCTCGAATATTCAAAAAATACTCATATAACCATTTAATTCTCTAAACACATCATAAACATAACTAGATAACATATTTATAGACATATGAATCATATAATTAAACTAAGGCATCAATATTCGTTATTAAAATATACTAATCAAAACATTCATCTAATATAATTCAATATACACAATGGTTCAAACCAAAGCAATCCATGCTTCCATTTATTATACATATACACACAAACTTATCATTGTACATAAATCCAACTCAAAGAGCAATTTAACATTTAAACGTAAAATTTCATGGCCCATTGAATTATAGCAAATTGACTCGAATACTTGGGTTTCCCCCAAAACACAACAGAGAGCATCAAAATGCTAACAAAGGTACCATAGTACAAATACAGAGGCACCGAAGTGCGATCCTGTACAAGCGCCTGTACTAACGCTATTGGCATTCCAATTGTATTCTAATTGTTTACTATATTCAACCGAGCATTATACTTAAATTCATAATATCATTAAATCAACCATTCAAAGGAACTTCATATTTCTGTACACATACTATAAATCTGTTACATTCATTTCAATATTGTGCAACCACAAGATTTACCTCTACCAAATATTCATTTTTCATTTGTACTTAATTGCAACATTTAATAATTTACAAGTAAACAATGAAATTTCACATTTAGTACAATTTAACTAGAAATTGATATACATAATAATAAATAAATACACACATATATATATTGTTACACTACAAACTTACCTCGATAAATACAGTTGTAAAAACGAAGTCGATGTCTAATCCGACACATTAGCTTTTCCTTGGTTTAGATGTTTGATTCGTTTCTTGATCTAAATAATAATTTTCATTCAATTAAACAATTCAAATAACTTAATATTATTAATTCAACTTATAACCCTTATTAATGAGAAATTTACAAAATTAACCCCAATGTTTTACCTTTTATATAATTTCATCCCTAAATCCGAAACTTGCAAATTTACTATTTTTAACTAAAATTCATGTTAGCCAATTCTCATAGGATTCCTAAACAACCTATATTCATCAAAATTTCACACTAAATCCAATGAATTTTACTCTTTTTACAAATTAGTCCTTTAACATTAAAATTACTAAAAACTACTATACAAAATGATCCTATTTAAAAATCAAGCTTAATATTCTACCCGTAAGCTTCAAAATACTTCAAACTCATCAATGGCATAATCCAAAATATTTAGCAATTTTATGAATTAGTCCTTGGGTTAGCTAGATTAAGCTACAACGATACCAAAAACATAAAAATCATGAAAAATGGTTTAAAATATCATACCATGCAAGGGTAGCTATGATGATCGAAAGCTTGGAGGATGCTTCCATGGTGTATTTGGTTTCCAAATGAGAAAACTAAAGACAATAACATTTCTTATGTTTTTATTTTGTTTATTATTTTAACTAATTTACAAAAATGCCATTAACTAACATGTTTTTTTTAATTTAAAACATACATACCGTCCACTATAAAAAGATGGTTAACTTGCCATATAAATCCATCCATTAAGTCAAATAAACCCATTTAATCCATAAAAGCTAATAACAAATAACGTTTGCACGTTTTATACTTTAGTCCTTTTTACTTAATTAACTATACAGAAATGAGGTCCGGACATCTCTTTTTCTAAAACTACTTAACTTTAGGGATATACCACTTGAACTTAATTATTCTTTGAATTAAAAAATTATTAAATCAAATTTCAATGTAATTTTATACTTGAATCGTAAATATTACATAATAATATTTACGGCCTCAATCATTGGCTTTGCGGCCTTGAAATCACTATTTTTGACTCCACTGAAAAATGGGTTGTTACACTAAAGGTCCTTAATCATGAGTTGTTAATGCAATTTTGTCCCATTAGCATGTGCTCAATAATGTATAAATTGGTTACGAAGGTCATTGCTAACCAATTTAAGTTGGTGTTCCCTAAAATCATTGGACAAGAACAAGATGGCTTTATTGTGGGACGAAATATCATTGACAACATTCTTATTGCTCAGGAAGTTATTCACTCAATGAGACGTAAACGCAAGAATAGGAAGTGGATGGCAGTAAAGATTAATCCTGAAAAAGCCTATGATTGAATTCGTTGGGAATTTATTGAAGCATTCCTTCGAGTTGTAGGTATTCCTATTTTGCTTGTTAATGTCATTATGTCTGCTATCACAAGTTCTACTATGCAGGTGATATGGAATGGGGCCCCTACACAGAAGTTCAAACCTACGAGAGGTATTCGTAAGGGAAGCCCTCTATCACCTTACCTATTTGTCCTATGTATAGAATGGCTTGAACATAGCTTTCATCATGTTATAGATGTCGAAACCATTTTTAAGCTAAAAAAAAAGGGTATCGACCTTGAAAAATGAAAACGGGAGTCTCTACCAATTATTTTTACTTAGGTATGATTGGATCACCTTATAAAACATTTTATTTCAAAACACTGATTTTGGTCCACGAAATACAATAAAAAGGGTTCGGGAGTCGGTTACGTACGAGGAAGGGTTAGCACCCTCGTAACGCCCAAAATTTGGTACCTAATTGATAATCTCATGTCCTAGTGTTGAAATTTTGAAAAATTTAAAATATGATCCTTTTATTTGAAAAAAAACCAAGACTTACTTATCTCAAAGAAATAAAATACTATACCCAATAAGTTAGGATGCAACATCTCATGACTTCGAAACTAGGCTCGCCTTTATTTGTAGAAAATTCTTACCTCGAGACACAAAACATCATATCCAATAAGTTAGGATGCAACGTTTTGAATTTTCGAGAATAAGTTTTGATTTGAAGTTTATAAGTTTTAATTTTGAAAGAAAAGGGATACTTAATATTTTAAGTTCAACGGGAAAAATCGAAACCTAGTGAGTTAGGGTACAATTTCTCTCGAAGCCCCCAAATATTATGTATCACCATATTTAAAATATTTGAATAAGATGTGACAATTCAAAAGGTGTTTTTATGAACAATGATTTTGGAATAAGATGTGGCACATATATATTACAAAATATTAATTTCACATAGCAATTCTCCATAATTACGAATCATATTAACAAATAGCACTAATATAGACAATTAACGAAAGAATAATACAAGACAATGAATAATAATAAAAAAACTATACTAAAGTAATCATAAAATAAATAATAAATAAAAGAGAATGGACAAATAAAATATATAAAATAATAAAAAGAAAACTACCAAATAAATGTGAAACTTCTCATGCAAGATTAAGTGTAAACTGAGTGACATATATCGAATAATAAATAAATATTGTAAATAAAAAATATAAAAATGATATGGCAAAATCTAAAAAGTAGTATATATATATTCTTGAGAAAATAAATAAAATACGTTTTTTTTGAATAAATAAAGGATATGTAACTTTTAAAAAAAATATATTTATAATACAATAATCTAATAGATATATAAAAACTACATATTTAAGAAATAACAATATAAACAATATACAATATATGGAATTTTATACTATATTAAGGATAAAATAATTTAAAAAGTTATATATAATATAATATAATAATATATAATTTATAAATAAAAATATAATATAATAACTAGTGTGTAAAATTTAAAATAAGATATAATATATGAATAATATTGAACTTAATAAAATAATCTAATATAAATAATAAATAATAATTTAATAAATACTAAAATAATTAAAAATGAGGATAAAGGTGAAAATAAAAAATTAAAACAAATCGAAGAATCAGGGGTCAAATTAAAATAAATAAAAAACTGAGGTAAAATGGTTAAAAAGGGTGATATTAGAGCGCGCGCCAAACTGTAGGGACCTATTGGGCAATTATGCCTTATCTCCAAAACGATCTGTTATCAACTTTTAAGTAACCCAAGGATCAGATTGAAGCAAAATATAAATTTTAGAGCTAATTTAATAAGAAATAAAAATTTAAATTGGACTAAATTAAAAATCTAAAATTACGGAAGGACCAAAGAGGTAATTAGACCCTTTTATAAAAATGAGCAGATCCTCCTCGGGTCGGGTTATTTTTTATTTGTTATTTTTCTAACAGTATGTATATGTGTAAAAAATAGTAAAGATTGAAAAGAAAAAATAAAACGAAATACATGAAAAATCACCTCTGTTATTCTCTATATTTTTTAGTGTATACTTCTTGCCTATATCCGTGTGTATGTTCGAGTATATTTTACAGATTGTTATTTGGGGTTTTATAGCCCCCCCCCCAAAAAAAATACAAAGATTCTATCTCGTTTGCCATTTTGCTGTTTTTTCTTTCCTTTTTGCAGGCGACCGATGAGAGATCCGGCAATGGAATGCGATTTACGCACTGATTGCAGCTTGACGAGGGGCCTCTGTTGTTGCTGGGTGCTGCGGCGCAGTGGAAACCTAGGGTTTCTTGCGTTCGCAAGCATTTGGGTTACTTGGGCCGGCTTAGTTTGTTAGGTTAGGACTGGGTTTGTGGGTAACGGATTGGGTTTGGGTAATTTGTTTTGGGTATTGGGCTACTGTAATGGGTATTGGGCTACTGTAATGGATTGGGTTGTTAATTGGTTTTGTAAATGGACTGTAAAGACACTGGACATTTATTATTTTGTTATTTTATTTGCTTTTTTATTTGTTTAAGCGCAGGCAATAATGGGCTACTACAATAGACAACAGACATTAGCGACCAATCTTTTTACCAAGGTCTAGGCCTTCCCTTTCACACATTTTCTTTGCAGACGATCTTGTTATTTTTTCTCATGCAGATATGTAACAGGCTTTGATTCTTAAGGATTTGTTGGAGAGGTTTTGTGCTTACTCTAGTCATTGGGTCAAATGTCAAAAAACGGACATCTATTTTTCAAAAAATGTAGACAATGAAATTAGTGAGTAGTTGAGTGGAATTCTGTGCTTTCACAAGGTGAAGAATCTTGGTATTTACCTAAGGGTCCCCCTTCTCCATGATAGAGTTTCAAACAATACTCTACGTTTTGTTTTCGAAAAGGTTTTAAACAAACTTAACAGATGGGATGCTAGGAAACTATTCATTACTGGTATAGCTAAGCTTACCCAGGCGATTTTATTGTCAATCCCTAATTACTTCATGCAATCTACAATGATAGTAAAAGGTTTGTGTGATAAGATTGAGCGCATTGTTCAACAATTTATATGGGGATCCTCTAACAGGCGACAAAAGATGTCATTGGTTAGTTAGGGGATATTTGTCAGCCTAGATCTTGTGGTGGCCTTGGATTTCGGCATTTGAAGGACCAAAATACCTCTTTTATGATGAAGCTGGGTATAATCTTGTCTCCAAAACAAATTCTCTATGGGTACGTGTTCTCAGGTCCAAGTATGGGATGAAGGAGGAGTTGCTAGAAGATATTTCATGAGGACAAAGTTCATTAATTTGGAGGGAACTCTCTAAGGTTTGGCCCATCCAATGAGAGAGTTTGCACTGGTCTGTGGTAAATGGCAACCGTATTCATTGTTGGAAGGATCTATGGATTTTAGATGTGGGGCCCTTATTCATTAAGTTTAGTCTTATGCCAATATAACTCTAGAATATCTACTTAGTGAGATGATTGCTGAGGAGGGAACATGTAATTTAGAGCTTTTTTCTCATTTGGCTATCGGAGGAGATTATTAGGCGTATTGTGAGTATTCCTCCACCACACTCCTCTTCGGTCGGGATATGATTATTTGGGCTCAGACTTCATCTGGTTTCTTCTCCCTTAAAAGTGCCTACTAGAGTTTACGAGAAGGATTAAGGAGACCGAAGGATGCGAATTGGAATATTCCGCGGAAATTTTAAGGTCCCTAGAGAGTCAGATTTTTCATCTAGCTAATTTTGAAACAACGTCTTCTTACTAATGTGGAGCGAGTCAAGAGCGGTATAGAGCATGATAGTTCTTGTGGATTTTGTGGGCATCATTATGAGGATATCTTGCATGCCATCAGAGATTATGTTTCAATTAAGGAAATTTGGTTACAGGTCTAATGAGCTCTGTGGGCATTTCTTTGCAAAGGATCTTCATGAATGGGTTAAGTATAACTTACTTAATTCATCTAATCTAGTTTTGGATGATGTTGGTTGTCTAGCTTATTTGGTTTGATAGCTTGGAGAATATGGAAAAATCAAAATCTTTTCATTTTCCAAGGACTTCCCTGGTGTGCAGGTGACATGTTAAGAACTCATTCTCATGGGCAAAACAGTTTGCTTTCTTTCATAGAAAAGATCTGCCTAGATAGCAAACACCGAGGCCTTTTCTTCCTTTGCCGGAGAATTGGATTAACTAATGCACTGATGGAGCGGTGAAAGCTGAGTTTGGAATTGCTGCAGCTAGAGGAGTCATAAGGTTTGGAAATGGGGAGTGGATTTTGGGTTTCAACAAATCTTTAAGCAATTGTTCAGTTTTTTATGCTGAATTGTGGGACATTCTTGATGGGCTGACTCTTATCCAGGATAAGATTATTGAGGGCGTAGTGATTCAAGCAGATAGTTTGGAGGTGGTCAAGACCATTCAAGACTCCTCCTTGACAACTTCAAATTCGAGCCTTGTTAGAAGAATCCGTCAACTTTTAATGATGTTTGAACATTGGGCCAAACAACATATTCCTAAAGAGTTTAACGAATTGGCAGATTGTGTGGCAAAATTGGCATTTGATACAGGTCAAAACTAGACGGTGTTTGAAGAGATCCCAAGGGAGGTGTTAGCAATCTCGCCTATTGTCAAAGCAAGTGTTGACCTTGCTCAAAGGTCTTCTATGTAATTATCTTGTCTTAGGTTGGTTTTTTTCACAATAAAAACAAAACAAAATATCCAAACTAAAATAAAATAAATCTAAAAAAATTCACGTGAAATTTAAATGTACAATTTAAAACATAAGCTTTTATAAGGTTCATATTCAAACTTGACAAAAATTATTTTTAAAATAAATGCGAAAAAATAACTCCAAAAAATATATTAATTAATTAAAGTTATTGCAGTTGAAGACAAAAAAGAATTGTCGGCGAAAAGAATTCCAGATATTAAATTCACTGCATATTACCTAACATTGACCATCAATTAATTAAAACCAGAATTCAAACTTTTCTATCACAAAATAGATATCCCAAGGCTAAAACTATGCAACTTGATCACCTCAGATTTTCTCACTCTCCGTCTATAAAATCCATTGCTTGTAATTGACAGAAAACGGATCGGAGACGATACTTGAACGTTATTAAGAGTTAAGGGCAAGCGGAAGGGATGTTCCTCCCTAGAAATCCTAATTGCGGCAATGGTTCTTCTTGCAACTACAACCCAATCTGGATCAAGTGGTAGTTTCGTGAAGGAGTTGAGTGGCACCACCGTTATCGCTGACAACATGGAGTTGGAGTTCTTGATGAACTCTGAGATTAGTAGAAAACTAGCCACTGAACCAAACTACCTGACTATAGCCGCTCTCGATTCTAACAAGAAGGCTGCAATGTGCGGAAGGATACCTTACTCACCCAGCCTCGGGAAACCCGGTAATCCGAAGAAGCCAGACAACTGTAGACCAACAGAGATATACAACCGAAACTGTAAGGGTACCTAGGAACCGAGATTCATTTTATACCATGAATACCTGCAATAAATTATTCAGTTGACAATTTGTACTTATTTCAGACTTCTTTCTCATTTGCATTGTGAACACTTTGTCTAGATGTGTTGATTTTTGATTGTCAGATAACTAGCATAAAAATTGGGGCTTTTAACATTTCATTGCTGCATAGCAGATGGACGAATAATGTTTAGCTAATAAAGTCCTTTTCATTTGTTCCATGTTTCTTCAATTGGTTGTCATCTTGGGCTTGAGATTGACACCTTCCCATTACATTTATTTATTTTTCTTTATTACAAAGAAATATACTCGTATTCTAATTTAATTTTAGATAAATTCTGTATTTAATCACTTATATATGGTTTAAATTACATTTTGATCCTCAAATTTCAAACATATATTATATAATTATTAATGTTATTGATTTATTACACGTTGTTCATTAAACCATTACCCATTGTTAATAATATAACAACAAACTAATAGGCATGAAAATTTTCTAAGAAATTTCCTACAATCTTCTACAAACCAATGTTTTATCTTTTATACAATTTCATCCCTAAACCCAAAACTTGCAAATTTACCATTTTTAACTAAAATTCATGTTAGCCAATTCTCATAGGATTCCTAAACAGCCTATATTCATCAAAATTTCACACTAAATCCAATGAATTTTACTCTTTTTATAAATTAGTCCTTTAACATTAAAATTACTAAAAACTATTATATAAAATGACCCTATTTAAAAATCAAGCTTAATATTCTACTCTTAAGCTTCAAAATACTTCAAACTCATCAATGGCATAATCCAAAATATTTAACAATTTTATGAATTAGTCCCTGGGTTAGCTAGATTAAGCTACAACGATATCAAAAACATAAAAATCATGAAAAATGGTTTAAAATATCATACCATGCAAGGGTAGCTATGACGATTGAAAGCTTGGAGAATGCTTCCATGGTGTATTTGGTTTCCAAATGAGAAAACTAAAGACGATAACATTTCTTATGTTTTTACTTTGTTTATTATTTTAACTAATTTACAAAAATGCCATTAACTAACATGTTTTTTTTTTTTTTTTAAATTTAAAACATACATACATACCGTCCACTATAAAAAGATCGTTAATTTGCCATATAAATCCATCCATTAAGTCAACTAAACCCATTTAATCCATAAAAGCTAATAACAAATAACGTTTACACTTTTTATAATTTAGTCCTTTTTACTTAATTAACTATATAGAAACAAGGTCCGGACATCTCTTTTTCTAAAACTACTTAACTTTAGGGATATAACACTTGAACTTAATTATTCTTTGAATTAAAAAATTACTGAATCAAATTTCAATGTAATTTTACACTTGAATCGTAAATATTACATAATAATATTTACAGACTCACTCGTTGGCTTTGTGGCCTCGAAACTACTATTTTTGACACCACTAAAAAATGGGTTGTTACACCAAAGGTCCCTAATCATGAGTTGTTAACGCAATTTCGTCCCATTAGCATGTGCTCAATAATGTATAAATTGGTTATGAAGGTTATTGCTAACCGATTTAAGTTGGTGTTCCCTAAAATCATTGGACAAGAACAAGATGGCTTTATTGTGGGACGAAATATCACTGACAACGTTCTTATTGCTTAGGAAGTTATTCACTCAATGAGATGTAAACGCAAGAATAGGAAATGGATGGCAGTAAAGATTAATCCTGAAAAATCCTATGATAGAGTTCATTGGGAATTTATTAAAACATTCCTTCCAGTTGTAGGTATTCCTATTTTGCTTATTAATGTCATTATGTCTGCTATCACGAATTCTACTATGCAGGTGATGTGGAATGGGGCCCCTACACAGAAGTTCAAACCTACGAGAGGTATTTGTCAGGGAAGCCCTCTATCGCCTTACCTATTTGTCCTGTGTATAGAATGGCTTGGACATAGCTTTCATCATGTTATAGACAGCGGAAATTAGCGACCAATCTATTTACCAAGGTCTAGGCCTTCCCTTTCACAAATTTTCTTTGCAGACGATCTTGTTATTTTTTTTCTCATGCAGATATGTAACAGGCTTTGATTCTTATGGATTTGTTAGAAAGGTTTTATGCTTACTCTAATCATCAGGACAAATGTTAAAAAAACAAACATCTATTTTTCAAAAAATGTAGACAATGAAATTAGTAAGTAGTTGAGTTGAATTCTGTACTTTCACAAGGTGAAGAATATTGGCATTTACCTAAGGGTTCCCCCTTCTCCATGATAGAGTTTCAAACAATACTCTACGTTTTGTTGTCGACAAGGTTCTAAACAAACTTAATAGATGGGATGCTAGGAAACTATTCATTACTGGTATAGCTACGCTTACCCAGGCGATTTTGTTGTCAATCCCTAATTACTTCATGCAATCCACAATGATAGTAAAAGGTTTGTGTGATAAGATTGAACGCATTGTCCAACAATTTATATGAGGATCCTCTAACAGGCGACAAAAGATGTCGTTGGTTAGTTAGGGGATATTTGTCAGCCTAGATCTTGTAGTGGCCTTGGATTTCGGCATTTGAAGGACCAAAATACCTCTTTTATGATGAAGCTAGGTATAATCTTGTCTCCAAAACAAATTCTCTATGGGTACGTGTTCTTAGGTCCAAGTATGGGATGAAGGAGGAGTTGCTAGAAGATATTTCATGAGGACAAAGTTCGTTAATTTGTAGGGAACTCTCTAAGGTTTGGCCCATCCAATGAGAGAGTTTGCACTGGCCTGTGGTAAATGGCAACCGTATTCGTTGTTGGAAAGATCTATGGATTTTAGATGTGGGGCCCTTATTCATTAAGTTTAGTCTTATGCCAATATAACTCTAGAACATCTACTTAATGAGATGATTTCTGAGGAGGGAACATGGAATTTAGAGCTTTTCTTATTTGGCTATCGGATGAGATTATTAGGTGTATTGTGAGTATTCCTCCACCACACTCCTCTTCGGGTCGAGATATGATTATTTGGGCTCAGACTTCATCTGGTTTCTTCTCCCTTAAAAGTGCCTACTAGAGTTTACAGGAAGGATTATGGAGACCGGGGGATGCGAATTGGAATATTTCGCGAAAATTTCAACGTCCCCAGAAAGTCAGATTTTTCATCTAGCTAATTTTGAAACAACGTCTTCTTACTAATGTGGAGCGAGTCAAGAGTGGTATAGAGCATGATAGTTCTTGTGGAATTTGTGGGCATCATTATGAGGATATCTTGCATGCCATCAGAGATAATGCTTCAATTAAGGAAATTTGGTTACAGGTCTAATGTGCTCTGTGGGCATTTCTTTGTAAAGGATCTTCATGAATGGGTTAAGTATAACTTACTTAATCCATCTAATCTAGTTTTGGATGATGTTGATTGGTCTAGCTTATTTGGTTTGATAGCTTGTAGAATATGAGAAAATCAAAATCTTTTCATTTTCCAAGGACTTCCCTGGTGTGCAGCTGACATGTTAAGAACTCATTCTCATGGGCAAAACAGTTTGCTTTCTTTCATAGAAAAGATCTACCTAGATAGCAAACACCGAGGCCTTTTCATCCTTTTTCGAAGAATTGGATTAACTAATGCACTGATGGAGCGGTGAAAGTTGAGTTTCGAATTACTGCAGCTGTCATAAGGTTTGGAAATGGGGAGTGGATTTTGGGTTTCAACAGATCTTTAGGCAATTGTTCAGTTTTTTATGCTGAATTGTGGGACATTCTTGATGGGCTGACTCTTATCCATGATAAGATTATTTAGGACGTAGTGATTCAAGCAGATAGTTTGGAGGTGGTCAAGACCATTCAAGACTCCTCCTTGACAACTTCAAATTCGAGCCTCGTTAGAAGAATCCATCAACTTTTAACGATGTTTGAACATTGGGCCAGACAACATATTCCTAGAGGGTTTAATGAATTGGCAGATTGTATGGTAAAATTGGAATTTGATACAGGTCAAAACTAGACGGTGTTTGAAGAGATCCCAAGGGAGGTGTTAGCAATCTCGCCTATTGTCAAAGCAAGTGTTGACCTTGCTCAAAGGTCTTCTATGTAATTATCTTGTCTTAAGTTGGTTTTCTTTTCACAAACAAAACAAAACAAAATATCCAACCTAAAATAAAATAAATCTAAAAAAGTTCACGTGAAATTTAAATGTACAATTTTGTTAGTATCTCAAGGCTGCAACTATTTTTTTTTTTTAAATAAGACTAAGTCCTAGGGAGATTTGTTAGCTTGATAGTAGGAGTAAGAGTTGTTAGGTTATTAATAGGAGTAGAAATTTGAATCTTTGTTGAGGTTGTTACTTGAGACTTGTATATAAAAATTTGGATTGATAATGAATTAATTGATCCTTCATTTCATCTGTTGTTCCATAATTCAATTAAGTCTTTCTTGCACCAACAATTGGTATCGAGCCATTTTTTGAGGACTTGTGAGAAAAGTTTTGTGAGGAAATTTGAGAGATACACTTATGAGGTTTTGAGGAAAATGGAATCGGGATCGAGTAACCTGTCCATCTTAACCCCACCTGTGTTTGATGGAGAGAATTTTCAAACATGGGCCGTGAGAATGCAAGCATACATGGAGGGTTATGATTATTAGGAAGTCATCGAGGAAGACTATGAGGTGATGCACTTCCCAACAATCCAACTATGAACCGGATCAAAATTCACAAGGAGAGAACCACCGGGAAGGCTAAGGCAAAATCTTGTCTTTATGCTTGATTTCACCACCATATTTAATAGAATTATGGCTTTTGGATCAACGAAGGAGATATGGGACTACCTCAAAGCTGAGTATCAAAGAGATGAGAGGATCAAGAGCATGAAGGTGTTGAACTTGATCAGAGAATTCGAGAGGCTACAAATGAAGGAGTCTGAGTCAATCAAAGAATACTCAGGCAAGTTGATAGATATTGCCAACAAGGTAAGAGTTCTTGGGACTGATCTTTTTGACTCTAGACTAGTGCAGAAAATACTTGTCTCTGTGCCTGAGAAATATGAAGCAGCTATTGCCTCTTTTGAGAACACTAAGGACTTGACTCAATTGAGAGTAGTGGAGTTGATCAGTGCTTTACAAGCACAAGAGCAGAGGAGGCTAATGAGGCAGGAAGGAAGGATAGAAAGAAACATAGAAGGAGCTTTGAAGGCTAAGATACAGGAAGGCGAAAAAGGAGAGGAATAGAAGTGGAATGAGAAGAAGAGTGATTGCAATAGTGGTTCAAAAACTGTTGCAAAAGGTAACAGTATTGAAAATTATAATAAGTATTCTTCATGTAAGTATTGTGGAAAACAGAACCATCCCCATTTCAGGTGTTGGAGAAGGCCAGATGTGAAATGCAGAAGGTGTAACTTGATGGGGCACATTAAGAGGTTCTGCAAGGAACTGAGAAATCAACAGCAAGGTGAAGCACTTGCTGTAGTTAAAGAAGAAAAGGACCATTTGTTTGTCGTCTCTTGCTTCTCATCAAGCATTTTATGTGACAATTGGTTAGTTGATAGTGGTTGTACCAATCACATAACTTATGATGAGAAGCTGTTTAAAGACCTTGACAGCTCATTGACGTCGAAAGTAAGGATAGGAAATGGAGAATACCTAGAAGTGAAGGGAAGAGAGCACAAGTGAGCAATAGAGAGTCGTGGCTTGGAACTAAGTTGATTTCGGATGTTACTGTTTGTACACGAGATTGATCAAAACTTGTTGAGTGTGGGGCAATTGGTAGAGAAGAAATTTAAGGTGATGTTTGAAGAGGGAATGTGTCTGATCCTCGACTCTAGTGGCAATGAATTGTTTAAAATCAAGATGCAGAAGAAGACTTTCTCATTGAATCCATTTGAGGAGGAGCAAGTGGCATCCAAGTGTCAGGAAGGAATGATATCAATGCAACAAACAATTACGAAATTGATGGCACAATTTAATGAAAAGTGTTTTGAGAATAAGGAGTTGCATGCAAAGGTAACTCTCTTGGAGCAGCAGTTGACATCTCTCTCTGATAAACTATCATCTTTTGCACATGAAATATTTGAAGAACATGCTAATGAGCCACGGAAAAAGAATACATCTCAAGAGATCAAGAGTGATGTGCAACTTTTAGAAGAGAATAATGGGTTATGCTTCCAAAATCAAAAGCTGACTGAAGAAGCTTCATATGCGAAAGAATTGACATCTGTAGATGTTGTTGAGTTTAAAATTTTAGTTGCTAAGGTGATCAAGCTTTCAGTGCAAAATACAAAATTGAAAAAGAAATTATTATCTGCGAGAAGATTTGTTAATAAAACTATAAATGGTTTTCAGTGACTACACAAGACCTTGGAAGAAAGGAAAGCACTCTGGCCGCTCTTATGATTTTTCTAGAGCAGCTTGTGATGATTTTGAATTATGGAATTTTGATTTAGATGGCATTTCATGCTAGAAAACTATTAGAGGCAATTATAAGAATAAACTTGATGTCTCCAGCACTTGAGTTAGGAGGAGATTGTTAGTATCTCAAGGCTGCAACTATTTTTTTTTTTTTTTAAATAAGACCAAGTCCTAGGGAGATTTGTTAGCTTGTTAGTAGGAGTAAGAGTTGTTAGCTTGTTAATAGGAGTAGCAATTTGAATCTTTGTTGAGGCTGTTACTTGAGACTTGTATATAAGGGCGGGATTGATAATGAATTAATTGATCCCTTCATTTCATCTGTTGTTCCATAATTCAATTAAGTCTTTGCTGCACCAACAAATTTAAAACATAAGCTTTTATAGATTCAGATTCAAACTTTGAAAAAAATTATTTTTAAAATAAATGCGAAAAAATAACTCCAAAAACTATATTAATTAATTAAAGTTATTGCAGTTGAAGACAAAAAAGAATTGTCGGCCAAAAGAATTCCAGATATTAGATTCACTGCATATTACCTAACATTGACCATCAATTTACTAAAACCAGAATTCAAACTTTTCTATCACAAAATAGTTATCCCAAGGCTAAAACTATGCAACTTGATCACCTCAGATTTTCTCACTCTCCGTCTATAAAATCCATTGCTTGTAATTGACAGAAAACGGAGGAGACAATACTTGAACGTTATTAAGAGTTATGGGGAAGCGGAAGGGATGTTCCTCACTAGAAATCCTAATTACGGCAATGGTTCTTCTTGCAACTACAACCCAATCTGGATCAAGTGGTAGTTTCGTGAAGGAGTTGAGTGGCACCACCGTTATCGCTGACAACATGGAGTTGGGAGTTCTTGATGAACTCTGAGATTAGTAGAAAACTAGCCACTGAACCAAACTACCTGACTATAGCCGCTCTCAATGCTAACAAGAAGGCTGCAATGTGCGGAAGGATACCTTACTCACCCTGCCTCGGGAAACCCGGTAATCCGAATAAGCCAGACAACTGTAGACCAACTGAGATATACAACCGAAACTGTAAGGGTACCTAGGAACCGAGATTCATTTTATATCATGAATACCTGCAATAAATTATTCAATGTGTACTTATTTCAGACTTCTTTCTCATTTGCATTGTGAACACTTTGTCTAGATGTGTTGATTTTTGATTGTCAGATAACTAGCATAAAAGTAGGGGCTTTTAACATTTCATTGCTGCATAGCAGATGGACGAATAATGTTTAGCTAATAAAGTCCTTTCATTTGTTCCATGTTTCTTCAATTGGTTGTCATCTTGGGCTTGAGATTGACACCTTCCTATTACATTTATTTATTTTTCTTTATTACAAAGAAATATACTCGTATTCTAATTTAATTTTGAATAAATTCTGTATTTAATCACTTATATATGGCTTAAATTACGTTTTGATCACTAAATTTCAAACATATATTATATAATTATTAATGTTATTGATTTATTACACTTTTTTCACTAAACCATTAACCATTGTTAATAATATAACAACAACTAATAGGCATGAAAATTTTCAAGAAATTTCCTACAATCTTCTTTTCCCTTTTTTGCTTCTAAAAATGGCTTAGAGTTTCCATGGCCAAACTGAGCGAAGTAATGAGCAAAACAATAAAACTAGAATGAAAATTGCAGACGGCTGAGGCATACGACTTGTTTATATCCAATTACTATTAGATATTCATGGTTCTACATAAAATTAAATATATAATAATACAATATTATTTAAGATAAATTATTTAATATATAAGCGAAACAAAATTTTTATTTTACAAACGGAATTAAGATTTTATCACATGTTTTAATTTTAATTTTTTATTTTTTAAATAGGATTTTAAAAAACGTGGCTAAATCTCAATCTCTTTTGTAAAATAAAATTTGTGGCTAAATCTCAATCTCTTTTGTAAAATAAATTTTTTTACCAATATTTTTGTATTTTATCAGTACATGGTCAAATGATTAACAACTATCATAAAAATGTATAGTAAAATATTAAAAATATATATTTTTTAGAAAAAAGATATAATAATTTTTTAATGCTACTTGTAGAATAAAAAAACACATTAGAAATGTATCAAATACTAACCTTTAGAAAATATGTTGTCTAAATTTAATTTTTTAATAAAATAATTTAAAATATTAAATATTAAAATTTTATCAAATACTTATTACGGAGAAATGTAGTGAAACCTAAGTGGATTCAGATGTTGGCGGTGACTAATGAGTTCATTGTTTTGTGATAGTGGGACACGTGGGGGCACCGAAAAAATGTACGTAGGAACATCTGAGTAGTTGATACAGGTAATGGATAGATACATAAAGTTTCCAAACTCTTATCAGAGAGTTAATAGAAAGTTTTACTAAATAAAATTTGATTAGATTTGAAGAAAGTTTAAAAAGTTAATTTTTTAAATTTTAATTTAATCAAATTGAATTATTCGATTTTTATAATTTTCATTGTTTATGATTTTAAATTAGGACTAATTTATAATATTTCCAAAGTTTTGGAACCAAAAAGCATAAAGTCAATTATAATTCTTTTGGTTTATGGTTCCAGAATTGAATTACTTGAATTATTCTAATTTGATAACTTTTATAATTTGTAAATTTTAATTTAACCAAAAAACTGTATTGTAATTCGTGTCGTACTAAAGATCAAACTAGGTAAAAATTCCCGACAACAAGTACCATAATCATCGTCTTTTATAGTTAATAAATATGACCCTAACGAAATACCGAAATTGAATTGAAAAAGGAATGAATAAAATTGATTTGTGGACTTAACAGCAAAAAAGTACAAATTAGTAAGTCAAATGTGAGGAACATAAAATGATTTAATTAGAGACAAAAAAGAATTGAAAATAACTAAAGGAATAAATAATTAATCAATGGACCTTGATGCTATTGGACCATGATGATCTGATATTAGTGGAGGAACATGATGGTTGACATTGATCATCACTAGTCTCCACAAAAGGTGATTTCCATTGTTTGAGGGTGGATTTGGATAGGCATTTATCTATGGTTAATGTAAAAACAATAGTGGTGTGAGATTAGATACTATAAAGATACTGTAGCACGAGACAAAAATAAATTAAACGCATCACACCGTCCATCCAAACACACCCTGAGTCATTAACAAAGAAGAGATCAATTTTAAAGTAATGAAAATTGAGATAAATTAAGCCACTTTCTCACTTGGGTTAGCAAACCTTGGCCACCAATAGAGGCAATTTCCACACTGATTATAGGGTTGATATCTAGTTTATTATGGAAGATCATATCACTTGGGGAATCTTATATTGGAGATTAAATTGATTTGAATTTCTCGAGAAAATCCCTTGAATCGTGGACTTTGGGTTGGATTGTCTTTAACTGCTGAGCTGCCAAGAGTCCATATTTAGATTGATTGTTATTATTATAATGTATTTAACTTATCTTATTGTTGTATTAGTGGAATTGATATAGATCTTCATATGTAAGCAAGTCTTGAAATAAGTCTATAATTGAAATACATGTATAAGTGAATGTATAGAGCGAATTGATCACTTAATATGCTCTTGTGAGAACCTTATTGTATGGCTGCAATCTTGATAGTAAAACATTTATGTTGTGGTTTTGCTTGTTGAATTCATAAGAGGTGAATTTTGTAACACCCCAAACCCGGCCTAGAAGTTAAGACCAAATCTAGAATAGTTATATCAACACATCAAAAACTAATTTCAATAAGTATCCAAAAACGTTCAAAGGTTACTCGACAATTAGTAAAAAATCTATTCAGAGTCATATTTTGAAAACCGAAATCCATTTTTGTCGACTTGAGTCATTTTTTAGTTTCACATTAAAATTTATCAACTACTGACGAATTTAGCAAAAACCAAAACAAGCTCAAAAATAGATTACAACCTACAAGATCAAACATTTTACATCTTTGCAAAACAACCGGAGCTCCCACACACCGTTTGGTCCTAAGTCAAATACTTACCTAAATGTCGTCTATTCCTAATTTAGATCATATGGGCCCTACAATAGGCCTGCATTCGTTTCAAACAACGCATGTAGCCTAAGGGAAAAATTCTAAATATTGATCCACGCACCCGTGTGGTTTCACACGGCCTGGAAAGTTGGCTCGTGTGATTCTACACGGTCTGGCACACGCTATGTGCTTGCCTGTGTGTCCCACACGCCCGTGTGGTCCTCATTCACATATAGTAAGTTACACAGCTTAGACACATGCCCATGTCATTGGCCCATGTGAACCATTCGTAACACATAACCACACACACGGTCTAGGCACACCCCCGTGTGCCTAGTCTATGTGCCTTTAAATTTGTGAACAACAAGTTACACAGCCTGGCACACGACCATGTGGCTCACAGGGCCTACCATACGGTTGTGTGGCTTCGACAGTTTTGTTTTCCTACAACAAAAACTCGAAGAAAAAGGGGTTTCATATACCCACCTGATACGGATATGATACTAAAACAATAAGTATGAATTCCCATCCCTAAACAACATTACAATAACAAATTAAACGACTTATTTTGAAATCCATCACTAAGATTAGCATCTAAAAACTGAAGTTAGGTCGAAGAACTTTGACGTACAACTCTAAATCAGACTACACACTTAGCAATAATCAAATTGCAATTTTGACGACCTTATGTTGTCGAGAGAATGTTAAACTCGAGAATTTTGCCTAACAGAAAAATTACATAAGTCAACATTTTCATCACAGAGAGGAAGTACAACCCCGTCTAAAAACAAACTCACGCAGGAACTTGATAGTGAATATTCACACAACTGATTACAGATGAACAACGTAAGGAGCTAAAAGGAAAGATGTCTCAAAGATTCGATAGAAAATTGTCGATGGAAGAATTGACAAATAAAAAGAGAAAGACGATAGTCAAAACAAAAAGGATAAAACAAATGTAACAAGGCAAAAAGAGAAGTTGAGAGAATTGGTTAATTTAAAACCAACCAAAACTTCCCCACGAGGCAACAACATAAAAACTTTTCTATATTGCTTCTGTAGAGACTCAAACGCAAGACCAAAGAGTAGACAGATGCTTGGGTAGTGAATCAGCAGGTTCATTCTTGTCATCAATTGATCGAAAATAAAACTTATGCTAGATGATCAAGAATAGGGGTTTGATAAAAATAACAAAATTTTAAGAAATAAGATTCAAACCCAGAATTTTACACACATAACCAGAACTAAATCAATTTCCTTATCAAAATTTCCAAAAATCTTAACTTAAAGTCGAGAGATGACCACTTTTAATTTCACAAATCAATTTCTTCTAACCCAATTTTTGGGATGTTACAAATTTAGTGGTGAATGTATTGAGTCTTAAAATATAAAGATGAGGAAAATTATCACAGAGTATGATAGAGTAGATTCACTTGTTGTATTCTCACTAAGCTAGGCTCCATAGACAGAGGAAAACTGAACTGTATAAAAAAAACTTCCTTATGTTTTTTTTGCACTAGTTTTTCATTTGCTGGTTGAATGAGTGGCCACCATATTAGCACCATTTACTTCTATAGCTTGATCCCCAATAACTGTCTAATTTTTTTATTGGTATCAGAGTTAGTGGAGATCCGTTGTTTTTCTAAAACCAAGCTATGGAAGGTACATCCACATCAAGACCCTCTATGCTCAAGGTTGACAATTATGTCTATTGAAAAGAACGCATGAAGGCATATATAAAGTTAATTGATGATAAACCATAATATGTTGTGTTGACTGGATGTGAGTCACCTAAAATTGATACTGAGAAAGGTAGAGTTATCAAGCCAGAAGCACAATGAACTACTGAGGAATAATAATTAGAAAATGCTAATTCAAAAGCATTATATGCAATATTTTATGGTGTTGGCATGTAATAATTCAAAAGAATTACTAGCTACACTATTACAAAGAATGTTTGTAACATCTTGGAAACAACACATAAAAGAACTTCCTGCAAATTTTAATTTCTAAATTTGAAAGCTTGACAATATAAGAGTCAGAAACAATTGGTGAGTTTTATGCCAAATTGTGTGACTTACCAAACTAGGCTTTTGCATTAGAAGAGTAATACTTGAATGAAAAGCTAGTGAGAAAAGTATTAAGGCCTTTTCTGGATAGATACTTCACCAAGGTCACAACTATTGAGGAGGCCATGAATATCAAAGAATTGGTCATTGGTGAACTTATTGGTTCATTACAAACCTTTTAGATGAATCTAGATGAAGCAACACGTAGTAAAGGAAAGGTTGACAAAAACATTTCTTTTCAAGTCAATGAGGAATTGCTCATTTGTAACGCCTCTTACTCGATCTGATCACCGGACTCGAGTTACGAAATTCTACCGTCACTACCAAAACAAAATTCATATCGATTATTTCAAATAGCAAGGAATTACTTCATAAGTACTCAATGACAATTCAAATTAATCATAATTCATACATTCATAGTCAATTCAATTCATAGTCACCAAATACAATATTTCTCAAGCCTCAAACGAGCTTATGTATGTTCCAGAATCAACCCAGAATTTAACTAGGGCTACTTTGCAACATTTCCAAAATTAGAAATCAATTATATCATAAATAAATTCTTCAAATATTAATATATACAATTAGACTCATGTCTTAATTGAGCTTATGAAAGCTCTAGAGTTGATCTGGAATCAAAGGGGGGCTATTTTGAAACTTTTACAAAAAGAATAGAAAATGGGCAAAGCAGGGGTCACACAGCTGTGTGCTCAGGCCGTGTAACTCACTATGACCATGTAGTTCAAAATATAAGTTTTACCAGAAGATACATAATCGAGTGGCTAGGCCTTGTATAAATTCTGATACATGATCGAGTGGCTCAAGAGTGTGCTATCTGGTTATGTACCCTAATAGGTACCCCAGAATATGGGTTGACGGATCCTGATTTGTACACCTCGAGTGTACTACCTGAGTATTCATCGATATTTCAGATAAATTCAAAGGTAGAAAAATCCAGACATGAGAAGACATGAATAAGAAATGAGTTATTACATGTATCTGCCTGGAATACATGAAAATGGTGACACGTGATATATGGGAATATGAGATAATGATATATGTACATGGAATTTATTTAATGAATAAGTTCATACATGATTATAGATTTGTACACCATCTGACAATGATATTTTGAATGATTTAATGGGTAGAGTTCCAACGTGAGATGATCTGAACTCGAGATTAATTATTATGAATATGTACTTGAAATACAAATATATGATTTATACATGTTATATGAATACGTGATATGGAAAATATATATATCTAGAAATCTGATTGTTGTTGTGCCCATATATGTTTCTTGTTGTTATTGTCGAATGTATAACTAACAAGGGCAATGTGGATATGTGTAGGGCTTGAGATCAAATTGATTGAATGTGCCTTATATGTTTATCTTGAAATAGAATGAATGGTAAGCTAAATACTATGTTATACGAACTTACTAAGCATTATATGCTTACTTTACTTTATTTCCTTGTTTTATAGTAAATCAGAAGCTTGGCGGAGATCACTCACACTATCTATTGGCCCATTTCGATACATGTGGTAAATCAATTATGGTTATAATGGCATGTATAGGTTAATTGGCCATATTGGCATGTAAATGATTTAATTATAACTAGTCATTGGAATGGCTTATGATGAACATATTTTGATATAATTTATAAGTGAATTTATTATGTTTGAGGAATGAATGTGATCGTACATTATGCATTTGGTAAATAGGTAAGTATGAATGATAGATAAACATGATAATAAATTGTCATCTGAGGTACCAAAATTCATGCATGAGACTTGGTTTTTACTTAAATTAATTGTCTTGATATGATTTGTGAATGTGTTTAAATGTTGGTATATGATTATGACTAGATGGGTGAGAAATGTGGCTTGGAAAATAGCCTATTTTCGTCCACACGGGTAGAGATACGAGTGTGTGTCTCAGTTGTCTATGATACATGGCTTAGAACACGGGTGTGTGTATTGGCCGTGTGAAACCTGCACCTAAATTATGAAAATTAAATTGATAACACAGCCTAGTACATAGGCGTGTGGCAGGTCGTGTAGCACAAGTTAGAGAGTTACACGGGGTCGGACATGGCCTGTAACATGGGCGTGTCCTATGGTCACACAGGCGTGTCCCTTGATGTAACACCCCTAAGCCGTATCCGTCGCCGGGCTAGGGTTACGAGGCATTTCCAAACAAATCGCAACTTGGAACAGGCATTCATTTGAATTCAAGCACAAAGCAATATGATCTTTTCTAATTTTTTTTATCCATCCTCTTATTACTTACAAATCAAACTCATATATATATATATATGGATCACATAATCAACCAAAATCACTTCATATTTTTTCTAGTCGTATCACATGTACAAATCATGCTTCAATATTTAACCATATTAATATCATCTAAATAATCACATATTCAATTTAACAATATGCAACAAGTCATATTACAAGTACTTAATACATAAAATGTCCAAACCACATGACTTAAACATTAATGGCATTTACAAACTTAAAACTTATCTCAGCACATATATATCATTATAACATATATCGAACATAAATCAAAACAAATATAACATAAGTTGATTATTAATCATATTAATTCAATATATACACATATTAAACCAACCGAACTATATTATGCCATTTAATATTCAATTGTATATACAAGCATAGAAACATTTCATCATGGCCGAACATACTACTAATTAATAGCAACATGATGCGCCTTTAAATTCAATCAATATGAACCATATCACGTACTTAAATACCATTCATTTAAACGACATTGCACACATTTAAAATAACACAATTTAAATCTGGACATATTCCTTTACCAATCATAAAACCATGCGCATATGACCTTGTTATCATAAACCAATTTGAACACAAACAACAACTAAAATCACTTATTATTCACATATCAGTTTATATGCATTAGATTGTACCAAAAATTTCATTCATACCACAAACTAAGTTAATCTACAATCGGACAATTAATATAACATATAATACATAATATATTTATTTAGGTGTGTTATAAACCAAAATGACATGCTTATCATTTATTATCATATCCTTAACCTCATTTGCATATTCACTTTACTTATCAACCAAAACAATCATATGGCATATTCATTATTTATCTATTACCAATCGTACCTATTTAGTCAATCATTCAAGCATAATATATATGCATACATTGCCAATTCAAACCTAATCAATATAACCTCTACACATTCGGACTTATAATCATCCAACTCATACACATTCGGACAGATAAATATCTTCTAACCTTTATATACATAGTTCATTTTATAAGACCTAACCGAACTCACTTAAATACCAAATCCAAACATACCATACATATATATATGTATATCAAAACCTTTACCGTAATATTAACTAACCATAGCAACCATATACCGCATATAAATAAGCCATGGTTGAAATGATAAAACCAAACACATTAAACACTTAAACATGAACTCATATAACCGAATCTAAACAAAATGATTAAGCCACTTTCGCATGGCTATATATATATATATATACATGACCAAAAATCAAACTTAAAGATTCCATCTATGCTATACATGCCATAAGCCCAGATTCAACTTAGTAAAATATCGAAAAACTGTCGATAGTGTAAGTAGTCTTGCTGACGATCCCCGAGCTCGTAACATATATCCAAATCTATAAACAGAAGTAAACAAGAATACACACAGAGTAAGCTATTTAATCTTAGTAAGTCATAAGCAATTGTATATTTACCAACTATTATATATTAACACCAAGTTAGCAAAACCGAATATACATGTTCTCAAATACAAGGTTATCATTTAACTCTTCCATACACATATCGTATGGCTAATTGTACAAATACACATGAACTTATACAAATCTCACTATTAAAATCAGATATACCCCATTTGGCCGAATATACACAATCACATATACATTCACATTTTTCACATTTGTAACTTTAACATCTACATAATCAACTCAATAACTGACTTACCTTATTTTCACATATACAAGAGCATTTTGTCAATTTACTTGCTCAATAAACATCACATATGCACTTACCAATTTGGCCGAATATAAAAGACACATCTATGCTCATATCTAAAATCAATTCCATAATGTCATACTATTCATTTATAGGTAAATAATACACTTACTAAAATTTACATATATTCCTCAATTGTATCACATATAACTAGTATCAAATAACAATTTACTAATTTACCTTATCTCTCACAACCATTAGATTTACACATACACCGAACATTGAGCTCATTTGCCGTATTTAAATTCCACATCGTAAAAAATATATATTGAAGCATATACTTATAATAAATCACCTAGCAATAAACTGCTTTGAGCATAAAGCCTAATATTATCCATCGACACAAAAGCTTGCTAGACCACGATCGATATTTATTCACCTAAGATAAGCTCGCTAGGCACGAAGCTTTGATTAATTTCACCACTCAAAGCTTGCTAGGCCCAAAGTCCGAATAACGATACTATAAAGTCATCACCCACACATTTCATATATCGAAACTTTTATACACTTCATAATCTTTGTATGGATTTTCTAACATCATATCTCAATCGAATCAAACTCAAGTATATTAAAGTCTATTTTTACTCACATTCGGCTACTTCAAATTAATGCTACTAAATTTCCAAATCGGTATATACTAAGTTATATACAAAATTTACAATGCTTTATTGCTTAAAGACTTACCTCGGACGTCAACGGTCAGTAAAATCGACTAATCGACTACTTTCGTTTTTCCCCGGTCCAGATCTGATTTATCTGGTTCTTGATCTAAACATATTCAAATTAAGCTTGTTTAAACACCATTCCATTCAATTTAGTCTAAAAACACATAAATGGGTAAATTACTATTTTACCCCTAACATTTATAATTTTTTACAATTTAGTCCCTGTAATCACCAAATTTTGCCCGGTCCCATACAGACAAGGCCCATCACAAAAACAAAACCAATAAAAATATAAAAAAGGGGTCCAATATTGAAAGTTCCAAATTACAAGGCCCAAAATACCAACCCGGAGCCCAATTGTTAAGCCAGCTTAAACCCTTACAGACCCTAACCCAATATCAGACCCAAATCAAAGCTAACCCAATTAAAAGCCCAAACCCTGAGCCCAGTAGCAATGACAGGCCCAAGCCTGTTAACAGAAAGAATAGACAGAAACCCTAAGGTTTCCCTACTGCGCCGTTGGCCTTTGGCCTCCGCGTGGATGCCACGCGCGCGTCGACTTCACGCGTACATCGTTCTTCGTGCCACGCGCGTCGTTCCAGCGCTCTTCAGATCTACGCGTCCCTCGCACGCACGACGCCCCAGCTTCTCGCACGCGTCAACTTCCCACGCGCGTTGCTCCCCAGGCGCCTCGCCTCGATCGTCCATGCGCCTCGGCAACCGCTCGCACCCACCACCAACGCCCATACCTTGCAAAACACGCACAACAGACAGAGAAAGAACAAGAAATCAGAGGAATATGAAACAAAATACTAAAATACTAAGGAAATAGTGTATTTTTCGGCTATAAAGCCATTAGAAATCGATGTAATAGGGGTTCGAAAAAAAGGAGACCAGTATCAGAAATTAAAGAAACAAAATATAAGGTTGTTTTTAAATCCTCTCTGTTTAATTTTCTTCGATTTAACGTTGTTCCTGCCACTCTTTCTATTGTTTTTACTTACTGTTTTTTAGAAACTCAATATAAAGATTAATAGTAACAAAAGAGGAGACGGAAACTTACCCGAATCGGCGTCCCGCGGTGCCGAAACCTCCTCCTTCTTCCGTGTCCAAATCAGACCGAAGGGGTGGGTCTTCGAAAGGGGGTTCGAACAGGGTCAAAATCTCCTCTCTTCGCGTCGCCGTCCACCGAGTGTGGTAGTGGCGCGATTAACGTCGGTCGGAGGGAACCCAAATGCCAGAAACAAAAAGAAAAAGAGGGGGGGCTAGGGTTCGGCTGGGGAGAGAAGAGAAAGCAGGATTCGTTTTTTAGAGTTTGATTTGTAAAACAAATGAGGGTTTTATTTGAATAACAGACCGAACAGCGTCGTTTAAGGGGATTGGATCCGCATGTGACCCGATTCGTGACCCGGAGAAGCCACATGTCTGGTTTAAAAGGATTATTTACTGCATTGGTCCCTCTGTGACTTATCATTCTTCAATTTAGTGCTATTAAACGCAACGTTTCGCGATTAGGGGGTATTTTTCGACTTAATCCCGATCATCTGCACGCACTGTAATTAAGTCCCTCGCGCTCCCATTGGTTTTAAATTAGGCCCCCAGATTTCCGTTCTGAATTCGATTTGGTTTCTTTTTCAATTATCTCGCGATTTCTTTTATTTATCTGCGGTTATCATCATCATGATTATTATTATCATTATCATTAATATTACTGTTATATTATTATTATTATATTACCATGTTCGTGTGTCGCATGTGCTGTTGTTATCCTTACTATTATTACTATGCTACCATCTTTATTATTACATCATTATTAGATCATCGTTATCACGACTATATTTATATTATTATGTTGCACATATTTCGTATTATTAGTGTTCTTGTTATTATTGTTACTACTATTATATTATTTATATATATATGCCTTTTCCATATTATTTTGTTTATTAATTGATACTATTACCATTACTTTTCATTATTATTATTATTAATACTACTATGATCATCATACTTACTGTTATTATTATATTATATATTTTCTATTACTACTATCATTTTTACTATTATTATTATCGTATTATTACTATTATTATCAGCATTATTACTAATAGTATTCATATTATGATGTTTATTATCCTCGTTGTTAGTAATTCTATCATTTTTGACATTGTTTTGCTATTCTAAAATTTCTCGCTCTATTTTTTAATATTTTATTTTATTTCTTTGTTTTGTTTTGATATTTTATAATTATTTTCATTTGCGTCATTTTATGTAAATTGATGGTTTTTAGATGGTCTTGGATTCAAGGATTTAAAATATTGTGTCATAAAGTATTGGATGTGATATTTTATTCTTTTGGAACAAGAAGATCTTAATTTTCAATTCGAGAAAACTATGGGATAATCTTGGATTCGAAGATTTAAAATATCGTGTCCTAAAGCAATGGATGTGATACTTTATTCTTTTGGAACAAGAAGATCCTCATTTTCAATTTGAAAAACTATGAGATGATCTCCGAATCGAGGACTTAAATTATCGTGTCCTAAAGCATTGGATGTGATATTTTAGTCCCTTGGGAACGAGAAAGTCTCAATTTGCACTTTGGAAAACTATGAGATGATCTTAGGATCGAGGATTTAAACTATCGTGCCCTAAAGTATTGGATGTGACACTTTATTTCTTCGAAACGAGAAAATCTCGATTTAATTTAAGAAAACACAAACATTTCCAAAAGAAATCAAAATTTTAAATTCTTTCAAAATTTTCAAACTTTCGACATTAGGACATTAATTAATGAATTTGGTACCAATTTTGGGCGTGACGAGGGTGCTAACCCTTCCTCGCACGTAACCGACTCCCGAACCCGTTCTCTCAAATTTCGTAGACCAAAATTATATTTTAATAAATCAAAATGCTTTATTAAAATAACCTGTCTTAAGGCGACCCGATCTCACCTCAAATAAAAGATCGGTGGCGACTCCCGTTTCTTATTTTCAAAACCAAGTCGATCCCCGTTTTGTCAAAAAATGGTTACGACAGTCCTTATTGCACAAAACACAAAATACATCAAATTTCTTCATACCCAAGCTATGCTAAATTTTACCCATGACTATACAAGCCCATATAATTCATTAATTTCACATTTCAGTCCCTCAAACTATTATTTTTGCAATTAAGTCCTAATTACTCAAAATCATCAAAAACTCCAATACAACATATGTTAATCTAACACATATTTATCATAATTCATCCTCAAACGACATAAACAACAAACTGTCATCAATGGCTCAACTCAAAATATTCATCAAACTCAAAAATTAAAACATGGGTCTTGAAGATTTCTAAGCAACGATATCAAAAACGTAGAAATTATCAAGAACCGAACAAAAACGAACCTTGATTGAGCTTGAATAAGAGCCGAAACCTAGCTTGGTTTCTTTCTTTTTCTTTTCTTTGTTATTTGGCCATGGAATAAAAAAGAAATGAAACTATGGCTTTCTTATTTTATTTTCATGTCATTATATTATAATATGACATTATTATACATTAATATATATTTTTAATATAATAAATAATATATAAAAAATATAATGATGGCATGTTGCCGTCCACTACATTTGAAAATGGGCCTTTTGCCCTTTAAGGACTCAATATTAAAAAGCCACTATCAACTAATCACTTTACACTATAGTTTGTAACTTTTATATTTTACGCGATTAAGTCCTTTTATTTAACCGGACACCTAAACGACAAAATTAAGTCATGAAAATTTAACACAAAAAAATTCATACATAATAAATACAGAAAATAATTTTAAAATATTTTTCGAACTCGGATTTGTGGTCCCGAAACCACTTTTTTGATTAGGGTCAAAATTGGACTATTACAACTCTCCCCCCCTTAGGGAATTTCGTCCTCGAAAATCTTACCAGAAAGTAGATTAAGGATTTGCTTCCGCACAATACATTTCAAATTCACACATAGCTTCGGATTTCAAATCTCTTTAATCTCACAATTGAAATTCTGATCTGACTTTTGCTGTACATCATCTCTAGCTGTGACTGCTTATGACTGTATTAAATTGTTTTCTTTTTCTTCTCAATTTCTTTGACGGTATTAATCCCGTGGATTATTTTCTCACAAAACTCGATCCTGTAATAACAGAGTTCGGTAACTGCTTATAATAGCAACAGTTTTTCTTAGTTGCTTTGTAACTCCAAAAGACAGTGACAAATAAATATTTCGAGAGGTTGAATTGCGTTTCCCGATTTCAATGCAATCTCATACTCACAGATTACTGTAACTTTCCTCAAAATCCCAATATGAGTTTCTAATCTCAATCCGAAACAATGATAATTGGTACCATGTGTATACCTATCATCTCAGGAACAAATAACTCTATAATCAACACTTTATTTCTATAATCAACAAAGTCAGAAATATCACAGTTCACACTCATTCATCAATATCATATCTCGGAATGTCGTGCATCATGTTATTCTCGTACGATCAAACTAGCTGACACTGTGGGCCACCTATAACAATGGTTATACAGTCTCAGAGCTTCTCGGTATAGACACTTTATCTCGAAGTAACAAATATTCATCGATTCCACATCTGAAATTCTGAATCAGAAATCAATTTATGCTGAACCCCCTTTTTAACTTATAATTCACTGACACATTTTTGAATTTCACAACTTCACTAAATAAACATTTATTTATCCTCTAATTCAGCTAACAACCGTTCATTACTTGATAAGATCAATCACATATTCATCGTTCAAAAAGCACACAAAAGCTTCCCATTCAAAACATTCGAAACTATAATCATTTCCTCGGATAAGAATCACTTACAGACTCAAAAGTTTTTCGATGATTCGGGCTAACTTTGCTGTGCCAAGTTCGGATCTTTCTCTAACATTAAACATTTTAAACTCTTATAGTCATCATATATATCACATAACTCTTTTCATGCATCTTTAACTATATGAAATCACAAGATATCTCTGTACACTTTTTCATTAGAACACACTTCAAACCATTCATTAACATATGACTGAAGATCATAAACTCTTTATTCAACTCAGACGAAACTATAACTGACATTTCGGTTGATAATGTTTTCGTGCAAAAGAAAGCTTCAACATTCGAACTAACTTTAATTTACCACAACATTTCTCAGATAGAATTGTTCCAATAAATATAATTCTGTATTAAATCTTCAAGAGTACAAATTCTTCTTCCATAATATCCTTCAATTCATACAAGTACATTCGAAATTTATTTCCAGTTCGTAGATAGATTCAAACACATACAACCTAATTAAATTTTCAATCAAATAATTCAGATCATACTAAACCACTGATTTGGTCTTTTCGAAGAAATCTTTTCTTCTCGTTAAAAGGATAACCCCAAACATATCATTATACAAATTTATCTTGATCTTCTATCATTTTTATTTTTATCAATGTCGAACCTTCACAAGAACTAGAAAAGAGTTTATAATGAAGCTGTCTCTTATATTAATCATCGAAACTTTGAATTCTACTGAAATCACCTAAACCAAATAGAAATCATTGGACCTTACTAGGAATGATGTCTCAACCCTATAATAAAATTATCCCGACTATTAAGCAAGCATTTGAACACTGAAAAGAATCAAATATGATTTTAGTAGCAACCATTGTAGAGACACAACTTATATAACTCTAAGGACGGTACCACTGCACTCTCACATTTCAAGCCAGAAGTTATAATCATAATAAACATAGTCATCTCTGTCATATAGAGATCTCTTGCAGATAATCACATGGAATCATAAGAAAACTGAAATAGTGAAATTTCAACATATGGAGCTATACAGGATATTTGAAAATTACAACCTATATAGAATGATATAAATTCCGATGCTATCCCAGAAAATGTCCAGAAAGAATAATGCCATTCATAAATACTAAAATCCCCAGTAACAGAAGCAATATAATCTTCACGTATATTCAACAGAACAATAACTAGTAGAAACAGAATATTAACTTCATACAGATTTTACCTTCGACTTTTTATATCCGTATAATGAAATAAATTATCAGAGAAAGACATAACAATGTCGAACATAACCGAAACAGATCAACGATGCTTTCGTCTATTAATATGTTTAGCTAATGTTCTCATACGATAAGACTTCCTTTTTGAAATTAAACAGTCACATATACTTCTGAGGAAAATTGTACACATAGAATGCCCAGAAGGAATCATAGTAACTACCCGATTATAACCATTATATTCAACCATTAATACGATTCAATCATTATTCATCTATCTAATTCTGTCATCAGAAATTTTCACATTATCCCTTCACTAACAGAAATCAATTCAGAAAAGCTTTCAGTTAATACTTTCTCTAAATAACATACCTGGATAGGTCATTTAATCGGAGTTAACTTCTTCTATAATAGTGACTTTGCATAATCTGAATAGTCTTCGGAACTATCCAATATCTCTTTTAGTACTGTCTTCATTTGTTGATTTGTTCTCTTTTCTGACCACATTACTAATCTTTCAAACACGGACTTCTGTAACTCCACACTCATGAACTTATTCAATCCAAATCTTACAGATTTCATTATAACATTTTTACTGAAAAGGGGGTAAAGGTAGTAACGCCTCAAATTTAATTCGCACATAAATACACATAACACATACTATCACAAATAGCCAGTTTATTTCTAATTTCACATTCTCAAAATGTTTAATAAACATTTGCTTATAATCACTTTTGTTCTTAACACATATTTTATAAGCCAACTCAAATCACTAATTCACAATCGAAATTCTCATATAGCATCATAACTCAAATGTCATAACTCATATGCTCATATAATTATAACATTTATCAATAACAAAAATGTCATACTCTTTGATTCATACCTTTACGAGTGTCAACTCATCACCAATATATTTTCACTCAAACATTTGAGTACACATTCCATATTATCGAAATTTAGCTCGGTTGGAAAGCATATCTGTCTAATTAAAACAATTTTCGTCAGAGTCGGGAGATATCACACTATCGCAGGTTAAATATGGCATGTATAGCTAGACTCACATTCACTATGGTAGTCCTAGAACCGACTAAACCATAGCTCTGATACCAATCAAATGTAACACCCCTAACCCGTATCTGTCGCCGGGCTAGGGTTACGAGGCATTTCCAAACAAATCGCAACTTGGAACAAGCATTCATTTGAATTCAAGCACAAAGCAATATGATCTTTTCTAATTTTTTTTATCTATCCTCTTATTCCTTACAAATCAAACTCATATATATATATATGGATCACATAATCAACCAAAATCACTTCATATTTTTTCTAGTCGTATCACATGTACAAATCATGCTTCAATATTTAACCATATTAATATCATCTAAATAATCACATATTCAATTTAACAATATGCAACAAGTCATATTACAAGTACTTAATACATAAAATGTCCAAACCACATGACTTAAACATTAATGGCATTTACAAACTTAAAACTTATCTCAGCACATATATATCATTATAACATATATCGAACATAAATCAAAACAAATATAACATAAGTTGATTATTAATCATATTAATTCAATATATACACATATTAAACCAACCGAACTATATTATGCCATTTAATATTCAATTGTATATACAAGCATAGAAACATTTCATCATGGCCGAACATACTACTAATTAATAGCAACATGATGCGCCTTTAAATTCAATCAATATGAACCATATCACATACTTAAATACCACTCATTTAAACGATATTGCACACATTTAAAATAACACAATTTAAATCTGGAAATATTCCTTTACCAATCATAAAACCATGCGCATATGACCTTGTTATCATAAACCAATTTGAACACAAATAACAACTAAAATCACATATTATTCACATATCAATTTATATGCATTAGATTGTACCAAAAATTTTATTCATACCACAAACTAAGTTAATCTACAATCGGACAATTAATATAACATATAATACATAATATATTTATTTAGGTGTGTTATAAACCAAAATGACATGCTTATCATTTATTAGCATATCCTTAACCTCATTTGCATATTCACTTTACGTATCAACCAAAACAATCATATGGCATATTCATTATTTATCTATTACCAACCGTACCTATTTAGTCAATCATTCAAGCATAATATATATGCATACATTGCCAATTCAAACCTGTAAAAAAAAAATATAACGTCGGTAATGACAATATATCGAAAAAAATAGAAATAAAGAACACACAGATTTTACATGGAAAACCTTTTGGGAAAAACCACGGGCAGAGGAGAAGAAAATTTACTATGTCGAATTCGAATCAATTACAAGAGGAATAGACCATGTCTATTTATAAGCTTATAAAGCTATATTCTAATAGGAGTGTAGTAAGATTGAAACTCCTTATTCTAATCAATATCAAATAGATGGAGTTTAGTAAGGTTTAAAAAACCTTATTTAAAATAAAATAAAAGAAGTGTAATTCTATAAGGATTCTTCTTTTATTTTATTTTACCATTGTATTTTATTTAAATAAGAATTTGGGTCACTTAATTCTAACAATCTCTACCTTGACACGAATTCTCAATAAACAAGTTCTTCATCGCGAACTCTCAACGAACAAGTTCTCCACCTCTTCCATAAAATCCCTTAAGGGTTTAACTTCAACAATGAACACCAACCAAGTCTAAGCAATGCTTAAACTTGGTTATAGGAAGTGACTTAGTCATCATATCTGCAGGATTTTCATGAGTACTAATTTTGCTCACAACAATATCACCACGAGCAATAATATCACGAATAAAATGATACCGAACATCAATGTGTTTTGTTCTCTTATGAAACATTTGATCTTTTGTAAGGAAGATGGCACTCATCATCACAAAATACTCTTTGATTTGAAGGTCTTCATTGAGCTCACTAAAGAGTCCCTTCAACCAAATAGCTTCTTTACAAGCCTCGATGAATCGCCATGTACTCGGCTTGGTGGTAGACAAAGCGTCAGTTTGCAAAGTAGCTTTCCAACTAATTGCACAACCTTCGATTGTAAAGATATAACCAACGTGAGAGATCTTCTTCTATCAAGGTCTCCAAAGAAAATCAGCATCAACATACCCAATGACTCCATCTCTAGTTCTTCCAAATCGTAAGCAAACATCGGTAGTACCTCGTAAGTATCTTAAAATCCAATCGAATCGCTTTCTAATGTTATTTCTGGGATTCGCCATGTATCACGCTAGTGCTGCCGATTGCATATGATAAATCTAGACGTGAACAAACCATAGCATACATGAGAGATCCCATCGCACTAGAGTATGGAACATGTGACATGTACTCAATCTCATCATCCGATTGTGGAGACAAAGCCGATGAAAGTCTCGAAATGGGTGCTAAAGGAGTACTAACAGCTTAGCGCTCTGCATATTGAACCTGCAAAGAACTTTCTCAATGTACCCCTTCTGACTTAGGTACAATTTACTTGCTTTTCTATCTCTGAGAATCTCCATACCAAGTATCTTCTTTGCTAGTCCTAAATCTTTCATCTCAAATTTTTCACTTAGTTGGGCTTTGACCTTTCTTATCTCTCCTTTATCTTTTGCTGCTATCAACATGTCATCAACATAAAGAAGTAGATACATAAAAGAACCATCACTGTTTTTCTTAAAGTAAACATAGTTGTCAAAACTACTTCTTTTAAAATCATGAGAAGTCATAAAAAAATCAAACCTCTTGTACCACTTTCTTGGTGACTATTTCAAATTGTAAAGAGACTTTTTCAACATAGTCCTCTTTTTCTGAAACTGTAAAACCCTCTGGTTGTTGCATGTAAATATCTTCCTTAAGCTCTTCATGCAAAATTGCAGTTTTTACATCTAACTACTCAAGCTCCAAATCTTGCATGGCTACAATACCAAGCAAAGCTCGAATCGAACTATGCTTCACAACTAGGAAGAACACATCTGTAAAGTCCACTCCTGGAATTTGACTGTAACCCTTTGCAACAAGCCTTGCTTTATATCTGGGTTCTTCAACTCCTGGAGTTCCTACTTTCTTTTTAAACACCCATTTACAGTGAACAACCTTTTTACCTTTAGGAACTTTCACAAGATCCCATGTTTTATTTTTGTGGAGTGATTCTATTTCCTCTTGCATAGCAAACATCCACTTTTCTGAGTCTTCACAGCTAACCGCCTCAGAATAATTTGACAGCTCTTGGTTTGCATATATATCTTCAGCCACATTTAAAGTATAAGCAACTAGGTCAGCCTCAGCATACTTCTTTGAAGGTTTAATTTCTCTTCTAGTTCTGTTTTTGGTGATACAGTATTGTAGTGAAGAAGCAACTCTATTCTCAATTTTTGTACTGGCTTTAGGAGTTGACTCTGTATTAATCTGATGCTCCACCTGCTTTTGATTTTCTTTATTGGAAGAGTCTTTAAGAGATAAGTTAGGTAGCATAGCGATTTCATCAAAAAACAACATCTCTCGCTAATCACAACTTTTCTATTTTCAGACACCATAACTCATACCCTTTTACACCACTTTATAACCAAGAAAAACACATTTAATGGATCTTGGTTCCAATTTTCCATTATTAACATGAGCATACGCAGGACACCCAAAAAATCTTTAAATCAGAATAATTAGCAGGATTACCAGACCATACCTCTTGTAGAGTCCTTTTTTCAATGGCAACGGATGGAGATCGGTTGATCAAAAACATGCGATGAAATCGCTTTACCCAAAACGACTTTGGTAAGTTGGCATTTGACAATATGCATCGAACCTTCTCCATAATCGTTCTATTCATTCGTTCTGCAACGCCGTTTTGTTGTGGAGTATGACGAACTGTCAAGTGTCTCACGATTCCTTTTGACTTACACAGTTTATTAAACTCATCAGAACAAAACTCTAAGCCATTGTATGCATGCGGGTATTTTATTTGTTTTCCGTATGTTTTTCAATCATAGTTTTCCAAGACTTAAATGCGGAAAACACATCGCTTTCTGCTTCGGAAGAATGCCCAAACTTTTACGGAAAAATCATCAATAAAAGTTAGCATATAATTAGCTCCACCTCTCGAAGGCACTCTTGATGGCCCCTACGCATCGAATGAATATACTCCAATGTTCCCTTTGTGTTATGGATTCCTCTGGTAAATCGAACTCTCTTTTGCTTCCCAAAAACACGGTGCTCACAGAACTTCTGTTTGCAAATTCCTTGCCCATCAAGAAGTCCTCTTTTGCTCAATTCTGCCATGCCATTCTCATTCATATGCCCTAGGCGTATATGCCAAAGTTTAGTAATATCATCATTTGACAAAGAAGAGGAAGCGACAGCTGCATCACCAATAACAGTAGAACCCTGCAAAACATATAACTTGGCAGTCTTTCTCTGCCCTTTCATCACAATGAGGGAACCTTTGGAAGTCTTCAACATCCCACTTTCAGCTGTGTATTTGCACCATTTTGAATCAAGAGTACTCAACGAAATTAAATTTCTCTTCAATTTTGGAACATGTCGTACGTCACTAAGTGTTCTGACAACTCCATCAAACATCTTAACTTTAATTGTTCCAACACCTACGATTTTACACGAAGCATTATTTCTCATCAAAACAACACCTTCAGACACCGTTTCGTAATTTGTAAACCAATCCCGATTGGGACTCATGTGGAAGGTGCAGCCTGAATCAAGTATCCACTCCTCACTCTCTTTAGAATTGTTGACAGAAGCGACTAGAAGTTCACCATCACTGTAGCCTTCTACAATATCAACTTCACCAGAATTTTCTAGTTGTTTTCCCTTTTGATTCGCAGCCTCCCTTTTAATCTTGTTCTGTAGCTTATAGCACTCAGATTTAATGTGCCCTTTCTTCTTGCAGAAGTTACAAATTTTACCTCTGTTTGAAGACTTTGATCTACCCTTAGATTTATCGCGAGGATTCCTTTCCTGTGTCCTTCCACGATCATCATCAGCATTCCGATCTTGTCTCCCACAAACAATAAGACCCTCTCCTTGGGAGTCGAGTTTAACCACAAGAAGCTTCATCTTATCATACGAGGTCAAAGAATCATAAACCTCATCAACTGTGAGAGACTCGCGGCTATATAAAATCGTGTCTCTAAAGGTTGAATAAGATGGGGGCAACGAACAAAGTAGAATCAACCCTAGATCTTCCTTATCATACTGAACCTCCATGGCCTCCAAGTTTGAGAGAATTTCTTTAAACACTGTTAAGTGTTCGTGCACAGACGCACCTTCTTCCAAACGATGAGCATAAAGTTGTTGCTTCATATGCAACTTGCTGGTTAGAGTTTTCGACATACATATTTGTTCTAGCCTCTTCCATAATGCTGCGGCAGTCTTCTCCTTCATCACATCCTGCAAAATTTCGTTAGATAAATGCAGATGTAACTGTGTTAATGCCTTTCGATCCTTGCGCTTCTAATCTTCCTCCGTCAATGTCGAAGGCATCTTATCTACCCCTAGCAGGGCTTCCTCTAAATCCATCTGTGTAAGAACTGCCTGCATCTTTATCTGCCACAACGTAAATATGGTGTTGCGATACAACAGCGGAATTTCATACTTTAAAGACGCCATTATCGTGATCGAGATGAAAAAAAAACCTAGAAGCTCTGGTACCAATTTGTAAAAAAAATATAACGTCGGTAATGACAATATATCGAAAAAATAGAAATAAAGAACACACAGATTTTACGTGGAAACCCTTTTGGGAAAAACCACGGGCAGAGGAGAAGAAAATTTACTATGTCGAATTCGAATCAATTACAAGAGGAATAGACCATGTCTATTTATAGGCTTATAAAGCTATATTCTAATAGGAGTGTAGTAATATTGAAACTCCTTATTCTAATCAATATCAAATAGATGGAGTTTAATAAGGTTTAAAAAACCTTATTCAAAATAAAATAAAAGAAGTGTAATTCTATAAGGATTCTTCTTTTATTTTATTTTACCATTGTATTTTATTTAAATAAGAATTTGGGTCACTTAATTCTAACAAAACCTAATCAATATAACCTCTACACATTCGGACTTATAATCATCCAACTCATACACATTCGGACATATAAATATCTTCTAACCTTTATATACATAGTTCATTTTATAAGACCTAACCGAATCACTTAAATACCAAATCCAAACATACCATACATATATATATATATATATCAAAACCTTTACCGTAATATTAACTAATCATAGCAACCATATACCGCATATAAATAAGCCATGGTTGAAATGATAAAACCAAACACATTAAACACTTAAACATGAACTCATATAACCGAATCTAAACAAAATGATTAAGCCATTTTCGCATGGCTATATATATATATATATATATATATATATATATATATATACATGACCAAAAATCAAACTTAAAGATTCCATCTATGCTATACATGCCATAAGCCCAGATTCAACTTAGTAAAATACCAGAAAAGCGTGCGATAGTGTAAGTAGTCTTGCTGACGATCCCCGAGCTCGTAACATATATCCAAATCTATAAACAGAAGTAAACAAGAATACACACAGAGTAAGCTATTTAATCTTAGTAAGTCATAAGCAATTGTATATTTACCAACTATTATATATTAACACCAAGTTAGCAAAACCGAATATACATGTTCTCAAATACAAGGTTATCATTTAAATCTTCCATACACATATCGTATGGCTAATTGTACAAATACACATGAACTTATACAAATCTCACTATTAAAATCACATATACCCCATTTGGCCGAATATACACAATCACATATACATTCACATTTTTCACATTTGTAACTTTAACATCTACATAATCAATTCAATAACTGACTTACCTTATTTTCACATACACAAGAGCATTTTGTCAATTTACTTGCTCAATAAACATCACATATGCACTTACCAATTTGGCCGAATATAAAAGACACATCTATGCTCATATCTAAAATCAATTCCATAATGTCATACTATTCATTTATAGGGCCGAATACACTTACTAAAATTTACATATATTCCTCAATTGTATCACATATAACTAGTATCAAATAACAATTTACTAATTTACCTTATCTCTCACAACCATTAGATTTACACATACCTGAACATTGAGCTCATTTGCCGTATTTAAATTCCACATCGTAAAAAAATATATATTGAAGCATATACTTATAATAAATCACCGGCAATAAGCCTGCTGGGCATAAAGCCTAATATTATCCATCGGCACAAAGCTTGCTAGACCCACGGTCTGATATTTATTCACCGGCAATAAGCCTGCTAGGCAAGAAGCCCGATTAATTTCACCAGCTCAAAGCTTGCTAGGCCCAAAGTTCGAATAACAATACTATAAAGCTGTCACCCACACATTTCATATATCGAAACTTTTATACACTTCATAATCTTTGTATGGATTTTCTAACATCATATCTCAATCGAATCAAACTCAAGTATATTAAAGTCTATTTTTACTCACATTCGGCTACTTCAAATTAATGCTACTAAATTTCCAAATCGGTATATACTAAGTTATATACAAAATTTACAATGCTTTATTGCTTAAAGACTTACCTCGGACGTCAACGGTCAGTAAAATCGACTAATCGACTACTTTCGTTTTTCCCCGGCCCAAATCTGATTTATTTGGTTCTTGATCTAAACATATTTAAATTAAGCTTGTTTAAACACCATTCCATTCAATTTAGTCTAAAAACACATAAATGGGTAAATTACTATTTTACCCCTAACATTTACAATTTTTTACAATTTAGTCCCTATTGCACAAAACACAAAATACATCAAATTTCTTCATACCCAAGCTATGCCGAATTTTACCCATGACTATACAAGCCCATATAATTCATTAATTTCACATTTTAGTCCCTCAAACTATTATTTTTGCAATTAAGTCCTAATTACTCAAAATCATCAAAAACTCCAATACAACATATGTTAATCTAACACATATTTATCATAATTCATCCTCAAACAACATAAACAACAAACTATCATCAATGGCTCAACTCAAAATATTCGTCAAGCTCAAAAATTAAAACATGGGTCTTGAAGATTTCTAAGCAACGATATCAAAAACGTAGAAATTATCAAGAACCGAACAAAAACGAACCTTGATTGAGCTTGAATAAGAGCCGAAACCTAGCTTGGTTTCTTTCTTTTTCTTTTCTTTGTTATTTGGCCATGGAATAAAAAAGAAATGAAACTATGGCTTTCTTATTTTATTTGTATGTCATTATATTATAATATGACATCATTATACATTAATATATATTTTTAATATAACAAATAATATATAAAACATATAATGATGGCATGTTGCCGTCCACTACATTTGAAAATGGTCTTTTTGCCCTTTAAGGACTCAATATTAAAAAGCCACTATGAACTAATCACTTTACACTATAGTTTGTAACTTTTATATTTTACGCTATTAAGTCCTTTTATTTAATCGGACACCTAAACGACAAAATTAAGTTACGAAAATTTAACACAAAAAAATTCACACATAATAAATATGGAAAATAATTTTAAAATATTTTTCGGACTCGAATTTGTGGTCCCAAAATCACTTTTCTGATTAGGGTCAAAATCGGACTATTACACTTGACCACACGGGCGTGTGTGCCCTGAATCTGGGAAAAATTTTGGAATTTCGTGAAAAATTTTCTAAATACCCGGTTTAGTCCCGACCTGACTCTAATGCATGATTTTGGCCTCGAGGGCTCATGTAAGGGACTATATGATTTAAATTTGATTGAAATTAGATTTGAGGATTAAATGCTTGTAAAATGTCTGTTACTTAACTTGTAAACTCTGGTAATACTCTATAACCCTGTTCCAGCGACGGAATCGGGTTAGGGGTGTTATACTTTCCATCTGCGTAATGAACTTTTATCAGTTTCAAGGCTTGTATTTGAACTAATTAGGGAAGCTATGGGAGGTCGTTTTGATAGAGTAGTTTTTCATATTTTAGATTCATTTTCTTTAAGTTGTTAGTTTACTTTTATTTTTATGTTCGCTTAATTAGAAGTTCCTATTCTGAAATTAGACAATTGTGATCAGAGGTTGTTCTGGAACCATCCTATTTCATTGATTAATTCATGAGCATTCTCTTCCTTTTATTCTTCTATTTATATTTTGTTCATTACTTTTATTAATTGAATGTTTATATAAATATTTGAATATATTTTTTGTTTCATATTTATTCTTCATGAATTGGTTGTTTCGTTAATTAATTGATTGAGGAAATCATTATTTGAAATTAAGAGTTTATTTGATAGTGCTTAGTATAATAGAGAGTGACGCCCCTAATAAAAGATCTAACAGGTGAGACCAAAAGGGTATATTGTTAAGTAGAACTAGTGCCAAGCGGTGAGACTGAAAGGGTATTGATATGCCTATGAGAGATTGAGAGGGTAGCTTAGATGGTAATCCTTAGTAAAGATGAGACCGAGAGGGTATTCTTTGCTAAGGGTGGTAGAAACTTAATTAGGAGTAATTATTGATTTAATTAATAACTAGGGAACACAATTGATTATAAGCTAAGGGACTTATGTAGTCGAAACTAGGAATATAAGAAGCCGAAAGTTTAACTTTGGTAGTTTTAGTTAATTAATTTTATTGCTATTATTTTAGTTTAATTTAATTAGTTAATTACTATTGTTTTGTATTTACACTACTAATTCATAACTCGACTAGATTAGTGCTTATTTTCTATAATTAATTTAATAATAGTTTTCTCCAACCTACAATCCCTTGGGTATGATTCTCAGAATACTTTCCAAGTGTTTTATTGTAAACAAACTATATTACAATTTGACTCGTATACTTGCGGACACCACTACTTTATGATATATCTTTTTGCTATAGTACTTCTAGTCCAGACGTTTGCACGTCTAGTGGTAGTTAGTCAACAAATTGAGAAAAGCTCTATATGGTTTGAAACAGACCCCTCATGCCTGGTATGAGAGGTTATCATAGTACTTGATTGGGAAAGGCTTTGAAAGAGGCTCTATGGACAAAACTTTGTTCATAAAAAGAAGTTGAGGGACTAGAATCATGGGACAAATATATGTTGATAACATAATATTTGGTGCAACTTCAGTTGCTGCCAAGGACTCATTCGTGATATTAATGTAAAGTGAGTTCAAAATTAGTATGGTAGATGAGTTATCCTACTTCCTTGGATTTCAAATCAAACAATTGGAAGATGGAATATTCTTGTGACAAGAGAAATATGCCAGATCTTGTGAAAAAGTTTAATTTTTGAGTAATCTAAACCAACCAAGACTCCTATGCCGATGAATGAAAAACTATGTTTGGATATTGAGGGAGTGCCCACTCCCAAGATCACCTACACAAGCATGATAGGAAGCCTTCTGTATCTTACCGCAAGCCATCAAGATTTGATCATTAGTGTTGGTGTTTGTGTAAGATATCAAGCTTGTCCAAAAGAATCGCATGTCAAGGTTTTAAAAGAATCATCAAGTATGTCCATAATACTCTTGAACTTGGTATTTTGTTTACTAATGACAACTCTATGTGCCTAGTTGGATACAGTGATGTTGATTTGGTTGGGAACATGGATAATCGAAAAAGCACTTCTAGAGACTGTTTCTACTTGGGAGATAGCTTTGTTTCATGGTATAGAAAGAAACATGGGTCAATCTCATTATTTATAATAGAGACAATATATTGCAACAGGCAGTTGCTATGGATAAGGCAAATGCTAAAGGATTATGGTATTGCATTGCCTACTGTCACAAGATATTGTGACAATAAAAATGTCAAAAATATGTTGAAGAGTCCTATGCAACATTCCAGGACCAAGCACATTAATTGAAGGCACCATTTTATCATAGAATTGGTGGAAAATGGGTTAATTAAGATGAATTATGAGACAACATAGAATCAATTAGATGATTTATTAACTAAAGCCTTGGATGCCAACAAATTTGAGAGTTTGAAAAGCTCAGTTGGTGTCTGTCGAGCATGAAGCAAGGCTTAACAAAGGTAGCATCCAAATGACCATTCCAAATTCCATATTGAAAATATTTTTGTTGATTTTTAATTTCAATTTTCTGTTGACTTTTGGAGAGAATATTTCCTTATGTTAGCCTCTCTTTTTTATTTTTTTTTGAGAAAACCACCAAGAGATTATTTTTCTTCATATTTTGGGAATGGAATGCATTAATAGGATTGTGACCATTTCTTTCCATATTTAAGAATGATTCACATATGTTTAATCCCTTACTTTTGTTCCTCTACAACATTATCAAAAGCTACTCAAAAGTATTCTTAATGCCCAAGTTGTTGAAATTTCAAAGAATCAATCATCTTCTCATTAGCTTTCCTCGAGTATTTCATATGGTCAAAACAAAGATGAAAACATCATAGGATTTTGATAAGTTCTAACAAGATCAACAACAAACTATTGTTGAAGAATCAAGTGGCCACACCCAGGCCATTGTTGAAACCAGTAAGGGAGTGACCACTCCTTCAAGCCCTATTCTGGCACCAAAATCTTTAACTACCTCAGGTATTTTATGTAATTGAGCCTGTTTTTATTCTTGAAGGATCCTCTACTAAAGAAACCTTTATCCTCATTGAGACCAAGATTCAAGAAACCTTTAAAAAAACCCTAACATCATAGATGAACTAGAAACTAGGGTTTCCAAGCCCTCATATGAAACCTCAATTCAATCCTCTCCTAATCCTATATCTGACCAATATAGAAGGATAGTGCCATCATCTAAGCCATGTCTATCTAGAATGATGAAACCATCCCCCAAAATCCATCTTCCACACATTATGCTACCTTTAAACCCTCTTCGAACTCAACTAAGATCATTAGGATTGATGTGTTCACAATCACTATCTCTGAACCTGATATAGGAGAAAAAGAAAATGAATCACTAGAGAAAGAAGCAGCTAAATTTTTGGCTGAGAAAACCTTGTTTGATAAGGTTCAAGTAACAAAGGGAGTGCCCACTACCTCTGCCACTCCCAGCCCAAGAGGATGAGAACAAGATCGGTGGTCACCAAGGAGATTGAGACCACGACAAGAATCAAGAAAGATAAACGTAAAGCCTTTCTTGTGGCTAAACCCAATAGGAAAATGAAGCTTTCGCAAGACAGACCTACAATAATTGTTTTATAATTCAATCAATCGGAATTTATGATTGGTAGATATATTTAGGTGATAATTTTGAATAAGTTTTATAAATTATTTAGATAATTAAAAATAATTTTATTTATATTTAAATAATTTGAAAAAAACTTTATTTAAATTTATCACCTATAAAGATCTATCAATTATAAATTCTGATCGATTGAATTATAAATCAATTATCGTAAGTGATATCCTTCCAAATGACAATGATCTCATGTTCAAGTTCTAATAAATGTGATTTATAAAATTTTAAAAATATTAAAATTTCTAATATTTTTTAAAAAAAATTAATATTTTTTATTTTTAAAAATTTTTAAGGTTCATTTTCATATACTGACATCTCATTCACATAATGTATGCCTCTATCAAAGAGTTTATAGATATGAGTATCCCAAGTGTATCCACTCTCTCATGTAAATCATTGCCCAAAGAAACCCGAATCAATGAAATAACATCTATAAAGAACCGGATGAAAATCTCTCATACAATTAGGATTTTGTAGACAACCTATATTCTTATTTAAAAACCACAACAACTCAATTATATCATTAATGATAATCCAAGGCAAGTCAAAATTCAGATCTAGTAAATCCAGTAGTGCCCATGATTCATGAAGTCGATGCTCATTCAGTTGGCCAAAGAATCCTATAAGTTATCTAGTAAAGGAAATGACCACCACTTGACCTTTGTTAACAAACATTAACACCATGAAGAAAACCACTCCTATAAAGAATAGCTTCCATACAATCGACATTTAGTTTTCTTTTTGCAAGAAAAACTACATGAGGAGCTTAAGCTTTCAACAAATCTCGAAATTGTCAATGTGTATGTGGGTTTCCAAGCCCATGATAGTTTAAACTAATACAATTCATGGCTCCAAGTGGCACTGGTCAATAGGGCTCATTGAATCAAAGTTTGAACTAGTGACCTCTAAAGATGGCTTAGAAACCTTATCCAAAAGACAATCAATTTCCATTCCAACATGATAATTCAGAGTAAAACAATGTGTTGAAGAAGTGATTGTTGAAGTGGAAATTTCAAATGGTACTACATAAAATATAATTAAAAAAAAAAGATAAGAAATTGTTTATATAGTTTAGTTTACCTAAAGTTAGCTTAGTGAGAAAAATTCTTATCTTTAAACTCAATACAAAAAGTGATTTAAGTTATATCACCATTCCAGTGTAGTAGCCTCACTTTTGTATTTAAAGACTTATATCTCTCACCTCTAAGTTCTCCCCTAAGAACTTAGGTAATAAACAAAATTTGTTTACTCTACTCAAATGCACTTTCAAAGTACGTTCCACTATGAACAAATAAATGCTCTTAATTCTCAATTATAAAACCTATATAAGTCTCTCAAATATATAGAAGTTTGAGATTTACTAACATACTAGAGATAAATAAAAATTCAATCCATTTTTTTAAGTAATTAAAATAGCATAAATACAATATAATAATAATGACCAATGTAATTTGGACTATTGGATATAAATCATTTATGTTTTCCCCAATCCAACATCATCGATCTAAAGGATTCGGTAGGATGATCCGATCCTTAATATGTATTTCTCCAAATGGATTGATTTTTATTCATGGGCTTAAATAATTTCACATATCAACATTGATCATAATCCAAAGATTTTGTTTAAAAAATTGTCAACTTTAAATATGGCAAGTTGCCTATAAGAGTGACAACCATAATGGTCCACTGCCACATAGACATGCACTTCAAAAACTTGCCTCAATAATCTCCTCTTTTGATAATTTTTTAGACAAAATCAAACTATGTAGAAATCTAATCAACGACAAAAAAACTATAGCTCCCGCTCAGCATAATCAGTTAATCCATTATGTTTAACTTACAACATAATTAAACAAATTAACCATTAATATCTTGCCTAGATTTCACATCAAAAATCAAAATACTATAATCAAATCCAAGTAAGATGCGAATAAAAAAATGTGTAAAAAGGCAAAAATGATTCAACCATTAAAAAAATATATAAAAAAAAAACTTCGTGAAATATAAATATTCAAAAAGCTTCAAGGGAAACTATCTGAAAATCGAAAAGACAAAAAAAAATCAACATCGACACAGTAGCAACAACATCACCTCACCCTCAGCTCCAGCTTCCGTTCACATTCTACGTCCCTTTTTTTTTTCAAAAAGATTGCCAAATCATTAGTGCCTTGGAGGAGCAAGCAAAACAGCATGGAGGGCAATCTCTCGGTCCCTAATCTGTTTGATCCTTAATCATTGGTCTATGCCTTATTATTTTATCAATTTTATAGACAATTACTCTTACGCTGATAATTTTATTTAATTCATTAGAAATTAAAATTTCAGATGATGTTTCAAGAAAATGAAATTATTTTTTGATACAATATTAAAGATAAGGTAAGGTGATAAGATTTAAACACGTTAAACGAATGTCTGATAAAAATTTTAATCACTATTTTATATAAATAAAAAGAAAATTTGATAAGAAAAAAGAAAAAGAAAACAATTTTTTTAAAAAAAATAAACTTAGCAAAGATAAAACCAGAGAAAAACGAGAAACCAAACTAACTCTCAAACTAATAAACTTGCCCCATTCGCTCAATCCAAACGTCTGTTAACTTCAACGATACAATTAATACTATTTTCAATGTAAGAAAATAGATAATGGAAAGTGGAGGAGAAACAAAATAACAACGGTGTACAAAAGAGAAAATTATCCGAGCAAGATAATAAATCATTTTATTCGCAATTCGACGAGACCATCCAAAAAGACAGTTATTGAAATTTGGAAAACCATGATACAATTTGACCGATTAGATAGTGTATGGTTAAGGCAAAGGCTATACGGCCTTTGTTGTATGTAGGAGTGGACTGACTTTTCAGAATCAATAGTAGGTTGAGATAATTGTCCAATTAAATTAACTATTTTTTTCTCTATTACTATTATTTCTTTTTATTCATTATCACTATCATTTAACATTTTTTTTCCCCAATGTATTCATTGGAACAAGTTCTGTGATTATTCCTTTTTGTTTTGAAGGTTTATTAAATAGATAGATATTGGACACAAATTTTAAAATTATTATATTCTTTGATAACTATGTAATGTATCATTTCATTTTTTTTATTGTTAACTTTAATCCAAATACTTGTACTATAAATAATTGATTAATCTGACTAATAAAACCATCAATTCTTTTATATATTGATAAATGTTGTATCTTATGAATTTTAGTGTCATTTACAAGTTGTATTCAGGGTTGAAAAAATCAAATAGGAATTAAACTCATCGAATATTATATTCTTGACTCAAAACGATTAAATTACTTTAAAAAAAAAGTTATAATTAAGAAAATTCAAAAAAGGGAAAATATTAAAAATATATATTTAAAAGAAAAAAAAAACAAGGATGAATATGAACCACAACATATGATTAATTTCTAATTTCGGGTTTTTAATATTCTACCGGTTTTGACCAGTTCTCTAATTTCTTTTACTCAATTTATATAATTAAATTACAATATTATCCAATCTGCCACGCCTAGTGTTTGCTGACCAAGGTCGTTCCACTGGCAACTTAGCATCCGAAGGAATAAAATAAATTAAGATTTTGAGTTATTGATTTTTTAAAGTTAATTGATATTTTTATAATTAGAGTTATATATAATTATTCTCAATTCTTAAAAAATAATGCGTTTCAATATAATTAAACTTATGTACTCCAATATTAATTCTTTTCTTCTTCTCCATACTCTAAATTCCTCCCCAAAGGTTCTCATTTTTAGTTATTTTCTATTTATGTTGGGTTCTTTTCTAATTTCTAAGTTGCCTTAAGAGTCTAAAAATTAAATTATTAGTTAGATAATATTTTAATAATTAAATATAATAATTAATTTAGCAAAATTTTTAAAAAAGTACTCTACAAACAAAAAATCATATTGTCTCTCATTGATGCTTTGTGACGGTGTTCACATATAAATAGATTATTTTAATGGTATTTGTTGTTTACTTAATACAATAAAAATGAGGGAAAAAAAACTTTTATGATTATTTTTTACATATTTATTTATTTTTATTTAACTCTAATATGTATATTCAAATTCATACAATTCGAATTTTAGGCTCTATTTGTTTCACTAAAAATAACTTCTGGAAAATGATTTACTTTTCTGAAAAATAATTTACTTTTCTGGAAAAGATAATATTTTCTGGTATTTGGATGAATCTGTGTAAAATATTTTCTGTTGTTTGGTAGATTTCTTAAAAATATTTCATAAAAGTTGTTTTCAATTAAACAAACATGCATTTGATATTTTCTTATTTTTTAATTGTTTAATTGAATTTATTTTTATCCATAATTTTATAGTTTACATTGTTTTTACATATATTAAAAATATTATGTTAAATTCAGATTCATTACAATATCATTTTTTTAATTACATGACTACTAAGTGGGTATTTTTTATTTAAAAATGTGACATCAATAAAATTGACAAAAAAAAAAAATAACGATGTCAACAATTGGACTTGATTTTCAAATTTGAAAAGTAAAGGGACTAAATTCTTGAAAATAAAAGTACAAAGATTAAATTACAAATCTGTGAAGTATAGATAGACTTATGACATATTTTAACCTTTATACTACAAAACATTTATTATTAATATATTTATAATTATAATAAATATTTATTATTAAAATATTAATATTGAATATTTTCAATAATATGTGAATAATATTATTTAAAATTATTATTTTTAAAATTTATTATTAAAATAAAATTGAATTATTTATATTTGTTATTTTAATAATTTATTATATGACTAAATATAAATAATTAAATATGTATGTTTAATAATATTGAAAAATATAATATTTTAAATATTTTTAAAAAGAAAAATAAAATTTATTATTAATATAATAATATTAAGCTTGATTTAAGTTAATTTTTATATAAAAATAAAATTATCTATAGATGAGTTTTTTTTCGAAAAATAACTTACGCCTTTTCAAAATGGTAAGTCATTCTACAAGAAAAAGGGCTTATTTTATCTTGACCTATAAGTCATTTTTCGTTGACCAAATTATGAAATAAACACAGAAAAATGCAGAAAACATTTTCCGTAAAACCTTTTACATGTAAACAAATCTCCGCCTTTTACATGTAAACAAATAGACCCTTATATCATTCTATTCGAATAAAAAAGTTTAAATTGAGTTTAGTTGATAAAATAGACTTTTCAACTTGTTTAACTCAATTTTTTTTACTCGATTTAATTAAATGCTCACTTTATCTTGAAGTCCCAATCTACGTGTACAATTATTATTTTAAAAAATATATATATTTATTTAACCTTTTCCCTTTATACAGTCTTTAATCATTCATAGAAAATATTTTATCACAAATATACATATGCTTTAATCATTTACACATTTGATCCAAAAAGGAAAGAACAATCCAAGACAATGTTCTTTAGAAACATGAGAAGAAGCCCTGATATATAAATGGTAAAACTTTAAAAAATGATAAACTAGACTAGTAAAATTGAGCAAAATAACACTTTTATTATAGGAGATCAACACTTGTTATCTGCAACGCTTGTAGTATCCTTGGAATGTTTGCCAACACTACTGTACACTTTACCACTACCATCCACTGAAGAGTAATCCTTACAAGAAAGTTGATACCACGAAGATCCTTCAAATCTTGATTTCGGGCGGAAAATCAAGATATATAGTGCAGAAACCACGACAAAGATCGATACAACTCCAATAACAGTGAGAAATGTTGTTCTGATATTGTACTTTGGCCTTGGTGGTGGTGGAACAGAGATTTTGGGTGAGCTGATAGGTATTGTTTGAGGATTGGGTCCTGCAAGATTGCCTTCATTGCTCAATTTGAAGATTTCAACCCCATTCAAGATAGCGTCTGAATATCTAGTCCTCCAAGCGGGTGCAGGGTGAAGTGCAATAGACAGGTTTCTTTTCATTTCGTTACCCGCTCTACCAATCATCACAGCGTAATCTCTATAGACCGGCACCCCATTTCCACCGGCCCAAGAAATTACATCCGCTTGGTGTTCAGCCACAATGTTGTCGATGTAAATCTGAAATACTCTGTCACCAAGCTCTGTTATTGCTACCTGGAATTCACAAAAGTGTAACCTGACATAGTAAGTGAACCCGGAATCGACTCGGAATTCCCAAGTGAGTCTATAGTTCTCGTTCACAGTTTTGTTGGTCCCCATAGTCCTGGCAGTTCTATACACAGGGACTGGGGCACTGTAATTTGGTATCACGCTGAAACTGGGACTAATGATAAGATTAACAGGAAGAACACTAGGTCCACCGTTAGTCACGTATTCACCATCCTCAGACCAGCTCCTATACATACCGGTATCTTGTGTAGGTGAAATGGAGCTGCCGCCAATATTCACTCGGTACAAAGATTCAAGAGCCTGGTTCTTCAGGATGCGGTACGGGTTCACCTGATTCACAAAATTGAACCCAGTATCATCATCTGAAGAGTAGTAGAGGTTGTCGGGCATGGAAACGATTTCGATTCCATTTATGAAAGCGTAAGAATCTGGCATATTAGGATTCGGAATAAACAGTATATTCAGTTTTTCCTCATCAACATATATGCAAAATTCACTGTAAAAGACCTCTAGTTTAAGGTCATCAGCTTTGACGGCAGCGCTGAAATTGCTGAGGACAGTATAGCCTCCAATATGGACATCAAAAATGGCATTTGAGCGATTGAATGCTCGATAAGAAGCTGGGTGAAAATGAAGGCGAATGAATTTTGGCCCGGATGTGACCGTGAAGGAGAAGGTGAACTGAGAGCGAGACAAGAGAGCTGTTGTGTAAGGTATGGGGTCTCCTTCCGTTGGAGAAGTTGAGATAACTGATACCTTATTTGACTGATCTAAATAAATGGTGTTATCTGAGATCCAGGATCGGCCCGAAAGATCGGTTGTGTTGGTGGTGGAGCCACAATCGAGGGCTATGTTGTCATGAGGCGTGTAAGGCTTTGGCGAGGCATCAGCAGAGGCGATGGTTAGGGTGTGGAGGAAAGTAAAATGGAAAAGGGTTAAGACGGAAAGCTTATTCGGTAGAGAAACGTACCTTTTGGTGAATTTGATCATGGTGTATACTTGAGAGAGATAAACTTAGAGAATTGAATTCAAGGTGGAAAAGCTGATAGAGCGATAAAGAAAGTCATGACAGGAGGCCCATCTTCTTTTCCTTCCTCTTTCCCTTCCCAAAAAAAAAAGTCAATGGCCAAAGTAAACGAAGTGATGACCAAAACAATAGTTTACACAACTTTTATGTGATTGAAATTAATTATTAAATTATAAAATTTAATTAATTTTGTCACTAATTTTAGTTTTTTAAATAAAATTTTACCATTAAAATTTAATGGAGAAACTATTATTTAATTTTTTTTTCATTTTAATAGTAAACATTAAATTACTTTATAAAATTATTAAAATTACAAATTAACTTTGAAGGAAGACTTGAAATTTTTTAAAATATATAAAAATAAAGTATTATTTTTATAAATAATTTTTTTATTAATATTTAATATTATGTTAATTAATTGTTTTTAATTATTTAAATAAAATATTATAATATTTTTGTTAAATTTAACTTAATTTAAATTAAAATTGAATATTAAAATTCAATATAGAGTTAAAGAAGAGCGGTAAATTTACAATTAATTTAAAAGTAGAATGATAAGTATCAACAAAACTAAAAGATAGTAGCAAATTTTAATTTCTATCTAAAGTATAATGGCAAATTTATACATTAACCCAAACAATAATAATGCTTAGACATAACATGAAACTATTTATTATATATATTATAATAATTAGACATAAAATAAAGAATAATTAATAAAAATTTAAACTTGAAATTAAAAATATTAATAATAACTCTTGTAAAAAATAAGATATCTTCGAAATAAGTGAAATTTTTTTTCTCTTTGCTAAAAATAAGTCATGAAAGTGACGAAATATTATCAATTAAACTAATTTATTACTAACTCATACTTAAACATATAATTCTCCTACTAAACAAATGGCTATATAATACAATTTTGTACTTTCTTTTGTGACTTTTTTATAAGGCGAAGCCGATGACTAATTCAAAATGTAGTGGCACCAAAGTGGTTTCATATGGTGGCAACGTCCAATGAGTCCATTCTTGTGCGGTAGTGGGGAGGCTTGGGGAGAACCAAAGAACTCGTAGGAACATTTGAGTGGTTGGTACAGATAGTGGATGGAGACGTAAAGTTTCAAAACTCCAATCAAATTCTAAATTGGAGGTTTCAGGACCCAGCCAAATTGTTAGACCCCATGTTTATTGATGTCATTTATGAGGAAATAATTATAAAGAAACGAAAAAGAATGTAAATTGAAGGAAAAGTAAATGATATATGTATTTTATTTGAAATTAATTTATATTTTCATGTCATACATAAATTGACAATGTACATATTTCAAAATTTAAGTTAATTATAATGTGAAAGCATTTAGCGTATATTATTATAATTTTAAAAAAAATTATATTTATTATTTTAATATAAAAATAGAATCAACAATCTGTAATTTTGATATAAAAATAAAAAGGGTTTTTTCTTATAATTGGTAATATAAAGTTATTTGCGGAATTATCTACTAAAATAATTAAATATTACACTCTATAGAAATTGTAAAAATTATGAACAATATTATTCGTTTGTAGTTGGGAAAATAAATTGGACAAATGAGTATATACATATTTTTAGAAAAGAAAATGTTTATTTTATAATAGTTTAATGCATTTAATTCTATTTAAAAAATAGTTTAATGCATTTAAGGTTTAAAGTTGTTTAAATTAAAATTAACTAAATATGCAATGATATTTTTATTTTTAAATAATTATTTTTTAAAATATTAAGATTTAATAAAAATCTAGATATTAATATTTAATACATATTTAATATATCTAAATCTCATCATTTATTTTCATAGAATCTTAATTCAAATATTATAACACTTTGTATTAGTTTTAAACTAACTGTAAAAAATAGATGAAATTAATTTCTTTAAAAATAGTAATAATTAATAAGATTAAATTATGTGATATGTGAAATAAAAAGGACTAATAGTATAAATTAAAAAGGCAAATGAATCTATTACAGAAATTGATTTGGGTACCTATTATGAAAATATAACATCACCAAATATTATAAATGTTATATTTATTTTTTCTCAAGAAAAATCCATTTTCGAAAAAAAGTATTTGCTTAATAAAATAACTACACATCATCAACCCAAAAATTTTAAGCGCTTTATAAATATTTTGTAACACCCCTTACTAACCTTATCGTCAAGTTCGAGTTATAGGATACTACAATCTTTGTCGGAGCAACTATAAATAATTTTTACAACATTCGATCATTCACACATATAATTAGGTATATATCACATTCATAACTTGTTACTTAATCATTTCTGAATCCCACACAAGCTTACGAAAGTTCTTTTGTTAACTCAATAAGTCACGTCGTGACATTGCCAACTTATTAAATCACATCGCGACTTCATGCATATCAACATCGCGACGTCACTCATTGTTGACCCATGTAGCGATGTCAAAAGTTGGTGGTCACGACATGTAACATCTTAATTTGGGGGTAGTTCGTAATTTCATAATTATTTTATTTTATTTCACATGCTTAAAGAAATAAGGCTTTAAATAAATTTTCGTCGGTGCAAAACATGCCTCAAAGGAGCTGCTGGTAGGATGGTTGAGGCGCTAGAGTGCTTTGAATGGTGCTGCACGTCTGGAGTTCGAGTTGAGGGCGCAGCATAAGATTTTATTTTTTTGTTTTTTTGTTGAAAGGGGCCATAACGCTGAGGAAGGCTTTAAAAGAATATTTCAATGCGTTTGTTTTCATGAAATGAACGCAGTCGAAGTGGCTTGGACGCAGGAAGCTAAGGGGAGGGCTTCAAGTGGTTGCGCGTTCAATCCTAGGGGTAGCATGAGCGAGGTTTTATTTTTTTGTTTTGTTTTAACGTTGTAGCAAAGGAACGAGCGGAGAAGTGATTAAAGGAAATTTGAGAGGGGTTTATGTCATGAAATTCCAATTGGCCGAGTGGTCAGGCGTGATATTGCTCCGTGTCTCGGGTTCAAAACCCCCGTAGCAGCTTGGATGTTTTGTTTTTGGCTCGCCGGCATTAAATGCGTGGGGAACCAAGAGATGGAAGCTTAAAAGAGAATTTTGATGCAATTATGTTAAGTGCGCGCCACAAAGAGTGGTTGAGGCGTGGGAGTTTCTTTTCAGTGTCTCGGTTCGAGACCGGCAAAGAAGACTGGAGAATTTTAATTTTCGTTTTCCTTTTGGCCGGCAGAATGCAAGTGGTCTGCGCATGGGCTTTTAAAAGGCATGCATGCTTATTTAATTTTATTTTTCCCCATGCTGCTGGAAGTATGGGGTATTATTTTATTGTTCTATTATTTTATTTTGAAGGATGATGGGATTAAAGGATGGGATAGTTCCTATTTTATTTTTGTTGTTTCATTATTTTATGTTTTTAAAGATGGGAAACGATGGGATAAAGGGATAATAATAATAATTTTGCTTTGGGTGATGCAATTATCACAAAACAAGAAATCATGGCCGGCCTTGAAGATGGAAAAGTATGGCCGAATTTTTGAAACTTCTTGGGGGAGGGACTAGCTTGGTTGGCCTTGTGCTAGACAAGAAAGAAGCATGGCCAAATTTTCCTTAGCATAATTTTGTTTCCTTCCCATTGTGTATGGCCGAATGAAGGAGGGTTGAGGGACTTTGTTAATCGGTTTCTAATGGCAAGGAGGTGCCTAGACTTTTGATTTGTTTTCTTCCTTTCCCAATTGTTTATGACCGAATTAGGGACTCCATGAAGGTTGCTTGAGTTGTGGTTTTGAAGGAATGTTAAGGGATTTCGGCTAGCTCATGTCCCTTTCTTCATCTTTCATTTTGATCAAATCGAAACCCCCCTCCTCCTCTTATGCTACTTTCGGTTTTACTTTGAAGCATGCCGTTGTTGCTATGGCTAAACCTCTTCTTCTAGTAGTCTCCTTGAACTTGTAGTGGTAAGCATTTATTTCGTTAAGGCAATCAAGTATTTTCTTCTTTTTTTTGGGATGGCCGAATATGCACAAAATCACAAGTGGTTTTTCTTTTGTTGTAGCTAGTGACAAGGTGCATTAAGAGAGAGAGAGAGAAGAGCCTTTCGTAAGTTTCAAGTCTACAAAGAAAGCCTTTAGGGTGTTCGGCCTTGGACAATCTCTCATAGTTTCGCTCAGAGTCGATTTTAACAAGTGACCACTTGGGATTTCGGTGAGGAAATAAATGTTTAAGCAAATCCGCCACAAGCCATTCTTGGTATTTTTGAGTAATGTGATTTTACATCGTGATTTTAGGGGGCAAATCGGCCAAGAAATCAAGTCGAGTTTTCTATCACGTTGGTTCGTGTTAATAAAGGTTCGACCTAGAGCCCTATTTTGGTTATGTTATGACCAATAACTTTGGACTTGTCGATTAATCAAATGAGACTCTTTAATGATAGCTATTAATGGCCGAATAATAGGAGCTATACGAGGACAAGTTCGGGACTTTTATAATATCACGTAGATCCGAGATTTCTTTTTAGACCTCCGATCAAATAGGTGTGTAGCTCTTTACACTTTATTAGTATAAACTGTTATTTGATGATATTATAACCTCTCGTGTGGTAACGTTGCCTAGTGGGCATAAGCTTGGTTTTCGGGTAAGTCCCCTATTACTCGATTTACGATATATGTTGTATATGCCATCATATGCCGTGAAATGCTATGCTATATACGATTGCATGATATATGAGATCATGATACTTGTGATGTGAGCATGATGATGGTGGGATTGATGAGAGGGAGTAATATTCGTGTCGACGGACACCAGTGTTTTGGTAACACATTGTGACTACGGTCACCAGAGGTTTGGTACCTCCAGAGGTTTGGCACCTCATAGCGTCTCGTCCCTGTGGCCTAGTGCCACCGTGGGTTGGCCCCACATTTGAGATACGGGATCGACGCCAGTGATTTGGTATCACACGATGGGTTGGCCCTATCATTTGATTGTGACTTCGGTCACCAGGTGGTTTGGCACCACCAAAGGGTTTGGCACCACACGTATTGACGGATATCGTGACTATAAGTCACCGGTGGTTTGGCACCACCAAAGGTGGTTTGGTACCACACGGGTAGAAAAGGAGCATGGATGGCTAGGTTGGGTTGCATAATTGCATGTCATACTAATATCTTGTGTATGAGTGTTATTTTCGGGTTGGGGATTTATACATCGAGTCTTGGTGACTCACCCTTCCCATATCATCTTACAGTGAGTAGAGCGCGATGCGGAGCCGAGGAGAGCTCGAGGCGGCCATGTTGGTTTTTGTGGACTTGAAATTTTATTTTTCCCGTTTTAAGTTTATCATTCACTACAATTCGATTGGGTTGTAATATGGCGCTTATTATTATTTTGGATGGTTAGGTAGTTGTTTTTACTTTATTATATAATCGATGAACTTACTGAACTACGGTTATGCAAATAGGTTAAAAGTACGCGCTTTCAAAAAAAAAAAAAAATGTTACCATCGGGTAACGAAATTTTCTAAGCTATTGATCACTCTATTGTTCTAAAATTTAAATGATCAAATGGTTTTAAAGGAAGAAAGGATTTTCAACTCAATCGGATTTACCAAATCAACCCACTTGAGTTTTAACGAACACCGCTTTATACCCTTAACAAAAATTTTCTTAAAATTTCTACTATTAATCCAAACCTTTCAAACTTCTTTTTATTCCGTGACATACCGATCCGGTCATGGCTCGTGGGCCGGGTTTGGGGTGTTACATTTTGGTATCAGAGCCAGGTTCAAAACTCTGCTGTGAAGGCCTAAAGCCTAAAAATGTTTTTCTAGATAGGCTTTTGAAAACCTCTATGAAAATGGTTTTGGTTGAACAACATGGCGTCGAGTCTCCTGCAGACCGATCCGCTCTTATAAGTATCTCTAATCTATGTGTGAATGATTATCCGTAAAGGGGGTAGAAATGGGACGTAGATAGTATGAAAAGTATGTGAACTTTAGGACTAGTTTACCCCAACAATTGCATAAGATTTTAATCGCCTTAATAAACAAACCTATGACTAAGTCGCCGAGTTAGGGTGTGTGTGGTAATCCTTGTGCGCATGTCCGGGATTGGATTCGGAAGAGCTTGGTATTTAAGCGGTACTAGTGACTCACCTCCTCTTTGCGGGAATCCTGCAGTGCAAGCGCAGCTTCTGTTCACCCTAACCGTGAGGACTTGTTCGTGGGCTAAACCCTATTATTAAAACCCGAAAGGGAATTAGCCGCGTTTTGATAAAAACTCTAGTTTTAAAGACTTCCCTCAAACTTGTAAGATTTATATTACAAAATTCTCTTGATATAGGGACATTTTAAAATACCCTTAGTGGTAAATTACAAAAATACCCCTAGTTTTAAAATCTACTAAGCTACCCCAAAATTTTAACAAAATTTTCTTATTTTACCATACCCAAAATCCCTAATTTGCAAAATATCAAAAATATCGTGATTTTGAAAAAAAATTTACGAAATTGCCCCTAATCTGTAAATTACCAAAATAACCCTGATTTTTAAAGTTTTTGCAACACTACTAATTTGGGAAGACAATTTCTCAAAAAGAACCCCAAGTTTTGCAAATTTTTAAGTTTCCCTTGATTTATCAAGATTTACAAACTTACTTTATTTTATTACCAAAATACCCCCAGAGGTAAATGACGAAAAACCCCTGGTTAGGAATTGGACAAAGAGGGTGATAGAATAAGTGGAAGTGTATCTTCGAATTATAATGAAGACTTGAAACTTGTTTGATCAAAAGAACAACTTCTTAACTTCGCCCATAAAATTCTTTGCTAATAATCCGTGGAATATTGGCTAATTCATAAAACTTTTAAAATAGATTGCGCTTATAAGAAATGAGCTCAGAGGTCGCGGCCGTCGGGACGCCAGAGAGGACGGATGGCCATGACAGAACCAGCTTAGGTCGGGCCAAGGATCGGATAATGAGATACCACTCTCCACCACCACCCCAACTTTTGGTGATGGACATCGTGATCGACGGGGGAGTGAGTCGGTATCGCAGCTATCTTCGCGTGTTTTAGAAATGATGGCCGAGACGGTAGAGGTACAGGAGCTCTCGGTCCAGATCCGAGCGGCTCCGATCCAACGGAGCTGAAGTATTTCGGGGTGTGTCAGGTGTCGCACCCAGTACCGCCGAATATTGGTTAGAATCGACCGAGAGGATCATGGACGATCTCGATTTAACAAATGAGGAAAAGCGAAAAGGAGCAGCGATGTCGCTCTAAAAGACGAGTCATACCGCTGGTGGCTCACGGTTCGAGATGGTGCTATGGCGATGACCTTACTTGGGAATACTTCAAAGCTACTTATCAGAAGAAGTATGTGGGCACCAGCTACACTGATACTCAGAGGAAAGCTTTTCTGGGACTGGTACAAGGAAATAAGTCGGTATCTGAGTATGAGGCTGAATTCCTGAGGCTGAGCCGCTATGCTCGGGGAGTTGTGTCAACTGAGCATGATCGTTGTGTCCGCTTTGAAGACGGACTTAGGGATGATTTAAGGTTGTTGATTGCTCATGCAGCAAGTGCGGAATTTCTTTGCTACGTAGAGAAGGCTAAGATAGCCGAAAAGGTCAGAGAGTCTGTGAGACAGAACTATGATAGGAGCAAGCAGAAAAAAGGTGTTGGGTCATCTGGATTGGGAAATAGTGCACAAAAGAGGGCCAGACAGAGTGGGCCGAATCAGGCTGGAAGGCACATGGCTTCTAATCGAGACCATTTCGATGTGTCGTTGTAGGAAGTCACATTGGGGAGGTTGTTGGACCGGTGAGAGGGGTTGCTTTGAATGTGGATCTTTGGATCATCGTGTAAGGGATTGTCCTCGGAAGATGGCAAGGAATCAGCCAGAGGGTCAGAATCGTGCTCCAGCAAGGAATGTGGGACCACCGCAGAGGGGTCGTGGTAATGGTAGAGGAGGCAATGGTCCTAATCGAGGTCGCGAATTCGAGGCGCAGGTGCGGGCAACACGCAGGCTAGGCGGCTGGCTTAGTCTACGCAATGAGGCGTCGCGAGAGAGGGTGACGCACCTGATGTCATCACCCAGACGCTTCCTAATTTTTGGTCTTCCATATGTTGCATTAATTGATGTGGGTTCGACGCATTCATACGTTGCTAGTAGTGTGGTAGAGACTTTGAACTTGGATTTTGAGATCGCTTCTAGGAGATGACCGTAATTAGCCTCTAGGACACTCTGTGGTAGTGAACAAGCTATATAGAGATATACCCCTAGAACTCCAAGGGGTAGTGTTTGTGGTCGATCCGATGGAACCGCCGTTTGGGGAGTTCGATCTAATTCTTGGAATGGACCGGGCCGGTTAAGTATCAGGCAAGGTTGGATTGCGCTGCTAAGCGCATGGTTCTAAAGACGGTTGAGGGTGATGAAGTGGTCATGATAGGTAACAGAAGAGACTATCTATCCAATGTAGTGTCTGCCTTGAAGGCCGAGAAAATGATCAGAAAAGGGTATGAGGCCTTGTTGGTTCGAATTTATGCCTTGGAGGCTAAGGAGTCGCAGATTGAGAAGGTCCGAATGTAAGGGAATTCGATGATGTGTTTCGGAAGAACTCCCGTCCGCCTCCGGATCGGAAGTTGAGTTTGGTATAGACTTGTTGCCCGAACGGCACTGTGTCTATAGCACCCTATCGAATGGCATCAAAGGAGTTGGTGGAGTGAAGGCTCAAATTCAGGAACTCTTGGATAGAGGGTTCATCCGACCTAGTATATCTCCATGGGGAGCACCTGTGTTGTTTGTCAAGAAGAAAGATGGGTCAATGCGGATGTGTATCGACTACCGTCAGCTAAACAAGTTGACGATCAAAAACAAGTATCCGTTGCCTCGGATTGATGACTGCTTTGATCAATCAAGGGTGCATCGGTGTTCTCGAAGATAGATCTTAGGTCGCTATCATCAACTTAAGGTGAAGGAGGTGATGTGCACAATCTGACATTTCGCGTATCTTGTATGGGCATTACGAGTTCTTAGTGATGCCGTTTGGGTTGACCAACGCCACCAAAGCAGCGTTCATGGACTTGATGAATAGGGTGTTTCAAAGAATACTTAGATCAATTTGTCGTGGTGTTTATAGACGACATATTGGTTTACTCAAAGACGGAGGAGGAGCATGATAGGCATTTGCGCATAGTTCTACAAGTATTGAGGAGAGGCAGCTTGTATGCCAAATTCGATAAGTGCGAATTTTGGCTTAGGAAGTGACTTTCTTGGGTCATGTGGTGTCACCGGAGGGATTAGAGTGGACCTCGCAAGGTTGAAGCGGTGTTGGATTGGAAACCACCAGGTCGATGGCGGAAATTCAAGTTTTACTGGTCCGCCGGGTACTATCGAAGATTCGTGGAAGGATTCTCTTTAATTGCGTGCGCCGCTGACTAAGCTATTAAGAAAAGGAGTCCCATTTGTCCAGTCGAGAAACAAAAGAAAGTTTTGATAAGCTAAGAAAGATTCGACTAAGCTCCAAAGATTGGTACAACTGAGGCGGGAAATTGTTCACGCTTTATTGTGATGCGTCCCATAATGGTTTGGGATGTGTGTTGATGCGAGAAGGGAAGGTAGTGGCCTATGCATCCCGTCGGCTAAGACCGCATGAGGTTAACTATCCGACTCATGACTTGGAGTTAGCGGCAGAGTCTTTGCTTTGAAAATATGGAGGCACTACTTGTGCGGGGAGAAATCGATAGTCTACACGGATCACAAAAGTTTGAGGTATCTCTTGACTCGAAGGACTTAAATTTGAGATAATGCGCGATGGATTGAACTGCTGAAGGACTACGATCGTTTAATTGAGTACCATCCGGCAAGGCTAACGTGGTGGGCGATCGTTGAGCCGAAAGGTCGTGATGGACTTAAGGGCGATGTTTGCTCGTCTCGATCTATACGACGATGGAAGTCTTTTGGCGAAATTGCAAGTTAAGCCAACTGGATCGAGGAGATTAAGGAAAAGCAATTAGGGATGACAGTTTAAATGCACGGAGGTTACAAGTTCAAGATGGTGGTTTGGAAGGGTATAGCTTGACCGGTGATGGTGTGTTGTGTTTTCAAGGGCGGCCTTGTATGCGCGAATGATGTGGAATTGAGGCAAAGAATTCTTCAGATGCACATAGCAGCCCATACGCTATGCATCCCGGAGGTAGCAAGATGTATGGAGATTTACTGAGCGCTTAGTGGCCGTGGTTGAAGCGTGAGGTAATGGCGAATTCATGGGAAGGTGTCTCACGTGTCAGCGAGTAAAGGCTGAACATCAGTTGCCATCAGGGTTACTTCAACCAGTGAAGATTCCTCAGTGGAAATGGGAGAGGATCACTATGGACTTCGTCAGTGGGCTACCCCTCACGCCCAGCAAGAAGGACGCAGTTTGGGGTGATTGTGGACCGTCGACCAAGTCGGCTCACTTCATACCGGTAAGGGTGGATTACTCGCTCCAGAAGTTAGCTAAGTTGTATGTGGCGGAGATAGTGAGGTTGCATGGGGTGCCAGTGTCGATCATCTCAGACAGGGACCCTAGATTTACGTCAAGGTTTTGGAGAGCACTACATCAGGCTTTGGGTACACGGTTGGATTTCAAAGATCTGATTCCATCCACAAATCGACGGGCAATGGAAAGGGTTATTCAAATTTTAGAGGACATGTTAAGAGGTCGCATTTTGGACTTGAGGTAGTTGGGAAGAATTTTTGCCATTAGCTGAGTTCGCATACAACAATAGTTATCAGGCAAGCATTAAGATGACACCTTATGAAGCGTTGTATGGTAGGAGGTGTCGCACGCCTACTTGCTGGACAGAGTTGGGTGAACGACGGATGTTAGGACCGGAATTGTTTGCGGCCGAGGATAAGGTGAAGAAGATCCAAGCTCGGTTGAAAGAAGCCTCGGATAGGCAAAAGTCTTATGTCGATCTCAAGCGGAGGGACATAGAATTTGCCGTAGGAGACGAAGTTTTTTTCGAAGGTCTCGCCATGGAAGAAAGTGTTAAGATTTGGGAAGAAGGGCAAATTAAGTCCAAGGTTCATTGGACCGCTTAAGGTGTTGAGACGAGTGGGACTAGTGGCTTATCACCGAGTTACAGCAGAATCGAGTCGATTCACGATGTGTTCCATGTCTCCATGCTTAGACGCTATCGCTACGATCCATCACACGCCTTGGCGATTAAGGAAGTTGAGGTGAGTCCAGTTTGACGATGGAAGAGGAACTGCATGCGAGATCCTAGATCGGGATGTAAAAGTTTTGCGTAGGAAGTCAGTTCCTTTAGTGAAGGTCCTATGGCGGAATCATAGCGTGGAGGAAGCGACGTGGGAGCCCGAGGATGTGATGCGGCGTAGAAAGAATACCCCCAACTTTTCGACCTGGTAATTTCGAGGACGAAATTATTTTAAGGGGGTAGAACTGTAACATCTTAATTTGGGGGTAGTTCGTAATTTCATAATTATTTTATTTTATTTCACATGCTTAAAGAAATAAGGCTTTAAATAAATTTTCGTCGGTGCAAAACATGCCTCAAAGGAGCTGCTGGTAGGATGGTTGAGGCGCTAGAGTGCTTTGAATGGTCTTTGCACGCCCGAGTTCGAGTCGAGGGCGCAACATAAGATTTTATTTTTTTGTTTTTTTGTTGAAAGGGGCCATAACGCTGAGGAAGGCTTTAAAAGAATATTTCAATGCGTTTGTTTTCATGAAATGAACGCAGGCCGAGTGGCTTGGACGCAGGAAAGCTAAGGGGAGGGCTTCAAGTGTGTGCGGCGCGTTCAATCCTAGGGTAGCATGAGCGGGTTTTATTTTTTGTTTTGTTTTAACGTTGTAGCAAAGGGAACGAGCGGAGAAGTGATTAAAGGAAATTTGAGAGGGTTTATGTCATGAAATTCCAATTGGCCGAGTGGTCGGGCGTGATATTGCTCCAGGTCTCGGGTTCGAAACCCCTGGGTAGCAGTTGGATGTTTTGTTTTTGGCCTGCTGGCATTAAATGCGTGGGGGAACCAAGAGATGGAAGCTTAAAAGAGAATTTTGATGCAATTATGTTAAGAAGTGCGCCACAGCAGAGTGGTTGAGGCGTGGGAGTTTCTTCTCCAGGTCTCGGGTTCGAGACCTGGCAGCAGCACTGGAGAATTTTAATTTTCGTTTTCCTTTTGGCCGGCAGAATGCAAGTGGTCTGCGCATGGGCTTTTAAAAGGCATGCATGCTTATTTAATTTTATTTTTCCCCATGTCACTTTGGAGTATATGGGGTATTATTTTATTGTTCTATTATTTTATTTTGAAGGATGATGGGATTAAAGGATGGGATAGTTCCTATTTTATTTTTGTTGTTTCATTATTTTATGTTTTTAAAGATGGGAAACGATGGGATAAAGGGATAATAATAATAATTTTGCTTTGGGTGATGCAATTATCACAAAACAAGAAATCATGGCCGGCCTTGAAGATGGAAAAGTATGGCCGAATTTTTGAAACTTCTTGGGGGGGAGGGACTAGCTTGGTCGGCCTTGTGCTAGACAAGAAAGAAGCATGGCCAAATTTTCCTTAGCATAATTTTGTTTCCTTCCCATTGTGTATGGCCGAATGAAGGAGGGTTGAGGGACTTTGTTAATCGGTTTCTAATGGCAAGGAGGTGCCTAGACTTTTGATTTGTTTTCTTCCTTTCCCACTTGTTTATGACCGAATTAGGGACTCCATGAAGGTTGCTTGAGTTGTGGTTTTGAAGGAATGTTAAGGGATATTTGGCTAGCTCATGTCCCTTTCTTCATCTTTCATTTTGATCAAATCGAAACCCCCCTCCTCCTCTTATGCTACTTTCGGTTTTACTTTGAAGCATGCCGTTGTTGCTATGGCTAAACCTCTTCTTCTAGTAGTCTCCTTGAACTTGTAGTGGTAAGCATTTATTTCGTTAAGGCAATCAAGTCTTTTCTTCTTTTTTTGGGGATGGCCGAATATGCACAAAATCACAAGTGGTTTTTCTTTTGTTGTAGCTAGTGACAAGGTGCATTAAGAGAGAGAGAGAGAAAGAGCCTTTCGTAAGTTTCAAGTCTACAAAGAAAGCCTTTAGGGTGTTCGGCCTTGGACAATCTCTCATAGTTTCGCTCGTAGATCCACTACTCAAAGTGTAAAGATGGATGAGTTCTAGAGAACTCTTACTTTGGTGTGTAGCAATGGGGTAGGATCTTTTCTATTAAACCAAAACTTTATTTCATTCATAAAACATGTGCATGCAAAACTGAGATTTCTGATATGACATATATATTGATGAGTGATATGAAATATCGATATTCTGAAATTGTTATTGTGAATTATTCTCTAAGTCATGATTTTGTATGCTTAATCGTTGCACTGGTGTTCCTGTAATCGAACTCACACTGAGCTTCTTAAAGCTCACTCCCCCTTATTTTCTATCTTTACAAATAATCCGCTAGATTAGGACGCGGACACGACAAACGGAGGGCTCATAATTATTTTTAATATAAAATTATTATTAGGCTTATTTTTATAATTTTTGTTATTGCAGAACTGTATTATCTTTTTAAAACTATGGCATGAGACTTATGTTAGGGTTAGTTTAGCATGCATGGTTTTTATTTTTGAATTTAGGATATTGAACATGGAATTAGATTTGGTTAAGCATGAAATAATTCTAATCGAACTTAATTAAAACTAAATTGAATATCACCTTCCTACTACTAGGTCATAATTAAACTTTGACTAACAACTAAACTAGAAATTAACTGAGTTTTCAATGGTAATCATCGTTACAAGAAATATGTTAAACTAATCGTTTTTTTTTTTGTTAACTCATGAGTTTTTCTAAAACTAGGCTAAGTTTTCTTCTAAGATAAAAAAATATTTTAAAATGATTTTTTATAAACTCTGATAGCTTCCTCGGCCATTTCGGTGGCTAATTTAGTCTTTTAAATTCGAACCTAACGTCTAGATTGAGCTGGAGGTTACAATATTAGGATGATCCTAAAAATTTAATTTTTAAGCCTTCAATAAAAATGTGCTACTTCATTTTTTTAAAATTCTAATTAATATCATGTCTGTGTAACACCCCAAACCCGTATCATCGCCGAAACAGAGTTACGAAGTATTACTGGAACTTTTAGAATATTTTCAAATAATTCATGTAAATTACTATTTAATAATCGAGATTATTGATATTGTCCCTTAAATGGACCCTCGAGGCCCAATACAAGCATTAGAATCTAGTCGGGACTTAATCGGAAACTCTAAGAATTTTTCACGAAATTACACAAATTTTCCAATGTGCAGGGCTCACACACCCGTGTGGTCTAAGGGACACGCCCGTGTGACCCTGGGAGACGCTCGTGCTACAGGCCGTGTTCAACCCTGTGTAACTCTCTGACTTGTGCACACGGCCATGCCACACACCCGTGTCTCTACCCGTGTGCTCAATTCTGAGTATTCTGTTTCTCAAATTTAAGGTGCAGGGGACACACGGCCTAACCACACGCCTATGTACCAGGCCGTGTGTCTCACATGGTCTAGACACACGCCCGTGTGTCTGCCTGTGTGGACGAAATAAAGCCATCTCTAGCTTCATTTCTCACCCAAAATCACCTGCACTTAAACTTATATCCAAATACCAATCATTTCAAGCATTCAAATTAACCAATTTTCAGCCTTCAACATAGCATATCATTGCATGCATACATGTTTACTATCTTTCCTTGGTTTAATCCATGTGTTAAACATGATTTGATCAACTACTTAACATATATATATACACACATACCAAAACATAATCATCACTAGCCATTCCAATGGCTAGATTACCATAATCATTTACATTTAAAAGCCAATATGGCCAATATAACCTATACATGCCATTACAACCATAATTGATTTACCATATATACTGATATAGGCCGATGGATAGTGTGGGTGATCTCTGCCAAGTTTCCAATCCAACGAGCTTTCGATTTACTCTAAAACAAGGAAATAAAACTAAGTAAGCATAAAATTCTTAGTAAGTTCGTATAACATGGTACTTAACTTACCATTCATTCTATTTTGAGCTAACTATGTAATGCATATTCAATCATTTTTCCCTCAAGCCCTACACATATCTTCATTGCCCTTGTTAGTCATATATTCCATAACAACATCACAAGGGCTCAACAAAAATCAAGTTTCAATGCACATATGCTTTCTACAACATGTATTCATTTAACATGTATAAATCATCTCTTTATATTACAAGTATAATTTCATAATAGTTCATCTCGAGTTCAGATCATTTCATATTAGAACTTTACCTATATTACTCGGAATATCAAGATCACGATTAGTACACTCAAGGTGTACAAGTCTATAATCAAGGATGTACATACTCATCAAATAAATTCCATGTACAATATCATCATTTCATATTTCCATAAATCAATTATCACGTATCGTCATTTTCACATATTTCAGGCCGATATGTGTAATAACTCATTTCTTATTCATATCTTTTCATGTCAAGAATTTTTACCCGTTGAATTTATTCAAAATATAGATGGATACACAGGTAGTACACTCGAGGTGTACGAATCAGAATCCTTCAATTCATGTCCAATGGTACCCATAAGGTACTATTTCAGAGAGTACACTCTCGAGCCACATATATAAAAACAACAAGATTATCAGTCCAAGCTAAATTCTTTTTATGACATATGCTCTAAAGAGCTTGATCTAGATTACCCGTCCGGGCTAAATCCTTTCATAAATGAGGTCAATAGGATTACTCGTCCGAGCTAAACCCTGTCAACAGCAAATGCAGGACCTCATTCATTTCAGGAAATCACATGACCATCGTTTTTCATTTATTCAAACGAGATTTAACATTTTCCGAACATAATTACCCATGTGATTATTTCATCTATTTATCACAATTGTATGCAATAATTCCTTTAATCACATTCGCTATTCAAACCAAGTACAAGAATAACATTTTATCATTTAAATCAGGCATTATCATTTATTTGGTATTTCTCGGATATGTTTACAGGACTTAACTTTTATTAAGTAATTTTATCATGTAACAAAGTTCATATATATAACATTCAAATATTTCACACATATGCACATTCAAATGAATATACATAATTTAGTTACACGAACTTACCTCGACAAATGTTCGTTTACGTAAAATCCACTAATCCAACATTTTCCTCTTTTCCTTTTTCTAACTCCGAATTAGGTCTATCCGGATCTATACGAGTAAATTTAACATCAATTTATCACATTTCATATTCATGTGGACTCAATTTACATCCTAGGAAAAATTACCAATTTGCCCCTAACTTTTCCATAAATTCCAATTTCATCCTTAGGCTCGGAAAATGAAATTTATGAAATTTAATCCCTATTCCAAGCCTAACTGAAATTCCAACATAAAATTTACAGAACATATATTCTATAAATTTCATAATTTTTCGTCATTTTTCACCACTTTGCATTTTAGTCCCTAAATCATGTTTTCATCAAAAATCACTTTGTAAAATTGTTTATCTATCAACAACCTTTCATTTTCTACCATAAATTTCAAATTTTTAGCATATACATCCTTGACCTAATTTCCTTACTTTGATAACTTTTCAACTTAATCCCCCAAATAGATAGATTAAGCTATCTCAGTTTCAAAAATATCAAAATTATTAAAAACGGGCCAAGGAAACTTACCCAATTTGGCCATGAAAGTTTCTTCTCTCTCTCCTAGGGTTTCCATGTATTATTTTGGGGAAGAAGATGAGAAATATATGATGATATCTCTTTTATCATCTTTTAATTAACTAAATATTTTCACTTTTCAATTTAGTCTTTGCCCTTTTTCTAAATTTACATGGATGAGTCACCAAAATATTTACATACTTTTCTTTAATGGTCTAATTACCTTATAAGGACCTTAAGTTTTGAATTTCATATCTATTTGATCCTTATAGCTAGTAAAATTCAACTTTTGCATTTTATGTGATTTGGTTCTTCTCGAAATTAAGCATATAATTGGTAAAATTTTCTTATCAAAAATTTCACATGACATTTCTATCATATTACAGACCATAAAATAAAATAAAAATAAATTTTATTTCCGATTCGGACTTGTGGTCCCGAAACCACTATTTCAATTTCACCAAAATTGAGCTATTACAACTCTCCCCTTTTAAGAAATTTTTGTCCTCGAAAATTTTACCAGTAAAGAGATTCAGACATTATTTTCTCATAGTTTCCTCCAGTTCTTAAGTAGCTCATTCTATATCATATCATTGTCAAAGAACTTTTACTAATGCTACCTTTTTATTTCTCAGTTTTTCTCTTCAACTGCCAGAATTTCAATCAATCTCTCACTGTAAGTCATGTTAGGCTGAATCTAACATTTATCAAAGTAATAACAGATGATGGGTCTGATCGATTCTGTCATAACACATATACACATGAAAAGCATTATAAATTCTGTCGATCTCTGATAATAATAATAATCAACATGCAATCGTTCTGATTCTTTTCAATGATCTTATAGGACCCGATAAACCGCAGACTTAATTTTTGCCTGAACAGCCAATCTGAATAACTTTCTTTCATGGTGAATTTTCAGAAATACCTTGTTACCATCAGAAACTCTATTTCTTTTCATTTTAGATCCACATCAGATTTTAATGATCAAATATTGCTTTTAAACTGTCTTAGATCACTTTCACCTTTCTTCGGTTTCAAAGAATTACTACTACATGTATCTTTTCTCACTGAACTCCGTCCAAAACACCAGAGTTTTACATTTGTGACCATATAAACCCTCGTACAGTATAATTTTGTACTTTATTGTTAACTATTATAATAAGCAAATTCAACCCAAAGCAAATACTTTTCTCAGTTACCTTCAAATTCAAGTACACAACTCAAAGCATATCTTCCAAAATCTGAATCATATGTTCAGATTGATCATCCGTTTGAAAATGAAATACGGTACTAAAATGTAACCATATACCTAAAGTTTTTTTTGTAACTTGTTTTAAAATTGGAATATGAACTATAGATCTCTATCAGAAATAACAGAAGGTAGCATATCATGTAATCTGTCAATCTCAAAAACAAGTAATTCAAGCAATCTATCATGTGAGAAATCCATTCATTCTAGGATAAAATGTGCAAGCTTCATTGAACAATCGACAATTACTCAAATCGTATCTTTCTTTTCCATAGACAAGGATAATTCTGAGTAACTTTGTCCCATTTCCATTTCAGTATCTTCGCTGGCTATAACCATCCTAAAAGTTTCATCATTATCTTGCTGGTACATCCAACATTTAAATACAATTTCAGAAATGCCAAATTTCATTTTTGAGCTACTAATACATCTTTTTCAAATTATTATGCATTTTATCATTCTCCGGATAAACAGCCATAGTACAACTGTGATCATTCATGTATAATTTTCCGTACAAGCTCCAAATTCTTCAGTACACAGACTCTGTCTTTGAATAACAGACATTTATCGAATCTGTAACACACCAAACCTGGCCTAGATGTTATGGCCGAATCTGGAGATGTCACATGGAAGGGATTTTGAAAATGGAGCTAACTCGATAAAAACCTTAAGCTTATAAACCTATAATTGCTTCCATATAATTCAAAACATATATTCATTTACTCAAATTTCCTTTAAACGTATCATTTTAGCGGAAGCTTAGGAAAAAACCATTGTGTTTAAGGAAAATAGTTCGCATTTTTAGAAAAATCATGTTTTAGGTAAAACCATCATTGTAATAAGCAAGATAATTCCAAAAAAACCATAACCAAATCAAACAGTGTAAAGAGTCCAGAGAGTCCCAGAAAATACAACCTTTCAAATCTCAACGCCAAAACTTAAATAAGACCATAAAACAAAACAAAACAGTAATAGCGAGTGGTCACCGTCGAGTCCTCTGCTGCACTGAACCTCCTAACTCTGTGGGTTAACTATACAGAACAAATAGAAAAGGGATGAGTTCATGTAAACTCAGTGTGTAACCCAAAAAATTAAACATACACACATGAAAAAATTTAGAACCATACAGATACAAATTCGGGCCTAAGCCCACCTCAGATTCATACATATATGTGCAAATCAGAATCAGAAATCAGAAATTAGAATCCTGCCCGCATCCTCTACACACCATCTCCGACCATCCCTACACACCATGTGGGGTTTAAAACATCCACCCAACCCTACACACCATATTGTACCAATACGGCACATAAATATTATAATGCAGGCATGCTGCCAGATAATAGGCGTAAATTGCCTTTCAGAACACTTCCTCCAATTTACATTATCCCATCCCCAATATCAAATACAGAATTATACAAATACAAATAAACAGTCTAACATGCTCACATGCTTCATATAAGAATACATGGATAATAGATATGCAGATAATGGTGCAAGCAGACATGCGTCAGTATCCAAACCAGATCAGTATATCAAACAATTAGATCATCCAGTTTAGGGTTTATTCTGCCATTACCGTCCCTACAATAGGACCACATTCGTTTGGGATGACCCGTGCAACCCTAAGAAAAAATTCAGATTAATGGACCCACACGCCCATGTGGATCACATGGCTTGGCCTAAAATCCACATGCCCAATTTGGCCTAGCTCGTGTGGCTCACACGACCACACCCCGACCATCACACGGTCGTGTCTTGTACACGATCTGGTCTTCGTCGATCACACAGCCGTGTCGTCACACACTGCCTACCACAAGGCCTACCACACAGTCGTGTGGCATAGACAGATTACAATTTCGGCTTTCGTCAAATCTCATTTTTCTACACTTTAGGTACACACCTGATATCGATCCAATGCTAAAGTAATCCCGAGCCTTCTGAAACCTAAAATCATAATACCCAATACCAATTTAGAGTGTTTATTAATGAATTGACAACAATTCAATAGAACCTCGACTTACTGCCATTAAAAAGCTTCTGTCCAAACAATTGAAGTGAAACTTACTATTCGTAGCCTTCCCCTACACCAACAATTGCAGAAGCAAGAATCAGAAACTACGCTACACTAGCATTCCAACATAACCTCTACAAATGCTTTCCAACCGAAAATTAACACTCACTAACCGATACCACACTTACCAACACGAGAATGTCCACCAACTAAGGCACGAGGGAGAACACAAAAGGAGAAGAAAATATATTTCGTTGACAAAGGTAAGGGAAGAAAACGACAGAGGAGGGGAGAAAATTTGAAGAAGAATGTCTGAATTTGGGAAAGAAAGCTGAAATTTTCGAAAAAGAAAGAATAAATAAAAATACAAAATAAAAATGAAATCTGATAACTTCCCAAATCCCTTAATTATCTCTCCACTAACCCACTAACACTCAACTCCTCAGAATTTAAATTCTACCAAAACACTGACACAAAACCAAGCAAAATATCATCTACATACACGCAGGGATTCGAACTCAAGACCTCCACCACACCAACTCCCTTACCACTTGAACCAGTAGGCTCATTCTTATATGGTTTACCAGTAACTAAATATAAGCCCCCTGAGCAAGGATAAGGCTTAAGACAGAAAAATACCAAAAATTACCCAAGGTAAGCCTTGAACCCAAGACCTCTCACATACACCCAGAACACTTAACCACTGAAGCAGTCAGATATTTGTGTTAAACATTTACAGAAACATAAAAATATTTTAAGGCGTTGCAACTCTACCCCCTAAAAGAAATTTCAACCTCGAAATTTACCTAATCAGAACAGATGAGGATATTGTTGACGCATCAAGTCCTCAGGTTCCTACGTGGCCTTCTCAGTGCTATGATTCTGCCACAGCACCTTCACTAATGGAATGGACTTTTTTTCGCAGAACCTTAACATCGCAATCTAGAATCTGAACCGACTCCTCCTCAAAGCTTAAATCCGGCCTAACCTCGACCTCCTCAATAGAAACAACATGAGACAGATTCGATTGGTATCACCTCAATATCGAGACGTGAAAGATGTCATGGATACGGTCTAACTCCAAAGGTAACTCCAATTGATAAGAAATCGGTCCCACTCGCTTCAAAAATCTATACGGCCCAATAAACATAGGGCTCAACTTACCCTTACGACTAAACCTCAGAACCTTAACCTTAAGAAAGACGAAGTCCCCCATCGAGTACTCAATATCCCGCCTCTTTAGATCCACATAAGACTTTTGTCTATTAGAAGCTGCCTTCAGATGATCCCAAATCAGTCGAACATTATCCTCAGTCTCAAAAACCAACTCAGGACCCAAAACTCGACGTTCGCCCAACTCAGTCCAACACAAAGGAATGTGACACTTACGACCATACAGATCCTCATAAGGTGCCATCTGAATACTAGTTTGGAAACTGTTATTATAGGCGAACTCAATTAGAGGTAGATAATCCTCCCAACTACCTCAAAAATTATTCACGCAACTCTGAAGCTCCTCCAATATCTGAATCAACCTCTCAGATTGACCATCGGTCTGAGGATGGAACGCAAAACTGAAGTCCAACCTTAAACCCAGAGCCTCGTGCAATTTCTTCCAGAATCGAGAAGTGAAGCGAGGATCTCTATCAGAAATAATCAAAACAAGAACCCCATGCAGTCTTAATATCTCAGAAATGTATAAGTTCGCTAGCTTCTGCAGAGAATAATCAGTTTGAACCGGAATGAAGTGAGCAGACTTGGCCAATCGATCCACGATGACCCAAACAGAATCCTTCTTAGTGGCTGTTAAAGGCAACCCACTAACAAAGTCCATCGTCACTCGCTCCCATTTCTAAAGGGGAATCTTAACCGGCTGTAGCAAACTTGAAGGTAACAGATGCTTAGCCTTAACCTGCTGATATGTTAGAAAACAAGTAATGAAATCCATAACCTCACACTTCAACCCCGACCACCAATACAACTCACACAGATCACAATACATCTTACTACCACCGGGATGCATAGTATAAGGGCTACTATGCGCCTCCTTTAGAATCGACTGTCTTAAATTAGAGCCATTCGACACATAAATTCGACCTTAAAAACATAAAACCCCATCATTATTCAATCCAAAATCTGAAGTGCTACCACTCTTAAGCTGATGGAACTGCACACCCAGAATCTCATCCACTAATTGTTTATCTCGAATCTGATTAATCCAAGTCGGCTTAACTCGTAACTCGGCTAACAACCAGCATCAAACAGACTAAGGCAAACAAACATCGCCCTCAGATCAATCATCGCTCTACGGCTTAGAGCGTCAGCTACCACATTGACCTTACTACGGTGATACTCTATAGTGCAGCCATATTCTTTAAATAGTTCAATCCAATAGCATTGCCTAAGGTTCAACTCCTTTTGTGTAAGGAAATACTTGAGGCTCTTGTGATTGGTATAGATGATACACCTCTCACCATACAAATAATACCTCTAGATTTTCAATGCAAAGACTACAGCAGCCAACTCAGGTCATGCGTCGGATAGTTCCCTTCGTGTGTCTTAAGCTGACAGGATGCATAAGCCACAACCTTAGCATCCTACATCAGAACACACCCCAAACCAACATGCGAAGCATCACTGTAGACCACAAACTCCTTACTAGATTCAGGCTGTATCAGAGTAGGAGACAGAGTCAAAATAGACTTGAGCTTCTCAAAGCTCAATTGCTGTGCATCCGTCTAGACAAACGATGCACCCTTTCATAGAAGTTTAGTAAGAGGAGCTGCAATCAGAGAAAATCCATCAACAAAGCGTCGATACTATCCCGCCAAACCTAGAAAGCTACGGATCTCAGATACGTTCTTAGGCTATTTCCAATCCAGCATCGCCTCAATCTTTCGAGGATCAACACGAATCCCCTTAGTAGAAACCACATGCCCTAAAAAGGTTACCTCTCGTAACTAGAACTCGCACTTACTCAACTGAACGTAGAGCTGCTTTTCTCGAAGAATCTAGAGTACCACTCTAAGATGCTCGTCGTGCTCATCCTCAGTCTTGGAATAAATTAGAATGTTGTCGATGAAGACCACGACGAACTGATCTAGATAAGGCTAAAATACTTGGTTCATCAAATCCATGATTGCGGCCAGAGCATTCGTCAATCCAAAAGGCATAACTAGGAACTCGTAGTGTCCGTAACGAGACTTAAATGCAGTCTTATGTACATCAGCCTCCTTAACCCTTAACTGATGATACCAAGAATGAAGATCAATATTCAAAAACATAGAAGCCCCTCTAAACTGATCAAACAAGTCGTCAATCCTCGGAAGCGGATACTTATTCTTCACAGTCAACTTATTTAACTGCCAATAATCGATACACATCATCATGGTTCCATCCTTCTTCTTAACAAACAGCACTGGTGCTTCCCATGGAGATACACTAGGATGGATGAAACCACAGTCCAGAAGCTCTTGCAGTTGAGGCTTAAGCTTAGTAAGCTCTTTTGGTGCCATATGGTAGGGAGTAATAGACACTGGAGCCGTACCCGCAAGAAGCTCAATCCCAAAATCCACTTCTCGGTTAGGAGGTAATCTCGATAACTCCTCAGGAAAGACGTCCAAAAATTTTTTACTGTTTTGATATTCCCAATAAAAGAGTTCCCAAAATCAGAAACACTTACGTAAGCCAAGTACGCATCACATCCTTTTCGAACTAGTTTCTTAGCTACTAGCGCAGAGATCACATGTGACAGATAGTCTCGACGCTCACCAATCATAGCCACCTCCACATTATCCTTGGTCCTCAGAACGACCCTCTTAGATGCGCAGTCCAAACTGACTCGATGCTCCACCAACCAGTCCATACCGAGAATTAGATTGAACTCCCCAAACGAAAGCTCTATCAGATTCACCATAAAAACAATCCCTTGTACCTCTAGTGGAACAACCCTATAGAGTTTACTAACCTAAACAGACTGCCCCAACGAACTCAGTAGTAGTGCTCTCCAAAGAAATCCCCAACATTTCAGATACAGTACTACCTATGTATGAATGAGCTGACCCTATGTCTATCAAAGCCACTAAAGGTACATCAAAAATAAATAATGTACCGGTAATGACGTCAGAGGCATCTCTGTCCTCTCGGTGATGTGCAGCATAAACCAAAGTAGGTTGCCTCATCTCAGTCTAACTAGCACCTCTGCCTGGTGCTCTCTGTCCACTACCCAAACTGTTACCACCCCTAGCCTGGCCACGACCTCTAGGTGGCTACTGAACTACTCTCTGAGGTTGCACAGTATTCGGAGCTGAAGCCTGCATCTGATCTACCCACTGTGGACACCCTCTAATATAGTGCTCAAGATACCCACACCTCAAACAAGCCTCAATCCTCCTCCAGAACTAGCCCGGATGGCGTTTACCACAATTTCCACAAAGCTGCAACCCAGCTGAAGCAACCGGAGCCCCCACTCTAACTAGCCCATCAGATCTGGCCTTTTTCTTAGGCCTCTAGATAGAACTCGAGGGCTCTGAATCCCTCTTGTTCTTACCTCTCTTCCTATCTCTATTTTGGCGCTCCACGCACTTAAAATCTTTGGCGATCTTTGCCTTCTCAACAAGAACAGAAAACTCGCGCTCTCTCTACGGAGCTATAAAAACTCTCAGATTATCTCTCATCCCATCCTCAAAACGAACACACCTCTTATACTCTAATGCCACCATTCCTCGAGCATAGCAACTCAACCTCAAAAATCCAGCCTCATACTCGGCCATAGATCGATCACCCTGCGTGAAATTCAGAAACTTAAGCCAGTAGGCATCTACGTAGCTGGCTCCCACATACTTGCTTTGAAATGTAATCTTAAAGAATTCCTAAGTCAGACGATCAGGCTGAGTGCCCTCCTTAACCGTTAACACCACTGGTATGCCTCATCGCAAAGCAAGGAGACATCTTTCAATTTCTGCTCAGGGGTATAGTCTAGATCATCCATAATTCTCTCGGTGGCCTCCAACCAGTACTCGACCACATTAGGGGCTACTCATGTGACACCCCTAAACAACTCAGCTCCATTAGACCGGAGTCGTTCAGTTACCGACCCTCGGCCCTCAGATTCAGAATAGGGTCCAACGACCCTCTTCAATATCCTCAGCATGGCTTGGGAAAGTGCGTCATCCCCAGCCGAGCGACTTTGAGACTTAGTCTCAGTAGCAGGTGACACAGGTGTTGCACTAGTGTCCAGATTTGGCATGCTATCCAGAGATGAGGTCTCAGCTCAAGCCCCTACGGCCTCTACCTCGGCCTCGAGTACCACGTCCACGAATACCTCGTGCGCTCATTGTTTGATTCAAATTTATCTACATTAAGAGTTTTATGCATCAGTTCAATATTTATTAAAAGATTTTTTATATAATAAATATCAGAGGTTCAGTATTGTTTTCAAACGTTTCAGTCTCTATCTGTTTCACTACAGTTTTAGAGAGTACTAACTATAGTGTTTTCAAAGTATGCTATCTACAATATTTCAAAATAAGCTATCTAAGTTTTAGAATATTTACAGGATCGGCGCCGGAGACTCGATGTACCACATTCTCAATCAAAATATTTTTAAACCATTTTAAAATCAATTCTTTAAAACATATTTTGGAACCTAAAATTCACAGTCGAGTTTTACAACCTGGCTCTGATACCACTAAATATAACACCCTAAACTCGGCCTATACATTATGGCTGAATTTGGAGATGTCACATGGAAGGGATTTTGAAAATGAAGCTAACTTGATAAAAACCTTAAGCTTATAAAAATTATCGTGTTTCAGGAAAACAGTTCGCATTTTTAGAAAAAACATGTTTTAGGTAAAACCATCATTGCAATAAGCAAGATAATCCCAAAAAAAAAAAACATAACCAAATCAAACAGTGTAAAGAGTCCAGAAAGTCCCAAAAAATATAACCTCTCAAATCTCAACGCCAAAACTTAAATAAGACTATAAAACAAAACAAAACAAAACAGTAATAGCGAGTGGCCACCGTCGACTCCTCTGCTGCACTGATCCACCTAACTCTATGCGTTACCTGTAACAGAAAAGGGGTGAGTTTATGTATATTCAGTGTGTAACCTAACAGAATTAAAGATGCATACATGCGAAAATTCAGAACCATACAGATACAAATTCGAGCCTAAGCCCATCTCAGATTCAGGCATATATATGCAAACCAGAATCAGAAATCAGAATCCGACCCCCATCATCTACACACCATCTCCGACCATCCGTACACACCATATTGTATCAATGCGGCACATAACAGTTATAATGCAGGCATGCTACTAGATAATAGGTGTAAATTGCCTTTCAGAACACTTCCTCCAATATACATCATCACATCCCTAATATCAGATACAGAATTATACAAATATAGATAAACAGTCTAACATGATCACATGCTTCATATAAGCGTACATAGATAACAGATATGCAGATAATAGTGCAAGTAGACATGTGTCAGTATCCAAACCAGATTAGTATATCAAACAATCAAATAATCCAGTTTATAGTTTATTCAGCCCTTACCATCCCTACAGTAGGCCCACAATCGTTTGGGACGACACGTGAAATCCTAGGGAGAAATTCAAATAAATGGGCCCACACGCCCAGATTGGCCTTGTCTATGTGGATCACGCAGCTTGGCCCAGAATCCACACGCCCGTGTGGCGTGCCCATGTAGGCCCACACACCCAATTTGGCCTAGCTCATGTGGGCCCACACGCTCAATTTGCCCTAGCTCATGTGGCTCACACAGCCATATCCCGACCATCACACGGTCGTGTCTCCCGCACAGCCTTGTCTACATCGATTACACGGCCTTGTCTTTGAACACGACCTACAACACGGCTATATGGCATTAACAGATTACAATTTCGACTTTCATCGAATCCTATTTTTCTACGTTTCGAGTACACACCTGATATCAATCGATGCTAAAGTAATCCCGAGCCTTCTGAAACCTAGAATTAGAATACCCAATACCAATTTAGAGGGTTTATTAACGAATTGACAACAATTCAACAGAACCTCGACTTAACCCCGTTGAAAAGCTTCTGTCTAAACAATTGAAGCGAAATTTACTATTTGCAGCCTTCCCCTACACCAACAATTGTAGAAGCAAGAATCAGAAACAACAATACATTAACATTCCAACAAAACCTTAACCGAAAATTAACACTCACCAACCGACACCACACTTACCAACACGAGAACGTCCATCAACTAAGGCACAAGGGTGAATGCGAAAGGAGAAGAAAAAATATTTTGTTGACAAAGGTAAAGGAAGAAAATGGCAGAAGAGGAGAGACAATTTGAAGAAGAATGTCTAAATTTAGGAAATAAAGCAGAAATTTTCGAAAAAGAAAGAATAAAATAAAAGTACAAAATAAAAATAAAATCAGAACACATCCCAAATCCCTTAATTATCTTTCCACTAACCTAATAACACCCAACTCCTCAGAATTTAAATTCTACCAAACCACTGACACAAAATCAAGCAAAATATCACCTACGCATACACATGGATTTAAACGCAAGACCTCCAGCACACCAACTCCCTTACCACTTGAACTAGCAGGCTCATTCTGATATGGTTTACCAATAATTAAATATAAGTCCGTGACCAAGGATAAGGCTTAGGTTAGAAAAATACAAAAATTTACCCAAGGTAAGGCTTGAACGAAGACCTCACACACACACCCAGAACACTTAACCACTGAAGCAATTAGATATTTGTGTCAAACGTTTACAGAAGCATAAATAAATATTTATGGGCGTTACAGAATCTATTCTGAAATTCTAAATCAGAAATTATTTCACACTGTATTCATTTCACTTACAACTCATTATCACTTTTCTTAGTTTCACTGTTCTGTTGTAGAACATCGGTTAAGCCCTATACTCAGCTAAAATTGAGCTATTATCAAACAATCATAATTGGTATCCATGCCTTGTAAAGTTTACAGAGATTTTCTACTCAGAATATATTTAATCACATTCGCTCTTCCCGAGAGATATTCAATTATCAAATCATAATCTTTCAACAATTTAAGCCATATACGCAATCTCAAAGTCAAATCTTTTAGCAACATCAGAAACTTAATATTTTTATGATCGGTGAATATATGACATTTTTCACCAAACAAGTAGTGTTATCAAATTTCAATACAAAATCAATAGCTGTCAAATCTAGACCATATATCGGGTAATTCTTTCCATGTGCTTTTTAACTGTCTGAAAGCACAGGCTATTGTTTTTCCCTACTGTATCAAAACACAGTCTAATCCCATTCAATAGTACATCACGGTAATAACAAATTCCTTACCCGATTCAGGCTGAACCAGAATTAATACTTTGATCAACGGAGCTTCCAACTGGTCATAACTTTACTGATATTTATCGGTCCATTCAAATCTTACCTCTTTTCTGTAAATACCATGTCATCAATGTAGCTATTTCAATTATTAACATTGAAGATTTGAGCTTTTCCAAAGCTGCAACCATCAAATAGATTTAAAACCATAGTGTTATAATATGACCGACATTTCAACCGTATAGACAAAGCAACACTTCAATATCAATAGTGTACCTCTAATTATAAGAGGGAAAACCAACAGTGGCCCCAATAATAACCAATGCAGTAGTACAATTTCTATAATCTGTGATTTTTATCACTAGACTTCATGATCGAGTTAATATTTATAATGGTAATAAATGTAACTACCCTCAGCCAATGAATATCTTTCACTGATAAACCATGTTTGTATAATAAAGAAATTGATGATATCTCAGAAAAATCCAGTAAAGTAATATCGCATATATGCAGTAGAAACAACTATAATAAAGAAATAAAATTTGTATATTCGTGATTCAGGGTTTCAATATGTAGAAGTAGAAAATGATATCATATAAACCTTATCATCAAATCTTATATCAATCATGATAAATTAGAAAACCCAAGTATGATAGAGCAATACTGCTCATGAATCAACCAGACTTACAATTATTCCATCTAATATAATTTACTAGTCTTTCAATACGATAAATATTGCATCTGTACATGCAAATTTCATATGCCTCTGAAAATAACAGAACATATAGAATACCCAGAAGAGATTGATGTAATATACTTAATTATAACAATTGTATTCAAATATCTTTGCAATTTCATCACTATTCGACTGACTCATAAAGTCATCGATAATCTTACATTATTCAGTTCACTGAAAGATTCAATTTGGAAGAATTTTTGGCTAATCCATTATGTAGATATCATACCTAAATAAGTCAATTACTCATGAATAACTTCTTCCTTAATAGTGACATCACATATTCAAAATGATCTTCAAAAAAATCTTATATCTAATTTAATACCATATTTACTTTCTAACTCATTCTCAAGTATGAATACATTATTAATCATTCAGCCATTGAGCTCTTCAGTTCCATACTTGTAAACTTAATTAATATAATTCTTGTGAATTTCATTGTATAAAATTGTACTGGTAAGGGGTGGAGATCGTAGAGCCTCAAAACTTAACTTTCATAAATACACACATATCACTTAACGTGTATCATTAACATGCCCATTCTAAAATATTTATTTCATACCTTTATAAGTCTTATTTCATCATAAGCAACATTTTTACTCAGGCACGTAAGTATCACTTTCAGTAGTATCGAAATTAGCTCGGTTGGAAAACATCTCTGTCTATTTACAAAATAATTTTCATCAAATTCAGGAGATATCACACTATTACAGATTATATACTGGCATGTATTTCAAGACTTCACATATGTTACATTCAGTCAGAGAACCGACTAAACCGTAGCTCTGATACCACTAAATGTAACACCTTAAACTCGTATCCATTGCTGGAACAAAGTTACGGAGTATTACCGAAACTTTTAGACCATTTTCAAATAATTCATGTAAATTACTATTCATTAACCGAAATTATTGGCCCAATACAAGCATTAGAATCGAGTCGGGACTTAATCGAAAACTCTAAGAATTTTTCGCGAAATTATAAAAATTTTCCAATGTGTAGGGCTCACACGCCCGTATGAGCCTGGGACACGTTCATGCTACAGGCCATTTTGACCCCGTGTAACTCTCTGACTTGTGCACACGGCCATGCCACACGCCCGTGTGCTAGGCGTGTGGTTAATTAAATTCTTACAAAATTAAAGCAAGTCTCACATGGCCAAGACACATGCCCATGTTTAAGGCCGTGTCACCCACGCGGCTACGACACACGTCCATGTCTTTGCCCATGTGCTCAATTCTGAGCATTCTGTTTCTCAAATTTAAGGTGCAAGGACACACGGCCTAACCACACGCCTATGTACCAGGCCGTGTGTCTCACACTGTCTAGACACATGTCCGTGTGTCTGCCCACGTGGACGAAATAAAGCCATCTCTAGCTTCTTTCTCACCCAAAATCACACCAATAACCTGCACTTAAACTCACATCTAATTACGAGCCATTTCAAGCATTCAAATTAAGTAATTTCCATCCTTCAACATGGAATATCATTGTATGCACACTATCTTACCTTGGTTCAATCCATGTGTTAAACATGATTTAATTAACTACTTAACATATATATGTATATATATACACATACCAAAACATAATCATCGCTAGCCATTCCAATGGCTAGACTACCATAATCATTTATATTTACATGCCAATATGGCCAATATAACTTATACATGCCATTACAACCATAATTGATTTACCATATATACCAATATAGGCCGATGGATAGTGTGAGTGATCTCCGCCAAGTGTCCAATCCAACGAGCTTCTGATTTACTCTAAAACAAGGAAATAAAACTAAATAAACATAAAATGCTTAGTAAGTTCGTATAACATGGTACTTAACTTACCATTCATTCTATTTTGAGGAAATTATGTAAGGCATATTCAATCAATTTGCCCTCAAGCCCTACACATATCCTCATTTCCATTGTTAGTCATATATTCCATAACAACATCACAAACATATATGGGCTCAAAAATAGTCAAGTTTCCATGCACATATGCTGTCTACAACATGTATTCATTTAACATGTATAAATCATCTATTTATATTACAAGTATAATTTCATAATAGTTCATCTCGAGTTCAGATTATTTCATATCAGAACTTTACCCATATTACTCGAAATATCAAGGTCACGATTAGTACACTCAAGGTGTACAAGTCTATAATCAAGGATGTACATACTCATCAAATAAATTCCATATACAATATCATCATTTCATATTTCCATAAGTCAATTATCACGTATAGTCATTTTCACATATTTCAAGCCGATATGTGTAATAACTCATTTCTTATTCATATCTTCTCATGCCAAGATCTTTTGCCCGTTGAATTTATTCAAAATATTGATGGATACACAGGTAGTACATTTGAGGTGTACGAATCAGTATCCGTCAATTCATGTCCAATGATACCCATAAGGTACTATTTCAGATAGTACAGTCTCGAGCCACATATATAAAAACAACAGGATTACCAATCCAGGCTAAATCCTTTTTATGACATATGCTCTAAAGAGTTTGATATGGATTACCTTACCGGGCTAAATTCAATTTATAACATATGTCCGAGAGGACTTATATCAGGATTACCCGTCTGGGCTAAGTCTTTTCATAAATGAGGTCAATAGGATTACTCGTCCGAGCTAAACCCCGTCAGCAAAAAATGCAGGACCTCATTCATTTTGGGAAATCACATAACCATCGATTTTCATTTACTCAAACAGGATTTAACATTTTCCGAACATAGTTACCCATGTGATTATTTCATCTATTTATCACAATTGTATCCAATAATTTCTTTAATTACATTCACTATTCAAACCAAGCACAAGAATAACATTTTATCATTTAAATCAGGCATTATCATTTATCTGGTATTTTTCGGATATGTTTACAGGACTTAACTTTCGTTAAGTATTCTTGATCTTGTAACAAAGTTCATATATATAACATTCAAATAATTCACACCTATACACATACAATACAAGCATATGAATATACATAATTTAGTTACACGAACTCACCTCGACAAATGTTCGTGTACGTAAAACCTACTAATCCAACATTTTCCTCTTTTCCTCGTTCTAACTTCGAATTTGGTCTATCTAGATCTATATGAGTAAATTTAAGATCAATTTATCACATTTCATATTCATGTGGACTCAATTTACATCCTAGGCAAAATTACCATTTTGCCCCTCACTTTTACATAAATTCTAATTTCGTCCCTAGGCTCGAAAAATGAAATTTATGCAATTTACACCCTATTCCAAGCCAAACCAAAATTCCAACATGAATTTAAAAGCACATATTTTCTATAAATTTTATAATTTTTCATCAATTTTCACCATTTTTCATTTTAGTCCCTAAATCATGATTTCATCAAAAATCACTTTGTAAAAGTTGTTTATCTATTAACAACATTTCATTTTCTACCATAAATTTAAATTTTCAGCATATACATCCATGAACTAATTTCCATACTTTGATAACTTTTCATATTAATCCCCTAAATAGATAGATTAAGCTATCCCGATTTCAAAAATATCAAAATTATTAAATATGGGGCAAGGAAACTTACCCTATTTGGCCATGAAAGTTTATTCTCTCTCTCCTAGGGTTTCCATGTATTATTTTGGGGAAGAATATGAGAAAAATAAGATGATATCTCTTTTATCATCTTTTAATTAATTAAATATGTTCACTTTTCAATTTGGTCCTTACCCTTTTTCTAAATTTACATGGATGAGTCACCAAAATATCTATATGCTTTTCTTTAATGGTCTAATTACCTTATAAGGACCTAAAGTTTTGAATTCCATAGCTATTTGATCCTTATAGCTAGTAGAATTCAACTTTTGCATTTTATGCGATTTGGTCCTCCTCGTAATTAAGCACATAATCGATAAAATTTTCTTATCAAAATTTTCACATGACATTTCTATCATATTACAGACCATAAAATCAAGTAAAAATAAATTTTATTTTCAGCTCAAATTTGTGTTCCCGAAACCACTGTTCCAATTTCATCGAATTTAGGCTGTTACAGTCTGTTTTTAAGTACTAAATAAAATCTTTTTAACAATATCTTAACCTTAATTAGTTTTGATAAATTAAATATAAATAACAAATAATAATAGCAACACAAGGTTTATGCCTTTTTTATGTTCAATTAGATTTATGGTTTATGATATGATTGATGGGTTTAGAATTTTGAATTTTAAGAATTATGCTTTTAGGGAAAAGGTTAGATTAACGTAGAAGTTAAGATTTAAGGATGGGTAAGATTTAGGATTTAATATTTAAAATTTAAGGGTTAATGTTAACAGTTTAGGGGTCTAGAATTTTAGGGTTTTAGGGATTTTGCATGTAACACACCAAACCCAGCCTAGACGTTATGGCCGAATCCGGAGGTGTCACATGGAATGGATTGGAAACCCGTTATCGTTAAGATAAAACCTTCCAAGTTCATTAGCCTTTATCACTCTTATTAATTTTCAAAGCTCTCTTTCCTTCGGTCATTTAGAGATAAAACGTGTTTTTAGCTGAAGCTTATAAAAAAACGTTAAGTTTAGGCAAAATCGTTCGATATTTTTAGATAAAACCGTCATAGCGAAAAGTAAGTTAAAATCCAAAACCAAAGCCAAAAAGTTTAAAACAGTCCAGAGAGTCTTAGAAAATACAAACTCCCAAATCATAACGCAAAACTTAAATAAAAGCTAAAACAAATAAAACAATTTCGACGAATGGTCACCGTTGCGTCCTCCGCAGCACCGATTTGCCTAAGACTGTGGGTTACCTGTACAGACAACCAAAAAAGAGTGAGTTTACGTAAACTCAGTGTGTAACCCCACAGAATTAAGCATGCACACAACAGAATATCAGAACCAAATAGATGCAAATTCGGGCTTAAACCCATTACAGATACAAATACAGATATACAGATCAGAATCAGATATCAAATGTCCTACCCCCATCCTCTACACACCATCTCCGACCATCCCTACACACCATATGGGGTTTAAAACAACCACCCAGCCTACACACTACGCTGTACTGATGCAGCACATAATAGATATAATGCAGTTGTGCTACCAGATATTAGGCATAATCTGCCTTTCAGAACACTTCCTCCAATATATATATCATCCCAACCCCAATATCAGATACAGAATATTCAATTTAAGACATTTAGATTAACCATGCTGACATGATTATATACAAATATAACATGCATATACTATCATACTCAGTACACAATATCAATCAAACTGATCATACAGTTTAGGGTTTCGTTAGCCCTTACCGACCCTACAGTAGGCCCACAGTCATTTGAGACGACCCGTGAAACCTTAAGGAAAATTTTAGATATTTAAGCCCACAAGCCCGTGTGGCTTGCCCGTATAGGCCCACACACCTACGTGGCCCACATGCCTAGATTGGCCTAGCTAGTGTGGATCACACAGCCTGGCCCAGTTATCACACGCCCGTGTGGCCCACACGCCCAATTCGGTCTAGCCTGTGTGGCCCACATGGCCGCACTCCAGCCATCACATGGCTGTGTCTTGCGTACGACTTGGCCTTCATCGATTACACGGCCGTGTCATCGCACACTGCCTACCACACGACCTACCACACGGCCTTGTGGCATCGACAGAGGGGTTTTTTAGCTTTCACCAAATTATATTTTTCTGCGTTTCGGGTACACACTTTATCGGTTTGATGCGGAATCACTCCTAAGCCTTCCAAAACCTAAAATCAATTTACCAACATCGATTTAGCAACTACAAATACCAATTTGCAAACCACAATACGACCAAATTCTTGACTTATCAACGTCAAAAGAACATCATTAACACCAATCGACAAACGAAATGAAAAGTCACAATTCATCGACATCTCCTACACCACAAAGACAGCATCATTTTAACCTTCTAAAAATGAAAACGATAGGAAGAATCACAAATGCCAACCCACCTACCGATTATGCCAAAATAAAACGTTTAGAATTCACAAAAATGAAAATTAAAGACCTAGTCGAAGAATAGAAGTAACGAGAAAAGAAAAACTCACTGCCAGAGAGTAAGGGAGATGAAACAAATTTGGGAACTTTTCCTTGTTTGGAAAGTGAAAAACGTCAAAAAGAAACTAGAGATTTTTGGGGAAAATATTAAAAGAAAAAGATAATATCAGATATGAGAGCATATCCTAGATTTTTTCAACCACAACTACCCACTACTCAGAAATTAAATCCCACTGAAACTCTTAACCTAAACCCGAGCAAAAATAAGCATTCACGCTTGAGCCAGGATTCAAACACAGGACCTCCATGCAACACACAAACTCCCTTACCACTTGAACCAACAGGCTCGTTCTGATATGGTTTTACAAATAATTTAATATAAGCCCACTAAGTAAGTATAAGGCTTGAATTAAAAAAATATCAAAATTTGACAAAGGTAGGGCTTGAACTTGGGACCTCTCACACACACCCAGAACACTTAACCATTGAAGCAGATACACAGATGTGTCACATTTTCACAAAAACAGAAATAAGAATTTTGGGGCATTACAACTCTACCCCCTAAAAGAAATTCTGACCTCAAAATTTTCCTAATCAGAATAGATAAGGATACTGCTGACGCATCAAGCCCTCAGGTTTCCCAAGTAGCCTCCTCAGTGCTATTATTCCGCCACATCACCTTCACTAATGGAATGGACTTCCTCCTCAGAACCTTAACGACTTGCTCTAGAATCTGTACTGGTTCCTCCTCAAAAGTCAAATCTGACCTAACCTAGATATCCTTAACGGAGCCTATGCAAGATAGATTAGATCAGTACCGTCTCAATATTGAGATGTAAAACACATCATGAATACGATCCATTTTAGGGGGTAACTTTAACTGATAAATAATTGGTCTCACACGCTTTAGAATCTGATACGGCCCAATGAAACAAGGGTTCAACTTGCCCTTACAACTGAATCTCAGAACTTTCTTCCATGGAGAAACCTTGAGAAAAATGAAGTCCCCCACAGAATACTCAATCTCTCGCCTCTTCAGATCTGCATAAGACTTCTGTCTATCAGAAACCACCCTCAGTCGATCCTGAATCAGTCAAACCTTATCCTCAGTCTCAAAAACCAACTCAGGACCCAAAACTCGATGTTCGCCCAACTTAGTCCAACACAACAGAGTACGACACTTACGACCATATAGAGCCTCGTAAGGTGCCATCTAGATACTAGATAGGAAACTGTTATTATAAACGAACTCGGGTAACGGTAGATAATCCTCCCAACTACGTCAAAAATCAATCATTCAACTCTGAAGCATATCCTCCAGTATCTGAATCACCCTCTCAAATTAACCATCGGTCTGAGGATGGAACGCAGTACTAAAGTCCAACCTTGAACCCAGAGCCTCATGCAATTTCTTCAAGAACAGAGAAGTGAAGCGACGATCTCTATCATAAATGATCGAGACAGGAACCCTTTGCAGTTTTACTATCTCAGAAATGTACAACTTCGCTAGCTTCTGTAGAGAGTAGTCAGTCCGAACCGGAATGAAGTGTGTAGACTTGGTCAATCAATCCACGACGACCCAAACAGAATCCTTCTTAGTAAGTATTAAAGGTAACCCACTAACGAAGTCCATCGTTATTTGCTCCTATTTCCACAAAGGAATCTTAATTGGCTGCAACAAACCCAAAAGCAATTGATGCTCAGCCTTAACCTATTGACAAGTCAAACAACAGGCAACAAAGTCAGTAACTTCACGCTTCAAACCTGGCCACCAGTACAACTCACGGAGGTCGCGGTATATCTTATTTCCACCGGGATGCATAGCATAGGGGCTACTATGTGCCTCCCTCAAAATAGACTGCGTCAGATCCTCATCGTTCAGTACACAAATCCCACCACGAAAACAGAGTACCCTATTGTTATTCATTCCAAAATCTGAAGTGTTGCCACTCTTAATCTGACAGAACCGTAAACTTAATGACTCATCCCCCAACTGTTTCTCTCGAATCTGATCAAACCAAGTCGGCTTAACCTGCAACTCGGCTAACAAACTCCCATCATCAAATAGACTAAGGTGAGCAAACATCGCCCTCAAATCTGACATCGCTTTTTGGCTTAGAGCATCGGCCACTACATTGGCCTTACCAGAATAATACCCAGTGGTACAGTCATAATCTTTGAGTAGCTAATCCAATGATGCTGCCTAAGGTTCAACTACTTCTGAGTAAGGAGATACTTGAGGCTCTTGTGATCTGTGTAGATGACACACATTTCACCATATAGATAGTGCCTTCAAATTTTTAGTGCAAAGACAACAGCAGCCAACTCAAGATCATTCGTCGGATAGTTCCCCTCGTGTGTCTTAAGCTGACAGGACGCATAAGCCACAACCTTACCATCCTACATCAGTACATATCCCAAACCGATATGCGACTACAAACTCCTTTCCAGATTCAGGCTGTACCAGAACAGTAGCCTAAGTTAGAACAGACTTGAGCTTCTTAAATCTCCCTTGTTGTGCATTAGTCCAAAAAATGGCACACCCTTACGCAGAAGCTTAGTCAACGGCACAGCGATCATAGAGAACGACTCAATGAAACGCTGATAGTATCCCGTCAAACCCAGAAAGCTACGGATCTCAGATACATTCTTAGGCTGTTCCTAATCTAGTACAGCATCAATCTTCCTCGAATCTACACGAATCCCCTCATCAGAAATCACATGCCCTAAGAAGGTTACTTCACGAAGCCAGAACTCACACTTGCTTAGCTTAGCTTAAAGTTACTTCTCACGTAGAATCTGAAGCACTACTCTAAGATGCTCATCATGCTCATCTTCATTATTAGAGTAAACTAGGATGTCATCGATGCAGACCACGGCGAACTGATCCAAATAGGGCTAAAATACTCAGTTTATTAGATCTATAAATGCGACCGGTGTATTTGTCAACCCAAAAGGCATAACTAGGAAATCGTAATGTCCATAACAAGCCCTAAATGCCGTCTTATGCACATCCACCTCCTTAATCCTCAACTGATGATACCATGAACGGAGATCGATATTAGAGAACACAGAAGCCCCTTAGAACTGATCAAATAAGTCATCAATCTTCGGAAGTGGATACTTATTCTTAATGGTCAGCTTATTTAATTGTCGATAATCTTTGTACATCCTCATGGTCTCATCTTTCTTCTTAACAAATAGCACTAGTGCTCCCCACGGAGACACCCGGATGAATGAAGCCACGGTCCAAAAACTCTTGCAGTTGCACTTTAACTCTGTAAGCTCTTTCGGTGCCAAACGGTAGGGAGCGATGGACACCGAAGTTGTACCTGGAAGAAGCTCATTCCCAAACTCAACCTCTCGGTTCGGAGGCAATTTCGGTAACTTCTCAAGAAAGACGTCCAAAAAATCCTTTATTGTTCTGATGTCCCAAGAGAAGAGTCCCCAGAATCTAAAACACTCACATAGGCCAAGTACGCCTCACAACCTTTTCAGACCAGTTTCTCAGCTACCAGTGCAGAGATCACATGCAACAGATAGTCTCGATGCTATCTGATTACAACTACCTCTTCATTTCCCTCAATTCTCAAAACAACCCTCTTAGTCGCACAATCTAGACTAACTCGATGCTTGACCAACCAGTCCATACCCAGAATCATATCGAATTCCCCAAATGATAACTCCATAAAATTAGCCAAAAATACTGTCTCTTGAACCACTAAGGGAACGTCCCTATACAGCATACTAACCCGAACAGATTGCCCCAACAGACTCAATACGGTAACCTCACTCGTAGTGCTCTCAACCAAAATCCCAAAGTTTCCAGATACAGTACTAGCTATGTATGAGTGAGTAGACCCTATGTCTATCAAAGCCAAATAAGGTACATAGAATATAAAGAACGTACTGGTGATGACGTCAGGAGTATCTCTGTCCTCTCAGCGTCGAGTAGCATAAACCAAAGCAGCCTGCCTCGCCTCAGTCTGACCAGCACCTCTGCCTGTGCTCTCTACCCTTAGCTCATACCATTACCACCCCTGGCCTGACCACGGCCCCTAGGTGGCTGCTGAACTACACTCTGTGGCTACGCGGGACCTGATGCCGGAGCTTGCACCTAATCAGCCCTCAGTGGACACTCCTGAATGCAGTGCTCAAGGGACCTACACCTCAAACAAGCCTCAATCTTCCTCCAACACTAGCCCAGATGGCGTCTTCCACAGTCGCTGCATGGTTGTAACCTAGTAGGAACAACAGAAGCAACGTGGGTCGCCATTCTAACTAGCCCATCAGATCTGGCCTTTTTCTTAAGCCTCGAAACAGAACTAGAGGGCTCCGAATCCCTCTTGTTCTTACCTCTCTCTCTGTACCTATTCTGGCACTCTACGCGCTTAACGTCTTATTAATCTTAGGTTTTTCAACCAGAATAGCAAACTCTCGCTCCCTCTGTAGAGCAATCAGAACCCTCAGGTTATTCCTCAGTCCATCCTCAAAGCGAATACACCTCTCATATTCCGATGCCATCATACCTTGAGTATAGTGGCTTAGCCTCAGAAATTCGGCCTCATATTCGGCTACAGATCGACCACCTTGCGTGAGGTTCAGAAACTCACGCCTGCGAGCATCAACGTAGCTGGATCCCACATATTTGCTCTAAAATGTATTCTTAAAGAACTCTCAAGTTTGACAGTCCGGCTGGGTGCCCTCCTTAACTGTCATCCACCACTGATATCCTTCGTCGCAAAGTAAGGAGACTGCACCTTTCAATTTCTGTTCAGAGGTACAGTCTAGATCATCAATAATCCTCTCGGTGGCATCCAACCAGTACTCAGCCACATTAAGGGCGACTCCTGTGACACCCCTAAATAACTCAACTCCATTGGACCGGAGTCACTCAGTTACCGACCTTCGGCCCCCAAATCTAGAGTTGGGTCCAGTGATCCTCTCCAATATCCTTAACATGGCTTTGTACAGTACGTCGTCCCAAGTCGATCGACTCTAAAACCCGTCTCAATAGCAGGTGACACCAGTGTCTCACTAGTGTCTAAATTCGGCATACTGCCCAGAGATGAAGACTTAGCTCGAGCCCCCCTACGGCCTCTACCTCAGCATCGAGTACCACGTCTATGGATACCTCGTACTCTCATTATCTAATACGATTTTATCTACATTAAGAGTTTTATGCATCAGTTCAATATTTATTAACAAATATTTTATGCATGATTATCAGAAGTTCAGAATCGTTTTAGAAGTTTCAGTCTTCTAACTAACTCAGCACAGTTTCAGAGGATGCTAACTATAGTGTTTCAGAACAGTTAACTAAGTACAAAAATACTTACAGAATCAGCACCGAAAACTCGGTGGACCACATTCTCAATCAAAATATTTTAAACTATTTGTAAACTAGTTCTTTAAAACAAATTTTGGAACCCAAAATCTACAGCCGAGTTTTGCAACCTGGCTCTAATACCACTAAATGTAACACTCTAAACTCGGCTTAGACGTTATGATCGAATCCGGAGGTATCTGGAAACACGAAAATTTATATACTTTTTGCATGCCCTTTTTAACCCAAATTCATGCGGTTTCGAGTAAATTCTTGTCAGAAAATAATCAAATATTATAAACTAATTAAATTGTGCTAAAAATCTAAACATGATGAATTTTAATTAATTTTATAGTTAATTTTGATTTATTTTGACTATTTTTGATAGAATCGCACAAAGGGAAAAAATCGGCTCGGCAGACACTGCTCGAAGAATAAAATCGAGAAGCGATTTGAAGTGTCAAGGCGACTCTATTTCCAGCCCAAGATGGTCCAATTATGAAGATTTAATCATAATATAATTAATTTTAATTTATTCCCAATTTAATTTGGGCTAAATAAATTATTTTTAATTAATTATGGAAAATGGGCCCAGTTGAACCTCATCAGTTGAACCGAACCGATTGAACCGAACCAGCCACCAATTGGGCAGCCCAAACCGTCCACAATGAAGGCCCAAATCAGCTTATTTGCTGATTAATTTAGCTTGCAAAGGATCCCTTGAAGATCTTTCAAAATCCCATTCAAACCCCTCTAAAATTCAAGGCTTTAAAGATTTGCCCATGCTATATTTAGCAAAGTTGAATTCTTCAACTTTGCCACATGGGATGGCCGGCCAAGGGAGCCTCTTTTGCTGCTCTTATTTGCTATTTTTAGCAGCCTTAAACGCCTATAAATACAGCCCCTAGCTGCTCATTCAAATCACACCTCAAGCCTTCACATTCTTCTCTCTCATTTTCTCTCAATTCCCCATTTTCCCTTTTCCCTTTTTGGTGTTCTTGTGCCGATTTCCCCTCTTGGAAAAGAGGTGTCTTCCAGCCCTTTGAAGCAGCAATTGAAATGTTCATAAGCCCCTTTGATAACCAAGGACAACGAAGAACGAAGAAGGGATCAATCAGACAAGCCACAGAGAGCCACCGGATTTGTTTCTTGTTTCCTATCTCTTTAAATTATTTGTTGTTGTTTTGACAAACATGCTTATGAATGTTCATGCTTTTGAAATATTTAATTTAATCAATTTAGATTGAATTTAATTCGTGTTGGTTTGATTTCATTTCGCCCTCGGTGAAATGTTTGATTAAGTAAAATCATGTTAAGTTTTCTGGCATTTTAATTGTTTAGATAGCTAATGAATTAATTATTTAAACGCATTGAAATTGTAATTAATGGACACAATACTTAATCTGTGCATGTTTAATTCTTCTAAGGTAGCTGAAGATTAAATTAGCATTGTATTTGACGATACATATGCCTTGCATAACTTGCAGGATTTTTGTGATTAAATTGTTTCAAGGTAAAAATACTTTGTTACTTCACATGATCTTTTATATGCTTGTTAGGTTGAATTAATCGTTTGCATCGACATAGGAATATGCGAGAGATTGTTTAATTTAATAAGTATGTATGTGCAATAACATGCTTACTAGTAGAAGTCTATTTAATCGTTCGAATTTGCATAGAAATATGTACAAGAGATGAATGGATTTTTATTTGAAGTATGTTCATAAGTTAGCAAATTACCGAGTTGCCATGTTTTAACAAGTATAAACACGAGCTTAATAATTCTAAGATCAGAAATGTGATTAATCCAACACAATTATATCATCTTGATTAAAATCAACTTTTGAAATCGTGCACTAGAACTTTGTTTTATTTTATTGTTACTTTGTTTTCCTATTAGTTTTTAAATATTTCTCAAAACCAATTATTTTTCCGTCACCAAAGTGTTTGAAATCATTTTCATAAATAATTCTTTTACAGTCCCTATGGGTACGATAACTCGACATTTACTTGTCACTTTATTACTTGTTACGATTGTGTACACTTGCACATTTCCACCGTTCTAGTATCAAATGGAATGGGTTGGAAAATCGTTATTGTTAACCTAAAACCTTCCCAGTTCATTAGCCTTTATCACTCTTATTAATTTTCAAAGCTCTCTTTCATTCGGTCATTTAGAGATAAAACGTGTTTTTAGCGAAGCTTATAAAAAAACGTTAAGTTTAGGCAAAATCGTTTGATATTTTTAGAAATCATATTTTTAGATAAAACCGTCATAGCGAAAAGTTAGAATCCAAAACCAAAGCCAAACAGTTTAAAACAGTCTAAAGAGTCCCAGAAAATACAAACTCCCAAATCGTAACGCAAAACTTAAATGAAAGCTAAAACAAATAAAATAGTTTCTGCGAGTGGTCACCATTGAGTCCTCCGTAGCACCGATCCGCCTAAGATTGTGGGTTACCTGTATAGACAAACAGAAAAGGGTGAGTTTACATAAACTCAGTGTGTAACCCCACAGAATTAAGCATGCACACAACAGAATATCAGAATCAGACAGATGCAAATTCGGGCTTAAGCCCATTACAGATATAGATACAGATATAGATATATAGATTAGAATCATATATCAAATGTCCTACCCCCATCCTCTACACACCATCTCCGACCATCCCTACACACCATGTGGGGTTTAAAACACCCACCCAACCCTACACACCATCCCTACAGCTCATTAGCCTTTACACACCACGCTGTGTTGCCAGATATTAAGCATAATCTGTCTTTCAGAACGCTTCCTCCAATATATATATATATATCATCCCAACCCCAATATCAGATACAGAATTTTCAGTTTCAAACATACAGATTAACCATGCTGACATGCTTACATACAAATATAATATGCATATACTATTATACTCAGTACAGAATATCAGTCAAACTGATCATAGTGGTGTGTAAAGGCTAACCATCCTATATCTGATATTAGCTGTGTTGCCAGATATTAAGCATAATTTGTCTTTCAGAACGCTTCCTCCAATATATATTTAAATATCATCCCAACCCAATATCAGATACAGAATTTTCAGTTTCAAACATACAGATTAACCATGCTGACATGCTTACATACAAATATAACATGCATATACTATTATACTCAGTACAGAATATCAGTCAAACTGATCATACAGTTTAGGGTTTTGTTAGCCCTACCGACCCTACAGTAGGCCTACGATCGTTTGGGACGACCCGTGCAATCTTAAGAAAAATTTCAAAAATTTGCGCCCACATGTCTGTATGGCCCACACGCCCAGATTGGCCTAGCCCGTGTGGATCACATGGCCTGGCCCAGTTATCACACGCCCACTACACGCCCAATTCGGTCTAGCCCGTGTGGCCCACACGGCCACACTCCAGCCATCACACGACCGTGTCTTGTGCACGGCCTAGCCTTCGTCAATCACACAGCTGTGTCATCACACACGGCCTACCACACGGTAGTGTGCATCGACAGAGGGGTTTTTCAGCTTTCGTTGAATCCCGTTTTTCTGTGTTTTGGGTACACACCTGTATCGATTTGATGTGGAATCACTCCTAAGCCTTATGAAACCTAAAATCAGTATACCAACATTGATTTAGTAACTATAATTACTAATTTGCAAACCATAATACAACCAAACTCTCGATTTGCCGACGTCAAAAGAACATCGTTAACACCGATCAATAAATGAAATGAAGAGTCACAATTCACCGACTTCTCCTACACCACAAAGACAGCAACGTTTCAACCTTCTGAAAACAAAAACGATAAGAAGAATCGCAAATGCCAACCCACTTACCAATTACGCCAAAACCAAACGTTCAGAATTCACAAAAATGAAAATTAGAGACCGAGTCGAAGAATGGAAGTAACGAGAAAAGAAAAACTAGCTGCCAGAGAGTAAGGGAGACGAAACAAATTTGGGAAATTTTCCTTGTTTGGAAAGTGAAAACCGTCAAAAAGAAACTAGGGATTTTGGGGGGGAAATATTAAAAGAAAAAAATAAATATCAGATATGAGAGCATATCCCAAATTTTCTCAACCACAACTACCCACTACTCAAAAATTAAATCCCACTGAAACTCCTAACCCAAACCCGAGCAAAAATAAGCATTCACGCTCAAGCCAGGATTTGAACATAGGACCTCCACACAACACACAAACTCCCTTACCACTTGAACCAACAGGCTCATTCTAATATGGTTTTACAAATAATTCAATATAAGCCCACTAAGCAAGTATAAGGCTTGAATCAAAAAAATATCAAAATTTACCAAATGTAGGGCTTAAACTTGGGACCTCTCACACACATCCAGAACTAACCACTGAAACAGATACACAGATGTGTCACATTTTCACAAAAACAAAAATAAGAATTTTGGGGCGTTACATTGCAATCTTATTAAAAATAAATTAATTAATTTTTATTAAACTTCAATCTTAAAAAGCACACACAAACCAAAACATAAAAAGTTAAAAAATTTAGTTGTAACTCCTCTTGGGACTTTACGAACCATGACAAACCCTTTTGGGTATTTAATTTTGTTTGCTTGTTTATTAGAATTAAAAGATAGTAATAAAATTTAGTTTGGTGCTGCTTGATATATTATATTATTCATACAGTCTAAAAAATGTTGTGGCATGTTGGGTGTCTAAAATGTTACTTCTTAAGATCATATTAATCTAAGTTAAACTATTTTATTGAATTAAGATATTAAATTTCGAACACAAAATTAGAAATATATAGTTAAAATTTAATTGTGAACCATGAGGGTAAACAAACCCTTTGGGTATTTAATTTTGTTTACTATTCTGTTTATTAGAGTTAAAAAAATAGTAATATGAGTTATTTTTTTTTGCTTCTTAATCTATTATATTATTCATATACTCTAAAATAATATGATTTGGTATTTAATTATTAGGTGTCTAAAATGTGACGTCTTAGATCATCTTAATCTAAGTCAAACTATTTTTTATTAGTTTTCATGAAGTTGATGATGGTTTGAATCTTTACTTTTTTTCGAATCTCAAGGTATAATTAGTCTTGAACATCAATTATCATTCAATTAAAATAATTAGTATAACTTTTCAAAATTTAAAACTTATTATTTTGACTTAGATGATGACTTTGTTAATGGCATAAAACTAAATTTATAAAAATTTAATATATAAAATATTTTTATATTTAAAAATAATTAATTAAAATATTTATATATTAAATTATTAAAAATCAAACCTTGCAACACGAGGTTATATTCCTAGTTAAATGTAAAACCAACTCTTAAGGGAGTCTTAACAATAAATAGGATTATTTGGATGTTTTAATTAATTATATAAGGTTAGTTTAGTCTTTTAACTAAATAAAGATAAAAATGGATATTCTAGTGTGTATTCTCATTTAATAAAATAATGCCTGATTAATTAACTCAATTAATTTTGCATGTTTCATCTTCTAAGTTTTTTTTTTTTCCTATAGATTTTTTAATATATATTTCTTTAAAAAATATTATTTCTTATTTTTCTCCAAAAATTTCCTTTTACTTTTTAACCCTTTTTATATAATTCTAATTCATCTACAACTCTCCAATATTAGCTAATTTATTACAAATTTTTATGCCACTAATTTTTATATTATATTATATTAATAATTTTTAATTGAATTATTATATTTTAATTAACCTATATCTATATATTATATAAAATCAGCTCTTAAGAAGCCCTTAAGAGTTAATAGAAGTATTTTAAGTAGTATAAAAATCAATAAAGGTACTTTAGATTATAAAAAAATCAATCAAATTAATTTAGGCATTGAAACTTAGGGAAATTTAGGTATTTTGTAATAAAAGTTAATTAGTCTTATGAGTAAATAGGTATATAATAGCTTTTCTCTTTTATATATGTATATAAATATATATATATTCTTTTTTATACTTTTTATTATTAGTCTATATTTATAAAATATATATTTTCAACTCCTTTTAAAGTTATCTAATTAGTTTATTTCATTTAACTCCATTTGAATTTTAAGAAAAATAAGTTATAATAATCATTTCAATTTCTTTCTTAGTTTAAATCTAAATAAAATAACTTTTATTTTCTTTCTTAATTTCATTATAAAAGTAAATTAATATAATTACAATTGAATATTTAATTCTAATAATTTTCCAACATATTACTTCATATTTTAGATTTAATTTAATTATTTATTTAAGTATTTTTAACATTTTTATGTTCTCTTTAAAAAAATAATATATTTTTAAGAAAATGTATAATCTGAATCATATATATATACATACATACATATATATATATATATATAATATTACAATATACATAAGTATATATGGTAAGAATTTTAGGAGGACAGTTTCTTTAGTTGAATTTGACTTCCTATTTCTTTGACACATGTCATATTGATTATATGTATCCAATTTATTAATTATAAATTTAATCATTTCTAATACTTTTATATTAAATTAATAAGACCTATTGTTTCCTTAAACACACCACATTATATTAGTTAAAGTTCAAACAACATTTTTATCATAATAATATACATAATTGTTATATAATACTTCACAAACTAGAAATTCAGTCCGTTCAGGTGATTCGGAATCTGACCTTATCAAGGAATCTCTACTAGCTCGCTACCTCATTATTTGTACACCCACAAGGATACCTCTTCAGGGAACCCCTCAGAGGATACATGTTAGGTCTAAGGGGGATAACGTGTCCTCATGCATGGCACCTTAGTTACTCCCTAGCACGTCCCATCAAAGAACCATGCCTTATAAATACAATGAGTAATCCTATGAAGAGGGGAGGAAGAGAGGATCATGAACAATTGGTGCGGTGAGCGTAGAAACATTTTCGACCATCAAAGTAACCAAAAGTCAACATGGCTCACCCAACCATCTTCACACTAAAACATGAGAGATGAAACTGATAACCGTCTGCAAGAGCTTGATATTTTCACCGGTTGGTTTGCTAACCGGCTAGAAAATTTGGCAACCCGAGTCAGTAGGATACTTACCGGGATTTTAACCTTAACTTCGTTTTGGATCAAGAAACTTTTAATCCTTTCGACCAAGGGACCTCCCAGCAATAGCTTACAAATTTGCAAGACCAACTGTGCATATTGAAGGAACAAATGTCGCAAAAGAATGTTAGTTATGAGCAACAACAACTTTTTCATCAAGAGCAACTCAAACAAAACGAGGAGATGATGTGAAAGATGCAATTAGACCATTCTAGTCATCATGATAACAACATACCCTTGCAGGAGGAGGGCTATAAAGTACATGCATGCAAGGTCATGGCAATAGGAAATGGATACCTTGAGTTGAGACATCCAGACGCTACATCCTCACGTCGAGGACATGGATTGGGTCTTTTATTCTAACATTCCTTTAGCTTCAGAAATTACAACAGTGGGCTTACCTTTGAAGTTTAAAGTGCCAAAAGAGGTCTTCAAGGGAAGAAGGGACCTACGACCACATCTGATGCTATAACACCCCACACCCGGCTGAAACGTTATGGCCGAATCTTGAGGAATTACATGAACTCATTTTAAACCCAGACTTTGAATTCAAGAATGTACGTTTTGACAATGTTAATTTTGGTAAATCACTTTCCAATTTTTAGAAAAAATACTCGTTAAAAGTATTTATTTCATTATAGAAAATCACTTAAGTGTTTACCTTATTTTGCAGCGAAAATTTCTAAGTTATTACATTTTTTAAACTGTGACTTGAATTGTAAAAATAAATAGTTTCACGGTTTAAAAATAATAATTACTAAACCTGACAGAAGCAAATCAAAAACGAAAAATAAAGTCCAAAATAGTTTACAGTAAAAGAAAACCCAAAAAGTCCAAAATAGTTTAAAAGCATAAACTGTCTTATTTAAAAATTGGAATATCAATCCGAGCTCCTATGTGCTGCCCAATCCTAAGTTTTTTGATCACCTGAGAAGTCAAAAATAAAGAGTGAGCTACCAAGCTTAGTGTGTAACTCAGCTTATAAAACCAGGACAGATAGCACAATTCATATAGAAATCAAATACTACACAGAATACATAGCATGGCACATAATTATCAAATTAGATACGGATGGCATAGCATATCATGTAATGCAGCACTTAATACAGAACAGATACAAATCCTACCCCCATTCGCTATACACCTTCTTCGTCCATCCCTATACACCAATTAGGGTAATAAAAAACCATTCAACCCCACACACCTATAAGTAAGCGTATGTCACTTTTCAGAATAGTGCAGTCAAGTCAGAAATTGTGCGATAATCTGCCAGAATCAGATAAGTATGGTCAAGCCACCAAAATAGATATGGGGTTAAAACCACCAGATAGGGAATATCATTAAACTAACAACACTTCGTCCCTCACATCATAATCCCACCCCAATGCACATGCAAACAATATTAAGATATCCAGATGCATACATATCATACATGTTTTACACATTAGAACATACTAACTTGCTATCAAAAGTTGTACATACAAAGGCAAAGTATCAGATTTCATATATAGAGGTCATACATATCACACAATAGACCCTACGAAGTGACTAACCTCGAATCGCGCTTCGACTAGGGCCCTAACCTAAATTTACAAAAAATGGGCTTATACACCCATGTAGCCCACAAGATCTGGCACATAGCCTAAGACATGCCTGTGTGGCCCGCACAATCGTGTGACATCAGCAGTGGGTTGTTTGGCTATACGCTGTTCACTATTTTTTGAGACAGAAGGTACACACCTTGTCGTTTTTTGGTGCCAACACAACAACTGTAATTTCAACACTTAAAAATAACATTCAACTTAACGAATTAGCAAACAGAATGAGAATCAATTAAGAGGAAATAACCTTTGCTTCCTAAAATTTTAGCCAAAACAATAGGGCATTCAACCCTAACAACCAAAAAGCCCCCAATTTGCATTCGATTACTCACCCTTGAACGAAGAATAGCCTAAAGCACCTAATTCGCTGGAGAAACATCGTAGGCCTCACGATCTACTTCTAACATTGCATCAAAACAATTAGATTAAGTACCAAGAACCAATTGAAAGATTACTTCCTCACCTTAAAAACTTAATAACCTAAAATACTACATCACTCCCAAGAATTCATACTTTTACCCGACACCTCAATAATGCATAGCCAATACCAGAATAGGGAAAAGCGCCCACAACACACTAAAACTAGATTCAAAATCAATAAAAGAAAAAAGGCTAGAAAAAATGTGAAAAGGAAGCAATTTCGGCAAAAGAAAGAAAAGAAGGATCAAATTTGAAACAAGGGAAAAAATTGAGGAAGTGGGGAAATGGACAACAAATTGAGAGAATGTGGGAACGTAGGAGAGATTTTTGGGCAAATCTTTTTAATTCTTTTTTAAAAAATAATATCCTAACCAAACTGATTTTTTGACAACTTATCAGATTATCCAAAGTTCGAATTTAACTTAACTACTAACACATGATCAACACATTTGAAGAGGAACAAAAATATTTTTCACTTTGCACGTAGGAGGATTCGAACACAAAACCTCTGGATAAGTTAAAGCCTTGCCACTAAACTAACAAGCTCATTCTTGCCAATAGATGAGTAAAAATAATATATAAGCTAAATGTTCAAAGATAAGGGTTGGAACAAAATTAATAAAAAATTAAAGGGAAGGTATTTGAACATAGGACCTCAAACACTCATTATTAACACTTAACCACTGAACCAAATCAATTCACTTGACATGTTTTAACAATTTAAAAACATGAATTTTGAGATGTTATAGATGCAGTATAACGACTACATGAATGTTCTGGGAGCTTCGGATGTTGGGAGGTGCAAGGCTTTCTCCATGACTTTGAAGGGAAGAGCTAAGGATTGGTATTTTTCTTTGCCACAAGTCTCTATTAGGAGCTTTAAACAACTAGGTCAATTGTTTCAGGAAAGATTTCGTGCCCATAAAACAATCATGAGTACTCCAATAATCTTAATGCTGGTCAAGCAGAAGGAATGAGAGTCTTTGCATGAGTATATAAAATGTTTTCATATGGCGACCTTGAATACGAAAAACTTAGAAGATCAATAGGCAATTGATGCTTTCATCATGGAGGTGTTGAGTGAGCATGTTCAGTATTTGTTCATAGGTAACAAACCGCAAAACCTGGCAGACTTTTATGAAAGAGCTCACAAGTTTGCAAAAGTGGAGGAAATCAAAAAGTCAACTCATTCTTTTCACCAAGAAGATAAGCAAGCTAGGGAGCGGCCAAATACTCGTAGGCAACTAGGGTACGCCCGTAGAGTTTGCGAATACAAAGTGGGGGACAATACAAGAACTATTGGCAGGGTGGTACTCCATCAAGCTTTCAAAGGCCCTAGCACGAGTCCACGAGAAGGTACATATCCATAACTTGATTTAATATATCAAGCTTGCTTTTGTTGATTATTATAGTTCCACATTTTTAGTAGACAATAACCTTGTATGTTACGAGCTAGACTGCGAAGTGGTGAATTGTGAAATGATGAGTTAGCGATGAGTGTTAGTAAGTAGCGAGGAGATTTAGTGAAACCGTTTTAGGGTTTCTCTCTACTTTATTTTGGCAGATTTGTTAGTAGAACGATTAAGAATGAAATTGGCATGGTTTTTCTCATTCCTTTAATTTACTCTACGATTTTCTTCTTCCCTCGATTCGCTACTTACAAGATTTTTCGAATCTTGCGGCTTGCCAATTTAAGATTGCAGCCTTATACTTACAAGATTTTTCGAATCTTGTGGCTTGTCGATTTAAAATCGCAGCCTTATACTTACAAAATTTTTCAAATCTTGCAGTTTGCTTATTTAAGATCATAACCTTATATTTACAAGATTTTTCGAATATTACGGCTCGTCGATTTAATATCGCAGCCTTATACTTACAAGATCTTTCAAATCTTGCAGTTTGTCGATCTAAGATTGAAACCTTATACTTCCAAGATTTTTTGAGTCTTGCAGCTCACCGATTTAAGTTGTAGCCTTATACTTACAGGATTTTTCAAATCTTGCGACTCGCCAATTTAAGATCGTAACCTTATACTTACAAGATTTTTCAAATATTGCGGCTCGTCAATTTAAGATTGCAAGATTTTTCAAATCTTGCAGTTTAACGACTTAAGATCCCAACCTTATACTTACAAGATTTTTGAAATCTTGCAGCTCGCCAATTTAGGATAACAGCCTTATACTTACAAGATTTCCATAATCTTGTAGTTGCCGATTTAAGATCGCAACTTTCTCATGCAACTGATTTCAATTTTAAAGTTGTAAAACCTAAGAAAATTGACTTAGTGTTTCAGTACAGTTCGCAGTACTTTTACTATGCAGTCTGCGGTACTTTTGCAACATTGTTCGCATTATTTTTTCAATACAATTTGTCGTATTTTCACAATACAACACGTAGTATTTTACAGTACCAATTGCACTATTTTTAAAGCACAACTCGCTAAATTTTTGTTGTACAGTTTGTCATATTTTCAAAGTATAGCTCGTTGTATTTTCACGATTCAGTTCACCGAATTTTTACTGAACAGCTCGCCTAATTTTTTGATATATAGTTCTCCATATTTCCACTATACTGCATGTATTTTTGCCATATAGTTCACTTTATTTTCTCTATGTTGCTCACTATACGCACCGCTATTATCCCCAATGTTACATGTTAAATTAAGTGATAGTTTAAACGGAGAAAAAAAACCAAATCAGCATCAGTGACACCACTCAAAGAATCGAAGTTTACATGTCACTGTAACGCAACAAAGTTTACTCAGTAATTAAAATTTATGTAACAAGCCCTCAATTACACGAGTAAGGCATGTAAACCTGTCTTAGAAGAGTCACTTTATAACTCTTCTTCGACAATATGAGTGATAAATTATTATATAATACTTCACAAACTTGAAATTCGGTTCGCCCGAGTGATCCGAAATTCGACCCGATCAAGGAACCTCCGCTAGCTTGCCACCTCCTTATTTGTACACCTGCAAAGATACCTCTTCGAGGAACTCCTCAGAGGATACATTTCAGGTCTAGAGGGGATAAGTGTCCTCATGCATGGCATCTAGTTATCCTCTAATACGTCCCATGAAAGGATCACACCTTATAAATACGAAGAGTAATACCAATAAGAGGGGAGGAGGAGAGAACCATCAACAATAATAATTAAAGAAATCTGAAATTTTATTCTTTAACCCTTAAATTATTTCCATTATTAAGATTTTATTAAAATAATATTAAGTTTAAAAAAAACAATAGTAATATTTAATATGCTCAAAAATAGAAAATTTACCAATGATGTGATGTACGAAATTATAGCCTAAATTATTTAAATCATAATTAATCAATTCTTAAAATGTAGTTTTGCAAATTGTGAGAATTCAATTTTTATTCTTTATCAAAGGAAGAAACAAATTCGTTCAAAAGAAAAAAAGAGTTTAAAAACAAAGCAACTTTGTATTTCAAATAAGTCAAATATTTAAGAAAAGATAAATGTAATTAATTTTCGTAAAAAAAATGTAATTTATTTTTTAAAGTATTCTACATACATAAAAAATATATTTATTTACTAATTATATGATATTGATAATTATAAGTGTTAAGCAATAAAGTAACTTCAAATAGGGTTTTGAGATTGAATGTGACAATGTTGATAATTATAGTTGATTAAGTCTTGACTCGATTGGTATCGATATTATTGTTAATGTAGGAAAATATGGGTTCGAGTACACTGAAGCGTATTATTATTCTATTTAAGGGTTGGAGAAAAGTTTTGAATAATTTTAGCTATAAAAAAAAGCAAATATAATAAGAACTTTTAATGAGATTAATATTAAAATAATAATGGCTGGATAGCATATCTAACGTTGGGTATAAAACATAGTCCCTACATATTGAAACTATATTGCAAAAACATGTAAACATGAAGATTTGTTACTTTTTTTCATAACTTATTTTCAATCAACATATCTTCTATCTTTCCCCACACTAATTATATTTATATATTTATTGTTTATTTTGTTCTTCTTTATTTTTCCTTATGTTTTCTTTTAGGAGGAATGGATGATTGGCATTTCCTTCACTACTCTATCATTTTTGCTTAGGTGTTTCACCAAATTGCAAAGCTTGGTTTAACAACAAATGAAAGTGGAGGACTGAGTAGGAATATATATAAATATTAAAATACAATCTTTGAATAAATATATCAAGCAAAGTACTTAAAATAATAAGATCAACACTTCTATTGATCCTAATAGAAAAAAAAATAATATCATATATAATTCAAAATAAAAAGACTATTGAAGAGAAGCTTCGAGAGCCATTAGAAGGATTGTGTTTGGTAACAAATTTTTAATTCTTTGCACATCCTTAAAGTATTAATATTATATTAATCAAGTATTTTTATTAGCCTAATTATTAGTTTAAACTTTAAAGGTCAACTCAAATATGATATAGAACATATTTAAGATACATGAATTATTTTGTAAACATGTTTGCACCCATCGCATGGATAATTTAAATTAAAAAGAAGATTACATTGACATTTTCTATTTTCTTGGTTAAAACATTAGGTCGGAATTGCTCATATTATAAGTACACGCTTTGCTTTAGATTAGAGTAGATATTTAATGGACATAATTGATATAATGTTAAAATTGTAAGGACTCAATAGAAAAAATGAAAGAAGAAATTATGCAGAAGCGTGTGGGAATGGCGTTTGTCCAATCCAAGTTTACCCATACAAGTAAAGTTTATTAATAATGTTTAACATTTCTTAAGGATAATGTCTTAACAATTCTCAAGTTTCATTTTCTGGTGAGTTGTATGGATGCATATCGATTCTATAGGCTTCAACCATTAATTGCAGTTTTAGTCCTTTCTAAAATCTTAATACTTCATTTTAATCTTGTTATATACTTATGATCACCAACTCAAAAACTAAATAAGATTTGGGTCCCGGTTAGGGCCCACCAGATGGATATGTGCAAACCTTACAGTATGAAGTCAGCAAGGGGTACTTGCAAGGGGAGCTCACAGACTCAGCTCGCATATGTCTCAGGAGTATCTAGCAAGCATCCTAGAACAGTACACATGTCTAATATGTATAGAGTCTATTAAGAGCGTCAATTCCATGAACAGTAGTTATGTATAAAAATATTCGGTTATCCCCTTTTATGGGACAAAACGGAAAATTACTTAACAAATTTCTTTCTCAATTTAAAAATTCAATTTAATCCATTTTTAAATACAAAATTTTAATTTTGATTTTGATTTATTTATTTTAATTTAACTTATTCTATAATTATATATGCTCATAATTTTGTATATATATAGGATCCATTTGCATTAATATAACACATTATAATTTTAATAATTCACTATGAATTTAAAAATATTTCATTTATATCCACCAAAAAGAATTTCACCCTTTTTTTTGTTTTTTTTTTCTTATACTACGTATTGACTTATTGTAATAATAACAGTAAAAATTCAGACATTTTTTCAGACAACTATTTTGACCATTTCCTTTTCTTTTTTTTTTCTTTTTTTTTCCATTTATTTAAATAAGCAAAGCTTTATACGACTAGAAAACGTTTCAGCTTCAGCTGAGAAGATCGAACGAACTATTCAATCCTACATCAAGAAGTTCCCAAAGTTGTTCAATTTTTTTATTCTGGGTATTCTCTATTTCCAATTTGTTTTTTTGGATTTTATGTGGCTATGGCTATGGCAATGGCTGTTTTTTGTTTTCGTTATCACAGTTATGTTCATTCCGTTGCTCCTGTCTTACTTGGATGACTCGTGCTCTGCTTGGTTGCTGAGAAAATGGAAGGAAAAAAAAACGATAATTATAGGAAATTCATTGTTAATTTGGAATTGTTTTTGTTTAGGATAGACTTCTCCCAATCCATTTCAGCTGAGAGTTATAAGCATCACAGTTAAATGATCCTACCCCTTTTTTAATCTATCATATGCTTATATGGAATATAAGAAGAGCTATTCTAGGAACCATTATTTTGTCTTTTATTTTCTGGGTTTTTTAGGGTATGGGTATTTCCAACATACGCATTGAGCATCTGGATAACTTGGATTTTTAAGCCAAGGTTTTAGGGATTTCTTTTTTACTTTTGAGGATTTGCTGTTAAGCTTTTAGGATCATGGATGATTGTTAGCTTTTGATTGATGTTCTTATGTTTGATATTGTGCTTGCTTGATTTGGAGGGTTATCAACCTTTTCCTATCAGTATAATTGATGGCCTAAATTCTTGCAATCTCATGTTTTCTTGGCTGAATATTTTTTTTGAGACAGTATGAGTGAAGGGCAGCACAATAATGCAAGTGCGAGCTCCAGCTCGAGTTTGAATAGCAGTTTCCAAGATACAGAGGATGACCAAGCCATAGCAAGCATCTTAGCAGAAGAGGAAAACTTGCACTACAATGCCAAGCTTGGAAAACGACTCTCTCATCTGGATTCCATTCCGGTATAATCATCTCTTATCTCTTATTTGTTAGTTGGTCACTTTGTTGAAAAACTATTTGCAATTGTTTTAAAACTGTACGGCATTGCATTGCCGTAGTAGTTTATTTCCTAAAATGCAATCTATTTTCTTCTCTTTAATTCCACAAGGATTATGTTCTGCTGAATGAAATGCTATAATTTGGAAACTTTAGGAATTATATGTCTCCTACAATAGGTGCCTATAATTGTTCAACATTGTGTTATTTTCATCCCTTCTGAGATTCCAGCAATATTTCTTTCTTTGCTTCATTCTAAAGTTTTCTTTTCCCATTATAGTTTGTTTTCTCGGTCCTTGAGTTATATGCATTATTATTGCATAATTGCCATTGCCCGAAGCAGACATTCTCATAATATGAAATAGATCATTGATCATTAGAATTGGTTAAAACATGTTCTTTGTGCATTTTCTGTTTCTGTTGTAATTTTATTACAACTCAAAGTACAAGTGCAGCATGACTAGGGAGAGTGGTATGGTCCTTTTGTCTTTAACATCTCTTACCATAGATATAGGAGTCTACCAAAGAGTAAGTTAGTGCCATAGTACTACCTTTTTGTCTCTCTTGCACTTAATTAGGAAATTGTGAATTCAATCTAACATGGTTTTCAAAAGACTATTAAGCCTATTTTGGGCTACTATAATGATTAATTCAATGTCTGTCCTCACCTGCGTTACTTTCTATTTGTCTGATTATTGTTGACATGATCATTTTGTTGACAGCACACTCCTCGTGTCAATGGGGAAATACCTGATGTGAATGATGCAACCTTAGATCATGAGCGACTGTCTGAAAGGTTGCGATCTTATCATAATCACTATATCAATTTCTCATTGATCGTCTTATTTTAGGTTGTTCAGTACTTGTAGTCTGCCCCACTTTAGGGTTTTAGAAAAATAAAATGGTTTGGACTGCAGTTTAGTCTTCAATTCTGTGCTTGCCATGATGTTTAATTTGTCTGTTTCTTTTGAGGGAGGGATGGAGGGAGATTGATTGACTTCAAGTTTGGAAAATCCTCTTGAGAAATAATTTTTAATAATTTGATGCATTATATGGCTCCTAAAAGGCTAAAACCAATTGCCTTCCTTATCGGGTTTGTTTTTATTAATTTTGTGGTTAACAAGAGCACAAAATGAGCCGTTGGTTGGTCTCGGCATTTTCGGTGGACTACCAATGCTGCTTTCTTTTAAATATTTGAAACCATAACATAACGAATACATATTCTTTTCATAAAAAAATTGTTAAAACTACTGGAAGAGTAACATACGAGTCATCTTAATAAAATAAATTGGATGAACCCCTGCTCTTGCATTCTCATTTCAGATCCTTTATAGGCTTATCCTATCCTTGTGTGTTTGATTCCTTATAGTTGATATGTCAGACACACAGATACATGCCCATACCTGACACTTGTACTTGAGTTCTGGCAACATAGCAAATACAACATTAACCTGAAGAGACAATTCCTGACATGATGGTTGAGATTTATATGATATCCAGCCTTTCACACTCTACATTTCAGATATCCATTTAAATTGGTTTGTGTTTATTTAGTTATCATATGTTTTTTCTTGTTCAGGTTGGCTACTTATGGTTTAGCTGAATTGCAAATGGAGGGTGATGGAAATTGCCAGGTCTTCTTTTTTGCTAGGATTAATCCTTTCTCTATCCTCACTTTTTATACCCACATCTATCATGAATATTATACCTATAAATATTTCCATGCACAGAAGCACACATATGAAGTTAATGATTATTTGCATTATTTTGTCTCTGTTTTCCTTGATAAATCTTTCTTGATGTTATTTTTTTTTTTTTATTTTTTTTTTTTTAGTTTCGAGCATTAGCAGATCAGCTGTTCCGGAATCCAGACTACCACAAACATGTTAGGAGGCAGATTGTCAAGCAGGTAAGATTTTTCTACTCCACAAATGCAAACATCTCCTCTCAACTTACTTTGAGATATTATCCTAATAGATAAAGAAGCTTCTTTCCCTTAGCAAATTCTTTGACTTGTTATTTCTCCTTGTTTAAATAGGTGATTTTCATTGCTTTTATTTTAGGCATCTTTTTCTTTTGTTTGTGAGATTTATTATGTCTCTGCTTATATGGGATATGGTGAAGACATTATATAAAAGATTTAGTCTGACAATTTGATATATGCATTTTCTGAAATTGTCTCAGGAACAAAATATTTTTACCAACTTGAATTATAAAACACGTTAATGCAAGTTCTAAATCTCAAAGATTTCCATGTATGTTTGTATGTTGATACCTAGTTACCTACACATGTATGATGTCTATGTTCCTATTGAAAGAACAAAGCGCTATCTTTTTGGTAATATATAAGGGTTAAGTTCATATTTGATATACCTAACTATAGTCAAATTTTCAATTTGGTACCTTACCCTATTTTTATTTCAACTCTGTTATCATCTCTATCTCTGAAAACTGTCATGCCATTTCATAATGTTGGTTAGATAAACAATAAGTGAGATTAGAATTTGTTAGAGTTGTGTGACCTGAATCCTTGGGATCTGTGGAGGGCTTAAGGTCGAGGGCCAAAGGCCGAAGGCCTGAGGCTATAGCCCAACAGATCCCCGACGGATCATGCAGCACAAGTAGAACCCGTATAGAACTACACTTATTCTAACTCCTCTTGTATCATTCAGTTCTCAACATTAGTGAATTTTTTCTCTTCTTGTGGTTTTTTTTCTAAAAGGTTTCCACGTATCGGTGTGTTTTATTTTTCTTTTCTTATTGCTTTGCGATCGTTCTCTATTGTCATTACTCTAGTTTTAACAGAATTCTTGTTCTTATGTTTATATTTATTGACCCTCTATTATTCTTTTCTGTTTACATTTAATTTCTTATTCCTCAGCTAAGGCATTCCAAAAAGTTGTATGAAGGCTATGTTCCAATGAAGTACAAAGGCTACCTGAAGAAGATGAAAAAGTTAGATATTGATTCTTTTTTAATTTCCTCTGGATGCGTAGAAAAGATTTTTTTTTTTTTAATAATTTAAATTGAGTGAATACTAACTCATTTAGTGCAAAATTTTGTGTTCCACTAGATCCGGGGAATGGGGAGATCATGTCACTCTACAAGCAGCTGCTGACCGAGTAAGTTGAAATTTTCTCTTCTTGACTCCTTAGAATGACTTCTTGTTACTACCCCGTAGAAACGTGTTTTTCGCAAGCTACTGTATATTGTTTGTTTCATCGAAAAAATGAGTCGCTTGGATCTTCCATTATATCTGAAATTTGAAGAGTTATGTTGAATCTGAAGTAGCCAAGTTAAACCCACACAAGCTATGTAATGAAACACTACTTTGTCTGCAACCATTTTAAAAGAAGTCCATGTCCACCACATTAAACTTGCACATTATGCTCTTATATTAGATTTGTAAAAACATGTTGCATTAGTATATTAAATGGAATTTTTGTTTTTTTATCCTTGAAACTGAATTAATTTTGGAGAAATTTACATCCTCTTTGTGGACATGGCAGACTTTCTCTGCTACTTGCATTCCAGTTGCCGTTGACTAGGGAACATGTTCTTGAACAAATAAAAAATATGTTCATAAATAATAAACAAACAAACAATAAATAATCATATATCTTATTACTTAGATATAAAATAATCAAAATAATCAAAATATTAATATTAATAATTATATTATAAATATATAAAAGAAGCTCACAAACAATTATATTATTAATTATCTAATAATTGAACAATTAACGAGGTCTATACAAGCTTTAAATAATTTATTAGATGAGTTTTAAATGAACATAAAGAGCTTGTTTATGAATATAATTGAACTAAACAAGCTTTGTTTATGTTCCGTTTGTTTAATAAACAAACCTCAAAATCTACAATCTTATTAATGCTCGTTTATTTAGCTTGATAATCAACATAAATTAAACTGTTCACTGAATGTTCTATTCATTTACAACCTTAGTAAAGTGTTCCATCTTTTTTCCCCCTTGCTTGTTTCGCTTTATTTCTCTACTTATCCTCCATTTTCTTTCTATTCTATCTCCTCAAACATATTCTTCATCAAGTAGTTTGTGGAGATTGGATAAAAATTAGTTGCAGAGCTACAAGGTTATAGCATTTAATCTGTCTTTTGCAGGAGATGGATAAGATAATCCATGCTAATGAAATTGAATGAAAAGGCATTTCCATTTGTGTATTAGTTCCATAATCTTACTATGCAACTTTTTCAAGTGCTTGTATGTGGTTGTCTAAAGTTTATTAAGTTAAGCTTATGCAGAAATGCTCAAATCTCTTTGCAATAAGCTTATTTTGTTATTCTATCTATTAGCTGCTTCATTGGGTTTCTATGTATCAACTGCAGTTCGGAGCCAAAATTTGTCTTGTCACCTCTTTTCGTGACACTTGCTACATCGAGATCATGCCCAAACAAGCAAGTCCTACTAGAGGTACATATTATTTATGTCTTGCCTGATTTATTATGCGACTAACCAATGATGCCTTCTCTCTTTCTCCTTTATTTTACCAGCTAATGGTAATGTAATTATTGAAGAAAACCCTAATAAAAAGTTGCTTATTATTGTGTATTCTAGAAATTTGGCTGAGCTTCTGGAGTGAAGTACATTACAATTCATTGTATGCAAGTGGAGGTGAGACCAACTTTAGTAGTTTTCATTTCTTATTCTTTTATCTTTCACCCAATTCTTGCTATTTCATCGGCCAGATGAATGAAGTCGATATACTTATGTATGTTTACAGATGTTCCTACCAGAGCACCAAGAAGAAAGCATTGGCTTTTTTAGGATTGATATAATATGACACATTCCCAGTTTATTATATCTATTATATGTATATTTTTACTCACCTTTATGTGCCATTCAGAAATAGTTTGCTATTACAAAACTACTTATTAGTTATTTGAGCATTTAACTTTATTTTGTATACAAATAATTAACATTCAGAAAACATAGAAAGTATTGACTGTGCAGCCACTTGTACATTTGCATAAGTTCTTTGTACTCTAATTTGATTCATTTTAGTTCATATCTTTTTCTAGTTTTGAAATTTTAGTCGTGTCCTAAATATTAGTAGTTAAAGTTAATTTGGCTATATTCGGCTACTAGTTTTGTATTGTGCACAAGTTGTTGAGTTAATCACTATTCTTCAATTTTTGATATTTTTGGTTCATATATTTTGTGATTATTGAAATTTCAGTCCAGATCCAAATGATGATTGATAAATTCGTTAACTAAAATAATCAATGATATTTGAACTAAATCTAAATTCATAGAATGGTATCGAATTGATTGAATTGCGAAATTGATAATTAGTTATTATTATTATTTATTCTTTGGTTTTAAAAAATAGGAAATAATGATGTTTTTTTTAAAGTATTTTTTGGAAATAATAAGTTAACATGACATTACATATGTAGTGATATATTTTTTCATATAAGATGTTAAAATCAAAAATGAAAATTTAGAATATAGAATTTAAATTTGCTCATACACAAAAGTCAAATTATAAAATAAAATAAAATAACCACAAATTATTATTATTTTTTGAATTTAATACCACAAATTCTAGAAAGTATCAAAATCTATTACAAAATGTGCACCAAACATCTCATGTAACCAAGTTTAAACATATCATGTCAATGTCATGTTCATTTTTTTTTTTTTAAATTGCGAAACACTTGAAAGGGAGGGCTAGAAAGAACCAAAAAAAAAAAAAAGAGATCAAACTAACAAACCGCAGCCATTGATGAATGTTGAAGAACAGATAAAATGTTATATACGAATATAATAGAATATTAAAATATGAAACAATTGTAATGCAAAGAAAAGCAGTTAGATCAGGAAGCGTAGATAGAAGCACGACAAAGCGGGCAATGGGAGTGCTTAAGCAACCATCGATCGATGCAAGAAAGATCGTAAACATGTCGGCATTTGCTTAACATCCTGCAACGATCCCCTTCTTTCAGTTCTTCCAGGCATATTGCACAATCCTTGCTTCCACTCTCTTCTTCTTCTTTGGCTGTAGTTTCTTGCGTGCTAATGATATTATTCTTTTTTGTATATTACAATGGTCCCAGCCGGTTGCCGCATGGATTGACGGCCGGCCTCAATGTCTTGAGTCGGATGTCGGAGCTGCCTCCTGGCTTTTTCATAACAAGTCCTTATGATGTAAATTATAAATACTGTTATGGGGAAAGAAGCGACAACACTTAGAATTCCGACCAGATTAAGTGGCCTTTCAACGTCAATATCAGCCGCTGCTGGTGGCATTGCCATGCTTCCTTCAATGATGAAACACGAGTTTAGTATTGAGTGAATCATAATATTTATACCCAAGTTTTCCTTTTTCAATTTGTTTGAATTTCACTGAAGATTCTTCCTTAGAGAGCAAGTTAAATCTTTCTAACTATATAATTATTTTATTTTATCCCATCATGTTCAATTGAAGAATTAGAAGATAATCGCATTTTTATTTATATACATAAAAACTAAAGTCACATAAGTAATTAACTTTTTTAATTAAAAATATGAAACTATATCTCTTATTGATTCACTATTGCTATTTTTACTCTTTTAAAAGATACTCCTACAGTATTCTTTATTTTCACTCACGAGCACTAGTATTTTTATTAAAATTTTAAACTTTATTATTTATTTAGCTTTTATTCATTAACAGAGTTTGATATGGGTTTCTGATCGACTATTGTAGATGACAATGGAATCAAGGGTGGCTGTCTTTGCATATCTGATTTTCTATTGGTAGGCAGCTCAGTTTCAGTATCTTGACGACGGCTCCAACGTAGAAATAGACCTCTCCCAACGCTCTATAATACCATAGGAATCTCGCAGAGAATACCAGGATTTCACAAGATGTAGATGGCATGGTTAGAGTTTAGAACAAAGACAAGACAAGCAACAAATCTTGCTTTGCATTTAGAATTAAAAGCAAAGTCTGGTCATATAAAACATTTCTTTTTCTATTATTACAGGTTGATTTTGAATTGCTCTGAGAAGCCACCCTTCATCCCCCCCCCCCCCTTCAAAAATTCAAGTAGACTAGAAAAGCCACAAACCCACCCAATTTGGACATCTTCAGACTCCCTCGGAGCTACTGTAATTGGAACAGTATAGAAAAGGAGTGTTTCCAAGGTTCAGTAAGCGACCAACTGTACATTCATTTTCATTCCAACCCACTAATACTACCACTCCCCTTGGTATCGGAATGTCTCAAAGCAGAGCACCAAAATAAAGCTCCCCACAAGCTACACTAACAATTTCCAATCACCAACTCTCTCCCATCACACCACACATTCATTTGCGTTGCTAGAATAAATTCTATCAACTTTCATGATCTTAGGAAAAGGGAAGAAGAGAGGAAGGAGGACATTAATGCATACCTCTTCCCCTCTGTTCTCTCATTCTACATCCTATCAACTGCATTGTTCACAACATTTGCATTCTACCCTTCCCTTCTTTATTAGACCCTTACCGATTCAGAGTTGATTCGGCTAGTACTCCCAGCAGGCGAATTGGATCCGTTCATGGGCACCGAACGCTGAGAAAAGTCCATCAAAAGCTTCCTCTGGGATTCATTAGTGTGAGGAAGACTAGCTCGTAGAAGTTCACAAGGCATTTCACGCCTTATAGCCTCTGAACCGATGACTTCTGTGGTTGGCTGAGGCTGGTTATGTATTGATTGGATTATTGTCTCATATTTACTAACACAGTACTTGGTAAGAAGGGCAAAAAATTCATCGAATGAAGCCCTCCAGAGAGCATAATTAGGCATGCTGCAATTTCCGGAGGGATGACTTAGAAGTTGACTGGCCCTTTCAAGAACTGATTTTATGATAACAGAAGCACCATCCCCAGCAGGGCTTCCAAGAGGCCTAAGTGGTGGTTGCTCTGAAGAACAAACAACTGCAACAAGGCACGCACTAAGTGCACGAAGATCCATGCCATTAACACACACGGAAACTGTCTTTGCAAGGTCATTAGTTGTCTCAGCTGCTTCCAGATCAGCAGAAAGACCACCAAACAAGAATCTCAAGTAACGGAAAATGGTCATGCACACTATTCGCATAAGCTCACTACCAGGGATGAGAACCTGAAGGAGCCTAGTGATGAGCTTCCGGCCTTTTGCAAGGGAGACTAATCTTAGGAACACGATGTCGTCTTTGGGAGCACAGCCAACTGCATGCCCACCTTTGCTAAGCGGATCAACAAGCTGAAGTGATGCTGCCATACCTTCAAGCAGGATCTGCCGCCTCCTTTTGAGCTGAGCCCCACCATCTTGGGGCTGACTGAATTGTATGAGCCGGTCAATATCATCTATTTCAAGAAGAAGGTAGAGACCATCTTCAATGGTGATTCTAGCTGCAAGCATAGGTTCCTGCTCCAGAGGACTCTCAGTTTTCTGATCAGAACCATCACCTGAGCCCAAGGGAGGATCAACTTCAAGTAGAGGACGGGGTCTACGAATGGAAGAGAGGGGGACCTTCCCGAGTGCATCAACATGGTGATGCAAATGCTGCTCTCCACTGTTACGGGTTCGAGAATGTGATTCTTTCGGGTGAGATGGGTAAAAATGATGTTTAGCCCTGGATCCAGAAGATCTTTTGGCAACACAAGCTTGGTGGTAATAATCATCTACATAAGGATCGTTACAATGAGTGGCGGCATGCTGCATCTTGAGAATACTCTCTATCTCTTCACCAGTCATATACTTGGATCTGAATTGTACCAACCCACTCTCACTTTTCTGGCTACCAGCATCAGAACTTTGCTGAGACAAACGCATGCTCTGCCTGTTTCTTTGTGATGATTTAGTTCGATGTTCCCTAAGATCAGCCAGTCCAAGCATCATTTTATGTGAAGGATGAGATTTATAAACTTGAGATTGCAATGCAGTAAAATGTGCCAAAGATGGTTGAACTGAATGGTGTATTCTCTGCTGTTGAGGTGACATTGACTGTGGGAACAATAGGCCATTTTGATGAGGTATTTGCTGTTGCAACATAAGATGCAAAAGACCAGCACGTTCTGCATGTAGTAGACCAGACTGGTTAACCCAATGATTTAGCGACCTACTACTAAAAGATGGGCCAGGAGATGTTAACTGAGACAAATTACCACCAAAATGTAATCCATGAGATAGACCAGCCAGATGAAGACTGGAGTTGGACAATGAAGAGAGGCTTGCTGCAGAGAAGGGTGACGGAGATCCACTAGTAAGAACTGGAACTTTTAGGTTGCCAGGTGAAGATTGTTGGCATCTGCTACCAGGAGGAGGGAAAGATGTGAAGATTGATGGTTTGGGCTCAACAATTGGTTCACTTGAGAAGTGAGGCTCTGGCAGCTGCTGGGGATATGACGAAGTTCTATACAAAGGCTTTGATTCTGAATAACGAGCAGAAGTCAGTTGTGGCTGTGAGGACCATCTTTTGCTTTCTTGGGAATCTTCTGTTTCAAACATATGCTGATCCATCCAGTTTAAATGCTCTCCATCTACAGCCCAGTCAGTAGCAGATGAACCTGAAAAGAATTTTTCACAATATGAAACATACTTATACTGATACTATTTATACTGATATTCTTGGGATAACAATGAGGGATGCTTTACTCCGAGATTTTCAAGTTTTTTTGTTTTTTTTTTTTTTTCCAAATTTCAACTGATATTACTTTGTACATTCATCAATAGAGATTGTATCTGCAACATAAAGGCATAAAATATGGCATAATTCTACTTACTTTCCCTTGAAAAAGAACCGGATCTATCACCAATAACTCCTGGATGTCTTGGTCCTGTGACAACCCTATTCAACTGCAGATAAAAAAAAAAAACTTTTAAAATCCAATCATAATGAAAGGATTAATTCTGAACTCCTCTCTTTCTCATTTCACTATCATATAAGGTAAAAGTGGGTCTCACATCTAAACCCAAAATTGTTGGGAAGAGTCAGGATTCAATTTCTCTAAAGTAGTCATAGGAACAGATCTAGCATAGACAAGGTGAGACTCAAAAGGATCGGATCATCTAAAAAGATCTCCCAAAGATATTTTTGTTTAGCCAATTACCCTTAAATTACAACTGCTTACAGGACCCAGTGCTCTAACTAATTATCCAAAGCAAAGTTATTTCTATATTATATGTCTCTGCCTAAGAACATGTCGGTTTTGGTAATGATTATTTTAATTAGACAACCTTTATCAAATCATAGAAGCTTCTTATAAAGCATGTGGCTTTTTGGATATAGGTGATGAAATGTAATGATTAAAAAAATGTCATAAGAGACACAATATTTGAACTCCATTGCCTAATTTGTAACATACGCATGTTAATCTCTAAGATACCATCAAGCCATTCCTCAAATTTACTTCAAACAACTATAACTTAGGTGATTGATTTAATTAACTGAACTAGACTATGCACAAAAGCACAGCCTTGATTATTCCCAAAAGAAACCTAAGTGGACAGCACCTTGAAAATATATAGGCAGTGTTAATCAACTTAGATGAACACTTAAGTACAATAATAATAATAATAATAATAAAGGTAAAGCATGCTTGGTACCAACATACAAGCCTGATAATAAGTGGTGTGCCACATATGGAGAGACAAAACAGTTTAGGTCCATCTTTCCTTGACATATTTCTAATAAAATTCATAGCCATATACAAATGTAATTTGAAATGTAAAACAGTTACAGACATAATAAGACAATAGTTTACTAATTTAATTTCTCTCACATTCATTTCATACATCAAAAAAGTCCCATTAGTTGTGAGATCATCAGAAAGAAAATGCATCAAAGAACCTCCTGCTTTTTCTCCCTAATGCTTGATAAGTTTCTAATTACCGAGGGTCCATATCATGATAGGCTGTAGATCCATTCCTTATGCCAAAACAGTTAGATATCACAAACTACCCATAATTAGCATCCTTGACCACAAGTTAAACCATCATCTTTTACACAAAGTCCTCTACATGATACAGCACAAGTCAATGTTAACATAACTATCTTCATATATGTTAACATCAGTAGAACATGAAAAATAATCCAAATTCTTTAGAAAAACGAATCGATTAACCATAAAGGCCCAAAGGAACTCAGGAAACAAGCATATTAAGTCTTATAAACAACTGTTAGTGAGAAAGGTTAACTATTGACATTCATCACAGTGCGACATTTATAAATGAATAGAACATACCTTTGCAAAAGTACTAGCCAAATCATCCATGTCAGATAGTGACCCTAAACTTCCAACCTACAAATTAAATAACAGGTATATTAGAGCTGAAATAGTCATATTTCAAAATCAAGAAACACCACAAGTTGAAACCATGATTGGAGTTTAGCACATGATTGATTACTGCATATAGGAGAAGGGACAGGCAGCAAAATCAATAACTAAAAATTAAAAAATATATACAAGGCAAAAAGTAAAACCAATTAGCATGAATGCAGAAGACAATGGCATTATTGTTTCATAACATGAACAAAGTTCAACAGAAAGATAATACAATAACTGCTTCACTTGAAGCATGACAACACAAACATAGTAAGGAATCAAATGTTCCATTAAAGCTTTGTTTTATGAGCCCATCCTCCTGCTTTCAGGTGTCCCTTAAAGTGTTATTTGGCACATGTTAAGTTATGAAACAACATTGCTACAGCTCCAAGTGACAAACAAGAACTTAAGGACCAACAAACTCTATGACATATTTTAGGGTCAGAAATATAATGGAAGGAAAAGGTAGCAGTAGCTACAAAGCAATGCCGAAGGATCAGTGCAAATAAAACATGGATTCACACCACAATTCGTAATCAAAGGAATGAAATCTCACATCTCCTCTATCAAACAAATGGTATTCGTCATCTTCAATGGATGCAAAAACAGGATCTTCCACTTCACCATCTTCCAAACCTCCCAACTCCACTTCTTCCATGGCATTTTGACCAAAAAATTCGTACTGGGAAGCATCAAAATGCGCATTATCTGCAAAATTATTAACTAATTAGCTATTCAACAATACCATGAAAGCCGATCAATCAAATAGCTTAACAAACCATCCAATTATAATAAACAGAAGAAAAAAAAATCTCTAAATGCAACAGGAAAGAAAAATAAAAGAGAGAGAGACTGGTTGTTTGAAGGTAAACAAGTAACCAAGCAAAGGCAACAAAAAGAAAGCAGGTTTAACGGTTAAGACCCCTTCGGTAGCTAAGAAAATGGATAAAGATCCAAAGTGTACAAGAAAATTTAATTTCTTTAGATCAAAACAAGCAAGTGAAAGGATTGAAAACAGAAAAAAGAAGAAACCTGAGGAAGTTTGAAAGAAGTTGATAGGAAGTTTGCCATCCGATCTCTCCATATTTACAAACCCAACCTACAAGGAAAACCCTAGACACAGCAGCAGCAGCAGCAGCAGCAGCAGCAGCAAGATGAAGGAGAAGGAGGAGGAGGGCAAGAGGCGTAAATTAAGGGGGATTAGGAGGGTTTTTATTTAGGTAGAAATAGAATGAAGGAAAGAATGAAATCTCATTTGTCTCTCAGTCTCAGAGAAAGAGAGAGAGACGGAGGAGATAATAATAATAAAATTGAAAGAAAAAGTGATAAGGGGATTAAAATTTTATTTGTTATATTTAACATTTTTACATATTTCTTAAATTATTCTTAAATCTTTTCGAATTTTTAATTAAATTAGAAAATACCATTTGCACGTGGACCATAATCAAGCCGAGTCAAGTTTGAATACTGTCAAGCTTGATTTCAACCTGAGAACATTTATTTTTAAGCTCAAACTTGGTTCAAGATAAATTAAGTTATTTGAATTCAAGTTTGATTAAGCTTATTTATCGATTTTTGTACTTAAGCTCGACTAGCTTGACTAAATAATTAAGCTTAAGGTTAATAATATTAAAGGCAATAATGTAATTTAATAATATAAAAATATGAAAAACTCGATAAAGCTCACGAGTTGTTCAAATCAAGTATCACTAAATTCAAATTCGGTTCGACCGATCGCTTGAGCTACTTGAACTCAAGCTCAGCTCAGTAATTACATATTCGAGTTTGAATTTTGTTCGAGTCCAATCAAGTAGTTTGCTAACACTATTATCTCATTTACACTCTCATAATTGCAATTGGTTTTCTAAGGGTGAGTTTGGATGGCGGTGGGGTGCGATGCGGTGCATTTAGTTTACTTTTTATCTCATGCTACAGTATCTAATCTCACTGTCACTGTTATTTTTACATTAATCGCAGGAAAACGCACTGCAGCGTGAGATAAAAAATAAACTAAACGCAGTATACCATACTCTACCGTCTATCCAAACACACCCTAAATTTTAAATAGAAGAAAAAACATGTTTAAACCCACATTCTCTTTATTATTACAATAGCTCGGTATTCACAATCGACCTAAATTTTAGGGTTTGTTTGTTTACATGTAAAAAGTTTTACAAAAAATATTTTCTGCATTTTTCTATGTTTGTTTCACAGAAAATAGTTTGGTCAACGGAAAATGACTTACAAGTCAAGGTAAAATAAACCATTTTTCCTGTAAAATAACTTACCCTTTTGAAAAGCATAAGTCATTTTCCAGAAAAGAGCTCATCTACAGATAATTTTATTTTTATATAAAAATAAACTTAAATAAAGCTTAATATTATTATATTGATAATAAAATTTTATTTTTATTTTTAAAAAGATTTAAAATATTGTATTTTTCAATATTATTAAACATATATATTTAATTATTTATATTTAGTCATATAATAAATTATTAATATAATAAATATAATTTATTATTTTAATAAATTATTTAATATTTCAATTTTATTTTAATAATAAATTTTAAAAATAATAATTTTAAATAATATTATTCACATATTATTAAAAATATTCAATATTAATATTTTAACAATAAATATTTATTACAATTATAAATATATTAATAATAAATGTTTTGTAGTATAAAGGTTAAAATATGTCATAAGTCTATGAACACTTCACAGATTTGTAATTTAGTCTTTGTACTTTGTTTTCAAGAATTTAGTCCCTTTACTTTTCAAATTTGAAAACCAAGTCCAATTGTTGACATCATTAATTTTTTTTATCAATTTTGTTGATGTCACGTTTTAAAAAAAATACTCACTTAATAGTTATGTAATTAAAAAATGATATTGTAATGAATCTGAATTTAATATAATATTTTTAATATATGCAAAAATAATTTAAAATATAAAATTATAGATAAAAATAAATTCAATTAAATAATGAGAAAAATAAGAAAATCTCAAATGTATGTTTGTTTAATTGAAAACAACTTTTATGAAATATTTTTAAGAAATCTACCAAATAACAGAAAATATTTTACACAGATTCATCCAAACACTAAAAAATATTAACTTTTCCAGAAAAGTAAATCATTTTTCAAAAATTATTTTCAGTGAAATAAACGGAGCCTTAATTATTGTTTTTTTTAATGTACTAAATTAGAAAGGTTATTAATGATTGTGGGGGTAAACTTTTTCCCTTCTATTCGTTGTAATTGTTCACTTGTATATTTTATACAGATTTAATTATCAATAATCTATAAGGTTAATGAATTTATGTTTTTTTTAAATTTTCTTTTATGGAACTTTATTTAATTATTTTGTGGTTAAATTAACTTTGTTTATGAAAATAAAAATTTTTAAAAGAAAAGAAATGAAAACATTTAAATATATAATTAAGAAAATAAGAGTGGGATTTGATTGGATTAAAAAGGTGTGTGTTTTGGAGATTGAAGACAGACACTGACACAAGTGCACTCTCCCTCCTGCAAAATTGACTGATAAGATGGAAACCAATTAATTAGGCCCACTTTCTTTTTATTATATTTTAAAATTTTAAAGTTCAACAAAAAAACAAAAATTAAAAGCATATTTTAAAGTAAAGATTCTGCACCATAATAAAAGTTATATTCTCTTTTTTTTCCCCTTTTGTTTCTCTTCATTTAAAAATAGATATTTTATTTTTTAAATTTTAATTTTACAATATATTTTTATTTAAAAATTACAAAATTATAAAATGTTGTTGATACTTCTGGACCATGATAATTAGTCGATATTGATTTGTAATGATAATTTTTTTTTAAAATGCATGTAATAATGTAATATATTTTTATAAAATTCAATTAATTAAATATTCAAAATAAAAATATAGGAAAAGTATAATGCTTATTTAAATAATTATTATTATTATACCAATATTTTCCCCTTAATTATCAACTAATGGCTAGCTCTTGACTCTACATGTTAATAAAACAAAAAATGCTTTTAAATATTAATAAAACTCCATCCCATCGATGCTTTCCTTTTTCTACTTCAAATTCTTTTTAGTTATTACTCTTAAACAGCAAATAAATTAAATTTAGATGATCGGTACATTTACTTACAGTTAATGTAAAATAAATGATGACAGTAAAATTAGATACTTAAGAATACTGTAATGTAAGATAAAAAATAAGCTTAACGCACTGCACCTTATCGTCTATTCAAATTTACTCTTGGCAAAAATTAAAAAGTTAATTTTTTTATGATAAAAAAATTATATTAAGTGTGAATATGGCGATGAATAGTAAAAAGGAGAAAGAGGGAGAATGCATGTTATCTCCCACGAAATTTGTGAAAGGCATGAGGAACAAACATGTAGGTGTGTGTTAATGGACATATATACATGATAAGCTGGCTAAGCACATGTGAGCATTGATGAAATGTTTGACTAAGAGGAAGGAAGAAGTGGTGCGCCAATTCCGTTTAGATTTAGTAAAAGATGGAATATGAACAAATTGGGAATTTATATTTAAAAATAAAAACAAACTTGCAACATGGGTGGTTTCAGTCATCTCTCTTTATGCAATCATTCATGAATGAATACGTTAGATTGGATTAGTGTATAATTTTATCTTGGATGTAACAACCAATCGGAGATCGACGCTTCAAAATTTCAACTATCACAGTATGTAAAATAATTTATTAACTATTCAGCACTTTCGTAGTATTTTGCCATTAAATCACAATATTTATAAAACAAATTTCTTATAATATTAAACTTTTTTATAGAAATCTATCAAACTAGCCTCATGCGTCTAATTACAATTTGAACTAAGTTTAAAAAGTTCTTACATTAAATTGATAAATTTTAATAAAAGCTACAAACAACGATAATAATTAAATTAAGATTTTTAAATTTAAAAAATAGAAAGATTTAATTTTAACCTTTAACTCTTTTTTAAGACAAATAATGAGTTGGATGATTAGTGGTTTCATCAATCACAAGGGAATTAATATGTACAAACCAAATGTTTATAAGTTGGCCCAAATATCTACACATGTTATAAAACGAAAGATGACATACTCACGCTAGACTTTGAAGACCCTGGCTTAGTTCCCTTTTTCCACCAAACAACAATGTGGAATATTTAAAACAAAGGAGATAAACACGATAAGTTCATAAGGAACTTAGTGAGTCCTACAATAAAGTTGTTTCCCTTCTGATTTCAAAATTAAGAATTTGTCACTGATTTTGCTTAAAAAAAACTTGTGCATTCATATTTCACAGCTTATGCTTGCGCTTGAACAACATAGAAGTGCAATACATAATGCATGAGTATTCCTGTGAAAGATCATGAAGCATATACTCTTTTCGTACAGACTTGTTGCATATAATCTTAGCAGAAAACCCACTGAGTGGAAAGAGTCATTTTGGATTAACTTGACGAACATTCCTGCAAACTCTTACGTACGGATTTCTAAATGTAGATTCTTATATGCAAACTCATACATGGGAACTTGTAGAAGTGGATTCATAGATATGACGAACTCATACATGCGGATTCATAGAAGAAGATTCATAGATATGGCAAACTCATAATGCAGATTCATAGAATAAGATTCATAGATATGGCGAACTCATACTGCGGATTTATAGAAAAGATTCATAGATATGGCGAACTCATATTGCGGATTCATAGAAGAAGATTCATAGATATGGCGAAATCATACATGCAAATTCATAGTAGAAGATTCATAGATATGGTGAACTCATACATGTGGATTGTGTCGTAGGCTTCATATGGTGAAGTCTCACTAAAACTTAGACGACAAGTCTGACGGACTTTCCTAACTTTCATATGTCATGGCCATGTACTTGTTTATAAACATGAGGCTTTTAAGCCTTAGACTCCGCATAGTCTTAAACTTGAAAAAGCCCACATAGAGTTATCATAAACATGTGCGCATATTGTTGGAAAAAACGAGTTTGGAAAATGCAATGGAAAATAAATTTAGGGAAAAATCAGAGTTTTAAATTTTTTTTCCAAAACAAGATCTTGGTTGTGATATCTAAAGTAATAAACACTTAAACAAAATTGTACCTTTTCGATTCATTTAGGATGAGTGCTTCGACCGAGTAATCTTTTTTTGCTATCCTCAAGCTAACATCTACTGAGTGTGGACTCGCTTCGAATTAGAAAATTTTTTCACAAATATTACCGATGGGGTAATTTTGTAATTTCTCGTTAATCAGAAAATATATCTCTAGAAATTTTCTAAAATAATCTCTTCAAAGAATTTTCTCTCTACAACTTTCTCTTGAATTCAAGTGTGTGTAAAATAATGACCCAATGCTTTCTTTATATAAAGAGAGTTTAGAAAGTTCAACTATGATTAAATTTCACTTTAATATTAAATTTAATCTAATATTTATCAAATATTAAATCTTATTAAAATAATAGAATGTATATCTACAAGATAAACATTAAATTAAAAACTAATATTAAGATAATCACTTTAATATTAAATTAATAAAATACTATTAAGATAAGTATTAAATTTAATTTAATATTAAACTATAAAAATAATATTAGTTTTGAAATAGTTAATCTGAAATTAATTCTGTGGTAGAGTCTCAGTAGGAGTGTAACTCTACCACTACTTAATCACCGGAGACATTGTAACACCCCTAACCCGTCTTCGTCACCGGATTATGGTTACGGAGCATTACCGTATAATCGGGAAACATTTATCAATAAATCATTAATTAAATAAATCACATTCAAAACATATCAAACATAAGCATATCGTCCCTAAATCGAGCCTTTGAGGCCCTAAAAATAACTTTGAAGCAATTTGGGACCAATTTGAAACAAAAATAGAAGTTTTAAGAAAAATATGAAAAATTTCAAAATAGGGGACACACGGCCGTGTAGCTTTTGAAACAGGGACACACAATCGTGTCTCAGTTGTGTCCCTACCTGTGTAACTTATTGAGTTGGGCCACACGGCCGTACGCTAGACCGTGTAACTCTGATTTGTGACGCATAGCTGTGTCGTAGGCCATGTGCGAGGCTTTGTAACATACTGAGTTAAAACACACGATCGTGCCTTAGACCGTGTGAGGCACACGACCAAGTGACACGGGCATGTCCTAGGCCCTATGTACGTAATTGAACCTTAAATGTCAAGCTTACCATTTCAAGCTTACTTGGACCCTAAGTAATCCATTTACCAACAAAAAAGACCTATTCAAAATGACATTAAACAAACTCAAAACATGCTAAATCAACCATCCTAAGTGTATCCTCATTGGTACCACAAGTATACACAATTTTACAACAATATGAACTATCACCCAAAGCATGTTAATTCACATAATTTAACATTCAACCAATATGCCTATCATAGGCACCTCAATCACAACATTCCAATAACACATATCATAATCTTGCACTAAAAACATCTTACTTATATCATAATAAGTTAACTACTTTCATTTAAGATCATACTTTAAAGTTTTACATATCAAAACAATAACAATGACAAAGAAGCCTATTACATATCATATAATCCAAAATAACATTCTAAGAATTACCGAAAACGGATGGATAGTGTGACTTGAGTGCTTATCTGATCGTCCAACCTTCAAAAGTATCTACATGAACAGGAAATAACACAAGTAAGCTCATTAAAGCTTAGTAAGTTCTATAGACAAAAACAATAAATCTTACCAAAGTAAATACAATATTTCAATCAATAGTAACTCAACTACAAGTGTTTCCTATCATCCAAAATCTCAACTCGGTGAATTGCATAGTTCAATTCAAAGATCAAATACATGTCATAACTTTCAAAATCATTAAAAAAGTTATAATACATAGATTTATGATCCGATGAAAGACTTACGACTATGAGTACATAGATATTCCAACTGAAACACGCTGTAACAACCCGGTTTAGACCCTAGTCGGAACAGTGGTTTCGAGACCACAAATCTGAGATCAGAATAATATTTGATATTATTTTATTATTTTTTGTGTTTACAGTATGAGATTTAGCATGTGTGAAATTTTTGTGTGAAGATTTTATCGATTGTGTGTTTAATTTGCAAAAAGGACTTAATCGCGTAAAATGTAAAATGCTATGGGCTGATTGTTAAGTGCTTAATTGTTGTTGTCTTTATAATTTGGAGGATTTATGTTGTTATTAGCCCATTTTATAAGTTGGTGGAAGATGATGGCATGGCATTGGTTGTTATTATTAATGTTCATTAAGGGCAAATTGGTAAAATGTTTAATAAGGTAATAATAATAAAACAAAAACATGAAATTAGATGAGTGTTCATCTTCCACCCATTGAAATTAGAAAACAAAGGAGGGTTAGTGAGCTTTGAAGGTTTTGGCAAGCTTAGGCTCAAATTGGTATGTGATTTCAACTCGATTTTTGATAATTTCTACGCTTTTGTGATTATTGCTTTGTGTTCTTTCAAACCCATGCTTAAATTTTAGAAATTGATAGAGATTTTGAGATGTACCATTTATGAAACCATTGATGAACATATGAGCTTTGTGATGTTAGTTGGTGAAATATGAAAGCTTGGTGTTGGGTTAACATAGAGTCTGTTTGTTTGGTGGAAAACGTTTTTCGGAAAACATTTTCCAGATTTTCCAGCGTTTGTTTGGTGGAAAATGAATTCTTAAAGGAAAACATTTTCCAAACACGGGTAAAATCATTTCCTTATTTCTGGAAAACGTCTTACCGATTTCTTTTCTGTAAGACATTTTCCGGATCTTTCCCCTTCATCCAGGTAAGTCTTTCTCCTTCTTCCCTTCTTCATTCCTTCACCTTCCTTCTTTTTTTCTCAGCCAACAAATCTCTTTCTCTCTTTCTCAGACTTTTTCGGTTCCTACTTTCGCTGGGTCTTAGAATCTCTTGAAAAAATTCATCTTTGATCTCCTCTAGGTATCTGCATATTTCTCTAATGTTTCATCTCTGACTGATTACTCTTTGTTTTTTTTATTGCGATTCTCTCTGCATATGCCTCAATATTTCTCTTTTAAATTCTTATTAGGAATTTTTTTTTCCTTTTCTATAAATATAATTCTTTTGAAGATCTCATTAACCCTCTGAGAATCTCCCAAATTTTAACTCTTTTGATTTTTTTTTAGAATTCTCAAAGAACAAAAAAGGTAAATTAAGCATTATTCTTCTCTTTCTCTTCTTCTTCTTCTTATGATTATTTATTTTAATTGCTTTGTTATCATCGATTCTTATCTTTAAATTGTTGGGTTCTTTATTGGCCATGTTTTTAATGGGTTTCGTTTGAATTAATCTGGGTTTCCTTTAGTTTTTGAAGTCATTAAAAAAATTAAACTATTTTACTGTTTTTTTTTTTGTTTTTTTGTAATGATAGAACTAGAATTGAAAAGCTGGGGTTTTTGGTGAGTGAATATTAATTTCTTTGGTTTTAATGTTGCTCTACAATTAGCTTGTATTTTATGTTGTGTTCTGCTGTTTCATTGAATGTTCTAATCTAGCTTAATTCTTTGGGTTCTAATAAGTGGGGATTATGATGCTTTGAATTGTATGCTTTAAAGCTCATTTATGTTTTTTAATGGTATGGTCACTCTTGTTATAAAGATGGGATTAATGTAGTGAATTCGAAAAAGATGCTGTATTAGTGAGTGTTAATTGTGGGGATTTTGTTGTTCATCATGCTATATAAACTGAATTTCATAAATCCCATTCTCGGTTTTGCTTGTTGATGCAAATAGCTTCTTTGTTGTTCATATATAATATCTTTCAAATGAATTATGAACTTTGATATCAATGAACATACAAGGGTATATACATGTTTAAAAATGGATGCATTTTAGTTTAATGGTGATCTATTTTTTTTGTACAGTTACCTTGGTCGAAGCATGCTTGATCGATGTTCTGTATATTGCGATGGTTGTTGATGCTAAAGTTGAATAGCTTTTGCTTATGGTTGTGTGATCGAGGCCCTTTCTAATTCTACTATCTACACCATCACGAATGATTCGTCCTCATTAGAAAGTTGGGACATGGCGTTTAAGGTTTTTACTGCGTTTTTTGCCAGTGTTACTGATATTATGCCTCGTTTTTGTTTTTCCGTTTTCTCAACAATTTGTTTTGCAACATGCACCATTATTTTCAAGCTTGCCCTATAATGGCACCATTCTTTGTTACTCGTATATTCATTCTTGACCCAAACTGTGGCAAACTTTCATTCATATGATAATATTTTAGTACCGTTCTCTATTAAAAAGTCGGGACATAGTCTTGAGCTTTTTACTGCATTTTTTGCTAACATTTTTTATATTATGCCTCATTTTTTGTTTTCTATTTTCTCAACAACCTGTTTTTCAACATGCACCATTCTTTCCAAGCTTGCCTCATATTCCATACTTCAAAGGATCAAAATGGCACCATTCTTTGTTGCTTATATTTTTGTTCTTGACTAAGGTTTAGTGGCTGTGGGTATACTTCAGTTCATACGATAATGTTTTAGTACCACTCATCGTCGCTAATGATTCATCCTCTGCTCTCTATTAGAAAACCAGGACATATCCTTGCGCTTTTTACCGCGTTTTTGTCGATGTTACTGAAATTATGCCTCTTTTTTTTTTCTTATTTTCTCAACAGTTTGTTTTGCAACATGCACCATTCTTTTCGAGCTTGCCCTATAATGGCACCATTCTTTGTTGCTCATATATTTGTTTTTTGACCTAGGTTTAGTTGGCTGTGGCAAACTTTTGTTCATACAATAGTGTTTTAGGACGCTCATTTGCATTTAAATTCAATCTTTCTTGGTTGTTTTTCTTTGTAGCATCAAAAGTGTTTGTATAATAATTTACATGTTTTGTTAAGCTTTCAAATACTTGCTTACAATATGAATAATTGTTTTATTTCAGGCTCCCTGTGTATTCTTTCAGTTATGATTTAGCCCTGTTAGCCTTGAGTATCGCTTCTCATTATGAACAGCCAATATGGTGAAAATTGAGTAAGTTACAGAATTTGGTGACTATTCCGACCGTTAAAGTTTTATCGAGTTTAAAACATTTGATCTTCCATTCTTTCTCTTGTAGGATGAAGCCACTGTTATGGGTTTTGAAGTGCCGAGATCACCTGATTCAAGTTATGCACTTGGACAATATTAGTTATGTGGTGTAAAATTAGTTATGCACTTGGACAATGTTGTTGTTATTATGTGGTGTACTACTAATTATGCATTTGGATAATATTATTAATTTCTAGTATTAATTGTGGTTTGGAAGCTTATTTATATTCAATCTTTGTTTTTTATTTTTTTTAACACAATTACAAATAATTTATTTGACTTTGTTTGTTTTCAATTTATGACTGTTAATAATGTAGCTTAATAATTGAGTATTATTATATATATAATTTGATTTATTTATTTATAAATAAATCATTGCAATATATGTAAAAACAATTTAAAATATAAAAATTTATTAATATGTATATAAATTTATTAATATATGTAAAAACAACTTTTCCTAAAATATTTTCGTGAAATCACTTAAAATAACACAAAATATTTTACACAGATTCATCCAAACACCAGAAAATATTTTCAGTAAATCATTTTCCAGAAAAGTAAATTATTTTCCAGAAATCATTTTCCGGAAAACATTTTACTAGCAAACAAACAGACCCATAGTTTGTATTTTGATTTTTGGTAAAATTGAGTATTTTTGGCTAAATTAAGAAAAGTGTAAATGGAAGGATTAAAATGTGAAATAAATGAAATATGTGGACTTGTTTGATCATAGTGAATATTTTGCTAAGCATGGGTGATATAAAATTGTGTGTATTTGATGAATTTATGAATTAGGGACTACAGTGTCGAAATGTGAAAATTTGAGGGCTATTTTGTAAAATGCCTTAAATATGTGTGTTTGGATTAAATTGAATGAATTGGTGATTGAATGGGCTGAATTTGAATGTGTATAGACCAAGAAAGGAGAAGTTCGGATCGAGATTGAGGCAAAGACAACGTGCTCGATTAATTGACTGTTTCGGTATTTCGACGTCCGAGGTAAGTTTGAATATAACACTAGTTGTAAAATTATGTCTATTTGATGTGAATTGAATGAAATTATATATAACTAAGAGATTAGAAATGATATGTGCGGAATTGAATTAGATGGCACTAAGTGTGCGAAATTAGAAACCGGACAGAGATGATTAGCACTGTGTGTGCGAAAAGATAGAAGCTTTAGCTTATCGAATTGGCACTGTGTGTGCGATACCGATATAAGTTCGGTTTAACATATTGGCACTAAATGTGCGGTGATGATTATGTTTTGGTTATGAAATTACCACTAAGTGTGCGAATAAATCAAATGAATAGCAAAGGTGGAACGAGAGGTAATATCGAGCAATTGAGTAGAATGAATGGTGAGTAACTATGTGTTGATCAAGGTACGTTTGAACCTATGTGGTTGATGATATCCTTAAAGGTTGAATGAATAGATACTTGAGCATATGGTTGAGATTGATGATGAGCTTAATTGTGCATTTATCTATGTGATGGCTTATATATGTATTATTGTGGTATTATTGAGTAGTAGGTATTGTATTTTGAACTTACTAAGCTTTTGAAAGCTTAATATGTGATTTGTTTCTCTATTTTATAGTGTCAGTAAAGCTAGCTCGGATCCGGGGATCGTTAGCATCTCTACCACACTATCGGTAATCTATTTTTGGGTACTTTTGGAAGATGTATATAGTTGAAATATGGCATGTATAAGCTAGAAGTTATGGCATGTTTTAAAATGCTTAATCCTTGCCATGTGATTTGGCTTGGAAGTTGAAAGATGCTGAACTTATGAATGAGCTATGAATATGGCATATTTCATGCTTGTGTGGTTGATAAAACTTGTGGTTTGAAGATGAATTATGGCATGAATTACATGATGCTTGATATATATACATATATATATGTTTTGAGATGTACATTTGTTACTTTGGATGGACTTATTTGTAACGATATTTGGTATGGAAGTGGACGGTATTGTTGGCGATTAAATGGTGCATGAAATGGTATGTTTGGATGCATTTAAAAGCATGATTTAGTATTGACTTGAAGCTTGTAGGTGATTCAAGGTGTGAGAGGCAAGTTTGGCCTTAAAAATGGCCTAAAACTGCCCACATAGTTGAGCACACAGGCGTGTGGCTCGACCGTGTCCCTAGTTGTTAAAATTCAAAACAAGTCAGGATCGACCACGGGCTAGACACACGGGCGTGTGGACAAGTCAGTATGCATACCCTGTTTTGACACGGTATAGACATACGGGTGTGTCGAGGCCGTGGGAGGCACATGGCCTTCCCACATGGACGTGTGACCTATGCAGTTTGGAAAAATCTTTAAATTTCTAAAAATTTTTGTAAGTGTTCAGTTTAGTCATGACCTCCTTCTAACACGTGTTTAAGGTCTCGTAGACCTCAATAAGGGACTATATGATTATAGTTAAATATGTTTGATTGATGATTTACTATGTGTTGAGAAATGGATGTGAAATGTTTTGATTGTTCGACAATGCCTTTTAACCCTATTCTGACGACGGTTTCGGGTTAGGAGTGTTATATTTTATTGGTATTAGAGCTAAAATTTAGTCGATTCTCGAACTAACGTAGCACGTGTGAGTCTAGCTATACATGCCATATATATAATTGCGATAGTGTGATGAATCCTGACAGTTGAAAATGTGTTTTCATATAGTAATGGATCCCGATCGAGCAGTTGCTGACGATGTTGAGAGTAATGCGCCTGCTCCCGCTCAAGGGACAGCGCCGGCTACATCTAGGCCGAATAATAGTAGTGAGGGAGGAGAGGCTAAGCAAGCCTTCTTTCGAACGATGAGTGAGTGGTTTTCGGAGTTCGTTTGAACGAATCCGGCTGCTCCACAACCTCTACCCCTACAAGTACCGGTTGTGCCACAAGTTACAGATCCGTTTAGATTGAATAAACCTCCTGTGGATAAGATTCGTAAGTACGGGGCCGAAGAGTTTAGGGCCACAGCTGATGATGATGTCGAGCGAGCTGAGTTCTGGCTCGAGAATACAATTTGAGTGTTCAATGAGATGTCATTAACACCTGATGAATACATTAAATATGCTATTTTGTTGTTGAGAGATACCACGTATAATTGGTTGAAAACGTTGATTTCAGTGGTTTCGAGAAAGAGGGTTACCTGGGACTTCTTTCAAGTTGAATTTCGAAAGAAATATATTAGTCAATGATTTATAGATCAGAAACATAAAGAGTTTCTAGAACTGAAGCAAGGCCATATTTCAGTTACAGAGTATGAAAGGGAATTTGTGAGATTGAGCCAATATGCGCGGGAATCTGTTTCGACTGAAGCTACTATGTGTAAACACTTCATTGAAGGGTTAAATGTAGATATTAAGTTGTTGGTTGGGATACTTGACATAAAAGAATTTATTTTGTTAGTTGAAAGAGCCTGCAAGGTCGAGGAACTTAGTAAAGAAAAGAAGAAAGTTGATTCTGAGGCTAGAGACGAAATAAAAAGAATGATGAGTAAGTCGTCTCAACCATCGACGAAGAGATTTAGAGATGCAAACAATCGCTCAAATGTTTCGTCTGGATATTTAGGTAGAGATCGTCTGAGACCAAGTGTTGGTCCAAAAGCTCAACTCCCGACTGAATCAAGTGGTGGTAATGTTAAAAGCAATAAGCTTGATTGTAAACAGTGTGGAAGACGACATGTGGGAGAATGCTGGGGCAAGTATAATAATAGAACTTACTACAAGTGTGGATCACGAGATCACTTCATTCGAGACTGTCTAAAGTTGGCTGAAGAAGAAAACGTTCAGAATGTGAGACTGAGCAATGTGATGGCTAGGGGTAGACCATCCAGAAACACTGGGAATGTGAGTGGAAGTCAAAAAGGGACTACTAATATAGCTGTGAGATCAGAGGCAAGAGCACCTGCCCGAGCCTATGCTATACGCGCACAAGAGGAGGCGTCATCTCCAAACATCATTACTGGTACTTTTACTCTATTTGATACTGATGTGATTGCATTGATAGATCCAGGTTCTACTCATTCCTATGTATGTGCGAATCTAGTATCAAGTAGGACTCTACCTGTTGAGTCTACTGAATTTGTGATTAGAGTATCGAACCCCTTAGGCAAGAGTGTTTTGGTGGATAAAGTGTGCAAGAACTGTCCATTGATGTTTTGAGATGCTTGTTTTCTGGCTAATTTGATGTTGCTACCATTCGATGAATTTGATATAATTCTAGGTATAGATTAGATCACTTTGTATAATGCAATCGTGAATTGTAAACGAAAGAGTATTGAATTGAAAAGTCAGAATGGTGAGATAGTTCGAATTGAATCTAGTGATTTGAATTGGTTACTAGCTGTTATATCTTCGATGAAAGCTTTAAACTATGTGAAAAAGGGTTGCGAAGCTTATTTGGCATATGTGATTGATACAAAAGTGACAGAAAAGAATGTTGAATCTGTGCCTGTGGTTTGTGAATTTCCAAATGTGTTTCCTGAAGAGTTACCGGGATTACCTCCAATGCGAGAAGTTGAATTTGGAATTGAATTAGTGCCGAGGACTATTCCTATCTCAATAGCTCCATATAGAATGGCACCAACGAAATTGAAAGAGTTAAAGTCTCAGTTGTAAGAGTTGACTGATAGAGGATTTGCCCGACCGAGTTTCTCGCCCTGGGGTGCTCCTGTGTTGTTTGTGAAAAAGAAAGATGGCACTATGAGGATGTGTATTGATTATAGGCAGTTGAAAAAAAGTGACGATAAAGAATAAATATCCGTTACCCCGTATTGATAATTTATTTGATCAGTTGAAAGGAGCTACAGTGTTTTCTAAGATAGATTTAAGATGGGGCTATTACTAGCTACGAGTCAAAGAATCAGATGTACTGAAAACTGCTTTTAGAATGAGGTACGGACACTATGAATTTTTAGTTATGCTTTTCGGACTAACGAATGCTCCTGCAGTATTTAGATTTGATGAATCGGATATTCAGACTGTATTAGGATCGCTTTGTTGTGGCATTCATTGATGATATTTTGAGTTACTCATATGATGAGACACAGCACGCCGAACATTTGAGAGTTGTGTTACAGACTCTGCGTGAGAAACAATTGTATGCTAAGTTTAGCAAATGTGAGTTTTGGTCGCGTGAGGTTGGTTTCTTGGGGCATATTGTATCAACTGCAGGAATACGAGTTGATCCGAGTAAGATTTCAGCTATTTTAGAATGGAAGCCTCCAAGAAATGTGTCTGAAACCCGTAGTTTTCTGGGACTAGCGGGATACTATAGACTGTTTATGAAAGCCTTCTCAATGATTGCGACTCATTGACAAAGTTACTTCAGAAAGATGCTAAATTCGAGTGGTCAAAAAAGTGTTAAAAGAGTTTTGAGCAGTTGAAAGTATTGTTGACAGAAGCGCCAGTGTTAGTTCAACCTGAATCGGGTAAAGAATTCATAGTTTACAGTGATGCATCGTTGAATGGTTTGGGCTGTGTGATGATACAAGAAGGCAAAGTTATCGCTTATGCTTCGAAGCAGTTAAAGCCGCATGAAAAGAACTATCCGATGCACGACCTTGAATTGGCTGCGATTATGTTTGCATTGAAAATTTAGCGTCACTACCTATTTGGTGAGAAATGTCATATTTATTCCGATCACAAGAGCTTGAAGTACTTGATGACTCAAAAAGAATTAAATTTGCGATAGAGAAGATGGTTAGAATTGTTGAAAGATTATGAACTTCTGATTGATTATCATCCGGGCAAAGCTAACGTTGTTGCTGATGCTTTGAGTTGAAAGTCTTTATGTGCTTTGTGAGCTATGAATACTCAGATAGATCTATGTGATGATGGTTCGGTTTTGGCTGAGTTGAAAGTGAGGCCGATGTTCATACGTTAGATTTGTGATGCCTAGAAGAGTGATGTAGAAATGATGACCAAGCGAGCTTAATGTGAATTGAATTTCAATTCAGAATTTCGAGTCAATAGTGATGATTGTTTGAGATTCAGAAATCGAATTTGTGTTCCAAAAAATTTAGAGTTAATTCAGTTAATTGTGAACGAAGCTCAAAATAGTCGTTTGACTGTTCACCAGGGGAGTACGAAAATCTACAATGATTTGAAACAGTTTTATTGGTGGCATGGTATGAAAAGAGACATCTCTAACTTTGTGTCAAAGTGTTTAATTTCTCAACAAGTTAAAGCTGAACATCAAGCTCCATCCGATTTGTTACAGCCGATCATGATTCCTGAATGGAAATGAGAGAGAATTACGATGGACTTTGTGTCGGGATTGCCTTTATCTTTGGGAAAGAAGGATGCAATTTGGGTGATAGTAGACAAATTGACAAAATCAGCTCATTTCGTTCCGATGAGAACAGACTATTCACTCGATAGATTGACTGAATTGTATATTGCTGAAATTGTGAGACTGCACGGGGTACCACTATCTATTGTATCTGATAGAGATCCGAGATTTACCTCGCGGTTTTGGAAGAAATTGCAAGAGGCTTTAGGCACAAAATTGTATTTCAGCACTGTATTTCATCCGTAAACGGATGGACAATCTGAGCGGATCATTCAAGTACTCAAAAATACGTTGAGGTGTTGTATTCTTGAGTTCGAAAGTACATGGGAAAAAATCTGTTGTTGATTGAATTCGCGTATAAAATAGTTATCAATCTAGTATCAAAACGTCACTATATGAGGCTCTTTACGGTCGAAAATGCTGAACTCCATTATATTGGACTGAGCTGAATGAGAATAAGATTCACGGGGTTTATCTTATAAAAGAGACTGAGCAAAAAGTGAAAGTGATTCGTGATAGTTTGAAAGCGGCCTCAGATCGTCAGAAGTCTTATGCAGACTTGAAATGGAAGGATATTGAATACGAAGTTGGTGACAAAGTGTTTTTAAAAGTGTCTCCGTGGAAGAAAATACTTCGATTTGGTCGAAAAGGCAAGCTGAGTCCGAGATATATCGTGGCATATGAGGTCATTGAACGAGTTAGACCGGTTGCTTATAGATTGATGTTTCCACCCGAGTTGGAAAAGACTCATAATGTGTTTCATGTATCGATGCTTCGACGGTATAGATCTGATCCGTCTCATGTAATTGCTCCTACTAAAGTTGAGATTCAGTCAGATTTGCCGTATAGTGAGGAACCGATTCGAATTTTGGCACAAGAGATCAAAGAGTTGAGAAACAAAAGAATTTCCTTAGTGAAAGTGTTGTAGCACAAACACGGAATTGAAGAGGCTACGTGGGAGCCTGAAGATAGTATGAGAGAACAATACCCACACCTATTCATTGGTAAGATTTTTGGGGACGAAAATCCCTAAAGGAGGGAGAGTTGTAATAGCCCGATTTAGTCCCTAGTCAGAACAGTGGTTTTGAGACCACAAATTTGAGGTCAAAATAATATTTTAATATTATTTTAATATTTTCTGTGTTTACAATATGTGATTTAGCATGTGTGAAATTTCTGTGTGAAGATTTTATCGATTATGTGTTTAATTTGCAAAAAAGACTTAATCGCGTAAAGTGTAAAATGCTATGGGCTGATTGTTAAGTGCCTAATTGTTGTTGTCTTTATAATTTGGCGGATTTATGTTGTAATTAGCCCATTTTATAAGTTGGTGGAAGATGATGGCATGGCATTGGTTGTTATTATTGATGTTCATTAAGGGCAAATTGGTAAAATGTTTAAAAGGTAATAATAATAAAACAAAAACATGAAATTAGATGAGTTTTCATCTTTCACCCACCGAAATTAGAAAAGAAAGGAGGGTTAGTGAGCTTTAAAGGTTTCGACAAGCTTAAGCTCAAATTGGTATGTGATTTCCACTCGGTTTTTGATAATTTCTACGTTTTTGTGATTGTTGCTTTGTGTTCTTTCAAACCCATGCTTAAATTTTAGAAATTGATAGAGGTTTTGAGATGTACCATTGATGAAACCATTGATGAACATATGAGCTTTGTAATGTTAGTTGGTGAAATATGAAAGCTTGGTGTTGGGTTAACATAGTTTGTATTTGGATTTTTGGTGAAATTGAGTATTTTTGGCTAAATTGAGAAAAGTGTAAACGGAAGGATTAAAATGTGAAATAAATGAAATATGTGGACTTGTTTGATCGTAGTGAATATTCGGCTAAGCATGGGTGATATGAAATTGTGTGTATTTGATGAATTTATGAAATAGGGACTACAGTGTCGAAATATGAAAATGTGAGGGCTATTTTGTAAAATTCCCTAAATATGTGTGTTTGGATTAAATTGAATGAATTAGTGATTGAAGGGGCTGAATTTGAATGTGTATAGACCAAGAAAGGAAAAGTTCGGATCAAGATCGAGGCAAAGACAAAGTGCTCAATTAATCAACTGTTTCGGTATTTCAACGTCCGAAGTAAGTTTGAATATAATACTAGTTGTAAAATTATGTCTATGCAATGTGAATTAAATGAAATTATATATAACTAAGAGATTAGAAATGCTATGTGCGGAATTGAATTAGATGGCACTAAGTGTGAGAAATTAGAAACCGGACAGAGATGATTAGCACTGTAATGGCTTATGGTTGAGATTGATGATGAGCTTAATTGTGCATTTATCTATGTGATGGCTTATATATGTATTGTTGTGGTATTATTGAGTAGTAGGTATTGTATTTCGAACTTACTAAGCTTTTGAAAGCTTACTGTGTGATTTGTTTCTCTTTTTTATACTGTTAGTAAAGCTAGCTCGGACCGCGGGATCGTCAGCATCTCTACCACACTATCGACAATCTAGTTTTGGGTACTTTTGGAAGATGTATATGGTTGAAATATGGCATGTATAGGCTAGAAGTTATGGCATGTTTTAAAATGCTTAATCCTTGCCATGTGATTTGGCTTGGAAGTTGAAAGATGTTGAACTTATGAATGAGCTATGAATATGGTATATTTCATGCTTGTGTGGTTGATTAAAGTTGTGGTTTGAAGATGAATTATGGCATGAATTACATTATGCTTGATATATATACATATATATATGTTTTGAGATGTACATTTGTTACTTTGGATGGACTTATTTATGATGATATTTGGTATAAAAGTGGATGGTATTGTTGGTGATTGAATGGTGCATGAAATGGTATGTTTGGATGCATTTAGAAGCATGATTTAGTATTGACTTGAAGCTTATAGGTGATTCAAGGTGTGAGAGGCAAGTTTGGCCTTAAAAATGGCCTATAACTGCCCACAAGGTTGAGCACACGGGCGTGTGGCTCGACCGTGTCCCTAGTGGTTGAAATTCAAAACAAGTTAAGATCGACCACGGGCTAGACACACGAGCGTGTGACTGGCCGTGTGGTGAAGTCAGTAGCAACCACGGGTGAGGCACACGGGCGTGTGGACAAGTCAGTATGTATGCCCTATTTTGACACGACATAGACACACGGGAGTGTCGAGGCCGTGGGAGGCACACGACCTTCCCACATGGGCGTGTGACCTCTGTAGTTTGGAAAAATCTTTAAATTTCTGAAAATTTTTGTAAGTGTTCGGTTTAGTCCCGACCTCTTTCTAACACGTGTTTAAGGTTTCGTAGACCTCAATAAGGGACTATATGATTATATTTAAATATGTTTGATTGATGATTTATTATGTGTTGAGAAATGGATATGAAATGTTCTGATTGTTCGGTAATGCCTCTTAACCCTATTCCGGCGACGGTTTCGAGTTAGGGGTGTTACCCACGCCAATCGCTCGTAAGTGCTAATCTGCCCGATAACACGCCAGATGCTCATAAGAGCTAATCCACCCGATAACACACCAATTGCTCTGAAAAGCTAGTGCAACCGAAAACATACAAAAGCAGGGAGTATAACACGAGAGTTCACAACAAATGTTGAACCTCGGCCTACTCGAGAAAAATGTATATATCATACCACATCAATCTCTACTCCTTTCCCTCACATAACACATCGTTGATCGATTGTACTCTATCCCGCATTAATTCGATCCAAGTATTGAAATTCAATAACATTTCCCAAACAACTTTTCATCATCTATAAACAATTATATCTATTATATCACATTATATAATCAAACATTTCATATAGATGTTAAATTATAAACCATACGAACTTACCTGAACTAAGTTGTTATAATTGTAAAGTTTAGAGACTATGCTGCAATTTTTCTTTTTCCACATAAATCAATAGGGTCTTGATCTAAAATGTAAAATTCCCATTAGCTTACATTTCATATTCCAATTTGCTTTACATTTTATACCCTTTTATTTTTCAAATTTACATAATTGCCCTTAACTTTCACAACTTTTGCAATTTAGCCCCTTAACCCGAAAATCATCAAATTGACCATTTACTAATAATCAAATTACAACCAAATATTCTAGGCCCTTAAATAGTCCCTATTAAACATCAAATTCACCATCAAATCTTGAAATTTTGATATTTTAAGAATTTAATCCTTAAATCAAAATCTAACAAAAATCACTTCACAAAACAATCAAATACCACAATCAAAGCTTCAAACACATGTTTGTCGTAAAAAAATTCAAGATTCATCAATGGAAACTTCTAAAGTTTTTAACAGATTCAAAAAGGGAGGTACGAGCTAGCTGGACCTAGTTGCAACGATCTTAAAAACATAAAAATTACAAGAAACGGGTATCAATTTCACTTACATGCAAGGAAAATCATACAACTGAAACTTCTTCTCCTTAGCTATTGTGTTCGATTATAGAAATGTAAGAAAGAATATGATGAATGACCTTTTCTTTCTTTCTTTTTCTTTTATTTGTTTTTATTTTATCATATAATTAACTAATAATAATATTATAACATACATATATTACAATTCAACATTTAACCATCCACTATCAAAAATAAGGTCAAATTTCCTTATTGGCCCTTCCACATTTATTAGTTAAGCTATTAAATCATCTAAATGCAATAATTACTAAAATTTTCATCTTTTACAATTTAGTCATTTTTTCTTTAATTAGCTATCAAACCATTAAAATTTCTTAACCAAATTTTAATACGACCCTAATGACTCCATAAATATTCTATAAATAAAATATATAGGTCAACACAATTAAAATTTGTAGTCTCGAAACCACTATTCCGTCACCACTGAAAAATAGGTTGTTACACCAACCACCGTCGGCCACCAAAACATCATTGTCGCAGTTGACGACACTGCCGTATCCAGTGGTGCAGGTCGACACCTTTACAACACTCCAAGACGGTTCAGCTGCTACCGGTTCGGTCTGGGACAGTGATGACCCAATTGGTCCGGTCTAGCCACCAGTTGGACCCGGTTTCACATACGGGGCTAATTCGAACAATTTTTGGGTCTTGGTCTCAATTTTGGGCTGTCAGGCCCAATTTACGATCTCAAGTCCAATTTTCAAGTTCAATAACCTATTAGGCCAATTTTCTAACTTGAAAATTAATTTTTAAAAAATCATATTAACTATAATTAATTTGATTAATTTAATTTTAATTGATCAAAATTAATTTTCCCAAAAATCACTTAGATTTTCCAAATTAATTTTTCAAGAAAATTCTTTAATCAAATTCTCTAGTTGAACAATTCGCATGATCACATAATTTAATTCCACATTGAATAAATTGACTCAAATAAATTATTTCCAAAGTCGTAGAATTTTCTTCTGATCCAAATGCAGTTCGATCGGGCTTTTGTTAAGCTAGCGGAAAGACCAACCAAACATATACAATTAGGCTCTAGTAATTGCGATTATGTCTAGAAGCATCGTTCCAATAATTCGCAATTACTTAATCATGGAGTCAGTTCATTAGAAGTACCATGATTGAAAACTCCTTATGTTATACTCTTTATGAAAGTAATTCATCCAACTACTTTGTTCAATGACCTCGTCATGTGTGTATTACCCTCATATGATATCCTTGATTCCTTTGAGCTAAATTTGTTCACTCAATACAATCTTATTTTATCTCATTGTCACCATTGTGTCTTCTTGATAATTAATATAATCACTGTCAACAAATAACTGTGATAAATTGCTCGTTCGAGAATAAGCAACCTGTGACCACGTTCCATATTTATCAATCCACACAATGCCAATGAGAGGAGATCATTGACTCTTTAATTGAGCTATGAATTCCATTGATGCTAGTAAAGCCATGACATACACAAGTCGTGACCCAGAAAACTGACCTCATTCAACCAGAACTCACACTTACTAAACTTTGCATACAACTGTTTATCTTGCAAAGTTTGTAGCACAAGTCTCAGGTGCTCAGCATGCTCGGTTTCATCTCTGGAGTAGATCAGAATATCATCTATAAACACTACCACAAACCGATCCAAATACTGTCTGAAAATCTGATTCATCAGATCCATAAAAATAGTAGGTGCATTAATAAGTCCAAAAGGCATAACCAAAAACTCATAGTGTCCGTACCTCGTTCGAAAAGCAGTCTTTGGCACATCAGAATCTCTGACCCGCAACGATAATAACCCGATCTCAAATCTATCTTTGAAAACACTGAAGCCCCTTTCAACTGGTCAAAGAAGTCGTCAATCCGTGGCAACGGGTATTTATTCTTTGTAGTCACCTTATTTAGTTGTCGATAATCAATGCACATTCGCAAAGTTCCATCTTTTTTTTTCACAAATAAGACTGGTGCACCCCAGGGATAGAAACTCGATTGTGCGAAGCCCCTATCTGTTAACTCTTGCAACTGTGCTTTCAACTCTTTTAATTCTGTAGGTGCCATCCGATACGGAGATATCGAAATCAGAGTCATCCCTGGTACAAATTCAATGCCAAACTCTATTTCTTGAACTGGTGGTAAACCCGGTAATTCTTCAGGAAACACATCTGGGTACTCACATACAACTGGCACAGATTCAATCTTCTTCCCAGTTACTTTATTATCAAGCACATAGGCCAAATAGGCTTCATACCCTTTTCTCATGTACTTCCGAGCTAACATCGAAGATATTACTGCTGGTAACCCATTCAGGTCATTAGGTTCAATCCAGATAATTTCACTGTTCCGACATCTCAAATCAATGGACTTTCTTTTACAATTTACAACAGCATCGTGCAAAGTCAACCAGTCCATTCCCAAAATTATATCGAACTCATCGAAAGGTAACTGTAACACCCCTTACCCGAGACCGTTGCCAGAGTCGAGCACGAGGCATTACTAGACTAAACTTACTAGTTCGGGGCATAAAAATTGAAATTGTTCATCTGCGTCATGTTCACTAAATTAATTATAACTTGAGCTACGATACTCAAAATCTAGATCCATAAATTTTCCTTGAAACTAGACTCATATATATTCTTACTAAAATTTTTTCTGAATTTTTGGTGTGGCGAATTAGTACAGTTTATTAGTTATAGTCTCCTCTATTACACAGTTCGACAGTTCTGACCTCTCTTCACTAAAAATCAATTATCTCATAATATACAACTCTTTTTCTGACACCGTTTATTTATACAAAAATAGACTCAATAAGCTTTAATTCTATATCTCATGCACAACCTAATTCCACTTCTAATATTTTTGGTGATTTTTCAAAATCACATCACTGCGGCTGTCCAACTATTCCCCTGCATATAGTTACATAATTTCTTTAAAATAACTATCAACTAGGCATTTCATAACATCCAAATCATGTTCTTAATTAACCATTTTAATGGCTAATCATTACCAAGCATTTACAAGCCAATATTAAGCCGTATCATAAGGTCATACACACAAAATGTCTAAGTCACTATACATGCCATAACTTAAAACGTTCGAGTTACAAAATACCAATATAATCCTTTGATAGTGTGTAACGATCTCCGATGTCCTTTCGATCCCCGAGTTGGCTTGTAATACTATATAAAAAAAATAAAGAATGGGAGTAAGCATAAAGCTTAGTAAGTTTACATGTAAATACATAACAACATTCTTAATGAATTACCTTATTCTTTTCTTATCAAGATCACTTAAGCTTTTAATTCAATATACTTAAACTTGTATTCTTACCTTACCTTTTAACATGAACTTGTCTTACCTTACCTTTCTTTACTTTGGTATACTCTTTGAATTTTCCCGTTGAACCACTTGGAATACTAAGGATACGCGGGTACCTTTCCTTATGAAACTTAACCATTGCCATGTCTTGACATGGTCTTACGTGGTATCCTTGCCTTATAAACTCACCAATGCCATGCCTTGGCATGGTCTTACATGGGACCTTTGCCTTATAGTAACTTATCAAAGCCATGCCTTGGCATGGTCTTACATGATTTCCTTAAACCCTAATGTCATGACATTTGTATCCTACACATTCCTAAGGTTCAACCGGAACTTTCTGAGATAGCTTTTCCGTCAATTCATACTTGAGTCTTTAAATAATAAATTTACAGAATAAATATGTAAATGCTGGAATTTAAGAGTGTTAGATGTAAAATATCAGAATATTGCATTTATTTACCGTAAACTTACCTCGAAACAAAATACGATCAACTATACCGATTTAGTCCACTATCTTTTTCTTTCCCCGGTCTAACTCTGGATTTCTTTCTTCTTGGTCTATAATAGCAAATTTAGCTTACTTAATACTCACATTTACTAAAACAGTCCTTAACTCTAACTTTGGATAATTACAATTTTGCCCCTAAACTTTTACATAATTATGATTTTGCCCCTAGGCTCGAAAATTAAACTTCAGCCCGTATTCTTATGTTTTATAACATGCTGAAGATTTTTCCCTTCTATAGCAACTTCAAATTCTTACAATAACACATACTTATTAACAATAACAACTTTTACTAATTAGCTCATTTTACTCGTTTTCATCGAAAATCACTTAGTAAAAATTGTTCCTCTACTCATAGACATGAATAATCTACCATCAATCATCAAAATACACAGGCTTTCAACAATGGCATAATTCAAAATATTCACCAACATCAAAAATTCAACATGGGTTTTGTAGATAACTTAGTGTTGATAACTTAGTAACGATCTCAAAAACGTAAAAATTATTAAAAACCGAACAAAAACTAACCTTAAATTAAGCTTCCAAAGATGCCGAAATTTCAATGCTTTCAAAGCTTTATTTTTTTCTTTAGTTTTGGTTGATTGAAGTTAAAGAAGATGAACATGCCACCACTTTATGTTTTATTTATTATTAAATTACATATTTTTTTTAACCTTTATTAAACCATTATCATAAAACATGAATTTTTTTGTTTTATTAGTCATTATGCCGTCCACTATTCTTATAGTTGGCTTAATTGCCACATAAGCCCTCACACTTAAGAAGACATAACAAATAAACATCTTTTCATAAAGCACACTAATTTTGCATTTGATGCAATTCAATCCTTTTATCAAATTAAACACACAGACAGATAAATTAGCTTACGAAAATTTACCACATGCTTAATCACATATCAACGGCACGAGAAAATAATATTAAAATATTTTATCGACTTTGGATTTATGGTTTCAAACCACTATTCCGCTTAGGCCCTATTTCGGGATGTTACATTTCTCCCCCCTTTAGGGATTTTCGTCCCCGAAAATCTTACCTGTAAGAAGATTTGGGTACTGTTTTCGCATAGTTTCTTCGGGCTCCCATGTAGCCTCTTCTATTCCATGCCTATTCCATAATACTTTCACAAGTGTAATACTTTTATTCCTTAATTGCTTAACCTCTCAAGCTAAAATTTTTATTGGTTCCTCACCGTAAGTCATACCTGGTTGAATCTCAACCTCTGTTTGCGAAATCACATGCGATGGATCTGAACGATAACAACGTAACATAGACACATGAAACACATTATGAATCTTCTCTAACTCAATCGGCAAAGCCAATCGATATGCCAATGGTCCAACTCTCTCGATCACCTCAAACGGTCCAATAAAACGGGGACTTAATTTGCCTTTCTTGCAAAATCTGAGAACTTTCTTCCACGGGGATACTTTCAAGAATACCCTATCCAATTTGAAATTCAATTTCTTTTCTTTTCAAATCTGCATAGGATTTCTGTCTATCTGAAGCTGCTTTCAAGCAATCTCTGATGACTTTTACTTTCTCTTCTGTTTCTTTAACTAGATCAACCCCGTAAATCTGATTTTCCTTAAGCTCTATCCAATACAAAGGAGTGCGACATTTATGTCCATACAAAGCTTCATAATGTGCCATCTTCAAACTCGATTGATAACTATTATTATAGGCAAACTCTACTAACGGTAAATATTTCTCCCAACTACCTTGAAATTCCAATACACAATATCTAAGCATATCTTCAAGTACCTGAATAACTCTCTCTGATTGACCATCATCTGAGGATGGAAAGTCAGACTAAAACTCAACTTTGTACCTAAAGCTTCCTGCAATTTCTTCCAAAATCGTGAGGTAAATCTCGAATCTCTATCTGAGATAATCGATAACGGTACACCATGTAGTCTCACAATCTCTGTAATATATAACTTGGCCAACTTGTCAAGTGAATAATCCATACGAACTGGGATAAAATGAGCCGACTTTGTTAACTTATCAATCACAACCCATACTGCATCTTTCTTTCTCAGTGTCGAAGGCAATTCTGTCACAAAATCCGTAGTAACTCGATCCCATTTCCACTCGGGAACTAATACAGGCTGCAATAAACCTGAAGGTACCTGATGTTCGGCTTTTACCTGCTGACAGATCAAACATCTAGAAACAAACTCTGAAATATCTTTTTTCATTCATGTCCACCAATACATTTTCTTCAAATCATTATACATCTTTGTACCACCTGGGTGAATAGACAAAGAACTGCTATGTGCTTCCTGTAAGATTTTCCTAATAAGCTCATCATTCTTTGGTACACATACTCTGTCTCTGAACAACAAACAACCGTCAGAACCGATCTGAAAATCAGACTCTACACCTGACTCGCACTGAACTCTTTTGGCTTGTAACTCACTGTCTTCCTTCTAAGCTTCACAAATTTCTTCAAGAAATGTCGATTTAGCTCTCAACTCAGCTAAAATAAAACCATCATCTGATAATGCCAAACTAGTGTGCAAAGTTCTTAATGCAAATAACGATTTTCTACTCAAAGCATCAGCAACAACATTTGCCTTACACGGGTGATAATCGATCACTAGCTCATAATCTTTAATCAACTCTAGCCATCTTCTTTGCCTCAAGTTCAGATCTTTCTGAGTCATCAAGTACTTCAAACTTTTATGATCAGTGAATATTCGACATTTCTCACCATATAAGTGATGTCTCCAGATTTTCAATGCAAATACAATAGCAGCTAGCTTTAAATCATGTGTCGGATAGTTTTTCTCATGTGGCTTTAACTGTCTAGAGGCATAAGCAATTACCCTTCCTTCCTGCATAAGTACACAGCCTAGTCCATTTAAGGATGCATCACTGTAAATCACAAACTCTTTTCCCGGTTCTGGTTGTACTAAAACAGGAGCTTTAGTTAACAATACTTTTAACTTGTCGAAACTCTGTTGACACTTCTCGGTCCATTCAAACTTGACAACTTTACAGTAATAATCTTGTCAATGGAGTAGCTATCTTGGAAAATCCCTCTACAAATCGTCTATAATAATCGGCAAGACCAAGAAAACTTCTGACCTCTGATACATTTCTGGGAGGCTTCCAATCAACAATTGCTGAAATCTTACTCTGATCAACTCTAATACCTTCACTTGAGACGATATGTCCAAGAAAACAAACTTCCTGTAACTAGAACTCACTTTTGCTAAACTTGGCATAAAGCTGATTATCTCTCAAAATCTGTAAAACTGTTCTTAAATGCTCTGCATGCTCAGTCTCATCATGAGAATAAATTAAGATGTCATCAATGAACACGACTACAAACTTGTCCAAATAAGGTCTAAAAATTCGGTTCATTAAATCCATGAAAATAGCAGGAGCATTAGTTAAGCCAAATGGCGTCACAAGAAACTCATAGTGACCATACCTAGTTCGGAAAGCAGTCTTTGGAACATCTGACTCTTTAACTCGCAACTGATAGTATCCGGATCTCAAATTTATCTTAGAGAACACAGTGGCTCCCTTCAATTGATAAAACAAATCATCTATTCTAGGTAATGGATATTTGTTCTTGATGGTTACCTTGTTAAGTTGCCGATAGTCTATGCACAATCTTATGGAACCATCCTTCTTTTTCACAAATAACACTGGCGCGCCCCATGGTGAATAACTAAGTCTTACAAAGCCTTTATCAATTAATTCCTGTAGCTGAGCTTTCAATTCTTTCAATTCTATTGAAGCCATTCTATAAGGAGCAATAGAAATAGGTGTGGTACTTGGAATAAATTCAATACCAAACTCAACTTCTCTGATAGGAGATAAACCTGGTAGTTCTTCCGGAAACACATCAGGAAACTCATTTACCACTGGCACTGATTCAATTTTCAACTCTGGGTCTTTAGTATCCAACACAAAAGCAAGATAAGCTTCACATCCTTTCCTTAAACATTTCTGAGCAGACATAACAGAAATCATGGAAATTGAAATATCTGACTCATCTGAATTAACCCGAAAGAACTCACCATTTTCACATTTCAACTCAATGAATCTCTTTCCACAATTCACTATCACATCATGTGCAGTTAACCAATCCATACCAAGAATCACATCAAACTCATCAAATGGCAATAGCATGAGATCAGTCGGAAAATAGTAACCTCTAATCATCAAAGGGCATTTTTTACATACTTTGTTTACTAACACATGCTGACCTAATAGGTTCGATACTTTAATCACAAATTCCGTAAACTCTATGGGCATGTTCATACTAGGCATTAATTTCATGCAAACATAGGAATAGGTTGAACCTGGATCAATCAAAGCAATAACATTAACATCATGAAGAGAAAATGTACCCGTAATTACGTCAGGGGAAGATGCCTCTTCACGAGCACAGGTAGCATAAGTCCTTGTGGGTGCTCTAACATCTGATCTTGTTGCTGTATCTCTAAATGTACCTCTACCTACCCCTACTCCCGAATTTCTTTGAGATCTGCCTCTAACGGGGGCATTACCTGATCTTGCACTTGGTATTACTTCTTTTTTAACCATTTCGGGACACTCCCGAATGAAATGATCCGGTGCACCACATCGGAAACAACCAATCTCAGTTGCTCGACATTGACCTGAATGATGTCGACCATATTGAGGACACTCGGGCCTATCAGGCTGAATACTGCCAACACTCGCAATCGAAGTGGTTTGAGCTTTTGAATCCATAAATCTTCCACCTCTGTTTTGGCTAGAATACCCGGTTGAAAAATTAGATCTCGTAGAAAACTCTCTGGGCCTCTTGGATGTAGACTGAAATGACTTGCTCATCTGTCTTTTCTTCATGTCTTGCATATCAATTTCAACTTTACCCTTTCTTTTTAATAACTCTTCTGCCTTACAGGCTCGTTCAACTAAAACAGCAAACTCTTTTATCTCTAAAACACCAACTGACAGTCGGATATCATCATTGAGCCCATCCTCAAATCTTTTGCACATGATAGCCTCTGTAGACACACACTCTCGAGCATAATTGCTGAGTCGGATAAATTCACGTTCATAGTCGATCACAGTCATCTTACCCTATTTTAGCTCAAGGAACTTTTTTCTTTTCTGGTCAATAAACCTCTGACTGATGTACTTCTTACGGAACTCCTCTTGAAAGAAATCCCACGTAACTCTTTCTTTAGGTACTACTGACACAAGTGTCTTCCACCATTGGTAGGCTGAATCTCTAAGAAGTGACACCACACATTTAATACATTCTTCCGGTGTGCAGGATAACTCATCAAAGACTCTGATAGTGTTCTCGAGCCAAAATTCAGCTTTCTCTGCATCATCATCTTTGGTAGCCCGAAACTCTTCACCCCTTGTTTTTTCGATCTTGTCAACGGGTGGTTTCTCTCTTCTAATCAGTATTTATAAGCGGGGAGCTACATGGGTGGTCTGTGGATCATGAGGGGGTGGAGGTCTAATAGTTGGGTTCGTGCATTTAACGAACTCTCGACAAACCAATCATTCATAGCTTGGAAGAAGGCTTCTCGAGCCCCTCCTCTCTGACTAACTGTAACGAGCCTTTCACGACTATCTGGTGGCACCGTCACTTCAGTAGGAGCAGGTGTATTACTCTCTACATCATCTGCACCATCTCGTTCGGGATCCATTATTATAAAAGAAAAACATTTTTAAAATTGTCAGGAGTCGTCACACTATCAAAATATAAGTAGGGCATGTATAGTTAGACTCTTACTCATACTGAATATTCAGAGAACCAACTAAACTCTTGCTTTGATACCAATAAATGTAACACCCCTTACCCGAGACCGTTGCTGGAGTCGAGCACGAGGCATTACTAGACTTAACTTACTAGTTCGGGGCATAAAAATTGAAACTGTTCATCTGCGTCATGTTCACTAAATTAATTATAACTTGAGCTACGAAACTCAAAATCTAGATCCGTAAATTTTCCTTGAAACTAGACTCATATATATTCTTACTAAAATTTTTTCTGAATTTTTGGTGTGGCCAATTAGTACAGTTTATTAGTTAAAGTCTCCTCTATTACACAGTTTGATAGTTCTGACCTCTCTTCACTAAAAATCAATTATCTCATAATATACAACTCTTTTTCCTACACCGTTTATTTTATACAAAAATATACTCAATAAGATTTAATTTTATATCTCATGTACAACCTAATTGCATTTCTAATAGTTTTGGTGATATTTCAAAATCACGTCATTGCGGCTGTCCAACTATTCCCCTGCATATAATTACATAATTTCTTTAAAATAACTATCAACTAGGCATTTCATAACATCCAAATCATGTTCTTAATTAACCATTTTAATGGCTAATCATTACCAAGCATTTACAAACCAATATTAAGCCATATCATAAGGTCATACACACAAAATGGCTAAGTCACTATACATGCCATAACTTAAAACGTTCGAGTCACAAAATACCAATATAATCCTTTGATAGTGTGTAACGATCTCCGACGTCCTTTCGATCCCCGAATTGGCTTGTAATACTATATAAAAAAATATAAAGAATGGGAGTAAGCATAAAGCTTAGTAAGTTTACATGTAAATAGATAACAACATTCTTACTGAATTACCTTATTCTTTTCTTATCAAGATCACTTAAGCTTTTAATTCAATATACTTAAACTTGTATTCTTACCTTACCTTTTAACATGAACTTGTCTTACCTTACCTTTCTTTACTTTGGTATACTCTTTGAATTTTCCCGTTGAACCACTTGGAATACTAAGGATACGCAGGTACCTTTCCTTATGAAACTTAACCATTGCCATGTCTTGACATGGTCTTACGTGGTATCCTTGCCTTATAAACTCACCAATGCCATGCCTTGGCATGGTCTTACATGGGACCTTTGCCTTATAGTAACTTATCAAAGCCATGCCTTGGCATGGTCTTACATGATTTCCTCAAACCCTAATGTCATGACATTTGTATTCTACACATTCCTAAGGTTCAACCGGAACTTTCTGAGATAGCTTTTTCGTCAATTCATACTTGAGTCTCTAAATAATAAATTTACAGAATAAATATGTAAATGCTGGAATTTAAGAGTGTTAGATGTAAAATATCAGAATATTGCATTTATTTACCGTAAACTTACCTCGAAACAAAATAGATCAACTATACCGATTTAGTCCACTATCTTTTTCTTTCCCCGGTCTAACTCTGGATTTCTTTCTTCTTGGTTTATAATGGCAAATTTAGCTTATTTAATACTCACATTTACTAAAACAGTCCTTAACTCTAACTTTAGAAAATTACAATTTTGCCCCTAAACTTTTACATAATTATAATTTTGCCCCTAGGCTCGAAAATTAAACTTCAGCCCTTATTCTTATGTTTTATAACATGCTGAAGATTTTTCCCTTCTATAGCAACTTCAAATTCTTACTATAACACATACTTATGAACAATAACAACTTTTACTAATTAGCTCATTTTACTCGTTTTTACCGAAAATCACTTAGTAAAAATTGTTCCTCTACTCATAAACATGAATAATCTACCATCAATCATCAAAATACACAAGCTTTCAACAATGGCATAATTCAAAATATTCACCAACATCAAAAATTCAACATGGGTTTTGTAGATAACTTAGTAACGATCTCAAAAACGTAAAAATTATTAAAAATCGAACAAAAACTAACCTTAAATTAAGCTTCCAAAGATGCCGAAATTTCAAAGCTTTATTTTCTTCTTTAGTTTCGGTTGATTGAAGTTAAAGAAGATGAACATGCCACCACTTTATATTTTATTTATTATTAAATTACATATTTTTTTTAACCTTTATTAAACCATTATCATAAACATGAATTTTTTTGTTTTATTAGTCATTATGCCGTCCACTATCCTTATAGTTGGCTTAATTGCCACATAAGCCCTCACACTTAAGAAGACATAACAAATAGAAATCTTTTCATAAAGCACACTAATTTTGCATTTGATGCAATTCAATCCTTTTATCAAATTAAACACACAGACAGATAAATTAGCTTACGAAAAATTTACCACATGCTTAATCACATATCAACGGCACAGAAAATAATATTAAAATATTTTACTGACTCGGATTTATGGTTTCGAAACCACTATTCCATTTAGGCACTATTTCGGGATGTTACAGTAACAACATCAAATCAGCTGGGAAGCATGAATCCCGAATCATCAAGGGGCAACTTTTACGCACTTTATCAACCAGAACACATCGACCCAAGGGGTTTGATACACGAATCACAAACTCAGTAGACTCAACAGGCAGAGTCTTACTGGATACTAATGTTTCACACAGGTAAGAATGAGTCGAACCAGGATCAATGAACGCAACAACAGTAGTATCATAAACAGTGAAAGTACCGGTAATAACATCTGGGGAAGAAGCATCCTCTCGGGCGCATATAGCATATGCTCTAGCCGGTGCACAAGCCTCTTATCAAACTGCAGTGTCTTTGGTTCCTCTCTGACTGCCACTTACATTTCCCGAATGCCTGGGTGGTCTGCCACGCACTGATACATTGCTTGGTCTTATATTTTGAGTAGTACTTTGCTCGGCTAGCATCGGGCACTCCCGAATAAAATGATCCAACGATCCACATTTAAAACAGGATCGATCACGAAATCTACAACTCCCAGAATGCCATTTCCCACAATGCTTACACTCAACCCGGTTCTACTAAACTTTACCAACATTGGCCATCGAAATAGCTCGAGAACCCGCAGGAGGTCGATCTCGTCTAGAGAAGTCTGAAGTAGCTTTATGTCGACTGGATTCATCTTTGAACTTCTTTGATACAGAATGAAAGGTTTTACTCGATGATCTTTTACGAATGTCTCTAGCTTCAAATTCGGCTTTTCTTTTCTCTTTCCCAAGCTCTTCAGCTTTACAAGCTCGTTCAACAAGTACCACGAACTCTTTAATCTCGAGTATACCGACCAGTAACTTAATATCTTCATTCAGACCGTCTTCAAACCTTTTACACATAGTAGCCTCAGTTGACACACATTCACAAGCATATCAGCTCAGTCTAACAAATTTTCGTTCATACTCAGTCACGGTCATACAACCCTGTTTCAATTCCAAAAATTCTTTTCATTTTTGATCAATGAATCTCTGACTGATATATTTCTTACGGAACTCGGTCTGAAATAATTCCCAAGTCACTTTCTCTTTCGGAACCACCGATACTAGTGTATTCCACCAGTGATATGTAGTGTCCCGTAATAATGATATAGCACATTTCAAGCATTCATCTGGAGTACATGATAGCTCGTCGAGCACACGGATAGTATTATCAAGCCACAGCTCAGCTCGTTCTGCGTCGTCATCATCATTAGCTTTAAATTCTTTGGCCCCGTGTTTCCTAATTTTATGAACAAGAAGCTTGCTAGATCTCATCGGATCTATCATCGGAGGTGCTGAAGGTATCAGAGATGGATTATTCGGGGGTGGAAGTTGTTGCACAGCCGGATTAGTCCGGATGTATTGTGTAAACCATTCGTTCATCATCTGGTAGAAGGCTTGCTTAGCCTCCCCCTCATGGCTACCTGAGATAGGTCGAGAGTCTACTGGCGCAGTCGCGTGCGCGGGATTCATCAGCTACAGCTCTGTCAGGATTCATTTACTATATAAAAACACAATTCAAATGTCAGAAGTCATTACACTATCGTATTATAAAATTAAGGCATGTATAGCTAGACTCACACGCGCTACGGGAGTTCTAGAATTGACTAAACTATAAGCTCTGATACCAATCAAATGTAGCACCCCTAACCCGTATCCGTCGCCGGATTAGGGTTACGGGGCATTACTAATTAAGTCACAACTTCGATTCAATCACTTAAGTCATAATAAAACCTACTTATAATAATAATGCAAATAGATTAAAGACGATCACATATACATATAAATGTGTATTATATTTAATTGCATAAAATATACTCACCTTACTAAACCTAAGTCGTATGTGGCATAATCATCAAAAAACATAAGCCGAATATGCTACATACATTTTATTCAAACCACACAACAATGCAAATACCATAAGCTTCATTTACCGTATCTTTATTTATTTACTATGTACTCAAACAACTAAACCAACTATATCTATAAAGATAATTTAAAACATACTTCATTCAATTGACTAACAGTATCCAAGTATATCATGTATGTTATTTATTAAATTTAAAGTCATTTAAAAGACAATCATTCAATAAGACCAAAACACATTCGACTAACTATTATAAGTTTGCTCACATATATACTCCAATAAGGGTCATTGCAACTTTTGACAAGAGGTTCTATTTATTTAGTAATTAAAGCCACCTTAACCGAATATTCACATGTCCATAATTAGTTCTTAACTAGATAAAAATCATGGCATTTAAATAATCATATATAAGATTACATGTATATTGCTTATACCGAATTCAAATAAATTCAATACACTCAATCGAACCAATGTACACCCTAATTCATTTGCATGCACACAATCGAACCAAAAATAATCATATGACTTACTCATTATTTACATTCACCAACCGTCCCTAAATAGCAAATCCTTCAAGCATATTATATGTGCATACATTGCCTTTACAACTAAATCAAAACAATCAATACAAAATCAAATATATATGTTCACTTTTATCCCATTATTAAGTGAATTTATAACTATACTCAAAGACAAGTCATACCAAGCATTAAGATTATCAAAAATGAGCTAATCATAAACTATTCACATCATTTTCCAATCAAGCCATATAGTCAAAATATTATACTCACATGCCATATAACTTAGTTACCAAAATGAGCTTATAATATGACCGAATATGTATATACCACACTAGCATCGTGACCAAGCCATTTTCACATGGCTATTATACATCAACAAAAATGTCGTTCGAACATTAAGCTAGCCTATACATGCCTTAAGTTCAAAAATTCAACTTTTTAGGTATTGAAATAAGTCGATAGCATGGATGACTTCGATGACGATCCTAGGAGCTCGTAGCTTGACCAAAATCTATAAAACAAAGTGAAAACATATCACATAAAGTAAGCTAACTAGCTTAGTAAGTCTTAAGCAAAAGTATTAAATCAAATAATCATTTAAGCATTTTCAAATCCAAAATTTATATCATAAACTTTCAAAGCTTAGTACTTATATGATCTACTAATGCCGAATGCTAATATCTTTTTCTTTGACAACCTCAAAATATCCTTATCTCACCCTAAATGTGCAAACTCACCGAATATACATAAATTTAATATGTATCCACATATAACCAAATCAAGTAAGTGCAATATACATATTGACCACATATAATCGATTATACACATATGTACATATATCCATTTATCCTCACATCTTGCATTTATACATATGGTCGAATCTCAAAGTCACAACCAAAAATCAAATTCCAATATATTATACTCATCATTTGTAAAGTCGAATGCACACATTAAAATCTTACAAATATACCTGAACTATATCACATATTACTAGCATCGAATAGTGATATATCAACTTACCTTATTCCTTGCAACTATGAGGCTTATACGTACCTAAACATTTAGCTTATTTGCTGTAATTAAATTCCACATTGATAATAATCCATGAACCCTCTATTTATAATAAATCACCGGTATCACCGGCATTTAACCTGCTAGGCAATAAGCCTGATATAATTCACCGGCACAAGGCCTGCTAGGCTCGGAGCCCGAATATCGATATTATTAAACCATCTCATACACATTACATATTACCAGTATCACATATATCACACATAATTTATATCACTTTCACATATCAAACTCAATTAAATTTAACTACGTTTCATTATTAAAACACTTATCACATTCGGCTTTGGCCAAATTCCCATTTATAAATTCAAAATTCAGCATGTAATTAAGATCATAACCGATATTAATGGTATTAAATTGCTTAGAGACTTACCTCGGATGACAAAGCCGGCTATTCGATAATTTTCGCTTTTCCCCGATCCAAGTCCGTTTTTCTTTATTCTTGATCTAAACATATCCAATTTAAACTCATTCAAACACATTTCATTGCAATTTAATCCAAAAACACCTAAATGGGCAAATTACCATTTTGCCCCTAATATTTCACACTTTTACAATTTAGTCCTATTTGCACAAAACACGAATTAAGAAAAATCTCACAACAACCTAGTTAGGCCAAATCTTCAATATATTCATATAAATCCATACATTTCATTTATTTTTAATTTTAGTCCCTCAAAAATTTATTTTCTCAATTTAGCCCTATTTAGCTAAATTCATCAAAAATTCAAGAACAAAGTATGTTCATCAATTATATATCTATCATTTAACACCATAAAACATCATAAAACTCAACATAGCATTAATGGCATTTTACACAAACATCATCAATTCATGAAATTGAGACATGGGTTTTAAAGCTCTCAAAGCAACGATTACAAAAACATAGAAATTATCAAAAACGAATCGAAAACTAACCTTTAATTAGACCAAAACCATGGCCGAACCTTTGCTTATTTTTTTCTTTCTTTTTCTTCTTTAGTTTCGGTGAAGAAGAATGAAATAATTTGTGGAGAAACACATGTCTTTTATTATAATATTATTAACATATTTTATAACATTTTAACTTATATTAATATAATATATAAAAACATATTAACATGAAATTATAACCTTATGCCGCCCACTTACATGCAAAAAGGTAAATTTTCAACTTAAATACACTTACAAATGAAGACAAATTAATTTAGCCACTTAATTTAATAAACGGCTACTTTTACCATTTACACGATTTAGTCCTTTTTGTCTAATTAAGCACACAAACAATCAATTTTTTATACGAAACTTCCACATATGCTAATTCACACATAAATAATCACAAAAAATAATATTTAAATATTTTTCAGACTAGGATTCGTGGTCCCGAAACCACTGTTTCAATTAGGGTCAAATTTGGACTGTTACAAAATTTCTTTTAGGGGGTATAGTTGTAACGCCCTGAATGATTTATTTCTGATTTTATATATATCTGACATAAATGTGTATCTATTTCAGTGGTTAAGTGATCAGGGTGTGTGTGTGAGGTATTGGGTTCAAGTCTCATGTTTGCAAATTTTGTTATTTTTGATCCAAGCCTTACCCTTGTGGCTGGTTTGAGTGGCAAGGGAGTTGGTATGTTAGAGGTCCTGTGTTCGAATCCTACGCGAGCGTGTATGATATTTTTCCTCTGTTGATTGATAGAGTTTCGATGGAGTTGGGATTCTAAGGAAGTGGTTTGTTAGTGTGATAGTGGGGAGAATTTTGGGGGATTTGGGTAGTTTCAGATTATTTTTCTTTTTGATATTTTCTCTCTCTGGAAAACTCCCAAAATTTTTTACATCCATTTTCTGTGTTCTGGCAAAATTCTTTTTGGTTTACTTGCTTTTGAAATTCTATTACAATTCTGTGTTCAATTCCAATTTTCAGTTCTTTGGTGCCTTTGCACGATTTGGTAAGTGTAAGGGGTGTTTTCGAGTGGGTTGGGGAAAAATTGTTTTAACTGTTCAAATCAATGCTATTCTTTTTTTTCTGTTGTTGATTTCGAGTTTTGGCAGCAGGGAATCGGGAAGAAAGGGGTTCTCCTCTAGCGGAATCATAATTGAAATCATTCAGGGTGTTGGGGTAAGTGATGGTCGTTTGAATGGAACTATTGTTGGTTTCGTAGTTCAGTTTATTTGTAAATTAAGATTAATTTTGAGCATTGGTATGTCGATTTGTAGGTTATGGAGGGCTTGTGTTTACAGTAGCATCAAAGCCATACCAAGTGTGTACCTGAAATGCAGAAAAACAAACTTCGGCAAAAGCCGAAAAACTATTCTGTCGACGCCACACGGGCGTGTGCCTGGCTGTGTGGTTGGTCGTGTGCAAGACACGGCCATGTGATTGATGAAGGCTTGGCCGTGTGCAAGACACGACCGTGTGGTGGTGTGAGTGTGGTTGTGTGGACCCACACGGGAGTGTAGGTTTTGGCCCAGGCCGTGTGGGCCAAACGGGCAAGGCCAATCTGGGCATGTAGGCCCACAGGGGCATGTGGGCCCATAATTTTGAAAATTTTCCTAGGGTTGCATGGATCGTTCCGATCAACTGTGGGCCTACCATAGGGTCAGTAAGGGCTAACCAAACCCTAATTTGTGTGCTATGGTAATCTGATAGAATGATCTGAGTAAGGTACTAAATGTATGTCTGATTGTACTGTTTAAGCATGCCTGTTATATGTACACAAGCATGATAACCATGTTATATTTATTATTTTTGTATCTGTATTTGGGGTGAGGTTTTATACATTGAGGAAGTGTTTTGAATGGCGACCTTCGCCTTTATTCTGACAGCTTGGCTGCGTATTATCTGTTACGTGTCGTGATGGCACAATATGGTATGTAGGGATGGGTGGGTGTTTTTAACCCTACATGGTGTGTTGGGATGGTCAGAGTTGGTGTGTAGAGGATAGGGGTAGGATTCCGCATATCTATTTTACATATCTGAATATGTGATCTATATCTTTAAAGGACTTAAGTCCGAATCTGAATCTGACTATTTATGTGAATTCTGTATGTATAGTATGTCTATTTCTGTTGGGTTACACACTGAGTTTATGTAAACTCACTTCTATTTGTCTATTCTGTTCAGGTAATCCACAGACTTAGACAGGTCAGTGCGACGGAGGCTCAACGATGACCATTTAATCGAAAACTATTTTATTTAGTAATCTATGGGTTTTATTTATAATTCTAGTTTTAATTGAGAGTTTGTAATTTCTAGGACTCTCCGGACTGTTGGTTTTATTTTCGTTCACGATGCATTTTTGACTCTTTCATTGCAATGCTTGTCTGAATCACGGTTTTACAAAAACAAAGGTTTTTCTGAAAATACGAACTGGATTTCTAAAATATAATGGTTTTAAAACCTCCGCTGCAAATTGTGTTTTGGTAAACAAATGAATTAAATAACACTTGACGAGAGTCACCTCCAAAAATAATTATTTTTTCTACAAAAATTTTATACCATCCATAATATCTCTAAAACTTTGATGAGCTGTCAAATTTTTCAAAGGCAAATCTTTTCGCCGTGGATGCCTTATCTCATATGATTAGAGATACTCTTCATAATACCTCTATAGTTACATAGTATTTACATAAATCACAAAAGTCTATTTCTTTAAATTTAATGGCAATATTATTGCAACTACTTTAAGTGTTGTAGTTAAGGCTATCACATGCATTAATTTTACATGTGCAATTAAAACTTGATAAAGAAATGTTTTTCTTGTACCTCTTGGTTCATAAAAAAAAAAAAAAACATTTTCCTTAAATTAACTCTTTCAATTATAATATTAAATGTCATCTCTTGTTTAAGATTTAAATTTGTTACTACATCAAAATCTAAAAGAGTAATTTATAGTGATTCTATTGTCAATAATTTGTATTTTCATCTTTTGAGAAATTAATACGTAAAGAAGGTGAATCATAATGATGTATTATTTTATTCCCTAAATATATATATATAATTACAAAGAATTAAATAATATATAAAAATAAATTTAAACTAAATAATCTTAAAAATAAATTTGCATGGACAACATTATTGGCTTAAAAATACCCTTTAACTTGTCCATGCAAAAATGAAATTAAAAATGTCAACAAAAACAAAAGGTTAAGTTGGTTTATATTTAGCATTGAAGAAATATTGTAAAAGTCAAATATAGTCTACCTTAAGCAAGTTGACCATTTTTATGCTCCTTTGTAATTTTTCCATTGTAGAATTCATGTTATAGTTATAACAAGATTCTTATCAAATCTTTATATCAAGATCATTGCATCATAATATACACAGCATGTTTCTAGAATCACCATTAAAGGTTGAAGGGAGAACCACTCTCTTTTCAACTTGACTTCCTCTTCTTGATTTGATATATTATCAACAATTCTTAATATATTTCTCATCAAATTTTTAATTGTTTTACCTAGAGATAATCAATTATGTTAGTTTTAATTTTAGTGTGTGACGATTTGATTATTATTAGTGTCGAAAAATACAATTTCAGGATCTCATCTTTATCAAAAGAATTCGTAAGATTATAATAATAATATTTACAGAATTAATACAAAAGTATAATAAACAGCGGTTGAAAAATTAAACCAAAAAATATCGTTAATTAAGTTTAGGGGCTAAATTGTCGCGACATCAATCTCTTGCTTTTGGGTTCATGACATCATATTTTGGTATCGCGACAATACATCCCTATTTTGATTATGTTACATTTAAGTCCCTCGTTCATCATTAGATTAGCATGAGAGCTTTCATAAGCTCATTTATAACTCCTATTTCATTAAATAATGTATTTAAATAAGTTTGGAACTTAATGATTTGATATTTGAAATATAAAGGAAATCGTAGTTGTTTCGACAATGAATGTAACATTTTATTGTATATATATATACATATAAAGCATATTGTTGAAACAATATTCCCAAAAAAAAAAAAACATAACAAACATAATATTACCATAACAGATAATAAATTAAAAGAAATACATAGCATAATGAATATGTAGGGACAGTGCAAAACACTGAATGGGGTTAAATGAAGAGAGTAGATGTAGGCTTATGAATTATAATATTCAAGATTTTTCATTTCTAAGGTTGAGCTTTTAAAAACTACTCTCAAGGATTGAAGTTTTCTTTAAGCTCTAATTAAAATAAATTTGTACCATAGTTATAATAGAAAATTTGACTAAATTGTGCTTTTTTATAGAACATAAAAAAGGATATTGAAAATAGTATAGGATATTGTAAAGCATCGTAATAATCAAAATAATATTTAACTTTGTGTTATCTTTCAAAATGAGCATCAACTATAATATCTCTTTCAAATAAAATGTTTGAGTTTTCTCTTTTCTCTTCAATTTATATAACAACTTGATCTGAAAATGAACAAATATCAACTTGTTTATCAATATAAGCATTTTACCACAATATGAATTTCAAAATTCTTCAAAACAAAATTTTATTATCTTCCAGACTTCTCGAATTTTCATTAGTATTATAACAACTTGTTAGAGTTGTGTGACCCGAATCTCATCACTTATTAAAGAAATAAAATAGAGAGGCAAAATAGGGGGGATTTGTTGGGACGAAGAACCGAATTGGACTAAGGTTGCGATTGGGGTACAGACCATGCCACACAAGTTGAATCCGTACAGGATTACACTTCTTCTATTAGACATGATTATAATAGGGTTGTTTAACCATTAAATAGATGTAGTTGAACTCCTCTTGCATCGTGCATTTTTCAACATAATGAATTTCTCTTCCTCTGCTCATGATTTTTCCCAAAAAGAATTTTTCACGTAAAATGTATGTGTGTGTATTTCTTTTTTCTTTTCTTATTGTTTGATTATCATTCTTCTTCCATTATCAACGTTTATTATAACACAACTTTTTCATTTAAACTTTCATTGTGTTGTGAATGAAAATATAGTTAAAAATAATATAGAGTATTTTCATCTTGGACCAATGATGAAATATCAAGGTATATTTGTTCTTGTGCTTGAAAGGTGAAGATACCTTATTTTGAACACGCAAAATGTTGTTTTAAAATTTGATGATGTCTTAAGTACTTTGAGATGTAAACAATGAAATAATTTTTGTGTATAAAAGCATTGAACTTTCTTCAATTTATATAATGAATATATAATGTTTATCCTTATAAAAGAGTTTAAAAAAAATTAATAATTGATGCATTTGTTTATTTAAATTAAAAGTTGATATATCACTAACATGGAATGCTATGTAAAGATGATATCCACTTTGCCTTTCTTGCTTCCATTAAATTGATATAATGAGAAATTTTACCAATTCTTCTATCATCCAAAATATTTTAATAATTGATATAATGAGACATTGTAATGAATGATGGGTCTTTTAACTTTTCTTAAATATTGATTGTGTGAATAATCAAAGAGCAAGAGTAGAGGCATAGTTTGGATTCCTTTTCTCCATTGTAGAATTTTGGCAACCATCCCTTTTTCCTTTTTATTGCTAATGTGAAAGAATGAAATTGAAGTCAACAAACAAAGACAACAGAAAATTACAAAATCAATTTTATATGAGTGTTTATAACTTTCAAATTCAATGCATAAAACAAAATAAAATTTTCATAAAAAGGGTCACCAGTTTTTCACATCAAACCAATTTTTAAGAATTTTTGTATTTTTAGCCCTCTGTACAGAAGCGAATCTAACGGGCTGGCAGGGGCCCGGCCCCCCAAAATGAAAAATTATTAATCATTTAAAAATTATAAAGATATAGACTATAAAAAAAATTAAAATCTTATTAGTCCCTCCTAAAAAATTGTTCTGACTTCACCTCTACCCCTGTAATAATTTATTCCATTTGTTGTGAAGCCAACTTTTTAAAATATTGTCTTTGATTTTTTTTATTTTAAATTATATTGTAATGTATTTTAAATTATTTATGTTAATTACTCATTTAAATAATTTAAGCTATTTATTTAAAAGAATAAATAAATTATATAATAAGTTGATTTAGGGGTAAAGTTCACATTAAGTAAAATATATTAAAAATTTAGATATTATTAAAAAATATATAAAAATGTAGTAAAAAAATACATCTTTAAATCTCATTGTATTTATATTTAAACACTTATTTTACTAATAACTTTAATCTCATTATTATAATAACTAATCACACCACTATCATTCTTATTTTTAATATCATCGGAGTTAACCTGAATGCAAATTTAAAAAAGTATTCAAAAGAAAAAAATAAGGGTGACATTTGTATTGGATGTACTGTAAAAATTTACCTTACTTTTTACCGCTAATCATCAAATCAACAGGTAAAATAAAGATAAAAAATAATCTACTGATCCAAAATTCTGACAGGACTTTCCTTTTGAAGGTAATTCCAGCAATGGCTATTAATGCCATACTAATTTCGATAATAATATTCATATACAATATTATATATAAAAGGTAATTAAAATATAATATAAAATCTAAAAAAATATAATGACACAAAATGATTAATATGTAAAGCAAAAATTAATATATCAAAATTATATATATATATATATAAATTGTAACACCCCAAACCCGGCCTAGACGTTATGGTCGAATCTGACGATGTCACATGGAAAGAGATTTGAAACTAAATTTATCAAGTTAAAACCGTATTCGTTTATTATCTTCTATTAATCTCTCCAGGGGCGAAGCCAGGGGGAGGCTGGCATGGGCCCCGGCCCCTACAAGGTAAAATTGTTATTGAGACCCCTAAAATTTTTTTAAAATTTTAAATTAGTTAAAGGTAAAATTGCACTTTGCCCCCCTAAAATTATAAAAATTCGATTTAATCCTTTACAAATTAGAAAGATATAAACTATAAAAAATTAAAATTTCATCCGGCCCCCCTAAAAAATTATCCTGGCTTCGCCCCTGAATCTCTCGTTGGTTTCAGAATCATTTTCTCGTTAGTTTGATTCGTTTAAAAACATATTATTTTAAGGCGGAAGCTTTTAAAACTCTGATATTATAAGAAAACCGTTCGTGTTTAGAAAAAACGTTGAGTTTAGTAAAACTGTGTTTTCGTCGCAGCTCAGAAATTCATGAAAACAGTTAAAAACCCCAAAATAAAAGCAACCAGTCCAAAAGTCCAAATTACATAAAAAATTTCTCCAAAATAATAGGAATTGAAAACCATAAATGGAATTAGATCAGTTCAATAGTCATGTGGTCCACGTTGAGTTCTTCGTCGCATTGATTCGTCTAAGTCTAGAGATTACCTGTACAGATAAAACAGAAAAGGGTGAGTTTACGTAAACTCAATGCATAATCCCTACAGAAAACATGCATACAGTCAAACACAACAAACAGTCAAATGCAGTCTAGGCCTAAGCCCATTTTAGTTTCAGTAGCAATTTGGGCCTTAGACTATTTCAGTTTTAGTATCGGATATGCATTAGGTCCTAAGCCCATCACAGTAACAGTATCAGATGTATATTAATCAGTAACAGAGTCCCACCCAACCAGCCTCTACACACCATCTTCGTCCATTCCTACACTCCATGTGGGGTTTAAAACACCCACCCATCCCTACACTCCAAGTAGTACCGAATGCAGCACATAATCACTAAATTGCAGCTGAGCTGCCAGATAATAGGCTTAAGAGCCTTTCAGTACACTTCCTCCAAATATCAACATCCCAACCCAATGCAATGCAACATACAGTATATGACATGCTAATACATGAACATTAGTTATACATACAATTTAGTATTTATTCATATAATCATCATGCTCAGTAACAGTAGGTTCACAGTCGACTTGGGCAACCTGTGTAACCTTAGAACACAGTCGACCTGGCCCAAAATCCCACACGCCCGTGTGGACCCACACGACCCAAATCAGTCTAGCCCGTGTGTCACACACGGCCTATCTAGCTATCACACAACCGTGTCTTGCGCGCACTGCCTGGCCTCGTCGATTACACGCCTGTGTTATTGCACACGGCCTACCACATGGGCAACCACAAGCTCGTGTGGCGTCAATAATGGGGTTTTTAGCTTTCACTGAAACCCTATTTTCTGCGTTTTCGGGTACACACCTGGTACTGTTCTAATACAAAAGCACTCCCGAGACATCAGCACCTAAAAATAGAAACCCAACGCTCTATTAGCAATGATTTACGAATACCACGAACCTAAAACCGAGCAACGCTCGAAACTTACCATAGCAGAAACATCTACACAAAATTAAACCGTCGAAACGGAAACCTCATATTCACCGCCCTCACCTACACAACCATTTGTAGAATTCAGATTCCTACAATAACTGCTACGCTACTACTGCAAAATAACATAGAAAGCTTACCGAACCCGCACGAATGACAGTAGAACGAACTAAGGAATTGAACAAAACAGATAAACAAAATTCACGCCAAAGAAAGAGAGGAACAAAAATAAAATCGACAGGACTTTGAAAAGAAGTAGAAATCGATGCTAATTCCAAAAGAGGAGAGAAAGAAACTGATAAAAATTTTGAACGGGAAGAAAATAAAAGATAAGTTATCAAAATCCGTTATTTTCCTCCCACTCATCCACTACTCCCCATTTTCTTCAGAATTTTAGTTCAACCAAAATACCATCAAATATTCAAGCAAAATTAATACACCCTCATTAACGCAAGGATTTGAACTCTAAACCTCCAGCACACCACACCCTTACCACTTGAACCAATAAGCTCATTCTAATATAGGATTACAAACATTTAAATATGAGTCCACTGAGCAAGTATAAGGTTTAAGTCAGAAAAATATCAAAATTTGCCAAATGCAAGGCTTGAACTTGAAACCTCACACACACTCTCAGAACACTTAACCACTGAAGCAAATACATAATTGTGTCATATTTTCACAAAAGCAAAAATGAGAATTTTGGAGCGTTACATAAATAACGTATTTCAATATATATATCTAAATTAAAATTTTAAAATTTTAATATGGAATTTCTTATATATATCAAAATATTAAAAATATTTTAAAAGGTTATTTTGATGAATCACTTTTAACAATTTTAAAGATATGTGTGTTGGGGAGTGGGGTCCAAGTGGAAGATTGTTGAAATATATGTACATAATGCATATGTTATAAACATAATTATATATTATTATTTACTATTATAAAAAATTAGTCCAAATTAAAGGTGATCTAATATGGTTAAAACTTATTTAATTTCAATTATTTAATAAAGTATGAGTCAAATATGTGTAAATACTCTAATAACTAATTTCTAATAGATGATAACAATTCTTGGTGATGAAGAGTTGATTAAAAATTAAGGTTAATGTATAAAAATTATATATTAGTATTATGGTCCTTAAATTACACATCTGTAACTTTTCTGACATCTTATCTTAAAAAAAGAGAGTCGCATTCTCTAAAATATGCTCATAAATAATGATTGAGCTTTAGTTCAATAAGTATTATTATTATTACGTCAATAAAGAAAATGTGAGCATTTTTAAGTATGCTTTTTCAATTTAAAGATTTAAGAAAATTATGGGTAAAAATTAAGATTGTATAGAAAATATATACGTGGTCCATAAATATATGCTAGTATAAGTATCTTATTCCAAGAATATGAAATTTGTTTTCCTAACAAAGGATATAGTTTGAAAATAAAAAACACAAATAATAAAAATTGAATTTGTTATGTTACTTACCAACCCGCCATCCGATTGGGTATTGACCCATACTCTACATAGTTCGCACTTTGGGTTGGCATGTAAGGTGCTCACATTTTTTTATGAGACCGCATGATGTGTGTTTGCACTATTATATAGACGAACCCACATCGTATAAACACGTGTTAATCCTAGAGTAAGGTATGTGTCAAAGTACATAAGAATTTACCTATAATATTTTATTTATGAACAATAATTATATCATATAAATATATAGTTTAATCCATATGAAGGAGACAAAAATAGCAATAGTCAACAGAATTCAAAATTTACAAAATATTTAGGCTCCGTTTGTTTCACTGAAAATGACTTCCGGAAAATGATTTCTGGAAAATGATTTACTTTTCTGGAAAAGCTAATATTTTCTGGTGTTTAGATGAATCTGTGTAAAATATTTTTTGTTGTTTGTTAAATTTCTTAAAAATATTTCATAAAAGTTGTTTTCAATTAAACAAACATACATTTGAGATTTTCTTATTTTTTCATTGTTTAATTGAATTTATTTTTATCTATAATTTTATATTTCACATGGTTTTTGCATATATTAAAAATATTATGTTAAATTTAGATTCATTATAACGTCATTTTTTAAATACATGACTACTAAGTGAGTATTTTTTATTTAAAAATATGACATCAACAAAATTGACAAAAAAATTTAACGATGTCAACAATTAGACTTGATTTTCAAATTTAAAAAGTAAATGGACTAAATTCTTAAAAATAAAAGTACAAAGACTAAATTAAGAATATGTGAAGTGTACAGACTTATGACATATTTTAACCTTTACATTACAAAACATTTATTATTAATATATTTATAATTGTAATAAATATTTATTATTAAAGTTTAATATTGAATATTTTCAATAATATGTGAATAATATTATTTAAAATTATTATTTCTAAAATTTATTAGTAAAATAAAATTTAAATATTAAATACTTTATTAAAATAATATTATGTTTAATAATATTGAAAAATATAATATTTTAAATATTTTTAAAAATAAAAATAAAATTTATTATCAATATAACAATATTAAGCTTGACTTAAGTTAATTTATTATCAATAATATTACGCTTTTTAAAATGATAAGTCATTTTATAGGAAAAAAAGTTTATTTTACCTTGATTTGTAAGTCATTTTCCGTTGACTAAAGTATTTTCTCTGAAACAAACATAAAAAAATACAGAAAATATTTTTCGTAAAACCTTTTACGTAAACAAATCATCCTTAATGAAATAATTGGATGAAGCCTTGATTTAATTAAACCTACTTTTTCCTGCTGCGTAATTTAGTCGTATTTATAAACAATTAATAAACTTGTACATAGCTTAGCTCACAAACAGTATCACTTTTTTAAAGGTCAATAGCAACAAAATCTGTTCACATCTTGCCATGGTAAAATTACCATAGAGGTCATTATATTAGGCGAGATTATATTTTGCCTCTTTTATTAAAAATATAAGTAAATTAATCATTATACATTAGATCAAAGTGTAATTGATCATTCTATTAAAAAATTCATCCATTTTTATTATTAAAAGTTTTTCAAGGTCAATAGCAACAAAATATGTTCAAATCTTGCCACAATTTGCAATTTACCCTTTCTACTCAAAAAAGAATAATAAATCCCAATACATTAGATCAAAAAATAAACTGATCATTCTAAGAATTTTATCCATTTCTATAGTTAAAAATTGATACTCAGACGTCGGCATGAGGTACACATAACATACCACAAGTTACTATCTGGTTATTCAATCAGTCATGTCAGTCTTTAACAATACAGAAAGATAAAAATTTTAACTGAAATGACCAATTTACTATTTAATTTAATGTACAGGGACTAATTTAATTTTTTATCTGAAGGAGCAAAATACAAAGTCATGATACTTTTACCTCTTGCCACATCTTAGAGATTTAAGGCCAATCTGAAAATTTTAGGGCCAATTTCTCCGCAAAAATGCAAATCCGGAGGTTCAGGCAACCCCTTTTGCAATGGAATATACAGTCATTATATGTTGGAAATTAGTATGGATTATTTTTACTTTTTACTTCATTTCTAGGGAAATTCAAATTCATGCTTTATTCATCAAATAAAGGGTAGAAGGGGAGGACTTTCGTTACATTGCAATATGCTTTACACAACTTTCTTTAAGATCAGGTACGTACAAGTGCAAGAGCCTCACCAGCTTGCAATTCTTTCGACAGCCGCAGCTTCCTGTACTCCTCGTACGTGAACGAGTTGTAAAGCCGCGGGTGGTCCGAATCCACCAGCTCCGGTGGCGGATCCACCGCTTCCTCTTTCGGTCCCAAGAGGAACGTGGCGATCGACACTCTAGTTTTCGCCTCCTTGCATTGCACTCTATGCTTCACCGTGTGTAACCTTCCATTGCTCCATACCTGAATCAGAATCAACAACAAGATTACTACACGATAATACACGAATTGCCACATCTAAAGAAAGGGATGATTAGCTCACCGTGGCCATATCCCCAAGGTTGACAAGGAGGCTGCCAGGCAAGGGATCAACAGCTACAAATTCACCAGATTTGTCCATCACTTCAAGTCCACCAACATTCTCATCGTCTTGAAGTATTGTTAAGAAGCCAGAATCAGTGTGTAATTGAACCCCAGCCGATCCTACAGATTGAGGGGTGAAATGGTACTTATTTATCCTAAATTGGCAAGGCCATTCCTTGCAGTAATCACCCTTCAATCCCATACTCTCTGCTATTTTTCCACCTATATCCATAATTACCTCATGTATTGCTTTAGCATACTTCTCTACTGTGTCTCTGGGTCAATATAAATCAAACCGAAATTCATTTGAACATGTCGAATCATATGAACTCAAATTGGGTATTCAAAATCTAAAATCGAACAAGAACAATCCCATGAAGACAAAATCAAAAAGGGGGGGGGGGGCAGACCTTTGTGAAGGAGAGGCATCCAACTGAGAGCAAAATGTATGAACAGCTTGGGAGGAGGCCATATCATAGAGACCCAAAGCTTCATAAAGAGGGTTTTTAGGACTGGGAGCCCAATAACCACTGCCGGCAATGACATCGACGTTGTTTTGCTTGATCTGGACGGGGAGGTCAAGCAATGATCTCACAACTTTCTTCATTTCCTGCATCAATTCAAAAGGGATGTTGTGGTTGACTAGCCTGAAACAACCCCATTCTTCGGATGATCGCCTTAGTTTCTCATACTGTGCTGGAAAATCTGAAAGATCAATGGTTGGAATACTCTGGGTTTTATCCATTTTTTTTCACTCACTTTCCTCTGCTTATTTCAATTCTTCATATGGGAACTGATAATAGCTTTTATATATTATAAGGGTTATTAAGTATTGTTGAGCCTTGGTTAATGCAATAATGCTGAAAGTGGGGGATTGAGCTAGCAGCAAGGGGACAGCTTTTAGCTTCTTCTTCCGACAAAGTGACGCAATTTACCAAGAAAAAACAAGGAAATCCCCGACATAGTGTTTGGATTGTAAGCAATGGCAAATTGGCAATGGTGTACAAAGATGGAGATGAGTCAAAAAGAAGAAAGAAAATAACAATAATAATAATAATAATAAAGGGTGTAAGTGCATGATCCAAAAACCAATCAAATTTTTTACGTTTCCATTTTCTGGTAAGATATTTTGCCAAACCAATACGCAACTCAAAGATGAGAGTTATGTTTCGACAAAAGCCGTCTTTATCAGTGTATAAGAAAGAAAAAGAAAATCAAACATTCAATTAAGTTCCAGCCAGCAAACCTTTTTTTTTTTAGGAAATCAAATTCAACCTATAATTTTTTTATTCAATATTTAAAATTACTTATAACTCATTCTAAACTTTAATATAAGAGAATAATATACTTTAGTATACTTGAACTCAAGTCCTTTTACCTAAACAACAATATCGATATCAATTAAATTAAGACTTAAGACTATTTAGTAATGCTTTTCAAAGGTGTTTTTGGGTAAAAAAAAACACTTTTAAGTAAAAGTTAAACTTTTTTGTCAAAAAAAGGTATTTTTCCAAAACATTTCTTTTGTCTCAAAAGCATCTGGTTTAAGCAATGCTTTTACTTAAAAATTTTTTAGTCCAAATATATTTATGAGAAGTAATGCTAAACTGACTCTTAGTTTAACATTACTTTTCAAGAGTATTTTAGGGTCAAAAGTGCTTTTGGAGCCATAAACAATACTAAATAGACAACTTTTGACCTTAGAAGTGTTTTTGACAAATGCTTTTGAACGTAAAAATAAAAACAATTTTTTTTAACTTTTACTTTTGGCAAAAGCATTTTTAAGAATAAAAGATAATTTTAACAACTATAATATATTTTATATAATATTTATATTGATTATATAATTACTTTACTATTAAAATTTATTTTAAATATATAATATTATATTATATATTTAAATTTAAATGTTTATTGATTATATTTTAAATATTAAAATATAATTTATATATTCAAATTAAATTTTATAAATAATTAATATTAATTGCTCAAAAAATATTTAATATTTTATATTTTATATATTAAAATATTAAAAAATTATTTTTATATTCTTACTAAAATATCATAGTATTAACAAATTTAAATATTATTTAAATGTATATTAATTACATTATTAACACTATGTCTAAAATAAATATTTTACTTTTCAAAACAGTAATATTTAAAATTATTTTTTCACAATACTTTTTAAAAACACTTCTAAGACTCAATGGACAGTATACAACCTTTTTTTTAATAAAAAAATCTAGCAATTCAACCTAACAAGTGATCAAATTAATCAAACTATCCATTTATCTAATTTAATTAAATAATTTATAAAAAAATAATAATCGATTCAACTACTAATTTAACCAATAAACTGTTCATACCCATTCATAAATCATCATTCTGTTCAACCCTTACTCCAAATTATAGCCCGATCAGTCCGGTGTTGTTCTAAAAAGAGTGCCCTAACCTCGAAGCACTCGAGGAGACGTTAATATTGAACCACCCAAACTCTATTTCAAACTATAATACTGAAACATAACTCAAATCCACCGCTAGAATGATATAAATACAATCTCAACTCAAAATACCATGAATAACGTACGAACAAATACCCAAAGCCAATTCTCAACACGAGATTTAAAAACCAGTTTTCTGGCATTCATTCTACAAAATACAAGTTCCATGCTAAAACACAAACAAAATTAAGCAAATTCTAGCTTCCTTTTCTGTATGTATAGAACAGTGAGAATACACTTCAATGGTGCCTAACTCTACCTGGCTCCAATTCTTCTTTAGGTCAGATGGGCACAAAATTGTGGGAAAGACGAAAACAGGTTGATCTTCTAGAAAGGCTAATGCAATCGTATCAAAGATAATTAAGCTGCTTTCTGACGAACAAACCGCTGTAAACTTTTCGGCATTTCAGTTTCCGGATTGGTTTTCTGCTTCTTTCTAGACGTTTCATGTTCCTGTATTTGTTGTTCCAAGAACGGTTTCTTGGCTCTTTCAATCATCTCTTGTCTCTTCTTTGCTCTCTTACTCGGCTTGCTCCTTCCCTTTGTTTTCTTTTTAAAGTCGGTATCCTTTGCAGTTTCAATGGCAGCTTCCATTTCAGCTTCTATCTCCTTCTTCGTTGGCTTCTCTTTCTTTTGTGGTGCTCTCACTGTACCAACCTTGGTTGGGTCCAACATTATTGTTTCGGGTGGAAGCTTGTCAAGTAGAGAGTGCACTTCCTTCTCTCGCCTCTGTTTGGATGTTTCGAATGGGTTTGCCACCCAAGAATCAAAGTTGGGTTCCCCGGATCCTGGAATAAGAATACTAGACCAACCCATGGAGTGTCCTATCCCCAAAACATCTTCATACGGTCGAAACAAAACTTTCCCTACCTGGTAACCTTTAGCCATAGAATGAGTCATATAACTATTATAATTCTGAGATCCAGAAAAATCAGCTAAAATTTTTATAAATGATCCAGTTCCGACAGCAAGCAAGCCTTTCTGACTGAAATTCAAGGTCTTTGCGTGACCTGGCATTGTTTGAATAACCTCAAACTTCCTCAAGTCCCAAATCTTGATTTTATTTTCTTTCCCGGATGTAGCCATGAGATGGCCATTTGGATGAAACGCCAATGACGAGACAGGCCCAGGATGGCATAGCATCTTTACAAGTGGGACAGAACTGGTGGGCTTCCACATGGTTACTGTACCACTAGAATGACCCAATGCAACAACTCCATTAAATGGATTGACCTGCATAACATCAGTGCGGCCTAAACCAGTCCGGAAATTGCCTACCATCTCACCCATTGTAACATCCTGATAACGAAGCTGCCCAAATTTGTTTATTGATGCCAAGAGGAAGTGGTTTTTCAGAAACTGGAGTCTTAGTACTGCACCGTGTTCCTGAAAAAAATCTTTTAACTCAGTTTGCTTAATGCATCAACAGTAAACTTCACAACCAAGAAAGAATGAATTGCTAACAATGAATCCAAACCCCGAAGGTGTAAACTATGCTAATAGCTAAAGGATTTTGGTAGCTTATTCAAAGAATCATGATCTGATTTAATGAGCCCATGAATTATCCAAACTGCAGAATAAACAGCTAGGCCCAATAATTATCTAAACCACAGAATACACAGCAGCCTCATACTTCATAAGCTTGGGCATGCAACAGAGTAACAGAAAGGATAAAATGGACTAAAGAGAAGAAATTTTTAAGTTTCTAGGAGAACAGTGTAAGCTATAGGGTAAAGGGAGCTGGAACAACAAGTCCAGGTATAATACAAACCTCACCAAAGCTTTTAATCTTCTTACAGAACAAAGAAAAATATAAAAAAATAGATGAAACAGACTAGCAATTTAACTAGTTTCTAGAAGATGATACATGACTTAATACCATGCACATAGCAGCTAATTAAGTAGCAGTGTTCATAGAAAGGTACACTGACCTTTAAACAATGGAGCTCAGTTCCATCACGATTATAAATATAAGGGTACCTGCAATAATAAGCACCTTAGCTGCATTACTCCAATAAAGCTCTGAAGGGCTCTCATTAGCAGCATATATTTTTCATAATGATGACATAATAATAGAAATATGGCAACATTAATAGATGGAACATAAATTTAAATAGGTATAACTGATGAAGATAAATGATTCGCTTCCATAAGACAGTGTTACATCCAACAGACAGCAGGCCTCTGTCCAGGCACATGCACCACTAATCATAGAGATCATGAGATGCACACTCGATGCAGATGCAAACACAAGGTTTGTTCTTTGTTTTTTTTGTTTTTTGTGACAAAATGAAATTTTCATTGCAAATACGAGAAGGCTTACTTTTTCTGAGCAACAGCAAAAAAGAGTTCATTATGCAAGTACACTACATCCCGTACTGTTTCTTTAACCTGAACAAAAAGAACAAGCAATTATATGTAAATCAAATTAATGCTTTAGTGAATATTACCACTTCTGTCAAATCCATGCCATACAATTAATTTTTGAGTAAGAGATAAACATTAAGCATTAACTATAATCTGAAATACAAGAATAAAGTATAAATTGCAAATAACCATTTCAGTTATGATTGATTATATACTCCCACCTAATTATATGATAATGTTTGCTAATAAAATAATATTAGCAATAACATCCCAGGAAAGAATCCTGCAGCAATAAATCAAGTTTATTGATCACTTATATATCATTGAAAGCATGTGACCAATGTTCTACTTTCCTCCGACTTGCAGAATTCTTGGGCACCTTGCGATGCTACCAGACTGAGGACTTAGACTAACAAAAAGCAATGACAAGACAGATGCACATTCAAACATGACAAAATTAGCCTCTATCCTTTCGAATTTATTTGTCTATAAAATATATAATCATGAATGAACAACAAAATCACAGTTATTAATGTTCACCATGACTACTATCTTAGGTCCTCTATAACAAAACTACAGCTGGATATTCAGATTCTCATAACGAGATGATGCCACAGATATAGCATGGTTGCCAAATTTAAGAGCAAGAGAATGAATCGATGGACCTTGCACTAGAAAAGAAGACACTCAGATTCAAATGAATTTATCGGCTGTAGGTTTTAATGAGATTAAGTTCAGTCTAATAAATTTTAGATTCCTCCAAAAGAGATCTATTTGAAATTTTGATCCATACTATCATTTTCTTAAGCTAAATATTGCTAACAAAGCCTTATGCAAATGGGTGGAATGAGAAACAAAACATGTATCACATGCATTTGTCTTGTAAAATGAATTGCAAGAAAAGTTGCTCCACACAACACCCATCTTCAAGAACAGACATTAAATTGAAACCACAGAACAACCCCGTATTTTAAACACTATGGTAAAACTCAACACCAAGCTGATTTAGGTCAAAGCATGGGTGAATTTTCTTATAAATAACATTAAAATTGGGAACATTCGAAATGCAAAATCAGACAATATCACTATATGCACAAGAAACAGCATCCCCTTCAACTACAAAATTTGATTTTTGCTGGAGCAGTGCACACCTGAATCTCCTTAATTAGGTTTAATGTCTTCATATCAACAATAGCCAGATGGCCCTTACGTCCAGCGGCTGCCATATACCGACCATTTGAGGTGAAATCTAGAGTGTAAGGACCAAGTTCTGCACATGTAGACAGAATCTAAATGAGTACATTAAAACCAAATAGAACTTAAAACAAGTTATAATCAACATCTAATTTGCTGACTGATTGCTTATTTTATCTCGTAATCTAGCATATAATCCTTAGTCTAAACCACTAAAACCTTGTCTATAAAACGAATTATGAACATTAGAGAAAGTAGGCACCTGGTAAAACAATATCATACTGGTTCTTCGAGCTTGAGATATCAATCTCACGAGCAATGGATTCTTGCTTGATCCTCCATGTCTTCTCAATACCTTCTGCCTCCAAATAACCACCCTCACTTGGCAAAAGCCACTAAAAAACCATAAAAAAAAAAAAAACAAGAAATAGCAAATTTAATATTAAGAAGAATTAAAATACACAAAGACAATTAAATTAAGAAATAAAAAAGAACCCATTGCTCAAAAGGGAAGCTCAAACTCACTTTCTCAATCTTGGCAGCAGTTTTAGCAGATTTTCCGTACAAATCTTCTCTTACAGCAAGCTGGCCCTTTAGTTTCTTGTCCTTTAATCCCTGCAGAAAATAAACGAAAACAATTAACAAAGAAAAAAAATCATAAAAATAAGTAAAATCCTATAAACAAACACAAACATTGATTACCTCCAAATTTGCAGCTTCTCCTCTAAGATACTTCTTCACTTTTTCGTCCATCTCATCATCGTTACTCTCCTTTTTAGCACCCATTATGAAGAAAAATAATCCCAATGACAACCTGACTGTTGCAGAGTGTCGGTCGGCAGAAGCAGCGGCTGAGGATAGCTGGAAAAGAGGAGGAAGTCGGCAGAGGCAAATATAAGGGTAAGGGTATTTTGCTTAATTTTAAATAGTTATGTGGGTTGGGCTTTTGTAAATGGCAAGTTATGGTATTGGGATACAAGTTTGTTATTTATTGGGTTTAGGGTTTAAATTAAAATTTTATATAATGTAGGTTTAATTCTACTATTGACTTTAGGTCAAAATTTGTTATGAATTTCGTTTGGTTAAAGTTATAGATTTAATTTATGTTTTTTAATCTGTTTATTCTTAATTTTTATAATTTTGAATTGGATAAACTACGTTACTCAATTATGTTTATATGTTTTTTTTTTTGTCATTCAACTTTTAAAACTTTTAAAATAGTTATCCAACTAATTGAGTTTATTTTTTTTGGCTCTTTTTAGTTAAGTGTCGTTGAGTATTCGGCAGAATGGTGAGGTGAAGTCCAAAAATTGATATAATAACAAATTAAAGGGCATATATTTAGCTAATATATTCTATTTTTTTTTGATGAATTATAAGAGGATAACAGCAATGTGACTAGCGCAACTCGAAGCCAAACTATATCTAGAACAGTGAACATCTTGACTATCAAACCAACCGACGTGGTTCAAAATATATGCTTTCTCATATATTTATGTATACTATCTCCATATCTAGAATATATATATATAGTTAGTAGTAATAAAAATTTTGCATTAAAGAATAGTAAGTACTTGTCAATACAAGTCTTACTTTATTTTTTTAATGTTTATATTTTTACATTTCCCATTCTTAGTAGAGATTTTCTTATTATAAACATTTTGATTTTTTTTAATGAAAATGGCAAAATCTTTAAAAGAGAGACAAATCAACGAATTTAGACAAAAAAAAAAAGGAAGGTAATAATTTGTTCATATTATATTCCTTTACATAATTGATTTTTTTTTTAAACACTGATTTATTTCACATGTAATATGAAAGGGTCAATCTTCTTTTAAGAGACTGCTTTTAAAATTCTTCATTGACCCAATTGGTCCCTACAAGGAAAAGCTTGAAAATTATTTGATGGAGAAAAACAATAATTCTTTGAATATTAAATGTTTGATGTAATAGAATTGTTTTCTTTTATTGAATATTAAATGTTTGATGTAAAGCGTGCCTATATCTGTAACTGTAAACGTATCTGTAATGCTCATACAAGCTGTGAAGTGGGCTTGCTCACACAAGTTGTGGTTTGGGATGTTAAGCTATACGTGTAACACCCCTAACCCGAAACCGTCATCGGAATAGGGTTAAGAGGCATTACTAAACATTCAGAACATTTCATATCCATTTAATCAACACAAGTCAATCACCAATCAATCATATGCAAATACAAACATATAGTCCCTTATCGAGGTCTACAAGACCTTATACACGTGTTAGAAAGAGGTCGGGACCAAATCAAATACATACGAAAATTTTTAGAAAATTAAACATTTTTCAAAACTGCAGAGGTCACACGCCCGTGTGGTAGGCACACGGCCTCGGACACGCTCGTGTGTCTAAGCCGTGTCAAAACAGGGCATACATACTGACTTGCACCACACGGCCAGTCACACGCCCGTGTGTCCAGCCCGTGGTCGCTACTGACTTGAATCAAATTACAAACTTAAACGACAATGTCGAGCCACACGCCCATGTGCTCAACCGTGTGGGCAATTATAGGCCATTTTCAAGGCCAATCTTGCCACCCACACTTGAGTTAACCTATAAGCCTCATTTCACAAACATTTATACCACAAATGGCACTCAATCATACCAATATATGCACTATTTAATCATCATCTAAACCATTTACTATCAAATATCATTTCTACTCAAATAAGCTCATTCAAAAACAACTAATTTCAAGCATGAAATATACCAATTCCAATCTCACTATATCATACCAAATTCATCATTTCCATAGCATCAAGTATAAACCAACAACATTCAACTGCTAAGGCATATCACATGGCAAGGTTTATACAACTCAAAGCATGCCACATTGACTAGCCTATACATGCCATATTCAATATACACATATTTCAAAAGTACCCACAAAAAAAGATTGCCGATAATGTGATAGAGAAGCTAACGATCCCTGGATCCGAGCTAGCTTTACTAACATTGTAAAACAGAGAAAAAAAATCACACAGTAAGCTTAAGAGCTTAGTAAGTTTGTGACATAATACATTCAAATTAACAAAGAAAACTCATTATACAAATATATCCATCACATAGATCAACCTTCAATTACTCATACCATATCATCCATAGCCAAAATATTCACTCAACCATTCATAATTCCATACACCATTTCATCAACCACAAAGGTTTAATACATACCTTATCAAACACATAGTTATTCATCTTCCATACCAATCAATGCTCGATGTTATTATCCGAACATCTTCTGATATCCATTTAATTTTAATCGCACATTTATTGCCTATTTATAGCTGAAGCATATTCGTCATCGCACACTTAGTGCCAATATGTTAAACAGAACTTATATTGGTAATGCACACACAGTGCCAAATTAATAAGCCGAAACTTCTATCTTTTCGCACACACAGTGCTAACCATCTCTGTCTCGAATTCGAATACGCACATGTAGTGCCATCTAATTTAATTCCGCATATAGCATTTCTAATGGCTTAGTTATATATACTTTCATTCAATTCACATCACAAAGATATAATTTAACAACTAGTATAGTTATATATACTTTCATTCAATTCACATCACAAAGATATAATTTAACAACTAGTATTATATCCGAACTTACCTCGGACGTCGAAATACCGAAACGGTCGATTAATCGAGCACTTTGTCTTTACCTCGATCTCGATCCGAACTTCTCCTTTCTTGGTCTATACACATTTAAATTCAATTCATTCAATCACGAATTTATTCAATTTAGTCCACACACATATTTAGGGCATTTTGCAAAATGGCTCTCACATTTTCACATTTCGACACTTTAGTCCCTATTTCACAAAATTACAAAATACACCAAATTTCTACTCACACAAGCTTAGCCGAATTCCTCCCATGCTAATACAAGCCCACACATTTCATTTATCTCATATTTTAGTCCTTCAATTTACACTTTTCTCAATTTAGCCCAATTTACTTAAATTCACCAAAAATTCAAAGACAAAGTATGTTAACCCAACATCAAACTTTCATATTTCATCAACTATCAACACAAAGCTCACATGTTTATCAATGGAACATCTCAAAATCTTCATCAAATTCTAAAATTAAAGCATGGGTTTGATAATACACTAAGCAACGATCACAAAAACATAAAAATCATTAAAAACCGAACAAAAATCACATACCAATTGAAGCTTGAAGTGGCCGAATGTTTCAAGCCCTATCCCTTTCTTTTTCTTCTTCAAATTTCGGCAAGGAAGATGATAAGATGAAAAATTTTGTGTTTTGTTTTATTTTTATTATCATTAATACACCAATTACCATTTTGCCCTTAGTGAAATTTAATAATAACAACAAACCCATGCTATCATCTTCCACTAACTTATAAAATGGGCTATTTTCATTATAAAACCTCCAAATTATAAAGACAACAACAATTAAGCACTTAACAATCAGCATACAACATTTTACACTTTATGCGATTAAGTCCTTTTCGCAAATTAAACACACAATCGATAAAATCTTCACACAGAAACTTCACACAAGCTAAATCATATACTGTAAACACAAAAAATAATATTAAAATATTATTCTAACCTCAGATTTGTGGTCTCGAAACCACTGTTCCGACTAGGGTCTAAACCGGGCTGTTACAATACGATGCTGCTTATACGAGCTGTTGAGAATCCGCAACAAATGTAGGACCTCAACCATCGGTAGGACATCTAAGACCAGCACCCGAAACCGTATAACCCCTAATGAAATGTCATTTGTATTCTAAGTATTACAAGATTCAAACGGGACACATTACATCCTTTGATTACTTTTTTGATATAACATTTCATATACATATTCATGAAATTTACATTTTCCACAATTCATCAATTGACCACCATAACCATTTAATCTCATTAAGCATATAACACATAATAATCATTTAAGATATAACTAACATAATTATTCATTAACATTTAAAAAAAATCTAAAAATAATGAATTAATCATTATACGAACTTACCTTGGCCAAAATAGTTGTAAAATCGAAGCTGACAACTAGTCCGATACTTTAACTTTTTCACGATTTAAATCCAATTGGTCCATTTCTTGATCTAAATAATAGTTTTCGTTGAATTAAATAATTCAAATAACATGAAATACGGAGATTCATATTTTTGACCCTTAATCGTCATTTTACACTTTTACCCTAAACTTTTTTTTATTAATTTAGTCCCTAAACCCAAAACTATCTAAAATTCCACAATTAACCCTCAACACTCTAAACTGATTTTACCAGCACCTTAAAAACAGTCCATAAACACATAAAAATTACAAAATTCTCACGGTAAAATTTAATTATTTTCACGTTAGTCCCTAAACTCAAAACTAACAAAATTTCATTTACAAAATAGTCCTAATCAACAACCAAGCTTATAAATTTATCGTCAAATTTCAAAAACATCATCGACTCATCAATGGCACAATCCAAAACATGTGATAGTTTTGCAGATTAGTCCCCCAATTAAGCTAGATTAAGCTACAACGATCACAAAAACATAAAAATTACTAAAAACGGGCTTGAAAATCACTTACATGCATGAACTCTAGCTAAACCGAAGCTTCAAAGTCTTCAATGGTGTTTTTCTTATCTATTTATTGTGGTTGAAGGCTAAAGAAGATGATAGTTTGCTTATTATCTATTATTATTTAACTTATGCTCATTTTAACTTAATTACTATATTACCCTTAATGATTTCATTCAACTAACAAATTTCCTAGCCCTTAACCGTCCATTTGTATTACCAAAGGTATATTTGCCTTTTAAATCCATTCACTTATAACAACTAAACGATTTAATCCATAAAATTCCATAGTGATTAACGTTTACACCTTTTACTATTTAGTCCTTTTTCTTTAATTAACTATCCAAACGTTAAAATTTCTGGACAAAATTTTAATACACCTATATAATCACTCCGTAAATATTTAATAAAAATATTTACATGCTCAGTTTATAGAAACGAGGTCTCGATACCTCATTTTCTAAAATCGCTTAACTTTAGGGACATACCACTTAAACCTAATTATTCATTCAATTAACAAAAATCATTAAATCAAATTTCAATGTAATTCTATACTTGACTTGTAAATATTAAATAATAATATTTATGGATTCACTCGTCGGATTTGTGGCCCCGAAACCACCGTTTTCAACACCACTGAAAATAGACTGCTGCACTTAATAAATTTAACAATAATTGTTTTGGTCAGGATTGAAATTTCCATGTTCAAAAAGCACAGAAAATGAAAATAATCAAATTATAGTATAAGGACTAAATTCTCAACTTAAGCATAATATAAAAACTAATAGCAAGAATTTAATGTATAATATATTTTCACCAATTAAAAATCATTTAGCATGAATCATTTAGCATGATATATATACATTTATTATAACTTTTAACCATTTTAGTACTATTATATATATTAAAAGTATTAGAGGCCTGTAATACCTTAAAAATTACTACAGTAAGAAAGTAAGATATTATTCTTGATATAGTTAAGTAAGGAAATAAAGTGACAAAAAGGTAAATTTTGGATTATGCCAACATTGGAAAGTATATTATGATATATTACATTATTAATTAGAGAAAGGACTAAATTGTAAAAGTGAGAAAAGTTTTATTACCCAAGAGTAAATACTTAAAAATTTGAGGGGTTAAAGTGAAAATATGAAAAATTTAAAGGACCAATAGTGCAAATTTTTTAGGGGTGGAATAATCTAGAAACTAAGAAAATGGATGAATTAGGACCAAATCGAATAGGTGAAAAATTATGAGGGACTAAATTATAATTTTTCCAAATTAAGTGATGACTTAATGATGGAATTTTAAAAGAGCATGAAGGGCAAAATGGTCAATTAGTAAGAAAGAATTCTAGAATGTAATGATTATGTTGATGATATTTTAAATTAATTAATTAGATAAATATTACTTTATTAATATTGTAATAAGATATTTATTATTATTTTATTATTTTATTTAGTATATATATATGTGTCCGTGGAAAGAAAAAAAACACACCATTCACCACCTTTCCCATGCATCCAACGTTTGTGAAGAGAGAAAGAAAGAAAGTTTTGCTTTCTTTACAATTGGTCCTTTCACCAAAAATTCACTATTTTCACTTAAAATTCAAAAGAATTTCTATAGCCATAAAGAGAGGAAGATGACAAGGAGATTATGAGGAGCAAGAATATCAAGTTAGATTCAAGAAATAGAAGCTGGAGGTGAGAGAAAATCAAGTTAAAGATTGAAATCGATAAGACAAAGTAAGAACATCAAGATTTCAATATATTTTTAAGTTTGATATTGTTGAAAAAGCATGGAAATGATGTTAATGTAGAGTTTTCCTATATAAGGTTTTGCGTTCTTGATATGTTAGTGAAGGAAAATAAGAGAAAGTGATGGGAAATATTGTAAAGAATGGAAATAAAGGTGTTACAAACTTGGTAATTAACATTTTGCACTAAACAGTTTTGGACAGCAGCAGTAGTCTAATTTGAAAAATCGCCAAAAATTGTAGAAATCGAATTAGAGGATGAATAAAATATGAAATTAAATATTATTGAGTCCAGTTTTTCATAGAAGAATCGGTGTAAGCAATAAAATTGTAAATTATGAGTTATAATAAATTTTGTGAGATAAGGTCAGAATGATTTCGGGTTCCCCTGTTCTAACTTTGGAAAATCATAAAAAATTGTAAAAAAATAATTAGGGGTTTAAATTTATATTTCTAAATCCTTAATGAGTCTATTTTCAAAAGAAACAAATGGAGGCATCATTCAAATCCCGTACTAAGAGATAAGTAATTTTTAGTAAGGAAAGGTCAAAGCTGTCAAACAGCAGAACATGAATAAATTTGAAGAATTTACTGTACTTATTGGCTAAAGTATAAATTCTGAAATTTTTATGGTAGAAAGATATTTGAGTCTTGTTTTAGAAACATAAAGTGGTTTTTAATTTGGAATTCTGTAGCTCAAGATATAAATAATTTAGTTGACTATAACTCAAGTGGACAGCTTGATATGAACACATAAGTAAATAGTAGAATTATATACATTAAGGATGTGGTATGGAGAGGAGGAGGAGGAAAAATATATATATGCGTAATCAGCTAGCATGGATTTATATTAAATGAATAATTTGCATGTTTTAAACTTAGGGACTAAATTGAATAAAAGTGAAATTTTAGGGCAATTTTGTAAAAATATAAAAAATGATCAAATTGAGTGAAATGAATTATGTTATTGTCTAAATTAATAAATTGAATGAAATTATTAATTTAGATCAAGATCGGTTGAAAAATCGAGAAAAATAAAAAATTACCAAAATACCCCTAAATCTTGGTATTTCTACAATTTAGTTAGGTAAGTTCGTGTAACTTAATTATGTGATATAAGGAAATATGAGTTGATAGTACATGAAATGTTGATATAATGAATTAACTAATTTATGTTCAAGAAGAAACGACAAGAGAATGATATTTATCATGACATGTAAATATGTGATTATCTTTGGTACATTGATACAAGGAAATTAAGTATGTTGAGACGAGTAATACATGTCGAGAAAAAAAAATATGTTTAAGGGACAATATGTTTGATTTTGATTAGTTCCAAATATGAATGCTAGATGGAAAAAAATGTCTGATAAATAAATTTGTAACTTCGGTAATGGTCCGTAACTCTATTTCGGTGATGGATTCGGGTTAAGGGGCGTTACAAGGCCCATGCTTTATAATTTTTTATAATTTTTAATTAATCATTGATAAAATAATTTTTAAAATTAAAATTAATTAAATATTATAAAAAATAAATTTCTTAATTATTGATTCGCTTTGAACTTGACAAATTTTTTTAAATTGGTCCCTAAAGTTTTTTTTTGGATATATTAATCCATAAAGTTGCCAATTATTACACAATAGCCGACAAAATGAACAAATAAGATAATGACATGTGTCAAAAAAATTTAAATAATAGATTTTATATGTAAATATTTTAAATTTTTAAAACCATTCAAAGAAAGGGAAAAAAAAGTTTGGACATACTCTTTTATATTACTAAATAGTAATTAATAATAATGCTTGCGAATTTGTTTTAAAATTTAAGTTAAAAAAGAAAAAAAAAACTTCAATTGAATCCACGTTCTTTTTATCTCAACTAAAATCTTAATCTAATGAGAAAAAAAACTATTTTTAAATCGAAAAATCAATCTTAAATTGCTTCAAAGCTTTAAAAAATGGAATGGACTATTATAGCATAAGAATGTGCAGCACGAGTCAAAAATTGAATAGTTTGTTAAAAAGTCAACTAAGTCTATTGTAACTAAGTTTGTTTTGTACCATTTCTTAGTTAGTAAGGTGGTTAAAATTGTTGTATAAGGGTTATAAATATTGTCACCTGATTATCAATGAAAGCGACTTTTGGTGAGTCACTAGCGTTACCAATAATTATTTTCTTCAGAACTTTTCCTTTTTCTTTACTAAATTTCTTTAATTTCTCTTCAAGCAAATTTTTTTTTTTTTGCATGTTCAAGATTTTAAGATGGTATCGAGCTAAAGTTCTCTTAATTCTATTGTCGCGACAAATCGATTTTATGTTTGTAATTGCTATTCAAAATCGGTCCAAATTATAAGGAGTTCTTGTCAATGGTTATGGTAGAAAATCCAAGTATTGCAAGTGAAACCCGTACTTCAACAAATGATCAATCAGATAAGCAAGAAGGGTGTAACGTCCTTGAAAACCCATTGGTCATAATAATATTATGTTGAGCAATTACGAGAGACATTTCTCAGAATAAATACAATGTGATTTATAAGTGTTAGTAGAGAAAGTAATAAGAGATTGAATAAAATTTAAAAAAACTGATGTATTGAGAAATATTAGTCTAGGCTATAGACTAAATTGTAAGGTTTTACAAAGCCTTGGGGTCAAAGTGAGAAATTTAAAGTAGAAAAAGATTAAATTAAATTAGTGGTGAAATGTGTGAGGACATGGAGAATGATTTTACCAAGAGCTAATGGATATGGGTTCGAGGGTGGTGTATAATTGGGTTTCGGACAAAACTAGGAGACCTTGGTCGCAACAAGCTACATTTGCAGATTTAGAAAGGAGGATTGTCTGTGTGGGAGAGTTATCGTTTTCATTAGCTGAGCTGAATGGTAATGAAATGGCAGATACATTAGCAACTACTGGAATGAGTAGGCCTTGCATGTTTAAGGCTTGGTGGTGAGTCTGGTCTGTGGTAATCATGACAGTTCAAGGGTGTGGGTTTGCTGTTGTTAGAGTCTTATGGTGTTTCGAAGTTGGTTTTTCGTTCTTTTGATCTGGGGGCTGCATTTTCGAGGGGGTTTTTAGGTTTTCTGTGGTGCTTTTGTGGTCTTCTGGTTGTGAGTGGTTTTTGTTCTTGGGTGTGGTCTGTTTTGTTAGAGGGTATGTATGCATTTGTCTGTTTTTTACTGCATTTGTGGTATGGTAAAACCAATATTGAGCAAAAAAAAAAAAATAGATTTTTATGAATAAGTTAAAATATTTTATTTTATATTTTGTTATTATTGGTATTATTATTATATTTTGTTATTATTAATATTATAATAATTATATTTTAAAAGAAAGATGGAGAAGATTCTTCATCATCTTCTTCTTCACTTCATGTTACAAGCATTTGGGGTGAAAGAAACTTTTCTTTCTTTTACAATCTAGTCCCCCTATCATCATTAAAAGCTCTTCCAAGCTTGAAATCATGAAATCTTGATAGAAACCTTAGCTAAATCAAGCTAACAACAACTTAGCAAGCTTAGTTTTCAAGTTGGAAGAGGAGAGTATATGTTTGAAAATAGAGAATCTGGATAATGTGAGTAACCAAGGTTTTAATGTAAGATCTTCATGATTTAGTAATAGCTTCATGTCTACTTTGATTATTTGAGCATGAAAGTGTTGAGGATTAAGAATATTGGTATCCCATATTTTATGATATTGATATGAAATGAAAAGAAAGACAAGGAAGAAGCTACAAGGAGTTTAGACAAGGGAAAACAAATAGATAAAGCTTGAAGGAAGTAAAAATTAGGCAAATTTGTAAGTACTGTAGAATTCTTCTTACTTAATTAGTTTTTAAAATTTTATGCTAATGTAAGTTTTAATGTCGTGAATTTAAATACTTGTATCTTGATAAATATGTGAATAATTCAAGAAAATGGTAAATGATTGCGGTTATTGTTGATGTGATTAATTGTGTAGAGAAAATGATTAAATTGTAAAATATTGAAAGTTATGTGTAACTATGAAATTATGAAACTTGAGTGTGCTTGTGATGAATTTTGATTTTATAATAATATTTAAGCCCTTGTAGACAAGATTTGAACTTGTGGGATATAGATGGCATGTCATTAGGAATTACTTGGCGCACTCGTGAATTTAGCACTTTGGTGATTGTGTTCTAACACTATTAGTGTTCGTGATAATTTGGCACTTACATGCTCTTGTGCTTTGTGATTACATTCCATATATCCTTTTTGTTCACTTGAGTATACAAGGGGCAACGTGAGTGGTATATAAAAGATAAGTGAATGATAAAAGTATGGTAAGTGAAAATGTGTTAACTACCCTTGTTGTTACCATGTACTTTATCTTTGGTTCAATCATTGTAATCATGTTAATAATAGTTATTTATTAGTGTTCGTGATAATTTGGACCTTACATGCTCTTGTGCTCTGTGATTACATTCTATATATTCTTCTTGTTCACTCGAGTCTACAAGGGGCAACGTGAGTGGTATATAAAAGATAAGTGAATGATGATAGTATGGTAAGTGAAAATGTGTTAACTACCCTTGTTGTTACTATGTACTTTATAATTGGTTCAATCATTGTAATCATGTTAATAATAGTTATTTGTTTATTCATAGAATTAGCTAATTGAATTCAAAGGTAAGACATGAATTCTTGAGTATTTACTAAGATTTCTCAAACTTAATACGTAGGTAAAGATCGTTTTGAAGACATCTTTTACAGTGGCCATCCTCATTCTCATCTCATCATCAAGCAAGGATTAAAGTGTATGGAACTTAAATTTTGGTAATAAAGTGGCATGTACATAGGGTTATAACCATATGAATTTTAGTATAAAGTAACTAAGTGGTTCCAAAACTATGACATGCATACCTAATATCATTTTGTATCTTAGGGATAATCTTCTTTAGAGAGATATACACGTGTTATATGAAGTTTTTGAATGATAATTTGACATATTTTGAGTCCTAAAAATGTTTAGAAGTGTTATGGAAAGATTGATGATAGTTTAAACTTGGTTTTAGATGTTTCAAACATGTTTTTGGTAACCTATGCTCAATGTCGTGGCATCATAAATTAGCATCGCGACATTGACCCTATTAACCTTGTTTTGACCCGAATATGTCCCGAATGGTCCTTGTTTGCAACCAAACTTTAAAGAAAGCCTAGAAATGACTTGAATAACTTCAAAAGAGTATAATTATGTTAAAATAAAGTTTTAAAATTGATGTTCGAGTTGAGCAGACTTAGTCTCTAAATGTAACATCCCTTGCTCGGGGTAAGGTGTGTTACAAAGGGTTGTTGATTTGCAGTCTCAGTCTTCAAATAATATACCTTTCTCTACAAAAGGATAAACGTGAATGATAACATAATTTGCCAACATATTTATATTTTGCATTAAGTTGATAAATTAAATCAAGTTAACTTATGTGATACATATAGTCAAATTTAGATCTTTTACATTAAATAACAAAGTTATATATGTTCATATTTTGCATTTAAGTTTGTTTGCTAGCCATCTTATATGGATAAAACAAAATGAAGGTTTTAAATACTTTATGATAAAAAAATTAAAGAAGAATTGAAGATTAAGCATAATTTTTTGTTTAGTAATTAGTTAAGTGTTGTTTATTCATATGAAAGTTTAAAGTGAAGAAAAAAAATAATATGAAAGTGAATAAACTTATTACATTATAGTAGTTAGTTACTAAGCATTGACATGAGTAAGAACCAATCATACACGCATTTGTAATAAAAGTAAAAAAAAAAAAGAAAAGAATAAATCAATTTAAATGATGATAAAAGAACCAATGAAAAAAAAAATCTTTATTGCTTGTGTCCAACAAATCAAAGAAAAATAAAATTTTTATGCCAAATATTATAACCTTCAAAGCAATATATGATATAAAATTATAATTTTATAAAAAATACATAAAATGCAACCATTTGATATGTGCAAAATGTTTAAACTTTTTTTATAATTTTTCATACCTATCCCTATGAAGCTAATATTTTTGACAATAATACACTATTAATTTTTAAGCTTTAAAGAGCAAGCTTGTCACCATATGCATAGATGAATATTGGAATTTATCATTATATTATAATTTAATTGATGTTTGTCATTATATTTCTAGAATATTGATAAATTTATCTTTCAATTTTTATGTAATTGAATTTTGTCACTAAACTTTAAATTTTATTAAATTTAACCATAAACTGACATTTAATTAAAATTTATCACTCGATATTGATATTGATGAATTAACATTAAAAATATTCTTTGAATATTATCTTTTAACAGTTAACAATAACTTAATTTATAAAATATTAAAAATTAAAAAAATTACTTAAAAATTGTACTTAGTGAAAGAAAGACTTGAAAACTAAATATATATAAAAGAAAAAAATAATTTTATTTTTTATAAACTAAATGCTTGTTAATTTTTAATATAATTAATTATTATTAACTATTAAAATAAAATATTAAAAATATTTAAACTTTTTATAGCAAAATTCAATTAAAAACCAATTTTTTATTGTCAAATTTCAATTAGAATAGGGTATAATAACAAATTTCAATTTCACCAAAAATATAATGTAAAATTTGCATATTAACCCAATTTTTAATGACTGAATTATTATAATACCACTATTAATTCTAATAGCTCTCAAAGGAGCTAGTTTTATATTATATATAGATATAAATACAGATATTTTAAAGAATTAATAAATTTGATTAAGTGTCAGTTCTTTATTGGTGATACATTGTAACACCCCAAACTCGACCCATGAGTTTTGACTGGATCTGGTATGTCACGGAGTAAAAACGTTTTGAAAGATTTTGATTAACAGGTGGAAATCTGAAAAAAAATTATTGAAGTTATAAAAACGGTGTCTTTTTAAAACTCAGATGGGGTTGATTTAATAAACATGGTTGAGTTGAAACCCTTTTTCCTTTGAAAACATTTGATCATTTAAATTTTTAGAAACATCGGAGTTATAGTTAACTTGGTAAATGTCACACCCGACGGTAACATCTTTGAAAACTCGTAAAAGTACTTATTTTGAAAACGTTACTTTTAACCGACTTATTTAACAATTTATAAATTCATTAATAATATAATAGAAGTAAAGTAAAAACAACTACTTAAACATCCAAAATAACAACTAGCGGCCTTATTACAATCCAAACCAAAAGTTAGTAAATAATAAACCTTAACTGTGCTAAATAAAAATTCAAATTCAAGGAACAAGCATGGCCGCCTCGAGTCCTCTCCGGCTCCATCTCCGCGATCTACTCATCTGCAAAATGATATGGGAAGGGGTGAGTCACCAAGACTCAGTGGATAAATCCCCAACTCGGAAGTGCAAACTCATACACAAAATATTAGTAAGACATGCAAACCATGCAACCCAAAACTAGCCATCCATACTCCTTTAACTACCCCGTGTGGTCAAAACCACTGGTGGTCAAAACCACTGGTGACCGGAGTCACAAATCAAGTGATGGGGCCAACCCATCGTGTGGTCAAAACCACTGATGACCATAGGTCACAATTATCAACATGTGGTCAAAATCACTGGTGGTACCAAACCACTGGGACTTAGTCACGATTTATATCAACGGTGTGGTCAAAACCATCGGTGACCGGTCACAATTAAACCGATGGGGCCAACCCATCTTGTGGTCAAAACCATCGTGATACCATAGAGAATATTCCCCTCCTCTCTCTCAATCCCATTACCAACATGCTCATAACATGCTTAACATATTATCATAAATCATGCATATAAATCATGGCATAGCATCTTACCCATCCTTTCATTCATATAACATATTTAAAGTCACAAGAGACTTACCCGAAATCCATGCTCATGCCCACAGGGCAAATTACTATCACAACAGTTAACGGTATCATAACAAGCAGTGCCTAACAATAAAGTGTGTAAGAGTTTTACACACCTGTTTACTCGCGAGACTAGCAATTCCTGAACTATACTAGCGAAATCCCGTGAGGTTGTTTTCCCCTATAATCGGCCAACACCCATACTTTTAGATCTAATAGCCATTCGGCTATACTAATAATCCTGAAGGATTAATCGCACCTGAAATATGGCCTTGGCCCGAAACTTACTATCACTTACCAAAGCGAGTTTAAATCCCGAAAGCCTTTGTCAATTAGCCCCTAAAAACATAACACACATGCAGTTACCACTTAAATACTATACATGGCCCATAGTCGAATATAACAACCACTTACCTTTCCTATCGAAATCCCGAAATTGTCACTTGTGCCTTGAGTAGTCAAGATCCCTACACACCATATGTCAGATCCGGCTTTAGTACATAAAACCATATTCAAGGCCCTTGGCCGAAACTATATGTCACCTTACCTTGAAGAATCAAACCCCGAAAGACTCCCTCAAAGCACCCTAGCGTCGGCTCTATTGTTTCCTTGAAGAGACTAAAAGTGAATGGATCCCGGGTTTTAGAACTTGCGATAGAAAAAAAGAAAATCAGGGCACTTGAGATTCGGCTATGGCCTTTAATTAAGAGCATGGAATACAAATGGAAGAAAATACTTACATGGTTCGGCTAAGCCCTTCAAATGTTGATGGAAAAATCGATCACAAGAGAAAGGTATATTCGGCTAACACTAAATAAAAGAAGAAGCTTGGGAGAGGGATATAGGTTCGGCCAAGTTAGCAAATAGGAGAAGAAGAAAAAAAAATTATAAATGGCCTCAATGCTCTTGGAGTTTCGGTCAACAAACAAAAGAGAAAGAAAAAGATGAATACTCATAAAATAATTTGGCACTCTTTCCCCCTTTACTTGGCCGAATATTACCTACCAAAGAGTCCCATCCTTGCCTACCACGTCAACTCCTTAACATTTCCCACTTTAATCTCCCTTATCACTACATTAAAAATAATAATAAAACACCCTCATTTATCTCTTATCAAATAAAATAAAATACCCATCACCATATCCCTTATCTCCCTATTTAAAATAAATAAATAAAATAAAATAATAATAATCCCACTCTTCCAGCCGAATTCAAAAACAAAACACCAAGCTTGTCCTTATCCAATTGAGAGCCCATGTGCAGACCACAAGCTCACTCCCTTCACGCCAGCATAAGAAAAAAAATAAACCACCCATTGCTGCCCACGCAACTCGAACATGGGACCTCATTGCCGTAGCCCCTTACAACGTCCCAAGCCACTTTACCAACCCGTCTTTCATGTCCATCAACACCCACAAAATCCTTTGAAACCTCCTTAACTTAGCCCCTTCCTTTTTAACGCCAAAAAGCCCAAAAATAAAACGCCATTTGCCTTCCACGCTACTCGAACTCCCGACCTGCTGGAACCTCCACACGCCACTAGCCACTTTGCTGCTAGCTCCTCTGTGTCGTAATCTCCCCACAATTCTTTTTAAGTCTTCCTTAGCCCAGTCTCACTTGTCTTAGCGCCAAAAGAAGAAATAAAATTACACTACTTGCTGCCGCCTAGATTCGAACCAAGGCCCCTGTTGGCGTCATTTCCAGGCCTTAAGTGGCGTCCTTAAGCCACTTTACCAAGCCCCTTTTTCATGTCCAGAAACTCCCAAATTTTTCCTTAAGGGCTCCTTCACCCAGCTCCCCCTTTTATACTTAAAATCCAACATTTTCCCAAAGCTCTCCCCTTCATCCTTGGGTTCTAAAAACTCCTAAAACATCACCAAACACACTTAAAGCCTACTAATACTTGGGTTATGCTCTAAACACATAACCCCTAATCTAGGATGTTACATACATGATATATTGTGAACTATTCTAGAAGTGCATGCTAAATAAGGCCTTTAGGCTGTTTTTATTTTTTATTTAGGCCTTTAGGTTGATTTTAATTTTAATTAGGGAAATAAGCCAGTTTTGAGGAGAGAGAATGTAAAAGCGCGCCCAAATGCCATTTATTAGAAAGCGCACCTAGTTGGACGCGTTTTCCCTCAATGATAACTTTAACAGCTTTTTGACCATTGTCGCGCTAAATGATAAAAAATTTAAAAACCATAACGGTAAATTTTTTAACCCTATAAATTTCATTTTTTTTCATTCACATCATTCTCTCAAACTCTCTCAACTCTCTCAAGCTTTTTATTCAAAATTTATTTATATTTTCATTTAAAAATAATATATATTTTAATTATATCGTATTTTATTCGATCGAATCAGTTTCTTGGGAATGGACGCCTCTCTAATCTGCTTCGATACAACTGTATTTTCGTCGCCCAATTAGCAACGGTAATTTTTTATTTTTAATTATGTCAATTTATTTTTTCGATAAATCTAAATATTTTTTTATGTTATAAATAGGCGAACGATCGTGTACTGGAGGTGTTCATACATAATACGGGGGAGCCTCCGATCTCTGAAATTCGTGCATACCTGTGAGAGGCTGGATTCTTGCATGCGTCTCATATAAAAGGGGGCTTCAAACTCGATCCCACATTAATCAGTGCATTGGTTTAAAGATGGAGACTCGAAACACACATTTTCCACCTTCTGTGCTGCGTGTGTACAATCACACTCGAGGACGTAGCGTTACAACTCAATCTGCCAATGGATGGGGTAGTCATCATGGGATTAGCAGTGATTCAGAAGAAAGTGGACCTTTGCACGACGATGTTGGGGAAGGTCCCGAACAGGTTCGAAGGTGGTCGGATATCGATCAACTTGTTAGAGAAAAATTTTAATAAGCTTCCCAATGAGGCAACAGAGGTCATACAACAGTATGCCCGAGCATTCATCATAAGGTTAATCAAGGGCATTTTAATGCCCAAAAAATCTAGAAATTTGGTGCACATAAGGTGGCTTCTACATCTAATGGAATTCAGTGAATGCGTAAAACTAAGTTAGGGATCTGCTGTGTTGTCGATGTTATACCAGGAGCTTTGTCGGGCAATGCAATTATATAAGATATTGATCCGTGGTTGCTTGCTACTGCTGCAGTCGTGGGCTTGGTGGCGTATACCATTTCTATGTCACAAAGTCACCGAGCTATACATGTTCCTGTTGGTAAGGAGGTAAACATCATTTATCAATAAATACGTAGTTTGTATAGTAAATTTTTTTATATATTATATATTTTTCCTAATATATCGGTTGTATCAGTGGAACCATGGGCCGAGTTACATCAGTATGCCCGATGAGTTGGATGACGTTAGGCTGCTATTAGATCAATGCTCTAAAATCGAGGTTAATTTTCTATCCTTTTCGAACCTATATTAATTAGGCAATGATTCGTTAAAAAAAATCATTACGTAACAATATTTACAATTTATGCCTTTCAATTTGAATGGATGTCGTATGCCAACCTCGAGATCATATCTTGCATCCTGCCGGAAGTGTTGGACAACTGAAAGATGTGGGACTCGAAGGTGCCGTTGATAGTGTATGCGAGGTGGAAATGCACGAATTGGACAGGGTTTTACGGTAGTTTAGGTATAGGAAAGGAATTCCACCACCACCGCGAGACACGAAGGAATTACACAAGGTGGACATGGAGGGAAGAACGAGGAAGACTGGGCAGAGAAGCATAAGGAGCACATCCAAGCTTGGGATTGTAGGATGGAATCCATACCTGCCTGTGAACCATTTTTCTCGACAGACACGGCGACAACCAATGATTACTTGACATGGTTCAGAGCTGTCAATAAGCCGTATCTGCTACCATCTGAGGCGAGGAGTAGGCAAATTTGGTCAAAGAGGCAACATCAACTACCACAGCAGTGAAATAGAGGACACGGTCGCACGGTGAGTTCATCATCGGCTTTGACAGAAGATGTGCTGTCTATGGTTACACAATATCCGGGTCAGTTCCCTCAACTTATTCCTCTTCAATTCACCCATGTATTTTTCACAAACACCATTGTACTACGAACCACTAGCTCACGTGGCCGATTCTTCTGTTCCAGTAGGTTCATATTTTAGGACACCGATGTCCCCCGCATACTATGCCCCATACTGATGACGATGTTGAACCCTATATTGGAACAGATGTTGACATATGTACCGCCATTGACGATGATACTGATGTAGACCCCCATACATCAGTCGATGTTATGTCGATGCCCCGGTCGATGCCGATGTACCCAGAATTTGGGTCACTTTATGGTTACACGCCTATAGTGACCCAAACACTGCATGCATCACTATTTTATCGGGGTGGCTCATTGTCGCAACCATTAGATACAGGAGTGGTGGATACACGATGGGAGACGAGGAAGATGCAATAATTGACCATAGAGGAAGATGATGATGCTACAAATCCTGAAGATACAGTTGCTCAAGGGGCCATATGAGATTCTTATTCTGGCGATGATGATGACGAGGAGGAAGTTTATGGGCCCATACTTCCGGATACACCTCCGGATACCCCTCCGGATACCCCTTCGGTATCACCTCCGGAGGCACCTCCTATTGAACCTCTGGTTGTACGTCTGGTTTCATGGAGGAATCCTGTACGCGATCGTTGTCCAACGTCTTATGGCATACATTGTCCCCGACGATGAGTACGATGTATTTTTAGGTTATAAATATTGTGATGTAAATAAAAATGTCATAAATAAAAACTAGTTTATTTTTACACAACAATCCTTTTAGGTGTTGTACATTTTTAAATATTGCAATTACTATAAAGTCTCTATTTGAGCAATACCTTTGTCTATTCATGAGTTATGCGTAAGCTAACAATAAATAAGAATTTAAATTAAATTGAATACGTGAAGCACGCTAATGAATATGAAATTTTATTGAAAGTAATGTTCTCGATGTTTGGGCCCAAAGTATCCCTATACAGAGAACATGTTGTCTTTGTATGCCCAGGGTTCTACAGTACTTGCATAATTTCTGTTGATCGTGCCTCTCCCAAATATCTATATTGTTCCTTATCCGAGTGGAATTCGGGCGAGCTTTCAGAATGGGACTGATAACTCTTGAAAAGAGTTATATTTCATGCATTTAGACCTAGCTAATTGCTTGTAATTGGTACATTTAGTTTCATTTTAGGACATTTCATTGGTATTTCTATCATTGCATTAGGAGCTTAGACTGTGTTTAAATGTTAGGTACTTTCAATTGTATGTGGAAGGGTTATGTTTGGTGGTTTAGTAGGTGCATGATGTGGAGAAAGAAATAAAGGAGTGAAGGTTTTACGAGGAAAAAAATTAGACATTTTTCCAACACGAATGTCATGACAATTGTAGGAAGATGATCGTCAACACTTAAAACATACCAGTTTCAGCCCAAATATACTTGTACTAGAAAAATCTACCTAAAAAGGTGGACATGCGAGGGAAAAATGATGAAGACTGGGCGGAGAAGCACAAAGAGCACATCCAAGCTTGGAATTGTAGGATGGAATCTATACCTGCCTGAGAACCATTTTTCTCGACAGACACGGTGACAACTGATGATTACTTGACATGGTTTAGAGCTGTCGGCAAGCAGTATTTACTACCATCTGAGGCGAGGAGTAGGCAAATTCAGTCGAAGATGCAACAACAATTGCCTGAACAGTGAAGTAGGGGACACAGTTGCATGACAGGTTCATCATCAGGTTCGACAGAAGATGTGCTACCTATGGTTACGCAATATCCAGGTCAGTTTCCTCAACTTATTCCTCTTCAATTCATTAGCCCCCATGTATTTTTTACAAGCACCATTGCACTATGGACCACTAGCGCACGTGGCCGATTCTTCTGTTCCAGTAGGTTAATATTTTGGGACATCGATGTCCCTCGCATATTACGCCCCATATCAATGACAATGCTAAACCTTGTATCGGGATAGATGTTGATGTATGCACCGCTATCGACGATGATATCGATGTAGACGCCCATGCATCAGGCGATGCCCAAGTCGATGCCAATGTACCTGGGATTTGGGACACCTAATTGTTATACGCCTATAGTGAGCAAAACACCGCACATATCACTATTTTTTTGGGCTGGCTTATTGTCGCAACCATCAGATGCAAAAGTGGTGGATACACGATGGTCGGCCAGGATGATGCAATAATCGACCACAGAGAAAGATGATGATGCTGCCAATTCTGAAGATACAGTTGCCCATGGGGCCATGTGAGATTCATATTCAGGCGATGATGATTATGAGGAGGAAGTTTATGGGCCCACACTTCCGGATACACGTTCGGATACCCTTCCAGTATCATCTCTGGAGGCACCTCTGGTTACACCTCCTGTTGATCCTTCGATTGTACGTCCAATTTCATGGAGGAATCCTACACGCGACCGTTGTCCATCTTCTTGCGGTACACATTCTCTCCGACGATGAGTGCAATGTATTTTTAGGTTATAAATATTGTGATGTAAATAAAAATGTCATAAATAAAAATTAGTTTATTTTTACAAAACAATCCTTTTAGGTGTTATACATGATTAATTATTACAATTACTATAAAGTCTCTATTTGAACAATACCTTTGTCTATTCATGAGTTATGCGTAAGTTAACAATAAATAAGAATTTGAACCAAATTGAATACGCGAAACACGCTAATGAATATGAAATTTCATTGAAAGTAATGTTCTTGACATTTGGGTCCCAATGTATCCCTATATAGAGAACATGTTGTCTTTGTATGCCTTGGGTTTCTAGTACCTGCATAATTTCTATTGATCGTGCCTTTCCCAAATATCCATATTGTTCCTTATCTGGGTGGAATTCGAATGACCTTTCGAGATGCGACTGATAACTCTTGAAAATAGTTATATTTCATGCCTTTAAACCTAGCTAATTGTTTGTAATTGGTACATTTAGTTTCATTTTAGGACATTTCATTGGTATTTCTATCATTTCATTAGGAGGTTAGACAATGTTTAAATGTTAGGTACTTTCAATTGCTTGTGGAAGGGCTGTGTTTGGTGGTTTAGCTGGTGCAGGATGTGAAGAAAGAAATAAAGGAGTGAAGGTTTTGCGAGGCAAAAGGTTGGACAGTTTGCCAACACGAATGCCGTAACAATTTTAGGAAGATGACCATCAACACTTAACACATACCAGTTTCAGCCCAGCTCTACTTGTACCAGAAAAATCTACCTAAAAAAGTGGAGAAGATATCGTGGGTTGTTGGAGTTACCCTAGGAAGGAAAAATTATAAAAAGCCAAAGGAGGAAACCTTAAAGGGTGTGGAGATCTGGAGGCAACAATAGAGGGTAATGGTTGAGTAGAGACAAAAGGAGGAAACTGAAGGTAGTCCCTCTCAACCACCACAGGACACTGTGCTGCTAGATTGTGGATTGACTTGGCAGCAACCATCTTTCTAAGTTCTTTTATTATTTCTTAATTTGTTCTCCCGTGAATTGATTTGATCGAAATGATGTTGGATGTTACTCTGAACTTGAATTTTAATTGCCAACCTGTAACACCCCTTACCCGTATTCAACTCCAGAACCGGGTACGAGGCATTACCAGACTTGACTTGCTTGAGCATTCGACTTTGGGCTATAAAATTTGTTCCAATTTAAAACTTTTTCATTTACAATCATAACGTCCCCAATGTGGGTTTACGAGACCCTTTACATGAACCCGAGATGCTTTGGGACCAAACCGAGACTTTTCAACACTCAAAAAGTTTTAGCATAAAAACTAGGCCACACGCCCATGTGTAGAGTGGGACACACCCGTGTGACATATCATACTCCCGTGTTCCATGCCCATTTAGAATTAATTTTTTTCGAACCTACATGGGTTTTCACACGGCCAAACACACGCCCGTGTGCTTGGCCTGTGTGCTCCACACGGCCTAGACACGCCCGTGTCCTCGCCCGTGTGTAAAAACCTAGGCATTCTATTTGTGACTTCAGCAACCAATTATGGGCACACGGCCTAGGCACACGCCCGTGTGTCTAGCCCATGGTCGACACTAACTTGCAACACTAACATGCAAGGGACACACGGCCAAGTCACATGCACATGGGGCCGACCATGTGTCACACACGGTCTAGACACACGCCCGTGTGGACCAATTCAAGGCTATTTTCCAAGCCAATTAGCCACCCTCAGTTGCACACACTCACACACCATCACATGACATTTTCGAATCATCAATTATAACTCTTGAATTATCACATTTGAATCATGAAAATCAAATCTTCATCCCATATACGAGGGAGAACTATTATTAGCAGAATTACAATCGACTTGAGCCATCATCTATGGCTATACAAAACCAATCTATAAACTCTTTTAGGCCAACACATTTGGCTACTTTAAGTATGACTTAATTAAACCAAAATAAGATCCCTATACATGCCATATTTCAAGAAGACTTGAATCTCATACCCAAGTGTCTGCTCGATAGTGTGAAAACATCTCTGGTAGTCTCCAACCCGAGCTAGTTAAGTTAACCTATAAGAGATGGGAAAGGAGGAGTAAGCAATAATGCTTAGTAAGTTCATATGCAAATAATAATCAAGTATTAGCATTCTTTGATTATACTCAACCACAAAGGTATTTTAATGAAATTTACTATTAAACTCATGGTTACCCATCTAATTATTTATAATGCTTACTCATTCCGTCTCTTACCATAATCTAACCATGTGGTAATTGTAACACTCTCAATTATTAGCACATAACCCTGCATCTATCATCACAATAATACATAAAACATTAATTTAAACAATTTCTCAATAATCTATTCTGGATAGTGCCAAACTCTCGGTGGTTCCGTACACAGCCCACCATTTACCAATTTATAAGGTGGTATCGCACATAGCCCACTATTTAATACTAAGCACGATGGTATCGCACACAGCCCATCGGTAACAAATAATATGGTGGTAACGCACACAGCCCACCATTGATAATATTGGCAATGGTATCGCACATAGCCCATCGCTAACAAATAATAAGGTGGTAACGCACACAGCCCACCATTGATTACACATTAATGGATATTTATCCACACACATTTTTCCTATTTCAGGTGTTCCTTCAAGATTATCCTCACCCACTATCATTCTTAAATAGATTTCTGCAATAATCATTTGCATTCACGCAATGCATTAATAAATATAACATATGCAATCAAGATGCATCATTTACACATAATTCACCATGGGTTCATCATATACCGAATTCACCTCAATTGAGTTCTGGCACATACCTGCACCTCCCATGTTATAACCACATACTTTCTCATTTTCAACATACCTGTTGAATTGTTTCAAAATACTAAAGAATACTATTGTGACTCATACATATAGTATCATAGCAACATCGTACCCCAATAGGTTCTTACATGAAACATCATATCGATGCCATGTTCCTGACATGGTCTTATACAAAATCTCACACTGAGGCCATATTCCAAATATGGTCTTACACAGGACCTTAATTATCATAATATCAGGCTATTTACATTCTCTCTATTCTTAGATTTTCAATTGAAGACTTTCAATTCTTGACATCTCATCAAAACGTATTTAATATATTCATAGAGTCAATACACAATTCATACATCATCAAAATACTAAATACTTCACTATAGTTTCATTATGAGCACACGAACTTACCTCGATACCGAAAAGGATAGAAAGGGATCTATTTGTCCATATTTCTCTTTTCTTCAGTTCTAGATTCGAATCTCGTTTTCTTTGATCTAGAACAATAAAATTTGCTCATTTAATCACCACACTAATCAATTCATTTTAAAATTCCTATTTTGGTAAAATTACCATTTTATCATTGGACTTTGGCAAAATTACGATTTTGCCTCTAGACTTGTAAATCATTTTTCATCACATTTCCTCATTAAACAAGTCTAGCTGAACATTTATTTCATAATTTCATAATTTCAATCTTTGCAAATTAGTCCTATTTAGGTGTTTTCATGGCAACACCCTTTACAAACGTTGTTTCTCATCCCACTAACATTCATTTTCTTCCATAAAAACTCAGCTAACAATATAAAATCTCATGGCAAGTCCCCAAGCTTTCAACCATTTAACAAATTAGTCTCCTCATTAGCTAGCTTAAGCTTTGGGGACTCTAAAAGTACAAAAATCATAAAAAATAATCATTAAAATGACTTACTTGCAAGGATGAGGTGTAGTTGAAAATTTGAGCTTTAAAAACCCCTATTCTTTCTTAGAAGGAACAGTACAAGGCCATCACTCTTAGAAGTGAAACTCAGCTTGATGACATTGCTCAAGATGCCACGGCAAGAGAGGATAACTCAAATAACAACCATGTAAAGATCCTAGAGTCATCTGAAAAAGATACTGAACCTAAAAAAGGTAAATAGGAAAATGCTCTGGTAGAATCAAATCATGTTGTCAATAAGAGTGCCACAGAAAAAAAAGGCAGCAACTTGAAAGATGACCACCTCTAGTTTTTCCTCAACGATTTCACAATTCTAAGCAGAATATTTAGTTCAAAAGATTTTAAGATGTATTGAATCAACTCCACATCAACATACCACTGCTCAAAGCTTTGGAGAAAATGACTAATTATGTGAAATTTATGAAATATATATTGTCAAAAAAGCGCAGATTGGAAGAATTTGAGACTGTCGCTTTCACTGAAGGGTGCATAGTAATGTTGATGAATAAAGTACCTCAAAGCTGAAGGACCTTGGGAGTTTCACTATCCCATGTTCAATTGGAAACCATTATGTTGGTAAGGTGTCATATGATCTAGGAGCGAGTATAAATCTAATGCCTATGTTTTTTTTTAAAAAACTAAAAATTGGAAAAGTAAAACCTATTATGGTTACATTGTAACTAGTTGATCGATCCTATGCTCATCCGGAAGGTAAAATTAAAGATGTGCTGCTAAGAGTAGATAAATTTATCTTTCCTATGGATTTCCTTATTTTAGAATGTGAAGCTTACCAAGATGTGCTAATTATTCTTGGAAGACCTTTTCTTGCTACTGGTAGGACGTGAATTGATGTGCAGAAAGGTGAGTTGACCATGAGGGTAAATGATCAGTAGGTTACCTTCAATGTATTTAATGCTTTGAAATGTGTTGATGCTAATGATGAATTCCATGCCATTGGGTTGATAGAAATAGTAGTGGATGAGTTCACCAGATTTTGCCCCAGTAATTTTGACAGTAACAAAGACGCACTCGAGCAGAGTGATACAATAAGTTTTAGGAATTTCGGTGAGTTTACGAAAGCCAAGGAGATAGTGGATATACCAGAGAAGAAGTTTGAATACTTGGATTTATCAAATCGATCCTTTAATCCTCCTAAACCTTCTATAGAGGAACCACTTACACTGGAGTTAAAACCTTTGTCGCAACATTTGAAATATACTTACTTGGGTGACAACAATACCTTGTTGGTAGTAATTTTTACCGAGCTGACACCCGAGCAAGAGGAAAGGTTACTAGAAGTTCTTTGGCGGTTTAAGAAGGCATTGGGATGGACCCTGGCTGATATAAAGGGAATTAGTCCTGCATTCTACATGCATAAATATTTTTTGGAGGATTGCCCTAGCAATTCCATTAAACAATAATAAAGATTGAATCTGAGCATGAAAGAAGTTATCAAGAAATGAGGTCAAAAAATTTTGTTGGAGGATTGCCCTAGCAATTCCATTGATGTTGGCATTATTTACCCGATTTCAGACAGCTTATGGGTGAATCCTGTACAATGTGTACCCGAGAAAAAAGTGTCACGGTAATAAGTAATGGTAACAATGAGCTCATACCAACTCACACTATCACGAGATGGAGAGTATGTATGGATTACCGTAAGCTTAACAAGGAAACTAAGTAGGACCATTTTCCCCTACCATTCATTGATTAGATGTTGGATAGATTAGCAGAGAAAGCTTTTTTGAGGATATCTAAACCCTTATGTACTTTTTTAGATCAAAATAGACTTTTCAATTTTGATGAACATTGTTTGGTAGCCTTTGAAGAGTTAAAAGAAACAACTTATAGCAACACCTATTGTAGTAGCTCTGGAATGGACACTGTAACAATCCGATTTAGACCCTAGTCAGAATAGTGGTTTTGGGACCACGAATCTGAGTCAAAAAATATTTAAATATTATTTTCTGAGTCTACAACATGTGAATTGGTATGTGTGAAATTTCTATGATTTAATTTGATCATTTGTGTGTTTAATTTGCAAAAGGACTAAATTGTAGAGAATGCAAAGGTGGCCTTCTATTTGTTAAAGTGCTGAATTGTTATGTCTTAATAATTATGAGGTCCTTATGTGGTAAATGGACCATTGGATTAATGTATGGACAATGACGGACATATGTTAGTGGAATTTTAAATGATATTGTAAAGGTTAAAATTGGTAATTGATAATTATGTTGATATAATTAAAACAAAGACAAAATGGTTGTCATTTTTTTTTGGTGTTCATCCATCGATTTTAGAAGAAAAAGAAAGGGTTTTAAGCTTTCACTTCAGTTGGCCATTGCTAAGCTTGATTAAAGGTTTGTTTTTGTTCGGTTTTTGATAATTTCTATGTTTTTGTGATTGTTGCTTTGTTTTCTATCAAGCCCATGCCTTAATTTTAGAATTTGATGATCATTTTGAGTTATGCCATTGATGATTTTGTAATATTTGTAATGATAGTTGATGAAATATGAAAGATATGTGAAAGATTAACATGTTTTGTCTTTGAATTTGTGATGAATTTGACTAATTTGGGCTAAATTGAGAAAATGAGAAATTGAAGGACTAAAATATGAAATAAATGAAATATATGGGCTTATATGAAGTGTAGTAAAATTCGGCTAGGCATGTGTATAATGAAATTATGTGTATTGGGTGATTTTATGAAATAGGGACCTAAATGTCAAAATGTGAAAATGTGAGGGGTAATTTGTAAAATGCCCTAAATGTTTGTATTTGGATTCAATTGAATGATTTGGCGAATAAAATATTTAAATTTGAATATGTATAGATCAAGAACCAAAGAAAATGGAATTAGATCGAGAGAAGTCGAAAGTGGTCGAGTAGTCGTTTCCATCCGTTCATATCCTTACGAGGTAAGCCTATATACAAATAAATGTGTTTAAGTTGATTTATTCATGTTTATAAGAAATTGAATTGTGATGATTGACTATAAAAGATGTACATGTGAAATTCGAGAAAGTTTTGACAAAGTGTCAATGTCCGAAAAGCCCCGTATGAACCTTAGGAATAGTTAGGATGCATATGTCATGACATAGGGTTCCAATATGTGTTATCGTGTAAGACCATGTCTGAGACGTTGGCATCGATTTGAGTTATACGTGTAAGACCATGTCTGGGACATCGGCATCGTATATGATTTCGTGTAAAACCCTGTCCGGGACAGTAGCATCGATATTTGATTACATGTAAGACCACATCTGGGACGTTGGCATTGTACAAGCATTCTGAGCTATTCGAGTATCCTATTTGATTCCGAACGGTTCAACGGGTATTCCGAGAAATGAATGACTATGTGAAATGTGTATCCGATACAGGTACGTTTGAAGTATATGCAAAGTTTGAGTATGAAAAGTAAGTATATGTGAAAATATAGAATTGAGATATTTGTGTGGATAAATTAAGATAAGATGTGATATATACAAATGTGCTATGATCAAATGAACTACATGGAGATGTGATATATCTTGGTAAGCAAGTGGTTAGAAACAATTGAGCCAAAGGAGAAATATGAGTTTACTATTGTGTTATGCTATAGTTTATGTGAAAGAAATGGTTTATAAAGGTTCTATGTGATGAGTTTATTTGTATATGACTTACTAAGCTTTTGAAAGCTTACTTTGTGTGGGCTTGCATTGTTTTATAGATTATCAAAGCTACTGGAAGCTAGGGGATTGTCGAGGATCATCACCACACTATCAAATTATACTTTGGTACCTGTTGAAAATGTATATATTGAAGTATGGCATGTATAGGCTAGAAATGTTAAGATATATTTTGGAATATGTGTATATATATATAGCCATGTGATATGGCTTATCAATGAATGTGAATATGGTAAATTTAGTCCATGTTATGTGATGCATAAGTTTGGTATGTTTTGGCTAATTTTGGAACATGAAATGAGTCTTGTTGGTGCTTGTAGGTATGACCCTTATTGGGTGGCAATTTGGCCTTACAAATAGCCTATAATTTCCCACACGATTGAGCACACTGGCGTGTGTCCAGATCGTGTTCTTCACTGTCTTATTTCGAAGCAATTTAGTGTTGCACACGGGCTAGATGCACGGGCGTGTGACAGGCCGTTTGGTCCTAGGCAGTTTTGTACATGGGCTATCCACACGGGCATGTGCCTTGTTTTGAAAGAAAATTTTTATGAGTTCCGCAAAGTTTCGTATGTGCTCGATTTAGTCCTGAACCTTTTCTAAAGCATGTTTAAGGTCTCGTAGATCTTCTAAAAGACATAATGATTATGAATGATGATATTCATTTGAATGTGAAATGTTATGTTTGTGAAATATTTCGATATGTCCGGTAATGCCTCTTAACCCTAGTCCGGCGATGGATACGGATTGGGGGTGTTACACACACTGCCTTTTATACTCATGTGTGACACTAGTGATTATGCTGTGGGAGCCATGTTGGGGCAAAAGAAAGGCAAACTACTACGTACAATATATTATACTAGCAGAACTTTATTGGAAGCGCAATTTAATTACACCACCACGAAAAATGAGTTATTGGTTGTGGTGTTCGCGTTTGATATATTTCATTCTTATCTAGTTGGTATAAATTTCATAGACTACACAAATCATTCTACTTTTAAATATCTAATGAGCAAGAAAGATGCTAAGCCAAGTTGATTAGGTGGATACTTTTGCTGCAGGAGTTTGACTTGGAAATTAGAGATTGGGAAAGGACTGAGAATCAAGTGGTTAATCACTTGTCGATGTTAGACTCTAGAAGTAAAGGTGATCATGACACGGTTGTTAAAGAAGAATTTCCAGATGAACAATTGTTAGTTTCCACGAAATTACCCTGGTATGCTGACATAGTGAACTATTTAATGAGTGGTGTGTTGCCACCTGATCTCAACAGTTAAAGAAGACGAAAATTTCTTCATGATGCCAAGCGTTATTATTGGGATGAACTTTTCTTGTTTAAACATTGTGCTAATCAAATAATTAGGAAATGTGCCCTTGATGACGAAATCCATAACATTTTGCAGCATTGTCATTCAGCTCTATACGAAGGACATTTTGGAGGGATGAGAACTGCTACCAAATTACCTTAGTCGGGATTTTATTGGCGAAGTCTGTTCAAAGATGCTCATGGGTTCTATCTGTTATGTAACCGTTGTCAAAGAACAGAAAATCTATCTAGAAGACACGAAATGCCATTGCAAAATATACTAGAGATTGAGTTGTTTGATATATGGGGAATAGACTTTATGGGTCCATTTTCATTGTCAATGGGAAACTATACATACTATTAGCAGTGGACTATGTCTTTAAGTGGGTTGAGGCTGTTGCCCTTCCTACTAATGATGCAAAGTCAGTAATGAAGTTTTTACACAAGAATATTTTTACAAGATTTGGTACACCTAGAGCCATTATTAGTGATGAAGGGTCTCATTTTGACTGCAAGTTGGTAGCTAATGCTTTGCATAGTATGGGGTGAAACATAATATTGCCACAGCATATCACCCCCAAAAAAGCGAACAAGCTGAAATTTCTAACAGAGAAATTAATTTTTTTTTTTAAAAAAAAGTGGTGAATCCTACTCGTCGGGATTGGTCTACCAAATTGGATGAAGCTTTGTGGGTGTATCATATCGTGTACAGAAGACTGTTAGGGATGTCACCTTTTAAGCTTGTCTATGGCAAGCCATGTTATCTTTCTGTTGAACTTGAGCGTAAAGCATTTTGGGTTATTAAGAAGCTGGACATGGATTGGGTCACTGCTGAACGTAAAAGGTTGTTAGAATTGAATGAAATGGAGGAGTTCCGAGCACAAACATATGAGAATGCTAAGTTGTACTAGGAAAAGACCAAGCATTGGCACGATAAAAGAATCATGCCGTGACAATTTGAACCAGGACAATAGGTATTGTTATTCAACTCTAAGCTCAAATTTTTCTTTGGTAAATTAAAATCTCGCTGGTCAGGTCCTTTTGAAGTAGCTCAAGTGTATCCTCATAGAGCTGTCAATATCAAAAACTTGAAAACGGGGGTCACATTAAGGTTAATGGGGAACACTTAAAGCACTACTGGGGTGCCCATGTGGATCAAGACAAGTATTCCATTAACCTACGAGATGTTTGGGATAACAATTTCTTTTATCTCTCTTTTCCTTACTTGTTTTAATTTTATTTTATTTTTAGTACTCATTTAATATTGTTTTCATTTTTGTTTTCTTATTTTTGAATAGTTTTCTATGATTTCCATATACAAAATAAAGAATGTGAACTGAGCAGTTGCGATATTAAGAAGAGTTTGCTGTAGCATTGTGATAAACTGGGTAAATGGATAATGTGAGGATGATCGGACAGATAAGTCTAGGGGGAGAGATTTTTTTTAATTATAACTGGGCCAATTTTGTTACTTTACGAGCCGATAGAAGAGAAGTTAAACTTTTTGTTTAACGATTAGGGCACTTCATATTCCCCCCCCCAAAATCTTCTTTGTTCTTTTCTTTTCTCCTCCACGTCATGTAGCTTCCCTAGCACGTTTCATTTTTGCTGAACTGTCATCACCATGTCCCTTATTTTCCTCTTCTCAATTACTCACGTCTCTTAAGTTTCTCTTAAAGTTTTCATTTTTATTACTTCTTCTCTTCAATCTCTCTTATATTTTCTTCCACTACATTCTCCAAGATTTCTTGTAGTCTTCTTCATTGGAACACATCAAAACTGCCTCCAAAATCTATTTGAATCATCAAGAAATCAGGTCTTTGCTTTCACCAAAGACATTCTTTAACAAAGATCTTTGCAACCACGAGATACAATACCAACATCACAAAGCACCGTTTCTGTTTTGAGTAAGGGTTCTTGTTTAAAGATGAACCATACATGGGATACGATGAATTTGTGTCCTCCATAGTAGAAAAGCATGGGTGTAATATTTTCTACTTGCATCCCGAAGATGTTTTTTGGGAAAAATTGTTCGAGAATTTTATGCCCATGTCAATTCTCCAGATTCCCTTTTTATCCACGTAAGGGGCACTTTCTTTCTTTTTGATGAAGAACATATTAATGCACAATTCAGTCTTACAGGTGTCTAAGACGAACACAAACCTTTTGCTGGCAGTATCACTGCTGAAGGTTTTGCCTAGGTATTGAATGATTTATTTATCGAAGGAACACGATGGACTATTTCCAATCAAGAGTGTTATACTGTTGAGAGGGCTTTGTTAAAGCCTATTGGGAAAATATGGTATCATTTTCTGAGGAGCTTACTCAACCTGTTGCTGAAGAGCCCGAAAAGAAAACATTTCGAAATATTGAGAAGGAGGAAGAAGAATAAAAAGATAACACTGCCACTACTGCCACCACCAAAGGTAAGGACCCTATTCCACCTTCGCCACCAGCTCTTGTAACTACATAGGACCGTGACATTGATTGTCTAATTGATGAGGTCACAGAAACCTATAAGGAGGGGGAAGAAATGAACCCCCAAAATAGGAAATGGTGGCATAAAGTCAGTGCTCAAAAATTCGCTCATTGAGTAGATTAAAGTATCTACATGCTAGTCCAAGCCAACTAAGTTTTATATTTCTTTCATGCATCTTGCATTTCATTTCTTTTACTATGGCATTTGATGTACAAATTTCCCTTTTGATTGTTCTCTTATATATCTGATCATCATTGAGGATAATGCATCCCTTAGGTTTTTGGGTGTGTTGTGCATGTAGGCTGCATTTTATATTTAGTATGTATGATTATTTTAGTAGAGTCTTTTAGGATAGTTAAATATGTTTTTCCAATGCAACGTACCTATTAAGTATTGTTTGCCTATGAGGAGTACAATCTGTATTTAAAATGTTCGATCATGAGCTTAGATTCTTCAATACATCTAGAAAATTTGACAGTGTATTAGGTGAATTTAGCTTAGGGTTGGTTGCTTGAAAATCAATTTCTGAAAATGCAGTGTCCTATACGCATTTGTTTCAAATTATAATGAGTATCTTCTAATGAACTTAGGGACTTTTGAATCCAAATTTAGCCATTTTGCCTTAACATTATTAAATAAAGGATATTAGGCACTCTAATGCTTAGGATTGCTGAGTAAGTCAGCACCACTTTATTTGCTCCATCGTGTTGTTGACTAGAAAGGTGAGTTTAAGTAAGAGTGTGTAATAGAAAGTAAAAAATTAGGGGCACTCCACTGTAGTAATGAGCGAGTAGCTAAGGAGGTAGTTATTTGCTCCATCCATCTTCTAAGTTAAAAGCGTTAGCTTCAAAAGTGATATCTATTTAAATTGTGACATGATTGAGTACTAGGTAATTCGGTGTATGCTCCATTGTGATTATCAAGTCAAAGAATTTTGGGACATGCTAAATCCCCTAATATACTAATATTTAAAAGAAAAAAGAGAGAAAACATACAAATATAAATGGTTTATACATTTCAAGTATGCTTAGAGAAAGAGTAACTTGAGTTTAGTTAACAAATGAACTAAGTAAATTAGGAGATATTTGCTATAGCCAGAAAACACATGGTACTTAGGAAACTTTATTTTTAAGGAGCAATTTTTTGCACTACCTTTGTTAAACTAAACCTTTGAAACTTGAACAAGTTTTTAAAAAAAGATTGCTGAGAATTGATGTATAAATTGATCTTCAAATAGTTTGACAGTACAAGATGGGTGTATGCGCTGGCAATATTTTTGCATTGAAGCAGTCATGCATATTTTGCTTGAGGACAAGCAATAACTCAGGTTTAGGGGTATTATAACTCTTGAAAAGAGTTATATTTCATGCCTTTAGACCTAGCTAATTGCTTGTACTTGGTATATTTAGTTGCATTTTAGGAAATTTCATTGGTATTTCTATTATTGTATTAGGAGCTTGGCTGTGTTTATATATTAGGTACTTTTAATTGCATGTGAAAGTGTTGTGCTTGGTGGTTTGGCAAGTGCAGGATGTGGAGAAAGAAATAAAGGAGTGAAGTTTTGCTGGGAAAAAAGGTTGGATAGTTTGCCAACACGAATGCCGTTGCAGTTTCAAGAAGGTGATCGAGTCAACCCTCAACACATGCCATTTTCAGTCCAACACTACTTGTACCAGAAACATCTACCTAAAAAAGAGGAGAAAATATCGTGGGCTGTTGGAGTTACCCTAGGAAGAAAAGCTTATAAAAAGCCAAAGGAGGATACCTTAAAGGGTGTGGAGATTCAGAGGTAACAATAGAGGGTAGCAGCTAAGTAGAGACAAAAAGAGGAAACCGAATGCAGTCCCTCTAAGCCACCAAAAGACACTTTGCTGTTAGATTGTGGATTAACTTGGTGATTACCATCATTCTAAGTTCTTCCATTATTTCTTTGTAACATCCTGAATTAATGGGCCTTTGCATTTAATGTGCCGAGATGTTTATGTTACGTCTAATGTGTTAATTAGAGTGTTTAAGGGGTTCAAACTAGGCTCAGGGTTGGGCCTAGCCCTTAGTCAAATTTTCTATTTGGACACTCTATTGGAAAGCCTGATAAGATAGGGCTTAAAGATATTATCTGTGTTTTAAGTCACAAATGGGCTTGTGGCCCAGTGGCAAAGTGGCCCCACTTAGAGAGTAGGGAGGTGGCGTCAACTGGGGAGGCCCACATTCAAGTTGCATGAAACCCAATTCATTTAATTAAATATTAGCTAATTTTTGACATTTAAATGGATAGAGAGGGACGACAATAAGGCTTAAAAATAGGAAGATTTACTCGAGTGGATAATGCTGATAATATGGCAAATAAAGGAAGGAAGATGTGGTGTTATTTAGGCCTCTTTCGGAGGTATGAGAAGATAAAGATAAGGGAGAAAGGGTAGGAGTTATCTGCTGATCAACAGTGGTGGCCGAATTTCTATCTCTTGGAGGGGGAGAAATCGGTTTTGTTATACTATAGGGGGTGCCGAAATTTTCCTTATTAGTTGATCAATTTTAAGTTATCAAAAGGGGCATTTTCGGGTTTTAGGAAGTAGGTTCCGAAATTTTGTGTTTAAGTGGGGGGAATATCTTTTTATTTTCAGCATTAGGATTTTATTCTTCCATTCTCTTCTTCAATTCCGACATTCGGGTTTTCCTCTCATTCTTTTCGCTCATTCTCTGCTTAAGCCGAAATCCCTAATTCCATTCTCTCATCTCCACTTTTATGCAAAAGCCAAAATTTTATTGCTTTCATCTCCATAGTCGAATACCCTTGTCTATTCTTTTCTTTTCGTCGATTTCTTTATCAAAGCCGAATCTTCATAGACTTCTTGAGAACATCTTTCTTTTCGATCTTCTCAAAAGCCGAAATCTTCTAGGAGTTACCAAATTCTCTGTAAAAGTAGGTGCCAATTTCTTCTAATCTATTCTTTTTCTCTTTCGATTTTTGGAAGACAAAGCCGAAAGGCTAATAAATTGTTGGTTTATTGTGTTTACATGTTGGTGACACATCAGGAATCGAAGTAGATTGTCTAGATCTAAAAGTCGAAACTTGCTAGGCTCTAAACTCCATCACTTTCGGGATTTTAAGATATGGGGTTCTCTTTAGATTCTCGTTAGATTCGATATCGTAATTGTGATCTTAACCATATGTTGTGATGGTAGCAACTGATAAGGTCTTGTGATGGAATCACATGTCGTTCAGGCGAAGGAGGGGATTGGATCTGTAAACCCCATCCCTAAGTTTAAGAAACGAGCGGTGTCAGGAGTTCAGGATTGGCCACCGGGTTGTGGACCGGCTTCAGAACAAAACCTTAGACAGTTAGCAGTCATATCGGCTTCTGATAGTGTCAACATAGAAAGTCTCGTCTTGTCTTAATCAGGTGTGTAGATCTCTATCACACTAATTAATCTGTAATATATATGTTTTAGGCTAAAAGCCGGAAAAAGGCTTTATGGACAGTTGTATTACCCGGAAAGGGTAGGCAAGGGATGCCAGGTACGTAATCATAGAAACTTCGCTATGTGTATCGATGTATGTGATAGTCTGTGATCTTTTAGGCAGTATATTGTTTTGATTTCGCATGGATGTATGCATGGGATAGGGTTAATATGATGAAGGGGAAGAGCATGATAAAAGGTCACTTAGTGATCGGTGGTTAAACCACGTTATGTACATTTGGGTCACAATAGTGATCGGTGGCTCTGCCACACTTGATTATAAGGTCACACAGTGATCGGTGGCTCTGCCACAGTGGATTATAAGGTCACATGGTGATCGACATTATAACTGACAGCATGACTGTCGATATGGTGTGTAGCGGTTGGCGGGTTGATTGTAGAAATCCCCGAGGTGTGTTGGCTGGTAGGGCTAGTGTAGAGGATGGACTTTTAGGATGGGTTGGGCCAAGTAGCATGTAAATATTTTGTTGCCATTGTGTGTGGGCCAAGGCCGATAATGTGTTTGTGGGCCTTAAGCCTTTTATGTGTTTTCGGGATTTGAACACTGAGTCTTGGTGTCTCACCACTTTATTTTCCTTGAATTTTTAGATGAGCAGTAGATCGTGGACATGGGAGCCGAGGTGGACTCGAGGGGCCATCAAGTCTTTCATTTTCATAAACTATTTTCGGTTTTCCTTTAAGTTTTAATTTCTGGATTATTTATGTAATAAGGCCCCATGGATTAGGTTTCGGTTTACTATTTGTTAATATTTACAATTTATAAATTTGTGATCATGGGCTTAAGTCATAAGGAGTAATAGAATGAGATTTTCAAGCATGTTCAACGAAAAAGCAAAGGTTTTCATCAAATATCGTTTTTCTGAATGAATACCTAAATAAATAAATTGAGATTTCCAAAAAAAAAAAAAAACGATCGAAGCAATGTTTTCAACATTAAACCTCGTAGCGTACCAGATCTGGTCGTAGCGTTTGGGCCAGGTTTGGGGTGTTACATTTTGGTATCAGAGTCCAGTTGCAAATCGCGGGCTGTGAAATGGGTCTAGTAGTGTTTTGTAAAATTGATGTGAATTTGAGAAAAATGCTTTGGGGTTGAGATGTGGCCTTCGAGTCTACCGGCACCTGATCCACGTAGGTAAGTATTCTAACTCTTGATGTGATATGCATGTTGGGTTTGATGCGCTTTATGGATGTAGACTAGTATGTTAGGAATTAATGGACTTTAGGCCTAGTGTAAACAACTCTTTAAATTCATAAAACTTAATCTAACTAAACCTGTCCGTGAACCAGTCGCTGGGTTAGGGTGTGGCAACAGGCAGACGCATGTCTAGGATTGGATTCAGGGAGAGCTTGGTACTTAAGCGGTCCTAGTGACCCACCTCCTCTTCGCTGGAATCCTACCTGGTACCTAGTGACTGTTCACCTTAGCCACGAGGACTCGTTGACAGGCCAAAAATCATAATTGAAACTTGAAAGGGACCAGCCACCCTATTTCGCAAAATTACTAAAAGTACCCCTGGTTTTGTAAAATCTCCGAAATACCCTTTCATTTGTGAAAATTCCCAGAATACCCTGGATTTGTAAAACTATTGAAATTCATGAAATTATCGAGACACCCCGGTTGGCAAAATTATCAAAATACCCACGTTTTGTAAATTACCCAAAAATCTCTAGATTTACGGAAGTACCCGGTTTATGAAATTATCGAAATTTACAAACTTACCAAAAATAAATAAAATACCAAAATACCTCTATTTCGGAAAAAAAACAAAAACACCAAGATACCCTATTTTGGGAATTACGAAAATACCCCTGTAGGATAAAATTACGGAAATACCCCTGGGTAGTGAAATGAAGAAAATACCCTTATGTGATGAACATAAGTTCATGGATGCTACTTGTATGTTGATGTATGATGGTTGAATGTATGTGGTTCCTAGAACTAGGAGATACAGACTTGAGACTGAAACTCGTAGATATAATTCCGAATTCGAAAGAACTACTCTTGAAACTACTGTCCATAAGATTGTTCGTGGTTAATCAGTGAAAAAAATTAATAATTCATAAAATTTCTAATCGGATAAATACGAATCGATAGAATGAGTTAAGGGGTCGTGGGCGCCCGCGCGCGGCGTGGTGGTAGGGTAGGATGGCGGTGTCGTAAACCGATAAGATCCGCCATGAGTCCGAAATGAGATGCCGCATCACCACCACCGCAGAGTAGAATTTCAAGACCAGACGGTCGGAGATGATGCAGTATCTCAGGCGATGTTAAGGGTTTTAGAGAGGGTTGCTGGGGCAGGCATGGGCACAGGAGCCCGAAAATCTGTGTCGGAGCAACTTAGAGCCAATGGGGCAGAAATGTTTAGGGGAATTTCCAGTATAGCCCCAAGTACAGCTGAGTATTGGTTGGAGGCGGTTGAACGCATAATGGATGATTTGGATTTTACGGAAAAGGAAAAACTAAAAGAGGTTGTATCTCTCCTGCGGGACGAAGCTTATCAATAGTGGCATACGGTTAAGGATGGTACGATGGCTGACCGTATCACCTGGGATTTCTTCAAAACGGCGTTTCAGAGTAAATACATTGGGACAAATTATGTGGATGGGCAGCGTAGAGCATTTTTGAATTTGGTGCAAGGAAGTAGGTCGGTGGCTGCGTATGAAGCGGAATTCTTACGCCTTAGCCGTTATGCTAGAGGGATGGCGGCCACAAATCATGAACGTTGTGTTTGATTTGAAGATGGTCTGAGGGATGATTTGCGTATATTGATAGCTCCACAGTGGAAGAGGGAATTTGGTGAGCTTGTGGAAAAAGCTAAGATAGTTGAGGAGGTGAGGCGGACAGAGAAATTGAATCGGGATAGAGATAGGGGTGGAAGCAAGAGGAATTTTGGATCGTCAGGGGCAGCTGGGCATACTCAGAAAAGGCCTAGGTCGACGGCTGAGAGAGAGATGAGATGAGAGACTCACTCTCGCTAGTCGGACACGTATGTGCTCGATGTGGTAAATTTCATGTAAATGAGTGTTGGGCGGGCAGTGGGAAGTGCTTTAGGTGTGGATCTATGGACCACCAAGTTAGAAACTGTCTGCCGCAATGGGGCAGTAAAGGGCTCACTGGTCAAGGGAATACACAACCAGGAAGAGGTGGTTAGCAGCCACATAGAGGTCGTGGTCCAGCCAGAGGTGGTAATAGTTCTGGTCGGGGTCGTGGAGCACCAGGCCAAGGGGCAAGAAACACTGAGGCGGGACAGCCAGGGTTAGTCTATGCTGTCAGATGTTGAGAGGAGGCTGACGCACCGGATGTCATAATCGGTACATTTTTAATCTTTAGCTTGCCTTACACTGCATTGATTGACATTGGGTCGACACATTCATATGTGGCTAGTAGGGTGTCTGAAACCTTAGGCGTAGATTCTGAGATTTCCTCTAGGGAGATGGCTGTAGTTAGCCCGCTAGGACAATTCGTGGTGGTAAACAAACTCTATCGGGAGATGCATTTAAAAGTTCAGGGGATAGTTTTCCAGACGGATCTAATGGAATTACCGTTCGAAGAGTTCGATTTAATCTTAGGCATGGACTGGCTGGTGAAGTATCAAGCTAATGTAGACTGTGCAGCCAAGCGTATGGTGTTACAAACCCCCGAGGGTGACGAAGTGTTGGTGATAGGTGAAAGGGGAACTGTTTGTCAAATGTGGTGTCTGCCTTAAGAGCAGAAAGGATGGTGAGAAAAGGATGCGAGGCAATTTTAATGTTTGTTCGGGCTTTGGAAGCCAAGGAACTAACTGTTGGGGACGTTAAGATGGTGAAGGAATTTCCTGATGTTTTCCCACAAGAGCTTCCAGAATTACCCCCAGATCGTGAACTAGAGTTTGGTATCGATCTTCTTCCGGGAACAACGCTGGTATCTATCGCTCCGTACAGAATGGGACCGAAGGAGTTGGTGGCGTTAAAGGCACAGATCCAAGAGTTGCTGGATAAAGGGTTTATTTGACCAAGTGTGTCGCCTTGGGGAGCACCGGTGTTATTTGTTAAGAAGAAGGATGGATCAATGCGTATGTGCATTGACTATCGCCAGCTGAATAAGTTGACCATCAAGAATAAATACCCGTTGCCGAGGACCGACGACTTGTTCGATCAGTTGAAGGGGGCCTCAGTCTTTTTGAAGATAGATATGAGGTCAGGGTATCATCAGCTCAAGGTCAAGGAGGCGGATATTCATAAGACGGTCTTTAGGACTGGCTATGGTCACTACGAATTCATGGTGATGCCATTTGGGTTGGCTAACGCACCAGCAGCGTTTATGGATATGATGAACCGAGTATTTCAACCCTATTTGGATCGGTTTGTCGTGGTATTTATAGATGATATTCTCGTTTATTCAAAATCAGAAGAGGAGCATGATTCACATCTTCGGATGGTTCTGCAGATTTTGAGAGAGAAGCAGTTGTATGCCAAATTCAATAAGTGCAAATTTCGGCTAAGGGAAGTTACTTTTCTAGGTCACGTTGTGTCAACAGAGGGGATTAGGGTTGACCCTCGAAAAATTGAAGCGATGTTGGATTGGAAGCCGCCTAAGTCAGTAGCAGAAATTCAGAGTTTCCTTGGTTTGGCCGGGTATTACAAAAGGTTTGTTGAAGGATTTTCATTGGTCGCAGCACCGTTGACTAAGTTGTTACGGAAAGGGGTTCCGTTTGTTTGGTCTAATAAGCAGCAAGAGAGTTTCGAGAAGTTAAAAAGGATTTTAATGGAGGCTCCGGTATTGATTCAGCTGGAGGCTGGGAAAGAGTTCGTGATTTACTATGATGCTTCACACCTGGGACTAGGATGCGTGTTGATGCAAGATGGGAAGGTTGTTGCGTACACATCTTGGCAGTTAAGACCACACGAAGCAAATTATCCCACCCATGATTTGGAATTTGTGGCGGCAGTTTTCGCATTGAAGATCTGGAGACATTACTTTTATGGGGAGAAATCCGTCATTTATACCGATCATAAGAGCTTAAAATACCTATTGACCCAGAAGAAGTTGAATCTAAGGCAAAGGAGGTGGATCGAGTTGTTAAAGGATTATGACTGCTCGATCGAGTACCATCCGGGTAAAGCCAACGTGGTGGCGGATGCTCTAAGTCGTAAAGTAATCTCTGACTTGAGAGCAATGGTTGCTCACCTTAGTCTATATGATAATGGGAGTTTATTAGCTGAACTTCAAGTGAAACCCTCTTGGGTCAGTCAGGTTAAGGAGAAACAGCAGACTGTCGAGTTGCTAAAGGGGAAGCGTCAGGTAGGATCAAGTGAGGGATCAACTGAATTTAGTGTGAATGAGGAAGGGCTATTATGTTTTCAAAGGAGAGTGTGCATGCCAAAAGATCCTGAGTTGAGGTGTAAGATTTTGCAAGAAGTGCATAGTAGCCCATATGCTATACACCCTGGAGGGAGTAAGATGTATCGGGATTTGCGAGAACAGTTCTGGTGACCGGGCCTGAAGCGAGAGGTGATCGAATTTGTAAGTAAGTGTTTGACCTGTCAGCAGGTAAAAGCGAAACATCAGTTACCATCAGGGTTGCTATAGTCGGTGAAGATCCCACAGTGGAAATGGGAAAGGATCACCATGGACTTTGTTAGTGGGCTACCTCTCACACCTACTAAGAAAGACTCGATTTGGGTAATTGTTGATCGTTTGACGAAGTCTGCTCACTTCATACCAGTACGTGTCGGTTACTCTCTGCAGAAATTGGCTAAGTTATACATAGCAGAAGTGGTAAGACTACATGGAGTACCAGTATCCATCATATCGGACAGGGACCCTAGGTTCACGTCACGATTTTGGAAGGCGTTGCATCAAGCGTTGGGTATGAAGTTGGATGTCAGTAAAGCGTTTCATCCTCAGACCGATGGACAGTCTGAGCGGGTAATTCAGATCTTGGAGGACATGTTGAGAGGTTGTGTCATTAATTTCAGGGGTAGTTGGGAAGAATTTATACCATTAGCGGAGTTTGCTTACAACAACAACTACCAGTCTAGTATTCAGATGGCGCCCTATGAAGCATTGTACGGGCGGAAGTGTTGTACTCCTACCTGTTGGACGGAATTAGGGGAACAACGGATTTTGGGTCCGGAGTTGGTTACCGAGACAGAGGAGAAGGTTGACTTAATTCGGGCTTGACTAAAGGAAGCGTCAGACAAACATATGTCCTATGCTAATTTGAAGTGTAAAGACATAAAGTTTGCAGTAGGTGACAAGGTGTTCTTAAAGGTGTCGCCATGGAAGAAAGTACTGAGGTTTGACGAAAAGGTAAATTAAGTCCCAGATTTATTGGACCTTATCGGGTATTGAAACGAGTGGGACCGGTAGCCTATCAGCTAGAGCTACCTTCTGAGCTAAGCCAGATTCACAATGTGTTCCATGTCTCTATGTAGAGACGATATTGTACGGATCCATCACATGTGGTGCCAGTGGAAGAAATCGAAGTAAGACCTGACCTATCCTTTGAAGAGGAACCCGTGAAAATCTTAGATCGTGATGTCAAAGTACTGCGAAGAAAGACGGTTCCGTTGGTTAAAGTTCTATGGCGGAATCACGGTTCTAAGGAGGCTACTTGGGAACCCGAGGAAGTAATGCGGTAGAAATACCCGTATCTATTCTGGTCAGGTAATTTGGAGGCCGACATTTCTTTAAGGGGGTAGAACTGTAACATCTTGAATTAATGGGCCTTTGCGTTTAATGTGCCGAGATGTTCATGTTACGCCTAATGTGTTAATTAGAGTGTTTAAGGGGTTCAAACTGGGCTCAGGGTTGGGCCGAGCCCTTAGTCAAATTTTCTATTTGGACACTCTAGTGGAAAGCCTGGTAAGATAGGGCTTAAAGATATTATCTGTGTTTTAAGTCACAAATGGGCTTGTGGCCCAGTGGCAAAGTGGCGCCACTTAGAGAGCAGGAAGGTGGCATCAACTGGGGAGGCCCAAATTCAAGTTGCATGAAGCCCAATTCTTTTGATTAAATTTTAGCTAATTTTAGGCATTTAAATTGATAGAGAGGGATGGAAATAAGGCTTAAAAATAGGAAGATTTACTCGAGTGGATAATGCTGATAATTTGACAGATAAAGCAAGGAAGAGGTGGTGTTATTTAGGCCTCTTTCGGAGGTATGAGAAGGTAAAGATAAGGGAGAAAGGGTAGAAGTTATCTGCTGATCAACAGTGGTGGCTGAATTTCCATCTCTTGGAGGGGGGAGAAATCGGTTTTGTTATACTATAGGGGGTGCCAAAATTTTCCTTATTAGTTGATCAATTTTAAGTTATCAAAAGGGGCATTTTCGGGTTTTAGGAAATAGGTGCTGAAATTTTGTGTTTAAATAGGGGGAATATCTTTTTATTTTCGGCATTAGGATTTTATTCTTCCATTCTCTTCTTCAATTCCAGCATTTGGGTTTTTCTCTCATTCTTTTCTCTCATTCTTTGCTTAAGCCGAAATCCCTAATTCCATTCTCTCATCTCCACTTTTATGCAAAAGCCGAAATTTCATTGCTTTCATCTCCATAGTCGAATACCCTTGTCTATTCTTTTCTTTTCGCCGATTTCTTCATCAAAGCCGAATCTTCATAGACCTCTTGAGAACATCTTTCTTTTTGATCTTCTCAAAAGCCGAAATCGTCTAGGAGTTGTCGAATTCTCTGTAAAGGTAGGTGCCGATTTCTTCTGATCTATTCTTTTTCTCTTTCGATTTTTAGAAGAGAAAGTCGAAAGGCTAATGGATTGTTGGTTTATTGTGTTTACGTGTTGGTGACACATCGGGAATTGAAGTAGATCGTCCAGATCTAAAAGCCGAAAATTGCTAGGTCTAAACTCCATCTCTTTCAGGATTTCAAGGTAAGGGGTTCTCTTTAGATTCTCGTTAGATTCGATATCGTAATTGTGATCTTACTGATAAGGTCTTGTGATGGAATCACATGTCTTTCAGGCAAAGGAGGGGATTGGATCTGTAAACCCCATCCCTAAGTTTAAGAAACGAGCGGTGTCAGGAGTTCGGGATTGGCCACCAGGTTGTGGACCGACTTCAGAAAAAAACCTTAGATAGTTAGCAGTCATATCGGCTTCTGATAGTGTCAACATAGAAAGTCTCATCTTGTCTGTAATTAGGTGTGTAGATCTCTATCATACTAATTAATCTGTAATATATATGTTTTGGGCTAAAAGCCGGAAAAAGGCTGTATGGATAGTCGTATTACCTGGAAAGGGTAGGCAAGGGATGCCAGGTACGTAATCATAGAAACTTCTCTATGTGTATCGATGTATGTGATAGTCTGTGATCTTTTAGGCAGTATATTGTTTTGATTTCGCATGGATGTATGCATGGGATAGGGTTAATATGATGAAGGGGAAGAGAATGATAAAAGGGCACTTAGTGATCTGTGGTTAAACCACGATATATACATTTGGTCACAATAGTGATCGGTGGCTCTGCCACACTTGATTATGAGGTCACACAGTGATCGGTGGCTCTGCCACAGTGGATTATAAGGTCACATGGTGATCAGCATTATAACTGACAGCATGACTGTCGATATGGTGTGTAGCTGTTGGCGGGTTGATTGTAGAAATCCCCGAGGTGTGTTGGCTGGTACGGGCTGGTGTGTAGAGGATGAACTTTTAGGATGGGTTGGGCCAAGTAGGATGTAAATATTTTGTTGCCATTGTGTATGGGCCAAGGCCCATTATGTGTTTGTGGGCCTTAAGCCTTTTATGTGTTTTCGGGATTTGCACATGGAGTCTTGGTGACTCACCCCTATATTTTCCCTGAATTTTTAGATGAGCAGTAGATCGTGGACATGGGAGCCGAGGCGGACTCGAGGGCCCATCAAGTCTTTCATTTTCTTAAACTATTTTCGGTTTTCCTTTAAGTTTTAATTCTGGATTATTTATGTAATAAGGCCTCATGGCTTAGGTTTCAATTTACTATTTGTTAATGTTTACAATTTATAAATTTATGATCATGGACTTAAGTCATAAGGAGTAATAAAATGGGATTTCCAAACATGTTCAACGAAAAAGCAAAGGTTTTCATCAAATATCATTTTTTTGAATGAATACCTAAATAAATAAATTGAGATTTCCAAAAAAAAAAAAAAAAACCATCGAAGCAATGTTTTCAACATTAAACCTCGTAGCATACCAGATCTGGTCGTAGCGTTTGGGCCAGGTTTGGGGTGTTACATTCTTAATCTCATAGGGTTGGGATTACATGATGAAACTTTTATTTTTGTTAATGGTTGAAGCATATATTTGATTTAATCTATTGCTTCACTCAATTATTAATATTTCCCAATTGTATGTCTACATTTTTTAGACATAAATGAGTGTACAGTATGCCCATAAACTAAATCTAATTTGAAAAGGTTAGATCAGTTAGACTAGAATTGAATGATAAAAGCAGGTATTCAAATGAATACTTGCAGCAGACTCTAGACATAGAGTAGTGTTTGTATAAAATGAAGACAAAACAGTGCAGTGTACCGTGCTAAGGCCTATAGACACAGGTCAGGTAACTTGAGATCTAGCATTCAAAAAAAGCAGGTTACTTTAAGTCTCTTCTGAGTAGTAGATTGAGTACAATTTTGTTGAGGTGTTACTGAAAGTAAGGGTAGATTCTTAATGATGGAGCTTTAAACTAACTATTATTTCGACAAAGGCAAGCGCACCTATCGAACAGTAGTATAGCTGTGGTGAGTCCGGAATATCGTATCCTCAAGGACCAAGAGTACTAGTATTAACTATCTTTTTATTATCTAGTCTAATAATTAAGGGAATTTGGTTTTTAATCTAAAATTAACTAACTAATTTATTTAACTATGAAAGCGACGGAGAGCGAATTTGGGAAAATACTTTTGGACAACTTATATGATATAGGCAATACCTGAGGAAGAATCCACCTAGACTTCACTTATTACTTTTGCTTCATACGATTTATTCACTTGGCTTAATCAGTAGAACCCTGATTTATATTAATACCTCTCGAGGCTACTAACAACTGACTCTAGGTTGATTAATTGAAATCTCTTTCTAATTAAAACCCTTATTGTCGCTGTACAAGCCCAATTCTGCCCGGGCCCAAACCTAACACCAAAACCCAATTACAAGTCAAACCCAAATCAGATAACCCGCTAATCTAACCCAACAAACCCAATACAAGCCAAAAAACAATCAAAACATTAACCAAACCCGAATAGCCCATTGAGACCCACTAACAAACTTAAACCCTAGCCCAAAGAGCCCAATGCCCAAATGAAGAAACAGAAAGCAGTAAACCCTAGGTGCGCTGCACCTAGGGTCTTCTGCCTCCACCGCCCATGTCAGCCTCTGTTGTCACCGCCCACGTCACATCGCCACTTGCATCGAGCACCTGCAAGAATTAAAAGAGAAAGGACAGGAAGTAAAAATACATTGTAAATCATTGGCTATAAATGCCAATCTAAAAGAACATTATAAAAGAGGGGGGGCTAAAATTTTTTTTCTATCAATACAAGAGATAGCTTTTTTTTGCATACGAACCAAAGATCAACATCAAAAGCAGAGATTAAACAAGTAAAAAAAATACATTAGAGTAAAACAAAAAAACGAAGCCAAAAAGGTGATTTACACATTCGTTTTTTTATTTTTTCCTTCTATTTTGAATTTTTTATTTTTAAATATGTGTATAATAAATAAAAAAGGGGTAACAAAAGAGATTTACCTTTTAAAACCGAAAAAAGATGTCGATCTGACTTCTAGCCGATGCGCGTGGCGGCACCGACGGCGGCGCGTGGTGGCCTGGTGGCCGACGAGGCGCCGGAGACTCAAGCCCTGCAGAGGAAACAAAAAGAAAGATCAGTTTTTTTTTTTCAAAAGCAGGTGAAATGAAGTTTTTTTGAGAATTTTTTTGCCTTAAATAGGCCTCCAAAACGACGTCGTTTTGGGCAGGCCTCTCGGGCACCAAAATGAAGTCGTTTTGGCCTAACCCGCGTACGACCCGACTCGCTCCTAGGATCCACGTGTTTTTCATCGGAGGAGCTAATTGCACTTTTAGCCCCTCCGCCCTTTTATGATTTTGCATTCAAATTTTCAGTTTTTTTAATTTTGACCCCAAACTTTTATTCTGATTCCATTTGGGTCCCTTCACTGCTGCGCGTTTTGACGGGAGGGGTTATTGCCCACTTTGGTCCCTCCACTTCTCTCGCGCATTACAATAAGGCCCTTCCCCCTTTTATTTATATCAAATTTGCCCCAATACTCTGTTTTTAATCCATTTTTCGTCCTTTTTTTTTGTTATTTTCGCTTATTAGTTACTAGATTAAATTTATTTATATTATTATCACTTTATATTTAGTGTTATATTTAATATTGTTATTATTATTATCACTCTCGTTATTATTATTATTATTACTATTATTATTATTACTATTTATTTTTATTTTTATTCTTAAACTATTATTATCGTTACTTTTACTATTGTTTTTTTTATCATTTTTATTATATTTATTATCATTATTATTATGGCTATTATTTATTACCATTATTATTACATTATTATTGTCATTTTTCATTATCATTTGATTATTATTATTACTTTTGTCACCTTATTATTATTGTCTTCATTATAGTAATGTATTATTCTTTGTCACTTATTATCATTATTTTATTCTTATTATTTAATTATCACTACTATTATTTCGTCTTAGCTATTATTATCATTGTTATTACTATCATATTTGCTATTATTATTACTTTACTACCATTCGATTTATTACTATTTATTTATGTATTTATTCTTTTTTTTGTATTTTTTCTATTATTATTATCATTATTTTTTTAGTGTGTTATTATTTAAGCTATTATTATTATCATTATTAACATATTACTTTCATTTTATCATTATTTATATTGTCATTTTTTTTCTTTATCATTATCATTATTCATTTCATGCGCGTAACATCGAATTCTCATATTATTACTTATCACATTAACCTTTACCCGATTCATCAAATTTTAAAACAATCGATATTTTGTATTTAGAAATTCAGGGAATAGTGCCCTAACGTGCTGGGTTTCGATTTCTCGTTTGACTAAATAACTAAATATCTTTTTTAAATTTCGTGAATCACGAGATGACTTTGATTACGAGGGATTAAAATATCGTGTCCTAACGTGCTGGATGTGATGTTTGTATCCTTTCGAAATAGAGAAATCTCGAAATTTAACTCAAATTTCCCAAGTATTAAAAGAAAAAATCGTGTTTTCAAACCTTTTCGAACTCTCGACATTAAGACATGAAATTGTCAATCGGGTATCAATTTTTGTAAACAACAATACATTTTGGATCTCTCTTAAAAAATAAGGCAATATTTCTTGTTTGGAAATTCAAGGAATCATGCCTAATCATGCTGGGTTTCGTTTTTTTTGGTTTGGCCAAATAGTGGAATATCCTTTTAATTGCAATGCATGAATTTTTGAAATCATGAAATGATCTTGGTATCGAGGGTTGAAACATCGTGTCCTAACGTGCTGGATGTGGTATTTCATCTCTTCGGAACAAGAGAATTTCGATGTCCAATTCGAATTATCCAAACATTTTCTAAAGGATTCGTATTTTAAAATCTTTTCAAATTTTCGACATTAAGACATTAATTAATCAATTAGGTACCAATTTTGGGCGTATCGAGGGTGCTAACCCTTCCTCGTACGTCACCAACTCCCGAATCCATTTTCTGAGTTTTGTAGACCGAAATCGTTGTTTTGGTAAATTAAACTGTTTATTAAAAACAACCGTTTTACGAGGTGACCCGATCACACCTCATCAAAAACGATTGGTGGCGACTCCCGTTTTGTTTTCATTTTCAAAACCAAAGTCAACCCCGTTTACAAAAAAATAGTTACGACAGCTTGGCGACTCCGCTGGGGACTATAAAGAGAGTCAAGCCGTAAATTGATTATTTTCTGTCTTTTTTTGGAAATTTGAAAATTTGATTTGAAAAATTATGATCCTTTTATTGCATGTTGCTTTAATCTTGGCATTGCATTGCATGACCGTTGTGGTCACGCCCTTTTAGGTGGGAGTGAGAAGCTACTCCTTGGTGAGGTTTTCACCTCTGTGCAGGATAGTGAATCGCTTTCAGGATATATCCGTACCTATGTCTTCGTGAGATTTTCATCTCCGTGTAGCCATAGGGAAATGTATTCCTCTGAACTGAACTCGATCTATATGAGCCTATAATGGGTGAAGATTGAGGAATCTGCTGGTTCAGGTACCTTTTACTTTAGAACCGAACCTCATATAGCAAGCCCTAAGAGCCCACCTTAGGTAGAGTCACGCCAACCCCTAGTGGTTACCCAAGTAGGTGCTTTGTTTCTTGTTTGTTTTAAGTTGTGTGTGAAATACTGACTTGTTTTGTTTTATTTTGATTGACTGGCATTTTCATTACACTTAGTTCACTTTCGCGCATCATATTGTGTAACATCCCAAAATAGTGGTTGTGCGTTGAAGCATAATTCAAGTGTTAGTAGGCTTTAAGAGGGGTTTGGATGTGTTTTAGGGGTTCTTAAAGCTCGAGGATAAAAAAGGAGTGTTTTGGAAAATTTTGGGTTAAAAGTGAAAATTTGGGTGATGGAGGCCTTAAGAATAATTTTTGTAGGGGTGTGGCATATAATAATCCCCCTGGTAAAGTGGCTTTCATGCGCCACTTAAGGCTTGAGAGTGACGCCATATAGGTTAAGGGTTCGAATCTTGGGCACGGCATGAGTTATGTTTTATTTTGCGAAATAGTGCTAGACTGAAGGAGGCTTTATATTAAATTGTGGCAGGTTTGTAGCACCAACAAACCAGCAGCAAAGTGGTAGGGGCGCTAGAGCATTTCAAGAGGGCTCAAGTTCGAACCTTATTGTCAGCAGTGAGTGCGTCTATTCTTTTGGTTTGGCGCTTGAACAAAAGGAGCTAAGGAATAAGGGTTAAAAGGAAATCGAGGTGGGTTTAGGTCATGAAATTTAACGTGGCCGAGTGGTTAAGGACTTCGCTGGAGAATTACGACTAGGAGGACTCGTGTTCGAGTCCTGGGGGTCGCGCTTGTAACGTTCTATTTTGCTTTTAGCGCTAAAGCATAAGGAGCCAGTGAGGAAGGGTTTAAAAGAAATTTCAATGCGTTTGTTGGCATGAAATGAACACTGGCCGAGTGGTTTGGACGCTTGCAGCAAGGGGCTTCAAGAGGTCACACGGTCGAGTCACGACTGTAGCGCATGGGTACTTTATTTTTTTGGCTTTGGCGATTAAGGTAAAGGACGCTAGCGATGGAAGGCTTAAAAGGAAATGTGACACGAGATATGGCATGAAAGTCTCAGTAGCAAATTGGCGGAATGACTGGGAATGTTTCTCCAGTGTCTCGGTTCGAGACACAGAAATCGCAAATTTTTGGCCTTGTTTTATTTTGGCCGGCGTGGGAAAGGCTTGCATGGCACATGCACGCACGCAAGCATGAAGCAAGAGGATGGGAGTATTTCTATTTTATTAGTTTTATTATTATTAATTTATTTCTTTATTGCATGTGTATGGAGAGTTGTTATTAAATATTTTGGAAGCATTGGCATAAATCTTTTATTTATTAAAGGATGTGTAAGATGATGGAAGAATGAATAAATAATAAATTGTTTATTCCAAAGTGATGGGCAGCCTTGGGGTTGCAATAGCATGGCCAAAATGCATGGTTTTGTCTTGTTTCCCCTCTCACTTGAGCATGGCCGGCCTTGGCTTTGGTAACAAGAGTGAATGGCCGAATTTCATCCTTGGATTTTCTCTTCTTCCCATTTTGGTGCTTGGCCGATTGGAGTATGCTTAGGGACCTTCTTGGTCAATTTTCTTGTAGCAAGAGAGGTGCCAAAACTCCTTTGTGTAGTGTCGAGCTTGCTGCCAAAAAACCTCCTTACCTCCATTGTTGATTCTCCTCCTATCCTTCTCCATTTCTTCAACCTTGTGGTAGCTTATTTCTCCTCTTGTCTTTCCTTAAAATTTTCAAGCCGCATACCATTCAAATCTTTCTTCCTCTCTCCTTTTGAACCATAGCCGAACCACATAGCCTCATTCTCACCTTTTTCTCTCCATTAGTATATTGCCGAGACACCATAGCCGAATCTCTATTAATGGTGCTATCGACAATGTGGTTGTGATCTTCCTTTCTCTTCAAGCGATTATAGTAAGCAATCTCTCCCTAAAATATTGGTTTTTGCTTCGTTTTTATATTTTAGGGTGTCGAAATCAGGGGGGGTAGGCCTCGTTTTCTAAGGTTGGCTGAATGTGTAGTGGCATAACTTGTGTTTCCTTGCATGTGTCTACGTGAAGGACCGGTGAGCGAGCTCTCGAGACTTTGAGCATTTTGGTAAGCTAGGTAAGTGGTAAGTATGATATTCGGCCAAGGGCCATTGTTCATAGATGTGGGTATTAGCCGATTTTAACACATGGTTTACGTAGGATTTTCGGCTACTCAAAGGTCAAGTTTTAGTTCTCGGGTTTCAGTGAGGGGCAAAATCGGCAGAAGTGTATAGCAAGCTTACAGGATTCGAGATCGTTTTGGTAAGGGCATTCGATAAGCTGGGATTGGTTAATTTTTGGTCATAACTTAGTGACTTATTTGATGTGCTAATTAAGTGTTATGATGGAGGCAAATACCAGTCAAGAAGGAAAAGGGAAGGTCCATATTCCGAAGTTTAAGAAGCGATCTGTCTCGGCGGTGCGAGATTGGCCACCGGGGTGTGGGCCAGCGTCCGAACAACAACATAGGCAAGTAGCCGTAGTATCGCTTAGGGATAGCTTCGAGATTGAGGGCATAACGCTGTTTGTGATCAGGTGCGTAGTTATCGCACTGTTCTCTTGCTTGTTTATATATGTTATATGTAAATGTATATGTTGTGCATGTTAGCCGAAATAAGGGCTAAGATGTTGGATACCCAAGGTGGGTGATCGTTTAATCAGGTGTGTAAGCTCTTACACACTTTATTAGTATAAATTGTCATTATGATGATATTTTATAACCTCTCATGTAGTAACTTTGCCTTGTGGGCATAAGCTTGGTTTTCGGGTAAGTCCCCTAATACTCGATCTATGATATATGTTGTGTATGCCATCATATGCTGTTAAATGTTATGCTATATACAAATGCATGATATATGGGATCATGATACTTGTTATGTGAGCATGATGATGTGGGATTAAATGAGTGGAGGGGGAAGTAATATTTGTGTCGACGGACACCAGTGGTTTGGTACCACATTGTGACTTCAGTCACCAGAGGTTTGGCACCTCCAGAGGTTTGGCACCTCATAGCGTCTCGTCCCTGTGGTTAACACCACCGTGGGTTGGCCTCACATTTGAGATATGGGATCGACGCCAGTGATTTGGTATCACACGATGGGTTGGCCCCATCATTCGATTTGTGTCTTCGGACGCCAGAGGTTTGGCACCTCAAGTGATTTGGTATCACATTTGTGACCTCGGTCACCAGTGGTTTGGCACCACCAGTGGTTTGGTACCACACGGGGTAGAAAAAGGAGTATGGATGGCTAGGTTGGGCTTCATAATTGCATATTCATGTGTATGAACTGTATGGATATGGGCTAAGCCCGTATGTGGGGACATGTGTATTAACTATGTACTGAGTCTTGGTGACTCACCCTTTCCCTATCTTTTTCAGGTGAGTAGATCGCGGAGACGGAGCCGGAGAGGACTCGAGGTGGCCATGCATGTTCCTCGGTTTTAAGATTTTATTTCGTACCGTTAAAGTTAATATATATATTACATTTTGGTTTGGTTTGTAATATGGCCGCTAGTCTATTATTTTGGATGTTTAAGTAGTTGCTTTTACCTTATTTCTATTATATTACTAACGAACTTATAAGCTGTTAATCAAATCGGTAAAAGCGACGTTTTCAAAATAAGTACTCGTACGCCTTTTCAAAGATGTTACCATCGGGTAGCCAATTTTACCAAGTTATCAATAACCCCAATATTTCTAAAAATCTAAATGATCAAATGGTTTCAAAGGAAAAGGAAAAGTTTTCAACTCAATCGTATTTATCAAACCAACCTATCTTAGTTTTAGCAAACACCGTTTTACAAATTCAACAATATCTTTAGATTTCCAATGTTAACCCGAATCTTTCAAAATGTTTTTACTCCGTGACATACCAGATCCGGTCAAGGCTTGTGGGCTGGGTTTGGGGTGTTACAAGTTGGTATCAGAGCCCAGTTCAAAACTCGGCTGTGGGGGCCCATGGCCCAAAAATGTTTTCTTGATAGTCTTTTGTGGAATATTATGAAAATGGTTTGTTTTAAACAGCATGGCACCGAGTCTCCGGCACCGATCCGCTCGGGTAAGTACCTCTGGCTATTGAGGTGATATGAATATGTCTCTGTTTATGAGCATGAATGTGACTTTCTAAATTAGAATAGCGAACTTGAACTGAACCCTTGTGTGATCGAAAGAACCACTTCTAAATACTTTATTTCATAAAATTGTTCGCGATTAATCAGTGGAACACATTTTCTAATGCATAAAACTTTTAAGTCAGATTGCGCGATAAGAGATGAGTTCTAGAGGACGTGGTCGAGGCAGAATGGCCGTTTCGGAACCCGTTAGATCAGGTCAAGGGTCTGATAATGAGGTACCACCTCCAGCACCAGCCTTTGGCAATAAGTGGCAAGATCAGTCGGGGGATGATGCTGTATCTCGGGCGGTGCTGCGAGTTTTAGAGATGGTGGCTGGAGCGAGAGGAAATATGAGAGCTCGAAAATCTGTTCCCGAGCGAGTTCAAGCCAATGGAGCGGAGTTGTTCCGTGGTGTATCCGGCGTGGCACCCAGTATGACTGGATATTGGTTGGAAGCAACCGAGCGAATTATGGATGAGCTCGATCTGAGCCTGAGGAAAAAGTGAAAGGAATAGTGGCGCTACTTCGCGACGAGGCGTATCAATGGTGGCTCATGGTTCGGGATAGTGTCACAGCTGAGGACCTCACTTGGGAGTATGTCAAGACGGCATACCAGAAGAAGTATGTCGGTACTCACTACATTGATGCTCAGAGGAAGGCGTTTTTGGGGCTGGTTCAAGGGAACAAGTCCGTGGCGAATCTGGCGGAATTCCTAAGGTTGTCGATATGCTCGAGGAGTGGTTGCTACGGAGCATGAACGATGTGTCCGGTTTGAGGACGGATTAAGGGACGATCTGAGATTATTGATAGCTCCTCATCAGGAACGGGAGTTCGCGGTGTTAGTCGAAAAAGCTAAGGTAGCTGAAGGGATTAAGGACTCGATGAGACAAAACAAAGATAAGGATAGGAACCGGGATAGGAGAAATTTTGGACCGTCTGAATCACCTGAGGGTCTTCAGTAAAGACCGAAGGTTGAAAATTTTGCTCGTGTGACTAAGCCAGCTACGGGAAATCGGAGCTGTCCGTGTGCTCAGTGTAGAAGGTATCATGACGGCGAGTGTTGGAACCAGAATCGAAGATGTTTAGGTGTAAATATAAGTCTCACTTGATTAAAGACTGTCCTCAAGTGATGGATAGGGCGCGAGGTCAAGGATGTGGAACTCCAAGCTGAGATGCTAAAGGTTTGGATGCGAGGCAACCGAGGATGTGTTAGCAGGTGAGTTTCTTGTTATGGAATATCTTTTATTATTTGAGTTTTATAAGATCGGTTCATACTTGTACTATTGGTGAAGTGCTTGAACTTTGGAGGTGAACTTAGAAACTGTGCTTAGAAGGTAAGATAGTTCGTGTTTGTATGCTAGTGGGGTATGGAACCTTGAATACAAATCTCGAGATAGTATAAGGAATGTGTTAGGTTGTTAGAATCAGAGTGTGCAGCATAAGCGTAGTGCGGTGAATTGAAATGTACGGATGTTCGTTAGTAAGCAATTTCGAGGACGAAATTATTTTAAGGAGGGTAGAATTGTAACATCCCAAAATAGTGGTTGTGCGTTGAAGCATAATTCAAGTGGTAGTAGGATTTTAGAGGGGTTTGGATGTGTTTTAGGGGTTCTTAAAGCTCGAGGATAAAAAGGGAGTGTTTTGGAAAATTTTGAAAATTTTGGGTGAAAAGTGAAAATTTGGGTGATGGAGGCCTGAAGAATAATTTTTGTAGGGGTGTGGCATATAATAATCCCCCTGGTAAAGTGGCTTTCATGCGCCACTTAAGGCTTGAGAGTGACGCCATATAGGTTAAGGGTTCGAATCTTGGGCACGGCATGAGTTATGTTTTTATTTTGCGAAATAGTGCTAGACTGAAGGAGGCTTTATATTAAATTGTGGCAGGTTTGTAGCACCAACAAACTAGCAGCAAAGTGGTAGGGGCGCTAGAGTATTTCAAGAGGGCTCAAGTTCGAACCTTATTGTCAGCAGTGAGTGCGTCTATTCTTTTGGTTTGGCGCTTGAACAAAAGGAGCTAAGGAATAAGGGTTAAAAGGAAATCGAGGTGGGTTTAGGTCATGAAATTTAACGTGGCCGAGTGGTTAAGGACTTCGCTGGAGAATTACGACTAGGAGGACTCGTGTTCGAGTCCTGGGGGTCGCGCTTGTAACGTTTTATTTTGCTTTTAGCGCTAAAGCATAAGGAGCCAGTGAGAAAGGGTTTAAAAGAAATTTCAATGCGTTTGTTGGCATGAAATGAACACTGGCCGAGTGGTTTGGACGCTTGCAGCAAGGGGCTTCAAGAGGTCACACGGTCGAGTCACGACTGTAGCGCATGGGTACTTTATTTTTTTGGCTTTGGCGATTAAGGTAAAGGACGCTAGCGATGGAAGGCTTAAAAGGAAATGTGACACGAGATATGGCATGAAAGTCTCAGTAGCAAATTGGCAGGACGCTGGGGAATGTTTCTCCAGGTCTCGGGTTCGAGACCTGGGGGCTGCAGCTTGGCCTTGTTTTATTTTGGCCGGCGTGGGAAAGGCTTGCATGGCACATGCACGCACGCAAGCATGAAGCAAGAGGATGGGAGTATTTCTATTTTATTAGTTTTATTATTATTAATTTATTTCTTTATTGCATGTGTATGGAGAGTTGTTATTAAATATTTTGGAAGCATTGGCATAAATCTTTTATTTATTAAAGGATGTGTAAGATGATGGAAGAATGAATAAACAATAAATTGTTTATTCCAAAGTGATAGGCAGCCTTGGGGTTGCAATAGCATGGCGAAAATGCATGGTTTTGTCTTGTTTCCCCTCTCACTTGAGCATGGCCGGCCTTGGCTTTGGTAACAAGAGTGAATGGCCGAATTTCATCTTTGGATTTTCTCTTCTTCCCATTTTGGTGCTTGGCCGATTAGAGTATGCTTAGGGACCTTCTTGGTCGATTTTCTTGTAGCAAGAGAGGTGCCAAAACTCCTTTGTGTAGTGTCGAGCTTGCTGCCAAAAAACCTCCTTACCTCCATTGTTGATTCTCCTCCTATCCTTCTCCATTTCTTCAACCTTGTGGTAGCTTATTTCTCCTCTTGTCTTTCCTTAAAATTTTCAAGCCGCATACCATTCAAATCTTTCTTCCTCTCTCCTTTTGAACCATAGTCGAACCACATAGCCTCATTCTCACCTTTTTCTCTCCATTAGTATATTGCCGAGACACCATAGCCGAATCTCTATTAATGGTGCTATCGACTACGTGGTTGTGATCTTCCTTTCTCTTCAAGCGATTATAGTAAGCAATCTCTCCCTAAAATATTGGTTTTTGCTTCGTTTTCATATTTTAGGGTGTCGAAATCAGGGGGGTAGGCCTCGTTTTCTAAGGTTGGCTGAATGTGTAGTGGCATAACTTGTGTTTCTTTGCATGTGTCTACGTGAAGGACCAGTGAGGGAGCTCTCGAGACTTTGAGCATTTTGGTAAGCTAGGTAAGTGGTAAGTATGATATTCGGCCAAGGGCCATTGTTCATAGATGTGGGTATTAGCCGATTTTAACACATGGTTTACGTAGGATTTTCGGCTACTCAAAGGTCATGTTTTAGTTCTCGGGTTTCAGTGAGGGGCAAAATCGGCAGAAGTGTATAGCAAGCTTACAGGATTCGAGATCGTTTTGGTAAGGGCATTCGATAAGCTGGGATTGGTTAATTTTTGGTCATAACTTAGTGACTTATTTGATGTGCTAATTAAGTGTTATGATGGAGGCAAATACCACCAAGAAGGAAAAGGAAGGTCCCTATTCCGAAGTTTAAGCGCGATCTGTCTCGGTGGTGCGAGATTGGCCACCGGTGTGGGCGTCAAACAACAACAACGTAGGCAAGTAGCCGTAGTATCGCTTAGGGATAGCTTCGAGATTGAGGGCATAACGCTGTTTGTGATCAGGTGCGTAGTTATCGCACTGTTCTCTTGCTTGTTTATATATGTTATATGTAAATGTATATGTTGTGCATGTTAGCCGAAATAAGGGCTAAGATGTTGGATACCCAAGGTGGGTGATCGTTTAATCAGGTGTGTAAGCTCTTACACACTTTATTAGTATAAATTGTCATTATGATGATATTTTATAACCTCTCATGTAGTAACTTTGCCTTGTGGGCATAAGCTTGGTTTTCGGGTAAGTCCTCTAATACTCGATCTATGATATATGTTGTGTATGCCATCATATGCTGTTAAATGTTATGCTATATACAAATGCATGATATATGGGATCATGATACTTGTTATGTGAGCATGATGATGTGGGATTAAATGAGTGGAGGGGGAAGTAATATTTGTGTCGACGGACACCAGTGGTTTGGTACCACATTGTGACTTCAGTCACCAGAGGTTTGGCACCTCCAGAGGTTTGGCACCTCATAGCGTCTCGTCCCTGTGGTTAACACCACCGTGGGTTGGCCCCACATTTGAGATATGGGATCGACGCCAGTGATTTGGTATCACACGATGGGTTGGCCCCATCATTCGATTTGTGTCTTCGGAGACCAAAGGTTTGGCACCTCCAGTGATTTGGTATCACATTTGTGACCTCGGTCACCAGTGGTTTGGCACCACCAGTGGTTTGGTACCACACGGGGTAGAAAAAGGAGTATGGATGGCTAGGTTGGGCTTCATAATTGCATATTCATGTGTATGAACTGTATGGATATGGGCTAAGCCCGTATGTGGGGACATGTATATTAACTATGTACTGAGTCTTGGTGACTCACCCTTTCCCTATCTTTTTCAGGTGAGTAGATCGCGGAGACGGAGCCGGAGAGGACTCGAGGTGGCCATGCATGTTCCTCGGTTTTAAGATTTTATTTCGTACCGTTAAAGTTAATATATATATTACATTTTGGTTTGGTTTGTAATATGGCCGCTAGTCTATTATTTTGGATGTTTAAGTAGTTGCTTTTACCTTATTTCTATTATATTACTAACGAACTTATAAGCTGTTAATCAAATCCCAGTAAAGCGACGCGTTTTCAAAATAAGTACTCGTACGCGTTTTCAAAGATGTTACCATCGGGTAGCCAATTTTACCAAGTTATTAATAACCCCGATATTTCTAAAAATCTAAATGATCAAATGGTTTCAAAGGAAAAGGAAAAGTTTTCAACTCAATCGTATTTATCAAACCAACCTATCTTAGTTTTAGCAAACACCGTTTTACAAATTCAACAATATCTTTAGATTTCCAATGTTAACCCGAATCTTTCAAAATGTTTTTACTCCGTGACATACCAGATCCGGTCAAGGCTTGTGGGCTGGGTTTGGGGTGTTACAAGTTGGTATCAGAGCCCAGTTCAAAACTCGGCTGTGGGGGCCCATGGCCCAAAAATGTTTTCTTGATAGTCTTTTGTGGAATATTATGAAAATGGTTTGTTTTAAACAGCATGGCACCGAGTCTCCGGCACCGATCCGCTCGGGTAAGTACCTCTGGCTATTGAGGTGATATGAATATGTCTCTGTTTATGAGCATGAATGTGACTTTTTGAATTAGAATAGCGAACTTGAACTGAACCCTTGTGTGATCGAAAGAACCACTTCTAAATACTTTATTTCATAAAATTGTTCACGATTAATCAGTGGAACACATTTTCTAATGCATAAAACTTTTAAGTCGATTATGCGATAAGAGATGAGTTCTAGAGGGCGTGGTCGGCGGCGAATGGCCGTTTGAACCCGTTAGAAGCGGTCAAGGGTGCGATAATGAGGTACCACCTCCGGCCACCACCTTTGGCAATAAGTGGCAAGATCAGTCGGGGGATGATGCTGTATCTCGGGCGGTGCTGCGAGTTTTAGAGATGGTGGCTGGAGCGGGAGGAAATATGAGAGCTCGAAAATCTGTTCCCGAGCGAGTTCGAGCCAATGGAGCGGAGTTGTTCCGTGGTGTATCCGGCGTGGCACCCAGTACGGCTGAATATTGGTTGAAAGCAACCGAGCGAATTATGGATAAGCTCGGCCTGAGCCTGAGGAAAAAGTGAAAGGAATGGTGGCGCTACTTTGCGATGAGGCGTATCAATGGTAGCTCATGGTTCGGGATAGTGTCACAGCTGAGGACCTCACTTGGGAGTATGTCAAGACGGCATACCAGAAGAAGTATGTCGGTACTCACTACATTGATGCTCAGAGGAAGGCGTTTTTGGGGCTGGTTCAAGGGAACAAGTCCGTGGCGGAATACAAAGCGGAATTCCTAAGGTTAAGTTGATATGCTCGAGGAGTGGTTACTACGGAGCATGAACGATGTGTCCGGTTTGAGGACGGATTAAGGGACGATTTGAGATTATTGATAGCTCCTCATCAGGAACGGGAGTTCGCGGTGTTAGTCGGAAAAGCTAAGGTAGCTGAAGGGATTAAGGACTCGATGAGACAAAACAGAGATAAGGATAGGAACCGGGATAGGAGAAATTTTAGACCGTCTGAATCACCTGAGGGTCTTCAGTAAAGACCGAGGATTGAAAATTCTGCTCGTGTGACTAAGCCAGCTACGGGAAATCGGAGCTGTCCGTGTGCTCAGTGTAGAAGGTATCATGACGGCGATTGTTGGAACCGGAGTCGAAGATGTTTAGGTGTAAATCTAAGTCTCACTTGATTAAAGACTGTCCTCAAGTGATGGATAGGGCGCGAGGTCAAGGACGTGGAACTCCAAGCTGAGATGCTAAAGGTTTGGATGCGAGGCAACCGAGGATGTGTTAGCAGGTGAGTTTCTTGTTATGGAATATCTTTTATTATTTGAGTTTTATAAGATCGGTTCATACTTGTACTATTGGTAAAGTGCTTGAACTTTGGAGGTGAACTTAGAAACTGTGCTTAGAAGGTAAGATAGTTCGTGTTTGTATGCTAGTGGAGTATGGAACCTTGAATACGAATCTCGAGATAGTATGAGGAATGTGTTAGGTTGTTAGAATCAGAGTTCGTGTTTGTATGCCAATTTTACCAAGTTATCAATAACCCCGATATTTCTCAAAATCTAAATGATCAAATGGTTTCAAAGGAAAAGGAAATGTTTTCAACTCAATCGTATTTATCAAACCAACCTATATTAGTTTTAGCAAACACCGTTTTACAAATTCAACAATATCTTCAGATTTCCAATGTTAACCTGAATCTTTCAAAATGTTTTTACTCCGTGACATACCAGATCCGGTCAAGGCTTGTGGGCTGGGTTTGGGGTGTTACATATTGCATAGTTCACTTTCGCGCATCATATTTCATAATCGTCCGATTTTTACCTTTTTAAGTGGGAGTGAGAAACTATGCCTTCGTGAGGTTTTCACCTCCGTGCAGGATAGTGGATCGCTTTCGGGATACATCTGTACCTATGTCTTCGTGAGATTTTTGTCTCCGTGCAGCCATAGGGAAATGTATTCCTCGAACTGAACTTGGTCCATATGAGCCTATAATGGGTGAGGATCGAGGAATCTGCTGGTTCAGGTACCTTTCTCTAGAACCAAACCCCATATAGCAAGTCTTAAGAACCCACCCTAGGTAGAGCTACTCCGAACCCCTAGTGGTCATATGGATAGGTACTCTATTTTGTTTATTTCTCTTGTGCTAACATGTTTTCTTTTGTTTTGATTGCATTGCATCATCATCATAGAAGGGAGGTGTTGACTCATATTTGATTGCTAAATAGAAGAGTTTTTCATAAGGAAATGGATTTCTTGATAAAGTGGATTATAATACGGTCGTCCGAATATGGTCCAAGTAAACGAGAGAAGACTGATAGTCCATGAAGAAATACAAGACTTTATTCTCCAAGGATTCAAAGACTATTCGAGAATCACCATGTCTCAACTTTCTTAAAGAGGCTAACGAGCATTGCGAGATTAAGTGAGCAGTGAGTCACGGCCCAGATCAAACAAAAAGAAGCTAATAGGAGGCATCTATTAGAAGTTTTCAAGATTTGACCTATACGAATAAGGGAACTGATGTTTTTGCTTGGAATATGAGGGCAAGGCCATATATGTAATCCGTTTTATGTAAAGAAATTTGTTTTCTAGAAAAGTTTTTCTAAATGAATTGAATTCAGAATCAAGCCTCTTTTTCTTTGCATTCATGCATTTGCATTACATCACATCACATGCATTTAAATCCATAGAGAGAGTCTAATTAGTTGAAATTATCAGAGAGAGAAAGAGAAATAGAAGGAAAAATTTTGAAGCTGAACACCGTTACAGTACACGTGCCAAGACAAAGAAAATGGATCAAAGATTTGAACAATTTCAGAAAGACATGCAAGACCAGATGCAAGAGCAACTGGCAAAGCTCCAGTTAGAAATGAGAGACCAAATGTTGGAAGCTCAAAGGAACATGATGGCTCAAAGGGCCCAGATGCTGAGTGGGGCAATGGACAAAGGAAAAGGTCCCATGGCAATTATAGGAGAAGAGAGCGAAGGCATTCCTCCGAATTTTACCCCACCACATGCGCCAGCACAGCCTGAAGAATATCCCCAAAGGCCGTCTGTCATGATTAGGCCTCAACAGGGGCAAGATGATACTAGACTGCCCATGAACTTCTAAATAGGCTTGAGTTCCAACCCAAGAGATAGTCCAGCTAACCCTGTGGTCCCCGATCTCGACGAAATGGCAGAAATGGACAAGGTAAAAGTGGACCTGCCAAGGCAACTTGAGGACCATTACAAGTGGTTAGAAGAGAAGTTCAAAGCAATAAAGACTGCTGACTACCGTTACGGGGTAGACGCTAAGGACTTAAGTTTGGTCCCGGACTTGGTACTTCCACCAAAATTTAAAACTTCAGAGTTTGAAAAGTACAACGGGACTAGCTGTCCCGAAGCGCACATCACGATGTTCTATCGAAGAATGGCGGGACATGTTAATAATGACCAATTGTTGATTCACTACTTTCAGGACAGTCTGGTCGGGTCTGCGGCTAGGTGGTATAATCAGCTCAGTTGTACCCAGATTAAGACATGGAAGGACCTGGCACATGCCTTCATGAAACAATACGGTCATGTGACAGACATAGCACCTGATAGGGTCACGTTGCAAAATATGGAGAAAAAGCCGAGCGAGAGCTTCAGACAATACGCCTAGCGATGGAGAAAGATAGCGACACAAGTTCAGCCATCTCTAATGGAGAAAGAAACAACCATACTTTTCATCAATACTTTGAAGGCTCCTTTCATTAATCATATGCTGGGGAGCGCTACTAAAAGTTTTTCAGATATCGTGATGTCCAGAGAAATGATAGAAAATGCGATCAGATACGGCAAGATTGAAGCAGGGGAAACCACTAGAAAGTCTACTCCTAGAAAAAAGAATAACAAGGTGAATAATACAAGCATGGGGTACTCAAAGTCGATTACTGTTAATCAGATAAAAATGATGACTACTGGGTATCAGGGTTCATCAAGAAAAGAATTGGGCACAAGGCAAAACACAGAAAAACTCCAATATATGCCGATCCCAATGACATATAAGGAGTTGTATCAAAGTTTATTTGATGCGCACGTTGTGTCCCTCCACTACCCGAAACTGATGCAACCTCCATACCCAAAATGGTATGACCCAAATGGCCAGTATGATACCACGCGGGAGTCGCAGGGCATTCGATAGAAAATTGCCTTGCTTTCAAGAAATTGGTGGAAAAATTCATCAACATGGGTATTGTGAAGTTAGATAACACGCCAAATACGAAAATATGAACCTGGGAATGTTTTGGGCAATGGGGCTGCAGAAGAAATTCCTGTAGTATTTAAAGCTTACTTAGAGTAATGTAGAAAACGCACTTATTGCTTTAAGCCTAGAAGCAATAAGATTTCTTTTATGGAATAGACTTGTGTCTAGAATTATTATTTCAATACAATGCATCTTTTTGAGCAAATATTTTTTTCTTCATTCTTGTTCATATTATGCATTCTTTTGTTCTTTGGAATATTCTTTCATTCCTCATTTATATATAATCATCCTTAGAGTCATTTATTTTTTAGAATTTGCCTTCGTACCTACAATAGGTACCCAGATATTGAGACATGAGCAACGCTGTTACTTACTCCCTTTTGAGTGAGATATGGGTCTAGAAGGATCTAAGGATTTTGAAGATGACAGAGATTGTAGCTTATCTTTTGATTTGTTAAGGCTAGCAGAACGAGATGAGAATAAACTCTACCTTGCAAAGGGTCAGTAGGCATTGCAACATTAGAAAAGGGGCTAAGATCGAAGCCTAATTCTTCACAGAAATAAGGCGAGACATCATTGAGCTGTTTTCTATAATTTAAAGATGTTTTCGCACAATATTATCAAAGAACACTAGGCTACTGAAACATGGATATGCTGTTAATGGTTTTACAATGGCTGGGCTAATCAAGAGATTCGGGCTACTGGTTTATCAAGAAAGGAAAATTGCATCGGTTACGCCGTAAATGCCAAATTGAGGAAGACATGACTTATGTGCCTCCTCCATTCTTCCTATATATGGGGCATGGATGTTATCAATCCAGTCTTATCAAAGGATTCTGGCCAATATGAATTCATTCTTAGAGATGTCGGTTACTTTACTAGGATGGTGAAAGTCGCTTCATATGCCAATCTTACGATGTTGACAGTCATCAAACCTCACTCCCAATCAAAAAAAAAAAAAAGAGAAAAAGAGGGGATTGCCGGACAAGATTGAGACTCGTGAAGACTAGCATTTGCGCTTGGTGAACGTCTCGTAGAACCCTCACCGGGGCAACACATTCCTCATTAATTTATAAAATAGAGAAAATTTTGCCCATGGAAGTCAATATTCTTTCTATCCGAGTTTTATTAGAGTTAAAGTCAGATGAAGCAGAATGGATCAAGTCCCAATATGATCAGCTGAACTTGATCGAAGAAGAGAGGCTAAAAGCCGTCCTCATGGTCAAATGAACCAAAAGCAAATGATGCGGGCCTGTAACAAGAAAGTTCACCCTAGAGATTTTCATGAAGGAGGCCTAGTCTTGGAAAAGATCCTTCCCATACAAAATGACTTCAAAGGAAAGCGGATGCCAAACTGGGAAGGACCTTATGCAGCAGAGAAGGCCCATTTCTAGGAAAGCATGGATATTGACCAAGATGGATGGCAAGGACTTGCCCAATCTGGTAAATTTAGATTCAAAAAAAAAAAATAAGGAAAAAAAAAGAGAAAAATGAGAGGCCAATGCGAAAACCCGCAAAGGGCACTTTGAGACCAAAGGGGATTTGAGTTGAAAACCCGAGAAGGGCGGCTCAAATTTTGATCAAAAGTGGGGCATACAGTAGTCTTGCTACGCTTGAATTAACAATGAAGAAGTATGTTACGTCTTGGGGCATCGACAAAATACTCCGGATCCTCTAAACACATATTGAGCTTAAAATGGTCCTCAGAAAGTTTGTATGGAGAAGCTCAGGCTGCGATATCTGGGGCACCTAGTTTTCCATCGTACCCCTTTTGAATTTGCTTACCTTATTCTTTTCAAGATACGCCTCCAATAAATTTCCTGTTTAATTGCATCTACTATTCTTGATTAACTTATTTGTTTCGAGCTATGCTCTCAATTAGTTTCCTTCTTATCCATTGTTGTGATATTTTTCAAGCATTTTGCATTGAAATAACGATTGGTGGACTAATAATACTTTCATAAAAGGAGTTTCGCATATTTCTTTGGAAGCTTCTAAATAATACAAGGAATTGAAACAGAACTGTTGTTTAGAACTCACCAAGCCTAAGGTCTGAAAATATTGGAGAAAGATGATTATTTCTTTGGACTCTTTTATTGGTTGAACAAAAGACAAGACATTTCGTCGATGATACAACCTCAAAAAATAACGAGCAATGTCAACCCAACTGTACAAGGGGATCATTCTCGTGAAAAGAAAAATGATACTCTGCATTCATGCACATATCATGCATACACATCTGGTCATGACACCTAGGGAATGGAAGGTGTAATAGACCAAGTTGATTGAATAAATTATGAATTCTATACCCTTGAGTCATAGTGGGATGGATTAAAGATGGTACAAATTCTATACCCTTGAGTCACAATGGGACGGATTGAAGATGACACAGACCTTATACCCCCCTGAATTGCAATGAGAGGGTCTGAAGATGGTATAAGCCTTAAAGTCCCAGAGGTACCGTGGAATGGACCTTAAAGTTACCTTGGGGCAAGTCATTTAAGCAAAATATGATTGTTTCTTTGAGTTTTTGGAAAAGGTACCAACCGAATGAGATAGCAGCGTAATACGTCAGGGATAAAGCCCTGATGAACAACAATAACTCCTTAAACATTTGAAAAGGAATCATTTTCATGAAATTTATGCATTCATATCATTCATAACACATGTAGTTAGGAGCATTTGAGCCATTCCGATCATAGCATCCTCATCATTTGTATAAGCATAAGCACACAAAACTAATTCTACAGGACAGGTTCCCAGAGCACGGTGTAGCAATATCGAAGATTTTAGATTTTGTCCCCTAGAGATAGTAGTGGGGCAGATCAAAGATTGTAGTATCATCTTCCTAAGATAGCAAGGAAGCTGACTGAAGATTTCAGATTTTGTTCCCTCGAGATAACAGTAGTGGAGCAGATCAAGGATGACCAGTTCTACCTCCCTGAGCAGTAGTGGAGTAGGATGAATATTGCAAATCTTGTCTTCCTAAGCAGTAGTGGAGTAGATCAGTTAAAGATTGCAGATCTTATCTCACTACTGCAGCAGTAGTGAAATAGATCGAAAGCCACAATTCTTATATCCTCGAAGTTCCAGTGGAGTAGGTTGATGCTACAAATCCTTTCTCCCTGAGTTTAGATTGAGGATCAGTTATTATTTCTTTGAAGTTTCAGCAGAGAAGATTGAGGTTACGAATCTCTTCTCCCTGAATTCTCATCTCCTCGAAGTTCCAGTGGAGTAGGTTGATGCTACAAATCCCTTCCCCCTGAGTTTACATTGAGGATTAGTCCTTATTTCTTTGAAGTTTCAGCAGAGAAGATTGAGGTTACGAATCTCTTCTCCCTGAATTCTCATCTCCTCGAAGTTCCAGTGGAGTAGATTGATACTACAAATCCCTTTTCCTTGAGTTTACATTAAGGATCCATCCTTATTTCTTTGAAGTTTCAGCAGAGAAGATTGAGGTTATGAATTTCTTCTCTTTGAATTCTCATCTCCTCGAAGTTTCAGCAGAGTAGGTTGATGCTACAAATCCGTTCTCCCTGAGTTTACATTGAGGATCAGTCTTTATTTCTTTGAAGTTGCAGCAGAGAAGATTGAGGTTACGAATCTCTTCTCTCTGAATTCTTATCTCCTCAAAGTTCCAGTGGAGTAGGTTGAGGCTACAATTCCCTTCTCCCTGAGTTTACATGGAGGATCAGTCCTTATTTCTTTGAAGTTTCAGTAGAGAAGATTGATGTTACGAATCTCTTCTCTCTAAATTCTTATATCCTCGAAGTTCTAGTGGAGTAGGTTGAGGCTACAAATACCTTCTCCCTAGGATTACATTGAGGAACAATCCATATTTCTTTGAAGTTTCAGCAGAGAAGATTGAGATTACGAATCTCATCTCCCTAAATTCTCATCTCCTTGAAGTTCCAGTGGAGTAGGTTGAAGCTACTAATCCCTTCCCCCTGAGATTACATTGGAGCCACAAGTCTTATCTCCCTAAAGTTGCAGTGGAACAGACTGAAAACAGTTAATCCTATCTCCCTGAAGTTGCAGTGGAGCGGATTAAAATGATGAATCCTATACCTCTGAAGTTGCAGTAGTCAGATCGATTTTGTTTAGGTCACAAGTCCTATCTATCTGAAGTAGCGGTGGAGTAGATCAATGTTGGAACGCCGATATCCCATGGCGCAGCAGAATAAAATTAGATCCGGCGATCCAAACCATGGATCCATGTGTGAGGAACGAATCGGGGTGAAATAAAGGTTTCGAAATTACCAAAACTTCAATCTGAGTAGACAGCGACGCCTTGGCAACAAGAGTTTTGATCTACTGTCGAATCAAGCCACAACCTTTTCCGATGTCGGCCTCTACGTGATCCACCCGGTTTGACTATGAACGGAAGAAATCTCCAAAACTATTTTGGAGGTTTATTTGCTTGACGGCTGCTAGACCTAACAAGCAATCTCTTAGGGTTTTCCTTAAGCTTTGCCTCTTTTAAATACCTTTTATATTGGGTGTCCTTTTAATTGGGCCTTTTATAATGGGTATCTTTTTCATTGGGCCCATTATTAGGTATCCTTTTAATACCCTTTTATAATTGGTATCTCTTGAATGTATCATAAGATTAAATAAATACAATAAAGTTTTTAACCAGAAAATTATAATTACATTAATTATATCCGAAAATTATAATTACATTAATTATAATAAGGATTTCAGTAAACTATATTTATTTAAATTTATATATGAATCAAATTCATATATTAATAGAATTATGTTGTCATTATGTGTACAACATCCTTGTACATATAATATGTTCAATATTTGATTGCCCAATTAAATTAATTCTTTAATTAATTTAATTCATGTGACAACTAAAAACAATACCAATTATATTTTATTCCGTTCATTTAAACCATAGGGTGTGACCACAGTAGGTTCTTGCAACGTTAGCGATAATAATAGAACGATTCTAATGTCACAAACAATGAGGGCATCTAGCAATGCATCATTGCTACCTAAGTTACAAGAAGTCATGATTCCACATAACTTTTTTTGTGATTAACCTTTCATACATTAATCCTTAAGTCCTTTATCTCTGGAATGGACACAAGTCATGGAATAGTCACACTTGTATAGTCCATCCCATGTTTCTTGATATCTTGAGTAGACTATGATATAAAAATTAGTATGACATCTCATGTCAACTTATTTGAGCATGGCCATGCATTTCTAGTCTCACTCAATCAAGTGGCCTAAGATATTACTCCCATTATGTAGGAGGGACTTATCCTATATTGATCAACCATATCCTCTACATAGATTGTGGTATATCCAACATCGGTCTTTATAGAACAACCAATTACGATTATACGTTTGATCAGTATCAAAAATACAACTCACGATGTTGAGATAATAATTATCTCAAGTCCGAGGATCATATACATATTAATCACTATGAGTAATGTTGTGACAATTACATAATAATCCAATAAACATACTCATAACGGGTCAATCCAATATGTTGTTCTCTAACACACATATTCATGCATTGATTTTGACAATCCACATCAATGACAACTCTTTATCATCAATCAACTACATGTTAGTCTTAATGCATTATTGTTGTCCTAGTCAACAATAATACTCGACTAAGGATCTTTTAAGAATAATCATATTATTCTTAGGACATTATTATGAAACAGTTTATTTATACACACAGAAAGAAAAACTGAAATAATAATGACAACGCTTTATATTAATAAACATGGTAAATTAAGTATGTTATTACAACCATCTCATGATTGGTCTTTGGGCATACTCTTACAATCAAAGCAACAAGATGCAGTGGATTGGAATAAGGCTACTTGAAGAAGAGAAGCACCAAAGAAGTCAAGACTCGACGAGATCAGGAAAAATTGGTCTTTCTTAAAAGTCTTTGCTCCATTTCCGTTACACGACCATGAGCAAAGAGGGGCAGCTGTACAAGCCTAATTCTGCCCGGGCCCAAACCTAACACCAAAACTCAATTACAAGTCAGACCCAAATCAGATAACCCGCTAACCTAACCCAACAAACCCAATACAAGACAAAAAACAATCAAAACATTAACCAAACCCGAATAGCCCATTGAGACCCATTAACAAACTTAAACCCTAGCCCAAAGGGCCCAATGCCCAAATGAAGAAATAGAAAGCAACAAACCCTATGCCTCCACCGCCCATGTCAGCCTCTGCTGCCACTGCCCACATCACATCGCCACTTGCACCGAGCACCTGCAAGAATTAAAAGAGAAAGGACAGGAAGTAAAAATACATTGTAAAGAATTGGCTATAAATGCCAATCTAAAAGAACATTGTAAAAGAGGGGGGCTAAAATTTTTTTTCTATTAATACAAGAGATAGCTTTTTTTTTTTGCATACTAAACAAAGATCAACATCAAAAGCAGAGATTAAACAAGTAAAAAAACAATACATCAGAGTAAAACAAAAAAACGAAGCCAAAAAGGTGATTTACACATTCGTTTTTTATTTTTTCCTTCTATTTCAATTTTTTTATTTTTAAATATGTGTGTAATAAATAAAAAGGGATAACAAAAGAGATTTACCTTTTAAAACCGAAAAAATATGTCGATCCGACTTCTGGCCGTCGCCCGCGGAGAAGCCTTGCAGAGGAAACAACAAGAAAGATCCGTTTTATTTTTCAAAAGCAGGTGAAATGAAGTTTTTTTGAGAATATTTTTGCCTTAAATAGGCCTCCAAAACGACGTCGTTTTGGGCAGGCCTCTCAGGCACCAAAACGACGTCGTTTTGGCCTAACCCGCGCACAGACCCGACCCACTCCTAGGATCTGCGTGTTTTTCATCGGATGGGCTAATTGCACTTTTAGCCCTTCCGCCCTTTTATGATTTTGCAATCAAGTTTTCGATTTTTTTAATTTTGACCCCAAACTTTTATTCTGATCCCATTTGGGTCCCTTCACTGCTGCGCGTTTTGAAGGGAGGGGTTATTGCCCACTCTGGTCCCTCCACTTCTCTCGCACATTACAATAAGGCCCTTCCCCCTTTTATTTATATCAAAATTTCCCCAATACTATGTTTTTAATCCAATTTTTGTCCTTTTTTTGTTATTTTCGCTTATTTGTTATTAGATTAAATTTTTTTATATTATTATCACTTTATATTTAGTGTTATATTTAATATTGTTATTATTATTATTAATATTATTATTATTACTATTTATTTTTATTTTTATTCTTAAACTATTATTATCGTTACTTTTACTATTATTATTTTTATTATATTTATTATCATTATTATTATGGCTATTATTTATTACCATTATTATTACATTATTATTGTCATTTTTCATTATCATTTGATTATTATTATTGTCTTCATTATAGTAATGTATTATTCTTTGTCACTTATTATCATTATTTTATTCTTATTATTTAATTATCACTACTATTATTTCATCTTAGCTATTATTATCATTGTTATTACTATCATATTTGCTATTATTATTACTTTACTACCATTCGATTTATTACTATTTATTTATGTATTTATTCTTTTTTATATTTTTCTATTATTATTATCATTATTTTTGTAGTGTGTTATTATTTAAGCTATTATTATTATCATTATTAACATATTACTTTCATTTTATCATTATTTATATTGTCATTTTTTTTTCTTTATCATTATCATTATTCCTTTCATGCGCGTAACATCGAATTCTCATATTATTACTTGTCACATTAACCTTTACCCGATTCATCAAATTTTAAAACAATCGATATTTTGTATTTAGAAATTTGGGGAATAGTGCCCTAACGTGCTGGGTTTCGATTTTCCGTTTGACTAAATAACTAAATATCTTTTTTAAATTTCGTGAATCACGAGATGACTTTGATTACGGGGGATTAAAATATCGTGTCCTAACGTGCTGGATGTGATGTTTGTATCCTTTCGGAACAGAGAAATCTCAAAATTTAACTCAAATTGTCCAAGTATTAAAAGAAAAAATTGTGTTTTCAAACCTTTTTCGAACTCTCGACATTAAGACATGAAATTGTCAATCGGGTATCAACTTTTGTAAACAAAAATACATTTTGGATTTCTCTTAAAAAATAAGGCAATATTTCATGTTTGGAAATTCAAGGAATTGTGCCCAATCGTGCTAGGTTTTGGTTTTTTTGGTTTGGCCAAATAGTGGAATACCCATTTAATTGCAATGCATGAATTTTTGAAATCATGAAATGATCTTGGTATCGAGGGTTGAAACATCGTGTCCTAACGTGCTGGATGTGGTATTTCATCTCTTCGGAACAAGAGAATTTCGATGTCCAATTCGAATTATCCAAACATTTTCTAAAGGATTCGTATTTTAAAATTTTTTCAAATTTTCGACATTAAGACATTAATTAATCAATTAGGTACCAATTTTGGGCGTATCGAGGGTGCTAACCCTTCCTCGTACGTAACCGGCTCCCGAATCCATTTTCTGAGTTTTGTAGACCGAAATCGTTGTTTTGATAAATCAAACTGTTTATTAAAAACAACCATTTTACGAGGTGACCCGATCACACCTCATCAAAAAGGATTGGTGGCGACTCCCGTTTTATTTTCGTTTTCAAAACCAAAGTCGACCCCGTTTACAAAAAAATGGTTATGACAGTCGCATTAACTCGATCTATGGATTCCCTTATTAGGTTTGACCCTAATCCGACAGATTTTCGTCACCCTATCTCTAAGGTTGCAATCAACTCCACTTAATTGTGTTGATCTACTCTTAAACAGGGACTTTTGCTCCACTGAATAAACACATTCGACTTGAATCAATAACCTGAATTATTAAACAGGAATAAGAACTCACAATTAAGGATAAGCACAAGTATTTATCTCATAAATCAAATAATAATAAGATTCATCTTAGGTTTCATCCCCTCAGGCATTTGAGGGATTTAGTTCATACTAAAATAGGGAAACATCATAAAAGAGGAAAAACAACAAAACATAAGAAAAACCCAAAAACTTCTAAAGAACTTGATGGGGAATCCTTAGTCTTGATGGAGATCCTTCTCCTAAGCTGTTCCCAATGGCTGTCTTGGAGTATTTTCTCCTTCTACTCGGCGTCTATTCAACGTCCTGTCGAACTCCTCTTTTAGGTTGCCCCCTAGGGTGTTTATATAGGCTTCGAGATTCCTTTTTTGGCCCATAAGTATCCTATTCTGAATAGAATTCATCCTTATTTCGACAGGGACACGCTCGTGGTCGATAGCCCAGGCCGTGTTCAATCTGGCTTGTCGCACATGACCGTGCGGTCTGCCCGTGTATAGTGGTCCAGGCCGTGTAGGCCCATTTTGCCCCATTTTTAGCCCGTTTCTTATTCTTTTTTGACTCCCTAAGCTCTCCTAAGTATAAAACATGAAATTAAGATATTAGGAGCATCGAATTCATCATATTCAATCTAAATTCATCCAAAATGAAGCCAAGTATATGTGTAAATTATGGTTTATCACTTAATAATCCTAACCTTCCAAACCAACATTGAAGACCCTTAATCCTTTACCATAGTATCTTTGCCATAGAATTCTTAGTTATTTATTTATTCACATGCAAATTATTTATGTAATTATTCTCATAATTGCCATTACATTTTTACTCTTGTTTTGCTTTAGCATTTTTTAGTATTAGCCAATATACATTAATCATAATTCGTTATAATAACTTGAGCACTTTCATACCTAATTCGATCCCTATGGAGAGGATCTCACTTATCAATTTATTACTTGATTCGACGTGTATAATTGCACAATTCGCATACCATTTCACACGAGACAGCGACGAAGGTCCTTGTTTGGCACCAACTTGAACAACGCGCTGGACATAGGTGACCACATACTCTGATTTGGGATGCATAAGAATTCAGGACTCCAGACACTACGATTGCATTGTAGTCAATAGACGTTATTGATGGAAGGCGCGTACTCAATTCGTATGTCCCCATATGCGACAATTAGATATATGCACGGGAACCGGAATGCTTGGAATCTCCTACAATCGTAGGTCCCTTTCGTTAGGTTTACACGATAGAATGCACCTAACATTTTCTGGTTGGGCCTAGCATGTTTCGTGTCTCAAAAATCGAGGTTCTGATGTGAATGGCACACTACATAAATTATGTTCGCTCTTATTGCACTTCACTGAATCTTTTGCATCACGTCATCAAAGAATGTATAGTCACTCGCTATCTTTCGAGCATACGCTGGCTCCCTCTTAAGAAACAAGGCAACCAGTCAAAAGTATTTCTCTTTGACAACTAATGTTACTGGTGAATGATGTGTCCCCTTTAGTACTGAATTGATGCACTCGACCAAGTTTGACGTCATGTGCTCGTATTGTATACCTCCGTCGTACGACTGCATCCACTATTCGAATAGTATATTCGAAACGTAGGCTGCACCGTAGGCGTTAATAGTTCTAAAGTTGTTAAACTTTTGATGGAAAACATGTTGGATGAACTCGTAACCTGTCGAGAAATAGCTACCGGTTAGTGCAATGAAATAACCCCGTAATTAAAAATTCAATGTGCAATGAATACATAGTGCAATTACAAACCCATGTCGATGACTAGATCTCGCTCAGTCGTCAAAGGATATCTTTTTGTAGTATTTGGATCCCAAATTTCGTATACAGTACCGATGATATGTGTGGTGAAGGATCTATGATGATATGACAATATGTCAGGCTGCATGCAAACTAGGAAGCACAACTAGCTTAGAAAGAAATCTCAGTCATCTGCCATTTCTCTGGGAGTTATTGCGAACGCGATTGGCAGAATCTTTCGATTACCGTCCTAAGTAACGGCAAGAAATAGATGCTACTGACACCTTCCGTACAGCTAGGTGCCATAAATTTGGATCATAGGTTTGCAGTGTTGAAATGCTTCTCTATATTGCTCAAAGTCCAAAAGAATCGGTGGGATACTCTTTTCCTAGGGACCAACTAATCGCTACAGTACCTTGGGCGTGTTTCGAGGTCAATTACAAAACCTAGTATGTACCGATCCAAGACCTAACACCATTATCATAGATAGTTATACGAATCCTTCCACCCATGATGCAACTTCTCTATAGTCTTCTATTTTGCAACCCATACTTTGTAGTACATTGGATTGTACTGGTACTGGCGACAAATGTTCGCAATCAGTATCGGTATTTCAATTCGGGGATTGGTCTTCACCATTGGTAGAATAATGTCAGGAAGTATGTCTGAGTCTAACCTAAGATGGTCTTAACTTGCACCCATCGCAACACACGTATGGGGACCGAGATACTTCTTTATCATTCACAACCCAGTTTTCATTCGGTAAGTCGCCATGATTTTCTACTTATACCTCCCATCCTTCATTACGCACTTTCCTTCGAATTTCTCAGAGCGGGTCTTCGTGACGTAGTAGTTCATGCCATTCTTGATGTTGTGCTACTTCAATGTAGTAAGAAAAACATATTTTTTGGGATATTTTATTCCAACTTCTGGTATTCGTACATCATAAGATGTGCTTGCATGACCACGTGTTTTGTGCGGAAGCCGCGAAAACTTTAAACCACCTTTGACCGGTAAGTCGATGTTTGTCATGTGGGGCAAAGGTTTATATGCCTTAAATTACACATCTGAACCCAGAGCATTTTCTGAGGCATCATCGTCAGACTCGCAAGTTTTTAGGCTACAGTATCAGATTTGATTCGAAAAATAGTACCACTTTTGAACCATCCAGACCGTACTGTCAAATTGGCTTAGGTTCTGACTGCTCCCCCTCGTTTGCTTTCGCAGCCCCTTCTTCCTCACCTGCATCCCCTTCTTCATCCGCTCCTTTATTATCACCTTTGAGTACGATGTTGGACGTACCCTCGTTGGGCCCCATGAAAAGGAGTAAGTCATCAGTTCTCTTGTAACCCATGTGGCCGCCAGAATATTCAACAGGTGTATGACCAGTGTTTGCCGATGATCCCCTAGTATAACTTCTTTCGCCCCATAACATTGACCCAATTCCGAAGTTAAAATCGAATGCAGTGATTGAATGTCCAGCCTAAGTATCTAGATTTGGGTTATGCTGATACCTCGATTGGTACTAACCCTCAAAGTTTAAATTACTGTCGGAGACCGATGAGTGTCTGCCCATAGATGTTTCGAGAAATCGTAGTAGCCGCTTTGAAGAAGGCTAGAGAACCCACTCCACAACCCACTTTTTGCTTCAGCTTTGGTACCTGTATTTGCTACGATCATGGTCGAAGATGGGCCAGATCCATCAGCATAAAAAAACTCGGTATACAACATAATAACAACATTTTTGCTTTTGATGTGTAATGATATGACTGTTTCGAGACGTGTCTCGCTAATCACATCGAATAACTGATACTTATAGGGGTCAATGGAAGCAAGATATTTGTATTGTAACCTCGTAATCCTTCCCCGGGTCGAACCCCTAACTTTTCTCTTGATTCTAGTTTGTAGCTCGCGCATTTGAATGATATTATTGAACACAAATTCCACGAACTTCACTCTTACAAACACCACCCCGAACTCTGTATTACAGATTTGACCGTCATAGTATATAACAGATTTCACTTATCGACTCATTTCAATATTGCTCATGATTTGGATGAATAAACGCAAAAAAAATAGAGAGTTGTCCGAAGGAGCACACACAACTCTCACTGTGATGCAAGGTTATTCTGTTTGATATTAACTTAATGAGTGACTATGTTATGAAAATTATGTCCCTTTTATAAGAGAATTATGTAGAGAGAAAGAGAATATGTGCTATGAATCTCGTTTACGAATGCACACATTCGTTGCATATTGTATGGTGCAAATACTTTGTATATCAGATAATCAAAAGTTATATGATTTCATTGAGATTAGGCGTTGCATAACGTGCTAAACATGCATATGAAAAGGTCTTTTCTGCCCAAGGAATAGGAAATTTGTTAGAGAAAGCTCCCTCAAATGGGCGAGTTTTCTCTAATAAATTTCCTATTCCCCTGATAGAAAACCCAGATGTTTTGAATAATTCGAACGGTTTAAACATTTCCTCAACATGATTAGAATATGTTCCAGCGCGCTTTCAATGTTTTCCATTGCAAATAGACCCTTCCCTACAGCTATAAAATGACTTTCACATACCAAGCTTCATAATCTCTCAAGCATATAAACCATTTCCCGGTCTTAAAAATTTTGTTCGCTAAAAATATTTGATTTACATTCGAGGTATTCTTGAGTTTTCAGTGATGCGATATCGCTCCAAGCCACACACATTTCATATATCATGCCGAGATGGGATCATTACCTACGAAGCCTATATTAGAGAAGTCGGTTATAGGCTGGTTTTACTTTCTACGGTCATGGTGGAAATCGACGTGGAGGTCTCAATCGACGGCCGTTATGCGGTAATAGATTGGGGTGTAACGGGTTATACAGCCACGAGCTCAATCTTTATGCCCTATAAATACCATAAAGAAGTTTGAGGCAATTGGTACCTTTGAGCTTCGTCCTGATTCGAAGGTCGGCACCATCGTGGACGCAAGAGGACTCTCAAGCGGGGAGCGGCTGTTATGGTGCAGTAAAGGTAATGCTCCTTTTGGAGCGACAATGATTGTTGTTATTACACAACCCATTAATAACTACAACCACTGTTGCTTTGACCCGAGTTTAACCTCTATTGTGTCAAAACATCTGCTCTCTTTTTGAAAGCCCTCTTGTGTCCACCTCAGTGTCAGCCTTTGGACAAGAATGAAAGGTTAAAGACACCGACTGCTTGGAAATAGAGAAAAAAAATGTGTTGATTACACCAGAAGTCCCCAGAGTTTTTTCGTATGATTATGACCTCAATCTTATGCATGGCATATATATGGAACTGTTTGCGGGTATCCAAAAAGATTGAACTCCTGACCGCGTAACGATCGTCACCAGGCCCCCCGATTATATTCGAACTCGTGGCTGCATCACGACTGCCGACTGAGACCTTCACGTTGACTTCGACCCCTGATCATATCAAGTGATGTCGCCCCCATAACCTGATTTCCCCAGGATGGGTTTATCAGGTGATGGTCCTATCCCGCCATGACATATGAAATGTATGTATACTGAGACGCGTTATCACATCCCTAACCCCTCAACACTACCTAGGAACTTCCGTCGTTTCAGTTGAAAACCTTGAACACTTTAAAAAAACCATAAACCTTAAAAAATTCAAAACCCTAACCCTAAAAAATTACTAACACTAACCCTTAAAAAAACCTAACCTTGGAGAGATAATGTGAAAGCGTGTCCAGGTCGACGCGCTTTACTGCCATATGTGCAAAAAGCGCACTCAACTAAACGCGCTTTCACATTCTCTCTCCTAAAACCGACTTATTTCCCTAATTAAAATTAAAATCAGCTTAAATAAAAATAAAAACGTTCTATAGGACTTATTTAGCCAGAAGTGCTTATTTTCATGGTGAATATGTTATTATCTATTATAATGATTTACAACTATGAATATGTTTAAATTATATCGTGTATCATAATTATAGTACATTGTAAAACAAAAAACCATGATAATATTGTTGTTTAAATCTATAATCATGAATTCATCACTAAATAACATATTTTTGATATAATAAATATTTATTTGGTTCGTGATTACTTTTAAAATATAACTTTTAAATTTTGAATTTATATATTTTTTCTTAAGAATATGATGTGCTTAACCTTACATATTATAATTTATTATTAATTCATACTTATCTTATGAAATTTGACATACATTTTTTAATTATTACTTAATGGACTTTGATACCTGAAAAGAGAGCTTATTAAATTGACCGCTGTCTTCTCTATCTCTTCATTGCAAACTACAAACCAAGGAATAAATTGCCGAATGGATTGATGATGAGAGAAGCAAATCTTACATAATATATATAATCATGTAAATTTGCACATTCATAACATGTTTGATTATTTTATGTATAATATTTGTTTTCTTAGTGCAGTTAGTGTTTGTATTGTTGTTTGTATAAGAGGATGTGAGTTTAATGCGTTAATGCATTATTTTCCTATTTAAAGAATAAGGAAGGACTATTGATAATTCTAAATATTATATAAAAAAACAAAAATTAAAAATCATAATGTTACACTCAAAATAAATAAATAATTCATATTATATTAAGTAGTATCATGTTTTGATGTTTTTATACCTGTAGGAATTTTTTATTAAGGAAAAAAAATCATTTTCAGCATCTTCTTAATGTCCCGAGACTTGATTTTTGTCGATAATCCACACGCACGACCTATCCATTTCATTGGAAAATTCATATATATATATATATATAGCTCTGCTTCAGATATTTTCAATTATACATAACGAAAACCCAAGTAAGATTTTCCCAGAAAAATAGCAATCAACCATGGGAAAGAAGGTAACTCATCAGCTGACCTCCAAGAACGTAGATAAGCAACTTCACAGTGTCATCAAAGGTTTGAAGCCTAAGGTTTACATTACCGACAGTTCAAGCTTCAAGCACCTTGTTCAAGAGCTAACCGGTTACCGCACCCAAACCGTTCCAATCCCCGATGATGTTGCCAAGGTCACTGAAATTGAAAAACGGGGAGAAATGTTCCCAGATTTCACCACAACGTTGTCTACGGATTCATCCTTGGGTTGTTCGTTCGAGTTAGCTGACGACCAAACCTTTCATTTGGATGAAATTAATCAATTAACTGGACTGTTACAGACAGATGATCGTGACAAGTTTGATGAAATGTCTAACTTGTCAACGAATTACCAACAAATGGATTGGTTAGGGTGCCGGAACCTTGAGTCATGGCTTTTGGATGAACAAGAGGGCAGCCTGTTCGACTATGAGTTATTATCTGGGTTAATATGAGGTGCTTTGTTCATATGTATATGAATACAGTATATATATATATATATATATATATATATATATATATATATAACATGTATGATTTAATTGATTTTGTTGTATAAAAAGTTCAAATGCCATTGTAATTATATTTGCTTCCCAGAAAAATCTTAGCAAAAACTGAATTTTAATATGAATATGCCATTAATTTCATTAAAAACAAAGAATAGTAGGTGTTGAAGATGAGCTCAAACTGGGTGGGTGAAACTTGAAAGCTAAGCAACAAATGCAGAATCTTATGAACAGTCGTGGACGGAAGTATCTGTTCTTTAATTATTATTTTAGAATTTTATTTAGAATTTAATTGTACAACTTTAAATAAGTTTCGAAAGATTAAATAGGAAATGAAAATTCTGGTTTAATCACTGGACAAAAAAAAAAAAAAAAAAAAAAAAAAAAAAAAGATAAACTATGAAACGTTATTTTAAACAAATTCAAGGATTGTACCTACCAATGTACAAGAAATTTAGGGTCAGTTTTAGTATTTGCTTCTCTTAAGCACTTTTAAAACAAAAAATATTTTTAAGATAAAAATAATGCTATATAAAATGTATTTTATCTTTTCAAAAAGTGCTTTCGAAATAAAAATATCTTTTTGCAAAAGTAATTTTTTTTTTGTCAAAAGCAGAAACAAGAAAGTTTAACTTATATTCAAAACTACTGCAATTGTATGTACAATTCTTTATGAAAAATTAAGACTTAAAGCAAATTGATGAGAAGATTTAATTTCAAAAGGAGTGGGCTATTATCTAAACTAAAATTAACTAAGTAATAAATTAAACTAAGTTGAAAACACAAGATAAAAGCAATGGGTTTAATTGATATGATATAAATGTGTTAGATTAATCTCATTTTTTTTAACTTAGAAGTAAAACAATGTTCATGATGTTATGAATAATTCCATGACAACTTGGTTCTTTGTTAATCAGACATTATATTTTTTTGAACCGTTAACCAGACATAATTGAAGTCATTTTAAGCGGGCATTATGCGATTAATTTAACACAAACACAATTTAAGTCATTTTAATTAAATCGAAAGCATAAAAAAATTAGCAAACATTTTCATTGTCTCAAAACAATTTAAAAAGAATAAAGAGAAATGAACTAGAAAAAAATCCGGTGTTTTTCCGAAGTCAGACTAGTGTGCGTCCCCCCTTTTTTCCTTCTGCTTTGTTTTGCCGACCAGAAGCCTCCAAGAAGTTGAATGTTAATGCCCCAAGGACTTGCAGAGCTCTTTTTCAAAAGGGAAGCAATCGAAAATGGTAAAGGAAAAAAAAAAGGTAGCAAATGGGATAAGAGAGAATGAGGGAAATGCATGAGAGGTAAAGAGGGTGACTATTTATAATAGCATAGGACAACTAAAAATAGCATGGGAGAGCCTTGATTTTCTCCTCCGATGGCTAGCCTTTGATTTTAGGAGGAGTTTGAATGGTTTTGCTAAAAATAACTATGTGCTTGAAAATCAAAGGCTTGAAAAATGGAGGGGTTGGAACAACTTTATGTAGAAGACTAGGGGTTATTTTGCAATTATTTTTAATCAGCTTTGGATGCTGATTTGGGAAATTATTCAGACAGTTTTGGGCTGCTCTCGAGCTGGTAATTATTTCCTCTTTAATTAGACACTTCGGGCCTCCTCTTTTGCATCAGACTGTAAATTTCATCAACCCAATTTTTAATTGGATCAATTGAATTTTTTAGAGAGTCCAAAAATGCTAATTTGAGTGTCCATGGCTATTTAAATATTAGCTTTCTCTTGTATGGCAAATGTTTTGAAAGAAGCTTCAGCAATTTAATTTTCTCACGGTGCCTCCAAGCTTGGTTTTTCTTTCGTTGTGTAAAATTATTGAAAATTGACATTATTTCGTAAGTTTAGCAAGAAAATAGTTAAAAATAGAAACTTGTCTCTAATATGTTCAATTAAGATATTTTGTAATGAAATTACAAAAATATGCTAAAAAGGTTTGGAATTTACAAAAATTGTTAGTTAGAAAGTTCTAAAAAAGTCAATATATTTCTAAGTTTCCACAAAGCTCGAGATTGAATAGCTCTATATATTTCTGAGTTTCCACAGAGCTCGAGATTAAATAGCTCGAGCTATCAATTGAGCTGATGTAACGAAGTCCATAGTTACCGATTCCCATTTCCACAATGGAATCTCTCAGGAGGAAGTTGGTGCTTAGTTTTAACCTGTTGGCACGTCAAACAATGAGACACAAAATTGATTACCTCACATTTCAACCTAGGCCACCAAAACAACTCTTGGAGGTCACGGTACATCTTATTACCACTAGGATGCATAGCATAGGGGCTACTATGCACTTTTTGTATAATGGATCGCCTCAAATCCACATCCCTCAGCACATAAATATGACCTCGGAAACATATAACACTATCACTATTAAATCCAAAACTTAAAGTTTTACCCTCATCAATCTACTGAACCCAACTGATCAAAGACTCATACATAAGCTATTTATTCTTAATCTCATTCAACCAAGTTGGTTTAATTTGCAACTCGGCCAGAATCCCACCATCATCAATACAAACATAGGATAGCAATGTCACATCCTGAAAACCGGGTTAGAAAAAATTGGGTTAGTGAAATCAAGAGTGGGCACATCCTGATTTTTAGTTAAGATTGTGAAAATTTCGTCAAGTGAATTAATTTGGTTCTGTGGTTAGGTGTTGTGCTTGGGTGTGAGAGGTTTTGGGTTCTAATTTTTTGTCCTGCATTTTTCCTAAAATCCTTGTCTTTGAACATCTGATTTATATATTATTTTCGTTCAATTGAGGACAAGAATGATCCTGCTGATTCAATGGTATGGCTTTAGCTTACCCTTTAATCTTGTGTTCAAGTCCCTATATATGCAAAGTGGAAATTATTTTTGGTTTTGAACTCTGAGGGAAATCAGATGAGTGGTTAATTAGTGTGATTTAGTGGGATGTGGGTATTGAATTAATCCCTTAAACCACTCCCTTTTTTACTATCCATCACCCCCACTCCTCTATTTCACGTTTCTTTTGTTTTTTTTTCTTTTTCTTTCTTCTTGAGTTTCTTTTTTCTTTCTTTTTTTTTTGTTTTGCTGCTGTTAAGTTACTAAGGAATTATCTTTTTGTCTTTTTTCATGACCATAAATCCAATTAAGGGCAAGCAACATCGATTTATTTGTTGGTTTTGAGATTTAACTCGTTCTTTGGGGCAAGCTATGAGATGCTTATGTTTAGTCTTGTCTTCATTGTGTTAAGTGTTTTTGTGGTTCTTGATTAGGTGAAAGGGGAGAAAATCAAAACTTTTCAGCAGAGTAGATATGGTTTTTGACATTGTTTCGGAAAAATAAACTTCGTCTTAGGGATTGAAATTTTGATTCAACGATGTTATTTTGGATGAGTTTTCGTTAGTTAATAAGTGTAATTTGATGAATGATTTTAGGATTCGGGAGTTCCAGTTGTGTGATCAATCAAATCTGCCATCAAGTGTGTGATTCTAACTCGAAACATCGATTGGAACTCAGAAAAACTCGAAAAAAGATACTGTTTTCAAAATTTTTCTATCACACGGCCATGTGAACCACACGATTTGAGCTATTTGGGTGGTGTGGGCCACACGAGCATGTGTGAGGCCATGTGGGCCACACGGGCTGACCAGTTAGGTCGTGTGGGCCCATTTTTTAGAAAATTTCCACTTGGGCCCATTTGACCTAAAAGTGCGTAATTAGACTTTCTGTGGAGTCTGTTTGGGTTAAATAAGAATTGAAATGTGACATATGTCAAGATGTGTTAGTATGTGTTATGGTTAAGGTAGGTGAAAAACTAATATATACGATTTGTGTTTCTATAACTCTGAAAGTATAATTATGTGTGTGAAAACATGCATGACACTTGTAAGTAAAAATAACTGTTAGTATAAACAATATGATATGCTATGATATGTATAAGTTATGTGTTGTGTTACACTCCGTATTATATCTATTTATGTATGCATGCCATACAGCCTATGTGACATGTATGTTAACGTGATTTTACATATGGGGTGGGTTTTGATTTGGTGGAGGAAGTGTTTTTTGGCAGTAATACTGCAATTTTGACGATTAAACCGCAATATCTACCTGGCAGCTCAACTACACTACTATGAGTGGTATACCACCTCGACCCAGTATGATTGGATGGATGGACTCTTCTAATCCTATTTGGTGTGATTGGTTGGAAGAAGCTAGTGTGTAGCAGATAGGGGTAGGAATTGTGATTGCATCTGTATCAGAATTTGTGTGTGTAGTTGTATCTGAATTTGACCATATGTCTGAATCTAAATATGCATCTATTCCGATTATGAAATACATCTAATTCTGTATAAGAGAATGTTCTTGAGATTTATTTTTCTAAAATTATGAATTCCGTCATGATACATGATTATGAAAATATGATATTTTGATCTGACATATGTTTCTAGTATTGTGTACATTATAAGTAAATTTTTTTGTGATGGTATATACATCTGTGTTTGTTATAAGTATATACTATTTGTGGGCTGATTCACTCACTAGGCTTCTAGCTCACATGTTTATTTAATTCATTTCAAGTGACCTTCAGACTTAGGACTTGGCGGCAATTTCGGAGCTCGGTTCACACAATTTGGTATAAGTATGTTTTGGATTTTAATTTTGAACTTTATGGTCTCTCGGGTTTTAATTTTTTTTTGGAACATTAATTTTTGGTTTTTGGTATTTGTTTTCGCGGACATATTATTTACAACAGGTAAACACACCTAAGACGACATAACTGATGCAACCTTAAGATTTTAAGATATAAGAATTTTTAAAGTATTTTTCCATTGCAAGGTTTTGAAATTAATTATGACGTTTTACAACTCAATCAGTTAAACATTCAGGATTGTTTTCTATAAAATTAATAAAAAAAGGTTTGCGTTAAAGTGTTCACACACGATCTTCTAAATACTTGTGTTTTTGATAAATTAAATAACTTTATTACTCTAAAAATAAAACTATGTTTCAACGTAAGTTAATCGACAATGTTTTTATGAATGTTGTAACCTTCATCACTAACCTTAACGTCCAGGCCATGTTTAGGGTGTTACAAGCAAACATTGTGTAACATCTCGAAATTGGGCCTAGAAGAATTGGGCCCAATGGGCCTTGGGCGTAGGAATGTTTAAAATTTTCGAGAATATGAGAATGGTTTTATTGCAAATTGGACTTATTAGTTAAGTGAATTTGGAAGGTTACGAGGTTTCTAGGAAGTTCCGGGTTCAAGTTAGGCCTTAGTAAAATTTTGTGTTTTAGCACTTTAAGGAGAGATAGTAAGTGGCATCAAGGCTTATGGAAATAAGAGAGCAATTTGCTTGCATAAATGAGCATATGGTAAAGAGGTTATGACATCAAGTGGAGAGTATGGAGGGAAGGGGTTCAAATCCCATCAAGTGCAAAATTTTGACTATTTTTATTTTGCTCTTTCCCTAAGTGTCGGCCAAGATGGTAAATATGGCAAGGTGGACTTTTAATTTTGGCAAGGTGGCTAAGGAAATTAGGAAAGGATGAGGGAAAGGAAAGAAATCAAAAGAAAAGGAAAGTATAGGGAACATGTTGGCCCAAAGAGAGGAAAGTGTTTTGGAAAGATTTTATGTGGTCAATGTTCATCTTTTTGGTAAAGATGAATACAAGGTTTTGGTTAGGGAATGGGGGGAGCCGAATTTTTCTTTGGTCATTTTGTAAAGCTTTGTGCATGATAAGGTTTTGGTTTTTTTAGCATTTTGAGTACTCTTCTTTGCCAACACCTTTTTCCCTTTTGTTTTGGCTTAAACACCTAGTGCATTTGATCATCTTACTCCTTTGTTTTGCCTTAACCCTCAATTCATTTTTGATTCATCTTCTTTAGTTGGCCGAAACTAACAAGCACTCTTTCTCCATCTTTTCTTTTTCACTATTTCTTCAACCTTTCTCCCTTTCTCATAAATCGATATTACTTGTAGCCGAACTCTCTTTTTTGTCTTGCTACTAGTGCTAAACCGTGCTCTTCATTTTGGTTCATCCCTATTATTAAGGTAAATGTTCTTTCTTCTTATTCATGTTGTTTGTTCTTTCTTCTCTTGACTTGGCTAAGCCGAAACTCTCATCCATTGGCTAAGCCGAACCTAGCCACTTGTTGTTATTTTAAACTCCTCTTATTCTCTTTTGATGAAGGCTGAATCAAGCCATTCTTTGCTTCTACTTGTCTTTCTCTTAACCTTGGTTTCGAAAGTTGATTGGAACTCGTTGCAATAGCCAAGGTGCAAGACTGGATTTTAGAATCTAGTAGGGAAGGATCATGATTGTGGTAAGTGACTCTTGTGAGTGAGTACTTTTGGACTTTTGGAACCTTTAAGAAATCAAGGCTAACTTTTGATTGATTTTATTTTTAGGGGGCAACGAAGAGTGGTTCTTTAGGGAATCCTAATCAAGGTGTGTAATCCCATACCTTCCGAAAACATGTTTGAAATGGTGTGTAATCTCACACTTCACTGAAAGTTTGCATGAAATATTCTGTGATTTGGTCGAAATACCAAAGAAAACCAAAAATCGGCATCCAGGATCACTCGGGCGTGCGTATGTCCGTAGTGGTAACCATAGTTTGGCAATGAAACAGTTTTTGGTCAGCAACAGTGATGTGATTTTGAAAAATCACAGAAAATAGGAGAAAAGGGATTAATAAGTGAATAAGATATCGAATTAAATCTTACTGTGTCTATTTTTATATGGAAGAAGAGGAGAAGGAAAAGGAATTTTAAATTCTGTGATATTTTAATTTTAGAGAGACTGGTTCTGAATGACTTCATGGATCCCTGATTTATCTTAAAAAAATTGTATAAAATTGTATAAAGTGAATTATGAGTTATAGTTTATATGTATAGATTCCTTAGTGAGCCTCTTTTCAATAAAAACAAGTGGGAGCAGTATATGAAAACCGTACAGTGAGATATTTGAAATTAAGGTAAAAGAGGTTAGAATCGTTGGATAGTGGAACGAGGGAAACTTTAAGGAATAAACTGTACTAACTGGCTAAGCCAAAAATTATGGAAAAATTGTAGTAAGAAGATATATGAGTCTAGTTTCAAGAAAAATTTACAGATTTAGATTTCGAGATTCCTAACTCAAGTTATAATCAATTTAGTCAGTATGACGCAGATGGACAGTTTCAAATTTTATGCCCCAAATTAGTAGTTAAGCCTAGGTTATGAAATTACCATAATACCCTTAGAGGGTAAATTACCGAATTACCCATAGTGGGCACGAGTACTGAATTATGAAAATGTCCTCACGGGTCGAGTTACGAAAATGCCCCTAATGGGCCGATTTGATAGATTGCCCTAATGGGCCGATTGCAAAGTGTTATTTTGGGCCAAAATGATTATATTGCTTAATGGGCCGAATTGATAAATTGCCTTAATGGGCTTATTTGATAGCTTGCCCCTATTGGGCCGAATTACCGAAATTCGCTTATTGGGCTGATTTACCTAAATGTCCTTATGGATTGAATTACCAAAATGCCCCTATAGGACGATTGATCGTCTTGCTTTAATGGCTGATTCATAAAAAGTATTCAATAGGTTAATCGATGTTATTTTTGTATGGATGTTTTACGATTATGTATGATGCATCTTTACATATTGCATGGGATGGGAAAATTTGAATGAAGAGAAGTATAGACCGGTGGCATTGCCACAAATTTTGATAATGGCTATGTGCCTAACATATGAATTAACGACTTTGTGTCGATCATTTTACTGTATATGAATCTAGTGGCTCAGCCACAAATATTATAAATGGCAGCTTGACTGCAAATTGGAGAGACTGGCGGGGTGGGTTGACTTGATCCCCACAGGAGAGATTGGCTGGTCGCAGGAGAAATTGGCTGGATGGGTTGGGTTCATACATTTTCATACATTTACATACATCGCATCCAATTCATTTAATATTGTTGTGTGAATGGGCTTAGGCCCAAGATTTTGATATACGGGTTCAGGCCCAGTGGACAACGGTAAGGAGATTATACACTGAGTTCTTGTAATTCACCCCCTTCTTTTCTAAATCCCTACAGGTAACGCTCAGTGACGAGGACTTGGGGCCATGGATGACTCAGTGGAGGCCATACTTCAGAAATGGTGTTTTACTTTCACTTGAGATTTTTATTTCCGTTCAATTTACCATTTTGGGTTTTTATGTTGTAATAAGGCCTCTAGAGTATTTTATTATTTGCTTTATGATTGATATACTTATTTTGCTTGAATTGTTTTAAATGGGAATTTTCTAAAGACGTAAATAATGGTTTCCAATATTGATTATTAAATGGATTTTATAGCAAACTTTTACAAATGATTTGACTCGAATTTTCTTTCAAAATTATCTGCGACATTTCAAAAGTCACGATTTTAAAGCTCATTATCTCGATTTTTTACTCACCAAACGATCTTTCAAAAATAGTTGTATTTTATTGAATAGTTATAAATCAAACTTGCTTTCTTAACTATATTATATTAATGTCATTCATTAGTACATACATAAGCTCTCAAAACATTTTCTTCATATGACATACCAAATCCGCTCATAACGCATGGGCCGGGTTTGGGGTGTTACACATTGCCCTCAACTCAGACATAGATCTTCGACTAAGAGCATCTACCACCACATTGGCCTTACCAAGATGATACTTTATCGTGCAATCATAGTCCTTAGGCAACTCGGTCCAACGCGCTGCCTAAGATTCAACTCCTTTTGAGTGAGGAGCTACTTAAGGCTCTTGTGACCAGTGTAGATGATATACCTTTCACCATATAGGTAATGCCTCCAAATCTTGAGAGCAAAGACAACTACGACAAGCTCGATGCCATACGTCGGGTAATTACCCCCATGCTGCTTAATTTGTCTAAATGCATACGCTACCACCTTACCCTCTTGCACCAGAACACAACCCAAATCGGTGTGAGACGAATCACTACACAAAACGAAATATTTCCTAGATTTGGGCTGAATCAAAGTATGTGCCTGAGTCAAAATAGACTTGACCTTTCAAAGCTCATTTGCTGCTCATCAGCCCATACAAATGGAGCATTCTTATGTAACAGTTTAGTCAAGGGAGCTGCTATCAATGAGAACCCCTCGACAAACCTCCGATAGTTACCACTAATACAAGGAAACTCCAAAGCTTAGTCACATTCCTAGGCTATTTCCAATCTAGAATAACCTCTATCTTTTTACAGTCCACTCGAATCCCCTCAGCAGAAACCACATGCCCTAGAAACATAACCTTATTCAACTAGAATTTGCACTTACTCAACTTACCATAGAGCTCTTTCTCACGAAGAATCTGAAGAACGACTATAAGATGCTGGAACAACGGAAATGTGCAAGTGTACACAATCGCAACAAGTAATAAAGTAACAAGTAAATGTCAAGTTATCGTACCCACAGGGACTATGAAAAGAATTATTTATGAATGCAATTAAAAAAACTTTGGTGAAGAAAAATATTTTGATTTGAGAAGGTGATTAAAAACTAGGATTTTAACTAAGTAAAATAAATAAAAATAAAATAAATTTCTGATGCACAATTTCAAAACATGATTTTAATCAAGATGACATAATTGTGTTAGATTAATTACATTTCTTAACTTAGAATTATTAAACTCACGTTTATGTTGTTACGAATAAATTCACAGCAACTTAGTAATTTGCTAACTTATGAACATACTTACCTGCCAAGATCCATTTATCTCTTAACTATATATCTCTACGTTAATTCAACCGATTAAACAAATTTTAATAAGCAAATGTGTTAGTGCACATACATACCTATGAAACTAGATAATCTCTTGTACATATCTCTATGCCAATTCAAACAATTAATTCAATCTCATAAGCACATAAAAGATTACGGGAGGTAACAATGTATTTCTACCTTAAACAGTTTAATCACACTAATCTTGCAAGTTATGCAAGGCTAATGTATCATTAGATACCGTTGCTAATTTAACCCTCAGCTACCTTAGATGATTAAACATGTATTGATTAAGTATCGTGTCAATTAATTACAATTTTAATCTGTTTAAATAATTAACTCATTAGTTACCTTACTATTGTAATGCAAGAATAACTTAGTCATGGTTTTACTTAATCAAACATCTTACGTTGCTAATTTAACCCTCAGCTACCTTAGATGATTAAACATGTACTGATTAAGTATCGTGTCAATTAATTACAATTTCAATCTGTTTAAATAATTAACTCATTAGTTACATTACAATTGTAATGCAAGAATAACTTAGTCATGGTTTTACTTAATCAAACATCTTATCGAGGCCTATAACAACACAAACATAATTTTAATAACTCAAGTAGCCAAAATGCAATCAATCTAACACGAATTAAATTTAAGCCATATTAATTAAATTAAACATATCAACATTACAAATATTCATAGACATGTTCATCATAACAACAAAAAATTAAAAGGGTAGGGAGCAAGAATCAAATCCGGTGTTTCTCCGAGGCTTGACTAGTTTGCTCCGCTCATCCTTTTACGCTTGTTCTTGTTGAACCGAGGCTTCCATGAACACTTGAATGCTGCTCCAAATGGTGGATAAATGACTCTTTTTCAAGAGGTGAAATTGGAAAAGGGATATGGGAAGAAAATGAAGAACAATGGAAGGGAATGAAGAGAGAAAAGTGAGAGAGAAGTGAAGAAATGAATGGGTTTTAAGATGTGTTTGAAGTGAGCAGCCAAGGGGGTATTTATAGGTTGAGAAGGCTGCTAAAAATAGCCAAAATCAGCAGCCAAAGACTCCCCCTTGGCCGGCCACACATGTGGCATGTTTGAAGATTTCAAACATGCAATTTTTAGGTAGGGGCAAATCTTGGAAAGCATGAATAGTGGAGGGGTTTGAATGCAAATTGAAGGAGTCTTCAAGGGAAATTTTGCATGCCAAATAATCATCCAAACAAGCTGATTGGGTCAGCATGTGGGACGGTTTTGGGCTGTCTAGTGCTCGGTTGGATTGGTTTTCTTGGTTCAGCTCAACTGGGCCCATTTTCATAATTAATTAATAATAATTTATTTAACCCATATTAAATTGGATTAAAAGTAAAATTAATTAAATTATGAATTAATACACATAATTTGGACCGTCTTAGGCTGAAAAATTAATTCGCCTTGATACTTCAAAATTGCTTCTCGGTTTTGTGCTTCTAGCAATGTCTTCCAATGTAACACCCCAAACCCATATCCATCGCCGGAATAGGGTTACGGAGCATTACCGAACTTATCACTTAAACATTCATACAATTCTAAAATATTTCTCATATAAAAACAAAATTTATTCAAATACATATAATTTAATGCTTATTAAACATACGAACTTACCTCGATCACAAAAACGACGAAATAGGATCGACTAGTCCAATACTTTATCTTTCCCTCGATTTAGATCCGTACGAGGCTTAAATTGATCTAAATAATCAAATTAAATCCATTTAGTATTCATTCTATTCAATTCAGCCCAGAATACCTATTTTGCAAGTTTACACTTTTACCCTTAATATTTTAACTTCTTTACAATTTAGTCCCTAACTCATAAAAATGAAAAATTCATGCAATTCCATTTCAACCCATAATAGTCGAATTCTATATAGACTCATAACAGCGCAAAATTTTCATTATTTCACACATTTATCATATAATTTTTACATTTTACAAATAAATCCCTATTTGTCTTTTTCAACAAAAATCACTTTACGAAACTTGTTTATCTAACAACAACCATTCATTTTCCACCATTAAACTTCAAAACACATATACATTCATCAATGGTAAAACCCTATGCTTTTACCAATTTTGCAAATTAGTCCCTGGGCTAGCTAGATTAAGCTACAACGACTCCAAAAATATAGAAATCATTAAAAATGGATGAAAAATGCACTTACATGCACAAGGAGAGAGATGGCCGAATGTTTAAGCTTAGTTATGGCTTCCTTATGCCCTAATTTCGGTGGTCATCTTCATTTAGGAAGATGATACTTCTTTTTTTTCTATATTTTAAAAGTTATTTTATTGATTTACATTTTTAACCTTATTAATTAACATCCAAATCACTTAATTTAATGCCCATATTTGTCCACTAATAATATCAATGGTATAATTACCATTTAAGGCCACTCATATTCAAAATTCATAACAATTTGACACCTTTTACTTATAGAACTCTAATTTTGCACCTTATGCAATTTAGTCATTTTTACCAAATTAAGCATGCAAACGATTAAACTTTCTTAGCGAACTTTCTATACGACACTACTAACTTGATGTAGACCTCAAAATAATAATAAAATAAATATTTTGACCTCAAATTTGTGGTCCCGAAACTACTGTTTCGATTTCACTGAAAACGGGCTGTTACAACTCTCCCCCCTTAGGGATTTTTGTCCCCAAAAATCTTACCAGAAAATAGGTTATGGTACTGTTTCCTCATAGCTTCCTCGGTTTCCCACGTAGCCTCTTCGAAACATGACATTGCCAAAGTACCTTCACTAAAGCTATGCTTTTGTTTCTTAATTCTTTAATCTCTTGGGCCAAAAATTATGACCGGTTCTTATTATACGACATGTCTGGATGAATTTCAACTTCTGCCGGAGAAATTATATGCGAAGGATCTGATCTATACTGTCGTAACATGGATACATGAAACATATTATGAATCTTTCCTAATTCTAACGGTAAAGCTAGCCGATATGCCACTTGCCTTATCCTTTCGATAATCTTGTACAGTCCAATAAATCGCGGACTCAATTTTCCTTTGCGACCAAATCGAAGAATCTTCTTCCACGACGATACTTTCAAAAACACTCTGTCGTTGATTTGAAATTCAATATCCTTAAGTTTAAAATCCATATACGATTTTTGTCGATCTAAAGCTGCTTTCAAACTATCACTAATTACTTTTACTTTCTCTTCAGCCTCTCTGATCAAATCAACCCCGTGAATCTTTTTCTCACTAAGCTTGGTCCAGTACAATAGAGTTTGGCATTTATAACCATATAAAGCTTCATACAGTGCCATCTTTATGCTCGACTGATAACTATTATTATATGCAAACTTAACCAATAGTAGATATTTTTCCCTATTGCCCTTAAACTCTAAAACACAGCAACGAAGCATATCTTCGAGAATCTGAATCGCTCTCTCTGATTGGCCATCTGTTTGAGGATGAAATGCAGTACTAAAATGCAACTGTGTACCCAACGCCTCTTGCAATTTCTTCTAAAATCGTGATGTAAACCTCGGATCTCTATCTAAAATAATAGAAACTAGCACTCCATGCAATCTGACAATTTTAGAGATGTACAATTCAGCTATCTATCGAGTGAAAAATCTAAATGTACCGGAATGAAATGTGCAGATTTCATTAAACGATCAACAACAACCTAGATAACATCTTTCTTTATCAGAGATAAGGGTAACCTCGATACGAAATCCATCGTAACTCTATCCTATTTCCACTCTGGTATCATCACTGGCTGTAACAGTCCAGAAGGCACTTGATGTTCGGCTTTGACTTGTTGACAAATCAGACATTTGGATACAAAGTTAGAAATATCTCATTTCATATTTGACCACCAATACAACTGTTTCAGATCATTATAAATCTTAGTACTCCCATGATGAACATATAAGTAACCACTATATGCTTCGTGTAAAATTTTTTGAATAAGCTCGGGATTCCTCGGCACACAAACTCTACCATAGAACAACAAACAATCATCGGATCCAATCTGATATTCTGAATTAATAGTCAACTCACACTGTACTCTTTTAACTTGCAATTCATTGTCACATTTTTTAGCTTCATATATTTGCTGGAGAAATACAGATTTAGCTTTTAACTCGGCTAAAATCGAACCATCATCAGACAATATCAATCGTGTATTCATCGCGCTCAAAGTAAACAAGGATATTCTACTCAGAGCATCTGCGACTACATTCGCTTTTCCTGGATGATAATCAATCACTAACTCATAATCTTTCAATAATTCGAGCCATCTTCGTTGTCGCAAATTCAAATATTTTTGAGACATTAGATACTTCAAACTCTTATGGTCAGTAAATATGCGGCACTTTTCACTGTACAAATAATGTTGCCAAATTTTCAATGCAAAAACAATAGCGGCCAACTCTAAGTTGTGTGTTAGATAATTCTTTTCATGTGATTTTAAATGTCTGGAAGCATAAGCTATCACTTTGCATTCTTGCATTAAAACACATCCCAAACTGTTTAATGACATATCACTAAAAATCACAAATTTTTTACATGAATCAGGCTGAACTAAAACTGGTGCTTCGGTTAACAGTGCTTTCAATTGATCAAAACTCTGTTGACAATTTTTAGACCACTCAAACTTCACATCTTTTTGTAACAATCGAGTCATCGGTGTAGCAATCATCGAGAATCCTTTTTCAAAACACTGATAATAACCAGCTAATCCCAAAAACCTTCTGACCTCGGATACGTTTCTTGGTGGTTTGCAGTCAACAACTACTAAAATCTTGCTCAGATCAATTCTGATGCCTTCCGCCGAAACAATGTGTCCCAAAAATCCAACTTCCTAGAGCTAAAACTCTCATTTACTGAATTTAGCAAACAATTGCTTATCTCTCAATTTTTGTAACACAATCCTCAAATGCTCAGTATGTTCAGACTCATATCGAGAATAGATCAGAATGTCATCAATGAATACAGTTACGAATCTGTCTAAATACGGTCTAAAAATTCTATTCATCAAATCCATAAAAACTGCAGGAGCGTTAGTTAATCCAAACGGCATAACAAGAAATTTATAATGCCCGTACCTGGTTCTGAATGCATTTTTTGGCACATCCGAATCTTTAACCCGCAACTGATAATAACCAGATCTCAGATCAATCTTTGAAAATACTGTTGCTCCTTTCAACTGATCAAACAAATCATCAATCCTCGGCAAATGATACTTATTCTTAATCGTAACCTTGTTTAGCTATCGATAATCGATAAATAATCTCATTGATCCATCTTTCTTCTTTACGAATAGAGCTGGTGCACCCCAGGGCAAAAAACTAGATCGTGCAAAACATCTATCTGTTAACTCTTGCAACTGAACTTTCAATTCTTTCAATTCTGTTGGAGCCATTCTATACAGAGCTATCGATATTAGTGATGTTCCCGGCATAAACTCAATAGCAAACTCGACTTCTCTGACTGGTGGCAACCCAGATAACTCTTTTGGAAACACATCTAGATATTCACAAACCACTGGCACTGATTCAATCTTCGACTCAGACACTTTTGTATCAAGTACATACGCTAGGTAAGCATCGCAACCTTTCCTCACATATTTCTGTGCTAGTATCGTCGATATCACAACATGCAACCCACTCGACTCATCGGCTTTAATACGAAGAATTTCACTATTCTGACATTTTAACTCAATATTCTGGTAACAACATATCCTCACGAGCGCAAATAGCGTAGGCTTTGGCTGGCGTTTGAGCCTTAGATCTCACAGTAGAATCCTTTGTCACACCTTTACTATTAGTCACATTTCCAGTATTTCGAGGTGGTCACCCTCTGACAGCTGTATTACTCAGCCTTGTATTCATAAATTTTTCTTTCTCAGGTAACTCAGGACAATCTCGAATAAAATGGTCTTGCGAGCCACATCTAAAACATGCTTTATTATTCATCCAACAGTCTCAAAAATGTCGTCTTCCACATTGTTGACACTCAGGTTTGTTGTTTTTAGCACTACCAACGCTCGATACTGAAGTGGCTTGAGCTTTTGGACTCATGTGTTGCTTCCCACTATCTCTGTTAGAATACCCCTATGATGTTGTCAAACGATTATAATAATCTCCTGATTTCTGTGAAGAGGAATGATAGGGTTTACTTATTGACCTCTTTCTCGAATCTCTAGCCTCAGAATAGGGTTTATTCATTGACCTCTTTCTCGAATCTCTACCTTTAGAATTGGCTTTTCTCTTTTCTTTGCTAAGCTCCTCGGCTTTGCAAGCTCTATCGACCAAAACAACAAATTCTTTCAGTTTAAGAATTCTGACTAGAAGCTTAATGTCTTCATTCAACCTATCTTCAAACTGTTTACACATGATTTCTTTAGTGGAGACACATTCTCGAGCATACTTACTCAGCCTCATAAATTCTCTTTTGTACTTGGTTACGGTCATATGACCCTATTTCAATTCTAGAAGTTCTTTGTGCTTTTGACCAAGAAACTGCTGACTTATATATTTCTTTTCGAACTTAGTCTGAAAGAATTCCCACATGACCCGTTCTCTTGGTACCACCGATATTAAAGTGTTCCACCACTGGTATGTAGTATCTCACAGAAGTGATACAACACATTTAACACATTTCGTTGGCGTACAAGACAGTTCATCAAAAACTCTAATTGTATTCTCAAGCCAAAACTCGGCTCTCTCAGGATCATCATCAACAGTAGCTCTAAACTCTTTAACCCGTACTTTTGAATTTTATCAATAGGCGGCTTACTCATACGTAAAGGTTCTAAACCTTAAGGAGCTACGGGAACTGGTTGGGGAATAGATGTGGGTGGAGGTTGTTGAGTAGCCGAATTCATTCAAAAAATTCAGAAAACCATTCATTCATCATTTGGAAGAAGGCTTCCTTGGCCTCTCCTTCAAGAATCTCAGATACAAGTCTCGATTCAGACGGCGCTACTACATGAACAGAAGCTGGCGCATTACTTTCTACATCATCAACAACTGCTCGATTGGGATCCATTACTATACGAAAACATAATTTAAAACTATCAGGAGATATCACACTATCACAGGTTAAATATGGCATGTATAGTAGACTCACACACGCTACATTAGTCTGAGAATCGACTAAACTGTAGCTTTGATACCAATAAATGTAACACCCCTAACTCGTATCCATCGCCGAATAGGGTTACGGAGCATTACTGGACTTATCACTTAAACATTCATACATTTCTCAAACATTTCTCATATCCAAACAAAAGTTATTCAAATACATATAATTTAATGCTTATTAAACATATGAACTTACCTTGATCACAAAAACGACGAAATTGGATCGACTAGTCCAATACTTTATCTTTCCCTCGATTTAGATCTGTACAAGGCTTAACTTGATCTAAATAATCAAATTCAATCCATTTAGTATTCATTCTATTCAATTCAACCCAAAATACATATTTTTGCAAATTTACACTTTTACTGCTAATATTTTAAATTCTTTACAATTTAGTCCCTAGCTCATAAAAATGAAAAATTCATGCAATTCCATTTCAACCCATAATATTCAAATTCTATATAGACTCATAACAGACTAAAATTTTCATTATTTCACACATTTACCACATAATTTTCACATTTTACAAATAAATCCCTATTTGTCATTTTCACCAAAAATCACTTTACGAAATTTGTTTATCTAACAACAACCATTCATTTCCACTATTAAACTTCAAAACACATACACATTCATCAATGGTAAAACCCTATACTTTTAACAATTTTGATAATTATTCTCCGGGCTAGCTAGATTAAGCTACAACAACTCCAAAAACATAGAAATCATTAAAAACATATAAGAAATGCACTTACATGCACAAGGAGAGAGATGGCCGGATTTTTAATATTGGTTATGGCTTCCTGATGTCCTAATTTTGATGGTCATCTTCATTTAGGAAGATGAAGATGATACTTCTTTTTTCTATCTTTTAATTAAGTTATTTTATTGATTTAGATTTTTGACCTTATTAATTAACATCCAAATCACTTAATTTAATGCTCATATTTGTCCACTAATTATATTAATGGTATAATTACCATTTAAGGCCACTCATATTCAAAATTCTTAGCAATTTGACACCTTTTACTTATAGAACTCTAATTTTGCACCTTATGCAATTTAGTCATTTTTACCAAATTAAACATGCAAACGATTAAATTTCTTAGCGAAATTTCTATACGACACTACTAACATGATTTAGACCTCAAAATAATAATAAAATAAATATTTGAACCTCGAATTTGTGGTCCCAAAACCACTGTTGCAATTTCACTGAAAACGGGTTGTTACAACTGAGCCGTTTTTCGTCCTTTGTGCAAGTCTATCAAAAATAATCAAATCTAATCAAAATTTGATATAAAATTAATTAAAATTTAATATGTTCATGATTTGAGTGCAATTTAATTATTTTATAATGATTATATATTTTTCAACAAGAATTTTACCGAAACTACATGAATTTGAGTTAAAAAAAGGCATGAAAAAGTGTGTATATTTTCATGCTTCCACACCCGAAAACTTAATTCATTGATCATCCTAAGTAATGCACAAATTTGAAAAGAATTTCTTGGAAACACCTTTGAAAAATTCCTTCAGAACAACATTCTTCCCAAAATTATGATTTTAGTATACTTATGCTCAAGAACAAGAATTTTGAGATTTATGCTACTTAAGTATGCATATAATTCAAATTAATCTCAATCATTCTTATGATAGAAAAAATAGACTAAATTATTCCAAATAAAGACATGTTATGTAACACCCCTTACCCGTATTCAACGCTGGAATAGGGTACGAGGCGTTACCGGAACACATACAGTTGTAAACGTATTAAACCGAGTCATAAAATTTCATCCAAATTGAAAATTTTCAAATTTTTATCTTTGAGTCCCTAAATAGGGCCTACAAGGCCCAATACATACTTTGGAAGTGGTCCGGGACTAAATCGAGAACTTTGGAAAACATTAGAAAATTTCTTGAAAAACAGGGGCACACGCCCGTGTCCAAGGCCATGTCCTTCACATAGCCAAGATACATGCCCGTGTGTTAGGCCATGCGTCATTTTGAATTTTCAAAAATCAAGTGCAGACGTCATACACCCTGGGCACATGGCCGTGTGGCCACAAGTAAGACTATTTACCAAGCCCTTTGCCACCCCAAAACACTTATACACTTATAAAAATTTATCATCACACAATAGGGTATTATTAAGCATTCAAACATCCACACTAAGGCATCCACATGCCATTTACAAACCACATTCATCATGCATAATCACACACACACACACACACACACACACACACACACACACACACTTAACCATTCACATCATGCAACTTACACAACCAATCACATTTACCACTCATAATTATCACACATTTACTCATCCAACACATGCAAGCATACACATCCTTGAAATGCATCATTATAGACTTATAACATAACAATTATTAGCCACCTTAAACGACCTTATACAACAATAACCATCAAATAGAATAGGCTAACTCATAATAAAATATACGCACATAATCAAGTCCCTATACATGCCATAGACTTAAAAATACTTGAAGATCGTTGATACAATACCAATCAATAACTTGTTAGTGTGATAGAATCTCTGACAACCTCCAACTCGAGCTAGCATCTGCGACACTATAAGAAAAAGGAAAGGAAGGGGGTAAGCATTATAGCTTAGTAAGTAGGTATGTAAATAATAAGTGATTTATTAACAGGCTTTTATAAATCTTCACAATATGTTCTGAAGATAATACAATCATAATTGTACATAGTTCCACTATTTAGTCATGTTCATCTGAAGCTGTCTATCGAGTCACAGTCACTAAATTATTTATATCTTGAGTTATGGAACTCCAAGTTAAGTTCAAAAAATTTTCCTTGAAACTAGACTCACATATCTTCTTACCATAAAATTTTTAGAATTTTTGGTTTAGCAAATAAGTACATTTTATTCTTTAAAGTCATCCATGTTCCGCTGTTTGATAGTTTCAACCCCTCTTCACTAAAAATTAAGTATATCATCGTAAAAAATTTGGATAATATTCCCATTTCTTTCTTTTGAAAGTATACTCATTAAGAAATTTAAGCATATAAATTATAAAACATAATCATTTTTGTACAATTTTTAATGATTTTCCTAAGTCAGAACAGGGGATTCCAAAATCATTCTGACTTTGTCTTACAAAAATTCAAATATCACAGAATATTCGTTTCTTTTATGTGAAACTAGACTCATTCAGCTTTAATTTCTTATCTTATTCAACCTCTAATTTGATTTCTACCATTTTTGGTGTTTTTTCAAAGTTACACAACTGTTGTTGTCCAAAACTATTTTGTTGCTAAATTTACTCTTTCATAATTTCACTTACTCCATTTCATCTTACCAAAGGTTCAATCAAATATCGAGCACATTGTTCATAATTTTTCACACTTATACCTGCACTTATTCATCACATAGTCATATTCAATTACACTTAGTCATTACATGATCGCATGTATTTTCACTTTGTCAATTTCCCGTTGAAGTCATCGGAATAATAACAGATACATGGTGGCCTGCACATTGTGCCACCCTTGTAGCCGAAGCTATCTGGTGCACATAGTAGCCTGAACTTAGTACTACACATGTGACCAAAACCATCACTTACATATCGTGGCCTGCACTTAGTACCACACATGTGATCAAAGCTATCGAGTACGTATAGTAGCCTACACTTAGTACTACACATGAGACCTATCCATTTGGTACACGTAGTAGCTTGCACTTAGTACTACACATGTGACTTAAAACTGTAATAGCCCGATTTTGGAGCTAGTCAGAATAGTGGTTTCAGAACCACTAATCTGAGGCTGAAGAAATTATTTTTAATATTATTTTATGTGTTATAGCATGATTATATGAGTGCATGAAGATTTTGGTCAATTAATTTTAGTGATTTCTTGCTTAATTTCGAAAAAGGACTAAACCGCATAAAGTGTGAAAGTTTTGTTCTACACGTTAAAGGTGTCAAGTAGATATAGAACCTTAAATTGGAGGTCTTTAATGTGCAAATAGACCCTTAAAAGAGCGATGGCCGGCCATAGGGGACAAAAAATGAAAAATGGTGAAAGTTGGAAGCATTAGGTGACTTAATTGATGAAATAAAATAAAATAAAGAGAAGAAAAGATATCACCTTTCATCTTTCTTTTCTCCACCGATTTTTTCCCCAAGAAAATATCCATGGAAGCTTGAAAATTTTCAACAACTCTTCACCCTTGCAAGTAAGTCATTTTGATGGTCATTTTTGTTGATTTTTGTGTTTTTGGAATCCTTGTAGCTTAATCTAGCTAATGAGGGGACTATTTTGCACTATGGTTGAAAGTCTAGGGTTTTTCCATGAGAACATTAGTGTTCTTTTCTGTATTTTTATGGAAGAAAATGAAACTTGGTTGTTAAATAAACAACTTTTCTGAAAGGGGTATTCATGAAAACACCTAAAATGGACCTTTTTGTAAAGGTTGTAAAATAGGTGGTAAATGTGTGAAATAATTGGATTTGTGAGTTGCCATAAGCTTAGAATAGATTCGGCTAGGTTTGGTTAATGAGGAAAGTTGATAAAAATCATTTTACGAGTCTAGGGGCAAAATTATAATTTTATGAAAGATTGGGGCAAACGATAATTTTGTCAAAGTAGGAATTTTGGAATATCTTGATTTATGTGGTGATTAAATGAGTGGATTTTATCATTATAGATCAAGAAAAATGGAGTCCGGACTTAGACCAGGGGAAAACCAAAATAGTGGACTAACTAGACGCCTATATTTTGTATATCGAGCTAAGTTTTACGTAAATAATACAACTTTATTGTTATTATTAATTAAACAATTGATATTGCATAAAATTTTTTATTATTGTTATAAATATGTATGACGAAACTTGATGTGATATACTCCCGGTTGAACCTTAGGAATAGATTGGATATCCAAGCTATGACATTGGGATGATATGTGTGCTAGTGTAAGACCGTGTCTGGGACATGGCGTTGGCCACAATATGAGAGCCAGTGTAAGACCATGTCTGGGACATGGCATCGGCCTCGATATGTGAGCCAGTGTAAGACCATGTCTGGGACATGGCATCAGCATTGTACTCCCTTGTGTGAGGCTTGTCGAGTATCCTTTGGTATTTCAGCTGGTTCAACGGGTAATTTGAAGCTTGTGTCAATAGTAAGAAAATTTACGACTATGTTGTAAGTGATACAGGTACCTACATGAAATTCATGAGAAATGAGCTCGATTTATGTTGTGTGTTTAGTAAGGATGAAAATTAGTAAGTTATGCCTTAAATAATTTGAGAATTATGTGCAAGTTTATACTATGTTATGAGTATAAAAATTTATGGTAATTGTTGTTAATTATTTACATGCGACTTACTAAGCTTTATGCTTACTCCCTTTCCTTTCCATTTTCTTATAGTATTGCCAAGCTAGCTCGGGGATCAAAGGACGTCGGAGGCTCGATCACACTATCAATCTGAACATTTGGTATAGTTAGATTTATCAATTTGAGTATGGCATGTATAGGGACTTGGTCTTTTTTAAGTGTCATATTGTTTTGGCCAAATGTGTTGGCTTGTCTTGAAGATTGATTCATTTTGTATAAGGCCATGGATGATGGCTATTACTCATTATTTATATATCAAAATGATGATGTTTTTCATGAATGTGCAAAATGCATGGTTGAGTGTTTGGTAGGTTAATGCATGAATGAGTAGGTTATTTGATGTGGCTTATGTTGGTGCAAGTAAGGGTGACAGAAAGGGCTTGGTAAATAGACTTGTTTTTGTCCACACGGGTAGACACACGGGCATGTGTTTAGGCCGTGTGTGACACACGGTCTACCCCATAGGCGTGTAGTCCGGCCATGTGTTCTCCTGCACCTTAATTTGATAAAACAGAATGCCCAGTAGTAACCACACGAGTTGAGGCACGACCGTGTGTCTCAACTGTGTAAAAGACACGGCCATATGACATGGGCATGTGCCCAGGCCGTGTGAAGTCTACACTTGAATGTGAAATTTAGAATTTTTACATGGCCTAGCACAAAGACATGTGCCTTGGCTATGTGACCCTAAATTGTTTCTAACGTCGAAAATAGAATGTCAAGGTTTTTACACACGGGCCGAGACACGGGCGTGTCATGGCCGTGTGAGGGACACGGGCCATGGACACGGGCGTGTGCCATGCCGTGTGAAAACCCTGTAGGTTTGAATTGAGAAATAAATCCACACAGGTACGGGACACAGGTGTGTCCCTATATGCTGAGGCCGTGTGAGTTACCCGGTCTTTCAACATGGCCATGTTATTAAGTCACACGAGCGTGTCGCCCAACCACATGGACGTGTGCCCCTGTTATTAGTGACACTTTCCACAGTTTTTCTAAAGAACTCGGTTTGGTCTTGAACCATTTCTAAAGTGTGTTTTGGGCATCGTAGGCTCATATTAGAGATTTTAAGACCAAGATTGAAATTTTTTAAATTTGAACGAACTTTTTTGGCCGGAAATGTATGTTAGTATGTGTTTGAGTTAGGTAACGCCTCGTACCCTGTTCCAGTGTTGAACACGGGTAAGGGGTGTTACAAAAACCATCTCGTAGCTCTCTTGTACACATAGTGGCCTACACTTAGTACCACACGTGAGACCTAGCTACCTTATTCGTATCTTTTCTATTCCGAAGGTTCAACCGGGAATTCTCACTTTTCAACATTTTACCAATTCATCCATAATCAATCACAATTCATAATTTCCATCAAATAATTACTCTATATTCAACCATATCGCATATAATATAACAAAATATTAAAACATAAATAAAAACGATGTATTAATACATACAAAGTTACCTCAGTAGCACAATCGGTGAAAAGGACTTATTCGTCATATTCTTTGTTTTCCTCCCGTTCTAAGTTCGAATCTCATTTTTCTTGATCTATAACAACACATTTCACTTATTTATTCAACATGCTACTCAAATTAACCCAAAATTCACATTTTGGAAAATTACATTTTTGCCCCTAAACTTTGTCATATTTACAATTTTACCCCTAGGCTCGTAAAATGATTTTCATTCAACTTATTTATATTTTAAGCCTATCTAAACCATTTTCATAACTAAAACAGCCCACAATCTCCACTAATTCACACTTTTATGACAAAGGTTATAACTTTTTCAAATTAGTCCTTTTTAGCATTTTCACCGAAAATCACTTAGTAAAAGTCATTTCTATAACCATAAGCATGCATTTTCTACCATTAAACACAAAAATACACAAATATTCATCAAGGGTCAAAACCCTAGACTTTAACCATATCTCAAATTAGTGGTAGAAATAGATAGATCTTGTTACGGGGCTAGAACGGACTTACAATCAAGCTTGGAAGCTTGAAAAACCCTAGACATGGTTTCTCCATGCAAGTTTCGGCCAAGAGGTTGAAGATGGACAAAAATTGGCTTTTGATTTTGTTTTTAATTCATTTTAATTACTAAATAACCAAAATGCCCCTAACTTAAAAATATTCTATTTCACCAATTTTATATCCATTTTTGTCCAACAAATTAACCAATGGTATAATTATCATTTAAGGACCTCAAATTTAAAATTTCATAACAATTGGACACCTTTAACATGTAGAACTCAACTTTTGCACTTTTTACAATTTAGTCCTTTTGACTAAATTGAGTGCCCAGACGTCGAAATTTTCGAACAAAATTTCCACGAATTAATTTCGTGAAATTTTAGACCATAAAAATATAATAAAAATAAATTTTTCCTCGTCGGATTTGTGGTCCGAAAACCACTGTTCTGACTAGGCCCAAAATCGGGCTATTACATGTTAAATCCCTACCAATTTGATTTTATTCCCTTATTCAAGATTAAGCTGCAATCATTAAGTTTAACTTATGCCTTCATATGTTGAACATAGCAATTTCTCTCCACGTAGGTAGCATAGAAACATGAATCAATAGGTCTTAAAAAATGTTGTAACTTGGCTAGTCTAGGGGTAGGTAAAAGATAGATAAATTTAGGCTAAAAACCCTAGACCCAGCTTCAATCGGGCCTTCTGATTAATTACCTTCAATACACCAACTTACTTTGCTTTCACATGCTTTTTTGTACATCTATTTTCTTTCAAGTACATATGCTCTCTTTTTTTTGTTCTTTTTCTTTTCTTTTCTTTTTCTCTTTTTTTTTTCACAAGCGTTTTATTGTATGTACTACAATTTTTTTGAGCATTTGATACTTCTTTTCAACTCCCCCAAACTTATTTTCAAATAATATTCTGAATAGTACTGAGTCTAGTGTTTGGGACAATTTAAAGATAATTAAGAGAGAAGTTATGGCTAAATATTGCAAGGGTTCAAATAAAATTAGGCCTTATAGTCTCAAAGTTGGGTTTCAAGGGATAAAATGTCATCAAGGTTGGCTTGAAAGGCTCAAACAGTCCAAACAAAGGTTGCCTAAATCATTTTCAACATTCCATGCTTCTTAGGATTTCGCCTCAAGAAACTACTAAGTCAATTCTAGAGACTTAAACTTTCATGCATGCCTAACTTTCCTAAGGAATTAAAAAATTTTATGGTATGATTTGCATGCTTTATTAAGAGTACATTTATGTCATAATTCAGCCAACATAGCAATTATTGAAATAATAGAATTTTATTCATACTGAAGTTTAGCATACTTAATAAAATTTCAAATTTTAAAACAAAATATATCATAATCATAATTAAAATAAAAATTTATTCTGAGAGGAAATAATTTCAATTTTTCGCTCCCCTACTTAAGATGAACAATGTCCTCATTGTTAGAAGTGAATAGATAATATACACTAGGTAGGACTCTAGAAAAGATGAAGTGAGTCAATTTGACTGCTTAAGTACCAAGCTCTCTCTAGATCCAATCCTAGACATGTATATATCTATTACCACACTTTGTACTTTGCAACTTGTTCATTTTTATTATTTATTTCCACCTATTTTTTTATTATGCAAAAAATAAAAATCCTAATAGAACATAATCCTAAAACATTAAATAACCTAGAAAAGAAAATGAAATAAAGTAAAGATTCCCCCTTTTTATTTATTTGCATATCCCTCAGAATCTGACTCATCTTTTTCCTTCCTCGACATTGGAGTCCATGGTTTGAGTATAAAGTCTGTAAATTCAGGCACAAAAACAAACGGGTTATGAAATATATATTTAAATGCATTTCTGATAGAGTCATCCTGTATTCTTTAGTATCTCCAGTAATCTTGTTGCTGCAAGTACATGTATTACAGCATATCCATTATACCAAATTGTTCACTTTGTGGAATGGTGCTAGATAAAGGGACTCTCAGTGTCGAACTTAGGAAATCTGTTAAGGGTAGTTTCAGTTTTGGGCAGATGGGTAAGTAGCTGAGGGTAAGGTTTAGAGTTGAAGAGGGTGGCAGTTTTAAGGATAGTTTAGGTGCGGTAGTTGGTAACTTCGAATGAAGGTGTTTGGGGTGGTGATTCAGAGAGTTAAGGGCTGCAACATTAAAGGGTTAAGTGAGATGCACTATTGGGATACTTGGGAGTGGCGGTGGAGCAAGGCAGCTCATTTTCAGTAGAATTGAGTGCAGAAATGGGTTGAATATTTCCCTTTTTAGTAGTGTCTTAAGCCTAATGGCAGCTCCTTTTTGGATCCTAAGCTCCTGTACTGAAAATAAACCAAAAAAAAAAAAAACTCAAAGAAATTAGTGCTTGGGTTAAAAGTTGACCCTTTATTTAACAAAACAAATACTTAAATTTATTGGGATACTTAGAAAAATATTTTTTTGAAAAATTACATTAAATTAAACTCTTAGGAAAGACTGAAAGGGTTATGGTTGGTCCCGCTTAAGTCCCAATCTCCTAGACAAAGTTTTAATTAATGTAATGAACCAAAGAAAATTTTATCTAAGTCTATCATTTTATTCAAATGAGAAAAAAACTTAAAATATAAAATAACGATAGAGAAAGTGAATAGAACTCCCTTCATTTTATTCAGGATCGTTAATGACCATGGTGGTGTCAAATGGCCATTTGTCATACCAACCATAACCATCTAGGAAGAAATCATATTCTTTTTCATCAAATCTGTCCAACATCTTATTAGGGAAAGAAAACTTGGAATGATCTTTTTTGGTGGCCTTGTTTAACTTCCTGTAATTACTACAACTCCTCCAACCCATGACTCGAATATCTGCAATAATCCATCCGACACCCTTCTTGTGCTTTTCCAAAACAACAAATGACTCTTCTTTTTTATTCTTGGTGAACTCAACTAAAATCATGATAGGTAAAAATGGAGATAAACCCAAATAATCATATTTCAAATGAAGAGGCAAAGTCTTCAGTTCCAATTCGACTGGCTCTTCAATCAACACTTCTGGTTGTACGTACTCCCGAGATAATAACTCTAATGATTCCAATGGAACTTCATGTGTGAATCCCTTCGTTGTAGTTTCTAACAAAGCCAAACATTCCTCATCTTCATCATCAAAACTTGGCGAATCCACTAGCAGAATACATTTTAATGGATCATGTAACAGCCCGATGTGATTGAACATGTGTGAAAGTTCTGCGTGAAAATTTTGTCGATTGTGTGCTTAATTAGAAAAGGACTTAATCGCATAAAATGAAAAAGCTGTGTGCTGATTGTTAAAGTACTAATTTTTCATGACTTCTTAAACGAAAGGTCCTTATGTTGTTAATAAACCATTTGATAGTAAATGGATGATAATGGCATGGCATTGATTGTTATTATTAATATTCATTAAGGGCAAAATGGTAAACGGTGCATTAATGTTAATATAATTAAAATAAAACAAAAAGATGGCCATTTATCATCTTTTTTGGCCAAACGTCACAAGAAAAGAAAAGAAAATAAGCTTGTTAGGGTTCGGCACACATCTTGGGTAATTAAGGTATGTTTTAAGCTCAGTTTTTAGCAATTTTTACGTTTTTGTGATCGTTGCTTCGTGTTCTTTCAAACCCATGTTTTAATTTTAGAATTTGATGAAGATTTTGAGATGTGCCATTGATGAATATGTGATCTTTGTGTTGTTAGTTGGTGGAATATGAAAGCTTAGTGTTGGGTATAGTTTGTATTCGAATTTTTGATGAAATTGAGTAATTTGGACTAAATTGTGAAAATAATATTTTGAGGGAATAAAATATGAAATAAATGAAGTATACATGGGAAAAATTCGGGTAGGCTTAAATTAAGAGAAATTATGTGTATTTTATGATTTTGTGAAATACGGACTAAAGTGTCGAAATGTGAAAAAGTGGGGGCTATTTTATAAAATGCCCTAAATATGTGTGTTTGGATTAAATTGAATGAGTTAGTGATTGGATGAGCTAAATATGGATATGTATAGAACAAGAAAGGAGAGATTCGGATCAAGATCAAGGCAAAGATAAAGTACTCGATTAATCAGCTAGTTTTGATATTTCGACGTTCGAGGTAAGTTCGAATATAATAAATGTTCTTAACTATGTTTGAATATTATGAAATGAATAGTTATGTGTGTAGAAGGCCCAAATATCCCGGAGCCCATTTTTACAACCTAATAAACCCAATACAAACAAACATCAAGACCCAAATTGAAACCAATACCGAAGCCCAATTCGGAAATAAAACCAAACCCAACAATCCATAAAAGTTAACCCACTAAACTTAACCAATCTTACAACCCAAAAAAAAAAACCAACAAAACTGAAATCACCCCTATCCCATACAAATCAAACCCGAATGGCCCACCTAAAACCTAACCCAAAATCCCAAACAGCAAACCCACTAAAAACCATTTAACCTACCAACTTAACCAACTAAAACCCACTATAACCCAATACCCAAATAACCCATCACTAAAACCCAAACCAAATAAACCTACCAGACCCAACCAATCACCCCTAAGCCCGTTACAAACCCAAAAACAGAAAAAACAAAGAAAGTAACCCTCAAACCCTAGGTGCAACAGGGTCTTCTGACCCACCGCCTCTGAGGCCGCCAGTTTGACGCCACCGCCCACGTCCCATCTCCACCGCCAGCCACTTGCGATGTCACCTGCGAGGCATTAAAAGAGAAAGGACAGAAAGCAAAGAAAGTTGTTGTTATTATTATTATCACCAGTGTTTGATATTATTATTATTATTATTACTATTGTTGTTATTATTATTATTATTATTATTATTATTATTATTATTATTATTATTATTATTATTATTATTATTATTATATTTTACATCTATATTTATTTTCTTAGTTTAATACTATTATTTGTTATTTTCATCTATCTAATTATACTTACATTATTTCACATATAATCCTATTTTCACTCATTTATGGAAATTAATTATTTTTATATTACATTTAGCGTTATATTTAATACTATATTATTAAATAAAAATATCTCTTGTAAAATTACTATATTTCATCCAAAGGTTTTTAAAATAAGGCAATGTTTTGTATTTAAAAATTCGGGGAATAGTGCCCAACCGTGCTGGGTTTCGATTTCCCGTTCGTCTAAATGACTAAATATCCTTCTAAGATTTTGACCGTGTTTTCTTAAATAAGGCAATATTTCTTGTTTGGACATTCGAGGAATCGTGCCCAATCATGCTGGGTTTCGATTTTTTTTTTGGTTTGGCCAAATAGTGAAATACCCTTTTTAAAATCCCAATGAACGAATTTTGAAAATCATGAAATGATCTTGGTATCGAGGGTTGAAACATCGTGTCTTATCGTGCAGGATGTGATATTTCATCTTTTCGGAACAACAGAATTTCGATATCCAATTCAAATTATCGAAACATTTTCTAAAAAGGTTTGTATTTTAAAATCTTTTTAAAATTTTTAACTTTTGACATTAGGACATTAATTAATCAATTAGGTACCAATTTTGGGCGTATCGAGGGTGCTAATCCTTCCTCGTACGTAATCGACTCCCAAACCCGTTTTCTGTATTTCGTAAACCAAAATCATTGTTTTGATAAATCAAACTGTTTATTAAAAACAACCGTTTTACGAGGTGACCCGATCACACCTCATCAAAAAGGATTGGTGGCGACTCCCGTTTTATTTTCGTTTTCAAAACCCAAGTTGTCCTCCGTTTTTCCAAAAAAATGGTTACGACAGCTTGGCGACTCCGCTGGGGACATCAACTTGAGAGTCAAGCTATAAAATTGATTTCTCCATGTCCTTTTGTTCAAATTTTAAAATATGATTTGAAAAACTATGATCCTTTTATTGTATGTGGTTCTAATTTATAAAATGTCTCTGCATAGCACTACATGACCGTTGTGGTCGCACCCTTAAGTGGGAGCGAGAAGCTATGCCTTCCTGAGGTTTTCACCTCCGCATGGGCTAGTGGATTGCTTCCGGGATACATCTGTACCTATGTCTTCGTGAAGTTTTCACTTTCGCATGGCCATAAGGAAATGTATTCCCCTGAACCGAACTCGATCCGTATGAGCCTATAATGGGTGAAGATCGAGGAATCTGCTAGTTCAGGTACCTCAACTTTAGAGCTGAACCACATATAGAAAACCTAAGGGCTCACCTTGAGTAGAACTATGTCAAACCTTAGTAGTTACCCAAATAGGTGTTTGTTTATTTTACTTGCTTTATATTTCATTCTGTGGTACTAACTTGTTATGTTTTATTTTTATGCATATCATTTCATGTTTTAAGAGGTATCGATTCACGGTCAGTTTCTAAGTTAGAAAGCTGGTTATGGAGAACGAATTCCTTGATAAAGTGGAAGACATTACAGCCGTCTGCATATGGTCAAAGCAAAGCTAATTAGAGAAAGGGGACAGCTTAGCCGACGGGTATGTATCAGAACTGTGGGATTTTACTCGTATTAACATCACGCAAAATGAGTTCTACGGGTTGAAAAAAATATGGAACCAGTGGGACGTTGATGCAAAGCAGCTATTCTATCGTAGTTATGGCGATCTACCCTACTTGCTCGACATCAAGGTAGATAAACATCTATTCCGGGCTATGACTCAGTTTTGGAACGCTGCTTATAGTTGTTTCACTTTCTAGAAAGTAGATTTAGTGCCACAGTGGAGGAATATACAACCTTGCTTCACTGTTCAAGGGTCCAAGTCGAAAAAGCTTATTTTAGGGCTGTCAATGCCCCTACTTTTGTGAGGAAGTTAATGAATATCATAGGGATGAGGGAACAAGGGTCTCAGCCAGAATTCAGAAAAAAGGCGAGGGTAAATGCATACCTTGGGTGAGCTTGAGGGACTTGATCTTAACACATCCCAATGTAAAGAAGAAGATTGACGTCTTTGGCTTGTGTATTTACGGTTTGGTAATCTTCCCTAAAGCTCTAAGACATGTAGATGAAGCAGTTACTGATCTATTCGACCAACTAGACAAAGGGGTCACGCCTGTGCCTGCGATTTTTGTCGAGACGTTTAGATCTTTGAATGCATGTCGGAGAACAGGTGAAGGCAGGTTCATTGGATGTGCGTAGTTATTGATGGCTTGGTTCCATAGTCATTTCTGGAAAGTGGAGAAAGTATCTTATCAGGTTTTCTCTGAGAATTACTCTCCGTTGAAAGAGATAGTAACTACACCAAGGAGAGAAGACGTGTCTGAGGAAAGCTGGATGTCGCTCCTTCAAAATCTCCAAGAAGAAGACATCGAGTGGAGGGCTCCTTAGATGGTTCCCAGCGAAATCCTTTATCGATGTGGGAATTTTGACTGGGTTCCTTTACTCAGAATTTTGGGAGCCATGGGGTATGCCCCTTCCTTGTACTGAAGCAGTATGGTTCAAGACAGTTTGTACCAACGACATGTGGGCTGGTTCAATGTGAATTCTCATACAGAGGGGAAAGATATAAGAAAAGGGTTAAAGAGATTTCCGGTGCCTAGAACCAGATTCGTAGAATGAAGAGATTATCTGCAGGCCCAATGATGACCTTGGAGTACAGTGGATGGAGGATTAGAAGGATTAATGATAACATCCCCGAGCCGAATCCAGAAGGTGCCCGATCAAGAGAAGAATGCTTGCAAGTGATTCCATCGGAGTTAGAGATCATAAAGCAAGACTTCGAGAGGCAAAGTTTAGAGTTCGGAAAAAGGATAGAAAAGTTAGAAGAAGAAAAAATGCACCTAAGATTAGATGCAGATGTTCAGAAACTTGAAGCCGAGAAACTAAGAAAAGAAAAGTGGAAGATAGAAGAAGATCGAGATAGTTTGAAGATAGAATATAAAAAGATACGTTTGACAATGAAGAACACGGGATTGGGAAAGACTTTGGAACAGTGGCAACGGGAGATTCGAGAGGAAAAGGCCAAAGCTAACTGTTGGGAGAGGAAGTTTCAAGAGATGCAGGCACGAAACGAGGCCCTAGAGAAGAATTTGGCAGAAAGATGAAATGAAAAAAGCGGTTTAAAAGCTAGAGTGGCTGAACTTGGACGGTTTCTTCATCACTATCGAAGTCGTAATGCTGAAGTCGAGCTAAAATCAAGTCTGAACAAAATTGAGGAAATGAAGGGTAGGATTGAAGAATTAGAATCAGTATTGCATAGTTGTGAACTTTGAATTGAACTTCTTGAAACAAGAGAAGGACATTGGGAGGAAGAGCTTCACCATTCTCATGATCAAATGAGAAATCAGGATTACCTCATGGGTGAAGCAATAGTTCAGATTCGAGAGGTAGTTGATCACCTACAGACTTTGGCAGCAGAGGCTGATATATTGAGCATGAAATATGAGCTACAGTCAGGTCGTAGTCAAGAGCTAATCTCTTTGCTTGGGAAAATCAAAACCTTAGGCCTTAGGGTGAAAGCATATTTGTAGTCCATTTTCTAAAATAAAGTTGAATCTAAATCGATGCCTTCTTTTTGCATTCATGCATTTGCATTACATTATATCATATGCATTTAAGTCCATAAAGAGAGCTTAATTAGTTGAAATTATCAAAAAGAGAGAGAAAGAAAAGAAAAGGAAAATCTAGAAACTGAGCATCGTTACGGTACGCGATGCAAAACAAAAATAATGGATCAAAGACTAGAGAGATTAGAGCAGATGCAAAAAGACATGCAGGATCAAATATAAGAGCGATTAGCCAAAATACAACAAGACATGATGGAGCGTATGCAAGAATCCCAAAATAATATGATAAGCCAGCTAGCGCAATTGATGGCTAAAGAATGTGAAAAAGGAAAGGGCCCCGCTGTTAGTGAAGAACTTCCCCATCCTCCGGGTTTTGCCCCAACAAACATACAAGCACAACCAGATATGCACCCCAAAGGACGCCTGTCACCATCAGGCCTCAGTATCAGACTGATACCGCAATACTAGCATACTTTTCGATAGGCTCGGGTTCTAACCCAGGAGATGGTCCAGCTAACCCTATGGTCCCTGATCTCGACGAAATGGCAGAGACAAACAAGGCAAGAGTGGACCTACCAAAGCAACTTGAGGACCATTGCAAGTGGTTAAAAGAGAAGTTCAAAGAAATGGAGACGGCTGACCACCGTTACGGAGTAGACGCTAAGGACTTAAGTTTGGTCTCGGACTTAGTACTTCAGCCAAAGTTTAAAATTCTAGATTTTGAGAAGTACAATCGGACCAGTTGTCCCGAAGCACACATCACGATGTTCTATCGATAGATGGTAGGACATGTTAATAATGACCAATTACTGATTCACCACTTTCAGGATAGTCTGGTTGGGTCTGCGGCCAGGTGGTACAATCAGCTCAGTCGTGCCCAGATTAAGACATGAAAGGACCTGGCACAAGCCTTCATGAAACAATACGGTCACGTGGAAGACATAGCGCCTGATAGGATCACCTTGCAAAATATGGAGAAAAAGCCGAGCGAGAGCTTCAGACAATACGCGCAAAGATGGAGGGAAGTTGCCATGCAAGTTCAACCACCTCTCCTAGAGAAGGAAACTACCATGCTTTTCATCAACGCCCTGAAAGGTCCATTCATCACCCATATGATAGGGAGTACCACCAAGAGCTTTGCTGATATAGTAATGGCAGGAGAAATGATTGAAAATGGCATAAGGGGTGGCAAGATTGAAGCAGGGGGAAACGCTAGAAGGGCTGCTCCTAGGAAAAAGGACAATGATCCTAGGAAAAAGGAAAATGAGGTGAATAATATGAGTACATACAATAAAGGGTACTCGAAGGAAATCACTGTTAGCCAGCCAAAGGTGGTTACAGTCGAGCAGCAAGGGCCAGTGAGACAAGAATTAGGCACCAGACAAAATTCTGAAAAGCTCTAATTTACGTGAATCCCCGTAACGTATAAAGATCTATACCAAACTTTATTTAACGAGCACATCGTGTCCCCATTTTATCTACAGCCTTTGCAGCCCCCATACCCTAAATGGTATGACTCAAACGCTCATTGTGATTACAATACGGGAATAGTGGGGCATTCAATAGAAAACTGCACTGTCTTCAAAAAGGTACTCGAGAGGCTAATCAAGATGGGGTTGTAAAACTTGATGATACACCCAGTGCGGAGAACCCATTACCCAATCATGGGGATAAGGGGATAAATGTGATCGGTGAAAAGGTCATGACAAATATCAAGGGAGATATCTCAGAGGTGAAAACCTCGTTGAGAATAGTTTGGAGCGAAATGGTGAGAAGAGGATTGATAGAATCAGATTCTGTGAAAGGTTGTGGAAGAACAATGGACTACTGCGAATTCCACAAAGCAAAGGGGCATAAAATCCAGGAATGTGTTGAGTTCAGGATCTTGGTACAAAGCCTTATGGACAACAAGGAATTGGAATTTTACGAAGAAGGCTTAGAGAGAAGAAATATACATGTAATTGAAGGAGAATTGACGAAACAAGAAGTCAATTATCCAAGGATCATTATCTCCTGACCAAGAAACACGGAAGGCGGAGCACAAGTGGTGCCAAAAGTTGTAATCTAGAAACCTATTTCCTTTCCTTACAAGGATAACAAAAGGGTAACTTGGAATTACAACTGTAATGTGACAATACCAGGAGTGGAAAGCTTAGTTAGTACTTCCGAGGAGGTCCAAAATGAAGGGTTTTATACACGTAGTGAGAAGCGTTACGATTTGGGAAACGTTAGAGCAGAACCAGTGAAATCCAAGACTGTGACAGTTAAGTGAGAGAAAGGATCTGGGGCTCTTATCAATGAACCTGTGAAGGAGGAAGAGGCTAAAGAATTTTTGAAATTCTTAAAGCATAGTGAGTACAGCGTGGTGGAACAACTACGCAAACAATCAGCTCGCATATCTGTGCTAGCCTTGCTTTTAAGTTCAGAAGTGCATCGTGAAGCACTAATGAAAGTAATGAATAAAACTTATGTTACTAAGGATATATTTGTCAATAAACTAGATCATTTGGTTAGTAACATAAGTGCTGACAATTTCATTTACTTCAGTGATGATGAAATCCCACCGGGGGGGCACGAGATCAACAAAGGCTTTACACATTACTACTCGTTGTAAGGGATACACTCTGCCAAGTGTGTTAATTGATAATGGATCGGTCTTAAATGTCTTACTGTTGTCTACATTGAAGAGGTTGCCTATAGACAGTTCTCACATGAAAGCATGCCAGAACATAGTGAGAGCATTTGATGACACTGAAAGAAGAGTGATGGGAAGAATTGATGTACCATTATTGATCAGGCCTAACACATATGAAGTGGATTTTCTGGTGATGCATATCAAGGCCTCCTACAACTGCTTATTGGGAAGACCCTGGATTCATTCGGCAGGGGCAGTGCCCTCATCTCTGCACTAAAAACTAAAATTGGTAACAGAGAATCGGCTGGTAACTATAAAAGCAGAAGAAGACATCATAGCGATTGTTACCAATGAGGCATCTGATCTTTAGAGTTCGTAAATGCAACGTTCATCTTAGAAGGAAATGAAGTTCCAGTGCCTAAGATGTCCAGAACCATGAGGATGGGCTTACAAATGATGGTAGGGAAAGGAACCCTACCAGGAAAAGGATTGGGCAGACATCTCCAAGGGGAAGTTCAAGTTCTGATACTGAAAGAGAAGAGAGACCGTTTTGGCTTGGGTTTTGATAAACCATAATTATAACATATTTTAATCCGACATTTAGCTTACTTTTGGATGATTTATCCCTTGGTTTATGTAAAAAGGTGCTCTTAATTCTTTCTTTTCATGTCTTATACCCAGGAAAGCACCCAAGGATGAAAAGAACATAAAACGGGCCCAAAACGGAGTAAATGAGCTATAACAGGAAATCGACACAGCCTGGCCTAAAGATCACACTGCCGTGCCTCATCAAGTATCTCGAACATGGCCTCTCACCTGATTTACACGGTCATGCCTCATTAAGAAATCCAAACACGGCTTGAAGATGATTCACACGGACGTGTGACGTGGCCATGTCCCTGTCGTGGCAAAGAGTAATTTCATTCAGATTTGGAAACTTCGGGGCAAAGAAACCTTTTTTGAAAACCTATATAAACCCCCTAAGTCCCACCTTTGAGGGGGCGTTCAGCTAGGTCTAGGAGCCAAGCCGAAAAGGGCTGATTTGTGGGAGATCACTCAAGGATAGCTAGTTGATCCATCTCAAGAAGCTGGAATCCTACTCAAGACGGTGGATTTCTCCTTCAATTCCTACAGGGAGTTTTAGGGATTTCTTATGTTTTGTTTTGTCTTTTCTCTTGAGATGTTTTCTTACTTTCTTATGAACTAAACCCTTCAGATACCCGAAGGAGATGAAACCTATAATGGATATTGTTATTATTCTCTGAATTATATGATAAATACTTAGTTTGTTCTTAATTATGCATATTTAATCCAAACCTAATGTGCTTAGGTAGAGGAGGAATAGACCCTGCTTAAGAGTAGATCTAGCATAATTAAGCGGAGTTGATCGCACGCCTAGAGATAGGGTGAGGAGATTTTGCCGGATTAGGGTGAAACCTAATATAGGAGTCCACAGATCGATTTACTGCTATTCTAGGGGGTTATTATAAGAGAATGAGAGTTTCACTAATTAACCTACGATTAGACGTTATTCGACTCGAGAGAGGGTTTAATATAGGTTAAGGAGTCTTACGGATCAAACTAAGTAAATAAATCGTACGATTCAGTGATAGATAACAAGTAAAGTCTAGGTGGATTCTTCCTGAGGGTATTGTCTTAATCAGTTGAGTTTTTCCTAAAGTTATTTTCCCAATTCGTTCTTTTTGTCTTGTGTGTTTACCTTAGTTGTTCGTTAGTTTTAGATTAAATGACTTCACTTATTTTAGGCTAAATAATAAAAAGAAAGTTAGTATTAGTACTTTTAGTTCCTGTGGGTTCGACAATCCGATCTTGCCTAAACTATACTACTGTTCGATAGGTACACTTGCCTTTAATCGTTGTCAGAGTTAGTTTCTAAGTTCGATCATTCTTTTATAAATTTTAAAGCTCTGATTTCAGCGATCAAGTTTTTGGCGCCGTTGCCGGGGAACTAAAATATTAAGAAAACTCTATTTTTATTACTTTAGCCATTATTTTATTTTATTTTCTACAATTTAATTTAGTTTTATTTTTAATTTTTGCTAAATTTTTCTTTTCTTCTTTCTTTTCTTTTCAGGTACCTCTAGTTTATGACTAGAAGGAACCCGAGAGGACCTTTAGTATACGACAATGATATTGAAGCGACCGCTTGCAGGAATCACCGAGAAACTAGGCGAGCCCTAAACTATACAGAAAGAGAAGAAGAAGAGTGAGAATCCAATCCTACTGAAGGGATGGACTAGATTAATCCACCACCACATGATGTGGCAGAAAACAATGCTCCACACACTATGTCTGATTATGCTAAACCACATTTAACAAGAGCAGAATTAAGTATTGTTAGGTCCACTATAGCTGCTAAAAATTTTGAATTAAAGCCTAACACAGTACAAATGGTTCAATAGTTTGTTCAATTTGATGGTTTGCAGGACGAAGACCCAAATAATCATATAACTAACTTTTTAGAGTTCTGTGATACCTTCAAAATAAATGGCATTTTTTGATGATGCCATACGTCTTCGGTTATTTCCCTTTTCATTAAGGAATAAAGCCAAACAGTGGTGAAACCCGTTACCACGAGGGTCAATCACTACATGGGAATAAACGATCGAAAAGTTTTTATTGAAATATTTCCCACCGGCCAAAATGGCCAAATTACGGAATAATATCTCTTCTTTTGTGTAGATGGATTTAGAGACGTTATATGATGCATGGGAGAGATACAAGGATCTCTTGAGGAGATGTCCACACCATGGCTTACCCTTGTGGTTACAAGTCCAAACTTTTTACAACGGTGTGAACCCTTCAATGACACAACTAATCGACTCAGCCACTGGTGGAACATTGAATAATAAAACTCCTGAAGCAGCCTACGAGTTCATTGAAGAGATGTCGCTGAATAATTATCAATAGCAGGTTTCAAAGACGAAACTGACAAAATCAGCCAGAGTTTACAACCTCGATGCAGCAGCAATGCTATCAAATCATGTAGAATTGATGAATAAAAAGCTTGATAGTTTGTGTTCTTCGTAGGTTCATTCAGTAATGCAGTGTGAAGCAAGCGGAACTGTGGCGAATCCTGAGTACCCACCCTACCAACTAGGAGCAGAGAACGAACAGATGAACTATATAGGAAATAATTTCAGAACCAATAATAATCCTTATAGTAATACTTACAATCGAGGTTGGAGGAACCACCCAAATTTTTCATGGGGAGGTCAAGGAAATCAAGGAAATCAAAGACAACAACCTCCTCCAAACTTCCAAAATCAGCCCTTCCGCAAGAGAAGAAGCCAAGCCTTGAAGAGATGCTGACAAAATTTATCACAAACACGGAAAATCGTTTCAAAGAAAATGAGAAAATACTTAAAGATCAACAAGCGATGGTTGAAAAAGTTACTAAGTCAGCCAGGGAAGTCACTAATGCAGTCGAGCAACTTGCAAAGTTAATGTTCGAACGACCGCAAAGACGTCTACCAAGTAACACCGAGATTAACCCAAAGGAGCAAATTCAAGCCATCACAGCTCATGACAGCAAAAAGGCAGATGAACCCGATCCAATACAAGAAAACAAGGTAGACGAAGGTAAAATAGAGGAAACACAAGAAAAGCTAAAATCGGTAATCAAGGAGTACCAACCTCGCATACCTTATCCCGAAGTATTAAAAAGAGACGATTCAGAGGAGCAATTCGATAAGTTTCTTAAACTTTTAAAGAAATTACATATTAACTTACCTCTTCTTGAAGCTCTTTTCCAGATGCCAGATTCGAGGAAATTTTTAAGGTAGCTATTGACAAACAAACGCAAATTAGATGAAGAGCCACATGTGGAATTAAACGCAACATGTTCAGCAATGTTACAAAATAGACTACCGCAGAAGCAAAAAGATCCAGGGAGTTTTACAATTCCATGTTTAATTGGTAGTTTAACTATTAATAATGCATTAGCTGATTTAGGGGCAAGCATAAATGTCATGCCTTATACATTGTTTAAACAACTAGGTCTAGGGAAGCCTAAACAAACTAGGATGAGTATTCAATTAGCTGATAAAACTGTTAGAATTCCTAAGGGCATTATCGAAGATGTTCTTGTAAAAAATAGATAAATTCATTTTCCCAGTAGATTTTGTTGTCTTAGACATGGATGAGGACAATTCGATCCCCTTAATTTTAGGAAGACCTTTTCTAGCAACTGCTAAGACAAAAATTGATGTTGCCACAGGCGAGCTCATACTTTGTGCATGTGACGAATCAATCACTCTTCAAGCTCTTGACTCAGCCAGGACAACAATCGACGAGGTAAAGAAATTCAATACAAATAATGATCAATTTGTTAACCCTTCTTTTCAGGAACCACCGAAAAAGGGCACGATTGAACCTGATGCTCAGTACAGTGCTAACAAAGAATAACTCATGAAGAGCAAAGAATTCAACTCAATGACCTAGACGAATGGAAAACGCACTTCAAAGAGAAATTAGGGATACACAAGGAAGAACCAGAACCACATAATGTAAAGCCGAAAGAGCCACCAGAAGAGCTCGTAGGAACATCAAATCACATCAAAATAGGAGACCAGGTACTGTTAGATAAAGCCGATCTTAGCATCGTCACAGCAAACCTGAATAAGAAAATCCCTCTTGAGGTAAGCAATATCTTCCCACACGAAACAGTCGAGGTAAGCAACCCTACATTCGGCACTCTCAAGGTAAACACTTCTCCACTTAACCTTTGTCAAGAAAATAGAACTATAAGCATGAGGGAAGATATCCAAACCTTCAAACCTCCCTAAATTTTTTTCATACACGAGGAAAGTCTAGCTTAAGACTATAAACGAGCGTTTCTCGGGAGGCAACCCGAGAACTAACTCTTTTTATTTTCGCATTTGTTTTCAGTTCTTTCCTTTTCTTATCTGAGTTTAGTTTTAACCTAACCAAAAGTGCAGATTTCCAGGTCACACGGCCTTACATACGGCGGTGTCCGTGGCCGTGTGAACCACCAAAATCTCCGTACTGACATAGCAGGGGTCGTGCGAATCAGTCCCAATCACTTTTTTAAGTCACGGATCCATCCACTACACCACGGGCTCCGAGCGAAGCTGCTGACTTACCAACCACGGGCAGAACACGCCCGTGCCTTTAACCCGTGCCAATATACTGACTTGTCAAAAACGGGCGTGGCTTGCGGAAGAACAGGCATGGAGAGCCAACACGCCTAGGCATATGGCCGTGTGAATCGACACACTCTCGGTCCACGAGCGTGGGAAAGTGCCAGATTTGAAATTCTATTTAAACCCCATCGCCCTTTCCCCTTCTCCTCATCTAATTTCTCCTTTCTTTCTTTTCTCCCTTCTTCCCCTCGAACTTTTCACTCCATTTACTAAAACTCTAGATCCTTGAGCCATCACACATCATGCCGAAGAAGCGCAAAAGACCAAACTCCTCAAAGGAGAACGATCAACATGAGTTCATGCCGGCAGCTTCATCCAAACAACAAGCCAAGGGTCTTTGAGACTATATAGTTTTTATTTTTCTTTTCTCTTTTGCTTCAATTTTCTTCCCTTTGACTATTTTTTGCTTATTTTAGTTTAATTTATTTTCGTTTCGTAGTGATAGGTTCAAAAGGCTGCTAGGGAATCACGCCACTTTCGCCACCGCTAGCACCTCCGCAGCCCTAGAGGTCACACCCACCTCACGAACCATCCAACAATAAGGACTCTTCGGTCTATTTATTTTAAATTTCATTTGGTTTAAATTTTTGTTTCCTCTTTCTTTATTTTTCTTGTCTTTAATTCTCTATTTAGTTTATTTTAAATAGGTCTTAATAATTCCTGGCTAACTCTCTACGAGCTCCCAATTTCTTCATCTAAACGCAGAGCTCATTAGCAGCAACCACCCCTCTGGGAAAACATCCAAAACTCAGGGAGTATTCTTTCCCCCTCTCTTTTGATTTATCCCTTAAAAGTAATCATCTATCTTTGTACATTGAGGGCAATGTACATCTTAAGTGTGGGGGGTGAATAGTTATTTTAAGAAAATGCCTAACTTTTTACATTATTCTCAATCCCTGAGAATAAAAATGCCTAACTTTTTTTCATTATTCTCAAATCCCTGAATGATATCTTATCTTGAAGTAATTTCCTCATATTACGAATTAGGATGAAATTTCTGATGATTTATGGTTTTTATTGACGTGTTTTTGAATAAGTCATAGTTAATTGTGCATTGATGATTAAATTTGAAGAATACTAGGGAATCAAGCATGATAAGTCTATTTTTCATGAATTAAAATTTTTGCTAGGTTGTTAACCTAAATTTGAATACTACCTTGAAATTTGAAATTTACAAGGATGATATCAAAAACACCCATAATTTTTGTGAGATTTTGAGCCTTGCAGAGCATACATTCTTCTTCATGCTCACTTTTTGATTATGAGTGTGTCAACTATGAACCGTTATTCTAGAATTTGCCTTGATTATACATGTGAAGACCATAGTTATGATTTGATATATAGAAATGATAAAAGCACTTAGGATTTAACCCACTTACACCACTAAAAGGCCTACCTCCATAAATTAACCCCTAGTGAACCCCGTTGAGCCTAACAACCCTTTTTATTGACTCGCCCACTAATTTTAAACCCAAAACCCTTTGTATTTGTTATCACCATTCCATTTTTAACTACACTTTTTGTCGAGATTTGATTTTGAACACTTTCCTAACTATGTTTTATTTTTCAGTTGTAAAAGTTCTTCTTATTATTATAATAGTTTGTTCTTAAAAAAAAATCAAAGTATATTCATTATTAGTTTTGTGTTAAGTGAGCTTATGAATAAAAATCTCAATTCTCAAAGAGAAAAGCTCATATTATTAGAATTATTAATTTTCAAGTGATGTAATTTTTTTTACAATTTTTCTAGATAGGTAACTTGCCAGGACAATCTCGATTCTAACCTTCTAATTCAGCCTTTATCCATACCCCCATTACAACCCTATTAAAGACCTTTTGATCTGTTTGTCATATCATATTACAGTGGTGGAGATTTGATTTTCAGGCAAGCCTATGGGATTAACTTTTCATGTTCGATGCAATGAGTACTTAATTCTCACCCTTAAACACTTTGAGTGGTTTGAGTGAACCCTTTGTGAAGATATCAATCCTTGTCAGTTTTGAATTAAAGGAAATTATTTAGATGAAGGGAAACGCCTATGTTTTTGAGCTACAAATGTATGACTTAGTTTGTTTGAATCTTTAGGACTCTTTGAATTGAATTATCCATGTATAGATTATCTATGAATTAGGATAAGACATTGCTGATAGGAATTATGAATTATGGGAAGTTAGTTTTATTTGTAAGTTGAAAATTTTGCTTGAGGACAAGCAAAAGCTTAAGTGTGAGGGTATTTGATAAACCATAATTATAACATATTTTAATCCTACATTTAGCTTACTTTTGGATGATTTATCCCTTGATTTATGTAAAAAGGTGCTCTTAATCCTTTCTTTTCATGTTTTATACCCAAGAAAGCACCCGAGGATGAAAAGAACATAAAACGGGCCCAAAACGGAGTAAATGGACCATAACATGAAATCGACACCAAAGATCACACGACCGTGCCTCATCAAGTATCTCGAACACGACCTCTCATTCGATTTACACGGCCGTGCCTCATTAAGAAATCCGAACACAGCTTGAAGATGATTCACACAGGCGTGTGACATGGCCGTGTCCCTGTCGTGGCAAAGAACAATTTCATTCAGATTTGGATACTTTGGGGCAAAGAAACCTATTTTGAAAGCCAATATAAACCCCCTAAGTACCATCTTTGAGGGGGCATTCAGCTAGGCCTACGAGCCAAGCTAAAAAGGGTAGATTTGTGGGAGATCACTCAAGGATAGCCAGTTGATCCATCTCAAGAAGCCGGAATCCTACTCAAGACGGCGGATTTCTCCTTCAATTCCTACAGGGAGTTTTAGGGATTTCTTATGTTTTGTTTTGTCTTTTCTCTTGAGATGTTTTCTTATTTTGTTATGAACTAAACCCTTCAAATACCCAAAGAGGATGAAACCTATGATGGATATTGTTATTATTCTCTGAATTATATGATAAATACTTAGTTTGTTTTTAATTATGCATACTTAATCCAAATCTGATGTGCTCAGGTAGAGGAGGAATAGACCCTGCTTAAGAGTAGATCTAGCATAATTAAACGGAGTTGATTGCACGCCTAGAGATAGGGTGACGAGATTTTGCCGAATCAAGGTGAAACATAATATGGGTGAAACACCCCACACCCGGCCCACGAGCCTGAACCGGATCTGGTATGTTCCTTAAGAAAATCGGTTTTCGAAGTCCTTTATTACTTAGAGAATATTAGTGTATTTTTAGAAAACTGTTCATTTTGGATTGGGCTTAGGTTAAAAACCCGTTTATTTAATTTAGAAATCATTTAATTAGGGTGACTAAATAATTTAGGGTTTAAATGTAAAGACATAAAATTTTAATATCATAAATGTAAAGTATTTCGAAGCATAATAATTGCAAGTAAATAATGGTAACGAAAATAAAACTATGGCTTTTTAGGCCTTATTACATCAATAATTCCCAAACTTAAAATTTAAAGAACTTTATAAAAAAAATGAAGGTCCAATTCATAAATATTTTCTTTGCTACGCATGGCCACCTTTAGCTCCTGCCGACCCGGTCCATTACTGCTCATCACCTGAAAAATAGTCCCTCAAAGGGGTGAGTCAACAGACTCAATGTGTACACCAACTAACAAACAATATTTCAGGCCTACATATTCATATCAGAACATATACATATCAAAATAATGCAACCCAAACCCAAGCCTAATTATCCATCCGCTACACACCACCCGTACCTGCCAATCACACCGTGGGGACTACTAAGTCAACCCTCCTTCCGCTACACACCATCGAAGCGATCATTTGCGATCGACGTGCTCATCGCCCATATACGTTGTGTCATTAGACACTATGTTCAGAAAATGTAACCGAAGTTACCATGTTCACTTAATGGGACCGTAGCCACCATATTTCGTTGGTGAGACTGTAGTCAACACCTATTCTTCCCCTTTCACATATATCCCATATGCCCCAAATATTTATATCATGCATATCTTATTTCTCATTCATATTACATATTCAAATATATACATATATATATATCGTATTTGTAATCCTATCGGAAGTAGGAAACGTACCTGGGTACTTTTACCTCATTTGTGACACTTAGCCACATTCTCATTCGCATGCACATTCATATATATATATATACATATAAAATAATTGCCCTAATAAATTGGGAGTTAGTGTGGGTACACACCTTATTCGCTTAATGGATTCCTTGAATTCCCGAAGTGAATCGATCACGGTCGCACTTTAGATCTGTTAACTCCTATATTTGGCCCATCATATATAAACATATTAATACCCTTTTGATTTTAAAACCAAATCCTACTAGGAATAGAATTACTAACACTTACCTTGTTTGCCGAATTGATTGTAAGAATCAAATGCCGGATCTTCGTATTCCTTCCTTGTGAATTTGGCTAAAACACTATGTTACTACATAGATTAGTTTTCGGCTTTTGATAATCCATATATATATAAAAATAGGCCTTGGCCGAATTTATTTTGGTGCTTACCTTTTAAATCTTGAATCCCGAAAGTATTCCTTTGTTTGTTTGTCGAAATCCCTATAATTTCATGTCAGATTTTAATTCTAACATGGAGACATAAAAGTATAACTCTTGACCGAATATTCATATCTCTTACCTTAGATCCGTAGAAATCCCGAAACTTTGTTGAACTTCTCCTTGTAATCGACAACCACTAGATCCCGAAGGAAACCTTCCATATTTCGGCCATGGAATGTTGAGTGAGTTAGATTCCTATATTTCGGCTAGAGAGGGATTGAAAATCAAATAATATTGATCTTACCTTAACACCACAACACCCTTCATTGGAGCCACAAGATTCGGCTATGGAGTCTCAAACAAGAATCAAAGAGGTTTCGGCTTGATAGTAGAAGAGAAAAGAAGAAGAAAAGAAAAGAGAAAAAGAGAATAATGGCAGAGAAAATTCGGCAGAGAGAATAGGAGAAATTTTAGAGAATTTCGGCAGAGGTTAGAAAAGAATGAATGAAGAATAGCCTTACTCTTCCTTTTATAGCCAAAATTACTAGCTAGAGTCCTTTACTTGGCCACCACTCTTCTATTTTGATAACTTTATCCTTTAATTATCATAAATAAAAGAGTTTAATCCAATATTTATCTCTTCTAAATAATCCAATTTAAAAAATCTTTTATTTATCACCTTTTTAATCGAATATTTATGAAAATAAAACACCTCCTTTCTAGAAGGCTTGTGCCGTCCACCTCAGTCTTCTGGAAGCAAAAAATAAAACTCCTTTTATTTGCTTCCCAAGTGAGTCGAACCCAGGCCCATTCCTCTTGCATATGGCACCATTTCCATAGGCCCTAAGTGACATCTTCAGGCCACTTTTCCAAGCCTGTTTGTGTGTCAAATTTCACCAACTTTTTCTTTTAAGGCCACCTTGCCTTAATTTCCTATATTAAACTTTAAAACTTGACATTTCTAAGTCACTTCTAAGTTTCCTAAAATTTTCGATCGGCTCTATAAACTTGCCATTTTCTTACATTTCCAAGTTTCCAGAAATGTTCACTTTCCATTTTTGAATCATTTCCTTACATTTCCTAGTTTCCATAAATGTTCACTTTCCTCTTTATTTCTTTACATTTTCAGGACATTTCCCTACGTTTCCAAGACAAGACATTTCCATACATTTCCTTGCATTTCCTTACATTTCCATACATTTCCTCACATTTCCTTACATTTCCTTACATTTCCTTACATTTCCATACATTTCCTTACATTTCCTTACATTTTCTTACATTTCCCTACATTGCCTTACATTTCCATACATTTCCACACATTTCCACACATTTCCATACACTTCCATACATTTCCATATATTTCCATACATTTCCTTATTTCTAGAATTCACATAACACATTCATAATTCATAAAACATGCCATTTTACCACATGGTTCCTTGTGTCATGCTTCACACGGAGTTTCTTTTAAAGCCTCTTTTACCTAGCTCCCCTTTTTACTTAAAAACCAATAATTTTCCAAAGCTTTCTTCTTCCATCCTAAAATTCTAAAAACCCTTAATACACTTCCAACACTGCCAAAACCTACTAACTCATGAATTATGCACAAACGCATAACCCCTAATCTAGGATGTTACAGTTCTACCCTCCTTAAAAATAATTTCGTCCCTAAATTACTTACTAACTAATCGTGCACCATCCTTCTCATCGCACTATGCTTACGCTGCGCACTCTGATCTTAATAGAACCATCATACTTTCTAGGCACAATCTCTAAGTTCACGTCCCCTAGAACTTATTTCTAACGTCGCGATTTAATTTGATTTAAGAGAATTTTATGAATTTGTCTTTATTCCACTGATTACCCGCGAAGAAGTTTTATGGAAAGAATTTTAGGAGTGGTTCTTTCGTATTCATACATGCACACAGTCTTTACATTCATACATCCATCAATCAATTATGAACCTTCGTTCATTCAGAGAAATGTTTTAGTTTTCATTGTTGTTGTTTTTCCACTACCTGGGGTATTTTCGTAATTTTGTCCTACAGTATTTTATTTTCGTAATTTGTCAAAATAAGGTTCCTTGGTGATTTTGTCAATAAGGGTATTTTGGTAATTTTGAAATCACAGGGCCTTTCGGTAATTTTGAAATTCCAGGGGTATTTCGAATTTTTTTTTTTACAAACCAGGGTAAATTTGTAAAGTTTAATAATTCAGGGGTATTTCAAAATTTGCAAAACTTTGAGGGTTCTTTTTGAGAATTTTATTTTCCAAAACGGTGATGTTGCAAGAATTTTGAAAATTAGGGTCATTTTGGTAATTTTGTGAGTTAAGGGCAATTTCGTAAATTTTTTCCAAAATCATGGTATTTTGATAATTTGCAAATTAGGGCTTTTGAACATTTTATAAAGTAATGAAATCTTGATAAGAATCGTGGGTATTTTGGAAATTTCATAAACCAAGGGTATTTTTGTAATTTACCACTAGGGTATTTTTGTAATTTCATAAATCAAAAATTTTTCAAAAATTTTGTAAAAATAGTTCTCACAAATTGAAAAGGTAATTTTAAGAGTTTTAAAACTAGGGTTTTTATAAAAACACAAACTAGTTCCCTTTCGGGTTTTAGTTATTGTGTTTAGCCTTATGTCCGAGCCCTCTTCTGGTCGGGGTGAACCAAAGCTATGCACCAGGCAGATTCTGCGAAGAGAGGTGAGTCACTAGGATCGCTTAAATACTGTGCTCTTCCCGATCCAATCCTAGACATGCGCATGACAGGGGTTACCACACCCCTAACTTAGTGACTTAGTCATGGGTTTGTTTGAGTAAGTATTAAGTCTTATGTATTTGTGTTTGAGTAGACTAGTCCTAGGGTTCAAGTTCCTATCATGCTATTCTACGCCCATTCCTTTTTCTACCCTTCCATAACATAATATAAATCACATAATCACCCAAATGGTTAGGGGTACTTACCGTGGATCGCGGTCGAGATCGAGGTGCCATGCCGAAACCCGCTTATTTTCGTAAATACTTCATAAAATTCATTTGGCTCGATTTGAAAACGTTTTGGGTCCGAGCCCACAGTGAGAGTTTAAATCGGGCTCGATACCAAGCTAAAACACCCCACACCCGGCCCACGAGCCAGGACCTGATCTGGTATGTTCCTTAAGAAAATCGGTTTTCGAAGTCCTTTATTACTTAGAGAATATTAGTGTATTTTTAGAAAATCTGTTCATTTTGGATTGGGCTTAGGTTAAAAACCCGTTTATTTAATTTAGAAATCATTTAATTAGGGTGACAAAATAATTTAGGGTTTAAATGTAAAGACATAAAATTTTAATATCATAAATGTAAAGTATTTCGAAGCATAATAATTGCAAGTAAATAATGGTAACGAAAATAAAACTATGGCTTTTTAGGCCTTATTACATCAATAATTCCCAAACTTAAAATTTAAAGAACTTTATAAAAAAAATGAAGGTCCAATTCATAAATATTTTCTTTGCTACGCATGGCCACCTTTAGCTCACTGTCGACCGGGTCTATTACTGCTCATCACCGAAAAATAGTCCTCAAAGGGTGAGTCAATGAGACTCAATGTGCACACCAACTAACAAACAATATTTCGGCATACATATTCATATCGAACATATACATATCAAAATGATGCAACCCAAACCCAAGCCTAATTATCCATCCGCTACACACCACCCGTACACGCCAATCACACCGTGGGGACTACTAAGTCAACCTCCTTCCGCTACACACCATCGAAGCGATCATTTGCGATCGACGTGCTCATCGCCCATATACGTTATGTCATTAGACACTATGTTCGTAAAATGTAACCGGTTACCATGTTCACTTAATGGGACCAGTAGCCACCATATTTCGTTGGTGAGACCGTAGTCAACACCTATTCTTCCCCTTTCACATATATCCCATATGCCCCAAATATTTATATCATGCATATCTTATTTCTCATTCATATTACATATTCAAATATATATATATATATATAGTATTTGTAATCCTATCGGAAGTAGGAAACGTACCTGGGTACTTTTACCTCATTTGTGACACTTAGCCACATTCTCATTCGCATGCACATTCATATATATATATACATATAAAATAATTGCCGTAATATATTGGGAGTTAGTGTGGGTACACACCTTATTCGCTTAATGGATTCCTTGAATTCCTAAAGTGAATCGATCACAGATTCAGACTTTAGATCTGTTAACTCCTATATTTGGCCCATCATATATAAACATATTAATACCCTTTTGATTTTAAAACCAAATCCTACTAGGAATAGAATTACTAACACTTACCTTGTTTGCCGAATTGATTGTAAGAATCAAATGCCAGATCTTCGTATTCCTTCCTTGTGAATTCGGCTAAAACACTATGTTACTACATAGATTAGTTTTTGGCTTTTGATAATCCATATATATATAAAAATAGGCCTTGGCCGAATTTATTTTGGTGCTTACCTTTTAAATCTTGAATCCCGAAAGTATTCCTTTGTTTGTTTGTCGAAATCCCTATAATTTCATGTCAGATTTTAATTCTAACATGGAGACATAAAAGTATAACTCTTGACCGAATATTCATATCTCTTACCTTAGATCCGTAGAAATCCCGAAACTTTGTTGAACTTCTCCTTGTAATCGACAACCACTAGATCCCGAAGGAAACCTTCCATATTTCGGCCATGGAATGTTGAGTGAGTTAGATTCCTATATTTCGGCTAGAGAGGGATTGAAAATCAAATAATATTGATCTTACCTTAACTCCACAACACCCTTCATTGGAGCCACAAGATTCGGCTATGGAGTCTCAAACAAGAATCAAAGAGGTTTCGGCTTGACAGTAGAAGAGAAAAGAAGAAGAAAAGAAAAGAGAAAAAGAGAATAATGGCAGAGAAAATTTGGCAGAGAGAATAGGAGAAATTTTAGAGAATTTCGGCAGAGGTTAGAAAAGAATGAATGAAGAATAGCCTTACTCTTCCTTTTATAGCCAAAATTACTAGCTAGAGTCCTTTACTTGGCCACCACTCTTCTATTTTGATAACTTTATCCTTTAATTATCATAAATAAAAGAGTTTAATCCAATATTTATCTCTTCTAAATAATCCAATTTAAAAAATCCTTTATTTATCCCCTTTTTAATCGAATATTTATGAAAATAAAACACCTCCTTTCTAGAAGGCTAGTGCCGTCCACCTCAGTCTTCTGGAAGCAAAAAATAAAACTCCTTTTATTTGCTTCCCAAGTGACTCGAACCCAGGCCCATTCCTCTTGCATATGGCGCCATTTCCATAGTCCCTAAGTGACATCTTCAGGCCACTTTTCCAAGCCTGTTTGTGTGTCAAATTTCACCAACTTTTTCTTTTAAGGCCACCTTGCCTTAATTTCCTATTTTAAACTTTAAAACTTGACATTTCTAAGTCATTTCTAAGTTTCCTAAAATTTTTCGATCGGCTCAGAAACTTGCCATTTTCTTACATTTCCAAGTTTCCAGAAATGTTCACTTTCCATTTTTGAATCATTTCCTTACATTTCCTAGTTTCCATAAATGTTCACTTTCCTCTTTATTCCTTTACATTTTCAGGACATTTCCCTACGTTTCCAAGACAAGACATTTCCTTACATTTCCTTGCATTTCCTTACATTTCCATACATTTCCTCACATTTCCTTATATTTCCTTCCATTTCCATACATTTCCATACATTTCCTTACATTTCCTTACATTTTCTTACATTTCCCTACATTGCCTTACATTTCCATACATTTCCACACATTTCCATACATTTCCATACACTTCCATACATTTCCATATATTTCCATACATTTCCTTATTTCTAGAATTCACATAACACATTCATAATTCATAAAACATGCCATTTTACCACATGGTTCCTTGTGTCATGCTTCACACAGAGTTTCTTTTAAAGCCTCTTTTACCTAGCTCCCCTTTTTACTTAAAAACCAATAATTTTCCAAAGCTTTCTTCTTCCATCCTAAAATTCTAAAAACCCTTAATACACTTCCAACACTGCCAAAACCTACTAACTCATGAATTATGCACAAACGCATAACCCCTAATCTAGGATGTTACAATGGGAGTCTACAGATCGATTTACTGCTATTCTAGGGGGTTATTATAAGAGAACGAGAGTTCCACTAATTAGCCTAGGATTAGACGTTATTCGCCTTGAGAGAGGGTCTAATATAGGTTAAGGAGTCTTACGGATCAAACTAAGTAAATAAATCGTATGATTCAATGATAGATAACAAGTAAAATCTAGGTGGATTCTTCCTGAGGGTATTGTCTTAATCAACTGAGTTTTTCCTAAAGTTATTTTCTCAATTCGTTCTTTTTGTCTTGTGTCTTTAGCTTAGTTGTTCGTTAATTTTAGATTAAACGACTTCACTTATTTTAGGCTAAATAATAAAAAGAAAGTTAGTATTAGTACTTTTAGTTCCTGTGGGTTCAACAATCCGGTCTTGCCTAAACTATACTACTATTCGATAGGTACACTTGCCTTTAATCATTGTCAGAGTTAGTTTCTAGGTTCGATCATTCTTTTATAAATTTGAAAGCTCTGATTTCAGCGATCAGGCTTCAAGCCAGATGCTAAACAAACGAAGAAGAAAATATAGAAAAAGCAAGAGAGGAGAAGGGCACGGTTGAATGGGGAAGACGTCAAGTGGGAATCGGTGACATTCCCCCACATATCCCAGACCTTTGTATCAGGAGGAATAATCCACCCGGAGAGAGGATTATCGAAAAATGAAAATCCTCACATCAATGCCATACACGATGAAGAAGCCGAGTAAGAAAACCTGTTGGACATTCGCCCGTATGAACCAGGAAGCATTTTGGACAATTAGACTGCAGATGAATTTCCTGTAGATTTTAGAGATTATACAGAGTAATATTCAGAACGCTCTTATTGTTTTTAGGCCTAGAAACAATAAGACTTCTTTTGTGAAATAGGCTCATGTTAGGATATTTTGTTTCAATGACATACATCTTTAATGACCAATTCTGGCAAACATTCTCTCATTTTATTATTATTTTATTATTCCTATTCATATCATATGAATAGTTGTCCTCAAAATTCATTTTTTCTTTGTACATCCTTTGGTGTCCATCACAGGTCCTTAGACATCAATGATATGAGCAACGATACTTCAGACCCAAAGGTCCATTTTGAGCAAGACATGTGTTTAGAGGAATCTCAGGATTTTGAAGGTGACAAAGATTGTGACTTGCCTCCAGATTTGTTGAGAATGGTAAAGCAAGAGAATAAACAAATTTAACCCCATGAAGAGGAAGTAGATAACATAGCCTTAGAGGAAGGAAAGGTGGTGAAAATTGGAACGGCATAGCAGAGGACACAAAATAAGACCTTGTTGAGTTGCTACGGGAATTCAAGGACGTCTTTGCATGGTCATACCAAGACATGCCTGGTCTAAGTACTGATATTGTAGTGCATCGCCTTCCCATAAGAGAAGAATGCAAGCCAGTGCAACAAAAGCTACGAAGGATGAGGCCTAATGTAGTGCTAAAAATAAAAGAGGAAGTCAAGAAACAGTTTGATGCTGGCTTTCTACAGGTGGTCAAATACTCAGAGTGGGTCGTTAATATTGTTCTTGTCCCTAAGAAAGATGGAAAAGTCCGGATGTGTGTAGATTATAGGGACTTAAATAAAGCCAGCCCAAAGGACAATTTCCCTTTGCCTCATATTGACACGTTGGTGGATAATACGGCGGGATACTCATTTTTTTTCTTTCATGGATGGTTTTTCCAGATACAATCAGATCAATATGCACCCTGAAGATATGGAGAAAACCACTTTCATAACGTTGTGGGGTACCTTTTGCCATAAAGTAATGCCATTTGGGCTAAAGAATGCAGGGGCAACATATCAAAGGGCCATGGTAACTTTATTCCATGACATAATGCACAAAGAGGTTGAGGTATATGTTGATGATATGATCACCAAATCTCGAATAGAAAAGGAACACATTGAGATTTTGAAGAAATTATTCTTGAGGTTGAGGAAATTTTAAATGAAGCTCAACCCAGCCAAGTGTAATTCAGAGCTCGGTCAGGAAAATTATTGGGTTTTATGGTTAGTGAAAGAGGAATCGAAATTGAATCAAGTAAAGTCAAAGCAATACAAGAGTTGCCTCCGCCGCACACTCAAAAGGAAGTTCGAGGCTTTCTTGGAAGATTGAACTACATTGCTTGGTTTATTTCACAGTTAACTGAGAAATATGATCCCATATTTTGCCTTCTCAAGAAACACAACCAAAGTGTATGGGACGACGAATGCCAGAAAGCTTTTGACAAAGTCAAACAATATCTGTCAAATACACCAGTACTATCTTCGCCTAATCCAAATAGACCATTGATACTGTACTTATCAGTGTTCGATAACTCTATGGGATGTGTGCTTGGTCAACACGATGAGTCAGGAAGAAAAAAAAAAGGCTACATATTATCTCAGTAAAAAGTTCACTGAATATGAAATGAGATATTCGTTGATTGAAAAATTATGTTGCACTTTGGTTTGGACAACCCGAAGACTAAGGCAATATATGCTATATCATACAACCTGGTTAATTTCGAAGCTTGATCCGTTGAAGTATATGATGGAGTCAACTGCCTTGAATGGAAGAATGGCAAGGTGGCAGATTTTGCTGTCTGAATTTGATATAGTTTATGTAAACCAAAAGGCTATAAAAGGGAGCGCAATAGCAGAATTTCTGGCTAGCAGTGCTTTAGAGGATTATGAACCTTTGAGCTTTGATTTCCCCAATGAGGAGTTGATGTATGTGGAAAATACTGAAGAACGTCCGTGGAAGCTAAACTTTGACAGAGCGTCCAACGCTGTGGGAAATGGAATTGGGGCAATCTTGGTATCCCCTAATGGTGATCATTATCCATTTACATGCAAATTGGATTTTGATTGCAAAAACAACATGGCAGAGTACGAAGCATGTATTATGGGAATTCAAGCAGCCATAGAGTGTAAGATCAGAGTGTTAGAAGTATATGGAGATTCTGCACTGGTGATTTACTAGCTTAAAGGAGAATGGGAGACGAGAGATCCCAAACTGATCGATTATCGAAAGATAGTTTTGGGATTGATTGAGGAGTTTGACCACATCACCTTTAATTATCTCCCACGTGATGAAAATCAGATGGCATATGCCTTGGCAACTTTGGCTTCTATGATCAAAGTAAACAGACCAGAAAATATAAGACCCATTCAGATGAGTATTCTCGAGGTTCCTACTCATTGTTATAATGTGGAAGAGGAGGAAAGAGATGATCACCCTTGGTATCATGATGTATTGCGATACATAAAAAATCATGAATACCTAGAGCATGCAACTGAGAATGAGAAAAGAACACTAAGAAGATTGGCTTCTGACTATATTTTAGATGGGGATATCTTATATAAAAAAGAGAAAAGATCAAGTATTACTGAGGAGCGTTGATGCTGTAGAGGCTAGGAAAATCCTAGAGGAAGTTCATGATGGCGTTTGTGGAACACACGCTAATGGGTTCACGATGGCTAGGCAGATAATGAGATTTGGATATTATTGGTCCACCATGGAAGGAGATTGTATCAGCTATGCGAAAAGATGTCATAAATGCCAGATTTATGGATACAAAATTCATGTACCTCCGTCACCTTTGCATGTTATGACTTCCTCATGGCCTTTTTCCATCTGGAGCATGGATGTTATTGGACCAATCTCACCGAAAGCATCAAATGGGATCGATTTATCTTTGTGGTCATTAACTACTCACGAAATGGGTAGAGGCAGCTTCATATGCTAGCGTCACTAAGTCAGCAGTTAGTCGATTTTTATAGAAGGAGATCATTTGTCGATATGGAATGTCTGAGAGGATCATATCAGATAATGCATTAAACTTGAACAACAGCACGATAGCAGAAGTTTGTAGTCAATTCAACATCAAACACCACAACTCATCTCCGTAACGTCCAAAAATGAATGGGGCAGTGGAAGCAGCCAATAAAAACATCAAGAAGATAGTGGGGAAGATGACCGAGACTTATAGGGATTGGCATGAGAAATTACCATTTGCACTCTATGCTTATCGAACGTCCGTCAGAACCTCTACTGAGGCAACACCTTTCTCGTTGGTCTATGGGATGGAGACAGTTCTACTTATTGAAGTGGAAATACCTTCTCTCCGAGTTTTGTCAAAAATAAAGCTGGATGAAGCTGAATGGGTCCAGGCTCGATATGATCAGTTAAACTTAATTGAAGAAAAGAGGTTAAGGGCTATTCTTCATGGTCAGATGTACCAAAAATGAATGATGCGAGCCTATGACAAAAAAGTTCGCCCAAAAGAATTTCATGAGGGGGACCTTGTATTGAAAAAGATTCTTCCTATACAAAAGGATTATAGAGGAAAATGGATGCCGAATTGGGAAGGACCATGTGTGGTGAAGAAAGCTTTCTCTGGAGGTGCACTGATCCTGACTGAAATGGACGGGAAAAGCTTCCCAATCCTATGAACTCGGGTTCAGTTAAAAAATACTTTGCTTGAGAAGAAGAAGAGGCCAAGGTGAAAACCCGCAAAGGACGCTTTAAGACTTCTTAAAAAAAAAAAAAGAGGGAGAGGCTAAGACGAAAACCCGCAAAGGGCGCCTTGAGACCAAAGGGGTTTTAAGTTGAAAACCCGAAAAGGGCAGCTCAAATTTTGAATGGACATGCAGTAATCTTGCTATACTTGAGTCAACAAGAAAGAAAGTATGTTGCATATTAGGGCATCGACAAAGTACTTCGAGTCTTCTAAACACATGTTAAGTTCAAAGCAGTCTTCATAAAGTTTGTATATAGAAGCCCAATCAGCGATATCTAGAGCATTTGATATTTGTTTTATTCATTTTACTATTTTTGAGTTCTTTTTCTCCATGAAAAGATATGTTTCCAGTCAATTTTCCTGGTATCATTAATAATTTGTTTTAACTGCCTTTTGAAATCAATTTATTGTTACCCATCATTCATAAATATGTTGCATTGAGATAATGATTGATGAACTAATAATTTCACCAAAGAAAAGTTCTACATATTACTTTGGAAATTTATAGATAAAACAAGAAATCGAAACAGGACAATTGTTTAGAATTTTCATGTACATAAATTGGAAATATTTGAGAAAAAGAGTCTTAATGAAGACTATTTCTTTGAATTCTTTGTCCAATTAAGTGGTTGTGACGAAGATAAACAAGGTCATTAGGTCATTCAGAAAATGATACGGCGGACCCATTTTTGACGGGAAAAGATTTAAAAACCCTAAATTATGGTGGAATGAATCGAAGTTGAAACAAGTCTTGTATCCTTTAAGCTGCAATAAGGACAGATAGAAAAGGTTTGATTCCTGGGAGGGATAGTCGAAATGATACATGACCCGTATCCTGAGGTTCAAGAGGAATGAGCCCTAAAATTTCCATGAGGGTAAATTGTTTGAGCAAAGAAATGATACTTCAAGGGGAATGAAGACGAAAACTTGATGGATAAATGAGTGATAACACCTTGAATATGAATCATACTCATAACATTTTCGCATCATAGCATGTCTAAATAGGAGCATTTGACTCATTTCAATCATGGAATCCTAATTATTAGGCATAAACATGTACCCATTCTACAGGTTATGTCTTCAAGAGGACAATGTAGTAAAGCAGATTAAAGATAACAGATCTGACATTGCTGATGTTGCAGGAGTAGATCAAAGATAGCAAGTCTGGCATTCCTGATATTGCAGGAGCAGATTGAAGATAGCAGGTCTTGCATTCCTAATGTTGTAGGAGCAGATCAAAGATAACAGGTCTGGCATTCCTGATGTTGTAGGAGCAGATTGAAGATAGCAAGTCTGGCATTCTTGATGTTGCAGGAGCAGATTGAAGATAGCAGGTCTGGCATTCCTGATGTTGTAGGAGCAGATCGAAGATAGCAAATCTGGCATTCCTGATGTTGCGGTGCGCATTGAAGATAGCGAGTCGAGCATTTACGATGTTGTAGAGCAAATCGAAGATAGCAGTGTCCGCATTCTCGATATTGCGGAGCGCGATTGAAGATAGCAAGTCTGGCATTCCTGATGTTGTAGGAGCAGATCAAAGATAGCAAGTCGAACATCCCTGATGTTGCAGAAGCAGATCGAAGATAGCAGGTCTGACATTCCTGATGTTGCAGGAGTAGATCGAAGATAGCAAGTCTGGCATTCCTAGTGTTGCAGGAGCAGATTGAAGATAGCAGGTCTGGCATTCCTGATGTTGTAGGAGCAGATCGAAGACAGCAGGTTTGGCATTCCTGATGTTGCAGGAGCAGATTGAAGATAGCAGGTCAGGCATTCTTGATGTTGCAGGAGCAGATCGAAGATGGCAAGTCTGGCATTCCTGATGTTGCAGGAGCATATCGTAGATAGCAAGTCTGAGATTCCTGATGTTGCAGGAGCAGATTGAAGATAGCAAGTCTGGCATTCCTGATGTTGCAGGAGCAAATTGAAGATAGCAAGTCTGGCATTCCTAATGTTGCAGGAGCAGATTGAAGATAGCAGGTCTGGCATTCCTGATGTTGCAGGAGTAGGTTGAAGATAGCAGGTCTGGCATTCCTGATGTTGCAGGAGCAGATCGAAGTCATCAAATCTTATCTCCCTGAGTTTGCAGTGGAGCGGATTAAAGTGACAAATCCTATACATTTGAAGTTGCAGTTGGTGAGATCTACTATAACTACAACTCTCATCTTTTAAGGTTGCAGTGAAGCAGATCGAAGCAACAAGATGCAGTGGACTAGAATGAAGCTACCTGAAGAAAAGGAGCACCAAAGAAGTCAAGACTCAGCAAGACCGGGCAAATTTGATCCTTTTTTATGTCTTTGCTCTATTCCCGTTGCACGACAATGAGCAAAGAGGGGCAGCTGTAGAAGGCCCAAGTTGCCCGGGGCCATTTTTACAACCCAATAAACCCAAATTGAAACCAATACCAAAGCCCAATTCAGAAATAAAACCAGACCCAACAATCCATAAAAATTAATCCACTAAACTTAACCTATTTTACAACCCAAAAAAACCAACAAAACTGAAATCATCCCTAACCCGTACAAATCAAACCCGAATGGCCCACCTAAAGCCTAACCCAAAATCCCAAACAGAAAACCCACTAAAAACCATTTAACCCACCAACTTAACCAACCAAAACCCATTATAACCCAATACCCCAATAACCCAACACTAAAACCTAAACCAAATAAACCTACTAGACCCAATCAATCACCCCTAAGCCCGTCACAAACCCAAAAACAGAAAAAACAAAGAAAGTAACCCCCAAACCCTAGGTGCGCCGCACCTAGGGTCTTCTGACCCACCACCTCTGACGCCTCCAGTTTGACGCCGCCGCCCACGTCTCATCTCCACCGCCAGCCACTTGTGCCGTCACCTGTGAGACATTAAAAGAGAAAGGACAGAAAGCAAAGAAAGTTGTAAAAAATTGGCTATAAAAGTCGATTCAAAACATTTGTAAAATGACCTTTTTTTTATGATCAATAGAAAACAGAGAGATTAGCAATAGGTTTTTAAACACGAAAAAAAGCAGAGATTAAGTATTTAAAAGAAAAAAGAAAGGGAACCAAAACGCGAAATCAGACCAGTGACCATTAGGAGGTGATTTTATTTATTTATTTTTTTTACCATTTCATTTCTCATTTCGAATCCTTTTTTATTCACAATACACATATACATATATATATATATATATATATATATATATATATATATATATAAGCTTTTTTTTTTTTTTTTAAAAAGAGGAAATAAAAATCCCACCTTTTAGGCTTGGCTTGACCACACACGTGTACCCATGGCGCTAAGAATGGAACCCGCAGCGGAGGCCGACCGGAAAGCTCACCGGATTTCATCCCTGCAGAGAAAGAAAAACAAAAGGGGTTAGGGCCTTTTTTCTGAAAGCAACTGAAAGAATGAAATTTTTTTGTGGTTTTTTTAACTTATATAGATCACATAAAACGACGTCGTTTTGGTCACCATCCTTAAGCACCTAAACAACGTCGTTTCAAGGCGACCCACGTGCGACCCGGCCCAGTACCCGAAGGATCCGCGTGTTTTTATTAAAAGGGATATTTGCGTGAATAGCCATTCTGCAATTTTTACTTTTTAAAATTCAGTTTTTTTAATTTCAAATTTGCCCCTTTAATTTCACCCCGGTTTCATTTTAGTCCCGCATTAAATGCTGCGTTTTGAGAAGGCAGGGAAATTTCCCTTTTGCCCCCTCGAGTTCTTTCGCGCATGTAAATAGGTTCCCTAATCATTTTTTTTATTTTCGAATTAGTCCTGAATTTCCGTTTTGAATTCAATTTAGCCCTTTTTTTATTGTTTTGCAATTTTTATTATTATTACTATTATTTAATATCTTTATTTTATTATTATTAATTATTTATTATTATTATTTTATTATTACTATACTATTATTATTAGTATTACTATTTTCATTTTTATTATTATTACCATTATTATTTATTCAATTATTATCACTACTATTATTTGATTTTCATTATTATTGTTATTACTATTACGATATCATTATTTTTATATATCTATATATATATTTTTATTATTACTATTTATTATTATCATTATTTTATTATCACTATCACCATTGTTTTTATTTATTTACTTATTTTTTGTTTTTTTTTACTATTGTTTTGCTTATTATTATCTTTATTACATTTATTATTACTATCATTTCTGTTATTGTTTTGTAACCATACTATTATTATTACCAGCGTTTGATATTATTATTATTATTATTATTATTATTATTATTATTATTATTATTATTATTATTATTATTATTATATTTACTATATTTACATCTATATTTATTTTCTTAGTTTAATACTAGCATTTTTTATTTTCATCAATCTATTTATACTTATATTATTTCACATATACTCCTATTTTCACTCATTTATGGAAAATAATTATTATATTACATTTAGCGTTATATTTAATACTATATTATTAAATAAAAATACCTCTTGTAAAATTACTATATTTCATTTAAAGGTTTTTAAAATAAGGCAATGTTTTGTATTTAGAAATTCAGGGAATAGTGCCCAATCGTGCTGGGTTTCGATTTCCCGTTTGTCTAAATGACTAAATATCCTTCTAAGATTTTGACCGTGTTTTCTTAAATAAGGCAATATTTCGTGTTTGGACATTCGAGGAATCGTGCCCAATCGTGCTGGGTTTCGGTTTTTTTTGTTGGCCAAATAGTGAAATACCCTTTTTAAAATCGCAATGAACGAATTTTGAAAATCATGAAATGATCTTGGTATCGAGGGTTGAAACATCATGTCCTATCGTGCAGGATGTGATATTTCATCTTTTCGAAATAAGAGAATTTTGATATCCAATTCGAATTATCCAAACATTTTCTAAAAAGGTTCGTATTTTAAAATCTTTTTAAAATTTTCAACTTTCGACATTAGGACATTAATTAATCAATTAGGTACCAATTTTAGGCATGTCGAGGGTACTAACCCTTCCTTGTACGTAATCGACTCCCGAACCCGTTTTTTGGATTTCGTAAACCAAAATCGTTGTTTTGATAAATTAAACTGTTTATTAAAAACAACCGTTTTACGAGGTGACCCGATCACACCTCATCAAAAAAGATTAGTGGCGACTCCCGTTTTATTTTCGTTTTCAAAACCCAAGTCCTCCTCTATTTTTCCAAAAAAAATGGTTACAACAATGTGGTTATTGAATTAAAATTACTATATGTAAGAAATTGAGAAATATGGCACTAAGTGTGCGTAATTGGAATTGAGATATAGCAATGTGTGTGCGATGTAATGGAAGCTTAGGTTTTATTGATTGGCACTGTGTACGTTACCGACTCAAGCTCAGTTTGATATTGATGCACTAAGTGTGCGATGTTATTTAAGCTTCGACTATGAATTGGGCACTAAGTGTGCGATTGAATTGAAGAGATAATGAACTGTGAATGAAAAATGGTTTCGTGTATTGAATAGCAAGAACGTTTGTTAACTAAGTGTTGGCAAAGGTATGTTTTAAACCTATGTGGTTGATGATATTAACTAAGGTTGAATAGATGCATGTATGAGCATATGGTTGAGGATGATATCATGTTTAATTGTGTATCTATCAAAGTGATGGTTTATTTATGTGTTGATATTGCATTATTGAGAAGTATGTATTATATTACGGACTTACTAAGTTTTAAAAGCTTACTGTGTGATATGTTTCTCTATTTTACAGTGTCAGTAAAGCTAGCTCAGATTCGACGATCGTCAGCGATTCAATCACACTATCAGCTATCTATTTTAATACTTTTGAAAGATGTACATATTTGGTATATGACATGTATAGGCTAGTAAAAATGGTGCATTTTGAGGTGTTGGACCTTGCCATGTGACATGGCTTGGATGTTAGATGATTTTGGTTATTATGTGTGAGCTATGTAAATGATGAATGTAGTATGAAATAGAGAGGTTGGAAATGGTTTATTTCATGCTTGAATTATTTGATGGAAATGGTGTTTTAAGTGTGAATTTGTGGCTTGACTAAATGATGTTTAACTTACATGATTTGAGTTGTGAAAGTGGTGCTTGAATAGATTTATTTGAGTAGGAATTGAGTATAAGAATAGATGGTATTGTTGATGACTAATTGGTGCTTAAAATGATATGTTTTGGTTGTAATTAAGGCATGAACTAGTATTGGTTTAATGCAAATTTGTGATTCCAAAGTGTGGATGGCAATTTGGCCTTGCAAATGGCCTATAATTGCCCACACGATTGAGCACACGATCATGTGGCTCGACTATGTCCTTCGTGGTTGCAATTTAAAATGAGTCAGACTTGACCACGGGCAAGACACACGGGCGTGTGACAGGCCGTGTGGATCAAGTCAGTAGCGACCACGGGCTGGACACATGGGCGTGTGACTAGTCGTGTGGTGCAAGTCAGTTTCGACCACGGGTGAGGCACACGGGCGTGTCTCAGGCCGTGTGAAAAAGTCAGTATGTATGCTCTGTTTTGCCACGAATTGGACGCACGGGTGTGTCCAAGGCCTGTGAGGCACACGGCCTACCCACACGGGCATGTGACCTCTGTAACTTAGAAAAATGTTTGAATTTCAGAAATTTTCATGTGTGTTCGGTTTAGTCCTGGTCATATTCTAAAGCATGTTTAAGGTCTCGTTGACCTATTTAAGGGACTATATGAATGAGAATTGTTATGTTTGGATGAGGATTGATATGAAATTTTCAGAAATGATTAGTAATACCTCTTAACCCTAGTCCGGCGACTGTTACAGGTTAGGGGTGTTACAAGTCATCTACAGAATTGAGCTCTAGCTTTGTAAAGCCACCAATTACATCTCAGAAATAGCATAACAATCTTCAACTATATCTGGGGATTTAGCAACATCGAAGTCATTAAAAGTCACCTTGTCATCAAAATTTCTTTCAACTGAGTATCCCATTGTTGCTTCTGGAATCGTTGAGGATATGGCAATGGTGGAATCTTAGCTTTAACTAGACAACTCTTCTGTGGAAATTTTTCTGCATCTGACAAGGGTGTTAGATAATCAAAACTAACTGGTTTAGAGTTTAACTCATCAAGGATTACTAAATCTGACTTTTGTGATACAGGAGTTTCAACATTCAGTTGAACTTCCTCTTTACGTTAAGTTACAATAGGCTTATCTTCAACCTCGACAACTTTGGGTTCCCATGTTCCAATTTGTAAAGTGACGGTTTTGCAATACTCTTTACCCGTGCTTCTCAGGTTTTCTATATCACTTGGCCAAATACCTTGGGGTTTGCTTCTGAGCTCATTGGCTAGCTATCCCACTTGGTTTCCTAAATTCTTCAATGTTGCTACTTGGCTTTGGATTAGTTCATCATTCTTCGCTATGTACGCCTTTAGCAAATTCTTAAGATTACTTGAAGATTCAGTTGGTGTGGGTTGTTGCACTTATCGAGAATATTCTGGCAGATAATTTGGTCAAAATGACATAGAAGAGTCACTATGGTCCGCCCATTGATTACTCTATGGAGAAATTGGATGATTCTACCATGAAGAGTTGCAAGGATTTGACTATGGACCATTCCAATTTTAATTTCCCATGTAATATTTTGACTCTTGATTCGATGGGCAATTTTCAAAGAAATGGCCATCTCCATAGTATTCACAAGAAATATCCTCGAACTGGTTCGGTTGCTAACCTGTTAGATTACCATTGAAACCATTAATAGTTATGTTCTTAAACATAGAAGACATAGAGAATACCTGGGCTGCCAAAGAAGCGAATGTGTCTTCTTCATGTACTCCTGCTGCTCGTCTTTCTGAGGCTGCTCGGTTGGTTGGCCATTAATAGTTATTACTGGAAATTCTTTCAATAATCTCGTAAGCATCGTTATAAGACTTAGAAAGAAGGGCTCCATTTGCGAAAGCATCCACCATCATTCTAGTATGAATATTGAGACCAATATAGAAAGCCTCCATTTGAACGCAGCAATGAATGTCATGATAAAAAACAATGGAAGGGAATGAAGAGAGAAAAGTGAGAGAGAAGTGAAGAAATGAATTAGTTTTGAGATGTGTTTGAAGTGAGCAGCCAATGGGGCTATTTATAGGTTGCGAATGCTGCTAAAAATAACCAAAATCAGCAGCCAAAGACTCCCCCCATGGCCGGCCACACATGTGGCATGTTTGAAGATTTCAAACATGCTATTTTTAGGTAGGGGCAAATCTTGAAAAGCATGAATAGTGGATGGGTTTCAATGCAAATTGAAGGAGTCTTCAAGGGCCATTTTTGCAAGCCAAATAATCAGCCAAACAAGCTGATTGGTCAGCATGTGGGATGGTTTTGGGCTGTCTAGTGTTCGGTTAGATCGATTTTCTCGGTTCAACTCAACTGGGCCCCTTTTCATAATTAATTAATAACAATTTATTTAACCCAAATTAAATTAGATTAAAATTAAAATTAATTATATTATGAATTAATACACATAATTTGGACCGTCTTAGGCTAAAAAATTAGTTCTCCTTGATGCTTCAAAATTGCTTCTCGATTTTGCGCTTTTAGCAGTGTCTACCGATCTGTTTTTCGTATTTTGTGCAAATCTGTCAAAAATAATCAAAATTTAATATAAAATTAATTAAAATTCAACATGTTCATAATTTGAGTTCAATTTAATTATTTTATAATTATTATATATTTTTCGACAAGAATTTTATCGAAATTACATGAATTTGAGTTAAAAAAAGGCATGAAAAGTGTGTATATTTTTGTGTTTCCAGATGCTCATCATGCTTATCCTCGGCCTTAGAGTATACCAAGATATCATCGATAAATGTTATGACTACCTGCTCCAGATATGGCTAAAAACCCTAGTTCATGAAATCCATGAACGCAACCTGAAGCATTAGTCAAACTGAATGACATGATAAGGAACTCGTAATGCCCATAATAAGTCCTGAAGGAAGTCTTATGCACATCAGCCTCTTTTACCTTCAATTGATGATATCCAAAATGAATATCAATCTTCAAAGACACTAACGCCCCATGAAACTAATCAAACAGATAATCAATCCTTGGAAGTGGGTATTTATTCTTTACTATTAATTTGTTTAACTAGTGGTAATCCACACACATTATCATAGGTTCATCCTTCTTTTTGAAAAAAAGGATTGGTGCTCCCCAAAGGGACACACTAGGTCGAATAAAACCCCTATCCTAAAGCTCTTGAAGTTGCAATTTTAACTCATTTAGCTCATTCAGTGCCATACGGTAAAGAGCGGTGGACACTGGAGTTGTCCTAGGCAATACCTTAATTTCGAACTCAACCTCCCTATTCAGCGATAACCTTGAAGCCTCATAATAGTGTGAATTCCCTCCACAGCCGATCCCACAACACTAATGTCATGCATATAAGCCAAATACGCATCACAACCTTTCTGAACAAACTTTTCGACTACTAAAGCAGACATCACGTTATAGAGGTAATCTCGATGCTCGCTAACCATCACAACTTCCTCACCATCCCCAACCATTAGGGTCACTCTCTTAGAGTCACAATCCAGACCAATCCGATGCTCCACCAGCCAATCCATACCCAATATCAAGTCGAACTCTTCGAACGACAACTCCATCAAATCAGTCAGAAATACAAACCCCAGAACCTCAAGCGGACAACTTCTGAACGCTTTACTAACTCAAACTGATTGTCCTAATAGACTAATCAAAGAAATCTCACTACTAATGTCCTTAGCCAAAATACCCAAATTACCCGATGCACAACTAGTAATACATAAATACATAAAACCACAATCAATCAAAGCAAAATAAGGATGTCAATGCATAGTAAACGTACCAGCATCACATCATCCACATTTCTATCCTCACGATGTCTTGCCGAGTAAACTAAAGCTGGCTATCTCACCTCAGTCTGAATCGTACCTCTGCCCGGTGCCCTTTGACCATGACCACCGCCATTACCTCCCTAAACTGACCATGACCCCTAGTGGCTGGCAGAACTAGCCTCTGAGGCTGAGTCTGATCCTGAACCAGAGCTCGCATTGACTCAACCAAATGAGAAACTCACTGATCCTAGGGTTAGTAGACCCATATCTGAAGCAAGTTTCAATCTTCCTCCAACATTCACCCAGATGGTGTTTATAATAGTTGTAACACCCTTAACTCATATTTGCCGCTAAAACAGGGCTACAAAAATGCTACAGCAAGTTAACAGAAATAAATAGGTAAAATCATTATCATTACAATATAATTTCTCAAATACCATAAAGTAATTGAATTACAATAATAACTTACATTTACGAGGCTTAAATTGAGTTTAAGGGACTAAAGAAATAATATTAAAAGACTTAAGGACTAATTTTAAACAAGTCATGAAATTTCATGAAAATATGAACAATTTCAAAAAAACTATGAGACACATGGTTGTGTGGCCAGGCTATGTTAAATAACCCAGGCCATGTGAGTATTCGAAGTTGGGACACACGGTCGTGTGGCAGCCCGTGTCTTAAATCGTGTAACTCTCTGACTTAGATCACACGATCGTGTCGTAGGCCGTGTGTCAGGCCGTGTAACTCACTGACTTGATACACACGCCCGTGTCGTAGGCTGTATATAACACATGGCCATGTGGTAGCTCGTGTCCCAGGCCATTTGCGCCAAAATGAACCTTAAAACTCAAGTTTACCATTTCAAGATTTCTTGGGCACTAAGCAATCCATTTACCAGCCATTAAACCTATCCAAAATGCCATTAAACATGCTCAAATCATGCTAATCAACCATCTTAAGTGCCTAACCAATGTACCCTCAATGGTACCACAAGTATACACATTTATACAAAAATATAAATCATCAACCATTCAACCGTTCAAACATACAATCTTATCAATTTTTTTAAGCTAAATACCTAACCTTATAACTTGCCAAGTTAAGATCAAATATGTACCATATTTATTCCTATCTAAGCTTACCAAAAACTTAACCAGAACTTTGCAAAAGAAACTATATTCACCACCAAACCTAGTAACCATGAAACTACCATCACATTACAAGACCACATCGATCAAAAGATAAACTAGCTATATACTTTATATATATACAAATCAAACGAGGTCATTGACATAACGACTTATTACATGCCATATAATCCAAAATAAATGTTCAAAAACTACCAAAATCGGATGGATAGTGTGATTTTAGTGCTAATACGGTCTTCCCTCCCACAAAAACATATCTACAAGAAAATGCAAATCACACAAGTAAGCTTATTAAAGCTTAGTAAGTTCGACAGACAAAAACAATAAATCTTACCAAAGTAAATATAACAATTTAATCAAATATAATTCAACAACTAATGTTTCCTATCATCCACAATTGCAAACCGGTGAATTACATAGTTCAATTCAAAGCTTAAATAATAATTTTCATAAACTATACATGTCCACAATAGAGTTAATTCCAGATGTAAAGTACATGTCATGCCATTCAAAGTCATTAAACAAGTTATAGTACAATAATTTACAACCTGATGAACAAATTACAGATACGAGTATACAAGTAGTCCAGCCAAAACACGCCAAACGCTTATAAGAGCTAATCCAACCAATAACACGCCAAATACTCATGAGAGCTAATCCAACAGATAACATGCTTCAGCAGTAAGTGCCTAGCCCGTATGTTATACATCCACCCCCATCACACTCTAGAACAAGATAGTATAACAGGAGAGCTCGCAACAAATGCTGAACCTTGGTATGCTCAGGAAAAATATATAAAGCACACCACATCAATCTCCACTCCAACCCCATATAACACACTATCATTGAATTGTATTCTATCTCGCGTTCATCCAGCCAAAGTATCGAAATTCAATAACATTTTCCAAACAACTTTACATCATCAATAGAACATTTAATATCCACTATTTCATATCATATCATCATACAATTCATATAAATATTAATTACAAACCGAACAACCTCACCTGGACTGAATTGTAATAGTTGTAGAAGTTTAGGGACTATTTTATAATTTTGCCTTTTTCGCATAAATCAACAGGGTCTTCATCTAAAACGTAAAATTTCCCAATTATTAGCCTACAAATCATATTCCAATTTAGTCTACAATTTATACCCTTTTATTTTTAAATTAACACAATTTCCCCTAACTTTTACAATTTATACAATTTAGTCCCTTAACTTGAAAATCATCAAATTAACCATTTCTAAAAACTCATCATATCAGCTGAACATTCACGGCTTCTAACAGTCCACAAAACGCCTCTTATTCACCAATTAACAACGTGATTTTAACATTTTTCACAACTAAAATCACTTTACAAAACAACCAAATACCACAGTCAAAGCTTCAAACACATAATTATCATTAAAAAAAACCAAGATTCATCAATGAAAACTTCTAAAATTTTTAACAGATTCAAAAAATGAAGGTTCGAGTTAGTTGAACCTACTTGTAAAGATCTCAAAAAACATAAAATTCATTAAAAATAGGGACAAAAAACTTGCTCATGCAAAGGAGTGAGCTAGTTTAACCTCCAAACTTATTCTTTCATGGCCGTTTTGGAAAAACAATGGAAAAATGAAGAAGATGATATTTTCTTTTAATTATGTTTTGTTTAATTTGATTTAATTACAAAATTACCATCAATTATACTTTAATTAATTAATTTTGTTCTTTTGTCGTCCACTAACCTTTAACAAGGTTTAATTACTTGATTGGCCCTCCCACATTTATTAGTTAAGCTATTAAATCATCTAAATACAATAAGTACTAAGTTTTGTACCTTTTACAATTTAATCCTTTTTCTTTAATTAGCTATCTAAACGTTAAAATTTCTTAGCCAAAATCAAGTACAACTCTAATGACTCTATAAACATTTTATAAAGAATATTTACGGACTAACACGATGAAAATTTTTGGCCCCAAAACCACTGTTCCATCACCACTGAAAAACGAATTGTTAGAACTTTCTGCCCCTTATGAAATTTGGTCCTCGAAATTGTTATCTGAGAATAAATTTGGATTCTATAGTTTCATCAATTCCTCTGTTTCCCAGGTAGCCTCTTCAGTACCATGTCAATGCCACAAGACCTTTACCAATGGTACTCGTTTATTTCGCAGCTTTTTGACTTTTCGAGCCAAAATTTTTGTCGGTTCTTTAAAATACGCCAAATCTGTCTGTAATTCAATTTCACTATGAGGAATCACGTGTGAAGGATCAGATCTGTACTGTCTCAATATTGAAACGTGGAGCACATTGTGAATTTTCTCAAGTCCTGGAGATAAAGCTAATTTGTGAGCAATAGGACCGATTCTTTCAGTAATCTCATACAGCCCGATAAATATTGGAATCAACTTTCATTTCCTGCCAAATTGTAGTACTTTCTTCCACGGAGAAACTTTCAAGAATACTCGATCGCAAACAACATATTCTTTATCTTTTTTTTTTTCCAATTTACGTACGATTTCTGATGATCAGATGCAGCTTTCAAACAATCTCAAATAATTCGAACCTTGTCTTCAGTTTCTTGAATAAAATTAATTCCTAATATTTTAGATTCGCTCAATTCAGACCAATACAATGGTCTTTTACACTTTCTTCTATATAAAGCTTCAAACAATGTCATTTTGATATTGGACTGATAATTGTTATTATAAGCGAATTCAACTAACGATAAATAGTTTTCCCAGCTACCTTCAAACTTGAGTATACAACATCGTAACATGTCTTCTAGAATCTGTATTACTAGTTCTGATTACCCGACAGTCTGAGGATGAAACGTTGTACTAAAATTGAGTTTAGTACCCAAAGCCTCGTGAAGTTTACCCCAAAATCTCAATGTAAACCTCGGATCACGATCTGAAATAATATATGTCAAAACGCCATGCAATCTTACAATCTCAAACACATATAATTTCGCTAGCCTCTCGAGTGAGTAATCTGTTCTAACTGGAATAAAGTGTGTCGATTTAGTCAATCTATCAACAATCACCCAAATCAAATCTTTTTTTTTCAAAGTTACAATCAAGCCATATACGAAATCCATCGTGACCCGCTCCTACTTCCACTCAAGAATCATAACAGACTGTAACAAACTAACGTACCTGATGCTCTGTTTTTAACAGCTGACAAATAATATTTGGCTAAGAACTTGCAAATCTCACGTTTCATACCTAGCCACCAGTACATCTATTTCAAATCATAATAAATTTTCGTACTACCAGGATGAATGAAATACATACTACTATGCACTTTATACAAAATATCATGTTTCAAATCCAGATTATTTCGAACACAAATTCTACCATGGTAATACAATGTATCAGCATAACCAATACTCTATCCAGTAGCCAAATTACCCTCAATCAAATTTCATTTCATTATTAACTTAAGATCGTCATTTTTAACTCCCGAATTCATTGAAGAAATAGGGGTTTAGTCCTCAACTCTGCTAATACAGAATCATCGTAATTTAAAGTTAAATGAGCGTTCAATGCTCGAAGTGCAAACAGTGATGGTTTTCAACTAAGTGCATCTTCAACCACATTAGCCTTTCCCAGATGATAATCAATAACCATATTATAATCTTTCAGTAGCTCTAACCAACTTCGCTGCCTTAGATTTAGTTCCCTCTGTGTCATTAAATACTTTAAATTTTTATGATCAGTATACACATGACATTTCTCACTGTATAAATAATGCCTTAATATCTTCAAAGCGAAGACAATCGCCGCTAATTTGATATCGTGAGTCGGATAATTTCTTTCATGTGTCTTTAACTATCGGGAAGCCTAAACTACTACTTTCCCTGACTGCATCAACACATAACCCAAACCATTGAGAGACACATCACTGTAAACAACATATTTTATCCTAAATTTAGGCCGAGTCAAAACTGGAGCTTTTGCTAACATGCTTTTCAGCTAATCAAAACTCTGTTGACACTTATTCGACCAAACAAATTTGACATTTTTCTATAGTAACCTGGTCATAGGTGAAGTAATGATTGAGAATTTTTTAACAAAACAACGGTAGTAACCTACTAAACCTATAAAACTTCACACTTCGAAAACATTTTTCGGAGTTTTCCAACACATTACAGCAGAAACTTCACTCGGATCGACTCAAATCCAATCAACTGATACAATATCACCCAAAAATCTAACCTCGCAAAGCCAGAATTCACATTTATTAAACTTTGTATACAATTGTTTTTCTCACAAATTCTGTAACACGATTCTTATGTGTTGAGCATGTTCATATTTTGTTTTAGAATAGATCAATATATTATCAATAAAAAAACCACAAATCTATCCAAATGAGGTTGAAAAACTCAATTCATTAAATCCATAAAAGCAGCAGGAGCATTTGTTAATCCAAATGGCATTATCAGAAACTCATTGTAGCTGTAACGAGTTCGGAAAATAGTGTTTAGCACATCATAATCTTTAACTTGCAACTGATAATAATTGGATCTAAGATCTATCTTTGAAAACATTGTGGCACCTTTTAATTAATCAAACAAATCATCGATATGTGGAAGGGGATACTTTTTATTTATTGTAACTTTATTCAACTATCTGTAGTCAATACACAATCTTAAGGAGTTGTCTTTCTTTTTCACAAACAACATAGGTGCACCCTATGGAGATACGCTTGGTTGAATAAAACCTCTGTTTAATCTTGCAACTAAGCTTTCAACTTTTTTAACTCGGCTGGTGCCATACGATACGGTGATATCGATATCAGTGCAGTTCTAGGAACCAAATCAATAATAAACTCAACCTCATGGTCAGGTGGTAAGCCCAATAACTCTTCAAAAATACATCAGTAAACTCATTAACAACTGGTAGTTGATCTAACTTCAATTTTGAATCACGAGTATCAAGTATATATGCTACAAATGCCTCACTACCTTTATGTATCAATCTCTGTGCAGAAAGAGATGAAATGATTCTAATAATACTATTCGGTTTGTTAGATTCAACTAAAATGATTTCTCCTATTTGGGATTTCAAATCAATTCATTTCTGTCTACAATTTACCACGGCATCATGTAGTGATAACCAATCCATACCCAAAATAATATCAAATTCCCGAAAGGGTAATAACATCAAATCAGCATGGAATTCACAACCTTTAATTTTCAGTGGACATTTATGACAAACTAAGTTAACTATCACACTCTGACCCAGTGGATTAGTAACTTGAATATCATATTTAGCTGATTCAACAGGTAGTTTATTTTTGTCTAGATATCATTTACCGACATATTTCTTTTTGAACTCAATCTGAAAGAAATCCTAAGAAATTTTATCTCTTGATACCACAGCGTTCAACGTAGTCCACCAACTATATACCTTTTCTTTTAACAGTGAAACGACACATCTAAAAAAATTATTAGGCAAGCAAGCCATTTCTCTAAAAACACGTAGAATATTCTGAAGCCAATACTCAGCTTTAACTGGATCATCCTCTGACCTGCCTAGAAATTCTTCATCACCACACTTCCTAAGCTTTTCAATCAGTATACGTTGACTAGATTCAGTCACGGGAGGATGTGGAGGTGCAACAGGAGGTATAACAGGGGGTGAAAGTTGTTGAGTCGTAGTATTCACTTGCATAAATTCTTTAAATCACTGGTTCATAAACTCGAGGAACATGTTCTTAAGTTCATTTTCAGATACTTGTGGAATTGGAATATTACTACTCATCCCTTGTTCTATAGTCGATACATTACTATTAATCTCATCAACATCAACACAATCAGATCCGGCCGATGTCTTTACAATCTATAAGAAAAACAAATGTTAGATCGGATCAAACACATCACACTATCACAGGTTTATATGCCATGTAATTCTAGACTTTACACACACTATGTTCAATTCGAGAATCGACTAAATCGTAACTCTCATACCAATAAATGTAACACTCTTAACCCGTATATGTCGCTAGAATGGGGTTATAGAAATGTTATAGTAAGTTAACATAAATAAATAGGTAAAATCATGATCATTATATAATTTCTCAAATACCATAAACTAATTGAATTATAACAATAGCTTACATTTACGAGGCTTAAATTAAGCTAAAGAAATAATATTTAAACCCTTACGGACTAATTTGAAACAAGTTAGAAAATTTTAGGAAAATATGAAAAATTTTAAAAAAAATGGGACACTAGGCCATGTAAAATCATGTGAGTATTCGAAGTTGAGACACACGACTATGTCCCAGCTCGTGTCTTAAACCATGTAACTCTTTGAATTAGATCACACAACCGTGCCGTAAGCCGTGTGTCAAGCCGTGTAACTCACTAACTTGATACACACACCCATGTTGCAGGCCGTGTATAGCACACGGTCGTGTGGTAGTCTGTGTCCCAGGCTGTGTATGCTAAAATGAACCTTAAAACTTAAGTTTACCATTTCAAGATTTCTTAGACACTAAGCAATCCATTTACCAGCCATTAAACCTATCCAAAATGGCATTATACATGCTCAAATCATGCTAAATCAACCATCTTAAGTACCTAACCAATGTACACTCAATGGTACCACAAGTATACACATTTAGACAACAATATAAGTCATCAATCGTTCAAACATACAATCTTATCAATTTTTTTAAGCTAAATACCTAACCTTATAACTTTCCAAGGTATATCAAACATGTACCACATTTATTCCTACCTAAGCTTACCAAAAACTTAACCTTCACAAAATAAACTATATTCACCACTAAACCTAGCAACCATGTAACTATCATCACATTACAAGACCATATCGATCGAAAGACGAACTACTTATATGCTTTATATATATATATATATCAAATGAGGTCATTGACATAACAACCTGTTACATGCCATACAATCCAAAATAAATATTAAAAAACTACTGAAATTGGATGAATAGTGTGACTTGAGTGCTGATCCAGTCTTTCTTCCCACAAAAATATATCTACAAGAAAATGCAAATCACACAAGTAAGCTTATTGAATCTTAGTAAGTTCGATAGACAAAAATAATAAATCTTATTAAAGTAAATATAACAATTTTTTCAAATATAATTCAACAACTAATTTTTCCTATCATCCAAAATTACAAATCGGTGAATTATATAGTTCAATTCAAAGCTCAAATAATAATTTCTGAAAAATCTACATTTCCACAACGGAGTTAATTCAAGATGTCAAGTACATGTTATGCCATTCAAAGTCATTAAGCAAGTTATAATACAATAATTTACGACCTGATGAACGACTTACAAATACGAGTACACAAGTAGTCCAACTGAAGTATGCCAAACGCTCATGAGCTAATCCAACCAATAACACGCCAAACGCTCATCAGAGCTAATCCAGTCGATAACACGCCTCGGCACTAAGTGCTTAGCCAGTAAGTTATACATCCGCCCCCATAACACGCAAGAACATGATAGTATAACATGAGGGTTTGCAACAAATGCTGAACCTCAGTATACTCGGGAAAAATATATAAAGCACGCCACATCAGTCTCCATTCCAACCCTGTATAACTCGCTATCATTCAATTGTACTCTATCTCGTGTTTATCTGGCCCAAGTCTGAAATTCAGTAACATTTTCTAAACAACTTTACATCATCAATAGAGCAATTAATATCCACTATTTCATATATATCATCATACAATTCATATAGATATTAAATTACAAACCGAACGAACTTACTTGGACTAAATTGTAATAGTTGTAGAAGTTCAAGGACTATTCAATAATTTTCCATTTTCCACGTAAATCAATAGGGTCTTGATCTACAATGTAAAATTTCCCAATTATTAGCTTACAATTCATATTCCAATTTAGTCTACAATTTATACCCTTTTATTTTTAAAATTTACACAATTGCCCCTGACTTTTAAAATTTATGCAATTTAGTCCCTTAACCCAAAAATCATCAAATTAACCATTTCTAAAAACTTGGTATACTAGACGAATGTTCAAGGCTTCTAAACAGTCCACAAAACACCTCTTATACACCAATTAACCACGTGATTTTAACAATTTAACAATTTAATCTTTTAATTAAAAACTAATTAAAATCACTTTACAAAACAACCAAATACCACAATCAAAGCTTCAAACACATAATTATCATAAAAAAGACCAAGATTCATCAATGGAAACTTCTAAAATTTTTAAGAGATTCAAAAACAAAGGTCTGGGTTAGTTGAACCTAGTTGTAACGATATGAAAAACATAAAATTCATTAAAAACGGGCTCAAAAACTTAATCATGCAAAGCAGTGAGCTAGTCGAACCTCCAAACTTATTCTTTCATGGTGTTTTCGGCAAAACCATGGAAAGACGAAGAAGATGGTATTTTCTTTTAATTATGTTTTGTTTAATTTTAACTTAATTACAAAATTACCATCCATTATACTTTAATTAATTAATTTTGTTCCTTTTCCGTCCACTAACCTTTAACAAGGTTTAATTACTTCATTGGCCCTCCCACATTTATTAGTTATGCTATTAAATCATCTAAATACAATAATTACTAAGTTTTGCACCTTGTACAATTTAGTCATTTTTCTTTAATGAACTATTTAAACGTTAAATTTTCTTAACCAAATTTTAAAATTACTCTAATGACTCCTTAAATATTCTATAAATAATATTTATAGGCCGACACAACGGAAATTTATTGTCCCGAAACCACTATTCTATCACTAAAAAAATGGGCTGTTACAACAGTAGTCATAAATTAGAACCCGTTCAACCCTAGTAACGGGTTCAATCCTAGCAGCTGACTCAACCTGTTGAGGTCTCTCAACCCTGACCCATTTCATATATAACTGAGAATAACTCTAAGGACTCGAATCCTTCTTATTCTTGTTTTGATTCTTTTCATTCTCCCTTTACTCGCGCTCCACGATCTTAATCTTCTCAGTAATTTTTTCCTTCTCCACCAAAGTTTTGAATACTCACTCCCATTGAGGACCTACTAATACCTTAATATTGTACCTCAACCCCTCCTCAAACTAGATACTCTTATCATAGTAGGTGCCAACTAAACCTCGAGAATATCTGCTTAACCTCATGAATTCAGCCTCACACTCGGGCACTAATCTCTTTCCTTGAGTTAGCCTCATAAACTTGTGTCTATGGGCCTCAATATGACTTGCCTTACATATTTATCCTGGAAGATTCTCCGAAAATAGGCCCAAGTTACTCGCTCAGGCTAGGTGTCTTCCACAACAGTCAACTACCACTGATAAGCTTTATCTGAAGTAAAAATACAGCAACCTTCAGTTTCTGATCAGGGGTGAAGTCTAAATCATTTATTATTCTTTTTGTGGCCTCCAACCAGTACTTGGACATAGTCGAGGTGATCCCAGCGACACCCTTAAACAGTTTTGTTTCCTTAGACTGGAGTCGTTCAGTTACTAGCCCTTGTCTCCCATATCAAATATGGGTCTCAGTGACCCTCTCTAATACTCTCAACATAGCTTGGGATAGTGCATCGTTCCCATCAGTTTGAGACCTAGACTCAGTCCCAGGGGTAAGAGCTCCATTTCTCTCATTTGTGTTCAGATTAGGCATACTGCCCATCGAAAATAGTTTAGCTCAAGCCCCTTGATGGCGACCATCACACCCACAGGCACCATGTCCATGAGATCCACATGCACTCATTATCTTATCTACAATTTTAGAGTTTTATAAATTTATTTAGGTTTTAAAAACATTAAATCTAAAGTTTTATCAGAAGTACTTATCAGAGTTAGAGAGTGTTTTAATATTCTACAGTCTCTTCATGCAAACAATAGTACTCAAATAGCAAAAAGTACAAAAAATCTAGCTAAAGTTGAAAACTTAATTTTAAATCAAGAATAAATAAAATTGATTAATTTATCAAAAACATAAGTCTTCAGAAAATCATGTGAGATCACTTTGACGAAAACCTTGTTTTATTGATTTTATTTAAACAAACTTATTCGAGGAACTACTTGCATCATATAGCATTGTATTTAATTTCAAAACCTTGCAGCGAAAAACACTTGAAAGTTCTTAGCTTATAAAAACATAGTATTTGATCAGTTATGCAATATTATTAAAAGTACTGGTTATAAATAGTACAATTGCAAAATAACTATCAAACCAAAATTAAAGTCTCAACACAAATCAAAAGTCCAAAAGTCCGTAAAGTCCAAAATTTAAATCTAAAACATACTTAAAATCAAAATGTCTGAACCAAGTTCTAGAATTGCTTCCAAATGCTAATTCTGAGGGCCATCTGAAAAGTGTCAAAACAAACGAGTGAACTAGAAGCCCAGTGTGTGACTTGGTCCACATATACAATTTTACTTATAATACACATATTAGAAAAAAAAAATTCATAATTTCAGAAGCATATATCATATCAGAAAAAATTCCTACCCACATCTGCTACACACCAACTCTAACCAACCAATCACACCAATTAGGACTACATGAGTCTATCCATCCAATCAAACCAATAAGTGGCGGTATGCCACTCATAAATATGCAGTTGAGCTACTAAATAGATATTGTGGTTTAACCGCCAGAATTTGCAGTAATAATACCAAAATACACTTCCTCCATCACATATCAAAACCCACATTGGTGCACATGCATAATCAAATTAACATATATTCATTTCACATGTAATGCATGGCATGCATACCTAAACATATAGATCATATCATATCATATTGCTTATTCAAAATTAATCCTACTTATCATGTTTTCTAAGCATACTTGTACGTAACAAATCAAATTTACGCCTTTATAGGCCTATAAAAATACGTATGAGTCCAATTTTAGAGTCCCTTAATCAACCGCAAATTGTGCCTTCAAATTGACCAAAAAGGCCCACACATCTGTGTGGCCCAACGGCCTACCTGTTTTAGGCTGTGTAATCACACACGCCTATGTGCTCTACACGGTCTAGCACACGACTGATGACACGCCTGTATGGCGCACATGACCATGTGAGGCAAAGCAGTTTTTGAAAACAACCTCTATTTTCAGGTTTTTCTAAGTTCTAGTCGAGTTTGTGGGTTAGTTTCACACACTTGATGATAATTTTGATCAACCACACAATAACACACTCCAAATCCTACATACAACATTAAAACAGATCAATTAACGAACACAAATTGACCTAATACCAATCTCGAAGCTTGAATTTGATAACACAACTGAGCAAAATCAATTCCTAAATTGATATACCAACACTTACCCTGTAAAAATAGTAGCCAACTATAACTAGCCTATCGATGGATTGTGATCTTCGCCTACCTCACCTAACAAAGGTTACAAAAATAATCAATAGAAGTTCTTAATCCCAAAATTACAACCCTTCGCCATCATTTGAGAAAGGAGAACAAACAAAGCCCCTTACTAAAACAAAAGAAACAATAAACTTACACAAGATTGACACTATGACAACCGTCCAAACATTTAGCATAGGAAACCAAAACAAAAGAATTAACAATGGAAGAAATAAGTAGAAGCACATTATTTCCAAAAGAAAATGAAACCAAAATTGTAGGGTAAGCAAAAAGGATGGAATGACAACTAGACAGGAAGGAAGATGGAAAATTTGGGACGGTGGAATGGAAAAGAGAGAGAGAGGGGGGAGAGAGAGAGAGAGAGAGAGAGAGGAGAGGGAGTTGAACGACAAAAGAGGATGGGTGATTTTAGGGATTTTGATAAGTTTCAAAAAAATAATAAAAAAATTTTAACCAAGTCCTAACCCGATTTAATAAAGTTCAAATTGAATTCCACCTTTAAAATATAGAAAATAACAAAAATATTTCACAGTTGCACACACTGAGATTTGAACACAAAACTTAAGCGTAAGCTAAAGCCTTACCACTAAACAAGTAAACTTATTCTATCATAACCTGCATGGATATAATAATTAAGTCAAATGATTAGGGATAAGGATTGAGCCAAAAATTAACAAAATTTCAAAAGAAAGTACTCTAACCCAAAATAATCACAACACTCAACCACTAAACCAAATTAAATCATTTGACATAATTTAAGATTCCAATCTTAAGAAAAATTGGGGTGTTACAGCTGCATTCAAGTTTAGTAATATCTTACTCAAATAGCTCACGAGCCTTATTGAGCTTTTCATATTTTTAAATTATTAAAATAAATTATTTACTTTAATATTTTTAACCATAAGCTTAATTATTGAGCCGAGTTCAAGATCAAATTCGAGTATAAAAATTGGTAAACAAGTTTAATCAAGCTCGAGTAGCTCAATTATATCTTAAGTCGAGCTCAAGCTTAAAAATATATGCCCGATCGAGCTCGAGCTTGATAGTATTCAGTCTCGAGTCGGCTCGATTACACCTCTAATTACATCTCTATTCAATTCCCACCAAATTGCTATCCAATTCCTACTCTATTCCATTCCAACGAACCAAATTTACTATTATAGTTACTCGTGCCCTCTTTCAGAACTTCTTTTTAATAACCCAACTCCAAATCTGATCCTCAAATGATTTGTCCAATCACATTTGATCTAATCTAAAATTTTTACCATATATTTTAGGCTTAATACCACTTTTAGCCCTTGTACTATAACTAAATTATCATTTTGGTACTTGTACTTTTTTAATTACTTTGGCCTATGTACTTTATTTTTGTTATCAATTTGGCCGATGTACTTTCATTTTGTTAATTCCCATTACCTCAACCCAAATTTTTGTTTTAAAAAAATTAAACCAACCAATAACATGTTACCATGTGTTAAGAAAAAGAAAAAAAATGCACTTAAAAATGTTTAAAAAATAAAAATGAAAAGAATCATTAAAAATAAAAAAGGCTTAATACCACTTTTGGCACCTAAGCTATTTATTATTACACGACTTGAATTGAGTTATTTTGTGCATATACTTGCTCAATTTATACAGAAACCAAAGAAGGCCTATTGGGAAGCTGCACCGCGAGTAATATGATATTTTAAGGGTAATCCTAGACAATGAATTCTTTTGTGAACAAATTCTAATCTCAATCAGTATGCTTATTGTGATTCAGATTGGGCAAGTTGTCCTGTGATGACGCTCCTTGACAGGTTATTTTATTTTTTTGGTCAAATCTCCTATTTTATGGAAAACCAAGAAACCTCAGATAGTTTCTCGCTCCTCTACTGAAGCAAAATATCAGTCAATGATTACTGCAGCTTGTGAACTTAAATGGTTGAAGGGTTTGTTTCTATTTCTTGGTGTCGGTCATTTTGGTTCCATGTGTTTGTATTGTGGCAGTCAATCTGCTTTACATGTTGCAACAAGTCCTTTATATCATGAGCGTACAAAACATATTGAAGTTTATTGCCATTTTATTCGTGAGGAGATACAAAACGGGAATATTGAAACAACTCATGTGTGTTCTTCTCTCCAACTTGCTGATATTTTCACTAAAGCTTTGGGCACTGATCAATTTTAGTTTCTTTTTGGCAAGTTGGGCATTTCAAATCTTCATGATTCAACTTGAGGGGGGTGCTGAGGAAATATCATACAACATAATCAGTGCAACAATTAAATGAACGATATTCTAGGATCTTTAGCTATATTAGTGCATGTATTTTTGGTAATTTACTCTGTAGAAGAAATCTTAATTTGTACAGTTATAGAAATTTATTTCTAGTAGAAGTCTTGGATTTATATTTATATGTTTGAAGTCATTAAGAGTGGGGCTATCATTTTTATCCTAATATCTCTAGTTTTCTTCATGTATCATGATAAGAGGCTATCACATATCATGTAATTGGTTGCCAATGCCATGTTAGGATAAGCTAATATTGTTAGTGTGAAAATACCAAAATGTGCTTCGAAATTCAAATTCAAATAACAATTAGATCCATAAAAAATTGGGTACCAACTAGTTACTTTTAAACAAATTTAGTACCAATTGATTATATTGTTGAGCCCTCGACCAAGAGGGTCATTATAAAAGAGAATTTACACTCCACAAATTTTCTCTACAAAACTTGTCTCCAAATGTTAGACCATGTGTAATAGGCCCAATTTGCCCGGGCCCATATTATTCAAAAACAAAAAAATAATAATAATAAAACCAAAATACCAAAAGTCCATTTTATGTTACAGTCCATTTTACAGCCAACTAACCCAAACCTAAAACCAATTAACAGCCTAATACATTACAGCAGCCCAATTACAAGCCAAATACCCAGAATAGATTACCCAATTAGACCCACTAACCCAATACCTAAGACAAAACCCGATTAGCCCAAAAACCAACCCAAACCTATGCAGTCCAAAAAGGCCCAAAACCTAAACAGTTTCAGAAGCCTAGGGTTTCTGAAACCCTAGGCACTGCAAGCCCCAGCAGCCCTTTCCCTCGCGCCACAAGCCTCAATCAGCCCCTCGTCCAGCCACAATTAGCGCGAATAGCGCCCCACATCGCCGCCGTGTTTCTCGTCATCCGCTTGCAGAAAATGAAAGAAAGGAGCAGCAAACATGGCAAAACAGGACAAAATATTTGTATTCCTTTTTTATTTTTTATTTTGGAGGCTATAAAAGCTCTACAATAATCTGTAATAGAGGATACACGAAAAAAGAATACAAAAACAGATATACTCAAATATACACAGAGATAAAAAAAATCAAAATCAGCAAGGTTTTTTTTACTTTTCCTTTTTTTTTTTTCATTTTCGAATACTTTTATTTTTATTTTGTTTATCTTTTTTTTTTTGAAACCACACATAAAAAAAATATATATATAATATACAGTGTAAAAAAAGAGAAAAAAATCACCTGTTTTTGAATTCCGGCCACACTTTGTGCACGCGGCCTACGATGATATGCAAGGCAAATGTCACACCAGAGCTTCACTTAAGTCGCCTAAGGGGAAAGCATTCTAAAAGCTCTCAACTTTTTTTTCTGCTAAGATGAAGAATGAAATTTTTTTAAAAAAAAAAAATTGGTTTATGTAAGCTTTTAAAACGGCATCATTTTGGAGCTGGCTATAATGGCCCAAAACGACGTCGTTTCCTCTTTAAACCCGCGCACTGACCCGACCCGCTATAGGGATCCGTGTGTTTTTAAGAAATGGGTTATTTGCGCATCAAGCCCTTTGGCATTTTTTATTCTTTTTAATTTAGTTTTTTTAAAAAAAAATTATAATTCGCCCTAGTAATTTTCTTGTTAATTCGTTTTAGTCCCCATTGATACTTCGCATTTTGGATTGTGGGGAATAATTTTCCAATTAGTCCCTATCTTTTTTGGGCGCGTTACAATTCAGTCCCTTTGCCTCATTTTATTTTCGTTTTTACCCTAAAAACTTTATTTTTGCTTTCAATTTAATCCTATCTTTTTTGGGCGCGTTACAATTCAGTCCTTTTGCCTCATTTTATTTCCGTTTTTACCCTAAAAACTTTATTTTTGCTTTCAATTTAATCCTTTCTGTCATTATTGCTATTTTATTATTAAAATCAATTAATTTAAATTCTTATTATTATTAATATTATTAGTATTATTTTAGTATTACTAATATTATTATTTTTATTACCACCATTACTATTATTATTATTATTATTATTATTATATTTATTATTATTATTTTCCATATTATTATTATTATTATTATTATTATTATTATTATTTTCTATTATTATTATTACTATTATTATTTACATATTATTGTTTTAGTATTATTTAACTATTTAATTTTATATTATCTTTATTATACTATATATATATATTTTGTATTCACTTACATCATTTTAATTATTATTTTTATAATTTTTATTATTAGCATCATTATTATTATTATTTTCATTTTTTTATATTTTTTATTCTTTTCAATTGTTGTTTAAACTTTTATCAATTTTCATTTATTTATTGTTTTTATTTATTATTAGCTTGTTATTTTATTCATATTGTTGATTCTTTTTGCTCTTGTTATTATTATTTGTATTATAGCAATTATTACCCAATTATGCACATTAGCCTTATAATTCATTTCATGTTTTACTAAAAATCTTACTCCATTCTATTCAAAAAGTTCTTAAAATGAAGTAAGACTCGGTATTTGGGAGTTTTGAAAGAATTGTGCCCTAACTTACTAGGCTTCGATCTTTTTCATCGAATTTAAGCAATTGAGTGCCCTTTTGAAATCAAAACTTATAAATTTCAAATAAAAGCTTATTCTCAGAAAATAGAGATGTTGTGTCCTAACTTATTGGATATGACATTTTGTTATCTCGAAGTAAGGATTTCCTACAAATAAAAACAAACTTTGTTTTGAAAACTTGAAATGTTGCATCCTAACTCATTGAGTATGACATTTTACTTTTTTGAAATAAGGGAGTCTTAACATCCAATTTAATTTATTCAAGTTTTCTTTCAAATAAAAAGGATGGTATTTTAAAATTTTCAAATTCTCGACATTAGGACATTAGTTAATCAATTAGGTACCAATTTTGGGCGTTACGAGGGTGCTAATCCTTCCTCGTGCGTAACTGATTCCCGAACCTGTTTTCTCAAATTTTGTAGACCAAAATCATTGTTTTAATAAATCAAAATGTTTTTTATTAAAATGATCAATTTCAAGGTGACCCGATCACACCTCAAAAAAAAAAAAAATAGGTGACGACTCCATTTTCGTTTTTAAAGTCGATCCATGTTTTTTAAAACTTAAAAATGATTTCGACACCATGAAAACTAATAGACATTGGAAGTATAAATGATATAAATCCTCTTTAAATGAACATCAGAATCCTAAATTATATCAATTTGTTATCTAATGTATATCTACTTTATAATAATAATAATAATAATAATTTTATAACATTACTAAGATTATCTAAATTAATATTTTAAAAAATATAATTGTATAAAATTTCCCTCCATCAAGAATTTTCTATGCAAGACTTTGATTACGAAGACTAATCCGCATTAAAAGTGTAAATGATATAAAATTTTATTCTTAATAAATATTAGAGTTTTAAAATATATTAAAATTTTTATTTTAATAAATATCTATTTTGTAATAATAAAATATTTATAATACTCACAATATTATCTAATTTAATATTTTCAAAATAAATAAAGTTGTCTAATATTAAAAATAAACTTTTGGTAAGAAATAATTATATTGTTGAGCATAGTCAAGAGTGTTGTCCAAAACAATTCCACAAACTCCCCAACTTTTTATGCAAGACTTGGAAAAGTCTTATACCAAAAACAACTCAACTTTTCTTCTTTTTTTCCTTTTAAAATAATAATTATATAATCCTGTGAAATATATTAAGTTCACAAGTCAAGGTATTAACTCTAATCCTTGGAAGAAAGTTATGAAGCTCTTTATAAAAATAAGTTTAAATAAAGTTAAAAAAAACTCAAGTGATAATTAAGTTAATATATTTTGATGCATAAATTGGTAATATAAATTGGTAATAAAGTGATCATTAAGATTACAATGGGCCAAAAGAAAAACTATTCTAGCGGCCAACATTCATTGATTCACCGCTAGTAAACAACACATGATAATCAATGGTGGATGAGTCATTTGCATGATTCTCATCGTTTCCATTCATTTCACTTCCCTGCAGCTTCAATGCAAGCTCAAGTCCATACACCACTTCGCTCATTGTTGGCCTTTTAATCCCTTCTGAAGCCAAACAACTTATAGCCACTTCACCAAATTTTAACAGACTTGCAAGCTTGATCTTACCCTGTAATGAGTATCAATTACCTGATCCAGAGTTCCGTTGTTGTAGCAATGTTGTGCCCACTCTGCTAAACTTATTTGCATATGATCCTCGGCAGTTCGATCTATTGGCGCTCTTGCACATAGTACTTCACACAACACCACACCGAAAGAGTAGACATCGGATTTCTCAGTTATTTTCTGAAGACGGTAGTATTCAGGATCCAAGTACCCGATGCTGCCCTTGACGGCGGTGCTAATATGAGTATTGGATAATCATTCATTTTAGACAATCCAAAATCAGATACTTTGGCTATCCATTTCTCATTTATCAAAATATTTGTGGTCTTCACATCTCGGTGAATGATGGTGTGATTAGGACCCCTGTGGAGATAATGCAGCCCTTGTGCAGCACCAATACACATCTTGAGCCTTTGCTCCCATTGTAAAGGGGTGTTATTAGTGTTGTAGAGGTGATCTCTCAAGGTCCCATGAACCATGTAGTCATACACAAGGATCATTTCCTTTTTGTCTTCACAATATCCGATCAGAGAAACTAAATTTGGTGTCCAAGTTTGGAAAGCATCTCGATTTCAGTCCTAAACTCAAGCACCCCTTGTTGTGAGCTTGGATTCAAACGTTTGATCGCAACTGGGTTGGAGCTGGCATTAGTAAATCCTTTGTAGACGTTGCCAAATCCTCCTCTTCCGATGATAAAAACTTTATCGAAGTAGTTGGTAGCTGTTTTGATCTCCTTTAGTGAGAAGCGGGGACAAATATCTGAAGGTGGAGTAGGGCTTCTGCTGTTGGCAAATTTATTGGAATGTATCCGGTAAATTACAAAAAGTAGAAGAGAGACGGTAATAAAGCCTGAGATAGGAGCAACAACAGCAACAATTATTGTTCTCTTCTTTGTTATTTGCACAACCGGCGACTTCCTAGGATGGATGTTAGGTCCAGATGTAAGATCAGAGCTAGGTCCGGAGAGAGAAAAACCGTTGCTCAATTTGAAGATTTCAAGCCCATTCAAGATGGCATCAGAATAAAGAGTTCTCCAAGCTGGCGAAGGATGCAAAGCAAAGAGAGATTTCGCTGCTTTTGATTTCCTTGCTTTCCTATGGACACCACATAATCACGATATACTGGAATCCCATTAGCACCACTCCAGGATATAACATCTGCCTGAGTTTCTGCAGCTGTATTAGCCAAGAGGATCTCAAACACTCTATCACCTTGTGTTGTTATCTCTATTTGGAACTCACAAAAATGTGATCTTACGAAGTAATTGAACCCAGAATCAACAGGAAACTCCCATGTCAGCTGGTAGTTCTTATTCTGGGTCTTGTTCGTCCCCATGGTCCTGGCAGTTATATAAACCTCCCTTGGAGCAGAGTACGATGGTATACTGCTGAAGATGAGATTAATACTTTCATTAACAGGAAGAGCACTTGGTTTTGCTATTGTCAAATATTCGTAATCACTTAACCAGCCCCGGAACATCTCATTGTCGTCTCCTGGTGAGATTTCCCTCCCTCCAACGTTGATTCGATACATCTTCTCAAGGGCAGTGTTGTTTCCTAGGGCGTACAAGCTTCCCTGGGCCTGGCCAACAAAATGTACGCCGTCATCATCATATAGATTGATCGGCATGGAAACAACTTCGATGCCATTGATGAAAGCATAAGAATCAGTGATATCAGGAGTAGGAGCGAAGGTTAAGTTTAACCTTTGACCATCATCAACATTTACACAAAATTCTTTGACAACTGTAACTTCACCTCGAGCATGAAGCAAAGCACTGAAATTGCTGAGCAGGGTAACAAGACCAGCTTTAACAGAGAAGAAAGCTTTAATAGAAGGGCGTTCAAAGTCTGGATATGACGTTGGATAGAAGTGCAAGCGAATGAATTTTGGACCAGCAGTGAGGGGAATAGAATAGGTGAACTGTGGTTTAGAAAGACGAGCTGTGGAGTAGGGGACAGTATCAACTGATGAGGGCAGTGGAGATACAGCTACAGTCGTTGATGATTTGTTCTTGTTGTTTTGTGGCTCTATGGGGCTGAATTTTCCATTGCCATCTCCAAGCCAAGAACGGCTATCGAGAGACGACGCCATGGTGGAAGGAGAACCGCAGTCAATTGCGATGTTTTCTATGGGGTAGTAAGGGGTAACAATGAAATCTGCTGTAACAGGAGCCACAAGGTATTGACTGAAGAAGAAGAAGAAGAAGAGACAGGGGAACAAGTTTTGAAGGGAAAAAGTTGGTGTTTTGGTTGGAATCTCCATTGCGAGGGAAAAACTAAGAGGCAGAGAGAGAAGATGCATATGGAGAAAGGGATAAGAGATGAAGAAAGGTAGGAAATGAAGAGCGAAGTGGAGATGGGGTGCAGGAAAGAGTCAGTTACAGTAGATTTGAATTTTCAAATTCCCATTTTCGTAATTTGATTAGTGAAGTTAGTAGAGTTTAGCATTTGTTTCTTATGTGTATTCCATAGAATGTCACTAAAAACCAGTTGTTATTAGCATCTCTTCTGCATATGGGTAACAGAGGACTTAGTCAAACAAGAATTGACTTTTTGGCAGCACCTTTTTGGTGCTATTTTTCAGCTATCCAAATATTAAGATGCACTGAGAATTCTTTTTTTCTTTAGCATTAAATTTCTATTTGTTTTTGTTTTTGTTCTGAAATAAAGTGGGAAAAAAAAGGAAAAAAAAAACAGAAGTGGAATTGAATTGGTTGAATAACCAAATAGAGGGGACTATTCTCACCAATTTTGGATTGAATGTTCTAATAATTTGGGTACTCATTAATGCCTTTACCTAAAATATAGTAAACTATAGTGTTTGTTTCTAGAAATATGAAAAATAAAATGGAAAGAAAAAAACTGAAATATATATTATTTTCATAAGATGTTTTGTATAAAATATTAAAAATTGGAAATATATATTTTTACTATTTGGTAGTCTTAATATTTCACCTTTCCTCTTTACAATTGAATATTAAAATTTGTCAGTATACTTTATTTTAATTTATATTTATAATTATATCTTAAGAATATAGGTAAATTTACAACTCAACATGTGATTCCATTTTGTCATTAAATTTTGAATTTTATTAAATTTAATCATCAACTTTTATTTTTAATTAATATTTATAATTTAATTTTGATGATTTAAAAAAATGTAACTAAAAACCAATTTTCAAATATTTTATTCTACTAGTTAAAAATAAATTAATGGATTAAGATCCACTCCATTATTTTTAATTCATTAATATTCAATAAAATGATTATTAACATTCAAATAGTACCCAATTGAGATCCATCTATTAAATGTGAAAATTAACTTGTGAACATTGATTAAAAATGACAAGGGAAAATTGCTTTCTTTTTTTTATAAATAGAATTTTTTATTAATACTTAATATTATTAATAATTAATTCATTACTTTAATTATTAAAATAAAATATTAAAAATATTTTTATTAATTTTTTCTTCAAGTTATTTAAAATTAAAATTAAATAGTACAATTTAATAAAAAGAATCCAAAATTCAATCAAGTAAAAGTGAACTGGTAAAATTCAACATAGAGCTAAAGTTGAGTGGTAAGTTTATCTTTATTTCAAAGGTACAATGACAAATATCAATAAAACTAAAATACAAAGAAAATAAAAATTATATTTCATTATGATACAGTCATAAACCAACTAAAAATCTGACTAAGACAAGTACACCTATCAATTAATAGTATAGTTATGGTGAGCAAAAAATTTCGTTCCCACGAGGACTAAAAGTACTAGTAATTACTGTCTTTCTATTATTTAACCGAAAAATTCAAATGATTGATTAAAATTAAAATTAACTAAATTAATTGCTCACGAACACAACAAAGAACAAATTAGGAAAATAATCGAGTAAACAACCAAGAAGCTAAACAATATCCAAGAAAGAATCCATCAAGATTTCAGCTGTCATTATAAATCTAAATTACACAATTTCTTTACTTAGTATCTTGATCTGTAGAAATCCCTAAATTATGCTAATATCTCTCTTCAAAACTAAGAGCAACTGACTATAAGTTGATTAATTGAAATTTCTTTCTAATTAAAACCTCTATTATCGCATTAACTCGATCTATGGATCCCCTATTATATTAGACTCTAATATGGTAGATTTATGTCGTCCTATTTCTAGGATTACATGCAATTCCACTCAATTATGCTAGATCTACTCTTCAAAAAAGGCTTATTCATCTTTGGTTTAAGCACATCAAACATGGATTAATAGTTTAGAAAAATTAAACCAAGAATTAAGCACACCTAATTGAGAATAAGATCCAAGTATTTATTGCGTAAAAATAGAAATCAAATAACATAACCTATCTTAGAGTTCATCTCCCTAGGTATTTGGAAAATTAGTTCATGATAGCAACTAAAAGCATCCTAAAGATAGATAACCACAAGAAACAAAGAAACTCATAATAAACTTCAAAGAAATCAAAAAAAGATCTTCAATCTTAATGAAAATCTACTTTAGAATTAGCTCAATGATGTTTTTCGAGTTGTTTTCTTAAGTATTCTATGATGGCTCTCTACTATCTTCTTATTTTTGTCACATATAGGTCTCAAAATGCCTGAAAAACTTAAAAATGCATTTTTTCGCTGGCTTGGAGTGCAATTCACGATTTCCACATGGTCTAGCATGTGGCCATGTGTCCAACCTGTTTAGAATAGCCCAGCCCGTGTGGCTCCTAAAACTTGCTCTGATTTTCACTCCTGTTACTCCCAAATGCTCTCATAAGTATAGAAACATGAATTTAAAGGGTTAGGAACATAAAATTCACCATTTTAAATCGAATAATCATCCAAAAATGAATTAAGAATGAGGCTAAAACATGTTACTTTTAGCATTTAGCAAATATCCCCTCACTTAAGCGTTTACTTGTCCTTAAGCAAAATCCTCAATCTACAATCAAATTAACCTCTCTCAATTTATTGTTTTCACCAATCATGTTTTAGGACAACCTATAGATAATCATGCATCAGAAATTCAAACTAAAATGACACAAAAGAGCACAAACAATCCAAGCAGAGATTCTTAACGCATAAAAACATTAGGCATCTCCCCTATCTCAATAATCACCTAAAATTCTAACTCAATAATTGACATCCCCATTAAAGATCACTCAAAGCACTCAAAGTGTTTAAGGTTCAAGTGATATGCACTCAATAGTCGAATGAGAAATGTTATTACCATAAGCTTACTTGAAAATCAAATCTCCACTACTCTAAAATGAGATGACACACCAATCAATAGGTCTTTACACGGTTGTAATGGAGTTAAGGGTATGGAAGAAGTTAGAAAAGTTGGTTATAATTGGGATCGAGTTGATAAATTACCAAACTAGAAAAACTATCAGTTGTTGAATTAAAAGAAACTACATAAACAAAAATACTCACAAGTGGAAATGAGTTTTTCAACAAAATATGAAGCTAAATATTCAAAATCAATCAAATTTTTTTCCTTTTTTTATGTTTCCTTTTATTTTCTTTTGTTTTTTCGATTCTTTTTCTTTTTCTTTTTCAGCAATTCAAAAAAATGAAACATAGTTAGGTAACTAACCAAATCAAATCTCAACAAAAAGGGAGTTAATAAAAAGGATAATTTTACAACATACATATAGGTTAATAAAAATAGGTTAGAAAAAATAAAGTGTTAAGATCAATGGGGTTTACTAAGGGTTAATGCAATATTTAAGCTTTTTACAGGTTAAGTGGGTTAAATCCAAAGTGCCTCTATCATCTTAGTTTATCAAATGAATAATGTGGTATCGACATGCATAATCGAAGCAAGTTTTAGAATAACAAATAAGGTTGACATATTTGACAACCAAAAATAAAATGAGCACTAACTAGAATATATGCTCTATATGTAACAGCTCAGTTTAGACCCTAGTTGGAACAGTGGTTTTGAGACCACAAATCTGAGATCAAAAAAATATTTTTATATTATTTTCTATGTTTATAATATGTGATTAAGTCTGTGTGAAATTTCTGTGTGAAAATTTTGTGGTTTGAGTGCTTAATTAGCAAAAAAGACCTAATCGCATAAGATGCAAAAGTTGTGTGCTAGTTGTTAAAGTACCTATTTGGCATGGCTTTTTAAAGGAGGAATCCTTATGTTGTTATTAAGCCAATATATAGTTAGTGGATGGTAGATGGACGTTTATAACCAACCATTATAAGCTTTAATGCTTAATTCATTAAGCGTAGAATTGGAAATCTATTAATTATGCTATTATAATTGTAATAAAACAAAAGATGGCCAATATATCACCTTTCTTAGCCAAATTTGAAGAAGAAAAAGAAGGGTTTATAGCTTTGTAATATTCGACCCTTGTTCATCTTGATTGAGGTATGTTTTGAGCTCGGTTTTTGATAATTTCTACGTTTTCGTAATTGTTGCTTCGTACTCTAGTTAACCCATGTCTTAATTTTGTGAATTGATGATGTTTTTGAAATGTGCCATTGATGAACATGTGAGTTCTTGAATGTTTGGTGGTGGAAAATGAAAGATATGTGTTTGATTAATATAGTTTGTCTTTGGAGTTTTGATGAATTTGTGTAATTTGAGCTTAATTGAGAAAAGTGTAAATTGAGGGACTAAAATGTGAAATAAATGAAATATGTGGACTTGTATGAACATATAGAGAATTCGGCTAGGCATGGGTGAAATGAAATTATGTGTATTTTGTGATTTTGTGAATTAGGGACTAAAGTGTCAAAATGTGAAAATATGATGGCTATTTTGTAAAATGCCCTAAATATATGTGATTGGACTATATTGAATGAATTGGTGATTGAACGAGTTAAATTTAAATGCGTATAGACCAAGAAAGGAGAGGTTCGGATCGAGATCGAGGCAAAGACAAAGTGCTCGATTAATCGACCGTTTCGATATTTCGACGTCCGAGGTAAGTTTGGACATAATACGTATAGTTAACTATGTTTAATGTTATGAAATGAATAGTATGATATTATTGAATTATAAATGTTATGTGATAAATCGGGTTAGATGGCACTAAGTGTGTGCGTATTTGGAAATGTGACCGAGGTGATTAGTACTATGTGTGCGAGGTAATATAAGCTTCGGCTTTGTGGTTGGCACTGTGTGTGCGATACCGGTTTAAGATCGGTTTGATATAGATGCACTAAGTGTGCGATGTTAATTAAGCTTCATCTATGATTTGAGCACTAAGTGTGCGATTGAATCGAAGAAATGACGGAAGTTGATCGAAATGTTATATGGAGCATTGAGTAGTATATGTGATCGATAACTAAGTGTTGGCTAAGGTACGTTCGTAACCTATGTGGTTGATGAAATTATAAATGAGTTTATGGAAAGTAATTGAGCATATTAGCTTGGATGGTATGGTATATGTGATTGTGAATTAATCTATGTGATGGATTGTTTTTGGTATAATGTAATGGTATTAATGAACAATTTGTGTTATGTTATGAACTTACTAAGCTTTGAAAGCTTACTGTGTGATTTGTTTCTCTGTTTTACAGTGCCAGTAAAGCTAGCTTGGATCTGGGAAAGGTCAGCATCTTTATCACACTATCGGCTATCTATTTTGGGTACTTTTGAAAGATGTATATAGTTGGTATATAACATGTATAGGCTAGTTGATATAGTATATTTTGAGATGTTTGGTCTATGCCATGTGATATGGCTTGGAAATTGAATGATGTTGGTACATATAGATAGACTAAGAATATGATAAATGAGATATGAAATACTAGAAATGGAAATGGTATATATATATTATGTCTGAATTGGTTGATGAGAATGATGGATAAAATGTGAATGGTGGTAAGGTTTATGTGATGATGGTCCATGTGTTTGAGATATGAATTTTGGTACTTTGGTTGAACCAATGTGAGATGAAATTGAGTATTAATATAGATGGTATAGTTGGTGGTTAATTGGTGCATGAAATGGTATGTTTGGATGCATTTTGAAGCACGAATTGGCATTGCTTTGTGCTTGTAGGGATGACTCTTGTGTGGGTGGCAAATTGGCCTTGAAAATGGCCTATTTTGCATACACGGCCGTGGCACACGGGTGTGCCTGGTGGCCGTGTGAACAAGTCTGTAGGTAGCTTAATTTCACACGGCCATAGCACACGGGCGTGTCTGGTGGCCGTGTGGATAAGTCAGTATGCATGCACTATTTTGGCATGGCCGGGACACATGGGTGTGTCTGGTAGCCGTGGGAGGCACACAGCCTGACCACACGGACATGTGACCTCTGTAACTTTGAAAAAGTTTTAAATCTCTGAGAATTTTCGTATGTGTTCGGTTTAGTCCCGACCTATTTCTAACGTGTGTTTAAGGTCTCATAGACCTCGATAAGGGACTATCTATTTGTTTTTGCATATGATTGATTTGTGATTGACTTTGTGTTGATTAAATGGATGAAAAATGTTTCGATTGTTCGGTAATGCCTCTTAACCCTAGTCCGGCGACGGGTACGGGTTAGGGGTGTTACACTGTAGCTTTAAAAGCTCACAAAAACTATGGTTTTGATGTCAAACTTGCAAATTTAAAATTTCAACATAATTCTTCAGTTCAGAGAGACAACCTAAAATATTTATTTATGAAAAATGACTTATTATGCTTGATTATCTTGTATCTTAAAGTATAAATCAATCAATGCACAAATATTCACAAATAAATCCCAAAACAGAATCAATAACAACTCCAAATTAAAAGAAATTAGTTCAATGGTAGTTGTGAGAAAATTACTTTAAAACAAACAATAATTTAGGGATTTTATCGCATAAACATATAAACAACCTCAACACACTTAAGATGTACATTGTCCTGAATTTAAAAATAGATATAAGCACAGAATAAGCACAATATCTGTAACATCCCAAACTCAGCCTAAACGTTATGGCTGAATCTGGTGATGTCACATGATAGGGTGATTGAAAAACTAAGTTGACGATAAAACCATTTCCGTATATAAACATTTAATTAACTTAAAAAAACATGTGTCCACTATTTTGACTCAAATGTATCTTTTTAGCGGAAACTTTGGAAATCATTTATTTAAGTAAAATCGTTTGTTTTATGGAAAACCTTAGTTTTTAGAAAAGTTCTTATTTTGTTAAGATTGTAGTTGTAAGTCTGTAAAAATAGTTAAAATTTCCAAAGTTAAAGCGAAACAGTCCATAAAGTCCAACTACATAAAAATACCCCATAAACACATAAAACCATAAACAAAAGTAAGCAATTTAAAATATGTGTGACCACCGTCGAGTCCTTCGCTGCATTGAACTGTCAAGTCTGGGGATTACCTATACAGAAAAAACAGAAAGGGGTGAGTTTACGTAAACTCAGTGTGTAATTCCCACTAATAACATGCATACAATCAATCAGAGCAAACAGTCCAATGAAGTCTGGGCCTAAGCCCATTTCAGTTTTTAATAGCAATTCGGGCCTTAGCCCATTTCAGTTTCAGTATCAGATATATTAGGGCTTTAGCCCATCACAGTATTAGTAATGCAAACAGTAATCAGTAACAGAGTCCTACCCATCAACCTCTACACACCATCTCCGTCCATCCCAACACTCCATGTGGGGTTTAAAACACTCACCCATCCCTACACTCCAAGTAGTACCAAATGTGGCACATTATCAGTAGATTTGCAGCTGAGCTGCCAGATATTAGGCTTAAGAGCCTTTCATTACACTTTCTCCATATATCATCATCCCAACCCAATGCAATGCAAACATACAATAAATGACATGCTATTACATAATGAACAGTTACACATATAGTTCAGTATACATACATATAAGCATCATGCTCAGTATATACATCATGCATTCAATTTACGCATATAGGGCTCCAAGTAATGCTTACTGACCCTCGAGTAGGTTCACAGTCGACTTGGGCGACCCGTGCAACCTTAGAACACATTTCAATTAAATGGGCCTACACGCCCATGTGGCTTACCCGTGTGGTCCCACATGGCCCAAATCAATCTAACCCGTGTGTTGGACACGGCCTACCTAGCCATCACACGGTCGTGTCTTGTGCGCATAACCTAGCCTCGTCGATCACATGCCCATGTTATGGCGCACGGCCTACCACATGGGCAACTACACGCCCATGTGGTGTCAACAGTGGAGTTTTCGGCTTTCACTGAAACCCTAGTTTCTGTGTAATCAAGTACACACCTGGTATTGGTTCGTTGCGAAACCACTCCCGAGCCTTTCAAAACCTAAATATTGTTATAACAATGCTCAATTTCAGTAACATCTTCGAAACGTTGATGGGAAAAATTCCATGAATGAGAACTCACAACCTCAATAACGTATTCGTAAACTTACCAGTAATGAACATGAACCTTTAACGCTCGAATCGCTACAGGAGCACCACTAAAATCTTAACCTTCGCCTACCCAAGAGAACCAAACACAAACCCCTTTTTAGAAAAATAGCAGGGAAACAAAAAGATAAATGGAAACATTTACTTGCCAATGAGCGCACACAACCGTTGAAGAAAGAGGAAACAATTTGGAAAATTGAAGAAAATGGGAAAAAGCAAAAGAAATTTGGCAGGGGAAGGAGAAGCAAAACGTTAAAAGTTGGAGAAAATTCAATGAATAAAAATAGAGAAATAAAAATAAAAATAATAATTATCCCAAAATCCCTCAATTAACTCCACTAGACCCACTTCATCTCAACCAACACAAAATTTCAATTTACTCGAAACTCTCTCTCAGTTAAATGAGCAAAAATATTAGCAATCACGCTTGTACAAAGATTCGAACACAAGACTTTCAACAATCTGACATTCAACTTAACCACTAGACTAGCAGGCCTATTTTGATATGGTTTTATAAATAACTAAATATAAGCCCATTGAATAGAGATAGGGCTTAATTCCAAAAATAATCAAAATTTGCCAAAGCTAAGGCTTGAACTTGGGACTTCTCACACACACCCAAAACACTTAACCACTGAAGCAGATACACAATTGTGTCACAATTTAACAAAAACAAAAATAAGAATTTTGGGGCGTTACAATATCAAAAGAGAGGGAGAGAACTGAAACTACCTTGAATTTGGATGAAATCGCCAGAATAGTGAAAATTAGAATCGTGGGCAAATCTAAATGAAGTACAAGTTTCCGAGCAAACTAATTAGAGAATAGAAAAAAGAAGAAGAATATAAATAAACTACAAACTCGAACAAAAAAAAACCATTGAAATAATAAAAATAATAGCAAGGTTCAAAATAAAAATAAAAATAAGAAGTCTCACAAATAATACAAAAACAACTAAAAATAAAAAGAAAAGTACAAATGAAAGTAAAAATAAATAAATAAGAAAATGAAATCAGGTCAGTGATCGACGTTGTGAGAAGTGTTAGGATTGTGAGGTGCATAATCAAGATGAGAGATATGGAGGTGATGGCAGATCTGATGCAAATACGCCTCAATGCTATCGAACCGATCAAAACATCGCTACTCAAAGTGATCAAACTGCTCGGAGAGATCCTCGAGTGTAACAATAGGAGCAACAGTAGGGTGACTCGGAGGTGGAAGGGAACGAAGTGGGTCCACATGGCGAGGAGGATCGTCATCTGGAAACTCCCCATGCTCATCTTGAGGATCAGAATGAGACAATGTGCATCGATAGGGACCCACTACACTGGCGCTCAATCATCCTCATATGACTCATAATTGATAATCCCTACGGGATCATCTATCCAACCAGTGTAAAAGAGGATGTCTACTCTAGAGTATCAAGAAGGCCAAAATACCTCGCTAGGTGAGTCACTAAGTGCCCAAACAGATAGGACTCTTCCTATTACGATCAGACTGGTGCCGGAAAGATAGGGCGATGAAGTATGCAATATCGATGGGGCATCGCATTGCCATGCTCCAAAGAAAATAAGCATTATATGTACCCACGACCTTGGTGCTCTCCCTCATCAATAAAAATCTCACATTCTCTTAAGAGAACCACACACGTATCACAATCCTTTTTAATCTACCCCGTAAATGGTTTACAACTGCAAGGAAATGCATGGGAAAATCCATCTTTTTATTATATATTTAAGTCATCACTTCGTTCATTCCTGACCATTTTGTTAGAATTCAACTAGCTCAGTAACTAGGTAAACTTGGTGTACTATTCCTTTGGTGAAACGCCACAGTCAAAAGCTCTCCATACTCTACCAACTCTCTTCTTCTTTGCATCTTCATTCATCCAAATAAATATCCTCACCTGATGCTCAATATTGACTATATGCTCGATGTACTAGCCAAGAGTATCCTGTGGGCGAATAGGATTCTGACAATCAAAGTTCTTTTCGATTTACCCGCCAAACTTAGGACTTGCCAAGCTAGGTATTACTTTAAACATGGTAAAAATAGTACAGAAGTCTTGTACGGATAGCATTTTGACTTTTTACTGAAAAATAGATAAATTAACCTTTTATATATTTCAAAATGTGTAAATTAGTTCATTCATTAAATTTTATCTATTAAATGATGACGCAGACATGCTAAAATTATTTTTTATGATAAACTATAAAAATGGTCACAAAACTATACTATTATTTTTTTTATCTAGTCATTAAACTTTTCAAAATTAAATATTTTTATCACTCTGAGTTGATGTGTGCGTTTTTATTGGTCTAGTAAAAAAATTAGCCCTCTAATGTTTATAAATTCTATCAATTTGATCCTAAATATAAAAAATTCAAAAAATTTAGCCCTCAATGTTTGCAAAATTTTTCATTTTAGTTCTAATTCTTAAATAATCAATAAAGCATCAATATTTATAAAATCTTTCAATTTAGTCCTAACTCTAAAATTAATATATATATATTAAAAAAAATCATTTTTAGCCCTTTATAATCCATCAGTTAACCTATGTGCGATATTAAAATAAGAAAAAGAGTACTCTCTTTTAAATCACTTGCAACAATTTCTTTTACTATAATTTAGGCTTCACACTAGACCAAACCAATTGATTCGGAACCTATTTGGAATAATTGTTTGCATTGCTTCTCGAACAAATAACATTATTAATTCCTTTATTTTCTTTTGGATCTTAATTTTTTTTTTGTTTTATCCCAACTTTTTAGAGCTCTTTTGCAAGTTACTTGAAAGAGTGTACTTTTTTTCTTTTAATATCTCACATAGGTTAATCGTTGGGTTATACATGGCTAAAAATGATTTTTTTTAATTTTAGTTAGGACTAAATTGACATATTTTGTAAACGCTGAGGGCTAAATTTTTTGAATTTTTAGAATTATAACTAAAATGAAAAAAATTGTAAATATCGAGGGCTAAATTTGTTAACTTTCTTATATTTAGGATCAAATTGATAGAATTGTAAACATTAGATGGCTAATATTGTTTTTAGACCAATAAAAATTAATAGTTGTGTAACACCCCAAAACCCGATTTAGAAGTTTAGACCAAATTTTGGAGGTTACATTAGCCACCGAAAGTGGCGGAAACAAAAACTTTAATTCAAACCAAGAAAACCTTTTTGTTTGCTTCATCTTTAGGAAAACAAATAATACTTAGCTATGTTTTGAGACAATATTTGATTGGCGTAAAAAACATTCAGAAATAAACCAAATTTCTAAAGTTCAGTCCAAATAACACTTTAGTCCAAAATAAAATTTTTACCACAGTTCATATAAAATATTTACAGTCCAAAACAATTCAATAATTTAAGAATTGATGAAAAACTTTACTAGATTAATTCTCTTATCAATCCCAGACCTCCGCTATGCTAAGTCCAGCTTCAAACCGCAAGATTTACTTGGAAGGGAGAAACTAAAATGATGAGCTACACGAGCTCAGTGTGAGTTCAAAACGTGAACAAATGGCAAAAGACGAAGTATCACAACAATATTCCCTAACAGGATATGTACACAAATCATAAAGGGAAAACTCAACCGGTAATCTAATCAACAAGGTGCTTCTAAAGCATACCAACACACATATTAATCAAAACACATCATTTTAAAGTTACGATATCACCAACATCTCAATGCTCATATAATCAGACATTTATTCAGATATATATTTAGATGCATAGAGAATGTAACGAGTAAAAAATCCCACCCAACTGACCAAAACACCTCTTCGACCACCCTGTACACCACATAAGGGCTATAGTAGGCCCCGTCCACCCTACACACCACATAGAACCATAATAGGTTCATCCACCCTACACACCACAATGAACTAAGCCACTCAAGAAAACGTATACATATGAGCTAGTATACATATAGTATAACGCAGTAAATCGCTGCACAAAAGTATTGCAGTTAAAATTGCCAAATTGGTCTTCCTTCTCTCCATAACCAAATCCCCAAAATTTTCGTGCTAATGTAGTAATCCACACTGTACACAGACAAACATATAGAAACAGGTATTCACGTTTTCAGTCGAACAGATTTAGATTTTATTACACTTACATTTCAATACTCAGTTATGATAGCAATAATAAACTCAAATTTATTCATCACACAATGAACAATTAACTTAAAGCCCATAAATGCACTTATATACACGAATCCAAACTAGATCGAGTCTCAAACACACTTATCGAGGCTTAACAGAGGGTTGGATTACACAGAAACATAAAATAGACAGTTTATAACTCAAAATAAAAATTTTACAAAATAGGGTCGCACAACTGTGTGGAAAGGTCTAGGCCGTGTGGAGGCCTACACGCCCGTGTGAAGGTGACACATGCTCGTGTGACCGAGTTACATGGCCGTGTGAGTAGCTCGTGTAACTCACTATCCAAAAGTGCCAACAATAAGGAGCAGAGAAGAAACGACCTTGTGGAGATCTCACATGCCCGTGTGGCAAAGGGACACGACTGTGTGTCCAAGGCACACAGCCTTGTAAAAATTGAAAAAATCCCCAAACAGTAGCCACATGGCTGTGTGGCACTGAAAAATGTCTAAAATCTCTAATTCCTAAAGTCACATAGCCGTGTGGATCGCCCGTGTGGCCACCTGTGTGGTCACGAAACCACACCAAAACTCCCTGAAAATCGTATTCTTAACACCGAAATGATTCCCAACCTATCGTAATTTAGAAATATACCAAAATTTGCAAATTAATGTGCTAATCATCAATGATTCAATGCCTAAAATCTACAGTTTTAGAAACACACAAGACATTGTCGAATTCCATAGAATCCAACAGCAATTTGATACCGAAGTCAAACTGTTTCAGAAAACACACCTGATTTTGCGATCTAAAGCAAAAATATACCACTACCCCTCAACAAAATCGTTCCACTTCAACATCCAATTAAACAAGCAACGCAAGCACAATCACCCTTGACCACCGGACAGTAACAAAAAGGAAAAAGACGCAGAAGTAGAAGAGGCAAAGAAAAATAACAAAAAAAAACTAAAACTGGGAAAAAACAGAGGAAGAATGTGAGATAACTCCCTCTTTGTAACGGCCCGGTTTTAGCTAAATCAGAACAGTGTTTTGAAACCACAAATTCGAGGTCAAAAAATTATTTTAATATTATTTTTGGTGTTCACAGTATGTGATTATATACGTGTGAAATTTTCGTGTGCTAATTTATCGTTTAAGTGGTTAATTTGAGAAAAATGACTTAATCGCGTAAAATGTAAAAGTTGCATTCTACTTGGTTTAAAGTGCTTAAATGCCATGGCTTATTAAATGAGAGGTCTTTATGTTGTAATTAGACCATTGATAGTGGGAATGGTTATAAATGGGAATATATTTGATGATTAAATGGTTTAATAACCAAGGGTAAAATGGTAAAATATGTATTAATGTATAATAAACAAAACAAAAATAATTTTTAAGCTTATATTCTCATCTCTTTCACCAAATTTAGAGAAAAGAAATAGCCATTGAAGCATTTTAAGGTTTGACTCTTGTTGTTCTTGATTGAGGTATGATTCGAGCTCAGTTTTTGATGATTTTTATGATTTTGTGATCATTGCTTCGTGTTCTAGCTAGCCCATGCCCTAATTTTTAAGTTTGTTGGTGATTTTGTAAAATGCCATTGATGAATGGTTGAGCTTTGTGATAGATGAGGATGAATAATGAATAATTGTTGATAGATTTTAATGTTTTGTAAAGTGATTTTTGACAAAAATGTCAAAAATGGATTAAATTGTGAAATTTGTAATTTGAAGGGTTAAATATGAAATAAATGAAAGTTTTGGGCTGCTAGGGATCTACATGAAATTCGGCTAGGCTTGGGTATAATGAAATTGTATGAATTTTGTATATTTTTGAAATAAGGACTAAATTGAATAAATGTGAAACTTTAAGGGCTAAAGTGTAAAAATGCCCAAATAGGTATTTTTGGATGAAACTAAATGAATAGGTGATTAAATGACTTAATTTTAAATACATATAGATCAAGAAAAGAGGAATCAGGAATTAGATCGGGGAAAAGGCAAGATAGTCGAGTAATTTACTTATTTCACAGTTTTCATAGCCGAGGTAAGTTTGTATGTGGTAATTTAATTATAAATGTATGTTATATACTTTGATAATGTATAAAATTTGATTATGAGATTACGAATAATGTTTGAATTGTGAATACGACTCTACGGAGGTATTCGACGATGAAATCAATAAGTGAAATTCCCTGGTTGAACCTTAGGAATAGTTTAGGATGCTAGTGACATGTCATTAGGTTATTGTGATGGCTTCGGGCCATGATATTAGCACTACGGGTGCGAATGGTACCTTGATTTGGCTACGAGCCATGGTATAAGTATTCAGAGAGGAGTTACCTTGATTTGGCTATGGGCCATGGTATAGGTACTTGTCGATTGAGATCTTGAATATCTGACTTCTATTCCAAATGGTTCAATGAGTATAGGATGACGTAGTTGAGAAAGAGGTTAGTACAAGTTGGTACAAGTACGTACAGAACCTATACCAGTATTACATTGAGAAAGTTCATTGAAATGGTATTTGATCATGTTTTGAGACATGATAAAGGTTTGTGGTTAATGTTGATTTTGATTTGGTATTGTGAAAATAGTTAAATTATATTTATTGATGAATTGAGTTATTCACTTACGAACTTACTAAGCTATGAAGCTTACTGTGTGTTATTTGTCTATGCTTTATAGATAATCAAAGCTAGCTCAGACTTGGGGATTGTCAGGAACCGTCATTACACTATCGATCATTTTGTTGGTACTCTTGAAGCCTTGTATATATGGTATATGGCATGTATAGGCTAGTGTCATCTTGGTATGTTTTGAGTTATGATATTAGCCATGAGATTTGGCTTGTAAATGTTGGTGTGTATTTGGCCATATGAGTTGGCTTGTGAATGATGGTGATATTGAATGTGAATTTGGCTTATGATATGTGTTCATATATGTGCTTGTGGTATATATATATTTGGCTATGTGATTTGCAAGTTTATTATAGAAATTGAGATGGTTTGGTGATTATGAGATTGGTTGTTTATCAATGGCATGTTTTGGTAATGGATAGAAATGGTGAATTGGTATGCTTGAAATATTGGATTTGGTATATTTGTGCATAAGTTGATGATGTTTTGGATGTCCATAAATTTATTGAAATGGTATAAAATGTCTTGTTGTAGGAAAACATGAGGAGGGTGAGGAATGTGGCTTTAACCAAGCCTTTTTTCACTCCACATGGCCAAGCATACGGGAGTGTGGCTTGACCGTGTGTAACACATGGCCTTGGTACACGGCCGTGTGTCCCCTGGGGTACCCTTTTGAATTAAGTCAGTATACCCTATAGTTTTGACACGATCTAGACATAAGGGTGTGTCTACTGACCGTGTGTGGCACACGAACTGGCACATGGGCGTGTGGCTGGCCGTGTGAACTAAGTCAGTAACCCCTCTAGATTTCACACGGCCTGGCACACGGCCGTGTCCTTGGCCGTGTGGTGCAAGTCAGTATGTATGTCCTGTTTTCACATGGCCTAGGACACGGGCGTGTCTGGTGGCCGTGTGAGGCACACGACCTGTTCACACGGACGTGTAACCACTGTATGCATGAAAATTTTCTAAGTTTCTCAAAGTTTTCAATTATTATCGGTTTAGTCCTGAAACTCTTTTAAGCATGTTTTAAGGTCTCGTATGACCTTGTAAGGGACAATATGAATGAGTTGAATGGATTTTGATCATGAATGCATAAATATTTGTGAATGATGTGTATTATCTGGTAATGCCTCGTAACCCTATTTCGGCGATGGACACGGGTTAGGGGTGTTACACTCTTTCCAGATAAAAAATATAAATAAAAGTAAAAGTAATTAATTATTTAAACTTAAAAATAAATCCAAAATAAAATTAACGCCTTTAAACACATATGAGGACTCGAACCCGGAACCCAAAGGTAAACTAACACACCCATTACCACCGAACCAGCAGGCTCATTCTAACACTAAAACACGATAATAAACTCAATTGCTCAACCTACTCACCGACCCTAACTACAAACCTCAAAAATTATAACCCCAAATTCTAGGGTGTTACAAGTTGGGTGACCAAAATAAAATGAGAGGCATAATTAGGTGATGATGTCCACGAAACTAACTAACCTATCAACTAATAGTATATCTACGGTGATCAAAGATATCATTCTCATGAGGACTAAAAGTACTAGTAATTACTGTTTTTCTATTATTTAGCTAAAAAATTCGAGTGATTGATTAAAAACTAAAATTAACAAAATTAATTAACTAATGATCACGAAAAATAAAAAATAAGAAAATAATCGATTAACAAACAAGAAGCAAAACAATACCCAGGAAAGAATTCACCTAGATTTCATCTGTCATTATCAGTCCAAATTACGCAATTTATTTACTTAGTATCTTGATCCGTAGTAATCCCTAAATTAAGATAATATCTCTTTCGAGAGTAAGAGAAATTGCCTTTAAGTTGACTAATTGAAATTTGTTTCTAATTAAAACTCATATTATCGCATTAACTCGATTTATGGATTCCCCCATTAGATTTTACTCTAATTCGGTATATTTATGTTGTAACAACCTATTTTTAGTCAAATCGGAACAGTGGTTGTAGGACCACAAATCTGAGGTCAAAATATTAGTTTTATTATTATTTTTAGGTCTACAACATTATAGTATGATTGTATGAAAATTTCGTTAAGAAATTTTATTGTTTGCTTGCTTAATTTGATAAAAAGGACTTAATCGCGTAAAGTGTAAAAGTTGTGTTCTAATAGATAAAGGTGTCTAATAGCTATAGAACTTTAAAGTGGAGGTCCTTATATGATAATTAACCCATTAATGAGTTATTGGATGATAATGGCTTGGCATTTGTGTAAATTTGATTAATTTTTAAGGTTAATTAAGTAATTGTGTAATTAAGGTTAAAATTAATTAACAAAAGCCATGCATCATCTTTTCTTTTCTTCTAAAACCAATTGTGAAGAGAAAGAAGCCATTTTTGGTTGAACAACATTCGACTAAGGCATTATTTTCCTATTAGGTACGATTTTTTTCTATTTTTAATTATTTCTATGTTTTTGAGGTCGTTGTAGCCTAATCTAGCTAGCCCATGGACTAATTTGCAAAAATGTTAAAGGTTTAGGGTTTTATCATTGATGAATATATGTGTATTTTTATGTTTGATGATAGAAAATGAATAGTTGTTATTAGATAAACAACATTTGTTAAGTGATTTTTGATAAAATTGTCAATTAGGGATTAAATTGAGAAATGTGATAAATTGTGTGATAAATGTGTGAAATAATGAAAAGTATGGGCTGCTATGAGAATAGATGAAATTCGACTAGAATGGGTGTGGACTTAATTGCATGAATTTGCATTTTTATGAGCTAGGGACTACATTGTAAAGAAGTTGAAATATTAGGGTAAAAGTGTCAAATTTCCATAATATGAATTTTTGGACTGAATTGAATAGAATGATAATTAAATGAGTTAAATTTGAATATATGTAGATCAAGAAAAGTGAAGTTCGGAATTAGATCGGGGGAAAAATAAGATAGTTGATTGATAACTCGATTCTCTCCGTATAAATTTGAGGTAAGTTCGTATGTTAATAAGCATTAATGTAATTATGTTTTAAATGCTTTATAATTTTATTTTTAATGAATACAACCTTACAGAAATGTTCAACGAAGATTCGGCAATGTGAAATCCTGGTTGAACCTTAGGAATAGATAGGATACAAATGACATGTCATTAGGGGTTATTGTGTTTTGGGTCTTTGGTCCGATGCGTTTCTGGTGGGTGAAGTTATATTCGCATGTTTTGCAGATTCTCATCAGCTTGTGTGAGTAGCACCGTGTAGCTACATCTTGACCGTCAGCTTGTGTGAGCAGGCCTGTTGATAGCTCAAGAGTGAGCATTATATGAGATATGAGATTTAGATGGCTTCGACCATGTATTGCCATTTAGGGTGTGAGATTCTCGATGATCGTGTCTCTAACTAACTATGATCATAATAAAGGCAAGCGCACCTACCGGTTAATAGTATAGTTATGGCAAGACCGGAAATATCGTATCCACAAGGACCAAGAGTACTAGTAATTACTATCTTCTTATTATCTAGCCTAAGAATTGGAGTGATTTCTTTTAAACTAAAAATTAATTAAAAGCACGACAGAGAACAAATTGGGAAAATATTTTTAAACAACTTTTATGAGTTAGGCAATACCCAAAGAAGAATCCACCTAGACTTCACTTATCACTTTTGATTCATACGATTTATTCACTTGACTTAATCCATAGAAATCCCTAAATTATGTTAATATCTTTTTCAAGACTAAAAACAACTGACTCTAGGTTGATTAATTAAAATTTCTTTCTAATTAAAACCTCTATTGTCACATTAACTCGATCCATGGATTCCCTTATTAGATTTGACTCTAATCCGACATATTTTCGTCACCCTATTTCTAGGGTTGCAATCAAATCTGCTTAATTGTGTTGATCTACTCTTAAACAGGGAATTTTGCTCCTCTCAGTAAGCACATTCGACTTGAATCAATAACCTGAATTATTAAAACAAGAATAAGAATTCACAATTAAGAATAAGAACAAGTATTTATCTTATAAATCAAATAATAATAAGATCCGTCTTAGGTTTCATCCCCTCAGGTATTTAAGGGATTTAGTTCATACTGATAAAAGAAAACATCTTAAAATAAGGAAAACAAAAAAACATAAGAAAACCCATAAACTTCAAGAGAAATTGATAGGAGATCTTCAGTCTTGATGGAGATCCTTCTTCCAAGCTGCTCTCGATGGATGTCTTCGAGTAATTTCTGCTTTCTACTTTGCGTCTTTTTTTAGGTCACCCCCTAGGGTGTTTATATAGGCTTTGGATCGTCTTGCTTGGCCCACAAGTAGCCTTTTTCGAATAGGGTGCAAGAGCTTAGGCCGTGCTCGATTCTAATCGACACACACGGCCGTGCGGTCTACCCGTGGTCGAAAGTCCAGGACATGTTCGATTCTGCTCGTCAAATACGGCCGTGTGGATTGCCCATGTATGATAGTCCAGGCAGTGTAAGCCCATTTTGTCCCTTTTTGGCCCATTTCTCATTCTTTTCGACTCCCTAAGCTCTCCTGAGTATAAAACATGAAATTAAAGGATTAGGAGCATCCAATTCATCAAATCTAATGAAACTTCATCCAAAAATAAGCCAAGCATGGGGTCAAAATATGTATAAATTATGGTTTATCACCCAAGTATCCAATATTATTCCAATTGGTTCAACGGGTATATTGAGGATATGAAAGGGTGAGAGATAGATACGTATCAGTACAGGTATGTACGTAAATTATATGAGCATTGAATCCATGAAGTTTGTCAGGTTCAAGTGAATGAATATATGTTAACCTTGTGATTAAATGGTTTTGTAGTATATTATGTTTATATTACTTGAATGGTGAATGAATGGTGAGTTATACTTATTAACTATATGAGCTTACTAAGCTTTGTAGCTTACTCTGTTTACTTTTCTGTGTTTTTTAGTGATTTCGAAGCTTGCTCGGATTGGGAGTTGTCAGAGATTTCATCACACTATCGAGCTGTCATTTTGGTACTTTTGAACTTATGTATTTGGTTATATGGCACGTATAAGTGTTGTGGTTAATATGGCCTATATGTTGGTAATATATTTAGCCAATTAATTTGGCTTGTAAATGATGTATGTTTTGGTTATGTGTATAGCCATGTGATTTGACTTATTTTGGTATACTTGGTGATATATATATGTGCAATGGCCTTTTGATATGTTGTGTATAATTGCTATGTGAATGCTTGTTGTGAATTGGTATCTTGAGTACTAAATGGTTGAATTTTGAGATATGGTATGCATGTGGTTTTAGGCAAAATAATGCATAGTTGAAAGTGACCATTTAGGTGATTTTTAGATGCGAAATTGGTATGTTTTGAATTGGCAAAGCATGATGTTATGAACAATATAGTTGTTGGTATTGAAATAGCATGATTTAGGCTTAGTTGAGATTAGTTGTGCCTGTTGATGCCATGTTATGGGCCAATTGACATGTTTAGGTTAATGCAAATTTGGGTGAGAAAGATGGTTTAGAAAATAGCCTATTTTTTTCCACACAGGCAGAGACATGGGCGTGTGTCTCAGCCGTGTGTGACACACGGTCAGGTGACACGGCCGTGTATCCCCTGATGTTTATATAGAAACCAAGTCAGTAGCTCTACACGGCCCAGCACACGGGCGTGTGACTTGGTCGTGTGGTATAAGTCAGTATACCCTACAGTTTCAGCACGACCTAACACACGGCCTGGCACACAGGTGTGTGAGGCCATTTCAAAGGGTACATGGACTAGTCAGGGAGTTACACGGGGTCAAACATGGGCTGGGACACGGCCATGTGATACCATTTCAAATGTCCACAAGGCCTGTGACACGGGCGTGTCTCTGGCTATGTGAGACACACGGCTGGACCACACGGGCGTGTGTCCCCTGTACTTTGAAAATTTTCTACGTTTTCCAAAATTTTTCCTAAGTTCTCGGTTTAGTCTCGAACCACTTCTAATGTTTGATTTGAGCCTCGAGGGCTCGTATTAGGGAAAATATGATTGATTATGAATGACTTTTATTTGGAAATGAAAAATGTATGAGAAATGTATGTTTGTTTAAGTAATAAGTCCGTTAATGCTTCTAACCTTATTTTGGCGATGGATACGGGTTAAGAGTGTTACATATGTCGTCCTATTTCTAGGGTTGCATGCAACTCTACTAAATTACACAATATCTACTTTTAAATAGGGTCTATTCCTCCTCTGATTTAAGCACATCAATTATGGATTAATGATTTAGAAATATTAAACCAAGAATTAAACACACATAATTGATAACAAGATCTGAATATTTATTACTTAAAATAAAAATCAAACGATAGAATCCATCACAGGGTTCATCTTCCCTAGGTATTTAGAAAATTAGTTCATGCTTGAAAAAATAATAATATCTAAGATACAATATAACCACAAGAAACAAATAAACTCATGATGGTTTATTAAGAAACCAACTGGAAGTCTTCAATATTAACGAAAATCTACTTCAGAATCAGCTTTAATGGTGCTTTTCAAGTTATTTTTTTTAGTATTCTATGAATGTTCCTTCCTATCTTATATATGTCTCAGAATGCCCTGAAAAACTTAAAAAACACGATTTTTCGCAATTCAGAGTGTCAATTTGCGAAATTGACACAGCCTACCACAGGGCCGTGTGGCTCCTATACCTTACTCTGATTTTCTAGTTTTCGCTCATTTTGCTCCCAAATGCTCTCTTAAGAATAAAAGGATGAATTTAAGAGATTAGGAGCATAAAATTCACCATTAGCATCGAATAATCACTTAAAATAATATTAAGAATGAGAAACATGTTATTTGTAGCATTAATCAGGTAACTATTTTTATAGTTTATCCATAAAAAATAATTTTCAACAAGTTCACATCATCATTTAATAAATAAAATTTAATGGAGAAGCTAATTTGCACATTCATAAAGTATAAAAACTAATTTACTCTTTATTTTCAATAGCTGAGCTGAATACAGGAATTTTCCCGATATTTTTAGCAACCATACATCGCATTAGTTCTAGAGATGTTCAAATATAACTTTATTACAATAAAACTCGGGTACAAGGCCCAAGTCCTGGCAAAAAAGAGCCTAAAGATAACCAAGGTTTCCCTCCTTGTCATAAAAAGACAACAAAAATGGAAGCAAAGGTGGAAGAAAACAACTGGATGAGTCCTCGCTCGGGTCACAAAGTTTCTCATAGGATTTATCCCAGTTACTGGAATAAGGATTTTTTTTTTTTAAATTTATTTTTTACAAAAGAAAGTGGAGTGATAAATATATATTAATGTAACTATTATTTTAGGTAGATATATATTCATACACTTTTCTCACAACTAATAAGTTTTGAATTTTAGGATTTAAGTTTCAGTTCTACTAATCATTTATATTGTCAATTTATCCATAAAAATATTTAAATTAATAAAAAATACTTTGAATTATTAGACACAATTGACTTTGAATTATTTGTTTAGGTTGATTTTTAATATGAATTTTCTATTAATTTATATATTTTTAAAGATTTTATAAAATAATTTATTTATGCCTGTCACGTATCATAATAAGAGATTATTACATATCATCATATAATTGGTTGTCAATGCTACATTAACATGAATTAATAGTGTTAATGTGAATATCCAAAAGTGTGTAATGAAAAAATTTTAGATAACAACTAAATCAAAAAAAAAAAAATTAGATACCAATTTATTATTTTTGAACAAATTTAGATACCAAATAAATATATTGTTGAGCCTACAACTAGAGTGTCATTATAAAATTAATTTCCACTCCACAAATTTGCTCTATAAGACTTGTCTCCAAACCTCGACCATGAAAATTAATGGACATTAGAAGTATAAAGAATATAAATTTCTATTTCTATTGCACATTAAAATTTTAAAGTACATTAAATTTGTATCTAATATATATCTAATTTATAAATAAAAAATTTATAACATTACTAATATAATCTAATTTAATATTTTAAAAATTATAAATGTATAAAATTTCCGGCCATCAAGATTTTTCTCTACAAGACTTGTTCATGGGTGTTGACTATGAGGATTAATGGACATTGAAAGTGTAATTGATATAAAGTTTTATTTTTAATAAATATTAAAATTCTAAAATACATTAAAATATTTATTCTATAATATTCATAAGATTTTTAATATTATTTTTTGACACAATACTTAAAACTATTCATAACATTTAACCTATAAATAAAAAAATAATACATTTCAGTACACTTAAACTCATGTTCTCCTATATTAATAATAATACATATACCGATAGAACTAACACTCAATCTATATAATATTAAAACTAACTTTTTGTAAGAAATGATGAGCACACAAGCAAGAGTTTCATTGTCCAAAAACAATTCCATAAACTCCACGAATTTTCTCTGAAACATTTGTCTACGGACATTGACCATGGAGACTTGAAAAAGTCTTAAACAAAAAACAACTCAAAAAAAAAAAATTTTTAGAGTGGCAAAAATCATTTGTTGCATGTTGAAATTCCACAACGGATATTTGGGGACTTTTTTTCTGTTTTACTTGGAGCTCTTACCTCCAAATCTCTATTAAATGGTGATTTCGTTGAACCAAACATCAGGACTTTAAAATTCGCTATTATGGGAATCACCATGTTGCAATTCCATGGTTTTCAATTCATTAGTCATACACCAAGTCTTAGCATCGGAGTGTTGGAAGTGGCTGATGATCATAAAGATGTTGGAGAAAATGACGAAGGACGAGAGAGACGAGTTAATTCAATTAGGTGAACTTAGTTGTATTACTATAGTTGTTTTCATGTTTGTGGGAATTTTCTAAATGAAGTTTTGTACTGTTATAAACTAACTTCTAGTAGCAAAAGAGTTATGGGGTTGTCATTTTTAAATAAAAAATAAAAAATTTCCACACATTCCACGAATTTTCTCTACAAAACTTATTTATAGATATAACACCCCAAAATTTGAGTTTTTGTTATTAAAGTGTCAATGATTGTGTGTTTGCCTTTGTGGTTATGTATTTTGTTTACTCACTTGAGATTTGAGGTACAAGTGCATAAATTTTGGAAATTATTAATTTTTTATTTGCACCCTTAGCTTAGGATTTTTTGTCTTAAGTTTAATCCTATGCCTTTTTGTGTTAAGAATGAGCCTGTTGGTTTATTGGTTAAATAGTTGTTTATTTTTTGGTCTTGTGTCCAAGTCTCTGTATATGCAACAAGAATTTATATTTTTGCAGTTTTTCGTAAAACTAATCTAAATTTTAAATGTCCTTCCCTCTACTGTTATTAGACCTTTCTTTTTCATTCTTCCCAATTTGTTTTTTTCTTATGTTTAAATTCTTCTTAGAATTTTCTTTTTGTTCTATTCATTTTATGTAATTGCTACGTTGGATTGTATTATTGCTTGTTCCAGTGTGCTTTAAGGTAATTTGAGTCGATTGTTTTCGTCATATTGTGTTATTGTGCAAATTGGGGATTCTTTAAAATCTCGAGGTTTGATAATCTTGTTGTGCGTTGTGTTTCGATCTGATAGGGGAGACTCAAGAGACGCCTAACACCTTTCGTTTTACTTAGGAACTGAACATGTACTGGGAATTCGCGGTAAGTAGTCTTCCACCCATTTCGTGTAGTGAGTCAAAGGTTTCGACGAAATTTGATTGTCAGTACTTGTGTGTTTTGCGAATGCTTTGTTGAATTGAGGGTTTGAAACTTGTTTTAGGCTTGGAATTTGTAATTGGGTGCCTCTACAATGTCGTGTAATAGGTGGGTATCGAAACCCCTTTTTTTGTGTTTTTCTTCATAAAAAACGAGATTGTCAATGGCACACGGACTGCCACACGGGCATGTGTGCAGGCCATGTGGTGGACCTTGTAACTCTTTGACTTCGGATTTGTGGTCACATGAGCAAACAACACAGGCATGTGAGAGATTGTGTGTGGAAAATGAGGTGCAAGGGTGACACGGGTGAAACACACAGGCGTGTGTCTAAGCCATGTAACTCACTGACTTTGGATTTGAGTCATACGGACGTGTGTTCAGGCCCTGTAACTCACTAACTTTATATTTGAGATACATGGGAGTGTGTTAGGCCGTGTGGAGCCACAGGGGTGTGTAAGTCAAGAAACTGAATTCTATTAGACTTGTAGTTGATGTGAGAGCAAAAGTAAGTCGTTCACAGAATAAGTATGAATTGAACTAAATTATATGAGCTAGTTATCATGAATACTAGTTGATTCTAGATAGGGGTATGGGCTAGACATTAATGATATCGACACCTTGTTATATTAGAAGTGTGTGATTGTATCTCAATCAAATTAATATATATACATATCATTATCTCGTTTCACGCAATCGCATGGGGCAGAAGTTACGGATTGAAGGAAGTGTTTGTATTGATTTGGTGGTCAAACCACTATGAGGTGTGTACGGATGGATGGATATTATATACCTATTGGTGTGTAGGGTGGATGGAGATGGTGTTAGCGGTTGGAATAGGCAATTGCATCTGTATCTGTGCCTATGACATCTGTATATGCTATCGTATTTGTGCTATATGTGCGTCTGTGACTGATCTACTATGTATCAAGACTGTTTTGTGTCTGAATCTATTTTTGATTATTAAACTGACTGATGAGTCCAAATTGTGATATGACCACTTGCTGCAACACACTGACTATTTGAATGAATTTCAGGGAATTCACAGGAGTAAGCAGCCGGTGGACGTGGGACTCGGTCAACTATTAGACTTATTATATATGAATATGCGTGTGTGAACTTATGTCCTTGATTTTGTATTTAAGCTTCAAAGATTTAACTATGTTTTCAGACAACAAATGATTTTATGGCTTAATTATGGATTGAAAAATGTGCGTTAAGTATGACTGCATTATAGTAAGTTAATGTGACGTTCTAGGCTTGGTTCCCATCTATGTTGGGTTTAGTATGCTACAACAGACATTGACCATGAAAACTTGGAAAAGTCTTCCACCAAAAACAACTCGACTTTTCTTCTTTCTTTTTCCATTAAAAAAGATTAATTATAAAATCTTGTGAAATATATTATTTATGTTGCAACACAATATTTTAAATTTTATGTCTAAACCTTGAAAGAAATTTATGAAGTTTTTGATAATAAGTTCTTGAAATAAAGTCTTTCACAAAAGTTGTTATTTTTAACTAAAAAGATTTCACATACATGATATAACTTGTAGCTAATTTAACACATGGAATACGAAACTGTTGTTCATGAAAAGCTGGAATTAATATTACAATTAATGAGCAAATAATTAAAGTATCTAATCTAGCGACCAACTCTCATTGATCCACTACCACTAGTAAACAATACATGATAATCTATGGAAGATGAATCATTTGGATGATTCTCATCGTTTCCATTTATTTCACTTCTCTGCAGCTTCAATGCAAGTTCAAGTCCATACACCACTTCACTCATTGTGGGCCTCTTCATCCATTCTGAAGATAAACAACTTATAGCTACTTCTCCAAATTTTAACAGACTTGGAAGCTTGATCTTACCTTGTAAAAAGGGATCAATTATCTGATCAAGGCTTCCATTGTTGCAGCAATGTTGTGCCCACTCTACTAAACTTATTTCCATATGATCCTCAATAATTTGATCTATTGGTGTTCTTGCATAAAATAGGGTTTTCGGCATGCACTTGATCTCGTTTGAAGTAGAATCAACACGGAGAAGTCTGGGAACCTAATTTAACCATTTAACAATTAATCAATAAACTAAAACAACAATTTATCACATAGATTAACACTTGACTAAGGAAGCTAAAACCTCGACGTTACACTTCCAACGACAACTGCTTATCGATAACTCGACAGTACTAACTCTGCACAATGTGCGAGAGATCACCTCCCTCCGTACTCACCCTAAGGAAACAAAAACAATCCATTTTCAAAGAGTTTATGCAAATGATCAAAGAGTTCTCAAATTCGCAGTGCAACAGGAAACGAACGAAATTTCGGAAAGGTTTAAGATTTTCCGACAAAACTTACACAAAAATCCTCCAACAACTTAAGAATTTCACTAATTCCAATAATCACTTGTTCAATACAATCGAAAGAGGAAAATTTGAAGAAGTAAAAGAAGGAAAAAAAAAAAAAGAAAAAGAGAAAGAGAAAATAGAGAAAGGGAAGAAGAAAGAATTGAAACGTTAAAACTATTTTCTTAACCACCATCCAATTTCCGATCACATGCAAAAATTTCTCCAAACGCATACGATAAGATTCAAACTTGAAACCAAATAGAATACAGATGCTTAACCAGTGAACCAGCACGCTCATTCTTGACATAGCTTTACACAGAGTTCCACTTAACTATATAACACAAGGTTAAGGATTGTTTAAAAGAAAATAACAAAACTTTTAACGATACGGCTCAAACTCCAGACCTCAAACACAATAACAAAACCACAGATACAAAATTTTTAATACTGTAGATTCTCATAAATAAATTCTCAAAAATTTGGGGCGTTACACTGGCAGTTACGTAAAACTCCCTTGGAGTAGAGCTAAAGTTGAGTTCCATATTGGTATCAACATGAAGAGCACTTCGTTTGGCTAGTTTCAAATAGGCGTCATCTGTTAACCAGATCCGGAACATCTCAGTGTCATCTCCTTGCGAGCTTTCCCTCTCACCAACGTTGATTAGATACATCTTCTTAAGGGCAGCATTGTTTCCTATGGTGTACAATCTTCCCTAGGCCTGGCCTAGAAAAGGTACCCTTTTATCACTCTCTGGTTTATAATATAGATTGGTTGGCATGGAAACAACTTTGATGTCATTGATGAAAGCATAAGAATTAGTGATTTCAGGAGCAGGAGTGAAGGTTAAGTTGAACCTTTGACCTTGATCAATGTTTCCACAAATTCTTTGACAACTGTAACTTCACCACGAGCATGAAACAATGCACTAAAATCCCAGAGAAGGGTAAAAGTACCAGGTTGAGTAGAGAAGATAGCTCTCTTAGAAGGGTCATCAAATCCTGTATATGAAATTGGATAGAAGTGCAAGCAAATGAATCTTGGACCAGGAGAGAGGGAAATAGAATAGGTGGACTGTGAGTAAGAAAGACAAGCTATGAAGTAGCGGACCTTATCAACTTGTTCATATATAGATTTAATCACTTATTATTTGTTTTGTTTCTCTATGGGGCTAAATTTTCCATTGCCATCGCCTATCCAATAACGGCTACTAAAAGACTCTCCATCAGCGGAAGAACCACAATCAATTACGTAGTTTTCTGTGGGGTTGTAAGGTTTAACATTGAATCTGCTATAACAGGAACCATAAGGTATTGACTAAAGAAGAATATGAGACATGGAAACAACAGAAACAAGAGGTTTTGAAGGGAAAAAAGTGTTGTTTTGCTTGGATTCTGTAACAGCCCGATTAAGGGGCTAATCGGAACAGTGGTTTCGGGATCGCTAATCTGGGGTTGAAGAAAATTATTTTGATATGATTTTATGTGTTATAGCATATTAATAAGGATGCATGAGAATTTTGGGGCATTAATTTTAGTGATTGCATGCTTAATTGCGAAAAAAGACTAAATTGTATAAAGTGCGAAAGTTCTATTTTACAAGCTAGGGGTGTCTAATAGCTATAGAATATTAAATTGGAGTTCCTTAAAGTGCAATTAGGCCAATAAAGAAAGTGTTGGCCGGCCATAGAGACTAGAGAGACAAAGGCATTTAATTTGGTAAAAAAAAATTGGTTATAGTTAGTGACTAAATGAATAAAATATGATAAAATAAAGGAAGGTTATCATCTTTTTCCTTTCTCTTCTTCTTCCACTAATTTTTACATTCAAAGAAGGGTTTTGAAAGCTTTGAAATTTTAGCAACTTATCCTCTTACAAGTAAGTGATTTTGGTGGTTTTATTTGATAATTTTTGTACTTTTGGAACCCCCAAAGCTTAAGCTAGCTAATGAGAGGACTATTTTGCAAAATGGTTGAAAGTTTAGGGACTTTCCATGAGAGAGTTTATGTTGTTTGCTGAGTTTTTACAGAAGAAAATGAATGTTAGTGAGATGAGAAACAACTTTTATGAAAGGAGTTATCAAGAAAATACTTAAATAGGACTTATTTGTAAAGGTTGAAATCGTGTAATAAATGCATGAAATAAATGGTTTTGTGAGTTGTTGTAAGAGAAATAATGTTCAGCTAGGCTTGTTTAATGAGAAAATGTGATGAAAATTAATTTACGAGCCCAGGGGCAAAATCGTAATTTTGCCAAAGTATAATGCAAAATGGTCAATTTTGTCTAAGTATAAATTTTGGTGTATTATGATTTATAAAGTGATTGAATGAGAGAATTTATTGTTATAGATCAAGAAGAATGCGGAATCAACCTTGAACCGGGAAAAGGCAAAGTTTCGGATTAAACCGCAAATTAACACATTTTGCACCAAGGTAAGTTTATGTGTAAACGGTACATCTTGAATACTTACGTTGTTACTTATTGGTGTATTGTATGAATGAGATCATTTATGATTGAGATGGATTAAATTCGATAGAAAATGAGTAATTCTCGTATGAACCTTGAAATGGTTAGGTAAGTGTGGAATATTATTCGTAATAATCATTGGTGGGCTATGTGTGATACCACCGTAATTATTCTTGTTTGTGGGCTATGTGGGATACCACCTTATTACTTATTCATGATGGGTTGTGTGCGATACCATCGTTTATATTATCATTTGGTGGGCTAAGTGTGATACCACCATAAATATTCTCGTTGGTGGGCTATGTGCGATACCACCCTATTATATAGTAATGGTAGGCTATGTATGAAACCACCGAGTGTTTGGTATTATTCTGAATGATTCATTGAGAAATCGTTTAAGTATATGTTTCATATGATGTTGTGGTGATGAGTGCAGGGAATGTATGCAAATAAATGAGAGCATTATATTTATTATATGGTTGAAATGTAGTAAGAGATGAAATGAGTAAGCATGATTATGAAATGTGAATTTTTCTTACTTGTTATGAAAAGCATTTATTAACATATATATATGTTATGATGCTTATTGTTTACATGTAAACTTACTAAGCTTAAAGCTTACTCCCTTTCTTTTCCCTTGTTTATAGTGTCAAAGAGCCGGTTCGGGATACGAAGTTAATTGGAAGATCACCGACACTACCAGTTCATCTCGGTATATCTAGACTTAGCATTTTGAGTATGGCATGTATAGGGGCTAGACTAGGTGAAATGTTTTGTTATTTTGGCCAAGTGTGTGTTGGCTCCTTATTAAGTGAACTCCTTGTATATAGCCATAGTTGATGACTCATTATTACTAATTTATGAAAAGATGAGTTTATTCATGAAAGTGTATGTTGCACAATTGGGTTGCTTAGTGAATGGTTGAATGGATTTTTGATGTGCAAGTTAGGGTGATAAAAAGAGCTTGGCAAATAGCCTTATTCTAGTCCACACGGCCTGCACACACGGGCGTGTCCCATTTCACACAAGCGTGTGGCCCCATTAAGGTAAAAATTTTCTAAGTATACAAAAGTTCCCGGTTTGATTCCGAGACCCTCCGTTTGCATGTTTAAGGCCTCATAGGCCTATAATGAGGATGTTTTGAAAGTGAATGGAAAGTTTCAAGTTGGAATGAAATTTTATAACCCAAAGTTGTATGCTCAAGCAAGTTAAGATCGATAATGCCTCGTACCCAGTTCCGGCGTCGAATACGGGTAAGGGGTGTTACAGATTCTCCATTGGTGATGAAAAACAGATAGATAACCAGGAAGAAATATTGAAATATTCCAAGCATCATACTAAGTGTGACAACATATTATGAGAACTGCTAATACTTCAAATTCTTTAAAATTTGAATTTTATTCTCAAATTTCAATATTGTCCATCTGAAAGTTTATTTAATAAAAAAAATACACTCCAAGAAAAATGAAAAAAGCATTTAAAATTAAAGTTTTTTTATTTATAAAATTTAAAATTTGAATTCTCACACAGTTAAAAATAAATTAGTATAGTAGTATGGTAAAAAATTGAATATTAAATATATTCTAAGCAAAGGTTTTAGAATCAAAATGATGTTTGAACTGGTCATACCACTGATTCGTATGTTTTAATTAATAAATCATTAAAAACATAAAAATAACAATATTTTAAAAAATAAAAAAAATAGTCAATCGATTTTTTAGACTTGTTCTACCAGCTCGTATTGGTTCATAGGTTAACCAATATGATGCTTCTTTTCGAACTGGTACCTTGACCAATTCAATTGGTTCAAACAACTATGGCTCTATGTTACACATCGTATATTTAGAATTTAGTCCTCCAGCTTTCATTTTCAATAATTTAATCTCTTAAGTATGGAGTTAAAAAAATTCACTTTCAAATTATATATAACTATGTAATGTTTTAATTGAAAAACTAATGATATTAACTATTTGAACTAATCAAAAAAAATACATAAAGACCAAATTATATTTAAAAAAATAAATTATACGAATTAAATATGAATTTTAAACATATTTAAAAAACCAAAATAAAAACTTTAACATTTTTCAGAAAATTAAACAAAAAGTAATAGAGCTAATGAGTGTATGCCACAAAAGGAGGAACGTCCTTTTACCTTCCTTTAATATATAGTTATAGATTAAACCGTTAAAATTATATATGGATAAATCTCAAAATTATATATGAATTTTGATTTAATGTACAATTGTATAAATGAACTTTAATTTGGTACAATTATACACATGAAACTCTAGTTATGATTTAAATGTATACTTGAAACTTTAGTTTTGATTTAATCATACACATTTAAAAAAAATGAATACATCAATTTATTTTTATATTGGATAAATATAATTATTTATTATTGCAATATATAAACATAAAATGATGTTATTTCAATAATTGTGTTAATAATTTACAAGAATTGGATCAAATCAAAATTTCATATATAAAATTGCACAAAATCGAAGTTCATGTATACAATTGCATATTAAACCATAGCTCATGTATAGTTTTTGGATTTATCCCTATTAAATATAAATGAAACTTATGATATTAATACAATGGCTTGGAAGTGAGGACTTGGATCAATAGAGGTTGTGAATCTTGAATATTCAAGTTTGAAATTTATCATACATAATTATATATGTAGATTTTTGAGTCCGTTATGTGTTGGAGTTTTAGTTTAGTTAATTCTAATTTATTGATTTTATTCTCGATTGTATCAATTCTTAATTCATTTGTATTGTATAAGTTTGATTCTACTTGTTGGTTATTTGAACAATTCGTTTGTAATAGCTTTACAATTATAGTTACACAGACTTATATTTGTAATTGTACTATAGGTGTTGCACTTCAAAAATATATGGCTTAATCAAATTGCATTAAATCAAATATTAAATTAAGGTATTGTTTGATAAATTGAAAAATTAAGTGCTGAAAAAATAAATTTTGAAAATTTAAGTTATAAATTTGTTTAATATATTACTTAAAATTAATTATGGAATATAGTTAGATTGTTTGATAAATATAAATTAATTACAATTTTTTTATAAAATTTGTCTCCAAATATCAACCATGAAAATAATGGACACTAAAATATAAAAAACATAAAGTTTTACTTCTAATACATCATAACTTATTATCTAATCTAAATCTACCTTATAAAATAAAATAAAAATTATAACATTACTAATGTTATCTGTAACAGCCCGATTTAGGGGCTAGTTGGAACACTGATCTCGGGATCACTAATCCGAGGTTAGAGATATTTTCAAGTTATTTTATGTGTTAGAGCATGATTTTAGAATTACATGAAAATTTTGGTACTTTAATTTTAGCGATTTCTTACTTAATCGCAAAAAAAGGACTAAATCGCATAAAATGTGAAGTTCTTTTTTTCAAGGTAGAGGTACCTAATAGCTATACAATGTAATTTGGAAGTCTTTAAAGTGCAATTAGGTCATTTTGAAGTGTGATGGCCAGCTATATAGGAGCTAGGGAGATAAGATTTTAATGTTGGTCAAATTTGGTGGGAATTAGGTGATAGAAATGAATAAAATAAGATGAATAAAAGATGTTATCATCTTTCACTATTCGTTCACCTTCATCCACCGAAAATTGGAGAGAAAAATAAGGGTTTTGAAATCTCAAATTTTTAGCAAGCTCTCCTCCATTCTAGTAAGTGATTTTGATGATTTTTCTTAATGATTTTTGTACTTTTTGATTCCCCAAAGCTTAAGCCAGCTAATGAGGGGACTAATTTGTGATATGGTTGGAAGGCTAGGGACTTTCCATGAGAGTGTTTATATTTTTAGCTGAGTTTTATGGAAGATAATGAATGTTAGGGAGATGAGAAACAACTTTTGTGAAAGGTGGTAGCATGAAAACACCTAAATTGGACTTGTATGCAAAGATTAAATTTGTGTCATAAATGCATGAAATAGTTGGAATTGTGAGTAGTTGTAAGAGAAATAAATGTTTAGCTAGGCTTTCTAAATAAGAAAGTGAGTTAAAAAAACGATTTCCGAGCCTAGGGGCAAAATGGTCATTTTGCCAAAGTTTAGGGGGCAAAATTGTAATTTTTCCAAAATATGAATTGTGGGTCGATTTAGTCAATATGTGAAATTAACAAGTGAAATTGTTACTATAGATCAAGAAATACGAAGCCCGGATCGAAACCGAGGCAAGAACAAAGTCGAGGAATAACTAACATCTCTACATACATTTTGAATACCGGGGTAAGTTTGTATGAATTAAAGTTTTACCTGTATTCTCATTCAATTACTTATTATGTTGTATAATGTACATTATTTTTATGAAGTTAAATTATTGATATTATGATGAGAAAAGTAAATGAGAATATGTATGAGAAAGTCCCGGTTGAAGTCCCGGAATAATGAGGATACTAATATCACAACATGAGACAAGGAAAGCCCGTCTAAGACCATGTCAAGACATGGCATCGACATAAGGCAAGGATATCATGTAAGTCCATGACAAGTCATGGCATTGAAAATTTATTATGAGGCAAAGGTCTCATGTAAGCCCAAGCCAAGGCTTGGCATTGGTGAATTCATAAGGCAAAGATGTCATGTAAGTCCATGTCAAGACATGGCATTGATAAGATTTACAAGGCAAGGATACCACGTAAGACCATTTCAAGACATGACAATGGTAAGTTTCCAAAGGGAACATATAAGGAAGGTCTCGTGTAAGACCATGTCTGGGACATGGCATCGACACCAAGTTAATGGATCCCATGTAAGACCATAGATGGGATATGGCATTGGCATCATGAGGCAATCCCTTGTAAGACCATGTCTGGGACATGGCATTGGCATCGAGATATATGTTTGATGAGATTGAGTAACCTTAATTATTCTGGGAAATTCATTGGGTAAACTAGCAAAATAGGAAAGAGGCAACAAGAAAGTCAAGCAAGTAAAGATAGTAATAAGTAAGTTATACAAGGTTAATATAAAGCATTATTCATGTTAAGAAAAATGACAGTTAAGTTTACTTTTGTATTAGCAAAATGTACTAATCTATGTGATCAAGTGACACAGGTACCATGATTATAATGCAAGTATGAAATTATTATATATCATGTGAGGAGTAAGTAAGTCATGCACTTGAGATTTATGTTATTTTTATCTCGAAATGGATGAGTTATAATGAGTTAATATATATTGCTATATGAGTTTCATGCAAACTTACTAAGCTATAAGCTTACCTTTCTCTTTTCTTCTTTCCTTGTAGTCTTGCCAAGCTAACTCGTGGATCATTGACGTTGGAGCTCAGAGCACACTATCAATCACTATTTTGGTATAGCCAAGTTGTTTTTATTAAGTATGGCATGTATAGTAATTATTTCATCTTGATGTAAGTCCTAAGAGGGACCAAATTGTTGGCTATTAAAGTTATTATTCTTTTTGCATATGGCTAAAGAGATTGACCAATATTTTCTAAGTTTATACATCAATTGATGATGAGTTATGCATTGTTGTCCATGTTTTTGATGAAGTATTTGAGTGGTTAGATTGAGTATATAAATGACCTTGATTTCAGGGTGGCAATTGTCATGGAAAATAGCCTTTAATTGTCCACACAGGTAGACACACGGGCGTGTGTCTAGTAGGTGTGTGACACACGGTCAACCTATATGGGTGTGTTGATAGGTCATGTGTCCCCTGCACTATTTTACGAGAATTTGAATCATCACACGGGCCAGCACACGAGCGTGTGCCCTGGCCGTGTGCTATTAAGAGTATGATGACATCATAATTAGAGAGCTCCATGGGTAGAGGACACGGGCGTGTCAAGGCCGTGTGAAAGACACGGGTTATAGACACGAGCGTATGCTCAACCATGTAAAGTAAGTTAGTGTCGACCACGGGTGTCGAACACGGGCATGTCTTAGGGGCATACGGGCTTGTGGCCCCTATTTAGACAAAAATTTTCAAAGAGAGTGAAAGTTTTCGATTGATCTCTGAAACCATCGGGATGTATGTTTACGGCCTCGTAGGCCCATGAGATGAATATTATGACCAAGAAAAGAAAGTTTTTAAATCGGAACGAAATTTTACAGCTCGTTAATACATGTTTAAGTAAGGTTAAGGATAATAATGCCACGTATCTGGTCCTGGCATTGGACATGGGTAAAGGGTGTTACATTATCTAATTTAATAGTTTAAAAAATATAATCGTATAAAATTTCCAGACATCAAGAATTTTCTCTGCAAGATTTGCCTATGGGTGTTGACCATGAAAACTATTGGAAATTAAAAGTGTAATTGATATATTTTGTTTTAGGTAAAGTCTCTCTGAAAACCAAGAGTGCTTTCCAAAGAGTCTTAGAGAAAGCAATAACTGCTACAGTTTGGGATGGAGGAGAGCGGTGGTGACAACGGGGAGGGTGGAAGGTAGAGATGAGATCTCTCTGCTGGCGGAAGAACTCATCCAATTATCAGTTAAGTGCTTCGATGGTGGTACCGAATGCAAAACCTACCATCATATGTTCAATATGGACAAAAAAGCCCTACAATCCAGAAAGCTTTAGGACGCAGATGAAGAGCATATGGAAGACTAAGAAAAAATTTGAGATCCAATTGGCAGGTCAGAATCTCTTTTTAATTGTGTTTGATTTAGAAGAAGATTTGGAGACAATTTTGGAGGGAAGCCCATGGTTGTTTCGAAAATACCTAGTTTTATTTGATCGGCTAAGTAAACCGATAGAGAGAAATTAGATTCAGCTATTCTCTTCTCCGTTTTGGTTCAGAATAGGCTCATATTTGCCGGAATTCAACAAAAAGATCTTTTGCATGCCATTGGTGTTACTTTTGAAGGAGTAGTTAGATCTGAAATTATTGGCGATTTATGTCGGTTAAGAATAAACCTGGATGTGCAGAAACCCCTTCGAAGAGGTATTTTTGTTTCAATCGACAATAATTTTAAATCATGGATTTCTTTTAAGTATGAGAAGCTACCGATTTTTTGTTTTGGATGTGGAAGAATAGGGCATAGTATCAACGATTGTCTTTTGCTAGATCCTGCAGAAATAAATAAAATTAGAGGCGATCCACCATACACTTTAGCACTAAAAGCTTAATCAAATTTAATTGAAAAGGAGAGTATAAAATTAAATGCTTTCTCAAAGAAGATGAGGGTTCAATGCTCTTATACAGGAAACACGTAAACAAAGCACAATGGAATTAATAAATCCGTTGAAGGGAATACACATGGGAGACCTAAAGATAGACTTCAAGTGATGGGTTTGGAGGCAGTGTTAAAGAATAAGGAGGAAGGCTCTACTATGATGCAAACTGGTGAGAAAAATGAAAGATCCATTTTTGGGGCAGAATTCAACTTTAATGAAAAATCAAGCTAGAAGAGAATAGCTCCAAGGATTTTGATAGATAAAAAAAGGATGAAAGCATTATGGGGAAGCGAAAATTTCCAGAATTTGATAAAAGAGATAACAACACAGAATTTTCATACGAAGATGGAGTAAAAAGATTAAAACAAGAAGGAATAATTGACCAAGAAGAATTTCCTATGGGTATGATGAATGAAAATTTGGAACAAAATGATATTCCCAACAATTTTGAATCGGCGGCTGCCAAATGGCAAGTCGACTGGGTGCAATGAAAAACATATGTTGGAATGTCCGTGGGTTGGGGAGTCCACGGTCGGTTTGGAGGTTGCAACATTTGTTAAAGAAACATAATCCCCATATGGTCTTTTTAATGGAGACTAAAATTGATAAAAAATGTATGGAACAGGTTAGAAGGAGCTGTAGATTTATGAATAGGATTGACATTGAAGCTGAAGGTTCTCGTGGTGGACTGTATTTAGCATGGAAAGGAGATATCACGGTTAATTTGAGAAGTTTCTCCAAGAAACACATTGATGTAATGATAAAAGACGATTCTATTAAAGAAGATTGGCGGTTTACGGTATTTTATGGTTCACCTTATTCAAACCATAAGAATTTTTCGTGGAATCTACTAAGAAAATTGGGCCAAGAACAAAACCATCCTTGGCTAGTAAGTGGTGATTTTAATGAGATTATGTACTCCTTTGAAAAAAGTGGAGGAATTCAAAGAGAGTAGAGGAGAATGGAAGCTATTCGAGAGGTTTTAGAGGAATGCTAGCTGATGGATATAGGTTACTCGGGGGTTTGGTTCACATGGGAAAAGGGGAACTTTCTAGAAGCGAACATAAAAGAGAGACTTGATATGGGAGTTGCAAACGAAAAATGGATGAATTTGTCTCCAATGAGAAGTATTCAACATCTACCCTATTCAATGACGGACCATTGTCCTCTCCTTTTAAATACAAATAGTGGAATCATGTATACAGGGAATCCAAAATTTAAATTTGAGGCGTGGTGGACCATGGAGGAGTCTTTTGAACAAGAAGTAAAGCTATCATGGGAATCATCAACAGGCACGTTAATAGAGAAACTTGAAAATTTTTAGTTTTGTTTGAAGAGATAGGCAAGCACAATTAAAAGGAGTAGAGAGGGCCAAAAAATAAGTTAACCAAGGAACTCGCAATTCTGTTAGAGAAAGAAATGGATGATGAAACAATGGCTAAAATTATTGATACAAAAATTCATCTTCATATGGAGATTGATAAAGATGAAATGTACTGGGAACAAAAGGCAAGAGCAAATTGGCTTCAGCTTGGAGATAAAAATTCAGCCTTCTTTCACAAATGTGCTTGAATTCGTAGACGATCTAACACGATTTACAGGCTAGAATTGGATGAAGGAAGGGAAATTACTGACGATTCAGAGATTAAAGAGGCTGCTACTTCGTTCTTTCAGTAGCTTTTTAAGACAAATAGAGTTAAAGACCCATCTCATCTTCTTATGGGCATTGAAAACAAAATTTCTTATCTCCTTTTGCGACAGAAGAAGTTCAGACAGCTTTAAGAAGAATGAGGCCTACAAAAGCACGAGGACCTGATGGCTTCCCAATATTATTCTTTGAAAGGTACTGGCACATAGTAGGTAAAGATGTTGAAAAAGTTCTACTTAGGCATCTTGAATAAGGACCAGAATTTCTACTCTCTTAATATGACAGATATAATGCTTATTCCAAAAGTCCAAAATCCCACAAAATTAGTTAGCTTTAGACCTATTAGTTTGTGTACGGTCATATATAAAATTGTGGCAAAAACAATAGCAAATCATTTACAAGAAGTTATTGGTAGCTGCATTGATAAAGCACAAAGCGCTTTTGTACCAGGGAGACTTATTTCTAATAATGTGCTTTTAGCATACGAAATTCTATATACGTTTCAACAAAAGCGAATGGGGAAAAAAGGATATATGGCAGTGAAGCTAGATATGAGTAAAGCTTACGATACAGTTGAATGGGATTTTATAAAGAAAGTAATGTTATAGGTGGGCTTCGCAAGGGAATGGGTGGGATTAATTATAAAATGCATTACCACCGTCTCTTATTCAGTAAATATCAATGGAAGGATGTAACATCCAGGATTTAGGGGTTATGCGGTTAGTGCATAATTCAAGTGATGGAAGGCTTAGTGTGTGGTTGGATGTGTTTTAGGGGTTTTGAGAACCCTAGGATGTAGGAGAGTGCCTTAAGAAATTATGGAATTTTAAGGTTAAGAGGGGGAGCTAGGCTAAGGAGGCCTTAAGGAAATTTGTAAGGACTTTTGGGACATGAAATTGGGCTTAGTAAAGTGGCTTGGAGGCGCCACTTAAGGCCTTGGTGGATGACGCCTCAAGCAAGTGGAGAAGGGCTCAGGTTCGAGTCATGATGGCAGCATAAAGTGTGGCTTTTATTTTGCATGTTGGCGTTAAGGGAGAGGGGGAGTGATGGACGGAATTTGGACTTCCAATGGATGAGATAAGGCTTGATTTTCTTTTAAAATTCGGCTATAAGGTAAGGGATAAGTATTGTTTAATTCAATTTATTTTGAATAGGTAGCATGGAGGAAAAAGAGGAGAAGAAAATGGGATTTGAGAGGGGGTTGAGCAATGGCCAAATATAGGACTCTTTAGGGTGGCATTTTCGGTTTTGAAGCTTGTTAAGGAGTGTGTGCCGAAATTTAGACTCTTCTTTTCACTCTAGGTGTCGTTTTCCTCTTGTGCAAAAGCCATCTAGTTTCGGCTTTCCTTCTCTTTTGTTTTGGTGATCGAAACTTCAAAGACCAGTAAGGTCACTAGTGTTTTTCTTCCTCTTCTCTATTTGTTAGCTTGGTCGAACCTATATCTCTCTCTCCCAAACTTCTTCTTTTATTTTGTGTTAGCCGAATATTCCATCTTTGTTTGAGAGCCTCATTCTCTTCTCTTTATTTTTCTGTGTTCACTTGAATTATCATCTTACCGAAGACTATTCTTTTGTCTCTGTTTCTAAAAGCCGAAATAATCTTGAGATAGCCGAATGCTTCATCACCTTTTGATACCATAGCTGAATCCTTATTGAAGGTGCTGTCGACTACTTGCTTGTGATCTCTCTCTCTTCAAACGTGTAGTGGTAAGTGTTCTTTCATTATCAATTGGTTTTAGGCTCTTTCTTTGGGGTGCCGAAATCATGTGATTAGGCCTTGGATAAGGTTGGCCGAATGTGCGTTAAGCCATTTTATGTGTCTCTGTTGAAGGTAGCCAACGCTAAGGAGCATTAAAGGAGATCTCTCGGGTTTTGAGCATCAAGGTATGTGATATGTAGTTTCAGCCAAGGGCCATGTTTATGGATTTATGTATTAAAGCTGAATCTGACATATGGTGTGTAGGGATTTCGGCTACTCAAAGAACAAGTAACAATTTTCGGGATTTCGATTCAGCAAGGTAAGGGGTTCATGGTATTCGGCCATAGGCCATTTTGGTTATTAGTGTTGACCGATTCTGACTGTGATGTTTAGGGGCAAATCGATAGTGGTTAAAGGAGCTTCCGGGATTTCGATTCATGTTGGTAAGATTATTCAATGAGTTCTAAGATTCGTTATGGTAGTTAGTGACATTATGGATTAACCGGTTGATTCTAATTAAGATATTGTTGATGGAGGCAAATACCAGTCAAGGAGGACAAGGGGTAGTCCCTATCCCAAAGTTTAAGAAGAGATCGGTTTCTGCCGTTCGGGATTGGCCACCGGGGTGTGGGCCAGCAGCAGGGCAGGATTATAGGCAGATAGCTGTACTTTTGATTAGTGATAGCATCGGGATCGAGAGCGTAGTACTTCAAGTTATCAGGTGTGTGATTAACCCACCGTTTTCTGGGTATATGATTATATTTGCATGTGTTATGTGTACACTAATAAGTGCAGTGGCAAGTATGAAATGGATACCCTTAAGGGGTATGTCGATAATCAGGTCAATATCGATCTGATGGAAATATGGTTATTAATGTGTATGTGTGTGAATATGCCAATGAGACTATGCCTGTATGCCTGAATAACATGTACATGCATTGGTTATCATGACATTATTATATGTTGCATGTGCATGGGATAGGATATGAATGTGAAAGAAGGACAGGGTGTACTTCGAGTACGTGGTTTGATGTTAGCCATGAGCTACATCATGGATTGACGCTGACTGAGGTCGCGTTGTGGATTAATTGTGATTTATTTCACGTGGATTGATAAGTGGCTCTGTGCCTCATCGTGGTTGATATAGGCTTTGTGCCATATCGTGGTTGATGAGTAGCTATGTGCCTCATCGTGGTTTGATGTTAGCTACGAGCTACATCATGGATGGCATTAATTGCCAAATTGGTGTGTAGCGGTTGGAGGGTGATTTAGTAATCCCCTGGTGTGTGGTGGCTGGATATGGGGGTGTGTAGAGGATGGACCCTAGGTTGGGGTGGGTGCTCTTTGCATATTCATGAGTTGACATGTGGATTGGTAGAGAAATGGGCCAAGCCCAGTATGTGGAAATATGTGGATGAATTGCCTTATTATCTGAAATGTGGATCGATGTGGAAATGGGCCAAGCCCAATATGTGGAATCATGTGGTTAATTACATTATTATCCAATATGTGGTATGGTTATGGGACAAGCCCAAATTGTGGTATTATGTGAATAAGTTGCCTTGTTATCTGATATGTGGGTTGATATGTGGTTTGATATGTGGGTGGAATTCAGTGGACTGATTACACACTGAGTGTGTATGACTCACCCAAATTTTTATCAACATCGCAGGTGATACGTGAACCTTGGACCGGGTTGGAGTGGATACAAAGGTGGCCATGCAGAAGTCAATTTTATTTGTTCCATGCAGAAGATGTTTCTATTTATTTTTGTGCACTTGAGATTTTCAGTATTTTGAATAATTATTTGATGTAATAAGGGCCACTTAAAGCATTTGAAGTTTGTAGTTATGCTTTAGTTGGATTGATGATTAAATAACTATTTGGAAATGATTTGATATTTAGCAACTTATATCTTAAAATATATATCTTAAAGTTTTATACCCGGATATTATTATAAAAACTTAATCTTACTTAGAATTTTAAATACACAAGGTTTTACAAAAGTCAACAAATTTTCATGTTTTCACCTTTACGACAAAACCTTTTCAAACGTTTTCCGCAGTGACATACCAGATCCGGTCAAGGCTCATGGGCCGGGTTTGGGGTGTTACAAAGGAGGGGAGGAACTTTTCAATCTACTAGGGGGCTTAGACAAGGTGATCCCCATAGTCCATTTCTTTTTCTAATATGGAGCGAGGGACTTTCATCATTAATGCGATTAGCAATGGGAGAGGGTTTGCTAAAAGGTGCAAAAGCAAGAGAAGAGTGTCGGAGATATCTCACTTACTTTTTGCAAACGATTGCATTTTGTTTGGTGAAGCAACAATTAGAGGTGTGACAATTTTGAAAGGGATACTCAAGGAATATGAAAACTTTTCAGGGCAAAGTGTGAACTTTAATAAATCAATGATAATCTACAGCTCGAATACAACAGAAGAAAAAAAAGAAGAATTCTCGACATTGCTAGGAATAAGAAGCTCAACAAATCTTGAAAAATATTTGGGTCTCCCTAATGTTGTAGGCAGACGAAAAAAATCTTTTAAGAATTTAAAAGAAAGGGTCTCTTTGCGAATTGAAAGCTGGAGCACTAGGTTTCTATCGCAATGGGGAAATGAGGTCTTCATTAAATCAGTACTACAGGCAATACCTACTTTTGCTATGTCTTCCTTTCCATTATATGGAGAGATTGAAAATATTTGTGCTAGATTTTGGTGGCAAAAAGGCCATGGGAAAATAGGAATACATTGGTGCCAGTGGAAATAATTGTATCGCCCTAAAGAGGAAGGCGGAGTGGGGTTCAAGAGTATGGCTCAATTTAATATCGCATTACTAGCAAAACAATGATTGAGGTTCTTAAATTACCCAAATTCTTTAGTTGCTCAAGTATTTAAAGAAAAATATTTTCCAGAAGATGTTTTCTTAAACTCACGATTGGGAAATAACAGCTCTTTTGTATGGAGGAGTATATGGGAAACCAAGGGTATTTTGGAAGGAGGACTTTGCTGGTAGGTTCGGGCACTAGCATTTCCGTTATTAATGACAATTGGATTCCAGATTCAAGAAATTTTAGACAATCTTCAAGTAATTTTAATTTGCCAGATTTTAAACTTGCTGAGTTAATTGATTCTAATGAAAGGAAATGAAAGAGAGAGCTAACTGTCAATACCTTCCAAGAAGTAGAAGTTGAAAAGATCCTTAGCATCCCGTTGGTGAAAGAATCTCATGCTGACATTCTGGCATGGAGCGGGGAACCTTCGGGAGAATACTTAGTTCGAAGTGCCTACAAACTATTACAAATTTCTGATCTTAGAGCTTATGCTTTACAAACCAACTACAGGGATTTTTATAAAAAAACTTTGGCTCCTAGATCTACCTACCAAAATTAAAGTTAAAATTTGGAAAATCTCATGGAACTATCTGCCTACACGGGCTAACATGGTATACAGAAAACTAGTAAACAGTTCCACATGCCCCCGTTGTGGTGAAGGAGCAGAAATAATGGATCACTTCTTCCACGAATGTCCTGTTTCAATGTCAGCTTGGAGAGCATTATCAACCTTGAACTTTATACAGGAATCTAATATGGCATTCGAACAATGGCTTGCCAAGGTTTTCGTTCAACATCCTTCCAGCCATTACAGAATATCTTGCTGTGCGCTATGGGCCATCTAGGGAGACAAAAATGCTCGTATTCATAAAAAGACAAACAGATCCGATCAGGAGATAGCAAAATTTTTCCACAACTATCCACAACTATATAACAGAGCTAAACAGTGTTGAAAAAAGAACATCCAAAGGTTTAAAGGAGGAAATAAAATGGAAACACCTACCTGGCCAAACAGTAAAAATTAATTTCGATGGAGCCTACGATGAGCGGAATCATCAGTCAACATCCGAAATAGTCGTTACAAATAGTGAAGGGCTCGTCCTCCTATCATGCTCGGAGATCATCAAAGAGTGTCCTCTGCCTTCGCTGCTGAAGCCCTTGCTTGCCGTAAAGCAACCCAGTTAGGAATCGACATGCAATGGCCAGAAATCATCATTGAGGGTGATTCTTTATTGATAATAAAGAAATGCAAGGCTAAAGGGTATGATAAATAGTAGATGGGGGGCTTATATACATGATATTCATCAGTTAACGATGAAATCCAGAAATCTAAGGTTCAAATATATCCCAAGAACAGCAAACGTTTTAGCCCATATTTTAGCAACAGAAACTTTGAAGAGGAAGGAGGAGATGTACTTGGTCGAGAGTGTCCCCAGATATGCTAAAAACCAAATGGAAAATGATAGCGTGAGAGAACCAGATTGAAGAAGAAAAAAGATGGAGAGAAAGTGAGGAAGTTTCAAAATGAACAGATCAAAAGTCACAGGGATTAAAGCTTCCTTTGAAACAGTAGTGCCATTAAAAGTGAAATGACAGAATGATGGAAAGACAGGCGTCAGAATTTTTCTGGTTGGGCATTAGGACGGTGGTAATAATTACACTCTAGAATTTTCTGTTTATTTTTCTTAGTTTCTAAGATATTTTTTTCTTTAATGGGCCATTTTGAGTTTTGGGCCTTCAGTAATGTTTTGATAAATTTTGAACTTTGTTTTATGTTTTTAATTATTATATATAAGCCTAATCCGATTATTAATTTCAAAAAAAAAAGTGTAATTGATATAAAATATTATTTTTATTAAATATTAAAGTAATAAAATATATTAAACTTTTTATTTTATAGATATATATTTTATAATAATAAAATATTTATAATATTCATAATATTATCTAACTTAATATGTTGAAGATAAATACTAAACCCTAAAAACTTTTCTCTTTTTTCCCCAAGCCGTTTGCTTATTATCTTTTGTTTTGCCCAGCAGCGGTGCCAACCTCCGGGCTGCCTATTGCCCCTTTTTTTCTCCCTACCACTAACTCTTTCTTTCTTTATTCTTCTTATTCACTCCACATATATTCTCTCTTTTTCAGTTTTCAGTTCATTATCTTGGAAAGTGGGTGATTCTTCGTCAATTTCTATTTTGAGAATATTTCAAAATAATAAATGATTTCACAAGTCAATTTAGACCCATGTTGTTTTAAGTTTTATATGTTTTTTTGTTTGTTTTTCTAATGTTTAATAAATCTTTAGTTTTAGAAGATTTTGTCTTCTCTTGTAACACATTTTTTAGTCTTACTTATGCATGTAATCTTAGTTTTATAAGTGATTTAGGGATGGTTTTTTTGTTGTTCTCTATATTTTGGTGAATGCTAGACTCTTATATCGATTTTTGCTCGCCGCTTTGGACCATCTGGGGCTGATTTTCTTATCTTGTTAAGTTTTTGCAATCATTCTAGATATGTTGTGCATGAGTTGTGACAAAGCCAATTGTCAACATGTCATAATGTTCAATTGATGCTGAGGCTAAAGCCTTTATTGTGTTGATGGAGCTTGTCATTCACCGTCTACTACAAGTATTTGTTATTTCTTTTCTTAGATTGTATGATTCCATTCATTGATTGAATTAATACTTTTACCTTTTCAAAAATATTATAAACATAAATAAAGTTGTCTAAGAAATGATTATATTGTTGAGAACGAAACCAAAAGTCTCCTTGTCCAAAAACAATTCTACAAACTCCATGAATTTTCTCTACAAGACTTGCCTACCAACATTGACCATGAAGAGGATAAGTCTTATACAAAAAACAACTCAATTTTTCTTTCTTTTTTTTTTCTTTTAAAAGATTAATTATATAATCCTATGAAATATATTAAGTTAATAAATCTCTATTATTGGACTTGAAAGAATAAAGTTATAATAACAATTCTACAAAACCACTCAAGTAACAAACCAAACAAATGAATTATTGTAACGTGTAAAATGGTGGCAGAATGGAATAGTCATTCCGTTGAACCAAACATCACATCTTTAAATTTTGCTATTATGGGAATCACCATGTTGCAATTCCATGGTTTCGAATTTATTAGTCGTGCACCAAATCTTAGCATTGGAGTGTTGGAAGTGGTTGATGATCATAAAGAAGTTGGAGAAAATGACGATGGACGAGAGAGACGAGTTAATTCAATTAGGTGAACTTAGTTGTATTAATATAGTTGTTTTCATGTTTGTGGGAATTTTCTAAATGAAGTTTTGTATTTTTATAAACTAACTTCTAGTAGCAAAAGAGTTATGGTGTTGTCATTTTTAAATAAAAAATAAAAATTTTCCATACACCCCACGAATTTTCTCTGCAAAACTCATCTATGGATGTAATGCCCCAAAATTTGAGTTTTTGTTATTAAGTTGTGTTAATGATTATGTGTTTGCCACTATGGTTGTGTGTTTTGTTTGCTCACTTAAGATTTAAGGTTCAAGTCGTATAAATTTTGGAATTTGTTAATTCTTTATTTGAACCCTTAGCTTAGGATTTCTTGTTTAAGTTTAATCCTATGCTTTTTTATGTCAAAGATGAGCCTGTTAGTTTACTAGTTAAGCATTTTTTAATTCTCTGGTCTCATGTTCAAATTTCTGTATATGCAACAAAAATTTATATTTTTGCAGTTTTTTGTAAAACTGATCTGAATTTTAAATTTCCTTCCCTCTACTGTTATTAGACGTTTCTTTTTCATTCTTCCCAATTAGAATTTTTTTTCTTTTGTTTAAATTCTTCTTAAAATTTTTTTTTGTTCTGTTCATTCTGTGTAATTGCTACGTTAGATTGTGTTTTGCTTGTTCTGGTGTTCTTTAAGGTAATTTGAGTCAATTGTTTTCATCATATTGTGTTATTGTGTGAATTAGAGATTCTTCAAAATCTCGAGTTTGATAATCTTCTTGTGCGTTGTGTTTCGATGTGATAGGGGAGACTTAGGAGGCGCCTAACGCCTCTCATTTTACTTAGCAACTGAACATGTACTGGGAATTCACGGTAAGTAGTCTTCCACCAGTTTCGTGTAGTGAGTCGAAGGTTTCGACGTAATTTGATTGTCATTACTTGTGTGTTTTGTGAATGTTTTGTTTAATTGAAGGTTTGAAACTTCTTGTAGGCTTGGAATTTGTAATTGGGTGCCTCTACAGCGTTGTGTAACAGGTAGGTATCGAAACTCATTCTTTTTCTTTGTTTTTCTTCAACAGAAATAGGACTGTCAATGGCACACGGGCGTTTGTGTAGGCTGTATGGTGGACCATGTAACTCCCTGACTTCGGATTTGTGGTCGCACTGGCGTGTGAGAGACCGTATGTGAAAAATGAGGTGCAAGGGTCACACGGGTGAGACACACAGGCGTGTGTCCAGGCTGTGTAACTCACTGACTTTGGATTTAAGTCACACGGATGAGATACACGAGCGTGTGTCTAGGTCGTGTAACTTACTAACTTTGGATTTAAGTCACATGGGCATGTGTCCAGGCCGTGTAACTCACTAACTTTATATTTGAGACACATGGGCGTGTGTCAGGCCGTTTGGAGCCACATGGGTGTGTGAGCTAAGAAAATGAATTCTGTTAGAGTTGTAATTGATGTGCGAGACGAAAATGAGTCGTTCACAGAATAAGTATGAATTGAACTAAATTATATGAGCTAGTTATCATGAATACTAGTTTGATTCTGGATATCGGTATGGGCTAGACATTAATGATATCGACACCTTGTTATATTAGAAGTGTATGTTTGAATTTCCAACTTAATTATATATACATGTATGTTATATGTTCTGCAACTACATGGGGCAGAAGTTATGGATTGAAGGAAGTGTTTGTATTGATTTGGTGGTCAAACCACCCATAATTATGTCTAATCTGGCACTGAGATTGTAAACACTGCAACATGTCATACCGACACTATGAGGTGTGTAGGAATAGATAGGTATTATATATCTATTGGTGAGTAGCGTGGATGGAAATGGTGTGTAGCGATTGGAATAGGGAATCACATCTTTATCTGTGCCTGTATGACATTTGTATCTACTATCGTATTTGTGTTATCGCACCAAAATAAAGAAATGGTTAATGATACAATCATCCAATGAATTTTGACTTAATTATATTATTCCATCGATAAGATTCAACCTGCCGGAGTAACTAAGAACTCCGAATGGAAGTGAGAAGATTATTGAACCGTCAGAACTATTTCGACGTGCTTCTGTGACTGATCTACTACGTATTAGGACTGTTTTGTGTCTAAATCTATTTTCAGTTATTAAACTGACTGATGAGTCTGAATTGTTATCTGAACACTCAATAACATCTGAGCTCTTATACATAGGCTAGTCTGTTTATGTTAGATTCTACGCTGCAACACATTAGCTATTTGAATGAATTTCAGGAAACTCATAAGATTAAGCAGCCGGTAGATGTGGGGCATGGTCACCTATCAGACTTATTATATATGTATATGCGTGTATGAACTTATGTCTTTGATTTTGTATTTAAACTTTTAAGATTTAACTATGTTTGTAGACAACAAATGATTTTATGGCTTGATAATGGATTGAAAAATTCGCGTTAAGTATGACTGCATTCTAGTAAGTTAATGTGACGTTCTAGACTTGGCCTTTCCGTGTAGGCTAGGTTTAGGGTGTTACAACAGACATTGACCATGAAAACTTGGAAAAGTCTTACATCAAAAGCAACTCGATTTATTTTATTTCTTTTTCCATTAAAAAAGATTAATTATAAAATCTTGTTAAATATATTATTTATGTTGCAACACAAGATTTTAACTTTTATGTCTAAACCTTGAAAGAAATTTATGAAGTTTTTGATAACAAATTCTTGAAATAAAGTCTTTCACAAAAGTGGTAATTTTAACTAAAAAGATTTTACATGCATAATACAACTTGTAGCTAATTTAACACATTGAATATGAAACCATTGTTCATGAAAAGTTGGAATTAATATTACAATTACTGAGCAAATAATTAAGGCATCTAATCTAGCGACCAACTCTCATTGATCCACTACCACTAGTAAACAATACATGATAATCTATGGAAGATGAGTCATTTGCATGATTCTCATCATTTCCATTTATTTCACTTCCCTGCAGCTTCAATGCAAGTTCAAGTCCATACACCACATCACTCATTGTGGGCTTCTTCATCCCTTCCGAAGATAAACAACTTATAGCTACTTCTCCAAATTTTAATGGACTTGGAAGCTTGATCTTACCTTGTAAAAACGGATCAATTATCCGATCAAGGCTTCCATTGTTGTAGTAATGTTTTGCCCACTCTGCTAAACTTATTTGCGTATGATCCTTAGCAGTTCGATCTATTGGTGCTCTTGCACATAGCACCTCAAACAACACCACACCAAAAGAGTATACATCTGATTTCTTGGTTAGTTTCTGAAGGCGAAAGTATTGAGGATTCAAGTTGTAACACCCGAAACCCGGCCCATGCATTATGAGCGGATTTGGTATGTCACACGAGCAAGACATGTTAAACCCTTTTTATTCGTAATAAGATATTGCATTGTTAAAATCAAGAAAACAAGTTTGATTTGATAAAATACTACTAACCTCGAAGTTTGATTGATAAATCGATGAATTTGAGCTGATGATCTTACAAAATCGTGACTTTTGAAATATCGTTAATAGTTCGAGAGAAAATATCCATGTTAAAAATATTTGTAAAAGTTTATTTTGATATCCATTGGTTAATCAATTTTGGAAACCATTATTTAAGTTTTTAGAAAATTCCCTTTTTAAACAATTTTAAGAAAAATAATAAAAACATCCCAATCACAAAGCAAAAATGAATAAAAGAAGTAATGCAGAGGCCTTATTACAACATTTAACCCAAAATAGTAAAATAATAAAATAAACGAGAAAGAAGTCTAAAGTCCAAATAAACCATTTCTGAAGCATGGCCTCCACCGAGTCATCCATGGCCCAAGTCCACGTCACTGAGCATTACCTGAAAGGGATAAGAGAGAGGGGGTGAGTTACAAGAACTCAGTGCGTAATCCCCTTACCGTTATCCATTGGGCCGGAACCCATATAGCAATCACTTGGGCCTAAGCCTATTTACATCACAATCTTAAAATGAAGCAAATGCATGAATGTATGCAATTCCCAACCCAACCTAATAATCCATCCGCTACACACCACCCGTACCAACCAACACACCTGTGGGGATCTTTTGTCAACCTACCCCGCCAACACACCAATCGCAGGCATTAAGCCATTTATAAAATTTGTGGCTGAGCCACCAGAATCATATTTATGCGTGGCATAGCCACCATACAGATTATGTGGCAGAGCCACCAGAACATCTCGTCAATATTATCCCATCCCATGCAAATCATGCATATAATGCATAACAAAACATAATATAATAACAATAATTTATTCGAATGTTTATTACAAAAATTTTGGCCCATTATAACAAAATATCAGATTGCCCATTTAGCAATCAGATCGGCCCATATATCAAATTATCACATCGGCCCATATAGTAAATTTTCAAATAGGCCCATATATCAAATTATCACAATTTGGCCCATTAGCCATAAAATCATATTGGCCCACTAATCAATTTGTCCATTCGGTCCATAAGGCAAAAATATCAGATTGGCCCATTTAGCAAAATATCAAATCGACCCGTTAAACAATTTCGTAATTCGGCCCTTTAGGGGCATTTTTGTAATTTTGACCCATAGGGGCATTTTCGTCATTTCGACCCATAAGGGCATTTTCGTAATTTCGACCCATAGGGATATTTTCGTAATTTCACAACTCAAGGGTATTTCAATAATTTACTCTCCAAGGGTATTTTAGTAATTTCGCAATCCAAGGGTATTTCATAAATTTTACCCACCCAGGGTTATTCGTTTGGGGCACAAAAATTAAAACTGTCCATCTGCATTATGTTGACTAAATTGACTATAACTCGAGTTAGGAAACTTGTAATTTAGATCTGTAAATTTTCTCTGAAACTAGACTCATATATCTTCTTACTGTAAGTTTTCCAGAATTTTTGTATAAACCATTTAGTACAGTTTATTCATTAAAATTTCCCTTGTTTCACTGTTTGACAGTTCTGCTCTCTCTTCACAAAATCTCAGATATCTCATTTTACAGAACTAACAAAATGTTTTCATTTGCTCTAAATAAAAATAGACTCACTAGGGATTCTAGGAATATAAACCATGTCCCATAATTATTTTTTTACAATTTATAATGATTTTTCCAAGTCAGAACAGGGGATCACGTAATCATTTGAACCAGTCTTACAAAAACTTAAAAATCACAAAATACACTAATTCTTTGCTTAAACTGTTTCTTTTATAAGAAAATAGACTCAATTAGCTTTCAATCCATATCTCCTCCACTTTCTAATTTAATTTCCACTATTTTTGATGATTTTTCAAATTCATGTCACTGCTACTAACCAAAACTAATTTATTGCAAAATATGGTTACCACTTCGAACATACGTACGCCCGAGTGGTCACAGATGCCGGTTTGTGGCTTTTCAGTATTTCGACCAAATCATAGAACATTCCATGCAAACATTTAGAGAAGTATGAGATTACACACCTGGTTTCGGTAAGGACTAAACCTTTTTAATCGTCGGCACCTATGGACCTATGGCACCCTAACACTCGATCAGAAAAATACCACGATGAGATAAAGTAGTTGTTTAGGGATATGATTCGGGCTTACCATTATTTCTAAAAAATCCACAAGTAGAGAGTATCGAGCGATTTAGTGCCTAACAACATAATCGATTAGCCAACCTTTCAATCCGATTAACACCATAACCGAATAGCGATATCAAATGGACTATGAAAAGACTCCTTACCTTAATCGATGATAATCCCGATTTCCACCGATTGACTTATGGCTACGGATGAGATAAGGATATGAGATTCGGCAAGAAGAAAGAAAAATGGAGGGAGTTGAGAATGGAGGAAAGAAAGACTACCAAAGGGAGAAAAGACCCAAAATGTCACAATTACACACTTGGCAAATGTTTTTTTTTCTTCGAAACCACACAAGAGAATTCAGCATACCCTTCAACCAAACCAAAAACACCCTCCAAAATAACACCACCCTCATGACCGAAACTCTCCCCATACACATCCAAATTTTTGGCCAAATTTTTCCACAAATTACTCTCCATCATTTCTTTTGTCTCCCACTTCTTTTTTTTTTCTCCCCAATTCACTCTCCATCCTTCCTTTTGTCTCCCATAATCACTCCCTCACCTACTCCACTAATCAGTCATCATCATTCATATCTTTTTTTTTTTTGGATGTTACACAAGTACCCGAAACTGCCTTTGACAATCGTGCTAACATGAGTGTTGGTTATGCATTCATTTTAGACAATCCGAAATTAGATACTTTGGCCACCCATTTCTCACTTACCAAAATATTTGTTGTCTTCACATCACGGTGGATGATGGTGTGGTTGGGACCTCGATGGATATAATGCAGCCCATGTGCAGCACCAATACTGATACGGCCACTACCCGAGACCCTCCTAGAGTTGGCATGGAACCTTGGGAAATGCCATTGGGGTTTATCGAGAGTTCATTGAAAAGCAAGCCAAGCAACCCTCACAACCTGATTCGAGCTTATTTAGCTCGTACCTAGCTTATTGAGCTCATTTCAAGATGTTTTTAATTTATGCATTTTAGTTGCTGGAATAAATCAATTAATTCAGTCATTGTTATTTTTAGTTAAATTAGTTTAAGCTTTAATTATGTCATAGTTCGAACATCATTAATACGAGTCTTTAATTATGTCATAGTTTGAACATCATTAATATGTGTTCAGCATTTAATAAAGTCATGCATTGTGTAACTCACATGTTAGTTAAGGTTTGCATCATAAATTATGACATGCATAATGTAACTCCCATGTTAGTTAAAGTTTGCATCATTAAATTAAGTCATGTATTAAATAACTCATTTGTTCATTTAGTTTACTTCTTGAACAACGCATTTAAGCATCTTAGTTGTTTGAGTTTGTTTAATAAGTATGCTATTTAATTTGGTTGTTATTTTTAATGTATGAGTTATAGTGTGTTTAACTTTTATTAAATTAATTAATTGTGCGTTCAATTATTTGTTGTTGGAAAGTTCAAAAGGCTGGACACATATTTTAAAGCTACAACAGGGTTGTTCGTTTGCCAAGAAGAATTAAATGTTGTCACATTCAAATGGCTGTTCAGCTTTGGCATAAAAGAGTGTGCATTTGGTCACTTATTTGCTGGTGCATTAAGGGAACGTTTTTGATGGATATTGAAGCACCTAAAGCTCATAATAGTGGCTTTTCAAATGGACCAAGAGTGTCTCTTCAAGTCTGATCAGTTTTTGGAGTCTTTATCCTTCATTATGATGCCACTAAAAGAGGAAGTTATACAAGTCTTTTGACATTCAGTTTAAGGGAGATGAAAGGACACCAAACAGCACATTAAGGGTTCATTAAGTCATCAATAAAGTGAAGAGGCATGCCTTTTCATCTACACCTGAATCAAGTGAAGAGACATGACTATTGGCTTCCCTACATGAGTTTAAAATGAAATTAACACTTGTAATAACCTTAGTTAATTGCTGAAGGTGAAAGATCACAAATAGACATTTGAATAATCATAATAGTGCAGATTGTAAGAAGACATTACTTTGGGTTAGAAGACTTTTGATATTTTTATGAATTATAATATCTTTGTGAGTTTATTCAACTCTCAATTTTCATTTAAGACTCAAGTTGTCTTATCTAGCTTGCTAGTGGCGTCATTCTTGTTTCTTTGAATTTATCACTCTTAAACCGAGTGTGGCGTTCACCTTTTGATACCTTTGGTTCCTATTTCTTAATAGATAGTGGGTTAAGGTCCTTATACTATTTTTTGTTCATTTTAAGCGTCCTATAAGATTCGGGTCAATACTCTCTATAATATTGATTCTTTCTTGACCTTAAGCCTATCTTCCATCTAAACTAACCATCTTATTCCTAAGCTCTTTTTTGAACCTATTGTTTACACCTATTCTTAGCCAAATTCCCTTGAACTCAAACTAAGAATGATACTTCTCCATTTAATGATCGGGCAAGATTACGACTCGAAATCAACTCACGAGACGAGATCGTATCAAATACACATCTTGAGCCTCTGCTCCCATTGTAAAGGGGGATTATCAGTGTTGTAGAGGTGATCTCTCAAGGTCCCATGAATCATGTACTCGTACACTAGGATCATTTCCTTCTTGTCTTCACAATATCCGATTAAAGAAACTAAATTTTGGTGCCTAAGTTTCGAAAGCATCTCAATTTCAGTCCTAAACTCAAGCACCTTTGCCGTGAACCTCGGATTCAATCGCTTGATTGCAACAGGTGGAGCCAACATTAGCGAATCCTTTGTAGACTTCATCGAATCCGCCTCTTCCAATGATGAGATTCTTATCGAAGTTGTTAGTAGCGCTTTGATCTCCTCGGTGAGAAGTGGCGACAAATATCGATGGTAGAGAAGGCAATTGTTGTCGCAAATTTATTGGAACGTATTCAAAAATCACGAAAATTAAGAGAGAGAGAGTAACAAAGCTTCGTGAATCGGAGCAAAGAACAACGACAACAACATTTATCATCCTCTTCTTTCCTAAGTGCAAAACAAGCGTTGGATCAGGGTTAGGTCCGCTAAGATCACCGCTCCTACTCAATTTGAAAATTTCAACTCCATTCAAGATTGCATCAGAATACATAGTTCTCCAATCCGGGTCAGGATGAGTTCTCCAATCCGGGTCAGGATGTAGCTGAATTGCAAGATTTTGTTTCTTTTGATTTCCTTTATTCCTTATTGCCACTGCGTAATCTCTATATATCGGAACTCCAATTCCACCACTCCAGGCTATAACGTCTGCTTGAGTTTCTGCTGTGTTATTGGCTATGAAGATCTCAAAAACTCTTTCACCTTCTTTCGTTATCTCTATTTGGAACTCACAAAAATGCAATCTCACAAAGTAATTAAAGTCAGAATCAATAGGGAACTCCCAAGGGAGATTATAATTCTCATTCATAGTCTTGTTAGCTCCCATTGTTCTAGCAACTTTATAGATAATCCCGGAGCAGAGAACGATGGCACAACGTCAAGCCGAGATTAACACTAGGGTTAATCGGAAGAGAACTAGGGCTCGCAAATCGCCAAGTAATCGCCGCCCCGACCAGGCTCTATACATGCCGGTGTCTTCTGCAGTGGGGATTTGATTTCCACCACCGGTGATCCGATGCATCATCCGAAGGCGCGATGTTGTTTCCCAAACTATAAAACCTACCAAAGGGGTGGCCAAGAGGGGAACACCTTCATCACCGGCCGGTCCCAGAGTATAAGTTGGTGGGCATAGACACAATTTCAATCCCTTAACAAAAGCATACGATCTCGAGATAACCGAACTCGGAGAGAATGTTATATTTAGGGTCTTTCCATCTTCGACGTTAGCGCGAGAATTCTTTAACTGAGTTTCCTTGCCTTGAGCGAGAAGTAAAGCAATCAAGTTTCTAAGAAGTGTAAACCGACCGCTTTAACAATGAAGAAAGCCTTAGATGATTAAAGCCCAGGTATGAATGTAGATGAAAGTGCAAGCGAATGAACTTCGCCAAGCAGTAAGGGGGATCATGTAGGTGAACTCCGAGTAGGAAAGGCGGCTTGTGATGTAGGCTTTATACCTAGTAGAGGCGATTAAAAGCAGATCGTTTGTTTCGTGAATGTAGGACGGGAATCTAGAATTGTTTTCTGACTCCAAAGCGGCCATCCAAGCTAAGGAGTGAGAGAAAGAGCCACAATTAATGGTGATGTTTTCAACGGGGATATAAGGTGGGACTACTTCCCCATCAGAATCGCAATCAAGACTAAGATTTAAAAGTGTGACAAGTAATCTTTGTAAACTAAGTGTTTCAGTGTTTGTCTTCATCTTCACGATAAAGATAAAGACGAATAGATTATGGAAAGAACCAACCGGGACGTTTTGTAGGCAAAAAAAAAAAAAAAAAACAGAAATATGAGAATATGGAACTCCAAATTAGTGAGAATAAGGAAAATGTTTGAATCAGTCAGAGACTTTAAAAAGGAGAAAATGACGATATACGAGAGACAAGTTACTTCAAGTAGGTGAACTTAGTTGTAGTATATCCTACTATTTTATTGTTGTTTTCATATTGGTGCGAATTTTCTAAATAAAATTTTGTATTATTATAAATTAACTTCTAATGAAAAAAAAAATCAATGGTGTGGTCATTTTCAAATAAAAAAATAAAAATTTTCAATACACCCAATGAGTTTTCTCTGCAAGACATCTATGGACATCGACCATTTGAAAGACTTGGAAAAGTCTTAGAAAGTTTAATTGTAAAATATTGTGAAATATATTATTTAAGTAAATATGCTTATCATGATTATAACAAGAGACTGTCACATGTTATTTTGTAATTTGTTGTCAATGTTATGTTAGCATAAATTAACGGTGTTAGTGTGAAAGTATCAAAGTGTGTGACGAAAAATAAGTTCAAGTAACAATTAAATCCAACAAAATATAAATACCAACTAGTTACTTTTAAATAAATTTAAATACAAGTAATTATATAATTGAACTCACAACCAAAGTGTCATTATAAAAAAAAAATTTCGCTCCACAGATTTTCCCTACAAGACTTGTCTCCAAACATAGATCATGAAAACTAATGAACATTAGAAATATAAATAATATAGAATTCTATTTTTGAAGTACACTAAAATCCTAAAATACATTAAACTTGTTATTTAATACATATCTACTTTATAAAATAAAAAATTTATAACATCACTAATGTTATCTAATTTAATATTTTAAAAGATTTTTCTCTGCAAAACTTGCCTATGGGTGTTGGATATGAAGACTAATTAACTAAATATGTAAATGATATAAAATTTTATTCTTAATAAATATTAGAGTTATAAAATATATTAATTTTTTATTTTAATAAAATATCTATTTTATAATAAAAATATTTATAAATTAAAAATTAAGTGATAAAAAATATTATATTGTTGAGCATACGACCAAGAATTTCATTATCCAAAAGCAATTCCACAAACTCCATAGATTTTCTCTCCATGAAGACTTGTCTACCGACGTCGACCATGAAGACTTGGTAAAGTCTTACATAAAAAACCTATGAAATAATTGTTCATAGAAAGTTGGAATTAAGATTACAATTGATCAAATAAAAATAAAAATTCTAGCGTCCAATTTTCATTGATTCGTTACTGGTAAACAATACATGATAATCAATGGTGAATGATGTTGGACAAAACACGTTAGTAAACTATTATTTATATAAACTAAAGTAAATTAAATAACTTATATTTAAAATATCAGATACAAAAAAATCAATAAATAAGATTATGAAAACCAGAAATCGAATAAAAGAATCGAGTTTTACTAGATGTTGAGGCCTATTTTACAGAGTTTTCTCAAGACAGATTCGGTCATTCCTATGGTACTTGGAGAAACGTTGGTCGACTATCTCCCAGGATACAACAACAAGATGATCGAAGCAGTAGCACCTCTGCAGTGATCAACGAACAAACCTTACATTCTTCTATCACTGAAACGTTGGAAAATATGGAGAGGAAAAAGAGAAGAATTTTCTAGAGCAAAATAAATTCGTTGTGAGTGTGTCTCCTAAAAAATTTTGTAAAATTCTTTTAGCTTTTATAGGCATTCAATGTGGTAGAATTTTAGAAATTTTCATGAATAAATATACAAAATCTGCATTAAACCAAGATATATGCCCTTTAAAAAAGGATTTTGTATATTTGCTGTGAAAAATAAATGTCGTATTGGGCTAAAATATCATTTGTAGACTCGCCTTGGGTAGGACAAGTCCAAGCATTTCGCATTGTCCACATTATACGTGTGTACCCTAACCCCAATGGAATTGGATTTACACTAACTCCTGCACACAAGGCAAGATTTCACACTTAGTCATTTAATACTCCTTCAAGTGGGTTCTCTATATATACATATCTCACACTTGGTATTTAACCAATGTGGGATCTAAGCTTTTCTTTTCCTCCATAAATATTCACAAATAGCTTACTTTGAGTATTAATTTCTTATTCATCACTCAACCATTTTGAGCATAAGATATACCGTTGTAAAAGTCTCATGGAGCAGAATATAAAACCATAATTTTATGATTTAACTATTCATATTTACCAATCGAGAGTATACCTTAGAGTTTCCAAAAATTATAATTTTTCCAACAGATGAGTCATTTGCATGATTCTCATCATTTCCATTTATTTCACTTCCCTGCAGCTTCAATGCAGGCTCAAGTTCATACACCACTTCACTCATTGCCAGCCTTTTCATCCCTCCTGAAGCCAAACAACTTATATCCACTTCACCAAATTTTAACAAACTTGCAAGCTTGATCTTAACATGTAGATGAGTATCAATTACCTGATCAAGAGTTCCATTGCTACAGTAATGTTGTGCCCGCTCTGCTAAACTTATTTGCATATGATTCTCGGTAGTTCGATCTATCGATGCTCTTGCACATAGTACTTCACACAACACCACATTGAAAGAATAGACATCGAATTTTTCAGTTATTTTCTAAAGACGATAATATTCAGGATCCAAGAACCCGATGTTACCTTTGACGACAAAGCTACTATGAGTGTTGGGTAAGTAATTCATTTTAGACAATCCAAAATCAGATACTTTGGCTATCCGTTTAGCATTTATCAAAATATTTGTGATCTTCACTTCTCAGTGAATGATGGTGTGATTAAGACCCCTGTGGAGATAATGCAGCCCTTGTGCAGCACCAATACACATTTTGAGCCTTTGCTCCCGTTGTAAATGGGGGTTTCTAGTGTTGAATGTAACGCACTAAAATTTTAATTTTTGATTTCGTGTATGTGTGACATACAAGTGTGTATCTGCTTCAGTGGTTAAGTGTTCGGGGTGTGTGTGAGAGGTCCTAAGTTCAAGCCTTACTTGCGCAAATTTTGGTATTTTTATAAATAAAGCCTTAACCTTGTTCAAAGGGCTTAAGTTTAATTGTTGGTAAGTTTATATTAGAATGAGTCTGCTGGTATGGTGGTTAAGTGGAGTGTTGGAGTGTTGGAGGTTCTATGTTCAATTCTCTTTGATGGCGTGGAGACAGTATTTTTGCTCCAATTTCGGCTAAGGGTGGTGTTGGGGTAAAATTCTGAGTAGTTGTGTTTTAGTGGGTTAATAGGGAGTGATTTTAGGAGATAATTGGGGAGAGGATATTAGAAAATAATTTGATTATCTTTTTGTCGCAAAAAAAAAGTTTCAGTTTTCTCTCCAATTCCCCAAAATTTTTCTGACATTTTCTTCTTCTTCTTTTCTCTCCTCTGTCGATTCTTTTCCCTAGTTGCTGCAGAAATTTCCATTATTTTTCCCCTTCCATTTCTTCCTTCTTTTTCCAATTGATTCGGTTGTTCATTGTTGGTTGCGCGTGTTTGATAAGTAATGGTTTTGTCTATTGTTAATCGTTCTAGGTTAATCTCTAAAAAAGGGATTCCTTTTTGGTGTTTAAGAGTTAATCAAGGGGCTGATGGTTTTGAATCGAAACTGTGATTGTGCGAAGTCGTGGTTACTCAAGCGAGGTAAGGGTTTTGTTAGGTTTTTAGTCGAGTTCCTTTCAAAATTAGTTGATTAAAAACAAATTAAGTGATTAATCTGGAGATATGTTGGTCGATTTTTAAGTTCTGGAGGCTTAGGAGTGCTTACGCCTCAGAAACTATACCAGGTGTGTACCTGAAACGCAGAAAACGGGATTCGACGAAAAGCCAAAATTGCTAGCTGTAGAGAAATAAGAGAAAATGATGAAAAAAAATTGTAGAGAAAGGAAATAAGGGTGTTATAAACTTAGAAATCAACATTTTGCACTAAAATAGTTTTGGACAGCAGCAGTAATCTAACTTTGAAAAATCATCAAAAATAGTGGAAATTGAGTTAGAGGTTTAATAAAATTTGAAATTAGTTCATGTGTCCTCCTGCATGATAAGTTGGCAAGTCAAAATGCCCAGTAGTAACCCACAGGCTGATACATGGCCAAGTGTCTCAACCGTATGGAAGACACGGCCATAGGACATGGGCGTGTGCCCAGGCCGTGTGAAGTCTGCACCTTAGGAATTCAATTCGCCACACGGTCTAAGGCAACGGGCATGTGCCTTAGCTGTGTGACCTTAATAGGATGATGATGTTAGAAACAGAATGTCAAGGTTTTTGCACACAGGCTAAGACGCGGGCGTGTCGTGGCCTTGTGAAGGATACGAGCGTGTGCCCGGCCGTGTGAAAACCCCTGTAGGTTCGAAATGAGAAATAAATCTACACGGGTGTAGAACACGGGCATGTGAGGTGACACATGGGTGTGTCCCTTGTTCTACCCGGGCATGTGGACTATTTGATGAGAATTTTTCTATGTCTTTCCAGAGATTTTCTAAAGAGTTCGATTTGATTCCAAACCATTCCTAAAGTGTGATTTAGGCCTCGTAGGCTTGTGCAAGAGGTGATATGAAAAGTTTTAATTTAGAGTGGAAAGTCATGTCTCGATTTTGCATGATTGCTTGTGTATAAGTCTGGTAACACCTCGTACCCTGTTTCAACGTCGAATACGGGTAAGCGGTGTTACAGCAGACCAGCATGGAAGCTAAACCAGAGTAGCAGCAAGATTTTGTTTGTAACTTGATTTAGTTCTTTTGTAATTTGTACTTAAAGTCAGTAGGATTAGTTGCTGATTTATGTTTGATGTAATAGCTGAGATGTCAGCTACATTTTGTGTGTAATTCAAGCTTTGTCCTAGTCAATACATTAGTGGGAGCAGTTATGTATTAGGAAACTGTCATGTAACTTATGCTTATATCTTAATGAAATTCAATATGAAATCAATTTTTGGATTTCAATTTTTGAATTCTTTTTAGTATCCGTTTTCTTTTGCTTCTTTTCTTCCTTGTTTTTGCTCAAAACCCCAACAGATGGTAATCAGAGCTTGTCATCTTTGAGGGCCTCTGTTGTTGGTAGCTTTCATTGTGAAAAAAACTTAAAGAGAAAGAATTTGAATCTGTCATTTTTTTTGTTTTTTGCTGCAAGATGAGTTTCACACCACTACCACCACCTATGTTTGCTGGTGAGAACTATCACGTTTGGGTAGTGAAGATGAAAACTTACCTCCAAGCACATGACCTATGGAATGTGGTTGAGAATGACACTTAACCAGCTCCATTGAGGGCCAATCCCACCATTGTACAAATTCGACAGCACAGTGAAGAGTGTGCCAAGAAGCACAAAGCAATGTCATGCTCGCAAAATGGTGTATCTGATGTGATTTTCACTTGGATAATGGCTTGTGACACACCAAAGCAAGCATGGAAGAAGCTAAAGGAAGAGTTATGGGGTCATACAAGACAAGGAAGTAGCAATTGATTAACTTCGGGAGAGATTTTGAGAACTTGAAGATGAGAGAGTCTGAGACCATCAAGCAGTATCTGATAGGATAATGGCCACAGTTAACAATATTAGGCTCCTTGGTGATGATTTTAGTGAGAGCAGAGTTGTTGAAAAGGTTATGACAACTCTCCTTGAAAAATTTGAGTCAAAGTTCTCCTCATTGGAGGACTCGAAGGACTTATCAACCATCTCATTGTCTGAGTTGGTAAACTTTCTATATGCACTCGAGCAAAGAAGGGCCAACAGACTGGAGGAGCATCTAGAAGAAGCTTTCCAAGAAAAGGCCAAAGAAAATTCGAGTTCAAGCTACAAAGGGAAGAAACCATGGCTTGACAAAAAGGAGAAACCAAAGAGAGATGCAGGAAGGAAAAGGTTCCCACAATGCATTCACTGCATAAAGACCACACACTTGGAGAAGTACTGCTGGTACAGACCAGATATCCAATGCAGAAGCTGTAAATAGTTTGGTCATATTTATAAGGTGTGCAAGAACAATGGAAGGGTACACTCTCAGCAGCAAAATCAAGCTCAGACTACTGAGGATGTTCAGGCTCAGGAGGAGCATGTTTTCACTGCAACCTATTATGCAACCTCAACCAAAGTGAGAAGAAACTGGTTAGTAGACAGTGGCTGCACTTATCATATGGCATCTAATAAAGGTCTAAGAATCTTGATAGAAGCTTCTCTTCCAAAGTCAGGATTGGAAATGGAAACCTCATCAAGGCTAGAGGCAAAGGAAATGTAATGATCGGCACACACTCAAGTTACAAAGTAATCTCAGATGTTCTTTTTGTGCCTGACATAGACCAAAACTACTTGCTTAGTGTTGGTCAGCTAATTGAGAAGGGTTATTCATTTGTTTTTAAGAATAACTCATGTGTTATTGAGGATTCATTTGGTCAAGAATTGGTTACAGTAGATATGACTGATAGGTTTTTATGCTGGATGCAAATCAGCTAGAAGGGAAAGCCTACACTAGTCTTGTTGATAAAGCTAGTTTATGGCATAAAATATTAGGCCATGTCAACTACAGATCACTTGATTTACTGCAAAAATTGAACTTGGTTGAAGACATGTCCAAAGTTGAAGTCAATGATAATGTTTGTGAAATCTGCCAGCTTGGAAAGCAAGCAAGATTGCCTTTTCAAGTGAACAAAGCATGGAGAGCTTGAAACAAGCTTGAATTGGTCCATACTGACATTTGTAGACCAATGAAAACTTCTTCTTTGAATGACAGTAGATATTTTTTTTGCTGTTCATAGATGATTTCAGTAGATTCTGTTGGATCTATTTTCTAAAACAAAAGTCTAAAGTATTTGAGGCATTTGTCAGATTCAAAGCCTTAGCTAAAAATCAATCAGGCTACAAGACCAAGGCCTTGAGATTAGATAATGGGGCTGAGCACTTGTCAGATAAGTTCCAGCAGCTGTGTGAGCAAGCTGAAATTCATCATCAGCTGACAAACATCTATACTCCTCAGCAAAATAGGGTCTGTGAAAGAAAGAATAGAACAGTGCTTGATATAGCTAGATGCTTATTGTTTGAGAGCAAACTGCCAAATAAATTTTGGGCTGAGGCAGTGAACCCTTCAGTGTATCTACTCAACAGGCTACCTACTACTGCTATCAAGGATAAAACTTCTTTTGAAGCTTGGTATGAACTCAAACCAACAGTGTCAGACCTAAAGGTGTTTGGTTGTGTCTGCTATGCTCTCATTTCAACTGAAAAGATAACCAAACTTGAAAGAAGATCTTTGCTAGGTATCTTTGTTGGTTACAGCAACACCAAGAAATGCTATAGGGTATCTGATCCTTCAACAAAGAAGATCATGGTGAGCAGAGATATGAAATTTGATGAAGAAAGAGTATGGAACTGGAGTAATACCGATGCAAGTCTAAGTGAAGAAGATCAGCAAGATATCAATCTGCAACTAGATGAAGAAGGGCTAATTGGTGATGATTTTGATGATAAACCTGTGAGAGGCACAAGAACCATGGTTGACATTTATCAAAGGTGTGATGTTGCAATAATTGAGCCTTCAAATTTTGATGAAGCTGCCAGAGAAGAGTGTTGGAAAAAGGCCATGGAAGAAGAAATGCAAATGATTCACAAAAATGACACTTGGGAATTGGTTGATAGACTAGACCAGAAAAAGGGTTATTGGTGTGAAGTGGGTGTTTAGAGTCAAGTACAATGCTGATGGCTTTTAAAACAAACACAAGGCAAGACTTGTGCTGAAGGGATACAGCCAGCAGTATGGCATTGATTTCATGGAAACATTTGCTCTAGTTGTAAGGCTAGACACAATAAGGCTCATGTTTGCCTTGGCTGCTCAGAAGCAATGGAGAGTACACCAGCTGGATGTCAAGTCAGCCTTTTTAAATGGCTTCCTCAAGGAAGAAATATTCATTGAACAACCAAATGGGTTCAAAGTTCCTGATATGGTCTGAAGCAGGCACCAAGGGCATGATATGACAGGGATGATGCATACCTGTCTAGGCTCGGGTTTGAGAAAAGTGTCAGTGAGCCTACTCTTTATGTGAAGAAGTCAGAAAATGAAACACTATTGATTGTGTCACTCTATGTGGATGACTTGCTGGTAACTGGAAGCAAAGGAAATATGATCGATGAGTTCAAAATGCAAATGTAGAATGTTTTTGAGATGACTCACTTGGGATAAATGACATATTTTCTTTGCATGAAAGTAATTCAAACTGACCAAGCTATCTTTATAAGTTAGCAACCTTTTGCACTAAAGATCTTAAACAAGTTTTGTATGGCCAATTGCAAAATTGTCAGCATACTAGTGGCTCAAGGTGAAAAATTAACTAGCAATAGCAATCATGAAAGAGTTGATGAGAAGGAGTATCGAAGCTTGGTAGGTTGTTTACTTTACTTAACAACTACAAGGCCTGATATCATGTTTGTTGTTAGCCTCCTGTCCAGATTCATGCATTGATGTGATGTTGTTCACTTTAAATCAGCTAAAAGAGTTCTCAGATATGTGAAAGGGACTTTGAATTATGGAGTGAAGTTTGAAAAGGGAAAGGAACTCAAGTTGACAAGATGTTCTGATAGTGATTGGGCAGGGTCCATTGATGACATGAGGAGCACTTCTGTCTATTTCTTTACATTTGGCTTAGGGGTTTTTTGTTGGTGCTCAAAGAAGTAACAAATTGTTGCTCAATCGATAGCTGAAGCAGAGTACATTCCAGTTGCTGCAGCTGTTAATCAAGCCATTTGGCTCAGGAAGTTGCTATGTGATTTAAATGAGGAATAGATTGAAGCTATTGAAATCAAAGTTGATAATCAGTCAGCAGTTTCCATAGCTAAAAATCCAATTTTTCATGGCAAACCCAAGCACTTTAAAATTAAGTATCATTTTGTTAGAGAGGCTGAACAAACAAAGGAAGTTAGACTTGTTCATTGCAGCTCGGAAAATCAGTTTGCTGATATTCTAACTAAGTCACTCAGTGCTACAAGATTTGATGCCTTAAGGAGTAAGATTGGTGTTTGTTGCATACAGTCCAATAAGGAGTGTTGAACTTTGTCCTGCAATGCAATAGGAAACCAGTAGCAAATCAGCATGGAAGCTAAACCAGAGCAGCACCAACATTTTGTTTGTAGCTTGATTTAGTTCTTTTGTAATTTGTACTTAAAGTCAGTAGGATTAGTTGTTGATTTATGTTTGATGTAATAGATGAGATGTCAGCTACATTTTGTGTGTAATTCAAGCTTTGTCCTAGTCAATACATTAGTGGGAGTAGCTATGTATTAGGAAGCTTTCATGTAACTTATGCTTATATCTTAATGAAATTCAATATGAAATCAGTTTTTGGATTTCAATTTTTGAATTCTTTTTGGTATCCGTTTTCTTTTGCTTCTTTTCTTCCTTGTTTTTGCTCAAAACCCCAACAATTTCCCTCCCAGCAACATTGATTCGATACATCTTCTCAAGGGCAGCGTTGTTTCTCAGGGTGTACAATCTTCCCTGGGCCTGGCCTAGAAAAGGTACCCCTTCATCACTCTCTAGTGTATAATATAGATTGTTGGCATGGAAACAACTTCGATGCCATTGATGAAAGCATAAGAATCAGTGATTTCAGGAGTAGGAGTGAAGGTTAAGTTGAATCTTTGACCTTGATCAACGTTTACACAAAATTCTTTGACAAGTGTAACTTCACCTCGAGCATGAAACAAAGCACTGAAATTCTGGAGAAGGGTAAAAGTACCAGCTTGAACAGAGAAGATAGCTTTCTTAGAAGGGTCGTCAAAGCCTGTATATAAAATTGGATAGAAGTGCAAGCGAATGAATTTTGGACCAGGAGAGAGGGGAATAGAATAGGTGAACTGTGAGTAAGAAAGACGAGCTGTGGAGTAGGGGACCTTATCAACTTGTTCAGATATAGCGTTAATCACTGATGATTTGTTTTGTTGCTCTATGGGGCCGAATTTTCCATTGCCATCTCCTATCCAATAACAACTATTGAAAGACTCTCCATCGGCGGAAGAACCACAATCAACTGCGTAGTTTTCTGTGGGGTTGTAAGGCTTAACATTGAAATCTGTTGTAACAGGAACCACAAGGCATTGACTGAAGAAGAAGAAGAGACAAGGAAGCAGCAGAAACAGGAGGTATTGAAGGGAAAAAGTTGTTTTGCGTGGATTCTCCATTGGTGATGAAAAACAGATAGATAACCTGGAAGAAAGATCGAAATATTCCAAGCATCATACTAAGCGTGACAACATCTTAATAGAATTGCTAATACTTCTAATTCATTAAAATTTGAATTTTATTCTCAAATTTCAATTTTCTATTGTCCACCTCAAAGTTTATTTAATAAAAAAAATTCGCTCAAAGAAAAAAGACAAAAGTAGTTAAAATTAAAGGTTTTTTGTTTATGAAATTTAAAATTAAATTTAATATTTGAAATCTCACACAGTTAAAAATAAACTAGTATAGTTATATGGTAAAAATTTGAATATTAAATATATTCTAAGCAAAGTTTTTAGAACCAAAATGATGTTAGAACTAGTTAGATCATTGATTGGTATGTTTTAATTAAATAAATTATTAAAAATATAAAAATAAAAATATTTAAAAAAATTAAAAAATAATTCAATTAATTTTTAGACTTGTTCTACCAACTTGTAGTGGTTCGTAAGTTAACCAGTATGATGCTTCTTTTCGGATTGGTACCTCGACCAATTCAATTGGTTCAAACAACTATAACTCTATGTTTTTACACATCATTATTTTGAATTTAGTCCTCCAACTTTCATTTTCAAGAATTTAATCTTTTAAGTTTATGGAGTTAAAATTCACTTTCAAATTATATATAACTATGTAATATTTTAAATGAATAGCTAATGATATTGAAGATTTAAACTAATTAATAAAATTATAAAAACATAGACACCAAATTATATTAAAAATTAAAATATAAGAAATAAATATGAATTTTGAACATATTTAAAAAACTAAATGAGTGTATGCCACAAAAGGAGGAACGCGGTTTTTCCTTCCTTTAATATATAGTTATACATTAAACCGTTAAAATGATACTTTATATTAAATAGGGATAAATCTCAAAATAATACATGAATTTTAATTTAATGTACAATTGTATACATAAACTTTAATTTGGTGCAGTTATACACATGAAACTCTAGTTATAGTTTAAATGTATACTTGAAACTTTAATTTTAATTTAATCATGCACATTTATAAAAATAAATTATATTAGATAAATAAAATTATTTATTATTGCAATATATAAACATAAAATGATGTAATATCGATAATTGTGTGAATAATTTATAAGAATTGGATCAAATCAAAATTTTATTTATATAAAACTGTACAAAATTAAAATTCATATATATAATTACATATTAAACCATAATTCATATATAATTTTAAAATTTATCCCAAAACTTATGATATTAATACAATCGTTTTTCCAACAAATTGCATCATTGTGCTGCATGAATTCATGATCTCTTATTCACGATTTAAAATATGGCTTAATCCCTAAGGAGGACTTGACTCATTTGGTAGAAGTAGGGATTCTTGAATATTCAAGTTTGAAAATTACCATGTATAATTATATATGTAGGTTTTTGAGTCGTTGTGTGTTGGAGTTTTAGTTTAGTTAATTTCAATTTATTGATTTTAGTCTAGATTGTGTTAATTCTTAATTCGTTTGTATTGTAATAGTTTGATTCTATTTAGTGATTATTTGAAAAATCCGTTTATTATAACTTTATGCTTATAATTACTTAAATATTTGTAATTCTACTATATGTGTTGCACTTAAAAAAATGGCTTAATTAAATTACATTAAATCAAATATTAAATTAATATTATGGTTAAATAAAAAATAAAAAAATTCTGTACACCCCACGGCAAGACTCATATACAGACATTGACCATGAAGACTTGGAAAAGTCTTACACCAAAAACAACTAGATTTTTCTACTTTCTTTTTCCATTAAAAAAGTTTAATTATAAAATGTTGTGAAATATATTATTTATGCTGCAACACAAGATTTTAACTTTTATGTCTAAACCTTGAAAGAAATTTATGAAGTTTTTGATAATAAGTTATTGAAATAAAGTCTTTTACAAAAGAAAGTCGAGTGGTAAATTTTTACTAAACTATTAACAATGTTTTTGAAAGATTTCACATGCATGATACAACTTGTCGCTAATTTAACACATGGAATATGAAAAGCTGGAATTAATATCACAATTAATGGGCAAATAATTAAAGCATCTAATCTAGCGACCAACTCTCATTGATCCACTACCACTCGTAAACAATACATGATAATCTATGGAAGACGAGTCATTTGCATGATTCTCATCGTTTCCATTTATTTCACTTCCCTGCATCTGCAATGCAAGCTCAAGTCCATACACGACTTCACTCATTGCCGGCCTTTTCATCCCTTCCGAAGCCAAACAACTTATAGCTACTTCACCAAATTTTAATAGACTTGGAAGCTTGATCTGACCCTGTAAATAAGGATCAATTATCTCATCAAGGCTTCCATTGTTGTAGAAATGTTGTGCCCACTCTGCTAAACTAATTTGCATGTGGTCCTCAGCATTTCGATCTATCGGTGCTCTTGCACATAGTACTTCACACAACACCACACCAAAAGAGTAGACATCAGATTTTTCGGTTAATTTGTGAAGACGGTAGTACTCGGGATCCAAGTACCCAATGCTGCCCTTGACAGCAGTGCTGATATGAGTGTTGGATAAGTCATTCATTTTAGACAATCCGAAATCAGATACTTTGGCCACCCATTTCTCACTTACCAAAATATTTGTTGTCTTCACGTCTCGGTGAATGATGGTGTGGTTTGGACCTCGGTGGAGATAGTGCAGCCCATGTGCAGCACCAATACACACCTTGAGCCTCTGCTCCCATTGTAAAGGGGGATTATCAGTGTTGTAGAGGTGATCTCTCAAGGTCCCATGAATCATGTACTCGTACACTAGGATCATTTCCTTCTTGTCTTCACAATATCCGATTAAAGAAACTAAATTTTGGTGCCTAAGTTTCGAAAGCATCTCAATTTCAGTCCTAAACTCAAGCACCCCTTGCTGTGAACCTGGATTCAATCGTTTGATTGCAACAGGGGTGGAGCCAGCATTAGCGAATCCTTTGTAGACTTCACCGAATCCGCCTCTTCCAATGATGAGATTCTTATCGAAGTTGTTAGTAGCAGTTTTGATCTCCCTCAGTGAGAAGTGGCGACAAATATCAGATGGTAGAGAAGGGCAGCTGTTGTTGGCAACTTTATTGGAACTTATTCGGAAAATCACGAAAAGTAAAAGAGAGATAGTAACAAAGCCGGTAACTGGAGCAGCAACAACGACAACAACATTTATCGTCCTCTTCTTTCCTAAGTGCAAAAGGAGCGTTGGATCAGGGTTAGGTCTGTGCAAAATGGGCGTTGGATCAGGGTTAGGTCCGCTAAGATCACCGCTCCTGCTCAATTTGAAAATTTCAACTCCATTCAAGATTGCATCAGAATACATAGTTCTCCAAGCCGGGTCAGGATGTAGCTGAATTGAAAGATTTTGCTTCTTTTGATTTCCTTTATTCCTTATTGCCACTGCGTAATCTCTATATATTGGAACTCCAATTCCACCACTCCAGGCTATAACGTCTGCTTTAGTTTCTGCTGTGTTATTGGCTATGAAGATCTCAAAAACTCTATCTCCTTTTTTCGTTATCTCTATTTGGAACTCACAAAAATGCAACCTCACAAAGTAATTAAAGTGAGAATCAACAGGGAACTCCCAAGTGAGATTATAATTCTCATTCATAGTCTTGTTAGCTCCCATTGTTCTAGCAACTTTATAGATAGATCCCGGAGCAGAGAACGATGGCACAGCGCTGAAGCTGAGATTAACACTAGGGTTAACTGGAAGAGCACTAGGGCTCGCAACTGCCAAGTAATCGTCGTCCCCTGACCAGGCTCGATACATGCCAGTGTCTTCTGCAGGTGGGATCTGATTTCCACCAACAGTGATCCGATGCATCATCTCAAGGGCAGTGTTGTTTCCCCAGCTATAAAACCTACTGGTAGGGTGGCCAAGGAGGGGAACACCTTCATCACTGGCGGGTCTGTAGTATAGGTTGGTGGGCATAGACACGATTTCAATCCCTTTACAAAAGCATACGCATCTGAGATAACCGAACTCGGAGAGAATGTTATATTTAGGGTCTCTCCATCTTCGACGTTAGCGCAGAATTCTTTAACCAGAGTTTCCTTGCCTTGAGCATGAAGTAAAGCATTGAAGTTTCTGAGAAGTGTAAACCGACCTGCTTTAACAGTGAAGAAAGCCTTAGACAGATTAAAGCCTGGGTATGAATGTGGATGAAAGTGCAAGCGAATGAACTTCGGGCCAGCAGTAAGGGGGATCATGTAGGTGAACTCCGAGTAGGAAAGGCGGCTTGTGATGTAGGGTTCATACCCAGTAGAGGCACTTAAAAACAGAGATTTTTGTTTCGTGAATGTAGGACGGGGAATCTAGAATTGTTTTCTGCACTCCAAAGGCGTCCATCTGAAGCTAAGGAGTGAGAGAAAGAGCCACAATTAATGGTGATGTTTTCAATGGGGATGTAAGGAGGGACTACTTCCCCTATTGTAACTGCAATCAAGACTCTAAGATTTAAAAGTGTGACAAGTAATCTTTGTAAACTAAGTGTTTCATTGTTTGTCTTCATCTTCACGATAAAGAGAAAGACGAATAGATTATGGAAAGAACCAACCAAAACGTTTTGCAGGCAAAAAAGAAAAAAAAAAAAAAAAAAAACAGAAATATGAGAATATGGAACTCCAAATTAGTGAGAATAAGGAAAACGTTTGAATCAATCAGAGACTTTAAAATGGAGAAAATGACGATATACGAGAGACAAGTTAATTCAAGTAGGTGAACTTAGTTGTAGTATATCATACTATAATTTATTGTTGTTTTCATATTGGTTGGAATTTTCTAAATAAAATTTTGTATTATTATAAATTAACTTCTAATGAAAAAAAAAACTCTATGGTGTGGTCATTTTCAAATAAAAAATAAAAATTTTCAATACACTCGACGAATTTTCTCTGCAAGACTCATCTATGGACATCGACCATTTGAAAGACTTGGAAAAGTCTTAGAAAGTTTAATTGTAAAATGTTGTGAAATATATTATTTAAATAAATATGCTTATCACGATTATAAAAAGAAACTGTCACATGTTATTACGTAATTAGCTATTAATGTTATGTTAGCATAAATTAACGGTGTTAATGTGAAAGTATCAAAGTGTGTGACGAAAAACAAGTTCAAATAACAATTAGGTCGAATAAAATTTAGCTACCAACCAGTTACTTTTAAATAAATTTAGGTACAAATAATTATATTATTGAACTCACAACCAAAGTGTCATTATAAAAAAAAATTTCCGCTCCACATATTTTCCCTACAAGACTTGTCTCCAAACATAGATCATGAAAACTAATGGACATTAGAAATATAAATAATATAGAATTCTATTTTTGAAGTACACTAAAATCCTAAAATACATTAAACTTGTTATTTAATATATATCTACTCTATAAAATAAAAATATTACAACATCACTAATATTATCTAATTTAATATTTTAAAAAATATAATGGTATAAAATTTCCAACCATGAAGATTTTTCTCTGCAAGACTTGCCTATGGGTGTTGGATATGAAGACTAATTAACATTAAATATATAAATGATATAAAATTTTATTCTTAATAAATATTAGAGTTATAAAATATATTCATTTTTTTATTTTAATAAAATACCTATTTTATAATAAAAATATTTATAATATTAAAAATTAAGTGATAAAAAATATTATATTGTTGAGCACACGGCCAAGAATTTCATTATCCAAAAACAATTCCACAAACTCCATAGATTTTCTCTCCATGAAGACTTGTCTACCAACGACGACCATGAAGACTTGGTAAAGTCTTATAAAAAAAACCTATGAAATAATTGTTCATAGAAAGTTGGAATTAAGATTGCAATTGGTAAAATAAAAATAAAAATAAAAATTCTAGCGTCCAATTTTCATTGATTCACCATTGGTAAACAATACGTGATAATCAATGGTGAATGATGTTGGGCAAAACACGTTAGTAAACTATTATTTATATAAACTATTATTTATATAAACTAAATTAAACTAAATAATTTATATTTAAAATATCAGATACAAAAAATCAATAAATAAGATTATGAAAACCAGAAATCGAATAAAAGAATCGAGTTTTTCTAGATGTTGAGGCCTGTTTTACACCATTTACTCAAGACAGATTCTGTCGTTCCTATAGTACTTGGAGAAACGTTGGTCAACTATCTCCCAAGATACAACAACAAGATGATCGAAGTAGTAGCATCTCTACAGTGATCAACGAACAAACCTTACATTTTTCTATCATTGAAATGTTGGAAAATATGGAGAGGAAAAAGAGAAGAATTTTCTAGAGCAAAATAAATTCATTGTGAGTGTATCTCCTAAAAATTTTTGTAGAATTCTTTAAGCTTTTATAGGCATTCACTATGGTGGAATTTTAGAAATTTTCATGAATAAATATTCAAAATCAGCATTAAATCAAGATATATGTCATTTTAAAAAGGATTTTGTATTTTTGCTGAGAAAAATAAATGTCGTATTGGGCTAAAATATCATTTGGAGACTTGCCTTGGGCAAGACAAGTCTGGGCATTTCGCATTGCCCATATTATACATGTGCACCCTAACCCCAATGGAATTGGATTCACACCAACTCCTGCACACAAGGCAAGCTTTCACACTAAGTCATTTAATACTCCTTCAAGTGGGTTCTCATATATATACATATTTCACACTTAGTATTTAACCAATGTAGGATCTAAACTTTTCTTTTCCTCCACAAATATTCACAAATAGCTTACTTTGAGCATAAGATATACCGTTGTAAAAGTCTCATGGAGCAGAATATAAAACCATAATTTTATGATTTAACTCTTCACATTTACCAATCGAGAATATGCCTTAAAGTTTCCAAAAATTATAATTTTTCCAACAGATGAGTCATTTGTGTGATTCTCATCGTTTCCATTTATTTCACTTCCCTGCAGCTTCAATACAAGCTCAAGTCCATACACCACTTCACTCATTGCCAGGCTTTTCATCCCTTCTGAAGCCAAATAACTTATATCCAGTTCACCAAATTTTAACAAACTTGCAAGCTTGATCTTAACATGTAGATGAGTATCAATTACCTGATCAAGAGTTCCATTGTTACAGCAATGTTGTGCCCACTCTCCTAAACTTATTTGTATATGATTCTTGGCAGTTCGATCTATCGATGCTCTTGGACATAGTACTTCACACAACACCACTCTGAAAGAATAGACATCGAATTTTTCAGTTATTTTCTAAGGACGGTAATATTCAGGATCCATGAACCCGATGTTGCCCTTGACGGCGAAGCTAATATGAGTGTTGGGTAAGTAATTCATTTTAGACAATCCAAAATCAGATACTTTGGCTATCCGTTTAGCATTTAGCAAAATATTTGTGGTATTCACATCTCGATGAATGATGGTGTGATTAAGACCCCTGTGGAGATAATGCAGCCCTTGTGCAGCACCAATACACATCTTAAGCCTTTGCCCCCATTGTAAAGGGAGGTTTCTAGTGTTGAATGTAATGCCCTAAAATTTTAATTTTTGATATCGTGTATGTGTGACATACAAGTGTGTATCTGCTTCAGTGGTTAAGTGTTCTGGGCGTGTGTGTGAGGTCCCAAGTTCAAGACTTACTTGGGAAAATTTTGGCACTTTTATAAATAAAGCCTTAACCTTGTGCAAAGGGCTTAAGTTTAATTGTTGGGAAGTTTATATCAGAATGAGCCTGCTGGTCTGGTGGTTAAATGGAGTGTTGGAGTGTTGGAGGTTCTGTGTTCAATTCTCTTTGATAGCGTGGAGACAATATTTTTGCTCCAATTTCGGCTAAGAGTTGGGTTGGGGTAAAATTCTGAGTAGTTGTATTTTAGTGGGTTAATGGGAGTGACTTTAGGAGATAATTGGGGAGAGGTTATCAGAAAATAATCTGATTATCTTTTTGTCGCAAAAAAAAAATAGAGTTTTGATTTTCTCTCCAATTCCCCAAACTTTTTCTGACGTTTTCTTCTTCTTCTTTTTTTCTCTCCTCTAACGATTCTTTCCCCTAGTTGCTGCCGAAATTTCCATTAATTTTTCTCCTTCCATTTCCTTCTTCTTTTTCCAATTGTTTCGGTTGTTCATGGTTTGTTATGCGTGTTCGGTAAGTAACAGTTTTGTCTATTGTTAATCATTCTTGGTTAATCTCTAAAAGGGGAATTCTTTTTTGGTGTTTAAGAGTTAACCAAGGGGTTGGTGGTTTTAAATCGACACTGTGATTGTGTGAAGTTGTGGTTACTCAAGCTAGATAAGGATTTTGTTAGGTTTTTAGTCGAGTTCCTTCCGAAATTGGTTGATTAAAAGCGAATTTAAGTGATTAATCTGGAGATATGTTGGTCAATTTTTAAGTTCTAGAGGCTTAAGAGTGCTTACGCATCAGAAACAATACCAGGTGTGTACCTGAAATGCAAAAAACGGGATTCAGTGAAAAGCCAAAATTGCTTGCTGTCGAGAAATAAGAGAAAATGATGCAAAAAAAAATGCAGAGAAAGGAAATAAGGGTGTTATAAACTTGGAAATCAACATTTTGCACTAAAATAGTTTTGGACAGTAGCAGTAGTCTAAATTTGAAAAATCATCAAAAATAGTAGAAATTGAGTTAGAGGCTTAATAAAATATGAAATTAAGTTTTATTGATTCTAGTTTTTCATGGAAGAAACAGTGTAAGCAATGGAATTGTAAATTGTGAGATATAATAAATTTTGTGAGACAATTCAGAATGATTTGGGTTTCCCTGTTCTGAATTTGGAAAATCTTCAAAAATTGTAAAAAAATAATTATGGGCTTAAATTTATAAGTTTAAATACTTAATGAGTATATTTTCAAGAGAAACAAACAGATGCATTATCCAAATTTTGTACTAAGAGATAAATAATTTTTAGTAAGGAAAGGTTGAAGTTGTCAAACAGTAGAATAGGGATAAATTTGAAGATTTTATTGTACTTATTTGATAACCTGTAAATTCTGAAAATTTTATGGTATAAATGTATTTGAGTTTAGTTACAAAAACATCAAGTGGATCTTAATTTGGAATTCTGTAGCTCAAGATATAAATAATTTAGTGACAATGACTCAAGTAGATAGCTTTGAACGAACATATAAGTAAATAGTGAAAACATATATGAATGTTTAGCTAGCATGGGTTACATTAAAAATGGATCACACGGCCAAGGCCAAATTGGGCCGAGTGGGCCACACAGGCGTGTAGACCGACGCTGGCAAATTACATGGGCGTGTGAGCCCATTTTTATCGAAATGTTTCTAAGGTCACATAGGTCGCCCAAGTCGACTGTGAACCTACTGTAAGGTCGGTAAGCGCTACTTAGACCCCTAAATGTGTGAAGTTGACTGAATGATATCTGTACTGAGCATGTTAATATCTGAATTGAATATATGTACTGAAATTCCATAATAGCATATCATCCATTATATGTTGCATTGCATTGGGTTGGGGGTTATTATTCGAAGGAAGTGTACTGAAAGGCTTTAAGCCTAATTTACTAGCAACTCAGCTGCAAACTACTATTTTGTGCCGCATTCGGTACTACTTGGAGTGGAGGGATGGGTGGGTTGATTATATCCCCACATGGAGTGTAGGGTTGGACGGAGATGGTGTGTAGAAATTTGGTTGTGTAATGAAATCCAATTTAGACCCTATTTAGAATAGTGGTTTTGGGACCACAAATCGAGTCAAAAATATTTTAAAATTATTTTTGGTGTTTACAGCATGTGAATTTATATGTGTGAAAATTTCGTGTGAAAATTTTATCGTTTGTGTGCTCGATTTAATAAAAGGACTTAATCGCGTAAAATGTAAAAGTGGATAATTATTTGTTAAAGTGCTAAAGTGCTATGTTCTTTTTAATGTGGGGTCCTTATGTTGATATTATACCATTGAAATATTGGATGGACAGAAAAACCAATGGTTAGTGGAATTTAAATGAAAATAAAAAGGCTAAAATGGTAATTAATGTATTAATATGTAATAAACTAAAGTAAAACACAAAACATGTATTCATCTTTCACGTTTGGCTGAAAGTAAGAAAAAAAAAAAGAAATCTTGGTTGTGGTTAAGGGTTTGACACCTTGTGTTCTTCAATTCGGTATGTGTTTAGCTCGGTTTTTAATAATTTTTACGTTTTTGAGATCGTTGCTTTGAATACTAGCTAGTCCATGCTTGAATTTTTGAATTTGATGATGTATTCATGAATTTCCATTGATGATAGTTTGTGGTTTTTGTTGTTTGATGATGGAAAATAGATATATGTTGTTAGATTAATATGTTTTGTATTTGAATCTTTTATGAGTTTGAGTAATTTGGGTTAAATTATGAAAATAATAAATTGAGGGACTAAAATGTGAAATAAATGAAAAGTGTGGACTTATATGAGCTTAGTGAACATTCGGCCAAGCTATAATGTGGTCAAATTTTGAATATTTTGTATTTTGTGAAATAGGGACTAATTTGTGAAAAATGTGAAATGTCAGGGGTAAAGTATAATTTTCTCATTTATGTGTTTTTGGATGAATTTGATTAAATATGTGATTAAATAAGTTAAATTTGTATTAATTTAGATCAAAAAAAAAGGAAATCGGAATTGGATCGGGGGAAAACTAAAGTTGTCGAATAATAATCCAGGTTAAATCTGTCTTTGCCGAGGTAAGTTCATAAGTAAATAAATGTCATTAAATTCGATTGTATATATTTTATTTGTACCGAATTGAATTATTATTTCTATATATATGTTTAAGCCGAATTTGTATAAGTATGGGAGAAGTATTTACAAGCCTGAATCGATCGAGTTACGACGTCCGAAAGCCCCGTACGAACTTTTGGAATAGTTAGGCTACATATGTCATGACATAGGATTTTCGATATATGATTTCGTGTAAGAACACGTCTGGGACATTGGCATCGACTTTTGATTTCGTGTAAGACCACGTCTGGGACATTGGCATTGACTTGTGATGTACGTGTAAGACCTTGTCTGGGACAGTGGCATCGGTATGTGATTACATGTAAGACCACGTTTGGGACCTTGGCATTGTACTAGCTTTCCAACTATCCGAGTATCCTTATTAATTCTGAATGGTTCAACTGGCATTAAGAAGTTGTGATTGAATATGAAATTGAGATAAAAGGTTCAGGTACGTGCTAAGTTTAATGTTAATAAAAATAAGGTAAGCTTAGTATTTGAAATGATAATATAAATTATGCATGATATAAAGTGACTTACATGTATGTGTGAATGCTCATATTTGGCCAAGTGATGCTATAATGTTAATGTTTATGTATTGGTATATGAATTTGCAAGCATGATAAATGTAAACTTGATTAAGGTTTGCTTGATTCACCCTAGTTGATTTTAATGTTCATGAATATTAAATGAATTACTTGCTTATGACTTACTAAGCTATTCAAGCTTATTGTGAGTGTGTTTGTTCATTGCTTTATAGATTTTGGAAGCCAGTTACGAGCTCGGGGATTGTCAGAGAAATTTATCACACTATCGATCATTTTTCTTTACGGTACTTTATAAGTTTAACTTTGAATCTATGGCATGTATATGCTAGCCTTTGTTTTGGTTGATTTTGGAAGTGTGTATATATATATGTATAAGCTAGTCTTAATGTGTTTGAGTTTGAAGGGATATATATATATATATAAAGCCATGCGAAAATGGCTTGATTTTTATGCTTGAGTTTGATTATGTTTGATCATGGTTTAAGCTCATTTTGGTAAATATGTTATATGACATGCATGAATGGTAATTTTGATTATGCAATGTGATTTGTATTCATATATGTGATTAATGATTTATGAATTTGACTTAGATTATAAGGTAGATGATTAATGCTTGATGAATTATGACAAGTGACATATAAATTGATTAAGTAATGTATAGACATGATCATAGTATGCGAATTAGGCATGTATGGTTTATTATGAATGCTCGAAAATGACTCAAATGGATATGTCATATATACATAAAATATGTAATAAAAAAGATGTATATTTTGTTTAGTTTTAAAGTCACTTTATGTGTATTACATAGGAATAAGTGTATATATTTTGTTTGCCGTGTATGTGTTAGTAATATGCTAGTAAACTAGGTATATTATGAACCTATCAATTGGGACCAAAAAATGGTGGTCGGTATAATAATCAAATGGATGTGAATTAATGGTTAAGTTGTTGATTACTTTAGTATATAGTAAATGGTTAATGATGGACATGATTTGTGGTTAAAATTTGGTTGGTGTTTTGGTTATGCGTATGTAATTTAAGTATGATAAATTTGTATGTGAATTGAGTGTACTTTTAGTTGTGATTTGTGCTCAAAATAGTTTAAATTAATACAGTCATATGCGAATGGTCTTATGACTAAGAAAGAGGTATGTTTAATCTTAAACGATAATTGTTTAAGTGTAGTATATGTAAATGTATAACTTTTGTCGTGTGGATGTTTAACTTAAATTAATGTACCAATCATGTTTGCTCATATTGACTAATATCAATGCCGCATATATGAGAGGTATTTAATTTGTGTGATATGGCTCATATAGTTTTGAAATGTGCATGTGCTAAGTTAAGAAATGGTACGTTGATATTTGACAGATGAAATAGATATATTGGTACATATTAGTCATATGAAATGTATTGATATATGTTTGCATGTTTTAATGTATGCTCATATAATTTGAAAAGTAATAAGTCATCTTTTACTTTGATTATTGAATGTTATATGAGAAGTATATATATATGATTGAATGGTGGAGTTTTAAAACATGTGAATTATGACTATTCTGAGATGTGCTTAGGTCGGTAATGCCTCGTAACCCAATTTTGGTGACGGATATGGGTTAGGGGTGTTACAGGTTGGATAGGATTTTGCTACTACTAATACTGTGATGGGCTAAGGCCCTACTGCATTTTTGACACTGTACCGAGATGGGCTAAGGCCCAAACTGTCACTGATACTGAAAAGGGCTTAGGCCCAAGACTGTTGAACTATGCACTGTGAATATTGATTGTTTATTTGATTCTGCGGGATTACACACTGATTTTACGTAAGCTCACCATTTTTGTTTATGTAACATCCCAAAATTGGGCCTAGGAGAATTGAGCCCAATGGGCCTTAGGCGTAGTAGCGTTTGAATTTTTTTTAGAGAATAAGAGATCGGCTTAAATGCAAGTTAGACCTATTGGATAAGTGATTTTGGAAGGTTAGAGGGCTTCTATGAAGTCCCGGGATCAAATATTGGCTTTGGGGAAATTTTGGTTTTAGATGAAAAAAAACCCTAGAAGTTGGCAGATAGGCCTTAAGAATAAAATATGGAGGAAAATGACACAAGTGGAGTGTGTGGTGTAGTGGCAAAGTGACGCCACAAAGAAGGAAGGAGGTCCAAGGTTCAAGTCTTGGCTTTTGCATTTTGGTTTCTTTTTGCTTGGACCTTAGAATTTGGCCCATAGTTTATATTTAGTTGCGCATGATGTCTAAGACACAAGTGGAGCTTGTGGTAAAGTGGCTAGCAAATGGTGGATTATGTTGCAAGGAGCACAGGTTCGAATCTCATGAAAAGCAAGGGAGTATTTATTTTGCGGATTGAACGGCAAGAGTTTCAGTTGAATTTAAACTCTACTGACGAAGGGATCCCACATCGGAAAGTCACAAAGAATGAAGGTGAAGAGCTAGCTATATAAAGAGCATTCCAGAGGAGAGTTAACACATCTTGGAGGCGTTTGGGCACAAGAGTGGTCGGAGCGCGATTAGCCTGCAGTCCTATCGTGTGTGTAACTCTCTACTCTAGTTGTAGAGCGGCAAATGCCGAAATGCCGGTCACACGGCATTAGTAGCCACACGAGCGTGCGAGCGCACGTGTGGGGCTTCGACGCGATAGTTGAGGCCATCAGTAGTATTCTCGTGGGTTGGGGCTGCTTGGGCCTCGATGGGCCGAAGTGGGCCCATATGAGTAAATTGCATGATTGGTTAGTGTATGTTGAACTAGGCTAGGTGGAACTTATATACGTGGCTAGATTTGTGCTAGGTGCGAGCATGTGGGCCCGGATGGGCCGAAATCAGGTTTTAGGCCCAATCGTCCTGGCATAACCGAAATGGTAGCCGAGTCGCTAGTGGCGACATTAGGCCTTCGAAGGCCATTGCGGTGTGAATTTACGAAAATACCCTTAGTAGGTAAAATTACGATTATACCCTTAGAGGTTGATTAGCATGATTATGTTGTTTAGTTTTGGCCGATTGTAGGGGAAGGCTTGATCTCGCATATCTCGGGTTGTGGCTAGTGCTCGAAAAGTGTTAAGGAAGCGGGATCTAGTGCGTTAGATCTTGATCTACGGGATTTGATAGTCGCATTAGTAACCAGGTGTGTAAACTAACACGCTTCTTGCTTTGCATATGTTTGATAAACTGATTGATTGGTAAAACCGAAACAGTATGGTTGAGTGATGTGATACCCTATGGGGTATGTGTACGGATTCAGGTAAGTCCGTTTCATTATGAGTACTGTTATTGATACATGATGTCATGATTTATGATGTATGTGCTATGAGATGCAACGTTAAACATGTTTGCATGATTTGAATACTATACATGAGTTGGTATGATGATGGGTGATATGAGAGGAGGGGGAAGTGATATTCGTGTCGACGGACACCAGTGGTTTGGTACCACATTGTGGCTACGGTCACCAGAGGTTTGGCACCTCATAGCGTCTCGTCCCAGTGGCTTAGCACCACAGTGGGTTGGCCCCACAGTTTACATTATGGGATTGACGCCAGTGATTTGGTATCACACGATGGGTTGGCCCCATCACTTGATTCGTGACTTCGGTCACCAAAGATTTGGTATCAAATTTGTGTCTTTGGGACACCAAAGGGTTTGGCACCACAAGTATTGACGGATATTGTGACTTTAAGTCACCAGTGGTTTGGCACCACCAAAGGGTTTGGTACCACACGGGGTAGAGAAAGGTGTTTGGAAGGCTAGGTCGGTGCATATCGTAACTTGTGCATGTTAAACTCATTTATGATTGGTGTATGATGTTTTACTAAACCGGAAAAAAGGGCTACACACTCGAGTCTTGGTGACTTACCTTTTTCCTTTAACATTTTCAGGTGATGCGTAAAGATGGACCGGGTTCGGAGAGGACACAAGGTGGCCCATGCAGAAGAAGATATTTTGATCATTTTAAGCATTTTTAATATTGAGTATTTCGTTTTAAGTATGGGTTGTAATAAGGGCCTTACTATTATTTTGGTATTATTTTAATTATGGCTTGATTAAACTGAACCATTATGTGAAGAGGATTTTATCTTAGCAACCTGCTTATTCAAAATAGTATTTAATAAAGTTTAAATTCAGACAATTTTATAACACTAAGGTTTTTCATATTACTTTAAATGGACATGGTTTTCAAAAGTTAACAAACTTTCATGATTATTCTAAGTCAAAAAGATTTTCAACCGTCTTTCCGCAGTGACATAACCAGATCCGGTCAAGACTCGTGGGCCGGGTTTGGGGTGTTACAGTTTGGTATCAGAGCCCGGTTCAAAACTCGGCTTTGAGGGTTTTGGGCCCAAAAACATTTTCAAAATGGGATTTTCAAAAATAGGGTTTTTATGAAATATTTTTTAGGTTATTCTGGCATGGCACCTGTATCTCCGACCCGCAGTCCACCAGGTAAGTAACTCTACTTGATGAATTGATTTATATGTGAATATTATGGGCTTTTATGGGAACGTAGATTAGTGAACTAGGATCTGTTGAACCCTAGGACTAGTCTACTCAAACACATGCATAAGACTTAAGGCTACTAAACAAACTTGTGAAGTAAGTCACCGAGTTAAGGTGTGGCAACCACTGTACACATGTCGAGGATTGGTATTCAGTAAGAGCTTGGTATTTAAGCAGTCCTAGCGACTCACCTCCTCTTTACTCGAATCCTACCTGGTGCGTAGCTACGGTTCACCTTAACCAAGAAGACTTGTTCATAGGCTAAACCAAGTATTAAAACCCGAAAGGGATTAGCCTTACTGTTTTAAAACCCTTAGTTTTAAAATTTTCAAACTTACCCCTTTGGTTTGTAAACCTTAAATCTGATTTTGAAAGACGTTTTCTCGATTTACCAAAATTTCCAAAATGCCCCTAGTGGCAAAATTACAAAAATGCCCTGTATTGTAAAATTACTGTGTACTACCTCAACTCATTAAAATGATTTTACTTTGAAAAATACCAAAATCTCGAAATTTCAAAATGTTAAGATACTCTGCATATGGGAAATTACAAAAATACCCTCGTGTTGAAAATTACTAAAATGCCCTCGACTTTCAAGATTTCCAGTTTAACTCCAATTTTAATAAAATTTCCTACTTTGCAAAAGTATACAAAATGCTATTTTCAAGATACCTGATTTGAAAATTTACAAAATTATCCCTAATGAACAAAATTACCAAAATGCCCTTGGTTTCTCAATTTTCATAATTCCCTCGATTTTTACTAAAATGTTTCTACTTTACAAAAATACTGAAAACTTCTGTTTTACAAATATCGAGATATCCTGATTTAGGAAACTTACGAAAATACCTTTAACTTCTAAAATTACTGAAATAACCCCAATTTCTGAAATTTTTGCAACACACCTGGTTTGAAAAACAAATTTTTCAAGATGACCCCTGAGATTTTGTAAACTTTGAAATATCTTTAATTTGAAAACTATTTTTAAATTGACCCTGAGTTATTACCGAAATACCCCTATAGGAAAATGACGAAATTACCCCTGGGTTGGGAGTGCTCAAGAAAGTGACATGGATGAATGAATGTGTCTTTAGTGCGAGATGTGAATGTTTGAATTAGAAACAGAGAACTTGAGATGAAACTTTGATTGCTCGAAAGAACGACTTCCGAAACTTCTTCATAAAATTTGCTCGTGGATAAAACAAAGGAACCAAATTTCTAATGCATAAAACTTTTAATCGATTAAATCACGACGCTAGATATGAGTTCTAGGGGACGTGGTTGTCGCGACGTGGTCAAGGTGGAATCACGACTTTATTAAGATCAGAGTGCGCAGCAGAAGAGCGTAGTGTGGTAGGTTAGGATGTGCATTTTGTTAGTTAGTTGGAAATTTCGAGGACGAAATTTCTTTAAGGAGGGTAGATTTGTAACATCCCAAAATTGGGCCTAGGAGAATTGAGCCCAATGGGCCTTAGGCGTAGTAGCGTTTGAATTTTTTTTAGAGAATAAGAGATCGGCTTAAATGCAAGTTAGACCTATTGGATAAGTGATTTTGGAAGGTTAGAGGGCTTCTATGAAGTCCCGGGATCAAATATTGGCTTTGGGAAAATTTTGGTTTTAGATGAAAAAAAACCCTAGAAGTTGGCAGATAGGCCTTAAGAATAAAATATGGAGGAAAATGACACAAGTGGAGTGTGTGGTGTAGTGGCAAAGTGACGCCACAAAGAAGGAAGGAGGTCCAAGGTTCAAGTCTTGGCTTTTGCATTTTGGTTTCTTTTTGCTTGGACCTTAGAATTTGGCCCATAGTTTATATTTAGTTGCGCATGGTCTAAGACACAAGTGGAGCTTGTGGTAAAGTGGCTAGCAGCGTGGATTATGTTGCAAGGGAGCCTGGGTTCGAATCTCATGAAAAGCAAGGGAGTATTTATTTTGCGGATTGAACGGCAAGAGTTTCAGTTGAATTTAAACTCTACTGACGAAGGGATCCCACATCGGAAAGTCACAAAGAATGAAGGTGAAGAGCTAGCTATATAAAGAGCATTCCAGGAGGAGAGTTAACACATCTTGGAGGGCGTTTGGGCACAAGAGTGGTCGGAGCGCGGATTAGCCCAGAGTCCTATCAGGTGTGTAACTCTCTCTACTCTAGTTGTAGAGCGGCAAATGCCGAAATGTCGGTCACACGGCATTAGTAGCCACACGAGCGTGCGAGCGCACGTGTGGGGCTTCGACGCGATAGTTGAGGCCATCAGTAGTATTCTCGTGGGTTGGGGCTGCTTGGGCCTCGATGGGCCGAAGTGGGCCCATATGAGTAAATTGCATGATTGGTTAGTATATGTTGAACTAGGCTAGGTGGAACTTATATACGTGGCTAGATTTGTGCTAGGTGCGAGCATGTGGGCCCGGATGGGCCGAAATCGGGTTTTAGGCCCAATCGTCCGGTACAACCGGAAATGGTAGCTGAGTCGCTAGTGGCGACATTAGGCCTTCAGAAAGGCCATTGCAGGTGTGAATTTACGAAAATACCCTTAGTAGGTAAAATTACGATTATACCCTTAGAGGTTGATTAGCATGATTATGTTGTTTAGTTTTGGCCGATTGTAGGGGAAGGCTTGATCTCGCATATCTCGGGTTGTGGCTAGTGCTCGAAAAGTGTTAAAGAAGCGGGATCTAGTGCGTTAGATCTTGATCTACGGGATTTGATAGTCGCATTAGTAACCAGGTGTGTAAACTAACACGCTTCTTGCTTTGCATATGTTTGATAAACCGATTGATTGGTAAAACCAAAGCAAAGATGGTTGAGTGATGTGATACCCTATGGGGTATGTGTACGGATTCAGTAAGTCCGTTTCATTATGAGTAATCTTATTATTGATACATGATGTCATGATTTATGATGTATGTGCTATGAGATGCAACGTTAAACATGTTTGCATGATTTGAATACTATACATGAGTTGGTATGATGATGGGTGATATGAGAGGAGGGGGAAGTGATATTCGTCTCGACGGACACGATGGTTTGGTACCACATTGTGGCTACGGTCACCGAGGTTTGGCACCTCATAGCGTCTCGTCCCAGTGGGCTTAGCACCACGATGGGTTGGCCCCGGCTTACATTATGGGATTGACGCCGGTGATTTGGTATCACACGATGGGTTGGCCCCATCACTTGATTCGTGACTTCGGTCACCAAAGATTTGGTATCACATTTGTGTCTTTGGGACACCAAAGGGTTTGGCACCACAAGTATTGACGGATATTGTGACTTTAAGTCACCAAATGGTTTGGCACCACCAAAGGTTTGGTACCACACGGGTAGAGAAAGGTGTTTGGAAGGCTAGGTCGGGTGCATATCGTAACTTGTGCATGTTAAACTCATTTTATGATTGGTGTATGATGTTTTACTAAACCGGGAAAAGGGCTACACACCGAGTCTTGGTGACTTACCTTTTCCTTTAACATTTTCAGTGATGCGTAAAGATGGACCTGGTTCGGAGAGGACACAAGGTGGCCCATGCAGAAGAAGATATTTTGATCATTTTAAGCATTTTTAATATTGAGTATTTCGTTTTAAGTATGGGTTGTAATAAGGGCCTTACTATTATTTTGGTATTATTTTAATTATGGCTTGATTAAACTGAACCATTATGTGAAGAGGATTTTATCTTAGCAACCTGCTTATTCAAAATAGTATTTAATAAAGTTTAAATTCAGACAATTTTATAACACTAAGGTTTTTCATATTACTTTAAATGGACATGGTTTTCAAAAGTTAACAAACTTTCATGATTATTCTAAGTCAAAAAGATTTTCAACCGTCTTTCTGCAGTGACATAACCAGATCCGGTCAAGACTCGTGGGCCGGGTTTGGGGGTGTTACAGTTTAATGTGCACAGGTAATCCCCAGACTTAGATGGACCGGTGCGACGGAGGACTCAGCGGTGACCACAGTAATTTTTGGACTTCATGGTTTTTAATTTATGATTTATAATTTAATTATTATTGATTATTTGGGTTGTAATTTAAGGACCCTCTGGGACTTTGGTTTTAAAGTTGGGTTTTTATTTATTTATTTTACTTTACGGATTTATACCTGCTGGTCATAGGAAATTTGGTTTTCAAAAAGTTAAAGTATTTTCTAAATGCATGATCACCTAAACTATTTTACTAAAGCTTCCGCAATGAGAGATGTTTCAAAACAAATGTTTTAAATGAATAAAGACAACTTCCTAAGTTCTAAAAAAGGTTTACTAAAGATAATAACATGGAATATTTTCATTGTAACACGAGGTTTCAAAAACACTATCGTGTGACATTGCCAGATACGACCATAACGTCTAGGTCGGGTTTGGGGTGTTACATTAAAGAGGTGATCTCTCAAGGTCCCATGAACCATGTAGTCATACAAAAGGATCATTTTCATCTTGCCTTCACAATATCAGATCAGAGAAACTAAATTTTGGTGACATAAACTCAAGTATCCCTTGTTGTGAGCTTCGATTCAAACGTTTGATCGCAATTGGGTGGAGTTGGCATTAGCGAATCCTTTGTAAACATTACTGAATCCTCCTCTTCTGATGATGAAAATTTTATTAAAGTTATTGGTAGCTATTTTAATCTCCCTTAGTGAGAAGCCGGGACAAATATCTGAAGGTGAAATAGGGCTGCTGATGTCGAAAAATTTATTGGAATGTATCCGGTAAATTAGAAGAAGTAAAAGAGAGATAGTAATAAAGCCTAAGATAGGAGCAACAATAGAAAAAATTATTGTTCTCTTCTTTGCTATTTGCACAACCGGCGCCTTTTTAGGGTGGATGTTAGGTCCAGATCTAAGATCAAAGCTAGGTTTAGAGAGAGAGAAATCGCTGCTCAATGTAAAGATTTCAAGCCCATTCAAGATTGCATCAGAATAAAAAGTTCTCTAATGTGGCGAAGGATGCAAAGAAATACAGAGATTTTGCTACTTTTCATTTCCTTTCATTCCTATTGACAACACATACTCTCGATATACCTGAATCCCATTACCACCACTCTAGGATATAACTTCTGCTATAGTTTCTATAGTTGAATTAACCAATAAGATCTCAAACACTCTATCACCTTCTTTGGTTATCTCTATCTAGAACTCATAAAAATGTAACCTTATGAAGTAATTGAACCTAGAATCAACAGGAAACTCCCATGTCAGCTTGTAGTTCTCATTCTGGGTCTTGATCATCCCCATGGTCCTGGCAGTTAAATAAACCTCCCTTGGAGCAGAGTACGATGGTATATCACTACTGAAGTTGAGTTTCACTTTGCTATCAACATGAAGAGCACTTGGTTTGGCTCTTGTCAAATAGGCGTCATCTATTAACCAGCTCTGGAACATCTAAGATTTCTGTTGAACTTTAGCCTGCAATGCAACAGGAAACCAGTAGCAGACCATCATGGAAGCTAAACTAGAGCAAAGAAAAACATTTTGTTTGTAAATTGAAATAGTTCTTTTGTAATTTGTACTTAAAGCCGATGAGGATTAGTTACTGATTTATGTTTGACGTAATAGCTGAGATGTCAGCTACATTTTATTTGTAATTCAAGCTTTGTCCTAGTCAATACATTAGTGGGAGCAGTTATGTATTAGGAAACTGTCATGTAACTTATGCTTATATCTTAATGAAATTCAATATGAAATCAGTTTTTGGATTTCAATTTTTGAATTCTTTTTGGTATCCATTTTCTTTTGCTTCTTTTCTTCCTTGTTTTTGCTCAAAACCCCAACAAATGATAATCAGAGCTTGTCATCTTTGAGGGTCTTTGTTGTTGGTAGCTTTCATTGTGAACAAAACTTAAAGAGAAAGATGTTGAATCTATCATTTTTTATTGCTGCAAGATGAGTTTCACACCACTACCACGACGTGTGTTTGCTGGTGAGAACTACCACATTTGGGTAGTGAAGATTGAAACTTACCTGCAAGCACATGACCTACGGAATATGGTCGAGAATGACACTGAACCAGCTCCATTGAGGGCCAATCCCACCATTGCACAAATTCGATAGCACAGTGAAGAGTGTGCCAAGAAGCACAAAGCAATGCCATGCTTGCAAAATGGTGTCCTGATGTGATTTTCACTTGGATAATGGCTTGTGACACACCAAAGCCAGCATGGAAGAAGTTGAAAGAATAGTTTATGGGGTCATACAAGACAAGGAAGCAGCAACTGATCAACCTCAGAAGGGATTTTTAGAACTTAAAGATGATAGAGCCTGAGACCATCAAGGAGTACTCTGATAGAATAATGGCCACAGTTAACAACATTCGGCTCCTGGGTGATGATTTTAGTGAGAGCAGAGTTGTTGAAAAGGTCATCACAACTCTCCCTAAAAAATTTGAGTCAAAGATCTCCTCATTGGAGGACTCGAAGGACTTATCAACCATCTCATTGTCTGAGTTGGTAAACTCTCTATATGCACTCGAGCATAGAAGGGCCAACAGACTGGAGAAGCATCCAGAAGGAGCTTTCCAAGAAAAGGCCAAAGAATGTTCGAGTTCAAGCTACAAAGGGAAGAAACTGGTTAGTAGACAGTGGCTGGACTCATCATATGGCATCTGATAAAGGTCTAAGAATCTTGATAGAAGATTCTCTTCCAAAGTCAGGATTGGAAATGGAAACCTCATTAAGGCTAGAGGAAGAGGAAATGTAGCGATCGGCACACACCCAGGTAACAAAGTAATCTTAGATGTTCTTTTTGTGCCTGACATAGACCAAAACTTGCTTAGTGTTGGCTAGCTAATTGAGAAGAGTTGTTTACTTGTTTTTAAGAATAACTCATGTGTTATTGAGGATTCATTTGGTCAAGAATTTGTTACAGTGGCTATGACTGATAGGTGTTTTATGCTCTATGCAAATCAGGTAGAAAGGAAGCCTACACTAGTCTTGTTGATAAAGCTAGTTTATGGCATAAAAGATTAGGCCATGTCAACTATAGATCGCTTGATTTACTGCACAAATTAAACTTGGTTGAAGACATGTCCAAAGTTGAAGTCAATGACAATGTTTATGAGATTTGTCAAATTAAACTAGTTACTTTTAAATATATTTAGGTACAAATAATTATATTATTGAACTCACAACCAAAGTGTCATTATAAAAAAAAATTTCCGCTCCACAAATTTTCCTACAAGACTTGTCTCCAAACATAGATCATGAAAACTAATGGACATTAGAAATATAAATAATATAGAATTCTATTTTTGAAGTACACTAAAATCCTAAAATACATTAAACTTGTTATTTAATATATATCTACTTTATAAAATAAAAAAATTATAACATCACTAATATTATCTAATTTAATATTTTAAAAAATATAATGGTATAAAATTTCTAACCATGAAGATTTTTCTCTGCAAGACTTGCCTATGGGTGTTGGATATGAAGACTAACTACCATTAAATATATAAATGATATAAAATTTTATTCTTAATAAATATTAGAGTTATAAAATATATTAATTTTTTTATTTTAATAAAGTATCTATTTTATAATAAAAATAATTATAATATTAAAAATTAAGTAATAAAAAATATTATATTGTTGAGCACACGGCCAAGAATTTCATTATCCAAAACAATTCCACAAACTCCATAGATTTTCTCCCCATGAAGACTTGTCTATCGACGTCGACCATGAAGACTTGGTAAAGTCTTATAAAACAAACCTATGAAATAATTGTTCATAGAAAGTTGGAATTAAGATTACAATTGGTAAAATAAAAAAAAAAATTCTAGCGTACAATTTTCATATAAACTATTATATATAAACTAAATTAAATTAAATAATTTATATTTAAAATATTAGATACAAATAATCAATAAATAAGATTATGAAAACCAGAAATAGAATAAAAAAATCGAGTGTACTAGATGTTGAGGCTTGTTTTACACCGTTTACTCAAGACAGATTCTGTCCTTCGTATGGTACTTGGAGAAATGTTGGTCGACTATCTCCCAGGATACAACAACAAGATGATCGAAGTAATAGCACCTCTGCTTTGATCAACGAACAAACCTTACCTTCTTCTATCACTAAAACGTTGGAAAATATGGAGAGGAAAAAGAGAAGAATTTTCTAGAGCAAAATAAATTCGTTGTGACTGTGTCTCCTAAAAAATTTTGTAGAATTCTTTAACCTTTTATAGGCATTCAATACGTGGAATTTTAGAAATTTTCATGAATAAATATTCAAAATCTGCATTAAATCAAGATATATGTCCTTTTAAAAAGGATTTTGTATATTTGCTGAGAAAGATAAATGTCGTATTGGGCTAAAATATCATTTGTAGACTCGCCTTGGGCAGGACAAGTCCGGGCATTTCGTATTGTCCATATTATATGTGTGCACCCTAACCCCAATGGAATTGGATTTACACCAACTCTTGCACACAAGGCAAGATTTCACACTTAGTCATTTAATACTCTTTCAAATGGGTTCTCATATATATATATATACATATCTCACACCTAGTATTTAACCAATGTGGGATCTAAGTTTTTTCCCTCCACAAATATTCACAAATAGCTTACTTTGAGTATTAGTTTCTCATTCATCACTCAACCATTTTGAGCATAAGATATACCGTTGTAAAAGTCTCATGGAGCAGAATATAAAACCATAATTTTATGATTTAATTCTTCACATTTACCAATCGAGAATATGCCTTAAAGTTTCCAAAAATTATAATTTTTCCAACAGATGAGTCATTTGCATAATTCTCATTGTTTCCATTTATTTCACTTCCCTGCAACTTCAATACAAGCTCAAGTCCATACATCACTTCACTCATTGCCAGGCTTTTCATCCCTTCTGAAGCCAAACAACTTATATCCAGTTCACCAAATTTTAGCAAACTTGCAAGCTTGATCTTAACATGTAGATGAGTATCCATTACCTGATCAAGAGTTCCATTGTTGCAGCAATGTTGTGCCACTCTCCTAAACTTATTTGTATATGATTCTCGACAGTTCGATCTATCGATGCTCTTGCACATAGTACTTCACACAACACCACACTGAAAGAATAGACATCGAATTTTTCAGTTATTTTCTAAGGGCGGTAATATTCAGGATCCAAGAACCCTATGTTTCCCTTGACGGCGAAGCTAATATGAGTGTGTGGTAAGTAATTCATTTTAGACAATCCAAAATCAGATACTTTGGCTATCCGTTTAGCATTTAGCAAAATATTTGTGGTATTCACATCTCGATGAATGATGGTGTGATTAAGAGCCTCATGAGATAATGCACTTTATGCGCAAGACCAATACACATCTTAAGCCTTTGCCCCCATTGTAAAGGGAGGTTTCTAGTGTTGAATGTAAAGCCCTAAAATTTTAATTTTTGATATCGTGTATGTGTGACATACAAGTGTGTATCTGCTTCAATGGTTAAGTGTTCTGGGCGTGTGTGTGAGGTCCCAAGTTCAATACTTACTTGGGAAAATTTTGGCACTTTTATAAATAAAGCCTTAACCTTGTGCAAAGGGCTTAAGTTTAATTGTTGGGAAGTTTATATCAGAATGAGCCTGCTGGTCTGGTGGTTAAGTGGAGTGTTGGAGTGTTGGAGGTTCTGTGTTCAATTCTCTTTGATGGCGTGGAGACAGTATTTTTGCTCCAATTTCGGCTAAGAGTTGGGTTGGGGTAAAATTCTGAGTAGTTGTATTTTAGTGGGTTAATGGGAGTGACTTTAGGAGATAATTGGGGAGAGGTTATCAGAAAATAATCTGATTATCTTTTTGTCGCAAAAAAAATAGAGTTTTGATTTTCTTTCCAATTCCCCAAACTTTTTCTGACGTTTTCTTCTTCTTCTTTTTTTCTCTCCTCTAACGATTCTTTCCCCTAGTTGCTGCCGAAATTTCCATTAATTTTTCTCTTTCCATTTCCTTCTTCTTTTTCCAATTGTTTCGGTTGTTCATGGTTTGTTGTGCGTGTTCGGTAAGTAATAGTTTTGTCTATTGTTAATCATTCTTGGTTAATCTCTAAAAGGGGAATTCTTTTTTGGTGTTTAAGAGTAAACCAAGGGGTTGGTGGTTTTAAATCGACACTGTGATTGTGTGAAGTTGTGGTTACTCAAGCTAGATAAGGATTTTGTTAGGTTTTTAGTCGAGTTCCTTCCGAAATTGGTTGATTAAAAGCGAATTTAAGTGATTAATCTGGAGATATGTTGGTCGATTTTTAAGTTCTAGAGGCTTAAGAGTGCTTACGCATCAGAAACGATACCAGGTGTGTACCTGAAATGCAAAAAAATGGATTCAGTGAAAAGCCAAAATTGCTTGCTGTCGAGAAATAAGAGAAAATGATGCAAAAAAAAAATGCAGAGAAAGGAAATAAGGGTGTTATAAACTTGGAAATCAACATTTTGCACTAAAATAGTTTTGGACAGCAGCAGTAGTCTAAATTTGAAAAATCATCAAAAATAGTAGAAATTGAGTTAGAGGCTTAATAAAATATGAAATTAAGTTTTATTGATTCTAGTTTTTCATGGAAGAAACAGTGTAAGCAATGGAATTGTAAATTGTGAGATATAATAAATTTTGTGAGACAATTCAGAATGATTTTGGGTTTCCCTGTTCTGAATTTGGAAAATCTTCAAAAATTGTAAAAAAATAATTATGGGCTTAAATTTATAACTTTAAATACTTAATGAGTATATTTTCAAGAGAAACAAACAGATGCATTATCCAAATTTTGTACTAAGAGATAAATAATTTTTAGTAAGGAAAGGTTGAAGTTGTCAAACAGTAGAATAGGGATAAATTTGAAGATTTTATTGTACTTATTTGATAACCTGTAAATTCTGAAAATTTTATGGTAGAAATGTATTTGAGTTTAGTTACAAAAACATCAAGTGGATCTTAATTTGGAATTCTGTAGCTCAAGATATAAATAATTTAGTGACAATGACTCAAGTAGATAGCTTTGAACAAACATATAAGTAAATAGTGAAAACATATATGAATGTTTAGCTAGCATGGGTTACACTAAAAATGGATCACACGGCCAAGGCCAAATTGGGCGAGTGGGCCACAGCATGTATGACCGACCGTACGGGCAAATCACATGGGCGTGTGAGCCCATTTTTATCGAAATGTTTCTAAGGTCACATAGGTCGCCCAAGTCGACTGTGAACCTACTGTAAGGTCGGTAAGCGCTACTTAGACCCCTAAATGTGTGAAGTTGACTGAATGATATCTGTACTGAGCATGTTAATATCTGAATTGAATATATGTACTGAAATTCCATAATAGCATATCATCCATTATATGTTGCATTGCATTGGGTTGGGGGTTATTATTCGAAGGAAGTGTACTGAAAGGCTTTAAGCCTAATTTACTAGCAACTCAGCTGCAAACTACTATTTTGTGCCGCATTCGGTACTACTTGGAGTGGAGGGATGGGTGGGTTGATTATATCCCCACATGGAGTGTAGGGTTGGACGGAGATGGTGTGTAGAGGCTGGTTGTGTAACAGTCCAATTTAGACCCTATTTAGAATAGTGGTTTTGGGACCACAAATCAGAGTCAAAAAATATTTTAAAATTATTTTTGGTGTTTACAGCATGTGAATTTATATGTGTGAAAATTTCGTGTGAAAATTTTATCGTTTGTGTGCTCGATTTAATAAAAGGACTTAATCGCGTAAAATGTAAAAGTGGATAATTATTTGTTAAAGTGCTAAAGTGCTATGTTCTTTTTAATGTGGGGTCCTTATGTTGATATTATACCATTGAAATATTGGATGGACAGAAAAACCAATGGTTAGTGGAATTTAAATGAAAATAAAAAGGCTAAAATGGTAATTAATGTATTAATATGTAATAAACTAAAGTAAAACACAAAACATGTATTCATCTTTCACGTTTGGCTGAAAGTAAGAAAAAAAAAAGAAATCTTGGTTGCGGTTAAGGGTTTGACACCTTGTGTTCTTCAATTCGGTATGTGTTTAGCTCGGTTTTTAATAATTTTTACGTTTTTGAGATCGTTGCTTTGAATACTAGCTAGTCCATGCTTGAATTTTTGAATTTGATGATGTATTCATGAATTTCCATTGATGATAGTTTGTGGTTTTTGTTGTTTGATGATGGAAAATAGATATATGTTGTTAGATTAATATGTTTTGTATTTGAATCTTTTATGAGTTTGAGTAATTTGGGTTAAATTATGAAAATAATAAATTGAGGGACTAAAATGTGAAATAAATGAAAAGTGTGGACTTATATGAGTTAGTGAACATTCGGCCAAGCTATAATGTGGTCAAATTTTGAATATTTTGTATTTTGTGAAATAGGGACTAATTTGTGAAAAATGTGAAATGTCAGGGGTAAAAGTATAATTTTCTCATTTATGTGTTTTTGGATGAATTTGATTAAATATGTGATTAAATAAGTTAAATTTGTATTAATTTAGATCAAAAAAAGAGGAAATCGGAATTGGATCGGGGGAAAACTAAAGTTGTCGAATAGCCGACCCGGTTCGTCTGTCTTTGCCGAGGTAAGTTCATAAGTAAATAAATGTCATTAAATTCGATTGTATATATTTTATTTGTGCCGAATTGAATTATTATTTCTATATATATGTTTAAGCCGAATTTGTATAAGTATGGGAGAAGTATTTACAAGCCTGAATCGATCGAGTTACGACGTCCGAAAGCCCTGTACGAACTTTTGGAATAGTTAGGCTACATATGTCATGACATAGGATTTTCGATATATGATTTCGTGTAAGAACACGTCTGGGACATTGGCATCGACTTTTGATTTCGTGTAAGACCACGTCTGGGACATTGGCATTGACTTGTGATGTACGTGTAAGACCTTGTCTGGGACAGTGGCATCGATATGTGATTACATGTAAGACCACGTTTGGGACCTTGGCATTGTACTAGCTTTCCAACTATCCGAGTATCCTTATTAATTCTGAATGGTTCAACGGGCATTAAGAAGTTGTGATTGAATATGAAATTGAGATAAAAGGTTCAGGTACGTGCTAAGTTTAATGTTAATAAAAATAAGGTAAGCTTAGTATTTGAAATGATAATATAAATTATGCATGATATAAAGTGACTTACATGTATGTGTGAATGCTCATATTTGGCCAAGTGATGCTATAATGTTAATGTTTATGTATTGGTATATGAATTTGCAAGCATGATAAATGTAAACTTGATTAAGGTTTGCTTGATTCAGCCTAGTTGATTTTAATGTTCATGAATATTAAATGAATTACTTGCTTATGACTTACTAAGCTATTCAAGCTTATTGTGAGTGTGTTTGTTCATTGCTTTATAGATTTTGGAAGCCAGTTACGAGCTCGGGGATTGTCAGAGAAATTTATCACACTATCGATCATTTTTCTTTACGGTACTTTATAAGTTTAACTTTGAATCTATGGCATGTATATGCTAGCCTTTGTTTTGGTTGATTTTGGAAGTGTGTATATATATATGTATAAGCTAGTCTTAATGTGTTTGAGTTTGAAGGGATATATATATATAAAGCCATGCGAAAATGGCTTGATTTTTATGCTTGAGTTTGATTATGTTTGATCATGGTTTAAGCTCATTTTGGTAAATATGTTATATGACATGCATGAATGGTAATTTTGATTATGCAATGTGATTTGTATTCATATATGTGATTAATGATCTATGAATTTGACTTAGATTATAAGGTAGATGATTAATGCTTGATGAATTATGACAAGTGACATATAAATTGATTAAGTAATGTATAGACATGATCATAGTATGCGAATTAGGCATGTATGGTTTATTATGAATGCTCGAAAATGACTCAAATGGATATGTCATATATACATAAAATATGTAATAAAAAAAGATGTATATTTTGTTTAGTTTTAAAGTCACTTTATGTGTATTACATAGGAATAAGTGTATATATTTTGTTTGCCGTGTATGTGTTAGTAATATGCTAGTAAACTAGGTATATTATGAACCTATCAATTGGGACCAAAAAATGGTGGTCGGTATAATAATCAAATGGATGTGAATTAATGGTTAAGTTGTTGATTACTTTAGTATATAGTAAATGGTTAATGATGGACATGATTTGTGGTTAAAATTTGGTTGGTGTTTTGGTTATGCGTATGTAATTTAAGTATGATAAATTTGTATGTGAATTGAGTGTACTTTTAGTTGTGATTTGTGCTCAAAATAGTTTAAATTAATACAGTCATATGCGAATGGTCTTATGACTAAGAAAGAGGTATGTTTAATCTTAAACGATAATTGTTTAAGTGTAGTATATGTAAATGTATAACTTTTGTCGTGTGGATGTTTAACTTAAATTAATGTACCAATCATGTTTGCTCATATTGACTAATATCAATGCCGCATATATGAGAGAGGTATTTAATTTGTGTGATATGGCTCATATAGTTTTGAAATGTGCATGTGCTAAGTTAAGAAATGAATACGTTGATATTTGATGAGATGAAATAGATATATTGGTACATATTAGTCATATGAAATGTATTGATATATGTTTGCATGTTTTAATGTATGCTCATATAATTTGAAAAGTAATAAGTCATCTTTTACTTTGATTATTGAATGTTATATGAGAAGTATATATATATGATTGAATGGTGGAGTTTTAAAACATGTGAATTATGACTATTCTCGAGATGTGCTTAGGTCGGTAATGCCTCGTAACCCAGTGCAGTGACGGATATGGGTTAGGGGTGTTACAGTGGATAGGATTTTGCTACTACTAATACTTGTGATGGGCTAAGGCCCTCACGCATTTTTGACATCAGATCTTGATGGGCTAAGGCCCAAATCATCATCGATCATCAAAAGGGCTTAGGCCCAAGATCGTTGAACTATGCAATCGTGAATATTGATTGTTTATTTGATTCTGCGGGATTACACACTGAGTTTACGTAAGCTCACCATTTTTGTTTAATGTGCACAGGTAATCCCCAGACTTAGATGGACCGGTGCGACGGAGGACTCAGCGGTGACCACAGTAATTTTTGGACTTCATGGTTTTTAATTTATGATTTATAATTTAATTATTATTGATTATTTGGGTTGTAATTTAAGGACCCTCTGGGACTTTGGTTTTAAATTTGGGTTTTTATTTATTTATTTTACTTTACTTGATTTATACTGCTGTCATAGGAAATTTGGTTTTCAAAAAGTTAAAGTATTTTCTAAATGCATGATCACCTAAACTATTTTACTAAAGCTTCATGAATGAGAGATGTTTCAAAAAAATGTTTTAAATGAATAAAGACAACTTCCTAAGTTCTAAAAAAGGTTTACTAAAGATAATAACATGGAATATTTTCATTGTAACACGAGGTTTCAAAAACACTATCGTGTGACATTGCCAGATACGACCATAACGTCTAGGTCGGGTTTGGGGTGTTACATTAAAGAGGTGATCTCTCAAGGTCCCATGAACCATGTAGTCATACACAAGGATCATTTTCATCTTGCCTTCACAATATCAGATCAGAGAAACTAAATTTTGGTGACATAAACTCAAGTATCCCTTGTTGTGAGCTTCGATTCAAACGTTTGATCGCAATTGGGTGGAGTTGGCATTAGCGAATCCTTTGTAAACATTACTGAATCCTCCTCTTCTGATGATGAAAATTTTATTAAAGTTATTGGTAGCTATTTTAATCTCCCTTAGTGAGAAGCCGGGACAAATATCTGAAGGTGAAATAGGGCTGCTGATGTCGAAAAATTTATTGGAATGTATCCGGTAAATTAGAAGAAGTAAAAGAGAGATAGTAATAAAGCCTAAGATAGGAGCAACAATAGAAAAAATTATTGTTCTCTTCTTTGCTATTTGCACAACCGGCGCCTTTTTAGGGTGGATGTTAGGTCCAGATCTAAGATCAAAGCTAGGTTTAGAGAGAGAAATCATTGCTCAATGTAAAGATTTCAAGCCCATTCAAGATTGCATCAGAATAAAAAGTTCTCTAATGTGGCGAAGGATGCAAAGAAATACAGAGATTTTGCTACTTTTCATTTCCTTTCATTCCTATTGACAACACATACTCTCGATATACCTGAATCCCATTACCACCACTCTAGGATATAACTTTTGCTATAGTTTCTATAGTTGAATTAACCAATAAGATCTCAAACACTCTATCACCTTCTTTGGTTATCTCTATCTAGAACTCATAAAAATGTAACCTTATGAAGTAATTGAACCTAGAATCAACAGGAAACTCCCATGTCAGCTTGTAGTTCTCATTCTGGGTCTTGATCATCCCCATGGTCCTGGCAGTTAAATAAACCTCCCTTGGAGCAGAGTACGATGGTATATCACTACTGAAGTTGAGTTTCACTTTGCTATCAACATGAAGAGCACTTGGTTTGGCTCTTGTCAAATAGGCGTCATCTATTAACCAGCTCTGGAACATCTAAGATTTCTGTTGAACTTTAGCCTGCAATGCAACAGGAAACCAGTAGCAGACCATCATGGAAGCTAAACTAGAGCAGCAGCAACATTTTGTTTGTAAATTGAAATAGTTCTTTTGTAATTTGTACTTAAAGCCAGTAGGATTAGTTACTGATTTATGTTTGACGTAATAGCTGAGATGTCAGCTACATTTTATTTGTAATTCAAGCTTTGTCCTAGTCAATACATTAGTGGGAGCAGTTATGTATTAGGAAACTGTCATGTAACTTATGCTTATATCTTAATGAAATTCAATATGAAATCAGTTTTTGGATTTCAATTTTTGAATTCTTTTTGGTATCCATTTTCTTTTGCTTCTTTTCTTCCTTGTTTTTGCTCAAAACCCCAACAAATGATAATCAGAGCTTGTCATCTTTGAGGGTCTTTGTTGTTGGTAGCTTTCATTGTGAACAAAACTTAAAGAGAAAGATGTTGAATCTATCATTTTTTATTGCTGCAAGATGAGTTTCACACCACTACCACGACGTGTGTTTGCTGGTGAGAACTACCACATTTGGGTAGTGAAGATTGAAACTTACCTGCAAGCACATGACCTACGGAATATGGTCGAGAATGACACTGAACCAGCTCCATTGAGGGCCAATCCCACCATTGCACAAATTCGATAGCACAGTGAAGAGTGTGCCAAGAAGCACAAAGCAATGCCATGCTTGCAAAATGGTGTCCTGATGTGATTTTCACTTGGATAATGGCTTGTGACACACCAAAGCCAGCATGGAAGAAGTTGAAAGAATAGTTTATGGGGTCATACAAGACAAGGAAGCAAAGAATCGATCAACCTCGTAAGGATTTTTTAGAACTTAAAGATGATAGAGCCTCGAGACCATCAAGGAGTACTGATAGAATAATGGCCACAGCTAACAACATTCTCTGGCTCTGGGGTGATGATTTTAGTGAGAGCAGAGTTGTTGAAAAGGTCATCACAACTCTCCCTAAAAAATTTGAGTCAAAGATCTCCTCATTGGAGGACTCGAAGGACTTATCAACCATCTCATTGTCCGAGTTGGTAAACTCTCTATATGCACTCGAGCATAGAAGGGCCAACAGACCGAGAAGCATCCGTAAGGAGCTTTCAAGAAAAGGCCAAAGAATGTTCGAGTTCAAGCTACAAAGGGAAGAAACTGGTTAGTAGACAAAGCTGGTCGGACTCATCATATGGCATCTCGATAAAGGTCTAAGAATCTTGATAGAAGATTCTCTTCCAAAGTCGATTGGAAATGGAAACCTCATTAAGGCTAGAGGAAGAGGAAATGTAGCGATCGGCACACACCTGTGTAACAAAGTAATCTTAGATGTTCTTTTTGTTCGACATAGACCAAAACTTGCTTAGTGTTGGCTAGCTAATTGAGAAGAGTTGTTTACTTGTTTTTAAGAATAACTCATGTGTTATTGAGGATTCATTTGGTCAAGAATTTGTTACAGTGGCTATGACTGATAGGTGTTTTATGCTCTATGCAAATCAGGTAGAAAGGAAGCCTACACTAGTCTTGTTGATAAAGCTAGTTTATGGCATAAAAGATTAGGCCATGTCAACTACAGATCGCTTGATTTACTGCACAAATTAAACTTGGTTGAAGACATGTCCAAAGTTGAAGTCAATGACAATGTTTATGAGATTTGTCAAATTAAACTAGTTACTTTTAAATATATTTAGGTACAAATAATTATATTATTGAACTCACAACCAAAGTGTCATTATAAAAAAAAATTTCCGCTCCACAAATTTTCCCTACAAGACTTGTCTCCAAACATAGATCATGAAAACTAATGGACATTAGAAATATAAATAATATAGAATTCTATTTTTGAAGTACACTAAAATCCTAAAATACATTAAACTTGTTATTTAATATATATCTACTTTATAAAATAAAAAAATTATAACATCACTAATATTATCTAATTTAATATTTTAAAAAATATAATGGTATAAAATTTCTAACCATGAAGATTTTTCTCTGCAAGACTTGCCTATGGGTGTTGGATATGAAGACTAACTACCATTAAATATATAAATGATATAAAATTTTATTCTTAATAAATATTAGAGTTATAAAATATATTAATTTTTTTATTTTAATAAAGTATCTATTTTATAATAAAAATAATTATAATATTAAAAATTAAGTAATAAAAAATATTATATTGTTGAGCACACGGCCAAGAATTTCATTATCCAAAAACAATTCCACAAACTCCATAGATTTTCTCCCCATGAAGACTTGTCTATCGACGTCGACCATGAAGACTTGGTAAAGTCTTATAAAACAAACCTATGAAATAATTGTTCATAGAAAGTTGGAATTAAGATTACAATTGGTAAAATAAAAAAAAAAAATTCTAGCGTACAATTTTCATATAAACTATTATATATAAACTAAATTAAATTAAATAATTTATATTTAAAATATTAGATACAAATAATCAATAAATAAGATTATGAAAACCAGAAATAGAATAAAAAAATCGAGTGTACTAGATGTTGAGGCTTGTTTTACACCGTTTACTCAAGACAGATTCTGTCCTTCGTATGGTACTTGGAGAAATGTTGGTCGACTATCTCCCAGGATACAACAACAAGATGATCGAAGTAATAGCACCTCTGCTTTGATCAACGAACAAACCTTACCTTCTTCTATCACTAAAACGTTGGAAAATATGGAGAGGAAAAAGAGAAGAATTTTCTAGAGCAAAATAAATTCGTTATGACTGTGTCTCCTAAAAAATTTTGTAGAATTCTTTAACCTTTTATAGGCATTCAATACGTGGAATTTTAGAAATTTTCATGAATAAATATTCAAAATCTGCATTAAATCAAGATATATGTCCTTTTAAAAAGGATTTTGCATATTTGCTGAGAAAGATAAATGTCGTATTGGGCTAAAATATCATTTGTAGACTCGCCTTGGGCAGGACAAGTCCGGGCATTTCGTATTGTCCATATTATATGTGTGCACCCTAACCCCAATGGAATTGGATTTACACCAACTCTTGCACACAAGGCAAGATTTCACACTTAGTCATTTAATACTCTTTCAAATGGGTTCTCATATATATATATACATATCTCACACCTAGTATTTAACCAATGTGGGATCTAAGTTTTTTCCCTCCACAAATATTCACAAATAGCTTACTTTGAGTATTAGTTTCTCATTCATCACTCAACCATTTTGAGCATAAGATATACCGTTGTAAAAGTCTCATGGAGCAGAATATAAAACCATAATTTTATGATTTAATTCTTCACATTTACCAATCGAGAATATGCCTTAAAGTTTCCAAAAATTATAATTTTTCCAACAGATGAGTCATTTGCATAATTCTCATTGTTTCCATTTATTTCACTTCCCTGCAACTTCAATACAAGCTCAAGTCCATACATCACTTCACTCATTGCCAGGCTTTTCATCCCTTCAGAAGCCAAACAACTTATATCCAGTTCACCAAATTTTAGCAAACTTGCAAGCTTGATCTTAACATGTAGATGAGTATCCATTACCTGATCAAGAGTTCCATTGTTGCAAAGAATGTTGTGCCACTCTCCTAAACTTATTTGTATATGATTCTCGACAGTTCGATCTATCGATGCTCTTGCACATAGTACTTCACACAACACCACACTGAAAGAATAGACATCGAATTTTTCAGTTATTTTCTAAGGGCGGTAATATTCAGGATCCAAGAACCCTATGTTTCCCTTGACGGCGAAGCTAATATGAGTGTGTGGTAAGTAATTCATTTTAGACAATCCAAAATCAGATACTTTGGCTATCCGTTTAGCATTTAGCAAAATATTTGTGGTATTCACATCTCGATGAATGATGGTGTGATTAAGAGCCCTGCGGAGATAATGCAGCCCTTGTGCAGCACCAATACACATCTTAAGCCTTTGCCCCCATTGTAAAGGGAGGTTTCTAGTGTTGAATGTAATGCCCTAAAATTTTAATTTTTGATATCGTGTATGTGTGACATACAAGTGTGTATCTGCTTCAATGGTTAAGTGTTCTGGGCGTGTGTGTGAGGTCCCAAGTTCAATACTTACTTGGGAAAATTTTGGCACTTTTATAAATAAAACCTTAAAGTTTAATTGTTGGTAAGTTTATATCAGAATGAGCCTGCTGGTTTGGTGGTTAAGTGGAGTGTTGGAGTGTTGGAGGTTCTGTGTTCAATTCTCTTTGATGGCGTGGAGACAGTATTTTTGCTCCAATTTTGGCTAAGAGTTGTGTTGGGGAAAAATTTTGAGTAGTTGTGTTTTAGTGGGTTCATAGGGAGTGATTTTAGGAGATAATTGGGGAGAGGTTATCAGAAAATAATCTAATTATCTTTTTGTCGCAAAAAAAAATAGAGTTCTGATTTTCTCTCCAATTCCCCAAACTTTTTCTGACGTTTTCTTCTTCTTCTTCTTCTTCTTCTTTTCTCTCCTCTGACGATTATTTCCCCTAGTTGCTTCTGAAGTTTCAATTATATTTTCCCCTTCCGTTTCTTTCTTCTTTTTCCAATTGATTTGGTTGTTCATCGTTGGTTGTGTGTGTTCAGTAAGTAATGGTTTTGTCTATTGTTAATCGTTCTTGGTTCATCTCTAAAAGGGGAATTCCTTTTTGGTGTTTAGGAGTTAATTAAGGGGCTGGTGTTTTTGAATCGACACTGTGATTGTGCGAAGTCGTGGTTACTCAAGGGAGGTAAGGGTTTTGTAAGGTTTTTAGTCGAGTTCCTTCCAAAATTGGTTGATTAAAAATGAATTTAGTGATTAATCTGGATATATGTTGGTCGATTTTTAGGTTATGGAGGCTTAAGAGTGCTTACGCATCAGAAACGATACCAGGTGTGTACCTGAAACGCGAAAAATGTGATTCGGTGAAAAGCCGAAATTGATTGCTGTCGAGAAATAAGAAAAAACTTTTAGAGAATGGAAATAAGGGTGTTATAAACTTGGAAATTAACATTTTGCGCTAAAATAGTTTTGGACAGCAGCAATAGTCTAACTTTGAAAAATCAACAAATGAGACAAGGCGTTAGTCGCTAATGATTTGTTCTTGTTGTTTTGTGGCTCTATGGGGCTGAATTTTCCATTGCCATCTCCAACCTAAGAATGGCCATCGGGTGACAAAGCATTGGTGGAAGGAGAACTGCAGTCAATTGTGATGTTTTCTATGGGCTAGTAAGGGGTAACATTGAAATCTGCTGTAACAAGAACCACAATGTATTGACTGAAGAAGAAGAAGAAGAAGAAGAAGAAGAAGAAGAAGAAGAAGAAGAAGAAGAAGAAGAAGAAGAGACAGAGGAACAAGTTTTGAAGGGAAAAAGTTGGTGTTTTGGTTGGAATCTCCATTGTGAGGGAAAAAATAGTAAGGCAAAGAGAGAAGATGCATATGGAGAAAGGGATAAGAGATGAAGAAAGGTAGGAAATGAAGAGTGAAGTAGAGATAGGGTGCAAAAAAGAGTCAGTTACTGTAGATTTGAATTTTCAAATTCCATTTTTCGTAATTTGATTAGTGAAGTTAGTAGAGTTTAATATTTGTTTCTTATGTGTATTCCATAGAATGTCACTAAAAACCATTTGTTATTATCAGCACTTTCCTCTACTGCATATGGTCCATGGAGGACTTAGGCAAACAAGAATTAACTTTTTGGCAGCACCTTTTTGGTGCTATTTTTCAGCTTTCCAAATAATAAGATGCGGGAGATTTTTTTTCTGTAGCATTAAATTTATATTTGTTTTTGTTTTGGAAAAAAGTGGAAAAGATGAGAGGAAAAAACAGAAGTGGGATTGTGGGTGATTTACCAAGCCTATTGATAAACCGTAAAAGTAACATATTTTAAGCCCACATTTAGCATGCTTTTGGATGATTTAAGCCCTGAATTATGTAATTTGGTGCTCTTAATCCTTTGTTTTCATGTTTTATACTCAGGAGAGAACCCAATGATGAAAAGAACGAAAAACGGGCCCAAAACAGAGTAAATGGGCCATATCACAAAATCCACACGGCCTAGGCCCAGAACCACACGGCCGTGCCCCGTTCAACAGGTTCAAACACGGCCTGGCCATGATTCACACGGGAATGTGCCATGGGCGTGTCCCTATCACAGGAAAGAAGAGCTTCACTCGGATTTGGATACTTAGGAGCAAAGAAACATATTTAAAAGTCTATATAAACACCCAAAATATGACCAGAAAAGGGGGAACCCAGAACTTTAGTCAGGGGGCGTCCGACTAGGCCAGAGAAGGCAGATTTGTGGGGATTTACTCGAAGATAGCCAGTTGATTCATCTCAAGAAGCTGGAATTATACTCAAGACGGAGGATCTCTCCTTCAATTCCTTCAGGGGGTTTTAGGGATTTCTTATGTTTTGTTTTATCTTTTCTTTTGAGATGTTTTCTTTTATTATTATGAACTAAGCCCTCAGATACCTGAGGGGGATGAAACCTAAGATGAATCTTGTTATCGTTTGCTGAACTATATGATAAATATTTGACTTGTTCTTAATTAAGTGTTCTTAATTCTTGTGTTGATATTTTCGGGATATTGATTCAAGTGTGATGTTCTTAGGTGGAGGAGCAAAAGTCCCTGCCTAAGAGTAGATCTAGCATAATTAAGCGGAGTTGATCACGTGCCTAGAGATAGGGTGACGAGATTTTACCGGATTAGGGTGAAACCTAATATGGGTGTCCATAGATCGAGTTAATGCGATTCTATGGGTTTTAATTAGAAAGAGATTTCAATTAATCAACCTAGGGTTAGACGTTAGTCGCCTTGAGAGAGGGATTAATATAACTTACGGAATCTTACGGATCAAGTCAAATGAATAAATCGTCTAGTTCAGAGTTAGATAACAAGTGAAGTCTAAGTGGATTCTTCCTTGGGTGTCGTCTAAATTAATTGGTTTTTCCTCAAGTTATTTTCCCAATTTCATTCTTCTTTGTCTTAGAGTCGTTAGTTTAATTGTTAGTTAATTTTAGATTAAATAAAAGTCACTTTAATTCTTAGGCTAAATAATATAAAGAGAGTTAGTATTAGTACTTTTGGTTCCTTTGGGATCGACATTCCAGTCTTGCCTTAACTATACTATTGTTCGATAGGTGCGCTTGCCTCAAATCGTTGTCATAGTTAGTTTCCAGGTTTGATCATTCTTTTTATAAATTTTAAGACTTTGACATCTCGAAAACAATGATCAAGTTTTCAGCGCTGTTACCGGGGAGCTAAAATATTAACAAAGCTTAATTTTTATTACTTTAGCCATTTTTATTTTTTTAAACTTTGCTAAATTTTCTTTCTTTTGTTCCTTTCAGGTACCTCTAGTTTATGACTAGAAGGAACCCGACAGGACCCTTACTTTACGATAGTGATATTAAAGGAACCATTCATAGAATTCACAGAGAAATAAGGCGAAGCTTAAACTACATAGACAAAGAGCAAGAAGCCGAAATAAATACCACAGAAAAGATGGCTGAAAATAATCCGCCACCTCCAGAGATGGTCGAACATTATGCTCCACGTACTATGTATGATTATGCTAAACCTAGTTTAACAGGAACTGAGTCTAGTATTGTTAGGCCTACTATTGCTGCAAATAATTTTGAACTGAAACCTAACATTATACAGATGATACAACAGTTTGTTTAGTTTGATGGTTTGCAGGATGAGGATCCTAACACACACTTAGCGAATTTTCTAGAATTCTGTGATACCTTTAAGATAAATGGCTTTTCTGATGATGCCATCCGTCTTTGGTTATTTCCCTTTTCTTTGAGGAATAAAGCCAAACAGTGGTTGCATTCTCTTCCACGAGGGTCAATCACTACATGGGATCAAATGACCGAGAAATTTTTATTAAAATATTTTCCACTGGCTAAAACGGCCAAATTGAGGAATTATATCTCTACTTTTGTGTAGATGCATTCAGAGACACTTTACGATGCATGGGAGAGATACAAAGATTTGTTAAGGAGGTGCCCACACCACGGATTACCTTTTGGCTAAAGGTCCAAACTTTTTACAACAGTGTGAACACCTCAACAAGGCAACTAATCGATTCAGCTACCGGCGGAACCCTGAATAACAGAACTCCTAAAGCAGCCTATGAGTTTATAGAAGAGATGTCACTGAATAACTATCAGTGGCAAGTTACAAGGACAAGGCCAGCTAAAGCAGCTGAAGTTTTCAACATCGATGCAGTAACCGCGCTATCAAATCAGGTAGAATTGATACATAAAAAATTTGATATCCTATATGGTTCTTTGCAGGCACATCCAGTTATGCAATGCGACCCAAGTGAAGGAGCGGTGAATCCTGAGTACCCACCCTACGGACAGGGCATGGAGAGCGAACAAATGAACTATATGGGTAATAATTTTAGATCTAACAATAACTCTTATAGTAATACTTATAATCCAGGTTGGAAGAACCACCCCAATTTCTCATGGGGCAGTCAAAGAAATCAAAGGCAACAACCATCCAAAACTTCCAACAACAGCCCTACCCACAGGAAAAGAAGCCGAACCTTGAAGAGATGCTGACAAACTTCATAGCAGCCTTAGAAATACGATCTCAAAATACAGAAACATGTTTCCAAAAGATAAAAACAAAACTTGAGGCATTGACAAAAGAGTTCAAGGAATTCGGGCAATTTGCAAAGCAAATGTCTGAGAGACCACAGGGAAGACTACCGAGCAACACCGAGACTAACCCATGGGAGCAAATTCAAGCCATAACAGCTCAAGATAGTGAAGGGTTAGACGCTCCTAATTCTAAACAAAAGAAGGTGGTAGAAGAAGATACGGTTGAGATCAATAACAAGCCGAAACCGGTAATCAAAGAGTACAAACCTCGCATACCATATCCCAAAGCAATAACTAAAGATGACACAGAGGAATAGTTCGGTAAGTTTCTTAAACTTTTAAAGAAATTACATATTAACTTACCATTTCTTGAAGCTCTTTCACAGATGCCAGATTCCAGGAAATTCTTAAAGAAACTATTGAAAAATAAGCGGAAGATAGACAAGGAATCGCATGTGGAACTGAACGCAGTGTGCTCAATAATGTTGCGAAATAAAATACCACCGAAATTAAAAGATCCAGGGAGTTTTACAATTCTGTGCGTAATTGGTAGTTTATCTATTGATAATGCATTAGCTGATTTAGGGGCAAGCATAAATGTCATGCCTTACAAATTGTTTAAACAACTAGGTCTAGGGAAACCCAAACAAACTAGGATGAGCATTTAATTAGCTGATAAAACTATTAGAATTCCTACGGGTATAATTGAAGATGTACTTATGAAAATTGATAAATTCGTATTCCCAGTAGACTTTGTCATTTTAGACATGGATGGGGACAACACGATCACCCTAATCTTAGGAAGACCATTTTTAGCAACTGCCAAGACTAAAATTGATGTCGACACAGGTGAACTCATACTCTGTGTAGGTGAGGAAATAGTCACTCTTCAAGCCCTCGACTTAGCTAGAACATCAAGTAATCAAGGTGAGAAAGTAAATTCTGTTGATAACCATTCGGTTAGCCCTTCTTTTCAGGAAGCACCACAAAAGAACACAACTAAGTCTGATTTTAGACCCTGTGCCAACAAAGAAATACTCATGAGGAACAAGGGATTCAGATCGATGAATTAGAAGAGGGGAAGAAGCATCTTAAAGAAGAACTAGGGATACCCGAAGCAAAACCAAGGCCACCCTATGAGACAAACAAATTCAAAATTGGAGATCAGGTATTACTAGATAAAGCAAACCCATGAGTGTCCCCTCTTGATCCTAACACCATCAAGGAAATACCTTTCAAGGTAATAGATGTTTTTTCATATGGAACAGTCGAGGTAAGTAACCCTATGTTTGGCACTTTGAAAATAAACGCTACTCATCTTAAACTCTATCATGATAATGGAACTGCCAGTACGAGGAAGGACTTTCAACTCCTCAAACCACCATGAATATACAAAGGAGAGGAGAGTCTAGCTTAAGATTATAAACGAGCGCTTCTCGGGAGGCAACCCGAGTTCTAACCCCATTAACTTCTGTATTTTTCGTCTTATTTATTTTATTTTATTCTTTTTTTATAACACCTAACTATAAACTAACCAAAAGTACATAATTTTAAGCCACACGGCCTTGGCCGTGGCCGTGTGGGTACACCAAATCTCCGTACTGACATGGCAAGAATGGTACAAGTCAGAACAAATAAAATCTTCCAGTCAAGAACCCCAACCACCACAACACGGGCACCGACAAAACCCCATGGCCGTGTGATGTGTCCGTGGTCGACACTGTTAGATTATACACGGGCGTGGCGACCTGAGCATGGGCGTAGGAGAAACGAACGAAGCCCACCACGGCCATGCGATACGGTCGTCTGACATGCCACACCCACGATACACAGGCGTGTAAATGTACCTGACTTGAAAATTCTATTTAAACCACCCACCCCTCCCTCTTCACCCATTCAGCCCATTTAGTTTTCCTTTTCTTTCTCAACCCTCTCCATACTTTTCCTCTCTAATATTTCACTAACTATCGAGCCACACCATAACTATATCGAAGAAGTGGAAGGATCCAAGCACAGCATCCCTGTGGGAAACCTATCTACATAAGTTCATGGCGGCCGCTTCATCCTCTCGACAAGCCAAGGGTCTTTGAGACCATTTAATTCATAATTTTATTTTCTCGTTTTCTTTATTTTCCTTCTTTTTGACTATTTTATGCTTATATTAGTTTATTTTATTTTAGTTTCTTAGTGTCTGGTTCTAAAGGCTGCTAGGGAATCACACCGGAACCATGGCCACCAACTCATTACAGCCTTAGAAGTCACACCCACCTCGTGAACCATCCAACAATAAAGACTCTTTGGTCCATTCACTTTCATTTTAATTTTATTTACATTTCTATTTTCTTTTTCTTTATCTTCCTTATCTTTAATTATATATTTATTTTGTTTTAAATGTGTCTTAATATTTCCTGGCTAATTCTCTACGAGCTTCCCAATTTCTTCATCTAGCGTAGAGCTCGGTAGCAGCTACCACACCTTGAGACTCCCAACTCAAGGAAACCATCCAAATTCAGGAAGTTTCACTTCTTCCTCTCTCTTAAATTTCATATACATCTTTGTACATTGAGGGCAATGTACATCTTAAGTGTGGGGGGTGAATATTTATTTCAAGAAAGTGCCTAACTTTCTTCATTATTCTCAAATCCCTGAATTATGCCTTGTTCTGAAGTAAGTGTCTCATATTATGATTAGAATGAAATTTCCCTGATTTATATTTTTATTGATATGTTTTGGATTAAGTCATTGATAATTGTGCATTGATGATTAAATTTGAAGGATACTCGAGAATCAAGCATGATAAGTCTATTTTTCAATTAATTAAAAATTTTTCTAGGTTGTTTACCTGAATTTGAATATTACTTTACAGTTTGAAATTTAGAAGGTTGACATTAAAAACCCATAATTTTTTGTGAGATTTTGAGATGTATAAAGCATATATTCTTTTTCGTGCTCATTTTTTGATTATGAGTGTGTCAACATTGATTTGTTATTCTAGAACTTGCATCAATTATACATGTCGAGACCACACCTTTGATTTGATATACAGAGATGATAAAGGCACCTAGGTTTTAACCCACTCACTCCACTAAAAACCTACCTTCATAATTAACCCCTAGTGAACCCTTTTGATCCTAACAACCCTTTTTTATTGATTCACCAGCTAATATTAACCCAAAACCCTTTGTATTTGTTATCACCCTTCATTGACTCCCTTTTTGTCGAGATTTGATTTTGATCAGTTGCCTAACTATGTTCTATATTTCAGTTGTAAAAGTTCTTTCCTAGTATTACTTGATTTGTTTTTTTTTTTAAAAAAAAAGAAGAAGAAGAAGAAGAAATTTCGAAGTATATTCATTATTAGTTTTATGAGCTTATACATGTAAATTCCAAATCTTGAAAAAAAAGCTTGTTTTATTAGTTTCTAGTTAATATAATTATTCATTATCAGTTCATTGTTTCTAGTTAGGTAATTTGTCAAGTCAATTCGATTCTAACCCTCTAATTCAGCCATTATCCACACCTTTAACATAAGCCTCGTTACAAACCTATTAAAGACCTTTTGATTTGTGTATCATCTCATATTATAGTGGTGGAGATTTGATTTTCATGCAAGCCTATGGGATTAACTCTTCATGTTTGACTTTTGAGTGCTTAATTCTGAACCTTAAACACTTCGAGTGATTTGAGTGAATCTTTAGTGAGGATGTCAACCCTTGACGGTTTTGAATCAAAGGTGATTATTTAAGTAAGGGGAAATGCCTATGTTTTCGTGCTACAAATGTATGACTTTGATTGTTTGAGTCTTTGTAACTCTTTGAATTAAAATGATCCATGTATAAATTATCTTTGAATTATGATGAGACATTATTGATAAATATTATGAATCAAGGAAGTTCGTTTTAATAGTAAGTCGAGAATTTTGCTTGAGGACAAGCAAAAGCTTAAGTGTGGGGGTATTTGATAAACCGTAAAAGTAACATATTTTAGGCCAACATTTAGCATGCTTTTGGATGATTTAAGCCCTGAATTGTGTAATTTGGTGCTCTTAATCCTTTGTTTTCATGTTTTATACTCAGGAGAGCACACAATGACAAAAAGAAAGGAAAATGGGCCCAAAATGGAGTAAATGGGCCATATCACGAAATCCACACGGCCTAGGCCCAAGACCACACGGTCGTGCCCCATTCAGCAGGTTCGAACACAACCTAGCCATGATTCACACGGGCGTGTGCCATGGGCGTGTCCTTGTCATAGGAAAGAAGAGTTTCACTCGGATTTGGATACTTAGGGGCAAAGAAACATATTGAAAAGCCTATATAAACACCCTAAGTATGACCAGAAAAGGGGGAACCCAAGACTTGATTAGTGAAGAGTGAAGTAGAGATAGGGTGCAGAAAAGAGTCAGTTACAGTAGATTTGAATTTTCAAATTCCCATTTTCGTAATTTGATTAGTGAAGTTAGTAGAGTTTAATATTTGTTTCTTATGTGTATTCCATAGAATGTCACTAAAAACCATTTGTTATTATCAGCACTTTCCTCTACTGCATATGGTCCATGGAGGACTTAGGCAAACAAGAATTAACTTTTTGGCAGCACCTTTTTGGTGCTATTTTTCAGCTTTCCAAATAATAAGATGCGGGAGATTTTTTTCTGTAGCATTAAATTTATATTTGTTTTTGTTTTTGAAAAAAGTGGAAAAGATGAGAGGAAAAAACAGAAGTGGGATTGTGGGTGATTTACCAGGCCTATTGATAAACCGTAAAAGTAACATATTTTAAGCCCACATTTAGCATGCTTTTGGATGATTTAAGCCCTGAATTGTGTAATTTGGTGCTCTTAATCCTTTGTTTTCATGTTTTATACTCAGGAGAGAACCCAATGACGAAAACAACGGAAAACGGGCCCAAAACGGAGTAAATAGGCCATATCACGAAATCCACACGGCCTAGGCCCAGAACCACACGGCCGTGCCCCGTTCAACAGGTTCGAACACGGCCTGGCCACGATTTATACGGGCATGTGCCATGGGCGTGTCCCTATCGTAGGAAAGAAGAGCTTCACTCGGATTTTGATACTTAGGAGCAAAGAAACATATTCAAAAGTCTATATAAACACCCTAAGTATGACCAGAAAAGGGGGAACCCAGAACTTTAGTCAGGGGGCGTCCGACTAGGCTAGAGAAGGCAGATTTGTGGGGATTTACTCGAAGATAGCCAGTTGATTCATCTCAAGAAGCTGGAATTATACTCAAGACGGAGGATCTCTCCTTCAATTCCTTCAGGGGGTTTTAGGTATTTCTTATGTTTTGTTTTATCTTTTCTTTTGAGATGTTTTCTTTTATTATTATGAACTAAACCCTGAGATACCTGAGGGGGATGAAACCTAAGATGAATCTTGTTATCATTTGCTGAACTATATGATAAATATTTGACTTGTTCTTAATTATGTGTTCTCAATTCTTGTGTTGATATTTTCGGGATATTGATTCAAGTGTGATGTGCTTAAGTAGAGGAGCAAAAGTCCCTGCCTAAGAGTAGATCTAGCATAATTAAGCAAAGTTGATCGTGCGCCTATAGATAGGGTGACGAGATTTTGCCGGATTAGGGTGAAACCTAATATGGGAGTCCATAGATCGAGTTAATGCGATTCTAGGGGTTTTAATTAGAAAGAGATTTCAATTAATCAACCTAGGGTTAGACGTTAGTCGCCTCGAGAGAGGGATTAATATAACTTACGGAATCTTACAGATCAAGTCAAATGAATAAATCGTCTGGTTCAGAGTTAGATAACAAGTGAAGTCTAGGTGGATTCTTCCTTGGGTGTCATCTAAATCAATTTGTTTTTCCTCAAGTTATTTTCCAAATTTCATTCTTCTTTGTCTTAGAGTCGTTAGTTTAATTGTTAGTTAATTTTAGATTAAATAAAAGTCACTTTAATTCTTAGGCTAAAGAATAGAAAGAGAATTAGTATTAGTACTTTTGGTTCCTTTGGGTTCGACATTCCGGTCTTGCCTTAACTATACTATTGTTCGATAGGTGCCCTTGCCTCAAATCATTGTCATAGTTAGTTTCCAGGTTTGATCATTCTTTTTATAAATTTTAAGACTTTGACATCGCGAAAACAACGATCACCTTTTTAAAAAAAATTACAGAAATGGGTCAATTTTGTTAAAATTTACGAAAATAGGCCAATTATACAAAAACGCGCTTAGTGGGTGCCGTTTTCAGGGAAAAATCAAAAAACGAGCGTTTAGCGCAGCCCTTTTTCTCCTGAATAGTAAAACGCGTCCAGGTCAGTGAGTTAAAGAAAAATGCATCCAGGTTAGTGTGTTTTCCCCGTGTTTTCTTAGAGTTTTAATTGTTTAATTAGGGTTTATGGTTTATTAAATTAACATTTGTGTTTTATTTAATTTTAAGTGTTTATTAATTAGTGTTTTAGGGTTTTAGAAAAAATTAATAATTATTAGGGTATAGAGTTTTATTATTAGGGCTTGTGTTTAGGGTTTTATTGTTAGAGTTTTTAGTGTTCATAAATTAGGATTTAGGGTTTAAAGGTTCTAAAAAAATAAATTTGACTAGATGGGTTCTGAAAAAATATCTCGAGATTCTCGTGATATCTGAAACATTTCTAATAAAAGCCCCGAATAATGGAGGTTGAGGTTTGTAGAGAAAAAATGCTCCAAACAAGATGCACTGTCAGCAAAAGTATTGAAAACGCTTCCAGTCGGATGCCCTTTTTAGTACTACTATTGATAATGCGTCAGAACTTCAGCTATCTCTTGGGCTATAAATGACTCATATTTTAGCCTTTGGTGGCATAAGTTGGAGCAATAAAATTTGAAGAAGTTAGAAGAATAGAAGTTCGTAGGGAATGTATAAGTTGGAGCAAGGATACTATTTGTAAAAAAAAAGTAAGCATAAGCATTGATTTTTCATGTTAATATTTATTTGAAACATTATATTTTTTGCATAATGTTTTTGTTTCGAACTTCTCTCGATAGATAATTTGGTTAAAATGAGTGGACAAATTAGTGCTATTATTTATTATGACGATGAGGTTCGTGACACCGAGAACGGCATGGTTTTTTTTATTGGAGAACATAGCGCGACTAACTTTTAACTAGAACATAGAGTTTCCAGAACTTCAGAAAAGAATTAGGCAAAAAACAGTCAGATCTAAGGCAATGAGAGTATCATCTATTAAGTATAAATTTTGTGTTTTGGTCGATCCCATAAGATATGACATATTCGATATCAAAGGTGCTCGAGACTTGGAGGCGATAGTATAGACGCATATCGACAGTGGATCACCATTTCTTGAGTTTTATGTGGAATTTTCAAGGCTAGATGAAGGACTTGCGACTTCAACATTTCTTCCAGTTCAAGAGGCGAGAATGATTGAAAATGTCGATTGTGCAACCACTTTGTTAGAAATTTCTCATTATGATATCCCAGAATCATCAATGGGAAGACACTTATCTGTCTCGGCCTTAGATTCCAATCGTGGGAGGCAGAACACTGAACTATCTGGTTTTGGTGGTAGAACAGAATACGCGACCCCTGTGCGACACTCAGTTAGTGGATGGGACATAAACCTCGGTGGGTTCATGCTCAATGCTGGGAATACTTATTAAGGAATGGCATTAACTTTTAGTGGTTGTCAATTGACATGTGATTTTGGACATTCCGACAATGAAGCGATACAACATCATGAACAAGGTTAACTTCCACATGGTTAAATCCAAATCTAAGAAGTTCAAGGCCAAGTGTGCAATGCAAGACGGTAGATGCGCATAGAAAATCATGGCTTTTGTTAAGAAGAAGACCGGGTTATGGACGATTAAAAAGTTCACCAGCCCGCATATGTGTGTTGCCTCTGGTAAAGTATCACCGGGTTTTTAGGGTTTTAGGTACAATTCCACTTAATTTAACGTACTCGTGGGGTTGCAGGTGTTTCACGGGATCATCTGAAGTTGGATTTAGATATGATCGCGGGCATAATATACCAATGGTCAAAGTGGACCTGAGGACTGTTGTGTCTATTTTAATAACAAATATTCGTAGCCAATTCAACTACACACCTTCGTACTGCAAAGCGTGGATAGCAAAGCAAAAGGCCTTAGAAAATATGCACAATAGGTGGGACGCATCATACAACGAGGTATGGAAATGGTGTCAAGTGCTGGAGAGATACGTCTCAAATTGCGTAACAGATCTTGAAACGAAGCTCGTATACCATAACGATTGCTTGCTCAATGGATGCCGAGTGCTCTACCATCTATTTTGGACCTTCAAGCAATGCTCTTAAACATTCCAGTACTATAAGCCATTGTTATAAATAGACGATACCTTTATGTAAGGTAGATATACCCATCGGCTATTGTTGGCTGTGGCATAGGATGGTAATCAGAGGATCCTTCCAATTGCGTTTGCAATAACACCGGAGGAGACAACGAGCTATTGGGATTTCTTTCTGTCTAGGTTGAGGAGACATGTCTACCCCAAACTTGATATATGCGTAATCTCATATCGAGGAAATAGAATACTATCCAAAATTGAATGACATGGAAGCCTCTAGATTGCACACACCATTGGTACTGTCTAATGCACGTTCCGTCCAACTACTACTAGAAATATTCCTCTACTGCTGAGCAATCACAAATAACAAACATGGGTATGTAATCACTACCAATATGATTTGGTTTGTAATATTACATTTATTTTTTTTATCTTCTTTGGTATGTAAACATCACTATCAACTTCTATTAATAGGGTACGAGATCATAAAAGACCATTTTCATGAGATGTTGGAAATCATGAAGGACCGTTTTCATGAGATGTTGGAAATCTTATGATTAATTAACTCGGTAGGGGCACCGTACCTCTCTAATACACCCATCCATTAGTGGACACAATCCTACAACGGGGGTCTACAATATGGCCATATGACCTCAAACCTGGCATAATGGATCAATTTCATTTTAAAAGGAATGTGTCATTTGTCAGTAACCTCAATTGTCAAAGAGACATACTTTTGTTTGGAAAAACTATTCCCATAGCAAGCGGCGAGTTTGTAACGCCTCGAATTTGGGCCAAGAAGGAAATAGGTCTTGAGCGTGGGAACACATAGAAATTTATGTCTACAAGAAAATGACACAAATTGCTTGTTTGCTTTAGTGGCTAAGTGATTTAAGAAGAGTTGGGAGTATTGGAGAAGTTCTGAGTTCAAACCTGGGCTTTAGCAAAATTTTTTATTTTTGCTCTTAAGTGAACCTTGGCCTTAGCTTGAAGGCTTTATAAATATTTTTGGTGAAATAATGACACAAGGAGTCTGCTGGTAAAGGTGGAAAGTGGTGTGTGGAGTGTACTAGTGGTCTGAGGTTCGAATCCCTTAGAATGCAATGGAGTATTTATTTTATTTCCTTGCAGCATGAGAAGTTGAGTTAGACTAAAACTCTGCAATGTGAAGTTTGAATTGGTCTTGGAGTTGTTATGGAGGATATCAATAAGGGATAAGGGGAGATTTGTGGAGATTTTCAAGGAATTTGAAATGTGAGGAGAGTAGTGGCCGAATGGGACTTTAAGGCCTTAGGAAATTTGGCTAAGGGGTTTTCTCTCAGTTTTGGTCAATTTGTCATCGATTTCTAAAATTATGAAAGCTCTTTTCTTTCTCTGCTCTCTTGTGCCGAATTTGCAAGTGGCCATTTGTGCTTTTTGGGTATTCGATCCTACCATTCGGGTAAATTAAACTATTTTATTTTCAAGTCCATTCCTCTCCCCTCTTTTGCACAACATCTGCCGAAACCTCCTCTTCTTTTCTATTCTTTTCAAGTTCGGCCAACTGCCTGTTTCATCCCTTCTTACCTATTGATTTTTTTCGGCCAAACCTATTACCCTAGCCCTTGTGACTTTTTCTCCCTTTCGGCTTGTGAACGAAAGTTCTCCCCTCCCTTTTTGATTCGAATTCTTTTCTTCTCTAAGTGGTTCTTACCTGAGCCGAAACTCAACACTGTCCCCTCTTTGTTTCGGTTCCGCAAGTATTTCTGACAAGGCAGTAAGTGGTTGTATTCCCCTTTCCATTCAAATCTGGTTTTTTTAAACTTTTCTAAAAAGCCGAATGTTCATTTGTTTGAGAAGATGGTATTCATGGATTTAAGCCACATTTACAATCGATCCTATCTAACAAGATCTGTTTATAATTCAAATTCTCGATAAGGCGTGTAATCAATTTTGGGTTAGCGATCTTAGAGGATTAAGCCACCCTCATTCAGTTAAGGTAAGGTGGTGTTTTTTTTTAGGCTAAAGGTTAAGAAGTGATTAACTTGAATTGTCAGTTAATTAACTGAAGGTCTTGTTCAGTGTAGGTTCGGTACACGTAGAATTCTTCGCGCGTCTCGTTTACCAGGTGTGTACACACACCACTCCAACTATAGATCGGCAAATGCTGAAATGCCGAAAAGCCAAAAATACGACAACGGTTACCATACGAGAGAACGAATGCTCGTGTGGGAAAGTCAATACAATGACGAAGGCCACCATGAGCGGTCTCATGGTCTTGGGCCACTTTTAGGTCAAATGGGCCGAATGGGCCTAATAGGCTTGTGGGCCCTATATGGGTTGCATAATGGGCCTTAGGCCCATTTACACTGTTGATTGTTAAGGTAAGATGACTGAAATACCCCCATAGGGTAAAATGACCGAAATACCCCCATAAGGTAAATGACCGAAATACCCCTATAGGGTAAATGACTGTAATGCCCCTGTAGGGTAAAATGATCGTAATATCCCTATAGGGTAAAATATCCATTATGCCCCTGAAGGGTAAAATGTCTATTATGCCCCTGAATGGTAAAATGTCTAAAATACCCCTATATGATACATCACTAATCTTGTATGCCATTTGATGATATGTTTGCATTCATATGTGATATTTTGTTGCATGGGGGATGGAATCTTGTATTGGAGGAAGTGATTGATATGTGAGGGTCGCACGGGTCATGCGAGATGACTGTAGACCCACCGATGGCTTGAATTTGATTATGTGATTGGCAGCTCTACTGAAATATTGGTTAGTGCCGGAACCGATGCTATATAAGGAATGTAGGGATGGGTGGGTCGATTTAATCCCCACAGGAGTGTAGGGTTGGACAGGAGACGGAGTGCAGGGTTGGTTTTGGTATTTATGCATTGCATATACTGATTCTGATATTAAGATGGGCTTAGGCTCAGATATATGTGATATGTGTCTTGTGATATGGGCTCAGGCCCAACCGAGGCTGATGGGGGCTAAGGCCCAATTGCCACCGTTACTGTAATGGGCTTAGGCCCAGATAGATGTGATGTATGTTATTTGATTGTTGGGGTTGTAAGCACTGAGTTTTCGCAAACTCACCCCTCTTTTTAATTTTTCAGGTAATCCCTAGTGAGGCGGTTCGACATACTGGGGGACTCGGAGGTGGCCACACTACGAACAGTTGTATTCCCGTGTTTTTAATCTACTTTATTTTTAATTATGTTTTCTTTAATTTGGGTTTTGTTGTAATAAGGCCTTTCTCTGGTTTTGTTTTAAATTTTGGGATTTAATTGTATTGATTGCATAACTTCTAGTTTAGGTCACGGGTTTTAAAAAGAAACAACATTTTACAAACCAATCGCAAGTACACAAACCTTTTCAAAGAAAAAATTCCGCTGTATTTTGAAAGTTTAAGTAACAAGTTTAAAGATTCCTACATAAAGTTTTTAATCAAACCCTAATATACCAAAAGAATTTGATCATAACATTAAGTTATCATTGGCAAATTTTTTAAACTAACAACTCCTCAAATGACTTCAAGGTTTTCCGATTCACCCTTCAATGTGACGCCACCAGATTGGGCCATAACGTCTGGGCTGGGTTTGGGGTGTTACAGAGTTATACTAGGCAATTATAGGGAGGCCATGTATGGTGCCCGGCAGTACTGGAACAAATTAAAAATGGTAAGGTACCAACTGCATACACCCAATTTGTCACTCGTGCGACGACCTATGGTTTTGGGTAACAAAGTTCGACAGACTGGACCAAGGTATTATAAGAGGACTGTACCTGTACACCTAAGAAATAGGGCTTACGACTGTGGGAGATTTGACGCACTTTGTTTTCCATGCGCTCATGCAATTGCAGCTTGTATCAATCTCTGTTTGGATCCCATGAGCTTTGTCGGCGTAGTGTGCAAATTAGAAAACTTGTACAATGTGTGGAGACACATATTTCCACCAATCCCAGATGAACATAGGTGGCCTCTTGTATCACTTTTTCCATTTAAGTTGTCACCCGATAGAAGATTGCGTCGCAAACCAAAAGGTTGACCCACGTCGACTTAAATACACGAAAACCTGGATATTTAGAATAGGTCAAAACAACCGAGGTTATACGGGTGGTGTAGGAACTCGGGACATATAATGTCTTTATGTCCACATCAAAATGACTAAGCAAACTAGAAAACATATATCAATTCCATTATAATGTGTAAACGTGCGTTAAGTAACCAAGTCGTGATTTTTCCTGCTCATTCAATAACCAAGTCGTCTCACTTCAAAATTTTCAAATAGTTGAATTAGGTTCTCAATTGTTTTCAACAAAAAGCATGGCATATTTGTTGTCAAGTCAAATCTTATTGCTATGATATGTAGAAAGAATCAAAGTAAATTTTCATTTTGTTTAAAGATGAATGGTAAAAAGTCAGACTGTGTACAAAAAGATTCAAAATAACTTCCTTTTTCTTAAATGATATAAAATAAAATTAATCAATATATCTGCCGGTCAGGATCTATGCCACATAGGGATGGTTGATGGTTACACTCTAGATTCCTTCTTGGTTCAATTTTCAGGCGAGGTTGTGCTTTTGGTTGCTCCTCTTCTTCGCCTTTGGTCGATTGCGATCCTTGCATTCTCGGTTGCCATCGTGCATCCTCCAGTCTATAAATAGTTGGTTGGTAAGATAACCCACATTGATAGAATAAAGATGCCTGAGGTGTTTGCATCACAAATGGCTAAGTGTAACTATGAGTCCCATAAACTGATACGATAACAAGTGGACTCTCTATCATTGCCTCATGCATAGATGGCCTATACGTCATCGTAAGCGTCAACATCATCGGGAAATGAGATGGCCTCAGTGTGTAAAACATCGGGGATGGATAACCAACAATCGAACCTGACATAAGACTGTTGAGAAAACAAGTTTGGAAAACGCAGCAGAAAATAAATTTAGGGAAAAACCAAAGTTTTAAAATTTTTTTCCAAAACATCATCTTGGTTGTGATATCTAAAGTAATAAACACTTAATCAAAATTGTAGTCTTCTCCGCTATCCTCAAGCTTACATCTGCCGAGTATGGGCTTGCTTCGAATCAGAAAAAGTTTCACAAAAATTACCAAATGAGGTAAATTTTTAATTCCTCTAAACTTTTGGGTCAAGTTGTAAATCAGAAAAACATCTCTAGACATTTTTTGAAATAATTTATTCAGGGAATTTTCTCTCTACATTCTCTTAAATTCAAGTGTGTGTAAATAATGACCCAAGGCTCTCTTTATATAAGGAGAGTTTAGAGAGTTCAACTATGAGTTTAGAAGTTTAACTTGATTAAATTTAATCACTTTAATTTTAAATTTAATCTAATATTATATTAGATTAAATTTAATATTAAATTTTATTAAAATAATAAAATGTTTATCTACAAGATAAACATTAAATTAAATTTAATATTGTTAATCACTTTAATATTAAATTAATAAAATACTATTAAGATAAATATTAAATTTAATTTAATATTAAACTATTATTATTTTTGAAATAATTAACCCGAAAACAAATTTTCTAATAGAATTCCAGTAGGAATGTAACTCTTTCGCTGCTCAACCACCGATGACCAATCGCCACCGGCTACCTGGATGTCGCTGTTAAAGCCATCGACACTATCGTGTCCGGTGATGCAGCTGCAACACCCTGACGGCACCCTGAGTCAGTTCGATTCCTATCAATTCGGTCCGGGTCAATGACGACCCGGCCGATCCGGTCTAGCAACTAGTTGGACCTCGACCCCTTTTCACATATCAGGCCTGATTCGATCAATTTTTAAGTCTTTATTTCGGTTTTGGGCTTTCGGGCCCAAATTATGATTTCAGGTCCAACTTTCAAGTTTAATTACCTATTGGGCTAATTGTCTGACTTGAAAATTAACTTTCAAAAATATCATATTAATTTTAATTGATTTGATTAATTTAATTTTACTTGATCAAAATTAAATTTTCCAAAAATAAAGGAAATTCTTTAATCAAATTCTCTAGTTGAAAAATTCTTACGACCACTTAATTTAATTTTACATTGAATAAATCGACTCAATTAAATTATTTCCAAAGTCGTAGAATTTACTTCTGATTCAAATGCAGTTCGATCGAGCTTTTGTTGATCTAACGGATGGACCAATCGAGCATATATAATTAGGCTCAAGCTATTGCAATTATGTCCAGAAGCATCGTTCCGATAATTCGCAATTACTTAATTATGGAGTCAGTCCACAAAAAGTACCATGATTGAAAACTTCTTATTGTATACTCTTTACAAAAGCAATTCATCCAACTGTTTTGTCCAATGACCTGGTCATGTATGTGTTACCCTCATATGATATCCTTGATTCCTTTAAGTTAAATCCATTCACTCAATACAATCCTATTTTATCTCATTATCTCATTGTCACCATTGTGTCTTCTTAATGATTAATATGATCACTGTCAATAACTGACTGTGATAAATTGCCCGTACAAGAACAAGCAACCCGTGGTCACGTTTCATATTTATCAATCCACATAATGCCAATGAGAGGATATCATTAAGTCTTTAATTGAGCTATGAATTCCACTATTTCTAGTAAAGACATGCATACACAAGTCATTTACCTAACATACTGGCTGTGGGCTCGATCATCTTTAGAGCATAAGCCTTCATTTATATCAAAGCATATGAGTTGCATACGCATGGTCAGTGACTAACTCAGGATTTAGGTAAATCACACCATGAATGTCACAAGTGAATTAATTCACAAACAGATTTAGAATTAATTAATCTTGGGTCCAGTCCAATGTATCATTCTACCAATGAATACATCTATGGAGTCAACTACTCCGATAGCCAAGACTAGCCATCTCCCCAATTGGAATTGTAGATGACATAATAATCATTCTCATAATTTGAATCAAATGCTCACTTTAATTCTTTTACGGGATTACGGACTCACTTAGATTATCTATTGAATTCATTTTTCTTTCTCGTAATGTAAATGTTCTTTACAAAGCCACTTATCTTCGATTTGAACTTCATTTGCTTGTCACAATTTCATTTTGCATGCAAAATAAAAAAGACGGAAAATACAAAAGACATAATAGTGAAATGTGAAATTAACTTTATTCATTTATTCTTTCGCTATCTTAGGACAGTTATCTAAAGAAAGATAAAAAGCTGATGTAGTCGGCTGAACGCCTGGCTTTGCATAGGTTATTACAAAATGTCCCAGTACCTTATTGATGTAAGGTAATATCCCGAAATAGGGGTTGCGAGTTTGGTAAATAACTCGAGTGTTAGTGGGCCTCAAGAGTGGTTTGATGTGTTTTTGGAGTTCCTAAAACTCCCGGAATAAAATGGGACACTTTTGAAAATTTTGGAAATTTGAGGGTTAAAAGTGGAATTTGGCTGAGGAAGGCCTTAAGTAAAAATTTTGTAAGGTTTGGACATGAAAGTCCAAGTAGCAAAGTGGCTTCCGTGTGCCACTTAAGGGTCAGCGCCAAAATGAGTCAGGGGTTCGAGTGGCATGGGGCGCATAGCATTTTATTTTGCAAGTATGCGCTACATTAAGGAAGGCTTTAAAAGAAAATCGAGATGGTTCTTACCACAAAACAGCGCCTGGGCGAGATGGCAAGGACGCTAGCAACGAAAGGGGGACCTTTGTAAGGACTCGAGTTCGAGTCCTGAAGGCAACGATTGCATTTTGTTTTGTTCTTTTGCGACCAGAAAGGGACCCCTGCGAGTGATGGTTTAAAACAAATTCGCGATGCATTTATGTCATGAAATTCAAAGTGGCCGAGTGGCCAAGGACACTGCGTGAGAGCTAAGGCTCGGAGGACTCGCGTTCGAGTCCTGAGGATCGCTCATGGAGCGCTTTATTTTTATTTTAGCGCTAAGCAGTGGGGCGAGCTGATGAGTGCTTAAAAGAATTTCCGATGAAGTTATTGACATGAAAGTCGGGGGCCCGAATGGTCGAGGCGTTGAGAGTCCTCTCCGGTGTCTCGGGTTCGAGACACGGGGACAAATACGGAGGTTTTCTTTTGGCCTTTTTCAGCGTGAAAAAATAGCAATTGCATGGGCATTAAATGCATGCAAAGCAGCACGCATGCAAATTCTAAGAGTTGCTCCTCTCTACTATTATTTTTTTATCTTATTTGTTATAGGTGATCATTTTATATTATTAATAGTGTTGGGCATGCTATTAAACAAAGAATTTTCTTACTTCTTTGATAATGGGAATAAAGCATGCTTGGGGAGTTTTATTATTATTATTATTATTATTAGTATGGATTAAACAATAATACGAATTGATTTTGAAGCATTGCCGTTTGGGATGCATCGGCATTAGCCCTTTTGTTTATTAAAGATTAAGTATAGAGAATGGTGCAATAGGGGAAAGGTGATAGAATAAAGAAATAAACAATGTTGAACTTAACAAAAGGAGAGCATGCGGCATTGGAATTGAAAAGTATGGCCGGCCTTGGTCTTGTGATGCAAAAAGCATGGCCAAATTTCTTGATTTTGGTTTTCTTTGCAATTTTGTTTGGCCGAAAATGGTGAATCCTTTGGGGGGGACTTTCATTCGGTTGTGAGTGTAACCAAGGAGTGCCAAATTTCCTTATTTGTTTTCTTTCTCCCACATATTTCTTTTGCATGGCCGAAATAGAGACTTAGGGGAGATGAGCTTCGGTTTTGAGGGAGCTAGAGAACCTTTCTGCTAAGCAAATGTTGCTTGCATGGCTTCCTTACGTTGTTGTTGGCAGAATTATTTGGTCACTATTACCAAATCCTTCGACCTTTTTCCTTGGTCCTTTATATTTTTAACCTTAAATCTTTATTTATTTTCGTCGAGGCCGATTCTACAAGAGTAGGACCATAGAGTCTTTGCTTTTGATTGAAGGAAGGAGACTTTAGGGGAGCTCTCGGGTTTTGAAACACCAAGGTAAGCAAAAAGGTAAATTCGGCCAAAGGGCCACTTTATTTAGATTATTGTTTGAGCCATTTCTAACAAAGTTGTTAGTAGGGTTTCGTTAACACCAAACGCAAGTGATAGTTCAGATCTTTTACCAAAGGTGAGTGATTATAGACCTTCGGCCATAGACTAAATTTGGGCTTTGTGATAACTAAATATTGAGCTTGGCTTAAGGGATGGCCGAATATGTATAAAAGACCATAATGATGTGTTCTTTTTCTGTGAAGCTAGTATTGAGGAGCATCAAAGGAGTCTCTCGAAAGTGAAACTGCTCAAGAGACCTTGTCAAGCAAGGTAAATGGCAAGTATGACATGCGACCAAGGGCCTTTGTTTATAAATTTGTGTATTAGCCGACCCTAACCTTGCTTTAATAGGAATTTTGATAACTTCAGGAGCAAATCTACGAGAACAAGTGGTGTTTCGGGATCGTAATAAGCTAGGTAAATGACTTTTGGTATTCGGCCTAAGGCCATGTTTTTGGTACAAAGTATAACCGATTTCGGTTGTGTGTTCTAGGGGCTAAACAATAAAAGAAATAAAAGCTTTCGAGACTTTAGTTGATATTAGAATCGATAAATCAGAATCTCGCTATAGTTAGGTGCGTAGTTATCGCACTGTTCTTTTGCTTGATATATGTATTGTAAGTATTATTTTATGTAAATGTATGAGTTGTGCATGTTAGCCGAAATAAAGGCTAAAAGCATGGATACAAAGGTAAGTGATCGAATAATCAAGTTAATGGTTATGATATTAACTTTTCTGTGATTTGCGATAATAATTGATTATTGATGAATGTAAAATAAAGTGATGACATGTGATGTAAAATGGTTCCGAGTAATATGTGACCACGATATATAAAATATACATATTTGTTTCGTACAAATTGTTGCCATGGTACACATACGTACGCATGAGACTTGTGATGTGACTATCGGAGAAAAGGTGTACACTATGTGAGTGGTTTAATGCTAGCCTCGAGCTACATTCGTGCTTGATGATTAGTGAACTGATTTAAAGATATGTGAGATCCCTATGGGATCAGTGGCTTAGCCACGACCTTAAGAAATAATGTGCAAAAGAAGGATATGTGGATCACTTTGTGGATTGGACTTAAGTAATTGTATATTAAGTGATCATATTTATAATATTGTGTATTCATAATCGCATATTTATAATTATATGTTATATATATATGAATTGTGTGGGTATGGGCCAAGCCCATATGTGAGGACATGTGTATTAACTATGCACTGAGTCTTGGTGACTCACTCTATTTTATTAAACCTTTCAGGTGGCGCGTAAAGCTTGGACCGGGTCGGAGAGGATACAAAGGTGGCCATGCAAAAGTGGATTTTCATGTAAAGGAATCTCTTGGTTAATGAATAAAATATTTATATTTTTCGTATTTTGATTAAGTGTGTATTGTAATAAGGCCCACTAAAGTATTTCAGTTCATTTGTTAAGTATCGTTACTATTATGCCCTATTATGGAAAGATAGTTTAAAAGTCGATTACAAATGGTTTTATTTTCTCAAGTAAAGTTTAAATCTGATATTTTTATAATGAACTCCGATTTTACTTAGAATATTACAAGTCACGAAAATGTTTTATTAAAGGAACAAATTTTCAACGGTTTATCTCTTAAGTAAGAATGTTTTTCGAAAGTGTTCCGCAGTGGCATTCCAAATTCGGTTGAAGTAAATGGGCCGAATTTGGGGTGTTACATGTAACAAGCTTGATATAGTGTTATCGTTTTATTCTTTTGATATCTAAGGATTTGAATTCCAAGAATATAACTAGTTTCACCCAAGTCCTTCATGCTAAACTATTGAGCTAACAACAGTTTAACTAATGAAAATTCTTCTACATTGTTTCCTATAAGTAGAATATCATTGACATACAAAACGAAGAAGACCACCGTTTTTTCCTTTATACGCTAACAAACACAAGGTTTATCAATGTTTTGCTCAAATCCAAAAGTTATGATCATTTGATCAAATCTTTGCTTAAGTCCATAAATGGATCTTAGCAGTGTGCAAACTTTCTACTCCTTTCTTTTGACAACATAACCAGTGGGTTGAGCCATGTAAATGGCCTCATCAAGATAGTCACCTAAGAATGTTGTATTGACATCCACTTTCCAGATCTCGTAAACGAGAGCAGGAATAATAGATAAGAGTATGCAAATAGACTTGAGCATGGTTACTGGAGAAAAGGTCTCATCGTAATCGATACCTTCTTTCTGTATGTAACCTTTCCCTACAAGTCTAGCTTTGTGTGTTTCCACTTTCCCTTCCACATTTCTTTTCTTCTTGTAGATCCACTTACACCCTATGGGTTTAATCCCAATCGGTAAGTCTACAAGTTCTCACATCGTATTGGATTTCATAGAATCCATCTCGGTATCTAGGGCCTATTTCCATAGCTTCAAATCAACATCCTGCATAGCCTCCTCGTATGTGAGTGGATCATCATCTTCATGATTGGGTTCCTTATTATAAATTCTATCATCATAAATGAAGAAGTCTGGTTCTTAGAATCTCTTCCAATACGACAGATTCCCTTATGTTTTTGATCGTTTGTAGGTTTTTCTACAACTTTCTCGATAATTAAACTTGGTGATTGTTCTATCACTCCTGAAAGTTCCTCGAATACCATTTTACTTCAAAGCTTAAATTTATCGATGTAGCTTTCTTCAAGGAAAGTAGCATGAGTAGAAACTGATAGGATTGTCACCATTGTGTCTCCTTAATGATTAATATGATCATTGTCAAGAAATTACTGTGATAAATTGCTCATTCGAGAACAAGCAACCCGTGGCCATGCTCTATATTTATCAACTACATAATGCCTTTGAGAGGATATCATTAACTTTTTAATTGAGCTATGAATTCCATTGTTGCTAGTAAAGCCATTCCATACACAAGTCATGTACCTAACATACCAGCTACGGGCTCGATCATCTTTAGAGCGTCAGTGACTAACTCAGGATTTAGGTAAATCATACCATGAACGTCATAAGTGAATTAATTCACAAACGGATTCAGAATTAATTTATCTTAGGTCTAGTCCAATGTATCATTCTACCAATGAATACATCTATGTCTCTACTCATGGAGTCAACTACTTCGATAACCAAGACTAGTCATCTCCCCAATTGGAATTGCAGACGACATAATTATCCTTCTTAGTATTTGAATCAAATGCTCACTTTGATTCTTTTATAGGATTACAGACTCATTTAGATTATCTAATGAAGTAAGTTGTTTTTCTCGCAATGTAAACATTCTTTACAAAGCCACTTAGCGTTCTTTACAAAGCCACTTATCTTCAGTTTGAACTTTAGACAATCAATGAGCTAATATTTGCTTGTCTCAATTTCGCTATGCATGTAAAATATAAAAGACAGAAAATACAAAAGACATAATAGTGAAATGTGAAATTAACTTTATTTATTTATTCATCGTTCAAATAAATAGAAAATAATTACATGTTTACTACAATATGGGCACATTTCGAACAATGACTAGGATAAAAAAAATATGGTGTAACATATTGTGCTTGTGTGAAAAAATAAGGGTTAGGATGCACACTAGAATAAGACGGTACATACTAAATGAAGGGTGGTGTGAGCATCGATGTTGAGGCCGTCAGTGTCGGTTCTTACGTGGGCGCTGATGATGGGCCCACCTCGTTACCCCTTAGATTTAAAGGGCCCCATCGTGGCCTACTCATTTGGGGGTGTCAACTCTTTGTCTTTCTCGTACAAATATGATTTCTCATGGATGCTAAACCATGCCATGTACTTCGAATCGAATGCTAACTTTGGAATAATAATATGTTTGGGAGTAGGTAAAAAATCATACCAATTATTCCACATGTTGACATATTGTGAATGGAATACCAGCCAATTCTCATCCGATCACCGTAATTCGATACGGTGTAGATCATTAAGCTTTTGAGGTGCCACGGAAATCGACTGTCAAAATCTAAACTACTGTAACAGTCCATTGGTCTCGTGCATCTCGGCAGTAGAGTACACTACCAATGAGACCTTAATATGCCAGACGTTGGGATTTATAAAAAATTCCTTGAAGATTATTGCTTGAATTGTCAGATCCTCGTATGGTGTCCATTCAAACTATGTTAATGTGATAAAAACATTAGTTATATATATACTACTACATACAAAATCGACTACATTATTTGTATATAGTTCAAAATTAAATAAATACATACCTCCGCTTCCGATCGTTGGTATAATAGAAGCTGTATATCTTGAAGCTCAGTTGGTAATCCCACGTGACTCGACGCATGGTTCCACCTATTTAAATAACTTATTAGCATAATAATTTAAATTTAAATCAATTTAATATTGAGGATATCTACTGAATTTTACCTTGTTATGAGTGAGAATGTATACGAGTAGTTCACTCGAGGACGTAAAAATGGACATCGAAACTGAGCCCATGACTATAGTAGTAAAAGGCAACCACCAATATTGATTTTCATTGGTTGTGTCGCCTGACACATCTTTTGGTACAATGTCGCCAATACGGCGGACCCCCAACTGAGTTCACCCGCTCCTATAAAATCGACGAGTTTCAGCAGCCACCTTAGATGGACGAGATTTTGTAACTTATCCAGCATCAGGATACCCCAAATTATCTGAAGGATGTACGCCCAAGCGTATCATTCTCTTTGGACTTTAGTCGAATCCTCAACCATCTCCGTGAAATTTTTTCGTATCCAAGCCATTTCGATCCGACCTTTGTAAATTGTCTCCAGAACCGCACCCAAAAGAGATCTAAACATATGGCTCCCCATTCAGTAGACTAAACAGACCCAATGACTACTGACCCGTCCACAGGTTACCCCAACTGTAAATACATGTCCTCTAAAGTGATAGTACACACGTCGCATGTTAGATAAAATGTATGCGTCTTGGGTAGAGGTGTGCATGGGTCCGGCTGGACTGGGTTCGGGCCAGTTCAACTAAAAATTAAGCCTGTTTACTAGGCTCGGGCCCGACCCAGCCCGAAAAATGGGCCTAAAATTTTGTCCAAGCCCGACCTGGATAAAAATGCTAAAACCCGAGCCTGACCCGACCCGCTCATATTAATTTTTATATTATTTTTATATAATTTTAAAATATATATAATACATCAAAAATACTAAAAACATCAAAATAAATATTTCCCAACAAATTGAAAATAAATTTTAAAAAATATATATACTTAAATAACACTAAGATAAATGCAACCTAACAAGCAAATATCTTTAAAATAATAACAAAATTAACAAATGTCTTTAAAATAATAACAAAATTAACAATAAAATAAGCTTTATACAATATCCAAGCAATAACAACAAAATAGTAGTAACATGATAGTAAAATGGTAGCAAAATAAGGAGAAAACAACAAGAAAATAATATTAAAAAAATAGATTTTTTTGTCCTTTAGTGAATTTGGGTCGGGCCCGGGCAAAAATGCCTTACCCGAGGCCATGCCTGTTTTTTAAACGAGCCTTATTTTTTTGTCCAAGCCCATTTTTCGGGCCTATATTTTTGCCCAAACCCTCCTACATTTCGGGAGGGCCTTCGGCTCGGGTCGAGTGGCCCGACCCATGATGAGGTCTAGTCTTGGGTCTCCACCTCTCCACCAACACACTTATGAGTTTCAGGTCCAACTTACACCCCCAGCCTACAAGGGCCATGTGCCAAAAATCGGCTTTCTTCAAGTATGTTTCTATTAATGGTGATGGAGAACCGGGTATATTACGAATATGACATTGTAAAATTCGATCTTCCTCCTATTTACGTAAAATTTATAAAAAAATATAAAGTTAAAATATAACAATGAAATAAAAAATTAAACAATATTAAAATTTATTCTTACCATTTGCAATTGGTTGATAGAGATGTGCTTATTATCAAGACAGATTAGAGACTCGACCATTACTAAATTATATTAAACACGAACAAATTTTTAATAAAAAATATTTCTTGAAAAAATTAATTAAAAATAATAAAAATAGAATTCAGGAAAAAAATTTAAGAGAGAATTTGAGATATGTTTTTAGAGTTGATTGAGAAATTTGAGAGATTTAAGAGAGAATTATGAGAAAAGTGAGTGAGAAGAAGGTGTGGGGGGTTCATAGTTTTTTTTTTACTGCTGGAAGGGCCAACGACTATTTGAAATAGCCATTGGAAGTGACCGCTGAGGGGGGAAGGTGTTGCCCTGAATGCGTTTTTCTTTAGCACGCTGACCTAAATGTGTTTTACTGGCTAGGAGAAAAAGCACTGAGCTAGATGTGCGTTTTTGATTTGCCCTTGAAAACAGCACCAACTGGGCGTGTTTTTGTATAATTGGCTCATTTCCATAAATTTCAACAAAATTGACCCATTTTTGTAAATTTTTTTTTAAAATGAGCATTTTTCTGGTATATTAGTATGGAATTGTATTGATTGAATAATCAAATATAGAGGACTATTCTCATCAATAATGAAATTGGAATTTTGGGAGCTTTAATTGAATGTTCTAATAATTTGGGCACTCATTAATGTCTATACCTAAAATATAGGAAACTATAGTGTTTGTTTCGATTGAGCCCCTACAAATATGAAAAATAAAAAGGAAAGAAAAAAAAATGAAATATTTATATTCTTTTCATAAGATGTTTAGTATAAAATATTAAAAATTGGAAATATATATTAGTGTTAAGATTACACCTTATAAATATGTCTGCTTCCTTATAATTGAATATTGATAATTGTCGCTATACCTTATTTTAATTGATATTTGCAATTATATTTTAAGAATATAGGTAAATTTACAACTCAATTTTTATGTGATTGCAATTTGCCATCGAATTTTGAAATTTATTGAATTTAGCCATCAACTTTAAATTTTAAATTAAAATTTACAATTTAATGTTGATAATTTAAAAAATGTAACTAAAAAACATTTTTCAAATATTTTATTTTAGTAGTTAACAATAAATTAATGCGTTAAGATCCACTCCATTAGTTTTAATCCTTTAACATTCAATAAAATGATTATTACTATGTGAGATTCATCTATTAAATGTGAAAATTAACTTATGAATAGTAATTAAAAATTACAAGGGAAAATTGCTTTTTTTTATATAAATAGAAGTTTTTTTATTAATTTAACATTATATTAATTAATTCATTATTTTAATTATTAAAATAAAATATTAAAAATATTTTTATTAATATTTTTCTTCAACTTATTTAAAATTAAAATTAAATAGTAAAAGTTAATAAAAAAATTAACTTTTGTTTCAAAATTCAATCAAGCAAAAGTGAGCTGGTAAAATTCAACATAGAGCTAAAATTGAGTGGTAAGTTTATCTTTATTTCAAAAGTACAATGGCAAATGTAGGAACCCATTTGTGCCCGGGCCATTTTATTCAGAAAAACAAAATAATAAATAAAAAAATAATAAATAAAAATAAAATGTCCATAGTCTGGTACAAGACCCAATTAAACCCTATTAGGCCAAATACAACCCATTACCCAAATACACCCTGGCCCAAATTACAAAACACCCCCCAGTAACCCTAACCCAAAATTTAAATGGCCCAAAGGGACCCAAAAAAATTCAAAAACAAGGGTTTCTGAAACCCTAGGGAAGTATCGCGCCGCAGCACCCCAGCCCCTGTCTTTGCGCCGCAACCAGCTCTCGCACCCATGCAAAGCCTTCGGTCGTGCCACGATCTGCAAGCGAATCACTCCATCGTCGCCAGATTCTTTGTCGCTCCTAACCTGCACAGACAAGGAAAAACAGCAGCAAATATGGACAAGATTTTCTTTCCTTTTTTATTTTTCATTTCGAGGGTTATAAAAACCCTATGATAATCTGTAAAAAAGGGGATACAAAAAAGATACACAGAGAACACCAAATCAAGTAGAGGTTTTGTATTATTTTTTTATTTCTCAAAATACTGATTATTTTTATTTTTACTTTTTATATATATAACACATAAATAAAATACAAAAAAAAAGAGAGAAAAAGACTTACATTTTTTAAATTCTGGCCACCGTGAACGGTGGCTGGCGATGGCAACGACGGTGGCCGGCACCGTGGTCCGGTGCCAATGTCTGGGCTAGCAATCATTGAGCGAGAGAGAAAAGAGAGAGCTCTCTGTGTTTTTTTTTAAAACAAAAGGAAGAATGAAAATTTTTTGAAAATTTTTTACTTAAATAGACCAACTAAACGACATCGTTTAGGGCTGGTCACCATAGCCCTAAAACGACGTCGTTTCACCAAGGATCCGCACGCAGTTGACCCGACCCGAAGGATCCGCATGTTGTTTTCGTGAAATGGATTATTTGCTGATTTAGCCCTTCCGCATTTTTTTAATTGAGTTTATGTTATTTTTTAAATTTTGCCTGATAATTTATTTCAGTTTTCATTTTAGTCCTAAAATGTACGGTGTTGTTTAAGAGGGCGGGAATATTTTCCTTTTGGTCCTCCACTTTTTGCGCGCATTGCTAAGAGGCCCTAATTCACTCATTTCTTTTAAAATTTGCCCCAAGATACCATTTTTAAGTTTAACTTTGTCCCTACTTTATTTTCTTTTATTATTTTTGTTATTTTGCCATGGTTCTCGCATTTTTTATTTATTATTTCTATATAGATATTTTTATTATATTTTTATTATTACCATATTCATTATTTTCATATTTATTATTATTGTTATTATTATTTTTTATATTATTATTATTACTTTCAATATTGTTAATATTTTTTTACTACCATAATTTTAAATCATTATTAATTTTAACATCATTACTATTATTTATTATAAACACTATTTTTATTTTTAATATTACTTTTTTTATTATTTTCATTACTATTTATATTATTATTATTTCATTACTATTTTTTTCTTACTATTATTTTTCCTATTATTATTAGTACTATTATTATTATATTTATGACTATTATTATTATTTTTAATCTTATTATTATATTCTCTATTATTAGTATTATTACCATTTTTATTACCTACATTATTATTGCTATTTTTATCATTTCTATAATTTTTGTTATTAATATTACTTTTATCTTTACTACTATTATTATTTTTTTATTATTACTATCAATTTTAATATCCTTACATTATTTTATTATTATTACTATTTTTATTTTTGCTATTATTTTTATCATTATTTTCATTTTCATTATTATTTTATTTTATAATTGTTAATATTATATTTATTATTTATTTATTAACATATTTCCATTTTATCATTTATTATTATTATTATTTTATACATATTATTTATCTATTTGTTAATTTGATATTAGCTTCATTTTTGTTATTATTTTCTTTCCTTTTATTTACTTATTTGTTTATTTATTTACTATTATTTTTATTTAATATTTTTTATTATTATTGCCTTCATTATTATTATGTATATTATTACCCACACTTTTATTTCGTTGTGCATGTTGCCATTATGTTTTATTTTTCCATTATATTATATTTTCTTTGATGCATCGAAAATTTGGTTTTAAAATAAACAAATACCCTGCGTTTTAGGGTTCGAAAGAAATCGTACCCTAACTTATTGGGTCGCGATTTTCTTCTTCGAGTCCAAAGAATCTATTACTTTCCTTTTAAAAGTAAAATAAAAACTTATTCTCGAGAATTTAAAATTGCCGTGTTCTAACTCACTGGATATGATGTTTTGTCATCTCAGGATAAGGATTCAGAAAACAAGACAATGTTTTGTGTTTGGAAGTTCGAGAAATCGTGCCCTAACGTGCTGGGTTTCAGTTTTTCGTATGTCCAAATAACTAAATATCCTTTTAATTTTGTGTTTTGGAAAATTAAGGGACGATCTTAGTTTCGGGGGTTAAAATGTTGCATCCTAACGTACTGGATGTGATATTTTATCCTTTTTGAACAAAAGAGTCTTAATATTCCGAAACGGGTTATATAAACATTCTTTAAAATAAATTGTATTTTAAAATCTTTTCAAATTCTTGACATAAGGACATTAATTAATCAATTAGGTACCAAGATTTTACGTGGAAACTCTTTCGGAAAAAAACCATGGGCTAAGGAGAAGAAAATTCACTATGTCGAATTCGAATTAATTACAAGAGGAATAGATTATGTCTATTTATTGGCTTGTAAAACATATTCTAATAGGAGTGTAGTAAGATTGAAACACCTTATTCTAATTAATATCAAATAGGTGGAGTTTAATAAACATTATTTAAAATAAAATAAAAGAAGTGTAGTTCTATAGGGATTCTTCTTTTATTTTATTTTACCATTGTATTTTATTTAAATAATGATTTGGGTCACTTAATTCTAACTGTCAATATTACCTATTTTGGTTATCTGTGTCTGGAGCTCACAAAAATGTAACCTTACGAAGTAATTGAACCCAGAATCAACAGGAAACTCCCATGCCAGCTGGTAGTTCTCATTCTGGGTCTTGTTCGTCCCCATGGTCCTTGCAGTTACATAAACCTTCCTTGGAGCAGAGTACGATGGTATACCGCTGAAGGTGAGATTAATACTGATATTAACAGGAAGAGCACTTGGTTTGGCTATTGTCAAATAGGCGTCATCTATTAACCAGCTCCGGAACATCTCAGGGTCGTCTCCTGGCAAGATTTCCCTCCCACCAACGTTGATTCGATACATCTTCTCAAGGGCAGCGTTGTTTTCTAGGTTGTTCAATCTTCCTTGGGCCTGGCCTAAAAAAGGTACCCCTTCATCGCTCTCTGGTTTATAATATAGATTGGTTGGCATGGAAACAACTTCGATGCCATTGATGAAAGCATAAGAATCAGTGATTTCAGGAGTAGGAGTGAAGGTTAAGTTGAACCTTTGACCTTGATCAACGTTTACACAAAATTCTTTGACAACTGTAACTTCACCTCGAGCATGAAACAAAGCACTGAAATTCTGGAGAAGGGTAAAAGTGCCAGCTTGAACAGAGAAGATAGCTTTCTTAGAAGGGTCGTCAAAGCCTGTATATGAAATTGGATAGAAGTGCAAGCGATTTGGACCAGGAATGAGGGGAATAGAATAGGTGAACTATGAGTAAGAAAGACGAGCTGTGGGGTAGGGGGCCTGATCAACTTGTTCAGATATAGCTTTAATCACTGATGATTTGTTTTGTTGCTCTATGGGGCTGAATTTTCCATTGCCATCGCCTATCCAATAACGGCTATTAGAAGACTCTCCATCGGCGGAAGAACCACAATCAATTGCGTAGTTTTCTGTGGGGTTGTAAGGGTTAACATTGAAATCTGCTGTAACAGGAACCACAAGGTATTGACTGAAGAAGAGGGACAGGGAAGCAGCAGAAACAAGAGGTTTTGAAGGGAAAAGGTTGTTTTGCTTGGATTCTCCATTGGTGAGGAAAAACAGATAGACAACCAGGAAGAAAGATCGAAATATTCCAAGCATCATACTAAGTGTGACAACATCTTATGACAACAGCTAACACTTCTAATTCATTAAATTTTGAATTTTATTCTCAAATTTCAATTTTCTATTCTACACCTGAAAGTTTATTTAATAAAAAAAATACACTCCAAGAAAAAAGACAAAAGCATTTAAAATTAATTTGTTTTATTTATAAAATTTAAACTTTAATTTAATATTTGAAATCTCACACTGTTAAAAATAAACTAGTATAGTTGTAGGGTAAAAATTTGAATATTAAGTATATTATATGTAAAGTTTTTAGAACCAAAAGTACTGGTCAGATTATTGATTCTTATGTTTTAATTAAATAAATCATTAAAAACATAAAAATAAAAATAATTTAATCGGTTTTTTAGACTTGTTCTACCAACTCGTAGTGGTTCGTAGGTTAACTAGTATGATGTTTCTTTCCGAACTAGTACCTCGACCAATTCAATTGGTTTAAACAACTATGGCTCTATGTTTTTACACATCGTATATTTAGAATTTAGTTCTCTAATTTTTATTTTCAAGAATTTAATCTTTTAAGTTTATGGAGTTAAAAAAATTCGCTTTCAAATTATATATAACTATGTAATATTTTAATTGAATAGCTAATAATATTAACAATTTGAACTAATAAATAAAATTACAAAACATAGAGACCAAATTATATTAAAAATTAAAATATAAGAATTAAATATGAATTTTGAACATATTTAAAAAACCAAATGAGTGTATGCCACAAAAGGAGGGACGCCCTTTTACCTTTCTTTAATATATAGTTATAGATTAAACCGTTAAAATTATATTCTATATTAAATTGGGATAAATTTCAAAATTATACATGAATTTTAATTTAATGTACAATGGTATACATGAACTTTAATTTGGTGCAATTATACGCATGAAACTCTAGTTATGGTTTAAATGTATACTTGAAACTTTAATTTTAATTTAATCATACACATTTATAAAAATAAATACATCAATTTATATTTTTATATTGGATAAATATAATTATTTATTATTGCAATATATAAACATAAAATGATGTAATATCGATAATTGTGTTAATAATTTATAAGAATTGGATCAAATAAAAAATTCATATATAAAATTGCAGAAAATCAAAATTCCAGTTTACAATTGCACATTAAACCATAGTTCATGTATAGTTTTGAGATTTATCCCTATTCAATATAAACGAAACTAATGATATTAGTACAATTGCTTTTCCAATTCACGATTTAAAATATGGCTTAATCCCTAATGAGGACTTGACTCATTTGGTAGAAGTAGAGATTTTGAATCTTGAATATTCAAGTTTGAAATTTACCAAGTATAATTATATATATAAGTTTTTGAGTTCGTGATGTGTTGGAGTTTTAGCTTAGTTAATTCTAATTTATTGATTTTAGTCTAGATTGTGTTAATTCTTAGTTCATTTGTATTGTAATAATAGTTTGATCCTACTTGGTGGTTATTTGAACAATCTGTTTATAATAGCTTTATGCTTATAGTTACTTGGACTTATATTTGTAATTGTACTATACGTGATGCACTTCAAAAATATATGACTTAAATAATATTTAAATTAAGGTATTGTTTGATAAACTGAAAAATTAAGCATTGAAAATTTAAGTTATAAGTTTGTTTAATATATTATTTTAAATTAATTGCGGAATATAATTAAATTGTTTGATAATTATACAATATTTTTCTACAACATTTGTGTACAAACGTCAACCATGAAAATTAATGGAAAGTATGATTGATATAAATTTCTATTTTTAATGGGAGTAGTAAGGGGTAACATTGAAATCTACTGTAACAGGAACCAGAAGGTATTCCATAGAATGTCACTAAAAACCATTTGTTATTATCATCACTCTACTCTACTGCATACTGCATTTACTAATTCTCACCAATGATGAATTTGGAATTTTGGATTGAATGTTAGGTACGCTTTAATGTCTTTACATAAAATATAGGAAATTATAGAGTTTGTTTCGATTGAGCCCCTAGAAATATGAAAAATGAAAAGGAAAGAGAAAAAATTGAAATGTATATTCATAAGATAAATTGGAAATATATACTTTTACTATTTAGTAGTATTAAGATTTCACAATGCAAATCTGCCTGCCACCTCATCAATATCATTACATTTTATTTTAATTGATATTTTAATTATAAAATTTTCAACATTTTTAAAAAATATAAAAATATATATAAAGAAAGTTAAATTTTAAAAAATTTCTAAAATAATAATTTTGAGAGCTAAATAAGTTAATTAATGATTCGAGTTTATTATACTGAAAAAAAGATTTTAAAATGATATGTTCAATTTTTTAATTTAACTCAAACAATTTCACTTGACTCGATTAAAAAAAAATTAAATTGAGTTAGGATAATAAAATAGGACTCGTTAACTCGAAAAATTTTCACTCGATTCTAAAAGGTACAAAGAACCTTCTTGCCAAATCATCTATAAGATACAAAGAACTTGGCAAAGCTCAATTTTATGCACCATGAAGCTCGGCCTCATAGCCTCGCTAGAAAAGCAATATCCTTCACCCAAGTGTCACAGGCCAAAGTACAAAGCCCGTGACGATGGCACAAGATACGCCCCATGGAGGTCGATCGGTTAGATGGGGATCATTTAGCTCACGAGAACTGGCCTGATTTCAAGAACTGTAGGAGAAGCCTGTCAGATTAAAGCCTGGTTGGCCCGATAATGAAGATATGACAACACAGGCTATTTTTAGTAAGTAGGGGAATCATATCTTGTAGATTTGATATGATATGATGTAATCTTGTAAATCCCCACAATTAAGGGATAGGTTAATCTCATCTGTCGATGTAAATGTATCTAGGTTAATCTCATTCGTCGATGTAAATGTATCTTGACTGTCGATTTTGGGGGAGCTCAACTATAAATAGAGAGCCTCCCCCTCACTTGTAAATCATTCATTGTATGTTGAATTCTTAAGAGTAATAGAATTCTTTGAGCATTTACTCAAACACTTTGTGTGCATTCTTTTTTTGGCTTTTTGTTGTTCGTTTGTAACTTCTTTTGGCACAATCGCTTCCGCTATATAAATTGGTGCCTTAAAGGAATTCTAAAAGAATCCTCACTTTTGGGAGTAAAGGATGACTTAGGTGAGTTTGGAGCGAATATATTGCCTAAGGCCGCACGAATCGCCAGACGAAAGATCTAGCCCCGTGAAAAGTGGTATCAGAGCTATTGGTTCGAAGGCACTATTGGGATGTCGAAAGAAGTTGTTGACAAAATGAGCCAATGCAGACCAGTGGAAGGGCCAAAAAAGCAAGTCGCTCGAGGGAAATGCTGACAGCTTTAGAAAATGAATGGGTAGTCTCAAAGAGTCTGTAGGGAACATAAAGGAGACGCTTGAGTTGGTCAAGGGACACACAGATGGGTTTGACTCAATAGAAGAGCAACTCAAAGAATTTGTATTGGATTCTCTCGATGCCAATGCGGAAAAGATGAATGAATTAGTCAAATTCACTACGAAAAAGATGGCAGAGAGGGATGAGATTCTCGAGGATAAGGTGGTAGCCATGAAGAAGGAAATCGAAGAGCTTAAGGGGGAGCTCGTGACTTACAAAGCTACTTTGAGTAATTGGACGTTGTCTTCAATGCCGAAGGAACTAGCAATAGATGTTCCCAAACTGGAGAAGTTCAAGGGTGTAAGGTCCGCAAAGGATGTGGACTTCTTGTGGGAAATGGAGCAATACTTCCGAGTGATGGGCATCGAGGATGATGTCATTAAGGTAAACACTTCTTCAATCTATTCTACTAATGTGGCTCTCTTATGGTGGCGTCACAGGTCCACGGATGAGAAATGTGGTGGGAATGCGATTGGAATTTGGGAGGAGTTCCAAAGAGAGTTGAAGAAGTAGTTTTATCCACAATATGCCGAGAAGAAGGCTCGGGCTAAGTTGCATAGTCTTACGCAACAAGGCACTATTCGGGAGTATGTTCGGGCATTTAGCAAGTTGATGCTTCAAATCTCCGACTTGAGTGAGAAAAAACTGTTCTATTGGTTCGAGGATGGGTTAAAGTCGTGGGCAAAGCATGAGTTGCGTAGGCAATGAATCACCAAACTTACTGTAGCCATGGCTGAATTAAAGTCCTTTGTTAAGCTTGGTCCAACGAAAGACAAGTTCGAGTTGTCTAAGCCCAATGGAAAAAGTAATGGTGAGATAAACCATGAGGAAGATGAAGAGGGACATAGCGATGATGGCAACAGTACCAATAGCACAAGTGGCAATGAGAAATCACGAGATACAAAGTGGGAATCCAACAACCCAAGGTACAAGGGGAGGAAGATAAAATGTTTTCTTTGTCAAGGACCACACATGGCGTAAAAATGTCCGAAGAAATTAATGATTTCGACTATCAAGAGGCGAAGCCTATTGAGAAAAAGGCATAGAGCGTCATTTCAATGGTGCTCATTCCTAAGAAAAGGAATGGTGAAGAAGGGTTGATATTTGTGGACATCAACATTGCAGGTCAAAAGAGGAGTGCTCTTATTGATACGGGAGCATCAGACTTGTTCATATTGGAAAAGACTGCGAAGAAACTTGGTCTCTTGATTAGGAAATCGAATAAGAAGATCAAGATGGTAAACTCCGAGGAGGCCCCAACCGTGGTTGTAACACCCCAAACTCGGTCAATATGCTACGACCAAATCTGGTATGTTACAAGATTTGAGGTTTTGAAATTTTATTGAAACAACGTAACTTAGAAACCATTTTTTTTTTGTCTGTGTTTGAAAGTTTTGTGCTGACTTCTTTTTAATTAGATCAAAAAGGTTGTGAACAAACTTGATATTTTACGAAAGCCAAAATCACAGATTCGCGTAAAGTAACATTTTAAAAAGGTGTAGCAGTTTTAAATAAAAACTCCAAATTAATTAATTACTCGCAATCCATCTTTTGTTAAACACTTTGAAAACTATTTATTTTTTTTCTGAAATACCCCATTTTCGATAGTTTATAAAACAGGCAATATCTGCATAAAAATCCAAAACCCAATTTAAAGTTAAAGTTAAAGTTAAAGTTAAAGCGGCCTTATTACAACTTGAAATCCCAAAAGAGAAATAAAATTAAAATAAAGTCTGAGTTTACTTAAACAAATTGCAACGCATGGCCACTTCGAGCCTGTCTCGGCCCAATACCTGTCATCTACTGATTACCTGCAAAATTAATAAAGGGGTGAGTCATCGAGACTCAGTGTGTACATCCCCATGTAACGCAAATTGGGCCTTAGCCCACTCAGTACAGGTCATGTTATGGGCATGCAATACTACCCATCCCAGATTAGCTCTCCATCCAAAACACTCGTGGCATTATGCCACTGTGGTTCATGACCACCACGGTCGTAGACCACTCGTGACTATAGTCACTCATGACAGAGTCATTATAATGTACTCGTGGGGCCAACCCACTGTGGTCGTAGACCACCGTGATGATCTCTGATAAATAATACATACGTGGGGCCAACCCACTGTGGTACTTGATCACCGAGATAAGTCACTAATTAGATTATTCGTGGTTTCAACCACCGTGGTACTTAAACCACTCGTGACAAAAGTCACTCATGACCGTAGTCACTGATTCTCTCTCCTTCATTCAATCCCGAGCCCATGCTCTTTTCATTAAGCACAATATGTATGCAACCAAAATCACAGTATAAAGCATATCATATTTCATACATGCATAACGTCAGAATATACATACATGCATATTAACAGCCATATTATTAATGAAGAACTTACCTGGTGTCTCCAACCTTACCCCTAAGGGTAGTTGATCCATCATATCAGTTATTTTGGCTTTCGGCCATTTCAGTTAATAACATAATATCAAAGAAGGCGTGTGAGTAGTACACACCTGATAACGCGTAATACCAAACTATCTATGTCAATGCTCTCGTTAGTAGGGACGACGACAATTTGCCTAACCCAGGCAGACGTCGGCTCTCTACCACAACCTGGCGGATAGTCTCGAACCGCCGACACAGCACGCCTTTTAAATTTAGGAGCGGAGACTACGGTCCACTACCCTCCCCAGCTTGACCAACACTTAAAACCCGAATCGAAAGGTAAGATTCAGAAATCAATCGATTCTTCAGACTTTGGTCTTCAAAACGTTCGACTTCTTGCGATTACCGAAGATTCAAGAGGATCAAAATGGATTTACTGCCCAAAAGACTACTCCTACCATGAACTATCACTGTCACTTGAAGAGGGACCTTCGGCAATCTGCTTACACCTTGCTCCTTAGTATTCGGCTAACAATCAAAATGAAAGAACAAAAAGAGGTAATGATGAGAGGTAGCAAGATTTTGGCAAAAAAAAAAAGACCCAAGGAGGATTAGGTTTGAGAAGAAAAAAATAATGGTGGAGGAGAGAAGAAAGTTTCGGCTTTACCCCTCACTGAAATGACACTTCCAAAAACGGCTCTACCTTCCCCTAATGAACAAATATGCTAAAATGAATTGTAACGAATGCCTAAGGCCTATGGAATTGTGGCACACCACCTATGCTAGCACTAAACCGAATATGCTCCATCTTAAAATGCTGAATTTTTTTATGAGCCAATGAACTATTTTAATTTGCTGCACTTTGACCTTTTTTTAGGGGAGATATTCAGCCACATAATTGGCTCTACAAGTTACTGCACTTTGTTGTCTTTAAAGGGACATGGTCTCATGCATCATGGATGGCACAAGCTTCATAGGCTGGAAGATACAATGGAATAAAACATGAGAGCATGGTGAATGGGCATTAGAAGGTTGGACGGAAATCAAAGGGAACCTACATTGTTGGACGGCATGAAAAAAAAAAAATAATTGTGGGAAGCTTGGCTTTGTTTAATGGATGAATGTGGACAAATTTAATGGCACACTAAGGGAACATGGAGGTATGGCAAAAGAAAGAATAATTGATTTTTTTCTCTATGTGCTAAGACATTATTCATTAATTAATGAGCACATAGGAGCTAAAATTTGAATGGGAGACAAACCTTCATGATTTTGGATGAGCTTATGGGAATAAAATAATGCAAGCCATACATTGCCAATGTAACCAAGTGGATGGACGGCACAACTAAGGAAATTGAATTAAAATAATGCCAACCATGCTCCCATGACTTCAATAAAAAAAATGTTCCAACTATATCTGGCCCTTTGTCCCCTTAATGCCTATCTCATGTGCACAAGTAGGATTAAAATAACATATGCCATGCATTTTTATTGTGCCCACAAAGACATGCTCTCATTATTCTCACTAGTGGACGGCATGCCTTTATATTGCATGAAATTTTAATGCCATGCTTGATGTGCCCACTTGAATAAATCCATGCATGGTTATTTTAGTTCCCATCATGCTTTGCCATCCCGCACAAGAAATAGTGCAAAATGCAGAACCCCTATTTCTAGGATGTTACAATTTTACCCCCTTAAAGAAATTTCGGCCTCAAAATTTGCCTGATCAAAAGAGGTGAGGGTATTGTTGTCGCATCACATCCTCTGACTCCCACGTGGCTTCCTCGAAACTGTGATTCCATCATAAAACTTTAACCAACGGAACTGTCTTTCGTCTCAATACTTTAATATCTCAGTCTAAGATATGAACTGGTTCTTCTTCAAAGGATAAATCAGGTCTTACTTCAATTTCTTCTACCGGCACTATGTGAGATGGATCCGAACGATAGCGCCTTAACATTGAAATGTGAAATACATCATGTATCTGACTTAACTCCGAGGTAACTCCAACTGATAAGCTACTGGACCCACACGTTTCAACACTCGATAAGGCCTGATAAACCTGGGGCTCAACTTGCCCTTTCGTCCAAACCTTAAAACTTTCTTTCAGAGCGAAACTTTCAGAAAAACCCGATCACCCACGGAGAACTCTATCTCCTTACACTTTAGATCCGCATAAGATTTTTGCCTGTCGGAAGCTTCTTTCAACCGATTCCGAATCAACTTAACCTTTTCCTCTATTTTCGAAACCAATTTCGGACCTAGCAACTGTCGCTCCCCCAACTCTGTCCAGCAAGTAGGAGTGCGACACTTCTGACCATACAACTCTTCATAGGGTGCCATCTGGATACTGGATTGATAGCTATTGTTGTATGCGAATTCCGCCAGCGGTAAAAACTCCTCCCAACTACCCCTGAAGTCGATAACACAGCCGCTCAACATGTCTTCTAAGATTTGAATTACCCTCTCAGACTGACCATCAGTCTGTAGATGAAACATTGTGCTGAAATCCAATCTTGTACCTAACGCTTAATGCAACGCCTTTCAGAACCGCGATGTAAAACTAGGGTCTCTGTCTGAAATGATAGACACTAGTACCCCATGTAACCTCACAATCTCTGCTACATACAGCTTAGCTAACTTCTGAAGTGAATAATCCACTCGTACCAGTATGAAGTGAGCAGACTTCGTCAACCAATCGACAACTACACACACTGAATCTTTCTTAGTAGGCGTAAGAGGTAGCCCATTAACAAAATCCATCGTTATCCTCTCCCACTTCCAAAGTGGAATTTTCACTGGTTGTAGCAACCTCGAAGGCAACTGATGTTCCACCTTCACCTGCTGGCACGTCAAGCACTTACTCACAAACTCGGTAACTTCTTACTTCAAACCGGGCCACCAAAACTGTTCACGCAAATCTCGATACATTTTACTCCTACCAGGATGCATAGCGTATGGACTACTATGTGCTTCCTCCAGAATCTTCTGCCTTAACTCAGAATCCTTTGGCATACAAGCCTTTTTGCGAAAGCACAATACCCCATCACTGTTCAAACCAAAGTCTTCTGTCTTACCACCTTCCACTAGCTAAAATTTAGAACCCAAAAATTCATCTAACAACTGCTTTTCTTTAATCCGACTTACCCATGAAGGCTTCACCTGAAGTTCAGCTAACAAACTTCCATCATCGTACAAGCTAAGATGAGCAAACATTGCCCTCAAGTCCGAAATTACCTTACGGCTCAACGTATCTGCCACTACGTTAGCTTTACCCGGATGATACTCGATTGAGTAGTCATAATCCTTCAATAGCTCAATCCACCTCCGCTGCCTTAAATTCAACTCCTTTTGGGTAAGGAGATATTTCAGGCTCTTGTGATCTGTATAGATAATCTACTTCTCTCCATTCAAGTAATGTCTCCAAATTTTCAGAGCAAACACTACCGCAGCTAACTCCAGATCATGGTGGGATAATTCACTTCATATGGTCTCAATTGCCGAGACGCATATGCTACCACCTTTCCCTCTTGCATCAATACACATCCTAACCCTGTGTGCGACGCATCATAGTAGATGACAAACTCCTTCCCTGCCTCAGGCTGAATCAATACTAGTGCCTCAGTCAAAATCCTCTTGAATTTCTCAAAGCTTTCTTGCTGCTTATCTGTCCAGACAAATGATATCCCTTTTCGTAACAACTTGGTTAGCGGTGCAGCTATTAACGAGAACCCCCCAACAAACCTTCTGTAATACCCAGCTAATCCAAGGAAACTTCGAATTCCGCCATAGACTTAGGCGGTTTCCAGTCCAACACAGCTTCAATCTTTCAGGGATCGACCCTAATCCCCTCAGCAGACACAACATGACCTAGAAAAATAACTTCCCTCAACCAAAATTCACACTTACTGAATTTGGCATACAGCTGCTTTTCTCTCAAAATCTGCAAAACCACCCGAAAATGCGAATCATGCTCCTCCTCCGTTCTTGAATAAACCAAGATATCGTCTATGAACACCACGATAAACCGGTCTAGATAGGGTTGGAATACCCGATTCATCATGTCCATAAACGGAGCTGGTGCATTTGTCAACCCAAACGGCATCACCAGGAACTCATAGTAACCATAACTAGTTCGGAAAGCTATCTTATGAATATCTACCTCCTTGATCTTAAGCTGATGATATCCTTACCTCAAGTCTATTTTCGAGAAGATCGAAGCACCTCGCAATTGATCAAACAGATCATCTATCCTTGGTAACGGGTACTTGTTCTTAATCGTCAACTTGTTCAGTTGCCTATAGTCAATGCACATCTGCATCGACCCGTCCTTCTTCTTAACAAATAACACTGGCGTTCCCCACGGAGATACACTTGGTCGGATAAAACCCCGATCCAACAGTTCCTGAATCTAGGCTTTAAGTTCCACCAGCTCCTTCGACGCCGTCCTATTTGGGGCAATGGACACCAAAGTTGCCCCCGGAAGAAGATCAATGCCGAACTCTACCTCGCGATCCGGAGGTAACCTTTGAAGCTCTTCGGGAAAAACATCTGAAAATTCTCTCACCGTTCTAACATCCTTTACAGTCAACTCTTTGGCCTCTAGAGCACTGATAAAAGTTAAGAAAGCTTCACATCCTTTTCTCACCATTCTTTCAAATTTTTTAAAGCTTAACACTACATTAGACAAGTAGTTCCTCCTTTCCCCTATCACTACTACCTCATCATCCTCAGGAGTCCTTAACACTATGCGCTTAGCAGCACAATCCAAGTTTGCTCGATATCTCACTAACCAGTCCATACCTAAAATTAAATCGAATTCCCCGATCGGCAGTTCCATTAGATCAGACGGAAAAACCATCCCTTGTAATTCCAGAGGCACATCCCTAAAGAGTTTGTTTACCACTACTGCATCGCCCTAAAGTGCTAAAAATCATCATCTCCTTAGAAGCAATCTCGTAGTCTATGTTCGAGTTCCCATATACGCTTCTAACAACATAGGTATGTGTTGACCAATATCACTCAGTGCAGTAAAATGCAATTAGTAAATAATAAACGCACCAGTTATGACGTCCGGTGCATCACCCTCCTCACGGCGTCTAGCTGCTTAGACTAACCCAGGCTGTCTTACCTCTGTGTTCCCAGTACCTCTGCCCGGTGCTCCACGTCCACGACCAAGACCATTACCTCCTCTGGCCAGACCACGACCTCTCTGTGGCTGCTGACCCCCTCTACCAGGCTGAACATAATTCTGACCTGCTGGTCGCGTTCTGTTTGGCTCTTGCGGGCAATCTCTTACCCGGTGATCCACTAACCCACATCTGAAGCATCTATTACTTCTTGCCCAGCACTCTCCAAAATGGAACTTCCCACAAGTAACACATTGTTGTGGCCCGACCAGTAAGTGCTGGGCCTCACAACTTGACCCGGCCCATCTAACCTCGGCCTCTTCTGAAAATTCCCAGTAGATCTTGACGGTCCAAAACTTCTCTTATTTCTACCCTTGTCCCTATCTTGATTCTGCCTTTCAGATCTGTTTGCCTCTTCAGCTATCTTAGCCTTTTCCACTAGAACAATGAAATTCCCTTCCCGTTGCGGAGTTATCGGTGACTGCAACTCATCTCTGGACCATCTTCAAATCGGACACAACGCTCATAATCAGAGACACAATACCACGAGCATACCGGCTTAGACGCAGAATTTCGCCTCATACTCACCACACCGACTTACTTCCCGAACCAAATTAAGAAATGCCTTTATTGCGCATCCACATAGCTTGACCCAATGTATTTCCCTTGGAATGCAGACTTAAAGAAGTCCCAGGTAATGCGGTCCACTGCTATATCATCTCTAACCATGAGCCACCATTGGTATGCCTCTTTCCTGAGAAGGGACACAACCCCTTTCAACTTCTCCCCTACGGTATAATCAAGCTCGTCCATGATTCGTTCCACCGCTTCCAGCCAGTACTCAGCTACATTAGGAGCCACACCAGAAATGCCCCTAAAAGTCTCAACCCCATTAGTTCGGAGTTGCTCAGAAATAGATTTTCGAGCTATTGATCTCGTGTTTGCTCTAGCAACCCGCTCCAAAACACGCAACATAGTTTGAGGCACGGTATCGTCTGCCCCGGTTTAGTCCTGAAATACTGCTTCCGTAACTGGTGATGCTGGCACTTCACCTTCCGCCCCATGCCCTGATTCTGAAGGTACAGCTTCAACACCCCGGCCTCTACCACAGCCGCGCATACCACGTCCACGTCCACGGCTCGCTCATGACTACCAATTTAACTTAATCGGATTATAAGTTTTATGAATTAGTACTTCTTCCACTGTTTATTACCGAACAGTCTTACGAAATTAGTATCAGAAGTAGGTTTTTGCAAGAAATAATTCTTAGAGTTGTATTTCTTCAAACTACCCACCACAACATTTCATAAAAATCTAAGCAATAATCAGGGAACTTACCGTGCGGATTGGTGTTGGAGACTCAGGTGCCACGCTTTCAGAAACAGGTATTTTTCTAAACCATTTTCTAACTTTTGAAAACATTTTGAACCCCAAACCCACAGTCGAGTTTTGTAAACCTAGGCTCTGATACCAAAATTGTAACACCCCAAACCCGGTCGATACGCTACGACCAAATCCGGTATGTTACAAGATTGGAGGTTTTGAAATTTTATTGAAACAACGTAACTTAGAAACCATTTTTTTTTTGTTTTTGTTTGAAAGTTTTGTCTTTTTTTTAATTAGATCAAAAGGTTGTGAACAAACTTGATATTTTACGAAAGCCAAAATCACGAATTCACAGTAAGTAACATTTTAAAAAGGTGTAGTAGATTTAAATAAAAACTCCAAATTAATTAATTACTCGCAATCCACCTTTTGTTAAACACTTTGAAAACTATTTTTTTTGAAATACCCCATTTTCGATAGTTTATAAAACATGCAATATCTGAATAAAAATCCAGAACCCAATTTAAAGTTAAAGTTAAAGTTAAAGTTATAGCGGCCTTATTACAGCTTGAAATCCCAAAACAAAAATAAATTTAAAATAAAGTCTGAGTTTACTTAAAGAAATTGCAATGCATGGCAACCTCGAGTCTGTCTCGGCCCAATACCCGCCATCTACTGATTACCTGCAAAATTAACAAAGGGGTGAGTCATCGAGACTCAGTGTGTACATCCTCATGTAACGTAAATTGGGACTTATCCCACTTAGTACAGCTCATGCTATGTGCATGCAATACTACCTATCCCAGATTAGCTCTCCATCCAAAACACCCGTGGCATTATGCCACTGTGGTTAATGACCACCTTGGTCCTAGACCACTCGTGACCGTAGTCACTCGTGACAGAGTCACTATAATGTACTCGTGGGGCCAACCCACAATGGTCGTAGACCACTGTGATTATCTCTGATAAATAATACATACATGGGGCCAACCCACTGTGGTACTTGACCACCGATGTAACACCCCAAACCTGGGCCATAAGTTTCGACCAAATCTGGTATGCTACGGGTTGTACATTGAAAACTTTTGCTTTGTTGGTTTTTGAAATCGTAAGTTAATTAGACAATATTTGAATAAATAAGTGACATTTAAAAAAAAAAACCTTGTATTATTATTATTTGGTACAAATAAACCCTTGACATAATTTCATAAGTTTCAAATATTAAAAAATTACTTAGGCGAATATAAACTATGGGGCCTTATTACCTAAATATTCCTAAAATAAAACTTAAAGGAAAAACCGAAAATAATCTATAGAAGTAAAACTATGGGGCCTTATTACATATCATATTTCATACATGCATAACATTAGAATATACATACATGCATATTAACAGCCATATTATTAATGAAGAACTTACCTGGTGTCTCCAACCTTACCCCTAAGGGTAGTTGATCCATCATATCAGTTATTTTGGCTTTCGGCCATTTCAGTTAATAACATAATATCAAAGAAGGCGTGTGAGTAGTACACACCTGATAACGCGTAATACCAAACTATCTATGTCAATGCTCTCGTTAGTAGGGACGACGACAATTTGCCTAACCCAGGCAGACGTCGGCTCTCTACCACAACCTGGCGGATAGTCTCGAACCGCCGACACAGCACGCCTTTTAAATTTAGGAGCGGAGACTACGGTCCACTCCCCTCCCCAGCTTGACCAACACTTAAAACCCGAATCGAAAGGTAAGATTCAGAAATCAATCGATTCTTCAGACTTTGGTCTTCAAAACGTTCGACTTCTTGCGATTACCGAAGATTCGAGAGGATCAAAATGGATTTACTGCCCAAAAGAATACTCCTACCATGAACTATCACTGTCACTTGAAGAGGGACCTTCGGCAATCTGCTTACACCTTGCTCCTTAGTATTCGGCTAACAATCAAAATGAAAGAACAAAAAGAGGTAATGATGAGAGGTAGCAAGATTTTGGCAAAAAAAAAGAACCCAAGGAGGATTAGGTTTGAGAAGAAAAAAATAATGGTGGAGGAGAGAAGAGAGTTTCGGCTTTACCCCTCACTGAAATGACACTTCCAAAAACGGCTCTACCTTCCCCTAATGAACAAATATGCTAAAATGAATTGTAACGAATGCCTAAGGCCTATGGAATTGTGGCACACCACCTATGCTAGCACTAAACCGAATATGCTCCATCTTAAAATGCTGAATTTTTTTATGAGCCAATGAACTATTTTAATTTGCTGCACTTTGACCTTTTTTTAGGGGAGATATTCAGCCACATAATTGGCTTTACAAGTTCTTGCACTTTGTTGTCTTTAAAGGGACATGGTCTCATGCATCATGGATGGCACAAGCTTCATAGGCTGGAAGATACAATGGAATAAAACATGAGAGCATGGTGAATGGGCATTAGAAGGTTGGACGGAAATCAAAGGGAACCTACATTGTTGGACGGCATGAAAAAAAAAGAATAATTGTGGGAAGCTTGGCTTTGTTTAATGGATGAATGTGGACAAATTTAATGGCACACTAAGGGAACATGGAGGTATGGCAAAAGAAAGAATAATTGATTTTTTTTTCTCTATGTGCTAAGACATTATTCATTAATTAATGAGCACATAGGAGCTAAAATTTGAATGGGAGACAAACCTTCATGATTTTGGATGAGCTTATGGGAATAAAATAATGCAAGCCATACATTGCCAATGTAACCAAGTGGATGGACGGCACAACTAAGGAAATTGAATTAAAATAATGCCAACCATGCTCCCATGACTTCAATAAAAAAAATGTTCCAACTATATCTGGCCCTTTGTCCCCTTAATGCCTATCTCATGTGCACAAGTAGGATTAAAATAACATATGCCATGCATTTTTATTGTGCCCACAAAGACATGCTCTCATTATTCTCACTAGTGGACGGCATGCCTTCATATTGCATGAAATTTTAATGCCATGCTTGATATGCCCACTTGAATAAATCCATGCATGGTTATTTTAGTTCCCATCATGCTTTGCCATCCCGCACAAGAAATAGTGCAAAATGCAGAACCCCTATTTCTAGGATGTTACAATTCTACCCCCTTAAAGAAATTTCGCCCTCAAAATTTGCCTGATCAAAAGAGGTGAGGGTATTGTTGTCGCATCACATCCTCTGACTCCCACGTGGCTTCCTCGGAACTGTGATTCCATCATAAAACTTTAACCAACAGAACTGTCTTTCGTCTCAATACTTTAATGTCTCAGTCTAAGATATGAACTGGTTCTTCTTCAAAGGATAAATCAGGTCTTACTTCAATTTCTTCTACCGGCACTATGTGAGATGGATCCAAACGATAGCGCCTTAACATTGAAATATGAAATACATCATGTATCTGACTAAACTCAGGAGGTAACTCCAACTGATAAGCTACTGGACCCACACGTTTCAACACTCGATAAGGCCCGATAAACCTGGGGCTCAAGTTGCCCTTTCGTCCAAACCTTAAAACTTTCTTTCAGGGTGAAACTTCCAGAAAAACCTGATCACCCACGGAGAACTCTATCTTCTTACGCTTTAGATCCGCATAAGATTTTTGCCTGTCGGAAGCTTCTTTCAACCGAGTCCGAATCAACTTAACCTTTTCCTCTATTTTCGAAACCAATTTCGGACCCGAAAGAATCGCCGCTCCCCAACTCGCCCCAAAGCAAGTAGGAGTGCGACACTTCTGACCATACAACGCTTCATAGGGTGCCATCTGGATACTGGATTGATAGCTATTGTTGTATGCGAATTCCGCCAGTGGTAAGAAATCCTCCCAACTACCCCTGAAGTCGATAACACAGCCGCTCAACATGTCTTCTAAGATCTGAATTACCCTCTCAGACTGACCATCAGTCTGTAGATGAAACGCTGTGCTGAAATCTAATCTTGTACCTAAAGCTTAATGCAACGCCTTTCAGAACCGCGATGTAAAACTAGGGTCTCTGTCTGAAATGATAGACACTAGTACCCCATGTAACCTCACAATCTCACTACATACAACTTTAGCTAACTTCAAGTGAATAATCCACTGCACTCGAAGATGAAGTGAGCAGACTTCATCAACCAATCGACAACTACACACACTGAATCTTTCTTAGTAGGCGTAAGAGGTAGCCCATTAACAAAATCCATCGTTATCCTCTCCCACTTCCAAAGTTGAATTTTTACTGGTTGTAGCAACCTCGAAGGCAACTGATGTTCCACCTTTACCTGCTGACACGTCAAGCACTTACTCACAAGCTCGGTAACTTCTTACTTCAAACCGGGCCACCAAAACTGTTCACGCAAATCTCGATACATTTTACAATCACCAGGATGCATAGTGTATGGACTACTATGTGCTTCCTGCAGAATCTTCTGCCTTACCTCAGAATCCTTTGGCATACAAGCCTTTTCGCGTAAGCACAATACCCCATCACTGTTCAAACCAAAGTCTTCTGTCTTACCACCTTCCACTAGCTGAAATTTAGAACCCAACAATTCATCTAACAACTACTTTTCTTTAATCCGACTTACCCATGAAGGCTTCACCTGAAGTTCAGCTAGCAAACTTCCATCATCGTACAAGCTAAGATGAGCAAACATTGCCCTCAAGTCCGAAATTACCTTACGGCTCAACGTATCTGCCACTACGTTAGCTTTACCCGGATGATACTTGATTGAGTAGTCATAATCCTTCAACAGCTCAACCCATCTCCGCTGCCTTAAATTCAACTCCTTTTGGGTAAGGAGATATTTCAGGCTCTTGTGATCTGTATAGATAATCGACTTCTCTCCATACAAGTAATGTCTCCAAATTTTCAGAGCAAACACTACCGCAGCTAACTCCAGATCATGCGTGGGATAGTTCACTTCATATGGTCTCAATTGCCGAGACGCATATGCTACCACCTTTCCCTCTTGCATCAATACACATCCTAACCCTGTGTGCGACGCATCATAGTAGACGACAAACTCCTTCCCTGCCTCAGGCTGAATCAACACTGGTGCCTCAGTCAAAATCCTCTTGAATTTCTCAAAGCTTTTTTGCTGCTTATCTGTCCAGACAAACGATATCCCTTTTCGTAACAACTTGGTTAACGGTGCAGCTATTAACGAGAACCCCTCAACAAACCTTCTGTAATACCCAGCTAATCCAAGGAAACTTCAAATTCTGCCACAGACTTAGGCGGTTTCACCCAACACGACTTCAATCTTTCGGGATCGACCCTAATCCTCAAAGCAGACACACAACATGACCTAGAAAAATAACTTCCCTCAACCAAAATTCACACTTACCGAATTTGGCATACAGCTGCTTTTCTCTCAAAATCTGTAAAACCACCCGAAAATGTGAATCATGCCCCTCCTCCGTTCTTGAATAAACCAAGATATCGTCTATGAACACCACGACAAACCGGTCTAGATAGGGTTGGAATACCCGATTCATCATGTCTATAAACGGAGCTGGTGCATTTGTCAACCCAAACGGCATCACCAGGAACTCATAGTAACCATAACTAGTTCGGAAAGCTATCTTATGAATATCTGCCTCCTTGATCTTAAGCTGATGATATCCTGACCTCAAGTCTATTTTCGAGAAGATCGAAGCACCTCGCAATTGATCAAACAGATCATCTATCCTTGGTAACGGGTACTTGTTCTTAATCGATAACTTGTTCAGTTGCCTATAGTCAATATACATCTGCATCGACCCGTCCTTCTTCTTAACAAATAACACTGGCGTTCCCCACGGAGATACACTTGGTCGGATAAAACCCCGATCCAACAGTTCCTGAATCTAGCCTTTAAGTTCCACCAGCTCCTTCGACGCCATCCTATATGGGGCAATGGACACCAAAGTTGCCCCCGGAAGAAGATCAATGCCGAACTCTACCTCGCGATCCGGAGGGAACCCTAGAAGCTCTTCGGGAAAAACATCTGAAAATTCTCTCACCATTCTAGCATCCTTTACAGTCAACTCTTTGGCCTCCAGAGCACTGATAAAAGTTAAGAAAGCCTCACATCCTTTTCTCACCATTCTTTCAGCCTTTAAAGCGAACACTACATTAGACAAGTAGTTCCTCCTTTCCCCTATCACTACTACCTCATTATCCTCAGGAGTCCTTAACACCATGCGCTTAGCAGCACAATCCAAGTTTGCTCGATATCTCACTAACCAGTCCATACCTAAAATTAAATCGAATTCCCCGATCGACAGTTCCATTAGATCAGTCGAAAAAACCATCCCTTGTAATTCCAGAGGCACATCCCTAAAGAGTTTGTTTACCACTACAGACTTTCCTAAAGTGCTAAGTACAGTCATCTCCTTAGAAGCAATCTCAGAGTCTATGTTCAGAGTTCCAGACACAGTTCTAACAACATAGGTATGTGTTGACCAATATCACTCAGTGCAGTAAAATGCAATTAGTAAATAATAAACGTACCAGTTATGAAGTCCGGTGCATCACCCTCCTCACGGCGTCTAGCTGCTTAGACTAACCCAGGCTGTCTTGCCTCTGTGTTCCCAGTACCTCTGCCCGGTGCTCCACGTCCACGACCAAGACCATTACCTCCTCTGGCCAGACCACGACCTCTCTGTGGCTGCTGACCCCCTCTACCAGGCTAAACATAATTCTGACCCGCTGGTCGCGTTCTGTTTGGCTCTTGTGGGCAATCTCTTACCCGGTGATCCACTAACCCACATCTGAAGCATCTATTACTTCTTGCCCAGCATTCTCCAAAATGGAACTTCCCACAAGTAACACATTGTTGTGGCCGACCAGTAGTAGCGGGCCTCACAACTTGACCCGGCCCATCTAACCTCGGCCTCTTCTGAAAATTCCCAGTAGATCTTGACGGTCCAAAACTTCTCTTATTTCTACCCTTGTCCCTATCTTGATTCTGCCTTTCAGATCTGTTTGCCTCTTCAGCTATCTTAGCCTTTTCCACTAGAACAGTGAATTCCCTTTCCCGTTGCGGAGCTATCAGTACTCGCAACTCATCCCTCGGACCATCTTCAAATCGGACACAACGCTCATAATCTGTAGACACAATACCACGAGCATACCGGCTTAGACGCAGGAATTCTGCCTCATACTCAGCCACCGACTTACTTCCCTGAACCAAATTAAGAAATGCCTTTCGCTGCGCATCCACATAGCTTGACCCAATGTATTTCCCTTGGAATGCAGACTTAAAGAAGTCCCAGGTAATGCGGTCCACTGCTATATCATCTCTAACCATGAGCCACCATTGGTATGCCTCTTTCCTGAGAAGGGACACAACCCCTTTCAACTTCTCCCCTACGGTATAATCAAGCTCGTCCATGATTCGTTCCACCGCTTCCAGCCAGTACTCAGCTACATTAGGAACCACACCAGAAATGCCCCTAAAAGTCTCAACCCCATTAGTTCGGAGTCGCTCAGAAATAGATTTTCGAGCTATTGATCTCGTGTTTGCTCTAGCAACCCGCTTCAAAACACGCAACATAGTTTGAGGCACGGTATCGCCCGCCTTGGTTTAGTCCTCGAAATATCGCTCAGAATCGGTGATGCCGGCACTTCACCTTCCGCCCATGCCCCGATTACTCAAGGTACGACTTCAACACCCCGGCCTCTACCACACTCACAGATACCACGCCCACGCCCACGGCGCTCCATGACTACCAATTTGACTTAATCGGATTATAAGTTTTATGAATTAGTACTTCTTCCACTGTTTATTACCGAACAGCCTTACGAAATTAGTATCAGAAGTAGGTTTTTGCAAGAAATAATTCTTAGAGTTGTATTTCTTCAAACTACCACCACAACATTTCATAAAAATCTAAGCAATAATCAGGGAACTTACCGTGCGGATTGGTGCTGGAGACTCAGGTGCCACGCTTTCAGAAACAGGTATTTTTCTAAACCATTTTCTAACTTTTGAAAACATTTTGAACCCCAAACCCACAGTCGAGTTTTGTAAACCTAGGCTCTGATACCAAAATTGTAACACCCCAAACCCGGTCGATACGCTACGACCAAATCCGGTATGTTACAAGATTGGAGGTTTTGAAATTTTATTGAAACAACGTAACTTAGAAACCATTTTTTTTTTTGTTTGTGTTTGAAAGTTTTGTGCTGCCTTCTTTTTAATTTGATCAAAAGGTTGTGAACAAACTTGATATTTTACGAAAGCCAAAATCACGAATTCGCGTAAAGTAACATTTTAAAAAGGTGTAGTAGATTTAAATAAAAACTCCAAATTAATTAATTACTCGCAATCCACCTTTTGTTAAACACTTTGAAAACTATTTTTTTCTGAAATACCCCATTTTCGATAGTTTATAAAACATGCAATATCTGTATAAAAATCCAGAACCCAATTTAAAGTTAAAGTTAAAGTTAAAGTTAAAGCGGCCTTATTACAGCTTGAAATCCCAAAACAAAAATAAATTTAAAATAAAGTCTGAGTTTACTTAAAGAAATTGCAATGCATGGCCACCTCGAGTCTGTATCGGCCCAATACCCGCCATCTACTGATTACCTGCAAAATTAATAAAGGGGTGAGTCATCGAGACTCAGTGTGTACATCCTCATGTAACACAAATTGGGGCTTATCCCACTCAGTACAGCTCATGTTATGTGCATGCAATACTACCTATCCCAGATTAGCTCTCCATCCAAAACACCCGCGGCATTATGCCACTGTGGTTCATGACCACCTTGGTCCTAGACCACTCGTGACCGTAGTCACTCGTGACAGAGTCACTATAATGTACTCGTGGGGCCAACCCATAGTGGTCGTAGACCACCGTGATTATCTCTGATAAATAATACATACATGGGGCCAACCCACTGTGGTACTTGACCACCGATGTAACACCCCAAACCTGGGCCATAAGTTTCGACCAGATCTGGTATGCTACGGGTTGTACATTGAAAACTTTTACTTTGTTGGTTTTTGAAATCGTAAGTTAATTAGACAATATTTGAAAAAATAAGTGACATTTAAAAAAAAACCTTGTATTATTATTATTTGGTACAAATAAACCCTTGACATAATTTCATAAGTTTCAAATATTAAAAAACTACTTAGGCGAATATAAACTATGGGGCCTTATTACCTAAATATTCCTAAAATAAAACTTAAAGGAAAAACCGAAAATAATCTATAGAAGTAAAACTTGATGGCCCATCGAGTCCGCCTTTGCTCCCATGTCCACGGTCTACTGCTCATCTGCAAAGTTAGGGAAAAATAATAGGGTGAGTCACCATGACTCAGTGTGTAAATCCTGAAAACACACTGACCTAAGGCCCATAAACACATTATGAGCCCTGGCCTATACACAAAGGCAACAATCATAAGTACATGAAAATAATGAATGATGAATAGCCCAACCCATCCTAGAATTCCATCCTCTACACACCAACCCGTACCAACCATCACACCTTGGGAATTTCTACAATCAACCCTCCATCCACTACACACCATAACGACAGCTGTGCTGCCTGTCTTAAAGAAATATAGAGAAAAGAATGGAGTTTTCGACTTTTAGAAGAAAGAAGAGAAGAGAATAATGAAGTTTTCGGCTTTTAGAAGAAAGAAGAGAAAAGAACAATAGAGTTTCGGCTTTTGAATCAAAGTGAAGATGAGGGAATAGGGTTAGGAATTTTTGTTTCTACTCAAAGGAAAAGAGAAAGAAAAGATGGAAACCCTAAATGCCAAAAAATAAAGAAGAGGACCCTCCCTATTTATAGAAATTGCGGCACTTACCTATGAAAAACCGAAAGTGCCCTTCCAGATAACTAAATATTAAGCAAATAAAAAGGGAAAATTCAGCACCCCTTTTGCCATAAAGAAACCGATTTCTTCACTTCTCTAGGTGATAAAATTTCGGCCAACTCCTAGCCTTGTAGATAGCTCCTATCTTTCCTCCTTTTATCTTCCTTATTATCAACTATATTATCTACATTATCCCATTCATATAAATCCTCCTATTTTTGAGCCTTGTTGTCATCCACTCTACCTAACCCTAATGCCGAAAATTAGCTAACTTAAATTAAAAGAATTGGGCTCCATAAAACTTAAATTTGGGCCCCTTACTCCCTTGTGTGGCGTCACCTCCTTGCTCCCTAAGTGGCGCTACTGACCACTGGGCCACAAGCCCATTTTGATATTTTAAACACAGATACCATCTTTTAAACTCTATAGTGCCTAAACAAAAATTTCACCAAGGCCTTGACCTCATCCTGAGCCCAATTTGGACCCCTAACAGTTAAATTAACACATTACACATGTTCTCCCATTAAACACATAGGCCCAAAAATTCAGGATGTTACAGTTCTACCCCCCTTAAAGAAATTTTGTCCCTCGAAATTTCCAACCAACTATTAATCGTACTACCCAAGTCTCACCACTATGCTTTCGCTGCGCACTCTAATTTAATAATATATAAACATTGCACGCATGCAATTTCTATACCCAAAAATATAGCATCCACACAAAACATACCCGACTTAATGGTGATTGAACAATTCCGAGCCTTATGCTCCTCAGACACGCATCTTAAACACGTTTCTGACTTCCTCCAACATTCACCCGAATGACGCCTTTTGCAATATTCGCAAACCCGAAAGTTTAGACGTACCTTAACATGCTTCACAGAACGAGACTGCAACCCTAGAAAACTATGATCTCTTTTTTTCTTACAGTCCACGCACCCAAACCGAAGTGTTTCACCGATTTCTTTAACCTCCTTCAGTATCTCTCTAACTAGCTGAGTCAGCACATCACTCCTAACACTTCCACGGCCTCGGCCGCAGCCTATTCTTCCTCTTCTAATGCTTATCGTTGATTTTCATATTATCTGAATTAGAAATTTTATGAATTATTAATTTCTTTCACTGATTAACCACGAAAAATCTTATGGAAAGTAGTTTTAAGAGTGGTTCTTTCGAATTCGAACCTATCTACAGTTTCAGTCTCAAGTTTATCTTCTAATTCTGGAAACCACATACATTCATCACATAAGGGTTTTTTTTTTCATCATTTCTCTACCGGGGGTATTTCCGTAGTTTTGTCCTACAGGGTATTTTCCAAAATAAAGTATCTTGGTGATTTTCTTTGAATTAGAAGTACTTTGAGTACCATTTTTTTTTATAAAGCAAGGGTCTTTTGGAAAACAAGTTTTTTTTCTTTTGCAAACCGGGTTCTTTTGTAAATCTAGGGGTTTTCGAGTAAATTTGCAAAATTTAGGTACTTTATGAAATCACGGTTGTTTGGAAATTTTCACAAACCAATGATATTTTGCCAACTGAAGTGTTTCGGTAATTTTCACAAATTTTGGTAGTTTTACAATTTTGGGGTATTCTGGAAATTTTTACAAATCAAGTGTATTTTGAAAATTTTACAAAAATTGGGGGTATTTTAGTTGTGAAATAGGATGGCTGGTCCCTTTTGGGTTTTAATTATAGATTTTGGCCCGTCAACAAATCCTCGTGGCTAAGGTGAACAAATCCTACGCACTGGTAGGATTCCAAATGAAGAGGAGGTGAGTCACTAGGACTGCTTAAGTACCAAGCTCTTCCTGAATCCAATCCTAGACATGCGCATGCCTGTTGCCACACCCTAACCCAGCAACTTGTTTACGGGTTTGTTTAGATAGATTAAGTCTTATGAATTTAAAGAGTTGTTTTAACTAAGCCTATAGTCCATCAATGCCTAATTAGTCTACGTCCATCAAGCCCATTAAGCCCACATACATATCACATCCACAAGTTTAGAATACTTACCTGCATGGATCGGGTGCCGATAAACTCGAAGGCCATATCTTCTTCCAAAATTTTTCTTTTCCAAATCCATATCAACTTTACAAAACATTACTAGACCCATTTCACAGCCCGAGTTTTGAACTGGGCTCTGATACCAAAATGTAACACCCCAAATCCGGCCCATAAGTTTCGACCAGATTTGGTATGCTACGGGTTGTACATTGAAAACTTTTGCTTTGTTGGTTTTGGAAATCGTAAGTTAATTAGACAATATTTGAATAAATAAGTGACATTTAAAAAAAAACTTGTATTATTATTATTTGGTACAAATAAACCCCTGACATAATTTCATAAGTTGCAAATATTAAAAAACTACTTAGGCAAATATAAACTATGGGGCCTTATTACCTAAATATTCCTAAAATAAAACTTAAAGGAAAAACCGAAAATAATCTATAGAAGTAAAACTTGATGGCCCCTCGAGTCCGCCTTTGCTCCCATGTCTACGGTCTACTGCTCATCTACAAAGTTAGGAAAAATAATAAGGTGAGTCACCAAGACTCAGTGTGTAAATCCCGAAAACACACTGACCTAGGGCCCATAAACACATTATGAGCCCTGGCCCATACACAAAGGCAACAATCATAAGTACATGGAAATAATGAATGATGAATAGCCCAACCCACCCTAGAATTCCATTCTCTACACACCAACCCGTACCAACCATCACACCTTGGGGATTTCTACAATCAACCCTCCATCCGCTACACACCATAACGACAGCTGCGCTGCCTGTCTTAAAGACCGATCACTGTGTGACCTATGTGGCAAAGCCACCGATCGCCATGCGACCTTAATAATACATCGTAGCATTTCGACAGCTGAGCTGCCTGTCATAAAGACCGATCACTATGTGACCTATGTGGCAAAGCCACCGATCGCTATGCGACCTAACATTTGAATTTGTGGTTTAACCACCGATCACCAAGTGACCTATCATGCACTTCCCCTTCATTATCATAATCCCACCCCATGCATACACACATAAAGAAAACATCATATAGGCTTTCATATATTTCGATACACATAGAGATTTCTATGATTACGTATCTGGCATCCTTGCCTAACCCTTTTAGGGTTTTATTGACTGTCTACACAGCCACTTTCCGGCTTTTTAGCCCATAACATATATAGATATACATACAGATTTAATAGTGTGTTAGAGATCTACACACTGACACAGTTAGAACGAGACCTCTAAATCGACGCTTATCTCAGAGCAACACACCACTCGCTATCTTGAAATCTCGAAAAGTGATATGAGATTCAGGGACTAGTGTTTCCGGCTTTTAGATCTAAGAGATCTACTTCAATTTCCGAATGTCGCCCAACAAGAGAATACATAAAACCATTAAACCATTAGCTTTTCGGCTTTGTCTTCCAAAAATCGAAAGAGATCTTAAGGAATAACAAGAGTCGACGCTCACCTTACTAGAGAAGATTCGGCTACTCCCAGAGGATTCCGGCTTTTTGCAAAAATCAAGAAGAGAGAATGATTCGAAGAAATCTGTAGAGATTCGGCTTTTAAATAAAGAAATCGGCAGGAAGAAGAAAAGAGAATTTTGGCAGACTAGGGGTAGCTCTGGCCTTAACAAGGATCAAAAGAAATATAGAGAAAAGAATAATGGAGTTTTCGACTTTTAGAAGAAAGAAGAGAAGAGAATAATGAAGTTTTTGGCTTTTAGAAGAAAGAAGAGAAAAGAACAATGGAGTTTCGTCTTTTGAATCAAAGTGAAGATGAGGGAATAGGGTTAGGAATTTCAGTTTCTACTCAGAGGAGAAGAAAAAGAAAAGATGGAAACCCTAAATGTCGAAAAATAAAGAAGCGAACCCTCCTTATTTATAGAAATTGTGGCACTTACCTATGAAAAACTGAAAGTGCCCTTCCTGATAACTAAAAATTAAGCAAATAAAAAGGGAAAATTCGGCACCCCCTTTGCCATAAAGAAACCGATTTCTTCACTTCTCTAGGTGATAAAATTTCGGCCAACTCCTAGCCTTGTAGATAGCTCCTATCTTTTCTCCTTTTATCTTCCATATTATCAACTATATTATCTACATTATCCCATTCACATAAATCCTCCTATTTTTGAGCCTTGTTGCCGTCCACTCTACCTAACCCTAATGCCGAAAATTAGCTAACTTAAATTAAAAGAATTGGGCTCCATAAAACTTAAATTTGGGCCCCTTACTCCCTTGTGTGGCGTCACCTCCTTGCTCCCTAAGTGGCGCCTTTGACCACTAGGCCACAAGCCCATTTTGATATTTTAAACACAGATACCACCTTTTAAACTCTATAGTGCCCAAACAAAAATTTCACCAAGGCTTTGACCTCATCTTGAGCCCAATTTTGACCCTTAACAGTTAAATTAACACATTACACAAGTTCTCCCATTAAACGCATAGGCCCAAAAATTCAGGATGTTACAACTGAGATAAGTCACTAATTAGATTATTCGTGGTTTCAACCACCGTGGTACTTAGACCACTCATGACCGTAGGCACTAATTCTCTCTCCTCCTTCATTCAATCCTGAGCCCATGCTCTTTTCATTATACACAATATGTATGCAACCAAAATCACAGTATAAAGCGTATCATATTTCATACGTGCATAACATCAGAATATACATACATGCATATTAACAGCCATATTATTAACGAAGAACTTACCTGGTGTCTCCAACCTTACCCCTAAGGGTAGTTGATCCATCATATCAGTTATTTTGGCTTTCGGCCATTTCAGTTAATAACATAATATCAAAGAAGGCATGTGAGTAGTACACACCTGATAACGCGTAATACCAAACTATCTATGTCAATGCTCTCGTTAGTAGGGACGACGACAATTTGCCTAACCCAGGCAGACGTCGGCTCTCTATCACAACCTGGCGGATAGTCTCGAACCGCCGACACAGCATGCCTTTTAAATTTAGAAGCGGAGACTACGGTCCACTCCCCTCCCCAGCTTGACCAACACTTAAAACCCGAATGGAAAGGTAAGATTCAGAAATCAATCGATTCTTCAGACTTTGGTCTTCAAAACGTTCGACTTCTTGCGATTACCGAAGATTCGAGAGGATCAAAATGGATTTACTGCCCAAAAGAATGCTCTTACCTTGAACTATCACTGTCACTTGAAGAGGGACCTTCAGTAATCTGCTTACACCTTGCTCCTTAGTATTCGGCTAACAATCAAAATGAAAGAACAAAAGAAAAGGTAATGATGAGAGGTAGCAACATTTTGGCAAAAAAGAAAGAAAACCCAAGGAGGATTCGGTTCGAGAAGAAAAAAAATAATAGTGGAGGAGAGAAGAGAGTTTCGGCCATACCCCTCACTTAAATGACACTTCCAAAAACCACTCTACCTTCCCCTAATGAACAAATATGCTAAAATGAATTGTAACGAATGCCTAAGGCCTATGAAATTTCGGCACACCACCTATGCTAGCATTAAACCGAATATTCTCTATCTTAAAATGTTGAATTTTTTTTTATGAGCCAATGAACTATTTTAATTTGCTGCACTTTGACTTTTTTTTAGGGGAGATATTCGGCTACATCATTGGCTCTACAAGTTACTGCACTTTGTTGTCTTTAAATGGACATGGTCTCATGCATCATGGATGGCACAAGCTCCATGGGCTGGAAGATACAATGGAATAAAACATGAGAGCATGGTGAATGGGCATTAGAAGGTTGGACGGTAATCAAAGGGAATCTACATTGTTGGACGAAATGAAAAAAAAAAATAATTGTGGGAAGCCTGGCTTTGTTTAATGGATGAATGTGGACAAATTTAATGGCACACTAAGGGAGCATAGAGGTATGGCAAAAGAAAGAATAATTAATTTTTTTTTCTCTATGTGCTAAGACATTATTCATTAATTAATGAGCACATAGGAGCTAAAATTTGAATGGGAGACAAACCTTCATGATTTTGGACGAGCTTATGGGAATAAAATAATGCAAGCCATACATTGCCAATGTGACCAAGTGGATGGACGGTACAACTAAGGAAATTGAATTAAAATAATGCCAACCATGCTCCCATGACTTCAATAAAAAATATGTTCCAACTATATCTTGTCCCTTTGTCCCCTTAATGCCTATCTCATATGCACAAGTAGGATTAAAATAACATATGCCTTGCATTTTTATTGTGCCCACAAAGACATGCTCCCATTATTCTCACTAGTGGACGGCATGCCTTCATATTGCATGAAATTTTAATACCATGCTTGATGTGCCCACTTGAATAAATCCATGCATGGTTATTTTAGTTCCCATCATGCTTTGCCGTCCCACACAAGAAATAGTGCAAAATACAAAACCCCTATTTCTAGGATGTTACAGGAGTAGTTCTTAATGTGGAGCTGTAAATCGGTGAATGGAAGGGCAAGGAAGACTTTGAGGTAATCCAATTAGATGATTACGATTATGTACTTGGCTTAAACTTCCTTGACAAGATTCAAACAGTTCTGTATCTATGGGCCGATCAAATTCATATTGTCACCGTTTCGTTATCAAAGATTGTTATGCCGGTGTATCAGGATATGAAGGTTGGGACCAAGGAATTGTCGTTAATTCAACTAGTCGAAGATGTTTCGTATGGAAGAAACTGTAGGGCCCAATTCTTGCCTGGGTCTTAAACACAAAATAAGGCAAAATATAAAACAAATAAAATCCAATAAAAAACCAATGTCCATTAACAACCCGTTTACAAATCCTAGCCTGAAACATTAAGCCCAATTTACACTACCCAAAGTTCAGCCCAGCATAATAAAAATCATCCCACAATTACACGGCCCAAATAGCCCAAACATTCCAGGGTTTCAGAAAACCCTAGGGAAGCTTCCAGCATTGCCCAGCACCGCAGCAGCCTCCCTCACGCGTACATCTACGCGCACCACTGCTTGTGTCTTTGCACGCCCCACGCGCCTCCGTACACCACATCCACGCTATCCGTACCTACAAACAGGGCCTCCAATAGTAGAGAAACAGCAAAATATATAACAAAATATACAATAAAAATTTATATTTCAATGGCTATAAAAAGCTATCAATATCTTGTATCTCTTTTTTTTTTATAGACACTGAATACAAAAAAAGAATTCGAAATCAAAAAAGCAAGAATCAAAAGGTGATTTCATCTTTTTCTCTTCGATTTAGAATTTCTTTTTTTCATTTTTTTTACATTGAGTACACATGAGAAAATAAAAAGAAAAAGGAAGGATTACCATCGTAAGTTTCTGTCTTCGTCTTCTCCATCGCAATCGGAGTTAGATATGGATGTTCATTGGAGGGCAAAGCTTTAAGGTCGGCGCTTAAGAGCAAATCGGACCTTCGTGTACCACTATGCGTCATTTACAGTGGCGTTTTAGTGATTGAACGGAGAGGTTTTAGATGCGGCTCAGAACAAAAGCAAAGAGAGTTAGGGTTTTGTTGTTAAAAAAGTGAGGGACGATTGTTTTAATCGGTTTTTTAGGGAAATATTGTTCATTTAAGAAACGGCACCGTTTAGGCTCATTTCAATAGCCTTAAAACGACGCCGTATGAGGTGACCCGATCCGATCCAATCTAGTATCCCCAAGATCCGTGCGTTTTTACAGTGATAGGATATTTATGCGATTAGTCCCTCTGTGTCGTGCTATCTTTTGATTAGACCTGTTATACATTTCTTTTATTTCTTAATTGGTCTATATAATTTGCGCGCCATTTCTATTTCATCCAATCTGTGTGCTGCGTTCTGGATATTGGAATATTTGCTAATTTGATCCCTTATTTTTTATACGAAGCTTAATTTGATTCTCGATTTTGTTTAAATAATTTTGTTTACTTATGAAATAGCCCTATGATTTTATTTTTATTTCGATTAAGTTTTAATTTTTTTTTATAATTCTTGTAACCTTTTCATAGTATTAAATTTATTTATTATTCAAGCTATTTTAATAAAATTGTTTTGAAATCTATTCTACAATGTTCTAATTTGTTTTATTTTCCATTTATATGTATTTTGTTTATATTTATCGTATAAAATTTTAATTCCAAAATCATATTATGTATTTCTTTGATGACTCATATAATATTTAATTTAAATTCAATTATATGTTATTATTTTATACATACATACATACATATATAATGATAAGACTTTTTTTTTAACATATTATTGATTTTTTTTTTACATTATTCCATATATTTCCTCTTAAACCTATCTATATGTATATTTAGTTTCTTTTAAAATTACTTATATATGTATATATTTCTATTTTAAATTTAGTATATATAATATATCACTTTGAAAGATCATATTTTATTGTATATTTTAATTTATTTCAGATATTTTTATATACTATTACTTATATATGTTTTTATATATTTAAAGTCATACATTTTGTTTTTTTGTTTTGTATAATTTATTTCAAAAAAAATTTTATATACATATCATAAATTCATTTACAAATTATCCTATTTTAAATAATTTCGTAAATTATAGATTTCAAACTCCACTTTCTTTATTTTAAGTCGATGTGTTAGCATTCAAAATGTTGTTTTATATTAATTTGCCAATGTAAATTTTGTAGAATTGTTGTATCTTGTAGCTTATATTGATCTTTGCTTGTAAATATGTGTCTTTTAAACCATGCAGTTATCGTTATTGTATGTTTGTGTGGCAAGCTATTTCCATAATTACATTCATTTGTATAATGTTGAGTTTGTGTATTATTTCATGCTAAATGATATGCTTGTGCTTCTTGTTATGGTTTTATGTTTAAAACTCCAATGTAATCGAGTCTTTACTAAATGTTTTTCTTTAGAATGCATTTTGAACCAATTTTAAAATCGCCCATTTAAAAATTCCTCAAAACAAGGCAATACTTAGTGATTGGAAATTTGAGAAATCGTGTCCTAACATGCTTGGTTTTGATTTTCCATTTGACCAAATAGCTAAGTATCCTTTCGTCGTTTTATCCACGTTAAAAGACAAAGCATTATTTCGTGTTTGGAAATTCAAGAAATCGTACCCTAACATGCTGGGTTCCGATTTTTCATTTGTCCAAATAACCAAATACCCTTTTTAAAATTTCAATGCGTGAGTTTTGAGAATTTTAGGATGATCTTGAATTCGAGGACTTAAATTCTCGTTTCCTAACGTGCTGGATGTGATATTTTATTCCTTCAGAATAAGAGAATCTTAATATTCAAACTTGAATATCTTCTAACGGGTCAAAGAAGATCATAAATTTAAAATCTTTTTAAATTTTCTACACAAGGGCATTAATTAATCAATTTGGTGCCAATTTTGGGCGTTGCGAGTGTAACACCCCTAACCCGTATCCATCGCCGAATTAGGGTTACGGGCATTACCAGATAATCATTACTTTTATTCAATCAATTAGATCATATTTAAACAAACTTATATAATAATACACATATAAGCAAACAATTACATATGCATAAAACATATTTATTCCACTAAACCAAATCATATGTGGCACAAGCATTGACAAACATAAGCTGAACATGCAAAATACATTTTATTAAAATTACAAAATAATGCAAGTATCGTAAGCCTCCTTTGCTATGTCCTTATTTACTTATGAAATATTCAAGCAATTAACCCATTAGTATCTATATGATTAAATAACATGATTCAATTATCATTTTATACTAACTCACTTAAAAGGGTAGAATATTCCAGTATAAAAGATATTAGCAGATGTCCAAACTTACAAACTCAATAAACATCATATAAATACATACCTACTTGACCAAATATACAAAGACACATATATGCAATTATATGTACCTAGCTCATACCAAAGTTCAGATAGATCCAAATAATCAATCAGATCATTGCTCACATGAATTCGTTTGCATGCACATAATTGAACCGAAAATAATTATACGGTATATACATTATTTTTGTAATAGTTAGATTCATATACAGACATTTATTATAATTTAATAAGATTATATCATCTCATGCATTTTTATCATTTCCAACAAATCATATTATCAAGCTATCTAAATACCTATTCGGCCTATACTCATCATTTCAAGCCAATTAATCATGCCAAAACTCTTATATATATATACCAAACGTTTCACATTTACCAAGTACATGTGTCATTTAACATTTTATCAAAAATGAGTTTAAGTCTTCATCAAACATAATTGAATACAGAACATAAACATAACAAACACATCACACTTGTATTCCATGGCTAATTACACATTATTAAGACATTATCTTAATCCATAATTCCATTTCCCACAAGATCGAATTACACCTACTATATGCACATATACCATAGCTTAATATAAGCTAAATAAAATCCATACAACCCTTGCATCATAATGACATAAACATATACACCATTTGATCAATAAAAATCATACGTCTCAACACCAAACTAACACAGGATATAAGCCATATTCATATGGCTATAATACATATAAAGACAAAGTTTTCAACTCAAATATAGACATTATCCATTATATACATGCCTTTATCCAAAATAAACCAAACTAAAAGAGTACCAAAAAGATGATAGTGTCGTTGACTTTGCTGACAATTTTTCGAGCCCGTAGCTTGACCAAAATCTATAAAATAGAACATTGAACATAAATAGAGTAAGCTTACTAGCTTAGTAAGTCTTAAGCAAATTCTCTATAACAATTAAAACTTTTAATCATTAGGTTTATGGCATTGATATAAATATTTCAATATGTACATTAATCATAGCCGAATGCTATCATTACCCTTAACCTAAGTATTAGCACTTTATTTCCAAGGACATATACATCATCAAAACACATAAATATCACATGTATTCGCATAATCCAAGTCAAATGAATATATCATGCATATCATTCACATATACTTATTTGTACACATATACAAACACATCCAAAACTCTCTCACCATCAACCTTGCCACTGATAGCCGATTCTTCAAATTAATGCATTTAAACTCAATTTCATATATAAAATGTTCATACTTAACTCAAATGATGATATACCGACTTACCTCATTCCTTACTAATATATATAAGGCTTATACTTACCCGAGCTTTTAGCTCATTGCACTAAATATGTCTCACCTTGTATGATTCCCGAATTCTCTGTTTATAATGTATCACCGGCATTAAGCCTGCTAGGCATCAAAGCCCAAAATACACACCAAAGATTGAGCACTGCTGAGACCAGTGCGAGATTTAAACTCAGACATTGCTTTAGCTGCTGAGCAATAAGCGGATATAATTCACCAGCACGAGGCCTGCTAGGCATTTAGCCTGATATAAATCACCGGCACAAGGCCTGCTAGGCTCAAAGCCCGAATATCAACATAATTAACCATTCCATGCACATTTATTAATTCCAAAATCACATATAACACATATATTTCATAATATTACATATCAAATTTGGATAAACTTAACCACATTACATCAAATAAAATTAATTCAATATTATACTAATCACATTCGGCAATTCCACATATATATTTCCAAAATTTCCGAATTTCATCATTTATTATATTACGTAAATAATTTTTGACATATAATTGCTTAAAGACTTACCTCGACTATCGACGGACAACGAAGACCGGCTATTCAATAACCTTTGCCTTTCCCCGATCTAAATCTGTTTTTCTTTGTTCTTGATCTAAACACATTAAAATTTAGCTCATTCAAGCACATTTCATCTCAATTTAGTCCCAAAATACATAAATAGGCAAATTACCATTTTACCCTTAATGTTTCACATTTTTACAATTTAGTCCTATTTGCACAAAACATAAAATACACAAAACTCATTACACAACCTAAGGGACAAATATTCATAGGGATTATACAAGTCCATTTATTTCATTTATTTTGTATTTTAACCCTTCAAAAATTTATTTTTTCAATTTAGCCCAAAATACTCAAATTCACCAAAATTTCCAATACAAAACATTTTACTCTATAACATAACTTTAACATATATTCATCAAACATCACAAAGCACAAGCTTCTATCATGGTTGAACATCACATACACACTAATCTCAAAAATTCTAGCATGGGTCGGATAGTATTCGAAGCAACGATTACAAAAACGTAAAAATTATCAGAAACTGAAATCAGACTAACCTTGGATTTAAGCTTACAAGTGCCGAAACTTAAGCTTGTATTTCTCTTTTCTTACTTAGCACATTCGGCCTTAAGAAACAAAAAGATGATAATGGCTTTTCATGTGTTTTATTTAACATATAATATGTTATTTATCTATTTACTAATATAACCTTATATTATAAGATTTTATAACATATAACTTAAGGTTACTATTGTCATATACCACCCACTAACCTTAAAAATGGGCTATTTGCCCTTTTAATACCTCATATTAAAAAGCAATTATCATTTTAGCACTTTTCACTATAGTTTGCAACTTTTGCACTTTACGCGATTAAGTCCTTTTTGTCAAATTAAGCACACAAACGATCAAATTTTCATACGAAACTTTCACACACATTAATTCACATATAATAAGCACCAAAAATAATATTTAAATATTTATGGACTCGAATTCGTGGTCCTGAAACCACTATTTCGATTAGGGTCAAATTCGGACTGTTACAACTCTCCCCCTTAGGGATTTTCGTCCCCGAAAATCTTACCGTTAAAAAAGTCGGGTATTGTTACCTCATTGAATCCTCAGGCTCCCACGTAGCCTCTTCTACTCCGTGTCGATTCCATAGTACTTTTACTAACGGAATTTTCTTGTTTCTTAACTCTTTCATTTCACGGGCTAAAATACGGATCGGTTCTTCCTCTACGTCATATCGGATCAGATTTCAATTTCAGACGGAGAAATCACATGTGACGGATCCGATCTATATCTACGGAGCATCGAAACATGAAATACGTTGTGTATCTTTTCTAATTTAGAAGGCAACTTCAATCTATAAGCAACATGCTAGATACGTTCGATGATCTCATACGGTCCAATGAATCTCAGACTTAGTTTACCTTTTCGACCAAATCGGAGTACTTTCTTCCACGGTGAAACTTTCAAAAATACCCGATCTCTGATCTGAAACTCAATGCCTTTACGTTTCAAATCAGCGTAGGACTTTTGGTGATCCGATGCAGCTTTCAAACTATCTTTGATTATAGCCACCTTCTGTTCAGTCTCTTTAATCAAATCAACCCCGTGTATCTTATTTTCACTGAGCTCAGTCCAATACAATGATGTACGACACTTGCGGTCGTATAGAGCTTCATAAGGTGCCATTTTGATACTAGATTGAAAACTGTTATTATAAGCAAATTCAATCAAAGTGACCGTCTGTCTGCAGATGGAAGGCTGTGCTGAAGTGGAGTTTAGTACCTAAAGCATCTTGCAACTTCTTCCAAAATTGCGATGTAAATATCGGATCTCTATCCGAAACAATGGAACTCGGCACACAATATAATCTCACAATTTGAGATACATACAACTCAGCAAGTTTATCGAGCGAATAGTCCGTACGAACTGGAACAAAGTGAGCTGATTTGGTCAGTCTATCCACTATAACCTAGACTTCATCTTTCTTGCTCAGTGTCATAGGCAAACCGGAGAGAAAATCTATAGTAATTTAATCTCATTTCCATTCAGGTATCATGATCGGCTGAAGTAACCCAGAAGGCACCTGATGTTCGGCTTTTCCTTATTGACAAATTAAGCACTTCGAGACAAATTCAGATATATCTCGTTTCATACCAGGCCACCAATAAAACTGTTTCAAATCATTATACATTTTCGTGCTACCTGGATGTACCGACAATCGACTATTATGAGCCTCGTTCAATATCATCTGAATCAAATCCACATTCCTCGGAACACATATTCAGCCTTTGAAGTTCAAACAATCATTTTCATCAATTTAAAACTCTGACTCTGCATCATTTCCACACTGAACTCGTCTAGCAATCGTATCTTTGTCAATTTTCTGTGCATCACAAATTTGTTGAATAAACAACGGTCTTGCCTTCAACTTGGCTATGATTGAACCATCACCAGACATAACCATATGTGCGTTCAATACACAAAGAGCAAATAATGATTTTTGACTTAAGGCATCCGCAACAACGTTGGCTTTCCCCGGATGGTAGTCAATCACTAATTCATAATCTTTCAACAGCTCTAACCATCTGCGTTGTCTCAAGTTCAAATCTTTCTGAGTCATCAAATACTTTAGACTTTTGTGATCTGAATAAACATGACATTTCTCACCGAATAAGTAATGACGCCAAGTCTTCAACGCGAAAACAATGGCTGCTAACTCCAGATCATGAGTCGGGTAATTTCTTTCATGAGACTTCAACTGTCTCGAAGCATAGGTTATCCTTCTTGCATTAAAACGCAACCTAAACCATTCAAAGAAGCATCACTATACACAACAAATTCTTTACCTGATTCAGGCTGAATCAACACTGGAGCTTCGGTCAAAAGAGCTTTCAGCTGATCGAAACTTTGCTGACATTTTTTCGTCCATTCGAACTTGACATCTTTCTGTAATAGCTTTGTCAATGGGGTGGCTATCATAGAAAAACCTTTCACGAACCGTTTGTAATATCCAGAAAGCTTCGAATTTTAGAAACATTCTTTGGTGGCTTCCTATCAAGTATAGCCGATATTTTATTCGGATCAACCCGAATGCCTGACGCTGAAACAACATAACCCAAAAAGCTGACTTCCTTCGTCAAGAACTCACACTTACTAAACTTTGCATACAACTGTTGATCTCGTAAAGTTTGTAACACAAATCTCAAATGCTCGGCATGTTCAGTTTCATTTCTGGAGTAGATCAGGATATCATCTATAAACACCACCACAAACCAATCCAAATACTGTCTGAAAACCTGATTCATCAAATCCATAAAAATAGCAGGTGCATTAGTAAGTCCAAAAGGCATAACCAGGAACTCAAAATGTCCGTACCTCATTCGAAATGCAGTCTTTGGCACATCGAAATCTCTGACTCGCAACTGATAATAACCCGATCTCAAATCTATCTTCAAAAACACTGAAGCCCCTTTCAACTGGTCAAACAAGTCATCAATCAGAGGCAACGGGTATTTATTATTTATAGTCACCTTATTCAGCTGCCGACAATCAATACACATTTGCATAGTCCCATCTTTCTTTTTCACAAATAGAACCGGTACACCCCAAGGAGAAAAACTCGGTCGTGCAAAGCCCCTATTTGTCAACTCTTGCAACTGTGCTTTCAACTCTTTCAATTCAGTAGGTGCCATCCGTTACGAAGCTATTGAAATCGGAGTCGTCCCTGGTACTAATTCAATACTAAACTCTATCTCTCAAACTGGTGGTAAACCCGGTAATTCTTCAGGGAACACATCTGGGTATTCACACACAAGTGGTACGGATTCAATCTGCTTTTCAGACATTCCAACACATAGGCCAAGTAAGCTTCACATCCTTTTCTCACATACTTACGAGCTAACATCGAGGATATTACTGCAGGTAACCCATTCAAGTCATTAGATTCAATCCGGATGATCTCACCGTTCTGACATATCAAATCAATGGCCTTTCTTTTGCAATTCACCACAGCATCGTGCAAAGTTAACCAGTCCATTCCCAAAATTATATCAAATTTGTCGTAAGGTAACAACATTAAATCAGCTGGAAAGCATGAGTCCCGAATCATCAACGGGCAACCATTACACACTTTGTCAATGAGTACACATCGACCCAAGGGGTTGGACACACGAATCACAAACTCAGTAGACTCAACAGGCAGAGTCTTACTGGATACTAAAGTTTCACACACATATGAATGAGTCGAACCAGGATCAATCAATGCAATCACAGTAGTATCATAAAGAATGAAAGTACCAGTAATAACATCTGGGGAAGAAGCATCCTCTCTAGCACGTATAGCATATGCTCTAGCTGGTGCAGTGTCTTTGGTTCCTCTCTGATTGCCACTTACATTTCCCGAATGTCTAGGTGGTCTGCCTCGCACTGACACATTACTCGGTCTGACATTCTGAGCTATATTTTGCTCGGCTAACATCGGGCACTCTCTAATAAAATGATCTGACGATCTACATTTAAAGTAGGACCGATCATGGAATCTACAACTCCCAGAATCCCATTTACCACAATGCTTGCATTCAACTCGATTCTACTGAACATTACCAACACTGGCCATCGAAATAGCCCGGGAACCCACAGGAGGTCGATCTCGTCTAGATATGTCTGAAGTAGCTTTATGTCGGCCAAAGTCATCTTTGAACTTCTTAGATACAGAATGGAAAGTCTTACTCGATGATCTTTTACGAGTGTCTCCAGCTTCCATTTCAACTTTTCTTTTCTCTTTTCTAAGCTCTTCAGCTTTGCAAGCTCGTTCGACAAGTACCACAAACTCTTTGATTTCAAGTATGCCAACTAGCAACTTTATATCTTCATTCAGACCGTCTTCGAATCTTTTGCACGTAATGGCTTCAGTTGATACACACTCTCGGGCATATCGGCTCAATCTGACAAACTTCCGCTCATATTCAGTCACAGTCATGTGACCCAGTTTCAGTTCTAGAAATTCTTTTCGTTTTTGATCGATGAATCTCTGACTAATATATTTCTTACAGAACTCGATCTAGAAGAAATCCCAAGTCACTTTTTCTTTCGGAACCACCGATACTAGTGTATTCCACCAGTGATATGCAGTGTCTCGCAGTAAAGATATAACACACTTCAGGCATTCGTCTAGAGTACATGACAGCTCATCAAGCACTCGAATAGTGTTATCAAGCCACATCTCAGCTCGTTCCGCGTCACCATCATTATTAGCTTTGAATTCTTCGGCCCCATATTTCCTGATTTTATCAATGGGAGGCCTACTAGATCTCATCGGATCTATCATCGGAGGTGCTGAAGGTATCGGAGTTGGATTATTCGGGGGTGGAGGTTGTTGTACAGCCAGATTAGTCTGAATAAATTGGGTAAACCATTCATTCATCATCTGGTAGAAGGCTTGTTTAGTCTCCCCCTCATGGCTACCCGAGACAGGTCGAGAGTCTACCGGCGCTGACCCACGTGCGAGATCAGGCGCTAGACTCTCTATATCATCAGCTACGGCTCTTTCGGGATCCATTTACAATATAAAACACAATTTTAAACGTCAAAAGTCACCACACTATCGCATATATAATAAAGGCATGTATAGCTAGACTCTCACGCTCTACGGTAGTCCTAGAATCGACTAAACCATAAGCTCTGATACCAATCAAATGTAACACCCCTAACCCGTATCCGTCACCGAATTAGGGTTACGGGCATTACCAGATAATCATTACTTTTATTCAATCAATTAGATCATATTTAAACAAACTTATATAATAATACACATATAAGCAAACAATTACATATGCATAAAACATATTTATTCCACTAAACCAAATCATATGTGGCACAAGCATTGACAAACATAAGCTGAACATGCAAAATACATTTTATTAAAATTACAAAATAATGCAAGTATCGTAAGCCTTATTTGCTATGTCCTTATTTACTTATGAAATACTCAAGCAATTAACCCATTAGTATCTATATGATTAAATAACATGATTCAATTATCATTTTATACTAACTCACTTAAAAGGGCCGAATATACCAACATAAAAGATATTAGCAGATGCCCAAACTTACAAACTCAATAAACATCATATAAATACATACCTACTTGACTAAATATACAAAGACACATATATGCAATTATATGTACCTAGCTCATACCAAAGTTTAGATAGATCCAAATAATCAATCAGATCAATGCTCACATGAATTTGTTTGCATGCACATAATTGAACCGAAAATAACTATACGGTATATACATTATTTTTGTAATAGTTAGATTCATATACAGACATTTATTATAATTTAATAAGATTATATCAACTCATGCATTTTTATCATTTCCAACAAATCATATTATCAAGCTATCTAAATACCTATTCGGCCTATACTCATCATTTCAAACCAATTAATCATGCCAAAACTCTTATATATATATACACCAAACGTTTCACATTTACTTACATGTGTCATTTAACATTTTACCAAAAATGAGTTTAAGTCTTCATCAAACATAATTGAATACAGAACATAAACATAACAAACACATCACACTTGTATTCCATGGCTAATTACACATTATTAAGACATTATCTTAATCCATAATGCCATTTCCCACAAGACTGAATTACACCTACTATATGCACATATACCATAGCCGAATATAAGCTAAATAAAATCCATACAACCCTTGCATCATAATGACATAAACATATACACCATTTGATCAATAAAAATCATACGTCTCAACACCAAACTAACACAGGATATAAGCCATATTCGTATGGCTATAATACATATAAAGACAAAGTTTTCAACTCAAATATAGACATTATCCATTCTATACATGCCTTTATCCAAAATAAACCAAACTAAAAGACTACCAAAAAGATGATAGTGTGGTTGACTTTGCTGAAGATTTTTCGAGCCCGTAGCTTCACCAAAATCTATAAAATAGAACATTGAACATAAACAGAGTAAGCTTACTAGCTTAGTAAGTCTTAAGCAAATTCTTTATAACAATTAAACATTTTAATAATTAGGTTTATAGCATTGAGTATAAATATTTCAATATGTACATTAATCATAGCCGAATGCTATCATTACCCTTAACCTAAGTATTAGCACTTTATTTCCAAGGACATATACATCATCAAAACACATAAATATCACATGTATTTGCATAATCCAAGTCAAATGAATATATCATGCATATCATTCACATATACTTGTTTGTACACATATACAAACACATCCAAAACTCTCTCACCATCAACCTTGCCACTTATAGCCGATTCTTCAAATTAATGCATTTAAACTCAATTTCATATATATAATGTTCATACTTAACTCCAATGATGATATCCGACTTACCTCATTCCTTACTAATATATATAAGGCTTGTACTTACCCGAGCTTTTAGCTCATTGCACTAAATATGTCTCACCTTGTATGATTCCTGAATTCTCTATTTATAATGTATCACCGGCATTAAGCATGCTAGGCATCAAAGCCTGAAATACACACCAGCATTGAGCCTGCTAGACTAGAGGTCCGAGATTTAAACACTGGCATTTAGCTTTGCTGAGCAATAAGCGATATAATTCATCGACACGAGGCACGCTGAGCATTTAGCTTTGATATAAATCACCGGCACAAGGCCTGCTAGGCTCGAAGCCCGAATATCAACATAATTAACCATTCCATGCACATTTATTAATTCCAAAATCACATATAACACGTATATTTCATAATATCACATATCAAATTTGGATAAACTTAACCACATTACATCAAATAAGATCAATTCAATATTATACTAGTCACATTCGGCAATTCTACATATATATTTGCAAAATTTTCGAATTTTATCATTTATTATATTACGTAAATAATTTTTGACATATAATTGCTTAAAGACTTACCTCGACTATAGACGGACAACGAAGACCGGCTATTCGATAACCTTTGCCTTTCCCCGATCCAAATCCGTTTTTCTTTGTTCTTGAACTAAACACATTAAAATTTAGCTCATTCAAGCACATTTCATCTCAATTTAGTCCCAAAACACATAAATAGGCAAATTACCATTTTACCCTTAATGTTTCACATTTTTACAATTTAGTCCTATTTGCACAAAACACAAAATACACAAAACTCATTACACAACCTAAGGGCCAAATATTCATAGGGACTATACAAGTCCATTTATTTCATTTATTTTGTATTTTAACCCTTCATATTTTGCAATTTAGCCCAAAATACTCAAATTCACCAAAATTTCCAATACAAAACATTTTAATCTATAACATAACTTTAACATATATTCATCAAACATCACAAAGCATAAGCTTCTATCATGGCCGAACATCACATACACACTAATCTCAAAAATTCTAGCATGGATCGGATAGTAATCGAAGCAACGATTACAAAAACGTAAAAATTATCAAAAACTGAAATCAAACTAACCTTGGATTTAAGCTTACAAGTGCCGAAATTTAAGCTTGTATTTCTCTTTTCTTCCTTAGCACATTCGGCCTTAAGAAACAAAAAGATGATAATGGCCTTTCATGTGTTTTATTTAACATATAATATGTTATTTATTTATTTACTAATATAACCTTATATTATAAGATTTTATAACATATAACTTGAGGTTACTATTGTCATATACCACCCACTAACCTTAAAAATGGGCTATTTTCCCTTTTAATACCTCATATTAAAAAGCCATTATCATTTTAGCACTTTTCACTATAGTTTGTAACTTTTGCACTTTACGCGATTAAGTCCTTTTTGTCAAATTATGCACACAAACGATCAAATTTTCATACAAAACTTTCACACACATTAATTCACATATAATTAGCACCGAAAATAATATTTAAAAATTTTTCAGACTCGGATTCGTGGTCCCGAAACCATCATTCCGATTAGGGTCAAATTTGGACTGTTACAGCGAAGGTGCTAATCCTTCCTCGTACGTAACCGACTCCCGAACCTATTTCTTATATTTCATAGACCAAAATTATTGTTTTAATAAATCAAAATCTTTTATTAAAATAATGCATCTTAAGGTGATCCGATCACACCTTGAATAAAAGATTGATGGCAACTCTATCTGTCATTTTAAAAGTCGATCCCCGTTTTTCATACTCGAAAAAAATGGTTTCGACAGCTTGGCGACTCCACTGGGGACGACTAATAGAGTCAAGCTGTAAAATTGATTATTTTCTGTCCTTCGTCAGAAATTTGAAAATTTGATTTGAAAATTATGATCCTTTTGTTGCATTTGTTTGTGTCATTGCATATGATTGTTATTTTCTTGCGCATATTGCATTGCATGACCGTTGTGGTCGCACCTTTAAGTGGGAGTAAGAAACTATGCCTTCGTGAGGTTTTCACCTCCGTATAGGCTAGTGGACTACTTTTAGGATACATCCGTATCTATGTCTTCGTGAGGTTTTCACCTCCGCATGGACATAGGGAAATGTATTCCCCTGAACCGAACTTGATCCGTATGAGCATATAATGGGTGAAGATTAAGGAATCTGTTGGTTCAGGTACCCTTTCCTTAGAACTTTACCTCATATAGTGGACCATAGGAACCCACTAGATGTAGTAATGCTTATCCATATAGGTGTTTGATTATTTTTCGTTTGCTCTAAATCTTATTGTTTGATACTGACTTGTGTGTTTTTGTTTGTGATTGCATGACATTGCATATTTAAGGAGGAGTCAATTCATGTTTGGTTACTAAGTTAGAAGGCTTAACATGGAGAATGAATTTCTTGATAGAGTCGAGGATAATGCGGCCGTCCATGCATGGTCAGAGAAGCTACAACTAGAGAAAGGGGACAGTCTGGCTAAAGGATACACATCGGTGCTGTGGGACTTTACCTACATCAGTGTGATAAAAAATGAGCTACAAGAGTTGAGAGATATATGGGCCCATTGGGATAAGGGAACTAAGCAATTGTTCTACCAGAATTATGGTGATATACCCTATTTACTGGATGTCAAGGTAAACAAGCATTTGTTTCGGGCTATGACCCAGTTTTGGAATCTTGCGTATAATTGTTTCACTTTTGGGAAAGTAGATCTGATGCCCACTGTGGAGGAGTATATGACCTTGCTTCATTGTCCAAGGATCCTAGTCGACAAAGCTTACTCTAGGGCCACTAATGCCCCCGAATTTTGTGAAGAAGTTAATGAGTATTACCCGAATGAGTGAGCCTTAGGTTACAGCTCAAATTCAGCAGAAAGGGGATGGTAAATGTATTCCTTGGGTGATTATGAGAGACTTGATCTTAATACATCCAGATGTAGGGAAGAAAGTGGATATCTTCGCCCGGAGCATTTATGGTTTGGTGATTTTTCCTAAAGCTCTAAGGCATATAGATGAAGCAGTCACTGACTTATTCGATCGTCTGGATAAAAGAATCACACCGGTACCTGCAATTCTAACCAAGACGTTAAGATCTTTGAGCTTGGGTTAGAGGGCAGGCGAAGGTAAATTTGTTGGATGTGCACAGTTGTTACTGGTATGGTTTCATGGACACTTTTGGAACGTGGACAAGGTCTCTTACCGGGTCTTCTCCGAAAGTTATTCTCCATTAAAGGAAGAAGTAGCTACGCAAAAGAGAAGCGATATCTCAGAAGAAAAGTGGATGGCAATTCTTTAAAATCTCAAAGAGGAGGATATCGAATGAAGAGCCTTTTGGATGGTTCCTGATGAGATGCTTTATCAGTGTGAGGGTCTTGACTATGTGCCTCTGCCCAGAATTTGGAGGGCCATTGGATACACTCCATTGCTTGCATTAAGGCAATACAAATTGAGGTAGTTTATACCGATAATTTATGGGCCTGCTTAATCTGAGTTCTCATATAAAGAGGACAATTATAAGAAAAAGGTTCGGGAGATTTTGGATGCTTGGAAGCAGGCTCACCGGATGAAGAGATTAGTTGTTGGTTCTACGACGACGCCTGAATATAATGATTAGTTTAGCCTAAGGATTAATGATAATATTACTAGGCCGTGTTTAGAAGGTGCTTGATCAATGGAAGAATGCTTACAAGTTATCCCATCAGAGCTAGAAATTATAAGATAATACTTTGAAAAGAAGATTCTCGAGTTTGGGAAAAGGATTGAGCAACTTGAGGAAGAGAAAATGCACTTGAGATTAGGTGTGGAAGTGCAGAAGGCAGAAGATGAGAAGTTTAGAAAAGGAAAAAATCAAGTTGAAGAGGATCTGGATAGTTTAAAGACAGACTATGAGAAGATGCGTCTATCGATGAGGACTGCTGGTTTAGGAAAAACTTCAGAACAGTGGCGGTAGGAGGTTCAAAACGAAAGGACTAAAGCTAATCAATGGGAGAGAAGTTTTGAGAGGCACAAGCGCCAAATGAATCGGTGGAAAAAATCCTCTTAGAAAACTGAAATAAACGAAACAAATTAAAGGCCAGAGTCGCAGAACTCGAAAAATCTCTGCATCATCACCAAAGCCGTAATTCTGTGAAAGTATTAAGAGCAAGCTTAAGTAAGATAGAAGAAATGAAAAGGAAAGTAGAAGAATTAGAGACAGCATTACGAAACTGTGAAATACGGATTGAGTCCTTCGAAACAAGTGAAGAACGGTGGAGAGAGCAGCTTCATCAGTCACAGAGTCAAGTCAGAAGAAGGGATTATATTATGGGAGAAGCTATAACCCAAATTCGAGGGATAGCTGACTACCTGCACGCTTTGACGATACAAGCTGATATACTGAGTGTGAAGTATGAGTTACATTCAGATCGGGGACAGGAGCTAGCTTCACTCCTTAGAAAAATTAAAGCTTTAGGTGCTAGGGCAAAGCCTTATTTGTAACTTGATTTTATGTAAAGAACTTTGTTTTGTAATAAAGTTTTCTAAATAGAATTGAATCAGAATCGACACCTTCTTTGCATTCATCTCATGCATTCGCACTCACATTTATTTCATGCATATAAGGCCATTGAAAGATCCTGATTTATTAAAAATTATTTTAGCATTAACCTGGACACCATTAAAACCAAACATCCCTACGGTACCCAAAACATGATGAAAGATATGGATCAGAGATTAGAAAAACTTGAACAACTACAAAGGGAGATGCAAGAAAAACTTCAGCTACAAATACAGGAGCAGCTGGCTAAGATCCAACAAGATATGATGGACCAGATGATGGAATCTCATATGAGTATGATGACTCAAATGACTCAGATGACGCAGCTGTTAAATAGGCTTATGGATAAAGGAAAGAGCCCTATGGTTAATGTTGGGGAGAATACTGAGTATCCTCAATATCCCCCTGGTTTTACTCCACCACATGGGCAAACACAACCTGAAGTAACTTTACAAAGGTCTCCTGTCACGATCAGGCCTCAAAAATTCCAAGTTGGTACTTTAATCAATCTCCAAACTGGCTCAGGTTCAGGAGATAATCCAATCAAAACTAATGTCCCTGATTTGGATAAAGTAGCTGAAGGAGAAAGGGAAAAAGTAGAATTACCAAAGCAGCTAGAAGATAGATGTAAATGGTTGGAGGAGAAGTTTAAGGCGATAGAAAATGTCAATAGCTATTATGAAATTGATGCCAAGGATTTAAGCTTGGTCCCAGACTTGGTGCTCCCATACAAATTCAAATTGCCTGAATTTGAGAAATATAACGAGATAAGTTGCCCCGAGGCTCACATCACTATGTTTTGTAGAAGAATAACGGGGCACATTAATAATGACCAACTATTGATCCATTGCTTCCAAGATAGCTTGGTGGGAGCAGCAGCCAAATGGTATAACCAGTTGAGTCGTACCAGAATTGGTTCATAGAGAGATTTGGCTCAAGCATTCATAAAACAAAACAACCACATGACAGACATAGTACCCGACAGGATTACACTCCAAAACATGGAAAAGAAGACAAACGAGAACTTCAGGCAGTATGCCCAGCGATGGAGGGAGGTGGCAACGCAAGTCTAACCACCACTCTTAGAGAAAGAGACGACCATGCTCTTCATCAGTACTTTGAAGGCTCCATTTATCAACCACATGTTGGGAAGCGCTACTAAAAGCTTTTCTGATATCGTAATGTCTGGAGAGATGATAGAAAACGCGATAAGATGTGGAAAGAGTGAAGCAGGAGAAGGCACTAAGAGATCAGCCCCGAGAAGGAGAGAAAATGAGGTGAATAACACGAGTATGTATAACAAGGGTCATTCGAGAATAATCACGGTGAGCCAGCCAAAAGCAGCAACCACTAATCATCAGGGCCCCCGAGGTAGGAATCCATCACAAGGGTGAACACCGAAAGGATACAGTTTACACCTATACCCATGACGTATAAAGAGCTGTACCAGAACCTCTTTGATGCACATGTGGTGTATCCTTTCTACTTAACACCGCTGCAACCCTTGTTTCCCAAGTGGTACGATGCAAATGCCCAATATGAATATCATGTTGGAATCTCAGGGAATTCAATTGAAAATTGCACTGCGTTAAAGAAAGTAGTCGAAAAGCTAATAAAAATGGGGATCGTAAAGTTTGATGACCCACCCGTACCAAATGTAGCGGGAAACCCCTTACCTAATCGCACTGATCAAGGAGTAAATGGAATAAATGAAGGTGGGGCCAGGAAAGTCAAACATGAGGTTGCAGAAGACAAAACCCCATTGAGACAAGTTTGGAAGGAGATGGTGGAGAGATGACTAATCATATTGGATTCGGAAGAGAGGTCTGAAGGAAAGAGGAACCATTGTGAGTTCCATAATAGAGAAGGACATGGAATACAGGAATGCACTTAGTTCAGAGCCATAGTGCAAAATTTGATGGATAATAAAGAGATGGAATTTTAGAGAAGATTGAGGGATCAGAAAGACGAGAGGTTTATGCTTCAGATGAAGGGTCAATGGAAAAGGTCCAAAAGGGCAACCGCCTAGTAGTGATTATCTCGAAGCAAAGAGTCAATGAAGCTGGAACACAAGTAACGCTGCGAGTCATAATTCAAAAACCTATAGCATTTCCTTACAATGATAGCAAAAGGGTTCATTGGAACTATGACTGTAACGTGACGATCCTAGGAAAGGAGAAACTAATCAACGCTTCAGAAGAGGGACAAGAGATAGGTTTTTACACGCGCAATGGGAAGCGCTATGATACACCAGCTGCAAAAATCAAGCCTATTAAAGGAAAATCTGTGATAGAGAATACAACTGAGTCTAAATTGCCTGTCAATGAGCCGGTGACCGAGAAGGAGGCTAAAGAGTTCCTGAAGTTCCAAAAGCATTGCGAGTATAGCATTGTCGAGCAACTGCATAAAAAACCAGCACACATATCGGTACTGGCCTTGCTTTTAAGCTTAGAAACCCACCGCAATACATTATGAAAGTATTGAACGGAAATTATGTCAAGGAGGACATCTCCGTCAACAAGCTCGATTGTCTGGTTTATAACATCACTGCTGATAATTTCATCTTCTTTAATGATGATGAAATACCGCCTAGAGGAAGGGGATCTACAAAAGCCCTGTACGTCACCACTCGATGCAAGGGATACACATTACCAGGAGTCTTGATTGACAATAGTTCGTCATTAAATGTCTTGCCCCTATCCACATTAAATAGGCTGCCACTGGATAGTTCTCACATGAAGCCATGCCAGAATATGGTGAGGGCATTTGATGGCACAGAGAGAAGGGTGATGGGCCGAATCGAAAAACCACTTTTGATCGGCCCAAACACATACGAGGTGGATTTTATGGTAATGGATATCAAGCCTTCCTATAACTGCCTATTGGGGAGGCCATGGATTCACTCAGCAGAGGCTGTTCCGTTTACGTTGCACCAAAGGCTAAAATTGGTGACAGAAGGCTGACTAGTAACCATAAACGCAGAAGAAGACATCATTGCAGCCGTGACCAGTAACGCGCCATATCTAGAGGTAAATGACGAAGCGATCGAATGTTCTTTTTTATTATTGGGAATCGTAAATGCCACATTCGTCGTCGAAGGGAACAAGATCCCAATGCCTAAAATATTCAAGACTACAAAAATGAGGCTGCGGTTAACTGTTGAAAAAGGAGCCTTACTGATGAAAGGGCTCGGAAGACACCTCCAAGGAAAGGTTGAGGTGCCATTGTTAAAGGACAAACGAGGCTACTTCAGCTTAAGGTTTAAGCCAGACGCGAGACAAAGAAAGAAGGAACTCGAAAAGAAGCAAGAGAGGAGAAGAGCACAGTTGAGCGAGGAAGAAATCAAGTAGGAGCCAATGATTTTTCCCCACATATCCAAGACCTTTGTATCAGGAGAAATCATTCACCCTGAGCGGGGGAACCCAAGAAAAGGAACCATAGGGGGTACGTTGGAAAATTCATACCTCAATGCCATATCTGAGGAGGGAATCGGAAGAAGAAACTTGTCGAGCATCCGCCCCTTTTAGTTGGGGAGCATTCTAGACAATTAGACTGCGGAAGAGATTCCTATAGTGTTTAGAACTATTTCAGAGTAATGTCGCTGAACACTTATTGCTCTAGGCCTACTAGTAATAAGCATCCTTTGTGAAATAGGCTTATGGCCCAAAAATCTTTAATTCAATGAAAATGCATCTTTTGAGCAAATATTTTTTATTCTTTCCAATTCATCTATAATCATATTATACAGACAATTATTCTTTATTTCAAATATTCTTTTATTCTTCATACATGATCATACTATACAAATAATTATTCTTAGATTTATTCGTTTTTTATATTTCTTTGTACCTACGACAGGCCCCCAGATATCAATGACACGAGTAACGCTGCTAGGGAATTAGAACTTCCTTTTGAGTGAGACATGTGTTTAGAGAGATCCCAGGACTTTGAAGATGATGTAGACTGTGGCTTATCTTTAGACTTGTTAAGAATGGTAGAACAAGAAGAAAAATAAATTCTACCTCATGAAAAGACAGTAGAGTTCGTGGCCTTGGAAGAAGGAAAGGTGGTAAAAATTGGAACGTGCATAACCAAAGAAACGAAGCGAGACATCATAGATTTACTTCAAGAATTCAAGGATGTCTTTGCGTGGTCATACCAAGATATGCCGAGGCTAAGCACTGACATTATTGTGCACCGCCTCTCCATAAAAGAGGATTGCAAACCAGTTCAACAGAAGCTCCGGAGAATGAGGCCTGACATTGTGCTAAAAATAAAAGAAGAAGTTAGAAAGCAGATTGACGCTAGATTTTTACAGGAAGTCAAATACTCGGAATGGGTAGCCAACATTGTGCCTGTCCCTAAGAAAGATGAAAAGGTACGAATGTGTGTAGATTATAGGGATTTGAATAAGGCTAGCCCGAAAGACAATTTCCCTTTGCCTCACATGATGCTTTAATAGACAATACGGCGGGCTGTTTGTTTTCCTTCATGGATGGTTTCTCGGGATACAACCAGATAAAAATGCATTTTGAAGACATGGAAAAGACTACCTTCATAACCTTATGGGGGACATTCTATTATAAGGTAATGCCATTTGGCCTGAAAAATGTAGGAGCTACATACCAAAGGGCTATGGTGACTTTGTTCCATGATATGATGCATAAAGAAATTGAGATTTATGTTGATGATATGATTGCAAAGTCTAGAACAGAAAAGGAACACATTCGAGTTTTGAGCAAGCTTTTCCTGATGTTAAAAAAATTCCAACTAAAGCTCAATCCAACGAAATGTACTTTTGGAGTTAGATCTAGAAAATTATTGGGCTTTATAGTCAGCAAGAAGGGAATCGAGATTGACTCAAATAAAGTCTGAGCTATACAAGAATTGCCACCACCGTGCACTCAAAAAAAAGTTCGAGGTTTCCTGGAAAGGTTAAATTACATTGCTCGGTTCATTTCATAGTTAACCGAGAAATGTGATCCCATATTTCATCTTCTGAAGAAACATAATCCAGGCATGTGGGATGATGAATGCCAGAAAACTTTCAATAGGATCAAACAGTACTTGTCAAATCCTCTAGTATTGTCACCCCCATGCCCGGATAAACCATTAATCATGTATTTGACGGTGTTTGATCACTCTATGGGATGCGTTCTAGGTCAACACGATGATTCAGGAAGAAAAGAAAATGCGATATACTACCTTAGTAAGAAATTCACTGAATGTGAGATGAGATATTCGCTAATTGAGAAATTGTGTTGTGCCTTGATTTGGATGACTCAGAGGATGAGACAATACATGTTGTACCACACGACTTAGTTAATCTCGAAGTTGGACCCTCTAAAGTACATGATGGAGTCAACCGCTTTGAATGGAAGGATGACTAGATGTCAAATTCTCCTCTCTAAATTCAACATAGTTTATGTAAGCTAAAAAGCTGTGAAAGGAAGTGTAATAGTAGATTTTCTAGCCAGCAGAGCTCTAAAAGAGTATGAGCCTCTAAACTTTGATTTCTCCAATAAAGAACTAATGTATGTGGCAACTACCGAAAAGGACATTACGAAAGATCACCTCTGGAAATTGAATTTTGACGGAGCATCAAATGCTATAGGTAATGGAATTGGGGCAGTCTTGATATCCCCGAATGGAGATCATTATCCGTTCTCATGTAAATTGGATTTTGATTGTACGAATAATATGGCAGAGTATGAAGCATGTATCATGGGACCCCGTGCAGCCATAGAACACAAAATTAGAGTGCTAGAAGTATATGGAGATTCTGCACTGGTGATCTACCAACTAAAAGGTGAATGGGAGACAAGAGACCCTAAATTGATCAATTATCAAAGGATAGTTCTGGGGTTGATTGAAGAGTTTGATGGCATTACTTTCAATTATCTCTCGCGAGACGAAAACCAAATGGCTAATGCTTTGGCTACTTTGGCTTCCCTATTAAAGTAAACAAACAAAAGGATGTAAAACTCATTCAAATGAGAATCTACGAGGCCCCAGCTCATTGTTACAATGTGGAGGAAGAAGAAAGAGATGATGACCCCTGGTACCAAGATATATTGCGATATGTGAGAAATCGTAAATATCCTGAACAATCGACCGAGAACGATAAGAGTACGTTGAGAAGACTGGCCTGTGACTATGTCTTAGACGGGGAGATCCTGTATAAAAGAAGAAAGGATCATGTACTATTAAGATATGTGGACGCTATTGAAGCTAAGGAAATTCTAGAAGAAGTCCACGAGGGTGTTTGTGGAACACATACCAATGGTTTCATGATGGCTAAACAAATTATAAGATTCGGATACTATTGGTCTACAATGGAAGGAGACTGCATCAATTATGCTAAAACATGTCACAAATGCCAGATCTATGGAGACAAAATTCATGTACCTCCTTCGCATTTACATGTTATGACTTTCCCATAGCCTTTCTCTATGTGGGGCATGGATGTCATCGGGCCGATCTCTCCAAAAGTTTCCAATGGGCATCGTTTCATCTTTGTGGTCATCGACTATTTCACCAAGTAGGTAGAGGCTGCTTCATATGCTAGTGTTACTAAGTCGGCAGTCAGCAAATTCTTAAAAAAGGAAATCATATGTCGATATGGAATGCCTGGGAGGATCATATCTGACAATGCATTAAACTTGAACAACAGCATGATTGCGGAGGTCTGCAGTCAATTCAAGATCAGACACCACAATTCATCACCGTATCGTCCGAAAATGAATGGTGCAGTGGAAGCAGCCAATAAAAATATTAAGATGATTGTGGGGAAAATGGCTGAAACCTATAAAGATTGGCACGAAAAGTTACCGTTTGCTCTCTATGTTTATCGAACATCAGTCAGGACCTCCACCGGGGTAATTCCTTTCTCATTAGTCTATGGAATGGAGGCAGTGTTACCCATCAAAGTTGAAATTCCTTCCCTTCAAGTTTTGTCAGAGTTAAAGTTAGATGAAGCGGAATGGATCCAGTCTTGATACGATCAGTTGAACTTGATTGAGGAAAAGAGGCTAAAGGCTATCCGTCATGGTCAGATGTACCAAAAGCGAATGATGTGAACTTATGAAAAAAAGGTTCACCCAAGAGAATTTCACGAAGGAGACCTAGTTTTGAAAAAGATCCTCCCCATGTAAAAGGATTTCAGAGGGAAATGGATGCCAAATTGGGAAGGACTTTATGTGGTGAAAAAGGCTTTCTCCGGAGGAGCACTGATCTTGGCTGAGATAGATGGGAAAACTTACCAAATCCTATAAAATCAGATTTAGTCAAGAAATACTATACTTGAAGACAAAAAGAGGCCAAAGTGAAAACCCGCAAATGGCGCTTTGAGACCTTCTAAAAAAAATCCAAAATGATGAAAATAAAAAACGGAGAGGCCAAGGTGAAAACCCGCAAAGGGCGCCTTGAGACCAAAAGGGTTTTGAGTCGAAAACTCGAAAAGGGTGGCTCAAATTGCAAAAAACAATGGGGCATGCGGTAATCTTGCCATACCTGAATTAAGAAAAAGGAGAGATGTTACTTCTTGGACCATCAACAGAGTACTCTCGATCTCCTAAACAGATATTGAGCTTAAAATGGTCTTCAGAAGGTCCGTACAGAGAAGCTCAAGCTGCGATATCTGAGGCCCCTATCTTTTCCCCTCATCATTTTGTATTCTAGCAATGTTTGCTTTCTTTAATTAACTTATTCTTGTTAGACTTCATTTCGGATAAATTCTATTATTATGATCACTTTCAAGCATTTTGAATTGAAGTAATGATTAATGGACTAATAATACTTTCACAAAAGGAGTTTTGCATATTAATCTAGAAACTTCTAAATAATATGAGAACTTGAAACATGAATTTTATTTAGAACTCACCAAGCCTAAGGGTAGGAAATATTTGAGAAGGAAACTCTAAACAGTGACCATTTCTTCAGACTTACTGGCAAAAATGTTGATTGAACAAGAAGACAGGATATTACGTCAGTGATACAACCTGAAGGAACAACGAGCAATGATGACCCTAAAGGGGGTCATTCTTATGAAATTCATACAAAACACATTTAGTTAGGAGCATTCGATTCATTCTGATCATTGCATCCTAATCATTGTACATAGAATCATCCTCATAACATTCTACATGCATGCAAATATCATCCATAATACATTTAGCTAGGAGCATTTGATTCATTCTGATCAGGGCATCCTATTCATTATGCATAAGCATAAATCCATAAATCGATTTCATAGGTCTTGTTTCCCAAAGGACGATGTAACAAGATCGATGAATCCACAAGTCTTATCTCCTTGAAGTTGCAGTGGAGCAGACTGAAGACAGTTAATCCTATCTCCCTGAAGTTGCAGTGGAGCGGATTAAAATGATGAACCCTATACCTCTAAAGTTACAGTAGGTCGAATTGAATTTATCGTACAAGTCTTATCTCCTTGAAATTGTAGTGGAGTAGATTGAAGATAGCGAATCTTATTTCGCTGAAGTTGGAGTGGAACAGATTGAAGTTATAAATTACAGATTTTATATCTCTGAAATTGCAGTAGAACAGATCAAAACAAACCTTATCTCCCTGAAGTTGCAGTGGAGCAGGTTGAAGTCATAAGTCTTATCTCTCTGAAGTTGCAGTGGAGTAGACTGAAGATAGCAAATCTCATCTCCCCGAAGTTACGGCGGAGCAGATTGAAGCTGCAAGTCTAATTTCCTTGAATTGGATCGAGGCGCTAGTTCTTATACCCCTGAAGATGCGGTGGGATGGAATTAAGCTGCTCAAAGAAGAAAAGCACCAAAGAAGGCAAGATTCAGCAAGACCGGGCAAAATTTACCCTTTTAAAGCCTTTGCTCCATTCTCGTTACACGACAATGAGCAAAGAGGGGCAGCTGTAGAACCCAATTCTTGCCCGGGCCTTAAACACAAAATAAGGCAAAATTTAAAACAAATAAAATCCAATAAAAAACCAATGTCCATTAACAACACGTTTACAAATCTTAGCCCAAAACATTAAGCCCAATTTACACTACCCAAAGTTCAGCCCAAAATAATAAAAACCATCCCAAAATTACACGGCCCAAATGGCACAAACATTTCAGGGTTTCAAAAAACCCTAGGGAAGCTTCCAGCATTGCCAGCGCCCCCCACGCGTGCATCCACACGTACCACTGCTCGTGTCTTCGCACGCCCCACGCGCCTCCATATGCCATGTCCGCGCCATCCGTACCTGTAAACAGGGCCTCTAATAGCAGAGAAACAGCAAAATATACAGCAAAATATACAATAAAAATTTGTATTTCAATGGCTATAAAAAGCTATCAATATCTTGTATCACTTTTTTTTACAGACACTGAATACAAAAAAAGAATACGAAATCAAAAAAGCAAGAATCAAAAGGTGATTTCATCTTTTTCTCTTCAATTTAGAATTTCTTTTTTTCATTTATTTTTTTTTTTTTTACGTTGAGTACACATGCAAAAATAAAAAGAAAAAGGAAGGATTACCATTGTAAGTTTCTGTCCTCGTCTTCTCCATCGCAATCGGAGTTAGATATGGATGTTGATTGGAGGGAAAAGCTTTAAGGCCGGCGGTTAAGAGCAAATCGGACCTTCGTGTACCACTACGCGCCATTTACAGTGGCGTTTTAATGATTGAACGAAGAGGTTTTAGATGGGGCTGAGAACAAAAGCAAAGAGAGTTAGGGTTTTGTTGTTAAAAAAGTGAGGGTCGATTGTTTTAATCAGTTTTTTTTAGGGAAATATTGTTCATTAAAGAAACGGCACCGTTTAGGCTCATTTCAATAGCCTTAAAACGACGCCGTATGAGGTGATCCGATCTGATCTGATCCAGTATCCCCAGGATCCGCGTGTTTTTGCGATGATGGGATATTTATGCTATTAGTCCCTCTATGTCGTGCTGTCTTTTGATTAGACCTGTTATACATTTCTTTTATTTCTTAATTGGTCTCTATAATTTGCGTGACATTTCAATTTAATCCAATCTGTGTGTTGCGTTCTGGATATTGGAATATTTGCTAGTTTGATCCCTTATTTTTTATATGAAGCTTAATTTGATTCTCGATTTTGTTTAAATAATTTTGTTTACTTATGAAATAGCCCTCTGATTTTATTTTTATTTCGATTAAGTTTTAATTTTTGTTTATAATTCTTGTAACCATTTCATAATATTAAATGTATTTCTTATTCAAGCTATTTTAATAAAATTGTTTTGAAATCTATTCTACAATGTTTTAATTTGTTTTATTTTCCATTTATATGTATTTTGTTTATATTTATCGTATAAATTTTTAATTCCAAAATCATATTATGTATTTCTTTGATGACTCATATAATATTTAATTTAAATACAATTATATGTTATTATTTTATACATACATACAGACATACATAATGATAAGACTGTTTTTTTTACATATTATTGATTTTTTTTTACATTATTCAGTATATTTCCTCTTAAACCTATTTATATGTATATTTAGTTTCTTTTAAAATTACTTATATCTGTATATATTTCTATTTTAAATTTAGTATATATAATTTATCACTTTGAAAGATCATATTTTACTGTATATTTTAATTTATTTCAGATATTTTCATATACTATTACTTATATACTTTTTATATATTTAAAGTCATACATTTGTTTTTTTGTTTTGTATAATTTATTTCAAAAAAAAATTTATATACATATTTCATAAATTCATTTACAAATTATCCTATTTTAAATAATTTCGTAAATTGTAGATTTCAAACTCTACTTTCTTTATTTTAAATCGATGTGTTAGCATTCAAAATGTTGTTTTATATTAATTTGCCAATGTAAATTTTGTAGAATTATTGTATCTTGTAGCTTATTGATCTTTGCTTGTTAATATGTGTCTTTTAAACCATGCAGTTATCGTTATTGTATATTTGTGTGTCAAATTATTTCCATAATTACATTCATTTGTATAATGTTGAGTTTGTGTATTATTTCATGCTAAATGCTATGCTTGTGCTTCTTGTTATGGTTTTATGTTTCAAACTCCAATGTAATCGAGCCTTTACTAAATGTTTTTCTTTAGAATGCATTTTGAGCCAATTTTAAAATCGCCCATTTAAAAATTCCTCAAAACAAGCCAATACTTAGTGATTGGAAATTTGAGAAATCGTGTCCTAACGTGCTGGGTTTTGATTTTCCATCTGACCAAATAGCTAAGTATCCTTTCGTAATTTTGTCCACGCTAAAAGACAAGACAATATTTCGTGTTTGGAAATTCGAGAAATCGTATCCTAACGTGCTGGGTTCCGGTTTTTCATTTGTCCAAATAACCAAATACCCTTTTTAAAATTTCAATGCGTGAGTTTTGAGAATTTTGAGATGATCTTGAATTCGAGGACTTAAATTATCGTATCCTAACGTGCTGGATGTGATATTTTATTCCTTTGGAATAAGAGAATCTTAATATTCAAACTCGAATATCTTCCAACGGGTCAAAGAAGATCATAAATTTAAAATATTTTTAAATTTTCGATACAAGGACATTAATTAATCAATTTGGTGCCAATTTCAGGCGTTGTGAGGATGCTAATCCTTCCTCGTGCGTAATCGACTCCCGAACCTGTTTCTTAGATTTCGTTGACCAAAATTATTGTTTTAATAAATCAAAATTTTTTATTAAAATAATGCATCTTAAGGTGATCCGATCACACATTGAATAAAAGATTGGTAGCGACTCTATCTGTCATTTTAAAAGTCGATCCCCGTTTTTCATACTCGAAAAAAATGGTTTCAACAGAAACATTAACTCGATAGAACAAATTGCTATGAAAGCCCCTTCGAAAAAGTTAGTGGAGCATGAGACCGATATGAGGCCTGTGAAGTCAACTTTGGAGTCGCCATCTTTGGGAAAGGTGGGTTGTGTATCAGAATTCGAGGGGAAAAAGCGATGCAAAAGTATTCGAAACAAGTAAATGCTGCAAGTAAGGTATATTACGAACACTCTGATAGTGTTTTGAATTTTGACTTGTTAGCTTGGCAAGGTCGTAGGGGCCCTTTCAAAGTTCTTAAACAAGGAGGCCGATGGACTATGGGCGGTACGAAGCCAAGATGCGAGAATCAAGGGGATTCCAATGGGAACAAGTCAAAACTGGGGCAAGTTAGAGCGAACACTTCTTGCCAACAAAATGTACCAACAAGTGCAACGGTTCAAGTTAAGAAACAACGAAAGCCAAGGCAAAAGTTTCGAAAGAAGGGACAACCCGATCACAAGACAAGTCAGGAAGAAGCCAAGGCAACGAGAGAGTTCCGAGGTGAATCAAGTCAATGCCATTCAGAAGTCGCAGCGAGGGCGTTGCGAGAATAGGTGGGGGAGAATTTCATGGGCCAAAGTATAGAGCCCGTGACCATGGCACAAGATGTGCCCCATAGAGGTCGATCGATTAAATGGGGATCATTTAGCCCATAAGAACTAGCCCGATTCCAAGAACTATTGGAGAAGCCTGTCAGATTGAAACCTGGTTGGCCTAATAATGAAGATATGGCAACATAGGCTATTTTTAGTAAGTAGAGGAATCATATCTTGTAGATTTGATATGATATGATGTAATCTTGTAAATCCCCAAAATTAAGGGATAGGCTAATCTCGTCCGTCGATGTAAATGTATCTTGACCGTCGGTTTTGGGAGAGCTCAACTATAAATAGAGAGCCTCCTCCTCAGTTGAATTCTTAAGAGTATTAGAATTCTTTAAGAATTTACTCAAACACTTTGTGTGCATTCTTTCTTGGCTTTCTGTTGTTCATTTGTAGCTTTTTTTTTTTTTTTTTTGCACAATTGCTTTCGCTATACAAATTGGTGCCTTAAAAGAATTCTAAAGGAATCCTCACTTTTAGGAGTAAGCTGACTTAGGCAAATTTGGAGCAAATATATCGCCTAAGGCCGCATGGATCGCTAGAAGAAAGATCTAGCCCCGTGACACAAGCATCTTGTCACACCAAGCGGACCCACATACACTTCAAAAGATAAATGAGAGAGTTTTTATTGGCATCTTCAATTTATCACATTTTAGTTTGACGAGCGCCTCTCCCAGTCCATTCAAGTCAACTCCAACAATGCTCTAAACTAACATTTGTAACTCTACACGAAATCCATAGAGTAGGAGACCTAATAGCCAAGACCCATGCCCACCCACCCTCTTTTAATAGATACATGTACAACAACGAGACAAAGACATGCAAACCATATGATCCACGCCATTGCAAAAACTTAACCTCAAACCCTTTAGAAATATCATTCTAGAGATTCTTTGTACCATTCATGGTGTGAACAATCCTAGTTATATTCAACACCCTATGTAATTCTAGTATAGACACCTAATTTTATCCAAGTCCCTTAATCTGTGTTTCATGGTGTGAAGGGAAATCTTTTGTGTAAAAATATGCATGTGGGACAATGGTCCTTATTCATATCATCAGACAGTGCATTCAAAATTCCTTGAGGTCCCTCATGATAATCATTTGGATCTATTATCTTTATTGTTGGAATTATTACCTATAAGATAAGAGTGTAAAAATACCTGCTCATTTAATCTTTGGTCAGTTTCTATCAAAGTTATAGGGTAATGGTAATCTGTAACTTTTGGGAGAAAGGGATAATTTTATTCTCAACTTTGAACTAGGGATAAGTGTTACTCAACCATATTAGAAGAAAGCACAAGAAATCTACGAGAATAGGCAATCCAATTGCCTTCATAGTCACATATGAAAACCCGGCTTCTGATCATGAGGTTGTATCAACCATGACCATGAGGTTCCATTTGACTTGGATAATCCTAGTATGATCAACAAACTTGAGTTTGTTTGATAAGGCAAAAATTTCAGCAACATTTGCAAGTATTTTTTGTACGATTGAAGCAATTAAAGGACCCAAGTTGAGGCCCTCGTAGGGGTGGATCTTCCTTGAAGATATTTGACTTTAAGAATGAGAGCCATAGAAAATGTTTATTTTGAAGGAGTCTCTATCAAAGTTTGACAAGTTGAGCTTGGTCTTTATTATTCGTCAATATTTAAATATTCCTTGAATATATTTAATTTCTTATTTTAAGTAACATAAATTAAGAAAATGAAAATGAAGTCTAGGAAACAAGGATGACAAAAAAAAGTAATAACAATGTTGTTGCGAAGTGACCATCTATGCATTAGCGAACTCAATTTGCATAACTATAAGCTCCTACAAAATTGCGATTTCATCAAGACTGCGAGCTCACTAAAACTGTGATTTCATATGTGCGAGCTCATAAAGGTGCGAAATCATCAAGATTGCGAGCTCACCAAAACTGCAAACTCATATGTGTGAGTTCACAAAAAACAACGAGTTCATCGATAATGTGAGCTCATCAAAGATGCGAAGTCACCAAAACTGCAAACTATGTTAAGAGAGCTTATGCATGCGAAGCCCTTACTCTGCAAGTTATTAACTTACTCTGAAACGATAAAATCTGGACAAGATGTTTTGGCTGTTGATTAGACTAAAATTAGTCAAAAGAAAGATAAATATTGTACAAGTTTCAAGACTTACTAAGTTGTAATTATTTAATATTATTTTCAGCCTATTTAAACATTGAAGCCAGGTAATGAAATTGAAGTTCATAACTTGATTGCTTCATTCTTAATCTGGTTTTGCTTTCTGTCTCAATACCTTCTTTCATCAAATATCCAACAAATATCATCAAATAAGCCAACCAATAATGTGTCTTGTGTATAAGATTATCGTAAAAGGAAAAAAATGGACGAAAAAGACTAACTCAATTGTTAGTAATTAACTCACAGATTAAAATGCTTTATTTTCTTCAACATTTCTCATTACTTGATTCCTTTTGCTTCTCAGTGGATGAACTATCTTGTTGTTTAGGTGTTACTGATTCATCTGTCAAAATAAGTCCTTGCTTTTGAATATACAACCATTTGTCTTGAAACAAGTAAACGAAAGCAATCAGAGAGATTTCAGCAGTCAAAACTATGGTCCAAGGCTTTATGCTTCTTGATGTCTTTTCATGATATGCCCTCAATCCAGTGTAAATGTTGATTATACCTAAAATGGAAATTGCAGTTCCCAGTAACCAATGTGCAAAAAACCATCCACTTCTTCCCTTGGATCCCCTGCAGTGAATGTTTTATGCACAATATGTGTTAGAATGTCATGAAATTCTCCGAAATAGAAGGGGGATATGGTGGCTTACCTGCATGGACGAAGAACCCCAGTCAAGGCTTGTAACCATATGATACCATATAAAGCTAACCCTAGTCTTTGGTGATGATTGTTGAAGGAATTATTGAAGTTTTTGACAGACATGACTGCCCCAGCTGTTGAAATAAGTAGAGAAAGGATCTGCTGAACCAAAAATTAACTGTTCAATGCATGAATAAAAGATACTTTAAGAATCATGTCTTGTAGTAAATATCACTATTAATCATTCTCTAAACTACTCGTTTAATGTGCCTTCTTTACTTAAGTCTTAAGATATCTAACCGATCTATTATTATATTACAATGGGAACATCTGGTTGAAGATTCTATGGGTTGCTGATCGACTTTTGTTTATAAAATCATTTCCCTCTTCTTGCTTCACAAGCATTCATAATATATATATACATATACATATATAGCATTGATGTTACAGTAACAGTAAAGATGAACTTGCCTGTGAAGCTACATGAACGTAGAAAAGAATCTTAAGCTTTGTTCCACATTCTTGTCTATTTGACATTCGAATAGCAAGTATCCCAACAGGCATCAAAAACCCCATTGATGCCCAAAGGAGGAATCCATGTACTCTAATCTCAAACATCAGTTTATGACTCACCTATTTAATAAGAAGCCAAAACCAGAAACAAAATATTCTCAAGCTTCTTGATTTGTAAACTGAAAGCAATATATTTGAACTCAATTACTCATAATAAGATGCTAAGTGAAGAACATGAATCCCGTACCTTATGAATGCTGTCCCTTTTATCTGCAATGCTGTCAATGGACTTCACATGTTGTTGAGATGACGAGCTGACTAATGGCAGAACAATTATGTTCATAAGACATATAAACATGGTGAAAGGGAACAGTTTCCCGACCAGAACTTGCATTGTTCTTCTATTAGTGAAAGATAAAGATGAACACAAATGGAGCTGAAAAGACAGGGAAATCCTCTCTTATGTAGACTCATACATAATAAAATGGAAAAAGATTATGTAAATGTATATATAAATTTGATAAAGCTGAAGTGTAGCTTTCAGAATGTACCCTTTTGTTTAAAACATGCCAGAGAGTGGTATCTTTTAAATACAATTCGTTTGTGCATATTGCATTGAAGTGGATAGTTCGGGTTGGGGGCCATTTTCGAATAGTTTACAACTTTAACCATGTGGGGTTCATTTCTGGACTAGCTTTTTTGGGGTGTTGCAGAAGGTGGAATTTCAGAGCTAAAAGGTGAGGCTAGATTTCAAATACAGAAGATAGAAGAAGAAGACAATCAGAAGAGACTATAGGGTGGACATTGGCAGAGACACACTATTCACTGCTTCCCACTACTCCTATTGCTCCATAATTTACATCCAAAACATAACTATTACACCAACTCCAAGCATACAATACACACACACACGCACGCACATATATATAGTTACTTCGTATTTCTGAAAATTTTGCACAAGGAAATTATGAGGAAAAAGAGGTTTTGTTTCAATGGATGGTTACAAATTCCAAAAGCTAAAAACAATGTAAAGAATACAACTTTTTGGGGTCGTGGAGGGAAATCTTTTGTGTAAAAATATGCATGTGGGATGGTGGTCCTTGTTCATATCATCAAATAATGCACTCAAAATTCCTTGAGGTCCCTCGTGATAATCATTTGGATCTATTATCTTTATTGTTGGACTTCTTACCTATAAGATAAGAGTGTAAAAGTACCTGCTCATTTAATCTTCATTGTCAGTTTTCTATCATAGTCGTAGGGTAATGGTAATCTGTAACTTTTGGGACGAAGGGATAATTTTATTCTCAACTTTCAACTTTGGGATAAGTGTCACTTTTCATACCCTTTACATCATCAAAGGTAAGAAAACTTTTATACAATATCATATATTTATTAACACGAGTTCACATCCTATTATTTGATAGTGTATAAAAAAACATGGTTAGAGTGACATTGTACTGATTTAGTGTTGGACTCACACATGACCCAATCATTACTATATTAGCGGTTGCTGGCATCTCACATGTGATTCAACAGCCAAAGCATGATCATGAAACGGATTCGTGCAGTTGTAATTTTAGAAAGTTTTGGTTAAAAAGTGATAAAGCCAACACTTAATCAAAGTAATTAAATTCTAGAATTAGGAGATGTCATCATTTATTCAATGATTCTCAACCTCTTCGCCATCGACAAATTGTATTTGAAGCATAATCAAGTGTGTTAGGGTTTTTTCTTTTTCTTTTTTCATTTGATTGCAACTCTTTAACTACTTCCTTTTTTCTATTTGGTAATCGACGAATCATCATAATCTGTAAGTAGTTAAAGAAAATTAATACTATGCCCAGAAATGAGTCGATAAATTGTGATTTTATATTTGAGTTAGAATTAATTGAATTTTATTTTAATTTAAAAACATTTAAACTATTCTGATATTAGTTTATGAAAAAAATAACATGTACTAATCGAGATGATACTAAGAATTAGGAGTCATCCATTTTCATACCTAATACTAAGGGTTTAATTGAGTTGAGTCGAGCCCGGATATTGTCAACTTCGAGTTATCGAGTTACTCAAGATCAATTAAGCTCGTTTACCATTTTTTTACTATAGCTCAAGCTCGACTTAGTAATTATGCTTAAGGTTAATAATATATATTAAGAGCAAAAATGTAATTTAATAATATAAAAAAATGAAAAGCTCGATAAGGCTTGTGAGTTGTTCGATTCAAGTATTACTAATCTTGAATTCAGTTTGACCGATAACTCAAATTGCTCTAGCTTGGCTCCATAATTATTGAATCGAGTTTGAATTTTTCTCGAGTCTAACTCGAGTAGCTTGCGAGCACCAATGTCTCATTTACACTCCTACCCAAGACAAAGTATCTACCCAGTTGGACTTAACAGACAACATAATAGTCTCTCTTGAATTAATTTTCTCAATTTTGATTATTCAAACTACTAACCATTTTACTTACTAATATAAGTTGTCTTCTCGCATCACAATCCAACCACATGATGCAACTTGATATTAGTTAAAAGTTAAGTTATCAGTAAGCCAATATTTACTTATACATTTTTATTTTCGTGCAAAAATGATTGAAAACTAGTATATCAAAGAACAATAATTTAAACATTGAAATTTTATTAATCAATTTTTTCAAAAAATTACAAATATTAATAATCAAACAACTACACAAACAACTAAATCCCAAAATAGAATTCTAAAGATATATGTTTTTTTGGTAAGATATTATTTTCTAGTACTTATGAAGTATACTTTAATTTTTCATTATTTTAAGTATTAACCAATATGAAATTAAATTGATATTTCACTATAAACACATGTTATAATACCTTCAAAATAAAATGAATATACAATTTATAGATAATTTAATTTTAATAATTTAGAAATATATTTAAATATACAACTATTTTAATTTTTAAATATTAAAATGTCAATACAGCAAATTGGGAGCATATTCCTAGTACTTGGGATTTAATCTTTAGCCAATGTGGGATCTAAGCTTTTTTTTTCCTCAACAAATATTCACAAGTAGCTTATTTTGAACATCAATTTCTCATTCATCACTCAACCATTTTGAACATACGATATACCGTTTTAAAGGTCTCATAGAATAGAATATGAAACCATAATTCTATGATTCAATTCTCTACCTTTATCAATTAAGAATATGCCTCGAAATTCCCATAAATTACAATTTCTCTAACAATTCTTTTCAACAGAAGGTCTTGCATTTGTTACCCAAAATATTAATTAACAACATCAACTATACAAAATAACTTTAAGTCACGCAAAACATTCTTTGTGTTATTACAAAGAATGGAACAACCAAATGGAACAGTCAACCAAAATTCTTAACAATCTCCCTTTGAAAATGATGACAAAGACAAAACCCTGTATCAAATGATATCACACAAAACCCTTACAAAGTTAATAAAGAGATCTAAATTATTAATCCTCCCACCAAAGATGCATCATCAAATATTATGCTTAAAGAACTATTCCTATCAACTTAAGCAAACATGCATCGGTAATTTTATCTATAAAGCATGTATCAAATCTCGAATCAATCAAAATGTATAAATATCCAACCAAACACAAAAATAAATATAATCAACAACGTCGTCACGGGATTGGAAGATCCGCGACTCGTGACACAAGTTCAAAAATAGCAAAGATGCAAATGGAATAAAATACATCCAAACAGCAACCAAAATCAAAATTATTATTATATATAAAATAGTGTTTATTAAAATATGGTACTTGGAATATATAATTTTAAAATACTATTGTTATATGTAGAACTAATTTGTGGGGTTTGGAAGATTAAAAAACTAATGCAGCAGCAAATTAATAACAAATAATAAATGTTGTAATGTAATAGAGAAATTAAAATTTAAAGAGGAAATTTGAAAGTTGCCCTAAAGTTTTATTTTTTTCTTTTCAATAATAATTTTATTACATTTTTAAAATAAAAGGAACTAGAAATAAGAAAAGCTTATTTAATTTCAAGAAAAGAAATACTTAATTATTAATAATTAATTTAGTAAGCTTAAGATTCCTGTTGGCTTGTTCAACCCATCAATTCGTTGAATTTATGAATTACCCTTACATTCTTATTCTGACAATATAAGATACAGTAGAAGTAAAAGAGATAAAAGATATGAAAACATTAAAAGTAAAAGAGATATAAAATTTAGCGTAAATTGCACTTAAAGTCATTGAATTATTAGTAAGTTTACATTTTAGTTACTCAACTTCAAAAAGTTACAAAATAATTATTGAACTATTCGAAAGTTTTCATTTAAGTGATTGAGCTATTAAGTTTTTTTAAAGTCTACTTGGTGAGCTTCAAGCGACGATTTGACGATCGGTATAGTGTAACATACCCGTCGATGAGTGGAAGAACATTCTCTAATCCAAGTTGATCTAACAACCAGTATCAGAGATTGGAGAAGAGGAAAGCTTTTTGGTTTTGGTTTGCAGATTCATAACATTCAAATTTGTTTCATAAAAAAACTAAGTCGTAGAAGATGGGGGAAGAATAACTTTTAATTGGTGTCGACGGTGCGAATGGAAAAGATCCTTCAACGACAATATTAACGATCCAATGACTTAGATAAGAACTTCTGAATAATTCAATGACTATTTTATAATTTTTTTAAGTTTAGAGACCAAAGCGTAAACGTACTATAGTTCAATGACTTTGGGTATAGTTTACTCATAAAATAAAAAAAGGTGGTAGGGTAATAAGGGATGAATAAAATTTGTTAAACAAAAAATAAGATGTTAGGACCAAAGTTGTCCAAGCACTAAAGACTCAATGCTGATCAGTCAAGACATTGGGACAACTTAGGTGTTTTATTAGTTTATTTGACTTAGACTTTTTCATATGATGTTTCCGTAAGTAAATAGACTCTTAAGACATGATTTATTGTGCATCATAGTCATGGTTAAATTTAGAGTTTTAAAGAAATTGAGATTAACTTAACTTTGTAGATAAGGCCTGTGCTTATCTTTTACCCATATCTTAATAGATTTATAGGCTATTTTTAAGGAGATTAATCTTACTTTATTTTATTTTTTTTATAATTGTTGGCTTCTTCTACGCGTCCTGGGCAATCCGGGAGCTTGATTTCGGCTAACTCCAACGCAGGTGGGGACCTTTTAAAGGAGCAGGCCATTACATGTGTGGACCAGCCCAACGGTTTGGGAAATTTAAATCAAGGAGGGGAGGTGGTGGACCAACGTGATGCGGCCCAACTTGCTGTGCAGGCTAATTTTTGTAATTCAATTTTAATTCCGACACCAGTCTCAATTTGCAGTGAAATTTTATCTGATCAGAAAAATAATTTGACAGATACGACTTCTAATTCAATGACTTTTTCCAATCCTATTTTTGCAGGTCCAATGGGAATGGAGGTCCTTTGGAAAAAGGAGTTTTGGATCCGGATAAGCATTCAGTAGTCTCTTTTAAGGATAGCTCGAGTTCGGTAGTTGTGAATTTTTTTCTTAAAAAGAATGATTAGAGGCGGTATTGTTGTTGGTAAAGGTCGGAGATCGGGTGGTAAAACTGATCCGAGTATGAGTGGGAGAGTTCTTAAAAAAACACTCTGGGCCGGGGCGATAAATTCAAGAACTCTAGTAATTCTCGTACTTCACTCTCGGATTTCATGAATTCTATGGTTGAGTTTATTAATCTTCAAATTAATACTATTGGTGATTCAGACGCTCCTAAAAGAAATGGGAAAGGTTTACAAGGATCCGCTCCTTCTGGTCGATAAAGGTTTTGGAATCACTTTTTTTACCTAGCAGTTTTATTATGGATTTGTCTTTATTTTCATGGAATTGTCAAGGATGTGCTAGTGTTAAATTTCTGTGTATCTTTAGCGAGTATAATTTAGAACATAAGCTAGATATTATCAGTCTTCTAGAAACAAGAATTAGTAGCATAAAGCTGAAAACATTATTTCTAAATTAGGCTTTTAGTTTTCTCATCGTGTAGAAGCTGTTGGATTTTCAGGAAAAATTCGGATTGGTTGGAAAAATTCGGATCGGGTTGAGGTGGTTCATAACCACCCCCAATTTATTTTGGTCAGGGTCTTCAGTAGCTCTCAATAATACTCTATCTTTATTGCTTTTGTGTATAGTAGTCCTAACAGATAAAAACAGAAAATGCTTTGGGAAGGTTTATATACTACTATTCCACTAGGAGGGACTCCCTAGTTAGCTTTGGGGACTTTAATTTCATTTTATCTGATAATGAGAAGAAAGGTAGACAAGTCAAGAGGTGTGAGGTGTTCTCTATTTTGGGAATTTATGGATGTTGTGGCTTTGCATGATTTGGGTTTTCGTGGTCCTTTCTTTACTTGGCACAAAGGGGGGATTTTTTGAGGGATTAGATAGGGCTATTGGAAATGAAGCTTGGCTTAATGATTTTCCTAACACGGTAGTTAATCATCTCCCAACACTTAAATCTGATCACAGGCTGCTTCTTCTTTCAATGAGACTAGAGCTTCGAATTTCTAAGGATCATCCATTGAGATTTCTAGCTGGATGGTTAGAGAATCTGAGGGTTTAAGGTTTTGTTAAGGATTAATGGGGGTTTCATGGAAATTTGGCAGACTCCCTTTCTAATCTTTCTGTAAGACTCAAGAAGTGGAATAGAACAGTTTATGGTCATTTAGGCATTCACAAAAAACATTTGGTGAACAAACTCTCTAGTTTACAAAGGAAGCTGGAGGTTTCTAATTCTAGTTCACTCCTACAGTTAGAGATGGAAACCCGTGAAGAGTTGGAAAATGTCCTCTACCATGAGGAACTTCTTTGGAAACAAAAATCTAGATGTGAGTGCTTAAATTTGGAGGACCGTAATACTAAGTTTTTTTCATTTTCATACCCTAAGAAGAAGGAAATATAACTGTATTACTACTCTAAAAAGTGAAGCTGGTTCTTGGATCTATGATAATGAAGCCCTTCAACTCGAAGCTATTAATTTCTTTCAGAAGTTGTATGGCGACCAACCTGGACCCATGGGTATGCTACCTCCTAACTCTTTCCCTAATCTAGATAATTGTGATTCTTAATTTTTAGGAAAGGATGTGTCAAATGATGAGATCAAAGAAGCCCTTTTCGATATGGTACCGTTGAAGGCTTCGAGGAGTGATGGATTCCAGGCACTATTTTTCTAGAAGTAGTAGGATTTAATTGGTTTAGATTTTTATGAATGGGTGAAATAAGTATTTTCTTATAGGAGTATTGAGCCTAGGTTAAATAACATGTTGTTAGTTCTCATTCCTAAAGTCCCTAATCCCGAGAACTTTTCTCTATTCCGTCTAATTAGTTTGTGTTTTGTGATGTATAAATTGATAATGAAAGTCATTGCTAACCATTTTAAAATAGTTTTCCCAAGATCATTGGCTAGGATCTGACAGACTTTATTATAGGACGTAACATTACGGATAATATCCTGATTGCCTAGGAGGTTATACATTCGATGCGGAGTAAATATAGGAACAAGAATTGGATGTCAGTTAAAATTGATCTGGAAAAGGCATATGAAAAAGTCCAGTGGGAGTTTATTTATACTTCTCTTTGGGCTGTAAGTATTCCCAATATGCTTATTAATGTTATAATGTCTGCTATTATGAATTCTACCATGCAAGTGCTATAGAACGGAGCTCTAACGCAGAAGTTCAAGCCCGCGAGGGGTATTTGTCAGGGATGTCCACTTTTGCCATACCTTTTTAATCTTTGTATGGAATGGTTAGGTCATAGTTTTAATCATGCCATAGAGGGTGGCCTCTGGTGGCCTATTAGATTATCGAGTTATGGCCCATCCCTTTCACATATGTTCTTTACAGACGATCTTTTCATTTTTGGTCGTGCAGATCCTCAAAAAATTATGGTTCTCAAAGATATTTTAAAGAGATTATGTGGGTATTCTGGGCATCGAACTAATGCTCAAAAGACTTATGTTTATTTCTCCAAAGGAGTGTCTGATGCCTTGAGGTTATAGTTGAGTGAAACCCTTGGATTTCAAAGGGTTCACAATCTAGGTACTTATTTGGGTGTCCCACTTCTTCACAAAAGGATTTCAAGAAGTACTCCACGTTTTTTTGTTGATAAGATTTGTAGCAAATTGAATAGATGGGATAATAAGAAGTTATCTATAGCCGGTAAAGCTACCTTGGTGCAATCAATTCTATTATCTGTTTCTAATTACTTCATACAGCCCATGATGATTCCTAAAGGTTAGTGTGATGAGATTGAGCACATTGTCGGGCAGTTTATTTAGGGATCATCTGTAGGCTATCAGATGGTGTCGTTGGTTAACTGGGAGTCTATTTGTTAACCTCGATCTTATAGAGGACTTGGCATTAGACATCTAAGGCACCAAAATACCTCATTCATGATGAAGATAAGGCCAAACTTAGTCTCCAACAATGATGTTTTATGGGTTCAAGTTCTTAGGTCCAAATATGATATGAAAGAGGCTTTACTTGATAAAATTTTACGGGGACGTTGTTTCATTCTTTAGAGAGTTGTCTCAAAGGTTTGACCCTTAATTTGAGAAAATTTGTGTTGGTCAGTTGGTAAAAGTAACATTAGATGTTGAAGAGATCCATGGATTTCAGTTGTGGGCCATTTGATTGATCATATTCCAGGCCATTATAATATTAACTTAGATTACATGCTTAGTGAAATGGTAAATAATGAGGGCTCTCAGAATCTAGATCTTTTTTGTCTATGGTTGCCAGAAGGAATTGTTAGGCGCATTGTGAGTATTCCTCACCCCACCCGTCTCAGGCCCTAACAAGATTTTTTGAACTAAGACTTCAAATGGTATTTTACCTCTAAAAAGTGCTAACTGGCGTATTCGGGAAAGGAATTGGAGACCAAAGGATACACAGTGGAATATTCAATGGAAATTTCAGGGACCTCAAGGAGTTAGATTCTTCTTATGGCTTATTTTAAATTAGAAGCTACTGACTATCGTAGAGCGTGTTAGGATAGGAATAGGGTATGACAGCTCGTGTGGTATATGTGGTCATCATTCTAAAGATATTCTACATGTTATCAAAGACTATTGATAAATGATAAAACGAACATATTTTAATCCCATTCTTAATGCGTTTTTGGATGATTATTTATGCAAATTGGTGAATTTGATGCTCCTAATCCTTTGAATTCATGTTCTTATACTTAGGTGAGCATTTGGGAGTATAAGGAGTGAAAATCAGAGAAAAAGAGCAGATTTCATGAGCCACATGGGCTGGACACACGCCCATGTGCCAGCCCGTGTCAATTTCGCAACCTGCTTCCCAAACATGCGGAAAACACAATTTTTAGGCTTTCTGAGCATTCTAAAGTATATAAATATCAAATAGAAGAATAGATATGGGAGCCATCAAAGAATATTGAAGAAATAACTCGAAGAACACCATTGGAGCCAACTCTGAAGCATATTTCCATCAAGATCGATGACCTCCATTTAATTTCTTTCGAAGTTTTTACGAGTTTATTTGTTTCTTATGGTTTTTCTAACTTTGAGATATTTTTATTCAGGATTATGAACTAATTCCCTAGATACCTAGGGAAGATGAAACCTATAATGAATTCTATTATTTAATTTCTATTTTACGCGATAAATGCTTGATTCTTGTTCTATATTATGTGTGCTTATTTCTTGTTTTAATATTTCTGGGATATTGATTCATGTTTAATGTGCTTAATTTAGTAGAGGAAAAGTCTCTGTTTAATAGTAGATCTAGCATAATTGAGTGGAGTTGCATGCAATCCTAGAAATAGGATGACATAAATCTATCGGATTGAAGTCAAATCTAATAAGGGAATCCATAGATCGAGTTAATGCGACGATAGGGGTTTTTATTAGAAAGAGATTTCATATTAATCAACCTAAAGTCAGTTGCTCTTACTCTCAAAAGAGATATTAGCATAATTTAGGGATTTCTAAGGATCAAGATACCAGGTGAATAAATCATTTGATTCAGACTTATAATAATAGATGAAGTTAAATCAATGAAGTCTAGGTGGTAAAGGGTTTTTAGGAATTAGCAAAGAGTTGAAGATGAAGGGGTTTTTTTTCAAGAAAATGCTAATTCGCATCTTCTTTGCATTGTGTCTCGGGACTAAACTTTAGCCTAGCAATCCATTTGGCCTTAGGAAGATTTTTCTTTGCATTGTGTCTCGGGACTAAACTTTAGCCTAGCAATCCATTTGGCCTTAGGAAGATTTTTCTAAGCCAACCTGAACCCTCAAAAATGAGAATCTTGATAAGAATTCTCTAAGGTACCGATGCTATATAAAAGTAAGTAATCAAAGCAAGCGACAAAAAAAATAAAAGAGAAAGGCACAAAAAAGAAAGCACAACAAGTGTTTGAGTAAATGTTCTCCCTGTTCACAAGAATGACTTACAATCTCTGAGTTTCTGAATGATTACAAATGAGGGGGAAGACCTTTATTTATGGTCTAGCTCCCTAAGATGCAATGGTACAGATTGAACTACATCAACAACTAAGATTGATACCTATCTACAATATGGGAGCCTTGAAGAATTTAAACTCTATACAATCTTATCCTTAGGATTTTAATATTTACCCTGGTAACTATAAATTACTAGAGTGTTTCATTGGGTCACCAAGCTTCAAGTAGATGGGTTTCCCTCTATCTTCCACGAAGTGAGCCAATCATGGCGGGTTAATTTTGGAAAAAAAAATTCAGTTCGAAAACGATTTTCTTGCACAGCGAAAAAATAAAATCTTGAAAGTCGAGCTGGTTTATGATATATATATATATAATAATAATAAAATTTTTCCAAAATATACCTATGTTTTGAGCGAAATGGATCCTTATCATTCTTGGCTTCAACCAAACGATCTTCTCCACTATTCTCATATCACAAATTACTTCCAGTATAGGCTTGACTAATTCCAAATCAAACACAGAACCAGAAATAATTTTTGTTACTTTCAGTAAGAAAGTAAATCTCTCTCTTATAAAAACCGGTAGAATTGTTATTCCTAGAAAATAGAATTTACACTTAGAAATAAATTCTCACTATTTTCGGGAAGAATAACAATATCTCAAAAGTTGTGTAACTTATTGTATTTTTAGCCCTATCGATGTCATCTATTTATAGGGAGAGAAAGTAAAACCCTATTTGAATTAATAGAATGCATTTAATGCCTATTTAATAGAAAAAATCAATCCCCTAATCGAACTAGGAGAGAAGGGCGACTAATAGGGTGTGCTTCCTCTCATATGTATTATGATGAGGACTCGAACATCTCCTATATTGGGTCCAATTATAAGTGTTTCCTAAACTTACCCAACACTTTATAACTCACTCCAACCCAATACATGTTTTTCCATTTTCCAAAATAAACATCATAAATTAATTTTAATTAATTAATTATTTTTCCAATTAAATAATTTTCTCAACCTGATTCTTATGTCATTAAAATTATGGCAATTTTATCACAAAAGAATTCATGAGAAAATATTTTTAATTTTATATATTCAACGGATTCACAATGACCGGTTAATTTAATTATATTTTTGAACTTCAATTATTTTATTTAATTAATGAAATAATAATTCGAAAAATTATAAATTAATTGTCAGGTTATTTCCATCCTTCGTGAGAAAACCAAATTCATTTCCAAATTTTTCTCATTTCTCTATCATTTCTATCCATTTTTGATCATTTAATTCAACATGTAATTCATTTATGGTTTCAATGAGCTAGCAAAGGGCTCAAATGATTTATAATTAAGTTCCAGCTTTTTGCCTATTAATTATAAACTCATTTAATCACAAAGTCATTCCACTATAATATCGTGACTTAGTTCTCCCTAATGGCATACCATTACGAAAGCTACTCAATCAGTGCTCGTCTATTGACCTTGTCATAAGTGTGTTACCTTTACAAGATATCCTTAATTTATTTGGGATAAATCTGTTCTCCCAATATGATCATATTTTATCTCATGTTAAGCATTACATCTTTCTTCATGAAAAGTCAATTACTATCATATATTAATTAAATCATTCATCACAAAGACAAACGACTCGTGACCACATTTATTTTTCATGTATCATATAATGTCAATGAGAGGATATCATTTAACCATGTCTTGAGCTATGAATTTCATTGTTGTGAATGATGCTACATACTGCAGAAGTCGTATACTCAATGCACCAGCTTTCGGTTCCTTATCTATTTGAACTCAGGCTTTTACTTACATCAAAGTATACGAGTCAAGCATACATAGTCCATCATCCACTCAGGATTAATGTATGCCACACTATGAACGTCACAAGTGAATAATTCCATAAATAAATTCAGGTTCTAGTCTACTTGTGTCCTGCCCAATGTACTGTATGTCTAGTCTGTCACATCTATGTCTCTATTTTTTGGGAGTCATTTGCTCCGATGCCTAAGACAAAGAATCTCTCCAATCGAACTTGATAGACAACATATTAGTCTTTCAATCGGTTTGCTCATTTTCTATTAGACTAAGGACGTGTTTAGGTTCGTCTTCTAATATAAGTTGTCTTTCTGTATTACGATCCTACCACGTAATACCTATTAGTATTAGTTAAATATTAGACAACTAGTGAGCTAATATTTTCTTCCATTTTTCTTTGCATGCAAAAACCATTGAGAATAATATAAAAGGGTATTAATGTAATTAATGAATAATTTATTAACCAATCTGTTTGAAAAAAATTACAAGTATGTAAACGAATATATTACACTTAGGGCACCAGATCCAATAGTTAAGAGGGTTCAGTTTAATCAATTAAGCTCTTTAGGCTACTTTATGTACATTGTTCATGAGCTTTGATGTGTGGTCCGTGACAATTGCAAGTTGTAATTCTTGAATGGTTGCTACGTGCAAGTTTGTACAATTTGAGCCCGTCCAGGTACTAATGATTCATTGTGATGTCCTTGCAAAAGACCTAAAGTTAGACTTGTACCCTAATTTTCAAAATTTTTTATAAAACCTCAATTTTCACCCTAAATTAGGTTTACAATCCCAAGGGTACATGCACGAAGTAATTCTAAATAGGCACAATTTCTAAAATGAACTAATGCGCAACTAGAAAAGGTTGTCAACATAATGCACAAATGGAAAAGGCAATGGGACACAAAAAGTATAATAGGTGTAGACAAAAAGAAATTTCACTTGAAGGTTTCAAACGTGATTGAACAATATGGTTATTTTAGATATTCAGATTCAAGCCCAAGGCTATCATAATATAAATGGTCTTTTTCACAAACTTGTATTAATTAGTACATTAGATGTCTCCTATGGTAGATGGGGATAAAAAATGTCTCATGCCATTTAAGAGATAGTTTTATTCTACAGAAGACGTCAGAAATCTATAAGGCCCAAGTGTGTTGGGGTCTAGTGCCCTCAGTGTAGTAATATTGTCAATGTACTAGTAATTTTTTAAACAAATTGATTTAATAAAATTCCATAATTCTCATTAATATCTTTTGTATAATGTCCTCAACAGTTTTTTGCATGCAAAGCAAATAGAAAAAAATATTAATTCAATGGTTATCTGACGTTTAACTAATATTAAGTTGTAGTATGAGGCTGGAACATAATGCGAGAATACAGACAACTTATATTAGTAGTTAATCTAAATGATCCATGATCTAATTAAAATTGAGCAAGCCTATTAAAAGACTATTATGTCATAAATCAAATCCAATTAGGGATATACCTTATCTTGGGTATTGGAGCGGATGACTCCCTAAGATAGAAATATAGACCTGACTATTTAGACTGACAATCCATCAGGCAGGACTTAAGTAGAATAAATCCTAGCTCTACTGAGGAATTGCTGACTTGTAATATTCATAGTGCGACTTACCTCAATCTAGAGTAAATGTCGGACTATATGTGCATGACTCGTATACTTTGATGTATTAAAAGCCTAAGGTCAATTGGTAATAGAACCGAAAGCTGGTACATTAGGTATATGACTTTTGCATGACATAGTTTCACTTACAATAATGAAATTCATAGTCAAATAAAGGGTAAATGATGTCCTTTCATCGGCACTACATGATAGATGGAAAAGTAATGTCGCCATGGGTCATTTATCTAAATATGAATGATTTAATTATCATGCATTAGTAACTAACTTTTTTCATAAATGATGATGTAATTGTAACCATGAGATCAAATAGAATCATATTGAGAAAATGAATTTTATCCCAAAGAGATTAAGGTTATCCTATGAAGGTAACACACATATGACAAAGTCATTAGACGAACACTTGATAAGTGGCTTTCATAATGGTATGTAAGGGGGAGAGCTAGTCATGGTTTTTTAGTAGAATAACTCTAGGACTAAATAATGTTCTAATTAGTATACGAGTAACCATAACTTAATTATAAATTATTTGAGTCCTAATTATATATGTCCAGTCAATCCCTCTGCTAGCTCGATATATCCTTGATGGTTTGCATTTTTGAGTTGATAATGTAGAAATATGAAACAACGAATAAGAGAAATTGATCATATGAATCACTATTCGTAGTGAATGCATTTTCTCGCCATGAACAAGAGATAACCTAGAGATTAAATTAATTTATTCAAATTATTATTTAATTGATTGGTAATTGAATAATTGAAGTTTGAAGTTGAAATTAAATTAACTAGTCATCACAATTTCATAAGAACAAGTTAATTAAATTTGTTTACTCATAGATTCTAATACAGTAAAGTCGTTATGACTTTAACAGAATCAAAATTGGATTGAGAAAATAATTTAATTAAGTTAATTAAATAATTTAATTAATTGAATAGATAATATTTGGGGTATAGGAAAAAAAATTATTGAGTTGGATAAATTTGTGAGTTAGTTAAAGATCGGATGTCATATATAATTGTGCGCAAGACATGAAAAGGTCTAACTAGGCCCAATACATATAAGTGGGGAGCAAACCCTATCTCAAAAGAGGGTATTATTGCCACCCATCTATATTACTCCTAGTATGAGTGCGTTTTTCCTATTAAAATATTATTATTCGGTTAACACCTTATTCAATTGAGACTCTTGTTATTTACTCTATAAATAGAGATTATGGACTAGGAAAAATTACACTATTCACCTATAAGGTCACTTTGTCAGAAAACCACGAAATTATTCCATGCGAAATAAATCTACTTTTCTTGAGTAATCAGTTTCTAGTCCTAGAAAGTTTTCATTGCTTCAAGAATAAAGTCCATACTCTAGCAAAGCGAGGTCAAAATTAGCGAATAAGATCAAGAGGTTGAAAGTCGGGAATGACCTAATATGCCTATTTAGAAAACATGAGTATAATTTGGGTAAGAAGGTTAATTTCCATAAATAACACAATGACTAAGTTTTAAGAAAAATTTTAAATTTTCGCTGTGCTTCAAACATGTTTTCTAAACCTTATTTTTTTTCTAACTAAGTGTTCCTTTAACATATGGATCAACAAATCTTGAAATTTTTATATCCAATCAATGACCATAAAAACAAATTACATGGTGAAAACGCAAGAAACCAGATTTAAAGCTGACCATTTAAATTTGAAGGTTTCATATCAAACCCTTGAATGACTTCAGCTTGGGCATGAACAATAAGTTGCTTCTCATTTACAAAACCAGTTTTTTCATCTGGGGTACATAATCAATGAAAGGTTAATTAGAAAATTTGAACTCACCATGGGGGTGTTTGGTAAACAGAGTTTTGGTCTTTTTTAGCTTATTTAGGCACAAATGGAAGATTGGGTAGTCAAACCCTCTAATTGTAGTGTTTGGTGAATAGAGGTTTATAAGAGTCTATTGAGCTAAAACCTCTAAGATAAAAAAAACACAAGGATGAGCAACGTTTTTCACAGCTAATTGAGAATGAGACATGTGGACTGACATATATACCATACTTGCTCAAAAATTACTCTCTTTGCCACGTGCTCTCAAACCTAATATGGATGCCAAGATATCATTGGTCTTCATTCTCTCAATTTTCACTTTCACCTCCAAAGTCCAAAATAAATTTAAAAAAAAAAAACCTCACCATGAATCTACAAAATTTAACTATGGAGATTCATTTGCAAGATGATTTCATCCATTAAGGTTAGTTCTTTCTATGTTTTTAAATTGCTATAATTTTTTTTACCTTTATTTGTCAAAATTTTTGTCCTGTAAATTGATTTTTTTTCCTCCCTGCTAGTCCAATTTTTTCCATGTATTTCATCTTTCTTTCTTTTTTGGTCCATGTAATTTAAATTTTTGGTCCCTATAGTTCTAATTTTTTTGTCCATGTAGTTCATTTTATTCCTCCCTGTAAGTCAAATTTTCTTCTCCCTGTAATTCGACTTTTTTTTCGACCCTATAATTCAAAATTTTTAGTTTATGTAGTTTTTTTCCCCTGTAAGTTGATTTTTTTTGTCCCCATCAATTATGGTTCATTTTGTTTCCTACCAAAATCTTATTTTTACATCAAAAATATTTTATTTCCTTTTGGTAAATGTGGCATGTACCTATATATATATATGTCGTATGATTTTGGTTATAAAGTATGAATGGTTTGCAGTGTTTGAACTTAGTTTTAAGTGAAATGGTAAAGAGTATACTATAAAATTTGGCATTAAGTTTGAATGGAAAATAAATGAAGTTATTAGTCAATTTGAATGATACTATGAATATTTAATTATTAAATTATTATGTTAATGAATTGGTTATGATATAAGTGTATTTGAGTATAAATTGTTTTTGGTTGCGGTTTGAAAATTTCAGGGAAGGTTAGATGTTTATAAAGGGGATTATATTGAGTTTTAAAAAATATATATTTACGAAAAAATTTTGGAGTACTCGAATAAGTCCCGTTCCACTTCTAATCGTAAATTATTCGATATGTTCGGTAATGCCTCCTAACCCTGTTCCGGCGACGGTATGGGGTTAAGGGGTGTTACATTTGTAATGTGAAAGTGGCTTATCTAAAGTTTGGTTTTTTACTTTTGATTTTTTTTTTTTTTTGAAAGCAATGTTTGTTCTCCTAATTTTTTGATGTGGTCGACATTTGAAGTAATTATAGTTTGTTTATATATATTTGTAGGCATGGATTTACATGTAATACGCAATAAAATACGTAAGCGGCGCATAAATAGTGAATTCTGGGACCTGGTAGCTTTTGCATTTGGTTATATATCTCTTTATTATGTAAAGTACATGCACAATTAGCCATGCATGACTTCTTTTTAGATGGGAGAAAAATGGATGTAAATTGTGGAATGGTCATGAAAAGCGTTGTTTTAACATGTTTAGAATGACACAAAGCACATTTCGCTAATTGCGCATGGATTTATAATTTAAGTACGGGTTGCTTCCTTCATATAGAATATCAACTTTGGAGAAGGTGGGTTTATTTGTCTTTATGCTTAGTAAGGGAGCTTCCAATCGGGATGTCTAAGAATGATTTCAACATTCTGGTGAAACTCTAAGTAGAATTTTTAAAGAGGTTTTAGATGTCATGGATGGCTTGTCAAGAGACATAATACGACCAAGAGATCCTGAATTCAAGGAAATTCCCTCACAAATTGCCAATGATACCAAATATATACCACATTTTATGTAACAGCCCAATTTTAAATAGTGTCGGAACAGTGATTCGAGATCATTAAATCTGACAAAAAGTTAGAAAATTTTGTTAATCGATAATTATAAGTTAAGTGTGATTTTAGAAATATTTTAAAATTAGTGAATTTTGTGAATCAAAAGAATTAATGAGAAAAATTAATAAAAACGAGGTATTGAGACCTCGAATTCATAAAGTGAGCCATAAATATTTCTAAAAATATTTATGGAGTGTCATTAAGCTATTATTAAACTTTCGTTAGAAAATTTTAACGTTTGGGTAGGAAATTAAATGAAAAGGACTAAACTGAAATGAAAGTAAAAGTTAAATTATAGATTAAAAGAAATTATGAAGGATCAAAATGATAATTATACCATTTTGCATAGTTGAGGCGGTGTAACTTAAGAAAATCTGAGATTTTTTTAAAAGTTTATAATTATATTATATATTTATATTATATTATTATATTATTATATTATTATATTATTATATTATATAATAATTCAAAGAAAAAAAAAGGAATAGAAACAAAATCAAAACGAAGCAGAGAGCAGGGGAAGGAAAGAAAGAAGAAGAGAAGAGAAAGAAGAAAAAGGGGGAAAATTGGAAAAGTTCTAAAATTAGCTAAATAAAAAAGGGGATTAAATTGAAATATCTGGAGAATTCTCTTCAATTCTCTTTATTTTCTTCAGCTGAAAAACAGTCATGGAAGAGAGTTCAAGTTGGTTTTCATACTCAAGCTTCATGTAAGTTTAATACTTGGTTTCTCCTTGAAATTTCTATGTTTTTGGACTTTCTACACTTGAGTCCAACTTATTAATTCATTAGTTTATGATTCTATGGTTAATTTTTAAATTTGATGTGGATTAGTTCTGAAAGAATATGATGAATAAATATTGATTTGAAGCTTTAATTTTGTTATATGATGATTTTATCAAGTGAAATTGATGGAAATTGGTTTTAGGACCTAATTGTGAAATAGCTGAAATTAAGGCCTAGTGTTAAAATTCTGATTTTCAAGAGTTATGAAGTAGTTTAAAATGATAGAGAAAAGTATTAAATGAGAAAATTAGCTTAATTGAGGGGTTAATTGAGCAAGGATTGAATTGTATGAATTGTGGAATTAGGGACAAAATAGAAATCAACATGTTACACTAAAGCAGTTTTGGACAGTAGCAGTTGTCTAACTTTGAAAAATCACCAAATATTGTATAAATCGAATTAGAAGTTGAGTGAGATATGGAATTAAAGCTTATTGAGTCTATTTTCATATAAAAGAAACAAAGAAAGCAAAGGAAGTCTACATTTTGAGATATTTAAATTTTTGTAAGACTAGTTTTGAATAACTTCGTGATCCCCTGTTCTTACTTTAGAAATTCACTAAAAATTGTATAAAAATAATTTGGGAACATAATTTATATGGTTAGATTCCTTAATGAGTCTAGTTTTATAAGAAATAAACCCTAACATCATATGAATTCTATATAAAAAGATAATTAATTTTTAGTGAAGAAGGGTTGGAACTGCCAGACAGCAGAACAGGGGTGAATTTAAAGAATAAACTGTACTAATTGGCTAAATCAAAAATTCTGAAAATTTTATGGCAAGAAGATATGTGAGTCTAGTTTCAGGAAAAATTAACGGTTCTTCATTTGGAGTTCTGTAGCTCTGGAAATAAATAATTTAGTGACTATAACTCAAATGGATAGTTTTGAATATACTTATGAGTAATTAATGAAATTATTGATAATGTTACTTATAGCATGTTATATACATTAAGGATGTGGAATGGAGAGGAGGAGGAGGAAAATATGTATGAATATTTAGGTAGTATGGTTAATTTGAAATGTTTTAGGCTCAGGGACTAAATTGAATAAAAGTAAAACTTTCTGATTAATTTTGTAAAAATGTGGAAATGATCAATTTGCATGAAATGGATTATTTTATTATTTAAAATTGCAAAATTGAATGAAATTATTAATTAAGATTAAGATCGACTGAAAAATCAATGAAAATAGAAAATTTCCAAAGTGCCCCTGAATTTTGATATTTCTGCAAATTTAACCAGGTAAGTTCGTGTAACTTAATTATGTGATAAGGAAATATAAGTTGATGGTACGTGAAATATTGATATGATGAATTAATTGTTTTATGTTTACGAAGAAACGGCAAGTGAATGATATTTATCATGACATGTAAATATGTGATTATCTTTAATATGATAATACAAGGTAATTAAGTATGATCAAACGAGTAATAAATTCAAGGAAGACATGTCGATAAAAATAAATATATTTAAGGGACAATATGTTTGATTTTGATTGATTTCAAATAAATGCTAGATGAAATAAAATGTCTGATAAATAAATTTGTAATTCCGGTAATGCCTCGTACCCTATTCCGGCGTTGAATACGGGTAAGGGGTGTTACATTTTAAGGTAATTATTTATGGATAATATTGTTCCTTATATTCTACTCTATAGTAATAATTTGCAATCTTATCAATATCTCAAATCATAATAAATTCTTTCATTTTAGGATTGCATTTGTGCAATTGATGATACTCATATAGATGTTATAATTTGTGAGGAAAATCAATTGCCTTATAGAGGAAGGAAGGGACACCCACCGCTAATGTATTGGCGGCATGCGATTTTGATTTGCTTTTTACATATGTGTTAAATGGTTGGGAGGGATTAGCTCATGGTTCGCATATTTTCCTAGATACAATTGGATTAGGCAAATATTACTTAGTAGATAAAGAGTACCCTAAAAGACAAGGCTACTTGACACCTTATCATAAGATAAGGTATCACCTATCAGAGTTTCGTGGTGCAAATCCAATAGGGCTGCAAGAAATTTTCAATCGATTTCATTCATCATTAAGAGGTTGTATTGAGAGGGCATTTGGCATTTTACAGGCGAGGTGGAAGATTTTAGCGAAAATGCCAATTTATTCATCTCAAGATAAAAATAGAATAATTTGTGTCGCATTTGCATTACATAACTACATCAGATTAAGTAAAGTTCTTGACCCAGCATTTTGGGTCATAGATGCAAATCCGAATTTATTCCTCCCAAAGCATTTTCGGATGCAGAATGCATTTCCACTCAAGAAGTTGAGCGTATGAGTACTAATGAAATGAAAAATGTTCGTAATGACTTTACTACTAGTTTGAGGGCAGTTAGACAACAATGTCGTGTTTCTTAAATATTTGTTTTTACTTGTTTGAATATGTATCTATTTCTTGAATATTTATGTACTCTTAATTTATTTTCAATTTACTTGTGTAACATGGTTTCTTATGCAAATTTATATTAATTGAAATATGCTACTCGGCAACTTTATTCAGAGTGTGGCATAATTATCACTAATTTACATACTAAGAACAGGACATAATTATCACTAAGAATATAGTTTACAATTATGTTGATATACTATTAACATTTATCAATTTCCACAAGGTTAATATTTGCAAATAAAGAACTTAAGAAATTTGTTTATTTAAATTTTCAAAAATATTCACTAATTAATTTCCATAATGGATGTTTTAATTCTTTGGTAATATTATTTTATTTCAATAATTTCACTCAATAAAGACTAAAGTATTATAAACAAATAAATACTTAACAATAAAATGTGTCATGCCCTTATTTGTCATTTTACACATATCACTTTAGGCTAAGTTTTAGCAAATACTTTTAAATAAACAGTTGATAGAATTAGTTGGTCAAATTAGACACTGCAATCAGCTATTAGCCAATTGCCAAACAGGGCCAATAATAATATTAACTCGTGCAAATTGTTGAACTGGTAATAAGTTATGACCCTAAAATTAGCTATAAGTAAAATATGGTAGCAAACAAGTTATGACCCCGAAAGTAAAATATGACAGCAAACAAGGAAATTGACGTGAACCCGGTTACGAGTTTATTCACAATTTTATGTGCCTGATCGTCTAAATAGGTACTTTCTAGGATATTGGTAATTATGAAGAGAATAGTGCTGAAGTAAATTTGGATATAAATCTTGAATGTAAACGAACCAGAAAAGAATCGATGTTATATAACCACACGACTCAAATTCTATAAGGTTGTTTAAAGTCGAAAAGTTTAGGGATGGAAAGAACCTTGACTCGCTATCTATAATGAGATAGGAACCAAAGGTATAAGGTTGATCGCCACACTTTAGGATGGTGAACAAAATGATAAGATCGGTTTGGTGAATGCCACAAGAAAGGAATTCTTGATAAGTTCGATAAGTTCTTAAAGAACAAAAAGATTAACTCAAATGTCAGAAAAGTCTATATTGTCTAACCTTTACATGTTCACAAGCCAACTATTTATACTAAAACTAGGACATGAATAGCCAATTTTGGCCATTAATAAGTAACATGAATCAGCCCATACATGAACCGATTTTAATGATATATGTTCATCCATTGAATGACATTTAAGTCACATTCTTCCCCCTTGCCAGCCATACATGCATCATTAGTCATTAAGCAAATGTTTGTTCATCTTGGGTAATAAATTCGGCTTCTAGAATCTACCCATTCATCCCTTCAAATTGGACGGTGCATTTAAGGCTCCTTTGTGTTGACCGAATGGTCACTTTCTAGCTCACACGAACAACCATCTTTACATGTGAACATAATTGATGCTTTTGCAAAATCGATAGCCACATGGTGTGAAAACTCTTGATTCCTTTTGACAAAAACGAGCAGCCCTTTGAAAGTTTAAATAGGTCGGCCATTAGACTCTCCTAGGAACATTAAATCACACATTAAACATGATATTAGGACTCCTTAAAATGCAACAATAAAGCTATAATAGAAACACATTAAACATGTAAAGAAACAACATAATAATAAAGTTGTAATGAAATGGACATATTAAATAGATAATTTTAAGACACATTTAAAATGCAATAAAACTAACTAATTAAACTATCAACCAATTTAACTAAATGCTTTTAAGACACATTAAAAATGCAACAACACAAATTTAGGATTAAAAAGGTTGTGTAATAAAAAGAATGTGGACGAAATTTTAGGCCTTAATAGCCCACCTGCACACGTTGCATAGATTTGAACGTTCTTATCTTACATTTAGGCCCTTCAAACTTGGCCCAATATCAGGTCTATTTAATCGAATCACATGACGTGACCGATATCACGTCAGAAATACAAGAAAATAATGAACAAATTACCTGGAATGGGTGATGCAAACTTCTCAACATCCACAACCAGCATATTTGGCTGCAAAACTAACAAATATTTAAAGCTAAAGTTTGACCAGAAGCAAATTGCTAGTAACTTAAAACCTGTAAATGAATCTTAAAACTACAATATGCATTTGTAGAATATAAGATGGGGTTTATGCCACGGTAGAGCAACAGAGTTGATGTCTACTCAAATTGCCACGGAGAGAAGCTTGTCCTACCCAAGCAAAAAAGGATGCACGATAATATTAAGAAGGTAGATAAGATAAACGTAACGCCCTAAATTTTATAATATTGCTTCTGTGAGTTTTGACACAAAATGTGTATATGCTTCAGTAGTTAAGTGTTCTGGGTGTGTATGGGAGGTTACAAGTTCAAGCCCTACATTTGACAAATTTTGATATTTTTTTGATCTAAGCCTTGTGTTTGGGGAGTGGGCTTATATTTAATTATTGGTGGAATCATAACAGAATGAGCCTGTTGGTTCAAGGGGTAAAGGTGTTAGTGTGTTAGAGGTCTTGTGTTTGAAACCCTGCTCGAGCGTGGGTATTTATTTTTGACTTGGCTCTTATAGAGAGAGTTTGGGTGGAAGTTGAATTTTGGGTTGTGGTGTTAATGGGAGAGAATTTAGGGATGTGAATCACATCTTTTCTATTTTTCAAAATTCCATCTCTCCTCCCAATTCCCAAAATTTTTTGACATGAGAATTTCCTCTCCTTGCTTGTTGCCCTTTTTTTTTCTCTTCTTTTGTACTACTATCATTATTTTTGTTTTGGCTATCTATCTACTGCCGAATTTTCGCGTTTTTTTTAGTATTGGTGCTTTTCGTGCGATATCGGTAAGTGTGATAGGTGCGATTCTTGTTTTGATTTAATGAATCATTAGCTAAATAGAGTTTGATTTATGTTTAGGAGTGGATCAAGAGGTTGGAGGCTACTAATCGGTGTCCTAGTAGTGTGAATTCATCGTAGTGCGATCGAAGGTAAGGATCTTGGTAAATTTAGGGGTGCCTATTTTGATATGTCTCGGTTTAGTCGCACTCTCAAATGACTAATTTAATCATTTCGTTGGACAATTATAGGTTCTGGAGGCTTGGAACTGCGTCTACTGCGAAAACGTACCAGGTGTGTACCCGAAAATACAGAAAATGGGATTTCGATAAAAGCCGAAATTATAAACTGTCGATGCCACACGGGCGTGTGGTCGCCCGTGTGGTAGGCCGTGTACGACAACACGGCCGAGTGATCGACAAAGGCCAGGCCATGTGCAAGACACAGCTGTGTGATGGCCGGGGTGTAGCCGTGTGGGCCACACGGGCTAAACCGAACTGGGAGTGGATGCCACATGGGCGTGTGGGCCCATTTAGCTAAAATGTTTCCTAAGGTCGTACGAGTCGCCCAAGTCGACTGTGAACCTACTGTAGGGTCAGTAAGCACTATTTAGACCCTAAATTGTGTGACTCGAATGTATAATGTATGTATTGAGCATGTTTAGTTGCATCTACATTGAGCATGTTTAGTTGCATCTGCATTGGGGTGGGATGATTGATTTTTGGAGGAAGTGTATTGAAAGGTTTTCACGTCTAGTATCTGGCCACTCAGCTGCAATATTACTGATATGTGCCGCATCTGGTATGACTTGGTGTGTAGGGTTGGGTGGGTGTTTTAAACTTCACATGGTGTGTAGGGATGGTCGGAGATGGTTTGCAGAGGCTGGTGGGTAGGATACTGATTTATGTTACTGTATGCATATTGTATCTGAGATGGGCTAAGGCCCTAATTTCTATCTGAGATTGTATCTAAATGGGCTAAGGCCTAAATTGAATCTGAATCTGTAATGGGCTTAGGCCCCATTTTGCATTTGGCTGATAACTGTTGTTTAACTGTATGCATGTCTTCTATGGGGATTACACACTAAGTTTACGTAAACTCACCCCTTTCTATTTTTTCTGTACAAGTAATCCCCAGACTTAGACAGATCGATGCGGTGGAGGACTCAACGGTGACCACATGTCGAGTGAACGATTTTAATTTCATTTATGGTTTTATTTCCTATTTGCTTTCTGGAGTATTTTTTATGTAATTTTGGATTTTTGTATTGCTTGCCTTTGTTTTGGATTTTAATTGTTTTCATGAACTTTAGAACTGTAACAAAAACTCGGTTTTATTAAATACAATATTTTTCCTAAACACGAACGATTTTCTTTAAATATCACGGTTTTAAAAGCTTCCGCTACAGAACTTGTTTTTAAACAAACCAAATTAACGAGAAAATGATTTTGAGATTGACGAGAGATAAATAGAAGATAATAAACGGAAACGATTTTAACTTGATAAACTCAATTTTCAAATCCCATTCCATATGACATCGCCAGATACGACCATAACGTCTAGGCCGGGTTTGGGTTGTTACAATAAAATAGAAGTTGAAGATTTATTCCGAAAAAAAAGGTTAGTTCAAATAGTTAATATCATTAATTTTTTGATTAAAATATTATGTGGTTATATATAATTTCATGTCATAAGAATCTTAGAAATGGATACCTAATTTTTTTTTATTTCATTTAGGTTTGCCTTGCTTCTTTTTCTTTTTTATATATTATAAGCAATAATCAAACTTTAGTTTTAACCCTCACACTATGCTAAAACGTGAGATTTAATCTATATATCTAATTTTTGACATACTTTGATTATTTTACTTTTATAATGGCATTACTTAGCCTAAATATTAATGTTGTTAACTATTTTAATCAAAATGTTAACGTCAATTTTTCTTAGAAACATTATTTCAACCAAAAAAAAAATATTTTATCATGATAGATTAGAATGAATGTTTTTTTTAATTTATATAAACATTTTCAATATTATTTTTATTTTTACATGACTACCAATTGTCTTTTTGTAAAATTTCAGCACAAGTGAATTTAATATAAGAATTTTAATTGTGATAACAATTAAATCTAAATTTTTAAATCCAAAAATTAAAGGATCTGAATTTTTAAAAATAAAAGTAGAATTAAAATATATTTTAATCTTCAAATTTATATTTTATAATTTAACACAAATTAATAATTTAATACAAATAAGTAATTAACCCAACACGTGTTTATTAAAAAAATTGCAAAACTAATGATGACTTGGTATAGTGAAGTAGGAGGGTGAACAACTAATTACCATTGGAAATATATAACAATAAATGCAGAAATGGGAGGGAATAAACAGAGGGAAGACAGGGAGGGAAAAACTAATCTACTAAAGCACAAAAGATACTAATGGTACATTTGGTTCACTGTAATGGAATAGGGTTGTAATTGAATAGAATTGTAATAGAATAGAACTATAATCAATAAATTCAATTGTTTGGTTGAATGGAATGGAATATAACTGTAATAGTATTTTTGTGTTTAGTTGAATGGAATGATGTTGTAATAGCATAAGGAAAAAAACTAAAATGACCAGAATATTCTTAGCAGAATTTTTTTTATATAAATGATTATTGTTATTGTTATTAAATTTTAATAAGATTATTTATTCAATAAATAATTTAACCATATTTTAACATAATTATTATTAAATATAATTTAATAAAATTCTTAATATAATTATTATTATATGAATTAAAAAATCATAATATATAATACTATAAAAATAATATATTCTACTTTATTATTTTTAAACCGTAATATACATTTAATGTGCTAAAATATCATTAGTGAAACAAATAATTTAATTATTCTACAATAAAAATATAAAATATTAGAAGTAATAAATAACTTGAGAATTATATTTCACATCCAAACATAATATTCATATATTAACAAAAAGTTACATGATTTCATTAGTTTATATGTCATAATCCATGTCATGAAATTTTACAACATCAAAAAGTTACAACATTATATGACATTCTATCATGTCATTATACCATCCAAATATTACAAACACAAAAATTTACCAAAATGAAAGTTCATATGCATTGACTTATCCACTTTGGAGTGTTTCCTCTGTGATGGTCAATATGTATGAAATTTCAATTGGCAAATCCTTTGTCTTATTTCTCTTCTCTGAAAAACCATGAGATGAGACAAGTCCATAAGTTCCAGAATCATATATGGTCACCTGAAAGTGAAGTAGACTTTCGCTCCCCAAAATCAACGTGTTAACTTTCATCCCTGCATTTAAAGCTATAACATCAAGTTGAGCAAGAAACCATGCCTGAAGAAGACATTCTAAGCCCTTTTTATTGTCTTGATGATTGCAATATTCAGTTTCTTAGCAAGGAAATTCAGAAGAAAGTGCAACAACAACATTTCATGAGTTGACCAATTTACTACTCCTAAAGAGGTTCCTGGACTAGATATTGGGAGTGAGTTTTGTGACCTATGAGTTTTATGACCATCAAGTATTTCAAGCCCATTCCTAATAGCCTTATCATTTGCAACCAATTTGAAATGGCAAGGAGAAAGTGAAAGTACATGAATTTCCTTCTTCAAAGCAGCATTATATCCCTTTAAATAAACCCCTGCATACATGGGAACATTCTTTCAAAAACCTTCTCCATAAATGAAAGTGGCAATAGTAATGTCAGTTTTTTCTCCTCTCCTTATAAAACTAACACCAATAGACATTGAATAAAGTAAAGCAATGAGAAGAAACACAATGAACAGAAGGTGAATCCTTAAGTTGGAGAAAGAAGCACCTATCAAAGTATTTAGCAATAACAAATTTGCATTTACAGTTTGCATATACTAAAAGAAACCTAAATGCTATATTCATTCAATCAAAAGAAACATATATCATAAAATCAATAAGTTTTACAAAGTTTCTTTCTCCTTAATACTAGAATGGAGCAAAGAGTGAAGTTTGAGTCTAAACAATATAGTAGGCAGGACGTAATTGGTGCATGCATAGAAACAACTCGGCAGACTATTTAAATTTTCTTCAGGGTTGATTTTTTTTTAAAAAAAGGAACTTGTTTAATCTGAATACTTCCATTCAGAAAAGCATCTTAACCACTTGTTCAGTTATATAAGAAGAACCGAAAAAATAAGAAAAACCTTTCAAGTTAGATAAATAGGGTAAGATAAGTAACTGGTTCTTGAAAAGAGTTTACATACATGAAAGTAGTCCTGCTCTCAAATAAAGTCAGAGAGACTGCGTAACCATTAAATGTCCTTTAGCGACCAAATCTGAAATTAAAAGACGAACAATCACTTGTCGAAATTCCTTATTATCGATCTAAATCCCACTATTTACTTCCTTCAAAGTTAAACTTCTAGAGGCATCATTTTCTAGATTCTTAATACTCTCTTTAGCTGATAACCTTGGCACAATAACAACTAAAAGTGGGTTATCACAAGTCCTTAAATAAAGGGGCCTTTCCACCTATACCAAGCGGTTTTAAGATGGGAACCTCATAATAATTTTTGACAATGGCTCCATATGGGCTTTTATAGTGCAAGTCATTGTATAACCTCAGAATAAATCAAGTAAAAGCAATGCCATAAAAGCAACTCGAGTTACTAGTAGCTACAAATTATAACAGCTTGATTTTGGGGCTAGTCGGAACAATGGTTTTGGGATCGCTAATCCGAGATAGAGAAAAAAATATTTTGATATTATTTTATGTGTTATTAATATATGGCTATGTGAAAATTTTGGTGCTTTAATTTTAATGATTGCATGCTTAATTGTGAAAAATGACTAAATCGCATAGGGTGCGAAAGTTCTATTATAAGTGGTAGAGGTGTCTAATAGCCAAAGAATATAATTAGAGGTCCTTAAAGTGAAATTAGGCCATTGTATTTGTGATGGCCGACCATATAAAAGCTAGGGAGACAAGATATTAAATGTTGGTCAAATTTGGTGAAAAATAGGTGATAAAAGATGAATAAAATAAGATGAATAAAAGATGTTATCATCTTTCACTATTCACCATCCTTCTTCCACCAAAAATTGAAGAGAAAAATAGAGTTTTTGGGGTTTAAACTTTCAGCTAAGCTATCTCCTTGCAAGTAAGTGATTTTGGTGGTTTTATTTGATAATTTTTATACTTTTGGAGTCCCCAAAGCTTAAGCTAGCTAATTAGGGGACTAAGCTTAAGCTTAAGCTATCTCCATTTTCACATTTCAATTCAATAAATTTACTACCACAGTTCACTAAAACCCTATGAGTAGTCAACCAGTCCATGCCAAGAATCAAGTCAAATTCATCAAATGGCAACAATATAAGATTTGCCAGAAAACAATAACCTCTAATTGTCAAAGGACAATTCCTACACACCTTGTCAACTAACACATGTTTACCTAATGGTTTTGACACCTTTACTACAAATTCCGTAGACTCAACAATCATGCTCATACTAGATGCCAACCTCATGCAAATGTAAGAATGGGTAGAACCCGGATCAATCAAAGCAATAACAGAGGTGTCATGAAGAGAAAAAGTACTCGTTATCACATTTGGAGATGATTTCTCTTTGCAAGTGCGAATGGCATAAGTTCTTGCAGGTGCCTGACCCTCCGATCTCACAGCAGAGTCTCGAGACGCACCTCTACCACTATTCCCACCTCCTCGGTTCTTTTGTGATCTACCCCTTCAAGATACATTGCTAGGTCTTATCTCTTGCTTCATTTCCTTGTCATCCCTCTCAGGACAATTTCGAATAAAATGATCGGGGGAACCACACTTATAACAATTTTGGTTATTTCCCCAACACTCCCCAGTGTGCTACCTTCTGCAATTTGGACACTCCGGTTTGGACTTCGGATTGCCCACACTTGCCATTGAAGTGGTTTGAACTCTCGAGCCCGTGTATGTGTTGCCTCGATCTCTATGTCAATATCCAACTGACGTAGTAGTCCGAGGGTTTACTTCCTTGGACCTCTTCGATTGAGCTTGGTATGATTTACTCATCGTTCTTTTTTTTACACCCCGGGCCTCACTCACAGCCTTCTTCTTTTCCTTATTCAGTTCTTCAACCTTACATGCCCAACACCACAAATTCTTTTAGCTCCAAAATTCCAACTAGAAGTCTAATATCCTTATTCAGTCCATCTTAAAACCTCTTGCACAACATAGCTTCTGTAGACACACACTCTTGTGCATACTTGCTGAGCCTAACAAACTCATACTCATATTCTGCCACGATCATTTTTCCTTGCTTCAATTCAAGGAATTCTTTTTGTTTCTGGTCAATAAATCGCTTACTTATATACTTCTTTCGGAACTCTTCCAAAAAGAAGTCCCACGTCACTCTCTCATTTGGAACCACTGAAGTCAACATTTTCCACCAATGGTATGTCGAGTCCCTTAGCAAAGACATGGCCCATTTTAAGCTCTCCTCAAGTGTACAGGAGAGTTCATCAAACACTTTCATTGAGTTCTCAAGCCAGAACCCCACCTTCTCGGGGTCATCATCTATGTTAGCCCTAAACTTCTCGGCCCCTTGCTTCTGAAAGGGGTTTGGCCATTCTCACCAAATCTATACCTTGAGAAGCCACAGGAACTGGCTGAGGTATAAGAGGGGGTAGAGGAGGTTGAGCATTAGGGTTTACTTGTACATACTCCGTGTACCAGTTACTCATCATTTGGAGAAAGGTTTCTCGGGCCTCTTCTTCTTGACCCCTAGTCTCGGGTCCACTCTCTACAGGCGCGATCCCTTGTGCGGGAGCTGCCGAGTTACTAGCTGCATCATCAGTAGTCGCTTGATCGGGATCTATTTACTATATAAAAACAAAGTTTAGAATTATCAGAAGCCACCACACTATCAATATACACTTATGGAATGTATAGCTAGACTGTTACACACGCTACGGTAGTCTAAGAACCAACAAATCATAGCTCTGATACCACTAAATGTAACACCCCTTACCCGTATCCTACGCAGGAACCGGACACGAGGTATTACCAGACTTAACTCACTTGATCATGTAACTTAGTCTATAAAATACCTCTTTCACCAACACATGATTTTCATTAAGGACCTACGGGGCCTTAAACATGCATACGGAGGGTTTCGGAACACAACCAGAGACTTTAGTGCACTTATTTATCTAAATAGGGGCCACACGCCAGTGTGAAATGGGACACCCCCGTGTGGGCAGGTTGTGTGGTCACACACGCCCATGTCCCTACCCCGTGTTGGATTTATTTTCATTTTGAACCTACAAGGGCTTTCACACGGCCAGACACACGCCCGTGTCCCTCACACGGCCTCGACACACCCGTGTCTTAGCCTGTGTGCCAAAACCTTGGCATTCTATTTATGACGTCATTATCTCACTAAGGTCACACGGCCAAGGCACATGCCCGTGTTCTTAGACCGTGTGTCGAATTAAATTCAAATTTCAAGGTGTAGACTTCACACGCCCTAGGCACACACCTATGTTAGTGGCTGTGCCTACCACACGGCTGAGACAACACAGCTATGTCTCTACCTGTGTGTTTACAATAAAGCTTACTGACTTGTAAAACTAACATGCACGGGACATAAAGCTCGGTCACACCCCCATGGGATTGACCGTGTGTCACACACGGCCTAGACACACGCTCGTGTGCCTAGCCGTATGGACAAGAACAAGGCTATTTGCCAAGCTCTTTTCACCATCCTATCTCACACAACATAAATCCATTCAACAAATCACTAAACAACTCAGATTTGCAATACACACTTCCATGAACAACTTTATCTTTTCATAAATAATATTATGTCATCAACTATGGCTATATACAAAAGAGTTCATCTTTAAAGGAGCCAACACTCTATTGGCCAAAATAACAAAACAATACACCTAGTCTAGCCCCTATACATGCCATACTCAAAACACTAAGTCTATATATATATACACCGAGATGAGCTGATAGTATGGGTGATCTTCCGATTATCTTCGTATCCCGACCCGGCTCTTTGACATTATAAAACAAGGAAAAAGAAAGGGGAGTAAACTTTAAGCTTAGTAAATTTACATGTAAACAAATAACATCATAGTATGTGCTAAACACTAAATAGCATTTCATACTAAGCGAGAACAATCCACATTCCATGATCACGCTTACTCATTTCATCTCTTACCAAATTCCAACCATATCACAAGCTGAATGCTCACATTATTCAACATACATCCCTGCACTTATCACCACATGATCACATGAAACAACACTTAGCAATTTCACAATAAGTCATTCCTATTAATACCAAACACTCGGTGGTTTCGCACTTAGGCCACCAACAAGGATAATTACGGTGTTATCGCACATAGCCCACCAAATGATATTATAAACGATGGTACCGCACATAGCCCATCGTGATTAAGTAATAAGGTGGTATCGTACATAGCCCACCAACAAGAATTATTAAGGTGGTATCGCACACAGCCCACCATTAATTATTAAAGATAATATTCCACATTTATATGTCTATTTCAACGTTCATACGAAAATTATTCTTTATCTACCGAATTCAATCCACTCAAGTCCTAAATGTTCTCAATCATACAATGCACCAATAAGTAACAACATGTGCATTTAAGATGTATCATTTACACGTAAACTTACCTCGGTGCAAAACGCGTTAATCAACGGTTTATTCCATAACCTTACCTTTTCCTCAGTCAAGGTTGATTCCACGCTCTTCTTGGTCTATAATAATAAAATTCACTCATTCAATCATCTTATATATCATAATACATCAAAATCTATACTTAGGCAAAAATGACCATTTTGCCCTTACACTTTGGCAAAATTTACGATTTTTTCATTAGGCTCGTAAATCATTTTTCAACATATTTTCTCATTAAACAAGCCTAGCTGAACATTTAATCCTCCTACAACTACTCACAAATCTAACTATTTCATGCATTTATTACACATTTCAAATCTTTGCATTCAAGCTCTATTTAGGTGTTTTCATGCTAACACCTCTCACAAAAGTTATTTCTCATCTTATTAACATTCATTTTCTTCCATAAAACTCAACTAACAACATAAACTCTCTCATGAAAAGTCCCTGAACTTTCAACCATTTCACAAATTAGTCCTCTCATTAGCTAGCTTAAGCTTTGGGGACTCCAAAAGTACAAAAATTATCAAATAAAACCACCAAAATTACTTACTTGCAAGGAGATAGCTTAGCTGAAAGTTTGAACCCAAAAACTCTATTTTTCTCTTTAATTTTCGGTGGAAGAAGGAGAGTGAATAGTGAAAGATGATAACATCTTTTATTCATCTTATTTTATTCATATTTATCACCTAATTTCCACCAAATTTAACAAATATTTAATATCTTGTCTCCTAGCCTCTATATGGCCGGCCATCACACAAATACTGGATTTGCAATTAGTCATTGAGCAGTTGAGGCTCGACATGGAAACCTTTCCTTCATAAATCACATTTTTTCTATTCAAATCCATGGCCATATCTTTTATTACAAAAAAAAGAAAAAAACATCAAGCTATGTCAAATCATTGACTAAAATTCACTTTGTTCATGTCCTCTTCATATAGATAAAGTAGCCACCCTCAACGAACCTTTGACTCAAATTATGCATGTCTCAACAGTCCAAACTATTTTGTAGTTTCCAGCCAAAACATAGAATTGAAACTAGAAAGAAAATAAACTTTAAATTCATATAAGTAAAATGAAACTACTTATTGAGGGAATGAGCCATCATAAATCAGTGTGAGAACTAGAATTTTGAACTTCAATAATATTAAGCAAAACAAATAAAAAAAACTACTTTTAGTCAAACTGTTTCTATTAAAAGGGCTTTTTTCAGGTATCAACCAGATCACTTATTCCAAGAAAATCTATAAACACAAATGAAAGCAGTTGCATAATTCACAGAGGCTCAGAATGATCATAGCCCCCAAAATACAATGTAGTGCTGTTCATCAGAATTCAATTCACATGCTCTCACTAGTGACTCAAACGACATGCATACCAATAGTGAAAAAGTAAAGTTGAATAAAACCATTTCAGGAACTCATTAAGATGTATAGAATGAGATACAGAAGAAAATGAGGAAAAGTTTATGGGTTTTGGTAAATATTTAATATTCCAGTTAGTACTGCAAGCAAGAAGACAAAAAAAAAATCACTATCAAAATTCAAGAATCACTATCAAAACACCATGAAAGGGACATTAAAGCTCAGCAATATAAAACCAGTATCAATCTTCAAAACTGAAAAGAAACCTATTATTTCTACTAATTTAACAAAAAAATTAGAAAAAAAGGAAATCAGAATGGGAGAAGAGTTACCTGATAGAGGATTGCTCACATCGAACCACTATCCAATTGTTTCTCTTCTCAAGTTTCCACCTCAATCGAAAACAGAAGAAGGCCTTGTTGAGGGTTGGAGTTAGAAAAATGATTCTTAGATTAAAGGCCTTGTTAGGGTTTGTCAAAGGGAGATAGGGTTGGTAAGGATAGAAGCATGAAAAAGAGGGAGATAAGGTTGGGAGGAAATGGGAAAAAGAATGAAAAAAGAGGAAAATGCTTTAGACGTGAGAAAGAAATGAAGGGTAAAGTTGAAAGTTTGACCTAATTTTTCACCCATCCATTCACTGAATCAGTATTTCGTAGAGAGACCACTGAATTGTAAACAACACTTTTGCCTTGAATAATCTCATATGGAATAGGACTGTAATAATTCATTACAGCCAACCAAACTGTAACACCCCAAACCCGGTCCAAACACTACAACCGGATATGGTATGTCACTTGAGTGATTTTACAAAAAAGATATAGCACTTTGAAAAGAAAAACAATTATCAGGTTTAAATATTTTTACCGAAAACTATACAATTTAATAATTCATATAAGATGTAAATTTTATAAAATGCCTTGGTGAATTTTTATTAGAAAACTAAATTTGATTCATATCTTAACTAATTTTAAACATAAAATTTAAATACCTATTAATAAAAGCCCAACATAAAACCCAAAACATAAATAATAGTCTAGTGGCCCATGGCCTTATTACAACGTCATTTAAAACCCATTAAATAAAAATATAAAATAATAGTCTAAAGTCCTTTTTGCTGAATCTAATTGTTCTTTTGCATGGTCACCTTGCTCTCCTCTTCAGCCCGGTCCGATGCACTAAGTGCTACCTGAAATTGTTAAAATAATAGGGTAAGTCGCGAAACTCAGTGTGCAACCCTCGTGCATCATTAGACTGGGCCTTAGCCCACAGATCAGAATATAAAACGTAATATAGAAGATAACATACATAAAACCCAACCCAATCCTAGGTTTCCATCCGCTACACACCACCCTTACCTGCCAATTACACCATTGGGGATTTCTACAATCAACCCACACCGCTACACACCATCGATGACAGTCATGCTGCAGTTAGCTGCTCATCGTCAAGTTGTGATAGAGTCACCAGGCTGAAATGGCAAAAGCCACTGAAATGCGAGTTGTGACAGAGTCACGGTACGTGGCAAAAGCCACCAGAAACAGAGTTGTGACAGAGTCACCAGGCTGAAATGGCATAAGCCACCAGAACAGATCACTTCCCCTTTTCATCAATCACCCAACCCCAAGCATACATAGAAATTGACTTATAAAACATATCGTTTTTAACAGAAACATTCACTGAGGAATGGCAGAAAACACTAACCTGATATTTAGCCTTTACCCTTCTCGGATTTTCAAACGTTATGCCGGGATTTCGGCATTTAACAGAGTGTAGCAGTATTTATTACTTATATATATATATATATATTAACATTCAATCTAATGGTGTGAGAAGTTACACACCTGGTTACCGTTAGGACGACACTCTCTATGTCGACACTATCAGAAGCTGCTAAAACTACTATCTGTCTAAAATTTTGTTCGGATGCCGGTCCACAACCTACTGGCCAATCCCGAACTGTTGACACCGCTCGCTTTTTAAACTTAGGGATTGGTTTTACAGATCCAATCCCCTCCTTTGCCTGATCCATATTTGATTCCATCGAGGGACCTTATCAGTTGCTACCATCGTAACATATGGTTGTTAATCCATAACATAGGGTTAAGATTACGAATACGATAATCTAACGTAACGAAAATCTAGAGAAAACTACCTTACCTTAAAATCTCGAAAAGAGGTATGATACTTAGAGACTAACGATTTTCGGCTTTTAGATCTAGACGATCAGGTCTCCTTCGAATCCCGGAATGCTAAAATTGCTATCTCGCCTAAGATTTTGTTCGGATCTTGGGTCCACAACCTCTCGGCCAATCCCGAATCGACACACCGCTTTTTAAACTTAGGGATTGGTTTCTGGATCCAATCCCTCCTTTGCCCGATCCATATTTGATTCCATCGAGGACCTTATCGGGCTGCTACCATCGTAACATATGGTTGTTAATCCATAACATAGGGTTAAGATTACGAATACGATAATCTAACGTAACGAAAATCTAGAGAAAACTACCTTACCTTAAAATCTCGAAAAGAGGTATGATACTTAGAGACTAACGATTTTCGGCTTTTAGATCTAGACGATCAGGTCTCCTTCGAATCCCGGAATGCTAAAACTGCTCTCTGCCTAAGATTTTGTTCGGATGCCAGTCCACAACCTATTGGCTAATCCCGAACTGCTGACACCGCTCGCTTTTTAAACTTAGGGATTGGTTTTACAGATCCAATCCCCTCCTTTGCCTGATCCATATTTGATTCCATCAAGTGACCTTATCAGTTGCTACCATCGTAACATGTGGTTGTTAATCCATAACATAGGGTTAAGATTACGAATACGATAATCTAACGTAACAAAAATCTAGAGAAAACTACCTTACCTTAAAATTCCGAAAAGAGGTATGATAATATCTTTTTGTAAAATCACTCAAGTGACATACTAGATCCGGTTGTAGTGTTTGGACAGGGTTTGGGTTGCTACACAAACAATGGCTTAGTGATGGGCCCACTAAATTGAGCCTTAATGTATTAGTATTACAGCCAACCAAACATCCACTAATGGATTAAAGTTCCTAGTAAGTCCATGTATTATAGGGATTATATCATATTAGTTCTTTATTATTAAATAGATTAATTTAATCTTCTTATTATTAAAATAAATTAAATAAATTTAAATTATAATAAAATTAATATTTATCATATAAAAAGTATTTTAAAACTATTTTTTAATTGTAGTTCAATTACAAACAAAAATTTTATTTACAAAATTATAAAAATTTTAAATATTTTAACCCTATTAAACAGTAAATAATAAATATATTAACCCAATTCCCATGTTCAATTATCTAGAAAACATCTTATAGTTTAATTAATTTTTTTTGTAAAATTTAAATTATTTAAAAAACAATAAATTTACTTAAAAGCTAAATAGCAAAATATAATTAAATATGATACCAGTTTAATTAAATATGTATTTTTTTAATTATTTTTTCAAAAATAGTATTATTAATTGTAAAAAAAAATTATTTTGACATAAATAATTTAACAAAATAATATTTGATAAATTCAAATAACCAACGATTAATCTTATTCAAATCTTCAAATAATCGAATAAAAAGAAATACTGATTCTGAAAACGGAGATAGTTGAGAAAGTAGGAGAAAGAAAAGCAAATCGCTGCCTTCCCCACCCCGATCTCACATCATGCTCTCATAATTCTCCAAACCTCTTAATTTCTCCTCAATTTCACTCTCAAACCATAAAATGGCCAATGTTTCAGTAGCTGCAGAATGGCAGCTCCTCTATAACCGCTACTACCGTAAGCCCGAGCTCTACCCTTTGAGATGGAAAAACATTGACTTATCCCGCAACAAGGTCGCCTGTGCTCCCTTCGGTGGCCCGATCGCCGTCATCCGCGACGATTCCAAGATCGTCCAGCTCTATTCCGAATCAGCTCTCCGGAAGCTTCGCATCTTCACTTCCTCCGGCGTCCTGATCTCCGATACCGTATGGAAAAACCCCGGCGGTCGTCTCATCGGCATGTCCTGGACCGACGACCAAACCCTAATCTGTATCGTCCAAGATGGCACCGTTTACCGCTACAACATCCACGCCGAGCTGATTGAACCCAACGTAACGCTCGGAAAAGAGTGTTTCGAGCAAAACGTGGTGGAATGCATCTTTTGGGGAAACGGCGTTGTGTGCTTGACCGAAGGAGGGTTGTTGTTTTGCATCCCCGATTTTAAGGTGATGCGTCCCTGCCAGCTGGCGGAGACGGGGGCGGAGGATTTGCCCAACTGCTTGGCGGTTATCGAGCCAAAATACACGGTTTCGGGGAATGTGGAAGTGTTGTTCGGCGTTGGTGATGGTATTTTGATTGTGGATGAAGATGGAGTACAGAGAGTGGATGGGGAAGCGGTTCAGGGTCCGGTTCAGAAAATGGTCGTTTCTTGGGATGGCAAATATTTGGCCATTTTTTCGCATGATGGGCGGATTTTGGTGACGGATATTAATTTCAAGGGAGTTTTGTTGGAGTATAATTGTGAGGTTAGTTCGATATGTTACTTTCCTCGCTTTTTTGTTTTTTAATTGGTTCATGTAATTACTTATGGTTATATCTTGATTGTAGAGAACAACTTATAAAAACCCAATTTTCTAGAAGTTTTTGATTTGTTGAAATGATGGAAGTAGAAATGTTCAAGATGGAAACTTCACTAACATTCATAAAAATGTTTGTGAAATCATTAAAATTCTATAGGGACAATAAATCTGATTGCGTTTGATCAGTTTTATTTGGTTTGGTGCCACTTGCTGTTGCTTTTGCTGATTGCCTTCATACATAGAACAAAATATATGAATAGTTTTGAATTCTTTCAGAGAACAAAATATATGATCATAGTTTTATGTAGAACAATTTTGTTAGAATTTGAAGTTACAATATTCATTTGATCATTTTTAATTAATTGCTAGCTGCTTTTGCTTTAAATGAAGTTTTTAAGAGATAAAAACAAGAACAGAAGTAAGAGATAAATGGAGCTTTAGAAATTCATATTTTAATGCGTGGAAAATGAGTGATGTTATAGATATTATAGATGTTTCATAACTGTGTGAACTTTAGTGCTTTGATGGAAATGTTGTGAATCCATTTAATTTCTGTGGAGGAATCTGAATGCTACTAATTGTTTCCTTCATTCAGAATTTTAACCTCTGTTTTTCAGTTTTTACGTTTGCTTGTTATTGATTAATTGTGCATATACAGTCAGCTCTTCCTCCAGAACAGCTAGCTTGGTGTGGACTGGATAGTGTACTTCTATATTGGGATGATACACCATTGTTGATGGTGGGCCCTCGGGGAGATCCAGTGCATTACTTTTACGATGAGCCACTGCTTTTGATCCCAGAGTGTGATGGAGTGAGGATTTTATCGAACACAAGTTTGGAGTTTCTGCAACGGGTTCCAGATTCTACTGTATCTATATTCAAAATTGGTAGCACATCACCAGCTGCATTGCTTTATGATGCCTTGGATCATTTTGACAGGAGAAGTGCCAAGGTACCAATGCCTTCTTTTACTGAGAGAAATATTTGATTTCGAGTTTAGTTTGGTAAATGTTGTCAACTGCGCTGATTCTTTGCTGCAAGATAAAGCTAGCTGTATTGCTGATTGATATATGCTTAAATTTTGCTGATGTATGTTGGTGTATATGCACAGAATATGTTAAGTGCTATTGGCGGGCTTCTTATCCTTACTATCCTAATAATCATGATTTTTTTCCCCTTTTCATTCTCCTCTAAAATAACCACAGTTCAAAGAAGAAACGATAAAGAAATGAGTTTGCTGTTGAGACGGAATGATTTTTTCTTGGCATGATTTCTTAAAGATATTTTTGTTGCCTATTTATTATCAGGCAGATGAAAATTTGAGATTGATTCAGTCATCCTTGCCTGAGGCTGTTGAAGCCTGCATTGATGCTGCTGGTCATGAATTTGATGTTTCACGTCAAAGAACTCTATTAAGAGCTGCAAGCTATGGACAAGCCTTCTGCAGGTTAGTTGGAATTCTTGTTTGATTGATATGATGCTAGAACAAGCTGCTTGTTTTGAAAATGAAAGCATCTTGAAATTTGATTTGAGTTCCTTTGATTGCATGTTTAGCACTAAACTAGACACTTGTCATTGTTCTGCGACTGATAATCTCCAGATGTAAAACCATGGATTCAGTGCATTTAAATAGAATGGTTATGCTTTTGTTGAAGTATTAGGATGCATATAGAACATAAAGTTTTAGGAATCTAACATTTTATGCTGGTGGTGTTACTAAAAAAAATGAGAATGGAGGTTAAGATAAGATGATGCTGGAAACTTATTTAGATGTAATTCATATGGATGCCTTTTGTAGTTGTATGGAGTTCTGATGAATATCATCAAACTGATTGCAACTACTGAGTTCAGTTTTCTTTGCTTATATAGATTTAAATATCATAAGCAGACAATGCATTCCAGATATCCGTTAATTCCTTAACTGAAACCTATAAAAATGCAAAAATTTAATCGTAAAACATCAAATATGTTTCGTGGTTATATGCTGTGTTGTAAAAGTGAACTTTTTGTATTTGAAATCAAAATTTAAATTATTACTGTTAGTTTTAAATGCTTTTAAGATTGAAGTCACACAAATGAATCTACATCTTATGTATTTAAAAGTGAAGAACTGAACTTGGTTAATTTGTCTGGGAACTGCATATATTGAATTTTGGAAACCCATTTATCCAACGCTATCTTTAATAACTTTCAATTTGCACATAAAAAATTGTACAGTGCAGTGACAGGTAATAAAGTAACACGGTAGGGAACATTGGACTGTATCAAGCTCTGTATGGTGTATGAGAAACAAACTTTGAAACATGTTTGGGGTGATGTGTTCTACGTTCAGCAATAATTAGGTTTTCTTTGCTGACTGTTTTAGTTGTTTATATGGTTGTCAAACAAGATTGAAATTTGCTTAGTTTAAGTCTGTAATTTTACCAATTTATGTTATTGAGCAATTCCTATCTGAAAATGAGCCTTACTGTTCTTTTTTTGATTTGGAATCTTTAGTTGAAAGATTGTCAAGCTGTTGCCCGCACATTTTATTATTCTTTGTCCAGTTTACATAGTTCTAAAGTTTTCCACGTGCCTCTTTACATTCCCTGCATTTTGGAAGGCATGTGGTAAGCCAACTACACGTTGTAGGCTGTATTTACAAGAAGTGTAAATGGTTTTAGGAAGCCAGCATAGTTTTCTTCACTTTTAGGTTTTCTTTGGCTACTGCAATCTCCACTTTTCCTATACTAGCTATGGTGCATTTTTTTTATTATCGTGATGATAATTTACTAGTTCTGTAGCTACCTTCTACTGTGGATGTTTTGTTTCCCTTATGATTTATGCTCCTGATAATGATATCCAGTTGGCTTTGGCAGCACTTTTCAACGTGATCGCATTCAGGAGATGTGTAAAACCTTGCGGGTCTTAAATGCTGTGCGTGATCCTGAGATTGGCATCCCTCTCAGTATTAATCAATATAAGGTCTTAAAGATTTAATGATTTGCATTTTAAATTTGATTCTGAATTTTTATTTTTATTTTTTGACTTCTCTACTGAATAATGTGCTTCTCTTAGTTGCTTACACCATCTGTGCTGATTGCTCGTTTGATTAATGCCCATCGCCACCTTCTTGCACTACGGATATCAGAGTATGTTGGAATGAATCAAGTAAGTTTGAATCACTGATTTTGCCTATATTAAATTTCCACAAATTTTGCCTTTTACATAGAAGTAGAGTTAAACCATAAGACTGCACCCAAACTTCATTTGTTTGATGGGAAATAGGTTAGACCTTCATTAATTATTATGTTTTCATAACTTGAACTAATTGCTGCATTTTATTGGGCAAGTAGAAAGTATAAAATGATATACATAAGATCTCATTTTCCGCTGATTGGTTTCATTCAGGAGGTGGTGATAATGCATTGGGCATGCTCGAAGATAACAGCTTCATTAGCAATTCCAGATGCCACTCTCTTAGAAATTCTCCTTGATAAGGTAGCCAAAGAATGTTGGCTTATTTTTTAATTTGATTTCATGCAAATTCATTACCTGAATTAATGTGCCTTTTGAGTTTCAGCTAAAATTATGCAGAGGCATATCATATGCAGCAGTTGCTGCTCATGCAGATAAGAATGGCCGGCGAAAGTTAGCTGCTATGCTTGTTGAGCATGAACCGCGCTCCTCTAAACAGGTTAAATTCCTTATCCTTATATGATTACATTTTGTTTACAAGGTACTGTTTGGGATCTTACCATATTATGCATGTTGATTATGATCATTTCACTTCAGGTGCCGCTTCTGTTAAGCATAGGAGAAGAAGATACTGCTTTGATGAAGGCAACAGAAAGCGGTGACACTGACCTTGTCTATCTTGTTCTTTTCCATATCTGGCAAAAGGTACTGCTTTGATAGAACAAGGAACTTTGTTACACAAACAATAAAATTAAGTTAATATATGTTGAGGTTAGAGACGGTTTCACTTTCCTTGTTGAATTGTCTTTTGCTAATTACCTGTCATGAGTAGCCTGGTGATACTTGAAATTTGTAGGGTTTCCACCATCTATGTAAAAGGACTTGGTTTGACTTTCCTCACTGAGTTCTTTCTAATTACCTGTCATGAGTAGCCTGGAGATACTAGACATGGAGTTGCCAATAATTTTTTTTTTTGAACTGGTTACATTTCTGTTCATGCAGAGGCCACCGTTGGAGTTCTTTGGAATGATTCAGGCTAGACCCCTACCACGTGATTTGTTTATATCTTATGCAAGGTAGATACTTAAGGAATACTATTATTACTATTATTCCTAAATATTTTATTTTTAATAGCACTTGAGTTTGCAAATAAATGTCCAAATTAAAATTATGAAAGGCTACATGTAATCATGATCTAGTTAGATGTGATACGTTATCTGAGAGGCTGAAGAGATCATGCAAGGGGTAAGACATGGTGCGCCACTTAGATGTTTGTTATACTTTTATAGTATTAAGTAGTGGAAGTTATTGAATAATGATAAAATTGTATTTATATCATTTTAGGAGTTATGCTTTTATCATCAATTTTGGATTGTTTCCTTGAGTAGGTGTTTGCTCTGGTTCTGGTGGCCATTGAGCTATTAGCGGTAATTTATTTGATAATGGTGGTCAAAATGAAGCTTTTATCAAGTATTTTGTAATTTTCAGATTCTTTGGTTGTATGGGTCAATGTTTATTGTTGATTATTCATGGTATTTTGTGTTTCAGGTGCTATAAGCATGAATTTTTGAAAGATTTCTTTCTTTCGACTGGACAACTTCAAGTAAGTTTTAGCTTTGGGTGCTTTTGTTGCTATACTACTTATCATTCTTAGAATTATTGTTGATGTTATTGGTGTTATTATCATTATTGTTATTTCTATTCTTGCTGATTCTTATTATGGTTTATAAGAAATAGATTCAACTGCCAAAAAGGATATTGTCTGTTGTTGAATGATATCTGGCATTGGAAAGGTATCCAGCTTTGAAGTCATTAGATTGCTTGGGTTTCTGATAATGAGTATCAAGTATGCTAATTTTTCAGATGATATAATATACAAGGTTTACTGATTATCAAAGACTTGTGGATTATTTCAATCAGTTATCAGTTTTATGAGTTCTTAATTTTCAGCTATGGCTGAACTTGTTGACCTCTATTACTCTGTCAGCTACCCATTTCATGGATCAAAGAAGTTTACTGGTGTGGGCTCTCCTTATGGATCAAAGATTTTAATTCGTATTTGTTATCAAATGCTGCTTGACGTGACCACTAACAACCCTGCAATATTTTAATTTGCCAATCTAATTGATCTATGAGGCACCTTCAGGGAATTTTTCAAGGAGATAAGTAGGTAACTATGCATAAAATTCAGGCATGAAACCAGGTGCCTCCGGTCCTGTGTAAATGATCAAGTGCTATGATGAATGAATGAATAATTAAATATCTAATATTAAGCAATGAAGATGTCCTAGGCATTTCTTGCCATCAGAACAGTAGATAAGAGATGGGGAAGTTAAAGGTTGAGGGTAAATTCATAAATGGCTAGGAAAACAAAAGGATGAATTTCTTTCTCTTCCTTGCTCATTCAGTCCATCCTTCTGTTGTAAGTTGAAATTTTGTTCATCTTTAAACTTTCTACTGGTCAAAGCTTAAATATGCATCAAAGACCTACCAAGTTACAATTCTATAGTTGGCTGGATATGTGATAAATGATTGTCCATTTTGTTTTGATGTAAAGTTTGTTGTATTGTAGGAAGTTGCATTTCTTTTGTGGAAGGAATCATGGGAACTTGGAAAAAATCCAATGGCGAGCAAAGGATCCCCGCTTCATGGTCCGCGCATAAAACTAATCGACAAGGCCCAGCATCTTTTTGCAGAAACCAAGGAACATACCTTTGAGTCCAAGGCTGCTGAGGAGCATGCAAAGCTGTTGAGGTGAGGGATATCAATTTATTGTTTTTTGTTTTTCAAGGCATCAAACTCCAAACTAAATTGCAATTGGAGTGGCCTAAACTAATTAGCAAATAACTACAAATGCCTAACATAGTTGATGAGATGCATAAACTACATGATAATGTCTATGTAAAAGCCAAAACTTGGGGTAGTGGCAAAGTATTTTTGAAGTTTCCCATCTGTGCTTGATGCTAATTTGGTTTTATGTTGGATGCTTAATATTGTATTATTAAAGAAAAGCTACAAGACTGTCACCTCATTTTTGTAGTCCAGTTGGTGGTTTGTTCTCAGCTCTCTTAAAGATAAGCCTGTGGTCTACTGCCAAATGGTTTTTAATGTGATTCTTAAGATGGGTTAGAATGCAAATTATTTGTTTCCCACTTTCAGAGTCGACATTATAGGTTCATATGTTTCTGTTTGTCTATTATGCTTAATATGTGGGAAGAATGAAGTGATGGTGTATCTTTATATCAGTTTAAGTTTGACCTCCAACAAAAAAAAAAAAAAAAAATCCAATATGGGAAAAGTGGGATTATAAAGCCAAGGATGGATTCTCTGTGCTCATAAGCAAGATGTAGACTATATTAGAAAAAGGAAATGTTATGTCATGATTGAAGATTATAGTTTGTCAATAGTCCGTCCTAGTTTCCAACAATTATAAGCAAATCGATGTACTTTTTTTTCTTCCAATATTCTTTTTATTTTTATTCTAAAATGAGTTGCCTACTAATATGGTTACCTATTTGTGTACTTTTTCAAATACTTCCAAATGTTACAGAATACAACATGAGTTAGAAGTAAGTACAAAGCAGGCCATATTTGTTGATTCAAGTATCAGTGATACCATACGTACATGTATTGTTCTGGGGAATCATCGTGCTGCAATGAAAGTGAAGACCGAGTTCAAGGTTCATAAAGTGCCCCTACTTTCTATTTAGCCACACACATAAAAATCTTCCCCTATATTCTATCTTGCTGAAAGAATTTCCCTTGGTGGAACACAACATATAACATTTATTCTTCAGCATCTTTGACAATTTAGGCATCATCCTTTTAGATTGCTCAAATTACTTATTGAATCATAACTGTTGTTTTATTGCTTTCTTGTCTCAGGTTTCTGAGAAGAGGTGGTATTGGCTTAAAGTTTTTGCTTTGGCTACAATTAGAGATTGGGAGGCTCTTGAGAAGTTCTCAAAAGAGAAGAGACCACCAATTGGTGAGCTATCAACATTCTTGTTCAATTACAGGGTGCAAGATAGGTGACATAATCAAGCATTATCTGCAAGTGGTCTAGGCTACCTGCTATTATGAAAAATATAATAATTGCATTGTCTGCAAGTGATCTTTGTTACTTGATATTACCTGATCTTGGATTCTAAATTAACATCACAAGATGAAGTGATACAGGCTGAATTTTCTTAGGTTTACGTTCTTCCCAATTTTTGTATCCTTATTGTTGATTTGGCTGGGATAAAAGAATTATACAAAAGGAAGAAACAAAGTAAAATGGGAAAAGTAAAGAAATCTGTTTACATTAAAATTTAACTTGAGGATTTATTAGAAAGAAGAGTTTAGTTAGTTGTTTCTTAAGTAGGTTTAGCCTAAATTATTTTTGTGAAGTAAACATATGGTACTTTTGTGTATTAGCTAATTCATATGCGAAATGCTTGTCTCCCTTTGACTTCTTTATTGTTTCAGAAAAGTATGCAGAAATAGTTCATGCTGTAAAATATGTTGAGTTTGTTTGAATACATGAATTAAATTAGCTTTTTCTCAACAATGAGTGTTTCTTCTCCTATTTTTCTGCAAGGCCTGTTAGTTTTTTACAGTATCTCTTTTTTCTTTTTGTACATGTCTGCATCAAACAGGTTATAGGCCATTTGTTGAGGCATGCATTGATGCTGATGAGAAAGGTGAAGCTCTAAAATATATACCCAAGCTTGCTGATCTCCGTGAAAGGGCCGAGGTAACAATACATTTCTAATTTGATCTTTTAGTTCTCCCACTTTCATGGGAATTATCATTGGTTTTGACTTTTCTGTTTAATTGATCTGCAAGTGATATTGTTTCTGATTAGAGTAGATGTAATAAAATTTTATCATTATATCCTTTGCTCAAGATCTGTCTATGGTTATGACTGACAGGCATATGCTCGGATTGGCATGGCCAAAGAAGCTGCTGATGCAGCTTCTCAAGCAAAAGATGGTGAATTGCTGGGTAGATTAAAATTAACATTTGCACAAAATGCAGCAGCTTCCTCACTTTTTGACACTCTTCGGGACCGATTGTCATTCCAAGGTGTTTCATAGTTTATATATATATATATATATATATAGATGATCACATTAACGTTGTCTTCATTATAAATGCCAACTGATTTTGCAGTTTCAGGTATTGTTGTGTGTATATTCTTTTGCTTGTTTTATGGGAGAAAAGCTAGTGTTGTGGGAACATTTATGAAGAGAAATAGAGATTGCAGATTGAGTGTAACAGACAATAAATTTGTGAGTGTTGCCTTGGTGCAAGTAGTCGAAATCTTTTCCAGTGAGATTGCTTCAATGTTATAGAAGTATTGGATGGGATGCTATGATGCGAGGCTCGTTGGTCTTGAGTTTATCTTTTGCCTATAGGTGATATTGTGTTGCAGTTAATCGTCTAGGGAAAATATAATGTCGCTCTCGACAATGGAGTAGCGATCAGTTGTGGCACCATTCATAGTTTGCTGTCAAAAAGGACCTCATTTCAGCTCCAATGACACCTCAGGTACCAGTCTTTCCTTGGACTACAACCCCTATCCAAGCTCATAAAAGAACTTGTGAATTTGGTCATATTCTAAAACCCGAATCAGTGATTGAACTGATGGTTTATAAGGTGTGAAATAGGATTCAGCCTACTCTTATGGTTTAAGGTGTTGAAAGGCTCGGTCTATCATGAGAAAATTGAAATATTAAAATTGATTTTTTTAGTTTGTTTATTATATTTAGCAGAACACTCGAGATATATAGAGAAGATAAAATTATTTGGAAATTCGATTTCAACGTCGCTTCTCCGTTAAAAATGTTTATGCCCTCCTTTTATCAATTAGTTCAACCACTCACGTTGTTATGCTTATCATTTTTCTCTGGAAAAACTCCACAATTTGTCTCCCACCTAAGGATCTGCTCTCCAATGCTGATAATCTCTGCCCTTTTTGCAAGCTTAATAGAGAATCTACTAAACACCTGTTCCTTGAATGATGTTTTGCTTGGGCTGTCTGGCTCAACACTCCTTTTGTCCTCTGATCTGATGCCCTCCAAATTCCTCCTTTTATCTTCATAGTTTCGTCAATGGCTTGACTCAAACAACATTGACTCTGATTCTCTTTAACTCGAGGCAACTTTACACTTACATGTTTTGTACCCTTTGGATAATTTGGAATCAAGGAATGAACTCATCTTTTGGATGGCTGGACCCTCACCAATAGGGCAATTCCCAAGATTCAAAGCCTCCACGATTCTCTCGACATTTTGCAAAATCATCAGTCAAGGAATCAAGCTCCTGAGACAGGTGCAAATTCCCTTTCCACATGGACTATCTTTTTGCAATGTCAATTGCAGGCGAAATAAAATGACTGGTGGAGCTACTATCGTTCAGGATTAGAGGTTTTCAGATTTTGTCCATTGGAAGCTTCAATTTTGTCAATAAAATTCAGGCCAAGCTTCTCACTCTCCATTCTATTCTTACTCTAAAAATCATAATATTTCTTTACGTAAGTTTCTTGGAAGTGACAAAAATGGTTGAACATCATTCGTGAACGCACTAAAGTAGGATGAAATCCCCAACACACACTTGATAATATCAAGCACCTCCTCCACTATATCCACATTCATAACGGGCTAATGGGTAATAAGTGTCTATGCTAGGAAACGATGAGCTACATATGCTTCCAAAGCATATATTAGTTTTTCGTGGTGTTAACCAGATTTGTGTACCCAAAAAAAAAATTGCCTATTATATAAAAAATAAATAAATAAAAATCTGAAGCCTAGAACTTCCTCGTCAGGGTAAATTTACCAAGTTTCTTAGGTGGTGCTGAAGCCTAGAACTTCCTCGTTTACGTTCATTGGTTCTTTTTTCTCATCCAATACAACCACAATTTTCGATTATCTTTCATTCTCCATTTTTGTTCACCCTTCACTGGTTCTCGTGAGGTCAAGATGCACTATCGGTTGCAGATCCACCATACATAGAGATGAACCAACTGGATGCTTTTTGACCGAACTGAGCCAAAAGTTTAAACACATCAGTTTTTTCAAGCTTTTCCGCATAAACCAGTTCTCGATTTTAGACTAATTATTGGTTCTCTCAAATTCCCACATTTTCTGGTTTTGATGCAATAGTTCTCTCAAATCCTTCAAATGCTAGGACCCACACTAATGCAGATATTTAAAGAAAATAAAAAGTTGGAAGAAAATAAAAAAGATAAATATCAAAATTATACATTAATTTTGATTTAATATATAACTACATACATAAATTTTAATTTGTACAATTTTATACATGAATCAAATTATTGATACAGTTATTGATATTGTATCATTTTATAATTGTATATTGTACACAAAAATATTTATATTTATCCCATTTAAAAATAAATTGATGTATTTCTTTCTTTAAAATGTTATGTATATATTTAAATTACAACCAAAATTTCATATATCAAATTGCACATTGAATCAAAGTATGTATAATTATGATATTTATCCCAAAATAAAATGTAACCGCACCATGCATTGCAGATGCATTATACAGATCATTCACCAACTAGAAATTAGCAAATTCAACATGTTCATTAATTTAAAAAGTAAAGTCATCAAAACACAATCTTCGAAACATAAAAGAACTATAAAAGTAAACATAGAGTGTTCAAAATTTGATAACCCCCCTCAATCTAACAAGGGAAGTAATCAAACTATAAGGCATTAGACCTACCACCACCAGCCATGAAAGACAACTACATAAACAAGTTGGGTTTGGTTGCCTTGTATGTTGTCTTGAGCTTCCTAGTTGGTGGCCTGACCTTCTTGACTACGAGTGGGAATTTGATTTTGGAGTTGTGGAACTGCTTGGTGCTGTCCCTCTTGCAAAGTTTTGCTGGGATGGTAGCTGTCTTGATGATTTGAATACAAGGAAACCTCACCCTGTGACGAGACGCCATCTCGGTGTACATCTGTTCTACAGCACCATTGAGGGTTGTGTCTCGGTATTCCTTGTACATATTGTGATAACCAGTTCGACTTTGATATCGCAGCCAAATGCCATAGTTCTTGATCTTGGTAGGGTTTTTCTCAAAGATCTGCAATCAAAAACATTTATTGCGAGAAAAAAATTGGTTTCATGGTAATTTAGGAACAATGCATCAATCTCTTTAAAATAACAAAGGAACACAAGTGAGCTAGCATCAAAGTACAAATGCATTGCTACAAGGTTTGACACTAAGTTAAGGTATAAAGCACGGGTAAATATGTAAGCATGTCGTCTACTCTACTCAACTGCTCTGTTACCCAGACTCGGCAGTACCGGTGTCAACACTATCCAACATGGATTTCAACACTGGAAACGGATCAGATCCAGCAAAAATCAACAGACACAATGAGGGAGAACTGAGAAAAAAAAACAGGAGGAAAGGAAAAAGAAAGGTGTATACACAGCAGAGGCGATGACGTCGACCATCGACAACTTCTGACAAAGAAATTGCTGGTGGAGGAAAAGGAAAAAAAATCTGCTATGTAAAGCCCCAACAGCAGGCGGCATAGAGAAGAAGACTAATGTTGTGACTTTTCACTTTTAGTTTCTAGGGGTTTTTTTATAAAATTTTTAACGCCGGTCCAGCCTCCAGACCAGCCCATTATTTTATAATTCACAATGGGCAAAAAGTTAAAGCTTAAAATAAAAAAAAAAAACACACCTTTCAAAAGAAAAGCAAAGGCTGGATATAGTTTAGGTTATGAGAGGCAGAAAAAAAAATTATATTTTTTAAATGGGAGACTCCATGTCCGACTTTTGGATAGTGTCCCCGACTCCCCTGTCTTGAGTTTTCAAGAATTACCACGTCTGAAACTTGGATCCTTACCCGTGTCCCTAGTCTCATTCACATAGCTCAACTGTCCCAACTCCGAAACATCCAAACTCCCAATACAAAAGAGTTTAAGAAGTATTTTCGTTTCTCACAATCTAAGGTTTTATCTTCACTCACAGTGGTACTTAATTCTGGTGCATCAAATGACCTGATATACCAGGCTCAGATGAATAACTAAATACCATCCATGATTAGATCTAAGGCTAATCATTTAACATGATGCTTCTTTTAAATCCAATCAAACTGATTGATCAAAACATGTTTCTAGATGAAGATCATTTCAAGCTCAAGTATGTGAAGATCATTTTTTAAAAAAAAAAAATAGAACATTTCTTATCCAATATGCAACACTTTAAACACACAAAAATTAACTCGGGTGGCTTAAAATGTCTAATTCCATATACATGGAAATGGTGAAACATCATTCCCTCTTGAGAAACGAGATCTGGCTAAACCAAACCGCAAGGATAGAACATAAGCCTACCATGTTTAGCAGTGACAACTGTATATCTAGTATATGGTAAACAAAGCAATCAAATTAAGAAAGATATTAATGCTTAAAAGACTTTCTCTTCTAAAATAAACAATGAACACCAAACCAATGTGTTTTATTTACAACACCTTTTCTCTTAAAATATAGGCATAATAGAACCTCCAAGTTAAAATTATGTGATTAGGCCAACTTTTTTTGTTTTTCCCCCTCTTTTCTTAAACACCTTGTATGTCACTCATAATGCAGTAACTCCCAATTATGAATGAACAGAGTAACTGTAATCTTTCATCATTAATCGACACAACTAAATAGTAGAAGTTAATGAACAATATGATATAAGGTTCCTATATGATAAAATGCAATGCAATTAGCTTGCTTAAGCCATACACTAATGGGGGTTCAAAATTGAGGAACAAGTAAGGTTGAATACCTCATTGATGGCCAAAACTTGTCCATTGCTTTTCTTCACCTTCTTCAGCTTCCTCAAAAAATACCTAAACATGGAAAACAAAACACATCCAGAAAACCAAATTAAAATCCCAATCCCCTATCTCATCAAGGAAATCAAAACAAACGAAATCAAGAATTATCAGCAAATTGCAAATTTACAGACCAAAACTTGGATTTGGCACGGACTTCGTTAGTGGCCCAAAGCTTCATACGGTAAATCTTGGGATGCTCATCTGCTTCTGTAGGAAGACCTCTGCCCACCACTTGGTATTGATGAAACTGTTTTTTTTTTTTTTTTCAAAGAAAAGAAAAACCCAAAATCCCATCACCATTTTCTCAACAACAAAAAAAATGGAAAAAGAAAAGAAAATAGAAATTTGAACTTACCCTAAAAGCAACCATTTTGGGATACAGAAGAAGAGAAGCTGCGGCTCACTAGTTTGGTTTGGTTTCCTGGTTTCTCCCTTTGCTCCTCTCCCTGAATAAAAAACCCTAATAATACTTTCTTTTTAAGTTGTTGGGGCTTAACTGGGCCTTAGTGCCTCAGATCCACCCAAATTCTAACTTTTTAAAGAAAGCCCATCTTCCATTATTTTTCCGGTGCTCTGGTAGAAAGGTGAGATCGGCTCGGTTCGGTTCTCTTTTTTTAGTTTTTTAATTGAGTTGGAGTATTTGATTTTTTTTTTTTTCATTTTTCAAAGAAAACTGAACCAATGAACATAAGAATTCGGTTATTACCGAACCATATTAAATTGGTACGGATTTCGAGTTTTCATATTGTTTTTCGACTTTTAGTTTTTGAACTTTATTTAGAAAAATTTATCTTTAGATTTGGACTTTTTAACTTTAATTAAATAAAATTATTTTTGTTTTATGTTTCTTAAATACTATTTAACAATTTTTTTTTCAAATATACATAAAATATTATTTAATATACTTATCTGAAAAATAAATTGTAAAATTTATAATTATAAATGTTTGTTAAAAATCTAATTAAACCTTGATTTAATTACTCTCAATCTTCATTCAACATAATCAAATATTAAATCATTTATGTTTTAGAACTCTCAATGTGTAATGATAGCTCAACTTGAAAATGTAAATAGTGAAAACTAAAATTTTAAAAGTTTTAACAATAATAATAATTGAAAAAAATATAAATGAGATGAACACTTGAATTCTTATAAGTTTTAATAACAATAATAAATAAACTATGAATTTGTGAGAGATTGACTCAAATTAGATTTAGGATTTATTTTTTATTTAATTATAGGATCATGTAAAAGCATAATAAAAGTTATATTTAGAATTTAGAAGCAATGGATTTTGTTTTAGGTTCTAAGTGGGTTTATGTATTGGGCTTATATGTTCAAAAAATATTGGCTCTTTTTGAAATTTTTAAACTTTTTTTTTTTTGGATTTTTCGGTGTCCAATGAAATAAACTGAAACGGAATTAAATGGGGGTGGTTTAATGACATTATCTAACAGAAACCGAATTATAAAAAGATTGAATTGTTTGTTCAACTCGATTTGGTCGATTTTCTGCTCAACCCTCCTAGATAGTGAAAAATTTTAACTTAGAGATTTTGTAATGTGTCATTAAGTTGTATTTTAAAAAAAAAATTTAAAAAAAATATGTGACAAAATCTCAACTTCACTTATGGATTAAGAATTTTTTACTTCCTGTGTATCAAATAATTACCTTTATTTTATATATAAAATATTAAAGATAATTTTATTTTAAAAATTTTATTATTACAAATATAATACAATGTATAAATAAATATTTGAACAATTAGTATGTAAAATCAAATTAGTACAAAGTCAACAGACGAGTCATTGGAAAGAAATGGACAAAATTTATCCATGGCATATGGACGTGTTTGGTGCAAATGTAAAAACAAATATATTGCATTAATTTTAAAAATACATATTACATTAAAGTTCATATTAATTAACCGATAAGTGTTGTGTATAATGATAAGACATATTGTTGTCTTAGTGAGAGGACTCTAGTTCAAATACTAAAGATAACGCTGTTGGGAAACTAATCACAGATCCCAAAAGATTAGTTTTCATAAACCATAAAACAAACATGAATGATACTTTGATAAATCCAAAAAAAAATCAAACTAACTAAAATTTAGTTTATGTTTTGGCTTAAATTCTTGTTTGGTATTTGAATTTAACAATAATTTTAACTTGATACTTATAGATTTTTTTTTTCTTTTATTCCAGCTATTTGATTTTTTTTTAGCCAATGATTATAATGTGATAACAAAAAATAACGTGATAGTCTAAAATTATTACATGTGACAAGATCGCATCATTTTCCTTGAAAAAATAAAAAACTTAAAAAATTATTAATTTATAAATAATTTTAATAATAAAAATAATGTATAGTCTGAAGATTTTTTCTCATTTAACTTTTTCTTTTTTTTTCTCTCCATTGAAAAAAAAAATCAAAGACATGGTGAAAGGAGTCAAACCTAAGACCTTAAGTGAGTTGAGATAACTCCAGGAAAATATAGGGCAAGAAGTTTATTGAGAAATTCAAGTGTCGGCAAAAAGTTGATATTTGTGATTATTCCTAGTGCGCTAAGTTGATATTAGCTCCGGAATTGTGTTTCTTCTAAGTAACTTTTTTTTTGGCAAAAAAAAAAAAACACAGTACAAAGCGACTACATCAAACAATTTATATTAAACTGATCTAAAATCATTACAATTAACAATCAACAAATTTTTGATTAAACTCAGTAGAACTTTAAACAACCAGAGCAAAGAATTTCCTGTTGCAACACATTTAACTATGTAATCAGCAACTCCATTTTGAACTTTTAGAATATCGCGAACTTGTACTTCCCATCTCCTACCAAACAATTGTAATTTCACCCAACTACTTATAATACTATTCGAGGTTGAGGTTGACATCAGCCTAATATTCTAAAACATAACTTATTTTTCGGGTAAAATTAGGATTTTTTTAGGTAAGTTCTGAAGTTTTATGTTACTTACAAATTTATTTTACATATTTTATATTTATTTATTCATTTAATTAGAGTTCCAATTTTTAATTTATTATTTATTTATTAGATAGAATTCGGCTATAAATTAAATTATTAGTGTCAAAATTTTTATTTTTTAGAGTTTATATTTATTTTAAACATTATCATGTAAATATATATGAAAGGAGGCTGGCTAGTTAAATTGGACAAAATTGAATAAACTTGAAGTTTTCGTTCTTTTTTTTTGGGGAAGAAAGTTTTTTTGAGAGTTGAATACTTTTCTTTTATTTCTTAATTATTAATGTTTTTAGAAATCTTTCTAGGAGTTTCGTAGATAGTTCAATTATTGATATTTTTAATCACAATTTTATTAAGATTTCACAAGATAAATCTATCTCTTATTATTGAATTTTTTTACTATCATTTTTAAGTCATTACATTAGAATTTCTAAAAAAATATATACATTTTCTTTCTTTCTTTCTTTCTTTCGTCTGCCTAGCTTAGTGCGTCAAAAGGAGGAGAGGTGTAACACCCCCGACCCGACCTAGGAGTTTCGGTTAAGTCGAATGCGTTACATTAATCACCGAAGTGATCTTGTAAAGTCATTCTTTTGCTTTGAGTTGGATTGTATGAAAATCACTCTTATGTTTTAAGGGGAAATATTCTTTAATTAAATCGGCTTTACTTAGCAATTCAATTACAATATTATTAATGTGAAGTTTTGAAAAAAAGAGTTAAAGTTGAAAAAGACTTTTCAAAACTTAAAGTATTTGTAAAGCAACTAAAACATTAAACCAAATAACATGCAATTATCATAGTATTTACTAAGTATCGTGCTTAGAATTAATAAGCTAAACAATCCCAAACCTAATATATAAAAGCAAGAAATAATTAATAATTACAACCCTAAAAGCGATTAAGGAAAACTTTTAATGGAAACTTTAAAATAAGAATAAAAAAACGAGTTGCTAGTCTGAGGTTCCTCCGATGTCATTCCAAGTCCTAGTTTCCTGCATTACCTGAAAGGTAAGAAAAATGGGAAGTGAGTTTATGACAGCTCAGTGTAAGTCTAATTTTTAAACCACTACATATGATCATACAAACAATTAAGCATTCAATTTATAGCAACATAGCAATCAAGCATAATGTAAGGAACATTCAGTAAATCAATGCATGTACATGTTATGTTCATGATGCAATGCAATTTTAGTTTTAAGTTCCAACCCATCCATCCTATCTGCCTTCGAGCATTGCTCGACAGACCGAAACACATGTCAAAAACTAACCATCCCAGATTTCCCGGTGACAATGATGATGACTTTTACTACAATAACTTACCATCTTGGTTGCCCGATTTTCATGGCTTTTTTAAACTATCATCCTGGTTTACCTGGTTTTGATGACATCGTCGTCTACTTTGTGCAGTACTGACTTTCGGTGTGGACTTAAATTGCCACTTTCTCCTGCAGAACTCCTCTGTCCTCCACACCCGATTTCATGCAATCATGCACATAAATTCAACATGTCATGCTATTTATCAATCAATAATCTATTACTATGCTTATCAAGCACATTTACCTTTCAATATAGTGTATGGATTTTCATACTAATAATCATTGGCACGCAATTAATTCATATAAATTTCACATATGCAATTACTTTATGTGAACAATTCACATATATAGTTTCTTCATGCGAATTAACATTGGGATATTAACATGTTTAGTTTGGCTAACACATACATAACAGGTTCACATGTAGGGTTCATGCATATAGAGTTTGCACATATAGGGTTTGCATATTTAGGGTTTACACGTATAAGGTCCATATACATAGGGTTCGTATATATGGGTTCGTACATCTAGGGTTTGCATGTATAGGGTTCGCACATATAGGGTTCACGCATATAAGGTTCGCATATATAGGGTTCACACATACAAGGTTCGCATCAATGGGTTCGCACATATAGGGTTCGTGTATCTAGGGTTCACATATATAGGGTTCGCACATATAAGGTTCGCACATCTAGGGTTTGGGATGAAGGAAATGTCAATCTACTAGGAGGAGAGGGACGGATTTGAAAACCTTTAAATCTTTGGTTGAAAATTGTTTTGGAAATGAAGGAGAAAAGAAAGATTTTGGGAGTTTTTTTGAAAATTTTTCTAGATAAAAATTCTAGGGTTTGAAAAGATAGGCTATTTATAAACTTTCTTTCCCTAATTGTAATATGTTTAGAAATTCGTTTAGGATTAGGTTTGATTTAAGTTAATGATTAAATTTAAAAAAAAAAAGTTTTTGGTTTAGGCTATTTTGAAATTTTGTTACTTTATGGGTAAAAATAAGAAAATAAAATGTTTTGGTAGAAAGATGCATAACGGTTTTGAAATTGGGACTTAAGTATAAGTTAAAGCTTTACCACTAAACCAACAAGCTTATTCTTGTTAATTTCTTAACAAAATTAATTTTTAAGGCATTCTAAATTCTCTCACCCATGCTTAAAAAAATAAAATCTAAATTTTATTCCTATTTCTTCTAGCTCTACTTTTGGGATGTGATAGAAAGACCTAGTTTCAAATCTTAGAGACAACATTGTTGGGGGGCAGCTACAAACCTCGAACATGGACCGTAAAACAAAAACATGAAGTATATCAAAAAATAGGAGGGAAATTTTTTGGCCAAATTCCCATCTAAGGCCATAAATTCTATTTCCGTCTCAATTTGATATTTTTCCCATTTTCTTTAATCTCTTTAATTATTTTTACAAGTTATTCAATTTGAACTCTTTAATTCTTTTTCCACTTCAATTGATCTTGGATTTTCATATCATGTAGTATCAAATTCAAGGGTTTTGTTTTGAAACATTAAACTGAAAGCGATTTGCAATTTTTTTTACGATGTTTATTAGTGTGATGGTAAAAGAAAATTCTTAAGAAGATTTGTGAAAATTATTGCAGAATAAAGATAAGACATGAAGCACAAAACCCAAACTTTGAAATTTGGTTTGATATTGATGAGACCAATGATAAAATGAATAACAAGGTGCAAGTTATCACTTTTTTTGCCAACCAATTGGATAACAAATTATGACTATTGATATTACGGTGAAAAAGACCATTTAGGATATGATTGTCTAAAGAAGGATTATCATGAAGAGAAATTTTTTAGGGAGCTTTGGTTTAATTTTCCAGTCATTTCCTGATTTTAAGTTCGTTTAACCGAAATACCTTATAAGAATGAGATTTGTAATAATAATGATAGTGAATTGTAAATTGCGATGAATTCAAAAGTTATATACTAGTGTCACGGGTCAAGCCCGTGACTATGGCACAAGATGCACCCCATGGAGGTCTATCGATAAGATGGGGATCATTTAGCCCATGAGAATTGACCCGATTCAAAGAACTGTTGGAAAAGCCTGTCAGATTGAAACCTGGTTGGTCCAATAATGAAGATATGGCAACATAGGCTATTTTTAGAAAATTTGGGAATCATATCTTGTAGATTTAATTTGATATGGTGTATCTTGTAAATCTCATAATTTGAGGGACAAGGCTAATCTCATCCGTTGATGTAACTTAATCTAGACCGTAGGTTTTGGGGGAGCTCAAATATAAATAGAGAGCCTCTCCCTCACTTGTACTTTAATCCATTGTAACTTGAATTCTTAAGAGTAATAGAATTCTTGGAGAGCATTTTCTTAAACACCTCTCGTGCATTCTTTTATGTGGCTTTCTGTTGTTTTTTTTGTGGCTTCTTTTGGCATAAATTGCTTGCACTATACAAATTGGTGCCTTGGAGGAATTCTAAAGGAATCCTCACTTGTGGTGTTAAGGCTAACTTAGGCAAGTTTGGAACGAATGGATAGCCTAAGGCCGCACGGATTGTGAGACGAAAGATCTAGCCCCGTGACACTAGAGTCTAGTCTTGTAAAGAGGCTGAGAGCAATCGAAGTCATATTCTCAACCCAAAATAGTAAGAGAAGATACATATGAAGTTTTTGTGGATCTAATGGGAGTAGCACTTATACCATTCCTCACATAATGTTTGGATTCTAGGGTGAATCCTTTTTGAAGAGCGGAGAATGATACAAACTTAGGAAGGGATGAAACATCCACCAACCTATGGCCCATTTTTGGATGGGATCTGAGTATTTTTTAGGCTTAAGTTTTAGAGTTTTATATTACTTAGAAATTTATTTAATATATTTTATTTATTCATATAATTAAAGTTTCAATTACATATGAATTGTAAAATTGAATATTTAATTAGTTTTAAAAATTTTTAATTTATTGATTATTCATTAGATATATTTTGGCTATAGATTAAATTATTAGTGCGAAACTCTTTTATATTTTTTTTAGACTTTATATTTATTTTAAACATTATTATGTAAATACCTATATAAAAAAAAGATTTGGCTAGTTAAATTGGGCAAAATTGAATAAATTTGAGTGATTCTTCTCTTCTTTTTCGACTAGTGATGTAACACCCCTAACCTGTATCTGCCGTCGGAATAAGTTACGGAGCATTATCGAAGTTTACAATTCAAAACTATCAAAAAATTTAAAACATTTAATTCACAACATCATTCATAGCAAAATCAATCCATGACATACATATTGTCCCTTATACGAGCCCTCGAGGCCCTAAAAACACATTAGAAATGAGTTGGGACTAAATCGGAAACATATAGAATTTTTAAGGAAAAATTGAAAATTTTCATACTGCGAGGCTCATATGGCCATGTGGCTAAGCCGTGTGAGTCACACGGCTGAGACACACACCCGTGTCTCAGGCCATGTGGGCATTCGAAGTAGGGACACACGGCCTTGTTCCAGCCCGTGTCTGTGCCCGTGTAACACTCTGACTTGGGTCACATGGCCAAGCCACACGCTCGTGTGCCAGTCGTGTACCCTTCAAAAATGGCCTCACACGCCCGTGTGCCATGCCGTGTGCTAGGCCATGTAACAACGTAACTTGCAACCCTTTGAAACTTACAGGGGACACACAACCGTGTCGTATAGTCGTGTGTCACACACGGTTGAGACACACGCCCGTGTCTTTGGCCGTCTGGATGAAAAATAGGTCATTTCCAAGCCATTTTTCTCACCCAAAGCATACACACACCTATATCTCCTTTTTACATATAACCAAGCATTCAAGGTATACCTAAACCACACAAAAACAAGCTAAAACAATAGGGTATATCTTTATACGACCAATATGCCCAAAAGGCACCTCAATCGCAACAACCAATATGTATTATACAATTGCATAATTTAGGCATAAATCAACCAACTTGTAACCAACTTCATGCCAAAACTTACCACTAATTTCACATATCAAAGTCACACTCAAAATACCGAATTAGCCATTTAACATCTATCATCACTAAACACTAGTACCATTAGCCATATATGTCAACTACATCTCATATACCAAAATGACCATATCCAAACATATCAAAGAACAACTCATAGTATGCATTTTAATTACCATTCCAAACTCTCACCATTTAAGTCCCATAAACACCATAATAACAACCATTACAAGGCCAAATATATACATGCCAACATAACACCATTCCATCACCCAAAAGACCATAATTACATGCCAATTCAAATGGATATATCATCAAACAAAAACACCTATTCATGCCATTATCACAATGACTTAGAAACATCAAAATCTACTGATTTAGTCGATGGATAATGTGATAGATCTCCGACAGTTACCAACCCGAATGAGCTTCCGATTCACTATAAAACATGGAAAATAACACAAAGTAAGCATGAATGCTTAGTAAGTTCGTATAATGTAAAACTTAACTTACCATTTCATTACATAACATTTAAATTTAGCATGGCATAATCCAACCAAAGTTTGGCCAAAGCCTAAGCATCCACACAAAACATGTTAGAATACATAATATAAGTTATAGGCACAATAACATGGATAACCATTAATCTGAACAAGTATCATTTGAGTTTGTCACCCATTTTAACTTACATAATTTCCATGTATCACCATATCCAAGAAATTCATATATGTACATGTTTTAATTCATATCATTCTCTTACCATTTCCTTTCCGAATAATGCCCGTTGAACCATTTAGAATATCTTGGATACCCGGGATAGCTCACACGAAGTGTGCTAACACATATAACCGTAATCCGTCAATTCTTGTACATATATGCTCACATGAACTGTGAAAATGGGCCTGCTCAGACAAGCTGCAGGTCAAAACGTAGCTACACGATGCTGCTCACACGAGTTGTGGAGTATTCGCAACACATGTCGGACCTCGGCCATCGATAGGACATTCAAGACCAGTACTTGAAACATGTAAACCCTAATGACATGTCATTTGTATCCTATGAACTCCTAAGGTTCAAACAGGGTTTGGTAGTCGACGCAACATCGTTGGATATGCGACGATTAAATTCATGGCAGTCCACAACACATAATTTTTCAAATAAAAGCATATAAACACTATTTAATTACACAAACTTACCTCGATGATAAAACATAGATACGGAGTCGATTAATTCGAAACTTTATCTTTGCCTCGGTCTAAAGCCGTAAGAGGTTTATCTTGATCTAAATGAATAAATTCAATTCAATTCAATTCAATAATTATTCTATTCAATTCAATCCAAATTCATATTTTAGGAAAATTACATTTTTGCACCTATAATTTTGATTTCATTACAATTTAGTCCCTAGCTCATAAAATGAAAATTCATGCAAATTCCCATTAACCCACTATATCCAATTTTCATATAGATCCTTATCAAGCCGTACATTTTATTTTTTTCACAATTTCATCATGAATATTTTCTATTTTTCAATTTAATCCCTAATTGACAATTTCATCAAAAATCACTTAATCAACTATCCATTTTCTTCCATCAAACATCAAAACCACATGCATTCATTCATGGCAACATCTTATACTTTTAAAAATTTTGCAAATTAGTCCCTGGGCTAGCTAGATTAAGCTACAACGACTCCAAAAACATAGAAATCAATAAAAACGGGACGAAAAATCTTACCATGCAGGCTAAGAGAGATGAACGAATGTTAAAGCTTCTCCCATGGCTATCTTAAGCTTAAATTTGGGTGAAAATGAACAAAGAAAGATGGTGGCTTTGTTTTATTATTTTTATCATTATTAACCAAATTACCTTTATAACCTTTTAAAACTTAAAAATTTCACTAATACCAAACCATATAATTCCACCAACTTCATTAATGGTCTAATTACCACATAAGGAACCTTGCATTAAATTTCTATAGCCATTTGATACCTTTAGCTACTAGAACTCTACTTTTGCACCTTTTACGATTTAGTCCTTTTATAGAATTAAGCATGCAAACGGTAAAATTTATTAACAAAAATTTTATACGATAGTACTAACATGCTGTATACATTAAAATAATAATAAAATAAATATTTTCACGTCAAATTTGTGGTCTCGAAACTATTATTCTGATTTCACTAAAAACGGGTTGTTACAATTGAAGTTTCTAAGAGTAATTTTTCTAGGAATTTCATAAGAAATTAATTTAGTTATTGACGGTTTTGTTCACAAGTTAATCGGGAGTTTCATAAGATAAATCTCTCTTTTTATATATAATAGATTATTATTATTATTATTTAATTCATTACCTTAGAATTTCTTTATACAAAACCAAAAAATTAATTATTTCTTTCGATCTCCCCAAACTTTTTCAACATAATGCTTAGAAGTACCTATAGCCTCTCCCCAACTTATAATTAAGAGGAAAATGTGCTTCAATGCACTTGAACTCACATCCTACTATAAAACTCATGCCAATTAAGCTAAGACTCAACCGATTAGTCTCCCCCAACTTAAATGCACCAAAAGGAGAAAAAAAATAAGACCTTTTGGCCAAATTGCAATCTAAGGCCACAAATTCTCTTTCTCAATTTAATCTTTTTTTTTCAATTATTTTAATCTATTTAATTCTTTTTAGGGTTAATGCACTATTTGTCCCAAAAACTGTACCAAATTATCACTTTAGTACTTAAAAAAGCATGGGTAAACTATCAAAATAGTCACTTTTATTTACCTCATATTACATTTTAGTCACTTATGTTTGAAATGTTACGTTTTAGTCACTTACGTTAACGTGTTGCAACATTTTAGTCACTGAGCCGTTAATTGTTGTTAACGGTGTAATAGTAAGCTGATGTGGAAAGTTAAATAATCATTTCAATAAAAAATTTTTAGGTTAAATTATACAATTGGTCTCCATATTTTTTTATGTTTTGAGCAATTTAATTTTTTTCTTTTATGTTCTTTTAACTTTTTTTCCCTTTATTTTCTATTCTCTTCTGCTTCTACCTTTGTTTTCCTCCGTTCTCTGTCTGTTTTAACGTAGTTTTTCTATATTTTCCATTTGTTAAAACTAGTCCTTATACTTTTATTTTTTTGCACAATTTAATTTTTTTTCCTTTTATTTCTTTATTTTCCTTTTCTTCTTCCCCTTTAGATTTAACAAATAGAAAATATAGAAAAACTATATTAAAAGAGATGGAGAAAGGTGGAAAACAAAGGGAGAAGCAGAAGAGAATGAAAAAAAAAGAAAAAAAAAGGAAAGTTAAAAGAACATAGAAGAAAAAATTAAATTGCTCAAAAAGAAAAAATATGGGAACCAATTGTATAATTTAACCTAAATTTTTTGTTTGAAATGGTGATTTAACATGTCATGTAAGCTTACCGTTACATTGTTAACGACAATTAACGGCTCAATGACTAAAATATTACAACACATTAACGTAAGTGACTAAAACGTAACATTTCAAACATAAGACTAAAATGTAACTTGTGATAAACAAAAGTGACTGGTAGTTTACCCTTATAATATTTTTAAGTTTATATCAATTTTAATATTTTTATAATTTTTTATTTTTTATAAAAATTATTAGATTAAATCCGAAACAGCTGTGTGTCATCATTTAATTAATCCGTTAATTTATTTTAACGGTTAAAGTGATGGGGGCATGATTGTATGAGACAATAACGTCACGTCATTTGTATCTTTTTTCTAATAGTTTAATGCCACATAAGCATTTTCATCCTTAAAAAAATAAAATTCAAATGAGGAAAACTGAGGGAGAAACAGAAGAGAATGAAAATAAAAGAAAAAAAAAAGAGAAAAATTAAAAGAACATAAAAGAAAAAATTAAATTACTCAAAAAGAATAAATATGGGGACCAATTGTATAATTTAACCTAAAATTTTTATTTGAAATGATTATTAACGTCAGCTTATCATTACATCATTAACGACAATTAACGGCTTAGTGACTAAAATGTTACAGCACGTTAATGTAAATGACTAAAACATAATATTTCAAACATAAATAACTAAAATAATATAACCTAATGTAAACAAAAGTAACTATCTTTATAGTTTATCCAAAAAGTAATTTCTATTAGTTTAATACCTGACATTTCCAACCGTTTATCATTTTACTTGAGCCGTTAACGGCATTAAAAAAGATATAAAAGGAGAGTTACGTGAATGAAAAGAAAGTAACCAGTTTTTACTCTTTTTCTTAATAATTTTTAAAAAATTAGAAAAAAAGCTCAAAAAATATAGAAAATTATATAAAATTCTTAATTTATTGCTTAAAAATACATAAAATACAAAAAAAATGAAAATACCAAAAATTTCAAACAAATTCAAAATATGTCAAAAAATTTATAGAAAATTAGAAAAAAATATGGAAAGTTATATAAAATCTCCAAATATTAAAAAAAAAAATTATACTTTTACTTTTTAAAAATACATAAATACAATAAAGAGTGAGAATACAAAAGAATGAAAAAAAATTAGAAAAATCTCAAAAAAATTAAAAATCAAGAAAAAAAATGGAGAACTTTATAAAATTCTTAATGGGCCTATAAAACGCAGATGATTAATCACTGAACTCGTTTCGATGGATACTTTGAAAATATATATATATATATATTAAAAAAATACATAAAATACAAAAAAGAGAAACTACAAAAATTCAAAAAATCTCAAAAAAATTTAAAAAATAAGAAAATTATATTGGAAAATTATATAAAATTTCCAAAAACTTCAAAAAAAGTACTTTTTTGAAAATATATATACTATAATGAAAGAGAGAAAATACAAAAATAATGTAAGAAGAAATCTAAAAGAAATTTAGTAAAAGAGAATTAACATATTTGTATAAAACAATGAACCTTCCATATATATATATATATATATATATATATATATATCATAAAATTGTCAATGAACTTCCACCATCAAAGAATGCAACCTTTGCCCTTTCGCATGAAGTTATTTTATATTTTACCTTTTTTTGTATTTTATGTATTTTAAAAAATAAAATTAAATATTTTTAATTCTTAGGAATTTTATATAATTTAAAAAAATGAGTTTTTTTCTGAAATTTTTGCTATTTTCTATTTTTCTTATTTTTTTCTGATTTTTTAATTTATTCAAAAAATAGAAATTAAACGACGTGATGCTCTGAGAGCACGCCACATCACCTTTTTCTTAATACTATTAATAATTAGGGTAAAATAATACACAGTTGAAAACTTCAAGTACCGAACTAATAAAAGGAAATCTTCTAAGTATAAAAATTAATAATAGGATACATTATTAGAGGTGGACTCGTTCTTACAAATTAGTAAAAAAATCCTAAAGTTTTTGCATCAACTGAAGTTAGATTTTGATATTAAAGGCGTGAGAGGACCGCATGTTATGTGTTATTTTAGATGTTGAGTTCAGTGTATGACCAAAACTAAATGTGTTTTGTTTTTAGTGGTAGTTTTGTTGTGCTTAAGTCAGCGGTGTTGTAGTTCTGTTGTCTTAATGCTGTTTTCTTCCATCGATATCAATAAAATAAAATGAAAGAAAGTATAATCTACATCCTAATTTTCATTAACCTTACTAAACACATGAACCTTATTACTTCATCTCTACTTTTAATATTATGTAAAATAAAATAAAATTTCTAATGTCTTTAATCCAAAATACATTAATTAAAGACCTTGAATGTTTTTTTTCCCAGCACATTTATAAAAATAAAAAATAAAACCCTACATTTTTCTTTGGGCTAAATGTAACGCCCCAAAATTCCTATTTCTTGTTTCTGTTAAAATATGACACAAATGTGTATCTGCTTCAGTGGTTATATGTTTTGGGTGTGTGTGGGAGGTCCCAAGTTCAAGCCTTAGCTTTGGCAAATTTTGGTATTTTTCTGATATAATCCTATCTCTGTTCAGTGGGCTTATATTTAATTATTGTAAAACTATATCAAAATGAGCTTACTGGTTTGAGTGGTAAAGGAGTCTGTATGTGGTGTGGAGTTTTGTGTTCGAGTCCCTGTATGAGCGTGGGAGTGTATTTTTGCTCGGTTGACAAAAAGAGTTTCGGTTGAACTGAGATTCTGATGTAGTTGAGTTAGCGGGGTTAGTGGGAGAGATATGAGGGATTTGGAATATTATCTTTGGTTTTTATTATTTTATTATTTATTTTTTCAAAAACGTTTTCTCCATCTTCCATAGAATTTCTCTCTCTTCCACATGGGCGTGTAAGCCCATTTAACTGAAATGTGTTCTAAGGTTGCACGGGTCGCCCAAGTTGACTGTGAACCTACTGTAGGGTCGGTAAGCACTACTTAGACCCTTAAATGCGTGAACTATATGTATGATGTATGTACTGAGCATGATGATTATATGAATGAATACTGAACTGTATGTATAACTGATATACATGTATTAGCATGTCATATACTGTATGTTGCATTGCATTGGGTTGGGATGTTAATATTTGGAGGAAGTGTACTGAAAGGCTCTTAAGCCTATTATCTGGCAGCTCAGCTACAATTTACTAATTATATGCCGTATTTGGTACTACTTGGAGTGTAGGGATGGGTGGGTGTTTTAAACCCCACATGGAGTGTAGGGATGGACAGAGATGGTGTGTAGAGGCTGGTTGGGTAGGACTCTGTTTATTGTTAATGTATATCTAATATCATTCTCGTGATGGGCTTAGGCCCCTAATGCATATCCGATCATCGAATCAAAATGGGCTAAGGCCCGAATCACTCTCGAAATCGAAATGGGCTCAGGCCCAAACTGTATTGACTGTTTGTTGTGATTGACTATATGCATATCTTTTGTGGGGATTACACACTAAGTTTACGTAAACTCACCCCTTTCTGTTTTATCTGTACAGGTAATCCTTAGACTTAGACGGATTGGTGCGACGGAGAACTCAACGGTGACCACATGACTATTGAACTAATTTAATTCCATTTAAGGTTTTCAATTCTTATTATTTTTGGAGAAATTTTTGATGTAATTTGGACTTTTGTACTGTTTGCTTTTATTTTGGGATTTTTAATTGTTTTCATGAATTTCTTAACTGCGACAAAAATACGGTTTTACTAAACACAACGATTTTCCTAAACGCGAGTAGTTTTATTAAATATCACAGTTTTAAAAGCTTCTGTTACAGAATATGTTTTTAAACGAATCAAATTAGTGAGAAAGTAGTTTTGAGATTGATGAAAGATAAATAAAAGCTAATAAACGGAAAATGATTTTAATTTGATAATTTGATTTCAAATTCCATTCCATGTGACACTGCCAGATTTGACCGTAACGTCTAGGCCGAGTTTGGGGTGTTACATTTAGTGGTATCAGAGCCAGGTTGTAAAACTCAATTGTGGATTTTGGGTTCTAAAATTTGGTTTTTAAAGAATTGGTTTTCAAATTATTTGAAATGATTTGATTGAGAATGTGGTACACCGAGTCTCCGGCACCGATCCTATAAGTATTCTAATAAATTGTTATAAATAGTCTGTTCTGAAACACTCTAGTTAGTGTCTACTAAAACTGTAATGAAACTGATACTGATAGAGACTGTATTTGCGAAAACAAACTCCTAATTCATGATACTGCTTTACATAAAACATCTGTTAATAAAAGCTGAAACTGTAACTGATTTATAAAATTCATAATACAGATAAATCCGAATAGACATGAATGCACGAGGTATCCGTGGACGTGGTACTCGAGGCTGAGGTAGAGGCCAGAAGAGGCTCCAGCTGAGTCATCTTCTCTAGGCAGCATGCCGAACCTAAATACGAGTGAGACGCCGGTGTCACCTGCTACTGAGACTGGGTTTCAAGATCGCATGGCTGGGGACGACGCATTGTTCCAGGCTATGTTAAGGATACTGGAGAGGGTTGCTGGACCCAACACCGGGTCTGGGGGGGCGAGGGTCAGTTACGGAACGACTCTATTCCAATGGAGCTGAACTCTTTAGGGGTGTCACTGGAGCCGCCCCTAATATGGCTGAGTATTAGATAGAGGCCATAGAGAGGATTATGGATGATCTTGACTACACCTCCGAGCAGAAATTGAAGGGTGCGATCTCCTTGCTTGCAATGAGGCTTACAGTGGTGGTTGACTGTTAAAGAGGGCACTCAGCCTGACCGTCTGATTTGGGAGTTCTTTAAGACTACGTTTCACAGTAAATATGTGGGAGCCTGTTATGTTGATGTTAGGAGATGTGAGTTCTTGAACCTTATGCAAGCTGACCGATTTGTGGCCGAATTCGTGAGGCTGAGCCGCTATGCTCAAGGCATGGTGATAGATAAGTATGAGAGATGTGTCCATTTTGAGGATGGCCTTAGGGATAATCTGAGGGTATGATACCTCCGTAGAGGGAGCGAGAGTTCTCCGTTCTGGTAGAGAATGTGAAGATCACCGAAGAGGTTAAGCGTGCTGAGCGCCAAAACAGAGACCGTGAGAGGGGTAAGAATAAGGCAGATTCAGAGCTCTCGAGTTTGGTACAGAGGCATAAAAAAAGGCCAAGACTGATGGGCCAGTTAGAGCTGGGCCCCTTGTTGCTCCTACTGGATTGCAACTGTGTGGAGATTGTGGTAGATGCCATCAGAGCGAGTGTTGGAGAAGGACTGGGCGTGTTTGAGGTGTGGGTCATTAGAGCACCGTATTCGGGAGTGTTTGCTGAGGGTCGATCAGGTGCAAGCTCTGGGTTCTAGTACTGCACAGCGACAGAGGGTAGTTCAACAACCACCAAGGAGCCGTGGTCAAGCTAGGGGTGATAATAGTATGGGCCGTGGTCAGAGGGCACCAGACAGAGGTACTGGACAGACTGAGGCAAGGCAGCCTGCTCTTGTTTATTCTACTCGTCATCGAGAGGACAGAGATGCTCCAGATGTCATTACCGGTATGTTCTTAATTCATGATGTATCTTATTTTGCTTTGATAGACATAGGTTCCACACATTCCTATGTAGTTAGTACTGTGTCTGGAAACTTGGGGATTTTGGTCGAGAGTACTTCTAGTGAGGTGACTATATTGAGTCCACTAGGCCAATCGATTCGAGTTTGCAATCTGTATAGAGATGTTCTGCTAGAGGTTCAAGGGTTAGTATTTTTGGCTAATCTGGTGAAGTTTCCGTTTGGAGAGTTCGACCTGATTCTGGGTATGGACTGGTTGGTCAAGCACTGTGTCAGTTTGGGCTGTGCGACTAAGAGGGTCGTTTTAAGAACTAAGGAGGATAATGAGGTAGTTATGATTGGAGAACATCAAAATTATTTGTCTAATGTGATCTTTGCACTCGTGGCTGGGAAACTGGTTTGCAAGAGATGTGAGGCATTCTTGGCCTATGTTAGTGGTTCTGTTTCTGGGTACTCTACTGTAAAAGACATAATAATTGTTAGGGATTTTTTGGACGTCTTTCCTGAGGAGCTACTGAGTTTACCTTCGAATTGAGAAGTGGAATTTGGGATTGAGCTTCTTCCTAGTACAGCTCCGGTGTCTATCGCTCCATATCGAATGACACCGAAGGAGCTTATAGAGCTTAAGGCTCAATTGTAGGAACTTTTGGATTGTAGTTTCAGTTGTCCTAGTGTGTCTTCATGGGGAGAACCGATTTTGTTTCTTAAGAAGAAGGATGGGACCATGAGGATATGTGTAGATTATCGGCAGTTGAACAAGCTGACTATCAAGAACAAGTATCTGCTTCCTAGGAACGACAACTTATTTGATCAATTCCGAGGGCCTTCGATATTTTCTAAGATAGATCTTTGTTCTGGGTACCATCAGCTCAGAGTTAAGGATGTGGATATCCACAAGACTGCTTTTAGGACTCGTTATGGGCATTATGAGTTCCTAATTATGCCTTTCGGGTTGACGAATGCACCGACCGCAGTTATGGATCTGATGAATCGAGTGTTCCAACCCTATCTAGATCAGTTTATCGTAGTTTTTATCGACGACAATCTGGTTTACTCTAAAACTGAAAATGAGCATGATGAACATCTTAGAGTAGTGCTTTAGATTCTGCGTGAGAAGCAAGTCTACGCTAAATTCAGTAAGTGTGAGTTCTGGCTTTGTGAAGTCACTTTTCTGGGGCACTAGCGTCTGCTGAGGGGATCCAGTCAATCCTAGAAAGATTGAGGCTGTACTGGACTGGAAATAGCCTAAGAATGTGTCTGAGATCTATAGTTTTCTAGGTTTGGCGGGTTATTATCGGCGGTTTGTGGAAGGTTTCACACTAATTACATCACCCTTAACTAAGCTACTACGTAAGGGTGTACCGTTTGTCTGGATTGAACAATCAAACTTTGAGAAGCTTAAAACTATTTTGACTTAGGCTCCTGTTCTGATAGAGCCTGAACCTGAAAAAGAGTTTGTGGTTTACAGCGATGCGTCACATGTGGGTTTGGGTTGTGTTCTGATGCAGAATGGTAAGGTTATGGCATATGCTTCTCGTCAGCTTAAGATATACAAGGGGATTTATCTGACGCATGATTTTGAGTTGGCTGCAGTGGTCTTTGCTTTGAAAATCTGGAGACATTACCTGTATAGTGAGAGGTGCATCATCTACACTGATCACAAGAGTCTCAAGTATCTTCTTACTCAAAAGGAATTGAACCTTAGACAGCATAGATAGATTGAGCTGCTTAAGGATTATGATTGTACCATCGAGTACCATCCTGGTAAGGCCAATGTGCTGGCTGACGCTCTAAGCGGAAAAGCGATGACTAATTTGAGGGGATGAGTTTGTTGGCCGAGTTGTAAGTTAAGCCAACTTGGATTAAGCAGATTTAAGATAAACAGTTGGGGGATGAGTCTCTGAGTTTATGGTTCCGTCAGATTGAGAGTGGTAGCACTACAAACTTTGGGCTGAATAATGATGGGGTACTCTATTTACAAGGTCAGATTTGTGTATCAATGATACTGATTTGAGGCAGTCTATTCTGAGAGAGGTGTATAGTAGCCCTTATACTATGTATCCCGGTGGGAATAAGATGTACCAAGATATTCGAGAACTATATTGGTGGCCGGGATTGAAATAGAAGGTCACTGACTTTGTGGCACGATGTCTGACATACTCGCAGGTTAAGGCTGAGCATCAGTTACCTTCGGGTTTGCTGCAGCCGATTAAGATTCCCCTTTGGAAGTGAGAGCGAGCAATGATAGATTTCGTTAGTGGGTTGCCCTTGACACCCACTAAGAAAGATCCTGTTTGGGTCATTGTGGATCAATTGACCAAATCTGTTCACTCCATTCCGGTTCGAACTGATTATTCCTTGCAGAAACTGGCAAAGTTGTATGTTTCTGAGATAGTTAAATTGCATGAGGTTCCAGTGTCGATTATTTTTGATAGAGATCCTCTTTTCATGTATCGGTTCTGGAAAAAGTTACATGAGGCTTTGGGTTCTAGATTAGACTTCAGTACTGCATTCTATCCTCAGACCGATGGTCAATCTGAGAGGGTGATTCAGATACTGGAGGATATGTTGAGGAGTTGTGTTATCGATTTTTGAGGCACTTGGGAAGATTACCTATAGTTAACTGAGTTCGCCTACAATAACAGTTTCCAGTCGAGTATTCAGATGGCACCTTACGACGCTCTGTATGGTCGTAAGTGTCGTACTCCCTTGAGTTGGACTGAGTTGGGCGAGCGTCGAGTATTGGGTCCTGAGCTGATTTCTGAGACTGAAGATAGGGTATGACTGATTCGGGATCGTTTAAAGGCGGTTTCTGATAGACAGAAGTCTTATGTCGATCTAAAGAGACGTGAGATTGAGTATTTTGTGGGGGACTTCGTGTTTCTTAAGGTCTCGCCATGGAAGAAGATTCTGAGGTTTGGTCTCAAAGGCAAGTTGAGCCCTTAGTTTATTGGGCCTTACCGAATTCTGAAGCGAGTGGGACCGGTCGCTTATTAGTTGGAGTTACCTCCAGAGTTAGACCGTATTCATGATATATTCCACGTCTCGATGTTGAGGCGTTACCGCTCTGGTCCTACTCATATTGTCCCTGTTGAGGAGATTGAGGTTAGGCTAGATTTGACCTTTGAGGAAGAACATGTTCAGATTTTGGATCGCGATGTAAAGGTTCTTCCGAAGAAGTATATCCCTTTAGTGAAGGTGTTGTGACGAAATCAGAACACTGAGGAGGCCACGTGGGAGCCTAAGGATGCAATGCGTCAGTAGTATCTTCATCTGTTCTGACCAGGTAAATTTCGAGGTCGGAATTTTCTTTTAGGGGATAGAGTTGTAACGCCCCAAAATTCTTATTTTTTGTTTCTGTTAAAATATGACACAAATGTGTATCTGCTTCAGTGGTTATGTGATATGGATGTGTGTGGGAGGTCCCAAGTTCAAGCCTTAGCTTTGGCAAATTTTGGTATTTTTCTGATATAAACATTATCTCTGTTTAGTAGGCTTATATTTAATTATTGTAAAACCATATCAGAATGAGCCTACTGGTTTGAGTGGTAAAGGAGTCTGTATGTGGTGTGGAGTTCTGTGTTCGAGTCCCTGCACAAGCATAGAAGTGTATTTTTGCTCTGTTGATAAAAAGAGTTTCGGTTGAACTGAGATTCTGATGTAGTTGTGTTAGTGGGGTTAATGGGATTTGGAATATTATCTTTGGTTTTTATTTTTTATTTTTCAAAAATGTTTTCTTTCTCTTCCATAGAATTTCTGACGTCAGTTTCCTCCCTCTTTGTCAAAATTCTGCTTTTCCTTTTCTCTTCTTTTTTTTTTCCTTTCGATTTCTTTCTCAATCCAACTTCATTTGTGCAACGTGTGGTTTTGCATGGTGTTTGGTAAATGCTTCGAAAGCTTTGTGTAATGGTTGGGTATTTGATTATGTTAATGATATGTATCTTGTGCTTAAGAGTAGAACTAAGAGCTGGAGACTTCTCATCGGTACAGTAGTTATACAAAATCATCGTACTCGTTCTAAGGTAAGGGATTCAATTGTCTATTAGAATGTGGAAAGACTTGGGTTTGATTTTAGTTTCGATTTAAGCAACTAATACGGTGGGTTGTTGGTCAATTTTAGGCTTTGGTAGTCATGGAATTGTAGTTGCTGCGAAATTGTAACAGGTGTGTACCCAAAAAGGCAAAAAACGAGGTTTCGACGAAAGCCAAAAACTTCATTATCGATGCCACACAGACGTGTGGTCGCCTGTGTGGTAGGCCGTGCTCTATAACACGTGCGTGTGATATACGAGGCCAGGCCCTGCGTGCAAGACACTGCCGTATGATGGCCAGGTAGGCCATGTGTGACACACGGGCTAAATTAATTTTGGTCGTGTGGGATACTAGGCCAGACCGTGTGATCCACACGACTAGGGCCAAATTGAGCCATATGGGCTACACGGGCTTGTTAACCCACACGAACAGGCCACATGGGCGTGTGAGCCCATTTAACTGAAATGTGTTCTAAGGTTGCATGGGTCGCCCAAGTCGACTGTGAACCTACTGTAGGGTCGATAAACACTACTTAGATCCTTAAATGCGTGAACTATTTGTATGATGTGTGTACTGAGCATGATGATTATATGAATGAATCCTGAACTGTATGTATAAGTGATATGCATGTATTAGCATGTTATATACTGCATGTTGCATTGCATTGGATTGGGACGTTGGTATTTGGAGGAAGTGTACTGAAGGCTCTTAAGCCTATTATCTAGCAGCTCAGCTACAATTTACTGATTATGTGCCGCATTCGGTACTACTTGGAGTATAGGGATGGGTGGATGTTTTAAACCCCACATGGAGTGTGGGGATGTGTGGATGTTTTAAACCCCACATGGAGTGTAGGGATGGACGGAGATGGTGTGTAGAGGCTGGTTGGGTAGGACTCTATTTACTAATTAATGTATATCTGATACTGTTACTGTGACGGGCTTAGGCCCTAATGCATATCTGATACTGAAACTGAAATGGGCTAAGGCCCAAACTGGTACTGAAACTGAAATGGGCTCAAGCCCAGACTACATTGATTGTTTGCTGTGTTTGACTGTATGTATGTCTTCTGTGGGGATTACACACTGAGTTTACGTAAACTCACCCCTTTCTGTTTTATCTGTACAGGTAATCCCCAGACTTAGACAGATCAGTGCGACTAAGAACTCAACGGTGACCACATGACTATTGAACTAATTTGATTCCATTTAAGGTTTTGAATTCGTATTATTTTTCGAGAAATTTTTGATGTAATTTGGACTTTTGGACTGTTTGCTTTTATTTTGGGATTTTTAACTGTTTTCATGAATTTCTGAATTGCGATGAAAACACGGTTTTACTAAATACAACATTTTTCCTAAACGCGAGCGATTTTCTTAAATATCATGGTTTTAAAAGCTTCCGCTACAGAATATGTTTTTAAACGAATTAAATTAGCGAGAAAGTAGTTTTGAGATTGACGAAAGATAAATAAAAGCTAATAAATGGAAAATGGTTTTAACTTGATAATTCGATTTCAATTTCCATTTCATGTGAGATCGCCAGATCCGGCCGTAATGTCTAGGCCGGGTTTGGGGTGTTGCATTAAATGGTTTATTAAATTGTAGGTTATCAACAAACCTCGAGTGTAACTTTCCCAATCCAGTTTAGACGTTAGATCTAAATTTGGGAGATTATATTAGTCGCCGAAATGGCTTTGCAAGTTATTAGAGTTTTTGAAAACGGTCATTTTAAAACATTTCATTAACTTAGTAGAAAACTTAGTTAAAATGTCATTTTATTATTCCTTTACGTTTTAATTATTAACTTAGCAGTAGAAAAGATGGTAAGTTCTTAGGTTTTTAATAAAAATCGGGGTTCATGCATAGACTATTAAGAATATTAACTTAATATCTAAATTAAAAACTATAACTAAATGGCATGCAAAAATAAGCAAACATAAGCCTTAAATCCCATGTCGTAGTTTGAAATAAAATATTACGGTTCACAAATAAATTCAAAACAAAAGATTAAGCTTTAATGTGTTGGAATTAAAAATGATAATGCCAAGACCCTCCGAATGTCGTGCCCGCGTTTTAACTTGATGGGTTATCTAAAAGAATGAAAATAAAAGTGGAGTGATCTATAAAGCTCAGTGTGAGATCCATCACAAGACAACCAAAGCAACCGATAAACATATTAAATCAACTTACATAGCTTACATCACATTTAGTAAATTTAGTATATCAAAATAACATAACAACTTTCGCCATGTATAAGAAAAAACACATATACCACATCATATTGGAAATTTCAAAATTTCAAGCTCATACTTTACGGATGTAAATGAAATCGGTTTAACAGGTAAGATACTGCCCCATCGCTACACAGCATACGAGTTCCTCGGAACTCGTCCATCCGTACACACTGTATTGTGGATGAACCACCAAAAGTTGCAGGTTAATGCGTTGCCAGATGGTTGTGAATACACAAAATTTTTGTAGATAAAAGCTAGCAAATAATATGTGGATGAACCACCAGATTTGCAAATTTATAGTCTGTCAGAACTTCCTCCTTACAAAACATCCCAACCCATGCAATAAAATAAGGCATGCTTAAAACAGACCACAACAGAAAGGTATTATGATTAAACATAATCAAATATTGCAACAATAAATATGTTTTCATTCAATTAATTCAGTGGCAAATCATATATTCTTCAAAGGTTCAATTTGGCGGTGTCATAAGGCATGTTATACGAAAAATCGTAAGTATAGATACAATAAACATGATTACTCACAATTCATGTAATTGGGTATATAATTAATATTATAAAGTCAATCAAATCAAGGATTCAAGCATTATTCATAATGTAAGGGACTTAATTGCATAAATTAAACCCTAAAACTAGTTTGGGAAACATTTAAGGACTAATCTGCACAAAACATAAAATTTTGGACAAAATTAAAAAAATTAAGAAACAATGGCACATAGCCGTGTGGCCAAGACGTGTGGGATGGCTCAGGATGTGTGGAAGGGTTACATGACCGTGTGCCCAATGTTGGTAAATGTGCCCATATTGTAGTAAACATGTGACTATTTTCTATTTATTTGAATGATGAATAAATAAATAAAGTTAATTTCACATTTCACTATTATATCTTTTGTATTTCCATCTTTTATATTTTGCATGCATAGCAAAATTGTGACAAGCAAATATTAGCTCATTAATTGTCTAAAGTTCAAAATGAAGATAAGTGACATTGTAAAGAACGTTTTCATTGCGAGAAAAACAACTTACTTCAGTAGATCATCTAAATGAGTCCGTAATCTTGTAAAAGAATCAAAGTGAGCATTTGATTCAAATACAGAGCAGAATTATTACGTCGTCTAAAATTCCAATTGGGGAGATGACTAATCTTGGCTATTGGAGTAGTTGACTCCACGAGTAGAGGCATAGATGTATTCATTGGTAGAATGATACATGGATTGGACCCAAAATGAATTAATTCTAAATCCATTTGTGAATTAATTCACTTGTAACGTTCATAGTGTGATTTACCTAAATTATGAGTTAGTCACTGAACATGTGTATGCAACTCATGTGCTTTGAAATAAGTGGAGGCTTATGCTCTAAAGATAATCGAGCCCATAGTCGGTATGTTGGGTACATGACTTGTGTATGGCATGGCTTTACTAGCAATAGCGGAATTCATAGGTCAATTAAAGAGTTAATGATATCTTCTCATTGGCATTGTGTGGATTGATAAATATGGAATGTGATCACGAGTTGCTTGTTCTCAAACGAGCAATTTATCACAGTCATTTGTTAACACTGATCATATTAATTATTAAGAAGATACAATGGTGACTATGAGATAAAATAGGATTGTATTGATTGAACAGATTTAACTCAAATGAATCAATGCTATCATATTAGGGTAACACACACATGACGAGGTCATTAGACAAAGCAGTTGGATGAATGCATTCGTAATGAGTATACAATAAGGACTTTTCAATCATGGTACTTCTTGTGGATTAACTCCATGATTAAGTAATTGCAAATTATTGAAACGATGCTTTTGGACATAATTGCAATCACTAGAGCGTAATTGTAAATGTCTGATTGGTCCCTCCGCTAGCTCAACAAAAGCTCGTTCGGACTGCATTTGAATCATAAGAAAATTCTACAATTTTATGAATAATTTAATTGAGTCGATTTATTCGATGTGGAATTAAATTAGGTTGTCGTAAGAATTGTTCAACTAGAGAATTTGATTAAGGAATTTTTTTGAAAAATTAATTTGGAAAATCTAAGTGATTTTTGGAAAAATTAATTTTGATCAAGTAAAATTAAATTAATCAATTAAAATTAATATGATATTTTTGGAAGTGAACTTTCAAGTCAGACAATTAACTCAATGGGTAATTGAACTTCAAAATTGGACCCGAGATCGTAAATTGGGCATGGGAGCCCAAAACTGAGACTAAGACCCAAAAACTGGTGGAACCGGGCCTGGTGTGTGAAACCGAGCCGATGGTCCAACCGGTGACTGGACCGGACTGGTTGGTTTGTCATTGACTCGAATCGAACCGACAACAACCGAAATGGCTTAGGGTGCCGTAAAGGTGTCGCACCTGTATCACTAGACACGACAGTGCCGGTGGTTGTGATGGCGGCGTCCCAGTGGCCAGTGGCGGTTGGTCATCGGTGGTTGAGCAGTGAAAGAGTTATACTATTGGGACACTATAGAGAATTTAATTTCAGATTAATTATTTCAAAAAATATTATTTTAATAATTTAATATTAAATTTAATTTAATACTTATCTTAATAGTATTTTATTAATTTAATATTGAAGTGATTATCTTAATATTAAATTTAATTTAATGTTTATCTACAATATAAACATTCTATTATTTTAATAAAATTTAATATTAAATATAATCTAATATTTATCTTGATAAATATTATATTAATTTAATATTAAAGTGATTAAGTTTAATCATAGTTGAACTCTCTAAACTCTCCCTATATAAAGACAGCTTTGGGTCATTATTTACACACTTGAATTCAAGAGAAACTTTTAGAGAGAAAATTCTCTGAAGAGATTATTCTAGAAAATTTCTAAAGATATTTTTCTAATTTACAACTTGACCCAAAAGTTTAAAGAAATTCTGAAATTACCCTCTGGTAATTTTTTTGAAAAATTGTCTGATTCGAAATGAGTCTGCACTCTACCGATGTAAGCTTGAGGATAGTGAAGAAGATTACTCGATCGAAGCATTCATCCTAGATGAATAAAAAATGTACAATATATATTAAGTGTTTATTAATTTAGATATTTACAACCAAGATCTTGCTTTAGAAAAATTGTAAAACTCTGGTTTTTTCCCTAAATGTATTTTCCATTACGTTTTCTAAACCTGTTTTTCCAACTAGAAAATACAAAAAGTAAGCTACAGAGTAGACATGGTTGTGTGGGAGGGTCCAGGCCTTGTGAAAAGTGAAAATCCTAGGGTTTCAATGTCACATGGCTGTGTGGTCCACACGCCCTTGTGGCAGGCCGTGTGGTCTTGGCTAGGTTGGATTTTACCTTGATTTTCTTGTAAAAGAACATACACCTGACTTTCGGGGTCTCAAGCGTTGATTCTTATGTCCAAATCTAATTCGGGATACCTAAAACGGGTCTTTCGATCGAAAAAGATGCATGAATTAATATCGCTTTCCAAGATTTACCAAATTTGTCAAGGTTTTCGGGAAAGTTCATAAAAGATTCAAAATTGGTTGAAAGATTGACAAGAATGTTATTTATTTTAGAATGATAGGGTTCTAAAAAATTAAAAATAAGAACTATTATCGATCTTGGCACATTAGAAACTGATTTTGACGGTGTTAAGCTAAAATGATACGAAGAATGGATTGAACGGGGTGGAATTCCGGTTCAGGATTTCAACAATAAATTTTCAGTAAAAGAATATAAAAATTTATGAAAATGAAAAGTGAGAAATAAAAGTTAAAAGATGTATTTAAAGAAGAGAGAAAAGAAATTTTAAATAGGGTTGAAAAAGATAACCAGAATCCTATTATGGATAGGAAAGGGACCAAATGGCAACTAGAGAGCAAATTTTAGAGGGCTGATTTAGTAAATTACCCATTATGCAAAAATTTATTAAAAATACAAGGGTATTAACATGATTTGAACATTGGTGTAAGAGGAAATATGCTAAGGCCTTACCACTAAACCAAGCTCATTCTTAGTTATTTTCTACCACATTTAATACTTATACTAGCTTAGTTTTGTTTATTAATTGCTGAAAATAAAAGAGGTAAAATGAATAAGCAAGACTAAAACCTTGGCTCGCTAAGGAATTACTAAGCTCTCTTCCACTTAGACTAAGGCTCATTTCCTAATAATTTTATTAATTCTAACCCTATAATTTTTGGGGTGTTACATAGAGGGTTCTTTGATTGTTTTTTCCTTTTGCCCTTGTCTTATATCCCAATCTCAAATTTATTCATGATTTTTAATTTAATGTACAATTTGATATATGAACTTTAATTTGGTGCATTTATACACGTAAAACTTTGATTGTGGTTCAAATGTAACACCCCAAACCCGGCCTCGACGTTATGGCCATATCTGGCAATGTCACACGATAGTGTTTTTGAAACCTCGTTGTTACGATGAAAACGTTCCATGTTATTATCTTTAGTAAACATTTTTTAGAACTTAGGAAGTTGTCTTTATTCATTTAAAACATTTTTTTTGGAACATCCCTCGTTGCAGAAGCTTTAATAAAACATTCTAGGTGATCATGCGTTTAGAAATTACTTTAACTTTTTAAAAACCGAATTCTTACGATCAACAGGTATAAATCCATAAAATAAAATAAATAAATAAAAACCAAATTTAAAACCAAAGTCCCAGAGGGTCCTTAAATTACAACCCAAATAATCAATAATAATCAAATCAGAAATCATAAATTGAAAACCATGAGGTCCAAAAATTACTGTGATCACCACTGAGTCCTCCTTCGCACCGATCTGTCTAAGTCTGGGGATTACTTGTGCACATTAAACAAAAATGGTGAGTTTACGTAAACTCAGTGTGTAATCCCGCAGAAACAAACAAACAATCAGTATTCACAATGCACAGTTGAACAGTCTTGGGCCTAAGCCCTTTTCAAGATGCTCGATGGCATGATTTGGGCCTTAGCCCATCTCAAGATCTGAGGTCAAAAATGCAGTAGGACCTTAGCCCATCATAGTATCAGTAGCAGTAATAGTTATGCAGTAGCAAAATCCTACCCAACCAGCCTCTACACACCATCTCCGTCCAACCCTACATTCCATGTGGGGATATAATCAACCCACCCATCCCTACACTCCAAGTAGTATTGAATAGGGCACAATACAGTAGTTTGCAACTGATTTGCCAGTGAATTAGGCTTAAAGCCTTTCAGTACACTTCCTCCTAATAACAACCCCCAACCCAATGCAATGCAACACACAATGGATGACATGCTATTATGCAATTTCAGTATATACATTCAGTTCAGATATTAACATGCCTAGTACAGATATCATTCAGTCATTTCACACATTTAGGGGTCTAAGTAGCGCTTACCGACCCTATAGTAGGTTCACGGCCGACTTGCGTAACCCGTGCAACCTTAAAAACATTTTGGTAAAAATGGGCCCACACACCTATGTGATCTGCCCCTGAGGGCCCACACGTCCGTGTGGCCCACTCGGCCCAAATTGGCCTTAGCCGTGTGATCCATTTTTAAAGTAACCCATGCTAGCTCAATACTCATATATGTTTTCACTATTTACTTATATGTTCATTCAAAGTTGTCTACTTGAGTGATTATTACTAAATTATTTTAATCTTGAGTTACAGAATTCCAAATTAAGATATGCTTGATGTTTTTGAAACTAGACTCAAACAACTTTCTACCATAAAAATTTCAGAATTTATATTTTTTCAAATAAGGGTGCGTTTGTTTGGTTGTATTTCATTTTTTGAAAAATATTTTCCTCGTTTTTCAGTGTTTGGTTGCCTGAAAACCTTTTCTATTTGGAAAACATTTTCCGAATCACGCGTAAAATCCCTTACGTTTTGGGAAATTGTCTTACCGTTTCAATTTCTATAAGACATTCCCATGCTTCTCCTTCATCCAGGTAAAGCCCCTTCTCATGCTGCTGTTCATCTTCCGTTCTTCATCTTCTAGTCATCAGTCGCATATCTTCTTTTCTCAGGCTGCTATTTCGTTTCCTTTCTCCCTCTCTTTCCCTCTTTCTCATGCAAATCTCTTTCTCTCTTTCTTAGGCATTTTTCGGTTCCTGCATAAAGCTCTTTTTTTCGGGTCTTGGCTTAAGGTAAAGCTCTTTTTTTTCTTCTTGTTCTTTACTTGTCCAGATTTTAACAAATTTTAAGCCTGAAATTTTATGCTGTTCTTTGTTTCTTTAGCCGATTTAATGCCTAAAATTTTAACCAACTTTTTTCTTTTGATCTCTCTTCAGATTCACCTTCTTGTTGAGGGTCTTCAAGATTCTGTTGTTGTTTAGGTAATTCTTCTGTTCTTGAATCAAATTTCTGTTAGATTTTTCTGCTGCCGTATGCTTTGAATCAGATTTTTCTTCTGTTGTTTCATGGCTTGATGGTGATAATTGTTTTGTTTTATTGAGTTCTCTGTGTTTTGTTGGTATTTCATGTCCTGGCTCTGTCTGTTCTTATTTGGTGTTCTAGTTTTGGTTGATTTGTGTTACGGATGTTTTAAGTTTACATATTTGGTTCTGAAATGTCTTCGCTCTTTGTTTGCTTTTGTGAGTGTTGTCAGTTATTAATGAAAGTTGTCTTAACAAAAAAAGAAAAGAAAAAGATACCGGGTTTTTTCATGTTCAAGTAAGAGCTAAAAAGAATGCAATTGCTTGCATAATTGCTAATGGGAAGAGGTTATCTCATCTAAGAGAATTTAAGTGGACCGTGTTTAAGAATTTCGATCATTTTGTTGATGAAAACTGGTGAAGGCTACTCATTCATAGATTAGAATTTAATTAAATTTCGGGAATGCTAGCTGAAACCTGGGAAGATCCATTCCAAATTGAACAAATGAAAATAATGTTGTTGGCATTAGGAAAATCAGGAATATGTCTGTAATGTATAAAGCTTGATTAGGTGGGTTGAATCAGGTAGAGACATTGTATGTAACAGAGCTTGATTAGGTGGTTTGAGTTAGGTAAAAGATATTGTATGTAATTATATTGAAGTTATCGAGGGTGTGTGGATTAGTAGCTAGAGGATTGTTTTGTATGATGTTTTGAAGTTGATGTATGTGATGTTTGCTTCTTTTTGTTGGCTTAAAGAAAGATCCTTGACTTATCTCTTCTACCTCACTCACCCCTCAAAAAAAGTTTAAGATTTAAAATGAGTAACATGTTTTTGCTCTTATTTTAATATGCACATGTTCTGTACACAGATTTGGTGCCTGTAGAAATGGAGTGATTACGAAATAGAAAAGGCCATAGGCCATTGGAATGTCTTCTTTCTTGATTCTGGTTTGCCAATATCTAGATCTTAAATTTGTTTTTGCGAAAAATGTATTACCCTTTAGTTGATCTAGCAAGTACTCCACCTTGTGAATTGGGGTAGTAAGGAAATTTATAAGGTCTGAGGTTTACAGGTTTAGGGGTTAAGTAAATAATAAGGTCATGTAACCTTGCAGGTGGTAATTCTGAAGGTTCCTTGATCTCATCTAATAAGTAGGAACGCAAGTACTGGTAGTAACTCTGCTGGTATTTCTACTGCATTACATTTAGATATTAACATATACAATCCTGCCGTTGATTGTGGCTTTTTTCCCATCAGCTTTTGTAATTTAGATGTTAACTATCCTCTCTTATGATTGTTGAATGTCTCGCCATTATCCCTTGTAAGATCTGCATCAGACTGAATCATGATATATTGGTCTCATTGTTCTATAAGCTGGTTTACTGGTTTTAGGTGAAGCATGGTTGTCTAGTAAACTAAAATCATGATGCTTATACGTATATTTAACTTTTGCATCAGTGACTGTAACTTCTACATATTTCTTGCCTTCACCTTAACTGAGTAGCTACAGTGGAATCTAAATCGGCATAGGTACTATGCTCCCAGGATTCTGGTTTACTAGTAGTCCTTTTTTATCCATTAACTCCAAAATTCTACTGATATACTCTTGATTTTCCACAAAGTTAGCAACCATTTCAGAACTAGTGTTTTTTAACTCCATAGTGTTTTTTTTATTCCAACTGGACATAATGGGGGTGTTTTTGCAAGTGGCGTGCACCTTACAACTACTTGTCGAGTGTCTTATTCCTTACAGTAAGGAGAAACAAAGGTTCAAAAAATATTTCCTAAGATATATATATATATATGTTTAATACTGAACCGTTTGGAAATACAAAACTAGCTACAAATGAATTGTGGTCACTTTCTCACAATAGTTATATTTATTGAAATGCTTTATTTGTAGATGCATCCATTTAACAAACCACAACTTCTGGTTCATGCACTACCATGTTTTGATATTTTTGGCATTAGATTTAACAATGCTAGGCAGTGGTATAGCACTTTTGCTGACCTACAGATGCTAACATATATAATCGTAGCTCAAGTACAAAGTTCTTGGAAGCTTCCATCGTTACTGGCTTTAACAATAAGTTCAGTAAACTTGTTATCTATCATGTCACAAATTTTGTTCAATAGTCGAGTTATAGATGTAGGATTTTGCATCATGTAAGATGTTATACTCTATAAGCATGCAACTGTGAGGATGTGAAAGAAAATGTTAGGATTCTCATCATCTGAAAATTACCATGCAAATATATATATCTATATTTATCAATTAATGAACCCATGATCGTGTCTGTCAGAGTCTTAAAAATTTATATAAAGAATGATCGAGCCTAGAACTAACTGTGACAACGACTTGAGGCAAGTGCACCTATCGAACAGCAGTATAGCTGTGGCAAGACCAGATTGCCGAACCCAAGGGAACCAAAAGTACTAATACTAACTTTCTTTTTATTATCTAGCCTAAGAATTAAAAGAATTTTTATCTAAATTAACTAACAACTAAGCTAAAGATGCAAAGACAAAGAGAATGAGTTGGGGAAAATAACTTTGGGGAAAAAAAACCAATTGATTAAGGCAATACCCGAGGAAGAATCCACCTAGACTTCACTTGTTATCTAATTCTGAACCAAACGATTTATTCACTTGACTTGATCCATAGGATTCCCTAATTTATATTAATACCTCTTTTGAGGCTACTAACGTCTAACCCTAGGTTGATTAATTGAAATCTCTTTCTAATTAAAACCCCTACAATTGCATTAACTCGATCTATAGACTCCCATATTAGGTTTGACCCTAATCCGGCATATTTTTGTCACCCTATTTCTAGGCGCGCGAGCAACTCCGCTTAACTATGCTAGATCTACTCTTAGGCAGAGACTTTTGCTCCACCACCTAAGCACATCAATACTTGAATCAATATCCCGGAAATACCAAAACAAGAATTAAGGACACATAGTTAAGAACAAATAAAGTATTTATCATATAGTTCAGCAAACGATAACAAGATTCATCTTAGCTTTCATCCCCCTCAGGTATCTGAGGGTTTAGTTCATAACGATAAAAGAATACATCTCAAAAGAAAAGATAAAACAAAACATAAGAAAACCCTAAAACCCCATGAAGGAATTGAAGAAGAGATCCTCCGTCTTGAGTATAACTCCGGTTTCTTGAGATGAATCAACTGGCTTTCTTCGAGTGAATCCTACAATTCTGGCCTCTTTGGCTCAGCTCGTTGGCCTCTAGGGTGTTTATATAGGCTTTTGGAATGGCTTTCTTTGCCTCTAAGTACCCTAATCCGACCGGAACTCTTCTTTCTCACATCAGGGACACGCCCATGGCATACGCCCGTGTGAATCGTGGCCAGGCCGTGTTCGAGACTATTAAGGAGGCACGACCGTGTGGTCTTGGGCCCAGGCCATGTTGATTTCATGATATGACCCATTTACTCCATTTTGGGCCCGTTTCTCGTTCTTTTCATCCTCCGGTGCTTTCCTGAATATAAAACATGAAAAAAAAGGATTAAGAGCACCAAATTACACAATTCAAGGCTTAAATCACCCAAAAGTATGCTAAATGTGGGATTAAAATATGTTCATATTACGGTTTATCAACCCAACAGTCAGTTGGTGTTAAAGCTGCAACTACGTGTCACTAATAAAATGAATAACTAACTAGAAAGCATCATCCATATACAATATATTAAAATTAGTTGAACATTGAAATTAAAATATTATTAATAGTCGGCTGGTGTTAAAGCTGCTACTACATGTTACCAATAAAATGAATAACTAACTAGAATGCATCATCCATGTACAATATATTAAAATATATATTATACAATATATAAACTGTTAATACCTAGATTAATTAAAATATATAAGAACAAATAATGGGGGTGTTTTTGCAAGTGGCGAGCACCTTACAACTTTCTTATTAATCACTCCCTGCATTTATTTCATGTTTTCTTTATTATCTAATTAATATCTAGTTTATCAACTATATATATGCAGCAAAATATACTTTAGGAAATTAACTCCCTAGTTTACTAGTTTATGGGCCAGTCACTATCAGATTCCCAGTTTTGGAAAATGATATGATACATAGGTAGGTGGGGTGGCTCATATCTATAAATAATATCAACTAGTGTCTAATTGATAACTATCCCTGATGGAATAACCTAAATATGATTGATTCATATAGTATAGTATCCTATCTTGCAAATATATGGTTCATATGGCGGTATGTAGATAACTTTATTTTTAGATTATTTTGGAAACTGTTGTGTGATAAAAAAAAATTAGTTTTTTCCTTTGACTGTTATATGAAAATTTTAAATTTTAAATTTGAATATTGATATATTGTTATATTTTCTAAAATAATTTTTCCCCTTTGCATTTCTTTATTTATTCATATATGTGATCTTCTGAAAAGCTTGCACCTTTTTTGTAGTGATCAAATATTTGTGTGGAATTATTTTGTGTAGATGGATCTTAGTCAAGATCAAAATGCAATTGTCTGAGTCGTGGCTTCAGTTTTAGCTTTTGGGGCTTTTTGGATTAAAAAATTAAAAACTAGGAAGGAAATTGCTTCTCACCCTCGTGTGAATCGAGATTATGAAAGAGAAAATTATATTAATAGTATTTTATATAGTGGTGACCAACATTGTATTAATGTGATAAGGATGAGACCGATTGCCTTTTTTAATTTGTGTGATATTCTTAGTAGGAATAATTTGTTACAATCAACTAAATCTGTCAATATTAGGGAGCAAGTAGTTATATTTTTACATATAATTGGTCATAATGTAAGGTTTCGAGTGATTGGATCTAGATATTATAGATCAACTGAGACAGTTCACTGTTACTTTAGGGTTGTATTGAGAGCTATTTTGAAATTGTATAAATTAGTTATTAGATCACCTGATGAGTCAACTCCTAGTGAAATCAGAAACAATCCAAGGTTTTATTTGTATTTTAAAGATTGTATTGGAGCATTAGATGGAACTCATGTTCGTGCATCCGTTCCACTTTGCATTCAAGGAAGATTTCGTAGCCGTAAAGGAGGGACGACACAAAATGTATTGGCTGCCATTACTTTTGATTTGAAATTTTCCTATGTTCTAGCTGGTTGGGAAGGTAGTGCACATGATTCTCGTATTTTAAGTGATGCACTTTCACGCCCAAGAGGATTAAGAATTCTGGAAGGTAATAATTATCATTAAATACCAAATAGTTCTAGTAAGCTCATAGTTTATTAGTATTAATTATGTTTTGTAAAATTGTAGGTAAATATTATCTTGCTGATGCTGGATATGGTATCCAAAATGGATATATTACCCCATACCATGGTGTCTGATATCATTTAAAAGAGTTTAGTGCTCAGGGGCCTAAAAATGCAAAGGAACTCTTTAATCTTCGTCATTCATCATTGTGAATCACTATTGAACGTGTTTTTGGGATGTTGAAGAAACAGTTTCGTGTATTAGATGCTGAACCATTTTCGAATTTTCAAACTCAAGTAGATATAGTTTTAGTTTGTTGTATCATTCATAATCATATAATGGGTGTTGATCTGAATGATTTACTTAATCAAGGATTATACGAGGAGCCTGAGTCTGATTTGATAATACCAACTCCTACGGAGTGAAGAAAGAGAAGAAGCAAGAGAATGGTCTGCTAAGAGAGACGAAATTGCACAAACTATGTGGACTGATTATATGGCAAGAAATATTAGGTAGGTTTAGGGCTTAGGGTTATTGTTTCTATGTTATGTATGTTTTAGTATTAAAATTGTTTTTTTTTTTGTTAATGTTGGTTGGATAATATATTGAAATTTTAATTTGTTGGATTTTGAAATTATTATGTCTTTAATTTGTTAGATATTGATTATGTTTTAAGCTTGTTAGATATTGAATTTATTATGTTTTAAGCTTGTTGGATATTGAAATGATTGACAATGACAATTGTTAATGTAAAATGGGTAAGGGCAACAAAGAAGTGACCTCTAAGAAATTCAGGTGGACAAAACCGATGGAACATGTTTTTCTTAAAATTCTAGCAAAGGAGGCCCAGAAAGGAAATAAACCATCTAATACTTTCAAACCATGTAACACCCCTTACCCGGGGTCCGATGCTGGGACTGGATACGAGACATTACCATGCTTGAACTTACTTAAACATACACTTACGGGCTATAAAATTTTGTTTCGATTTAAAAACTTCTCTTTCTTAGTCAAATCCTACATTACATAGGCTCACGAGGCCTTAAGCACGTATTGAAAAACTTTCGTAACTTAACCGAAAACCTTTCTTTGAAACAGGGGCCACACGCCCATGTTGCTTGGGGACACGCCCATGTACCCTTAGACACGCCCATGTCATCAACCGTGGGGAGTTACTGCCAATTTTCACACGGCCTTGACACACCCGTGTCTACCAACCGTGGGAAGCTACTGACTTAATCCACACGGCCTGGGCACACGCCCATGTCCAAACCGTGTGTCCTGCACGGTTCATGCACATGGCCGTGAAAGATGGCCGTGGCCTAAGCTAATTTAAAACAATAAGATGCAGCGTTTGCACGGCCCAGACACACGCCCGTGTGTCTAACCGTTTGGGCACTTAGAGGCTATTTACCAAGCCATTTGCCACCCTGAAAATCAGAATCAATTCAATATATGCCATAAACTATACCACATACTACATTGACCTCAATAAACATTCATACATAGACAATTTGGCCAATCACTTAGCCATATACATAAGGATAATAACTTGATAGTCTATACAAAGGCCCTTCTTAAAACATGTTCTCAAAATGAATGTTTCCTATACATGCCATACTTAGCTGATTAATAGTCTCAACTATAGCAATCATCAATACTCACTATTTCTAGTATGTATGACCAATTTTTACAACTATTACAAATTGGTCCGTACTATCATTTTTCATGAAACTCATTAAGAAAAATATGTTTATCTAACATTAAACTCCCATAAACTTCCATAAAACATGATTTAACATGCATGTCATTCATGAATAGATTTTTGAACATGCATCTTAGCTCATTTAATAGCTAAAAATGGCTAATTCATAATACTAGAACTTCGAAAATACGAAGAATATCAAAAACCAGGCTTAGGAGCACTTACTAGCAAGCTTGAAAAATTGAATAACCCTAGCTATGGCTTCCTTCAAATTTTTGGCAATGGGGGAAGAAGATGAGTAGATTTTTCTCATCTTTTTTCCCATTTTAATCATTTAATACTTAAATGACCAAAATGCCCTTATTAGTAAAAATTTCTATAACACCATCTCATGACCAATTTTGTCCAAAATTATATTTTTGGAAAAATTGCTATTTAAGGACTTCTAATTACTATTCTAAAGCTATTTCATACAAAAAGCTTCTAGAAAATCATATTTTGAAACTTTTACAATTTAGTCCTTTTTGGACCAATCAATCTCAATTTAATAAAATTGCTTCATGAAACTTTCATACTAGCATGCAAGCATGACATAAACCTTAAAAAATCATAAATTCATCTCGGATTCGTGGTCTCGCACAACTATTCCTACTAGGCCCTAAATCAGGCTATTAAAATTCTCCCCCTCTTAGGGATTTTCGTCCTCGAAAATCTTACCAGCAAAAAGGTTTGGATACTAGTTCCTCATACTCTCTTCTGTTTCCCACGTAGCTTCCTCTATCCCATGTCTTTTCCATAATACTTTCACTAAGGCAATACTTTTATTTCTTAATTGCTTGACTTCTCGAGCTAAAATCTTGACTCGTTCTTCACCATAAGTCATGTCGGGATGAATCTCTATTTTTGACGGGGTAATAACATGTGAAGGATCTAATCTGCAGCGTCACAACATTGACATGTGAAATACATCATGAATCTTTTCCAATTCTGATGGGAAAGCTAAACGGTAAGCTACTGCCTAACTCTTTCAGTGATTTCATAAGGTCCGATGAAACGTGGGCTTAACTTGCCCTTCCGGCCAAATCTGAGAACTTTTCTCCATGGTGACACTTTCAAGAAAACTTTATCCCCGACCTAATACTCTATCTCTTTTCTCTTTAAATTCGAATAGGACTTTTGTCTGTCTGATGCAGCTTTCAAACATTCTCGTATCACTTTAACTTTCTCTTCAACTTCTCTGACCAAATCAACCCCGTGAATTTGGTTTTCTTTGAGTTCAGTCCAAAATAAAGGCGTTCTACATTTACGCCTATATAGTGCCTCATAAGGCGCCATCTTTAAGCTCGATTGGAAACTATTATTATAGGTGAATTCTACCAATGGGAGAAACTTTTCCCAACTGCCTTGGAATTCTAAAATACAACATCTGAGCATGTCCTTGAGTACTTGGGTTAACCTGTAACACCCCAAACCCGGCCCAAATGCTACGACCAGATCTGGTATGTTACGGGTTGAACTTTAAAAACTCTGCTTTGAAGGGTTTTGAAATCTCGGTTGATTTGTAGAAGTATTCGTTAAATAAGTGTTATTTGAAGAAAACCTTTGTAAAATTTTTATTTCTTCTATACTAATTACTTGTTTGAAAATCCCATTTTTATCTCCTTTTATAAATAAAACTTAGAAAATACATTTATAAATGTAAACATCACCAAATATAAATCAAAACACTAAACTAGGGAGGCCTTATTATAAAAATAATCCCAAGATTTCGGCTTTTCAGAAGATCAAAAAGAGAAGATAATAGGAAGAGATCTATGTAGATTCAGCTTTTAGTGAAGAGATCGGAAAAAGAGAAAAAGCAAAGAACAATGAATATTTGGCTTATAGAAAAAGAATGGAGAAGAGAATTAAAATCAAGAATTTTGGCTTTTGCATAAAAGTGAAGATGAGAGAATGGGATCTAGGGATTTCGGCTTTGGCAGAGAATGAGAGAAAAGCTTTAAAAGAATGGAGTTCAAAGGCCGGAATTGAAGAGATACCCCCTATTTATAGAGAATTTCAGCACTTACCTATCAAAAACCGAAAGTGCCCTTCCTGATAACTAACAACTAATCCAATAGTAGGGGAAATTTCGGCACCCCTCCAAGAGATGGAAATTTGGCCAACACTGCACTCAACAGATAATTCCTATCTTTTCTCCTCTATCTTAATCCATTCACACCTTCAAAAGAAGCCTAGATAACACCACCTCTTCCTTCCTTTATCAGCTCATTATCAGCTATATTATCCTCATTATCCAAACAAATAAATCCTATTTTAAAGCATCCTATCTGACTCCAACTCTGCTCATTTAAATGCCGAAAATTACCTAACTTTAATTAAAATAATTGATCTTCATGCGACTCAAACTTGAGCCCCCTCAGTTGACGCCACCTCCCCGCTCTTTAAGTGGCGCCACTTTGCCACTGGGCCACAAGCCCATTTGTGTCTTAAAACACAGATAACATCTCTTAAGCCCTATCCTGATAGGCCTTCCACTAGAATGTCCAAATAGAAAATTTGATTAAAGCCTCGGCCCAATCCTGAGCCCAATCTGAACCCCTTAAACACTCTAATTAACACATTAAATGTAACACACATCAAATGCAAAGGCCATTAATTCGGGATGTTACAGTTCTACCCCCTTAAAGAAATTTCGTCCTCGAAATTACCTGATCAGTATAGATGCGGGTACTGCTGCCACACCGCCTCCCTCGGGGGTTTTTAATACCATACCTTTGGCTGCACAATCTACTTTAGCTTGATACTTCCCCCGCCAATCCATGCCTAAAATTAAATCAACTCCCCGAACGGTAATTCCATTAGGTCTGTCCGGAAAACTATCCCCTGAACTTCTAAAGGTACTTCCCGGTATAGCCTGTTTACCACCACAGAGTGTCCTAATGGACTAACTACAGTCATTTCCCTAGAGGAGATCTCAGAATCTATGCTTAAAGTTTTAGACACCCTACTAGTAACATATGAATGCGTCGACCCAATGTCAATCAATGCAGTGTAAGGCAAGCCAATAATTAAAAATGTACTAGTTATGACATCCGGTGCGTCAGCCTCCTCCCGACGTCTGACAGCATGACTAACCCCGGCTGTCTCGCCTTAGTGTTTCCTGCCCCTTGGCCTAGTGCTTCACACATTTCAATCAAAAGCGATTACCACCTCTGGGCTGAAACCACGACCTCTCGTGGCTCGCGATCTCCTCTTCTTCGACGGTGTATTCCCTTGACCGTGGGCCCTTCATCGCCTGTTCTTTGCGACAAGTTCCTAACTTGGTGGTCCGTAGATCCACACCTAAAGCACTTCCCACTGGCCGCCCAACACTCACCTACATGGAATTTACCACATCGAGCACACTTCGGTGTCTGACTAGTAGCAGCAGCAGGTCTCTCCTCCTATCTTGGCCCATCTGACGTAGGTCTTTTTTGAGTTTGCCCAGCTGCCTCTGACGATCCAAAATTTCTCTTACTTCTACCCCTATCTCTATCCCAATTTAGTTTCTCCGTCCGATTTACCTCCTCAGCTATCTTAGCTTTTTCCACAAGCACAGCAAATTCCCTCTCCCGCTGTGGAGCTATCAATATACGCAGATCATCCTTCAGACCATCTTCAAATTGAACACAATGTTCATGGTCCGTGGCCACCATCCCTTGAGCATAACGGCTAAGGCGTAAGAATTCCGCTTCACACGCAGCCACCGGCCTACTTCCCTGAACCAGGTTCAGAAACGCTCTACGCTGCGCATCCACATAACTTGTCCCAATGTATTTACTCTGGAACACCGTTTTAAAGAAATCCCAGGTGCTACGGTCAGCCATCGTACCATCCTTAACCGTAAGCCACCATTGATAAGCTTCGTCCCGCAGGAGAGATACAACCCTTTTTAATTTTTCCTCCTTCGTGAAATCCAGGTCATCCATTATGCGTTCAACCGCCTCCAACCAATATTTAGCTGTACTTGGGGCTATACTAGAAATTCCCCTAAACACTTCTGCCCCATTAGCTCTAAGTCGCTCCGACACAGATTTCCGGGCTCCTGTGCCAATGCCTACCCCAGCAGCCCTCTCTAAAACCCTTAACATCACCTGAGATACCGCATCATCTCCTGGGCGTGCAGTCCTGAAATTCCACCTCCACGGCTAGTGGTGCGGCACCCGTTTCGGACCCATAGCCGGATCCTCATCGGGTTCGAGCACGACCATCCTACCCCTACTACGACCACGCGCAGGACGTCCACGACCCCTTGTACTCATTCTATCGATCCACGTTTATCTGATTAGGAATTTTATGAATTATTAATTTCTTTTACTGATTAACCACGAACAATCTTATGGACAGTAGTTTCAAGAGTAGTTCTTTTGAATTCGAAATTATATCTATGGGTTTCAGTCTCAAGTTTATATCTCCTAGTTCCACATACATTCAACCATCATACATCAACATACAAGTAGCATCCATGAACCCACATTCACCACATAAGGGTGTTTTCGTCATTTCACTACCCAGGGGTATTCTCGAAGTTCTTTCCTACAGGGTATTTTTGTAATTCCACAAAATAGGGTATCTTGATGATTTTTTTCGAAATAGAGGGTTTTTTTTCCAAACAAGGGTATTTTGGTAATTTCACAAGTTTTGATAATTTTGTAAACCAGGTACTTTGGTAAATCCAGGGGTTTTCGGGTAAATTTACAAAACATGAGTATTTTGGTAATTTCGCCAACTGGGGTGTTTTGGTAATTTTACGAATTTTGGTAATTTTACAAATCCAGGGTATTCTGAAAATTTTTCACAAATCAAGGTATTTCAAAAATTTTACAAAACTAGGGGGTATTTTTAGTAATTTTGCGAAATAAGGTGGCTGGTCCCTTTCGGGTTTTAATTATAGATTTTGGCCCGTCAACAAATCCTCGTGGCTAAGGTGAACAGTCACTACGCACCAGGTAGGATTCCAGCGAAGAGGAGGTGAGTCACTAGGACTACTTAAGTACCAAGCTCTCCCTGAATCCAATCCTAGGCATGCATATGCATGTTGCCACACCTAACCCAGCGACTAGTTTACGGACATGTTTAATTAGATTAAGTCTTATGAATTTACAGAGCTATTTAAACTAGGCCTAAAGTCCATTAATCCTATCATACTAGTCTACGTCCATATAGCCCATCAAACCCAACATGTATTTCAAATCAAGAGTTAGAATACTTACCTGCGTGGATCGGGTGCCGGTAGACTCGAAGGCTATATCTTTATTCAAGACATTTTTCTCAAACTCACATCAAATTTTCAAAACACTACTAGACCCATTTCACAACCCGAGTTTTGAAATTGAGCTCTGATACCAAAATGTAACACCCCAAACCCGGCCCAAACGCTACGACCAGATCTGGTATGTTACGGGTTGAACTTTAAAAACTTTGCTTTGAAGGGTTTTGAAATCTCGGTTGATTTGTAGAAGTATTCGTTAAATAATTGTTATTTGAAGAAAACCTTTGTAATATTTTTATTTCTTCTACACTAATTACTTGTTTGAAAATCCCATTTTTATCTCCTTTTATAAATAAAACTTAGAACATACATTTATAAATGTAAACATCATCAAATATAAATCAAAACACTAAAGTAGGGAGGCCTTATTACAAAAATAGTCCCAAATTCAAACTTAAAGAAAAACCGGAAAAATAGTTTAAGAAATTAAATGGCGTGATGGCCCCTCGAGTCCGCCTCGGCTCCCATGTCCACGATCTACTACTGATCTGAAAGAGTAGAGAAAAATAAAAGGGTGAGTGACCAAGACTCGGTGTATAAATCCCAAATCACACAACGACCTGAGGCCCACAAACACATTATGGGCCTTGGCCCATACATCATGGCAACAAACATACATACATATTAAATGATGAATGGTAAATGGCCCAACCCATCCTAAAAGTCCATCCTCTACACACCAGCCCCTACCAGCCAACACACCTCGGGGATTTCTACAATCAACCCGCCAACCGCTACACACCATATCGATACTGCCTCGCCTATATTCCTATTAATCAGGAATCATTTAAGTATGGCTTTGCCACTGATCACTATGTGACCTAACATTTAAATTCGTGGTTTAACCACCGATCACCAAGTGACCTATCATGCTCTTCCCCTTCATTATTATACTCCCACCCCATGCATACACACATGAAAAATTGAGAACGTCTTACCATTTTTAAGAAAACAGGCATCTATATATATCAATACACATAGAGAGATTTTTATGATTACGTACCTGGCATCCTTTGCTTAGCCCTTTTCGGGTTTTACGACTGTCCCATACAAATTTTTTTCCCTTTTTTTAGCCATAACATATATTTAGTACAGATTACTATACAGCCTTTTTCCGGCTTTTAGCCCATAACATATATTTAGTATAGATTAATTAGTTTGTTAGGGATCTACACACCTGATTATAGTCAAGACGAGACCTTCTATGTCGACACTGTCCGTAGCCAACACAACTGCTATCTGCCTAAGGTGTTATTTAGAAGCTGGTCCATAACCCGGTGGCCAATCCTGAACTGCTGACACCGTTTGTTTCTTAAACTTAGGGATTGGTTTAACAGATCCAATCCCCTCCTTCCCCTGATCGATATTTGATTCCATTAAAAGACCTTATCAGTTGCTACCATCACAACATATGGTTCTTAATCCATATCATAAAGCTAAGATTATAACTACGATGAACGAACCTAACGGAAATCTAAAGAGAACCCCTTACCTTGAAATCCCGAGAGAAGTTTGAGACTCAGAGACTAGTAGTTTCGGCTTTTAGATCTAAACGATCTACTTTGATTCCCGACGTCGCCCAACAAGAAAACATCAAACCATTAATCAACCGTCAACCTTACCAATCTCAATAGCCTTTCGGCTTTAACTTCCAAAAACTGAAAGAGAAAATGAAGAGAAAAAGATCGTCACTTACCCTATCACAAGAGGTTCGGCTACTCCTAAAAGATTTCGGCTTTTGAGAAGATCAACAAGAGAAGATGATAGAAGTAGATTCGGCTTTTAGTGAAGAGATTGGAAAAAGAGAAAAAGCAAAGAACAATGAATATTTAGCTTATAGAAAAAGAATGGAGAAGAGAATTAAAATCAAGAGTTTCGACTTCTGCATAAAAGTGAAGATAAGAGAATGTGATCTACGGATTTTGGCTTTGGCAGAAAATGAGAGAAAAGCATTAAAAGAATGTAGTTCAAATGCCGGAATTGAAGAGATACCCCCTATTTATAGAGAATTTCGGTACTTATCTATTAAAAACTGAAAGTGCCCTTCCTGATAACTAACAACTAATCTAATAGTAGGGAAATTTCGGTACCCCTCCAAGAGGTGGAAATTTAGCCAACACTACACTCAACAGATAATTCTTATCTTTTCTCCTCTATCTTAATCCGTTCACACCTTCAGAAGAAGCCTATATAACACCACCTCTTCCTTCCTTTATTAGCTCATTATCAGCCATATTATCCTCATTATCCAAACAAATAAATCCTATTTTAAAGCATCCTAGCCGACTCCAACTCTGCTCATTTAAATGCTGAAAATTACCTAACTTTAATTAAAATAATTAAGCTTCATGCGACTCGAACTTGAGCCCCCTCAGTTGACGCCACCTCTCTGCTCTTTAAGTGGCGCCACTTTGCCACTAGGCCACAAGCCCATTTGTGTCTTAAAACACAGATAACATCTCTTAAGCCATATCCTGACAGGCTTTCCACTAGAGTGTCCAAACAGAAAATTTGATTAAAGCCTCAGCCCAATCCTGAGCCCAATCTGAACCCCTTAAACACTCTAATTAACACATTAAACGTAACACACATCAAATACAAAGGCCCATTAATTCAGGATGTTACATAACCTCTCTGACTGACCGTCAGTCTGAGGATGGAAAGCCGTACTAAAGTTTAACTTTGTACCTAGGGCTTCTTGCAGTTTCTTCCAAAATCTGGATGTAAATCTCGGATCCCTATCTGATATAATCGATAAAGGAACTCCGTGAAGTCTTACTATTTTTGAAACATACAAGTTTGCTAACTTTTCGAGTGAGAAATCAACTCGTACGGGTATAAAATGAGCTGACTTCATTAGTCTATCAACTACAACCCATATAGCATCCTTCTTGCTTGGTGACAACGGTAAACCCGTTACAAAATCCATGGTGATACGATCCCATTTCCACTTGGGAACCAAAATGGGCTGAAGTAAACCCGAAGGTACTTGGTGTTCAGCCTTTACTTGCTGACAAATCATGCACTTGGAAACAAACTCTGAAATATCCTTCTTCATTTTTAGTCACCAATACAGTTACTTCAAATCATTATACATCTTTGTACTTCCCGGATGTATAGAAAAACATCCGTTATGTGCTTCTTGTAAAATTCTCTAAATAAGATCATCTTTCCTCGGTACAAAAACCCTGTCTCTAAACATCAAGTATCCATCAGAGTTAATCCTAAAGTCAGATTCGGCCTCTGACTTGCACTGAGCCCTCTTGACTTGCAATTCACTATCTTCTTTCTGAGCCTCAAAAATTTCTCGAAGAAACATTGGTCTAATTCTCAATTCAGCTAGAATGGAACCATCATCGGATAAAAACATTCTTGAATTCAATGCTCTTAAGGAAAAAAGGGACTTTCTGCTCAAAGCATCAGCGACCACATTTGCCTTTCCTGGATGGTAATCGATGACCAACTCATAGTCTTTTATCAATTCTAACCATCTCTGCTGTCTTAAGTTCAGCTCTTTCTGCGTCATCAAATACTTCAGACTTTTATGATCAGTAAAAAACTGACATTTTTCACCATATAAATGGTGTCTCCAAATCTTCAAAGCGAAAACTATGGCAGCCAACTCTAAATTATGCGTCGGATAATTCTTTTCATAAGGCTTCAACTGTTTGGAGGCATAAGTAATCACCTTGCCTTCTTACATGAGTACACAGCCTAATCCATTTAAGGATGCATTGCCATAAATTATGAATTCTTTCTCTGATTCGGATTGTACTAAAACTGGAGCTTCTGTCAACATTGCTTTCAACTTCTCGAAACTTTGTTGGCATCTTTCTGTCCACTCAAACTTCACATTTTTTTATAACAATTTAGTCATTGGGGTTGCAATCATGGAAAACCCCTTGACAAATCGTCTGTAATAGCCAGCTAGGCCTAGAAAACTCCTAACCTCAAAGATGTTCTTAGGTGGTTCCAGTCCATTATGGCCGAAATCTTACTTGAATCTACTCGGACTCCATCTTTCTAGACAATATGTCCAAGAAATCCTACTTACTTAATCCAAAACTCGCTTTTACTGAATTTGGCATATAACTGATTTTCTCGAAGAATCTGTAAAACTGTCTTTAAGTGTTCAGCATACTCATTCTCATCTTGGGAATAAATCAGTATGTCGTCAATAAAAATGAACACAAACTTGTCGAGGTACGACCTAAAAATGCGGTTCATTAAATCCATGAATACCGCAGGTGCATTGGTCAACCCAAAGGGCATGACTAAAAATTCATAGTGCCCATACCTCGTTCGAAATGCAGTCCTGGATACATCTGAATCTTTCACTCTCAGCTGGTAGTACCCTGATCTCAAGTCTATTTTAGAGAACACAGTGGCTCCTTTCAATTGATCAAACAATTCATTGATCCTAGGCAATGGGTACTTGTTCTTCACTGTCACTTTATTAAGCTGACAGTAGTCTATGCACAATCTCATTGTGCCATCTTTCTTTTTCACAAATAAAATTGGAGCACCCCATGGTGAACAACTTGATCTTACAAAGCCTTTATCTGTCAACTCTTGCAACTGTGACTTTTGCTCTTTCAACTCTGTTGGAGCCATCCTGTAAGGAGTAATTGATATTGGCACTGTACCGGGAGCTAACTCAATACTGAACTCAACTTCTCTAACTGGTGGCAGTCCTGGTAATTCCTCGGGAAAAACATCCACGTACTCACATACTATCGGTACTGACTCAATCTTTAGCTCTGTTTCTTTATCATTCATCACAAAGGCCAGATAGGCTTCATACCCTTTTCTTATATATCTCTGTGCCGTCATATGAGAAATCATTACCGGTGATCCACTTGGTTCATCTGATTCTACATAAAGAGTATCCCCATTCTCACATCTCATCTCAATGTATTTCTCCCCACAATTAAGTATCACTTTATGGGTAGTCAACTAGTCCATACTAAGAATGAGGTCGAATTCATCAAATGGTAACAACATAAGATTTGCTTTAAAGCAATGACCTCTAATCATTAATGGACAATCTTTACATACTTTATCAACCAACACACTCTTGCCTAAAGGATTGGACACTTTAATCATAAATTCTGTAGAATCTATAAGCATACTCAAATTAGGTACTAATTTCATACAATTGTAAGAGTGTGTGGATCCAGGATCTATTAAAGTAATAACTTTGGTATTATAAAGAGAAAAGATACCCATAATAACATCAGGAGAAGATGCCTCTTCGCGAGTGCGAATGACATAAGTCCTTTCAGGCGCTCTACCCTCGGGTCTCACGGCTTGCTCTCTGGGGTTACCTATTCCACTTGCACCACTTCTCCGTTTCTTTGCGGTCTCCCTCTGACCATATTCCCGGATTTTGGGTTCTCAGTTCTATCTTCTTTCATCATTTCTGGACAATCTTTTACGAAATGGTCTTGGGATTCACAACTAAAACATGCATTTTCATGTGCTCAGTATACTCTGAGATGACGTCTGCCACACTGTGGATATTCAGGTCTATCAGAAATAAAATTCCCAACACTTGCAACTGAAATAGTCTGTGCTTCATTTCCTAAATATTGTTTATTCTTATCTTTCCTTGAAAACCCAATGGAAGTAGCTGATCGAGTAGGGAAATCTCTTGTCTTCTTGGACGAAGACTGGAATGACTTATTCCACTGTCTCTTTCTAGAGTCACGAGACTCAATTTCAGACTTCTTCTTCTCTTTTACTAATTCTTCGGCTTTACAAGCCCTTTCTACTAACACAACGAATTCCTTTAATTCAAAGACCGCAACAAACACTTGATGTCCTCATTTAATCCATCTTCAAACCTTTTACTCATAATGGCTTCAGTGGATACATATTCGCGAGCGTACTTGCTGAGTCGTACAAACTCTCGCTCATAATCAGTTACTAACATATTGCCTTGCTTCAGCTCTAGAAATTCCTTCCTCTTCTGGCCTACAAACCTTTGACTGATATACATTTTCTTGAACTCTTCTTGGAAAAATTCCCATGTGACCCTTTCCCTCGGTACTACCGACACAAGGGTGTTCCGCCATTGGTAAGCAGAGTCTCTTAAGAGAGAGATTACACACTTCATGCATTCATCAGGTGTGTATGACAGTTCATTGAATACCCTGATGGTATTTTCTAACCAGAATTCAGCCTTCTCTAGATCATCATCTCTTTTAGCTTGGAACTCTTCTGCCCCATGTTTTCTGATCCTATCAATTGAAGGTTTATCTCCTCTTACCACCTCTACTACTTGAGGGGTTGAAGGGATAGGTTGTGGACCAGGCTGGGGCGGAGGGGGTTGTACATTTGGGTTCGCACAAACGAACTTCGTATACCATGTGTTCATCATATGGAGGAAGGCTTCTCTGGCCTCTTCTCCTCCTCCTTGACTCACCGTAGTGGGTCTATTCTTATTTTCGCTCGGCACTGTATAGACATGATTTAAGTCGTCAGGAGTCGTCACACTATCATTATAAAAACATTCTTATGTATGGCATGTATAGCTAGACTCGTGCTCATGCTACGTTAGTCCTAGAATTGACTAAATCGTAGCTCTGATACCACTAAATGTAACACCTCTTACCCGGGGTCCGATGCTGGGACTAGATACGAGACATTACCATGCTTGAACTCACTTAAACATACACTTACAGGATATAAAATTTTGTTTCAATTTAAAAACTTCTCTTTCTTAGTCAAATCCTACATTTCATAGGCTCACGAGGCCTTAAGCACGTATTTAAAAACTTTCATAACTTAACCGAAAATCTTTCTTTGAAACAGGGGCCACACACCGATGTTGCTTGGGGACACACCCGTGTACCCTTAGACACGCCCATGTCATCAACCGTGGGGAGTTACTGCCAATTTTCACACGGCTTTGACACGCCCGTATCTACCAACCGTGGGAAGCTACTGACTTAATCCACACGGCCTGCGCACACGCCCATGCCCAAACCGTGTGTCCTGTAATATCCCGAAATAGGGGTTGCGAGTTTGGAAAATAACTCGAGTGTTAGTGGGCCTCAGAGTGATTTTAATGTGTTATTAGAGTTCCTAAAGCCGGAGGATAAAATGGGAGCATTTTGGAAATTTTGAAAATTTGGGGTTAAAAATGGAAAATTGGTTAAGGGAGGCCTTAAGTAAAATTTTTGTAAAATTGTGGCATATAAAATGCCCTGGTAAGGTGGTCTTCGCATGCCACTTAAGGTTTAGTTTAGCGCTAAGCAGGCCAGGGGATCGAGCAATGCTGGGCGCATGTTTGTATTTTTTTTTAAAGGGAAGCTAACAGGAAAAAGGGTCTAAAAGAAATTTGTGATGTATTTACGTCATAAAATTCGAAGTGGCCGAGTGGCCAAGGACATTTCGTGAGAGCTAAGGCTCGGAGGACTCGCGTTCGAGTCTTGAGGATCGCGCATAAGGCGCTTTATTTTTCTTTTTAGCGCTAGCTAGAACATAAAGCGCCAAATAAGTAAGGTTTAAAAGAATTTCCATGCGGTTATTGGCATGAAACGCGCATTGGTCGAGTGGCGAGAATGTGAGGAAGCTCCTCTCAGTCTCGCCGAGACACAGGGCAAGCCGGATGGATGTTTCTTTTTGTTTTGTTTTTTTCGATGTGAAATAAATATTTTGCATGGCACATGCAAGCATGCACGCATGCATTTTCTTTATTGCCTTATTTATTTTGTCGACATGGGTTTAAACCATTGTTCTAGTATTATTTTTATTTGTTTGCTTAGAATAGTGGGATAATATATATATAATATTATTATTATTCTCAACTTCTAGGAGAATATGGGAAAGGTGATAAAATAAAGAAATAAACAATTTTGAGCTTAGAAAAAGAGAGAACATGTGCGGCTTGGAAAAGAGGCAAGCATGCCCAAGATTCTTGATTATTTTTAGATGAGTAAGGTGATGAAATTATTAAACAAAGAACTATCCTATTTTTCTATGATGGCCGGCCTTGGTTTTGGAGAAAAGAATGGCATAGTCAGCTTGAATGTGGCACAAGCATGGCAAACTTCTTGATTTTTGGTTTGTCCTTTCTTAGCAAATGGGAAGCATGGCCGAATGGAACCTTTTGGAACCTTGTTAGTCGGCCTTGGGTGTACCATAGGAAGCTTGGCCGAATCTTTTCTTTTGATTCATTTTCTTGACATTTTTGTCTTGGCCAAGAAAGAAAGGGAGAGCTAGGGTGAATTTTAGTTTTGAAGAAACTAAGGAGCACACTTTTTCGGCTAGCTCTTGTTCTTTCATCTTCTTCCCTTATGTTTCAAACTGAAACACTCCCCCTATGCTACCTTCGATTTTACCTTGAAGCATGCCATTGTTGTTATCCTAAAACTTCCTTACACTGCTTCTTCTTTTTTGGCTTTTACTTTGATCGAATGCTCCTTGCTATTTAGAGCTTAGTAGAAACCCCAAAAGGAAGGTGCCTTCGACTACTTCCTTTTTAGTCTCTCTAAACAAAAGTTGGTAAGTATTTCTATCAAGTAGTTGGTTTCTTCTCCTTTTTCTTTTGCATGCCGAAACCAAGACTAGATTTTGATTTTTAGAAAAGCTGAGCATGCTTAAGGCTATATCAATGTGTTTCTATTGTGCTAGTGTTAAGGAGCTTTTAAAAGAGCCTGTTAGTTTCGGTTATTCAAAGGATTGGGCATCTACAAAAGCAAGCAAACATTTTGGGACATGGAAAAGATAGGTAAATGATAAGTATAATATTTGGCCAAGGGCCTTTGTTCATAGATTTTTGTAATAGTTGTTTCTAACAACGTTTTAATAGGACTTTCGATGACTTCGAGAGCTAATCTACGAGAACAAGTGGTGTTTCGGGATCGTAATAAGCTAGGTAAGTGGTTGTGATATTCGGCCTAAGGCCATGATATTGGTACTAAGTGTGAGCGATTTCGGTTATGTGTTCTAGGGGCAAAACGATAGAAGTAACAAAAGCTTTCGGGATTGTAAACTTTGTTAGATTCGATAAATCAGAATCTTGCTAAAATCAGGTGCGTAGTTATCGCACTGTTCTTTTGTTTGATATATGTATTGAAGTATTATTTTATGTAAATGTATGAGATGTGCATGTTAGCCGAAATAAAGGCTAAGAGTAAGGATACCAAGGTAAGTGATCGATAAATTAAGTTAATGGTTATGATATTAACTTTTTGGTGATGTGCAATTATAAATGATTATCGATGAGTGTAAAATAAAGTGATGATATGTGACGTATATTGTTTTAAGTAATATGTGGCCATGGTATAATATATATATCGTTGTTTCGTACAAAATGTTGCTATGGTACATATACGTACGCATGAGACCTGTGATGTGACTATTGGAGAAAAGGGTGTACCCTATGTGAGTGGTCTAATCCGAACCTCGTCTTTGCATTCAAAGCTTGATGAATTGTGAATTGAAAGATATGTGGGATCCCTATGGGATCGGTGGCTTAGCCACGACCTTAAGAAATAATGTGCAAAAGAAAGATATGTGAATCACTTTGTGGATTGGACTTCGTAATTGTATTTTCGTAATTATATTTATAATATGGTGTATTCATAATTGCATATTTATAATTGTATGTTATATATATGGATTGTGTGGATATGGGCCAAGCCCATATGTGAGGACGTGTGTATTAACTATGCACTGAATCTTGATGACTCACTTTATTTTTATTAAACCCTTTCAGGTGGCGCGTAAAGCTTGGACCGGGTCGGAGAGGATACAAAGGTGGCCATGCAAAAGTGGATTTTCATGCAAAGGAATCTTTTGGTTAATGAATTAAATATTTATATTTTCCGTATTTTGATTAAGTGTGTATTGTAATAAGGCCCACTAAAGTATTTCAGTTCATTTGTTAAGTATCGTTACTATTATGCCTTATTATGGAAGGATCATATGAAAGGTTGATTGCAAACGGTTTTATTATCCCGAGCAAAGCTCGAATTCGATATGTTTATAACAAACTCCGATTTTTCACTTAGAATTTTATAATTCACGAAAATGTTTTATTAAAGGAAATAAATTTTAAACGGTTTACTTCTTAAGTAAAATGTCTTTCGAAAGTGTTCCTCGGTGACATTCCAAATTCGGTCGGATTAAATGGGCCGGGTTTGGGGTGTTACATGTCCTGCACGGTTCATGCACACGGCCGTGGCTTAAGCTAATTTAAAACAATAAGATGCAGGGTTTGCACGGCCCAGACACACGCCCGTGTGTCTAACCGTGTGGGCACTTAGAGGCTATTTACCAAGCCATTTGCCACCTTGAAAATCAGAATCAATTCAATATATGCCATAAACTATACCACATATTACATTGACCTCAATAAACATTCATACATAGACAATTTGGCCAATCACTTAGCCATATACAAAAGGATAATAACTTGATAGTCTATACAAAGGCCATTCTTAAAACATGTTCTCAAAATGAATGCTTCCTATACATGCCATACTTAACTAATTAATAGTCTCAACTATAGCAATCATCAATACTCACTATTTCTAGTATGTATGACCAATTTTTACAACTATTACAAATTGGTCCATACTATCATTTTTCATGAAATTCATTAAGAAAAATATGTTTATCTAACATTAAACTCTCATAAACTTCCATAAAACATCATTTAACATGCATGTCATTCATGAGTAGATTTTTGAACATGCATCTTAACTCATTTAATAGCTAAAAATGGCTAATTCATAATACGAAGAATATCAAAAATCGGGCTTAGGAGCACTTACTAGCAAGCTTGAAAAATTGAAGAACCCTAGCTATGGCTTCCTTCAAATTTTCGGCAATGGGGGAAGAAGATGAGTAGATTTTTCTCATATTTTTTCCCATTTTAATCATTTAATACATAAATGACCAAAATGCCCTTATCACTAAAAATTTCTATAACATCATCTCGTGACCAATTTTGTCCAAAATTATATTTTTGGAAAAATTGCTATTTAAGGACTTCTAATTACTATTCTAAAGCTATTTCATACAAAAAGCTTCTAGAAAATCATATTTTGCAACTTTTACAATTTAGTCCTTTTTGGACCAATCAATCTCAATTTAATAAAATTGCTTCATGAAACTTTCATACTAGCATGCAAGCATGACATAAACCTTAAAAACTAATAAATTCATCTCGGGTTCGTGGTCTCGCACCACTATTCTGACTAGGCCCTAGATCGGGCTATTACAAACCAGTTTCTATTAATCGAGTTGTCGAAGCTATTTCTGAAAGATTCCAAGTCCAATGCGATGCGAAGCATGTGGAAAATCATTTGAGGACTATAAAAAATCAGTGGCAGATTATATGCAAAATTCGAGGTGAAAGTGGTTTTGGATGGGATGATAACATGAAAATGATCACATGTGATAGAGCGACATATGATGCAGTAGTGTATATATATGTTAAATATATTTCAATTGTTTTTTACTTGTTATTCTAATTGTGTATAATATCCAACAGGCACACAGGAAGTATGAACCATTTTTGAATAAAAGCATTGATCATTATGATGAAATGGCTTTGGTTGTTGGCAAAGATATGGCAATAGGGAGTTTTGCCAGAACATTTGCTGACATAGATTTGGATGATGGTAACCAAGATTCAATGCCTCTAGACTGCGACAATGAAGAGGCTGAAGAGGTAAGAAAAAATGTATCTTCATCTGGCACATCCAAACGTAAAAGAAAAAATGTTCAAGAAAGTGTCATTGATGAACAAATTAAATTTGTGGGTGAACAACTTGGCAAAATTGCTAATGCTTTCGAACAATTTACTGCGGATAAGACACCACAATTTTATGAACAAGTGATGTCGATGGAGGAAGAAGGATTTGATGATGACTTCTTATGTTCTGTGTTTAATTATCTAGTGAGTCATGAATCGGATGCCAAAGCTGTTTTAGTTAAAAGTAAGAAGCATAAAAAAATTTGGCTTCAAAATTTTTCTCAAGGTTGGAGATATTGATACTTTTATGTGGTGTAATATTAGTTATGCACTTGGACAATATTGTTGTTATTATGTGGTGTACTAGTAATTATGCATTTCGATAATATTATTAATTTCTAGTATTAATTCTGGTTTGGAAGCTAATTTATAATTATTCAATCCTTGTTTTTTATTTTTTTAACACAATTACGAATAATTTATTTGACTTTGGTTGTTTTCAATTTATAACGGTTAATAATGTAGCTTAATAATTGAGTATTATTATATATTTAATTTGATTTATTTATTTATAAATAAACCATTACAATATATGTAAAAACAATTTAAAATATAAAAATTTATTAATATGTATATAAATTTATTAACATATGTAAAAATAACTTTTCCAGAAAATATTTTCAGGAAATCTTATTTTACACATATTCATCCAAACACCAAAAAATATTTTCAGTAAATCATTTTCCAGAAAAGTAAATCATTTTCCAGAAATCATTTCCGGAAAATATTTTACTGACAAACAAATGGACCCTAAGTATAGTAAAATCTTAAAAGTTATCCCTATTCTATTGTTTGACAGCTTCATTCTTTCCTTACTAAAAATTATTTATCTCTTAGTACGGAATTTGGATGATGTTTCCTTTTGTTTCTCTTGAAAATAGACTCATTAAGAATTTAAAAATATAAATTTAAGCCCCTAATTATTTTTTTACTTTTTTGGATGATTTTCCTAAATCAGAACAGGGGAACCCAAAATTATTCTGACGTTGTCTCACAAAATTTATTAAATCTCATGATTTACAATTCCATTGCTTACACTGTTTCTTCCATGAAAAACAAGACTCAATAAACTTTAATTTCATAATTTATTCAACCTCTAACTCAATTCCCACTATTTTTGATGATTTTCAAAGTTATACTACTGCTGCTGTCCAAAACTATTTTAGTGTAAAATGTTGATTTCCAAGTTTATAACACCCTTATTTCCTTTCTCTACAATTTTTCGCATCATTTTCTCTTATTTCTCTTATTTCTCGACTGCAAGCAATTTCGGCTTTTCACCGAATCCTGTTTTCTACTTTCAGGTACACACCTGGTATCGTTTCTAATGCGTAAGTACTCCTAAGCCTCCAGAACCTAAAAATCGACCAACATATCTCCAGATTAATCACTTAATTCGTTTTTAATCAACCAATTTTGGAAGGAGCTCGACTAAAAACCTAGCAAAACCCTAACCTCGCTTGAGTAACCACGACTTCAAACAATCACAGCATCAATTCAAAAACACCAGCCCCTTGATTAACTCCTAAACACCAAAAAGGAATCTCTCTTTTAGAGATTAACCAAGAACGATTAACAATAGAAAAAATCGTTACTTACCAAACACGTGCAACCAACGATAAACAACCGAATCAATTGGAAAAAAAAAGAAAGAAATGGAAGGGGAAAAAATAATGGAAATTTTGACAACAACTAGGGGAAAGAATCGACAAAGGAGGGAAAAAAAGAAGAAGAAGAAAACGTCAGAAAAAGTTTGGGGAATTTGAGAGAAAACTAAAACTCTACTTTCTTTTTTTTTGCAACAAAAAGATAATCATATTATTTTTTGATAACCTCTCCCCAATTATCTCCTAAAATCACTCCTTATTAACCCACTAAAACACAACTACTCAGAATTTTGCCCTAACACAACTCTTAGCCAAAATTGGAGCAAAAATATTGTCTCCACGCCATCACAGAGAATTGAACACAGGACCTCCAACACTCCAACGCTCCAACACTCTATTAAGCACCAGACCAGCAGGCCGATTTTGATATAAACTTACCAACAATTAAACTTAAGCTTTGCACAAGGTTAAGGCTTTATTTATAAAAAAAATACCAAAATTTGCCCAAGTAAGGCTTGAACTTGGGACCTCACACACACACAGAGAACACATAACCACTAAAGCAGATAGACATTGTGTGTCACACATACACAAAATCAAAAATTAAAAATTTGGGGCATTACAATTCTACCCCTAAAAGAAAATTTCGTCCTTAAAATTTACCCGGTCAGAAAATATGAGGATTTACTGACGCATCGTATCCTCAGGCTCCCACATAGCCTCCTCAGTGCTGTGATTACGCCAAAGAACCTTAACCAGTGGAATAGATTTCCTCCTCGGTACTTTTACATCTCTATCCAGAATCTGAACCGGCTCCTCCTCAAAGGTCAAGTCTGGCCTAACCTCAATCTTCTTAATGGAAATGATGCGAGTAAGATCAGAGCGGTAACGCCTCAACATCGAGACATGGAACACGTCATTGATACGATCCAACTCTGGAGGTAGCTCCAATTGATAAGCGACTGGTCCCACTCACTTCAAAATACGGTAAGGTCCAATAAACCTAGGGCTCAACTTGCCCTTACGAACAAACCTCAGTACCTTCTTCCATGGCGAGACCTTAAGGAATACAAAGTCCCTCACCGAATACTCAATCTCACATTGCTTCAGGTCTGCATAGGATTTCTGTCTGTTAAAGCCACTTTCGGTCGATCCCAAATCAGCCTAACCTTATCTTCTGTCTCAGAAACCAACTCAGGACCCAGAACAAGTTGCTCGCCCAACTCAGTCCAACATAAAGGAGTGCGACACGTACGACTATACAGCGCCACGTAAGGTGCCATCTGGATGCTAGACTGGAAACTGTTATTATAGGAGAACTCTACTAGCAGTAGATAATCCTCCCAACTGCCTTGAAAATCAATAGCATAGCTCCTGAATCTGAGCCTTAAGCTCCACAAGCTCCTTCGGTGCCATTCGACAGGGAGCGATGGACACCAAAGTTGTACCTGGAAGTAGCTCAATTCCAAATTCCAACTTGCGATTCGGAGGTAACCCCGGTAGCTCATCAGGAAAGACATCCAAAAAATCCTTTACCGTTTTGATATCCTTAACTATAGAATTCCCAGAATTCGAAACACTTACGTAGGCCAAGAATGCCTCACATTCCTTACGAACCATCTTCTCTGCCACCAGTGCAGAGATCACATTAGATAAGTAATTCCGACATTCTCTAATCATGACTACGTCTTTATCCTCTTTAGTCCTTAGTACGACCCACTTAGTCGCACAATCCAAGCTAACACGATGCTTGACCAACCAGTCCATCCCCAGAATTAGGTAGAACTCCCCAAATGAAAGCTCCATCAAATCAGCCAGGAAGATTGCCCCTTGTACCCCTAAAGAAACGTCCTTATACAGTTTGCTAACTCTAACAGATTGCCCTAATGGGCTTAGTATCGTAACCTCACTCGTAGTACTCTCAACTGAAATCCCCAAGTTTTCAGACACAGTACATGCTATATAGGAGTGAGTGGATCCTATATCTATCAATGCAATATAAAGTACATCATGAATAAGGAACGTACCCATGATGATGTCCAGAGCATCTCCATCCTCTCGGCAATGTGCAGCATATACTAGAGTCGATTGTCTCACTTCAGTCTGTCCAGCACCTCTGTCCGGTGCTCTTTTCCCACGGCCTTTGCCATTACCACCCCTAGCCTGACCATGGCCTCTCCGTGGCTATTGTACTACGCTCTGTGGTTGTGCATGACCAGTACCCTGAGCTTTCATCTGATCAGCCCTCAGTGGACACTCCCTCAGACGTGCCCCAGTTCTCCTCAAACACTTGCCCTGGTGACGTCTACCACAATCAACACATGGCTACTGTCTAGTAGCAGTAAAGGGGGCCCAGCTCTAACTGGCCCATCAGCTCTGGCCTTTTTCTTTGGCCTCTATACAGAACTCGAGGGCTCCAAATCCCTCTTGTTCCTACCTCTCTCTCTATTGCGATTTTGGTGCTCAGCTTCGCCTTCTCAACCAAGGCAGAAAAATCTCGCCCCCTCTGCAGAGCTATCAGAACCCTCAAATTATCCCTGACGCCATCCTCAAAGCAAACACATCGCTCACACTCCGATGCCACTATACCTCGCGCATAGTGGCTCAGTCTAAAAAACTTGGCCTCATACTCCACCACTGATCGATCTCCCTGTGCTAGATTTAGAAACTCCCTCCTACGGGTGTCCACATAACTGACTCCTACATATTTTCCCTGGAAGACGGTCTTAAAGAACTCCTAGGTTAGACGTTTGGGCTGAGTGCCCTCCTTAACAGTAAGCCACCACTGATAAGCCTGATCCTGCAGTAGTAAGACTGCACCCTTTAATTTCTGCTTAGGGGTGCAATCTAAATCATCCATAATCCTCTCCATGGCCTCAATCCAGTACTCGGCCACATTAGGGGCAACTCCATTAACACCCCTAAAGAGCTTAGCTCTACTGGACCGGAGTCATTCCATAACCGACCCTCGGCCCCCAAATTCAATAATGGGCCTAACGACCCTCTCCAAAATCTTTAGCATAGCATAGAACAAAGCGCCGTCCCCAGCCATACGATCTTGAGACCCAGTCTCAATAGTAGGCGACACTGGTATCTCACTCGTATTCAAGTTCGGTATGCTACCCAGTGAAGAGGACTTAGCTCGAGCTCCTCTGCAGCCTCTACCTCAGCCTCTAGTACCCTATCTACGGATACCTTGTGTGCTCATTGTCTAATCATGTTTATCTATATTAAAATTTTAATGAATTAGTTACAGTTTCAGTGTTTATTACCAAATGTTTTATGTAAAACAGTATCGATTATACAGAGTTCATTTTCGTAAATCGCAGTCTCACTACAGTTTTCAATTTCTCTACAATTTTCAGTATACACTAACTAGAGTGTTTTCAGTATAGTTTACTACCTATAGTAGTTTTAGAATATACTACCCATAACAGTTTTAGTTTAAAACAAATCACAGTTCAGAATACTTACAGGATCGGCGTTGGAGACTCGGTGTACCACTTACTCAGTAAAAATATTTCAAATCATTTGGAAATCAATCAATTTTTTGAAAGCCTATTTTTTTATAAAACCAATAATCCACAGTCAAGTTTTGTAACCAGGCTCTAATACCACTAAATGTAACACCCCAAACCTGGCCTGGACATTATAGCCGTATCTGGCAATGTCATACGATAGTGTTTTTGAAACCTCATTGTTACGATGAAAGCATTCTATTTATTATCTTTAGTAAACCTTTGTTAGAACTTAGGAAGTTTTCTTTATTCATTTAAAACATTTTTTTGAAACATCGCTCGTTGTGGAAGCTTTAATAAGACAGTCTAGGTGATCATGCGTTTAGAAATTACTTTAACTTTTTGAAAACCGAATTTCCTATGACCAGTAGGTATAAATCCATAAAGTAAAATAAATAAATAAAAACCTAAATTTAAAACCAAAGTCCCAGAGGGTCCTTAAAGTACAGCCCAAATAATTCTTAGAACTACCTATAGTCCCTCCCCAACCCTTAAATAGGAGGATAATGCACTTCAACACACTCGAACCTACGTCCTCTTACACTGACAATAATGCGCATGTTAATCGAGCCAAAACTCAATATAAAATTTAAAATATATATATACATATATATATGTGTATATATATGTGTGTATATATATATAGTATACAGAATTCCAATCTAAAAATAGATAAATTCCACAACTTCAGAACTTTGAAACATAAAATAATAAAAAAAGTTATGAATGTTATATAATTAGAATTCAAAGTAACTCAATCTCTACCCAAAAAGGAAATTGCTACTATGTCAATAAATTAAGGTGGCATGTGATAGGTGAAAGGGACCTTAAACTCCACAACCTGCCACTAAGATATTAAATTCATCATCTTCGTTTAAAAAAATATACTCTTTCTCTTTTGTTTCAGAGAATACGATGTTTTTGTTTTCTTAAAAATGGAAAAAATTAAAGGAAACATATTTTGAAAATATTTTTTTTGAAATGAAAATGAAAATATGTAAAATGAGAGTTTTTTTTACCCAAATAATATAGAATAATTAAATAAATATTGAAATAGGATAAGGACCCTAATATTTATTAATCTAGGCAGATATTACAGTGTAAAACCAATGTCGCCTGTGTAAGAGTATGCACAAAGATCAATCATGAGATGGTTGTAATAACATACTTTATTTACCATATTTATTAATATAAAGCATTGTCATTATTATTTGATTTTTCTATCTGTGTATACAAATAAACTGCTTTATAATAATGTCCTGAGAATAATATGATTATTCTTAAAAGATCCTTAGTCGAGTATTATTGTTGACTAGGACAACAATAATGCATTAAGACTAACATGTAGTTGATTGATGATAAAGAGTTGTCATTGATGTGGATTGTCAAAATCAATGCATGAATATGTATGTTAGAGAACAACATATTGGATTGACCCGTTATGAGTATGTTTACTTTGGATTATTATGTAATTGTCACAACATTACTCATAGTGATTAATATGTATATGATCCTCGGACTTGAGACAATTATTATCTCAACATCGTGAGTTGTATATTTTGATCTGATCAAACGTACTCGTAATTGGTTGTTCTATAAAGGCCGATGTTGGATATACCACAATCTATGTAGAGGATATGGTTGATCAATATAGGATAAGTCCCTCCTACATAATGGGAGTAATATCTTAGGCCACTTGATTGAGTGAGACTAGAAATGCATGGCCATGCTCAAATAAGTTGACATGAGATGTCATACTAATTTGTATATCATAGTCTACTCAAGATATCAAGAAACATGGGATGGACTATACAAGTGTGACTATTCCATGACTTGTGTCCATTCCGGAGATAAAGGACTTAAGGATTAATGTATGAAAGGTTAATCACGAAAGGTTATGTCGAATCATGACTTCTTGTAACTTAGGTAGCAATGATGCATTGCTAGATGCCACTCATTATGCGTGATAATAGAATCGTTCTAGTATTCTTGCTAACGTTGCAAGAACCTCAGGTCACACCCTATGGTTGAAATGAACGGAATAAAATATTATTGGTATTGTTTTTGGTTGTCACATGAATTAAATTAATTAAAGAATTAATTTAATTGGGTAATCAAATATTGAACATATTATATGTACAAGGATGTTGTACACATAATGACAACATAATTCTATTAATATATGAATTTGATTCATATATAAATTTAAATAAATATAGTTTATCAAATCCTTATTATAATTAATGTAATTATAATTTTGGATATAATTAATGTAATTATATTTTCTTTAAAAACTTTATTGTATTTATTTAATCTTATGATACATTCAAGAGATACCAATTATAAATGGGTATTAAAAGGATACCAAATAATGGGCCCAATGAAAAGATACCCATTATAAAAGCCCAATTAAAAGGATACCCATTATAAAGGTATTTAAAAGAGGCAAAGCTTATGTGAAAAACCTAATAGAGTGTTTGTTAGGTCTAGCGGTAGTCAAGCAAATAAACCTCCAAAAGTTTTGGAGATTTCTTCCGTTCATAGTCAAACCGGGTGGATCACGTGAGGCCGACATCGAAAAGGTTGTGGCTTGATTCGACGATGAGATCAAAACTCTTGTTGCCAAGGTGTCATTGTCTACTCAGATTGAAGTTTTTGGTAAATTTTGAAACCTTTATTTCACCCCGATTCGCTCCTCACACATGGATCCATGGTTTGGATCGCGGGATCTAATTTTATTCTCACTGCGCCATGGGGTATCGGCGCTCCAACAGTGGTATCGAGCCACTTGTGTGATACTGAACTTCGGGTTTAAATACTTGGGTGATGCAATTGTATGGGATGCATGTTTTGATCTTATTGTATTTTCGATTGTTTAAATCGTTTAAGCATAACTTTGATAATCGTTCCTTTCGATAAGCGATTAAATGTTAATCATGGTGTTGTGGCTTATTCAATTTTATGTTATTATTGTTAACAAATCCGTAATGATGCGACGATGGTATTTACAATTTCCGGTGAGAGTTAATCGCTAGTGGAACAAGGGTTGTTCCGATATGAAACCTCAAGGATTAAAATCCTAAAAACACGATTACGCTTGATAAAAGTTATCAAATCGTGAGGATTCATTTGACCGGATATGCGGTTTGTCTGCGGGGGCTCCGCCCCGCACTTTAACTCCTACCATGATATCCCATCTCTTATTTTGGGGATGGGGATGAGGCGGCGACTCGCCGCGGGCCTTCGACCCGCTTCCTCCGACCGCCTCGGCCCCATCTTCTTATTATAGTATATTTTGTTAATAAAAGACATTTATAAACTTGATGGGCCACAAAAAGGTTGAAAGGATATTTTATAATTCACCTTAAAAAAAAAAAAAACATTGAATTATGTATGCTATTTTTGACATGCACGGTGTTTGAAATGCATAGTTATAGCCCAATGACCCATTCGAGAAAAAGGTTGTATTTTAAAAAAAAAAAAAAAAAAAAATACGGCTGCGTGTGTCGTGCCTTACTATTATTCTCTTGTATTTCTCTTCTCATCTTATTCCTCGTATGTAAAACGAGTTTTACATATATTGTAATTTGGAAAAGTTCTTTGTGGGCCAAACAAGAAGGAAGGTGGGACAATGATTGTGAATGATAGCTTGTGAAATGGCTTACACCTTTAGGGTTCCTTTGGTTCTCCCATTGGCTTGGGTTGAACCACCTTAGTTTATGGGCTATAACTATTGCATTTATTTATTGCTTTATTTATTCATGTATGAGATGCTATGGATGTCTAAAGCATGCCAATTTTAATATATTAAAATTTGATGATAATAAACCCTATTAATTGATGAGATCGATTAGAAGACTAAATGGGCTAAAGTAGACCATAATTGGTGAGATGCAACAACCTTAATAAAATCCCTCTATTAAAATATTAAGTCAATATGGCCTTCCAATTTTGCCTCGTTAAGGCCTCGATCAATACTATGTAGGTTACGCTTAAAGCGAAGTACTAGTATTTATCTTGGTTAAACGCGAAGAATAAACAAGTGATATTATTTGGTTTAAAAATTGGTTAATGGCTTAACTAGGTTACTCTAATAGGATTAGAAACCTAGAGGCAAGTAAATTGGATAAATCATAAGATGATTAGAACAAGAGTTGTTCACCAAATATTAGGAGTTACATATGATGTAATTAGCAAATGTTGCTTACCTAAATAACCATAATCTTAAGAGTAAAGCCAAAGTGACTTAAGAGGTGGTGAAATATGGATCCTTAACCTACTAGAAATACTTTTGAGAAAGATTTTCCAAAATTAATATCTGAGGTTATTAATTTTGAAATAAAATAGTGGGAATATCATTTAATAAAGTCTTTTTAATGATTGATATAAAAATGGTAAATTTACTCACATGCATATTTAATTGTTGTAGATATATTATGGCTGCAAACACTAGCACACTCTCATTCATTGCGATCGGTCCTTGAGAAGGACAAATTGAATGGTTTGAATTTTCTTGATTGGTTCCAGTAACTTGAGGATTGTCCTTAAACAAGAACGGAAATTATATGTCATTGAACAACCACTTCCTAATGAACCACCCACTAATGCCTCGAGGACTGATAGAGATGCTTACAAGAAGTATCTCGATGACATGATAGATGTTGGATGTCTTATGCTTGCCACTATGAATCTGAACTTGGAAGCAACATGAGGACATGGTTGCTTATGATATGATCGAGCACTGAAAGAACTTTATCGAGGGCAAGCACGGCAAGAGAGGTTTGATATCTCTAAAGCCCTATTCCAATGTAAGTTGGTGAAGGAAGCCCAGTAGGACCTCATGTTCTTAAGATGATTGGCTATATTGAAAGCCTATCTAAGCTTGGGTTTCCATTGAGCCAAGAGTTGGCCACTGATGTTATTTTGCAATCGTTGCTTGGGATAGCTACAGCCAGTTTGTCCTCAATTTCAATATGAATGAAATTGACAAGACTCTACCACAATTGCTCGGTATGTTACTGAATCAAGGCAACTTGAAAAAGGTTGGACCCAAGCCCATATTGATGGTCCGTAATAACAAGGGCAAGGAAAGGCCAAAGTTCAAACAAAGCCTAAGGGCAAAGGTAAGCCCAAATTTGGAAAAGGAAGGCTACACTGAAAACCTAAAGGTGGGGTGTCTAAGGAAGAAAGCTGTTTTCATTGTGGTGTGGTGGACATTGGAAACGGAATCTTACATCTGTCTATCTTGAAGAAGTCAAGAAGGCTAAAGCAAGCGGAATGTCGCTTCGGTATTTATGTTATTGATATTAATTTATCAACTACTACTTCTTGGATATTAGATCTTGGTTGTGGTTCTCATATTTGTACTTACATGCACGGGGACTACAAAGGAGTAGGACTTTGGCTAGAGGAGATGTGGACCTACGAGTTGGAAATGGAGCAAAAGTTGCTTTGCATTAGGCTGTGGGAACATATACTTTATCTTTGCCTAGTGGACTTGATTTATGTTTAGAGGATTGTTATTTTGTGCCCAGTTTGACTAAAAACATTATTTCAATTTCTTGTTTAGACAAAATTGGTTTTGAGATAATTATTAAGAATAATTGTTGTTCATTTTATCTCAATAATGTTTTCTATGGTTCAAGCACAATTAATTAATGGCCTCTATATTTTAGATCAAACGAATCCCATTTACAACATAAATACTAAAAGATCTAAAATAAATGACTCAAATCAAACTTATCTTTGGCATTGTCGTTTAGGCCACATAAGTGAGAAACGCATATCCAAACTCCATAAAGATGGTCTCTTGAATTCATTTGTTTTGAACAATTTGAAGTATGTGAATCTTGCTTATTGGGAAAATGACTAAATCTCCTTTTTACTGGAAAGGTGAACGAGCTAGTGATTTATTGGGCCTAATACATTCTGATGTATGTGGACCAATAAATACACAGCAGGTGGATTTCACTACTTCATTACTTTCATCGATGATTTCGATGAGATATGGGTATGTTTATCTCATGCGCCATAAGTCCGAGTCCTTGAAAAGTTCAAGGAATTTAAAAATGAAGTACAAAATCAACTAGGCAAAACTATCAAGTCACTTCGATCGATCGAGGTGGAGAGTATTTGAGCCTAGAGTTTGATGATCTTTTAAAAGAATGTGGGATTGTCTCACAACTTACTCCTCTGGTACTCCTCAATGGAATGGAGTATCTGAGAGAAGAAATCGAACTTTGTTAGACATGGTTCGATCCATGATGAGTCATCTTGATCTGAAACTTCCTTTTGGGGACATGCACTTGAGATCACTGCTTGCTTTCACACTAAATCGTGTTCCATCTAAATCGGTTCAAAAGACGCCATATGAGATGTGGGTGGGAAACGTCCTAGTATGTCTTTTATGAAAATTTGGGGTTGTGAAGCTTATGTTAAACGTCGACGCCTACTAAGCTTGAACCCAAATCGAAAGGTGTATATTTGTGGGATATCCAAAAGAAACCAAAGGATATTATTTTTAATCCCACTGAGAACAAAATTTTTGTTGCTCGATTTGGTGTCTTCCTAGAGAAAGAATTTACTTCTAGAAAAGGAAGTGGGAGAAAGATTGAACTTGAAGAAATTCAAGAATCACAAGATACCACTGAACCGGAGATTGAACAAAACCAAATTCCACAAGAAATTGAGGAACAAACAACTGCTATAGAAACACAACCACCGCATGAGATCTTTAAGAGAGAGCGTCGTGCACCGGAGAGATATGGATTTCTCATTACAACGCATGGTGACATTCTTCTTATAGATCAAGATGAGCCTAGGACTTATCAAGAAGCGGTGACGAGCCCGACTTCGAGAAATGGCTTGAGGCCATGAGATCTCGAGATGGATTCCATGTATGAAAACCAAGTATGGACTTTGATTGACCCACCCGGCGGTTAAACCTATAGGGTGTAAATGGGTTTTCAAAAAGAAAATAGACATGGATGGTAATGTACAAACATACAAAGGGCGATTAGTCGCTAAAGGTTTTCGCCAAATTCATGGTGTTGACTATGATGAAACCTTTTCTCCGTAGCTATGTTTAAATCCATCGAGATCTTGCTCGCCATAGCGCATTTCATGATTATGAAATCGCGGATGGACGTCAAAACAGACTTTCCTTAACGGGAAACTTGAAGAGGATGTGTATATGACACAACCTGAAGGTTTTGTAAATCCAAAGGATGCTAGAAAGATATGTAAGCTACAAAGATCCATTTATGGATTAAAGCAAGCTTCTCGGGTTGGAATATTCGTTTTAACGATGCAATCAAAGAGTTTGGTTTTATCAAAAATGAAGATGAGCCATGTGTTTACAAGAAAGTTAGTGGGAGCACTATCACATTCTTGGTACTATATGTGGATGACATACTTATCATGGGAAATGACATACCTACCTTGCGATCTATTAAGACTTGGTTAAGAAGTTGTTTTTCTATGAAGGACTTGGGCGAAGCCACTTATATCTTAGGAGTCAAGATCTATAGAGATAGATCAAGACGACTACTAGGTCTAAGCCAAAGCACATACATAGATAAAGTCTTGAAAAGGTTCATATGGAAGAATCTAAAAGAGGATTCCTACCTATGAGACATGGTATTTCACTCTCGAAGGAAATGTGTCCTTCAACTCCACAAGAGAGAACGTATGAGTAAAATTCCATATGCTTCCGCTATTGGATCTATCATGTATGCTATGTTATGTACCCGTCCGGATGTCTCGTATGCCTTAAGTATGACGAAGCGGTGTATCAAGTAGATCCCGGTGAAGGTCATCGGACCACGATCCAAGAGTATCCTTAAGTACTTAAGAAGAACTAAGGATACGTTCCTATTATATGGAGGTGAGGAAGAGTTAAGTGTAAAAGGTTACACCGATGCCACGGCTTCCAAACGACAAGGATGATTCTCGATCGCAATCGGGTTTTGTGTTTTGCCTTAATGGTGGTGCTTTGTAAGTCGGAAGAGTTCAAAGCAAAGTCTGATGGCGATTCTACAACAGAGGTAGAGTATATTGCGGCCCGTGAGGCGGCAAAAGAAGCGATTTGGATCAAGAAGTTCATTCTTTGGACTAGGGGTTGTGCCTAGCATATCGGATGCTATAGAACTCCGATGTGATAACAATGGAGCCATTGCACAAGCTAAAGAACCCGATCTCACCAAATGATCCAAACCTATACTTAGGCGCTACCATCTTATTCGAGAGATTATCGATCGAGGAGATGTAGAGATATGCAGAGTACCTTCGGATGATAACATCGCTGATCCTGACCAAGCCTCTGACACAGCAGAAGCATGATCGTCACACTAAGTCGCTTGGTATTAGATATATGAGTGATTGGTCTTAGTGCTAGTGGGAGATTGTAAGAGTATGCACAAAGATCAATCATGAGATGGTTGTAATAACATACTTTATTTACCATATTTATTAATATAAAGCATTGTCATTATTATTTCAGCTTTTCTATCCGTGTATACAAATAAACTGCTTTTATAATAATGTCACGAGAATAATATGATTATTCTTAAAAGATCCTTAGTCGAGTATTATTGTTGACTAGGACAACAATAATGCATTAAGACTAACATGTAGTTGATTGATGATAAAGAGTTGTCATTGATGTGGATTGTCAAAATCAATGCATGAATATGTATGTTAGAGAACAACATATTGGATTGACCCGTTATGAGTATGTTTCTTTGGATTATTATGTAATTGTCACAACATTACTCATAGTGATTAATATGTATATGATCCTCGGACTTGAGACAATTATTATCTCAACATCGTGAGTTGTATATTTTGATCACCAAACGCATACCTCGTAATTGGTTGTTCTATAAAGGCCGATGTTGGATATACCACAATCTATGTAGAGGGATATGGTTGATCAATATAGGATAAGTCCCTCCTACATAATGGGAGTAATATCTTAGGCCACTTGATTGAGTGAGACTAGAAATGCATGGCCATGCTCAAATAAGTTGACATGAGATGTCATACTAATTTGTATATCATAGTCTACTCAAGATATCAAGAAACATGGGATGGACTATACAAGTGTGACTATTCCATGACTTGTGTCCATTCCGAGATAAAGGACTTAAGGATTAATGTATGAAAGGTTAATCACGAAAGGTTATGTCGAATCATGACTTCTTGTAACTTAGGTAGCAATGATGCATTGCTAGATGCCACTCATTATGCCGTGATAATAGAATCGTTCTAGTATTACGCTAACGTTGCAAGAACCTCACAGTCACACCCTATGGTTGAAATGAACGGAATAAAATATAATTGGTATTGTTTTTGGTTGTCACATGAATTAAATTAATTAAAGAATTAATTTAATTGGGTAATCAAATATTGAACATATTATATGTACAAGGATGTTGTACACATAATGACAACATAATTCTATTAATATATGAATTTGATTCATATATAAATTTAAATAAATATAGTTTATCGAAATCCTTATTATAATTAATGTAATTATAATTTTGGATATAATTAATGTAATTATATTTTCGGTTAAAAACTTTATTGTATTTATTTAATCTTATGATACATTCAAGAGATACCAATTATAAATGGGTATTAAAAGGATACCAAATAATGGGCCCAATGAAAAGATACCCATTATAAAAGGCCCAATTAAAAGGATACCCATTATAAAAGGTATTTAAAAGAGGCAAAGCTTATGTGAAAAACCTAATAGAGTGTTTGTTAGGTCTAGCAAATTGTCAAGCAAATAAACCTCCAGAAAAGTTTTGGAGATTTCTTCCGTTCATAGTCAAACCGGGTGGATCACGTGAGGCCGACATCGAAAAGGTTGTGGCTTGATTCGACCATTAGATCAAAACTCTTGTTGCCAAGGTGTCGCTGTCTACTCAGATTGAAGTTTTTGGTAAATTTTGAAACCTTTATTTCACCCCGATTCGCTCCTCACACATGGATCCATGGTTTGGATCGCCGGATCTAATTTTATTCTGCTGCGCCATGGGGTATCGGCGCTCCAACAGCCTGACCAATTGGCGGCACCCCTCTCCCCTGCCATTGATGACTTCATTTTAAAAAAAATATTTTTGGTGCCGCCTAATTAATTGGCGGCACTAGTATTGAACACTCAAATATACACTATATTTTATACGTTTAAAATGGAAAAAAATATATTTTTATTGGGGCCGCCAATGTGTCAGGCGGCACCTTAATATTTTATAATAAAATATTTTTTAAAGCTAATTTTTCAGGTGGAGCATCCATTGATGTGACCCGTCAATCACGGTTCGGGTTCCAATACCTGATAAAATTAATTATATCAGTTTTTTTAGCTTTTAATTTAAAAATTTTGTATAAATATTATTTTTATTATTATAAAAGGGGGTTGGTTTGGTCCCCCAACCCCCCACGCATCTGAAGGTAAAAAAATATTCTAGCACACAAAGCTGAAGCTTTCCCCGGTCACTGGAAATAAGAAGAAAGAAAAAGGTTAGTTTATTTTGTTATTTTTAAGACTATTTTTATTAGTAAAATTAGTTTTTTTAGTAGTATTTTATGTGTTAAAAGTGTATTCAGTGTTAAGATTAGTACTAAGATGTTTGGTTGTATTTTTGCAGTTTCAGAAAAAATAAAGAATTAATTTTTTGCAGTCATTCATTCCGATGATCTTATTTTAGACAATCGTTGGTTGTATTTTTGAAACTCACTAGAAAATAGGAATAAGATCCGATAGGAATGTGTCTGTTGGTGATACGAAAGAGTAGGTCAGTGAAAAAAATTCTCGGTGTTGTGGAAGGAGAATGACGAAACTATTCTACAAATTTCTAGTTTCATCAAATCCTATCAAATTTACCAAGATGAAACTTTTAGACGATAACGACGTTGAGACAATGGTCACATTGTATTGCCCACCAAAGAGGGTGAACATTGAACCGATTCAGTTATTTGCTGGGTTAGCAGATGTGGAGTCCGTTGAAAATGTAACTTAGTTAAGTCAACAATATGTAGTTAAGACCCACGTACAAAGGTTCCTAGTGCGTTCGTCGATAGGAGGTCGTCTATGCGTGATTTTGACATCGATCTCAACGTTGGATGTTCATATCAGTATGGTGGTGGATTACATATATACCTAGTTGTTATTAAAACCAATGCGCTTGATGAAGATGAATCCGATATAATGATTTTTCTGATCACAAATGTGAATATTTTAGTGACCCTAATTTAGACAATGTCCAAGACGATATCGACGGCGAAGGACTAGATGATGGAAATAATCACGCCCCTTCGATCTAAAACCCGAGTCATGGCATTGTCATAGCAATGATCCCGAGGCCAATATGTCGATCATCGATCTCGATGCGATGCTTGCTTCTGAGTTCCCCAAGTTGTGACACCACAAACCCGACCGAGACGGCTCAAATTCGAAACGTTACATTAGCCACGTAAGTGACTTTCCGGCTAACGACCACCCAAGACACACCTTGACCTTATAACACCTCAATCTTATCTAATTATTAGTTATTTATTAGTGCAGAAGCAAATTATGAGCCAATTTTAAACTTTTCCTAAGTAATTTCACCTAAGGGCATTTCTGTCATTTTACCACCTATAGTAAAACTAACCTTATTTTAGATCTAAGTGTTTACCGACCTTCTTTTAGTCAAACTATACAAGCCTAAAAATATCCAGCTCAAATTGAGTTCGTTTACTATGTTTAATTCAAGTATTATTATTAAGGACTAAATTGTAGCAAATGCAAACTATCAGTACCTATTTCGAATTATAAATTAAGTGCATTCCTATCGAATTTTACCCATTACGAGACTAATCCTAAAATTTTACCAAGTTTTCTTATCATCTAAGGTTCTAATTAGACTAGACAATTTCCAAGATTAAATTGTAACTTAAACAAATTGGAATACCAATTAAAAGAGACAAAAATTCAAACCCCCAAAAATCCACACATAGTGTCTCCTAGACCGTGTGTCATTAAACACATGTGTTCGTGTCACGAAAAACTTTTAGACCAATCGCACACGCCCGTGTGTGATAGCTCCAGTCTCCACATGCCCGTGTGCAACCCCTCACACGCCCGTATGGACAGGCACACGCCCGTGTGAAAACCACTGCACCTATTTCTGTAAAAAACTCGTTTTAAAACTTGAATTTGCATATTTTAATGGCCAATTAAATTCAATTTAACTATGATTAATTAACATACATATACATGCACCTTCAATTGAATTTATTGTCATCAATTAAGCCTCAATTAAATAGAATTAGGCAATCAATTTAATGCATATCAAACACCGAATAAATCAAACAAGTGGTGTATCTTAGTCGCTAGTAAACCACTTCATGGAAGCTTCAATTAAACAATCATTAGTGTAAATTTCATGCCTTATACACCGTGTTATCAATCATCGTGTTATCAAGAAACAATACACCGTAAATCATTCAATAGTTAAACTCAAACATGCCTCAAAATTATTATAAAACCATCCAAAATAAATTGTTCAATGTCTAAAGTCCCATTACAACCAAAATTAAACAAATTCTCGGGAGTTCCACAATGCCTAATTATAGTATCTAAAACGTGTAATAAAGTCTCTACCAAGCTTAAGTTTCTTGGAACTATCTTTCTCGGCTCCTCAGCTTCTCAAGCCCGATGATTATCTGCACGAATTGTGAGGGTGTGAGCTTTAAAAAGCTCAATGAATGTTAATAAAAATGACATGTAAACCAATATCCAAATCATGCTTAAATTACAACCGATCAATCATTAATTATCAACCATAATTAAGAAACATGTGAATTTAATTTCCATATCTTTAATCATTATCAAGAATCAATCAATCATGGCTTACAAACATTGAATGATATAACAATAATCACACACAAATATATTGGCATACACTTCTCATGGCTTAATCGGGTGATCATACATCGGATAAACAGATCTCTGAACTCCTACAAATATCAATTACAGTCCACCGATTTGAGCGGGTCGAAGCACACGCTCCCTTATAGCGCCTCAAAAAATAACCCAATGAGTGGATACTCATGCTCAACACTCCCTTATCTACTCCAAACAAATCAGTCCACCTAGAGCCTTATGCTTACAATGTCACAAATAAAGGTGAGTACTCACAAATCCTATGGCATGCCAACTATATCCAATGGATCCACCATGTATGTGGCCAATAGATTCAATCAAACATAGCATTTAAATCAGCCATTATTATGCTCAATTTAATGTGACAAGATGCTTATGTGTAACATGTAACATAACCATTTAACATCCCAATTTAACCAAGCATTTCATTTGCCATTTTCCAATACTCAATTACCAATTGTAACACTATTATATCATGACCAAAAACTCCAATAAGCATGCTTTAGTTATCCTCATAATTAACCTAATCAAATAGTACAACACCACCCAAAAGCTCACTTACCATTATTCCTTAAAAATTCAATTCTTGCACATTTAATATCAATCTTGCGAAAGTCAGCCAATCAACCATAATTAATCAATTGAAATAATCAATTTAGCTACTAATCAAACATAATTGAAGGTCAATTTACCAAATTTCCTTTAGAAACACTCACCATTCAATTTCCCTACCACAATCAAGTGATCAACCAAGCAAATCCAAGCTTCAATTTTGGTTAACTCGTCCCTCTTCAAGATTCAGTGTAACACCCCAAACCCAGCCTAGAAGTTTAGACCAAATTCTGGATGCTACATTGATTACTGAAGTGATCGTAGGTGAATTTTTACAGAACAAGTTAACATGTTGAATCGTACCATTAAATTGTTTAAAATACGGTCAGAAAAATTTCATTTAAAATATATGTTTATATAAACGGAATAAAAATGTATAAAACTTAAAATAGAATTTGTACCATAGCTTTATAAATCTTACATTCCAAAAAAAGTTTAGCCACATATAACTAGTAATATAAACTGATAATTCTTTATTTTCCATTGAAATTGTCTGATACCTCCGCATACTGAGTTCAGCGTTAGAATCTAGAAAGGGTACCTGAAAAGAAAGCTAAGAGGAGGTGAGCTATTCAAGCTCAGTGTGAGTCCAAAACCAACTACTACAGAATCAGAAACAGAAAATCCGTAGCAGTTCAGAAATTACAGGATCAGATGGTAACTTCGAGACAGAAGTCTTAATCAGATAATCATAGTTCAATTCAGTCAGTCAGATACAATCGGAGTTACAATGTACGTAGAACCATAAGAGTTTTTTTCAGTCAAACAGAACAACCAGATATTCTAGCACGTAGAACAGTTACACTGATGCTTATGAATGCAACTGAGTTATGAAACCCACCCATCCAGCCAACACACCACTCCATCCCCCATCTCTCCTCATAAGAGTTGTTTGAGCTCATCCAACCAATCACACCACATAGGACCTCGTAAGGCCCATCCATTCCTGCACTCCAATAATGTCCACAACCCTTAGGGTATTGGGACTACCCATGACCCTCTGGGTATTAGGAGTTGTCAGTAAGTTGTACAGTGCCATGCGGTAAATCGCGGTACAGACATGCAATATGAACTGCCAGATCAAATAGTGATGATAAGCAGGAAAGCTGATGTATAAGCGGTACAGTGCAATGTGGTAAACCGCAATACCGGTAAAGTGCAGTTAAACTGCCAGATGAAATAAATACACGGAGCAAGGTTGACATATACACTGTACGGTGCAATGCGGTAACCCGCTAACAGTATAGTCTACGATCCTCAGGGTATTGGGACTGCCCTCGACCCTCTGGTATTAGGGCAAACAACCAGTAGATCAGCTACCAGTTCAGTTCAATTTCAGTCTTCCTTCTCTTCACAATCCCACCCAAAAACATTGTATGCATATGTATGAGTGTAAACAGATAAAGAGAATCAGAGTACAATATTACAGATAGTTATTCACATCCAGTCAGTCAAATTTAGATAGGAGTATACTCAACTACCTAGATTCAGATTCAATGGCTATGCAACCTCACAGAGTAGTGACAACTAGTCAAACAATTGAACAGAAGCATATTACACACACACCCCCTATATCAACCGGGTTCAGAAACAAACATGTCATGCAACCAATTATGAATCTTGCCTAAACCAAAGTCGAAACAAAGTCATAATTACCCTAACTAAAGCTTAACCAAGGTTTGAAACACACAGAGTCACAATTACGATTAAATTGACCTAGAACCAAAATCCAGCGAGATAGGGCCACACGCCCGTGTGCTCCGACCGTGTGGAGCAGTCCAGGCCATGTAGGGGTCTAAACGCCCGTGTGAAGGGAGGCACATAGTCGTGTGACAGAGGCACACACCTGTGTTAAGCAAGGACACAAGCGTATGAACAGGTCGTGTAACTCACTGTCCAGTTTCGCTAAAATTAAGTGCAGGCCAGACACGACCGTTTGAGGATCTCACATGTCCGTGTGCCCACCAGATACGATCGTGTGTTCTAGAACACACACCCGTGTAGGATCCCTAAATCCCAAATCAGCCATACGATCGTGTGGCCAGGTCGTGTGACACCAAATCGTTCAAACCCTAATCCCTGAACTCACACGCCAGTGTAGACTAAGAGACACGACCGAGTAAGAAACGATAAAATCACAAAGTCGACCACACGGTCGTGTGTCCAGGCCGTGTAGCACCAAAATTGGTCAGGAAACCCTAATTCCCAAAATGACACAGTCGTGTGGATCGACACACGCCCGTGTGGCTGCCGGAATAGTCACGATACCACCCTTAAACAACCCCAAAAACGTCGCTTTAGCCACCAAAACTGTCCTCAACTTTAGTAATATCGAAGACACATCAGAAATTGGAGTATTTCACTCACTTTCAGCATTTAGAAAATCCAAAACCAAAGAGTTAGAACACACACACAAAATAGGTCAAATCGAGCATTTGGGAAAACTAAAATAGTGTAGAGAAGGTTCGAATCCCACACCTGTTTTGCAATTGGAGATGACGACGAAGGAGCGAGATTCTCGAGATCAGCCAGCTAAACCCATATTCAAGAGAAAAAGATAGGAAATAGGGAAGAAGAGAAGAAGGAGCCAAAAATGTTCCAGAAAAAAAGTACCCAAAATAGAAAATACCAAATAAAAATAAAAATAAAGAAAAATAGATAATTTAACTTAAAACAAAATTACTATTTATAAAAAAAAATTAATAACACTTCTCCAAAACACTCTCATAGGGGCTCGAACCCGGAACCCAGAGGTTCCTTAAGACTCACTCAACCACCAAACCAACAGGCCCATTCTGTCATTTAAATGTGCCACTAAACACAAAAGCGCAACCTCTTCCCTGTCTTTATGCTCCAATCCCAAAATTTCTAGGCCTCAAAATTCGTGGCGTTACATTCAGAGCTTCAATAGAGATAAAATAGACATTACCACCTTTCCAATGCTATAATAAAAAAGAATTTTAATTAACTATACTAATCGAAATACTCTCACAAAGATACTTTACTAGATTTGTAACATCAAGTCAAAAACTCGATTCCTCACAAAATCAGTCTGTCTAGCCCTCCTAAACACTTTCAATCATCAATACTAGACCAAATAGACTTATACTAAGCATCAATTTTACAAAATTCCAGAAAATCAGTTCATGAAGATGATGTAGTTTGGATTTCTTTAAATTACCTCACAAACCATGTTTAATCTTGATAAATAAGACCAAAAACCTTTTAATAAATCCATTTTAAGTTGGAACATCCATTGATTTGTGGATTTCCTCTCAAAATTCAAGATCCACCATTAAAGAACCATGTGTTCTTGGAAGAAGATGACATTGATAAAAATCCTTTAGTTGACTCTCAAATCATGTAAAAATGTTTCTAATCATCATAAAAAAAAGGTTTAGGATTGAAAATTACCTTTGATTCACTCTAATTCGTTGATTGAAAATCTTGATTCAAGAAACTTGAGAAATTTCAGAATATTTTTTGGCTAATTTTGAGAATAGTTTCGGGTGAATTGAGAGCGTATTTTGAGGAGGAAATTGATTAGATCTATTCTCTGATGATAGATCTTTAAAAGCATGCAAAGAAAAAAAAATTTAAAGCTCTAAAATGTGTGAAAAGTGGGCTAGATACATTAGCTTTAAAACTGAAACCACCCGCTAGAAATTTAAAAATTGGGAAATTTACCTAATGGTCACTCCCACATTTCCCTGAATTTACCATTTAATCATTTTCCTCCAAAATTCCAAATTTTAAGGTTTATTTTCCATATAAATACTCTAAAATTTCCCTTGTTTTATAATTAAATCCTATTTAATTAATATTTAAATTTTACTCAAATTATCCCTAATAAAAATTATTTTAAAATTATTTTTCAACCCAAATTAATTTTTTTCACTAATAATTATTTAAAATCTTTAAAATTAATTTTTAGAAAATATTATTTATTTATTTTTAATTTTTCGGATTATTTTTTAATTGATTTTAGATTAAATTAATCTCCTAAATTAAATAAAAAATTACTAAAAACCCTATAAATTTCTAGTTTCACACTCGAAAGTCGAAAAAATATACCCAAAACTACTAGACTCAATTTAGGAATATTACACGAGTACCCGGACATAATACATGCTCACCTGATGTTAGTAGATCTTGAATCAGAAGAGTTGTACATGGGTCAAAGATTCATGAGCAAAGACGAGCGTGGCAATGCCATCAAGCGCTATAGTATGAATACGTCTATCGACTATAGGGTGGCTGACTCTAAACTGACGATTTATGTTGGTGAGTGTTAGAAGTTGACAGAAGGGTGCAAGTGGCGGGTACGAGCTACATTTATATAGAGGTCTTAGCAGTTGGAGATATGAAAATATGTTGGGCCTCATACATGCACTTCTGCACGTATAATGCAAGACCACTGCAAGCTTGATTCAAAAACCCTTTGCAACTGCATATTAGCAATGGTTAAAGACATGCCCACAATTCTTGTATAGGTGTTGATTACCGAAATGTAAGAACGGTTCCAGTACCAAGTTTCATACCGGAAGACATGGTTGGCTAAACAAATTACCATGGATCAGTTGTACAAAAAATTGAGATGCGTCGTACAATGAACTCCAAGGGTAGATTGTTGCAAGGCAAAAGTATATTTCAGAGACTGTTGTTGAGTAGCAAACATTGTCTTATTGCGACCGGGACAACCAACTACATCTGGGGAAAAGAACTTTTCACCGTATGTTTTAGACATTAAATCCATGTATTCGGACCTTTTCCCACAGTAAGCCGCTTGTGCAAGTAGATAGGACCTGGCTGTACGAAAAATATATACAGATCCTCCTTATTATGATTACAAAAGATGAGAATCGGAACTTACTACTGATAGCGTTTTCCATTGTTGAAGAAGAGAACATGGAGCCGTAGGAATTTTTCTTGGAGAACTTCCAAAGGTATGTTGTCACTCAAGAAAATGTTTGCATCATTTCCAATAGATCAAAGAGGTTAATTTTCATAATTAGGCGTTCGGGTGTTCTATGGAGATCTATCTACTGCATTAAGTACATTGCAGCGAACTTCTACAAGGAATTCAAAAATACGAATTATTTGTCTAATTTTTTCCATATGTTTAGAGTTTGTAACAATCTAGGGTACGAGCTAGAACCACATCGGTTCAGGCGGAGATTGGTTGACCTCAAAGCTGATATGCAAGGTCAAATAAATACTACATTACAAGAGTGGTTTGAGAGTATGGAGCCTTGGCAATGTGCTCAAAGTTTTGATGACGATTTGTGATAAGGTCATATGACCACCAACCTGGTGGAGGTCGTTAACATGGTATTGAGGCGTATAAGACATTTCCCAATTACATATGTATTCCCAGCTACTTTCTATCGAATGGCCACTTTGATACCTAGAATAAGGCTTAGAAAAGTAAATCAAATGAATGTGGGGTTCATGCATATCGAGGCGGTTCGGAAGGCAATGGCGGTCAACAGCCGAAAAGTAAGGACCATGAAAATTGAATTATATTATCGAAATTTTAAAACTTTTCGGGTGATAGAAACCATCGGTTGTTGACTGGGTATTCCGCCTAGGTCATACAGAGTTGATCTCCTAAACAAGCGATGCAACTATGAGAAATTCCAGACACTTCATTATCTGTATGCGCGCGACATTATAGCATGCGCTGATGCCTTTATTAATTTTGAACAATATATCGATGAGATATACACACTGGAACACACGTTACGTATTTGGAGAAACGAGTTCCTAACAATGTGGGATGTGTTAACGTGGAAAGTTCCTCCGCCGACTTTCGAGTTGGTCCCAGACTGTGGTCTCTGTAGGAAGCCAAGGGTCACCCACATGTAACTCGAATAAGAAATGACATGAACATAAGGGAGAGGGTTGACATTAAACATTGTGGCGTGTGCAGATCAACTGCTCATAATCAAGGCAAATGCCAGTATTGAAACTACCACCCAAGTGTAACAGCCCGATTTAGACCTTAGTCGGAATAATGGTTTCAAGACCACAAATCTGAGGTCAAAATAATATTTTAATGTTATTTTTGGTGTTGATTATATGTGATATAGCCTATGTGAAAATTTTGTGTGGTAATTTTATTGACTGTATGCCGAATTAAGAGAAAGGACTTAATTGCGTAAAGTGTAAAAGCTGCGTGCTGATTTTTGAAGTATCTATGTGTTATGGCTTTTAAATGAGGAGGTCTTATGAGGTAAATGTTCCATTATTTAGTAGTGGGGCGGTTGAAGGACAAATATGTCCATAGTTTAAATGACTTTCATGAATATTTTAGTAAGGGCAAAATTAGTAATTGATAATTAAGTTGTTTATAACAAAACAAAACACTAAATTGCCATTATTCTATCCATCTTTCCACTGAATTTTGATGAAAGAAAAGGGTTTTAAAGCTTTTGGAATTTCGACACTTGCTAAGCTCAATTGAGGTATGATTTTTTATCAGTTTTTGATGATTTTTGCGTTTTTGAGATTGTTGCTTAGTTTATTATCAAAACCATGTTGTAATTTGAAGAATTGATGATGTTTATGAGATGTTCTATTGATGAAATGATGAGCTTTCTGATGAGTATTTGTGTTAAATGAAAGATATGTGTTTAATGAACATGTTTTGTTCTTGAATTTTTTATGAATTGAGAAAATAACATTTTGAGGGACTAATTTGTGAAATAAATGAAATGTGTGGGCTTGTATGAACACAAGGGAAATTCGGCGAGGCTTATGTGAAAAGAAATTATGAGAATTTGATGATTTTGTGAAATAGGGACTAAAGTGTCGAAATGTGAAAATATGAGGGCTATTTTGTAAAATACCCTAAATAAGTGTGTGTGGACTTAATTGAATGAATTGGTGATTGAATGGATTGAATTTGAATGTGTATAGACCAAGAAAGGAGAGGTTCGGATCGAGAACGAGGCAAAGACAAAGTGCTCGATTAATCGACCATTTGCGTATTTTGACGTCCGAGGTAAGTTCAGACATAATACGTGTATTTAACTATGTTTAATGTTATGAGACGAATGATATGATATTATTGAGTTGTGTGAGGTCTCGAGTTATGTGGCACTAAGTGTGCGTATTCGGAAATGTGACCGAGGTGATTGGCACTGTGTGTGCAAAATAATATAAGCTTCGGCTTATGGTTAGTGTGTGTGATACCGATTTAAGTTTGGCTTGATATGGATGGACTAAGTGTGCGATGTTGATTAAGCTTTAGTTAACTATTTGGGCACTAAGTGTGCAATTGAATCGAAGAAGGGACAAAAGTTGATTGAAATGAAATAGTGAGTATTAAGTAGCATATGTAATCGACAACTAAGTGTTGGCTAAAATGCATTCGGAACCTATGTGGTTGATGAAACTATGAATGAGTTTATGGAAGGTTAATTGAACATATTAGTTTTGGATGATATGAGATATGAGATTATGAAATAATCTATGTGATGATTTGTTTTAGTTTAATGTATTTTGTCACGAACTTACTAAGCTTTTGAAAGCTTATTGTGTGATTATTTCTCTGTTTTATAATGTCAGTAAAGCTAGCTCAGATCTGGGAATCGTCAGCATCTTCATCACACTATCGGCAATCTATTTTGGTATTTTTGGAAAGATGTATATAGTTGAAATATGGAATGTATAGGCTAGAAGTTATGATATGTCTTAAAATGTTTAATCCTTGCCATGTGATTTGGCTTGGAAGTTGAATGATGTAGAATTTATGAATGAGCTATGAATGTGGTATATTTCATGACTTTGTGGATTATGAAAGATGTTGTTTGAAGATGAATTATGGCATGAATTACATAATGCTTGATATATATATATATATATATATTGATATATGCAATTGTTACTTTGAATGGACTCATTGTGATTATATTAGGCATGGAGGTAGATGGTAATGTTGATGATTATTTGGTGCATGAAATGGTATATTTTAATGCATTTAAAAGCATGAATTGGCATTGTATTGAAGCTTGTTGGTTGACCCTTGTGTGGGTGGCAAATTGGCCTTGCAAATGACCTATTTTGCATACATGGCTAAGAGACACGAGCCTGTGTCTCTGCTGTGTGGTTTAAGGATCACTTCTAGGTGTGTCTGGATAGGGTACACGGTCGAGGCCCACAGGCGTGCATGGTGGCCGTGCGACCAAGTTAGTAGCTAGCCTAATATCACACGACCATGGCACACGGGCGTGTCTAGTGGCCGTGTGAACAAGTCAATATGTATGCTCTGTTTTGGCACGGCCTGGACACATAGGTGTGTCTAGTAGCCGTGTGAGGCACACGGCCTAATTGCACGGGCGTGTGACCTCAACAGTGTTGAAGAATGTTTAAATTTCTGAAAAGTTTCATAAGTTTTCGGCTTAGTCCCGACCTTTTTCTAACACGTGTTTAAGGTCTCATAGACCTCTATGAGGGACTATGTACTCGTATTTGAATATGTGTGATTAATGATTGACTTTGTGTCTTGAAATGGATGTGAAATGTTTCGATTGTTCGGTGATGCTTCCTAACCCTATTTCGACAACGGTTTCGGGTTAGGGGTGTTACACCAAGAGAGTCATCTCGGTCGACTAGAATGTAAATTATGTATAGAATTTTCATTCTTGTATCAACTTCAATTATTTACATATATTTGCATGAACTTGATTGTCATGTATATTTACATGAACTTGTAAAATATTTGAACGAACTTGATTGCCATGTATATTTGCATGAACTTGTAAAATTTTGAATGAACTTGATGGGCACATATATTTGCATGAACTTGTTTCAAACATTTCACTAACATACGATAAACTTTAGCTTGAAATAAAATATGTCAAACTTTAAATAAATTGAACATTACAATAATCTAAATTATTTAAATTAAAACTATCAAAATCTATAGTTTGACGGGGTTGTCTATGGGGTGTATCGCTGTGGTGGCCTTCTTTTCGTTGTAGGTGCTCTCGACGGTCAATGCCCATCTCACTCAAACTGACATTCTCATCACCCATAAGCGATCCTTGGGGTGTACTGAGCAAACTCGAAAAATCGTTGGTCATAAATGTTTGCTCGGGAGAGGTGTAGTATTGGGGTGAAAATGGGCTAAATATGTCAAACATCATTGGTGAGCTCAATTACTCATAGGAACTAAAATCGCGTATCTCCAGGTCCAAGTACTCAAGGGCAAAACTATAACCCCCTATCTCGGATGATAAGAACTACCTTTCGAGTGTGTGTATGATAATGAAAGTGTCGGCTTGGGCTTGGGTGGTGAAGGAGGAGGAGATGGCTGACGAGGACGACTTTGTAGGGGACCTCGTCGTTCTATATGTGGAGGGACTACCATTAATTGGCTACCATATAAGTAGGGCAACCCATTCCGCATGTACCACTGTTGGTAATCCCTCAAGAGAGTGAAATCAGGAAAACATGATTACAAATAAGGTCTTCTCTCCAACCAGACGTTCCACAACACAATATATGGTTGATGCTCTAATGCCCAATTCTTTGCATGTTTCCCTTTCTTGTCAATTTTGTGAACATCTTTGCCAAATTATATAGCAATGTCCGGAATATGTTGATGACACTCGAATTGATGAAGCACCTGATCCCCGGTGTTCCACTCCACCATTTAAAAATTTATCATGGGCGCATTAACACACCACATGATTGCATCGGCTCTAGCTGACAGAGGAATGACGAATGCAACGTCTGGTCGATATATGACATCTACACATACTGCACAATTAAACACATGATTAAAATACTAATTACAACATAATTTAATAAATTAATAATTACATGACAATAATATTTTTTAATTTTTTGAAAATAAATTACCCGATCCACAACGTATGCCTCGATCATCTGTCAGTATACAATGAGTGTTTTCGACTTCTCGATATTCAGACAAATATATCATCTAAAAATATAAACCAAATTCGTTAGAACATATTTTCATGAAAAAATCTTAATCCAAGTTTAAATTTTTTTTACCTATTCACAAATGGGAACACATGTACTTGGTGACCCACTAATGCCAGAAATGACATCCTGTATAACGCCCAAGATTGTAGCAGTATCAGGCAGCTACCTATGTCGACTGTTCTGTGCTTTTTCCCCGACAAAGCTCATAATATAGCGTCACTAGTACTGTCGAACCTAGTTGTAGGAACGAGCACCTTGCAAATCAGTCAGTAAGGGTAGGTACATCAAGTGAACTCTATTATTATTGGAATCCGACATAAGTACCCCTTATAAGCTATAGTATATAGGCCTGAGCAGCCTGTATCTTCTCCATCTCGATCTCATAATCCAATAATATTTCAAAAATTGCCTTTAACCACAAAAGTTTTAAACCCGTACATATATGGTACCATCATTGGGAAAGGTCCAAGCAAGTCATAGCAGAGCGTCGCAAGATCTGCTATGTGGCTTGAATCGGTTACCACATCACCGTCCACAGGGAGCCCTAATAGCATTGCGACATCCTTAGAACATCTCTTATCGGTTAATGGATCGTCCTAGCTATATGAACTTCTACAGTAATTAAAGAACGCATATTGATATCTGCACAATCAATTTAAATTTTGAATAATCGACTTAACAAATAAACAATGTAAAAATCACAATAACTATTTTTTTTTTTTGAAACTCATTATCATAATCAACAAAAATCTAATTACTCAAACGAACATATAATGTTCACTTTTATATCTTAAAAGATACAAATTATTATTAAAATAAAAAAATACAATGCTCAAACTAATCTTAATATTACTTTCAACACAAATCTATCTTAATACAAAATTCTAACATTTCTACTAAAATAAACATGCACTACCAAACTTATCTTTAAAAAAATACACTACAAAATAAAATAACATACATACACTACAAAATTGGCATACACCATTCTATTTTTTTTAAATATAAGATTACAAATATATATCTAAACTAACACAATTCTAATTTTTTTTCTAAGTTAACATATTATTACAGGAAAAATTAAATTTTTAACACAATTCTAAACTATTAATAATAATTATACTATTAGAGAAAATAATACATACCTATTTTTTTGGGAGACCTTCGACTGTGGAGAGGGAGGGAGGGACCATCCAAATGTTTATAATATATAAAAAAATTAAAGATGCAAAATAATTAATACTAACCTTTTAACAAAAATATCATACCTTAATACTAAACATCTACTAATATAGCTAATTATATTAAAATAATTAAAACATACTTTTGTTTTTATTTTCGGGGATAATAAGTACTAACTTTTTAAAAAATAACATACTTGAATAGAATTAAACTACTATTAAAATAACTAATTGTACTGAAAAAAAATTAAAACAAAGTATACCTTGGGTGGGGGAAGGGGGGACCTTGAGCAACTTCCAATTTTTTTCTTACTTCAAATATGTGGGGTTAGGTACCAAACCAACCCCTTTTATAATAATAAAAATAATATTTATATGATTTTTTAAAATCGAAAATTGAAAAAATATTAATATAAATTTTATTAGGTATTGAAACTCGAACAGTGATTGATGGGTCACGTCAGTGGCAGATCGTCAAGTTAGTGTCACCGAGTTGTTAGGCAATATCGATCTAATGGCCTGTCACCGATTGATTAGGTGGCATCGAAAAAAATATTTTTTTAAAAAAGTGAGATCATCGATGTTAAGGGAGACAGGTGCCGCCGATTGATCAGGCATCAACAGTTTTACATGGTAGACTTTGCTTAGATTAGTAAATATTAGGACCCTTATCGTTTTTCAATGTTTATTTTATTGTTTTATATTATTTGGATAAAAAACTCTAAAATAATAAAAAATAAAAAAAATATTGTTTTCATTAAAAATGTTTGTAAAAGTGAAAATGATTAAAAAAAAAGTTTTAACTCGTCTAAATTCATATAAATGTAAAAATGTTATTTTTTTATTAATTTTTTAAATATTAAATCTGATATCCTAAATCGAATCAATATAAATGTAATTTTTTATTCTATTTCTTATATTTTTGTTATAAAAAAAGTTTAAAAACAAACATGCTTCAAAAATTGGAAACAATAATTTTATTTTAAAAACATATTTTCAATATTTTTATTTTATTAAACATGGGTCGAATTTGATTGAACAAAATAAAACATGGGTCGAATCCATATAAACCTTTTCATTTCTATAAAACAGGTTGGATTATTTCTTACGTTGGTTTTCAATTTTTATAAAAAAATAAATAAATAAATAAAAAACTGTCAATTGAGTCTTAGCTCAATTGGTATTGGTATTGTTGTCATTGCAAAAGGATGTGAGTTTGAGTGTGCTGAAGCGCATTATCTTCCTATTTCTGGATTGAGGAGGAGCTATGGGTAGTTCTAAATATTGTATTTTTCAAAAAGAGCAGATATAATTATAACCTATAATGAGATGGTTTTAAAAAAAATTGTATTTTGAAAATAAAAAATAAAAATACTGTTTTTAATTTTCAATTTTTTGTTTTATTTCTTTTGTTTGTACAAAACATGTTTGGCCAATTGAAAACAATATTTTTATTTTGGTTAAAGGGTATATAAGCCCTTGAATTTTGGCGAAAAAAATCAATTAACCTCTATGCAAAAACGCACTCAACCGAACCCTCAAACTCTCAAATTATATCAATTAAATCCTTTGACCAACATTTTTTGTCTTTCTCTATTAATTTTTTTCGTCTTTAACCGTTACAAAGATAACGTGGTACTCCATGTCAATGATAGTATTTGATCACAAATAAAAAATTTTCAAAAAGAAAATTAAAACATAATAAGTTCAAAAAAAAAATCTTTTAATAGAATGAATCTGACAACTATTTCTCCAGGTTCATTCTAGACTTAATTTTTCTTAAAAATTATAAAATAAATTAATTTTTTTAAAATTATAAATTTGTAAAATGTTATTAAATTTGTTGGGGATCGACCTTTATAAACAACGAAATAGTAAAAGTGGAGAAGAACGAATACAAATATTTTACGTAAAGAAACCTCAAATAGGAAAAAACTACAGGCAAATGAGGTATCGACTTTTCACGAAATGAGTAAAAAAACAAGAGTACAATATGGAAAAATAAAATTAAAAATACTAAATGTACAATCCCAAAATCCCAAAAACAAAGTCTTAACTCAGAAATTAAAATTAATGAAATTAAAATTTATTTATATATTTATTTTTATATAACCTAACGGTCAATAGAATTAAATTATTGAAATACATATCATATTTTTAAAGAAAATTAATTTTAATATTTTTATAAATTTTATTTGTCCAAATTCATTCCGGTAAAAATACAAATAAATTTTTAGATTTATTTTTATTTATATTTTTGCTGACATAGAGCACCATGTCAGTACAGTTAGAACGACCATATCATTACTCTAATGATCAAAGATGAAAAAATGTGGTCAAATAACTTAATTAATATAATTTGCGAATTTAAAGACTTAGAAGAAATTAATTAATTTTTTTTTACCAAAGTTTAGAAGCGTATACCTTTCATTTTTAAAACATGTTTTCATTATGTTATATTTTTCATACTTTAATTTCTTTTTAATGATTTTATGTGAGGTTCATAATTTATATTTAAATAAATAAATAAAAACCCTTGCGCCAGGGAAATGCATGTTAAACTACTTTAAGAGGAAACACGTGATCCAATTTCTGTCTCTTTCATTCTCTGGAAATCTCCACCCAATTTTTTTGGCTGCTATTTTCCTTTTTACTTTAACTCATAAATGGGTATTTAAATTGACATAAAATATTTTTTTAATATTTTACTATATATTATAAGATATTTGTAATAAATTCTCTTAAAGTATACTCTTCTTTTTTGTACTTAATTTTTTTAAATTACAAATAGTACCTAAAATGCAATTTTTCTCAAATTAGTGTTTCTATTAGTACAACTATTAGTCAAACTGTAAGTCTATTTTAAAAAAAAAAGTTTAACCTACAAATTGGTACGTAAAATAGTCTCTCAAGTTGGTACTTATTTTAGTTAAACCGTTGATCAAATCATTAAGGGTAGGTTTGGATGGGTGGTGGGGTGTGGTGCGTTTACCTTACTTTTTGTTTCACGCTATAGTATTGCTACAATATCTAATATCATCACCACTACTGTTTTTACATTAACCACATGTAAACGCACCGTCCATCTAAACTCACCCTAAGTCTATTTAATAAAAGATAATCAATTAGAAATTGTCATGTGGCAAAAAAGAACAAAAAAGATAATTGGTATTATTTTCTCTTATATTCTACAAGAAAAAATATTTAGGTACCAAAATGAAAAAAATGGCATAGCTTAGGTATCGTTTTGTAGGTTAAGATTTTTTTGTATATATATAAATAGACTCAATGGTTTAACTAATGGAGGTACCAACTTGAAAAAAAAAAGTAGTTTTGATATTATTTGTGACAAAAAAAAAATTGAAGTACCAATTTACAAGTTAAGCCTTTTCTTTTGGTATAATGAAAGTATCTTAATGTTCGTTTTAGAATATATGAAGATTAATCTTTTTTAGACTTGTCATATTTTATCTAGGCTATATATTAAACACTTGATTGAGTTGGTGTCACGAGTCAATCAGACACTAACTTGGTTGAGTTATGACAAAAATATTATACTTCATAAAGTAAATTATATTATTTTGAGGGCATTTTATCATTTTACATCTTCTACATAGAAAAAGATACACACATAATAAGATGTCATAATGACTTATTTCGCCTTTCAACTTTACAAAAAAAGTCATTTTAGCCTTTCATTACAATTTTCACCTTTTTAGCCCTTAAACTTGTGTTTTTTATTATCAAATCTCTCTAAAATGGATGGAAAAGTTAACAATTTTTAACTTTGCTAACATGGATTGCCACATGGATGACATGTCAACATTTAATTAATTTTTAAATTTTTTAAAAATTTAAAAAATATATAAAAATTATTTTTAAAACTTATTAGAAAATATAAAATTATAAAAATATTTTAAAAATTTTAAAAATTAATTAAATGCTAACTTGTCATTCACATGCATGATAAGCAAGTAAAGTTAATAAACATTAATTTTTCTTTTAATTTTAGAGTGATTTGACAAAATTGGCCATTTTACCCAAAAACGCCCAATTTTAACATTATTTACGGAAATGGACCAACTTTTTGATTATTTACCGAAAAGGGTCGAATTCCCCGAAAATGCGTCCACGTCAGCGCGATGTCAGGTGTTGTGTTAGCAAACGCGTCCCTGGGGGAGCGTTTTGCCCATGAAGGCGCGCTTTGTGCTGACGTGGACAAAACGCTCCCCCAAGGATGGGTTTTGCCCTTTTTTTATGGTTAGGGTCTTTTGCTTGGTTTTTGGGTTTTTTAAGGAAAAAGATTAATTAAATTAGGGTTTAGGGTTAATTAATTAAATTAGGATTTAGGGTTTTAAGGTTAATTAATTAAATTATGTTTTAGTTTTTTAAAATAATTTTGTGTTTAGGGTTTTGGAAAAAAGATATTAGCAATATAATTTTTTTTCTACAGTAGTATCTGAAAAAATAATTTTGAGAAGACGTTTCTGAACAAATAGTGTCCAAAACGCTTTAAGCAGGATGCGCTGTTAGCAATATTACTGAAAAAAGCTCCCACATAGACGCTCTTTTTCTACAGTAGTATCTGAAAAAATAATTTTGAGAAGACATTTCTGAACAAATAGTATCCAAAACGCTTCAAGCAGGATGCACTGTCAGCAAGATTACTGAAAAAAGCTCCCACATGGACGCTCTTTTTCTACAGTAATTCCTATTTGGCCTTAGACTATAAATGAGCCAAATTTCATTCTCAGTTTGCATAAGTTACAGTAAGAGAAATTGAGGCTAAAGTAGAATAGAAACAAAAGATGAATGAACGTATTAGTGCTGTTATTACTATGATGGTAAGGTCCGTGACACCGAGAACAGTGTTGTTTTTTTATCGGAGAACATAGCGCGACTGATTTTTAACTAGAACATAGATTTGACAGAACTTCATAAAAGAATTAGGCGTAAAATCTTTAGAACAATGCCAATGAAAGTTTTGTCTATTAAGTATAGATTTTGTGCTTCGGTTGATCCCGTGAGATATGACTCATTCGATATCAAAGGTCCTCGTAGCTTGGAGGCAATGGTACAGACTCATCTTGCTAGTGGATCACCCTATCTTGAGATATATGTACAATTTTCATCACCAAATGATGCATTTACGACTTCAACATCTACTACTATTCGAGAGGAATACACAACCTCTAGCCGGCACTCTGTTAGTGGGAGGTAGAATATGGAAGCGATCGTGTTTGGTGGCAGTATAGAAAACACAACCCCTGTACGACACTCGGTTAGTGGATGAGACATGCACATCAGTGGGTCGATGTTCGATGCTAGAAATACGTATTAGGGAATGACATCAAATTCTAGTGGTTGGTAATCCACATATGATTGGGGACGCTACGAAACATCCACAAGAAGGGATGATGTACTCCCTACGACATCTATCGACGAGGGGACCTCGTTCGTTGCAGATGATGATGGGTCGGATGATGAGTCCGATGTGGATCCACCTCGAGAGCCTAGCCCCGATGGTGCAGAAGTTGCATTATTTTCTGAACCGGAGCTTGTTTCAACCATACCTAAATATGTTGAAGGGGGTTCAGATAAAGAAGAAAAAGATCCGTGATTCAGGGCGTACTCTCCTTCAGCCCACATGCATAATGTTGATCTATCTCAAGATGATACGTTGGAGTTTCCAGATTTACCATACAGAAGGCATAACCGTACAAGTTTGTCATTCGATTCGAGTGAATTAGAAGTTGGTAAGGAGTTTTCCAATAAGGATAGTTTTCTTGGTGCATTGAAATAATATAGCATCATGAACGGGTTAACTACAACGTGGCTAAATCCAAATCCTATAAGTATGAGGCCAAGTGTGCAATGCAAGATGGTACATGTTCATAGAAAATCATGGCCTCGTTGAGGAAAAGGACAGGCTTGTAGGAGATAAAAAAGTACAATGGTCCACATACATGTGTTGCTGATACAATATCACTTGGTGTTTAGGGTTTTTGAATAATACTGTTATTACGTAATGTTGCATTATTTAATGTACTTCGTTGACAGGTGTTTCACAAGATCATCCCAAGATGGATTCAGATATGTTAGCTAGCTTAATACTACCGACAGTGAAGGCAGATCCCAAGACTTCAGTATCGATCTTAATTGCCAATGTTCGTAGCCAATTAAGGTACACACCCTCTTACTGCAAGGCTTGGATAGCTAAGCAGAAGGCGTTGGAAAAGTTGCATGGTCAGTGGGACGCTTCATATAATGAAGTGTGGCAGTGGTGTCAAGTGATAGAGAGATATGTCCCAGGTTACATAACAAACCTTGAAACGACACCTGTGTACTACAACGACCGATTGCTCCGTGGATGCCAACTATTCAAGCGTCTATTCTAGAGCTTTAAGCAATACCGAGACGTATTTCTATACTGCAAGCCTTTGGTTCAAATTGATGGTACCTTTATGTATGGTAGATATACCCATCGGCTATTGCTAGCTGTGGCATATGATGGTAGTGGGAGAATTTCTTCCAATTGTATTTGCAATAACATCGGAGGAGTCAACCGATGACTGTGATTTCTTTCTTTCTAGGTTTAAGAGGCATGTCTGCCCCGAACCTGATATCTGTGTTTTATCGGATCGGAGCCTTGGAATACTAACCGCAATTGAGCGACAGGGAAGCCTATGGCATCGCACACACCATTGGTATTGCATAAGGCATGTTGCGTCCACCTACTACGAGTAACATCGGTCTACAAGTGAATGACAACAAGTGACCAACATGGGTATTTAATCTCTATTAATATAATTTTATTTGTAATATTCAATTTATTCTTAATGGAAGAGTGATATGTAATATTTGCTATCAACTTATATTGACATGGTATGGGATAAGTAAGGACCGTTCTCATGATATGTTGGCGGTTTTGCGTTCAGTTAACGAAGAAGTTGCAAACTACCTCTGTAACATACTTTTCGAACAGTGGATGCAAGCATACGATGGTGGCATACGATATGGTTATATGACCTCAAACCTAGCTGAATGCATAAATTTTGTTCTAAAAGGAACGCGTCATTTGCTGATAACATCGGTTGTGCAAGAGACATATTTTCGTTTAGTGGCACTATTTCCAAAGTGAGCAGCAAGTTATAAAGGCCAAATGTAGGGAGGCCATGTATCATGCGCGAAGGTATTGCAAGAAATTAACAAGGCAAAGGCATGGGCCAACACCATGCACATAGTGTGTCACTATTGCGACAATCTACGGTTTCGTGTAACGGAGTGTGACAGACCGAACCAAGGTATTATTGGCGGGCAATATCGTGTACACTTGAGAAATAGGACTTGCGACTGTGGGATTTTTAATGCACTTTGTTATCCATGCGCTCATGTAATTGCAGCTTGTCAGAATCTCCGTCTGAATCCCATGAGCTATGCCGACAAAGTGTACAAAATAGATTACATGTACAACGTGTGAAGACACGTATTCCCACCAGTCCCAAATAAACATAAGTGGCTGTCTGTATCGCTTACTCTGTTTAAGCTGTTACTGGATAGAGAACTACGTCGCAAACCAAAGGGTCGACCTTGCTTGACTAGAATACGTAACAATATGGATATCCGAGAAACAACCAACAAATAGAAGTTGTGCGGATGGTGTAAGAACCCAGGCCATACAACTCGATCATGTCCAAATCGGAATAGCTAATAGTTGTTATAATAAAATTATGTTGCATTCTTTATATTTTATTAAAAATATTACCCTATTCAAAAGAACTTTTATTTTATTAAAAATATAAAAAGTAAATTACAATTAAAATATTAAAAAACTTTTATTTTATTAAATGAAACAATAAAAAAAATTTGTACAAATATATTAACAAAAATCAATGTTGGCGCCGGTCAAAATCAATGCCACATGTGGGTCGACGATGGTTACACGCTGGATTCCTCCTTGGTTTAGCTTCCGGCGGGGGTTGTGGTTGCTTCAGCGGGGATTGTGGTTCCTCCGGCAGGGGATCTGGTTGTGGGTGTTGGGAGGATGACCCATCTTGATAGAATAATGATTGCGGAGGTGTTTGCATCACCCATGGTGGAGGTGTTTGAATCCTATAAAGTGATGGGGATTGGTAAAAAGAAGAGCTCCCCAACGACGACTCGTGCGATCCCTTATGCAACGGCGGCCTATAGATCGGCAGTGGCTCAAAGTAATCGGGAACAGAGATGAACCGGGCCATGCATTCTAACCTGTCATAGGACTGGGAAAAGGAAACATATAAGGGTTAGGATACATATAAGGGCTAGGATACGCATCTGACATAATTTGAAAAGGCTGTGATATGAGTGTCGTCGGTTGAAGTGTTGGGCCTAGTGACTATGTGGGCGTTGTTGATGGGCCCGTGTTGTCACCCATTCTTCTTGGATTTAAAGTGTAACAAGCTGGTTTAGACCCTAGTCAGTATACTGGTTTCAGGACCACAAATCTGAGGTCAAAAAATATTTTAATATTATTTTCCGTGTTTACAGTATGTGTGAAAGTCCTGTGTGAAAATTTTATCATTTGAGTGCGATTTGTGAAAAAAGGATCTAATTGCATAAAATGTAAAAGCTATGTGCTAGAGGTTAAAGTGCTTAAATGCTATGCTTTAAGAAATGTGAGGTCCTTATTATGGAAATGGACCATTAATTGTGTAAGCGGTCATAAATGACCTTATAATGGATGATTTTATAAGTACAATAATAAGGTTAAATTGGTAAAATGATAATTAAGTTAATATTAATTAAAACAAAACATGAATTAGTGGCATGTATGTTCATCTTTGACGGAAATACAAAGAAAAGAGACTTAGGGTTCGACACTAATCTTGGCTAATTGAGGTATGTTTTGAGCTCGATTTTTGATGATTTTTATGTTTTTATGATCGTTGCTTCGTGTTCTAGCTAGCCCATGTCCTAATTTTTGAGTTTGTTGGTGATTTTGTAAAATGCCATTGATGAATGCTTGAGCTTTATGATAGTTGATGATGAATAATGAATAATTGTTGATATATTTTAATGTTTTGTAAAGTGATTTTTTGACAAAAATGTCAACAATGGATTAAATTATGAAATTTGTAATTTGAAGGGTTGAAATGTGAAAAAATGAAAGAATTTGGCTGCTAGGGACTAGTGTGAAATTCAGCCAAGCTTGGGTGTGAGTAAATTATGTGTATTTTGCGTAATTTGGAAATAGGGATTAAAATTTCAAAATGTAAAATTATGGGGGCTAAAGTGTAAAATACTTTAACTATGTGTTTGTGTATAGTTTTGGATGAAAATGTGATTGAATGAGTTGAATTTAATATTATATAGATTAAGAAAAGAGAAATTCAAACTGAGATCGAGGCAAAGACAAAGAGCTCAATTGATCGACTAGTGTTGTTATTTCTACGTCCAAGGTAAGTTCGTGTATAATACGAATTGTTTAAATAATGTTCACCCGTTATAAAATGAATGGAAATGTGATTGTTGAGTTAGTAATATGAAATGTGAGTTCGAAGATATGTGGCACTAAGTGTGCGTAAATAGAATAGCTACTGTGACGAATGGCACTAAGTGTTCGAGCTAAAGAAATGCATCGGCTATATTAGTTGGTACTGTATGTGTGATACCAAGGTATCTTCGGTTTAATGTGATGGCACTAAGTGTACGATAATATTGTAGCTTCGGCTAATTAAATGGCACTGAGTGTGCGAATTCATCGAACATTTTAAGAGGATTGAATGAATTATAGTATCGTGCATTGAGTGGTAAATGTGATAGATAAATACGCAATGGTACAGGTATGTACAAAACCTATGTGGTTGGTGATATTAGGTATGAGATAGATGGATGACTATGTAAATGAATGATGAAAAGGATTGGATTGTATAGCATTATAAATGCTTATAAACAAATCTATAGATGTGATATGAATGTGAGTATTAGCTATGGGTGAGATTGAGTATTGATGTGAATTGAACCATGTGATAGTTAACTCTGTATATTGAATTTGAATTGTGAGTTATTTGTGTTATATTACGAACTTACTAAGCTTAAAAGCTTACTGCGTGAAGTCTTTCTCTGTTTTACAGTGTCATTAAAGCTAACTCAAATCCGAGGATTGTTAGTGACTCAATCATACTATCGGACATCTATTTTGGTACTTTTTTTTGGAAGTTGTATCTTTGGTATATGGCATGTATAGGCTAGTGATTATGGAACGTTTTGAGGTGTATAAATCTTGCCATGTGATATGGCTTGATAATTGAATGACTTTAGTATATGTTTGGCTATGTGAAAATGATGTTTGTAATGTGTATATATGGTCTTGTGTGGATGGCCATTATGGTGTGTTTTTGGTGAAATAGAAATGGTAAGTTTTATACTTGAATTGATAGTTGATTGGTAGATGAATTGTATGATTTTTGATGTTGGGATTGAGCATGTAGTGATGTCCCAAAATGGTTGGCAATTTGGCCTCGTAAATGGCCAAAATTTGCCCACATGGGTGAGCACATGGGCGTGTGTCTCAACGGTATTTTTCACTAGTCTTATTCTAAACAAGTCAGGAAGCCACACGAGCTAAACACACGGACGTGTGACTGGCCGTGTGAGCAAGTCAGTAGCCTCGATAATTTCACACAGCCTGGCACACGGGCGTGTCTTGTGGCCGTGTGAACAAGTCAGAATGTATGCCCTGTTTTGCCATGGTCTGGAAACACAGGTGTGTCTAAGCCGTGTGAGGCATACGGCCTATCCATACGGGCGTGTAACCTTTGTAACTTTAAAAAATGTTTAAGTTTCGAAAAATTTTGTATGTGCTAGGTTTATTCTCGACTCCTTCCTAAGGCATGTTTAAGGTCTCATAGACCTTCTTAAGGGACTTGGTGTTAATGATTAAATGTGATTTGCTGATGTGTGAGCAATAGTTGTTTAAATGTTAAGATTTGATCGGTAATACCTCGTAACCCTAGTCCGGTGATGGATACGGGTTAGGGGTGTTAAATAAGGGCCCCGTCGTTCCCTTTGGACACTAATTTACCATCGCCTCTCCTCTTCCGACAATAAATATGGCTTGCCATGGATCCTAAAACATGGCATGTATTCTGGCATGCACCCTAACTCAGGAATGATGATCGGTTCATGAGTAGGTATATAATCATATCAATTTTCCCATATTTCGATATATGCTGACCAGAATCTCGACCAATCCGTATGCAACTGCCGTAAGTCGACTTTGTGCTCGTCATCGAGCACCTCAGGTGCCACGGGAATCGGTTGTTGGAATCTAAGTTGTCGCAATACTCTATCTAATTGGTGCATCTCTACGGTGGCATAGTTGACCAATGAGACCTTCACATGCCAAATGTTCGGATTTTAAAAGAATTCATCTGAAATTACTGCCCGAATTGTCGGATCCTCGTATGGTGTTCATTGAAACTATATCATGATAAAAAATATTAGTTATATACATAATACAAAATACTAAATACTAAATATGAAACGACTATTTTATTATGTATATATATTTTATTTAATACTTACTTGTGCTTCCGACCGTTGGTCTAATAGAAGTCGTATATCTTCAAGAGAGGTAGGTATTCCAATATAACTCGCCGAATGGTTTCACCTAATTAAATAAATTTTTAGCATTCAATTATATTTTAAATCTACGTAATAACTGTAAAATCTAATATAAAATTTACCTCGTTATGAGTGGGAATGTATATGGGTAGTCCACTTGAGGACGTAAAAATGGAAAATGAAATCGTGCCCAAGATTACAGTAGTGATAGGCAACCTCTGATTTTGGCTTTATTCGGTTGCGTCGCCCCGCACATCTCCCAGCACAATGTTGCTAACACGGTAGACCCCCAACTAAATTTACCAGCTGCTCTAAAATCAACGAGCTTCAGCAGCCATATCAAATGTAGGAGGTTTCGTGACAAGTCCGGCATAAAATAACCTCCAATCATCTCAAGAACGTATGCCCGAGCATATCTTATTCTTTCTAGTTCAGTCGAAATATTATCTGGCTCTGGGAATGTGTCTCGTAACCAGCCCATCTCGATCCGACCTCTGTTAATATTATCCGAAATAGCACCCAAAAGCTCGTAGCATACGGCTCCCTAATCAGCAGATTGGGCGGACCCGGTGACTGCTTACCCATCCACCGGCAATCCCAATTACAACTGCACGTCTTCCAGAGTGATAGTACACTCTTCGTATGAAAGATGGAAAGTGTGCGTCTCGGGTCTCTACCTCTCTATCAACGCACTGATTAGTTTCAGGTCCAACTTGCACCCCCGGTCTATCATGACCACGTGCCAAAAACCCGCTTCCCGCAGGTAATTCTCTATCAACGGCGATGGCGGACTAGGCATATTACGAATATAGCATTGCACACCCGATCTACAGATTGTTATAAAAAATTATAAAATAAAAATTAATTAAAATTGCATAAATGAAAAAAATATTAAATAATATTGAAAAATTAAAATTATCACTTACCATTGTCATTTGATCGACAGGGATGTGTTTATTATCGAGACGAATTAATTCTTAAGCCATTGCTAACACGATTGAATATTTTTTAATTTAAAAAAAAAACTAATTCAAAAAAAATTTTATACAGAGCTTTTTTGCAAAAATTAAAGAGAGCTTTGAGAAAATTTGAGAGAAATTTGAGAGGAGGACTTTTGTGTGAAAAAAATGAAAGGGGGCATTTTATATATTTTTTTGACCGTTGGATCCCAAACGATCAAAAAAAAGCCGTTGGGGGTTAAAAAAGGGCAAAACGCTCCCCCAGGGACGCGTGTTGCTGACACAGCACCTGACATCGCACTGACGTAGACGCGATTTCGTGGAATTCAGCCATTTCCAGTAAATAATCAAAAAGTTTATCTATTTCCGTAAATAATGTTAAAATTGAGCTTTTTTGGGTAAAATGGCCGACAAAATTTATAAATTTATAAAATTAGATAAAGAGCTAAAATAATTTTTTTTGAGTTAGTGTGAAAAAAAAAAAAAAGGCAACCTTACTTTTCACATTTGTGTTTATCATTTAACAAAACCCCATTTATTATTTGATTCAATATTTTATAAATATATTTATTATATAGTTTTAATTTTTCAGTCCAGCGCAATAATTTATAAATGTATCTATAAAGGCTTGCAGCTTGCAGCTTGCAGCTTGCTCCATGCTCACCGGGATTATCGAAGTGGCATGGCATCATCCATTATCATTCCCTGGATTTTCTACATTCAAATCTTAGCCATCAATTCTAAAGCTATAGCTGCAGTGCCTGCCGTAATCGTCTTTGGAGATTCATCTATTGATACGGGTAATAACAATTACCTCCCAACACTTGCCAAGTGCAATTTCGAGCCTTATGGCCGTGATTTTCCAGGTGGCACCCCCACTGGACGTTTCTGCAATGGCCGGCTTCCTCCAGATTTCGTGTCCGAGGGCTTGGGGCTCAAACCTATCATCCCGGCTTACTTGGACCCTAACTTTAACATCTCTGACTTCGCTACTGGTGTTTGCTTTGGTTCTTCTGGAACTGGCTACGACAACTCTACAGCTGCTATACTGGTAATTCAATGAACTTATATGCCATTAAAAAAAACACAAACTTATATGTCATTAAACGCTTTAGCCCTTTGACTGACTGTGTATTTGACAGAAAGTGTTTACTTTATGGAAAGAAGTGGAATTCTTCAAGGATTACCAAACCAAACTACGAGCCTATCTTGGTGATGAAAAGGCGAATGAGGTAATCTCCGAGGCCTTATATATTATAAGCGTAGGGACAAATGATTTCCTCATAAACTACTATAACTTTCCTCAAAGGAGGACTCAATTCACCATTCCGAAATACGAGGATTTCCTCATCGGCAATGCTGAGGATTTCATTAGGAAAATTTACAGTCTGGGAGCTCGGAAGTTGTCCCTGACGGGACTCCCACCGATGGGGTGTTTGCCACTGCAAAGAACGTTGAACCAAAGAAACCGTCTTAGCTGCTCTGAGGAACGCAATAAAGTTGCTTTCGAGTTCAATGAAAAGTTAAAAGCTTCGGCGGTAAAGCTGATGATCGAACTTCCAGGATTAAAAGTGTTGTACGCAGATGTTTATGAGTTGCTTTCGCGGTTGATCACACAACCCTCCCAATACGGTAAGTTTTTAATGGACACACATTTGAATATGTATGGTATAAGGTGGGATAAAGACTGAAGTTTGTTGGTTGAGTGACAGGATTTGAGGTTGCAGAAGCAGCATGTTGTGGAACAGGGCTGTTTGAGACGGGGATACTGTGCAATCGCCTTACTCCACACACCTGTTTAGATGCAGACAAGTATGTATTTTGGGATGCCTTTCATCCCTCCGAAAGAGCAAACAAGATAATGTCAGATGAACTGCTTCCTTTCCTCAAACTAGCGTTTATATGATCTCCTCCAATTATTCGGCAATGGCCAATTTCTTCCAACTCCAATACGCGAGGCATTGTAAGGCAATAAATTTGGAGTGAATTTGTCTAGGTGACTCGTAAATTTTTAATTTTTGGTGAAAGCATGTGGGATTTTTATGTATTCCTTTATGAATAAAAATAAGTAATTTGACTGTCCATAATGGTACTATGATTTTCAACGACCAACTGCTAAATTCAGTGCCATGATTAAGATTTAATGCTTCAAATAATTTTAATATTATTTGTTACAATTAATACTTTGGATTATTTTTTTATTAGAAGTAGTTTTGGAGTTCAAACTATATTTGTTAAGCACCTAAATCTCTGCTCAAATTGTTTTCAATCGTCTATTGATCTAATAAATATATCAATCCATATTAACGTCCTTCACAAAGCAACAAGTAACAATCCATCATAGTCATAAGAAATCAACAAGTTGGTTGGTGAAATATGTAGAGTCATGCATGAAAAAGGGTAGTTCGTACAGTAAAAATAGGGTGCAAATAAAGCATAAATGGCGATGAGGAGAAGAGATTGGGGGTGCATCTGACCGGCCAACTTGGCCAATAGAAGGGAAGTATAGTGGAGGTGAAGTCATTTCATGCCTCTTCAAATTCCGAAGCCGTCCTGTGCTTAATCATGTGTGTAAATCTCGAGGGGTGAGCAGGTCAGTGATGTGGTCCTTGTGGCAGTCATATTTGTTTTGGGTTGCAAACTTTGTGTACAATTTTAAGGTACTTTAAAATGGGTGGTGCGTTTATTATAGTTAAAACCAATTATCACGATAAAATTAATTATTATACTTATAAGATAAAAAATTTCATCCAACCACAGTGACTATCTATTCAAAAATCCCTCATTTATCTGAGTTCCTCCTGCCGACTTCACAAGGTGAGGTGAGGATTTGGACGTCAAACCACAAAAAAAATAAAAATAAAAATAATCTTATGGCTACTTCTTGTTAACATTTTAGCTTAATTATATGTTAATTAGTTTAAATAATATGGTCTAATTTAAAGGAATAAAAATTTTATTTTTAATAATTTTTAAATTATTATCTATTTATTTAAATATTTGATGGATATACTAAATTAAAAGTTGATAATTATAAATTAATCCCCTCTACTTATTAAGTTTCAATACTTAATATACGTATAAAGATCATAATGTCCATCATATAGTTAAAAGAAGAAATCAAGAGAGATAAATTAATTTATCAAATGTTCTTCATCAAATTTATTGATTAACTCCGACCCCGCATTATAAAATTCTTAAACTTGTGAAAATTGTATTATTCAAAAAAATAATTTTAGATTAAAATATATATGATTTTCTGAATAAGAGAATCTATAACCCTTTCTAACAAGGGATTCAAACTAAACTTAGGATGAATGTCCACTTGAAATACGTTTGAATTTAGTGCGTTATCTTTGATTTTATGATTAATGAAATTAATAAATCTCACGACTTTAAAAAACATTTCTCATGAAAAAAAATTAAATATCATGAGTTTTTCTTTATATCTTTTGATTATATATTTACACTATTGTTGACGTGAAAAAAAAATTTGGTGCTTGAAATTGGTTTTTTTTTTTTTTTAATTTGGCACTTACAATTTTCTTGGGGGTTTTATTTGATACCTGAATTTGGTATCTTTTTCTTAATTTGGTACCTAAAATTTTTTAGGTTTAATTTGGCACCTAAACTTATTAAATTTTTTAGGTTTAATTTGGTATTAAAACAAATGTTATGCTACAAAATATCGTCAATATTAGAGTAAATTAATGTTAAAAAATTAAGTGTTGAACTAAGCTTAATGAATTAATATTAAATAAAAAAAAGAGTTTTAAAAACTCAAATTAAAAGTAATTCATTATTTTCAATAAATAAAATAATTAAAATATTTGAACTTATAAAGTACAAAAAAATTTCATGTCATCTGTCACATCTCAATCATATATTGATTATTTTTGCAACCTCATAAAAAATAGCATCATTAATATATTGGAGTAATTTGTAAAACGTTTCACAAGTTTAAGTATCAAATCAAACAAGAAAAAAAAAATAGGTATCAAATTAGGAAAAAGAGTTAAGTTCATGTATCAAATTTGACCCCAAAAAAGATCAAGTACCAACTTAAGCAGGGGCGAAGCCAAAAGAATTTTTTAGGGGGGCGGGATAAAATTTTAATTTTTTATAGTTTGTATCTTTATAATTTGTAAAGGATTAAATTAAATTTTTCTAATTTTAGGGGGGCAAAGTGCAATTTTACCTTTATTAATTTAAAATTTTTAAAAAATTCTAAGGACTAAAATAGTAATTTTACATTTTAGGGGGGCCAGGACCCACGCCAGCCCCCCTGGCTTCGCCCCTGAACTTAAGAAAAAATGTCAAGTTTAGGTACTGGATTAAGAAAAAGTGTCAAATTAGGCTATCAAATTTAACAAAAAAATTTAGGTACTAATTAAAAAATATTAAATTTAGATACTAAATGACATATTAAAGAGAAAAACTATAAAAGTAAAGTCTAAAACCATGAAACCTTTTTGTTGGATTACATATCCGGTGGTGTCCCTCGTGTATGACAACTTTCATGCTGGCTGATATTTGTTATTAGGGTTCAATTAATTGATGCCTACATATCATAAATTGATTAAAGATAATGGTCATAATTTTATTTTATTATTTTTATTAATATTTTAAGTATTATTATTGATATTGAGAATATATTATATTATGAGAGTTTTAAGTATTTTACATAAATGGAATTTAAAGTTTTGTCCTCTCAAGTTGTATTTTAAAAAAAAAATAAATTGATGTGTATGTGAATTTGTTAGTACTAGAGTGATTAAATTATAAAGTTTTATAGATATCAATTAAATTATGCATATGTAAATTGTCAATATCCATGTAATTAGTTAAACGATTATGATGAAAAAGCATATAGTTGACTTTCACTACTTATTAGAAATTCAGAATTTGTCCAAAGGTAAATTATTTTTCTTTATGAATAGTGAAAATTATGGTGACAAATTAATATATTTGTTAGATGCATTTGACTGTCCAAAGACAACATGTATATTTGATGAAAATTATTTATTTGTCCATTAAGGTTATTAGTATTTATTCATGATAGTATATTGTAGTATCTACCCAAAGGAGAACTAGTATTTGGATTGTTTGCATATATGAATCAATATTTGAGCATTTATGTATTGTTTTGCTTTTATGTATTATTTTGCAACTATTTCTTTTCATTCATAAGCTTCATCTGTTACTTTGTTTAATAGGTTAAACTTCTCTGAATAGAGTGAACAAGTCAAGTTCCATTTAGGTGTTTTGGATTGACTTAGCACTATCAGAAGAGAAACTCGTTGCTATCGCTAACTTAAGCAGTGAGGAAGATATGTTATGCATAAACAATGGGAACAATCAAACAGGTTAAGCCTTGTATTGTTACGAATGATTATTGCCAACAATATTAAGGCCAGCATTCCACAAACTGAAAGCACAAAAGAATATCTTATGCTTGTGGTAGAAAGTTTTCATTCTATGGATAAGTCACTCAGTGCCTTAATGGCACAACTCATGACCATGAAGTATGATAGGTTAAGGGGAATGCAAGAATATATCATAGAGATGACTAATATTCCAGCAAGGCTAAAGACACTGGGGATGATGGTGGATGACTCTTTTTTAGTGTAGTTCATATTGAACTCTCTACCTCCACATTATGGGCCATTCCAAATTAACTATAACACTGTTAAAGATAAATGGATGTTAATGAATTGGCTAGTAAGCTCGTTCAAGAGGAATCAAGATTAAAGAGTCAATAAAGTAATTCTATCAACCTTGTGGATCAAGGAGCTAACGAAGGACTTAACCAACAAGTTTAAGAAGAAGAAAAACTCACCTATGAATGTACTTAATGGAGAGAAAAAAACGAATGGCAGATAGGTGTCACTTCTGTAAAGAAAGTAGGACACTATTAGAAAGATTGCCAAAACGCAAAGCTTGGTTCTGGAAAAAAGGTAATTTTTATGTTTCTGTATGTTTTGAATCAAGCTTAATCGAAATTCCTAATAATACTTGGTGGTTTGAGTCTAGTGCTACTACTCATGTATCTAACGTGATGCAAGAATTCCTTTCGATCCAAACCACAAATCCAACTAAAGATTTCCTATATATGGGGAATTGTATGAAAGCTTCGATTAAAGGCATTGAAACTTATCATTTGGTCTTGGATACTAGTTATCACTTAGACATATTTCAAACTCTTTATGTACCTTCAATTTCTAAGAATGCTAGGATCGACCCGATTAAGCAACAAGTGAAAAAAATAGTGGAATAAATTGAGAAATTGAACATATAAATTTAACGTGGAAAAACCCCTCCAAAAAGGATAAAAAACCATGGGAAAAGATAATTTTACTATAATGGCAAAAGAACGAAAAGTAGAAAAGATAGAGATAAAAACTAAACCCCGAAAACCCAAAAACAAAGAACCCTCAAAACGTACAAATTTAACGTGAAAAAACCCCTCCAAAAAGGATAAAAAACCACGGGCAAAGATAATTTTACTATAATGGCAAAAGAACGAAAAGTACAAAAGATGGAGATAAAGACTAAACCCCGAAAACTCAAAAACAAAGAACCCTCAAAACGTAAACACAAAATTCTCTAAATGTGTTATAAGTTCTAATATCTAAATGGGTGTATTTTCTAATGTTGTAAAAGAGCCTACTTATAGGCTAAATTTATAGGTCAAATAATAATAAAATAATATAAACTAATCAGTGTTTGATTGAAACAAATAAAGAGAGTTTAACTAGAAGATTATTTCTCAAATTTGACTGAAATATGAGTCATACTTAACAAATCTCCACCTTGACTTATATTTCCACAACGCCATCTTTGACAAAGCCCGCCATGAGCTTATCTTTAACTATGCAGGGAATTAACTGAGTCGAATCTGTGTTTAGAAACTGGAAGATTTCTAGCTTTCCACTTGTACATTGCCAAATCAAAACTAACCCAGGTTTGATTTTCACGAACACAGTGCCCTAACTTTTCAAAACTTGCATCCAAAAGAGAACCTCTCTTCAACGAAATGGTCACACCTTTTTCCATCCTATGACCAAGCTGCCTCCGTTCCAAACGAGTTAACTTCGACTCTGTAACAGACGAGGAACGTCCGATTTCACCGGTCACTGTAGAACCTTCCAGAATATAAAGACTGCCAGTTCTTTTACCTTTTAACAAAATGATAGCTCCACGAGATACTTTAATGCCGCTCTACTCAATTTTGATTCTGCATCCTTTCAAGTCTAAAATGCTCAATGAGATGAGATTCTTTACTAACAAGAAATCATCACCGCTTTCATCGGCCAAATTAGCACCAGCTACATCTTCCTTGTTACTCTCAGCAGCTCTTTTATTTCGCAATTTATAATAATCTACTTTGACGTGACCTAACTTTTTACAATAGCGACACCTTCTGTCTCGTTTCTTTGATGCTACCAAAACGGAAGCTTGCTTATTTGCCTTACTATCCAAACCAAACTCATTGTCAAGTTTGTCTCTACTCAACAAATGACCCTTCACATCTCCGAACGAGAGTTTGTCTCTGCCATAAATCAGAGTCTCCCTGAAAGACTTGTATGAAAAGGGTAAAGAGCACAATAACAGCATAGTTTGATCTTCATCGTCAATATGAACCTCAACATTCTTTAAATCACTTAAAAGAGTAATAAATTGACTGATGTGATCTCTAAAAAGCTCACCTTCGTTCATGCAAAACGTAAATAGACGTTGTTTCAACGCTAAACGGCTAGCTAGAGATTTAGTCGCATAAAGAGTTTCTAACCTTTTCCATAAGGCAGATGAGGTTTTCTCCATCAATACCTCCTACAATACCGAATTTGCGAGGCATAACTAGATTGCAGATAAGGCCTTTTCATCAAGTTCTTCCCATTCTGTTTGATTTATCTTCTCAGGCTTTTTCCCGGTAACAACCTTTTTCAAGCCGGTTTAAACTAGAATTGTCACCATCCTAACTTTCCACGGATTGAAATTTGTCTCACTATCGAACTTCTCAATTTCAAACATTGTTGTTACCATATCTTAATGGGCTGATCTATGAAAATTGAACTAGCTCTGATACCACTTGTTAGGATCGACCCGATTAAGCAACAAGTAAAAAAATAGTGGAATAAATTGAGAAATTGAACAACGTGAAAAAACCCATCCAAAGAGGAAAAAAAACCACGGGTAAAGATAATTTTACTATAATGGAAAAAGAATAAAGAGTACAAAAGATGGAGATAAAAACTAAACCTTGAAAACTCGAAAACCAAGAATCCTCAAAACGTAAAGACAAAATTCTCTAAATGTGTTATGAGTCCTAATATCTAAATGGGTGTATTTTCTAAGGTTGTAAAAGAGCCTATTTATAGGCTAAATTCATAGGTCAAATAATAATAAAATAGTCTAAATTAATCAATGTTTAATTGAAACAAATAAACATAGTTTAACTAGAAGATTATTTCTCAAATTTGACTGAAATAAGAGTCATACTTAACAAAGAGCCTTATATCTATTTGAAAACTTGGTATTTCTTGGTTTAATGTTAGATTTGGGTATTGCTGTTTCAATTTATTTAAGAATAATATTGTTTTAGGCTCTGGAAACCTTATTGATGGTTTATATAAATTGAAACTTGATAATGTCTTTGCAAAATCCTTACTTGTTGATCATATTGTTGGAAAATTCTAGTTTAGAAAACAATTTTCAGTCACAATAGAAGTTTAAAATTTTTGAAATATGAGCCGATTTGTGATATTTATAGTAATAAACTTTTTTCCTAAAAAGTACCTATGATTTGTGTGAGACAGATTTGAAATGTTCTTGACTTTCAACTGAGCGAATTTCTCCGCTATCCTTACACCCTAAATTGCTTCCAGTGTAGGCTTTAGAAACACAAACCAAACACAGAACAAGAAACAATTTAATTACTTTCAATAGGAAAGTAATTCTCTAAATAGAAACTGGTAGAAATTGTAATTCCCAGAAAATAGAATTTATTCTTAGAAATACATTCCCACTATTTTTTGGCAGAATAATTTTATATAAAGGTTTTGTATAAAAAACTTAGGTTAATACCAATGACATCTATTTATAGGGAGAGATATGAAAATCCTAGTTAAATAAGTATAACATTAATAATATTTATTTAATAGAGAACACTCTCTTGTCTAATTGAAAGAGGGGTGGCCCATCATATTCATGAGGGGTAATATTGGGTCTTTCATGTATTGGGTCCAATTATATGCGATTCATGAATTTTTGACCAAACACTTTATAATTTAATCCAACCCAATGATTGTTTTCTATTTTCCAAAATAAATTAATAATAATTAATTTAATTAATTAATCGAATTAACTAAATTAATTTCTCAATTAAATAATTTTCTCAATCCAATTCTAATCCCGTCAAAGACATGGCAACTTTATCGTAAAAGAATCTATGAGGAAATATATTTAATTTCCATCTTCAACGGATTCACAATGACTCATTAATTTAATTTCATTTTGGAACTTCAATGATTTAATTACAATTAATTAAATATTAATGTGAAAATCCTAAATTAATTCTCAAGTCATTTTTATACTCAGTTAGAAAACACATTCATTTATGAATGCAACCCATTTCTCTAACTTCATTATTTCTATTCATTTATGTTTATTTGGTTCTACATGCAATTCATTTATGATTTCAACGAGCTAGTGGATGGATCGATTGGACATATATATTTAGGGCTCAAATAATTTATAATTAAGTTTAAACTTTTTGCCTATTAATTATAAACACATTTAGTTACAAAGTCATTCTGCTATAGTATTGTGACTGAGCTTTCCTCAATTACATACCATTACGAAAGTTATTTGATTAACATTCATCCAATGACCTTGTCATAAGTGTATTACCCTTATAGGATATCCTTAACCTCTTTGGGATAATTTTTTTTCTCCCAATATGATCCTATTTCATCTCTTGATAATCATTACATCTTCCTTCATGAAAAGCCAAATACTATTAAATAGTAATTAAGTCATTTATCATAAAGACAAATTACCCGTGGGCACGTTTAGGTTTTATCTATCATGTAATGCCAATAAGAGGATATCATTTACCCATTTCTTGGTCTATGAGTTTCACTTTTGTGAATGGTGCTACATACTACAAAAGTCGTATACCCAACGCACTAGCTTTTGGTTCCTTATTTATTTGAACTTAGGCTTTTACTTACGTCAAAGTATACGAGTCACACATACATAGTCCACCATCCACTAATGATTAAGGTATGCCACATTATGAACACCACAAGTGAATAAATCCATAAATGGATTCCTAATCTATTCTACTTAGGTCCTATTTGATGTACTGTCAGTCCAATCAGTCATATCTACGTCACTATCTTCTAGGAGTCATTTGCTATGATGTTTAAGACAAAACATCCCCATAATTGGACTTGATAGACGAGATATCAGTCTTTCAATCAGTTTGCTCATTTTTTATTAAACTAATGACATGTTTAAGACAAAAACAGAATGTTACGATCACCCTCAGATAACCATCTACTTCTTGACTTTTGGTACCAAAAACTTTCCTCTTGGACTAGTACCGTATTCAACTCCATCTTAAGGTCCCTCTCAAGTTCGATTAAAGCATTTGATGGTGATCTCTTTAAAGCTTTTTCAATACCACTTATTCGATTAAAGCAGTAGAGTTCCACTCCCTTGCTGTTTTAGTGAAATGTTCAATGTTATGGCATATGTATTTATCATGTGACCAAGCATCTCTTAGCATCTCTAGAAATCTTGGATGTTGTTACCACGTATCGATGAAACGGAAAGACCAAGGTCCTTTCAAACTATCGTTATCTCTCGAGTTCAAAAGAATGGTCTATTATCTGAACCCAATTGTTGCAAATGAGTAACTTTAGAATTCAAAAACTCCATCAACCACTTTTCATTGTAGATACAACAATCTAGCCTTTGTTTGAGGCTACCTGTAACACACCTTGCCCGACCCGTTCGTCGGGTCCGAGCTACAAGATGTCACATTCGTTGCCAGAGAAACTACCATTAAATTCATAGTAAAACAATCATTTAAAGATACATTCATGTCATAAACACAACCAAACTATGATACACAATCTTTTTCGAGTCTCAATCGAGATTACAAAAGCTCTTTTGTTGATCAGAGCATGAAACAAGACCAAATTGCAAAGTTCAAAAATTCAAACTCAAGGTCGTGATGTCACGTCCTCCACATTGTGATGTCACCAAACAGTTTGTCACATTATGACGTTACATACTATTGGCTGACGTTGTAACGAGAAAATGTGGTCGCCGGGATAAGAACTCTATTTTTAGTACAAACTAAGATAGTGTGAGCTTCTTATAGATCTAATCGACATGTTCTGCAATTTAGAAATATTCAAGGAAAAGGGAGGCAACGGAGTAAGTATATTGAATGCTTAGTAAGTCCATATAAACATCACTTAACTTACCTTGACATTTCAACAATTAAACAATTAAATTAATTTGGTATATAACATGGCATCATTTGGCATCCATATATTCTCATGTACAAATCAACAATGCAACCAAGAAGTTAGTTTATTTGCATAACAAGAACATGAAACTCAAATCATATACATATACAATCATTCCATCTTGTATAATATACTATTCAAACCATATTTGATTTGTGTATAGAATCAATTCAATTCGTGTCTAATCCTTTCAAACATTTCATTTTCATCATATTACCATTCTCTTACGTGAAGGAACCTTAGTAAACCAAAATCGAATACATGAGACTATAATGCTCACACAAGCTGGCAGTGATTAGGGTTGCTCACACAAGCTAACATGTTTGCTTAAATAAGCTGACATATTTGAATCGAGAATCTGAAAAAAAATGTTGGATCTCAAATAACCATGTAAATCCCTGATCATTTTCATATTTAACCCTATGGCATGCCATACGTATCCTAATCCTTTACTAAGTTCACACAGGCATTATTACTAGATTAAAAATGGTTTTATTAAACTTTTAGCACTTTTACAATTTAATCCTTATACCTTAATTAACTATCAATTTGACAAAATTAAAGGACCAAACTGTAATATGTTTTTATAATAACCTTGTAAATATTAAATAATAATATTACAAACTTGAACATCGTGGGGTTCCGAAACTGCCATTTCAAACAGCACTGAAAAACGAGTTGTTATATTACCTCGAGATCAATTATAGGCAGGACTCAAGTATCTTATATCATGCAAACCCATATAAAAAATAAAATTATTAAAGAGGCTAAAAACCCCACTCCTGTTAGTTGACCCTCCATCACACTCATTTGGGGAGACAATTGCATTAAAATCCCCACCCAATAACCATGCTTTTTTTTGGACCATCACCTAAAGTAGCAAGTTGTGGCCACAATTTTTCAATTTCATGCCAGTAGGATTGGAGTAGACAACTATTAAATAAACCCCAGCCATTGCATCAGACTTCTAAAAACACACATGAATGAATTGTTTAGTAACTCTAAGGATATCAGTCTATATACTTGACTTATAAAGCATCTAAATACCAACTAAGAAGCCCATTGTCTCCATACAAAAAGAATACAAATAACCAGTTCTACGAATAACATCGTCCACCTTGGTGCTAATAATTCATGTCTCCATCAAAATAATGATACATGGATAAAAAAAAACTTCAAATTTCTGCCAAATGCGGTACTCGCAGCCCCTTGGCAATTTCTAAATAATCATTTTAACATAAAAGAGATCAGGCAAGGAACACCAACTCACTAGTGATTAACCATAGAGACATTGGTAGCCTCCACAATAATTGGAATCGAGCTGCCTTCTGCTGGAGCAACAATTTCAATTCTGAACTCCTCCATCCTTGACCCACTACGGTAGCATTAGAATCACATCCTTGTTTGAATCGTTGGGCTTGCTCTTCAAGTTCTCTGGTAACAAAATCAACCCAATCTGTCAAAAATGGTTTTAGTTGGTTTTTGTAGTTTGATTTTTTCTGAATTTTAACACTTTTTGGCAAGTTCTTTCATACCATACACCCTATAGTCTGAGAATTCAAATTCTTTCTACTTGGACCTACACGATGAAATCACTCTTATGTTCATCACTATCAACAACCATAACTACTATATGATTGTTCGTAGGTAACGTGGTTTGTTAGTGAATGATTGTGATGAGCCTTACACTGTTATCAGCAAGCCTATTCTCTTTAAGCCCACTAATTACCGAAGAACTGCTCCTCGATGCATCACTAGTAGCTTGAACTTTAGTGACGAGCTTAGACAATTTTGGTCCCTCACTTACCACATTCTTACCTTTATTAACCTTTACATTACCACGTAAAGTTTTCAAGGATTTTGTACCACCCACCAAATTTTGTGGCAAAACATTAGTCCCTTCCTTAGACTACTCCTGAAAATCCTCCTCCACCACCTCATTCAATATATCAAATCAAGAAGAAATCGCACTTACCTTATTTTTTCATGTTTCTTTTTCTAGCCTACCTTCCTTGCCAACCACCACATCTTTCCTTCTTCGGTTTTTCACATGCATCCAAGAACTATACAATGATTGTTCCTCGTTCATCGAATTTACAACAACATTCTCAACCACTATCGAACCAACGACTTATTTATTTCCTTTCTTTGTACTATAAGGGCAACTCTCACTTGTATGGCCAAATATCCCACAATCATAACATACTGTTGGTAATCCCTCATATTCAATAGGTCACAAGTATACCATTAAGACTAACAAATGTGACCAAAGGTTTGTTCAAATCCACAACAACTGCAATCCTTGCAAAGCAACCCTATTGGCTAAAGTAGTATATTATTCCACCTTCACAACTTTTCCCATAATCTTTAGGAGACCTTTGCCATAATACCTATAGTGCAAACCTAGTAACTAAATCCATGCAACAATATTTGACTGATTCGATTATTTCATTGTGAATTCCCTACCCTAAAGTTGGACGATCAGACAATGACCATAAATCATCTATGACTTTCTTATGGTCTTTTTTGCTAGCAAACTTCACCTAAAAATAGTTATTATCAAGGTCAACCAATTGATAATCACCGGACAGATTCCAAAGACCTTTTATTCTACTATCTAGAGCAATATAGCTGATTGTTTTCCCACGAAGTTGAACAATCAATGTTTTCTTCATACTCTGATCAATTAAATTATGCACACTTTTTGAAAATGAAATCTCAGGGTATTTCCTATCCAAATAAATTCCAACATCATCCTCATGAATAGAGATTTCATCATCATCTAAAAAAACATCATCCTCTCTATCAGATTCACTTTCCAAATCACTTCTATTCATCAACATCTCCTTATAGAACACTCTCTTTGGCAAAGTCTCATCCAACACCATTTCATCCTCATCATTTTCCCTATGATCTCGATTATTAACCTTCTTTGTTGCTCTCCCTAAATCCAAAGACAAAGGAGACCCATGAGGCTCAAGATTTGCCATACCAATTAATTTTAGTTTTTTTTATCATTTTTATTATAAATGAATTCATTTTAAAAAAATTCCTAGATTAGTGTTTTTTATTACACACAAAAGAATTTTGAAATTTTTGAAATTTTTTGGAAAAATGAGAAGAATTCTAAGACTAAATGGGCAAAATTTCCAATTACATGAACAACTTTATTGAATTACAATTCTCATTGAAGTGAAAATTAAGAAAACTTAATTGATAAGAAACAAAAATAACCATAGAAGCCTTATATTTTCTGGGGAAAAAGTTAACATAATTAGGGAAAGTAAAAAAAAAAAAAAAAAGTGAAAGGAAATAGAGAGTTGAACGAATGGGGAGGATTGTGGGCCTTGCATAATTGATTTTTGAGAACCCAAATAAAAAGAATGTATTTATATGGGTTTTGTAATGACCATATAATGATTGTTCCTATTTCGTCGAATTCACAACAACATTATCAACCACCATCAGACCAACGACTTTTGTATTTCCTTTCTTTGTATTATGAAGGCAACTCTCACTTGTATGACCAAATCTGCCACAATCATAACACACCGTTGGCAGTCCCTCATATTCAATAGGTTACAGTACACCATCAAGACCAACAAACGTGACCCAAGGTTTGTTCAAATCCACAACAACCGCAATCCTTACAAAGAAACCCTTCTTGGCTGAAGTAGTATTCTAGTCCACCTTCATGACTTCTCCTATAACCCTCAGGAGACCTTTTCCATAATACTTATAATGCAAACCTGGTAACCAGATCTATACAACAATATTTAATTGATTCGATTATTTCATTGTGAATTCTCTACCCTAAGGCTGGATAATCAGATAATGACCATAAATCATTCATAGGTCGCCTATCAAAACTTTCTTATATTCTTTTTTTTTCTAGCAAACTTCACTAGAAAATAGTTACTATCAAGACCTTTGACTCTACTATCTAGAGCCCTGTAGTTGTTTGTTTTCGCAAGAAGTCGAGCAATCAATGTTTTCTTCATAATCTGATTAATTAAATCATTCACATGTCTTGAAAACGAAATCTCACGGTACTTCACATCCAAACAGATTTTAACATCATCCTCATGAATAGAGATTTCATCATCATCTAGAAAAACATCATCCTCTCTGTCAGATTCATTTTCTGAATCACTTCTGTTCATCAACATCTCCTTATAGGACACTCTCTTTGGCAAAGTCTCATCCAACACCATTTCATCCTCATCATTTTCCCTATGATCTTAATTCTTAACCTTCTTTGTTGCTCTCTCCGGATCCAAAGACAAAGGAGACCCACAACGCTCAAGACTCACCATTCCAATTAATTTTAGCTTTTTTTTATCATTTTTATTATAAATGAATTAATTTTTTAAAATTCCTAGATTAGTATTTTTTATTACACACAAAAGAATTTTGAAATTTTTGAAAATCCTTTGAAAAATGAGAAGAATTCTAAGACTAAAAGGGCAAAATTTCCAATTACATGAACAACTTTATCGGATTAGAATTCTCGCCATAGTGAAAGTTAAGAAAACTTAGTTGATGAGAGACAAAAATAACCATAGAAGCCTTATATTTTCTAGGAAAAAGTTAACATAATTAGGGAAAGTAAAAAAAGTGAAAGAAAATGGAGAGTTGAACAAGTGGGGAGGATTGTGAGCCTTGCATAAGTGATTTTTGAGAACCCAAATAAAAAGAAGGTATTTGTATGGGTTTTGTAAAAAAAAATAATGAGGTTTTTTTTGCGTTTTAAGTCCTTATATTTTTGTTTAGTTTAAAATTTTTTAATTTAGTGCCTTATCATACTTTTAAAATTTGCAATTGAGTCCCTTTTTGAACTTTTAATTTATTCATTTCAGGCCCTAAATGATATATGATTATTCAATTTTCGTCCTTAATTTTGTTTTAGTTTATTCTCTCTATATGATTCTAATTCATTTTAGTCATAAATTGTTGTAATTTTTTATAATTCAGTTCCTTTATGCGATCATAAGATATGATTTTCTTTTAATTATTCTTATAATAATTTTTGTATTTTATAAATCTGTTATATGTTTTTCTTGATTTTTACAAATAATTTTTTATTTTAGTATAAATTTTCACCCTTTTTTACCAATCTCAATGTATGCAATTCTCATGTTTTTTTAAAGTTTTTAAATACGAAATTAAGAATATAACATTAGATCAATTTTATGGCTTAGTTTTATTAACTAGATTTTGCATATAAAATTTTGTACGTATCCATGTGATGTTTTTACTATATAGATTATATTTTATATGCAAAAGTTTACATATATAAAATTTAATCAAATTTAAGAACACATATACAAAATTTTGCATGTGATAGTATTATTAGGCACATAAAAATTTAAATTCAAAATAGTTAATGTTTCAATTTTCTGAATTTGCATCTAAATTTTTATCAATATATGAAAATTTTTGTATATAATAGCTGAAGTATCTATACTATTACAATAAATTATGCACTCTCTTTTTTTTTCCCCAATATCAATGTATACAATAGTAATCATCTTTTTGGAATATTAAATAAAAATATAAAAATAGTTAAATTTTATCTGTTATTTTTTGTTAATAATCTCATAGGTTTTGATCGTATTTGTTATTTTTTTTAAACAATCTCATTATATGTTTAATCAAGGAAATTATATAATATCATATACATATAATAATGTAAGATATTATTTTTATCAAATAAAATTTTGAATTATAAAATAAAAAAATTATAAAATGATTTAAATTTATTTATGATATCAATCATAAAATTAATTAATACAAAATTATAAAATAATTTAATAGATTTTCATATGAATTGTGATTCTTCTATTTAATTTTTTGGGTACCCTGCTAGTAACTTTAAATAGTGGTTGTTCCTAATTTGGTTGCTCCAAAAAAGAAATTGATTAAATTAGTTACTCCACTATTAAATGGTAACATAAAGACTGACGGTGTATTTTCTCATACTGTTTTGGGTAGTCAAAATTGGAACAACCCTTATTTAAAGTGACTAACAGGTAGTTTATTCTAATTTTAGAGTGGCTAATGTGAAAATACATATTCAGCCTTCTATTATCATTTAAGTAACCAATTTGATTAATTTCTTTTTTGGGTGACTAAATTAAAAAAAAGAAATTAGAGTGATCAAAATAAAAATAATACTTATTTAGAGTGAGAAACTAATTGTATTTTATTGTTTAAGATTTGAAAAATTACTAGATATTTTACTTGGATGCTTTGAAACAAAACCGCAATTTAAATGTAGCATGACAAAAATACTTTTAAGAAGATTGTAACGTAGTTATGGTTGAGAAGCCAAATTACAACAATCCACCTCATGAAATTTTGTAAATTGCCCGTGTACTTTTTTTTTTAATTTTATAAATAATTTTAAAAATTGACTTATATATCTTTTTTTTAAAATATTTTACTATACTCTTGTAATATATTTATCGAAATTTTATGAAATATAAAAACTCTATTAATAATATATTAAATAATTTCGTATTAAAAGAACAACTTTAATTGATGGAAGCAATTTAAATATCAAAATAAAAATTGCTATATGCCGCATTTGCTATGAAAATGGTAAGGAGTAGAGGTGATCATGGGTTGGGCTACCCGGCCCGCCCAAAAAATGGGAGGGTTCGGATAAAAAATATAGGCCCGGAATATGGGTTTGGGCAAAAAAATGAGGCCCGTTTTCTCAGGTAAAACTTTTTTGGCCCATGCCCGGCCCGAACTGGTCCAAATTATATATTAAATATATATTTCATTTTTAATCAAATATACTTTTTAAATTTACATATTTTTATTTTTTGTTTTAATATTTATTTTAAAAAATTTTATTTAATGAAAAAAGCTAAAAAAATTTTAATATAGGTCGGGCCGGGCCGAGCCGGGCTCGGGTTTATCAATTTTCTTTCGGGCCGGGCTTGGACAAATTTTTGGCCCATATTTCAGGCTGGGCCGGGATCGGGGCCAAGAAAGAGGGCCTAAAATTTTGTTTGGGCCCGGCCCGGCCCATGATCACCTCTAGTAAGGAGGTACATTCATCAACATCTATCATCATTACTAAAAGTTTAATTGTATAAGCATAAACAAAGAAGCTAACAAGGGCTTTTTACCTATATATTATAAAAAATTAACTTAAATGATATCTTAAATAGATTATGTACTAAAATGGTACATCCAAGCAAGTAGAGGGTGATGCATAGGCGGCACCACCCTAAAATATGGACACATTTGATTGAAAAAAATAATATTTTAATAGTGGTGCCTAATTGATAGGGGACACCACTTTGTCCAGATTGGTATAGAGAATTGTATTTTATACGAAAGGGGTATGGTGTCGATCTGATAGGCGGCACCAGTGACCCCTATTTGATAGGCAGCACCAGTATCATTCCCCCCTCCCCCCATCCGGCTCAATATTAGTATCTGTTAAAAAAAATAGCAGAACATAAGGGAGAAGAGAGGGAGAATAAAGAAAGAATATGTATTTTTATTTTTATTTTTATTGTTATTTTCAAATAGAATAGATTATGATAAGAAAAAAATATTTTGTTAGTATTATATAGTTTGTTTAGTGTTATTTTTATATTTTGTTTTAAATTTATTTTGTTTATTGTGATTTGTTAGTAAATTTTGTGTTTAGATTAATTATTTGTTTAAGGTTTATTGTGATTTATTAGGTTATGAATGTTATGTTTTAAATTTTTTTTAATATATTTGAAAGTTTTTATGTTAGTAACTATTATAAAGTAATTGTTAGTTAGTGATAACAACAGAAAAAAATAGATAAATATTGAAAATACTTTTGTCATAGATATTATTAGAAATGAAAATAAATTTGATATTGCTTGATGAGATAATAACTTCAGCATAAAGGGAGAAAGTTGATAAGATGATAAGAGAATTGCAAGATTACAGAATAAAACCAGAAGAAGATAGCATTCAACACTTTATTACGATAAATCAAAAGATGCAAGAAGTGTTATGGAAGGTTCATGAACTGATTAGAAAGAATAAAGTGAAATACTTAACCTTTAGGGGTACATTAATAGAACGAGAGCAGTAAATCATTTTAAACCAACTTTGGAAGACGTTGGTACCACCAAACTATTGGAATCTAGTTATATACTTCGTGAAGTTTAAAATCTCTTATAAAGTAAGGAAAATAGCGAGACAATGTGTAGGTTCACAAAAGTTTAAGGAAAATAGCGAGACAATGTGTAGGTTCACAAAAGTTGACTGGGAAGCAAAATGTGTTTGACATACCATGGATGGATAAATTAGTTGTTAGAAAATTACCAAGAGAATTTCCAAATTCAATACCCGTTATAAAGATTGAAGAGGAAGAAGATCCTGAGGAATTTCCAAATTGTATTGTAGGAGATGAATTCGAAGAGAATTTAGAATTTAATATAGAGAATTTCCCAGAGGAAGATACAGGATCAGAGATGGAAGAAAACGTAGAATTGAATTTAAGTGGTTAAATGTAAAGATAAATGTTGTTCATGTGCAAAATGAGAACTAAAAAAGTCTGAGCTTATGAATAAAAAATTGCATATTTATATAATTTTGGTCTCTTTTTATTCATTACTTTTTTTATGTAAGTATTTTTATGCTGTTTGAAATTGTTTTGAGAATTTTTGTTTATTTTTTAACAGATTGAGTATTGAAGATAAATAATCAGTTTTTTGTATGCGTTTATTTCGATCGAATAATCTTGACAACAACTATTGGATGTATATTTGAATGTCGGCAAAAAATAGCAATGATATTTAATAAAAATTTCTCGTTCAATGATATGAAGGAAAGGATTAGCGCAAAAATTGTTAGACGTTGTGGGAGAAAGATCTCGAAACTTTTCTACAAGTTTCTAGTTTCAACAGATCCTATCAAATTCATCGAAATGGAACTTGTAGACGATGAAAATGTGAAGACAATGATCGCTATTTATTGTGGGAATCAGAGTGACCAAAATGCACCGATTCAGTTATTTGCTGAGCTAGCTGGTGCGGAGCCAACTGAAGATCTTACTGCATCTGGTGAAGAACATAGAGCTCAAGAACCATGTATGGTGGCTCCAATATCGTACGTTGATAGTGAATCGATAATACGCGGGATCGATATCGATCTTAATGTTGCACCCAATATTGATATGGCTGGTGATGATGGATACAATAGTAGTGATCCTTGTGATCACGAGGTCGATAATGATAGTGGTCTCGATGTGGACAAAGTCCCTGATGATATTGACGATGAAGACGTGAATGACGATGGAAACATTAAAGGGTTTTCAGTCGGGAACTAGATTCGATGTATTGTAATATACAATAACACTGGGCCACACATGTCACTCATAGGCCCCGATGCTATGCACATAGTCGAGTACCCGGAGTACCCTGAAATACTACTTGCTCACCGACTGGCCGTAGATTCCAATCCAGAGGAGTTGTTCGTAGGCTAGAGATTCGAAATTAAAGAAGAGTGCGTATTTGCTATTAAGCGGTATAGCATGAATATATCAGTGGACTACAAAGTCGCAGTGTCTAAACCGACATTATATATTGGGGAGTGTTAGAAGTTGGTGAAAGATTAAAATTGGCGAGTTAAAGCTGCATTTATTCAAAAGTCGCAGATGTAGGAGATACGAAATTTGTTGGGCCTCACACATGCACATCAACATGTATGACAGAAGATCATCGAAAACTTGATTCCAAAACTGTCTGTACGTGTATAATGCTAATAGTGAAGGACATGCCGACCATTAAAGTTTCGGTACTGATTGCCAAAATATAGGCACGATTCCAGTATCGAGTATTATACCAAAAGGTGTGGAAAGCTAAGTAGATGGTAATGGAGCAATTGTACGAGGATTTTGATACGTCGTACAATGAGTTAAGGGAAGAATAGCCGTTATGTGGGAGTACGTACCGAGGACTGTCATTGAGTTACAGACACGACCTTATTACGACCTGGATGACCAATTACAACCGAGAAAAAGAATTTTCCATCGGATGTTCTGAACATTTGATCCATGTGTGCTTACATTTCCCCACTGCAAGTTGTTCGTGCAAGTATATGGGACCTGGCTATATAGAAAATATACACAAATCCTACTTCTTGTGGTTGCTCAAGACGGGAACAAGAACATGATTTCGATATCATTCGTGAGAATTCTTCCTTACCAACCTGCGAAGGTATGTTATTAGCAGCGATAATATTTGCATCATCTCTAATAGAGGGAAAGGACTAATTGCCGCCATTAGGCATTCCGGTGTGCCATGGAGATCCGTTTATTGTATCTGGCACATCACGACCAACTTCCATCAAGATTACAAGAATGTAGACTGGCGGAGACAAGTTATGAGAATGGGTAATGGATAACCTTATCTTTTCAATATAAGTTTTAATGTTTTAGGGCAATACTGTAACTTATCTTTTCTTAATATATATATACAGCGCACGAGCTAGAGCCACACATTTTCTGTCAAAGAATGACTCGACTTGAAAGTGACATGGAAGGTTAAACAAACACATCTTTTCGACAGTGGTTGGGTACCATGGAACCATGGCAATGGGCTCAAAGTTTTGACGAGGGCTTTTGCTATGGTCATATGACCACAACTTGGTGGAGGGGATCAACTCTGTGTTGTTGAAAACACTACATCGTTCAATTTCATTCGTCTTCTCGACTACATTCTACAGGTTGGCTACCTTGATGCTAAGAATGGGTCAACAACAAGCCAACCAGATGGAGACGGGACACGTGTTTGTCGAATATGTCAGGGATGCAATGGTTGCAAACCGTCAGATTACGAGGTTGATGAATGTAGAAGTATATTCACAATGTATTAAAATGTTTTGATTTACGGAGACCATCGGTCGTCGACCCGGTATACCACCTAGGTCCTATGGAGTTGACCTCCGAAACATACGGTGTGATTGCAAGAGGTTCCAAACACTTTATTATCCATGTGCGCATGTCGTGGCAGCGTGTGCTAAAGTCTCGCTCAATATTGAACAATTTTTCGATGATATGTACACCTTCGAGTGCACGGTTCGTATCTGGGAGGATGAGTTCCTCATCCTACCTAACTTGTCTACGTGAGAGACACCTCCGATGACTTTCGAGCTCGTCCCAAACAAAGGGTTGCGTAGGAATCCGAAAGGTCGTCCGCAATAATCCAGAATCCATAATGAAATAGACATTAGGGAAAAATCTGACGGTAAGCGTTGTGGATATACAGATTAGCTGGTCATAATCGGAGTAAATGACCGCAGCAAAACTACCATATTGGACAATCGTCACGATCGGGTAGGAATTGAGCTTATGTAATCCAATTTACCTAATTTATATTACAAAGTTTGCTCCAAGTTTTAATGTGTATTTAATTTATATTACAAAATTTATATTACAAAGTTTGTTCCAAGTTTTAATGTTACAATTAATCTAATTAAATAAATACAAAGATTGTCTTTTTCTTGGTTTATATTTTTTAGAATAAAAAAAGTTCAAACTTTGTAATATTTAAATTACAAGAAACCCCTAAAATTGATGGTTTAATGGTGTGGTCCTAGGGGTATATTTTTGCGGGGGTTGACGTTCATGTTATGGGTGGTCGTAGCGATCAACATCCTCTTCAGTCGTAGGTGGGGGTATGCGAAACACGAAAGAAAAATCATATGCCTTGAACGCCATCAATGCACTTGAGCTTGGAGGAGTGTTGTACTGCGGTGGTACTGGACTGAAGATATCAAACCCGCAATGATATCTGTATCCTAACGAGCCCGGGAAATAGTTATTAACCCACAACTCCAGATGATAGGAACTATCTCCGGAATGTGTATGCAACCGCTCGAGCTCAGGCTCGGGCTCTGGCTCTGGCTCTAGCTCAGCCTCTGGCTTGTATGCCCCAAGTGGATGCATGTGTGAGGGGACTATAATCGACTGCCTACAAAGTAAATATGGTTTTCCCGTACTAGAGAACCATTGTATGTACTCTAACGATCGTTGCAAATCGAAAGAAATATCCATTTAAGGTTTCCGCGCCATTCGATTATCCCACACTGCAATATATTTCTGGTGCACAACCTCCCAATTATTTCCATGTTTTCCTCTCTTGTTAATCTTGTGAATCTTCCCCAACTGCATTGGTGAAGACGGGATATACTGGATGCAACCAAACCGCCGGAGTACTCGATCCCCGTTATACCACTCGACTCTCTGGAAATTGATAATTGGTGTGTTAATGCACCACATGTGAGAATGAATGTGGGCAGACGAGGATATAACAACCGCAATTTTTGGTCTCTGATACGGCATCTAGATAAACTGCACGATAATAACATGGTTAAAATTTAACACTATTCGAGTAAGATATACAAAGTAATTACATGTCACGAATATTGAAATAGCTTACCCCTTCTCCGGCATGTTGTTCAATCATCAAACGATATATTGGGACAGTGTATGACCTCCCGATACCCGATTGGTACCCCATCTACGAAAACAAATTACATGTTAGAATAGTATTATTAGAAAAAAAAAGTCAATTAATTGCTATAACAAGTTAAATTTTATCACTTGTTCATCAGTAGAAATACGTATGCTTGGTGCCTAACTGAAGCCGAGGATGACATCCAATAAAGAGCCCATGACTGCAGCAATATGAGGCATCCGCCTATTTCTACGACATCAGGCTTCGTCGTTCGACAAAGCTCACGATACAACATAGCCAGAACTGCGGAACCCCAACTATACGAGTGAACATTCTGTAAATTAGTTAATAGTGGTAAATACATCAAATGAACTATGTTGTTGTTCGCATCCCGTATCACTACACCCCCTATAATATGCATAATGTACGCTCGAGTTGCCCACATCACCTTTCGGCTCAGTGGCATTAATTGATAAATGTTCAAAATTGGCTTTCAGATATGAAAATCTCAAATCTGTAAATTTGGACTTAACATTGTTGGGCAAGACTCCTAGTAGGCTATAACAAAGGACAGTCGACTCAGGTATCGTACTTACGCCCATTACGACACTCCCGTCGATTGGGAGCCCAAGTTGCAATACAACATCCTCTAGAGTGATAGTGCACTCCCTACACGACAAATGAAAAGTGTGGGTCCCCAGACGCCAACGCTCAACCAATGCGGATATTAAATCGTACCGCAAATCAAACATCTGGATCAATGTTACTGACCCAAATCCGGCTAACTCCAAGTATGGGGGGTATCCAAAACCATTCACCCAACCCCTCAATGTGTGGTACGAGCTCTGACACTATTAAATTACAGAAAATAGTTATTATAACATAATTTATATTCGTAAATTAAGTAAAACTTTTTTTAAGGGAACCTGTGATTAACAAATAACAATATATTACCATATTATTAATTGTGTTTGATATGTGATCATCGTTCTTAATCAATTAACCCATTGCTATACCTGCAATTTCAAAACAAATTTCGATAATTAATTATGCATTTTAAATATTTATCAAAATACCTAAATTTTATATATTGCTTTTAATTACACATCATATTTTTTGCTATACTACATTAACAAAATAAATATATCTTATAAATTCTAACTGAAACTCCAACTCAATGGTCTCATTCACAAAATTTCATCTCAATGGTTTAATCTTTTACCTACATTAAAAACAAAAAAAAAACTATTATTAAATTAATAAAAATAACATGCCAATAAAAAAATATAACAAAAACATAACATAAACTATTTCAACATAATAAATACGAATATTATTATTATTATTTTAAAATGTTAATAAGTAAAATATATTGGTTTAAAATATAATATATATAATAACATGCCAACTTAATTATTGTCAAAAATATAATTTTTTTTTTTGCATAGAAGGATTCAAAAGAAATGAAATTTATCATATTTATAAAAAAACATAAAATAAAATTTAAAAACATAAACTCTTATTCCCAATTATAAAATATTAAAAAATTAGAACATGTAAACTATTATTCCTAATTTATCTCATAAATTCCAACTCAATGGTCCTATTCACAAATTCCATATCAATAGTCTCATCTTTTACGTACACAAAAATAAAAAATTTATATTAAAATAATCCAAATAACATGCCGAATAAATTACATAAAAAATAAATCTAATCAACCTAAAACACACATAACAACTAAATTACATAAAAAATAAAACATTATTTATACATAACATAAATAGGTTTTTTTTACTTCAATAAATATTAAAAATAACTTATGAATGAATCAAAATATAAAATAAATACAAACATACCTTAATAGCTCTTTTTAACCAAATAATACATTATAAAAATAAAATTAAAAATTAAACCCGAATTAAATCAACTATAACAACAAAAACAAATTAACATTTATTTATAACAAAAAAAATTTACTAAATAAAAAAAAATACCTTTTTAGATTTTTTTTAAATACCAAATCTTCCTTGAACAACAATCTCCCCTTTCCTTTTTTATTTATTTTTTTCCTTCTCTTTCTCCTTCCCTCTCCCTATTTTGCTTCTCTTTTTTTCTTTCTTTTTCCCCTTCCCGCTCTCTTCTTCTTCTTCTTCTTCTTCTTCTTCTTCAAATTTCTTCTCTCTTCTGGCAAAAAAAAAAAAGAGACATTGGCGACCTTATAATGGTCCCCAAAAACACAACTCACAGGCATGCCATCTGACCCATCCCATCGTTGACAAGTCACAGGTGTGCCGACTGTGGAAACGGCGTGACCAGGCGTGCGCCGCCTCTCGAGTAGGCATGACCAGTCGGTGCTGCCTGTTAAATGGCCTTGACCAGTGTTGCTCAGTTGTCTTGTCCCATCTATGATAGCGGGTCAACAGTGGGTTTGGGTGGGTCGGGTTTTGGTCGTATACGGGTCGTATTTGATCCATATTTCTTTAGGTGTCGTCTATTTAGATGCCATTATTAGTTTTTTTTTTCAGTCAAATGTGTCAATATTTTAGGATGATGCTGCCTATGCACCACCCTCCACTTGTTTGGATGTACCATTTTGGTACATAATCTATTTAAGATACCATTTAAGTAATCTTTTTTATATAATATATAGGTAAAAAATCCAGCTAATGACAAAAAAAAAAAAAGATTCTCCAAGAAATAGTGACCCTCATAACAAACCAGCCCTGAACATTTGGAGGTACTGTTCCCATCATAGGCAAAAATAGCTGTGAGAGGTGCAACCCAGTCTACCACAAGCATAAAAAACCTTGGACAAACATTTATTTGGACAAGAATAGGGAGACGAAAGTTACCTTGTCATTGGAGTTTTAACCTTATCGGAAGAGGATGCTCTATGGGATTTAAGCTTTTAGTCTCAAACTTTTTTTAACAGCACCAAATTCAAAATGATTCAAGGTCTCTTCATTAGTCGAAGATTTTCCTTATTTCTATAGTGAAATGAGTGTTATGCTATGAAGCATGGACACGGACATGCAATACGGGTACGACACGATACGGACACGGTGACACAGTAATTTTTAAAAAATGAGGACACGGATACGCAAGATATGGCAATAAAAAATATTTTTATATATATATTTTATATTAAAATACTTAATATCCAACTCAATATTTTAAATCAATTTACAAATAGCCCAAAACTCTGCTTCTCCTTTCACTCTCAACTAGGGTTTTTCAATCCGGCGCCTCTATCCATCGTCACCGTATCTAATTTATTTTATATATTCCAACATGTCCTGTACATATCCGGGCGAGTCCGATGAGTGTCTGTGCCGAACATACATACGACACCGATATGAGGAAGGATGAGCCGTGTCCGTGCTTCCTAGGTGTTATGAATGTGAATCCAGAACTTCAAAGTTGTGATCTTCGCATCCGCAAAGATTCCACCTATGGGCCATCTTTAAAGACAATATAATAGTCTATGACTGATAAGGATAAAAATTAAGAATGACCCACTTGTTAAATTATTTTTTGAATAGTTAGCAACAAGTTACGATCAAGCTCGTAAACCTTGAAATGGTGGTTCACCGATCCTGCTTTAATCATGTTATACCTTTTAAATCATTCCTACCATTAATAATTAAAGTAATATTAATCCTAATGAAAAGTAAATTTTGAGCATATCGTTTAGTAAAATAAAAGAAACGTAATCATTCATGCAATTAAATTTCATTTTATCTTTCACATATTAGTCATACATCAACTATTTTTGTCCACTCATTAAAAAAACTAGCACCATTAGTCTTTTGGGTAATTTATATAATATTTGACAAGTTTAGGTACCAAATTAAATTAAAAAATCTTAAATACCGAATTAAGAAAAAGTGTCAAGTTCAGTTATCGAATGTTATGTAATATATATATGTATAGAAGAGTACCAAATGATATATTAAACCTTATAACCAATAATAAAAGTATTTTATTTTATTTTATTTTATATCTTCTATATTCATTTTACGGTTCATATTCAAAATTTATAACTGCCCTTTCAAACAATATCCATCTTCAAAATTCAACTTATATTCTCTTGAGCAATTTTTATTTGTTTGAACCGCTGCTGGATCATGCTTGAAACCCATTGTAAGCAGAAAGTAAACATTGCAATCTTGCCAAAAGCAGACGATAGTACAATGTTTGAAACAATTCAGGAAATGCAGCCACTCAACAAAGTGAATAAAAACCCAAAAGCCCAAACCCCCAACTTCAATAATTATGGAAGAATACCATTAGGTTTTAAAATTATTTTTCAAGCCTAAGTTATAAAATAATAGATTTTAGTTTCAAAATAATAATAATAATAGATTTTAGCCTTTCAAAAATCAAATTGGACGCAAAATTATAAATTAGTCCTTCATTTATACTAATATAAAAGATAAATATTATTTATATATTTAAATTAAATTTTATAAATAATTTATATTTAATTATTTAAAAAAATCAAATTTATATTTCATATATCATAATATTAATAATGGATTGTCATAAATTATTTTATTATATTTATATTATATTCTAAGTTGAATATTTGTTAATACCAAAATAACAATAACTCCGCATTGTGATAATAATAATACGTGAAAATAAAGATTTTTACATAATAGTCAATTATAATTTTTGTTATAATTTAAGTGTATATATTTCATATATCATAATATTAAAAAATTCAAGTCTACATATTCCAAGTATTACTTATATCACAATATTAATTACTTTATAAATTACTTTTAAGATTTTTATTCTAAATTAAGTTTTTATATTTTATATCAAAATAATGACAAATTTAAATAATATTTAAATACATATTTTCTATTTTACAATATATTTAAAATAAATATTCTCAAAAAATACTTTTAACAGTAATAATAAGCACTATTAATTTTTTTTAAATACCTTTTAATCAATTTTCAAAAACACTTTTCAAACCCTAATCGAACCCTCCTATAATCAATGAAAATTTATTCACCACATAAAATATCATATTCTAAGCAATTTGATTCAATTATTATTATTACAGTCGTGGCATTGAGGTTGGCGAAATGATTCTTATCTTTGATTCGATAGTGGGCATCCCCATTATGTGTGCTTGGCTGACACCCCTATGGAAACACTGTCTTCAACATCAATTTTCATTTCCCATATCAATCAGATCAGGTTTCTTTTAATAATTTTTAATATATAAATTGATTTTATTTGATAATTTTAATCATTCACGTGATTTATTCTGAATAAAAAAATGTGAAGGTATTTTTAACACAGATGAAAATTATCAGATAAATCCTTCAATTTGGATCCCAGCTAATAAAATAATGAAAATAAGAATAATTCTATATGTTATTAAAAAATTTTGCCATCTACTATTATTCTTATTTGGCATTATAATGAAAATTTTTTAATCACACGTAAATTTATCCTTATTTGACGTTATATTATTGGCCAAAAACTATGATGGATGTGATGTCAAAGTTTAAATAGGCCTCAACACATGTAGGTGTCAAAATCAAGTTAAATATCTTAATGGGATCTTATCTTTAAATAATGTTTTTTTTAAATAAATGAGAAAATCTCATAAATTTAAACTCACCACGCCATATATGTGTTTTGAGGCACTATTCAAAATCTTAACCTCAAAACTTGTAAGTAACCTACCTCTCTCTCTTTTTCTTGTTTTCAGAGAAAATTCGAAAATACTGTGTATATTTTTTACTATGTTTAAAAATATAGATATAACGTATGTAATAAGAATAATTTATTATCATAAAAGGTTAGTTTAAATTGAAATTTATTATGCTTTAATTATTAAAAAAAGTATGGACTAAATATGTATAGATACTCTAATAAATAATTTCGAATTAATGATGAATTTATTAGAAATTAAGTTAGTGTGCAAAAGTTTTATATTAGAGTTATGGTCCTAAATTGCGCATAATTTTTCTGACATTTCATCTTCAGAAAAGACTTCTCTAAAATAATGTGTGTTAATTTGAAAGATCAAAACACAAGATTTCAAAATCTCAAGATATCAATGGGTTCAGGTACACTTCCGCATTTAGTTTTGTTTGTGATTTGTTCTTAATAATTTGACATGACAGATCCTGATTTACGGTTTTAAGTTTTATATCAAAATTCTAAGCTTCTAACAAGTGGTATATCCGAGCCTCGTTATATCAAATAATTGAGAATAAATCAATTTTTATTATTAATTTTACGATTCTAACGAGTGGTATATCTTAACCTCGTCATGTCGAACCATTGAAAATAAATCAATTTTTTACTAACTCATTCTTAAGATTTTATAGATTTGAATGATTGATTTGAGATTTCTAATAACATATGTTGATGTTTGGAATTTATATTAGAGTTTTTTAGTTTTGATTAATTATAGATCCAAATTTCTTAATATAGCTTTGATTTTGAATGTTGTGTTTGGAAGGCAAATTGATTCTTAAGATTCCTATTTTGAATCAAAGAGGTTTTATTGGAATTGCAGCATTCAAAGGATATTGAGATTTTGATTTAATAAAAAAATCAAATATAAAATTTTGGAAGGCACCAATTAAGTGCCAACAGTTATAAGTGTTTTATTAGTTTGCTACAAAAATATTATGCATGTTATAAATAAATATGATTGTCTATATTCTAATCCCTCATTTTTAAGGTAAAACATTTTCATTGCAAGTTGTTTAATGTGTTAATGAAGCACTTAAATAAGTTTCATTTATTGTATTGCATTGAATTTCAATTTACTTATAAATAAGACTCTTTTATAAATAAAAAAGAGATACGATAAAATTATATGTTTACTTTAAGTATTCTTTTATTTGATTATTTTATAATACGTTATCAACACGAGCTTCTACGAATTCATAGTAAAGTTCACGTAATTTCGACTTTATATAATTTGTCCTTATAACTCTCGTTAAACTATATACGGTATAGGTATTTTCATAATTCTTTTATTTTATTTTCTACATAAAATATTTGCTTTGGGTAACATTTTTCACATTTATTTTTACAACTAAAATCTAATAATGATAATTATATATACATGTTTTTTTATTAAAAAATTTTAATTAATGTAATTTGTGTTAAGTTATTATTATGACTATTCCTCTCTATGCCAATATTTGACATACATATTATTATTTAGCAAATTTGGTATATATAATTGAATTATTTTATGATTGAGAATGCTTATTATTTTACTAATATTTTTTATTATTTTGATTCAAATGATTATAATGTCAAATCTTGCCAAACTTGAATTTGAAGCCTCAGACATCTCAGGCAAGAATTATTTGTCATGGGTGTTAGATGCTGAAATTCACCTAGATGCTGAAATTCACCTAATACTATATTAGCATATAAAGAAGCATCTAATCAAGGCAAGGCAAAAACAATGATTTTCATCCGTCATCATCTACATGAAGGATTAAAAGTGGAATATCTCACTGTGAAAGACCCTCTTGAGTTGTTGAAAAATTTGAAAGAACGATTTGACCATCAGAAAACGGTGATACTCCCTAAAGCTCGTTATGATTGGATGCACTTACGGTTGCAAGATTTTAAGGTTGTAAGTGAATACAATTCAGAACTTTTCAAAATTAGTTCTCAACTAAAATTATGTGGAGAAAACATAACTAATGAGGACTTGTTAGAGAAAACATTAAAACATAACTTAATGAGGACTTGTTAGAGAAAACATTTTCAACCTTTCACGCTACTAATGTGCTCCTGCAGCAGCAATACCGTGAAAAATGTTTTAAAGGGTATTCTAAATTGATTTCATGCCTTTTGGTGGTTGAAAAAAAAAATAATGAGCTATTGATGAAAAATCATGGAATTCATCCCATTGGTTCTGCACCATTCCCTGAAGTGAATGTAGCAATACACAATAATTATGAAAATAGAAAATATAGAGGTCGTGGCCGTGGTCATGGACGTAGTGGGGGACGTGGTCAAGGATGTATTAGTAATCGTTATCATGGTGGTCATAACGCTGATACTTCTAACCACTAGAAAAAGAATAACAATGAAAGACAAGAAAGAAGTGGTCAAAATAATCCTTCAAAAAGATTGTTGAGAATATATGCTACCGATGTGGTATGAAGGGGCATTGGTCACGTACCTGTCGTACATCTGATCATTTAGTGAAACTTTATCTAGCATCCATTAAAAAGAAGGGAAAGCATATGGAGACAAATTTTATATCTCAAAATGATGAAATGGAGGCAAAAGATGAAGATATTCACTATAATACTAAAACTGATCATACCTACGAGGGTGATAAATTTAATGACCTTAATAATATAACCCACCTAGATGTGATAGATTTCTTTGAGAATCATTAGAAAAATTGATGTTATTTTGACATTTTTATATTGTTTTAAGTATACTTTATTTTCTTGCATAAAGAATAATTTATATATTTAATAAATATTTTCAATGTTTCTCATATTATATTTTGTTTGTTTTTATGAAGAATATGAATATTCAACAAAATTTCGATGGACCCAAAATCAATGGAGACATGTGTCTTGCAGATAGCGCTACAACACATACGATACTCAAAGATAAAAAATATTTTTCTCATTTGAAAATGAGTAATGTCCATGCTAATACAATATCGGGTAGTGCAAAACTTATTGAAGGCTCTGGAGAAGCTATTATATTATTACCTAAAGGTACAAAATTTGTCATTGATGATACTTTATATTCCACTAAGTCTCAGAGAAATTTATTGAGTTTTAAAGATATTCGTCTTAATAGATATCATATTGAGACTATGAATGAGAAAAATATTGAATATCTATATATTACAAATGTTGAATGTCGAAAGAAATATGTTTTAGAAAGGCTACCTGCTTTTTCATCAGGTTTATATTATACACATATTAGTGCAATTGAGTCATATGTTACTACAAACCAGAAGTTTGTAGAACCACATACTTTTACTATTTGGCATGACCGATTAGGCCATCCCGAATCTATTACGATGCGAAGAATCATCGAAAATTCAATTGGACACCCATTAAATAACCAAAAGATTCTTGAATTGAAAGATTTATCTTGTGTCGCTTGTTTTCAAGGAAAATTGATTATTAGACTATCACCAGCGAAAGTTGGGATTGAACATCCCACATTTCTGGAACGTATTCAAGGTGATATATGTGGGCCCATTCATCCACTATGTGGACCATTCAGATATTTTATGGTATTAATAGATGCATCTTGTAGGTGGTCACATGTGTCTTTATTATCGACTCGCAACTTGGCATTTGCGAGACTATTCGCTCAAATAATTCGATTAAGAGCACAATTTCCAGATTATGCAATCAAAACTATTCGTCTTGATAATGCTGGTGAGTTTACATCCCAAGTTTTTAATGATTATTGTATGTCAATTGGGATAAAAGTTGAACATTCTGTAGCCCATATTCACATACAAAATGGTTTAGCTGAATCGTTTATCAAACGTCTCGAACTAATAGCTCGGTCATTACTTATAAGAACAAAACTCCCTGTTACAGCTTGGGGATATGCTATTTTGCATGTAGCAGCACTTGTGCGCTTAAGGCCAACAAGTTATAATAAGTGCTCCCCATTACAATTTCCTTTTGGATAAGAGCCAAATATTTCCCATCTTAGAATTTTTGGATGTGCAGTATATGTTTCAATTACTCCACCACAACGCATAAAGATGGGTCCTCAAAGGAGGTTAGGAATATATGCTGTTTATGAATCTCCTTCTATAATTAAATATGTTGAACCATTAACTGGAAATTTATTTATTTCACGATTTATTGATTGTCATTTCAATGAAACAACATTCCCAACATTAGGGGGAGAGAAAATACAACTGGTAAAAGAAATTACATGGAATGGATCATCATTATCTCAATTAGACCCTCGCACAAGTCAATGCGAACAAGAAGTTCAAAGGATCATACGTTTGCAAAACATCACTAATCAACTGCCAGATCCATTTACTGATCGGTACGAATCGGTATGAAGTGGGCGGACTTGGTCAATCGATCCACGATGACCCATACAGAATCATTCTTAGTAGGTGTAAGGGGTAACCTACTAACGAAGTCTATAGTTACACGCTCTCACTTCCAAAGTGGAATCTTAACTGGCTGAAGCAACCCTGAAGGTAATTGATGCTCAGTCTTAACCTGCTGACATGTCAAAAATTTACCCACAAAGTCTGTAACCTCACGCTTAAGACCTGGCCACCAATATAACTTGCGAAGGTCTCGGTACATCTTATTTCCGCCAGGATGCATAGCATAAGGGCTACTATGCGCCTCTCGCAGTATAGACTGCCTCAACTCAATATCATTCGATACACAGATTCTCCCACGAAAATAGAGTACCCATTCGCTATCTAGTCCAAAATCCACAGTGTTCCCACTCTCAATCTGTCAAAAACGAAAACCCAAAGACTCGTCCTCCAATTGTTTACCCTTAATCTACTCTATCCACGTCAGTTTAACTTGAACTTCGGCCAACAGATTACCATCATCAAATAAACTGAGGCGAGCAAACATTGCCCTCAATCAGTCATAGCCCTACGGCTCAGCGCGTCAGCCACCATATTGGCCTTATTAGGATGGTATTCAATCTTACAATCGTAGTCCTTAAGTAGCTCAATCCACCTACGCTGCCTAAGGTTTAGTTCCTTTTGAGTGATGAGGTACTTAAGGCTCTTGTGATCAGTGTAAATGATACACTTCTCACTATACAGGTAATGCCTCCATATTTTCAGTATAAATACCACCGCTGCCAATTCCAAGTCATGCGTCGGATAATTTACCTCATGAGTCTTAAGTTGACGAGACGCATACGCTACCACCTTACCCTCTTGCATCAATAGACATCCTAAACTGACATGTGATGCATCACTATAAATAGTAAACTCCTTTCCAAACTCTAGCTGTATCAGAACAGAGGCCTCCGTCAGTACATTCTTGAGCTTCTCAAAGCTCTCTTGTTGCGTGTCAGTCCACTTAAACGGCACATTCTTACGTAGCAGCTTAGTCAAGGGTGCGGTGATCAGTGAAAACCCCTCTACAAACTGTCGATAATACCCTGCCAGTCCCAAAAAACTGCGAATATCGGATAAACCTAAGACAACCTCAATCTTTCAAAGATCGACTCTAATCCCCTCAGTAGAAACTACAAGTCCTAGAAACATTACTTCACGTAACGTTACTCATATTTACTGAACTTGGCGTACAATTGTCTCTCTCGCAGAATCTGTAGAACCACTCTGAAGTGTTCATCGTGCTCATCCTCAGTCTTCGAATACACCAGTAGATCCAGATAGGGCTGGAACACTCGGTTCATCATGTCCATAAAAGTTGTTAGAGTATTCGTCAGTCCAAATGGCATCACTAGAAACTCATAATGACCATATCGAGTCTTAAATGTAGTCTTGTGAACATCAGTCTCCTTAACTCTTAACTGGTGATACCCTGATCGAAGATCAATTTTAGAGAAAATCGAAGCCCCTCGAAACTGGTCGAACAAATCATCTATCCTCTGTAGGGGTACTTATTCTTGATGGTCAACTTATTCAGTTGCTCGTAATTGATACACATACGCACAGATCCATCCTTCTTTTTCACAAACAGTACTGGTGCCCTCCACGGAGGCACACTAGGGCGGATGAACCCGCGATCCAATAGCTCTTGAATCTGGGACTTAAGCTCCACAAGCTCTTTCAGTGCCATCTTATAAGGGGCGATCGACACCGGAGCTATATTAGGAAGGAGCTCAATCCTAAACTCTACTTCACGATTCGAAGGTAACCCAGGTAGCTCTTCAGGAAAAATGTCCAAAAAGTCTTTAACCGTCTTGATATTCTTAAGTGAAGAATCTCTAGATTCTAAAACATTGACGTAAGCCAGATATGCCGCACATCCTTTACATACCAACTTTTTCGCCCTCAGTGCAGAAATTATATTACTTAAGTAGTTCTGACGTCCCCAATTAAGACTACCTCACTGTCCTTCTCAATCTTCAGTACAACCCTTTTTATGACACAATTTAAGCTCATTTTTCCCAGTATTAGATCAAATTCTCCAAAAGGCAGTTCCATTAGATTATCCAAAAAGATAACTCCTTGAACCTCTAGAGGAATATCTCTAAACAGTTTGTTAACCCTTATTGACTGCCCCAACGGACTCAGTACAATGACCTCACTCGTAGTGTTCTCGAACAGTATACCCAAGTTTTCAGATACGGTACAAGCTATATAAGAGTGAGTGGATCCTATATCTATCAGGGCAGTATAAGGTATACTGTAAATAAATAATGTACTCGTAATGATGTACGGAGCATCTCCATCCCCTCGGTGACGTGTAGCATAAACTAGAGTCGGCTGTCTCGCCTCAGTATGACCAGCACCTCTGCCCGGTGCTCTCTGACTATGGCCCAAACCATTACCACATTTGGCTTAACCATGGCCTCTCACTGGCTACTGAACCACCCTCGGTGGCTGTACAGTGTTATTACCCAGAGCTTGCATCTGGTCGGCCCTCCGCGAATAATCCCTAATATAGTGCTCCAAAGAATCGCACCTCAAGCATGCCCTAGTCCTTTTCCAACACTCACCCAGATGGCGTCTACCACAATCATTACACGGTGGCTGCTGAGTAGCAGCAACAGGAGCCCCAACTCTGATTGGCCCATCAACTCTGGCCTTTTTTTAGGCCTCTGAATGGAACTCGAGGGCTCTGAATCCCTCTTGCTCCTACCTCTTTCTCATTTTTGACACTCAACGTGCTTTACTTTCTCAGCGATCTTCACCTTATCAACCAATACAGCAAAGTCTCGCTCTCTCTGTGGAGCTATTAGTACCCTCATATTATTTCTGAAGCCATCTTCAAAGCGAACGCACCTCTCATACTCTGTCACTACCATACCACGCGCATAATGGCTTAGTCGCAAAAATTCGGCCTTATACTCAGCCACTAATCTATCACTCTAGGTCAAATTTAGGAACTCTCTCCTACAGACATCCACATAACTGGCCCCTACATACTTTCCCTGGAAAGCAGTCTTAAAGAACTCCCAGGTCAGTCGGTCGGGCTGACTGTCCTATTTAGTAGTGAGCCACCACTGATATGACTCATCACGCAGAAGTAACACTACACTCTTTAGTTTCTGCTCGGGGGTGCAGTCCAGTTCATCTGTGATCCTCTCTATGGCCTCAATCCAGTACTCAGCCACATTAGGGGTGACCCCAGTGACACCCCTGAATATCTCAGCTCCATTAGACCGGAGTCATTCCGTAACCAACCCTCGGCCTCCAGTTCCAATATTGGGCCCAACGACCCTTTCTAAGATCTTCAACATGGCTTGAGACAGTGCATCGTCTTTAGTCGTATGATCATGAAACCCCGATCCGGTCTTAATAATAGGCGACACCAGCGTCTCACTGGCGTCCAGATTAGGCAGGTTGCCAGAAGATGAGGACCCAGCTCGAGCCCCTTTACGGCCTCTACCACTGCCTCTTGTACCCTGTCCGCGAGTATCTCGTGTGCTCCTTATCTAATTGTATTTATCTGTATTAATAGATTTATGTATCAGTTTACAGTTTCAGTAATTATTAGCAGATATCTTATGTGAAGCAGTATTAGAAGTGTAAAGTTTGTTTTCATACAACGCAGTGTTTATCAGTTTTACTATAGTTTCAATATACTCTATTTTGAGTGTTTTTAGTGCAGTCTATCATAGTAGTTTCAGTATCTACTACCTATAGAAGTTTCATTCAAAAATATATAACAGTGTCAGAGAAATTACAGGATCAGCGTCGGAGACTCAATATACCACACGTTCAGTAAAAATATTTCAGTCTTCAAAAAATTCAGTTCTTAAAAAAATAAAGTTTTTAAACCCAAATCCACAGCTGAGTTTTGTAACCTGGCTCTGATACCACTAAATGTAACACCCTAAACCCGGCCTAGACGTTATGGCCGAATCTGGCATTGTCACGTGAGAGTATGTTAGAAAATTATATTGCCGCTAAAACCACTTTTCTATTTAATCACTTTTCATTAACACTCGTTAATTTTAAATTTGTGTCGATCATTTTCAAAATATTATTTATTGCGAAAGCTTTTAAAATAGTTCGCGTAATCATGGTGTTTTGATAAAACATTTGTTTCTTTTGAAAACCCAAGTTTTTCCTACTACTAGCAGAACAATCATATACCGAAATAAAACACAAATTTAAGAAAAATCCATAGAGGCCATAATTATAGCAAAATACTTAAATAAACTTAAAATTATAAATAAGTAATAAACAATATAAAAGAAGACATGTGGCCACCATTGAGTCCACCGCCGCACCGGTCTGCCTATGTCTAGGGGTTACCTGTACAGATTAAACAGAAGGGGTGAGTCTTCGTAAACTCTGTGTGTAATCCTCATATAAATAAATAGACAGATTAATGAGATAATCACATGCGGCCTAAGCCCTTTCTCGATGATCGATATGTGATGTCGGTTTGGGCCTTGGCCCATCTTAGTACAGAAGTAGTCATGAAGTAGATCCTTAGCCCATCACAGTAACAATAGCAATAACAGATATGCAGTCACAAAATCCTACCCAACCAGCCTCTACACACTATCTCCTCCAACCCTACACTCTATGTAGGGACATAATCAACCCACCGATCCCTATATTCCAAATAGTACCGAATGCGACACCAGACAGTAGTTTGCAGCTGAGCTGCTAGATATTAGGCTCGAAGCCTTTCAATAACTTTTTCCGATCAATATCAACCCCAATCCAATACAATGCAACATACAGTTATAACATGCTATCTCATAGTAACAGTGCATACGATATCAGTTCAGTGAAATATTATCATGCTCAATAACGTATATACATATAACAGTCATTCAGTCTTTTCATACAATTAGGGGTCTAAGTAAGCTTACCAACCCTACAGTAGGTTCACAGTCGTCTCGGGTGACCCGTGCAACCTTAGCAACAAATCAGTAAAAATGGGCTCACACGTGCGTGTTGTCTGTCTGTGTGGACTACCCGTGTGGGCCCACACGCCCTTGTGGCCCATACGGCCTAATTGGTTGAGTCCATGTCTCGCACACGGCCTCGCCTGGCCATCACACGGCCGTGTCCTTTGCACACAGCTAATTTGTCGATCACACGTCCGTGTTCTATCACACGGCCTACCACAGGGCAACCACACGACCGTGTGGCGTCGACAGGAAGCTTTTTCGACTCTTCACGGAATTCTAATTTCTGCGATTCGGGTACACACTTGGTATCGATTCACTGTGAGCAGTCACCCAAGCTTGCAAGAACCTATATTTGACCAATATAATAACAATTTAAACACTTAAGGCTTTATTCAAACGAAAATGCACGAGATGACCACATGCTAAACTCACAAAACGTTATCTTCAGTCAAACAATCGGGGTTTCGCACACTTGAAATGTCAATTAACAATCTCCAGCCCTTTGGTTATCTCTTAAGCACCAAACGAAACCTAGTAAACAATGATTCATAATTCCAAAACAATAATTCACCACTACACTTACCAAAAATGCTAAAAGAAAACTGAAGCGGTGGATTGCAGAGACCAAGCGACAAAAAGAAAATGATTGTAAATAGTAAAGAAAGTGGAAATTCGGCAGGAAGGTGGAAAGGAAAAGGAAGAGGAACAACCGAATTTTGATAAAAGAAAGTAGAGTAATCATAATTAGATTTTCTGGTAAACCCTAACTCAAATTCCTTTAATTCTCTCCACCAACTCCCCACTACTCAGATTTTCAGTAAAACTCAAACTCTAGCCAAATTTTGTAGCAAAAATACTATCCCTTGTCGCCCCAAGAAATCAAACACAGGACCTCCAACACATCAACACTCCACTTGACCACCAGACCAGTAGGCCCATTCTGATATATCTTACAAACATTTAAACTTAAGCCTACTAATTAGAGATAGGGCTTAGTCATCAAAAATACCAAATTTTGCCCAAGTCATGACTTGAACTTGGGTCCTCCCACACACTCCCAGAGCACTTAACCACTGAAGCAGACATGCAATTGTGATACAAACCTACGAAAATAAATATTAAGGATTTTTTGGGGCATTACAGGGTTTTTCCTAATAAAGGCTTTAATGAGGCACAGTTTTCTCTAATGGACATCCAAGGGAGAGTGTTATAAATAAATATGAATGTCCATATTCAAACCCCTCATTTATAAGGTAAAACCTCTCATTCATTGCAAGTTGTTTAATGTGTTAATGAAGCACTTAAATAAGTTTATTTATTGTATTGCATTGAATTTCAATTTACTTATAAATAAAATTCTTTCGTAAATAAAAAAGAGATACGATAAAATTATTTGTTTACTTTAAGTATTCTTTTATTTGATTATTTTATAATACGTTATCAGCACGAGCTTCTACCATAGTGAAGTTCACATAATTTTGACTTTATATAAATTGCCCGTATAATTCCCGTTAAACTATATACGGTATACGTATTTTCATAATTTTTTTATTTTATTTTCTAGATAAAATATTTACTTTGGGTAACATTTTCACATTTATTTTTACAACTAAAATCTAATAATGATAATTATATATACATTTTTTTTATTAAAAAAATTTCAATTAATGTAATTTATGTTAAGTTATTATTATGACTATTCCTCTCTATGCCAATATTTGACATACATATTATTATTTAGCAAATTTGGTATATATAATTGAATTATTTTACGATTGAGAATGTTTATTATTTTACTAATATTTTTTATTATTTTGATTCAACTTAATGACAATTGTTTTTATTGAATTCATTAAAGAATTATGGTTTTAAATTTTGTATGTATTGATGTTAAATTATTGATAAAGTTTTATGAATTTAATTATGTTTTTTTATTAAATTGGTTTGATGGCATCTGATATGGATATATATTTAATTTTATGGGTGTTTTGATGTAAATTCATGATAAACTATATTTAGTTAATACTATTGTTCCATTTAATGCTTTATTGGTACTATCATAATAGGTAAGAAATACAAATTAATCATTAAGAATTCAACTTCATTGTGGCACAAAAGATTAGGTTATGCCTCTAAAAGGAGATTTGAAAACTTGTGTTGTAACGACCTAATTTTCGTTAGTGTCAAAAAAGTCAGTTGTGGGACTGAATTTATTAATCCGAGTCATCTGAAGTCTTAAATGATGTAGTCATGAAACATGTATGGAACTATAAAATGGGAATGTTGGTAATTGAATTAGAAAGTTCAAATTATTGATAGAATATTAAAATAGTACAGGGACCGGGTCGGAAACTTATTAATTAAATAGTACAGGATCAAATTGTAAAGTGATTAAAATAGAGATAATTAAGTGGGAACTAAGTATGTCCATAAAAGGATATTAGGCTAAAGTATTAATGTGTTATTTAACCATTGATAAACCATGGATAATGAATGAGCTTGATGTAAGTCGAGCACCTTAAAATGCCCAGTGTTGTCACTCACGTCTCTTCGATGGCTAATTGAATTAAATTTTTGAATTTGAGAATCTCATCAAGTATCATTAAGTTATTATTTAGCTACAATGCAGAGAATACATCAAAAGTGGATTGTATTTTCAAATTATAAAGTGGATTGTATTTTCAAATTATTAAGTGACATAGAACTTAATCGTAAAGATTAAGTATTAATGAACAGATGGCTTTCAATGATCAAGAAATTGAATAGCAATTAACCAAATTCGTTAGTGGTTAATATAAGCCACCATTGAACAAAGTTATTTGTTGGCAACAACTTATGCCTTGGATTTCTAATTTTTTGTAATTTGATACGTCAAATTAGGCTCTCCAATAAACTCGAAGAGCTTATTCTCAAGCAATTTAAGTATCTTTTATATGTTTTTTGTCGATTTTTAACTTTAATCATTAATAAACATTTTTTCTTAGTTTTGCCCATTTTGAGACCCAAATTGGCCAAACAATGCAATGTGATTGAGTTGGTTAGGGAGACAGTGGGTGTCGCAACAATGGTGCCATAGAAGTCACAACACCAAGTCCTTTCACCTTGAGGATGCAAAATTTCAACGCAAAATCAACATGGAGCTTACTGTCATGGAAGTCGCGATACCAAGGGTAGGATGTCGTGACACCGAGCTAAAGTCATGACACAGTGCCTCCAAGTTCATGATACCTCTGACGGTGTTGAAATGAAAAAAATAAGGCGAGCTCCATTGATGTCATGACACCAACCAGTGGATGTCGCGACACCAAGACCCCTAAGATCCATAGGTTTGCTATTGTCTAAAGTGTCATGACACCGAAACCTGGTGTCACGACACCACTTCCTAGTGGGGAGAAAATAGTTGTAAGGGTAGTTTTTTCTCCAACACCATCTCCAATCAAAACACAACTTCTAAGGACATTCTTGTCACCTTTTTGGATTGTAATCAGATGTTAAAAGCCACTTTTGGTTGAAAACTAAATGAGCCAAATTTGTCTTTATTTTTTTTCTATCCTCCTTTTAGCTAAGTAGTTAGTCTTCTTCACCATTTTTAGGATTTAGTTCTTAGATTTTTCTGGCTTTCGTTGTTAGTTAGTTAGTTTCTACTATAACTTGGTGTTATTTGCATTTTGGTACTCAAACTTCATCTTGTATTTTCATTCATCCAAAGCTTTTAATATAGTTTAACTCCATCTTCTTTTCAAAGTGTAAAAATCTGAAATTTGTTAGTATTTCTCACCTTCATTATTGTTGCCACCATCTTCCTCAAGCAACCACCAAGAAAGCTCTAAGCTTTCTTTAACCCTATCCTTGCGCTTATTTGAATGTATGATTTGAATATGTGTAGAGTTGTTCTTTGTATGATAATGGTGTTAGGTAACTAAATCTATGGTAGTCGGTTGATGAAAATGTTGTTTTGTTAGTTTTTGGTACAGGGACTAAATCGTAAAAACTGGACCAGATCGAATAAACTTCAAAACTTAGAATTTACGCCTCTAGGTGAATATTTAGGTAGGTGAGACCGAGAGGAGATCTTATCGAGCACTAATTTGGTTGTCCCAAGTTAGTTTGGCGAGGTCGAGCGATGAACCAGACTAAATCGTCTAATTTGGTAAAATGGTGACCAAGAGGTCATTTGAACCAATTAGAAGTTTAAACCTTTTAAATCCCTAATCCAAAGGCTAATAAGAAAAATGGAAGTCAACAGACCACTTTTGTGTATTGAATTGTTAATTGTCTAATTTTAACTATTTTGTAATTTAGTCTTTCTCTAACAGCCTAATTTTCAGTGGTGCCAAAAAAGGCAGTTTCGAAACCCCAATTTAGGAAGTTGGTATAAAACAATATTGAAATTTGATTCTTTAATTTTTCCTATTAATTGCTTAATTAAGTTATAAAAACTAAATTATAAATTTTTTATCGCTATAAATTTTTAATTGGTCAAAGAGTAAGGGACTTAAATTGTAATTAACCAAAGGGATAAAATAGCAAATAGACCTATTTTAAAGTATATAAGTGGATAGTAGCATTATATATTAATTAACTTAAGTAATTAGAAATGGCTTTGTTAAAATATGATTAAATTAAGTATAATTAAATGATTAATTTTCCTATAAAAGAACCATTAAAAGGAAAGAAAGATAAAAAGCCTCCATCTTCATCTTTCTCCATCAAAACCACCATCGAAGAGAAGCTTTCAAGAGTTTAAGCTTTTGGCCATCAATTGGTTAGTGCAATTACGTCATTTTCTTATAATTTTTTATGTTTTTGAGGTCATGAGAATTTGATTTAGCTAGCCCATGTACCAATTTGTAAAATTATTAAAGTTTTTTAATGTTTTCATTGTTGAATGCTTGAAGAATTTAGTGTTAAATTGATAGATTTTAAGCTTAGATGTGAAAAAGGACTAAATTGTAAAGTTTAATTATTAGTTCTTCTCAAAAGGACCAAAGTGTATAAATTGTAAAATTGGTGTAAAATTTTTGTAATATTAGATAGTATAGAGTCCTAAAAAGATGTGATTGGGATTGGTTTTAAAACTGAAACTCAAAATTGAAAGTTACAACTATTTTGATTTTAGGGACTAAATTGAATAAAATGCAAAACTTAAGAGGTTTTCAAAAATGGAAATTAAATAGGTTTATGTATATCATGGAATGTTATAAAATATTTGATATTGATAAATTTAATTGAATAATTTATATATCAAGAATTGGACTAAACTAGTGATAATCAGAGTAAAGCAAAAATTGTTTATTAGTCCTTGAAGACTCGTTTGTTGATGTTTTGCCAGGTAAGTTCATATGGAACTTACTACTTTAATTTATGTTATGTTGATTTGTGCTCTAATTTATTTATATATTAGAATTGGGTAGTGCAATGTCCTACACTTGGATTCGGTGATTGAGTCAGGTGTGGGGTGTTACCTGTGTCTAATAGTGTTGTTGATCCCTTTGATTTTTTCAAATACTCTAAAATATCTAAGGGCTATAAAATTTATGGTCCCACCACTAAGGTTATTTTTAAGACAGATAATTCATTCTTTGAGAATGTTGAATTTATATGAGGAGAGAGAAAATTAAAGACGTGGCCTTTGAAGAGGAATATGTTGATATTCCTTAACGTATTATTTTAGTTTTTATTGATAAAGATGAGGACCAATCTATTGTACTTGATATTGTTCAAATAGTAACTCTGGATCAAGACAATGTCATAAAACCTCAGAGTTAAGAAACAAACTCTACAACCTCAAAAACTAATACCATTAAGAAGGTTCACTAGAAAGAGAGTTATAATGGCTTTAATGACATATTTTGACCTTGAGCTACATTAGATGGATGTCAAGACTGCGTTTCTCAATGGTAATATTGATGAGAGATTTAAATGGTGCAACCAGAAAACTGTGTTCGGTGATGCAAAGTCAATCATTTACAAATTAAATAAATTTATCTATGGGCTTAAGCAGGCCTCTCTTTGGTGGTATTACAATTTTTTCCAAGTTATTACCTCATTCGGTTTAGAAATGACGTTGATTAATGATTATATATATCACAAGTTTAGTGGGAGTAAGCATAGTCTCAATCAATGCCCAAAGAATGATTTTGAGATTATGGAAATGAATAAGGTTCCTTATATTTCAACAGTGGGAAGTCTAATGTATGTTCAAGTTTGTATGTGTTCGGATATTGTGTATATTATTGGGATGTTGTGTAGATATTTGAGCAATTCAGGTATGGATTATTGGAAAGCAACCAAATGGTTCATACATTATTTTCAAAAAACAAAACATCACATACTTACATATCGGAGGTTTGATAAGTTAAAGATCATCAAGTATACAGACTTCGATTTTAGTGGAATATGGATACAAATTTTGTCATTAAGGTACAAATTAATAAATGGTAGTCATTTATTCTAATAAAAATAGAAGTAGATTAAAGTCAAAGCACATAGACTTTAAATTCCTAGTTGTTAAAATAGGAGTTTAGAGGTCAGTTGTCTATTAAGCATATTGGGATGAACTCTTTGATTGTAGATTCGCTTACTAAGGGACACCCAAGGTTTTTAAAATGGGAGTTTTTAATTTAAATGATTTATGTTATAAATACATTTTCGGTTATTTTAATTTACGAATATTAAGGTTATTTTTCACAGAAATAAGGTTTATTTAGTTTATTTACACTCTGATTTTGGTAAAGTTTGATCTCATAAAGGTTTAGGTGGACTAGTTGAAAATAGACATGTTTATATCACATTGTATGTAATTTCCATGCTACACATACATACTTGATCTATGTCATTTGTTTGTGCTAATATAGATGATTAGTGATGGATTTAGTTACAATATGTAACAAAATTTGCCTTGGTTCTATGTTGACATAATTAATAGACGAGATTGTTCGAAATACTATTTGGATATGATAGTAAGGTTTTGAGCTCATAAAGTTATATTGTGACATGTAATTTATAAGATAATTATTATATATATGTAGTCCAAGTGAGAGATTGTTGGAAAAATATGGATATCACATATATAATAATTACATGTTATTTACAATCATAGAAGGTTAGCCAAATTAAAAGTGATCTAATTTGGTTAAGGCTTATTGTGCTTCAATTATTAAATAAAGTATGGGCTAAATATGTGTAGATACTCTAGTAACTAATTTTTAATTAATGATGGGTTAATTAGAAATTGATGTTCATGTGCAAAAGTTATATATTAGGGTTATATTCCCCAAATTAGACATACGTAACTTTTCTAACATCCCATCTTCAAAAAAAGAAAGAGTCATATTCTATAAAATAATTGTGTGCTAATTTGGAATATCAAAACCACAAGATTTCAAGATCTCAAGATATCAACGAATTCAAGTACGCTTTTGCTTTTATTTTTGTTCTTGGTTTATTCTTATTAATCTAACATGACAGTTCTTGATTTGTGGTTTTTAGTTTATATTAGAATTTTACAGTTCTAGCATACTATCTTACATACACACTAAACCTTCAATTCAAACTTCATAGTTTTTAATGGTTGCTCCCTTATTAAGATTAGAAGAATGATATGTCGTTGAAAATGAAACAACAATGGAAGAATCTTTAGTATCTCTATGTCACAATCATTTGGACATAGAATGGTCTGATGATAAAATTATTCTTCAATTAAGAGATTTTGGTTTCTATCACATTAGTCAAATTGTAGATTTTACTTTTGTCTCTACATTCCTTTGTGCTATGTTTGGATGATGAATACTTGAAACCTATACGTTTCATTTTCTATGTAGCAAATGTAACATTATTGACAGGCCTTCCAATTGACAAGCTAACAATAACAAGAAAATATAATAAGAATATGGGAGCAATACTTATTGATGCATTCAAAAAGTGTACTGATTTTAAGTTTGATTTTTATGCTTTTTAGATTTACTTTACATGGTTAAAAGACACTTCAGTGTACTCTCACTCTATCCAACTCTCTTAATATTTAATGTCATGCCAGACTTTACATCCTCTAGCTAATTAGAGATGTTCTAATATAAGTTTGGCAACAAAGTTCATACCATGTTTCTCCTATTGTTAGTTGATTCCCTAAATAGCTGAAACATACAATTGAGGGTCAATGGTTTTGGCATAATTATGTAAGTCGAGCAGAGTGGGGAACATGGAAGTAAATGGCTACATTATGATATCACAATTTTAAGGCTGGTCTTAACTTTTGTGAATAGCGCCTATCCCATTTGATAATCTCAGTTTCCCTCTTATTAGAAGGTAAAATTAGAAACATATGTTTTAAAATGTATTGTATTCTAAATGTTTTAGTACTAAAATTTTATATTTTAATAAATGGTCCAATTATTGTGATCATACGACTTACTGGACAAGATTGAGGTGGAGGCCAAGCTGCTCAAGCTTCCCAGCCTCTTGTACTTCCCAAACCGGGCCAAACTTTCCAAGCTATCATACCTTTCAAACATAGCCAAACAAGAAACCACTACCAAGAGCTTAGGAGACCTATTACAATAGTGATACATAAAAGGTCAAGTTTCAAATGGTTTATCCTCCTCATCATTATCACCATCACTGTCTTAGAGTCTAATTTTGTGACAATCATCATAGTGCTCTATCATGACATGTCCTTTTGAGAACAGTTCCCCATAGACCTTGTGGCACCATTGTAACGCCCCAAAATTCATATTTTTATTTCTGGATAAATTTGAAACAACTATGTATCTGTTTCAATGGTTAAGTGTTTTGGGTGTGTGTGTGAGGTCCTAAGTTCAAGCCTTACTTTTGGTAATTTTTGGTATTTTTCTGACTTAAGCCTTATACTTGTTCAGTGGACATAAGTTTATTGGCTACTGTTTGATATCAGAATGGGCCTGCTGGTGTGGTGGTTCAATTGAGTTTTGTTTTGCTGAAGGTCTTGTATACGAATCCCTGCACAAGCATGGATATTCATTTTTGTTCGGTTCTGTGCAAGAGTCTTAGTGGAGTTGGGTTTCTGTGTTGGTTAAGATTAGTGGGAGAAAATCAAGGGATGTGTATCACATCTTCTTTCCTTTATTTTTTCCCAAAATTTTGACTTTCCCACTTTTTGGCAAAAATCTGACATTTCACCTCCCTCTCCCTGCGTTTTCTTGTCTTTTTTCCTCCACTAATTTTGATCTTTCGTGTCGTAGTCCTTCCATCTCGTTATTTTGGTGTCGCGCGCTATTCTGGTAAGTGAGATCAATGTGTTCGTTTAGCTTTCAATTTTTGAAGATTGAAGTTCTATAAATTGTTATATAGGGGACAGTAGTGAACAGTAGTTTCACTTCAACGGTCTGCTTTGTGCAATTTAACGGGTGTGATTGCTGTTAGTGAGTGTCTTTGGCTCAATTTGGGTTTGAGAAATTCGTTAATCAATTGCTGAATTGATATTGGGTACTCTGGTTATATGTTCTAGTGGTCTCAAAATTGTGTTGGTTGTGAAAATGTACCGGGTGTGTACTTGATTACGCAGAAATCGAGGTTTCGATGAAAGCTAAAAACCCCATTGTCGACTCTATACGGGCGTGTGGTAGGCCGTGTGCCATAACACTGGCGTGTGATCAATGAGGCCAGGCCGTGCGCACAAGACACAAATGTATGATGGCCAGGTAGGCCGTATGCAACACACGGGCTAGAATTATTTAGGCCGTGTGGGTCGCATGGGCGTATGGGCCCACACAGGTAGTCCACACGAGCATGTGGGATTTTAGATTACATGGCCAAAGCCAATTTAAGGGCAAGCCACATGGACGTGTGAGCCCATTTATTTGAAATGATTCCTAGGGTTGCATGGGTTGCCCAAGTCGACTGTGAACCTACAGTAGGGTCGGTAAGCGTTACCTAGACCTCTAAATGTATGATCTGAGTGTATGTGATGCATGATAAATTATGCATGATTACTGATATATATATATGCATACGTATGACTGATGGTTGCTTACAAGCATGACATATTGTATGTTTGCATTGCATTGGGTTGGGATGATGATATTTGGAGGAAGTGTACTGAAAGACTTTAAGCCTCTTATCTGGCAGCTCAACTGCAATATACTGAATATGTGCCACATTCGGTACTACGTGGAGTGTAGGGATAGGTGGGTGTTTTAAACCCCACATGGAGTGTAGAGATGGATGGAGATGGTATGTAGAGGCTGGCAGGTAGGACTTTGTTCACTGATTACTGTTTGCATTACTGTTACTGTGATGGGCTAAAGCTCTAATGCATATCTGATACTGAACTGAAATGGGCTAAGGCTCAAACTACTACTAAAACTAAAATGGGCTTAAGCCCATACTGCATTTGACTATTTGCTCTGATTAATTGTATGCATGTTACCTGTGGGGATTACACATTGAGTTTACATAAACTTACCCCTTTTTGTTTTATCTGTATAAGAAATCCCCAAACTTAGACGGATCAGTGTGGAGGGGGACTCAACGGTGACCACCTGGTTACTGAATGATTTCTATTTCATTTATGGTTTTTATTACTTATTTTGGGGTTATTTGATGTTATTTGGACTTTTTGGACTGTTTACCGTTATTTTAGGAGTTTAATTGCTTTCATGGATTTTTAAACTGCGAAACTCAATGAAAACTCGATTTCACTAAAGACAATATTTTTCCTAAACGCGAACTTTTTTTTAATATCACAGTTTTAAAAGCTTCCGCTACATAATGTGTTCTTAAATGAATTCAATTCAATGGAAAAATAATTTGGAATTGGCAAGAGATAAATAGAAACTAATAAACGGAAAATATTTTAACATGATAAATTCGTTTTCAAATTCCATTCAATGTGACATCGCTAGATTCAGCAATAACTTCTAGGCCAGATTTGGAGTGTTATATTTAGTGGTATCAGAGCCAGATTGCAAAACTCAACAGTGGGTTTTGGGTTTCAAAAATTAGTTTTTAAAGAATTAATCTTGAAATTATTTGAAATGATTTGACTTAGTATGTGGCACACTGAGTCTCCAACATCGATCTTGTAAGTATTCTAAAACTGTGATAGTTTAGACTGAAAATACTGTAGATAGAATATTCTAAAACTACTGTAGGTAGTATACTATGAAAGCAATCTAGGCAGTGTATTCTGAAACTGTAGTAAAACTGAGATTGTAGCAAAACTGATAGAGACTGCGATTTGCGAAAATCACTTTGAATTACTGAAACTGTTTAATAAAATATCTGCTAATGAATATCAAAACTGTAACTGATTCATAAAATTGCTAATGTAGATAAAATCTCGAATCTACGATGAGCTCAAGAGGTATTCGTGGACGTGGTACTAGAGGCCGAGGTAGGGGCTGTAGAGAGGTTCGAGCTGAGTCCTCTTCCCTCGGTAGTATACTGAATTTAGAGACGAGTCAGACGCCAGTGTCACCTGCTACCGAGACTGGTTCTCAAGGTCGCATGGCTGGGGATGACACACTATCCTAGGCTATGCTAAAGATACTAGAAAGGGTCGCTGGACCCAATATTAGATCTGGGGCCGTGGGTCGATTACGAACTACTCCGATCCAATAGAGCTAAACTTTTTAGGGGTGTCATTGGAGTCGTCTCTAATGTGACCGAGTACTGGATAGAGGCTACGGAGCAAATTATGGGTGACTTAGTTTGCACCCTTGAGCAGAAATTAAAAGATGCGGTCTCTCTATTACGAGATAAGGCTTATCAATGGTGGCTGATTGTTAGAGAGGGCACTTATCCCGAACGTCTGACCTGGGAGTTCTTTAATACCACCTTCCAGGGAAAATATGTGGGAGCCAGTTATGTGGACGCTCGTAGGAGGGAGTTTCTGAATCTTACTCAGGAGGGTCAATCTGTGGTCGAGTATAAGGCCGAGTTTCTAAGGATGAGCTACTATGTGCGAGGTATGGTGGCATCGGAGTATGAAAGGTGTGTCCGCTTTGAGGATGGCCTCAGAGATAATTTTGAGAGTTCTGATAGCTCCGCAGAGGGAGCGATATTTTTCTATTCTGTCGAGAAGGAGAAGATCACTGAGGATGTTAAGCGCGCTGAGTGCCAAAATAGAGATAGAGAGAGGGGTAAGAACAAGAGGGATTCGGAGCCCTCGAGTTCTGTACAGAGGCCTAAAAAAATGCCAGACCTGATGGGCTAGTTAGAGCTGGGCCCTCTTTTACTGCTAATAGACTGCAGCCATGTGTCGATTGTGGTAGACGCTATCAGGGCGAGTGTTGGAGGAGGACTGAGGCGTGTCTGAGTTGTGGATCATTGGATCATTACATTAGGGAGTGTCCATTAAGAGCTGATCAGATGCAAGCTCAGGGTACTGATACTGCGCAGCCACATAGAGTAGCACAGCAGCCACCGAGAGGTTGTGATCAGGCTAGGAGTGGTAATGGCATAGGTCGTGAATAGAGGGCACTAGGCAGAGGTGATGGACAGACTGAGGCGAGGCAGCCTGATCTTGTTTATGATACATGCCGCTGAGAGGACAGAGATGCTCCAGACGTCATCACGGGTACGTTTTTAATTTATGATATACCTTATTTTGCATTGATAGACATAGGTTTCACACATTCCTATGTAGCTAGTAACATATCTGGAAACTTGGGGATTTCGGTTGAGAGTACCACGAATGAGATTACTGTAATAAGTCTGTTGGGCCAGTCTGTAAGGCTTAATAAGTTATTTAGAAATGTACTGTTAGAGATTCAAAGGGCGACCTTTTTGGTCAATTTAATAGAGCTTCCATTTGGGGAGTTCGGTCTGATTTTTAGGATGGACTGGTTGGTCAAACATCGTGTAAGCTTCAACTGTGTGACTAAAAGGGTCGTATTGAGAACTGAGGAGGATGATAAGGTAGTCGTAATTGGAGAACGTCGGAACTACTTGGCTAACCTGATCTCTGCATTAGTAGCTGAGAAACTGGTTCGCAAAGGATGTGAGGCGTATTTGGCCTATATAAGTGTTTCTGCTTTTGGGGACTCTACTGTAAAAGATATCCGCACTGTTAGGGATTTTTCAAACATTTTCCTTGAGGAGCTATCGGGTTTACCTCTGAATCAGAAGTGGAGTTTAGGATTGAGCCTCTTTCAGGTATAGCTCCGGTGTCTATCGCTCCCTATCGAATAGCACCGAAAGAGCTTACGGAGCTTAAGGCTTAGATTCAAAAGTTGTTGGATCGTGGGTTCATCCGCCCTAGCGTGTCTCCGTGGGGAGCATTGATACTGTTTATATAGAAGAAGAATGGATCCATGAGGATGTGTATTGACTACCAGAAACTAAATAAGTTGACTACTAAGAACAAGGATCCACTTCCGAGGATCGATGATTTGTTTGACCAATTCTGAGGGGCGTCTATGTTTTTTAAGATTGATTTGTGTTCTAGGTATCATCAGTTGAGGGTTAACGAGGCTAATGTGCATAAGACGACATTTAGGACATGATCACTATGAGTTCCTAGTGATGCCATTTGGACTGACTAATGCACTAGCATCTTTCATGGATCTAATAAACTGTGTGTTTCAGCCCTATTTGGATCAGTTCATCGTGCTATTCATCGACGACATTTTGGCATATGCTAAGACTCAAAATGATCATGATAAGCATATTAGAGTAGTGCTTTAGATTCTACGTGAAAAGTAACTCTACGCTAAATTCAGTGTGAGTTCTGGCTTTTTAAAGTTACTTTTCTGGGGCACGTAGTGCCTGCTAAAGAGATTCGAGTTGATCCTCAAAAGATTGAGGCTATACTGGATTGGAAATTGCATAAGAATATGTCGGAGATCCATAATTTTCTGGGTGTAAGGGGTTATTATCGGTGGTTTATAGAAGGTTTCTCATTGATTGCAACACCCTTAACTAAGCTGCTACGTAAAGGTGTCCCTTTCATCTAGACTGATGCACAGCAAGAGAGCTTTGAGAAGCTTAAGTCTGTTTTGATACAACCTGAATCTAGAAAGGAGTTTGTAGTGTACAGCGACGCATCACATGTGGGTCTGGGTTGTGTTCTGATGCATGATGGTAAGGTTGTGGCATATGCGTCTCGTTAGCTCAAGATGCATGAGACAAACTATCCGACGCATGATTTTGAATTGGCCCTTGTAGTCTTTGCCTTAAAAATTTGGAGGCACTATCTGTACCATGAGAAGTGCATTATTTACATTGATCACAAAAGCCTTAAGTACCTCCTGACTCAGAAGGAGTTGAATCTTAGGCAGCATAGATGGATTAAGCTATTTAATGACTATGACTGTACTATTGAGTACCATTCTAGTAAGGCCAATGTGGTGGCCGACGCTCAAAACCGAAAAGCGATGACTGATCTGAGGGCGATGTTTGCTTACCTTAGTTTGTTTGATGATTAGATTCTATTAGTCGAGTTACAAGTTAAGCCGACTTGGATTATCAGATTCGAGATAAGCAGTTAGGGGATAAGTCTCTGAGCTTAAGGTTTCGATAGATTGAGAGTGGTACTGCTGCCGACTTTGGGTTAAATAGTGATGGTGTGTTGTGTTTTCGAGGATGGATCTGTGTACCAAACGATGTGGATCTGAGACAGTCGATTCTAAGAGAGGCACATAGTAGACATTATGATATGCATCCCTGTGAGAATAAGATGTACCGAGATATTCAACAACTGTATTGGTGGCTGGGATTGAAATGGGAAGTTACTAATTTCATGGCACGATGTCTGCAATGTCAGCAGGTTAAGGCTGAGCATCAGTTACCTTCAGGATTGCTACAACCAGTTAAGATTTCGCTATGGAAATGGGAGTGAGTAACGATGGACTTCGTTAGTGGGTTGCCTCTAACACCCACTGAGAAGGATTCTGTTTGGGTCATCGTGGATCGATTGACCAAGTCTGCGCACTTTATTCCGGTTAGGATCGACTGCTCTCCTCAGAAATTGGCGAAGCTCCATATTTCTGAGATAGTGAGACTGTGTGGGGTTTTAGTGTCGATAATTTCTGATAGGGATCCTCCCTTCACGTCTCGATTTTGGAGAAAATTACATGAGGCTCTAAGTTTGAGATTGGACTTTAGTACTGCGTTTCATCCTCAGACCGATGGTCAATTTGAGAGGGTGATTCAGATACTGGAGGATATGTTGAAGAGTTGTGCTATCGATTTTCGAGGAGTTGGGAGGACTATCTGCTGTTAATCGAGTTCGCCTACAATAACAGCTTCTAGTCGAGTATTTAGATGACACCTTACGAGGCTTTGTATGGTCATAAGTGTCGTACTCCTTTGTGTTGGACTGAGTTGGGTGAACGTCGAGTTTTGGGTCTTGAGTTGGTTTTCGAGACTGAGGATAAGGTTCGACTAAATAGGGATCATCTAAAGGCGGGTTCTAATAGATAGAAGTCTTATGCTGATTTGAAGAGTCGTGAGATTGAGTATTCTGTGAGGGACTTCGTGTTTCTTAAGGTCTCGTCATGGAAGAATGTGCTGAGGTTTGGTCGCAAGGGCAAGTTCAGCCTTAGGTTTATTGGGCCTTATCGAATTCTGAAACAAGTGGGACTAGTTACTTATCAGTTGAAGTTACCTCTAGAGCTAGACCGTATTCATGACGTATTTCACGTCTCGATGTTGAGACATTACCGCTCTGATCCTACTTATATTGTCCCTGTTGAGGAGATTGAGGTTAGGCCAGATTTAACCTTCGAGGAGGAGCCGGTGCAGATTCTAGATCGCGACGTTAAGGTCCATTCCTTTAGTAAAGGTACTGTGACGGAACCATAACACTGAGGAGGTCACGTGAGAGCCTAAGGATGCGATGCATCAGCAGTATCCTCATTGTTCTGATTAGGTAAATTTCGAGGCCGAATTTTTCTTTTAGAGGGTAGACTTGTAACGCCCCAAAATTTATATTTCTGTTTCTAGATAAATTTGACACAACTGTATATCTACTTCAGCGGTTAAGTGTTCTGGGTGTGTATGAGATATTCTAAGTTCAAGCCTTACCTTTGGTAATTTTTGGTATTCTTCTGACTTAAGCCTTATACTTGTTCAGTAGGCTTAAGTTTATTGGTCATTGTTTGATCTCAGAATGGGCCTGCTGGTCTAGTGGTTCAGTTGAGTGTTGGTTTGCTGAAGGTCTTGTGTTCGAATCCATGTGCAAGCATGAATATTCATTTTTGTTCGGTTCAGTGCAAGAGTCTTAGTGGAGTTGGGTTTCTGAGTTGGTTAAGACGTAGTGGATTAGTGGGAGAAAATTAAGGGATGTGTATCACATCTTCTTTCCTTTTTTCCCAAAATTTTGACTCTCCCCCTTTTTAGCAAAAATTTGACGTTTCATCTCTTTCTCCCTGCATTTTCTTTTCTCTTTTCTCCACTGATTTTGATCTTTTGTTATTTTGTCCTTCCATCTTATTATTTTGGTGTCGCGCGCTATTATAGTAAGTAGGATCATTGTGTTTGTTTAGTTTTTGATTTCTGAATATTGAAGTTCTGTAAATTATTATGTAGGGGACGGTAGTGAATAGTAGTTTCACTTCAACGGTCTGCTTTGTGCGATTTAACGGGTGTAATTGTGGTTAGTGAGCGTGTTTGGCTCAATTTGGGTTTGAGAAATTCGTTAATCAATTACTGAATCGATATTGGGTATTCTGGGTTCTGGTGGTCTTGAGATTACGTTGGTTGCAAAAACGTACCAGGTGTGTACCTGATTACACAGAAACCAGGGTTTCAACGAAAGCCGAAAACTCCATTATTGACGCTACACGGGCGTGTGGTTGCCCGTGTGGTAGGCCTTGTGCCATAACATTGGCGTGTGATCGACAAGGCTAGGCCGTACGGACAAGACACGGCCGTATGATGGCCAGATAGGCTGTGTGTGACACACAGGTTAGACTAATCTGGGTCTTGTAGGCCGCACAGACATGTGGGCCCACACGGGTAGTCCACACCAGCGTGTGAGATTTTGGGCCAGGCCATGTGGCAAGGCAAATTTAGGTTGTGTGGGCCCACATGGGTAAGCCACATGGGCGTGTGAGCCCATTTATCTAAAATGATTCCTAGGGTTTCACTGGTTGCCCAAGTCGACTGTGAACCTACAGTAGGGTCGGTAAGTGTTACCTAGACCCCTAAATGTATGAGCTGGGTGTATATGATGCATGATAAATTATGCATGATTACTGATATATATATCTATATGTATACGTATGACTGATGGTTGCATAAAAGCATGACATATTGTATGTTTGCATTGCATTGGGTTGGGATGATGATATATGGAGGAAGTGTACTAAACGGCTTTAAGCCTATTACCTAGCAGCTCAGTTACAATATACTGAATATGTGCCACGTTTGGTACTACGTGGAGTGTAGGGATGGATGGGTGTTTTAAACCCCACATGGAGTGTAGGCATGGATAGAAATGGTGTGTAGAGGCTGGTAGGTAGGACTCTGTTCACTGATTACTGTTTGCATTACTGTTACTGTGATGAGCTAAAGCCCTAATGTATATCTAATACTGAACTGAAATGGACTAACGCCCAAACTACTACTGAAAATGAAATGGGCTTAGGCCCAGACTGCATTTGACTGTATGCTCTGATTGACTGTATGCATGTTATCTGTGGGGATTACACACTGAGTTTACGTAAACTCACCCCTTTCTGTTTTATCTGTTCAGGTAATCCCCAAACTTAAACGGATCGGTGCGGAAGGTGGAGTGACCACTTGGCTACTGAACGATTTCTATTTCATTTATGGTTTTTATTACTTATTCTTGGGTTATTTGATGTTATTTGGACTTTTTGGACTGTTTATCATTTTGGGAGTTTAATTGCTTTCATTGATTTTAAAACTGCGAAACTCAACGAAAACTTGGTTTCACTAAAGACAACATTTTTCCTAAACGCGAATTTTTTTTTAAATATCACGGTTTTAAAAGCTTCTGCTACACAATATGTTCTTAAATGAATTCAATTCAATGGGAAAATGATTTGGAATTGGCAAGAGATAAATAAAAGCTAAAAACGAAATATATTTTTGTAACACCCCTATTCTGTATCCGTCGCCGGATTAGGGTTAAGGGCATTGCCTGACAGATCGAAAACTTTATCAGACAATTTCGTAAATTAAACCATCATTTACAATCACAGTGTCCCTTCGGTAGGTCATCGAGACCTATAACATGCTTTAAACAGAGTCGGGGCTAAACCCAAACACGTACAGAAATTCTCGAAAAATTTAAAACTTTCTAAAGTTTCAAAGGTTACATGCCCATGTGGGCAGGCCGTGTGCCTCCCACAACTGTTAGACACACCTGTGTCTTCTCCGTGGTCAAAATTGACTTAACTCCACAGCCATAAAACACGCCCGTGTACCTTGACCGTGGTTAATTCTGACTTAATTCCACGGCCACCAAGCACGCCTGTGTACCTTAGCCGTGGTCAATCCTGACTTGGCTCCACGACCATCAAGCACGCCCTTGCACTTTGGCCGTGGTCGATCCTGTCTAAACCCCATGGCTACCAGGCACGTCCGTGTGCCAAGGTAGTGTACACTTAATCAGCTATTTACTTAGTTCCACGGTCAATAGGCACGCCCGTGTGCTACAACTGTGTGGTAAAATAGGCCATTTGCAAGGCCAATATGCCACCCACAATAGGGTCATACCTACAAGCAAATTACCAATACCTCTCATGCACCTTTGGCAACCAAGAAAGTATCAAAATAACCATCCTATCACTACAATAAAAATCCAATTTCAACCAAGCCAATTTACAAGACTAAAACTCATGTAAACACAAGCATAATTCATCCAAATACTTACCTTAAACTTAACCACTTCATATACTATCAAACTATACCAAAACATACATCACATATCATATTCATTAAAGCATATAGCCAACACATAACTAGCCAAATCACATGGCTAAGTTCACATCTTATTCCCATACAAATAACTAGCCTATACATGCCATACTTAGTTACACACATTTCCAAAAAGTACCAAAACAAGCTGAGTAGTGTGATGACGATCCTCGACGGTCCCGAGCCTTCAGTAGCTTTGACGATCTATAAATAGAACAAACACACACACAGAGTAAGCTTTTAAAAGCTTAGTAAGCCAAAATACAAATAAACTTAACATGAATTTCATATAATTGAATTGATGTATTGACCATAATAGTTCACATAACAAATTCATCCCATCCTTTCTTTAGCTTATTTGCTTAGCCATAACTTACCACATTTTCAACTCAATACCTTATTTGCACATAGCTCATTTAAGCATAATTTCACATATCATCTGATCATTTCATTGCACATATTCAATTTAGTAAGTTCATATAAATACTTACCTTTTATACACACCTTGTGTACTTATCAAGCATATCTGAAACGGATAAACATTCACGTAATCGTTTATAGCTCGGAATTGCCTGTTGAATCGTTTGGAATCTAATAGGATACTCAAAAGACTCAGAATAATTGTATAATGCCAACGTCCCAAATGAGGTCTTACATGTACTCAGATATCGATGTCACTGTCCCCGATAGGGTCTTACATCTAAATTCCATATCGATGCCAACGTCCCAGACGTGGTCTTACACGAAATTCTCGAATTGTTGTCAACGTCCCAGATGTGGTCTTACACGAAATTCACATATCGATGCCAACGTCCCAGACATGGTCTTACACGAAATTCTCATATCGATGCCAACGTCCCAGACGTCGTCTTACACGAAATTCTCAAATCGAACATCTATGTCATGACATATACTGTTCTATCTATCCCAAGGTTCAAACGGGACTTCTAGAACTTAAACAACTTGTCGACTTATTCGTAAATCTCGGAGTTCACGTAAATCTCGGAGTTCACATACAATCCATCTCAATGGATATTCATAGCAATTTAAATTTCATTTATTCACAAATAGTGCAATGCAAATACATTTATTTGTATATCGACTTACCTCGAGTTCGGTTTAGCGGAAACGGATACGGCTACTCAATTACTTTCGCTTTCCCGCGGTCTAAACCCGTTTTCCTCGATTCTTGATCTTGAATTTGAATCAAAAGCTTGCCGAAAACCTAGCTTATTTTTCTTTTTTCTTTTCTTTGATATTTCGGCAATATGGAATGGGAATGGCTTTAATTTTAATGCATTTGTTTTATCATAATATCTTATAATATATAAAACATTAACTTAACTAATAAAATAAACATATAAAAGCATAATGTATGCATGTTGCCGTCCAGTAACAATAGTTTTGGCTTAATTACCACATAAGTCCTCACACTTATAAAGACATAACAAATTGGCATCTTTTCATAAAACATGCAAATTTACATTTCAATGCAATTTAATCCTTTTTTCAAATTAAGCACACAGACAGATAGATTATCTTACGGAACTTTACCACATGCTTAATCAAATGTCATGGGCACAGAAAATAATCTTAAAAATATTATACGAACTTGGATTTGTGGTCCCGAAACCTCTATTCCGACTAGGGTACAAACCGGACTGTTACAATTTTAACATGATAAATTCGTTTTCAAATTTCATTCCATGTGACATCGCCAGATTCGGCCATAACATATAGGCCGGATTTGGGTGTTACAATCATTGCCTTAACAAATCTTATATATACAACATAATACAACTAGAAATTAAAAACTAAAACCACCATTGTTTTAAGATAAAATATAATGGAGAAAAACCACCAAATTTTCAAACAAAATGGAGTCACGAAAACAAAAACCGCCATTACTTTAAGAGAAAACAAACTGAACTAAAACAAGAAACATTACAGTCTAAAGAAAATATAGTGAATTGAAAATAAAAATTTAAAAGAATATATAAAAAGATATTGTTGAAGAGACCGTGACCAATAACCAGTTTGGAGGTCGGTGTCGCTATCTGCAAGGTCAAGATTTTATTTTAGAATGTTAAGCGGCTTAGGTTTTTTCTTCTTCATCTTAACTGATGATGTATTTTTTTTTTTAATATGATTAATTATTTATCTTTAAATAAATGATAAGTTTCCATTAGAGGTTAATTCTTTTTTTTAAATATCTTATATGAAAATTTTAAAAGTAAAAAAAAAAAATTCTCTTAATACAAATTTATTGATTTATAAGAAATGATTTTTCAATAATTTCCTAACTAAGTTAATTTTTTTAAAATATGTCATAAGTCCTTAATTTTTTTGTAACTTTAAAATTTAGTCCCTATATTTTTATTTTTAGGAATTTAATCCATCTACCTTTTTAGATTTCCAAGTTCAGGTTACATTGTTAAAACTTTTAAAATTATTTTGTTAATAATAATAAAAAAACTTTCTTGGTAGTAATGTAAACAAAAGTATAAAGATAAAGTACATGACATTTGTGAAGAATATAGAGACTTATGATATACTTTAAATTTTTTTTGTTGTAACCAAGGTACCATCCACAAGAATGACTCTTGACCACATAATTAAGGGATGAAGTGAGCAACTACTGCACCTTTTCTCGTAGCCAAGTTAATACTACTTGACTTATAATATCAAACTTAATTAAACATTTAAAATTAGTATAAATATATAAACACATGTATTTATTATAAATCTAAATAACGGTATAATTTTTTACACATGTTTGATAATCCAAATTTAAAATAATTTGATAGATTTTTTTTACAAAAGTGTATAAAATAATAAATAAATAAGAGTGACTTATCACTAAATGGAGAATGATTTCAATTAATTTAATTTATTTTAATATTATATTTTCCTATAAAAACTTTACATTTAAAATTTTACTTTTTGTTTAGAATAAATTGAAATGATAAAAAACTAAAGATAAAATATAGAATATAATTTTTTTTATAATTTAAAATCTATATTTATCAAACAATATAATTATATCCCGTAATTAACTTTAAGTAATATATCAAACAAATTTTATAACTTAAATTTGGCATTTAAATTTTAAATACTTAATTTTTCAACATTTATTTTTTTTCAGTGCTTAATTTTTCAATTTATCAAAGGGCACCTTATTTTAAATATCTTTTCCCTTTCTTTTCATTTTAAAAATTCAAAATATCAAACTAATAAATAAATAAATCAATTTAATTATATATAATTGATCTAAAAGTAAATAATTATATAAAAATTTAAAAAACAACTTTGTTGTAATACAATTATTTTATTTATTATTTAACAAAATATAATATACAGATAATTTTAATTCTTTACTACATTATCAACACATTCTAAATTAATATCCTTAAGTAATCATTTATACTTTCATCTCATTATTATCACTATGATTAAATTCAAACACATACTACACCGTTAAACCCAGCCCGATTTTAAATTTACCAGAGCAAACAGAGTGAAAGCTAATCAAAAGAAGGCAGAAAGGTAAGTAGCATTCACTTTTTATACTTTGCTTAGATTGTAATGAAAGGGAATATTATATTTATAGTGCACAAAACGAAAGGCATCATTTAATCCCTCTTAAACAATCGCATCCTATTTCTCACTCAATTTTATTCAACCCACATTCACTGTTTTGTTACTACATCTCATAAAATTAAAAATTCTGTAAACAACAATTTTTTTTTTAAAAAAAGATAAAAACTTGAAAAAGAAAATATAAAATGTGGTAAAAAAATCATAGCAGATTTTATTTTATATTGAAAATGGGTAAATTAATTTATTAAAATAATATGTCAAATGCTTATTTCAACTTTTGTATATAAATATAATAATAAATTTAGTCATTAATTTTTATTGTGTTAATCGGTTTAACTTTTACTCTTTTATTCAGTAAATTAACCTTCAACTTTTCAACTTTTTATTATTGAAGTAAAATTTTAAAAATTTTAAAAAATATAAAAATTTGAAAAATAAAATTCCAAAAAGTATATGTTTTCAAATTAAAAAAATTGAAACTGAATTTTATTTTTAATTAAAATTTTCCAAAAATTATGTATTCTTAAAAAAGTTCTTTTATAAGTTTTGGAAGTTTTTTTCCATAAAATTTGGAAGTTTCTATTTTTTAAATTTAAAATTACATTTTTAGATTAAAATTAAAAATTATATTTAAAAATTAAAAAGACATTTAGAATTTTTTTTTTGAATTATATGGTAGCTTCTAATTCATCTGTTCTTTCATTATTAACAAGGTTAGAGAATAGACGTCACTGGGGGGGCCTTCTCTTCAGCATTAATATAGTATTTTGACTATCTACATTTATTTTTTATGAATTTTTGGAATTGTTTTATAATTTTTAAATTATTTATTAATGTGAAATATATAACAAAATAGCACCATTGAATAATAAAAATAATGAGGGCCAATTTGCTTTTAGTGAAAGACTAGAAATGAAATTGAATAAATGATGTAAAGATTGAAAGCTAAATTTATTAATATTTTTTATATATAAAAGATCAAAAATAAATATTTAATGGTATATTTTTAAGAAAATTTGTATAAAAATCAATTTACTTATTTTTTAAACAAATAAATTTAAATACAATTTAAATTATAGCTATTTAATTTTTTTTGAAACATGAATCATTATATTTTTTTTATCATATCTATTTTTTAATACAATATAATCGAGATAAGACTCAATCAGTTTTAATAATCTACCATAGAAATAAAAATTTAATTTCTTAAATTATTTATTTTATCAAATCATTACATATATTTATTAAATATTAAAAATACTCATTTAATGCGTATATCTTTATGAATAAAACTTTGCTAGTAAACTCCTCAAAATAAAAAACCGACAGAAGTGAATAACTATTTCGTCTTCAATCTGAGTTTTTTGAGCATTACGTCTAACTGCTAGTCTATGCCTTAAACCTAACAGCCCTTCTCAGTTTCAACACCACCCCCAATTTCCTTTCAAATATATTCCACATTTCGCCCTAACCATTTTTTTCCTCTCTTTTTTTTTTCATTGAGCTGAAGATTAAAGCTTTTCTATTGGATTTCTTCTCTCATGGCTTCCAATGGTGCTTCTACGGTAAATCCTTCTTCTTCTCCTCCTCCTCCATTTGTGGTAATTGGAATTGATTTTCCTTGTGGTATTTAATTTTGGAAAAAAGGAACAAGGAGTTAGGGATGCTACGGAAAACAGTTTGGAAAAGATCAAACGGCAACTGGCCTCTGGCTCCGGTAGGAACTTGCTCCAAGGTCCACTTCTCAAGCGATCTGAGACCGTACGATCTTCTTCTTCTCTCTCTCAATTTTATTACTGGAATTAAGCAGTATTAAAATTCATTTAGTTTTTCAATTCTATTATCAGTTATGGATTTCATAAATTTGTAATTTTCTTTTAAATTCATGAATTTTCAAGCAATTTGATGATTTAGTGTATATACTGTACATTGGTTTAACAGCTGAGGAAATGGAATGAAAGGTGGGTGATATTAGACCCTACGACGGGGAAAATGGAATACAAGTAAGTGTGTTTCCATTTCTTAATTATTTTTGGTTTTCTTCGAAACACTGAAAATTAAACTAGAAAGTCTGTTGTTTTGGTTTTTGTAGGACTAGGAGGAATGAGCCAAGTATTAAGGGAATCATCACGTTTGATGAAAACAGCGTCATCTCTATGTCTCCTGTTAACTTTCAGTAAGACAATTTTCTTGTTCCTTGTTTGGTTGATTGTTGCTGTCTGTTACCTGGACTTTATTTTGCCTAAAGTACACAGGCACTTGTGTTTGGTATATATTTGGACATAGGCACAGAGTTATGATCCTTGAAATATATGGAAAAGAGAATTGATCATGCCAATCTTGACATATATCCCTATTTGTCACCTCCGAGTTATTGCTGTGAGTCTCGATTCTTTAGCTGGGAATTGTTATTAACCTATCTTTTCTGTTTGTTTGTTTTGTCATTACAGTGGACTTCCAAAGTATGATGGCTGTTGTTTCTGTATCCAATAACTTGTTAAGAAACTGAAAAGCTTCGAGGATCATTTTGCTTATGTTTGTGGAAGAAGCTCTCAGTTTCTAAACTTGTGTGCTTCTTAACTATACCATTTAGATATTGGGACACCCCAGAAAAAGGACTACTTTCTTTGTGCAGAGACGACTGGTGCTGCTAGAGCTTGGGTATCAACTTTACAGTAAGTTCTTTACAATGTGCTGCAATATATCAGTCTTTTTATTATTCTGTTTTCTGTTTCAGAAGTGATACACACACATGTATTCCCTCTCCATAAGTTTGATTGAACAAGTTTATGCTATGATGTCTTGTGGGTGATATGTGGTGGGTACTTGAACTTCAAAGGTGACGGATCAGTCAAACTTATGGGGAGGGAATTTTTATTTTTTTTTCTGAAAGCAGGGGAGGGAATATATATGTTCGTGTTTAAGGGTCAGGATTGTATGTTGTGCTTCTAACTCTTTTGTAACACTCTTCTTGCTTTCTTGATAAGAAACATTTCACATGTCCTTTTGCACTTGTCATTTTTTGGTTGGTTGTATTTAAGAGGCCAAAATGCCTGAAATGGTAAGAGATTCATGTTCAAAGAAAAGCATAAATTCTTATTACTCTTTGCATTCTCTCCAATTGTCTAAAGTTAACTCTGGATATCTTCTTGCGGTCTGAAAAGTATCTTGCCATATATTTTATGGACTTCTTTTGGCAACTAATTTTATATATATGGTTGATGTCATCTGTTCGGTGTTCTTCTCCTTTCCAAAAATTAGTGCGACACAATTGGTTCTAAAGGCTCACAAAGAAGCTGTCAATTCCTTAAGTGGCAACGGCTCTGCAAAATTAGGTACAGTTGCAACAGTAGTTGCAGCTGCCAATTCAACAGCCAAGGAATGTTCTAAAGAAATTGAAGCCGCAATGCAGGTATCCTTGAGAAATGTTTTAGGATTGGTGGCAAATAGACCCACTGATGGTCCGATGGATGATTTTACAATTATGAAGGTATGCTATGAGCAGTTTATCTGTTCAACCTATTGTGCTTGTATGCTGTGCTTTTAAGTTATTTGAACATACCAGTGGATGTCGAGGTGATTCCTCTAGCTGTTGGGTCCTAGTTCATCCTTGTGTAGTTTCTGGTTAGGCAAATGCTTTGATATTCAGATATGTGAATGTGCACATTTATGCTAAGTGTTTGCAAGAGTAACTCTAGCTAGCACTTAGACAATATGCATGTCTTGTTATATTAATCTAGATTTCAAAGCATGATTATGAGGGCTAGTTGAAATGGGCCAAATTGGATGCTGATGTATATTCTGACTATAATGGTGCCTAAGAATACCTTTATGCCAATCTGGGCTGTTAAACCTGGTGGACGTTCCTGTCTTGACAGCTATAAGTGTATAATTTGTGTTGTTTGGGTCTCTCAATCTGCTTTCTCACTTGGCTTCTTGTCTCTATATTGTGGCTAGTGCTTAGTCAATTAAGGCCATTTCATTCTCCCTAGATTTGGTTCTGAGTCGTAGCTAATTCTTGTAGGAGACACTGCGAGTCAAGGATGAGGAACTGCAGAATTTGGCTCGAGATCTTCGTGCTCGTGATTCAACAATAAGAGAAATAGCAGATAAACTTTCTGAGACTGCTGAAGCTGCTGAATCTGCAGCATCTGCAGCTCATGCAATGGATGAACATAGGAGGATTGCTTGTGAAGAAATTGAGCGCTTAACAAAAGATTCAGAAAAACAAAGGGAAGCATTCATGTTAAAGGTATAGCTAAAACTGGAATTGTGCAACTCTAATCTTATTGCTCACTTGGTCTGGCTAGAGTTTTGAATTTAAAAGAATTCTCATCCAAGAATCATAAGTCTGTCATGTTGATTTTAACTTTTGAGAAGTTACTTTTAAATGTCTTGACCAAGTTGTTATTTGGGTAGCCATGATTTCTATGTCCAAATATAAGCATCATAATTGTGTTTATTTGAAGTTTTTCCTTGGTGTTTATAGCTGAGGGAGTCCGAAGAAAGCCTTGGGTTCCTAAGTAAAGAAAGGGATCAATTGATCAAGCAGAGAGACTCTGCCATGCAGGAGGCACATATGTGGCGTAATGAGCTTGCAAAGGCTCGAGAGCGTGTTGTAATATTAGAAGCAGCAGTTCTGAGAGCAGAGGAGAAGGTCAGAGTTGCAGAAACAGATGCTGAAGCAAGAATAAAAGAAGCAGAGCAGAAAGAGGCAGCCGCTGTGAAGGAAAAGCAAGACCTTCTTGCATATGTGAATGCGTTACAAGCACATCTCCAAAGGTTTGACTTATTATATTTTTAAGCATTATCATAATCATTCTGCTTTTACGCTTTCTGGAAACCTTGGAACCATGATTCATACATTCATGCACTTGATACCCCAACACAAGTTGTAGAAATAATTGACAAGACAAGCTAATTTTGTGATATACTAACGGAATCTTGCTTCTGGGGAATGCAGATCCCTCTATACATCTCACATAATCAAAATAGTGTATTTCATGGCCATCTTTAATTTGCTCTAGGGGGATATTTGGATAGAAATCTACCTCTGCGGCTGAATAAAAATGTGTTTGCTTTCATCCAACTTCTCCTCACCTCTTTGATCTAGAAATGCAAAATCAAAGACAAAATCATTGGTCATTAAGAGAAAAGAACTGTGTCCTCGTAATTATTATTATTTTACTATGGTAATGCAAACAACACTTTCATTTTCCTCCCCCTTTTGGTTGATTGATCCATTCTCCATGTACTTTAAGCATCTTTAAATTACTTAAAATCCAGGTTAATTCAATCATTTAGTCAGATACGTTCCATTTTTAGTTGATTTGTTGACATGGTTTGTTACTGCTACTTTTATACTGGAACAATAAAGCTTTGTTCAGAATTATCGAGTTGCTTGACATAGAACTGAAGCTAGCATAAATATCCTTAGTTGCAGGGCAACTAAAGTTGATCTTGTCTTCTATTTTTATTTGCAGACAACAGAGTGACACGAAGCAAATTTTCGAGGAAAAGACGGAGTCATCAAATACCAGCAACAGTCCACCTGATACAAAGGATGTTGAGTTGTCAGAGAATGTAGACAAAGCTTGTCTTAGTGTTTCGAGAACAGCGTCGGTACCTGAGGAGAGCGTAGTCCACATGGCAGCGGATGAAGTTAACATCCAACCAGTTGGTGAAGGTGAATGGAGTGATATTCAGGCAACAGATGCAAAAATAGCTGATGTAAGAGAGAGAGCCCCTGAGGCAGAGGGAAGCAGCCATGATATTTCTGTTGTGAGCCCTGCAGTCAATAACCAGCACGACCAGAGACCAAACTCTTTCCACCAGCCTTGACAAATATATATATACACTCACACACATATATCGGTTGTAGGGATTTCGCGGTCAGTTAAACAGGAGAAATGTAAAGATTCGTGGTCTTATGTATGAATTGGGCATTCAATCCTGCTGTTTTAAGCCTGCTATTCTGCACCTTCATAGCATTTATTTTTTTTGAATTATGAGAAAGCATTGCTATTAATGGATCGGCTTAAAGTTCATAGGATCTATCCTTTCTACAATTCCAGATGTATTTCAATTTCTTTATACAATTCAATTCCTGGAGCATCATGTGAAATCAAGGTATTACAAAGCTACAAGCTAATTACTAATATGTTTCTACTTGTTTTTGTTTAATGAATAATTTCTTGACTTATAATTCTATATGTATAACCATTCTAAAGTTCCTTTTATATTTAACAATCTAAATGTTGTGCTAAACATTCATACTTCAAAAGAATGGAGTGACCCGTTGGATTTTATTCAATTGCAACATCACAAAATTTGGTAATTTGGCTTAACCATGTATTTCTAGTAGGAGTCTATTCAACCAGGTCATTAGCACCTTCTATGAAGATTCAAGTGCATATTCTGATTTTCAAAATAAAAATTAGAGAACTTCGAAATAATATTTGAATTTGTAAACTACAAGAACTATATTGCTTCAAACTTTCCCAACTGAATTCTCGCAAAGAAGACTTGACTTTTCATTTGCAATATGGAGTTCTAATCTCTTAACATTATTGGGGGAATTTAATTCCCTCTTTTGCATATAACTTCTTTTTATTAAATTATTGATTTTCAATACATAATGGGGTATCAAAGTATTTTCATTGTTTTGCATAATGAAGTGTCCAAGCATTTCTTTTCACTTATACCATTTATTGTCACTATGTTTACAAGTGTTTCCTCTTTTGAATTAAAATAGGAATCTACTGATACTGGTGGAAAATCATGCCCTCTATTGTTTAAATTATGTTAAACTATTTGTACAATGTGATGTCCAAAAATTTTAAATGGTTAGGTATTATATATTAAAGAAATGGTATCCTCAGTTATATTCTAAAGTCAAATTGATTTAAAATTTTATATGCATAATGAATACATTTATAATAAATCCCATGGTTGGCTAAAATTAAATAAACCATTTTGGAAGCTTCAATCAATATTTTTTTAAAAGATTTAACTGAAATTTATCATGTATATCGATGACTACATGTTATTTTATCAGTAAAAGAAATAATCTATGGAAATGCACCAAAGCTCTCCTCACATCTTGATCAGACAAAAATGGAAGCAAGGAAATAAAGACTCGAAAAAGTTGAGCTAAGTTACAAGGACGATGTGATATAAAATGATGAGTGATGCCCGGTGCCAAGTACTATAAAATGATATAAAACCTTTAAAAAAAATCGTTGGTTTGCACTTCAAGCAGGGATCCTATCCTGCTGGATTACAATGGAATCCCTAGAAAAGCTCCACTAGATGGCTCATGCCAAACCAACCATGAATCACAATTCATGATTTTCTACCATTGATTCAGGTTTTTGAAGGACTCAAAATTACATCTGGGTTCATCAAATGTGAAAACGGAAGCAATTACTTTATATCAGAACGAGACAACTGACTTGGCATGTGAGGAAGGTCGCAGCTGAGACAGTGCTGTGTCGCTTTCATCAATCTCATCAAGAGACATGAGTGTTCGGTCAACAGGCTTCCTGTAATTAAAACTAGCAATTAGATATAGTCGTGAATTAGCATTACTAATAACACAATTTAAATTCCATCTCAATAATGGATCATATAAGGAAGGGGCATGTTAGAATCTTCCGAACATTATAAATCAGAACAAAATAACCCTCTGTCATCTATTTGAAACATGCTACTCGGATTTGGATGTAAGCATCGAACATGGATATCCCCCACACGGATATCCGAATGTATCAAAAGGGGTCAATCTTATCTAAAAATTAGTTCATATCAAAAGTAGGTAAATGCTTCTGCAAAGCGTTTTGAAATATATCATAGGGGATTGTGATCTAGCTACTTAGGATGATGTTTGTACACTTTTGACAAAAGATGTCTAAGCAAAGTGAATGAATTATTTTCCCAGTAAAAGAACCGGAACTTTTAGTATTAATGTCAACCAATGAGAATCTCCTTTACAGTTTTTGTGAATAGATAGTAAAAATCAATTCAGCCCCGCAAGATATTTAGGAAAATAGAAAACAAGAAAAGAGAAAGCAGATATTGGTGTTGAGTTACAGAAAGTATTACCAGAAAGATGCTTGCATATTGCAAATGTATAAAATCTATGTTAAACTGTGCTTCACACAACTAAACCACGCCAGGTAATCTCCTAAGAGTTTTTGAGGTGAAATACTTTGAGTCATTACTGCTTGCCACCAAATTAGAGCAACATAAAATAGCATCATAGGTATTGAATTTAGCAAGGGAAAAATTAAACATACCTCTGAGAGATAAGACTCTCCTCCGATAAAGCCTTTTCCAGCCTCTCTTCAAATGGGGTTGCATGCCAACTCACTTTCTGATCCTGCAAACAGGAAAAGGATCCATCAAGCATAGGTGTCCAAACTGCAAGTAGAAATGCAGCCGAAAAATAAAAGATTTACCTCCTTGTATTTATTAGTTGAATTTGGGATTCCATTCCCATCCCACCACTTGGGTGAGATGCGGGAAGACTCATCTTCGTTCCAGTGAGCAGCCACCATACCAATGATGGGTCTATCCCCTGGCGTTCTATTAAATTGAGGGGTTTTGCTGGACGTAACGTGAATATTCTTATCAGGATCATCTATGGTAATCTGTTTTGGCTTCAGCCAAGAAGACAAGCTTCCTTCATCCTCTGAATCTTTACCAAGTGAAGCTTGTTTTACTCCTAGCTTGGGGGTGCCATTTTCTAATCGTTCAGGAGATTCTTCCTGCTCATTAAACATCTCTTTGGAGCTCAATGGCTCTTTCTTCATTGCATTTAACGGAGAGGCATTCCCAACCGGATTCAAAACTAAATGAACGTATTCAGACCGGATCCGAGTCTTCCCATTTGCAAAGATTCCCACGTTTGAGGGAAAAACAGTTCCTGGGGTTTGCATTTCATCAGAAAGCTTTAACGGGGTTGGTTTTGGCGAGTACTTTGATGCACTTTGGTAACCTAGTGCTTCAAGTTTCTCCGGATTTTGACCAATATTTTCAGATTTAGAAGAAGCATCAGATTCACATTCAAATCGCACAGACTTGTTCCTTTCATAAGCTGAAGTTGAAAAGATACCAGTCTTGGCTGTTTTATCAGCAGTCGTCGCCTCACTACCTTCAGTAGAACAAATGGAGGACATCCCAGTGTTTGCTGCATTCGATATACAACTAAAAAAGAAATAGCACGAGTCAATTGTCAGGTAGACTTCAAAATTATGCGAAAATGTATTCACAAAATCACACAACAAAATTGCAGATACTGTTGCTTCATTTCTAAGAAGAAAACTATTATCCGCAAAGCAATTCTAAATTCAGTGAGAAGCCAATTACATGTTTCGATTTGTTGATTAAAATTTTTAAAGTCTGGAGTTAAATCTGATAACCTGCTAGGTGTATTTTCCGGAGAATCTGACCTCCCCAACACCTCGAAAAGTTTACTTGGAGTGGGTGGCTGGTCAGATTTCTTATCCAACTGAAGCTTATCAATGGGTGTGTTTGGAAGCCAAGAACGATACTTCGAAGTCTCTGAATCTCCACCACAAGGAGGGGACTGTTTAAACTTGTGAGATGCTTTGCGAATTTCAACCGGAGTCTCTGGTATTGTGCCACAAGATTTAAGGAACTTTGCCTACGGGAAGGTAAAAAGTTTGAATTGTAATTCGCATTGCACATACAAAGCAACCAATCTAAATCGAATTGCTCGATGTACATACCTCATCCTTGAGACCTTTATTAATTTGTGGAGACTCCAAATCGTTGGATGGAGAATCTCCTTTCTCTTTTAGAACCAAAACAAGAAAGCAAAATAATTACACTTTCAAACAAAGGAAAAATCAAATTTGAGGGGACAAAAAAAAAAAAAAGAAATGTTGAAATTAGGTAAATCGACTAATAAGCTAGATAATCGATACAGATATAGTTACCTTCATCAACAAAGAGAGACGATAATCGATTTCGAGAAACAGTACGTTCCTGCTCAGCCAAAACGAAAATAAACGAAGCTAGCTTTATTCAAGTTTGTCTTCTCTTTAGAAATATAAAAAGAAAAAGACTAGGAAAGAAAATGTTTCTTGAACTGAATTTTCCGAGAAACCAAACGCACGTACAAGAAAACTGGAAATGAAAGTGCAAAAACACAAACAAAAAAAAAAAAAAACTTAAAACACAAACAAACAAAAAAAACTTACAGTGGATTTGGAACAGGAAGCGACGAGGTGAGGGCGGGAACGATCGGTTCTGACGCCGAAACAGTGGAAGAAACATCCCATGGCTCTGCACACCGTCAAATCAAGAAACCGCACCACTGATCTCGAGATTATCCCTAACCCTGAGTCTCGATTGAAAAAATCACATACCATTTCATTTATCGGATTCTTGGTTTTTTGGATTATTTTTTAGAATCGATGATTTAACAGAGAAAAGGAGAAGAGAGAGTTGTTGGGTCGTTTTTTGAAATTTGAAATACCACAAAACGAGGGAAATATTATTATGATTTATTTCCTCTAAAAACGTCTTTTTTAAAGGTTATTAAGGAAAAAAATTAAAATGCACCCACATTTATCTTCTCACCTGTCTGTATCCTTGTTGGTACTCGCTGAGTGGGAATGCCGCGTATGAAATTGTAATTGTGGTAGTTTAAATTACTGAATTGACCCTTTTTTGCAATGATATAAAAGTGTGAAAGGCTAGCGAGTAGAATGTTGGTTGTAAACTTGAGCAAGTGAACCTTCTATAGAAGGAATGTCTTACCATTTTTTCTTCTTCTCACTAATAACGCTTATTAGGCTTGTAAATCATAATTTTTTGTAATTAACAATTTTTAATTTTTAATTTTGTAATTTTTTTCAGTTAACTTTAACTTAAATGATTTTGATAAATATGAAAATTATAGATTAATTTCGATGTAATGGAATTTGATGTCCTAGAAAAAAATTATAATTTGATTTTATATAATTATAAACATGAAATATTTCAATTTAATTTTTGGAATCCGTAACACTATTATCAATGTCACATCAATTTAAATTTATTTATTTCATTACATAAATAATTATATTTATTCAATATAAAAATATTAGATTAATTTACTTATATATATAATTGAATCAAATTTTTTTTAAATGTCATAAAAGAACAGTTCATAGATTAAACAATATAGGAAATCTAGCCATATTAACTTTAAAAAGTAAAGTCATTAAGTACAACATATTAAAGTAAGAAACATAATTAAAATGCCAATGGTGAGACATCTTACACCCTTAATGAGAAAGCTCAAGTTTGAACATTGGAGATGACATTATTGAAAGGACAATCATGAACTTCGAAAAAATTAGTTTCCATGAGTTGTAAAACAAATATAAAAGATACTTTTATTCTAAAAAAATAACCAAAATCAAAATACAAGTATTGCAAATTATACACTTTAGATTGATTAATTATATATTAAATTTTAACATTTATTTTTGTTAATTATTAAAACCAAAATATGAAATATTGTAACACCCCTTACTTAAGCCCGAACCTAAACTCAAGCAGGAAATGATATATTTCAAACCCAAACAATTCACTTTAGTACCAAACATGACATTCAAGTTCAATTCATTCTTTAGTTTAATTTTAAGTCATTCAAGACCTTTTTTTTAATCATTTCTAAGCTTACTCTACAATCCAACTTCAATATGAGGTTGTTCGAGGTCTTTTTGGTGAGAAAACATTTATATTAAGGTAAAATAGGGCATTTGTACCGGTACAACTCCCCTAGGTACCAATATCTCTACTTAATATTGTTCATTTGTTGCATTTTATCGATGTTGTACCAATACAAGTCCTTCAAGTATTGGTACTTGGGTGTAGAGGAGCCAAAAATAAAGCTTAAACACACCCAAAGACTTCCCTAAACATACTCTATTCAATTCCAATCATTCTTAATCATTTTCCAACTTTAAATTATATGAAAATACCATTTAAAGCATCACATGTTCATCTATGTTCATTCACTAACACATGACCACCTTGTCCTCAAAATCTTTCCACTCCAACTTAACTTTTGTATGAACTAATGCATTGTCTTCCACTTTCATACCAATTGAACACTTATGTACATGCCACTCTAATGCCCATAATTCAAATACTTAATTCCCAAACCTTGTTTTGATGAGATGTGGTTCGATTTGTCCCATTCGAACTCTTCACACACGATTACTTTTTGTACACTACACGTTTGAAAACTACATGTTTAGCTTTACGAAAGCTTAGTAAGTAGTCACGTGAATTCTACTTATCTAAATTTTTAACATTAATATCATTAAGTTACACTAGTTCTTTTTTCAAAAGATATATAAATTATTTAATACTTGTAACATGTCTTATAAATAATTTGGTACTCACGTGAATTCTACTTATCTAAGTATTTAACACTTGTTTGTAGCTTTCTCAGTGAAAACTCCTCCAGCATCTTTTTCTACATTCTTGTCATTCTTAGTACCAATAGTGTTTAACTACACTGCCTTACTTAGTTGCAACTAGTGGTACATCTAGCTGAACTTCTTGAACTATCTACTCCTAGGTGTCTTCTCAAAGCATCACAAAAGATGTTACGTCACAAGGTTCTATTGTCATTCTTCTCTGAATGAAGGTTTAAGTGAAGGTGAACTCAAATTAGATTCCTCAAAGGTTGTATGATAAGTTGGTTTGTTTAACTTGTGCCATAGATTTCTTGCAGTAGCAGTAAAGCTTTCTTGTAGGGTAATGTTTCTTTAAGGTTGAAGGATTAGTTAAGGGAGTTTAACAACAACTACAACTCAATTTCATAACTTAACTACCTAAATTTTTTGCAAGTTTTTCCTTCCAAAAATAAGGAAACTGAATATTTTGGTGCAAAAATAACCCTCTAAAAATAAAAACAGGAACAAAAAAATTACCAAAAATAATAAATGGCAAAATGAAACTTGGAATTTGAATTTTAGTGCTTTTCCTTAGGTGCCAAGTCAGAGTTAGCACATCCCGACTAAATTCTTTAATTTTTTGAACTTAACAACTTCAAGGCTCTTGGTAAATAAATCTACCAGTTGATTCTCAGTAGATACATGCATGAATTCAGTGGTTCCATTCTCCACTAACTCTTTAATTAAGTGATGCCTTGTATCATCATGCTTAGTCCTTGAGTGAAGAAAATGGTTCTTTAAGATATTGATTCGACTGGAGTAGTCTCAATTGGCAGTGCAATTCCAAAAAAAAGTTCAAGCATTTGCCTTATTCATAATAGTTATACATAATAGCTTCTAGCATCTATATACTCAGGTTTAGTTATTGAAAATGATATTAAAGGTTGTTTCTTGCTGTACCAAAATACTTTCGAGCCAAGATAAAATTACCCACTAGACATGCTCTTCCTATCATCCACATTACTTGCCCAGTTAGTATCACCGAAACCAACAAGGCTCATATTTTTGTCCTTAAACAACCAAATACCAAGATCTAATGTCTAATTCACATATAGAATTATCATCTTCACAACTTTTAAATGTAACTCCTCAAGAGTTGGTTGATACATTACACAAACACTTGTACCAAAGAAAAATTCAAGGCTACTAGTAGTTAGGTAGAGTAAACTATCAATAATACTTCGATAGTTAACTAAGCATATTTCATCAAAAATTGACATAAGAGCTATTACAATTCCTAAATTCTCCAATCTAAAACTTATTCGCTAAGTTGCATGCATACTTCTCTTGAGATAAGAAAATAATTTCCTTTAGCTACTTGATTTGGAAGCCTAAGAAATTGAGGAACTCTCCCCCATGATGCCCATCTAAACTCAAATTGTATCATGTTTGCAAAATCCTCTTTCGTCTATTGAGAAGTTAAGCAAAAAATAATTGCATCTACATAAATCTAAGAAATTGTAATGTTTCATTTCTTCTTTTTTTATTAACAAGGTTTTATCAACATTCCCTCTTAGTATCTTTACTCGATTAGTAACCTTGAAAGTCTCTTGTACTACGCCCTTAAAGTTTACTTCAAACCATAGAGTGCTTTAGTGAGTTTATAGACATGATCAGGATGCTTGGGTTCTTCAAATCCTTTAGGTTATTTCATATACACTTCTTCATTAATAAAGTCATTTAGAAATACACTTTTCACATCCATTTGAAATAGCTTGATATCCATATAAGTTGCAAATACATGTCGCAGTTTGATTGCCTTCAGCTTGTCACTAGTGCAAATGCCTTATCAAAGTCCATGCCTTCTAACTAAGTATAACCTTGAGTCGCTAGCCTAGGCTTATTTTTGGTGATGTTTCCAAGATCATCAGTTTTGTTCTTAAAGATTCACTTTGTTCTAATTATATTACAATTAGTAAGTCTTGGAACAAGCTTCCACACATTATTCCTTTCAAACTTATTTAGTTTTTCCTGTATGGCTTGGATTAAATCCTCTTCCACCTTCTTAGGCTCAATGGAGGAAGTATAACATGTAAATCCAACCATACCATGATAGTTTAGCCTTGACCTACCTCTAATCTTGATTCCTCCGTCTTGATCACCAATTACATTATCCAATGAATTGTTCTTTCTCTCTTTAGGATGGTTGAGGTTGAGAAATATCATCCACTTGATGGTCATCATCATTATCAAGTTCAATTGGTTGATTAATTATAAGTAACTTAGGATTTGGTTCAATTACAGAGCTAGTTGCAACTTACATTTAATGCTACAAGTTCTTCATTTGCAGATTTATTAGATAGGTAGTCGGTTGGCTCATCTTTGATAGCAACATTGAAAGATTCCATGACAGTTCTTGTGTGTTTGATGCACACCCTGTAAGCTTTACTATTAGTTTAGTATCTAAAGAAAATCTTCTCATCGATGTATGCATTAAATTTACCTTAATAGTCTATTTTTGAGAATATAATATGTCCTCCCAAAAATATGAAAGTAGCTCATTGTTGGCTTCTTTCCTCTCCATATTTCATATGGAGTCATCCATGTTTTTTTTCCTTAACAACACGATTTTAATCATGTGATATCAATATCTGCCCAGAACTTGTGTGAAATTCCCTTCTTAAGCATTATTCTGGCCATATCTTGGATCAAACGATTCTTTCTCCCGAAAACATCATTCTATTGGGGAGTTTTTGGTGCTTAAAATTCATGTTGAATCCCATTTTTGTCACAAAATTAGAGAATTCTTCATTCTTAAACTCCCTTTTATGGTAATTTCGAATTTTGACAATATTTTAATAAGCCGACTCTTTTCATTCACGAGCTTAAAAATATTTCTAAATAATTCAAGTGTTTTTTTCTCTCTCTTAAAAACCTTACCCAAGTATACCTGAAGTAGTCATCTATACAAATCGAGACATTTTTTTCCCACTCAAGGTCTCTATTTGTATAGGTTTAATCAAATCCATATGTAATAGCTCAAGAGGTCCAGATGTTTGGATTAGTTGCAATTGAGGATGTGACTTACACTGCTTCTTGTCCATCATACAGCCTCCATAAACTTTTGGAATGACTCCCCCTAGCTTTGGTAGTGCCTTTACATCATTATATCTCACCAATATTGGAAGGCCCTTGAAATGGACATAGCCTAGCCATTCATGTCAATGCACAAAACTAAAGAAGCTAGTTGGATTGCAAGTCATTGGTTCAAAAAGTTTGTAACAATTATCATATATCCTACAACCTTCCATTACTAACTCACCAAACTTGCTAATCACCTTGTACTTATCTATGTGAAGTGTACAAGTATCCTTGATCACAAAGTTGACTGACACTTAATAGATTTGCTTTTAATCCTTCAAGAAGAAACGCATTCTGCAGGTGAGTCATGCCTTCTACATTAAGAACACCTTTTTCAAGAATCCTTTCCTTTTTGCTATCACCAAAGGTCACCTTACCTCCATGAAGGGCTGTAAATTAACAGAGAGTTTGATAAATAGTTAATGAATAGTCTAGTTTCTATTTATGTTCATTTATCAAGCTAAATAAATGAACATGAATAAGATTTTAAGGCTTATTTATTAAACAAACCGAACATGAATAAAGATTGTCAAGTTCATTTATGGTGAACAAGCTCATTTATATTCATTTAAAGTTTGTTTAAAACTCACTTATTATTTGATTATTATATATTAATAAAATTATTATTGTTTGTGCGTTTATTTTATTTATTTATAATATAATTATTAATACTTATATTTGATTATTTTATATCTAAAAAAAATAATATATTTATTGTTTGTTTGTTTATTATTTGTGAAAATTTTTTGTGAACATGTTTAATTATATGTTTTTGAATATGTTCATGAACATGTTCGTTTAATGTTTACCAACACATTCATTTAACTTAAACGAACGAACATGAATATACATAATTTAAAATAAACAAACACAACAACAAACACAAATTTAAACTTCTTAATGAACACGAATCGAATACGAACAAGCTTAAAAATAAACAAATGATAATGAACAAATAAAAAAGCTACCATCTTGGGTCATGTACCTGGGACACCCTCTATCAAAGTACCAAATATGATTAGTGGTAGCCTTTAAAGATTAATGTGTAACAATGAGACACTTTTGGTCCTTTTTTCTCCATAAAAGCTTCTGCTTTTGCCTTCTATCAAATGAAACTCGGGTTGCAATGTGAGATGTAAATGGATGTTTTCTTCTTAGATCCTTTCGAAGCTTGTAGCATCATGGCCTAATATGACTTAAGGCACCATAGTAATGATACACGATGATAATGAGCTTAATTGACATATTTTTTATGGTTAATTCTAATTAATTTGGGATATTGTTGCTACTAATTTTGGTACTTTATCAATTACTTCTTATGTAGCCACAACACATGTCCAAAGTGTTAGAATACAAGTTGAAATGTGAATTACTTGTAAGATTTGGCATGGTAAAGAAATTAGAGAACACGCTTTTTAGGATATTTTTATTTTTATTTAAACTTTATTTGTAAAAATAATATATTTTGGAGTTTGATTAGGATTAACTTTTATCATTCATTATTTATCTTTATTTTATTTGGTTAGATAAATGCTGAATTTTATCTTCACGAAGTTTATTAGGAGTAGAATACTTGGTTTTAATTTAGTTTTAAAAAGCTAAAGATAGGAACGACACTTTTGATTTTGAGTGGAGTAAATAGTTAAATTTTCTTTTACTATTTTTCTTTGTTTTCGCACCGGACTGGTGGAATTCACCACTGCCATTTTATTCTCTTAACTCCTCCATTTTTTAATTAAATTCTATTTTATTTTCTTTGATTGATTTTTATTATGAGTAACTAAATTTCAATTTTGGTTTTATTCTGATAATTAATCTAAGTTAGAATTGTGAGGCTTGAAAATGTACCAACACTCTTCATTTTCATATTTATTAATTCTCCAATTTAGGAGATAGACTTGCTCATCTCATAATGTCGTTTTAACATCAAATTGATAAGGGTGCCCCTTGATTTCATGTTGGATAGCAAGCTATTGATGATTCGATATGATTTGTCATTGTTGTTTTTGTCCCACCGAAGAACAAATTGACGTGACTAATTGAACGAGTGGTTAGATTCATCAAGGGAGTTAACAATCAAGTTTAAACGACCCGCTTAGTTGAGGCCATTGATTTGACTTCTAGCTCGTAAGGTTGTGGAGGAATTAAATCGTGAAAGCTGCTTTCAAGGTTATTCACTTGATAAGGGTTATTGTTGGGTTGTTCTTGCGAGAAATTTACATATGGAAAGGCTGGTGGTCTCAGGCTATTCCTCAATTACTATAACTGGCTTACTGATTGGGGAAAAAAATCCATTGTCCGAGATCAATTTGAAGTCGGAGTTAAAATCACACCTGAAGCTAGAGTTTCCTTCTTATTGGTTTATTCAATTTTAATCATGATTTTCTTACTTCTATTGCATTATAATTTATTTTCAATTATTTAGTTATATTCATATTAAATCCCCAATTTATGTTTTATACAAGTTTGAACAAATTTTGGGCACAAAAACTGCCTAGGAAATGCCCTAGATATAATGAATTACAAATTTAGATAGATAAGTCCATATGGGATTAACTTTACTCCCTATACTCCTAATTTATATTTTGCTTAGGCGTAGGAATTTATTTTTAGTGGATTCAATACCCATTACATATCCTTGTGTTCAAACTTGTTAGGTCTCTTAGTTTGAATAATCTCAAAATTCGTTGAACATAGAACTTGGTCAGCAAGACCCTTAATGTAACACCCTTAACTCGTATCCATCGTCGGATTAGGGTTACAAAGATTACCATACAAACAAAAACATTTAAACTTAACATCATTCAATAATCTACTTGTAACACCCCTAACTCGTATCCGTCACCGGGTTAGGGTTAAAGGCGTTACCAGACAGATCAAAAACTTTTACAGACATCTCATATCATAGCCAGGTCAATCACATCAAAACGTCCCTTAAGTAGGTCCACGAGACCTCAAATATGCTTTAGATTAGGGCCGAGACTAAGCCAAACACATACGAAAATTCTCAGAAAATTTAAAACTTTTCAAAGTTACAGAGGTCACACGCCCATGTGGGCAGGCCGTGTGCCTCTCACGGCTACCAGACACACCCATGTGTCTTGGCCGTGCCAAAACAAAGTATGTATACTGACTTATCCACATGGCCACCAGACACGCTAGTGTGCCATGGCTGTGTAAAATTAGGCTACCTACTGACTTATTTACACAGCCACTAGGCATGCCCGTGTGCCACAGCCGTGTATGCAAAATAGGCCATTTGCAAGGCCAAATTGCCACTCACACTTGAGTCTACCCTACAAGCAATATACCAATTCATTTCATGCACAATTGACAACTGAAAACATGTCAAAAATTTAACAAATCTTCACATTCAATCTCATTTCCATTCATGCCAATTTACACAACCAAGAAACATATATAACCAAGCATGTTTCAATCACAATTTACTAGCATTTAACTATTTCATTTAACCAACATATATACATCCATGTTGCATCAATAGGCTTACCATGATCTTGACCATTTCATTTGCTATCAAGCCATACCAAAACATGAATCATATATCATATTCACTCATGCATAATATCCACATTTAACTAGCCAAATCACATGGCTATTTACATCACAAACATATACCAAAAGACTAGCTTATACATGCCATACATAATATATACATTTCCAAAAAGGTACCAAAATGAGTTTAGGTAGTGTGATGAAGATCCTCGACGGTCCCCGAGCCTCTTGCAGCTTTAACTATCTATAAAACAGAACAAACACACACAAAGTAAGCTTTCCAAAAGCTTAGTAAGTCATATACAAATAAACTTAGCATAAAAGCATTCAAAACATTACTCAATATGAATTTACTAATAGTTCAAATGCATATCCATAGTTTTTTTTGGCATATTCACTTAGCCATTCATCTTTCAATCTTATATATCATTATATACTTTATTGAATCATAGCTTATTCATACACATAACACATTTTACTTTCTCAAATTCAAATACATAACTCATATAGGTAAGTTTATGAATATACTTACCTTTTTATACACACAATGTGTACATATCAAACGTACCTGAAATGGATATACCAATCATATAATCATTCGTTTCTCAAACTTGCCCGTTGAACCATTCAGAACTAAATAGGATACCCAGAGTGCTAGGAATAGTCGTACAATGCCAACGTCCCAGACGTGGTCTTACATGTAACCAAATATCGATGCCACTTGTCCCAGACAAGGTCTTACACGAATCAACACGATGCCAATGTCCCAGACATGGTCTTACACTTAAATCTCATATCGATGCCAATGTCCCGGACGTGGTCTTACATGATATCACATAACGGACACCTATGTCATGACATATACTATCCTATCTATCCCTAGGTTCAAACGAGACTTCTCAGACATTATCAACTTGTCGACTTATTCGTAACTCGTATTTTACATACATTCCATCTCAATGGATATTCATAGCAATTCAATTTCCATATATACACAAATAGTTCAATGCAAATACATTTATTTGTATATCGACTTACCTCAGATTCAGATGTTGGATTAGATTCGATTATTTGACTACTTTCGCTTTCCCGCGATCTAAGTCGGTTTTCTTCGGTTCTTAATCTATACCTATTCAAATTTAAACCATTTATTCACTAATTCATTCAATTAAATCCAAGGACACATATTTAGGGCAATTTACAAATTAGTCCTCACATTTTCACATTTTGACATTTTAGTCCTTTTTTCACAAAATCACAAAATATGCATAATTTCACTATACCCATGCTTAGCCAAACGTTCATGCATCTCATACAAGTCCATACATTTCATTTATTTCATAATTTAGTTCCTCAAAAATGCTATTTTCTCTATTAAGCCCTAATTAGCTATATTCACCAAAAATTCAAGAACAAAACATGTTCATTAAACACATATCTTTCATTTAACTCCAATACTCATCCTCAATGGCACATCTCATAAACATCATCAATTCTCAAAATTAAAACATGGGTTTTATAGTAGACGAAGCAACGATTGCAAAACCGTAGCAATTATCAAAAATTGAAGTCAAAACTCACCTTAACCAAAGAAGACAAAGGGCCAAATGTTAAAAAGCTTCAAACTCTTTCTTTTTCCTTTCAAGAATCGGTGGAAAGAAAGATGGTAATGGCCATCTTTTGTGTTTTATTATAATTATCATATTATAAATTCTAATTTACAAATTTAACTTTTATTATTAAATGCATAAAACATATCATATAAGGTCATTCTTGACCATGTCCATCCACTCACTTACAAAAGGGCATAATTGCCTCATATGGCCTCTATATTAAAAAGCCAACCCAAATGAGTACATCATTATATAGTATGTTACTTTTACTTTTTATGCGATTTAGTCCTTTTGTTAAATTAAACACACAGACAGACAAATTAACTCATGGAACTTTTACACATGCTTAATCACACATAGTAAACACAAAAAATAATATTAAAATATTTCACTGACTCGGATTTATGGTCTCGAAACCACTGTTCCAACTAGGGTCTAAATCGGACTGTTACAATTCCCCTTTAGAGATTTTCGTCCTCGAAAATCTTACCGTTAAACAGATTTGGATATTGCTGTCTCATTGAATCTTTAGGCTCCCACGTAACCTCATCCACTCCGTGTCGATGCCACAAAACTTTGACTAACGAAATTTTCTTATTTCTCAACTCTTTTAATTCACGAGCTAAGATACGGATCGGTTCCTCCACATAAGTCATATCGGTTCAGATTTCAATTTCAGACGGAGTAATCACATGTAATGGATCAGATCTGTATCGACGAAGCATCGAAACATGGAATAAATTATGGATCTTTTCTAGCTCAGGTGGCAACAATAATCTATACGCAACAGGTCCAACACGCTCGATGATCTCATACGGTCCAATGAATTTCAGACTCAAATTGCCTTTTCAACCAAATCTAAGTACTTTTTTCCACGGAGACACTTTCAAAAACACCTTGTCGCCGATCTCAAATTTAATATCTTTTCTTTTCAAATCTACATAGGACTTTTGACGATCAGATGCTGCTTTTAGACTGTCATGGATCACTTTCACTTTCTATTCAGTGTCTTTTATCAAATCAACCCTGTGTAGCTTATTTTCACTGAGCTCGGTCCAATACAAAGGTGTTCGACACTTACGTCCGTACAAAGCTTCATAAGGTGCCATTTTAATGCTCGACTGAAAACTATTATTGTATGTAAATTCAACCAATGGAAAATATTGTTCCACAAACCATTAAACTCAAGGATGCAACATCTCAACATGTCTTCAAGAATCTGAATAATTCGTTTGGATTGACCATCCATTTGTGGATGAAAAGCGGTACTGAAATGCAATTTTGTACCCAAAAATTCTTATAGTTTCTTCCGGAACCGTGATGTAAACCTCGGATCTCTATCTGATACAATGGATAATAGCACCCCGTGCAATCTCACAATCTCAGAAATATAAAGCTTAACTAATCCATCAAGTGAGTAATCAGATCGTATTGGAATAAAATGGGCAGATTTTGTCAATCAATCAACTACGACCCAAATTGCATCCTTCTTTCTCAGAGATAGAGGCAATCCAGAAACAAAATCCATTGTCACTCTATCCCATTTCCACTCGGGAATCAGAATCAGTTGTAACAAACCAAATGGAACCTGATGTTGAACTTTAACTTGATAACAGACTAAATGTTTTGAAACAAAGTAAGAAATATCCCTTTTCATACCAGACCACCAATAATATTGCTTCAGATCATGGTCCATCTTTGTACTTCCTGGATGAACAAATAAACGACTGATATGAGCTTAATTCAAAATCAATTGAATCAATTCTGAGTTTCTCGGAACACAAATTCGGTCTCGGAATCTCAAGCAATCGTTATCATCCACTCAAAATTCAGAATCAGAGTTCAAACCACACTGAGTTCGTTTCGTTAACATTTCATTATCAACTTTTTGAGATTCATTTATTTGTTGTATGAATAATGACAGCTATCACTGGGCTACCATCAGACAGATCTAATTGAGCATTCATTGCAAGTAATGCAAATAGTGATTTTCGACTCAGTGCATCGGCAACGACATTTGCTTTACCCGGGTGATAATCTATCATAAGATCGTAATCCTTTAATAACTCTAACATCTTTTCTGTTGTAGATTCAAATCTTTCTGAGTTATCAAATACTTTAAACTTTTATGATCTGAAAACACGTGACATTTCTTACCAAAAAGATAATGACGCCAAATCTTTAATGCGAATACAATCGCAGCTAGCTCAAGGTCGTGTGTCAGATAATTCTTTTCATGTGGCTTTATTTGTCTCGAGGCATAAGCTATAACTTTGCCTTCTTGCATCAGTACGTATCCCAGACCATTCAACTAAGCATCACTGTATATCACAAATTCTTTACTCGATTCTGGTTGTACCAAAACTAGAGCTTCAGTCAATATAGTTGTCAACTGATTAAAGCTTTTCTGACATTTATCAGACTATTCATATTTCACATCTTTCTGAAGTAATCTATTCAACGGAGTTGCAATCATCGAAAAGCCTTTTATGAATCTTTGATAATAACCAGCAAGTCCCAAAAAACTGCGAACTTCAGATACATTTTTCGGAGGTTTCCAATCTAAAATAGCAGAAATCTTATTCGGATCAAGTCATATTCTAGAGGCTGATACAATATGTCCCAGAAAACTAACTTCACGTAACCAGAATTCACATTTACTGAATTTCGCATACAATTGCTTTTCTCTCAGAGTTTGCAACACAATTCTCAGATGTTCAACATGTTCAGTTTCATCCCGTGAATAAATCAAAATGTTGTCAATGAATACAACAACAAATCGATATAGGTACGGTCTAAAAATTCTGTTCATCAGATCCATAAAAATAGCAGGAGCATTCGTTAGTCCGAAAGGCATAACTAAAAACTCATAATGCCCGTATCTCGTTCTGAAAGCAGTTTTCGGAATATCATAGTCTTTAACTCGCAACTGATAGTAGCCTGATCTCAAATCTATTTTTGAAAACACTGTAGCCCCTTTTAACTAATTAAACAGATCGTTAATTTGTGGCAGTGGATATTTATTCTTTATAGTAACTTTATAGAGCTGTCTATAGTCGATACACATTTTCATAGTTCCGTCTCTCTTTTTCACAAATAAAACTGGTGCGCCCTAGGGAGAGAAACTCAGTCTTGCAAATCCTCTATCTGTCAACTCTTGTAACTGTGACTTCAATTCTTTCAACTCTGTTGGTGCCATTCTATACGGAGCTATTGAAATAGGTGTCATACCAGGCAATAGATCAATACCAAATTCAACTTCACGTATTGGAGGCAATCCTAGCAATTATTCAGGGAATACATCAAAAAACTCACAAACAACTGGCACTGATTCAACTTTCTTTTCAGACATTTTCGAATCAATTACATAAGCAAAATATGCCTCATATCCCTTTTTCACATATCTTTGAGCTTTCAGTACCGATATCACAGCAGACAATCCATTCAAATCATTAGACTCAACCCGAACTATTTTATCATTTTAACATCTCAAATCAATGGTCTTTCTTTTACAATTTACCACAGCATCATGTAATATTAATCAGTCTATTCCCAAAATTATATCAAACTCGTCAAATGGTAATAGCATCAGATCAGCAGGAAAATAGATATCTCGTAACATTAACGGGCAGTTCTTGCATACTTTGTCAACTAGGACACTTTTACCTAAGGGGTTCGATATTTTATAACAAACTCAGTAGACTCTATAGGTAAAGTCTTACTGGATACTAAGTTCATGCATATATACGAATGTGTAGAACCAGAGTCTATCAATGCAATCACAAAAGTATCATAAAGAGTAAATGTACTCGTTATAACATCAAGAGACGAAGCTTCCTCATGGGCTCAGATGGCATACGCTCTGGTAGGCGCCTTAGCTTCAGATCTCGCTACAGTGTCTCTCGTAGTTCTTTGACTACCACTAACATTTCTTGTATTTCGAGAGGATTTACCTCTAGCTACTACATTATCAAATCTCTGATTCTGAACAATCTCTTGCTCAACATGTAACGCCCCTTGCCCATGTTCAAGCCAGAACAGGGTTCAAGGCATTACCTAGCTATTCTTGTATAAACATCTAGAATAGGGTTATAAAATTTTGTTTAACCCTATCACTCGCACATACTTGGCCTAAAAGACCCTAAACATACTTCCGAGAAATATCAAAATCTTTTTGAGAACTTTCACGAGTTCGAGAACTTTTTAATAAAACAGGGGCCACACGCCCGTGTAGGTCTAGGGACAAGCCCGTGTAACCCTAAGGCAGGCCCGTGTCTTCTACCCATGGTTGACACTGACTAATTTCACACGGCCTTGACACGCCCGTGCCTTCTAACCGTGTGCCAAACCTTGGCATTCTGACTTATCCACACGGCCTATACACACGCCCGTGTACTTCAGTCGTGTTGTGATTCAAATCCCAAGTGCAAAGTGCAGACTTCACACGGCCTAGACACACGCCCATGTGTTAGCCGTGCCTCCCACATGGTCTAGACACACGCCCGTGTGTCTACCCATGTAGACAATTATCAAGCTATCTACCAAGCCTTTTTTCAACCTACATTGCATACATTCATATGCTATTTCAAAATATTCTCAAATCATCAATTAAAACACATGAATTAACATATTTGATTCATTAAATTGAAGCCTTCCTCCCATACATGGGGTAGAACTATTTCTGGTACAATTTCAATTGACTTTTGTCGTCATCTATGTCTATATACAATAGTCCCATAACTTATTTAGGCCAACACATTTGGCATATTAACAATGACTTAATCAACCTTAAGTACTAGCCCTATACATGTCATAACTCATAGGGACTTGATACCTCATACCAAGTGCCTGCTCGATAGTGTGAAAACATTTCTAGCGATCTCCAACCCGAGCTAGCTAAATTAACCTATAAGAGATGAGAAAGGGAGAGGAGTAAGTAATATTGCTTAGTAAGTTTATCTGTATAAACTTACAAATACTGATATTCATTGAATATGGATAACCACAAAGTATTATACTGAGTTTTTCCCATTAACTCATGGTTACTTACTGAACCACTCTTGAAGCTTACTCATTCTATCTCTTACCACATTCTTACTATGCCACAAGCCAATTGCTCGTTTAATTAGTACACATTCCTGCACCGATCACCACAAGATCATATAAAACAACACATCAAGAATTTTCAATAAGCCACTCATACTACTAATCTCTCGGTGGTCACGCACTTAGCCCACCATTAATATCTAATAGGGTGGTATCGCACACAGCCCACCAATCATTTATACTTGTGGTGATTTCGTACTTAGCTCACCAATCATTTATAAGTGATGGTATCGCAAACAACCCATCGATTACTAACTAATCACGTGGTAACGCACATAGCCCACCGATAATAATATAATTGATGGTATCGAACACAGCCCATCATTACCATCAATAAGGTGATGTCGCACATAGCTCACCATTATTTTACATTCATGGATAATAATCCACATGTATATCTCTATTTCAAATGTTCATCCGAGAACCCCTCCCTCACACACTTCTATTCTTACTTAACTTTCTGCAATACTCATTCGCATCCACACAATGCATTAATAAATCTATCTCATACAACTAAGGTGTATTGATTACACATAATCCACTAAAGGTTCATCATATACTGAATTCATCTCAATTCAGTTCTAATCACATACTTGTACTTCTCATGGTACAACCACGTACTTTCTCTCTTTCGACATACCCATTGAATCACTCAAATTGTTAAATAACTCTCTTGAGTCTCATGCACATAGTGTCACAATGACATTGTACCCCAATAGGGTCTTACTTGCATTAACATATCGATGCCATGTCCTTGACATGGTCTTATACGAATTCTTACAACGAGGCCATATTCCAATATGGTCTTACTCGAGACCTTAACTATTATCATATCATGCTATATACATTTCCCATTACTCTTAGATTCAATTCTCTTATCATTTCATCAAGAGATATTTCATACATTCATAAAGTAAATATGCATTTCATGCAACATTGGAATATTAACTCGTACGTAATAGCAACATTTTCACATGAACTTACCTCGATGTCGAAAGGGCCGAAAGGGACCTTTTTGCCCACGTTTCTCTTTTCACCCGTTCTAGGTCCAAAACTCGTTTTCTTTGATCTAGAACAATGGAATTTGCTAATTTAATCACTTATAAATCATAATATACCATAATCTACACTTTAGGCAAAAATGACTATTTTGCCCCTACACTTTGGTAAAATTACGATTTTGCCCCTAGGCTCGTAAATGAATTTTATCACATTTTCTTGCTAAACAAGCCTAGCTAAACATTTAATCCTCTTATAACTATTCACAATTCCATCAATTCCATGCCTTAATGAACAAATTACAACTTTTACATTTTAGTCCCAATTAGGTGTTTCCATGACAACACCTTTCACAAAAGTTGTTTCTCATCATCCTATCATTCATTTTCTTCCATGATAGTTTATCAAACAACATAAACTCTCTCATGGCATCCCTAGACTTTCAACCATGTTGCAATTTAGTCCCACCATTAGCTATCTTAAGCTTTGGGGACTCAAAAAATGCAATTTTTATCAAGAAAGATCATCAAAATCACTTACTTGTGAGGAGGAATGCTTGCTGAAATTTTGAGCTTCAAAATCCCCCATTCTTGTTGGTATTTTCGGTGGAAGAAGAGAAGAAATAAAAAGATGATAACTTTTTGCTTATTTCATCTTATTTTATTTCTTTTTACTCACCTAACATGACAACATTTAATGCCCTTGTCCCCTTTGTCTTCCTTTGACCAGCCAAGCTAATTCCCATGGCCTAATTGCATATTTGGGACCTCCAATTTATAAACCATAGCTATTTTGTGCCTCTAGCAAATAAAATAGAACTTTCGCACTTTATGCGATTTAGTCCTATTTCATAATTTAGCTAGAAATCGCTAAAATTAAGGCACCAAAATTTTCATGCATCCTTATAAACATGTTATAACACATAACATAACATGAAAATAATTTTCTCTAACCTCGAATTAGTGATTTCAAGACCACTGTTCCGACTACCCCCTAAATTGGGCTGTTACACAACAGACTCTGGGCAACCACATATGAAATGATCTAACGATCCACATCTGAAGCAAGCTCAATCATTAGATCTATAGCTTCCCAGATGTCTTTTACTACAATGCTTACACTCGGGTCGATCAGATCGAACATTTCCAACACTCGCCAACGATGTTGCTAGAGCTTTGGAACTCAATTGGGATCTAGCTCGATCTCTACTCGAATATCCCACATTAGCCTTTGAACGGCTATGTTCATCTCTAAATTTCTTTGAAGTAGACTGAAATGGTTTACTCAGAAATCTTTTTCTCACATCTCTAGCTTCAGACTCAGCTTTTCTTTTATCTTTCCTGAGTGCCTCAACTTTGTACGCTCGATCAACAAGCACTGCGAACTCTTTTATTTATGAAATCCCGACTAGCAAGCAGATATCTTCATTAAGGCCATCTTCAAATCTCTTACACATTATTGCTTCAGACGATACACATTCTCGAGTATACTGACTTAATCTCATAAATTCTCGCTCGTATTCCATAACTGACATGCGGCCCTGTTTCAATTCTAGGAATTTTTTCCGTTTCTGATCAATGAATCTCTGGCTAATGTATTTCTTTCGAAACTTAGACTGAAAGAAATCCCAATTAATCTGTTCCTTTGGAACCACAGAAATTAAAGTTTTCCACCACTAATAAGCCGCATCTCGTAACAAAGAGACAACACATTTAATACTTTCTTCTAGAGTCAAAGACATCTCATCAAATACTCGGATAGTGTTTTCTAACCAAAACTCGACTTTTTTAGCATCATCATCATTTGTAGCCTTGAACTCTTCGGCCTCATACTTACTGATTTTCTCAACCGGAGGCTTACTCAACAGATTCAAATTCATAGTTGGAGGCATAACAGATGTTTGAGGGGGATTAGGCGGGGGCGGAGGTTGTGAAACAGTCGAATTATTTCTAACAAATTGAGTGAACCACTCACTCATCATATGGAAGAAAGCTTGTTTAGCTTCTCCCTCTTGACTGCTCGTAGTCGGTCTCAAATTAGATGGCGCTATCCCTTGAGCAGGAGCAGGTGTATTACTTTCTACATCATCAGCTACAGCTCTTTCAGGATCCATTACTATACATAAAACACATTTTACACGTCAGGATTCATCACACTATCACAATTCAGATATATGGCATGTATAGCTAGACTCACACACGCTACGTTAGTTCGAGAATCGCTAAACTGTAGCTCTGGTACCAACCAAATGTAACACCCCTAACCCGTATCCATCGTTGGATTAGGGTTAAAGGCGTTACCAGACAAATCAGAAACTTTTACAGACATCTCATATCATAGCTAGGTCAATCACATCAAAGTATCTCTTAAGTAGGTCCACGAGACCTCAAATATGCTTTTGGTTAGGGCTGGGACTAAGCTAAACACATATGGAAATTCTCAAAAAATTTAAAACTTTTTCAAAGTTACAGAGGTCACATGCTTGTGTGGGCAGGCCGTGTGCCTCCTACGGCTACTAGACACATTCATGTGTCTTGGCCGTGCCAAAATAGAGCATGTATACTGACTTATCCACATGGCCACAAGACACGCTCGTGTGCCATGGCCATGTAAAATTAGGCTAGCTACTGACTTATTCACATGACCACTAGGCATGCCCGTTTGCCACAGCCGTGTATGCAAAATAGGCCATTTGCAAGGCCACATTGCCACTCACACTTGGGTCTACCCTACAAGCAATATACCAATTCATTTCATGCACAATTGACAACCGAAAACATGTCAAAAATTTAACAAATCTTCACATTCAATTTCATTTCCGTTCATGCCAATTTACACAACTAAAACACATATAACCAAGCATGTTTCAATCACAATTTACTATCATTTAACTATTTCATTTAACCAACATATATACATCCATGTTGCATCAATAGGCTTACCATGATCTTAACCATTTCATTTTCCATCAAGCCATACCAAAACATGAATCATATATTGTCGAAACCCTTTTTAAATCCAGTTTAGAAAATGGGGATCGACTTTAAAAAACAAAAATGAGAGTCGCCACCAATCCTTTTTTACTTAGGTGTGACTGGATCACCTTGTAAAATGTTTCATTTAAAACATTTGATTTTGGTCTACGAAAAAAAACAAGAAAACGGGTTCTGGAGTCGGTCACATACAAGGAAGGGTTAGCACCCTCGTAGCGCCCAAAAATTGGTACCTAATCGATAGAATCATGTCCAAACGTTTGAAATTTAAAAAGTTTTAAAATGAGATCCCTTATTAGAAGAAAAACCAAGACTTACCTATTTCAAAGAAATAAAAATACCATACCCAATAAGTTAGGATACAGCATCTCATAACTTTGAAGCTAGGTGCATCTCTATTTTAGAAAATTCCTACCTTGAGACACAAAACATCACACCCAATAAGTTAGGATACACGTTTTGAATTCCCAAGAATAAGGTTTTTTATTTGATTTAAAACTTTGAGATTTCTTTATTCCGAAATATAAACATCACATCCAGCACGATTGGACACGATATTTTTAAAACCTCGTAACTAAGATCATCTCATAATTTATAAAACTTCAAGCAATTTTGACTTAAAATTTAAGAGTTCTTCGATCCGAAAGAATATAAACATCACATCCAGCATGATTGGACACGATATTTTTAAACCGTCATAACTAAGATCATCTCATAATTTATAAAACTTGTCAAAAGGATATTTAGTTATTTAGCCTAACGGAAAATCGCGACCCAGCACGATTGGGCACCATTTCCCGAATTTCTAAATACCAAAACATTGCCTTATTTTAAAAAACCTTTAAATAAAATATTAATTTTGCAAAAAATGTATTTGTAAAACAATAAATAAATAACTACACAATGGCAATTATAAATGAATAAATGAAAGAATATGGGCAAATAAAATATATACAAAAAACCATAAATATCAAAATAGAAATTACTAAATAAATATGAAAATTTTCATGCAAGATTAATAATAAATAAATAAAATAAATAAATAAATAAAATTACATACTTATATGATATAAACAATGTAATACTGCATAAGTAAAAAGAATAGTATATAATGATTTTAAATAAAATATAATATAAACAATATAACTGAAACATGTTTTTAATATAAATATATTTTATAAAAATATGATATAATATAATACTATATAATATACAAATTAAAAAAATATAGTATAGTAAATAATACATAAATTATAGAGTAATATATAAATGATTGAACCAAGTAAAATAATATATAATAATATATAATAATAAATATAATAATGAATATAATAAATAATGATAAAAGTGATAATAGAAAATAATAGTAGTAGTTTTAAAAAAGTAATAATAATAGTAATAAAATAATAATGAATATAATAATAATATCTATATAGAAATAATAAAAAATGTTAAAACTATGGTAAAACAACAAAAATTATAAAAGTAAATAAAATCAGGGACAAAATTAAACTTAAAATAATACTTTAGGGCGAATTTTAAAAGAAATAAGTGAATTTGGACCACTTAATAATGCGCACAAAAAGCGAAGGACCAAAAGGGAAATATTTCCAGCATTCCAAAACGCGACGTTCTAATAAGAACAAATTGAAATTAAATCAAAATCAGAGGCATAAATTAGAAAATAATAAAAACTTGGGTTAAAAAAATTGAAAATGCAGGACCTATCGCGCAATTTTACCCATAGGCAAAAACGCGCAGAACCTTGTTGATGGGTGGGGTCATGCGCGGGTCTTTATTCATTTAAACGACGCCGTTTTCATATTTCCCTTTTAACCCTACTATTTTCTTAAAATTCATTTTTTCAGATCTCCAAAAAAAAAAACTCAAGGGATAGCTTTCTTTTCCCTCAACCCTTTCCATTCATGCGGCCGGCGCTGATTTCATCGAATCTCCACCTAGTCTGATTCCGACGTCTACGACGATCTCCGACGACGTTGGTTACTCAGGTATTTTCTTTTCCTTTCTCTTTTTTTTTATTTTCGTGTGTAATAAAATGTATGTAAAAAAATATAAGAACGAAAATAATAATAAACAAAATTACCTTAAAAAAATTTGACTATTTTTGTATTCACTGATATATATCGGCGTATTGATTCTTTGTATATCCTTCCCCCCAATTTACAGGTTTATGACAGGCTTTTATAGCCTTTCGAAATGAAAAATCAAAAAAAAAAAGAAATCTGTCTTTGCCATTTCTTTTGCTGTCTATTTCCTTTTCTCTGCAGGTCAAAGGCGAGGAGAGCGGTGATGATAAGGATGTCACTCGCGCGAATCGTGGCTTGACGAGGGTTAGCTACGGCGCTTGCGACGCGACGATTGGGTCACTGGCCCTTGCGGCGCGAGGGTTCCCAGAAACCCTAGATTCCTTGGGATTAGTTAGGCATTGGGCTTTTTGGGCCCCGTATGTGTTTAGGTCTTAGGTATGGGTTAGTTTAGGGTCTGTAAGTGGGTATTGGGCCACGGGGTTTAGATTGGGTGGTTTGCTGTTGGGTGTGTGCTTTTAAGTCTAGATTTGCTGGGTAGTTTTGTTTAGGGTATTAGATTCGGGCTTCAAGCCCATTTATTGTAAATGGAGTGGACATTATTTATTTATTCTGGTTTATTTTAGCCTGGTCAAAATTGGGCTCTTACAGCTGCCCCTCTTTGCTCATTTTCGTGTAATGAGAATAGAGTAAAGACTATAAAAGGACCTATTTTGACCGGTCTTGGCCAAGCCTCGACTTCTTGATCATTGTCTTCTTCAAATGGCTCCAACTCCACTGCAACTTCAACGGTACTGGTAATTTCATCTTGATTTCAGTAAGTTTGATGGCTTTAATCTGCTTCACTGCAACTTCAGGAAGGCAGTATCCACTATCTGTGATCTGCTCTACTACAAACTCAGGGGAATGCCAGTTTGATATCTTTAATCCATTTCCTGCAACTTCAGGAAGATAAGATCTGCTATCTTCAGTCTATTTCGCTACAATTTCAGGGAGACAAAGCTGAAAGTGTCTTTTGATCTGCTTCCTACAACTTGAGGAAGATAAGATCTTTTATTTTCAGTCTGCTCTACTACAACTTCAGGGATATAAGACTAAAATCTTCTTTTGATCTACTTTCTACAACTTCAGGAAGATAAGATCTTCTTTCTTCAGTCTACCCCACTACAACTTCAGGGAGATAAGACTAAAATCTTCTTTTCGATCTGCTTCCTACAACTTCAGGAAGATGGGATCTTCTGTCTTCAGTGTATTCCCTACAACTTCATGGAGATAAGGCTGAAATTCTTTTTGATCTGCTTCCTACAACTTCAGGAAGATGAGATCTTCTGTCTTCAGTCTACTCCCTACAACTTCAGGGAGATAAGGCTGAAATTCTTTTGGATCTGCTTCCTGCAACTTCAGGAAGATGAGATCTTCTGTCTTCAGTCTACTCCCTACAACTTTAGGGAGATAAGGCTGAAATTCTTTTGGATCTGCTTCCTACAACTTCAGGAAGATGAGATCTTCTATCTTCTGTCTACTCCCTACAACTTCAGGGAGATAAGGCTAAAATTCTTTTCGATGCGCTTGCGTGCAACTTCGGGAAGATGAGATCTTACTGTCTTGATCTTCCCTACAACTTTAGGGAGATAAGGCTGAAATTCTTTTGGATCTGCTTCTTACAACTTCAGGAAGATGAGATCTTCTATCTTCTGTCTACTCCCTACAACTTCAGGGAGATAAGGCTAAAATTCTTTTTGATCTGCTTCCTACAACTTCAGGAAGATGAGATCTTCTATCTTCAGTCTACTCCCTACAACTTCAGGGAGATAAGACTGAAAGTGCTTTTGATCTACTTCCTACAACTTCAGGAAGATAAGATCTAAAAATGTGTTCGATCTACTTCTTACAACTTCAGGAAGATAAGATCTGAAAGTGTCTTTGATCTACTTCCTACAACTTCAGGAAGATAAGATCTGAAAGTGTCTTCGATCTACCTCCTACAACTTCAGGAAGATAAGATCTGAAAGTGTCTTCGATCTACTTCCTACAACTTCAGGAAGATAAGATTTGAAAGCTTCACAGATATTGCTACACCATCCGCTGAGGGACATGTCCTGTAGATTTGGTTTAATATGTTTATGTCATATGACTAAGATGCTATGATCAGAATGAATCAAATGCTTCTAGCTACATATAACATGTCATGAAGATGATTACTTTTAAAGGAGTAGGATGCAATGACCGAAGAATCAAATGCTCCTAATTAAATTTGCTATGATACAAAAATGTTATGAGTATGATTCCTATTCTAGGTGTTATCACTCATTTGTTTTTCATTCCTGTTTATCAATCATGTTCTGCTCAACCAACTTGCCCCAATGTAATTTCTGAGTCAGCCCTGCTTGGATCTTGAGTCACAAAGTTGGTACTTCCCACTTCAACTTAGGGGAAATAACATTTGGTTTCTTCCATTCTTCTGTTATCACTTAGAGGTATAGAACTTGTATCATTTTTTAATCAATTTGATCTGTTACACCATTCCCTAGGTGTAATGACCAAGTGTAAGTGTAATGAATGCAGGGTATCCCAACAATGATCTTCTTTTACATTTGGATTGACCTTGTTTGTCATTTACCGATATGGTATTACCAATAGAATTGTCTTAGCCAATAAGAATCCGAAGAGATAATCATTTTCCAATGTTTCCAATCCCTTAGGCTTGGTGAGTTCTGAACAATAGTCATGTTTCAGATTCCTCATATTATTTAGAAGCTTCTAGAGTAATATGCGAAACTCCTTTTATGAAAGTATTATTAGTCCATTAATCGTTATTTCAATATAAAATGCTTTAAAAAGATTACAACAATGGACAAGAAATTAATCAGGAGCATAGCTCGAACAAATAAGTTAATCAAAGATAACCAAGGCAATAGATGAAAATTGATTGGTGTATCTTAAAAAGAATAAAGTAAGCAAAAATAGCAAAGGCTATAAAAGAAAATTAATTGGGGTGTTTTTTTGAAAATAATAAAGTAATCAAAGATTTAAAATGGGTAAAATGGGAAACTAGGTGCCCCAGATATCACAGTCTGAGCTTCTCTGTTCTGATTTCTTGAGGACCATTTTAAACTCAATATGTGTTTAGGGGATCCGGAGTACTTTGTTAATGCCCCAAGATGTAACATATTTCTTCATTATTAATTCAAATATAGCAAGACTACTGTATGCCCCACTTTTGATCAAACTTTGAGCCCCCCTTTTCGGGTTTTCAACTCAAAGCCCCTTTGGTCTCAAAGCGCCCTTTGCGGGTTTTCGTCTTAGCCTCTCCTTTTTCTTTTTCTTTCTCTTTTTTTTTGTTCGAGGTGCCCTTTACGGGTTTTCACCTTGGTCTTTCCTCTTTGGTAAAATATCTCTTGAATAATCTTGAATTTACCGGATTGGGCAAGTCCTTGCCGTCTATCTCGGTCAATATCAATGCTCCTCTAGAACAGGCCCTACATAAGTCCTTCCCAGTTTGGCATATGCTTTCTTCTAAAATCGTTTTGTAGAAGAAATTCTCTTTTAACATCAAGTTTCTTTGTGGAATTCTCTGAAATGAACTTCTTTATCATAAGCTTGCGTCATCTAATCGTGATGGATAACTTTAACCTTTTCTTCAACTAGGTTCAATTGGCAAAATGCTTCAATTCCATAAACCAATGGGTAAGATGTTGCCCCATTAAAGGTTTTAGCCGACGTTCAATGAGACAGAGGGTAAAAGGTAGCTTCTTATGCCAATCCTTACAAGTCTAAGTCACCTTTCTTTTTTTTGGCAACTTTTACTATACAGTGATACGCTGCCTGATCTTTGGACAAACTGTAAACTTTGACTTTGTATAGTTATGCAATCTGTGTTGGCATCTGATTTCTCCTCTTTTTTTCTTTTCTTTTCTTTTCTTCTTCTTTTTATTTTTTTTGGCAACTTTTGTTGCACTGTGATGTGCTGCATGATCTTTGGACAAACTGTAAACTTTGACTTTGTGCAGTTATTTAAATGCGATCCTTTGCGCCATTCTGCTAGCATATGATCTCTTCCTTTATTCTTCCCCCTTTTTTTTTGAATTTTATGACTTCGACTTTGTAACATTGGCATATGAAGCTACTTCCACCCTCTTAGTGAAGTAAACAACGACTATGCTGATGAATTAATATTGGCTAAAAGCTTTTGAAGAGATTGACCCCATCACATCCATGCCCCACATATGGAAAATTTGTGAATTATTGGAGAAGGTACATGAATCTTGTCTCCTTAAGTATGGCATCGCTGATACCATCCCTTTCTATGTAGATTAGTAGTACACGGTCCTTATGTTAAGCCCGCGTTTTAGTAGCCTAGGCATGTTCTGATATGATTGTGTAAAAACATCTTTGAATAACTCAATGACATCTTGCATTATTTCTATGGTGAGCTGGGCTTCAATCTTCACCCCTTTTCTAAGCTCATAATATCCGTTGACCCTTTGTTGAGTAAGGTCTGTTTTTCATCTTGTTAAATCATTCTTAACAAGTCAGAAGATATGTCACAATCTTTGTCATCTTCAAAATCCTGAGATCCCCTAAACCCATATCTTGTTCAAAAAGGGAGTCAGTAACAACGTCGCTCATGATGTTGATATCTTAGTACCTAGGTGCGAAGGCGAACAAATCCAAAGAATAAATGATTCTAAGGATGATTATTTGGATAGTATGGTCACAAAGAATGAAAGAATATTGGTAAAAAAAATGTATAGTATAAAATGTAAAAACTAAAATAGTATGTACTCAAAAAGATGCATTATATTGAAATAAGATTTCAGAACACAAGCCTATTTCACAAAAGGGTTCTTATTGCCTCTAGGCTTAAGACAACAAGCGTGTTTCAAATATTACTCTAGATCCACTCTAAAAATACAATGATCCTTTCCACAGTTCATTGTTTAAAAACTTTCCAAGTATGTAAGGACTTGGAAACTTTTATTCCCCGATTCCCTCTTCGCTTTCGATTTTAAGGGATCGCAACTTTCTTGTCTCCATGATTGGGTAATGGATTCTCTATACTGGATGTATCATCAAGCTTGACAACTCCCATCTTAAGAAGTCTCTCAATTACCTTTTTGAAGGCAATGCAATTTCTATTGAATGCCCCGTTATTCCTGCGTGGTAATCACATTGAGCGTTGGAATCATACCATTTAGGATATGGGGGTTGTAACGGCTGCAGATAACATGGGGACACTACACGTGCCTCAAATAAAGTTTGATATAGCTCCCTATATGTCATTAGAATTGGCGTAAATTGGAGCTTTTCGAAATTTTATCTAGGGCCTAATTCTTGTCTTGTAGACCCTTGTTGCCCAGCAGTAACTACTTTTGGCTGACTAACAGTAACTGCCTTTGAGTACCCTTTGTTGTATGTACCCGTATTATTCACCTCGTCATCCTTTTTCTTAGGAGTAAGCCTTCTAGTGGTTTCACCTGCCTCGATCTTACCACCCCTAATGGCATTTTCAATCATCTCTCCTGCCATCACTATATCCGCAAAGCTCTTAGTAGTACTTCCTATCATATGAGTGATGAATGGAGCCTTCAAGGTATTGATGAAGAGCATTGTAGTCTCCTTTTCTAGGAGTGGTGGCTGAACTTGCATGGCGACCTCTCTCCATTTTTGCGCATACTTCCTAAAACTTTCATTTGGTTTCTTTTCCATGACATGGTTGTATTGCTTCATGAAGGCTTGAGCTAAGTCTCTCCAAGAGCTAATGTTAACGCAGCTAAGTTGATTGTACCACCTAGACGCTGCCCCCACCAAACTGTCTTGGAAATAATGAATCAAGAGTTGATCATTGTTAACATAGTCGGTCATGCGTCTGCAAAACATGGTAATGTGGGCTTCAGGGTAACTAGTCCCGTTGTACTTCTCAAACTCTAGCATCTTGAGTTTATGAGGAAGCACCAAATCTGGAACCAAACTCAAGTCTTTTGCGTCAATACCATAGAGATGATCAACATTTTCCAAAGCCTAGAACTTTTCTTCCAGCCATCTACAACGATCCTCCAACTTCCTTGAAGATTCAATTCTTATTCCCTCTCTCTCTGCTATGTCCAAATCAGGAATAACAAGAGTGGCAGGGTTATCTCCTGGGTTAGATCCTGAGCTGACTTGGAAGTGCATGGATGGTCTAGTATCAGCTTGCCCCTGTTGAGGCCTAATCGTGACAGGTGGCCTTTGGGGATACTCCTCAGGTTGTACATGCGGTGGGGTGAAACCCCGAGGAAAGTCCTCATTGTCATCAGCATTAACTATGGGACCTTTTCCTTTGTCCATTGCCCCATTCAGCATCTGGGCCATTTGGGCCATCATATTCCTTTGGGTCTCTAACATCTGGTCCCTCATCTCTTATTTCCCGAATTTCTAAATACCAAAACATTGCCTTATTTTAAAAAACCTTTAAATAAAATATTAATTTTGCAAAAAAAATGTATTTATAAAACAATAAATAAATAACTACACAATGGCAATTATAAATGAATAAATGAAAGAATATGGGCAAATAAAATATATACACAAAACCATAAATATCAAAATAGAAATTACTAAATAAATATGAAAATTTTCATGCAAGATTAATAATAAATAAATAAATAAAATAAAATAAATAAAATTACACACTTATATGATATAAACAATGTAACAATGCATAAGTAAAAAGAATAGTATATAATGATGTTAAATAAAATATAATATAAACAATATAAATGAAACATGTTTTTAATATAAATATATTTTATAAAAATATGATATAATATAATACTATATAATATACAAATTAAAAAATATAGTATAGTAAATAATACATAAATTATAGAGTAATATATAACTTATTAAACCAAGTAAAATAATATATAATAAATATAAATATAATAATAAATATAATAAATAATGATAAAAGTGATAATAAAAAATAATATTAGTAGTTTAAAAAAAGTAATAATAATAGTAATAAAATAATAATAATGAATATAATAATAATAATATCTATATAGAAATAATAAAAAATGTTAAAACCATGGTAAAACAACAAAAATTATAAAAGTAAATAAAGTAGGGACAAAATTAAACTTAAAATAATACTTTAGGGCGAATTTTAAAAGAAATAAGTGAATTTGGACCACTTAGTAATGCGCGCAAAAAGCGGAGGACCAAAAGGGAAATATTTCCAGCATTCCAAAACGCGGCGTTTTAATAAGACCAAATTGAAATTTAATCAAAATCTGAGGCATAAATTAGAAAATAATAAAAACCTGGGTTAAAAAACACTGAAAATGCAGAAGGACCTATCGCGCAATTTTACCCATAGGCAAAAACGCGGGGACCCTTGTTGAAGGGTCGGGTCATGCGCGGGTCTTTATTCATTTAAACGACGCCGTTTTCATATTTCCCTTTTAACCCTATTTTTTTTCTTAAAATCCATTTTTTCAGATCTCCAAAAAAAACTTAAGGGAAAGCTTTCTTTCCCTTAACCCTCTCCATTCATGCGGCCGGCGCTGATTTCATCGAAACTCCGCCTAGTCTGATTTCGACGTCTACGACGATCTCCAACGACGTTGGTTACTCAGGTATTTTCTTTTCCTTTCTCCTTTGTTTTTTTTTATTTTCGTGTGTAATAAAATGTATGTAAAAAAAATAAAAGAACGAAAATAATAATAAACGAAGTCACCTTCAAAAAATTGACTGTTTTTGTATTCACTGATATATATCGGCGTATTGATTCTTTGTATATCCTTCCCCCCTATTTACAGGTTTATGACAGGCTTTTATAGCCATTCGAAATGAAAAATCAAAAAAAGAAAGAAATTTGTCTTTGCCATTTCTTTTGCTGTCTATTTCCTTTTCTCTGCAGGTCGATGACGAGGAGAGCGGGGGTGATAAGGATGTCACTCGCGCAAATCGTGGCTTGACGAGGGCTGGCTATGACGCTTGGGCTGCGACGATTGGGTCTCTAGCCCTTGTGGCGCGAGGGTTCCCAGAAACCTTAGATTCCTTGGGATTAGTTTAGGCATTGGGCTTTTTGGGCCCCGTATAAGTTTGGGTCTTAGGTATGGGTTAGTTTAGGGTCTGTAAGTGGGTATTGGGCCACGAGTTTAGATTGGGTAGTCTGTTGTTGGGTGTGTGCTTTTAGGTCTGGGTTTGCTGGGTAGTTTTTTTTAGGGTATTAGATTCGGGCTTTAGGCCCATTTATTGTAAATGGACTGGACATTATTTATTTATTTATTTTATTCTGGTTTAGTTTAGCCCGGTCAAAATTTAGCTCTTACATATATCATATTCACTCATGCATAATACCCACATTTAACTAGCCAAATCACATGGTTATTTACATCACAAACATATACCAAAAGACTAGCCTATATATGCCATACTTAATATATACATTTCCAAAAAGGTACCAAAATGAGTTTAGGTAGTGTGAAGAAGATTCTCGACTATCCCCAAGCCTCTCGTAGCTTTAACTATGTATAAAACAGAACAAACACACACAAAGCAAGCTTTCCAAAAGCTTAGTAAGTCATATACAAATAAACATAGCATAAAAGCATTCAAAACATATACTCAATATGAATTTACTAATAGTTCAAATGCATATCCATAGTTCTTTTTGGCATATTCACTTAGCCATTCATCTTTCAATCTTACATATCATCATATACTTTATTGAATCATAGCTTATACATATATATAACACATTTTACTTTCTCAAATTCAAATACATAACTCATATAGGGAAGTTTATGAATATACTTACCTTCTTGTACACACAATGTGTACATATCAAACGTATCTAAAATGTATATACCAATCATATAATCATTCGCTTCTAAGACTTGCCCTTTGAACCGTTTGAAACTAAATAAGATACCCAGAGTGCTAGGAATAGTCTTACAATGCCAACGTCCCAGACGTGGTCTTATATGTAACCACATATCGATGCCACTGTCCCAGACAGGGTCTTACATGAATCAACACGATGCCAATGTCCCATACATGGTCTTACACGTAAATCTCATATCGATGCCAACGTCCCAGACGTGGTCTTACGCAAAATTGTGAATCAATGCCAACGTCCCGGACGTGGTCTTACATGATATCACATAACGGACACCTATGTCATGACATATACTATCCTATCTATCCCTAGGTTCAAACGAGACTTCTCAGACATTATCAACTTGTCGACTTATTCGTAACTCGTATTTCACATACATTCCATCTCAATGGATATTCATAGCAATTCAATTTCCATATATACACAAATAGTTCAATGCAAAAACATTTATTTGTATATCGACTTACCTTGGATTCGGATGTTGGATCAGATTCGATTATTCGACTACTTTCGTTTTCCCGTGATCTAAATCAGTTTTCTTCGGTTCTTGATCTATACGTATTCAAATTTAATCCATTTATTCATTAATTCATTCAATTAAATCCAAGGACACATATTTAGGGCAATTTACAAATTAACCCTCACATTTTCACATTTTGACATTTTAGTCTTTATTTCACAAAATCACAAAATATGCATAATTTCACTATACCCATGCTTAGCCGAATGTTCATGCATCTCATACAAGTCCATACATTTCATTTATTTCATAATTTAGTCCTTCAAAATGCTTTTTTCTCCATTAAGCCCTAATTAGCTATATTCACCAAAAATTCAAGAACAAAACATGTTCATTAAACACATATCTTTCATTTAACACCAATACTCATCCCAAAGCTCACCATTTCATCAATGACACATCTCATAAACATCATCAATTCTAAAAATTGCATGGGTTTTATAGTATACGAAGCAACGATTGCAAAAACGTAGAAATTATCAAAAACTAAAGTCAAAACTTACCTTAATCAAAGAAGACAAAGGGCTGAATGTTAGAAAGCTTCAAACTCTTTCTTTTTCCTTTCAAGAATCGGTGGAAAGAAAGATGGTAATGGCCATCTTTTGTGTTTTATTATAATTATCATATTATAAATTCCAATTTACAAATTTAATCTTTATTACTAAATACATAAAACATATCTTATAAGGTCATTCTTGACCATGTCCATCCACTCGCTTAAAAAATGGCTTAATTGCCTCATAAGGCCTCCATATTAAAAAGCCAACCCAAATGAGTACATTATGATATAATATGTTACTTTTACCTTTTATGCGATTTAGTCCTTTTGTCAAGTTAAATGCACAAACAGAGAAATTAACTCACGGAACTTTTACACATGCTTAATCACACATAGTAAACACAGAAAATAATATTAAAATATTTCACTGAATTTGTGGTCTCGAAACCACTATTTCGACTAGGGTCTAAACCAGACTGTTACACTACTCACACTGTAAACCAATCATATACATACATACCGTCCCTAAATTGAGCCTTTAATTCCCTAAAAATAACTTAGAAGCAATTCAAGACTAATCTAAAATAATGTGGTAAGATTAGGAAAAAGTTATAAAAATTCGGAAACAGTGGTCACATGGTCGTGTGCCTCACACGGCTGAGAGACTCGCTCGTATCTCAGGCTATGTGATGCGAGCATGGCCAAGGAGCTAGTTGTTGAACCCATTGAGCTACTTTTGGGGCCAATTACTCGATCCTAAGCTAGGAAGTTCCAAGAAGCTATCATGAGCTATATTGATCAAGCTTGAGGAGAAAAGGTTGCAAGACTAATCGACCATTCATGGATCAGCTCAACAAGCGTCCCATGCAACTTACTTAAAGCTGAATATTAGTTTTCATTTTTAAGACTGATTAGTTGCTAGAATAAACCTTAATAATTTTTAGTTATTTTTAGATTAAGTATTTAATGTGTCTTAAGTCTATTTAATATGTTCTAATTAGATTTAGCAATTAATATGTCTTAAGTTAATTATCGTGTTCCAATTAGTTCAGTCATTTAATATGTCTGAAGTTTATTTAATTTGTTCTAGTTAATACAACTACTTAATGTGTCATAAGCTTAGACAACTTAAATAAGTTTTTAATATGTCCTTAATCGATTTTATTGTTGCTTATAGGTGTTTACACCAGCTGAATCAGCTAGCTCAAGTTCAAGGAACGATATTAAAGGGAGCTGCTGATTAATCTTTTCCAAGTGACTATTCATGGAGATTAATGGACAAGGAGCTGAATTAAAAATCGAGCTGCCGTTTTGAACATCTTCAAGTGTCTTTTCATGGAGATCAAAGGCCAATGGCTATTTATATTAGCTCATTTAGTTAACAAGTGTTTTCACACTTTGGAAGCTGATCAATTCTGGCTGTTCATACTTAAAGGCTCAACAACTTCAGCTATTCACACCAAAGGGGCTGTTCGTGCGCCACAACTCCAATTAATTGGCAGTTGCACATCTCGGCTTCCCAAGGAGAATCTAAGATTGTTCACACCCATGATCGATCCTCTACTTGAAGAATTCAGCTCATGCTCATCTAATCTAATTAAAATAGCTGAATTGGGAATGCTAATAGCTTGTCCATTGGCGTCACCTAGGCCTAGGATTTGCAAACAGCCTTGTAAATTAATTTAGGAGTTAAGTCAGCTTGCTAATAGCTTGATTAGGCTGATATCAAGTGTCCATTCGACTGGAGTTAGCTCAGCCTATAAATACATAGCTCATTTCGCTTTATAAGGACTTTTGCTCATTTTATGAATATTACACTTCTTTGTGAGTGTTCAACTCTAATAGTTCTCTAGACTGAATTGGCTTATCAAGACAAGTATTGTGGCATCAATCCTATCTTTTCTTTGAACTTATCACTTGCTTAAGTGTGGCGTTCATCTATATCTCTTGTTCCTATCTATCATAGATAGTGGGTCAAGGTTCTTCAGCTTTTCAAACTGATTTCATCTAAGTGCTATTTAAGATTTGGGTCAACCTTTACCTATATTGTTGGTTCAATCTTGGCCTTAGCCAAATTCATCAATCTATCATCACAGCTATCCTTTAACCCTTGGATTGAACCTATCTTTCAATCTTTTCTACCCTATTTCGGAACAACTCAAGTCTTACTTAATTTTTGAGATCGGGCAAACGAACGACTTGAATAACATTACGAGATCGAGTTCGTATCATTTGGTATTAGAGTTGGCAAAAAATTAAGTAGGTATCGACGTTTTTAGCATTCTTAGGTTGTAATTAGTTGAAAAAAAAATCAAAAAAAAATTCGTGAAAAAATAAAAATAAAAAAGAATATATATATTTGTAGTACAAATTCGAAATATTAAAAAAAAAGGTTTCCTTAACTTATCCCCACCATTTCCATTGTTTTACAATCTAAGTGCTACTATAAGTTTCGGGTCAACATAGCCTATTGTGTTGGTTCATACTTTAGCCTTAGCCGAAACCATTCCTTTGTGTCCTTAACCATTTTAAAACTACCTTGTTTCAGCTTATTTTCCTTAATTTTAAGCCTAGTTTGCAAACAACCTATTCTTACTTAATTTTACGATCGGGCAAACTAAACGACTCAAATCATCATTGAAGTGAGTTCGTATCACCATGTAACCTTCGAAATAGGGACACATGACCGTGTCCCAGCAAGTGTCCTTACCCGTGCCCTCACCTTCAAAATGTCATTTCAAAACCCTAATTCCACTAACCAATATGCCATTCAAGGGCACCACAATATATCAAGACATCATCCATCAAAACATGTCCATAATGTACCAATTCATACATGACAACCTATTCATTTACTTACCCAAAACATGCCAATAATGCCACTTTTCATGCAAATCAACCTAAACCAAATAGACTACTAAAACATACCATCAATGACCAATTCAAACCATTCATACATACCATAAAAGTAGCCTTATATACAAGTACATGAAAGTGACCAAAAGGACTTACTTAAACAAGCATGATAAGTGCAACAACCATTCATAAACATTAAGGCACAATCATACCAAATTACTATTTACATATTCATCAAAACATCATTTTAAACTATCCTATATATGCCATTATAAACCATTGACCAAAATGTTCAAAAACTATAGAAAAGACTTTTGAATAGTGTGATAGATCTCCAACGAGCTTCCAACCAAATCTACCTTCCGATGATGTATAAAATAATGGAAAGAAACTAAGTAAACAACATTGCTTAGTAAGTTCGTAGAAACTAAAACTAAACTTACCATGTCATTATAACAACTCAAAGGATAAACACCAATAATCATCAATGCCATATGCTTAGTAATAGCCTATACAACATCACCATATCACAAATTCGTGTTCTTGCTCATAATACAAATAAAATCAACCATAAAGTATATAAATTTCATAAGTAAATGCATCATTTAACTCAATATTCATTTCCATAAACCATGAATCAATCCCTTTGCATACTTACCAATTAGTTCCCTTTTCTTGCCCGTTGAACCATTTAAAACTATATCTGATACCTGAGAAGCTCACACAAAGTGTGCCTTTACTTATAACCATTCCTTTACATCATTGCTTATACGAGCTGTGAAATGGGCCTAATCACATGAGCTGTGGGTCGGAATGTAAGCTACATGATGCTGCTCACACGAGTTGAGGAGTATCCACAACAAATGCAAGACTTCAGCCATCGGTAGGACATTCAAGACTAAAACCTCATGATCGCCACTTAGGCTTATCGTGACCTCACTTGAGTCACCTTGACAACTTCATTCTTGACTTACGAAGCCTCACTCATATACACGAAGGCTCTTCTAGACTATATCAGAACCCCTTTCCATCATTAAAATTTTTTCTCTTTTATTCAGGGCTCACACACCCGTGTATAATGAGACACGCCCGTGTGTAGACACACACGCCCATGTCCCCAAACCGTGCTTAAAACTCGAGCATTCTACCAAATGCTCCACGGCTAAGGCACACGCCCGTGTTAGTCTTGGGGCACTCCCGTGTACCCCTAAGACACCCCCGTGTCTCCCACCCGTGGTCGACACTGACCAATCTCACACGGCCTTGACATGCCCATGGCCCTAGACCGTGTGCCATACCTTGATATACTGACTTATTCAACACGGCCTGGGCACTCGCCCTTGTGCTAGCCATGCGTATCACACAACTTGAATAAACGGTCGTGTGACTAGCCCGTGGTCTATTCTGACTTAAGATATAAAGGTGCAGGATGTACACGGCATAGACACACGCTCGTGTGTCTATCTATGTGGGCATTTAGAGGCTATCTACTAAGCCTTTTCCCTACTCTCATTCGAACACATACACATATCATCACATAGTTTCACATAACTTCAATAAGACTATTGAATTAAAAACATTTAATCATAGGAGAAATAAAGCATTCATCCCATACAGTAGGGAGAACTATTCTCAGAATAATTACAAACAACTTAAGCCATCATCTTTGGCTATATACAGCCAAAACTCTAAGTTCTCTTAGGCCAACATAATTTGGCTACATCAATTAGAATTTAATCAATTCTAAAAGAATCCCTATACATGCCATGACTCATAAGGACTTGGAACACCATACCAAGCATTTATTTGATAGTGTGAAAACATTTCATGCGGCCTCCAACCCGAGCTAGTCAAAATAACCTATAAGAGATGGGAAAAGAAAAGGAGTAAGCAATAATGCTTAGTAAGTTTATACACAAAATCATAAAAATATTGATATTCATTGAATATCCATGACTACAAGGATTTTATGATGAAGTTTCTCATAAACTCATGGTTACTTACTCAACCACTTTTGAAGCTTACTCATTCTATCTCTTACCACATTCTTACCATGCCACAAGCCAATTGCTCGTTTAACTAGTATACATTCCTGCACTGATTGTCATGTAATCACATAAAATAACACATCCAGCATTTTCAATAAGCTACTCTCGAACTTAACCCACCATTAACTCTCTAATAAGGTGGTATCGCACACAGCCCACCAATAATTTATAACTATGGTGATTTCGTACTTAGCTCACCAATCATTTATAAATAATGGTATCGCACACAGCCCATCGATTTCTAATGTATCAGGTGGTAACACACACAGCCCACCGATAATAATTTAGTTGATGGTATCGCACACAGCCCATCAATTAATATCAATAAGGTGATATTGCACATAGCTCACCTTTAATTTTACATTCATGGATAGTAATCCACATGTATATCTCTATTTCAAATGTTCGACCAAGAATATCCTCACACATTTCTATCCTTACTTAACTTTCTACGATACTCGTTCGCATTCACACAATGCATCAATAAATCTATTTCATGCAACTAAAGTGCATTAATTACACCTGTCCCACTAGGGTTCATCATACATTGAATTCATATCAATTCAGTCCTCTTCTCATGATATAACCACATACATTTAACATGTCTGTTGAATCACTCAAATTGTTAAATAACTCTCTTGAGTCTCATGCACATAGTTCTCATTGACATCATACCCCAACAGGGTCTTACATACGTTAACATGTCGATGCCATGACCCCGACAAGGTCTTGTACGAAATATCATATCGTTGCCATGTCCTTGACATGGTCTTACTTAATATTTTTCACCGAAGCCATATTCCAATATGGTCTTACACGGAACCTTAACTAACATCATTTCATACTATTTACGTTCCTTACTATTCTTAGATTCAATTCTCCCAACATCTCATCAATAGGCATTTCAATCATTCATTGAATATATATACATTACATACAATATTGGAATATTAAATTAGCTCGTACGTACTTACAACAATTGCATATGAACTTACCTCGATGCCGAAAAGGTCGAAAAGAACTTTTTGCCCACTTTTCTCTTTTCGCCCATTCTAGGTCCGAAACTCGATTTCTTTGATCTAGAACAATGGAATTTAGTGATTTAATCACTTATATATCATAAAACACCATAATCTACACTTTATGCAAAAATGACTATTTTGCCCCTATATTTTGGCAAAATTACGATTTTACCCCTAGGCTCGTAAATAAATTTTTATCACATTGTTTTATTAAACAAGCCTAGCTGAACATTTAATCCTCTTACAACTATCCAAAATTTCAACTATTTCATGCCTTAATGAACTATTTACAACCTTTGCATTTTAGTCCGAATTAGGTGTTTTCATAACAACACCTTTCACAAAAGTTGTTTATCATCATCCCATCATTCATTTTCTTCCATAAAAACTCATAAACCAACATAAACCTCTACCATGGTAAGTCCCTAGACTCTCAACCATGTTGCAAATTGGTCCCCTCATTAACTAGCTTAAGCTTTGGGGACTCTAAAAGTACAATTTTTATCAAGAGATGCTAGCAAAATCACTTACTTGAGGTGATGAGAAGTGGCTGAAAATTTCAGCTTCCATGGAGGTTTTTCTTCTTTAATTTCGGCAGAGAGAAGGAAAAATGGGGAAGGGAGATGACCAGTTATTATTTTATTAACTTTTGGTTATGTCATCATATACCAACCCATACCAAAATTTGACTTTTCAACCTTTCTCGTCCTCTTAACCGGCCATCTCAATTAAACAAGGCCAAATTGCACATTTGGGACCTCCAATTACTAGCCCATAACTATTTGGCACCTCTAGCAAATAAAATAGAACTTTTGCACTTTATGCGGTTTAGTCCTTTTTCATAATTTAGCTAGAAATTACTAAAATTAAGGCACCAAAATTTCCATACATCCTTATAAACATGTTATAACACATAGAATAACATGAAATTAATTTTCTCCATTCTCGGTTTAGTGATTTCGAGATCACTGTTCCGACTAGCCCCTAAATCGGGCTGTTACACCTAAAACATGAAATCCCTAATGACATGTCATTTGTATCCTATAAATTCCTAAGGTTCAACAGGAACTCGATATCCGTCAATTCATTATAGCATTGATAAAGTTATAATTCAATACATTACATTATAAATAGCATAATAATATTCAATTTGAATAACATAAACATGATAAACGTGTTGGAACGCCGATACCCCATGGCGCAGCAGAATAAAATTAGATCCGGCGATCCAAACCATGGATCCATGTGTGAGGAACGAATCGGGGTGAAATAAAGGTTTCAAAATTACCAAAACTTCAATCTGAGTAGACAGCGACGCCTTGACAACAAGAGTTTTGATCTACTGTCGAATCAAGCCACAACCTTTTCCGATGTCGGCCTCTACGTGATCCCCCCGGTTTGACTATGAACAAAAGAAATCTCCAAAACTATTTTGGAGGTTTATTTGCTTGACGGCTGCTAGACCTAACAAGCAATCTATTAGGTTTTTTTCATAAGCTTTGCCTCTTTTAAATACCTTTTATATTGGATATCCTTTTAATTGGGCCTTTTATAATGGGTATCTTTTTCATTGGGCCCATTATTTGGTATCCTTTTAATACCCTTTTATAATTGGTATCTCTTCAATGTATCATAAGATTAAATAAATACAATAAAGTTTTTAACCGAAAATTATAATTACATTAATTATATCCGAAAATTATAATTACATTAATTATAATAAGGATTTCGGTAAACTATATTTATTTAAATTTATATATGAATCAAATTCATATATTAATAGAATTATGTTGTCATTATGTGTACAACATCCTTGTACATATAATATGTTCAATATTTGATTGCCCAATTAAATTAATTCTTTAATTAATTTAATTCATGTGACAACTAAAAATAATACCAATTATATTTTATTCCGTTCATTTAAACCATAGGGTGTGACCACAGTAGGTTCTTACAACGTTAGCGATAATAATAGAAACGATTCTAATGTCACAAACAATGAGTGGCATCTAGCAATGCATCATTGCTACCTAAGTTACAAGAAGTCATGATTCCACATAACCTTTTGTGATTAACCTTTCATACATTAATCCTTAAGTCCTTTATCTCTGGAATGGACACAAGTCATGGAATAGTCACACTTGTATAGTCCATCCCATGTTTCTTGATATCTTGAGTAGACTATGATATACAAATTAGTATGACATCTCATGTCAACTTATTTGAGCATGGCCATGCATTTCTAGTCTCACTCAATCAAGTGGCCTAAGATATTACTCCCATTATGTAGGAGGACTTATCCTATATTGATCAACCATATCCTCTACATAGATTGTGGTATATCCAACATCGGTCTTTATAGAACAACCAATTATGGTGTACGTTTGATCAGATCAAAATATACAACTCACGATGTTGAGATAATAATTATCTCAAAGTCCGAGGATCATATACATATTAATCACTATGAGTAATGTTGTGACAATTACATAATAATCCAATAAACATACTCATAACTTGGGTCAATCCAATATGTTGTTCTCTAACACACATATTCATGCATTGATTTTGACAATCCACATCAATGACAACTCTTTATCATCAATCAACTACATGTTAGTCTTAATGCATTATTGTTGTCCTAGTCAACAATAATACTCGACTAAGGATCTTTTAAGAATAATCATATTATTCTTAGGACATTATTATAAAACAGTTTATTTATACACACAGAAAGAAAAACTGAAATAATAATGACAACGCTTTATATTAATAAACATGGTAAATTAAGTATGTTATTACAACCATCTCATGATTGGTCTTTGGGCATACTCTTACAATCTCCCACTAGCACTAAGACCAATCACTCATATATCTAATACCAAGTGACTTAGTGTGACGATCATGCTTCCTGGCTGTGTCAGAGGCTTGGTCAGGGGATCAGCAATGTTATCATCTGAAGGTACTCTGCATATCTCTACATCCCCTCGATCGATAATCTCTCGAATAAGATGGTAGCGTCTAAGTATATGTTTGGATCGCTGGTGAGATCTGGGTTCCTTAGCTTGTGCAATAGCTCCATTGTTATCACATCGGAGCTCTATAGCATCGATATGCTAGGCACAACCCTAGTCCATGAATGAACTTCTTGATCCAAACCGCTTCTTTTTTGCCTCACCGGGGCTGCAATATACTCGACCTCTGTTGTAGAATCGACTCTTGTGCTTTGCTTTGAACTCTTCCACTCACGGCACCACCATTAAGGCAAAACACAAAACTGATTGCGATCGAGAATCATCCTTGTCGGTTTGGAAGTCGGCATCGGTGTAACCTTTTACACTTAACTCTTCCTCACCTCCATATAATAGGAACGTATCCTTAGTTCTTCTTAAGTACTTAAGGATACTCTTGGTAATGGTCTAGTGACCTTCACCGGGATCTACTTGATACACCTTTCGTCATACTTAAGGCATACGATACATGCGGGCGGGTACATAACATAGCATACTTGATAGATCCAATAGCGAAAGCATATGGAATTTTACTCATACGTTCTCTCTCTTGTGGAGTTGAAGGACACATTTCCTTCGAGAGTGAAATACCATGTCTCATAGGTAGAAATCCTCTTTTAGATTCTTCCATCTTGAACCTTTTCAATGACTTTATCTATGTATGTACTTTGGCTTAGACCTAGTAGTCGCCTTGATCTATCTCTATAGATCTTGACTCCTAAGATATAAGTGGCTTCCCCCAAGTCCTTCATAGAAAAACAACTTCTTAACCAAGTCTTAATAGACTGCAAAGTAGGTATGTCATTTCCCATGATAAGTATGTCATCCACATATAGTACCAAGAATGTGATAGTGCTCCCACTAACTTTCTTGTAAACACATGGTTCATCTTCATTTTTGACAAAACCAAACTCTTTGATTGCATCGTTAAAACGAAGATTCCAACTTCGAAGCTTGCTTTAATCCATAAATGGATCTTTGTAGCTTACATATCTTTCTAGCATCCTTTGGATTTACAAAACCTTCGGTTGTGTCATGTACACATCCTCTTCAAGTTTCCCGTTAAGGAAAGTTTGTTTTGGCGTCCATCTGCGATTTCATAATCATGAAATGCAATTATGGCGAGCAAGATCTGATGGATTTAAACATAGCTACGAGGAGAAAAGGTTTCATCATAGTCAACACCATGAATTTGGCAAAAACCTTTAGCGACTAATCGCCCTTTGTATGTTTGTACATTACCATCCATGTCTGTTTTCTTTTGAAAACCCACTTGCACCCTATAGGTTTAACCCGCTTCGGTGGGTCAATCAAGGTCCATACTTGGTTTTCATACATGGAATCCATCTCGGATCTCATGGCCTCAAGCCATTTCTCGAAATCTGGGCTTGTCACCGCTTCTTGATAAGTCCTAGGCTCATCTTGATCTATAAGAAGAACGTCACCATGCGTTGTAATGAGAAATCCATATCTCTCGGTGCACGCGCGTTCTCTTAAAGATCTGCGCGTGGTTGTGTTTCTTTCTCTGGCAGATTATTTGTTCCTCAATTTCTTGTGGAATTTCTTTGTTGTTCAATCTCTCTGTTCGATGGTATCTTGTGATTCTCGAATTTCTTCAAGTTCAATCTTTCTCCCACTTCCTTTTCTAGAAGTAAATTCTCTCTCTAGGAAGACACCATCCAGAGCAACAAACGTTTTGTTCTCATTGGGATTAAAGAAATAATATCCTTTGGTTTCTTTTGGATACCCCACAAAATTACACCTTTCAGATTTGGGTTCAAGCTTAGTAGGCGTCGGCGTTTAACATAAGCTTCACAGCCCCAAATTTTCATAAAAGACATACTAGGGCGTTTCCCAGGTCCACATCTCATATGGCGTCTTTTGAACCGATTTAGATGGAACTCGATTTAGTGTGAAAGCAATTGTCTCAAGTGCATGTCCCCAAAAAGAAGTCGGTGATCAAGATGACTCATCATGGATCGAACCATGTCTAACAAAGTTCGATTTCTTCTCTCAGATAGTCCATTCCATTGAGGAGTACCAGGAGGAGTAAGTTGTGAGACAATCCCACATTCTTTCAAAAGATCATCAAACTCTAGGCTCAAGTACTCTCCACCTCGATCAGATCGAAGTGACTTGATAGTTTTGCCTACTTGATTTTGTACTTCATTTTTGAATTCCTTGAACTTTTCAAGGGACTCAGACTTATGGCGCATGAGATAAACATACCCATATCTACTGAAATCATCAGTGAAAGTAATGAAGTAGTGAAATCCACCTCTGACTTGTGTATTTATTGGTCCACATACATCGAATGTATTAGGTCCAATAAATCACTAGCTTCGTTCACTTTACCAAAGGAAAGGAGATTTAGTCATTTTTCCCAATAAGCAAGATTCACATACTTCAAATTGTTCAAAAACAAATGAATTCAAGAGACCATCTTTATGGAGTTTGGATATGCGCTTCTCACTTATGTGGCCCAAATGACAATGCCAAAGATAAGTTTGATTTGAGTCATTTATTTTAGATCTTTTAGTATTTATGTTGTAAATGAGATTCGTTTGATCTAAAATATAGAGGCCATTAATTAATTGTGCTGAACCATAGAAAACATTATTGAGATAAAATGAACAACAATTATTCTTAATAATTATCCAAAAACCAATTTTGTCTAAACAAGAAATTGAAATAATGTTTTTAGTCAAACTGGGCACAAAATAACAATCCTCTAAACATAAATCAAGTCCACTAGGCAAAGATAAAGTATATGTTCCCACATTAATGCAAAGCAACTTTTGCTCCATTTCCAACTCGTAAGTCCACATCTCCTCTAGCCAAAGTCCTACTCCTTTGTAGTCCCCGTCTGCATGTAAGTACAAATATGAGAACCACAACCAATTATCTAATACCCAAGAAGTAGTAGTTGATAAATTAATATCAATAACATAAATACACAAAGCGGACATTCCACTTGCTTTAGCCTTCTTGACTTCTTCAAGATAGACAGGCGATTCCGTTTCCAATGTCCAGTCACACCACAATGAAAATAGTTTCCTTCCTTAGACACCCCACCTTTAGGTTTCAGTGTAGCCTTTCCTTTTCCAAATTTGGGCTTACCTTTGCCCTTGGGCTTTGTTTGAACTTTGGCCTTTCCTTGCCCTTGTTATTACGGACCATCGGTATGGGCTTGGGTCCAACCTTTTTCAAGTTGCCTTGATGATTCGTAACATCTTGAGCAATTGTGGTAGAGTCTTGTCAATTTCATTCATATTGAAATTGAGGACAAACTAGGCTGTAGCTATCCGAAGCAACGATTGCAAAATAACATCGATGGCCAACTCTTGGCTCAATGGAAACCCAAGCTTAGATAGGCTTTCAATATAGCCAATCATCTTAAGGACATGAGGTCCTACTGGGCTTCCTTCACCAACTTACATTGGAATAGGGCTTTAGAGATATCAAACCTCTCTTGTCGTGCTTGCCCCGATGAAGTTCTTTCAGTGCTCGATCATATCATAAGCAACCATGTCCTCATGTTGCTTCTGAAGTTCAGGATTCATAGTGGCAAGCATAAGACATCCAACATCTATCATGTCATCGAGATACTTCTTGTAAGCGTCTCTATCAGCCCTCGAGGCATTAGTGGGTGGTTCATTAGGAAGTGGTTGTTCAATGACATATAATTTCCGTTCTTGTTTAAGGACAATCCTCAAGTTATGGAACCAATCAAGAAAATTCAAACCATTCAATTTGTCCTTCTCAAGGACCGATCGCAATGAGAGTGTGCTAGTGTTTGCAGCCATAATATATCTACAACAATTAAATATGCATGTGAGTAAATTTACCAATTTTATATCAATCATTAAAAGACTTTATTAAATGATATTCCTACTATTTTATTTCAAAATTAATAACCCTCGTATATTAATTTCGGAAAAACTTTCTCAAAAGTATTTCTAGTAGGTTAAGGATCCATATTTCACCACCTCTTAAGTCAGCTTTGGCTTTACTCTTAAGATTATGGTTATTTAGGTAAGCAACATTTGCTAATTACATCATATGTAACTCCTAATATTTGGTGAACAACTCATGTTCTAATCATCTTATGATTTATCCAATTCACTTGCCTCTAGGTTTCTAATCCTATTAGAGTAACTTAGTTAAGTCATTAACCAATTTTTAACCAGCGAATATCACTTGTTTATTCTTCGCGTTTAACCAAGATAAATACTAGTACTTTGCTTTGGCAGAACCTACATAGTATTGATCGAGGCTTTAACGAGGGCAAAATTGGAAGGCCATGTTGACTTAATATTTTAATAGAGGATTTTATTAAGATTGTTCCATCTCACCAATTATGGACTACATTAGTCCATTTAGTCTTTTAATTGATCTCATCAATTAACGGGGTTTTATTATTATCAAGTTTTAATATATATAATTGGCATGCTTTAGACATCCATAGCATCTCATACATGAATAAATAAAGCAATAAATAAATGCAATAGTTATAGCCCATAAACTAAGGTGGTTCAACCCAAGCCAATGGGAAAACCAAAAAGAAACCTAAAGGTGTAAGCCAATTCACAAGCTATCATTCTCAATCATTGTCCCACCTTCCTTCTCGTTTGGCCCACAGCTCTTGCAAATTACAATATCACGAAAACTCGTTTTACATACGAGGGAATAAGATGAGAAGAAAATACAATAGAATAGTAGTAAGGCACGACACACGCAGTAGTATTTAAAAAAATACAACCTTTTATCGAATGTGTCATTGGGCTATAACTATGCATTTCAAACACCGTGCATGTCAAAAATAGCATACATAATTCTATATATATATATTTAAGGTGAATTATAAAATATCCTTTCAACCTTTTGTGGCCCATCAAGTTTATAAATTTCTTTTATTAACAAATTTTTGCAGGGTCCGAGGATGTCGGAGGAAGCGGGCGAAGGCCATGGCGAGCCATCCTCGAATCCTCATCCCGGAGTGCGGGGCGGAGCCCATCATCATAGACTGTGCAGGCGGCGCAGAGCCATGCTGGTCGAATCGCATACCCCCTCTCAAATGAAACCTCACGATTTGATAACTTTTATCAACGAATCGTGTTTTTAGATTTTTAATCCTTGAGGTTTCATATCGGAACAACCCTTGTTCCATTAGCGATTAACACTTACGAAACTATAAATACCTCCGTTACATTATTACAGATTTGTTAATAATTAACAGTAATAACATAAAATCAAGTAGGCCACAAAATCATGATTAACATTTAATCAATTACCGAAAGGAACAGTTATCAGGTTATGCTTAAACAATTTAAACAATCGAAAAAACAATAAGATCAAAACATGAATCTCATACAATTGCATCACCCAAGTATTTAAACCCGAGTTCGTATCACACAAGTGGCTCTGATACCACTGTTGGAACGCCGATACCCCATGGCGCAGCAGTTAGAATAAAATTAGATCCGTGATCCAAACCATGGATCCATGTGTGAGAGAGCGAATCGGGGTGAAATAAAGGTTTCGAAATTACCAAAACTTCAATCTGAGTAGACAGCGACGCCTTGACAACAAGAGTTTTGATCTACTGTCGAATCAAGCCACAACCTTTTCCGATGTCGGCCTCTACGTGATCCACCCGGTTTGACTATGAACGGAAGAAATCTCCAAAACTATTTTGGAGGTTTATTTGCTTGACGGCTGCTAGACCTAACAAGCAATCTATTAGGGTTTTTTTTTTCATAAGCTTTGCCTCTTTTAAATACCTTTTATATTGGATATCCTTTTAATTGGGCCTTTTATAATGGGTATCTTTTTCATTGGGCCCATTATTTGGTATCCTTTTAATACCCTTTTATAATTGGTATCTCTTCAATGTATCATAAGATTAAATAAATACAATAAAGTTTTTAACCGAAAATTATAATTACATTAATTATATCCGAAAATTATAATTACATTAATTATAATAAGGATTTCGGTAAACTATATTTATTTAAATTTATATATGAATCAAATTCATATATTAATAGAATTATGTTGTCATTATGTGTACAACATCCTTGTACATATAATATGTTCAATATTTGATTGCCCAATTAAATTAATTCTTTAATTAATTTAATTCATGTGACAACTAAAAATAATACCAATTATATTTTATTCCGTTCATTTAAACCATAGGGTGTGACCCTGTAGGTTCTTGCAACGTTAGCAGTAATAATAGAACGATTCTAATGTCACAAACAATGAGTGGCATCTAGCAATGCATCATTGCTACCTAAGTTACAAGAAGTCATGATTCCACATAACCTTTTGTGATTAACCTTTCATACATTAATCCTTAAGTCCTTTATCTCTGGAATGGACACAAGTCATGGAATAGTCACACTTGTATAGTCCATCCCATGTTTCTTGATATCTTGAGTAGACTATGATATACAAATTAGTATGACATCTCATGTCAACTTATTTGAGCATGGCCATGCATTTCTAGTCTCACTCAATCAAGTGGCCTAAGATATTACTCCCATTATGTAGGAGGGACTTATCCTATATTGATCAACCATATCCTCTACATAGATTGTGGTATATCCAACATCGAGTCTTTATAGAACAACCAATTACGATTATGCGTTTGGTGTATCAAAATATATACAACTCACGATGTTGAGATAATAATTATCTCAAGTCCGAGGATCATATACATATTAATCACTATGAGTAATGTTGTGACAATTACATAATAATCCAATAAACATACTCATAACGGGTCAATCCAATATGTTGTTCTCTAACACACATATTCATGCATTGATTTTGACAATCCACATCAATGACAACTCTTTATCATCAATCAACTACATGTTAGTCTTAATGCATTATTGTTGTCCTAGTCAACAATAATACTCGACTAAGGATCTTTTAAGAATAATCATATTATTCTTAGGACATTATTATAAAGCAGTTTATTTATACACACAGAAAAGAAAAAGCGAAATAATAATGACAACGCTTTATATTAATAAACATGGTAAATTAAGTATGTTATTACAACCATCTCATGATTGGTCTTTGGGCATACTCTTACAAAACGTTCATACAAACTTACCTCAACGATTAAAGCGTAGAAACGAAGTTGAGCTAATCTGAGGCTTTTGTTTTTCCACGATCTAGGTCCGTACGTGGTTTATCTTGATCTAAATAGATGATTATATTCAATTAATTACTTCAATTAACCTTAAACATTCAATCCAATCCACAATTCACATTTATGCTTAATTATCATTTTGCCCCTAACATTTTAACTTTTCACAATTTAGTCCTTAAGCTTATAACTTAAAATATAACCATTTTAACCAAATTCCATATTAAAAACATGCAAGGGACTTGAAAGTACTCATATTTTTCATCTTTTCACAATAAAACCCTATAATTTATATCTTTAACAATTTAGCCCCTAAATGTCATTTTCATCAAATATTACTTTACAAAACTTGTTTACTTATCAACAAAGATTCATAATCTATCGTTTAACATCAAAACCATTCAGAATCATTCATGGCATAACCCTAAAACTTTAATAGTTTTACAAATTAACCCCGAGCTAGCTAGGTTAAGCTAAACCGACCTAAAAAACATAAAAATAATTAAAAACGGGACAAAATTACATACCATGCACTCAATGTTAGCTTGACCAATATCCCCCTTTCTCTAATGGTGTTTTTAGGTTTTCAAATTAGCAAAAGATGAAGATGACAATTTTTGTTCATATTTTATTATTTAGTTTTCTTTTTAATTACCAAATGACTAAATTAACCTTTTAAAACCATTAAAATATCAATAAAACCATGCCATGTACATCCACTAACTCATTAAATGGCCTAATTACTATTTAAGTTCTTTAATTTAAGATTTCATAGCTATTTGTCTCCTTTAGCTATTAGGACTCAACGTTTACATTTTTTATGATTTAATCCTTTTACTTAATTAACTACTTAAACCTCAAAATTTCTTAACGAAATTTTAATACGGCCTAAATATAATCCTATAAAAATTAAAATAATAAAAAATAATAATTTACTTATTAGATTTGTATTCTCGAAATTACTGTTCTGATATAAAAGAAAACAGACTGTTACACTTTGACAATCATAGTAAGTTGCATGTTTTATCTCTTTTGTCAACGTGTCCAACTCCTCTTTTACTAAGGTCTCTTCTATTGAAATATTAAAATATTAAAATATTATTTTATTTTGTTGATTGAGTCTTAACTCAATTGGTATGAACATTATTGTTAATGTAAAAAGATGTGTTTTTAAATGCGTTGAAATGCATTATCTTTTCATGGGTTGGGAGGAACTAAAAAAATTATAATTTTTCTATTTTTTATTTCCTCAGTCAGAGAGGCAATATATTAATAGAAAGGCAAGTTGAAAGAGAAAGATAACAAAAAGACACCAAAAGGCAGCTCCAGAGATATAGTAAACCAGACAGAAATAAAATAGAATGAGCTAAATCCAAGCCACAAAGAAATGATCAGCTGCGACACCTTTTTTATCAAAGAAATCTGCAGTCGAATTGGCTTCCCTGAAGATATTTCAACTCGTTCGATGTGGTTAACTAAGAGATCCAATTCAGTTTCCATGGTCTGTCATCTTTCTTGTTAACCCATGAAATAGCAGACATTGAATCCGATTCCACCAGAACATCGAAGCTGCCACACCAAGGGGAGTCAACAAATAATTGCATATAGTTCAGCCATGATGGAATCCATGCTGCCCATAGATCGTAAAATAAGCCCTTCAGATTACCGATGAACATCGACATTAAATTTTTAGCCACAAGTTCCTCTTCCGAAAGAGATTGCGATTCTCCCAATTTATCAAAACTTTCAATCTTCTCCTCATGTTCCACCGCTTAAGATAGTCTTTCATTAATTTCAGTTTGGTTTTCAAGCGAAATCCCACTCTTCCTTTCACGTGAAAACCCTTCCATTTTTCTGCAATCATAGGTTTGAAATCCCTATTGTTCATCCAGCACTCATAAAACTTGAAAGGTCGAGGTCCCCAGTCAACCATTTGAGACAATAGAACAATAGGGCAATGGTCTGATATACTTCTCTTTCTGACATAAGCCTTCAAATTTCCTAATCCTATCTGTTGAAACCAAAAACCTGTCAATACGACTCTTTTATTATTATTACAACCATGCCATGTGAATTTTTTATTAGACGATGATAGATCAACCATTTCGGCTTTAGAAATAAAATCATTGAAATCTTAGACGCCAACCCCCACTGAAGTACATTCAAATCTCTCTTCCAGCCCCCTGAGACTTCAAGCAGCTCAGCCCATAAGGATTTCTTCTCCTCACGACCACAAGGTGCATAAACATTTACCATCACGTTCACAGTGTCAAGGCCCTCCTACATTTCTTTGATTGCAATAAATCTCTCCCTAGTAAGAACCCATTCCTTCTTAAACAGGGCAGAATCCCATATGGCAACTAATCCCAGAGGAGTCACAGGCAATCCATTGAAAGTTATCTGAGGGCAATAATCTAGATATAAGCCAATCTTGACACGACTCGAGTTTAGTTTCTTGTACAAAAACCATTTGAATCCTCATTTCAAAGGTAAATTGCTTCAACCTTCTCTTCAAACTTGAATTGAGACCCCTGACACCCTTACCATAATCGCTATTAAAGACATTCTTTCAAAAATATTATTTTATTTTTATTTAATAAATTATTCTTATCAAATTCACATTCGAATAAAATGTAAATTAAATTTAAAATTTAAAATATTTTTATTTTAATATTAAAATCAAAGATTTTCATGAATAAAAACTATAAGTCTACAAAAATAACCTAAAAGATTTATTTATAATAATTTAAGATATTTTTGTATGCATGCTCAAATAGTTACATACCTCATCTTATGAGATTGATACTTAAAATCATATTTACCTAGATTTAATGATATGTAGCAAATGCAATGATAGGTGCTAAGTGAGGAGAATATAAGAATAAATAAAACAATCAGTCATGGTAGGCAAGATAAAGGAGGTAAATTAATTTGACTGCAAATTAAAAAAAAAACATTTTCGTTTTAATTTTTAATGGAAAAGAAATCGGATAGAATTAAGAGAGTTTACAAAACAAATTTAAAGTGCAAGTGAGTCAAAGAGATAAGTAAAGAGAGAATTAACACAGGATATTTGTTAATGCAGTTTAAAATTTTCAATCTTAAATCTGCGGAGCCTCACTTAGAGAATGATTTTATTCACCAATTGTTCGGATCACTTATTGGCTTAAGAATTTGCAGCCCCAATATCATCCCTAATTGTACAAATCACTCTCCCTCAAATACCACATTTTACATAATTTCTAATTTCTCTCCATAACAAATCCATACATTAGGGCGTGTCAAAGACACTCCACACGACTGAAATGAATGTCAATCAACAGCCTATTTGTAGGCTCTCCAACGTGATTAACAATCAGTGTTTTGATAGGCTTGGAACACTCTTTTAAAGGCTGATTTTATCCATTAATTATATTTAGTATTTACCTCACAATAGCCTTTATAAACAAGTTCCCCAATTGCTTGAAGTACCCCCCGCAATAAATTTGACTTATATATCTAAAAAATAACAATTTAATCACCAATAGATAGAAGAATTTCATGCTTATCAAACTACCTCAAGACAGTCAATTGAGAGACTTAATATCCAAGTCGACCCATACTTCTGTTTTGTCAAATATGACATACTCAAATAGACTGAATTTAATTTAATCGCTCAAAAATATTGTCAAAGTAAAAATACATGTTCGTTATTACAGAACAAGGAACCAGCAGATAAAAAACCCAACAAAATTAAATGAAAATCAAAGTTGATTTGTAAATGAAATCAAATAAAATTCAGTATAAACTTGTGCTTTAACTCTTAAATGAGAAATAATAATAAGTGTAAGGTTTATTCTACGGTTGAATCATACATCAAGTGATAAAATACTTTGTTAACACCATCCTTAAATTTGATCTTAAACAATTCTTGCTCCCTTAAAATTACCATTCTATCAATTTGACTCATCAATTTTTTACAGCAATTTAATCCCTATTTAATTTTCAAAAACATTTTCTATTTTATTTTTTAAAAATAGCTTTCAAATTTTTTTAAATCGAAAAGCATATTTAAAAAATAAAAAAATTTATTTTCAATATTAAAAATATGAAAAATTTGCTACACTATTTTTTATCTTTTTATAATAGAAACTTAAGAAATAAAATAAAAATATTACTTTTATCTGGATTCAAACGACTAAGAGATTTTGATATTTAAAAATTGTTGAAAAAAGAATATTTTTTAAGTTTAAATGGATTGAAACCAGGATCAATTCATTAATTAATTTTAAATTTAAAATTCGTTGTTTTCAACTTTTTCAATTTCATAAAACATTTTTAGTGAAAATGTTTACATATTTTCAATTTCCAAAAATCATTTTCAAAACTTTTAACAAATTTTTTTTCTTAATGTTTTCTATTTCCAAAAAAATGAAAATGAAAATAATTTTTATTTCCTAAAACCAAAGAAAGCCTTTTTTTCATGTAATATAAACTTAAGATACCTTTGCTACATGTATAAAGAAGTAAACTTGATTTATAATGTTAATGTTAGGAATCAACTCGATTAAGCAACGAATAAGTAAAAATAGCAGAAGAAATTGAGAAATTGAACACATAAATTTAACGTGGAAAAACTCTTCCAAAGAGGATAAAAAACCACGGGCAAAGATAATTTTACTATAATGGCAAAAGAACGAAGAGTACAAAAAGATAGAGATAAAAACTAAACCCCGAAAATCCGAAGACAAAGAACCCTCAAAACGTAAACACAAAATTATCTGAATGTGTTATGAGTTCTAATATCTAATGGGTGTATATTTCTAAGGTTGTAAAAGAACCTATTTATAGGCTAAATTAGTAAGTCAAACAAATTATGCTAATAAATGCTAAATATATTATACTAATAAATACTAAATCTTCTAGAAAGAAAATATATTTTGTTTAACTTGACTTGCAAGCAATCTCTTAGAATTTGGGTCATACAACTCTAACAATCTCCACCTTGACACGAATTCTTACAACACCATCTTTGCCAAAGCCCGCCATGGGCCTATCTTGAACTATGCAGGGAATTAACTGAGTCGAATCTGTGTTTAGAAGCTGGAAGACTTCTAGCCTTCAACTTGTGCACTGCCAAATCAAAACTAACCCGGGTCTGATTTTCATGAACACAGTGCCCTAACTTTTCAAAACCTGCATCCAAAAGAGAACATCTCTTCAACAAAACGGTCATACTTTTTTCCCTCCTATGACCAAGTTGCCTCCGCTCCAAACGAGTTGACTTCGACTCCATAATGGACGAGGGACATCCGATTTCACCAGTCACTGTAGAACCTTCCAGAATATAAAGACTACCGGTTCTTTTACCTTTTAAAAAAATGAGAGCTCCACGAGATACTTTAATGCTGCTCGACTCATGTTGATCCTGTATCCTTTCAAGTCTAAACTACTCAAAGAGATGAGATTCTTTCGTAAATCAGGTACATACTTGACATCTGAGAGTGTCCTAATTGTGCCATTGTGTATCCTAATTTTAACAGTACCAATATCAATTACCTTACTAGATGAATCGTTTCCCATGCGTACAACTCCACCTTCAACCAAACTGTATGTGGAGAACCATTCTCTAATGGGACAAATATGGAAAGAACATCCCGAATCTAGGATCCACTTAGACGTGAGCTTGGAGTTATCACTCGTTAACACTAACAATAAATCATCACTGCTTTCATTGGCCAAACTAGCACCAACTACATCTTCCTCGTTACTCTTTGTAGCTCTTTTATTTCGCAGTTTATATCAATCTGTTTTGACGTGACCTAACTTTTTACAATAGCGACACCTTTTGTCTCGTTTCTTTGATGCTACCAAAACAGAAGCTTGCTTATCTGCCTTGCTATCCAAACCAAACTCATTATTGAGTTTGTCTCTACTCAACAAATAACCTTTCACATCTTCGAATGAGAGTTTGTCTCTACCATAAATCAGGGTCTCCCTGAAAGACTTGTATGAAGGGGGTAAAGAGCACAATAATAGCATAGCCTGATCTTCATCATCAATATGAACCTCAACATTCTTTAAATCATTTAAAAGAGTAATGAATTGACTGATGTGATCTCTAAGATGCAAAACTTTGTTCATACGAAACGTAAATAGACGTCGTTTCAACACTAAATGGTTAGCTAGAGACTTAGTTGCATAAAGAGTTTCTAACCTTTTCCACAAGGCGGATGAGATTTTCTCCATCAATACCTTCTGCAATACCGTATTCGCAAGGCACAATTGGATTGCAGACAAGGCCTTTTCATCAAGCTCTTCCCATTCTGTTTGATTTAGATTCTCAGGCCTTTTCTCGGTTATAACCTTTTTCAAGCCGGTTTGAACTAGAATTGCCATCATTCGAACTTGCCACAGATTAAAATTTGTCTCACCATCGAACTTCTCAATTTCAAACCTTGTTGCTGCCATATCTGAATGGGCTGATCTATAAAAATTAAACTAGCTTTGATACCACTTGTTAGGAATCGACCCGATTAAGCAACGAATAAGTAAAAATAGCATAAGAAATTAAGAAATTGAACACACAAATTTAACGTGGAAAAACTCCTCCAAAGAGGATAAAAAACCACGGGCAAAAGAACCTTCAAAACGTAATGGAAAAAGAACGAAGAGTACAAAAGATGGAGGTAAAAACTAAACCCCGAAAACCTGAAAACAAAGAACCTTCAAAACGTAAACACAAAATTATCTAAATGTGTTATGAGTTCTAATATCTAATCGGTGTATAATTCTAATGTTGTAAAAGAACCTATTTATAGGCTAAATTAGTAAATCAAACAAATTATGCTAATAAATTCTAAATATATTATACTAATAAATACTAAATCTTCTAGAAAGAAAATATATTTTGTTTAACTTGACTTGCAAGCAATCTTTTAGAATTTGGGTTACACAATTCTAACAGTTAATGTAAAATATTTTATATATTGATGTCAACTTTTAACATCTAATGAAATATGCGAATTGAAATATACGTTGTAAACAAATTTATTTTTTGTTTTATTTTATTTTTTGATTTTTGTTGAAGATTTTTATTATTTGAAGGTGTTATTGGGTTTTAGTTAAACTTGAAGTTGATTCATGTTAGAATCTCAGTTTTCTCTCTATTCAATTTGATGTTAGATAAATGTTAGAACATAAGTTCAAATAGAATATAGACATTCAGCAAATAAGAGAAAGAAATAAACTCAATAGATTTGTTAACACAGTTCAGATTCACCAATCATATTCTATAGAGTATCGCTCAATGAATGATTTTATTCAACAATTGATACAGTAACTTATTGGCTAAAGCCCAATCTACCATTATTGGAACGGTCCAGGTTTTATATCTCTGTTTTCGTGAAAATTTAACACAATTGAGTATCTGCTTTAGTGGTTATGTGTTCTGGGTGTGTTTGAGAGGTCTTGGGTTCAAGTCTCACCTTTGGCAAATCTTGATATTTGCAAAACCATATTAGAATGAGCCTGTTGGTTTGAGTAGTAAGGGAGTTTGTGTGTTGTATGGAGGTTCTATGTTTGAATCCCTACGTGAGCGTCGGAGTTTATTTTTGCTCGTTTGACTGAGAGAGTTTTGGTCAAATAGGAATTCTGAGGAGGTTGAGTAGTAGGTTCGTTGGAGTAATTTTGGGGATAATTTAGTTTTATTCAGTTTTATTTTAAAATTTTCTGGTTTCCAGGAAAAACACTAATGTCCCTTCTTCGCTCTCCTCTGCCATTTTCCCTTTCCCCTTTTTCCTTTTCAAATGGAATATTTTGCCCTTTCCTCTTTACTTGAGCTTTCCTTGTTTGGCTAGGTATGTGTGTATAGAGTGGTTTACTCAATTGGGGTTCTTTTAATCCGATTTTTGTTTTTTCAAAATATTTTGTGTTGGAATCTTATTGACTGTTTTGGCAGCAGCAAACCAAGAAAGAAGGAGCTCTCATCGTTCAGGATCGTAATTGAATCGTTCGGTATTAGAGTAAGTGTTAGATCTCGATATTGGTTTCGTAGTTACAATTTAGTTATGAATTAAGTCTGACTCTAAGGGTTGGTATGTCAATTTTTAAGTTTCTAGAGGCTCGGGAGTGGTTTCGCATCAAAACGTTGCCAGATGTGTACCCGAAACATAAAAAACGAGGCTTCGACAAAAGTCTAAAATAAAACTGTCGACGCTACATGGGCCTGTGGTCGCCCGTATGGTAGGCCGTGTGTAACGACACGGCCGTGTGTGACAACACGGCCGTGTGTGACAACACGGCCGTGTGATCAAAGAAGGCATGGTCGTGCATAACACACGGCCGTGTGGACCACACGGGCTAGGCCAAGTTGGGTGTATGGGCCCACATGGGCATGACATACGGGTGTGTCGATTATTGGACCAAGCCGTGTGGGCCACAAGGGCAAGGCCAATCTAGGCATGTGGGCCAGGCATGCCATACGAGCATGTGGGTCTATTATACTGAAATTTTTCGTAGGGTCGCACGGGTTGTCCTAATCGACTGTGGACCTACCATAGGGTCGGTAAAGGCTTACTAAACCCTATAACTATGATTTGTTAGACTGTAGTACTGTTCTAAGCATGTCTATGCCATGTATATCCGCTATCTGTTTATATAAGTATGTAAGCATATTTTATCTGTTAATTCTGTATGTATGTACTGTTACTGTTATTGGGATGGGATGATGTATTTTGAAGGAAGTGTTATGAAAGGCAGTTTTACCTATTATCTGGCAGCATGGCTGCGTTATATCTGCTATGTGCCGTATCGGTACAACATGGTGTGTAGGGCTGGGTGGTTGTTTTAAATCCTACATTGTAACATCTCTTACCCATATTTAACTCCGGAACCGGGTACGAGGCATTACCGGACTTAACTTGCTTGAGCATTCAACTTTGGGCTCTAAAATTTGTTCCAATTTTTAGAATCTTTTCATTTACAATCATAACGTCCCTATTATGGGTCTATGAGACCCTTTTCATATACTCGAGATGCTGAAGGTCCAAACTGAAACTTTTAAACACTTTAAATTTTTTGACATAAAACTGGGCCACACGCCCGTGTGAAGAGTGGGACACGCCCATGTGACATATCACACACCCGTGTTTCATGCCCGTGTAGAATTATTTTCTTTTCGAACCTACAGGAGTTTTCACACGGCCAAACACACGCTCGTGTGCTTGGCTCTTGTGCTTTACACGGCCTAGACTCGCCCGTGTCCTTACCCGTGTTTAAAAACCTGGGTATTCTGTTTGTGATGTCAGCAACCTCATAAGGGTCACACAGCCTAGGCACACGCCTGTGTGTCTAGCCCGTGGTCGACACTGACTTGCCACACTAACATGCAGGGGACACATGGCTCAGTCACACACACATGGGACTGACCGTGTGTCACACACGGCCTAGACACACGCCCGTGTTTCTACTCGTGTGGACCAATTCAAGGCAATTTTCCTAGCCATTTAGCCACCCTCCCTTGCACATTTTCACACGTCATCACAACTTTCTCAAATCATCAATTATAACTCTTGAATTATCACATTTGAATCATGAAAATCAAATTATCTTCCCATATACGAGGGAGAACTATTACTAGTACAATTACAATCGACATGAGCCATCATCCATGGCTATGCACAACCGAACCATAAATTCTTTACGGCCAACACATTTGGCTACTTTAATTATGACTTAATTAAACCAAAATAAGATCCCTATACATGCCATTTCTCAAAAAGACTTGAAACCTCATACCCAAATGACTGCTCGACAGTGTGAAAACATCTCCGGCGATCTCCAACCCGAGCTAGTTAAGGTAACCTATAAGAGATGTGAAAGAAAGAGGAGTAAGCAATAATGCTTAGTAAGTTCATATGCAAATGATAAGCAACTTTTGACATTTATTTATTATACTCAACCACAAGGTAATATAATGAGATTTTCACTTAAGCTTATGAATACCCATTCAATCATTCATAATGCTTACTCATTCCAATATTTCACATATCGCAAAACATTGTTCACCTTTTCTTGCATTTATATACACAAGGCCACATATAATTTCACTTAGTTAAGTTTCTCGATAACTCCTTAGAATAATAATGAATATTCGGTGGTTTCGCACACAACCCACCATTTAATAATTAATAAAATGGTATCGTACACAGCCCACCATTAATACTAAACACAATGGTATTGCACATAACCCATCGGTTAACAAATAATAAGGTGGTATCGCACACAGCCCACCATTAATACTAAACTCGATGGTATCGCACACAGCCCATTGGTTAACAATTAAGAAGGTGGTATCACACACAACCCACCATTATAACACATTCTCAAAATATTTATCCACATACATTTTCCTAGTTTTGAATGTTCATCTGGGAATATCCTCACACACTATCAGTCTTAAATAGATTTCTACAATAATCATTTGCATTCACACAACGCATTAATAAATATAACATATGCAATCAAGATGCATCATTTACACATAATTCACTATGGTTTCCTCATATACCGAATTTACCTCAAATGAATTCTGGGCACATACCTGTACCTCTCATAATATAACCACTCACTTTCTCATTCTAAACATACCTGTGAACCATTCAAAAAGTTAAAGAATACTTTTAAGTCTCATATATAAAGTATCATATCAACATTACACCCCCGATAGGGTCTTACATGAAATATCATATCGATGCCATGTCCCTGACATGGTCTTATATGAAATCTCACACCGAGGCCATATTCTAAATATGGTCTTACACGGGACCTTAATTATCATAGTATCATGATAGTTGCATTCCCTCTATTCTTAAATTCAATTGAAGACTTTCATTTCTTGACATCCCGTCAAATGTAATTAATATATTCATAGAGACAATTACAATTCATACAACATCGAAATATTAAATATTTCACTTAAAGTTGCATTATTAGCACACGAACTTACCTCGATATCGAAAAAGGTAAAAAAGGACCTACTTGTCCATATTTCTCTTTTCTCACGTTCTAGGTCCGAATCTCGTTTGCTTTGATCTAGAACAATAAAATTTACTCATTTAATCACCATACCAATCAATACATTTTAAAAATTCTACTTTGGCAAAATTACCATTTTGCCCTTGGACTTTGGCAAAATTACGATTTTGCCCATAGGCTCGTATATCGATTTCTATCCAACTTCTCTTCTGACCAAGCCTAGCCAATTCATACTCCCTTCTATAGCAACTCAAGATTTCAACTGGTACACACATTTACCATTCATTTCACAACCTTTACAAAAAGGTATTTTTAGGTGTATTCATGGTAACACCTTTCACAAAAATTGTTTATCTAACAACTAAGACTCATTTTCTTCCAAAAAAATACAACAAAAAAAAATATTTTCCCTCATGGAAAAACCCTAGACTCTTAACCATTTTGCAAAATAATCCCCTCATTAGCTAGCTTAAGCTTTGGGGGTTCTAAAACTACAAAAATTTTCAAGAAAGGTCACCAAAATCACTTACTTTCAAGGAGGAAAGCTTGGCTGAAATTTTGGCTTCCAAAAACCTTCCTTATTTGATATTTTTGGTGGGAAGAAGATGAATAAAAATGGGTGATATAATCTTTTCTTATTTTATTTATTTCCTTCAATTTAATCCACCTAACCCACCCAATTTTGACCAATTTGAGTCCATTGTCCCTTATGGCCAGCCATCACTTAAAACAAGGCCTAATTGCACATTAGGAACCTCCAATTAATATTTCTTAGCTAATTGGTACCTCTAGCAATTAAAATAGAACTTTCGCACCTTACGCGATTTAGTCATTTTTCGCGATTAAGCATGAAATCGCTAAAATTAAAACACCAAAATTTCAGTGCTCCTTTATAATCATGCTATAACTCATAAAATAAAATTAAAATAATTTTCGCTGACCCTGGATTAGTGGTCCCGAGGCCACTGTTCTGACTAGCCCCTAAATCGATCTGTTATAATTCTCCCCCTTAACGATTTTCGTCCTCGAAAACCTTTCCAGAAGAAGTTGCTTTCATCATTCATGAAATGTTTCTACCAACTTTTCAAAATCACAAGTCGATGTACCCCCAAATCTCTCTTGCCAAAGACTTTTAAGCTGTAGTATACAAGGTTGAAGCACAACTTAAAATTTAAGTTACTCTTTCTCTGGGGCACATATACCCAATAATATGAAAAATGTGAACTCTGCACATGCTAAAATGATCATTCAGATCTCTATCGAATAATTCCATGTAATTCGGATGACATCTCTCTCATTGGAAAATTATGTCAATCCAATTTCAAAATCTATAGTATTTTATCACACTTTCTTCCTAGTATCTTAACCGACTGTAATAGTCCTGACTTTGAACACTTTGAGAATTCAGCTTTTACCGGTCAACTACTTCTGAACATAAACTCAATCATATCGTGACGTGTACACAATTGTCAAAACATTTATGCATATAACTGCACCTTCTCTTATTCTTGAATGAGCAGGCATGCTACTACTAAGCCTATTACCAAAACTGCTGCATAAGTTCTGGATTCATCAACATGCAAATTCTATCTCAAGATAATAGTAATAACGAAAATCTTATCCAACCTGAATTTTAACATCGGAAACAAACTCATTCTGAACTTACTTAAAATGCCATTCACTATCTCACTTTTGAACTCCTTTGTTTCAAAAGGAAAACGCGCTTTAGCCATTAACATCGCTAAACTAGGATATTATCAACTAAGGTCAATCGAGTAACTAACTCACATTGATTAAACAGGGATTTTTCCATCCGGATATCTGTACTATATCCACTATCCGAGAAGTGTTTCAATAACTATACATACTCTTGTAATAGCTCAAAATATCGTTACTATCTTACTTCAAATTTTTTCGCAACATTAGATACTCTAGCTCATCAGGATTCAGAAAGCACATGACGTTTTTCCACAGATCATACTATATCATCAATTTCACAACACAGACACAAAAGTGATCTTCTCTGGATCACCAATCTAAAAATTATTTTCGATGTAACTCTAACCATCCAAAGATGTAAACTACCTCTTTACACTCGAGTATTAAAACACTTTTCAATTTATTCATTAGCGCATCACTAAATATCATAATTCTTTTTCTCGATTCAAACTGAACTCAGCACTAGAACTTTTAGTTAATAGTACCTTCAATAGCTTTTGACTTTACCATCCCGGTTAGAATATTTCAATAAGCATATCTCTGTATTGTGCTCCCTAGAATCTAATTTCCTCATTCAGACTATCCATCTCCCTGTTGAAGCATGTGTAAGTATACACATAACTCGAATAATATCTCAACGAATCAATCTACTCTTTCCTCCATAATGAGAATACAGTTCAAACACACAATCCTTTGAATTTCTCTTGTTATGCTAATTGAAAACCTTTACTATCGCCTTAGTTCAAGGTAACAGGGATATCTCAATTGAATACATTAAATTTATTCGGCTTACCCGAAAAAATCCATCGTACAATTTGAAACTTGTGATTTCACTTCCTACACTTTAGTTGATATTAACATGTTATACGAAAATTAGAGATATCCATATACTAGAATTATCACCTTTCTATGATCAAATTAAAAACGTAATCATGGTAGATATTGTTGGACTGCAGGTACCCCCATGGCGCAGTAGAAAAAAATAATTTCGGTGATCCAAACCATGGATCCATGTGTGAGGAACGAATCGGGGTGAAATAATGGTTTCGAAATTATCAAAACTTCAATCTGAGTAGACAGCGACGCCTCGGCAACAAGAATTCTGATCTACTATCGAACCAAGCCACAACCTTTTTTGATTTTGGCCTCTACGTAATCCACCCAGTTTGACGATGAACGGGAGAAATCTCCAAAACTATTTTGGAGGTTTTTTTGCTTGACGGCTGCTAGACCTCACAAGCAATTTTTAGGGTTTCTTAAAAAAAAAACTCTCTCTAATTATCACCTTTTATAATTGGTATATATATAATGAATCATAATTCATAAATTTTTTATCCGAGTATAATAATCATAATAAAAAAATAAATAAATATAATAATGTTTTAACCGAAAATTATAATTACATTAATGATAACAAGGATTTCGGTAAACTATATTTATTTAAATTTATATATGAACCAAATTCATATATTAATAGAACTATGTTCTCATTATGTGTACAACATCCTTGTACATATAATATGTTCAATATTTGATTGCCCAATTAAATTAATTCTATAATTAATTTAATTCATGTGACAACCAAACACAATACCAACTATGTTATATTCCGTTCATTTCAACCATAGGGTGTGACCCTGTAGGTTCTTGTAACGTTAGCAGTAATACTAGAATGTTTCAAATGTTACAAACAATGAGTGGCATCTAGCAATGCATCATTGCTACCTAAGTTACAAAAAGTCATGATTCGACATAACCTTTTGTGATTAACCTTTCATGCATTAATCCTTAAGTCCTTTATCTCTGGAATGGACACAAGTTATGGAATAGTCACACTTGCATAGTCCATCATATGTTTCTTGATATCTTGAGTAGACTATGATATACAAATTAGTATGACATCTCATATCAACTTATTTGAGCATGGCCATGCATTTCTAGTCTCACTCAATCAAGGGGCCTAAGATATTACTCCCATTATGTAGGAGGGACTTATCCTATATTGATCAACCATATCCCTGTACATAGATTGTGGTATATCCAACATCAGCCTTTATAGAACAACTAGTTACGGTGTATGTTTGACTATATCAAAATATTCAACTCACGATGTTGGGATAATGATGATCTCAAGTCTGAGGATCATATACATATTAATTACTATGAGTAATGTTGTGACAATTACTACATAATCCAAGAAACATACTCATACCGGGTCAATCCAATATCTTGTTCTCTAACACACATATTCATGCATTGATTTTGACACTCCATATCAATGACAACTCTTTATCATCAATCAACTACATGTTAGTCTTAATGCATTATTGTTGTCCTAGTCAACAATAATACTTGACTAAGGATCTTTTAAGAATAATCATATTATTCTCAGGACATTATTATAAAACAGTTTATTTGTACACACAGGAAAAAAAACTGAAATAATAATGACAATGCTTTATATTAATAAACATGGTAAATCAATTTGTTATTACAACCATATCATGGTTGATCTTTGGGCATACTCTTACAGATATAACTATCACAACCTGAAGAACACACTTTAAAGATAACCATGATCAGCAAAAACATAAGAATAGTCTCAAATAAAATTTTTATTACCAACTTCATCCCCAAAATACCAAAATAGAATTACGAAGAGATAAAGGAATGTCAATCGCAATCAACCAAATCGAAAATGGTTTCGTCTGAGTTTACAATCAGCTAACATTCTCACATGATCATAATTTCATAAAAAATGAACAATCACTTAATTCCTAAAGGGAAATAGATATCTATGCAGAATACTCAAAGAGATCATCATAATCTATTCAATCCTGATTGTCATAGTCAAACATTTTTATAATTCGACCATTGTTTCTCTAACCATTTCTGTCATCATAAACCCCTTGACTATTCCTTTCACTAATGAACATCAATTCGGGAAGATCTCGGTAAGTACACATCTTAGGCTTTCTACTCAATTGGATCAAATAGCCGAGGCTAACTTTTTCTTTACTCGTAACATTGCATAATCAGTAAAATCTTTAAAACATTCTGATATTCTTCCCATAACTGTTCTCACATTCCAACTACCTTTATCTCTATATACATTACTAATTGTTTCGCCACTGAACTCTTTTATTTCATACTCATGAACTTATTTAACTTGACTCTTGTAAAAATCTCATTAGAAATCAACAGTGGTAAGGGGTGAGCTCGAAGCATCAAACTTGACTCTTATGACTACACACATATGATTTAACATTCATCATTAATGAAAAGTGAGTTTCCACACTTACTCATGTTACAATTTTTTTCTATCACCCATAATTTCGAATGGTGATTTCACTCTCTCAAACTTCATATTAATATCTATTCAAGTACTCAACATTTAACTCCAATTTCTCTTACCATCACTTATCAAATTAAAGAACGTATTACGGGTTTGAGTACGCCGTTTACTTGATTGCCATAGTCCACTATGGTCTTAGTCGAAATCTCATAGCGATACCAATGCCATATCCCAGATACAGTCTTACATGGAAACACATGTCGATACTGATGCCATATCCTAGATATGGTATTGCACGGGATCTTATATCAATGTCGATGCCATATCTCAGATATGGTCTTACACGATTTCATATTGAAGCTAGGTCCCAGATGTGGTCTTACATAGAATCACTATTCGATGCCGACGCAATATCCCAGATATGGTCTTACACTTAATCATGTATCATTGCTAATGCCATGTCCCAGATAAGGTCTTATATGGGGATCGCATGTACTGCCATGGTCCAACCATGGTCTTACTCATCAGTTTATCATTGAACGACCGTACTCATCTCCTGCATTATACTTAATTTAACTATCCAGTTTAACACCCACACTATCATAATATTTGTGGCTTCATAACAGAGTCATAAAACAAAACATTATACATCCCTTACTTTAACAGTCACATATGAGATTCAACTATGTAGACATATTGATTATACAACATTCAAACAGTTGTATATACACACATATCTCGTTCACTGGGTAAGTTTACTCACCATATTCACTTAACCAAATAGGTTGAGTATATAACACCATATGCATATCGAACCAACATGGATAAGCTTATCACCTTATAACTTTCATTTCATTTCTTAACTTATGATTATCTCTTTTCGTACCTTATTACACATATGTCATAAACTTCTATTCGTGCCTTTCTGAATTTCATCATTGCATAAGCACATTTCAATTAGTTTATTATCACTTACAACATTATCAAAAATAGCTCGGTTGGGAATCATATCTGTTTTAACAAAACATTTCGTTAGAGCCGGGAAATATCACACTATCATGAGGAGTAACATGGAATGTATAGCTAAACTCTCATACACTAGCTTAGTCCAAGAATCGACTAAACCATAGCTATAATACCACTAAATGTAACACCTCTTACTCTATTCAACTCCGGAACCGGGTATGAGGCATTAGCACACTTGACTTGCTTGAGCATTCAACTTTGGGCTGTAAAATTTGTTCTAATTTAAAACATTTTCATTTATAATCATAACGTCCCTATTATGGGTATACGAGACCCTTTTCATATACTCGGGATGTTGAGGGACCAAACCGAAAATTTTGAACACTTTAAAAATTTTGACATAACACTAGGCCACACGCCCGTGTGAAGAATGTGACACGCCCATGTGACATAACATACACCCGTGTTCCATGCCTGTGTAGAATTATTTTCTTTTCAAACCTACAGGAGTTTTCACACGGTCGGACACACACCCGTGTGCTTTGAAACACCCCACACCCGGCCCACGAGCCTGAACCGGATCTGGTATGTTCCTCAAGAAAACCAGTTTCAAAGTTCTTTGTTACTTAGAGAAAATTTGTGCGATTTTTTAAAAAAAATATTGTTTGGGTTGGGCTTGTGTTGAAAACCAATTTGATTTTTATATTAGAAACCCTTTTTTTAACTTTAAGTGACAAAATATTTAGGGTTTAGTTTAAAAGAAATTTTACTTAAACTTTAATAAATAAAACCCATAAACATAATAAATAAAAATAAATGTAAAACAATTCAACTATGGCCTTATGGCCTTATTACATCAATCAAACCCAAAATAAAATCAAAGTACTGAGTAAAATAAATGTCCAAATCTTTAAATTTCTCATTGCGATGCATGGCCACCTTTAGCTCCCGCCGACCCGGTCCATTATTGCTCATCACCTGAAACATGGTCCCACAACGGGGTGAGTCAAATAGACTCAATATGTACACGACACTAAATCATAATAGAATTAGGCATACAAGAGTTACACATTCAGAACAATGAATACAAGTTATGATGCATTCCCAAACCCAAACCTAATTGTCCATCCGCTACACACCCCGTGCACTGCGCCAAACACACCGTGGGGACTACTAAGTCGATCCTCCTTCCGTTACACACACCAATTTGCGGGCTTAAGGCTCGCATCGTGGTCTTAGGAAACCACTTTTCAGATTCATCGTGGTCTTAGGTCACCACTTTTTCATCGTGGTCGTAAGTCACCACTTTTCGACATCGGGGGTCTTAAGTCACCACTTTTCACTTCCCCTTTCAATATACAACCATATGCCCCATATATATTAATATGCATAATATACCAGAGTTCACATTCTTATCATATTCTCATGTTACGAATAACATATTTCATATTCCTAGTAGAAGTAGGAAACGTACCTGAGTACTTAGTACCTTAACATGGTACCTTAGCCACTTTCATATTCTTATTAACGCATATTTTAATAAACATAGCCATAATACATATTATAAAGTAGTGTGGGCTACACACCTGATTCGCTTAACGAATTCCTTGAAATCCCGAAAAAAATCGATTTATTGCTTTAGATCTCAATTCCTACATTTGGTAACCTTAATATGTTAGCATAAAGCCTATAAAACCAAATCCTAGTAGGAGTTGTATTCTTAAAACCTACCTTGTTGTCGAATTGACTATAGTCAAATCCCGAAAACTTGTATTCTTCTCCTTTGAAATCGGCTACTCACTAGATCCCTTGAATCTATTAGTTTTCAGCTTAAAACACATAATAATAGATCTAACTACTAAAATAGGCATAGGCCGAATGATATAGACACTTACCTTGTGGATTTTAAATCCCGAAACTCACCGAATAACTAGGGAACACGCGGCTTATGGTGTACCTTCGGGAAAAGAACTTCTCCTTCCTTGTAGTCGACACTTAGTAAATCTCGAAAGATCTTTTCGGCAACAGATATTAAGGGTATTAGAATCTAAATTTCGACAGCCTTAAAAGAAATAGAATGAGAATCTAACCTAATCTTACCTTACTGAAGAATTTGATGGAACTCTTGCTTGAACCCTTAGCAGTATTCAGCTATGGCTTTGATGTGGATAACAATTTTGGCTCTTGAGGCTTAGTGAGAAATCGACTAGGGCTATTGGTATTTTCGGCTTTTGATTGTGTTTGTAATAGAAGAAGAAAAGAAAAGAGAAAAAAGAGAATAATGGCAGAGAAAATTCGGCAGAGAGAAGAGGAGAAACTTTAGAGAATTTCAGCAGAGGTTTTCTTGAAGAGAAAAGAATGAATGAAGAATAGCCTTACTCTTCCTTTTATAGCCAAAATTACTAGCTAGAGTCCTTTACTTGGCCACCACTCTTCTATTTTGATAGCTTTATCCCTTGATTTATCACTTTAATAAAACTTAATCCAATAATTATCTCTTATCTCTTAATAAAAATAATACTAATAATAATCCTCTTTTACCTCTTCCTTATCTATCAAAATAAAAGAAATAAATCCATATTTATCCATCTATTATCTCTTGAAAATAATCTAAAATAAATCAATTATTTATCCCTTATTTATCCACCCTTTATCTCTTAAAAATAAAAGAATAAAAGCTCCTAATTTATAGCCATGTGCCGTCCACCTCACTTCTTCTGGAAGCAAAATAAAATTTCTTTTATTTGCTTCCCATGTGACTCGAACCCAGGCCCAACACCCTTGCATGTGGTGCCATTTCCAAAGGCCCTAAGTGGCATCTCCAGGCCACTTTTCCAAGCCTGTTTGTGTGTCAAATTTCACAAACTTTTTCTTTTAAGGCCACCTTGCCTTAATTTCCTCTTTTAAACTTTAAAACTCGTCAATTCTAGGTCATTTCTAAGTTTCCTAAAATTTTTGTTCGGCTCTGTAAACTTGACATTTCCTTACATTTCCAAGTTTCCAGAAATGTTCACTTTCCTTTTTTGAATCATTTCTAAATCATTTTCCTAGTTTCCATAAATGTTCACTTTCCTCTTTATTCCTTTACATTTTCAGGACATTTCCCTACATTTCCAAGACAAGATATTTCCTTACATTTCCCTGCATTTCCTTACATTTCCATACATTTCCTCACATTTCCTTACATTTCCTTACATTTCCATACATTTCCATACATTTCCTTACATTTCCTTACATTTCCTTACATTGCCTTACGTTTCCATACATTTCCACACATTTCCATACATTTCCATACATTTCCATACATTTCCATACATTTCCATATATTTCCATACATTTCCTTATTTCTAGAATTCACATAACACATTCATAATTCATAAAACATGCCATTTTACCACATGGTTCCTTATGTCATGCTTCACACAGAGTTTCTTTTAAAGCCTCATTTACCTAGCTCCCCCTTTTACTTAAAAACCAATAATTTTCCAAAGCTTTCTTCTTCCATCCTAGAATTCTAAAAACCCTTAATACACTTCCAACACTGCCAAAACCTACTAACTCATGAATTAGGCACGAACGCATAACCCCTAATCTAGGATGTTACATGCTTGGCCCATGTGCTCCACACAGCCTAGACAAGCCCGTGTCCTTGCCCGTGTGTAAAAACCTAGGTATTCTATTAGTGAAGTCAGCAACCTCATAAGGGTCACACGACCTAGGCACACACTCGCGTGTCTAGCCCGTGGTCGACACTGACTTGCCACACTAACATGCAGGAGACACACAGCCTAGTCACACACACATGGGGCTAACCATGTGTCACACATGGCCTAGACACACGCCTACGTGTCTACCCGTGTGGACCAATTCAAGGCTATTTTCCTAGCCATTTAGTCACCCTCCCTTTCACATTTTCACACATCATCACAACATTCTCAAATCATCAATTATAACTCTTGAATTATCACATTTGAATCATGAAAATCCAATCATCTTCCCATATACGAGGGAGAACTATTACTAGTATAATTACAATCGACATGAGCCATCATCCATGGCTATACACAGCCGAACCATAAACTCTTTAAGGCCAACACATTTGGCTACTTTAATTATGACTTAATTAAACCAAAATAAGACCCCTATACATGCCATTTCTCAAAAAGACTTGAAACCTCATACCTAAATGACTACTCGATAGTGTGAAAACATCTTCGACGGTCTCCAACCTGAGCTAGTTAAGGTAACCTATAAGAGATGTGAAAGAAAGAGGAATAAGCAATAATGCTTAGTAAGTTCATATGCAAATGATAAGCAACTTTTGACATTTATTTATTATACTCAACCACAAGGTAATACAATGAGATTTTCACTTAAGCTTATGAATACCCATTCAATCATTCATAATGCTTACTTATTCAAAAATTTCACATATCGCAAAACATTGTTGACCTTTTCTTGCATATATATACACAAGACCACATGTAATTTCACTTAGTTAAGTTTCTCGATAACTCCTTATAATAATAATGAATATTCGGTGGTTTTGGACATAGCCCACCATTTAATAATTAATATGGTGGTATCGCACACAGCCCACCATTAATATTAAACACGATGGTATCGCACATAGCTCATTGGTTAACAAATAATAAGGTGGTATCACACAAAACCCACCATTAATACTAAACTCGATGGTATCGCACACAGCCCACCATTATTACACATTCTCGGATATTTATCCACATACATTTTCCCGATTTCGAATGTTAATCTAGGAATATCCTTACACACTATCATTCTTAAATAGATTTCTACAATATTCATTTGCACTCACACAACGCATTAATAAATATAACATATGCAATCAGGATGCATTATTTACATATAGTTCACTATGGTTTCCTCATATACCGAATTTACCTCAAATGAGTTTTGGGCACATGTACCTCTCATAATATAACCACACACTTTCTCATTCTCAACATACCTGTTGAACCATTCAAAAAGCTAACGAATACTCTTAAGTCTCATACATAAAGTATCATATCAACATCACACCCTCGATAGGGTCTTACATGAAATATCATATCGATGCCATGTCCCTGACATGGTCTTATACGAAATCTCACACCGAGGCCATATTGCAAATATGGTCTTATACGGGACCTTAATTATCATAGTATCATGATAATTGCATTTCCTCTATTCTTAAATTTAATTGAAGACTTTCATTTCTTGACATCCCATCAAACGTAATTAATATATTCATAGAGATAATTACAATTCATACAACATTGAAATATTAAATATTTTACTTAAAGTTGCATTATTAGCACATGAACTTATTTCGATATCGAAAAAGGGTAAAAAAGGGACCTAATTGTCCATATTTCTCTTTCCTTCCGTTCTAGGTCCGAATCTCATTTTCTTTGATCTAGAACAATAAAACCTACCCATTTAATCATCATACCAATCAATACATTTTAAAAACTCTACTTTGGAAAAATTATGATTTTGCCCCTAGGCTTGTATATCGATTTCTATCCAACTTCTTTGCTAACCAAGCTAGCCGATTCGTATTCCCTTTTATAGCAACTCAAGATTTCAACTATTACACACATTTACCATTCATTTCACAACCTTTACAAAAAGGTCCTTTTAGGTGTTTTCATGGTAACACTCTTCACAAAAGTTGTTTATCTAACAACTAAGACTCATTTTCTTCCAAAAAAAAAAATAGGAAACAACATATTTTCCCTCATGGAAAAACTCTAGACTCTTAACCATTTTGCAAAACAATCCCCTCATTAGCTTTCTTAAGCTTTGAGGGTTCCAAAATAAAAAAAAAATTCAAGAAAGGTCACCAAAATCACTTACTTGCAAGGAGGAAACCTTGGCTGAAATTTTTGGTGGGAAGAAGATGAATAAAAATGGGTGATATTATCTTTTCTTATTTTATTTATTTATTTCAATTTAATCCACCTAACCCACCCAATTTTGACCAATTTGAGTCCATTGTCCCCTAATGGCCGGCCATCATTTAAAACAAGGCCTAATTGCACATTAGGGACCTCCAATTAATATTTTTTAGTTAATTGGTACCTCTATCAATAAAATCAGAACTTTCGCACTTTACGCGATTTAGTCTTTTTTCGCGATTAAGCATAAAATCGTTAAATTTAAAACACCAAAATTTCCAAGCTCCTTTATAATCATGCTATAACCCATAAAATAAAATTAAAATAAATTTCTCTGGCCCCAGATTAGTGGTCCCGAGACCATTATTCTGACTAGCCCCTAAATCGGGCTGTTACACACATGGTGTGTAAGGATGGTCAGAGATGGTGTGTAGAGGTTGGGGTGGGATATTTGATGTCTGATTTTGGTTTGCATATATGTATCTGTATCTGAGATGGGCTTAGGCCCGAGTATGCATCTGTGACTGTGATGAGCTTAGGCCCAAATCTGTATATGACTGCTTCTGGTTTTCTGGTTGTTTGCATGCTTAATTTTGTGGGGTTACACACTGAGTTTAGGTAAACTCACTCTTTCTGCTTATTATGTATAGGTAATCCATAGTCTTAGGCGGATTGGTGTTGCGGAGTCCCTCGGTGACCACACGTTCGAATTGGATTTAGCTACGATTTAATTCAATAATCTGGTTTATTCTGGTTTTATGTAATTCAAAATTTACAGACTATTTTCATTTTTATTTTGGATTTGATTTTAATGATTTTATAACTGCCAAACACGATATAACTTGGTTTTAACCAAAATAAAGGTTTTCAAAAATCTTGAATGGTTTCATAAACATAACAATTTTAAAAGCTTTGACTACTAATATGTTTTATCTCTAAGCGATTACATGAATGAAAGTGTTGAAATTGATAACAGCGATAAGGGCTAATGAACTGGTGAGGTTATATCGTAACGACAACGGTTTTCAAACCCATTTCATGTGACACTTCCAGATCTGGCCATAATGCTTAGGCTGGGTTTGGGGTGTTACAATTAGTGGTATCAGAGCCAGATTACAAAACTCAACTGTGAATTTTGGGTTCTAAAATTTGGTTTTAAAGAATTGGTTTTCAAATGATTTTGAACACTTTGATTAAGTATGTGGTTTACCGAGTCTCCAGCGCCGATCCTATAAGTATTTTTGTACTTAGTTAAACTATTCTGAAACACTCTAGATAGTATATAAAGACTATAATGAGATAGTTAGAAAACTAAAAACTTCTGAAAAATAGCTCTAAAACTTCTGATAATTATGCATAAAATATCTGTTAATAAATACTGAAGCTGATGCATAAACCTCTTAATGTAGATAAACTCGAACTAGACAATGACCGCACAAGGTATCTGTGGATGTGGTACTCGAGGCTGAAGTAGAGGCCGTAGAGGGACTCGAGCTGAGTCCTCATCTCTGGGCACCATGTCAAATCTGGACACAAGTGAGACACCTGTGTCACCTGCTACTGAGGCTGGGTCTCAGAGTCGTTCGACTGGGGATGACGTACTGTCCCAAGCCATGCTGAGGATATTAGAGAAGGTCACTAGGCCTAATTCTGGATCTGGAGGTCGATGGTTGGTAATTGAGTGACTTCGATCTAATGGAGCTGAGTTATTTAGGGGTGTTACAATAGTTGCCCCTAATGTGGCTGAGTACTGGTTGGAGGCCACTGAGAGGATTATGGATGATTTGGACTGTACGCCCGAGTAAAAATTGAAGGGTGTAGTCTTCTTGTTTCGCGATAAGGCTAGGCAGTGGTAGTTGATGGTTAAGGAGAGCACTCAGCCTAATCGACTGACTTGGGACTTTTTTATGACTACTTTCCAGAGCAAGTATGTGGGAGCAAGCTATGTAGATGCTCGTAGGCGTAAGTTCTTGAATCTCATGCAAGGTGACCGATCTGTGGCCAAATAAGAGGCTGAATTTCTAAGGTTGAGCAACTACACTCGAGGTATGGTGGCATTGGAATATGAGAGGTGTGTTCATTTTGTGGACGGTCTAAGGGATAATCTGAGGATTTTGATAGCTTGCAGAGGGAGCGCGAGTTCTCTATTCTGGTTGAAAAGGTGAAGATCACCGAAGATGTTAAGCGTGCGGAGTGCCAGAACAGAGGTAGGGAGAGAGGTAAGAACAAAAGGGATTTGGAGCCCTCCAATTCTGTGCAAAGGCCTAAGAGAAAAGCCAGATCTGATGGGCCAGTTAGAGTGGGAGCTCCTATTACTTCAGCTGGGTTGCAACCTTGTGGTGATTGTGGTAGGTGCCATCTAGGCGAGTGTTGGAGGATGATTGGGGCCTGTTTGAGATGTGGGTCATTAAAGCACCATATTCGAGAGTGTCCACTTAGGGCTGATCAGGTGCAAGATCCAGCATTAGGTCTCGCACAGCCACAAAGAGTAGTTCAGAAGCCTCCTAGGGGCCGTGGTCAGGCTAGGGGTGGTAATGGTATAGGTCGAGGATAAAGAGCACCGGACAGAGGTGATGGTCAGACTGAGGTGAGACAGCCTGTTTTGGTGTATGCTATACGTTGTCAAGAGGATAGAGATGCTCCTGACGTCATTACCGGTACGTTCTTTATTTTTTATATACCTTATTTTGTTTTGATAGACATAGGGTCTACCCACTCGTACATAGCTAGTTCGATATCTGAAACTTTAGGGATTTCTGTGGAGAACACTGCTAGTTTGTTGTACTGAGTCCATTGGGGTAGTCTGTTCGGGTTAGTAAACTCTATAAGGACGTTCTGTTAGAGGTGCAATGGACTATTTTTTTGGTGAATCTGATGAACCTTCCGTTTGGGGAGTTCGACCTAATTCTGGGTATGAACTGGTTGGTGGAGCATCGAGTCATTTTGGACTATGCATTTAAGAGGGTCATTCTGAGGTCCAAGGTTGATGTGGAGGTGGTTATGATTGGTGAGCGTCGAGACTATTTATCATATGTGATCTCTGCGTTAGTTGCTGAGAAACTGGTTCGGAAAGGGTGTGAGGTGTACTTGGCTTATATAAGTTCTTCTGATTCTAGGAACCCTTCTGCTGGGAATATTAGAACAGTAAAAGATTTTTCGATCGCCTTTCCTGAGGAGTTACCAGGATTACCACCTAATTGAGAAGTAGAGTTTGGAATTGAGCTTCTTCTAGGTACAACTCTGATGTCCATCGCTCCCTATCGTATGGCTCCGAAAGAGCTTACAAAGCTTAAGGCTCAATTACAAGAGTTGTTGGACCGTGGTTTCATTCGTCCTATTGAGTCCCCGTGGGGAGCACCAATTCTATTTGTTAAGAAGAAGGATGGGACAATGAGGATGTGTATTGATTACTGGCAACTAAATAAGATGACCGTGAAGAATAAGTATCCGCTTCCAAGGATTGACGACTTGTTTGATCAGTTCAGAGGGGCTTCTGTGTTTTTAAAGATTGATCTGCGTTCTGGTTATCATCAGCTGAGGGTTAAGGAAGCTAATATTCATAAGACTGCATTTAGGATTCAGTATGGACATTACGAGTTCCTAGTTATGCCTTTTGGTTTGATGAATGCTCTAGCAACATTTATGGATTTGATAAATAGAGTGTTTCAACCTTATCTGGATCAGTTCGTTGTGGTTTTCATTGATGATATTCTGGTATATTCTAAGACAGAGGATGAACATGATGAACATCTCAGGGTAATGCTTCAGATTCTGTGTGAGAAGTAGCTTTACACTAAGCTAAGAAAGTGTGAGTTCTGGCTTCGTGAAGTGACTTTTCTGGGGCATGTAGTTCCTGCTGAGGGGACTTGAGTCAATCTTAGGAAGATTGAGGCTGTGTTGGATTGGAAATAGCCCAAGAATGTGTCTGAAATCTACAGTTTTCTGGGTTTAGCGGATATTATCGTCGGTTTGTCGAGGGGTTCTCTTTGATTGCAGCTCCTCTTACTAAGCTTCTACGTAATGGTGTCCCTTTTGTCTAGACTAATGCACAACAAGAGAGCTTTGAGAAGCTCAAGTCTGTTCTGACTCAGGCTCTTGTTCTGATACAGCCTGAGTCTATAAAGGAATTTGTGGTGTACAATGATGCTTCCCATGTTGGTCTGGGTTGTGTTTTGATACAGGATGGTAAAGTTGTGGCTTATGCGTTCCTTCAGCTTAAGACACATGAAAAGAACTATTTGACGCATGATTTCGAGTTGGCTGTAGTGATATTTGCATTGAAAATCTGGAGACATTATCTGTATGGTCAGAGGTGTATCATCTACACGGATCACAAGAGTCTCAAGTACCTCCTTACTCAAAAGGAGTTGAACCTTAGACAGCGTCGATGGATTGAGCTACTCAAGGATTATGACTGCACGATAGAGTATCATCCTAGTAAGGCCAATGCTGTGGCCGATGCTCTAAGTCACAGAACGATATCTGATTTGAGGGTGATGTTTGCTCACCTTAGTTTGTTCGATGATGGGAGTCTATTGGCCAAGTTGCAAGTTAAACCGACTTGGATTGAGCAAATTCTAGATAAGCAGGTAGAGGATGAATCTTTGGGTTTGTGGTTCTGTCATATTGGGAGTGGTACTACTTCTGATTTTTGATTAAATAATGATGGTGTGTTATGTTTTTGAGGACGGATTTGTATGCTGAATGATTCAAATTTGAGATAGTCGATTCTGAGAGAGGCGCATAGTAGCCCTTATGCTATGCATCCTGGCGAGAATAAGATGTATCAAGATCTCCGTGAACTGTACTAGTGGCCGGGTTTGAAGTGTGAGGTTACTAATTTTGTTGCTCGTTGTTTGAGGTACCAGCAAATTAATGCTAAGCACCAGTTGTCTTCGGGATTGTTGCAGCAAGTTAAGATTTCCTTATGGAAGTGGGAGCAAGTGATAATGGACTTTGTTAATGATTTGCCTTTAACACCCACTAAGAAGGATTTTGTTTGGGTCATCGTGGATCGATTGACCAAGTCTACTCACTTCATTCCTGTTTGGACAGACTACTCTCTACAGAAGTTAGCGAAGCTCTACATATCTGAAATTGTAAGACTGCATGGGGTTCCAATGTCGATTATTTCTGATAGATATCCTCGTTTTACATCTCAGTTTTGGAAGAAGTTACATGAAGATCTGGGGTCAAGATTGGACTTCAGTACTGCGTTCCATCCTCAGACCGATGGTCAATCTGAGAGGGTGATTTGGATATTAGAGGATATGCTTAGAAGCTGTGTGGTCGATTTCCTAGGCAGTTGGGAGGATTATCTGCTGCTAGCTGAGTTCGCCTACAATAAAAATTTTCAGGCTAGCATTCATATGGCACCTTACGAGGCTTTTTATGGTTGTAAGTGTCGCACTCTGCTATGTTGGACACAGTTGGGTGAACATCAAGTTCTGGGTCCTGAGTTGGTTTCTGAGACTGAGGAAAAGGTTAGACTGATCGGGGTTATTTGAAAGTGGCTTCTGATAGACAAAAATATTATGCGGATCTGAAGAGACGTGATATTGATTATCTATGGAGGACTTCGTGTTTCTTAAGGTTCTCTATGGAAGAAGGTATTGAGGTTAGGTTGTAAGGGCAAGCTAAGCCTTAGATTTGTTGGGTCGTACCGGTTTCTGAAATGAGAGTAACCGGTTGCTTACCAGTTAGAGCTACCTCCAGAGTTGGACCGCATCCACGATGTCTATCGCGTCTCGATGTTGAAGCAAGATCGGTCTTGTAATAGCCTGATTTTGGGTCTGGTCTGAACAGTGGTTTCGAGACCACAAATTTGATGCAGTAAAATTTGTTTTTATTATATTTTTATGGTCTGTAATTTTACAGAATGATTTCGTGAAAATTTTGTTAAAAATTTTTGACATTTCAGCACTCAATTTAGTTAAAAGGACTAAATTATAAAAAGTGCAAAATTTGAGTTCTATAGGTTAAAGATGTCCAATTATTATGAAATTTTAAATTGGAAAAATGGTAATTAGACCATTGGTTAAGTTGGTGGACAAAAATGGACATGGTTAGGCATGTTTCCAAAGTTTTTCATTAAGGGCATTTTAGTAATTTAGTAATTAAAATAAATTAAAAAGCAAAAATCAAGCCAAAATTTGTCCATCTTCTACCCCATGGATGAAACTTACAAGGGGAAACCATGGCTAGGGTTTTTCAAGCTTCCAAGCTCGACTGTAAATCCGTTTTAGCCCCGTTTTTAATGATTTTTACGTTTTTGAAACCCTTGTAACATGATCTATTTTTTTACCACTAATTTAAGACATAACCAAAGTCTAAAATTTTACCCATGATGAATATTTGTGTATTTTGATGTTTGATGGTAGAAAATGTATGTTTATGATTTGTTAAACGACTTTTGCTAAGTGATTTTCGGTGAAAATGACTAAAAGGACTAATTTGCAAAAGTTATAAAATGAGTAGTAAAAGTGTGATTAAATGAAAAATGTGGGTTGTTATAGTTATGGAAATGGTTCGACTAGGCTTGTTTATTAAAGAAATTGAATAGATTTCATTTTACGAGCCTAGGGACTAAATTGTAAAAATGTGAAACTTTAGGGGCAATAATTTAATTTTTGCCATAATGTGATTTTGGACTGATTTGAATATTATAATGATTAAATGAGATGATATGATATTATAGATCAAGGAAAATGAGGTTCGAACCTGGAACGGAGGAAAAATGATTAATTAATGATTAAGTCCTTTTGCCATTTTAATGCCGAGGTAAGTTCGTATATAAATAATGCATTGTTTTATTTATGTTTTAGATGATTTAATATTGTATGGATTATGAACAACTCATTGAACGTAATCGACAAAGTTCGACAAGCGAGAAAATTCTGGTTAAACATTAGGAATAGTTAGGATACAAATGTCATAACATTAGGGTTATTGAGATTTCTTGTAAGACCAATTCTGGGATATGGCATCGATATGAGATTTTGTGTAAGACCATATCTAGGATATGGCATCGGTATGATATTTCGTGTAGGATCATAGCCGAGCTATTGCATCGATATGAGATTACATGTAAGACCATATTTGGGATATGACATTGGTACGGTAATGTATGTACGAGATTCCCGAGTATCCTTTAGTATTCCAAACGGTTCAATGGGAAATTCAACGAGTATGTCAAAGAAGAGAAAAAGTATGTGAGTATTATGAATTGGTACAGGTATGTACATAAAGTTTATAAGCATTGGCTTCATGAAATTGTGAGTTCATGATTTCCACGAGAATGATTTTATGAAAACCTTGTGATGTATGAAATACATAGAAAATTCGATTGACAATTTTGTGATTGGCTTTCAGGCTAGATTGAGTTATGACATAGCATGTTGTATTCATACAAATTGTGATTTATCACATATGAGATAAAGGAAAGATTGGCAAAATTTCCTATTAAAATGATTATGGAAGCATGGAAAGATAAGATTTTAGGCAATTGAAAGATGTAAGAGTATATGCTTGAAATGTAAATGCTCATAATTAATATGTATGTTTTATGTAAGGTTTGAAATGGTTTGTTGATTGTGGTAAATGATATGTTATTCTCATGACTGAGCAAGATGTATTCATTAAGTTTAATGTCATTTATGTTGGCATAAGTTATGTTATTCATATGATTGAGTAAGTTATGCTCATGAAGTTTAATGACATTTATGTTAATATATGTCATGTTATTCATATGACAATGTATAATTAATGTTATTTATTATTTGCATATGAACTTACTAAGCTATATAGCTTACCCCATTCCTTTCCCATGTCTTATAGGGTTAATAAGCTAGCTCAAGTTGGAGATCGCCGGAGATCCTATCACACTATCAAGCTACCATTTTGGGTATATATAAATTCAAGTATTTTGAGTTATGGCATGTATAGGGACTAAGTCAATTGGTTATATATGTCTTTATGATTGTAGCCAATATGTTGGCTTGTAATCGTCAAAGGCTTGTTTGCTTTTTGGCCATGTAAATTGGCTTATGTTGGCAAAATAGTTGTAAGCCTAAGTATATTCATATATGTGTCAATGGCTATGGTGATATGTTCATGATATGCTTGGTGGATGTGAAATATTTAGAAATGTGATTTATGGCATGATTGTGTAATGTTAGAATTGTGACCTATTAATGAGATGAGGAATTTGACTATAATTTGGTAATTAGATAGTAATTGAATGAAACCTAACGAATGTGGGATTTGTATGTTTGATTTAGGGTTAATAAATGTAGTGAATATGTTATATAAACATATAAAGTTGATATGTTTTAACCATGAATGTGGATGTTTTGTTTGCCTAAGTATGTAATGTTATGTGCCTTTGAATTGATGTGAGTGTATGTGTGAATAAGGGTGGCAAATGACTTGGTAAATAGCCTTTTTATTGTCCATACGAGTAGACACACGGGCATGTGTCTAGGCCGTATGTAACACACGGTCTGGCCCACGGGCATGTGTTCCGGCCGTGTGTCCTTTGCACCTTAATTTTGGAAAAATAGAATGTCCAGAATTGAGCACGCGGGCAAAGACACGAGCGCGTGTCTTAGCCGTGTATGCTACACGGCCTAGCACATGGGTGTGTGGTACGACCGTGTGGCACAAGTCAGAGAGCACCCTAATTTGGACACGGTCTGAAGTACGGGCGTGTCCCAGGGTCACACGAGCGTGTCCCTTAGACAATATAGGTGTGTGAGCCCTATAACATGAAAATTTTTCTAAGTTTTCCAAAAGTTTCCAAAGTTCTAGGTTTAGTCCCGAACCACTTCTAATGCATGTTTTGGACCTCGTAGGCTTGTTTTAGGGATGGTATGAATGTTTTTGAAAAGTTTCAAACTTGAGTGGATATTCATGTTTCAGTTTTGAATGTTTGCTTGTGAATAAGTTCGGTAATGCCTTGTACCCTATCCCAGCGTCAGATACGAGTAAGGGGTGTTATAGGTCTAATCCCTCTCATGTGGTTTCGGTTGAGGAGATTGAGGTTAGGCCGGACTTGACTTTTGAGGAGGAGCTAGTTCAAATTTTGGATCGTGATATTAAGGTTCTGAGGAGGAAGTCTATCCTTATAGTGAAGGTTTTGTGGCAGAATCATGATACTGAGGAGGCCACATGGGAACCTCGACACTCGATGCATCAGTAATATCCTCATCTTTTCTGCTCAGGTAAATTCTGAGGTCAAAATTTCTTTTAGGGATAGAGTTGTAATGCCCCAGGTTTTATATCTCCATTTTTGTGAAAATCTGACACAATTGAGTATCTACTTTAGTGGTTATGTGTTCTGGGTGTGTTTGAGAGGTTTTGGATTCAAGTCTCACCTTTGGAAAATTTTGATATTTTTCTAATCTAAGCCTTACCTTTGGGGAGTGGGCTTATATTTAGTTATTTGCAAAACCATATCAGAATGAGCATGTTGGTTCGAGTGGTAAGGGAGTCTATGTGTTGTGTGGAAGTTTTGTGTTCGAATCTCTACACGAGCATGAGAGTTTATTTTTGCTCATTTGATCAAGAAAGTTTCGATCAAAAAGGAATTTTGAGGAGGTTGAGTAGTGGGTTAGTGGGAGTAATTTGGAGGATTTGGGGATAATTTAGTTTTATTCAAAATTTTTAAATTTTTCCAATTTTCAAGAAAAAATAGATGTTCCTTCTTTGCTCTCCTCTGCCGTTTTCCTTTTCAAACGAAATATTTTTCCCTTTCCTCTTTACTTGTTTTGATGAAATTTCGGATTTTCTCATTCAGTTAGGTATGTGTGTATAGAATGGTTTACTCGATTGGGGTTCTTTTAATCCTGTTTTTATGTTTTCAAAATATTTCGTGTTGGAATCTTATTGACTGTTTTGGCAGCATCAAATTAAGAAAGAAGGATCTCTCCTTGTTCAGGATCGTAATCAAATCGTTGGGGTATTAGATTTAAGTGTTGGATCTCGATATTGGTTTTGTAGTTACAATTTAGTTGTGAATTAAGTATAACTCTAAGGGTTGGTATGTCAATTTTTAGGTTTCTGAAGGCTCCTGAGTGGTTTCGTATCGAAACGCTACCAGGTGTGTACCCGAAACACAGAAAACGAGGCTTCGACAAAAGCCAAAACTAAAACTGTTGATGCCACACGAGCATATGGTCGCCTATGTTGTAGGCCGTGTGTGACGACCTGGCCGTGTGATCGACGAAGGCATGGTCGTATGCAGCACACGACAGTGTAGTGGCTCGAGTGTGTCCGTGTGGGCTATACGGGCTAGACCAAGTTGGGCTTGGGGGCCACACGGGCATGACACACGGGCGTGTCGATTATTGGGCTAGGCCGTGTGGGCCACACGGGGAAGGCCAATCTGGGTGTGTGGGCCACACGACCGTGTGGGCCCTTTATACGAAAATTTTTTGTAGGGTCGCAGGGTCATCCAAATCGATTGTGGACCTACCGTAGGGTCGGTAAAGGCTTAGTAAACCCTATAACTATGTGATTTGTTAGACTGTAGTACTGTTCTGAGCATCTCTATGCCATATATATCTGCTGTCTGTTTGTATAAGCATGTAAGCATGTTTTATTTGTTAATTTTATATGTATGTACTGTTACTTGTATTGGGATAAGATGATGTATATTGGAAGAATGTTCTGAAAGACAGTTTTGCTTATTATTTGGCAGCGTGGCTGCGTTATATCTGTTATGTGCCACATCGATACAACATGGTGTTTAGGGCTGGGTGGGTGTTTTAAACCCTATATGGTGTGTAGGGATGGTCAGAGATGGTGTGTAGAGATTGGGAGTAGGATATCTAATGTCTGATTCTGGTTTGCATAGCTGTATGTGTATCTGAGATAGGCTTAGGCCCGAATCTGTATCTGACTGATTCTGATTTTTTGGTAGTTTGCATGCTTAATTTTGTAGGGTTACACACTAAGTTTACGTAAACTCACTTTTTCTGCTTATTATGTATAGGTAATCCACAGTCTTAGGCGGATCGTTGCTGCGGAGTCCCTCGATGACCACACGTTCGAACTAGATTTAGCTACGATTTAATTTCTATAATTTGGTTTATTCTGGTTTTTATGTGATTCAGACTTTACGGACTGTTTTCATTTTTATTTTGGATTTGACTCTTGTTTTAATGATTTTATAACTGCCAAACACGATATAACTCGGTTTTAACCAAAACAAAGGTTTTCTAAAATCTTGAATGGTTTCATAAACACAACGATTTTAAAAGCTTCCGCTACTAATATGTTTTATCTCTAAGTGATTACATGAATGAGAACGTTGAAATTGATAACAGTGATAAGGGCTAATGAACTGGTGAGGTTTTAACGTAACGACAACAATTTTCAAACCCATTTCATGTGACACTTGCGAATCCGACCATAATGTCTAGGCCAATTTTGGGGTGTTACAATTATACAAAGAAGTAATTGTAGCCCCAATAGATAACCTTAACTTGTTATAAATCACTCACCCAAAAATCTTACAACAGAACCAATAAATCTCTTCAATAAAAAAGCCTAACACAATATTGTGAAAACACCAAGTAAAAGATACATAAATAACCAACCAAAAACACTCCAAAGGCACACTCTCGCATCAACTTATTTATAAGCTAAAATTTGACAGCTTCTCCAAATAGTCTTGATAAACTCTCAATTATAGTTTAATTTATCTTCTTGAATCATATCGAATAATTATCCTAAAATAAACTCTTATCAATCAAGATAAATTAACAACTTAATAACCAAATAAATAACATGAAGGATAAGAATAAGACTTACAGGATAAGGCATGTCGATCTCCACTTCTCTTTAACAGCCAAATTTGATCACCCTGGTTTGAGATGAAATAAAACACACCATAGATACATTTACTTATGGAGAAAACAATTATGGAGATCCAAGTAAAAAAGGCCATCATCCAAGAACACTTAGGCTATTCTAAGGAAGTCTGTCTAGATAATTATGTAGACTATTTAAATAGATTGTTTCAAAATCAGCACTCGATAGCAAAATGCTCAAAGTTGTCAATCATTCCTTCACTTCCTCTCCAAATTTGATCAGCAATTTTTAGGATGACATAAAATGTATTGAGACTTGTTTGTATGTAAACTAGAATTGAAAGTATATTAACGAACCTGTTGAAATCATTGTGATTTCTTGAATTGCCCAGCTATCTATTTATTCAACAAGCTTATGAATTTAAAATGTAGAAAAATATGCCATTGAACCATAATCTAAATTATTTTTTTTTACTATTTTTGTAACACCCCAAACCCGGTCCAAACACCATGACCGAATCTGGCATGTTACGGGAAAAACGAGTTTGAAAATTTCGAATTTGTACCAAATAGACTTGATAAAAACTTGTTCCTTTTTGAAACCAATTTGTTTAATGATGTTACTAAAACCTTTAGACTTAGTAAAAATTTGCCTTTAAGTTTGAAAACAATTGATTTTCAACAACTTATAAAATCGATCATGATACCCGATGGTATAGTTGAAAGCATATCGTTAAAGTTTTGAAATCGTTGTTGTGTCATGTTTTAGCAAATTAACCCAATCAGTCTTGTTAAAGCATATTAAAATCAAACTTAAAACATAATAATAAAAGGCATAATTTAAAGGCTTTTACAAGTCCGAAATAAAACCCAAACAAAATTAAATAACTAAAGCGAAATAATGCAAATGGTCGAGTAAAACTTTTATTAGAGCATGGCATGCGCACCCCGAGTCCATCCCGGCTCCATGTCCGCGTCTACGAGTCACCTGAAATGTCAAAGGAGAGGGTGAGTCGAGTGACTCAGTGTGTAAATCCCGCTCCCGATGAAACAACATGCTAACACACATCATACATAGCAATCATAATCAATGCAACCCGATCCTAACCATCCATACTCCTTTCTACCCCGTGTGGTACCAAACCACTGGTGACATACAGTCACGATGTGTTACCAAAACACTGGTGTCCCAAAGACACAATATCCATCAATGTGGTCCCTAACCACTGGTGTCCCAAAGACACAACTGTGCTACCAAAGCACTGGTGACCGAAGTCACGAATCCAACGATGATGGGGCCAACCCATCGTGTGTTACCAAAACACTAGCAGACGATCCCGTATCTCAAGTGGGGCCAACCCACGGTGGTCAAACCACAGGGACAAGTCGCAATGAGGTGCCAAACCTCTGGTGTCCCAAAGACACAATGTGCTACCAAAGCACTGGTGACCGTAGTCACAAATCAGGTGATGGGGCCAACCCATCGTGTGTTACCAAAACACTTGGCGTCAATCCCAGATAATCATCTCAGGGGCCAACCCATCGTGGTACTGAGCCATCGACGAGGCCGAGGTACCAAACCTCTGGAGGTGCCAAACCTCTGGTGACCCAAAGTCACAAAGTGTGCTACCAAAGCACCGTGCTCGTCAGCACAAAACATCACTGCTCCCTCAACTCGTAATACCCATCAATATGCCATGCTCATGTAGTCATGCATATCATATAATCATGCATCTCATGCTATATCTCATGTCACATATACCCACAGTCATGGTAACATATAACTCATCATTAAAAATAGTAATACTGACTTACCCGAGTCCAGAATCATACCCATTAGGGTATCATAACAATCATCACTGTATCATTAGTCATCACACGGTTATCAATTATATTACTAGGTATAAGTGTGTCAGTTACACACCTGGTAACTACGAGCCTAGAAATCCAACGAGAACGAAAGCTAAGCCCCTCGAGTATTGACTCCTACAATCGGCCAAAGATAGGGGTTAGGCACAAAGACATTCGGCCAACACCATTTAGACCAACAAGGATTGTCGAACATCCTTACCTTACTATTGGTTCGGTTTCTTAGCAACCCGAATCACAATGATTCCTCCTCCAACAGTCAGCACCCTAACAAACCAATTGTTAATAACTAATCACTTTAAACTTAAACTTAATCGAAATCAACTGATTGCACTAACCAAGATATACCAACCGCTACCCTTTACTTACCAAACACCAAAAATCGATCAACCAAACAGATCACCCTTCACTAATATTCGGTCACCAAGGCACTTCTAGAAGAGAGGGGAGTTTCGGCCAAAGCTTCAAAAGAAGGGAGAAGATTCGGCCTATAGGTGTTCAACACTCTTAGGTTCGGTTTAGTGAGAAAAGAATAAGAGAGTATAGATGGGGAGGAATAAGGTTGATATTCGGCTAACACTCAAAAAGAATGGGAAAAGGAGAAAGGAAGGTGTATTCGGTTTGTAAGTAAAAGAAATGGAGAGAATGTCTTGGAGGTTAAAGTTTCGGTTAATGGAGATTTTAGGAAGAAAAAGAGAGTTGAGAAGAGAAGAACAACACCAATTTACTTATGCAAATGAAGAAGAAAAGAAAATGCAAGAGTGCATTCGGCTACAAGAAGTTTGAGAGAAAAACAAAACAAATTCGGCAAGCCTTAGAGATTTGGTCTTTCGGTTTTCCAAGAAAAAGAATGAGAGACTCTCTTGAATTTTCGGTTTAAGCTATTGACAAAAGAAGAAATTTTGTGCATTATTTGCTTGACCGAAACATCAAAATACCAAATAGAATTTCGGCACCCCAATCCCCATTCCAAGCCGTCACTTTCCCCTCCAACTCCCTAAATTTCGCCAAATCCCCCAAATACTCACCACCACTCTTTTCAAAAGAGTGGACCAAGTCACACTCCCCTTTTTCCTCTCCACCCTCCATTTGAATGGGAAGACCAAGTCCAAGGTAGAGTTCAAATTCCATACACCTCTTCCCTCCTATGCCGTCCAAAATTAAAGCCAAAAAGGGAGATTTCTGCAGCTTGAACTCAGGACTTCTCCCCCTTGCAGATGACGCCACACCAAGCTCCTCCTTTGCCACTCTGCCAGCTCTTCATTTGTGCAATAAAATCCCATTTTATTTTCTTAAGCCCCCACTCTATCAGCTCCCCACACCTAAGGCCAAAACTAAAATTTTCCTACCTACTCAGGCATACACTTAGCCTATAATCAAGCCCCTAAAACACCGAAATAGCAACACAGCACACCAACACATGCAATAACATGCAACAACAAAATAGCCCCTAACCCGGGATATTACAGTTCTACCCCCCTTAAGAATAATTTCGGCCTCGAAATTACCTGATCAAAAGAGTTGCGGGTATTGCTGTCTCATCGTATCCTCGGGTTCCCACGTGGCTTCCTCCACACCATGATTCCGCCAAAGTACCTTAACCAAAGGCACGGACTTCCTACGTAGAACCTTAACATCTCGATCTAGAATCTGCACTGGTTCTTCCTCTATGGTCATATCTGGATTTACCTCGATCTCTTCCACTGCCACAACATGCGATGGGTCTGAACGGTACCTCCGAAGCATCGAAACGTGAAAAACGTCGTGAATCTGGCTAAGCTCTGCTGGCAACTCAAGCTGATACGCCACTGGTCCAACTCGTCTCAATACCTTATACGGCCCAATAAATCTCGGACTAAGCTTGCCTTTTTCTCGCCAAACCTCAAACTCTTCTTCCAAGGCGAGACCTTTAAGAAAACCCGATCTCCCACAAATAACTCTATATCTCTTCGCTTAAGATCGGCATAAGACTTTTGCCGGTCCAAGCTTCCTTCAAACGAGATCGAATCAACCTAACCTTGTCCTCTCTGCTCAAAGAACCAACTCGGGTCCCAACAACCGACGTTCACCTAACTCGGTCCAACATGTAGGTGAGCGACACTTCCTACCATACAACGCCATATGGTGCCATCTTGATGCTTGCTTGGTAATCTGTTGTTATAGGCGAACTCGCCCACGGCGAAACTCATCCCAATCGCCTCAAATCCGAACACAACCTCTCAACATGTCTTCCAAGATCTGAATAACCCTTTCTGACTGCCCGTCAGACTGCGGGTGGAAAGCCGTGCTGAAATCCAAACGAGTACCCAGAGCCTGATGCAACGCTCTCCAGAACCTCGATGTAAACCTGGGATCCCTATCCGAGATAATCGAAACTGGAACACCGTGTAGCCTCACTATCTCTGACACATAAAGCTTTGCCAATCTCTGAAGTGAAATAGTCCACTCTCACGGAATGAAATGAGCCGACTTAGTCAAACGGTCCACGATAACCCAAACTGAATCTTTCTTGCTTGGCGTAAGCGGTAACCCACTGACAAAATCCATGGTTATCCTTTCCCATTTCCATTGAGGAATTTTCACAGGTTGAAGCAAACCCGACGGCAACTGATGTTCAGCCTTGACCTGCTGACAAGTCAGACATTTTCCAACAAACTCTGTCACCTCTTTCTTCAAGCCAGGCCACCAAAACTGCTCTCTAAGATCCCTATACATCTTGCTACCTCCAGGATGCATAGCATAAGGACTGCTATGTGCGTCCTGAAGAATCTTCTGCCTCAGCTCAACATCTTTAGGCATACAAGTCTTCCTTGAAAACACGTAACCTCTCATCACTAGATAGGCTGTAACCCTCCAAACTACCATTCTGCACTTGCACCCTACGCGCACTCAGAACCTCATCCTCTAACTGTTTCTCTTTGATCTGCTCAACCCAAGTAGGCTTAACCTGCAGCTCTGCCAAAATACTCCCGTCGTCATACAAACTTAAATGGGCAAACATCGCTCTTAAGTCTGAAACAACCCTACGGCTCAACGCGTCTGCCACTACGTTAGCCTTGCCCGGATGATATTCGATCGAACAGTCGTAGTCCTCCTTAAGCAACTCAACCCATCTCATACGCCTCAAATTCGGATCCTTCGAGTCAATAGGTACTTCAAACTCTTATGATCTGTGTAGACGATTGACTTCTCCCCGTACAAGTAGTGCCTCCAGATTTTTAGAGCGAAGACTACAGCTGCTAGCTCCAAATCGTGCGTCGGATAGTTGACCTCGTGTGGCCTCAGCTGCCGAGAAGCGTAAGCCACCACCTTACCCTCCCCGCATCAAAGACACAACCTAATCCCGTGTGTGATGCATCGCAAATGCATCGTGAATTCCTTACCACCTCGAGTTGAATTAAGACAGAGCCTCGGTCAAGATCTTTTCAACTTATCAAAACTCTCCTGCTTCTTCTCACCCAAACGAACGGAACTCCTTCCTTAACAACTTAGTCATCGGTCTTTGCAATTAACGAGAAACCCTCAACAAACCTTGGTAGTATCCTGCCAAACCCAGAAACTCCGAATCTCAAAGAATCGACTTAGGAGGCTTCCAATCCAAAACCGCCTCAACCTTCCGAGGATCTACTCTAATCCCTCACCGATACTACATGACCCAAAACGTCACTTCACTAAGCGTAACTCGCACTTCATCGAACTTAGCATAGAGTTGCTTCTCCTCAAAATTTGCAACACCACTCTTAAGTGTGCATCATGCTCTTCCTCCGACCTTGAGTAAAACCAAGATGTCGTCAATAAAAACCATGACGAAACGGTCCAGATCTTCTTTGAAACACCCTATTCATCATATCCATAAAAGCCGCTGGGAGCGTTAGTCAACCCGAACGGCATCACCAGAATTCGTGAGTGCCTGCATCGAGTCCTAAACGCAGTCTTATGGATATTCGCTTCCTTAACTTTCAACTGATGGTACCCAGACCTCAAATCGATCTTCGAAAACACCGATGCACCTTTCAGCTGGTCAAACAAGTCATCTATCCGTGGTAACGGATACTTGTTTTTAATCGTCAGCTTATTCAGTTGGCGGTAGTCGATACACATCCGCATCGAACCGTCCTTCTTCTTGACGAATATCGCGGCCTCCCCACGGCGAAACACTTGGCCTAATGAAGCCTCGATCCAACAGCTCCTGTATCTGAGCCTTAAGCTCCACCAATTCCTTTGGTGCCATCCTATATGGAGCAATAAACACTGGCGCAGTCCCTGGTAGCAGATCTATCCCAAACTCTACCTCACGATCGGGTGGTAAACCCGGAAGCTCCTCTGGGAACACATCCGCAAATTCCTTAACAGTACGAACCTTCTCAACAAAGACTCTCTTAGCCTCCAAGGCATACACATGAACCACATACGCCGCACCTTCCCCGACCATCTTTACCGCTTTTAATGCCGATACCACATTGGATAAGTAATCTCTCCTATTACCTATCATAATCACTTCATCTCCCTCATCCGTCGATAGAACCATGCGCTTAGCCGCGCAATCCACTTTGGCCCGGTACTTCACCACCAGGCCATCCATCGAGAATCGGATCGAACTCCTCAAACGGCGGTTCCATCGGATCGCAGACAAAAAAGTGACCCTTGGAGTTCTATGGGTACATCCTTATACAACTTATCTACCACTACAGAGTGACCTAGAGGGCTAAATGCACACATCTCCGCCTAGAAGATATTCTCGAGAATCTAAGTCCATGGTCTCAACTATACTACTAGCAACATACGAATCGTGGAACCCAAGTCAATTAAAGCGTTATAGGGGAACCAAAAATCAAAAACGTCACGGTGATTACGTCCGGTGCGTCGCCCTCTCTCGCGGCGCCTAGCGAAGATACACCAAACCAGTGTCGTGCCTCGAACTACCCGCACCTCTGCGGTGCTCCACGACCTCGACCAAATCCATTACCACCTGCTGCCATTACCACGGCCCCTCTGCGGTGGCGGTCCATTACCTCTGTCGCGATTACGTACCCGACTCTCCGAGATCAATCCTCGCCACCCTACGCGGGCAAATCCCCCAATGCGATGATCCGAGAGAACCACACTCGAAGCAACCTTTACCACCACCCAACAACCACCCCAATGAGTTTTCCCACACCGACATACATCGCTGCGGTGGTCCCCGCCTAGCAAAGACAAAATCTAGCGATCGATTACGCCCACTCGGTCTAGCCTCTCTTCTCGCGGGTTACCCGACGATCCGAGAAGACCCAAAGCTCCTCTTAAGCCTACTCCCCGCCCATGCTCGCCTCACCGATTCCTTAACACCTTCGGCTACCTTAGCCTTCTCGACTAAGACAAGAAACTCGCGCTCCTCGCTGTGGAGCAATCAGCGACCTCAACTCGCCTCGCAGACCATCCTCGAAACGAACACACCTCTCATGCTCATGGGCTACAATGCCCACTGCATACCTACTCGACTTCAGAACTCACCTGCGTGACTCAAGAATGCATTTACTCCCTTGAACAAGCCTCAGAAATGCCTTTCGCTGGGAGTCGATGTAACTAGCTCCGATGTACTTCTTTTGATATGCACTCTGAAATAATCCCATGTCGATCCTCACCGCCACACTCGTCCCCGAACCGTGAGCCACCACTCGGTATGACTCATCCGGAGAAGCGATACAATCCCTTAAGTTTCTCCTCGATCGTCAAGTCCAGATCGTCCATGATCCGCTTTCGGTTGCCTCTAGCCAATATTCAGCGGTGCTAGGGAGCAACACCCGATACTCCTCGGAAAAATTCGGCCCCATTGGCTCGGAGTCGCTCGAATGCAGTTTCCTAACTCCCGCACCACCACTTACACCACGCTACTCTTTCCAACACGCGACATCGCTCGTGACACGCTGCGTCATCTCGATCGATCTTGGAACTCACCACCTCCAAATTGGTGGCGGAATCCAAGCATCTCATTTTCTCGAACCCCGCCTGGATCCTACGGGCTCGAAACCGTCATCCTACCCCCTACCTCTACCACGAGTATTACGACCACGTCCGCCTCGAGTGCTCATGTCTAAACGATCTACGATTCGATTAAAAGAATTTTTATGCATTAGTATAGTTCCACTTTCTTAACCGCAAAGAAATTTTATGAATGGAGTTTATTCGGGGTTCTTTTCGAGCAATCAAGGTTTCAATCTTCTATCCTATTCACGCAAAAGAGATTATACATTCATTCCTTAACCCTTTCCATACCTATTCACCATCTGACATTGGACATTCCATTCTAGCCTAAGTGGTATATTTCGTCATTTTTCCTACAGGTATTTTAAGTAATAAAAGATATTTTAAACTTTACGTAAAACTGGTCAATTTGAAATTCCAAAAATTTGAGAGTGTTCTTTGAAAATTTTGTAAAATACTTTGTTTTGGAAACCGTGGGTATTTTAGTAATTTTCACAAATCGAGGCGTTTTGTAAATTTTCAAAATCCAAATTTTCGATTGATACTTTGTAAAGCAGAGTATTTGAATTTCAGTAACATCATTGGAATTTTGGGGCAAAATCATTGAGTTGCTATTTTATAAGCCGAGGCATTTTAGTAAATTTACCCCTAAGGGCATTTTTGTAATTTTCCATAAATCAGGTTTTTTTCAAGAAAATTGTTGTAAATGTGACATTTTTAGTTTTGAAAGAGTTTATTGCAAAAAGTTTGAAAACATTAGGGTTGTTGTTGTATTTTTGAAAACATGGCTAATTCCTTTTCTGAGGTTTTAATCGTTAGGTTAAGTCATGGCCAGAGCCTTCTTGGTCAGGGTGAACTCGAGCTACGCACCAGGTGGGATACCTGCGAAGAGGAGGTGAGTCACGAGGACTGCTTAAATACCAAGCTCTTCCGGTTCCTATCCTAGACATGCGTACAGGAGTTACCACACCCTAGCCCCGTGGCTGAGTCACAGATTTGTTCAGTGCTTTAAGTCTTATGCTTCAGTTCAAGTATTTGAGTAATCTAATCCTAGGGTTCAAGTCCTATAACCTAACTACGTACCATATCACCTACCCTTCTACAAATAATAATTCACAGAAGAGTTAGAATTACTTACCTGGGCGAACTGGTGCCGGAGACTCGGTGCCATGCCTTGTAAACCATGTATTCCATCACAAAAACACTTAAAACAAACTTTTGAAAACAGTTTGGGCCTCAAGCCCACAGCCGAGCTTTTGAACTTAGCTTTTTTACTATTTTTGTAACACCCCAAACCCGGTCCAAACACCATGACCGAATCTGGCATGTTACGGGAAAAACGAGTTTGAAAATTTCGAATTTGTACCAAATAGACTTGATAAAAACTTGTTCCTTTTTGAAACCAATTTGTTTAATGATGTTACTAAAACCTTTAGACTTAGTAAAAATTTGCCTTTAAGTTTGAAAACAATTGATTTTCAACAACTTATAAAATCAGTGCGATACCCGATGGTATAGTTGAAAGCATATCGTTAAAGTTTTGAAATCGTTGTTGTGTCATGTTTTAGCAAATTAACCCAATCAGTCTTGTTAAAGCATATTAAAATCAAACTTAAAACATAATAATAAAAGGCATAATTTAAAGGCTTTTTACAAGTCCGAAATAAAACCCAAACAAAATTAAATAACTAAAGCAGTCGAATGCAAATGGCTGAGTAAAACTTTTATTAGAGCATGGCATGCGCACCCCGAGTCCATCCCGGCTCCATGTCCGCGTCTACGAGTCACCTGAAATGTCAAAGGAGAGGGTGAGTCGAGTGACTCAGTGTGTAAATCCCGCTCCCGATGAAACAACATGCTAACACACATCATACATAGCAATCATAATCAATGCAACCCGATCCTAACCATCCATACTCCTTTCTACCCCGTGTGGTACCAAACCACTGGTGACATACAGTCACGATGTGTTACCAAAACACTGGTGTCCCAAAGACACAATATCCATCAATGTGGTCCCTAACCACTGGTGTCCCAAAGACACAATCAGCTACAAAAGCACCGGTGACCGAAGTCACGAATCCAACGATGATGGGGCCAACCCATCGTGTGTTACCAAAACACTAGCAGACGATCCCGTATCTCAAGTGGGGCCAACCCACGGTGGTCAAACCACAGGGACAAGTCGCAATGAGGTGCCAAACCTCTGGTGTCCCAAAGACACAATGTGCTACCAAAGCACTGGTGACCGTAGTCACAAATCAGGTGATGGGGCCAACCCATCGTGTGTTACCAAAACACTGGCGTCAATCCCGTATAATCATCTGTGGGGCCAACCCATCGTGGTGGTACGAGCCACTGGGACGAGACGCTGAGGTACCAAACCTCTGGAGGTGCCAAACCTCTGGTGACCCAAAGTCACAAAGTGTGCTACCAAAGCACTGGTGCTCGTCAGCACAAAACATCACTGCTCCCTCAACTCGTAATACCCATCAATATGCCATGCTCATGTAGTCATGCATATCATATAATCATGCATCTCATGCTATATCTCATGTCACATATACCCACAGTCATGGTAACATATAACTCATCATTAAAAATAGTAATACTGACTTACCCGAGTCCAGAATCATACCCATTAGGGTATCATAACAATCATCACTGTATCATTAGTCATCACACGGTTATCAATTATATTACTAGGTATAAGTGTGTCAGTTACACACCTGGTAACTACGAGCCTAGAAATCCAACGAGAACGAAAGCTAAGCCCCTCGAGTATTGACTCCTACAATCGGCCAAAGATAGGGGTTAGGCACAAAGACATTCGGCCAACACCATTTAGACCAACAAGGATTGTCGAACATCCTTACCTTACTATTGGTTCGGTTTCTTAGCAACCCAAATCACAATGATTCCTCCTCCAACAGTCAGCACCCTAACAAACCAATTGTTAATAACTAATCACTTTAAACTTAAACTTAATCGAAATCAACTGATTGCACTAACCAAGATATACCAACTGCTTACCCCTTTACTTACCAAACACCAAAAATCGATCAACCAAACAGGATCACCCTTCACTAATATTCGGTCACCAAGGCACTTCTAGAAGAGAGGGGAGTTTCGGCCAAAGCTTCAAAAGAAGGGAGAAGATTCGGCCTATAGGTGTTCAACACTCTTAGGTTCGGTTTAGTGAGAAAAGAATAAGAGAGTATAGATGGGGAGGAATAAGGTTGATATTCGGCTAACACTCAAAAAGAATGGGAAAAGGAGAAAGGAAGGTGTATTCGGTTTGTAAGTAAAAGAAATGGAGAGAATGTCTTGGAGGTTAAAGTTTCGGTTAATGGAGATTTTAGGAAGAAAAAGAGAGTTGAGAAGAGAAGAACAACACCAATTTAAACTTATGCAAATGAAGAAGAAAAGAAAATGCAAGAGTGCATTCGGCTACAAGAAGTTTGAGAGAAAAACAAAACAAATTCGGCAAGCCTTAGAGATTTGGTCTTTCGGGTTTTCCAAGAAAAAGAATGAGAGACTCTCTTGAATTTTCTGGTTTAAGCTATTGACAAAAGAAGAAATTTTGTGCATTATTTGCTTGACCGAACATCAAAATACCAAATAGAATTTCGGCACCCCAATCCCCATTCCAAGCCGTCACTTTCCCCTCCAACTCCCTAAATTTCGCCAAATCCCCCCCCAAATACTCACCACCACTCTTTTCAAAAGAGTGGACCAAGTCACACTCCCTTTTTCCTCTCCACCCTCCATTTGAATGGGAAGACCAAGTCCAAGGTAGAGTTCAAATTCCATACACCTCTTCCTCCTATGCCAGTCCAAAATTAAAGCCAAAAGGGAGATTTCTGCAGCACTTGAACTCAGGACTTCTCCCCCTTGCAGATGACGCCACACCAAGCTCCTCCTTTGCCACTCTGCCAGCTCTTCATTTGTGCAATAAAATCCCATTTTATTTTCTTAAGCCCCCACTCTATCAGCTCCCCACACCTAAGGCCAAAACTAAAATTTTCCTACCTACTCAGGCATACACTTAGCCTATAATCAAGCCCCTAAAACACCGAAATAGCAACACAGCACACCAACACATGCAATAACATGCAACAACAAAATAGCCCCTAACCCGGGATATTACAATTTTATTTGCCTAAAAATAAGGGATGATATTTGCCTAAAGACTAGGACAAATTGCAGCTTCAAAGATCATAACAATCTCCTGCTTGATGTTGGAGATACGAACTCCAAGCTTTTGTCTTAAGAACTCGAATCTAGCTTTAGGCAATGCTTTTGTGAAAACGTCAGCATATTGATTTTTTGTACTGCAATAAACCAGCTGACTTCTCCTTCCTTTTGAACATCATGAAAAAAGTAGAATTTTATTTTGAAGTGCTTAGTTCTGCCATGGAATAGTGGGTTATTAGTTATTGATATTGCAGCTTGGTTTTCCACAAATATATCTGTGTTTTCCTCTTGCTCAATATGCAAATCTGTCAAATGTTTTTTGATCCAGAGTGCTTGATTTGCAGTAGCAGTGGCTGCCATATATTTTGCTGTGGATTTGTTGGAACTATGACAGCAACTTAGCATACACAACGCATGTAATGTGCATATGATTTTGTGTTAAACAAAAGAAGAAAAGGAGGAAAACCAGAAACTTAACAAAATGAACTTGGAGACACAAAATTAATGGCTAAAACTTATTAACCATTTCATTGATATGTGGATATATACATAAAGTACAAGAGTTGAATAGTCAAAAGACTCGTACCTAGTGAATTACCAACTCCTTATAGACTTGACTAATACAAATTCAAATTGTACATAAAATAATAGCTAAGATACTAGCAATTACATCAAATTAAAGTAGTCATTATGTCTTATAAGCTTATCTATCTCATTACAAACATTAGGCTAGATTACAAAATCAATAGAAGTGATTTGCTCCCCTGAACCAAGCTAGCTGCTTCTGCTGCTACTGGTTTCATGTTGCATTGTAGGCCAATTCTTGACCCTCCTCCTTAGATTGTATGCAACAAACACCAATATTGCTCCTTAAAAACTCAAACCTTGATGTACTAAGAGGCTTGGTTAGAATATCTGCCCATTGGTCTTGTGAGCTACAATGAACAAGACTAACTTCTTTAGACTGCTCAGCCTCTCTAACGAAATGAAATTTGATCTTAAAGTGCTTTGTCTTGCCATGAAAAATCAGATTCTTGGCTATGGCAACTGCTGATTGGTTATCAACCAAGATTTCGGTTGGCTCAGTTTGTTCTTCATTTAAATCACATAAAAGCTTTCTAAGCCAGATGGCTTGATTAATAGCTCCAGATGCTGCAATGTATTTAGCCTCTGCTGTAGATTGAGCAACAGTTTGTTGCTTCTTTGAGCTCCAACAGAATACACCTGAGCCAAGTGTAAAGAAATAACCAGAGGTACTTCTCATATCATCAACCGAACCAGCCCAATCACTATCAGAATAGCCTATTAGTTTGAGCTTCTTTTCACTTTTAAACTTAACTCCATGCCCCAAAGTGCCTTTGACATATCTGAGTATCTTAGCAGCCTTGAAATGAACGACATTACAACAATGCATGAATCTTAATAGGAGACTAACACCAAACATGATGTCTGGTTGAGTTGCTATTAAGTATAACAGGCATCCCACTAGGCTTCGATATTCCTTCTTATCAACTCTTACATGATCTCCACTACTGGTTAGCTTTTCTCCTTGTGCAACTGGTGTGCTGACTGTCTTACAATTTTGCATGCAAAATCTGTTAAGGATCTTTAATGCAAAGGCATGTTGGATGATAAAGATGCCATGATCAGATTGGTTTACTTCCATTCCAAGGAAGTATGTCATGACTCCCAAATCTATCATTTCGAAAACCTCTTGCATTTGCACCTTGAATTTAGAAATCAATTCATCTTTGCTTCCTTTTACAAGCAAGTCATCAACATAAAGAGATACAATCAGCAAGGTTTCTCCTTCTGACCTTTTTACATAGAGTGTTGCTTCACTAACACTCTTTTCAAACCCGAGCCTAGACAGGTAAGTGTCTATCCTGTCATACCAGGCCCTTGGTGCTTGTTTTAGGCCATACAGTGCCTTCTTCAGCCTATAGACCTTGTCTTCATCTCCTTCTATCTTGAATCCATCTGGTTGCTCAATAAAAATTTCTTCTTTAAGAAAACCATTAAGGAATGTTGACTTGACATCTAACTAATAAAGTTTCCATTGTTTCTGAGCAGCCATAGCAAACAAGAGCTTAATGGTATCTAGCCTAGCCACTGGAGCAAATGTCTCCATGAAGTCTATCCCATATTGCTAGCTGTAACCTTTGACCACAAGCCTTGCCTTGTACTTGTTTAAAGAGCCATCAGCATTGTACTTGGCTCTAAATACCCACTTGACACCAATGGCCCTCTTATGAGTTGGTCTATCCACCAATTCCCACGTGTCATTCTTGTGGATCATTTCCAATTCAGCTTCCATGGCCCTTTTCCACTGCTTATCTTTGGCAGCTTCTTCAAAATCTGAAGGTTCAACTATTGCAACATCACATCTTTGGTAGATGTCTGCAATAGTCCTTGTGCCTCTTATAGGAGTATCATTAAAATCTTTATTGCTAGGCTCAGCTTCAACAGTTTCAAGGCTACTGTCCAGTTGATCTTCTTCAATCTGACTTGTGCTTGAATCAATCCAGCTCCAAACATTCTCTTCATTAAACCTAACATCTCTACTCACCAAAACCTTCTTTGTTGCAGGATCAAACACCCTGTAACCCTTGTTTGTGCTGCTGTAGCCAACAAATATCCCTGGAACAGCTCTTTTTTCTAGCTTAGTTCTCTTTTCTACTGGAATGAGAACATAGCAGACACAACCAAACACCTTCAAGTGTGAAACAGTAGGCTTGAGTCCATGCCATGCTTCAAAAGGTGTCATATCCTTGACAGCATGTGTTGGTAACTTATTAAGCAGATACACTGAGGTATTGACAACCTCAGCCCAAAATTTGCTTGGTAGCTTGCTCTCAAATAGTAAGCATCTGGCCATGTCCATTACTGTTCTATTATTCCTTTCACATACTCCATTTTGTTGAGGAGTATACACTATGGTCAGTTGGTGATGGATCCTATTTTGCTCACACAATTTCTGAAATTTATCAGATAGGTACTTTGAGCCATTGTCTATTCTCAAGGCTTTAATCTTACAGCCTGTTTGGTTTTCAGTCAGAGCTTTAAATTTGCTGAAGGCTTCAAAAACTTTAGACTTTTGCTTTAAGAAATGAGCATAGCAAAATCTAGCCAAATCATCAATAAACAGCACAAAATACCTGCTGCCATTCAAGGAAGGAGTCTTCATTGGTCCACATATGTCAGAATAAACCAGCTCAAGCTTCTCTCGAGCTCTAAATGCCTTATTAACTGGAAAGGGCAATCTAGCTTGCTTACTAAGCTGACAGACTTCACAAACAGAATGTTTGACTTCAACCTTGCACAAGTCATCAACCAGATTCAATCTATGCAGCAAGTCTAATGATTTATAATTGGCATGGCCTAGCCTTTTATGCCATAGGCTAGCACTATCAACCAAACTGGTGTAGGCCTTCTTTTCAAGCATATTCACATCAAGCATGAAACTCCTATCAGTCATTGCTACTGTAATTAGCTCCAGACCATGAGAGTCTCTAACAATGCAAGGACCATTCTCAAAAACAAGTGAATGACCCTTTTCTACCAACTGTCCAACCCATAGCAAATTCTAATCTATTTCAGGTACAAAGAGTACATTAGAAATCACTTTGTTACCTGAAGTAGTGTTGATCACCACATTGCCGCTGCCCTTGGCTTCAATCAGATTTCCATTTCCAATTCTGATTTTTGAGGCAAAACTTCTATCAAGGTCTGTAAATAGCCCTTCATCAGCTGCCATATGGTGTGTGCAACCACTGTCCACTAGCCACTCCACTTTAGCCTTGCTGGATGTTGCAAAGCATGTTGCTGTGAGGACATGCTCCTCCTGAGTTTGAAGGTCCTCAGCAGTTTGAGCCTTATTCTGCTGCTGTACAAGTGCCTTGCCCTTGTTTTTGCAGACCTTCTCTACATGTCCAAACTGCTTACAACTCCTGCATTGAATGTTTGGTTTGTACCAGCAATATTTTTCCAAATGTGAGGTCTTTTGGCAGTGTTTGCATGGTGAAAACCTCCTTTTGCCTGATTCTCTCCTTAGTTTCTCCTTCTTATCGAGCCAAGGCTTCTTTCCTTTTTGACTTGAGCCTTCTCTGGTCTTTGCTTGAAAGGCTCCCTCAGGATGGTCTTCCTACCTATTGGCCCTTCTCTGCTCGAGTGCATAGAGAGAATTCACCAGTTCAGATAGAGAAATGGTTGTAAGGTCTCTCAAGTCCTCCAATAAGAAGATTTTTGACTCGAATAGAGTGGTGATCACAAGATTTTTGACTCGAATAGAGTGGTGATCACCTTCTCAACAACCCTACTTTCACTAAAGTCTTCACCAAGCAACCTTATGCTATTGACAGTGGCCATTATTCTGTCTGAATACTGCTTGATAGTCTCAGCTTCTTTCATCTTCAAGTTCTCAAAGTCTCTCCTCAAGTTGATTAGCTGTTGTTGCCTTGCCTTTTCAGACCCCATGAACTCCTCCCTCAGCTTCTCCCATGCTTGCTTAGGTGAGTCACAAGCCATAATTCGAGTGAATATCACATCTGACACTCCATTTTACAGGCAGGCCATAGCCTTGTGCTTCTTGGCTTGTTCCTCACTATGCTGTCTAATTTGAGCAATGGTGGGATTAGCTCTCAATGGAGGTGGCTCAGCATCATTCTCAACTGCACTCCACAAGTCTTGTGCCTGAAGGTGTGTTTTCATTTTTACTGACCAAATATGGTAGTTTTCACCAGTGAACACAGGTGGTGGAGGTGTTGTGTAACTCATCCTATTGCAACAAGTTCAGCAGCCTCGATATCTTCTTTCTTAAGCTTTCTTGCACAAAACAACAACCAACAATGGAGGCCCTCAAAGATGACAGTCTCTGATTACCATTTGTTGGAACTATGAGAGCAACTTAGCATACACAATGCATGTAATGTGCATATGATTTTATGTGAAACAAAAGAAGAAAAGGAGGAAAGCCAGAAACTTAACAAAATGAACTTGGAGACACAAAATTAATGGCTAAAACTTATTAACCATTTCATTGATATGTGGAAATATACATAAAATATAAGAGTTGAATAGTCAAAAGACTAGTACCTAGTGAATTACCAACTCCCTATAGACTTGACTAATACAAATTCAGATTGTACATAAAATAATAGCTAAGATACTAGCAATTACATCAAATTAAAGTAGTCATTATGTCCTATAAGCTTAGCTATCTCATTACAAAACATTAGGCTAGATTACAAAATCAAGAAAAGTGATTTGCTCCCCCGAACCAAGCTAGCTACTAGCTGAATTGCTGCTTCTGCTGCTACTGGTTTCATGTTGCGTTACAGGCCAATTCTTGACAAGATTGTGCAACAATTTCTTATTTCTTCGAACACCAAGAAAATAAATTCCAAAATCAAGACTAAAATAGTAACCTGAGGTGCTACGCATATCATCAGCACATCCAGCCCAATCGTTATTTGAATAGCCATAGAGATTGAAGTTTTCAACTTGACTGAACTTTATGCCATAATCAACCATGCCTTTTACATATCTCAGAATTCTTTTTGCTAATTGAAAATGAATTTTACTAGCACAATTCATGTATCTTGATAACAAACTCACAACATGCATGATGTCTGGCCTGGTTGCTGTCAAATACATCAAACAACCAATAACACCTCTATATAGTTTGTCATTAATTTTTTTCAGCTCCATCTTCTTTTGAAAACTTTTCTTTTTGATTCATTGGAGTTGCAGTCAGCTTGCAAGCTTCTATGTTAAATTTTTTTATGACTTCTTTTGCATATTTTTGCTGGCACACAAAAAATTCATTTTGCTTTTGCCATACCTGCATACCAGGAAAAAATGTCATTTATCCAAGATCTGTCATTTCAAAGACCACTTTCATCTCCTCTTTGAACTTGTCTATCAGTCCAGTCTACTTCCTGTTACAAGTAGGCATCAATGTAAAGAGACACCACAAGTAATTCATCAGCATTTTTCTTGATATACAATATAAATTTACTTAGGCATTTTTCAAAACCTAAGTCAAGCAAATATGCATCAATTCTGCTGTACAAAGATTTTGGCACCCGCTTTAAGCCATATAGTTCCATTTTCAACTGATATGCCTTCTCTTCTTTTCCTTGAACAACAAAGCCTTGTGGTTGTTGAACGAATATTTCTTCCTCCAAGTACCTATTTAAAAAAGCTGATTTGACATCCATTTGGTGTACAAGCCAACCCTTTTGTGCAATAAAGGCTAATAACATCCATACAGTATCCATCTTGACAACTAGAGCAAAAGTTTCTAAAAAATCTACCCCAAACAGTTGAGGATGCCCCTTGACGACTAGTCTCGCCTTGTACTTGTTTGCAGAACCATCGGGATTGAGTTTGGTTCTATAAACCTATTTCACTCCTATAGCATTCTTGTGATTTGGTTTGTCCACTAGTTCCCATGTTTGGTTCTTTTCAATCATGCTAAGCTCTTCCTTCATTGCAAACAACCATTTTTTATTAGATGTAACTTCTTCATACCCTGCAGGCTTTATCACAGTAATATTACACATTTGATAGATGTCAGAAAGTGATCGGGTTCCCCTAACAGGATCATCATCTATGCCATAATCTTCCTCATGAAACTCAATCTTTTGTCAGCATCCTAACTCTAACTATCTGACTCATGGAATGGACATCTCTGCTGATTATGAATTTGTTGTGTCTGACAAGTAAATTATGTAAGCTTTTGAGGATGAGTTGTAGCCTACGAAAATTCCAATATATGCTTTCTTGTCCAATTTGTCTCTTTTAACCTGATAAATTTAAGAGAAACACAAACAACCAAAGGCTTTCAGATTAATAAATTCAGGTTTGTATCCATAACATGCTTCAAATGGGGTTCTTTTATGAAAACCTTTGGTTGGAAGTCTATTGTGTTTGCTGCCTCAGCCTAAAATCTCTTCGGCAACCCTTTGTCGTGAAGTAAGCACATTGCCATCTCCATAATTATTCTATTTTTTCTTTCCACCACACCATTTTGTTGTCGAGTGCTCGATGCCTGCATCTTGACAAAAATTATTAATTTTTTTTGAAGTATATTCATCTCTGTTATCAGATTTGATCACCTGCATCTTGCAACCACTTTGGGTTTCCACGAAAGCTGTAAACTTCCAAAAAATGTTATCAACTTCAAATTTTAACTTCATGAAATAAATCCAAAAAAATCTTGTGTGATCATCAATGAAAGCAATGTAGTACTTACTACCATTTAATGACGGTGTTCTGATGGGCCCTCTTACATCAGTGTGTACTAATTGTAATTTCTGAACAGCCCTCCAAGCCTTATTTTATGGAAAAAGGAGCCTTATTTGTTTCCCATATCGAAAAAATTCATTTGCAAGTTGCTCCTTCTCCAAATGAGGAAAGGCTTTTACAAGATTATTTTTCTTCATAAAAAGTATAGTGGTATGGTGAAAATGCCCTAGCCTTTTGTGCCAAAGCAAAGTATTGTTATCTTCTTTGTGTACAACAACCTGCTCTTCTTGCATCAAATCTAAGGCAAAGCTTTTGTCTTTCATATGGACTTTGAACACATCTCTGTTTTCTTCATCTTTGATTATGTAATTTTTTTTTCAAACAACACCTTGTATCCTTTTTCCAGCACTTGAGCAACACTTAAAATGTTCTAATTAATTTCAAACACATAGAAGACATCAAAAATAAATCTCAAACCAGTGTGACCTTCAATCGCCACTGTTCCTTTACCTTCCACAATGGTATATTCCCTATTTCTAATTCTAACTCTAGAGACAGCAATCTGATAAAGCTCTTTGAAGAGTTCACGATCATAAGACATATGATTTGAACAATCACTGTCTATAAGCCAACTCTTGGTTAAGCTGCTAGTGGTGAAGTAGGATGCCAGAAACATTTGCTCGCCATATTATGGATTTTGAGCAGCATTAGCTTCTCCTTGTTGTTGTGAAGACCTGCATATTTTCTCCACATGTCCTAACTGTCAACACTTACTGCATTTCACGTCTAGCTTCCACCAACACCTTTTTTGTAGGTGATTGTTCTTTTTACACTAAGGATAACAAGGAAAAACTTGAGTTTTGTTGCCTTTTTTCTGTCATCTGTGGAACCTCCAGTTTGCTTGTTTTTTACTTCGTATATTTTTTTCTTGCTTTTTCCACCATTGTAACTTTGTGATTTATCTTGAAGAGCACCTTTTACTGTTCCTCATTGTCTCATACATCTCCTTTGTTCCTGCACTTACAAAGCATTCAACAATTCTGCGAATATGATGGTTGATGGGTCTTTCATGTTTTCCAAAGAAAAACTTGTGGTCTCAAACCTTTCAGGAATTGTGATGAGGATTTTTTGAACAATCTTAGAATGAGAGAAATTAGTGCCAAGGAGTCTTATATTGTTGACAATGCCAAGAAGTTTATCGAAGTATTCCTTGATCGTCTCTGTTTCTTTCATCCTTTCCAACTTGAATTCTCTGCACAAGTTCAATGCTTTCATACCTCTAACACTTTCGTCTCCTTCATACTCTTTCTTTAAGAAATCTCAGATCTTTTTGGTAGTTTTCGAGGTCATTATTCTATTAAAAATAGAAGTTGAGACTGCTACAAACAAGCTAAGTTTGGCTTTTGATCTTTGCTGCTTCAGATCCTTGTGATTTTTCATCTCAGCCATCGTTGGATTGTTTGGTAAGAGAGGAATTTCATATTCTTGTTCTACATCTATCCACACATCAATAGCTTCAAGATAGGCTTCCATTCAAATAGCCCATCCTTGATAATTTGTGTCATAAAAAATCAAAGGGGTAATTGTAATGAATGAAGCTTCTGTATTCGTATTTCTAATGGTTATGGTTTTGTATTTATGTAGGTGGATGATGAGTGTTTATGGGTTTTGTTTTTTTGGTTTGCCGAAACCATTTTTTAAGTTTTATAAAACGGGGGGTCGACTTTTAAAAACGAAAATGGGAGTCGCCACCAATCCCTTTTTACTTAGGTGTGATTGGATCACCTTATAAAACGTTTTATTTCAAAACACTGATTTTGGTCCTCGAAATACAGCAAAACAGGTTTGGGAGTCACATTCACGTCTGGAAGGGTTAGCACCCTCGTAACGCCCAAAATTTGGTACCTAATTGATAATTCCATGTCTTAATGTTGAAATTTTGAAAAATTTTAAAATACGATCCTTTTGAAAGAAAGGCAAGACTTGCTTATTTCAAAGAAATAAAATGCCACACCCAATAAGTTAGGATGCAATATCTCAAAACTTCGAAACTAAGCCCGCCCTTATTTTGTAGAAAATCCTTATCTCGAAATACAAAACATTATATCTAATGAGTTAAGATAAAACATTATGAACTTCCGAGAATAAGTTTTAATTTGAGATTTGTAGGTTTAAGAAGGACATTTGATATCTGAAGTTCCACGAGAATTAAAACCCAGTAAGTTAGGGTATAATTTCTCTAGAAGTCCCCAAATATTGTATGTCGCTATGTTTAAAAATATTTGAATAAAATACGTTAATTCAAAATGTATTTTTATAAAAAAAATAGTTTGAGTAAGACATTGCATGATTACAATATTTATACCAAATAACAATTATAAATCATATTAACAATTACTACTAATGGATAATTAAAGAAATAATAATATAAAATAATAAGTGATACAAACAATAGAATAATTATACTAAAGCAAAATATGAAACATGATAAACAAAAAAAAAAATAAAAAGATAAACATACATAAGATATAAGATATAAAACAGTAAATAATAAAAGATAAAAAGAAAGCTATTAAATAAACATAAAGCTTTGTATGTATGATTAGATGTAAAAAATAATAATAATAACGTAGAATGAATTATAACAAATATCGTAAATTAAGAAACAAAAAAATGATATGACAAAATCTAAAAATAATACATAGATCCATGAGGAAATAAGTAAAATATATTAAAAAAATAAATGATATATAAACAAAATATATTTTTGATATAGTAATCAAATATATATATATGTATAAAATTACACATTTTAAAAATAATATAAACAATATACAAAATCATATGTAATGTTGAGGATAAAATAATTTTAAAAAACTATAAAAAATATAATATAATGACATATAATATGTAAAAATAGAAATAGCAATATAATAAAAAATATGCAAATTTTAAAATAATGTAAAATAAAATAAATAAAATAACCTAATTATAAATATAAAAATAATAAGTAATAAAAGCACTTTCAAGTAAATATCATATATAATTTAAAAAATATGTTTGTAATACAAATCATAAAAACTGCATTTTTATACATGTTATATACTATACAAAAGTTATATAATAGAGGATAAAAATAATTTAAATTATATATAATATAATATAATAATACATAATATATAAAATTTGAAAAATGTATAATACAATAACAAATATACAAATTATAAGATAATATACATAATTTAAATAATATTAAACCGAATAAAATAATACATAGTAGTAATTTAATATATATATATAAGATATAATGTAAAAAAAATACATACGAATTTATACTATTAATAAAATTAATATATAAATAATAAAAATAATAACATTTTAATACGATAGAATAATTCAATATAATATTAGAATAATTTAAAAATAAAATAAAAAAATAAATAAGGATTAAATAGCAAGTAAAAATAAATATAGAAGGATTAACTTGAAAAGTGCGTCACAATGCAGGGGTTAATATGGCAATTATGCCAAATTTTTAAAACGACGTCGTTCGGATATCCACCCTTAAATGGCCTTCAGACCAGATTGAAACAGAAAGAAAATTTTAGGGCTAATTTAACAAAAACAAAAGTTCAAATTAAGCTTAATTTAAAAAATTAAAATAGCAGAAGGACCAAAGAGGCAATTGGCCCTTTTAACAAAAATGCGTGGATCCTCCACGGGTCGAGTCAATGCGCAGGTCATAAACTTTAAAACGGTGTCGTTTTGGTCATTAACTAACCACTTCAAAACGACATCGTTCCTTTGGCCTATATAAGTCAATTTTAAATAAAAAAATCATTTCTAAACTGTTTAAAAAAAACTTAAAAAAAAAAAAATCCTCTAAGGCCCTTCATCCTCTTGTCTGGGCTATGATCGTCAGGCTTGTGGGCACGTGCCACACACCGCCGCGGTCGGCGGCCAGATAGCCAAATCTCTCTGTCTTGAAGTCAAAACGCAGGTAGACTTCTAACCTTTTTTTTTATTTTTTAGTAGTCGTACGAAAAATAACATAGATCTAAAATAAACAAAATAAAATAACATGAAAATCACCTTTTGCTAAAAAATCTCTGTATTCTATTTCTGTATAATTTTCATTTATGTATGTATGTTACCCCTCCCCTTTCGTGTTATGTTTACAGATTTTGTAGCCCAAAAATAAAAGAAAAATAAATACAAAATCTGTTTGGCTGCCATTATTTCTGTTTTGCTGCTGCCTTTTCCTTTTTTGTGCAAGAGAATGACGAGAATCTCGCGACGAAAGCCTCCATCTATGCGCTGAATACGGCGTGAGGAAGGGCTACTTGCTGGGGTACTTTCAGCGCAGTGGAAACCTAGGGTTTCGTGCGTCCGCAAGCCATCTGGGCCACTTGGGCTTAGGTTTAGGTTAGGTCAAGGTCTGTTGGGTGTAACTGGGTTAGTAGGTTTGTAGTGGATTGGGTCTGGGTAGTCCATTTTGGGCTTGTAAACAAACTGGACTTTATTTTTTTATTTGTTTTTATTGTTTTTCTTATTTTTATGGGCCGGGCTAAATTGGGTTCTTACAGCTGCCCCCTCTTTGCTCATTGTCGTGTAACGAGAATGGAGCAAAGACTATAAAGGACCACTTTTGCCTGGTCTTGTCGAGTTTTGACTTTTCGTCTTCCTCAAATGGCTTCCAAATCCACTGCAACTTCAATGATATTGGAACTTCACCTTGACTTCAATAAGTCTGATGGCTTCAATCTGCTTCACTGCAACTTTAGGGAGACAAGACTGAGAGTGTCTTGGATTTGCTTTGTGCAACTTCAAGAAGATGAGATCTGCTGTCTTCAGTCTTCTCCGCTGTAACGTCAGGAAGACAAGGCTGAAAGTATCTTCTATTTGCTTCCTGCAACTTCAAGAAGATGAGATCTACTGTCTTCAGTCTACTCCGCTGTAACTTCAGGGAGATAAGACTATAATATTCAACCTGCTCCCTTGCTACTTCAGGGAGATAAGGCTGGTGGCTAAAATCTGCTTCCTTGCTACCTCGGGAAGATAAGATTTACTGTCTTCGATTTGCTCCACTGCAACTTCAGGGAGATAGAATCTGCAATCTTTAGTCTGCTTTCTTGTTACCTTAAGAAAATAAGACTACAAACTTCAGTCTACTCCCTTGCTACCTCAGGGAGATTAGGCTGGTGGCTAAAATCTACTTCCCTACTTCCTCAAGAAGATAAGATTTACAGTCTTCGATTTGCTCCACTGCAACTTCAAGGAAACAAAATCTACAATCTTTAGTCTGCTTCTTTACTACCTCAGGAAGATAAGACTACAAACTTCAGCCTGCTCCCTTGCTACCTCAGGGAGATAAGGCTAGTGGCTAAAATCTACTTCCCTGCTACCTCGGGAAAATGAGATTCGCCAAATTTGATCTGCTCCACTACTGCTTAGGGAGATAAGATCTATAAATTCACCGATATTGCTACACCGTCCTCTGAGGGACATGTCCTGTAGACTCGATTCCATATGTTTATGTCAAATGACCAAGATGCTATGATCAAAATAAATCAAATGCTTCCAGGTGCATGTGTTATGAGTGACATGAATGCAACATGAAAATGATTCCTTTTTAAACGTTTACGGATTAGGATGCAATGATCGGAATGAGTCAAATGCTCCTAATGAGATTTGCTATGATATATGAAAAAAATGTTATGAGTATGATTCCTACTCTAGGTGTCATCACTCATTTGTTCTTCATCCTTGTTCCTCTCGAAACGCCAATCATATTCTGCTCAACAAGCTTGCCCCGCTATAATTTCAGAGTCAACTCCGCTTGAAACTTGAAGACCCAAGGCTTGTACCATCCTACTATGATAGGAATTGAACTTTTTCAATCCGTCCCATCTGTAATTTTAGGGTATAGGATTTACTTCAAATTCAACCCATTTCACCACAGCTTAGGGGTTCTGAATTTTTCATCAACTTAGTTTGTCACACCATTCCCCGAATATTATGACCTGATGACATCATTTACCTTCGTCACATCAACTCATTATTTTGTCCAATTATTATTTGGACAAAGAATTCAGAGAAATAGTCTCTATCCAGACTCTTCTTTCTCAAATATTTTCAATCTATGCACATGGAAATTCTAAACAATGGTTCTGTTTTGGTTCCTTGTTTTCTCTAGAAATTTCCAAAGTAATATGTAGAACTTCTTTTGTGAAATTATTAGTTCGTCAATCATTATTTCAATGCAACATGTTTATGGATAATGGGTAACAAATAAATTGATCTCAAAGAGAGTTAAATGAATTATCAAAAATACAAAGAAAATTAACTAGGAACATATCTTTGAAAAGAAAAAGAATCCAAAAAAAGTAAAATGAATAGGACAAAGACCAGATGCCCTAGATATCATAGATTGGGCTTCTCTATACCAACTCTACAAAGACTGCTTTGTGCTTAACATGTGTTTAAAAGACCCAAAGTACTTTGTTGATGCCCCGATATGCAACATACTTCATTTCTTGTTGATTCAAGTATAGCAAGATGACTGCATGTCTATCCAGAATTTGAGTCACCCTTTTCAGGTTTTCAACTCAAAACCCCTTTGGTCTCAAGGCACCCTTTGCGGGTTTTCGCCTTGGCCTCTCCCCTCTTTTTTTTTTTTTTATTTTAGAAACTCAAAGCGCCCTTTGCGGGTTTTTACCTTGGCCTCTTCTCCTCTTTAAGCAAAATACTTCTCAACTGAATCTGAGTTCACAGGATTGGGTAAACTTTTCCCATCCATTTCAGTCAGAATCAGTGCACCTCTAGAGAAAGCTTTCTTCACCACATATGGTCCTTCCTAATTCAGCATCCATTTTCCTCTGAAATCCTTTTGTATAGGAAGAATCTTTTTCAGTACAAGGTCCCCCTCATAAAACTCTCTTAGGTGAACTTTTTTATCGTAGGCTCGCATCATTCCTTTTTTGGTAGATCTGACAGTGAGGAATAGCCCTTAGCCTCTTTTCTTCAATTAAGTACAACTGATCATACCGAGCCTGGATCCATTCAGCCTCATCCAGCTTTATTTCTGACAAAAATCGAAGAGAGGGAATTTTCGCTTCAATAGGTAGAACTGCCTCCATCCCATAGACTAACAAGAAAGGCGTTACCCCAATAGAGGTTCTGATGGATGTCCAATAAGCATAGAGTGCAAACGGTATTTTCTCATGCCAGTCCTGATAAGTCTCAGTCATTTTCCCTACTATCTTCTTGATATTTTTATTGGCCGCTTCCACTGCCCCATTCATTTTTGGACGATACAGAGACAAGTTGTGGTGTTTGATGTTGAATTGACTACAAACTTCTGCTATCGTGCTGTTGTTCAAGTTCAATGTGTTGTCTGATATGATCCTTTCAGGCATTCCATATCGACAAATGATCTCCTTCTTTAAGAACCGACTAACTGCTGACTTAGTGACACTAGCATATGAAGCAGCCTCTACCCATTTTGTGAAGTAGTCAATTACCATGAAGATGAATCGATGCCCATTCGAAGCTTTTGGTGAGATCGGTCAAATAACATCCATGCCCCACATGGAAAAAGGCCATGGGAAAGTCATAACATGCAAAGTTGACGGAGGCGCATGAATTTTGTCTCCATAAATCTGACATTTATGACATCTCTTAGCATAACTGATACAATCTCCTTTCATGGTGGACCAATAATATCCAAATCTTATTATCTGTCTGGCCATTGTGAATCCATTAGCGTGTGTTCCACAAACGCCCTCATGAACTTCCTCTAGGATTTTCCTAGCTTCTACTGAATCAAAGAATCTCAATAATACTTGATTTTTTCTCTTTTTATACAAGATATCCCCATCTAAAACATAGTCAGAGGCCAATCTTCTTAATGCCCTTTTCTCATTCTCAGTTGTATACTCTGGGTATTCACGATTTTTTACATATAGCAATACATTATGATACCAAGGGTGATCATCTCTTTCCTCGTCTTCCAGATTATAACAATGAGCTGGAACTTCAAAAATACTCATCTAAATAGGTCTCATATCCTCTGGTTTGTTTAATTTGAGCATAAAAGCCAGGGTCGCCAAAGTATCTACCATCTGGTTTTCATCGCATGGGAGATAATTGAAAGTAATGTCATCAAACTCCTCAATCAATCTCAGAACTATTTTTTGGTAGTCAATTAGTTTGGGATCTCTTGTCTCCCACTATCTTTAAGCTGGTAAATTACTAAGGCAGAATCTCCATATACTTCTACTCTAATCTTACGCTCTACAGCTGCTCGAATTCCCATGATGTATGCTTCATATTTCGCCATGTTATTCATGCAATCAAAATCTAATCTGCATGTAAATGGATAATGATCACCACTCGGGGATACCAAGATTACCACAATTTCATTTCCCACGGCATTCGATGCCCCATCAAAATTTAGCTTCCACGAACATTTTTCAGTATTTGCCACATACATTAACTCCTCATTGGGGAAATCAAAGCTCAAAAGTTCATAATCCTCTAAAGCTCTGCTAGCCAGAAATTCTGCTATTGCGCTCCCTTTGATAGCCTTTTCGTTCACATAGACTATGTTGAATTCAGAAAACAAAATCTGCCACCTTGCCATCCTTCCATTCAAAGCAGTTGACTCCATCATATACTTTAACAGATCAAGCTTTAAAATCAACCAAGTTGTATGATATAACATATATTGCCTCAATCTTTGAGTTGTCCAAATTAAGGCGCAACACAGTTTTTTAATTGACGAATATCTCATTTCTCATTTGGTGAACTTTTTACTAAGATAGTATATCGCCTTTTCTTTTCTTCCTGACTCATCGTGTTGACCAAGCACACATCCCATAGAGTTATTGAATACTGATAAATACAGTATCAATGGTCTATCTGGATTAGGCAGAGATAGTACTGGTGCTTTTGACAGACATTGTTTGACTTTGTCAAAAGCTCTCTGGCATTCATCGTCCCATACACTTTGGTTGTGTTTCTTGATAAGACCAAATATGGGATCACATTTCTCAGTTAATTGTGAAATAAACCGAGCAATGTAATTTAATCTTCCAAGAAAACCTCGAACTTTCTTTTGAGTGCGTGGTGGAGGCAATTCTTGTATAGCTTTGACCTTATTTGAGTCAACTTCAATTCCTCTTTCACTGACTACAAAACCCAGTAATTTCCCTGACCGAGCTCTAAAAATACACTTTGTCGGGTTGAGCTTCAATTGAAACTTTCTCAGTCTCAAAAACAACTTCTTCAAAACTTCAATGTAATCCTTTTCTGTTCGAGATTTGGCGATCATGTCATCAACATATACTTCAATCTCTTTATGCATCATGTCATGGAATAAAGTTACCATGGCCCTTTGATACGTTGCCCTGCATTTTTTAGTCCGAACGACATTACCTTATAACAAAAGGTACCCCACAATGTTAAGAAAGTAGTTTTCTCCATATCCTTAGAGTGCATCTTGATCTGATTGTATCCCGAAAAATCATCCATGAAAGAAAATAATGAGTATCCCGTCGTATTATTCACCAACGTGTCGATATGCGGCAAAGGAAAATTGTCCTTTGGGCTGGCTTTATTTAAATCCCTATAGTCTACACACATCCAGACTTTTCCATCCTTCTTAGGGACAGGAACAATGTTAGCAACCTATTCTGAGTATTTAATCACTTGTAGAAAACCGGCATCGAACTGCTTCTTGACTTCCTCCTTTATTATCAACACCACATCAGGCCTCATCCTTCGTAACTTTTGCTGAACTAGCTTACACTCTTCTCTTATGGGGAGACGATGTACTACAATATCAGTACTTAGCCCAGACATATCTTGGTATGACCATGCAAAGACGTCTTTGAATTCCCGGAATAACTCAACAAGGTCTTGCTTCGTCTCTTTGGCTATACGTGTTCCAATTTTCACAACCTTTCCTTCCTCTAAGGCTATGTTCTCTACCTCCACTTCATGTGGTAAAATTTGTTTCTCTTCTTGCTTTACCATTCTTAACAAATCTGGAGATAAATCACAATCTCGGTCACCTTCAAAATCTTGAGATTCCTCTAAACACATGTCTTGCTCAAAGTGGACCTCTAGATCTGTAGTATCGTTGCTCACGTCATTGATATCTAGGGACCTGTGATGGTCACCAAAGAATGTACAAAGAACAAAAGAATTCGAGGATAACTATTCATATGATACAAATGAGAAATAAAAAAATATTTGGAATGAAATTAGAAAGTTAAAAGAATAAAAAAAAGAAAGAATATTTTCCAGAATTGGTCATTAAAAATGTATTTTATTGAAACAAAATATTTGAACATGAGCCTATTTCACAAAAGAAATCTTATTGATCCTAGGCTTAAAAACAACAAGTGCGTTCTGAATATTACTCTGTATAATCTCTAAAATTTACAGGAAGTTCCTCTGCAGTCCAATTGTCCAAAACGCTTCTAGGTTCATAAGGGTGAATGCCCAACAGGTTTCTTTGCTCAGTTTCTTCCTCATGTATGACATTGATGTGAGGATTTTCCAATAAACCTCTCTCAGGGTGCATTATACCTCCAGATACAAAGGTCTGGGATATGTGGGGGAGTTTCATCGATTCCCACTTGACTTCTTCCCCATTCAACCGTGCTCTTCTTCTCTCTTGCTTTTTCTCTATTTCTTTTCTCTTCTGTTTAGCATCTAGCCTGAAACCCAAGCCAAAACGGTCTCTCTTCTCTTTCAGCATCGACACTTGAACTTACCTTTAGAGATGTCTGCCTAGTCCTTTTCCTGGTAGGGCTCCCTTTCCCACCATCATTTGTAAGCCCATCCTCGTGGCCTTGGTTATCTTAGGTACCGGAACTTTGTTTCCTTTCAAGATGAATATTATATTTATGAACTCTAAAGATCGAAAAGAGCATCCCGTTGCCTCTTCATTCACCTCTACATATGGCGCGTCATTGGTAACCGTTGCTATGATGTCCTCCTCCACGTTCACAGTAATTAGTCGACCTTCTGTCACCAGCTTCAATTTTTGGTGCAGTGATGAGGGCACTGCCCCTACCGAATGAATCCATGGCCTTCCCAGTAAGCAATTATAGGAGGATTTGATTTCCATCACCAGAAAACCCACTTATATGTGCTGTTCCCGATCAACAACGGTAAGTCAATTCTTCCCATCACTCTTCTCTCGGTGCCATCAAATGCTCTCACTATGTTCGGGCATGTCTTCATGTGAGAACTATTTATCGGTAACCTCTTCAGCGTAGACAATGGTAAGACATTCAAAGCTGATCCATTATCTGTTAACACACTTGGCAGAGTGTATCCCTTGCAACAAGTAGTAATGTACAGAGCTTTGGTCGATCCCATACCCCCACGTGGAATTTCATCATCATTGAAGTAGATGAAGTCGTTGGCACTTATATTACTAACCAGACGATCTAATTTGTTGACAGATATATCCTTATTAACATAAGTTTCATTCAAGACTTTCAGCAATGCTTCACGATGCACTTCTGGACTTAAGAGTAAGGCTAGCACTGGTATATGAGCCGGTTGTTTGATCAATTGCTCTACCACATTGTATTCAATGTGCTTCAAGAATTTTAGAAATTCTTTAGCCTCTTCCTCCTTCACGGGTTCATTAATAAGTGCCTCAACCTCTTTCTCCTGCTTAACTACCAAAGTCTTTGCTTTCATAGGCACTATTTTGACGTTTACCGAGTCGTAACACCTTCCACTTCATGTGTAGGACCCTTCACTTTGGATCTCTTTAGAAGTATTGCAATTGTAATTCCAAGGTACCATTTTCTTATCCTTGTAAAGAAAGGACACAAGTTTCTGAATTATAATTTTAGGCGCAATTTGTCCTCCGCCTTTTGTGTTTCTCGGTCGGGAAATGATGATACTCGGATAATTGACTTTTTGATTTGTCAACTCTCCTTCGGTTGCATGTATGTTTCCTTCCTCTGAGCTTTCTTCGTAAAACTCTAGTTCCTTATTGTCCATAAGGCTTTGTACCAATAATCTGAACTCAGCACATTCCTGAATCTCATGCTCCTCTATTTTGTGGAACTCATAATAGTTCCTTATTTCTTCATCTCCTTCCACAGAATCTTATTCTACCAATCCTCTTCTCATCATTTCTCTCCAAACCATTCTTAATGGGGTTTTCACTTCTGAGATATCCTCCTTAATCCTTCTCACGACTTTTTCACCAATCACATTTATCCCCTTATCACCATGTTTTGGTAATGGGTTCTCCGCACTAGGTGTATCGTCGAACTTCACAATTCCCATCTTAATGAATCTCTCAACTAACTTTTTGAAGGCAGTGCAGTGTTCTATTGAATATCCCGTTATTCCTGCATGGTAGTCGCATTGAGCGTTTGAATCATACCATTTGGGATATGGAGGCTATAACGGCTTCAAATAAAATGGGGACGCAACATATGCGTTGAATAAACTTTGGTATAGCTCTTTGTACGTCATTGGGATTGGCGTAAATTGGAGCTTTCCAAAATTTTGCCTTGTCCTGATTCTTGTCTTGTCGATCCTTGTTGCCCAGCCGTAACTACCTTTGGTTGGCTGACAGTGATTGCCTTCAAGTACCCTTGGTTGTATGTACTCATATTATTCACCTCATTATCCTTTTCTTAGGAGCAGACCTTTTGGTGGTTTCCCCCTGCTTCAATCTTGCCACCCTTTATGGCATTTTCAATTATCTCTTCTGCTATTACTATATCTGCAAAGCTCTTAGTAGTACTTCCTATCATGTGGCTGATGAATGGAGCTTTCAGAGTGTTGATAAAAAGCATGGTGGTTTCCTTCTCTAGGAGAGGTGGTTGAACTTGCATGGCAACTTCCCTCCATCTTTGCGCGTATTGCTTGAAGCTTTCATTTGACTTCTTTTCCATGTTTTGTAAGGTGATTCTGTCAGGCGTCATGTCCGTGAGATGATTGTATTGCTTCATGAGGGCTTGGGCTAGATCCCTCCAAGAGCTAATCCTAGCACGGCTGAGTTGATTGTACCATCTGGATGCTGCCCCCACCAAATTGTCTTGGAAACAATGGATCAAAAGTTGATCATTGTTCACATAGCCAGTCATTCGTCTACAGAACATAGTGATGTGGGCTTCAGGGCAATTAGTCCTATTATACTTCTCAAATTCTAGCATCTTAAATTTATGAGGAAGCACCAAATCTGTAACCAAACTCAAGTCTTTTGCGTCAATACCATGGTGATGATCGGCATTTTCCAAAGCTTTGAACTTTTCCTCCAACCATCTACAGTGATCCTCTAACTGCCTCGAGGATTCAGTTCTTATCCCTTCCCTTTCAGCATCCAAATCAGGGATAACGGGGTTAGCAGGGTTATCTCCTAGGTTAGATCCTGAACCAACTTGGAAGTTCATAGGCGGTCTAGTATCAGCTTGCCCCTATTGAGGCCTAATCGTGACAGATGGCCTTTGAGGATACTCTTCAAGTTGTGCATACGGTGGGGTAAAACCTGGGGGAATATCTTCGCTACCTTCTCCAGTAATAGCCATGGGACTTTTTCCTTTGTCCATCACCCCGTTCAGCATCTGGGCTATTTGAGCCATCATGTTCTTTTGAGCTTCCAACATTTGGTCTATCATTTCTTGTTAGAGCTTGGCCATTTGCTCTTGCATCTGGTCTTGCATGTCTCTCTGGAATTGTTCAAGTCTTTGATCCATTTCTCTTGTTTTGGCATGTGTACCGTAATGATATTCAGTTTCCAGATTTTCCTTCTCTCTCTCTCTCTCTCTCTCTCTCTCTCTCTCTCTGTGTGTGTGTGTGTGTGTGTGTGTGTGTGTGTGTGTGTAATAATTTCAACTAATTAGGCTCTCCCTATGGACTTAAATGTATATGATATGATGTAAAGTAAATGCATGAATGCAAAAAGAAAGTATCGATTCAGATTCAGCTTCATTGTAGAAAACTTTATTAGAAAAAAATCCTTTACATAAAACCGACTACAAATATACTTTCGCCCTAAAGCCCAGAGTCTTAACTTTCTTAAACAATAAAGCTAGCTCTCGGCCATGAGCTGACTGTAACGCGTATTTCGTGCTCAACATATCCGCTTGTACTGCCAAAGTCTGCAGGTGATCAGCTACCTCTAGAATCTGAACTATTGCTTCACCCATGAAATAATCACGATTTCTAACTTGATTATGCGAATGGTGAAGCTCTTCCTTCCAATGCCCCTCTCTTGCCTCAAGTAGCTCAATCCGGTGTTCACAATTCTGAAACGTTGATTCTAATCTCTCGATCTTGCCCTTCATTTCCTCAATCTTGTTCAGACTTGACTTCAACTTAATTGCAGTATTAGGGCTTCGATGATGGTGAAGAGACCGTCCTAGTTCAGCGACTTTAGCTTTCAATCCACTTTTCTCTTTTTGGCTTTCAGCCAGACTCCTTTCTAGGGCCCCATTCTGCATCTGCATCTCTTGGAACTTCCTTTCCCAATGGTCAGCCTTGGCTTTTTACTCTTGAACCTCTTGTTGCCACTGTTGCGAAGTTTTTCCCAATCCAACATTTTTCAGTGATAGACGAAGCTTTTTATATTTTATCTTTAAGTCATTCAGATCTTCTTCGACCCTTTTCTTAACTTTTGGCCTCTGATTTTTGAACATCCACATCTAGCCTCAAGTACGACTTTTCTTCTTCCAGCTTCTCCATCCTTTTTCCAAGCTCTGAACTCATCTTTTCGAAGTCTTGTTTTATAATCTCCAATTCTGATGGGACTACTCACAAGTATTCTTCTCTTGATCAGGCACTTTCTGAATTTTGCTCAGGGATGTTATCATTAGTCCTTCTAATCTTCCATTTGTCGTATTCTGGGGTCGTCATTGGGCCTGTGGATAATCTCTTCGTTCTACAAATTTGATTCCAAGCACAAGAAATCTCCTTAACCTTCTTCTTATAGTTATCCCCTTTATACGAGAACTCACACTGATCTAGCCCATATGTTGCTGGTACGAACTGCCTTGATCCATATTGCCTTAGTACGAGCAAAGGAGCATACCCAATGGCTCCCAAATTCCAAGTAAAGGAACCCAGTCGAAACTCCCACATCGATAAAGAATTTCATCTGGAATCATCCAAGGGGCTCTCCACTCAATGTCTTCCTCTTGAAGGTTTTGAAGGAGCATCATCCAGTTCTCCTCAAGTATGTTCTCTCTTCTCGATGTGGCCACTATCTCTTTTAATGGAGAATAGCTCTAAAAAAAACCCGATAAGACACTTTCTCCACCTTCCAGAAATGGCTGCGAAACCATGCTAATAGCAACTGCACACATTCAATGAATCTACCTTCACCTGCTATTCGACATGCGTTTAAAGATCTGAATGTTTCGGCTAAAATTGCAGGTACTAGCATGACCCCTTTGTTAAGTCGATCGAATAACTCTGTGACTGCTTCATCTACATGCCTTAGAGCCTTTGGGAATATTACCAAACCATAGATACACAAGGCAAAGACATCAATTTTCTTCTTTGCGACTGGATGTTCTGAGATCAAGTCCCTCAAACTAACCCAAGGAATGCATTTACCCTCACATTTCTTTTGAATTCTGGCTGCAACCCACTGTTCGCTCATCCTTGTGATATTCATTAACCTCCTCACGAAAGTTGGGACGTTAGCAGGCTTAGAATAGGCTTTGTCAACTTGGACCCTTGGACATCGAAGCAAGGTTGTATATTCCTCCACCGTGGGTACCAAATCTACTTTTCCGAAAGTAAAACAACTTAGACAGAGTTCCAGAACTGAGTCATAGTCCAGAACAAATGCTTATCTACCTTAATGTCGAGTAAATAAGGTGGAACCCCATAATTGCGATAAAACAGCTGCTTAGCCTCATCATTCCACTGGGCCGATATTTCTTTCAACTCTTGTAATTCATTCTGCGTAATACTAATACGAGTAAAATCCCATAGTTTAGATACGTACCCGTCAGCTAACCTGTTACCTTTCTCCAATTGCGTTTGCTCTGACCATGTGCAGACGGCAGCATTGTCCTCCTCTTTATCAAGGAATTTGTTCTCCATAACCAGTTTTCTAACTTAGAAACTTACCGTGAATCGATACTTCTTTAATATGAAATGATATGTGCAAAAATTGAAATACAATAAGTCAGTATCATGAGATAGAATATAAAACAAATAAACAAATACCTATCTGGGTAACCACTAAGGCTTGGTATAGTTCTACTTAGGGTGACCCCTTAGGTTGTCTATATGTGGTTTTAGCTCTAAAGTTGAGGTACCTGAACCAGCAGATTCCTCGATCCTCACCCATTATAAGCTCATATGGACTGAGTTCGGTTTAGGGGAATACATTTCCCTATGGCCATGCGGAAGTGAAAACTTCATGAAGACATAGGTACAGATATATCCCGGAAGTGATCCACTAGCCCATGCGGAGGTGAAAACCTCACGAAGGCATAGCTTCTCACAATCATATGTACAAAAACAAATGAGATAAAGGATTGTATTTTTTTAAAAAAAAAATTTGCGAGTTTTAGACACAAAGACAGAAAATGACTAATATTACGGCTTGACTCTCTTATTGGTCCCCAGTGGAGTCGCCAAGCTGTCGAAACCATTTTTTAAGTTTTATAAAACGGGGGGTTGACTTTTAAAAACGAAAATGGGAGTCACCACCAATCCCTTTTTACTTAGGTGTGATTGGATCACCTTATAAAACGTTTTATTTCAAAACACTGATTTTGGTCCTCGAAATACAGCAAAACAGGTTTGGGAGTCGGTTACGTACGAGGAAGGGTTAGCACCCTCGTAACGCCCAAAATTTGGTACCTAATTGATAATTCCATGTCTTAATGTTGAAATTTTGAAAAATTTTAAAATACGATCCTTTTGAAAGAAAGGCAAGACTTGCTTATTTCAAAGAAATAAAATGCCACATCCAATAAGTTAGGATGCAATATCTCAAAACATCGAAACTAAGCCCGCCCTTAGAAAATCCTTACCTCGAAATACAAAACATTATATCTAATGAGTTAAGATATAACATTATGAACTTCAGAGAATAAGTTTTAATTTGAGATTTGTAGGTTTAAGAAGGACATTTGATATCTTAAGTTCCACGAGAAAAATTAAAACCCAGTAAGTTAGGGTATAATTTTTCTACCCAAATATCATATGTCTCTATGTTTAAAAATATTTGAATAAAATGCGTTAATTCAAAATATATTTTTATAAAAAAAAATAGTTTGAGTAAGACATTGCATGATTACAATATTTATACCAAATAACAATTACAAATCATATTAACAATTACTACTAATAGATAATTAAAGAAATAATAATACGAAATAATAAGTGATACAAACAATAGAATAATTATACTAAAGCAAAATATGAAACATGATAAACGAAAAAAAATAAAAAGATAAACAGATATAAGATATAAGATATAAAACAGTAAATAATAAAAGATAAAAAGAAAGCTATTAAATAAACATAAAGCTTTGTATGCATGATTAGATGTAAAAAATAATAATAATAACGTAGAATGAATTATAACAAATATCGTAAATTAAGAAACAAAAAAAATGATATGACAAAATCTAAAAATAATACATAGATCCATGAGGAAATAAGTAAAATATATTAAAAATAAATGATATATAAACAAAATATATTTTTGATAAGTAATCTAATTATATATATGTATAAAATTACACATTTTAAAAATAATATAAACAATATACAATATACAAAATCATATGTAATGTTGAGGATAAAATAATTTTAAAAAACTATATAAAATATAATATAATGATATATAATATATAAAAATAGAAATAGTAATATAATAACTAATATGCAAATTTTAAAATAATGTAAAATAAAATAAATAAAATAACTTAATTATAAATATAAAAATAATAAGTAATAAAAGCAATTTCAAGTAAATATCATATATAATTTAAAAAATATGTTTGTAATACAAATCATAAAAACTGCATTTTTTATACATGTTATACAATATACAAAACTTATATAGTAGAGGATAAAAATAATTTAAATTATATATATAATATAATATAATAATACATAATATATAAAATTTAAAAATGTATAATACAATAATAAATATACAAATTATAAGATAATATACATAATTTAAATAATATTAAACCGAATAAAATAATACATAGTAGTAATTTAATATATATAAGATAGTATGTAAACAAAATACATATGAATTTATTCTATTAATAAAATTAATATATAACTAATAAAAATAACAACATTTTAATACGATAGAATAATTCAATATAATAGTAGAATAATTTAAAAATAAAATAAAATAAGGATTAAATAGCAAGTAAAAATAAATATAGAAAGATTAAATTGAAAAGCGCGTCACAATGCAGGGGCTAATATGGCAATTATGCCAAATTTTTAAAACGATGTCGTTCGGATATCCACCCTTAAATGGCCTTCGGACCAGATTGAAACAGAAAGAAAATTTAGGGCTAATTTAACAAAAATAAAAATTCAAATTGAACTTAATTAAAAAAATTGAAATAGCGGAAGGACCAAAGAGGCAATTAGCCTTTTTAACAAAAAACGCGTGGATCCTCCCCTGGTCGAGTCAACGCGCAGGTCATAAACTTTAAAACAGCGTCGTTTTGGTCATTAATTGGCCACTTCAAAACGGCGTCGTTCCTTTGGCCTACATAAGTCAATTTTAAATAAAAAAATCATTTCTAAACTTTTTTTTTTAAAAAAAAACTTAGAAAAATCCTCTGAGGCCCTTCATCCTCTCGTCTGGGCTATGATCGTCAGGCTTGTGGGCACGCGCCACACGCGCCGCCGCAGTCGGCGGCCAGAGAGCCAAATCTCTCTGTCTTGAAGTCAAAATGCAGGTAGACTTCTAACCTTTTTTTTTTTAGTATTCGTACGAAAAATAACATAGATCTAAAATAAAGAAAACAAAATAACATGAAAATCACCTTCTGCTAAAAAATCCCTGTATTCTATTTCTGTATATTTTCCGTTTCTGTATGTATGTCTCGCTTCCCCTTTCGTGTTCTATTTATAGATTTTATAGCCCAAAAATAAAAGAAAAATAAATACAAAATCTGTTTGGCTGCCATTATTTCTGTTTTGCTGCTATCTTTTCCTTTTTTTGTGCAGGAGAATGACGAGAATCTCGCAACGAACCCTCCATCTATGCACTGAATACGGCGTGAGGAAGGGCTGGTTGCTAGGGCGCTTACGGCGCAGTGGAAACCTAGGGTTTCGTGCGTCCGCAAGCCATCTGGGCCACTTGGGCTTAGGTTTAGGTTGGGTCAGGTCTATTGGGTGTAATTGGGTTAGTAGGTTTATAATGGATTGGGTCTGGGTAGTCCATTTTGAGCTTGTAAATAAACTGGACTTTGTTTTTTATTTGTTTTTATTGTTTTTCTTATTTTTATGGGCCCCGGCTAAATTGGGTTCTTACATTGTTGTTTGATTTCACAGGTCCTTTAAGAAATAGCTTTTGATGCTAATCTATAGGTAAACTAGAACTGAAAGTATAGTAAAGAACTTGTTGAAATCATTGTGATTTATTGAATTGCCAAGCTATTTATTTATACAACAAGTTTGATGAATTTAAAATGCAAAAAAATTTGCTACTGAATCAAAATCTAAATTGTTTTTGACTATTTTATTTGCCTAAAAATAAAGGATAATATTTGGCTAAAGACTAGGACAAATTGTAGCTTCAAAAATCATAACAGTTAACATTGTTTACTTATAAATAAAATAATCATAGACCAAGTCAAAAATTCAACATTCAACATGACTTGAGTTGTCCAAGAGTTTATTGTTAAAGGCTTGTTTGGACACCTTGTTTAAATATGAGAGTGAAGATAATCAATTCAACAAGTTATCTGAACAAGTGTCATCAATGGGACAATGAAAGTTCCAACAATTTAACTCAAATCTACAAGGAAAATCGATCTATTTACCACCCAACCTAATAAGTATTCTTTTTATTTCAAAAAATTGATATTGATATTTAAACAATTTTCATTGACATTCTTATCAATTTTGTAGACTAGCATATGGATTATAGTAGAAATATATATATATATCTTAGAGGCAAAGAGGAAAATGTATTATTATTACTTAAAATAGATCACCTACCATATTTTTGTTTTCAATTTTTTTAGTCCATAATTTCTTCCAAAAGTGATTTACATGGTAAATGTAATTGGTAGCTCATAACTGCCAACACATCACACCATCTACCCTAATAAAAGTAATCCCTACCTCCCCAAGTTATCCAAACCACCCATCTCTCCTTTCATGTAACTTAGTTAAAAATATATATTAGTTTATGTTGTTTGATCATAAGAATGGAAGATTATGTGATGAAAAGTAAGCCCCTCCCATAATTTGGATTAGGATATGGAGATAAGCCCAAGTCATTGTACGATTGAAGAGCTGCACATTCTTGCCATATGGGTTTGATATTAAGTAGCCCAAGTTGTATTCTTAGGCTTCCAAATTTTCATTTTTCTTGTATCCACAATGCTCCAAGTTAATTCAGATTTCCTCTCCCCAATTTTTTTTTATAATAAAGATAATATATTTTTATGTTTGTTTTATGAAAAATAGTTTAATACCTAAAAATGATTTATTGATTAACATAAAATAAGTTTTTTATACTTAAAATTGATATCTCCTTTTAAAAATTATGAAAAATAGTTTAATACCTAAAAATGATTTATTGATTAACATAAAATAAGTTTTTTATACTTAAAATTGATATCTCCTTTTAAAAAACATAAGTTAATTTAAATTAAGTTAAATATTATTGTATTAATAATATTTTTTATTTTAATTTTTAAATATTAAAATATTTAATATTATTAACCAAACATATTTATATTTAATAATATAATAAAGTAATAATATAAATAAAATTATTTATTATTTTAATAAAATCATTTAATATACAATTTAATTTTAATAATATATTAATTTTAAATTCAAATGATATTCTTAAAATTTTATTGAAAAATATTTTATAAATAAATATAGTTTACAAATTATAAATATTTAGTAAGAAATATTTTATAGTATAAAATATGAACATTTTAACAATATAAATATTAGTATTTGTTTATATTGTTTAAGGTCGTATATGTCTTCTAACTATAATATGTAACTATCTATTCTCATATATGTAATATATGTAGCTTCAAATTAATTTTTAGTAGGCTTTGGTTATTCTTAAGTCTATATAAGCTATTAGTTATTATAAAATTTTATTTTATCATAAAAAATTTTGGTTGTCAAAAGAAAATACATTTATAATATTTTGTTTCACTGAAAATAATTTTTAGAAAACTTTGTCAAACAATAGAAAGTATTTTACCCAAAATCATTCAAATATTAAAAAAAATCAATTTTTCATAAAATCAATTCATCTTTAAAAAATTATTTTCCAAAGTTATTCTTAATAAAACAAACATCTCACTATTTTAACCTGTGAAAATCATATCATGAATCTCATCACTTGCGAAGTCAAAGAAACTAATTTGCTTTAAACGATTAATAAGTCTATCTTACGTACTATTATTCTTTTTAGGATAAAATATCAGCCTTAACTGAATATTAGTAATAAAGAAAGACCAAAGACCATAAGTGAAGACTTTTACAGCATCTTCCTCTATAATTGCCTTCCTACTTTACCCCTTTTTCTTTCACTTTAATGTATCTTATGTACCATATGTTTCACGTTTTGCCTTTAGCTTTTCCAATCAAAACCCATTTTGCCTTTATAATTGAACGATATTTGGATTTATTTAAATGAATCAAACCCACAATATCTGTCCAAGAAAATTAATATTAAAAATATGTATAAACTACATAATTAGTCAATCATTTTTCTTTTAGTTTTTGTTTTGGTGATTGAAAATAATTTTTTTTTTCAAATACAGCACTGTAGTTTGATAGCTTTTTTTATTATTATAGTCGCTCATCGTTAATTTGACTAACGACAATATTACTATATACTCATTTTAGTCACCTAATTTTAGTATATTTTCATTTTGGTCACTTATTTCCTTTTTTAATTAATTTTATTCTTTTTTCAAAAAATAGGGGAAATCCTAGGTTTTTATAGATAATTGAGTTATTCACATAATAAGATGAAATCTAAGTTTTCTAAGTAACTCAATTCCCTATAAAAACCTTAGGCAATTACAGTAAAAACCTTGGTAATTCATTGTAACAATTCAAAATTTCCTTTTTAGTGGAAAAAAGCTAAAAATAAATTCTAAAAAGAGAAAATAAAGGAAATTAAAAAGATAAAATATTTTTTCTATTAAAACCTAGTGTTGGGTCGAACCCAAATTAAGTAACGAACACTAACAAAAATCAAGAAATTTGGACACAAATATTTACATGGAAAAACCCCTCCGAAGAGGATAAAAAACCACTAGCAAAAAAACTTCACTAGAACGACAAAAATCGAAAAGGGGAGTACAAGATGGAGAAACAATAAACCTTGAACCCAAAATACAAAGATTCCCCGAAATTCTCACAAACTTTCTCTTAATTTTGTTGTTATTATTCTAAACTATTTAGGGTTGCTAAGAGGCCTATTTATAGGCTTAATTTCGTGTACAAATATTACTAAAACATCCATTGAATAATTAGAGACCGGGAAAATATAGCATAGTTTAACTAGAAGAAGAAACCCGATTGGATGAGGAATACGTCACCACGTCTTGACATTCCATTCGGCTTGTCAGGATGTCCATCATCCCGTCATCGTGATGACAGCTTCTCCTTGTCACGTTATCAACTTTATTTTGTCTAAAATAAGAGGCACACTCTAAAAATCTCCACCTTGACTCGAATTTTCGAAACATCTTATTTGTTGAGCCCCTCTAGGGACCTAACTCGACCTATGTCGAATGCTTGCCAAGTCCAAATAATGTTTGAACTTGGAAATTAGAAGACTCTTTGTCATCAAGTCTACTGGATTGTTTTTTGTGGCGATTTTGTAAATATGAACATCTCCTTGAACGATCACCTCTCGAAAAAAGAGATGTCGAATATCTATATGCTTTGTTATTTCGTGATGCATTTGATCTTTCGTGAGATGTATGGCACTTTACTATCGCAACATAAGAAAATTTTGTCGTCTTTATCAACCAACTCCTTGAATAGACCTATTAACCAAATGGCCTCCTTCAAATCCTCTATGATATCCATATATTCAGCCTTTGTGAAAGGTGGCTTTCCAACTAATAGTGTTATTTTCGAAGGTGAACATATAACCCGTGAAAGATCTTCTTTTGTCTAAGTATCCGTCATAATCTGAATCTATATAGCCGACTAGACCTTCTCAACATCTTTTGATTTCCAAACAAGTATTGGAAATCTCTATTAAATATCTTAGAATCCACTTTACAGCTTGCTAGTGTAACTTACCAAGTATGACCATATATTTACTTACTACACTAACAACATGTGAAATACTGGGATGAGTACAAATCGTTGCAAACATTAGGCTTCCGACTGCACTAGAAAAGGGAACATAGGACATGTACTTTTCATCATCTTCGGTTTGTGGTGATTCTGAAGTTGAAAGTCTGAAGTGGGCAGCTAAGTGAGTACTAACTAGTTTAGAATCTTGCAATCCAAATTGCTCGAGAATCCTTTCGATGTATTTTTGTTGTGATAAAAATAACTTCTTAGAGTGTCGGTCTCTCGAAATTTTCATCCACCAAAATTTTCTTAGCTGCACCAAGATCCTTCATCTCAAACTTTGAGTTAAGTATGGTTTTAAGTTGTTCAATTTTATAATGGATCCCTAACTGCAATTAACATATAATCAACATAAACCAGCAAATAAATAAATGATCCATCATTTAAATGTTGTAAATAAACACAACTGTCATTTCTATTCCGAACAAAACTAATATCTAACATGAAGGAGTTGAACTTCTTATACCACTACCAAGAAAACTACTTCAGGCCATCTAACGCCCTCAACCTGATCCGATTTGCGAATCTGGATCTTGAGTGTTACAAAACAATTACAGACTTAAGCTAAAAATTTCTCATACAAATTTTCAATTGTCTCAACTTCTTACAATATATTTCAATACAAATAATTATATTGTGGGTAGTTACTATCATGTTTTGCCCACCAAAATGTCGTTACACACACAAGTGATAGCTACGATTAATGTACATGATAAGCCGTAAAAGTAACATGTTTTTAATCCTATTCTTGATGCATTTTTGGATGATTTATTATGTAAATTAGTGAATTTGATGCTCCTAATCCTTTAAATTCATGATTCTACACTTACGTAAGCATAAGGGAGCAAAAGAAGCAAAAAACAAGCCAAAATTGGGCAAAAAGAGTTGTTTTCAGTATCCACACAGGCTGACCACATGCCCATGTGCCAGCCTGTGTCAATACACACCCTGTTTCCCAAACACGCAGGAAAACCCAATTTTTAGGCTTTTTGAACATTCCAAAATTTATAAATACATATTAGAAGAAGACCTAAGGGAGCACACAGAGAAGATTGAAGAAATTACTCGAAGAACACCATCAAAATCAACTCAGGAGCGGATCTCCTTCAAGATTGAAGATCTCTATTTAATTTCCTTAGAAGTTTTATTGAGTTTCTTTATGTCTTGTTGTTATCCAAACTTTGAGATATTTTCATTCGAGATTATGTACTAATCTCCTAGATACCGAGGGGAGATGAAACATTTGATGAATCCTATTATTTAATTTCTATTTTACGCAATAAATACTTGATTCTTGTTCTTAATTATGTATGCTTATTTCGTGTTTTAATATTTTTTGAATATTAATTCATGTTTAATGTGCTTATTTTAGTGGAGCAAAAGTCTCTGTTTAAGAGTAGATCTAGCATAATTGAGTGGAGTTGTATGCAATCATAGAAATAGGACAACATAAATCTACCGAATTAGAGTCAAATCTAATAGAGGAATCCATAGATTGAGTTAATGCGACAATAGGGGTTTTAATTAGAAAGAGATTTCAATTAGTCAACATAGAGTCAGTTGTTCTTACTCTCAAAAGAGATATTAACATAATTTAGGGATTTCTACAGATCAAGACACAAGTGAATAAATCGTTTAATTCAGATTCAGAATAATAGGTGAAGTCTAGGTGGATTCTTCCCTAGGTATTGTCTTTCTCTTTGGTTATCTTCGATTATTTTCTCATTTTATTCTCTGTGCGCTCGTAGTTAAATTAGATTAGTAAATTTAGATTAAAAACAATCACTTCAATTTATCGGCTAAATGATAGGAAAACAGTAATTACTAGTACTTTTAGTCCTCGTGATACGATATTCCCTACTCACCATAGCTATACTATTGTTCGATAGGTGCACTTGCCTTTGTCGTAATTATAGTTAGTTTAGTGATCATCAAGTTTTTGGCGCCGTTACCGGGGACTAAAATATTAGGAACACTTGATTTTTAATAATTTAGCCATTTATTTTTATTGCATTTTATTTTTTTTAGTTTAATTTATGTTTTCTAATCTTTCTTTTATTTGCTTCTAGCAGGTTCTTTTAGTTTATGACTAGAAAAAACCCATCGAGACCATTGTTATTTGATAGTGAGATTGAAAGTACAACTCGCAGAAATCATAAAGAAGCAAGGCAAAGTCGATAGAGTGTAATGGAAGAGCAAGAGGACGTTATAATTATTACTGAGGAGATAGGTGATAATCAGAATAATCAGCTACTTCCTGCAGTTGTTGCAAATCCAAATCCTACTCCTCGTACTATGTACGATTATGCCAAGGCCACTCTAACTGGGGCTAAATCGAGTATTGTGAGACCTACTATTGCTGCGAATAATTTCGAACTGAAGCTGAACACTATTCAGATGGTACAACAATTTGTTCAGTTCGATTGTTTGCAAGACGAAGATCCAAATACTCATTTGGCTAATTTTTTGAAAATCTGTGATACTTTCAAGATTAATGGCATTTTTGATTAAGCTATCCGCCTATGGTTGTTTCCCTTCTTTTTGAGGAATAAAGCTAAATAGTGGTTGAATTCCTTACCATGAGGTTCTATCACTACATTGGATCAAATGACTGAGAAATTCTTATTGAAGTATTTCCCACCAGCTAAGACAACCAAGTTGAGGAATGATATCTCGTCCTTCATTCAAATTGACTTAGAAACCCTATATGATGCGTAAGAGAGGTATAAGGACTTATTGAGAAGGTGCCCTCACCATAGGTTACCTCTATGGCTACAAGTTCAGACTTTTTACAATGGTTTGAACCCTTTAACTAGGCAGTTAATCGATACAGTAGTCGATGGTACTCTGAACAATAAAACATCTAAAGCGGTTTATGAGTTTATAAAGGAGATGGCACTGAATAATTATCAATGGCTAGTCATGAGGACAAAGCCGATGAAAGCAGCCGGTATTTTTAAATTAGATGCGATCACCATGTTATCAAATTAGGTAGAACTTTCAAATAAGAAAATTGATGGTTTATGTGTTTCTACGCAGGTACATCCAGTGATGTAGTGTGATACGAATGGAGAAGGAATGAACAATCCAAAATGTTTACCCTACGGACCTAACACAAAGAACGAACAAATAAATTATATGGGTAATAATTCTAGGCCTCAGAATAACCTTTATAGTAACACCTATAATGTAGGTTGGATGAACCATCCCAATTTCTCTTGGAGTGGTCAAGGAAACCAAAGACCACAACCCACTCCAGGCTTTCAACAACCCTACCAACAGGAGAAGAAGCCGAACCTTGAGGAGATGTTAACGAAGTTTATCTCGGTGTCAGAAAACCATTTTCAAAACACTAAAATAGCACTTAAAAATCAACAAGTGTCGATTCAAGGGCTCAAGAACCAAATCGGTCAACTTGCAAAGTTGATTTCAAAACTGTAACACCCCTTACCCGAAACCCTTGCCGGAGTCGGGTACGTGGCATTACTAGACTTGACCATTAACTCGGGAAGTAAAAAAAAAATTTTTTTTTAAGCTGTCCAACTGCGTCACGCTGACTAAATCGACCATAACTCGAGTTAAAAAACTCGAAATTTAGATCCGTAAATTTTCCTTGAAACTAGACTCATATAACTATTCACCATAATTTTTCCAGAATTTTTCATGTAGCCAATTAGTACAGTTTATTCATCAAAGTTACCCTTATTACACTGCTTGACAATTCTGACCTGTCCCTACAAAAATGCAGTTATCTAATTGCACAAATTTCCTATGATGTTCTTGTTTATACCAATGAAAAATAGATTCATTAAGGGTTCTACACATATAAACCATGCTTCTTAATTATTTTTGTACAATTTATGAAAATTTTTCCAAAACAGAACAGTGACTCACGAATTCATTCAGAACAGGTCTCACTAAAACTGAATTATCTCATAATATATAAATCTTTTGCCTACTCTGTTTCTTTAATGTAAAAATAGACACAATAAGGTTTAATTTCATATCTTATTCACCTTTTAATTCAATATAACCTATTTTTGGTGATTTTTCTAACTCACATCACTGCTGTTACTACAAGCTGTTTTGTTGCATTTTATGAAAGACTAGCTTCTAACCGAACCTACCTACATTCCTAATTCAAGGATTCATTTCGTATATAAACATTTCCTTAAAAAATGATTAAACTTTGATTAAGAAAGCATAAACCTTGCCATCATGAACCAACATACACATCAAAAACATAACAACGTACTTAACTAGAAATTTAGCCATATTCGCATGGCCATTATATACAAGAACCTTAAAATTTCATCAAGACAAAGACCAAGTCCTTCCTATACATGCCTTCATTTAAAACCAAAATAAAAGAGTACCCAAAATGTAGATTGATAGTGTGAGCGACTTTCCGAACGATCCCGACGAGCTTGTAGCTTGCACCTAATCTAAAAAAATATAGAGAAACACTTCACACGATAAGCTTACTAGCTTAGTAAGTCCTAATTTCACAAAAAAAATATAACGTTTTAAAATCAACAATTTAATTACTACAATACAACTTGTAGGCTTATACTCGCATTTATTTTCAAACTTTAATTTCATACTCATATAAGCAAGTATGAATTCGTAAGAAAAATATCTCTTTACCCACATGTTCATAATCGAATTACTTATTTATTTTCAAATCTTTCGAAACCCAAAATATCATCATGTAATCATAGGTACAACATTTATACACTTAAATGTCAATTTCTATACCATGGCACCAATTACACTACCACTCATGTGGCCAAATACCCAGTCATGTATCCACATACTAAAGGACCAAGATACAACATCATGTTGTTCATTAGTAAAGCCGAGAACACATATACTAGAACCATATATATATATACATATATATATTCCACACTCGTAACACATGCCAGTTGTAATAAATCACTAATTTACCTTGTCTTATATAAGTAAGAAGTTTATTCCTACTTTACATACTCACCTGAGCAGTTAACGTAATAAGTTTGCTTTAATTTGCCTTGAACACAAATTTCAATTTCTATTTCATAAAATACATCACCGCATTAAGCTCGCTAGCATAAAAGCCCGATAAGAATCACCGCACAAGGCACGCTAGGCATGAAAGCCCGAATAGAATCACCGCACAAGGCACGCTAGGCATGAAAGCCCGAATAGAATCACCGCACAAAGCACCGCTGAGCATGAAGCCCGAATAGAATCACCGGCACAAGGCACGCTGAGCAATAAAAACCCGAGTCATGTCAATACACTTAAACATTCCCAACACACTTCATAACTATTATATATTCGTCTAATTCAATTGGGTATACTTACATTGAACCATCAAAACCATTTTATCACTATACAATCTAGCAACTCCTCATCACATACTCAACAAAATCACCAACCTAACACACCAATATACATTCGGCCATGATGAAAAAGAATACTAAAATTTCTCAATTTTTAATATTCAAGATAACTATAATTAATTCTTTGACATGGTTTAACTAAAGGACTTACCTCGGTTGTCGATAGTCCGTGCGAATCATTATTCGAGAACCTTCGTCTTTCCCCTTCTAATTCCGTTTTTCTTTGCTCTTGATCTAAAACACATTAAAATTTAGCTCATTTAATTGCATTTCATCTCAATTTAGTCCCAAAACACACAATTGGGCAATTTACCATTTTGCCCCTAATGTTTTCCATTTTACAATTTGGTCCAATTTACACAAAACACAAAATATACCAAATTTTCCAACACTATAGCTTGGCTTTGAATATCCCCATAGCCATATGTGTCCATGCATGCCATTTATTTTATGTTTTAGTCCTTCAAACTTTTTATTTTTTCAAATAAATCCCTAGCATCCAATTTCATCACAATTTCAAATTCAAAAGGATGATTTAACATATACTAATTGAAATCTACTATCAAATATTTCAAGTCATGCATATACAACCATAGCCGAATTTAATGTGCCAAAATCTCAAAAATTTCTACATGGGTTGTATAGGATTCAAAGCAACCATTCCAAAAATGCAAAAATTATCAAGAACTAAGCAAAATACATACCCCTAATTAAGCCCCAAAGTGCCGAAATTTCCAAGCTCCAACAATGGAGTTTCGTCTTCAAACTTTCGGCCAAGAAGATGAGCAAGATAAGCTTCTCTTTCTTCCCACTTGTTTTTATTATTTTATGCTAAAACAAGCATATATTATTAACATTATTTTAACACATTAATATAACTATATACTAGACTAAATTAACATCAATTTTGTGATTAAAAGGCCCATTGCCGTCCCTCTTTATATAGCACATGGGCTAATTGCCCTTTTAGTACACCCACTTAAAAAGCCACAATCAAATTAGTACCTTTCACTTTAGCATGCAACTTTCGCGTTTTCTCGATTAAATCCTTTTTATCAAATTGAGCACTTAAACGATTAAATTTTTATACTGAAACTTTCACACTCACTAAATCACATATAATAATCACAAAATAAAATATTAAAATATTTATCGAGCTCGGATTCGTGGTCCCGAAACCACCGCCTCTCGATTAGGGTCAAAATTGGTGCTTACAACTCTCTCCCCTTAAGGATTTTCGTCCCAGAAAATCTTACCAGTTAAATAAGTTCGGATATTGTTGCCTTATCGACTCTTGAGGCTCCCATGTAGCCTCTTCAACTTCGTGACGATTCCATAGAATCTTTACTAATGGAACCTTTTTATTTCTTAACTCTTTGGTTTCCCGAGCTAAGATACAAATCGGTTCTTCATCATAGGTCAAATTAGGTCGAATTTCAATCTCTCTCGACGGGTAATCACATGAGACGGATCCGATCCAGTATCTGCGAAGCATCGAAACGTGAAATACATTGTGTATCTTTTCTAAGTCAAGGCGGTTTCAATCGATAAACAACGAGGCCTATTCGCCGATGATTTCATATGGTCCAATAAATCTCGGACTCAACTTGCCTTTTCGGCCAAATCGGAGTATTTTCTTCCACGGAGAAACCTTTAAGAACACCCGATCTCCGGCACGAAATTCAATATCCTTACGTTTCAAATCGGCATAGGACTTCGACGATCCGGCGACTTTCAAGTTATTTCTAATAAGTACCACCTTACATTACTGTTTCTTTAATCCAATCAACCCCGTGTATCTTGTTTTCGCTGAGTTCACTCCAATACAACGGTGTGCGACATTTTCGACCATATAAGGCTTCATAAGGCGCCATTTTATGCTAGATTGGAAACTATTATTGTAAGAAAATTCAATCAAAGGTAGGTATCGTTCCCACGTACCTTCAAACTCGAGAACGCAACACCTCAACATGTCCTCAAGTATCAAAATAGTTCGCTTCGGATCGACCGTCTGCATTTGCGGATGGAAGGTCAGTACTAAAATAAAGTTTAGTACCTAAAGCATCTTGCAATTTCTTCCAAAACCGCGATGTGAATCTTGGGTCCCTATCAGAAACAATGGAACTCGGCACACCGTGCAACCTTACAATCTGCGACACATACAATTCGGCAAGTTTATCAAGTGAATAATCGGTGCGTCTGGCACAAAATGAGTGATTTAGTCGATCTATCAACGATAACCCATACGGCATCTTTCTTACTCGGTGTCATAGGAAGACCGGATACAAAATCCATTGTAATTCTATCCCATTTCCATTCGGGTATCATGATTGGTTGAAGTAATCCGGACGGTACTTGATGCTCAAATTTTCACTTGTTGACGATTAAGCGCTTGGAAACAAATTCGGATATATCCGTTTCATGCCGTGCCACCAATAGAATCTGTTTCAAATCGTTATATATTTTCGTACTACCCGGGTGTATCGACATTCGACCATTATGGGCCTCCTCGAGAATCATCGTATCAAATCGAGTTCTTAGGAATACACAATCGACTTTTTGTAACTCAAACAATCATTTGCATCAATCAAAATCGATTCTATACCATTTTCACACCGAATCCGAATAGAAATCAACTTTTCGTCAACTTTCGTGCATCACAAATCTGCTGAATGAACATCGGCCTTGCTTGTAATTCGGCTATGATCGAACCATCATCAGATATAGTCACCCGTGTTCAATGCACGAAGAGCAAATAATGATTTTCGACTTAACGCATCTGCAACAACATTAGCTTTCCCGGATGGTAGTCAATAACTAATTCATAGTCTTTCAAAGAATTCTAACCATCTACGTTGTCTCAAGTTCAAGTCTTTCTCGAGTCATCAAATACTTCAAACTTTTTGTGATCCGAATAAATGTGACATTTTTCGCCAAATAAGTAGTGACGCCAAATTTTTAATCACGAACACAATGGCCGCTAACTCCAAATCATGAGTTGGATAATTTTTCTCATGCGGCTTCAATTGTCTCGAAGCATAGGCTATCACCTTGCCTTCTTGCATTAAAACACAACCCAATCCATTCAAGGAAGCATCGCTAAAAATAAGAAATTCTTTACCCGATTCAGTGAGTTAACACTGGGGCTTGATCAAAAAGGGCTTTCAACCGCTCGAAACTTTTCCGACACTTCTCGACCACTCAAACTTAACATCTTTCTCAGTAGTTTCACAAAGGTGTAGCTATTACTGAAAAAACCTTTTACAAATCGTCTATAATATCCCGCAAGGCCTAGGAAACTTCGGATCTCGAAACATTCTTTGGTGGTCTCCAATCAAGTATAGTTTATTAATTTGTTTGGATCCACCCAATACGACGACACTTTGAAACAACATGACCCAAGAAGCCGACCTCATTCATCCGAATTCACACTTATCGAACTTTGCATACAATCGTTGATCTCTCAAAGTTTGTAGTGCTAATCTCAAATGTTCAAAGATGTTCCGTTTCACTTTTGGAATAGATCAATATATCATCAATAAACACTACTACAAATCGATCCAAAAGCGCCGGAAGACCCGGTTCATTAGATCCATAAAAACAGCAGTGCATTAGTGAGTCCAAAGGCATAACCAAAAACTCATAATGTCCGTACCTGCGTGCGAAATGCGATCTTTGGCACATCTAGATCTCGACTGCGTAATTGATAATAGCCCGATCTCAAATCTATTTTCAAAAACACCAAGCCCCCTTCAACTGATCAAATAAATCATCAATCCGAGGTAACTTGGTACTTATTCTTTACTGATTACCTTATTTAGTTGCGTGAGTGATCGATACACATTCGCATAGTCCCATCTTTCTTTTTCATAAATAACACCGGTGCACCCCAAGGAGAGAAACTTCGGTCGTGCAAAACCCTATCTGTCAACTCTTGCAATGCGCTTTCAATTCTTTTAATTCGATGGGTGCCATTCGGTGCAGCTATCGAAATCGGAGTCGTGCCGCACTAACTCAATGCCGAACTCAATCTCTCATGACGGGGGTAAACCCTGTAGTTCCTCGAGAAACACATCGGGGTATTCACACACAACCCGATACAGATTCAATTTGTTTCTCGGACATTTTATTATCCAATTACATAGGCCAAATAAGCTTCACACCCTTTTCTCACATACTTTCGAGCTAACATTGAAGATATTGCTGTAGGCAACCCATTTATGTCACAGGATTTAATTCTGATGGTCTCACCGTTTCGACATTTCAAGTCAATAAGCTTTCTTTTACAATCCACTACTGCCTCGTGTGAAGTTAACCAATCCATACCCAAGATTATATCAAATTCGTCAAAGGGCAACAACATTAAATCAGCTGGGAAGCAATAATCTCGAATCATCAACGGGCAACCTCTACACACTTTATTAACAAGCACACATCTACCCAAAGGGTTGGACACACGAATCACAAACTCGGTAGACTCAACTAACAGAGTCTTGTCGAATTTTAAAGTTTCACACACATAAGAATGAGTCGAACCAGGATCAATTAGTGCAATCACAGTAGTATCATAAAGAGTGAAAGTCACCGGTAATGACGTCGGGGGAGGAAGCATCCTCTCTAGCTCGCGCAGCATATGCTCTAGCCGGAGCTCTAGCCTCAGATCGATCTGTGGTGTTCTTCGTTCCTTTCTGACTACCACCTACATTGCACGAATATGCGGGTGGTCTACCTCGCATTGACACGTTGCTCGGCTTAGTGTTCGGGTCATATTACGCTTTCATTAACCCGGACACTCTCTAATAAAATGGTCCGATGATCCACATTTATAGCAAGACCGATCATGAAATCTACAACTCCCTGAGTGCCATTTCCCACAATACTTGCACTCAACTCTATTTTGTGGAACATTACCAACACAGGCTATCGAGGTAGCTCGGGAGCTCATAGGAGGTCGATCCGTCTAGGTGGATCTGTATTAGCTTTACTTACAGTGGTGTAGTCGTCTCTCGGGCTTCTTGGTCGTGGAATGAAAGACTTTGCCAGAAGATCTTTTACGAATGTCTCTAGCTTGATCTCGCCCTTTCTTTTCTCTTTCCCGAGCTCTTGACTTTGCAAGCTCTTTCAACTAAAGTCACAAACTCTTGAATTTCAAGAATGCCAACAAACATCTTTATATCTTCATTCAGGCCATCTTCAAATCTTTTACACATAATGGCTTGGAAGAAACACACTCTCTAGCATATCTGCTGAGAGTCGACAAATTTTCGTTCATATTCAAGTCACGGTCATTCGTCCTTGTTTCACTTCAAGGAATTCTTTTCGCTTTTTGATCAATGAATCTTTGGTGATATATTTCTTGCGAATTCATTCGGAAGAAATCCCATGTCACTTTTTCTTTCGGAACCATCGATACTAGTGTGTTCCACTAGTGATATCGCATGTCCTCATTAAGGATATAGCACATTTCGTGCATTCATCCGGAGTACAAGATAGCTCATCAAGTACCCAGTATAGTGTTATCAAGCCACATTTCGGCTCTCTCGTCATCATCATCATCATTGGCTTTAAATTCTTCAGCCCCAAATTTTGGATTTTATCAATCGGGGCCTACTAGATCTCATCGGATCTATCATCGAAGTCTTGAAGGAATTGGAGTTGGATTATTCGGGGTGGAGGTTGGTGTGCGGTAGGGTTATTTTGAATAAATTGGGCAAACCACTCATTCATTATCTCGATAAAGGCTCGTTTAGTCTCTCCTTCGTGGCTACCGAAGCAGGTCGAGAGTCTACCGGCGCTGATCCGTGTGCACGGTCAGGCGCTACACTCTCTACATCATCAGCTACGGCTCTTTCAGGATCGGTATCCATTTACTATATAAAACAAAATTCAGGCTGTCAGAAGTCACCACACTATCAATATATGATAAAGGCATGTATAGCTAGACTCACACGCGCTACGGTAGTCCTAGAATCGACTAAACCGTAAGCTCTGATACCAATCAAATGTAACACCCCTTACCCGAAACCCTTGCCGGAGTCGGGTACGTGGCATTACTAGACTTGACCATTAACTCGGGAAGTAAAAGAAATTTTTTTTTAAGCTGTCCAACTGCATCACGCTGAATAAATCGACCATAACTCGAGTTACAAAACTCGAAATTTAGATCCGTAAATTTTCCTTGAAACTAGACTCATATAAATATTCACCATAATTTTTCCAGAATTTTTCATGTAGCCAATTAGTACAGTTTATTCATCAAAGTTACCCTTATTACACTGCTTGACAATTCTGACCTGTCCCTACAAAAATGCAGTTATCTAATTGCACAAATTTCCTATGATGTTCTTGTTTATACCAATGCAAAATAGATTCATTAAGGGTTCTACACATATAAACCATGCTTCTTAATTATTTTTGTACAATTTATGACAATTTTTCTAAAACAGAACAGTGACTCACGAATTCATTCAGAACAGGTCTCACTAAAACTGAATTATCTCATAATATATAAATCTTTTGCCTACTCTGTTTCTTTCATGTAAAAATAGACACAATAAGGTTTAATTTCATATCTTATTCACCTTTTAATTCAATATACCCTATTTTTGGTGATTTTTCTAACTCACATCACTGCTGTTACTACAAGCTGTTTTGTTGCATTTTATGAAAGACTAGCTTCTAACCGAACCTACCTACATTCCTAATTCAAGGATTCATTTCGTATATAAACATTTCCTTAACAAAATGATTAAACTTTGATTAAGAAAGCATAAACCTTGCCATCATGAACCAACATACACATCAAAAACACAACAATGTACTTAACTAGAAATTTAGCCATATTCGCATGGCCATTATATACAAGAACCTTAAAATTTCATCAAGACAAAGACCAAGTCCTTCCTATACATGCCTTCATTTAAAACCAAAATAAAAGAGTACCCAAAATGTAGATTGATAGTGTGAGCGACTTTCCGAACGATCCCGACGAGCTTGTAGCTTGCACCTAATCTAAAAAAAATACAGAGAAACACTTCACACGATAAGCTTACTAGCTTAGTAAGTCCTAATTTCACAAAAAAAATATAACGTTTTAAAATCAACAATTTAATTACTACAATACAACTTGTAGGCTTATACTGCATTTATTTTCAAACTTTAATTTCATACTCATATAAGCAAGTATGAATTAAGTAAGAAAAATATCTCTTTACCCACATGTACATAATCGAATTACTTATTTATTTTCAAATCTTTCGAAACCCAAAATATCATCATGTAATCATAGGTACAACATTTATACACTTAAATGTCAATTTCTATACCATGGCACCAATTACACTACCACTCATGTGGCCAAATACCCAGTCATGTATCCACATACTAAAGGACCAAGATACAACATCATGTTGTTCATTAGTAAAGCCGAGAACACATATATTAGAACCATATATATATATATATATACATATATATATTCCACACTCGTAACACATGCCAGTTGTAATAAATCACTGATTTACCTTGTCTTATATAAGTAAGAAGTTTATTCCTACTTTACATACTCACCTGAGCAGTTAACGTAATAAGTTTGCTTTAATTTGCCTTGAACACAAATTTCAATTTCTATTTCATAAAATACATCACCGGCATTAAGCCTGCTAGGCATAAAAGCCCGATAAGAATCACCGGCACAAGGCACGCTAGGCATGAAAGCCCGAATAGAATTGCGCACACAAGGCACGCTGGGCATGAAATCCAGAATAGAATCACCGCACAAAGCACGCTGAGGCACGGCTTGAATAGAATCACCGGCACAAGGCACGCTGGGCAATAAAAACCCGAGTCATGTCAATACAGTTAAACATTCCCAACACACTTCATAACTATTATATATTCGTCTAATTCAATTGGGTATACTTACATTGAACCATCAAAACCATTTTATCACTATACAATCTAGCAACTCCTCATCACATACTCAACAAAATCACCAACCTAACACACCAATATACATTCGGCCATGATGAAAAAGAATACTAAAATTCCTCAATTTTTAATATTCAAGATAACTATAATTAATTCTTTGACATGGTTTAACTAAAGGACTTACCTCGGTTGTCGATAGTCCGTGCGAATCGGCTATTCGAGAACCTTCGTCTTTCCCCAGTCTAATTCCGTTTTTCTTTGCTCTTGATCTAAAACACATTAAAATTTAGCTCATTTAATTGCATTTCATCTCAATTTAGTCCCAAAACACACAATTGGGCAATTTACCATTTTGCCCCTAATGTTTTCCATTTTTACAATTTGGTCCAATTTACACAAAACACAAAATATACCAAATTTTCCAACACTATAGCTTGGCCGAATATCCCCCATAGCCATATGTGTCCATGCATGCCATTTATTTTATGTTTTAGTCCTTCAAACTTTTATATTTTTCAAATAAATCCCTAGCATCCAATTTCATCACAATTTCAAATTCAAAAGGATGATTTAACATATACTAATTGAAATCTACTATCAAATATTTCAAGTCATGCATATACAACCATAGCCGAATTTAATGTGCCAAAATCTCAAAAATTTCTACATGGGTTGTATAGGATTCAAAGCAACCATTCCAAAAATGCAAAAATTATCAAGAACTAAGCAAAATACATACCCCTAATTAAGCCCCAAAGTGCCGAAATTTCCAAGCTCCAACAATGGAGTTTCTTCTTCAAACTTTCGGCCAAGAAGATGAGCAAGATAAGCTTCTCTTTCTTCCCACTTGTTTTTATTATTTTATGCTAAAACAAGCATATATTATTAACATTATTTTAACACATTAATATAACTATATACTAGACTAAATTAACATCAATTTTGTGATTAAAAAGGCCCATTGCCATCCCTCTTTATAGCACATGGGCTAATTGCCCTTTTAGTACACCCACTTAAAAAGCCACAATCAAATTAGTACCTTTCACTTTAGCATGCAACTTTCGCGTTTTCTCGATTAAATCCTTTTTATCAAATTGAGCACTTAAACGATTAAATTTTTATACGAAACTTTCACACTCACTAAATCACATATAATAATCACAAAATAAAATATTAAAATATTTATCAGGCTTGGATTCGTGGTCCCGAAACCACCGTCCCGATTAGGGTCAAAATTGGTCTGTTACAAAAACGACCACAAGGCAATTTGCCTAGCAATACTAGAAACTTCATGCAATTACTATGCGAGATGAAGAAGGGATAGTTGAATCTGAACTAGAACTGAGGCAAGAAATTATAGTCAGTAACAGTAAGGTTGAGGTAAGCCAAAATGAGCAAAACCCGGTTGGTAAAGAATATAGACCTCGAGTGCCATATCTTAACGTGATGAAGAGAAACCACATGAATAAATAATTTGGTAAATTTCTTAAACTTCTGAAGAAACTACATATTAACTTTCTGTTTATTGAAACTCTTTTATAGATGCCCAATTCCGTTAAATTTTTAAAGAACCTTTTGGCAAACAAACAAAAGTTAGATGATTTGTCGCATGTAAAGCTAAATGCAGTGTGCTCAACCATTTTACAAAATAAACTACCCAACAAATTGAAAGATCCAGGGAGTTTTACTATTCCTTATTTAATTGGTAGTTTAAATGTTAATAACGCTTTGACTAATTTAAGGGCTAGTATCAATGTCACGCCTTCTAAACTATTTAAGGAATTAGGTATTAGGAAACCCAAACAAACTAGGGGTATTATTGAAGATGTTCTTGTCAAAATTGATAAATTCATATTCCTAGTTGATTTTGTTGTTTGACATGGATGAGGATAGTGACATACCTTTAATTCTAGGTCGGCCCTTTTTAGCAACTGCTAAAACTATTATTGATGTTGGTACAAGTGAATTAATACTTCGCGTAGGAGATGACACGATTACACTCCAAGCTCATGATTCTGTTAAGGCATCTATGAGTAACATTATGGCTCAAACTTCTTTGCAGGAAACCCCTTGGAAAAACATGATGGAGCCACGATCCAGTCCATGCGACAAAAATAGAACGACTCATAAAGAACGAATGTTACAGATCGATGAACTAGACGATTGGCAGATACATGTCAAGGAGAAATTAAGAATACACAATATAGAACCAAAGCTACTCCATGATGAGCATGTGGATGGAACGAACCAATTTAAGGTTGGGGATAAGGCACTGTAGATAAAACGAATCCTCAAATCGCCACTTCAGAGCTTGATGCAAATAGATCAAATCCCTTTACGGTACTAAATGTCTTTCCATACGGTACAGCCGATGTAACTCATTCTGAATTTGGCACATTTAAGGTAAATAGTACTCAACTTAAACCTTATTTTGATAATAGAATTGATAACTAGAAAGAGGAGTTTCGACACCCTGAACTATTTTGACCGTGAAAATATAAGGTAAGTCAAGCTTAGACTTTAAAAAAGCGCTTCTCGGGAGGCAACCCGAGTGTTAACTTTGCTAATTTTATTAATTTTATTTCATGATATTTTTAATATTAATTAATTTTCAAAATAAAAAAGTATTTTTTTGACCCACACGGCCTGGACACATGGGTGTGTCTCAGGCCGTGTGCACTAAAAGAGGTTCGACAGTGAGTTATACGGCCTGTCAACATGGCCACTTGACCCATGCTGCCTGGACACACGGGCGTGTCCTTAGCCGTGTGGATTTCGGGACATAATTTTTCCAAAAATCGACAGAGACACGGGCGTGTGAAACCTGGAGCTAATTTTTTTCTTTTTTAAATCAAATCAGAGAGTTACACGGGCAAGGCACATGGACCACACGGGCGTATGGGAGTTTACACAAGTGTGGGAGAAGTGAAGAAGGTTGCAACACTGCCATGCGACACAGCTGTGTGTGCTACACGGCCTGGACACACAGGCGTGTCTGAGGATGTGTGAAGATTGGGTTGGCATTTTAAAAGCACACCGGCTAGGGAGAGCCACACGGGCGTGTGACACGGCCGTGTGGCCCAACACGGGCCTTTACATGACCGTGTCACCTTAAAAAAAAACCTAGCTCCACTTTCTTTTCATTTGTTTTGTCTTCTTCCCCCATCTTCTCAACATACCCTAGCCGCTGTTAGCCTTCCTCTGGCAATTTTGGCCATCGTCGTTTCCCCTATTGCTCACACCCTCTCCCTCTCTTCTCCCTTCCTTACCCCATCAAGTACCTACACCATTGTCCCTAAATCTTTCCCTCACCTCGATAAAACCCTGGGCCCGCTCCACCCCACGACCACCGCACCCAAACCCCCACTTACGCTCAGCCCCATACCCCTTTCCCTTCCCTTCTCCCTTCTCGCCGTTCAGCCATTGTTTAACCCCCACACCGCATCCCACCTTTTGCGCACCAACGCCACCGTCACCTCTCGGTCGCCACCACCATTTCCCCGTCGGTCAACCACTGATTGTCTTATTTTCTTTATTATTTATTTATTTGTTTGTTTCTTTTTTATTATTATTCTTCTTAGTTCTTTTATTGTCTTTATTCATTTTTTATTCTCTATTATTTTCTATTTTTAGTTTTATTATTTTATTTTACTGGTTCTACTTGTTTTCCTAACATTATTACTATTTTTAATTCCTTTTCTTATCATCCATTTATTATTCTTCATGCTATTGTGTTAGATTATTATTATATCTATGATTCATCCCTAGTTAAATATTTTGAATTCCTTGATGCATGTTTCTATTACTATTATTCTTTATATTCGAATTTATTTATTTATTGATTTATGCTCTTTATTATTTTTCTTATTATGTGTTCTTATTTCCCTTAATACAACTATTTCATTATTGTCGTTTTTAGTTTTCTAGGTCGTTTCTTATTTTTATTTTTTATTTATCCTTTCTATTATTATTTTTACATGCTTGATACTAGTAAATAGTATTTTTGGAATCGATTTTCTATTTAGGCGGTTTAGACTTCGATGCCCGTCTTAGGATGATTCTTAGTACCATATTTTAATTTACACAACTGTTTCTCAGCTTCTTTGTTTGTTTATTTGGTGATGCTTTATTTATTTATTGATGGAATTCTTTTTCTTTTCAGGCACACCATGACGAACACTTGCAGCAAGTCCAAAGTTGCAGTCCCCACTTCGAAAAAGCGGAAGACACCTAGCGCGACCTCCTCCTCGAGCGCCTCTGCTGAGGCCCGCCACCCTTATCTCTGATTTTTAGTGGGTCCGCAAGAGGAATTATTTCAGCCACTTTAATTACGACCACTCGATTTAGGCCGATGTATTGATTGGGCTGCTTCGGAGCAGGTTCAGTCAGCTGATCACGCTCGAGCCTTTATTAGCACAGCCCTGTAGGGCTGGTTCTTCTCTATCATCAAGCCCATATACATGGAGCTGACTTTGGAGTTTTGCTCTACATTTACTCTTTAGCAGGTGATGACGACTTATGACGAGCCGAGTACCATCACTTTCAGACTTGGTGGCTTGATGCGCCATATGAGTGCCCTCAAGTTCGGCGCTACTTTGGGACTATACACTAAGGAGTTTATGAGTGCTGAGAAATCCTCTGCCTACATCGACACATCTACTACTTGCCATGTAGTTGTTGGGTAGAGCTTACGGTGAGTATGACACCCTATGACAGGAGTCGCTCGAAGGTGACTTCTCTCCCTCCGACTTTATAGTATATTCATGCCTTTTTAACTTATACTTTGACCAGTAGGAGAAAGAGCACCAGAGTTATTAGTACTACTGATGCTTATTTTCTATGGAGCATAGCCACCAGACATATTTTTTATTTAGTATATTTCATCGCCCTAGCCTTTTACCATCAGACAGACCGCAACAGGAAGGGTCAACAGAAAGGGTCCTATCTGTTTAGGTCCTTATGTGACTCACCTTGCTCGACACTTCAGTCTACTCGACCCACCGGAGCAGTCCTCTGTGCTTACACTCATTGACCAAATGTCCCCATAGGGAATATCGAGCATGACACATATGAGGATGGTCGAGCGGCTTCATGAAGTATATCCTCCTCAGTACCGATTATTTCATTCTGATTTTCAGAATCAACTCGAGGACTTCACTAATGATGTCCCTTTCCATCACAAGGACCCACCTTATCCTCCACCTTCAAGTCACCATCTTGTTTCTTCTGCTGCTACTTTAGCGGCCCTCTCCGAGCGGTTCACTCAATTCAAGCAACATTGCTTTTCGAGGTTTGATAGTATTGACGTGACATTGCAGCAGATCTGTTACCATTTTCATATCTCCTCTTCAGTGCCAATGACTCACGACACTGACGCTTTTGATGATGAGGACCATTAAGTTTATTTGTTTTATTTTTGTTTTTATTTTTATTTTTTTATGTTTAGTTTTCTTTTCTCAGACTTATTTCATTTTTATCTTTTGAACTATATTTATATTTTTATGGTTGTTTCTAATCAAGTTATAATCCTTTAATATTCTTTACTATTTGTGTTTATTTTCTTATTAGTTTGCTTAGAATCATGCACTATATATAGATTTGTCTATGATTCCGCTTTTCACTATTCTGGGAATTTCATCCAATATTCAGGACAGTTTTAGTTTTCTCCTTCTCTTATGACTATAATTATATCTGTTTGTACATTGAGGACAATGTACATATTAAGTGTGGGGAGGTTATTTACATAAATATTAGAAAGTCCTTAAATTACGTCTTGTGTTTAAGTAATTTTTTCATATTTTTATTAGAATGAATTTTTATTGATTTGTGATTTTTATTTATGTGTTTTGGATTAAATTCATAAATATTTGTGCATTGGTTGTTTTAAATTTCAAGACATGAGAGAATCAAGCATGATAATTTTATTTTCAAAATTAAAAAATTGTAGGTGGTTTCCCTGAATTGAGGTATTATCTTAAAGTTTTAAATTTACAAGTTTGACATCAAAAACCATAATTTTTTGTGAGAATTTGAGCCCTTAGGGCATACATTTTCTTGCTCATTTTATTATTGGTTATGAGCGTGTCAATTTGATTTGTTATTCTAGAACTTGCTTCGATTGTGCATGTCGAGACCACACCTTTGATTTGATTTACTGAGATGATAAAGGCACTTAGGTTTTAACCCACTTATCCCATAAAAAGCCTATCTACGTAATTAACCCTTAGTGAGCCCTATTAAGCCTAACACACCGTTTCTTGATTTACCTATTAATGTTAACCCATAACTCATTTTCTTTTACTTGTTGAGAATTTTTTCCCCTTTTATTGACTCCCTTTTTATTGATATTTGATTTGATTAATTGCCTAATTAAGCATTTTGTTTAATTTTCTGAATTATTTCTTATTGTAAAAACAAGTAAAAACAATTGAAAAAAATTGAAAAAAATTGAGAAAAAAATATTGATTATTATTTAGTTCTATGTTAGTTGAACTTGAACAGTTAAATTCATATTTTGAGAAGAAGCTCTTGTTATTCTTGAACAATTTTCGATTGATGTAATCATTTTTAATTCAACATTTTTTTAATTTTCTAGTTTGGTAATTTATCAATTTGATCTCAATTTTAACCAACTTTTTCAGCCTTTTTCCACACCCTTAACCTAAGCCCCATTACAACCTCTTAAAGACCTTTTGATTTGTGTATCATCTCAATTTATAGTGGTGGAGATTTGATTTTTATTCAAGCCTATGGTAATTACGTTTCATGTTTGACTATTGAGTACTTATTCTTGAACCTTAAACACTTTGAGTGATTAGAGTGAATCTTTAGTGAGTGTAACACCCCTTACCCATATCAGACGTCGGTACAGGGTACGAGGCGTTACCTTACTTAAACACATACAAAAATACAATTCTGAGTCATAAAAGTTCGTTCAAATTCAAAATATTTCAAACTTCCTCTTAATGTCCTTAATAAGGGCCTACGAGGCCCAAAACATGCTTTAGGAACAATTCGGGATTAAACCGAGCACTATCGTAAACATTAGAAAATTTCATTAAAAACAGGGCACATGCCCGTGTCGAAAGGCAACACGCCCGTGTGATCTCATAACATGGCCATGTTGAAGGCCCAGGTAGCTTACACGACCTAGGCATATTGGGACACACCCGCGCCCCGTGCCCATGTGAATTTATTTTCTAACATCGATCCTACAGGGGTTTTCACATGGCCTAGCACACGCTCGTGTTCACTACACAGCCATGACACGCCCGTGTCTCAACTGGTGTGTTAAAAGCTTAACATTCTATTTCTGACGTCAGCAACATTTTAGGGTCACACGGCCAAGGCACACGCCTGTGTATTATTGCAATGTCATCCACACGGTTGAGACACGGTCGTGCCTCAGCCCGTGTGGTTACTACTGGGCATTCTGTTTTATCAAATTAAGGTGCATGGGACAGACGGCTGGATGACATGCCCATGGGGCAGACTGTGTGTCACACATGACCTAGACACATTCCCGTATGTCTACCTGTGAGGACAAAAGAAAGGCTATTTACCAAGCGCTTTTGCCACCCTTACTTGCACCAACATAAGCCACATCAAGTAACACCAATCTACACATAAACATCTGACCAAATCAGCCACAACCAAGACATACACACATCAAGGTCACTACACTCCATTTATATGCAAAACTTATCACATACTTTATCAATAACAAGTATTAGCCATCATCCATGGCCTTATACAAAATGAATTAATCTTCAAGACAAGCCAACACATTTGGCCAAAACAATATAACACTTGACAAAAGGCCAAGTCGCTATACATGTCATACTTAAAATAATAAGGCTAACTATACCAAATGCTTCAATTGATAGTTTGATCGATGCCTCCGACATCTGTTGATCTCCGAGCTAGCTTGGCTGTACTATAAGAAAATGGAAAAGAGAGGGAGTAAGGATAAAGCTTAGTAAGTTGCATGTAAATAAGTAACAACATCAACCATGCATCTTTAAACACATAGCATACTATAAACCAGAATAACATTCTTGATTTAACAATGGTAGATTTACTACATATTTACATACCACAAGTATAAGCCAAAGATTACAAGATCATCCCGGAATCATTCTCAAAGATAGAACTTACTCAATTTCATCCTTACCGTAAAGACATCATAACTAAGCTCATATTTCATGAGTTTCAACTAAGAACATGTACCATTCACAACATGATTATATCCTTTCATATCTTTATCATAAGCTTTAAATAACCTGTAGAACCATTTGGAATACTAAAGGATATCCGATAAGCCTCACACAAGTGGGTAAAACACCGATGCCATGTCCTAGACATGGTTTTACACTGACTCACATGTCGAGGCCGATGCCATGTTCCAGACATGGTTTTATACTGGCTCTCATAATATGGCCGATGCCATGTCCCAGACATGGTCTTACACTAGCACGCATATCAACGCCGATGCCATGTCCCAAACATGGGCTTACACTAGCTTTCATAATATGGCCAATGCCATGTCTTAGACATGGTCTTACACTAGCACACATAGCAACACCGATGCCATATCCCAGACATGGTCTTACACTAGCAAACATATCACCCAAATGTCATGGCATGGATATCCAATCTATTCCTAATGTTCAACCAGGAGTTTTTACTACATCAATTCTCATCATGCATATTTACAACAATAGTCGAACACTTTATGCCATATTATTTGTTCAATACATAATAATAAAGTTGTATTATTTACGTACAACTTACGTCAGTATATAAAATATGGGTGACTAGTTCGATTTAGTCCAATAGCTTGGTTTTCCCTCAGTCTAGGTTCGAATTCTATTTTTCTTCATCTATAATGGAAATATTTACTTATTTAATCACCACATTAATCAAGACATTTCAAAATTTCTACTTTGGCAAAATTACCGTTTTGCCCTTAAACTTTCACATAATTACGATTTTGCCCTTAGGCTCGTAAAACGATTTTAATCAAATTTCCTCCTTTAACAAGCCTAGCCAAACATTTATTACTCTTATAGCAACTCACAATTCCAATTATTTCACACATTTACTACCCATTTTATAACTTTTAAAAAAATGTTCATTTTAGGTGTTTTCATGAAAAATCCTTTCACAAAAGTTATTTATTAACCAACCAAGTTTTATTTTCTTTCATAAAATTTCAGCAAACAATATAAATATTCTCATGGAAAGACCCTAGACTCCCAACCATTTTGAAAAATAGTCCTCTCATTAGCTAGATTAAGCTATATAGGTTCCAAAAACACAAAAATTAACAAAAACAACCCCAAAATCACTTACTTGCAAGGGTGAAGAGTTGCTGAAATTTCAAGCTTCCAAAACCCTTATTCTTGCTGAAAATTTCGATGGAAAAGGAAGAAGATGGGAAAAGATGATAAATTTTTCTTTGTTTTATTTTATTTTATTCATTTAGTCACCTAATGCCACCAAACTTTGACTATTCATGATTTTTTTTAATTCCATGTCCAGCTATAACAGCCCAATTTAGGGCTAGTTGGAACAGTGGTTCGGAACCACTAATCCGAGGTTAGAGAAAATTATTTTTATGTTGTTTTATGAACTAGAGCTTGATTATATGTGTGCATGAAAATTTTGGTGCCTTAATTTTTGACTTCTTGCTTAATCGCGAAAAAGGACTAAATCGCATAAAATGCGAAAGTTCTATTTTATAAGCTAAAGGTACAAAATAGCCATAGAATTTTAATTGGAGCTCTTTAAATGGAAATTAGCCCCTTTTCTAATGGTTGGCCGGCCATAGGGGACAATAGGAGTCAAAATTAGTCAAAGATGTTGAAGTTAGGTGGATAATTTGACTTGTATTAATAGAAAGAATAGATATCATCTTTTCTCTCCATATTCTCCACATAAAATAGCAAGAAAAATAGAGGTTTTGAAAGCTCAAAATTTCAGCTAACTCTTCTCTCTACAAGTAAGTGATTTTAATGGTTTTTTTTTAAGATAGTTATACTTTTGGAACCTCTAAAGTTAAGCTTTCTAATGAGAGGACTATCTTGCAATCTGGTGAAAAGTTTTTCCATGAGAGCTTTTATGTTGTTTGCTGCATTTTTTTGGAAGAAATAAGTCTTAGTTGTTAGATAAACAACTTTTGTGAAAGGTGATATCATGAAAACACCTATAACGACCTTTTTGTAAAGGTTGTGAAATGTGTAGTAAACGTGTGAAATGTTGAGTTTTGATGATAGCCATGGGATAAATAAATGTTCACCTAGGCTTGTTGAAGGTAGAAATTTGATTAGAATTAATTTCTGAGCCTAGGTGTAAAATGGTCATTTTACCAAAGTCTAAGGGCAAAATAGTAATTTTGCCAAAGCATGATTATTGAAATGCTTTTATTAATGTGGTGATTAAAATGAGCTAATTTGCTATTATAGAGCAAGAAGAGCCAAGAATCAACCTTGATCGGGGAAAGAACAAAATATCGGACTAGACCGATAATCTAGTCTATTTTTAAATCGAGGTAAGTTTGTATGTGATAGATTCGACATTTACGTTAGCATATTTGAGAATGTTTGATATTATGTCGATGCATGATATTCTACAAAATTAAGTATTTGATGTTGAATGAGTAAGTGAAATGTTGAAGTCCTAGTTGGACTATAATGAGCGTGAAACACTATCATTGAAACATGAGATAGATGTGGTCCCGTATAAGACTGCGTCGGGGACATGGCCTCGGTACCGAATTGAAACCCCGTGTAAGACCATATCTAGGATACAGCTTCGGCATTGAATATGAAAAATCGTATAAGACTATATTCGAGATATGGCATTGATATTGATGTGAGATAACGTATAAGACCATATCCAGGATATAGCATCGATATTCAGAGGTGATCCATGTGAGACCACATCCGGGATGTGGCATTGGCTTCGAGTTCATGTTAGTGATAATGAATATGCATATTTGAGTATCCCTAGTGATTTATTTGGATAAATAAACCAGCTGAGATATAGAATTGAGATTTGTATTAAAGTTATGTGATTAAGTGAACACAGGTATCCGTGAGTAAATCGCGAGGAACAATTGCAATATGTGGCATGATATGTGCTAGATAAGGGTAAGTATGAGTAAGTATGGCAAGGAGCCTATGATTTTTGGGTGTGGTTATTTAATGTCATGGATGGATATTATTATGAACTTTTTGTTGCTATTTATTCCATACAAACTTACTAAGCTTTATGCTTACCACTTTCATTGCTTTTTTCCTAGTAGTATTTCTAAGTTAGTTCGAAAGTTCGTGGACGTAGGAGATTGGAGATCACACTATCGACCACTTTTTGGTATAGCCAAATTAGATTTATTTTGAGTATGGCATGTATAGGACTTGATCTTTTTGTTATGTCATATTTGCAAGCCTAATGTGTTGGCTACTATAGTTGTTTAATCTATCTTGTAAAAAGGGTCATGGGAAGTTGGCCTACACTTGATATGTTCATATATTCAATGAAGATAAATTTCATTAAATGTTTGCTTGTATTGGATGTCCTGATTTCTTTTGAGTTCTTAGAGGTGCCTTATGACCATCATTTATGTTAAATTGATCTGGTATAAGTGTGGTTGCTTGGTAGGGTGGCAAATGGCTTGATGGATAGCCATATATTTGTCCACACGGGTAGACACATGGGTCTGTGTCTAGGCCGTGTGTGACACACGGTCAGCCCCATGGGCGTGTTGATCAGCCGTGTGTCCCCTTGCATGCTAGAGTTGCAAGTTAGTATACTCAGTAGTAAACACACTGGCAGAGACACGGCCGTGTGTCTCAACTGTGTGGGTGGCACGACCATGGACATGGGCATATGCCCAGGTCGTGTGAAGTCTGCACCTGAAATTAGGAATTAATTTGACACACAGTCTAAGGACACGGATGTGTGCCTTGGCCGTATGAGCATAGTGAGGTGATGACGTCATAAACAGAATGCCAAGGTTTTGACACACGGGCTAAGACACGGGCGTGTCGAGGTCGTGTGAGGGACACGGGTCAAGGACACGGGTGTGTGTCTGGCCGTGTGAAATAAGTCAGTGTCGACCATAGGTGAAGAACACGGGCATGTCTCAGGGGCACACGGGCGTGTCCCTTGAGCAACACGGGCATGTGGCCCCTGTTTTGGCAAGATTTTTCTAAGTGCGTAAAAGTTCCCAGATAATTTTTGAAACTTTTTGGAAGTATGTTTAAGGCCTCGTAGGCCTAGGATGAATAGGTTATGAGTTTGAATGGAAAGTTTTTAATCTGAAACGAACTTCTATAGCCCGTTGTAGTTTAAGCAAGTTGAGTTAGGTAATACCTCGTATTCAGTTCCAGTTTCGAATACGGGTAAGGGGTGTTACACAGCCACCACTAATTTATTGGTTTTTTTACTCAATAAGGACCTCTATTTTAGTGTTCCATAGCTATTTAACACTTTTAGCTTGTAGAACAAAACTTTCGCACTTTATGCGATTTAGTATTTTTTCAAAATTAAGCATGAAATCGCTAAAATTAATTTACCAAAATTTTCAAACACTAATATAATCATGCCATGACACTTGAAATAATATTAAAATAATTTCTCCGACCTTGGATTTGTGGTCTCGAAACAACTATTTTGTTACAATTCTCCCTCATTAGGGATTTTTGTCCCCGAAAATCTTACTATTAAAAAGGTTTGGGTATTGATCTCTCATAGTCTCCTCGGGCTTCCATGTGGCCTCTTCAACCCCATGTCTATGCCATAGTACTTTCACGAGAGCTATACTTTTATTTCTCAATTGCTTGACCTCTCGATCTAAAATCTTAACCGGCTTTTCACCATAGGTCATATTCGGTCGAATTTCAACCTTTTCTGATGAAATAACGTATGAAGGGTCAGAACGATAACGGCACAACATAGACACATAGAAAACATCATGGATCTTCTCTAACTCGGATGGTAAAGCTAATCGGTATGCTACCAGCCCAATTTTCTTAATCACCTCATACAGTCCAATAAAACGTGGACCTAATTTGCCTTTCTTACCAATTTGAGGACTTTCTTCCACAGGGATACTTTCAAAAACACCTTATCACCGACTTGAAACTCAATTTCTTTTCGTTTCAAATCCATGAAGGATTTCTGTCTATCCGAAGTGGCCTTCAAATAGTCACGAATTACATTTTCCTTCTCTTTAATCTCTTTGACTAAGTCAACCTCGTGAATTTGATTTTCTCTGAATTCAGTCCAATACAAGGGCGTTAGGCACTTAAGCCCATACAAAGCCTCATAAGGCACCATTTTCAAACTCGACTGATAACTATTGTTGTAGGCAAACTCTACCAACGGTAGGTACTTTTGCCAACTACCTTGAAACTCAAGAACACAACACCGCAACATATCTTCAAGAATCTGAATTACTCTTTCTGACTGACCGTTGGTTTGCAGGTGAAAAGCAATACTAAAATTCAGTTTCGTCCCTAACGTTTCTTTCAACTTTTTCCAAAATTGTGATGTGAACCTCGGATCTCTATCCAAAATGATTGATAAAGGTACCCCATGAAGTCTTACAATTTCAGAAACATACAAATCGGCCAATTTTTCAAGTGGATAATCGGTACGCACTAGTATGAAATGAGCCAACTTAGTTAGCCTATCAACCACAACCCATACAACATCTTTCTTCTTTGGTGTCAATGGTAATCCAGACACAAAATCCATGGTAATACGATCCATTTCCACTCGAGAACCATCACGGGCTGAAGTGAACCCTAAGGTACTTGGTGTTTAGCTTTCACTAGCTGAAAAATTAAACACTTAGAGACAAACTCTGATATGTCTCTTTTCATTCTCGGCCACCAATACATTTTCTTCAAGTCATTATACATTTTCACACTAGCCGGATGGATAGACAAACGACCACTATAGGCCTCTTGCAAAATCTTCTAAATAAGCTCTTCATACTTAGGTACACAGATCCTCTCTCGAAAAATCAAATAACCATCGGTACCAATCCGAAAATCTGATTAATACCCGTCTCACACTGAGTTATCTTGACTTGTAACTCTTTATCACTTTTCTGAGCTTTACAAATCTCTTGCAGAAACATCGGTCTAGCTCTTAACTCTGCTATGACCAAACCATCATCAGTCACAGACAACCGGGTATTCATAGCCCTCAAGGCAAACAATGACTTCTTACTCAAAGCATCAGCGACTACATTCGCCTTTCTAGGGTGATAGTCAATCATCAACTCATAATCCTTTATCAATTCTAACCATCATCGCTGCCGTAGGTTTAACTCCTTTTGAGTCATCAAATACTTTAGACTTTTATGTTCGGTGAATACTCAGCATCTCTCGCCATACAAATGGTGTCTCTAAATCTTCAGTGCGAACGCTATGGCGGCTAACTCTAAGTCGTGAGTCAAATAGTTTTTCTCATGCTGCTTCAGTTGTCTCGAGGCATATGCTACTACCTTGCCTTCTTGAATGAGCACACATCCCAATCCATTTAAGGATGTATCACTATACAACACAAATTTCTTTCCTGATTTCGGTTGCACTAAAATTGGAGCTTCAATCAACAATGCTTTAGTTTCTCAAAACTCTGTTGGCACTTCTCTGTCCATTTGAACTTGACATTTTTCTGTAGCAACCTCGTCATCGGTGTAGCAATAATCGAGAATCCTTTAACAAACCGTTTATAGTATCTAGCTAAGCTTAGAAAGCTTCTAATCTTTGATATATTCCTCAGCAGTTTCCACTCAACGATAGTCGAGATTTTACTTGAGTCAACTCTAATTCCATCACTCGACACGATGTGTCCTAAGAATCCGACTTCTCGAAGCCAAAACTCACTTTTACTAAACTTAGCATACAACTGTTTATCTCTCAAAGTTTGCAAAACTGTTCTCAAATGCTCCGCGTGCTCACTCTTGTAGCTGAACCTTCAACTCTTTTAACTCCAACGGTGCCATCCTATACGGGGCAATTGAAATAGGTGTCGTACTAGGGCCAACTAAATACCAATCTCGACTTCTCTAGTTGGAGGCAATCTAGACAACTCTTCCGAAAACACATCCAGGTTCTCACATACCACAGACACTGACTCAATCCTTACTTCCGGCTCTTGGGTATTCAACACAAATGTAAGATAGGACGCATACCCTTTTCTCATGTATTTCTCAGCAGTAATAAAAGAAATTAGTACAGGTAAGTGTTTCGGTTCACCTGATTCAACCCGAATAATATCCCCATTTTCACATTTCAGTTCAATAAACTTACTACCATAGTTTACTAACATGTTATGAACAGTCAACCAATCCATGCCAAGAATTAGGTCAAATTCATCAAACAATAGTAGCATGAGGTTAGTCGGAAAACAATGACATCTAATCATCAAAGGATAGTTTCTACACACTTTGTCAACTATCACATGCTTACCTAACGGGTTTGACACTTTTATCCCAAATTCTGTAGACTCAACAGGCATATTCATGCTAGACACCAATTTCACATAAGCATACAAATGGGTAGATCCTAGATCAATCAAAGCAACAACAGAAATATTGTAAAGAGAAAAAGTACCCGTTATCACATCTGGAGATGATGCCTCTTCGGGATCGCGAATGGTATATGTCATTGTAGGAGCTTTAACCTTTGATCTCATAGTGGAATCTCTAGGCGCACCTCTACTGCTAGCCCCACTTCTCGGGTTCTTCTGTGGTCTACCTCTAGAAGGATCATTATTCGCTTGCACATCTTGCTTTCTGTCTTTCTCTTCCATCTCAGGATAGTTCCGAATGAAGTTTTCTAGTGAACCACACTTGAAACAGCCTCTATCATTACCTCGACACTCACCGAAATGTCGTCTACCACACTGCAAACACTCTGATTTATTTGGTCGAGCACTACCAACACTCACAATAGAAGTGGTTTGAGCCGTGGAAATCTAGTACTGCTTACTCCTATTTCTGTTCGAGAACCCTGCTGAAGTATTTGATCGAATAGTGAACTCTTTCAATTTCTTGGAGGAGGACTGAAATGATTTCCCCAACTGTCTTTTCTTTGAGTCACGAGACTCGATATTAGCCTTCCTTTTCTCTTTGGCCAATTCCTCGGCCTTCCAAGCTCTCTTAACGAGCACCTCAAATTCCTTGAGCTCTAGAATGCCAACTAGAAGTCAAATGATGGCTTACATGATGGCTTACACATGATGGCTTACACATGATGGCTTACCTCAAATTCCGTCCTCAAATCTCTTACACATGATGGCTTCAGTAGATACGCACTCCCTAGCATACTTTCTGGGCCTCATGAACTCACGCTCATACTCTGTTACTGTCATTCGGCCTTGCTTTATTTCTAGAAATTCCTTCCTCTTTTGGTCTATAAACCTTTGACTAATATACTTCTTTCAAAATATCTCTTGGAAAATCTCCAATGTAATCATTTCCCTTGGTACAACATATACAAGGGTGTTCCACTATTGGTAGGCTGAGTCTCGCAGGAGTGACACAACACACTTCATACACTCCTCAGGTATGCAAAATAATTCATCAAATATCGTAATGGTAGTTTCTAGCCAGAACCCTGCCCTTTCTAGGTCATCATCTATATTCACTCTAAATTGTTCAGCCCATTGCTTCTGAATTCTGTCAACTGGAGGTTTTCCCTCCTTAACATCTCCACCACTTGGGGAGCTACAAGGGCAGATTGGGGGATTGGAGGGGGTGAATGAGGTAGAGCCTTTGGGTTTGCACGAACAAACTCCAAATACCAAGCATTCATCATATGGAAGAAAGCTTCTCTAGCCCCTCCACCCTGACTCAGTGTCACGGGCCCAGTTCGACTGGCACGGTCCCTTCTGCGAGAGCTGGTGCATTACTTTCTACATCATCCGCCACTGCTACATCAGGATCCATTTACTATATAAAAACACATTTTAAATTGTCAAGAGTCGTCACACTATCATAATTCATATATGGCATGTATAGCTAGACTCGTACACACACTCGGTTATCTGAGAATCGACTAAACCATAGCTCTGATACCACTAAATGTAACACCCTTACTCGTATTCGACGTCGGTATAGGGTACGAGGCCTTACCTTACTTAAATGTATACAAATATACAATTCTAAGTCATAAAAGTTTGTTCAAATTCAAAACTTTTCAAACTTTCTCTTAACGTCCTTAATAAGGGCCTAGGAGGCCCAAAACACGCTTTAAGAACAACTCGGGATTAAACTGAGCACTATCGTAAATATTAGAAAATTTCATTAAAAATAGGGTACACGCCTGTGTGGAAACGCGACACACCTGTGTGATATCATAACATGGCCATGTTTAAGGCCCGTGTAGCTCACACAGCCTAGGCATTTAGGGACACGCCCGTACCCCGTGCCTGTGTGAATTTATTTTCTAACATCAATCCTATAGGGATTTTCACGCGGCCTGACACACGCCCGTGTCCATGGCCCATGTCCCCCACATGGCCATGACATGCCCGTGTCTCGACCCGTGTGTTAAAAGCTTGGCATTCTATTTCTGAAGTCAGTAACATTTTAGGGTCACACGGCCAAGGCACACGCTCATGTATTATTGTAGTGTCATACACATGGTTGAGGCACACGGTTGTGCCTCAGCCCGTGTGGTTACTACTGGCATTCTGTTTTACCAAATTAAGGTGCAGAGGACACACAGACGGATTACACGCCCATGAGGCAGACCGTGTGTCATATATGACCTAGACACACGCCCGTGTGGACAAAAGCAAGGCTATCTACCAAGCCCTTTTGCCACCCTTACTTGCACCAACATAAGCCACATCAAGTAACACCAATCCACACATAAACATCTGACCAAATCAACCATAACCAAGACATACACACATCAAGGCCACTACACTCCATTCACATGCAAAACTTATCACATACTTTATCAATAACAAGTATTAGCCATCATCCATGGCCTTACACAAAATGAATCAATATTCAAGATAAGCCAACACATTTGGCTAGAACAATATGACACTTGACAAAAGACCAAGTCCTTATACATGCCATACTTAAAATAATAAGGCTAACTATACCAAATGCTTCAATTGATAGTGTGATCGATGCCTCTGATGTCTGTTGATCCCCGAGCTAGCTTGGCAACACTATAAGAAAATGGAAAATAGAAGGAGTAAGCATAAAGCTTAGTAAGTTGCATGTAAATAAGTAAGAACATCAACCATGCATCTTTAAACACATAGCATATTATAAACCAGCACATCATTCTTGATTTAACAATGGTAGATTTACTACATATTTACACACCACAAGTATAAGCCAAAGATTTCAAGATCATCCCAAAATCATTCTCATAGATAGAACTTACTCAATTTCATCCTTACCATAAAGGCATTATAACTAAGCTCATATTTCATGAGTTTCGAGCAAGAACCTGTACCACTCACAACATGATTATATCCTTTCATATCTTTATCATAAGCTTTAAATAACCCGTAGAACCATTTAGAATACTAAAGGATATTTGATAAGCCTCACACAAAAGGGTAAAAAGCTAATGCCATGTCTCAGACATGGTCATACACTGGCTCACATGTTGAGGCTGATGCCATGTCCTAGAATGGTCTTACACTAGCTCTCGTCTCAATGCTAATGCCACTGGCTCTCCTAATGTGGCAGATGCCATGTCCCAGACATGGTCTTACACTAGCATACATATCAACACCGATGCCATGTAACAGACCGAATTTGACCCTAATCGGAATGGTGGTTTCAGGACCACGAATCTGAGTCTGAGAAATATTTTTATATTATATTTTGTGTTTATTATATGTGAATTGATGTGTGTGTAAGTCTCGTAGAAAAATTTAATCGTTTGAGTGTTTAATTTAACAAAAAAGATTAAGTTGCTAAGGTGACAAAAGTAGTGAGCATGAGGTTAGAAGGGTAAAGTGAATTGTTTATTAAACTTAAGGATTTGCATGTCAAATTTTCCATGCTAGTGGACGGTAATGATGAAGAAAGGAGATTATTTTTGTATTTTTATAATATGAATAATATATTTTATGATAATAAAATATGTATTATATGGTTTTAACTAAATAAAGATGAAAAAAGGAAATTATTTTCTCTTCCCTCATTCATCTTCTTCCCCGAATTCACCTTCAAAAAGAGGAGAAAATTCATCTTCTCCATTCGGCCATTTACATGTGCTAGGCAAGGTAAGAGTTTGAACTTTAAATTAATAATCTATATGTGAATTGGGTTGATTTCTTTGATCATTATTGAAAACAAGTAGAAATTGTTGATATTGGGCGTGTTGAGTTTCAGCCATGGGAGGTGATTTAATTGTTGTATTAAGGTATGTTAGATGAATAGGGATAGAAAATATGATGAAATGGAGAGTAGTAACTTAAGCTTGTAGGATTGATAAGTGAGATTGTTGCAACTTAATCATATTGACATGCTTTTACGTTCGGCCAAATATTGAGATGGCCATATGTGGTCTTTTTCTTCCTTAATTGTTTGGGTATACATATTTTTATAAATGGAAATTGTGGAATAGTGTAATCGGTCAAGGTTGAATGCTTAAATTTTTATGTGATTATTGATTTAATTAAATAAATGAAGGAGGAAATTTGGTTCTTAGGTTTCTAATTTAAATTATGTGTATTTTTTTGAGTTTGAGCAAATAGATAGAATGAATGTGAACAAAACTTATTCGACATTTCATAGATCGGGAACAAAAAGAGAAAGAACTAGATCGGGGAAAGGCTAAGGTGAACGAATAGCCAGAAATTTCAAATCTATCGACTTCTAAGGTAAGTTCTTAAGCAAATATTTATTTAATGGATAATTATGAATATGTTAAATGATGATAATTGATAATTTTGAGTATAAAATTTTGGGATAGCCGAATGTTCCAGTATGGAATTGGATTGAATATATATTTTGTAAATGTGATATAAAATAGTGTATTTGATATGATATGTGAAAGCAATGTGAGGTATATGATGTGTTGATGATAGTAACATGTAAAAATGTGTATCGTAAGATTAAGCATGTGACTATTTCGGGCTCTGTGCCTAGCAGGCTTTGTGCCGGTGACCTATTTCGGGCTCTATGCCTAGTAGGCTTTGTGCCGGTGATCTATTTCGGGCTCTGTGCCTAGCAGGCTTTGTGCCAGTGATCTATTTCGGGCTCTGTGCCTAGCAAGCTTTGTGCCGATGACCTATTTCGGGCTTTGATGCCTAGCAGGCTTAATGCCGGTGTATATGTTAGGCTTAATGCCAGTGATATATATATTTATAAACCAATGACTCGTGATTTATATGTGATGAAAAATGAATTTTTGTTAGGAACTAATGGCTCGGGTACGTATAAACTTTTGTGCTTGCTATAAGTAAGGTAAGTTAGCATATTATGATTTCAATTAAGTATGTTAGAATATGGTTGTGATTCAAAATGGATTTTATTGAAAGCTATAAACTTATCGTTGTTGTGTGGAAACATATTGTATTATAAGAAGAGATTTAAATAAGCTATAAGTATAAATGTGAATGTGAAAGATTTGGATGTGTTTCTAATGATACATAACTGAGTTTATGTGATGGATATAAATGTGTACTTATTTGAGTTGGAATTTGCTAATGTTTATAACATATTTTATATCATTTGGATTTTAGTGAATTACATGTGTTATATTGATAAGGTACAAATGCTTAAGATAATGATTTAATTGTATTCGGCAAGAGTTGTTTCATATGATGAATTCTTTATTTTTAATGGTATATGCATAATGCGACTCAAGTTACAATGTTTAAATATTTTATTAATGAAAGTAAAATTTGCTTGAGACTTACTAAGCTTTTGAGCTTACCTTGTATGCATTCGTTGTTGGTTTTATAGATTTTGGACTCGACTGCTGGCTCATCGGATCGTTGGGAAGTCAACCATACTATCACCTCTTTTGGTATATTCAAGCTAGTTATTTTTGAAACAAAGGCATGTATAGGCTAATTTAGTGTGTGAATGATGCTTTATCTATATTCATAATATAGCCATGCGAAAATGGCTTGAATACGATGTAAGTTTGGTATATATATATGTATATGTATATATATATATTCGGGTATGCTATGAATTCTTTTGGTAACTATGTTAAAAAGGCACATGTGTAATGCTTTGGGTTGTTAGTTAGTATTTATATATATATTCGGCTATTGCATAATTATACTGGTTACGGTTTGGTTTTATGGTTCATGGTATTTTGAATAAAGTAATGATAGACATTAAGTTAATGCATGACATATTGTGCATAAACTGTATGTGAAAATGATATGCGATAGATCAGGAAGTGAATGGAAATTTTGATTCATGATTTTATTAAATTTATTTATGTCTAAGATATATATATATATATATTCAGTTATAAATGGAATTTAGGATATGCTCAGTCATAGTGTATTAATATTGAGAATTGCATGTACAGTAAAGCAATGAGTAGGTATGATTGGTTGGTTATATATATTGACGTGATGTGTGAACTTGTGAAGATATGTATATATATTTGTTGTTTGATAGTTGCTAGTAGTTGAACATTCATGTTATACACTATTATAATTTAATTTATCTTGCTGTGGTTTTTGATAATACTGTATCTGTTATGATTATTAAACCATACATCGTTGCATACATAGATAATAAGAAAAGTGTTTATGTTTTTGTAAGTAACACCTTGTGACCCTAATCCGGCGACGGATATGAGTTTGGGTGTTACATGCCATATCCTAGACATGGTCTTACACTAGCTCTCATAATGTGGCTGATGCCATGTCCCAGACATGGTCTTACACTGGTTCTCATATTGTGGTCGGTGCCATGTCCCAAACATGGTCTTACACTAGCACACATATCACCCAAATGTCATGGCGTGGATATCCAATCTATTCCTAAGGTTCAACCGGGAGTTTTTACTACATCAATTGTCATCATGCATGTTTGCAACAATAGTCGAACACTTTATGCCATATTAATTGTTCAATACATAATAACAATAAAGTTGTATTATTTATGTACAACTTACCTCAGTATGCAAAATGTGGGTGACTAGTTCGATTTAGTCTAATAGCTTGGTTTTTTCCTAGTCTAGGTTCAAATTCCTTTTTTCTTGATCTATGATGAAAAAATTTGCTTATTTAATCACCACATTAATCAAGACATTCCAAAATTTCTACTTTGGCAAAATTATCGTTTTTCCTGTAGACTTTCACATAATTATGATTTTGCCCCTTAGCTCGTAAAATGATTTTAATCAAATTTCCTCCTTTAATAAGCCTAGCCGAAACTTTATTACTCTTATAGCAACTCGAAATTCCAATTATTTCACACATTTACTACCCATTTTATAAATTTTACAAAAAGGTCCATTTTAAGTGTTTTCATGAAAAATCCTTTCACAAAAGTTGTTTATTAAACAACCAAGTTTCATTTTCTTTCATAAAATTTCAGAAAACAATATAAATATTCTTATGGCAAGACCCTAGACTCTCAACCATTTTGCAAAATAGTCCTCTCATTAGCTAGATTAAGCTATAGAGGTTCCAAAAATACAAAAAATTAACAAAAACAAACACAAAAATCACTTACTTGCAAGGGTGAAGAGTTGCTGAAATTTCAAGCTTCTAGAACCCTTATTTTTGCTAAAAATTTCGATGGAAGAGATAGAAGATGGGAAAAGATGATAATTTTTTCTTTGTTTTACTTTATTTTATTTTATTCATTTAGTCACCTAATGCCACCAAACTTTGACCATTCATGATTTTTTTTTAATTCTATGTCCAGTCACCACTAATTTTATTGGTCTTTTTACTCAATAAGGGCATCTACTTTAGTGTTCCATAGCTATTTAACACCTTTAGCTTGTAGAACAAAACTTTCGCACTTTATACGATTTAGTCCTTTTTCAAAATTAAGCATGAAATTGCTAAAATTAATTTACCAAAATTTTTGAACACTAATATAATCATGCCTTGGCACTTGAAATAATATTAAAATAATTTCTTTGACCTCGAATTTGTGGTCTCGAAACCACTATTCTGACTAAGCCCAAAATCGGGCTGTTATAGTGATGATGTCGATTCTTGTTGATTTTGAATTAAAGGTAATTACTTAGATAAGGGTAAATACCTATGTTTTCATGCTTTAAAATTTTTTGACTTGGATTGTTTGAATCTTTAGTGCTCTTTTAGTTGAATTATCAATGTATGATTGTTTATGAATTATTTCGAAACATTATTGATGAAAATTATAAATTGAGAAAGGTTAATTTTAATTGTGAGTTGAAAATTTTGCTTGAGGACAAGCAAACGCTTAACTGTGAGGATATTTGATAAGCCATAAAAATAACATGTTTTTAATCCCATTCTTGATGTGTTTTTGGATGATTTATTATGTAAATTAGTGAATTTGATGCTTTTAATCCTTTAAATTCATGATTCTATACTTAGGTGAGCATAGGGGAGCGAAAGGAGTGAAAAATAAGCCAAAATCAGGCAAAAAGAGATGTTTCCAATATCCACATGGCCTAGGCATTTGCACCACACGCCCATGTGCCAGCCCGTGTCGATATCATACCCTGTTTCCTAAACATGAGGAAAAACCTAATTTTTAGGCTTTCTAAGCATTCTAAAGTTTATAAATACATATTAGAAGAAGACTTAAGGGAGCGCACAAAGAAGATTGAATAAATCACTCGAAGAACGCCATCCGAATCAACTCGGAAGTGGATCTCCTTCAGGATTGAAAATCTCTATTTAATTCCTTTGAAGTTTTATTGAGTTTCTTTATGTCTTGTTGTTATCCAAACTTTGAGATGTTTTCATTCGGGATTATGAGCTAATCCCTTAGATACCTAGGGGAGATGAAACCTTTGATGAATCCTATTATTTAATTTCTATTTTACACGATAAATAATTGATTCTTGTTCTCAATTTATGTATGCTTATTTTGTGTTTTAATATTTTGGGGATATTAATTCATGTTTAATGTGCTTATTTCAGTGGAGCAAAAGTCTCTATTTAAGAGTAGATGATACCGTATTTTCGGTGGGGGAAAAGTCTTTTGGAAGATGATTCTTTTTGTTTCTTTATTTTACTTTACTTATTTATTAAATTACTTTACTAACCTTTAATTTAAACTAATTAAAACATCAATTTCATGCCCATCTTGTCCACAATAATAATAATGGTCTAATTACCATATAAATCCCCTTACTTTAAAATTTCATAACTAATTGATACATTTAACTTATAGAACTGTACTTTTGCACCTTTTAGGATTCAGTCTTTTTAACTTCTTTTTTTAAAGAAAATGACCTTAAGGTCACCTCAATTTATTGCTTTATGAATAATAATGTTATGGATTTCCAATGGATAATACATATCCAAATAATTTTTTTTTTTTTGTTCTTAATAGCTATGTTACAAAGTAAATCAGCAACATTGTTACTATTATGGTTAATCCAATTTATTTGGACCGAGTAAAAATTTCTAAAGGCTTTGCATTCTTGCTTTACACACTGGCCCAAAATAGTGACGTCCTGCTCTCTTTTTTACCGTATTGACTAGCCAAGATTGTCAGACTCCAAAATGATATTATCAACATGTAACCGAAAGGCCAAATTTAAGCCTTCAACCAAGGCTTCCAACTTCGCCCAAATCGCATCCACAAATTTTTTTGAATGACCATAATAGCCTCCAGTACAAATCCATTATGATCTCTTGCTATAGCGTCAAACCCAACACATCCAAACTAAACAACAGCGTCATTATTAACTTTTACGTAACCATCCAAAGGTTTTTTTCCAACCCTTGCACACCGAGTTGGGGGGAAGAACCGAAGGGCAGTTAGATTAAAAATTTTGAAGTCTTTGCTAAATGCTTGCGCCCTTCCCCACACCACTAAATTAGCATCCATCTTGCCCTGAAACACTATTTTGTTTCTGTTGTTCCAGTAATTCCAAAGCAGAGTGAAAAAATCTGTCGCGACCTTATTATCGAGCTTACGGAGGACTTCTTCCAACCAGTTTATATAACGGTCGTAGTTCCCATCAAGGAGCCTATTATTTAAGCCCCTAATAACAAGAATATCATGAACTTTTCGGTAATCTTTCAAAGCATAAATTAGCGTGTCATCACTATTTTTGCATCTAGGATAGATTTTAGAGAATCCCTGGCGAATATATGCAATGTTATCGTAAGTGGGTAGAATATTATGACTGATTCTACAGTTGAAAACTTTAATCTTGGGGAGCATTTTGAGCTTTCAAATGGCTTTCCAAACAAATTTATAAGGACCAAAACTAATTCTCTTGAGGTTCAACCAAGAGTAGGCCGACTTTGATGTAAAGAAACCATGAGAGTTTTGAATCTACGTTCTAGTGTCTTTGATCTCATTACGAGGAATGGGTAAATTGCAAATGCAGTCCCCCAAGTTGTTGCCGTATAACTCAATAACCCTTTCTCTATTCTACCGCCTATAATTGTTGTCCTACAGGTCTTTGACTTTCTTCTCATCATTTGTTAAAAGGGACAAACAAACCAACTCCCCTTTAAGGCCCTCGACACCCCAATGGTCCCACCGTATGTTACAATCACCCACTTGCCATATAAACCCATCCTTTAAAGCCTCTACCACCTTAGCAATACTCGCCTATGTAAAGGAAGGATTGGCACACTGTTTATGCCTAAAAACATCCCCATCTGGAAAATATTTTGCACTTAAAACTTTTAAGCATAAGGTGTCCTTTTGTGTAGTAAGCCTCCAAGCTTGTCTTCCCAATAATGACAAATTAAACAGATGCATATTCCGAAAGCCCATACCTTTCATCCCCTTTGGAAAACACAACCGGTCCCATGCCATCATAGCTGAACCTTGGGTTTTTTCATTGTTTATCCACCACATGCGGCTCATTTTTGAGTGAAGGTCCTTAATAATACCTTTAGGGGCTAGAAAAACCGAGAATGCTTATGTTGGAATAGACTGTTAATAGCTTTGATGAACACCTCTTTCCCCCCATACAAACGCTTTGCCCAGCTGTTTATCCTGCAAGTGCATCGATTAATGATGTCAGTAAAAGCTATTGACCTTTTTCTAGTAATAGGTAAAGGCAATCCTAGGTAATTATCTAGATTGTCAACCATTCTCATTCCTAGCATAGAGCTAAACAATTGTCTTCGGGCTAAACATAATCATGGATTTGTCCTTATTGATCTTTTGGCCCGAAGCCCAAGTGAAATTTGTAATACTATTTACAATTTCCTCCACATCCCTTTTTTTATTACGGGTAAAAATGAGTGAGTCATCGGAAAAAAAATAGGTGATTTATACGCGGACCATTTATGCTAGCCTTAATTCCTTTTAACATGTTATTATTTTGAGCACGAATTAACATTTTTGAAAATGCTTCCATGCAAAATAAAAAAAAAGGTAAGGAGAGAGAGGATCCTCTTGTTTGAGGCCCCTTTCTGGCACGATAGTCTCAAAGAGGATTGAGTTGCACTTAACAACGTATCAGACCGAATGAACACAGTTCAAATCTTTGTCACCCAATCTTCGGCGTAGCCTATTTTCTTCATAACCTCTTCAATGAAGATCCACTCCACCCAATCATATGCTTTGCTCATATCGAGCTTAATTACGAGTCCTTTGGAGGGCCTATTATTTGCACTTTAGAGGTAATGGACAAGTTCATGGGCAATCAAAATGTTGTCGTGGATCATTCATCCCGGAATAAAGGCGCTCTAGTCGTGGCTGATGTACAATGGGAGGGTTTCTTTCAACTGATTTGCGAGCACTTTAGCAACAATTTTGTTTGAAAATTAGTAATTTCTTAATGAGATTTTAATATGACATTACTAACATTCTGTAGACATTAAAATAATAAAAATAATAATAATTTTCTCTTCGAATTTGTTGTTCCAGAACCACTGTTTTGATTTCATTGAAATTGGGTTGTTACAGCATTCATGATGTGACCCTTTTTTTGTTGCAAAAGCCACATCCCTTGTCACGGTTCCTTGACTTAGATCTTACTCTTGATCTTCTTTGACCCAAATCCTTAGATTGGGGCCTTTATCTAACAACCAAAAATTGAGACTTGCCCATCTGACTTATTCTTTAAGCCTAACTCATTGTCGAGTTTATCTTTACTCAAAAGATTTCCTTCCCGCCCTTAAACGAGTATCTCTCTACTATAAATCAGGGTTTCCTTTAAAATTTTGTATGAAAAGGGCAGAGAATAAAGCAATAGCATAGTCTGATATTCATCTTCTATGTTGACCTCAACATTCTTCAGGTTATTAAGGAGAGTGACAAATTCACTGATGTGAGCCCTAATAGACTCGTCTTCTATCATGCAAAATGTGTATAATCATTATTTTAACAATCATTATTTTAACATTAAGATATTTGTGAGAGACCTTATCATATAAAGGGCTTCCAATTTCCTCTATAGGATTGTCGTTGTCTTCTTTAAAAGTACCTCCTGTAATACATTTTTCGTGAGCCACAACTGAATAGTTGACAGTGCCTTCTCATCAAGTTCCTCTCACTCTGTCTGAACAAAACACCACACATTAGGAATCAACATTAAAGGTTTCAAGAAGATCTAGTAGAAATCAATTGAACAAAATGAAAGAGGGTTAACTACAACTTGATTGTGTAACCAAAAATGGAGTCCAATCAATATAGGGAGTTTCACTCGCCAACCTACTACAATTGGGAACGAGAAATGATCATTGACAGTTCTAAACACTAACGGGTTTGAACAAACAAAAGGTGATTCAACAAGAGGAGTAAAATTGGCTATTCAAAGGTGGTAGGGGATGCGATGATACCTAGGGTACGATGGCCAGGAAAAAAAAGGAAGAAAAGCAGAAATGAGAATGCTAGTGTCAAGGGCGGCAATAGAGACAAAATAAAATGAAAAGAAAGGGACGACCAATGAGAAAATTTGTTTAAATACCTAGGGTTTCGACACACTAGGGTTTTCTACACTAGAAAATCTAGAGGTATCGATACAATTTTTGACATTCTGACAGATATTGCCCAATCAGAAGCCCAATTGCACGCTAAAACAAAAAACTAAATTAATTCAATAGTTACAGATTTAACCAGAATATTTAATCCACATTTCGAGACGTGATAGTTCCTTTTCTTTGATTGCTAGAATTTTACATATAAATGGATTGTTTTTCTTAGATTTTAATAGATTGTTTTTCTTTAAATGTAAATGAAAAATTATAAAAATTATCTTAAAAGAAAAAGAAAAACTATAGAAATTAAATATAAAAAAGAGAGATATAAAAAATAATATAGTTGTTAACAAAAAAAAAGGTCTCGTGAAAAAAAAAAATTACATTTCTTAAAATTATAATTTATTAATTCTAAAATTTATTTTTATTCATATATACTTCTAAAATTATTTATCTTTAAAAAATTATTTATTTAACTTTTTTTTTTCATTTATAAGTGACAATAGCAATAGTTTAAATTTTTAGATAGTCTTTTTAACGAATAAATTACTTTGAATATTTTTTAAAAATTTAATGATGTATCTTTAATCTAATTTTATTATAAAAATAGATAATTAATAATTTTAAAATATAAATAGAAAAAATTAGAGATGTACCATTTGTTTCAATATTATGCATTTGTATCTTGTTATTGTTAGTACAAATCTCCGGTGAAGAAAATATCGAACACACGAACGGAATTCAAACAGAAAAAGAAGAAATAGGACAAGGCTCCAAGGCTTGTATCAAGCCACTATCTTTAAGGTTATGTTTGCCCTCACCTATCTTCGGTGTGCAAATGAGTTCCAAGCAAATTAACCTCAAGGATACAATGAAGCCAATGACTATTTGCGTTTTGCACTGACGAGAATAGCTCACTACACACTGAGCAATGTATGGCAAGAAACTCAATTCCTATAATGGATTTTTGAAGTAATACTTATAGAATAATCTAATAATATTAGAAAATGATGGAAGGAAAGAAAGAATATTAGAATTTCTTGGAATGATTTCTAAATGAAATCTCATTCCTATTTATAGGAATTTTCATGTCTCTTCATAGAGATATCTTTCATCAATAGGTCTCTTTTGAATAATAATGTCTTTAAAATAAACACATAATTATTCATTTAATATTATAACTATTCAAATAATATTATTTAAATAGTTATAATTCTTTCCCAAAAAATTAAATAATATAAGTTTTAATTAATTACACCTATTCATTTATAGTTATTGGAGCACTATAAATATTTGAAAATATTCCAACAATCTCTCCCCATTTTCAAAATATTTTAGATTTTGAGATTCTTGGAAATCAATTTGCATAAATGAAGGTATCTTACGATTGAACCTTCACTTAGTGAAAACATGTTAAAGTTAATTGAGTTTGCATGGTAAACTAAGTTTTGAACCAACTATTCCATTTGATTAATCGAACACATCTCACACAATGATTTCAACATCGATCAATGCATACTATCTAGGGACACTATTATGACTATGTGTCTGTGTCCTCTTTTCATGAGTGCTGTTAGAGCCAAGCCCATCAAGAGTACATTACTTATCCTTCCCTTATCATTACGGGTACCTAGCACTTTAATCTTAGGATGGATTTATTTATAGTGTTAACATTCATATGCTAATAATGTACTTTGTCTCATTGAACTGAAGACTTCACGTTATACCAAGCATTAAGTCGAGTTTCCATCATGGGTGACTAATTAATGGGCTTGAGTCGCATCCCTTTTTAGGTTCTTTTTACTGCATCTCTAGCAAGACTTTTTGTCAAAGGATCTGCCAAATTTTCACTTGACCTCACATAATTAATAGTAGTCACTCTATCAGAGATTAATTGTCGGACATAACTATGTCTTAATACAATGTGTTTAGGATTTTCATTATATACTTGGCTATATGCCTTTGCTAGAGTAGCCTCACTATGACAACAAATAGAAATATGTGAAATTGGCTTAGGCCATAAAGGTACATCATAAAGCAAATTTCATAACCATTCTGTTTCTTTAGATGCATCGGCTAATGCAATAAATTCTATTGCCATGGTGGAATCAGTAATACATGTTTGTTTCTTGGAACCCTAAAAAATGGCTCCTCTACCAAGAATAAAGATCCATCCACTAGTTGGCGCACGGTCTTCCAAACTTGTAATCCAACTAGCATTCGAATACCCTTCTAAAACTGGAGGATATCCATTATAACACAATCCATAGTTAATAGTTTTCTTTAAGTACCTAAGTACTCTATTCAAAGTTTGCCAATGCAAACTACTTGGATTACTTGTGTACCTACTCAATTCCCCAACAGAATATGCAATATCTGGTCTTGTACAAGTTATTATGTACATAAGACAACCAATTAAACTTGCATATTTCAATTGATCAATAGCATTAGATACTAATTTTATTGGAGGATCCATGGGTGTAGATGATGGTATACAATTGAAAAGATCAAACTTTTAAAGCACATTTTCAATATAATGTGGTTGTGATAAAGCTATAGTGCTTTCATCTCGCTTTATTTTAATCCTGAGAATAACATCTGCTACACCCATGTCCTTCATAGCAAAGTTTTTTTACAAGAATTTCTTTGTGTTTTCTATTTGTTCCAAATTCGTGCCAAAAATAAGCATGTCATCTACATATAAGCAAATTATGACACCTTTTCCATTTTCAAATTTGCTATATATGCACTTATCAGATTCATTTATTTTATAGCCATTAGCTAAAACAACATTGTCAAACTTTTGGTGCTATTATTTTGGTGCTTGTTTAAGTCCATATAAAGATTTAACAAGCTTACATACCTTATGCTCTTGTCCTGGAATAACAAATCCTTTCGGTTGTTCCATGTACACTTCCTCTTCCAATTCACCATTTAAAAATGCAGTTTTAACATCCATTTGGTAAACAGCCAAATTATATATAGAGGTAAGTGATATTAAGAGTCTAATTGTAGCAATTCTTGCTACTGGAGCATAAGTATCAAAGTAATCAATACCTTGTTTTTGTGTAAACCTTTGGCTACCAACCTTGCTTTAAACTTATCAATGGTTCCATCGACCTTCATTTTCTTTTTGAAGATCCATTTACAACATATTGGCTTGGAACCCGATGGAAGATCAACTAAGATCCAAGTTTAATTTCCCATTATTGAGTCCATCTCATCATTTATTACTTCTTTCGAAAAAGTAGAGTCTTGAGATTTCATTGCCTCTTCAAAATTAATAGGTTTAGATTCCGTATTATAACAATAAGGTATCTTATGGAATATACTTTCACATTTTCCTTCTACAAGAAACATAATGAAATCTGGTCCAAATTCTTTTGCCTTTTTAATCCTCTTACTTCTTCTTAATTCTTGAAAAGATTCATCATTATTATCAATTTGTTCCAATGGAATCTCATTCTCATTTGAATAATGAATCAATTGTTGTGGCTGTAATTGTCTTGATATAGAATTAAATCTATTTTTGTCAAAAATAGCATCTCTTGGTTCAACAGTATTAATTGAAATTGAATCATTTGGTTTAATTACCATGAACCTATATGCCTTGCTATTATGTGCATATCCTATAAATATGCATTCAATTCTGCTTTCACCTAACTTTTTACGTTTAGGTGTTGGAACTTTAACAATAGCTCTGCAACCCCAAACCTTCAAATAATTAAGGTTTGGTTTCCATTTCTTCCATTGTCCATAGGGGATTATTTTAATTTCCTTATTAGGAACTCTATTCAATATATGACAAGCTGTTAGAACAGCTTCTCCCTAAAAACCTTGTCCAAGACCTGAATATGATAACATTGAATTTACCATTTCAATTAAGACTCTATTTTTCCTTTCAGCTAGACCATTTTGTTGTGGTGTGTAAGGGTCTGAAACTTGATGGACAATTCCTGTAACACCTTAAAAATTTATATTTCGATTTCTATTAAAATGTGACACAATTTTGTACCTGCTTCAGTGGTTTAGTGATATGGGTGTGTGTGAGAGGTTCCAAGTTCAAGCTTTAGCCTTGGCAAATTTTGGTTTTTTTTTTATGTAAGCCTTATACTTGCTTAGTAGGCTTACATCTAATTTCCTGTAATCCTATAACAGAATGGGCCTGCTGGTCTAGTGGTTAAGTTGTGTGTTGGTGTGTTGGAGGTCTAGGGTTCAAATCCTTGCATGAGCATGGGTGCTATGTTTTTGCTCTAGGATATCTGGAAGAGTTTCAGTGGGATTTAAATGCTGATATGGTTGAGATTGTGTAACAGTGGGAAGTAAGGGAAGTCCGATTAGTTTTTTTTTCAAAAAATATTTCTCTCTTTCAAAAAATTTCTGACGTTCCCTCCTCCTTTCTGTTCATTAATTTTTCTTTTATTTTCTATCTTGTTGACTCTCTAATTTGGTTTTTTTATGCAAATTCTGGCTGTGCTCATTCGGTAAGTCTAGTTTTGTTTAATCTTAACATTATTCGGCTTAGTGATTGATGAAGGGTTATTTTGTTATTTTCGATTTAGGCGAATGACAAGATTTGGCTGGGGTTCCTGCAGTGAATTAAGCGTTTGGGGTTTTCGGTTCTATAACGGTAAGTTTTCGCAGGTATTTGGTAATGTCGTAAGGATTGATTGTGAGATGATTTCGATTGAGCTTTGCAACTGTTACTAATTTCGGGCTCTAAAATGTCGATTTATAGGACTTGGAAGGCTGGAGAGTAATTTCGCATGGAATCGATACTAGGTGTGTACTCGAAAGCGCAGAAAATAAGTTTTCGATGAAAGCTGAAAAACCCACTATCGATGCAACATAGGCATATGGTCGTCCGTGTAGTACGTCATGTGCCATAACACGGGCATGTGATCGACGAGGCCAGGCCGTACGCGCATGACATGACCGTGTGATGTCCAGGTAGATCGTGTGCGACACACGGGCTAGACTGATTTGGACCGTGTGGGTCTATACGGGTAGTCCACATGGGCATGTGGGATTCTGGTCCAGGCCGTGTGATCCACACGGCTAAGGCCAAATTGGGCCGTATAGGCCACACGGGCGTGTGAGGCCGCACGGGCAGGCCACATGAGCGTGTGGGCCTATTTAATTGAAATGTGTTCTAAGGTTACACGGGTCGCCCAAGTCGACTGTGAACCTACTGTAGGGTCGGTAAGCACTACTTAGACCCTTAAATGCGTGAACTGTATGTATGATATATGTACTGAACACGATGATTATATGGATAAATACTGAACTGTATGTATATCTAATATTCATGTATTAGCATGTCATGTATTGTATGTTGCATTGCATTGAGTTAGGATGTTGATATTTGGAGGAAGTGTACTGAAAGGCTCTTATGCCTATTATCTGGTAGCTCAGCTACAATTTACTGATTATGTGCCGTATTCGGTACTACTTGGAGTGTAGGGATGGGTGGGTATTTTAAACCCTACATGGAGTGTAGGGATGGACGGAGATGGTGTGCAGAGGCTAGTTGGGTAGGACTCTATTTACTGATTAATGTATATCTGATACTAAACTGAAATTGTAATATCCTGATTTTGTGGGTCTGTGCATTTGGTATGTTGCATGGCTAAGTTAGTAGGATAAGGCCTTGAGGTGTGTATTGGGCTCGGGTTTGGGCTTAAAACCTGGGTTAAATTGCTTATAAATAGTGTTAGGTTATAATTTAAGTAAGTACCTGTGTTTGGTAGTAAGTTAGGCTTGAGGCCCAAAATTTAGTGATGCTGCAAGGGGCATGTAGGTGACATCAAAAGGGGGGAGGCATTTGGGCCAAGTATTGCTGTTTGGGCCCAAGTGTTTTGGGGTAAAATTTGGCACTTAGGAGGAAAGGGGGAGGACGGCACACTTGCTAAAATTTAGGGGTTTTAATTCTCCTATTTTAAGTGATAAAAGATGATAAAAGGAAGGAAAGAGTTGGGTTGAAGATGGTCTCTTTTAAAGGTAAGATAAGGGATGTGTTATGAGATGGATAAGATATGGGATAAAGGCTATCAGGTGATAGCAGAGTTGGCCGAAACTCCAACTGTGTGTGTGTGGGTGTATAGCCGAAATTTGGGAGGCTAGTTATCATCTTTTCCATTTGTTCTTTCTCACTTTTTCATCTTTTCTCTCAAGCCAAAAATTCTTTTCTCTCTTTTCTCTCTTCTAGCCGAAATTCCCTAGCCTTCTTCTCTTCCCCAACATCTTCCTGAAAGCCGAATTCTTCTTGCTCATATTCCTTTCTCCATAGTAGAATCTATAAGAGTGGTTTCTGTTTCCCGAAGGTGCACCTTAAGCCGAAGACTCCTCAGTGATCTGATGAGTTTCGGGATTTTTCCTTCTTTACGATTTCTCAATTTTTATTAAGTTCTAATCCGAATTGTTTGCTCAAAGGCCCTGTCGATTTCACTCTCTACCCCTAGAAGCCGAATCCTGTCTTGTTATAGCCAGAAGTGCCGATTTTGGAAAGCCGAAGGTGGGTGGTTGATGGTAGGTTTGGCCGAATGGCCTTTCTTATTTATTTGTGGTTGGCCTAATGTGTTATGGTACTCATCTGATTACGTTTAAGGGATTAATTTAATAAATGGATGTTGGCCAAATGTAGGTTGGAATGTGACGAGTTTGTAAGGACTTTCGGGATTCGATAGTTAGGTAAGGGTTTCTTTTAAACGCTATTATTATCTATTAGATCTTATCGATATGATTGGTTTACTGACCAAAGAGTTATTGTGGACGCTAATAACAGTCAAGCAATAGGAGGGGTTGGATCTGTAAACCCAACGCCAAAGTAGCGTAGAAACAGGGAAAACGTTAGTATAAAACCAGGTGTGTAACTCTTACACACTTTCTATACTTGATATGTTAATGTTATGTGTTGTTAAAAGCCAGAATGACGGCAATGGTTACTAAAATACCCTTGTGGGTAAAAGCATGGATGCCGGGTGAGTTGTTATTATTACTTGCGATGAATGTGATCTATGAAAGCATGTTATTCTGTATACATAATTTGGTATGTTAAGCATGATCATACTGATGTCGATACCATAAATATGTGTTATGGGTGATGAGGGGAGGGGGAAGTATGATCTATCAGACTGTCACCAGTGATTTGGTATCACACAGTGGGTTGGCCCCACATATTATAAAATTGTGACTAAGTCTCAATGCTTTGGCACCACTAGTGGTTTGGTACCACAAGGGGTAGATTTGGGAGGCCCGGATGGATACTTAGGTTGGATGGGTTGCATGACTTGCATATTATTGTATGAATTTGTGTAAGAACATAATTTCTGTTGGGATAGGGATTTATACACTGAGTCTCGGTGGTCACCCATTCCTTTACATTTTGCAGATCAGACTTAAATCGTGGATATGGAGCCGGAGTGGACTCGAGATGGTCATGCTCAGCATTCGTTTTATTTCAGTGTTTTCTATTTGGACTTGGTCATTTTGTTTGAATTTTGGTTTTCTGTTTTTGTAATAAGGCCGCTTAAGTTTTATTTTGAGATGTTTTATCTAATTGTTTCTTTAACCTTTGTTAAGCATACTTAGAAGTTATGAGTTGGTTGGTTCCAAAACCTCATTAAATACTTGTTTTCCTAAAGTGTTCACTGATTAAGTAACTAATATGGAGTAACAGTATGACAACTAAGTTTTCAAACCAAGTTTCAACATGTTTTACACGATACAAAATACATCGACGTTTTCTCTAAAATCTTGCATCGGTTTTCTATCTAAAATAAGTCGACAAATCGGTTTCAAAAACATTTTCTTTTTCGTGGCACGCCAGATCCGGTTGTAGCATTTTGACCGGGTTTGGGGTGTTACAGCAATGGGCTAAGGCCCGAACTGCTACTGAAACTAAAATCGGCTTAGGCCCACAATGCATTTGATTGTTTGTTGTGATTGACCGTATGCATGTTACCTGTGAGGATTACACACTGAGTTTATGTAAACTCATCCCTTTCTGTTTTATCTGTATAGGTAATCCCCAAACATAGACGAATTGTTCCGGCAGAGGACTCTACGGTGCCCACATGTCTACTGAACAGTTTTGATTTCATTTATGGTTTTTATTTCCTATTTTTGGGGTATTTTTGATGTAATTTGGGACTTTGGACTATTTACCTTTGTTTTGGAATTTAACTGTTTTCATGAATTTTCAAATTGTAAAAACTCGATTTAATTAAAAACAACATTTTTCTAAATGCGAACAATTTCTTTAAATGTCACGGTTTTAAAGCTTCCGCTATAGAATACGTTTTTAAATGAAACAAATTAACGATAAAATTATTTTTGAAATTGACGAGAGGTAAATAAAAGCTAATAAACGGAAATGGTTTTAACTTGGTAAATTCGATTTCAAATCCCATTCCATGGGACATAGCTAGATTCGGCCATAACGTCTAGGCCGAGTTTGGGTGTTACATTTAATGGTATCAGAGTCATGTTGCAAAACTCGGCTGTGGATTTTGGGTTTGAAAACTTGGTTTTTAAGAACTAATTTTCAAATATTATGAAATAATTTGACTGAGAATGTGGTACACCGAGTCTCCGGCGCCAATCCTGCAAGTATTCTGATAAACTGTTATGATAGATAGTCTATTCTGAAACACTTTAGTTAGTGTATACTGAAACTGTAGTGAAACTGAAACTGATAGAGACCATACTTGCGAAAAACAAACTCTGAATTTATGATACTACTTTACATAAAACATCTGTTGATAAATACTGAAACTGTAACTGATTAATAAAATTCTTAATACAGACAAATTTGATTAGACATGAGCGCACGAGGTATCCGTGGACGTGGTACTTAAGGCCGTGGTGGAGTCCGTAAAGAGGCTTGAGTTGAGTCCTCATCTCTGGGCAGTATGCCAAATTTAGAAACGAGTGAGACACCAGTTTCACCTGCTACTGAGACTGGGTCTCAAAGTCGTTCGGCCGGGGATGACACACTGTCACAGGCGATGTTAAGGATACTGGAGAGACTCGTTGGGCCCAACACTGGATCTAGGGGGTGAGGGCCGGTTACTGAACGACTTCGGTCTAATGGAGTTGAGTTATTTAGGGGTGTCATAGGAGTCACCCTTAATGTGGCTGAATACTGGTTGGAGGCCACAAAGAGGATTATGGACGATCTAGGCTGTACCCCTGAGTATAAATTGAAGGATGCAGTCTCCTTGCTTCGCGATGAGGCTCATCCGTGGTGGTTGACTATTAAGGAGGGCATCCAGCCTGACCGTCTGACTTGGGAGTTATTTAAAACAGAATTTTAGAGTAAATATGTGGGAGCCAGTTATGTTGATGCCAGGAGACGTGAGTTTCTAAACCTCATGCAAGGTGACCGATCTGTAGCCGAGTATGAGGCTAAATTCTTGAGGCTGAGCCACTATGCTCGAGGCATGGTGGCAGATGAGTATGAGAGGGTTCTGATTGCTCCACAGAGGGAGCGAGAGTTTGTTGTATTATTGGAGAAGGCAAAGATCGCCGAAGAGGTTAAGTGCGTTGAGTGCTAAAACAAAGATCGAGAGACGGGTAAGAAAAAGAGGTATTCAGAGCCCTTGAGTTCAGTTTAGAGGCCTAGAAAAAAAGGCCAGGACTAATGGGCCAGTTAGAGTTGGGCCCCTAGTTGCTCCTACTAGATTGCAACTGTGTGAAGGTTATGGTAAACGCCATCAGGGCAAGTGTTGGAGAGGACTGCGGCGTGTTTGAGGTGTGGGTAGTTAGAGCACTGTATTCGGGAGTGTCCGTTGAGGGCCGATCAGATGTAAGCTCCAGGTTCTGGTACTGCGCAGCTGTAGAGGGTAGTTCAGCAGCCACCGAGGGGCCGTGGTCAGGCTAAGCGTGGTAACGGTATGGGTTGTGGATAAAAAGCATCGGGCAAAGGTGTTGGACAGACTGAGGCGAGACAGCCTACTCTTGTTTATGCTTCTCGCCACCGAAGGGACCGAGATGCTCCAAATGTCATTACCGATATATTCTTAATTCATGATGTACCTTACTTTTCTTTGATAGACATAGGTTCCACACATTCCTATATAGCTAGCACTGTGTCTGAAAACTTAGGGATTTTGGTTGAGAATACTTCTAATGAAGTGACTATACTGAGTCTTTTGGGGCAACCGGTTAGGGTTAGCAAACTGTATAGAGATGTTCCACTAGAGGTTTAAGGGTCGATGTTTATGGCTAATCTGATGGAGCTTCCATTTGGAGAGTTCAACCTGATTCTGGGTATGGACTGGTCGGTCAAGCACCGTGTCAGTCTAGACTATGCGACGAAGAGGGACGTCTTGAGAAGTGAGGAAGATAATGAGGTAGTCATGATTGGAGAACATCAGGATTATTTGGCTAATATTATCTCTACACTGGTGGCTGAAAAACTGGTTCATAAGGGATGTGAGGTGTTTTTAGCCTATATTAGTGTTTCTATTTTTAGGGACACTACTGTAAAGGACATCAGAATTGTAATGGATTTTTTGGACATCTTTCCTGAAGAGCTACCGGGTTTACTTCTGAATTGGGAAGTGGAATTTGGGATTGAGCTTCTTCCTGGTACAGCTCCAGTGTCTATCGCCCCCTATCAAATGACACCGAAGGAGCTTATAGAGCTTAAGGCTCAACCGCAAGACTTTTTGGACTGTGGTTTCATCTATCCTAGTGTGTCTCCTTGGGAAGTAGTTGTTCTGTTTGTTAAAAAGAAAGATGGGACAATGAGGATGTGCATTCATTACGTACAGCTGAACAAGCTGACCATTAAGAATAAGTGTCCACTTTTGAAGATTGATGACTTATTTGATTAGTTCCGAGGGGCTTTAGTATTTTCAAAGATAAATCTTCATTCTAGGCACCATCAGCTCAGATTTAAGGATGTGGATATTCATAAGACTACTTTTAGGACTCATTATGGGCATTACGAGTTCCTAGTTATGCTTTTCGGGGTTGACGAATGCACCGACCGTATTTATTGTAACACCCCAAACCCGGCCCATTTACTCCGACCGAATTTGGAATGCCACTGCGGAACACGTTCGAAAAATATCCTTACTTAAAGTAAAACCGATAAAAATTTGTTGAGTTTAATAAAACATTTTCGTGACTTGGAATATTCTAAGTAAAAACTAAATTATTATGAAAACACGAGATGCAAAACTTTATTGTACATACTCAAGGAAATAAAATCATTTGCAATAAGCATTTTAAATTGTCCACCCATAATAGAGCATGATAATAAAGATACTTAATAAAAGAACTGAAATACTTTACTGGGCCTTCTTACAATACACACTTAATCAAAATATTGATAATATAGATACTTAATTCATTTAAACAAGAGATTCCTTTGCTTGAAAATCCGCTTTTTGCATGGCCACCTTTGTATCCGCTCCAACCCGGTCCAAGTGTTATGCGCCGCCTGAAAGGTTTAAATAAAAATTGGGTGAGTCACCAAGACTCAGTGCATAGTTAATACACATGTCATCACATATGGGCTTGGCCCATGTCCACACAGTCCATACACATGAATATGAAATTATGAAACTCAACCCATGCTTATATATATATATACTATGGCAACATATTACTCGAAACAAAACATACATCACATGCCATCACATTTTTATACATTTATCAATAATCATTTATTATCGCAATCACTGAAAGGTTAATACCATGACCACTAACCTGATTATTCAATCACCCATCTGGGGTATCCACACTCTTAGCCCTTATATCGGCTAACATGCACAACATATATATATTTACATCAATTAACACACATAACAAACAAGAGTACAGTGCGATAACTATGCACCTGTATAGCGAGATCCCGATCTATTGTGCTATAACCTTTGACCCTATATTCGGCCAACATCCAAGTTAGTCATAGGCCATATTCGGTTTACCAACATAAATCCCGAAGGATCTGTCGCTCAACATTAGTACTCACCTTAAGCCGATTTGGTTTCCAACCAAATCCTGAACCATACACACCTCTTGTAATCGGCTACACCAAAACGATCTCAAATCCCGAAAGCTTGCTTGCCTCAGTCGACTAGCTCTTAAACATCCATAGATAGAAACGGTCAACCACTAAAATACAAGAAAATGGCCTAAGGCCGAAAGTTACCCTTTCTTACCTAGCTTTTCCAAGTCCCAAAATATTTGCTTGCTCTTGTAGTTACCAATATCCCTGCTTAACAATTTATTAAAATCAGTTTAACACATAAACTAGATAAAGTGGCCCTTGACCGAATCTACACTTTTTCTTACCTTGACGTTCAAAAACCCGAGAGCTCCCTTAAAGTTTCCTTCCTTCAACACAAGATTCGGCAATAGTGACAATATATTCGGCTAACAACAAAAGATACAATTGGCACCAAAAGAAGGTGATTCGGCCTCAAGGTAAAATCGGTTATAACCTTAGGATAGGGAATGAACCATTCAGCTATGGCTTAAGAGGTGATGGGATATTCGGCTAAACACAAAATAGGTATAGAAAAAGAAGAAAAGAAGTGTAGATGAAAGTTAGGAGAATTCAGCGAGGAAGAACAAAGATGGAGAGGTTTTAAAACAATGGTGGTTCAGCACTTAACCCCTCCCCTTGCTAGCTTCAAAACCGTCCATGGAGGTCTCCAAAGAAAGCTTCATTCGGCCAAGAACAATATTGAAATGAAAGAAGAAAAACCAAGCATGAAATTCAGCCATGCATCCTTTGCCAAGCACAAGGCCGGCCAAGTCCCCAAAGCTGCTTCCTTCCCATCATAAAAAACCAATAAACATTGTTTATTCTTTCTCCCATCACCAATTGAAATAACAATGTTAATATGCCCATCACTAACCCATCCTTTACTAAAATAAATAAAACCACCCACACTTACTAATAACAATAAATAAAACTCCCCATACTTAAAATAATAATACTAATAATAAACAAATAAAATAACAACTATCACATGAAGCATTGCTCACGCGTGCATGCCCCATGCTGCCACCTTCACACGTCGGCCAAAAGAAGAAAAGCAAAACAAAACCATGCTGCTGCCCCCAGGTCTCGAACCCGAGACCTGGAGAAGACATCTCCATGCCCCAGCCACTCGGCCACCATTCATTTCATGTCACAAACGCATCGCAACATTCTTTTAAGCTTCATTCGCTGGCCCTCTTTGCTTAAAGCCAAAACAAAAATTACAACACCCGCGTGCCTCCATCAGGGCTCGAACGCCTGACCTCATGAAGCTCCTCAGGCTGCAAGTGCCCCAACCACTTTGCTACTGGTGCGTTGATGTCAAAATCCCGCCACAAATTATTATAAAGCCTCCTTCAAAGCAGCGCCATTTTGCAAAATAAAATGCTTATGCCGCGCCCAAGACTCGAACCTCTGACCTGATTGTGGCGTCACGCCCAAGCTTTAAGTGGCACACGGAAGCCACTTTACACGGGCATTTCATATGCCATAACATACTAAAATTTATTCTTAAGGCCTCCTTGGCTATTTTCCTCTTTTAACCCTCAAATTTCCAAAATTTTCCAAAGTATCCCATTTCAATCCGAGAGTTTTAGGAACTCCTAAAACACATCCAAACCCCTCTTGAGGCCCATTAACACTTGAGTTATTCTCCAAACTCGCAACCCCTATTTCAGGATATTACAATTCTACCCCCTTAAAATAATTTCGTCCTCGAAATTACTTATTAACGAACATCCGTACATTTCAATTCACCCTATATCAACCACATATACCCAATTATACACATATGCAAACATATTCAACCTCTTTCACATTTAGCATTTTCATATATGGCCACTTCTCCATAAGCATATTCAAGCTTAAATTCCATTATAGATAAATCATACACCTCACTGGTAAGATCAATTGCACATATTAAAAGTCTTACCGAAGCTTCAACTATATCACATCTTACTTAATTCAAATGGAAATATACTAACTTACCTTATTTCTTGCTAATATGAAAGACTTGTACTTACCCGAGCATTTAGCTTATGGTAATAACATGTTCCATCTTGTAAGTGATTCATGAATTCTCTATTATAACACATCACCGGCATTAAGCCTACTAGGCATCAAAGCCTGAAATACACACCGGCATTAAGCCTGCTAGGCATCAAAGCTGAAATACACACCCCAGATAAGCTGCTAGGCATCAAAGCTCAAATACACACCGACATTAAGCTCAAGTAGGCATCAAAGCTCGAATACAATTCACCAAGACACAAGGCTGCTGGCCGAAAGCCCGAAATACGATATTATCACCATCTGAATCACATTACAAGCTGACCAAAATTATAAACCATATATAATTCATATCACTTGTACTTATCAATTCAATTAAAAATGTCAATAACATTTCGCGATAGAAAGTCTATCCACATTTGGCTTTCACTATATTTATAACTAGGGTTCCATAATTCAGCATGTATACAAGGTTATAACTAACATTAATGATATTTCACTGCTTATAGACTTACACCTAAAACATTCTCAATTTCGGTTCCAACACTCGCCGACATGATATTTTCCACACTGAGCACATGGACGATCCCGATTTCTCATAACTGGCTTAGTCACATGAGCAAAACTTTCAACCCTCGGTCTTTTCCGAAGACCCTCAGATAATTTAGACAATCTAAAATTTCTTCTATCCCGGTTCCTATCCTTATCTTTGTTTTATCTCATCGAGTCCTTAATCCCTTCAGCTACCTTAGCTTTTTCGACTAACACAGCAAAACTCCCGTTTCTGTTGAGGAGCTATCAACAGTCTTAGGCCGTCCCTTAATCCGTCCTTAAACCGGACACATCATTCATGTTTCGTAACCACTACTCCTCGAGTATATCGGCTTAACCTTAGGAATTCAGCCTTGTATTTCGCCATGGACTTGTTCCGTTGAACCAGTCCCAAAAACGCCTTCCTCTGAGCATCAATGTAGTAAGTATCGACATATTTCTTCTGGTATACCGTCTTGACATACTCCCAAGTGAGGTCCTCAGTTGTGACACTATCCCGAACTGTGAGCCATCGTTGATACACCTCGTCACGAAGTAGCACCACCATTCCTCTCATTTTTCCTCAGGGCTCAGATCGAGCTCATCCATAACTAGCTTGGTTGCTTCCAACCAATATTCAGCCGTAATGGGTGCCACACCTGATACACCACGGAACACCTCCGCTCCATTGGCTCAAAGTCGCCCGGGAACAAATTTCCGAGCTCTGATATTTCCTCCCGCTCCAGCCACCATCTCAAAACTCGCAGCATCGCCTGCGATACAGCATCATCTCTTGTCTGATCTTGCAGCTCATTACTAAAGGCTGATGGTGGAGGTGGTACCTCATTATCAGATTCTTGACCCGATCTAACGGGTTCCGATACGGCCATTTTGCCTCTACTACTTCCTCTAGAGCTCATCCCTTATCGCGCAATATGACTTAAAAAGTTTTATGCATTAGAAATTTGTTCCACTGACTATCCGCGAACAATTTTATGGAATAAAGTATTTAGAAGTGGTTCTTTCGATCACACATAGTTGCAGTTCAAGTTCGCTATTCTAATTCAGAGAGTCACATACACGTTCATAAGCAGGGACACATTCATTCACTACACTTTTATGGTCATTTCAGTCCTTAAGTCTTATGCACTTGTTTTTGAGTAGAGTAATTCTAGGGTTCGATAGCCCTAATTTGCTAATCTACAGGCCCAATTATGCCCATACAGTTCACATATTCAATATACCTCAATAGTCAGAGGTACTTACCGTGTGGACTTGGTCTGAGAATGCAGTGCCATGCCAGAACAAGCCTAAAATAAAAGTCCACATTTTGAAAAGCCCACTTTCGAAAACTGTTTTAGGGCCCAAAACCTCAAAGCCGAGTTTTGAACCGTGCTCTGATACCAAAATGTAACACCCCAAACCCGGCCCATTTACTCCGACCGAATTTGGAATGCCACTGCGGAACACGTTCGAAAAATATCCTTACTTAAAGTAAAACCGATAAAAATTTGTTGAGTTTAATAAAACATTTTCGTGACTTGGAATATTCTAAGTAAAAACTAAATTATTATGAAAACACGAGATGCAAAACTTTATTGTACATACTCAAGGAAATAAAATCATTTGCAATAAGCATTTTAAATTGTCCACCCATAATAGAGCATAATAATAAAGATACTTAATAAAAGAACTGAAATACTTTACTGGGCCTTCTTACAATACAAACTTAATCAAAATATTGATAATATAGATACTTAATTCATTTAAACAAGAGATTCCTTTGCTTGAAAATCCGCTTTTTGCATGGCCACCTTTGTATCTGCTCCAACCCGGTCTAAGTGTTATGCGCCGCCTGAAAGGTTTAAATAAAAATTGGGTGAGTCACCAAGACTCAGTGCATAGTTAATACACATGTCCTCACATATGGGCTTGGCCCATGTCCACACAGTCCATACACATGAATATGAAATTATGAAACTCAACCCATGCTTATATATATACTATGGCAACATATTACTCGAAACAAAACATACATCACATGCCATCACATTTTTAGACATTTATCAATAATCATTTAATATCGCAATCACTGAAAGGTTAATACCATGACCATTAACCTGATTATTCAATCACCCATCTGGGGTATCCACACTCTTAGCCCTTATATCGGCTAACATGCACAACATATATATATTTACATCAATTAACACACATAACAAACAAGAGTACAGTGCGATAACTACGCACCTGTATAGCGAGATCCCGATCTATTGTGCTATAACCTTTGACCCTATATTCGGCCAACATCCAAGTTAGTCATAGGCCATATTCGGTTTACCAACATAAATCCCGAAGGATCTGTCGCTCAACATTAGTACTCACCTTAAGCCGATTTGGTTTCCAACCAAATCCTGAACCATACACACCTCTTGTAATCGGCTACACCAAAACGATCTCGAATCCCGAAAGCTTGCTTGCCTCAGTTGACTAGCTCTTAAACATCCATAGATAGAAACGATCAACCATTAAAATACAAGAAAATGGCCTAAGGCCGAAAGTTACCCTTTCTTACCTAGCTTTTCCAAGTCCCAAAATATTTGCTTGCTCTTGTAGTTACCAATATCCCTGCTTAACAATTTATTAAAATCGGTTTAACACATAAACTAGATAAAGTGGCCCTTGACCGAATCTACACTTTTTCTTACCTTGACGTTCAAAAACCCGAGAGCTCCCTTAAAGTTTCCTTCCTTCAACACAAGATTTGGCAATAGTGACAATATATTCGGCTAACAACAAAAGATACAATTGGCACCAAAAGAAGGAGATTCGGCCTCAAGGTAAAATCGGTTATGACCTTAGGATAGGGAATGAACCATTCGGCTATGGCTTCAAGAGGAGATGGCATATTCGGCTAAACACAAAATAGGTATAGAAAAAGAAGAAAAGAAGTGTAGATGAAAGTTAAGAGAATTTGGCGAGGAAGAACAAAAATGGAGAGGTTTTAAAACAATGGTGGTTCAGCACTTAACCCCTCCCCTTGCTAGCTTCAAAATCGTCCATGGAGGTCTCCAAAGAAAGCTTCATTCGGCCAAGAACAATATTGAAATGAAAGAAGAAAAACCAAGCATAAAATTTGGCCATGCATCCTTTGCCAAGCACAAGGCCGGCCAAGTCCCCAAAGCTGCTTCCTTCCCATCATCAAAAACCAATAAACATTGTTTATTCTTTCTCCCATCACCAATTGAAATAACAATGTTAATATGCCCATCACTAACCCATCCTTTACTAAAATAAATAAAACCACCCATACTTGCTAATAACAATAAATAAAACTCCCCATACTTAAAATAATAATACTAATAATAAACAAATAAAATAACAACTATCACATGAAGCATTGCTCACGCGTGCATGCCCCATGCTGCCACCTTCACACGTCGGCCAAAAGAAAAAAAGCAAAACAAAACCATGCTGCTGCCCCCAGGTCTCGAACCCGAGACCTGGAGAAGACATCTCCACGCCCCAACCACTCGGTCACCATTCATTTCATGTCACAAACGCATTGGAATATTCTTTTAAGATTCATTCGCTGGCTCTCTTTGCTTAAAGCCAAAACAAAAATTACAACACCCGCGCGCCTCCATCAGGGCTCGAACGCCCGACCTCATGAAGCTCCTCTGGCTGCAAGCGCCCCAACCACTTTGCTACTGGTGCGTTGATGTCAAAATCCCGCCACAAATTATTATAAAGCCTCCTTCAAAGTAGCGCCATTTTGCAAAATAAAATGCTTATGCCGTGCCCAAGACTCGAACCTCTGACCTGATTGTGGCGTCACGCCCAAGCTTTAAGTGGCACACGGAAGCCACTTTATCAGGGCATTTCATATGCCATAACATACCAAAATTTATTCTTAAGGCCTCCTTGCCTATTTTCCTCTTTTAACCCTCAAATTTCCAAAATTTTCCAAAGTATCCCATTTCAATCCGAGAGTTTTAGGAACTCCTAAAACACATCCAAAGCCCTCTTGAGGCCCACTAACACTTGAGTTATTCTCCAAACTCGTAACCCCTATTTCAGGATATTACATTTATGGACCTAATGAACTAAGTGTTTCAGCCCTATCTGGATCAATTTGTCATAGTCTTCATCGACGACATTTTGGTGTACTCTAAGACTGAAGATGAACATCATGAGCATCTTAGAGTTGTACTTCAGATGAGAAACAAGTCTACGCTAAATTTAGCAAGTGTGAGTTCTAGCTTCGTGAAGTCACTTTTTTGGGGCACGTAGTTTCTGTTGAGAGGATTCGAGTTGATCCTCAAAAGATTAAGGCTGTATTGGATTGGAAATAGCCTAAGAATGTGTCAGAAATCTACAGTTTTCTAGGTTTGGTAGGTTATTATCGGCGGTTTGTGGAAGGTTTCGAACTGATTGCAGTGCCTCTAACTAAGTTGCTACGTAAAGGTGTTCCATTTGTCTAGACTGATGTATAGTAGGAGAGCTTCGAGAAGCTCAAGATCGTTTCTAATCGAGGCTCCTCTTACGATACAAATCCCAACTCGAAAAGGAGAGTTTGTGGTTTACAGTGACGCATCACAAGCGGGTTTGGGTTGTATTCTAATGTAGGATGGTAAGGTTGTGGCATATGCGTCTCATCAGCTTAAGACGCATGAGGCAAACTATCCGATGCATGATTTGGAATTGGTCGCCGTAGTCTTTGCCTTGAAAATTTGGAGGCACTATCTATACGGTGAGAAGTGCATTATCTACACTGATCACAAAAGCCTTAAGTACCTCTTGACTCAGAAGGAGTTGAATCTTAGGCAGCGTAGATGGATTGAGCTGCTTAAGGACTATGGCTGTACTATTGAGTACCATCCTGGCAAGGCCAATATGGTGGCCGATGCGTTGAGCCGTAGGGCAATGACTGATCTGATGGCGATGTTTACTCGCCTTAGTTTGTTTGATAATGGGAGTTTGTTGGCTGAGTTGCAAGTTAAGCCTACTTAGATTGAGCAGATTCGGGATAAGTAGTTAAGGGATGAGTCTCTGAGCTTGAGGCTTTGACAGATTGAGAGTGGTACTACCACCGACTTTGGGTTAAACAGTGATGGTGTGTTGTGTTTTTGATGATAGATCTATGTACCGAACGATGTGGATCTGAGACAGTCAATTTTAAGGGAGGCGCATAGTAGCCCTTATGTAATGCATCCCGATCAAAATAAGATGTACCGAGATATTCGAGAACTGTACTGGTGGCTAGGATTGAAAAGGGAGGTTACTGATTTTGTGGCATGATGTCTGACATGCCAACAGTTTAAGGCCGAGCATCAATTATGTAACAGTTCGGTTTAGACCCTAGTTGGAATAGTGGTTTTGGGACCACAAATCTTAGTCAAAAAAATATTTAAATATTATTATCTATGTTTATACTGTGTGAATTGATATCTATGAAATTTTTGTGATTTAATTTTATCATTTGAGTGTCCGATTTAATAAAAGGACTTAATCGCGTAAATGGTAAAAGTTGCTAACTATTTAATAAAGTGCTAAATTGCTTTGTTCTTCTAATGGTAGGTGTTTATGTTGAAATTATACCATGGATTATAATGATGGATGGTTATGTACATTGAATAAAAAATGTGCATATTAAATTATAAAGGTTAATATGGTAATTTAGCAAATTAATGTAATATAATAAAACATTAACAAAATGAAAACATGTAAGAAGCCATTATCATCTTTTGTGCCAAAAATTAAAGAGAAAGGAAAGAAGAAAAGAGTTCTAGGTTTCGTCTATGTTCAAGCAAAATTGAGGTATGTTTTTTATTCGGTTTTTGAAAATTTCTATGTTTTTGTAATAGTTGCTTCGAGTACTACAAAACCCTTACTTTAATTTTGGAATTTGATGAAGAATTTGAAATGTGCCGTTGATGAATGCTTGAGCTTTTTGATGTTAGTTGATGAAATATGAAATATATGTGTTAGATTAACATGTTTTGTCTTTGGATTTTTGGTGAATTTGAGTAAATTGGACTAAATTGTGAAAATTAAATTTTGAGGGACTAAAATCTGAAATAAATGAAATATATGGGCTTATATAAAGCATGTGAAAATTCAACTAAGCATGGGTACAAAGAGATTTTGTGTATTTTGTGATTTTGTGAAATAGGGACTTAAATGTCAAGATGTGAAAATATGAAGGCTAATTTGTAAAATGCCCTAAATGTGTGTTTTTGGATTGAATTGAATGATTTGGTAAATAAATGGGTTAAATTTGAATATGTATAGATCAAGAACCAAAGAAAACAGATTTAGACTGAGGAAAGTCGAAAGTGATCGAGTAGTCAAATCCGGTCTGTTTATTCGAATCCGAGGTAAGTCTATATACAAATAAATGTATTTGAATTGATTTATTTGTGTTCATATGAAATTGAATTGTGATGAATGATTACGAAGATATGCACATGAGATCTGAGAAAGCATTGACAAGGTGTCAAAGTCCGAAAAGTCTCGTAGGAACCTTAGGAGTAGATAGGATTCATATGTCAGGACATAGGTTTCTAATATGTGATATCGTGTAAGACTACGTCTGGGACGTTGGCGTCGATTTGAGATTTACGTGTAAGACCATGTCTGAGACATCGGCATCGTACTTGATTCGTGTAAGACCCTATCTTGGACAGTGGCATCGATATTTGGTTACATGTAAGACCACGTCTGGGACGTTAGCATTGTATGAGTACTCTGCGTTATCTGAGTGCCCTATTTGATTCCTAATGGTTCAATGGGCATTTCTGAGAAATGAAAGATAATGTGAAATGTGCAATCGATTCAGGTACGTTTGAATATATACAATGATTGAGTATGAAAGGTAAGTATATGAGAGTGTGCACAAGTGAGATATGTGTATAGGTTTGTTGAGACAAAATGTGAAATATGTATGTTTGTGCTATGATCTAACGAGAGGTATGGAAATGTAACTTTATTGGTAAGCAATGGCTAAACAAATATGCCAAAGAAGAGTTATGAATTTTCAATTGAGATATATTAATGATACTGTATTTGATAAGAATATGAATGTAATATGTTAAGTTTATTTGTATATGGCTTACTAAGCTTTTGAAAGCTTACTTTGTGTGTGTTTTCATTGTTTTATAGATCGTTAAAGCTACGGAAGGCTCGGGGATCGTCGAGGATCGTCATCACACTATCCAATCACATTTTGGTACCTTTTGAATATGTATATATTAAGTATGGCATGTATAGTCTAGTTGATATGATTATGTTTTGAAAGGTGTATAAATAGCCATGTGATATGGCTAGATAATGATATGATGTGAAGGGGTAGTTATGATATATGATGCATAGTTTGTTATATTGCATAACTAATGGTTGGACTAATGAGATAGTCAAAGTTATGGTAAGATGTATGATGCTAAGTTAGTATATTATTGATGATAGGGTATCAAAATGAATTGGTAAGTTTGAGAATGGATTGTGCTTGGAAATGCTTGTGATTAAATTGAGCTAAATGGTATATAAGTTGGTGTGTTTGATATGCTCTTGAATGGTTAGAAATGATGGTCTTTTTGGTATGAATTGAATTGGTATAATGCTTCTAGGTATAACCCAATGTGTAGGTGGTAAATTGGCCTTGTAAATGGCCTATAATTGCCTACACGGTTGAACACACGGCGTGTGGCTTGATCGTGTCCTTCGTGGTTATATTTCAAAACAAGTTAGATTTGCATACAGGCTAGACACACGGGCATGTGACTGGCTGTGTGAAATAAGTTAGACTCGACCACGGGCTGAACACATGGGTGTGTGACTGGCCGTGTGGTGCAAGTTAGTATGTATGCCCTGTTTTGCCACTGTTCAGACACATGGGCGTGTCTGAGGCTGTGTGCTACCCACACGGGCGTGTGACCTTTGTAACTTTGAGAAATGTCTAATTTTCAAAAAAAATTGTATGATCTCGGTTTAGTCCCGGCTCCTTTTTAATGCATGTGTAAGGTCTCGTAGACCTATTTAAGGGACACTTTGATTTGAATTGCTAAATTATGATGTGAAATGTTCGTAAAAGTTCTGATTTGTTAGGTAATGTCTTTAACACTAAACTGGCGATGATTATAGGTTAGGGGTGTTACAGTTACCTTTGGGTTTGCTACAGCCGGTTAAGATTTCGCTATGGAAGTGGGAGCGAGTAACGATGGACTTCGTTAGTGGGTTTCCCTTGACACCGACTAAGAAGGATTCTGTCTAGATCATCGTGGATCGACTGACCAATTTTGCAAACTTCATTCTGGTTAGGACCTATTATTTTCTTCAGAAGTTGGCAAAGCTCTACATCTCTGAGATACTGCATGGGGTACCAGTCTCAATCATTTCTGATGGGGATCCTCGCTTCACGTCTTGGTTCTGGAAAAAGTTACATGAGGCTCTGGTTCGAGATTGGACTTCAGTACTACGTTTTATCCTCAGACCGATGGTCAATCTGAGAAGGTGATTCAGATACTAGAGGATATGTTGAGGAGTTATGTTATCTATTTTCGAGGCAGTTCGCCTACAATAGAAGTTTCCAGTCGAGTATTCAGATGGCACCTTACGAGGCTTTGTATGGTTGTAAGTACCGTACTCCTTTGTGTTGGACTGAGTTGGGTGTACATCAAGTGTTGGGTCCCGAGTTGGTTTTTGAGACTGAGGATAAGGTTCGACTGATTAGGGATCATCTGAAGGCGGCTTCTAACAGACAGAAGTCTTATGCTGACCTAAAGATATGTAAGATTGAGTATTCTGTGGGAGACTTCATGTTTCTTAAGGTCTCACCATGGAGGAAGGTTCTGAGGTTCGGTTGCAATAGCAAGTTGAGTCCTAGGCTTATTGGGCCTTACCGAATTCTGAGGTGAATGGGACCGATCGCTTATCAGTTGGAGTTACCTCCAGAGCTAGATCATATTCATGGCGTATTCCACGTCTCGATGTTGAGGCGTTACCGCTCTAATCCTACTCATATTATCCCTACTAAGGAGATTGAGGTTAGGCTAGATTTGACGTTCGAGGAGGAGCCTGTACATATTCTGGATCTCGATGTAAAGGATCTTTAGAGGAAGTCTATTCCATTAGTGAAGGTACAGTGGCAGAATCATAGCATTGAGGAGGCTACATGAGAGCCTAAAGATGCGATGCGTCAACAGTATCCTCATCTGTTCTGATCAGGTAAATTTCAACATCAAAATTTTCTTTTAGAAGGTAGAGTTGTAATGCCCCAAAAATTTATATATCTGTTTCTGTTAAATTTTGACACAATTTTGTATTTGCTTCAGTAGTTTAGTGATCTGGGTGTGTGTGAGAGGTTCCAAGTTCAAGCCTTAGCCTTGGCAAATTTTAGTATTTTTCTGATGTAAGCCATATACTTGCTTAGTGGGCTTATATTTAATTGCCTATAATTCTATAACAGGATGGGTTTGCTGATTTGGTGGTTAAGTTGTGTGTTGGTGTATTGGAGGTCTGGGGTTCGAGTCCCTGCGTGAGCATGGGTGCTATGTTTTTGCTCTCGGATATGTAGAAGAGTTTCAGTGGGATTTAAATGCTGAGATGGTTGAGATTGTGTAATAGTGGGAAGTTGGGAAAATCTGATCGGTTTTTTTATTTTTTTTCAAAAAATGTTTCTTTCTCTCTTCCAAAAGATTTCTGGCGTTCCCTCCTCCTTACTGTTCATTAGTTTTTCTTTTATTTTCTATCTTGTTAACTCTCCAATTTGGTTCTTTTGCGCAAATTTCGGCTGTGCTCATTCGGTAAGTCTAGTTTTGTTTAATCTTAACGCTATTCGCCTTAGTGATTGATGAAGGGTTATTTTTTGTTATTTTCGATTTAGGCGAAGGACAATATTTGGCTGGAGGTCCTACAGTAAATTAAGCGTTTGGGGTTTCAGTTCTGTAACGGTAGGTTTTCGCAGGCATTTGGTGATGTCGTAAGGATTGATTGTGAGATAATTTCGATTGAGCTTTGCAAGTGTTACTAATTTCAGGCTCTGAAATGTCAATTTATACGACTTGAAAGGCTCGGGAGTGATAAACCATAATTTACACATATTTTGACCCCATGCTTAGCTTACTTTTGGATGAATTTAGATTGAATTTGATGAATTTGATGCTCCTAATCTCTTAATTTCATCTTTTATACTCAGGAGAGCTTAGGGAGTTAAAAGTACGAGAAACGGGCCAAATAGGGACAAAATGGGCCTACACGGCCTGGATCACCACACACGGACGGACCACACGGCCGTCTATGACTAGCAGGATTGAACACGGCCTGGGTTATTGACCACGAGCGTGTCACACGGGCGTGTCCCTGCCGACCTAGGATGAATTTTATTCGGAATACGATACTTGTGGGCCAAGTAAGGCATCTCAAAGCCTATAAAAACACCTTAGTGGGCAACCTAAAAAGAGAGTTCGACAGGACGTCGAATAGACGCCGAGTAGAAGGAGAAAATACTCCAATACAGCCGTCAGGAACAGCTTAGGAGAAGGATCTCCATCAAGACTAAAGATCTCCCATCAAGTTCTTTAAAAGTTTTTTGGGTTTTCTTATGTATTGTTGTTTTCCCTCTTTTATGATGTTTCCCTCTTTTAGTATGAACTAAATGCCTTAAATACCTAAGGGGATGAAACCTAAAACAGATCTTATAATTATTTGATTTATGAGATAAATACTTGTGCTTCTTCTTAATTGTGGGTTCTTATTCTTATTTTGATAACTCAGGTTATTGATTCAAATCGAATGTGCTTATTCAGTGGAGCAAAAGTCCTTGTTTAAGAGTAAATCAACATAATTAAGTGGAGTTGATTGCAACCCTAGATATAGGGTGACAAAAATCTATCGGATTAGGGTCAAACCTAATAAAGGAATCCATAGATCGAGTTAATGCGATAATAGGGGTTTTAATTAGAAAGAGATTTCAATTAATCAACCTAAAGTCTGTTGTTAGTAGCCTCGAAAGAGGTATTAATATAATTTAGGGATTTCTAGGATTAAGCCAAGAGAATAAATCACATGAATCAAAAGTAATAAGTGAAGTCTAGGTGGACTCTTCCTTAGGTATTACCTATCTCATATAAGTTTTTCAAAAGTATTTTCCCAATTTACTCACTGTCGCGTTCATAGTTAGTTAAATTAGTTAGTCAATTTTAGATTAAAAATAAATCCCTTTAATTATTAGGCTAGATAATTAAAATATAGTTAATACTATTACTCTTGGTCCTTGAGGATACGATATTCCTGACTCACCACAGTTATACTACTGTTCGATAGGTGCGCTTGCCTTTGTCGAAATAATAGTTAGTTTCGAGCTCTATCATGTTTTTGGCGCCGTTGCCGGGGACTAAGATGTTAGGAACGCTAAATTTTTATTACTTTAGTCATTCTTATTTGCAATTTATTGTTATTTTAACTTGCTAATTTTGCTTTTCTTTGTTTCTGGCAGGTATCTCTAGTTTATGACTAGAAGAAACCTGTCAGGACCCTTACTTTTTGATAGCAATATAGAAGGTACCGTTCGCAGAAACAGAAGAGAAATAAGGCGAAGCCTAAAATACATAGAAGCAGAGCAAGAGGATGATACTAATACTACCGAAGAGATGGCTGATAACAATCTGCTACCTCCTGTGGTTGCCTCAAACCCGGTGAATCAAAATCTTACTCCTCATACTATGTATGATTATGCTAAATCTAATTTAATAGGAATCGAGTCAAGTATTGTTAGACCTACTATTGCTGCAAATAATTTTGAATTGAAACCTAACACTATACAGATGATTCAACAGTTTGTTCAGTTTGATGGTTTGCAGGATGAGGATCCCAACAATCACTTAGCAAATTTCCTAGAATTATGCGATACCTTCAAAGTCAATGGCGTTTCTGATGATGCCATTCGTCTTTGGTTGTTTCCCTTTTCATTGAGGAACAAAGCTAAACAGTGGTTGAACTCGTTACCACGAGGATCAATCACTACACGGGAACAAATAATCGAAAAATTTTTGTTAAAATATTTTTCGCCAGCTAAAACGGCTAAGTTGAGAAATTATATCTCTTCTTTTGTGCAGATGGATTTAGAGACACTTTACGATGCATGTGAAAGATACAAGGATCTACTAAGGAGGTCCCTTACCATGGGTTACCCTTGTGGCTACAAGTCCAAACCTTTTACAACGGTGTGAACTCCTTAACTAGGCAGTTGATTGATTCAGCCGCTGGTGGAACCTTGAATAACAAGACTCCTGAAGCGGCTTATGAGTTTATAGAGGAGATGTCACTGAATAACTATCAGTGGCAAGTTACAAAGACAAGGCCAACAAAAGCCGCCAGTGTTTTCAACCTCGATGCAGTAACCATGCTATCAAATCAGGTGGAGATGTTAAATAAAAAGATTGATGGTTTGTGTGGTTCTTCGCAGGTACATCTGGTTATGCAGTGCGATACAAATGGAGGAGGGATAAGCAATACAGAATACCCACCCTATAACCCTGGCATAGAAAGCGAACATATGAACTATATGGGTAATAATTCTAGACCTCAAAATAACCCTTATAGTAACACTTATAATCTAGGTTGGAGGAACCACCCCAACTTCTCATGGGGTGGCCAAGGAAATCAGAGACAACAACCCCTCCCAAGCTTTCAACAGCAACCCTACCCACAAGAGAAGATGCTAAACCTTGAGGAGATGCTAACAAAATTTATCACGATGTTTGAAACCCGTTTCCAAAACACCGAAATAGCATTCAAAAATCAAGAAGCATCGATTCAAGGGATCAAGAACCAGTTAGGACAACTTACCAAGATCATATCTGAATGACCATAAGGTAGCTAGCCAAGTAACACTGAGACTAACCCAAATGAGCAACTTCAAGCCATAACTGTTCACGATACTGAAAGGTTAGATGAACCAAAATTAAGGAAAGAGAATATGGCAGAAGAAGGTAAGGTTGAGGTAAGCCATGATAAACCAAAACCGATAATTACAGAGTACCAACCTTGTGTGCCATACCCCAATGTGATGAAGAAAGACCACAAAGATGAAAAATTCGGTAAATTTCTTAAACTTCTAAAGAAATTACATATTAACTTACCGTTTCTTGAAGCTCTTTTGTAGATGTCAGATTCAAGGAAATTTTTAAAAGTGTTTTTGTCAAAAAAACCGAGGTTAGACAATACATCGCATGTGGAGCTAAATGTAGTGTGCTCAGCAATTCTACAAAATAAACTACCACGAAAGTTAAAAGATCTAGGAAGCTCTATAATTCCATGCTTAACTGGTAGTTTAACTATTGGTAATGCTTTAGCTGACTTAGGGGCAAGGATAAATGTTATGCCTTATAAAATGATTAAACAGCTAGGTCTAGGGAAATCCAAACAAACTAGGATGAGCATTCAATTAGCTAATAAAACTATTAGAATCTTAGGGGTATAATTGAATATGTACTAGTGAAAATTGATAAATTTATATTCCTAGTAGACTTTGTTGTTTTAGACATAGATGGGGACAACAACTAAAATTGATGTTGGCACAGGTGAACTCACACTTCGTGTAGGTGACGAAACAATCACTCTTCAGGCTCTTAACTCAGCTAGGACATCAAGTAATAAAGGTGAGAACACAAATTCTATTAATGACTATTCGGTCCAACCTTCATTTCAGGAAGCACCACGAAATTACACAACTGAGCCAGATCCTAGACCTCGTGCCAACAAGGAAATAACTCATGAGGAACGAAGGCTTTAAATCGATGGACTAGACGAGTGGAACACACATTACAAGGAGAAACTAAAAACACACGAAGGAAAAACAAAGCGACTTCATGAGCCAAACCAATTTAAGATCGGAGATCATGTATTGTTGGATAAAACAGACCCTCGGATCACTTGATACAAACGAAGAAATCCCTTTTAAGGTACTAAATATCTTCCCATATGGAATAGTCGAGGTAACCAATCCTACAATTGGCACTTTTAAGGTAAATGTCACTCGACTCAAACTATATAGTGATCACAGCACTGATAGCAGGGGAGAGGAGTTTCAACTCCTCAAACCACCATGAATATGTGAATGAGAGGTAAGTCTAGCTTAAGACTTTAAACGAGCGCTTCTCAGGAGGCAACCTGAGCACTAACTTCACTAATGTCATATCTTCAATTTTTAGCACCCAACTAACAACTAACCAAGTTAATAAAGCGTAGGTTCTCCTACTACATGGCCTTGCACATGGGCGTGGCCGTGGCCGTGTGGACACCACGGATTTGCACACCGGTGTGACAGAGATCGTACGAACCAAGGACGAAAAATCCTCAAAACCACGGGCGGCGATAAAATGCCACGACCGTTCGATACGATCGTGGTCGACACTGATTTATCAATATGGGCATGGCGACCTCTACACGAGTGTGGGAGAAACGAACGATACACCACATGGCCGTGCAATACTGCTATGTGACCTAACACACCCATTGCACACGAGCGTGGGAAGCAACCAGGTTTTTGTTTCCAATTTAAAACCCCCTTTTTCTCACTTTCTTCCTAAATTCTTCCTCTCTCAAACCCTAACCACCACAGCGCTTTCTCTTTCTTTCATCTTTCCCCTTTCATTTTCCTTTTTCCTCTTTTCCTCACTCTTTCTCTATACACCATCACCATGTCGAAAAAACGAAAGGAGCCTAGCACAGTCTCCCCGTACGAGACTGATCTACATAAGTTCATGTCGGCCGCTTCATTAACTCGACAAGACAAGGACCTTTGAGTCTATTTATTTTTCCCTTTTCTTTTCTTTTCTCTTTTCTTTTCCTTCCCTTTATCTTTCTTGTCTTTAATTTATATTATTATATTTTGATTTCTTTAATTTAGGTTTAAAAGGCTGTTAAGGAATCATAACACCACGACCCTAGTATCCACTGTGCACCTCTACCTAGTCCATCATGCCTATCTTTCTAAAGATTTCATCCATAATTCAGAAAGTTTCACCTCTCTCTCTCTCTTATAATTTCTTACTATATTGTTATTATTCATCTTTGTACATTGAGGACAATGTACATCTTAAGTGTGAGGAGGTTATTGATTTCATTACCAGAAAATCCCTGAATTATGTCTTGTTCTTAAAGTATATTTCTCATATTAGAATGAAACTTCTATTGATTTATGATTTTTATTGATATGTTTTGAATTAAGTCATAGATAATTGTGCATTGATGGTTTAAACTTTAAGATATTAGAGAATCAAGCATGATAAGTCTATTTTCAGAATTAAAATTTTTTAGGTTGTTTCCCTAAACTTAAATATTACTTTGAAGTTTGAAATTTGCAAGGTTGACATCAAAAACCATAATTTCTGTGAGATTTTGAGCCTTTCTAGAGCATATATTTTTCTTGCTCACTTTATTGATTATGAGTGTGTCAATATTGATCTATTATTCTAGAACTTGCTTCGATTATACATGTTGAGACCACAATTTTGATTTGATATACTGAGATGATAAAGGCACATAGGATCTAACCCACTTATCCCAAAAAGCCTACCTCCATAATTAACCTTTAATGAACCTTTTTAATCTTAATAAACCGTTTCTTGACTCACCCATTAATATTAACCTAAAACCAAATTTTTATTGCCCCTAATCTTTTGACGTACCTTTTGTCGAGATTTGGTTTGAGTAGTTACCTAACTATGTTCTCTAATTCCGTTGTTAAGTCTTTCTTATTAATTATTCTTGTAAAAAACAAGGTTGAAAGTATATTCATTATTAGTTCCATGTTTTATGAGCGTAAACAGTTAAATTCACATCTTTAGAAGAAGCTCGTGTTATTAATGTAATTATTCATTATTAGTTCATTGTTTCTTGTTAGGTAATTTGTCAATTCAATCTCGATTCTAACCTCTTAATTCAGCCTAATTCCACACCTTTAACCTAAGTCCCATTACAACCCTTTAAGACCTTTTGATTTGTGTATCATCTCATTTTGTAGTGGTGGAGATTTGATTTTCATGCAAGCTTATGGGATTAACTTTTCATGTTTGACTTATGAGTGCTTAACTTGAACCTTAAACACCTTGAGTGATTTGAGTGAATCTTTAGTGAGGATGTCAATTCTTGTCGGTTTCAAATTAGAGGTAATAATTTAGGTAAGGGGAAACACCTATGTTTTCGTGCTATAAAAATTTATAACTTAGATTGTTTGAATCTTTAGGACTCTTTTAGTTAAATTATCAATGTATAAATTACCTATGAATTATGATGAAACATTATTGATAAGAATTATAAATTGAGGAAGTTGATTTTAATTGTGAGTTGAGAATTTTGCTTAAGGACAAGCAAAGGCTTAAGTGTGGGGATATTTGATAAACCATAATTTACACATATTTTGACCCCATGCTTAGCTTACTTTTGGATGAATTTAGATTGAATTTGATGAATTCGATGCTTTTAATCTCTTAATTTCATGTTTTATACTCAGGAGAGCTTAGGGAGTCGAAAAGAACGAGAAACGGGCCAAAAAGGAACAAAATGGCCTACACGACTTGGACCACTGCACACGGGCGGACCATACGAACGTGTGTGACTAGCAGGATCGAACGTGGGCTGGACTATCGACCACGAGCGTGTCACACGGGCGTGTCCTTACCGACCATAGGATAAATTTTATTCGGAATAGGATACTTGTGGGCCAAGTAAGGCATCTCGAAGCCTATATAAACACCCTAGGGAACTACCTAAAAAGAGAGTTCGACAGGACATCGAATAGACGTAGAATAGAAAGAGAAAATACTCCAAGACAGCTATCGAGAACAGCTAAAGAGAAGGATCTCCATCAAGACTGAAGATCTATTATCAAGTTCTTTAGAATTTTTTTTAGGTTTTCTTAAGTTTTTTGTTTTCCCTCTTTTATGATGTTTCTTTCTTTTAGTGTGAACTAAATCCCTTAAATACCTAAGGGAATGAAACCTAAGACAGATCTTATTATTATTTGATTTATGAGATAAATACTTGTGCTAATTCTTAATTGTGAGTTCTTATTCTTGTTTTGATAATTTAGGTTATTGATTCAAGTCGAATGTGCTTATTTAGTGGAGCAAAAGTCCCTGTTTAAGAGTAGATCAACACAATTAAGTGGAGTTGATTGCAACCCTAGATATAGGGCGACAAAAATCTGTCGAATTAGGGTCAAACCTAATAAGGGAATCCATAGATCGAGTTAATGCGACAATAGGGGTTTTAATTAGAAATAGATTTCAATTAATCAACCTAGAGTAAGTTGTTAGTAGCCTCGAGAGAGGTATTAATATAATTTAGGGATTTCTACGGATTAAGCCAAGCGAATAAATCAAAAGTAATAAATGAAGTCTAGGTGGATTTTTCCTTAGGTATTGCCTATCTCATATAAGTTGTCCAAAAGTATTTTCCTAATTTACTCTCTGTCGTGTTCATAGTTAGTTAAATTAGGTAGTCAATTTTAGATTAAAATTGAATCCCTTTAATTATTAGGCTAGATAATAAAAAGATAGTTAATACTAGTTCTCTTGGTCCTTGAGGATACGATATTCCAGACTCACCACAGCTATACTACTGTTTGATAGGTACGCTTGCCTTTGTCGAAATAATAGTTAGTTTTGAGCTCCATCAGGGAGTGATTTCCCATCGAATCGATACTAGGTGTATACCCAAAAACGTAGAAAATGGGGTTTCAACAAAAGTTGAAAACTTTACTGTCAACGACACACGGGTTTGTGGTCGCCCGTGTGGTAGGCCGTGTGCCAGAACACAGGCATGTGATTGACGAGGCCAGGCCGAGTGCTCAAGATACGACCGTGTGATGGCTAGGTAGGCCGTGTGCAACATAAGGGCTAGATAGATTTGGGCCGTGTGGGTCCACATGGGTAGTCCACACGGGCGTGTGAGATTTTGAGCCAGGCCGTGTGCAAGGCCAGATTGGGCCATATGAGCCACACAAGCGTGTGGGCTCACATGGGTAGGCCACATGGGCTTGTAAGCCCATTTAACTGAAATATGTTCTAAGGTTGCACAGGTCGCCCAAGTCGACTGTGAACCTACTATAGGGTCGGTAAGCACTACTTAGACCCTTAAATGCGTGAACTATATGTATGATGTATGTACTGAGCATGATGATTATATGAATGAATACTGAACTGTATGTATATTTGATATTCATGTATTAGCATGTCATATATTGTATGTTGCATTGCATTGGATTGGGATGTTGATATTTGGAGGAAGTGTACTGAAAGGCTCTTAAGCCTATTATCTGGCAGCTCAGCTGCAATTTACTGATTATGTGACGCATTCGATACTACTTGGAGTGTAGGGATGGGTGGGTGTTTTAAACCTCACATGGAGTGTAGGGATAGACGGAGATAGTGTGTAGAGGCTGGTTGGGTAGGACTCTGTTTACTGATTATAGCATATCTGATACTGTTACTATGATGGGCTTAGGCCCTAATGCATATCTGATACTGAAACTAAAATGGGCTAAGGCCCGAACTGCTACTGAAACTGAAATGGGCTTAGCCCCAGACTACATTTGACTATTTTTTTGTGATTGATCGTATGTATGTTATCTGTGGGGATTACACACTGAGTTTACGTAAACTCATCCCTTTCTGTTTTATCTGTACAGGTAATCCCCAGACTTAGACGGATTGGTGCGGCGGAGGACTCTATAGTGCCCACATGTCTACTGAATGGTTTTAATTTCATTTATGGTTTTTATTTCCTATTTTTGGGGTGTTTTTGATGTAATTTGGGACATTGGACTATTTAAATTTATTTTGGATTTTAACTGTTTTCATGGATTTTTAAATTGCAAAAACTCTGTTTAATTAAAAACAACATTTTCTTAAACGCGAACGGTTTCTTTAAATGTCACGGTTTTAAAACTTCCGCTATAAAATATGTTTTTAAACGAAACAAATTAACGAGAAAATTATTTTTGAAATTGACGAGAGGTAAATAAAAGCTAATAAATGGAAATACTTGGTAAATTCGATTTCAAATCCCATTCCATGTGACATCGCTAGATTCGGCCATAACGTCTAAGCTGGGTTTGGGGTGTTACAATTCTAGTGGATTCAAAATAACTTGGATTATAGTATTCTCCACCTCTATCTGATCTTAAGCACTTGATAAATGATTCACACTGAAGTTCAACTTTAGATTTATAAACTTTAAATTTATCAAGCGCTTCATCTTTTGAATGCAATAAATATACATAAAAATATCTAAAACAATCATCAATAAAAGTAACAAAATATTTCTTTCCACCTAATGAAGGAGTATTATGCATGTCACATAAATCACTATGTATTAAATCAAGCAATTTTGTTTTCCTTTTAACCTTAGGGAAAGGGTTTCTTGTAATTTTAGTCAACATACATATATTGCATTTTTTAATATTATTATTAAAAACAGGAACTAAATCTAACTTATACATGTCATTCAATTTTCTATAATTCAAATGACCTAATTTATAATGCCATAAATAAAAAGATTCAACCATATAAGCAGAAATAGTATTTTTATTCTTATCAATAATATTGAGTTTGAACATACTCTCATACATATACCATTTCCCTACAAAAATTCCTCCCTTAGACAACATAAACTTATCTGCCTCAAAAACAAGTTTGAAACCAAACTTATTCAACATACTTCTAGACACTAAATTCTTTCTAACTTCTGGTACATAATATACATCATTTAAGGTTAAGACCTTTCCAGAAGTGAATTGTAGTTCAACAGAACCTTTGCCTTTGATTGCTGCGGTGGAAGAATTTCTCATGTACAAGACATTGTCATTTTCACATTATGTGAACTTTTTGAACATGCTTTTTTCTTTGCACACATGTTTGGTTGCTCCGGTATCAATCCACCATTGTATTATCTTCTTGTGCCATATTAATTTCAGATATCATTGCAACGAACTTTTCGTTATTATCAGCCTTAGAAGATGAAATCGACATTCATTCTAGAAGTGTCCCGGCTTACCACAATGATAGCATGAGCCTTTTTGTTTCTTTTTGAACTTAGGTGCTCTATCAGTCTATTTGAACTTTCTCTTAAATGGTTTAGTAGTCTGAACTTCCTCCATAACATGTACTTTGGCATTTTTAGAATTTAGGTTCTGATCTTGCTTTCAATATTCTTCTTCAATACGAAGATGATTTGCCAAAGCCTCAAGAGATATTTCCTCTTTCTTATGTTTTAGACTTTTTTTAAGTCTTTCAAAGATGGAGGAAGCTTGTCTATTATGGAGGATACAACAATCATTTCATCCAGTTTCATATCATATTGCTTGAATTGATTCAGCATCTTTTCAATATCAGGGAATTGTTCCATAACAGAACGACCATCAACCTTTTGATAATTATTGAAACGACTGACAAGAAATTTCTTACTTGTAACATCTTTAGAGTCATGTATCTTGTCTCTAATTTGTCCCATAATTCTTTAACGGTGACCTCGTTTTGGTAGGTGTCGAACAAACCATCAGATAAACCATTCAATATGTGGCCCATGCACATGTAATCAGCATTATCCCATTTTTGCCTTTACATTCTCTTCAGGTCTTGGACTATCCAAAACATAACTAATCTTCAAAGTTGATAATAAGAAGTGCATTCGTCCCCATCTATCTTCTGTTTGTAAATGAGTTCCAAGCAAATTAACCTCTAGGATACAATGAAGCTAATGACTATTTGCATTTTGCATTGACGAGAATAGCCCACTACACACTGAGTAATGTATGATAAGAAAATCAATTTCTATAAAGGATTTCTGCAGTAATAATTTATAGAATAATCTAATAATATTAGAAAATGAAGGAAGGAAAGAAATAATATTAGAATTTGTTGGTACAATTTCCAAATGAAATCTCATTCCTATTTATAGGATTTTTCATGTCTCTATCTTTCATCAATAGGTGTCTTTTTGAATAATAATTTCTTTAAAATAAACACATAATTTTCATTTAATATAATAACTATTCAAATAATATTATTTAAATAGTTATAATTCTTTTTCAAAAAATTAAATAATATAACTTTTAATTAATTACACTATTCATTTATAGTTATTGAAATACTATAAATATTTAAAAATATTCCAATAGTTATTATATAAATAATAATGTTCTATATAAATATTCATATTCACATTATAACTCTTTAATTTTAAATAAATTATTTCCATTTAAAACCAAGTATCTAATATATATATATATATATATAAACATTATTATTAATAACAAAACCCTTTCAGAACAAATCTGTTATGTTTGAGACACCATTTCTTTGTGAGAATGGTGTCATCATGTTAAGAAACTACTAGAAGACGACAAAGAAGACAATTTTCCATTCACCTGCTAAAGGTAAATATATTTTGATGTAATGTATATAATTTAATAAAATGCTTATGTTAATTTTTTTTTTTTTTTCATTTTTCATGGAATAGAATGAAGATCTTGAAGGAAATTAGGATGCTTAAACAATTTTTTTTTAAATTTTACAATATTCTGTAATATTTATGACATATATGTTTATATTAATTATATTGTATTTAATTTTTATTTTTACTCACAATAAATTTATACATCGAAGGATTATATATAATATGATATGGTAAATTAACTTTACAAAGTATATAAAAAATACTTTTAAATTTGATAGGATAAGAATATAAATTCTAGTTTATATTTTTTGTTGATTTACTTTTTATTTATTTATTGGTAATGCGTGATTAGGACAAAAGAAAAAAAGTAAAAAGCTAACGCTTATTCCCTTCTTTACTTTTGTGGAATTAAACTACATTATTGTAAAGTGCTTCATGTCCCCTCACAATTAATGGGTTGTTGGTACAGTATTTGGGTGTTTTTCGAATCACATGGATATTATAGGTCTTTGGTTTAATGCTTGTTGTCGTAATCGCTTAATATTTATTTTATTTATATAAAAAATATTTTTAGCTAAAATTTTTAAATTTTATTCTCAGTAGATAATTAGTTATATATATTTTGTGAATTGAGAGTTGTAATTTCATCAATTATTTGTTGGCATGGATTTGTAATTTGTCCTCATAATATATTTTGCCAAATTTCTTAATAATATTTTTAATTAGTTTAATTTTATCCATTCTTCTCCGCAAAAGACTAATAGTATATATTCCTTCATTGTTATAAACACTTATACAGTGATACTTTGTTTGGATAAAAAGAAAGGAAGAAGAGAGAAAAGAAAAAGGTAGAAGTGAGGAAAGTTAAAAGGAAATAATATAGAGAAATATTATTTTTGATATTTTAATCTAATATGTAATGTTATATACGAGTTTATATAAGAAATTTTTATTTCATTTAATTTTCTCAAATCATTATCAAATTATCAAATCTGTGTCATTTTATGTTTATATATTATATACACAAACAATTATGTTAATTCAAAATGAAAACAAATGTATGGATCTATTTTTTTAAATGTGTACAATTAAATTAAAATTAAAACTTTATGTATACATACTAGCCGCAATTCAAGTTTCATGCTTAAATTACATCAAATCAAAATTCATGTATATATATGTATGTATATATATTTATTATTAAGCTATTGATCGAATTAGTGTCATTAGTTAATCAAATATCAACTCATTTGAGAAAGATGAAATTACTCTCATTTTACAAAATAAATTATATTATTTTGAAGGTGTTTTTATCATTTTATATCTTGTATCTAGAAAAATAGAAAAACATGCACACATAATAGAATTTGAACTCCTACCTTTTTACTTTCAAATATTTATATTTAACCATTCAACCAAAACCTCATATGTTGTTTATATTAAATTGTTATATATATTTGTTACATGAATATATTTTTCTCCCACAACATGAGTGTGCCCAAATTGATTGGTGCAATGATTTTTTGGCCATACAATTTTACAAAAAAAAATCCCAAAAAAAGTCAATTGAGTCCTCCATTTATTTTTCCCTTTCTTTCAATCATTAAATTTATATTTTTTATCAAATCAACTCAAAATGGATGAAAATGTTAACATTTGTTAACTTTGCTGTCGGGAAATACATGTAGATTCTCACGTAAGTGGCATCTAAGTATTTAATTAATTTTTAAACAAATTTAAAAGTATTTTTTATAATGTTAATACTTTTTAAATAATTTTAATGATTTTTAAAAATAATTTATATATATTTTTAAATTTTTAAAAAATTTAAAAAATTAATTAAATCTTCATGTACCATCAACATGGTAATTCACGTGTATGTCACGTTACCAAAGTTAACAACTTTTCTACCAATTTTGGAGTGATTAGATGATAAACAAAATTTAAGGACTATAAAAAATAAAAAAATAGATGAAGGGCTAAAATGATTTTCTATATAAATAAAATTGGAGGGCCAAATAAGTCCTTATGTAAAATTTAATTTATACAAATTTTCTCTCTTTTAAAAACTATCATTTTTTTCTCAAAAAACGAAAAGAAAAGAAAAAGAAATACTATCATTTCTGTCCCTCAAAATACTATATATTTTTAGTATCATACGTGTACATTCCAATATTCACCTGCCTATTTTTGGAAATAAAAAAACACAATACTCATATTTAAATTTCGAATATGTCGAGTGCTATTAATGCAATTGATTGGATATCATATTCACCCAATGTTTATATTAATTACGTAAGGGTTGTATTTAATATAATGAAAATAATTTGGTACAAAATTAATGAAATTTTTAGAATTCACATGTAGATTCAGGGAGTTGATAAGTGTCCTACATGGTTATAGTAAAATATATATAAAAAAAAAGACATATGTCAATTTTTTAAAGCTACTTGAGGAATAAAAAAAGTACACTACCAGTGTATCAAATACTCACCCTTAATATAATAATATTGTATAATTTTACACAGTATCAATAAATTACGGGAAAATATTTGGTACACTAGCAGTGAAGTTTTTACACTCCACAAACAGGGTTAAGGGCTTGACAAGTGTCCTATAAAGAGATTTAGTAAAACATTTTAAAAAAATACATGACAATTTTTCAAGACTGCTAGTAGAAAAAAAAAACACTTTGAGTTTATTAAATATTAACCCACAAATTATATGATAATATATTATGGGTAAAATTTTATAAATTATAAAAGGGTTAAAAAAGTGAAAATTTCCATTTCTCGGCCGTGCCCGCTCCGCCTCTGCCTACATGTTCTTCTTCTTAATTTCTTTTCCTCCATATATATATATATATATATATATATATATTCAATAGATTTGTATATTTCACATGATTTTAGTTATTTAAATTTCAATTAAAAATAATATACCTTCACATAAGATGAAAATAGAAAATGGAAGTTATATAGTAAATGAAAATATGAGAAACAAGCATAAGTTTTAGTTTTACAAGATATAAATACCTCGTTTGTTTATTTGTGAATAATACAAGAAAAATATGTATTTATTATATATGTATTATAATAATTAGTTATAAAATAAAAAATAGTTAGTACAATTTTAAATTTAAAATAAAAAAGATTAATAAAAACTCTTGTAAAAAATAACATCTCTTCAAAATAAGTTGAAAAATTTCATTATCTTTGCTAAAAATAAGTTATGGGTATGATTAAATATGATCAATTAAATTAGTTTATTTCTCATTCGTATATTGAAACACACATAAAAAAAACAATACTTTTACTAGACGTAGCATAAATGTTAAAAAATTTTAAAAATATAATATAATTAACAATAGCCTACTTTTACATAATAATAACTTAGACATATGTCGATGATTAAGGGCTTATTTTGGTATTAGTCAAAGTTTGAGGGTTTATTTGGATGTATGAAAAGTATAAAAGCCTATTTAAATAAAGTGACTAAAATTAGGGGCGTATTTAAAGGTTTATTTGGATGGAACAAAAGTACAAGGGCTTATTAAAATAAATTAACAAAGTTCAAGGACTTGTTAAATATATTAGCCTCCAATAATTAATTAATCTTTCCTCTACCGTATATAAAGTGGGCAGGCCGCTTTCCCATTCCATGGTGAGGAGAAAGAAAAGAAAAGGAAAATGGGGTTTCGTGAGTTATGTATGGGGTTAATGTTGATGATGATTCTCCTGAAACCAATTAGTGGCAGAGACGCCGTCCTAGTACTGAAGAGCAACGCCACTTACCAGTGTAATGGCCTTCTCGGCGGCTGCGGTATACGGGAAGAATTGGAGTCGGAGCTGGATTTGTTGATGATAGATTCTACCGTTATCAGAATCCTCCAGAAAGTTAGCGATCACATATCTATAGACGCGCTTAATGCTAATAAGGCAGCAGCGAAGCCTTGCCCTGAAAATTATTCGAATTGTATTCCAAAATCCAAGTCAGGGAAACATAATTCTAATTGTAAAGGTAATAGCGTTTTTTGTAGATAACAATAAACGCCCTATGCATTATTCGAATCGTAAAGGTTGCTACTTTTGTGGACTCTTATCTGTTTCTTACTTTGCTTTTTGTTGTACGTATGGTTTCCCTGTATCCCTTTCAACTATGATGCATATATGTCGCTACATCTTATTCTACTAATAAATCAATCCCCTGCTTTTTCTTTTGATTAGATCACAATTATCAATAAAAGATACACTGATGTTCCCACTATGGGTGAACAAATGTGAGGTGAAGAAGAAAAGTAAGAAAAAGACTTGCTTAATGTTGGAGATATAATATTTTTTATTTGTTGGAATATACAAGCATGCAATGCGCACTTTTTTTCTTAGTTTATTTACGTTTGTAGGTATAAAAAAGTATCTATTTACTCCTAAATACGATAATAAATATATTTTTAGATAATAATATTAATACGAACTGAAGTAAGATTCAATCAGTAAACAATTTTTAAATAGGATTGAGTTGATTCCATTTGATTTAATTGAGCTTTTTTGGAATGGTTTGATTTTTAGTTTTTTCATCTTAATTTAACATTTTAAATTTTATTTTGATAAAATTAGTCTTGCTTCTTTTTTTAAAATTTTTAATATTATTTGATAAAAATTTAAAATACTTTTATAAATATTTCTTAAATTTATTTTTGAAGTAAATAATAAATAATCAATAAATCTCATATACTATTTTTAAACAATAATTATTATATAATATTTTAAAGTTATTTTCACTGATTTATATTTATTTTCACATAATAAAAAATCAAAATTAATTATAAATTAAATAAAAAAAAGATATCTTAATTCTGGTGATCCCGATTTTTTAATTTGCAAAAAGAAAAATTATTCAAACACAACAATTAAATTGTTTTTAACTTTTAGAAATTTTCTGAACTGGAGAAATTATTATATTAATGAATTACCTTGTAAGAATATTTTTACACATCACTTAAAATATATTGCCGGCTCACTCACCTTCCTTCTTGCCTGTTACTTTTTTGTTTTTCTTCTTCCTACCTGAAACATTTGTTTCCCAGATTTTAAATGATGAAAAAAGCATTTAAGCATATCTTTTCTTCATCTAACATGGCTAACATAATCGGATCGTTACTTTCTCCTACAGTTTTAATCAACGGCATTCATAAAATAAAAATCTCCTCTTGGACAAACAAGAGAACATAATAATCAAACATTCAAATACAATTTCAAGAATCGTAGCAATATTTTCTTATTTAAAAAATAGTATTTTTTCACATTTAATATCATATGTATATGCAAAAGTGAAGAGGCTATTGATTTAATGTTGGAATAAACATTTCCCTCCATTTGATTCACTAAATCTGTTCATAAAAGAAATAGAAAATCCCAAAATCAACAGATTCAAAAGATTTATTTACTTAATAAATTTTAAAACTAAAAAAACCCTAAATGAGCAATGTGAAAAAAAGGAGCTGGTTAAGTGGTTATTGTCGTTCGACGTCCAATTACCAGATCTCGACTTGGGTCCTATAAGTGGCGTGGTAGCCATGGGGTCTCCATTCTACCCATTTTCTTCTTCTTCAAACTCTTCTTTGTCACTTGTTTCGTAGTGGTTTTGGCTTCACAAGAAAAGAATGTGGGGAACAAAGGTTGCAGGTAGGAAGAGAAAAAAAAAAAAAAAGTAATAGGCCAAGAAGGAAGCTGAATGAGCTGGCAAACTTTTAGTGATGTGGAAAAATATTTTTACATGACTATTGAATATCAATTTAAATCCAAAAAAAAAAAATAAGGATAAGTGTATGATAGTTCGTAGCATTATTTTTTGGGACAGTGATAAATTTAGTTTTACATTTTTTTTCCACTTTAATTATTATTATTATATTATTTTAAAGTTAAATTTAGCTGTTAATCTTTCAAAAAGAATTAAATCGTTATTTTTTAATAAAAATATTGATTAAAATATTCTTTAGTGATTTTAATATGTCAACTTGTGTAGTAGTCTATGTACACTTCTTTCTGACATAATACTATTTATCATATATACATGTCAATAAATATTTTAAAAGTTATAAAAATATTGAAAAACAAAAAAGAGAGTATAAAAGCTTCTAAAAATTCAAAAAAAAGCATGAAGTACACTTAGATTGCAATGTGGGCTGCAATGTTTAAAAAATTAATTAGTTAGTTAGCATTTTCATTAAAAAAAATCAATTCAATTCTTTTTAAAAGGTTAATGATCAAATTTGATTCTTTTTAAAATGTTGAGAGTCAAATTTAATATTAAAAAAGTACCAAATTGACAAATAAATGAAAGATCTATCTGTTAAAGTTGTCAGTATGCTTTACCTTTTCTAATTAGTATTTAGTTTAATCATAATATGTTTTTTTGAAGGTAAAGCGATATTATTAACGAAAAAACAAAAATAAACAAACCAATATAGTTTAAGGACAACAAACAAAAGTTTAAGGACTAAAAAAAAAAGTTAAAATAATAAATGAAGGGTTAAAATAATTTTTTTATATCAAATTAGAGGGCCAAATAAACCCTTATTAAGATCTAATTTATACAATTTGTCTCTCTTTTAAATATTATCATTTTTTTCTCAAAAAAAGAAAAAGAAATACTATCATTTCAACCAATATTTTTAGTATCATACGTGTACGTCCCAATATTCACCTGTCTTTTTGGGAAATAAAACAACACAATATTCATATTTAAATTTCGAATATGTTGCGTGCAATTTGATTGGATACCATATTCACCCATTGTTTATATTATTTAGGTAAGGGTTATATTTAATATGATGAAAATAATTTGGTACAATTAATGAAGTTTTTAGACTCCACAAGTAGAGTCAAGGAGTTGACAAGTGTCCTACATGGTTATAGTAAAATATTAAAAAAAAAAGACATATGTCAATTTTTTAAAGCTACTTGAGGAATAAAAAAAAGTACATTATCAGTGTATCAAATACTATCCCTTAATATAATAATATTGTATAATTTTATATACTATCAATACGTTACGGGGAAATATTTGGTACACTAGTAGTGAAGTTTTTACACTCCGCAAGCAAGGTCAAGGGGTTGACAAGTGTCCTATAGAGAAGTTTAATAAAACATTTTAAAAAATACATGACAACACACTTTGAGTTTACCAAATATTAACCCATATATTACATGATAATATATCATGGGTAATTATGTAGTGCACATGTGATGTAAATTTTTAACTCCACAAGCGTGGTTAAGATTTTGCCACATGTCATATTTTTTTATTTTAAAACTTTTTAAATACAACTTAAGGAAATATGACAAAATCTTAATCCAATTGTAGGGTTAAAAGTTTCTACCACCAGTGTATCAAAATTATTAAAATTTTTAAAAAATAAACACAATACTTGTCATCGTTTATTTCACTAATAAAACATAAATTTATGAGAAAATATTTGATACATTGTTATTGGAGTTTTTAAACTCCATAAGCAGGATTAAGAGATTGATAAGTGTCCTATAGGGTATAATAAATTATTAAAAATATATATTTAAAAAAAGAGATACATGTCAATTTTTAAGGTTAATTGTAAAAAAAAAAAAAAAAATATATTGCTAGCTTACTAAATACTTATTCTAAATTTATAGGTATCAATGTATGAAATATAAATCCAATAATGGTTAATATATTAAATAAGCCCTTGAATGTTTTTATTGTAATGCCTCAAAATTTTAAGAATTTAATTGTGAGAATCTACAATAATTAAAATTTGATATTTGTGGCTTTGTGTTCTACTATTGTGTTTAAGGTTTGGAGTTCAAGTGGCATCGTTAAAAGTTTTGTTATTTTCAAAACAACCTTTATCCATGTGTTATGTAGTTTAGTGCAATTTTGGATAAATCGATGTCAAGAATGAGCCTGCTGGTTTACTGGTTAAGCATCTGTCTGTACTCTGTCTAGTTCCGAGTTTAAGTCCTATCGTATGCGTTAGGAATTTTTTTTTTTTTTTTTTTTTTTTTGCAAATGCCGGAAGGTGGGATGGTGGTTAACTTAAAATAGTCTGAAGAAATTTTATCATTTCTTCTTCTTTTTTTTTTCTAAGTTTGGTTTCCTTTTTCTGGTTCTCCTTCTTTTCTTTTATTTTTCTTTTTACGATATTCAGTTTTGCTTTAATTGGGATATTAAGAAGAATGAAGTGATCTATTCTAAATTAGTGGCTAAGCCACCATATGTATCACTCTGATTCCAATGTTTCGCCGTATTACAATTTAACAGCTAAGCTGTGTTTCTGTACACGTGTCAGATAGACACTCTGTGGTGTGTAGGGATGGGTGGGTGTTTTTAACCCCACATGGTGTGATGGAATGGACGAAGATGGTGTGTAGCAGATGGAAGGTTAGGAATATCTGTATCAGACTCTGATCTGTTTTTTATATAAAACTGATATATGTTTCTGTATCTGAAATCATTCTGTCTTGGATCTGAACTGGCAATGTTACTGTATTAAATCAAATATTGGAATACAGACACTGTTTGGTAAATGTGTTTATGTGAACTAACTTCCTTATGCACTAAGTTTACAACTCACTTTATTGTTGGTTCGATTGCAGGTGGTACTCAGTTTTGAACAGGTCGGCCCGCGGAAGCTTGGTCAAGCTCTTATCTTATTTACTTTACTATTTTAGAAAGTTCGATAAACTTTGATAGTAGGACTTTGAAAGACTATATACTTAATTAATATTTGTAATGATTATTATGCGAAGTATGGATTAGCAGTATTGTGTTATATGTGTAACATTTTAGTATCGACAATATAATTCTCTAAATTTGGACTGGACATCCAGACCAGGTCTAGGATGTTACAGTTATCTTATTTAAATAAAGTCTTTATACTTTAATTACATTCAAATACGCCATTTAAATTTATTTAGTACCCAAATAAGCCTTTAAAATTATATATATAATATAATAGATTTTCTTTGTTAATTTATATTTTAATTTTACTTAATCTTTCAGTTGGCTTGTAATTAATTACACTTATATACATAGATAAAGTCAAAAAATTTTTGAGGGTTGGAACTAAGTAGTATATTTTTATGATAACAAAAATATAATTTTACCATTTTAATGGTCTATATAAAGGAACAAATAAAAATGTTATTTTTTTTTAGTGTCAACGTACAATTTTATCATGTACTAATCTAAAATTTATAAATTATAAAGGAGCTAAAAGTGCAAAATTTCATTTTTGGCCTTGCCCACTCCGCCCATGCTTACATGTTCTTTTCTTAATTTCTTTTCCTCTATTTCAAAGTGGCCATTCATGCAGTGGTGAACTCTTCCTATGTAGTTGCGAGCTCACTAGAAGTTGCGAGCTCAAGCAAGTATGCTAGCTCAAACAATGTTTGTAAAGTTTTAAAATATGTTTATTCCAAACCGTTGACAGTGCTCCGAGTGCCAAGTTTGAGTCCTAACCTCACGAGTTATCTGAAAAATAGGGAAAGCTAAGGAGTGAGCTATGAAGCTCAGTGGGGTCTTAACATGTGAGTAGCATTTATAATAAAAAATAAATAATAGCATACAACAAGTAGTACATAATACAAGTCAAAATCACGCTAATCACAAATTCTCAGTATCTAATAATAAGTTCATGCATGACAGTGCAATCCACTACCCAATCCAGCCCTACACACCATAGTAAGAGCTCCTCGGAACTCGTCCATCTTTATACACCAAAACAATACTTGCAGGTGAACCACCAGTAGATTGATCGATGAATTGATCTGATATTATATGCCTGAACTTCCTCCTTCAATAATTGTATCACCTCAAACCCGGCCTAGGCGTTATGGCCGTATCTAGCAATGTCACAAGATAGTGTTTTGAAACCTCGTTGTTACGATGAAAACATTCCATGTTATTATCTTTAGTAAACCTTTGTTAGAACTTAGGAAGTCATCTTTATTCATTTAAAACATTTGTTTTGAAACATCCCTCGTTGCGGAAGCTTTAATAAAACAGTCTAGGTGATCATGTGTTTAGAAATTACTTTAACTTTTTGAAAACTGAATTTCCTACGACCAGCAAGTATAAATCCATAAAGTAAAATAAATAAATAAAAACCCAAATTTAAAAACAAAGTCCCAGAGGGTCCTTAAATTACAACCCAAATAATCAATAATAATCAAATCATAAATCGTAAATTGAAAACCATGAAGTCCAAAAATTACTGTGGTCACCGCTGAGTCCTCCGTCACCGATCCGTCTAAGCTGGGGATTACCTGTGCACATTAAACAAAAAGGGTGAGTTTAAGTAAACTCAATTTGTAATCCCGCAGAAACAAACAAACAATTAGTATTCACAGTGCACAGTTGAACAGTCTTGGGCCTAAGCCCTTTTCAAGATGCTCGATGTGATTTGGGCCTTAGCCCATCTCAATCTGATGTCAAAAATGCGATAGGGCCTTAGCCCATCACGATGCTCGATAGCGATACTGATTATGCAAAGTAGCAAAATCCTACCCAACCAGCCTCTACACACCATCTCCGTCCAACCCTACACTCCATGTGGGGATATAATCAACCCACCCATCCCTACACTCCAAGTAGTATCGAATGTGGCACAATACAGTAGTTTGCAGCTGAGCTGCTAGTAAATTAGGCTTAAAACCTTTCAGTACACTTCCTCTGAATAATAACCCCCAACCCAATGCAATGCAACACACAATGGATGACATGCTATTTTGCAATTTCAGTACATATATTCAGTTCAGATATTAACATGCCTAGTACATATATCATTCAGTCAATTTTACATAATTAGGGGTCTAAGTAGCATTTACCGACCCTACAGTAGGTTCACAGTCGACTTGGGCGACCTGTGCAACCTTAAAAACATTCAGTAAAAATGGGCTCACACGCTCATGTGATCTGTCTGTGTGGGCCCACATGCCTGTGTAGCCCACTTGGCCTAAATTTTCCTTGGCCGTGTGATCCATTTTTAAAGTAACCCATGCTAGCCCAATACTTATATATGTTTTCACTATTTACTTATATGTTCATTCAAAGCTGTCTACTTGAGTCGTTATCACTAAATTATTTATAGCTTGAGCTACAGAATTCCAAATTAAGATCCGCTTGATGTTTTTGAAACTAGACTCAAATACCTTTCTACCATAATTTTTTTAGAATTTATAGTTTATCAAATAAGTATAGTAAAATCATTAAATTTATCCCTATTCTGTTGTTTGACAACTTCATCCTTTCCATACTAAAAATTATTTATCTCTTAGTAAGGAATTTATATGATGTTTCTGTTTGTTTCTCTTGAAAATAGACTCATTAAGAATTCAAAAATATAAAGTTAAGCCCCTAATTATTTTTTTTTTACAATTTTTGATGATTTTCCTGATTCAGAATAGGGGAACCCGAAATTATTCTGACCTTGTCTCACAAAATTTATTATATCTCATGATTTACAATTTCATTGCTTACATTGTTTCTTCCATGAAAAGCTAGACTCAATAGAATTTAATTTCATATTTTATTCAACCTCTAAATCAATTCCCACTATTTTTGATGATTTTTTAAAGTTAGACTACTGCTACTTTCTAAAACTATTTTAGTGCAAAATGTTGATTTCCAAGTTTATAACACTCTTATTTCCTTTCTCTACAATTTTTTGCATCATTTTCTCTTATTTCTCGACAGCAAGCAATTTTGGCTTTTTGCTGAATCCCATTTTCTGCATTTCGGGTACACACCTCGTATCCTTTCTGATGCGTAAGCACTCCTAAGCCTCCATAACCTAACAATCGACCAATATATCTCCCGATTAATCACTTAATTCATTTTTAATCAACCAATTTCGGAAGGAACTCAACTAAAAACCTAGCAAAACCCTTACCTCGCTTGAGTAACCACGACTTCGCATAATCACAGCGTCGATTCAAAACCATCAGCCCCTTGATTAACTCCTAAACACCAAAAAAGAATCCCCCTTTTAGAGATTAACCAAGAACGATTAACAATAGAGAAAACTGTTACTTACCGAACACGCACAACCAACAATGAACAACTGGATCAATTGGAAAAAAAAAAAAGAAACAGAAGGGGAAAAATAATGGAAATTTCGGAAGCAACTAGGGGAAAGACTCGGCAGAGGAAGGAAAAAAAGACGAAGAAAAAAACGTTAGAAAAAATTTTGGGGAATTGGAGAGAAAACCAAAACTCTACTTTTTTTTTTTTGCAACAAAAAGATAATCAGATTATTTTCTAATAACCTCTCCCCAATTATCTCCTAAAATCACTCCCTATTAAGCCACTAAAACACAACTACTCAGAATTTTGTCCCAACACAACTCTTAGCCGAAATTGGAGCAAAAATATTATCTCCACGCCATCATAAAGAATTGAACACAAGACCTCCAACACTTCAACACTCAACTTAACCACCAGACTAGCAGGCCCATTCTGATATAAACTTACCAACTGTAACACCCCCTACCCGTATTCGTTGTCAGAATAAGGTACGAGGCATTACCAGAATTTACAAATTTTTTTTTCTTTTTTTAAAAAAAAACTGCGACTATTCCAATTCAACATATTTTCAAAATAATTCATGTATATTTATAAGAACAGATAAGCCATACCAATGGCTGACCTTACATTCATTTCATACTAACATTTATTTTATTAGCTTATACATGCCATTCATTTCCAAACTAAAGTTTCTTTAAATACCGAAATATCAAGGGTTGATAGTGTGATGAGTCTCCCACCAATCCGACCTCCTCCGAGCTCTTAACACTACAAAACAGGGAAAAAAGGAAATAGGGTAAGCACTTTGTGCTTAGTAAGCCCATGTAATAAGAATTATACTTACCTAATATTTTCAATACAATGTAATAAACATTCATATATCCATTCAATACGTTATTATCCTAACATACACAAGCTCAACATTCAAGTTAGTTCAATAATTTCCATGTATCAATAATATATATATACTATGACTGATGAGCTCATCAATATCATGATTTCCATTATCTTTTTATTTTTCCATATTTATCCCGTTGAATTACTCGAAATTTCGATGGATTTTCAGATGTACACTTTAGTGTACAAATCCGGGTCCGTCAATTCATATTCATGTGTGCACATTTACATTTCAGAGAGCACACTCCCGCGAACCTCATCCTTACAGCGGGATTACCAGTCCAGGCTAAATCCCCTGTAATATAAACTCATAGAGTATTGTCGGGATTACCAATCCAGGCTAAATCCCTTGCAACGACAATTACTCTAATGAGCTTGGATTTGAATTACCAGTCCAGGCTAAATTCAAACCCTAATTCAGATTACCCGTCCGGGCTAAATCCATTTTCCACATATTCTTCGGGAGGGCTATATCAAGATAGGACCACCCGTCCGGGCTAGATCCTTTTTACCGTCAATTCCTTTACAGAGATCCATCGAATTTTCCTTTCATTCAACCGGGATTTCTTTCCCTTTTTACCAAATATATCAATGTATCATCAATTTTCATATAATGAACATTCAAATTATATTCACATCAATATCATACATTTTAAGCATTTAAGAATATAATTCAAGTTACATGAACTTACCTCGATATTAGTTCGTTTACAAAATCTACTAATCCGGGACTTTTTCCTTTCCTCGATCTAGCTTCGTATTTGAGTTTTTCGGATCTAAATAAATAAATTCAATCATCAATTCAATACATTTCATGTTCACATGTAGCATTTTCTATAATTCTATTATTATTTTTAGTTTATTCAAAGCTGTCTACTTGAGTCACAGTCACTAAATTATTTATTTCTCAAGCTACAGAGCTCCAAATGAAGAACCATTAATTTTCCCTGAAACTAGACTCACATATCTTCTTCCCATAAAAGTTTCAGAATTTTTGATTTAGCTAATAAGTACAGTTTATTCTTTAAAGTTACCCCTATTCTACTGTTTGACAGTTCTGACTCTTCTTTACTAAAAATTAATTATCTCTTCATACAGGATTCGTATGATGTTCCCGTTTATTTCTTTAGAAAATAGACTCGTTCAGGATTCTAAACATATAAATTTAATCCCATAATTATTTTTCTTCAATTTTTTATGATTTTATAAAGTCAAAATAGGGGAACCCGAATTCATTCTAAACCAGTCTTACAAAAATCTAAATATCTCAAAATACAGAACTTCTTTTCTTTCCTTGTTTCTTTCATATGAAAATAGACTCAATAAGATTTAATTTCATATCTCACTCAACTTCTAATTCCACTTTTACGATTTTTGGTGAATTTTCAAACTTACTCTACTGCTGCTGTCCCAAAACTGTTTTGTTATAACTTGTTTTACAATTAAGTCCTTTATCCAATTCTAACTTCAAATTCTTTCAATTAAACCACTAATTCATCATTTTATTCATCATATGCTATATTCAAAAACTCTAAAACTTCAAAAACTTCAACTTAAATTCATCAAAACTTTGTTCTAAAACTTATAAAGCATCAAAATTAAAAGAAAAGAGCTAAATTAACTTACCAAATTAAACTCCAAGCTTCAAACTTTAATTTTCCCTTTTCTTCTCTCTTTTCTCTTTTTCTTTCTTTCCTTCACGTTTGCTCTCAGTTCTTCTTTTTTTTTGTTTTATGCTTTTGTTTCTTTTAGTTTGTTTATATATATAATAATATAATAATATAATATTATACTTAAAAAAAAATCTCAGATTTTATCAATACACCGCCTCAACTTTACAAAATGGCATAATTGCCATTTTGGTCCTTCATAATTTCTTTTAATCTATAATTCAACTTTTACTTTTATTTTAATTTAGTCCTTTTCATTTAATTACCTACCCAAACGTTAAAATTTTCTAACGAAATTTTAATACCACATTACTAACATTTTATAAGTATTTATAAAAATATTTCCTATCATATAAATATTCATGCAAATATATTGAAATAAATTTCTATTTAAATCAGATTTATGGTTGCGAAACCATTATTCCGATAACCTTGAATTTAGGCCATTACACCAACAATTAAACTTAAGCCCTTTGCACAAGGTTAAGGGTTTATTTATAAAAATACCAAAATTTGCCCAAGTAAGGCTTGAACTTAGGACCTCTCACACACACCCAGAATACATAACCACTAAAGCAGATAGACATTGTGTGTCACACATACACGAAATCAAAAATTAAAATTTTGGGGCGTTACAATAACCCAACACTATGCAACTATATCATGCCATTAATTATCAGTGAAAATATAGCATAAAGTGACAATATCAACATGAAAATAGTGATAGTTTAACTTGTATGTAGTAACAATGGGGCATGTGTTTATAGTATGTGCAGAACATCACTGAAACAACATCACACATACCCAACAATACAGTTTCAAAAATTGATAGCATAGTATTATTGATTGCAGTCGTAAACCAACTACAAATTCGACAAAGGAAAGTGCACCTATCAATTAATAGTATAACTACGGTGAGTAAAGATATCATTCCCACGATGACTAAAAATACTAGTAATCACTGTCTTTCTATTATTTAACTGAGAAATTGGAGTTATTGATTTAAAATTAAAATTAACTAATTAAATTAACTACGAACACAACAACAAACAAATCAAGAAAGCAAATTATTAACAACCAAGAAGTGAAGCAATACCAGGAAATAATCCACCTAGATTTCATCTGTCATTATCAATCTAAATTAAACAATTTATTCACTTAGTATCTTGATCCGTAAAGATTCCTAAATTATGTTAATATCTCTTTCGAGAGTAAGGAATTGACTCTGGATTGATTAATTGAAATTTCTTTCTAGCTAAGATCCCTATTGTCACATTAACGTGATCTATGGATCCTTCTATTAGATTTGACTCTAATCTGGTAGATTTGTGTTGTTCTATTTCTAAGATTGCATGCAACTCCACTCAATTATGATAAATCTACTCTTAAACAAAGTCTATTCCTCCTCTGATTCTATTCATCCTCTGATTCAAGCACATCAAACATGGATTAATAATCTAGAAATATTAAACCAAGAATTAAGCACACATAATTGAGAACAATATCCAAGTATTTATTGTGTAAAAATAGAAATCAAATAACATAATCAACCATAGGGTTCATCTCCCTAGGTATTTAGAAAATTAGTTCATAATTGCAAATAAAAATATATCATGACATTATAAACACAAGAAATAAAGAAACTCATAATAAACTTCAAAGAAATCAAAGATCTTCAATCTAGATGGAAATCTGCTATGAAGTCGGCTTCAATGGTGTTTTTCAAGTTATTTTCTTGAGTATTCTATGAAGACTTACTGCCTTATTCTTATATTTGTCATATATAGATCTTAAAATGACCGAAAAACCTAAAAATTGCTTTTTCCTGCATGTTTGGAGTGCGATTCATGAAATCCACACGGTCAGACATATAGCCATGTGTCCAGGTTGTGTAGAATGGTTCAACCCGTATGGCTCCTTCAACCCGTAGCCATCTCAAATGCTCTCATAAGTATAGAAACATGAATCTAAAGGATTAGGAGCATAAAATTTACCATTTTAAACTGAATAATAATAATCCAAAAATGCATTAAAAATGAGGCTAAAACATGTAACTTTTGGCATTTATCAATTATCATACTTACGAAACACGGTTGAGTTTTTAACCAAATAGTACTCACAATTTTTCAGTGACTTAATAGAGGATATAACATTTTCAAATCTGATGCTACTTGTCACAACCGAAACCATTAAGATATTGTACTAACACTAATAGATAAAATCAACAAGCAATATGCACAGATGGTGATTATTGATAGTTCTAAACACTAATGGGATCTAAATTGGGAACGAAAAATGATTATTGATAGTTCTAAACACTAATGGGATCTAAATGAACAGAAGGTGATTTGACAAGAGGAGTGAAATTGACGGTTCAAAAGTGGTGGAGGTTGCGATGATAACTAGGGTATGACGTGACACAGCCCGATTTTGGGGCTAGTCAGAATAGTGGTTTCGAGACCACTAATTTGAGGTTGAAGAAAATTATTTTTATATTATTTTATATGTTATAGCATGATTATAAGGATGCATGAGAATTTTGATACTTTAATTTTAGCGATTGAATGCTTAATTGCCAAGAAGGACTAAATCGCATAAAGTGCAAAAATTCTATTTTACAAGCTAAAGGTGTCTAATAGCTGTAGAATATTAATTGGAAGCCCTAAATGTGTAATTAGACCATTATAAAATGAGTGGCCGGCCATAGGGGACAAGAAATGTCAAAATTGGTCAAAGTGGGTGAAGTTGGTGAGTAAATTGAAGGAAATAAATAAAATAAAGAACAAGATGATATCATCCTTGTTCATTCTCTTCCCCCTCCGAAAATTACCAGCAAATGGGAGTTTGAGCACTCAAAAATTTTCAGCTAAGCTTCCTTCCTTGCAAGTAAGTGATTTTGGTGGCCTTTCTTAATAATTTTTGTACTTTTGGGACCCTTGTAGCATGATCTATCAAATGAGGGGACTATTATGCAAAATGGTTAAAAGTTTAAGGATTTTCCATTTGAGTGTTTGTGTTGTTTTCTGAGTTTTTAGGGAAGAAAATGAATTGTGGTTGTTAAATAAACAACTTTTGTGAAAGGTGTTCCCATGGAAACACCTAAAAGGGGTCTATTTGTAAAAATTATAAATTAAGTAGTAAATGCATGAAATGATTGATTTTGTGAATTTTTGTTAGAGAAATAAATGTTCAACTATGCTTTTTTAATGAGAATATGTGATGAAAAATGATTTACGAGCCTAGGGGAAAAATCCTAATTTTGCCCAAGTATAAGGGCAAAATAGTCATTTTTGGCTAAGTAGAAATTTTGAATTGTCATGAGTTATGTAGTGATTGAATGAGTGAATTTTAATATTATAGATCAAGAAAAGCGTGGAAACAACCTTTACCGAGGAAAAGGCAAAGTTACGGACTAAACCGCCAATTAACCTATTTTGCGCTGAGGTAAGTTTATGTGTAAACGATACATCTTTAATACTTAAGATGTTACCTATTGATGTATTGTATGACTGTAAATATTTATTGGTGAGATTGATTGAAAATGATAGATAATGAGTAATTCTCGTATGAACCTCGGAATAGAAATGTAAGTACGGACAAATCATCAGTAATTACCATTTGGTGGGCTGTGTGCAATACCACCTTATTATTCATTCACAATGGGTTGTCTGCGATACCATCGTTTATACTATCATTTGGTGGGCTATGTGCAAAACCACCGTAGTTATTCTTGTTGGTGGGCTATGTGCGATATCACCCTATTATTGATTGATGGTGGGCTGTGTGCGAAACCATCGGGAACCTAGTATTATTCCGAAGGGCTCAATGAGAAACTTGCCTAAATAAATATTTTATGTGGTTTTGTGGTGATGAGTGCAAGGTATATGTGAAAGTAAATGTGAGCAATACATATATGTTATATGGTTAGAATGTGGTAAGAGATGAGATGAGTAAGCATGGTAATGGAAATATGAATTGTTCATACTTAGTATGTAATGGTATTGATTGATTAGCATATGTTGTGATGCTTATTGTTTACATGTAGACTTACTAAGCTTAAAGCTTACTCCATTTATTTTCCCTTGTTTTATAGTGTCAAAGAGCCAACTCGGGATACGAAGATAACCAGAAGATTACCCACACTATCAACACATCTTGGCATAGTTAGATTTAGCATATTGAGTATGGCATGTATAGGGACTAGACTTAGTAAAGTGTTTTGTTGTTTTGGCCAAGTGTGTTAGCTCTTTAAAGATGGATTCTTTTGTATATGGCCATAGTTGATTGCTCATTATTATTAATATATGAAAAGATAAGGTTATTCATGATTATGCAAGTAGCATGTTGATTTACTTATTTACGTATGCATAAATGGGTTGATGGATGAACGTGATTTATTTTTGTATGAGTTAGGGTGAATAAAAGAGCTTGGCAAAAAGCCTTGTTCTTGTCCGCACAGGTAGATACACGGGCATGTGTTTAGGCCGTGTGTGACACACGGTCAACTTCATGGGCGTGTGGTTAGGCCGTGTATCCCCCCTGCATTCTAGGTTTACAAGTTAGCATGCTCAGTAGTAAACACACGAGCAGAGACACGACCGTGTGTCTTAGGCGTGTGGTAGGCATGGCCATGGACATGGGCGTATGCCCAGGCCGTGTGAAGTCTACACCTGAATTTGGAATTTAATTCGCCACACAGTCGAAGGACACGGGCGTGTGACTAGGCCGTGTGACATTTTTGAGTTGATGATGTCAGAAACAGAATGCCAATGTTTTGACACACGGGCGTGTTGAGGCCGTGTAAGGGACACGGGCCAGGGGCACGGGGTGTGTGCCCGGCTGTGTGAAAACCCCTATAGGTTCGAAATGAGAAATAGTTCTACATGGGCTTGTCCCTTCTTCCACACGGGCGTGTGGATTGTTTAATGAAAATTTTTCTAAGACTTTTAGGGGATTTGATCCTGAACTATTCTTAAAGCTTGATTTAGTCCTCGTAGGCTTAATTAGGAGGTGCTAGTAAAAGTTTTAAATTGGAGAGAAAAGTCAAGTTTTAAAATTACATGATTGATTGCGTGTAAGTTTAGTAATGCCTCATACCATTTTCCAGCGTTGAATACGGGTAAGGGGTGTTTAGTGTTATCAGAGCTATGGTTTAGTCGGTTCTTAGACTATCATAGTAGGTGTAACAGTCTAGCTATACATGCTATAAACGTATTTTGATAGTGTGGTGACTTTTGACAATTCTAAATTGTGTTTTCTTATATTAAATTGATCTTGACCGAGCGACTGCTGATGACACTGCTAGTAATGCGTGGCTCCCGCACAAGAGACCGCGCCTGTAGAAAGTAGACCCGAGACTTTGGGTCAAGGAGAAGAGACTCGAGAAGCCTTTCTCCACATGATGAGTAATTGGTACACTGAGTATGTGCGAGCAAACCCTAATGCTCAACCTCTTCCACCCCTTCCTATACCTCAACCAGTTCCCGTGGCTCCTCAAGGTATAGACTTGGTAAGAGTGACTAAACCCCCTGTCGATAAGATTTGAAAATAAGGGGCCGAAGAGTTCAAAGCTAATATAGATGATGATCCTAAGAGAGCGAATTTCTGGCTCGAGAACTCTATGCGAGTATTCGATGAACTCTCTTGCACGCCTGGTGAGAGCTTAAAATGTGCGGTGTCATTGCTGAAGGACTCAGCATATCGTTGGTGGAAAACACTGACATTTGTAGTACCGAGGGAAATAGTGACATGAGACTTCTTCTTGGAAGAGTTCCAAAAGAAGTACATAAGTTAGAGGTTTGTAGATCAGAAACAGAAGGAGTTCCATGAATTGAAACAAGGCAAAATGACTGTGGCAGAGTATGAGCGCGAGTTCGTTAGGCTCAGCAAGTATGCGCAAGAGTGTGTGTCTACAGAAGCTATCTTGTGTAAGAGGTTCGAAGATAAACTGAATGAGGATATCAAATTGCTAGTTGGAATTTTGGAATTTTGGAATTTGTGGTTTTAGTCGATAGAGCTTGCAAGGCTGAAGAATTGAATAAGGAAAAGAAAAAAGCCATGATTGAGGTTCGAGACGCAAAGAAGAGGGCAGTGAGTAAATCGTTCCAAACTCAATCCAAGAGGTCCAACGAAGCGAACCCTCGGACCACTACTTCAGTTGGGTATTCACATCGAGATCGAGGTAATACATATTCGAGCTCGAGAGTTCAAGCCACTTCGATGGCGAGCGTGGGCAACACAAAGTCAAATAAACCGGAGTGTCCAAATTGTGGTAGGCAACATACTGGGGAATGTTGGGGAAACAACCGTAATTGCTACAAGTGTGGTTCACCCGACCATTTTATTCAGAATTGTCCAGAAAGGGACGAGAAGGATAGAAAACAAGAAGTAAGATTAAGCAATGTACCTTCGAGGGGTAGACCACAAAGGAACCCGAGAAGTGGGACTAGTAGTAGAGGTGCGCTTAGAGACTCTGCTATGAGATCGGAGGGTCGAGCACCTACCAGGACTTATGCCATTCGCGCTCGCGAAGAGGCATCATCTCTAGATGTGATAACGGGTACTTTTTCCCTTCATAATATCTCTGTTATTACTTTGATTGATCCGGGGTCTATCCATTCTTATATTTGTATGAAATTAGCATCTAGCATGAGTATGATTGTTGAGTCTATAGAATTTGTAGTAAAAGTGTCATACCCGTTAGGCAAACATGTGCTAGTTGACAAGGTGTGTAGGAATTGTCCTTTGACAATTAGAAGTCATTTTTTTTTGGCAAATCTCATGTTGTTGCCGTTTGATGAATTTGACCTGATTCTTGGCATGGATTGGTTGACTACTCATAATGTTTTGGTAGACTGTGGTAGTAAGTTTATTGAACTGAGATGTGTAAATGGAGATGTCATTCAGGTTGAATCAGGTAAATTGAACAGTCTACCAATAGTAATTTTATCTATGGTAGGTGAGAAATACATGAGAAAGGGGTATGAATCTTATCTCGCCTTTGTGTTGAATACTCAAGAGTCAGAGTTAAAGATTGAATCAGATCGGTAGTATGCGGTATCCGGACATGTCTCTGGAAGAGTTACCCAGGTTACCTCCAGTCAGAGAGGTCAAGTTTGACATTGAGTTAGTCCCGGGTACATCACCTATTTCGGTTGCCCCGTATAGGATGGCACTGTTGGAGTTAAAAAAATTGAAGGTTCAGTTGCAAGAGTTAATGAATAAGGGTTTTGCAAGACGAGCTATTCACCGTAGGGTGCTTCGGTACTTTTTGTGAAGAAGAAAGACAGGTCGATGAGACTGTGTATAAACTACAGACAATTCAACAAGGTAACAGTGAAGCATAAGTATCCTTTGCCAAGGATAGATGATTTGTTCGACCAACTGAAGGGAGCTACGGTGTTTTCTAAGATAGACTTAAGGTTTGGCTGTTACTAGTTGAGGGTTAAGGAGCAAGATGTGCTGAAAACTGCATTTCGGACGAGGTATGGCCATTATGAGTTTCCTGTCATGCCATTTGGCCTGACGAATGCTCCTCTGATCTTTATGGATTTAATAAACCGTATCTTCCGGTAGTATCTAGATAAGTTCATAGTTGTTTTTATTGACAACATACTAATTTATTCCCGAGATGAAAGTGAACACGCAGAACACCTAAGAACTGTGTTGCAGACCCTAAGAGATAAGCAGCTGTATGCTAAATTTAACAAGAGTGAGTTTTGGCTCCGAAAGTCAGATTCTTGGGACATATTGTGTTGAAAGATGAAATTAGAGTTGATCCGAATAAGATCTCAGCTATTGTGGAGTGGAAACTTTTGAGGAATGTGTCAGAGATTAAAAGCTTTTTGGGTTTAGCGGGGTAATATAGATGGTTCGTTAAAGGGTTCTCCATGATTGCTACCTCGATGATGAAACTGTTACATAAAGATGTTAAGTTTGAATGGATTAAGAAATGCCAATAAAGTTTCAAGAAATTGAAAACATTGTTGACTGAGGCACCGGTTTTAGTACCACCCGAGTCGGGAATGGAGTTTGTGGTCTACAATGATGCGTCATTAAATGGTCTTGGCTGTGTGTTGATGCAAGAGGGTAAAGTAATGACTTATGCCTCGAGATAACTAAAATCGCATGAGAAGAATTATCCGACTCATGATTTAGAGTTGGCTGCAATAGTTTTCACTTTGAAGGCTTGGCGTCATTATTTGTATGGTGAAAAATGTTGAATCTTCACTGATCACAAGAGTTTGAAATACTTGATGGACCAAAAGGATTTGAATTTGCGACAACGACGGTGGCTTGGATTACTGGAGGATTATGAGTTAGTAATCAATTACCATTCGGGGAAAGCAAATGTGGTTGCGGATGCCTTGAGTAAAAAATCCTTGTATGCCTTGAGAGTTATGAGTACGAGCTTAGCGTTGTCTGATGATGGTGCTATATTGGCCGAGTTGAGGGTTAGACCATTATTTCTTCAGCAAATATATGAAGCTCAAAAGAATGATAGTGAGATGCAAGTTAAGAGAGCTCAGTGCGAATCAAGAAATGACTCTGATTTTTGGATTAGTTCAAATGATTGTTTGTTGTTTCATGATAGAGTTTGTGTACCAAAGGATGATTAGTTGATCCAAAAAATTTTACATGAAGCACACAATGATTGTTTGTTAGTACATCCTGGCAGCAAAAAAATGTATAATGATTTAAGAAGTTGTATTGTGGCCGGGTATGAAAAGAGACATCTCCGAGTTCGTTACCTTGTGCTTGATTTTTCAACAAGTGAAAGCCGAGCATCAAGTACCTTCAGGATTACTTCAGCCAGTGATGGTTCCCGAGTGGAAGTGGGAGCGAATCACAATGGATTTTGTAACGGGGTTACCTATGACTCCGTAAAAGAAAGATGTTGTGTGGGTTATTGTGGATAGATTAATGAAATCGGCTCACTTTATACCGGTGCGTGTGGATTACTCGCTTGACAAGTTGGCGGAGTAGTATATTGCTGAGATGGTGAGATTACATGGGGTGCCTACATCCATTATCTCAAATAAAGATCCAAGGTTTACTTTGAGGTTTTGGAAAAAGTTACAAGAAGCCTTGGGTATGAAATTGAATTTTAGTACAGCGTTCCATCCTCAAACCGACGACCAATCCGAAAGAGTGATTCAAGTTCTTGAGGATATGCTCAGATGTTGTGTGTTAGAGTTCGAAGGTAGTTGGGAAAAATATCTACCTTTAGTTGAGTTTGCCTACAACAACAGTTATCAGTCGAGTATACGGATGGCACTGTACGAAGCTTTATATGGTCACAAGTGTCGGACTCCCTTGTATTAGACCGAACTTAGTGAGAAGCAAATACACGAAGTTGATTTAGTTAAAGAAACAGAGGAGAAAGTGAAAGTGATCTGTGATAGTCTGAATGCTGTTTCAGATCGACAAAAGTCATACGTGGATTTAAAAAGAAAAGAAATTAAGTTTCAGGTAGGTGATAAAGTATTCCTGAAAGTATCCCCATGAAAGAAAATATTGAGATTTGGTCGAAAGGGGAAATTGAGTCCACGATTCATAGGGCCGTATGAGGTTATTGAGAGGATTGGACCAATAGCTTACCGGTTAGCCTTGTCGGCAGAGTTAGAGAGAATACACAACGTGTTTCATGTGTCGATGTTGCGACGATATTGTTCCGGTCCTTTGCATGTGATTCCTCCAACCGAAATTGAGATACGACCAGACATGATGTATGAAGAGGAACCAATTAAGATTTTGGCTCGAGAGGTTAAACAGTTGAGGAATAAGAGCATAGCCTTGGTGAAAGTGTTATGCCAGAAACACGGAATAGAAGAGGCTACGTGGGAACCGGAAGAAACCATGAGAGAACAGTACCCAAACGCTTTTTTACCGGTAAGATTTTTGGGGACGAAAATCTCTAAAGGAGGAAGAGTTGTAACAGCTCGATTTTAGAGCTAGTCAGAATAGTGGTTTCGAGACCACTAATACAAGGTTGAAGTATTATTTTATATGTTATAGCATGATTATAATGATGCGTGAGAATTTTGGTACTTTAATTTTAGCGATTGAATGCTTAATTGCGAAAAAAGACTAAATCGCATAAAGTGTAAAAGTTCTATTTTACAAGCTAAAGTTGTCTAATAGTTTTAGAATATTAATTGGAAGCCCTAAATGTGCAATTAGACCATTAGAAAATGAGTGGTCGGCCATAGGGGACAATAAAAGTCAAAATTGGTCAAAGTGGGTGAAATAGGTGACTAAATTAAAGGAAATAAATAAAATAAAGAAAAAGATGATATCATCCTTGTTCATTCTCTTCCTCCACCGAAAATTACCAGCAAATGGGAGTTTGAGAACTCAAAATTTTCAGCTAAGCTTCCCTCCTTGCAAGTAAGTGATTTTGGTGTCCTTTCTTAATAATTTTTCTACTTTTGGGACCCTTGTAGCATGATCTATCAAATGAGAGGACTATTTTGCAAAATGGTTAAAATTTTAAGGATTTTACATGTGAGTGTTTATGCTGTTTGCTGAGTTTTTAGGGAAGAAAATGAATTGTGGTTGTTAAATAAATAACTTTTGTGAAAGGTGTTCCCATGGAAACACCTAAAAGGGCTTATTTGTAAAAATTATAAATTGAGTAGTAAATGCATGAAATGGTTGATTTTGTGAATTATTGTAAGAGAAATAAATGTTTAGCTAGGCTTTTTTAATGAGAAAATGTGATGAAAAATTATTTACGCCTAGGGACAAAATCATAATTTTGCCCAAGTATAAGGGCAAAATGGTCATTTTTGCCTAAGTAGAAATTTTGAAGTGTCATGAGTTATGTGGTGATTGAATGAGTGATTTTAATATTATAGATCAAGAAGAGCGCGAAAACAACCTTGACCGAGGAAAAGGCAAGGTTACGGACTAAACTGCCAATTAACCTATTTTGCACCGAGGTAAGTTTACGTGTAAACGATACATCTTTAATACTTAAGATGTTACCTATTGATGTATTGTATGGATGTAAATATTTATTGGTGAGATTGATTGAAAATGATAGATAATGAGTAATTCTCGTATGAACCTCGGAATAGAAATGTAAGTACGGACAAATCATCCGTAATTACCATTTGGTGGGCTGTGTGCGATACCACCGTAATTATCATTGTTGGTGGGCCGTGTGCGATACCACCTTATTATTCATTCACGATGAGTTGTGTGCGATACCATCATTTATACTATCATTTGGTAGGCTATGTGCAAAACCACCGTAATTATTCTTGTTGGTGGGCTATGTGCGATATCACCCTATTATTGATTGATGGTGGGCTGTGTGCGAAACCACTGGGAACCTAGTATTATTTCGAAGGGTTCATCGAGAAACTTGCCTAAGTAAATATTTTATGTGTCTTTGTGGTAATAAGTGCAGGGTATATGTGCAAGTAAATGTGAGCAATACATATGTGTTATATGGTTGGAATGTGGTAAGAGATGAGATGAGTAAGCATGGTTGTGGAAATGTGAATTGTTCATGTTTAGTATGTAATGTTATTGATTGATTAGCATATGTTATAATCCTTATTGTTTACATGTAGACTTACTAAGCTTAAAGCTTACTCCCTTTCTTTTCCCTTGTTTTATAGTGTCAAAGAGCTAGCTCGAGATTCGAAGATAATCTGAAGATTACCCACACTATCAGCACATCTTGATATAGTTAGATTTAGCATTTTGAGTATGGCATGTATAGGGACTGGACTTAGTGAAGTGTTTTGTTGTTTTGGCCAAGTGTGTTGGCTCTTTAAAGATGAATTCTTTTGTATATAGCCATAGTTGATGGCTCGTTATTATTAATATATGAAAAGATGAGGTTCTTCATGATTATACAAGTAGCATGTTGATTTACTTGGTTTAAGTATGCATAAATGGGTTGATGGATGAATGCGATTTATTTTTGTATGAGTTAGGGTGAATAAAAGAGCTTGGCAAATAGCCTTGTTCTTGTCCACACGGGTGTGTGTCAAGGCCGTGTGTGACACATGGTCAACTCCTTGGCTTGTGGTTAGGCCGTGTGTCCCCTTGCATGCTAGGTTTACAAGTTAGTATGCTCGGTAGTAAACACACAGGCAGAAACACGGCCGTGTATCTTAGCCGTGTGGTAGACACGGCTATGGACATAGGCATGTGCCCAGGCCATGTGAAGTCTGCACCTGAATTTGGAATTTAATTTGCCGCACGGTCGAAGGACAAGAGCGTGCGCTTAGGCCGTGTGACATTTTTGAGTTGATGACGTCAGAAACAGAATGTCAAGGTTTTGGCACATGGGCTAAGACACGGGCGTGTCGAGGCCGATTGAGGGACATGAGCTAGGGGCACAGGCGTGTGTCTGGCCGTGTGAAAACCCCTGCAGGTTCGAATTGAGAAATAGTTCCACACGGGTGTGGAACACGGGCGTGTGGACTGTTTAATGAAAATTTTTCTAAGACTTTTAGGGATCTCTTAAAGAGTTCAATTTGATCCCGAACTATTTTTAAAGCGTGATTTAAGCCTCGTAGGCTTGATTAGGAGGTGTTAGTAAAAGTTTTAAATTGGAGAGAAAAGTCAAGTTTCAAAATTGCATGATTGATTGCGTGTAAGTTTAGTAATGCCTCGTACCCTATTCCGGCGTTGAATACGGGTAAGGGGAGTGTTACATGAGAGGAAAAAAAAGAAGAAAAGAGGAAAGAAAAGAGAGGAAAAGAGAATGTTGTGTTAAGGGTGGCAATAGAAACAAAAGAAAATGAAAAGAAGGGGCCGACCAATGAGAAAATGTGTTTAAATACCTAGGGTTTCGACACACTAGGGTTTTCCACACTAGAAAATCCAGAGGTATTGATACAATTTTTGGCATTTTTGACAGATCTTACCCAATCAGAAGCCCAATTGCACGCTCAAACAGAAATTTAAAATAAATTCAACAGTTACAGATTTAACCCGAAAATTTAACTCACATATCGAAATATGAAAGCTCCTTTTCTTTGATTGCAAGAATTTTACATATAAATGGATTGCTTTTCTTTAATCATAAATGACCTTTTTAAATGTAAATGAAAAATTATAAAAATTATCTTAAAAAAAGAAAAACTATAGAAATTAAATATAAAAAATAATATAGCTGTTAACAAAAAAAAATCTCGTGAAAAAGAATTACATTTCTTAAAATTATTATTTATTAATTCTAAGTTTTTTATTCATACATACTTCTAAAATTATTTATCTCTAAAAATATTATCTATTTAACTTTTTGTTTTCATTTATAAGTGATAATAACAATAGTTTAAAATTTTAGATAGTTTTTTTAAGGGATAAATTACTTTGAATCATTTTTTTAAAATTTAATTATATATTTATAATCTAATTTTATTATAAAATTATAAAATATAAATAGAAAAAAATAGAAATGTACCATTTATCGCAATATTATGCTTTCGTATCTTGTTATTAATTATTAGTTCTATACAAATATTCACATTGAATCACATTCACATTATAATTTTTTTTAAATTACATTTGTAAACGTCAAAATTTAAATAAATTATTTCTATTGAAAACCAAGTATCTAATATATATATATAAACATTATTATTAATAACAAAACCGCTCGGAACAATTCTGTTATGTTTGAGACACCATCTCTTTGTGAGAATGATGTCATCATGTTAAGAAACTACTAGAAGACAACAAAGAGGACAATTTTCTATTCACCTGCCAAAAGGAAATATATTTTAATGTAATGTATATAATTTAATAAAATGCTTATGTTATTTTTTTTTCATTTTTCATTGAATATAATGAAGATCTTAAAGGAAATTAAGATGCTTAAACAATTTTTTTTTTAAATTTTACAATTAAATGTATTCTGCAACATTTATGACCAATATGTTTATATTAATTATATTGTATTTAATTTTTTATTTTTACTCATAATAAATTTATACATCGAACGAGTATATATAATATGATATGGTAAATTAACTTTATAAAGTAAATATATCTCTGAATTCTTTATATATATATATATATATATATATATATTTGATAGGATAAGAATATAAATTTTAGTTTATATTTTTTGTTGATTTACTTTTTATTTTTTTTATTGGTAATGCGTGATTAGGACAAAAGAAAAAAAGTAAAAAGCTAAAGCTTATTCCCTTCTTTACTTTTGTGGAATTAAACTACATAATTGTAAAGTGCTTCATGTCCCTCACAATTTATGGGTCGTTGTTACAGTATTTGGGTGTTTTTCGAATCTCGTGGATATTATGGATTTTTTTTATTTCTTGCTTGTTGTCGTAATCGTTTAATATTATTTTATTTACATAAAAAAATCAATGGCCAAAATTTTTAAATTTTATTTTCAGTAGAAAATTAGTTATATATATATTGTGAATTGAAAGTTGTAATTTCATTAATTATTTGTTGGCATGGGTTTGTAATTTGTCCTCATAATTTATTTTACCAAATTTCTTAATAATATTTTTAATTAGTTTAATTTTAACCCTTTTTTGAAGCAAAAGACTAATAATATATATTCCTTTATTGTTATAAACACTTATACAGTGATACTTTGTTTGGATAAAAAGAAAGAAAGAAGAGAGAAAAATAGAAAGGTAAAAGTGAGGGAAGTTGAATGGTAAAAGTGAGGGAAGTTGAATGGGAATAATATAGAGAAATATTAATTTTGATATTTTAATCTATGTGTAATGTTATATACAAGTTTTAGTTTTAAGTGATTTTATATAAGAAATTGTTATTTCATTTAATTTTCTCAAATCATTAACGAATTATCAAATTAGCGTCATTTTATGTTTATATATTATATATACAAATAATTATATTAATTCAATATGAAAACAAATGCATGGATTCATTTATCCAAATGTATACTTTCTTTAACATTGGGTGAATATGGTAACCAATCAAATTGCATTAATGGCACTCAACATATTCAAAATTTAAATATGAGTATTGTGTTTTTTTATTTCAAAAAATAGACAGGTGAAGATTGGAATGTATATATGTGATACTAAAAATATATAATATTTTGAGGGACAGAAATGCTGGTATTTCTTTTTCTTTTCTTTTCGTTTTTTGGGGAAAAATGATAGTATTTAAAAGAGAGATAATTTGTATAAATTAGATTTTACATAAGGATTTATTTGGCCCTCTAATTTTATTTATAAAAAAGTTATTTTAGCCCTTCATCTATTATTTTTATTTTATTAAAGTTTTTAAACTTTTGTTTGTTGTCAAATCACTCCAAAATGGGTAGAAAAGTAGTTAATTTTGGAAACGTGACATACACATGGATTACCATGTGAATAATACATGAAGATTTAATTAATTTTTTAAAATTTTAAAAAAATATAAAAATATATAAAAAATATATATATTTTAATTTGGTGTAATTTACACATGAAACTTGAATTATAAGATGTACATATACATGAAATTTTTAATTTAAATGAGGAATGTGAAAAAAGGAACTGGTTAAGTGGTTATTGTCGTTCGACGTCCAATTACCAGATCTCGACTTGGGTCTTATAAGTGGCGTCGTAGCCATGGGGTCTCCATTCTACCCATTTTCTTCTTCTTCAAACTCTTCGTCACTTGTTTCGTAGTTGTTTTGGCTTCGCAGGAAAAGAATGTGGGGAACAAAGGTTGCAGGTAGGAAGAGAAAAAAGAAGTTATAGGCCAAGGAGGAAGCTGAATGAGTTGGCAAAATTTTTAGTGATGTGGAAAAGTATTTTTACATGACTATTGAATATAAATCATGATTGACGTGGTAGGAATAATCTATTAAGTCCAAAAATAATAAGGATGAGTGTATGATAGTTTGTAGCATTATTTTTTGGGATAGTGATAAATTTAGATTTACAGTTTTTTTTCTACTTTAATTATTATTATTATTATTATTATTATTATTATTATTATTATTATTATTATTATTTTAAGCTAACCGTTAATCTTTCAAAAAGAATTAAATCGTTATTTTTTAATAAAAATGTTGATTGAAATATTCTTCAATGATTTTGATATGTCAACTTGTATGATAGTCCATGTACACTTCTTTCTGACATAATATTGTTTGTCATAAATATATGTCAACAAATATTTTAAAAGTTATAAAAATATTAAAAAAAAAAAGAGAGTAAAAAAGCTTCATAAAAATTCAAAAAATAGCATGAAGTACACTTAGATTGCAATGTTTAAAAATTTAACCTGTTAGTTATTATTTCCATTAAAAAAATCCACTCAATTTTTTTTTTAAAGGTTGATGATAAAATTTAATTTTTTTTAAAAAATTGAGGGTCGAATTTAATTTTAAAAAAGGACCAAATTGACAAATAAATGAAAAATCTATAGGCTAAAGTTGTCAATATGCCTTACCTTTTTTAATTAGTATTTAGTTTAATCATAATGTTTTTTTGAAGGTAAAGCGATATTATTAACCAAAAAACAAAAGTAAACAAACCATAAATAAACCAATATGGTTTAAGGCAACAAATAAAAGTTTAAGGACTAAAAAAAAAGTAAAAATAATAAATGAATGGTTAAAATAATTTTTTTATATAAAATTAAAGGACCAAATAAGCCCTTATTAAAATCTAATTTATACAATTTGTCTCTCTTTTAAATATTATCAATTTTTTCTCAAAAAAGAAAAAGAAATACTATCATTTCATTCAATATTTTTAGTATCATACGTGTACGTCCCAATATTCACCTGTCTTTTTGGAAAATTTGATTGGATATCATATTCATCCATTGTTTATTTAGGTAAGGGTTATATTTAATATAATGAAAATAATTTGGTACACAATTAATGAAGTTTTTAGACTCCACAAGTAGAGTCAGAGAGTTGACAAGTGTCCTACATGGTTATAGTAAAATATTAAAAAAAGAGACATATGTCAAATTTTTAAAGCTACTTGAGAAATAAAAAAAGCACACTAATAGTGTATCAAATACTATCCCTTAATATAATAATATTGTATAATTTTATACACTATCAATAAATTATGGGGAAATATTTGGTACACTAATAGTGTAACACCCTTTACTCGTATCTGATGCCAGAACAGGGTATAAGGCGTTACCTAACTTAACACATGCATACACACAATTCCGAATCATAAAAGTCCGTTCAAAATTAGAACTTTTCAAACTTCCTCTTAACATCCTTAATATAGGTCTACGAGGCCCAAAACACATCTTAGAAACATTTTGAGATCAAATCGAGTTCCTTGGAAAAATCTTAAAAAAAATTATTAAAAATAGGGGCACACGCCCGTGTGGAAGTGTGGCACGCCCTTCTGGATTTATTATCTCAATTCGAGCCTACAGGGGTTTTCACACGGCCTGACACACGCCCGTGTCCATGACCTGTGTCCCTCACATGACCATGACACGCCCGTGTCTTATCCCGTGTGCAAAAACCTTGACATTATGTTTCTGACGTCATCAACCTAATAAGGTCACACGGCCAAGACACACGCCTGTGTCCTTAGACCGTGTGGCGAATTAAATTCCTAAATTCAGGTGCAGACTTCACACGGCCTGAGCACACGCTCATGTCCTATGGCCATGTCTTCCACATGGTTGAGACACGCGGCTAAACCACCTGCCCATGGGGCAGACCGTGTGTCACACACGGGCTAGACACACGCCCGTGTGGACAAGAACATGGCTATTTACTAAGCCCTTTTCTGCCAACCCTACTTGCACTATTATAAGCCACATCAAGCAACCTATTTATTCATGTATAACTATATCATTTACTCAACCATGCAACTTGCACATTCATGTAAAATATCATCATTTCATATATCAATAATAAGGATTAGCCATCAATTATAGCCTTATACAAAATGAATTCATCTCCAAAATAAGCCAACACATTTGGCCAAAACAATATGACACTTTACAAAGACTAAGTCCCTATACATGCCATACTCAAAAAGTTAAGTCTAGCTATACCAAATATTCCAATTGATAGTGTGATCGAGTGTCTGAAGTCCTTTGATCCCCGAGCTGGCTTGGCAATACTATAAGAAAATGGAAAGGAAAGAAAGTAAGTACAAAGCTTAGTAAGTCGTAGGTAAATAATTATCAACAACTACCATGAATTATCATGCTCATAGCATTTTATAAACCTGCACATGATTCTCGAATTAATAAAGCCATAACTTACTCATTTTCACCCTTACTAATCTTACATCAGAATTCGAACTCATTTCTCATGAATCTCATGTAGGTACCTATATCACTTATAACATAATCATAACTTTTCTCACTTTTGACACAAACTTAAACTTTCTCGTTAAACCAATTGGAATACCTAAGAATACTTGACAAGCCTCACACAAGAGGGTAAAATGCTAATGCCATGTCCCCAACATGGTCTTACACTGGCTCACATGTTGAGGCCGATGCCATGTCCCAAACATGGTCTTACACTAGCTCTCATCTCAATGCCGATGCCATGTCCCAAACATGGTCTTACACGGGCTTCCATAATGTGGCTCATGCCATGCCCCAGACATAGTCTTACACTAGCACACATATCACTCAAATGTTATAGCTTGGGAATCCAATCTATTCCTAAGGTCCAACTGTAAGTATATCACATCAATTCTAATTATGCATAATCATAGAAATAATCAAACAATTCATGCAATATCAATTGTTTAATGTATAAATTCAATAACATTGTATTATTTACATACAACTTACCTTGGTATACAAAAAATGAGCGACTAAATTAAATTTAATCGACTAGCTTGGCTTTCCCCCCGTCTAAGTCCGGACTCCATTTTTCTTGATCTAAAATGATTAAATTCACTCGTTTAATCACCACATATATCAAGACATTTTAAAATTTCTACTTTGGCAAAATTACCGCTTTGTCCCTAGAATTTTACAAAATTACAATTTTACCCCTAGGCTCGTAAATCGATTTTCATCAAATTTCCTTATTAACCAAGCCTAGCCGAATATACTTTAAGCTTATAGCAACTCATAATTCAAATTATTTTACACATTTACTACCTATTTTACAACTTTTACAAAAAGGTCCATTTAGGTGTTTTCATGAAAACCCCTTTCACAAAAGTTGTTTATTTAACAACCAAAGTTCATTTTCTTCCATAAAAATTTAGCAAAAACACTAATTCTCTCATGGAAAAACCCTATACTTTCAACCATTTTGCAAAATAGTCCCCTCATTAGCTAGCTTAAGCTATAAGGGTTTCGAAAACACAAAAATTATCAAGGATAGCCATTAAAACCACTTACTTGCAAGGGTTTAAGTGGCTAAAAATTTTTGAACTTTCCAAAGCCCCTCTTTACTAAAATTTTCGATGGTTGTAGGAAGAAGATGAAAAGATGATATCATTTTATCTTTATTTTATTATTACTAGTCAATTTGTCACCAAAACTTCACCTACTTTTTGAAATATTATTTTCTTGTCTCTATGGCCAGCCTACACATCCCTAAGGGTCTAATTGCACATTAATGACCTCCAATTTAATATTCTATAGCTATTAGACACCTTTATCTTGTAGAACAAAACTTTCACACTTTATGCGATTTAGTTCTTTTTCAAAATTAAGCATGCAATTACTAAAATTAATTCACCAAAATTTTCATGCACTCATATAGTCATACTATAAGACATAAACTAATATTAAAAATAGTTTTCTTCGACCTTGGATTAATGGTTCTGAAACCACTGTTCCTACTAGCCCTAAAATCGGGCTATTACAATTCTCCCCCTTAGGGATTTTCGTCCCCAAAAATCTTACCAGTAAAAAGGTTGGGGTATTGGTTTCTCATAGCCTCCTAGGGCTCCTATGTAGCCTCTTCTACCCCATGTCTTTGCCATAGTACTTTCACAAGGGCTATACTTTTATTTCTTAATTGCTTGACCTCTCGATCTAAAATCTTAACCGGCTCTTTACCATAGGTCATGTCTGAACAAATCTCAACCTCTGTTGGTGAAACCACATGTGATGGGTCAGAACGGTAGCGGCGTAACATAGACACATGGAATACATCATGGATCTTTTCTAATTTAGATAGCAAGGCTAATCGATAAGCTACCAGACCAATCCTCTCAATCACCTCATAAGGTCCAATAAAACGTGGACTTAATTTGCCTTTCTGGCCAAATTTGAGAACTTTCTTCCATGGTGATACTTTCAAAAATACCTTATCTCTAACTTGGAACTCAATCTGTGTACGTTTCAAATCCGCGTAAGAATTTTGTCTATCTGATGCAGCTTTTAAACAATCACAAATTACTTTTACCTTTTCTTTAGTTTCTCTGACCATATCGACCCCGTGAATCTGATTTTCTCTAAGTTCAGTCCAATACAATGGCGTTCGACACTTACGCCCATATAATGCCTCATAAGGCGCCATTTTCAAACTCGATTGAAAGCTGTTATTGTAGGCAAATTCCACTAATGGTAAGTATTTTTTTCCCAATTACCTTGGAATTCCAAAACACAGCATCGAAGCATGTCTTCAAGTATCGAGATTACCTCTCCGATTTGCTGTCATTTGCGGATGGAAAGTCAGACTAAAACTCAACTTTGTGCCCAAGGCTTCTTGCAATTTTTTCCAAAATCGTGATGTAAACCTCGAATCTCTATTCGATATGATCGATAACGGTACCCTGTGAAGTCACACAATTTCTACAACAGACAATTCCGCCAGCTTGTCAAGCAAATAGTCAATGTGTATCGATATAAAGTGAGCCGACTTCGTAAGCCTATCAACCACAACCCATATAACATCTTTCTTTTTTCGTGTCAAGGGCAAACCCGTCACAAAATCTATAGTAATACGGTCCCATTTCCACTCAGGAACCATAATAGGCTGAAGCATACCCGAAGGCACTTGGTGTTCAGCTTTCACTTGCTGACAAATCAAGCATTTCAATATAAACTCGGAAATATCTTTCTTCATACTTGGCCACCAATACCATTTCTTCAAGTCATTGTACATTTTAGTGCTGCCTGGATGTACAGAAAAACAACCGCTGTAACACCCCAAACCTGGCCTAGAAGTTAGGCCTGAATCCGGCGTGTCACATTGAAGTGTTTTAGTGAAAACCTTGTTTTTATTGAAAACCCTTCTAGAGAAAAGTTAAGTAAAATACAGTTTTCTTTCAAAACGAGGTGTAGCTAAGAACCATTTCCTTGTTACTATGTAAAAATTTCCTTTGACAGCGGAAGCTCGTTCCTAAAACACAATTATTTTAAAAAAAAACTTGAAATTCGCTTAAAAGAAATAAATCCAGGTTCCGTTTCAAAATTACAATGCATAGTGGAAGTAATAAAATAATAACAATCTGAAATAAAATAATATAAAATCTAGAATTTAGATATTAAGAAAAACAAGTCTAATCGTCTTGCTAGTTGGTCACCTCTGAGTCCCTCCATCCGTCAAACCGCCTACTGAGGATCACTTGAGAAATAAGAATAAAAGAGGGAGTGATTTTTCGAAAACTCAGTGTGTACGACCCTCATTAAAAAAATAGCATACATATCATATTATTAACATAATAACATCATACATACAATGCAAACCTTCCCCAAATAATCCATCCGGTACACATTATCTCCGTCTCGCTGAAACACATCTGTGGGGATTTCTAAATCGACCTACCCATCTGATACACATCAAGGGTAGCCCGGTTGTGGTACTACCTAACGTTGCAGCAAAGCTGCTAATCATATAATGGGCTTAAAAAGCCATCAGTGGATCCACAGTTGTCAAGCAACCATGCGATCCTCATATAGTTCCTCCGTTCCATAATTCCCACCCATATGCAACCTAAACAGAATATCATATGAATGCAACAAATGTACATGTAACATCCATAAATCTTACCTTCAACACATAGGCGTATTCTAGTCATTTCACACATCAAGGGTATTTCGGTAATTGTACCCTACAAGGGTATTTCGGTAATTCTTAACAGTATGGGTCTTAATTACGAACATTGGCCCGTCAACAAGTCCTCGCGACTAAAGTGAATAGACACTACGCACCAGGTAGGATTCCAGAAAAGAGGAGGTAGGTCATTAGGACTGCTTAAGTACCAAGCTCTCCCTAGATCCAATTCTAGACATGCATATGTCCATTGCCACACTCTACCCTAGCGACTTGTCCACAGACATGTTTCATTATTAAATTAAGTTTCATTATTAAATTAAGTTTCATGCTGTTTAAGAATTCATCAGAACTAAGCCTAGAGTCCATTAAAACCCTAGCATGTATTTCTAAAATCCTATAAGGCCCACTAAGCCCAATCATGTCCATATAGCCCATTAAGCCCAATCATGTATATGTATCCCATTAGGGCCGATCATAATCAAACCATACAACCATCCATATCAATCCATCATTCAATTTCACATATCAACTCTTACCGATTTGGGCCCACGAGCTCGGTAAGCCCATTTAGCCCCTTCTGGCCTAGTTGGCCAAATAGTGGCCCGAGACCATGAGATCGCTCTCTTGGTCTCGATAGTCGTATCGGTGTTCCCACACGAATGTTTGCATGCTCGTGCGGTTGCCGACGCCAAACTTTCGGCTTTTCAGCATTCCAATTTTTCGGTATTTCGGCTTTTGCCGATTTGTCATGTGTAAAGTGTATGTACACACCTGGTAAATAAGACGTGTTACACAATTCTCAGCCTTGAACCTACAACCAATACCAACCTCCAATCAATCACACACTTAACCACAATATTTACCAAAAACTGAAGCCTTACTATAGCCTTACCGTGTGCCACCAGTCCTAATAGCCCTTCCTTAGCTACTACTCACGAATATCCCCTACATCTGCATCAATCTTAATCGTTAAAGATAAAATAGTAGGTGACTTGTATCCACTTAAGTCACCCTTTCCCTTACTATAGACAATTCGACCAACTTATCCCAAAATCAAGAACACTTAACCAAAAGCCGAAACGTATAGATAAGCTTTTCGGTACAGACTTGTAGATCCAAGCTTGATTTCGATTTTTCCAAGATTCAATCCACCAAAAATCAAAGGAATGATGACAGCACGACAGAGATTTGGTCACTAGAGTATTCGGCACAAGGTTTGGGGTGATGAAGAAATCAGCTCCAAGAGCAAAGGTTTTCGGCTTTTCCAGTCACGAATATTCGGTCCACAACAATTAATATGAGGGTGGGACGACACAAGCAATAGAGAAAGAAGAGAATGATATTTGATTTAAGGCTTTAAGAGAGAAGAAAAAGTGAAGAAGATTTCGGCAGAGCACTATAGTTGCCGAAATAACACAAAGGGAATTCGGTTCCCCCTATTTATACACAAAATCGAAACTCTGCCTACCCCCTCCCCCCAAAGTCCTAATCGGCTCCAACTCTTCCCCATCTCATCTCCTTGTTTTTCTTCCAGATAACTCCCCAATCCTTTTCCTAAATTTTCTCTTCTGATTACTCTCCTTAGAGTCCATCATCACACCACTTCCAATCTTCTAGAAGGCCAAAATTAAACTCTTAAAAAAAATACTAAGCTAGGATTCGAACTTAGGATCTCCTTGCTAATCCATAACGCCACCTTCCTATACCCTAAGTGGCGTCACTTAGCCACTCCACCAGAAGGCTCTTTGATGCCATTTTTCCCTATTTTTATTTAAAAGCCCAACTACTCACCGCCCTGGTTCCTTTAACAATTAATTAAAAATTCCTTCTCCTCAAAGTTTGAACCCAGCACTTCTCCAACACCCCTAGACACTCCAAGTTTATTAAACCCTTAAAGCCAACATGTCGTTTGTCATTTTCTTGCTTAAAAAATTTATGAGACCCAAAGCCCAAAGCCCAATTCATCTAGGCCTAAAATTAGGGGCGTTACAATTCAACTCCCTTAAAAAAATTTCGTCCTCGAAATTTCAAACTACCTATTAATCATATCGCTCAAGTCACACCACTATGCTTTCGCTGCATACTCTGATCCCAATAATTTCAACATATACCCAAAACATCCATTTACTTCAAATATTTTCAACCACACGCAAAAGAAGTACCAAATTCAGATTCAAATGTTTACAAAGCTGTAACACTTCCATGGCTTCTACCGCGGCCTCTTGCACCTCTTCTAGCGCTCATCGTCGATTCGCGTATTATCTAAATTAGAAATTTTATAAATTTTTAATCAATTTCAGTAATTAAGCCTATGTTTTATGAAGTATTAAGTGGAGTATTATTTTTGCAATCGCAAATCCCCTACAGTCTCAGTTCTCTATGGGCTTTAGTTTTACTCTAGGCATATTCTAAAAGTAGCCCACTATCTATAGTATAACAGTTCAAAATAACTAAGTATCAAGAGAACTTACTTGGTTCCACGTCGGAGACTCAGTGTGCCACATCGCAAGAATTTCCAAACATTTCGATCCAATCCAAAAATAGTTTTTTTAAACCCAAGTAATAAGACCCATTTCACAGCCCAAGCTTTGCAACTGGGCTCTGATACCACTAAATGTAACACCCCAAACTTGGCCTAGAAGTTAGGCCTGAACTCAGCGTGTCACATTGAAGTGTTTTAGCGAAAACCATGTTTTCATTGAAAACCCTTCTAGAGAAAAGTTAAGTAAAATACAGTTTGCTTTCAAAACGAGGTGTAGCCAAGAACCATTTCCTTGTTACTATGTAAAAATTTCCTTTGACAGTGGCAGCTCGTTCTTAAAACACAATTATTCTAAAAAAAACTTGAAATTCGCTTAAAAGAAATAAATCCATGTTTCGTTTCAAAATTACAATGCATAGTGGAAGTAATAAAATAATAACAATCCGAAATGATATAACTTAAAATCTAGAATTTAGATATTAAGAAAAACAAGTCTAATCGTCTTGCTAGTTGGCCATCTCTAAGCCCCTCCATCTGTCGAACCTCCTACTGAGGATCACTTAAGAAAAAAAAATAAAAGAGGGAGTGAGTTTTCGAAAACTCAGTGTGTACGACCCTCGTCAAATAAATAGCAAACATATCATATTATTAACATAATAATATCATACATGCAATGTAATGCAAACCCTCCCCGAATAATCCATCCGGTACACATCATCTCCATCCCATCGGAACACATCTGTGGGGATTTCTAAATTGACCCACCGATCCGATACACATCAAGGGTAGCCTGGTTGTGGTACTACCTAACATTGCAGCAAAACTGCTAATCATACAATAGTCTTAAAAAGCCATTGGTGGATCCACAGTTGTCAAGCAACCATGCGATCCTCATATACTTCCTCCGTTCCAGAATTTCCACCCATATGCAACCTAAACAGAATATCATATGAATGCAACAAATGTACATGTAACATCCATAAATTTTACCTTTAACACATAGGGGTATTCTAGTCATTTCACACATCAAGGGTATTTCAATAATTCTACCCTATAGGGGTATTTCAGTAATTCTTAACAGTATGGGTCTTAATTACGAACCTTGGCCCATCAACAAGTCCTCGGACTAAAGTGAATAGACACTACGCACCAGGTAGGATTCCAGAAAAGAAGAGGTGGGTCACTAGGACCGCTTAAGTACCAAGCTTTCCCAAGATCCAATCCTAGACATGCATATCTCCATTGCCACACTCTACTCTATTGACTTGTCCATAGACATGTTTGATTATTAAATTAAGTTTCATGCTGTTTAAGAATTCATCAGAACTAAGCCTAGAGTACATTAAAACCCTAGCATTCATTTCTAAAATCCCATAAGGCCCACTAAGCCCAAGCATGTCCAGATAGCCCATTAAGCCCAATCATGTATATGTAGCCCATTAGGCCCGATCATAATCAAATCATACAACTATCCATTGCAATCTATCGTTCAATTTCACATATCAACTCTTGCCGAATTGGGCCCACGAGCTCGGCAGGCCCATTTAGCCCATTCTGGCCTAGTTGGCCAAATAGTGGCCCGAGATCATGAGATCGCTCTCTTGGTCCCGGTAGTCATATTGGTGTTCCCACATGAATATTCGCACGCTCATGCGATTGCCGGTGCTAACCTTTCGGCTTTTCGGTATTCTGATTTTTTGGTATTTCGGCTTTTGCCGATTTATCGTGTGTGAAGTGTATGTACACACCTGGTAAATAAGATGTGTTACACAATCCTCATCCTTGAACCTACAACAAATACCAACCTCTAATCAATCACACACTTAACCACAATGTTTACTAAAAACTGAAGCCTTACCATAACCTTACCGTGTACCACCAGTCCTAATAGCCTTTCCTTAACTACTACTCACGAATATCCCCTAGATCCGCATCAATCTTAATCGTTAAAGACAAAATAATAGGTGACTTGTATCCACTTAAGTCACCCTTTCCCTTACTATAGACTATTCGACCAACTTATCCCAAAGTCAAGAACACTTACCCAAAAGCCGAAACGTATGGATAACTTTTCGGCTGAGACTTATAGATCCAAGCTTGATTCCAAATTTTCCAAGATCCGATCCACTAAAAATCAAAGGAATAATGACAGCACGATAGAGATTTGGTCACTAGAGTATTCGACACAAAGTTTGGGGCAATGAAGAAATCGGCTCCAAGAGCAAAGGTTTTTGACTTTTGCAGTCAAGAATATTCAGTCCCCAACAATTGAGATAGGTGTGGGATGGCACAAGCAATGGAAAAAGAAGAGAATGATATTCAATTTAAGGTTTTAGGAGAGAAGAAAAGAAAACACATAAGGAAGAGGCGAGGTTTAGAACAGAAAAAGTGAAGGAGAATTCGGCAGAGCACTATAGTTGCCAAAATAGCACAAAAGGAATTCCAATTGCCGAAATAGCACAGAGGGAATTCGGCACCCCCTATTTATACACAAGACCAAAACTCTGCCTATCCCCTCCCCCCAAAGTCCTAATCAGCTCCAATTCTTCCCCACCTCATCTCCTCGTTTTTCTCCCTGATAACTCCCCAATCTTTTTCCTAGATTTTCTCTTCTGATCGCTCTCCTTAGAGTCCATTATCACACCACTTTCAATCTTCTAGAAGGCCAAAACTAAACTCCTAAAAAAATACTAAGCTAGGATTCGAACCTAGGATCTCCTTGCTAGCCCATAACACCACCTTTCTATACCCTATGTGGCATCACTTAGCCACTCCACCATAAGGCTCTTTGATGCCATTTTCCCTATTTTTATTTAAAAGCCCAACTTCTCACCGCCCTGGTTCCTTTAACAATTAATTAAAAATTCATTCTCTTCAAAGTTTGAACCCAGCACTTCTTCAACACCCCTAGACACTCCAAGTATATTAAACCCTTAAAGCCAACATGTCATTTGTCATTTTCGTACTTAAAAAAAATTTATGAGGCCCAAAGCCTAAAGCCCAATTCATCTAGGCCCAAAATTTGGGGCGTTACAACCGCTATGTGCTTCGTGCAAAATTTTTCAAAAAAGTTCATCATCTCTTGTAATATAGACCCTATCTCGGAACATCAAGCATCCATTCAAACTAATACAAAAGTCTGAATCAACACCTGACTCATAGTGAACTCTTTTGGCTTGGAAATCACTGTCGCCTTTCCGAGCTTCACAAATCTCTTGGAGAAACATCGGTCTAGCTCTCAACTCAACTAGAATAGAACCATCATTCGATAAACTTAATTGCGTATTCATAGCCCTCAATGCAAACAAGGATTTCCTACTCAAAGCATCGGCGACCACATTCGCCTTTCCCGGGTGGTAGTCAATCACTAGCTCGTAATCCTTTATCAGCTCTAACCACCTTTGTTGCCTTAGATTTAATTCTTTTTGAGTCATCAAGTACTTTAGACTTTTGTGAACAGTGAATACCCGAAATTTCTCACCATATAAATGGTGTCTCCATATCTCGAATGCAAATATAATGGCGGCTAATTCAAAATCATGTGTCGGGTAATTCTTCTCGTGCCGCTTTAATTGTCTAGAAGCATAAGCTATCACCTTGCCTTCTTGCATGAGTACACAACCCAATCCATTCAAGGATGCATCACTATAGACCACAAATTCCTTTCTAGATTCAGGTTGTACTAAAACTGGAGCCTTAGTCAACAATGTCTTTAGTTTCACAAAACTATGTTGGCACTTTTCTGCCCACTCAAACTTTACCTCTTATTGTAGTAGCCTCGTCATCGGGGTAGCTATCATGGAAAATCCTTTGACAAACTGTCGGTAATAACAAGCTAGGCCTAGAAAACTTCTAACCCTGGATACATTCCTTGGCGGTTTCCAATCAACAATCGTTGAAATCTTACTCGGGTCAACTCGAATACAATCACCCGAAATAATGTGCCCCAAGATCTGACTTCCTTAAGGCAAAATTCACTTTTACTAAACTTGGCATATAATTGTTTATCTCTTAAAGTTTGCAAAACCATTTTCAAATGCTCAGCATGCTCGTTCTCATCACGAGAGTAAATTAATATATCAATAATAAAGACTACAACAAATTTATCCAAAAATGGCCGAAGACGCGGTTCATCAAATCCATAAATACAGCAGGGGCGTTGGCCAAACCAAAAGGCATAACTAAAAATTCATAGTGACCATACCTTGTCTGGAATGCGGTTTTCGGCACATCTGAGTCTTTGACTCTCAACTGGTAATAATCGGACCTCAAGTGTATCTTGGAAAACATAGTGGCTGCCTTTAATTGATCAAACAAATCATCGATCCTTGGAAAGGGGTACTTGTTCTTTATGGTTACTTTATTAAGTTACTGATAATCTATACATAATCTCATGGAACCATCCTTCTTTTTCACAAATAATACAGGAGCACCCCATAGAGAATAACTCGATCTTGCGAAACCTTTATCCGTCAACTCTTTTAACTATGCCTTCAATTCTTTCACTCGGTTAGAGCCATCCTATACGGAGCAATTGAAATGGGGGCAATGCCAGGGGCTAACTCAATATCAAATTCAATCTCTCTAACCGGAGGCAACCCTGGCAATTCTTCCGGAAATACATCTGGATACTCACATACTGTCGGTACTAATTCCATTCTTAACTTAGACTCTTTGGCATTCGTCACAAAGGCAAGATAAGCTTCATACCCCTTTCTTATATATTTCTGAGCAGACATAAAAGAAATCACTATAGGCAATTTGTTCTGTTCATCTAGTTCAACACGAAGAGTATCCCCATTTTCACATTTCAATTCAATATATTTCTTTCCACAGTTTACTATCACATCATGAGCAGTTAACCAATCCATACCAAGAATTACATCGAATTCATCAAACGAAATAACATGAGATTAGTCGAAAAGTAATGACCTCAATCATCAAAGGGCAATGTTTGCATACTCTATCAACTAACACACATTTGCCTAGAGGATTTGACACTTTTATCACAAATTTTGTAGACTCTACAGACATGTTCATACAAGATACTAATTTCATGAAAACATATGAGTGGGTAGATCCCGAATCAATTAAAGCAACAATATGAATATCATAGAGAGAATATGTACCCATAATCACATCAGGGGAGGACGCCTCTTCGCGAGCGCGAATGGCATAAGTTCTCGCAGGCGCTCTACCCTCAGATCTTGCAGTCTGCTCTTTAGGTGTATTCTTACTACTCGTTCCATTTCTCGAATTTCTTTGTGACCTTCCTCTAGCAGTACTTCTCGATCTTGCACTCTGAGCTTTTTCTTTTTCAACCATCTCGGGGAAATCTTTAATAAAATGATTTGGGGATCCATACTTGAAACAAGCTTTCTCGTTTGCTAGGCACTCCCTGGGGTGACGTCTGCCACACTGTGGATATTCTGGTCTACTTGGTCAAGCATTACCAACACTAGCAATCGAAGTGGTCTGAGCTTTAGACCCCGAGTACTTTTACCCTTACTTCTATTTGAAAACCCAGCAGAAGTGGCTGATCGATTAGTAAACTCTCTTGATTTCTTGGATAAAGATTGAAATGACTTACCCAATTGTCTCTTCCTCGAGTCACGAGATTCGATTTCAGCCTTTCTTTTCTCTTTGACTAACTCTTTGGCCTTGCAAGCTCTATCTACTAACACAACAAATTCCTTTTGTTCTAGGACACCAACAAACAAGTGGATATCCTTATTTAACCCATCCTTAAACCTTTTACACATAATGGATTCAATGGATACGCATTCCTAGGTGTATTTACTAAGCCTTAAACACTCACATTCATATTCAGTTGCTGTTATTCTGCCTTGTTTTAACTAAGGAATTCTTTTCTTTTCTAATCGATGAATCTTTGGCTAATATACTTCTTTCGGAACTCTTCTTGGAAGAATTCCCAATTAACTTTCCCCCTTGGTACTACCGACACAAGGGTGTTCCACCATTGTTAAACCGAATCTCTTAAGAAAGACACAGCACACTTCATACACTCTTCGGGTGTGCACGATAGTTCATCATATACCCTGATGGTATTTTCAAGCCAGAATTCTGCTTTTTTCAGATCATCATATTTATTAGTTTGAAATTCCTCAGCTCCTTGTTTTCAGATTCTATCAACAGAAGGCTTTTCCCTTCTTACTTCTTCTACAACTTGGGGAGCTACAGCGATAGGCTAAGGAACAGGTAAAAGTGGAGGGGGTTGTACGTTCGGGTTTGTTCGAATGAACTCCGTATACCAGGTATTCATCATGTAGAGAGAGGCTTCCTGAGCCTCTTCTCCTTGACCCAAGGTCTCAGGTCTACTTTCTACTGGCGCAGTCCCTTGTGTAGGAGCTGGCGAATTACTAGCAGCATCATTAGCAACAGCTCAATCAGGATCCATTTACTATGTGAAAACACAGTTTGAAATTGTCAGGAATCACCACACTATCATAATATATTTATGGCATGTATAGTTAGACTCTCACACACGCCACGGTAGTTCAAGGACCGACTAAACCATAGCTCTGATACCACTAAATATACCCTATCTGATGCCAGAAAAGGCTATAAGACGTTACCTTATATAGGTCTACGAGGCCCAAAACACATCTGAAAAACATTTCAAGATCAAATCGAGTTCCTTGGAAAAACTTTAGAAAATGTTATTAAAAATGGGGGCACACGCACGTGTGGAAGCGTGGCACACCCGTGTGAATTTATTATCTCAATTTGAGCCTACAGGGGTTTTCACACGGCCTAGCACACACGCATCCATGGCCCGTGTCCCTCACACAACCATGACAAGCCCATGTCACACGGCCAAGACACATGCCCGTGTCCTTAGATCGTATGGCGAATTAAATTCCTAAATTCAAGTGCGGACTTCATACGGCCTGAGTACATGCTCATGTCCTATAGTCATGTCTTCCACACGGTTAAGACACACGGTCGTGCCTCAGCCCATGTGGTTACTACTGAACATTCTGTTTGGCAACTTAGGATGCAGGGGGACACACGACTAAACCACCCACCCATGGGGTAGACCATGTGTCACACATGGCCTAGACACACGCTCGTGTGTCTACCCATATGGAGAAGAACAAGGCTAGTTACCAAGCCGCTTTCTGCCAACCCTACTTGCACCATCATAAGCCACATCAAGCAGCCCATTTATTCATGTATAACTATATAATTTACTCAACCATGCAACTTGCACATTCATGTAAAATATCATCATTTCATATATCAATAATAAGGATTAGCCATCAATTATGGCCTTAAACAAAATGAATTAATCTCCAAAATAAGCCAACATATTTGGCCAAAACAATATGACACTTTACAAAGACTAAGTCCTTATACATGCCATACTCAAAAAGTTAAGTTTAATTGTACCAAATATTTTAATTGATAGTCTGATCGAGCCTTCGAAGTCCTTTGATCCTTGAGCTAGCTTGAAAATACTATAAGAAAATAGAAAGGAAAAAAAGTAACCACAAAGCTTAGTAAGTCGTAGATAAATAATTATCAACAACTACCATGAATTATCATGCTCATAGCATTTTATAAACTTGCACATGATTATCGAATTAATAAAGGCATAACTTACTCATTTTCACCCTTACTAATCTTACATCATAATTCAAATTCATTTCTCATGAATCTCATGTAGGTACCTGTATTACTTATAACATAATAATAATTTTAGTCACTTTTGACACAAACTTAAACTTACCTATTGAACCAATTAGAATACCAAAGGATACCCGACAAGCCTCACATAAGAGGGTAAAATGCCGATTCCATGTCCCCGACATGGTGTTACACTGGCTCACATGTCGAGGCTGATGCCATGTCCCAGACATGGTCTTACACTGGCTCTCATATTGTGGCCGACACCATGTCCCAAACATGGTATTACACTAGCACACATATCAATGCCGATGCCATGTCCCAAACATGGTCTTACATTGGCTTCCATAATGTGGCTGATGCCATGTCCCAGACATTGTGTTACACTAGCACACATATCACTCAAATGTTATAGCTTGGGTATCCAATCTATTCCTAAAGTCCAACTGTAAGTATATTACATCAATTCTAATTATGTATAATCATAGAAATAATTAAACAATTCATGCAATACAATTGTTTAATTCATAAATTTAATAACATTGTATTATTTACATACAACTTACCATGGTATACAAAAAGTGAGCAACTAAATTGAATTTAATCGACTAGCTTGGCTTTCCTCCGGTCTAAGTCTGAACTCCGTTTTTCTTGATCTAAAATGATAAAACTCACTCATTTTATCACCACATAAATCAAGACATTTTAAAATTTCTACTTTGGCAAAATTACCATTTCACCTTTAGAATTTCACAAAATTATGATTTTACCCCTAGGCTCGTAAATCAATTTTCATCAAATTTCCTTATTAAACAAGCCTAGCCAAATATACTTTAAGCTTATAGCAATTCACAATTCCAATTATTTCCCCATTTACTACCTATTTTACAACTTTTACAAAAAGGTCCATTTAGGTGTTTTCATGGAAACCCCTTTTACAAAAGTTGTTTATTTAACAACCAAAGTTCATTTTCTTCCATAAAAATTCAGCAAAAACACTAATGCTCTCATGAAAAAACCCTATACTTTCAACCATTTTGCAAAATAGTCCCCTCATTATCTAGCTTAAGCTACAAGGGTTCCAAAAACACAAAAATTATCAAGGATAGCCATTAAAATCACTTACTTGCAAGGGTTTAAGTGGCTGAAAATTTTAAAGCTTTCAAAGCCCCTCTTTGCTAAAATTTTTAGTGGTTGTAGGAAGAAGATGAAAAGATGATATCATTTTATCTTTATTTTATTTTTACTAGTTAATTTGTCACCAAAACATCACCTACTCTTTGAAAATATTATTTTCTTGTCTCTATGGCCAGCCTACACATCCCTAAGGGTCTAATTTCACATGAAGGACCTCCAAATTTAATATTCTATAGCTATTAGACACCTTTAGCTTGTAGAACAAAACTTTCGCACTTTATGCGATTTAGTCCTTTTTCAAAATTAAGCATGCAATCACTATAATTAATTCACCAAAATTTTCATGCACTCATATAGTCATACTATAACAAATAAACTAATATGAAAAATAGTTTTCTCTGACCTAGGATTAATGGTTTCGAAACCACTGTTTCGACTAGCCCCAAAATCGGGCTGTTACAAGTAGTGAAGTTTTTACACTCCACAAGCAGGGTTAAGGGGTTGACAAGTGCCCCTATAGAGAGGTTTAGTAAAATATTTATAAAAAAAAAAATACATGACAACACACTTTGAGTTTACCAAATATTAACCCATAAATTACATGATAATATATTATGGGTGATTATGTGCTGTACATGTGATGTAAATTTTTAACTCCACAAGCGCAGTTAAGATTTTGCCACATGTCATATTTATTTATTTAAAAACTTTTTAAATAAAACTTAAGGAAATATGACAAAATCTTAATCCAGTTGTAGATTTAAAAGTTTCCACCACCAGTGTATCAAAATTATTAAAGTTTTTTAAAAAATAAATACAATACCTGTCATCGTTTATTTTACTAATAAAACCTAAATTTATGAGAAAATATTTGGTACATTGTTATTGGAGTTATTAAACTCCATAAGCAGGTTAAGAGATTGATAAGTGTCATATATGGTGTAATAAATTATTAAAAATATATATTTAAAAAAAGTGATTCATGTCAATTTTTTAAGGTTAATTGTAGAATAAAAAAATATATTGCTAGTGTACTAAATACTCACTCTAAATTTATAGGTATCAATATTGAAATATAAATCCAATAATGGCTAATATATTAAATAAGCCCTTGAATTTTGTTATCCTATTTAAATAAAGTCATTATACTTTAATTACATTCAAATAAGCCATTTATCGAATAAGCCTTTAAACTTATATACAATATAATATATTTTCTTTGTTAATTTATATTTTAATATTACTTAATCTTTCAATTAGCTTGTAATTAATTATAGTTATATACATAGGTAAAGTCAAAATTATTTTGAGGGTTGGAATTAAGTAATATATTTTTATGATAGCAAAAATATAATTTTACCTTTTAAATAGTTTATATCATTATAATTTTTAAAGGAATAAATAAAAATGTTATATTTTTTAGTGTCAATGAACAATTATCATATACTAATTTAAAATTTATAAATTATAAAGGGGCTAAAAGTGCAAAATTTCATTTCTGGCCCTGCCCGCTCCGCCTATGCTTACATATTCTTTTTCTTAATTTCTTTTCGACTATTCCGAAGTGGCCATTCATACAATGGTAAACTCTTCCTATGTAGCTGCGAGCTCACTAGAAGTTGCAAGCTCAAGCAAGTCTGCTAGCTCTATGGTTGCAAGCTCAACTAAAGTTGCGAGCTCATCAAAGTGTGAGCTATTATGTGTTGTTGGCGAACCCATCTGACGTATTTCAAGAAGGGTTCACATATGCTGATGATGAATTTTTTTTTTGTATTAGTCTACTTGCTAAGATCACTTGTTAGATAAGTAAAGTCAGTATTGATTTAACATTTTAGGTTCTGACTTTTACCTAATCAAGTTATGTACAAGTTATATCTTTGTATTTTCAAGGTGTTAGTGGGGTAGTTGACTTACTTTAAGTCACCACACCCGTACATATGTATTGTATTTCTTATTGAATGAAAAAAGATGAGAAAATTTGATAGTAGTAAAAAATTATGCTAAGTATTTTTCTTTGTTTTCTTTATATTTTTTTCTCCCAACTTCTCTAAACTCTAACAATTGGTATCGAGAGCCTTAGCCTTTGAAGGACTTCTGAGTGTTTTTCTTGTTGAACACAGAGTGTTGTTTGTATCTTATTTGTATTGCAATGTCATTTAGAAGCTTTACACCAGCTCCACCTCTTATATTTTCTGGAGAGAACTACCATATTTGGGTAGTTAAGATGAGGACGTATCTTCAAGGATATGACTTGTGGGAAGTTGTTGTTTCAGATAGAGAACCAAAACCTTTGTGATCTAATCCAACGATAGCTCAAATTAGACAACATAGCGATGAAGCTGCTAAGAAGTATAAGGCTTTGTCTTGCCTTTAGCATGGTGTGTCTGATGTAATTTTCACAAGAACTATGGCTTGTGAAACTCCCAAACAAGCCTGGGATAAGTTGAAGAAGGAGTTCTACGGGATTGAGAATACAAGACAACAACAATTTTTGAATTTGAGGAGAGACTTTGAGAACCTGAAGATGAAGGAAACTGAAATGATAAAGCAGTATGCAGATAGGATCATGTCCATTGTCAACAACATAAGGTTTCTTGGTGATCAGTTCAGTGATCGAAGGGTTGTTGAAAAAGTCAGCACAATATTGCCAGAGAAGTATAAGTCCAAGATCTCATCCTTGGAGGACTCGAGAGAGTTAACAACTATCTTTCTATTAGAGCTCATAAATGCTCTAAACGTGTAGGAGCAAAGAAGAGCGAACAGAGAAGAAGGGCACATAGAAGGTTCTTACCAAGCGAGAAATAAGGAAACTCCATGCTCTTCAAGCAACAAAGGCAAGAAGAAATGGAATCAAGTAAGAGAAAGGCCAAAAAGAGATGGTGAAAAGAAATAGTATCCACCATGCTAGAATTGCAAAAAGATGGGTCATTTAGAAAAGTTTTGCTAGACAAAACCTGGTGTGCAGTGTAAAAATTGTAAGCAATTTGGCCACAATTTCAGAATTTGTAAAAAAAAAAATGCAACAGTAACATCAGTAGTAACATCAGTAGTTTAATCAGGCTCAAGCTGCTAAAGAAAATCAAGCTCAAGAGGAGCTCGCATTCACTGCTTCATGCTTCACAGTTAACAACTAAGATAAGAAAAACTGGTTAATTGACAGTGGTTGTACAAACCATATGGTTTTAGATGAAAGTATGTTCAAAGAGATTGACCAGATCCTTCAGTTTGAGAATCAGACTTGGAAATGGCCAAATCATTGAAGCCAAGGGAAAGGGAGATGTTCAGGTTAGCACACCTTCAGGTACAAAAGTTATTACTGATGTTCTTTACGCAGAAGGTGGTTACCAAGTGAGAAACAAGGAAACTCCATGCTCTTTAAGAAAAAAAAGGCAAGAAGAAATGGAATCAAGCCAGATAAAGGCTAAAAATAGATGGTGAAAAGAAAAACTATCCACTATGCTCGAATTGCAAAAATATAAGTCAATTAGAAAAATTTTTCTGGATAAGACCTAGTGTGTAGTGTAAAAACTATAAGAAATTTGGCCACAATTACAAAATTTGTAAAAACAAAATGCAGCAGATGAAAGCATGTCCAAGGAGATTGATAGATCATTTAGTTCGAGAGTCAGAGTTTGAAATGGCCAGATCATTGAAGCCAAGGGAATGAGAGATGTTCAGGTTAGCACTTCTGTAGGTACAAAAGTTATTACTGATGTTCAGGTCAAAACTTTATCACAGTTGGTCAACTTGTTGAGAAGAATTATTTTTTGTTTTTGAAAAGAATAAATGTGTTACATCTGATTCAGCTAGTCACAAGCTTATGTTAGTAAAAATGAATGATATGAGCTTTGTTCTAAACTGGAACTCAGTTACCTTTAAAGCTTATTCTAGTTTAACTGATGGTACTAACTTATGGCACAAGAGACTAAGGTATGTCAATTACTGATCACTTGGTATGTTGTATAAGTATGGTTTGGTTGAGAACATGTCTGAAGTTGATGAACAAACTATAGCATTCGAAATATGTCAGTTTGGGAATCAAGCAAGACTTTCCTTTCCTATGAATAAGGCATGGTGACCTACTAAGAAGCTACATCTAGTTCACATTGATGTATATAGACCAATGAAGTCTACTTCACGTAGCAACAGGAGATACTTCATTATACTTCATTTTGTTTATTGATGATTACACTAGATATTGTTTAAAGCTATTGTTCAGAATCAAGCTTGTTGCAAGTTGAGAATACTTAGGTCTTATAATAGGACTGAGTACACATCTAAAAAGTTTCAGAAGTTTTGTGAAGATGTTAGAATTAAGCATCAATTGACTAACACATACACCCCTCAGTAAAATGGTGTGTGTGAAAGGAAAAATAGAATAATTATGGATATGTCGAGATGCTTGCTGTTCGAGAAGAAGCTACCAAACCAGTTGTGGGATAAAGTTGTGACCACCTCTATTTATTTGCTCAACAGATTGCTAACAAAAGCTGTAAAAGGATATGACGCCATTTGAAGGATAGTTTGGCTTCAAACCATCAGTGTCACACTTGAAAGTTTTTGGTTGTGTGTGTTATGCTCGTATTCTTGCTGTCAAAAGGAATAAGCTGGAAAGAAGAGCCTAACCAGGTATTTTTGTTGGCTATAGTAGTTGCAAGAAAGGGTACAGGATTTTTGATCCTTTTACTAATAAAGTGTTTGAGAGTAGAAATGTAAAGTTCAGTGAGGAAGCCTTATGAACTTGGGAAGCTAAAGAAGCTGAGTTGATTGAACAAAGTTATTCTGAGTTGAATGTGCAAGCTGATGAAATTCAAAACCAAGATGTTGATTGTTTTGATGATCTACCAGTTAGAGGCACCAGGGCTATATTTGAAGTGTATGAAAGGAGTAATATTGCTGTGTTAGAGCCTACGAGCTATGAAGAGGCAAAAAAAATGGCTGGATAAAAGCTATGGAAGTTGAGATAGCCATGATCAAGTGATCAAGAAGAATGAGACCTAAGAGTTGGTTGACAACGATTAACAACCAAGAAGCGAAACAATACTTAGGAAAGAATCCACCTAGATTTTATCTGTCATTATCAATCTAAATTAAACAGTTTCTTCACTTAGTATCTTGATTCGTAAAAATCCCTAAATTATGTTAATATCTCTTTCAAGAGTAAGAGCAACTGACTCTAGATTGATTAATTGAAATTTCTTTCTAACTAAAACCCCTATTGTCGCATTAACACGATCTATGGATCCCCCTATTAGATTTGACTCTAATCTGGTAGATTTATATCGTCCTATTTCTAGGATTGCATATAACTCCACTCAATTATGCTAGATTTACTCTTAAACAGGGTCTATTCCTCCTCTGATTCAAGCACATCAAACGTGGATTAATAATCTAGAAATATTAAACGAAGAATTAAGCATACATAATTGAAAACAAGATCCAAGTATTTATTGTGTAAAAATAGAAATCAAATAACATAATCCATCATAGGGTTCATCTCTCTAGGTATTTGGAAAATTAGTTCATAATCGTAAAAAAACATATCAAAGACAGTATAACTACAAGAAATAAAGAAACTCATAATAAACTTCAAAGAAATCAAAAGGAGATCTTCAATCTTGATGGAAATATGCTTCGAAGTTGGCTTCAATGGTATTTTCCAAGTTATTTTCTTGGGTATTCTATGAGGACATACTCCTCTCTTCTTATTTTTGTCATATATAGATCTTAAAATGCCCAAGAAACCTAAAAATTGCATTTTCCTGCATGTTTGGAGTGCAATTAAAAAAATCCACACGATCTGGCACATGTCCGTCTGCCTAAGCTGTGTGGAATGGTTTAGCCTGTATGGCTCCTAAAACTTGCTCTGATTTTCTCTCATTTGCTCCTTTTGCTATCAAATGCTCTCATAAGTATAAAAACATGAATTTAAAGGATTAGGAGCATAAAATTCACCATTTTAAATTGAATAATAATCCAAAAGTGCATTAAGAATGAGGCTAAAACATGTTACTTTTGGCATTTATCAGTTATCATACTTACGACACATGGTTGAGTTTTTAATCAAACAATACTCACAATTTTTTAGTGACTTAACAGAGGATGTAACATTTTCAGATCTGATGCTACTTGTCACAATCGAAACCATTAGTATATTTGTAATGCCCTGAATAACTTATTTCTATTTTTGTGAAATCTGACATAAATGTGTATCTGCTTCAGTGGTTAAGTGTCCTGAGTGTTTGTGAGAGGTCTTAGGTTCAGTTCCCACTTTTAGCAAAACTTTGTTATTTTAGATCCAAGCCTTACTTTTATTGAGTGGGGTTATATTAAATTGTTTGTTAATCCATATCAGAATGAGTCTGGTGGTTCGAGTGATAAGCAATTAAGGTGCTAGATATCCTGTGTTCGAACCCCTATGCGAGTGTGGGTGTTAATTTTTGCTCGATTTTGTGATAGAGTTTTAGTGGAGTTGGGATCCTGAGGTAGTTGGATGAGGTTAGTGGTTAGATTTATTGGGATTTGGTTATTAGTGGATGGAGTGGGGAGTTTGGGGGGTAATTGAATTGAATTTTCATTTTTATTTTCTTTTCCCAAAATTTTGCTATATTTCTGACGTTTTCTACTTTTTCCTCTGTTCCCTTCTTTTTTTCCATTTTTTGTTTTTGCTTTCTCTCTACTCTGTTCAACCAATCAATCATTTTAATTGTTAGGGCTTGGTGTTTTGGTTCTGCATCGTTCATTTTGGTAAGTTTGTAAGTTCGTTCTTTTGATTTTCGCTTTTTTGGATGAGTGTTGGTGTATGGTTTGGGAGATTAATCTTTATGAGTGTGTACATAGGAGAAGATCGTGAAACTGAGGAGTTTGCTACAACAGCTTAGTCCGTATTAGTGATTTCTTTCGTTTGCGGTAGGTGTGTGAATATGATTAGTGATTATTCTAAGGCTTTGTTGCATAATAGCTTTCATTTGAGTTTCGTAATATTGTTACTGGAATTGGACATTGGATTGTTGATTATAGGTTTCGTAGGTCTCGGGGTTGCTTTCGCATCAAAATCGAACAAGGTGTGTTCCCAAAACGTAGAAAATTGTGTTTTGACGGAAGCATAAAATGCATTTTGTCAATGCCACACGAGCGTGTGCCTGGCCGTGTGCGAGACATGACTGTGTTTCTGACGAAGGTGTGGCCGTACACTAGACAAGACCATGTGACGGTGTGAGTGTAGCCGTGTGGGCCACACGGGCTAGGCCAAGTAGGGCGTGTGGGCCCACATGGGTATGCCACACAAGCGTGTGGGTTTTAGGTTAGGTTGTATGGGCCACACGGGCAATGTCAATCTGGGCGTGTTGGCCACATGGACGTGGGCCCACATGGGCAAGCTCTATGGGTATGTGGGCCCATAATTCTAAAATTTTCCCTAAGGTCGCATGTGTCGTTCTGAAAGACTGTGGGCCTACCGTAGGGTCGGTAAGGATTAACTAAACCCTAAATGATGTGATATAGTATTTTGATAGTCTGCTCTGAGTATGACACCGATCTGTATATCTGACTGTTCCTTTTAAGAATATATGGTATCTGTATGTGAGCATGTTATGCATGATATTACTGTATCTGTTATTTCTATATCTGTGTTTGGGGTGGGACTTGTATATGTAGAGGAAGTGATCTATATGGCAACACTTCACCTATATCTGGCAGTTTGGCTGCGTATTATATGTAATGTTCCGCTTCAACATTACATGGTATGTAGAGATAGGTGGGTGTTTTTAACCCCACATAGTATGATGGGATGGTCGGAGATGGTGTGTAGAGTATGGGGGTAGGACTCATTATATATGTTCTACTTAACTTATTCTGATAATTGTATCTGTTATGGACTTAGGTCTGGTTCTATATCTGGCTGATTATGAAAATCTATGTATGTTGCTTGTCTATTTCTGTTGGGTTACACATTGAGTTTACGAAAACTCACATCTGTTTGTCTGTTCGGTTTAGGTAATCCACAGATTTAGGAGGATCGGTGCGACGGAGTCCCACGGTAACCACCAATTTGTGAACTAAATTAAATAACAGTTTTATTTAAATAAGGATTATTTCTAGGAGTTTTTAAATTATTGGACTCTCTGGACTGTTCGCTTTTTATTTTGGATTAGGACTTTAGTTTTTGACTCTTATTTGCTACGGTTTTACGAAAACAAAGGTTTTCCAAAAATACGAACTGGATTTTCATATGTAACAATTTTAAAACTTCGGCTATAAATTATGTTTTGGGCAAATGAAATAATTAAATAACAATTTTGGCAATAGTTAAAAATGAAAATGGATTATAAAACTTGGATGATTTTATGAACAACCATACAAAGCTTTATCGAGATAACACTGTTTTCAAAACCCTTCTTTGTGACACCTCCAGATTTGGCCATAACATCTAGGTTGAGTTTGGAGTGTTACAATATTGTACTAACACTAATAGATAAAATTAAGAACCAATATGCACAAATAGACCCTTATATATTTGGCCTAACCTATACACACACGTCTATACATTGTTAAGGGACATACATGGAACAAACTGTCAAGACACACACCTTCACCTACAGGTTCGTGTGTACTTATTTAGTTCAGATTTGATTTGTTATCGTCTAGATTAGATCCTTTATTTGACATACACACAAAACATCACACATTAGGAATCAACATTAAAGGTTTCGAGAAGATTTAGTAGAAATCGATTGAACAAAATGAAAAAGGGTTAACCACAACTTGATTGTGTAACCAAAAATGAAGTCTAATCAATATTGGGAGTTTCACTTGCCAACCTACTACAATTGGGAACGGGAAATGATTATTGACAGTTCTAAACACTAAAAGGGTTTTGAACGAACAAAAGGTGATTCGACAAGAGGAGTGAACTTGGAAGTTCAAAGGTGGTGGGGGATACGATGACAACTAGGGTACGACGGCCAGGAAAAAGAGAGGGAGAAAAGAAGAAAAGAGAGGAAAAGAGAATGCTATTGTCAATAGAGACAATAGAAACAAAATAAAATGAAAAGAAGGGGCCGACCAATGAGAAAATTATGTTTAAATACCTAGGGTTTCGACACACTAAGGTTTTCTACACTAGAAAATCCGGAGGTATAGATTAAATTTTCGACATTCTGACAAATCATGCCCAATCAGAATTCCAATTGCATGCTCAAACAGAAAATTAAAATAAAAAATTCAATAGTTACAGATTTAACCTGAACATTTAATCCACATTTTAGGAAGTGACAGTTCCTTTTCTTTGATTGCAAGAATTTTACATATAAATGAATTGTTTTTCTTAGATTTAATAGATTGTTTTTCTTTAAATGTAAATGAAAAATTATAAAAATTATCTTAAAAAAAAAGAAAAACTATAGAAATTAAATATAAAAAACAGAGATATAAAAAAAATATAGTTGTTAACCAAAAAAAAAAAAAAAAAGGTCTCGTGAAAAAGAATTACATTTCTTAAAATTATTATATATTAATTCTAAAATTTAATTTTATTCATATATACTTCTAAAATTATTTATCTTTAAAAAAATTATCTATTTAACTTTTTTTTCATTTATAAGTGATAATAACAATAGTTCAAAATTTTAGATAGTTTTTTAAGGGATAAATTACTTTGAATATTTTTTTAAAAAAATTTAATGATATATGTAACACCCCTAACCCGTATTCGTCGCCGGAATAGGGTTACGAAGCGTTACCAAAAATTTTCAGAATATTTATAGACATGTCATGTTAATCACTATTCATTCACCGATATTATTCAAAACATCCCTCTGGACCTTCGAGGTCCAATACGAGCATTAGAATCGAGTCGAGACTTAATCAGGAACTCTAAGAATTTTTCACAAAATTTCAAAAATTTTCCAAGGTGTAGGGCTCACACGCCCGTGTGGTCCAAAGGACACGCCTATGTGACCTTGGGACACGCCAGTGCTACAGGCCATGTTCAACCCCGTGTAACTCTCTGACTTGTGCATACGACCATGCCACACGCCCATGTGCTAGGCCGTGTGGTTAATTAATTTCTTTCGAATTAGGTGTAAGTTTCACATGGCCAAGACACACGCCTGTGTTCAAAGCCGTGTAGCATACACAGCTGAGACACACGCCCATGTCTCTGCTCGTGTGCTCAATTATGAGCATTTTATTTCTCAAAATTAAGGTGCAGGGGACATACGGCCTAACCACACACCCGTGTACCAGGCCGTGTGTCACACACGGTCTAGACACACGCCCGTGTGTGTGCTCGTATGGACAAAATAAAGCCATTTTGAGCTTCATTTATCGCCCAAAATCACACCAAAGGCCTGCACTTGAAGCTCACATCCAATACCAACCATTTCAAACATTTATATTAAGCAGACTCTATCATTCAACAAGGCACATCATTTCATGCATATGTGTTTATAAACTTACCTTGGATTAACTTAGGCTTTAACATCATTTGATCTCATGTACTGAACATAACACATATGAATATATCATAATTGTAACGTTTTGTTAATTTGACACACAACTGTGTATCTGCTTTAGTGGTTAAGTGTTCTGGGTGTGTGTGAGATGTCTCAAGTTCAAGCCTTGACCTGGGTAGATTTTTGTATTTTTATGGGCCTGCTGGTCTTGTGGTTTAGTGGTGTGTTATTATGGTAGAGGTCTTGTGTTTGATTCCCTGCTTGGCCTTGTTTTTGTACGATTATGGTGGGTGAGAAAAATAAAGGATTTGAGGGTTATCAAATTTTAGGTTCCCTTTCTTTTTGCAAAAATTCTCTCTTCCCCCCAAAACTTTTCTGACGTTTGGTTCCCCTTCCTCTGCCGAATTTTTACTCTATTTTCCTTCTCGATTTTAGTAATAGTTTTCCAATCATTCGTCTATTTCACGCTTGATCGGTAAGTAACTGTTTACCATTACTTTCTTGCTCATGTTTGGTTTTCTAAAAGGGGATTGTTTTAGTTCTTTCATTAGAGGAAGATCAAGTTTCGGTTGGTGCTCCTACAGTGACTTAAGCGTTAGGGGTTCCGTATATCTCTGGTAAGTTGCGATGACGTTGTTGTAATTATGAGTTTTCGCTCGTGAAATTTTTCTGTTAAGGTTTGGAAGATGTTACTGAAATAAAGTGTTATTATGTCGATATTTAGGTTTCTGAGGGCTCGGGAGTGATTTCACTGCAAAATAGTAATAAGTGTGTGTACCCCAAAATGCAAAAAATGAGGTTTTGATGAAAGCCAAAAACCTTTCCATTGACACCACATGCCGTGTACAAGGCTATGAGCCAGTGCACGGCCTCGTGATTGATGAGCTAGACCGTGCGCGAGTGACACGGCCATATAATGGTTGGGCAAGGCCGTGTACGACACACGGGCAAGACCAATCGGGCTGTGTGGGCCCACACGGGTGAACCACATGGGCGTGTGGGATTCTGGGCCAGGCCGTGTAACACCCCAAACCAGGTCTATGCGTTAAGACGAGATTTGGTTTGTCACACTGATCGAACATCCATTTACTTCTCTAACGATTTAAGTAAAATAGTACTACAAAACCTTTTGGGAATGAAGTTTAATAAAAATTTAGTACAATGATTTAAAATTTATGATTTAAGAAAATACTTGTTTTCAATCTTATAAATTGTAATATAGTTGCCAAAACCTTAAAATAGTTTTTAAAAGAATTTGAACGAATTTAAAAGAATAATTTAGGTGTTCAAAATATTATAAAACATAATATTTTAAGAAAACTTTAAAAATTTAACATAAGCCCATATTGAGAGTCTTAAACAAAATTAAATCCATCCACACAATAAAATCCATAAAAACATAATTAGAGGCCTTATTACATCAATCCAAAATAGTAATTAAAATAAGTAACTTAAATAAAGTTCATAGTTTATAAAACCCATACTTGTAGTATGGCCTCCACCAAGTCATCTTCGGCCCAAGTCCACATCAATTTTCATTACCTGAAATGGATAATAAAACGGGGTGAGTTACAAAGAACTCAGTGTGTAACTCACTTACCATATTTATTGGGCCAGACCATCGAGGCATTTATTTGGGCTTGAGCCCAATTACACATTTCAACAATATAAAATAGCATAAAATAAAATAAAATAAAATGCATGTAAAAATGAATTTCCCAAACCAAGCCTAATTTCCATCCGCTAACACCCCCGTACCAACCAACACACCTGTGGGGATCAAGTCAACCCACCCCGCCAAACACACCAATCGTAGGCATTAAGCCTTTTTAATAATATTGTAGTGCACTACCGAACTAGATTGTGACATAGTCACCGAACTAGAGGCATTAAGCCAAAATTTGTGGCAGAGCCACCAAACTAGATACGTGGCCACAGGCCTTTCTTCTCTTCATCAAATCCCATCCCATGCAATTATGTATGAATAACAAACTTTAATCATAACATGATTTATCAAGTAATCCATATTATAGATAAGTCTATAATTTAACCTTTCATTTGGGCCTATTAACAATATAGTATCTAGCCCAGTTAGAGAACTTTGGCCCATTTATCGAACTAGAATATTTTTGGCCCATTTATCGAACTAGAATATTTTTGGCCCATTTATCGAACTAGAATATTTTTGGCCCATTTATCAAACTAGAATATTTTTATGATCCAAATTATCGATCTAGCAGTTTTTCGTAAAACTTAGCAATCTAGAAATTTTTCGTAAATTTCTCGGTTTTAACCGTTTTCATGTATTTACACAAAAGTACTGATTACTACTAAAATTCCGATTTGGCCATCTTTACGATTTAACAAAATAATTACGGTTTGGTATTTAACCCGAGAGATAAGTGTGAAGTTACACACCTGGTTATAGTGAGAACTAGCTCGTCAACACCTATACGTATCACGATAATTAGAACACTATAATTTTATTAATAAAACTGATCTAAAAAAAATATCGATCTAAAATTTTACCCTCGGATTTTCGAACTACTTCTACTTGCGGTTTCTCCCCAATTGATGGTTCGTTAACCGAATCAAATCCACGAACAAATAATGGTTCTGGAGTACGAACGACTTCGAACAAATGATTTTCCTCAGATGAACGTCCGCAACCCGGTGGAAAATCTCGGATTCCTGAAATAGCCCTTTGTTTATACTTAGAGGGAATAACGGAACCTCTCTTCTTCCGAAGACTAAACACCGCCCTTTTCTTCCCTTTTTTGATTGTCTTCAAAGACAAGAGATCGTTAATCCAATCTAATATTATAACGAAAATATGACTAAGGGTTTTTAAGAACGAGATTTCCTTACCACAAATTATTCTTGTTCCACAAGGAGAATCGATCCAAATGTTCTATGTCACTCACGACCACTTGTTTTCCGATCTTCCTTTATCGCACTAAAGTATAACAAATATAAACGTTAATAAAATGAACGTTTATTTCGATCTAAGAAAACCTTCATACCACCATCAAGGTTCGGCCATGACTAAAATTAACTGAACGAAACTTAAAGAACTCTTACCCTTTTGTCCACGATTGAAAAGAAAGGATTGAGAATGATGTTTGGAAGTGATGAAGGATTCGGCTATGTATAACCAAAGAAAAGAGAAAATATGGCTTAGCTATGGGCATACTAACATTCGGCCATTGAAGAAAATAATGGAGAAAATGAGTGAAAAGAAATAAAATAAAGAGAAGAGATGATGATGAGGATTCGGTTTTCAAAGAGAAGAAAAGAGAAAGAAAAAGATGTGTTTAGGAGCAATGTAGATTCGGCAATGGGAAGAAGAAAACAAAAAAGAAAAAATGGCCTTTTTGGTACTAGCAATTTCGGCACTAAGAAGAGGCACAAGAGAATACTCAAAAGATGAACAAAAATGACCAAATGGTAAAAAGAATTAGGCTTTACCAAATGCTCAAATTCGGCCAAGGGAGAAAGGTTGAGAAAGAATTGAAAAACTTTTGCACAAATGCTAAGAATGACCAAAAGAAACTTCAAATCCTAGCCAAACTAACACCAAAAATTCGCTCCCCTAGACCATATTGTCGTCCACATTCATGGTCAAATGGCCATGAATTTGTTTCCAAAACATTTTCCTTGATACTTGCCCTATGTCCCCATATCTTTCCAAATTTTCTTGATTCCATACCATAAGTTAGAAATTTCCTTATTCCTTTGATATACTAACCAAAAATAACAAGGTCAACACTTACCATATATATGCTTGGCCGACACATGCTAGGAAAACCAAAAATAAAAGCCATCTAAATGCTATTTAAGGGATTCGGACTACTCCCCTCATGCTAATACCCAAGCGCCAACACCACCTTGCCATAACTCATCTTCTGTCACTTTTTGACACTTAAATTATCTTAAGCATTAATGCCACTTGATCCACTTCCATAAATTCTTAAAATTAAAATTATTCGATACCCGAATAATTCTATGTTCTTCTTCGAGGCTATACTAAACACGAAAAGAAGTAAGAAAATTTTCCTACATGAGCTAAACACCAAAACATGCAATATATCGATACTCGGATTTTTAGGGTGTTACAACTCTACCCTCCTTAAAGAAAATTTCGTCCTCGAAATTTACCTGGTTGAAAGAGGTGAGGGTATTGTTGCCGAATTGCATCCTCAGGCTCCCACGTAACTTCCTTCGCTCCGTGATTACGCCATAAAATTTTGACCAACGGCACAGTCTTCTTTCTTAGCACCTTGACATCTCGGTCTAAGATTTCCACTGGTTCCTCCTCAAAAGACAAGTCTGAATTCAACTCCACTTCTTCTACTGGTACTATGTGCGAAGGATCCGATCTATAGCGCCTCAGCATGGAAACATGAAAAACATTATGAATTTGGCTCAATTCCGGAGGTAATTCGATCTGATAGGCCACTGGACCAACACGCTTCACCACACGATATGGTCCAATGTATCTAGGACTCAACTTGCCCTTCTTCCCAAATCTGAAAACCTTCTTCCAAGGTGAGACCTTCAAGAAAACTTGATCCCCCACGGCATACTCGATATCCTTACGCTTCAGATCTGCATATGACTTTTGTCTATCCGAAGCTTCCTTTAACTGTGCTCAAATAACTTTCACTTTTTTTCCGTTTCAGAAATCAACTCGGGACCTAACATCTGCCGTTCTCCCAATTCAGTCCAACAAATAGGAGAACGACACCTACGACCATATAATGCCTCGTAGGGTGCCATCTGAATACTAGACTGATAGCTATTGTTGTAAGCAAATTCTGCCAACGGTAGAAAATCCTCCCAACTACCCTTGAAGTCGATTACACATCCCCTTAACTTGTCTTACAGAATTTGAATTACTCTTTCCGATTGACCATCTGACTGAGGATGAAAAGCCGTTCTGAAATTTAACTTTGTTCCCAGAGCTTCATGTAAAGCCTTCCAAAACCGCGATGTAAACCTAGGATCCCTATCTGATATAATAGACACGGGTACCCCATGCAACCTCACGATTTCAGATACATACAGCTTAGCCAACTTCTGTAACGAGTAATCCGTACGTACTGGTAGGAAATGAGCAGTCTTCGTCAAACGATCAACAATTACCCAAACAGAATTTTTCTTAGTCGGTGTTAAAGGTAACCCACTAACAAAATCCATTGTTATCCGCTCCCATTTCCAAAGAGGAATCTTTCTCGGTTGTAATAAACTGACGGCAATTGATGCTCGCCTTCACTTGCGACAAGTTAAACATTTTCCCACAAATTCGTAAATCTCACGCTTCAACCCCGCCACCAATATCGTTTCACGAAGATCCCGATACATCTTATTTCCTCCGGGGTGCATAGCATAAGGGCTACTATGCGCCTCCCATAAAATCATCTGTCTCAGATCTGAGTCCTTAGGCATACAAACTCTTCCTCGAAAACACAATACACCTTCCGTGTTTATTCCAAAATTCTCTATTCCACCATTTTCAACTTGTTGAAATAAAAGTCCCAACTTCTTATCTGATATCTGTTTTTCCTTGATTTGTTCTAACCACAGAGGCTTCACTTGAAGTTTCGCTATCAGACTACCATCTTCGTACAAACTCAAATGGGCAAACATTGCTCTCAAATCAGATACCACCTTACGACTTAACGCGTCTGCTACCACGTTAGCCTTTCCCGGATGATACTCGATTGAGAAATCATAGTCCTTTAACAACTCCACCCATCTTCTTTGTCTCAAGTTTAATTCCTTCTGAGTAAGAAGATACTTAAGACTCTTGTGATCAGTGTAGATGATAGGCTTTTCACCGTAGAGGTAATGCCTCCAAATCTTTAGAGCAAACACTACCGCAGCTAGTTCCAAATCATGAGTAGGGTAGTTTACTTCATGCGGTCTCAGCTGACGAGAAGCATAAGCCACCGCTTTCCCACTTTACATTAGTACACAACCTAATCTCGTATGCGACGCATCACAATAAACTATAAACTCTTTTCCTGCCTCAGGCTGAATCAGTACTGGCGCTTCCATCAAAATCTTCTTCAATTTCTCGAAACTTTCTTGCTGTTTGTCGGTCCATATGAACGGTACTCCCTTTTGCAAAAGCTTAGTTAGGGGTGCAGCAATTAACGAAAACCCCTCAACAAAGCGTCTATAGTAACCAGCCAAACCCAAGAAACTTCAAATCTCCGCTACTGACTTTGGTGGTTTCCAATCCAATACAGCCTCAATCTTCTGAGGATCCACCCTTATTCCTTCGGCTGATACCACATGACCCAAGAAAGTCACTTCCCTTAACCAGAATTCACATTTACTGAATTTGGCATACAGTTGATTATCTCGAAGTAACTGCAATACAATTCGCAAATGCGAGTCATGCTCCTCTTCATTCCTTGAATATACCAAAATGTCATCTATGAATACTACCACAAACCGGTCTAAATATGATTGAAAGACCCGGTTCATCATATCCATAAATGCAGCTGGTGCATTGGTCAACCCAAACGGCATCACCAAAAACTCATAATGTCCATAACGAGTTCGGAAAGCCGTCTTGTGAATATCCGCTTCTTTCACCTTAAGCTGGTGATAACCCGATCTCAAATCAATTTTGGAGAAAACTGAAGCTCCCTTCAATTGATCAAACAAGTCATCAATTTTCGGTAGAGGATACCGATTCTTGATCGTCAATTTATTCAATTGCCTGTAGTCAATACACATACGCATCGACCCATCCTTCTTTTTAACAAACAAAACCGGTGCTCCCCACGGAGACACACTCGGTCGAATAAAACCTCGACCTAGCAATTCTTGAATTTGAGCTTTAAGCTCTGACAACTCCTTCGGTGCCATTCTATAAGGAGCAATGGACACTGGAGCCGTTCCGGGCAAAAGCTCAATACCAAATTCCACTTCCCGATCCGGAGGTACACCGGGAAGTTCTTTGGGAAATACATCCAGAAATTCCTTCACTGTTCTCACATCTTCCACTGATAATTCATTGGCATCTAAAGCACTAATAAATGCTAAAAATGCTCTATACCCTTTTCGCACCAACTTTTCCGCCTTTAGCGCAGATACCACATTTGCCAAGTAATTCCTTCGCTCGCCTATCATAATTATCTCCTTATCCTCCACAGTTCTTATTGACATCCGCTTTTCAGCACAATCCAATTGCGCCCGGTGCTTAACCAACCAATCCATGCCCAAAATAATATCGAATTCACCAAAAGGCAACTCCATCAGATTTGCCAGGAATATTTCTCCTTGAACTTCTAAGGGCACATCTCTAAATAGTTTATTTACCAACACCGACTGTCCTAAAGGACTAATTACCTTCATCTCACTATCGCAAATTTCAGATTCACAATTCAAGTTGCCAGATACGGTACTAGCAACATAAGAGTGGGTAGAACCAATATCTATTAAAGCAATAACAGGTACATCAAAGATGAAGATCGTCCCTAATTCGCTCCACTGCCTCAAGCCAATATTCAGCAACATTTGGAGCTACACCAGAAACACCTCTGAAAACCTCAGCACCACTTGATTTCAATCGTTTCGATATTGACCCACGAGCTGTTGGTCCGGGCCTCGTTCCAGATGACCCTTTCAAGGACTCGCAGCATTGCTCGTGTCACAGCATTATCTTCATCCATGTGGTCATGTGATCCCGTCTCACTTTCGAGTGACGCAGGTGCATCCATTTCCGGCATATGATCTGGCACTTCAGTTGCGCCCCTAACACCTCGTCCTCTACCACGGCCACGTCTACCGCGTTCACGACCACGTCCTCTAGTGCTCATGACGACTAATTCGATTTAATCTGATTAAGAGTTTTATGAATCAGAATACTATTTCAGTGTTTATTAACGATGTTTTATGATATAAAAGAGATAGAGTTGTTTTCGCAATCATATCCTATTGTCTCAATCTCTACGGTTTTCAACACCTAAAACTAGAAGTTCTAGAGTGTTTCTTATGATCATATCACAATGATAATAAACAATCAATATACAGATACTTACTTGACTTGGCGCGGGATGCTCATGGTGCCATACTACCTTTAAATCAAAAATATATAATTTCGTATTGTTTTTCAACCAAATATCATTGTTGAACCCAATCCACAGCCGAGTTTTGAAACTGGCTCTGATACCATTAAATGTAACACCCCAAACCAGGTCTATGCGTTAAGACGAGATTTGGTTTGTCACACTGATCGAACATCCATTTACTTCTCTAATGATTTAAGTAAAACAGTACTACAAAACCTTTTGGAAATGAAGTTTAATAAAAATTTAGTACAATAATTTAAAATTTATGATTTAAGAAAATACTTGTTTTCAATCTTATAAATTGTAATATAGTTGCCAAAACCTTAAAATAGTTTTTAAAAGAATTTGAACGAATTTAAAAGAGTAATTTAGGTGTTCAAAATGTTATAAAACATAATATTTTAAGAAAACTTTAAAAATATAACATAAGCCCATATTGAGAGTCTTAAACAAAATTAAATCCATCCACACAATAAAATCCATAAAAACATAATTAGAGGCCTTATTACATCAACCCAAAATAGTAATTAAAATAAGTAACTTAAATAAAGTTCATAGTTTATAAAACCCATGCTTGTAGTATGGCCTCCACCAAGTCATCTCCGGCCCAAGTCCACATCAATTTTCATTACCTGAAATGGATAATAAAACGGGGTGAGTTACAAAGAACTCAGTGTGTAACTCACTTACCATCTTTATTGGGCCAGACCATCGAGGCATTTATTTGGGCTTGAGCCCAATTACACATTTCAACAATATAAAATAGCATAAAATAAAATAAAATAAAATGCATGTAAAAATGAATTTCCCAAACCAAGCCTAATTTCCATCCACTAACACCCCCGTACCAACCAACACACCTGTGGGGATCAAGTCAACCCACCCCGCCAAACAAACCAATCGTAGGCATTAAGCCTTTTTAATAATATTGTAGTGCACTACCGAACTAGATTGTGACATAGTCACCGAACTAGAGGCATTAAGCCAAAATTTGTGGCAGAGCCACCGAACTAGATACGTGGCCACAGGCCTTTCTTCTCTTCATCAAATCCCATCCCATGCAATTATGTATGAATAACAAACTTTAATCATAACATGATTTATCAAGTAATCCATATTATAGATAAGTTTATAATTTAACCTTTCATTTGGGCCTATTTACAATATAGTATCTAGCCCATTTAGCAATCTAGAGAACTTTGGCCCATTTATCGAACTAGAATATTTTTGGCCCATTTATCGAACTAGAATATTTTTATGATCCAAATTATCGATCTAGCAGTTTTTCGTAAAACTTAGCAATCTAGCAATTTTTCATAAATTTCTCAGTTTTAACCGTTTTCATGTATTTACACAAAAGTACTAATTACTACTAAAATTCCGATTTGGCCATCTTTACGATTTAACAAAATACTTACGGTTTGGTATTTAACCCGAGAGATAAGTGTGAAGTTACACACCTAGTTATAGTGAGAACTAGACTTTCCCGCTTGTCAACACCTATACGTATCACGATAATTAGAACACTATAATTTTATTAATAAAACCGATCTAAAAAAAAATATCGATCTAAAATTTTACCCTCGGATTTTCGAACTACTTCTACTTGCGGTTTCTCCCCGATTGATGGTTCGTTAACCGAATCAAATCCACGAACAAATAATGGTTCGGGAGTACGAACGACTTCGAACAAATGATTTTCCTCGGATGAACGTTCGCAACCCGGTGGAAAATCTCAGATTCCCGAAATAGCCCTTTGTTTATACTTAGGGGGAATAACGGAACCTCCCTTCTTCCGAAGACTAAACACCGCCCTTTTCTTCCCTATTTTGATTGTCTTCAAAGACAAGAGATCGTCAATCCAATCTAATATTATAACGAAAATATGACTAAGGGTTTTTAAGAACGGGATTTCCTTACCATAAATTATTCTTGTTCCACAAGGAGAATCGATCCAAATGTTCTATGTCACTCACGACCACTTGTTTTCCGATCTTCCTTTATCACACTAAAGTATAACAAATATAAACGTTAATAAAATGAACGTTTATTTCGATCTAAGAAAACCTTCATACCACCATCAAGGTTCGGCCATGACTAAAATTAACTGAACGAAACTTAAAGAACTCTTACCCTTTTGTCGACGATTGAAAAGAAAGGATTGAGAATGATGTTTGGAAGTGATGAAGGATTCGGCTATGTATAACCAAAGAAAAGAGAAAAATATGGCTTGGCTATGGGCATACTAACATTCGGCCATTGAAGAAAATAATGGAGAAAAATGAGTGAAAAGAAATAAAATAAAAGAGAAGAGATGATGATGAGGATTCAGTTTTCAAAGAGAAGAAAAGAGAAAGAAAAAGATGTGTTTAGGAGCAATGTAGATTATACAATGGGAAGAAGAAAATAAAAGAAAGAAATGGCCTTTTTGGTACTAGTAATTTCGGCACTAAGAAGAGGCACAAGAGAGTACCCAAAAGATGAACAAAAATGACCAAATGGTAAAAAGAATTAGGCTTTACCAAATGCTCAAATTCGGCCAAGGGAGAAAGGTTGAGAAAGAATTGCAAAACTTTTGCACAAATGCTAAGAATGACCAAAAAGAAACTTCAAATCCTAGCCAAACTAACACCAAAAATTTGGTTCCCCCCCTAGACCATATTGCCGTCCACATTCATGGTCAAATGGCCATGAATTTGTTTCCAAAACATTTTCCTTGATACTTGCCCTATGTCCCCATATCTTTCCAAATTTTCTTGATTCCATACCATAAGTTAGAAATTTCCTTATTCCTTTGATATACTAACCAAAAATAACAAGGTCAACACTTACCATATATATGCTTGGCCGACACATGCTAGGAAAACCAAAAATAAAAGCCATCTAAATGCTATTTAAGGGATTCGAACTACTCCCCTCATGCTAATACCCAAGCGCCAACACCACCTTGCCATAACTCATCTTCTGTCACTTTTTGACACTTAAATTATCTTAAGCATTAATGCCACTTGATCCACTTCCATAAATTCTTAAAATTAAAATTATTCGATACCCGAATAATTCTATGTTCTTCTTCGAGGCTATACTAAACACGAAAAGAAGTAAGAAAATTTTCCTACATGAGCTAAACACCAAAACATGCAATATATCGATACTCAGATTTTTAGGGTGTTACAGGCCGTGTGATCGACACAGCCAAAGCCAATTTCGACCGTGTGGGCCACACGGGCGTGTGGTACCACATGGGCAGGCCACATGGGCATGTGAGCCCATTTTATGAAATGTTCTGTAAGGTTGCACGGGTCGCCCAAGTTGACTGTGGACCTACTGAAGGGTCGATAAGTAGTACTTAGACTCGTAGTTATCTGATTTGATTATTTGAAATATGCACTTAGCATGTATACTGATTTGAATGTATGAACTGTTATATGCATTATAGCATGACATTCGATGTATGTTGCATTGTATCCGGGTGGGTTGATGATTTACTGGAGGAAGTGTCTGAAAGGCTCTTAAGCCTGATATCTGGCATCTCTGCTGCAAATTTTTGATTTTGTGCCGCAATCAGTACAACATGGTGTGTTGGGATGGGTCGGTTGATTTTATCCCCACATGGTGTGTATGGTTGGACGGGGTTGGTGTGTAGAGGCTGGTGGGTAGGACTCTGCTATTCTGTTTTGATCTGCATATTATGTCTGAAATGGGCTAAGACTCTAGATTATATTCGATTCTGTATCTGAGTGGGTTAATGTCCACACCGTTTCTGTATTGGGCTCAGACCCGAACTGGAAATGCATGATTGTATTATGATATTATGCTGTGTACGTGTTTTCTGTGGGGATTACACACTGAGTTTGTGAAAACTCACCCTCTTCTGTTTAATATGTTCAGGTAATCTCCAGCATTTGATAGATGGGTCCGGCAGAGGACTCGACAGTGACCACAATTCTAGACTTTTACAGTTTTTATATTTGTGGTTTTCATTATATCTAGGAAAGTTTTGTGTAATATGGCCTTTATGTATTTCGTTTAAATTTGGGATTTGCAACGTTTATGATGTTACCATTAGCAGTAGAAAAACTTGAGTTTTCAAAATAAATAAATGTTTTATCAAGACACTACGAATACGCAAAATTGATTTAAATGCTTCCGCGAAATATAAATAATTTGGACAAAGTATAACGTTTTTAAAATGGATGATAATTGAAACAAACGATACGCTTTTGAAGGTAGCATAAGATAACAAAAATGGTTTTATCATAATTGTGTTTTGTAAAGCACTACCATGTGGCATCGCCAGATTCGGCCATAACGTCAAGGCCGGGTTGGGGGTGTTACTATAATAGCCTACTTAATCATACCGTTTTGCCCCTAACTTTTTTATAAATTCCCATTTCATCACTAGGCTCGAAAAGTGAATACTCCCTATTCCAATCCTAACCAAAATCCAATTACAAAATTTACAGCACATGTGTTCATAAAAATTTAGAATTTTTCATCAAAACTCACAACTTTACATTTTAGTCCCTAAATCATGTTTTCATCAAAAATCACTTTTTAAAAGTGGTTCATCTATCAACAACCTTTCATTTTCTACCATAAATTTCTAATTTTCAACATATTCATCCATGAACAAATTGCATACCTTGATAACATTTCAAATTAGTCCCCCAAATAGATAGATTAGACTATCCTGGTTTCAAAAATATCAAAATTACTCAAAATGGGACAAGGAAACATACCCAATTAAGCCTTGAAAGTTTCTTCCCTCTCTCCTAGGGTTTTGATAAACCGTTAAAGTAACATATTTTAAGCCCACATTTAGTACGCTTTTGGATGATTTATCCCTCGATTTATGTAAAAAGGTGCTCTTAATCCTTTCTTTTCATGTCTTATACCTAGGAAAGCACCGAGGATAAAAAGAACGTAAAATGGGCCCAAAACAGAGTAAATGGGCCATATCACGAAATCGACACAGCCTGGGCCCAAGACCACACAGCCGTGCCACGCCAGTCGTAAAAAACACGTCCTGATCTCGACTCACACGATCGTGCCTCATTAAAGAAGTCCGAGCACGGTCTAGCTACGATTCACACGGGCGTGTGCCATGGCCGTGTCCCTATCGCTGGAAAGAGCAATTTCATTCGAGAAAGGATACTTGGAGGCAAAGAAACACATTCCAAAGCCTATTCAAACACCCAAGTAGGAATTCTACTTAAATTAGGATACTTAGAGACCAAGTAAGGCATCTCAAAGCCTATATAAACACCCAAGGGGGAAACTTGAAAGGGAGTTCGGCAGAAGCCGAGGGGTCGAAAGCTAGGCCAAGGAGCCAAGCCGAGAGGGTCAGAGTTAGAGAATAACGCAAGGATAGCCAGTCGATTCATCACAAGAAGCCGAAATCATACTTAAGACGGCGGAATTCTCCTTCTATCCCAACAGGGAGTTTTAGGATTTTTCTTATGTTTTGTTTTATCTTTTCTCTTGTGATGTTTTATTTTTCTTTCATGAACTAAACCCTTCAGATACCTGAAGGGGGATGAAGCCTAGACAGATGTTTATTATTTGATTTTTAAGTTATATGATAAATTACTTAGTTTGTTCTTAATTATGTTCCTTAATCAACATCGAATGTGCTTAGGTAGAGGAGGAATAGACCCTGCCTAAGAGTAGGTCCAACATAATTAAGTGGAGTTGATCAGTAGCGCTTAGAGATGAGGTTACGAGATTTTGCAGTTAGGGGTGAAACCTAATATGGGAATCCATTGATCGATTTATTGCTTTCTTGGGGGTTATTATAAACGAGAGCGAGAGTTCCACTAATTAACCTAGGATTAGACGTTATTTTCCTCGAGAGAGGGTTTAGTATAGGTTAGGGAGTCTCACGGATTAAGCTAAGTAAAAGAAATCGTATAATTTAGGGTTAAGTAATAAAGTGAAGTCTAGGTGGATTCTTCCCGAGGGTATCATAAAAATCAACTGAGTCTTTTCCAAGTTATCCCCAATCTAGTCTTCTTGTCCTTGTTTCTTTAAGTCTAGTTATTGTTACTACCATTCACAACCAACATTTATTTTATTTAGGCTAAGTAATAAAAAGAAAGTCATTATTAGTAATATTAGTTACTTTGGGTTCGACATCCGGTCTTGCCTAAACTATAGTACTGTTCGATAGGTACACTTGCCTTAACATCATTGTCAGAGTTAGTCTCCAGGTTTGATCGTTCTTTTATAAATATTTAAAACTCTAATTTCACAGGGATCAAGGTTTTGGCGTCATTGCCGGGGAACTAAAATATTAAGAAAGCTCTATTTTTATTACTTTAGCCATTTTTTTTGGTGCAATTTATTTTCATTATTATTTTTATCATTATTATCTTTATTTTTATTTTTACTTTGTTAATTTTTCTTTATTTTGCTTTTGGAAGATAATTTTAGTTTATAGAGAAGATGGCATTGAATAATTATCAGTGGCAAGTCATGAGGACAATTCCTACTAAAGCAGCCAGTGTCTTTGAACTCGACGCGTTCACCAGGTTATCTACCCAGCTAGAGATGATGAATAAAAAGATCGATGGTTTGAATAGTCTCTCGCAGGTACACCCAAAAATACAATATGATTCAGGAGGCGTGGCGAATCTTGAGTACCCACCCTATGGATATGGCATGGAAAACGAGCAAGCTCACTATACGGGTAACTATTCTAGACCACAAAATAATTTTTATAGTGACACTTATAATATAGGTTGGAGGTACCATCCTAGTTTCTCATGGGATGATCAAAGTAGCCAAAGACCGGAACTTCTTCCAGATTTTCAACAACCTCCTCTGAATTTCCAAAATCAGCTTTATCCACAAGAGAAGAAACCAACCCTCGAAGAAAGGCCGACAAAATTCTCATCAGACATGGGAAAATGCCTACAAGAAACTGAGAGAACAATTAAAAGAAACGAAAGCTGAATGAGTGAAATTGCTAAATCAGTCAAGGAAATGACTAATGCAGTCGAGCAACTCACGCGGCTCATGTCAGAACGACCACAAGGACGTCTACCAAGTAACACTGAGATTAATCCAAAGGAGCAAATTCAAGCCATAGCAGCTCAGGAAAATACAGAGATAGACAAACCCATCTCAAAATAAGAAGACAAAGTAGACGAAGGTAAGGTAGAGGTGACACAAGAAAAGCCAAAACCGGTAATCAAAGAATACCAACCTCGCATTCCTTACCCCGAAGCATTAATGAAAAGAGACGATTCAGAAGAACAATTCGGTAAGTTTCTTAAACTTTTAAAGAAATTACATATTAACTTACCTCTTCTTGAAGCTTTCTTTCAGATGCCAGATTCGAGATAATTTTTAAGGCAGCTCTTGACCAACAAACGCAAAATAGATGAAGAGCACCACGTGAAACTAAATGCAACATGCTCAGCAATGTTACAGAATAAACTACCACAGAAGCAAAAAGATCCAAGGAGTTTTACAATTCCATGTTTAATCGGTAGTTTAAAATTGATAATGCGTTAGCTGATTTAAGGGCAAGCATCGATATTATGCCTTATAAAATGTTTAAACAACTAGGTCTAGGGAAACCCAGACAAACTAGGATGAGCATTCAGGTAACTGATAAAACTATCAGAATTCCTAGGGGTATAATAGAAAATGTTCTAATCAAAATTGATAAATTCATATTCCCAGTAGATTTTGTTGTCTTAGACATGAATGAGGACAATTCGATTCCTTTAATTTTAGGGAAACCCTTTCTAACAACTGCCAAGACTAAAATTGATATTGGTATAGGAGAACTCATTCTTCGTGTAGGTGACGAATCAATCAGTCTACAAGCTATTGACTCGGCCTGGACATCAAGTGATGAAGGTGAGAAAGTAAATTTAGTTGATAATCAAATTGTTCAACTTTCACCACAGGAAATACCACAAGGCAACAAACCTGAGCCGAATCATGGGCCCCAAGTAGTACAAGCTCATAACAGTGAATTGTTAGTGGAATCCGACTCAAGACAAGAAATTGTGGTAAGTGAAGGTAAGGTTGAGGTAAGCCATGATTTACCAAACCCGATAAATACAGAGTACCAAACTCGTGTGTCATTTCCCGATACAATAAAAAAAGACCACACAGAGGAAGAATTCGTTGAACTCACACTTCGTGAAGACGACGAAACAATCGCTCTTCTAGCTCTTGACTCAGCTAGGACATCAAGTAATAAAGGTACGAACACTAATTTTATTGATAACCACTTGGTTCAACCTTCTTTACAGGAATCATCACGAAGTTACCTAGCTGAGCTAGATCTTAGACCTTGTGCCAACAAAGAAGAATTAGATGAGGAACGAAGCCTTAGGGTCGACAAACTAAAAGAGGAGGAATCCCAAATCAAAGAGGAATAGGAATCGTACGAAGTGAAACCGAGGGAAACCCCAAACGAGCCGATAGAAACAACAAATCACGTCAAAATAGGAGATCATGTATTGTTGAATAAGGAAGACCCTCGAATCACCAATTCAGACCTCAAGGCAGACGAAGAAATCACTTTTGAGGTATTTAATGTCTTCCTATACGGCAAAGTCGAGGTAAGCAATCCTAAATTTGATACTTTTGAGGTAAACATTACTAGACTTAAACTATATACCCATAACCGAAGTGATCGCATGAGAACGGATTTTCACCTCCTCAAACCACCATGACCATACGAATGAGAGGTAAAGTCTAGCTTAAAACTATAAATGAGCGCTTCTCGGGAGACAACTCGAGCACTAACCCCATTTTTACATTCTTTATTATATTATATTATATTATATTATATTATATTTTTCTTTTATTGTTCCTTTTAGCACCTAACCATAAACTAATCAAGAGAGTAGGTTTTAGACCACACGGCCTTACACACGGGCGTGTCCGTGGCCGTGTGTGGAAGTTAGGAGACAAACCACGGGCGGGCCAATAGCCAAGCACGACAGAGAAGAATTTGTTTTCCCAACACGGCCTGCGATAAAAGACCACGCCCGTGCCGACTACCCGTGAGAGGTTACTGACTTGTTGAGCACGGGCTGAACACGCCCGTGTTACCTTGCCGTGCCCTAGCACCCTGAACGCGCCCTAGCACTCCTCTCCCCATCTTATGATTTTATGATTATTTTGCTATTATCCATCTTTGTACATTGAGGGCAATGTACATCTTAAGTGTGGGGGGTTAACTATAGTATTATTTGAAAATCCCTGAATTATGCCTTGTTCTAGAGTAAGTTTCTCATATTATGATTACAATGAAATTTCTTTGATTTATGATTTTTATTGATATGTTTTGGATTAAGTCATAGTTAATTGTGCATTGATGATTAAATTTGAAGAATACTAGAGAATCAAGCATGATAAGTCTAAATTTCAAAATTTTAAAACTTTAGGTTGTTAACCTGAATTTGAATATAACTTTGAAGTTTGAAATTTACGAGGTTGATGTCAAAGACACCCATAATTTTTGTGAGATCTTGAGCCTTATAGAGCATATATTCTTTTTCATGCTGACTTTATTGATTATGAGTATGTCAACATTGAACTGTTATTCTAGAACTTGCCTTGATTATATATGTCAAGACCACAGTTATGATTTGATATACGGAGATGATAAAGGCACCTAGGTTTAACCCACTTACACCACTAAAAAGCTTACCCTCATAATTAACCCCTAGTGAACCCCTTTGATCCTAACAAACCCTTTTTATTGACTCACCCACTAATATTAACCCAAAACCCTTTGTATTTGTTATTACCCTTCTTTTTGACTACCCTTTAATCGAGATAGGAGTTGATTAGTTACCTAAAGTTGTTGTCTTTATTAGTTTGTTCAAAAAAAAAAGTAAAGTATATTCAGTATTAGTATGAAGAGTGAGCTTATGCAAGTCTAATTATAAAAAAAAAAAATGCTCGTATTAGTAGGATTATTATTATTTTCAGTTGATGCAATTATTATCTTAGAAATCTTTAGATAGGTAACTTATCAATTCAATCTCGATTCTAACCTTCTAATTTCAGCCTTTATTCACACCTTTAGCCCTAGCCCCGTTACAACCCTAACAAAGACCTTTTGATCTGTGTATCCTCTCATTTTACAGTGGTGGAGATTTGATTTTCAGGCAAGCCTATGGGATTAACTTTTCAAGTTCGAATTATGAGTGCTTAATTTTAACCCTTAAAACACGTTTCAAGTGATTTGAGTGAATCTTTTGTGAGGATGTCAATCCTTGTAGGTTTTGAATTAAAGGTAATTGTTTAGATGAAGGGAAACACCTACGTTTTCATACTACAAAAGTATGACTTATCTTGTTTAAATCTTTACAAATGTATGACTTATCTTGTTTAAATCTTTAGGAATATTTGAGTTGAATTATCCATGTATAAATTATCTATGAATTAGGATAAGGCATTGTTGATAGGAATTATGAATCATGGATGGTTCGTTTTAATTTTAAGTTGAGAATTTTGCTTGAGGACAAGTAAAAGCTTAAGTGTGGGGGTATTCGATAAACTGTAAAAGTAACATATTTTAAGCCCAAATTTAGTACGCTTTTGGATGATTTATCCCTCGATTTATGTAAAAAAGTGCTCTTAATCCTTTCTTTCCATATCTTATACCCAGGAAAGCACCCGAGGATAAAAAGAGCGTAAAATGGGCCCAAAACGGAGTAAATGGGCCATATCACGAAATCGACACTGCTTGGGCCCAAGACCACACGGCCGTGCAACGCCAGTCATCAAAAACACGGCCTGATCTTGACTCACACGGCCGTGCCTCATTAAAGAAGTCCGAGCACGGCCTGGCCACGATTCACACGGGCGAGTGCCATGGCCGTGTCCCTGTCGCTAGAAAGAGCAATTTCATTCGGGAAAGGATACTTGGAGGAAAAGAAACACACTCCAAAGCCTATCAAACACCCAAGTAGGAATTCTACTTAAATTAGGATACTTAGAGACCAAGTAAGGCATCTCAAAGCCTATATAAACACCCAAGGGGAAAACTTGAAAGGGAGTTCGGCAGATGCCGAGGGGTCGAAAGCTAGGCCAAGGAGCCAAGCCAAGAGGGTCAGAGTTAGGGAATAATGCGAGGATAGCCAGTCGATTCATCACCAAGAAGCCGAAATCATACTTAAGACGGCGGAATTCTCCTTCTATCCCGACAGGGAGTTTTAGGATTTTTCTTATGTTTTGTTTTATCTTTTCTCTTGTGATGTTTTATTTCTTTTTCATGAACTAAACCCTTCAGATACCTGAAGTGTAACACCCCTTACCCTAAACCTTTGCCGGAGTCGAGTATGTGGCATTACTAGACTTGACTACTAATTTGGGGCATAAAAATTTAAAACTGTCCAACTGCATCATGCTGACTAAATTGACCATAACTCGGGTTACAAAACTCGAAATTTAGATCCGTAAATTTTCCTTGAAACTAGACTCATATAAATTTTTACCATAATTTTTCCAGAATTTTTCATGTGGCCAATTAGTACAGTTTATTCATCAAAGTTACCCCTATTTCACTGTTTGATGATTCTGACCTATCTCTACAAAAACTCAGTTATCTCATTGTACAAAATTTAAATAATGTTCTTGTTTATTCCAATCAAAAATAGACTCATTAATTATTCTAAGCATATAAACTATGCTCTATGATTATTTTTGTATAATTTTTAACAAGTTTTCCAAGACAGAACAGGAAATCACGAATTCATTCAGAACAAGTCTCACTAAAATTTAAATATCTCATAATATGAAATTCCTTTGCCTACTCTGTTTCTTTCATATCAAAATAGACACAATAAGCTTTAATCCTATATCTTATTCACTTTCTAATTCAATTTATCCTATATTTGGTGATTTTTCAAAATCACATCACTGCTGCTAACTAAAAACTATTTCATTGCAAAAATATGATTAACTAGTTTATAACCTCCTTACTCAATTTTATTTAAACTCTATACCTTAACCATACATATATATATACCAAAAACAAATCCCATATGTAATTTAGGCCATGATCAAATTTAAAACATCCATTGACATACGAGCAAGTTATAAGATTCAAACATAGAAACGATACATAACCAAAGGAAATAGCCATTTTCGCATGGCTATATTCATGTACAAGATCAAACATCATATGTTTCAAAAACTTCATCTAGTCTATACATGCCTTCTAAATCATAGCCAAAATTTAAAATACCAAAAGAAGGCGATAGTGTGGTTGACTTTCTTGAAGATCCTTCTCGAGCCCGTAACGTAACCAAAATCTATAAAACAAAGGAGAACATTTCACACAAATAAGCTTACTAGCTTAGTAAGTCCTAAACTCATGATAATAAAACATTCAAATATTTGCACAATTAAAACATTCAACTTATAGCATTTCACATAAGCACTTAAGTATATTACTTAAACACACGAATCACAAACTCGGTAGACTCAACTAGCAGAGTCTTGCCAAATTCTAAAGTTTCACACACATAAGAATGAGTCGAACCAGGATCAATTAGTGCAATCACGGTAGTATCATAAAGAGTGAAAATACCGATAATGACGTCGGGGGAGAAGCATCCTCTCTGCTCAAATGCAAAGATAAGCTCTAGTCGGAGCTCTAGCCTCAGATCGAACTGTAGTGTTCTTCGTTCCTTTCTGACTACCACTTACGTTTCCTGAATGTCTGGGTGGTCTACCTCGCACTGACGTGTTGCTCGGCTTAGTGTTACGAGCGATTACGCTTTCACCAACCTCGGACATTCTCTAATAAAATGATCGACGACCCACATTTAAAGCGGGACCGATCATGAAATCTACAACTCCTCGAGTGCCATTTTCCATAGTGCTTGCATTCAACTCTATTCGTGGAACGTTACCAACATCAAGCTATCGAGGTAGCTCGAGAGCTCATAGGAGGTCGATCCGTCTAGGTGGATCTGTAGTAGCTTTATGTCGGCTGTAGTCCTCTCTCGAACTTCTTGGTTGTGGAATGAAAGACCTTACCCAAGGTCTTTTACGAATGTCTCTAGCTTCGTTTGACCTTTCTTTCTCTTTTCTGAGCTCTTGACTTTGCAAACTCTCTCAACTAAAGTCACAAACTCTTGAATTTCAAGAATGCCAACAAACATCTTTATATCTTCATTCGAGGCCATCTTCAAATCTTTTACACATAATAGCTTCAGGTGAAACACACTCTCTAGCATATCTCACTGAGCGACAAAAATTTTCTTTCATATTCCGTTACTTGGTCATTCGCTCTGTTTGACTCAAGGAACTCCTTTCGTTTTTGATCAACGAATCTTTGACTGATATATTCCTTCCGGAATTCTTTGTAGAAGATATCCCATGTCACTTTTTCTTTTAACCACAGTGATATGCAGTGTCCCGCAGTAAAGATATAGCACACTTCAGGCATTCATCTGGAGTACATGATAGCTCACCAAGTACCCGAATAGTGTTATCAAGCCACATTTCAGCTCGCTCTGCGTCATCATCATCATTTGCTTTAAATTCTTCGGCCCCAAATTTTCGGATTTTATCAACTGGGGGCCTACTAGATCTCACCGGATCTATCATCGGGGGTGCTGAAGGAATTGGAGTTGGATTATTCGGGGGTGGAGGTTGGTGTACAGCCGGGTTAGTCTGAATAAACTGGGTAAACCACTCGTTCATCATTTGATAGAAGGCTTGCTTAGTCTCTCCTCATGACTACCCGAAACAGGTCGAGAGTCTACCTGCAGCACTTTGGTTCATGTGCACGATCGGCGCTACACTCTCTACATCATCTGCTACGGCTCTTTCAGGATCAGTATCCATTTACTATATAAAACAAAGTTCAGGCTGTCAGAAGTCACCACACTATCAATATATGATAAAGGCATGTATAGCTAGATTCACACGCGCTACGGTAGTCCTAGAATCGACTAAACCGTAAGCTCTGATATTAATCAAATGTAACACCCTTTACCCAAACCTTTGCCGAGTCGCAGTATGTGGCATTACTAGACTTGACTACTAATTTGGGGCATAAAAATTTAAAACTGTCCAACTGCATCATGCTGACTAAATTGATCATAACTCGGGTTACAAAACTCGAAATTTAGATCCATAAATTTTCCTTGAAACTAGACTCATATAAATTTTTACCATAATTTTTCCAGAATTTTTCATGTGGCCAATTAGTACAGTTTATTCATCAAAGTTACCCCTATTTCACTATTTGATGATTCTGACCTATCTCTACAAAAACTCAGTTATCTCATTGTACAATATTTAAATAATGTTCTTGTTTATTCCAATCAAAAATAGACTCATTAATGATTCTAAGCATATAAACTATGCTCTATGATTATTTTTGTAGAATTTTTAACAAGTTTTCCAAGACAGAACAGGAAATCACGAATTCATTCAGAACAAGTCTCACTAAAATTTAAATATCTCATAATATGAAATTCCTTTGCCTACTCTGTTTCTTTCATATCAAAATAGACACAATAAGCTTTAATCCTATATCTTATTCACTTTCTAATTCAATTTATCCTATATTTGGTGATTTTTCAAAACCACATCACTGCTGCTAACTAAAAACTATTTCATTGCAAAAATATGATTAACTAGTTTATAACCTCCTTACTCAATTTTATTTAAACTCTATACCTTAACCATACATATATATATACCAAAAACAAATCCCATATGTAATTTAGGCCATGATCAAATTTAAAACATCCATTTACATACGAGCAAGTTATAAGATTCAAACATAGAAACGATACATAACCAAAGGAAATAGCCATTTTCGCATGGCTATATTCATGTACAAGATCAAACATCATATGTTTCAAAAACTTCATCTAGTCTATACATGCCTTCTAAATCATAGCCAAAATTTAAAATACCAAAAGAAGGCGATAGTGTGGTTGACTTTCTTGAAGATCCTTCTCGAGCCCGTAACGTAACCAAAATCTATAAAACAAAGAAGAACATTTCACACAAATAAGCTTACTAGCTTAGTAAGTCCTAAACTCATGATAATAAAACATTCAAATATTTGCGCAATTAAAACATTCAACTTATAGCATTTCACATAAGCACTTAAGTATATTACTTATACAAGGCCGAATACTAGTAATTCATTAACCCAAGTAAATTAGAAATCATTTCCTTCGACCTACATTTCTTTGAAGTTCATATAAGTATATCGCAGGGAAATTTCCTTTATTCTTAGCATTTATACTTGAAAACCAAATTTCCATAATAGCACATTTACTCTCAATTTCAATCATATGATACTCACACACATCCATTTTAACCTCAAACATACATAACGTAGTTCTCATAGTATTAGCTTGACTCAAGTAATGTCAATATAACATACCTTACATGCTTACCTGAGCCGTTAGCTAGATTCATTAATTAAAGTGTACCCTGAATAATATTCGATTCTCCTTTATAAACGCATCACCGGCATCAAGCCTGCTAGGCGGTAAAGCCCGATAAGTAACACCGGCACAAGGCCTGCTAGGCTCAGAGCCCGAAAATAAATCACCGGCACTAGGCCTGCTAGGCTTAAAGCCCGAAACAATTTAATGTGGTCAATCATTTCCCACACCTTTCATAACTGTGTTACGTAGCCAATTCAACTAAGCTTAATTACCTTAACGACTACAATCATTACATCATTGTACAATTTCACAAATCGCTTCGAGGCGCTTATTCATATTACAATATCAAACTATATAATTAATCTAACACACTTATATATATTCGGCTATGGCATATTTATGGACTTACCTTGGAAGTCGATAGATTCGAAATTTCCGGCTATTCGATTTGTTTAGCTTTTCCTCGCTCCAATTTCTCTTCCTTTTGTTCCGGATCTAATTTGGTTCAAATTAAGCCAATTCAACCGCACTTTCATTCAATTAAAATCAAAAACATATAAATATGCAATTTTTTGATTTACCCCCCAACATTTATAATATCTATAAAATAATCCTTAACATCCAAAACACGAAATATAAAGAATTTGATTTTCCCTTTTTCAAATGTCGAAAGTTCACCAGCTCCAAACAAACCTTTATGAATTAATTATTATAAATCAACAAGCTTAAATTTCACAAAGGCCGAATATACAAGCTCAATCTCTTCTTCTCTTATGACCGAATTTGCTAACTCAATGTACCCATGCATATTCTTCATTACATGACCAAACAACAAGCTAATTAACCACCATTTATAATCATCCATTACAGCCGAATAGTAAGAGCATCTCTATGCTCAAATCCAAAATAATTTCTATAGCTCTCACATAATTTAAACCACAAGTCTTCAACTCATCTAAGTCTCTTAAACATTTCATGTTGTTTTTGAATCAATACTAAACATTTTTCAAATCAAATACAACACAAGAGTGTTCATCCTAGGCCGAATATTAACATGCTCAACCTCAAGATTTTTAACATGATTTTATTAGCATTCAAAGCAACCAAAGCTCATATGTAAAGATTTGCTAAAAATCAAGCTAAAATACCCACCTTACTACTACATGCGTGGCCAAAACAATGGAGGTTTTAAGCTTTCTCTTCTTCTTTCAGTTAGAATTGGTGAAGAAGATGGGGAGAAGGAGAGAAAATAGAATAAAAAAATAATTCTTTTTGTTTAATTAATTAACATATTTTTCTTTTTTTCTTTTTTTAATAGCATGCTTACTAAACAAATAATACTTTAGTTATAATATACTAAAAATATGATATTCAAAGCATGCTTACCGTCCACCATATTATAAATGTGGGGAATTGGACATGCAAACCCTCCCATGTAAGAAAACAATTCAATTTACTCCTTTCACTAGGTAATAATCGGCCATGAGAGAATGAAGAAGATAGTGGTCTTATTTTATGTTTTATTTAACATGTACACTAACATTATTTCTTTATAAAATACTAACATAAGCATTTAATAAAATATACTTAAACTAACATATATATCTAGATAACTTGGCCCATGGCCGTCCATCCCTAGGGTCAATGGGCTAATTGTCCTTTTAGGACACCCACTTAAAAAGCCACAAGCAATTTAGTACATTACACCTTAGCATGCAACTTTTGCGCTTTTCTCGATTAAATCCTTTTTATCAAATTAAGCACTTAAACAATAAAATTTTTCTACGAAACTTTCACCCATATTAATTTATGTATAATAAACACAGAATATAATATTAAAATATTACTTGGGCTCGGATTCGTGGTCCCAAAACCACCGTTCCGATTAGGGTCAAAATTGGTCTTTACATGAAGGGGGATGAAGCCTCGACAGATGTTTATTATTTGATTTTTAAGTTATATGATAAATTACTTAGTTTATTCTTAATTATGTTCTTTAATCAATATCGAATGTGCTTAGGTAGAGGAGGAATAGGCCCTGCCTAAAAGTAGATCCAACATAATTAAGTGGAGTTGATCGGACGCCTAGAGATAGGGTCACGAGATTTTTCCGGATTAGGGTGAAACCTAATATGGGAATCCATTTATCGATTTACTGCTTTCCTAGGGTGTTATTATAAGCGAACGAGAGTTCCACTAATTAACCTAGGATTAGACGTTATTCGCCTCGAGAGAGGGTTTAGCATAGGTTAGGGAGTCTCACGGATTAAGCTAAGTAAAAGAAATTGTATAATTTAGGGTTAAGTAATAAAGTGAAGTTTAGGTGGATTCTTCCCGAGGGTATCATAAAAATCAACTAAGCCTTTTCCAAGTTATCCACAATCTAGTCTTCTTGTCCTTGTTTCTAGGCTAAGTAATAAAAAGAAAGTCATTATTAGTAATATTAGTTCCTTTGGGTTCGACATCCGGTCTTGCCTAAACTATACTACTGTTCGATAGGTACACTTGCCTTAACATCGTTGTCAGAGTTAGTCTCCAGGTTTTATCGTTCTTTTGTAAATATTTAAAACTCTGATTTCAGAGCAATCAGGTTTCCATATAATTTTGGGGTTGAAGATGACAAAAATAATAAGATGATATCATTTATTATCTTTAAAATTAATTAATTATTTCAATTTCCAATTTAGTCCCTACTCTTTTCTAATTTTTCCATGGATGAGTAACAAAAATCTACATACTTTTCTTTAATGGTCTAATTGCCACATAAGGACCTCTAGTTTTGAATTCCATAGCTATTTAATCCTTATAGCTACTGGAATTCAACTTTCGCATTTTATGCAATTTAGTCCTTCCTGTAATTAAACACTTAATCGATAAAATTTTCGTATCAAAATTTCCACACGACATATCTATCAGAATACGGACTGTATAATAAAATAAAACTAAACTTTCTTTTCGGATCAAATTTGTAGTCCCGAAACCACTGTTCCTATCTCACTGAAAAAATTGGTTGTTAAAACTCTCCCCCTTTAAGGATTTTCGTCCTTGAAAATCTTACAAGTAAAAAGATTTGGGTATTGCTTTCTCATATGTCCTCCGATTCCTAGGTAGCCTCTTCTATACCGTGTCATTGCTTCCAATTAACAATGGCTGAAATTTTATTCGAGTCTACCCTGACACCTTCAGCAGATACTATATGCCCAAGAAAACTAACTTCCCAAAGCCAAAATTCACATTTATTGAATTTGGCATACAATTATTTCTCTATAGAGTTTGCAACACTATTCTCAAGTGCTCAGTATGTTCATTTTCATCTTGAGAGTAAACCAAAATATCATCTATAAATACCACCACAAACCTGTCCAAATAGAGGCTGAAAATTCTGTTCATCATATCCATAAACACTGCAGGGGCATTTGTTAGACCGAATGGCATCACAAGAAACTCATAGTGTTCATACTTGGTTCTAAAAGTTGTCTTTGGCACATCTGAATCTTTTACCTGTAGTTGATATTAACCAGAACGAAGATCAATCTTTGAAAATACAGTGGCACATTTTCACTGGTCAAACAAGTAATCAATAAGAGGCAAAGGATACTTGTTCTTTATTGTAACCTTGTTGAGCTGTCTGTAATCAATACACAGCCTCAACGATCCATCTTTCTACTTTACAAACAAAACCAGCGCACCCAAGATAAGAAACTAGGTTGAGCAAAACCTCTTTCAATCAATTCTTGCAACTTTGCTTTCAGCTCTTTCAATTCAGTAGGAGCTATCCTGTAAGGTGCTATAGATATAGGTGTTGTACCCAGAACAAGATCTATGGAGAATTCAACTTCTCTATCCGGTGGTAAACCAGGTAATTATTCGGGGAATACATCAGGAAATTCACATACAACTGGTACTGACTAAATATTTGACTCAGACACTTTAGTATCCAACATATATGCAAGATAAGCGTCATAACCTTTTCTGACATATTTTTGTGCTGATATTGTTGAAATCACATTAGGTAATCCATCCAGTTTATCAAATTCAACATGAAGTAATTCACCATTTTCACATTTCAATACAATATATTTCTACTTACAATTCACCACTGCATCATATCGGGTTAACCAATCCATTCCCAAAATCACATCAAATTCATCAAATGGCAATAACATCAAGTCATCCAAAAACCAATAACCTTTTACCATCAATAGAAAATTCTTACAAACTTTATCCACCATAGCACACTGGCCCAGAGGGTTTGAAACTTTAACCACAAATTCAATGAATTCAACAAGTAAATTTTTAATAGTCACTAAGTTCGTGCATATGTATGAATGTGTGGAACTAGGATCAATCAAAGCAGTAACATCAGTATTAAGTAGAGAAAATGTACCAGTAATGACATCTGGTGTAGAGGCATATTCTCTAGCATGAATAGCATATGTTCTTGCAGGTGCTCGTGCCTCAGATCTAACTGTTTTATCCTTAGTAGTACCTCGACTACCACCAACATTTTCGGGATGACGGGGTGGTCTACCTCTCAAAACAGGATTACTAGGCTTTAGAGATGGTTCTATCTCTTTTTCAACCCAATCTGGACAATCTCTGAGAAAATGGTCAAGTGAACCACATCCAAAACAAGATCCACTTATAGACCGACATTCCCCATGATAAAATTTGTTAAAATGATTACATTTCGGGTTGGGATTATCAACACTACCCATACTGGTCACAGATGGAGATGAAGACCTCAAGTTAGAACGTTGAGAGCCCCGCTCTATTCCAAAATATCCCGTAGACGTGGTCACACGATCATAATACTTCTTTAATTTCTTAGAAGCAAATGATTGTAACTTACTCATAATTCTTTTTCCAGAAACTTGAGCCTCTCTTTACTCAATTCCTCAGCTTTTGTAAGCCCAATCAGCCAACACCACAGATTCCCTTATTTTGAGAATTCCAATCAATAACATGATATCTTCATTTTAACCCTCTTCAAAGCGTTTACACATCTCAGCCTCAGTTAGAACCCATTCTCGGGCATATTTGCTTAGCTGAACAAATTCCTGTTCATATTTGGATACAGTCATGTTTCCCTGCTTGAGTTCTAAAAATTCTTTCCTCTTCTAATCCATGAATCTCTGACTAATATATTTCTTCCTGAATTCAACTTAGAATAATTCCCATGTAACGTTCTCTCTTGGTACAACTGAAGTTATGATATTCCACCAACAGTAAGCTATACCTTTAAGTAAAGACATTGCACATTTCAGACATTTAGCAGGTGTACTAATTCATCAAAAACCCGGATGGTATTTTCCAACCAAAATTCAGCCCTTTTTGGATCATCATTTGTGGTATCTCTAAATTCTTCCTCCCTATGCTTGCGGATTTTATCTATCAGAGGCTTACCAATTCTAGTGGGTTCAACACACTGTTGTACCTCAGGAATTGGTTGAGGAGCAGGTGGGGGAGGTTGTTGTACAGCGGGATTTGTTCTTAAGTACTCGATAAACCACTTATTCATCAATTGAAAGAAGGCCTGTTTTGCCTCCTCACCTCGGCCCTCAGACATGGGCCTTTCACTACCAGACGCAGAAGCAACTCTTTGAACTGAAGCTGAAGCATTGCTCTCAACTTCCTCAAATTCAGCTATAACTCGGTTGGATGACTTTACTATATGAAAAACACATTTAAAATGATCAGGAGTCAGCACATTATCACAAATTATATATGGCATGTATAGCTAAGCTCGTATTTGCTACGTCGAACCTAAGAATCGGCTAAATTGTAACTCTGATACCACTAAATGTAACACTCCTAACTCATATCCGTCGCCGGAATAGGGTTACAAAGAATTACCAAAAATTTTAAGAATATTTACAGACATGTCAAGTTAATCACTATTCATTCACCGATATTCTTCAAAAATCCCATAATTGGACCCTCAAGGTCCAATACAAGCATTAGATTGAGTCAGGACTTAATTCAAAACTCTAAGCATTTTTCACAAAATTTCAAAAATTTTCCAAGGTGTAAGGCTCACAAGCCGGTATGGTCCAAGGGACAGGCCTGTGTGACCCTGGGACACGCCCATGCTATAGGCCGTGTTTGACCCCATGTAACTCTTTTACTTGTGAAGACGGCTATGCCACATGCCCGTGTGCTAGGCCGTGTGGTTAATTAATTTCTTTCAAATTAGGTGCAGGTTTCACACAGCCAAGACACACGCTCGTATGTTTGCCCGTATGGACAAAATAAAGCCTATTCTAGCTTCATTTCTCACCCAAAATGTAACATCCCTTACCCGTATTCGATGTCGAAACAGGGTACGAGGCATTACCAGACTTAAACACAAGCATTCATACAAAATCGAGACATGAATTTCCATCCAAATTTAAAAATTTTCATGTACATTCATATCATCCCTATTACGAGCCTACGAGGCCCAAAACATACATTGGGAACGGTTCGGGACTAAATCAAGAACTTTAGAAACTTTCGGTAAACTTAGAAAATTTTTCATAAAAAAGTGTCCATACGCCCGTATGACATATCACACGCCCGTGCTTCAGGCCGTGTCCAAAATAGGGGACATTCTGTTTATGACATCATCAACCAAATAAGGTCACACGGCTAAGGCACACGCCCGTGTCCTTAGGCCGTGTGGCGAATTAAATTCTAAAAATCAAGTGCAGACTTCACACGGCCTGAACACATGCCCATGTCCTATGGTCGTGTCTCTCACACGGCCGAGACCTACGACCGTGTCTCATGCCCGTGTGTTTACTACTGGGCATCCTGTTTCTCAAAACTAAGGTGCAGGGGACACACGGCTGGAACACATGCCTGTGGGGCAGACTATGTGTCACACACCGCCTAGACACACGCCCATGTGTTTACCCGTGTGTACAATACAAGGTTATTTTTCAAGCCATTTTGTCACCCTTACTTGCACACATTCACAGAACATCACATGGCACAAATCATAGCATATAAATGCCTTTAGTAACAACTACAATTAAGCAACAACATATCATTTTCATACCATCATCTACCATGCATTATACCCTTAGGCCTTGCTAAATCATTTCATGTTAGATTTAGGCTCAAAGGGCATAAACATATGAATAAACACCTAACCATCATATATCAAGCAATTATAAACCACATCACAAAACATTGACATATGCACATACATACTTATTTGGGCTTACAACCTTTTAGCAAATATAAGCCAATTTGCATAGCTACCAATTTACATCAAACTTTTAACCATCACAAGCTAATACATTTAGCCAAATCATAATGACTCATACACCAAATGACTAAGTCCCTATACATTCCAAAAACTCAAAATAGTTTGCATTCACTTATACCTAACATGAAGCTTGATAGCGTGATAGCATCTCCAGCGATCTCTAACCTACCCTATAAGACATGGGAAAGGAAGGAGGTAAGCTATATAGCTTAGTAAACCCGTATGAAAATAATGAACGATTCATGCTAATCATATACCATGCTTGACAATATAAGCACAAATCCATAGCTATAAATCTCGAGGATTGTAATATAATCAATTCTCATGTTTATTTTTTTTGAATTTATCAACATAACTTTACTTTAGCCTAACAACCATAATCTCTTCGTTGTAACATGTTTCATAATTAGCAAATCATTTCAAACATCATAGTAAAAGTACACATTACTTATGTGTATTCATGTTTTTATGCATATAGCTTAACACATTTCAAATTGTCTAAATTCTTTCTACCCATACTTTATTAACCATTTTAATAGGCAATTATGTTAATATTTCCTTTTCTCATAACCGATGAATCACAATCAAATGAAAAATATTTACTATCTCACCAATCGATTTGGCCCCAAAGCCTTACACATGTTCGTCAACCAAATCTACCATGAATTTACACATCATAAACCTAAACACTTACTCGTAAGATTTCATAAATATTTTTAATAGATATTAATACCAAAATTTCCTTCATTTCATTTTTATTGAATCACAATCAAGGAAATAAAACATTTCATATCTCAATTCCATTTAGCCTCAAAGCCCTTTTTCATAAGTTTCAATCAACTTTGCCATGTACTTATTCATCACACACATAAACCAATAATCACATGGTTAACTTAAAGTCACTTTCATAGTGATCATCATAATATCATGAAGCCAATGCTTATAAACTTTACGTACATACCTGTACCAACTCGTAACAGAATCATTTATTTTGTCATCTTTGGCATAATCTTTGAATTTCCGTTGAACCACTTGGAATACTAAAGGATACTCGGGAATAACATACATATAGCATCATACCAATGCCATATCCCAGATATGGTCTTACATGGGGTCACATATCGATGCTGATAGCCCAACTATGGTCTTACACTATTCTCGTATCGATGCCATGTCCCAGACATGGTCTTACACGAAATCTCATAACGATTCCATATCCTGGATATGGTCTTAAACGTAAACTCATAACCCCAATGTCATAACATTTGTATCCTAACTATTCCTAAGGTTCAACCAGGAGTTTCACCGTAACGAACCTTTTTCGAACAAATCCATAATGATAATTGTACAAGTCATGCAATAACAAATTATTAAATACATAATATAAGTTGTGTAACACCCCAAACCAGGCATAGACGTTATGGTCGTATCTGGCGATGTCACATTAAAGTGTTTTTCGTAAAATGTGATACCGATGAAAACCACTTTTTCTATTTAACCACTTTGTGTTGTTTTATGATGATTCCAGAATGTGTTATTCATTTTCAAAACGCGAGTGATTGCCAAAAAGTTATTCACTTTTAAAACATTATTAATTTTTCAAAACGTTATTTATTGCGGAAGCTTTTGTATAAGTTGCGTATTCGTAATATTTTGCTAAAACATTTATCTTTTTGAAACCTCGCGTCTTATCCTACCGCTAGCAGTTATAAATCAAAATAAAAAATCCAAAATTAAACTGAAAACCCATAAAGGCCATTTACAGTAAAACTTTTCCTGGATAAAATCAAAGACCATAAATAGAAATAGAAATAAAAACCATAAATTTCCAGAACCGTGGTCACTACCGATCCTTCTAATGTAGGGATTAACTGAACAGATTAAACAGAAAAGGGTGACTTTTCACAACTCAGTGTGTAATCCCCACAGAAAATACGTGTACAGCATCACATCAGAAAATAGTCATGCATTTACAGTTTGGGTTGAAGCCCATTACAGAAACGGTGTAGACTTAGCCCACTCAGATACAGAACATGCAGAACAGAACAGAATAACAAAGTCCTGCCCACCAGCCTCTACACACAAACTCCGTCCAACCCTACACACCATGTAGGGATAAAATCAACCCACCCATCCCTACACACCAGTCTGTACTGAAATGTGGCACATAATCATATAATCATAACTGAGCTTCCAGATAACAAGCTTAAGAGCCTTTCAGATACTTCCTCCAAAATCATCAACCCTCCCCGATGCAATGCGACATACAAGGAATGTCATGCTATTATGCAGTTAAAGGTACAAACATTCGGACATCATAATTCATGCTTGGAACAGAAATCAGACAGAAAAAATCACTCATATAGGGGTCTAAGTATTGCTTACCGACCCTACAGTAGGTCCACAGTTGACTTGGGTGACCCGTGTAACCTTATAGGTCTTTTTTGAACAATAGGATCACACGCCATGTGGCCTTCCCATGTGTCCCATATAGCCCAAATTGGCCATGGCCTTGTGGATCACACGACTTGGCCCAGAATTCCACATGCCTGTGTGGGCCCATATGCCCGTGTGGCCACACGACCCAATTGGTCGAGCCTGTGTCTTCACACACAGCCTCACTCATCCATCACACGGTCGTGGCGCCTATGTATGGCCTGGCTCGTCGATTACACGGTCATGTTGTGGCTCATAGCCTTGCACACGGCCTACCACACGAGCGACCACTCGTCCGTGTAGCATCGATAGTAAGGTTTTTGGCTTTCGCTGAAACCTCATTTTCTGAATTTTTGAGTACACACCTGATTCGGTTTCACTGCCTACGCAATCCTGTGATCACTAGAATCTACAAATCCATAATCGAATCCCAAATTTAGTGTTACTAACAAAATTTTAACGAAACTAAAATGAGTCAGTCAAACGATACTATCCAATCCTTACTTTCAGTCGAATAACGAAGGCTCTGCACCTTAAAACATTGATGGATGATCTCCAGCCCCTCAATTAACCCTTACAACCAGCAAAACTCATTTTAAACCCAACGATTTATTTATCCAAAACAGAAAACGCATCTCAAAAACTTACCGAAGCTTATCAAACGCACAAACGATGAGGAGAAAACTGAATTATGTGTTTAGTTTACCATGAAAGAAGCAAAAAGCAGGAATATGACACAAAAAGTCGACAACAAGGGGAAACAGATGAAGAAAATGACAAAAAATTTTGAGAAAGGAGGAGAGCCAAATTTTTGGAAAAAGAAAAGCTACAAGATATCTCATAATCCCTTAAATCACTCCACTAACTCCACTACATCTCAACCACCTCAGTATTTTGGCTAAACCAAAACTCTTACAGTCCACTGAGCAAAAATCAACATCTTTGCTTGTGCTGGGATTCGGACATAAGACCTCCAACAAACCAACACTTAACTTAACCACCAGACCAACAGGCCAATTCTGACATGTTCTTACAAGTAAATACTTATAATCCCACTAACCAAAGGTAAGGTTTTATTCCATAAAAACCCAAAATTTGCCCAAGCCAAGGCTTGAACCATAGACTTCTCAGATAATCCCAGAACACTTAACCACTGAAGCAGATACAGATTTATGTCACAAAACTACAAAAGCCGAAATTAAAGAAAATCGGGGTGTCACAACTCTACTCCCTAAAACAAATTTCATCCTTGAAATTTTTCTGATCAGAAAAGGTGAGGATACTGCTGACGCATCGAATCCTCTAGCTCCCAAGTGGCCTCCTCAGTGCTATGATTCTGCCACAACATTTTCACTAAGGAATAAACTTCCTTCGTAGAAATTTAATGTCGCGATCCAGGATCTGGACCGACTCCTCCTCAAACGTCAAATCTGGTCTAACCTCACTGTCCTCAATAGGTACAATATGTGTGGGATCAAAGTGATAGTGTCTCAACATTGAGATGTGGAACACATGATAAATGCGATCCAACTCCAGAGGAAGTTCCAACTAATATGCGACTGGCATCACCGCTTCAGAATACGGTACGACTCAATAAATCGAGGGCATAGCTTACCCTTGCGACCGAACCTCAAGACCTTCTTCCATGGCGAGACCTTGAGAAAGACTAAGGGCACGTTCTTTTGTGCTTAAAAAAAGCACTTCTGGAAGAAAAGCTATGCAGAACAAGCTGCTTTTGGTTGGAATTTTTGGCTTTTTAGAAGTGATTTTGAAAAGCACTTCTGAAAAGGAGAAGCTAAAATTTTTAGCTTTTCTTCTCCTAAAAGCACTTTTAGTGCTTAATTACTTTTTCACCCCTCTAATAACATAGTTCTTTCCCTTTTTTTTTCTTCGTGCTTAATTACAAATGTGTTAAAATCATTAATTAAAAATAAAAAATACTTTTTAAAATATTAATTACAAATATTTAATGGTTATATTTAATTATTTAAAATGTAGTTTATATATTCTAATTAAATTTTATAAGTAATTAATATTTATTACTTAAAAATATTTAAAATTTATATTTCTTATATTAAAATATTAACAAGTTATAGTAATTTTTTTATATTCTTACTAAAATATAACAATATTAACTAATTTAAATTTTATTCAAATGCATATTTGTTACTTGATAATAACATGTCTAAAATAGACATTTTATTTCTCAAAAGCACTTTTTGACAGTAATGCTAAACACTCAAATTTTAAACTAAACATTTCAAAAGCACTTTCTAAATGTATTACCAAACTAGCCCTAAGTCCCCCACAAAATACTCAATATCCATTCTCTTCATATCAGCATAGGACTTCTGCCTATCAGATGCCGCTTTTAGTCGGCCCTAAATCAATCGGACCTTATCTTCAGTTTCAAAAACCAATATCGGACCCAAAACACGTCGTTCACCCAACTTAGTCCAACAGAAGGGAGTACGACACTTATGGCCATACAGGGCCTCGTACGGTGCCATCTAGATGCTAGATTGGTAGCTGATATTGTAGGCAAACCCTGCTAGCGGCAAATACTCCTTCTAACTGCCTCGAAAATCTATAACACAGCTCCTCAACATATCCTCTAGTACTTGAATCACCCTTTCTGACTGACCATCTGTCTGAGGATGGAAAACAGTACTGAAATCCAACCTTGAACCCAGAGCCTCATGCATTTCCTTCCAGAACTGAGACGTGAAGAAAAGATCCTTGTCGAAGATAATCAAGATAGGAACCCCATGCAATCTCACTATTTCAACTATATAAAGCTTAGCCAATTTTTGGAGCGAAAAGTTTGCCCTGACCAGAATGAATTAAGCAGACTTGGTCAATTGATCCACGACGACCCAGATAGAATCCTTCCTTTAACACTAACAAAGTCCATAGTTACTTGCTCCCATTTCCACATCGATATCTTCACCAGCTGCAGCAACCTTGAAGGTAAGTGATGCTTAGCCTTAACCTGCTAACAAGTCAAACAGCAAGCAATGAAATTCGTAACGTCACGCTTCAACCCTGGCCACCAATACAACTCTCTGAGATCTTGGTACATCTTGTACCCACTAGGATGCATAGCATAAGGACTACTATGCGCCTCCCTTAGAATCGACTATCTTAAATCCTCATCATTCAACACACAGATCTGACCGCAGAAACAAAGTACCCCATCACTGTTAATCCCAAAATCAATAGTATCCCCATTCTCAACATGACAGAATCGCAACTCAAGCGACTTGTCCCCCATCTATTTACCTCTGATCTGATCAATCTATGTAGGCTTAACCTGAAGTTTAGCTAACAGACTCCCATTGTCGAATAAATTGAGTCGAGCAAACATCACTCTCAGATCAATCATCGCCCTACGGCTCAAAGCATCTGCCACTACATTAGCCTTACCAGGATAGTACTCGATGGTGCAGTCATAATCCTTAAGCAATTCAACCCATCTACACTGCCTAAGGTTTAACTCCTTCCGAGTGAGGAGGTATCTGAGGCTTTTATGATCAGTGTAGATAGTACACTTCTTACCGTACAAGTAGTGCCTCCAAATCTTTAGAGTGAAGACCACAGCAGCCAGTTTGAAATCATGCATCGGATAGTTAAACTCATGTATCTTAAGCTGATGAGACGCATAAGCTACCACTTTACCATCCTGCATCAGGATGCAACCTAGACCCACTTGCTACGCGTCACTGTATATTATGAAATACTTCCCAAATTCAGGCTGTATCAGAACCGGAGCCTGAGTCAGAATAGATTTGAGCTTCTCGAAGCTCTCTTGTTGCTTATCAGTCCAGACAAAGGGAACTCCCTTGCGCAGAAGCTTGGTTAACGGTGCCGCAATCAAGAAGAACCCTTCTACCAAGAGTCGATAATAACCCGCCAGCCCCAGAAAGCTGTAGATTTTGGACATGTTATTCGACTGATTCCAATACAACACAATCTCACTCTTACAAGAATCAACACGAATCCCCTCCATAGAAACCACATGTCCTAAAAAGGTGACCTCTCGGAGCCAGAACTCACACTTACTGAACTTCGTATACAACTATTTCTCACGCAAAGTCTATAGTACCACTCTGAGATGCTCGTCTTGCTCGTCCTCCGTCTTGGAATACACTAGGATATCATCGATGAACACCACCACAAACTGGTCCAGATAAGGCTAGAACACACGGTTCATCAAATCCATGAATGCCGCTAGTGCATTGGTCAACCTAAAAGGCATAACTAGGAACTCGTAATGTCCATAACGAGTCCTAAATGTCGTCTTATACACATCAAACTCTTTAACCTTCAGTTGGTGGTATCCTGAACGTAGATAAATCTTGGAAAACACAGAAGCCCCTCTAAACTTATCGAATAGATCATCTATTCTCGGCAATGGGTACTTGTTCTTGATTGTTAGCTTGTTCAATAGCCGGTAATCGATGCACATTCGCATTGTCCCATCTTTCTTCTTCACAAACAACATCAGTGTTCCCCATGGAGACACACTAGGACGGATGAACCCACGATCTAATAGTTCTTGAATTTGAGCCTTCAGCTCTGTAAGCTCCTTCGGTGCCATTCAGTAGGCGCAATAGACACCGAAGCTGTACCCGGAATGAGCTCAATCCCAAATTCTACTTCTTGGCGGAGGCAGACCTGGTAACTCCTCAGGAAAATCATCTGGAAAGTCCCTTACGGTTTTCATGTCCTTAATCGAAGAGTCCCCAGAATTAGAAACACTGATGTAGGCTAAGAATGCCTCACATCCTTTCCGTACTAGTTTCTCTGCCACCAACGCAGAAATCACATTAGTCAAGTAGTCTCGAATTTCCCCACTACTACCTCGCTATCCAACTCGGTTCCCAAAACAACCCTTTTTGTAACACAGTCCAGACTTACTCGGTGTTTGACCAGCTAGTCCATTCCTAGAATTAAATCGAACTCCCCAAATGGAAGCTTCATCAGATCCACCACAAATACTGTCCCTTGAACCTCTAACGGGACGCCTCTAAATAATTTACTCACTCTAATAGACTGTCCTAATGGACTCACTATGGTTTCCTCACTAGAAGTACCCTCAACCGAAATCCCCAGAGTTTCAAACACAGCACTAGCTACGTAAGAGTGTGTAGGGCCTATGTCTATCAATGCCAAGTATGGTACATCAAAAATTAAAAAGTACCCTTAATGATGTCCGGAGCATCTCGGTCCTCAAAGCAACGAATAGCATAAACCAGTGCAGGCTGCCTAGCCTCAGTTAGTCCAATACCTCTGCCTAGTGCTCTCTGCCCTCGGCCCATACCGTTTCCACCTCTGACCTGACCTCGGCCCCTAGGTGGCTGCTGAGCTACTCTCGGTGGCTGCGCACTACCAATATCCATAATTTACATTGGATCAGTTCTCAATGGACAATCCCTAACACGATGCTCAATCGACCCACATCTCAAGCATGCCCTAGTCGTCCTCTAACATTCGCCTGGATGGTGTGTACTATAGTGTCCACAAAGCGCCACCCCAGTAGGTGCAACAGGAGGCCCAACTCTCACTGGCCTATCAGACCTGGCCTTCTTCTTAGTCCTCATCACAAAACTCGAGGGCTCTGATTCCCTCTTATTCTTTCCTTTCTCGTAGTTTTGGCTCTCAGCGCGCTTAACCTCCTCGACGATCTTCACCTTCTCAACCAAAGCGAAAAAGTCATGCTCCCTCTGCGAAGCTATCAGAACTCACAAACTACCCCTAAGTCCATCCTCAAACTGGATGCATCGCTCATACTCGATCACCACCATCCCCCGAGCATAACGGCTCAATCTCAAGAACTCAGTCGCATACTCAGCCACTGCGCGATGCCGTTGTGTGAGATTAAAAAACTCACGCCTTCTCGCATCTATGTGGCTAGCTCCTACATACATACTCTGGAAAGCCGTTTTAAAGTAATCCCAAGTCAATCGATCGAGCTGAGTGCCTTCCTTAACCGTCAACCACCACTGGTAAGCTTCATCGCGAAGTAGAGAAATAGCCCCCTTAAGCTTCTATTTCGCGAAAAAATCCAGGTCATCCATAATTCTTTCCGTGGCCTCCATGCAATATTCGACCACGTTAGGGGCGACTCAAATGACACCCCTAAATAATTCAGCCCCATTAGACCGAAGTTAATCCGTAACTGACCCTCCGCCCCCAAATCTGGTGTTAGGCCCAGCGACCCTCTCTAAAATCTGTAGCATGGCTCGGGATAGTGCATCATCCACAACCTAACGATCATGAGACCTAGTCTATGTAGCAGGTGAGATCAGCATTTCGTTCATATCCAGATTAGGTAGATTTTTAGATGCTGAGGACCTTGCTCTAGCCCCCTACGACCTCTACCACAGCCTCTAGTACCCCATCCGCAGATACCTCGTGTGCTCATCATAAATTTAGACTTTATCTGGATTAATAATTTTATGTATTTGTTATAGTTCCAATATTTATTAACAGATATTTTATGTAGAATAGTTTTAGAAGTTCAGAATTTGTTATCGTGAATCTCAGACTCATTACGGTTTTCAGTTTCACTACAATTTTTAGTTTACACTACCTAGAGTGTTTCAGTACAGTCCACTACCTATTGGCTGTTTCAAGCATGCAAGTACTATTTTCAGAAAAATTTAAACAGAGTTCAGAACACTTACAGGATAGGCACCTGAGACTCGGTGTACCACATACTCATTCTAAAAAATATTTTAAATCACTTAAAATTGTTTATTAAAAACAAATTTTTAAAACCCAAATCCACAGTCGAGTTTTGCAACTTGACTCTGATACCACTAAATGTAACACTTCAAAGCCGACCTAGACTTTATAGCCATATCTGGTGATGTCACATTGAAGTGCTTTTCGTAGAGTGTGATACCGATGAAAACCCTTTTTTCTATTTAACCACATTGTGTTGTTTTATGACGATTCCAAGACGTATTATTCCTTTTCAAAACGCGAGTCATTACCAAAAAGTTATTCACTTTTAAAACATTATTAATTTTTCAAAACATTATTTATTGCGGAAGCTTTTGTATAAGTTTCGTATTCGTAATATTTTGTTAAAACATTTATCTTTTTAAAATCTTGCTTCTTATCCTACCGCTAGCAGTTATAAATCAAAATAAAAATCTCAAATTAAAGTGAAAAACCATAAAGGCCATTTACAGTAAAACTTTCCCCGGATAAAATCAAGGACCATAAATAGAAATAGAAATAAAAACCATAAATATCCAGAACCATGGTCACCGCCAAGTCCTCTATCGCACCGATCTGTCTAATGTAGGGGATTACCTGAACAGATTAAACAGAAAAGGGTGAGTTTTCGCAAACTCAGTGTGTAATCCCCACAGAAAACACGCACACAGCATAACATCAGAAAATAATCATGCATTTACAGTTCGGGTCGGAGCCCAATATAGAAACGATGTGGACCTTAGCCCACTCAGATACAAAACATGTAGAACAGAACTATTATAACAAACTTCTACCCACCAGCCTCTACACACCAACTTTGTCCAACCCTACACACTATGTAGGGATAAAATTAACCCACCCATCCCTACACACCAGTTTGTACTGAAATGCAACACATAATCAGATAATCGCAACTGAGCTGCCAGATAAGGTACATACATTCAAACATCATAGTTCATGCTTGGTACTAAAATTAGATAGACAGATCACTCATATAAGGGTCTAAGTATTGCTTACCGACCCTACGATAGGTCCACAGTCGACTTGGGCAATCGATGTAACCTTATAGGTCTTTTCAAAACAGTGGGCTCACATGCCCAAGTGACCTGCCCGTGCGGGCCCACATGCCCGTGAGTCCCACACGTCCCAAATTGGCCTGGGCCATGTGTATCACACGACTTGGCCCATAATTTCACACGCTCGTATGGTTTGCCTATGTGGGACCACACGTTCGTGTGACCTATACGGCCCAATCGGTCGAGCCTGTGTCTTCGCACATGGCCTCGCTCAGCCATCACACAGTCCTGGCACCTGCGCACGGCTTGGGTCATTAATCACACGGCCTTGTTGTGCCTCACAGCCTTGCACACGACCTACCACAAGGGAAACCACACGCTCGTGTGGAGTCGACACTAAGGTTTTTAGCTTTCACCAAAACTTCGTTTTCTATGTTTCCTAGTACACACCTGATTCGATTTTGATGCTTACGCAATCCCAAGATCACCAGAATCTACAAATCCATAATCAAATCCCAAATTCAGTGTTACTAACAAAATTTTAGTGAAACTAAAATGTGTCAGTCAAACGATACTATCCAATCCTTACCTTCAGTCGAATAACGAGGACTACGCACCTTAAAACATAGCCATCTCCAGCCCCTCGATTAACCCCTACAACCAACAAAACTCCTTTTAAACCTAATGATTTATTTATCCAAAACAGAGAATGCATCTCAAAAACGTATCGAAGCTTACCAAATGCACAAACAATAAGGAGACGACTGAATAAAGTGTTCAATTTACCAAGAAGGAAGCAAAAAGCAAGAATACAGCACAAAAAGTCGACAAGAAGGGAAACAGATGAAGAAAACGGCAAAGAATTTTAAGAAAAGAGGAGAGCCAAATTTTTGGAAAAAGAAAAGCTACAAGATATTCCATAATCCCCTAAATCACCGGACTTACCTCACTACATCTCAACCACCTCAGTATTTTGTCTAAACCAAAACTCTTACAATCCACTAAGCAAAAATCAACATCCTTACTCGTGCAGGGATTCAAACATAAGACCTCCAACAGACCAACACTCAACTTAACCACCAGACCAACAGGCCCATTCTGACACATTCTTACAAGTAAATACCTATAAGCCCACTAACCAAAGGTAAGGTTTTATTTCATAAAAACCCAAAATTTTCCCAAGCCGAGGCTTGAACCCAAGACTTCTCAGACACTCCCAGAATACTTAACCACTGAAGCAGTTATAGATTTATGTCACAAAATTACAAAAGCTGAAATTAAAGAAAATCGGGGCATTACAAGTTGCATTATTTACACACAAACTTACCTCGGTATAAAATATGGCTAACTAATTCGATTTAGTCCACAACTTTGTTCTTTCCCTGGTCTAGGTCCAAACTCCATTTCTTTGATCTATAATATCACATTTAGCTAACTTATTAGTCACATTATTCAATGTGGCCCAAAAATTACATTATGGAAAAATTATGTTTTTGCCCTTAAAGTTTCACATATTTATATTTTTCCCCTAGGCTTGAAAAATGAAATTTATTCAATTTCTTTAACATACAAGCCTAGACGAATCATTTTTATAACTATAATAGCCCAAAATTTCATTATAACACACTTTTACTGCATATTTTATAACTTTTACAATTTAGTCCTTTTAAGCATTTTCATCGAAAATCACTTAGTAAAAGTTGTTTCTCGAACCATAAACATGCATAATCTACCATTAATCATCAAAATACACAAATTCCTAACATGTTTTAAACCCTAGACCTTCATCATATCTCAAATAAATGGTAGAAATAGGTAGATTATGATACAAGGATTTCAAAAATGTAAAAACAATTAAATACGGGGCAAGAACGGACTTACTACGGAGCTTGAAAAGCTTGAACAAAACCCTAGCCATGGCTTCCATGTTATATTCGGCCAAGGGGTTGAAGTGACAAGAAATTTTGGCTCATTTTGCTTTTTAATTCATTTATTTACTAAATAACCAAAATGCCCCTAACTCAAAAATATTCCATTTCACCTATTTTATGTCTATTTGTCCAAAAATTCATCCAATGGTCTAATTACCAACTAAGGAACTCTAATTAAAATTTCATAGCAATTAGACACCTCTAGCTTCTAGAACACAAGTTTTTCACTCTTTACAATTTAGTCTTTTTGACTAAATTGAGTGCCCAAACGTCGAAATTTGAATGAAATTTTCAAAAACATCATCCCATAAAATTATAGATTATAAAAATATAATAAAAATAAATTTCATTACGTCGGATTTGTGGTCTCAAAACTACTATTCTGACTAGGCCCAAAATCGAGTTGTTACACAAAATCGCACCAAAGGCCTGCACTTAAAACTCACATCCAATACCAACCATTTCAAGCATTGATATTAAGAAGACTCCATCATTCAACAAGGCATATCATTACATGCATATGTTTTTATAAACTTACCCTAGATTGACTTAGGCTTTAACATCATTTGATCACATGTACTTAACATGACACATATGAATATATCATAATAGCCTACTTAATCATACCAAAATAAGCCATTACTAGCCATTCCAATGTCTAGGTTACAAAACATCATTTTCAAGCCACTAATGGCCAAGTTGTCCTATACATGCCATTATACCAAAATGGTTTTACTAAGTATACCCAAAATGACTAGTTAATAGTGTGACGATGCTCTAACGATCTCCAACCCTCTCTAGCTTCCAAGCACTATAAAACAGGGGAAAAATAAATCTGCGTAAGAATTACTGCTTAGTAAGTTCGTATAATGAAAACTAAACTTACCAATCCCATTTATTAATCTAAGCATACAATATATTGTGCTCTATCCATTAGCAAAATTGCCTAAAAACATGCATTCAATCAAACATTTTAGTCAGCAAAATCTTCATATCAATCAAGTAAATATAGATGAGCTCATCAAGCAATATTCTTTCAAGTCATTATCATTTCATGTCAAAATTCTCATACCAGGTCAAGAGTTGTGTCTGTTGAATTATTGAAATTGCAACGGATACTCAAGTAGTACACTCAAGATGTACGATTCGATAATATGTCAATTCTTATTCAAGGATACCCATTAGGGCACTTAACCAAGGAACACACTCTCAAGCCACATATCATATAACAAGATTACCAGTCTTGACTAAATCCTTTATATAACGTATGCTCAGAAGAGCTCGATTAGGATTACTAGTCCAGGCTAAACCGTAATGATAACGTATACTCGAAAGGTATTATATTAGGATTACCCGTCCAGGCTAAATCCTTTCTATAATAAGGTCAATAGGATTACTCATTCGAGCTAAATCCCATTTGCAACAAATGCCGGACCTCATCCATTTTGGGAAAGCACATATATTCATCGTAATTCAATATTTAGTCGAGGCTTAACCCTTTATCATCATTCAAGCATGTATTAAATTTCTCCTCATAGCATTCAAATAATTTACATCAATATAAGTCACATTCCATACTAGCACAACATTCAATTAAACATATTTATATGCCCGATTAAGTTACACGAAAGTTACCTCGACACTTGTTCACGTAAGTAATCTACTAATTCGAAACCTTTTCTTTTCCTCGATCTAACCTCAAATGTGAGTTCTTCGAATCTATATAAATAGTTTTAATCATCGATTTTTCATATTTCATACTCATTTGGTGTAACACCCCAAAATCAGCCTAGACATTACAACCAGATCTGACGTGTTACATCGAAGTGTTGTTTTGAAAACTGATCTTGTCGATGAAAATTCGTGACTAAGTTTTAAAAACCGTTTTAACTAATTGCTATTGAAAATGTTAGTGTTGTAAAATCAAAATATGTTGGCTAATTATTGGTCGTATCATTTGATACAAGTTTATTCATCTGAATTAAAAACCGCGGAAACTTTTATAGTTGTAAACTTTAAAAGTTGAAATGTGTGATTTCTTTTGGAAACAATTATTATTTTGAAAACCCGTGTTTCCTAATCTAGCAAGTTGAAGTATGAAGTTAAAATCTAATAAAAGATAAAACCTCAAATGGCCTTATTATATAAATATCAACCCCAAAATAAAATATTTAAAAAGCTAGGTATAAATTTAAATACTCACGAACATGTGGCCACTTCCGAGTCCCTCGCAGTTTCAAATTATCTAAGGCTGGGGATTACCTGTACAGTTAAAAGAAAATGGTGAGTTACGAGAACTCAGTTTGTAATCCCCTACCATGCGATAATGATGCGGGCGCAAGCCCTATTCATAATGGTCGGTTTGGGCTTTAGCCCTATCTGATGCAGATGTGGGCCTAAGCACAAAACTATAATAGTACATAACAGAGATGCAACCTAACCCAATCTAGCCAACACACCACCCGTACCAACTAACACACCATGTGGGGACTGAGTCAACCCACCCAGCCAACACACCAATATCGCAGCATAGCTGCTAACAACAGTAATCGTGGCCCAGGCACTAAGATCAAAATACGTGGTGAAGCCATTAGAACAGTAAAAACATGGTGGAGCCTCCAAATCACAATCCCAACCCCAAGGCAGAATGTCGTGTCATAAATATTATGTGTATGCAGTATGTCATATTCATAACCAGCTACATAGATATCATACACACATCAACTAAACTACCACTAGGGGCGCAATGGTCATTTCATCAGTTAAGGGTAAAACGATAATTCCATCCCTTAGAGTTATTTCGATAATTCTACACTACAAGGGTATTTCGATAATTTCACTCCCTAGGGGTATTTTCGTCATTTTACTCATTAGGGGTATTTTAGTCATTTTACAACCTTTTCGAAGATCTACAGTACCTTCGAGCGACTCAGATAAAATATATGGTCAAAACGATATAAATGGCCCAAAGCCCAATATTCGGCCCAAGTGGGCCCACACGCTCGTGTGGCCCCTTTAACCCAAACTCAGTCACGGCTATTCAAACGATATAGCCCAATCTATTATTATTCACTTATTGTGGATTTTACCCATGTGGGGCCCATGAGCCCATTGGGCCCATATGGCCCAACGAGGCCCATTACGATCTAAGCCCACGAGAACGCTCGTGGTGGCCTTTACAGTCTAGTGCCCATGTTCATGGGCTCAGTTTACCACACGCACAATTGCACGCTCGTGTGACATCATACTCCATATTTTCAGCTTTTCGGCATTTTGCCAATCTACAGTCATAGCAGTGTAAACATTACATACTTTTGGCTTTCCAGCCGATCATCCAATACTGCATACGACTACACACCTTTTAGCGACCACTTGTGAAATTCCAATAGCACCAACCTAGATTCATCAAAATCCGATGTTAGTCCTTAATCGTTAGGGTAACGCCCTCTTAATAGCACTTAATCTGAAATATCTCCCTTACCTTGCTTGACGATAGACTTTAATCTCTTAAGGCCACCGATCAAGATTGATCACACGCCTATACTGAATATCTGTATCAAAGCAGTTCTTATTTATCAAAATAGTGATCCAATATGTGGCCTTAATCCACAAATGCTACTTACCAACTGCCAGGATATTCGGCCTAAACTAAGAGTAGGGTATTGATCTTACCCTTAACGAGAGACAGAGTTTGAAGACTTGAATAACTTCTGTACTTCTCTACTCCTCGAGAATACCTAAACCCAACAATCACTACACCAAGAGGAAGGGATCACCATTCGGCCATCAAAAAAAAAAGAAGGAAAAAAATAGTCGGCTTTTAGAGAAAAAGGGAATAGGAGAGAACACACTTACCGATTTCAAAACGCTTGCAGAACCAAAAAAGAGAGGGAAAAGAAATGGAGAATTTGGTCACCATCGAACTAAACAATAGAAAAGACTCGGTTTACGACCTAATAGGAAATCGAAACTAAAATAAAGAGAAGGGATAATATTCGGCTTAAGGGAAGAAAGGGAGAAGAGGGAAGAAAGAAAGAAGAAAAAGAGAAAACAAATGAATAGAAAGGGAGGGAGAGGAAGTATATTCGGTTTAGGTTGAAAGAGAGAGAGGGAAGCAAATATTCAGCCAACAAAGGCTTGAAGAAAGAGGTGCAAAACTCAAGCAACAAAATGCCCGAGTGGTAAGTTGCTATTTTGGCACTTGGAGAGAAATGAAAGAAAACTCTTCAGCAAGGAATTCCGGCGCACCCCCAAAAAGTGCCCAAAACCAAACAAGTGCAGAGAAAAACACTCAGAAATCCCCCTTGCCGAAACAGCATACTCAAGACTTTTTGTTCGGCTACAACACCCCCACCTTTGAATTTGCTTGATTTTCTCCACAATTCTCTCATTGATTCATTCCCAAACTCCCATTCAAATCCATTAAAATTTGATGACCAAGTCTCCAACCTCCTTTGTAGAGTTTGAATCAAACTCTACCTCTCACACCACAGAGACATAAATAAAACCCCCTTCTTGCATTCCATGAGATTCGAACCCACTCCTTCTTACATGCCCCAACACGCCACTTGCCACCACAACACAAGATCTCTTGTGTCATAAAATAAACACAACTTAATATATACCTTTAAGGCTAACATCCAGGTTTTCAAAAGAGCAAAAATTAAAATTTTGCCAAAGGCTATACTTGAACCCAGGCTTCCTAAAATCCCCAAAACACACCCAAATCACTTAGCCATTAAAGCAAACAAGCAATTTCTAAGAACATGAAAAATTAAAGACCCTATATTTTTGGGGCGTTACATTTGGACTCAATTTACATCCTAGGCAAAACTACCATTTTACCCCTAACTTTTCCATAAATTCCTATTTCATCCCTAGGCTCAGAAAATGAAACTTGTGCAATTTACTCCCTATTCCAAGCCTAACCAAAATCCCATTACAAAATTTACAGCACATGTATTCATAAAAATTCATAATTTTTCATCAAATTTCACACATTTACATTTTAGTCCCTAAATCATGTTTTCATCAAAAATCACTTTGTAAAAGTTGTTCATCTATCAACAACCTTTCATTTTCTACCATAAATTTCTAATTTTCAGCATATTCATCCATAACCCAAATTTCATTCCTTGATAAATTTTCAAATTAATTCCCCAAATAGATAGATTAGACTATCTCGATTTTAAGAATATCAAAATTACTAAAACGGGACAAGAAAACTTACCCAATTAAGCCTTGAAAGTTTCTTCTCTCTCTCCTAGGGTTTTCGTATAATTTTGGGGTTGAAGATGACAAAAATAATAAGATGATATCTTTTATCCTCTTTTAAATTAATCAATTATTTTAATTTCCAATTTAGCCCCTACTCTTTTCTAATTTTTCCATGGATGAGACACCAAAAATCTACTTACTTTTTTTAATGGTCTAATTACCATATAAGGACCTCTAGTTTTAAATTCCATAGCTATGTAATCCTTATAGCTACTAGAATTCAACTTTCGTATTTTATGCGATTTAGTCCTTCCCTAATTAAACACCTAATTGATAAAATTTTCATATCAAAATTTTCACACAACATATCTATCATAATACGGACTGTATAATAAAATAAAAATAAACTTTCTTTTCGGATCGAATTTGTGGTCCCAAAATCCCTGTTCCGATCTCACTGAAAAAATGGGCAATTACAATGTATCTTTAATCTAATTTTATTATAAAAAATAGATAATTATTAATTATAAAATATAAAAAGAAAAAAAAAAGAGATGTACCATTTGTCTCAATATTATGTTTTTGTATCTTGTTATTATATATATATAATAAGGTTTTATGCAAATATTCATATTCACATTATAATTTTTTTTTAAAATTTCATTTGTAAACGTCAAAATTTAAATAAATTATCTCCATTTAAAACCAAGTATCTAATATATATATATATATGTAAACATTATTTTTAATAACAAAACCATCTCGGAACAATTCTATAACGCCCTTAATATTATATTTCTATTTCTGTGAAAATGTGACACAATTGTGTATCTGCTTCAGTGGTTAAGTGTTCTGGGTGTGTGTGGGAGGTCCCAAGTTCAAGCCCTACCTTTAACAAATTATGTTATTTTTGGAATTAAGCCATATCTTTGTTCAATGGACTTATATTAATTTATCTATAATTTCATATTAGAATGAGCCTCCTGGTTCAAGTGGTAAGGGTGTTGGTGCATTGGAGGTCCTATGTTCGATTCACTATGCAAGCATGGGTATTTATTTTTGCTCGGTTCTGCGCAAGTGTTTTAGTGCAGTTGGAATTCTGAGTAATGGGTTAATGGAGATAATTAGGGGATTATGGTATATATCTGTTATTTTGTTTTATTTATAATTTTCTTTTTCAAAATACTTTTAACTTTTTTTTGACGTTCTATTTTCCTCATCCCCTCTGCTGAAATTTTTCCTCTCCTTTTATCGAACGGTTGATTGCATTCGCTTGTTAATTACTGTTCTGTTACTATCTTATTGTTTCATGGTTGGGTTTTAATGGGGGGTTTGCATTTGATTTTTCGATTAGGGGAGGTCAAGATTCTACTGGTACTTCTGCAGTGATTTGAGCTTTAAGGAGGATCCTTTTTGTTACCGATAAGTATTTGAACGTGTTGTTCGATATTATTAGTTTTCATTTTCGGAATTGTTCGATATTATTACTCATGTGGGCCAGACGGGCTAGGCCAAGTTAAGCGTGTGGGCCATACTAGCGTGTGGGCCCATACAGGCGTATGAACTCTAGGTCGGGACATGTGGACCACACGAACAAAGCCAATCTAGGCGTGTGGAACACACGGGCATATGGGCCCATTTTACAGAAATTTTTCGTAAGGTCACATGGGTCGTCCTAATCAATTATGGGCCTACCATAGGGTCGGTAAAGGCTAACTAAACCCTAAAACTATATGATCTGTTAAACTGAATTACTTTTCTCTTAACCCAATATGGTGTGATGGGATGGTCGGAGATGGTGTGTAGAGGATGGGGGTAGGATTTTGCATATTTTATTCGATTCTATTACTGTATCTGAAAAGGACACGAATCTATATCTGTATCTGCTTCTGGTTATGTATATGATTCTGTATGATTGCATACTTAATTCTATTGGGTTACACACTGAGTTTACATAAACTCATACCTGCTTGTCTGTTCTGTCAGGTAATCCACAGACTTAGGCAGATTGGTGCGGTAGGAGACTCAGCGGTGACCACACGACAACAAACGGTTTTCAGCTATTAATTTATATTTTTCATATTAAATTTTAGGTTTATTAAGAGTTTTTAATTTTTGGGACTCTCTAAACTGTTTTGGATTTTTAAACCGTTGGCTTTGGTTTTGTTTGTTAATGGCATGTATGATTTGGCAAAACATTTTATTGAAAACGACGGTTTAACGCAAACAAAGTTTTTCCTAAAAATGCGACTGCATTTCTAAAAACATAACAAACTTCCACTGTAATACATTTTAGCAAGTGAACTAATTAAACGATGTTTTCAGTAAAAAATTAAAATTGTATGTGAGGTATAAAATGTGAATTATTTGACGAGACAACTCCATTTTCAAAATCATTCTTTGTGACATTTCCAGATTCAATCATAATGTCTAGGCCAGGTTTGAAGTGTTACATCTAGTAGTATCAGAGCCAGGTTACAAAACTCGACTGTGAATTTTGGGTTCCAAAATTTTGTTTTTAAAAAGTATTGGTTTTCAAATGATTCGAATAAACTGAGAAAGTATGTGGTTCACCGAGTCTCCGGTACCGATCCTGTAAGTATTTTTGTTAAAACAGTTCTAAAACACTATAAATAGTTCTTTCTGAAATTGTACTAAAATAGTTAGAGACTGAAACTACTGAAAAACACTTCTGAACTTTTGATAAATCATACAGAAAGTATTTGTTAATAAATACTAAAACTGATGCATAAAATTTTTATTGTAAATAAAACTCGAATTAGATAATGAGCACACGTGGAATTCGCAGAGGTCGTACTCGTGGCGGTGGAAGAGGCCGTAGGGGTCTCGAGCTGAGTTTTCCTCTCTGGGCAGTATGCCAAATCTGGATATGAGTGAGACATCAGTTTCGTCTGCTACTGAGACTAAGTCTCAAAGTCGTTCAACTGGGGACGACACACTGTCCCAATCCATGTTGAGGATATTAAAGAGGGTTGTTAGACCCCATTCCGGTTCTATGGGCCGTGGGTCGGTAACTGAATGACTCCGATCTAATGATACTGAGTTGTTTAGAGGTGTCACTAGAGTCGCCCCTAATGTGGTCGAGTATTGATTGGAGGCCACTGAAAGGATCATGAATGATCCAGACTACACTCCTGAGCAGAAACTGAAAGGTGCAATCTCCTTGCTTCGTGATGAGGCTTATCAATGGTGGTTGACTGTTGAGGAGGGTACTCAGCCTGATAGTCTGACTTGGGATTTCTTTAAGATTACCTTTCAGAGTAAGTATGTGGGGGCGAACTATGTTGATTCTCGTAGGCGTGAGTTCATGAATCTCACGCAAGGGTAGAGATCTGTGACCGAGTATGAGGCTGGATTTCTAAGATTGAGCCGCTATACTCGAGGCATGGTGGTGTTTGAGTATGAGAGGTATGTTCAGTTTGAGGATGGGTTAAGAGATAGTTTGAGGGTATTAATAGCTCCACAGAGGGAGCGAGAGTTTGCTGTTCTGGTAGAAAATACGAGGATCACCAAGGATGTTGAACGCCAAAATAGAGACAGAGATAGGCAAGAATAAGAGGGATTTAGAGCCCTCTAGTTCTGCACAAAGGCCTAAGAAAAACGCTAGATCTAATGGGCCGGTTAAAGTGGGGGTTCCTGGTGCTCCTACTAGGATATAGTCGTGTAGCGACTGTGGTAGGCGCCACCCGAGCGAGTGTTGGGGGAGGATTTGAGCTTTTCTGAGGTGTGGGTCTCTAGATCATTGTATTAGGGAGTGTCTGCAACGGGTTGATCAAATGCAAGCTTCAGAACTGGGTTCTGCACAGCCTCAGAGGGTAGTTCAGTAGCCATCTAGGGGCCGTGGACAGGCTAGAGGTGGTAATGGTGTGGGTTGACGATAAAGAGTACCAGGCAAAGGTGCTGGTCAGACTGGAGCGAGGCAGCCTACACTGGTTTATGCTGCTCAACGCCGAGAGAACAGAGATGCTTCAGATGTTATCATAGGTACGTTCTTAATTTTTGATGTACCATATACTGCTCTTATAAACATAGGTTCTACGCATTCCTATATAGCTAGCTCTGTATCTAAAAATTTGAGGGTTTCTGTTGAGAGCACATCTAGTGAGATCACTGTATTGAGTCCGTTGGGGCAATCTGTCCAGGTTTGCAAATGCTATAAGGATGTTCCGTTAGAGGTACAAGGTACAATTGTTTTGGTGAATCTGATGGAGCTTCCGTTTAGGGAGTTCGACTTAATTCTGGGTATAGATCGGTTGGTCAAGCACCGAGTTAGTTTAGACTACGTGACTAAGAGGTCGTACTGAGGACTGAGGATGGTAGGGAAGTGGTTGTAATTGGCGAGCGTCGAGACTATCTGTCCAAAGTGATCTCCACTCTTGTGGTTGAGAAACTGGTTTGAAAAGGGTGTGAGGCATACATGGCTTCCGTCAGTGTTTCTGATTCTGAGGACTCTTCTGTTGGGAATATCAAAATTGTAAGGGATTTTTTGGATGTCTTTTTTGAGGAGTTATCGGGTTTACCTCCTAGTCGAGAGGTCGAATTTGGGATTGAGCTTCTTCCGGGTACAACTCTAGTGCCCATCGCTCCCTATCAAATGGCACCGAAAGAGCTTACAGAACTTAAGGCCCAGCTGGAAGAACTTCTGGACCGTGGTTTCATCCGTCCTAGTGTGTCTTCATGGAGGGCACCAGTTTTGTTTGTTAAGAAAAAGGATTGGATTATGAGAATGTGCATTGACTATCAGTAGTTGAATAAACTGATTGTGAAGAATAAATTCTACTTTCGAGGATTGACGACTTGTTTAATCAGTTTCGAGGGACTTCAATGTTCTCTAAAATTGATTTTCAATTTGGGTATCATCAGTTGAGGGTTAAGGAAACAGATGTTTATAAGACTATATTTAGGACTCGTTATGGACATTATGAGTTCCTAGTTATGCCTTTTGGTCTGACGAATGCTCCGGCCGCATTCATGAATTTGATGAACTGAGTATTTCAGCCTTATTTGGATCATTTCGTCATGATCTTCATCGATAATATTCTAGTATACTCTAAGACTGATGATGATCATGATGAGTATCTTAGAGTAGTGCTTCAGATACTTCGAGAAAAGTAGCTCTACTCTAAGTTGAGCAATTGTGAATTCTAGTTGCGAGAGGTAACCTTTCTAGGGAACGTGGTTTCTGCTGAGGGGATTCATGTTGAACTTTGAAAGATAGCCTAAGAACGTGTCTGAAATTCATAGTTTTTTGGGTCTGGTGGGTTATTATCGGTGTTTTATAGAAGGGTTCTCTCTGATTGCAGCTCCTCTTACTAAACCTCTGCATAAGGGTATCCCTTTTGTTTGGACTGATGCTCAGCAAGAGAGCTTTGAGAAGCTCAGTCTATTCTGACTCAGGCTTCTGTTCTGGTATAGCCTGAATTAGGTAAGGAGTTTTTGGTCTACAAGGATCTTCACACGTTGGTTTAGGTGGTGTTCTGATGCAAGATGGTAAGGTTGTGGCTAATGCGTTCCGTTAGCTTAAGACAAATAAAGGGAACTATCTGACGCATGTTGTCGACTTGGCTGCAGTAGTTTTTGCGTTAAAAATTTGGAGGCATTATCTGTATGGTGAGAGGTGTATTATCTACACTGATCACAAGAGCCTTAAGTATCTCCTTACTTAGAAGGAGTTGAATCTTAGGCATCATCGATGGATTGAGCTACTCAAGGATTATGATTGCACGATAGAGTATCTGAAGCACTACTCTAAGATGCTCTAAGCCGTAGAGTGATATCTGATTTAAGGGCGATGTTTTCTCCCCTTAGTTTGTTTGACGATGGGAGTCTATTAGCCGAGTTGCAGGTTAAGCTGACTTGGATTGATCAGATTCGAGATAGACAGTTAGTTGATGAAACTCTGGGTGTGCAGTTCCGTCAGGTTGAGAGTGGTACTACTTTTAATTTTGGGTTGAATAATGATAGGGTTCAGTGTTTTCGAGGGCAAATCTATATGCCAGATGATTCTTATCTGAGACAGTCAATTCTGAGGGAGGAGTATAGTAGCCCTTATGTTATGCATCCAGGTGGTAATAAGTTGTACCGTGATCTTCGTGAGTTGTACTGGTGGCCAGGATTGAAGCATGACGTTACAGATTTTATGGCTGGATGTCTGATGTGCCAGCAGGTTAAGGCTGAGCACCAGTTGCCTTCGGGATTGTTGCAGCCAGTTAAGTTTCCCTTATGAAAATGGGAACGAGTAACGATGGACTTCGTTAATGGGTTGCCTTTGGCACCAACTAAGAAGGATTCTACTTAGGTCATAGTGGATCGATTGACCAAGTCTGCTCACTTCATTCCTGTTCAGATGAGCTATTCTCAGCAAAAGTTAGCAAAACTTTACATCTTTGAGATAGTTAGAATGCATAGGGTTCCGGTGTCGATCATTTCTGACAGAGACCCTTGTTTTACATCTTGATTATGGAAGAAATTACACGAGGCTCTGGGTTCGAGATTGGACTTCAGCACTACGTTCTATCATTAGACCGGTGGTCAATTAGAGAGGGTGATTCAAATACTAGATGATATGCTTAGGAGCTGTGTGATCGATTTTTGAGGCAGTTGGGAGGATTATCTTTCACTAGCTGAGTTCACCTACAATAACAGTTTCCAGCCTAGTATTTAGATGGCACCTTACAAGGCTTTGTATGGTCATAAGTGTCGTACTCCGCTATGTTGGACTGAGTTGGGTGAGTGTCAGATTTTGGGTCCTGAGTTGGTTTCTAAGACCAATGATAAGGTAAGACTGATTTGGGATCATCTGAAAGCGGCGTCCAATAGACAGAAATCCTATACAGATCTGAAGAGGCATGATATTGAGTATGTTGTGGGGGACTACATCTTTCTTAAGGTTTCACCGTGAAAGAAAGTTCTGAGATTTTACCGTAAAGGCAATTTGAGCCCTAGGTTTATTAGGTCGTGTCGGATTATAAAACGAGTGGGATCGGTCGCTTATCAGTTGGAGTTACCTCTAGAGTTGGATCATATCCACGATATGTTTCGTGTCTCAATGTTAAGGTGATATCGCTCTGATCCATCTCACATTGTCTCGGTTGAGGAGATCGAAGTCAGACTGAACTTGACCTTTGAGGAGGAGCTAGTTCAGATTCTGGATCGAGACATTAAGGTTCTAAGGACGAAGTCTATTCTGTTGGTAAAGGTTCTATGGCGAAATCGTGGCATTAAAGAGGCCACGTGGGAACCTGAGGACTCAATGCATCAACAGTATCCTCATCTGTTCGGACCAGATAAATTTTGAGGTGGAAATTTCTTTTAGGGGTAGAGCTGTAATGACCTGAATATTATATTTCTATTTTTGTGAAAATGTAAAACAACTGTGTATCTACTTCAGTGGTTAAGTATTTTGGGTGTGAGTGAGAGGTCCCAAGTTCAAGCCCTACCTTTAGCAAATTATTTTATTTTTGGAATTAAGCCCTGTCTTTGTTCAGTGGGCTTATATTAATTTTTTTGTAATTTCATATCAAAATGAGCATACTGGTTTGACTGGTAAGCATAGGTATTTACTTTTACTTGGTTCTGCGCAAGTGTTTCAGTGCAGTTGGAATTCTTAGTAGTAGGTTAGTGGAGATAATTAGGGGATTGTGGTGTATATCTATTATTTTATTTTATTTTTAATTTTCTTTTTCAAAATGTTTTCAATATTTTTTTTTGACGTTCGGTTTTTCTCATTCCCTTTGTCGAAATTTTGCCTCTCCTTTTCGATTTTCAATTGTATCCTTTCGTCCAACGGTTGATTGCGTTTGCTCAATAAGTACTGTTCTGCCACTATCTTGTTGTTTCATGGTTGGGTTTGATGGGGGTTTGTAACTGATTTTATGATTAGGGGAAGTTCAAGATTTTGCTGGTACTCCTACAGCGATTTGAGCTTTAGGGAGGATCCTTTTCGTTCCCGGTATGTATTCGAACGTGTTGTTGGATATTGTGAGTTTTCGTTTATGGAATTTTCTGTTAGAGTTTCGAGGGTGTAGCTGAAATCGGGCATTTGGATACACTGTTTTTAGGTTTCGGGTTTTAGGGTTTAGTGGTGGTTTCTCATTAAATCAAGACCATGTGTGTACCCAAAACGTAGAACAACGAATGTCGGCAAAATCCTAAAATCCTTACTGTCGACACCACATGGGCATGGGGTCACCCGTGTGGTAGGCCGTGTGCAAGAACATGGTCGTGTGGTCAACGAAGGCATGGCCGTGTGCAGCACACAGCCGTGTGGTGGCTCAAGTGTGGTCGTGTGGGCCACACGGGCTAGGCCAAGTTAGGCGTATGGGCCACATGGTGTGTATGAACTCTAGGCCGGGTCGTGTGGGCCATACGGGTAAGAGCAATCTGGGCATGTGGGCCTATTTTACTGAAATTTTTTGTAGGGTCACATAGGTCATCCTAATCGACTGTGGGCCTACCATAGAGTCGATAAAGGCTAAGTAAACCCTAAAACTATATGATCTGTTAGACTGAATTACTGTTCTGAGCTTGTTTATGTTATGTATATCTATTATCTATTTATATAAGCATGTTAAGCATGGTTTACCTGTTAATTCTGTATGTATACTCTTGTATCTACTTTGGGTTGGTATTTGTATATGTGGAGGAAGTATTCTAAACGGCGTTAAACGCCTATATTCAGGCAGCTTGGCTGCATATTCTATCTGATATGTGTCTTAATGGCACAGTGTGGTGTGTAGGGATGGGTAGGTGTTCTTAACCTCACATGGTGTGATGGGATGGTCGGAGATGGTGTGTAAGGGATGGGGTTAGGATTTTGCATATCTGTATCTGATTCTGTTACTGTATTTGAAAAGGACACGAATCTGTATATGTATCTGCTTCTGGTTATGTATATAATTCTGTATGATTGCATGCTTAATTCTGCTGGGTGACACATTGAGTTTACGTAAACTCACACCTGTTGTCTGTTCTGTCAGGTAATCCACAGACTTAGGTGGATAGGTGCAGCAGGAGACTCAGCGGTGACCACATGACAACAAACGATTTTCAGCTATTAATTTATGGTTTTTATATTAAATTTCGGGTTTATTGAGAGTTTGTAATTTTTGGGACTCTCTGGACTGTTTTAGATTTTTAAATCATTGGCTTTGGTTTTGTTTGTTAATGGTATGCATGCTTTGGCGAAACGTTTTATTGAAAACGACAGTTTTAAGCAAACAAAGGTTTTCCTAAAAATGCAACTGCATTTCTAAAAACATAACAGACTTCCGTTGTAATAATTTTAGCAAGTGAACTAATTAAACGATGTTTTCAGTAAAAAAATTGGGAATGTATGCGAGGTATAAAATGTGAATGATTTGATGAGACAACTCCGTTTTCAAAACCATTCTTTGTGACATTTTCGGATTCAGTCATAACGTCTAGGCCGAGATTAGGGTGTTACAAATTCTGTTATGTTTAAGACACCTTTTTTTTTTTGTGAGAATGATGTCATCATGTTCAGAAACTACTAGAAGACGACAAAGAAGACAATTTTCCATTCACCTGCTAAAAAGAAATATATTTTAATGTAATACATATAATCTAATAAAATGTTTATGTTATTCTTTTTCATTTTTCATGGAATATAATGAAGATCTTGAAGGAAATTAGGATGCTTAAACAATTATTTTTTAAATTTTATAATTAAATTTACCTGCAACATCTATGACTAACATGTTTACATTAATTATATTATATTTAATTTTTATTTTTACTCACAATAAAGTTATACATTGCACTAGTATATATAATATGATATGGTAAATTAACTTTATAAAGTAAATGTATCTCTAAATTATTTATATATATAGTTGATACTGAATAAAAATCTAAACTGTTTTTAACTATTTTATTTGCCTAAAAATAAAGGATGATATTTGCCTAAAGACTAGGACAAATTGTAGCTTCAAAAATCATAACAGTTAACATTGTTTACTTATAAAGATAATAATCATGGAGGACCAAGTCAAAAAGTTAACATCCAACTTGAGTTGTCCAAGAGTTTGTTGTTAAAGGCTTGTTTGGACACCTTGTTTAAATATGAGAGTGAACATAAGCAATTCAGCAAGTTATCTGACCAAGTGTCATCAATGGGACAACGAAAGTTCCAACAATTTCCCTCAAATCTTATCATCAGCACATCCAGCCCAATCATTATCTGAATAACCATGGAGATTGAAATCTTCAACTTGACTGAACTTTATGCCATAATCAACCATGCCTTTTACACATCTCAGAATTCTTTTTGCCGCTTGAAATGAATTTCACTAGCACAATTCGTGTATCTTGATAACAAACTCACAACATGCAAGATGTCTGGCCTGGTTGCTGTCAAATACATCAAACAACCAATTAAACTTCTATATAGTTTGTCATTAATTTTTTCAGTTCCATCTTCTTTCGAAAACTTCTCTTTTTGATTCATTGGAGTTGCAGTCGGCTTGCAAGCTTCCATGTGAAATTTATTTAGGACTTCTTTTGCATATTTTTGCTGGCATACAAAAATTTCATTTTGCTTTTTTCATACCTACATACCAAGAAGAAATGTCATTTCTCCAAGATCTGTCATTTCAAAGACCATTTTCATCTCCTCTTTGAACTTGTCTATCAGTCTAGTCTACTTCCTGTTACAAGTAGGTCATCAACATAAAGAGACACCACAAGTAATTCATTAGCATTTTTCTTGATATACAAAGTAAATTTACTTAGGCATTTTTCAAAACCTAAGTCAAGCAAATATGCATCAATTCTGCTGTACCAATATCTTAGCGCCCGCTTTAACCATATAGTGCCCTTTTCAACTGATACACCTTATCTTCTTTTCCTTGAACAACAAAGCCTTGTGGTTGTTCAATGAATATTTCTTCCTCCAAGTACCCATTTAAAAAAGATGATTTGAATTTCATTTGGTGTACAAGCCAACCCTTTTGTGCAACAAGGGCCAATAACATCCATACAGTATCCATCCTGTCAACTAGAGCAAAAGTTTCTAAAAAATCTACCCCAAATAGTTGAGCATACCCTTTGACGACCAGTCTCGCCTTGTACTTGTTTGCAGAACCATCAGGATTGAGTTTGGTTCTATAAACCCATTTTACTCTTATAGCATTCTTGTGATTTTGTTTGTCCACTAGTTGCCATGTTTGGTTCTTGTCAATCATGCTAAGCTCTTCCTTCATTGCAACCAACCATTTTTTATCAGATGTAGCTTCTTCATACCTTGTAGGCTCTATCACAACAATATTACACATTTGATAGATGTTAGAAAGTGATCGGGTTCCTCTACCAGGTTCATCATCTATTCCATAATCTTCCTCATAAAACTCAATCTTTTTGTCAACATCCCAACTCTAGCTATTTGACTCATGGAATGGGCATCTCTTTTGATTATGACTTTGTTGTGTTTGACAAGTAAATTATGTAGGCTTTTGAGGATGAGTTGTAACTTAAAAAAATTCCAGCATATGCTTTCTTGTCAAATTTGTCTCTCTTAACCTGATAAATGTAATAGAAACACAAGCAACCAAAGGCTTTTAGATTAACAAATTCAGGTTTGTATCCATAACATACTTTAAATGGGGTTCTTTTATGCAAACCTTTGGTTGTAAGTCTGTAACACCCCTTAGCCGTATCCTACGCCGGAACCGGGTACGAGGCATTACCAGACTTAACAATACATTCTACCAAATCTAGAGCCACAAAATTTCACTTATAAATTAAACTTTAACAAATATATGCACACTCAAGCATTATAACTCCGTGGCCAATATGAGCCACAACTTGTGGTCAAATACAGAATAATCCTTATTACCGTTATGAAACAATACATTTGGTCAAATTAATTAACACATATACAAAATGACTTAGTCAAGCCCCTATACATGCCATAAACTAAATCATTTATAAATAAAGATACCCATAGATAGCTTGATAATGTGAAGCGATCTCCGGCGACCTCCAGCCTGAGCTTGTTTAATAGGACTCTGAAACATGGCAAAGAAAAAAGGGTAAGCTTATAAAGCATAGTAAGTTCACATGTAAAAATAATAAGCATTAGCAATGAATTTAGCTTACTACTAAGCTGTCATAACTTGCATAAATAATGCTAAGTTCTTACTTTCCCAACTTACTCATTTGTAACCTTACCAAAGCCTCAACGAGACAAATCCTCACAATAAGTTCTCAAATTGATACAATCATTAAATCACATGCTTATACCTTATTACTCATGTTCACATAATCTGTCTACTTGAATCGTTGTCACTAAATTATTCATTTCTTAAGCTATAGAGCTCCGAATTACAAACTGCTAATTTTACTTAAAACTAGACTCACATATCTTCATACCATAAAATTTCTAAAATTTTTTGTCTTTCCAATTAGTACAGTTTATTCATTAAAATTCTCTCATGTTTTGGTGTTTGACAGTTTCGACCTTTCTTTACTAAAAATTAATTATCTCATTGTACTGAACTCGAATGATATTACCATTTATTTATATTGAAAATAGACTCATTAGAAAATCAAGGATATAAATTTTATCCCATGATTAATTTTGTACAATATTTAATGAATTTCCAAAATCAGAATAGGGGATTCCGACATCATTCTGACCCTATCTCACAAAAATTCAAATATCACAAAATATTAAATTATTTTGTTTACACTGTTTCTTTTATGTGAAAAAAAAACTCATTCAGCTTTAACTTCATATATTATCAACCTCTAATTAGATTTCCACCATTTTTGGTGATTTTTCAAAGTCACACAACTGCTGCTGTCCAAAACTATTTTGTTGCTAAATTTACTCTTTCATAATTTCACTTACTCCATTTCATCTTACCAAAGGTTCGATCAAATATCGAGTACATTGTTCATAAATTTTTACACTTATACCTACACTTATTCATCACATAATCATATTCAATCACACTTGGTCGTTACACGATCACATGTATTTTCACTTAGTCAATTTCCCGTTGAACTCATCAGAATAATAACAAATACAAAGTGGCCTGCACATAGTACCACCCTTGTAGCTGAAGCTATCTGGTGCACATAGTAGCCTGCACTTAGTACTACACATGTGACCAAAACCATCACTTACACATAGTGGCCTGCACTTAGTACCACACATGTGAGTGAAGCTATCGGGTACGCATAGTAGCCTGCACTTAGTACTACACATGCGACCTATCCGTCTGGTACACGTAGTAGCCTACACTTAGTACTACACACGTGACCAAAACCATCAGTTACACATAGTGGCCTGCACTTAGTACCACACATGTGATCGAAGCTATCGGGTACACATAGTAGCCTGCACTTAGTACTACACATGCGACCTATCTGTCTGGTACACGTAGTAGCCTGCACTTAGTACTACACACGTGACCAAAACCATCGCTTACACATAGTGGCCTGCACTTAGTACCACACATGTGATCGAAGCTATCAGGTACGTATAGTAGCTTGCACTTAGTACTACACATGCAACCTATCCGTCTGGTACACGTAGTAGCGCGCACTTAGTACTACACACGTGACCTAAAACCATCTCGTAGCTCTCTTGTATACATAGTGACCTGCACTTAGTACCACACATGTGACCTAGCTACCTCATTCGTATCTTTTCTATTTTGAAGGTTCAACTGGGAATTCTCACTTTTCAACATTTTACCAATTCATCCATAATCAATCACAATTCATAATTTACATCAAATAATTACTCCATATTCTACCATATCTATAATATAACAAAATATTAAAACATAAATAAAAATGATGTATTATTTACATACAAACTTACATAATTACATTCTCAATCTCATCACATCATGAATTTAACTTATCCTCCCCAAATTATTCTATTCAATACTTTCTTGATATTACACAAAACCATCTTCCTAATTTGGTCTTACATGTAAACTTATACCAATTCTCATTAAAATGTCGAGCCATTATCAAACATTATAATTATATTGAAAATCCAATACTAATTTATTCATAACTAAAATTTCAATTTAACATCAAACTTGCATCATTAAATGCTTATTAAACATATGAACTTACCTCGATACCAAAACGGTCATTTTACCAACTTTTTAGATTTTCAATTTTTCTCCCGTTCTAGGTCCAAATCTCATTTTTCGGGGTCTAAAACATCACATTTCACTTATTTAATTAATGTACTACTCAAAACAGTTCCTAACTCAAACTTTGGAAAAATTACAATTTTACCCCTAAACTTTTGCATAATTATGATTTTTCCCCTAGGCTCGAAAATTAAACTTCATCCCTTATTCTTATGTTTTATAACATGCTGATCACTTTTCCCTTCTATGGAAACATCAAATTATTGCTCTAACTTGCACTTATGTACATTAGGTATTTTTGTCGATTATGTCGTTTTACTCGTTTTCACTTAAAATCACTTAGTAAAAGTTGTTTAACATAATTCTAAGCTTCATATTCTGCCATAAAACATCAAAATAAACACATTTCACCTATGGGTATTTTTCCAAATATGAACCCAAGGTTAAATTATTGCTAGAATAAGCTAAATCAAGTTACCAGGACTCCAAAAACATAAAGAACATGAAAAACGGGGCTAAAATGGACTTACCATGAAGCTTGGAAAGCTTGAAAACCCTATCCATGGCTTCCCACATGTTAAATTCGGCCTAAGCTTGAAGATGGACAAATTTGGCATTTAAATTTTGTTTTTAATTCATTTAATTCACTAAATTACCAAAATGCCCCTTAAAAAATCTTTTGAAACATATCCATCCATGTCCATTTTTGTCCACAAACTTAACCAATGGTCTAATTATCATTTAAGACCTCCAATTTAAAATTTCATAAAAATTAGACACCTCTAACATGTAGAACTCAACTTTTGCACTTTTTACAATTTAGTCCTTTTGACTAAATTGAGTGCCCAAAAGTCAAAATTTTCGAATGAGATTTTCACGAAATCATTTTGTAAAATTGTAGACTATAAAAATATAAAAAAATAAATTTCTCAACATCATATTTGTGATCCCAAAACCACTGTTCCGACTAAGCCCAAAATCGGGCTGTTACAAAGTCTATTGTGTTTGCTGCCTCAAACCAAAATCTCTTCGGCAACCCTTTGTCATAAAGTAAGCACCCTGCCATCTCCATAATTGTTTTATTTTTTTCTCTTTACCACACCATTTTGTTGTGGAGTGTAAAGATGCTCGATGCCTTCATTTTGACAAAAATTATTAATTTTTTTAGAAGTATATCGAGCTTCGTTATCGAATTTGATCACTTGCATCTTGCAACCACTTTGAGTTTCCACAAAAACTTTACACTTCCAAAAAATGTTCTCAACTTTATATTTCAACTTCATGAAATAAATCCAACAAAATCTTGTGTAATAATCAATGAAAGCAATATAGTACTTACTACCATTCAATGACAGTGTTCTGATGGGCCCTCCTACTTCAGTGTGTACTAACTGTAATTTCTAAAGAGCCCTCCAAGCCTTATTTTATGGAAAAGGGAGCCTTGTTTGTTTCCCATATCGACAAATTTCACATGCAAGTTGCTCCTTCTCCAAATGAGGCAAGCCTTTTACAATATTATTTTTCTTCATAAAAAGTATAGCGGTATGGTAAAAGTGCCTCAACCTTTTGTGCCAAAGTAAAGTATTGATATCTTCTTTGTGTACAGCAAACTACTCTTCTTAGATCAAATTTAAGGCAAAGCTTTTATCTTTCATATGGACTTTGAACACATCTCTATTTTCTGCATCTTTGATTATGTAATTTTTGTTTTCAAACAACACATTGTATCCTTTTTCCAGCAGTTGAGCAACACTCAAAAGGTTCTGATTAATTTCAAGCACATATAAGACATCAAATATAAATTTCAAACCACTGTGACCTTCAATCGCCACTATTCATTTTCCTTCTACAACAATATATTCCCCATTTCCAATTCTGACTCTAGAGGCAGCAGTCTGATGAAGCTCTTTGAAGAGTTCACGATCATAATACATATGGTTTGTACAACCACTATCTATAAGCCAACTCTCGATTAAGCTGCTAGTGGTGAAGCAGGATGCCACAAACATTTGCTCACCATATTGTGGATTTTGAGCAGCATTAGCTTCTCTTTATTATTGTGGAGACCTGCATATTTTCTCCACATGTCCTAACTGTCTACACTTACTGCATTTCACGTCTAGCTGCCACCAACACCTTTTTTGTGGGTGATTGTTCTTTTTATAGTAAGGACAATAATGAAAAGCTTCAGTTTTGTTGCCTTTTTTCTATCATCTGTGGAACCTCCAGTTTGCTTGTTTTTACTTTGCATATTTTTCTTGCTTTTTCCACCATTGTAACTCTGTGATTTAGCTTGAAGAGCACCCTCTAATGTTCCTCATTGTCTCATACATCCCCTTTGTTCCTGTACCTGCAAAGCATTCAACGATTTTGCAAGATGATGGTTGATGGGTTTTTCATGTTTTCCGAAGACAAAATTGTGGTCTTAAACCTTTCAAGAATTGTGATGAGGAGTTTTTGAACAATCCTAGAATCAGATAAATCAGTGCCAAAGATTCTTATGTTGTTGACAATGCCAAGAAGTTTATCGAAATAGTCCTTGATAATCTTTGTTTCTTTCATCCTTTCCAACTCAAATTCTCTGCACAAATTCAATGCTTTCATACCTCTGACCCTTTCTTCTCCTTCATATTTTTACTTTAAGAAATCTCAGATCTCTTTGGTAGTTTTCAAGGTCATTATTCTATAAAAAATAGAAGTTGAGACTGTTGCAAACAAGCTAGGTTTGGCTTTTAATCTTTGCTGCTTTCGATCCTTGTAATTTTTCATCTTAGCCAACGTTGGATTTTTTGGTAAGAGAGGAATTTCATATTCTTGTTCTAAAGCTTTCCACACATCAATAGCTTCAAGATAAGCTTCCATTCAAACAACCCATCCTTGATAATTTGTGTCGTAAAAAACTAGAGGAGCAATTGCAATGAACGAAGCTTTTGTATTCATATTTCTAATGGTTATGGTTTTGTAATTGTGTAGGTGGATGAAGAGTGTTTATAGGTTTTGTTTTTTTTTTTTTTTTTGGTGTTTGATTTCATAGGTCCTTTAAGAAATAGCTCTTGATGCCAATCTGTAGGTAAACTAGAACTGAAAGTATAGTAAAGAACTTGTCGAAATAATTGTGATTTATTGAATTTCCAAGCTATTTATTTATACAACAAGTTGATGAATTTAAAATGCAGAAAAACTTGCTATTGAATCAAAATCTAAACTATTTTTGACTATTTTATTTGCCTAATAATAAAGGATGATATTTGCTTAAAGACTAGGACAAATTGTAGCTTCAAAAATCATAACAGTTAACATTGTTTATTTATAAAGAAAATAATCATAGATGACCAAGTCAAAAAGTCAACATTCAACTTGACTTGAGTTGTCCAAGAGTTAGTTGTTAAAGGCTTGTTTGAACACCTTGTTTAAAAATGAGAGTGAACATAAGCAATTCAGCAAGCTATCTAAACAAGTGTCATCAAAGGGACAACAAAAGTTCCAACAATTTAGCTTAAATCTTATATAAGGAAAATTGATCTCTTTACCACCCAACCTAACAAGTATTCTTTTTATTTCAAAAAGTTGGTATTGATATTTAAACAATTTTCATTGACATTCTTATCAATTTTGTTGACTAACATACGGGATATAGTGGAGAAATATATATATATGGATATCTTAGAGGCAAAGAGGAAAATGTATTATTATTACTAAAAATAGATCACCTACCATTTTTTTGTTTTCAATTTTTTAATCCATAATTTCTTCCAAAAGTGATTTACATGGTAAATATAATTGGTAGCTCATCACTGTCAACACATCACATCATCTACCCTAATAAAAGTAATCCCTACCTTTTAAAAGTTATCCAAACCACCCATCTCTCCTTTCATGTAACTTAGTTAAAAATATATATTAATTTATGTTGTTTGATCATAAGAATGGAAGATTATGTGATGAAAAGTAAACCCCTTCCATAATTTGGATTAGGATATGGAGATAAGCCCAAGTCATTGTAGGATTGAAGAGCTGCACATTGTTGCCATATGGCTTTGATATTAAGTGGCCTAAGTTGTATTGTTAGGCTTTCAAATTTTCATTTTCTTGTATCTACAATGCTCCAAGTTAATTCAGATTTCCTCTCCCATCTTTTTTTTTTTTTATAATTATTAATTTTGTTTAGTAGAAAATGATTTAATGTTTGTTTTGTGAAAAATAATTTCATCACTAATAATTTTCAATATTGTTAAACAAATATATTTATATTTAATTAGAGTAATAATATAACTAATCTTATTTATTATTTCAATAAAATCATGTAATATACAATTTAATTTTAATAATAATATTAATTTTAAATTCAAATTCAAATGGTATTCTTAAAATTTTATTGAAAAATATTTTATAAATAAATATATTGTACAATTTATAAATATTTAGTAAGAAATATTTTATAGTATAAAATATGAACATTTTAATAATATAAATATTAGTATTTGTTTATCTTGTTTAGCTTCGTATATGTCTTCTAACTAAAACGTGTCACTATCTACTCTCATATATATGTAATATATGTAACTTCAAATTAAATTTTAATAGGCTTTGGTTATTCTTAAGTCTATATAAGATATTAGTTATTATAAAATTTTATTTTATCATAAAATCAATTTCAGTTGTCAAAAGAAAATGCATTTATAATATTTTGTTTCACTAAAAACAACTTTTAGAAAATTTTGTCAAACATTAGAGAATATTTTTCATAAAATCAATTCATTTTTTAAAAATTATTTTCCGAAAGTTATTCTTAATAAAACAAACATCTCACTATTTTAACCTGTCAAAATTTGATCCTTAGTCTTTAACGAATTTAAGGAATTAGGGTGGGTTTGGATGGCCGATTGAGTGCGGTGCGTATAGTTTACTTTTTGTCTCACGCTACAGTATCGCTACAGTATCTAATCTCGCCGCCACCGCTGTTTTTACACTAACCGCAGATAAACGCACCGCCCATCCAAACCCACCCTTAGTCCAGTTGTTATATATAATTATATATATTATTAATATATAAATATAAGTTTTAAATTAAATGGTTAACAAATTTTTATGTCATAAATCATTTCACGAATCACATCACTTATGAAGTCAAAGAAATTAAATTGCTTTAAAGGATTAATAAGTCTATCTTACGTACTATTATTCTTTTTAGGATAAAATATCAGCTTTAACTGAAAATTAGTACTAAAGAAAGACCAAAGACCATAAGTGAAGACATTTACAGCATCTTCCTCTATAATTGCCTTCCTACTTTACCACTTTTTCTTTCACTTCAATGTTTTTTATGAACCCATATGTTTCATGTTTTGCCTTTTGCTTTTCCAATCAAAACCCATTTTGCCTTAATAATTGAACGATATTTGGATTTATTTAAATGAATCAAATCCACAATATCTGTCCAAGAAAATTAAAATTAAAAATATGTATAATCTACATAATTAGAATATTTTTTTAAAGTTTTTGTTTTGCTCATTGAAAATAAAAAATTTTCAAATATAGCATTGTTGTCTGATAGCTTTTTTTTTTATTTTAGTCACTCATCATTAATTTGACTAACGACAATGTTATTGTATACTCATTTTAGTCATCTAACTTTAGTATATTTTTATTTTGGTCACTCATTTCTTTTTTTAATTAATTTTATTCTTTTTTTCAAAAATAGGGGAATTCCTAGGTGTTTACAGGGAATTGAGTTGTTCACATAATAAGATGAAATCCAAGTTTTCTAAGTAACTCAATTCCCAATAAAAATCCAAGTAATTCCCTATAAAAACCCTAGGTAATTATAGTAAAAACTTAGGTAATTCATTGTTAAAATTCAAAATTTTCTTTTTTTTTAGTGGAGAAAAGCTCAATATTAATTCTAAAAAGAGAAAATAAAGGAAATTAAAAAGATAAAATATTTTTTTCGTGATGCATTTGATCTTTCGTGAGATATGTGGCACTTTGACTATTGCAATATAAGAAAATTTTGTCGCTTTTATCAACCAGCTCCTTGAATAGACCTATTAACCAAATGGTCTCTTTCAAAGCCTCTATGATAGCCATATATTCAACCTTTGTGAAGGGTGGCTTTCTAACTAATAGTGTTATTTTCAAAGGTGAACATATAACCTGTGAGAGATCTTCTTTTGTTTAGGTATCCGGCATAATCTGAATCTACGTAGCCGACTGGACTTTCTGAACATCTTCTGATTTCCAAACAAGTACTGGAAGTCTCTCTTAATAACTTAGAATCCACATCACAGCTTGCTAGTGTAATTTACCAAGTATGACCATATATTTACTTACTACACTAACAACATGTCAAATATTGGGATGACTACAAATCATTGCATATATTAGGCTTTCAACTGCACTAGAAAAGGGAACCAAGGACATGTACCTTTCTTCATCTTCGGTTTATGGTGAATCTGAAGTTGAAAGTCTGAAGTGGGCAGCTAAGGGAGTACTAACTGGTTTAGAATCTTGCATTCCAAATCGCTCGAGAATCCTTTTGATGTATTTTTGTTGTGATAGAAATAACTTTCTAGAGTGTCGATCTCTCGAAATTTTCATCCTTCAAAATTTTCTTAGCTACACCAAGATCTTTCATCTCAATCTTTGGTTTAAGTATGGTTTTAAGTCATTCAATTTTAGATGGATCCCTAACTGTAATTAACATATCATCAACATAAACCAGCAAATAAATAAATGATCCATCTAAATGTTGTAAATAAACACAATTGTCATTTCTATTTCGAACGAAACCAATATCTAACGTGAAGGAATCGAACTTCTTATACCACTACCAAGAAAACTACTTCAGGCCATGTAATGCCCTCAACTCGATCTGATTCGCGAATCTGGATCTAGAGTGTTACGAAACAATTACAGACTTAAGCTAAAAATTTCTCATACAAATTTTCAACTGTCTCAACATCTTACAATATATTTCAATACAAATAATTATATTGTGGGTAGTTGCTATCATGTTTTGCCCACAAAAATGTCGTTACATACACAAGTGATAGCTATGGTTAATATACAAGTGATTTCAGATATAAAGCCCGTAAACAAATCTTATAGCCTATTCGCCTTATGTAAATCGGGCTTGATCACGCCAACCATGCTTGCTCTGTATGCATAGTAGCCTAACTCGCCACTACTTCAGTATAGCCCTGACGTAGTCTTAAATCGGCTTACCTATGACATAAAACAAAGAGGCAAATTCATGAGAACTTAGTGAGTTAAGTAACATTTACCTGAATTTTTTTTAGCACATTGAATCCATGGGATTCATTTAACTATCTTGTCCTTCACTTGGCTTTTGAGTGTTTAATTCTTCCATTTCTTGTTCCCTTACACGGATTAGTTACCATTCCTTTCTCTGAACTATTTCCTTCTCTTTAGTACCTTTAAGACCCTGTTCGCGTATAAAGCTTACGCCTTAACATGAGACCTGTATGAAATTGGTTAACACTTACTGACTTCCTTGTTTCCATTTAAGGGTAACATGAACTATGCCTAGTTTACTCGTCTTTAAGTCCACTACAAGTGCTCTTCTTTCAGTGTTTTCCATTTCCTTCCTTCAGAGTTCGCCTTTCTTTCCTTCAGATTTCACTACGAGGGCTTCCTTTTCATAGGTTCATCACAAATGCTATCCTTTCAGAAGTTCGCCACAAAGGCTATCCTTTTGTTAAAAATTGGACAAAATAACACATACATGCAATGGACAATGCTAGCCAAATATTCAAGGTGCAACAATAGAGGTTTCTTCCTTATTTTCGGTGGGGAAAAATGTTTTTGGAAGATGATACCTTTTGTTTCTTTATTTTACTTTACTTATTTATTAAATTACTTTACCAACCCTTAATTTAAACTAATTAAAACATCAATTTCATGCCCATCTTGTCCACTAATAATAATAATGGTCTAATTACCATATAAATCCCCTTACTTTAAAATTTCATAGCTAATTGATACCTTTAACTTATAGAACTCTATTTTTGTACCTTTTACAATTTAGTCTTTTTCACTTAATTAAACAAACGTCAAAATTTCTTAATAAGATTTTAATACGACCTTACTAACATTTTGTAGACATTAAAATAATAATAAAATAATAATTTTCTCTTCATAATTGTGGTCCTGGAACCACTATTCTGATTTTATTGAAAGCAGGCTGTTACAACATTCATTTTTTATGTGACCCCTTTTTTTTTTTTTTTTTGCAATAGCCATATTCCATGTAGCGGTTCCTTAACTTAGATTTTGCTCTTGATCTTCTTTGATCCAAATCCTTAGATTGTTACCTTTATCTAACAACCAAAATCGAGACTTTCCCATCTGACTTGTTCTTTGAGCCTAACTCATTGCCGAGTTTATCTTTACTCAAAAGATTTTCCTTCACGTCCTTAAACGAGAGTATCTCTCTACTATAAATCAGGGTTTTCCTAAAAAAATTGTATGAAAAGGCAAAGAAAAAAGTAATAGCATAATTTGATATTCGTTTCTATGCTGTGCTCAACATTCTTCAAGCCATTAAGGAGAGTGACAAATTCACTGATGTGAGCCCTAATAAATTCACCTTCTATCATTCAAAATGTGTATAATCATTATTTTAACACTAAGATATTTGCAAGAGACTTTGTCATATAAAGGGCTTCCAATTTCCTCCATAGGGTTGTCATCATCTTCTTTAAAAGTACCTCCTGCAATACATTTTTAGTGAGGCACAACTGAATAGTTGACAGTGCCTTCTCATCAAGTTCCTCTCACTCTGTCTGATTCGCATTCACGGGATTTTTCCCTGTAATAACATTTTTCAGACTGTTCTGAATTAGAATTCTTATCATCCAAACTTGCCACAAGCTTATATTTGTAATCCCATCAAACTTCTCGATATCGTACCTCATTGCAAAATTTGAACGAGTTGAATGCAAAAAATGAACCAAAATTTAATACCAGTTTGTTGGGTCGAAGCTAAAATATGAAACGAACACAAATGAAAACCAAGAAAATTAGATATAAATATTTATGTGGAAAAACCCCTTCGAAGAGGATAAAAAACCACTGGAAAAAAAACTTCACTAAAACGACAAAAATCGAAAAGGGGAGTACAAGACGGGGAAACAAATAAACCTTGAACCCGGAATACAAAGATTCCCCGAAATTCCCACAAACCCTCTCTTAATTTTGTTGTTGTTATTCTAAACTATTTAGGGTTGCTAAGAGGCTTATTTATAGGCTGAATTTTGTGTAAAAATATTATTAAAACATCCATTGAATAATTAGAGTTAGATTGGGAAAATATAACTGAGTTTAACTAAAAGAACAAATTTGGTTGAGTGGCGAACATGTCGCCACGTCCTAACATCTCATTTGGCTCGTTGGGACATCCATCATAGCATCGTTCGGCTCGTAGTTGTGTCGTCTAGACAACGGCTCTTCCTTGTCATGACATTAACTTTATTTCGTCTAAAATGTGAGGCACACTCTACACCTAGGTTTTCCCTATAAAAACTCTATAATTCATTATAAAACCCTAGATTTTCCTCTTTTACTAGTAAACAAACTAAAATTAATTCTTGGAAAAAAGAAAAATAATAAAATAAATTAAAAAGATAAAATGAGTGACCAAAAGGAAAACCTATTAAAGTTGGGAGACTAATATGAGTGTAAAATAACATTGTTGTCAGCCAAATTAATGGTGAGTGACTAAAACATGAAAATAAACAAACAATGAGTGACTAAAACAAATAAAACCATCTAACGACGATGCTATATTTGAAAATTTTCACTTTCAATAACCAAAATGAAATTTTATGAAAATTAAGTGACTAATTGTACACTTTACCTTGAAATATATTTATAAAAGATTTATTCAATAATTTAATCATAAGTAGAGCGACAAAGTATTTATGATTAGACCTTCATCAATTTCATGTTCAATCCTAAGCATTTTTTTCTCGGTATGATCTAGTTTTTGGTCACATGTTCATACCGCTTTCTTGATGTGTAATTCTTTGGTTCTTATTTCCAATGTACTTGAGTGTTGTGCTCGTGTAACCTCCCCAAACCGACCCAGGCATGACCGAATTATGGAGGTCACACTAGCCACTGAAATGACCTAGTGTAACATTCAGTAACCCCTTTCATAAAAGAATTTGAGTTTTGTAAAGGGTATCGATACCAATTACAAAAGTATTAATACTTATTTCAGTATCAATACAATTTAGGCATTTTTCCAATTTTGAAATTTATAAAATATTATCAATATCGATACTTTTTAAGTATCGATACCAATTTGGCATTTTTGTTTATTTTGGAAACCGTTTATTTGATCAAGTATCGATACCTAATGTTAGGGTATCGATACTTTTTGCCAGAGTTGGTAAAAGTCAGTTTTTTAAAAGCTTTTATTTCATGCTCAAACATAACGTCAAATGGCCCATTAGTTTTGTAACAACCCAAACCTGGCCCAAACACTATGGCCGAATTTAGTTTGTTACGAGGAAAACCTTTTTGAAAACCATTTTGAAACCCATTAAGTTTTGTTGAAAACTTCTCGTATTTGATTATCTTGGTAAAATCATACTTAGTGTTTATTTTTAAAACATAATTAAGTCAAATTATAAAACAAATTTCAACCGCAGTGCCGATGGCACTTTTAAAAAAATTTTACGTTTTAATTTGGAAAACATGTGATTCAAATTCAATAGTAATAACATAGTTTAAAACAATATCCAACATGAGAAAAATAACAAAATAAAGTGTCAGGAGGCCTTATTACATCCAAATAGGATAAAAACCCGAAATAAAAATATCACAACTAAAATTTAAGTTCATTAAAATTAAATCCACTGCATGGCCTCCTCGAGTCTACCCGGCTCCACATCCGCGATCTACGTGTCACCCAAAAATGTAAAGGAGAAGGTGAGTCACCAAGACTCGATATGTAACCCTTCCCCGTTTTAAAAACAATTTTTCATACACAACATATGACAATTAATATGCAAAATATTATGTGTCCCAACCTAGCTACCATACGCCATCTTTGTCTACCCATTGTGGTACCAAACCACCGGTGGTGCCAAGCCACCGTGACATATAGTCACAATGTGTTACCAAAACACTGGTGTCCGTGGACACAAATCGGGTGATGGGGCCAACCCATCGTGTGATACCAAATCACTGGCAGACGATCCCGTGTCTCAAAAGTGGGGCCAACCCACGGTGGTGTTAACCACAGGGATAAGTCGCTATGAGGTGCCAAACCTCTGGAGGTACCAAACCTCTGGTGACCGTAGTCACAGTGTGTTACCAAAACACTGGTGCCCGTCGGCACGAATAACATTGCCCCCTCCACTCATCAATCCCACATCAGTCATATATATATATGTTACATGCCATCATATGCATAAATCTCATGTATCAATACATCATGCTTCCCAAAAGCCTCAAATAGCAAATTCATCTTAACAGGTACTTACCTAATTCGCCATCTATACCGATATGGCATATTATCTCATGCTACATAAATCAAGTTAGCATTCACAATATTCAGCACATTTAATAAGTTATACGTGTGTATGTACACACCTGTCACCACTGAATAGTCTAATCCCAAAAGGAGAAGTCGGCCACCTTAGATCCACTAGCCCCTATATTCGGCCAAAATACCTGGGTTAGTACTATGGCCTATTCGGCCAAACCAAATACTAAAAAGGGTTCTCTTTTTGAACCCGAATCCTTACCTTATCACTTTGAATACTAGCTTCAGCACCCAAATCGCGAATCTGGTTCACAAACTACAATTGGTCAATATTAATAACCATAGCCTTCGGCTTTTATATGAACACCAAATACATATGTAGATCCTTACCACCTTACCAAGCCGGTTGAAGAATAAGAAAGAGAAGAACACCCTTGCTTTAATATTCGGCCAAGATTTCTCAAAGTAGGGAGAAAATTCGGCTATTGTCGGTTAAAATAATAAGCAAGGTTAGAAACATGTGAAAAAGAAGAACAAGAAGTAGGAGAAGATGCTGGAATTTTATTAATAACAATGAGAGAAATTTGGCAACAAAGTGGTGAATTATTCGGCCAATGGTGGAAGAAAGAAAACGGAAAATTAGTAGGAGAAATCAAAGGTGATTTTTGGCCAAATAAAATAGAAGAAAGCTGGAAAATTTGAAGAATTCCCTAGGAAATTTTCTAGCGATGTGAGAGGAAAGGAAAAGTATTCATTGTTTGAAATTTCTTAGCTCTATTTGTTTGTCATGAAACAGACTCCCAAAAGAGTCCTAATGTTTGCCAAATTCTCCTCTCTATCTTTGATAAAACTTTATCTATTAATTATCACTCTTCCAATTAAATTAAAAATCATATCTATCCATTATCCCATTCCTTATCACTCCTTTAAAACAAATAGAAAAAAAATAGTAAAAGAACCCATGTGCATATCAAACTCTTCCAGCCGAATGCTAAACAAAGAGCCATGTGCAGGCCAAACTCTTCACCCCCATTAGCAGCAAAATAAAAAGGAAAAAAAAAAACTCATTTTGCTACCTCTTAGCTTCGAACCAGGGACGTTTAACAATAGCAACCCCTCCAACGTCCCAGGCCAACTCTCCAATCCGACTTTCTTGGTATAGAACCTTATCTTTTAATTTTAAGCCTACCTCTCGGCCCTTCTGCCTTTAACGCAAAACCCAAAATAGAAACGTTCCCTTCGTTCCTCGAACCCGAGACTTCTCTCCCTCAAGTGGCGCCCTAGGCCACTCTTACTCACTGGACTTTCATGCTACGAACCTTCCCCAATCATCTTTAAGGCCTTCATATTTTTGGCCCCCTTCATTCAACGCCCAGAAATAAAAACAAAATAAATTCTCCCCTTTCCAAGATTCGAACCCAAGACCTCCCTTGCAAGCCCTTAAGTCATCAAGCCAACACGCCAATTACAATCTTGTGTCAAGTTTTCTTAAATTTTATTTAAGCCCTATCGTTACCTAGCTCCTTCCTTGTACACACTTTAAAAAATAAATTTTTAACACTTTGGTCGCTAGCTCGGTTATTTTTAGACCCTTAAACATGTGAAGCCCCATTGGAATTTATTTAAATTACAAATAACCCCTAATTCAGGGTGTTACAGTTCTACCCCCTTAAATAAATTTCGTCCTCGAAATTACCTGGTTAAAACAGATGGGGGTATTGCTGCCGCATCACATCCTCGGGTTCCCACGTAGCTTCCTCTGTTCCATGGTTTCCCCATAGCACTTTCACTAAGGGCACTGACTTCCTACGTAGAACCTTCACATCACGATCTAAGATCTGAACCGGTTCTTCTTCGAAAGATAAATCCGGATTCACCTCGATCTCAGCCACTGGCACCACGTGCGAAGGATCGACCGTCTGACCGTCTCAACATCGATACATGAAAGACATTATGGATCGATTCGATTCTGCCGGTAACTCAAGCTGATAAGCTACCGATCCCACTCGCTTTACAACTGTATAGGGCCCGATGAACCTTGGGCTTAGCTTCCCTTTCCGGCCAAATCTCAACACCTTTTTCCAAGGCGACACCTTTAGAAAAACCTTGTCTCCCACAGCATACTCCATTTCCTTGCGTTTCAGATCAGCATTGGATTTCTGCCTATCCGATGCTTCCTTAAGACGAGACCGAATCACCTTGACTTTATCCTCGGTCTCATCACCAACTCTGGACCCAAAATGCATGCGTTCACCTAATTCCGTCCAACATGTCGGAGTACGACATTTCCGCCCATACAATGCTTCGTATGGTGCCATCTGGATACTCGCCTGATAGCTGCTGTTGTAGGCGAACTCTGCTAATGGTAGAAATTCCTCCCAACTCCCCCGGAAATCCAAGACGCATCCCCTTAACATATCCTCTAAGATCTGTGTATCACCCTTTCCGATTGTCCGTCGATGTGGATGAAAAGCGGTACTAAAATCCAACCGTGCCCGAAGCTTGATGCAAAGCTTTCCAGAACCTTGACGTGAATCGGGATCCCTATCCGAGATGATCGATCTGGCACACCATGCAATCTTACTATCTCCGATACATATAAGCTTAGCCAGACTTAAGAAGTAATCCACCCTCACCGGGTATGAAGTGAGCCGACTTAGTCGATGGTCTACTATTACCCAAATCTGCGTCCTTCTTCTTTGGGTGTGTGGGGTAGCCCACTAACGAAATCCATAGTGATCCTCTCCCATTTCCATTGAGGGATCTTTACCGGTTGAAGTAGCCCTGATGGCAACTGGTGTTCAGCCTTAACCTGCTGACACGTCAGACATTTTCCTACGAACTCAGTTATCTCACGCTTCAACCCCGGCCACCAGAACTGTTTCCGTAGATCTCCATACATCTTGCTTCCTCCCGGATGCATAGCGTATGGGCTGCTATGTGCATCATGGAGAATTTTCCGCCTCAATTCCACATCCTTCGGCATACAAGCTCGCCCTTGAAAGCATAGCACTCCATCACTAGTCAGACTGTACCCTGCCAACCCACCATCCTGAACTTGTACCCTCTTAGCGTTCAAGCCTTCATCCACTAATTGCTTTTCCTTAATATCCTCAATCCACGTTGGCTTAACTTGAAGCTCCGCCAAGAGACTCCCATCGTCATATAGACTCAACCGAGCAAACATTGCTCTTAAGTCTGTCACAACCTTCCGGCTCAACGCGTCAGCTACCATGTTAGCCTTACCCGGATGGTACTCGATTGAACAATCGTAGTCCTTTAATAGTTCAATCCACCGACGCTTGTCTCGGGTTTAGATCCTTCGAGTCAAGATACCTCAAACTCTTGTGATCCGTAAACTATCGACTTTTCCCCATAAAGGTAGTGCCTCCATATTTTCAGAGCGAAGACGACTGCTGCTAACTCCAAGTCATGCATTGGGTAGTTCATTTCGTGTGGTCTTAACTGACGTGATGCATAGGCGACTACTTTCCCCTATTGCATCAGTACACATCCCAAACCAGTATGGGATGCATCACAATAAACTGTAAACAGCTTCCCTGCCTCGGGTTGTACCAAAACCGGAGCTTCCATTAGAATCTTTCTATGCTTGTCGAAACTTTCTTGTTGCTTCTCCGACCAAACAAATGGGACTCCTTTTCTTAAAAGTTTTGTTAACGGTGCTGCAATCAGAGAGAATCCTTCTACGAATCTCCGATAGTACCCTGCTAGACCCAGAAAACTTCGTATCTCAGCCACCGACCTAGGCGGTTTCCAATCCAACACTGCTTCAATCTTGCGAGGGTCCACTCTAATTCCCTCAGCCGATACTACGTGACCTAAGAAAGCCACCTCCTAAGCCAAAATTCGCACTTCACTCGAATTTGGCATATAGTTCTGCTTCTCCTCAACACTTGTAGAACTATGCGCAAATGTATGTCATGCTCCTCCTCCGTCTTAGAATAAACTAATATGTCGTCTATGAACACCACGACAAATTGGTCTAAATCTTCTTTGGAATACCCTATTCATCAAGTCCATAAATCTTTGCGGCGCATTGGTCAATCCAAATGGCATCACTAGGAACTCGTAATGCCCATACCGAGTTCGAATGCCGCTTTGTGCACATCCACCTCCTTTACCTTCACTTGATGGTAACCCGACCTAAGATCTATCTTTGAGAACACCGAGGCACCTTTCGAGTTGATCAAATAAGTCGCGTCAATCCGAGAGCAACGGATACTTGTTCTTGATTGTTAACTTGTTTAACGATGGTAGTCGATGCACATCCGCATGGACCCGTCCTTCTTCTTGACGAACAACACAGTGCTCCCACACGAGATATACTTGGTCGGATAAACCCTCTATCTAAGAGCTCCTGGATTTGAGCCTTCACTCCACCAATTCCTTTGGTGCCATTCGGTATGGTGCTATAGACACGAGTCTTTATTAGGGTAGCAAGTCTATACCAAATTCAACTTCCCGATCTGAGGGGCGGACCTTAAGTTCCTCCGGGAACACATTAGCGAATTCCCCTGCTGTTCGAGCGTTTCCAACTCATCGACTCCTTAGCTTCCAAGGCACATATTTGAATCAAATACGCCTCACAACCCTTCTTGACCATCTTTTCACCTTCAAGGCCGACACCACATTGGATAGGCAATCTCTCCTTTTTCCTATCATCACCACCTCATCACCTTTTTCGCCAACACCATGCTCTTAGTCGCGCAATCCAAGCTAGCTTTGATACTTCACTAGCTTGATCCATACAGAGGATTAGATCGAACTCCTGGAATGGTAGTTCCATCAAGTTAGCCAAAAACACGACCCCTTGGAGTTCTAGGGTGCGTCCTATAAAGTCTACTTACCTCTACTGAGTGACCTGGGGGCTTAGTGCGGTCATCTTTCTAGAAGTAAGCTCGAGTCTAAATGCAACGTTTCCACTACGCTACTAGCAATGTGCGAATGAGTTGAGCCAATGTCAATCAAAGCATTATAAGGCACATCAAAGATCAAGAACGTGCGGGTTATGACATCCGGTCGTCAAACTCCTCCCGACGCCTCGCGCATAGACTAAGCCGGTGCCTAGCCTCTGTGTTGCTGAAACCTCTACCACGAATTCGCGACCTTGATTGGGGCCATTGCTTCCTCTACCATTACCACGTCCCTCCGAGGTGGTCCCATTCCTAGTTTAATTACGGTTCGACCACTCGAGTTGATTCCTAGTGACTTAGAGGACAATCCCTTACATGATGTTCCAGAGATCCGCATTCAAAACATCCTCTATCACCCATCCAACGACCTCCCCAATGAGTCTTTCCACAGCCAAGTTACAGACTGAGCGATTTACGATTACTAGCCATGGGTTTTCCTTCCTAATTTGGCCCACTTGCCTAGCCTTTTCTCGAGCATTAGTACTACCCGATCCAAATGACCCAAATCCTCTTTTACGGTTATTCCTACTATAGCTCTACCTCACGACCTCCTTAATCCCTTCGGCCACCTTGGCCTTCTCTACTAGGGATGAGAACTCGCGGACCTGCTGCGGGGCAATCAGTAACCTCAAATCATCTCTGAGTCCGTCCTCAAAGCGGACACAACGCTCATGTTCGGTAGCCACGATGCCTCTAGCATACCTACTTAACCTTAAAAACTCCGCCTCATATTCCGCTACTGACTTAACTCCTTGCACTAGGCTCAGAAAAGTTTTCCTTTGAGCATCCTTGTAGCTAGTACCCACATACTTCTTTTGAAAAGTATTTTTAAAGTATTCCCGCGTGAGATCATCCGCCGTGGCTCCATCCCGAACCGTCAGCCACCACTGATACGCTTCATCCTTCAGAAGCGATATTGCTCCTTTCAACTTCTCCTCGTCAGTCAAGTCAAGGTCGTCCATAGTCCTTTCTGTAGATTCTAGCCAGTACTCTGCTGCACTAGGCGCTACCCCCGACACGCCCCGGAATACCTCAGCTCCGTTAGACCGGATTCGCTCGGGAACAGATTTTCGAGCTCCTAAATTTCCACTAGCCCCAGCCACCATCTCCAAAACTCGCAAAACTGCTTGCGACACTGCCTCACCACCGGTCTGATCCTGCTCCTCAGCTCTAAACGTAGGTGGTGGTGGTGGCGGTGGTACTTCATTTTCAGGACCCTGACCCGACCTGACAGGTTCTGATACGGTCATTCTACCCCTACCGCGTCCACGACGTCCACGTCCTCTAGAACTCATTCTATCTACCGTGCTTTTAATCTGATTAAGAAAATTTTTATGCGTTAGCATTTGTTCCACTTTCTTATTCGCGAAGAAATTTTATGGATAGAGTTTTAACCAGAGATTCTTTCGAGCAAACAAGGTTTCAGTCTTCTATCCTAGTTCACCCAAAGGAGTTCATGCATCCATTCCTTAATACTTTCCATACCTATTCGCTCTTGGACATTTATGCCCATTTCTAACCTGAGGTATTTCCGTCATTTTCCTACTGAGGGTATTTTAAGTAATAAAAGAGATTGTAAAACTTTAGTAAAACATGTCATTTTGAAATTCCCAAAACTAAAGAGGGTTTCAAAAATTTGCAAAATTTAGAGATATCGCATCGTTTTGGAAACCAGGGGTATTTTGGTAATTTTGATCAATCAGGTGTAATTTGGTAAGTTTGATAAATCAAGGATATTTTCAACAGATTGTAAAACTTTGAGGTTCCCTTTTTGAAAGCTTTCTTTTCCGGTGGTGATATTTGTGAAGATTTTCAAAGATCGGGGTCATTTTGATAATTTCCACAAATTGAGGCGTTTAAAGTAATTTTCCAGAAACCAAAATATTTCATTGATGATTTGCAAAGCGAGTTCTTGAATATTTGTGAAATAATTGAAATTTTTGAACAAACCATTGAGTTGATATTTTATAGGCCAAGGGTATTTTAGTAATTTTACCCTAAGGGTATTTTTTGTAATTTTCCACAAATTAAGTTTTTGAAGAAAAAGCGTTATAAAAATAATGTTCTCCGATTTGAAAGAGTTATTGCAAAAGTTTTGAAAACATTAGGGTTGTTGTTGTTTCATTCTTTTTGAAAACATGGTTAATTCCCTTTTTGGGTTTTAATCATTATGTTTAGCCTATGACCAGAGCCCTCTTGGTCGTGGTGAACAAAGCTATGCACCGAGCGAGGATTCGAGTGAAGAGGAGGTGGGTCACGCGGACCGCTTAAATACCAAGCTCTCACCGAACCTTTCTGACATGCGCATGCAGGTTACCACACCACCGAGCCCTCCGAGTTAGGGTGAACCGAAGCTACGCACCGGTGGGATACTGCGCGAAGAGAGGAGTGAGTCACACGGACTGCTTAAATACCAGGCTCTTCCGGATCCAATCCTCGACATGCGTACAGGGGTTACTACACCCTAGCTCAATGGCTAAGTCATAGATTGGTTGGGTTCCTTAAGTCTTATGTTCTGTTTGTGTGTTTAAGCAATCTAATCCTAGGGTTCAAGTTCCTATAAGTCTATCTACGTTCCATGCTTCCTACCCTTCTCTGAGAATATAATTCACAAAAAGGTTCGATGTACTTACAGGCGGATCGGTCTGGGAGACTCGGGCCATCTTTGTTCAAAAACCAACAGTCATTCCATAAGGCCTACCAAAACATTTTTGGGCCTTGGGCCCCCACAGTCGAGCTTTGAACTGGGCTCTGATACCAATTTGTAACAACCCAAACCCGGCTCAAACACTATGGCCGAATTTAGTTTGTTACGAGGAAAACCTTTTTGAAAACCATTTTGAAACCCATTAAGTTTTGTTGAAAACTTCTCGTATTTGATTATCTTGGTAAAATCATACTTAGTGTTTATTTTTAAAACATAATTAAGTCAAATTATAAAACAAATTTCAACCGTGCCCGATGGCACTTTTAAAAAAAAATTTCGTTTTAATTTGGAAAACATGTGATTCAAATTCAATAGTAATAACATAGTTTAAAACAATATCCAACATGAGAAAAATAACAAAATAAAGTGTCAGGAGGCCTTATTACATCCAAATAGGATAAAAACCCGAAATAAAAATATCACAACTAAAATTTAAGTTCATTAAAATTAAATCCACTGCATGGCCTCCTCGAGTCTACCCGGCTCCACATCCGCGATCTACGTGTCACCTGAAAAATGTAAAGGAGAAGGTGAGTCACCAAGACTCAGTATGTAACCCTTCCCCCGTTTTAAAAACAATTTTTCATACACAACATATGACAATTAATATGCAAAATATTATGTGTCCCAACCTAGCCAGCCATACGCCCTTTTTCTACCCCATTGTGGTACCAAACCACTGGTGGTGCCAAGCCACTGGTGACATATAGTCACAATGTGTTACCAAAACACTGGTGTCCGTGGACACAAATCGGGTGATGGGGCCAACCCATCGTGTGATACCAAATCACTGGCAGACGATCCCGTGTCTCAAAAGTGGGGCCAACCCACGGTGGTGTTAACCACGAGGATAAGTCGCATGAGGTGCCAAACCTCCGGAGGTACCAAACCTCTCGGTGACCAGTAGTCACGATGTGTTACCAAAACATCGGTGCCCGTCGGCACGAATAACATTGCCCCCTCCACTCATCAATCCCACATCAGTCATATATATATATGTTACATGCCATCATATGCATAAATCTCATGTATCAATACATCATGCTTCCCAAAAGCCTCAAATAGCAAATTCATCTTAACAGGTACTTACCTAATTCGCCATCTATACCGATATGGCATATTATCTCATGCTACATAAATCAAGTTAGCATTCACAATATTCAAAGACATTTAATAAGTTATACGTGTGTATGTACACACTGTCACCACCGAATAGTCTAATCCCAAAAGGAGAAGTCGGCCACCTTAGATCCACTAGCCCCTATATTCGGCCAAAATACCTGGGTTAGTACTATGGCCTATTCGGCCAAACCAAATACTAAAAAGGGTTCTCTTTTTGAACCCGAATCCTTACCTTATCACTTTGAATACTAGCTTCAGCACCCAAATCGCGAATCTGGTTCACAAACTACAATTGGTCAATATTAATAACCATAGCCTTCGGCTTTTATATGAACACCAAATACATATGTAGATCCTTACCATCTTACCAAGCCGGTTGAAGAATAAGAAAGAGGAGAACACCCTTGCTTTAATATTCGGCCAAGATTTCTCAAAGTAGGGAGAAGGGAATTCGGCTATTGTCGGTTAAAATAATAAGCAAGGTTAGAAACATGTGAAAAAGAAGAACAAGAAGTAGGAGAAGATGCTGGAATTTTATTAATAACAGCAGAGGAAATTTGGCAGCAAAGTGGTGAATTATTCGGCCAATGGTGGAAGAAAGAAAACGGAAAATTAGTAGGAGAAATCAAAGGTGATTTTTGGCCAAATAAAATAGAAGAAAGCTGGAAAATTTGAAGAATTCCCCTAGGAAATTTTCTACAGAGTGTGAGAGGGAAAGGAAAAGTATTCATTGTTGGAAATTTCTTAGCTCTATTTGTTTGTCTGAAAACAGACTCCCCCAAAGAGTCCTAATGCTTGCAAATTCTCCTCTCTATCTTGATAAAACTTTATCTATTAATTATCACTCTTCCAATTAAATTAAAAATCATATCTATCCATTATCCCATTCCTTATCACTCCTTTAAAACAAATAGAAAAAAATAGTAAAAGAACCCATGTGCATATCAAACTCTTCCAAATTAATGCTAAACAAAGAGCCATGTGCAGAGCCAAACTCTTCACCCCCATTAGCAAAAATAAAAAGAAAAAAAAAAAAAAACTCATTTTGCTACCTCTTAGCTTCGAACCGGGGGCGTTTAACAATAGCAACCCCTCCAACGTCCCGGTGCCAACTCTCCAATCCGACTTTCTTGGTATAGAACCTTATCTTTTAATTTTAAGCCTACCTCTCGCCCATTCGCGCTTTAACGCAAAAACCCAAAATAGAAACGTTCCTTCGTTCCTCGAACCCGAGACTTCTCTCCTCAAGTGGCGCCTAGGCCACTCTTACTCACCGGACTTTCATGCTACTGAACCTTCCCCAATCATCTTTAAGGCCTTCATATTTTTGGCCCCCTTCATTCAACGCCCAGAAATAAAAACAAAATAAATTCTCCCCTTTCCAAGATTCGAACCCAAGACCTCCCTTGCAAGCCCTTAAGTCATCAAGCCAACACGCCAATTACAATCTTGTGTCAAGTTTTCTTAAATTTTATTTAAGCCCTATCGTTACCTAGCTCCTTCCTTGTACACACTTTAAAAATAAATTTTTAACACTGGGTCAGGCCTAGCTCGGGTTATTTTTAGACCCTTAAACATGTGAAGCCCCATTGGAATTTATTTAAATTACAAATAACCCCTAATTCAGGGTGTTACAGTTCTACCCCCTTAAATAAATTTCGTCCTCGAAATTACCTGGTTAAAACAGATGGGGGTATTGCTGCCGCATCACATCCTCGGGTTCCCACGTAGCTTCCTCTGTTCCATGGTTTCCCCATAGCACTTTCACTAAGGGCACTGACTTCCTACGTAGAACCTTCACATCACGATCTAAGATCTGAACCGGTTCTTCTTCGAAAGATAAATCCGGATTCACCTCGATCTCAGCCACTGGCACCACGTGCGAAGGATCTGACCGATACCGTCTCAACATCGATACATGAAAGACATTATGGATCTGATTCAGTTCTGCCGGTAACTCAAGCTGATAAGCTACCGATCCCACTCGCTTTACAACTGTATAGGGCCCGATGAACCTTGGGCTTAGCTTCCCTTTCCGGCCAAATCTCAACACCTTTTTCCAAGGCGACACCTTTAGAAAAACCTTGTCTCCCACAGCATACTCCATTTCCTTGCGTTTCAGATCAGCATTGGATTTCTGCCTATCCGATGCTTCCTTAAGACGAGACCGAATCACCTTGACTTTATCCTCGCCTCTGTCACCAACTCTGGACCCAAAATCATGGATTCACCTAATTCCGTCCAACATGTCGAGTCGACATTTCCGCCATACAATGCTTCAGTATGGTGCCATCCGGATACTCGCTTTGATAGCTTTCTTTGTTGTAGGCGAACTCTGCTAATGGTAGAAATTCCTCCCAACTCCCCCGGAAATCCAAGACGCATCCCCTTAACATATCCTCTAAGATCTGTATCACCCTTTCCGATTGTCCGTCAGACTGTGGATGAAAAGCGGTACTAAAATCCAACCGTGTACCCGAAGCTTGATGCAAAGCTTTCCAGAACCTTGACGTGAATCTGGGATCCCTATCCGAGATGATCGATACCGGCACACCATGCAATCTTACTATCTCCGATACATATAGCTTAGCCAGCTTCTGAAGAGAGTAATCCACCCTCACCGGTATGAAGTGAGCCGACTTAGTCAGATGGTCTACTATTACCCAAACTGCGTCCTTCTTGCTGGGTGTAAGGGGTAGCCCACTAACGAAATCCATAGTGATCCTCTCCCATTTCCATTGAGGGATCTTTACCGGTTGAAGTAGCCCTGATGGCAACTGGTGTTCAGCCTTAACCTGCTGACACGTCAGACATTTTCCTACGAACTCAGTTATCTCACGCTTCAACCCCGGCCACCAGAACTGTTTCCGTAGATCTCCATACATCTTGCTTCCTCCCGGATGCATAGCGTATGGGCTGCTATGTGCATCATGGAGAATTTTCCGCCTCAATTCCACATCCTTCGGCATACAAGCTCGCCCTTGAAAGCATAGCACTCCATCACTAGTCAGACTGTACCCTGCCAACCCACCATCCTGAACTTGTACCCTCTTAGCGTTCAAGCCTTCATCCACTAATTGCTTTTCCTTAATATCCTCAATCCACGTTGGCTTAACTTGAAGCTCCGCCAAGAGACTCCCATCGTCATATAGACTCAACCGAGCAAACATTGCTCTTAAGTCCGTCACAACCTTCCGGCTCAACGCGTCAGCTACCATGTTAGCCTTACCCGGATGGTACTCGATTGAACAATCGTAGTCCTTTAATAGTTCAATCCACCGACGCTGTCTCAGGTTTAGATTGAACAATATTCAGCACATTTAATAAGTTATACGTGTGTATGTACACACCTGTCACCACTGAATAGTCTAATCCCAAAAGGAGAAGTCGGCCACCTTAGATCCACTAGCCCCTATATTCGGCCAAAATACCTGGGTTAGTACTATGGCCTATTCGGCCAAACCAAATACTAAAAAGGGTTCTCTTTTTGAACCCGAATCCTTACCTTATCACTTTGAATACTAGCTTCAGCACCCAAATCGTGAATCTGGTTCACAAACTACAATTGGTCAATATTAATAACCATAGCCTTCGGCTTTTATATGAACACCAAATACATATGTAGATCCTTACCACCTTACCAAGCCGGTTGAAGAATAAGAAAGAGGAGAACACCCTTGCTTTAATATTCGGCCAAGATTTCTCAAAGTAGGGAGAAGGGAATTCGGCTATTGTCGGTTAAAATAATAAGCAAGGTTAGCTTATGTGAAAAGAAGAACAAGAAGTAGGAGAAGATGCTGGAATTTTATTAATAACAATTGAGAAGAAATTTGGCAGCAAAGTGGTGAATTATTCGGCCAATGGTGGAAGAAAGAAAACGGAGAATTAGTAGGAGAAATCAAAGGTGATTTTTGGCCAAATAAAATAGAAGAAAGCTGGAAAATTTGAAGAATTCCCTAGGAAATTTTCGACGATGATGGCGGAGGGAAAGGAAAAGTATTACATTCTTGGAAATTTCTTAGCTCTATTTGTTTGTCTGAAACAGACTCCCCCAAAGAGTCCTAATGCTTTGCCAAATTCTCCTCTCTATGCTGATAAAACTTTATCTATTAATTATCACTCTTCCAATTAAATTAAAAATCATATCTATCCATTATCCCATTCCTTATCACTCCTTTAAAACAAATAGAAAAAAAAATAGTAAAAGAACCCATGTGCATATCAAACTCTTCCAGCCGAATGCTAAACAAAGAGCCATGTGCAGGCCAAACTCTTCACCCCCGTTAGCAGCAAAATAAAAAGGAAAAAAAAAATCATTTTGCTACCTCTTAGCTTCGAACCAGGGACGTTTAACAGCAACAACCCCTCCAACGTCCCAGGCCAACTCTCCCATCTGACTTTCTTGCTATAGAACCTTATCTTTTAATTTTAAGCCTACCTCTCGGCCCTTCTGCCTTTAACGTAAAACCCAAAATAGAAACGTTCCCTTCGTTCCTCGAACCCGAGACTTCTCTCCCTCAAGTGGCGCCCCAGGCCACTCTTACTCACTGGACTTTCATGCTACGAACCTTCCCCAATCATCTTTAAGGCCTTCATATTTTTGGCCCCCTTCATTCAACGCCTAAAAATAAAAACAAAATAAATTCTCCCCTTTCCAAGATTCGAACCCAAGACCTCCCTTGCAAGCCCTTAAGTCATCAAGCCAACACGCCAATTACAATCTTGTGTCAAGTTTCCTTAAATTTTATTTAAGCCCTATCGTTACCTAGCTCCTTCCTTGTACACACTTTAAAAATAAATTTTTAACACTGGGTCAGGCCTAGCTCGGGTTATTTTTAGACCCTTAAACATGTCAAATAAAATTATAAATTTTATTTCTTGAAGCCCCATTGGAATTTATTTAAATTACAAATAACCCCTAATTCAGGGTGTTACAAGTTTGTTCAGTTTCAAAAACCCATATCTATCTAATCTTGTTTATGAAAACATCGATTTGTTTTAGTTATTCTTTATTTCAATTTTAAATCTAATGTTATTATAAAAATCTCATTTGCAAATATTTTAAAGTAATTTGACAATCTAGAAGTTCTTAGCCAAGTTTAGGTTTAATGTCCAAAAATGAATAATGCAAAATCCCAAAATTCTTACGAGTAACCGAGTCTATGCCACCATTTATTTAACAAAACAAAAACCAAACAATGTTTGTAAAATAGTTTAAAAATATGTTTATTCAAAATCGTTGATAGTGCTCCGAGTGCCAAGTCTGAGTCCTAACCTCACGAGTTATCTGAAAAAGAGGGAAAACTAAGGGGTGAGCTATGAAGCTCAGTATGGTCTTAACATGTGAGTAGCATTCATAATAAAATTTAAATATAGCATACAATAAGAAGTACATAATACAAGTCAAAATCACGCTGATCACAAATTCTCAGTATCCAATAACAAGTTCATGCATGATAGTGCAATCCACTACCCAATCTAGCCCTACACACCATAGTAAGAGGTCCTCGAACTCGTCCATCCTTACATACCAAAACAATATTTGTGGATGAACCACAAGTAGATTGATCAATGAACTGATCCGACATTATATGTCTGAACTTCCTCCTTCAGTAACCCAACACTATGCAACTATATCATGCCATTAATGATCAGTGAAAATATAGCATATAGTGATAGTATCATGATGTTATCAACATGAAAATAGTGATAGTTTAACTTGTATGTAGTAACAATGGGGCATGCTTTTATAGCATGTGCAGAACATTACTAAACAACATCACATATACCCAACAATACTGTTTCAAAAATTGATAGCATAGTATTATTGATTGCAGTTATAAACCAACTAAAAATTCGACAAAGGCAAGTGCAGCTATCAATTAATAGTATAGCTACGGTGAGCAAAGATATCATTCCTACGAGGACTAAAAATACAAGTAATCACTGCCTTTCTATTATTTAATCGATAAATTGGAGTGATTGATCTAAAACTAAAATTAACTAATTAAATTAACTACGAACACAACAAAGAACAAATCAGGAAAGCAAATGATTAACAACCAAGAAGTGAAACAATACCCAAGAAAGAATCCATCTAGATTTCATCTGTCATTATCAATCTAAATTAAACAATTTCTTCACTTAGTATCTTGTTCCATAGAAATCCCTAAATTATGCTAATATCTCTTTCAAGAGTAAGAGCAACTGACTCTAGGTTGATTGATTGAAATTTCTTTCTAACTAAAACCCCTATTGTCGCATTAACGCGATCTATAGATCACTGTATTAGATTTGACTCTAATTTGATAGATTTATGTCGTCTTATTTCTACGATTGCATGCAACTCTACTCAATTATGCTAGATTTACTCTTAAGCAGGGTCATTTCTCCTCTAATTCAAGTACATCAAACATGGATTAATAATCTAGAAATATTAAACCAAGAATTAAGCACGTATAATTGAGAACAAGATCCAAGTATTTATTGTGTAAAAATAGAACTCGAATTACATAATCCATCATAGGGTTCATCTCTCTATGTATTTAGAAAATTAGTTCGTAATTGTAAATAAAAACATATAAAAGACAGTATAACCACAAGAAATAAAGAAACTCATAATAAACTTCAAAGAAATCAAAAGGAGATCTTCAATCTGGATGGAAATCTACTCCAGATTCGGCTTCAATGATGTTTTCCAAGTTATTTTCTTAAGTATTCCATGACGACTTACTCCCCTCTTCTTATCTTTGTCATATATAGATCTTAAAATGCCCCGAAAAACCTAAAATTTACATTTTTCTTGTAACATCCTAGTTTAGGGCCTAGTCAGAATAGTAGTGTGAGACCAGAAATCCGATGTCTATGTATGAGTTTTTGAGGATTATGCTATGTATGCATGCTAGTGTGAAAGTTTCATGAAGCAATTTTGTGAAATTGCGGTTGAATTGTCCAAAAGGACTAAATTGCAAAAGAAAATGTTAGATTCTAGAAGCTATTTGTATGAAATAGCTTTAGAATGTTAGTTAGAGGTCCTTAATGAACAACTTTCCCAATTTTTAGTTTTTGGACAAAATTGGGCATGGATGGGTTAAAATACGAAATTTATCAAAAAGGGCATTTTGGTCATTTGGTTATTAAATGATTAAAATAGGAGAAAAGATGACAAAATTCATTCATCTTCTTCTCCAAGGCTGCCGAAAATTTCAAGAGCCATTGTTAGGGTTCTTCAAATTTTTCAAGCTTGCTAGTAAGCGCATTTAAATCCTGTTTTTGATATTCTTCGTATTTTTGAAGTCCTAGTTGCATGAGAAAGCTATTTTTAGCTATTTGGTGAGCTATGATAGATGTTCAAAAATGTACATATGTATGACATGCATGTATTTTGATGTTTTATGTAAGAATATGAAAGCTTGATGTAGTAGAAACATCTTTGCTAATTGATTTTCCATGAAAATGCATGTAGGGACTAGTTTGTGAAAAACTTTGGTTTGGTCATACATGTGTGATTTAGTGAGATTTTATTAATGCTTTAGTTGAGTAAGTGATTCGGCTAAGCATGAAAGGCTAGAAAGTTGAATAAAAATCACTTTCCGAGCCTTGGGCCAAAAGTATAAATATGAGAAAGATTAGGGGCAAATGGTAATTTTGCTAAAGTATGAGATAATGGTCAATTTAGTCAATGTGTGTATTGAATGAGTTGATTTATCATTATATATCAAGAAAGAAGAAGCCCAGATCAAAATCGAGGCAAGAGCAAGGTGGTGGACTAAATTGCATGTCTCTATACATTTGAGTATCGAGGTAAGTTTATGTGTAATCAATGCATTTACACTTATACATTCTTAATGCTAGCTAGTGTGTAGCATGTATGGGAATGATTGAGAATGATTGAGAACCTATGTGGTTCAAGTTGAATGAATGTGTTAGATATCATGAAGGAATGAATGGGTACATAGATATGTGAATGTGTAGTGAGAATGCTAAATGGTGGGCTAAGTGCGATACCATCCTAATGCATATTGACAATAAGCTGGCTATGTGCGATGCTATCATTTGGTATATTGTCTAGTGGGCTATGTGCGAAACCACTATGAATACCTTTATGGTAGGCTAAGTGCGATACTACCTTATTAATTGATTGTGGTGGGCTAAGTGCGAAGCCACCGAGAAATTAGCTGTGTGGATTAGTTGTATGGATTAGCTATGTGGTTGTATTATTGAGAGATTAGCTGTGTGGATTAGTTGTGTGGATTAGCTGTGTGGTTGTATTATTAAGTTAATTAGCTGTGTGGATGAATTATTGAGAAATGATGTTGTGTTGTATATTGTGGAAATGTGATATTGAATGCAGGGGTGCATTTCAATGGTTATGAGCATGTGACTCATGATGTGTTGGAAATGTGGTAAGGGATAGAAAGAGTAAGCATAATTATGGATGTCAATTTATTTGGCAGTATAATGCTAATTGTTGTTTAGCTTATACTAGAATGCTTAAATTGTTTATGTGTAAACTTTCTAAGCTCAAAGCTTACTCATTTTCTTTTCCCTTTTTATATAGAGAAAGAGTTGAATCGAGATACGTGAATCAACTGGAGGATCGCCCACACTATCAACACACTTCGGTACATTAAACACAGTGTTTTGTATATGGCATGTATAAAGGCTAGACAAGTTAGTGAATTCTATTGTAATGGCTAAGATGTGTTGGCCTTTAGATAGATAGTTTATTTTGTATATTGCCATAGTTGTTGGCTACTTTATTATACGAGAAGATGTAGATATCTATGTAAGTTTATGTTTCATAATGAGTTGATTATGGATGTGTTGAATGAGTATATGTTGTATGAATTTGAGGGATGAGAAGAGCTTAGCACATAGCTTTGTTCTTGTCCATGTGGATAGGCACACGGGCGTGTGCCTAGGCCATGTGTGATACATGGTCAGCCCATGGGCGTGTATCTTAACCGTGTGTCCCCTGCAGGTTTATTTTTTAAGTTAGAATTGGCCACGAGCTAGCCACACGGGCGTGTGTCTGGACTCCAGGCCGTGTGAGGGAAGTCAGTGTTTACCACGGTTGGGAAGCACGGGCGTGTGGCTTGGCCGTGGGGCATTGGCAATATGCTTGGGTTTTTATACACGGTTTGAGGACATGGGCGTTTGTGACTACACACGGGCGTGTCACATATTACACGGGCGTGAGAGCCCTATATAAAAGAGAAAATTTGAAGATTTGAAAAAGTTCCGGAATAGTCTCGAGAGTCCTCGTGTGTATGAGTGAGGCCTCATAAGTCGAGATCAAGGTTATTGAAGTGACTTAAGAGAATAGTCATGTTGAGCCTAAGTGGCAATCAAGAGGTTTTATATCGGTAAAGCCTCGGGCCCAGTTCCGACGTAGAACCCGGGTAAGGGGTGTTACATTTTTGCATGTTTGGAGTGCAATTCACGAAATCCACACGATCTGGCACATGATCGTGTGTCTAGGCCGTATGGAATGGTTTAACCCGTGTGGCTCCTGAAACTTGCTCTGATTTTCTTTCATTTTTGGCTCCTTTTGCTCTCAAATACTCGCATAAGTATAGAAACATGAATTTAAAGGATTAGGAGCATAAAATTTACCATTTTAAATTGAATAATAATCCAAAAACGCATTGAGAATGAGGCTAAAACATGTTACTTTTGGCATTTATCAATTATCATACTAATGGCACACAGTTGAGTTTTTAACCAAACAGTACTCACAAATTTTTAGTGACTTAATAGAGGATGTAACATTTTCATATATGATGCTACTTGTCACAACCGAAACCATTAGGATATTGTACTAACACTAATAGATAAAATTAATAACCAATATGCACAAATAGACCTTTATATATTTGGCCTAACCCATATACACACGGTTATACACTGTTAAGATACATACATAGAACAAACAGTCAAGACACAGACCTTCACCTACATGCTCGTGCAACACCCTCACTCGTCCAGTGTACTTAGATAGTTCAGATTCGATCCGTTCTTGTCTAGATCAGATCCTTTTATTTGACACACACACACAAAACATCACACATTAGGAATCAACATAAAGGTTTCAAAAAGATCTAGTAGAAATCAATTGAACAAAACGAAAGAGGGTTAACCACAACTTGATTGTGTAACTGAAAATGGAGTCCAACCAATATAGGGAGTTTGACTTACCAACCTACTACAATTGGGAACAGGAAATGATTATTGACAATTCTAAACACTAACGAGGTTTAAACGAACAAAAGGTGATTCGACAAGAGGAGTGAAATTGGCTGTTCAAAGGTGGTGGGGGATGCGATGATAACTAGGGTACGACGGCCAAGAAAAAGAGAGGAAGAAAAGAGGAAAAAAAAGAGAGGAAAAGAGAATGCTAGTGTTAAGGGCGGCAATAGAAACAAAAGAAAGTGAAAATAAGGGGCCGACCAATGAGAAAATATGTTTAAATACCTAGGGTTTCGACACACTAAGGTTTCCTACACTAGAAAATCCAGATGATACAATTTTCGACATTCTGACAGATCTTGCTCAATCAGAAGCGAAATTGCACGCTCAAATAGAAAATTAAAATAAATTCAACAATTACATATTTAACCTAAATATTTAATCCACATTTCGGCACATGACAGTTCCTTTTCTTTGATTGCAAGAATTTTACATATAAATAGATTGTTTTTCTTAGATTTTAATAGACTTTTTTTCTTTAAATGTAAATGACCTTTTTAAATGTAAATGAAAAATTATAAAAATTTTCTTAAAAAAAAAAAGAAGAAAAACTATAGAAATTAAATATAAAAAAGAGAGATATAAAAAATAATATAGTTGTTAACAAAAAAAAAAGGTAAAATTATTATGTATGAACTCTAAAATTTGTTTTTATTCATATATACTTATAAAAGTATTGGTCTTTAAAAAATTTATCGGGATAAATTACTTTGAATATTTTTTAAAAATTTAATGATGCATCTTTAATCTAATTTTATTATAAAAAATAGATAATTAATAATTATGAAATATAAATAGAAAAAAATAGAGATATACCATTTGTCTCAATATTATGCTTTTATATCTTGTTATTATATATATAATAAGGTTGTATATAAATATTCATATTCACATTATACTTTTTTTTAAAATTCCATTTGTAAACGTCAAAATTTAAATAAATTAGTTCCATTTAAAACCAAGTATCTAATATATATATATATATATAAACATTATTATTAATAACAAAATCCTTTCAGAATAATTCTTATGTTTGAGACACTTTTTTTTTTTGTGAGAATGATGTCATCATGTTAAGAAACAACTAGACGACGAAAAAGACAATTTTCCTTTCACCTGGTAAAAAGAAATATATTTTAATGTAATGTATATACTTTAATAAAATGCTTATGTTATTTTTTTTTCCATTTTTCATGGAATATAATGAAAATCTTGAAGGAAATTAGGATGCTTAAAAAATTATTTTTTAAAATTTATAATTAAATTTATCTGCAACATTTATGACTAATATTTTTATATTAATTATATTATTTTTATTTTTTATTTTTACTCACAATAAATTTATACATCGCACGAGTATATATAATATGATATGGTAAATTAATTTTATAAAGTAAATATATCTCTAAATTCTTTTTATATATATTAGATAGGATAAGAATATAAATTCTAGTTTATATTTTTTGTTGACTTTTTATTTATTTATTGGTAATGCGTGATTAGGACAAAAGAAAAAAAAAAGTAAAAAGCTAAAGCTTATTCCCTTCTTTACTTTTGTGGAATTGAACTACATAATTGTAAAGTGCTTCATGTCCCCTCACAATTAATGGGTCGTTGTTACAGTATTTGGGTGTTTTTCGTATCTCATAAATATTATGAATTTTTTATTTCTTTGAATATTATTTTATTTATAAAAAATTAATGGCCAAAATTTTTAAATTTTATTCTCAGTATAAAATTAGTTATATATATTTTGTGAATTGAAAGTTGTAATTTCATCAATTATTTGTTGGCATGGGTTTGTAATTTGTCCTCATACTATATTTTACCAAATTTCTTAATAATATTTTTAATTAGTTTAATTTTATCCCTTTTTTGAAGCAAAAGACTAATAATATATATTCCTTGATTGTTATAAACACTTATACAGTGATACTTTGTTTGGATAAAAAGAAAGGAAGAAGAGAGAAAAGAAAAAGGTAAAAGTGAGTAAAGTTAAAAGGAAATAATATAGAGAAATATTAATTTTGATATTTTAATCTTATGTGTAATGTTATATACGAGCTTTAATTTTGAGTGATTTTATATAAGAAATTTTTATTTCATTCAATTTTCTCAAATCATTATCGAATTGTCAAATTAGTGTCATTTATGTTTATATATTATATATACAAACAATTATGCTAATTCAATATGAAAACAAATGTGTGGATCCATTTATTTAAATGTGTACAATTGAATTAAAATTAAAACTTCATGTATACATACGAGCTGCAATTCAAGTTTCATGTGTAAATTACACTAAATCAAAATTCATGTATGTATATATATGTATATATATTTATTATAAAGCCCTTGATCGAATTAGTGTTATAGGACCATAAAATGACATTTTTTTTATAAATAAAATTGAAGGGTCAAATAAGTCTTTTATGTAAAATTTAATTTATACAAATTTTTTGTCTTTTAAATACTATCATTTTTTTTTCTCAAAAAAACTAAAAGAAAAGAAAAAGAAATATATCATTTCTATCCCTCAAAATACTATCGTGTACGTTCCAATATTCACCTGCCTATTTTTGGAAATAAAACAACACAATACTCATATTTAAATTTCGAATATATTGAGGCTATTAATGCAATTTGATTGGATACCATATTCACCCAATGTTTTTAATATAATGAAACTAATTTGGTTAAATTAGTAAAATTTTTAAACTCCACAAGTAGAGTTAGGGAGTTGATAAGTGTCCTACATGGTTATAGTAAAATATTAAAAAAAAAAAGACATGCCAATTTTTTAAAGCTACTTGAGGAATAAAAAAAGTACACTACCAGAATCAAATACTCACCCTTAATATAATAATATTGTATAATATTATACACTATCAACAAATTACGGAAAAATATTTGGTACACTAGCAGTGAAGTTTTTACACTCTACAAGCAAGATCAAGGAGTTGACAAGTGTCCTATAGAAAGGTTTAGTAATGTAACACCCCCAAACCTGGCCCACGAGCCTTGACCGGATCAGGTTATGTCACTGCAGAAAGACGGTTGAAAATCTTTTTGACTGGGAATAATCATGAAAGTTTGTTTACTTTTGAAAACCATGTCCATTTAAAGTAATATGAAAAACCTTAGTGTTATAAAATTGTGCAATTTAAACTTTATTAAATACTATTTTGAATAAGCAGGTTGCTAAAATAAAATCCTCTTCACATAGTGGTTCAGTTTAATCAAGCCATAATTAAAATAATACCAAAATAATAGTAAGGCCCTTATTACAACCCATACTTAAAACAAAATACTCAATATTAAAAATGCTTAAAATAATCCAAATATCTTCTTCTGCATGGGCCACCTTGTGTCCTCTCCAACCCGGTCCATCTTTATGCATCACTGAAAATGTTAAAGGAAAAAGGTGAGTCACCAAGACTCGATGTGTAGCCCTTTTCCCGGTTTAGTAAAACATCATACACCAATCATAAAATGGGTTTAACATGCACAAGCTACGATATGCACCCACCCTAGCCTTCCAAACACCTTTCTCTACCCGTGTGGTACCAAACCACCGGGTGGTGCCAAACCACCGGTGACTTAAAGTCACAATATCCGTCAATACTTGTGGTGCCAAACCACTAGTGTCCCAAAGACACAAATGTGATACCAAATCACTTTGGTGACCGAAGTCACGAATCAAGTGATGGGGCCAACCCATCGTGTGATACCAAATCACCGGGCGTCAATCCCATAATGTAAATGTGGGGCCAACCCACGTGGTGCTAAGCCATCGACGGCGAGACGCTATGAGGTGCCAAACCTCTGGAGGTGCCAAACCTCTGGTGACCGTAGTCACAATGTGATACCAAACCACCGGTGTCCGCCGACACGAATATCACTTCCCCCTCCTCTCATATCACCCATCATCATACCAATTCATGTATAGTATTCAAATCATGCAAACATGTTTAACGTTGCATCTCATAGCACATACATCATAAATCATGACATCATGTATCAATAACAATGACTTATAATGAAACGGACTTACGAATCCGTGCACACATACCCCATAGGGTATCATATCACTCAACCATCTTGTTTGGTTTTACCAATCAATCGAGTTTATCAAACATATACAAAGCAAGAAGCGTGTTAGTTTACACACACCAGTTACTAATGCGACTATCAAATCCCGTAGATCAAGATCTAACGCACTAGATCCCCCTTCCTTAACAATTTCCGAGCACTAGCCACAACCCGAGATATGCGAGATCAAGCCTTCCCCTACAATCGGCCAGAACTAAACAACATAATCATGCTAATCAACCTCTAAGGGTATAATCGTAATTTTACCTACTAAGGGTATTTTCGTAAATTCGCACTTGCAATGGCCTTACCGAATGCCTAATGTCGCCACTAGCGACTCAAATTACCTTTCTAAATTAAATGCTTAGGACGATTGGGCCTAAAACTCGATTTCAGCCCATCCGGGCCCACATACTCGTGTGGCCCATCTAGCACAAATCTAGCCACATATATAAGTTCCACCTAGTCTAGTTCAACATATACTAACCAATCATGCAATTTACTCATATGGGCCCACGGGCCCATTGGGCCCACTTCGGCCCATCGAGGCCCAAGCAGCCCAACCCACAAGAATACTACTGATGGCCTCAACTATCGCGTCGAAGCCCCACACGTGCGCTTGCACGCTCGTGTGGCTACTAATGCCATGTAACTGGCATTTCGGCATTTTGCCGCTCTACAACTAGAGTAGAGAGAGTTACACACCTGATAGGACTCTGGGGCTAATCCGCGCTCCGACCACTCTTGTGCCCAAATGCCCTCCAAGATGTGTTTACTCTCCTTCTAGGATGCTCCTTATATAGCTAGCTCTTCACCTTCATTCTTTGTGTCTTTCCGATGTGGGATCCCTTCGTCGATGAGTTTAAATTCAATCAAACTCTTGCCAGTCCAATCCATAAAATAAATACTCCCTTGCTTCTCATGAGATTCGAACCCAGGCTCCCTTGCAACATAATCCACGCCGCTAACCACTTGGCCACAAGCTCCTCTTGTGTCTTAGACCATGCGCAACTAAATATAAACTATAGGCCAAATTCTAAGGTCCAAGCAAAAAGAAACCAAAATGCAAAAGCCAAGACTTGAACCTTGGACCTCCTTCCTTCCTTGTGGCGTCACCCCATTGTCTCTTATGTGGCGTCATTTTGCCACTACACCACACACTCCACTTGTGTCATTTTCCTCCATATTTTATTCTTAAGGCCTATCTGCCAACTTTCAGGGGTTTTTTTCACCTAAAACCAAAATTTCCCCAAAGCCAATATTTGATCCTGGGACTTCATAGAAGCCCTCTAACCTTCCAAAATCACTTATCCAATAGGTCTAACTTGCATTTAAGCCAATCTCTTATTCTCTAAAAATTCAAACGCTACTACACCTAAGGCCCATTGGGCTCAATTCTCCTAGGCCCAATTTTGGGATGTTACAAATCTACCCTCCTTAAAGAAATTTCGTCCTCGAAATTTCCAACCAACTAACAGTCGCACATTCTAACCTACCACACTACGCTCTTGCTGCGCACTCTGATCTTAATAAAGCTGTGATTCCACCTTGACCACGTCCGCGACAACCACGTCCCCTAGAACTCATATCTAGCGTCGCGATTTAATCTGATTAAAAGTTTTATGCATTAGAAATTTGGTTCCACTGTTTTATCCACGAGCAAATTTTATGAACAGAAGTTTCTGGAAGTCGTTCTTTCGAGCAATCAAAGTTTCATCTCAAGTTCTCTGTTCTAATTCAAACATTCACATACTGCACTAAAGACACATTCATTCATCCATGTCACTTTCTTGAGCATTCCCAACCCAGGGGTAATTCCGTCATTTTCCTATAGGGGTATTTCGGTAATAACTCAGGGTCAATTTGAAAATAGTTTTCAAATTAAAGATATTTCAAAGTTTACAAAATCTCAGGGGTCATCTTGAAAAATTTGTTTCTCAAACCGGATGTGTTGCAAAAAATTTGAAAATCGGGGTTATTTGATGAATTGGAGACGTTAAGGGCATTTTCGTAAATTTCCCAAATCAGGATATCTCGATATTTGTAAAACAAAAGTTTTTGATATTTTCATAATGTAAGAACATTTTGGTAAAAATCGAGGGAATTATGAAAATTTAGAAACCAAGGGCATTTTGGTAATTTTGTTCATCAGGGGTAATTTTGTAAATTTTCAAATTAGGGTATCTTGAAAATAGCATTTTTGTATACTTTTGCAAAGTAGGGAAATTTTATTAAAATTGGAGTTAAACCGAAAATCTTGAAAGTCGAGGGCATTTTAGTAATTTTCAACACAGGGTATTTTTGTAATTTCCCCATACCAGAGTATCTTAACATTTTGAAATTTCGAGATTTTGGTATTTTGCAAAGTAAAATCATTTTAACAGAAGTTGAGGGTAGTACCGTAATTTTACAATATAAGGGCATTTTTGTAATTTTGCCACTAGGGGCATTTTGGAAATTTTGGTAAATCGAGAAAACGTCTTTCAAAATCAGATTTAGGGTTTACAAACCAAAGGGGTAAGTTTGAAAATTTTAAAACTAAGGGTTTTAAAACAGTAAGGCTAATCCCTTTCGGGTTTTAATACTTGGTTTAGCCTATGAACAAGTCTTCTTGTTTAAGGTGAACCGTAGCTGCGCACCAGGTAAGATTCGAGTAAAGAGGAGGTGAGTCGCTATGACTGCTTAAATACCAAGCTCTCACTGAATACCAATCCTCGACATGCGTACAGTGGTTGCCACACCTTAACTCGGTGACTTACTTCACAAGTTTGTTTAGTAGCCTTAAGTCTTATGCATGTGTTTGAGTAGACTAGTCCTAGGGTTCAACAGATCCTAGTTCACTAGTTTACGTTCCCATAAAAGCCCATAATATTCACATATAAATCAATTCATCAAGCGAGTTACTTACAGTGGATGTGGGTCGAGATACAGTGCCATGCCGAATAACTTTGAAAAATTTTTATGAAAGCCCAAATCTTTGAAAAGCCCATAAAAATGTTTTTTGACCCAAAACCCTCAAAGCCGAGTTTTTGAACCGGGCTCGATACCAAATCAGACACCCCAAACTCTGCCCACGAGCCTTGGCCGGATCGAGGTTATGTCACTATGAGAAAGACGGGTTGAAAATCTTTTTGACTAGGAATAATCATGAAAGTTTGTTTACTTTTGAAAACCATGTCCATTTAAAGTAATATGAAAAACCTTAGTGTTATAAAATTATGCGAATTTAAACTTTATTAAATACTATTTTGAATAAGCGAGTTGCTAAAATAAAATCCTCTTCACATAGTGGTTCAGTTTAATCAAGCCATAATTAAAATAATACCAAAATAATAGTAAGGCCCTTATTACAACCCATACTTAAAACAAAATACTCAATATTAAAAATGCTTAAAATAATCCAAATATCTTCTTCTCGCATGGGCCACCTTGTGTCCTCTCCGAACCCGGTCCATCTTTATGCATCACTGAAAATGTTAAAGGAAAAAGGTGAGTCACCAAGACTCGAGTGTGTAGCCCTTTTCCCGGTTTAGTAAAACATCATACACCAATCATAAACAGGTTTAACATGCACAAGCTACGATATGCACCCAGCCTAGCCTTCCAAACACCTTTCTCTACCCCGTGTGGTACCAAACCACTGGTGGTGCCAAACCACTGGTGACTTAAAGTCACAATATCCGTCAATACTTGTGGTGCCAAACCACTAGTGTCCCAAAGACACAAATGTGATACCAAATCACTGGTGACCGAAGTCACGAATCAAGTGATGGGGCCAACCCATCGTGTGATACCAAATCACCGGCGTCAATCCCATAATGTAAATCGTGGGGCCAACCCACCGTGGTGCTAAGCCACCGGGGCGAGAGCGCTATAAGGTGCCAAACCTCCGGAGGTGCCAAACCTCACGGTGACCGTAGTCACAATGTGATACCAAACCACCGGTGTCCGTCGACACGAATATCACTTCCCCTCCTCTCATATCACCCATCATCATACCAATTCATGTATAGTATTCAAATCATGCAAACATGTTTAACGTTGCATCTCATAGCACATACATCATAAATCATGACATCATGTATCAATAACGATTACTCATAATGAAACGGACTTACACGAATCCGTGCACATACCCCATAGGGTATCATATCACTCAACCATCTTGTTTGGTTTTACCAATCAATCAGTTTATCAAACATATACAAAGCAAGAAGCGTGTTAGTTTACACACACGTTACTAATGCGACTATCAAATCCAGTAGATCAAGATCTAACGCACTAGATCCCCCTTCCTTAACAATTTCCGAGCACTAGCCACAACCCGAGATATGCGAGATCAAGCCTTCCCCTACAATCGGCCAGAACTAAACAACATAATCATGCTAATCAACCTCTAAGGGTATAATCGTAATTTTACCTACTAAGGGTATTTTCGTAAATTCGCACTTGCAATGGCCTTACCGAATGCCTAATGTCGCCACTAGCGACTCAGCTACCTTTCCGGTCGTACCGGACAATTGGGCCTAAAACTCGATTTCAGCCCATCCGGGCCCACATGCTCGTGTGGCCCATCTAGCACAAATCTAGCCACATATATAAGTTCCACCTAGTCTAGTTCAACATATACTAACCAATCATGCAATTTACTCATATGGGCCCACGGGCCCATTGGGCCCACTTCGGCCCATCGAGGCCCAAGCAGCCCAACCCACAAGAATACTACTGATGGCCTCAACTATCGCGTGAAGCCCCACACGTGCGCTTGCGCGCGTGTAACTACTAATGCCATGTAGCGGCATTTCGGCATTTTGCCGCTCTACAACTAGAGTAGAGAGTTACACACGATATAGGACTGGGGCTAATCCAAGCTCCGACCACTCTTGTGCCCAAACGCCCTCCAAGATGTGTTTACTCTCCTTCTAGGATGCTCCTTATATAGCTAGCTCTTCACCTTCATTCTTTCTTTGTGTCTTTCCGATGTGGGATCCTTCCGTCGATGAGAGTTTAAATTCAATGAAAACTCTTGCCAGTCCAATCATAAAATAAATACTCCTTGCTTCTCATGAGATTCGAACCCGGGCTCCCTTGCAACATAATCCACGCCGCTAACCACTTGGCCACAAGCTCCTCTTGTGTCTTAGACCATGCAAACTAAATATAAACTATAGGCCAAATTCTAAGGTCCAAGCAAAAAGAAACCAAAATGCAAAAGCCAAGACTTGAACCTTGGACCTCCTTCCTTCCTTGTATGTCACCCCATTGTCTCTTATGTGGCGTCATTTTGCCACTACACCACACACTCCACTTGTGTCATTTTCCTCCATATTTTATTCTTAAGGCCTATCTGCCAACTTTCAGGGGTTTTTTTTCACCTAAAACCAAAATTTCCCCAAAGCCAATATTTGATCCTGGGACTTCATAGAAGCCCTCTAACCTTCCAAAATCACTTATCCAATAGGTCTAACTTGCATTTAAGCCAATCTCTTATTCTCTAAAAATTCAAACGCTACTACACCTAAGGCCCATTGGGCTCAATTCTCCTAGGCCCAATTTTGGGATGTTACAAGTAAAATATTTAAAAACAATACATGGCAATTTTTCAAGACTCCTAGTAGAAAAAAAACACACTTTGAGCTTACTAAATATTAACCCACAAATTACATGATAATATATTATGGGTATTTATTTGGTGCACATGTGATGTAAATTTTTTACTCCCAGAGTTAAGATTTTGTTACATATCATATTTATTTATTTTAAAACTTTTTAAATACAACTTAAGGAAATATGACAAAATTTTAATCTAGTTGTAGAGTTAAAAGTTTCCACCACCAGTGTATCAAAATTTTTAAAACTTAAATACAGTAATTATCATTGTTTATTTCACTAATAAAGCTTAAATTTATGAGAAAATATTTGGTACACTATATTGAAGTTTTTAAACTCCATAAGCAGGGTTAAGATATTGATAAGTATCCTATAGAGTAAATTAATTATTAAAAAAATATATATTTAAAAAAAAGAGATACATGTCAATTTTTTAAGGTTAATTGTAAAATAAAAAATATATATTGCTAGTGTACTAAATACTCACTCATAAATTTATAGGTATCAATATATGAAATATAAATCCAGTAATGGCTAATATACTAAATAAGCCCTTGAATGTTGTTATCTTATTTAAATAAAGTCTTTATACTTTAATTACTTTCAAATAAGCCATTTATATTTACTTGGTACCGCAATAAGCCTTTAAACTTATATACAGTATAATAGATTGTCTTTGTTAATTTGTATTTTAATATTACTTATTCTTTAGGTTAGCTTGGTAAAGTCAAAAAAAATTTTAGGGTTGGAATTAAGTTATATATTGTTATAATAGTAAAAATATAATTTCATCATTTTAATAGTCTATATCTTTATAACTTTTAAAGGAATAAATTAAAATTCTATCATTTTTGGATCAAAATATAATTTTATCATATACTAATTTAAAATTTTATAAATTATAAAAGAGTTAAAAGTCTCGGCGGTGCCCGCTCCGCCTCTGCTTACATGTTCTTTTTCTTAATTTCTTTTCCTCCATATATTCAATAGATTTATATATTTCACATGATTTTAGTTATTTAAATTTCAATTAAAAAATATTATATCTTATGAAAATAAAAAAATTTGAAGGTATATAGTAAATGGAAATATGAGAAACAAGCACAAGATTTAGTTTTAGAAGATATAATTAAATACCTCGTTTGTTTATTAGTGAATAATATGAGAAAAATATGTATTTATTATATATATATATATATTGATTGTAATAGTTAGATATAAAATAAAAAATAGTTAGTACAATTTTAAATTTAAAATAAAAAAGATTAGTAAAAACTCTTGTAAAAAATAACATCTCTTCAAAAACAACTTAAAAAATTTCATTATCTTTACTAAAAATAAATTATGGGTATAATTAAATATGATCAATTGAATTAGTTTATTTCTCATTCGTATACTGAAACACACATAAAAAAAAAAAAAAACAATACTCCTACTAGGAGTAGCATAAGTGTTAAAAAATTTAAAAAATACAATATAATTTACAATAGCCTACTTTTACATCATAATAACTTAGACATATGTCAATGATTAATGGCTTATTTGGATGTATGGAAAGTATAAAAGCCTATTTAAATAAAGTGACTAAATTTAGGGGCGTATTTAGGTATCAATTAAAATCTAAAGGTTTATTTGGCTGGAACAAAAGTATGAGGGCTTATTAAAATAAAGTAACAAAGTTCAAGGACTTGTTAAATATATTAGCATCCAATAATTAATTAATCTTTCCTCTACCCTATATAAAGTGGGCAGGCCGCTTTCCCATTCCAGGGCGAGGGGAAACAAAGGAAAAAGAAAATGAGGTTTCGTGAGTTATGTGTGGGGTTAGTGATGATGATGATTCTCCTGAAACCAATTAGCGGCGGAGACGCCGTCCTAGTACTGAGGAGCAACGCCACTTACCAGTGCAATGGCCTTCTCGGCGGCTGCAGTATCCGGGAAGAATTGGAGTCGGAGTTGGATTTGTTGATGATAGATTCTACCGTTATCAGAATCCTCGGGGACATTAAAAATGTCGGTAAAACATACGGCGCGCTTAAAAAGGGTAGTCCATCAGTAAATCAAAAGATATGCTCTCCTAGTTATTTGAAATGTCTTCCACCACCAAACCCAGATAAACATAATTCTAATTGTAACGGTAATAGCCCTTATTGTAGACCACATTGATGTTTATCAACCTATCTATGACAATAAACGCGCTATGCATTATTCGAATCGTAAAGGTTGCTACTTTTGTGGACTCTTATCTGTTTCTTACTTTGCTTTTTGTTGTACGTGTGGTTTCCCTGTATCCCTTTCAACTATGATGCATATATGTCGCTACGTCTTATTCTACTAATAAATCAATCTCCTACTTTTTCTTTTGGTTGGATCACAGTTATCAATAAAAGATACACCGATGTTCCCGTTATGGGTGAACAAATGTGAGGTGAAGAAGAAAAGTAAGAAAAAGACTTGCTTGATGTTGGAGATATAAATTTTTTTGTTGTTGGAATACACAAGCATGCAATGCGCACTTTTTTTCTTAGTTTATTTACGTTTGTAGGTATAAAAAAAAGTATCCAATCCAACTCCTATATACAAGAATAAATATACTTTTAAATAATAATATTAATATCAACTTAATTAATATTCAATCAGTAAACATTCTAATTATTCTAATTATAAAACAGGATTGAGTTGATTCCATTTGATTTAATTAAGTTTTTCTTAATGGTTTGATTTTTAGTTTTTTCATCTTAATTTTACATTTTGAATTTTATTTTGACAAAATTAGTTTTGCTTTTTTTAAAAAAATTTTAATATTATTTGATAAAAATTTAAAATCTTTTTATAAATATTTTTTAAAATTATTTTTCAAGTAAATAATAAATAATAAATAAATCTTATATAATATTTTTTAAACAATAATTTTTATATAATATTTTAAAGTTATTTTCACTGATTTATATTTATTTTCACATCATAAAAAATAAAATTAATTATAAATTAAATAAAAAAATATCTTAATTTGGGTGATCCCGATTTTTTAATTTGTGAAAAAAAAATTATTCAAACACAATAATTAAATTGTTTTTAACTTTTCGAAATTTTCTTAATAGGAGAAATTATTATATATACCATTAATAATGAATTACCGTGTAAGAATATTTTTACACGTCATCTAAAATATATTGCCGGCTCACTCACCTTCCTTCTTGTCTGTCACTTTTTTGTTTTTCCTCCTCCTAGCTGAAACCTTTGTTTCCCAAATTTTAAATGATGAAAAAAAGCATTTAAGCATATCTTTTCTTCATCTAACATGGCTAAAGTAATCGGATCGTTACTTTCTCCTACAGTTTTAATCAACGGCATTCATAAAATAAAAATATCCTTTTGGACAAACAAGAGAACATAATAATCAAACATTCAAATGCAATTTCAAGAATAGTAGCAATATTTTCTTATTTAAAAAATAGTAATTTTTCCCATTTAATATCATATGTATATGCAAAAGTGAAGAGGCTATTGATTTAATGTTGGAATAAACATTTCCTTCCATTTGATTCACTAAATCTGTTCATAAAAGAAATAGAAAATCCCAAAATCAACAGATTCAAAAGATTTATTTACTTAATAAATTTTAAAACTAAAAAAACCCTAAATGAGCAATGTGAAAAAAAGGAGCTGGTTAAGTGGTTATTGTCGTTCAACGTCCAGTTACCAGATCTCGACTTGGGTCTTATAAGTGGCGTCGTAGCCATGGGGTCTCCATCCTACCCATTTTCTTCTTCTTCAACTCTATTTCCTCACTTGTTTCGTAGTTGTTTTGGCTTCGCAAGAAAAGAATGTGGGGAACAAAGGTTGCAGGTTTGAAGAGAAAAAAAGGAAAAGTAATAGGCCAAGAAGGAAGCTGAATGAGCTGGCAAAATTTTAGTGATGTGGAAAATTATTTTTACATGACTATTGAATATCAATCACGATTGACATGGTAGGAATAATCTACAAAATAATATCTCGGTTTGTTGATGCACTTCTATTTAAATCCAAAAATAATAAGGATGAGTGTACGATAGTTTGTAGCTTTATTTGTTGGGATAGTGATAAATTTAGTTTTACAGTTTTTTTACACTTTAATTATTATTATTATTTATTATTATTATTATTATTATTATTATTAAAATTTAGCTGTTAATCTTTCAAAAAGAATTAAATTGTTATTTTTTAATAAAAATGTTGATTAAAATATTCTTTAATGATGTTGATGTGTCAACTTGTGTGGTAGCAGGGGCGAAGCCAGAAGAATTTTTTAGGGGGTGGATAAAATTTTAATTTTTTATAATTTATATCTTTATAATTTGTAAAGGATTAAATCGAATTTTTTTAATTTTAGGGGGGACCAAAGTGCAATTTTACCTTTACTAATTTAAATTTTTTAAAAAATTCTAAGGGCCAAAATTGCATTCTAAGGGCCAAAATTGTAATTTTACATTTTAGGGGGGCCGGGGCCCATGCCAACCCTCCTGGCTTCGCCCCTGTGTGGTAGTTCATGTGCACTTCTTTCTGACATGATACTGTTTGTCATATATACGTGTCAATAAATATTTTAAAAGTTATAAAAATATTCAAAAAAGAAAAAAGAAAAAGAGAGAGTATAAAAGCTTCATAAAAATTCAAAAAAAGCATGAAGTACACTTAGATTGCAATGTGGGCTGCAAATGTTTAAAAATTTAACGTGTTAGTTAGTATTTCCATTAAAAAAAAATCAATTCAATTATTTTTAAAAGGTTGATGATCAAATTTGATTCTTTTTAAAAGGTTCAGCGTCAAATTTAATTTTTAAAAAAGACCAGATTGACAAATAAATGAAAGATCTATGGGCTAAAGTTGTCAGTATGCCTTACCTTTTTCAATTACGTATTTAGTTTAATCATAATAGTTTTTTGAAGGTAAAGCGATATTATTAACAAAAAAACAAAAGTAAACAAACCAATATGGTTTAAGGACAACAAACAAAAGTTTAAGGACTAAAAAAGTAAAAATAATAAATGAAGGGTTAAAATAAATTTTTTATATAAAATTAGAGGACCAAATAAGCCCTTAATAAATCTAATTTATACAATGTGACTCTCTTTTAAATATTATCATTTTTTTTCTCAAAAAAAGAAAAATAAATACTTTCATTTCACCCAATATTTTTAGTATCATAAGTGTACATCCCAATATTTGCATGACTTTTTTGGAAATAAAACAACACAATACTCATATTTAAATTTCGAATATGTTGCGTGCTATTAATGCAATTTGATTGGATATCATATTCACCTATTGTTTATATTATTTAGGTAAGGGTTATATTTAATATAATGAAAATAATTTGGTACACAATTATGAAATTTTTAGACTCCGCCTCTTATCTTTTCTAGAGAGAACTACCATATTTGGGTAGTAAAGATAAAGACGTATGTTTAGGCATATGACTTGTGGGAAGTTGTTGTTTCAGAAAAAGAGCCACCACCTTTGTGAGCTAATCCAACGATAGCACAAATTAGATAGCATAGCGATGAAGCTGATAAGAAGTATAAGGCTTTGTCTTGCCTTCAGAATGGTGTGCTTGATGTTATTTTCATGAGAATTATGGCTTGTGAAACTCCCAAACAAGCCTGGGATAAGTTGAAGGAGGAGTTATAGGGGACTGAGAAGACAAGGCAGCAATAATTGTTGAATTTGAGAAGAGACCTTGAGAACCTGAAGATGAAGGAAATTGAAATGATCAAGCAGTTTGCAGACAAGATCATGTCCATTGTCAACAACATAAGGTTTCTTGGTGATCAGTTTAGTGATCGAAGGGTTGTTGAAAAAGTCATCACAACACTGCTAGAGAAGTATAAGTCCAAGATCTTATCCTTGGAGGACACGAGAGATTTAACAACTATCTCTCTGTTAGAGCTCATAAATGCTCTATATGCACAGGAGTAAAGGAGAGCGAGCAGAGAAGAAGGGCATACAGAAGGTGTTTACTAAGCGAGAAATAAGAAAACTCCATGCTCTTTGAGCAACAAAGGCAAGAAGAAATGGTGTAACGCCTTAGTTTTTGCTTAATTTCGGCTTTTGTAATTTTGGCATGAACGAGTGTCTGCTTCATTGGTTCTGTGTTCTGGGTGTGTGTGGGAGGTCCCAAGTTCAAGTTTCAACTTGGGTAAATTTTGGTATTTTTTTATGAATAAAGCCCAAACTTTGGTGTCGAAACCATTTTTTTGACAAAACGGGAATCGACCTTTTTTTAAAAAAAATAGGAAGTCGCCACCGATCTTTGTTAGGTGTGATCAGATCACCTTTGTTTTAACAAAACATTTTAGTTTACTAAAACGGCATTTTGGTCTACGAATATTCGAGAAAATAGGTTCGGGAGTCGGTTACGTGTGAGGAAAGATTAGCACCCTCACAACGCCCAAAATCGGTACCAAATTGATTGATTAATGTCCTAATATGGAAAACTTGAAAATATCTAGGGTAAAAATTAAAAAAGAATTCGTTAAATTGGGATTGAATCTCAAGATTATCTCGTTTCAAAGGAATAAAAGTATCATACCCAACACGTTAGGATATAACACCTTTATACTCTGACATCGAGATCATATTTGATCTTCAAAACATATGGAAGTGGTATTTGGTTATTTAGTTGAACGAAAAATCAACACCCAGCACGTTAGGATGTAATTTTTCGGACTTCTAAACACATAAATATTGCCTTGTTTTTCAAAAAAACTTTTAAATAAGCGATTTGAAATAATTATACAAAAAAGATAAATACAATTATATGAAAAAGGTTTAAAATAGCATTGTATGAAGAATATCTAAATAGATAATACACAAGGCGACCTATCATAACCTAAATATATAACTATACATGAAAAATATAAGAATAATTTGTATATGAAAGCATTGAAATAAAAATAAGATCTTTGTAAGAAATAAACTATGTATATAAATAGACTTAGAAACATATTCATAAATAAATTTGAAAGAAAATATACATACATGAAATAATATAGTATTAACAAGATATGCATAGAATAAAGATAATTTTATCAAGAATTATGTATGTACAATATATGAGATTACTTATATTAAGTCGTTAAAAGAAAGGTATGAAAGATGAATTTAAGAATTAAATATTTGAAACAAAAATACTTGCAAGTAGAAAATAAAACTAATTAAATCGTTGAAAAAACTAATAAAATAATTCCGGGCAATTTATTAAGACAATTTCTAAAATGAACAACGAGTAGAACTAACATCGTGAAGAAGTTTGCAAAAAAGGGCTAAAAATACTTAACTGAAGGAAAGATAAAACTAAAAGGCTAATTTATAAATAATTGAATAGTTTTGAATAAAATCAAAGACCAAGACAAAAAAAAAAAAGGCACAAACAGTCAGGGACTAAACCGAGAAATACTTTCAAAGCCTAAGACACATCGTGTAGTTGGACCTAATCGAAATGTTGCACAACTTACAGAGATTAATTAAAACATAGAGAAAAGATACAAAGGATTCAATCAAATATCCGTACAACAAAGAGGGACTAATCGCGCGATAGAACCAATGTTCAGAAACGCACGGATCCCGATCGGAGCGGGTCGGATTGAATCGGGTCGTGGCCTGATCCATACTTAATACGGCGTCGTTTCATATCTTAGAAAAAATTAATCCCCTAAAAACGTCTTATCTCCAAAATTAAGCCAACAAACCTAAAAACCTAACATATTTTGTTTCTTTCTAATCGACCAACAACAGCCGCCATGCGCCATTGAAATCGGCGATGGCCACTACGCGCCATAGAAAGCAGCGATGAGATCCTTATCTATCCCCGATGCGACGGAGAAGACCAAGATCCCGATGGCGCACTTCAAGGGTAACTCCGATTTCATCCTTTCTTACCATCGCATGCAAGAATCTTGAATCAAAGAAAAAGATCTAGGAAATGAAAAGAACAAGAAAAGAAAACCAAACAAATCACCTTAAAAAATTTTTTCTTGATTTGATTTCTGTTTTTTTTTTCTCTGCATAAGTGCGTGTACAGAATAATATGGGGATCCCTTTTTTTCTTTCGACTTCGTTTTTGAAAGATTCAAAATAAGTACAAAATAAAAATAAAAAATGGTAAACCATAAAAATAAATAAATCCAATCAACCTTCGAAACCTTTGCTTTTTTTTTTTTTATTCTTCCGTATTCATAGTTCGTAAAAATGGAAGCCGAATCGATCCCCTCTTTCCCTTACTTTTTGGTCGCTCCTAATACCCCCCGAAGGAACCCCTTTGCTTGTTTTAGTTCGGCTTTTTATAATCCCTCTTTACCAAGATTCCATTCTTGTTTTTGTTTACTTGGTTGTGTGTGTTTGCTTTGCAGGGTATGGGCACGGTGTAGGCGTGCGAGTCGCTGATTGCCGAGACGTGCGAAGCCAGAGGTGCCTGGGGGAAGTGGTCCATGTCAGGGTGCATGGGCGCATGGGACATCGAAACGACACAGGGGCGCGTGTGGCAGACGCGCGTGGTGGCAGATGAACAGTCGTGGCGGCGCAAAGGTTTGGGACTTCTTAGGGTTTCTGAAAGTTTTGGGCCTATTTTGGTTGGGCTAGTTGGGGTTATTTGGGCCTAATTTGTAATTGGGTTTGAGTTACTTGTAAAAATGGGCCATTCGGGTTTGGGCTTTTGTAATACCTGATTTGGGTTTTAAACTTGTTCTGTAAATGGACTGGACTTCAACATTTGGTTTTGGTTTTAATTTTGTCTTGGACCTGTTTTCAGTTGGGTTGATTGGGCTGTATATTTGCATTAAATCATTGGGCTTGCATTTGGAACTTGCTGTAAATAAGGACTATGGACTTTGTATTTTTATTTGGTCTTGCTTTTGGCTTGGTATTGGGCTTTAATGGGACCCGGGCAAATTTGGGTTTTATTTATTTATTTTGGGTCTGGTATTGGGTTTGGTTTTATTGGGTATAGGCCGGGCGAAAATTGGTTATTACATTTGGTTAGTAGGCTTATAAGTATTTAATTGTAAGAACATGCCAGAATGGGTCTGCTGGTCAGGTGGTTAAAAGGAGTGTTGGGGTGGAAAAGGTCTTGTGTTCGAGTTGCAGCATGAGCATTATTGTAACAGTCCAGTTTAGACCCTAGTCGAAATAGTGGTTTCGAGACCATAAATCCAAGTCTTATAATATTTTAATGTTATTTTCTGTGTCGTTGATATGTGATTAAGCATGTATTAAAATTTCGTAAGTTAATTTATCCGTCTGTGTGCTAAATTTGACAAAAGGATTGGATTGCATTAAGTGCAAAATTTGTATGCTATCTGCTAAGGTGCCTATGTGTTGTGGCTTATTATGGTGGAGGCCTTATGTTGTTATAAATCCATTTATAAGATAATGGAGGATTAAATAACATGATAACCTTGGAGTTTATTTTGTCTTATATGAATAATAAAGGGTAAAATAGGAATTTGTTAATGTTATGATAATTAAATAAAACCAAAAGCATAAAATTTGCTATGGTTATCATCTTCCCACCGAAAACACAAAAGAAAATAGGGAAGAAGGGCTTTGTTATATTCGGCCATTACAAGCCTTGATTTAAGGTATGTTTTCGATCGATTTTTGATAATTTCTACGTTTTCGAAATCGTTGCTTCGAATACTACTAAACCCATGTCTTAATTTTGAGAATTGATGATAATTTTGAAATGAGACTTTGATGAACTCATGTGATTTGTGATGAGTATTTGTGTTAAATGAAAGATGTGTGTCTAATGAACATGTTTTGTTCTTAAATTTTTGATGAATTTAGCTAATTAGGGCTAAATTGTGAAAATAGTAATTTGAGGGACTAAATAATAAATTTGATGAAATGTTTGGACTTGTATGAGATACATAGGCTTTCGGCTAAGCATGGCTATATGGTGATTTTGTATATTTGATGTTTTGAGAAAAATGGACTAAATTGATAAAATGTGCAAATATAAGGGTTAAGTTGCTTAGCCCTAAATGTATGTTTTTGGATTGAAATGAATATGTTGGTAAATAAAAGAGTTAAATTTGAATGTGTATAGATCAAGAACCGATGAAGACAGACTTAGATCGTGGGAAAGCGAAGGTAGTTGAATAAAGGAGTCCGAACGAATATCCGAATCCGAGGTAAGTCATTATGCAAATAAACGTATTTGTATTGATTTGTTTATGTTCATATGACTAAGATAACCATGAATGTTTACGAAATGATGTGTATATGAATTTCGAGACAAGATCGATATAGTGATAATGTCCGAAAAGTCTCGTACGAACCTAGGAATAAATAGGATTAGCTATGTCATGACATAGGTGTCTGTTCTATTTTATCATGTAAGACCACGTCTGGGACATTGGCATTGATTCGAGATTTTGTGTAAGACCACGTCTGGGGAGTTGGCATCGATATGAGACTTACGTGTAAGACTATGTCTGGGACATCGGCATCGTATTAATTCGTGTAAGACCCTGTCAGGGACAGTGGCACCGACATCTGATTACATGTAAGACTACGTCTTGGAAGTTGGTATTGTATGACTATTCTGAGCATTTTGAGTATCTTATTAGATTCCGAACGGTTCAACGGGCAAGTCTGAAATATGAATGACTATGTGATTTGAATATCCATTTCAAGTACGTTGATGTGTACACCAAGTGTGTATGAAAGGTAAGCATCTATATAAATTTACTTATTTGAATATGTGTATTGAAAGGGTGGATTAATATGTGATGATGTGCTCAAATGAGCTAGGTGTATATGTGATACCTGAGTTGAAAAATGTAGTAAGTTATGGCTAAACAAATGAGCCAAGAGCTATATGAGATGTATATGCTATGAGAACCATTATTGTCATTGTATAAATATACTATGTGCATTTTATGCTAGGTTTATTTGTATATGGCTTACTAAGCTTTTGAAAGCTTACTCTGTGTGTGTGTGTTTGTCTGTTTTATAGATCGTCAAAGCTACTGAAGGCTCGGGGACCGTCGAGGAAAATTATCACACTACTCAACTTATATTGGTACTTTTGGAATATGTATATAACTGGATATGGAATGCATAGACTGGTCATTTTGGTTATGTTTGAAATGTGTATAATGGCCATGAGATGTGGCTAGATAGGTATTGGTAATATGCTTGGGCATATATGAAAATGATGTATGTTTTAGTATAGCTTGATAGCTTATGAATTGGTTAAAGATATGGTAAACCTATGAATGCATTATGTGTATATTGGATTGGTCAACGAAGTGATTATATGAAAGGTATAGATAGATGAATCATGCTTAATTGCTTGTGTGTTTTGTTGTGCAATTTGGCATGATTGAAGTTGCAATTATAGGTGATGATTTGATGATTATTTGATATGTTTTGGTTGCAAAATATGTATGAAATTATTTGGTAATTTGCTTGTAGGTATGACCCTATTGTGGGTGGCATTATGGCCTTGACAATGGCCTGTTTTGCCTACACGGCTATGGCACACGGGCGTGCCTAATGGTTGTGGGAAAATGGCAGGATCTAGCTAAGGGTGCACGGTCTTGGCACATGGGCGTGCCTGGCAGCCGTGTGATTAAGTCAGTATATGGCTAAGAGCACACGACCATGGTACACTGGCATGCCTAGTGGCCTGATTTGGCACGTCCAAGACACATGGGGGTGTCTGGTGCCCGTGGAGGACACACGGCCTGATCACATGGGCGTGTGTGCTGCATAACTTAGAAAGGTTTTAAATTTTTGAGAATTTCTGTATGTGTTTGGCTTAGTCCCGGCCTTACTCTAATGCATGATTAAGTTCTCGTTGACCTATTTAAGGGACATCTTGATTGCGATTGATGAATGGTTGTATGAAATGTTTGTAAAAGTTTTCGATCCGTCAGGTAACGCCTTTAACCTTAATCTGGCGACGGACACGGGTTAGGGGTGTTACATTATTTTTGTCTGTCATGATTCAGAGAGTTTGAATTTTAGTTAAACACTGCTGATGGAGTGTTTGAAGGAGGGAATTAAGGAGTTGGAAGAGGGGGAGTTATCAGAATCTGATGAGTGTTTCAATTAGGAAATTTTCGGCTCTCTTCCTCTCTCTCTCTTTTCCCTTCTTGCCTTTTCCCCCTACCCATTGGCTGCTGAAAACCCACCTTTCTTTTTGTTTTTGTTTGTTATTTTGCGTTCAATCGGGTTCTGTTCTGCAACTGTCACTGCCCTTGTTTGGTAAGTGGTTTACATTAAGTTCTAGCATTATTTTGATTAAGTGACTAACGAAGAAATTGTTTTACTCACCTAGGTACTACTCAAAGGTTGTAATCGGGTTCTCGTGTTTCTTAAGTACTATTCCCTGCTCAAAGGTGAGGTTTTTGAAAGATATCGGGCTTAGTATCTCGATTTAGTTTTGTTTTAAATACTGATTTTATGCTTTGGAATATCAATTATAGGTTCAGGATTGCTCGGGATTGCGTGAGCATCGAGTCAATATCAAGTGTGTACCCGAAAATGCAGAAAATGAGCTTTCGGTGAAAGCTAAAAACCTCACTGTTGATGCCATACGGGCGTTTGGTCGCCCGTGTGGTAGGTCACATGGAAGACTGTTAGTCACCACACGGCCGTATGATAGATGAACCAGGCTGTGCGCGAGCGACACGGCTGTGTGAGGGCCGAGCGAGGCCGTGTGCGACACATAGGCTCGATCAATTGGGCCGTGTGGGCCACACGGGTGTGTGGGCCCACATGAGTGAACCATACAGGCGTGTGGGATTCTGGGCTAGGCCGTGCGGTCCACACAGCCAAGCCATGGGCGTGTGAACCCATTTTTCTGGAAACTCTGTAAGGTTACACAGGTCACCCGAGTCGATTGTGGACCTACTGTAGGGTCGGTAAGCAATGCTTAGACCCTTAAATAAATGATCTGACTGTTTGATTTCTGTACTAAGCATGTATGCTGATCTGAATGTATGAACTACTATCTGCATGCTAGCATGACATTTTATGTATGTTGCATTGCATCGGGGTAGGATTGATGATATTCAGAGGAAGTATCTGAAAGGCTTTTAAGCCTGTTATCTGGCAGCTCAGCTGCAAATTTCTGATTATGTGCCGCATTCAGTACAACATGGTATGTAGGGCTGGGTGAGTTGATTTAATCCCCAGATGGTGTGTAGGGTTGGACAGAGTTGGTGTGTAGGGTTGGACAGGGTTGGTGTGTAGGACTCTGTTTCTGCATTTTCTATCTGAAATGGGCTAAGGCCCTGAAATATGTCTGAATTTGTATCTGAGTGGGCTAAGGTCCACACCATTTCTGTAATGGGCTCAGACTCAAATTATGAATTGATGTCTGATATATGATATTTCTGTGTGTTTAAGTTTTCTGTGCGGATTACACACTAAGTTTGCGAAAACTCACCCCTTTTCTGTTTAATCTGTTCAGGTAATCCCCAGCAGTAGATGGATCAGTGCAGCAGAGGACTTGGCGGTGACCACGTTTCCACACTTATTTACAGTTTATTTTTAATTACGATTTGGTTATTTTTGGGTATATTTCTTGTAATAAGACCTTTATATATTTTTTCTTAAATTTTGGGATAATTATTTTATGAACTGCTAGCACAAGGGCAAGACGCCAATTTTCAAGATAAACTAAGGTTTTATCAAATACACACAAACTTGCAAATTATTTTAAAGTTTCCGCAACACATAAATTTTTGAAATGGATAATAAACAATTAAACAGCACGTTTTGACGAAAGCCCAAGTTATCTACAAATGGTTATAACGCGATTATGTTTTCCAAAGCATTATAATGTGACGTCGCCAGATTCGGCCATAACATCTAGGCTGGGTTTGGGGTGTTACAAATGGAATCAAGCAAGAGAAAGGCCAAAAAGATATGGTGAAAAGAAAAAGTATCCACCATACTCGAATTGCAAAAAGATAGGTCATTTAGAAAAGTTTTGTTGGACAAGACCTTGTGTGTAGTGTAAAAACTATAAGCAATTTGGCCAAGATTTCAGAATTTGTAAAAACAAAGTGCAACAATAACATCAGTAGTTTAATCAGGCTCAAGCTACTGAAGAAAATCAAGCTCACGAGGAGCTCGCATTCACAGCTTCATGCTTCATAATTAACAACCAAGATAAGAAAAATTGGTTAATTGATAGTGGTTGTACAAACCATATGGTTTCAGATGAAAGCATGTTCAAGGAGATTGACAAATCCTTCAGTTCGAGAATTAGAGTTGGAAATGGCCAGATCATTGAAGCCAACGGAAAGGGAGATCAGGTTAACGCTCTTGCAGGTACAAAAGTTATTACTGATGTTCTTCACGCAAAAGGTGCTTACCAAGTGAGAAACAAGGAAACTCCATGCTCTTCAAGCAAAAAAGGCAAGAAGAAATATAATCAAGCCGAGAAGGCAAAAAATATATGGTGAAAAGAAAAAGTATCCACCATGCTCGAATTGCAAAAATATGGGTGGTATAGAAAAGTTTTACTGGACAAGACCTGGTGTGCAGTGTAAAAAAAGCAAATTGGCCACAATTTCAGAATTTGTAAAAACAAAGTGCAGCAGCAATAATAGTAGTCTAATTAGGCTCAGGTGCTGAAGAAAATCAAGCTTAGGAGGAGCTCGCATTCACTGCTTCATGCTTCACAGTCAACAACCAAGATAAGAAAAACTGGTTGATTGATAGTGGTTGTACAAATCATATGGTTTCAAATGAAAGTATGTTCAAGGAGATTGAGATATCCTTCAGTTTGAAAGTCAGAGTTGGAAATGGCCAGATCATTGAAGCCAAGGGAAAGGGAGATTATTAAAACTAAAGTGATGTTAGATAAGTGTATTAATTCTGTGTGTTTTGTGACTTATGGTATGAAATGAAGACAAAGATAAGGAAAAAGTTGCAAGAAGCGTAGACAAGGGGAAACAAGTAGATAAAACTTGAAGAAATTATAGCTTAGTTAAAATTTGTAAGTACTATAGAATTCATTCTTATTTAATTAAATAACTATAAGTAAATGTACTAATAAAGGTGTTAATGCTATGAATTTAAATATAAATATAACATAATAAATAAGTATTAAACTCAAGAAAGTGATTAATGGATATGATTATTGTTGGTGTGAATATATGTGTTGAGTAAAGGATTAAATTGTAAAGTTTTGAAAAGGTTGCGTGAAAACCAAAATTGTGAAATTTAATTGTAGTTTTGATATAAATTGAGTTTATATAAAAGTCAAAGCTCATGCAGGCAAGTTTCGAACTTGTGGGATATAGATGGCATGCCATTAGAAATTTTTTAAGGCGCTTGGGAATTTAGCATTTCGGTGCTTGTGTACTCCATGATTATATTTCTTATATCTTTATTTTTCACTTGAGTCTACAATGGGCAAAGTGAGTGATAAAAGAATGATAAGTAAGAGATGAAAGTGTGTTGTAAGTGAAATTATGCTAATTAACCTTGTTGACAATATGAATTGTTATTTTTGAATAAATTTTGCAGTTATGTTAATCATATTTATTATTTTTGTAGGTAACTATGAATTCTCAAGCACTTACTAAGCTTTTAAAAGCTTAACACATTATTTTAAATGCGTAGATAATGATTGGTTGAAGACACCTTTTGAAGCGGTCATCCTCAACCACATCTCATCACTAATGAAGAATTTGAACTGTATGGAATTTATATTTTGGTAATAGAGTGACATGTACATGAGATTAGAACTATTTGAATTTATTGATAGGCTAATTAATGGTTCCAAAGCTATGTCATGCTGAATTGAAGTTATTTTGGACTTGAAGTATTTAGTGCTCTTGTAAAGTCTTTAAATTATTTGATGTGCTGACATTTTGTCCTATTTGAGTTTCTAAAAATGTCTAGAAATGTTATGGAATGATTGATGATAGTTTTGACTTGATTTTAGTGTTTTGGTCATGTTCTAGGCAATTTGTCTACAATGTTGCAACCTTCCCTAGCCAATGTTGCAACCTTGGGCATTTTGATCTCAATGTTGCGGCATTGAGCATTCTAATCCCAATATTGTGACATTCACTTGCCAATGTTGCAACCTTCGCCCTACTTCCCTTATTTTTGCATAATGGCCCTTCTTTAAGTATCAATGAACCTCAACAGCTTTTGTAAGCTTACTTATGACCAAAATCACTTCAAATGAGCTTACTTTGGTTAAAACGAAATGAATTAGATAATTTTCAAGTTACTGCTCTTAGTTCGTAAATGTAGCATCCGTTGCCCGAGTAATCGTAAGAACTCAGTTGAGGGGTGTTATAGTAAAAATCAACACATGTCTTATGGGTTCAATTCCTCAGAATATTTTCGTGTTTCATTATAACAATTATATTACAACTGAACATGTATACTTGCAGTATAACACGCTTAATTATTGATTATATTTTGTTTGTTTTTGCTGCATATAGCACAACGTTCAGGAATCCTATTATTTGAACTGATTCAATCCAATCTCCAAGATATGTTTCTTCAAATGGATCAATCTTCAAAGAGAGACATCATACATCTAAAACATTAGCAAAGATCATAGCTAAACTATTTTGTTTCAAAATGTTACCAATTCTAAATAAGATAAATTATGTGACTTGCACAATTCTAAGTACAGTTGACACTACTCTCATAACTGCCTTAACACCACTCAAGTAACAAAATAGTGGCAATCTATCATACCTAATTAGCCCTTCGATTGGTCATCCAAGTTCATTATATTCCCTTGTATAGCCTCCCATCTTCTGTACCATGAATCTTTTGAATCATTTCAGTGACAACCCATATACTTTCTATCATATATAAGTTTTGATGAATACATAATCCACAAGCCTCATATCATCCTCATACTTATGGAACATGATGAGATCTTTTATCAAATGTCTATGATGCTCCTTCTAAAACTCTATTTTTTGTCTCTAAAAAACTTGAATTTAATTTAAAAAAAAAAGCTTCTCATTGGTGGTTGTAAATTTAGTTGTAGAGGAAAGCTTCCTCATTGATCGAAGAGTTTTAACCATCATCTTCTAAACACTTAATTGACTTTTATTCTTGAAACTTCATTTAATTAGATTTAAGGCCAATTTCTTATTTATTTATTGTTTCTAGCTTATATTTCTTTTTTTAAAAAAAACATGAATCCCACACCTTTTAGGTTTTACTCTCCAGTTTCATTATTCAATTTTCAAACCTTTCTCAATTAATTTTTTAAAGAAACATTTCCAATTCAAAGTAAACACCAAACTCCGCAAGCATTCAGTGCTTAGAGGCAATAAGGCAATGGAAATTGTGATTTTAATTTTTGACACAATAAATTGACTCCTAAAACACTTGGGTGGTGGTCTATTTATTTGTGGATATTGTTTATATATTTTTCTATCTCTTGTTACTGCGTTTGATAGTTTATTATAGATGAAATATGTCGAAACCATTTTTTTGTAAAACGGGTCGACTTTGGTTTTGAAAATAAAAACAAAAAACGGGAGTCGCCACCAATCTTTTTTTGATGAGGTGTGATCGGATCACCTCGTAATTCGGTCATTTTAATAATAAATTTGATTTATTAAAAGAACAGTTTTGGTCTACGAAATTTAGAAAATGGGTTCGAGAGTCGGTTACGCACGAGGAAGGGTTAGCACCCTCGATACACCCAAAGTTGGTACCTAGTTGATTAATTGATGTCCCACTGTAGAAAAATTTAAAAAATTTTAAATTAATGATTTCTTTTAAAATATTTGAATATACTCGATTTGAATATTAAGATTTTCTTATTCCGAAGGAATAAAATATCACATCCAGCACGTTAGGATATGACAATTTAAATCCTCGAATTCAAGATCATCTTATAATTCCCAAAACTCATGCATTGAAATTTTAAAAGGGTATTTTATTATTTGGTCAAACAGTAAATTGATTCCCAACACGTTAGGGCACAATTTATCGAATTTCCAAATACGAAATATTGCCTTGTGTTTAATTTAAGAAAACATGGACGAAATTTCTAAGGGATATTTAGTTATTTGGTCAAACGAAAAATCGAAACCCAGCACGTTAGGGCACGATTTCTCAAATTTCCAAAAAACGAAACATTGTCTTATTTTAAAAATTTTCTTTTTTGAATAATAAAGAGTACAACATTTAAACGACGTGCATTTATTTTGTTTGGAATAAAATAAAGCGATCTATATTGGATAAATACATTGATGCTTAATTTAAGACATGATTTAAACGAAATGGCTAAAAACAAAGTAGAGTATAGAGTAATAATAAATGAATGCTATGACAATAATATGAAAATACGAATAAACAAATTATAGTACCCATAATGGCAATAATCACATACGCACCAGGGCAATAATCACACCACATACATCATTTAAACATTACCGTTAATAATCAAAGAAAAATTAAATAAATAATATGCAAAACAATTTAAAGTAAATAATGATTTAAAATAAAAAAATCCAAAATAAAATAATAAAAAGGTTTAAAATAAAAAATAAAATATTTTAAATAGATAACATATAAAATGATTTATACTAAGTAATATATATAAACATTTATAATAATAAAACAATTCAGAAATAAATAATAGGACAATTTTAAATAACTAATATAAAAAGTTTAAAATAAATACTATAAACCACAACTTAAAGTTATTAGCATAGAACAATTTAAATAATTAATATAAATAATTAAAATAAATAATATATACAAAGCATCTAAAAATAAATAATGTATAAAAAAATTTAAGATAAATAATATGTAAAAGAGGAAATTTATACAAATGATATATAAAACAATTTAAAGAAAATTGACAAATAATAATAATAGTAATAATAATAATAATAATAATAATAATAATAACAATAATAATAATAATGGTAATAATAATAATAATAATAATAATAATAATAATAATAATAATAATAATAATTGCAAAAATAACTAAATGGGACTAAATTACACTTAAAACAAAAGTCTGGGGAAAAATCAATAATAAAAGAAAGGAAAAGGACTAGTTTGTAATGCGCTAAGAACACTAAGGGGCAAAAGGGAAAATATCCCTGGCCTTCAGTGCGAAGCATTTTATACGAGGACTAGAGTGACGCACAAGTAAAATTATAGGGTAAATTTAAAAGAAAACAAGAACAAAAAAGGATCAAATTGCAAAGCACCGCAAAAAGGGAGGGACCGCTTGCGCAGATAGTCCATTCACAGCAGAAACACGCGGATCCTGAGGGCAAACGGATCGGGTCACGGGTCAGAGGCCAAAAGACGTCGTTTTGGCCTCTGAACTTAAAAATTGAAACGGCACCGTTCCATGTGTTTATTTAAAACAAAATTTTTTTCTTGAAATTCATTTTTCCAGTGTTTCAAAAAAAAAAAAAAATTCAAAGAACCCCCCATTTCTCAAACCTCTCTTTGGTTCTCTGGTCCGATCACCGGACGAACATGCCATTGACGGCGGTAGCCACCATATATGGTGGTCGGAGTCCAAAAGAGGGTTATTTTCAACCCTTTTGGCTTTGCCAACGTTAATTTAAAACCAAAAATACCCAAAAAAACCCTCTAAAATCTAAGAGGGTGAAGAAACCTTCTTCGCCCCATCCTCCAGGTCCACCTAAAGGTAAGACTCCCTCTTCTCAGGTAACCCCCCTTTTCTATTTTTATTTTCTTGTTTTATTATTTCTAAAGTAAAAAAAAAATAATATATGCGAAAAATCACCTTGTTTCTATTTTTTATTCAAATCTATTTTTTATTTTCAAAAAGAAAAATCCCCCCTCTTTACATTGGTGCTTTCACAGCTTTATAGCCAAACAATATTACAAAATAATCTTTTTTTTCTTTGCTTTCTTGCTACTGTTGGTTTTCTATGCTCCTTTTACAGGTGTCGTGGGCGGTGGCAGAGAGCAGGTGTGCAGAGGGCGCCTTTTGAGCTGATGGATTGACGGCTGCGGCGCTGAGGGCAAGCTAGGGTTTCTGCTTTTCTGAAACCCTAGTTTGGCTATTGGGCCAAGTGGGTTTGGGCCTATTAGGTTTGTTAATTAAAATTTTTTGTAATGGACTTTTAATGGATTGTTATTTAGACTTTTTTTTTCTTTTTTGTTTCTGATTAGTAGTGGGCCAGGGCTAAATTGGGCCTGTACAGCTGCCCCTCTTTGCTCATTATCGTGTAACGATAATGGAGCAAAGACTTTAAAAGGACCAATTTTGCCCAGTCTTGCTAAGTCTCGGCACTTCTTTTCTTCTTCTTCTTCAAGTAACCTTGCTTTGTCCCACTGCAACTTCAGAAGTATAGGAATTGGTGCTTCAATTTACTCAAACGTAATTTTAGGGAGAAGAGATTTGTAGCTTTGATCTACCCCGCTGGAACTTCGAGGAAATAAGAATTGGAAATTTCAACCTGCTTCTTTGCAACTTCAAGAAGATAAGGTTGGGGGTTTCAATCTATTTCACTGTAACTTCAGAAAGATAAGATATGCCGTAATTTGTAGCTTTAATATGTTTCGCTACAACTTCAGGGAAATAAGATCCGCTGTCTTCAGTCTGCTCCGCTGCAACTTCAGGGAGATAAGGCTGGTGGCTTCAATCTGCTCCATTGCAACTTCAAGAAGATAAGATTTGCCATAATCTGGAGCTTCAATCTATTCCACTGCATCTTCAGGGAAATAAGATCTGCTGCCTTCAGTCTTCTCCGCTGCAACTGCAGGGAGACAAGGTTTGCTGGCTTCAATCTACTCGAATGTAATTTTAGGGAGAAGAGATTTGTAGCTTTGATCTACTCCACTGGAACTTCAAAGAGATAAGAATTGGTAATTCCAGTCTGCCCCACTGCTATTTTAGGGAGAATAGGCTGATGGCTTCAATCTGCTCCATTGCTACCTTATGGAGATAAGATGCCGTCTTCGATCTGCTCCATTATTACTTCATGGAGATAAGATCTACAATCTTCAGTCTACTCCACTGCCACTTCAAGGAGGTGGCTTAAATCTATTCCATTGCTATCTCATGGAGATAAGATTTGTCATCTTCGATCTGCTCCATTGCTACCTCATGGAGATAAGATCTACAATCTGCAGCCTGCTCCACTGCCGCTTCAGGGAGATAAGGCTAGTGGCTTAAATCTGCTCCATTGCTATCTCGTGGAGATAAGATTTTCCATTCGATCTTGTTCCACTACTGCTTAGGGTGACAAGATCTACAATCTTCGACCTATTCCACTGCTGGGTCAGAGAGATAGGACTAGTGGCTTAAATATGTTCCACTACTGCTTAGGGAGACAAGATTTGCCGTTCGATCTTGTTCCACTACTACTTAAGGTGACAAGATCTACAATCTTCGACCTATTCCACTGCTGTTCAGGGAGATAGGATTGGTGAATTCACCGATGTTGCTATCACCGTCCTCTGGGGGGCATATCCTGTAGACTCGGTTTGATATGCCTATGTTTATGCCAAATGATCAAGATGCTATGATCAGATTGAATCAAATGCTCATAACCTAATGTATTATGAATGATATGAATACAAAAATGTCATGAGAATGATTCCTTTTTAAGGCTTGGATTGACATTGCTCGTTATTTGTCGAGATTTTATCACCAACAAGATACCCCATCTTTTTATTCAATCACTATTTTTGACAGAAAATCTGAAGAGATAATCTCAATTTGGGCTCAAATATTTCCAACCCTTAAGCTTGGTAAGTTCTAAACAATAGTCCTATTTCAGGTTCCCGTACTATTTAGAAACTTCCAGGGTAATATGCAAAAATCCTCTTATGAAAGTATTTTAGTCCATTAATCATTATTTCAATGCAAAATGCTTGAAAAAGATCATACTGACAGTCAAAACTAAAGTTTATTAGGAACAAAATCTGAAAAGTACAATAGTCCGATTTTGGCTCTAACCAGAACGGTGGTTTCGAGACCACGAATCTGAGTCAAAAAAATATTTTAATATTATTTTTCATGTTAATTATATATGATTGAACATGTGTTAAAATTTCGTGAGTTAGTTTGCCCATTTGTGTGTTTAATTTAAGAAAAAGGAGTAAATTGCATAAGTGGTAAAATTAGCCTTTTTCTTGATTGAGTGGTTAAATTGATGTGTCTTTATATAGGAGAGGATTTATCTTGTAAATTATCCATTTCTATAAGATAATGGACGGCAACATGTGGTTTTATAATGCATTTATAAGTTATTTTATATGTTAAGTTATATTATATATATTAAATATTATATTGTAAACTTATAATAAATAAAAGCATATAATAAATAGAACACATGTATGTTCATCATCTCCAACCAAAACTAAAAAGAAAAAAAGAAGAAAGAAAAACACTTCAAGAGTTCGGCATTATTCAAGCTTGATTAAGGTATGAGATTAGCTCGGTTTTTTATAATTTTTACGTTTTTAAGATCGTTGCTTTGTGTTTTAACTAGCCCATGTCTAAATTTTTGAATTGATTGAGTATTTCATGAGTTACCATTGAAGAAAACTTTTTGTTTTTGTTGTTTGAGGATGAAATATTAATTATATGGGATAGATTAACAAGTATTGTTCTAGAATTTTTAATGAAATTGAGTGTGTTGGACTAAATAGTAAAAAATAAATTTTAGAGGGACTAAAATGTGAAATAAATGAAATGTATGGACTTGTATGAGGACTAGGAATATTCGGCCCTTAAGGTGTGTAGCCAAATTTTGTGTATTTTGTGTTTGTGCAAATAGGACTAAATTGTAAAAAGTGTGAAATGTTAGGGGCAAAATGGTAATTTACCCATTTATGTATTTTGGACTAAATTGAATGAAAATATATTTGAATGAGCTTAATTTGAACATGATTAGATCAAGAACCAAAGAAAATGGACTTGGATTGGGAAAAAGCGAAAATAGTCGAATAGCCGGTTTTTATCGTCCGTCGATATCCGAGGTAAGTTTTTAAGCAATAAAACATTGTAAATTATGTACATAACCTAGTATATGCTGATTTGGAAATTTTGTATCTATATTATTAAATAGCCAAATGTGATTTAATTTAAGATTTAATGTGTTTAAGTGGTTCGAATGAGATATGTTATTTGAATGCTAGTATAAAGATTATGAAATGTATATGAGATTTGATATATGAAATAATTTGTATGAGACAGCTTAAAAGTATCGTGATTCAGGATGTGAGCCTAGCAAGCCTTGGGCTGGTGAACTTAATCGGGCTTTATGCCTAGGAGGCCTATTGCCAGTGAATGAATATTAGACCTCAGGTCTAGTAGGCTTAATGTCGGTGTGTGATTTAGGCTTATGCCTAGTAGGTTTTATACCGGTGATTTAAATTACAAGCTTATGCTTATGAAATGATCAAGTTATGATGGAAATTAAGCAAGTTAAAGCTTATTTAAATGATTTAGATTATATTCGGCCACAAGGTATGTATTTATATATGTACATGTTATATGTGATGTTTATTGAGCAAGTAAATTGACAAATAAATGTTCTTGTATATTTGGCTACTTAGATATGTGGATAAAATGATGTTGTGTTGATATTATATATTTGTATACATGTGATTGTTTAATAGATGTATATATATATACATTCGGTTATGTGTGATTAATATGTACATGGTAATTGTTAATTTTGTTGTATATGGGAATATATTGAACTATGTGCATTTGGTAAGTTTTATATTTAAAGTAAGATAATGATAAATGTTTTGCTAAGTAAGGATATTATCATTCGGCTATAATAGTCTATATGTGCTATGTTATTATATCAATGTTATAAAGTGTTTGGTTTAATTTGATTGAATGTTCAATTGATTTGTTATGCTTGCTTAAGACTTACTAAGCTAAATTAGCTTACTCTGTGTGTTTTGTTATTTTGTTCTATAGATTTTGATTAGAAGTTGCGAGCTCGGGGGATCGTCATCGAAGTCATCCACACTATCGACTTATTTTGGTATTTTAAAAGCTTGGATTTTGAACTTAAGGCGTGTATAGGCTAGTTAATTACTTGGATAATATTTTGATGATGTAAATATAAGCCATGCGAAAATAGCTTGATCTTAATGCCAAATGACCTAATGCTTAAATGTTCTTAAACATATTATGTGTGTATGTCATGCTGGGATTATGAGTATGGTTGTGATGTGAGTTCATGTTATGCACAAGTATATATATGTTTTAATATGAAGTATCTGTTAAAGTCATATAAGTTGTACTTTTGGAAAGTTGACATATGTGTACTTGAATAAGTTTGGTTTATGGATTGATAATATCATACTTTTGAGGTGAATAATTTGTAACATGAATTTTAACTTGAAGATCATATATATGATAAATTGTTTATTCGGTCAATTGATGAAATCATAAGTTAGGTACTTAGGATTAACATATTTGGCATGGTTTGCAAATGTATATGTGTATAATGTTCATGATTAAGTGTTTTAGATTATGGATGTTATATTTGGTTTTTGGTTGAATTGTTTTTTTTTTATTTTATAAGCGAATTGATCCATATTTTGTTTGGATGTTTGAAATAGGTATATTTTGAATTTGGTTAAATAAGGTTTATGTGAAAACATATATGTATGCTTAGTTTTGGTAATGGATATTTTGTTTTAGTAAGTAATTATATTAAGTGCATATTCGGCTAAGGTATCTTGTATGACCAATGAATAGTAACCTTTATTATTTGATGAATGAAGCTTATATGTGGATTTAGTATATGAATGTTTAAGTATGATTTGAAAATACATTATGCATAATACATTTTTTTTGACTTTACGATCAGTAAATATTTGTTATGTCCTGTGTTATGCTTAGTAATGCCTTGTAGCCCTAATCCGGCAACGGTTACGGGTGAAGGGTGTTACAAAAAGAATAGATTAATCAAAGAAAACAAACATTGCTGGAATACAAAATAAGTGAGAGGAAAATAGGTGCCGCAGATATCGCAGCTTGAGTTTTTCTGTACGAACTTCTTGAGGATCATTTTGAGCTTAATATGTGCTTAAGGGATCCAGAGTACTCTGTTGATGCCCCAAGACATAACATCTCTCCCTTTTGTTAATTCAGGCGTAGCAAGACTACTGCATGCCCCACCTTTGATTAAAATTTGAATTGCCCATTTTCCTGGGTTTTCAATTCAACACCCCTTTGGTCTCAAAGCGCCCTTTGCGGGTTTTCGCCTTGGCCTCTTCTTCTTCTTTTCATTTTCTTTTTTTTGTAGAGAAATATTTATTGATTTGAACCTATAGGATTAGGCAGGTCTTTGTTATCCCTTTTGGTTAAAATCAACGCTTTTCCAAAGAAGGCCTTTTTTACCATATACGGTCCTTCCCAGTTTGGCATCCACTTTCCTCAGAAGTCCTTTTGTATGGGAAGGATCCTTTTCAAAACTAGGTCTTCTTAATGGAATTCCCTAGGTCAAATCTTCTTATTATAGGCTTGCATCATTCGCTTTCAGTACAATTGACCATGGGAATAGCCCTTAGCCTCTCTTCTTTGATCAAGTTTAGCTAATCATATGAGGATTGGATCCATTCTGCTTCATCCGACTTCAAATCTGATAAAACTCAGAGAGAAGAAATCTTGACTTCAATGGGCAAAACCGCATCCATTTCATCAATCAATGAGAAAGCTTTGCCCCGGTAAGGGTCCTAATAGACATTCGACAAACACAGATGCCAATCTTCATGAGTCTCAATCATTTCCCTAGTGATTTTTTTACCGTTCATTTTGGAGCGATACGATGTTTAATCTTGAATAGACTGAAAACTTTTGATGTCGTGCTATTGTTCGAATTTAATGCATCATCAGATATGATCCATTTTTTGGGATTCTATACCGACATAGAATTTCCTGTCTATCAACTTTGTGACATCAGCATATGAAGCAGCTTTCGCCCGCTTGGTGAAGTAATCGACGACTACAAAGATGAATTGATACTCGTAGAAGCTTTTGGCATGATCGACCCACTGACATCCATGCCCCACATATAGAAAGTCCATGGAGATGTCATGCGTGAAGAGATGAAGGAGGCACAGGAATTTTGCCTCCATAAATTTGGCATTTATGGCATTTCTTAGTATGACTGATGCAATCCCCTTCTATGGTGGACCACCAGTACGCGAACCTCATGATTTGCTTGGCCATTGTAAATGTGTTCCTGTTCTAAGATTTCCTTAGCCTTAACAGCATCCACACGTCTTAGTATCCCAGGCATATCTTGACACGATTATGCGAAAACGTCTTTGAATTCTTGGAATAACTCAATGACATCTCACTTTGTCTTTGTAGTGATACATGCTTTGATCTTTACCTCTTTCTCTTCTCCTAGGCTCAAAATTTCCAATGATTCTTTGTAAGGTAGGATCTGTTTCATCTTATTCTACCATCCTTAACAAATCAGGAGGTAAGTTACAGTCTTTGTCGTCTTCAAATTCCTGAGATCCTTCTAGACACATATCTTGCTTAAAAGTAGATTCTGAGTCAATAGCAGCATCGCTCATGTCGTTGATATCTAGGGACCCGTTGTAGGTATGAAGGAATATTCAAAGAACAAATGAATCTAAGAGTAATTATTTATGTGGTATGAATCATGAATGAAATAAAGGAATAAAAGAATATTTGCTCAAAGTGAGACAAAAATGCATTTTCATTGAAAATATAGCGGTTGAACATAAGCCTATTTCACAAAAAGATTCTTATTGCTCCTAGGCTTAAAGCAATAAACGTGTTTTGGACATTACTCCAAATTTGGTTCTAAAAACAATACAAAGATCTCTTTCGTAGTCCTATTGTTCAAAACACCCCAAGTACGTAAAGGAAGAAGCGTGGAAAAGTCTATTCCCCGGTTCTCTCTTCAAATATGTCGTTAATGTTTAAATTCCCCAATGTTCCCATCTGGTCTTTTATCTCTTCAATTTATTATCCATCAGGCCTTACACTAAGGCCCTGAGCTCGATGCATTCTTGGATCTCATGCCCTTATCTATCATGGAACTCACAATGTTTACCCCTTTAACAGAAAGGTTGGGTAACGAATTTTCTGCACCAGAGGGATCATCGAATTTTACAATGCCCATTTTGATGAATCTTTCGACTAATTTCTTGAAAGCAGTGTAGTTTTCTATCGAGTGCCCCATAATTCTCGCATGATATTCTCATTGGGCGTTTGCATCGTACCATTTGGGGTATGGGGACCGTATTGGTTCTATATAAAACGAGGATACAACATGTGCGTCAAACAAAATTTGGTACAACTCCCTATACGTGATTGGAATAGGTGCAAACTGGGGTTTTTTTGAGTTCGGTCTTGGATTGAGTTCTTGCCTTGGGGAGACCTGATGGCTGATAGTTACCGTCCTTGGCTGGCTTATTGTAATCAGCTCCGAATGGCCCTTGTTATACCTACTCGTACTACTCGCTTCCTTTTCCTTCTTCTTCGGGGCCTTTAAAGTCGATTCTCCCATTTCATTTGTTTCTGCCAGAACAAACGGTTTGGCTCGATCCTCATTTGGGTTAAAACCTGAGCCCATTGGGAAGTTCAACAGGGCCGATGTATCAGTCTGACATCAAGGTCTGATAATAACGGGTACCCCATGCGAATGCGTGTCTGGTTGGGTTAGGACATTTATTGGGGAAAAACCTGGGGAATAAATGATGTCTTCATTATCATCCCCACTGTTGACCACTGAGCCACTCCTTTTTTAAAGTCCTTCGGCTAGTAACTGGGTTAACTGGCCCATCACATTTCTTTGGAATTCTAGCATTTGTTCCCGCATTTCTTGTTGAATTTTGGTCAATTGCTCCTGCATCTGTATTTGCATTTGCTCTATTCTTTTCAATCTTCGGTCCATGGCTTTTGTTCTTGCGCGAGTACCTTAACGATGCTCAGTTCAGTAGACTTTTGTCGGTGTCCAAGTTACTAAAATAATTTTTAATTAATTAGAGTCTTTCTACAAATTTTAATGCATATGATGCGATGTCATGCAAATGCATGGAATGAATGCAAAAAGAAAGAGAAATGTTGATTCTGAATACAATTCCATTAGAATAATTTTTCTAAGAGAAATGTTGATTCTGAATACAATTCCATTAGAATAATTTTTCTAGAAAATAAATTTCTTTACATAACACTGATTACATATACGGCTTTGTCCTCATAGTTCAAGTGAAGACAGCAATCCTTTTCTTCATATTCTGATGTTATGGTCGTGTCCCATGAACTTTCTCAATAGATGCCTCTTCTAACTCCTTGTTGCTTGATCCAGGCCGTGTCTCTTCACCACTTATTTTCCGCGATGCTCATAAGCTTCTTTAAGAAAATTGAGACGTGATGACTCTCGAATACTCCTTGTTGGCTTGAATCCCTGGCCGACTAGGCAAAGTCATATACTATCAATCTTTTCTCGTTGTGTTTACTTGGACTATATTTGGACGAACGTATTATAACCCATTTTATCAAGAAATCCATTTTCCTATGACAAACTCTTCTATTTAGCAATCGAATATGAATCAATACCTCCTTTCTATGATGATGAAATGCAATGTAGTCATAAACAAAAGAAAACACGCTAGTATCATAAACAGATGGTAAAAATCAAATCAAATAGTCAAACACCTATCCAGGTGACTGCTAGGGTTCAACATAGTTCTACCTAAAGTGGGCTCCTAGGGTTCACTATATGTAGTTTGGTTCGAAAGAGAGGGTATCTAAACCAGCAGATTCCTCAATCCTTACCCATTATAGGCTTATATGGATCGAGTTTGGTTCAAGGGAATACATTTCCCTATGGCTGCACGGAGGTGAAGACCTCACGAAGACATAGGTACGGATGTATCCCAGAAGTAATCCACTAGCCCATGCGGAGGTGAAAACCTCACGAAGGCATAGTTTCTCACTCCCACTTAAAAGGTGTAACCACAACAGTCATGCAATGCAATGCCAAATTATTTTATGAGACTCGACATTATTGCAATCATAGCACCAACAAATGCATCAAAAGAAACATGATTTTTCAAAACAATTTTCCAAAATTCAATCAAAAGGACAAAAATTAATCAATTTTACGGCTTGACTCTCTTATTGGTCCCCAGTGGAGTCGCCAAGCTGTCGAAACCATTTTTTTGTAAAACGGGTCGACTTTGGTTTTGAAAATGAGAGCGAAAAACAGGAATCACCACCAATCTTTTTTTTTTTTGATGAGGTGTGACCGGGTCACCTCGTAATTCAGTCATTTTAAGAATAAATTTGATTTATTTAAAACAACAGTTTTTGTCTACGAAATTTAGAAAATGGGTTCGGGAGTCGGTTGCGCATGAGGAAGTGTTAGCACCCTCGGTATGCCCAAAGTTGGTACCTACTTGATTAATTGATGTCCTAGTGTAGAAAATTTTAAAAAATTTTAAATTATGATTTCTTTTAAAACATTTGAATATACTCGAGTTGAATATTAAGATTTTCTGGTTTCAAAGGAATAAAATATCACATCCAGCACGTTAGGATATGACAATTTAAATCCTCGAATTCAAGATCATCTTATAATTCCCAAAACTCATGCATTGAAATTTTAAAAGGGTATTTGATTATTTGGTCAAACGGTAAATTGATACCCAACACGTTAGGGCACGATTTTATCGAATTTCCAAATACGAAATATTGCCTTGTGTTTAATTTAAGAGAACATGACGAAATTTAGAAGGGATATTTAGTTATTTGGTCAAACAAAAAATCGAAATCCAGCACGTTAGGGCACGATTTCTCAAATTTCTAAAAAACGAAACATTGCTTTATTTTAAAATTTTCCTTTTTTGAATAATAAGGAGTACAACATTTAAACGGCGTGCATTTATTTTGTTTGGAATAAAATAAAACGATCTATATTGGATAAATACATTAAGGCTTAATTCAAGACATGATTTAAACGAAATGGCAAAAACACGAAGTAGAATATAGAGCAATAATAAATGAATGCTATGACAATAATATGAAAATATGAATAAACAAATTATAGTACACATAATGGCAATAATCACATACGCACCAAGGCAATAATCACACCACATACATCATTTAAACATTAACGTTAATAATCAAAGAAAAATGAAATAAATAATATGCAAAAAAAATTTAAAGTAAATAATGATTTAAAATAAATAAAAAAATAATCCAAAATAAAATAATAAAAAGGTTTAAAATAAACAAAATAAAATATTTTAAATAGATAAAATATAAAACAATTTATACTAAGTAATATATATATGAACATTTAAACTATATAATATATATACAAAAATTTGAAAATAGATAATATATATAAATTTAAAAAACAAATAATGTATAAAAAGTTTAAAAATAAACAGTATATATAAACATTTATAATAATAAAACAATTCAGAAATAAATAATAAGTCAATTTAAAATAAATAATATAAAAATTTTAAAATAAATACTATAAAGGACAACTTAAAGTTATTAGTATAGAACAATTTAAATAATTAATATAAAAAAATTAAAACAAACAATATATACAAAGCATCTAAAAATGAATAATGTATAAAAAAGTTTAAGATAAATAATATGTAAAATAGGAAATTTATACAAATGATATATAAAACAGTTTAAAGAAAAATGACAAATAATAATAATAATAATAATAATAATAATAATAATAAGATAAATAATAATGATAATAGAAGTGATAATAGAAATGAAAATAATAATACTAGTAGTTATAATAGTAATAAAAACAGTAGTGGAATAAAATAATAATAATAATACATATAATATTAATAGTATTTCTACTACTACTACTACTACTACTACTACTACTACTACTACTACTACTACTAATAATAATAATAATAATAATAATAATAATAATAATAATAATAATAATAATAATAATAATAATTGCAAAAATAACTAAATGGGACTAAATTACACTTAAAACAAAAGTTTGGGGAAAAATCAATAATAAAAGAAAGGAAAAGGACTAGTTTGTAATGCGCTAAGAACACTAAGGGGCAAAAGGGAAAATATCCGTGGCCTTCTGTGCGCAGTGTTTTATACGAGGACCAGAGTGACGCACAAGTAAAATTATAGGGTAAATTTAAAAGAAAACAAAAAACAAAAAAGGATCAAATTGCAAAGCGCCACAAAAGGGGAGGGACCACATGCGCAAATAGTCCATTCACAGCAGAAACACGCAGATCCTGAGAGCAACGGGTCGGGTCATGGGTCAGAGGCCAAAACGACGTCGTTTTGGCCTCTGAACTTAAAAATTGAAACGGCACCGTTCCATGTGTTTATTTAAAACAAAATTTTTTTCTTGAAATTCATTTTTCTAGTGTTTCAAAAAAAAAACTTCAAAGAACCCCCCATTTCTCAAACCTCTCTTTGGTTCTCTGGTTCGATCACCGGATGAACATGCCGTTGACGGCGGTAGCCACCATATACGGTGGTCGGAGTCCAAAAGAGGGTGATTTTCAACCCTTTTGGCTTTCCCAACCTTAATCTAAAACGAAAAATACCCAAAAAACCCTCTAAAATCTGAAAGGACGAAGGAAGCCTTTCGGTTCCATCCCCTCTGGTCACCGAAAAGGTAAGACTCCCTCTTCTCAGGTAACCCCCCTTTTATATTTTTATTTTCTTGTTTTATTATTTCTAAAGTAAAATAAATAAATAAATAATACATGCGAAAAATAACCTTGTTTCTATTTTATTTATTCAAATCTCTTTTTTATTTCCAAAAAGAAAAATTCCCTCTCTTTACATTGGTGCTTTCACAGCTTTATAGCTAAACAATATTACAAAATAATCGTTTTTTCTTTGCTTTCTTGTTACTGTTGGTTTTCTATGCTCCTTTTGAGCTGAGACTGACGGCTGCGACGCTGAGGGTAAGCTAGGGTTTCAGCTTTTCTGAAACCCTAGTTTGGCTATTGGGCCAAGTGGGTTTGGGCCTATTGGGTTTGTTAATTAAATTTTTTTGTAATAGACTTTTAATGGACTGTTATTTGGACATTGTTTTTTTTTTCTTTTTTGTTTCTGATTAGTAGTGGGCCCAGGCTAAATTGAGACTGTACAAAATAAATCTACAATACTAAATGCAAAATTTAAACTGTGTTCTTGTACAAAATAGCTTTAACTTTCAAGTTTTAAGAATAGTATTATGAGATCCAATAATACTTCAACAAATTAAATTCATTCTCATTGAGAATGTACCAAAGCTTTTAGCGTAGGTAAAACATTATAAATTTCTGCGTCGGTGGGTAGAGTAATTTTTCAAGGGCTTTACCAAATACCAAATAATAGATGAACAATCACCCCTTAAAATTCAATATATAAAAAACTTCATCAATCAATTTCAACAATAAAAAAGCTAATGTTGATTTGTCAATCAATAAAGAGAAAACAAGAAAAAGTAGGATTCGACATTGTTTATCATCAAATCCTCTGCTTTTTCTTAGAAAAAAATAAAATGAAAATTATAAAGTAAAAGCTTTGAGGATAATACTTTTTTGGTGATAATTGGGACCTGAACAAATGAAAGTCTGAAAACTGGAAAGTAGATGTCTCCCACTACACATTTTGAGATCAAATGGGTCCTGTTGTCAAGCTCGCATCCGTTTAACTAGTCATATTTCAGACCCTATCACTAATTTTATTTGTTTATATATGTGAAAAATTCAATGCGTAGTAATACACTATTATCTTTTTTAAACGCGATTTCGTGATGATGGGTCTATCTTACCTACTTCATTTATGGAGCGCTTAATCTAAAATTAAACAGTCAAGTGTTTAGTTCAAATTTCACTTGCCATTGGGCATTCCCTTGCTTTCTTTTCTAAAGACGATTTGTAACACCCTAAATTTTAATCTTTAATTTTGTGTATATGTCACACACAATATCTATTTGTTTCAGTGCTTATGTGTTTTGGTTGTGCGTGAGAGGTCTCAAGTTCAAGCTTTACTTGAGCAAATTTTAGAATATTTATAATTAAAGCCTTAACCTTGTGCAAAGGGCTTAAGTTTAATTGTTGATAAGTTTATATCAGAATGAGCCTATTGGTCTGATGGTTAAGTGGAGTGTTGGAGTGTTAGAGGTTTTGAGTTCAATTCTATTTGATGGTATGGAGATAGTATTTTTGCTCCAATTTTGGCTAAGAGTTGTGTTGGGGAAAAATTCTGAGTAGTTGTGTTTTAGTGGGTTAATAGGGAGTGATTTTAGGAGATAATTGGGGAGAGGTTATCAGAAAATAACCTGATTATCTTTTTGTTGCAAAAAGGAAAAAAAAAGATAGTAAAGTTTCAATTTTCTCTCCAATTCCCCAAATTTTTTCTGACGTCTTCTTCTTTTTCCTCTTCTGTCGATTCTTTCCCCTAGTTGCTGCCGAAATTTCCATTATTTTTTCCCCTTTCGTTTCTTTCTTTTTTTTTTCCAATTGATTCGGTTGTTCATCGTTGTTTGCGCGTGTTCAGTAATGGTTTTGTCTATTGTTAATCATTCTTGGTTAATCTCAAAAAGGGGGATTCCTTTTTGGTGTTTAGGAGTTAATCAAAGGGCTAGTGGTTTTGAATGGACGCTGTGATTGTGCGAAGTCGTGGTTGCTCAAGCGAGGTAAGGGTTTTGCTAGGTTTTTAGTCGAGTTTCTTTCAAAATTGGTTGATTAAAAATGAATTAAGTGATTAATCTAGAGGTATGTTGATCGGTTTTTAGGTTCTGGAGGCTTAGGAGTGCTTACGCATCAGAAACGATACCAAGTGTGTACCCAAAATGCAGAAAACAGGATTCAGCGAAAAGCCAAAATTGCTTGCTGTCGAGAAATAAGAGAAAATGATGCGAAAAATTGTAGAGAAAGGAAATAAGGGTGTTATAAACTTGGAAATGAACATTTTGCACAGAAATAGTTTTGGGCAGCAGCAGTAGTCTAACTTTGAAAAATCATCAAAAATAGTGGGGATTGAGTTAGAAGTTGAATAAAATATGAAATTAAATTTTATTGAGTATAGTTTTTCATGGAAGAAATAGTGTAATCAATGGAATTGTAAATCATGAGATATAATAAATTTTGTGAGACAATGTTAGAATGATTTTGGGTTCCCCTGTTTTGACTTAGGAAAATCATCAAAAATTGTAAAAATAATAATTAGGGTCTTAAATTTATATTTTTAAATCCTTAATGAGTATATTTTCAGGAGAAATAAACGAAAACATCATCTAAATTCGGTACTAAGAGATAAATAATTTTTAGTAAGGAAAGGATGAAGCTGTCAAACAGCAGAATAGGGATAACTTTAAAGATTTTACTGTACTTATTTGATAAACTATAAATTCTAAAAATTTTATAGTAGAAAGGTATTTGAGTCTAGTTTCTAAAGCATCAAGCGGATCTTAATTTGGAATTCTGTAGCTCAAGATATAATAATTTAGTGATAATGACTCCAGTAGATAGCTTTGAATTAACATATAAGTAAATAGTGAAAACAGATATGAGTATTGAGCTAGCATGGGTTACTTTAAAAATGGATCACATGGCCAAGGCCAAATTGGGCTGAATGGGCCACATGGGCATGTGGGCCCATTTTTACCAAAATGTTCTAAGGTTGCACAGGTCGCCCAAGTCGACTGTGAACCTACTGTAGGGTCGCTAAGCACTACTTAGACCCCTAAATGTGTGAAATTGACTGAATGATATACATCTTGGGCATGTTAATATCTCAATCGAATATATGTACTTTGAAATTGCATAATAGCATGTCATCCATTGTGTGTTGCATTGCATTGGGTTGGGGGTTGTTATTCGGAGGAAGTGTACTGAAAGGCTTTAAGCCTAATTTACTGGTAGCTCAGCTGCAAACTACTGTATTGCACTGTATTCGGTACTACTTGCAGTGTCGGGATGGGTGGGTTGATTATATCCCCACATGGAGGGTAGGGTTGGACGAAGATGGTGTGTAGAGGCTGGTTGGGTAGGATTTTGCTACTGCATAACCATTACTGCTACTGAAACTGTGATGGGCTAAGGCCCTACTACATTTTTGACACTGTACTGAGATGGGCTAAGGCCCAAACTGTCACTGATACTGAAAAGGGCTTAGGCCCAAGACTGTTCAACTATGCACTATGAATACTGATTATTTGTTTGTTTCTGCGGGATTACACATTGAGTTTACGTAAACTCACCCTTTTTGTTTAATGTGCACAGGTAATCCCTAGACTTAGACGAATCGATGCGACGGAGGACTCAGTGGTGACCACAGTACTTTTTGGACTTCATGGTTTTCAATTTACGATTTATGATTTGATTATTATTGATTATTTCGGTTGTAATTTAAAAACCCTCTAGGACTTTGGTTTTAAATTTGAGTTTTTATTTATTTATTTTACTTTATGAATTTATACCTGCTGGTTGTAGGAAATTTTGGTTTTCAAAAAGTTAAAGTAATTTCTAAACGCATGATCACCTAGACTGTTTTATTAAAGCTTCTGCAATGAGGGATGTTTCAAGACAAATATTTTAAATGAATAAAGATAACTTTCTAAGTTCTAACAAAGGTTTACTAAAGATAATAACATGGAATGTTTTCTTCGTAACAACGAGGTTTCAAAAACACTATCGTGTGATACTGCCAGATACAACTATAACGTCTAGGTCAGATTTAGGGTGTTACATTTAGTGGCATCAGAGCTAGGTTACAAAACTCGACTGTAGATTATGGGTTTTATAAAAAAATGGGCTTTCAAAAAATTGATTGATTTCTAAATGATTTGAAATGTTTTCACAGAGTAAGTGGTACACCGAGTCTCCGATGCTGATCCTATAAGTATTCTGAACTGTGATTTGTTTTAAATTGAAACTGTTATGGATAGTATATTCTGAAACTATTATAAGTAGTAAACTGTACTGGAAACACTCTAGTTAGTGTATACTAAAAATTGTAGAGAAACTGAAAACTGTAGTGAGACTGCGATTTACGAAAACAAACTCTGAATAATAGATACTACTTTACATAAAACATTTGTTAATAAACACTAGGACTGTAACCGATTCATAAAACTGTTAATACAAATAAATGTGATTAGACAAAGAGCGCATGAGGTATCCGCGGACGGGGTACTAGAGGATGAGGTAGAGGTCGCAGAGGAGCTCTAGCTGAGTCCTCTTCACTGGGTAGCATACTAAATTTGGATACGAGTGAGACACCAGTGTCACCTGCTATTGAGACTAGGTCTCAAGATCGCATGGTTGGGGACGACGCATTGTCCCAGGCTATGTTAAGGATTTTGAAGAGGGTCACATACTGGATCTGGGGCCGAGGGTCGATTACAGAATGACTCCGGTCCAATGGAGCTGAGCTCTTCAGAGGTGTCACTAGAGTTACCCCTAATGTGGCCGAGTACTGGATTGATGCCACGAAGAGGATTATGGATGATTTAGACTGCACTCCTGAGCAGAAATTAAAGGGTGCAGTCTCACTGCTACGAGATGAGGCTGTGTTGGAGTGGAAACAACCTAGGAATGTATCATAGATTCGTAGTTTTCTGGGGCTGGCGGGTTATTATTGGCGGTTTGTGAAAGGTTTCTAGTTGATTGCAGCACCCTTAACTAAGCTGAGACTTAAGGGTGTACCGTTTAACTGGATTTATGTGCAGCAAGAGAGTTTCGAGAAGCTTAAAACTGTACTGATAAGGCTCCTGTTCTAATACAGCCTGAATCTGGAAAGGAGTTTACAGTTTATAGTGACGTATCACATGTCAGTTTGGGATGTGTGTTGATGTAGGATGGTAAAGTGGTAGCATATGTGTCTCGTCAACTTAAGGCACATGAGGCGAACTATCCGGCGCATGATTTGGAGCTGATCACCATAGTATTTGCGCTGAAAATCTGAAGGCATTATCTGTACGGTGAGAAGTGTATCATCTACACTGATCACAAAAGCCTCAAGTATGTCCTTACTCAGAGGGAGTTGAATCTTAGGAAGCGTAGATGGATTGAGCTGCTTAAGGACTACGATTGCACCATTGAGTACCATCCTGGCAAGGCCAATGTGGTGGCTGATGCACTAAGCTGTAGAGTTATGACTGATTTGAGGGTGATGTTTGCTCACCTAAGTTTATTTGATGATGGTAGCTTATTAGCCGAGCTTCAGGTTAAGCCGACATGGATTGGGCAGATTAAGGGTAAGCAGTTAGAGGACGAGTCTTTAAGTCTTCGATTCAGATAGATTGAGAGTGGTAGCACTACAGATTTTGTACTGAATAATGATGGGGTACTCTGTTTCTGTAGACAGATCTATGTTCCGAATAATACTGATTTGAGATAGTCTATACTAAAAGAGGCGCATAATAGCCCTTATGCTATGTATCTTGGCGGAAATAAGATGTACCAAGATCTCTAAGAATTATATTGGTGGCTAGGATTGAAGTGAGATGTTACCGATTTTGTGGCTAGATGTCTGACATGCCAGCAGGTTAAGGCTAAGCATCGGTTGCCTTCAGGTTTGCTACAGCTGATTAAGATTCCTCTTTAGAAGTGGGAACATGTGACGATGGACTTTGTTAGTGGGTTACCCTTGACACCCACTAAGAAGGATTCTGTTTGAGTCATCATGGATCAATTGACCAAGTCAGCACACTTCATATCAGTTTGTACTGATCATTCTCTACAGAAGTTGGCCAAGCTTTATGTTTCGAAGATAGTGAGACTACATGGGGTACTGGTTACCATCGTCTCTGATAGGGATCCTCGCTTCACGTCTCTGTTTTGGGGAAAGTTCCATGAGGCTCTGTGTTCAAGGTTGGACTTCATTATTGCGTTCCATTCTCAGATCGATGGTCGGTCAGAGAGGGTGATTCAAATATTGGAGGATATGTTGAGGAGCTATGCTATTGATTTCTGAGGCAGTTGGGAGGATTATCTACCGTTAGTAGAGTTTGCTTATAATAATAGTTTCCAGTCTAGCATCCAGATGGCACTTTACAAGGCATTGTATGGTCGTAAGTGTCACACTCCTTTATGTTGGACTAAGTTAGGCAAGCGACGTGTTCTGGGTTCTGAGTTGGTTTCTGAGAAAGAGGATAAGGTTAGACTAATTTGAGATCGACTGGAAGCAGCTTTTGACAGACAGAAATGCTATGCAGAACTAAAGTGACGAGATATTGAGTATTCAGTAGGGAACTTTATATTCCTTAAGGTTTCGCCATGGAAGAAGGTACTGAGGTTTGGTCGTAAGGGCAAGTTGAGCCCTAGGTTTATTGGACCTTACCGTATTTTGAAGCTAGTAAGACTAGTCGCTTATTAGTTAGCGATACCTCCAGAGTTGGATCGTATCCATGACGTGTTCCACGTCTCGATGTTGAGGCACTACCGCTCTGATCCTATTCACATCATTTTCGTTGAGAAGATTGAGGTTAGGACAGACTTGACCTTTTAGGAAGAGCCGGTTTAGATTCTCGATTGAGATGTAAAAGTACTGAGGAGGAAATCTATTCCACTGGTTGAGGTCCTTTGGCGTAATCATAGCACTAAGGAGGCTACATGGGAGCCTGAGGATACAATGAGTCAATATTATCCTCATCTGTTTTGGCCAGGTAAATTTTGACGAAATTTTCTTTTAGGGGGTAGAATTGTAACGCCCCAAAATTTTAATTTTTCATTTTGTGTATGTGTGACACACAGTGGTTATGTGTCCTGGGTGTATGTGTGAGGTCCCAAGTTCAAGCCTTACTTTGGCAAATTTTGGTATTTTTATGAATAAAGCCTTAACCTTGTATGAAGGGCTTAAGTTTAATTGTTGGTAAGTTTATATTAGAATGGGCCTGCTGGTCTGGTGGTTAAGTGGAGTGTTAGAGGTCTTGTATTCAATTCTCTGTGATGGCGTGAGGACAATATTTTTGCTCCAATTTCGGCAAGCGGTTATGTGTTCTGGGTGTGTGTGTGAGGTCTCAAGTTCAAGCCTTACTTTGGCAAATTTTGGTATTTTTATGAATAAAGCTTTAACCTTGTGCAAAGGGCTTAAGTTTAATTGTTGGGAAGTTTATATCAGAATGGGCCTGCTGGTCTGGTGGTTAAGTGGAGTGTTGGAGGTCTTGTATTCAATTCTCTGTGATGGCGTGGAGATAGTATTTTTGCTCCAATTTCGACAAGCGGTTATGTGTTCTGGGTATGTGTGTGAGGTCCCAAGTTCAAGCCTTACTTTGGCAAGTTTTGGTATTTTTATGAATAAAGCCTTAACCTTGTACAAAGGCCTTAACCTGTTGGTCTGGTGGTTAAGTGAAGTGTTGGAGGTCTTGTATTCAATTCTCTATGATGGCGTGGAGACATTATTTTTGCTCCAATTTTGGCAAGTGGTTATGTGTTCTGGGTGTGTGTGTGAGGTCCCAAGTTCAAGCCTTACTTTGGCAAATTTTGGTATTTTTATGAATAAAGCCTTAACCTTGTGCAAAGGGCTTAAGTTTAATTGTTGGGAAGTTTATATCAGAATGGGCCTGCTGGTCTGGTGATTAAGTGGAGTGTTGGAGGTCTTGTATTCAATTCTCTATGATGGCGTGGAGATAGTATTTTTGCTCCAATTTCGACAAGCGGTTATGTGTTCTGGGTGTGTGTGTGAGGTCCCAAGTTCAAGCCTTACTTTGGCAAATTTTGGTATTTTTATGAATAAAGCCTTAACCTTGTGCAAAGGCCTTAACCTGCTGGTCTGGTGGTTAAGTGAAGTGTGGCGTGGAGACATTATTTTTGCTCCAATTTCGGCAAGCAGTTATGTGTTCTGGGTGTGTGTGTGAGGTCCCAAGTTCAAGCCTTACTTTGGCAAATTTTGGTATTTTTATGAATAAAGCCTTAACCTTGTGCAAAGGGCTTAAGTTTAATTGTTGGTAAGTTTATATTAGAATGGGCCTGCTGTCTGGTGGTTAAGTGGAGTGTTGGAGGTCTTGTATTCAATTCTCTGTGATGGCGTGGAGACAGTATTTTTGATCTAATTTTAGCTTTCACCGATTCTCATTTTCTTTGTTTTCGGGTACACACCTAGTTTCGATTGATGGTAAAACGATCCTCAAGCAGTCTAGAAACCTATAATTGACCACCCAAAGTCCTTAATCAAATACGAGATTTAGACAGCCCCTAATCAAACGAACCCTATGGACAATATTTTCTACACACGAATTTTATCATTGCCGAACCAGAACTTTGATTGTTTAGCTTGTTACGGAACCCCAACCAGAAATCGTTATTCACCTACCAAAAACAACACAATTTCCCCTTATCAAGATTAGCCCAAAAGTAACATTAAGGCTTAAGCAAAGTAAACTTACCGAACGCTCGCAGATAGACGTGTATCATCAAAAGCAGTATGGAAAAGAATTCGAGAAAGACCTCCAACACTCCACTTAACCAGGTGTGACTGACGAGCCAGGCCGTGCGCAAGTGACACGGTGAACCACATGGGCAGGTCACATGGGCGTGCGAGCCCATTTTTCTGAACTGATCTGTAAGGTTGCTCTAGTCGTCCAAGTCGATAGTGGACTTACTGTAGGGCTAGTAAGCATTACTTAGGCCCCTAATTACGTGATTCGATTATGTGATATATGTATTAAGCATGTTACATTTAGCATGTATAGCAATTTGAATGTATAATCTGTTAACTGCATTATAACATGTCATCAATTGTATGCTACATTACATTGGGGTGGGTTGATGATATTGGAGGAAGTATCTGAAAGGCTATTAAGCCTGTTACCTGGCAGCTCAGCTGCAATTATCTAATTATGTGCCGCATTTCGGTACAACATGGTCTATAGGGATGAGTGGGTTGATTTTATCCCCACATGGTGTGTAGTGTTGGTCGGAGATGGTGTGTAGAGGCTGGTGGGTAGGATTCTTATATTCTGTTCTGTTCTGCATGTTATATCTGATGGGTTGAAGCCTTAAATTGTATCTTATTCTGTATCTAAGTGGGCTAAGGTCCACATCAATTCTGTAATGGGCTCAAACCCGAACTGTAAATATATGACTGTTTTCTGATAGTATGCTGTGTGCATGTTTTCTGTGGGGATTACACACTGAGTTTGCAAAAACTTATTCTTTTTCTGTTTGATCTATTCAGGTAATCACTAGCATTAAACGGATCGGTGCAGCGGAGGACTCGAAGGTGACCACTGCTTCTGCTTCACGATAGATTCACGATTTTTGTACTTGTTAATAGTTTTGATTATATCTGGAAGAAGTTTTATGTAATTATGGCCATTACAGAATTTTTTTTTTAAATTTAGGGTTTGCAATGCTTTATGGTTTTCATTGCTAGAAGTAGGAAAGCGCGAGTTTCCAAAAAAAAAACAATGTTTTACCAGAACATCATGATTACGCAAACTGTTTTTAAAAGCTTCCGCGAAGTATAAATGTTTCGGAAAATAGGCAGCATTTTGGAAATGAATGTCACTAACCAAAATTAACATAAAATAATGAAAAACTTTTGAAAAAGAGAAAGGGTTTGAGCCTAGCAACAGTTTCAAAAGCACTATCATGTGACATCTCCAGATTCGGCCATAACGTCTAGCCCAGGTTTGGGGTGTTACATTTAGTTGTATTAGAGCTAGGTTGCAAAACTTGGCTGTGTATTTGGGTTATAAAGATTCGTTTTAAAAAATGATTTTAAGTGATTTTAAATATTTTTGGACTAAGTATGTGGTACACCGAGTCTCCGGTGCCAATCTTGTAAGTGTTCTGAAATTCTGTTTAAATTTGTTTAAAAATACTACTAGCATGCTTGAAACAGCCAATAGGTAGTATACTGTACTGAAAACACTCTAGGTAGTGTAAACTGAAAACTGTAGTGAGACTGGGACTCGCGATAACGAATTCTGAACTTTTGATACTGTTTTGCATAAAATATCTGTTAATAAATATCGAAACTGTAAACTAATGCATAAAGCTATTAATATAGATAAACTCTGAATTTACGGTGAGCACACGAGGTACTCGCAGACAGTGTACAAGAGGCCGTGGTAGAAGCCGTAGAAGGGCTCTAGTTAGGTCTTCATCATCTAGAAATCTTCCAAATCTGGATACGAGTGAGACACTGGTATCACCTATAATAGAGATTGGGTCTCGAGATTGTATGGCTGGGGACGACGCACTGTCCTTGTAACAGTCTGAATTTGACCCTAATCGGAACGGTGGTTTCGGGTCCACGAATCCGAGTCCGATAAATTTTAATGTATTATATTTTATGTTATTTATATGTGAATTAATGTGTGTGAAAGTTTCGTAGAAAAATTTTATTGTTTGAGTGCTTAATTTGATAAAAAGGATTAAATCGCGTAAAGCGTAAAAGTTGCATGCTATAGTATAAAGTGTTAAATTGATGATGGCTTCTTAATATGAAGCATTAAGTGGGTAAATAACCTATTTTTAAGTTAGTGGGTGACATATGACATGTTTAACCTTAATTTTTATATTGTATAATTATTTATAATAAGGTTATAAAGGTAAATGAATAATTGTTAAATATATGTTAAATAAAACATAAAAAAATGGCCATTATCATCCTTTATTTGCTTGGCCGAATGTTGAGAAAAGAAATGGGGTTTTGTTTCCTTTGAATTTCGGCAACTTCAATCACAAATTAAAGGTTAGTTTGATTTTGATTCTTGATAATTTTTACGTTTTTGAGATCGTTGCTTCAAACCGCAACTGACCCATGTTAAAATTTTTAATTCTAAGCATGCTTGATGTTCGGCCATGGTTGTGTTCATGTGATTTTTGATATTTGATGATTTTAGATGAAAGATATGTAAAAGATTAGTATGTTTTGTATTGAAAATTTTGATGAAATTGAGTATTTAGGGCTAAATTGTAAAAATAAAATTTTAGAGGGGCCTATTTGCAAAATAAATGAAATGTGAGGACTTGTAAAGTCCCTAGGAATATTCAGCCCTTGTATAGTCTTAGCTAATTTGGTGTATTTTGTGTGTTATGCAAATAGGACTAAATTTCAAAGTTGTGAAATATTAGGGGTAATATGGTAATTTGTCTAATTATGTGATTTGGGACTAAATTGAATTGAAATGTACTTGAATGAGCTGAATTTAATGTGCTTTAGATCAAGAGCAAAGAAAAGCAGAATTGGATCAGGGAAAGACGAAGGTTCTCGAATAGCTGATTTACACGGTCTATCGACAATCGAGGTAAGTCTTTAAGCAAATAAATGTCGAAAATTATTTATGTGACGTAATGAATGAGTAAATTTAAATACTTTGGGGATACATATATATGATAGCCGAATATGGATAAATGTTTTAGCATGAAGTGTTGTCAAATTCTTATTAGAATTGATAAGTTCATGTGATATGAATTAAGCATGATTTGTATAACTCAAATGGTTTGAAATGTGAACAAGATGGAAGTAATATTAATTCGGGCTTGAGCCTAGCGAGCCTTGTGCGGTGATGTAATTCAAAGCTTGAGCCTAGCAGGCCTTGTGCCGGTGAATGTATCGGGCTTAATGCCTAGCAGGATAGATGCCGGTGATGTATTATGAGTAGAGAATTCATGAATCATCTACGAGATGGAATGTAATTACTTTAATAAACAAAATGATCGGGTAAGTATAAATATTTATAGATGCAAGGAACGAGGTAAGTTATTATCTTTCCTTTCGAATTAGATAAGTGGTGAAATGGTCAAGGTTGCCAGTAATGAATTTATATGATATGAGCAATTGATCTATTCATTTAAGAGTATGATATGTATATTGAAATATCAGCTTGGTAATATCTTGAGATTCAGTTATTTGTGCAAATGTCAAAGGTGAAAATCATCAAAGATGCTTACATATTTGTATGTCTATTTGCATGTGTCTGGGGTATATTTTACACTTATTAGTTAAGGAATATACGAATATTTAAGGTTTTAAGTGCTTTGGAGAGTGGTATGCTTTTGATAAGAAAATAATGGATGCTAAATTAAAGAGACAGCAATTCGGCTATAATAGAACTATGAGTTAAATTGTTGTATTTTAATATCATAGACAAATTGATATAAATATATATATATATGTTAATTATGTTCGAATGCTTAATTACTGAATTGTAAATGCTTGAGACTTACTAAGCTAGTGAGCTTACTGGTGTGATATGTTTTCCTTTGTTTTATAGATTTAGATCAAGCTACGTGCTCAAAGAATCGTCAGAAGAGTCATCCACACTATCAACTCTTTTTTTTTGGTATTTATATATGTGGTTTTTGAATTTAAAAGGCATGTATAGGTTAGACTAAGTTATTAAATCTATGAACTTTGGTTTTGTTTATAAGCCTAACTTAGCCTTGTGGAAAAGGCTTATTCCTTTTGATTAATTCTAGTTATTGTGTTCTTTGATATATTAGTTGGATATAAGTATGAATGGTTGAATGCTTGATGTGTTCAGTGCTTGCCAAACTTATTCTTGACTTGTTATATACTAACCTAGGTCAGTGTATGATACACAGAGAATATGTTTGCGGTTAAAATGATTTCATGTTCTTTAAGTCCTATATGTTTATAAATGGATATACAGTTTGGTCATGTGTATTATAGTCATTTAAACATGGCTTTTATTTTGTGTTATAATGAGTATATATATATATGATTTTCTTTTTGATGGTTAGATGATGTGTATGGTTATGTCATTGCGATGCAAAAGTAGAAAGGAATTGGTTACTTTATATTCGGACAGGATCTAGGTATTTGTAATAGATATAATTTAGTCTTGCGAGTAATGACACCATTTATTGATATTAATGTCTTATTATTATGAAATTAGTCAATGGATATAAGGATGTTATGTTTGTTATGTTTACGATTGGAATTCAAGCTTGTTTAATGAGGTTTTAATCTCACTTTGGTAAAAATGTGCAATAACACTTGAAATTGGTTAATGTGGAACTTTTGGTTTAGATTTATATATAGGAAATTTATATGATCATATAGGTATGCGATGTATGTACCGTATAAACATCTCAGATTCTTTTATATACATGCAAAACGAATTATTAGTTGGATATTGAGAAAATTGAGTATGCGATTTTGAGATCTGATAAATGTATAAATTACTATAAATGCATACGATAATCTGAGTCTAGATCGGTAATGCCTCATAACTCTAGTCCGACGACAGATACGGGTTAGGGGTGTTACAGTCCTAGGCCATGCTGAGGGTATTAGAAAGGGTCACTGGGTCCAACACCGGATCTAGGGGCCGAGGGTCGGTTACGGAACAACTCCGGTCCAATGGGGCTGAATTATTCAGGGTGTCAGTGGAGTCGCCCCTAATGTGGCTGAATATTAGATGGAGGCCATAGAAAGAGTTATGGACAACCTTGATTGTACCGCCGAGTAGAAGCTTAAGGGGCTGTTTCTCTACTTCGCGATAAAGCTTACCAGTGGTGGCTGAAGGTGAAAGAGGGCACTCAGCCCGACTGATTGACTTGGGACTATTTGAAGATAGCGTTCTAGAGTAAGTATGTGGGAGCTGGATACATTGATGCTAGGAGACGTAAGTTTCTTAATCTCACCCAGGGGGACCATTCAGTGGCTGAGTATGAGGCCAAGTTCCTGAGATTGAGTCGTTATGCGCGGGGCATGGTGACGACCGAGTATGAGCGACGCGTCCATTTTGATGATGGAATCAGGGATAGTTTGCGAGTTCTAATAGCTCCACAGAGGGAGAGTTAGTTTGCTACACTAGTTGAGAAGGCGAAGATCGCCGAAAAAGTTAAGCGTGCTGAGTGCCAAAACTGATAGAGATGAAATAATGAGGGAATTGAAGGCCTCAAGTTCTATGATGAGGCCTAAGAAAAAGGCCAAATCTGAAGGGCTAGTGAGAGTTGGGCCTCCTATTGCGCCAACTGGGGTGGCGCTTTGTGGGCACTGTGGTAGACACCATCCAGACGAATGTTGGAGGACGACTAGGGCATTTTTAAGATGTGGGTCGACTAAGCACCGTGTTCAGGATTGTCCGTTGAGAACAGTTTAGATGCAAGCTCCGATTACTGGTGCTACGTAGCCACCAAGAGTAATTCAGTAACCTGCTAGGGGCTGAGGTCAGGCTAGAGGTGGTAACAGTATGGGCCGAGGATAGAGAGCACCGATCAGAGGTGTTGGATCGACTGAAGTAAGGCAGCCAGCACTGATTTATGCTGCCCTTCGCCGTGAGGACCGAGATTTCGGACGTCATCATGGGTACATTTTTAATTTATAATGTACCTTATATGACATTGATAGACATAGGCTCTACACACTCTTATGTAACCAGTACTGTGTCTGAAACCTTGGGGATTCCGGTTGAGAGTACTTTTAGTGAGGTAACTGTTGTGAGTCCGTTGGGGCAATCTATCCGAGTGAGTAAATTGTTTAGAGACGTCCCGTTAGAGGTTCAAGGGACAGTATTCCTGGCTGATCTGATGGAGCTTTCATTTGGGGAGTTTGATTTGATTCTAGGAATGGACTGGTTGGTTAAACATCGGGTAAGTTTGTTACTTTGAGGACCGAAGAGGACAGCGATGTAGTTGTGATATGGGAACGAAGAGACTATCTGACTAAGGTGATTTCTATGTTGGTGGCAGAAAAGTTAGTGAGGAAAGGGTGTGAGGCATTCTTGGCCTACATCAGTGTTTTTAAAACCTTGAGGGACTTTTTGGATGTTTTCTTGAGGAACTACCGGGTCTGCCTTCGAGTCGAGAAGTAAAATTCAGAATTGAGCTCATTCCGAGTACTACTCTGGTGTCTATCGTGCCCTACCGAATGCCATCGAAAGAGCTTACAGAGCTTAAGGCTCAAATTCAAGAACTGTTAGATCATGGATTCATTCGTCCCAGTGTATCTCCGTGGGGAGCACCGATGTTGTTTATGAAAAGAAAGATGGGACAATAAAGATGTGTATCGACTACCGGCAGCTGAACAACCTAACAATCAAGAATAAGTTCCCACTTTCAAGGATAGATGATCTATTCGAACAGTTCAAAAGGGTTTCGGTGTTCTCCAAGATTGATCTACGTTCAGGGTATCATCAATTGAGGGTGAAAGAGGCCGATGTGTATAAGACGGCATTTAGGACTCGTTATGGAAATTATGAGTTCCTGGTTATGCCTTTCGAGTTGACCAATGCACCAGTGGCATTTATGGATTTGATGACCTTGTGTTCCAACCTTATCTGGACCTGTTTGTGGTGGTATTCATCGATAATATCCTAGTGTATTCCAAGACTGAGGACGAGCACAATGAGCATCTCAGAGTGGTACTACAGACTCTTCGTGAGAAATAGTTGTATGCGAGGTTCAGTAAGTGTGAGTTTTGGCTCCGGGAAGTAGCCTTTTTGGGACATGTGGTTTCTGTGGAGGGGATTCATGTTGATCCTCGTAAGATTGAGGCTGTGTTGGATTGGAAACAGTCGAAGAATGTGTCCGAAATCTGTAACTTTCTGGGGTTGGCGGGTTATTATCAACACTTCGTAGAAGGGTTCTCCTTGATCGCAGCACCGTTAACCAAGCTTCTAAGCAAGGGAGTTCCCTTTGTTTGGACTGAGAAGCAACAAGAGAGCTTTGAGAAGCTTAAATCTATTCTGACTTAGTCTCCTTTTCTGATACAGCCGGAGCCTGGTAGAGACTTTGTGGTATACAGTGATGCATCGCATGTGGGTCTGGATTGTGTTCTGATGCAGGATGGTAAAGTGGTAGCTTATGTGTCTCGTCAGCTCAAGACCTATAAGGCTAACTATCTAACACATGATTTGGAACTGGCTGTTGTAGTCTTCGCTTTAAGGATTTAGAGGCACTACCTATACGGTGAGAAGTGTACTATCTACACCGATCATAAAAGCATTAAATATCTCCTCACTCAGAAGGAGTTAAACCTTAGGCAGCGTAGATTGGTTGAACTGCTTAAGGATTATGACTACACCATCGAGTACCATCCTGGTAAGGCCAATGTGGTGGCAGATGCTTTGAGTTAGGGCTATGACTGATTTGAGAGCGATGTTCGTTCGACTCAATTTAATCAACGGTAGGAGTCTGTTAGTGGAACTTCAGGTTAATCCTACATAGATTGATCAGATTAGAGGTAAACATATAGAGGATAAGTTCTTGAGTTGCGGTTCCGTCAGGTCGAGACTGGAGATGCTGCTAATTTTGGGATTAACAGTGATGGGGTACTTTGTTTTTGCGGTCAGATTTGTGTACCTAGTGATAAGGAGTTGCGACAGTCGATTCTGAGGGAGGCGCATAGTAGTCCTTATGCTACGCATCCTAGTGGGAGCAAGATGTACCGAGATCTCTGAGAGTTGTACTGGTGGCCAGGGTTAAAGCGTGAGGTTACTGACTTTGTTGCTCGATGTCTGACTTGTCAGCGGGTAAAGGCTGAGCATCAGTTGCCTTCGGGGTTGCTGCAGCCGGTAAAGATACCGATGTGGAAATAGGAGCGAGTAACGATGGGCTTTATTAGTGGGTTGCCTTTAACACCTACTAAGAAGGATTCTATCTAGGTTATCATGGATCGATTGACCAAGTCGACTCACTTCATTCCGGTCAAGACAGACTTTTCTCTCCTGAAATTGGCTAAACTATATATACCTGAAATAGTGAGATTGCATGGGATTCCTATCTCGATCATCTCCGATAGGGATCCTCGCTTCACATCTTAGTTGTGGAAGAAATTGCATGAGGCTCTGGGTTCTAGGTTGGATTTCAGTTCTGCTTTCCATCCTCAGAAAGATGGTCAGTTGGAGAGGGTGATTCAAGTACTAGAGGATATGTTGAGGAGCTGTGTTATAGATTTCTGTGGCAGTTGGGAGGATTATTTACCATTGACAGATTTCCCCTAAAACAATAGCTAACAGTCTAGCATTCAGATGGCACCTTACGAGGCCTTGTACAGTCGTAAGTGTCACACTCCCTTGTGCTGGACTGAGTTGGGTGAGCGAAGTGTTCTGGGTCCAGAGTTGGTTTCTGAAACTGAAGATAAGGTCCGATTGATTCGAGATCGACTAAAAGCGACATCTGATAGATGTTGATTTGAAGAGAAAGGATATCTGGTATTCTGTAGGGGACTTATTTTTTCTCATACTTACCCCTAATTGAATTTTCTTATAATAATAGCTTTCAATCTAGTATCAAAATGGCACCTTACGAAGCTCTGTACGGACGTAAATGTCATACACCACTATATTGGACTGAACTCAGTGAAAATAAGATACACGGGGTTAACTTGATTAAAGAGACTGAACAGAAAGTGGCAGTGATCCATGATAGTTTGAAAGCTGCATCCGATCGTCAAAAGTCATACGCGGATTTGAAACGTAAAGACATTGAGTTTCAGATTGGAGACCGAGTATTCTTGAAAGTTTCACCGTGGAGGAAAGTACTCAGATTCAGTTGTAAAGGCAAGTTGAGTCCGAGATTCATTGGACCGTATGAAATAATAGAGCGTATTGGGCAAGTTGCTTATAGACTGCAGTTACCACCCGAGCTAGAAAAGATTCATAATGTCTTCCATGTTTCAATGCTTCGTAGATATCGATCAGATCCGTCACATGTAATTGCCCCGTCTGAAATTGTAATCCGATCTGATATGACGTACGAAGAGGAACCGATCCGTATTTTAGCTCGTGAAGTGAAAGAGTTGAGAAACAAGAAAATTTCGTTAGTAAAAGTATTATGGAATCATCATGGAATAGAAGAGGCTACGTGGGAGCCTGAGGATTCAATGAGACAACAATATCCGACTCTGTTTACCGGTAAGATTTTCGGGGACGAAAATCCCTAAGGGGGGAGAGTTGTAACGGTCTGAATTTGACCCTAATCAGAATGGTGGTTTCAGGACCATGAATCCAAGTCTGAATAATATTTAAATATTATTTTATGTGTTAATTATATGTGAATTAGCATGTGTGAAAGTTTCGTATAAAAATTTGATTGTTTGTGTGCTTAATTAAATAAAAGGACTTAATCGCGTAGAATGTAAAAGTTACAAACTATAGTGAAAAGTGCTTAATTGATAGTGGCTTTTTAATATGAAGTCCTTAAGGGGAAAAAGCCCATTTTAAAGTTAGTGGACGGTAGAAAGACTAATAAACCAATGTTTATGTTTTATATTATTAATTAGAAAAGGTTAAAATTGTAAATTAGTAATAACATAATATAAGTTAATTATTAAACAAAACAAAAAGGGCATTGTCATCTTTTTCTAATGACTGGATGTTTAAAGGAAGAAGAACTTATAATTTCTTCAATATTTTGGCAACTTGAAGCTTGATTAAGGTATGGTTAGCTTTCGGTTTTTGATAATTTCTACGTTTTTGAGATCGTTGCTTAGATATCTACAAGACCCATGCTTTAATTTTTGAGTTTAATGAATATTTTGTGATGAGCCATTGATGGTAGTTTGTTGTTTTTGTTGTTTGAGGATGAATTATGAAATATATATGTTAGATTAATATGTTTTGTCTTTTGATTTTTGATGATTTTGAGTAATTTGGACTAAATTGCAAAAATAAAATTTAAAGGGCTAAAATGCGAAATAAATGAAATGGATGGAATTGTATGAGTCCTATGGATATTTGGCCCTTAAGGTATTCATTCAAATTTTGTGTATTTTATGTTTTGTGCAAATAGGACTAAACTGTAAAAGTGTGAAATGATAGGGGCAAAATGGTAATTTTCCCATTTAGGTGTTTTTGGATTAAATTGAAATGAAATGTGCTTGAATGAGCTTATTTTGAATATGTTTAGATCAAGAACAAAGAAAAACAGACTTGGATCGGGGGAAAGCGAAAGTTAACGAATAGCCGGTCTTCGTCGTCCATCGATAGTCGAGGTAAGTCTTTAAGCAAGTTAACACCGTAAGTATCGATTGTAACCTAGTTTACATGCTGAATTTTAAACTTATGGATTGAAATTTGATAAAGCTGAATGTGTTATAGTGATTTAACAATGAAATGTATTTGAATTTAATCGAGTTCAATATATGAAAGTGATGTGAATTATATGTGATATATGTGATATTGGCAATATGTAATGTGGATGAGATGGCTCAACAATATGAATATTCAGGCTTCGAGCCTAGTAGGCCATGTACTGGTGAAGTTTATCAGGCTTATTGCCTAGCAGGCTAAATGCCGATGATTTAATATCAGACCTTGGGTCTAGCAGGCTTAGTGCTGGTGTGAAATTCAGGGTTATGCCTAGCAGGTTATATACCGGTGATGTAAAACCAAAAATATGGTTTATGAGCTTACCAAGTTATATGTTTATTGAGCAAACCAGTGGTAATACGAGTTGTTTATATTCTGCCACACAGGTATGTACACATGAGTTATTTAATTTTGTTTTCATGCTCGATCAAATAGGTAAGCATATATGTGAATTTTGTCAATAAGAATGGGATTAATGTTCATGTGTATTCGGCCCTTTTTGATTATGAAAATACTTGGTTGCTATGTTGACCCTAGATATTTGGATATGTGAGATGTCAAATGGGCATGTGTATGTGCAATTATTTAGGTGAAATTAATTATGTACAGGGCATTTTCTTGTTCGAATTTTTATATGAACTTATTGAGTTATAGGTATATGAATTATGAATAGATTGTAAAAAGAGGATGTATTATATTGAACGTTATGCCGAATTTGGTAAATTGTATACTTATGGTAAGAAAATGATAATTATTATGTTAAGTGAGGTAATGACACTCGGCTACGATGAACTTATGAGTTAAATTATTTATAATTAATGCCGTTAATTGATTGTTTTAAAATGCTTGAATGTTCAAATGTTTTATTATAATTGCTTAAGACTTACTAAGCTAAGTTAGCTTACTCTGTGTGTTCGTTAATCTGTTTTATAGATTTTGATCAAGCTACGAGCTCAGGGGATCGTCACTGAAGTCATTCACACTATCGACTTACTTTGGTACCTTTAAAGTTTGGATTTTGAGTCTAAGGCATGTATAGGCTAGCTTAATATTTGAATAACATTTTGTTGATGTATATAAGCCATGTGAAAATGGCCTGGTTATGATGCTAGTTTGGCATATACATATTCGGTCATATTATAAGCTCGTTTTGGTAACTATGTTATATGCATGTGAGTATAATGCTTTGATTTTATGGCTTGATTGGAGAATGATGTGAATAGCTTATGATTAGCTCATTTTTTTTGATAATCTTGATGCTTGGTATGACTTGGCTTTGAGTATGGCTATAAGTTCACTTAGTAATGGGTTAAAAGGAATATATATATTTGATTTTGCATTGATTGTTTTGATTCATTTGTAAAGGCAATGTATACAAATATAATATGCTTGAATGATTTGCAAATTAGGTACGGTTGGTGAATGCAAAAATAATTAATAAGTCGTATAAATATTTGTGGCTCAATTATGCGCATGCAAACAAATTAAGTTGTACATTGGTTCGATTGAGTGTTTTGGATCTGTAACATCCCCAAACCCGGCCCATTCACTACAACCGAATCTGGTTATGTTAGTGAAAATATTTTTCTTTACTTAGAATTTAAAACACGAAAATTTACTATCTTTTTGGTAAAACCCGTGTACTTTTAAATCTACACTTTTAAACTTTGATATTAAATAGAAATGTCCATATTAAAACACTTTACTAACTTATAAATTTATTGAGTAAATAAGTGGCAAAAATCTAAATCGTTTTCACATAGTAATCATAATAATCAAACCATAATTTTAAAAAAAATATAATAAAGTAATTCCCAAAACAAATAAAAAAAATAAAAGAGCCTTATTACAACAATACTTAAACCCAAATACTTAGTATAAATAAACTTAAAATATTCGAGTTCTTCTTTCTGCATGGGCCACCATGTGTCCTCTCCGATCCCGGTCCGATTCTACGCATCCTCTGAAATGGTTAGGAATAAAAGAGTGAGTCCACCGACTCAGTGCATAATCAAAACACAGATTTCCACATGTATGGGCTTGACCCATACCCACACAGCCATCGAAACAAATCATGCAAAAATGCATTTCAGCCCCACCTAATATCCAACCGTGACACCAACCTTAGCAGACTCCCTGCCTAAGGCCGTGGTTAAACCACCACTGATCACATCGTGATCCAAAATTCTTACCTTGGCAACTCACTGCTCAAGGCCGTGGCTGAGCCACCGATCAACCAATCGTGATCCCGTATCAAAATCCGTCTCACGGTGATGCACATAGCCATCAACCGCCGAGATGGGCACCGAGCCACACCTCCTCGAGGTAGCACAAAGCTAGCCATCAAGCGCTAATGTAGCTTTGAGCTATCATTAGACCACGTACATCCCGTGTACACTTCTCCCTTCTTCAATCCAATCCCATGCCCATGTGTCAATAAATTATGCAAGAATGTCATATAGAGTGAGTAGTTATTAATTACCAATACCACATCAAACATATATAAAATATATACAACATAACCAATCTTACCAATCATTGATTCACATCACTTAAGCCATTATAATCAGCCTCCACACATAATACACATGTAATCACATTAAACAAACCAACAATCGTAGAAATAGTGCGTTGATTACGCACTTTGCCAAGGCACAACGATTAGATCCAAAAGGTCTCTATGCTAGGCTCTTCTCCCTATAATCGGCCCTTACCTTAAAACACAAAACAAATAGCTTCACAAGCCTTCTGCTTATCTAATACTAAAAGAATCGCCTATGCAAATAACTTCTTACCGCACTTACTTACTTACCGACAAACTTGGATTTTGGTCTCCTTGCTACTACCACACGCCCAAAGACTAAGGGAGAGCCTCCAGAATCGGCTTTGGTCAATTAACAAGAGAAGAGCAAAGTTTCGGCTAAGTGTACACTTGGCTTTGGTGAAAAAAATAGGAAGGAAAAGAAATGTTGATGGCTTAAGGAGGTGTTACGGCAACAAGGAGAGGAGAGGGACTTCGGTTGAGTAACAATGAGATGAAAATAAAGATGGAAGGGAGAGTGGCTTGAGGTTTTGGCCAAGGTGAACTAATGAAGGGAAAGAGGTGCTTTGGAGTGTGAGAAGAAAAAGGGTGCAGGCTTTTGAAGAGAAAGCTAAAGTTCAACAAAGGGATGGCACACCCCTATTTATAGCATTCGGCCCCCCTAAGCTCTCCCAAAAAAAAAAAACCGAAAATGCCCTCCATAAGCTCCCAAAACCGGCCACTACCCAACCCCCTTCCAAATCCCACTATTTGCTCCTACAATTCCTCCCTAACACTCATTCAAAAAGTTTGAATGAGTCAAACCCCTTCCTAGCCGAATTTTAAAAGGAAAGACCAAGTCTTTCTCCATCTTTTAAGTGCCCAAATCGAATCCAACACCCTACCAAGTTAACGCAAAAATAAAGCCCCATCTGCTGCTCTTGCGAATCGACCCTGAGACCCCTTCCCCTGCAAATGGCGTCATCTCTCCAAGCTCTAAGTGGCGCCTCGCTTGCCACTTTGCCAATTCATTCCTTGTGTTTTATTTTCCCAAATAAAACTCTTAAAGCCCCCTTCATTCAAGATCCCCTTTTAACCCCTAAAACTAAAATTTTCCTAAGGCATTCCACTACCCTTAAAAGTTCTCAAGACCCCTAAAACCCATCCAAGCATACCCAAAACCTACTAGAACTTGAATTATACCCAACATGCATAGCCCCTAAATTCGGGTGTTACAGGATCTATTTGAATCTGGTATGAGCAATGTATATGTGATCTCATATATGTTTATTTAGATTCCATGATTGTTTCATAGTTTAAGAACTAATTATGGGCATGTGTATATTCGGTTAAGGTGGCTTTAATTACTAAATGAATAGAACCATTTTGTTAATCGTTGCAATGACCCATTTGGAGTATATATTTGAACAAACTTACAATAGTTAGTCAATTGAATTAAGTAGGTTTTAAATCATCTTTTATAGATGTTGTTGGTTTAGTTGTTTGAGCACTTAGTGAATAAATAAAGATACAGTAATTGGGGCTTATGTTCTTTGATGATTATGCCGCATTTGACTTAGGTTTAGCATGGTAAGTATGTTTTATGAAATTAAATGTAATACACATTTACATGCATATGTGATCGTTTTAATTTATTTGTATTATTATATAAGAATGTTTATTTATGACTTAAGTGATTGGATAAAAGTTGTGGCATAACTAGTAATGCCCCGTAACCTTAATCCGGCGACGGATACGGGTTAGAGGTGTTACTGATTAATTTCATCGGATTAAGGTTTAGGCACGTCTACCAACCCAACAGAAGGTTCATAGCCATCTCGGCTGACTCGTGTAACCTTAACATACATAATAGTGTAAATGGGCCGCATAATGGCCCACATGCCCGTGTGGCCCACTAAGCCTGAAAACTACCACGGCCACGTGAACTACACAGCCTAGTCTGGTATTATCCATATTTTGTTGAATTTATCCGTGTGAGGCCCACGAGCTTATTGGGCTGACACGGCCCATTTCGGCCCAACGTGGCTCAGAACGGCCTATGACCACAAGAACACTCATGGCGGCCTCTACAGTCAATCGTCATATTTCATGGACCCGAGTTATCACACGAGCGATTGTATGCTTGTGTGGCATCGTGTGCCATATTTTTGGCTTTTTGGCTTTTCAGCATTTCATCTTTTCGGCTCTTCGGCTTTTTCCGTTTTTGATAAACCATAATATGTACATATTGTAATCCCATATTTAGCATACTTTTGGATGATTTATCCTCTAAATTGTAGAATTTGATGCTCCTAATCCTTTAATTTCATGTTTTATACTTAGGAGAGCACTGGAGGATGAAAAGAAAGAGAAACGGGCCAAAAACGGAGAAAATGGGCCAAAGTAAGAAGTCCACACGGCCGTGCCACTTTAGCAGACCTGAACACGGCCTAGGCTCGATTCACATGGCCGTGCCACACGGTCGTGCCCCTACCATGACTCGTTTTAATTCCATTTGGATTAGGTTACTTAGGGCAAAGAAAGACATTCCGAAAGCCTATATAAACACCCTAAGTGTGACCTACAAAGAGGAGGCCGAGGGGCAAAGCCAGAGAGGGCCGAATTGTGGGAATTAATCGAAGAAAGCTAGTTGATCCATCTCAAGAAGCCGGAATCATACTCAAGACGGAAGATATTCCCTTCAATTTCCTTCAGGGGGTTTTAGGGTTTTTCTTATGTTTTGTTTTATACTTTCTTTTCAGGTGTATTCTTTTATAAACATGAACTAAACCCCTCAAATACCTGTGGGGGATGAAACCTAAGACGGATCATGTTATTGTTATCTGAACTATATGATAAATACTTGACTTGTTCTTAATTCTTGCTTTGATATTTCAGGATATTGATTCAAGTATTGATGTGCTTAGGCAGTGGAACAAAAGTCCCTGTTTAAGAGTAGATCTAGCATAGTTAAGCGAAGTTGATCACACTCCTAGAGATAGGACGACGAAAATCTACTGGATTAGGGCCAAACCTAATATGGGAGTCCATAGATGAGTTAATACAACACTAGGGGTTTTAATTAGAAAGAGATTTCAATTAATCAACTTAGTTAGTAGCCTCGAGAGAGGTATTAATATAAATTAGGGAATCTTATGGATCAAGTCAAGTGAATAAATCGTCTGGTTCAGAGTGAGATAACAAGTGAAGTCTAGGTGGATTCTTCCTCGGGTATTGTCTTAATCAATTGGTTTTCCCAAAAGTATTTCCCCAATTCATTCTCTTCGTCTTAGCATTTTTAGCTTAGTAATTAGTTTGTTTAAGATTAAACAACAATTCCCTTAATTCTTAGGCTAAATAATAGAAAGATAGTAATTACTAGTACTCTTGGTCCTTGAGGATACGATATTTCCGGTCTTCCTATAGCTATACTACCAAACGATAGGTACGCTTGCCTTATTCGTTGTCATAGTTAGTTTGGACATGATCAAGTTTTTGGCGCCATTGCCGGGGACTAAGATATTAGGAACACTTGATTTTTATTACTTTAGCCATTTTTCCTTTATTTATTTATTTATTTCTTTCTAATTTTTATTTTTAGTTTTCTGATCTCTCTTTTATTTTGCTTCTGATCACTACAGCAAAACAGACTTTTAGCGGCATTTTTTAAGGCCTTTAGCGGCGCTTATAAGTGCCACAAAAAACGCCGCTAAAACAAACGTCGCAAACTTTAGCAGCGTTTATGAGAAAAAACGCTGCTAAAGGTCATGACTTTTAGCGGCGCTTCTCCCACAAAGGCCGCTAAAGGTCATGACTTTTAGCGGTGCTTTTCCCACAGACGCCGCTAAAGGTCATGACTTTTAGCGGCGCTTTTCCAAAGAACGCCGCTAAAGGTCACGACTTTTAGCGGCGCTTTTCCAAAAAAACGCCACTAAAGAGCATGAAAAATTAAAAAAATTAAAATATTATAAAAACGCCACATACTATTAGATGTTCATTTCCAATATACATTTTAATCTGATTGAATAAAGTAAAGCCTATTTTAGGCACTAGCTTATTGCAAATAACACACTAACTGATTGAATAAAGTAAAGCCTATTTTACATTTTAATCGGATTAACTTTTTTAAACATGGGATTGCAAATAACACAGTGAAAAACTCTGGTGGAAATCCCATGGCCCTATTGAATAAAACCTCAATTGTCACTGGTCCAATATCTAAAATATATCTTATACATTCATCTAGTTTCTCAAAGTGAGCAGAGAAAACTTCCTCTGCCAAATTCTTTATCACCTTTTCCCTTGGGTCATAGTTTTTGTATACACGGTGGCCAAAACCAGGACATTTTCTCGCTTCTCAAGAAATGAATATATATGCAAAAATAAATAAAACAATCACAAGAAAATATAGCACTCGCATGTTGAACTCAGTAGCTTGAACTAACAATGAAAATTATATATACAATATTCACCTATTTTTGACACCTTCAATGAACTCTGAACGTTCTCTCACTGTTCCAATCTCGCCAAGAATCTTGAGCATAACCTATAACAAGCAAGAGAAAGAAAACCAAAAATAAGCTCAGGCACTGCTGTCACAAACAACTTATGACAAAAAAGAAGCTTGATATGCTCAAGTGGATAATATACAAGAGTTACTTTACAAAACTAGTTTAAAACTAAGTAAAGTAAAGATCGCAAAATAAAATTTAAGAAAATCAATATAATGAGAATCTAGATAAAGACAAAATTTCGATTTTGATTCATGGGTTATAGTTACTAACAAACGCCTAGCAACCAATATTAACACCATTGATTATTTCTGTTATTTGCACTGTGAAAAATTTACCATAAATTGGTTATAGTTACTAACGAACGCCTAGCAACCAATCTCTTCTTACCTTCTCAATATCCAACATTAACACAATTGATTATTTCTGCTATCTATAAATAACCCAATAACGAATGTCTAGGATTTAATTTATCAATAGGTTTGAAATTGAAAGAATTGATTCTAGCCAACAAACACCCAAACAAAGTTTATTTAGACTAGATCACATATCTACATAACATGACTTAAATGTGTAGCTTGTACTCAATCATGCTATTCAACATCACATTAGCATAAATAACATCAAATTGCACATCTTAATATACTCAATACATTAGCATAAATAACATCACATTGAACAATGAATTTAACACATTTGAATAGATCAATTTTAAGCTCACTAACAGTTAATTTATCATATGAACAACATATACATGTTTTGCATTTACAGATGGTTTAATCAACTCCAAGCAGAAAATTAAATGCTGCAAATCTCCAGCATTCAAAATCATACATGGGCAACATTAATATGACATTTTCGAGCCCCTTAAAGACACATTTGGTGTAACGACCTGAAATTATGCCTAGTAGAATTGGGCCCAATGGGCCTTGGGCGTAGGAATGTTTGAAATTTTTGAGAACATGAGAATGGCATTATTTCAAATTGGACTTATTAGTTAAGTGAATTTGGAAGGTTACGAGGTTTCTAGGAAGTTTTGGGTTCAAGTTAGGCTATAGGTAAATTTTTATATTTGAGCACTTAAGGGGAGAAGGCAAGTGGCGTCAAGACTTAAGGAAATAAGTGTGCATTTTGCTAGCACAAGGAGTCTATTGGTAAAGGTGGAAAGTGGTGTTTGGAGTGTGCTAATGGTCTGATGTTTGAATCCCATCTATTGCAAACTTTTGTATTTATTTTTGTGCTTCTCATCCATGTGTCAATCAAAGTTTTAATAAGGTAAGGAAGACTTTTTAATTTTTGGAAAGATGGCTAAGGATTATGGTAAGGAGAAAGACTAGGGAAAAGGAGGGAAAGAAAAGGAAGGATAAGGGAACATGTTGGCATATAGTGTGGAAGGTGTCTTGGAAAGACTTTATTTTGGTCAATGTTCATCTTTTTTGAAAAGATGAATACAAGGTTTTGTTGGGGAAAAAGGAGGAGCTGAATTTTCCTAGCCTATTTGCAAGTTTGTGCTTGAAAAATCCTATTTTCTCTTTTGAACATTTTTGGTACTCTTTTCCAACCTTTTTCCTTTGTGTTAGCCGAATTACCTAACATTTCCTCTCATATCTCTTCTCTTCTTTTTATCATTCCTTTAACCTTTGTTCCTTTTTCCTAAATCGACATTACCATATGATCGAACCTTCTCTATTATTTTCTCTTCAATAGCCGAATTTCTATCATCTTCTATTTGGACATCTCTCATTGGTTGAATCGGAGTTCTAGTGGGTAGCCGAATACCAAATCCTTGTTGATTCATTCGTAGTCATAAGCCAAATGGTGGGAATCCGGATTATCATCGATTAAGGTAACGAGTCTTTTCATAGTCTATTCGATATCGCTACTCAATTATGGTGTTAATCAGATTGAAAGTTTGGCTAATCGATTATGTTGTTAGGCATGAATAAATCACTAGATACTCTCTACTTGTGGATTTTCTGGAAATAGTGGTAAAGTCGAACACCTATCCCTCGTAATAAGAGACTCGGATTGTTGGTAAGTGATATAGATTGTTAATCAATTGCAATACTTGGATGAAGTTGTAATTGGGCTTTGGACTAATTGTTGACCGATTGTATCTTTAGGTGCTGCGGAGAATATCGTGTTACGAATTTCGAATAAGGTGTGTAATCCCGTACCTTCCAAATACATGTTTGAATGGTGTGTAATCTCACATCTTTCTGAAAGTTTGTATGATATATTTTGTGATTCAGTCGAAATACCGAAGAAAAATCAGAAACCGGCATCCGTTATCACTCGGAAGTGCGTATATTCGTAGTGGTAACCGTATTTTAGCAATGAAATAGTTTGGTCAGTAGCAGTGATGGGATTTAGAAAAATCACGAAAAATAGGAGGAATGGAATTAATAAGTGAATAAGATATCTAATTAAAGCTTACTATGTCTATTTTGACATGGAAGAAATAGAAAAGGAAAAAAAATTTTATATTCTGAGATAACTTAATTTTAGTAAGCCTGGTTCAGATTGACTTCGTGGTTCCCTATTCTATCTTGGAAAAATCGTATAAAGTTGTATAAAGTGAATTATGTGTTATAATCTATATGTATAGATTCCTTAGTGAGCTTATTTTCATTAGAAACAAGTGGGAGCAATATATGAAAACCGTACAGTGAGATATTTGAAAATAAGATAAGAGAGGTCAGAATCGTTGGACAGTGAAACAAGGGAAAATTTAAGGAATAAACTGTACTAATTGGTTAAGTCAAAAATTCTAGAAAAACTATAGTAGAAAGATATACAAGTCTAGTTTCAAGGAAAATTTACGGATTTAAATTTCGAGATTCCTAACTCATGTTATAGACAATTTAGTCAGTATGATGCAGGTAGACAGTTTCAATTTTTGTGCCTCACATTAGTAGTTAGTATAGGTTGCGGAATTACCAAAATACCCTTGAAGGGTAAATTACCGAAATACCCCTGGGTTCTGAGATTACCGAATTACCCTTAGTGGGTAAACTACCAAATTACGAAAATGCCCCAATTGGGCCGATTTACTGAAATGTCCCTATGAACTAATTTACCAAAATGTCCTTATGGACCAAATTATCGAAAATGTCCTTATGGACCGAATTACCGAAATGCCCCTATGGGCCGATGTACTGAAATTCCCCTATGGGCCAATGTACTAAAATGTCCTTATGGGCCGATTTGCAAAGTGTTAATGGGCCGAATTGGTATATTGCTTAGTGGGCGAAATTGATATATTGCTTAATGGGCCGATTTGATATATTGCCTTAATGGGCCGATTTGCAAAGTGTTAATGGGCCGAACTTTTGTCTGAATTAATTATTGTTGTTATATTTGTAAATATCATGATTTGCTATGAATAATGCATTTACATGATTTTGCATGGGTTGGGAAAATGTTGAAGAGAAGTAATTCCGGTGGCACTGCCACAAATATGTTTGATAATATGATACTCTGTGATTCTGGTGGCTTGCCCACAATCGAAATTTGTTATAAATGGCCATTGGCCTGCGAATTATTATTATAAATGGCAGCTTGACTGCAAATTGGAGAGACTGGCGGGGTGGGTTGACTTGATCCCCACAGGAGAGATTGGCTGGTACGGGGGAGAGATTGGCTGGATGGGATGGGTTGCATACACTCATGCATTCATTCCATTTATTTATTACTTTGTTAATGGGCTTAGGCCCAATATGATTGCTAAATGGATTCAGGCCTAGTGGATGACGGTAAGGGGATTATACACTGAGTTCTTGTAACTCACCCCCTTTCTTTTCTTAATCCCTGTAGGTAATGCTCAGTGACGTGGACTTGGGCCATGGATGACTCGGTGGAGGCCATACTTTAGAAATGGTGTTATAAAATTTTAAATTTCTATTTTCGTTTATTTTCTTATTTTGGTATTTTGGTTTAAGTTGTAATAAGGCCTCCAGAGTTTTTTTTTTTTATTATTTGCTTTATGGTTGATATACTTAGTATTTTGCTTAAATTGTTTAAAACGAGAATTTTTATAAAAACTTAAATAATGGTTTCCAAAGTTGATTAAATAATGGATTTTTTTAACAAACTTTCACAAATGATTTAACTCGGATTCTCTTTCAAAATTATTTACGATATTTTCAAAAGTCACGATTTTAAAGATCACTACCCTGATTGTTGACTCATCAATCAATCTCTCAAAAATACTTGTATTTTATCTACGTTTCCGCAACGATTTCAAAATACTTCTGCAACTCTATTTCTAACATCACATTTTTGTAAATTGTTTATTTCAAATATGCTTTCGCCACCAAAAGGGTTTTTAAAGATAATAACATTTTCAAGTAGTTAACAAATGCTTAAATGTCTTGGGTTTTAACAAAGAGGCTATAATTATCAAATGTTTTTTTTTTGACACGCCAGATTTGGGCCTAACTTCTAGGCAGGGTTTGGGGTGTTACATTTGGAAAATTTGAAGAACAATTCGAACAACCACATTCAAACATCTTAAAGACAACTAAATTTTGTCTTATTTTGGACAACCTTATAGATTAGCAAGGCATTTATTATGTAACACCCCAAACCCGGCTTAAACGTTACGACCGGATCTGGCATGTCACATAAAAGGGTTGTTTAAAAAACTGCGTGTTTGTTAAAAATTTCGAGTTTAAATATTTATTCGCTTGTTATCCTTTTGTTAACATTTTGGAAAACGGTTATTAAGGGTTTAGGAAATTCCCGTATTGAACATTTAATAATAATAGGCAGTAATCAAATTAAAAGCTAAACCAAATAACATACCAAAATTAAAGTTATAATGGCCCTGTTACATAACAAAAACCCAAATAATAATAATCTTAAAATAAGATAAAAATCGAAATTACTAAAGTTTACGAGTAGTATCTCCAATGTATGGCCACCCCCGAGTCCACCTCGGCTCCGAATCTGCAACTAGGGATTACCTGAAACATTTAAAAAAAGAGGGGGGTGAGTTTACGAAAACTCAGTGTGTACACCCTCATCAGTAAGAACATGCATCAAAACAATTGGGTCGAAGCCTATTACAAATCACTTTGGGCGAAGCCCGTATAGAACAGACTAGGCTTTAGCCCTTTTAGCAGAATATAGTAGATAATCAGATAATCAATGCGATATGATGCAGAACCCAATCCCAACCTAGGTTTCCATCCGCTACACACCACCCGTACCTACCAATCACACCAATTGGGATTTCTACAATTAACCCTCACCGCTGCACACCATCGATGGCAGTCATGCTGCAGTTAGCTGCTCATTGTCAGAATCGTGACATAGTCACCAGAACAGATCGTGCCAGAGCCACTACATCAGAATGTGGCAGAGCCACCTGAACTGATCGTGGCAGTGCCACTACAACAGATCGTGGCAGAGCCACTACAACATATTGTGGCATATGTAACACCCCAAACCCGGTCAGCACGCTATGACCAAATCCGGCATGTCACAGGAGAAAACATTTTGAAGAAAATAAGTTGTAGGTTTAATTTTTGAAAAGAACCGTTATTAAAAACAAGTTGTCGTTTGAGTTTGTCTCTTATCTTGGAAAGCCATTCGATTCTATAAAGACCCGACTGTGTTTAAGTAATAAAGTTAAAAGCCATTTCGCATTTGAACTTAAAGGGAAACTTAGTTTTGAAAGAAATTAAATTAACTTGTTGTCATCACTTGTTTGTCATTACCGATGGTAAAGTTTAGAAAACCCGATACTTTGGAAAATATTTGGGAAAACATTCATTATTAAATTGTTAGGCATGCCGTTTTGTTTAACTTAGGCAAATTATAATGTAAGTTCAAAGCAGAGTAAATAAACCCCAAAAATAAAAGTTAGTGGCCTTATTACAAACTGAAAACCAAATTTAAAGTGAAGTAAAACCAAAATAGTATTTAAACCATGACCCGAAAAATAATGCGCATGGCCACCTCGAGTCAGCCCCGGCTCCGCATCCGCGATTTACGAATCATTCGCAAAATGTAAAGGAAGGGATGAGTCACTGAGACTCAGTGTATAAATTCCCAACCCGATAATACCAAGGCACTTACACAATTTCATAAGCCAGTATGCAAGTCATGCAACCCAAACCTAACCATTCGAACTCCTGTATCTACCCCGTGTGGTCAAAACCACTGGTGACCGTAGTCACAAATAATGTATATATGTGGTCAAAACCACAGGTGATCGAAGTCACAAATAATGTGTGTGGGGCCAAACCACAATGTGGTCAAAACTACTGATGACAATCCCGTATATCAACATGTGGGGCCAACCCACTGTGGTACCAAACCACTGGGACGAGTCACAAATAATCCAAGTGTGGTCAAAACCACTGGTGGTCAAAACCATTGAGACTTAGTCACGATTATAATATAGAAAGCAGGGCCAACCCACTGTGTGGTCAAAACCACTGGTGACAATCTAGAATCATGCCTTCCCCCTCCTCTCATCAACCCCAACTTTATGAACATACTTTCATGGCATACAATCATGCTTAACATATAAATATCATATGGCATAGCTTAAGCAGTTTTACATAGGCATTTATCGATAATCAATCAGTAATGGACTTACCTGGAGTCCCCGCTCCTACCTGTATGGGTAACTTAACAATTTCAACAATAAATCTGGCTTTTAACAACATACACGATAAGCATATTAACTAATGAAGTGTGTAAGAGTTACACACCTGATTACTCGTAAGACTACACTTTCTACGTCGGTACTGTCGTTAATCGACACTACCGTTATCTGCCTACTGTTTTGCTCAGATGCCAGCCCACACCCCAGTGGCCAATCGCGAACAGCCGACACCGCCCTCTTTTTGAACTTAGGGGCTGAGGTCTCCAATCTAACTGCCTACTGTTTTGCTCAGATGCCAGCCCACACCCCAGTGGCCAATCGCGAACAGCCGACACCGCCCTCTTTTTGAACTTAGGGGCTGAGGTCTCCAATCTAACCCCACCTACCACTTGGCTAGCCTTCGAGTCCATAACACCCTTAGTCACTAACCCAGATTAAAGTAGAGAAATAATCAAAAGGAATTAACAAATTAGGCTAAGGCCCTTACCTAGATCGATAACCTTTGCAGCTCGAGATCTAAACCACAGATCTTATTAGATCCCGAAAGTCCAAAAGAACTCGTCACCTCCCCCTTACATTCGAAAAATAATACCTTTAGGCCAAATAGCCATTCGACTTTGGCATAAATCCCGGAAGAGATAACGCAAGAAGTTAATTCCCCCTCACCTTAATACCCTTCAACCGCCAAACAAATGCTAAAGCAACGCGAAGACGAGCCCCCTCCTACAATCGGCCAAAACTACTAACATAAGATTAATGCCTTCGGCATTTTAACATAATAAGAAAAGATTGAATCGGCAGGAACCCTTACCACAACCCTTAACGCAACCGATTGGGAGTGAATGGATGACAACGATCTGCTGCTACAAAAACCGAAGAACGATTATAAGAACTAAGGGTAGTCGACTAAAGTACTACCCACACAATTGCTAAATCTCGGCTTTTCCCCCTTATAGGAAACGACAAAGAGAAGAGAGTAGAGATGGGAGAAGATTCAGCCATTAGAGACCTAGGAGTAGAAAGAAAAGAAAACCATGGAATCTTACCTGCCTATGGGTTGAGATTCGGCTATTAGAACCCCAAGGGGAGAAATGGATTTCGGCACCCCAAGAAGATTAGAAAACGCAAGAAGAGAAAGAAAATATGGCCAAGGGTATTCGGCCAAAGTGCTAGAAGAAAAGAGAGGAGAGTAGCAAGGTTTTCAGCTTATCAAGAATGAAGAAGATGGAGAGAAGCAATGGAGAATGAGGTTTCGGCTCTTTAAGAAAATAGCAAGAAAAATGAAACACGAATGGCAAATGGTAAGCAAGTGGGTTCGGCCAACAAGAGAAGTAAAAGAAAACAAAATATGAGAAGAGGTTTAGGAGAGGTTTCGATTTTGGCACAAAGAAGAAAAAGAGATGCAACAAGATGCTCAAGGTGGTTCGATTTTGACCAAAAAGAAAATGAAGCAAAAGAAAACCGATCCCTTAAGCTCAACTATAAGAATTCGGAACCCCCTAAAGCACCCCAAAACTGAATGCTCCCCTTGCCCAAACTACCTTCAAAAATTCGGCTAAACACACTCCCTACTTTTCCTCCTTGTTTCTCTCTTGACTACCTATTCAAACAAGTTTGAATAGCTCAAACTCCTAACATTTCTCTTCTCCTCCCATTCAAATCTATTGACTTCTTCCATCCTCATCCATCAGTGTCCATCCTGAACACAACTCTCCCTTGTCCTGGTGTCAAAAAGAAATAGCAGAAAGGGGATCTTCGCAGCTCGAACCCAAGCTCTCTCCACACTCTTAAGGCGTCACTTCCCTTATGCCTAAGTGGCACCTTCCTTGCCACTTTACCACTGGTACTCTTGTGTCAAACACCCCAATAATTCCTCTTATCACCTGACTCACTCAGCTCTCCCTTCCAAGTATCCAAAACAAAAATTTTTTCTATGACTCAGGCCTACCCCAAGCTCATGCCTGGACCCCCAAACACCTTAAACTAATACAACAATCATACTATCACATGCAAACACACAAAAATGCACAAACCCTGATTTAAGGATGTTACAGTTCTACCCCCTTATAAATAATTTGGGCCTCGAAATTACTTGGTCAAAAGAGTTGAGGGTATTGCTGTCGCATCACATCCTCTGGTTCTCAAGTGGCCTCTTCCGTTCCATGATTCCGCCATAACACTTTTACTAAAGGAACAGATTTCCTACGTAAGACCTTGACATCTCGATCCAGAATCTGCACTGGTTCTTCCTCAAAAGACAAGTCCGGGCTCACCTCGATCTTTCCCACTGGTAAAACATGCGACGGATCTGAACGATAGTGCCTAAGCATGGATACATGGAACACATCGTGAATCTGACCCAATTCTGGTGGCAACTCGAGCTGATAAGCCACTGGTCCTACCCACTTCAACACTGTATACGGCCTGATAAACCTAGGGCTCAGCTTGCCCTTCCGACCAAACCTCAGTACCTTCTTCTATGGCAACACTTTTAGAAAGACCTTGTCACCTATTGCAAACTCTATGTCCCTCCATTTAAGATTGGCATAGGATTTTCGCCTGTCCGAAGCTTCTTTTAGACGTGCTCGAATCACTTTAACCTTACCCTCTATTTCAGCCACCAACTCTGGACCCAACATCTGACATTCACTTAACTCTGTCCAACATGTAAAGGTACGACACTTACGTCCGTATAATGCTTCATACAATGCCATCTGGATTCTTGCCTGATAACTGTTGTTGTACGCAAACTCTGCCAACGGTAGATATTCCTCCCAACTACCTCTGAAATCTAGAACACAACCCCTTAACATATATTCCAAGATCTGAATCACCCTTTCTGATTGCCCGTCTGACTGCGGATGAAATGCCGTGCTGAAATCCAACCTTGTACCTAATGCCTGATGCAATGCTTTCCAAAACCTTGACGTGAATCTGGGATCCCTATCTGAGATAATCGACACCGAAACTTCATGCAACCTTACGATTTCTGCTACATACAACTTAGCCAACTTTTGGAGTGAGTAATCAACCCGAACTAGTATAAAATAAGCTGATTTTGTTAGACGATCAGCAATCACCCAGACCGAATCCTTTTTGCTAGGCTTAAGGGGTAGCCCACTGACGAAATCCATCGTAATTCTTTCCCACTTCCATTGCGGAATCTTTACCGGCTGCAATAGACCCGATGGTAGCTGATGTTCAGCCTTGACTTGCTGACATGTCAGACACTTGCCTACAAATTCAGTTTCTTTCCGCTTCAGACCCGGCCACCAGAACTGTTCTCGAAAATCTCAGTACATCTTGCTACCTCTAGGATGCATCGCGTATGGGCTGCTATGAGCTTCCTGAAGAATCCTCTGCCTTAACTCAATGTCCTTCGGCATGCAAACCTTTCCTTGGAAACACAACACTCCATCGCTGCCCAAGCTGTAACCCTCCAATCCACCATTCTGCACTTGTAACCTCCAAACATTTAGGACCTCATCCATCAGCTGTTTCTCCGTAACCTGAGTTACCCAAGTCAGCTTTACCTGCAATTCCGCTAACAGACTCCCGTCATCATACAGACTAAGGTGGGTAAACATTGCTCTTAACTCCGCTACCACCTTGCGGCTCAACGCGTCAGCCACTACTTTAGCCTTACCCGGATGGTACTCAATAGAGCAGTCGTAGTCCTTCAATAACTCGATCCACCTCCACTGCCTCAAATTCAATTCCTTCTGAGTCAAGAGGTACTTCAGACTCTTGTGATCCGTGTAGACTATATACTTCTCCCCATAATGCCTCCAAATTTTCAGGGCGAAAACCACTGCAGCCAATTCCAGATCATCGGGTAGTTTACTTCGTGAGGTCTCAACTGCCGAGACGCATACGCCACTACCTTCCCCTCTTGCATCAGCATATATCCCAACCCAGTATGCGATGCATCACAATAAACCGTAAATTCCTTCCTTATTTTAGGCTGAATCAAGACCGGAGCTTCTGACAGAATCCTTTTTAACTTGTCAAAATTTTCCTGCTGTTTGTCTGACCACACAAATGGAACCCTTTTTCTCAGCAACTTGGTCTACGGCGTGGCAATCAAAGAAAACCCTTCCACAAATCTTCGGTAATATCCCGCCAATCCCAGAAAACTCTAAACTTCTGCTACCGACTTAGGTGGTTTCCAATCCAACTCCGCCTCAATCTTCCGAGGATCCACTCGAATCCCTTCAGCTGACACCACATGACCAAAGAAGGTTACTTCTTTAAGCCAGAACTCGCACTTACTAAACTTTGCGAACAGTTGCTTCTCCCTCAGAATCTGCAAAACTACCCGCAGATGCGCATCATGATCCTCTCTAGATTTTGAGTACACCAATATGTCATCTATAAACACCACGATGAACTGGTCCAAGTACGGCTGGAACACCCGATTCATCATGTCCATGAACGCTGCCGGCGCATTGGTCAACCCAAACAGCATTACCAAAAACTCGTAGTGCCCATAGCGAGTGCGAAACACCGTCTTATGGATATTGGCCGCCTTTACCTTAAGTTGGTGATACCCCGACCTTAAATCAATCTTAGAGAAGACTGATGCACCCTTAAGTTGATCGAACAAATCGCCTATCCTCGGTAACGGATACTTTTTCTTGATTGTCAACTTATTCAGCTGTCGGTAGTCTATATATATCCGCATTGTACCGTCTTTCTTCTTAACAAAAAGCACAAGCGCCCTCCAAGGTGATACACTCGGTCGGATAAAACCCCAGTCCAACAAATCCTGAATTTGTGTTTTCAGTTCCACCAACTCCTTCGGCGCCATCCTATATAGAGCAATAGACACTGGCACGGTTTCGGGTAACGGATCTATGCCAAATTCAACTTCATGGTCTGGAGACAGACCCGGAAGTTCTTCTGGGAACACATTGGTAAATTCCTTCACCGTTCGAACATTCCCTACAGTTGATCCCTTGGCCTCCAACGCACAAACATGAACCACAAACGCCTCACATCCCTTCCTCATCATTTTCTCGGCCTTCAAAGCAGATACAACATTGGATAGATAATCTCTTCTATTACCTATCATCACCACCTCTTCACCCTCAACAATTCTCAATACGATGCGCTTAGCTGCGCAGTCCAAACTTGCTTGGTACTTCACTAACCAGTCCATCCTTAGGATCAAATCGAACTCCTCGAATGGTAGTTCCATTAGATCGGCCCAGAACACTACCCCTTGAAGTTCTAGGGGTACATCCCTATACAGTTTGTTTACTTCTACAGAGTGACCTAGAGGGCTTATTACTGTCATCTCCCTAGAAGTAATCTCAAAGGCTAAGTTCATAGTTCCCACTATACTACTGGTAACATACGAGTGCGTCGAACCAACATCTACCAAAGCAGTATAAGGCAGTCCAAAAATTAAGAAGGTACTGGTTATGACGTCTGGTGCGTCGCCCTCCTCTCGACGCCTTGCTGCATAGACCAACCCAGGCTGTCTTGCCTCTGAGCTCCCAGCACCTCTGCCCGGTGCCCTGCGACCTCGTCCAGAACCATTACCTCCCCTGGCCGAACCGCGACCCCTCTGTGGTTGCTGACCATCCCTCCTGAACTGTGTACGGCCTTGACCCTCAGACTAGATCCTGGCTGACGTCTGCGGACAATCCTTTACTCGGTGCCCCATTAACCCACACTTGAAGCACCCTCTGTATTTGGTCCAACATTCTCCCGTATCAGACTTCCCACACCGAGCACACCGTGGCAGCCACTGAGTAGTAGTAGCAGGCCTTGCAGCTTGATTTGACCCACCATATCTAGCCCTTTTCTGCTGATTCCCAGCAGACCCCGATGACTCAGAATTCCTCTTAGTCTAACTCCTATCCTGGTTCCTTCTCACTGACTGTTTTACCTCCACTGCAGTCTTGGCCTTCTCTACCAAGACCGCAAATTCTCTCTCCTGCTGGGGAGCAATCAACATTCGAAGCTCATCTCTCAACCCATCCTTAAATCTGACACAGCGCTCGTGTTTCATAGCCACAATACCCCGAGCATAGCGACTTAACCGGAGAAACTCTGCCTCATACTCTGACACTGACTTACTCCCCTGGACCAAATTTAGAAATGCCTTATGGTGTGCATCAATGTAACTAGCCCCAATGTACTTCCTCTGATAAGCGGCCTTAAAGAAATCCCAGATGATGTCGTCGGCCATTGCTCCACCCCTGACCGTGAGCCACAACTGATATGACTCATCTCAGAGAAGAGATACTATCCCCTTCAGCTTCTCCTCAGCCGTAAAATCCAAGTCGTCCATGATACGTTCCGTCGCCTCCAGCCAATACTCAGCCGTATTGGGAGCCACGCGATACACCCCTGAATACCTCTGCTCCATTCGCCCGGAGTCATTCAGACAAAGATTTTCGAGCACTCGTTCCGACGCCTGCACCCGCGACTCTCTCCAGAACCCGCAACATCGCCTGTGACACTGCATCATCACCACCTGTCTGATCTTGAAATTCCGCGACTACAGCTGGCGGCGGTGGTACCTCATTTTCTGACCCATGACCAGACCCCACAGGTTCTGACACAGTCATCATACCTCTACCACGTCCACGGGTATTACGTCCACGTCCTCGTGCACTCATGACTACCGTTCACGAATTAATCTGGTTTAAGAGTTTTATGCGTTAGACTTATTCCACTGTTATTACAGCACAGTTTTATGAGCAGTTTACTATAGGGATTATTTTTGCAAGTTCACACCATCCTACGGTTTCAATCTCTAAAGTAATTTCCTATTACGATCAGTCATATCACCATCATCACAACCATATAAACAGCAGTTAGGGGTACTTACCTGGGCGGATCGGTGCCGGAGACTCGGTGCCATGCTTTCCCAACCATGCCTTTTCTATCCTAACCCATTTTTAAAACATTTTAAGCCTCGGGCCTACAGCTGAGCTTTTAGACTTGGCTCTGATACCAAAATTGTAACACCCTAAACCCGGTCAGCACGCTACGACCGAATCCAGAATGTCACAGGAGAAAACATTTTGAAGAAAATAAGTTGTAGGTTTAATTTTTGAAAAAACCGTTATTAAAAACAAGTTGTCGTTTGAGTTTGGACAAAAGTAGAACATTTCCGGGAAAACCGTTTGTCGTCTCTTATCTTGAAAAGCCATTCGATTCTATAAAGACCCGACTGTGTTTAAGTAATAAAGTTAAAAGCCATTTCGCATTTGAACTTAAAGTGAAACTTAGTTTTGAAAGAAATTGAATTAACTTGTTGCCATCACTTGTTTGTCATTACCCGATGGTAAAGTTTAGAAAACCCGATACTTTGGAAAATATTTAGGAAAACATTCATTATTAAATTGTTAGGCATGTCGTTTTGTTTAACTTGGGCAAATTATAATGTAAGTTCAATACAGAGTAAATAAACCCCAAAAATAAAAGTTAGTGGCCTTATTACAAACCGAAAACCAAATATAAAGTAAAGCAAAACCAAAATAGTATTTAAACCATAACCAAAAAAATAATGCACATGACCACCTCGAGTCCGTACCGGCTCCACATCCGCGATCTACAAATCATCTACAAAATGTAAAGGAAGGGGTGAGTCACCGAGACTCAGTGCATAAATCCCCAACCCGATAATACCAAGGCACTTACACAATTTCATAAGCCAGTATACAAGTCATGCAACCCAAACCTAACCATCCGAAACCACTGGTGGTCAAAACCACTGGTGACCGAAGTCACAAATAATGTGTGTGGGGCCCACTCGCAATGTGGTCAAAACCACTGATGACAATCTCGTATATCAACATGTGGGGCCAACCCACTATGGTACCAAGCCACTGGGACGAGTCACAAATAATCCAAGTGTAGTCAAAACCACTGGTGGTCAAAACCACTGAGACTTAGTCACGATTATAATATAAAAAGCGGGGCCAACCCATTGTGTGGTCAAAACCACTGGTGACAGTCTAGAATCATGCCTTCCCCCTCCTCTCATCAACCCCAACTTTATGAACATACTTTTCACGGCATAAAATCATGCTTAACATATAAATATCATATGGCATAGCTTAAGCAGTTTTACATAGGCATTTATCGATAATCAATCAGTAATAGACTTACTCGGAGTCCCCGCTCCTACCCGTATGGGTAACTTAACAGTTTCAACGATAAATCTGGCTTTTAACAACATACACGATAAGCATATTAACTAATGTAGTGTGTAAGAGTTACACACCTGATTACTTGCAAGACTACGCTTTCTATGTCGGTACTCTCGTTAATCGACACTACCACTATCTGCCTACTGTTTTGCTCAGATGCCAGCCCATACCCCGACGGCCAATCGCAAACAGCCGGCACTGCCCTCTTTTTGAACTTAAGGGCTGGGGTCTCCGATCTAACCCCACCTACCGCTTGGCTAGCCTTCGAGTCAGTAACACCCTTAGTCACTAACCCAGATTAAAGCAGAGAAATAATCAAAAGGAATTAAAGAACTAAGCTAAGGCCCTTACCTAGATCGACAATCTTTGTAGCTCGATATCTAAACCACAGATCTTTTTAGATCCCGAAAGTCCAAATGAACCCATCACCTCCCCCTACATTCGGTAAACAATACCATTAGGCCAAATAGCCATTCGGCTTTGGCATAAATCCAGAAGAGATAATGCAAGAAGTTAATTCCCCCTCACCTTAATACCCTTCAACCGCCAAACAAATGCCGAAGCAACGCGAAAACGAGCCCCCTCCTACAACCGGAAGAACTAAGGGTAGTCGACTAAAGCACTACCCACACAATTGCCAAATCTCGGCTTTTCCCCCTTTATAGGAAACGACAAAGAGAAGAGAGTAGAGATAGGAGAAGATTCGGCCATTAGAGACCTAGGAGAAGAAAGAAAAGAAAACCATTGAATCTTACCTACCTATGGGTTGAGATTCGACTATGAGAACTCTAAGGGGAGAAATGGATTTCGGCGCCCCAAGAAGATTAGAAAACGTAAGAAGAGAAAGAAAATATGGCCAAGGGTATTCGGCCAAAGTACTTAGAAGAAAATAGAGGAGAGTAGCAAGGTTTTTGGCTTATCAAGAATGAAGAAGATGGAGAGGAGTAATGGAGAATGTGGTTTCGGCTCTTTAAGAAAATAGTAAGAAAAATGAAACATGAATGGCAAATGGTAAGCAAGTGGGTTTGGCCAACAAGAGAAGTAAAAGAAAACAAAATATGAGAAGAGGTTTAGGAGAGGTTTCGGTTTTGGCACAAAGGAGAAAAAGAGAGGCAACAAGATGCTCAAGGTGGTTCGATTTTGATCAAAAAGAAAATGAAGCAAAAGAAAACCGATCCCCTAAGCTCAACTATAGGAATTCGGCACCCTCTAAAGCACCCCTAAAACCGAATGCTCCCCTTGCCCAAACTACCTTCAAAAATTCGGCTAAACACACTCCCTTCCCACTCCCTACTTTTCCTCTTTGTTTCTCTCTTGACCACCTATTCAAACAAGTTTGAATAGCTCAAACACCTAACATTTCGCTCCTCCTCCCATTCAAATCTGTTGACTTCTTCCATCCTCATCCATCAGTGTCCATCCTGAACACAACTCTCCCTTGTCCTGGCGTCAAAAAGAAATAGCAGAAAGGGGATCTTTGCAGCTCGAACCCAAGCTCTCTCCACACTCCTAAGGCGTCACTTCCCTTGTGCCTAAGTGGCACCTCCCTTGCCACTTAACCACTGGTACTCTTGTGTCAAAACACCCCAATAATTTCTGTTATCACCTGACTCACTCAGCTCTCCCTTCCAAGTATTCAAAACAAAAATTTTCGCTATGACTCAGGCCTACCCCAAGCTCATGCCTGGACCCCCAAACACCCTAAAATAGGACAACAATCATACTATCACATGCAAACACACAAAAATGCACAAACCCTGATTTAAGAATGTTACAACAGAGCGACCAGAACGCTTCCCCTTTCATAACATATTCCCAACCCCATGCAAACATATTAATTCGTGTATGCAGTATGTCATGTATGCAAAACATATATTAAATATAAGTATAACATGAATTACCATCACAATCAGATAGACATAAAACAACATAATCAAGCTAATCAACCTCTAAAGGGAAAAATCGCAATTTTACCTGCCAAGGGTATTTTAGTAATTTACCCACCAAGGGTATTTTCGTAATTTACCTTTCAAGGGTATTTTGGTACTTTACCCTTCCAAGGGTATATCAGTAATTTTGCACCAGCAATGGCCGTTCCCAAAGCCCAAATGTCGCCCTGAGCGGCTTGGTTACCATTTCCGGTCTTTACCGGACTATTGGGCCTAAAACCCGATTTTGGCCCATTCGGGCCCACATGCTCGTGAGGCCCACCTAACACAAATCTAGCCACGTATATAAGTTCCACCTAGTCTAGTTCACTATATACTACATCATCATACAATTTATTCCATTGGGCCCATTTCTGCCTATCACGGCCCAAGCAACCTTAACCCACAAGAATACTACTGATGGCCTCAACTATCGCGTCGAAGCCCTACACGTGCACTGGTACGCTCGTGTGGCTACTATTGTCGTGACCAGCACATCGGCATTTGCCGCTCTGGTGTTAATCCGCGCTCCGACCACTCCTGTGCCCAAACGCCCTCCAAGGCATGTTAACTCTGCTCCTGGAATGCTCTTTATATAGCTAGCTCTTCACCTTCCTTCTTTGTATCTTTCTGATGTGGGATCCCTTCGTCAGTAGAGTTTAAATTCAACTGAAATTCTTATCGTGCAATCTGCAAAATAAATACTCCCTTGCTTCGCATGAGATTCGAACCCAGACTCCCTTGCAACATAATCCATGCTGCTAACTACTTGGCCACAAGCTCCTCTTGTGTCTAAAACCATGCGCAACTAAATATAAATCTATAGCGCAATTCTAAGGTCCATGTAAAAAGAAAACCAAAATGCAAGAGCCAAGACTTGAACCTTGGACCTCCTTCTTTTTTTGTGGCGTCACTCCCTTGTTCCTTAAGTGGCGTCACTTTGCCACTACACCACACACTCCACTTGTGTCATTTTCCTCCATATTTTATTCTTAAAGCCTACCCACTAACTCCGAGGCTTTTTTTGCCTAAAACCAAAATTTCCCTAAAGCAAAAGTTTGATCCCGGGACTTCATAGAAGCCCTCTAACCTTCTAAAATCACTCATCTAATAAGTCCAACTTGCACTAAAGCCATTCTCTTGTTCTCCAAAAATTTAAACGCTACTACATTCAAGGCCCATTGGGCTCAATCCTACTAGGCCCAAATTCGGGATGTTACAAATCTACCCTCTTTAAAGAAATTTCGTCCTCGAAATTTCCAACTAACTAACAGTCACACATCCTAACCTACCACACCATGCTCTTGCTGCGCACTCTGATCTTAATAACACTAATATACTTTTAACTAGAATTTAGAACTCCTACACATACTCAAAAACACCTAGCCATTAAAGCAGACAAATATTTCATACGCAACCAACTCTATATCCGAACATCACATCCAAACCAAACACACAGAATAGATACTAGAAATACAGCTTATAACAAAGCAAAGTATCAAGAAACTTACAGTGCGGATTGGTGCCGGAGACTCGGGTGCCATACTTCTGGAAAAGAGATAAATATTTTTCTAAACCATTTTCCAAACCATACTTTGAAAATATTTTTGAACCCAAACCCACAGCTGAGTTTTTGAACCTAGGCTCTGATACCATAATTGAACCTAGGCTTAAACGTTACGACCGGATCTGGCAAGTCACATAAAATGGTTGTTTAAAAAACTCCTCGTTTGTTAAAAATTTCGAGTTTAAATATTTATTCGCTTGTTATCCTTTTGTTAACATTTTGGAAAATCGTTATTAAGGGTTTAGGAAATTCCCGTATTGAACATTTAATAATAATAGGCAATAATCAAATTAAAAGCTAAACCAAATAAAATACCAAAATTAAAGTTATAGTGGCCTTGTTACATAACAAAAAACCAAATAAAAATAGTCTTAAAATAAGATAAAAATCGAAATTACTAAAGTTCACGAGTAGTATCTCCGACGTATGGCCACCCCCGAGTTCACCTCGACCCCGAATCTGCCACTAGGGATTACCTGAAACATTTAAAAAAAGAGGGGGTGAGTTTACGAAAACTCAGTGTGTACACCCTCATCAGTAAGAACATGCATCAAAACAATCTGGGCCGAAGCCCATTAGAAATCACTTTGGGCGAAGCCCGTACAGAACAGACTAGGCTTTAGCCCTTTTAGCAGAGTATAGCAGATAATCTAATAATCAATGCGATATGATGCAGAACCCAATCCCAACCTAAGTTTCCATCCGCTACACAGCACTCGTACCTAGCAATCACACCAATGGGGATTTCTACAATCAACCCTCACCACTACACACCATCGATGGCAGTCATGCTGCAGTTAGCTGCTTATCCTCAGAATTGTGACATAGTCCCCAGAACAGATCGTGGCAGAGCCACTACATCAGAATGTGGCAGAGCCACTTGAACAGATCCTGGCAGCGCCACTACAACAGATCATGGCAGAGGCACTACAATAGATTGTGGTAGAGCCACCAGAATGCTTCCCCTTTTATAACATATTCCCAACCCCATGCAAGCATATTAATTCGTGTATGCAGTATGTTAAGTATGCAAAATATATATCAAATATAAGTATAACATGAATTACCATCCCAATCAGATAGACATAAAACAACATAATCAAGCTAATAAACCTCTAAGGGTATAACTGCAATTTTACCTGCCAAGGGAATTTTCGTAATTCACCCACCGAGGGCATTTTCGTAATTTACCTTTCAAGGGTATTTCGGTACTTTACACTTCCAAGGGTATATCAGTAATTTTGCACCTGCAATGGCCTTTCCCAAAGCCCCAAATGTCGCCCCGAGCGGCTTGGTTACCATTTTCGGCTTTTACCGGACTATTGGGCCTAAAACTCGATTTCGGCCTATTTGGGCCCACATGCTCGTCAGGCGCACCTAACTCAAATCTAGCCACGGATATAAGTTCCACCTAGTCTAGTTCACTATATACTACATCATCATACAATTTATTCCATTAAGCCCACGGGCCCATTAGGCCCACTTCAGCCCATCACGGCCCAAGCAGCCTTAACCCACAAGAATACTACTGATGCCTCAACTATTACGTCGAAGGCTCACACATGCGCTCGCACGCTCGTGTGGCTACTATTGCCGTGACTGGCACTTCGGCATTTGCCGCTCTACACTAGAGTAGAGAGAATACACACCTGATAGGAATCTAGTGTTAATCCGCACTCCGACCACTCCTGTGCCCAAACGCACACCAAGGGATGTTAACTCTCCTCCTGGAATGCTCTTTATATAGCCAGCTCTTCACCTTCCTTTTTTGTATCTTTTCGATGTGGGATCCCTTCGTCAGTAGAGTTTAAATTCAACTGAAACTCTTGTCGTCCAATCTGCAAAATAAATACTCCCTTGCTTCGCATGAGATTCGAACCCAGCCTCCCTTGCAACATAATCCATGCTGCTAACCACTTGGCCACAAGCTCCTCTTGTGTCTAAAACCATGCGCAACAAAATATAAATCTATAGCCCAATTCTAAGGTCCATGTAAAAAGAAAACCAAAATGTAAGAGCCAAGACTTGAACCTTGGACCTCCTTCCTTCCTTGTGGCGTCACTCACTTGTTCCTTAAGTGGCGTCACTTTGTCACTACACCACACACTCCATTTGTGTCATTTTCCTCTATATTTTATTCTTAAGGCCTACCCACTAACTCCGAGGGTTTTTTTCGCCTAAAACCAAAATTTCCCTAAAGCTAAAGTTTGGTCCCGGGACTTCATAGAAGCCCTCTAACCTTCCAAAATCACTCACCTAATAAGTCCAACGTGCACTAAAGCCATTCTCTTGTTCTCCAAAAATTTAAACGCTACTACGCTCAAGGCCCATTAGGCTCAATCCGACTAGGCCTTCGAGATGTTACAAATCTACCCTCCTTAGAGAAATTTCGTCCTCGAAATTTCCTAACCTACCACACCACGCTCTTGCTGCGCACTCTGATCTTAATAACACTAATATACTTTTAACTGGAATTTAGAACTCCTACACATACTCAAAAACACCTAGCCATTAAAGTAGACAAATCTTTCATACGCAACCAACTCTATATCCGAACATCACATCCAAACCAAACACACAGAATAGACACCAAAAATACAGCGTATAACAAAGCAAAGTATCAGGAAACTTACAGTACGGATTGGTGCCGGAGACTCGGGTGCCATACTTCCAGAAAAGAGATATATATTTGTCTAAATCATTTTCCAAACCATACTTTGAAAATATTTTTGAACCCAAACCCACAGCCGAGTTTTTGAACCTAGGCTCTGATACAATAATTGTAACGCCCCAAACTCGGCCTAAACATTACTACTGGATCTGGCATGTCACATAAAAGGGTTGTTTAAAAAACTTCGCGTTTGTTAAAAATTTCAAATTTGAATATTTATTCACTTGTTATCCTTTTGTTAACATTTTGGAAAACCGTTATTAAGGGTTTAGTAAATTCCCGTATTGAACATTTAATAATAATAGGCAATAATCAACTTAAAAGCTAAACCAAATAAAATACCAAAATTAAAGTTATAGTGGCCTTGTTGGATAACAAAAACCCAAATAAAAATAATCTTAAAATAAGATAAAAATCGAAATTACTAAAGTTCACGAGTAGTATCTCCGGCGTATGGCCACCCCCGAGTCCACCTCATCTCTGAATCTGCAACTAGGGATTACCTGAAACATTTAAAAAAAGAGGGGGTGAGTTTACGAAAACTCAGTGTGTACACCCCCATCAGTAAGAACATGCATCAAAACAATCTGGGCAGAAGCCCATTACAAATCACTTTGGGCGAAGCCCATACAGAACAGACTCGGCTTTAGCCCTTTTAGCAGAGTATAGCAGATAATCAGATAATCAATGCGATATGATGCAGAACCCAATCCCAACCTAAGTTTCCATCCGCTACACACCACCCGTACCTAGCAATCACACAAATGGGGATTTCTACAATCAACCCTCACCGCTACACACCATCGATGACAGTCATACTGTAGTTAGCTGCTCATCGTCAGAATCGTGACATAGTCACCAGAATAGATCGTGGCCGAGCCACTACATCAGAATGTGGCATAGCCACCTGAACAGATTGTGGCAACGCCACTAACAAGATCGTGGCAGAGCCACTACAACAGATTGTGGCAGAGCGACCAGAACGCTTCCCCTTTCATAACATATTCATAACCCCATGCAAACATATTAATTCGTGTATGCAGTATGTCAAGTATGCAAAACATATATCAAATATAAGTATAACATGAATTACCATCCCAATCAGATAGACATAAAACAACATAATCAAGCTAATAAACCTCTAAGGGTAGAACCGCAATTTTACCTGCCAAGGGTATTTTCGTAATTTAACCACCGAGGGCATTTTCGTAATTTACCTTTCAGGGGTATTTTGGTACTTTACCCTTCCAAGGGTATATCAGTAATTTTGCACCTACAATGGCCTTTCCCAAAGCCCCAAATGTCGCCCTGAGCGGCTTGGTTACCATTTTCGGTCTTTACCGGACTATTGGGCCTAAAACCCAATTTCGGCCCATTTGGGCCCACATGCTCGTGAGGGCCACCTAACTCAAATCTAGCCACGAATATAAGTTCCACCTAGTCTAGTTCACTATATACTACATCATCATACAATTTATTCCATTAAGCCCACGGGCCCATTGGGCCCACTTCGGCCCATCGCGGCCCCAGCAGCCTTAACCCACAAGAATACTACTGATGGCCTCAACTATCGCGTCGAAGCCCCACACGTGCGCTCGCACGCTCGTGTGGCCATTATTGCAGTGACCGACACTTCGGCATTTGCCGCTCTACACTAGAGTAGAGAGAATACACACCTGATAGGAATCTAGTGTTAATCCGCGCTCCAACCACTCCTGTGCCCAAACGCACACTAATGGATGTTAACTCTCCTTCTGGAATGCTCTTTATATAGCTAGCTCTTCACCTTCCTTCTTTGTATCTTTTTGATGTGGGATCCCTTTTCAGTAGAGTTTAAATTCAACTGAAACTCTTGTCGTCCAATCTGCAAAATAAATACTCCCTTGCTTCGCATGAGATTCGAACCAAGACTCCCTTGCAACATAATCCATGCTGCTAACCACTTGGCCACAAGCTCCTCTTGTGTCTAAAACCATGCGCAACAAAATATAAATCTATAGCCCAATTCTAAGGTCCATGTAAAAAGAAAACCAAAATGGAAGAGCCAAGACTTGGACCTTGGACCTCCTTCCTTCCTTGTGGCGTCACTCACTTGTTCCTTAAGTGGCGTCACTTTGTCACTACACCACACACTCCACTTGTGTCATTTTCCTCTATATTTTATTCTTAAGGCCTACCCACTAACTCCCAGGGTTTTTTTTGCCTAAAACCAAAATTTCCCTAAAGCTAAAGTTTGATCCCGGGACTTCATAGAAGCCCTCTAACCTTCCAAAGTCACTCACCTAATAAGTCCAACTTGCACTAAAGCCATTCTCTTGTTCTCCAAAAATTTAAACGCTACTACGCTCAAGGCCTATTAGGCTCAATCCTACTAGGCCCAAATTCGGGATGCTACAAATCTACCCTCCTTAAAGAAATTTCATCCTCAAAATTTCCAACTAACTAACAGTCACACATCCTAACCTACCACACCACGCTCTTGCTGCGCACTCTGATCTTAATAACACTAATATACTTTTAACTAGAATTTAGAACTCCTACACATACTCAAAAACACCTAGCCATTAAAGCAGACAAATATATCATACGAAACCAACTCTATATCCAAACATCACATCCAAACCAAACACACAGAATAGGCACCAGAAATATAGCGTATAACAAAGTAAAGTATCAAGAAACTTACAGTACGGATTGGTGCCGGAGACTCGGGTGCCATACTTCCAGAAAAGAGACATATATTTTTCTAAACCATTTTCCAAACCATACTTTGAAAATATTTTTGAACCCAAACCCACAGCCGAGTTTTTAAACCTAGGCTCTGATACCATAATTGTAACACCCAAACTCGGCCTAAACGTTACGACCGGATCTGGCATGTCACATAAAAGGGTTGTTTAAAAAACTCTACGTTTGTTAAAAATTTCGAATTTAAATATTTATTCGCTTGTTATCCTTGTGTTAACATTTTGGAAAACTGTTATTAAGGGTTTAAGAAATTCCCGTATTGAACATTTAATAATAATAGGCAATAATCAAATTAAAAGCTAAACCAAATAAAATACCAAAATTAAAGTTATAGTGGCCTTGTTACATAACAAAAACCCAAATAATAATAATCTTAAAATAAGATAAAAATCGGAATTACTGAAGTTCACGAGTAGTATCTCCAGCGTATGGCCACCCCCGAGTCCACCTCGGCTCCGAATCCGCAACTAGGGATTACCTGAAACATTTAAAAAAAGAGGGAGGTGAGTTTCCGAAAACTCAGTGTGTACACCCTCATCAGTAAGAACATGCATCAAAACAATCTGGGCCGAAGCCCATTACAAATCACTTTGGGCGGCCCGTCTGATGCAATGTGATCGGGCTTTAGCCCTTTTAGCAGAGTATAGCGGATAATCAGATAATCAATGCGATATGATACAGAACCCAATCCCAACCTGAGTTTCCATCCGCTACACACCACCCGTACCTAGCAATCACACAAATGGGGATTTCTACAATCATACTGCAGTTAGCTGCTCATCGTCAGAATCGTGACATAGTCACCAGAACAAATCGTGGCCGAGCCACTACATCAGAATGTGGCAGAGCCACCTGAACAGATCGTGGCAGCAACACTAACACAGATCGTGGCAGAGCCACTACAACAGATTGTGGCAGATCCACCAGAACGCTTCCCCTTTCATAACATATTCCCAACCCCATGCAAACATATTAATTAGTGTATGCAGTATGTCATGTATACAAAACATATATCAAATATATAAGTATAACATGAATTACTATCACAATCAGATAGACATAAAACAACATAATCAAGCTAATCAACCTCTAAGGGTATAACCGTAATTTTACCTGCCAAGGGTATTTTCATAATTTACCCACCAAGGCATTTTTGTAATTTACCTTTCAGGGGTATTTTGGTACTTTACACTTCCAAGGGTATATCAGTAATTTTACACCTGCAATGGCCTTTCCCAAAGGCCCAAATGTCATCCCGAGTGACTTGGTTACCATTTCCGGTCTTTACCAGACTATTTGGCCTAAAACCTGATTTCGGCCCATTTGGGCCCACATGCTCGTGAGGCCCACCTAACTCAAATCTAGCCACGTATATAAGTTCTACCTAGTCTAGTTCACTATATACAACATCATCATACAATTTATTCCATTGGGCCCACGGGCCCATTGGGCCCACTTCGGCCCATCGCGGCCTAAGCAGCCTTAACCCACAAAAATACTACTGATGGCCTCAACTATCGCGTCGAAGCCTCACACGTGCACTCGCACACTCGTGTGGCTACTATTGCTGTGACCGGCACTTCGGCATTTGCCGCTCTACACTAAAGTAGAGAGAATACACACTTGATAGGAATCTGGTGTTAATCCACGCTTCGACCACTCCTGTGCCCAAACGCCCACCAAGGGATGTTAACTCTCCTCCTGGAATGCTCTTTATATAGTTAGCTCTTCACCTTCCTTCTTTGTATCTTTCCGATGTGGGCTCCCTTTGTCAGTAGAGTTTAAATTCAACTGAAACTCTTGCCGTCCAATCCGCAAAATAAATACTCCCTTGCTTCGCATGAGATTCGAACCCAGGCTCCCTTGCAACATAATCCATGCTGCTAACCACTTGGCCACAAGCTCCTCTTGTGTCTAAAACCATGTGCAACAAAATATAAATCTATAGCCCAATTCTAAGGTCCATGTAAAAAGAAAACCAAAATGCAAGAGCCAAGACTTGAACCTTGGACCTCCTTCCTTGTGGCGTCACTTTGCCACTACACCACACACCCCACTTGTGTCATTTTCCTCCATATTTTATTCTTAAGGCCTACCCACTAACTCCCAGGGTTTTTTTCGCCTATAACCAAAATTTCCCTAAAGCTAAAGTTTGATCCCGGGACTTCATAGAAGCCCTCTAACCTTCCAAAATCACTCACCTAATAAGTCCAACTTGCACTAAAGCCATTTTCTTGTTCTCCAAAAAATTAAACGCTACTACGCTCAAGGCCCATTGGGCTCAATCCAACTAGGCCCAAATTCGGGATGTTACATATTAAACCACGCCTAACATGTTTATTTCGTCATGCTTTGAACAACAATAAACAACCATTAGGCATTATATTAAATCAACTGTTTAACACATTCGAACGACTTAAAATACATCATTTGAATATCATAAATCTCAACTTTTAGACACCATAAATTGCAGAATTTAACACCTAAATTTTCAGCTTACTAACATCATAAATTCATATCCATTTGGACTAGTTAACATTTAACAATTTAGTTTCATATTGTTTAGACCATTTTAATTTCCTGATCACTTGGATGATATTCTTTAATTATTATTTGGACAACAATAAACAACCATCGATCAGACCACCTAAATTGGTAAGAGATTAGACATCATGGATGCAAAGTGCATGCTTCAGTAGCTCCCTCGACAGCTAGAAATTTCACTAAAATTTCACTTAATTCCATCACTCATACCAGCATAAAGATGCAACAAAACAACCAAGGAAGAAATGGTAAAGAACTCAGTATGCAATTGTTGCATTTTTAGCAAGTTTAAAACATCTTTAAACAGAGAAATTAAATGCTGAAAGTCTAGCATTTGGACAGAGGTTAAAATTGGCATTTAATCTCTCATAATTCCCTATTATTTCAATCAATAGCAGTCCATCTCCTCAACAAATTTAAGTATATTCAGTTCAGCAATTTCATACATAAAATTGAGCATTCTTAACAACGGTCATCAACAATTAAGTCAACATTTAATCTCTTCAGTTTTTCTTTTATCTTGAATAGCACATACATTAATTTCAAAAGAAAGGAAAGGTATAAGAATTTAGGAGAATACCAAGCTCCAAATGAGCTGTTGATCAAGTCTGTCAAGCTAAATTCGTTTATCCAAAAAAAATATTTAGTTATCCAAATACCAAATTTTCGGACATGATAATTTGCAACATTTAAATGCCTAAAGTTTCAAAGATCGATAACATGGTTTACAACATATAACACTCTAAGTTTCCAGCTTTCAAACTTAATAAATTTTAGCATTTGAACATCATCTATTTACCATTCAGACATCATAACTTACAGTATATAGCACTCCAAATTTCTAGATTCCAAACATAACAAATTTCAACATTTATTCAATAGCATCTAAATATATAAATGATTTATGACCATGTTACTGCTCATGTGCATATTTAAAATCATCCATTTTACAGAACAAATTTCAACAACTGCTATACAAGGAAGGCAAAGGTCTACTCTCATTGTGACCAACTCTCTCTCCGAAATTGCATGTTATATCGGTATGTACTTGTGCAAGTGAACTTTCATGTAAAAAGGTATGCAATAGATCGAGAGAAGGGGTACAATTATCAGTCAAACTCCACCCATCAATATTTATCATCTTCTTAACATATCGAAACAAGGTAGCCTGGCACCAACCCCACACAATTGCATAGAACAAGACTAATCAAAATATGCAACTAATAATAAACACCATCAATAAAGTAGCATCGATACGAGATCCACCACCTTTTAGCACCATTTGCGAAACTATCATAAGTTTATATGCTCATAGCATAAAACATATAATAGAACCTATAAAGCTAAAATATTAGAGACTAACCTTCTTTTCCTTTTCCAAAATTTCTCTTATGGGACAAGGTAGTCTTTGCCTCTTTGCTTGTCTTTGAACAGTTTTACTAGCAAATTTCTGCTTTCATCTATGGAAACCTAATCTTTTCATAACATCAGTTTCCTCGAACTTGCTCCTATGGATCGCACAATAATTCAACAAAGAGCTTGTTCAATTCACAGGATAGAAATTTTTAAAACATATTTGACAACAAATGTAATACTAAATAACATCATTTCTAGCAGTAAAATAATTTAAGTTGCATACCCCACGCCCATTATCAGTTATGCTCAAGGAACCATCTGAATGTAAAGCAACATCTATTTCTGTTGCAAAACCTACTTGAGCCTCATCAACAACATTATCCAATAGAAAGAAGTAAAATCAAACGTCTAATGAATTTTACCACCAAAGTTACTAGAAATATAAAAAGTTCACAAATAACAACTCACAGATTGGTATACCTCCACGGATAGGCTTAGGTGGCTGAAAAAGAGCCTGTAGAAAGAACACAAGAGTAATTGAAAAGCCAACCACAAATAGTTGGTCGATCCATTCAAATTGCTAGTTCTCTCCCTATATAAAAATCAATATGCATCAATTATTTCAATTAGAAATTCTTTCGTTCTTTAAGAAAAATTAAAAACCTTGTCTATATTTAAAGGTAAGTATACAAATGTGGCGGGCATTTTGACACTCCCCTCAAAGAACTCATTCCCCCCAATAAAAAAATAGCTTTTTTAACCCTAACCTCTTCACAACGTAGCATTAGGTTTTAATCAAACACTTGGAAAATACTATAAGTAGAAGTAATTAATCATCAAACTGCACAATCAATGGTAACTTTTAGTAGGATATATTTGTAATGCGGTAAATTTTATTTCATGAACCATTGCGTGTGCATTCTAAGATTATCACGAATGGTGAAGTTTAGAACTTTAGATCGTTAGTAGCAGGAGAGAAGGTAACTGATATTAATTTAAATTCTTACTCTAAATGGTTTATAACAAGAATAATTCTAAAACAGATACCTTACTACTAAGGAAGAGCAACTCCTCCCGACGTTCATTCTTCCAAGGAAGAGTAATGCACCTGTGGAGGATGTCCAGAGAGAAGGTGGCGCACATCTTAGCGATCGATGGTGAGGGAGCTCCAGCCAACGAGAGCCTCTGGAGACTTGAGAAATTTTGGGGACTTAGGAAATTCAGGGTTTAGGGAAATAAGAACCGGGGATAGTGAAAAGAGAAAAAAAGAGTTCTTTTTTTATATGAAATTTTGCGGCGTTTTTTAATAAAACACTAGTATAACTTATTTTTTACGGCATTTTTTACAAAAACGCCACTATTACACAATTTTATTTTTTTCCAATTTTTAACCTATATTTTTCTATGTTTTTTCTTTCAAAATTTTTGTGTTGAGATTATCATTTTTTTTTGAATTTTTATTTTTATTATATTTTGAGTACTGAACTTTTTAACTAAAATATTAAATATTAAATATTTAAGTTTTTAAGTTTTTAATTTTTTATTATTAAATCTTAAAATTTTAATTACCATTATCAACTTTTTTAGGATTTTCTTTTTTCTTTCTTTTTACATCAACATTATTCTTTTAAGTATGGTCTGCATTAGTTGTTTAGATTTTTATATAAATGGCATTTAATTATAGGTATACACCTAAATTTTGATATAGATACATCTCAGAATTATATATGAATTTTGATTTAATGTGTAATTCTAGATGTGAAATTCTAATTGTGGTTTAAATGTATAGTTGAAACTTTAATTTTGATTTAATCATACACATTATTTTAAAATATAAATACATCAAGACATTTTTATATTGAATAAATATAAATTTTTACGTATGCAATATATAAATAAAAAATGATGTTAATTATATCAATAATTGTGTTAATATTTTACAAGATCTGGATCAAATTAAAGTTCATGTATATAATTGCACACTAAACCATTGTTCATGTATGCTTTTGGGATTTAACCCATTTTGATATATATATTTATCTTATTTTGATTTATATTCTAAAAAATCCAAGATTACTCATTAACGTTTTTATCAAAGCCTTAAACCATAAAATCCTAAGTCCTAAACACATACCCTAAACCTCAAACCCGTAACCACTAAAATCATAGACCTTAAACCTTAAATCATTAAACCCTAAAACCGGTAATTAAAGAATACCAACCTTGTGTGCCATACACCAATACGATGAAGAAAGACAACACAGATGAACAATTCGGTAAATTTCTTAAACTTTTAAAGAAGTTACATATTAACTTACCGTTTCTTGAAGCTCTTTCACAGATGCCGGATTCAAGGAAATTTTTAAAAGAGCTTTTGACAAACAAACGGAAGTTAGACGAAGAGTCGCATGTGGAACTAAATGGAATGTGCTCAGCAATTTTGGAAAATAAACTACCACAAAAATTAAAAGATCCAAGGAGTTTTACAATTCCATGCTTAATTGGTAGTTTATCTGTTGATAATGCTTTAGTTGATTTAGGGGCAAGCATCAATGTTATGCCTTATAAAATGTTTAATCAGCTAGGTCTAGGGAAACCCAAACAAACTAGGATGAGCATTCAATTAGCTGATAAGACTATTTGAATTCCTAGGGGTATAATCGAAGACATGGATGAAGACAATAATATCCCTTTAATTTTAGGAAGACCCTTTTAGCAACTGCTAGGACTAAAATTGATATTGCTATAGGTGAACTCATACTTCGTGTAGGTGACGAGACAATCACTCTTCAGGCTCTTGACTCGGCTAAGACATCAAGTAATCAAGGTGAGAAAATAAATTCTATTAATGACCATTCGGTTACACCTTCTTTTTAGGAAGCACCACAGAACTACATAGCTGAGCCAGATCCTAGACCTCATGCCAAAAAGGAAATAACTCATGAAGAGCGAATGCTTCGGATTGATGAACTAGATGAGTGGAAGACACATTTCAAGGAGATATTAGCAACACACGAAGCAGAACCAAAGCAAAACCATGTCAAACTTAAGAATGAGCCAAACCAATTTAAGATCAGAGATCAAGTACTGTTGGATAAAACAGATCCTCGGATCGTCACTTTAGACCTTGATACAAACGAAGAAATCACTTTTGAGGTACTGAATATCTTCCCACACGAAACAGTCGAGGTAACTAATCCCAAGTACGGCACTTTTAAGGCAAACACTACTCGACTCAAACTATATAGTAATCGTAGAACTGAAAGTAGGGGTGAGGAGTTTAAACTCCTTAACCCACTGTGAATGTGTGATTGAGAGGTAAGTCTAGCTTAAGACTTTAAACGAGCGCTTCTCAAGAGGCAACACGAGCTCTAAACATACTAATTAGCTTTTTTTTACCTTTATTTATGTTTTAAGTGTAGGTTGCACCTCCACACGGCCTTGCACATGGGCGTGGCCGTGTGGACACAACGAGTAAGCATATTGGCATGGCGGAGACCGTGCGATGCGGCCGTGGATGAAACTGAGTAAGGCACACGGGCGTGGGTAAGAATGACATTGGCGTGCCTCTAGACTAGGGTCGATACTGTTAAAACGACATGGGCGTGCGACACGCCTGTGTCGACAAACCGTGGCCAAACCTGTTGAATTAATATGGGCGTGGGCAATAATGACACAGGCGTGGGAGAAGCGAACAAAGCTCAGCACGTCCGTGCAACACGGCCGTGCGGGACAACACATCCACAGTACACGGACGTGGGCCGCAAAGCCAGGCATGCTGAAACCCTAATATTTGAAGCACACGGGCTCAAAAAGAGTTACACGAGCGTGCGACATGCCCGTGTACCACTATTTCTATATAAGCCCTTCACTATTCATCTTCTCCATCAAACATTTTTCTCTCAACCCTAGCCACCATAATTTTTCTTCCTTCTTCACCATACTCACCACCACCCCATGTCAAATAAACAAAAGGATCTTGCCACAATCTTCCCGTGCAGGACTGATCTACATGAGTTCATGTCGGCCATTTCATTAATTCGCCAAGCCAAGGACATTTGAGTCCATTTAATTTTTCTTTTTCTTTCCTCTTCTCCTTTATTTTCCTTCCCTTTATCTTTCGTATCTTTAATTTTTATTATTACATTTCGATTTCTTCAACTTAGGTTCTAAAGGCTGCTTGGGAATCACCACACCACGACCACTGCCAACTTAAGAAATCCATCTAGAATTCAGGAAGTTTCACTTCTCCCTATCTCTTATGATTTCATAATATTAATCTCTAGATATATATCTTTGTACATTGAGGGCAATGTACATCTTAAGTGGGGGGTGAATTTTATTTTGAAAAGTTCCTAATATTCGAAGCTCACGGGCTCAAAAAGAGTTACACGGGCGTGCGACACGCCCGTGTACCACTATTTCTATATAAACCCTTCACTATTCATCTTCTCTACCAAACATTTTTCTCTCAACCCTAGCCACCATAATTTTTCTTCCTTCTTCACCATACTCACCACCACCCCCATGTCAAATAAACGAAAGGATCCTACCACAATCTCTGTGACAGACCAATTTTGACCTTAATCGGAACGGTGGTTTCGGGACCACAAATCCGAGCCCAATAAATATTTTTTTTATCTATTTTGTGTCTAATATGGGTGAATTGATGTATGTGAATGTTTTGTAGAAGAATTGAATTGCTTGAGTGTGTAATTAAAAAAAAAAAAAGAGGATTTAATTTGCGAAAATAATCAAAGTAGTAAATATGAAATGAAACAAGGAGCTAAGTGACTTATGCTTCAAACATAGGGACTTGCATGTCAAATCCCCCAATTTTTAGAAGGGTGGACGGCAAGCATGCATTAAAATAGTCTATGGTCTTAAATTTTTGTGTAAGCATGCTAAGAATATTAAGCTTTTCAAATTATATGATAGTTTAATATAATATTATACTAAAAGCATGCTAAAATAATGTGTAGATAGTTTTAAACAAAAATAATAAAAAAATCATTTTTATCTTTCTTCTTCACTTCCTCACCCACCCGGCTATCATCAAGAGAAGAAGAAATTCCTCTTCTTCAATCGGCCATTGCATGTGTGGAGCAAGGTAATAGTTTGAACTCTAGCTTAATAAACTATCCTTAGATTGGGTTGATTTATTTGATCCTTAGAGAAAACAAGTAGAAAATGGTTGATAATGAACATGAGGAAATTCGGCCATGGATGAGAAATTATAAATTGTTGTATAAAAATAAATTTAGACAAAATGAGAAGAAGTAGCTTGAGTATGTTAAGGAGATTGTTTTGATTTGGGCATGAAAGATGCCCTTGTTTTCGGCCGAATGGGAGACAACCATTCTTGAATTCTTTTCACTTGTTTTAATGTTCGGTTATACACTTGTATTGTAATTGGACATGGATGAATGATTATAATTAGATATAGTTATTGGGTAAATTAAATAATGAAAGGGTTTTAGCAAGCTAATATTTGGTGGGAAAATGGAAACAAGTTGTGAGTAGTTAGCTTGATACTTGGCCTTATGTTTAAGAAGATGTATGAGTGCATTAACTTGGCATATTCGGTCATAAGGGGAATAAAACCTGGCCATTTTATTCGGTTATATATATATATATAGGTAATGTGTGGCCATAGATAAGAAGGTAAGATATAAGTTAAAAAGCATCAATGAGGTTATTGCCAAAGTGTTCCCAAATATTATTGAATCCATTTGAACAAAGTAGTGCATGGATGCCGAATGCAAATGTTTAAGTCTTGAAATTTTATATTATATGATTTTGCATTCGAATTGAATGGAAGTGTGGTTTAATTGGTTTAAGTTGAACCAAATTAGATCAAGATCAAAAGGAGAAGAATTTGGAGCGAGGAAAAGCTATACTAAACGAATAGTTGGAGATATCAATCTATCGACCTCTAAGGTAAGTCCTTAAACTATAGTATATTGAAGAACTAGTTATGAACCTATTATACGATATTGTGTGATAAAATTTTAGTAAGTAATCATGCCATAGTCGAATGTGTATAAGTCTATTTGGAATGATTTTGATTGGTTGATGTAAGTGAGTCAAGTACTTTTATTATGTGATCTAGTATAAAAGGTATTAGAGACAATTTATACATAAATGTGTTTCGGGCTTTAAGCCTAGCAGCCTAGTGCCTGACTTAATTCGGCTTTAAGCCTAGCGGTGCCTTGTGCTTGGTGTTATTTATCGGGCTTTAAGCCTAGCGTGCCTTGTCTGGCAGTTATTTATCTGGGCTTTAAGCCTAGCGTGGCCTGCCTGCGCGTAGGTGTTATTTATCGGCTTTAAGCCTAGCGGGCCTTGCTTGCGGTGCTATTTATCGGGCCTTTATGCCTAGCGTGCTTGATGCCTGTTATACTTCACAAGCTAGAAACCAAAATTTTACTCAAGCTTCTAACTTAAGCAAATTTATCGAATTAATGGTTCTGGGGAGTATATGAAGTAAGAATGAGCTTCATACTTAATTAAGATAAGGTAAACTAGTGAATTATTACCAATGGTATGTGTTCTCGGCTTTATTGATGAATGATGTGGTTGTATGATTGTTGACATGTTATATTAAATTGAGGTTTAAGTATATGAATATTTGTACTTATGGTTACATGATGACACTTTAGATTTGAAGATTAAATTATGACTTGACCACAATTATGTGGGCAAAGATAAATTTACCTACGAATTTATACTGAGTCACATCGACATGAAATTGAAGGTTGATAATAAATATGAGTACAAACCTACAAGTTGAGTTATAGAAATTTAAAAATTGTTAATATTTGAATTGTTATATTTTTATGAAATTAGGACTTACTAACCTAGCAAGCTTATCGTGTGGAATGATTCCTTTGTTTTATAGATTTTGGTTACGTAGCGGGCTCGTGAAGGATCTTCAAGAAGTTCACCACACTATCGCCTTCCTTTGGTATTTTGAATTTTTGGTTATGAATTAGAAGGCATGTATAGGCTAGATGAAGTCTTAGAAACATGCGATGTTTAACCTTGTACGTGTTTATGATAGCCATGCGAGAATGGCTAAAATTTTTTAGTAAATACGATGTTGTGTTACGATATGTATGTTGGTACATGACGGCAATGTTTATGAAATTCTAAATCCAGGTTTAATCGTTTTTGTTAAGAAATATTTGCATACATATAAATCCTTGAATTTGGGAAGTAGGTAGGTTCGGCTAGAAGTTAAACTTTCATAAAATTCAACAGAACAGCTTGTAGTAGCAGCATTGATGTAAATTAGAAAAATCACCAAAAATTGGGTACATTGAATTTGTAGGTGAATGAAATATGAGATTAAACCTTATTGTGTCTATTTTTATATGAAAGAAACAGAGTAGGCAAACGATTTATATATTATGAGATAATTAAGTTCTAGTGAGACCTGCTCTGAATGCATTCGTGAGTCACTGTTCTGTTTTGGAAAAATTGTCATAAATTGTAAAAAAATATTAAAGAAGCATGGTTTATATGTGAAGAATCCTTAATGAATCTATTTTTCATTGGTATAAACAAGAACATCATAGGAAATTTTTTCAATTAGATAACTGCATTTTTGTAAGGACATGTCAGAATTGTCAAGCAGTGTAATAAGGGTAACTTTGATGAATAAACTGTACTAATTGGCTACATGAAAAATTCTAAAGAAATTTTGGTGAAAATTTATATGAGTCTAGTTTCAAGAAAAATTTACGGATCTAAATTTTGAGTTTCGTAGCTCGAGTTATGGTCGAATTATCCAGCGTGATGCAGTTTTGACAGCTTTAAGTTTTTATGTCCTGAAATTGTAGTCAAGTCTAGTAATGCCTCTTACTCAATTCCGGCGATGGTCTCGGGTAAGGGTGTTACATTTGATTGGTATCGAGCTTACGGTTTAGTCGATTCTAGGACTACCGTAGCGCGGCGTGCGAGTCTAGCTATACATGCCTTATTATATGTTGATAGTGTGGTGACTTCGACACTGAACTTTGTTTTATATAGAAAATGGACACGATCCTCGAAGAGAGCCGTAGTGATGATGTAGAGGCGTGGCGCCGACCGTACCACGGATCAGCGCCGATAGACTCTCGACCTGTTTCGGTAGCCACGAAGGAGAGACTAAACAAGCCTTTTATCGGATGATGAATGAGTGGTTTACCCAATTTGTTCAAAATAATCCGGCTGTACCACAACCTCCACTCCCGAATAATCCAACTCCGATTCCTTCAGCTCCCCCAATGATAGATCCGATGAGATCTAGTAGGCCCCAGCTTGATAAAATCCAAAATATGGGGCGAAGAATTTAAAGCTAATGACGATGATGATGACGCCGAGAGAGCCAAATGTGGCTTGATAACACTATTCGGTACTTGATGAGTCGTCTTGTACTCGGATGAATGCTTGAAGTGTACTATATCCTCATCATGGACATCGCATATCATCGTGGAATACACTAGTATCGATGGTTCCGAAAGAAAAAGTGACATGGGATTTCTTCCAAACTGAATTTCGCAAGAAGTATATTAGCCAGAGATTCATCGATCAAAAACGAAAGGAGTTCCTTGAGCTGAAACAGGGACGAATGACCGTAACGGAATATGAAAGAAAATTTGTCAAGCTCACCCCGATATGCTAGAGAATGTGTTTCCACTTGAAGCTATTATGTGTAAAAAAGATTTGAAGACGGCCTAAATGAAGATATAAAGATGTTTGTTGGCATTCTTAAAATCCAAGAGTTTGTAACTTTGGTTGAGAGAGCTTGCAAAGTCAAGAGCTCGGAAAAGAGAAAAGAAAGGTCAAAATGTGAAGCTAGAGACATCCGAAAAGGTCTTGTGTAAAGTCTTTCATTCCACGATCAAGAAGCCCGAGAAATGACTACAAACCACGTAAAGCTACTACAGATCCACCTAGACGGATCGACCTCCTATGAGCTCCCGAGCTACCTCGATAGCTTGATGTTGGTAACGCTCCACAAAATAGAGTTGAATGCAAGCACTTTGTGGGAAATGGCACTCGTGGAGTTGTAGATTCCATGATCGGTCTTGCTATAAATGTGGATCATCAGATCATTTTATTAGAGAGTGTCCGAAGTTAGCTGAGCAGAATACAGTTCAGAACACTAAATCGAGCAATACATCATTGCGGGGTAGACCACCCAGACATTCTGGCAATGTAGGTGGTAGTCAGAAAGGAACGAAGAATGCTACAGATCGATCCGAGGCTGGAAGCTCGGCTAGAGCATACGCTGCGCGAGCTAGAGAGGATGCTTCCTCCCCGACGCCATTACTCTGTGTACTTTCACTCTTTATGATACTACCGTGATTGCACTAATTGATCCTGGTTCGACTCATTCTTATGTGTGCGAAACTTTAAAATTTGGCAAGACTCTGCTAGTTGAGTCTACCGAGTTTGTGATTCGTGTGTCCAACCCTTTGGTTAGATGTGTGCTTGTAAATAAAGTGTGTAGAGGTTGCCCGTTGATGATTCGGGATTATTGCTTCCCAGCTGATTTAATATTGTTGCCCTTTGACAAATTTGATATAATCTTGGGTATGGACTGGTTAACTTCACATGAGGCAGTAGTGGATTGTAAAAGGAAGCTTATCGATTTGAAATGTCGAAATGGTGAGACCATCAGAATTAAATCCTGTGACGTAAATGGGTTGCCTACAGTAATATCTTCAATGTTAGCCCGGAAATATGTGAGAAAAGGGTGTGAAGCTTATTTGGCCTATGTACTGGATAATAAAATGTCCGAGATACAAATTGAATCTGTATCAGTTGTATGTGAATACCCCGATGTGTTTCCTGAAGAACTACCGGGTTTACCCCCAGTACGAGAGATTGAGTTCGGTATTGAGTTAGTACCGGGTGCGGCTCCGATTTCGATAGCTCCGTACCGAATGGCACCTATTGAATTAAAAGAATTGAAAGCGCAGTTGCAAGAGTTGTCAGATAAGGGCTTCGCGCGACCGAGTTTCTCTCCGTGGGGTGCACCGGTTTTATTTGTGAAAAAGAAAGATGGAACTATGCGAATGTGTATCGACTACCGACAACTAAATAAGGTAACCATAAAGAATAAGTACCCGTTACCTCGGATTGACGATTTATTTGATCAATTGAAGGGGCTTGGTGTTTTTCGAAAATAGATTTGAGATCGTGCTATTCTCGATTCATAGTCGAGAGATACAGATGTGCCAAAGATCGCTTCCGAACGAGGTACGGACACTATGAGTTTTTGGTTATGCCTTTTGGACTCACTAATGCACTGCTTGCTTTTTATGGATTTAATGAACCGGTCTTCCGGCGCTTTTGGATCGGTTTGTAGTAGTGTTTATTGATGATATACTTGATCTACTCCAAGAATGAAATGGAACATGCCGAGCATTTAAGATTAGTACTACAAATTTTGAGAGATCAACGATTGTATGCAAAGTTCGATGTAAGTGTGAGTTCGGATGAATGAAGTCAACTTCTTGGGTCATGTTGTTTTGATTATCGTGTATTCGGGTGGATCCAAACAAAATAGCAATTATACTCGATTGGAAACCACCAAAGAATGTTTCCGAGATTCGAAGTTTCCTAGGCCCGCGAGATATTACAGCGGTTTGTAAAGGTTTTTCGTTATAGCTACACCGCTGACGAGACTACTACGAAAAGATATCAAATTTGAGTGGTCGAAAAAATGTCGGAAAAGTTTCGAGCGGTTGAAAGCCTTTTTGACCGGCCCCAGATATTAACTCAAATGAAACGGGTAAAAATTTACTATTTTTAGTGATGCTTCCTTAAATGGGCTGGGTTGTGTTTTAATGCAAGAGGGCAAGGTGATAGCCTACGCTTTCGACAATTGAAGCCGCGACGAGAAAAATTATCCAACTCACGACTGGAGTTAGCAACCATTGTGTTCGCTTTAAAAATTTGGCGTCACTATCTATTTGGCGAAAAATGTCACATTTATTCGGATCACAAAAGTTTGAAGTATTTGATGACTCGAAAAGACTTAAACTTGAGACAACGTAGATGGTTAGAATTGCTAAAAGACTATGAATTAGTGATTGACTACCATCCGGAAAAGCTAATGTTGTTGCGGATGCGTTAAGTCGAAAGTCATTATTTACTCTTCGTAAATCGAATGCACGGGTGACTATGTCGATGATGGTTCGATCATGGCCGAGTTACAAGCAAGACCAATGTTTATTCAGCAAATTTGTGACGCACAGAAAGTTGATGAAAGGTTAGTTGCTATTCGGATTTAGTGTGGAAACACTACAGAATCAGATTTTCAGATTGATGCGAATGATTGTTTGAATTATAAAGGCCGATTGTGTGTTCCTAAGAACTCAGATTTGATACAGATGATTCTGAACGAGGCCCATAATGGCCGAATGTCGATACACCCGGGTAGTATGAAAATGTATAATGATTTGAAACAGTTCTATTGGTGGCCTGGCATGAAACGAGATATATCCGAAATTGTCTCCAAGTGTTTAATCACAACAAGTGAAAGCGAGCATCGTGTACCATCCGGTTTACTTCAGCCAATCATGATACCTGAATGGAAATGGGATAGAATTACCATGGATTTTGTATCCGGTCTCCCTATGACACCTAGTAAGAAAGATGCCGTGTGGGTTATCGTTGATAGACTGACAAAATCAGCTCATTTTGTACCGGTACGTACTGACTATTCACTTGACAAACTTGCCGAATTGTATGTGTCGCAGATTGTAAGATTGCACGGTGTACCGAGTTCCATTGTTTCAGATAGGGACCCAAGATTTACATCACGGTTACGGAAGAAATTGCAAGATGCTTTAGGTACTAAACTTCATTTTAGTACGACCTTCCATCCTCAAACAGATCGGTCGATCGAGCGAACTATTTTGATACTTGAGGACATGTTGAGGTGTTGCGTTCGAGTTTGAAGGTGCGTGGGAACGATACCTACCTTTGATTGAATTTGCTTACAATAATAGTTTCCAATCTAGCATAAAAATGGCGCCTTATGAAGCCTTATATGGTCGAAAATGTCGCACACCGTTGTATTGGGTGAACTCAAATGAAAATAAGATACACGGGGTTGATTGGATTAAAGAAATGTAATGTATACGGTACTTATTAGAAATAACTTAAAAGCGCCGGATCGTCGTAAGTCCTATGCCGATTTGAAGCGTAAGGATATTGAATTTCGTGTCGGAGATCGGTGTTCTTAAAGGTTTCTCCGTGGAAGAAAATACTCGATTTGGCCGAAAAGGCAAGTTGAGTCCGAGATTTATTGGACCATATGAAATCATCGAGCGAATAGGGCCTGTTGTTTATCGATTGAAACCGCCTGACTTAGAAAAGAGACACAATGTGTTTCACGTTTCGATGCTTCGCAGATCTGAGATCGGACCCGTCCCCATGTGATCACCCCGTCGAGAGATTGAAATTGATCCGATTTGACCTATGATGAGGAACCGATCCGTATTTTAGCTCGAGAAATGAAAGAATTAAGAAATAAGAGGATTCCATTAGTGAAAGTATTATGGAATCGTCACGGAGTTGAAGAGGCTACGTGGGGAGCCCGAGGAGCCAATGAGGCAACAATATCCAAACTTATTTAACGGTAAGATTTTCTGGGACGAAAATTCTTAAGGGGGGGAGAGTTGTGACAGACCAATTTTGACCTTAATCGGAACGGTGGTTTCGGGACCACAAATCCGAGCCCAATAAATATTTTTTTTATCTATTTTGTGTCTAATATGGGTGAATTGATGTATGTGAATGTTTTGTAGAAGAATTGAATTGCTTGAGTGTGTAATTAAAAAAAAAAAGAGGATTTAATTTATAAAATAATCAAAGTAGTAAATATGAAATGAAACAAGGAGCTAAGTGACTTATGCTTCAAACATAGGGACTTGCATGTCAAATCCCCAATTTTTAGAAGGGTGGGACGGCAAGCATGCATTAAAATAGTCTATGGTCTTAAATTTTTGTGTAAGCATGCTAAGAATATTAAGCTTTTCAAATTATATGATAGTTTAATATAATATTATACTAAAAGTATGCTAAAATAATGTGTAGATAGTTTTAAACAAAAAATAATAAAAAAATCATTTTTATCTTTCTTCTTCACTTCCTCACCCACCGGCTATCATCAAGAGAAGAAGAAATTCCTCTTCTTCAATCGGCCATTGCATGTGTGGAGCAAGGTAATAGTTTGAACTCTAGCTTAATAAACTATCCTTAGATTGGGTTGATTTATTTGATCCTTAGAGAAAACAAGTAGAAAATGGTTGATAATGAACATAAGGAAATTCGGCCATGGATGAGAAATTATAAATTGTTGTATAAAAATAAATTTAGACAAAATGAGAAGAAGTAGCTTGAGTATGTTAAGGAGATTGTTTTGATTTGGGCATGAAGATGCCCTTGTTTTCGGCCGAATGGGAGACAACCATTCTTGAATTCTTTTCACTTGTTTTAATGTTCGGTTATACACTTGTATTGTAATTGGACATGGATGAATGATTATAATTAGATATATTTATTGGGTAAATTAAATAATGAAAGGGTTTTAGCAAGCTAATATTTGGTGGGAAAATGGAAACAAGTTGTGAGTAGTTAGCTTGACACTTGGCCTTATGTTTAAGAAGATGTATGAGTGCATTAACTTGGCATATTCGGTCATAAGGGGGAATAAAAACCTGGCCATTTTATTCGGTTATATATATATATATATATATAGGTAATGTGTGGCCATAGATAAGAAGGTAAGATATAAGTTAAAAAGCATCAATGAGGTTATTGCCAAAGTGTTCCCAAATATTATTGAATCCATTTGAACAAAGTAGTGCATGGATGCCGAATGCAAATGTTTAAGTCTTGAAATTTTATATTATATGATTTTGCATTCGAATTGAATGGAAGTGTGGTTTAATTGGTTTAAGTTGAACCAAATTAGATCAAGATCAAAAGGAGAAGAATTTGGAGCGAGGAAAAGCTATACTAAACGAATAGTTGGAGATATCAATCTATCGACCTCTAAGGTAAGTCCTTAAACTATAGTATATTGAAGAACTAGTTATGAACCTATTATACGATATTGTGTGATAAAATTTTAGTAAGTAATCATGCCATAGTCGAATGTGTATAAGTCTATTTGGAATGATTTTGATTGGTTGATGTAAGTGAGTCAAGTACTTTTATTATGTGATCTAGTATAAAAAGGTATTAGAGACAATTTATACATAAATGTGTTTCGGCTTTAAGCCTAGCAGAGCCTAGTGCCTGGTGACTTAATTCGGCTTTAAGCCTAGCGTGCCTTGTGCCGGTGTTATTTATCGGGCTTTAAGCCTAGCGGCCTTGTGCCTGCCAGTGTTATTTATCGGGCTTTAAGCCTAGCAGCCTTCTTGCCGTGTTATTTATCGGGCTTTAAGCCTAGCGGCCTCTTGCCAAGTGCTATTTATCGAGCCTTTATGCCTAGCGTGCTTGATGCCTGTTATACTTCACAAGCTAGAAACCAAAATTTTACTCAAGCGAACTTAAGCAAATTTATCGAATTAATGGTTCTGGGAGTATATGAAGTAAGAATGAGCTTCATACTTAATTAAGATAAGGTAAACTAGTGAATTATTACCAATGGTATGTGTTCTCGGCTTTATTGATGAATGATGTGGTTGTATGATTGTTGACATGTTATATTAAATTGAGGTTTAAGTATATGAATATTTGTACTTATGGTTACATGATGACACTTTAGATTTGAAGATTAAATTATGACTTGACCACAATTATGTGGGCAAAGATAAATTTACCTACACAATTTATACTTGAGTCACATCGACATGAAATTGAAGGTTGATAATAAATATGAGTACAAACCTACAAGTTGAGTTATAGAAATTTAAAAATTGTTAATATTTGAATTGTTATATTTTTATGAAATTAGGACTTACTAACCTAGCAAGCTTATCGTGTGGAATGATTCCTTTGTTTTATAGATTTTGGTTACGTAGCGGGCTCGTGAAGGATCTTCAAGAAGTTCACCACACTATCGCCTTCCTTTGGTATTTTGAATTTTTGGTTATGAATTAGAAGGCATGTATAGGCTAGATGAAGTCTTAGAAACATGCGATGTTTAACCTTGTATGCGTGTTTATGATAGCCATGCGAGAATGGCTAAAATTTTTTAGTAAATACGATGTTGTGTTACGATATGTATGTTGGTACATGACGGCAATGTTTATGAAATTCTAAATCCAGGTTTAATCGTTTTTGTTAAGAAATATTTGCATACATATAAATCCTTGAATTTGGGAAGTAGGTAGGTTCGGCTAGAAGTTAAACTTTCATAAAATTCAACAGAACAGCTTGTAGTAGCAGCATTGATGTAAATTAGAAAAATCACCAAAAATTGGGTACATTGAATTTGTAGGTGAATGAAATATGAGATTAAACCTTATTGTGTCTATTTTTATATGAAAGAAACAGAGTAGGCAAACGATTTATATATTATGAGATAATTAAGTTCTAGTGAGACCTGCTCTGAATGCATTCGTGAGTCACTGTTCTGTTTTGGAAAAATTGTCATAAATTGTAAAAAAATATTAAAGAAGCATGGTTTATATGTGAAGAATCCTTAATGAATCTATTTTTCATTGGTATAAACAAGAACATCATAGGAAATTTTTTCAATTAGATAACTGCATTTTTGTAAGGACATGTCAGAATTGTCAAGCAGTGTAATAAGGGTAACTTTGATGAATAAACTGTACTAATTGGCTACATGAAAAATTCTAAAGAAATTTTGGTGAAAATTTATATGAGTCTAGTTTCAAGAAAAATTTACGGATCTAAATTTTGAGTTTCGTAGCTCGAGTTATGGTCGAATTATCCAGCGTGATGCAGTTTTGACAGCTTTAAGTTTTTATGTCCTGAAATTGTAGTCAAGTCTAGTAATGCCTCTTACTCAATTCCGGCGATGGTCTCGGGTAAGGGGTGTTACAATCTCCCCGTGCAAGACCGATCTACATGAGTTCATGCAGGTCGCTTCATTAATTTGCCAAGCCAAGGACATTTGAGTCCATTTAATTTTTCTTTTTCTTTTCTCTTCCCCTTTATTTTCCTTCCCTTTATCTTTCGTGTCTTTAATTTTTATTATTACATTTCGATTTCTTTAACTTAGGTTCTAAAGGCTACTTGGGAATCACCATAACACGACCACTGCCAACTCAAGAAATCCATCTAGAATTCAGGAAGTTTCACTTCTCCCTATCTCTTATGATTTCATACTATTAATCTCTAGATATATATCTTTGTACATTGAGGGCAATGTACATCTTAAGTAGGGGGTGAATTTTATTTTGAAAAGTTCCTAACTTTTTGCATTATTCTCAAATCCCTGAATTATGTCTTGTTCTTAAGTAATTTTCCCATATTACTATTAGAATGAAATTTCCTTTGATTCATGTTTTTTTTTATATATTTTGGATTAAGTCATTGATAATTGTGCAGTGATGATTTAAACTTTAGAAGACTAGAAAATCAAGCATGATGAGTCCATTTTCAGAATTAAAAATTTGGTAGGTTGTCTACCTGAATCTAATTATTACCTTGAAGCTTGAAATTTACAAGGTTGATATAAAAAACCCATAATTTTTGTGAGATTTTGAGCCTTTTAGAGCATACATTCTTTTCTTGCTCACTTTATTGATTATGAGTGTGTCAACATTTATTTGTTATTCTAGAACTTGCTTCGATTATACATGTCAAGACCACATCATTGATTTGATATACTGAAATGATAAAGACACCTAGGTTTTAACCCCCTTGCTCCCAAAAATCCTACCTTCATGTTTAACCCTTAGTAAACCTATTTGATCCTAACAACCCTTTCATTGATTTACCTTTAACATTAACCAAAAACCATTGTTGAAATCCCTTTAATTAATTTGACCCCTATTCTGTCGAGATCTAATTTGAATGGATTACTTAGCTTAATTATGATTTCCATTTCAGTTGTCAAATTCTTCATTATTACTTGATTTGTTAAAAAAAAAACGAAGTAGATTCATTATTAGTTCTATGTTAATTGAGCTTATACGTTTAAATTCCACATCTTGAAAAGAAGCTCGTGTTATGAAATTTTAATTGATGTAATTATTCGAGTCTTAGTTCATCTTTTAAGTTAGGTAATTTGTCAATTCAACCTTGATTCTAACCCTTTAATTCAGCTTTTATCCACACCTTTAACCAAAGCCCCGTTACAACCCTTAAAAGACCTTTTGATCTGTGTATCATTTCATTCTATAATGGTGGAGATTTGATTTTCATGCAAGCCTATGGGATTAACTTTTCATGTTCGACTTTTGAGTGCTTAATTTTAAACCTTAAACACTTTGAGTGATTTGAGTGAATCTTTAATGAGGATGTCAACCCTTGTCGATTTTGAGTTAAAGGTAATTATTTAGGTAAGGGGAAACACCTATGTTTTCGTACTACAAAAACTATGACTTTGATTGTTTGAATATTTAGAACCCTTTTGGTTAAATTATCAATGTATAAATTACCTGTGAATTATGATGAAACACTATTGATGAATATTATGAATTGAGGAAGTTTATTTTAATTGTGAGTTGAGAATTTTGCTTGAGGACAAGCAAATGCTCAAGTGTGGGGGTATTTGATAAACCATAATATGTACATATTTTAATCCCACATTTAGCATACTTTTGGATGATTTATCCCCAGAATTGTGGAATTTGATGCTCCTAATCCTTTAATTTCATGTTTTATACTTAGGAGAGCATCGGAGGATGAAAAGAACGAGAAACGGGCCAAGAACGGAGAAAATAGGCCAAAGTAAGAAGTCCACACGGCCTGGAGATAACCACATGGCCGTGCCACTTTAGCAGACCTGAACACGGTCTGGGCTCAATTCACACAGCCGTGCCACATGGGCGTGTCCCTGCCGTGACTCGTTTTAATTCCATTAGAATTAGGTTAGGGCAAAGAAAGACATTCCAAAAGTATATGTAAACACCCTAAGTGTGACCTAAAAGGAGGAGGACAAGGGGCGAAGCCAGAGAGGGCCGAATTGTGAGAATTACTCGAAGAAAGATAGTTGATCCATCTCAAGAAGCTGGAATCGTACTCAAGACGGAAGATCTTCCCTTCAATTTCCTTCAAGGGGTTTTAGGGTTTTTCTTATGTTTTGTTTTATACTTTCTTCTGAGATGTATTCTTTTATAAACATGAACTAAACCCCTCAAATACCTGAGGGGGATGAAACCTAAGACGGATCTTGTTATTGTTTTCTGAACTATATGACAAATACTTGACTTGTTCTTAATTATGTGTTTTTAATTCCTTCTTTGATATTTTAAGATATTGATTCAAGTATTGATGTGCTTATGCAGTGGAGCAAAAGTCCCTGTTTAATAGTAGATCTAGCACAGTTAAGCGGAGTTGATCGCACTCCTAGAGATAGGACGACGAAAATCTGCTGGATTAGGGTCAAACCTAATATAGGAGTCCATAGATCGAGTTTATGCAACACAATGGGTTTTAATTAGAAAGAGATTTCAATTAATCAACCTAGGGTTAGACCTTAGTAGCCTCAAGAGAGGTATTAATATAAATTAGGGAATTCTACGGATCAAGTCAAGTGAAAATCGTCTAGTTCAGAGTTAGATAATAAGTGAAGTCTAGGTGGATTCTTCCTCGGGTATTATCTTAATCAATTGGTTTTCCCAAAAGTATCTCCCCAATTCATTCTCTTTGTCTTAGCATCTTTACCTTAGTAATTAGTTAGTTTTAAGTTAAACAACAATTCCCTTAATTCTTAGGCTAAATAATAGAAAAATAGTAATTACTAGTACTCGTGGTCCTTGAGAATACGATATTTTCGGTCTTGCCATAGCTATACTACCAAACGATAGGTGCGCTTGCCTTATTCATTGTCATAGTTAGTTTGGACACGATTAGTTTTACAGTCTAATCAATTTGTGTGTACACACCTGCTTACGAGAAGAACACAAATCTCCACGTACACCAACCTAGATTCAAACATGACCCAATGTTAGTCCTTTAATCGTTAGGGTAAAACACCCTCTTATTAACACTTAATCCCTAATATGGTACATGCTACTTACCTTGACCGAATGATAAGCGATTTATTTCACCAAGATCGCTGGTTGAAAATGATCGCAGACTTTTTACCGATTTACTGCATTAATAATAGATCCCATTGAAATGGATCGATTATAAATGTGGCTTAAATCCATAAATATCAATATTACAGAATCAAAGAGATAATCGGCTTTTATTCAGAAAGTAAGGTAATGCTTTTACCTTGATTGAATAACGATGGAAAAGGTTTCATTCGCTTCCTAAACAACTTGTACTCCCTAGAATCCCATGAACACCACATCGTAAAGAAGGAACGAGAACCGCAGTCAGAGTATATATGGTAAAGAACATTCAGCTTTTTAAAAAAAGATTAGAGGGAACAGATTTGAATGAAAAGAGGAAATATGAACACTTACCGACTTCTCAGAAACACCTGTAGAACCAAAATAGAGAGGGACAGTACTTAGAAACACTTGTAGAACCAAAATAGAGAGGGACAGTACTGAGTTTCGGCCAAGGTAAGAAGCATCCAGAGAAAAGAAGAAACCGAATCGAGAAGGGAAGGGAAGAACTTTCGGTCATAACCTACCAAAATGTCGAAAAAGAGAAAGAATCACAAAGGAGAGGCAAAGGTGACGGGTTCAGCCGAAACAATAGTCAATAAGTAAAAGAGATTAAAAGGGGCAGTTGGCCAAAGCTTGAAAAGAACAGAGAAGATGGGGGTTTTGGCAGAGGTTGGTGCAAAAAAAAAAAAAGGAATAGAATGGACTTGAAAAGAGTAGCTTAACACTTCGCCAGAATAGCAGGAGCCGAACAACAAAAATGCACGAATGGTCAATTGTAATTTCGACACTAGAGATAAAATAACGAAACAGGAAATTAGAAGTTCCAAAAATCGATGACAAAACTGACCAAAATGAGTAAAAAACCCCTCAGTCAAATTTCCTAGACTTTCCTATACCAATTCGGGCACAACCATCCCCACAACTTCAACCTCCTTGTTTCTCTCCACAAATCTCTCCATAATCCTCTCCATGATTTTCTCCTAATAACACTCCATGACCAGTTCAAACATCTTTCAACAGTGTTTCAGTCAAACACCACCACCTTACCACACAGATGATAAAAAATAACACTCCCAGTGCAGCTCAAGATTCTAACCTCAGACCCCAAGGTTACTCTACACGCCACCTTGCCACTAAACACAAGCTTTTTTTATGCCATATTTTCACCACAATTATTCTTAAAGCCTATTCTCTAGAACCAAGGGCCTTATTCACTTAAAAACTAAAAATTAAAAATTTTGCTAAAGTCTAAGTTTGAACCCAAGACTTCCCAAACATTCCCAAACACTCCAAACTCACTTAACCATTAAGGTAAGCAATCAATTGTGCCATTTTTCTTGCACAAATAAATGCTTATGTGTAGTCTCATAATTGTTCCCTTGTTTCAAAACCTATTTCTCCTAGGCCCAAAATTTAGGGCGTTACATATTCCTAAAAATAAGGTCAACCATCTATACCAACAACTAATGAGATAATAACTAAGAAATTTAAATTAAATTTAAACTCATCCTTAATTTGACAAAACATATAATATTCCCACTTGCTCCCAAAAGTGATTCGAACCCAAGACCTCAAAGACACACTTAAAGCACTGGCCCAATGAAATAGACTCTTTTTTTATGACAGAATTTAAGAAACCAAAATTCATACTTTTGGGACATTACAACTCTACCCCCTAAAACAAATTTCAGCCTCAAAATTTACCTGATTCAAATAGATAGGGATATTATTGGGAAAACGTGTCCTTAGGTTCCCACGTGGCTTCCTCAGTGCTATGATTCTGCCACAAAACCTTAACTAACAAAATAGATTTCCTCTTTAAGACTTTCACATCTCAATCTAGAATTTGAACCGTCTTCTCTTCAAAAGTCAAATCTAGTCTAACCTTAATCTCCTTAACAGAAATAACATGAGATGGATCAGATCAATATCGCCTTAACACAGAGACATGAAACACATCATGGATACGATCTAACTCTGGAGGTAGCTTTAGCTGATAAGAAATCGGCTCCACACGCTTCAGAATCCGATATGACCCAATCAACCTAGGGCTCAACTTGGCTTTTCATCCAAACTGTAAAACCTGGAGATACCTTGAGGAAAACACAATTCCCCATAGAAGACTCAATATCTCTCCTTTTTATATCCATATAGGACTTCTGTCTATCAAAACCCACCTTAAGTGTAACATCCTAAAATTTGAATTTTTATATGTTGCATTATTTTGGTGCTCAGCTAGTTTATTTATCCTATGTGTGTGTTAAAATAGTCCAGAGAAGGTTCGGGATTTATTTGGATTTGGTATAATTTTTGGAAATGAGTAATTTAATGAAATGGAACAAGTAACCTTAATGCTTAAGGTAATTAAGTGGTAAAAGTTAGCATAAGATGAGCAAGTAGTAAAGAGGAGTTGGCGCCATAAGCATACTTAGAGGGAAGAGGTTCGAATCCCTTGATGTGCATGTGAATTTTATTTTTTTTTCTTTCCATTTTCTTAGTGTCGGTCAAGCTAGTATTTATGGTAGCTGAGACTTTAATTTTTATGGTAAGGTGGCTAAGAGAAAAGGCAAGTGTAAACTTAAGGAAGGGAATCATTTGAATAGGCATGTAGGGGGAACACAAGGCACATTACAAGGAAAATGTTTTGGAAAGTTTGGAGTGGCCAAACTTTGACTTTGTGTCCATGTACTCGGACGGTTTTGGGGGCTAGAGGGGTGGCCGAATTTTTGAAGGTTTTTGGTAGGATTAGGTGCTAGTTGGGCACATTCCTATTTGGTCATTTTTGTGTTCTCTCAAAACTTTTCTCTCCATCTTTCCTCTCATTAGTCGAATGCACCTTGAGCAATAGGTAACATCTTTGTTTTTCTTTTAGTTATTCATAATTTTGACCATTTCGGTCTTAATTTGCCTTTTCTCTCAAACCTTTCCTCCTAGTGCCAAAATCAGCAAAACCTTGGAAGGCCATTTTCTCTTTTCTTTTCTTTTCACCCTTGCCGAATGCACACAAGCCTCAAACTTATTTCTTTATTCATCTTCCATTCTTGAAAAGAACCGAAACCTAAACACCTAATTTTCCTATACCTTTCCTCATCTTTTTCTTCTTACAAAAATCTCTCAAACATTTTCTCCTTTTTATTTTCACTATGGCCGAATGTTACTAAGCACAATCCCCTTCAACTTTTCCTTCGTAGCCGAATCTTCTACCACACTTATCTCCTTCTTAAACATTTTATTTTTCTTCTCACACTTTGATCAATCGGTAAGTGGCTAGTACAAAATTTTGGTATTGTTATTTTCCCTTTTCCTTTGTGCCGAATCTACATGTTGGTGTGGGATGGTCTTTTTGGATCGAGACCACAATCATACCATATCTCATTCAAATCTTTTCTCCATCATAGAACTTAGTGGAAGGCCGAAACTTGGAGTGTCCGAAATCATCATGTATCGTTAGGATTTGGTCCAAAGCTTTAAGGTAAGGATTTCTATCAAGGATTCCATATTACTCTTGATTTCGTTAAAGATGGGGTTTATTAATCGATTCTATATTAGGGACTCTATCACTCGATTTTTCATCCTTTGAACGTAAGGATTTTGTGGTAAGCCGATTTCGCTCATTAAGACTAATCGTTTAATAATGAAATATTAGTTTGGGCTAATATTCTTTTGTCAATGGAGGCAAACAAGATCGAATCAAATGGAGTGGTGAGTAGTGCTCGAAAAAGGAGTGGATTCGTAATTCCCTCTAGATTCAAACGAATGGCTGTTTCGGCAATCCAAGACTTTCCACTGGGTTGTCGACCCTCATCCGGGGAGAGTCAATTATTTGAAGTTGTTCGTAGTTTGGAGCCATTAGCTGTTCGGGGTTTTCCAACAGGTTGTGGATCGACAACTGGGGAAAATCGACAAATAGTAGTTATTCGAGATTTCGAGGGTAAACATCTAGACCGTTTATTTTCAGAATAGATTTATTATAAGTGAAAAGGATCTAATCGAGTGTTATAATATTTTTAGGTGTCGACGATCAAAAAGTGTAGTTGTAACACCCCAAACCCGGTCAACACACTACGACCGAATTCGGCATGTCATAAGGTGAAAATATTTTTAAGAAAACAAGTTGCCAGTTTAAATTTTGAAAAGGAACGCTATATGGAACACTTAGTCATTTTATGGTTGAAAGAAAACTCTTTTGAGAAAATCGTTTGTCGTTTCTTGTTTTGGAAAGACGTTTGATTTTATGAAAACCCGAGTGAGTTTAAAATAATAAAGTTTAGGAAAAAGCATTTTGTTTTTGAACTTGAAATAAAACTTAGGTTGGAGAAAGTCTGAGTTATTCATTAACATCATTTGTTTATTATTACCCGATGGTAACATTTGAAAATCCTGATAAGAGGTATAATTTTCGAAAACATTGATTTTACAGGTTATTTAACTTAAGCATAATATGATAAAACTTAAAAGCAGATAAACAAAACCCAAAATAATAAATTTTAGCGACCTTATTACAAATCCAAAACCAAGTTTAAAAGTAAATTAACCCAAAATAGTAATTGAAACAAAACCTGAAACATTACGCATGGCCACCTCGAGTCCACCCCGGCTCTGTATCCATGATTTATGCCTCATCTGCAAAATGTAAGGGAAGGGGTGAGTTACCGAGACTCAATGCATAAATCCCCATCCCGGTAATAACAAGGCACTTACACAATTCATAAGTCAATATGCAATTCATGCAAACCCAACCTAACCATCCGAACTCCTGTGTCTACCCCGTGTGGTCAAAACCACTGGTGACCGTAGTCACAAATCATATAAGTGTGGTCAAAACCACTGGTGACCGTAGTCACAAATCATATGGGTGGGGCCAACCCACCGTGTGGTCAAAACCACTGATGACAATCCCGTAATCAACATGTGGGGCCAACCCACTATGGTACCAAACCACTGGGACGAGTCACAATAGTCCATGTGTGGCCAAAACCACTGGTGACCGTGGTCACAAATAATAGATGTGTGGTCAAAACCACTGGTGGTCAAAACCACTGAGACTTAGTCACAAATCATATGGAAAGCGGGGCCAACCCACTGTGTGGTCAAAATCACTGGTGACAGTCTAAATCAACCTTCCCCCTCTTCTCATCATTCCCAACGTCATGAACATATATATCTCATAGCATATTATCATGTTTCACATACATATAACACATGACATAGCATAATCAAATGGCTTAACAACCTTTATCAATAATCAGTCGATAGGGGACTTACCCGGAGTCCTTGCTCTTACCCCACAAGGTTACATATTTAGTTACTACAGTTTCCAGCTTATCACAAATACACAAAAACACATATCACCAATAGAGTGTGTAAGAGTTACACACCGGGTTACCCGCGAGTCTAACGAATCCCAACGAACAAGATCCACCCCACGAATCAAGTGCACCATAGGAATCCAAATGCTTGACTAACCCCCTTCCTATTTTCGACCAATACCATACCATTAAGAAAATAGCCATTCGGCTTAACCAAGAAATCCCGAAGGATATAACACAATAAAATGTTTCCCTTACCTTACCACCCCTCAGTCACTAAGGAAAACCCGAAGCAGTGCGATGCTGAGCCTTCCCTTACAATCGGCCAAGAACTAGCCACATAAAACGAATAGCCTTCGGCTTAGGCAAGAGAACCCAAAAGGAAAAGATAAAGAGCCAGAAGCAATCGATACTAACCTGGCCAAGAGATCTGATTAGCCCCTAAAGAAATCGACACAAGCATAGAAGATGAAGGAATTCGGTAAGTCAGGGAAAAGATGTAAGAATCGAAAAGATAGCCCAATAGAATACAAGATTGAAGCGATTCGGCTTAAGCAAACTTGCCAATATGAATGTTGTTGATGCTTGATCACGAACCAAAGAAATAGAAAGAAGACAGTTTTGGCTTGAGAGTAATACAGAGGAGAAGTAGTTTCGACTCTTAAGAATATTGAGAGAACTAAGTGGGAGTGACTAGGGTATTCGGCTAACCATAAGAGGTGAATGAGTGAAGAAAAGAATGATTTTAGAAGAGATTCAACTAGATCAGAAGTAAGAAAGATGAAAGCAACAAGCACAGAGTAAGGTTTTGGTTCTTGCTAACACAAGTGGAAGGGAGAAAAAAGAATAGCAATGAAATAGGGAGGTTTAGCTACCAAGTGTGAGTGAAATAAAAGCAAAAACCCAAGTTGCCGAAAGCGTTGAGAGAGATGGGAAAAGAATCAAGAAATCGACTAACTCACAATGTCGACCACACCTTCAAAACGAAAGCAATAACTTGCCGAAATGAAAGAAATCACCAACACAGAAATGGCACCTATAGCTAGCTCTCCTTTGAATTTCGGCACAACCCCTTCCCAAGCTTCAAAACCGAATGCTCCCCTAGCCCAAATCACTTCCAAAATTCGGCTAAACACACCCCCTTCTCAATCCCTTCTTTTTCTCCTTGTTTTTCTCTTGACCAACCATTCAAATCAGTTTGAATAGTTCAAACTCCAACATCCACTCTTCACCACTCATTTCAAATGTGTTGACTCCTTCCACACATATCCACCAGAGTCCATCCTGAGCACACCTCTTCCTTGCACCTGGCATCAAAAATAAATAGCAGAAAGGGGATCTTCACAACTCGAACACTAGCTCTCCCCACACCCTTTAGGCGTCACTTCCATTGTGCCTAAGTGGCACTTCCTTGCCACTTTACCACTAGTTCTTTTGTGTCAAAACCCTCCATTAATTCCTCTTATCATCTAACTCCCTCAGCTCCCCCCTTCCAAGTACCCAAAACAAAAATTTTTCCCATGACTCAAGCCTAGCCCGAGCTCATGCCAGGACCCCAAAACACCCTAGACTTGCACAACCAACATATTATCACATGCAACACACAAAAACGCATAGACCCCAATTTAAGGATGTTACAATTCTACCCCCTTAAAATAATTTCGGCCTCCAAATTACCTGGTCAAAGGAGTTGAGGGTATTGCTGTCGCATCACATCCTCCGGTTCCCACGTGGCCTCCTTCGTACCATGGTTCCCCCATAATACCATCACCAAAGGAACTGACTTCTTACGCAGAACTTTGACATCCCGATCCAAAATCTGCACTGGTTCCTCCTCGAAAGACAAGTCTGAGCTCACCTCTATTTCCTCTACTGGCACAATATGCGATGGATCTGATCGATAGCGCCTAAGCATGGAGACATGAAATACATCGTAAATCTGACTCAATTCCAATTGCAATTCGAGCTGGTAAGCTACTGGTCCCACTCGCTTGAACACCATATATGGCTCAATAAACCTAGGGCTTAGCTTGCCCTTTCGACCAAACCTCAATACCTTCTTCTACGGTGATACCTTAAGAAAAACCCTGTCGCCCACTCCAAACTCCATGTCTCTACGCTTAAGATCGGCATAAGACTTCTGCCTGTCCAAAGCTTCCTTCAGACGAGCTCAAATCACCTTAACTTTATCCTCTGTTTCAGCAACCAACTCTGGACCCAACATCTGACGTTCACCTAGTTCTGTCCAATACGTAGGGGTACGACACTTCCGTCCATATAATGCCTCATATGGTGCCATCCGGATACTCGCTTGATAACTGTTGTTGTATGCGAACTCTGCCAATGGTAGATATTCCTCCCAACTACCACTGAAATCCAGAACACAACCCCTTAACATATCTTTTAGGATTTGAATTACCCTTTCTGACTGTCTGTCCGACTGCGGATGAAAAGACGTACTGAAGTCCAACTTTGTACCCAACGCCTGATGCAATGCTTTCTAGAACCTTGACGTGAATCTGGGATCCCTATCTGATATAATCGATACCGGCACCCCATGTAACCGCACTATCTCCGCTACATACAGCTTAGCCAACTTTTGAAGTGAGTAATAAACCCGAACTGGTATGAAATGAGCCGATTTTGTCAGACGATCAACAATTACCCAGATTGAATCCTTCTTGCTAGGCGTGAGGGTTTGCCCTCTGACGAAATCCATCGTAATCCTTTCCCACTTCCACTACGGAATCTTTACCTACGTACAGCAATGCACCTGACGGTAATCGATGCTCGACTTTAACTTGGCTGCGCGTTAGGCACTTACTTACAAACTCAGTTACTTCCAACTTAAGACCCAGCCACCAGAACTATTCTCGTAAATCCCGATACATCTTGCTACCTCTAGGATGCATAGCGTATGAGCTGCTATGAGCCTCCTGAAGAATCCTCTGCCTCAACCCAATGTCCTTCGGCATACACACTTTCCCTTGAAAACACAGCACTCCATCACTGCCCAAGCTGTAACCTTCCAATTCCCCGTTCTGCACTTACAACCTCCAAGCACTCAGAATCTCATCCACTAGCTGTTTCTCTTTAACCTTATCTACCCAAGTCGGCCTTACTTGCAATTTTGCCAATAAACTCCCGTCGTCATACAGACTGAGATGAGCAAACATTGCTCTCAGATCCGTTACCACCTTGCGGCTCAACGCGTCAGCCACTACGTTAGCCTTACCCGGATGATATTCAATCGAGCAGTCATAGTCCTTTAACAACTCGATCCACCTCCGCTGCCTCAAATTCAAGTCCTTCTGAGTCAGGAGATACTTCAGACTCTTGTGATCTGTGTAGACTATCGACTCCTCCCCATAGAAGTAATGCCTCCAAATCTTAAGGGCGAAAACCACTGCAGCCAATTCCAGATCATGTGTCGGGTAATTACCATCGTGAGGTCTCAACTGCCGAGACGCATACGCCATCACTTTCCCCTCTTGCATCAGCACACATCCTAAACCAGTATATGATGCATCACAATAAACCGTAAATTCCTTCCATGCTTCAGGCTGAATCAAGACCAGAGCTTCTATCAGAATCCTCTTTAACTTATCAAAACTTTCTTGCTGCTTATCAGACCACACAAATGGAACCCTTTTTCTCAACAACTTGGTCAACGGTGCTGCAATCAAAGAAAACCCTTCCACAAATCTTCTGTAATATCCTGCTAGACCCAGAAAACTCCGAATCTCTGCTACCGACTTAGGTGGTTTCCAATTTAACACTACCTTAATCTTCCGAGGGTCTACTCTAATCCCCTTAGCTGACACCACATGACCCAAGAAAGTTACCTCCTTAAGCCAGAACTCGCACTTACTAAACTTGGCCAATAGTTGCTTCTCTCTCAAAATCTGTAGAACCACCCGTAGATGCGCATCATGCTCCTCCTCAGATCTCGAGTACACCAATATGTCGTCTATAAACACCATGACGAACCGATCCAATTACGGCTGAAACACCCGATTCATCATGTCCATGAATGCTGCCGGCGCATTGGTCAACCCGAACGGCATTACCTAAAACTCACAGTGGCCATAACGAGTGCGAAACACTATCTTATGGATATCAGCCTCCTTCACTTTGAGTTGATGGTACCCTGACCTTAAATCAATCTTAGAGAAAACTGATGCACCCTTAAGTTGATCAAACAGATCGTCTATCCTCGGCAATAGATACTTGTTCTTGATCGTTAACTTATTCAGCTAGTGGTAGTCTATACATATCCCCATTGTGCCGTCTTTCTTCTTAACAAAGAGCACAGGCGCTTCTCAAGGTGATACACTTGGCCGGATAAAACCCCGATCCAGCAACTCTTGAATCTGTGCCTTCAGCTCCACCAACTCCTTCGGCGCCATCCTATATGGGGTAATAGATAATGGCGCGGTTCCGGGTAACAAATCTATACTGAACTCAACTTCACGGTCCAGAAGCAGACCTGAGAGTTTTTTTGGAAATACATCGGCAAATTCCTTCACCGTTCGGACATTCCCCACAACTGATTCCTTGGTCTTCAAAGCACAAACATGCACCATGAATGCCTCACAACCCTTCCTCACCATTTTCTCGGCCTTCAAAGCAGATACAACGTTGGATAGATAATCTCTTCTATTACCTATCATTACCACCTCTTCACCTTCAACTGTCCTCAATACCATGTGCTTAGCTGCGCAATCCAAACTTGCCTGGTACTTCACTAGCCAATCCATCCCGAGAATCAGATCGAACTCCCTGAACGGCAGTTCCATCAAATCAGCCAAGAACACTACCCCTTACAGTTCTAGGGGTACATCCCTATACAGTTTACTTACTTCTACTGAGTGACCTAGAGGGCTTACTACTGTCATCTCCTTAGAAGTAATCTCAAAATCTAAGTTCATGGTTTCCACTATGCTACTGGCAACATACGAGTGCATCGAACCAACATCTATCAAAGCAGTATAAGGTAGTCCAAAAATTAAGAACGTACCGGTTATGACGTCCGGTGCGTCGCCCTCCTCTCGACGCCTCACTGCATAGACTAACCCAAGCTGTCTCGCCTCTGTACTCCCTACACCCCTGCCCAGTGCTCCGCGGCCTCGTCCAGAACCATTACCTCCCCTGGCCGAACCGCGACCCCTCTGCGGTTGCTGACCATCCCTTCTGAACTGTGTACGACCCTAATCCTTAGACTGAGGCCTAGCTGTCCTCTGCGGACAATCCCTCACTCGGTGCCCCATTGACCCACACTCGAAGCACCCTCTCTTTCCAGTCCAACATTCCCCCGTGTGAGACTTCCCACACCGAGCACACCGTGACGGCCATTGAGTAGCAGCAGCAGCAGGCCTCGTAGCTTGATTCAGCCCACCATATCTAGCCATTTTCTGCTGATTCCCGGTAGACCCTGATGACCCAGAACTCCTCTTATTCCAACCTTTATCCTGGTTCCGTCTCACTGACTATTTTACCTCCTCAGTAACCTTAGCCTTCTCTACTAAGACTGCAAATTCTCTCTCCTGCTGTGGAAAAATCAACATCCGCAACTCATCTCTCAACCCATCTTCAAACCTGACATAGCTCTCGTGTTCCGTGCTCACAATACCCCGTGCGTACCGACTTAACCGAAGAAATTCTGACTCATATTCTGATACTGACTTATTTCCCTGAACCAAATTCAGGAACGCCTTACGCTGCGCATCGATGTAACTGGACCCAACGTATTTTCTCTGATAGGCTGCCCTAAAGAAATCCCAAGTAACGCCATCGGCCATTGCTCCATCCCTAACCATGAGCCACTACTGATATGACTCATCTAAAGAAGAGATACTATACCCTTTAGCTTCTCCTTAGCCATAAAATCCAAGTCGTCCATGATACGTTCTGTCGCCTCCAGCCAATACTCCGTCGTATTAGGAGCCACACCGGATACACCTCTGAATACCTCCGCGCTATTAGCCCAGAGTCATTTAGACTCAGATTTCAGAGCTCCCATTCCGATGCCTGCACCCGTAACCCTCTCCAGAACCTGTAGTAGCACCTGCGACACTGCGTCATCACCACCCGTCTGATCCTAAAATTCCGCGCCCACAGCTGGCGGCGGTGGTACCTCGTTCTCCGATCCATGTTCGGACCCTACCTGTTCTGACACTGTCATCCTACCTCTACCTCGTCCACGTGTATTATGCCCACGTCCTCGTGTACTCATGGCTACTGTTCACGAATTAATCTGGTTTAAAAGTTTTATACGTTAGACTTATTCCACTATTATTACAGCACAGTCTTATGAATGGTTTAATACGGGGATTATTTTCGCAAGTTCACACAATCCTACGATTCAAGTCTCTAAAGTAATTCCTTATTACTATTAGTCATAGCATCATCATTCCAATCATATAAACAATAGTTAGGGGTACTTACCTGGGCAGATTGGTGTCGGAGACTCGGTGCCATGCTTCCCAACCATACTTTTCCAGTAAAACCTTTCATAACCCATTTTAAAATTATTTTAGGCCTTGGGCCCACAGCCGAGCTTTTGAACTTGGCTCTGATACCAAAATTGTAACACCCCAAACTCGGTCAACACACTACGACTGAATTCGGCATATCACAGGGTGAAAATATTTTGAAGAAAATAAGTTGCCAGTTTAAATTTTGAAAAGGAACGCTATATGGAACACTTAGTCATTTTAAGGTTGAAAGAAAACTCTTTTGAGAAAATCGTTTGTCATTTCTTGTTTTGGAAAGACCTTTGATTTTACGAAAACCCGAGTGAGTTTAAAATAATAAAGTTTAGGAAAAAGCCGTTTTGTTTTTGAACTTGAAATAAAACTTAGGTTAGAGAAAGCCTGAGTTATTCATTAACATCATTTGTTTATTATTACCCGATGGTAAAGTTTGAAAATCCCGATAAGAGGTATAATTTTCGAAAACATTGATTTTACATGTTATTTAACTTAAGCATAATATGATAAAAATTAAAAGCAGATAAACAAAACCCAAAATAATAAATTTTAGCGACCTTATTACAAATCCAAAACCAAATTTAAAAATAAATTAACCCAAAATAGTAATTGAAACAAAACCCGAAACATTACGCATGGCCACCTCGAGTCCACCCCGGCTTCGCATCTGCGATCTATGCCTCATCTGTAAAATGTAAGGGTAGGGGTGAGTCACCGAGACTCAGTGCATAAATCCCTATCCCAGTAATAACAAGGCACTTACACAATTCATAAGTCAATATGCAATTCATGCAAACCCAACCTAACCATCCGAACTCCTGTGTCTACCCCGTGTGGTCAAAACCACTGGTGACCGTAGTCACAAATCATATAAGTGTGGTCAAAACCACTGGTGACCGTAGTCACAAATCATATGGGTGGGGCCAACCTATCGTGTGGTCAAAACCACTGATGACAATCCCGTAATCAACATGTGGGGCCAATCCCGTAATCAACATATATATCTCATAGCATATTATCATGTTTCATATAAATATAACACATGACATAGCATAATCAAATGGCATAACAACCTTTATCAATAATCAATCGATAGGGGACTTACACGGAGTCCTTGCTCTTACCCCACAAGGGTATATATTCAGTTACTACAGTTTCCGGCTTATCACAAGTACACAAAAATACATATCACTAATGAAGTGTGTAAGAGTTGCACACCTGGTAACCCGCGAGTCTAGCGAATCCCGAAGACCAAGACCTACCCCACGAATCAAGTGCACCCCGGGAATCCAAACGCTTGACTAACCCCCTTCCTATTTTCGGCCAATACCATACCATTAAGAAAATAGCCATTCGGCTTAACCAAGAAATCTCGAAGGATATAACAGAATAAAATGTTTCCCTTACCTTACCACCCCTCAGTCACTAAGCAAAACACGATGCAGTGCGATGCTGAGCCTTCCACTACAATCGGCCAAGAACTAGCCACATAAAACGGATAGCCTTCGGCTTAGGTAAGAGAACCCTAAAGGAAAAGATAAAGAGCCACAAGCAATCGTTACTAACTTGGCCAAGAGATCCGATTAGCCCCCTAAAGAAATGGCACAAGCATGGAAGATGAAGGAATTCGGTAAGTCAGGGAAAAGATGTAAGAATCGAAAAGATAGCTCAATAGAATACAAGATTGAAGCGATTCGGCTTAAGCAAACTTACCAATACGAATGTTGTTGATGCTTGATCACGAACCAAAGAAATAGAGAGAAGACAGTTTTGGCTTGAGAGTAATGGAGAGGAGAAGTAGTTTCGGCTCTTAAGAATATTGAGAGAACTAAGTGGGAGTGACTAGGGTATTCGGCTAACCACAAGAGTTGAATGAATGAAGAAAAGAATGATTTTGGAAGAGATTCGACTAGATCAGAAGTAAGAAAGATGGAAGCAACAAGCAGAGAGTAAGGTTTCGGTTCTTGCTAACACAAATAGAAGGGAGAAAAAAGAATGGCAATGAAATGGGGAGGTTCGGCTACAAAGTGAGAGTGAAATAAAGGCAAAAACCCAAGTTGCCGAAAGCGTTGAGAGAGATGGGAAAAGTATCAAGAAATCGACTAACTCACAATGTCGACCACACCCCCAAAACGAAAGCACTAACCTGCCGAAATGAAAGAAATCACCAACACAGAAACGACACCTATAGCTAGCTCTCCTTTGAATTTCGGCACAACCCCTTCCCAAGCTTCAAAACCAAATGGTCCCCTAGCCCAAACCACTTCCAAAATTCGGCTAAACACACCCCCTTCTCAATCCCTTCTTTTTCTCCTCGTTTTTCTCTTGACCAACCATTCAAATCAGTTTGAATAATCCAAACTCCAACATCCACTCTTCACCACTCATTTCACATGTGTTGACTCCTTCCACACATATCCACCAGAGTTCATCCTGAGCACACCTCTTCCTTGCACCTGGCGTCAAAAATAAATAGCAAAAAGGGGATCTTCGTAGCTCGAACACCAGCTCTCCCCACACCCTTCAGGTATCACCTCCCTTGTGCCTAAGTGGCGCCTCCTTGCCACTTTACCACTGGTTCTTTTGTGTCAAAACCCTCCATTAGTTCCTCTTATCACCTAACTCCCTCAGCTCCCCTCTTCCAAGTACCCAAAACAAAAAATTTTGCCATGACTCAGGCCTAACCCGAGCTCATGCCAAGACCCCAAAACACCCTAGACTAGCATAACCAACATATTATCACATGCAACACACAAAAATGCAGAGACCCCGATTTAAGGATGTTACCATAGTGCTTACCATAATCAGGTGTGTAATCTCACACCGTATCTAATGGGTTAGATGACTATATCGTATTAATCGTTGGATTGAATCAGAAGTTAGTGAAATCGGGTAAAATAGCATATTTATCACTTTAATGGTAAAAACTATGAAATCAGTATTTAGACCGTGAAAAATTACGAAATTGCTCTTAATGGGCTAAATCGATAAAAATGGCTTAACGGGCCATACGTGATATTTGATAAATGGGCCACATGAGATATTTGATAAATGGGCCATATGTGATTTTTGATAAATGGGCCACATGAGATATTTGATAAATGGGCCATATGTGATTTTTGATAAATGGGCCATATGTGATATTTGATAAATGGGCCACATGAGATATTTGATAAATGGGGCATATGTGATATTTGATATTAGCTAATTGTGATATGAGATTATATGGGCCAAAAATGTGAAGTGGGCCAGACTGTAATAATTTCTTTTTAAATTGGGCCTTATTTGGAATAATTATATGAATGGAATGTTATGCATATTATACATGTTTGTATGGGTTAGGATATTTGACGAAGAGAAGTTCTGGTAGCTTTGCTACTAAAATTCTGGTGGCTTGTCCACAAATTGATATATCGCTTAATGCCTAGTTTGATATATGGCTTAATGCACAGTTGATATATGGCATAATCTCCAGTTTGGTAAATGGCTTAATGCCCAGTTTGGTGTGTTGGCAGGGTGGGTGACTAAAGCTCCCCACAAGTGTGTTGGTTGGTACGGGTGGTGTAACACCCCAAACCCGGTCAAAATGCTATGACCGAATCCGGCATGTCACAGGGAAAATGTTTTTGAAGAAAACAAGTTATTGATTTAACTTTGTAGAGAAACGCTATTGAAAGACAAGTTGTCGTCTCTTATTTTAAGAAAACTTTTGATTTTATGAAAACCCGAGTTAGTTTAAGTAATATCACTAAAACCGTTTCGAATTTAATCTTAAAGAAAATTGAGATAACTTATTGTTACTACTTGTTTGCCGTTACCCGATGGTAAAGTTTTAGAAAAACCCGAAAAGTTGTGAAAGTTTGGAAAACAGATAAATAATCCCAAAAATGAAATCGAGTGGCCTTATTACAAACCCCAAAACCAAATTTAAAGTAACGTAAAAATCGAAATAATAGTTCAAAACAAAAACCCGAAATATTGTGCATGGCCACCTCGAGTCCGCCCTGGCTCCGCATCTGCGATCTATGATTCATCTGTAAAATGTAAAGGAAGGGGTGAGTCACCGAGACTCAATGTATAAATCCCCATCCCGAAAATATTAAAGCCCTTACATAGTTTCATAAGCCAATATATGTGTCATAGTTTCATAAGCCAATATACGTGTCATGCAACCCAAAACCTAACCATCTATAACTCCTGTATCTACCTCGTGTGGTACCAAACCACTGGTGGTCAAAACCACTGGTGACCGTAGTTAAAAATAATATATATGGTCAAAACCACTAGTGACCGTAGTCACAAATAATATATGTGGGGCCAACCCACATTGTGGTACCAAACCACTGGTGCCAATCCCACAAATCGACATGTGGGGCCAACCCACTGTGGTACCAAACCACTGGGACGAGTCACAAAATAGATGTATGTGGTACCAAACCACTGGTGGTTAAAACCACTGAGACTTAGTCACAATAATATAGAAAGCGCGGCCAACCCACTGTGTGGTCAAAACCACTGGTGACAGTCTGAAATCATGCCCTCCCCCTCCTCTCAGCATACCCATCTTTATGAACATACTTTTCGTGGCATAATAATCATGCTTAGCATACAGATATCACATGGCATGGCATATGCAGATTTAACAAAGGTGTTTAACGTTAGCCAATCAATAGTGGACTTACCCGGAGTCCTCGCTTTTACCCATAAGGGTAACATACCGATTTCAACAGTTATTCCAGCTTTTGGCAATATACATGATAAAACATATTAACGAATGAAGTGAGTAAGAGTTACACACCTGATTACCTGTAATACGACGCCCTCTATGTTGACACTGTCATTAATTGACACTACCGCTATCTGCCTATTGCTTTGCTCAGATGCCTGCCCACACCCAGGTGGCCAATCGCGAACAACTGACACTACCCTCTTTTTGAACTTAAGGGCTGGGATTTCAGATCCCACCCCTCCTAACGTTTGGCTGGCATTAGGGTCCATAACACTTTTGGTCACTAAATCGGATTAACACAGAGAATAACTATGAATATAAAGTTAACCCGGATAAATAGGTCCCTTACTAGATTGATGAATCTCGGAGATTTGATGACTTAGACCAAAGCACTATTTGAATACTCAGTCGACTAACGCCAAGACTCCCTTACACCCTTCAATCGGCCAAGATAAACAAGATTAGCTACTGCTTTCGGCATTTAACACAATAAGAAAAGATTGAAATAGCAGGGACCCTTAACACAACACTCACGAAACCGATTTGGAGTGATGGCAACCCCACGTTAGTGATCTACTGCAACAAGAGTCGAACAAGAAAGGCTTGAATGCCTGAGATTTCGACTTTTCCCTACCATAGCAATCGGATTAGAGAAAGGAATAGAGATATCGCAGAGAAGAAACGACAGAGATCTTACCAATGAAATGATTCGGCTATGGAGACTTTGGGAAAAGAGGCTGATCTTTGGAGACTTTGACTATATTAAGGGATGAGGGTATGGTTTCGGCTATGGTCAAAAGATAAAGAAGTCAAACAAAAGGGAGAAGAGATGATTTCGGTTCGTGCTAACACGAATAGAAGAAAAGAAGAAGAGTGATTTGATTTTGGAGAGGTTCGGCTATAGGGAGTTTTCGGCTCTTGAAACAAAAGAAAAGAGAATAAGAAGTGGACAATGGATTTCGGCTAACAAAGTCTCGAAAAGGGATTTGGTGATAAGGCTTTTGAAAGGGAGAAGAAAAGATGAACGAAAGTGACCCTAATAGTCTTCTAGATTTCGGCTATGGATTCAAGAGAAGAGAAAAAAGAAAAGGTCAATAGAGAGGGAGAGATAATGGTTTCGGTTTTGACATAGAATGACAGGAAAAGTAGAGAATTCGGTTATGGCTTCTTTGAGGGAAAGAAAATGAGGAATCACACAAAAGAAGTTGGGAGAAAAGAGCTCTAAGTGCACTCCCCAACCAACCGAATATACACACTCCCTAAGCACAGTCGGCCACCCCATAAAGCACCCAAAACCAATTGCTCCCTTCCCCTCCAGAGTTCAGATTTCGGCCAACTCTAAGCTCCCCTGACCATCTCCTCAAATTCCTCCTGGCCACTCATTCAAACCGATTTGAATGGGTCAAACTCCTACAACTTCTCCCCTCCACACATTCAAACTTGTTGACTCTTTCAACAGCTATCCATTAGAGTCCAACCTGAGCACAACTCTCCCCTGGTTCTGGTGTCAAAAATAGTAAGCAGAAAGGGGATCTTCGCAACTCGAACCAGGGCCCTCCAGCTTGCATGAGGCGTCACTCCCCTTGTGCTTAAGTGGCGCCTCCCTTGCCACTTTACCACTGGGATTCTTGTGTCAAAACACACCAATAATTTCCTTTAACACCCAACTCACTCAGCTCTCCCTTCCAAGTACCCAAACAAAAATTTTTGCTATGGCTCAGGCCTACCCCTGGCTCATGCCTGGACCCCAAAATAGCCTAAACTGGCACAACACCCATACTATCACATGCAAACACACAAAAATGCAAAGACCCCGATTTAAGGATGTTACAGTTCTACCCCCCTTAAAAATAATTTCGGCCTCGAAATTACTTGGTCAAAGGAGTTGAGGGTATTGCTGTCGCATCACATCCTTTGGTTCCCACGTGGCCTCTTTCGTTCCATGATTCTGCCATAACACTCTCACCAGAGGAACTGATTTCCTGTGTAAGACTTTAACATCCTGATCCAGGATGTGTACTAGTTCCTCCTCAAAAGATACATCATGGCTCACTTCTATCTCTTCCACTGGCACAACATTCGACAGATCTAAATGATAGCGCCTAAGCATGGAAACATTAAATACGTCGTGAATCTGACTCAATTCTGATGGTAACTCAAGCTGATACGCTACCGGTCCCACACGTTTCAACACCGTATAAGGCCCGATAAACCTAGGGCTCACCTTGCCCTTCTGACCAAACCTCAGCACTTTCTTCCATGGCGACACCTTCAAAAAGACTTTGTCACCCACTGCGAAGCTTCCTTCAGACGAGCTCGAATCACCTTAACTTTATCTTCTGTTTCAGTAACCAACAACTGACGTTCACCCAACTCTATCCAACACGTAGGGGTAAGACACTTCCGTCCATATAATGCTTTATACGGTGCCATCTGGATACTCACCTGATAACTATTATTGTACGCGAACTCTGCCAAGGGTAGAAATTCTTCCCAACTACCTCTGAAATCCAAAACACAACCCTTTAACATGTCTTCCAAGATCTGAATCACCCTTTCTGATTTCCCATCTGACTGCGAATGAAATGCTGTGCTGAAATCTAACCTTGTACCTAATGTCTGATGCAACGCTTTCCAAAACCTTAACGTGAATCTGGGATCCCTATCTGAGATAATCGACACCGGCACTCCATGCAGTCTCACGATTTTCGCTACATACAACTTAGCCAACCTTTGGAGTGAGTAATCAACCCGAACTGGTATAAAATAAGCTGATTTTGTCAGGCGATCAACAATCACCCAGACCAAGTCTTTCTTGCTGGGCGTGAGGGGTAGCTCACTGACAAAATCGATCGTAATCCTTTTCCACTTTCACTGCGGAATCTTTACCAGCTGCAACGGACCCGATGGTAACTGATGTTCAGCTTTGACTTGCTGACACGTCAAACACTTACTTACAAATTCTGTTACCTCCCGCTTCAGACTCGGCCACCAAAACTATTCCCGTAAATCCTGATACATCTTACTACCTCCAGGATGCATAGCGTATGGGCTGCTATGAGCTTCTTGAAGAATCCTCTGCCTTAACTCAACGTCCTTCGGCATACAAACTTTTCCTCAGAAACATAACACTCCATCGCTACTCAAGCTATAACCCTCCAATCCACCATTCTGCACTTGCAAATATCGAGCACTTAGGACTTCATCCACTAGCTATTTCTCCTTAACCTGATTTACCCAAGTCGGCTTCACCTGCAATTCTGCTAACAGACTCCCATCATAATACAAACTAAGGTGGGCAAACATTGCTCTCAGGTCCGCTACCACCTTGCGGCTCAACGCGTCAGCCACTACGTTAGCCTTACCCGGATGGTATTCAATCGAGCAGTCGTAGTCCTTCAACAACTCGATCCACCTCCGCTGCCTCAAATTCAATTCCTTCTGAGTCAAGAGATACTTCAAGCTCTTGTGATCTGTGTAGACTGTAGACGTCTCCTCATACAAGTAATGCCTCCAAATTTTTAGAGCGAAAACTACTGCAGCCAATTCCAGATCATGTGTCAGGTAATTCACTTCGTGAGGTCTCAACTATCGAGATGCATACGCCACTACTTTCCCCTCTTTTATCAGTACACAACCCAAACCAGTATGTGACGCATCACAATAAATCGTGAACTCCTTCCCTGCTTCAAGCTGAATCAAAATCGGAGCTTCTGTCAGAATCCTTTTTAACTTGTCAAAACTTTCTTGCTATTTGTCTGACCATACGAATGGAGCCCCTTTCCTCAGCAACTTGGTCAACGGCGCGGCAATCAAGGAAAACCCTTCCACAAACCTTCGGTAATACCCTGCTAAACCCAGAAAACTCCGAATCTTTGCTACAGAATTAGGTGGTTTCCAATCCAAAACCGCTTCAATCTTCCGAGGGTCCACTCTAATCCCCTCAGCTGACACCACATGACCCAAGAAGGTTACCTTTTTAAGCCAGAACTCACGCTTACCAAACTTTGCGAACAGTTGCTTCTCCCTCAGAATCTGCAAAATAACACGTAGATGCTCATCATGCTCCTCTTCAGATTTTGAGTACACCAATATGTCATCTATAAACACTACGACGAATCGGTCCAAGTACGGATGAAACACTCGATTCATCATGTCCATGAACGCTGCCAGTGCGTTGGTCAACCCGAACAGCATTATCAAGAACTCATAGTGCCCATATCGAGTGCGAAACGCCATCTTATGGATATCGACCTCCTTTACCTTAAGCTGATGATACCCCGACCTTAAATCAATCTTAGAGAAGACTGATGCACCCTTAAGTTGATCGAACAAATCGTCTATCCTCGGCAATGGGTACTTATTCTTAATCGTCAACTTATTCAGCTGACGGTAATCTATACACATCCGCATTGTTCCGTCTTTCTTCTTAACAAAAAGCACAGGTGCTCCCCAAGGTGATACACTCGACCGGATAAAACCCCAGTCCAACAATTCCTGAATCTGCACTTTCAGTTCCACCAACTCCTTCGGCGCCATCCTATATGGAGTAAGAGACATTGGCGCGGTTCTAGGTAACAGATCTATTCCAAACTCAACTTCACGGTCTGGAGGTAGACCCGGAAGCTCTTCTGGGAATACATCGGTATTATCGTTCGGACATCCTCCACAGTTGATTCCTTGGCCTCCAATGCACAAACATGAACCATAAACGCCTCACATCCCTTCCTCACCATTTTCTCAGCCTTCAAAGTGGATACTACATTGGATAGATAATTCCTTCTATTACCTATCATCACCATCTCTTCACCCTCAAAAGACCTCAACACCATGCGCTTTGCTGCACAATCTAGACTTGCTTGGTTCCTTACTTGCCAGTCCATCCCTAGGATCAAATCGAACTCCCCGAATGGCAGTTCCATCAGATCGGCTAAAAACACTACCCCTTGAAGTTCTAGGGTACATCTTTATACAGTTTGTTTACTTCTACAGAGTGACCTAGAGGGCTAATTACTGTCATCTCCCTAGAAGAAATCTCATAGGCTAGGTTCATAGTTCCCACTATCCTACTGGTAACATAAGAGTGCGTCGAACCAACATCGATCAAAGCAGTATAAGGCAGTCCAAAAATTAAGAACGTACCGATTAGGTCGTCCAGTGCGTCGCCCTCCTCTCGACGCCTTGCTGCATAGACCAACCCAGGCTGTCTTGCCTCTGAGCTCCTAGCACCTCTGTCCGGTGCTCCTCAGCCTCGTCCAGAACCATGACCTCCCCTGGCCGAACCGCGACCTCTCTGTGGTTGCTAACCATCCCTCCTGAATTGTGTACGTCCTTGACCCTCAGAGTGGATCCTTGCTAACCTCTGCGGACAATCCCTTACTCGGTGCCCCATTGACCCACACTTGAAGCGCCCTCTATTTTCGGTCCAACATTCTCCCAAATGAGACTTCCCACACCGAGCACACCGTGGCGACCACTGAGTAGTAGCAGCAGGCTTTGCAGCTTGACTCGGCCCACCGTTTCTAGCCCTTTTCTGCGGATTCTCGGCAGACCCTGATGACCCAAAACTCCTCTTAGTCCAATTTCTATCCTGATTCCGTCTCACCGATTATTTCACTTCCTAAGTAATCTTGGCCTTCTCTACCAAGACCATAAATTCTCTCTCCTGCTATCGAGCAATCAACATCCGCAGCTCATCTCTCAACCCGTCCTCAAATCTACACAGCGCTCGTGCTCCGTAGCCACAATACTCCGAGCATAATGACTCAACCGAAGAAACTCTGCCTCACACTCCGATACTGACTTACTCCTCTGGACCAAATTCAAGAACGCCTTATGCTGTGCATCAATGTAACTGGCCCCAACGTACTTTCTCTGATAAGCCACCTTAAAGAAATCCCAGGTGATGTCATCAACCATTGCTCCATCCCCGACCATGAGCCACCACTGATAAGACTCATCCTGGAGAATAGACACTATCCCTTTCAGCTTCTCCTCAGTCGTAAAGTCTAAATCATCCATTATGCGTTTAGTCGCCTCCGGTAATACTCACCAGATGGGGCCGCATCAGATACACCCACGAATACCTGCGCTCCATTAGCGAGTCGTTCGGACATAGATTTTCGAGCTCCGTTTGGCGCTTTGCACCGCGACTCTCCAAACCCGCGGCGATCGCTTGACACTGTGTCATCACCACCCATCTGATCCTGAAATTCTGCGCCCATAGTTGGCGGCGGTGGTACCTCGTTCTCCGACCCATGGCCAGACCCTACTGATTCTGACACAGTCATCCTACCTCTACCACGACCTTACGTATTACGCCCACATCCTCGGGTGCTCATGACTACCGTTCACGTTTTAATCTGATTTAAGAATTTTATGCATTAGATTTGTTCCACTGTTATTATAGCACATTTTTATGAACAGTTTATTATAGGGATTGTTCTCGGAAGTCTACACAATCCTACAGGTTCCAGTTTCTAAAGTAAATTCCTACTTCTAGCATTGATATCACAGTCATTTAAACCATGACAACAGCAGTTAGGGGTACTTACCTGTAAGGATCGGTGCCGGAGACTTGGTGCCATGTTTCCCCAAATCATGCATTTTCCATCTAAAAAATCATTTCGTAACCCATTATTAAAAACATTTTGGGCCTTGGGCCCACAGCTGGTCTTTTGAACCAGGCTCTGATACCAAAATTGTAACACCCCAAACCCGGTCAAAATGCTACTACCGAATACGGCATGTTATAGGGAAAACGTTTTTGAAGAAAACAAGTTATTGATTTAACTTTGTAGAGAAACGCTATTGAAAGACAAGTTATCGTCTCTTATTTTAAGAAAACTTTTGATTTTATGAAAAACCGAGTTAGTTTAAGTAATATCACCGAAACCGTTTCGAATTTAATCTTAAAGAAAATTGAGATAACTTATTGTTACTACTTGTTTGCCGTTACCCGATGGTAAAGTTTTAAAAAAATCTGATAAGTTGTGAAAGTTTGGAAAACATTCATTTTATAGATTATTTAGGCATGCCGTTTTGTTTAATTTATACAAAATTTAGTAAAAACTCAAAACAGATAAATAATCCCAAAAATGAAATCTAGTGGCCTTATTACAAACCCCAAAACCAAATTTAAAGTAAAGTAAAAACCGAAATAATAGTTCAAAACAAAAACCCGAAATATTGTGCATGGCCACCTCCAGTCCGCCCCAGCTCCGCATCCGCGATCTACGATTCATCTGCAAAATGTAAAGGAAGGGGTGAGTCACCGAGACTCAGTGTATAAATCCCCATCCCAAAAATATTAATGCCCTTACACAGTTTCATAAGCCAATATATGTGTCATGCAACCCAAAACCTAACCATCCGTAACTCCTGTATCTATCCCGTGTGGTACCAAACCACTGGTGGTCAAAACCACTGGTGACCATAGTTACAAATAATATATATGGTCAAAACCACTGGTGACCGTAGTCACAAATAATATAAGTGGGGCCAACCCACTGTGGTACCAAACCACTGGGACGAGTCACAAAATAGATGTATGTGGTACCAAACCACTGGTGGTCAAAACCACTGAGACTTAGTCACAATAATATAGAAAGCGGGGCCAACCCACTGTGTGGTCAAAACAACTGGTGATAGTCTAAAATCATGCCTTCCCCCTCCTCTCATCATACCCATCTTTATGAACATACTTTTCATGGCATAATAATCATGCTTAGCATACAGATATCACATGGCATTGCATATGCAGAATTAACAAAGGCGTTTAACATTAGCCAATCAATAGTGGACTTACCCGGAGTCCTCGCTTTTACCCACAAGGGTAACATACCGATTTCAACAGTTATTCTGGCTTTTGGCAATATACATGATAAAACATATTAACGAATGAAGTGTGTAAGAGTTACACACCTGATTACCCGTAATACGATGCTCTCTACGTCGACACTATTGTTAATCAACACTACCACTATCTGCCTATTGCTTTGCTCAGATGCTGGCCCATACCCAGGTGGCCAATCACGAACAGCCGACACTGCCCTTTTTTTGAACTTAGGGGCTGGGGTTTCAAATCCCACTCTTCCTAACGTTTGGCTGGCATTAGGGTCCATAACACCTTTGATCACTAAATTGGATTAGCACAGAGAATAACTATGAATAGAAAGTTAACCCGAATGAATAGATCGCTTACCTAGATTGACGAATCCTAGAGATTCAGTGACTTAGACCAAAGCACTATTTAAATACTCAGTCGACTAACGCCAAGGCTCCCTTACACCCTTCAATCGGCCAAGATCTACAAGATTAGCTACTGCCTTCGGCATTTAACACAATTAGAAAAGATTGAAATAGCAGGGACCCTTACCACAACACTCACGAAACCAATTGGGAGTGATGGCAACCCCACGTTAGTGATCTACTGCAACAAGAGTCGAACAAGAAAGGTTTGAATGCCTGAGATTTTGGCTTTTCCCTACCATAGCAATCGGATTAGAGAAAGGAATAGAGATATCGCAGAGAAGAAATGACAGAGATCTTACCAATGAAATGATTCGGCTATGGAGACTTCGGGAAAAGAGGCTGATCTTTGGAGACTTCGACTATATGAAGGGATGAGGGTATGGTTTCGGCTATGGTCAAAAGATAAAGAAGTCGAACGAAAGGGAGAAGAGATGATTTCAGTTCGTCCTAAAACACAAATGGAAGAAAAGAAGAAGATTGATTTGATTTTCGAGAGGTTCGGCTACAGGGAGTTTTCGGCTCTTGAAACAAAAGAAAAGAGAATAAGAAGTGGACAATGGATTTCGGCTAACAAAGTGTCAAAAAGGGATTTGGTGATTTGGCTTTTGAAAGGGAGAAAAAAAGATGAACGAAAGTGACCCTAATGGTCTTCTAGATTTCGGCTATGGATTCAAGAGAAGAGAAAAAAGAAGAGGTCAATAGAGAGGGAGAGATAATGGTTTCGGTTTTGACACAGAATGAGAGGAAAAGTAGAGAATTCGGCTATGGCTTTTTTGATGGAAAGAAAATAAGGAATCGCATAAAAGAAGTTGGGAGAAAAGAGCTCTAAGTGCACTCCCCAACCAATTGAATATACACACTCCCTAAGCACATTCGGCCACCCCCCTAAAGCACCCAAAACCGATTGCTCCCTTCCCTTCCAGAGTTCAGATTTCGGCCAACTCTAAGCTCCCCTGACCATCTCCACAAATTCCTCCTGGCCACTCATTCAAATCGATTTGAATGAGTCAAACTCTTACAATTTCTCCCCTCCACACATTCGAATTTGTTGACTCTTTCAACAACTATCCATCAGAGTCCAACCTGAGCACAACTCCCCCTGGTTCTGGCGTCAAAAATAGTAAGCAGAAAGGGGATCTTCGCAACTCGAACCAAGGCCCTCCAGCTTGCATGAGGCGTCACTCCCCTTGTGCTTAAGTGGCACCTCCCTTGCCACTTTACCACTGGGATTCTTGTGTCAAAGCACACCAACAATTTCCCTTAACACCCAACTCACTCAGCTCTCCCTTCCAAGTATCCAAACAAAAATTTTTGCTATGGCTCAGGCCTACCCCTGGCTCATGCCTGGACCCTAAAATAGCCTAAACTGGCACAACACCCATACTATCACATGCAAAGACACAAAAATGCAAAAACCTCGATTTAAGGATGTTACAGGTGGTGTGTAGCGGATGTGAATTTAGGTTCGGTTTTGGGAATTGCATATCACATGCATTCTATACATGATAAATTGTTGTATTTGTAATGGGCTCAGGCCCAGATAAATGTTTAGTTGAATTTTGGCCCAGTGAACAATGGTAAGTGGATTACACACCGAGTTCTAAGTAACTCACCCCTGTTTTCTTTACCCTCCGCGGGTAATGATCAGTGATGGAGGCTTGGGCCGGAGACGACTGATTGGAGGCCATACTACGAATAATGGGTTATTCAAAACTTTGGATTTCTTTTAAGTACTTTTTAATATTTGTTTTCCTCTAAGTTGTGATGTAATAAGGCCTCTGGTTAAAATTTTATGGATGTTTTACTTGTGGATGGACTTTATATTATGTTTTAAATACTTAAGTGGAATTTCTTTTCTAAAAATTAAAATAAACGTTTTTCTTAAATAAATGTACAAAAAAAGGATTTCATTCTTAGTTATTTTTTTTAAAAAAAAACTCAAAAAATTTTCTGTAAATAATTCTTTTAAAAATCTTGTTTTCAAAATTTTGTTCAACCTCTTTTACATTTCTCAAAATATTGCTTCAACTATTTTTTTTTCTAAGTTTCAATTTATAAACATTTACGTCTTAGATTATTAACTTTAACAATCAACCTTGGTTTTCAATAAACACCTTTTTAAAATCTTTTCTTTTAAAAAAATCAGTTTTCTACAAATCTTTACAGGACTTTACATATGATCATTTCGTGTGACATGTCAAATCTGGTCTTAACGCATAGACCAGGTTTGGGGCGTTACATTAAGATATCCCGAATCAGTCTAACTTTGTCTTCAGTTTTAGAAACCAATTCAGGACCCAAGACCCGTCATTCACCCAACTCAGTCCAATACAACAGAATACGACACTTACGACCATACAAAGCCTCGTAAGCAGTCATATAAATATTGGACTAGAAACTAATATTGTAGATGAAATCGGCTAATGGCAGAAAATCCTCCCAACTACCTCGAAAATCAATCATACAACACTGAAGCATATCCTCCAGTATTTGAATCACCTTCTCAAATTGGCCATCTGTCTGAGGATGGAATGCAGTACTGAAATCCAACCTCGAACCCAAAGCCTCATAAAGTTTTCTCCAAAATCGAAAAGTAATGTGAGGATCTCCATCTGAAATAATCAAAATCAGAACCCCATGAAGTCTCACAATTTCAGAAATGTATAGCTTGGCCAACTTCTGAAGAGAATAATGTTTTTGAATAGGTATGAAGTAGGCAGACTTGGAAAACAGATTTACGATGACCCATACAGAATCCTTCTTAGTACCTGTCAAGGGTAACCCACTAACACAGTCCATAGTCATACGTTCCCATTTCCATAAGGAAATCTTAACAAGTTGAAGCGAACTCGAAGGCAACTGATGCTTATCCTTAACTTGTTTGCATGTCGGACAACGAGAAACAAAATTCATTACCTCTCATTACAAATCTAGCAACCAATATAGTTCTCGAAGATCCCAATATATCTTATATCCACTAGGATGCATAGCATAAGGGCTACTATGCACTTCCCTCATAATAGACTATCTCAAATCAAAGACATTTGGTACACAAACCCAACCTCGAAAACATAGAACCCCATCACTATTCAGCCCAAAATTAGATGTACTACCATTCTTTACCTGATAGAAACGCAGAACCAAACAATCACCCCCTAACTGTTTATCCCAAATCTGATCAATCCAAGTCATCTTAACTTGGGACTCGGCTAGCAGGCTCTCATCATCAAACAGACTTAGGTGAGCAAACATCACCCTCAAATCAAATATTACTTTACGACTAAAAGTGTCAGCCACTACATTGGCCTGACTGAGATGATATTCTATAATCCAGCCGTAATCCTTGACTAATTCCATCCATCTATGCTACCTGAGGTTCAACTCCTTTTGGGGTAAGGAGATACTTAAGGCTCTTGTGATTGGTGTAGATGATACACCTATCACCATACAGATAATGCCTCCAACTCTTTAAGGCAAATACCACGGTAGCTAACTCGAGATAATGCATCGGATATTTACCCTCGCGTGACTTAAGCTGTCGGGACGCATAAACCATAACCTTACCATCTTGCATCAGAATACATCCCAAACCAACATACAGCGTATCACTATATACCACGAACTCTTTACCAGATTCAGGCTGTAGCAGAATAGGAGCCTGAGTCAAAATAGATTTGAGCTTCTCAAAGCTCAATTACTGCTCATCAGTCTAGACAAAAAGGGTGTTCTTACACAATAGCTTACACCTGCAATTAACGAGAACCCCTCGATAAATCTTTGGTAATAGCCGCAAGACCCAAAAATACAGATCTTTGAAACATTCCTAGGCTATTTCCAATCAATTACAGCCTTAATCTTTCTAGAATCAACTTGGACCCCCTCTGCAGAAACCACATGCACTAGAAACATTACTTCCCTTAACTAGAATTCACTTGATCAACTTAGCGTTGAGCTATTTCTCTTGAAGCATCTAAAGAACTAATCTAAGATGCTCATCATGATCATATTCGGCTTAGAGTATACCAAAGTGTCGTCGATGAAGGTTACGATGACTTGATCCAAATACGGATGGAAAACCCGGTTTATCAGATCCATGAATACTACTGGAACATTTATCAAACCAAAAAGCATTACTAGAAACTCGTAATGCCCATAACGAGTTCTAAAAGCAGTCATATGAACATCAAATTCCTCAACCTTAATGAAACAGCCTATTTTTAGTGAAATCGAAACAATGGTTTTGGGACCACAAATATGAGGTCAAAATATTTTTTTATTATTATTTTAGTTTCTACAACATGTTAATAGTGTCGTATAGAAAAATCGTTAATAAATTTTAACGTTTGCATACTCAATTCGATAAAAAGGACTAAATTGCAAAAGGTGAAAAAATTGAGTTCTATTAGCTAAAGGTGTCTAATAGCTATGGAGCCTGAAAGTAGAGGTCCTTATGTAGTAATTATACCATTGTTAATATGAGTTGAAAAAGATGGAAATTAATTAAGTGATCTTAATAGTTTAATGATAAGGTTAAAAATGTAAATAAAATAAACTAATTAAAATAATTAAAAAAATCATCATCTTTGTTGTGTCCATCTTCCACCCAAATTAGATAAGGAAACACCATGAATGAAGCTTGAAGTTTTGGCTCTGGTTCATCTTTGCATGTAAGTGCAATTTTGCTCGATTTTTAATGATTTCTATGGTTTTAGAGTCGTTGCAGCTTAATCTAGCTAGCCCAGGGACTAATTTGCAAAACTTTTCAAAGTCTAGGGTCTTACCATTGATTAATATGCATGTGTTTTGATGTTTGATGATAGAAAATGGATGGTTGTTGTTAGATGAACAACATTTGTTAAGTGATTTTGGTTAAAATTTCAAATTAAGGATTAAATTGAGAAATGTGATAAATTGTGTGGTAAATGTGTGAAATAATGGAAAATATGGGCTGCTATGAGTCTATATAGAATTCGAGCTAGTATGGGTTGAAATTGAATTTCATGAATTTTGCATTTTTATGAGCTAGGGACTACATTGTAAAGAAGTTAAATGTTTAGGGGCAAAATAGTACTTTTTCCATAATATGAATTTTGGGTAAATTGAATAAAATGATATTTAAATAAGTTAAATTTGATTATATAGATCAAAAAAAGTAATGTACGGAATTAGATCAGGGAAAAATGTAGTGGATTGAATTCGATGTTCTCTGTATTAATTCGAGGTAAGTTCGTATATTAATAAGCATTAATGTAATTTTGTTTTAAATGTTTTATTATTACATTATTGATGAATATGATTTGAAAGAAATATTCGACAAAAAATTGGCGACGTGTGAAATCCCGGTTGAACCTTAGGAATAGATAGGATACAAATGACATGTCATTAAGGGTTACTGTATTTTGGGTGCTGGTCTGTACGTTCTACCGGTGGCTGAGTTTTTTGACATATGTTGTGAATTCTCATCAGCTTGTGTGAGCAGCACCATGTAGTTATGTTTTGACCGTCAACTTGTGTGAGCAGACCCGGTGATAACTCGAGAGTGAGCATTGATATAAGATATGAGATTGAGATGGTTTCGACCATGTATTGGCACTTGGTGTGCAAGATTCTCGAGTATCTGATATTATTCCAAATGGTTCAATGGGTATATTGATGATAGGAAACAGTAAGAGATTGATATGTATCATTTCAGGTATGTACGTTAATCATATAAGTATTGAATCCATGGAAATTGTGAATTCCATGTTTAACTATGAGGATGATTATGTGTTAGGCTTGGGATTAAATTGAATTGCATTATACTATGTTTAATTATTTAAATCATGATTATACGGTAAGTTGTACTTATTAGTCATACGAGCTTACTAAGCTTCATAGCTTACTCTAATTACTTTTTCGTGTTTTTATAATGATTTTGAAGCTTGCTCGGATTGGAAGTTGTCAGAGATTTCATCATACTATCCAGCCGTTGTTTTGGTACTTTTGAGCTTTGCGTATTTAGGTTATATGGAATGTATAGGTGTTTTGGCTAATGTGGCCTATTTGTCTCATGATATTTTGGTTATGTGTTAGCCATGTGATTTGGTTTATTTTGGTATTAATGGTTATGTAAATATGTTTAAATGGCCCTTTGATAGGTTGTAACATCCTAAAATTTGGAATTTTATGTGTTGCATTATTTCTTGCGTTAAGCTAGTTAAATAATTAATTGTGTATGTTTAGGGGTCCTGAGAAGGCTTGGGGTTTATTTGGGCCCAAGTAAAAATTTTGTGTTTTAGCACTTTAAGGAGATATAGTAAGTGACCTCAATGTTTATAAAAATAAATAAGTAATGTGCTAGCATAAATGAGCAATTGGTAAAGAGGATATGATGCCACATGAAGGACTTTAAGGGAAGAGGTTCAAATCCCATAATGTGTAAATTTTGACTATTATTTTTGTACTCTTTCCTTACGTGTCGGCCAAGCTTGTAAATAAGGCAAGTTGGACTTTTTAATTTTGGTAAGCTGGCTAAGGAAATTAGGAAAGGATGAAGGTGGGGAAAGAAATCAAAAGAAAGGGGAAAGTATAGGGAACATGTTGGCACAAAGAAAGGAAAGTGTTATGGAAAGTTTGGTTGGCCAATTTTTTTTGACCATTATTGTCAAGGATATGGACGGTTTTGGTATAGGCAGTATAGCCAAATTTTGCTTTGCCTTTTGGTAGAAATCTAAGTGTTTGTTTTGGCCAAAATTTCTTAGTATCAATTTGTGTCATTTCTCTCCAAAGTTCTTCCTCTCATTGCCGAAACTCCAAGGTGCTAGTGAAATTTTTTTTCATTTCTTCTTGTTGCCGAAAGTACCTAAGCCATTAAGACCAAATTGTTCACTCATTTTTCCTTTGGAAAAACCGAATCCTCATAAACACTCCTTTTCATCTTTCTTTTCCTTTTACAAAATTTTCCAACCCTTCTTTCTTCTTCATTAACACATATCCTTCATAGCCAAATATCATTGGTCATTTTCCTCTATGTCGTTTAATCGAGTATTACGATATCTTAGGTGTTGACGAGCAAGAGGGCTTAGTGCTTACCGTAATCAGGTGTGTAATATCACACTATTTTTCGTGGATTTTAAGATTGACACCATATTGGAATTAAATCGCTATGACTAAAATCGTAATAGGGCGTAAACCAGAAAAAATGGCCTAAGATATACTATTTTGATAAAATTGAAAAAATCGGTAATATCATTGTGCGAATTACGAAAATGCCCCTAATGGGCCAATTTGATATATTGCTAATGGGCCAATTTGATATATTGCTAATGAGCCGATATGATATATTGCCTAATGGGCCAATTTGATATATTGCTAATTGGCCAATTTGATATATTGCTAATGGGCCGATATGATATATTGCCTAATGGGCCAATTTGATATATTGCTAATGGGCCAATTTGATATATTGCTAATGGGCCGATATGATATATTGCCTAATGGGCCGTTTTGATATATTGCTAAATGGGCCAATTTGATATATGGCTTAATGGGCTGATTTGAATAATGCCCTAATGGGCCGATTTTGCAAAGTGTTAATGGGCCAAATTGTTTGTAATAAATCTTTGAGTTATTAATTATCGTTGTTATATTGTAAATATCATGATTTGCTATGTATGATGCAATTACATGATTCTGCATGGGATGGGAAAATGTTGAAGAGAAGTGATTCTGGTGGCACTGCCACAAATATGTTTGATAATTTGATTCGCTATGATTCTGATAACTTGACCACAATTTGAATATATTATAAATGGTTAAATGCCGGCGATTGGTGTGTTGGCGGAGTGGGTTGACTTGATCCCCATAGGTGTGATGGATGGTACGGGTGGTGTGTAGCGGATGGATTATTAGGTTGGTTTGGGATTGCATTACATTCATATGAATTATTTGATACATTATTATGTAAAAAGGGGCTTAGGCCCAAAATATTGCTAAATGGGTTTCAAGCCCAGTGGACAATGGTACGAGGGTTATACACTGAGTTCTAGTAACTCACCCCGTTTCCTTTTTCCTTTCAGGTAATGCTCAACGACGGGGACTTGGGCCATGGATGACTCGGTGGAGGCCATACTACAAAAACAGTTTTATTTGGATATTGGAATTCTTTTTAGTACACTTAATTACTTTACTATTTTGAGTTAAGGTTGTAATAAGGCCTCTGGATTATTTTTATTTTGTTTTATGTTTGATGTATTTATATTTTGCTCTAAGTGCTTTAAATGAATTTTTCTAAAAACTTAAATAAACATTTTTGTAAAATGGAGATACAAATGGATTTCATAATAAACTTTCATAAATATTTTAACTTGGAAATCTTCTCTTAAATTATCAACAACACTTTTCAAAATACATGGTTGTAAAATCATTAGTTCAAATTTATCGATTTATCAATCGATCTTCTATTCAGTAATACTTTGTCAAGATTTTTTTTTAAATGGGAAATTTATTTTACTTAATTTCAAAACATTATATATTTCTGTACAAATGAAAAAGGACTTAAAAGCATTTTTCTCATGTGGCATGTCAGATCTGGCCTTAACGCATGGGCCGGGTTTAGGGTGTTACATTTTATAGTATCAGAACCAGGTTCAAAACTCGACTGTGGTTTGGATTCAAAAACATTTTCCAAAGCTGTTTTGAATTTTAAATTTAAAATGCATGTTTTAAAAGAAGTATAACACCACGAGTATCCGGTACCAAGTCAAGGCAGTATATGATATTATTGTATGATTATGATTAAATAACCGTAGGAATACTCTAGAACTTTTAAGTTTTAGGTATTGAAACTATAGAGATTGAGACTATAGGATGCGTTCACGAAAACGATTTTACTTCTTATACTTCATAAAATATTGTTTAATAAACACTGGAATAGTTTACTGATTCATAAGACTCTTAATCAGATTAAATCGAATTAGCCAATATGACCACTAGAGGACGTGGACGCTGTAGACGTGGTCGTGGTAGAGGCCGAGGCGCCATAGTTGTATCTGAGATGTCGAGACATGTGCCAGAAATGGACGCACCTGCGTCACCTGTGACTGAAGCTGGGTTACATGATTGTATGAGGGAGGACGACGCTCTGTCCCAAGCAATGTTGCGAGTCTTGAAAAGGGTTGCTAGGGCAACAACTGGTCCGACAGCTCGTGGGTCAATTTCGAAATGACTCAGATCGAATGGTGCTGAAGTTTTTAAGGGTATCTGTAACACCCCAAACCCGGCCTAGAATTTATGACCAGATCCGGCATGTCACATAAAAGAGTTGTTTAAAGCTGCGCGTTTGTTAAAAATTTCGAGTTTAATTATTTATTCGCTGGTAATCCTTTATTTAACATTTTGGAAAACGATTATTAAGGGTTTAGGAAATTCTCGTATTGAACATTTAATAATAATAGGCAGTAATCAAATTAAAAGCTAAACCAAATAAAATACCAAATTTAAAGTAATAGTGGCCTTATTACAAAATAAAATCTCGAATTAAAATAAGTTCAAATTAAAACAAGGTTTACGAAAGCAATCGTAATGCATGGCCACCTCGAGTCTGCCCCGGCTCCAAAACCCGCGATCTATGAATTACCTGTAGAAATTTAAGCAGAAGGGGTGAGTCAAGAAGACTCAGTGTGCAATCACTCCACACCAACCATAGCTAGGCCTGAGCCCATTCAAATACCAACTGGGCCTTAGCTCTTACAAATCACTTTGTGCAAAGCCTATACAGAATCAGACTGAGCCTTGGCCCATTTAGCAGAGAATAGTAGATAATCAAAAATTAATGCATTATGATGCAAAACCCATCCCAGCCTAAATTTCCATCCGCTACACACCACCCGTACCTGCCAATCACACCAGTGGGGATTTCTACAATCAACCCTCCATCCGTTACACACCATCGATGGCAGTCATGCTGCAGTTAGCTGCTCATCGTCAGAATCGTGATAGAGTCACGAGAACATATCGTGGCAGAGCCACTACAACAGATCGTGGCAGAGCCACTACAACAGATCATGGCAAAGCCACTACAACAGATCGTGGCAGAGCCACTACAACAGATCATGGCAGAGCCACTACAACAAATCATGGCAGAGCCACTACAACACTTCCCCTTTCATCATATCCCAAGCTCATGCAACATGTCGTGACATAATAATTCGTGTATGCAGTATGACATGTATGCAAATCATATATCAAATATAACATATGAAACGGATTACCATCATAATCAGAATAACAAATACAACATAATCAAGCTAATCAACCTCTAAGGGTATAACAGTAATTTTACCTTCCAGGGTATTTTCGTAATTTACCTATCAATGGTATTTCAGTAATTTCGCACCTACAATGGCCTTTCTGAAGGCCTACTGTCGCATCGAGCGACTCAACTACCATTTTCGGTCGTTACTGGACTATTGGGCCTAAAACCCGATTTCAGCCCATTCAGGCCCACACACTCGTGTGGCCCACCTAACACAAATCTAGCCACATATATAAGATTCACTTAGTCTAGTTCACTATATACTACACCATCATACAATTTTAATCAATTGGGCCCACGAGCCCATTGGGCTCGCTTCGGCCCATCGTGGCCCAAGCAGCCTCAACACATAAGAATACTACTAATGGCCTCAACTATCGCGTCGAAGCCCCACACGTTCGCTCGCACGCTCGTGTGGCTACTATTGTCGTGATCGGCACTTTGGCATTTGCCGCTCTACAGCTAGAGTAGAGAGAGTTACACGCCTGATAGGAATCTGGTGCTAATCCGCGCTCCGACCACTCCTGTGCCCAAATGCACTCCAAGGTGTATTCATCCTCCTCCTAGAATGCTATATATATAGCTAGCTTCTCACCTTCCTTCTTTGTATCTTTCTGATGTGGGATCCTTCCATCAGCAGAGTTTAAATCCAAGTCAAACTCTTCCCGTCCAATTCGCACAATAAATACTCCCTTGCTTTTCATGAGATTCGAACCCAGGCTCCCTTGCAACATAATCCATGCTACTAACCACTTGGCCACAAGCTCCTCTTGTGTCTTAAACCATGCGCAGCTAAATATAAATCTATAACCAAATTCTAAGGTCCATGTAAAAAGAAAACCAGAATGCAAAAGCCAAGACTTGAACCTTGGACCTCCTTCCTTCCTTGTGGCGTCATCCCCTTGCCTCTTATGTGGCATCACTTTGCCACTACACCACACACTCCACTTGTGTCATTTTCCTCCATATTTTATTCTTAAAGCCTACCTACTAACTTCCAGGGTTTTTTTCACCTAAAACCAAAATTTCCCTAAAGCCAAAGTTTGATCCCGGGACTTTCTAGAAGCCCTCTAATCTTCCAAAATCACTCACCTAATAGGTCCAACTTGAAGTAAAACCGTTCTCTAAAAATTTAAACGCTCATACGCTCAAGGCCCATTGGGCCCAATCCTACTAGGCCCAATTTTGGGATGTTACAGTATCTCGAATGTAGCCCTAAATGTAGCGGAGTACTGGCTTGAGGCTGTGGAATAGATCATGGACGATCTGGATTGCACCGTTAAGCAGAAACTGAAAGGAGCTATGTCCTTGTTGAGAGACGAGGCATATCAATGGTGGCTCACTGTTCGGGAAGGCACTCAGGTCGATCGTATCACCTGGCATTTCTTTAGAATGACATTCCAGAGAAAGTATGTCGGGGCTAGCTATGTGGATGCCCGAAGGAAGGAATTCCTAAATCTAGTCCAAGGAGGTAAAACTGTGGTAGCTTACGAGGTGGAATTTCTGCATTTGAGTTGATATGTCCGTGGAATATTACCGACTGATTACGAACGCTGTGTGCGTTTTGAGGAAGGGTTACGTGATGAGTTGTGGGTACTGATAGCCCCACAAAAGGAGAGAAATTTTGCCCTCAGTAGATTGCTCAGACTTAGGATGTTTGTAACTATGATGCACATCCAGCTAGAGGCGCTCAGCAGCCACCGAGAGGCCGTGGGCCAGGTCGAGGTTGTAATGGCATAGGACGAGGTCAGGGTGCACCGGGTAGAGGTACTGGTAATATGGGTAACACGGAGGTGAGACAGCCAGGGTTGGTCTATGCGGTCAGATACCGAGAGGATGGCGATGCACCTGATGTAATAATCGGTACGTTCTTCATATCTGATGTACCTATTACTGCTTTGATAGATATCGGATCAACCCATTCGTACGTTGCTTGTGCTGTATCTAGAAATTTGAACATTAGATCTAAGATTTTTGCTAGAGAAACAACTGTAATTAGTCCTTTAGGACAGTCAGTGATAGTAAATAAGTTGTTTAGAGGTGTGCCCTTAGAAATTCAATGGGAGGTTTTTTGGGCGGAATTGATGGAACTGCCATTCGGTGAGTTCGACCTTATTTTGGGCATGGATTGGTTGGTGAAACACTGTGCGAACTTGGATTGTGCTGTAAAACGGATGATACTAAGAACTTCGGAGGATAAGAAAGTGTTGGTAATAGGTGAAAGGAGAGACTATCTGCCTAATGTGGTATCTGCTTTAAAGGCAGAAAAGTTGGTGCAAAAGGGGTGTGGAACATTCCTAGCTTTCATTAGTGCTTTGGATGCTAAGGAATTGTCGGTAGAAAGTGTTAGAACGGTGAAAGAGTTTTTAGATGTCTTTCCTAAAGAACTTTCAGGATTGCCTTCGGATCGAGAGGTGGAGTTTTGCATTGAGTTATTGCCAGGAACGGCTCTGGTATCCATTGCTCCTTTCAGAATGGCACCAAAGGAGTTAGTGGAGCTTAAAGCTCAGATTCAAGAGTTGTTGGACCGAGGATTTATTCGACTGAGTGTGTCACTATGGGAAGCGCCGGTCTTGTTCGTCAAGAAGAAAAATGGGTCGATGCATATGTGCATCGATTATAGACAGTTGAATAAGTTGACGATCAAGAACAGGCATCCGTTACCGAGGATTGATGATCTGTTTGATCAACTGCGAGGAGCTTCGATTTTCTTAAGATCAGGTTATCACCAGTTTAAGGTTAAGAGGCGGATATTCATAAGACTGCATTTCGAACTCATTATGGGCATTATGAGTTTTCGGTAATGCCGTTTGGGTTGACTAATTCACCAGCTGCATTTATGGACATGATGAACCGGGTCTTCCAACTTATTTAGATCAGTTTGTGGTGGTGTTCATAGATGACATTTTGGTGTACTCGAAAAATGCAGAAGAGCATGATTCGTATCTGCGGGTGGTATTGCAGATAGTAAGGGAGAAGCAACTTTATGCCAAATTCAATAAGTGTGAATTTTGGCTGAAGGAAGGGACCTTTTTGGGGCATGTTGTGTCTGCCGAAAGAATAAAAGTTGATCCTTGGAAGGTAGAGGCTGTGTTGGATTGGAAACCATCAAAGTCAGTGGGCGAAATTCAGAGTTTCCTAGGGTTGGCTGGTAATTATAGGCGGTTCATTAGGGGTTTTCGTTGATTGTTGCACCGCTAACTAAGCTGTTGCACAAGGGAGTACCATTTGTATGGTCAGATCAGCAGCAAGAGAGATTTGAGAAATTGAAGAAGATTCTGACGGAAGCGCCAGTATTGATTCAACCTGAGGCTGGAAAAGAGTTTATTCTTTACTGTGATGCGTCACACACGGGCTTGGGATGTATGTTGATACAAGGTGGAAAAGTGGTGGCTTATGCATCTCGTCAGTTAAGGCCGCACGAAGTGAATTATCCCACTCATGATTTAGAGTTGGCTGCAGTGGTGTTTGCTTTAAAGATTTGGAGACACTATCTGTACGGTGAGAAGTCGATCATCTATACGGATCATAAGAGTCTAAAGTACCTCCTTACCTAAAAGGAGTTGAACTTAAGATAGAGGAGGTGGATAGAACTGTTGAAAGATTATGACTTTTTAATTGAGTATCATCCCAGGAAGGTTAACATGGTGGCAGATGCATTGAGTCGTAAGGTGATATCAGATTTGAGAGTAATGTTTGCTCATCTCAGCTTGTATGAAGATGGTAGTCTGCTAGCCGAACTTCAGGTGAAGCCTGCGTGGGTAAGCTAGATTAAGGAAAAGCAGTTATCAGATGAAAGGTTGGGTTCCTTGCTTCAGCAAGTGGAAGGTGGTGTGATAAGGTATTTTGGATTGAATAGTGATGGAGTATTGTGTTTCCGCGGAAGTATTTGTATGCCCAAAGATTTGGAATTGAGACAAATGATTCTGCATGAGGCGCATAGTAGCCCATATGCTATGCACCCCGGGGGAAATAAAATGTATCGAGACCTACGTGAGCAGTATTAGTGGCCAGAGTTGAAACGGGAGGTTACTGATTTCGTGAGTAAGTGTTTGACATGTCAGCAAGTGAAGGCAGAACATCAATTGCCGTCAGGATTGCTACAACCGGTGAAAATTCCATTATAGAAATGGGAAAGGATAACGATGGACTTTGTTAGTGGGTTACCCGTATCGCCTACTAAGAAAGATTCTGTCTGGGCAATAGTGGATCGGTTGATGAAGACTGATCATTTCCTACCTGTTCAGACGGATTACTCATTGCAGAAGTTGGCCAAGTTGTATGTAGCAGAGATCGTGAGGTTACATGGGGTACCAGTGTCTATTATATCGGACAGGGACCCTAGGTTTACATCACGGTTTTGGAAAGCCTTATATGAAGCTCTGGGAACCAAGTTAAATTTCAGCACGGCATTTCATCTTCAGACAGATGGTAAGTCGCAGAGAGTAATCCAAATTCTATAAAACATGTTAAGGGGCTATGTGATCAACTTCAGGGGTAGTTGGGAGGATTTCTTACCGTTGGCAGAGTTTGCATACAACAACAGCTATCAGTCCAGCATCCAGATGGCACCCTACGAGGCGTTGTATGGTCATAGGTGTCGTACTCCTACTTGTTGGACTGAACTGGGGGAGCGACAGTTATTGGGTCCTGAACTGATATCAGAAACAGAGGAAAAAGTAAAGAAAATTTGGGCACGGTTAAAGAAAGCTTCGAATAGACAAAAATTGTATGCGGATCTAAAGCATAAAGATATTAAGTTTGCGGTGGGAGATCAGGTCTTTCTAAAGGTCTCACCTTGAAAGAAGATCTTTAGATTTGGACGGAAAAGCAAGTTGAGCCCTAGGTTCATCGGATCGTACCGTGTATTGAAACGTGTTGGGCCAGTGGCTTATCAGCTTGAGTTACCTCCGGAGTTGAGTCAGATACATAGTGTATTTCATGTCTCAATGTTAAGGTGTTACCGATTGGATACGTCTCATATAGTACCGGTAGAGGAAGTTGAGATAAGACCTGACTTGTCTTTCGAAGAGGAGCCAGTGCAAATTTTAGATTGAGATGTTAACGTGCTGAGAAGGAAGTTGATACCGTTAGTCAAAGTATTATAACGCAATCACAGATCGAAGGAAGCTACTTGGGAACCTGAGGACGCAATTCGACAGCAATATCCTCACCTCTTTTAATCAGGTAATTTCGAGGACGAAATTTTCTTTAAGGGGGATAGAATTGTAACATCCTAAAATTTGGAATTTTATGTGTTGCATTATTTCTTGCGTTAAGCTAGTTAAATTATTAATTGTGTATGTTTAGGGGTCCTGAGAAGGCTTAGGGTTTATTTGGGCCCAAGTAAAAATTTTGTGTTTTAGCACTTTAAGAAGATATAGTAAGTGACCTCAATGTTTATAGAAATAAATAAGTAATGTGCTAGCATAAATGACCAATTGGTAAAGAGGATATGATGCCACATGAAGGACTTTAAGGGAAGAGGTTCAAACCCCATAATGTGCAAATTTTGACTATTGTTTTTGTACTCTTTCCCTAAGTGTCGGCCAAGCTTGTAAATAAGGCAAGTTGGACTTTTTAATTTTGGCAAGGTGGCTAAAGAAATTAGGAAAGGATGAAGGTAGGGAAAGAAATCAAAAGAAAGGGGAAAGTATAAGGAACATGTTGGCACAAAGAAAGGAAAGTGTTATGGCAAGTTTGGTTGGCCAATTTTTTTGACCATTATTGTCAAGGATATGGACGGTTTTGGTATAGGTAGTATAGCCGAATTTTTCTTTGCCTTTTGGTAGAAATCTAAGTGTTTGTTTTGGCCAAAATTTCTTAGTATCAATTTGTGTCATTTTTCTCCAAAGTTCTTTCCTTTCCTTCCCGAAACTCCAAGTTGCTAGTGAACATTTTTCTTCATTTCTTCTTGTTGCCGAAAGTAGCTAAGCCATTGAGATCAAATTGTTCACTCATTTTTCCTTTGGAAAAACCGAATCTTCATAAACACTTCTTTTCATCTTTCTTTTCCTTTTACAAAATTTTCCAACCCTTCTTTCTTCTTCATTAACACATATCCTTCATAGCCGAATATCATTGCTCATGTTCCTCTATAACTGAACCTTTCATCTCTTCCTTATCTTTTCTTCACATCCGTATTAACACTCACTCCTTTGATCAATCAGTAAGTGGTTCTATTCTATATTCTTATTTTCTTTCTTCTAGCCGAATGTGTGTATATCAACATTCGAATATTCATTTTGTTTCAACCAAATATCTTTCTTTCATAACTCTTTACAATATGATCACCTTCTAATGTAGAGTTATAGTGGAAGGCCGAAACTTTGATTCTTCCGTAGTCAATCATACAATCGCTGGGAATCGATCTTATAAATCTTTAAGGTAAGGAGTTTTTCATGGATTTTATTAAATTGTTCTTTATTCGTTTAAGATGTTATCGAAATAGTGATTATTAACCGATTATATTTTAGGGATTAAATCGCTCGATCTAGCCACTCGTTGATTACTCGAAATTAGTGGTAAGCTGATCTTTTACCGTTTGACAATCCATATTTTTATCGTAATATCGATCTATATAAGATCTAATTGAATGGAGGCTTGTGGTGCCGATTCAAAAAGAAAGGCAAGTGGAGAACTCAAAAGGAGTGGATTTAAGATTCCTACTCCTAAATTCAAGAGAAGGGCGGTATCGGTGGTTCGGGATTTTCCACCGTGTTGTGGACCATCATCTGGGGAAAATTGACAAATCTTGTTCGTTCACGATTCCAAGGGTAAACACTTTAGATCGTTTATTTTAGAGTTTGATTATTAATAAAATCATGTATGTTGTTTAATCGAGTGTTACGATATCTTAGGTGTCGACGAGCAAGAGGGCTTAGCGCTTACCGTAATCAGGTGTGTAATCTCACACTGTTTTCCGTGGATTTTAAGATTGACATCATATTGGAATTAAATCGCTATGGCTAATATTGTAATAGGGCGTAAACCGGAAAAATTGGCCTAAGATATACTATTTTGATAAAATTGCCAAAATCGGTAATATCATTGTGCGAATTACGAAAATGCCCCTAATGGGCCAATTTGATATATTGCTAATGGGCCAATTTGATATATTGCTAATGGGCCGATATGATATATTGCCTAATGGGCTGATATGATATATTGCCTAATGGGCCAATTTGATATATTGCTAATGGGCCGATATGATATATTGCCTAATGGGCCAATTTGATAAATTGCTAATGGGCCAATTTGATATATTGCTAATGGGCCGATATGATATATTGCCTAATGGGCCGTTTTGATATATTACTAAATGGGCCAATTTGATATATGGCTTAATAGGCCGATTTGAATAATGCCCTAATGGGCCGATTTTGCAAAGTGTTAATGGGCCAAATTGTTTGTAATAAATCTCTGAGTTATTAATTATCGTTGTTATATTGTAAATATCATGATTTGCTATGTATGATGCAATTACATGATTCTGCATGGGATGGAAAAATGTTGAAGAGAAGTGATTCTGGTGGCACTACCACAAATATGTTTGATAATTTGATTCACTATGATTCTGGTGGCTTGACCACAATTTGAATATATTATAAATGGCTAAATGCCTGCAATTGGTGTGTTGGCAGAGCGGGTTGACTTGATCCCCACAGGTGTGATGGATGGTACGGGTGGTGTGTACCGGATGATTACTAGGTTGGCTTGGGATTGCATTACATTCATATGAATTATTTGATATGTTATTATGTAAAAAAGGGCTTAGGCCCAAAATATTGCTAAATGCGTTTCAAGCCTAGTGGAAAACGGTACGGGGGTTATACACTGAGTTATAGTAACTCACCCTGTTTGCTTATTCCTTTCAGGTAATGCTCAGTGATGGGGACTTGGGCCATGGATGGCTCGGTGGAGGCCATACTACAAAAACGGTTTTATTTGGATTTTGGAATTCTTTTTAGTACACTTAATTACTTTACTATTTTGAATTAAGGTTGTAATAAGGCCTCTGGATTATTTTTATTTTGTTTTATGTTTGACGTATTTATATTTTGCTTTAAGTGCTTTAAATGAATTTTTCTAAAAACTTAAATAAACATTTTTGTAAAATGGAGATATAAATGGATTTCATAATAAACTTTCATAAATATTTTAACTCGGAAATCTTCTCTTAAATTATCAACAACACTTTTCAAAATACATGGTTGTAAAATCATTAGTTCAAATTTATCGATTTATCAATCTATCTTCTATTCAATAATACTTTGTCAAGAATTTTTTTTTTAAATGGGAAATTTGTTTTACTTAATTTTAAACCATTATCTCTATACGTACAACAGAAAATGACTGAAAAGCATTTTTCTTATGTGACATGTCAGATCTGGCCTTAACGCATGGGCCGGGTTTAGGGTGTTACATATGTGGTTTAAAGTTTCTATGTGAATGCCTTATTTAGAATTGGTATTGAAGGTAGCAAATGGTTGAAATTGAGAATGTGTTAACATGTTAAATTTTAGGCAAGAAAATGCATAAATGAAATTAACCATTTAGGTGATATTGAATATGAGATTAGTTTGATTTTGAATGCCCAATTGTACAATTTATGAGCATTGTAGTTGTTGGTATTGGAATTGTATGAATTAGACTTGGTTGTGGTTGTTTTGAAGGTCTATTATGGATATGGTCATATGCTATTTAATATGCTTAGGTCGATACAAATTTGGGTGAGAAATGTGGCTTGAAACATAGCCTATTTTTTCACATGGGCAGAGACACGGGCGTGTGTCTCAGCCATGTGTCACACACTGCTAGGTGACACGGTTATGTGTCCCCTGATACTTATTTAGAAACCAAGTCAGTAGCTTCACACGACCTAGCACACGGGCTGCGGCTTGGCCTTGTGGCACAAGTTAGTATACCCTCCAGTTTTTACACGGCTTAGCACATGGATTGGTACACGGGCATATGAGGCCATTTCGAAGGGTACACGGGCTAGTCATGCAGGCGTGTGGTTGGCCGTGTGACCCAAGTCATTGAGTTACACGGGGTAGGACTCAGGCTGGGACATGGCCATGTGATCCCATTTCGAATGTCCACACGGCCTATTACACGGGGTGTCTTTGGCCGTGTGAGACACACGGCCTGGCCACATGGGCGTGTGTTCCCTGTACTTTGAAAATTTTCTATGTTTTCCCAAAATTTCCCTGAGTTCTCGGTTTAGTCTCGAACCATTTCTAATGATTGTTTTAGGCCTCGAGGGCTCGTATTAGGGACTAAATGATTGTATTTGAATGATGTTTGTTTGGAAATGAGAATTGTATGACTATTTTTGAGATAAGTCCGGTAATACTCCGTAACCTTATTCTGACGATGGATACGGGTTAAGGGTGTTACATTTATTGGTATCAGAGCTACTGTTTAGTTGATTCTCGTACTAACATAGCGTGTGTAAGTCTATCTATACATGCCGTATATAACCTGTGATAGTGTGATATCTCCTGACAGTTTTAAATCATGTTTTCATATAGCAATGGATCACAATTGAGCAATTGCTGATGCTGTAGAATGTGATGCGCCAGCCTCTGTTCATGAAGTAGAGCTATCTGAATCGAGACCTATATCTAAGAGTCAAGGAGGAGAGGCTAAGGAAACCTTCTTCTGAATGATGAACGAATGGTTCACTGAGTTTGTCTGAACGAATCTGGCTGCTCAGCAACCTCCACCCCAACCTCTTCCCCAACCGGTTCCCATAGCTCCTCAAGTTTTGGAACCTTTGCGTTTAAATAAACCTCCTGTGGATAAAATTCAAAAGTATGGGCCAAAGAATTTAGTGCTACAGTTGATGATGATCCTGAGAGAGCCAAGTTTTGGCTTGAGAATACAATTCGTGTTTTTGATGAACTGTCTTGTACGCCAGCAGAATGTATCACTTCTGAAAGATACTGCATATTAGTGGTGGAGCACTTTAATATCTGTGGTGCCGAAAGAATGGGTCACGTGGAAATTCTTTTAGACTAAGTTCAGAAAGAAATACATAAGTCAACGGTTTCTTGATCAAAAGCGCAAAAAATTTCTAGAATTGAAACAAGGTTGTATGACCGTGACCGAGTACGAAAGAGAATTCGTGAAACTGAATAAGTAAGCTTGAGAATGTGTCTTTAATGAAGAAATCATGTGTAAATAGTTTAAAGATGATTTGAATCAAAAGATTAAGCTTCTAGTCAGGATTCTTGAACTGAAAGAATTTGCTGTTTTGGCCGACAGAGCTTGAAAAGTCGATGAGCTTAACAAAGAAAAAAGAAAAGTCGATTTTGAGGCCAGAGATTCGAGAAAGAGGTCAATGAGTAAACCCTATCATTCCTCTTCAAAGAAATCAAGAGATTATTATAACCGTTCAATAGCTTCAGTGGGGTATTCTAACAGACGTCGTGGGAAGCAACATACGAGTCCAAAAGCTTAAGCCACTTCAATATCAAGCGTTCATAGTGTTAAAGCCAACACACTTGAGTGTCAATAGTGTGGAAGACATTATTTTGAAAATTGTTGGATGAATAATAAAGCTTGTTTTAGATGTGGCTCGCAAGATCATTTTATTTGGGATTGTCCTGAGTTACCTGAAAAAGATAAATTTCTGAATACAAGGCCGAGTAATATAGCTGCCGGAGGGAGACCACCTCGAAATACTAGAAATGTAGTATCCGGGATTTGGGGGTCTTGCATTTTACATTGTATGTACGTATTAGTATGCTTTATATGCTGATTGAATGTGTTTGGGGGCTTCGAGAAACGTTGGGGTTAGGTAGGAGCCTTGGTAAAATTTTTGGTTCTAGGCCTTTAGGGGAGAGCTAAGGGAGCTAGGCCTTAAGGGGTTTAAGGTAGCGTTTATGGACACAAAACATGCCTTGGAAAAGTGGCAAGGGAGGCACCACTTAGAGCACAAGGGAGTGACGCCTCATGCAGGAGGGAGGGCCTTTGTTCGAGCAGCATGGGCAGCATTTTGGAGTTGTTTTTGCGTCAAGAGGGGGAGGTAGTGGATTCGACTATGGCACTTGAAGATATGAGGTTTGAAATGGTAAAACATTTTGAATGTGTGGTGGAGAGCTAAGCATGAAGTTTGAAGTATTCAAACACTTTCGAATGTGTGGAGGGGAGGAAAATTAGGAGAAAGTTAAGGGATTTGGGAAGGGATGGTGTTGTTGGCCGAATGTGGTAAGATGGTAGGGGGTTTCGATTTTGGGATGTAGTAGGGGGTGTGTGCCGAAAATCCTTAGTGAGTAGGTCCTCTTTTCGATTCTTTGTGTGCAACTCTTCTCTTTTCTCTAAGTTCCCTGCCGAAAGTGTTAGAAGTTAGACATTCGTTCTTTTGTTTTTTAGGGGATTGCCGAATTCTTCTAGCATTCTTACCTTTCTTTTGTTTTCCTCTCAACCTACCAAGCTTCACCCAATTTCTTCCTCCATTTTCACTTAATTGACTTGCAAGCCGTCTCTCCCTATATTTTTTTCCTAGTGGCCGAATAATCCATCTTCTTTTGAGATCTTAGTCGAACCATATCACCCTCCCACTCTTTTCTCTTTTTCTTTTCATCAATCTCTTTATTTTCAAAAGCCGAAGAACCCATTAGTTCTTAAGTTTGGTGGCCGAATCTGCTAGCTATTTTTCTTATTCACTCCTTTTGCGTTTCAAAGTTGATTCTTCCTTGGGTGTGGTGATCACCTTCGTTCAACTATCTCTGAGGGAGGTGTCGTCGTTCATATTCTGTCAAGTCCCTCAATCGATTGCTAGTAGGTGTGGTAAGAGTTCTCTTTTATTCGATCTTTCTTTCTTCTCTTTGGTTTGCCAGAATCTAGAAGCCTAACTTTGGGTTTATGTGGGTGGCCGAATCTATTCAAGGCCTTAACCTCGTGTCTCCCTTGTTGGAAGCCAGTGTTAGAGATATCTAGAAGCTTTCGGGATTTGATCAAGCAAGGTGAGATGGTATTTGGTTCGGCCAAAGGCCATTTCTTTTGTCCATAAGCGTTAGGCCGATTCTAACATGGTTTGTGTAGGGATTTCGACAACTTGCAAGGTTAAGTGAGAGCCTTCGGGATTTGGATCTATTTTGGTAAGATTATTCGATTAAGATCTTGTTTAGTCTCTTTTAGATTTGATTTAACATCTTTAACTGGATCTTCTGATTAAGTTACTATTCGATGGATGCGAGTACCAGCCAAGGGGAGGAAAGGGTTGGACACGTGGTCCCTACCCCTAAATTCAAGAAGCGTTTGGTTTCTATGGTTCGGGATTGGCCACCGGGGTGTGGGCCAGCGTCAGAGCAGAATCATAGGCAAATAGCAGTAGTGTCCTTTAGTGACAGTGTCGACATAGAGGGCATGGTGTTACGAGTTATCATATGTGTAGTTAATACACTGTTTCCTTGTTAATTAATTAATTGCATGTGATATGCGTGTGGTAGCCGATACAGTGGCTGTGGTGGTGTTGTTACCCATATTGGGTAGTCCGGTAACCAGGTTAGTACGCTATCTATGGTGTGGTTGTGATTAATTATTGTGGATACATGTAAGCATGTCATATGTGCCTATCTAATATGTTCATACATTATCTCGCCATATCATTATAATATGTTGCATATGCATGGGGATCGGGATATATTTAATGAAAGAAAGGGTGTACATTTATGTACGTGGTTTGATGTTGGCTTCGTGCCTCATGGTGGATTGATGTTAGCCTTGAGCTACATCGTGGATTGACTTTGACCTTAAGTCACGTTGTGGATATTGTGATTTAATCACGTGGACTAGTGGCTAGACCACTAAGTGGATGGCATTGATTGCCGAATTGGTGTGTAGCGGATGAAGGGTCGATTAGTAATCCCTTGGTGTGTACTAGGTTGGGATGGGTAGCATTTTGCATCATCATGTGTGGTATGTGGATTTGTGTGGTTTTAGTCCAAGCCCATTTGTGGAAATACGTGGATTAATTACACACTGAGTCAGTTTGACTCACCCTATTTTTACTAAACACAATGCAGGTGACACATGATTTTCTGAACCGGGCTGGAGTGGATTCGAGGTGGCCATGCAGAAGTGGTTTTATTTATTTATATACGTTTTAATTTTAGTTACTTTTGGGATATTTTTATTGTAATAAGGCCACTCTAAATTTTTTGGGATTTTTAATTATGGTTTAAACTAGAATTATTAGTAGATTAATAATTGAGAATGATTTTGGAAACATTTACAACTTAAAAACTTAAATTAAAGTTTTCAAACCCGGACTACTCTCAACAACTCGTTTTTCTCGAATTGTCAAACGTATGATGATTCAAACTACACACAACCTTTTAAGTTTTATTTTTCCGGCAAACTATTACTTTCAAAATGACAAACATCTTATAAATAAGATAACACTTAAAAACTGGAAATTTGTTTTAAACTCAATACGTGTTTTCACCCTTAAATCGAATTCTTTTCAAACATTTTTCCCAGTAACATTCCGAATTCGGCCGTGGTGTTTTGGGTCGGGTTTGGGGTGTTACAAGAAATGTGACTAGTAGTAAAGGTGGGACAAAGAATTCTACTATGAGATTTGAGGCTTAAGTGCCAGCCAGAGCCTATGCTATTCGCGCTCGCGAGGATATGTCGTCACCAAATGTTATCACCGGTACATTTTCTCTTTATGACATTGATGTAACTACTTTGATTGATCCTGGATCGACTCATTCATATGTGTAACACCCCTTACCCGTACTCGACACCGGAACAAGGTACGAGGCATTATCATACTTATACACAAACAATCATACAAAACCGAGGCATGAATTTCCAATCAATTTTAAAACTTTTCATATACATTCGTATCATCCCTAAAACGAGCCTACAGGGCCTGAAACATGCTTTGGAAGTGGTTTGGGACTAAACTGAGAACTTTAGAAAATTTTACAAAACTTGGAAAACTTTTCATGTTACAGGGCTCACATGCCCGTGTGGTCCAAGGGACATTCCCGTTCTTCAGACCGTGTCCAACTTAGGGTGCTCTCTGACTTGTGCCACAACGCCGTGCCACACGCCCGTGTGCTAGGCCGTGTAGCACACACGGCTAAGACACACACTTATGTCTCTACCCGTGTGCTCAATTCTGGACATTCTGTTTTGCAACAATTAAGGTGTAGGGGACACACGGCTGAATCACACGCCCATGGGGCTGACTGTGTGTCACATACGGCCTAGACACATGCTCGTGTGTCTACCCGTGTGAACAATAATAAGGCTATTTACCAAGCTATTTTCCACCCTCACACATAACTTACCATAATTCAAGGGCACAAAACAATACATACTTAGGCAACCAAAACAACCACATTCATGGTTAAAGCATGTCAACTTTATATCTTTATCTAACATGTTCACCACATTTATTAAGCCATAAATCAATCATACAAATCTCACATTCATTAGGCTTCACTGATTACTATTTAGTTACCAAAATAGACTCAAGTTCCTCATCTCATCAATAGGTCACAATTTCCAACATTACACAATCATGCCATAAATTACATTTCCAAATATTTAACATTCACCAAGCATACCATGATCATATCACCATAAACATTGACACATATATGAATATACTTAGGCTTACCACCATGTTATCATTATAAGCCAATTTACATGGCCAAATAGAAAAACAAGACTTTGATGACTATAAGCCAACATATTGGCTGCAATCATTAAGACACATATAACCAAATGACCAAGTCCCTATACATGACATAACTCAAAACACTTGAATTCATCAATACCCGAAGTGATAGCTTGATAGTGTGATAGGATCTCCAACGATCTCCAACCCGAGCTAGCTAAATAATCCTATAAGACATTAGAAAGAAAGGGGGGTAAGCTATGTATATAGCTTAGTAAGTTAATATGTAAACAATAAACAACCTCAACCTTACATATATCATACAATTAACATAATGTAAAACCATACGAATGTCATTTAAGTCTCATAAGTATAACTTACCCATTCACATCTTACCCAGTGTTTATCATATTTAAAAATGTGAACATAAATTATTATAATCCACCATAATCTCATGGCTATAATGTTATTCAGTCACAATGTTTGCTTTATCAACCTATAAGCATAATTTAACATATTCTGGCATTAGCCTAACAACCAAAATCTTTTCGTTGTAACATATTACAACAACTAACAAATCATTTCCAACCACATAATTAACTTGCATATTAAATATGAGTATTTACATTTCAAGCATATACTTTAACATCTTTCAATTGTTCAAAGCTCAAATCATCCCATAATCATTTTAATAGGAAATTATGTCAATCTTTCCTCTTTCACATATCCTATGAATCACAATTCGTGTGAATAAGACATGTTATATCATAACTCTATTTGGCCCAAAAGCTAATTACACAATTGCCAACCAAATTTACCATGTATTTCGTCCATCACAAGTATAGACCAATAATCACAAGACTTTTTCAAAAACATTCTCATGGAAATCATGAACTCACAATATCCATTTAATTTCCCGTTGAACCACTTGGAATACTAAAGGATACTCGGGAATCTCGTACACACAGTACTGTAGCAATGCCATATCCCAGATATGGTCTTACATGTAATCCCGTATAGATGCCAATAGCCCAGCTATGGTTTTACACGAAATCTCATATCGATGCCATATCCCAGATATGGTCTTACACAAAGTCTCATACAGATGCCATATCCTAGAAATGGTCTTACACATAATCTCAATAACCCTAATGTCATGACATTTGTATCCTACCTATTCTTAAGGTTCAACTGGGACTTTCACTGCACCAAATCTCTGTCTATCATTTCCGTAATATCGTACTTAGGAACATTCACATTTCATTCCAAAAATATAACATTTACCACCATTATATAAATAAAGCATTTATACATGGAACGGCGGAAATGTGCAAGTGTACACAATTGTAACAAGTAATAAAGTGACAAGTAAATGTCGAGTTATCGTACCCACAGGGACTGTAAAAGAACTATTTATGAAAATGTTTTCAAACACTTTGGTGAAGGAAAAATATTTGGAGTTAAGAAATATTTAAAAACTCAAGGAAAAAAAAAAGTAAAATAAAATAAAACAAAGTTCTAATGCACGATTTCAAAAGCTGATTTTAATCAAGATGACATAATTGTGTTGGATTAATTACATTTCTTACCTTAGAATTATTAAACTTGTGTTTATACTTGTTAAAGCATGGCAACTCGATAATTTTCTAACTTATACATATTTCTATGCAAATTCGATCGATTGAACAGACTTCTAAGAGTAAACATGTTATTGCACATACATACTTATTAAATTAAACAATCTCTTGCATATGCTTATGTGATTCAACCGATTAATTCAACCTAATAAACATATAAAAGATCATGTGAGGTAACAAAGTATCCTTACCTTGAAATAATTTAATCACAAAAATCTTGCAAGTTATGCAAGGCATATATATCGCCAAATACAATGCTAATTTAATCTTCAGCTACCTTAGAAGAATTAAACATGCACAGATTAAGTATTGTGTCCATTAATTACAATTTCAATGCATTTAAATAATTAATTCATTAATTATCTAAACAATTATAATGCCAGATAACTTAAACATGATTTTACTTAATCAAGCATTTTACCGAGGCCTTTTAATAGTACAAACACAGTTTTAATAATTTAAGAGGACGAAATGCAATTCAACCCAAAAAGAATTAAATTCAAGCTAAATTGATTAAATTAAATATTCCAATAGCATAAATATTCATAAACATGTTTGTTAAAACAACAATAAAATTTAAAGAGATAGGGAACAAAAAGCAAATCTGGTGCTTCTCTGTGGCTTGACTGATTGCTCCGTTCTTCGTTCTCCGTTGTCCTCGGCTATCAAGGTGGCTTATGAACACTCCAATTACTGCTCCAAATGGCTGAGGAAACACCTCTTTTCCAAGAGGGGAAATTAGCACAAGAACACAAAAAGGGAAATGGAAAATGGAAAATGGAAAATTGAGAGAAAGTGAGAGAGGAGAAGAGAATGAAATGTGAATTAGAAGTGAAGGATGATTTGAATGATCAGCAAGGGGGTGTTTTTATAGCTGATTGTGTCTGCTAAAAATAGCAAAACTCATCAGCCAAAGAGCCACACCTTGGCCGGCCACCTATGTGGCAAAGTTGATGGATTCAACTTTGCTAAATATAGCATGGGGCAAATCTACAAAGCCACTATATTTGGAAGGGTTTAAATGCAACTTTGAAAAATCTTCAAGGGCTTCTTTGCAAGCTAAATTAATCAGCTAATAAGCTTATTTGGGCCATCATTATGTACGGTTTGGGCTGCCCAATAGATGGCTGGTTCGGTTCACTGAATTCGGTTCAACCAGTGCGGTTTAACTAGACCCTTTTTCCATAATTAATAAATTATAATTTATTTAGCCCAAATTAAATTAGGAAATAAATTAAAATTAATTATATTATGATTATCAGTTCAACCGGTTTGGTTCAACTGATGCGGTTCAACTAGGCCTTTTTCATAATTAATTAAGATTAATTTATCTAGCCCAAATTAAAATGGGAATAAATTAAAATTAATTATATTATGATTAAATACTCATAATTGGACCATCTTGGGCTGGAAATAAATTCACCTTGATACTTCAAATTGCTTCTCGGGTTTATTCTTCGAGCAGTGTCTGTCGAGCCGATTTTCGCCCTTTGTGCGAATCTGTCAAAAATAGTCAAAATAAATCAAAATTAACTATAAAATTAATTAAAATTCATCATGTTCATATTTTTAGCACAATTTAATTATTTTATAATATTTAACTATTTTCCAACAAGAATTTAATCGAAACTGCATAAATTTGAGTTAAAAAGGGCATGAAAAAATATATAAATTTCTGTGTTTCCACACCCCCAAACTTAATTCATTGCTCGTCCCGAGTAATGTACAAATTTGAAAAGAATTTTCTCGGAAACACCTTTGAAAAACTCCTTCAGAACAACTTTCTTCTCAAAATTATGAATTGAATATACTTAGGCTCAAAAATAATAAATTTGATAATTATGCTACTTAAGTATACATATCGTTCAAATTACCTCCAACAATTATTATACTAGCAAAATTAGACTAAATGTTTCTTAATAAAGACATGTTACTCCCTACCAATTTGATTTTAATTCCTTATTCAAAAAGTAACCTGCAATCATTAAGCTTAACTAATGTCTTCATATGTTGAACAGAGCAATTTCTCTCCACTAATGTAGGTAACATTGGAATTTTGAATCAATAGGTCTTTAATAAGGTTGTAATGTGGCTGGGCTTAGGGGTAGGTAAAAGATAGACAAATTTTTTGCCTAAAAACTCTAGACTCAGCTTAAAATTAAAGCTTCAGAATTTTTACCCTTGATACCCAACTTATGCTCTTTCGACCACTTATTTCATTTTGAGTACATGTTTTTTTTATTAAATTCAAATTCGAGCACTTGCTTCATGTACTACAATTTTCGAGCATTTGATACTTCTTTTCAACTCCCCCAAACTTATTTTCAAACGATCTTCTGAATAGTACTGAGACTAGTGTTTGGGACAATTTTACAAGTATCGAAGAGAAAATTGATGGCTAAATATTGCATAGGTCCGAATAAAATTAGGCCATATAGTCTCAAAATTGGGTTTCAAAGGGTAAGAATTTTCATCATGGTTGGCTTGAAAGGTTCAAATGGTCCAAACAACAGTTGCCTAAATCATTTTCAACATTCCATACTTCCTAGGATTTCGTCTCAAGAAATTACTAAGTCAAATCTAAAGACTTAAACTTTCATGCATGCCTAATTTTTTCATAGGGAATTGAAAATTTTATGGTACGAATTTACATGCTTTATTAAAAATACATCCATATCTTTATTAAGCTAACACAATAACTTATTGAAATAATAGAACTTTATCAATACTGAAGTTTAGTATACTTAACAAAATTCCAAATTATTAAACAAAATATATCCTATCATAATTAAAAGAAAATTTTATTCTGAGTGGAATCAATTCAAATTTTTGGTCCCCCTTACTTAAAGTGAACAATGTCCTCATTGTTTAAAGTGAATAGATACTATACACCAGGTAGGATAATTAGAAAAGAGGAGGTGAGTCAAATTGACTGCTTAAGTACAAGGCTCTTTCAAAAATCCAATCATAGACATGTATATATCTATCGCCACACTTTAGCCTTTGTGACTTGTTCAGATTTATTCATGATTCCTATCTCTTGTTTTATTGTGCAGAAATAAAAATTCCTAATTAACCTAATCCTAGAATACTTAAGAAAGAAATAAACGAAAGTTGAAGTCCTCCCCTTTTTTATTTGTTTGCCGATCCTTCCGAATTTGACTCATCTTTTGCTCCATTAGTATTACCTTTGCATGAATCGCCTTGCTCCCTCTTTGATGATGAAATCCATGGTTCAAATATGAAATCTGGAAACTCAGGCACAAAAATAAATGGGTCATTATAAATTTTCTTGAGGGCACTCCTCATCGAGTCATCTCTTATTTTTGAGTATCGCTAGTAGGCTTGTTGCTGCCATTGCATGTGTTGCATTAAGTCCATCAGCTTCAACAGCTCATCACGATATCTGGGTTAGGTGGTGGATCTATAAACATTGAGGGTTCGATATCAGGTTCAGCTTCTGGTTCCATTGGTTCTGCCTCACTAGGGACTTCATTTGATTGCTCTGGTGGGATTTCTGTGGGTTCATCTTCTGCTTCTTCAGGATCTTCGCTTTTTTCAATTCGTTGCTGAAGAACAGAATCTCTGGCTACTTGGTAGAGGTCCCAATTGGTGATTGTGCCTTGACTATACACTGTCTTCTTCATGTCCGCAAGGAGTTTTGCTTTTAAGCACAGAATTGTTATTGTAAAAGGAAAATAGGCTGGGCCAGAACGTCTAATGGCACAATTTCGCATTTCTCTTAGGATGATTTTTCCCACATCAATGGTCTTTCCAGTTAGAATTGAGTATAATAGGACCATTCACTCTAATGAAATTGTGGTCCCATGCGAACTAGGCACAAGGCTAAAACGGATGAAATAGAACCATACCTTCGCAAGTGGTGTCAAGTACCTTCTTTGACACATGTGGATTCCTTGTTTTGACACAGTCCACTTAGAACCTGGAACTGTAAGTTCCTCGAGAATCTCTTGCATTTCAGGCTTAATGTTGCTCAACAAAGAAGAATATTCATCATTGTCAAAATCAGGTAATCCAAAGAATTCATTAATAGCATTTGAATTTATTGGTACCTTGATTCCGCGTACTGGAACTTCGATCAATTCACTTGAGGTTAAGTTCGCGTAGAATTCACAAACTAATTCCTCATCCACACTTGGTCTCGTTTCACAAAACAATTCCCAATTGAGGGCTTCAGCAACTTAACGAATACGTGCCATAAAATCTCTGCAGTTGCTTTCCTTTAATGTGAAACCTTTCTCTGGATGCATCTGCTGATTTTTGAAGATACTTTCGTATCTTACTTTGGCTTCTTCATAGTGAAATTTGCTTTGTGTTTTGTTAATTTGGGCAGAGGCCCTAGTTCTTTTGCGAGTCATGATTAACCCATTCCTCGTAAAAATTAAGAACTCTGAAAATAAAATATATTAATGAACAAAAGATGGAAATTTAAAAGGCTTTTGGCTTAGGTTGGGTGAAGGAGGAGTGTGGTAGGGGCTGCACACAAGCAGCAGTGCGCAAGACCTTGCGGTAGGAAGGCCACAGGCTGGTCAGGTGTGCAGGGCGATGGTGCGCAGCAAGCACACAGGCTGGAGGCAGCAGGCGTGAGGCCCCGACTTGGGCAGCTACTGGAGCTGGCGTGCGGCGTGTGTTGGAGCTGATGGCCGAATGCTTGTTGTGGCTAGGGGCTTGCGGCACTTTGGAGTTTGGTGATTGGGAGTTTTGAGTGATGAATGAATAGGGAGGAAGCTAAGGGGTAATTTATGGTAGTAGTAATAGGACTTAGACTAGAACTCTTAGGACTTATTAATTAAAAAAAATAAGAGTCCAATTCCAATTTTACTCATGATAAACAACAATTAATAATTCAATATACACATATAAAATTATCAATTGCTATTTAATTACTAAGATAAACATAAAAATAAAATTAATCCTAATTCTAAGCTAAGTTGATAAAAATTAATATATAAATTATAATGGATATAATTATATATTAAAGTTTATCAACAATTTATAAAATAAAAAAATATTTATTCTAGACGCTTTTTAAAAAAATATTTACAAAAAGAGGCACCTAGTTTTTATTATTTACGAAAATAGCAACCAAATTTTCAAAAATAAATCAATAAGTCCTTAGACTTATTGAAAATTTGAAATTGAGTTGCAATTTAAGACTTGGGTCAAAATTGACCTTTTTATTTGGAAAAGCAAAAATTTATTTTGTCATTTAGGGGCTAATTTCTCGGAAAATTATGCAAAAATCAATTCCCAGGAAAGATCGGAGGGGTCAAAAACGGTCCTGCTAAGTTTCAATCTCCTAGACAGAATTTATTTGAACATAATAAAACCAAAAATATACCCTAAATAATTTATTGAAAATAGGAAAATCTAAAGATCAGATAAACTGAACAAGATTTGATCCCGTTCAGGTCTTTCTCCGTAAAATGTTTCAAATGCTGAGCATTGACTTGAAAATTACCTCCCTTACCTTGGAGTTCAACAACTCCGCATGGATAGACACAATGAATTGTAAATGGACCGGACCAACGTGATTTTAACTTACTTGGAAAAACTTCAATCTGGAATTAAATAACAAGACTTGCTGACCTACTTCAAACTCTCGAACTCGAATATGCTTGTCATGCCATTTCTTGAGTCTTTCTTTGAGTAACTATGAGAACATTAGAAATTCCTCTATCTCGTTGAGTTGGAGCATTCGTTTCTCTCTCGCAAGCTTGAGATCCAAATTGAGTTGTCGAAGAGCCCAGTAAGCTCTGTGCTCTAACTCCAGAGGTAGATGACAGGCTTTCCCAAAGACCAGCCTATAGGATGACATTCCTAAAGGTGTCTTGTATGATGTTCTGTAAGCCCATAAAGCATCATCTAGTCTTTTTGACCAATCTCGTTGATTCGGACAAACTACCTTCTCAAGTATGCCTTTGATCTCCTTATTCGCTAGCTCAGCTTGCCCATTTGTCTGCGGATGGTAAGCTGTAGCAACCTTGTGTTTCACTCCATGTTTATCTAGCAACCATTTTAACCACTTATTCACAAAATAGGTCCCTTCATTGCTGATAATAGCTCTTGGGGTTCCAAACCTTGTGAACACGTGTTTCTGTAAGAACTTCATCACAACGTTGGCATCGTTCGCTGGATAAGCTTCAATGTTGACCCATTTGGACACATAATCTACTGCTACCAATATGTACTTGTGACCAAAAGATGAAGGGAAAGGACCAAGAAAGTCAATACCCCAAACATCGAACAATTCCACTTCGATGATATTCGTTCGAGGCATCTCATTTTTGTTGGTAACATTTCCAATCCTCTGACATCGATCACAACTCTTTACGTAAGCGTATGCATCCATGAATAGTGTTGGCCAAAAGAATCCAGCTTGCAAAAATTTGGGTGCTGTACGTGTACCTCTGAAGTGTCCCCCACTTAGAGCTGAATGACAGTGGTATAAAATCTTCGGTATTTCATCTTCTATCACACATCTTCTAATCATCTGATCTGCATACTTTTTAAACAAATATGGCTTTTCCCAGAAATAGTACTTCATGTCGATAAGAAACTTTTTTCTTTGTTGATACGTTTCATCAATCGGCATCAAACCACAAGCTAAATAGTTAGCAAAATCAGCAAACCACAGGATATTATAGACATGATTTACCTCCAGTATGTGTTCATCTGGAAATGTTTCTTGGATCGATAAAAGTGGAGAATTTCCCTCTTGCGGCTTTAATCTGGATAAGTGATCTACTACTTGGTTTTCTACTCCCCTTCGATCTTGAATTTCTAGATCAAACTCTTGAAGAAGAAGCACCCACCTGATTAATCTCGGCTTAGCATATTTCTTGGCTAATAAGTACTTAATTACAAAATGATCCGTATAGACAATCACTTTGGTACCTATAAGATAAGATCGAAACTTGTCGAAAGCAAACACAATAACAAGTAGCTCTTTTTCTGTTACTGTATAGTTCGTTGAACTCCGATTAGAGTTCTACTCGCGTAGTATATGGGATGAAAAACTTTATTCCTTCGCTGGCCTAAGACAGCTCCAGTGGCGAAGTCAGTTGCATCACACATCAACATTAATGGCAAATCCCAGTCTGGTGTGACGATTATGGGTGCCGCGACTAATCGAATTTTTAGATCATTGAATGTTTTTAAGCATTCCTTATCAAACTTGAATATCGAGTCTTTCTCCAATAACTTGCATAAGGGTTTAGCCACTTCAGAGAAGTCCTTGATAAATCTTCAATAGAAACCAGCGTGGCCCAAAAAGCACCTAACACCTTTTACAGATGTTGGAGGTGGGAGTTTCTCAATAACGTCAACTTTTGCTTTGTCCACCTCGATCCCATGTCTCGTTATCTGGTGCCCTAGAACAATTCCTTCTCGTACCATGAAATGGCACTTTTCCCAGTTGAGTATGAGATTTGTTTCTTCGCATCGCCTCAGTACCTTAGCTAGATTGGCTAAGCAATCATCGTAAGTATCTCTGAATACTGAGAAATCATCCATTAAAACTTCCAAGTACTTCTCAACCATGTCAGTGAAAATATACATCTTTGAAATGTAGCTGGTGCATTACATAAACCAAATGGCATACGTCTAAATGCAAATGTACCGTACGGACAGGTGAATGTCGTTTTGTGTTGATCTTCCGGTGCTACTGTAGTCTGATTATACCTTGAGTATCTATCGAGAAAATAATAATAGTCTCGTCCTGCGAGTCTATCCAGCATCTGGTCTAAGAACGGTAGAGGAAAGTGATCTTTCCTAGTCGCCTTGTTCAGCTTTCGGTAATCGATGCAGATTCTCCATCTTGTAACTGTTCTAGTTAGTATCAACTCGTTGTTCTCATTCTCCACTACCGTGATACGTTCTTTCTTCGGCACGCACTGGACTGGACTCACCCATGAACTATATGAGATGGGATAAATTATTCCCGCATCCAACCACTTGATAATTTCTTTTTTCACGACATCTTTCATGATGGGGTTCAGTCTCTGTTGTCCATCAATCGTTCCTCTCTCGCCATCTTCTAATATGATCTTGTGCATGCATACAGATGGGCTAATACCGCAAATATCGACTATGGTCCATCCGATAGCCTTCTTGAATTGTTTCAAAACTATGATAAGTTTCTCTTCTTGTTCAGTAGTTAATTCTGCTGAAACAATCAAAGGCAGAGTAAAGGCGTTACCTAAATAAACATATTTTAAGTGTGAAGGTAATACCTTGAGTTCTAACTTAGGTGGCTCCTCGATTGATGCTTTTGGCTGCATGTAATCTCTTTTCTCTAATTCCAAAGATTCAAAATGGGCTTGCGGATTAAACCCCTTTTGATTAGCTTCTAGCAAAGCTAAGTATTCATCCTCCTCTTCGTAATTTGTAGGATCCGTTGTCAAAATTCTTTCCAGTTGGTCATCAACACAGTTAAGTTCCTTCTCTACTATTAATTCCTCTAAATCGGATACTACAGAATAACCATCCATTGTGTCACGAAATCATATTGACTTAAAAACATTAAATGTTACCTGATCATCCTGAACACGCATAGTCAGCTCACCCTTTTGCACATCAATAAGGGTCCTTCCAGTTGCTAAGAATGGTCTTCCTAGGATAATTGGCACTTCTTTGTCTGCTGATAAACCATAAAAGTAACATATTTTTATCCCACATTTAATATGCTTTTGGATAATTTATCCCTTACTTTATATAAAAAGGTGCTTGTAATCCTTTCTTTTCATATCTTATACTCAAGAAAGCACCCGAGGATAAAAAGAACACAAAACGGGCCTAAAATGGAGTAAATGGGCCTTAACATGAAATCGACACAAGCATAACTGAAAACTTCTCACTTACTTAATACTTGATAATCTCAATTACTTACAATCTCAATTTTAAATAAGCCTTAAATGCATACCTGTTGTAACATCCTGAAATAGGGGTTGTTGTGATTGAACTATTTTGCATGAGTGTGGATTGTCATGTTATTAATTAAGGTGTTCTAAGATCTAGGTATAAGCCAAGGGTAGGCCCGAGCTGTAGGAAAATTTTTGTTTTTAAGTTTTAGTTAAAGGGAGCTGAAGGAGCTAGGGGTTAAGTGTATTTCGTAGGGAGTTTAAGCACAAGAATGGGCTTGGAAAAGTGGCAAGGAGGCGCCACTTAGAGCCTTGAGGGTGACCCCACATGCAGGGAAGGGAGAGCTCAGGTTCGAGCAGCAGAAATCCCATTTTCTACTTAGCATTTTGACGCCAAGGGGGGGAGGAGTTGTGCTCAGCACAAACTCTGTCAGATAAGCTTGGAATAAGTCAAATTAATTTCAATTGGTGGCAATGAGAGAATTTAGGAGTTTGAATATTTCAAACTTATTTGAATTAGTGGCCAGGAGAAGCTTGAAGCAGTTGCCGAAATTTGAACTCCTGTTGAAGAGGAGTGTTCGGTTTGGAAAGCTGAGTAAGGGGAGTGCTGGAATTCCTTAGTTAGCTAGGTGACATTTTCGGCTAGCTTGGAAGGCCTCATTCTTTATTTTGTGTCAAAGCCGAAAACCCTCTTAGCTTGTGCCGATTTCTTCCTTGGTGTCTTGTGTTATCAAAAGCTGAAAGTTCATGGGTGCCTGTCGTTTTCTCTCTTAGGCATTTGGCCGAATCTCCATTTGAGCCCTCTCTCATCTTTTATTTTCTCTGTAGCCGAAAAGTAACCCTCTTACTTTCATCTTTTTCTTTCTCCCATTCTTGCTCAAAGCCAAAAGCATTCATCTTTCCCTTTCATCTTTTTTCTTTTCTCCAACCCTTGTGCCGAAATCCTCTCCATCTTCCCTTGCCGAATCCTCCCTCTTCCCTTTCACTTTCTTTTCCTTTCTCTTCCTCCACTCTAGCCGAATCCCATTTGTTTGTCTTCAATCAACCATAGCAGAATCTCCCTTCTTCTTTCTTGTTTTGTTTTGGCCGAATATCAATCAAGCCTAAATCTTCAATGGGTTCTTCTCTAATCGATTTTGAAGAAGGGTAAGTGTTGTTGGCCGAATTTCTTTATTCCTTTTCTTTTCTCTCTGTCGACTCTCATGAGAGCAAAAACTAAATTTCGGCATTTGTTGATAAGTATTGTTAACCATCTATAGGAACCAATTTCTCCTAAGTTCCCCGGGATTTTAAAGCAGTAGATCTGAGCCCTTTATTCTCTGCCAATCAAATTCGGTAAACCAATGGTAAGGATCCATGTTAGTTCAGTCTTTCCATAAGATATTTGAAAAGCCGAAGGCTATTGAAAATGAGTGTTAATGATTGCCGATTGTAGGAGAAGGTTCAATCTCACATACTTTGGATGGTGTCTAGTATTCGAGGAGCATTAAGGTAAGGTTTGGGGTTCCATGCGTTAACCCTTTAAAATTTGTTAGTGTGGCTGAATGGCCTTGTTACTGATTTTGGGTTTGGCCGAATGTAGGACAAAGGGGGATCTATTGCAGTAGATCGGGTCTTGGGGATTCATTGGTTGCGTTAGTAACAGGTGTGTAACTTACACACTTCATAACTTAGTAAATGTGTTAATAACCTAAATATGTTAAAAGCCGAAAACTGTGTAGATCTTGATATGATACCTTTATAGGTGTGAGCAAGGATTCGGGTAAGTCCGTTTCGATATGATTTTGCTATATGATGCTTATTACCATGATCTATGATATATTTGCTATATGTTTCATATTAAAGCATGATGGCATGATTTGTATACGTGTTGCATTGTTATGGGTGATATGAGAGGAGGGGGAAGTTTGATATCCGTGACTTTGGGTCACCAGCGGTTTGGTACCACAGTTGATTTCGTGACTTTGGGTCACCAGAGGTTTGGCACCTCATAGCGACTCGTCCCAGTGGCTTAGCACCACAGTGGGTTGGCCCCACAGTTGATATATCGGGATTGTCGCCAATGATTTGGTATCACAACGTGGGTTGGCCCCACACTTGGATTTATTGATATTCGTGACTTTGGGTCACCAGAGGTTTGGCACCTCATAGCGACTCGTCCCAGTGGTTTAGCACCACAGTGGGTTGGCCCCACATTTGATATGACGGGATTGTCGCCAGTGATTTGGTATCACACGTAGGTTGGCCTCACAGATGGATTATTCGTGACTTTGGGTCACCAGTGGTTTGGCACCACCAGTGGTTTGGTACCACAAAGGGTAGAAATGGAGTTATGGATGACTAGGTTTGGGTGCACGATATATTGCTTGGTTATGATTTGTGTAAATATGTTGCATTAACTGGGAGGGGGATTATGCACTGAGTCTTGGTGACTCACCTTCTCCTTTATCTTTTCAGGTGACTCGTAGATCGCGGATGAGGAGCCGGATGGACTCGAGGTGGCTATGCATTAAGTACATTCAGTTTTACATGGATTTTGATTTGGGTATTTACTTTAAATTTCATTTTTATTTAGGTTTGTAATAAGGCCTTTAATTTATCTTTTTGAATTATCTTTTATGTTTTAAATTTGATTTCAAATATTACGAAGTAAATAACTTATTTGCTCTAATAACTTGATCACAAGGTTTTCTAAATTACAATACGCAGTGGTTTTCAAAACTTTACCATCGGGTAGTACAATTCACCTAATAATACAGACAACTCAAATGATTTCCAAATTTAAGTTCCACACCCAATTGCAAATGGTTTTCAAATTAACTAATAAAAAATCAATCGGGTTTTATGACATAAATGTTTCTAACCTATGGATCGACAATTAAGTTTTAAAGATTGATTTCCGGGATTTCAGAGTAAACTATCAATTTTAACTTAATATGCACCAGATTTCTACAACCTTAAAACAAACAAAGAGTGTTTCTTTTCTAAATCTAAACCGGCAACTCGTCTTCTTCAAAATGTTTTCCTCTGTGACATACCAAATTCGGTCGTGGTGTGTTGACCGGGTTTGGGGTGTTACAATTGTGGTATCAGAGCTAAGTTCAAAGGCTCAGCTATGGGCTCGAGGCCCAAAATGTTTTAAAGAATGGGTTTTAAAATGTTTTTGGTTGAAATATATGGTTTGAAAGGCATGCAACCGAGTCTCCAGCACCGATTCGCCCAGGTAAGTACCCCTAACTAATGTCTGCATATGATTATGGTTATGATGAGATAAGCATTGAATGACTAGTGATAGTGGACTACCCTAGAGACTGAAACTATAGGACTCTGTGGACTCGCGAAAAACACAACTCTTTAATAAGAACTGTTCATATAACTGTGCCTTAATAATAGTGGAGTAATAACTGATGCATAAAACTTTTAAATCAGATAAGTCGAGACTTTAGACATGAGCACGCGAGGTCGAGGTCGTAAACATGTAGACGCGGTCGGGGTAGGATGACAGTGTCTGAACCAGTGGGGTCTGGTCAGGGGTCAAAAAATGAGATACCGCCGCCACCACTAGCTACAGGTGCAGGTAGTGAGTTTCAGGATCACACGGGGGATGACGCAGTGTCGCAGGCGATGCTGCGAGTTCTTGAGAGAGTAGCTGGAGTAGGTGAAGGCGCGGGAGCTCGAAAATCTGTACCTGAACGACTCCGAGCCAATGGAGCCGAGGTATTTCGAGGTGTTTTTGGCGTGGCTCCCAGTACAGCTGAGTATTGGTTAGAGGCGACGGAGCGAATCATGGATGACTTGGATCTGACTGCTGAGGAAAAATTGAAAGGGATAGTGTCGCTTCTCCGGGATAAGTCATATCAGTGGTGGCTCACGGTTCGGGATAGTGCTGCAGCGGATGATCTCACTTGGGACTATTTTAAGGCAGCTTATCAGAAGAAGTATGTTGGGTCTAGTTATATTGATGCGCAGCGGAAGGCGTTTCTAAGACTGGTTCAGGGGAGTAAGTCCAGATCAGTCGAGGCGAGAATTTTAAGGTTGAGCCGGTATGCTAGGGGTATCGTGGCTACAGAACATGAGCGATGTGTCAGGTTTGAGGATGGATTGAGAGATGAGCTGAGATTGCTGATTGCTCCACAACAAGAGCGAGAGATTGCTATGCTGGTGGAAAAGGCTAAGGTAGCTGAAGGGGTAAAGGAGTCTGTGAGACAGAATCTGGATAGGAGTAGACATAAGAGAGGTTTTGGATCGTCTGGGTCGGCCAGTAATTCTCAGAAAAGAGCTAGGCAAAGTGGGCCGAATCAATCTGGAAGGTCTGTTGCTGCTAATCAAGGACCAGCACAGTGTCATAAATGTGGGAAATCTCATTGGGGAGAATGTTGGACCGGAAGAAAAGGATGCTTCGAGTATAGCTCGCTGGATCATCGTGTGAGGGACTGTCCGCGTAAGCTAACCAGATTCGATCGAGGTCGTGGTCGTGTGCTCGATTCGAAATGAGGACCGCAACGCAGAGGGTCATGGTGCTTGGTAGAGGAGGTAATGGTTCTGGTCGGGGCCGTGAAGCACCGGGCAGATGTGCAGGCAACACTGAGGCAAGACAGCCTAGATTGGTTTATGCTGCGAGGCGTCGAGAGGAGGGTGATGCACCGGACGTCATAACTGGTACGTTCTTAATCTTTGGATTACCATATACTGCTTTGATTGATGTGAGTTTGACGCATTTGTATATTGCTAGTAGCATAGTAGAGACCATGAACCTAGACTTTGAGACTACTTCTAGGGAGATGACAGTAATTAGTCCTCTAGGTCACTCTGTAGAAGTAAATAAGTCAGATAGGGATGTACCCTAGAAACTCCAGGGGTAGTGTTTGTAGCTGATCTGATGGAACTGCCGTTTGGGGAGTTCGATCTGATTCTTGGAATGGACTGGCTGGTGAAGTACCAGGCAAGTTTAGATTCCGCGACTAAGCGCATGGTTTTGAAAACGGCTGAGGGTGAAGAGATGGTTATGATAGGTAATAAAAGAGATTATCTATCCAACGTGGTATCTACTTTGAAAGCTGAGAAGATGGTCAGGAAGGGCTGTGAGGCGTTTATGGTTCATGTGTGTGCTTTGGAGGCTAAGGAGTCTGCTGTAGGGAATGTCCGAGCAGTAAAGGAATTTGCTGACGTATTTCCAAAGGAACTTCCGGGACTGCCTCCGGATCGTGAGGTTGAATTTGGCATAGATTTGTTACCCGGTACTGCGCCGTGTCTATTGCTCCGTATAGGATGGCGCCGAAGGAGTTAGTGGAACTGAAGGCTCAAATTCAGGAGTTGTTGGACCGAGGTTTTATCCGACCAAGTGTTTCGCCTTGGGGGGCACCGGTACTCTTTGTCAAGAAGAAGGATGGTACAATGCAGATGTGTATGGACTACCGCCAGTTGAATAAGCTGACGATCAAGAACAAGTATCCGTTGCCGAGGATAGATGACTTGTTTGATCAGCTTAAGGGGGAATCAGTTTTCTCAAAGATTATTTAAGGTCTGGGTATCATCAGCTGATGGTGAAAGAGGCTGATATCCACAAGACGACGTTTCGTACTCGGTATGGGCACTACGAGTTTCTGGTAATGCCGTTTGGGTTGACTAATGCACCGGCAGCTTCTATGGACATGATGAATCGGGTGTTCCAGTAGTATTTGGATTAGTTTGTCGTGGTATTTATAGACGACATCTTGGTATACTCAAGGTCAGAGGAGGATCATGATGCGCATTTGCAAGTAGTGTTACAAATTTTGAGGGAAAAGTAGTTATTTGCCAAATTTAGTAAGTACGAGTTCTGGCTTAGGGAGGTGACTTTCTTGGGTCATGTAGTATCAGCTGAGGGGATTAGGGTGGATCCTCGAAAGATTGAGGTAGTGTTGGATTGGAAACCGCCTAAGTCAGTGGCAGAAATTTGAAGTTTTCTATGTTTGGCAAGGTATTACCAAAGATTTGTAGAGGGACTTTCGTTGATTGCAGCACCAATGACCAAGTTGTTGAGGAAAGGGGTTCCATTTGTGTGGTCTGAGAAACAACAGGAAAGTCTTGACAAGTTAAAGAAGATTCTGACTGAAGCTCGGGTTTTGATTCAGCCTGAAGCAGGAAAGGAATTCACGGTATATTGAGATGCATCACATACTGGCTTGGGATGTGTACTGATGCAGGAAGGGAAGGTAGTTGCTTATGCATCTCGACAGCTGAGACCGCATGAGGTTAACTATTCGACGCATGACTTGGAATTAGCTGCAGTGGTTTTTGCTTTGAAAATATGGAGACACTACTTGTACGGAGAGAAGTCGATAGTCTACACGGAACACAAGAGTCTGAAGTACCTTTTGACCCAGAAGGATTTGAACTTGAGACAGCGCAGATGGATTGAGCTGTTGAAGGACTACGACTGTTCGATTGAGTATCATCTGGGCAAGGCTAACGTGGTGGCAGACACGTTGAATCGTAAGGTTGTATCGGACTTGAGAGCGATGTTTGCTCATCTTAGCTTGTATGTCGATGGGAGTCTTTTGGCAGAATTGCAGGTTAAGCTAATGTGGGTTGAGCAGATTAAGGAGAAACAGTTAGAGGATGCGGGTTTGAATGCGCGAAGGTTGCAAGTTCAGAATGGTGGTTTAGAGGGTTACAGTTTGTCCAGTGATGGAGTATTATGTTTTCAAGGAGAGCTTGTATGCCAAAGGATGTCAAGTTAAGACAGAGGATTCTTCAGGACGCACATAGCAGCCCATACACTATGCATCCTGGAGGTAGCAAGATGTACCGGGATTTACGAGAGCAATTTTGGTGGCCAGGTCTGAAGCGGGAAGTAACGGAGGTTGTGGGTAAATGTCTGACGTGTCAGCAGGTCAAGGCTGAACATCAGTTGCCGTCAGGTTTGCTTCAGCCAGTGAAGATTCCACAGTGGAAGTGGGAAAGGATCACTATGGACTTTGTCAGTGGATTACCCTCTACGCCTAGTAAGAAAGACTCGATTTGGGTGATTGTGGATCGTCGACTAAGTCACTCATTTCATACCGTAGAGGTTGATTACTCGCCGAGAGTAGCTAAAGCCGTATGCTTGAGAGATAGTGAGGTTGCACGGTGTGCTAGTGTCGATCATCTCGGATAGGGATCCCAGATTCACATCGAGGTTTTGGAAAGCGTTGCATCAGGCGTTGGGTACGCGATTGGATTTCAGTACGGCATTTCATCCACAATCTGACGGGTAGTCAGAAAGGGTTATACAAATTTTAGAAGATATCTTTGAGGGTTGTGTTTTGGACTTCAAAGCGGTGGGAAGAGTTTCTACCATTAGCTGAGTTTGTGTACAACAATAGTTATCGGCGAACATTAAGATGGCACCGTATGAGCGTTGTATGGCAGTGCAGTGTCGCACACCTACATGCCGGACGAGAGTTGGGTGAGCGGCGGATGTTGGGACGAGTTGGTTTCTGCGAGGCCGAGAGATAAAGTTAAGTATTCGAGCTCATTTGAAGGAAGCTTTGACAGAGAGTAAGTCATACGCCGATCTCAAGCGGAGGATATAGAGTTTGCCGTGGGTGACAAGGTCTTTTTGAAGGTCTCGCCATGGAAGAAAGTGTTGAGGTTTGGAAGAAAATGCAAGCTAAGTCCAAGGTTTAATGGGCCGTATAAGGTGTTGAGACGAGTGGGACCAGTAGCTTATCAGCTCGAGTTGCCAGTAGAGCTGAGTCAGATACACGATGTGTTCCATGTATCCATGCTTAGGCGCTATCGTTCAGATCCATTGCATGTGGTAGCAGTGGAGGAGATTGAGGTGAGCCCAGATTTGACTATGGAAGAGGAACTAGTGCATATTCTAGATCGAGATGTGAAAGTGTTGCGCAAGAAGTTTGTAACATCCGGGATTTATGGCTTATGCATTAATGCTAAATTGTATGAAGTAGCATGCTTATGTGTATATGAATGCGTTTTGTATGAATTTTGTGAACCTTAGAATATAGAAGAATGCCTTAGAAAATATCAAGTTTTAAGTATTGAAGGGGAATTGAATAAAAGAGGCCTTAAGAGGAATAGTAGGGGAAATTAGACACAAAAAGTGCCTTGGTAAAGTGGCATAAAGGTGCCACTTAAAGCTCTGGTAAGTGACGCCATATGCAGTGGGCAAGGGGCTAGGTTCGAGCTGCAAGGGAAGCAAATAAAAGAGTTTTATTTTGCTGCAAGATTGAGCAGTAGTGGACGGCAATGGGGCACTAAGGGATGAGTTTAAGGTGTGGTCTAATCCTTTTAAAATTCGGCTAAGATAAAAGATAATTGTGAATTTATTTTTATTATTTTGAATGAAGTGATAAAGAGAAAAATAAGGGACTTGATAAGTGAAGATGTAGTGGCCGAATGTGGGGCTCTAAGGGTGCATAATCGATTTTGGGTTTTGATAGGGAAAGTGTGCCGAAAATTCATAGTTGATAGTTTTGTTTTTTCTCTTTTTCTTTCTCCAAGTTCAGTCATTTAGTGCATTAAGGGGCTGCCGAATTCTTCTAATCTCTTCCAAACTCATCTTTTTCTTTCTTTCTCCGTAACCTTAATCTCTTCCTCTTGTGGCCGAATATTTCATGACCATTTGGGAGCTATAGCCGAATCTTCAAAAGGCCCTTTTCTTCTCTCTTTGTCGCAAGTTTTAAAAGCCGAAAGAGTTAGCCGAAATCTTTTCTCTTTTAGTCTCTTCAAGCAAACGTTGGTGGTAAGTATTCCTCTTAGCAATCGGTCTTATCTTTTCTTATTTGGTGTGCCGAAATCAAGGGTAGGCCTTGATTTCTAAGGATGGCTGAATGTGCTTAAGGCCATATTAATGTGTTTCTTTTGGTTGTAACCAGCGTAAAGGTGTTCTTTCGGGATTTGAAATGCTCAAGGTAAGCAGTATGTTTTCGGCCAAGGGCCATTTATGGAGATTAAGTGTTAGAACCGAATCTAACATATACCTATAGGGATCTCGACATCACCAAGAGCAAGTAGCAATTTCGGGATTTAAGATTCGCAAGGTAAGTGAACATGAACATTCGGCCAAGTCTATATTTAGTGATTCAAATATGTTTCTTAATTATTTAGAAGCCGAAACTAACCAAGTCAGGTGATCTAATATTGGCCGATTGCAAGGAAGGAGTGTCACAAAGTTTCGGGATTTGATTAGTAATCAAATCGGCAGCAAGGTAAGGATTTTTATTGCAATAATCCTTTGGGATTTGATTGTTTAGTCGAATGGTTTTTTTTACTAAAAGTACTAAGTGTTGACTGAATAGGAACTAAGGATCTAGAGTGTTAGATTAGAATTTTCGGGATTTCAGTGAACTCGTTAAGCAAGCCAGGTGTGTACCCCACACTAACTCTTAATAGATTTATGGCATCAATTTAATATATGTGTTTATAATAATGTAAAAAGTGGGCAAGGGTACCATGTGATGGTACAAAGTACTCAGGTACGTAACCTTAACATTATGTTAATAACTGATATGAATATTATTATGATATGAATATTCAGAATATGGTACGTATGTGAATATCGATAAGAATGTGAAATAAGGCATAAGGCATGATATTGCATGTTTTGTATGACATGGGGCATATGGGTTATATGGAAAGGGGAAGTGATCTGGTGGTTTATACCACAATATCTGAATATGGTGGCTCATGTCACGAAATCTGAATGTGGTGACTTATGTCACAAAATAATATCTGGTGGCTATGCCACAAATTTATAAGGGCGATGTGCAAGTCGTCTGCAGCGACTGCCTTCGATAATGTGTAGCGAATGGAGGGTCGACTTAGTAGTCCCCACGGTGTGATGGTTGGTACGGGTGATGTGTAGCGGATGGTTAACTAGGATTGGGTTCAGGATTTGCATCATTTATATTTGCTATATATGTATGTGTATGATCTGATATGCCTGAATCTTTGGGACTTAGTGTTGGTTATACAGACTGAGTCTGTTTGACTCACCCCGTTGTGGGATATTTTTCAGGTGACACTCAGTAATGGACCGGGTCGGCAGGAGCTTAGTGGTGGCCATGTTCAGCTCAGATTTTATTTTATTTTGGACTTTTTATTTCTAAGTATTTTTGGATTTATTTTTGGGCTTTGTTTTTATTGTTGTAATAAGGCCTTTACAATTAACTGTTTCATGCATGCTTTCTATTTAATTTTTACATGATACGATTGATATTAAATTAAGGATTTATAATTTTTCAATAAAAATGAATTTTAAATGTTGTGACACCTAAACATAAATGATTTTCAAATTAAAAGATAATCTTTAACAAATTCTGCAATTCTTTTTAACTTGTAGTTTTGGAATATAAAAACAATGTTTTAATAAATCCCCGATTTCAAGAAGAACAAGATTTTCGATTGAACCCAACACAAATCAAATTTGTCCACCCAAAGTTTTCCAAAGAAACAAACAAGTTTTGAACTGTTTTACACAAGGAACATACCGTATCTAGTCAAGGCTCGTGGGCCGGGTTTGAGGTGTTTCAGCTTGGTATCAGAGCCCAGTTTTAAACTCTCGGCCTTTGGTTTAAAGCCCACAACATTTTCAAATTCGAGCCCAAATAAGTTTTGTGAAAATTTTTGTGAAATAAGCAGGTTTTCTGGCATGGCACCTAAGTCTCCGACCCGAAGTCCACCAAGTAAGTACTCCTAACTGTTGTGTGATTTATAGTATGATTTGTAGGAGGGTATAACGGGAACGTAGATTAGTATATTAAGTACTTGAACCCTAGGATTAGTTACCCCAACATAAGAATTACATAAGACTTAATGCCTAATTAAACAAACCTGTGGCTAAGTCGTCGAGTTAGGGTGTGGCAACCATTGTCCGCATGTCTAGGATTGGATTCAGGAAGAGCCTGGTATTTAAGCAGTCCTCATGACTCACCTCCTCTTCGCTCGAATCCTATCTGGTCCGTAGCTACGGTTCACCCTAACCAAGAGGACTTATTCACGGGCTAAACTTAATAACTAAAACCCGAAAGGGACTAGCCATAGTTTTATAAAAACCTCTTAGTTTTAAAATCACCAAATTACCCCTTTGATTTGTGGAAAAACTATTTTGAAAATTTTTCCAAAATATTTCAGATTTATAATATTACCGACATACCCCTGGTTGTAAAATTACTAAAATGCCCTTGGTTTATAAAATTACCATATTACCCACAGTTTTTAACAAAATTTTCTTACTTTACAAAAATATCCAAAAACCCCTATTTTGCAAAATATTAAGATACCCTGATTTGGAAAATTTACTATATTACCCCTGACTTACAAAATTACCAAAATAACCCCGATCTCCAAAATTTCTGCAATATCTTTGATTTGGGAAAATTTTCAAAATACCTTCGAGTTTTGAAAATTTCAGAGTGCCTTGATTTATTAAGACTTTTAAAGTGACCTCGATTTATTACCAAAATACCCCTGTAGGACAAATTACGGAAATACCCTTGGGTTTAGATTAGACGAAAGTGTTCAAATGGTGAATGTGTGTGTAGATACTACTGAATAGATGTGTTTCTCTGAATTAGGATAGAAAACTTGAAACGAAAACTCTGAATGATAGAAAGAACCCTTATTAATTTTCTTTTCATAAAATTTCTTCGCGGGTAATCAGTGGAACAAAGGCTAATGCATAAAATTTCTTAATCAGATGAAAGCGCGATCGTAGAAATGAGTTCTAGGGGACGTGGTCGTAATGTGCAAGGACGTGGTAGGGGCAGAATGACCGTTTCGGAACCCGTTAGATCGGGTCAAGGATCTGAGAATAAGGTACCACCACCCCCACCACCAACTACTAGAGTTGAGCATTAAGAGCAGACGAGGGATGATGCAGTATCGCAGGCGGTGCTGCGAGTTCTTGAAATGGTGGCTGGAGTAGGAGGAAATATGGGAGCTCGAAAATCTGTACCCGAGCGACTCCGAGCCAATGGAGCTGAAGTGTTCCGTGGAGTATCTGGGGTGGCACCCAGTACGGCTGAGTATTAGTTGGAGGCGACAGAGCGAATTATGGATGAGCTCGATTTAACTGCTGAGGAGAAGCTGAAAGGAATGGTGTCACTTCTTCGCGACGAAGCATATCAATGGTGGCTCACAGTTCGGGATGGTGCCACAGCTGAGAATCTCACTTGGGAATATGTTAAGGCAGCGTATCAAAAGAAGTATGTTGGTACTGGTTATACTGATGCACAGAGAAAGGCATTTCTGGGGCTGGTTCAAGGGAACAAGTCTGTGGCGAAATATGAGGCTGAATTCTTAAGGTTGAGCCGGTAAGCTCGAGAAATTGTGGCTACGGAGCATGAACGATGTGTCCGGTTTGAGGACGGACTTAGAGATGATCTAAGGTTGTTGATAGCTTCGCAGTAGGAGCGGGAGTTTGCCGTGTTAGTAGAGAACGCTAAGGTAGCTGAAGGGATTAAGGACTTTGTAAGGCAGAATACTGACCGAAATAGGTAAAAGAGAGGTTTTGGATCATCAGAGTCATCTGGAAATGTTCATAAGAGGCCTAGAGTGGATGGGCCGCGAGGTCAGCAGGCTGTGACAGGAGGGCAGTATCGTACTTGTGCTCAATGTGGAAAGATGCACCAAGGAGAATGTTGGAAGAAGATGGGAGGATGCTTTAAGTGTGGGTCTAAGGAACACATGATTAAGGACTGTCCTATTAAGATAGATGGGAGGCGACCCATAGGTCAAGGTTCTAATCAGGCTGGAAGAAGGGGACAGTAGCCTCAGCGGGGTCGTGGTCCGATTGGCAGAGGAAACGGTGCTGGAAGAGTACGTGGAACACCGGGCTGAGGTGTTGGTAATACAGAGGCTAGATAGCCAGGTCTGGTATATGCAGTTCGTCGGAGGGAAGACGGCGATGCACTTGATGTTATAACGGGTACGTTCCTTATTTCTGGGTTACCCTTTATTGCTTTGATAGACATAGGGTCAACTCATTCCTATGTTGCTAGTGAAGTATCTGAAACTCTGCATGTGAATTCTGAGACTATACCTAGGAAGATGACTGTACTTAGTCCTTTAGGGCAGACTGTGGTAGTAGATAAACTCTTTAAGGAGTGCCTTTAGAAGTTCAGGGGACGCAGTTCCCAGCTGACTTAATGAAACTACCATTCAGGGAATTTGATCTAATCTTAGGCATGGACTGGTTAGTGAAGTACCGTGCGAATGTGGATTGTGCCGCTAAACGCATGTCGTTGAGAACTCCCGACGTTAAGGAAGTTGTGGTGATGGGCGAATGATGGAACTCTTTGTCGAATGTAGTATCCGCTCTTAAGGCGGAGAAGATGGTAAGGAAAGGGTGTCTAGCTTTCCTGATGTTGGTCAGTGGCTTGGATGCTAAGGAAACAAGTGTTGAAGGGGTTAGAACAGTAAGGGAATTTGTAGATGTCTTTCTGGAGGAATTACTTGGAATACCCCCGGATAGGGAGGTGGAGTTCAGAATTAACGTGCTACCGGGAGCAGCTACTGTGTCAATTGCCCCGTATAGAATGGCGCCAAAGGAGTTGGTTAAGCTCAAGGCTTAGATCCAAGAGTTGCTTAATCGTGGGTTTATCCGACCCAGTGTGTCTCTATGCGGAGCACCGGTCTTGTTTGTGAAGAAGAAGGATGGAACTATGCGTATATGCATAGATTATCGTCAGTTGAATAAGCTGACCATCAAGAACAAGTACCCGTTACCGAGGATAGACGACTTGTTCGATTAGCTTAAGGGGGCAGCAGTATTCTCAAAGATAGATCTAAGGTCTGGATATCATCAGCTTAAGGTGAAGGAAGTAGATATTCATAAGACAGCCTTCCGAACAAGATACGGGCATTATGAGTTCTTAGTAATGCCGTTCGGATTGACGAATGCCCCAGCCGCGTTCATGGATATGATGAACTGGGTTTTTCAACCTTACTTGGATAGGTTCATCGTTGTGTTCATCGACGACATCCTAGTATACTCCAAGTCTGAAGAAGAACATGATGAGCATCTCCAGATTGTGTTGCAAAGTGTTGAGGGAGAAGAAGCTATACGCCAAATTCAGCAAGTGTGAATTTTGGCTGAAGGAGGTTGCATTCTTAGGACATGTGGTGTCTGCAGAAGGAATAAGGGTGGATCCTAGGAAGATTGAGACAGTGCTAGATTGGAAACCACCTAAATCTGTGGCTCAGGTTCGTAGTTTCTTGGAATTGGCAAGATACTACAGAAGGTTTGTAGAAGGATTTTCATCGATAGCCGCGCCTCTGACGAAGTTGTTGAGAAAGGAAGTACCTTTCGTATGGTCAGATAAGCAACAGGAGAGCTTTGAGAAGCTTAAGAGGGTTTTGACTGAGGCTCCAGTTTTGATTCAGCTAGAGGCAGGAAAGGATTTCGTGGTGTACTGTGACGCTTCTCACACAGGATTAGGGTGCGTCCTGATGCAAGACGAGAAGGTAGTTGCTTATGCGTCTCGACAATTAAGGCCGCATGAGGTTAACTACCTGACGCATGATTTGGAACTAGCGGCAGTGGTCTTTGCTCTTAAGGTGTGGAGGCACTATTTATATGGAGAAAAGTCGGTGATCTACACAGACCATAAGAGCCTTAAGTATCTGTTGACTCAGAAGGAGTTGAACCTGAGACAGCGAAGGTAGGTGGAATTATTGAAGGACTACGATTGTTCCATAGAATATCATCCGGGCAAGGCGAATGTAGTGGTAGATGCCCTAAGTCAGAAAGTCGTGTCAGATCTGAGGGCAATGTTCGCACATCTGAGCTTGTATGACGATGGAAGTTTCCTGACAGAGTTGCAAGTTAAGCCGACATGGTTGAATGAGGTAAAAGAAAGTCAGTTAATGGATGAGGATCTAAGTGCTAAGCTACGGCAAGGGCAGAGTAGAGAGTTGGAAGATTATGGTATTAATGACGAAGGAGTGTTATGTTTCAAGGGTAAGGTCTGTATGCCGAGGAATAAGGGGTTAAGGCAGGGGATTCTTCAGGAATCGCATGGTAGCCCCTATGCTATGCATCTTGGAGGTAGCAAGTTGTACAGAGATTTAAGGGAACAGTTTTGGTGGCCTGGTCTTAAGAGGGAAGTTACCGAATTTGTGGGAAAATGCTTGACGTGTCAGCAAGTTAATGCTGAACACCAAGTTCCGTCAGGATTGCTTCAGCCAATCAAGATTTCACAGTGGAAGTGGGAGAGAATCACCATGGACTTCGTTAGTGGGCTTCCCCTTACACCTACTAAGAAGGACTCGGTATGGGTGATAGTGGATCGATTGACAAAGTCCGCGCATTTCATTCTTGTACGGGTTGATTATTCTTTGCAGAAGTTGGCGAAGTTGTATGTCGCGGAGATTGTGAGGTTGCATGGAGTACCGGTCTCAATTATTTCAGATAGGGATCCAAGGTTTACGTCTCGATTTTGGAAAGCTCTATATCAAGCTTTAGGCACCAGATTGGATTTCACTATGGCATTTCATCCACAATCGGACGGTCAATCTGAACGAGTAATCCAAGTGTTAGAGGATATGTTGAGAGGCTGTGTGATAGACTTCAGAGGAAGTCGGGAAGAATATTTGCCTTTAGCTGAGTTTGCATATAATAACAGCTATCAGGCCAGTATTCGGATGGCACCGTATAAAGCATTGTATAGACGGAAGTGTCACATACTGACGTATTGGACGGAATTAGGGGAACGTCAAGTTTTGGGTCTAGAAATTGTGGCAGAATCTGAAGAGAAAGTTAAGGTAATTCGGACACGGTTAAAGGAAGCATCTGACAGGCAAAAGTCATATGTAGATCTTAAGCGGAAGGAAATAGAATTTGATGTGGGGGATCAAGTGTTTCTTAAAGTGTCGCCTTGAAAGAAGGTGATGAGATTTGGTCGCAAAGGGAAGCTAAGTCCCAAGTTTATAGGACCTTACTGGGTATTGAAGTGAGTTGGACCAGTGGCATATTAGTTAGAGTTGCCACCGGAGGTGGAGCAGATGCACGATGTATTCCATGTTTCGATGCTACGTCGATATCGATCGGATCCATCTCATGTAGTACCAGTTGAGGAGGTGGAATTAAGGCCAGATTTGTCCTACGAGGAAGAGCCGATTCAGATTTTGGAACGAGATGTGAAAGTGCTGCGGAGGAAATTAGTTCCTTTAGGCAAAGTGTTATGGTGTAATCATGGATCGGAAGAAGCTTCGTGGGAGCCGGAAGAAGCAATGCGACAGCAATACCCTCACTTATTTTAGCCAAGTAATTTCGAGGACAAAATTATTTTAAGGGGGGTAGAACTGTAACATCCGGGATTTATGGCTTATGCATTAATGCTAAATTGTATGAAGTAGCATGCTTATGTGTATATGAATGCGTTTTGTATGAATTTTGAGAACCTTAGAATATAGAAGAATGCCTTAGAAAAAATCAAGTTTTAAGTATTGAAAGGGAATTGAACAAAAGAGGCCTTAAGATGAATAGTAGGGGAAATTAGACACAAAAAGTGCCTTGGTAAAGTGGCGTGAAGGCGCCACTTAAAGCTCTGGTAAGTGACGCCATATGCAGTGGGCAAGGGGCTAGCTTCGAGCTGCAAGGGAAGCAAATAAAAGAGTTTTATTTTGCTGCAAGATTGAGCAGTAGTGGACGGCAGTGGGGCACTAAGGGATGAGTTTAAGGTGTGGTCTAATCCTTTTAAAATTCGGCTAAGATAAAAGATAATTGTGGATTTATTTTTATTATTTTGAATGAAGTGATAAAGAGAAAAATAAGGGACTTGATAAGTGAAGATGTAGTGGCCGAATGTGGGGCTCTAAGGGTGCAAAATCGGTTTTGGGTTTTGATAGGGGAAGTGTGCCGAAAATTCATAGTTGATAGTTTTGTTTTTCTCTTTTTCTTTCTCCAAGTTCGGTCATTTAGTGCATTAAGAAATTTGCTAATTCTTCTAATCTCTTCCAAACTCATCTTTTTCTTTCTTTCTCCGTAACCTTAATCTCTTCCTCTTGTGGCTGAATATTTCATGACCATTTGGGAGACATAGCCGAATCTTCAGAAGGCCTTATTCTTCTCTCTTTGTCGCAAGTTTTAAAAGCCGAAAGAGTTAGCTGAAATCTTTTCTCTTTTAGTCTCTTCAAGCAAACGTTGGTGGTAAGTATTCCTCTTAGCAATCGGTCTTATCTTTTCTTATTTGGTGTGCCGAAATCAAGGGTAGGCCTTGATTTCTAAGGATGGCCGAATATGCTTAAGGCCATATTAATGTGTTCCTTTTGGTTGTAACCAGCGTAAAGGTGTTCTTTCGGGATTTGAGGTGCTCAAGGTAAGCAGTATGTATTCGGCCAAGGGCCATTTATAGAGATTAAGTGTTAGAACCGAATCTAACATATACCTATAGGGATCTCGACATCACCAAGAGCAAGTAGCAATTTTGGGATTTAAGATTCGCAAGGTAAGTGAACATGAACATTTGGCCAAGTCTATATTTAGTGTTTCAAATATGTTTCTTAATTATTTAGAAGTCGAAACAAACCAAGTCAGGTGAGCTAGTATTGGTCAATTGCAAGGAAGGAGTGTCACAAAGTTTCGGGATTTGATTAGTAATCAAATCGGCAGCAAGGTAAGGATTTTGATTGCAATAATCCTTCGGGATTTGATTGTTTAGCCGAATGGTTTTTTTTACTAAAAGTACTAAGTGTTGGCCGAATATAGGAACTAAGGATGTAGAGTGTTAGATCAGGATTTTCGGGATTTCAGTGAACTCGTTAAGCAAGCCAGGTGTGTACCCTACACTAACTCTTAATAGATTTATGGCATCAATTTAATATATGTGTTTATAATAATGTGAAAAGTGGGCAAGGGTACCATGTGATGGTACAAAGTACTCAGGTACGTAACCTTAACATTATGTTAATAACTGATATGAATATTATTATGATATGAATATTCAGAATATGGTACGTATGTGAATATCGATAAGAATGTGAAATAAGGCATAAGGCATGATATTGCATGTTTTGTATGACATGGGGCATATGGGTTATATGGAAAGGGGAAGTGATATGGTGGTTTATACCACAATATCTGAATGTGGTGACTCATGTCACGAAATCTGAATGTGGTGACTTATGTCACAAAATAATATTTGGTGGCTATGCCACAAATTTATAAGGGTGATGTGCAAGTCGTCTGCAGCGACTGCCTTCGATGATGTGTAGCGGATGGAGGGTCGACTTAGTAGTCCCCACGGTGTGATGGTTGGTACGTGTGATGTGTAGCGGATGGTTAACTAGGATCGGGTTTGGGATTTGCATCATTTATATTTGCTATATATGTATGTGTATGATCTGATAAGCCTGAATCTTTGGGACTTAGTGTTGGTTATACACACTAAGTCTGTTTGACTCACCCCGTTGTGGGATATTTTTCAGGTGACACTCAGTAATGGACCGAGTCAGCAGGAGCTTAGTGGTGGCCATGTTCAGCTCAGATTTTATTTTATTTTGGACTTTTTATTTCTAAGTATTTTTGGATTTATTTTTGGGCTTTGTTTTTATTGTTGTAATAAGGCCATTACAATTAACTGTTTCATGCATGCTTTCTATTTAATTTTTCCATGATACGATTGATATTAAATTAAGGATTTACAATTTTTCAATAAAAATGAATTTTAAATGTTGTGACACCTAAACATAAATGATTTTCAAATAAAAAGATAATCTTTAACAAATTCGGCAATTCTTTTTAACTTGTGATTTTGGAATATAAAAACAAGGTTTTAATAAATCCCCGATTTAAAAAAGAACAAGATTTTCAATTGAACCCAACACAAATCAAATTTGTCCAAAATTACCCAAAGTTTTCCAAAGAAACAAACAAGTTTTGAACCGTTTTACAGAAGGAACATACCGGATCCGGTCAAGGCTTGTGGGTCGGGTTTGGGGTGTTTCAAAGTCAGTTCCGTTAGTGAAAGTATTATGGCGAAATCATGGCGTGGAAGAAGCTACGTGGGAATCAGAGGATGTGATGAGACAGTAATACCCTCAACTCTTTTGACCAGGTAATTTCGAGGCCGAAATTATTTTTAAGGGGGGTAGAATTGTAACATCCTGAAATAGAGGTTGTTGTGATTGAACTGTTTTGCATGAGTGTGGATTGTCATGTTAATAATTAAGGTGTTCTAAGATCTAGGTATAAGCCAAGGGTAGGCCCGAGCTGTTGGAAAATTTTTGTTTTTAAGCTTTAGTTAAAGGGAACTGAAGGAGCTAGGGGTTAAGTGTATTTCGTGGGGAGTTTAAGCACAAGAATGGGCTTGGAAAAGTGGCAAGGAGGTGCCACTTAGAGCCTTGAGGGTGACGCCACATGCAGGGAAGGGAGAGCTCAGGTTCGAGCAGCAGAAATCCCATTTTCTGCTTAGCATTTTGACGCCAAGGGGGGGAGGAGTTGTGCTCAGCACAAACTCTGTCAGATAAGCTTGGAATAAGTCAAATTAATTTGAATTGGTGGCAAGGAGATAATTTAGGAGTTTGAATAATTCAAACTCATTTGAATTAGTGGCCAGAAGAAGCTTGAAGTAGTTGCCGAAATTTGAACTCCTGTTGAAGAAGAGTGTTCGGTTTGGAAAGCTGAGTAAGGGGAGTGCCGAAATTCCTTAGTTAGCTAGTTGACATTTTTGGCTAGCTTGGAAGGCCTCATTATTTGTTTTATTTCAAAGCCGAAAACCGTCTTAGCTTGTGTCGATTTCTTCCTTGGTGTCTTGTGTTATCAAAAGCCGAAAGTCCATGGGTGCCTGTCGTTTTCTCTCTTAGGCATTTGGCCGAATCTCCATTTGAGCCCTCTCTCATCTTTTATTTTCTCTGTAACTGAAAAGTAACCCTCTTCCTTTCATCTTTTTCTTTCTCCCATTCTTCCTCAAAGCCGAAAGCATTCATCTTTCCCTTTCATCTTTTTTCTTTTCTCCAACCCTTGTGCCGAAATCCTCTCCATCTTTCCTTGCCGAATCCTCCCTCTTCCCTTTCACTTTCTTTTCCTTTCTCTTCCTCCACTCTAGCCGAATCCCATTTGTTTGTCTTCAATCAACAATAGCCGAATCTCCCTTCTTCTTTCTTGTTTTGTTTTGGCCGAATATCAATCAAGCCTAGATCTTCTTTGGGTTCTTCTCTAATCAGTTTTGAAGAAAGGTAAGTGTTGTTGGCCGAATTTCTTTATTCCTTTTCTTTTCTCTCTGTTGACTCTCATAAGAGCAAAAGCCGAATTTCAGCATTTGTTGATAAGTATTGCTAACCATCTATAGGAACTGATTTCTCCTAGGTTCTCCGAGATTTTGAAGCAGTAAATCTGAGCCCTTTATTCTCTGCCAATCGAGTTCGGTAAACCAGTGGTAAGGATCCATGTTAGTTCAGTCTTTCCATAAGATTTTTGAAAAGCCGAAGGCTATTGAAAATGAGTGTTAATGATTGCCGATTGTAGGAGAAGGTTCAATCTCACATACTTTGGGTGGTGTCTAGTATTCGAGGAGCATTAAGGTAAGGTTTGGGGTTCCATGCGTTAACCCTTCGGGATTTGTTGGTGTGGCCGAATGGCCTTGTTACTGATTTTGGGTTTGGCTGAATGTAGGACAAAGGGGGATCTAGTGCAGTAGATCGGGTCTTCGGGATTTAGTGGTTGCGTTAGTAACAGGTGTGTAACTTACACACTTCATAACTTAGTAAATGTCTTAATAACCTAAATATGTTAAAAGTCGAAAACTGTGTAGATCTTGATATGATATCTTTATAGGTGTGAGCAAGGATTCGGGTAAGTCCGTTTCGATATGATTTTGCTATATGATGCTTATTACCATGATCTATGATATATTTGCTATATGTTTCATATTAAAGCATGATGGCATGATTTGTATACGTGTTGCATTGTTATGGGTGAAATGAGAGGAGGGGGAAGTTTGATATCCGTGACTTTGGGTCACCAGTGGTTTGGCACCACCAGTGGTTTGGTACTACAGTTGATTTCGTGACTTTGGGTCACCAGAGGTTTGGCACCTCATAGCTACTCGTCCCAGTGGCTTAGCACCACAGTTGGTTGGCCTCACAGTTGATATATCGGGATTGTCGCCAGTGATTTGGTATCACAACGTGGGTTGGCCTCACACTTGGATTTATCGATATTCGTGACTTTGGGTCACCAGAGGTTTGGCACCTCATAGCGACTCGTCCCAGTGGTTTAGCACCACAGTGGTTGGCCCCACATTTGATATGACGGGACTGTCGCGAGTGATTTGGTATCACACGTGGGTTGGCCCCACAGATGGATTATTCGTGACTTTGGGTCACCAGTGGTTTGGCACCACATTATTATTGGATATCGTGACTTTGGGTCACCAGTGGTTTGGCACCACCAGTGGTTTGGTACCACACGAGGTAGAAATGGAGTTATGGATGGCTAAGTTTGGTTGCACGATATATTGCTTGGTTATGATTTGTGTAAGCATGTTGCATTAACTGGGAGGGGGATTATGCACTGTGTCTTGGTGACTCACCTTCTCCCTTATCTTTTCAGGTGACTCGTAGATCGCGGATGAGGAGCCGGATGGACTCGAGGTGGCCATGCATTAAATACATTCGGTTTTACATGGATTTTGATTTGGGTATTTACTTTAAATTTTGTTTTTATTTGGGTTTGTAATAAGCCTTTAATTTATGTTTTTGAATTATCTTTTATGTTTTAAATTTGATTTCAAATATTACGAAGTAAATTACTTGTTTGCTTTAATAACTTGATCACAAGGTTTTCTAAATTACAATACGTAGTGGTTTTCAAAACTTTACCATCGGGTAATACAATTCACCTAATAATACAGACAACTCAGATGATTACCAAATTTAAGTTCCACACCTAATTGCAAATGGTTTTCAAATTAACTAAGAAAGAATCAATTGGGTTTTTATGACATAAACGTTTTCTAACCTATGGATCGACAATTAAGTTTTAAAGATTGATTTCCGGGATTTAAGAGTAAACTATCAATTTTAACTTAACATGCACCGGATTTCTACAACTTTAAAACAAACAAAGAGTGTTTCTTTTCTAAATCTAAACCGGCAACTCGTCTTCTTCAAAATGTTTTCCTCTGTGACATACCAGATTCGGTCGTGGTGTGTTGACCGGGTTTGGGGTGTTACACCTGTATTCTTTCTTCATGTTCTCACCTTGTCATTTCTTTGACTTACTCTTTGGATTACTCGGGAATGTTTTCCTTTTGGAACTTACCATTGCCATGTCTTGACATGGTCTTACGTGGTATCCTTGCCTTATGAATTCACCAATGCCATGCATTGGCATGTCTTACATGGGACCTTTACCTTATAGTAACTCATCAATGCCATGTCTTGACATGGTCTTACATGATTTCCTTGCCTTATAGAACTTATCAATGCCATGCCTTGGCATGGTCTTACATGATATCCTTATATTACCAAATGCCATGTTCCAAACATGGTCTTACATGGTATTCTTGTCTTACCAAATGCCATGTTCCAAACATGGTCTTACATGGTATCCTTGTCTTAGTGCCAATGCCACATCTTGATGTGGTCTTACATGGAGTCCTTAATCAATGCCGATGCCATGTCTTGACATGGTCTTACATGGTATCCTTAATCGTCAATTCCTCCTTAAATGCCATGTTATGAACATGGACTTTTCTGTCAATTCTTCCTTAATTGCCATGGTATAGCCATGGACTTTGAGATATCAATGCCTTATCAAGTCATAGCTGAAACATACTTGCTCAAATTCTCAAGGTTAGTCGCATAACTTAATAATAACATTACTAATAACAATAATTGCATAATAATAAAATGCTACTCAACTTACATACTTACATTCTAAATCTCATCATATCATCAACTTAACTTATTCTCATCAAACTATGCTAGTCAATACTTTCTTGTTATCATACAAAGCCATAATACAAAATATGGTATTACATATAAATTATACAAGTTCTCTTTCCAATATTGAATTATTATCGAACATTAATCATTATATCTAAAACTCAATACTAAAGTATTTATGGCCAAAATATCAATTTATCATTCAAATATGCATAATTAAATGCTTATTAAACATATGAACTTACCTCGATACCAAAACAGTCATTTTACCAACTTTCTCGATTTTCGATTTTCCTCTCGTTCTAGGTCCAAATCTTGTTTTTCAGGGTCTAGGACATCACATTTCACTTATTTAATTAATGTACTACTCAAAACAGTCCCTAACTCAAACTTTTGTAAAATTACAATTTTGCCCCTAAACTTTTAGATAATTATGATTTTGCCCCTAGGCTCGAAAATTAAACTTCATCCCTTATTCTTATGTTCTATAACATGCTGATCATTTTTCCCTTCTATGGCAACATCCAATTCTTGCTCTAACATGCACTTATGTACATTAGGTATTTTTGCCGATTATGTCGTTTTACTCGTTTTCACTTAAAATCACTTAGTAAATGTTGTTTAACATAATTCTAAGCTTCATATTCTGCCATAAAACATCAAAATAAACACATTTCACCTATGGGAATTTTTCCAAATATGAACCCTAGGTTAAATTATTGCTAGAATAAGCTAAATCAAGTTATCGAGACTCAAAAAACGTAAAGAACATGAAATATGGGGCTAGAATGGGCTTACCATGAAGCTTGGAAAGCTTGAAAAACCTATCCATGGCTTCCCACATGTTAAATTCGGCCTAAGCTTGAAGATGGAAAAATTTGGCATTTAAATTTTGTTTTTAATTCATTTAATTCACTAAATTACCAAAATGCCCCTTAAAAAATCTTTTGAAACATAGCCATCCATGTCCATTTGTCCACCAACTTAACCAATGGTCTAATTATCATTTAAGGACCTCCAATTTAAATTTTCATAATAATTGGACACCTCTAACATGTAGAACTCAACTTTTGCACTTTTTACAATTTAGTCCTTTTGACTAAATTGAGTGTCCAAACGTCAAAATTTTCGAATGAGATTTTCACAAAATCATTTCGTGAAATTGTAGACCATAAAAATATAAATAAAATAAATTTCTCAACATTGGATTTGTGCTCCTGAAACCACTGTTCTGACTAAGCCTAGAATCGGGCTGTTACATATTAAACATACGAACTTACCTCGGCATCAAAAAAGATAAAAGGGACTTAATTGTCAAATACTTGTTTTTCCCCGATTCTAATTCTAAACATCATTTTTCTTTATCTATAACATCACATTTAACTTATTTAATCATTACACTATTCAAATCAGCCCAAAAATCATATTATAGAAAAAATTACATTTTCCCCTAAACTTTTGACAATTTACAATTTAGTCCCTAGGCTTGTAAAATGAAATATAGTCAATTTCTTCAAAACTCAAGCCTATCTGAACCATATACATGCTTATAAAAGCCCACATTTTTCATTAAATCACACTTTTACTGCATATTTTACAACTTTTACAAACAAGTCCTTTTTGGCATTTTTACCGAAAATCCCTTAGCAAAAGTTGTTTAACAAACAACAAACATGCATTTTCTACCATCAAACATAAAAACCCACAAATATCCATCATGGGTAAAATTTAGACTTTGGTTATGTCTTAAATTAGTGGTAGAAATAGATAGATCATGTTACGAGGATTTCAAAAACGTAAAAATCATTAAAAACAGGGCTAAAACGGACTTACAATCGAGCTTGGAAGCTTGAAAAACCCAATCTATGTCTTCTTCATGCAAGTTTCAGCCATGAGGAAGAAGATGAGCAAATATTGGCTTTTAATTTGGTTTTTAATTCATTTTAATTACCAAACTACCAAAATGCCCTTAATGAAATACTTTAGAAATATACCAAACCATGTCCATTTTTGTCCACAAACTTAACCAATGGTCTAATTCCATTTAAGGACCTCCAATTTAAAACTTCATAGCAATTAGATACCTCTAGCATGTAGAACTCAACTTTTGAACTTTTTACAATTTAGTCCTTTTGACTAAATTGATTGCCCGAATGTCAAAATTTTTGAACTAAATTTTCATGAAAAAATTCCATAAAACCGTAGACCATAGAAATATAATAAAAACAAATTTTACTGTGTCAAATTTGTGGTCCCAAAACCATTATTCTGACTAGACCCAAAATCGAGTTGTTACAACTCTCCCCCCTTTAGGGATTTTTGTCCCCAAAAATCTTACATGAAAAGAGATTAGGGTAACATTCTCGTAGTTTCCTCTACCTTATCGAAGAGTGGGCAATACTTCTAGAAGCACTTTGTCATTAATCTGGAATCCAATATCTTAAATTATCAAATCTGTATACTACTTGTGTAACATCCCGGTTTAGGGCTTAGTTGAAATAGTGGTGCGAGACCACAAATCCAAGGTACAAGTATGAGTTTTGAGGTTTATGCCATGTTTGCATGTTAGTGTGAAAGTTTCATGAAGCAATTTTGTTAAATTGTGGTTGAATTGTCCAAAATAACTAAATTGCAAAAGTTGCAATATGTGAGATTCTAGAAGATATTTGTATGAAATAGCTTTGGAATATTAATTAGAGGTCCTTAAATAGTAATTTTACCAAATTTTAATTTTTGGACAAAAACGGGTATGAGTGGATGATATTGTGAAAATTTAGTGTGAAGGGCATTTTGGTCATTTATTAAATAAGTGATTAAAAAGGGGAAAAGATGACAAAATTTCATTAATCTTCTTCTCCAAGTTGCCAAAAATTTCAAGAAGCCATTGTTTGGTTTCTTCAATTTTTCAAGCTTGCTAGTAAGTGTATCCAAGCCCCGTTTTTAATATTCTTCGTATTTTTGAAGTCCTAGTAACATGAGTAAGCTATTTTTAGCTATATGTTGAGCTAAGATTGATGTTAAAAAATGTACCCATGTATGACATGCATGTATTTTGATGTTTTATGGAAGATTATGAAAGTTTGATGTAGTAGAAACATCTTTTGCTAAGTGAATTCCATGAGAAATGCATGTAAGGACTAGTTTGTGAAAGTCTTGAGTTTGTTCATACATGTGTGATTTAGTAAGAATTGATTATTGCTCTAGTTGAGTTAATGAATCAGCTAAGCACGTAATGTTAGAAAGTTGAATGAAAATCACTTTACGAGCCTTGGGGTAAAAGTGTGAATATGAGAAAGATTTGGGGTGTAACACCCCAAACTCGGCCCGGACGTTATGGTCGAATCTGGCAATGTCACATTGAAGGGATAATTCAAAACTATTTTACTAAGTTAAAAATCTAGATTTAAGGCTTAGAAACTCAAAATCCTTGCAATTTATTAAGTTGGGATAAAAGCCTATGTTTTAAGTGTTTTGAAAATCATGTTTAAACTTAAGAAATTTATCTAAGTTTAACAATTAAGTAAACAGTTGAAACAATAACAAAACTCAAAATCTAAAGTCAAATAGGAGATACAAGGCCTTATTACAACAAAGTAATTAAAACTAAGTCTTTCAAAGCTAAATAAACTGCTTGCAGTGTGGCCACCTCCGAGTCCTCTTCCAGTTGAGCCATCTACTGAGGATCACCTGAAACATTAAATAAAAGGGTGTGAGTTTCGAAACTCAATGTGTACGACCCTTGGTAATCCAATTCCATCATGCAAATATCACATTGGACCTAAGCCCTATCAAATTCAGTGGTCTTAGGCCTTAGCCCACAATGACCTCATATCAAAACAATATCACATGAATGCAATGCACCCATCCCAAATCCAACCCTGCACTCCATTTCCCTTCCAACCCTACACTCCTGTGGGGATATAAATATCAACCCACCCATCCCTACACTCAAAAGGTAGCACCAACAGCGGCACTACTCAAATGTTGCAGCAAGGCTGCTAAGCATACAATGGGCTTAAAGCCACCGATGCATCCACGATCGTCAAGCGATTATGCGATCCTCACATCTTCATCCGTATCATCAAACCCACCCAAGTGCAACATACATCTCATGAATGCAACATACACATTTTCACACATTAAACACCTAGGGGTATTTTAGTCATTTCACTACCAGGGGTATTTCCGCAACTCTACTCTATAGGGGTATTTAAGTAATTTTGTAAAATAGGGGTATTTTGGTAATTTTGTAAATCAGGGGTATTTTAGTATTTTTCAAACTAAGGGTATTTTGGTAATTTTTCAAATTAAGGGTATTTGTAAACTAGGGGTATTTTGGTCCCTCGTGGATTTTAGTTATGAACTTTGGCCCATCAACACATCATTGCGGCTAAAGTGAATAGACACTATGCACCAGGTAGGATTCCAGAGAAGAGGAGGTGGGCCACTAGGACCGCTTAAGTACCAAGCTCTCCTTAGATCCAATCCTAGACATGCATATATTCATTGCCGCACTCTAACCTAGTGACTTGTCCACAGACATTTTTTATTATTAGATTAAGTTTTATGTGATTGAAAAATTTATTAGACTAGGCCTAGAGTCCATTAAAATCCTAGCATACTTTCCTAAGACCCCATAAGGCCCATTAAGCCCATTCCATATTTGTGTAGGCCATTTAGCCCATTTCAAGCTCTCATAGCCCACTAAACCCAGTCATATTTATACAGCCCACTAGGCCTGATTACAATCAAATCATGCCACCATTCATTTCAAATCATTATTTAATATCAACCCTTGCCGATTTGGGCCCACAAGCTCGGCAGGCCCACTTAGCAACTTTCGGCTTTTTGGCTTTTCAGCCTTGCCAAAATTGTGTGTGTGTAGTGTTTGTACACACCTGGTAACCACGCGTGCTGCAAACCCCTTAATCACGAACCTGCAATAGCCATCACTTAACGATTAATCTTGGCTTAATACACACTTTATCAAAAACCGAAACCTCACTGTAACCTTACTGTGTGCCACAATTTCTAGTAGCCCTTCCTTAGCTACTATTCACGAATATTCCTAGATCTGCACCCAAACATATATCATCAAAATCTAGTGACTCATATTCCACATAAGTCACCCCTTTAAGGCATACTTACAATCGGCCATCCACTAATCCAGAACTAAGACGGGTACACTTAACACTTTGCTAAGGACCCTTACCACGCTTGCGATCTCTGAACCCTACCCTTGTTAATACAAGATTAATGACAATGAGAAGTTAGATAGCCCTTTGGCTTTTAACAAAATGCACTAAGGGGGTTAACAGAATACTTACCGAATCTAACCTTAGATCCTTCGGCCTAGATAGCTACTGAACGAGATTTGACTTTTAACCTTGACTGAGAGTAGATTCCAATCAATTTTTTTATGGAGGAAAACAACACATGTTCGGCACAAATAGGAATTTTGGCAAGGAATGATGATGGTAATACGGCAATAGAAGAATTTGGCTATGAGATAATTCGGCAAAAAGGGAGGATGGTGATTTGGCAATAGAAGAAACCGATTGAGGGGAGAAAAGAAAAAGGCTAATGGAAACTCAAAGAACCTTTCAAAGCATTCGACCCTCTCCTTTTATAGCCACAAGTCGAATACACCTTCCCCCAAAGTCCCATTCAGCACCAAATCCTCACACTCCTCATCTTCTAACTTTTCTCCCTGATAACACCTTAATCTCATCCGAAATTCCCTCCATATCCATCACACCAGATTACTTCAAACTCTCCACAGCAAGAGTTCAAAACCAACACAACTCCGACTGTCTACTCTGTAAAATAAACACTCCTACAAAATACCACTCCTAAGCCTCAAACCTTGGACCTCTTCAGCTAACAATCACGCCACCTTATAGCTCCTCAAGTGGCGCCACCTTGCCACTAGACCACAGGCCCACTTGTGTCCTATTTTTCCCTTAATCTAATTATAAGCCCAATACCTGAGACTAGGGTCCCATTAAGGAAAAAAATTAAATTTTTCCCTGTGGTCTTCCCTATCCCTAAGACTTCAAATAACCCTAGTAACACCTTAAAATTAATATTCTAAGTGCTACTCATACATACCTTCTTCAGTGCACAGAATTTAAGGTTTTGAGATTTTTAGGGCATCAGAAGGGGCAAAATGGTAATTTTGCTAAAGTATGAGATAAGGGTCAATTTAGTCAATGTGTGTATTGAATGAGTTGATTTATCATTATAGATCAAGAAAGACAAAGCCTGGATCGAAATCGAGGCAAGAGCAAAGTAGGGGACTAAATTGTACATCTCCATACTTTTGAGTACCGAGGTAAGTTTACATATAAATGATGCATATATGCATATACATTATTTATGTTAGCTAGTGCGTAATATGATTGAGAACCTATACGGTTCAAGTGGAATGAATGAGATAGTGGTTGTGAATGGGTGAATGAATCACAAAGTAGATATGTAAATGTGTAGTGATAATGCTTGATGGTGGGCTAAGTGCGATACCACCTTAATACTTAACAATGATGGGCTGAGTGCGATAATATTTTTCAGTATATGATTTAGTGGGCTATGTACGGAACCACTATAATTATCCTTGTGGTATGCTATATGCGATACTACCTTATTATCTAATTGTGGTGGGCTAAGTGCTAAACCACCGAGTAATTTAGCTGTGTGGATGTATTATTGAGAAATAATGATGTGTTGTATATTGAGTTAATGTTATATTGAATGTAGGGGTTCATGTCAATGATTATGAGTATGTGGCTCATGATGTGTTCGAAATGTGGTAAGGGATAGAAAGAGTAAGCATAGTTGTGGATGTGAGTTATATGTTAGTATAATGCTAATTGTTGTTTAGCTTATATTAGGATGCTTAAATTGTTTATGTGTAAACTTACTAAGCATAAAGCTTGCTCTCTTTCTTTTCCCTTGTCTTATAGAGAAAAGGAGTTGAATTGTGATACGTGGATCAATTAAAAGATCGCCCACATTATCAGCACACTTCGGTACATTAGACTAAATGTTTTGTATATGGCATGTATAGAGGCTATACAAGTTAGCAAGTTTTGTTGTATTTGCTAAGATGTGTTGGCCTTTAGATGGATAAACTATTTTGTATAATGCCATGGTTGTTGGCTACTTTTTTCTATGAAAAGATATGGTTATCCATGTAAGATTATGTTTCAAAATTAGTTGATTATGGATGAGTTGAATGAGTACATGTTGTATGAGCTTGAGGGGTGAGAAGAGCTTAGCAAATAGCTTTATTCTTGTCCATGTGGATAGACACACGGACGTGTGCCTAGGCCATGTGTGACACACGGCCAGCCCACGGGCGTGTGAGTTGGCCGTGTCACTTTGGCAGATTCAAGAATTATAGGCCACGGGCTAGCCACATGGGCGTATGCCCTAGCCGTGGGACTTTGGCAGAATGCTTGAGTTTTGGTGCACGGGTTATGGACATGGGCCTGTGTGACCTCTACGGGCGTGTCTCATATTACACAGGCGTGTGATCCCTGTCTAGATGGAAAAATTTGAAGATCGTAGAAGTTTCCGATTTGGTCTCGAGAGCCCTCATGTGTATAACTGAGGCCTTGTAGGCCAAGAATGATGTTGTTGTGATGACTTAAATAGAGTAGTCACGTTGAGCCTAAGTGGTGATCAAGTGGTTTTAATCCATTAATGCTTCAGGCCCAGTTCCATCATCGAATACAGGTAAGGGGTGTTACAACTTGTCAGTCTGAAGTTTCTTTCAACTTTCATGAATCACTTTCACCTTTTTACTCAGAATCACAAATCAATTCCACCTCGTATATCTCTTTCCAATCACCTTTGAACTATTGCCAAGATGTAACTGCGTACTCAGAGTTTCCAGTAGCTATAGTATCTCTATCTCATTTTTGCTCCAGTATCACCACTAATTATAATAGCCCTAAATATTCTTCATATTCGACTTTTACCTGTTGACAAATTGACATTTGAACACAAATTCAAAAATATCAAATTATATTATTGATCATCAGAACATCTTCTTCAAATAACTGTATATTTATTACTCCCTGAATGAACAAACGAACTACTACTTAGTCTCGTACAACATTTTCTGCATAAGCTTTGGATAATTCATTGCGCGAATTTTATCTCGGAGTAATAATAACAGAAATCAGAATCATAAGTCGTCTCACACTATACTCGTTTAGTTTACCACTCACTATCACATTCTTGAGGTTCTCAATCTTGTAAAAAAAAACATCGCTTTAGCTTTTTAATTTAGCTAAATTCAGACTTCCATCAAATAAGGTTAATCATGTAACCAACACTCACAAAATGAACGAAGTCTTTCTATTCAAGCATCTGCAACTATATCTACTTCCTCAAAGGTTAATCGTTAATTATTCACAATCTTTCAATAGTTCAAGCCATTAACGTTGTCTTAATTTCAGATTTTTCTATAACATTAGATAATTTAAACTCTTGGGATCAGGAAGCATATGACATTTTTCGTCGAACAATTGATGTCATCAAATTCTCAACATACACATAAAAAGTGGCTGACTCTAAATCACCCGTCAGATAGTTCCTTTCATGTGACTTTAACCGTCTGTGAGCATAAACTATCACTTTACATTCTTGTATTAAAACACATTCCAATCCGTTCGATAGTACATTACTGAAAAATCACAAATTCTTTACTCAATTTAAACTAAACCTAGAATTAGTGCTTCGGTTAACAATACCTTCAATTATTTCCAACTTTGCTAACATTCAACAGACCATTCAAACTTTCACAAATGTGATAACTTTTCAATCAGAACAGCTTTAACTCATAATAACATCTTTCAATCAGAAATGATGTAATAGACATGTGTTCTATATTATGTCTTCTAAAACATGTATTCTTCATTCAAACTGTTCATCTATTTACCCATGCATGTACGAAATTCATCTCCATTCCTGAAGATAAACTTAAATACATATAACTCAAATTACCTTTCAACTATCTAGCTTGCTCAAATAAAAACAACTGAGTCAGTTTTAATTATCAAATAATATTATATCAAAATACTCTGCTATTAAAACAACTCAAACATTCAATCTTTCAAAATTTCCTTACATGCTAGTCAAAGATCTTTATGATTGCATTAGCTCAAGGAAACAAAACATCCTGATTGAGCTCATTGATCTTAATCAAACTTACCTAAGAAAAGAAACCTATCATAGAATTTGAGCTTAAGCTTCCACTATCTATACCTTTGCCGATGTCAATTCCTTTCATGATAATTAGAGAAATCCTGATACAAGAGTCACCACATTCTAATGATTGAACCAGAAATACACTCATAATAGACATAGTTATCACAAGCTGAAGAACACACTTTAATGATGAGCCATGGTTGATAATTTACGAAATAAAGATGATAAGAAAACCGAGATAAAGAATTCCAAGATGCGATACCATACTAGAAGTCCAAGAACATAACTCATACGAAAATAATAAGGATCTTGATGATTCCTCAGAGAAAACCAAAAGAAAAACAATGCTTACACAGTCTGGAATCAATTGTAACAGAGATAATATATTCTCCAAATATATATATAAAACAACACAATATTCAGTAGAAACAGAAGAATAGCCTCACATAAATTTTCACTGTAACGCTCTGAATTTGGGCCTACTAAGATTGGGCCTTATGTGTGGGAGCCGGTAGGAGACTAAACATAAAAGTTTATGTGTGCAAGAAATATCACAACTACTTGTCTGGTTCAACGGTTAATTGATTCGGAGTGTTTGGGAGTGCTGGAAAATTCCTGGGTTCAAACCTGGGCTTTAGCAAAAAATTATGTTTTCTTTTAATGGAACCTTGATGTTAGTGGGTAGGCTTTAAAAATATTTTTGGATGAATTTATATCACAATGAGAAATGTGGCCTAGTGGAGGTGGCGTTACAAGTGAGCTAGTGGTCGGAGGTTCGAATCCCCACTTGTGCAATAGGGATTATTTTTGCTGATGGCCACGGAAGGAGGTGGAGTTGGAATGAGACTCTATGGATGACTTGGTTATGAGTGTTTCAAGGAAATTTGAATTGAAGGTTGAGTGATTTAGGGGAGTGTTTCACGGGAAGAAGATTGGATGAAGGAGTTTGATTGTAATTCAAACTCGGTTGGTGGCTAAATTTGAGGAAAAAATCAGGGAATTTGAAATAGGAAGGGTTGTTTGCAAAAATTTGAACTCCCCATTGTACAAATTCGGTAATAGGACCTTTTTCCCATAGCGCGAATTCTTTTGTGCCATTTCAGCTTTTCTTTGTTTTCAGTTTCTTTTCCTCTTTTCTCTGTATTGCCGTGCATATTCTGGAATTTTACTATTTATGCAACCTTTCTATCCCTTTATCGTTTTAGTATAGAATTGAAAGGCCGAATTTAGGAGCTGTTCTTACATGTTTGTGGCTATTCTATTCTTTCATCTCTGAACTAAACTTCTCCACCCTCTACCTCTCTCATTTGTTTTGCATGATAGAATACCTTTTGGTCTCTTCTCCCTCTTTCTCTCTTTGTCGATATAAGCTTCCTCCTGAACACTATATTTATCCACCGTTTCTGATAGGGGTGTGACTGTTCTTCGTAGGACTCAAGCCTAGAGTGTACCTTAGGAGGCCGAATACTCCTAAGTAGTGGTAAGTTGTTGTTCTTTTGGTTCCAATCACAGTCTTAGTTAACAAGGTGGTATAGCTATACAGATTTTGTCAAGTTTTGGAAGGCAGCTTTAATCGGTGGTTAAAGAGAGGAACCGGTTTCTATTCAAGGTAGGCAGTCAGTACCATTTTGGAATTAGGTACTATAAAGAGGGTGTTTGTGATAAAGTGATGGCAAAGCTGCCGACTGAGATTGAGCGCGTAGCCTCTACTCCCAAGTGTAAAAGGCATGCGGTGTCGGATATTCGGGACTTTTCGCCAGGATACGGAAGGGTGACTGCACCAAACACTGGTTTGAGTCGGCTAATCACAGTCGACCGATCTAGTCAAGGTTCTGGCGATCATGAATTTTTAGTACTCTACGTGATTAGGTGTGTAAAAGTACCCTCTGTTCGATTGTCGGCGAGAAAGCTGATAGAGTGTGTGTATTTGTATATAGTATTCGATGATTGGATAAAAAGCCGAAAGTATGTGTTGTTTCACTGCTATGACTGTAGATCGGCAAAATGCTGAAAAGCCAAAAATATGGCGTATGATGCCACACGAGCGTGCAATCATGCGTGTGGTGAACCGAGCCCACGAACATGGGCGTTAGTCTGTAGAGGCCACCACAAGTGCTCTCGTGGTCTTGGGCTGTTCTGGCCCTCGTTGGGAAGAAATGGGCTGTGCGGGCCCAGTGGGCTTGTAGGCCCGCACAGATAAAATGTATATGATGTGGTAAGTGTTGTTTGGACTGTGACGTTTGCATAACTGTGGCTGTTTCTGGGCTAAATGGGCCACACGAGTGTGTGGGCCCACTTGGGTCGAGTAATGGGCCTTAGGCCCATTACACCGTTGTGACTGTTTAGGTTACTTAAGTCGCTCGAGCGATGGTGGACCTTCAGTTGAGTCACTGAGACCTCGATTTGCAAAATTACTAAAATACCCCCGATTTGTAAAATTACTGAAATGCCCTCGAATTGTAAAATTACCGAAATACCCTCGATGTGTACAATTACCAAAATACCCTCAATTTGTAAAATTACTGAAATACCCTCGATGTGTGAAATTACTGAAATACCCCCGATTTGTGAAATTATTGAAATACCCTTGGATTGTAAAATTACTAAAATACCCTTGATGTGTAAAACTAGCAAAATACCCTCTATTTGTAAAATTACCGAAATAGCCTCGATGTGTAAAATTATCAAAATACCCTCGACTTGTGAAATTACCGAAATACCCTCAATTTGTGAAATTACCGAAATACCTTTGATTTGTGAAATTACTGAAATACCCCCAATTTGTAAAATTATCCAAATACGCTCGATGTGTAAAATTATCGAAATACCCTCGATTTGTAAAATTACTGAAATACCCTTGATTTGTGAAGTTACCGAGATGCCCTTGGTTTGTGAAATTATCAAAATACCCTCGATTTGTAAAATTACCTAAATACCCATGTAGGGTAAAGTTATCGAAATACCCTTATATGGTAAAATAACTATTTTGCCCTTGTGAGTAAATGACCCGACTTATCTTTGTGATTTGACCGGGATTGTATGATTGTGTTTTAAGCCGACTTGGCAAGTGGTTGTAAGATTGATATGCTTTTAATATATGTCTAAATGATTGTTGCTGAGCATGGCCATTTTGCATACACGTGTAATGATTGAGCATGACATACACAACATATTGCATGGGATTGGGACATTGATATGGAGGAAGTTCTGATAGGGTTGCACAGGCCGCATAAGACGCATCGTGGATCCGGTATTGATCCATTAAGGGTGCAGTGTCGCATGAGAAAGGCGTGGATCGACCAGCGCGACTTAAAGCGCGTGTCGATTATGGCTCTGTGCCAACCTAAATATGGCTCTGTGCCATCTTGATTACGGCTTAGTGCCAATGTTTGGACTGTGACGTTTGCATAACTGTGGCTGTTTCTGGGCTAAATGGGCAACACGAGTGTGTGGGCCCACTTGGGTCGAGTAATGGGCCTTAGGCCCATTTACACCGTTGTGACTGTTTAGGTTACTTAAGTCGCTCGAGCAATGGTGGACCTTCACTTGAGTCACTGAGACCTCGATTTGCAAAATTACTAAAATACCCCCGATTTGTAAAATTACTGAAATGCCCTCGAATTGTAAAATTACCAAAATACCCTCGATGTGTACAATTACCAAAATACCCTCAATTTGTAAAATTACTGAAATACCCTCGATGTGTGAAATTACTGAAATACCTCCGATTTGTGAAATTATTAAAATACCCTTGATGTGTAAAATTAGCAAAATACCCTCTATTTGTAAAATTACCGAAATACCCTCGATGTGTAAAATTATCGAAATAGCCTCGACTTGTGAAATTACCGAAATACCCTCGATTTGTGAAATTATCGAAATACCTTTGATTTGTGAAATTACTGAAATACCCCCAATTTGTAAAATTATCCAAATACGCTCGATGTGTAAAATTATCGAAATACCCTCGATTTGTAAAATTACTGAAATACCCTTGATTTGTGAAGTTACCGAAATGCCCTTGATTTGTGAAATTATCAAAATACCCCCGATTTGTAAAATTACCTAAATACCCATGTAGGGTAAAGTTACCGAAATACCCTTATATGGTAAAATAACTATTTTGCCCTTGTGAGTAAATGACTGACTTATGCTGTGATTTGACTGGGATTGTATGACTGTGTTTTAACTGACTTGACAGTGGTTGTAAGATTGATATGCTTTTAATATATGTCTAAATGATTGTTGCTGAGCATGGCCATTTTGCATACACGTGTAATGATTGAGCATGACATACACAACATATTGCATGGGATTGGGACATTGATATGGAGGAAGTTCTGATAGGGTTGCACAGGTCGCATAAGACGACTGTGGATCCAGTATTGATCTGTTAAGGGCGCACTGGTCGCATGAGAAGACTGTGGATCGACGGGCGACTTAAAGTCGCGTAATCTGATTATGGCTCTGTGCCAACCTAAATATGGCTCTGTGCCATCTTGATTACGGCTTAGTGCCAATCGTATTTGCCGTGGCTATGTGCCTAACATATATATTGATGACTCCGCGTCGATCAAAATTACCCGTGGCTATGTACCGATTATATTACCATCGCTGATGGCTATGTGCCAAACTTATTATAGTTACCGATAGTTTTGTGCCATCCTGATTATGGCTGTAGACCATCCTGATTATGGTTTATAACCATTTTGTTTCTGGCTTTTAGTCGTTCTGTTAACTGGCAGCGTTGCTGCGATATTTATGGCTTTTAGCCGTTCTGTCCACGGCACCGAGTAGTTCTGTTGACTTAGTGCCGCAACATGTGCTAAGCTTGGTGTGTTGGCTGGGTGGGTTGGTTTTATCCCCACGTAAGTGTAGGGTTGGTACGGGTTGTGTGTTGGCTGGATCGGGGTAGGATACATCCTCATACTGTTGCATATCTATTTATGAGATTTGTCATTGTACTGGGCCGAGGGCCACTTGTCTGGTATTGGTTTGGGCTGGGCCCAATTGATTTTGTTATGGGCTGTGACCCAAATGATGTTGTAGTGGGTTTTGGCCCACATATGTTCTGAACTGGACTGTATTGTTACTGTTAAAGGGCTTTGGCCAAGACTGTTTCAGTTTCTGTTTCTGTATTCTGACTGTTTCTTTAATAAGGGGGTTACACACTGAGTTTTCGTAAACTCACCCCATTTTTAACTGTGCAGGTAATCCCCAACGTTAGGAGGATCGGTACTGCGAGGGACTCGGAGGTGACCACGAGACTACGGCTGTTATGCTTTGGACTTTATATATGATTTAAAGTTCGTTTTGGGTTTTAATTTCTATAATAAGGCCTCTCCAGATTTCATTCTGAATTTGGGATTTTGTTACGTTTTATATCTGTTAGACGTAGATGAGTTTTCAACCCAATTACTATTTTAAAAACTTACGTTTTAAACTTCTTTACCTTAAATTAGCTTCCGCAACTAAAAGAGATTTTTAATGAAATTAATAACGTTTTTTTAAAAGTGATTAACTTTTCAATGAACGACGTTTGGAAATTGAACGAATACAAACTGAGACTTTATTTTTTAAATATTAAGGAGGGTTTTCAATGAAAACATGGTTTTCGGAAAACACTTCAATGTGACAAACCAGATTCGGGCCTAACTTCTGGGCCGGGTTTAGGGTGTTACATTCACCATCAACTTTTATTCCAAACATAATGGGATAGAATCCCAAAGTGGGAGATGAGAAATACTGCTTATCAACCAACCAAACCAATAGTGCTTTCATTTAACACTATAATTAGCTAGCATTCTCATACGATAAGAATTCCATCAGAAAACGAACAATCACATACATTTTTTAGGGTAGATGAATATATAAAATACTCAGGAGAGACCATCACCATCTATTTAGTTACAACTATTACACTCAGACATCTTTACGATTCAAATATCATTTCTCTAACTAATTTTGTCATCGCTAATCCCATATTAGAAAATCAATCCGAAAGAAATTTCAGCAAATACATACTTTAGACATCATATTTGAATGAGTATATTAGCCGAGATTAACTTTTTCTTTAATTGTAACATTGCGAAATCCAAATGATCCTTAGAATAACTTAGCATCTTTTCCAAAACTATATTCACTTGCCAAACTATTCTCAGCTCAGACCACATTATTAGTTATTTCGCTACTGAACTCTTTAGTCTCTCACTTGTGAGCTCGTTCAACTTAGGTCTCGTGAAGTTTCATTATAAAATACCATATTGGCAAGGGGGTAAGGTCGTATAGCCTCTAACTCAACTATCATAAATACACACATATAACTTAGCATTCATCATCAACATCATATCTTCACAATCATATAGCTCACTTCAAGCTAATCAACATACATACCTATGTTACATGAACCTTTCGATTATATTATTCAAACAAGTACACTTATACATACATTTCATAAATTTTGAGTAAGTTTACTCATCGCATTCTCTTAATCAACCAAGTTAGGCACATAACATCATATGAATGCCAAACAAACAAGGATAAGCTTATCACAATATAAACTTTCATTTCATTTCGTACATCATCACATACAAATCATGTACTCTTATTCATACCTTTCCAAGTATCGACTCATCACAAACACAATTTCAAACATCTTAGTATCACTTTCAATGTTTTCAAAAATAGATCGATTGGAAATCATCTCTGCCTCAACAAAACAATTCCATAAGAGTCGGGAGATATCACACTATCATAGGTAGTAATATGGCATGTATAGCTAGACTCACATACACTACGTTAGTCCGAGAATCTACTAAACCATACCTCTGATACCACTAAATGTAACACCCCTTACCCGTATTTAAAGCTGGAACAGGGTACGAGGCATTACCGGCCTTATACACAAGCAATCATACAATACCAGTACATGAATTTCCATCCAATTTTAAACTTTTGGTATACATTCGTATCGTCCCTAAAACGAGTCTACGAGGCCCGAAACATACTTTGAAAGTGGTTCAAGACTAAACCGAGAACTTTAAAAATTTTTACAAAACTTAGAAAAATTTTCATGTTACAGGGCTCACACACCCGTGTGGTCCAAGGGACACGCCGTGTGACCCTGGGACATGCCCGTGCTTCAGACCGTGTCCAACTTAGGGTGCTCTCTGGCTTGTGCCACACGGTCGTGCCACACGCCCGTGTGCTAGGCCGTGTAGCACACACGGCCAAGACACACGCTCGTGTCTGTGCCCGTGTGCTCAATTTTGGACATTCTGTTTTGCAACAATTAAATGTAGGGGACACACGGCCGAATCACACGCCCATGGGGCTGACTGTGTGTCACAAATGGCGTAGACACATGCTCGTGTGTCTACCCGTGTGGACAATAATAAGGCTATTTACCAAGCCATTTGCCACCCTTATTCACACAGATACTTACCCTGATTCAAGGGCACAAACTAATACATACTTAGGAAACCAAAACATCCACATTCATGGTTAAAGCTTGTCAACTTTATATCTTTATCTAACATGTTCACCACATTTATTAAGCCCTAAATCAATCATACAAATCTCACATTCATTAGGTGTCTTTGATTATTATCTAGTTACCAAAATATACTCAAGTTCCTCATCTCATCAATAGGTCACAATTCCAACATTACACAATCATGCCATAAATCACATTTCCAAATATTTCAAATTCACCAAGCATACCATGATCATATTGTAACAGCCCAGTTTAGACCTTAGCCGAAATAGTGGTTTTGAGACCACAAATCTGAGTTGAAAAAATATTTTAATATTATTTTTAGAGTCTACAGCATTTTCGTGATATAATTTGATCGTTTGTGTGCTTAATTTGCAAAAAAGGACTAAATTACAAAAATGCAAAATTGTCCTTCTATTTGAATAATGGTAGTGGTTATTTAACCATTAATGCATTAAATGACAAATTTGGACATTACTTAGTGGATTTTAAATGATATTATTAAGGTTAAAAATGGAAATTGATAATTAAATGATGAAATAATAAAACAAAAGTATGAAAATATGCCATTATGTTCATCTTTGGCTGAAAATAACAAGAAAAGAAAAGAAAAGACTAAGCTTAGGGTTCGACACTTCCAAGTCTTGATTAAGGTATGGATTTTGTTTGGTTTTTGATAATTTCTATGTTTTTGAGATTGTTGCTTCGTATATTACCTAGCCCATGTCTCAATTTTTGAATTTGATGAAGATTGTGAGTTATGCCATTGATGATTTTGTAAGCTTTGTGATGATAGTTGATGAAATATGAAAGATATGTGACAGATTAATATGTTTTTGTATTTTTGATGAATTTGACTATTTTGGGCTAAATTGTGAAAATGAGAAATTGAGGGGTTAAAATGTAAAATAAATGAAATATATGGGCTTATATGAAGTGTATAAACATTTGGTCTAGCATGTTTAAAATGAAATTTTGTGTATTTTGTAATTTTGTGAATTAGGGACTTAAATGTCAAAATGTGAAAATGTGATGGCTAATTTGTAAAATGCCCTAAATATGTGTATATGGATTGAATTGAATGATTGGGTGAACAAATGAGTTAAATTTGAATGTGTATAGATCATGAACCAAAGAAAACAAAATTAGATCAGGGGAAATCTAAAGTGGTTGAGTAATCATTTATTTTCATTTGAATCAGTACGAGGTAAGTCTATATACAAATAAATGTGTTTGAGTTGATTTATTCATGCATACATGAAATTGATTTGTGATGAATGACTATGGAAGATGCACAAGTGAAATCCAAGAAAGTTTCGACAATATGATAATGTTCGAAAAGCCCTGTATGAACCTTAGGAATAGTTAGAATACATATGTCATGACATAGGGTTCCGATATGTGTTATCGTGTAAGACCATATCTGGAACGTTGGCATCGATTTGTGATTTACGTGTAAGACCCTGTCTGGGACAATGGCATCGATATTTGATTACATGTAAGACCACGTCTGGGACGTTGGTATTGTACAAGCTTTCAGAGCTATCTGAGTAACCTTATGGATTCCGAACAGTTCAACGGGCATTCCGAGAAATGAATGAGTATACGAGTATGCATTCAAATTTCGGTACGTATGTATGTATATGACATTTGGAAATGAAAGGTATGTATGTATATGATCATTTGATATGTGAGCTAAATTACATGATATGTGGTTATGAGCAAGTGAACATGTTCAACTGAGATATAAGAAAAATATGACTTGTGATTGTGTTATGTCGTGAGCTATATGTATGAAATAGTTTATAATTGTTCTATATGATAAGTTTATTTGTATATGGCTTACTAAGCTTTTGAAAGCTTGCTTTGTGTGTGCTTGCATTATTTTATAGATTATCAAAGCTATTGGAAGCTTAAGGATCGTCGAGGATCATCACCACACTATCAAACTAAATTTTGGTTCCTTTTGAAAATGTACATATTGAAGTATGGCATTTATATGCTAGAAATGTTAAGATATGTTTTGGGATATGTATATATAGCCATGTGATATGGCTTGATAATGAATGTTATTATGAGTGAATTTAGCGCATGTTATTCGATGTAAAAGTTAGTATGTTTTGATGTCCTCATTTCATGGTTGATTTGGGAAATTGATATGATGAGAAATGCTATGAATTGAAATGGGTTAATATGATGTATGAATCATATGTTTTTTATGTGAAGTTGGTATTTTGAATTGGTATGTTGGAGTTAGATTTGTATGTAGAAATGAATGATGTTGTTACGGGTCAAATTATGCATAATTTGGTATGTTTTGGCTGCTTTTGGGACATGAATTGATGCTTGTTTGATGCTTGTAGATATGACCCAAATTGGGTAGCAATTTGGCTTTGTAAATGGCCTATAGTTGCTCACACGATTGAGCACACGGGCGTGTGTCTCGACAGTGTCCTTTAATGTCCCAATTTGAAGTAACTCAGACTTGCACACGGGCCAGACACACGGGCGTGTGACAGGCCATGTGATTCAAGTCAGTTTTGCACACAGGCTGAGACATGGTTCAAGGCACAACCGTTTAAGGCACATGGCCTAGCCACATGGGCATGTGCCCTGTTCTAAAAGAAAATTTTCTAAGTTCCGCAAAGTTTTTTGTATGAGATTAGTTTAGTCCTGAACCCTCTTTAAAGCATGTTTAAGGTCTCGTAGAATTTCTAAAGGGACTATATGAGAATAATTATTATGAAATGATGATGTATTGATTGATGTTGAGAAATGAGTGGAAAATGTTCTGATTTGTCTGGTAATGCCTCTTAACCCTAGTCCTGCGACGGATACGGGTTAGAGGTGTTACACATATCACCATAGACATTGACACATATATGAATATACTTAGGCTTACAACCATGTCACCAATATAAGCCAACTTACATGGCAAAATAGCAAAACAAGCCTTTGACGACTACAAGCCAACATATTGGATACAATCATAAAGATACATATAACCAAATGACCAAGTCCCTATACATGCCATAACTCAAAACACTTGAATTCATCATAACCTGAAGTGATATCTTGATAGTGTGATAGGATCTCTGATGATCTCCAACCTAAGCTAGCTAAATAATCTTATAAGACATTGAAAGAAAGGGGGCTAAACTATGTATATAGCTTAGTAAGTTCATATGTAAACAACAAGCAACCTCAATTGTACATATATCATACAATTAACATAATGTAAAACCATACGAAAGTCATTTAAGTCTCATCAGTATAATGATCGTGTCTGAACTAACTATGACAACGAATAAGGCAAGCGCACCTATCTTTTGGTAGTATAGTTATGGAAAGACCAGAAATATCGTATCCTCAAGGACCAAGAGTACTAGTAATTACTATCTTTCTATTATTTAGCCTAAGAATTAAGGGAATTGGTGTTTAATCTAAAACTAAATAATTACTAAGCTAAAGATGCCAAGACACATAGACTGAATTGGGGAAATAATTTTAGGAAAACCAATTGATTGAGACAATACCCGAGGAAGAATCCACCTAGACTTCACTTGTTATTTAACTCTGAACCAGATGATTTATTCACTTGACTTGATCCGTAGGATTCCCTAACTTATATTAATACCTCTCTCGAGGCTACTAACGTCTAACCCTAGGTTGATTAATTGAAATCACTTTCTAATTAAAGCCCCTAATGTTGCATTAACTCGATCTATGGACTCCCATATTAGGTTTGACCCTAATCCGGCAGATTTTCGTCGTCCTATCTCTAGGAGTACGATCATGTAACATCCTTAAACCGGGTCTCTGCATTTTTGTGTGTTTGCATATGTAATGTATGGTGGGTGTTAGTTTGTACTACTTTAAGATCTAGGCTCGACTTATGGATAGGCCAGAGTCATAGCAGAAATTTTTGTTTTGGGCTGCTAGGAAAGGGAGTTGATAGCGCTAGGGGTTAAGTACATTTGGTAGCAAGCTTTAACGCAAGAGGAGCCTTGGTGGAGTGTCAAGGGACGCCACTTAAGGCTTGGAGAAGTGATGCCACAAAGGGGGAGCAAGGGAGCTTGGGTTCGAGCTGCAGAAATCCCTTTCTTTGCTTATTCTTTTTAACGCCATAATCAGGGAGGAGGTGTGTTCAGGATGGACTCTGTTGGATGTGTGTGGATTGAGTCAAAAGATTTGAAATGGATGGAGAGGAGAAAATTGTGGAGGTTGACTCATTCAAACTGATTTGAATGAGTGGTCAGGAGAGACTTGAAGTGTTGGCCGAAATTTGAATTGTTGAGAGGGAGGAGAAATCGGTTGGAGGCTTAGGGAGTGTGCCGATTTTTAAAGTTAGGCAAGGTGAACATTTCAGCTAGGCAAGCTTTGAAGCATTTTGTTTGAGGCAAAACCGAAACCCCTAGGCACTAGTCGACTTCACTCTTCAGCATCCAAACCAAATTGTATTGTTCTCTTTTTATTTTCCTTTGAAACCGAAACCTCTCTTTCTCTAAAAGTCTTATTTCGTTTCGTGTTCTTTACTCCTATTTGCTTTGGCCGAATTGACCTTTCTATTTCCTTGAGAAGCCAAAACCTGTTGTTCACTCTATCCTCCATATTCTTGAAAAGCCGAAACCAACATCCTCTGCCCTATTCGACTTCTTTTTTTAATCCTCTTGTGCTGAAATACCCAACCTTCTTCTCTTATTCCATTCGACATCATCATTCTTCTTCTTTTGTGATTTCTTCTTCTATTCTTCTCTTTTGGATTCATAGCTGAATCTTCCTGGTGAGTATAGTTTCTCTTTTTCTCTTTCTCAACTGCTTCGGGTAAAGCCGAAATCTCACTTGTCATGTTTTCTTTTGTTCTCTATTCGTTGTAGACTGAGATCTCTTATTTTGGTGAAGTAGCCGAAATCCCTCAACATCTTTAGGGTGTGCCGAACCTTGGTGGTAGGTGGTCGAATCTGTCAGTAGGGGAGGAGTGTAGCCGTATTCAGTAGATCTTTAGGATTTGGTTGTCGATCTAGGTAAGGGTTCTATTGTTTCGGATCTTCTCCTATTTCTTTCAAAAGCAGAAGGCTAATGGTTTTACGTTGCTAGTGCTTGGCCGATTGTAGGGGGAGGCTCATCGTGTTGCTTCGGGATTTGGTTGGAGATCGAAGGGTGTTAAGGTAAGGGTGCTATCTCTGTGCGTTATATCCTTCGAGATTTCTAGTTAAGCCGAATGGGTTCTTGGTTGTTAATAAGGTGTTGGCCGAATACAGGAAGGGAGGAGGCCAACGTTTGGAATTTTCGGGTTCTATCGCTTTGTGGGTAGATCGTAGTTTCGGGATCTCGCTAGATTTGTGATTAGCCAGGTGTGTAACGCTTGCACACTTCATTAGTAAATTGTGTTAATTATGTTTACTGTTAAAAGCCAAAACAGCCATTGAATCCAGTGTTGTGCTTTGTGGGTATGTGCGTGGACTCCGGGTAAGCCCTTTATCGATTGAATATCGAGATGTGCTATATTCCATTGGATTATGCTATGTTATGTGATATTTGCATGTTAAACATGATATTTATGCCATGGAAAATATGTTCACTGATGTGGATATGATGAGAGGAGGGTGAAGGATGATTTTAGACTGTCACCAGTGGTTTTGACCACACGGCGGGTTGGCCCCGCTTTTGATACAGTATTTGTGACTAAGTCTCAGTGGTTTTGACCACCAGTGGTTTTGACCACACGTGGATTATTGTGACTCGTCCCAGTGGTTTGGTACCACAATAGGTTGGCCCCACATGTTGATTATGGGATTGTCATCAGTGGTTTTGACCACACGGTGGGTTGGCCCCACCATATGATTTGTGGCTACGGTCACCAGTGGTTTTGACCACACTTTGTGATTTGTGACTACAGTCACCAGTGGTTTTGACCATCAGTGGTTTTGACCATACGGGGTAGACACAGGAGTTCAGATGGTTAGGAGAAGTTTGCATGATTTGCATGATTACTTATGATTTGTGTAAGTGCTTGTTTAATCGGGTTGGGATTTATGCACTGAGTCTCGGTGACTCACCACTTCCCTTATATTTTGCAGATGAAGCATAGATCGCGGATGTAGAGTCGGGGAGGACTCGAGGTGGCCATGGACATTACTTTCGGGTTTTTGTTTTAGACTTTAATTTAGGTTTATATTTTTCTTAAAATTAGGTTTGGGTTTGTAATAAGGCCGCTAAGCTATTATTTTGGGTTTTTAATTATCTGTTTTTATGTTTAACATATTATGTTAAAGTTAAGTAACCTTGCATGCTCAAATAACTGGTAAAAATTAATGTTTTCAAAATGTTACTTCTTATCGGGATTTCAATCCTTACCATCGGGTAATAATCTATACAAGCTGATAACAAGTTAACTTAAATGTTTTCCCAATCTAAATTTTCTACAAGTTCAAATGCAAACGGTTTTAACTTGACTATGCTCAGTTCACTCGGGTTTTAGTAGAATTGAATGATTTTACAAAACTAGAAACGACAAACTAGTTTTCCATAAATGAGTCTTCCCGGGTTTCAAATCAGTAAAACATTTTCAACTATTCTTTACACAGGCTTTTTCCGTATTCAAAACGATAAGAGGGTTTCCATTTGAATTAAACTGGCAACTTGTTTTCTTCAAAATGTTTTCACCCTGTAACATGCCAGATTCGGTCGTGGTGTGTTGATCAGGTTTAGGGTGTTACAATTTTTGTATCAGAGCCTGGTTCAAAAGCTCGACTGTGGGCTCGAGGCCCAAAAACATTTTAAAATGGGTTATGAAAGTTTTTTATGAAAAAAGCATGGTTGGGGAAGCATGGCACCGAGTCTCTGGCACCAATCCACCCAGGTAAGTACCCCTAATTATTGTTTATTTGTTACATGTTATAATGATGATGCTATGACTAAATAGTAGTAGGGAAATACTGTAGAGACTTGAACTGTAAGGATAGAATGAACTCGCGAAACAAACCCCGTATTAAACTTTTCATAAGACTGTGCTTTAATTAATAGTGGAATAAAGTCTAATCTTAATCAGCTCAGATCATATCGGTAGTCATGAGTCGCGAGGACGTGGGCGTAATACACGTGGACGATGTAGGGGTAGAATGACAGTTTCGGAATCGGTAGGGTCTGGACATGGGTCGAAAAATAAGGTACCACCGCCACCAGCTGTGGGCGCGGAATTTCAAGATCAGACAAGTGGTGATGACGTGGTGTCGAGGCGATGCTGCGGGTTCTGGAGAGAGTCGCGAGTGCAGGTGTTAGAGCAAGAGCTCAGAAATCTATGTCTGAAGTACTCCAGGCTAATGGTGCAGAGGTATTCAGAGGTGTATCTGGCGTGGCTCCTAATACGGCGGAATATTGGTTGGAGGCGACGGAACGAATCATGGATGACCTAGACTTTTCGGTTGAGGAGAAGCTAAAGGGTATAGTATCTCTTCTCCGGGATGAGTCATATCAGTAGTGGCTCACAGTTAGGGACGGGGCAATGGCTAACGACATCACATGGGACTTCTTTAAAACAGCCTATCAGAGGAAATACATTGGGGCTAGCTACATCGATGTGCAGCGTAAGGCGTTCCTAAATTTGGTTCAGGGAAATAAGTCGGTATCGGAGTATGAGGCAGAATTCCTTCGGTTGAGTCGGTATGCACGGGGTATTGTGGGCACAGAGCATGAGCGCTGCGTCAGATTTGAGGATGGTTTGAGAGATGAGCTACGGATGTTTATTGCCCTACAGTAGGAGAGGGAGTTTACGGTCTTAGTGGAGAAGGCCAAAGTTGCTGAGGAAGTGAAACAGTCTGTAAGGCGGAATCAGGATATGAGTTGGAATAAGAGAAATTCTGGGTCATCAGGGTCTACCGGGAATCAGCAGAAGAGGATTAGATATGGTGGGCCGAATCAAGCTGCGAGACCTGCTGCTGCTAATACCCAGTGGCCGCCACAGTGTGCTCGGTGTGGGAAGTCTCACACGGGGGAATGTTGGATTGGAAATAGAGGGTACTTCGAATGTGGGTCAATAGGGCACTGAGTAAGGGATTGTCTGCAGAGGTCAGCTAGGCTTCAGTCTGGGGATCAGAATCGTACACAGTTCAGGAGAGATGGTCAGCAACCACAGAGGGTCCGTGGTTCGGCCAGAGGAGGTAATGGTTCTGGTAGAGGCCGAGGAGTACCGGGCAGAGGTGCAGGTAGTACAGAGGCGAGACAGCCTGGATTGGTCTACGCAGCAAGGCGTCGAGAGGAAGGCGACACACTGGACGTCATAACCGGTACGTTCTTAATCTTTGGACTACCTTATACTGCTTTGATAGATGTTTGTTCGATGCACTCGTATGTTGTCAGTAGCATAGTGGAAACCATGAACTTAGACTTTGAGATTACTTCTAGGGAGATGGCAGTACTAAGCCCTCTAGGTCACTCTGTAGAGGTAAATAAACTGTATAGAGATGTACCCCTAGAACTTCAAGGGGTAGTGTTCTTGGCTGACTTGATGGAACTGCCGTTTGGGGAGTTCGATCTGAGTCTTGGGATGGATTGGCAAGTGAAGTACCAAGCCAGTTTGGATTGTGCGGCTAAGCGCATGGTGTTGAGGACAATTGAAGGTGAGAAGGTGGTGATGATAGGTAATAGGAGAGATTACTTATCCAATGTTGTTTCTGCGCTAAAGGCTAAGAAAATGGTGAGGAAAGGTTGTGAGGCATTTATGGTGCATGTCTATGCTTTGGAAGCTAAGGATTCAGTTGTGGAGAGTGTCTGAACCGTGAAGGAATTTGCTGATGTATTTCCAGAGGAACTTCCGGGTTTGCCTCCGGACCGTGAGGTTGAGTTCGGTATAGACATGTTACCTGGAACCGCTAGTGTCTATTGCCCTATATAGGATGGCGCCGAAGGAATTGGTGGAGTTAAAGGCACAGATTTAGGAATTGTTGGACAGGGGTTTCATCCGACCGAGTGTATCTCCTTGGGGAGCGCCTGTGCTCTTTGTAAAAAAGAAAGACGGTACAATGCGGATGTGTATAGACTACCACCAACTGAATAAGTTGACGATCAAGAGCAAGTATCCGCTGCCCAGGATAGACGGCTTGTTTGATCAGCTTAAGGGTGCATCGGTCTTTTCTAAGATAGATCTTAGGTCGGGGTATCATCAACTCAAAGTGAAGGAGGCTGATATTCATAAGACGGTGTTTCGTACTTGTTATGGGCACTACGAGGTTTTGGTAATGCCGTTCGGGTTGACCAATGAGCTGGCAGCATTCATGGACATGATGAATCGGGTGTTTTAGCCGTACTTGGATCAATTTGTCGTAGTGTTTATAGACAACATTTTGGTGTACTCGAGATCTGAGGAGGAACATGACGCACATCTTCGGGTGGTTTTACAGGTTTTGAGGGAGAAGCAGCTATTCGCCAAGTTTAGTGAGTACGTGTTCTGGCTTAGGGAGGTAACTTTCTTGGGTCATGTAGTATCAGCTATGGAGATTAGGGTGGATCCTCGAAAGATTGAGGCAGTATTGGATTGGAAACCACCTAAGTCGGTAGCAGAAATTCAGAGTTTTCTAGGTTTGGCAGGATATTACAAAAGGTTCGTAGAAGGCTTCTCTTTGATTGCAGCGCCGCTGACCAAATTATTGAGAAAAGGGGTTCCGTTTGTGTGGTCTGAAAAACAGCAAGAAGCACCAATTTTGATTCAGCCGGAAGCCAGGAAGGAATTCACAGTCTATTGTGATACATCACATACTGGCTTAGGGTGTATGCTGATGCAAGAGGGGAAAGTGGTGGCATATGCCTCTCGGAAGGTAACTACCCGACACATGACTTGGAGTTGGCTGTAGTGGTTTTCGCCTTGAAAATTTGGAGGCATTACTTGTATGGGTAGAAGTCGATAGGCTACACGGATTATAAGAGTCTGAAGTACCTCTTAACTCAGAAGGACTTAAATTTGAGGCAGCAGAGGTGGATCGAGTTGTTGAAGGACTATGACTACTTGATTGAATATCATCCGGGTAAGGCTAACGTAGTGGCTGACGTGTTGAGCCGTAAGGTGGTAGCAGACCTGAGAGCGATGTTTGCTCACCTTAGTCTGTATGACGACGGGAGTCTATTGGCAGAATTGCAAATAAAGCCGACTTAGATTGAACAAGTTAAGGAGAAACAGCTTGTAGATGAGGTTTTGAGTGCTCAGAGGCTGCAAGTGCAGAATGATGAATTGGAAGGTTACAACTTGGGTATTGATGGAGTACTGTGTTTTCAAGGGAAGGTATGTATGTCGAAAAACGTTGAGTTGAGATAGCAGATTCTTTGGGAAGCTCATAGCAGCCCATACGCTATGCATCCTGGAGGTAGCAAGATGTATCGAGATTTAAGGAAACAGTTCTGGTGGCCGGGTCTTAAACGGGAAGTAACTGAGTTTGTGGGTAAGTGTCTGACTTGTCAGCAAGTCAAAGCTGAGCATCAGTTACCGTCAGGTCTGTTGCAGCCGGTAAAGATTCCACAGTGGAAGTTGGAAAGGATTACGATGGATTTCGTCAGTGGGCTACCCCTTACGCTTAGCAAGAAGGATTCAGTTTGGGTAATTGTGAATCGTCCAACTAAATCAGCTCATTTCATACCAGTTCGGGTTGATTACTTACTCCAAAAGTAAGCCAAGTTGTATGTGGCAGAGATAGTAAGGTTGCATGGAGTGCCAGTGTCAATTATTTCGGATAGGGATCCCAGGTTCATGTCAAGGTTCTGGAAAGCCTTGCACCAAGCATTGGGAACGAGGCTGGATTTCAGCACGGCTTTTCATCCACAATCTGATGGACAGTCAGAAAGGGTAATCCAGATTCTAGAGGATATGTTAAGGGGTTTTGTTCTGGATTTTAGCGGTAGTTGGGAAGAGTATCTTCCATTGGCAAAATACGCGTATAGCAACAGTTATCAAGCGAGTATTCAGATGGCACCATATGAGCATTATATGGACGAAAGTGTCGCACTCCTACGTGTTGGACAGAACTGGGTGATCGGCAGTTGTTAGGTCTGGAATTGGTGGCAAAAACAGAGGATAAGGTTAAGGTGATTCGGGCTCATCTAAAAGAAGCATCAGACAGGCAGAAGTCTTACGCCGATCTCAAGCGCAGGGATATAGAGTACGCAGTGGGTGACAAGGTCTTTCTGAGGTATCGCCGTGGAAGAAAGTGTTGAGATTTGGTCGGAAGGGCAAGCTAAGCCCTAGGTTCATCCGGCCGTATACGGTGTTGAAGTGAGTGGGACAAGTAGCATATCAGCTCGAGTTGCTAGCAGAATTAAGTCAGATTTACGACGTGTTTCATGTTTCAATGCTTAGGCGCTATCGATCAGATCCGTCGCATGTTGTGCCAGTTGAGGAGATAGAGGTAAGCCTAGATTTGTCATTCGAGGAGGAACCAGTGCAGATTTTGGATCGGGATGTCAAACTTCTACATAAGAAGTAAGTACCTTTGGTGAAAGTATTATGGCGGAACCATGGTACGGAGGAGGCCACGTGGGAGCCAGAGGACGTGATACGGCAGCAATACCCTCAACTCTTCTGACCAGGTAATTTCGAGGCCGAAATTATTTTTAAGGGGGGTAGAGCTGTAACATCCTTAAATCGGGGTCTCTGCATTTTTGTGTGTTTGCATGTGTAATGTATGGTGGATTTTAGTGTGGACTACTTTAGGGTCTAGGCTCGAGTTATGGATAGGCCGGAGTCATAGTAGAAATTTTTATTTTGGGCTGCTAGGAAAGGGAGTTGATAGAGCTAGGGGTTAAGTACTTTTGGTAGTAAGCTTTGACGCAAGAGGAGCCTTGGTGGAGTGGCAAGGAACGCCACTTAAGGCTTGGAGAAGTGACGGCATAAAGGGGGAGCAAGGGAGCTTGGGTTCGAGCTGCAGAAATCCCTTTCTGCTTATTCTTTTTAACGCCAGAATCAGGGAGGAGGTGTGTTCAGGAGGGACTCTGTTGGATGTGTATGGATTGAGTCAACTGATTTGAAATGGATGGAGAGGAGAAAATTGTGGAGGTTGTCTCATTCAAACTGATTTGAATGAGTGGTCAGGAGAGACTTGACGTGTTGGCCGAAATTTGAACTATTGAGAGGGAGGAGAAATTGGTTGGAGGCTTAGGGAGTGTGCCGATTTTCAAAGTTAGGCAAGGTAAACATTTCGACTAGGCAAGCTTTGAAGCATTTTGTTTGAGGCAAAACTGAAACCCCTAGGCACTAGTCGACTTCACTCTTCAGCATCCAAACCAAATTGCATTGTTCTCTTTTTATTTTCCTTTGAAACTGAAACCTCTCTTTCTCTAAAAGTCTCATTTTGTTTCGTGTTCTTTACTTCTATTTGCTTTGGCCGAATCAACCTTTCTATTTCTTTGAGAAGCCGAAACTTGTTGTTCACTCTATCTTCCCTATTCTTGAAAAGCCGAAACCAACATCCTCTACCCCATTCGACTTCTTCTTTTAATCCTCCTGTGCCGAAATACCCAACCTTCTTCACTTCTTCCATTCAGCATCGTCATTCTTCTTCTTTTGCGATTTCTTCTTCTCTTCTTCTCTTTTGGATTCATAGCCAAATCTTCCTGGTGAGTATAGTTTCTCTTTTTCTCTTTCTCAACTGCTTCGGGTAAAGCCGAAATCTCACTTGTCATGTTTTCTTTTGTTCTCCATTTGTTGTAGACTGAGATCTCTTATTTTGGTGAAGTAGCCAAAATCCCTCAACATCTTTAGGGTGTGCCGAACCTTGGTGGTAGGTGGCCAAATCTGTCAGTAGGGGAGGAGTGTAGCCGTATTCAGTAGGTTTTCGGGATTTGGTTGTCGATCTAGGTAAGGGTTCTATTGTTTCAGATCTTCTCCTTTTTCTTTCAAAAGCTGAAGGCTAATGGTTTTACGTTGCTAGTGCTTGGCCAATTGTAGGGGGAGGCTCATCGTGTTGCTACGGGATTTGGTTGGAGATCGAAGGGTGTTAAGGTACGGGTGCTATCTCTGTGTGTTATATCCTTCGGGATTTCTAGTTAAGCCGAATGGGTTCTTGGTTGTTAATAAGGTGTTGGCTGAATACAGGAAGGGAAGAGGCCAATGTTTGGAATCTTCGGGTTCTATCGCTTTGTGGGTAGATCGTAGTTTCGGGATCTCGCTAGATTTGCGATTAGCCAGGTGTGTAACGCTTGCACACTTCATTAGTAAATTGTGTTAATTATGTTTACTGTTAAAAGCCGAAATAGCCATTGAATCCAGTGTTGTGCTTTGTGGGTATGTGCGTGGACTTCGGGTGAGTCCTTTATCGATTGATTATCGAGATGTGCTGTTATTCCATTGGATTATGCTATGTGATGTGATATTTGCATGTTAAACATGATATTTATGCCATGGAAAATATGTTCACTGATGTGGGTATGATGAGAGGAGGGGGAAGGATGATTTTAGACTGTTACCAGTGGTTTTGACCACACGGCGGGTTGGCCCCGCTTTTGATACAGTATTTGTGACTAAGTCTCAGTGGTTTTGACCACCAGTGGTTTTGACCACACATACGATATTTGTGACTACGGTCACCAGTGGTTTTGACCACACGTGGATTATTGTGACTCGTCCCAGTGGTTTGGTACCATAGTGGGTTGGCCCCACATGTTTTGACCACACGGTGGTTTTGACCACACGGTGGGTTGGCCCCACCATATGATTTGTGGCTACGATCACTAGTAGTTTTGACCACACTATGTGATTTGTGACTACGGTCACCAGTGGTTTTAACCACCAGTGGTTTTGACCACACAGGGTAGACACAGGAGTTCGGATGGTTAGGAGGGGTTTGCATGATTTGCATGATTACTTATGATTTGTGTAAGTGCTTGTTTAATCGGGTTGGGGATTTATGCACTGAGTCTCGGTGACTTACCCCTTCCCTTATATTTTGCAGATGAAGCATAGATCGTGGATGTGGAGCCGAGGAGGGCTCAAGGTGGCCATGCACATTACCTTCTGGTTTTTGTTTTAGACTTTAATTTCAGTTTATATTTTTCTTAAAATTTGGTTTGGGTTTGTAATAAGGCCGCTAAGCTATTATTTTAGGTTTTTAATTATCTATTTTTATGTTTAACATATTATGTTAAAGTTAAGTAACCTTGCATGCTCAAATAACTGGTAAAAATTAATGTTTTCAAAATGTTACTTCTTATCGGGATTTCAATCCTTACCATCGGGTAATAATCTATACAAGCTAATAACAAGTTAACTTAAATGTTTTCCCAATCTAAATTTTCTACAAGTTCAAATGCAAATGGTTTTAACTTGACTATGCTCATCTCACTCGGGTTTTAGTAGAATTGAATGATTTTATAAAACTAGAAACGACAAATGGGTTTTCCATAAATGAGTCTTCTCGGGTTTCAAATCAGTAAAACGTTTTCAACTATTCTTTGCACAGGATTTCTCCGTATTCAAAATGATAAGAGGGTTTCCAATAGAATTAAACCGCAACTTGTTTTCTTCAAAACATTTTCACCCTGTAACATACCAAATTCGGTCGTGGTGTGTTGACCGGGTTTGGGGTGTTACAGATCAACTCCGCTTAATTATGCTAGATCCTACTCTTAAACAAGGACTTTTTCTCCACTGCCTAAGCACATCAATACTTGAATCAACATCTTGAAATATCAAAGCAAGAATTAAGAACGCATAATTAAGAACAAATCAAGTATTTATCATATAGTTCAAAAAAATAATAACAAGATCCATCTTAGGTTTCATCCCCCTCACGTATTTGAGGGGTTTAATTCATGTTTATAAAAGAATACATCTCAAAAGAAAGTATAAAACAAAACATAAGAAAAACCCTAAAACCCCCGGAAGGAAATTGAAGGGATGATCTTCCGTCTTGAGTATGATTCCAGGCTGTGTGGACTTACTTTGGCCCGTTTTCTCTATTTTTGGCCCATTTCTCATTTGTTTCATCCTCCAATTCTCTCCTAAGTATAAAACATGAAATTAAAGGGTTATGAGCATCAAATTCCATAATTCAGGGGATAAATCATCCAAAAGTTTGCTAAATTTGGGATTAGAATATGTACATATTACGGTTCATCACATACCCCCACACTAAGCATTTGCTTGTCCTCAAGCAAAATTCTCAACTCAGAATTAAAATGAACTTCCTCAATTCATAATATTCATCAATAGTGTTTCATCATAATTCATAGGTAGTTTATACATTGATAATTTAACCAAAAGGGTTCTAAATATTCAAACAATCAAAGTTATATTTTTTATGGTACGATAACATAGGTGTTTCCCCTTACCTAAATAATTACATTTAACTCAAAATCGACAAACGTTGACATCCTCACTAAAGATTCACTCAAATCACTCAAAGTGTTTAAGGTTCAAAATTAAGCACTCAAAATTCGAACATGAAAAGTTAATCCCATAGGCTTGCATGAAAATCAAATCGCCACCATTATAGAATGAAATGATACACAGATCAAAATGTCTATTAAGGGTTGTAACAGGGCTTTGGTTAAAGGCATGGATAAAAGCTGAATTAAAGGGTTAGAATCGAGATTGAATTAACAAATTACCTAACTTAGAAAGATGAACTAAGATACGAATAATTACATCAATTATAATTTCATAACACGAGCTTCTTTTCAAGATGTGGAATTTAAACGTATAAGCTCAATTAACATAGAACTAATAATGAATATACTTCGTTGTTTTTAAGAACAAATTAATTAATAATGAAGAATTCAACAACTGAAATGGAAATCATATCTAAGCTAAGTAATCTGTTCAAATCAGATCTCGACAGAATAGGGGTCAAATTCATTAAAGGGATTTCAACAAAAGGATTTTGGTTAATTTTAGGGTAAATCAATGAAAGGGTTGTTAGGATCAAAGGGATTTACTAAGGTTTAAACTTGATGGTAGGCTTTTTGGGAGTAAGTGGGTTAAAACCTAGGTGCCTTTATCATTTCAGTATACCAAATCAATGATGTGGTCTTGACATGTATAATTGAAGCAAATTCTAGAATAACAAATCAATGTTGACACACTCATAATCAATAGAGTGAGCAAGGAAAGAATGTATGCTCTAAAAGGCTCAAAATCTCACAAAAATTATGGGTTTTTGATATCAACTTTGTAAATTTCAAACTTCAAGGTAATAATTAGATTCAGGTAGACAACCTAACAAATTTTTAATTCTGAAAATAGACTCATCATGGTTGATTCTCTAGTCTCCTAAAGTTTAAATCATCACTACACAATTATCAATGACTTAATCCAAAACATATCAATAAAAATCATGAATCAATGAAATTTTTTTCTAATAGTAATATGAGAAGAAGACATGATTTAGGGATTTGAGAATAATGCAAAAAGGAACTTTTCAAAATAAAATTCACTCCCCCCACACTTAAGATGTACATTGTCCTCAATGTACAAAGATATATATCTAGAGATTAATAGTATGAAATCATAAGAGATAGGGAGAAGTGAAACTTCTTGAATTCTGGATGGATTCCTTGAGTTGGCAGTGGTCGTGATGTGGTAACTCCCAAGCAGCCTTTAGAACCTAATTTAAAGAAATTGAAATGTAATAATAAAATTTAAAGATAAGAAAGATAAGGGGAAGGATAATAAAGGAGAAGAGAAAAGAAAAAGAAAAATTAAATGGACTCAAATGTCCTTGGCCTGGCAAATCAATGAAGCGGCCGGCATGAACTCATGTAGATCGGTCTTGCACGGGGAGATTGTGGTAGGATCCTTTTGTTTCTTTGGCATGGGGGTGGTGGTGAGTATGGTGAAGAAGGAAAAAATTATTGTTGCTAGGGTTGAGAGAAAAACGTTTGGTGTAGAAGATGAATAGTGAATGGTTTATATAGAAATAGTGGTACACGGGCGTGTCGCACGCCCGTGTAACTCTTTTTGAACCCTGTGCTTCTAATATTAGGGTTTTGGTTCGCTTGGTTTTGCGGCCCACGTCCATGTGTTGTGTACATGTTGTCCCGTACGGCCGTGTTGCACGGTCGTGCTAAGCTTCGTTCACTACTCCCACGCCCGTGTCATTATTGCCCACACCTGTATTAATTCAACAGGTTTGGCCACGGTTTGTCGGCACGGGCATGTCACACGCTCGTGTCATTTTAACAGTATCGACCCTAGTCTAGAGGCACGCCCATGTCATTCTTACCCATGCCCGTGTGCCTTACTCAGTTTCATCCACGGCCGCATCGCACGGTCTCTACCATGCTAATATGCTTATCGTGGTGTCCACACGACAACGACCACTCCTGTGTACAAGGCCGTGTGGAGGTGCAACCTACACTTAAAACATAAATAAAAGGTAAAAGCAAATTAATTAGTATGGTTAGAGCTCGAGTTGCCTCTCGAGAAGCGCTCGTTTAAAGTCTTAAGCTAGACTTACCTCTCAATCACACATTAATGGTGGTTTGAGGAGTTGAAACTCCTCACCCCTGCTCTCAGTTCTACAATTACTATATAGTTCGAGTCGAGTAGTGTTTACCTTAAAAGTTCCAAACTTGGGATTAGTTACCTCGACTGTTCCGTGTAGGAAGATATTCAGTACCTCAAAAGTGATTTCTTCATTTGTATCAAGGTTTGAAGTGGCGATCTAAGGATCTGTTTTATCCAACAGTACCTGATCTCCGATCTTAAATTGGTTTGGCTCATCCTTAAGTTTGACATTGTTTTGCTTTGGTTCCGCTTCATGTGTTGATAATATCTCCTTGAAATGTGTCTTCCACTTGTCTAGTTCATCGATCCGAAGCATTCGTTCCTCATGAGTTTTTTGTTTTTGGCATGAGGTCTAGGATCTGGCTCAGCTGTGTAGTTCCGTGGTGCTTCCTGGAAAGAAGCTGTAACTGAATGATCATTAATAGAATTTATTTTCTCACCTTGATTAGTTAATGTCTTAGCCAAGTGAAGAGCCTGAAGAGTGATTGTCTCGTCACCTACACGAAGTATGAGTTCACCTGTACCAACATCAATTTTAGGCCTAGCAGTTTGCTAAAAAGGGTCTTCCTAAAATTAAAGGGATATTATTGTCCTCATCCATTTCTAAAACGATAAAGTCTATGGGGAATATGAATTTTTCAATTTTCGCGAGTACATCTCCGATTATACCCCTAGGAATTTGAATAGTCTTATCAGCTAATTAAATGCTCATCCTAGTTTGTTTGGGTTTCCCTAGACCTAGCTGTTTAAACATTTTATAAGGCATAACATTGACGTTTGCCCCTAAATCAGCTAAAGCATTATCAACAGATAAACTACCAATTAAGCATGGAATTGTAAAAATCCCTAGATCTTTTAATTTTCGTGGTAGTTTATTTTGCAAAATTGCTGAGCACACTGCATTTAGTTCTGACCCTTCGTCTAACTTCCGTTTGTTTGTCAAAAGCTCTTTTAAAAATTTCCTTGAATCTGGCATCTGTGAAAGAGCTTCAAGAAATGGTAAGTTAATATGTAACTTCTTTAAAAGTCTAAGAAATTTACCGAATCGTTCATCTGTGTTGTCTTTCTTCATCGCATTGGGGTATGGCACACGAGGGTGGTATTCTTTAATTACTAGTTTTGGCTTATCATGACTTACTTCAATGTTACCTTCCTCTACCACATTCTCTTGCCTCAATTTTGTTTCATGTAACCCTTCACTTTCATTAGCGGTTATTACTTTAAGTTGCTCCTTTGGGTTAGTTTCAGTGTTGCTTGGCAGGCTTCCCTGTGATCTTTCAGAGAACTGCTTAGCAAGTTACCCTAATTGGTTCTCGATCCTTTAAATCAATGCTTGTTGATTTTTGAGTGTTGTCTCGGTGTTTTGGAAACAGGTTTCTAACACCGCTATAAATTTTGTTAGCATCTCCTCAAGGTTCGGCTTCTTGTCTTAAGGGAAGGGTTGCTGTTAGAAGCCTGGGAGGGGTTGTTGTCTTTGATTTCCTTGACCACCCCATGAGAAGTTGGGGTGGTTCCTCCAACCTGGATTATAAGTATTACTATATGGGTTATTTTGAGGTCTAGAATTATTACCCATATAGTGAACTTGTTCGTTTTCAGCACTCGGGTTGTAATGTGGATAGTATGTATTGCTCATCCCTCCTCTATTCATATCGCATTGCATCACTGGATGTACCTGTGAAGAACCACATAAACCATCAATTTTCTTGCTTAAAAGTTCTACTTGATTTGATAGCATGGACACTGCATCGAGTTTGAAAACACCGTTGTAAAAGGTTTGAACCTGTAGCCACAAGGGTAACCCATGGTGAGGGCACTTTCTTAATAAATCCTTGTATCTCTCCCATGCATTGTAAAGTGTTTCTAAATCCATCTGCACAAAAGAAGGGATATCATTCCTCAACTTAGCCGTTTTAGCCGGCAAAAAATATTTTAAAAAAAAATTTTTGGTCATTTGATCCCATGTAGTGATTGATCCTCATGAAAACGAGTTCAACCATTGTTTAGCTTTGTTTCTCAACGAGAAGGGAAACAACCAAAGGTGAATGGCATCGTCAGAAATGCCATTTATTTTGAAGGTGCCTCAAAATTCCAGGAAATTTGCCAACTTCTGCAAACCATCAAACTGAACAAATTGTTGAATCATCTGTATAGTATTAGGTTTCAATTCAAAATTATTTGCAGGAATAGCAGGTCTAACAATACTTGACTCAGTTCCTGTAAAGTTAGGTTTAGCATAATCATACATAGTACAAGGAGCAGGATTTTGATTCACCGGATTTGCGGCAACCACAGGAGGTAGCGGATTGTTATCAGCCACCTCTTTGGTAGTATTGGTTTCGTCCTCTTGATCTTCTTCTATGTATTGTATGCTTCGCTTTATTTTTCTGTTGTTTCTGCGAATGGCACCTTCTATATCGCTGTCGAAGATCAAGGGTCCTGACGGGTTTCTTCTATTCATAAACTAGAAAAACCTATCAGAAGCAAAATAAAAGAGATATCAGAAAACTAAAAATAAAAATTAGAAATAAATAAATAAATAAAGGAAAAATGGCTAAAGTAATAAAAATCAAGTGTTCCTAATATCTTAGTCCCCAGCAACGGCGCCAAAAACTTGATCGTGTCCAAACTAACTATGACAATGAATAAGGCAAGCGCACCTATCGTTTGGTAGTATAGCTATGGAAAGACCGGAAATATCGTATCCTCAAGGACCAAGAGTACTAGTAATTACTATCTTTCTATTATTTAGCCTAAGAATTAAGGGAATTGATGTTTAATCTAAAACTAACTAATTACTAAGCTAAAGATGCTAAGACACATAAAATGAATTGGGGAAATAATTTTGGGAAAACCAATTGATTGAGACAATACCCGAGGAAGAATCCACCTAGGCTTCACTTGTTATTTAACTCTGAACCAGACGATTTATTCACTTGACTTGATCTGTAGGATTCCCTAACTTATATTAATACCTCTCTTGAGGCTACTAACGTCTAACCCTAGGTTGATTAATTGAAATATCTTTCTAATTAAAACCCCTAATGTCGCATTAACTCAATTTATGGACTCCCATATTAGGTTTGACCCTAATCCGACAGATTTTCGTTGTCTTATCTCTGGGAGTGCGATCAACTCCGCTTAATTATGCTAGATCCTACTCTTAAATAAGGACTTTTGCTCCACTTCCTAAGCACATCAATACTTGAATCAATATCCTGAAATATCAAAGCCAGAATTAAGAACACATAATTAAGAACAAATCAAGTATTTATCATATAGTTCAGAAAATAATAACAAGATCCATCTTAGGTTTCATCCCCCTCAGGTATTTGAGGGCTTTAGTTCATGTTTGTAAAAGAATACATCTCAAAAGAAAGTATGAAACAAAACATAAGAAAAACCCTAAAACCCCCGTGAATCTTCCGTCTTGAGTATGATTCCGGCTTCTTGAGATGAATCAATTGGCTGTCTTCGAGTAAATCCCACAATTCGGCCCTCTCTAGCTTCGCCTCTTGGGCTCCTCCTTTTAGGTCACACTTAGGGTGTTTATATAAGCTTTCAGAATGTCTTTCTTTGCCCCTAAGTAACCTAATCCGAATGGAATTAAAACGAGTCACGGCAGGGACACGCTCGTGTGGCATGTCCGTGTGAATCGAGTCCAGGCCGTGTTCGGGTCTGCTAAAGTGGAACGGCCGTGTGGTTATCTCCAGGCCGTGTGGACTTCTTACTTTGGCCCAATTTCTCTGTGTTTGGCCTGTTTCTCGTTCTTTTCATCCTCCGTAGAAAATGTAGTCGCGGATGCTCTGAGTAGAAAACCTTTGTTTACTTTGCTGGCGATGAACAAGCAATTGACATTATCTAACGATGGTTCGATTTTAGCTAAGTTAAAAGCTAAACTAATGTTTCTCTAACAAATCTGTGAAGCTCAGAAATGTGAAAATGAATTGGAAGCTAAACGAGTACAATGTGAGTCAATACTGATTCAAAGTATCAGATCGGATCCGACGATTGTTTTCTATTCCAAGGTAGAGTTTGTGTGCCTGATCGCTGAAGTCAAAGCTTTAAAATTTATAAAACGAATGATCAAACTTGGAAACTAACTCTGACAACGATTGAAGGCAAGAGTACCTATTGAACAGTAGTATAGCTTAGGCAAGACCGGATTATCGAACCCAAAGGAACTTAAAGTACTAATACTAACTTTCTTTTTATTATTTAGCCTAAAATAAAGTAAAGTTGCTTTAATCTAGATTAACGACTACTAAGCTAAAGACGTAAAGACAGAAAGAACGAATTGGGAAATAACTAGAAGAAAAACTCAGTTGATCACGACGATACCCTCAAGAAGAATCCACCTAAACTTCACTTGTTATTTAACACTGAACCATATGATTTCTTTACTTAGCTTGATCCGTAGGACTCCCTAACCTATATTAAACCCTCTCTCGAGGCGAATAACGACTAACCCTAGGTTAATTAGTGAAACTCTCGGTCACTTATAATAGCCCCCTAGAATAGCAGTAAATCAATCAATCGACTCCCGTATTAGGTTTCACCCTAATCTAGCAAAATCTCGTAACCCTATCTCTAGGCGTTCGAACAACTCCGCTTAATTATGCTAGATCTACTCTTAGGTAGGGTCTATTCCTCCTCCACCTAAGCACATCAGATTTGTATTAAGCAACATAATTAAGAACAAACTAAGTAATTATCATATAATATCAAAAATCAAATAACAAAATTCATCTAGGTTTCATCCCCTTCAGGTATCTGAGGGGTTTAGTTCATAACAAATAAAGAAACATCTCAAGAGAAAAGATAAAACCAAACATAAGAAACCCCTAAAACTCCCTGAAGGAATTGAAGGAGAAATCCGTCGTCTTGAGTATAACTCCAGCTTCTTGGGATGGATCAACTGCCTAACTTCGAGTGATTCCCTCAACTCAGACCTTCTCGGCTTGGCTCTTTGGCCTAGCTTTGACGCCCTTTCAAAGGTGGCACTTGAGGGATATATATAGGCTCTTGGAATGCGATTCTTTCTCCCTAAGTATCCTTTTCTGACTAAAATTTCTCTTTCCAGCGGCAGAGGCACGGCCATGTCACACACCCATATGGCTCGACTTCAAGCCGTGTTCAGATTTCTAACTTGAAGCACGGCCGTGCAAATTGGGGTGAGGCCATGTTCTAGATGCTCATCAAGGCACGACCGTGTGCTATTTGGGCCAGGCCATGTGGATTTTGTGATATGGCCTATTTACTCCATTTTGGGCCCGTTTTACGTTCTTTTCAACCTCGGGTGCTTTCCTGGGTATAAGACATGAAAAGAAAGGATTAAGAGCACATTTTTACATAAATTGAAGGATAAATCATCCAAAAGTAAGCTAAATGTGGGATTAAAATATGTTATAATTACGATTTAGCAAATACCCCCACAATTAAGCTTTTGCTTGTCCTCAAGCAAAATTCTCAACATACAATTAAAACGAACTTTCTATAATTCACAATTCCTATCAACAATGCCTCGTCATAATTCATAGATAATTTATACATGGATAATTCAATTCAAAGAGTCCTAAAGATTCAAACAATGATAAGTCATTCATTTGTAATTGAAAACGTAGGTGTTTCCCCTTATCTGAAATATTACCTTTGATTCGAAATTGACAAGAGTTGACATCCTCACTATAGATTCACTCAAATCACTCAAAGTGTTTAAGGTTCATAAAAAAGAAGCACTCATACGTCGAACTTGAAAGGTTAATCCCATAGGCTTGCCTGAAAATCAAATCTTCACCACTATAAAATGAGATGATAAACAGATCAAAAGGTCTTTGTTAGGGTTGTAACAGGGCTAGGGTTAAGGTGTGGATAAAGGCTGAAATTAGAAGGTTAGGATCGAGATTGAATTGGCAATTACCTACTTAATGAGTACTGAAATAATATTTACATCAACTGATAATAATAATCCTAATAATATGAGCTTTTCTTTCAGAATAAGAATTTTAATTGTATAAGTTCAGTATTAATACTGAATATACTTAGATTTTTTTTTAAGAACAAACTACTAATAATGGATGAATTCACTCGTGCTCTGATTTAATTTGGTAACTAATCAAATCATATCTCGATTAAAGGGTAGTTAAAAAGGAATGGTGATAACAAATACAAAGGGGTTTTTTGGGTTATTAATGGGTGAGTCAATAAAAAGGATTGTTAGGATCAACGGGGTTAACTGGGGGTTAATTTATGAAGGTAGGCTTTTTAGTGGAGTGAGTGGGTTAAGTCCTAGGTGCCTTTATCATCTCTGTATATCAAATCGTAAATATGGTCTCAACATGTATAAACGAGGGAAGTTCTAGAATAACAGTTCAAAGTTGACACACACATAATCAAAAGGTGAGCACAAAAAAAGTATATGCTCTGTAAGGCTCAAAATCTCACAAAAATTATGGGTGTTTTGACATCAATCTCATGAATTTCAAATTTCAAGGCAATATTCAAATTTAGGTTAACAATCTAGCAAAAATTTTAATTATTGAAAAATAGACTTATCATGCTTGATTCTCTAGTATTTTAAAATTAAATCATCAATGCACAATTATTAATGACTTAATCTAAAACATGTCAATACGAATAATAAATCATCAGAAATTTCATCCTAATTAGTAATATGAAAATTTTACTTAGAAAACAAGACTAAATTTAGGTATTTGAGAATAATGAAAAAAATTTAACACTTTTACCCCCCACACTTAAGATGTACATTGCCCTCAATGTAAAAAGATAGTTATATCATTTATGGGATAAATCAAAAGAGAAGGGGAAGGAGTACTTCCTGAATTTTGGATGGTGTCCTTAAAGAGGTCGGTCTGGATGACAAACCTGCACTAGATGAAGAAATTGGGGAGCTCGTAGAGGATTAGGCAGGGATTACTAAGACATATTTAAAATAACCTAAATATATAATTAAAAACAAGAAAGAAAAAGGAAAGGAGACTAAGAAGGAAAATAAAGATAAAACGAAAGGTGGATGGACCGGAGAGTCCTTATTGATGGATGGTTCGTGAGGTGGGTGTGACTTCTAGGGCTGCGAAGGTGGTGGCGGTGGCAGAAGTGGTGTGGTTATCGTGGTGGTCGGCGTGATTCTCTAGCAGCCTAGCAAACCTGACACTAAGAAACTAAAATAAGTTAAACTAAACTAAGCATAAGATTGTCAAAGAGAAGGAAATTGAAGCAAAAGATAAAAGAAAAATGAAAACTAATTGGTCTCAGAGATCCTTGGCTTGGTGTTGAGATGAAGCAGCCGACATGAACTCATGTTGATCGTTCTTCTTTGAGAAGACTATTGTTGGCGTTTTTCACTTCTTTTGACATGATGTAGGATGGCTCAAGGATCTAGAGTTTTGATATATGGAGTAAAAATCCTAACACATTTATTTTAAACATTTCACATATACAAATCATGCTTCAATAATAAAAAGTTCAAATTGTGTGAACATCAAATGCATGGCTTTCGAATGCCTAACACATTATCAAACAAACCTCAATCATATCACATTACATCATAGTTGAACATAACTTTGATATTATTATAACATAATCATATCACTATAGTCACATTAAACATTATTGAACACAAAGAACAAATCCTAGTATACCATTCAAGCATAATAAAGGTGCATACTTTGCAATTACAACCAAATCATAATAACCTATGTATTTTTGAACATATTATCATCTCACACCTAGCATGCATTAAGACATCCATTAATTCAATTTTGTTTATTTAACAATTACCAAACTTAGCATATACTTAGCCATTTTAATTCATCGCAAGACTATGTGCATAAACTATAATAATTTAAAACATCTTGAACACAAATAACAACTAATATTACACTTATTCCACATGCCTAAATACCATAGTTAGAATACATACACTTAGCCAATAAATTAACTACCTATTCAGTTGTATAAGAAACCTTTAATACATCAAATTTATATAATCATGCTATATACTGTATCACATATATTAACAAACCATATATACTCATGCACATTATGTAACATCCCAAATTAGGGGCTGTAATTTCACTTAAAATTCGTGTTGTGCTTGAACGGCTAACTATTTTAGTGTATTTGGGAGTTCCAAGGAGGCTTGGGTTCGAGTCTGAGCCTTGGAAAAATTTCAGTTTTTGGCCCTAAAGTGAAGAGGGTTGTTAGCTGTAGGGCTTAAGTATATTTGTGTGCGTTTAAGAGACACAAGAGAAGCTTATGTCTTGGTTGTGTGGCGTCAGTGGGATAGTAGGGAGGTGTGGGGTTTGAATCTCATGAGTAGCAAAAAGGGTGACTTTTGTTTTATGTCTTGAGGGAGCAAGAGGTAGAGTTTGGTTCAAACTCTACAAGGGGAGTTGAACACTTGGTCAAGAATTTCGAATAGGAGGCTGAGAGTGTTTCAAGGAGGATCCGGTGGAGGAAATCAAGGGGATGGATGTGTAAGGGAGTGTTGGCTGAATGTGGGGAAAGTTGAATAGGGAATTTCGGCTAAGGGTTGTCATTGGGGAAGTGCATATTTGGTTTTGAGTTAGGGTGAAAGTGCCAAATTTTCTTTGGATTGTTTTGCGGGAGTGTTTACATTTTGGTACCTTTGGACGTTTTGGGTCTTTCTTTTCATTGTTGACCTCTGCCGAATTCACCTTGTCTTCATCTTTTCTTCCTCCTTCATTTTTCCTGCTAAGTGCCAAATCGATAAGCCTTTACTTTCACCTTCTTTCATTCCTTCTCCTCATTATCCTTCTTACTTTGTCATCTCGCAGTTACTGCTCACTTGTTGCCGAATCTCTTTTCTCCTTTTAGTTCTTAATCTTAGGAGCTTCATCTAACAACCCAAAGCAGGTGTGTAACCCTACACCCCCTTTTTAGTTCTATCAGCACGATGAGTGAATGGGTGTATTCACACTCTGATGATTTACGAAACGGCTAAAAGCCAAAATACCGATGAGCCGAAACTTTGACATTTGGGATTTCTCGAGCGTCTTAGCGTACATAATGATAAACCAATCCATGAACGTTGGTCATAGACTGTTGGGAGTGCCACGAGTGTTTACGTGGGCTTAGGCCATAATGGGCCTTGTTGGGCCATAGTGGGTCTGAGTGGGCCCAATGGGCTAATGGGCCCACAGGGGTGAAATCCATGGTAAGTGCCGAATAATAGATGTTGCTACGAGGTTCGTAGAACCATTGCCAAAAATGGGCTGAATGGGCCATACAGTGTGTGGGCCCAATTGGACTAGAAATTGAGCTTTGGCCTAATTGCACCTTTCGATCAAAAAGGGTATCCGTGTCTCTTGAGGCGACAGTAGGCCTTCAAAAAGGCTGTTGTAAGAGTAAAATTATCGAAATACCCTTTACGGGTAAAATTACCAAAATACCCTCGATGGATAGAATTATCGAAATACCTTTAAGGGGTGAAATGACCGTCTTACCCCTAATCGACTAAATGATCATTGTACCCTTAGTGGTAGTATCAGTGATTTATGTGTTTTAATTGTATGATTGATTATGATTGAAATGCACTACATATATGGATTAGTTGTGACATGACATACTGCATTGGGTTGGGTTTTTCTGATTGGAGGAAATACCGTTATAGTGGCATCGCCACGTACTCTGGCCTTAGTGGCTCATCCACGTATATCGTTGTTAGCAGCTAGGCTACATTATTGGAGAGTTGGCTGGGTGGGTCGACATGGTCCCCACATGGAGAGCTGGTTGGTACGGGCGGTGTGTTGGCTGGGTGGGTCGACTTGGTCCCCACATGGAGAGATGGTTAGTATGGGTGGTGAGTTGGCTTTTAAGGGTTGGGTTACATGTTTGTTTACATTGATATGATTAGGGCTTAGGCCTAGACTGATACCGTATGGGCTCGGGCCCAGATTGTGACTGTATTAGGGGATTACACACTGAGTTCTCGTAACTAACACTTTTCTTGAAATGTGCAGGTAATCCCCAGCCTTAGAGGATTTAGAGCTGCGAGGGACTCGGAGGTGGCCACACATCTGATTGGCTTTAAAGTTAAACCTAGCAACTTCATTTTATTTTAGATTAATTTATTGGAGTAATAATTTTGTAATAAGGCCATTTGGGATTTTTAACTTTTATATGCTGTTTCTTTAAAATTTCAACCTCATAGTCTATTAAATATGGGATTTTAAAACAAAAACTACTGTTTTAAAAATATCACGTATTTGCAACTATTTTGAATTAAACCTCCGCAGCAAACAAGGCTTTAAAAATAATAATAATATTCTGCGAGAGAATGTCTTTGTGTAAATCGTGTTTTAAAAAGTAAGCAACGAAATCTGAGGTTTCAAATCGTAGAAAGTTTTACATTGGAAAGGAGGGTTTTCGATGAAAGCATAGTTTTCAAACATCAGTTTGATGTGACACGCTAGATTCGATCATAACGTCTAGGTTTGGGTGTTACATTTAGTGGTATCAGAGCCCCCTTGCAAAACTCGACTGTGGAATGGGTTTTGAAAATTTTTTTAAATTTGTTTAAATTTGGCTTGAAAAGAAATGATGTTACTGGAAATGAGGCACACTGAGTCTCCGGCACCAAATCTATAAGTTCTGTGACACTGTACCCTGTTATATACAAAAATGGCTATACTGAGAAACTATTAGGGATAGTAGTAGTACACTGAAACTCCTTAGTTAGGGAAATTAAGACGATAGGAGACTGAAAATTGTAGTAAATTCGATCTGCGAAAACAACTCTAATTACTATTTTTTATAAAATATTTGTTAATAATTATAAAAACTATAAGTTGATTCATAAAACTCTTAAATCAGATAAATATGCTACATTGATATGAGCACAAGAGGTCGCGAAAGGGGTACACATGACCGTGGTAGAGGCCGAGGTGCTAGGGCTGGATCGTCAACATCTGGACACATGCCGGATAGGGAAGCACTAGCCTCACTAGTGACTGGGACGGGGTCTTATGACCGAGCCGGTGGGGATGATGCCCTGTCCCAAGTGATGTTACGAGTTCTGGAAAGAGTTGCTGGAGCAAGTACTGGGTCAGTGGGCCGAGGGTCAATCTTTGAATGACTCCGGTCGAATGGGGCAGAAATTTTCAAAGGCATTTCTGGGGTAGCTCCGAATGTAGCAGAATATTGGTTGGAGGCTGTCGAGTGAATAATGGATGATCTCGATTGTATGGTGGAGCAAAACCTGAAGGGAGTAGTGTCTTTACTGCGAGATGAGGCATATCAATGGTGGTTTACCGTTAGAGAAGGCACGCAGGCCGACCGTTTGACATGAGACTTCTTTAAGATGGCCTTTCGAGGAAAATATGTCTGGGTAAGTTATGTGGATACCCAGAGGAAGGAATTTCTGAGTCTGGTTTAGGGAAATAAGTCTGTAGCAGAGAATGAGGCAGAGTTTCTATGATTGAGCTGGTATGCTCTGGGCATAGTCACGATTGAGTATGAGCGCTGCGTGCAGTTTGAGGATGGTCTCTGCGATGAGTTGCGGGTACAGATAGCCCCACAGAGGGAAATGGACTTTGCTGCCCTGATTGAGAAGGCAAAGATTACCGAGGATGTGAAACATTCTGAGCGTCAAACCCGTGAGAAGGAAATGGGCAGAAATAAGAGGGATTTTGGGCCCTTAAGTTCTTCTGGTGGGCCTATGAAGTGGCCTAGGTTTGATGGTCCAGCCCGAGCTGGGGTTCCAGTTGTTGCTGGTCGACCGCAGCCTTGCGTTGAGTGTGGGAGACTTCATTTAGGAGAGTGCCGAAAAAAAACTGGGGGTGCTTCAGGTGTGGGTCCAAGGATCATCAGTTTAGATATTATCCTCAGGGGCCCATTCAGATGCAAGTGGTAGGTCAGGGCTATGTGCAGCCAAGGAGAGGTGGTCAGCAGCCACGGAGAGGTCGTGGTCCACCTAGAGGGGAAATGGGTTAGGATAAGGTCGTAGAGCACTGGGAAGAGGTGCTGGTAGTACAGAGGTAAGATAGTCAATGTTGGTTTATGCTGCTCGGTGCCGAGAGGACAGCGACGCTCCAAATGTCACAACTGGTACATTCCTCATTCATAATGTACCATATACCACTTTAATTGATATTAGGTCTACGCACTCGTATGTTGCATGTACTGTGTCTGGAACATTGGGCATATAGTTCGAAATTACTGATTGGGAAATGTCAGTGATTAGTCCACTGGGAGAGTCGGTTGGAGTGAATAAACTGTTTAGAGATGTGCCTGTAGACGTCCAAGGGGTTGTCTTTCCGGTAGATTTGATGGAACTGCCGTTTGGCGAGTTCGATCTCATTTTGGGCATGGATTGGTTAGTGAAACACCGTACGAATTTGGATTGCACTACTAAGTGTATGGTATTGAAGTCTTCAAAGGTTAAGGAGGTGGTCGTGATATGGGAGCGAAGGGATTATTTATCTAATGTAATCTTAGCATTAAGGGCCGGAAAGCTGGTTCGCAAAGGCTACAAGGTGTTCGTAGCTTATGTCAGCACATCTGATGTTAAGGGTTTGTCTATTGGGGATGTCAGGGCAGTAAAGGAGCTTTCAGATGTATTTCTTAAAGAGCTTCCGGGGTTGCCTCCAAATCGTGAGGTCGAATTCGGCATTGAGCTTCTACTGGGAATGGTTTCGGTGTCCATTGCCCCTTATAGGATGGCGCCGAAGGAGCTGGTAGAATTAAAGGCTCAGATCCAAGAGCTACTGGATCGAGGATTCATTTGACCGAGTGTGTCTCCGTGGGGAGCACCAGTATTGTTTGTAAAAAAGAAGGATGGATCCATGCGTATGTGTATTGATTATCGTCAATTGAATAAACTGACAATTAAGAACAAGTACCCACCAAGGATAGACGATTTGTTCGATCAGCTACGAGGAGCTTTGGTTTTCTCTAAGATAGATCTTAGATCGGGATACCATCAGCTAAAGGTTAAGGAGGCAGATGTGTATAAGACAACATTCAGGACTCGTTATGGACACTACGAGTTTCTGGTCATGTCATTTGGGTTAACGAATGATTAGCTGCTTTAATGGATATGATTAACCGGGTTTTCCAACCCTATTTGGACCGGTTCGTGGGGGTGTTTATAGATGATATTTTGGTGTATTCAAGAATTGAGAAGAAGCATGATTCACATCTCCAGATTGTTCTGCAAATATTGAGAGAAAAGTAGCTTTATGCCAAATTCAGCAAGTGCGAGTTTTGGCTGCAAGAGGTGACATTTTTGGGTCATGTCGTGTCTGTTGAGGGGATTAGGGCTGATCCTCGGAAGGTTGAGGCTGTATTAGATTGGAAGCCACCGAAGTCGGTATCTGAGTTTTGAAGTTTTCTGGGTCTGGCCGAGTATTACAGATGGTTCGTTAAGGGGTTTTCACTTATTAGTGCACCCCTAACTAAGTTACTGCGAAAATGGGTACCGTTTGATTGGGCTGATAAACAGCAGGAGAGTTTTGAGAAACTGAAGAAGATTCTGACTGAAGCCTCGGTATTAATATAGCCAGAGGCTGGAAAGGAATTCATTGTCTACTGTGATGCGTCGCACACGGGTTTGGGTTGTGTGTTGATGCAGGAGGGTAAGGTGGAGGCTTATGCGTCTCGTTAGCTTAGGTCACACGAGGTGAATTACCCCACTCATGACTTGGAGCTAGCTGCGATGGTGTTCGCACTAAAGATTTGGAGACATTACTTGTACGGGGAGAAGTCGATCGTTTATACCGACCATAAAAGTCTCAAGTACCTCTTTACTCAGAAGGTGTAACACCCCTAACCCGTATCTGTCACCAGATTTGGGTTATGAGGCATTACTCGTCTAACCACAAGTCAACCTTCTAACATTAATATTATTACAATAATTAAAGCATGATATCATGAACAATCATGTACTTTCATTTTTAGTATTAAAACATTAATAACTTATCACAACTATTATCATTTACAACACTTAAGAACCAATTTACAATGAATTAGCAAAACACTATACATTTGGACATTTTGAATAGCATAGCCAAATATATATAGTTTTATCCTTAGTCAACTTATACCAACCAATTTAACACATATATATATTCAATCATATGCAAACATAACTAGTTATTCACAACAATGATTTAACTTTTAAAACTTCATGACCGAATATATGTATTTATAAACAATCCAAGATAAATATAAACACCAACTAAGACCATGCCACAACCGAATATTTAAAAGTGAGTATAAATCCATTGGATCATTAATACACCAAATTCTTTTATTCTTTTATGTTTTGCCTTGTAGGTGCATGCAAAAACAAGCAAAAGTTTATCCATTATCCACAATGCATTATAAACCTTATTCAACCAAAGCCAATACTCAAGTAATGCACATAACATAATATGAAACAACTTCTAGGTTAAGTTTATAAGTCATGCATGAAATATTTACTTAAACATATAGATAATATTTCTATCATAATTTCATGAATCACATATACTTTAACAAATTCATATTATGTCCGAATATGCACAAACATAAGCAATACTTCAAGCATATGCAACTAACTAAAACATAAACATAAACATAAAGCCATTTTCGCATGGCAATTTTATACATCGACTTCAAAATAAACTCAAAAGAGTAATATAGCTTATACATGCCATAGTTCCCAAAAGTTTAACTAATGAAAAGGTACCAAAGATAGATGATAGTGTGATTGACGTTGACGATGATTCCCGAGCTCGAACTTAAGACTTCAAAATCTATAAAATAGTCAAATAAATACATACAGTAAGCTAAAATAGCTTAGTATGTTATAAGAAATGGTAAACATATACAACTAATCATTTTTCAAATTTAATCAATTCAATTTGATCCTCAACTAACTCATAACCGAATATACATATAACATTTCATCATTCAACCTTTATCATATTCCATAGGTCTCAAAACTGAATGCTCATGAACCATTTATCTATTCCGAACAAGTTCAAAAATTAATAATCTTACCTCATTACTAAAATTTCATAAACAAAACAACTTACCTCATTAGTACTAAGTCATTCAACAATCATGTATTACTTACCTATGTATCATCTCTCGATTACCTCCATTCATTTGTTTAGGTCTCTGACAAATTTGTAAACCCGCACACATAGTTCAATTCACGTAACGTATCGCACACTTAGTGCCGTTACTTTGATAAATAGCACACATAGTGCCAAATACCAGTAATGTATCATACACTTAGTGCCATTACTTGTAATGTATCACACACTTAGTGCCATTACGTATTCTCTGCACAATTTGTGCCAAACAACTAATTTTGCACACACAGTGCTTGGTATTAAAACTCGCACACATAGTGCCCTTAGCCGATCTTTTCCTCAAACATATAAACACATATAATTTCATTTTCATTCGTATCTATACACAATTAAATGTACATGTTAAAACCAACTCATTCCTCCATCCCAATACCATCATATTCGGTAATCTTCAATACACATATATACATATAACCACCTATTTGAATATAATCACTTCCCCTATCCTTTTCACATATAAATTCATCCAACTCAATGATCAAGGCTTATAGTTATACATATAAATACCAACTTTACATTCGGCCAATACAACTTAAATTCAATAACACATTCGGCAAATTGAAATTAAACACACTACTAGCATTTAACATATGCACATTACTATAGGCTAAAATTCAATTCTTTCCAATTTCTTAAAAACTTACCTCGGTAATCAACGGATTTGATTTTCCCGGCTATTCGTTCAACTTTGCTTTTCCCCGATCCAATCCTGTTTCTTTTTATTCTTGATCTAAATAATTCCAAATTAAGCTCATTCAAATATATTTTCATTCAATTTAATCCAAAAACACATAATTATACAAATTACCATTTTACCCCTGACATTTCACATTTTTTTTCAATTCAGTCCCTATTGCACAAAACACAAAATACTTAAAATTGGACTAAGCTTCTTAAGGGCCGAATATTCCTAGCCTTAATTCAAGCTCATACAATTCATTTATTTTGCAATTTAGTCCTTCAAAAATTTATTTTTGCAATTTAATCCAAATCACTCAATTTTGCCATAAATTCAAGAATAAAACTTGTTAATCTAACACTTAAAATCAATATTTCATCATCAAACTACAAAAGCAACAAGCTTCCTTCAATGGCAGTTCACAAAATACACAACCAATTCAAAAATTCAAGCATGGGCTAGCTAAATCACATAGCAACGATCTCAAAAATGTATAAATCATTAAAAAATTGAACAAAATCACTTACTCAATTAAGCCCCCCAAGTGTCGAACCTCTTGAAGCTTTTCTTCTCTTATTTTTCTCTTAGTTTCGGTCAAATAGAGAAAGATGAACACTTTCTCTTTTCTTTCTTTTCTTTTATTTAATTATTCATTTTATCATATATTAAATTTTCAACTAATGACATGAAATATATAATAAACAATTGCATTACTATTACATGCAAATGATGGCTAGCCACTAGGCTTGATTTTTGCTAAATTGCACTATTAATACCTCTATTTAAGAAGCCACCTTCAATTTAGTACTTACACTTTTAACCACCAAATTTTCTTTTTATGCAATTAAGCCCCTTTTCACAATTAAGCACCAAAACAATCAAATTTTAATACAAAATTTTCACACACATCAATTTACACATAATAAGCATAGAAAATAATATTAAAAATATTTTTCCAACTCAGATTCATGGTCTCAAAACCACCGTTCCGATTTGGGTCAAATCGGGCTGTTACAGAAGGAGTTGAATCTTAGGCAACAAAGATGGATAGAGTTACTTAAGGATTATGATTGCTTGATTGAGTATCATCTAGGGAAAGCCAACATGGTAGCGGATGCATTGAGTCGTAAGGTTGTATCTAATCTAAGAGCAATGTTTGCTCGTCTCAGCCTATTTGAAGATGGTAGTCTGTTAGCTGAACTTCAAGTAAAACTGACTTGGATTGGTAAAATTAAAGAGAAGCAGTTGCTAGATGAATTGTTGGTTCCTCATTTTCAACTGGTGAAGAAGGAAGAAACAGTGGATTTTGGGCTGAATAGTGAAGGAGTATTATGCTTCCATTGGAGAATCTGTGTACCGAGGGATTCTGAGTTAAGGTAGTCTATACTGCGGGAGGCGCATAGTAGCCCATATGCTATGCACCCTGGTGGAAACAATTTATATCGAGATCTATGTGAACTGTACTGGTGGCCGGGACTTAAGCGTGAGGTTACCGATTTTGTGGGTAAATGTTTGACATGCCGGCAAGTGAAGGCTAAGCATCAGCTACCTTCTGGATTACTGCAACATGTTAAAATTCCAATCTGGAAGTGGGAGAGGATAACCATGGATTTTGTTAGTGGGCTACCCCTGATGCCTACTAAGAAAGATTAGATATGGGTTATTGTTGATTGACTGACTAAGTCCGCCCACTTCATACCGGTTCACACTGATTACTCATTGCAGAAGTTGGCCAAGTTGGATGTGGCGGAAATTGTGAGGTTACATAGGGTACCAGCATCTATCATTTCAGACAGGGACCCTAGATTCACATTACGGTTCTGGAGAGTGTTACACGAAGCTTTGGGTACAAGGTTAGATTTCAGCACGACATTTAATCCTCAAACTTATGGGCAGTCGAAGAGGGTAATACATATTTTGGAAGACATGCTAAGAAGATGTGTGATTGATTTCAAGGGCAGTTGGGAAGACTATTTGCCATTAGCAGAATTTGCTTACAACAATTGCTATCAATCTAGTATTCAGATGGCGCCGTACGAGTCGTTATATGGTCGTAGGTGTCGTACCCCTACTTGTTGGACAGAATTGGGTGAGCGGCGACTGTTGGGTCCAGAGCTAGTTTCTGAAATCGAGGAAAAAGTGAAATTGATTCGTAATCGGTTAAAAGAAGCATCTGATAGGCAGAAGTCGTATGCTGATTTGAAGCATAAAGAGATTGAGTTCGTAGTGGGGGATTATGTTTTCTTAAAGGTCTCACCATGGAAGAAGATTCTGATATTTGGGCGAAAAGGCAAGCTGAGCCCTAGATTCATCGGACCTTACCAGATAATAAATGGATGGGAACGATTGCCTATTAGCTAGAGCTACCCCCTGAGTTAAATCGTATAAATAATGTGTTCCACGTTTCTATGCTGAAGCGATACCCTTCTGATCATTCTCATATAGTGCCAGTGGAGGAGATCGAGGTAAGACCTGATTTGACTTTTGAGGAAGAACCAGTGCAAATACTGGATCGTGATGTTATAGTGTTAAGAAAAAAATCTGTCCCATTAGTCAAGGTGCTTTGGTGTAATCACGGTTCAGAGGAAGCCACGTGGGATCCAAAGGAGGCAATACGACAGCAATACCCTCACCTGTTCTGATCAGGTAAATTTTGAGGCCGAAATTTCTTTAAGGGGGTAGAGTTGTAATGTCCCAAATTAGGGGATGTAATTTCGCTTAAAATTCGTGTTGTGCTTGAGCTGTTAACTATTTGAGCGTATTTGGGGGTTCCAAGGAGGACTGGGTTCGAGTTTGAGCCTTGGAAAAATTTTAGTTTTTGGCTCTAAAGTGAAGAGGGTTGTTAGCTGTAGGACTTAAATATATTTGTGTGCGTTTAAGTGACACAAAGAAGCTTATGTCCTGGTGGTGTGGCGTCAGTGGGATAGCAGGGAGTTGTGGGGTTTGAATCCCATGAGTAGCAAAAAGGGTGACTTTTATTTTATGTCTTGAAGGAGCAAGAGGTAGAGTTTGGTTCAAACTCTGCAAGGGGAGTTGAAGACTTGGTCAAGAATTTCGAATAGGAGGCTGAGAGTGTTTCAAAAAGGATTCAGTGGAGGAAGTCAATGGGATGGATGTGCGAGGGAATGTTGGCCGAATGTAGGGAAAGTTGAATAGGGAATTTCAGCCAAGGGTTGTCATTGGGGAAGTGCATATTCGGTTTTGAGTTAGGGTGAGAGTGTCGAATTTTCTTTGGATTGTTTTGTGGGAGTGTCATTTTGGTACCTTTGGACGTTTTGGGTCTTTCTTTTCATTGTTGACCTCTGCCAAATTCACCTTGCCTTCATCTTTTCTTCGTCCTTTATTTTTCCTGCTAAGTGCCGAATCGATAAGCCTTTACTTTCACCTTCTTTCCTTCCTTCTTCTCATTATCCTTCTTACTTTGTCATCTCGAGGTTACTGCTCGCTTGTTGCCGAATCTCTTTTCTCCTTTCAGTTCTCCTTGGCCGAACACAACCTCTGTTTCCCCCTTGTTTCTCCTCTTTTTACTTTTCAAAGGTAGCCGAGTGTGTAGTTTGAATCTATTTTCTTCCTTTGTTTTTACTCTTTCCGAATCCCTTTAATTTTGTGGGGCTCGTTTTGCTTAACCAAGGAGTCGGCTGAATACCCTTCCCTTGCAGTAGATCTCTCAATTGGTGGTGCTTAATCTTGGGAGCTTCATATGACAACCCAAAGTAGGTGTGTAACCCTACACCCCCTTTTTAGTTTTGTCAACGCGATGAGTGAAGGGTGTATTCACACTCTGATGATTTTCGAAACGGCTAAAAGCTGAAATACCGATGAGCCGAAACTTTGACATTTGGGATTGATCGAGCGTGCGAGCGCTCATAGTGATAAACCGAGCCACAAACGTTGGCGATAGACTATTGGGAGTGCCACAAATGTTTACATGGGCTTAGCCCGTAATGGGCCTTGTTGGGCTATAATGGGCCGAGTGGGCCCAATGGGCTGATAGGCCCATAAGGGCGAAATCCATGGTAAGTGCTGGATAATAGATGTGGCTACGAGGTTCACAGAACCATAGCTGGAAATGGGCTGAATAGGCCACACGACTGTGTGGGCCTACTTGGACCGAAAATTGGGCATTGGCCCAATTGTACCGTTTCGATCAAAAAGGGTATCCGTGTCGCTCAAGTTGACATTAGGCCTTCGAAAAGGCCGTTATAGGAGTAAAATTACCAAAATACCCTCAATGGATAGAATTACTGAAATACCCTTAAGTGGTAAAATGACTGTCTTACCCCTAACCGGCTAAATGACCATCGTACCCCTGGCGGTAGTATCAGTGATGTATGTGTATTAATTGTATGATTAATTATGATTGAGGTGCATTGCAGATATGGATTAGTTGTGACATGACATACTGCATTGGGTTGGTTTTTTCTGATTGGAGGAAGTACCATTATAGTGGCATTGCCACGTACTCTGACCTTAGTTGCTAAGCCACGTATATCGTTGTTAGCAGCTAGGCTGCATTATTGGAGAGTTGGCTGGATGGGTCGACATGGTCCCCACATGGAGAGCTGGTTGGTACGGGCGGTGTGTTGGCTGGGTGGGTCGACTTTGTCCCTACATGGAGAAATGGTTGGTACGGGTGGTGAGTTGGCTTTTGAGGGTTTGGGTTACGTGTCTATCTGCATTGATATGATTTAGGGCTTAGGCCCAGACTGATACCGTATGGGCCTGGGCAAAGGCTGTGACCGTATTAGGAGATTACACACTGAGTTCTCGTAACTAACACTTTTCTTTAAATGTGCAGGTAATCCCCAGCCTTAGAGGATTTGGAGCTGCGAGGGACTTGGAGGTGGCCACACATTCGATTGGCTTTAAAGTTAAACCTAGCAACTTTATTTTATTTTAGATTAATTTATTGGGGTAATAATTTCGTAATAAGGCCATTAGGGATTTTTAACTTTATATGGTGTTTCTTTAAAATTTCAACCTTATAGTCTATTAAATATGGGATTTTAAAATAATAACTACTGTTTTCAGAATATCACGTATTCGCAACTATTTTGTATTAAACCTCTGCAACTAACAAGGCATTAAAAATAATAATAATATTCTACGAGAGAATGTCTTTGTATAAATCGTGTTTATAACAAAATCTGAGGTTTTAAATGGTAGAAAGTTTTAGATTGTAAAGAAGGGTTTTCGACGAAAGCATAGTTTTCAAACATCACTTTGATGTGACACGCTAGATCCGATCATAATGTCTAGGTCGGGTTTGGGGTGTTACACATTGTAAACTAAAACAAATGGTCAAATAAGATAACTGAATCATAAATAGCTTATATCCATCTCTTATTTTAAATCACACACAAATCATACATTAAAATGCACTTCCAAATAAATTATTTACAAGCTGAATAATCTTAACATTTTCACTACTCAAAATCAACCTAGACCAACCATTTCAAGAATACAACCATGAAACATACCTTACAACAATTTGAATCATGATCAAATACATATAAAGATTAACCTTCACATGATGTTCAACCATTAACCTAAATACCAAAACACATGACTAAATTAACTCAAACATTAGCATTATAAACAAGCAAATATATCAAATGCAAAATACATAAACTTGACTAAAATAAACAGGCCATAGCCGAATTATTAAAACCAAACACGCCAAACACTTAACCAAGAACAAATAAAACCAAACCTACACAAAATGATCAATCCATTTTTTTTAACCAAAACCGAACACAAGCATAGAAATTAAGCCATCTTCGCATAGCTATTATACATATATACATGTCTCAAAAATTAGGCATTTCAATTGTGCTATACATGCCATAAGCCCAATTTAACTTAGTAAAATACCGAAAGAAACAGTCGATAGTGTGATAGACATTGCTGGCGATCCCTAAGCTCGTAACGTCCAAAATCTATAAAACAAAGGTAAACAAAACACACACAGAGTAAGTTATTTAAGCTTAGTAAGTCATAAGCAAAAATATATATATTAACACTTGCATAATAACATTAGGTTAATAAGGCCGAATACCCAAAATATCAAGCACAATTTATCATTTAGTACTAAGATCACATTTTACTTTCACACATAAATACCATATAGCCAAATACACATATTAACTTCACAAGGTCGAATATGTAGTGATCATATAATCTATCACATAATTCACATTAATAAGTATTATTATCTCAATAATTCAATTATTCAGCTTACCTTCATACTTAGTATATGTACATACCTGAACCTTTTCATTCGATTTCACATTCGGTGTAACACCCCAAACCCGGTCAAAACGCCATGACCGAATCTGGCATGCCACGAAGGAAAACTTTTTGAAAAGAATCGAATTTAACAGATAAATTTTTATGAGAAACTCTTTGAAATTCTATATTTGTAGAAATAACATGCTTAATAAGTTAAAACTGAAAATTTACTTTGAAATTACATAAAACTTTAAAATAAGTGAATAAATCATAGATTAGAAAAACATTTTTATCATTTTAAGAAAACTCGAATTATTACTTTGAAAACCATTTAAATTATCGAAAACACTTAAGTTGTTAAAATTATCAAATGATTTATGTTACCCAATGGTAACGTTTTAAAAAAACATCGTGTTGTGTAGTTTAGAAAACTTTGTGCTCAATTTATTATAATAATCAAGAAATTTATAACCCATATTCAAGACATGTTCAAAACATAAAAATAATCCAAACCATAATTTAGAGAGGCCTTATTACAAACCCACAAAAATATAAAACCAAATTTAAATAAAGTAAAGTTCTCAAACCAAAGTTCACGTAGAACCGAAATTTATTGCATGGCCTCCTCGAGTTCATCCGGCTCCTCATCTGCAATCTCACGAATCACCTGAAATGATAAGGGAGAAGGTGAGTCACCAAGACTCAGTGCATAATCCCTCTCCCGGATAAACGCCACATACTTACACAAATTATAACAAGACAATATATATGTATAATGCACCCAACCTAGCCATCCATAACTCCTTTTCTACCCCGTGTGGTACCAAACCACTGGTGGTGCCAAACCACTGGTGTCTCAAAGACACAAATGTGATACCAAATCACTGGTGACTTTGAATGGGAGAGGAATGTTTATGACTTTGAATAAATTAAAAGAAAGTAAAGAGAGATGGAGAGATGAAAGTTTCGGCCAAGAGAAAGTAGGAGAAATGTGATTATGAACCAATGTCAAAGAAGAAAAAGAGAGAGAGATGTGGGAGAAAGAGAGGTTCGGCCAAACACTATTTTGCACTAAAAGCATAGCACACATTCGGCCAAGGAGGAGAGTTTTTTGGAGAGAAAGAAAACAATACAAAAGATGCACAAAAAGCAAAGGTTGACCAACTATCCCCCCAAGCCACCTAAGAACATTCAGCCACCCCCCTAGACACCCATGCCGTCCACATACATGCACTAAAGGCCTAGGATTACTTTCCAAAACATCATCCTAAAGTCTAGCCTTATGTCTCCCCAACCTTCCTTAACCTTAATAATCTTATCCCCAATTTCATGCTTTCCTTAAACAAAAATTCAACTTACCAAAAGAAATAGTCAAACCTATCATAAATAAGGTTTGACCGTCTATCAATGCTATGATTCAAAAATAAAGTCTTCTAAAAGCTAAACATGCTACTCGAACCTCTAACCTCAAGCCACTTTTCAAGCTTCTTAACCAACTTGCCACTTACTGCTCTTATGCTTTAATTAACACTTAAATTAACTTAAGTGCTAAGCTCACTTAATCCACTTCATTAAATAAACCATACTAAAAAATTATTCTAACTTCCTAAATAAAATCAAGCCTTCACAAGACTATGCTAACCCTTAAAAAAAATTCATACCCAAGCCAACACAATAATAAATAATATTCTAATTTTCCTAAAGCCCAAGGCCTAAACCTACTAGGCCCAATTTCGGGATGTTACAATTCTACCCTCCTTAAAAATAATTTCGTCCTCGAAATTACTTACTAACGATCAATCATACAGTCTAACTCACCACACTACGCTCTTGCTGCGCACTCTGAACTTAACAACACTACTATACTACTAACAACATTTGAATACGTCGAACCCACATAAATCAAAGTAGAATATGGACATCTAATGATCAAGAACATACTAGTAGTGACGTCTGGTGCATCGCCTTCCCCTCGACGTCTAGCTGCATACACCAGCCCAGGCTGCCTTGCCTCGGTATTGCTTGCACCTCTGCCCGATGCTCCGCGGCCTCGACCAGAACCATTACCTCCTCTACCGTTATCACGACCCTTCTGTGGTGGCGGTCCCTCATTTCTGAACTGAGCACGACCCTCAGGCTAATTCCTGGCTTGCTTACGTGGACAGTCCCTCACACGATGATCTAGCAAGCAACACTCAAAACATCCTTTTCCTCCGGTCCAACATTCGCCCCAATGAAATTTCCCACATCGGTTACACTGTGCTGGTCCCTGATTAGCAGTAGCAGGCCTCCCCGACTGATTCGGCCCATTCTGCCTAACCCTTTTTTGAGAATCTTCGGTCGACCCAGATAATTCAAAACCTCTCTTATGACTATTCTAGTCATGATTCTACCTCACAGATTCCTTGATCCCTTCAGCAATCTTAGACTTTTCAACCAACGCAGCAAATTCTCGCTCCTAATGTGGAGCAATCAGCAACCTCAGCTCATCTCCTAAACCATCCTCGAATCGGACACATCGCTCGTGCTCAAAGCCACAATACCTCCGACATATACCGCTCAATCTTAAGAACTTCGACCTCATACTACGTCTGATTTACTCCTTGGACCAAACTCGAAATGCCTTACGTTGCGCATCAACGTAACTAGACCCGATATATTTCTTCTGATACGCCGCCTTAAAGTAGTCCCAAGTGAGATCTTCCGCTACAACACCATTCCGAACCGTGAGCCACCACTGATATAACTCATCCCGAAGAAGCGATACAATCCCTTTCAGCTAGTCCTCAGCACTCAAATCCAAATCATCCATGATTCGTTCCGTCGCCTCTAGCCAATATTCAGCTGAGCTGGGAGCTACACCCGAAACACCTCGAAATACCTCAGCTCCGTTGGCTCGGAGTCACTCAGGTACAGATTTCCGAGTTCCCACGCCTCTACCTATTCCAGCTACCCTCTCAAGAACTCGCAGCGTCGCCTGAGACACTGCGTCATCGCCCGTTTGATCCTGATGCTCAACTCTAACCGCTGGTGGTTGAACTGGTGGTACCTCATTCTCGGATCCTTGACTCGACCTCACTGGTTCAGACACAGCCATCCTACCTCGACCACGTCCACGCATAACACGACCTCGACCACGAGTACTCATGTCTAACGTCTCTTCTTATCTAAATTAAAAGTTTTATGCATTAGTCATTATTCCACTTTCTTTAAAGCACAGTTTTATGAAAAATTTTAATAAGAGGATGTTTCGCAAGTACACAAAACCTATAGTTTTGGGTCTCTAAAGTAGTTCCTACTACTATTTAGTCATGCTAACATCATCATATCATATCATCAAAATCAACAGTTTGATGTACTTACCAGGGCGGATCGGTGCCGGAGACTCGGTGCCATGCTTTTCCAACCATAAAATTTTAAACAATAACATTTTAAAACCATACTTTAAAACATTTTGGGCTCGGGCCCACAGCCGAGTTTTTGAACTTGGCTCTGATACCAATTTGTAACACCCCAAACCCGGTCAATACGCCATGACCGAATCTGGCATGCCACGAAGGAAAACTTTTTGAAAAGAATCGAATTTAACAGATAAATTTTTATGAGAAACTCTTTGAAATTCTATATTTGTAGAAATAACATGCTTAATAAGTTAAAACTGAAAATTTACTTTGAAATTACATAAAACTTTAAAATAAGTGAATAAATCATAGATTAGAAAAACATTTTTATCATTTTAAGAAAACTCGAATTATTACTTTGAAAACCATTTAAATTATCGAAAACACTTAAGTTGTTAAAATTATCAAATGATTTATGTTACCCGATGGTAACGTTTTAAAAAAAATCGCGTTGTGTAGTTTAGAAAAATTTGTGCTCAATTTATTATAATAATCAAGAAATTTATAACCCATATTCAAGACATGTTCAAAACATAAAAATAATCCAAACCATAATTTAGAGAGGCCTTATTACAGACCCACAAAAATATAAAACCAAATTTAAATAAAGTAAAGTTCTCAAACCAAAGTTCACGTAGAACCGAAATTTATTGCATGGCCTCCTCGAGTTCATCCGGCTCCTCATCCGCAATCTCACGAATCACCTGAAATGATAAGGGAGAAGGTGAGTCACCAAGACTCAGTGCATAATCCTCTCCCTGGATAAATGCCACATACTTACACAAATTATAACAAGACAATATATATGTATAATGCACCCAACCTAGCCATCCATAACTCCTTTTCTACCCCGTGTGGTACCAAACCATTGGTGGTGCCAAACCACTGGTGTCTCAAAGACACAAATGTGATACCAAATCACCGTGGTGTAGTCACGAATAATCAAGTGTGGGGCCAACCCGCGTGTGATACCAAATCACCGTGACGATCCCATATCTCAAAAGTGGGGCCAACCCATGGTGGAGTTAATCCACGGGAGGAGTCGCTATGAGGTGCCAAACCTCTGGTGTCCGAAGACACGAATGTGATACCAAATCACTGGTGGTGCCAAACCACTGGTGGTGCCAAACCACTGGTGACCGAAGTCACAAATCATCAAGTTGTGGGGCCAACCCACGTGTGATACCAAATCACTGCCAGACGATCCCATATCTCAAAAGTGGGGCCAACCCATGGTGGTGTAAAACCACGGGGGCGAGTCGCTATGAGGTGCCAAACCTCTGCGGTGTCCAAAGACACGAATGTGATACCAAATCACTGGAGGTACCAAACCTCACGGTGTCCAGAAGACACAATATCAATCTTCCCCTCCTCTCATATTGCCCATACCAATGCAATAGATAAACAAATCATGTCACATACTTTGATATGAATCATATAATAAATATATCATAAATTGTAGATCATGATTTTAGTCCACGTATAAGGACAACAAATATCGAAACGGACTTACCCGTATCCTCATTCATACCATCACGGTATCATATCAAGATCTCATGTTTTTCCCACTTTGATAAATGATTAGTAATAACACACATATACATACATATATAAACCAAGTTATAAAGTGTGTAAGATACACACCTTTCACCAAAGCAAAAACTGTAACACCCCTTACCCGAGACCATCGCCGGAATTGAGTAAGAGGCATTACTGGACTTGACTACAATTTCAGGACATAAAAACTTAAAGCTGTCAAAACTGCATCACGCTGGATAATTCGACCATAACTCGAGCTACGAAACTCAAAATTTAGATCCGTAAATTTTGCTTGAAACTAGACTCATATAACTTTTCACCAAAATTTCTTTAGAATTTTTCATGTAGCCAATTAGTACAGTTTATTCATCAAAGTTACCCTTATTACACTGCTTGACAATTCTGACCTGTCCTTACAAAAATGCAGTTATCTAATTGCAAAAATTTCCTATGATGTTCTTGTTTATACCAATGAAAAATAGATTCATTAAGGATTCTTCACATATAAACCATGCTTCTTGACTATTTTTGTACAATTTATGGCAATTTTTCCAAAACAGAACAGTGACTCACGAATGCATTCAGAGCAGGTCTCACTAGAAATTAATTATCTCATAATATATAAATCGTTTGCCTACTCTGTTTCTTTCATATAAAAATAGATACAATAAGGTTTAATCTCATATTTCATTCACCTTCAAATTCAATGTACTCAATTTTTGGTGATTTTTCTAATTTACATCAATGCTGCTACTACAAGCTGTTCTGTTGAATTTTATGAAAGTTTAACTTCTAGCCGAACCTACCTACTTCCCAAATTCAAGGATTTATATGTATGCAAATATTTCTTAACAAAAACGATTAAACCTGGATTTAGAATTTCATAAACATTGCCGTCATGTACCAACATACATATCGTAACACAACATCGTATTTACTAAAAAATTTTAGCCATTCTCGCATGGCTATCATAAACACGTACAAGGTTAAACATCGCATGTTTCTAAGACTTCATCTAGCCTATACATGCCTTCTAATTCATAACCAAAAATTCAAAATACCAAAGGAAGGCGATAGTGTGGTGAACTTCTTGAAGATCCTTCACGAGCCCGCTCGTAACCAAAATCTATAAAACAAAGGAATCATTCCACACGATAAGCTTGCTAGCTTAGTAAGTCCTAATTTCATAAAAATATAACAATTCAAATATTAACAATTTTTAAATTTCTATAACTCAACTTGTAGGTTTGTACTCATATTTATTATCAACCTTCAATTTCATGTCGATGTGACTCAAAGATAAATTCGTGAGGTAAATTTATCTTTGCCCACATAATTGTGGTCAAGTCATAATTTAATCTTCAAATCTAAAGTGTCATCATGTAACCATAAGTACAAATATTCATATACTTAAACCTCAATTTAATATAACATGTCAACAATCATACAACCACATCATTCATCAATAAAGCGCGAGAACACACATACCATTGGTAATAATTCACTAGTTTACCTTATCTTAATTAAGTATGAAGCTCATTCTTACTTCATATACTCCCAGAACCATTAATTCGATAAATTTGCTTAAGTTCGCCTTGAGTAAAATTTTGGTTTCTAGCTTGTGAAGTATAACACCAAGATCAAGCACCAACTAAGCGAGAAAGGCCCGATAAATAACACCGTATGCGCAGGGCTGCCCTGGGCTTAAAGCCCGATAAATAACACCAGGCACAAGGCACGCTTGGCTTAAAGCCCGATAAATAACACCGGCACAAGGCACGCTGGGCTTAAAGCCCGAATTAAGTCACCGGCACTAGGCCTGCTAGGCTTAAAGCCCGAAACACATTTATGTATAAATTGTCTCTAATACCTTTTTATACTAGATCACATAATAAAAGTACTTGACTCACTTACATCAACCAATCAAAATCATTCCAAATAGACTTATACACATTCGGCTATGGCATGATTACTTACTAAAATTTTATCACACAATATCGTATAATAGGTTCATAACTAGTTCTTCAATATACTATAGTTTAAGGACTTACCTTAGAGGTCGATAGATTGATATCTCCAAATATTCGTTTAGTATAGCTTTTCCTCGCTCCAAATTCTTCTCCTTTTGATCTTGATCTAATTTGGTTCAACTTAAACCAATTAAACCACACTTCCATTCAATTCGAATGCAAAATCATATAATATAAAATTTCAAGACTTAAACATTTGCATTCGGCATCCATGCACTACTTTGTTCAAATGGATTCAATAATATTTGGGAACACTTTGGCAATAACCTCATTGATGCTTTTTAACTTATATCTTACCTTCTTATCTATGGCCACACATTACCTATATATATATATATATAACCGAATAAAATGGCCAGGTTTTTATTCCCCCTTATGACCGAATATGCCAAGTTAATGCACTCATACATCTTCTTAAACATAAGGCCAAGTATCAAGCTAACTACTCACAACTTGTTTCCATTTTCCCACCAAATATTAGCTTGCTAAAACCCTTTCATTATTTAATTTACCCAATAACTATATCTAATTATAATCATTCATCCATGTCCAATTACAATACAAGTGTATAACCGAACATTAAAACAAGTGAAAAGAATTCAAGAATGGTTGTCTCCCATTCGTAGAAAACAAGGGCATCTTCATGCCCAAATCAAAATAATCTCCTTAACATACTCAAGCTACTTCTTCTCATTTTGTCTAAATTTATTTTTATACAACAATTTATAATTTCTCATCCATGGCCGAATTTCCTCATGTTCATTATCAACCATTTTCTACTTGTTTTCTCTAAGGATCAAATAAATCAACCCAATCTAAGGATAGTTTATTAAGCTAGAGTTCAAACTATTACCTTGCTCCACACATGCAATGGCCGATTGAAGAAGAGGAATTTCTTCTTCTCTTGATGATAACTTCGGGTGGGTGAGGAAGTGAAGAAGAAAGATAAAAATGATTTTTTTGTTTAAAACTATCTACACATTATTTTAGCATGCTTTTAGTATAATATTATATTAAACTATCATATAATTTGAAAAGCTTAATATTCTTAGCATGCTTACACAAAAATTTAAGACCATAGACTATTTTAATGCATGCTTGCCGTCCACCCTTCTAAAAATTGGGGGATTTGACATGCAAGTCCCTATGTTTGAAGCATAAGTCACTTAGCTCCTTGTTTCATTTCATATTTACTACTTTGATTATTTTCGCAAATTAAATCCTCTTTTTTTTTTTTTTTAATTACACACTCAAGCAATTCAATTCTTCTACAAAACATTCACATACATCAATTCACCCATATTAGACACAAAATAGATAAAAAAAATATTTATTGGGCTCGGATTTGTGGTCCCAAAACCACCGTTCGATTAAGGTCAAAATTGGTGCATCACAACTCTCCCCCTTAAGAATTTTCGTCCCCGAAAATCTTACCGTTAAATAAGTTTGGATATTGTTGCCTCATTGGCTCCTCAGGCTCCCACGTAGCCTCTTCAACTCCGTGACGATTCCATAATACTTTCACTAATGGAATCCTCTTATTTCTCAATTCTTTCATTTCCCGAGCTAAAATACGGATCGGTTCCTCATCATAGGTCAAATCAGATCGAATTTCAATCTCTGACGGGGTGATCACATGGGACGGGTCCGATCTGTATCTGCGAAGCATCGAAAGTGAAACACATTGTGTATCTTTTCTAAGTCAAGGGTAGTTTCAATCGATAAGCAACGAGCCATATTAAGCTCGATGATTTCATATGGTCCAATAAATCTCGGACTCAACTTGCCTTTTCGGCCAAATCGGATATTTTTCTTCCACGGAGAAACCTTTAAGAACACCCGATCTCGGCACGAAATTCAATATCCTTACGCTTCAAATCGGCATAGGACTTCTGACGATCCGAAGCAGCTTTCAAGTTATTTCTAATAAGTACCGCCTTCTGTTCTGTTTCTTTAATCCAATCAACCCCGTGTATCTTATTTTCGCTGAGTTCAGTCCAATACAACGGTGTGCGACATTTTCGACCATATAAGGCTTCATAAGGCGCCATTTTTATGCTAGATTGGAAACTATTATTGTAAGCAAATTCAATCAAAGGTAGGTATCGTTCCCACGTACCTTCAAACTCGAGAACGCAACACCTCAACATGTCCTCAAGTATCAAAATAGTTCGCTCGGACTGACCGTCTGTTTGAGGATGGAAGGCTGTACTAAAATGAAGTTTAGTACCTAAAGCATCTTGCAATTTCTTCCAGAACCGCGATGTAAATCTTGGGTCCCTATCTGAAACAATGGAACTCGGTACACCGTGCAATCTTACAATCTGCGACACATACAATTCGGCAAGTTTGTCAAGTGAATAGTCGGTACGTACCGGTACAAAATGAGCTGATTTTGTCAGTCTATCAATGATAACCCACACGGCATCTTTCTTACTAGGTGTCATAGGGAGACCGGATACAAAATCCATGGTAATTCTATCCCATTTCCATTCAGGTATCATGATTGGCTGAAGTAAACCGGATGGTACCTGATGCTCCGCTTTCACTTGTTGACAGATTAAACACTTGGAGACAATTTCGGATATATCTCGTTTCATGCGAGGCCACCAATAGAACTGTTTCAAATCATTATACATTTTCGTACTACCCGGGTGTATCGACATTCGGCCATTATGGGCCTCGTTCGAAATCATCTCAGATCAAATCCGAGTTCTTAGGAACACACAATCGGCCTTTATAATTCAAACAATCATTCGCATCAATCTGAAAATCTGATTCTGTAGTGTTTCCACACTGAATCCGAATAGTAACTAACCTTTCATCAACTTTCTGTGCGTCACAAATTTGCTGAATAAACATTGGTCTTACTTGTAACTCGGCCATGATCGAACCATCATCAGACATAGTCACCCGTGCATTCAGTGCATGAAGAGTAAATAATGACTTTCGACTTAACGCATCCGCAACAACATTAGCTTTTCCCGGATGGTAGTCAATCACTAATTCATAGTCTTTTAGCAATTCTAACCATCTACGTTGTCTCAAGTTTAAGTCTTTCTGAGTCATCAAATACTTCAAACTTTTGTGATCTGAATAAATGTGACATTTTTCGCCAAATAGATAGTGACGCCAAATTTTTAAGGCGAACACAATGGCTGCTAACTCCAGGTCGTGAGTTGGATAATTTTTCTCGTGCGGCTTCAATTGTCTCGAAGCGTAGGCTATCACCTTGCCCTCTTGCATTAAAACACAACCCAGCCCATTTAAGGAAGCATCACTAAAAATAGTAAATTCTTTACCCGTTTTGGTGAGTTAATCTGGGCTTCGGTCAAAAGGCTTTCAACTGCTCGAAACTTTTCTGACATTTTTCTGACCACTCAAATTTGATATCTTTCTGTAGTAGTCTCGTCAACGGTGTAGCTATAACAGAAAAACCTTTTACAAACCGCCTGTAATATCCTGCCAGGCCTAGGAAACTTCGAATCTCGGAAACATTCTTTGGTGGTTTCCAATCGAGTATGGCTGCTATTTTGTTTGGATCCACCCGAATACCTGACACCGAAACAACATGACCCAAGAAGTTGACTTCATTCATCCAGAACTCACACTTACTGAACTTTGCATACAATCGTTGATCTCTCAAAATTTGTAGTACTAATCTTAAATGCTCAGCATGTTCCGTTTCATTCTTGGAGTAGATCAGTATATCATCAATAAACACTACTACAAACCGATCCAAAAGCGCCGGAAGACCTTAGGTTCATTAAATCCATAAAAGCGGCGAGTGCATTAGTGAGTCCAAAAGGCATAACCAAAAACTCATAGTGTCAGTACCTCGTTCGGGCGATCTTTGGCACATCTCATATCTCGACTACATAGCGATAATGCCCGATCTCAAATCTATTTTGAAAACACTTTGAAGCCCCTTCAATTGATCAAATAAATCGTCAATCCGAGGTAACGGGTACTTATTCTTTATGGTTACCTTATTTAGTTGTCGGTGAGTCGATACACATTCGCATAGTTCCATCTTTCTTTTTCACAAATAAAACCGGTGCACCCACGAGAGAAAACTCGGTCGCGCTGAAAGCCCTTATCTGTCAACTCTTGCAATCTGCGCTTTCAATTCTTTTAATTCAATAGGTGCCATTCGATGCGGAGCTATCGAAATCGGAGCCACACCCGGTACTAACTCAATGCCGAACTCAATCTCTCGTCTTTGAGGTAAACCCTGGTAGTTCTTCAGAAACACATCGGGGTATTCACATACAAGCGTCTGATTCAATTTGTATCTCGGACATTTTATTATCCAAAGACATAGGCCAAATAAGCTTCACACCCTTTTCTCACATATTTAGGGCTAACATTGAAGATATTCTCAGTAGGCAACCCATTTACGTCACGAGATTTAATTACGATGGTCTCACCATTTCGACATTTCAAATCGATAAGCTCCCTTTACAATCCACTACTACCTCATGTGAAGTTAACGGTCCATACCCAAGATTATATCAAATTCGTCAAAGGGCAACAACATTAAATCAGCTGGGAAGCAATAATTCCGAATCATCAACGGGCAACCTCTACACACTTTATTTACAAGCACACATCTACCCAAAGGGTTGGACACACGAATCACAAACTCGGTGAGACTCAACTAGCGAGTCTTGCCAAATTTTAAAGTTTCGCACACATAAGAATGAGTCGAACCAGGGATCAATTAGTGCAATCACAATAGTATCATAAAGAGTGAAATCACCGTAATGGCGTCGGGGAGGAAGCATCCTCTCTAGCTCGCGCGTGTGTGCATGCTCTAGCGGGAGCTCTAGCCTCGGATCGATCATGGCGTTCTTCGTTCCTTCGACTACCACCTACATTGCGAGAATGTGCGGGTGGTCTACCTGCGCAATGATGTATTGCTCGATTTAGTGTTACGAATCGTATTACTTCGGCTAACCGGACACTCTCTAATAAAATGATCGACGATCCACATTTATAGCAAGACCGATCATGGAATCTATAACTCCACGAGTGCCATTTCCCACGAGTGCTTGCATTCAACTCTATTTTGTGGAACGTTACCAACAGCTGGCTATCGAGGTAGCTCGGGGAGCTCATAGGAGGTCGATCCGTCTAGGTGGATCTGTAGTAGCTTTCGTAAATTTGTAGTCATTTCGGGCTTCTTGATCGTGGAATGAAAGACTTTGCCCAAGACCTTTTCGGATGTCTCTAGCTTCTGTTTGACCTTTCTTTTCTCTTTTCCGAGCTCTTGACTTTGCAAGCTCTCTCAACTAAAGTTACAAACTCTTGGATTTCAAGAATGCCAACAAACATCTTTATATCTTCATTTAGGCCGTCTTCAAATCTTTTACACATAATAGCTTCAGTGGAAACACATTTTCTAGCATATCGATGAGCGACAAATTTTCTTTCATATTCCGATTCACGGTCATTCGTCCTGTTTGACTTTCTCAAGGAACTCCTTTCGTTTTTGATCGATGAATCTCTGGCTAATATACTTCTTGCGAAATTCAGTTTGGAAGAAATCCCATGTCACTTTTTCTTTGGAACCACTTGATACTAGTGTATTCCACGGTGATATCTGATGTCCCGCAAAGAAGGATATAGTACACTTCAAGCATTCATCCGGAGTACAAGACAGCTCATCAAGTACCCGAATAGTGTTATCAAGCCACATTTCGGCTCTCTCAGCGTCATCATCGTCATTAGCTTTAAATTCTTGGCCCCATATTTTGGATTTTATCAATCGGGGCCTACTAGATCTCATCGGATCTATCATTGGGGAGCTGAAGGAATCGGAGTTGGATTATTCGGGAGTGGAGGTTGTGGTGCAGTGGGATTATTTTGAACAAATTGGGTAAACCACTCATTCATCATCCGATAAAAGGCTTGTTTAGTCTCTCCTTCGTGGCTACCCGAAACAGGTCGAGAGTCTATCGGCGCTGATCCGTGGAGTGCGGTCGGGCGCCACGCTCTCTACATCATCATCACTCTGGCTCTTTCGGGGATCGGTGTCCATTTTCTATATAAAACAAAGTTCAGTGTCGAAGTCACCACACTATCAACATATAATAAGGCATGTATAGCTAGACTACACGCAGCGCTACGGTAGTCCTAGAATCGACTAAACGTAGCTCGATACCAATCAAATGTAACACCCCTTACCCGAGACCATCGCCGGAATTGAGTAAGAGGCATTACTAGACTTGACTACAATTTCAGGACATAAAAACTTAAAGCTGTCAAAACTGCATCACGCTGGATAATTCGACCATAACTCGAGCTATGAAACTCAAAATTTAGATCCGTAAATTTTTCTTGAAACTAGACTCATATAACTTTTCACCAAAATTTCTTTAGAATTTTTCATGTAGCCAATTAGTACAGTTTATTCATCAAAGTTACCCTTATTACACTACTTGACAATTCTGACCTGTCCTTACAAAAATGCAGTTATCTAATTGCACAAATTTCCTATGATGTTCTTGTTTATACCAATGAAAAATAGATTCATTAAGGATTCTTCACATATAAACCATGCTTCTTGACTATTTTTGTACAATTTATGGCAATTTTTCCAAAACAGAACAGTGACTCACGAATGCATTCAGAGCAGGTCTCACTAGAACTTAATTATCTCATAATATATAAATCGTTTGCCTACTCTGTTTCTTTCATATAAAAATAGACACAATAAGGTTCATATTTCATTCACCTTCAAATTCAATGTACCCAATTTTTGGTGATTTTGCTAATTTACATCAATGCTGCTACTACAAGTACATTACATTTGAATTTTATGAAAGTTTAACTTCTAGCCAGAACCTACCTACTTCCCAAATTCAAGGATTTATATGTATGCAAATATTTCTTAACAAAAGCGATTAAACCTGGATTTAGAATTTCATAAACATTGCCGTCATGTACCAACATACATATCGTAACACAACATCGTATTTACTAAAAAATTTAGCCATTCTCGCATGGCTATCATAAACACGTACAAGGTTAAACATCGCATGTTTCTAAGACTTCATCTAGCCTATACATGCCTTCTAATTCATAACCAAAAATTCAAAATACCAAAGGAAGGCGATAGTGTGGTGAACTTCTTGAAGATCCTTCACGAGCCAGCTACGTAACCAAAATCTATAAAACAAAGGAATCATTCCACACGATAAGCTTGCTAGCTTAGTAAGTCCTAATTTCATAAAAATATAACAATTCAAATATTAACAATTTTTAAATTTCTATAACTCAACTTGTAGGTTTGTACTCATATTTATTATCAACCTTCAATTTCATGTCGATGTGACTCAGTATAAATTCGTAGGTAAATTTATCTTTGCCCACATAATTGTGGTCAAGTCATAATTTAATCTTCAAATCTAAAGTGTCATCATGTAACCATAAGTACAAATATTCATATACTTAAACCTCAATTTAATATAACATCTCAACAATCATACAACCACATCATTCATCAATAAAGCCGAGAACACAAACCATTGGTAATAATTCACTAGTTTACCTTATCTTAATTAAGTATGAAGCTCATTCTTACTTCATATACTCCCAGAACCATTAATTCGATAAATTTGCTTAAGTTAGCGCTTGAGTAAAATTTTGGTTTCTAGCTTGTGAAGTATAACACCGGCATCAAGCCTGCTAGGCATAAAGGCCCGATAAATAGCACCGGCGCAAGGCCTGCTAGGCTTAAAGCCCGATAAATAACACCGATGCAAGGCCTGCTAGGCTTAAAGCCCGATAAATAACACCGGCACAAGGCCTGCTAGGCTTAAAGCCCGAATTAAGTCACGGCACTAGGCACGCTGGGCTTAAAGCCCAAACACATTTATGTAGAAATTGTCTCTAATACCTTTTATACTAGATCACATAATAAAAGTACTTGACTCACTTACATCAACCAATCAAAATCATTCCAAATAGACTTATACACATTCGGCTATGGCATGATTACTTACTAAAATTTTATCACACAATATCGTATAATAGGTTCATAACTAGTTCTTCAATATACTATAGTTTAAGGACTTACCTTAGAGGTCGATAGATTGATATCTCCAACTATTCGTTTAGTATAGCTTTTCCTCGCTCCAAATTCTTCTCCTTTTGATCTTGATCTAATTTGGTTCAACTTAAACCAATTAAACCACACTTCCATTCAATTCGAATGCAAAATCATATAATATAAAATTTCAAGACTTAAACATTTGCATTCGGCATCCATGCACTACTTTGTTCAAATGGATTCAATAATATTTGGGAACACTTTGGCAATAACCTCATTGATGCTTTTTAACTTATATCTTACCTTCTTATCTATGGCCACACATTACCTATATATATATATAACCGAATAAAATGGCAGGTTTTTATTCCCCTTATGACCGAATATGCCAAGTTAATGCACTCATACATCTTCTTAAACATAAGGCCAAGTATCAAGCTAACTACTCACAACTTGTTTCCATTTTCCCACCAAATATTAGCTTGCTAAAACCCTTTCATTATTTAATTTACCCAATAACTATATCTAATTATAATCATTCATCCATGTCCAATTACAATACAAGTGTATAACCTAACATTAAAACAAGTGAAAAGAATTCAAGAATGGTTGTCTCCCCCATTCGGTAGAAAAACAGGGCATCTTCATGCCCAAATCAAAACAATCTCCTTAACATACTCAAGCTACTTCTTCTCATTTTGTCTAAATTTATTTTTATACAACAATTTATAATTTCACATCCATGGCGAATTTCCTCATGTTCATTATCAACCATTTTCTACTTGTTTTCTCTAAGGATCAAATAAATCAACCCAATCTAAGGATAGTTTATTAAGCTAGAGTTCAAACTATTACCTTGCTCCACACATGCAATGGCCGATTGAAGAAGAGGAATTTCTTCTTCTCTTGATGATAACCGGGTGGGTGAGGAAGTGAAGAAGAAAGATAAAATGATTTTTTTTTTTTTTTTAAAACTATCTACACATTATTTTAGCATGCTTTTAGTATAATATTATATTAAACTATCATATAATTTGAAAAGCTTAATATTCTTAGCATGCTTACACAAAAATTTAAGATCATAGACTATTTTAATGCATGCTTGCCGTCCACCCTTCTAAAAATTGGGGGATTTGACATGCAAGTCCCTATGTTTGAAGCATAAGTCACTTAGCTCCTTGTTTCATTTCATATTTACTACTTTGATTATTTTCGCAAATTAAATCCTCTTTTTTTTTTTTTAATTACACACTCAAGCAATTCAATTCTTCTACAAAACATTCACATACATCAATTCACCCATATTAGACACAAAATAGATAAAAAAAAATATTTATTGGGCTCGGATTTGTGGTCCCGAAACCACCGTTCCGATTAAGGTCAAAATTGGTCTGTCACAAAAACTAACTTCCGGAGATCCGATCTATCGCACTAGATCACTTGTCCTACAATCGGCCAATACTAAAATTATGAACAAAGGCCATTCGGCCAACATCAAAATCCCAAAGAATTTTCCTTCGAAATACCAATCTTACCTAAAGGCTTACCCAAAACGATCGATAAAGATACGAGGCTTAGAAAGATTGCTTCCACGTCCCGAAGAGCCTAAAAGAGATTGATTCCTAAAATGATTAGAACCTTGCAAACCAATGCCCAAAGATTCGGCCTATGACCACAAGAAAGTAACTTGAGAAAGAGAAAAGAATTGAAAGAGAAACGGCCATGAACACTTACCCTTTCCAAAATCGATTGAAGAAAAATCAAAGAGAATCTACCCTTGAATATTCAGCCAAAACAAAACAATAAGAGAAAGGGAAAATTTTGGCAAAATGATTAAATGGTCAAAGAAATTACATATGGTTGATTTGATTTAACATGAAGATTCGATTAAAGTTGAGAAAGGGAAAGGAAAACAAAAGAAGAAGATGGAAGAGATTTCAATAGGAGAGGAATGTTTATGACTTTGAATAAATTAAAAGAAAGTAAAGAGAGATGGAGAGATGAAAGTTTCGGCCAAGAGAAAGTAGGAGAAATATGATTATGAACCAATGTCAAAGAAGAAAAAGAGAGAGAGATGTGGGAGAAAGAGAGGTTCGGCCAAACACTATTTTTGCACTAAAAGCATAGCACACATTCGGCCAAGGAGGAGAGTTTTTTGGAGAGAAAGAAAACAATACAAAAGATGCATAAAAAGCAAAGGTTGACCAACTATCCCCCCCAAGCCACCTAACAACATTCGGCCACCCCCCTAGACACCCATGCCTTCCACATATATGCACTAAAGGCCTAGGATTACTTTCCAAAACATCATCCTAAAGTCTAGCCTTATGTCTCCCCAACCTTCCTTAACCTTAATAATCTTTTCCCCAATTTCATGCTTTCCTTAAACAAAAATTCAACTTACCAAAAGAAATAGTCCAACCTATCATAAATAAAGTTTGACCGTCCATCAATGCTATGATTCAAAAATAAAGTCTTCTAAAAGCTAAACATGCTACTCAAACCTCTAACCTCAAGCCACTTTTCAAGCTTCTTAACCAACTTGCCACTTACTCCTCTTATGCTTTAATTAACACTTAAATTAACTTAAGTGCTAAGCTCACTTAATCTACTTCATTAAATAAACCATACTAAAAAATTATTCTAACTTCCTAAATAAAATCAAGCCTTCACAAGACTATGCTAACCCTTAAAAAAAAATTCATACCCAAGCCAACACAATAATAAATAATATTCTAATTTTCCTAAAGCCTAAGGCCCAAACCTACTAGGCCCAATTTCGAGATGTTACATTCGGTCTTCACTTAACATTGCCCATTGAACCGTTCAGAATTAAAAGGATACGCGGATAGTTGAAAGGCTCGTACAATGCCAATGTCTCAGACGTGGTCTTACATGTAATCACATATCGATGCCACTATCCCAGACAGGGTCTTACACGAATCAAATACGATGCCAATGTCCCAGACATGGTCTTACACGTAAACACAAGTCGATGCCAATGTCCCAGATGTGGTCTTACACGAAAACACATATCGAAATCCTATGTTATGACATATGTATCCTAACTATTCCTAGGGTTCGTACGGGGCTTTCGGACATTGAATCTCGATCGAATCAAACCCGAAACATAGTTCCCTATCTCAAAATCACATTCGGCCAAGGCTTATATATATTTAAAAAATTCAATTTATCACATAAAATTTATATATATTCGTGAATTTAATAACATTTAAATGCTTATAGACTTACCTCAGATATCGACGGACTGTATAATCGACTATTCGATTACTTTCGACTTCCTACGATCTAATTCTATTTTCTTCTGTTCTTGATCTAAATATATTCAAATTTAACTAATTTAACCATGTAACATCTGAAATTGGGCCTAGTAGGATTGGGCCGATTGGGCCTTGGGCTTAGGAGTGTTTAAAATCTTCAAGAATATGAGAATGGTGTTTTTTACAAATTGGATTTATTAGTTAAGTGGATTTGGAAGGTTATGAGGTTTCTATGAATTCTCGGGTTTAATTGGGCTTTAGGAAAAATTTGAGTATCATCTTGTTGCTTGTGATAGCTCGGATATGATTTTATTGTGTGCCTAGTATAGTCTTGTGAAGGCTTGGAATTATTTGGATTTAGAATAATTTTTAATATGGAGAATTTAGTGAAGTGGATTAGGTGATCTTGACACTTAAGTTAATTTAAGAGTTAAATTTTAGCACAAGAGAAGTTAGTGGCAAGATGGTTATGGCGCTTGAGGGGTTGCTTGAGGGAAGTGGTTCGAGTAGCATGGAATGCATTTTGAGGACTTTATTTTTATGCATCCTAGCATTAAATGTCAGTTAAGTTTTACATATGGTAAGTTGGACTTTTAATTTTATGGCAAGTTGAATTATAGATTAGGAAAGCTTGTATTTTGGGATAAGAATCTTATGGATTAAGGAAAGATAGGGGGACAAAAGGCTTGACTGTTCGAGAGTTGTTTTGGAAACTCTTCTATGGCCATTAGTCCATGTATGTGGATGGCATTTTGGTCTAGGGGAGGGGTTGACCGATTTTTGTTGGAGGCTTTGGTAGGTTGGTAGCTAGTTGGCCATTTTTCCTAAGCATTGGAGCATCAATTTCTTTTCTCTCCACAAACACTCTCTATAGCCAAATATGTTCTTGGTAATAAGGTGAATTTTTGTTTTAGTTTTGGCCTTCATTCTTTGTTTTGTGTCATAACCGAAAACCCTTTGAGTTTTGCAAATTTCTCCCTAGTGCACCAAAGGGAACCAAAAGCCGAATGTCTATAGTTGTTTGCCGAATTTTCTCTTAGGCATTTGGCCGAATATCCATTTGAGTCTCTCTCATATTTCATTTTCTTTGTAGCCTAAAACCAACTCTCTCCCCTTCATCTTTTTCTTCTTCTTTAGTGGTTGGCCGAATCTTCCTTCTCCCCAACTCTCTTTTCTTTCTTCCACTTTTGCTTAAGCCGAACCTCTCATCCATTTTATTTTACCTTTGCCGCAACTTCTAAGCCTCACACTATTCTTCTTTTTATTCTTTTGTTAAGCCGAATCTACTATCTTTCTTCTCTTCTCTTCTCTTCTTTTATTGTGTTTAGGCCGAACCTCTCTCTCTCAAAGTTCACCATTGCCGCAACCTCTTCAACCAAAACACCATCATTGCCGAATCTTCTTAAACTCTATTTCTTTTCCTTCTTATTTATTAAGGCCGAATATCTCTTTGGATACCAAAGCTTAATCGGTTTTGGAAGATAGGTAAGTGTCTTGGCCGATTTTCCTTTTCTTTTCTCTCTATCGTTTCTCATGAGGGCAAAAGCCAAATTTTGGGTATGTGATAGTAAGATTCTAACCATAGGAACTTATTTCTTTTAGGCTCTTCAGATTTTGGAAGCAATCGATTTTGGTAAGTCAGGTGGTAAGGTTTATGTTGGTTCTTTATTCTTTAAATGGATGTAAAGCCGAAGGCTATGATGAATAAGGCCTGTTGTTGGCCGAATGGTCTATGGTAATGATCTAAGTATTGGCTGAATGTAGGACAAGGTGATCTAGTGCGGTAGATCGGGTCATCGAAAGTTAATACTTGCGTTAGTGACAGGTGTGTACCTTACACACTTTATAATTCGGTATATATATATTTATAAATATACTAATCATGTTATTAAAGTTGGAAACTGTGTGATTTTGATATGATACCGTAAGGGTATAAGCAAGGATTCGGGTAAGTCCGTTTCAATATGTTTTGCTATATGATACTTATTACCATGACATGTGATATATATTTCTATATGATACATAAATGAGCATATGGCATGTTTTGCATAATATTTGCATGGTTATGGGTAACATGAGAGGAGGGGGAAGATTTGATATTCGTGTCTTTGGGACACCAGAGGTTTGGCACCTCCAGTGGTTTGGTACCACAATTATTTCGTGTCTTTGGGACACTAGAGGTTTGGCACCTCATAGCGACTTGTCCCAGTGGCTTCGCACCACAGTGGGTTGGCCCCACATTTGATATTACGGGATCGTCGCCAGTGATTTGGTATCACACGTGGGTTGGCCTCACAACTTGATTATTCGTGACTTTGGGTCACCAGTGGTTTGGTACCACATATTTCGTGTCTTTGGGACACCAGAGGTTTGGCACCTCATAGCGACTCGTCCTAGTGGCTTAGTACCACAGTGGGTTGCCCCACATTTGATATTACGGGATCATCGCCAGTGATTTGGTATCACACGTGGGTTGGCCCCACAACTTGATTATTCGTGACTTTGGGTCACCAGTGGTTTGGTACCACATATTTCGTGTCTTTGGGACACCAGAGGTTTGGCACCTCATAGCGACTCGTCCCAGTGGCTTAGTACCACCGTGGGTTGGCCCCACTTTTGATATATTGGGATTGTCGCCAGTGATTTAGTATCACACATGGGTTGGCCCCACAACTTGATTATTCGTGACTTTGGGTCACCAGTGGTTTGGCACCACATTATTGGATATCGTGACTTTGGGTCACCAGTGGTTTGGCACCACCAGTGGTTTAGTACCACACGGGATAGAAAAGGAGTTATGGATGGCTAGGTTGGGTGCATTATATATATATTGCTTGGTTATATATTGTGTAACCGAGGGAAGGATTTATGCATTGAGTCTTGGTGACTCACCTTCTTCCTTATCTTTTCAGGTGATTCGTGAATATGAGGAGCCGGATGGACTCGAGGAGGCCATGCAATAAAATTTGATTTACACGGATTTTGGTTTGGGTACTATATTTTATTGAAATTTGGTTTTTCATCTTTATTTGGATTTGTAATAAGGCCTTTCAAATTATGTTTTTGGATTATTTATATGCTTTGGATTGTTTTAAACATGGCTTAATAAACTACATGGTTAATTAAATAATATGAGCGCAAAGTTTTCTAAACTACAAAACGCAATGGTTTTCAAAACGTTACCATCGGGTAATATAAATCATTTGATAATATTTAACAACTTAAGTGTTTTCGATAACTCATACTATTTTCCAAAACTCAAGTTCCCAAATTTCAATTAGAAACAGTTTTCAAACTATTCGCTTTGGTTTCTTTTAAATTATAAAAAGTTTTCTAATCCATGGATTTACAACTATGTTTTAAAGATTTATTTACGAAATTTCAAAGAAAATTATCAGTTTTTAACTTATTATACACCTGATTTCTACAATTATAGAACAACAAAGAGTTTTTCACTAAAATTTAATTGTTAACTCGATTTTTTTAAAAATGTTTTCCTCTGTGGCATGTCAAATTCAGTCATGGCGTCTTGACCGGGTTTGGGGTGTTACAAACCACATATTCATTCAATTTAATCTAAAAACACATAAATGGGCAAATTACCATTTTGCCCCTAACATTTCACACTTTTTGCAATTTAGTCCCTATTGCATAAAACACAAAATACACAAAATTTACACATGCCATAGCTAGGCTAAATATTCACAAGCATTATAAAGGTTCATATATTTCATTTTTTTCACATTTTAGTCCCCCAAAATTTTACTTTGACAATTTAGCCCTAATTACTCAAATTCATCAAAAATTCAAAGACAAAACATATTAATCTAACACATATATTTCATAATTCATCAACTAACATCATAAAACTCATAAACTCATCAATGGAACATTTCAAAATATTCATCAAAATAAAAAATTCAAGCATGGGTCTTGAAATATTAGAAGCAATGATACAAAAACGTAAAAATTATCAAAAATCGAAACAAAAAAACTAACCTCAATCATGACCTTCAACAATGGTCGAATCTAGCTTAGGTTTCTTTCTTTTTGTTTTCTTTAGTTTCGATCTTGGGAAAAAAAAGATGAGCATGGCTTTTATTTTATTATGTTTTATATTAACTTATTATTATTTTACTTAATTAACCTTTACTAATTAATATATAAAACATATATAATAAGGTTATATTAGTCCTTTGCCATCCACTAACTTATATAGTGGGCTAATTTCATCATAAAACCTCCAAATTATAAAGACAACAACAATTAGGCACTTTCCTATTTAACCATCAAATTTTTACTTTACGCGATTAAGCCCTTTTTCTCAAATTAAGCGCACAAACAATAAAATTAATTCACGAAACTTTCACACATGTAAATTCATGCATAATAAACATAGAAAATAATAGTAAAATATTTTTTGAGCTTAGATTTGTGGTCCCGAAATTACTATTTCGATTAGGGTCAAAATCGGGCTGTTACAATTTTAATGCCACATACAAAACTCAAACCTATTAAAGATAGAACACCAAATTACCTGAAGATCAACTAGCAAGAGAGTGAAAAACGTAATTGCAGTAAGGGAATAAATTGAAATTAAGAATAAATGGCCGCCCAACGATGATGCAAAAACTAAATAGTAGGAACAACAGAAGAAATCAAGGAAAAAGCCAAATCGAAATCAATAGTAGGGTAGAAAGACGACCCAATTGAGGGAATAAAGGAACCATATCAAGATAGAATAAAAACAGCAAAAAGAAAGGGTAGTCAAACATATAACTATCAAAATACATTCCTAAAAACAAGGTTAGTCATCTATACCCTCAACTAAGCAGATGTTAACTAAGGAATTTAAATTAAATTTAAACTCATCTTTAATTTGACAAAACATATAATATTCCAACTTGCTTGCAAAAATGATTTGAACCCAAGACCTCAAAGACACTCAAAACACTAGGCCAATGAAGAAGATTATTTTTTTTTCTGTGATAGAATTTAACAAATCAAAATTCATATTTTTGGGACATTACAATAGGGTCACTGATGAAAGAATGTGAAATCAAATTTTGATCCAATGTTAGAAATCAAAAAGCATGTCTGTCTTGAGTATAGGGACTAAATTGAATAAACTGTAAAATGTGAGTAGCCATGCGTTTGAATGTAAATTGTATGAAATCTTATTTTTTTATATATATTTAATTATAGAACATAGCTAAAGATGACTTTAGTTTGTCGAGACGTTATAATTATAGAACAAGCAGCTGATCTATCAGTTTGCACTTTTATGATTTAAGATCATTATATATATACTTATGCATCTTGATTGCATGATTTATAACCAACTTAAGCTTATATTTTCATATGAAATGATTCGTATTGAATGATATTGAACGTCAAGAAATCATACTATATTGAATAAAGTATAAAAGACTGATATAATTGGTATCTGATATGTGATATGAATATAGTATGAACCATGTTTTGTGAAAATGGAAATACATGAATTGATGATGAGAATAAATGAGATTATGATATATGATTTGGTTTATATAATGTGATTGGATTATTGGTACTGTAACACCCCTAACCCGTATCTGTCGTCAGATTTGGGTTATGAGGCATTACCGAACTAAACTCAATTTCAAAAAAAAAAAAAAAAAAAACATTCATTTGAATTCAAGCACAAGCAATGTGATCTTTTCTATTTCATATAACATTACAACCTATTAAATTAAATAACGTACAACGAATTTTATATTAGGTACTTATTACATGAAAATGTCCGAACCACATGACTTAAACATTCATGAGATTTATGCAATTAAAGCATAATCCAACTTATATCATTATATAAGATATGTCGGACATAAATCAAAACACATATAACATAAGCTGTTTTCCATTCATATTACTACGATACGTGTGCATGTTAAACCGACCGAACTATTTATACCATTTAATAATCAAATGTATATGCAAACATAATGACATTGCATCATAACCACACATACTATTTCACTTTCCATTTAGATTCGTACCTAAGCAATCATAAAACATATTCATTTCTTACCAATAGCAATCGAACCTATATACCTAACTATCATATACATACTTCATTATTAAAAAAAAATGTAAATATCACATAGTCAAACTCACTTAAACAGAACATTATTTATTCTTACTAAATACATCCCTCATATGTCATTTACCTTATTGTCGAAACACATGACTTAACTCAACTAGTATTCGTAAAGCATATTAAACGAGTAATACATAAATTCACCTTAGTCAAGATCATACACACAACATAAGCGCAGCAACCATGTTTCCCATATATAAGCCAAGGCCAAGTCTGCTAAACCAAGCACATAACAGATATGCCATATGATCACCTTACATACATAATTTAAACCATGACCGAATTTACACATCCACTAGCATTTTAATCAAGCCATTGTATCAAAACATAGAAATTAAACTTAACCAAAAGAAATAGCCATTTTTGCAAGGCTATACTTATATACAAGACCAAATATCGTTGGATTTAAAACTTAGTCTAATCTATACATGCCTTTTGATTCCAAGAACTAAGCTTATAAGTACCAAAGGAGATGATAGTGTGCTTGACTTCTCTGTCGATCCTCTGAGCTCGTAGCTTGACCAAAATCTATAAAACAGAACATTGAACACACACAGAGTAAGCTTACTAGCTTAGTAAGTCTTAAGCAATTTTTGATATAACATTCAAACATTTAAGCATTTTAAACATTAGGTTTATGGCATTGAATATAACATTTCTACTTGAAATTTCATCATGGCCGAATACTGTCAACCCAATTAACCTAAGTATCATCACCTTATTACTATAAGCGTGTAACTCATCGAATCTCATAAATATAATATGTATTCGCATATTCCAAATAGAATGAATACAACATACATATCCATCACATATCATTTGTACACATATTCAAACGCATGAATTTTCACCTTTAACATTTTCACCTATAGCTGATTCTCCAAAATAACATATTTAAGCCCGATTTCTATTATATACAATTTATTCCCATCAATGGTAAGCTCAATAGTACATTTTAAAATTCTTACCAAATCATCAACTATATCGCATCATACTCAATTCAAATGGTAATAGACCAACTTGCCTTAATCCTTACAAATATAAAAGGCTTATACTTACCCGAGCTTTTACCTTATTGCATTAAATATGTTCCACCTTGTATTGGTTCATGAATTTTCTCTATTTATCACACATCACCGGCATCAAGCCTGCTAGGCATCAAAGCCTGAAATACACACCGGCATTAAGCCTGCTAGACCAAAAGTCTGAAATTTAATCACCGACATTTAGCCTGCTAGGCCAAAGCCCGATACACTTCACCGGCACAAGGCCTGCTAGGCTCAAAGCCCGATACAATTATTATCATCATCACATATACATGACAGTAATGCTGCTCAGATTAACATAAGTTACACATAATTCAATCACTTTAACAATATCGACCCGATTTAAGTTATAACACCATTTCATTTCAATCTCACTACTTAAATTCGGCTAGGACACATTTTATAAGTAAAATTTCATATTTCAGCATATAATCTATGTTATAAATACTGTTAACGATATTAAATTACTTATAGACTTACCTCGGCTATCAACGGACAACGAAGACCGACTATTCGATAAGTTTTACCTTCCCCCGATCCAAGTCCATTTTTCTTTGTTCTTGATCTAATCATATTAAAAATAAGCTCATTCAAGCACATTTCAACTCATTTTAGTCCCAAAACACATAATTAGGAAAATTACCATTTTACCCCTAACATTTACAACTTTTACGATTTAGTCCCTATTGTACAAAGCACAAAATACACATAATTTGTAACATCCTGGAAAGGGCCTATGCATTTTCGGTTTAATTGTACGAAGTGACATGTTTTATGTACTAAGAATAAATTTTGAATATTTTTGGAAACCCGGAAATAAATGAAAATGATTTGGAAATGAACATTTTTGGAAACACGAGAATGTATGGACATGATTTAGAAATGATTCAAAAGAGGAAAGTGAACATTTACTGAAACTTGGAAAATGTAAGGAAATGATTCAAAAGAGGAAAGTGAACATTTACGAAACTTGGAAATGTAAGGAAATGTCAAGTTCTGAGTTGATCGAAAATTTTTGGAAACTTAGAAATGACCTAGAAATGACGAGTTTTAAGGTTTAAAAGGGGAAATTAAGGCAAGGTGGCCTTAAAAGAAAAAGTTTGTGAAATTTGACACACAAACAGGCTTGGAAAAGTGGCCTGAAGATGTCACTTAGGGCCTATGGAAATGGCGCCATATGCAAGAGGAATGGGCCTGAGTTCGAGTCACTTGGGAAGCAAATATGAGGTTTTATTTTTGCTTCCAGAAGACTGAGGTGGACGGCACATGCTTCTAGAAAGGAGGTGTTTTATTTTCATAAATATTCGATTAAAAAGGTGATAAATAAAGGATTTTTAAATTGGATTATTTTGAAGAGATAAATGTTGGATTAAACTCTTTTATTTATGATAATTAAAAGATAAACTTATCAATAAAGAAGAGTGGTGGCCAAGTAAGGGACTCTAGCTTAGTAATTTCGGCTATAAAAGAAAAGAGAGGCCATTCTGCATTATTTTCTGTTCTTTGAAAGCCTCTACCGAATTCTCTTCACCAAATCTTCTTCTTCTTTTTTTTTTTTGCCAAGCCGAAATACCTTGTGTTCTAGCCGAATCCTCCATCTTTATTCTTCCTTCTCTTTTCTTTCTAATCCCTCCAAAAGCCGAAAGTTGTGAGAGCATCATTTAGCCATAGTGGAATCTCTGAAGGTTGAAGTGAAGGTGCAATCAATTTCTTCAAATAAGGTTTCGGGATTTGGCCCAGAGTCGACTACAGGGAAGGAGAAGTTCTTTTCCTGAAAGTGCACCATAGGCTGCATGTTCCCTAGTTATTCGATGAATTTCGGGATTTAAAATATCCACAAGGTAAGTGATTATAAGTTTCGGCTAAGGCCTATTTTAGTATTTAGATTTATTTCAAAAGCCGAAAACTAACCCGATAGGAGTTTTGGAAGTTAGCCGATTTCAAGGGTGAGCATCACAAAGATTCGGGACTTGATTCTTAAGTCAATTGGCAACAAGGTAAGTTTTAGTGTACTAATCCTACTAGGATTTGGATTTATGGCCGAATGGCTTTTTATTAAATTAGTAAGTGATTGATCAATGTAGGGATTAAGGATCTAAGCATCAGATCAAGCTTTTCGGGATCTCAAGGAAATTTTAAGCGAATCAGGTGTGTACCCCACACTATCTTTTAATACGATGTATGGCTTAAACTTGTTATATGTTCTAATATGAAAATATAAGAATGTGGCTAATGTACCATGTTATGGTACAAAGTACTCAGGTACGTTTCCTACTCCTACTAGGATTACGAAATATGTTATATTTAACATGTGAAAAGTGACATGAATATGAATTTAAGTATGATATGCATAATATGAATAATATGGGGCATTCAGGTTATATGAGAAAGGGGAAGTGAATGTGGTGACTTCGGTCTCACTATCTCGAATGTGGTGACTTCGGTCACATTATCTCGAATGTGGTGTGACTTCGGTCACATTATCTGTATGTGGTAACTTCGGTTACATTATCTGAATGTGGTGTCTCATGACACAATTATCTGGTGGCTATGCCACAAAATTTATATGGGCGATGAGCACGTCGACTGCAGTGACTGCAGGGTTGACTTAGTAGTCCCCACGGTGTGACTGGCAGGTACGAAGGTGTGTAGCGGATGGACAATTAGGTTTGGGTTTGGGAATGCATCATAACTTGTATTCATTGTTCTGAATGTGTAACTCTTGTATGCCTAATTCTATTATGATTTAGTGTTGTGTACACATTGAGTCTGTTGACTCACCCCGTTGTGGGAACATTTTTCAGGTGATGATCAGTAATGGACCGGGTCGGCGGGAGCTTAAAGGTGGCCATGCACAGCAAGAAATTTTACGATTTGGACTTTTATTTTTACTTAAGGACTTTCAATTATTTGGATTTATTTGATGTAATAAGGTCATAGGGAACTATTTTATTTTACATTTATTTTATTTATTATGTTTACAAATTTTTATCAATTAAAGTTTAAGTAAAATTTCTTTTAAAATAAACACTAAATGTTTTGTCACCTTAAATAAATGGATTTCAATGTAAGATAAATTGGTTTTCAACACAAGCCCAACCCAAACAATATTTTTTTTAAAATCGCACAAGTTTTTCCTAAATAACAAAAGAATTTTGAACCGGTTTACTTGAGGAACATACCAAATCTGGTCAAGGCTCGTGGGCCGGGTTTGGGGTGTTTCATAATTTGCACTAAATTTTTTAGGGCTGAATATTCCATACATCCATACAAGTGCATACATTTCATCTATTTTGGAATTGAACCCCTCAAAAAATCTATTTTTACAATTTAGCCCTACATACTCAATTTCACCAAAATTTCCAATTCAAACCTTGTTAATTTCCGACACACTTTTAATATTTTTCCATCAAACATCATAAAGCACAAACATCTAACTATGGCCGAATATCAAACATGCTCAAATTCAAAAATTCTAACATGGGTCAACTAATATTCGAAGCAACGATCTCAAAAAGGTAAAAATTAACAAAAACCGACTAAAAACTTACCTTGAATTTAGCTTGTAAGTAGCTGAAAATCAAAGAACAAAACCCTTTCTTTCTTCCTCTTATTTTCGGTCAAAAGATGAACAAAATGGCTATCTTTCATGTTTTATCAAATTATACAATACATATAAATTAATTTACTTTATTAACCTTATAAAATAAAACCATAAAACAAGTTTTTTCAAGGTCATTATTGACCATAATCGTCCACTAACCTTAAAAATGGGTTACTTGCCCTTTTAATACCTTATATTAAAAAAACCACTATCACATTAGCATCTTTCACTATAGTTTGCAACTTTTGCACTTTATGTTTTGTCAAATTAAACACACAAACAATAAATTTTTATACGAAACTTTCACACATATTAACTCACATATAATAAACACCAAAAATAATATCTAAAAATTTTTTGGACTCGATTTCGTGGTCCCGAAACCACCGTTCTGATTAGGGTCAAATTCAGACTGTTACAACTCTCCCCCCTTTAGGGATTTTCATCCCCGAAAATCTTACCGTTAAACAAAGCTGAATATTGTTGCCTCATTGAATCCTTAGGCTCTCACGTAGCCTCTTCTACTACATGTCGATTCCATAGTATCTTTACTAATGGAATTTTCTTGTTTCTCAACTCTTTCATTTCACGAGCTAAAATACGAATCAGTTCCTCCAGTACATCATATCGGATCTGATTTCAATCTCAGACGAAGAAATCATGTGTGACAGATCTGATCGATATTTACGGAGCATCGAAACATGGAATACGTTGTGTATCTTTTCTAATTCAGAAGGCAACTTCAATCTATATGCAATAGGCCCGATACATTCGATGATCTTATACGGTCCAATGAACCTCGAACTTAATTTTCCTTTATGACCAAATCGAAGTACTTTCTTCCATGGCGAGACTTTCAAAAATACCCCGTCACCAGCTTGAAACTCAATGTCTTTATGTTTCAAATCAGCGTAAGACTTTTGGCGATCCGATACAGCTTTCAAACTATCTCTGATTACGACCACTTTCTGTTCAGTCTCTTTAATCAAATCAACCCCGTGTATCTTATTTTCATTGAGCTCGGTCCAGTACAACGGTGTACGACCTTGGCGCCATATAGAGCTTCGTAAGGTGCCATTTTGATACTAGATCGAAAACTGTTATTATAAGCAAATTCAATCAAAGGTAAGTATCTTTCCCACGTACCTTCAAACTCAAGGACGCAACATCTCAACATATCCTCAAGTATCTAAATGGTTCATTCAGACTGACCGTCTGTCTGTGGATGAAAAGCAGTGCTAAAGTGTAGTTTGGTACCTAAAGCATTTTGCAATTTCTTCCAAAACCGTGATGCGAATCTCGGGTCTCTGTCTGATACGATAGAGATCGGCACACCATGTAATCTCACAATTTGAGATACATATAATTCAGCAAGCTTACCGAGCGAATAATCCGTATGAACTGGAATAAATTGAGCTAATTTGGTTAGTCTATCCACTATTGTAATATCCCTAAAATATTAGAGTATCATCTTGTTACTTGTGTTAGCTCGGATATGATCTTTATTGTGTGCTTAGTATATTTGTGTGAAGGCTTGGAATTATTAGCTAAGCTAGAATAATTTTTAGTATGGTTTATTTAGTGAAGTGGATTAAGTGAGCTTGACACTTAGGTTAATTTAAGTGTTAAATTAAAGCACAAGGGAGTTAGTGGCATAGTGGATAAGGAGCTTGAAAGGTTGCTTGTGGGAAGAGGTTCGAGTAGCATGATTAGCATTTTGAAGACTTTATTTTTTGTGTATCCTAGCATTAATGGACGGTCAAATTCTAATTATGATAGGTTGGACCTTAAGTTTTTGGTAAGTTGAATATTGATTTAAGGAAAGCTTGAAATAGGGGATAAGAATCTTATGGTTATGGAAGGTTGGGGAGACAAAAGGCTTGGCTTAAGGATGATGTTTTGGAAACTCTTTCAAGACCTTTAGTGCATGTGTGTGGACGGCAAGTGTGGCTAGGGGGGTGGTCGAATGTTGTTAGGTGGTTTGGGGGAGAATATTTGGTCAACTTTTGCATTTGTGCATCTTTTGGGCAATTGTTTTCTTTCTCTCCAAAAACTCCCCTCCTTGGCTGAATGTTTATTGTGCATTTTGTGCAAATTTTGCTTTTGGTTTAGCCTTCATTTTGTTTGAACCAAATTGTTATTTTCTTTCTCTCATCTTTTCTTTTAAAACCAAAACCTCACTTGTCATTTGTGCATTTTTTCTTTTAAACAAAATAGGGTGTTTGGCGAACCTCTCTCTCCATATTTCTCTTTTCTTCTCTTGATATTGGTTCATAATCACATTTTCTTTTTACACTCTCTTGGCCGAATCATTCTCCTTCTCAGATCCTATTTCTTTTTCATTTACTCAAAGTTAAAAACATCCACATCCATTCTATTTTTCTTTTCTTTTTACTCCACCATAGCCGAATCTTCTTCCCCTCTTTTGGAGTTATTTTGGCCGAATATTCAAGGGTAGATTCTCTTTGGTTTTCTTCAATCGATTTTGGATAAAAGGGTAAGTGTTCAGTGCTGTTTTTCCTTCTTTCTTTCTCTTTTCTATGTCGTTTTCTTGTGGACAAAGGCCGAATCTTTGGGCATTTGTTTGCAAAGTTCTAACCATTTTTTAGGAACCGATTATTCTTTTAGGCTCTTTGGGACTTCGGAAGCAATCGATTTAAGCCTTTCCATTAGCCATCGAAGTTGTTAAGTCAAGTGGTAAGGATTCAATATTCCTTAAGTTGGTTGAGAAAGCCTAAGGCTATTGGGATTTAGATGTGATGTTGGCCGAATGGTTTGGATTAAAGTGTTATGGTTTGGCCGAATGTAGGACAAGGTGATATAGTGCGATAGATCGGATCTCCGGAAGTTAGTATTTGCGTTGGTGAAAGGTGTGTACCTTACACACTTTATAACTCGGTTATGTATATGTATTTATAATATTAATTTACTAATCATATTATCAAAGTGGGAAAACGATGAGATCTTGATATGATACCATGATGGTATGAATGAGGATTCAGGTAAGTTCATTTCTATATGTTGTTAATACATGTGGATTGAAATCATGATATACGATTTATGATATATTTGTCATGTGATTCATAATAAAGTATGTTGACATGATTTGTTCAAATATTGCATTGAGATGGGTGATATGAGAGGAGGGGGAACATTGATATTCGTGTCTTCGGACATCAGAGGTTTGGTACCTCCAGTGATTTGGTATCACATTTGTGTCTTTGGGACACCAGAGGTTTGGCACCTCATAGGGACTTGTCCCTGTGGTTTAATACCACCGTGGGTTGGCCCCACTTTTGAGATATGGGATTGTCGCCAGTGATTTGGTATCACAACTGGGTTGGCCCCACAATTGGATTATTCGTGACTTTGGTCACCAGTGATTTGGTATCACATTTGTGTCTTTGGGACACCAGAGACTTGGCACCTCATAGCGACTCGTCCCTGTGGTTTAATACCACCGTGGGTTGGCCCCACTTTTGAGATATGGGATTGTCGCCAGTGATTTGGTATCACAAGTTGGTTGGCCCCACAATCTGATTATTTGTGACTTTGGGTAACCAGTGATTTGGTATCACAATATTGAATATCGTGACTTTGGTCACAAGTGGTTTGGCACCACCAGTGGTTTGGTACCACACGGGGTAGAAAAAGGAGTTTTCGGATGGCTAGGTTGGGTGCATCATAGATATATATATTGCTTGGTTATAATTTGTGTAAGTACGTGGCTATTACCCGGGAGAGGGATTATGCACTGAGTCTTGGTGACTCACCTTCTCCCTTATCATTTCAGGTGATTCGTGAGATCGCGGATGAGGAGCCGGATGAGCTCGAGAAGGCCATGCAATAAAGTTGATTTTTCATGAACTTCTATTTGGGTACTTAAATTTATTTTTATTTGGTTTTTGATTTAATTTGGGTTTGTAATAAGGCCTCTTTAATTATGTTTTGGGATTATTTATACTCTTTGGATTTGATTTAAATATGGTTTACAAATTATATGGCTGAATTAATGGTATGTGCATAAAGTTTTCTAAACTACAAAATGCAATGTTTTTTTTTAAACATTACCATCGGGTAACATAATTCATTTATTAGTTTTAACAACTTAAGTATTTTCGATAATTAATACTATTATTTTCCAAAACTCAAGTTTCCAAATTTTCATTCGATACAGTTTTCAACTTAATCACTTTGGTTTCTTTTAAACTATAAAAGGTTTTCTAATCTATGGTTTTGCAACTAAGTTTTTAAGATTTATTTACGAGATTTCAAGATAAATTGTTAGCTTTCAATTTATTATACACTTGTTTTCTACAAACATAGAACAACAAAGAGTTTTTCACAAAAATTTAATTGTTCACTTGATTTACTTCACAATGTTTGCCTCTGTGGCATGCTAGATTCGGTCATGGCGTATTGACCGGGTTTGGGGTGTTACAACTATAACCCAAATTGCATCTTTCTTACTCTGAGTCGTAGGCAAACCGGATACAAAATCCATAGCAATTCTATCCCATTTCCATTCAGGTATCATGATCGGCTGAAGTAACCCGGAAGGCACCTGATGTTCGGCTTTTACTTGCTGACAAATTAAGCACTTCGAGACAAATTCGGAGATATCCCTTTTAATAGCAGGCCACCAATTGAATTGTTTCAAATCATTATACATTTTCGTGCTACCTGGATGTACCGACAATCGACTATTATGAGCCTCATTCAATATCATCTGAATCAAATCCAAATTCCTCAGAACACATATTCGGCCATTGAAGTTCAAACAGTCATTTTCTTCAATTCGAAACTCTAACTCTGCATTACTTTCACACTGAACTTGTCTTGCCATTGTATCTTTGTCAACTCTCTGAGCATTACAAATTTGTTGAATATACAACGGTCTTGCTCTCAATTCGGCTATTAACGAATCATCAGACATAACCATATGTGCGTTCAACGCACGAAGAGCAAATAATGATTTTCGACTTAGGGCATCAGCAACAACATTAGCTTTCCCCGGATGGTAGCCAATCACTAATTCATTATCTTTCAACAGTTCTAGCCATCTGCGTTGTCTCAAGTTCAAATCTTTCTGAGTCATCAGGTACTTTAAACTTTTGTGTTCTGAATAGACATGACATTTCTCACCGAATAAATAATGACACCAAATCTTTAGCGCAAATACAATGGCTGGGAGCTCAAAATCATGCATCGGGTAATTTCTTTCATGCGGCTTCAATTGTCTCGAAGCGTAGGCTACGACTTTGCCTTCCTGCATCAAAATGCAACCCAAACCTTTCAAAGAAGTATCACTATAAACAACAAATTCCTTACCCGATTCAGGCTGAACTAACACTGGAGCTTCGATCAAAATGGCTTTCAATTGATCGAAACTTTTCTGACACTTTTTTGACCATTCAAATTTAGCGTCTCTCTGTAATCGCTTTATCAACGGGGTAGCAATTATGGAAAAATCTTTCACAAATCGTCTGTCGTAACCAGCAAGTCCCAAGAAGCTTCGAATTTCAGAGACATTCCTTTGTGGTCTCCAATCAAGTATAGCCGATATTTTATTTGGATCAACCCGAATGCCTAACGCTGAAATAACGTGACCCAGAAAGTTGACCTCATTCATCCAGAACTCACATTTACTAAACTCTGCATACAACTGTTGATCTCGTAAAGTTTGTAGCACCAGTCTCAGATACTCAGCATGCTTGGTTTCATCTCTGTAGTAAATCAGAATATCATCTATAAACACTACCACAAACTGATCCAAATGTTGTCTAAAAATTCGGTTCATCAGATCCATAAAAACAATAGGTGCATTAGTAAGTCCAAAAGGCATAACCAGAAACTCATAATGACCGTACCTCAATCAAAAAGCATTCTTTGGCACATCGGAATCTCTAACTCGCAACTGATAATAACCCGATCTCAAATCTATTTTTGAAAACACTGAAGCCCTTTTCAACTGATCAAACAAGTCATCTATCCGTGGCAACGGGTAATTATTCTTTATAGTCACCTTATTCAGCTGCCGATAATCAATGCACATTCGCATAGTCCCATCTTTCTTTTTCACAAATAAAACTAGTGCACCCTAAGGAGAGAAACTTGGTCGTGCAAAGCCCCTATCTGTAACTCTTGCAACTGTGCTTTCAACTCTTTTAATTCGGTAGGTGCCATCCGATACGGAGCTATTGAAATCGGAGTCGTCCCCGGTACTAGTTCAATACCAAATTCTATCTCTCGAACTGGTGGTAAACCCGGTAATTCTTCAGGAAACACATCTGGGTATTCACACACAACTGGTACAGATTCAATCTGCTTTTCAGTCACTTTACTATCCAACACATAAGCCAAGTAAGCTTTACATCCTTTTCTCACACACTTAAGAGCGAGGATATTACTGCCGGTAACCCATTCAGGTTATTAGATTCAATCCGGATAATTTCACCGCTCTGACATCTCAAATCAATGGTCTTTCTTTTGCAATTAACAATAGCATCGTGCAAAGTTAACCAATCCATTCCCAAAATTATATCAAACTTGTCCAAAGGCAACAACATTAAATCAACTGGGAAGCATGAATCTCGAATCATCAACGGGCAACTTTTGCACACTTTGTCAACTAGAACACATCAACCCAAGGGGTTGGATACATGAATCACAAACTCAGTAGACTCAACAAGCAGAGTCTTACTGGATACTAAAGTTTCACACACATATGAATGAGTCGAACCTGGATCAATCAATGCAATCACAGTAGTATCGTAAAGAGTGAAAGTACCGGTGATAACATCTGGGGAAGAAGCATCCTCTCTGGCACGTATAGCATATGCTCTAGCATGTGCTCGAGCCTCTGATCGAATTGTAGTATCCTTTGTTCCTCTCTGACTGCCACCTACATTCCCCGAATGTCTAGGTGGTCTGCCTCGTGCTAACGCATTGCTCGGTCTTGTATTCTGAGCAGTATTTTGCTCGGCTAGCATCGGGCACTCTCGAATAAAATGATTCGATGATCCACATTTAAAACAGGACCGATCACCAAATCTACAACTCCCAGAATGCCATTTTCCACAATGCTTGCACTCAGCCAGGTTCTACTGAACGTTACCAACACTAGCCATCGAAGTGGCTTGGGAACCCACAGGAGGTCGATCTCGCCTAGAGAAGTCTGAAGTAGCCTTATGTCAACTGGATTCATCTTTAAAATTCTTTGATGCGGAATGAAATGTCTTACTTGAAGATCTTTTTCGAATGTCTCTAGCTTCAAACTCGGCTTTTCTTTTCTCTTTTCCAAGCTCTTCGGCTTTGCAAGCTCGTTCTACACGTACCACGAACTCTTTAATCTCGAGTATGCTGACTAGCAACCTAATATCTTCATTTAGACCGTCTTCAAATCTTTTACACATAATGGCTTCAGTTGACACACATTCATCTGCATATCGACTCAGTCTGACAAATTTTCGTTCATACTCAGTCACGGTCATTCGACCCTGTTTCAATTCTAGAAATTCTTTTCGTTTCTGATCAATGAATCTCTGACTGATGTACTTTTTACGGAATTCTATCTGAAAGAATTCCCAGGTCACTTTCTCCCTTGGTACCACCGATACTAGTGTATTCCACCAATGATATGCGGTGTCCCGTAATAAGGATATAGCACACTTCAAGCATTCATCTGGAGTACATGACAGCTCATCAAGCACCCGAATGGTATTATCAAGCCACATCTCAGCTTGTTCCGTGTCGTCATCATCATTAGCTTTAAATTCTTCGGCCCCATACTTCCTAATTTTATCAATGGAAGGCCTGTTAGATCTCATCGGATCTATCATCGAAGGTGCTGAAGGTATCGGAGTTGGATTACTCGGGGGTGCAGGTTGTTGTACAGCCGGATTAGTCCGGATGAATTGGGTAAACCATTCATTCATCATCTGGCAGAAGGCTTGCTTAGCCTCCCCCTCATGGCTACCCGAAACAGGTCGAGAGTCTACCGGCGCTGACCCATGTGCGAGATCAGGCGCTACACTCTCTACATCATCAGCTACGGCTCTGTCAGGATCCATTTACTATATAAAATACAATTTAAATGTCAGAAGTCACCACACTATCATATTATAAAATGTAAGGCATGTATAGCTAGACTCACACGCGCTACGATAGTCATAGAATCAACTAAACCATAAGCTCTGACACCAATCAAATGTAACACCCCTAACCCGTATCCGTTGCTGGATTTGGGTTATGAGGCATTACCGAACTAAACTCAATTTAAAAAAAAAAACATTCATTTGAATTCAAGCACAAGCTGTAACATCCTGAATTTTTGGGCCTATGCGTTTAGTGTGAGGATATGTTTAATGTGTTAATTTAAGTGTTAGGGGTCCAAATTGGGCTTAGGCTTAGGCAGAGGCCTTGGTTAAAATATCTGTTTGGACACTATAGGATTTAATAGGTAGTATCTGTGTTTAAAATACCAAAGTAGGCTTGTGGCCCAATATTAGGTGGCGCTGCAAGAGAGCTAGAGGGTGGCGTCACCATCAGTTGAAAGAGGCCCAAGTTTCGCCGCAAGGAGCCCATGTCTTTGGGCCATGTTCGGCACTTAAAAGGGGAACAAGGGGGACGGCAATGGGGCTAGAAAATAGGAGGATTAAATGATGTGGATGATAAGGATAATGAGCTGATAAAGAAGGAAGAGGTGGTGCTATCTAGGTTTCTTCTAAAGGTATGAACAGATTTAGATAAAGGAGAAAAGATAGGAGCTATCTGCAAGGCTAGATTTTGGTCGAAATTCCATCACCTAGAGGAGGAGGAATCAGTTTTATTTTCCAAAGGGGCTGCCGAATTTTCCCTTTTTAATTGCTTAATTTTTAGTTAACAGAAAGGGCACTTTCGATTTTTGATAGGTAAGTGCCGAAATTTCTATAAATAGGGGGGATATCTCAGCAATTCTGGCATTTGAACCCTACTTTTTTCTTCATTTCTTGTGCCAAAATTCTCAATCTCTCCCTCTGCAATTTCTGTCAACTTTCTTTCTAAAAGCCGAAAACTTTCTTAAGCCATCTTTCTCTTTTTTCTGCTAAAAGCCGAAATCTCTTATTTCACTTTCTTCTTCATTTTATTCCTCTTATGCCGATTTCTCTATAAAATCGAAATCTCCATAGTTTTTCTTTGATTGCCAAATCCCCTCTCAAGTGTTAGCCAAATTCCCTGTGTTGAGGTAAGTGTCGACTCCTGCTATTCCATTAGATTTTATTAGGCCGAATGGCCACTTGGTTTGTTAAGGCTGTCAATTGAGGCTAATATTTCTCTCTTTTTTCATTTTAGGCAGTATTCCGGGATTTGAAGGAAACCCGATCGTTTTGATCTAAAAGCCAGAAATCGCTAGTCTCTAATTTCAGGATTTCTAGGTAAGGATTTCAATCCTCCTTAAGATGATCAATCGTTTTCTCTTTGTTAGGCGTGCCTTAACCTAATGTTTCATTACCAGCCTCTGAACAACACATTGGGCATATAGCAGCTGTGTTGACTACGGATAGCGTCGATGTAGAAAGTCTTGTTCTAACGATAATCAGGTGTGTAGATCTCTAACACACTAGTTAACTATAATTTATACGTGTTATGGGCTAAAAAGCAAGAAAGTGGCTGTGTGACAGTCAAATAAAACCCTAAAAAGGGTTAGGCAAGGATGCCAGGTACATAATCATAGAAATCTCTATGTGTATCAAAATATATGTAAGCCTACTTTCTTAAAGATGGTATGATGTTTTCTGTGTGTATGCATGGGGTGGGATTATGATAATGAAGGGGAAGTGCATGATAGGTCACTTGGTGATCGGCGGTTAAACCACAAAATCTAAAATTAGGTCACAATAGTGATCAGTGGCTGAGCCACGTTATATTATGAGGTCACATAGTGATCGGTGGCTATGCCACATTTAATGATTCCTGAATAATAGGAATAGGCAGTACGGGTGTCGTTATGATGTGTAGCGGATGGAGGGTTGATTGTAGATATCCCCAAGGTGTAATTGTTGGTACGGGTTGGTGTGTAGAGGATGGAATTCTAGGTTGGGCTGGGCTATGCATCATTTATTATTTATCATGTGGCTATGATTATTGCCTTTATGTATGGGCCAGGGCTCATAATGTGTTTATGGGCCGCAGGTCATTGTGTTTCGGGATTTACACACTGAGTCTTGGTGACTCACCCTTTCATTTTCCTCTACTCTTTCAGATGAGCAGTAGGTCGTGGACATGGGAGCCGAGACAGACTCGAGGGGCCATCAAGTTTTACTTCTATAGATTATTTTTGGATTTCTTTAAGTTTTTTTTTTATTTTGGGAATATTTATGTAATAAGGCCCCATAGTTTATCTTCATCTAGTAGTTTTTAAAATTTGCAACTTATGAAACTATGTCAAAGGTTTAAATATATGAAATAATAATAATACAAGGTCTTCTTTTCAAAAGTCACTTGTTTATTCAAATTTTGTCTACTTAACTTGTGATTTTGTAAAGCCAACTTAGCAAAAGTTTTCAATGTACAACCCGTAGCATACCAGATCTGCTCGAAACTTATGGGCCGAGTTTGGGGTGTTACACAAGCAATTTGATCTTTTCTATTTAATATAACATTACAACCTATTAAATTAAATAACGTACAATGAATTTTATTACAGGTACTTATTACATGAAAATGTCCGAACCACATGACTTAAACATTCATGAGATTTATACAATTAAAGCATAATCCAACTTATATCATTATATAAAATATGTCAGACATAAATCAAAACACATATAACATAAGTTGTTTTCCATTCATATTACTATGATACGTGTGTATGTGAAATCGATTCAACTATTTATACCATTTAATAATCAAATGTAGATGCAAACATAGTGACATTGCATCATAACCGCACATACTATTTCACTTTCCATTTAGATTCGTACCTAAGCAATCATAAAACATATTCATTTCTTACCAATAGCAATCGAACCTATATAGCTAACCATCATATACATACTTCATTCTAAAAAAAAATGTAAATATCACATAGCCAAACTCACTTAAACATAACATTATTTATTCTTACTAAATACATCCCTCATATGTCATTTACCTTATTGTCGAAACACATGACTTAACTCAACTATCATTCGTAAAGCATATTAAACGAGTAATACATAAATTCACCTTAGTCAAGATCATACATACAACATAAGCGCAGCAACCATGTTTCGCATATATAAGCCAAGGCCAAGTTTGCTAAACCAAGCACATAATAAATATGCCATATGATCACCTTACATATATGATTTAAACCATGACCGAATTTACACATCCACTAGCATTTTAATCAAGCCATTATATCAAAACATAGAAATTAAACTTAACCAAAAGAAGTAGCCATTTTCGCAAGGCTATACTTATATACAAGACCAAATATCATTGGTTTTAAAACTTAGTCTAACCTATACATGCCTTTTGATTCCAAGAACTAAGCTTATAAGTACTTGTAACATCCTAAAAATTTGAGTATCAATATGTTGTTTGTCTTTGGTGTTAGCTCGGATATGATTTTATTATGTGCTAAATATAGTCTTGAGAAGGCTCGGGTTTACATGGAATTAGAATAAATTTTAGTAAAGAATACTTTAGTGTGGAGAAATCTGGTGACCTTGTAGTTGAGTTAATTAAGTGATAAAAGATGGCATAAGATGAGCAATTGGCAAAGTGGTGATGGCGCCATAAGTTGGACTTGAAGGGATAGGTTTGAAACTCCTAGCATGCAAATTTGGAGTTTTTATTTTTGGTTTTTCCTAGCATGTGTCGGCCAAGCACCAATTATGGATAAGATGGACTAAATTTTTATGGTAAGGAGACTTAAGGTTATGGTAAGCATAAATTAAGGGATCGAATTGCTTGATTTTAGGGATAGTATTTCTTAAACTTTGGGAAAGTGGAGGATTACAAGGCATGTATCAAGGTGGATGTTTTGGAAACTATTTCATGGCCATTTTGACCATGAACATGGACGGCATTATGGACAAAAGGGGGGGAAGCCAAAATTTGGTGTTTAGTTTGGGTAGGATGGTAGCTTGTTAGAATTCTTTTCGTCATTTTTGTTTTGTTTGAAGACATTTTTCCTCTATTCATCTTTTCTTTCCTTTGGCCGAATGTACTGGTAGAAGAAAGCAACTTTTGCTTTATTCCTTTTGGCCATCTTTTTGACCATTTGGTCATTTCTTGCTAATCATTTTAGTGTCTTCCTCTTAGTGCCGAAACTACCAACACAAAAAGGCCATTCTTTTTCCTTTTTCCTCCCCCATTACCGAAGGTACCTTTGCTCCTAAATTCATCTCTTTTCTTTCCCTTTTCCCTCTTGAAAGCCGAATCATCATCATCATCTCTTTCTTTCATCTTTTATTTTCTTTTCAACCATACCTTCTTCATTATTTTTCTCTCATGGCCGAATGTTCTTCGGCAATCATTTCTTTTTCAACCGTGGGCAATAGGTAAGAGTTTCTTTTTAGTTTATGTTGGTTATTAGTTGCCTTGGCCGAATCTTTATGGTGGTAAGAAGAATCTCTTTGATTGAAATCATCGTTCATTCTATTAAACGTTTTCTTCGTTATATTTTAATATGGTAGTGGAGAACCGAAACTCAAGTGTTCGTGAGCATTGTGAATCGTTGGAATCAATCTAAAGAGTTAAGGTAAGGAGTTTATTCAAGGATTCTCATATTACTCGTCATATTGATATAGATGGATTATAACTCGATTTCAATTGAGGGGACGTTATCGCTCGATTTACATATTGTAGAACAAGGATATTTTGTGCTAAGGCAATCGCACCCTTAAAATCGTTAGTCATAATTCTGATATATTATTAGTCGGACTAATGATCTTTTGTCATTAGAGACAATCAAGATAGGGACGAAAAGGGCGATGAATAGTGTCCAGAAGAGGGGTGGTTCCGCTATTCCCCCTAAGTTTAAGCGAAGGGCTATTTCGGGAATCCGAGATTTTCCACCCGATTGTGGACGCTCATCCGAGGAGAATCAGTTGTTTGAAGTCGTTCGTACTCCCGAACCTTTGTTTGTTCATGGATTTTCATCGGGTAACGAACATCAATCGGGGGAAAACCGCATATAAAAGTGGTTCGAAATTCTGAGGGTAAAGTCTAGATCGTTATTTCTAAGATTTGATTTGTAAATAAATTATAGTGTCCTAATTTATCGTGATGCATTTAGGTATCGACGAGCGGGAAAGTCTAGTTCTCACAGTAACCAGGTGTGTAACTTCACACTTATCGCGGGTTAGATATTATACCGTAAGTATTGGGTTAAAATCGTAAAGATGACAAAATCAAAAAATACGTAGTAATTAACACTTTTGTGTAAATGTATGAAAACAGTTAAAGTCATGGAATTTATGAAAAACTACTAGATCGTTAAATGGGCCGAGAAACTGCTAGATCGTTAAATGGGCCGAAAAATTGCTAGATCTTTAAATGGGCCGAAAAACTGCTAGATCGTTAAATGGGCCTAAAAATTGCTAGATCGTTAAATGGGTCGAAAAAAACTACTAGATCGATATATGGGCCAAAGTTTGCTAGATTGCTAAATGGGCTAAATGCTATTTTGTCTTATGGGCCCAAATGAAAATTTAAATATAGACTCATATGTATTGTGGGCTTCTTGTTAAATTATTATATGGATATAGATCGTTATGCATACATGATTGCATGGGTTGGGATAATTAATGAAGAGAAGAAAGGCCTGTTGCCAAAAATCTTATTCGGTGGCTCTGCCACAAAATTTTAATGGCTTAATGCCTCTAGTTCGGTGACTTTGTCACAATCTAGTTCGGTGGTGCACCACAATATTATTTAAAATGGCTTTATGCCTACGATTGGTGTGTTGGCGGGGTGGGTTGACTTGATCCCCACAGGTGTGTTGGTTGGTACGGGGGTGTGTAGCAGATGGAAATTAGGTTTGGTTGGGAAATTTGATTTTACATGCATCTCATTTATTATAATGTTAAATCCATAAATGGGCTCAAGCCCAAAATTATGTCTTGATGATCTGGCTCAATGAATGTGGTAAGTGAGTTACACACTGAGTTCTGAGTAACTCACTCTGTTTAATTATCCATCTCAGGTAATGGCAATTGACGGAGGCTTGGGCCGAGGATGACTTCATGGAGGCCATACTACGAATATGGGTTTTATAAACTATGAACTTTTATTAAGTTATTTATTGTAGTTACTATTTTGGGTATGATGTAATAAGGCCTTTATTAATATTTTATGGATTTTTATGTGTAGATGGATTTGGTTTTGTTTTAAAACATTAGAGATGCTTTAAATATTCTTGTTTTCAAATTCTTTTGAACTCTTTAAAAAAATTACTTTAAGGTTTTTAACTATTAAATACTAAATGATAAGGTTTCAATCTAGTATTTCTTAATTTATTGATTTTAAATCATTTTTCTTAATTTCAACTAAACATCACTTTCGAAAGGTTTTGTAGAACTGTTTTACCTAAAACATTAGAGGATTAAATGAATGATAGATCTGTGTAACAAACCAAATCTCGTCTTAACGCGTAGACCTGGTTTGGGGTGTTACATTTAATGGTATTAGAACCAGTTTCAAAACTCGGCTGTGGTTTGGGTTCAACAACAATATTTGTTTAAGAAACAGTTTAAATTTCTAGACTTTATGTTTTAAAGGTAGTATGGCACCATGAGCATCCCGCACTAAGTCAAGTAAGTATTTGTATATTGATTGTTTATTATTGTGATATGATCATAGGAACACTCTAGAACTTCTAGTTTTAGGTGTTGAAAACAGTAGAGATTGAGACTATAGGATGTGATTGCGAAAACAACTCTATCTCTTATATATCATGAAATATCACTAATAAACACTGAAATAGTATTCTGATTCATAAAACTTGTAACCAGATTAAATCGAATTAGTCATTATGAGCACTAGAGGACGTGGTTGTGGACGCGGTAGACGTGGCCGTGGTAGAGGACGAGGTGTTAGTGGTGCAACTGAAGCGCCGGGTCATATGCCGGGAATGGATGCACCTGCGTCACTCGAGAGTGAGACGAGATCACATGATCATACGGGAGAAGATAATGCTTTGACACGAGCAATGTTGTGAGTCCTTGAAAGGGTCGCTGGAGCTAGAGCTGGGCCAACAACTCGTGGGTCGATATCGGAGCGATTGAAATCAAGTGGTGCTGAGGTTTTCAGAGGTGTCTCAGGTGTAGCTCCAAATGTTGCTGAATATTGGCTTGAGGCGGTGAAGCGAACTATGGATGACCTTAAGTGCACTGTAGAACAGAAACTAAGAGGAGCGGTGTCTTTGTTAAGGGATGAAGCATATCAATGGTGGCTTACTGTCCAGGAAGGCACTGAAGCTGCATTAATTACTTGGGAATTCTTCAAAGCTACCTTTCAGGGGAAATATGTAGGAACAAGTTATGTGGATGCCCGAAGGAAGGAATTTTTGAATCTGGTTCGAGGGAATAAGACGGTGGCAGCGTATGAGGCTGAGTTTTTATGCTTGAGTCGCTATGCTCGGACAATAGTGCCAACGGATCATGAGCATTGTGTACGCTTTGAGGATGGATTGAATGATGAGTTGCGGGTTCTGATAGCCCCACAACAGGTTAGAACTTTTGCCACGCTTGTGGAGAAGGCCAAGATAGCTGAAGAGGCTAAGAGCTCGGAACGTCAGAATCGGGAAAGAGTTAGAGGCAAGAGGGATATAAAGTATTCGGGTTCTTCAAAAAGGTTTCTGAAGAGGCCTCGGAATGATGAGCCAGCTCAAGGTAGAGCACCTATAGTTGTTAATCAGAGTCGAGACTGTACTGAATGTGGGAAACGACATTTCGAAGAGTGCTGGAGGAAAACGGGTGCTTGTTATAAATATGGTTCAATGGATCATCAATATAAGAATTGCCCTAGACGAATGGATACAACTCATGAAGTTCGTAATACTGATGCACAGCCGGCAAGAGGAACTCAGCAGCCACCGAGAGGCCGTGGACCAGGTCGTGATGGTAATGGGGCTGGACGTGGTCAAGGTGCAATGGGTCGAGGCAATGGTTTTAGAGGTAACACGAATGCAAGACAGCCAGGATTGGTATATGCAGTTAGACGCCGCGAGGATGGCAATGTACCTGATGTGATAACTGGCACGTTCTTCATCTTTGATGTACCTGTTACTGCTTTGATATATATTGGTTCTACCCACTCGTATGTTGCTAGTGCCATATCTGGAAATTTGAATCTAGAATCTAAAATTTTCGATAGTGAGATGATGGTAATTAATCCTTTAAGACAGTCGGTAATTGTAAATAACCTGTTTAGAGACGTGCCCTTAGAAATCCAAGGAGAAATATTTTTGGCGAATTTGATGGAATTGCCTTTTGGCGAGTTCGATCTCATTCTGGGCATGGATTGGTTGGTTAAGCACCGGGCGCATTTTGATTGTACTGAAAAGCGGATGTCAATAAGGACTTTGGATGATAAAGAAATAGTAATGATAGGCAGACGAAGGAATTACTTAGCAAATGTGGTATCTGTGTTAAAGGCAGAAAAGTTGGTGCGGAAAGGGTATGGAGCATTTCTAGCTTTTATTAGTGCTTTGGATGCCAAAGAGTTATCAGTGGAAGATGTGAGAACGGTGAAGGAATTTCCAGATGTATTTTCCGAAGAACTTCCTGGTATACCTCCAGATCGGGAAGTGGAATTTGGTATTGAGCTTTTGCCCGGAACGGCTCCAGTGTCCATTGCTCCTTATAAAATGGCACCGAAGAAGTTGGCGGAGCTTAAAGCTCAAATTCAAGAATTTTTGGATCGGGGTTTTATTCGATCGAGTGTGTCTCCGTGGGGAGCACCGGTTTTGTTCATTAAGAAGAAGGATAGGTCGATGCGTATGTGTAACATCCTTAAACTAGGGTCTCTGCATTTTGCTTGTGTTGCATGTGATGAATTGTCTATTATGGTTAGTTATCGTGTTTTAGGGTCTAGGTATAACCCTGGGTTAGGACTGAGTTAGGGCTAAAATTTTATTTTAGTGCTTGGGAAGAGGGAGCTAGGTGTTAAAAGAATTTATTGGGAGGTTGTGACGCAAGAAATCAATTGGAAAAGTGGCAAGAAGGTGCCACTTAAGCACAAGGGAGATGACGCCACAAGCAAGGGAAGGGGAGCTTGGGTTCGAGCTGCAGAAAACCCTTCTTTGCTATTTCTTTTTCACGCCAGAAGCAGGGAAGTGGAGTGCTCAAGAGGGACTCTGGAAGATAAGGATGGAAGGGGTCAAACGAGTTTGAACTAATGGAAGGGAGGAAATTTAGGAGTTTGAATTATTTCAAACTCATTTGAAGGAGTTGGCCGAAGTATGGACTTTGGGCAAGGGGTGCTATCGGTTTTGGGAGCCTTTTGTTGGTGGCCGAATGTTGTGGGGGTTTAAGGGAGTATTCCGGCTAGTGAGGAGAGGGTTTTCCCTTTCTGTTTTGTGTCAAAGCCGAACCACCATTTGCTCTTTGCTTTTTTTTTTCGGCAGCTCTTGTTATTGGCCGAATCTTTTGTGCATTATTTTTGAAGAGCCGAACTTGGTAGCCATTCTCTCCCTCTTATTTTCTGTTCTCATTGATTAGCTTATCTTGCCGAAACCATTTTGTTCACCTATTCTTCTTCTATTTTGCTCAGGCCGAAAGCAAACTCATTTCACTTCATCTTTTCCTTTCCAATCTCCCTGTGCTGAAATCTTCTTTCAATCTCTTGGCCGAATCCATCTCCTCCTATTCCACTTTCTTCTTCATCTTCCCACTTCTTGAAAAGCCGAATACTCTATTCACCAGTTTCTCTTCTCTTGCGTTTTCTCTTCTTTTTCGAATCTATCTCTTTCTTTTGGGGATTATAGCCGAATCTTCTAGTAGGTAAACTTTCTATTCTTCTTCTCTTCTTGACTGATTTGGTTAATGCCGAGTCCTATTTGTCTCTCTCTTTCTCTTCAATCGTTACTAATCGAGATCTTAAAAACTTCATTCTTGTTTCATGTTGATAGCCGAAACCCTTAACATCAATAGGGGTGCCGATCTGTGGTGTTTAGAGGCCGAATCAGTCATTAAGGTAAGGAGGCGTTAATCCCTTTTGGTTTCGGGATTTATGTTATGGCCGAATGGCCTTAGGATTCTTAGTGGTGTGTTAAAACCGATTGTAGGAAGGAGTATAACCGAATACAGTGAATCTTCGGGATTTGATGGTTGATCTAGGTAAGGGTTTTAACATATCAAGATCCGTTTCTTAATTGTTCAAAAGCCGAAGGATAATCTTTTGTTTTTGCTAGTGTTGGGCCGATTGCAAGGGGGATTCATTGCATAGCTTCGGGATTTGGTTGGAAACCAAATCGACATTAAGATGAGTGCTACCTTTGTGCGACACATCCTTCGGGATTTTGTGATTAAGCCAAAAGGCTTTAGATCTAAAAGTATGATGTTGGCCGATTGTAGGAAAGTGAAGGCAACATTTCGCTAGATCTACGAATAGTCAGGTGTGTAACGCTTACACACTTCGTTAGTAGTATATGTATATTGTGTTGCTGTTATAGCCATTGTAAACGGTAGCTATGCTTTGTGGGTATAAGTGTGGACTCCAGGTAAGTCCCCTGATTATGGATTCTCGATATTTGCTATCATGTCACTGTTAAATGTTATGCCATGTGTTATTTTCATCATCATATGTTATTATGCCACGATTGATATGGACATGATGGTGGGATTGATGAGAGGAGGGGGATGATTTATTTTGGACTGTCACCAGTGGTTTTGACCACGCGGCGGGTTGGCCCCGTTTCTGATATGATTATTTGTGACTAAGTCCCAGTGGTTTTGACCACCAGTAGTTTTGACCACATATACGATATTGTGACTACGGTCACCAGTGGTTTTGACCACATTGTGACTCATCCTAGTGGTTTGGTACCACAGTGGGTTGGCCCCACATGATTATTTACGGGATTGTCATCAGTGGTTTTGACCACACGATAGGTTGGCCTCATCACTTGATTTGTGACTACGATCACTAGTGGTTTTGACCACACCGATATATATATTTGTGACTACGTTCACCAGTGGTTTTGACCACACGGGGTAGATAAAGGAGATCGGATGGTTAGGTTATGGGGTTGCATGATTTGCATGTTTTGCTGATGATCTGTGTAAGTGCTATTCCATCAGGTTGGGGATTTATACACTGAGTCTCGGTGACTCACCCCTTCCCTTCTATTTTGCAGATGAGGCATAGATCGCGGATATGGAGCCGGGGAGGACTCGAGGTGGCCATGCAAACTTATTTTCGGGTTTTGACTTTTCATTACTGCTTTGGTTTTATTTACTTTAAATTTGGTGTTGGTTTTGTAATAAGGCCGCTAATTATTATTTTGGGTTTTAATTACTTGCTTTTATTTTGATTATATTACACATATGTTGGGTTTATTGATTTGTTTAAATAACCGGTAAAAAGTAATGTTTTCAAAACTATATCTCCCTCGGGTTTACAAACGTTACCATCGGGTAACAAAATTTACAAGATGACAACAAAGGTAACTTGGATGTTTCCTTAAACTTGAATTTTCCAAACAATTTCAAATATAAATGGTTTTTAACTTAACCACACTCACCACACTCAGTTTCAAATAAGTAACGAATGTTTTCTAAAATTGGTAAATAACAAATGGATTTTCAAACATGAGTCTTCCCAAGGTTTAAAGCAACACTAAAACATTTTCAACATCACTTTACAAGAGGTTTTTCTAAACTCTAAACGATAAAGAGTTTTTCAATAAAATTTAACCAGTAACCTGTTTTCTCAAAACGATTTCCACTCCGTAACCTGCCAGATTCGGTCGTGGTGTGTTGACCGAGTTTGGGGTATTACAGTATGTGCATTGATTATAGGAAATTGAAGAAATTGACGATCAAGAATAGGTATCCTTTACCGAGAATTGATGACCTGTTTGATCAATTGAGAGGAGCTTCAGTTTTCTCCAAACTTGATTTGAGATCGGGTTATCACCAGCTTAAGGTGAAAGAAGCGAATATTCATAAGACGACATTCCGAACTCGTTATGGACATTATGAGTTTTTGGTGATGCCGTTTGGATTGGCCAATGCACCAGCTGCATTTATGGACATCATGAATTAGACCGGTTTGTGGTAGTATTCATAGATGACATTCTGCTATATTCAAGGAAGGAAGAGCAGCATGACTCGCATTTGCGTATAGTATTACAGTTACTTCGAGATAATCAACTTTATGCCAAATTTAGTAAATGTGAATTCTGGTTAAGGGAAGTGACTTTCTTGGGTCATGTGGTATCAGCCGAAGGAATAAGGGTAGATCCTCAGAAGATTGAGGCTGTACTGGATCGGAAACCGCCAAAGTCGATGCGATGAGATTTTGGAAGGTTTCTTGGGTTTGGTGGTTATTATAGGCGCTTTGTTGAGGGTTTTCGTTGATTCTTTGCACCCCTAACTAAACTGCTGTTGCGCGAAGAAGTACCGTATATTTGGACTGAAAAACAATAAGAGAGTTTCGAGAAATTGAAGAAGATTCTGACGAAAGCACCAGTTTTGATTTAGCCTGAGGCTGGAAAAGAATTTATCGTTTATTGTGATACGTCTCATACGGGTTTAGGTTGTGTACTGATGCAAAATGGAAAAGTGGTGGCTTATGCTTCTTGTCAGCTGAGACCGCACGAAGTAAACTACCCTACTCATGACTTGGAGTTAGCTACGATTGTGTTTGCTTTAAAGATTTGGAGGCACTATCTCTACGGTGAGAAGTCTATCATCTATACGGATCACAAGAGTCTTAAGTATCTTCTTACTCAGAAGAAGTTAAACTTGAGACAAAGATGGGTAGAACTATTAAAGGATTATGATTTCTTAATCGAGTATCATCCTGGAAAGGCTAATGTGGTAGCTGACGCGTTAAGTCGTAAGGTGGTATCTGATTTGAGAGTAATGTTTGCTCATCTGAGTTTGTATGAGGATGATAGTCTGTTAGCGGAACTTTAGGTGAAGCCTCTGTGGTTAGAACAAATCAAGGAAAAGCAGATATCAGATGAAAAGTTGGGACCCTTAATTCAGCAAGTTGAAAGTGGTGAAATAGAGGATTTTGGTATAAACACAGATGGTGTGCTATGTTTTCGTGGAAGAGTTTGTATGCCTAAGGACTCAGATTTGAAACAAATGATTCTGCGGGAGGCGCATAGTAGCCCTTATGCTATGCACCCCGGAGGAAATAAGATGTATCAGGATCTCCGTGAACAGTATTGGTGGCCAGGTTGAGCGTGAGATTTCTGAGTTTGTGGGAAAATGTTTGACTTGTCAACAAGTAAAGGCAGAGCATCAATTGCCGTCAGGTTTATTACAATCGGTAAGGATTCTTTTTTGGAAATGGGAGCGGATAACAATGCATTTTGTTAGTGGGTTACCTTTAACACCTACTAAGAAAAATTCCGTTTGGGTAATTGTTGATCGATTGAGGAAGACTACTCATTTTCTACCAGTTCGTACGGATTACTCATTACAGAAGTTGGCTAAGCTGTATGTATCTGAAATCATGAGGTTGCATGGGATACCAGTGTCTATTATATCAGATAGGGATCCTAGGTTTACATCACGATTTTGGAAAGCTCTGCATGAAGCTTTGGGAACAAAGTTAAACTTCAGTACGGCTTTTCATCCCCAGTCAGATGGTTAGTCGGAAAGGGTAATTCAGTTATTGGAAGACATGTTAAGGGGATGTGTGATTGACTTCAAAGGTAGTTAGGAGGATTTTTTTACTGCTGGCAGAATTTGCGTATAACAACAGCTATCAGTCTAGCATTCAGATGGCACCCTATGAGGCATTGTATGGTCGTAGGTGTCGTTCTCTTACTTGTGGGACTGAATTGGGCGAACGGCAAATGTTAGGTCCTGAGTTGATATCTGAAATGGAAGAAAAGGTAAAAGTTATTCGAGAACGGTTAAAGGAAGCTTCGGATAGACAGAAGTCGTATGCAGATCTAAAGCGTAGGGATATCGAGTTTACTGTGGGGGACCAGGTCTTTCTGAAGGTCTCACCTTGGAAGAAGATTTTTAGATTTGGAAAGAAGGGCAACTTGAGTCCTAGGTACATTTGACCATATCGTGTGATGAAGAGTGTTGGTCCAGTGGCCTATCAGATTGAATTACCTCCGGAATTGAGTCAGATTCATAATGTTTTCCATGTTTCCATGCTGAGGCGCTATAGATCTGATCCGTCACACATAATACCGGTAGAAGAAGTGGAGTTGAGTTCAGACTTGTCTTTCGAGGAGGAACCAGTGGAAATCTTAGACCGAGATGTCAAGGTGCTAATAAAGAAGACCGTGCTGTTGGTCAACATTTTATGGCATAATCACGGGGCAGAGGAAGCTACGTGGGAGCCTGAGGATGCAATTCGGCAACAATATCCTCACCTCTTTTAATCAGGTAAATTTCGAGGATGAAACTTTCTTTAAGGGGGTAGAATTGTAACATCCTAAAAATTTGAGTATCAATATGCTGTTTGTCTTTGGTGTTAGCTCGGGTATGATTTTATTATGTGCTAAATATAGTCTTGAGAAGGCTCGGGTTTACTTGGAATTAGAATAAATTTTAGTAAAGAATACTTTAGTGTGGAGAAATCAGGTGACCTTGTCGTTGAGTTAATTAAGTGATAAAAGATGGCATAAGATGAGCAATTGGCAAAGTGGTGACGGCGCCATAAATTGGACTTGAAGGGACAGGTTCGAAACTCCTAGCATGCAAATCTGGAGTTTTTATTTTTGGTTTTTCCTAGCATGTGTCGACCAAGCATCAATTATGGATAAGATGGACTAAATTTTTATGGTAAGGAGACTTAAGGTTATGGTAAGCATAAATTAAGGGATCGAATTGCTTGATTTTAGGGATAGGATTTCTTAAACTTTGGAAAAGTGGAGGATTACAAGGCATGTATCAAGGTGGATGTTTTGGAGACTATTTCATGGCCATTTTGACCATGAACATGGACGGCATTATGGACAAAAGGGGGGGAGCTGAAATTTGGTGTTTAGCTTGGGTAGGATGGTAGCTTGTTAGAATTCTTTTGGTCATTTTTGTTTTGTTTGAAGACATTTTTCCTCCATTCATCTTTTCTTTCCTTTGGCCGAATGTATTGGTAGAAGAAACCAACTTTTTCTTTATTCCTTTTGGCCATCTTTTTGACCATTTGGTCATTTCTTGCTAATCATTTTAGTGTCTTCCTCCTAGTGCCGAAACTACCAACACAAAAAGGCCATACTTTTTCCTTTTTCCTCCCCCATTGCCGAAGGTACCTTTGCTCCTAAATTCATATCTTTTCTTTCCCTTTTCCCTCTTGAAATCCGAATCATCATCATCATCATCTCTTTCTTTCATCTTTTATTTTCTTTTCAACCATACCTTCTTCATATTTTTTCTCTCATGGCCGAATGTTAGTTTACTCCATTGCCTAATTATTTTTCTTTTCTTTGGTTATTCATAGTCGAATCTCCCATTATACATAAGTGTTCTTCTCAATCATTTCTTTTTTCAACTGTAGACAATAGGTAAAAGTTTCTTTTTAGTTTATGTTGGTTATTAGTTGCTTTGGCCGAATCTTTATGGTGGTAAGAAGAATCTCTTTGATCGAAATCATCGTTCATTTTATTAAACGTTTTCTTCGTTATATTTTAATGTGGTAGTGGAGAACCGAAACTCAAGTGTTCGTGAGCATCGTGAATCGTTGGAATCAATCTAAAGAGTTAAGGTAAGGAGTTTATTCAAGGATTCTCATATTACTCGTCATATTGATATAGATGGATTTTAACTCGATTTCAATTTAGGGGACATTATCGCTCGATTTACATATTGTGGAACAAGGATATTTTGTGCTAAGGCAATCGCACCCTTAAAACCATTAGTCATAATTCTGATATATTATTAGTCGGACTAATGATCTTTTGTCATTAGACACAATCAAGATAGGGACGAAAAGGGCGGTGAATAATGTCCGGAAGAGGGGTGGTTCCGCTATTTCCCTTAAGTTTAAGCAAAGAGCTGTTTCAGGAATCCGAGATTTTCCACCGGGTTGTGGACGCTCATCCGAGGAGAATCAGTTGTTTGAAGTCGTTCGTACTCCCGAACCTTTGTTTGTTCGTGGATTTTCATCCGGTAACGAACCATCAATCGGGGGAAAACTGCATATAGAAATGGTTCAAAATTCTGAGGGTAAAGTCTAGATCGTTATTTCTAAGATTCGATTTGTAAATAAATTATAGTGTCCTAATTTATCGTAATGCATTTAGGTATCGACGAGCGGGAAAGTCTAGTTCTCACAGTAACCAGGTGTGTAACTTCACACTTATCGCGGGTTAGATATTATACCGTAAGTATTGGGTTAAAATCGTAAAGATTACAAAATCAGAAAATACGTAGTAATTAACACTTTTGTGTAAATGTATGAAAACAGTTAAAGTCGTGGAATTTATGAAAAACTACTAGATCGTTAAATGGGCCGAGAAACTGCTAGATCGTTAAATGGGCCGAAAAACTGCTAGATCGTTAAATGGGCCGAAAAGCTGCTAGATAGTTAAATGGGCCAAAAAAGACTGCAAGATCGATATATGGGCCAAGGTTCGCTAGATTGCTATATGGGCTAAATGCTATTTTGTCTTATGGGCCCAAATGAAAATTTAAATATAGACTCATATGTATTGTGGGCTTCTTGTTAAATTATTATATGGATATAGATTGTTATGCATACATGATTGCATGGGTTGGGATAATTGATGAAGAGAAGAAAGGCCTGTTGCCAAAAATCTAGTTCGGTGGCTCTGCCACAAAATTTTAATGGCTTAATGCCTCTATTTCGGTGACTTTGTCACAATCTAGTTCGGTGGTGCACCACAATATTATTTAAAATGGCTTTATACCTACGATTGGTATGTTGGCGGGGTGGGTTGACTTGATCCCCACCGGTGTGTTGGTTGATACGGAGGTGTGTGTAGCGGATGGAAATTAGGTTTGGTTGGGAAATTTCATTTTACATGCATCTCATTTATTATAATGTTAAATCCGTAAATGGGCTCAAGCCCAAAATTATGTCTTGATGATCTGGCTCAATGAATGTGGTAAGTGAGTTACACACTGAGTTCTGAGTAACTCACTCTGTTTAATTATCCATCTCAGGTAATGGCAATTGACAGAGGCTTAGGCCGAGGATGACTTCATGGAGGCCATACTATGAATATGGGTTTTATAAACTATGAACTTTTATTAAGTTATTTCTTTTAGTTACTATTTTGGGTATGATGTAATAAGGCCTTTATTAATATTTTATGGATTTTCATGTGTGGATGGATTTAGTTTTGTTTTAAAACATTAGAGATGCTTTAACTATTCTTGTTTTCTAATTCTTTTGAACTCTTTAAAAAAATTACTTTAAGGTTTTTAACAATCAAATACTAAATGATAAGGTTTCAATCTAGTATTTCTTAATTCATCGATTTTAAATCATTTTTCTTAATTTCAACTAAACATCACTTTCAAAAGGTTTTGTAGAACTGTTTTACCTAAAACATTAGAGGATTAAATGAATGATAGATCTGTGTAACAAACCAAATCTCGTCTTAACGCGTAGACCTGGTTTGGGTCGTTACAGTACCGAAGGAGATGATAGTGTGGTTGACTTCTCTGACGATCCTCTGAGCCCGTAGCTTGACCAAAATCTATAAAACAGAACATTGAACACACACAGAGTAAGCTTACTAGCTTAGTAAGTCTTAAGCAATTTTTGATATAACATTCAAACATTTAAGAATTTTAAACATTAGGTTTATGGCATTGAATATAACATTTCTACTTGAAATTTCATCATGGTCGAATACTATCAACCATATTAACCTAAGTATCATCACTTTATTACTATAAGTATGTAATTCATCGAATCTCATAAATATAATATGTATTCGCATATTCCAAATAGAATGAATACAACATACATATCCATCACATATCATTTGTACACATATTCAAAAACATTCAACCATTTTCACCTTTAACATTTTCACCTATAGCCGATTCTCCAAAATAACATATTTAAAGCTCGAATTCTATGATATACAATTCATTCCTATCAATGGTAAGCTCAATAGTACATATTAAAATTCTTACCAAATCATCAACTATATCGTATCATACTCAATTCAAATGGTAATAGACCAACTTACCTTATTCCTTACAAATATAGAAGGCTTATACTTACCCGAGCTTTTAGCTCATTGCATTAAATATGTTCCAACTTGTATTGATTCATGAATTTTCTCTATTTATCACACATCACCGGCATTAAGCCTGCTAGACCAAAGGTCTGAAATTTAATCATCAGCATTTAGCCTGCTAGGCCAAAGCCCGATACACTTCACCGGCACAAGGCCTGCTAGGCTCAAAGCCCAATACAATTATTATCATCATCACATATACATGACAGTAATGCTGCTCAGATTAACATAAGTTATACATAATTCAATCACTTTAACAATATCGACCCGATTTAAGTTATAACAGCATTTCATTTCAATCTCACTACTTACATTCAGCTAGGACACATTTTATAGGTAAAATTTCATATTTCAGCATATAATCTATGTTATAAGTACTGCTAACAATTTTAAATTGCTTATAGACTTACCTCGACTATTGACGGACAACGAAGATCGGCTATTCGATAACTTTTTCCTTCCCCCGATCCAAGTCCGTTTTTCTTTGTTCTTGATCTAATCATATTAAAAATAAGCTCATTCAAGCACATTTCATCTCAATTTAGTCCCAAAACACATAATTAGGCAAATTACCATTTTACCCCTAACATTTACAACTTTTACAATTTAGTTCCTATTGTACAAAGCACAAAAATACACATAATTTGCACTCAATTCTTTAGAGCCGAATATTCCATACATCCGTACAAGTGCATACATTTCATCTATTTTACAATTGAACCCCTCAAAAAATTTATTTTTACAATTTAGCCCTAGATACTCAATTTCACCAAAATTTCCAATTCAAAACTTGTTAATTTCTAACACACTTTTAATATTTTTCCATCAAACATCATAAAGCACAAACATCTAACTATGCTCAAATTCAAAAATTCTAACATGGGTCAACTAATATTCGAAGCAACGATCTCAAAAACGTAAAAATTAACAAAAACCAACTAAAAACTTACCTTGAATTTAGCTTGTAAGTAGCCGAAAATCAAAGAACAAAACCCTTTCTTTCTTCCTCTTGTTTTTGGTCAAAAGATGAACAAAGTGGCCATCTTTCATGTTTTTTCAAATTATAAAATACATATAAATTAATTTACTTTATTAACCTTATAAAATAAAACCATAAAACAAGTTTTTTCAAGGTCATTATTGACCATAACCGTCCACTAACCTTAAACATGGGTTATTTTCCCTTTTAATACCTAATATTAAACAAACCACTATCACATTAGCACCTTTCCCTATAATTTGCAACTTTTGCACTTTACGCGATTAAGTCCTTTTGTCAAATTAAACACACAAACAATCAAATTTTTATACGAAACTTTCACACATATTAACTCACATATAATAAACACCAAAAATAATATCTAAAAAATTTTTAGACTCGAATTCGTGGTCCCGAAACCACCGTTTCGATTAGGGTCAAATTCAGACTGTTACAGGTACCCTATAAACTATTCCAGCAAAGTCAAATATAGTTGGCATGCCATAAGATTAGATTGTGTATGGTTTACTTAGGTTATATGATGAGCATTAGGCACATTTTAATTCAGACCTTCTAATAAGTGTTTTCCACACTTTTACTTTAGATATATTGATGAGTATTGGGGTGTAATTTATATGCTTCGGACGTTTCGATAAGGCACTGAGTGCAAGATTGGTATGTTGGTTGGATGACTCTTGTATCTATCCCAAGTTCGAGTTAGGTTAATAAGGATCATAAAATGTGAATTAGTTTAACGATATTTGAAATGACTTGATAACACGAAATGGTATTACAAGTGCACATATGTGAAATGTGATTATTAATAGCATTTGAAAGACCATACAATCTAGTTATACGAGCCCGGAGGGCTGATGTAACAGTCCAATTTATACCCTAGTCAGAACAGTGGTTTTGGGACCACAGATCCGAGTCTGCATAATATTTTAATATTATTGTCTGTACCATTGATGAGTGTTTAAGCATGTGTTAAATTTTCGTAAGATAATTTATCTGTCTGTGTGTTTAATTTGACAAAAGGATTGGATTGCATTAAATGTGAAAGTTGCATGATATTTGTTGAAGTACCAATGTGTTGTGGCTTTTAAAAGAAAAGGGCCTTATAAGGAAATTAGACCACTATTTAGATAGTGGATGGACAAAAGACAAATGTGCCCTTAATGAATATTTGGTTATTTGTTTAATGAAAGGCTAAAAATGTAAATGGATTATTATGTGTGTTATAATTTTATAAAAACATGAAAATGGCCATTTTAGTTCATCTTTTGACCGAATTCTATAAGAAAAGAAAAGGGGTTTAGCTTGGTTATATTCGGCCATTCCAAGCATAAATTTAAGGTATGTTTTTAGTCGGTTTTCAATAATTTCTACGTTTTTGCAATTGTTGCTTTGTCCACTATCAAGCCCATGCCTCAATTTCGAGAATTGATGATGTTTGTGAGATGAGACTTAGATGAATTCATATGTTTTATGAAAGTTATATGTTAGATGAACATGTTTTGTTCTTGAAATTTTGATGAATTTAGCTAATTAGGGCTAAATTGAGAAAATAGCAATTTGAGGGACTAAATTACAAATTTGATGGAAAATATGGGCTGGTATGAGATGTATGAACATTCGGCTAAGCATGGTTAAAAGATGATTTTGTGAATTTGATATTTTGAGAAAAATGGACTAAATTGATAAATTGTGTAAATGTGAGGGTCAATTTGTAAATAGCCCTAAATGTGTGTCCTTAGATTGAATTGAATGAGATAGTGAGTAAAAGGGTTAATTCTGAATATGTAAAGATCAAGAATCGAGGAAAATGGACTTAGATCGCGGGAAAGCGAAAGTAACCGATTAGTCGTTTCCATTTCCGTTAAATCGAATCTGAGGTAAGTCATTATGCAAATAAACGTATTTGTATTGCACTATGTATGTTCATATGACTATTGTCAATCATGAATGCTTATGAGATGATTCTTATATGAATTCCGAGATAAGGTTGACTTAGTGTCAATGACCGATAAGTCCCGTACGAACCAAGGAATAGATAGGATTCGCTATGTCATGACATAGGTGTTTGTTCTATTTTATCATTTAAGACCACATCTGGGATGTCGGAATCGATATGAGCTTTACGTGTAAACCATATCTGGGACATCGGCATCGTATTGATTCGTGTAAGACCCTATCTGGGACAGTGGCATCGATATTTGGGTACATGTAAGACCTCGTCTGGGACGTTGGCATTGTACGACTATTCTGAGCTTTCTGAGTATCCTATTAGGTTCCTAATGGTTCAACGGGCAAGTATGTGATACGAATGGCTATGTGAATTGCAAATCCATTTCAGGTACGTTGATTTATACACTAAGTGTATGTACAAGGTAAGTATCTGTATGATCTTACTAAAATGATTATGTATAATGGATTAATGAGATGATATGTGAAATTATGTTTGAATGAGCTAATTACTTATGCAATATGTGAATAGAAGTTGTGGTAAGCTTTGTATAAACAAATGTGCCAAAGATCATATGATGAATTGGTTATGAGAATTATAAGTACCAATGTATTGAATGAGTTGTATTCATTGTATGTTATGTTTATTTGTATATGACTTACTAAGCCTTTGGAAAGCTTACTCTGTAGGTGTGTTTTTTCTATTTTATAGATCTTCAAAGCTATTGAAGGCTCGGAGAACATCGAGGATCATCATCACACTACCCAACTTGTTTTGGTACATTTTAGAAATGTGTATAGCTAGATATGGCATGTATAGGTTAGATATTTTGTATATGGATATGAAGTGAACTTAGCCATGTGATTTGGCTAATTATGTGTTGGTAATATGCAATATTGAATATGATATGTGATGTATGTTTTGGTATAGTTTAATAGTATATGAAGTGATCAAGTGCAAGGTAAGCAAATGGGTGAACTATGCTTGTGTTATATGAGATTTAGTCTCGTAAATTTGGTACGAATAGAATTGGATTTGAATGAAGAGATTGGATGGTTATTTTGATATGTTCTTGGTTGCTATTTGTGCATAAGTTGAATTGGTCATTGGCTTGTAGTTATGACCCAAAGTAGATGGCAATATGGCCTTGCAAATGGCCTATTTTCCCACACGATTGTGGCACACGGGCGTGCCTATCGACCGTGGGACTAAGTCAGTAGCTACCTAAGAGTACATGACCTTGGCACTCAGACGTGCTTAGTAGCCACCTGGTTTAGTCAGAATCGACCACAGCCAAGGTACATGGGCGTGCTTGGTAGCCGTGGAGTTAAGTCAAATTCGACCATGGGGGAGACACGTGGGCGTGTCTAGCAGCCGTGGGAGACATACGGTCTTCTCACACGAGCGTGTAACCCCTAAAACTTAGAAAAGTTTTTAAATTTACAAAAATTTCTGTATATGTTCGGTTTAGTCCCGACCCTACCCTAAAACATGTTTAAATTAAGAGACTCTATGATTGAAATTTATGAACGGTTGTATGAAATTTCTGTAAATATTTCGATCTATCCGGTAATGCCTTTAACCCTAGTACTGTGTCGAACATGGGTTAGGGGTGTTACATTTGGTTGGTATCAGAGGTACAATTTATGTAACAGCCTGATTTGGGCCTAGTCAGAATAATGGTGCGAGGCCACGAATCCGAGGTGAATTTATGAGTTTTTAAGGTTTATGCCATGTTTGCATACTAGTGTGAAAGTTTCATGAAGTAATTTTGTTAAATTGAGGGTGAATAGTCCAAAAGGACTAAATTGCAAAAGTTGCAAAATATGAGTTTTAGAAGCTTTTTGTATGAAATAGCTTTAGAATAGTAATTAGAAGTCCTTAAATAGCAATTTGCCCAAATTATAATTTTTGGACAAAAATGGACATGAATTAGTAAATGGTGAAAAGTTTAATGAGAAGGGAATTTTGGTCATTTATCTATTAAATGATTAAAAAGGGAAAAAGATTATAAAAATTCTTATTCGTATTCTTCCTCGTGCTGAAAATTGGAGAGACTCCATAGCTAGGGTTCTTCAAATTTTTGGAGCGTGCTAGTAAGTGCATCCTAGCCATGTTTTTAATATTCTCCATATTTTTGGAGTCCTCGTATTATGAATTAGCTATTTTTAGCTATAAAATAAGCTTAGATGCATGTTCAAAAATCTACCCATGTGTGACATGCTTGTTAAATGATGTTTTATGGAAGATTATGAGAGTTTGATGTTAGATAAACATCTTTTTCTAAGTGAATTTCATGAGAAATACTAGTAGGGACTAGTTTGTAAAATTTATGAGATTGGTCATACATGGTAGAAATAATGAGAATTTTCTATTGCTATAGTTGAGACAATGAATCAGCTAAGCATGGAGTTTAAGAAAGTTGAATGAGAATCATTTTACGAGCCTTGGGGCAAAAGTACAAAAATGAGAAAGTTTAGGGGCAAAATAGTAATTTCGTCAATGTATGTGTTAAGAGTCAATTTAGTCAATTTGAGTATTAAATGATCTAATTATTATTATAGATAAAGAAAAACGAAGCCCGAATCGAAATCGAAGCAAGAATAAAGTCGAGGACTAAATTGCATATCTACATACATTTTGTATATTGAGGTAAGTTTGTATGATTTCTAAGCTTTATGATTTCTATCATTGAATTGCTTAGTATAATGCACACTATTACCATGGAATGTTTAATGTTATGTTAAACAAAGAAATCAATTAGATTAGGCATGATCAAGTCCCGATTGAAGATGAATTACCTAGGATACTCGATCTACCACATGAAACAAGAAAGTCTGTACAGACCAAGCCAAGGCATGGCATCGGCAATCAAGCAAAGATTTCATGTAAGTCCACGACAAGTCTTTGCATTGAAGAGTTATTATCAGATGAAGACCCATATAAGCCCAAGCCAAGACATGGCATTGGTGAGTCTCCAAGCAAAAATGTCATGTAAGTCCAAGACAAGTCTTGGCATTAAAAAGTTATCATGTAAGTCCAAGAAAAGTCTTGGCATTGAAAAACTAGCAAGAGATAAAGATCCCATGTAAGTCCAAGCCAAGGCATGGCATTGGTGAGAACAAGAAAGATTACATGTAAGGCTCGGTATTGACCAGGTCATGAGTAAAGATACCAAGTAAGACCATGTCAAGACATGGCAATGGTAAGTTCCCAAGGGAACACACGAGAAAGACTTCGTATAAGTCCATGTCAAGACATGGCCTCGAAACCAAGATGAGATATTCCATGTAAGACCGTATCAAGGATATCGCTTTGGCATCAAGTTATATTGTGGAATGAGATTTAGTATCCTCGGTTATTCGCAGAAATTCATCGAGCAAATGAGTAAAGTTAAAATGAGGTAACAAGGAAGATAAGTAAGCAAAGCTATTAATAAGTTGGAAATAAGTATTATTCATGTTATAAATGATGAACTAGAGATTATGATTATTATTGTAGAGTATGCTGATCTATGTGATCAAGTGATACAGGTACCTTGTTTACTTCACGGGTATGAGACTAGTAAGTATCATGAGATATGTAAGACTCAGTGTGAGTAAGTAAGCTTTATAGCTGAAATTTATGATACCATTGTTTATTTCAAATGGTTTATATAAATCAAGTATGTTGCTATGTGCATTATTTGCAAACTTACTAAGCTAAATGTTTACATCATTTATTCTTTCTTTCCATGTAGTCCCGCCAAGCTAATCTCGTGGATCATCATCATCGGAGCTCGGAGCACACTATCAATCGCTATTTTGGTATAGCCAAGCTATTTTACTAAGTATGGCATGTATAGGAAGCATTTATTTTGAGAATATGTTTTAAGAAGAGCCAAAGTATTGGCTATTAAGTTTATCATTCTTTTGTATATAGCTACATGGTTGGCCAAGTTTGACTAAGTATGTATGTTTATTGAGATCAATGAAGCATGTAGTATTGTTTATGAAAATGTATTGAATTGAGCATGAGTTTGATATTGATTTCAGGGTGGCAATTGGCTTGGTAAATAACCTCTAAGTGTCCACACGGTTAGACACACGGGCGTGTGTCTAGGCCGTGCGTACCCTGCACCTTAGTGTTTGAAGTCAGGATAGGCCACGGGCAAATCCCACGGCCGTTTGTTTGAGCCGTGCATGACACACGGTCAGAACGTGGGCGTATGCCCCAGGCCGTGTGAATATAGTTAGTAAATCAAGGTATAGCACACGGTCTAAGTCCACAGGCGTGTCAAGGCCGTGTGAATTTAGTCAGTGTCGACCACGGTGGGAAGACATGGGCGTGTCAAAGGAGTACACTGGCGTGTCCCAAGCCACATGGGCGTGTGGCCCCTGCTTTGAGAAAAGTTTTTGATTAAGTTCTGAAAGTTTTTAGATACGTGTTTAAGGCCTCTTAGGCCCATGAAATGTATGATTAGGCTAATAAATAGAAGTTTTTAATTCAGAACAAAATTTTACAGCCCATAAGTGCATGATGAGAAAGTTCAAGTAAAGTACTGTCTCATATTCGGTCTCAGCCTCGGATTAGGGTATAGGGTGTTACATTTAGTGGTATCAGAGCTATAGTTTAGTCGGTTCTAGGACTAATGTAGCACGAGCACGAGTCTAGCTAAACATGCCATACGTAAGAATGTTTTATAATGATAGTGCAATAACTCCTGACGACTTAAATTATGTTTATACATATAGTAAATGGATCCCGATAGAGCTATGGCGGATGACGTAGAAAGTAACGCGCTAGCTCCCACTGAAGAGACGGTGCTGAATGAGAATGAGAGTCAAGGAGGATGAGAAGAGGCTAGAGAAGCCTTCCTCCATATGATGAATACGTTGTATACGGAGTTCATTCGTACGAACCCAAATGCACAACCCCTCCACCCCTGCCTATTCCATAACCTATCTCTACAGCCCCTCAAGTAGTAGAGGTGGTAAGAGGAGACAAACCTCCAGCTGATAGGATCAGGAAACATGGGGCAGAAGAATTCCGGGCTAAAAGAGATGATGACCCAGAGAAGGTCGAATTCTGGTTAGAAAATACCACCAGGGTATTTAATGAGTTGTCATGCACATCTGAGGAGTGCATGAAGTGTGTAGTCTCTCTTTTAAGAGATTCTACCTATCAATGGTGGAACACCCTTGTGTCAGTGGTACCGAGGGAAAAGATCACATAGGAATTTTTCCAAGAAGAGTTCAAGAAAAAGTATATCAGTCAAAGATTTGTGGATCAGAAAAGAAAAGAATTTCTAGAGTTAAAGCAAGGCAAGATATCTGTAACTGACTATGAGCGTGAGTTTGTACGACTCAGTAAGTACACTCAAGAATGCGTGTCCACTGAGACCATCATGAGTAAAAGTTTTGAAGACGGGTTGAATGAGGACATCAAATTGTTTGTTGCTATCCTAAAACTGAAGGAATTCGTTGTACTAGTAGAGAGGGCTTGTAAAGCCGAAGAACTAGTAAAGGAGAAGAAGAGATCTGAAATGGAGTCTTGTGACTCTAGAAAGAGACAATGGAATAAGCCATTCCAATCCTCATCCAAGAAGTCAAGAGATTTCTCCACCCGATCGGTTACTCTAGATTTTCAAGGAAAGACAAGAGTAAGTAGTATTCGGGAAATAAAGCATAGAAGACTTCAGTTGCTATTGTGGGGAACATCCGATCAGATAGACCCGAATGCCCACAGTGTGGTAGATGTCACCTTGGAGAATGCCAAGCGCATGAAAAGGCATGTTTTAGATGTGGTTCCCGAGACCACTGTATAAAAGATTGTCCAGAGATGATGAAAGAAGAGAGAACTCAGAACCCGAGATCTGAGAGTATGGTCCGAGGAAGACCGCAGAGAAACCCTGAAAGTGGGGCAAGTGGAAGAGGTACCCTAGAGAGCAGGCTATGAAACCCGAGGGTAAAGCGTCTGCAAGGACTTATGCCATTTGCGCTCACAAAAAGGCATCTTCCCATGATGTTATTACGGGTAACTTTTCTCTTTTTAATATCAAATTCATTGCTTTAATAGATCCCAGATCCACGCACTCTTACATTTGCATGAAATTAGTATCCGATTTGAGTATGCCTATAGATTCTACAGAATTTATGATTAAGGTGTCCAATCCTTTAGGCAAGAGTGTGTTAGTTGATGAGGTACGTAAAGATTATCCATTAATGATTAGAGGTCATTATTTTAAAACAAATCTTATGTTGCTACCAGTTGATGAGTTTGACATCATTCTTGGTATGGACTGGTTGACTGCCCATGATGTAATAGTTAATTGTGGGAAGAAATACATTGAGATGGGATGTGAGAATGGATACACTCTTCATATAGAATCAAATGAATAAAGTAGGTCGCCAGTAGTGATATCTCATATGATGGCACAGAGATACATAAGAAAAGGGTATGAGGCATATCTGGCCTTTGTGATGAATGATAAAGAAATAGAGCTAAAGATTGAGTCAGTACCGATAGTATGTAAGTATGTGGATGTTTTTCCTGAGCAATTACCAGGACTACACCAGTTAGAGAGGTTGAGTTCAATATTGAGCTAGCTCCTGGTACTGTATTGATATCTATTACTCCTTACAGAATGGAAATAGAGTTGAAAGAGCTGAAGATACTGTTGCAAGAGTTGACAGATAAAGGCTTTGCTAGGTCAAGTTATTCTCCCTGGGGTGCTCCAGTGTTATTTATGAAAAAGAAAGATGGCACCATGAGATTGTGCATAGATTATCGTCATTAATAAAGTGACAGTAAAGAACAAATACCCATTACCTAGGATCGATGGTTTGTTTGATCAATTGAAAGGAGCCACAGTATTCTCCAAAATAGACTTGAGATCAGGGTAGTACCAGTTGAGAGTAAAGGATTCAAATGTATCGAAGACCACTTTTCGAACAAGGTATGGGCATTATGAATTTTTAGTCATGCCATTTGGTTTGACCAATGCTCCTACAGTATTCATGGATTTAATGAACCGTATTTTTAGGCTATACCTCGACAAGTTTGTAGTCATTATTATTGGCGACATTCTGATTTATTCCCGAGATGAGAATGAGCATGCTGAGCACCTACGGACAGTTTTACAGACTCTTCGAGGAAATCAGTTGTATGCCAAGTTCAGTAAAAGTGAATTTTGGCTCAAGGAAGTAGGATTTATGGGACATATTGTCTCGAGAGATGGAGTCTGAATAGATCCAAGCAAGATTTCGGCTATAATGGAATGGAAGCCATCAAAGAACATCTCTGAAATTAGAAGTTTTCTAGGCCTATCCGGCTATTACAGACGATTTGTCAAGGGGTTTTCCATGATTGCAACCCCAATGACAAATTGTTATAGAAAAATGTGAAGTTTGAGTGGACAAAAAGATGCCAAAAAAGTTTCGAGAAACTGAAGGCAATGTTGACAGAAGCTCCAGTTTTAGTACAACTCGAGACAAGGAAAGAATTTGTGATTTACAGTGATGCATCCTTAAATGGCTTAGGCTGTGTACTCATGCAAGAAGGCAAGGTAAGTGCTTATGCCTCAAGATATTTGAAGCCTCATGAGAAGAATTATTTGACGCATGGTTTAGAGTTGGCTGCCATAGTCTTCGCTTTGAAGATTTGGAGACACCATTTATATGGTGAAAGATGTCAGATTTTTACTGATCATAAAAGTCTGAAGTACTTGATGACGCAGACAGAGTTGAACTTAAGGCAACGGAGATGGTTAGAGTTGATAAAAGACTATGAGTTAATTATTGACTACCATCTAGGGAAGGCGAATGTAGTCGCCGATGCTTTAAGCAGGAAGTCCCTATTTGCATTAAAGGCAATGAACTCACAAATGACTTTATCCGATAATGGTTCCATTCTAGCTGAGTTGAGAGCTAGACCAGTATTTCTTCAAGAGATCTTTGAGGCACAAAAAGAAGACAGTGAATTGCAAATCAAGAGAGCTCAGTTTGAGTCAGATGTTGAATCCGACTTTCGAATTACTTTTGATGGATACTTGATGTTTAAAGTAGAGTTTGTGTACCGAGGAAAGAAGAGCTTATTTAGAGAATTTTGCACGAGGCACATAATGAATGTTTATCTGTACATCCGAGTAGTTCTAAGATGTATAATGATTTGAAGTAATAGTATTAGTGGCTGAAAATGAAGAAAGATATTTCAGAGTTCGTTTCAAGATGCATGATTTGTCAACAAGTAAAGGCTGAACACCAAGTACCTTCGGGTCTGCTTCAACCCATTTTGGTTCCCGACTGGAAATGAGACCGTATCACTATGGATTTCGTAACGGGATTACCATTGTCACCTAGCAAAAAAAATGCTATATGGGTTGTAGCTGATAGACTCACAAAGTCAACTCATTTCTTACCTGTACGAGTTGATTACTCACTAGACAAGTTGGCAAACTTGTATGTTTTCAGAAATAGTAAAGCTTCATGGAGTTCCTTTGTCAATATATTGAATAGAGATCCAAGACTCACCTCCAGATTTTGGAAGAAGCTACAGGAAGCCTTGGGTACAAAGTTGAGCTTTAGTACGGCCTTTCATCCTCAAACTGATGGTCAGTCGGAGAGCTTGATTTAGGTACTCGAGGATATGCTTTGGTGTTGTGTTCTCGAATTTCGAGGTAGTTGGGAAAAGTTTCTCCCGTTGGTAGAATTTGCCTATAATAATAGATTCAAGTCAAGCTTAAAGATGGCGCCTTATGAGGCTCTATATTGGCGTAAGTGTAGAATGCCTTTATTTTGTTCTGAGCTTAAAGAAAACCAAATTCACAGGGTTGATTTGGTTAGAGAAGCTGAAGAGAAAGTGAAAGTGATACGAGAGTGCTTAAAAGCTGCATCAGACAGACAGAAATCCTATTCGGACTTAAAGAGAAAAGAGACAGAGTATCAAGTCGGGGATAAAGTTTTCTTGAAAGTGTCACCATGGAAAAAAGTTCTCAGATTTGGCCAGAAAGGAAAGTTGAGTCCACATTTCATTGGACCTTACGAGATTATTGAGAAAGTTGGGTCGGTAGCTTACCGATTGACTTTGCTGTTAGAGTTAGAAAAGATACATAATGTGTTTCACGTGTCAATGTTGCGACGCTACAGATCAGATCCTTTACACGTAATTACCTCGTCAGAAATAGAGATTCATCCCGACATGACTTATGGTAAAGAACCAGTCAAGATTTTAGCTCGAGAAGTCAAGCAACTGAGAAATAAAAGTATTGCCCTAGTGAAAGTATTGTGGCAAAGACATAGAATAGAAGAAGCTACATGGGAACCAGAAGAGAGTATGAGAAACCACTATCCAAACCTTTTTGCTGGTAAGATTTTCGAGGACGAAAATCCCTAAGGGGGGACAATTATAATAGCCCGATTTAGGGCCTAGTCAGAATAGTGGTGCGAGGCCACAAAACTGAGGTGAATTTATGAGTTTTTAATGTTTATGCCATGTTTGCATGCTAGTGTGAAAGTTTCCTGAAGCAATTTTGTTAAATTGAGGTTGAATAGTCTAAAAGGACTAAATTTCAAAACTTGCAAAATATGAGTTTCTTGAAGCTTTTTGTATGAAATAGCTTTAGAATAGTAATTAGAAGTCCTTAAATAGCAATTTGCCCAAATTATAATTTTTGGACAAAAGTGGACATGAGTTAGTAAATGGTGAAAAGTTTAATGAGAAGGGAACTTTGGTCATTTATCTATTAAATGATTAAAAAGGGAAAAAGATGATAAAAATTCTTATTCATCTTCTTCCTCGTGCCGAAGATTGGAGAGACTCCATAGCTAGGGTTCTTCAAATTTTTGAAGCTTGCTAGTAAGTGCATCCTAGCCCCATTTTAATATTCTCCATATTTTTGGAGTCCTCATATTATGAATTAGCTATTTTTAGAGCTTAGATGCATGTTCAAAAATCTACCCATGTGTGACATGCTTGTTAAATGATGTTTTATGGAAGATTATGAGAGTTTGATGTTAGATAAACATCTTTTTCTAAGTGAATTTCATGAGAAATACTAGTGGGGACTAGTTTGTAAAATTTATGAGATTGGTCATACATGGTCGAAATAATGAGAATTTTCTATTACCATAGTTGAGATAATGAATCAGCTAAGCATGAAGTTTAAGAAAGTTGAATGAGAATCATTTTATGAGCCTTGGGGCAAAAGTGCAAAAATGAGAAAGTTTAAGGGCAAAATAGTAATTCTGCCAAAATATGTGTTAAGAGTCAATTTAGTCAATGTGAGTATTAAATGATCTAATTATTATTGATAAAGAAAAACGAATCCCGGATCAAAATCGAGGCAAGATCAAAGTCGAGGACTAAATTGCATATCTACCTAAATTTTGTATACTGAGGTAAGTTTGTATGATTTCTAAGCTTTATGATTTCTATTATTGAATTGCTTAGTATAATGCACACTATTACCATGGAATGTTTAATGTTATGTTAAACAAAGAAATCAATGAGATTAAGCATGAGCAAGTCCCGATTGAAGATGAATTACCTAGGATACTCGATCTACCACATGTAATAAGAAAGTCCGTATAAGACCAAGCCAAGGCATGGCATCGGCAATCAAGCAAAGATTTCATGTAAGTCCAAGACAAATCTTGGCATTGAAGAGTTATTATGAGATGAAGACCCATATAAGCCCAAGCCAAGGCATGGCATTGGTGAGTCTCCAAGCAAAGATGTCATGTAAGTCCAAGGCAAATCTTGGCATTGAAAAGTTATTATGTAAGTTCAAGACAAGTCTTGGCATTAAAAAGTTAACATGTAAGTCCAAGACAAGTCTTGGCATTGAAAAGCTAGCAAGTGACAAAGATCCCATGTAAGTCTAAGCCAAGGCATGGCATTGGTGAGAACAAGAAAGATTTCATGTAAGTCCAAGCCAAGGCTCGGCACTGACTAGTTCATGAGTAAAAATACCAAGTAAGACCATGTCAAGACATGGCAATGGTAAGTTCCCAAGGGAACACACGAGAAAGACTTCGTATAAGTCCATGTCAAGACATGGCCTCAAAACCAAGATGAGATATTCCATGTAAGACCGTATCTAGGATATGGCTTTGGCATCAAGTTATATTGTTGAATAAGATTTAGTATCCTCGGTTATTCGCAGAAATTCATCGGGCAAATGAGTAAAGTTAAAATGAGATAACAAGGAAGATAAGTAAGCAAAGCTATTATCAAGTTGGAAATAAGTATTATTTATGTTATGAATGATGAACTAGAGATTATGATTATTATTGTAGAGTATGCTGATCTATGTGACCAAGTGTGTAACATCCCGAAATTGGGCCTAGTAAGATTGGGCCCAATGGGCCTTGGGCGTAGGAGCGTTTAGAATTTTTGAGAATAAGAGATCGGCTTAAATGCAAGTTGGACCTATTAGGTAAGTGGTTTTGGAAGGTTAGAGGGCTTCTATGAAGTCCCGAGATCAAACTTTAGCTATAGGGAAATTTTGGTTTTAGGTGAAAAAAACCCTGGGAGTTGGTAGGTAGGATTTAAGAATAAAATGTGGAGAAAAATGACACAAGTGGAGTGTGTGGTGTAGTGGCAAAGTGACACCACTTAGGGGGCAAGAGGGTGACGCCACAGGGAAGGAAGGAGGTCTAAGGTTCAAGTCTTGGCTCTTGCATTTTGGTTTTCTTTTTACATGGACCTTAGAATTTGGCTATAGATTTATATTTAGTTGCGCATGGTTTAAGACACAAGAGGAGCTTATGGCCAAGTGGTTAGCGGCGTGGATTATGTTGCAAGGGAGCCTGGGTTCGATTCTCATGAGAAGCAAGGGAGTATTTATTTTACGGATTGGACGGCAAGAGTTTTAGTTGAATTCAAACTCTGCTGGCGAAGGGATCCCACATCAGAAAGATACAAAGAAGGAAGGTGAAGAGCTAGCTATATAAAGAGCATTCCAGGAGGAGAGTTAACATACCTTAGTGGGCATTTGGGCACAGGAGTGGTCGGAGCGCGGATTAGCACCAAATTCCTATCAGGTGTGTACTTCTCTACTCTAGTTGTAGAGCGGCAAATTACCGAAATGCCGTCACACGTTGATAGTAGCCACACGAGCGTGGGAGCGCACGTGTGCGCGCTTCGACGCGATAGTTGAGGCCATTAGTAGTATTCTTGTGGGTTGAGGCTGCTTGGGTCACGATGGGCCGAAGTGGGCCTAATGGGCCCTTGTGCCCAATTGAATAAAATATATGATGGTGCAGTAAATAGTGAACTAGACTTGGTGAATCTTACATACGTGGCTAGATTTGTGTTAGGTGGGCCACACGAGCGTGTGGGCCCGAATGGGCCGAAATCGGGATTTAGGCCCAATAGTTCGATACGATCAAAAATGGTAGTTGAGTCGTTCGAGATGAAATTAGGCCTTTGAAAAGACCATTGCAGGTGCGAAATTACTAAAATACCCTCGATAGGTAAATTACGAAAATACCCTTGGTAGGTAAAATTACTGTTATACCCTTAGAGGTTGATTGGCTTGATTATGTTGTATTTGTTACTCTGATTATGATGGTAATTCATTTCATACGTTATATTTGATATATGATTTGCATACATGTCATTCTGCATACACGAATTATTATGTCATGACATGTTGCATGGGCTTTGGGATTATTTGAAAGGGGAAGTGCAAATAGGATCGCATGGTCGCTTGACGACTGTGGATCCATCAAAGGCTTTTTTGCCACTGAGCAGCTATGCTGCACCGATAAGTTAGTGCCGCAATCGGTGCTACATAATGAGTGTAGGGATGGGTGGGTCGATTAAATCCCCACAGGAGTGTAGGGTTGGATAGGAGACGGAGTGCAGGGTTGGTATGGGCATTAATGCATTGCATATCTGGATTATATAACTGAGATGGGCTTAAGCCCAGATTTATATGTATGATATGTGACATTTGACATGGGCTAAGGCCCAACCGAGGCTATTTTGGGCTAAGGCCTAATTGTCGCCATTACTTTAATGGGCTTGGGCCCGAATTGTTTTGATGCATGTTCTTACTGATGAGGGTGTACACACTGAGTTTTCGTAAACTCACCCCCTCTTTTTAATATTTTTCTCAGGTAATCCTCAGTAAGGCGTTCGACGTGCTGGAGGACTCGGAGGTGGCCACACTACGAGCAGTTTTGGACTCTAGTATTTTACTTACTTTTAACTTAGGTTAATATTTTGTAATAAAGCTTCTCTTAAATTCCGATTTTAGTTTTGGATTTTTAGTTTATTATGTTTTAAATATGCTAAACTTTGAATCACGGTTTTCCAAAACAATATCTGCTTTCAAAATACTACGCTTTCACAAATGGGTGGTAAACATCGCGTCTTTATAAGCCAGTCATTTTAACTATGCTCCCGCAACAAACAAATTTTTTTTAGGTAATAATTTTTTTTTAATAAATGTCGATTAATAATAAACAAACGTAAATTGGGACTTTAGTTTTTAATATCAAGAAAGGTTTTCAAATGGAACCATGGTTTCTCGAAAAGCACCCCAATGTGACACGCCAGATTTAGGCCTAACTTCTAGGCCGGGTTTGGGGTGTTACAAAGTGATACAGGTACCTTGTTTACTTCACGAATATGAGACTAGTAAGTATAATATGTAAGAATCAGTATAAGTCAGTAAGCTTTATAACTGAAATTTATGATACCATTGTTTATTTCAAATGGTTTATATTAATCAAGTATGTTGATATGTGCATTATATGCAAACTTACTAAGCTAAATGCTTACGTCCTTTATTCTTTCTTTCCATGTAGTCCCGCCAAGCTAATCTCGTGGATTATCGTCATCGGAGCTCGGAGCACACTATCAATCGCTATTTTGGTATAGCCAAGTTATTTTACTAAGTATGGCATGGATAGGAAGCATTCATTTTGAGAATATGTTTTAAGAAGAGCCAAAGTATTGGCTATGAAGTTTATTATTCTTTTGTATATGGCTAAGTGGTTGGCCAAGTTTGACTAAGTATGTATGTTTATTGGGATCAATGAAGCATGTAGTATTGTTTATGAAAATATATTGAATTGAGCATGAGTTTGATCTTGATTTCAGGGTGGCAATTGGGTTGGTAAATAACCTCTAAGTGCCCACACGGTTAGACACACGGGCATGTGTCTAGGCTCTGCGTACCCTGCACCTTAGTGTTTGAAGTCAGGATAAGCCACTGGCAAATCCCACGGCCATTTGTTTGAGCCGTGCGTGACACACAGTCAGAACGTGGGCGTGTGCCCTAGGCCGTGTGAATATAGTTAGTATATAAAGGTATAGCACACGGTCTAAGTCCACGGGCATGTCAAGTCGTGTGAATTTAGTTAGTGTCGACTACGGTTGGAAGACATGGGCGTGTCAAAGGGGTACACGGGTGTGTCTCAAGCCACATGGGCTTGTGACCCCTGCTTTAAAGAGAAGTTTTTGATTAAGTTTCGAAAGTTTTCAGATACGTGTTTAAGACCTCGTAGGCCTATGAAATGTATGATTAGGCTAATAAAGAGAAGTTTTTAACTTGGAACAAAATTTTACAGCCCATAAGTGCATGATGAGAAAGTTCAAGTAAAGTAATGTCTCATATTCGGTCTCGGCCTCGGACTTGGGTATGAGGTTTTACAGTTTAGCCGATTCTCAAACTAACGTAGCGTGTCAGAGTCCAGCTATACATGTCATATATCTGAATTGTGGTAGTGTGATGAATCCTGACGTATAAAATGTGATTTTTTATATGGTAATGGATCCCCGAAAGTGTCGTAGCTGATGACGTAGAAAGTAATATGCCTGCTCTCGAGCAAGGGACAACGCCTTCTGATTCGAGACCAGCTACGAGTGATCAAGAGGGAAAAGCTAAACAAGCTTTCTTCCAGATGATGAGTCAGTGGTTCACTCAATTTGTAAGAAATAACCTGACTATTTTGCAACCCCTACCCCCGGTTATTCCCTCTTAGACTACAGTTGTGCCACCGATTATGTATCTGAATATGTTAAATAAGCCTTCGATTGACAAGATTCATAAATATTGGGCTGAAGAGTTCTGGGCTACTCATGATGATGATGCTGAAAAGGCCGAGTTCTAGTTAGAAAATACTATCCGGATATTTGACAAAATGTCTCTAACTACGAAAGAATGCATAAAGTGTGTTGTATCTTTGCTCCGAGATGCAGCTTATCAGTGGTGGAAAACTTTAACTTCTATTGTTCCGAAAGAGTGAGTCACATGGGACTTCTTTCAGATTAAGTTTCAGAAGAAATATATCAATGAGAGATTCATCGATCAGAAATGTAAGGAATTTCTGGAACTAAAATAGTGTCAAATGACTGTTACTGAGTATGAATGAAAGTTCGTAAGATTGAGTCAGTATGCCCGAGAATGTATATCATCTGAAGTAATAATGTGAAAAAGATTCGAATATGGTATTAATGAAGATATTCATTTATTAGTCGGATCCTAGAAATAAAAGAGTTCGTTGTACTAGTTAATCGATAGTGAAAAGCTGAGGCACTCGGGAAAGATAAAAGAAAAGCTGAGTCTGAAGCTAGAGATGTGAGAAAGAGATTTCAGAGTAGATTATTTCAGTCTACTTCGAAGAAATTTAGAGATAATCAAAGTCATTCAAGAGATAATGTGGGACATTCGAATAGAAATCGAGCTGGATCACAAATGAGTTCCAAAACCCCAGCAACTTCAGTGGCCAGTGTTGGAAATGTTTGGACTAAGAGACCTGAATGTAAACATTGTAGAAAAAGGCATTCGGGAAACTGTAGATTAAATGACAGAGCTTGTTTCAGATGTGGATCACTTGATCATTTTATTCGTGATTGCCCTGAGTTTGTCGAGCCAGAGACTGTTCAGAATCTGAGATCTGATAAAGCACCTGTGAGGAGAAGACCTTCGAAGAATGTAAGAAATGTCAGTGGTAGTCAGAGAACTACGAGAGACACTGTTGTAAGATCTGAAGCTAGAGCGCCTGCCAGAGCATATGCTATTCGAGCTCGTGAGGAAGCTTTATCACTTGATGTTATAACAGGTACTTTTACACTTTATGATACTTCTGTGATTGCATTGATAGACCCTGGTTCTATGCATTTGTATGTATGCATGAATTTAGTATTCAATAAGACTTTACCTGTAGAGTCTATTGAGTTTGCTATAAAAGTATCAAACCCCTTAGGTAAAAGTGTCTTTGTTGATAAAGTATGCAAGAACTGTCTATTAATGTTTCGAGATATCTGTTTCCCTACTGATTTGATGCTTTTTTCATTTGATGAGTTCGATACCATTCTGGGTATGGACTAGTTGACATTGCATGATGCTGTTGTAAACTGTAAAAGAAAGACTATGGATTTGAGATGTCCGAATGATGAAATTGTACTAGTTGAGTCTAATGATTTAAATGGATTGCTTACTGTGATATCTGTATTGAAAGCTCAAAGATATGTGAAAAAGGGATATAAGGCATATTTTGCTTATGTGATTGATTCGAAAGTGACTGAAAAGAAAGTTGAACCAGTGCCTATTGTGTGTAAGTTTTCTGATGTATTCCCTAAAGAATTACCGGGTTTGCCTCCTATTCGTGAAGTTGAGTTTGGTATTGATCTATTTCCTGGTATGACACCTATTTCGATAGGTCCGTATAGAATGGCATCGATAGATTTGAAAGAGTTAAAGTCACAATTGCAAGAATTGACTGATAGAGGGTTTGTTAGACCGAGTTTTTCACCTAGGGGTGCTCCTGTTCTGTTTGTGAGAAAGAAAGATGGCACGATAAGAATGTGTATCAATTATCGTCAGTTGAATAAGGTGACAATAAAGAATAAATATCCATTGCCCAGAATTGGTGACTTATTTGATCAGTTAAAAGGGGCTACTGTATTTTCCAAAATTGATCTGAGATCAGGATACTACCAGTTGAGAGTGAAAGATTCAGATATACCGAAAACTACTTTCCGAATGAGGTGTGGGCATTATGAGTTTTTAGTTATGCTGTTTGGATTAACCAATGCCCCTGCTATTTTTATGGATCTGATGAATAGAATTTTTAGACTGTACCTAGATCGATTTGTGGTGGTGTTTATAGATGACATATTGATTTATTCACGTGATGAAAATGAGCATGCTGAACATTTGAGAATCATATTGTAAACTCTGAGAGAAAAGCAATTATATGCAAAATTCAGTAAATGTGAATTCTGGTTGTACGAGGTTAGTTTTCTGGGACATATTGTGTCAACTTCTGGAATCCGAGTGGATCCGAGTAAGATTTCTACTATTCTGGATTGGAAACCTCTGAGGAACATGTCTGAAGTCCGTATATTCCTGGGTTTAGCTGGTTATTATTGTCGGTTTGTAAAAGGATTTTCAGTGATAGCTACTTCGTTGACTAGACTACTTCAAAAAGATGTTAGATTTGAATGGTCTGATAAATGTCAGAAAAGTTTTGATCAGTTGAAAACTCTGTTAACAGAAGCTCCAGTGTTAGTATAGCCAGAATCGGGTAAAGAATTTGTTATATACAGTGATGCTTCGTAAAACGGTCTAGGATGTGTTTTGATGCAGGAAGACAAAGTTGTAGCTTAGGCCTCGAGACAGTTGAAGGCTCATGAAAAGAACTATCTGACATACGACCTTCACCTAGTTGCAATTGTGTTTGCACTAAAGATCTGGCGTCATTATCTGTATGGTGAGAAATGTCACGTGTTTTCAGATTATAAAAGTCTGAAATATTTGATGACTCAGAAAGATTTGAACTTGCGTCAGAGAAGATGGCTAGAGTTGTTAAAAGACTACGAGCATGTGATAGATTATCATCCGGGTAAAGCAAATGCTTTTACCGATGCGCTGGGTAGGAAATTATTGTTTCCATTATATGCTTTGAATGCTCAGTTAGATTTGTCTAACGATAGTTCAGTGATAGATGAATTAAAAGCGAAACCATTGTTTATACAGCAGATATGTGATGCTCAGAAATCGGATAATGAGTTATAAGCGAAACGAGCTCAGTGTGACTTGAATTCTGAATCTGAATTTCAAGTTGTTGATGATTGTTTAAAATTTCAAGATCGTATTTGTATTCCGAGAAATCCGGAGTTGAGTCAGTTGATTTTGAGTGAAGCACATAACAGTCGTTTATCTGTTCATCCGAGAAGTACAAAGATATATCATGATCTGAACAAACTTTATTAGTGGTCTGGTATGAAACAAGACATTTCTGACTTTGTTTCAAAATGTTTAGACTGTCAACAAGTGAAAGCTAAAGATCAAGTTCAGTCTAGGTTGCTACAACCAATTTTGATTCCTGAATGGAAATGGGATAGAGTGACAATGGATTTGTTTCTGGTTTGCCTCAGACTCTGAGAAAGAAAGATGTGATTTGGGTTCTAGTTGATCGATTGATGAAATCTGCCAATCTTGTTCCAATAAGATCTGATTATTCGCTTGACAGATTAGCCGAGCTTTACATTTCTGTGATTGTCAGATTGCACGGGGTGCCACTATCCATTGTATCAGATAGAGATCCAAGATTTACATTGAGATCCTGGAAGAAATTGCAAGAAAATTTAGGCCCGAAATTATATTTCAGTACAGCTTTTCATCCGCAAACAGATGGTCAATCCGAACGGATTTTTCAGATTCTTGAGGACATGTTAAGATGTTGTATACTTGAGTCTAACGGTACGTGGGAACAATACCTGCCATTGATTGAATTTGCATACAATAATAGTTTTCAAACGAGCATCAAAATGGCACTATATGAAGCTTTGTACGGCTATAAATGTCGTACACCTCTATATTGAACTGAGCTTAGTGAAAATAAACTACACGGAGTCGATTTGATAAAAGATTCAGAACAGAAAGTGAAACAGATCTAGGATTGTTTGAAAGCAGCATCTAATCATCAGAAGTCTTATACGGACTTGAAATGAAAGGATATAGAATTTGAGATTGGTGACAAAGTATTTTTGAAAGTGTCTCCATGGAAGAAAGTGCTCCGATTCGAACGTAGAGGCAAGTTAAGTCTGAGGTTTATCGGACCATATGAAATTATTGAATGTGTTGGGCCTGTTACATATAAATTGCGGTTGCCCTCTGAGCTAGCAAAGATACACAATGTATTCATGTTTCGATGCTTCGTAGATATCGATCCGATCAATCACATGTGATTGCCCCATCTGAAATTGTAATCCGATCTGATATGACATACGAAGAAGAACCGATTTGTATCTTAGCTCGTGAAGTGAAAGAATTGAGAAACAAGAAAATTCTGTTAGTGAAAGTATTGTGGAATTGACACGGAATTGAAGAGGCAACGTGAGAGCCGGAAGATTCAATGAGACAACAATATCCAACTCTGTTTAACGGTAAGATTTTAGGGGACAAAAATCTGTAAGGGGGGAGAATTGTAACAGTCCGGTTTATACCCTAGTCGGAACAGTAGTTTTGGGACCACAGATTCGAGTCCGCATAATATTTTAATGTTATTTTCTGTGCCATTAATGAGTGTTTAAGCATGTGTTAGATTTTCATAAGATAATTTATCTGTTTGTGTGTTTAATTTGACAAAAGGATTGAATTGTATTAAATGTGAAAGTTGCATGATATTTGTTGAAGTACCAATGTGTTGTGGCTTTTAAAAGAAAAGGGCCTTATGAGGAAATTATACCACTATTTAGATAGTGGATGGACAAAAGACAAATGTGCCCTTAATGAATATTTGGTTATTTGTTTAATGAAAGGCTGGAAAGGTAAATGGATTATTATTTGTGTTATAATTTGATAAAAACATGAAGATGGCCATTTTAGTTCATCTTTTGACCGAATTCTGTAAGAAAAGAAAATGGGTTTACTTTGGTTATATTCGGCCCTTCCAAGCATTAATTTAAGGTATGTTTTTAGTCAGTTTTCAATAATTTCTATGTTTTTGCAATCGTTGCTTTGTCTACTATCAAGCACATGCCTCAATTTTGAGAATTGATGATGTTTTTGAGGTGAGACTTAGATGAATTCATATGTTTTATGATGACTTATGGTGTTAAATGAAAGTTATATGTTAGATGAACATGTTTTGTTCTTGAAATTTTGATGAATTTAGCTAATTACAGATAAATTGAGAAAATAGCAATTTGTGGGACTAAATTGCAAATTTGATGAAAAATATGGGCTGGTATGAGATGTATGAACATTCGGCTAAGCATGGTTAAAATATGATTTTGTGAAATTGATGTTTTGAGAAAAATGGACTAAATTGATAAATTGTGCAAATGTAAGGGTTCATTTGCAAATATCCCTAAATGTGTGTCATTGGATTGAATTGAATGAGTTAGTGAGTAAAAGGGTTAATTCTGAATATGTATAGGTGAAGAACTGAGGAAAATGGACTTAGACCGCGGGAAAGCGAAAATAACCGAGTAGCTATTTCCATTTTTGTTGAATCGAATCCGAGGTAAGTCATTATGCAAATAAACGTATTTGTATTGCACTATGTATGTTCATATGACTATTGTCAATTATGAATGCTTATGAGATGATTCTTATATGAATTCCGAGATAAGGTTGACTTAGTGTCAAAGACCAAGAAGTCTCGTACGAACCTAGGAATAGATAGGATTAGCTATGTCATGACATAGGTGTTTGTTCTATTTTATCATGCATGACCACGTCTGGGACGTTTCCATTTATTCAAGGTTTCATGTAAGACCACGTCTAGGACATTGGCATTGATATGAGCTTTACGTGTAAGACCATGTCTGGGACATGGGCATCGTATTGATTCGTGTAAGACCCTATCTGGGAGAGTGGCATCGATATCTGGGTACATGTAAGACCTCATCTGGGATGTTGGCATTGTATGACTATTCTAAGCTTTCTGAGTATCCTATTAGGTTCCTGAAGGTTCAACGGGCAAGTATGTGGTACAAATGGCTATGTGAATTGTTAATCCGTTTCAGGTACGTTGATTTATACACTAAGTGTATGTACAAGGTAAGTATCTATATGATCTTACTAAAATGATTATGTATAATGGATTAATGAGATGATATGTGAAATTATGTTTGAATGAGCTAATTACTTATGTAATATGTGAATAGAAGTTGTGGTAAGCTTTGTATAAACAAATGTGCCAAAGATCATATGATGAATTGGTTATGAGAATTATAAGTACCAATGTATTGAATGAGTTGTATTCATTGTATGTTATGTTTATTTGTATATGACTTACTAAGCCTTTGAAAAGCTTATTCTGTGGGTGTGTTTTCTCTGTTTTATAGATCGTCAAAGCTACTGAAGGCTCGGGGAACATCGAGGATCGTCATCACACTACTCAACTAATTTTGGTACATTTTAGAAATGTGTATAGCTAGACATGGCATGTATAGGTTAGATATTTTGTATATGAATATGAAGTGAACTTAGCCATGTGATTTGGCTAATTAGGTGTTGGTAATATGCAATATTGAATATGATATGTGATGTATGTTTTGGTATAATTTAATATTATATGAAGTGATCAAGTGCAAGGTAAGCAAATGGGTGAACTATGCTTGTGTTATATGAGATTTAGTCTTGTAAATTTGGTACGAATAGAATTGGATTTGAATGAAGAGATTGGATGGTTATTTTGATATGTTCTTGGTTGCTATTTGTGCATAAGTTGAGTTAGTAATTGGCTTGTAGTTATGACCCAAAGTGGATGCAAGATGGCCTTGCAAATGGCCTATTTTGCCACACAGTTGTGGCACGGGCGTGCCTATCGACCGTGGGACTAAGTCAGTAGCTAGCTAAGAGTACACGGCCTTGGCACACGACATGCCCAGTAGCCATTTGGTTTAGTCAGAATCAACCATGGCCAAGGTACACGGGCGTGCTTGGTGGCCGTAGAGCCAAGTCAGGACTGACCACGGCCAAGGTACATGGACGTGCTTGGTGGCCATGGAGTTATGTAACACCCCAAACCCGGCCCATGCGATATGACCAGATCTGACATGTCACATGAAGAAAACATAAAAGGACTTGTGATTCTTACTAAAAGTAGGCGTTATTTAGTTATAGTTAAGAAAACAAGTTTGGGGCATAAATATTTGACAAAAATACCACTACTTTAGAGAGATTGATTGAAAAAATCGATAATCGAACTAATGAACTTTAATACCGTGACTTTTGAAAATGACATTGATAATTTGAAAGAAAATCCAAGTTAAATTATTTATATAAGTATCTATTATAAAAATCCATTTGTTAATCAATTTTGGAAAATCGTTATTTATGATCTCAGAAAATTCCCGTTTTAAACAATTTAAGAAAAATAATAAATACATCCAAACATAAAGCAAATTAAAACTTATCCCAGAGGCCTTATTACAACTTTAAACCCAAAATAGTAAAAGTAATGAAATATAGCGGAAAATGAAATTTACTAAAGTTCAAAAAAAACACCATTTCTAAAGTATGGCCTCCACCGAGTCATCCATGGCCTAAGTACACATCACTGAGCATTACCTGAAAGGATTAAGGAGAAAAACGGGGTGAGTTGCAAGAACTCAGTGCATAATCCCCTTACCATCATCCACTAGGCTTGAACCCATATAGCAACATCTTGGGCCTAAGCCCATTTACATAACAGTATTCAAAAGAAATGTATGCAACCCAACCCAGCCATCCATCACAACCCCGACCAGCCAATCACACCTATGGGGATCAAGTCAACCCACCCTGCCGCTCACACCAAATTTGCAGTCAAACTGCTATAGTATATTCTTTTTGTGGTCAAGCCACTGAAATCATAATTAAGCACAATAATAAACAAATTGTGGCAATGCCATCAGGCTACACTACTCTCCATACAAATTTTCCCATCTCATGCAATATGTAAAAATGCCACATACATAATACAATATAATATCCACATATATATAACAACCATTAATCTAGTGAATTAATCAGTGAATCGGCCCATTATAGCACTTTGGTAATTCAGCCCACTAAGGCATTCTAGCAAATCGGCCCGTTAAAGCATTTTACTAATTCGGCGTATAGGGGCATTTTGGTAAATCGGTCCATAGGGGCATTTTCGTAATTTGGCCCATAAGGGCATTTTTGTAATTCGGCCCATAGGGGTATTTTCGTAATTTAGCAATTTAATACTGATTTTAACAGATCTTTCAAAATAATATTGATTAAGCAATTTACTCGATTCATGCCATATTACGGTTATTAGAATTTTAAGCAACAACATCTATTTTCCAACATGATGGTGAATCACGAATCTACGGGATTCGGTGTGAGATTACACATCTGATTATGGTAAGGACTAAACCTTCTTGATCGTCGGCACCTAAATCACCATAACACTCAATTAACTAACAAAAGAGATTTTCTTAATCCAAATCTAAATCAAACGATCTAAAGTAATGCTTACTCTTAGTATCGTGAACGACCACGATTTGTCTATTCTCACCGGATGACGGTCCACAACCAGGTGGAAAATCCAGAACTGTCGTTACCACCCTGCGTTTGAAATTAGGAGTACGAATTGCAAATCCACTCCCTTTATGTCCTCCTATCGATTTTCCTTTAAAATCGCTACCACTTGCCTCCATTGGAAAGGTCTCGGTTAGAAAAATACTATGATGAGAGAATGTAATTGTTTAGGGATAGGATTCAGCTTACCACTACTTCTGTTGGATCAACAAGTAGAGAAGAACGAGCGATTTAGTCCCTATAATAACCGTTTAGTCAAATCCATCTATCTGTTTTAACGGAATAACCAAGCATTAAGAGATTTCGAAATGAACCTTTAAGAAATTCCTTACCATGACAAGAATAGGTCCAACTTCCACCGATTGGCTTAAGGCTAGATATAAAGCGGCAAGAATGAGATATTCGGCCAACCCACAAGAATACAACAAAAAGAAGATAATCAAGATATGAGGGAGTAGAAGAGAGTGATATTTCGGTTTAGAAACAAAGTAGAATAACCGAATAGTGATGAACACACATTCGGCTAGGAAAAAAAGAAGATGAAAGGAATAAAATGAAGCCCCCTACTCGATTCAACCAAGGAGAAATGTCCAACACACAAAAATGGAGGAGAGATAGTGGCTAAGAGGATTCGGCTACTTTGAGAGAAAGAAACGAGCAAGATTTGTCCTCCAAATATGGTCGACTAAAGAAAGAAGAGAAAAAGATAGGAGGAACGATGCGAAAACAAGAAAAGAAGAGCAAAGTGGCTTAAGTGTTTCGGCAAAACAAAGGAAAAAGGTGCACAATTTTGGCTTCAGAGTTTCGACAAGTGAGGGAACAAATTGGAAAAGAGAAAACTCAAAATGTTCGAAAAGATAAAACTTAAAATGTTCAAAAAGAGAACAATACCTCTCATGCACAAAACTTGTAAAAAGCTATAGGAAATCCAGCTCCCTCATTCCCCCTACCAAAACGGTGTACTACCTTTACCAAAAGATGAGAGTTGACCAAAATTTCTTTCCCTAGGCAACTCCTAATATTCGGCCAACATGTCCCCCGCCCTTATCCCTTTCCTTTATTTCTTTCCTTGTTTTTCCCTTGTTTTCCTCCTTACCATATTCCTTAGTCTTATTTCCATCATTAGAAAGTCTCCCTTTCCATATTTATAGCCATGGCCGACACTTTGAAAAGAAGCACAAAAATAAATCCAAATATTTGCAATAGGTGGGATTCGAACTCCACCCCTTAAGCCCCTTCATGTGATGCCACATCACTATGCTACTAGCTCTACTTGTGCTAGCAAAATACACACTTATTTACTTAAGTCTTTGATCGCTGAAATCAGAGCTTTAAAATTTATAATAAAACGAATGATCAATCCTGGAAACTAACTCTGACAATGATTAAAGGCAAGTGTACCTATCGAACAGTAGTATAGCTTAGGCAAGACCGGATTATCGAACCCAAAGGAACTACAAGTACTAATACTAACTTTCTTTTTATTGTTTAGCCTAAAAAAAGTGAAGTTGCTTTAATCTAATTTAACGACTACTAAGCTAAAGACGCAAAGACAAAAAGAACGAATTGGGAAATAACTTGACAAAAAACTCAATTAATTATGACCATACCCTCAGGAAGAATCCACCTAGACTTCACTTGTTATTTAACACTGAACCATACGATTTATTCACTTGGTTTGATTCGTAGGACTCCTAACGTATATTAAACCCTCCCTCGAGGCTAATAACGTCTAACCCTAGGTTAATTAGTGGAACTCTTGTTCTCTTATAATAACCACTTAGAATAGTAGTAAATCGATCTATGGATATCCCATATTAGGTTTCACCCTAATTCGGTAAAATCTCGTAACCCTATCTCTAGGCGTTCGATCAACTCCGCTTAATTATGCTAGATCTACTCTTAAGCAGGGTCTATTCCTCCTCCACCTAAGCACATCAGATTTGGATTAAGCATGCATAATTAAGAATAAACTAAGTATTTATCATATAATTCAGGAAACAATAACAAGATTCATCTAGGTTTCATCCCCTTCAGGTATCTGAGGGATTTAGTTCATAACAAATAAAGAAAACATCTCAAGAGAAAAGATAAAACAAAACATAAGAAATCCCTAAAACTCCTTGAAGGAATTGAAGGAGAAATCCGCTGTCTGGAGTAGAATTCTGGCTTCTTGGGATGGATCAACTGGCTAACTTCAAGTAATTCCCTCAACTCTGACCTTTCCGGCTTGGCTCCTTCGCCTAGCTCAATGCCCGTTTCGGCTTCTGCCGAATTCCCCTTTTCAAGGTGCCCCCTTGTGTGTTTATATAGGCTTTGAGATGCCTTGCTTGGCCTCCAAGTATCCTAATCTGAATAGGATTCCTATTTGGATGTTTGAATAGGTTTTGGAATGCGTTTCTTTGCCTCCAAGTATCCTTTCCCGAATGAAATTGCTCTTTCCAGCGACAAGGATACGGCCATGGCACAAGCCCGTGTGAGTCATGGCCAGGCCGTGTTCAGACTTTTTAAATGAGGCACGGCCGTGTGAATCGGGGGTCAAGCCGTGTTCTAGTAACTCAGTGAGGCACGGCCGTGTGGGCTTAAGTCCAGGCCGTGTCGATTCCGTGATATGGCCCATTTACTCTATTTTGGGCCCGTTTTTTGTTCTTTTCATCCTCGGGTGCTTTCCTGGGTATAAGACATGAAACGAAAGGATTAAGAGCACCTTTTTATATAAATCGAGGCTTAAATCATCCGAAAGCATACTAAATGTGGGTTTAAAATATATTACTTTTACGGTTTATCAAATACCCCCACACTTAAGCTTTTGCTTGTCCTCAAGCAAGATTCTCAACTTACAATTAAAAAAACTTTCCATAATTCATAATATTCATCAATCATGCTTTATCATAATTCAAAGATAATTCATACACGGATAATTCGACTCAAAGAACCCTAAAGATTCAAACAATCAAAGTCATACATTTGTAGCATAAAAACATAGGTGTCTCCCTTCATCTAAATAATTACCTTTTAATTCAAAACTACCAAGGATTGACATCCTCACAAAAGATTCACTCAAAATGTTTAAGGTTCAATAATTAAGCACTCAATAGTCAAACATGAAGAGTTAATCCCATAGCTTGCATGAAAATCATATCTCCACCACTGTAATATGAGATGATACACAAATCAAAAGGTCTTTACAGGGTTGTAACGGGGCTAGGGTTAAAGGTGTGGATAAAGGCTGAATTAGAAGGTTAGAATTGAGATTGAATTGACAAGTTACCTATGTAACAGACCAATTTTGACCCAAATCGGAACGGTGGTTTCGGGACCACAAATCCGAACTTGAGAGATATTTTAATATTATATTTTGTGTTTATTATATGTGATTTAGTGAGTGTAAAAGTTTCGTAGAAAAATTTAGTCGTTTAAGTGCTCAATTTAATAAAAAGGATGAAATTGCGAAGGTGACAAAAGTTGTGAGCATGAAATTAAAAAGAGTAAAGTGAATTGTTTGAGAAACCTTAGGATTTGCATGTCAAATTCTCCACTTTTAAAATAGTGGACGGTAAGCATGCCTTGATTTTATATACTTTAGTATTTTATAATTAAAGTATTATTGTGTAATTAGCAAGCTTTAAAATGTGTTAATTTTTAAACCAAAAATAAAGTATTTTTAATTCTATTTTCTCTCTATTTCCCATCTTCTTCCCTGCTTTCTATTTGAAAGAAAAAGAAGAAGCCATTTTTTTTTTTTTGAACCTCCATGGCCGGACCTTGCATGTATCTTTAAGGTGATGTATCAAGCTCCAAATTTGAAAATTTTTGTATGGTTAAGCTAGTAAACTTAAATGCTACCAACTTTATGTGGAAATTTTGAGTATAAAGCCTCCCTTAGATTCGGCCATTAGCAAGGATTATGTTATATTCATGTATGATGAAGAAATCTTGATTTCTTGGTTAGTGAATTAAAGTGTCATTTAAGGGAAATAGGTATGTGTTATGGCTTAGATACTTTGGAAACAATTGGCTGGAAATTTTGTCTTGATAATTAGTTTGTAAATTTTGGGGAGAGAGGTGAGTGTTCGGCTCTTAGGAAATATAGTTAAATATATATATTCATGAGAAATTGTGAATCTGTTTTGGGGCTAGATTACAAGGAAACCGTAAAGCAAGGGAGAGTAAATTGCCATTAAACTATTTTGTAATTGTAAGTAAGTATGGAGAAAGGCATATTGCCGAATGTGATAGTAAATTTGGCTTATAAAATAAATTGATGTGCTTCTTATGGACTTTAGATGTGAAATCATGAAATAAATGTTTAATTGTTAATGATGCTTATGGCGTGAGAAATACTAAAATATGATAGGAATATATTTCATGATAATTAGGTTTCATGTTAGTAATTTGACCGAATGTAAAAAAATTCATTTGGGTGTAAATTAATTGAGTATGTGGATTATATGTATGCATATATTTGTAATGTGATGGATTGGATTTTTGTTAGTTGTATAAATGCGAGATTGAATAGTAAGAAGTGTGAAATCTTGAAATTGAATTGAATAGCATTAAATCAATTGGAAATACATATTGAACGAATGTCATTGATAATTCTTAGACCGTGAGCAAAAGAAAAGGAGCTAGACCGGGAAAGAGCAAAGTGAACGAATAGCCAAAGCATTTGGGTTACTTAAATTTCAAGTAAGTCCTTAAACTATAGTATATTGAAGAATTAATTATGAATTTATTGTACGATAATGCTTGATAAATTTTAGTAAATATTCATGTCATAGTCGAATATATATAAGCCTATTAGAATGGTTTTGATTGTTTGATGTAAATAAGCCAAGTACTTTTCTTATGTGATATAGTATAAAAAAAAAAAAAAAAAGGGTATTAGAGATGATTGATCACATAAATGTGTTTCGGGCTTTAAGCCTAGCAGGCCTAGTGCCTGATTTAATTCGGCTTTAAGCCTAGCGAGCCTAGTGCCTGGTGATTTAATTCGGCTTTAAGCCTAGCGAGCCTTGTGCTGTTATTTATCGGGCTTTTATGCCCAGCAGTTTGATGCCGTGTTGTATTTCACAAATTAGAAACCGAAATTGTGTTCAAGGCGAATTAAAGCAAATTTATCGAGTTAACGGTTCGGTGAGTATATAAGATAGGAATGAGCTTCTTACTTAATTAAGACAAGGTAAACTAGTGATTTATTACCAATGGTATGTGTTCTCGGTTTATTTGATGAGTGATGTGGTTGTATAATTGATGACATGTTAAAATAAATTGATATTCAAGTATATGAATATTTGTACCTATGGTTACATGATGACACTTTGGATTTAAATTAGATTGGATTGTGAACAAATATTTTGATCACAAATATGTGGGCAAAGAGAAATTTTCCTCACAATTTATACTTAGTCACATCGATATGAAGTTGAAAGTTTGATAATAAATATGAGCACAAGCCTACAAGTTGAATTGTAGTAATTAAATTGTTGATATTTGAATGTTATATTTTTATGAAATTAGGACTTACTAAGCTAGTATGCTTATCGTGTGAAGTGTTTCCTTTGTTTTATAGATTTTGGTCACGTAGCGGGCTCGTGAAGGATCTTCAAGAAGTCTACCACACTATCGCCTTCCTTTGGTATTTTGAATTTTGGTTACGAATTAGAAGGCATGTATAGGCTAGATGAAGTCTTAGAAACATCGATGTTTGACCTTGTACATGTTTATAATAGCCATGCGAATATGGCTAAATTTTTAGTAAATCACGATGTTGTGTTTCGATATGTATGTGGTTCATGATGGTATGTTTATGAAATTCTTAATCAAAGTTTAATCGTTTTAACAAAGAAATGTTGTATACTGAAATAAATCCTTGGAATAGGGAAGTAGGTAGGTTCGGTTAGAAACTAGTCTTTCATAAAATACAACAAAACAGTTTGTAGTAGTAGCAGTGATGCGAGTTAGAAAAATCACCAAAAATAGGGCTTATTGAATTAGAAGATAAATGAGATATGATATTAAACCTTATTGTGTCTATTTTTACATGAAAGAAACAGAGTAGGCAAAAGACTTGAAATGTTATGAGATAATTAAGTTTTAATGAGACCTGCTCTGAATGATTTCGTGAGTCACTGTTCTGTTTTGGAAAAATTGTCAAAAATTGTACAAAAATAATTAGGAAGCATAGTTTATATGTGTAGAACCCTTATTGAGTCTATTTTTCATTGGTATAAACAATAGCAGTATATGAAATTTACGCAATGAGATAACTGTATTTTTGTAGAGACTGGTCAGAATTGTCAAACAGTGTAAATAGGGTAACTTTGATGAATAAACTTTACTAATTGGCCACATGAAAAATTCTGGAAAATTTATGGTGAAAACTTATATGAGTCTAGTTTCAAGGAAAATTTACGGATCTAAATTTTGAGTTTTGTAACTCGAGTTATGGTCGATTTAGTCAACATGACACAGTTGGACAGCTTTAAAAATTTTACACCCTGAGTTATTAGTCAAGTCTAGTAATGCCACGTACTCGATCCCGGTAAGAGTTTCGGGTAAGGGGTGTTACATTTGATTGGTATCGAGCCTACGGTTTAGTCGATTCTAGGACTACCGTAGCGGCGTGTGAGTCTAGCTATACATGCCTTTATCATATATTGATAGTGTGGTGACTTCGACACTGAACTTTGTTTTATATAGTAAATGGATCTCGATCCTGAAAAGAGTCAGTGGCGATGACGTAGAGAGTGTAGCGCTGATCGTGCACACACGCGGAGCGTGCGCAGTGACTCTCGACTGCTTCGGGTAGCCACGAAGGAGAGACTAAACAAGCCTTTTATCGGATGATGAATGAGTGGTTTACCCAATTTATGCATAATACCCACGGTGTACCTAACCTCCACCCCGAATAACTCAACTCCGATCCCTTCAGCTCCCCGATGATAGATCCGATGAGATCTACTAGGCCCCGATTGATAAAATCCGAAAATTTGGGGCGAAGACTTTAAAGCCAACCAACGATGATGATGTGCCGAGAGAGCCGAAATGTGGCTTGATAACACTATTCGGGTACTTGATGAGCCGTCTTGTACTCGGATGAATGCTTGAAGTGTGCTATATCCTTGTTGCGGACAACTGCATATCACGTGGAATACACTAGTATCGATGGTTTCGAAAGAAAAAGTGACATGGGATTTCTTCCGAATGAATTTCGTAAGAAGTACATCACCAAAGATTTATTGATCAAAAGCGAAAGGAGTTCTGGAGAGTGAAAAAGCAGGGAAATGAGTCAGAATAACGGAATATGAAAGAAAATTTGTCGAGCTCAGTGAGATATGCTAGAGAGTGTGTTTCTCTTGAAGCTATTATGTGTAAAAGATTTGAAGATGGCTTTGAATGAAGATATAAAGATGTTTGTTGGCATTCTTGAAATTCAAGAGTTTGTGACTTTAGTTGAGAGAGCTTGCAAAGCTGAAGAGCTCGGGAAAGAGAAAAGAAAGGCTGAGACAGAAGCTAGAGACATTCGTAAAAGATCTTCGGGTAAGGTCTTCCATTCCACAACCAAGAAGTCCAGAGATGACTACAACCGACATAAAGCTACTACGGATCCACCTAGACGGGATCGACCTCCTATGAGCTCTCGAGCTACCTCGATAGCCAGTGTTGGTAACGTTCCACAAAATAGAGTTGAATGCAAGCACTGTGGGAAATGGCACTCAGGGAGTTGTAGATTTCATGATCGGTCTTGCTATAAATGTGGATCGTCAGATCATTTTATTAGAGAATGTCCGAAGTTAGCTGAGCAAAATACAGTTCAGAACACTAGACCGAGCAATATGTCAATGCGGGGTAGACCACCCAGACATTCCGGCAATGTAGGTGGTAGTCAGAAAGGAACGAAGAACACTATGGTTCGATCTGAGGCTAGAGCTCCGGCTAGAGCATATGCTGCACGAGCTAGAGAGGATGCTTCCTCCCCCGACGTCATTACCGGTATTTTCACTCTTTATGATACTACTGTAATTGCACTAATCGATCCTGGTTCGACTCATTCCTATGTGTGTGAAACTTTAAGATTTGGCAAGACTCTGCTAGTTGAGTCTACCGAGTTTGTGATTCGTGTGTCCAACCCTTTGGGTAGATGTGTGCTTGTTAATAAAGTGTGTAGAGATTGCCCGTTAATGATTCGGGATTATTGCTTCTCAGCTGATTTAATGCTGTTGCCCTTTGACGAATTTGATATAATCTTGGGTATGGATTGGTTAACTTCGCATGAGGCAGTAGTGGATTGTAAAAGAAAGCTTATCGATTTAAAATGTCGAAACGGTGAGACCATCAGAATTAAATCCTGTGACATAAATGGGTTGCCTACAGCAATATCTTCAATGTTAGCCCACAAATATGTGAAAAAAGGGTGTGAAGCTTATTTGGCCTATGTACTGGATAATAAAATGTCCGAGAAACAAATTGAATCTGTATCAGTTGTATGTGAATACCCTGATGTGTTTCCTGAAGAACTACCGGGTTTACCCCCAGTACGAGAGATTGAGTTCGGCATTGAGTTAATACCGGGTGCGACTCCGATTTCGATAGCTCCGTACCGAATGGCACCTATTGAATTAAAAGAATTGAAAGCGCAGTTGCAAGAGTTGACAGATAAGGGTTTCGCGCGACCGAGTTTCTCTCCGTGGGGTGCACCGGTTTTATTTGTAAAAAAGAAAGATAGAACTATGCGAATGTGTATCGACTACCGACAACTAAATAAGGTAACCATAAAGAATAAGTACCCGTTACCTCGAATTGATGATTTATTTGATCAATTGAAGGGGGCTTCAGTGTTTTCGAAAATAGATTTGAGATCGGGCTATTATCAGTTGCGAGTCAGAGATTCAGATGTACCAAAGACTGCATTCCGAACGAGGTACGGACACTATGAGTTTTTAGTTATGCCTTTTGGACTCACTAATGCACTGCTTTGCTTTTTATGGATCTAATGAACCGGGTCTTCCGACAGTTTTTGGATCGGTTTGTAGTAGTGTTTATTGATGATATACTGATCTACTCCAAAAATGAAGCGGAACATGCTGAGCATTTGAGATTAGTTCTACAAACTTTGAGGGATCAACGATTGTATGCAAAGTTTAGTAAGTGTGAGTTCGGATGAATGAAGTTAATTTCTTGGGTCATGTTGTTTCGGTGTCAGGTATTCGGGTGGATCCAAACAAAATAGCAGCCATACTCGATTGGAAACCACCAAAAATGTTTACGAGATCCGAAGTTTCCTAGGCTTTGTGTGGTATTACAGATAGTTTGTAAAAGGTTTTTCCGTTATAGCTACACCGTTGACGAGACTACTACAGAAAGATGTCAAATTTGAGTGGTCAGAAAAGTGTCAAAAAAGTTTCGAGCAGTTGAAAGCCTTTTTGACCGAAGCCCCAATGTTAACTCAAGCCTGAATCGGGTAAAGAATTTACTATTTTTAGTGATGCTTCTTTAAATGGGTTGGGTTGCGTTTTAATGCAAGAAGGCAAGGTGATAGCCTACGCGTCAAGACAATTGAAGCCACATGAAAAAAATTATCCAACTCACGATCTGGAGTTAGCAGCTATTGTGTTCGCATTGAAAATTTGGCGTCACTATTTATTCGGTGAAAAATGTCATGTTTATTCAGATCACAAAAGTCTAAAATATTTAATGACTCAGAAAGATCTAAATTTGAGACAACGCCGATGGTTAGAATTGTTGAAAGACTATGAATTAGTGATTGACTACCATCTGGGAAAAGCTAATGTTGTTGCGGATGCGTTAAGTCGAAAATTGTTATTTGCTCTTCGTGCATTAAACGCACGGGTGGCTATGTCTGATGATGGTTCGATCATAGCCGAGTTACAAGCAAGACCGATGTTTATTCAAAGCAAATTTGTGATGCACAGAAGGTTGACGAAAAGTTAGTTGCTATTCGGGTTCAGTGTGAAAACGGTTGAAATCGATTTTTCAGATTGATGCAAATGATTGTTTGAATTATAAAAGTCGGTTGTGTGTTCCTATGAACTCAGATTTGATACAGATGATTCTGAGTGAGGCCCATAATGGTCGAATGTCGATACACCCCGGTAGCACAAAAATGTACAACGATTTGAAGCGCTTTTATTGGTGGCACGGCATGAAACGGGACATATCCGAGTTTGTTTCCAAGTGCTTAATCATCAACAAGTGAAAGTGAGCATCAGTACCGTCCGGATTACTTCAACCAATCATGATACCCGAATGGAAATGGGATAGAATTACAATGGATTTTGTATCCGGTCTCCCTATGACACCAAGTAAGAAAGATGCCGTATGGGTTGTCGTTGATAGACTGACTAAATCTGCTCATTTTATACCGGTACGTACCGACTATTCACTGGATAAGCTTGCCGAATTGTATGTGTCGCAGATTGTAAGATTGCACGGTGTACCGAGTTCCATTGTTTCAGATAGGGACCCAAGATTTACATCGCGGTTCTGGAAGAAATTGCAAGATGCTTTAGGTACTAAACTTCATTTTAGTACAGCCTTCCATCCGCAAACAGACGGTCAATCCGAGCGAACTATTTTGATACTTGAGGACATGTTGAGGTGTTGCGTTCTCGAATTTGAAGGTACGTGGGAACGATACCTACCTTTGGTTGAATTTGCCTATAATAATAGCTTTCAATCAAGTATAAAAATGGCGCCTTATGAAGCCTTATACGGGCGAAAATGTCGCACGCCGTTGTATTGGACTGAGCTTAGTGAAAATAAGATACACGGGGTTGATTGGATTTAAGAAACAGAACAGAAAGTGGTTGTCATTAGAAACAATTTGAAAACTGCTTCGGATTGTCAAAAGTCCTATGCCGATTTGAAGCGAAAGGACATTGAATTTCAGGTTAGAGATCGGGTGTTCTTAAAGGTTTCTCCGTGGAAGAAAATACTCCGATTTGGTCGGAAAGGCAAGTTGAGTCCGAGATTTATCGGGCCGTATGAAATTACTGAACGTATTGGGCCCGTCGCTTATAGATTGAAATTGCCCCTTGACTTAGAAAAGATACACAATGTATTTCATGTTTCGATGCTTCCATGAAATATAGATCGGATCCGTCCCATGTGATTTCACCGTCGAGATTGAAATTAGATCGATTTGACATATGATGAGAAACCGATCCGTATCTTAGCCCGGAGATAAAAGAGTTGAGAAATAAAAGAATTCCATTAGTAAAAGTTTTATGGAAACGTCACGGAGTTGAAGAGGCTACGTGGGAGCACTGAGAAGAGTCAATGAGGCAACAATACCCGAACTTATTTAACGGTAAGATTTTGGGGACGAAAAATCCTTAAGGGGAAGAGTTGTAATGCAGACCAATTTTGACCCAAATCGGACAGTGGTTTCGGGACCACAAATCCGAACTTGAGAGATATTTTAATATTATATTTTGTGTTTATTATATGTGATTTAGTGAGTGTAAAAGTTTCAGTAGAAAAATTTAGTCGTTTAAGTGCTCAATTTAATAAAAAGGATGAAATTGCGAAGGTGACAAAAGTTGTGAGCATGAAATTAAAAAGAGTAAAGTGAATTGTTTGAGAAACCTTAGGATTTGCATGTCAAATTCTCCACTTTTAAAATAGTGGACTGATAAGCATGCCTTGATTTTATATACTTTAGTATTTTATAATTAAAGTATTATTGTGTAATTAGCAAGCTTTAAAATGTGTTAATTTTTAAACCAAAAATAAAGTATTTTTAATTCTATTTTCTCTCCTATTTCCCATCTTCTTCCCCTGTTTCTATTTGAAAGAAAAGAAGAAGCCATTTTTTTTTTTGAAACCTCCATGGCCGGACCTTGCATGTATCTTTAAGGTGATGTATCAAGCTCCAAATTTGAAAATTTTTGTATGGTTAAGCTAGTAAACTTAAATGCTACCAACTTTATGTGGAAATTTTGAGTATAAAGCCTCCCTTAGATTCGGCCATTAGCAAGGATTATGTTATATTCATGTATGATGAAGAAATCTTGATTTCTTGGTTAGTGAATTAAAGTGTCATTTAAGGGAAATAGGTATGTGTTATGGCTTAGATACTTTGGAAACAATTGGCTGGAAATTTTGTCTTGATAATTAGTTTGTAAATTTTGGGGAGAGAGCTACAGTGTTCGGCTCTTAGGAAATATAGTTAAATATATATATATATATTCATGAGAAATTGTGAATTTGTTTTGGGGCTAGATTACAAGGAAACCGTAAGCAAGGGGGGGGGGGGAGAGTAAATTGCCATTAAACTATTTTGTAATTGTAAGTAAGTATGGAGAAAGGCATATTGCCGAATGTGATAGTAAATTTGGCTTATAAAATAAATTGATGTGCTTCTTATGGACTTTAGATGTGAAATCATGAAATAAATGTTTAATTGTTAATGATGCTTATGGCGTGAGAAATACTAAAATATGATAGGAATATATTTCATGATAATTCGGTTTCATGTTAGTAATTTGACCGAATGTAAAAAAAAAATTCATTTGGGTGTAAATTAATTGAGCTGTGGATTATATGTATGCATATATTTGTAATGTGGTGGATTGGATTTTTGTTAGTTGTATAAATGCGAGATTGAATAGTAAGAAGTGTGAAATCTTGAAATTGAATTGAATAGCATTAAATCAATTGGAAATACATATTGAACGAATGTCATTGATAATTCTTAGACCGTGAGCAAAAAGAAAAGGAGCTAGACCGGGGAAAGAGCAAAGTGAACGAATAGCCGAAGCATTTGGGTTACTTAAATTTCAAGTAAGTCCTTAAACTATAGTATATTGAAGAATTAATTATGAATTTATTGTACGATAATGCTTGATAAATTTTAGTAAATATTCATGTCATAGCCGAATATATATAAGCCTATTAGAATGGTTTTGATTGTTTGATGTAAATAAGCCAAGTACTTTTCTTATGTGATATAGTATTAAAAAAAAAAAAAAAAATATTAGAGATGATTGATCACATAAATGTGTTTCGGGCTTTAAGCCGAGCAGGCCTAGTGCCGGTGATTTAATTCGGGCTTTAAGCCTAGCAGGCCTAGTGCCGGTGATTTAATTCGGGCTTTAAGCCTAGCAGGCCTTGTGCCGGTGTTATTTATCGGGCTTTTATGCTCCCAGCAGTTTGATGCCGTGTTGTATTTCACAAATTAGAAACCGAAATTGTGTTCAAGGCGAATTAAAGCAAATTTATCGAGTTAACGATTCAGTGAGTATATAAGGTAGGAATGAGCTTCTTACTTAATTAAGACAAGGTAAACTAGTGATTTATTACCAATGGTATGTGTTCTCGGTTTATTTGATGAGTGATGTGGTTGTATAATTGATGACATGTTAAAATAAATTGATATTCAAGTATATGAATATTTGTACCTATGGTTACATGATGACACTTTGGATTTAAATTAGATTGGATTGTGAACAAATATTTTGATCACAAATATGTGGGCAAAGAGAAATTTTCCTACTTAATTTATACTTAGTCACATCGATATGAAGTTGAAAGTTTGATAATAAATATGAGCACAAGCCTACAAGTTGAATTGTAGTAATTAAATTGTTGATATTTGAATGTTATATTTTTATGAAATTGGGACTTACTAAGCTAGTATGCTTATCGTGTGAAGTGTTTCCTTTGTTTTATAGATTTTGGTCACGTGGCGGGCTCGTGAAGGATCTTCAAGAAGTCTACCACACTATCGCCTTCCTTTGGTATTTTGAATTTTGGTTCACGAATTAGAAGGCATGTATAGGCTAGATGAAGTCTTAGAAACATACGATGTTTGACCTTGTACATGTTTATAATAGCCATGCGAATATGGCTAAATTTTTAGTAAAATACGATGTTGTGTTTCGATATGTATGTGGTTCATGATGGTATGTTTATGAAATTCTTAATCAAAGTTTAATCGTTTTCGTCAAAGAAATGTTGTATACGAAATAAATCCTCGGAATAGGGAAGTAGGTAGGTTCGGTTAGAAACTAGTCTTTCATAAAATACAACAAAACAGTTTGTAGTAGTAGCAGTGATGCGAGTTAGAAAAATCACCAAAAATAGGGCTTATTGAATTAGAAGATAAATGAGATATGATATTAAACCTTATTGTGTCTATTTTTACATGAAAGAAACAGAGTAGGCAAAAGACTTGAAATGTTATGAGATAATTAAGTTTTAGTGAGACCTGCTCTGAATGATTTCATGAGTCACTATTCTGTTTTGGAAAAATTGTCAAAAATTGTACAAAAATAATTAGGAAGCATAGTTTATATGTGTAGAACCCTTATTGAGTCTATTTTTCATTGGTATAAACAATAGCAGTATATGAAATTTACGCAATGAGATAACTGTATTTTTGTAGAGACTTGTCAGAATTGTCAAACAGTGTAAATAGGGTAACTTTGATGAATAAACTGTACTAATTGGCCACATGAAAAATTCTGGAAAAATTATGGTGAAAACTTATATGAGTCTAGTTTCAAGAAAAATTTACGGATCTAAATTTCGAGTTTTGTAACTCGAGTTATGGTCGATTTAGTCAACATGACACAGTTGGACAGCTTTAAAAATTTTACACCCTGAGTTATTAGTCAAGTCTAGTAATGCCACGTACTCGATCCCGGTAAGAGTTTCGGGTAAGGGGTGTTACAACCTATTTAGAAACACGAACTAATTACATCAAATGAAAACTACTAATTCGAGCTTTTTCTTCAAGATTTGGAATTTAAACATGTAAGCTCACTTAATTATAAAACTAATAATGAATATACTTCTTTTTTTTTTTTAGTACAACTCAAATGAATTCAACTACTGAAATAATATAATTAGGTAACTGATCAAATCAAATCTCGATATAAGGGTAGTAAAAAAGAGTGGTGATAACAAATACAAAGGTTTTTTTTTGGGGGTTTATATTAGTAGGTGAGTCAATAAAAGGTTGTTAGGATTAAAAAGGGTTCACTAGGGGTTAATTTATGGAGGTAAGCTGTTTAGTGGAGTAGGTGGTTTAAATCCTAGGTGCCTTTATCATCTCTGTATATCAAATCATAGATGTGGTTTCAACATGTATAATCGAGGCAAGTTCTAGAATAACAAATCAATGTTGACACACTCATAATCAATAAAGTGAACATGAATAAGAATATATGCTCTATAAGGCTCAAAATCTCACAAAAATTATGGGTATTTGATGTTAACCTTATAAATTTCAAATTTCAAGATATCATTCAGATTCAGGTAGACAACCTAAAATTAAATTTTTTGAAAAATAGACTTATCATGCTTGATTCTCTAGTATTCTTCAAATTTAATCATCAATGCACAATTATCAATGGCTTACTCTAAAACATATCAATAAAAATCATAAATCAAAGGAAATTTCATTCTAATCATAATATGAGAAACTTACTTTTCGAATAAGACATAATTTAGGGATTTTCAAATAGTACTATAGTTAACCCCCCCACACTTAAGTTGTACATTGCCCTCAATGTACAAGGATAGATAATATCAAAATAATAGTAAAATCATAAGATGGGGAGAGAAGTGAAACTTCCTGAATTTTGGATGAAGTCAATGAAAAGAAACTGGATAGGAGTGGAGGTGAACGTGGGGAAGCTCCTTGAACCATTTGAAATTGAGTCCTCGAAGCAGCCGTCTTGATTTTATTGTATCCTAAGCTAAATCTAAATGGCATAAAAAAATAAGAAGAAAAATAATAAAGTAAAATAAAAATAAAAAATAAAAATAAAAAAAATAATGGAAAATGAAAGACAATTAGAAAAGAAAAAGGAAGAAGGAGGTTTAAATAGAGATGTGGCCCGTGTTTTGGGATTTTTTTGCCACACGACCACGGCCACGGCCGTGTGCAAGGCCGTATGGTCTGGAAATCTGCTCTCTTTGTTAGTTCGGTGCTAAATAAGAAGAAGAAAAGGAAAGAAGAAAAAATAAAAATGTAAAAATAAATAGGGTTAGTGCTCGGGTTGCCTCCCGAGAAGCACTTGTTTATAGTCTTAATCTAGACTTTACCTCTTATTCGTGTGGTCATGGTGGTTTGAGCAGGTGAGAATCCTTTCTCATGTGATCAATTTGATTATGGATATATAGTTCAAGTCGATTTAGACTTGGTTACCTCGACTGTGCCGTATAGGAAGACATTAAGTACCTCAAAAGTGATTTCTTCGTTTGCCTTGATGTCTGACGTGTTGATTCGACGGTCTTCCTTATTCAACAATACCTAATCCCCTATTTTGAAGTGGTTTTTTGTTATTATCATCTCGTCTGGGGTTTCCTTCAGTTTCACTTCGTGTGGTTCCGGTTCTTCTTTAAATTGTGTTTTCCACTCTTCTAGTTTGTTGACCCTAAGGCTTCGTTCCTCATATACTTCTTCTTTTTTGGCACGAGGTCTAAGATCTAGCTCAGCTAAGTGATTTCGTGATGCTTCCTGTAAAGAAGGTTGAACTAAATGGTTATCAATAGAATTAATGTTCGTACCTTTATTACTTGATGTCCTAGCTAAGTCAAGAGCTTGAAGAGTGATTGTTTCGTCGTCTACACGAAGTGTGAGTTCAACAAATCCTTCCTCTGTATGGTCTTTCTTTATTGCATCAGGATATGGCACACAAGGTTTGTACTCTGTAATTGCCGGTTTTGGTATATCATGGCACGCCTAAACCTTACCTTCACTTACCACAGGTTCTTCCCTCAGGTTTGGTTCGTCTAATCCTTCACTATCGTAAATGGCTTGATTGTGCTCTCTCGGGTTAGTTTCAGTATTGCTTGGCAAGCTTCCTTTTGGTAGTTCTGATACCAGTTTAGCAAGTTGTCCGACTGACTTAGTAAGTTCCCCAACTTGGTTCTCAATCCCTTCAATCGATGTTTGTTGGTTTTTAAGTGTTGTCTCAATTTCTTGGAAACGATTTTTTGTGGCTGCCATGAATTTTGTCAGCATCTCTTCAACATCCGATTCCTCTTCCTGTTGGTGAGGTGGTTGTTGAAAATCTGGAGGAAGTTCCTGTCTTTGGCTACCTTGATCATCCCACGAGAAATTGGGATGGTACCTCCAACCTGCATTATAAGTGTCACTATAAAATTTATTTTGAGGTCTAGAATAGTTACCCGTATAGTGAGCTTGCTCGTTTTCCATCCCATATTCGAAGGGTAGGTATTCAGGATTCGCCACGCCTCCTAGATTCGAATTACATTGCATTACTGGGTGTACCTGCGAGAGATTATACAAACCATCAATCTTTTTGTTCGTCATCTCTAGCTGGTTAGATACCTTGGTGACCACGTCGAGGTTAAAGACACTAGCAGCTTTTGTTGGTGTTGTCCTCATAACTTGCCACTGATAGTTATTTAGTGTCATCTCCTCTATAGATTATAATTATCTGCCAAAATCAAATAAAAGAAAAATTAGAAAAGTAAAAAATAAAACTAATAATAATAATGGCTAAAGTAATAAAAATAGAGCTTTCTTAGTATTTTAGTTCCTAGGCAATGGCGCCAAAAACTTGATCGTTGAAATTAGAGCTTTAAAATTTATAAAACGAATGATCAATCCTAGAAATTAACTCTGACAATGATTAAAGGCAAGTGTACCTATCGAGCAGTAGTATAGCTTAGGCAAGACCGGATTATCAAACCCAAAGGAACTAAAAGTACTAATACTTTCTTTTTATTATTTAGCCTAAAATAAAGTGAAGTTGCTTTAATCTAATTTAACGACTACTAAGCTAAAGACGCAAAGACAAAAAGAATGAATTGGGAAATAACTAGATGAAAAACTCATTTGATTACGACCATACCCTCAGGAAGAATCCACCTAGACTTCACTTGTTATTTAACACTGAACCATACAATTTATTCACTTCGTTTGATCCGTAGGACTCCCTAACGTATACTAAACCCTCTCTCGAGGCGAATAATTTCTAACCCTAGTTTAATTAGTGGAACTCTCGTTTTCTTATAATAACCCCTTAGAATAGCAGTAAATCAATCTATGGGTATCCCATATTAGGTTTCACCCTAATTCGGCAAAATCTCGTAACCCTATCTCTAGGCATTCGATCAACTCCGCTTAATTATGCTAGATCTACTCTTAAGCAGGGTCTATTCCTCCTCCACCTAAGCACATCAGATTTGGATTAAGCATGCATAATTAAGAAAAAACTAAGTATTTATCATATAATTCAGGAAACAATAACAAGATTCATCTAGGTTTCATCCCCTTCAGGTATCTGAGGGATTTAGTTCATAACAAATAAAGAAAAAATCTCAAGAGAAAATATAAAACAAAACATAAGAAATCCATAAAACTCCCTGAAGGAATTGAAGGAGAAATCTGCCATCTTGAGTAGAATTCTGGCTTCTTGGGATGGATCAACTGGTTAACTTCGAGTAATTCCCTCAACTCTGACCTTTCCAGCTTGGCTCTTTGGCCTAGCTCGACACCCGTTCCGGCTTCTGTCGAACTCCCCTTTTCAAGTTGACCCCTTATGTGTTTATATTGGCTTTGAGATGCCTTGCTTGGCCTCTAAGTATCCTAATTTGAATAGGATTCCTATTTGGGTGTTTGAATAGGTTTTGGAATGCGTTTCTTTGCCTCCAAGTATCCTTTCCCAAATGAAATTGCTCTTTCCAACAACAGGGACACGGCCATGGCACACGCCCGTGTGAGTCGTGGCCAGGCCATGTTCAGACTTTTTAAATGAGGCACGGCCGTGTGAGTGAGGCACGGCCGTGTGGCCTTAAGTCCAGGCCGTGTTGATTCCGTGATATGGCTTATTTACACTGTTTTGGGCCCGTTTTATGTTCTTTTCATCCTCGGGTGTTTTCCTGGGAATAAGACATGAAAAGAAAGGATTAAGAGCACCTTTTTATATAAATCGAGGCTTAAATCATCCGAAAGCATACTAAATGTGGGATTAAAGTATGTTACTTTTACAGTTTATCAGTCTTGATTGCACTTACCTTCTCCCCTTAAGTGCTTAAACACAAAACTTTTACTAAGGCTCAACTCAACCCCAAGCCTTCTTAGGACCCCAAAACGTACATAATTAACACTCTTAACTAGCCTATCGCATGGTATTATGCAAATCATAAAATCCCGAATTTTAGGATGTTACAATTTAAGTCAGATTCGACCACGGGGGAGACACGTGGGCATGTCTAGAAGCCGTGGGAGACACACGGTCTTCTCACACGAGCGTGTAACTGCTGAAACTTAGAAAAGTTTTTAAATTTATGAAAATTTCTATATGTGTTTGGTTTAGTCCCGACCCTACCCTAAAGCGTGTTTAAGTTAAGGGACTCTATGATTGAAATTGATGAACGGTTGTATGAAATTTTTGTAAATGTTTTGATCTGTCCGGTAATGCCTTTAACCCTAGTCTGGCGTCAAACATGGGTTAGGGGTGTTATAGCTGATATGAAATATGTCAAATCAATAGATTCAATTCAGAAACAAGATTCTGAAACAATCAAATGGTATGAATTTAAATGGCAACATATACATCCTTAATGGTAGAAAGTTGTCATGTTATGTTTACATTGAATAGCTAACTGAGAGAGTAAATAAAATTAACATATGAATCATGAATAGATTAATTAAAGTGGTTAAAATTGAATTATGCATTGGTTGTATTCTTAGTATGTTAATGTTTTTTCTTATATTGCTTGTATCATGAAAGAATCACTAAGCTTTAGGGCTCAGCATAGAATTTGTTTACTGCATAAGCAGGTATAGGTTGATCACGCATCCAATCTGTAGCCCTCGTGACAACAATGTTTGTATAATCCCTTTTACATATTGATATATACAATGTACCTAGGGTTCGAAGCCGATTTTGTATTGAAATGGTTTCTGAATTCCAAATTAGTAATATAGTTGAAGTTAAGTTGATAACTTGCTAAATGTACATATATGAAAATTGTAACACCCCTAACCCGTATCTGTCGTCGGATTAGGGTTATGGGCATTACCGGATAAGTCATAACTTCTGCTCAAACGATTTAAATCTTAGCTAAACATCTTTATCAAATAATTCATTTAAAAACAGACAAATCACTCATGTATAATACATGCTTAATACTTTTATTCAAATCATATACAATATAATCAACAACGAACACAAAATGACCCTGAAATGTACATTACGATTTTAAGCATTAGAAGGGGAGCTAAGGGAGCTAGGCTTTAAGAAAATTTGTGTGTGGACTAAGACACAAGAAACCAACTAGTAAAGTGGCAAGGGAGGCACCACTTAGAGCACAGGAGGGTGAAGGGACCTAGGTTCGAGCAACACAGGTAGCGTTTTGAGCTTTTATTTTTCGGCAAAGAAGTGCAGTGTTGGACGGCACAAGGACTCTGAAGAGATGAAGGCAAGACTTGGCCAAATTCATTTGGATATTCAGCTAAAAGAGGAGATAGGTGTTGACTCATTCAAATCCGTTTAAATGAGCGGAGAAGAGAGGATTAAGGAGAAAAATAAGGGGAGCTAGAGTTTGAATGTCAGCCGAAATTAAGAGAGGAGTAAGGAGGTAGGAGACATTCGGTTTAGTGAAGGTTGAGCCAAAAAGCATAGGTGGATTTTCGGCATAGGGGGTTTTGAGGCACACAATCGGTTTTGGGTGTGAGTACGAGAGTAAGAGTGCCTCTTTTGCTTAACTGAAAGCTTCTTTTAGTTGTTTGGCACTCTTCCCTTTTAATTCGGTTTCCCTTTCTCTTCTCTCCAAGACTTTCTTCTTTGGGCGAAACTTTAAGGGTTGCCATTCGGAATTTGGCCTTCATTTTCTTGTTTCATTAAGCCATCTCTTCTTCTCTCAATTCGTTTTCTTTTGTGCCACAAGTGGGATCTCCAACACTTCTTCATCTTTCTCCTCCATCCCATATTTCTCCATAGCCGATTGCTCACTTATTTTTAAGCCGAACATTAACTTGAGCCATACCATCATTCTTCTTCTTCTCGCGATTCTTTCAAAAGCCAAAGAAACCTTTTACCTTAGCCGATTTGATCACTTGTCATTAAAGCTGAATCTACATCTCTTTGCTATTCCTTTCTAAAGCTGAAAAGTTCCATTTCATTTTCACCCTTGAAACTGATTGCTCTTAGGCACTAAAAGCCGAAAGCCGATCATCTTCCTCCTCTTGTCGACTTTTAGAGCCAGTGGACATTTGTGTTTTGGTCACTCTTTCAGTAAGGATCTCTTTTAGGTTAATTTCCTGTTCTATTTCCTTTTGGACTGTCGAAAATCAAAGACTCTAATCTTTACATCTCTTTGGCCGAAGCCATGAAGGTGAGTTTCGGGATCTCTGTAGCCGACGACTAGTAGGGGATCTTTTGGGATTTGATATTCAAGGTAAGTAAGATGTGATATTCTGCCAAGGGCCATTCTTATAGATCTTATGCATTAAAAGGTGACTCTAACATATATCATAAAGGGATTTCGACAACTTCAGGAGCAGACAATAGTTTTCGGGACTTAGACGAGCAAGGTAAGGGATATTAACATTCGGCCAAAGGCCATATTATTCCTTTAAAGGATGGTCAATTCTAACTATGGTATGTAGGGGGAGTTCAAAAGAGATAAGAAGGAGTCTCGGGATTCAGATTTATTCGGTAATGGTGTTCAAGTTATAGACTATATTCGTTTGGATCTTGTATATTGATTAATCGGTTTTGACTAAGTGTTCCTCAATGGATGCGAGTACCAGTGGAGGAGAGAAAGGGGTAGTTCCTACCCCTAAATTCAAGAAACGCTCAATTTCTTCCGTTCATGATTGGCCACCGGGGTGTGGGCCAGCATCGGAAAGGGATCAGCAGATCGCTGTTATCCCTGGTAGCGAGAGTATCGGTATCAAGAGTGTCGTTCTTAGTGTTATCAGGTGTGTAATCCTACATTAATTTCCCGATAGATTAATAGTGTCAATGTTAAATGTGTATTAATGAAAATACGAGTAACATGGCTAAGGGTACCATTCAATGGTACAGTACATTCAAGTACGTTACCCCTTAATACTCAGTAAATAATGTTTACAGACATTGATATGAAATATGTGTGATTTTGATTATGGCTTTGGGGTAAGGTATATTACATGATATCTGAATAATATGTATGTTGCATAGGCATTTGGGTGATAATAATAAAGGAAAAGTGTTCCGGTGGTTTTTTCCACATTATCCGGTGACTTATGTCACATATTATGTATCCGGTGACTTATGTCACATATTATGAATCCGGTGACTCTGTCACATTATCTGGTGGCCATGCCACGATTATAAGGGCGATGTGCAGTTGATCGCGGCAAATGATCGCGCGAGTGTGTAGCGGATAGAGGGTCGATTTAGTAATCCCCACGGTGTGATTGGCAGGTACGGGTGGTGTGTAGAGGATGGATATCTAGGTGGGCCGGGATTGTATTTTTATTATATATATATGTGTATTTCATTTAATATGTTATGAATCGATATGCTATACTATGGGCTTATGGTTGAATATGACTAGAATGGGCTTTGCCGAAATGTTAAGATTAAGGCTATGATCGTTTGGATTTTTGGTGTAGCTGTTACACATTGAGTCTGTTGACTCACCCTTCGTGGGATAACTTTTTGCAGGTGATACTTAGCGATATGGACCGGGCCAACAGCGGATTGTGTGGTGGCCATGCTCAGCTCAGCATTTTCAGGTTTTACTATAATCAAACTTTATACGTTTTCTTTATTAAGTTTTTCGGGATTTATTTCGGGTTTTGCTTTGTTGTAATAAGGCCACTATTAAATCGTTTTATTTATGCATTTTAATTTTTATTCCAATACGATCAACATCAAGCAAATGATTAAACATTTTACGTAAAACAACTTCAATTGTTTGACACCTAAACACCTACGGTTTTCAACTTAATAATAAGCTCTAAAACTCGGCATTTCTTTTAACTTATAATTTTTGAAACATGAAGGTAACGTCTTAATGAAATACAAACTTTAATAACAACACGGTTTTCAACTTGATCATAACACAAATCTACTTTCTTCAAAACCACCATATTTTCCAAGATGACAAAATGAGATTTAATTAAAGTTTTACTCAGGGACATGCCAGATCCGGTCAGGGCTTGTGGGCCGGGTTTGGGGTGTTTCAATTTGTTGTTGTTTTGACAAACATGCTTATGAATATTCAAGCTTTTGAAAAGTTTAATTTAATCAATTTAGCTGAATTTAATTTGTGTTGGTTTGATTTCATTTCACCCTCTTAGATTATTAAAATTTTGTTTATGCTGTTAAAGGCCTCGGTGAAATATTTGATTAAGTAAAATTATGTTAAGTTATCTGGCAATATAATTGTTTAGATAGCTAATGAGTTAATTGTTTAAACGCATTGAAATTGTAATTAATGGACACAATACTTAATCTGTGCATGTTTAATTCTTCTAAGGTAGCTGAAGATTAAATTAGCATTGTATTTGACGATATGTATGCCTTGCATAACTTGCAGGATTTTTGTGATTAAATTATTTCAAAGTAGAAATACTTTGTTACTTCACATGATCTTTTATATGTTTGTTAAGTTGAATTAATCGTTTGCATCGACATAGGAATATTGCGAGAGATTGTTTAATTTAATAAGTATGTATGTGCAATAACATGTTTACTTTTAGAAGTCTGTTTAATCGGTCGAATTGGCATAGGAATATGCACAAGAGATGAATTGATTTTTGACTTGTAAATATGTTCACAAGTTAGCAAATTACCGAGTTGCCATGTTTTAACAAGTATAACACAAGTTTAATAATTCTAAGGTAAGAAATATGATTAAACCAACACAATTATGTCATCTTGATTAAAATCAGTTTTTGAAATCGTGCATTAGAACTTTGTTTTATTTTATTTTTACTTTGTTTTTCTTTTAGTTTTTAAATATTTCTCAAAACCAATTATTTTTCCATCACCAAAGTGTTTGAAACCATTTTCATAAAGAATTCTTTTACAGTCCCTGTGGGTATGATAACTCGACATTTACTTATCACTTTATTACTTGTTACGATTCTGTACACTTGCACATTTCCACAGTTCCAGATGGCGTCGAAGGAGCTAGTTGAACTTAAATCTCAAATTCAGGAGCTGTTAAATCGTGGTTTTATCCGGCCTAGTGTATCTCCGTAGGGAGCGCCGGTGCTATTCATGAAGAAGAAAGACGGGTCCATGCGAATGTGCAATGATTACCGCCAGTTGAATAAGTTGACCATCAAGAACAAGTACCCGCTGCCGAGGATAGCTGATCTTTTTGATCAGCTCAAGGGGGCTTCGATCTTTTCAAAGATAGATTTGAGTTCAGGGTACCATCAACTTAAAGTGAAGGAAGCAGATATTCATAAGACAGCTTTCCGGACTCGCTGCGATCACTATGAATTTTTGGTAATGTTGTTTGGATTGACAAACGCACCAGCTGCGTTCGATATGATGAATCGGGTTTTTCAACCCTATCTGGACCGATTCGTTGTAGTGTTTATAGGCGACATTCTGGTATATTCCAAGTCAAAAAAGGAGCGTGATTCACATCTACGGGTGGTTATACTGATTTTGAGGGAGAAGCAGTTGTACGCTAAATTTAGCAGTTGTACGGGTGGTTAAAGGAAGTTACTTTTCTGGGTCATGTGGTATCTACAGAAGGGATAAGGGTTGATCTTCAGAAGATTGAGGCTGTGCTGGACTGGAAACCACCTAAGTCTGTGGTGGAGATTCAAAGTTTCTTGGGATTGGCAGGTTACTACAAAAGGTTTGTTGAATGTTTTTCCTCAATTGCAGCACCCTTAACTATGTTGTTGAGAAAAGGGGTATCCTTTGTGTGGACTGACAAGCAGCAGAAAAATTTCGAGAAGCTGAAAAGGATTTTGACAGAGGCTCCTATTTTAATTCAGCCTGAGGCTGGGAAGGATTTTGTAGTGTATTGTGATGCTTCTCACACGGGGTTAGGTTGTGTACTGGTGCAGGATGGGAAGGTTGTTGCCTATGCGTCCCGACAGTTAAGACCGCATGAGATTAATTATCCCACGCATGATTTGGAATTGGTTGCGGTAGTTTTCGCATTAAAGGTTTGGAGACATTATTTGTATGGAGAGAAGTTTATTATCTACACAGACCACAAGAGTTTAAAATATCTTCTAACTCAGAAGGAGCTGAATCTAAGGCAGCGAAGGTGGATTGAGCTGTTAAAGGATTATGACTGCTCGATTGAATATCACCCGGGTAAGGCAAATGTGATGGCAGATGCGCTAAGCCGAAAGGTCATAACAGATTTGAGAGTGATGTTCGCCCATCTCAGTTTATACAACGACGAAAGTTTATTAGCTGAACTGCAAGTGAAGCCGACATGGATAAGTCAAGTTAAAGAGAAACAGTTGTTGGATGATGTCTTGAGTGCTCGACTTCTGCAAGTACAGGATGGTGGAGTAGAAGATTACAATTTGAACGGCGATGGGGTTTTTTTGTTTCTGTGGAAAGGTTTGCATGCCGAAGGATGTGGAATTGAGGTAGATGATTCTTCAAGAAGCACATAGTAGCCCTTACGCTATGTATCTAGGAGGAAGTAAGATGTATCAGGATCTGCCTGAATAGTTTTGGTAGCCTGGATTAAAGCATGAAGTTACGAAATTTGTGGGAAAGTGTTTAACGTGTCAGCACGTCAAAGCCGAACACCAATTACCTTCGGGGTTGTTGCAACCGGTGAAGATTCCACAATGGAAATAGGAGAGGATCACTATGGACTTTGTTAGTGGGCTACCTCTTACGTCTACTAAGAAAGATTTGGTATGGGTGATTGTGGAACGGTTGACGAAGTCCGCTCATTTCATACCTGTTCGTGTCGACTATTCTCTTTAAAGATTGGCTAAGTTGTATATGGCAGAAATAGTGAGGTTGCACGGGGTACCAGTGTCGATCATATCAGATAGAGTTTGCGATAGGTGATTGGATTTTCTTGAAAGTTTCACCGTGGAAGAAGTTGATGAGATTTGGACGGAAGGGTAAGCTAAGTCCCAGGTTTATCAGGCCTTATCGAGTTTCGAAATGTGTGGGACCAGTGGCGTATCAGCTGGAGTTACCTTCAGAATTGAAACAGATGCATGATGTGTTCCATGTTTCAATGTTAAGACGTTACCATTTGGATCCATCTCGCGTTGTGCCAGTTGAGGAAGTTAAAGTAAGGCCAGACTTGTCTTATGAGGAGGAACCAATCCAGATCTTGGATCGAGACGTCAAGGTGCTAAGGAGAAAATCAATTCCTTTAGTCAAAGTTTTGTGGCGAAATCATAGATCAGAAGAGGTGACGTGGGAGTCAGAGGATGCAATGCGACAACAATACCCCCATCTCTTTTGATCAGGTAATTTCGAGGCCGATATTTCTTTAAGGGGGTAGAACTGTAACATCCGAGATTTAGGGGCTTTGCGTGTTTTATGTTTATCTGCTTTTGCTGAGTTATGCATACTGTTTGGATGTGTTTGGGGGCCTCGAAAAGATTCGGGGTTAAGCAGAAGCCTAGGTGTAATTTTAGTTTTGGGCATTTTAGAATGGAAGCTAATTGGGAGCAGGACTTAAGGGTTATTGTTCGCGTTTGGTGACACAAGAGGTGCAGTGGAATAGTGCCAAGGAGACGCCACCTAACATGTAGGGAGATGGCGTCACAACGGGGAAGCTGAGAGGGAGAGGGTTCGAAACTCTCAAGCAGCACAAGAAGGTATTATTTTTGGTTCAGGTAAGGGAGGTGTAACATCCTGAAAAGGGCCTATGCATTTTCAGTTTAATTGTACGAAATGACATATCTTATGTGTTATGAACATTTTTGGAAACTTGGAAATGTAAGGAAGTGATTTAGAAATGATTCAAAAGAGGAAAGTGAACATTTCTGGAAACTTGGAAATGTAAGGAAATGTCAAGTTTAAAGAGGCAAACGAAAATTTTTGGAAACTTAGAAATGACTTAGAAATGTCGAGTTTTAAAGTTTAAAAGAGGAAATTAAGGCAAGGTGGCCTTAAGAGAAAAAGTATGTGAAATTTGACATGCAAGCAGGCTTGGAAAAGTGGCACTGAGATGCCACTTAGGGCCTCTCCGAAATGGCGCCACATGCAAAGGAATTGGACTGAGTTCGAGTCACGGGAAAGCAAATAAAAGAAATTTTATTTTGCTTCGAAGAAGAAGTGAGGTGGACGGCACAAGGCTATAATTTAGGAGCTTTTATTCTTTTATTTTTAAGAGATAAATAGTGGATAAATAAGGGATAAATAATGGATTTATTTTAGATTATTTTCAAGAGATAAATGAGGAATTATTCTTTAATTAAGAAAATAAGGAGAAGTGATGGCCAAGTAAGGGATTAAGTTAGTAAATTCATTTTGATAAGGAAAAGAGAGCCATTCATCATTCTTTCTCTCAACCCTTCTCTCTGCTAAATTTCCTAGAGCATTTGTTCTTCTTCTTTTTGTTAGCCAAAGCCGAAAAATTCAAGATATCACCATTAGCCAATTTATTTTCTTTCCAATCCATCAAAAGCCGAATCTTTGAGGGCTTCAAGCATAGGTCTGTGTCGATTTCTTTAAGAAAGGGTAAGGACAAGTTTTGATTTCTATTCTTTTCTTTTAGATTTGTCGAAATCTAGGATTAATCCCATCAATATTCTTATTTGCCGAAATTCGGAAGGATTCTTTCGGGATTTTTGCCATAGTCGACTATAAAGGAAAAGATCTCCGGGATTTGACCATCAAGGTAAGTCATATCTGACATTCGGCCAAGGGCCATTGATTGTGATTAAAGGTTAGAAGTTGATCTAACATGTGGTTTTAGGGATGTCGGCGGCTTATAACCAAGGGATAATTTCGGGATTTAAGATCCTTAAGGTAAGAAACTATAAGATTCAGCCAAAGGCCATTCATTATGTTTAATGTTAGATTAAACTCTAACATGTGTCTATAGGGTTTTTGACAACAGTAAGGAAGCAAGGATTCAATTCGGGATTTGATTCTTAAGTCAATCGGCAACAAGGTAAGTTTTAGTATACTAATCCTACTAGGATTTGGATTTATGGCCGAATGGCTTTTTAATTAAATTAGTAAGTGATTAATCAAATGTAGGGATTAAGGATCTAAGCGGTAGATCAGATTACGAGATCTCAAGGAATTGGCTAAGCGAATTAGGTGTGTACCCCACACTATTTCATAATAAGTTTTATGGCTATGTCTAATTAAAATATGTGATATTAAGAATAAGAAAGTGGCTAAGGTACCATGTTATGGTACTAAGTACTCAGGTACGTTTCCTACTCCTACTAGGAATATGAAATATGTTATTTGTGACATGAGAATAAGAATGCAAACTTTGGCATATTAATGCATATTACAAAATGGGGCATATGGGTTATTGAAAGGGGAAGTGAATATGGTGACCTAAGACCACGAACATGGTGACCTAAGACCGTGGTATCTGAATGTGGTGACCTAAGACCACAGTAATCTAAATGCAGTGACCTAAGACCGCGATATCTGAATGTGGTGACCTAAGACCACAAATGCGGTGACCTAAGATCGCGATATGGAGTGTAGCGGAAAGAGGGTCGACTTAGTAGTCCCCACGGTGTACAGGTTGGTACGGGGGAGTGTAGCGGATGGCTTATTGGGTTTGGGTTTGGGAATGCATCATAATTTGTATGCTATGATATGAATGTGTAATATTTGTTATGCCCGATTCTATTATGATATAGTGTTGTGTACACATTGAATCATTGACTCACCCCCGTTGAGGACCATGTTTCGGTGATGAACGATGAATGGGCCGGGACGGCGGAAACTTGTGGTGGCCATGCTCAACATGAAGTTTTTATTTTTATGGACTATTAATTTTTAAGTACTCCGAATTATTTGGATTTACTTGATGTAATAAGGCCATAAGGCCATAGTGCACTATTTTATTTCTGTTTTTATTTATTATATTACGAAATTTTTATTAAGTTAAAAGTAATTTACTTTAAATGTATTCTATATGTTTTATCACCTAAAATTTAAAAGGGTTTTCATTATAAAACGATTTTGTTTTCTACTCGAGCCCAACCCAAAACAATATTTCTTTCAAAACACACTATTTTCTCAATGTAACAAAAGAACTTTGAATCGGTTTACTTGAGGAACATACCAAATCTAGTCAAAGCTCGTGGGCCGGGTTTGGGGTGTTTCAGTTTGGTATCAGAGCCCAGTTTTAAAACTCTCGGCCTGTGGGCTAAGGCCCAAAACATTTTCCAAACGAGCCCAAATGAGTTTTATGAAAAGTTTTTCTAAAGTTAAGCAGGTTTTCTGGCATGGCACCTAAGTCTCCGACCCGAAGTCCACCAGGTAAGTACTTCGATCTCTTGTGTGATTTATATTATGATTTGTAGAAGGGTAGAAATGGAACGTAGATTAGAATATTAAGTATGTGAACCCTAGGACTAGTCTACTCAACACAGGTGCATAAGACTTATGAACCATTAAACCAACCTATGATTAAGTCGCCGAGCTAGGGTGTGGTAACTGTTGTGCGCATGTCTAGGAGTGGATTCAGTAAGAGCTTGGTATTTAAGCAGTCCTAGCGACTCACCTCCTCTTTACTCGAATCCTACTTGGTGCGTAGTAACCGTTCACCCTAACCAAGAGGACTTAGTCATCGGCTAAACACAATAACTAAAACCCAAAAGGGAACTAGCCGTGTTTTTATAAAAACCCTAGTTTTAAAACTCTTAAAATTACCTTTTCAATTTGTGAGAACTATTTTTACAAAATATTCCGAAAAATTTTCGATTTATGAATTTTCAAAAATACCCCTAGTGGTAAAATTACAAAAAAATGCCCTTGGTTTATGAAATTCCCAAAATACCCACAGTTCTTATCAAAATTTCCTTACTTCATAACAAGTCCAAAAACCCTAATTTGCAAAATATCAAAATACCTTGATTTTAGAAAATTACGAAATTGCCTGTAACTCACAAAATTACCAAAATGATCTTGATTTTCAAAATTTTTGCAACATTACCGAATTGGAAAACAAGTTCTCAAAAAGAACCCCCAAGCTTTGCGACTTTTGAAATACCTCTGAATTATTAAACTTTACAAATTTACCCTGGTTTGTAAAAAATTACCGAAATACCCTTGGAATTTCAAAATTACCGAAAGGTCCCGGGATTTCAAAATTACCAAAATACCCTTATTGACAAAATCACCAAGGACCCTTATTTTGACAAATTACGAAAATACCCATGTAGGACAAATTACGAAAATACCCCTGGGTAGTGGGAAAAAAATAACAATAATGAAAACTACAACATTTCTCTGAATGAACGAAAGTTCATAATTGGTTGATGAATGTGAACATGACTTTCTGAATAGTGAACTTGAGCTGAGAACTTTGTTTGATCGAAAAAACCACTTTTAAACATCTCTTTTCATAAAACTGTTCGCGGTTAATCAGTGAAACAAAAGTACTAATGTATAAAACTCTTAAATCAGATTAAATCGCGACGTTAGAAAATGAGTTCTAGGGGACGTGGTCATCGTGGACAGGATAAGAGGAGTCATGGACCGTCAGAATCGTCTAAGAGTCTTCAGAAAAGACCGAAGGTTGAGAATTCTGCTGATGTTTTTAAGCCAACTACTTAAAATCTGGACCGTCCGTGTGCTCAGTGTGGAAGGTATCATGTTGGCGAATGTTGGAACCGAGATCGAGAATGTTTTAGATGTAAGTCTAAGGCTCATTTGGTTAAGAATTGCCCTAAGGCAACGAAGGTTTGTGGTTTAAACCATGGAGGAAATGGTCATGGAACACCCGGTAGAAGTGCTGAAGGTTCAGATATGAGACAACCAAGGATATGATAGCGGTTAAGTTCCTTGTTTTTGGAGTACTATTTATTGTTTTAGAGATAGTTCATTCTTGTGTTACAAGTGAACTGTTTGAAACTTTGGATGTGACCTTAGAGACTGTGTTTAGAAGGTAAGATAGTTCTTTAAGATCAGAGTGCACAGCAATAGCGTAGTGGGGTGAGTTAGACTGTACGATGGTTCGTTAGTAAGTAATTTCGAGGACGAAATTATTTTTAAGGAGGGTAGAACTGTAACATCCTGAAAAGGGCCTATGCATTTTCGATTTAATTGTACGAAATGACATGTCTTATGTGTATGAACATTTTTGGAAACTTGGAAATGTATGGAAATGTTAGGTTTAAAAGAGGAAAGTGAACATTTTTGGAAACTTGGAAATGTAAGGAAGTGATTTAGAAATGATTCAAAAGAGGAAAGTGAACATTTCTGGAAACTTGGAAATGTAAGGAAATGTCAAGTTTAAAGAGGCAAACGAAAATTTTTGGAAACTTAGAAATGACTTAGAAATGTCGAGTTTTAAAGTTTAAAAGAGGAAATTAAGGCAAGGTGGCCTTTAGAGAAAAAGCATGTGAAATTTGACACGCAAACAGGCTTGGAAAAGTGGCCTGGAGATGCCACTTAGGGCCTCTAGAAATGGCGCCACATGCAAAGGAATTGGCCCTGAGTTTGAGTCACAGGGAAGCAAATAAAAGAAATTTTATTTTGCTTCCAGAAGAAGTGAGGTGGACGGCACAAGGCTATAATTTAGGAGCTTTTATTCTTTTATTTTTAAGAGATAAATAGTGGATAAATAAAAGATATATAATGGATTTATTTTAGATTATTTTCAAGAGATAAATGAGGAATTATTTTTTAATTAGGAAAATAAGGGAGAAGTGATGGCCAAGTAAGGGATTCTAAGTTAGTAAATTCGGCTATATAAGGAAAAGAGGGCCATTCATCATTCTTTCTCTCAACCCTTCTCTCTACCGAATTTCCTAGAGCATTTGTTCTTCTTCTTTTTGTTAGCCAAAGCCAAAAATTCAAGATATCACCATTAGCCAATTTCTTTTCTTTCCAATCCATCCAAAGCCGAATCTTTGAGGGGCTTCAAGCATAGGTGCTGTCAATTTCTTTAAGAAAGGGTAAGAACAAGTTTTGATTTCTATTCTTTTCTTTTAGATTTGTCGAAATCTAGGATTAATCCCATCAATATTCTTATTTGCCGAAATTTGGAAGGATTCTTTCGGGATTTTTACCATAGTCGACTATAAAGGAAAAGATCTCCGGGATTTAACCATCAAGGTAAGTCATATCTGACATTCAGCCAAGGGCCATTGATTGTGATTAAAGGTTAGAAGTTGATCTAACATGTGGTTTTAGGGATGTCGACAGAAGCTATAACCAAGGGATAATTCCGAGATTTAAGATCCTTAAAGTAAGAAACTATAAGATTCGGCGAAAGGCCATTCATTATGTTTAATGTTAGATTAAACTCTAACATGTGTCTATAGGGTTTTCGACAACAGTAAAGAAGAAAGGATTCAATTCGGGATTTGATTCTTAAGTCAATCGGCAACAAGGTAAGTTTTAGTATACTAATCCTACTAGGATTTGGATTTATGGCCGAATGGCTTTTTAATTAAATTAGTAAGTGATTAATCAAATGTAGCGATTAAGGATCTAAGCGTTAGATCAGATTACGAAATCTCAATGAATTTGCTAAGTGAATCAGGTGTGTACCCCACACTATTTCATAATAAGTTTTATGGCTCTGTCTAATTAAAATATGTGATATTAAGAATAAGAAAGTGGCTAAGGTACCATGTTATGGTACTAAGTACTCAGGTACGTTTCCTACTCCTACTAGGAATATGAAATATGTTATTTGTAACATGAGAATAAGAATGTGAACTTTGGCATATTAATGCATATTACAAAATGGGGCATATGGGTTATTACAAGGGGAAGTGAATGTGGTGACCTAAGACCACGAACACGGTGACCTAAGACCGTGGTATCTGAATGTGGTGACCTAAGACCACAGTAATCTGAATGCGGTGACCTAAGACCACAAATGCGGTGACCTAAGACCGCGATATGGAGTGTAGCGGAAGGAGGGTCGACTTAGTAGTCCCCACAGTGTACAGGTTGGTACGGGGAAGTGTAGCGGATGGCTTATTGGGTTTGGGTTTGTGAATGCATCATAATTTGTATGCTATGATATGAATGTGCAATATTTGTTATGCCTGATTCTATTATGATTTAGTGTTGTGTACACATTGAGTCTGTTGACTCACCCCGTTGAGGGACCATGTTTCAGGTGATGAATAGTAATGGACCGGGACGACAGAACTTGTGGTGGCCATGCTCAACATGAAGTTTTTATTTTTATGGACTATTAATTTTTAAGTACTCCGAATTATTTGGATTTACTTGATGTAATAAGGCCATAAGGCCATAGTGCACTATTTTATTTCTGTTTTTATTTATTATGTTACGAAATTTTTATTAAGTTAAAAGTAATTTACTTTAAATGTATTCTATATGTTTTATCACCTAAAATTTAAAAGGGTTTTCATTATAAAACGATTTTGTTTTCTACTCGAGCCCAACCCAAAACAATATTTCTTTCAAAACACATTATTTTCTCAAAGTAACAAAAGAACTTTGAACCGGTTTACTTGAGGAACATACCAAATCTGGTCAAATCTCGTGGGCCGGGTTTGGGGTGTTTCAGGAGGCAACTTGATGGTAATCATAACTCTGGAGGAGAGAGACAAGACCTGGTCAAATATTTCAACTGGATGGTGGAGAGTGATGGAGGGAGGTTGAATTATTCCAACTAGTTTGAATAAGTGGAGGAGAGGGAATTAAGGAGTGTTTCAAGGGGACGGCGTGGAGATTGAGGTGTGATGGGTTGTTAGCTAAATTTTGAATAGTGTAGGAGGGGTGAGGCTTGCGGTTTTGGTATGGGGAGTAGGTGCCGAAAGTGTTAGAATTATTAACTTTTAGGTATAGTGAACTCTTTCTTTTTGTCATTTGTTTGTGGTGCATTTGGAGCAAATTGGTTCATTCTTCTTTTAGCTGAAGCCGAAACATCTTCTCCATTTTTAGCATTTTTTGTATCGTGTAAGCCTTGCTTCATCACCTTAGGCCGAACCCTCTCACCATTCTCCTCTCAGTATACCACTTTCACTTAATTTTTTTAAGAGCCGAATCTCAACTCTCTCTCTTTCTTTCTCTCTCTCTCTCTCTCTCTCTCTCTCTCTCTCTCTCTCTCTCTCTTTTACATTTTGGTAACTTGAGTTGATTATTTCACCATCAAAAGCCGAAACAATTCTTTTCTCCCTATGTTCAAACGTGTTTCTCATTTGATGAACCATAGCCGAACCTTCTAATCTCCTCCATTCCATTATTTATTTCTTCTATTTGTTACTTCTCAAGTCCCATCTCTTGGCTGAATTCTTTTTGGCCTTTTCTTTCTCTTTCGCTTCTCATCTCATCTACTCTAGACGGAATCTATCCCTATTTCTTCTCTTTGGGTTTTACTTTCATTTTCTATTCTTCTAAAACCGAACCTCTCTTGTGTGGTTACTTCTTTTCATTTGTTGATTTGCTCGAAGATTGCCGTCACTCTTCTTTTCAACCTTCTCAATCGGATTTTTCTTAGTGGTGGTAAGTGTTTTCTTTCTCTTTTGAATCTTTCTCTTCTCTATTTGGTTTGCCGAATCAAAGGCATTGATCCTGTTCCATGGGTATTTTGGTCAAATATAGGAGGGGCTTGGTTTCGTGTTTCTTCTGCTTTTAGCCAAGCGTTTGAAGGGTATTAGGGATCGTTCGGATTCGATCAATCAGGGGACTTCGGCGATTTATTAATTTAAGTGTAGAACCCTCCAGGTTCTGTCGATTTCGGTAAGGACTTCTTCGTTCAAAGCAATTAGTTTTCGCTATTAACTTATTCAACGGTTTAACTAGGTCTTCTGACCAAGATCGTTTTTTATGGAATCAAGTACCGACCGAGCAAATGAGGGGGTTGGACACATAGTCCCTACCCCTAAATTCAAGAGACGAGCGATGTCAGCAGTTCGAGACTGGCCACCAGGTTGTGGGCCAGTTTCAGAAAGGGATAAGCAGATCGCTGTGATCCCTACGAGTGAGAACGTTAGTGAGATCGATAGTTTAGTGCTTCAGGTTTACAGGTGTGTAATTATCACACCATTTCCTTAATTTCATAAATGAGTATGTGTTATGTTTGAAAGCCGAAAATAGCGGCTATGGTGATTGAGTTACCCAAGTTGGGTATATTGGAACCCCAGGTTAGTATATTGTATTTTAAGCCTTTTTAATATTTATGGATAATATGAATGTGGGTGTATGCTAAGTATTACATGTATCATATTATATAACATATCTTTTATACTATATTGCATGCGCATGGGATATTGGGATGATAAAGATATAAAGGGGAAGTGTATATTGATGACTTTGTCACGATTAATGATGGCGTGGTGCCTCATTGTGGATTTGGTGATTTAATCACGTGTGCATCAGTGGCTAGACCACTATATGTGGACTTTGAGCAGTTTGTCTGTCAGCATGACTGCTAAAGAGGTGTGTATCAGATAGAGGGTTGATTGTAATAATCCCTACAGGTGTGTATGAGGCGGTGTGTAGAGAATGGAATACTAGGTTGGGTTGGGCTATCATTTTGATTACTTGAGCATGATGTGATAATTCGATGATGGTTTGGGCTCAGGCCCACTTGTAGAAATTTTGTGGACTAATTGCACATTGAGTCTGGTGACTCACTCTATTTTCTTAACAAATTGCAGGTAACTTATGATTCATTGGACTGGGTTGGAATGGACTCAAGGTGGCCATGCAAGAGTTATTTTATTAAACTTTATTTTAAATTATTAATTGCTATTTTCTTCTTTTGGGATATTTTTAATATGTAATAAGGCCACTTCAAATTTGGTAAATTTTGGACTTAAAGTCTGTTTTGTTACACATTAATTATGAACTATTCGATGGAACGTTTTTATCAAGATAAACAAAATTTTCTTCGCAACATGTTTAACACACATTTCCTATGAAACTAAAGATTTTATTGACATTCCATAAAACAAAAAATCGCTAAGTTTTTCAAACATCGCATAAACGCTAGACTTAGCTAATTAACTTTTAAACTTAAATAATGAGTTTCAATTGAGCCATGAAACTTGGTTTTATTAAAGAAATTCGCCAAAACTTATAGAACTTTTCAAACCCTTTTTCCTAGTGACATGCCAGATCCAGTCGTGGTGTTTGGGCCGGGTTTGGGCTGTTACAAAAAGTTTTTAAATAGCAAAGTTTCTTTAAACAATCTTCCCATGTGACATACCAGAACCTGTCGTAACGTTTAGGTCAGGTTTGGGGTGTTACAATATAATACTTAGGTAAGTTAGGTACTTGTACTTCTGTGCTATGACTGCGCCAAGGACTTTCACCAATGGTACCTACTTGTTTTCCAACTCCTTTACTTTTCATGATAAGATTTTTAGTGTCCCTTCTTCATACGAAAAATCCGGTTGCACATCAATATCGTCCACAAGTGTAACACCCCTAACCCGTACCCGTCTTCGGAACAGGGTTTTGGAGCATTACCAGAACATTCAAAACATTTTTCAGATAATTCATACAATTATTATTAATTTACCGAGATCATCCATAACATCCCTTGATCAGGCCCTCGAGGCACAATACGTGAATTAGAATCGAATCAGGACTTAATCGGAACCTCTAACAAATTTTCGCAAAATTAAAAAAAAATTCTAAGGTGCAAGACTCACACGCCCGTGTGGTCTAAGGGACACGCCCGTATGACCCTTAGACACGATCGTGCCTCAAGCCATGTCCGATTTAGGGTGCTCTCTGACTTGTGCCACACGGCCATGCCACACGCTCGTGTGCTAGACCGTGTGCTAATTTAATTTAATTCAAACTAGGTGTAGGTTTCACACGGCCAAGACACACACCTGTGTTCTAGGCCGTGTGGCACACAAGGTTGAGACATACGCTTGTGTCTCTACCTATGTGCTCAATTCTGAGCATTCTGTTTCTGAAAACTTAGGTGCAGGGGATACATGGCCTAACTATATGCCCGTGTTACCAGGCCGTGTGTCACACACAGTCTAGACACACGCCCATGTGTCTGCCCGTGTGGACAAAACAAAGCCATTTCTAGCTTCATTTCTCACCCAAAACCTGCACTTGAAACACACACCCAATACCAACCAATTCAAGCATTCAAAATAAGCAATTCCATCATGGCATATCATTTCAAGCACAAATGTTTCTAAACTTACCTTGGTTTAACTTATGTAATAGCAACATTAGACCACATATACTCAACGTAACACATGTGTATTTATGTATCAAAATAATCTACTTAGTCATACCAAAATTAACCATTACTAGCCATTCCAATGGCTAGATTACAAAACATCATTTTCAAGCCACTATTGGCCAAGTTGTCCTATACATGCCATTATACCAAAATAATTTTTACAAAGTATATCCCAAAATGCTAGTTGCTAGTGTGACGATGCTCCAATGATCTTCCAACCTTCGCGAGCTTTTGAGCACTATAAGACTGGGGAAAATAAATGGGGCAAGCATTACATGCTTAGTAAGTTCGTATAATGGAAACTAAACTTACCAATCATGTTTATTAAATATAAGCACACAATAACATGATTTCCCTCCATTAGCAATATGGCCTAAGCACATGCACTCAATCAAAGATGTTAGTCATCAAAATGTTCATATCAATCAAGTAAACATAGATGAGCTCATCATGCAATATTCTTTCAATGCATTACCATTTGATCACATAATTTCCATACCATGTCAAAAGTTCTATGTCCGTTGAATTATTGAAATTTCGATGGATGCTCAAGTTGTACACTCGAGGTGTACGATTCATTAATCCGTCAATTCTCATTCAAGGATACCCCTTAGGCCACTTAGTCATGGGGCACACCCTTGAGTCACATATCGTGTAACAGGATTGCTAGTCCAGGCTAAATCCTTAATATAACGTGTGCTCATAAGAGCTTAATTAGGGTTGCCAGTCCAGGCTAAACCTAAATCATAACGTTTACTAGAGAGGTTTCGTGTCAGGATTACCCGTCCGGGCTAAACCCTTTATATGAAAAGATCAATAGGATTACCTGTCCGAGATAAATCCCGTCTGCAACAAATGCAGGACCTTATTCATTTCGATAAAGCACATCCACCCTTTGAAACTCAATATTCAATCGAGACCAACCCTTTATCACCATTTCAAGCATGTACAAATTTTCCATCATAGTATACAAGTAAAGCACATTAACATAAATCACGTTACATACAAACACAACATTCAATTAACATAATTACATGTCCAATTAAGTTACACGAACTTACCTCGACACTCGTTCGCATTAAATCTACTAATCTGAAATCTTTTCTTTTCCTTGATCTAGCCTTGAGTTTGTGTTTTCTGGATCTATATAAATAGCTTTAATCATCAATTTCTCATTTTTCATACTCATAGGGACTCAATTTATGTCCTATGAAAAATTACCATTTTGCCCCTAACTTTTACATAAATTTTGATTTCGTCCCTAGGCCCGGAAAATGAAACTTGTGCAAATTACTCCCTATTCCAAGCCTAACCAAAACCCCATTAATTTACAGCACATGTATACATAAGATTTCAGAATTTTTTCTTCAAATTCACAAATTTAGATTTTAGTCCCTAAAGCAAGTTTCCATAAAAAATCACTTTGTAAAATTTGTTTATCTATCAATAAGCTTTCATTTTCTACCATAAATTTCTGATTTCCAGCATATACATCCATGACCCATTTTCCAAACCTTGATAGCTTTTGAAATTGATCCCCTAAATAGAGAGATTAAGTATCCCGGTTTCAAAAATATCAAAAATACTAAAAATGGGACAAAAGAACTTACTTAATTAGGCCTTGAAAGCTTTTTTTCTCTCTCCTACGGTTTCCATGTATTTTTAGGTTGAAGATGAAATAAAATAAGATGATATTTTTAATCATCTTTTTTTATTAATTAAGTTTTTGTTATTTCCAATTTATTCATTGACCTTTTTCTATAATTCCATGGATGAGTCACAATAAAAATCTACATACTTTTCTTAACTATTTAATTACCATATAAGGACCTTAAGTTTTGAATTCCATAGCTCTTTGATCCTTATAGCTACTTGATCGCTGAAATCAGAGTTTTAAAATTTATAAAGAGAATTTTTGAACCTGGAAACTAACTCTGCCAATGATTAAAGGCAACTGTACCTATCAAACAATAGTATAGCTTAGGCAAGACAGGATTGTCAAACCCAAAGGAACTAAAAGTACTAATACTAACTTTCTTTTTATTATTTAGCCTAAAATAAAGGGAAGTTGCTTTAATCTAAATTAACAACTACTAAGCTAAAGACACAAAGACAAAAAGAATGAATTGGGAAATAACTTTGGAAAAACTCAGTTGATCACGATGATACCCTCAGGAAGAATCCATCTAGACTTCACTTGTTATCTAACACTGAACCATACGATTTATTCACTTAGTTTGAGCCGTAAGACTCCCTAACGTATATTAAACCCTCCCTCGAGGTGAATAACGTCTAACCCTATGTTAATTAGTGGAAATCTCTTTCTCTTATAATAATCCCCTAGAATAGCAGTAAATTGATCTATGGACTCCCATATTAGGTTTCACCCTAATCCGACAAAATCTCGTCACCCTATTTGATACGAATCGTCTCGAGTTTGAAAACGAATCATAAACGTTGCCCGATCGTAAATTAGGTAGTTTTTCGTTTAGATAACAAAATGGGTAATTTTATTGATAATGTTTTTGAAAAATAAAGATAGGTAAGTGGTTGAGGTGGATACAAATTTGAAACAAGAAAGAACCTTTAATAGAAATTAAAGACCCGAATCTTATAAGCTTCAAATTGATGAAAGGAGTTTTAAATAAAAACCGAGACCCACTATCTAGCAAGATAGGAACCTACGGTATAGATAATGAACGCCACACCCGAAAGGATGATAAGTTCGGAAAGAAAGTTGGATTGACACCACTAGAAACTAGATAAGTCAATTCGAACCTTGAAGAATTAGGAGAGTGAATTAAACTCACCAAACAAAAATATTCATTCATAAAAATCAAAAGTGACTACAAATGACAAAGGTCACCTATTTATAGGACAAGTGGATGCCGAGATTACAAATGTTTCTCAACTCATAATGCCTTAGGCCGTCCCATGCTCTTCAAGAAGTTTAAATTCATGAAAGCATAATTATTTGGCTAAAGCATGTACCACTTCGCCGCCCCCATGCTTTAAGAATATAATAATTTTATGAAGATTAAAATCTGGCATGTGTTGCTCAATTGTAAAACAAATCTACCAATTAAAAATTATCCCACATGCTCCTCCTTGCCGTCCCATATTCCACTAATAACAAATGGTTTTTTTTTTTAATTATATTCATGTCAAACATTCCCATTTAACCATGCTTCCACTTACCCAAAATTCTTATTCTCATCCCAATATTGTCGTCCATCCCTTACTAGCCACACACTTGCTCTATTTCTTTAATGTTTCATAAGCACATGTCTTTAATTGTTTATGACTCATTCCACTATAGCCGTCCATGCTTAAATCCCACCAAGCCTTGTTGCCGCATGCTCCTTGCAAGTGCCGCATGGTTGATTAAATTAATCCATAGCCACATACCTTGTGTTTATTTAATTCAAGGCTCCATTTATGCTTCCCATTTGCCGTCCAATGCCTTATCATGCCATGAAGAGCCCTTCAATTATTTAATTCACCCACATGCTCTTCTTTCATCTTTCAAGACCATGAATTGTTTATTCTTCCATTAATATTCCACCTTGTGCCGTCCAAGCATGTATATTCCCTCAACACAAACTTTATTCAATTTCCATACTTTCTCCATGAATTTCGGCCTTCATGCTCATTTGTTTACTCAATTCCCACTTGAATTTGTTCGTTTTTTAGCTACCATCTTTCATGACATCCATCATCCAACTTGCATCAAAACGTAGAGTAAACTACAAAAACATATAGACCAACATTATTAGTAAAATTCAGCTGAACATAATTAGCACAAATTTTAATCACTTTATTTAAACACTAGGTAAAGCACATTAACATTCAACTTCGACAAAGGATATATTAAAAACTCGTACTATCTAGATAAAGTAACATGAACTAAGAAAATGCAGCAAACTAATTAAATGACTGAAAATAAATCAAACATGCGTAATAAAGTGTTAAATAAACTAGCAGTCGAACTAGCTAGTATATTCAACTTCAAATAAATTGTAACAGTTCAGCATGTTTTTGGGCTCTTCTCTTTCTGTATTCCAAATTTGTGCCACCAAAGCTGACGCGGCATCTTTGAATTGTTTAGCACGAGCACGCGTAATTGGCCCATTGGGTAGCTCGATTGGATCTTGGTTGACTTCCGTCACAGGCTTTTTAGGTGAGTTCGTATCATCCCTCCCTCTTTAAGTTGATTCGTCCTCGAATCATCACCTACATCGAAAGGAGACAGATCAGAGACATTAAAACTTGCACTCACATTGTACTCACCTGGTAAGGCCAATTTATAAGAGTTGTCATTTATTTGCTCAAGGACTTGAAATGGGCCATCTCCCCTCATAAGAAGTTTGGATCGTCTTTACACGGGAAACCTTTCTTTGCGCATATGAACCCAAACCCAGTCCTCTGGTTCAAAGCGAATGTGCCTACGGCCTTTGTTGGCTCGTTGCTCGTACTCCTTAGTTTTTGCCTCTATGTTGTCCCTAACCTTTTGGTGTAACTGTTTAATATATTCAGCCTTGCATTTTCCATCTACATGCAAAAGATGATTAGAAGACAAAGGTATTAGATCAAGCGGTGTTAATGGATTAAAACCATACACAACTTCAAATGGGGAAAACTTAGTAGCAGAGTGTATAGAGCGATTGTAAGCAAACTCCACGTGTGGCAGGCAATCTTCCCATGTCTTTAAATTCTTCCGAATGATGTCTCGAAGCAATGTTGAAAGAATTCGATTTACCACTTGGGCTTGACCGTCCGTTTGCGGGTGGCAGGTGGTAGAAAATAGTAACTTGGTTCCTAATCGTCCCCACAATGTCCTCCAAAAATGGCTAAGAAATTTTGTGTCCCATTCGAACACGATCGTCTTAGACATACCATGCAACCTAACCACTTCTTTAAAAAATGATTAGCAATATTCACAGCAACATCAGTTTTATGGCAAGCTATAAAGTGAGCCATTTCAGAGAATCTATCCACAACCACAAATATCGAATCTCGGCCATTCTTGCTCATTGGCAAGTCGAGTACAAAATCCATAGAAACATCAGTCCAAGGAGTTTTAGAAATGGGTAAAGGCTTATACAAACCGTGCGGATTAGTTCGAGCCTTGGCCCTTTTACAGGCAACGCATTTCCCACAATATCGTTCTACATCTCGTCGCATCTTAGGCCAAAAGAAGTACTCTTGGAGGGTGGCTAAAGTTTTAGCAACTTCGAAATGTCCCATCAATCCGCCACTATGAGCTTCATCTACTAGCACCTCTCGCATAGATCCTTGTGGAATGCACAGTTTCCCTTCTCGAAACAGATATCCATCATGGCGGTAGTATTTCTCGTAGGCTCCTTTTTCACATAACTTGAAAAATTCACCAAAGTCAGTATCACTCGCATATAGGTCCTTAAGAAATACAAACCCCATCAATTTAGAATCCATCACATTGAACAAGGCATACCTTCAGGATAGTGCATCAGCAACTATGTTTTCCTTACCTTTTTTGTACTTAATGACATAAGGAAATGATTCGAGAAATTCTACCCACTTAGCGTGTCGCTTGTTGAGTTTATGCTGCCCCCTTAAATACTTCAATGACTCATGGTCGGTATGAATCACAAATTCTTTGGGCAGTAGGTAGTGCTACCATGTTTCCAAGGCTCGAATTAGAGCATACAATTCCTTGTCATTTGTCGGGCAGTTTAAGACGGCACCGTTGAGCTTTTTGCTGAAGTACGCAATGGGGCGTCTGTCTGGCATAAGTACAGTGCCAATACCTAATCCTGAGGCATCACATTCTAACTCTAAAGTTTTGTCAAAGTTTGGTAAAGCTAATAATAGTGCTTGAGTCAAACAGTCTTTAATTTTCAAAAATGCTTTCTCTTGTTCTTCTCCCCAAACAAAGTTAGAATTCTTACGGATTACACCGGTTACTAGTGCGGCCAACATGCTGAAGTTCAGTACGAACTATCGATAAAAACTAGCTAGTCCATGAAAGCTTCGAACTTGGAAAATATTTGTTGGACGGGGCCATTCTTGGATCGCTTTAACCTTCTCTTGATCAACTTCAAGGCCTTTCGAACTGACAACAAATCCTAAAAACACAATTTTGTTAGTACAAAAATCACATTTCTGCAAATTTGCATATAAGGTTTCCTTTCGCAGAACTTCTAGAACAGACTTTAAATGTTTCACGTGCTCATCTAAAGTTTTACTATAGACAAGTATGTCGTCAAAGTATACGACACAAAATCTACCGATGAATGTTCGCAACACGTGGTTCATGAGTCGCATGAACGTGCTTGGGGCATTTGTTAGCCCGAATGGCATAACAAGCCATTCATAGAGTCCTTGCTTCGTCTTGGAAGCAGTCTTCCTCTCGTCACCCTCGCGCATACGTATTTGATGATATCCGCTTTTAAGGTCGATCTTTGAAAATAAGCTCGCTCCACTCAATTCATCGAGCATGTCACCCAATTGCGGGATAAGGTGTCGATACTTGATCGTGATCTTGTTGATGGCTCAGCAATCTACGTACATCCTCCATGTTCCATCTTTCTTGGGAACTAACAAGACGGGCACAGCACAAGGGCTTAAACTCTCGTGCACATAGCCCTTTTCAAGAAGTTCATTCACTTGTCTTTGAAGTTCCTTCGTCTCTTCCGGATTGATTCAGTAAGCTGGTCTATTTGGAATTGCGGCTCCCAGCATAAAGTCTATCTGATGTTCTATTCCACGAATAGGAGGAAATCCACTTGGAATCTCTTCCGGGAATACGTCTCGGAATTCCTGTAACAGAGACAAAACAGGGGAAGGTAACTTGTCATCAAAATCGTTAGTTCCAAAGAGACTTTCCTTGTACATAAGTACCAACAGAGGCTATTTTAACAAAATGGACTTCCGGACTTCTTTCTTTTTAACATAAAAACTTTCTTTTTCACTCTCGTCTTTTGTTTCCTTTTCTTTTTGTTCCCACTCTCTCTTTTTATCACTCATTTTCTTGCCCCTCTTTTTTTCTAAATTCTTTTCTTTTTCTTTCTCATTTTTCCCCTCACTTTCTTTTGATTTTTCAATTGATGCTTTCATCTTCAATTGATCTTCGTAAACTTGCTTGGGTGTTAGCAGAGCTAGTGTCACGTTTCGACCCAAATACTTGAAGGTGTACCGATTGGTGTAGCCATCATGAATCGCTCGGTTGCAAATTGCCATGGTCGCCCAAGCAGGAGATGTCCTGCTTGCATCAGTACCACATCGCACAAGACCTCATCTTGATACTTACCTATCGCAAAGGAGACCAAAACTTGTTTTGTGACATTAAGTTCTCCCCCGTCGTTAAGCCATTGTAGTTTATACGAATGGGGATGTTTGGTGGTAGTTAATCTGAGCTTCTCCACCAATATGTTGCTGGCCACATTAGTACAGCTTCTTCTGTCAATAATGACGCAACAAATCTTCCCTTGTACTTGGCAACACGTATGGAAGATGTTTTCACATTGTCGTTCATTTTCGATGCCTTGTAAGCTAAAACTCCTTTTTACCACTAAAATCTCTCAATTTTCGGCTTGTTCTACTTCTTCCTCGTCTTAGGATGCCTCACTAGCATCATCTTCCCTTTCACTTTCGGAATCAATCTCGCCATTATCTCGAATAAACATAGTGTTTCAGTTTGGATATTGACTTGCAATATGGCATCGGCCCAAACATTTGAAACACTTAATGTCTCATGATCGGTTCTGAAACACCCCAAACCCGGCCCACGAGTCATGACCGGATCTGGTATGTTCCTCGAGTAAAATGATTCAAGACTGATTTGTTTCTTTGGAAAACATTGGGTGATTTTGAAGAAAAAATGTATTTGTGTTGGGTTTAAAAAAAATCGGAAGCAATGTTTTGCTTGAAGTTTGGATTTTATAAAACCTTGTTTTTATGTTTAAAACCTTAAATTAAAAGATTTGCCGATTTGGTTTAGAGTTTACCTTTAGTTTGTAAATCATTTGTGTTAGGTGTCAAAACCTTAGAGATTTATTTTAAAAAGAATTTTGATAACCATTGATTTAATAATAATATCGTGATAAAAATAAATCAGAGCAAGCATAAAACAGTCTCATACTATGGCCTTATTACATCAAAAACAAAACCTCAAATAAATTCAAAATACTTAAAATATAAAAGTCCAAAAATTAAATAAACTCTGACTTGAGCATGGCCACCACTAAGCTCCTGCAGACCCGGTCCATCACTGAGCGTCACCTGAAAAATATCCCACAACAGGGTGAGTCAAACAGACTCAGTGTGTATAACCAACACTAAGTCCCAAATGATTTAGGCATAACATAACATATCATACATACATAACAAATAGAGATAATGATGCAATCCCGAACCCAAACCTAGATAACCATCCGCTACACATCACCCGTACCAACTATCACACCTTGAGGACTACTAAGTCAACCCTCCACCCGCTACACATCATCGAAGGCAGTCGCTGCAGACGACATGCTCATCGCCCTTATAAATTGTGGCATAGCCACCAGATAAAATATTTGTGACATGAGTCACCACATTCAGATTATGTGACCGATGTCACCACATTCAGATATTGTGGTATAAACCACCAGATCACTTCCCCTTTCCATATAACCCATATGCCCCGTGTCATACAAATATGCATAAACCATGTCATAATCTTATTCAAATTCTTATAGTTTCACATATGTGCTATAACAGATCATATTATACTCATAGTAGGAGTGGGTAAACGTACCTGAGTACTTTGTACCATTGCATGGTACCTTAGCCATATCTTTCACATTCTTATTAACACATGCATTTAAACAATACCATAAATCTATTAAGAGATAGTGTGGGGTACAAACCTGATATACTTATCACTTTCATTGAGACTCCCGAAAATCCCAATCTAGCGTCCTAGATCCTTAGTTCCTACATTCGGCCAACACTTAATACTTTAACAAAAGCCTATTCGGCTATATAACCAAATCCCGAAGGATTATCTCAACCATATCCTTACCTTGCTGCCGATTGGGTTACCAACAAATCCCGAAAACTTTGTGTTAACTCTTCTTGTAATCGGCCAACTACTAAATCACTTAACCGGTTAGTTTTTGGCTTTTTAAGTAAATAAGAATTAGATCTAAGTCACTAAATAGGCCTTGGCCAAATGTGTATGTGCACTTACCTTGTGATTTTGAATCCCGAAATCCTTATATACCACTGTCGACTACCCCTAAATAACCATGGTCAGATTCGGCTAACATAATAACCAATATGGCCGAATATTACACCTTACTTACCTTAGATCTTAGAAATCCCGAATGATCTTCTATTGTAGTCAGCTTAGCAAAAAACCCGAAATCCTCCTTCAAAGGTTTGGCCAAAGAGCATAATGGGGTTAGAGTCTTTGATTTCGGCTTAAAGAAAAGAAATAAACGATGACAATAAAATCCTTACCCTTAATATAGCAATCGGCAACACCCTTACTTGAACCCATAGGGCTATTCGGCTTTGGCCTAGATGCTGATCACTTGATTTCGGCTTTTGATGAACACTAGAGGGATTCGGCTTCAATCAAGGAAAAGAAAGGAAAGTATAAGCCTTAGGGGCAAGGCTAGAGGGATCCTATTTTCGGCTTTTGGTAAATTGAACAGAAAAGAGAACGATTTGCAAAGAGATTCGGCTATGTCAGTGAGTAGCAAAAAAGAAGAACAAGTTGCTCTCTTTGGGAAATTTCGGCACACCTATACTATGATTAGCCGAAAATACCATCCAAAACATTCCCTTGGCCGAACCAACTCTTACTTCTTATCAGCTTCCTCCTTTGTCTCCTTCTTTTTTTTTCTCTCATTTACCCATTCAAAATAATTTAAAATAAATCATTATTTATCTTCAACTATAGCCGAATTTTAAAGGAATTTAAACCCATCTAAAGCTCATTTAAATGAAGTCCCTATGCCGTCCACCTCTCTCCCTTTTGCCGAAAATAAAAGCCCCAAAATGTTGCTTCCCTTGCTGTTCGAACTTAAGACCTGCAACATGCTGGTGGCGTCACTTACTAGAGCTTTAAGTAGCGCCTCCAAGCCACTTTACCAAGCCCATTTCTGTGTCATATTTCCCCTACATTTTCTCTTAAGGCCACCCTGCTTAGCTTCCTCTTTTAGATTTAAAATCTAATAATTTCTAAGACATTTCTCTACACTCTAGGGTTCCCCAAAATTTATAAAACACATTCACATACACATAAACATGCTTCCACGTATATTCAAGCAAAAATGCATAAGACCAAAATCCAGGATATTATAGTTCTACCCCCCTTAAAAATAATTTCGACCTCGAAATTAACTGGCTAAAATAAGTGAGGGTATTGCTAACGCATTGCCTCTTCCGGCTCCCACGAAGCTTCTTCTGATCCATGATTTCGCCATAACACTTTGACTAGAGGGACTGATTTCCTTTGTAGCACTTTCACGTCTCGTTCCAAGATCTGAATCGGCTCTTCCTCGCAAGACAAATTTGGCCTTAACTCCACCTCTTCAACTGGTACCACATGAGATGGATCCGGTCGATAACGACGTAGCATAGACACATGGAATACGTCGTGCATCTGTTTCAACTCCGAAGGTAACTCTAACTGGTATGCCACTGGTCCAATTCACTTCAATACTCGATAAGGTCCTATAAACCTTGGACTTAACTTCCCTTTGCGACCAAATCTCATCACCTTCTTCCAAGGCGAAACTTTAAGAAACACTTGGTCTCCCACATCAAATTTTATTTCCTTCCGTTTGAGATCTGCGTACGACTTCTGCCTATCAGATGCTTCCTTCAACCGTGCCCGAATTACCTCAACCTTCTCCTCGGATTCTGCCATAATCTCTGGACCCAAAACTCAATGTTCCCCTAATTTTGTCCAACACGTAGGAGTGCGACACTTCCGACCATACAGCGCTTCATACGGTGCCATCCGAATACTGGCCTGATAGCTATTATTGTACGCAAATTCCGCTAAAGGCAAATATTCTACCTCTGAAATCTATCACACAGCCCCTCAACCTATCCTCTAACACTTGGATTACTCGTTCAGACTGCCCGTCTGACTGTGGATGAAAAGCCATAGTGAAATCCAATCTGGTGCCTAAAGCTTGATGTAGTGCCTTCCAAAATCGAGACGTAAACCTTGGATCCCTATCTGAAATGATTGACATCGGCACTCCATGCAACCTTACAATCTCTGCCACATATAACTTTGCCAACCTCTGCAAAGAATAGTCAACCCGCATTGGAATGAAATGCGCGGACTTTATCAACCGATCCATTATCACCCATACCGAGTCCTTCTTAGTAGGCGTAAGGGAAAGCCCACTAACGAAGTCCATGGTAATTCTCTCCCACTTCCACTGCGGAATCTTGATTGGTTGAAGCAATCCTGACGAAACTTGGTGTTCAGCCTTAACTTGCTGGCACGTTAAGCATTTCCCCACAAATTTGGTAACTTCCTTCTTAAGACCAGGCCACCAAAACTGTTCCTTTAAATCCCTGTACAACTTACTACCTCTAGGATGCATAGCATAAGGGCTACCATGCGATTCCTGAAGAATCCTCTGCCTTAACCCCTTGTTCCTTGGCATACAGACCTTACCCTTGAAACACAACACTCCTTCGTCATTAATGCCATAATCTTCCAACTCTCCACTCTGCACTTGCCGTAGCTTAGCACTTAGATTCTCATCCATTAACTGACTTTCTTTTACCTCATTCAACCATGTCGGCTTAACTTGCAACTCTGCCAGCAAACTTCCGTCGTCATACAAGCTCAGATGTGCGAACATCCCTCTCAGATCTGACACTACTTTCTGACTTAGGGCATTTGCCACTACATTCGCCTTGCCCGGATGATATACTATGGAACAATCGTAGTCTTTCAATAATTCCACCCACCTTCGTTGTCTCAGATTCAACTCCTTCTGAGTCAACAGATACTTGAGACTCTTGTGGTCTGTGAAGATCACTGACTTCTCTTCATAAAGATAATGCCTCCATACCTTAAGAGCAAAGACCACTGCCGCCAATTCCAAATCATGAGTCAGGTAGTTAACCTTATGTGGCCTTAATTGTCGAGACGCGTAGGCAACTACCTTCCGTCTTGCATCAATACGCAACCCAAACCTGTATGGGAAGCGTCACAATACAACACGAAATCTTTCCCTGCCTCAGGTTGAATCAAAACTGGAGCTTCAGTCAAGACCCTCTTAAGCTTTTCAAAGCTCTCCTGCTGCTTATCTGTCCATTCAAAAGGTACTTCCTTCCTCAACAACTTAGTCAAAGGCGCGGCTATTGACGAGAACCCTTCTACAAACCTTCTGTAGTAGCCTGCCAATCTCAAGAAACTACGAACTTCAGCCACAGACTTGGGTGGTTTCCAATCCAACACTGCCTCAATCTTCCTAGCATCTACCCTTATTCCTTCTGCAGACACTACATGCCCTAAGAACGCCACTTTCTTCAACCAAAATTCACACATGCTGAATTTGGCAAAGAGCTTCTTCTCCCTCAACACTTGCAACACAATCTGGAGATGCTCATCATACTCCTCTTTAGATTTGGAGTATACTAGGATGTCGTCGATGAACACAACGACGAACCGATCCAAGTAGGGTTGAAAGACTTGGTTCATCATATCCATGAACGCGGCTGGGGCGTTTGTCAATCCGAACGGCATTACTAAGAACTCATAATGGCCGTATCTTATCCGGAAAGCTATCTTATGGATATCTGCTTCCTTCACCTTCAACTGATGATAACCCGACCTTAGATCTATCTTTGAGAATACCGCCGCTCCTTTAAGCTGATCGAACAAGTCGTCTATCCTCGGTAAAGGGTACTTGTTCTTGATGGTCAGCTTGTTCAACTGACGTTAATCTATGCACATACACATAGTTCCATCCTTCTTCTTCACAAACAAGACCGGTGCTCCCCATAGAGACACACTGGGTTAAATAAACCCATGATCAAGCAACTCTTGGATCTGAGCCTTGAGCTCAACCAACTCCTTTGGTGCTATTCTATAAGGGGCAATTGACACAGGAGCTGTTCCTGGCAGCAAATCAATTCCGAATTCCACCTCCCTGTCCGGGGGTATTCCAGGTAACTCTCCGAAAAGACATCCACAAATTCCTTTACTGTTCTGACTCCACTAACTCCCCCTTCTTTTGCATCCAACGCACTAATGAAAGTCAAGAAGGCCTTACACCCTTTGCAAACCATCTTATCAGCCTTTAATGTTGAGACTACGTTAGACAAGTAGTTTCTTCTTTATCCTATCATAGTTACCGCCTCATCCTCCAGGGTCCTTAACTCCATTAGCTTAGCTGTACAATCTAATACAGCCCGATGTTCCACTAGCCAATCCATGCCAAGTATAAGATCGAATTCTCCGAAGGGTAGTTCCATTAAGTTGACCGAGAATACCATTCCTTGAATCTCTAGAGGTACTCTTCGAAAGATCTTATTTACCACTACAGTTTGACCTAATGGGCTTACTACAGTCATCTCCCTATCCAAAAGTTCAGAGGCTATGCCTAGAGTTTCAACTACTCTACATACAACATTAGAATGAGTTGAGCCCATATCAATCAAAGCAAAGTAAGGCTTGCCAAATATAAAGAACGTACCGGTTATGACGTCTGGTGCGTCTCCATCCTCCCTTCGACGAACCGCATATACCAGACTCGGCTGTCTTGCCTCAGTACTACTAACACTTCTGCCCGGTGCTCCACGTCCTCTTCCAGCACCATTACTTCTATTATTCGAACCACGACCCCGCTGAGGCTGCTGTCTACCTCTACCAGCCTGATTATAACCCTGACCTATGGGTCGACTTCCGTCTAACTTTATAGAACAGTCCTTAATCATGTTGTCCTTAGACCCACACTTAAAGCATCCTCCCGTTTTCTTCCAAAGACTCCTAAGTGCATCTTCCCAGACCGAGCACGTGTGCAGTGACGCCCTTCTGAACCAACTTGCTAACCCCGCGGCCCATCAACTCTAGGCCTCTTTTGCACATTTCCAGATGATCCTGACGATCCAAAACCTCTCTTCTGCCTATTCCGATCAGAGTTCTACCTTACAGAGTCCTTAATTCCTTCGGCTACCTTAGCCTTCTTTACCAACACAGCAAATTTCCACTCTTGCTGCAGAGCTATCAATAACCTCAGATTATCTCTCAGTCCGTCCTCAAACCGGACACATCGTTCATGCTCCGTAGCCACTATTCCTCAAGCATACCGGCTCAACCTTAAAAATTCAGCCTCATATTCCGCTACGGACTTATTCCCTTGAACTAGCTCCAGAAATGCCTTCCTCTGCGCATCAATATAATTAGTACCAACATACTTCTTCTGGTATGCCGCCTTAACATAGTCCCAAGTTAGCACCATCCTGAACTGTGAGCCACCATTGATATGACTCATCACAGAGAAGCGACACCATTCCCTTCAGTTTTTCCACAGCAGTCAGATCTAGCTCATCCATTATACGTTCAGTCCCCTCCAACCAATATTCAGCCGTACTGGGTGCCATACCAGATACGCCACGGAATACCTCAGCTCCATTGGCTCGAAGTCGCTCGGGTACAGATTTACGAGCTCCCATATTTCCACCCGCTCCAACCACCATTTCAAGAACTCGCAAAGATAGCTCGCGTCTGCAAGATCATCCCCGTCGATCTTGCTTTGCTCAACACCAAAGTGGTGGTGGTGGTGGTGGTGGTGGTGGCGGTGGTACCTCATTCTCAGACCCTTGACCCGATCTAACGGGTTCAGATACGGTCATTCTGCCTCAACCATGTCCCCATAGATTACGACCACGTCCCCTAGAGCTCATTTCTACGATCGCGCTTTAATCTGATTACAAAGTTTTATGTGTTAGCCTTTGTTCCACTGATTACCCACGAAGAAATTTTATGAAAAGAAGATTAATAGTGGTTATTTCGATCATTCAGAGTTTTCGTTTCAAGTTTTCCACCCTAATTCAGAGGAGCACATTCATTCAAACATTCATTCAGTAGCATCTACCACACACATTCACTGTTCGCACATTTTTGTCTTATTCCTATCCTAGGGCATTTTCGTCATTTGTCCTATAGGGGTATTTTGGTAATAAATCAGGGTCAATGTGAAAATCTTAATAAATCTAGGCACTCTGAAATTTTCAAAACTCGAGGATACTTCGAAAATTTTCCCAAATCAAGGTGTTGCAGAATTTTTTAGAAATCAGGGTTATTTTGGTAATTTGTAAGTCAGGGGTAATTTCGTAAATTTTCCAACTCAAGGTATCTTGGCATTTCGCAAAATAGGGATTTTCGATAGTTTGTAAAGTAAGAAAATTTTATTAAAATCAAGGGTAGTAGGGAAATTTTAGAAACCAAGGGCATTTTAGTAATTTTACAATCAGGGGTAATTTGGTAATTTTGTAAATCGAAAATATTTTTGAAGAATTTTCAAAATAATTTTTACTACAATTTAAAGGGGTAATATGGTGATTTTAAAACTGAAGTTTTTATAGAAATACGACTAATCCCTTTCGGGTTTTAGTTATTGAGTTTAGCCTGTGAATAAGTCCTCTTGGTTAGGGTGAACCGTAGCTACGCACCAGGTAGGATTCCAGCGAAGAGGAGGTGAGTCACTAGGACTGCTTAAGTACCAGGCTCTTCCGGATCCAATCCTAGACATGCGCACAATGGTTGCCACACCCTAACTCGGTGACTTAGTCACATGTTTGTTTAATTAGGCATTAAAGTTTTATGTAATTGTTGGGGTAAACTAGTCCTAGGGTTCAAGTACTTAATATACTAATCTACGTTCCATTTATACCCTTCTACAAGTCATACTATAATTCATACAACAATTAGAGGTACTTACCTGGTGGACTTCGGGTCGGAGACTTGGGTGCCATGCCTGAAAACCTGCTCATTTCATAAAAACTTTCACAAAATTCTTTTGGGCTCAATTTTGAAAATGTTATGGGCTTTAACCCCAAGGCCGAGAGTTTAAAACTGGGCTCTGATACCAAGCTAAAACACCCCAAACTTGGCACACGAGTCTTGACCGGATCTGATATGTTCCTCGAGTAAAATGATTCAAGACTGATTTGTTTCTTTGGAAAAATTTGGGTGATTTTGAAGAAAAAAATGTATTTGTGTTGGGTTTAAAAAAAATCGGAAGCAATGTTTTGCTTGAAGTTTGGATTTTATAAAACCTTGTTTTTTTTTTAAAACCTTAAATTAAAAGATTTGCCGATTTGGTTTAGAGTTTACCTTTAGTTTGTAAATCATTTGTGTTAGGTGTCAAAACCCTTAGAGATTTATTTTAAAAACAATTTTGATAAACATTGATTTAATAATAATATCGTGATAAAAATAAATCAGAGCAAGCATAAAACAGTCTCATACTATGGCCTTATTACATCAAAAAACAAAACCTGAAATTAATTCAAAATACTTAAAATATAAAAGTCCAAAAATTAAATAAACTCTGACTTGAGCATGGCCACCACTAAGCTCCTACCGACCGGGTCCATCACTGAGCGTCACCTGAAAAATATCCAACAACAGGGTGAGTCAAACAGACTCAGTGTGTATAACCAACACTAAGTCCCAAATGATTTAGGCATAACATAACATATCATACATACATAACAAATAGAGATAATGATGCAATCCCGAACCCAAACCTAGATAACCATCCGCTACACATCACCTGTACCAACCATCACACCGTGGGGACTACTAAGTCAACCCTCCATCTGCTACACATCATCGAAGGCAGTCGCTGCAGACGGCGTGCTCATCACTCTTATATATTGTGGCATAGCCACCAGATAAAATATTTGTGACATGAGTCACCACATTCAGATTATGTGACCGAAGTCACCACATTCAAATATTGTGGTATAAACCACCAGATCACTTCCCCTTTCCATATAACCCATATGCCCCATGTTATACAAATATGCATAAACCATGTCATATTCTTATTCACATTCTTATAGTTTCACATATGTGCTATAACAGATCATATTATACTCATAGTAGGAGTGGGTAAACGTACCTGAGTACTTTGTACCATTGCATGGTACCTTTGCCATATCTTTCACATTCTTATTAACACATGCATTAAAACAATACCATAAATCTATTAAGAGATTGTGTGGGGTACACAATTGATATACTTATCGCTTTCATTGAGACTCCTGAAAATCCCGATGTAGCGTCCTAGATCCTTAGTTCCTACATTCGGCCAACACTTAATACTTTAACAAAAGCCTATTCGGCTATATAACCAAATCCCAAAGGATTATCTCAACCATATCCTTTACTTGCTGCCGATTGGGTTACCAACAAATCCCGAAAACTTTGTGTTAACTCTTCTTGTAATCGGCCAACTACTAAATCACTTAACCGGTTAGTTTTCGACTTTTTAAGTAAATAAGAATTAGATCTAAGTCACTAAATAGGCCTTGGCCGAATGTGTATGTGCACTTACCTTGCGATTTTGAATCCCGAAATCCTTGTATACCACTGTCGACTACCCCTAAATAACCATGGTCAGATTCGGCTAACATAATAACCAATATGGCCGAATATTAAACCTTGCTTACCTTAGATCTTAGAAATCCCGAATGATCTTCTATTATAGTCGGCTTAGCAAAAAACCCGAAATCCTCCTTCAAAGGTTAGGCCAAAGAGCATAATGAGGTTAGAGTGTTTGATTTCGGCTTAAAGAAAAGAAATAAACGATGATAATAAAATCCTTACCCTTAATATAGCAATCGACAACATCCTTACTTGAACCCACAGGGCTATTCGGCTGAGGCCTAGATGCTGATGACTTGATTTCGGCTTTTGATGAACACTAGAAGGATTCAACTTCAATCAAGGAAAAGAATGGAAAGTATAAGCCTTAGGGAAAATCGGCAAGGCTAGGGGGATCCTATTTTCAGCTTTTGGTAAATTGAACAGAAAAGAGAAAGATTTGTAGAGAGATTCGGCTATGTCAGTGAGTAGCAAAAAGGAAGAACAAGTTGCTCTCTTTGGGAAATTTTGGCACACCTATACTATGATTAGCCGAAAATACCATCCAAAACATTCCCTTGGCCGGCCAACTCTTACTTCTTATCAGCTTCCTCCTTTTTCTCCTCTTTTTTTTCTCTCATTTACCCATTCAAAATAATTTGAAATAAATCATTATTTATCTTCAACTTTAGTCGAATTTTAAAAGAATTTAAACCCATCTAAAGCTCATCTAAATGAAGTCCCTATGCCGTCCAGCTCTCTCCCTTTTGCCGAAAATAAAAGCCCCAAAATGTTGCTTCCCTTGCTGCTCGAACTTAAGACCTGCATCATGCTGGTGGCGTCACTTACTAGAGCTTTAAGTGGTGCCTCCAAGCTACTTTACCAAGCCCATTTCTGTGTCATATTTCCCCTACATTTTCTCTTAAGGCCACCCTGTTTAGCTTCCTCTTTTAGATTTAAAATCTAATAATTTCTAAGACATTTCTCTACACTCTAGGGTTCCCCAAAATTTATAAAACACATTCACATACACATAAACATGCTTCCACGTATATTCAAGCAAAAATGCATAAGCCTAAAATCCAGGATATTACAGGTTCGGAATAGCTTCCATTTTGCCTTTGCTCATCTCACCACTTGGCTTGTTAAACTTAGGTGCGCCACTTGCTTCTTTGTTTCGACTTGGTATGTTCCGTTTTTTGGTCACTTGCCCCCACTTAGATGTTGAAGCATTATCAGGGATTGCTCTAGACGTAACTTTTCGTTTGAGCTGCTTCTCGACCTTTATTGCCATGTGGACCATATCGATGATCTCGAAGTAGTGGTGTAGTTCCACTATATTTGTGATATCTCGGTTGAGACCAGCGATAAAGTGTGCCATTATAACTTCTCGATCTTCATCCACATTGGCTCGGATCATGGCCACTTCCATTTCCTTGTAGTAGTCCTCCACACTACGATGGCCCTGAGTTAGGCTTTGCAACTTTTGATGCAACTCGCGGTGATAATATGTTGGGATGAATCTTTTTCGCATTAGTGCCTTCATTTTCGCCCATGTCGATATCAGACGTTCACCGTTCTGTCTTCGATTTGTTGTTAATTGATCCCACCGAACAATGGCATAATCAGAAAACTCGATGGCAGCTAGCTTCACCTATTTACTTTCTGATTAGTTATGGCAGTCGAAGATTAGTTCCACCCTCTTTTCCCACACAAGGTAGGCTTCTGGATTGGATCGCCCGTGGAAAGCAGGAATTTCCATTTTGATGTTTTTCAAGTCATCATCGGCTCTCTCCCGATATCTTCGATCCCGTGCTCGTGGATTTCTTCTTTGTTCATTTTGTTCAGAAGCTTGATTGCTTTCAGCTTCACTGGGTTTGTATATGTCGTTGTCAGGAGGACAAGGTCGTTCTTGTTCCCTTCTCAGTATTGGAGGGGTGTTTGATCGTTGTCTCCGTTCATCTCTTCGATCCAAACCCTCGTTGATAGAATGGAGCATACGTGTGATTTCTAGCATTACGGCTTGCACTTGTAAATCAGGAACATTTCCTTGTGGTGGTAATCTCCTTCCACCACCAACGGCATCGGATTCTTCGTCGCTCATTAATCGACGTTTGGGATTTCTAGACATATTGAACAAAATTAAAGAAGCCTCACCACAAATCTCACTTGATCACTCACAAAGAAAATAAATATGGGACACTCGCACACGTGTTTTCACTCAATTTCTGGCTTTTCTTCTAATGAAATCTCTCTTACCTTTTGCCACTCGAATTCACTCCTCCAGATTCAAGAAGGTTGCCTTCGACTTATTAGTAACTTGTAAGTCGTTTCAAGGAGTTGAAAGGATAAACTTGTTTTGGAAAAGGTAGGCTTTAAAAAGCGTAGAAAGGTTGGTAGGTGGCGTCGGAAAGTAAGACACGATAGTAGATGTGATGAATTATGAGGAGTCAAAAATCCAGATATCACGACAAACAATTAATTTTTTTTTAAAATTTATTCAGAAACTCGAGACTATCAATATGTGCCTAATTTAATTGGCTCTGATACCAACTAATACGAATCGTCTCGGGTTTGAAAATGAATCATAAATGTTGCCTGATCGTAAATTAGGTAGTTTTTCGTTTAGATAAAAAAATGGGTAATTTTATTGATAATGTCTTTGAAAAATAAAGATAGGTAAGTGGTTAAGGTGGATACGAATTTCAAACAAGAAAGAACCTTTAATAGAAATTAAAGACCCGAATCTTATAAGCTTCAAATTGATGAAAGGAGTTTTGAATAAAAACCGAGACCCACTATCTAGCGAGATAGGAACCTACAGTATAGATAATGAACGCCACACCCGAAAGGATGATAAGTTCGAAAATAAAGTTGGATTGACGCCACTAGATACTAGATAAGTCAATTCGAACCTTGAAGAATTAGGAGAGTGAATTAAACTCACCAAACAAAAATATTCATTCATAAAAATCAAAAGTGACTATAAATGACAAAGGTCCACCTATTTATAGGACAAGTGGATACCAGGATTACAAATGTTTATCAAGTCTTAATGCCTTAGGCCGTCCCATGCTCTTCAAGAAGTTTAAATTCATGAAAGCATAATTATTTGGCTAAAGCATGTACCACTTAGCCGCCCCCATGTTTTGAGAATATAATAATTTTATAAAGATTAAAATCTGGCATGTGTTGCTCAATTGTAAAACAAATCTAGCAATTAAAAATTCTCCCACATGCTCCTCCTTGCCGTCCCATATTCCACTAATAACAAATGGGTTTTTTTTTATTATATTCATGTCAAAGATTCCCATTTAACCATGCTTCCACTTACCCAAGATTCTTATTCTCATCCCAATGTTGCCGTCCATCCCTTACTAGCCACACACTTGCTCCATTTCTTTAATGTTTCATAAGCACATGTCTTTAATTGTTTATGACTCATTCCACTATAGCCGTCCATGCTTAAATCCCACCAAGCCTTGTTGCCGCATGCTCCTTGCAAGTGCCGCATGGTTGATTAAATTAATCCATAGCCACATACCTTGTGTTTATTTAATTCAAGGCTCCATTTATGCTTCCCATTTGCCGTCCAATGCCTTATCATGCCATGAAGAGCCCTTCAATTATTTAATTCACCCACACGCTCTTCTTTCATCTTTCAAGACCACGAATTGTTTATTCTTCCATTAATATTCCACCTTGTGCCGTCCAAGCATGTATATTCCCTCAACACAAACTTTATTCAATTTCCATACTTTCTCCATGAATTTCAGCCTTCATGCTCATTTGTTTACTCAATTCCCACTTGAATTTGTTCGTCTTTTAGCTACCATCTTTCATGACATCCATCATCCAACTTGCATCAAAACGTGGAGCAAACTACAAAAACATATAGACCAACATTATTAGTAAAATTTGGCTGAACATAATTAGGACAAATTTTAATCACTTTATTTAAACACTAGGTAAAACACACTAACATTAAACTTCGACAAAGGATATATTAAAAACTCGTACTATCTAGATAAAGTAACATGAACTAAGAAAATGCAGCAAACTAATTAAATGACTGAAAATAAATCAATTAATAAAGTGTTAAATAAACTAGCAGTCGAACTAGCTAGTATATTCAACTTCAAATAAATTGTAACAGTTTAGCATGTTTTTGGGCTCTTCTCTTTCTGTATTCCAAATTTGTGCCACCAAAGCCGACGCGGCATCTTTGAATTGTTTAGCACGGGCACGCGTAATTGGCCCATTAGGTAGCTCGATTGGATCTTGGTTGACTTCCGTCACAGGCTTCTTAGCTCAGTTCGTATCACTATCTCGAGGCGTGCGATCAACTCCGCTTAATTATGCTAGATCTACTCTTAAGCAGGGTCTATTCCTCCTCCACCTAAGCACATCAGATTTGGATTAAGCATGCATAATTAAGAACAAACTAAGTATTTATCATATAATTCAGAAAACAATAACAAGATTCATCTAGGTTTCATCCCCTTCAGGTATCTGAAGAGTTTAGTTCATAACAAATAAAGAAAACATATCAAGAGAAAAGATAAAACAAAACATAAGAAATCCCTAAAACTCCCTAAAGGAATTGAAGGAGAAATCTGCTGTCTTAAGTAGAATTCTGGCTTCTTGGGATGGATCAACTGGCTAACTTCGAGTGGTCCCCACAACTCCGACCTTTTCGGCTTGGCTTCTTAGCCTAGCTAACCGCCTTCTTTTCAGCTGGCACTTAGGGGGTTTATATAGGCTTTTGAAATAGGTTTCTTTGTCCCAAAGTATCCAAATCTGAATGAAGTTGTTCTTTGCCACGACAGGGACACGGCCATGGCACATGCCCGTGTGACTCATCTTCAAACCGTGTTCAAATTTCTTAATCGAGGCACGGCTATGTAAATTGGGGGTGAGGCCGTGTTCTAGATGCAGGACAAGGCACGATCGTGTACTCTTTAGTCCAGGCCGTGTCGATTTCTTGATATGGCCCATTTACTCCGTTTTAGGCTCGTTTTATGTTCTTTTTATCCTCGGGTGCTTTCCTGTGTATAGGACATGAAAAGAAAGGATTAAAAGCACCTTTTTACATGAATCAGGGCTTAAATCATCCAAAACCATACTGAATGTGGGATTAAAATATGTTACAATTACGGTTTATCAAATACCCCCACACTTAAGCTTTTGCTTATCCTCAAGCAAAAATTCTCACTTACAATTAAAATGAACTTTCCATAATTCACAATTCCTATTGACAATTCCTTATCATAATTCATAGATAATTTAACTCAAAGACTCTTAAAGATTCAAAACAGACAAGTCATACAATTGGAACCCCTTATCTAAATAATTACCTTTGATTCGAAATTGACAAGAGTTGACATCCTCACTATAGATTCACTCAAATCACTCAAAGTGTTTAAGGTTTAGGAAAAGATGCACTCATAAGTTGAACCCGAAAAGTTAATCCCATAGGCTTGCCTAAAAATCAAATCTCCACCACTGTAAAATGAGATGATAAACAGATCAAAAGGTCTTTGTTAAGGTTGTAACGGGGCTAGGGTTAAAGGTGTGGATAAAGGCTGAAATTAGAAGGTTAGAATCGAGATTGAATTTGACAAGTACCTACCTAGAATTTCTGAGATAATATTTACATCAACTGATAATAATCCTAACAATACGAGCTTTCTTTTGAAAAATAGACGTTGATTGTATAAGCTCACCACTAATATTGAATATACTTTTCTTTAAGAACAAACTAATAATAAAGGATGAATTCAACTCATAATATTAGGTAACTAATCAAATCATATCTCGAGTAAAGGGTAGTCAAAAGAAAGGGTGATAACAAATACAAAGGGTTTTGGGTTATTAGTAGGTGAGTCAATAAAAAGGGTTGTCAGGATCAACAGGGTTCACTAAGGGTTAATTTATGGAGGTAGGCTATTTAGTGGAGTAAGTGGGTTAAAACCTAGGTGCCTTTATCATCTCTGTATATGAACTCATAGATGTGGTCTCAACATGTATAATCAAGGCAAGTTCTAGAATAACAGTTCAAAGTTGACACACTCATAAGTAGGAAATGAGCATGAAAAAGAATATATGCTCTTTAAGGCTCAAAATCTCACAAAAATTATGGGTGTTTTGATGTCAGTCTCGTAAATTTCAAATTCCAAAGCAATATTCAAATTTAGGTTAACAACCTAACAAAAATTTTTATTCTAAAAAAATAAACTTATCATGATTGATTCTCTAATATTCTTCAAATTTAATCATCAATGCACAATTATCAATGACTTAATCTAAAACATGTCAATAAAAATCATAAATCATCAAAAATTTCATCCTAATTAGTAATATGAAAAATTTACTTAAAAATAAGGCTAAATTTAGGGATTTGAGAATAATGAAGAAAGTTAGGCACTTTTATTTTCAGGGATTGAGAATCATGCAAAAAGTTAGGCATTTTCTCGAAATAACTATTCATCCCCCCACACTTAAGATGTACATTTCCCTCAATGTACAAAGATATATGAATATAATTAAAATTAAATCAGAAGTGAAGGGGAAAGAATACTCCCTGAATTTTGGATGGATTTCTTGAGTCGGAAGTGGAAGGAGAATGGGGAGGTCGATCTGGATGACGATCCTGTGCTAGATGAAGAAATTGAGGGGCTCGTGAAGGATCAGCCAGGGGTTATTAAGACATAATTAAAATAAACTAATTATATAATTAAAGAAAAGAAAGAGAAAGAAAAAGAGACTAAGAAGGAAAATAAACTAAGGTTCAAAGATAAAGGGACTTGAGAATCCGTATTGGTAGATGGTTTACGAGGTGGGTGTAACTTCTAAGGCGACGGAGGTGCTGATGGTGGCGAAAGTGGCGTGATTCCCAAGTAGCCTGACGACCCTGACACTAAGACACTAAAATAAATTAAACTAAGCTAAGCGTAAGATTGTCAAAGGGAAGGAAATTAAAGCAAAAGAGAAAACAAAAAGAAAAACTAATTGGTCTCAAAGACCCTTGGCTCGGTGTTTGGATGAAGCAGCTGCCATGAACTTATGTGTCGAGGTCTCCTTCTTTCTTCCGTTTCTAAGGAAAGAAGAGAAATTTTGAAAGAAAAAGAAGGAAGAAAGAAGATGGGGAGAAGGGGAAGGGCTGTTGGGTTTAAATGGGAGCTTAAATCTGGCACGTTCCCATGCCCCTGGACTGAGGGTGTGTCGATTTACACGGTCGTTTCGCACGGCTGTGTGTCTGTACATGTTGTTTCACCATGCCCGTCTTCAGCTAGCCACGCCCGTGGGGCATAAGCCAGTATGTTGGCATGGGTTTCGAGCATAGGCGTGTTCTGCCCGTGGGTTGTAAGTCAGTAGCTTCACACGATCGTTGGGAACAGCCGTGCCCCTTTTGTGGAGCCCGTGGGGGAGTGGTTGGATTTGTGACGTTGAGAATTAGGTGGGATTTGATTCGTACGACCCCTGATGAGTCATTATAGGGATTCTAGTGGCCCATACAATCACGGACACGGTCGTGTGTAAGATCGTGTGGTCTGGAATTCTACACTTTTGTGTTAGTGTAAAACTAAATTTTCAGAAAGGAAAAAAGGAAAGAAAAGAAACTGAAAATAAATTTGAAAGTAAATAATATTAGTGCTCGAGTTGCCTCCCGAGAAGCGCTCGCTTATAGTCTTAAGCTAGACTTTCCTTGCAATTGTAAAGTCAGGGAGGTTGAAAGGTTTGACTATCTTCCCTCATACTTACAGTTCTATTTTCTTAATAAGGTTTAAGTCGAGAAGCGTTTAACTTAAAAGTGTCGAATGTTGGGCTGCTGACCTCGATTGTTTCGTGTAGGAAGATATTGTGTACCTTAAGAAGGATTTCTCCTTTTGTCTTTAGGTCTGTTCTGATGATGTGCGGATCTGCTTTGTCTAACAGTACCTGGTCTCCTATTTTGAAGTGAATAGATGTTCCTATGAGCTCTTCTGGTGGTTCCTCTGGTTTTACTTTGTGTGGTTCCGGTTCTTCCTTGACGTGTGTCTTCTGCTCTTCTAGTTTGTCAACCTTAAGGCTTCGTTCCTTATGTAATTCTTCATTATTGGCTTGGGGTTTGATAAATCATAAAAGTAACATATTTTAATCCCACATTTAGCATAATTTTGTATTATTTATCCTTTGGTTTATGTAAAAAGGTGCTCTTAATCCTTTCTTTTCATATTTTATACTCAGGAAAGCACCCAAGGATGAAAAGAATGAGAAACGGGCTTAAAACAGACCAAATTGGGCCAAAAGAGAAATCGACATGGCCTGGCCCAAAGACCACACGGCCGTGCCTCATTAAAAGTCCGAACACGGCCTGGCCACGATTCACACGGGCGTGTGCCATTGCCGTGTCCCTGTCGTTGGAAAGAGCAATTTCATTCAGGAAAGGATACTTGGAGGCAAAGAAACACATTCCAAAGCCTATTCAAGCACCCTAGTAGGAATTCTACTTAAATTAGGATACTTAGGGGCTAAGTAAGGCATCTCAAAGTTTATATAAACACCCAATGGGGCAACTTGAAAGGGAGAGTTCGGTAGAAGCTGAAACCTAGGGCGTCAAAGCGAGGCCAAAGAGCCAAGCCGAGAAGGTCAGAGTTGAGGGAATCACTCGAAGATAGCCAGTTGATCCATCCCAAGAAGCCGGAGTTATACTCAAGACGGTGGATTTCTCTTTCAATTCCATTAGGGAGTTTTAGGGATTTCTTATGTTTTGTTTCATCTTTTCTCTTGAGATGTTTTTTTATTTGCCATGAACTAAATCCTTCAGATGCCTGAAGGGGATGAAACCTAGATGAATTTTGTTATTTGATTTCTGAATTATATGGTAATTACTTAGTTTGTTCTTAATTATGTTGCTTAATCCAAATCTGATGTGCTTAGGTGGAGGAGGAATAGACCCTGCTTAAGAGTAGATCTAGCATAATTGAGCGGAGTTGATCAAACGCCTAGAGATAGGGTTACGAGATTTTGCCAGATTAGGGTGAAACCTAATATGGGAGTCCATTGATCGATTTACTGCTATTCTAGGGTGTTATTATAAATGAACAAGAGTTCCACTAATTAACCTAGGGTTAGACGTTAGTCGCCTTGAGAGAGGGTTTAATATAGGTTAGGGAATCCTACGGATCAAGCTAAGTAAAGAAATCATATGGTTCAGTATTAGGTAACAAGAGAACTCTAGGTGAATTCTTCCTGAGGGTATCGTTGTAATCAACTGAGTTTTTCTTCAAGTTATTTTCCAATTCTTTCTTTTTGTCTTGTGTCTTTAGATTAGTAGCCGTTAATTTAGATTAAAGTAACTTCACTTTATTTTTAAGGCTAAATAATAAAAAGAAAGTTAGTATTAGTACTATTAGTTCCTTTGGGTTCGACAATCCGGTCTTGCCTAAGCTATACTACTGTTCGATAGGTATACTTGCCTTTAATCATTGTCAGAGTTAGTTTCCAGGTTTGATCATTCGTTTTATAAATTTTAAAGCTTTAATTTCAGCGATCAGGGTTTATGATTCGGCTCAGGTTTGTATTCTTGTGGTGTTTCCTGTGGTGAAGTTTTAATAAATTTATTGTCATCTATATTGATTTTCTTACCTTCATCGATTGTTGTCCTGGCTGAGTCAAGAGATTGAAGACTGATTGATTCATCGCCTACACAAAGTATTCCTGTGGCAACATTAATTTTAGTTTTGGCAGTTGTTAGGAAAGGTGTTCCTAAAATTAAGGGGATTGAATTATCCTCATCCATGTCTAAGATAACAAAATCTACTGGGAAAACAAATTTATCGATTTTTACAAGAACATCTTCGATAATGCCCCTAGGAATTCTAACAATTTTATTAGCTAATTGAATACTCATCCTAGTTTGTTTGGGCTTCTCTAGACCTAGTTATTTAAACAATGTATAAGGCATGACATATATGCTTGCCCCTAAATCAGCTAACGCATTATCAATATTTAGTCTACCAATTAAACAAGGAATAGTAAAACCTCCCTGGATCTTTTTGCTTCCGTGGTAATCTATTCTGTAGCACCGCTGAGCATACTGCGTTTAATTCCACATGTAGCTCTTCATCTATTTTGCGTTTGTTCATCAAGAGCTGTTTTAAAAATTTCCTCGAGTCTGGCATCTGAAAAAGAGCTTCAAGAAGAGGTAAGCTAATATGTAATTTCTTTAAAAGTTTAAGAAACTTACTGAACTGTTCTTCCGAATCGTCTCTTTTCATCACCTCTGGATAAGGTATGTGAGGTTGGTACTCTTTGATTTCCGGTTTCAGCTTTTCTTGTGCTACCTCTATGTTACCTTCGTCTACCTTGTTTTCTTGTATTGGATTGGTTTCATCTAACCCTTTACTTTCATGAGCTGTGATGGCGTGAATTTGCTCCTTTGGGTTAATCTCGGTGTTACTTGGTAGTCGTCCTTGTGGTCATTCTAACATTAGCTTTGCGAGTTGTTCGACTACATTAGTGACTTCTCCAACTGACTTAGTGAGTTTTTCCATTGACGCTTGTCGATCTTTAAGTGTTCTCTCAGTTTCTTGGAAGTGGTTTTCCGTGTTTGCCATAAATTTTGTCAGCATCTCTTCGAGGTTTGGCTTCTTCTCTTGCGGATAGGGCTGATTTTAGATGTTTTGAGGAGGTTGTTGCCTTTGATTTCCTTGATTTCCTTGTTTTGAGGAGGTTGGTTCCTCCAACCTGGATTGTAAGTATTACTATAAGGATTATTATTGGAATGCCTTTCTTAGCCCACAAGTAACCTTTTTCGAATAGGATTAAACCTGGTTTCGGCAGGGGCACACCTATCTGACACTGTCGTGCATGATGGCTTGGGCCGTGCTCAATTCTGCTCGTTACACACGGTCGTGTGATCTACCCGTGTACGTTGGTCCAGGCCGCGTGATTTCTGATGGAGGCCCGTTTTGTCCCATTTTGGCCCGTTTCTCGATCTTTTTGACTCCTAAGCTCTCTTGAGTATAAAACATGAAATTAAGGGATTAGGAGCATCAAATTTATCAATTCTAATGAAAATTCATCCAAAAGTAAGTCAAGCATGGGGTTAAAATAAGTGCAAATTATGGTTTATCAAATATCCCCACACTTAAGCCTTTGCTTGTCCTCAAGCAAAATCCTGAACTCGCATTTAAAATTTAACTTCCTCAATTTATAATCCTTATCAATAATGTTTCATCATAATCCATAGATAATTCATACATTGATAATTTAACTAAAAGAGTCCTAAAGATTCAAACAATCTAAGTCATAAAATTTTTTTATAGCACAAAAACATACGTGTTTCCCTTTACTTAAATAATTCCCCTTGATTCAAAATTGAAAAAAGTTGACATCCTTACTAAAGATTCACTCAAATCACTTAACGTGTTTAAGGTTCAGATGAAGCGCTCAAAAGTCAAACATGAAAAGTTAATCCCATAGGCTTGCATGAAAATCAAATCTCCACCACTATAAAATGAGATGATACACAAATCAATAGGTCTTAAAAGGTTGTAATGGGGCTTGGGTTTAAAGGTGTGGATAAAGGCTGAATTAGAGGGTTAGAATCAAGATCGAATTGACCGTTTACCTAACTAGAAAAATAACTAATACTAAATAATTACATTGATTAAAAAATTATCACTAATAATACGAGCTTCTTCTAAAGATGTGAAATTAACAGTTTAAGCTCATAACACTAATAATGAATAAATTTCCAATATATTTTTTTACGAATAACATACAATAATAAGAAAGAACTTTAACAACTAAAATAGAGAACATAGTTAGGCAACTGCTCAAATCAAATCTCGACAAAAAGTGTTAAAACAAGATGGAAAATTCTCAATGACTCCAAAAGAATGGGTCTTGGGTTAATATTAAAGGTGAATCAAGAAACGGTTTAATTGGATCAAAGGGGTTCACTAGGGGTTAATTATGAAGGTAGGCTTTTTATGGAGTAAGTGGGTTAGAACCTAGGTGCCTTTATCATCTCAGTATATCAAATCAAAAGTGTGGTCTCGACGTGTATAATTGAAGCAAGTTCTAGAATAACAAATCAATATTGACATACTCATAATCAAAAAAGTGAGCAAGAAATATATATGCTCTAAAAGGCTCAAAGACTCACAATATTATAGTTTTTGATGTCAACCTTGCACATTTCAAACTTCAAAGTAATATTTAACTTTAGGGAAACAACCTAAAAAATTTTAATTACAGAAAATAGACTTATCATGCTTGATTCTCTAATGTCTTAAAGTTTAAACCATCAATGCACAATTATCTATGACTTACTCCAAAATATATCGACAAAAAAAAAATCATAAATCAATAGAAGTTTCATTCTAATAGTAATATGAGAAATTCACTTGAGAACAAGATATAATTCAGGGATTTTTGAATAGTACTATAGTTGACCTCCCCACACTTAAGATGTACATTGTCCTCAATGTACAAAGATAGATAATATAGTAAGAAAATCATAAGAGAGGGAGAGGAGTGAAACTTCCTGAATCATGGATGAAATCCTTGAAAATGAACTTGTAGCAATAGAGCAAATGAAAAGCAAGATGAACTAGGCAGAGGTGAAGGTGGGGGAGAATATTCTAGTTCCTTAGTAGCACCTTGAACCTTTTGAAACTGCGGAGTCATCAGTAAAGTTTTAAGGGGTTTTATTAAATGGATATCATTATGATTACTCAATAATAAACAGGCAAAGATAGAAAGAAATCAACATAATTAATATAATTTAAAGACAAGAAAAGGAAATAGTTTAATAGTTAAAAATTTAACTAAAATAAAGAAAACGAAAAGAAAAAATGAAAATAAATGGACTCAAAGGTTCTTATCCCCAGAGGGATCGTGAGGTGGGGGTGGCGGCGATATGTGAAAATGCTGACAAATTTGTTGCAGCATCGCCTCGATGCCGTCGAATCATCGAGCGTTGTCATTAAATTACTGAGTACAGTATTGCTCGAAACGAGTGAGGCACTCAAAGACGTCAGTCAGTGAAGCTGCAGCATGAATTGGTCAGTGTAGTGGTGGTGGTGCAGACGGTGGCGCCTCATCTTTGTAGGGGACATCATCGCACGTCCTCTGGGGTCGCCCCGCTTTCGGTGGGTTGCGAGCCGTCTTGGGAGGATCAAACCCACATCGGTGCTCATTCATCTTCATGTGCAGCATTGTTTGAATGCCCTACAAGGGCATCTACCCGATAAGGGTGAGCAAGGAGGATTGAGCTGCGGTGTTGAGGAGCCCAAAATATCGAGCCAAGCACGTGATGTATGGGACCATGGAGATGACTCCTCTCCTATACCACTTCGTCTGATGCTGAATGGCGCGGGCAATGAAGTAAGCTAAGTCGAAGATGTGCCAGTTTTCTATGCACCAAAAAAAGTAGGCGTCGTGAGTGTTGATGACGCCCGTGCTCTCTTGCCTACCTGTCAAAGTATGAGCTAGGATAGCGTGTAAGTACCTCAATGATGGGGCGAGAGCTGATGCTTTGGAGCAGCTGGGGTCATAGGTGGCCGAGGCGGGGACTAAGTCTCTCCAATAGGAAGAAGGGGAGTAGTGGATGTGGCGATTGAGGTCTTCAAAGTCGTCCTCCTCCAAGAACTCCTCAGTGTAAAGTCCCAAACCGGCTCCGAACTGTGGGACACTCAGCTCATGTACGAGGCCTCCGAGATGGAATTGGACTGTGCCGGATTCGTCAAAGTTCGTCATGACCGTCTGGAGGTGTGATCATTGTTTTGTCCAGTTTTAAAATTTATAAAGAGAATGATCAAACCTGGAAACTAACTCTGACAACGATTTAAGGCAAGTGCACCTATCGAACAGTAGTATAGCTTAGGCAAGACCGGATTGTCGAACCCAAAGGAACTAAAAGTACTAATACTAACTTTCTCTTTATTATCTAGCCTAAAATAACTGAAGATGTTGTTTAATCTAAATTTAACTAACTACTAAGCTAAAGATGCAAAGACAAAAAGAATGAATTGGGGAAATACTGTTGGAAAAACTCAGTTGATTAAGACGATACCCTTAAGAAGAATCCACCTAGACTTCACTTGTTATCTAACACTGAACCAGACGATTTATTCAATTGACTTTATCCGTAGGATTCCCTAATTTATATTAAACCCTCTCTCGAGGTCAATAACGTCTAACCCTAGGTTGATTAATTGAAATTTCTTTCTAATTAAAACCCCTAGAATTGCATTAACTCAATCTATGGACTCCTATATTAGGTTTCACCCTAATCCGGCAAAATCTCGTCACCCAATCTCTAGGCGTACGATCAACTCCGCTTAATTATGCTAGATCTACTCTTAAGCAGGGACTTTTGCTCCACCACCTAAGCACATCCAACTTGAATCAATATCCCGGAAATATTAACACAAGAATTAAGCACACATAATTAAGAACAAATCAAATATTTATCATATAGTTCAGAAAGCAATAACAAGATTCATCTAGGTTTCATCCCCTTCAGGTATCTGAAGGGTTTAGTTCATAACGATAAAAGAAAACATCTCAAAAGAAAAGATAAAACAAAATATAAGAAATCCCTAAGACCCCCTGAAGTAATTGAAAGAGAAATCCACCGTCTTGAGTAGATTTCCGACTTCTTGAGATGAATCAATTGGCTATCCTCGAGTGATTCCCACAAATTTGATCTTTCTGGCTCAGGTCCTTGGCCTAGCTCGTCGCCCCCTTTTTATGTTACACTTAAGGTCTTTATATAGGCTTTTGAAATAGGTTTTTTTTGCCCCTAAGCATCTTTTTCTGAGTAGAATTACTCTTCTCTATGACAGGGACACGACCATGGCACACGCCCGTGTAAATCATGGTCAGGCTGTGTTCGACACTGTTTATTGAGGCACGACTGTGTGAGTCAGGATCAGGCCATGTTCTAGTAGTTTAATGAGGCACGGTCGTGTGGTCTTGGGCCCAGGCCGTGTCGATTTCTTTTTTGGCCCAATTTGGTTCGTTTTAAGCCTGTTTCCTGATCTTTTCATCCCTAGCTGCTTTCCTGAGTATAAAACATGAAAAGAAAGGATTTAGAGCACCTTTTTACATAAATCAAGGGATAAATCATCCAAAAGTATGCTAAATGTGGGATTAAAATATGTTACTTTTATGGTTTATCACATACCCCCACACTTAAGCTTTTGCTTGTCCTCAAGCAATGTAACACCCCAAACCCGGCCCACAAGCCCTGACCGGATCTGGTATGTCACTGCGGAAAAACGTTTGAGAAGATTCGACTTAAAGATAAAATCATGACAACTTATTGAGTTTGTAAATCGGGGACCATTTAAAATCTTAAGTAAAGTGTGGTGTTTATAAAAATATCCGGATTAAAACCTTAATATATATTTTGAGATAAAGTTTGCCGAAAATAATCTGATTTCAAAATAATAATTCAATCGTCAATTTGCTTTAACATAATAAAAATACTCAAATAATTTAATTGGGCCTTATTACAATAAATACTTATTCAAATACTGAAAATACTGAAAATGATAAATTCTATTAAATAAGGAAAACAACTTCTGCATGGCCACCTTTGTATCCACTCCAACCCGGTCCGATCATCATACATCACCTACGATGTTGGTAAAAAGTTGGGTGAGTCATACAGACTCAGTGTGTAATTAATCCACTGAATTCTACCCACACATTAACCACATATTAACCTATATATCAGATAACAAACATCATATTCACATATTATCACATTCTGGGCTTGGCCCATATTCAAATCACTTATCAGGTAACAGGGTAATTAACCGCATAATTTCCACATATCGGGCTTAGCCCATTTCCACACTGATCCACATTCATATACCGGGCTTGGCCCATTTCCACATTAATCCACATATCATCAACCGGCTTGGCCCATTTTCACAATAATTCACATATCCATTGAAATTATGCAAAGTGCACCCAACCCAACCTAGGATCCATCCGTTAAACGTACCTTAGCAGACCTGCTGCTCAAGGCCGTGGCTAATTCACCAATCACCTGAGTGACCCCACCTAATGTCCATCCATTACACCTACCTTAGCAGACCTCCTGCTCAAGGTCGTGGCTAACACACCGATCAACTGAGTGATCCCACATATCTTACCTTGGCAGACCCGCTGCTCAAGGCCGTGGCTAAGCCACCGATCACCTAAGTGACCCCACATATCTGTATCCACGAAGTGACTCGAGGTCATCCTCTATCTACGGTGATGCACACAGCTATCATCCACCGAGATGTGGCACCTAGCCAACACCTCCCTTGATGAAGCACACAGCTAACATCAAGCGCAAATGTAGCACAAGGCTAACATCAGACCACGTACATAATGTACACCGTTTCCTTCCTTCATATCCATATCCCACCCATGCACATGTAGCATGTAATAGTGGCATAATAATAATAAATGCATGCACATGTTATTAAGGCAGACAATCACATTTTTATAGGCATTATCACATTCACATCGGCACTTTCACATTCTTATCAATAGATAATACTAACCTGATTATCGTTATACCCCTTTTCAGGGTAATCACCACATAATCGCCATCGCATCAAGTTAGCACATAAATCACACATGCAAATATAGCAAAAACCCGGAAAATGGTGGGTTAATCACACACCTTATAACTTGAAGAACTACGCTTTCGATCCTGATACTATCACTAAGCGATACTACGACTATTTGCCTACTTTGCTATTCTGACGCTGGTCCACACCCCGGTGGCCAATCCCGAACTGCAGAAACAGATCTCTTCTTAAACTTCGGGATAGGAGTTATCCCTTGTATTCCTTGACTAGCACTCGAATCCATCGACAACACTTAATCAGATCAAACGGTTAAACATCTATGTTAAAATCTAACATAACGAATCCAAGGGCTTATCGAATAATCTTACCCAAAACGAATAGAAATTCCGAAAGCTCCTCTTAACCACTGTCGATTTGCCCCTATACCATCATAGTCAAATCGATCACACTTATAAAACAAAATATGGCCTTAGGCCGAATACTAGCAACCACTTACCTTATTTATCCAAATCCCGAAAAATTACTTCTTGCTCTTGGACTGTCAAAATCCCTATTAACCACTGTTGGAATCGGCTTTAGGCACTTAATCCATAAAAATGGCCTTTGGCCGAATAGTACATATCACCTTACCTTAATCTCTGCAAATCCCGAAAGACTCCTTTAATGCTCCCTAACGTTGGCACAAGAGAAACACATTAATATGGCCTTAAGCATATTCGGCCATTCTTAGAAATCAAGGCCTACCCTTAATTTCGGCATACCAAAAGAAAGAGAGAAGAAACCAACTACTTAATAGGAGTACTTACCAACGTTTGTTTAGAGAGACTAAAGAAAGTAGTCGAAGGCACCTTCTTTGATGATTCGGCTTTTGAGACCACAAGAGAAGAAAAAGAGATGTTGATGAGGCTCACTAGAAATTCGGCTTATGCTCTAAATAATGACTACACATTCAGCTATGGCTCTCAAAAGAAGATGGGGTATTCGGCTATTCAAGATATAAAAAGAAAGGATTTGGGGTTGAAAGAAAATAAAAAGAAAAGAAGAGGAGAGGAGTAAAGGAATTTCGGCAAAGCAACACTAAATAAAAACTAACAATTTTCAGCACTTAACCCCTTCCTTATGACCGAATTTACCAACACCAAGAGCCCCTCAATCGGCCACTACCTCTCCCTCTTATCACATCCCAAAATTCTCTCCAATATTATCTCTTTATCACCCACTCAAAATAAATAAAATAAACAACAATATCCCTTACTAATATCCCATTTAATCTCTTATCCTATCTCCTAAAATAAATAAAAATAAAATCTCATTTAATCTAAATAAAACCATAATTATCCTATATTAAAATAAATAAATAAAACTACAATTATCTTATATCTACCAACTTAAAATAAATAAATAAAACTACACTTATCCTACTCTTAGCCGAAATTTAAGAGGAGAAACAAGCTTAATCCTCACCCAATTAGAAGTCCATTTGCCGTCCAACCTTTCCCTTCCCTGCCTTGACGCAAAAGCAAAAATAAAACCACCCCTCCTTGCTGCTCACAAGCCTCGAACCCGCGACCTGTTGGAGCCCTTGGATGCAAGCTGCAGATAACGCCCCAACCACTTTGCCAAGGCCTTGTTTGTGATATGATTCACCCGGAATTTCTTTTAAGGCCTCTTTCCCTAGCTCCCCCTTGTCTTAACGCCAAAGGAAAATAAAAACATGCCCATGTCGCCAACAGGATTCGAACTAAGGCCCTTGTCCAGGCGTCATTTCCAGGCCCTTAAATGGCGCATTGCAGCCACTTTACCATGGCGCTCTTTGTGTCCAAAAGTGCCTATAACTTCCTTTAAGGCCTCCTTAGCCCAATTCCCTTTTTTTAACGCCAAAAATAAAATAAAAGCCCATTTGCTTCCCACGTTGCTCGAACCCCTTCCCCTTGGCACTCTCTTTGACGCAGGCCTTCCAAGCCCCAAGGTAGCGTCCCAAGCCACTTTGCCACATGACTTCCTTGTGTCATAAATCCCACACAAATTTCCTTAAAGCCTCTTTGCCTAGTTTCCTCTTTTCACTTAATATTCCAATATTTTCCAAAGCTTTCCCTTCCATCCTAGAATTTTAGGAACCCCTACAAATACATCCCAGCATACACTAAAGCATGCTAACACTTGAATTATGCACTAAATGCATAACCCCTAATCTAGGATGTTACAAGCAAAATTCTCAACTTATAATTAAAACAAACTTTCCATAATTCATAATTCCTATCAACAATGTCTCATCATAATTCATAGATAATTTATACATGGATAATTTAACTCAAAGAGTCCTAAAGGTTCAAACAATATAAGTCATACATTTGTATCACAAAAACGTAGGAGTCTCCCCTTATCTGAATAATTACCTTTAATTCAAAATTGACAAGGATTGACATTCTCTCAAAAGATTCACTCAAACCACTCGAAATGTTTAAGGTACAAGAAAAGAGCACTCATAAGTCGAACTTGAAAAGTTAATCCCATAGGCTTACCTGAAAATCAAATCTCCACCACTGTAAAATGAGATGATAAACAGATCAAAAGGTCTTTTAACAGGGCTGTAACGGGGCTAGGGTTAAAGGTGTGGATAAAGGCTAAAATAGAAGGTTAGAATCGAGATGAATTGACAAGTTACCTATTTAGAAATACTGGGACGATAAATAATTACATCATCTGAAAAGTAATAACCCTAATAACACGAGCTTTTCTTTTCATAAATAAACTTTAACTATATAAGCTCTCTTTTCTTAATACTGAATATACTTTGATTTTTTTTAAGAACAAATCACAAATAGTAATAACGAACTTTAACAACTGAAGTATAGAACATAGTTAGGTAACTGCTCAAAATTAAATCTTGACAAAAAAGGTAGTTAAGAAGAATGGTGATAACAAATACAAAGGGTTTTGTATTAATATTAGTAGGTGAGTCAATAAAAAAGGTTGTTAGGATCAACGGGGTTCACTAGGGGTTAATTATGAAGGTAGGCTTTATATGGAGTAAGTGGGTTAAATCCTAGGTGCCTTAATCATCTCTATATATCAAATCAATGGTGTGGTCTCAACATGTATAATTGAGGAAAGTTCTAGAATAACAGTTCAATGTTGACACACTCATAATCAAAAAGTGAGCATGAAAAAGGGTGTATGCTCTAAAAGGCTCAAAATCTCACAAAAATTATGGGTATTTTGATGTCAACCTCGTAAATTTCAAACTTCAAGGTAATATTCAAATTTAGGTCAACAAACTAAAAAAAATTTTAGTTTTGAAAAATAGACTTATCATGCTTGATTCTCTAGTATTTTAAAATTTAAATCATCAATGCATAATTAACTATGACTTACTCAAAAACATATCAATAAGGATCATAAATCATCAGAAATTTCATCCTAATTAGTAATATGGGGAAATTACTTAAGAACAAGATATAATTTAGGAATTTGAGAATAATGAAAAAAGTTAGATAGAATTTGAGAATAATACAAAAAGTTAGGCACTTTTCACCCCCACACTTAAGATGTACATTTCCCTCAATGTACAAAGATAGATAATGACAATTAGTAGATAATCAAAAGAAAGGGAGAGAGTGACACTTCCTGAATTATTGATGATTTCCTTAGAGGATGTGGAAAATACGTGGGTGGTGTCGTCTTTTTGGTGTGGTGGTTACTAACGAGCACTGCGCTAGATGAAGAAATTGGGGAGCTTGTGAAGAATTAGCCAGGGATTATTAAGACACAATTAAAATAAATTAATTATATATTTAAGAGCAAGAAAGATAAAGAGAAGGAAAATAAGAAGGAAAATAAAAGTAAAAGAAAAGATTAATGGACTGAGAAGTCCTTATTGTTGGATGGTTCGCAAGGTGGGCGTGACCTCTAAGGCTACGTAGGTGCTGGCTGTGGCGGAAGTGGTGTGATTCCTAAGCAGCCTTTAGAACTTCTCAGGCTGTGGTGGTGGTGGTTGTGGTTCCCAAGGCATGATTCCCTAGTAGCCTAACGAACCTGACACTAAGAAACTAAATTAAAATAAACTAAACTAAGCATAAGATAGTCAAAGGGAAGGAAATTGAAGAAAAAGAGAAAAGATAAATAGAAGTTAAATGGTCTCAAAGACCGTTGGCGTGTTAGAGAGTTGAAGCGGCCGGCATAAACTTATGTAGATAGGTATCATTTGAGGAGATTGTGCTTGGCTTCTTTCACTTCTTTGACATGGTTTTGGTGTAGCTCAAGAGTATGGAGACTTTTGTTATAGAAAGGAGAGAAGTTTGAGAAAGAAAGGAAGAAAGAAGATGGGGAGTTGGTGAGAAAAATGGGTTTTTTTTACTGGTGGCTGGATTTGGGGGGAGTTTTTGAGGGGAAAACAGCTAGGGTTGGTTCCAGGAAGGAAATTGGGGAAAAATGGGGCTGTGTTTCTTTAAATAGGGGAAGGGACACGGGCAGGGGCCACGCCCGTGCTTGATTTTAATTAACTCGTGTTTTTCAGGATTGATCGTGTGTCTGTCGAGTCTTAAAATTTATAAATGAGAATGATCGAACCTGGAAACTAACTCTGACAACGATTGAAGGCAAGTGCACCTATCGAATAGTAGTATAGCTTAGGCAAGACCGGATCGTCGAACCAAAAGGAACTAAAAGTACTAATACTAACTTTCTTTTTATTATCTAGCCTAAAATAAATGAAATTGTTATTTAATCAAAATTTAACTAACTACTAAGCTAAAGACGCAAAGACAAAAAGAATGAATTGGGGAAATACTTTTTGGGAAAACTCAGTTGATTAAGACGATATCCTTAGGAAGAATTCACCTAGACTTCACTTGTTATCTAACACTGAACCAGACAATTTATTCATTCGACTTGATCCGTAGGATTCCCTAATATATATTAAACCCTCTCTCGAAGCAAATAATGTCTAACCTTAGGTTGATTAAATCTCTTTCTAATTAAAACCCCTAGAATTGCATTAACTCGATCTATGGACTCCCCTATTAGATTTCACCCTAATCCGACAAAATCTCGTCACCCTATCTCTTGGCTCGTGATCAACTCCACTTATTTATGCTAGATCTACTGATTGCTGTGAAATTAGAGTTTTAAATATTTATAAAAGAATGATCAAACCTAGAGACTAACTCTGACAACGATGTTAAGGCAAGTGTACCTATCGAATAGTAGTATAGTTTAGGCAAGACCGGATGTCGAACCCAAAGGAACTAAGTTGACTAATACTCACTTTCTCTTTATTAATTAGCCTAAATAAGATAAAGATTGGTTGTGAAGGGTAGTAACGATAAATAGACTTAAAGAAACAAGGACAAGAAGACTAGATTGGGGATAACTTGGAAAAGACTCAGTTGATTTTTATGATACCTTCGGGAAGAATCCACCTAGACTTCACTTTATTATTTAACCCTAAATTATACGATTTCTTTTACTTAGCTTGATCCGTGAGACTCCCTAACCTATGCTAAACCCTCTCTCGAGGTGAATAACGTCTAATCCTAGGTTAATTGGTGGAACTCTCTTTCGCTTATAATAACCCCCTAGGAAAGCAGTAAATCGATCAATGGATTCCCATATTAGGTTTCACTCTAATCCGGCAAAATCTCATAACCCTATCTTTAGGCGCCCAATCAACTTCGCTTAATTTTGTGGATCTACTCTTAGGTAGGGTCTATTCCTCCTCCACCTAAGCACATTCGATATTGATTAAGAAACATAATTAAGAACAAACTAAGTAACTTATCATATAATCTAAAAAATCAAATAATAAACATCTGTCTAGGCTTCATCTCCCTTCAGGTATCTGAAGGGTTTAGTTCATGAAAGAAAAATAAAACGTCACAAGAGAAAAGATAAAACAAAACATAAGAAAAATCCTAAAACTCCCTGTCGGGATTGAAGGAGAATTCCGCCGTCTTGAGTATAATTCTAGCTTCTTGGTGATGAATCAACTGGCTATCCTCGCGTTATTCCCTAACTCTGACCCTCTCGGCTTGGCTCCTTGGCCTAGCTTTCGACCTGTAACACCCCAAACCCGGTCAACACACCACGACTGAATCTGGTATGTAACAAGATGAAAACGTTTTGAAGAAAACAAGTTACCGGTTAAATTTCAGTGAAAACTCTTTGTTTGTTTTATGTTTACAGAAATCAGGTGCATGTTTAGTTGAAAAATTGTTATGTCACTCTGAATTCCCGTAAAAGCTCTTTAAAACTCATTTGTCGATCTATACAATAGAAAACATTTATGTTAAAACCTGAGTGAATCAATCTTAGTTATTTAGAAATCGTTTGAATTGAGTGTGGAAAACTTAAGTTTGTAAATCGTTTGAGTTGTCGTTATTATCAAGTGATTTGTATTACCCGATGGTAAAGTTTTGAAAACCATCGCATATTATAGTTTAGAAATCCTTGTGTTCAAGTTATTAAATCAACCGAGTACTTTACTTTGCCATATTTGAAATCAAATCCAAACACATAAAATAATCCCAAAACATAATTTTAAAGGCCTTATTACAAACCCAAATAAAAACTGAAATTTAAAATAAATACCCAAATCATAGTCCATGTAAAACTGAATGTATTCAATGCATGGCCACCTCGAGGCTATCCGGCTCCTCATCCGCGATCTACGAGTCACCTGAAAAGATAAGGGAGGAGGTGAGTCACCAAGACTCAGTACATAATCCCTCTCTCGGTTAATGCAACATGCTTACACAGATCATAACCAAGCAATATATCATGCACCCAAACCTAGCCAACCATAACTCCGTTTCTACCCCGTGTGTTACCAAACCACTGGTGGTGCCAAACCACTGGTGACCCAAAGTCACTGATATCCAATAATAATGTGGTGCCAAACCACTGGTGAGCCAAAGTCACGAATAATCTATCTGTGGGGCCAACCCATGTTGTGATACCAAATCACTGGCGACAATCCCGTCATATCAAGTGTGGGGCCAACCCACCGTGGTGCTAAGCCACTGGGACAAGTCGCTATGAGGTGCCAAACCTCTGGTGACCCAAAGTCACAAATATCAATAATCCAAGTGTGAGGCCAACCCATGTTGTGATACCAAATTACTGGCGACAATCCCGATATATCAACTGTGGGGCCAACCCACTGTGGTGCTAAGCCACTGGGACGAGTCGCTATGAGGTGCCAAACTTCTGGTGACCCAAAGTCACAAAATCAACTGTGGTACCAAACCACTGGTGGTGCCAAACCACTGGTGACCCAAAGTCAAGGATATCAAACTTCCCCCTCCTCTCATATCACCCATAATAATGCAATACATATACAAATCATGCCATCATGCTTTAATATGAAACATATAGCAAATATAACATAGATCATGGTATTAAGCATCATATAGCAAAATCATATCGAAATAGACTTACCCGAATCCCTGCTCATACCCATAAGGTACCATATCAAGATCTACACAGTTTTCGACTTTTAACATGTTTAGGTTATTAACATATTTACCAAGTTATAAAATGTGTAAGTTACACACCTGACTACCAACGTAACCACTGAATCCCGAAGACCTGATCTACTGCACTAGATCCCCTTTGTCCTACATTCGGCCAACCTAAAAATTAGTAACAATGCCATTCGGCCATACAACAGATCCTGAAGGGTTAACGCTTGGAACCCCAAACCTTACCTTAATGCTCCTCGAATACTAGCCACCACCCAAAGTATGTGAGATTGAACCTTTCCCTACAATCAGCCACATTAACACTCAGTCTTAATAGCCTTCGGCTTTTCAAACAAGTAAAATAATAATTGATTCGGCATAAATCCTTACCACTGACTTACAGAATTCGATTGACAGAGAATAGATGGCTCAGATCTACTGCTTCAAAATTCCGGAGATCCTAAAAGAAATCAGCCTTCAAAGATATTAGAAATCTTGTTAACAAATGCCGAAATTCAGCTTTTGCTCCCATGAGAGTCGACAGAGAGAAGAGAAAAGGAATAAAGAAATTCGGCCAAGAATTCTTACCCTTTTTAAAACCGATTGGAAAAACCAAGAAGATCTATGCTAGACTGATATTCGGCCAAAATAAACAAGAAGAAAGAAGGGAGATTTCGGCAATAGGGTTGAGTGATGAACGGAGATTCGGCTATGGTTGATAGAAGAGAAAGTAAATGAGATTCGGCTAGAGTGAAAAGAGAGAATGGGAGAAAGATGAATGGTATTCGGCTTAGGCTTAAAGAAAAGAGATTCAAAGAGTTTCAGCAAAAAGAAAGAAAAGGAGAAGATATGGTTTTTGAACAATTATGAAAAGAAAGAAAAAGAAAGATGGGAGAGAGGGAGATTCGGCCAAGCACCTTAATTGCCGAAAAAGAGAAGAGCCAGAAGATGTCAGATGGAGTTTCGGTTTCAAAGGAGAAGAAGTGAGTTTCCAAATGGTTCTTGTATAGATTTGGCTAAATGTTTTAGAGGGGAAAATGACAAGTACCTAGGGTGGTTTCGGCTTTTGCCAACACAAGACACCAAGGGAGAAATCGACAAGGCAAAAGAAAAGAGTTTCGGTTTGCTTCTCAACTGAATACACTATAGCCAAAACTAGCCAAAAATGACCACCTAGCCAACTAAGGAATTACGGCACCCCCCACTTAGCTTCCCAACCGATTACTCTTCTTCAAACAAGAGTTCAAAATTTGGCAAACACCTCAAATTTCTCCTGACCACAAATTCAAATAAGTTTGAATTAGTCAAGCTCCTAAATTCTCTCCTTGCCACCAATTCAAATTAATTTGACTTGTTCAATGCTTATCTGACAGAGTTTGTGCTGAGCACAACTCCTTCCCCCTTGGCGTCAAAATCGTAAGCAGAAAATGGGATTTTTGCTGCTCGAACCTGAGCTCTCCCTTCCCTGCATGTGGCATCACCCTCAAGGCCCTAAGTGGCGCCTCCTTGCCACTTTACCAAGCCCATTCTTGTGCTTAAATTCCCCACGAATCACACTTAACTCCTAGCTTCCCCAGCTCCTCTTACTTAAAACTTAAAAACAAAAAAATTTCCTACAGCTCGGCCCTACCTTTGGCTTATAACTAGCCTCCAGAACACCTCAAACAACAACACAAACAATCCACACACATGCAAAGAAGTTCAAACACAATAACCCCTATTTAAGGATGTTACACGACCCCCTGTTTCGGCTTCTGCCGAACTCCCTTTCAAGTTGCCCCCTTGGGTGTTTGTATAGGCTTTGAGATGCTTTACTTGGTCTCTAAGTATCCTAATTTAAGTAGAATTCCTACTTGGGTATTTGAATAGGCTTTGGAATGTGTTTCTTTGCCTCCAAGTTTCCTTTCCCAAATGAAATTGCTCATTCCAGCGACAGGGACACGGCCACGGCACACTCCCGTGTGGATCGTAGCCAGGCCGTGTTCGGACTTCTTTAATGAGGCATGGCCATGTGAGTCGAGATCAGGCCATGTTCTTGATGACTGGCGCAGCACGGCCGTGTGGTCTTGGGCCTAGACCGTGTTGATTTCGTGATATTGCCCATTTACTCCGTTTTGGGCTTATTTTACGTTCTTTTTATCCTCGGGTGCTTTCCTGGGTATAAGACATGAAAGGATTAAGAGAACCTTTTTACATAAATCAAGGGATAAATCATCCAAAAGCATACTAAATGAGATGATACACAGATCAAAAGGTCTTTGTTAGGGTTGTAACGGGGCTAGGGCTAAAGGTGTGGATAAAGGCTGAAATTAGAAGGTTAGAATCGAGATTGAATTGATAAGTTACCTATCTAAAAATTTCTCAGATAATAATTACATCAACTAAAAATAATAATAATCCTACTAATACGAGCTTTTTTTTTAATAATTAGACTTTAACTTGTATAAGCTCACTCTTCATACTAATACTGAACATACTTTGCTTTTTTTTTTAGAACAAACTAATAAAGGCAACAACTTTAGGTAACTAATCAAATCATATCTTGATTAAAGGGTAGTCAAAAAAAAGGGTAATAACAAATACAAAGGGTTTTGGGTTAATATTAGTGGGTGAGTCAATAAAAAGGGTTTGTTAGGATCAAAGGGGTTCACTAAGGGTTAATTATGAGGGTAAGCTTTTTAGGGGTGTAAGTGGGTTAAACCTAGGTGCCTTTATCATCTCCGTATATCAAATCATAATTGTGGTTTTGACATGTATAATCAAGGCAAGTTCTAGAATAACAGTTCAATGTTGACATACTCATAATCAATAAAGTGAGCATGAAAAAGAATATATGCTCTATAAGGCTCAAGATCTCACAAAAATTATGGTTGTCTTTGACATCAACCTCGTAAATTTCAAACTTCAAAGTAATATTCAAATTCAGGTTAACAACCTAAATTTTTAAATTTTTTGAAAATTAGACTTATCATGCTTGATTCTCTAGTATTTTTCAAATTTAATCATCAATGCACAATTAACTATGACTTAATCCAAAACATATCAATAAAAATCATAAATCAAAGAAATTTCATTCTAATCATAATATGAGAAATGTACTATAGAACGAGGCATAATTCAGGGATTTTCAAATAATACTATAGTTAACCCCCCACACTTAAGATGTACATTGCCCTCATTGTACAAAGATGGATAAAATGACAATATGGTGAGAAAATCAAAAGATAGGGAGAGATGTGAAACTTCCTGAATTTTTGGATGAAGAAACCGGATAGGATTGGAGGTGATCGTGGGGAAGCGTCTCGAACCGTTTGAAGTTGAATCCTCGAGGCAGCCGGTCTGATTTTATTGTATCCTAAGCTAAATCTAAATATCATAAAGAATAAGGATAAAATAAAGTAAAAATAATGGATTAAAATAAAAATAAATAATGGAAAATGAAAGACAATTAGAAAAAGGGAGAATGATGTTTAAATAGAGATGTAGCCCGTGTTTTGGGATTTTGAATTTTTGGGCGCATTCAGGGTGTTCGGGCACGGCCGTGGGTGTAGTGGCACGCCCGTGTCTTTCTTCACACGGTCATTTAATACAGGCATGCTCCTCTCGTGTTTGATAAGTCAGAGTGTTTGCACGGTTGGAAGGTTCGACTGTGTTTAGCCCCTGCTTAATAAGTCAGTAACCTTGCACGGGGCGTCGACACGGGCGTGGATTATTATCGCCACCCGTGTTTGGGAAAAGAAATTTTCTATGTCGTGCACTGCTATTGGCACGCCCATGGTTCATCCCATGGCTTCCACATGGCCACGGGTGTGGCCTAGAAATCTGCTCTTTGGTTAGTTTATGGTTAGGTGCTAAAAGGAAAAATAAAAGAAAAATAAAATAAAAAAATATAAAAATGGGGTTAGTGCTCGGGTTGCCTTTCGAGAAGCACTCATTTATAGTCTTAAGCTAGACTTTACCTCTCATTCGTATGGTCATGGTGGTTTGAGGGGGTGAAAATCCTTTCTCATGCGATCACTTTGGTTATGGATATATAGTTTCAGTCGAGTAATGTTTACCTCAAAAGTGTCGAATTTAGGATTGCTTACCTCGACTTTGCTGTATAGGAAGACATTAAGTACCTCAAAAGTGATTTCTTCGTTTGCCTTGAGGTCTGAATTCGTGATTCAAGGGTCTTCCTTATTCAACAATACCTGATCCCCTATTTTGACGTGATTTGTTGTTTCTATCAGCTCGTTTGGGGTTTCCTTCGGTTTCACTTCATACGGTTCCTGTTCCTCTTTGATTTGTGATTCCTCCTCTTTTAGTTTGTTGACTCTAAGGCTTTGTTCCTCATCTAATTCTTCTTTGTTGGCACAAGGTCTAAGATCTAGCTCAGCTAGGTAATTTTGTGATGATTCCTGTAAAAAAGGTCGAGCCAAATGGTTATCAATAAAATTAACGTTCGTACCTTTAGTACTTGATGTCCTAGCTGAGTCAAGAACTTGAAGATCGATTGTTTCGTCGTCTTCACGAAGTGTGAGTTCACCGAATTCTTCCTCTGTGTGGTCTTTTTTTACTGTATCAGGAAATGGCACACGAGCTTGGTACTCTATATTTACTGGGTTTGGTAAATCATGGCTTACCTCAACCTTACCTTCACTTACCACAGTTTCTTGTCTTGGGTCAGATTCCACTAACAATTCACTGTTATGAGCTTGTACTGCTTGGGGCCCATGATTCGGCTCAGGTTTGTAGCCTTGTGGTATTTCCTGTGGTGAAAGTTGAACAATTAGATTGTCAACTAAATTTACTTTCTCACCTTCATCACTTGATGTCCTGGGTGAGTCAAAAGCTTGTAGACTGATTGATTCGTCACCTACACGAAGAATTAGTTCTCCTGTACCCAACATCAATTTTAGTCTTGGCAGTTGTTAGAAAGGGTTTCCCTAAAATTAAAGGAATCAAATTGTCCTCATTCATGTCTAAGACAACAAAATCTACTGGGAATATGAATTTATCAATTTTGATTAGAACATTTTCTATTATACCCCTAGGAATTCTGATAGTTTTATCAGCTAACTGAATGCTCATCCTAGTTTGTCTGGGTTTCCTTAGACCTAGTTGTTTAAACATTTTATAAGGCATAACATTGATGCTTGCCCTTAAATCAGCTAACGCATTATCAATATTTAAACTACCGATTAAACATGGAATTGTAAAACTCCCTGGATCTTTTTGCTTCTGTGGTAGTCTATTTTGTAACATTGCTGAGCATGTTACGTTTAGTTCTACGTGGTGCTCTTCATCTATTTTGTGTTTGTTGGTCAAGAGCTGTCTTAAAAAATTCCTCGAATCTGACATCTGAAAGAGAGCTTCAAGAAGAGGTAAGTTAATATGTAATTTCTTTAAAAGTTTAAGACACTTACCGAATTGTTCTTCTAAATCGTCTCTTTTCATTAATGCTTCGGGGTAAGGAATGCAAGGTTGGTATTCTTTGATTACTGATTTTGGCTTTTCTTGTGTCACCTCTACCTTACCTTCGTCTACCTTGTCTTCTTGTTTTGAGATGGGTTTGTCTATCTCTGCATTTTCCTAAGCTACTATGGCTTGAATTTGCTCCTTTGGATTAATCTCAGTGTTACTTGGTAGACGTCCTTGCGATCGTTCTGATATGAGCCGTGTGAGTTGCTCGACTGCATTAGTCATTTCCTTGACTGATTTAGCAATTTCACTCATTCGGCTTTCGTTGCTTTTGATTGTTCTCTCAGTTTCTTGTGGGCGTTTTTCCATGCCTGACGAGAATTTTGTCGGCCTTTCTTCGAGGGTTGGTTTCTTTTCTTGTGGATAGGGCTGATTTTGGAAATTCGGAGGAGGTTGTTGAAAATCTAGAAGAAGTTCTGGTCTTTGGCTACTTTGATCATCCCACGAGAAACTAGGATGGTACTTCCAACCTATATTATAAGTGTCACTATAAAAATTATTTTGTAGTTTAGAATAGTTACCCGTATAGTGAGCTTGCTTGTTTTCCATGCCATATCCATAGGGTGGGTACTCAGGATTCGCCACGCCTCCTGAATCATATTGTATTTCTGGGTGTACCTGCGAGAGACTATTCAAACCATCGATATTTTTATTCATCATCTCTAGCTGGGTAGATAACCTGGTGAACGCGTCGAGGTCGAAGGCACTGGCTGCTTTAGTAGGAATTGTCCTCATGATTTGCCACTGATAATTATTCAGTGCCATCTTCTTTATAAACTAAAATTATCTTCCAAAAGCAAAATAAAGGAAAAATTAACAAAGTAAAAATAAAAATAAAGATAATAGGAATAATAAAAAAATAAAAAAATAAAAAAAATATTTTTTTACCATTGTATTTTATTTAAATAAGAATTTGGGTCACTTAATTCTAACAATCTCCACCTTGACACGAATTCTCAATGAACAAGTTCTTCATCGCGAACTCTCAACGAACAAGTTCTCCACCTCTTCCATCAAACCCCTTAAAGGTTTAACTTCAATAATGAACACCAACCAAGTCTAAGCAATGCTCAAACTTGGTTATAGGAAGTGACTTAGTCATCATATCTGCAGGATTTTCATGAGTACTAATTTTGCTCACAATAATATCACCACGAGCAATAATATCACAAACAAAATGATACCGAACGTCAATGTGTTTTGTTCTCTCATGAAACATTTGATCTTTTGTAAGGAAGATGGCACTCACATTTGTCACAAAATATCAGGCTTGATTTGAAGGTCTTCATTGAGCTCACTAAAGAGTCCTTCAACCAAATAGCTTCTTTACAAGCCTCAGTAATCACCATGTATTCAGCTTTAGTGGTAGACAAAGCGATTGTAGTTTGCAAAGTAGCTTTCCAACTGATTGCACAACCTCCTACTGTAAGGACATAACCAGTAAGAGATCTTCTTTTATCAAGGTCTCTAGCAAAATCAGCATCAACATACCCAATGACTCCATCTCTAGTTCTTCCAAACTGTAAGCAAACATCGTAGTACCTGTAAGTATCTTAAAATCCATCGAATCGCTTTCCAATGTTCTTTCTCGGGATTCGCCATGTATCTCGCTAATCGCATGATCGATGCATATGATAAATCTAGACGCGAACAAACCATAGCATACATGAGAGATCCCACTGCGCTAGAGTATGGAACATGTGACATGTACTCAATCTAATCATCTGATTGTGGAGATAAACACAATGAAAGTCTAAAATGGGCTACTAAAGGATTACTAACAGGCTTAGCACTCTGCATATTGAACCTGCAAAGAACTTTCTCAATGTACCCCTTCTGACTTAGGTACAATTTACTTTCTTTTCTATCTCTGAGAATCTCCATACCAAGTATCTTCTTTGCTGGTCCCAAATCTTTCATCTCAAATTCTTCACTTAGTTGGGCTTTGACCTTTCTTATCTCTCCTTTATCTTTTACTGCTATCAACATGTCATCAACATAGAGAAGTAGATCCACAAAAGAACCATCACTGTTTTTCTTAAAGTAAACACAGCTGTCAAAACTACTTCTTTTTAAATCATGAGAAGTCATAAAGGAATCAAACCTCTTGTACCACTATCTTGGTGACTGTTTCAAACAGTAAAGAGACTTTTTCAGCAAGCAAACATAGTCTTCTTTTTTTTTGAGACTGTAAAACCCTCTAGTTGTTGCATGTAAATATCTTCCTCAAGTTCTCCATGCAAAAATGTAGATTTTACATCTAATTGCTCAAGCTCCAAATCATGCATGGCCACAATACCAAGCAAAGCTCGAATCAAACTATGCTTCACAACTGGGGAGAACACATCTGTGAAATCCACTCCTGGAATTTGACTGTAACCCTTTGCAACAAGCCTTGCTTTATATCTGGGTTCTTCAACTCCTGGAGTCCCTTCTTTCTTTTTAAACACCCATTTACAGTGAACAACCTTTTTACCTTTAAGAAGTTTCACAATATCCCATGTTCTATTTTTGTGGAGTGATTCTATTTCCTCTTGCATAGCAAACGTCCACTTTTCTGAGTCTTCACAGCTAACCGCCTCAGAATAATTAGACGGCTCTTGGTTTGTATCTATATCTTCAGCCACATTTAAAGCATAAGCAACTAGATTAGCCTCAGCATACTTCTTTGGAGGTTTAATTTCTCTTCTAGTTCTATTTTTGGCGATAGAGTATTGTGGTGAAAAAGCAACTCTATTCTCAATTTTTGTACTGGCTTGAGGAGTTGACTCTGTATTAATCTGATGCTCCACCTGCTTTTGATTTTCTTTATTGGAAGAGTCTTTAAGACATAAGTTAGGTAGCATAGCAGTTTCATCAAAAACAACATCTCTGCTAATCACAACTTTTCTATTTTCAGGACACCATAACTTATACCCTTTTACACCAGCTTTATACCTAAGAAAAACACAATTAATGGATCTTGGTTCCAATTTTCCATTATTAACATGAGCATACGCAGGACACCCAAAGATCTTTAAATCAGAATAATTAGCAGGATTACCACACCATACCTCTTGTGGAGTCTTTTTCTCAATTGCAACGGATAGAGATCGGTTGATCAAAAAACATGCAGTAGCGGCTGCTTTGGCCCAAAACGAATTTGGTAAGTTGACATTTGACAACATACATCGAACCTTTTCCATGATCATTCTGTTTATTCGTTCTGCAATGCTGTTTTGCTGTGGAGTATGATGAACTGTTAAGTGTCTCACGATCCCTTCTAACTTGCACAGTTTATTAAAATCATCAGAACAAAACTCTAAGCCATTGTCCGTGCAGAGGTATTTTATTTGTTTTCCCCTCTATTTTTCAATCATAGTTTTTCAAGACTTAAATGTGGAAAACACATCGCTTTTCTGCTACAGGAAGAATGCCCAAACTTTTCTGGAAAAATCATCAATTAACATATAATTAGCTCCACCACTCGAAGGCACTCTTGATGGCCCCAACAGATCAGAATGAATATTCTCTAATGTTCCTTTCATGTTATGGATTCCTCTGGTGAATTGAACTCTCTTTTGCTTCCCAAAAACGCAGTGGTCACAGAACTTCAGTTTGCAAATTCCTTGCCCATCAAGAAGTCCTCTTTTGCTCAATTCTACCATGCCATTCTCACTCATATGCTCTAGGCGTATATGCCAAAGTTTAGTAATATCATCATCTGACAAAAAAGAGAAAGCGACAGCTGCATCACCAATAACAGATGAGAACCACAGTGAAACATATAACTTGGCGGTCTTTCTCCCCGCCTTTCATCACAATGAGGGAACCTTTGGAAATCTTCAAAATCCCACTTTCAGCTGTGTATTTGTACCCTTTTGAATCAAGAGTACTCAACGAAATTAAATTTCTCTTTAATTCTGGAACATGTCGTACATCACTAAGTGTTCTGACAACTCCATCAAACATCTTAACTTTAATTGTTCCAACACCTGTGATTTTACACGAAGCATTATTTCCCATAAAAACAACACCTTCAGACACCATTTCGTAATTTGTAAACCAATCCCGATTGGGACTCATGTGGAAGGTGCAGCCTGAATCAAGTATCCACTCCTTGCTCTCTTTAGAATTATTGACAAAAGCGACTAGAAGTTCACCATCACTGTAGTCTTCTACAATATCAGCTTCATCGGAATTTTCTAGTTGTTTTCCCTTTTGATTCGCAGCCTCTCTTTTAATCTTATTCTGTAGCTTATAGCACTCAGATTTAATGTGCCCTTTCTTCTTGCAGAAGTTACAAGTTCTACCTCTGTTTGAAGACTTTGATCTACCCTTAGATTTACCGCGAGGATTTCGATCATGTGTCCTTCCACGATCATCATCAGCATTCCAATCTTATCTCCCACGAATAATGAGACCTTCTCCCTGGGAGTCGGGTTTAACCACAAGATGCTTCATCTTATCATACGAGGTCAAAGAATCATAAACCTCATCAACTGTGAGAGACTCGTGGCTATATAAAATCGTGTCTCTAAAGGTTGAATAAGACGGGGGCAACGAACAAAGTAGAAACAACCCTTAGATCTTCCTTTTCTTACTGAACCTCCATGGCCTCCAAGCTTGAGAGAATTTCTTTAAACACTGTCATATGTTCGGTACCTGATGCACCTTCCTCCAAACGATGAGCATAAAGACGTTGCTTCGTGTACAACTTGCTAGTTAGAGTTTTCGACATACATATTTGTTCTAGCCTCTTCCATAATGCTGCGACAGTCTTCTCCTTCATCACATCCTGCAAAATTTCGTTAGACAAATGCAGATGTAACTGTGTTAACGCCTTTTGATCCTTTCACTTCTTATCTTCCTCCATCAATGTCGAAGGCATCTTATCTACCCCTAGCAGGGCTTCCTCTAAATCCATCTATGCAAGAACTGTCTGCATCTTTATCTGCCACAACGCGAATCTGGTGTTGCGATCCATCAGTGGAATTTCATACTTCAAAGACGCCATTACCGTGATCGAGATGAAAAACTCGGAAGCTCAGATACCACTTTGTTAAAAAATATAGCATCAGTAATGACAATATATCGCAAAGTAAAAGAGAAATAGAAATAAAAAAATAAAATAAATAACACACAGATTTTACGTGGAAACCCTTTCTGGAAAAAACCACGGGCAGAGGAGAAGAAAATTCACTATGTCGAATTCGAATCAATTACAAGAGGAATAGACCATGTCTATTTATAGGCTTATAAAGCCATATTCTAATAGGGGTAGTAAGATTGAAACTCCTTATTCTAATCAATATCAAATAGATGGAGTTTAATTAGGTTTAAAAAACCTTATTCAAAATAAAATAAAAGATCAAACTTATATAAGCTGGGACTTTTTCTCCACCACCTAAGCACATCCAACTTGAATCAATATCCCAGAAATATTAACATAAGAATTAAGCACACATAATTAAGAACAAATTAAATATTTATCATATAGTTCAGAAAACAATAACAAGATTCATCTAGGTTTCATCCCCTTCAGGTATCTGAAGGTTTTAGTTCATAATAAAAGAAAACATCTCAAAAGAAAAGATAAAACAAAACATAAGAAATCCCTAAGACCCCCTAAAGGAATTGAAGGATAGATCCGCTATCTTGAGTAGTATTTCAGCTTCTTGAGATGAATCAACTGGCTATCTTCGAGTGATTTCCACAAATCTGACATTTCTGGCTTGGCTCCTTGGCCTCGCTAACCGCCCTCCTTCAGGTAACACTTAGGGTGTTTATATAGGCTCTTGGAATGTGTTTCTTTGGCCCTGAGTATCCTTTTTCGATTGAAATTGCTCTTTGCCATGACAGGGACACAGCCATGGCACACGCCCATGTAAATCGTGGACAGGCCGTGTTCGAGTCTGGTGAATGAGTCACGGCCATGTGAATCGAGATCAGGCCGTGTTCTAGTAACTTGATGAGGCACGGCCGTGTGGTATTGGCCCCAACCCGTGTCGATTTCGTCTTTGGCCCAATTTGGACCGTTTTAGGCTCGTTTCTCTATCTTTTTATCCCTAGGTGCTTTTCTGAGTATAAAACATGAAAAGAAAGGATTAAGAGCACCTTTTTACATAAATCAAAGAATAAATCATCTAAAAGCATGCTAAATGTGGGATTAAAATATGTAACTTTTACGGTTTATCAAATACCCCCACACTTAAGCTTTTGCTTGTCCTCAAGCAAAATTCTCAACTCACAATTAAAAAAAACTTTCCATAATTTATAATTCCTATCAACAATGTCTCATCATAATTCATAGATAATTTATACATGGATAATTTAACTCAAAGAGTCTTAAAGATTCAAACAATATAAGTCATATATTTGTATCACGAAAACGTAGGTGTTTCCCCTCATCTGAATGATTACCTTTAATTCAAAACCGACAAGGATTAACATCCTCACTAAAGATTCACTCAAATCACTCAAGGTGTTTAAGTTTCAGGAAAAAGCACTCATAAGTCGAACCTGAAAAGTTAATCTCATAGGCTTGCCTGAAAATCAAATCTCCACCATTGTAATGTGAGATGATACACAAATCAAAAGGTCTTTACCAGGGTTGTAACGGGGCTAGGGTTAAGGTGTGGATAAAGGCTGAATTAGAAGGTTAGAATCGAGATTGAATTTTCAATTTACCTGAATTGGACTAATAATTTGAATAATTACATCACATGAAAATACTAATAATACGAGATTTTTTTAAGAACAAATTAAATACTTAAGGATAAATTCAACTACTGAAACTAGGTAACTAGGTAACTAATCAAATAAAATCACGATATAAGGGTAGTCAAAAACAGTGATAACAAATACAAAGGGTTTTGGGTTATTATTAGTTGTGAGTCAGTAAAAAGGGTTGTTAGGATCAATGGGGTTCACTAAGGGTTAATTATGGAGGTAGACTTTTTATGGAGTAAGTGGGTTAAATCCTAGGTGCCTTTATCATCTCCGTATATCAAATCATAGATGTGGTCTCAACATGTATAATCGAGGCAAGTTCTAGAATAACAGTTCAATGTTGACACACTCATAATCAGTCAAGTGATCACGAAAAAGAATATATGCTCTATAAGGCTCAAGATCTCACAAAAATTATGGGTGTTTTGATGTTAACCTCGTAAATTTCAAATTTCAAGGTAATATTCAAATTTAGTTCAACAACTTAGAAAATTTTTTATTCTTGAAAAATGGACTTATCATGCTTGATTCTCTAGTATTTTAAAGTTTAAATCATCAATGCACAATTAACTATGATTTAATCTAAGATATATCGATAAAAATCATAAATCAACAGAAATTTCATTCTAATTAGTAATATGAGACAATTACTTAAAGACAAGGCTAAATTCAGGGACTTGAGAATAATGCAGAAAGTTAGGCACTTTCTCAAAATAAATATTCACCCCTCCACACTTAAGTTGTACGTTGCCCTCAATGTACAAAGATAGATAATAACAATTATTAGATAAACAAAAGAGAGGAGAAAAAGTGACACTTCCTGAATTTTAGATGGATTCCTTGAGTCGGAGGTGAAAAATTAATGACTTATGTAGTATTGAAGTACTCCTAGTGATTTGTTTGTTATTTGGAGTGTGCATTTGAAACTGCGAAGTCATCAGTTAGATTTTTCAGTGGCATGATTAAACAGTGGTTGTTAGCAATACTCAAAGGTTAGATAGCCAATGATATCATGAATGAAATAAAAGTTTGAAATATAAAATGCAACAAGTTTAAAAATGAAAATAAAAATAGAATTTAAAGCTAAGAACTAAGAACTAAAAATGAAGAAAAGAAAACTAAAATTAAAGAGAATAAAAGGACTCAGAGGTCCTCATCGTCTGCTGGGTCCTGTGGTGGTGTCAGTAAAGAAATGTGGAACTGATGGCTTATTTGCTGAAGGGTGGCCTTAATCCCGTCGAAACGTCGAGCTGTGTCATTGAACTGCTGAGTACAGTATTGCTCGAACTGGGTAAGGCGGGCAGAAATGGCTTGGGAATGGTTTTTCCTGTGGTGGTGGGACAACATCAGGAATGTCCGCATGCTCTTCCTCGTCAGTGGGGAGGGCTAGTCAGTATTGAGGAGGATCAGTCCCACGTCGATATTTGATCTTCTTCATTTGCAGCATTCTCTGGATACCCAGGGGTACCATTTGCCCTATTAGTGTGAGCGAAGATGTTTGCGCGTCTATGTCGAGAAGCTCGAAGTACCGAGCCAAACGTGTGATGTAGGGACCCGTAGATATAATCCCTCGCCGATGTTGCTCTATCTGATGTTGAATGGCTCTAGCTATAAAATATGCTAGGTCGACAACATGTCCGTTCGACATGCACCATAGATAGTAGGCGTCATGAGTATTGACGACGCCCGTGCTCTCTCGTCGACCTGTCAAAGTATGAGCCAGAATAGTGTGTACGTATCGCAAAGACGGAACCAAGGCCATAGTGACTGGGATCATAGTCGAAGGAGTGGGGAGCTATCTTATGCCAACATTGGTTGGGGCTGTAATGTATGTGGCGGTGCAACTCCGAAAGGTCATTCTCTGCTACGAAGTCGTCTATATAGTCCTAAAGCAGCTCCGAATTGTGACACGTTTAGCCGTCGTATAGTGCCACCGAGACGGAATTGTATTGTGCCCGGATCATCTTACTGGCTTATCACTGTTTGGAGTTGAAAGGTCGAGCAAAGCTCCAAGGTTAGCTCTAGCTATATGGGCTCGTTAATGTTGAAGAATTGCTCCCACAGATTAGTGGTTAGGAGAGCCTGAATGTCATTGTCAAGATGGACCTGCTTTAAAGGGGTCCAGTCGATACACCTGCCTGTGCCTAGGGGTCGCGTGCGAAGTAATTTATAATGGTCCTCTTGGACCCCTGGAGAAAATTGAAGGAACAGATGGCGCACTTCGGTGGATGGTCGTGCGGATGATGATCCGGGTCCCTTTCACTTTTTTGAGCTCGGGACTGTTGTTCTCTTTCCTCGATATGACGACATTGTACCTGAAATCAGTAATTTTATACTAATATAAAGCAATTTCTTTTGATCAATACTCAACAAAAATATAGCAAAATATTCAAAACTAACTCAAATGGAAGTAAAACCTGATAAAGTAAACTACTTATACTAACTTAAGCATGTCAGTCATGAGAATTAACTTAATTTAATCAAAGAAATGTATCAATCAAATTAGTTCTAAAATTCAAGAATTTATTCCTAAAACTAACTTGATACTAAGAGTAAAAAGAAACTAAATAACATGAAAATGAAATAATAGTTAAAGTATGATGAAAGTGAATTAATGAAGAGTAACTAGCAGTGTTTTTGGATGTGTGGCGACGAGAACGGTTGAGCACGTACGTGTGACGGTGGCGCATGGTCAAGTGCTGTGTAAATACTGGATAACACGGCAGTGACGAGGGCGTAGGGTCCTGCTAACACGGGCGTGGCTGCATTTTTGTATGAGTATTTGAGAGCTTGGAAGATTTTTGGGGTGGAGAGAAACAACGGTGATGGGGTTTTCTTTCTGGTGGCTGGATTTGGGAGGAGCTTTTGAGAGGAAAACGGCTAGGGTTGGTTTGGGGAAGGAAATTGGGGAAAAAAAACGGGGTTGGGTTTCTTTAAATAAAGGAGGGGACACGGGCAGGTGCCACGCCCGTGCTTGATTTTAATTAGCCCGTGTTTTTTAGGATTTTAAATTTTGGGCGTGTTCAGGGAGTTTGGCCACGGTCGTGGTTTAGATGACACGCTTCTTCTTCATACGGTCGTTTAGAACGGGCGTGTTTAGCCCGTGCTTGACAAGTCAGTAACCACACACGGTTGTAAGGCACGTGTAACACCCCAAACCCGGCCCAAACACTACGGCCGAATTTAGAATGCTACTGAGGGAAAAGTTTGAAAAGTATTTGACATAAGGGTGGAAACACAATAATTTTTCGTAATTTATAAAAGCTGACTTATTTGCAAATAAATTTATCGTTTTGAAACTAAGTTGCCAACAGAGTAAAACCTTGAAAATTGTGTGTAGTTTAAAACATTGTGCTTTTGAAATTATAAGGAAAATTCCGTGTTTACAGGTATCCGAATTTGAAACCTTAACATAAGTTTTTATGGTGTAAATTGTTTTAAAAAAAATAAAACATTTCGAAATTAATAACTCGATAATCAATCCAACTTAAACATAACAGAAATCCCCAAAATAACTTAAGTGGCCTTATTACAATAAAGTTCTACTCAAAAGTACTGAAAATATAAAGTGCATAAAACAGATAAAAACATCTTCTGCATGGCCACCTCGTATCCACTCCAGCCCGGTCCAAGAATCATGTATCACCTGCATTGTTTTTGGAAAAATAGGGTGAGTCAAACCGACTCAGTGTATAATTATTTCACATGTCTCCACAAATGGGCTTGGCCCATATCCACAAAGTCCACATACATAATCATGCAAAATGAATCCCATCCCAACCTAGTGTCCATCCGCTACACACCCCCGTACCTGCCACACACACCAGAGGATTTCTAAATCACCCTCCAACCGCTACACACCTCCTTGGCAGACCTGCTGCCCAAGGTCGTGGCATAGCCACCGATCACCTAAGTGGCCCCAGATATCTGTATCCACAAGGTGACTCAAGGTCATCCTCAATCCACGGTGATGCACACAGCTATCATCCGTCCACGATGTGGCACATAGCCAACATCCCACCTTGATGAAGCACATAGCCAACATCAAGCGACGACATAGCTCAAGGCTAACATCAGTCCACGTACATAAATATGTACACCCTGTCCTTCAATTATCATATCCCAATCCCCATGCATATATAGGTATCATGACAAAATAACAGTATAATTCTAATGAGCATACATCACATGCTTACCACAATTTTACACATATACCATAGATAGATTAATATCATAAAACACTGACCTGGTTAACAGATTACCCACCATGGGTAGCCACCATCTCAACCACTATTTCTAGCTACCACACACCATATACGCATATATATAACAACATATACAAATAACAGGAGAACAGTGCGATAACTACACACCTGTTTGGCACAGTCGACTAAATCCCGAAACCCAAAGCCTAAACGATTTGCACCCGAAACTTACCGAAATCCTCCTACACAACCTTATGTTAGATTCGGCTCAACCCAAATGAACACATGAAATGGCCTTCAACCCAATGATATTCCCTGCTTACCTCGATCATCCAAATCCCGAAGTATCTCTACTCTTCTAACGTTAGCCCACAAAAAAAATCTCGATATCACCCTTCATGGATTTGGGCATAACAGAGAAAATGGAGTTAGACTTCTCGATTTGATATCTTAATGGAAAATAATTGAGACTTATCTAGAAAGAAACCTCTTACCACGATACTCGAAACCGATTGGAAGATGAATGTCGACACTTCCCCCTCTACAGGCTCTAGTAGATTCGGCCAAGGTTTCCCAACCAAGAGAGATTTGTTGGCTTTCTAGAAGAGCAAAGAGAAAAGAAATTACGAATGGAAGATTCGGCCACAGAACAGAAGAGTGTATTCGGCTTAATGAAGTCAAGTAAAACTGCGAAAAGAGAAATAGAGAATTGTGGTTTATGATGTTTCGGCAATGAGAAATAGTGAAGAAAAGATGAGAGAAACAACCTTGATAGTCTCCCTAAATTCGGCTAGTGGTCAAAAAGAAAGGAAAAGAGTTGAACACCTAAGGGTTTTCGGCACAAATGAGAGAATGAGATGAGAGAGCAAATTTTCGGCAAAAAGAGAACTAAAGAAGAAAAGAAATGCCAAAAAGATGATCACTCCCCTTTTCACTACAAAATTTTGGCACACACACCCCACTACAACCCAAAAACCAGAAATGCCACCCTCCAAAGCCCCACATTCGGCCAACTCTTCTTCCCTCACCCAAATCCCTTCTTTTTCTCCTACTTTTCCTCTCCTACACTCATTCAAATGAGTTTGAATGAGTCTCCCTCTCATCTCTTATCTCAGCCACCAATTTTAAGCTGTTGACCCAATCCATACCTCATCCCCACAGAGTTTGCATGCCGTCCAACTCTCCCTTCCTCCTTGATGTAAAAAGCAACTTAAAATGCCAGCCTCGCAGCTCGAACCTCCTCCCCCTTGACACTCCATGTGACGCCACCCTCTCACCCTTGCATCTAGGCGCTACACTGCCACTTTACTGCCTCTCTTTTTGAGTCATAATCCACCCCCAATTTCTCTTAAGGCCTAGCTCCCCTAGCTCCCCTTTGCTCAGCTTAGACTAAAAAGTTTCCTATGACTCTTACTCAAACCCAAGGTTTCCCAAAACCCTCCTAGCACTTCCAAACAGCATACAAAGGACATTAACATACAAATACAAGTTAAAATGCACAACCCCCAAGTCCGAGATATTACAGTTCTACCCCCCTTAAAAATAATTTTGACCTCGAAATTACCTGGCTAAAATAGGTTAGGGTATTGCTGGCGCATTGCCTCCTCCGGCTCCCATGAAGCTTCTTTCGAACCATGGTTACGCTATAACACCTTGACTAGAGGAACTGATTTCCTCCGCAAGACTTTCACATCCCGCTCTAAGATCTGAATCGGTTCCTCCTCGTAAGACAAGTCTGGCCTCAACTCTACCTCTTCAACGGGAACCACGTGCGATGGATCTGATCGGTAACAACGTAGAATCGAAACATGAAACACATCGTGCATCTGCTTTAACTCCGAAGGCAATTCTAACTGATACGCCACTGGTCCAACCCGCTTTAGAATTCGATAAGGTCCTATAAACCTGGGACTTAGCTTACCTTTGCGTCCAAACCTCATCACCGTCTTCCACGGCGAAACCTTAAGAAACACTCGATCACCCACTGCAAAGTCTATCTCCTTCCGCTTAAGATCCGCATACGACTTCTGTCTATCAGATGCTTCCTTTAACCGTGCTCGAATCATCTTAACCTTCTCTTCTGACTCTGCCACTATCTCAGGCCCCAAAACATGATGTTCACCCAGTTCTGTCCAATAAGTAGGTGTCCGACACCTCCACCCATACAACGCTTCATACGGCGCCATTTGAATACTTGCTTGATAACTGTTGTTGTAAGCGAATTCTACCAAAGGCAAGAATTCCTCCCAACTGCCCCTGAAGTCGATAACACATCCCCTTAGCATATCCTCTAACACCTGAATCACCCTTTCAGACTAGCCATCCGTCTGCGGATGAAAGGCCGTACTAAAATCCAATATGGTGCCCAAAGCCTGATGCAACGCCCTCCAGAACCTCGACGTAAATCTAGGATCCCTATCCGATATAATCGACACCGGCAGTCCATGCAGTCTCACAATCTCTGCTACATACAGCTTCGCCAACCTCTGCAAAGAGTAATCAACCCGAACAGGTATGAAGTGAGCGGACTTTGTCAACCGATCCACAATCACCCAAACTGAGTCCTTCTTAGTCGGCGTAAGAGGAAGCCCACTAACGAAATCCATGGTGATTCTCTCCCACTTCACTGTGGAATCTTCACTGGTTGCAGCAACCCCGATGGCACTTGGTGTTCAGCTTTGACCTGCTGACACGTTAAGCACTTCCCCACAAATTCTGTAACCTCTCGCTTTAATCCAGGCCACCAAAACTGATCCCTTAGATCCCTATACAACTTACTTCCCCCAGGATGCATAGCGTAAGGGCTACCATGCGATTCCCAAAGAATTCTCTGCCTTAACTCCTTATCTTTCGGCATACAGACCCTACCACGGAAGCACAAAACCCCATCGTCATTCACACTGTAGTCCTCAACTCCTCCACTCTGAACCTGTGCAAGCTTAGCACTCAGAACATCGTCCACCAATTGTTTCTCCTTAACCTGACTTAACCATGTCAGCTTTACCTGCAACTCCGCTAACAGACTCCCGTCGTCATAGAGACAAAAATGTGCAAACATCGCCCTTAGATTCGATACCACTTTTCGACTTAGCGCATCCACCACCACATTCGCTTTACCTGGGTGGTATTCGATTGAACAGTCGTAATCCTTCAGCAGCTCCACCCACCTTCGTTGCCTCAAATTCAGCTCCTTCTGAGTCAGCAGATACCTCAAACTCTTGTGGTCCGTGTAAATTACCGACTATTCTCCATATAGATAATGCCTCTACACCTTTAGAGCAAAGACCACTGCAGCCAATTCAAAATCATGCGTCGGATAGTTAACCTCATATGGCCTTAACTGTCGAGACGCATAAGCAACAACTTTCCCTTCCTACATTAGTTCACAGCCCAACCCAGTATGAGAAGCATCACAATACACTACAAAGTCTTTTCCTGCCACAGGCTGAATTAAGACCAGAGCCTCTGTCAAAACTCTTTTCAACTTCTTGAAGCTCTCTTGTTGCTTATCTGTCCATATGAATGGCACCACCTTCCTCAACAACTTCGTCAAAGGTGCTGCTATAGACGAGAACCCTTCTACAAATCTCCTGTAGTAACCTGCTAACCCCAAGAAACTGCAAACCTCTGCCACCGACCTAGGTGGTTTCCAGTCTAGCACCTCCTCAATCTTCCGAGGATCCACCCTTATTCCTTCCGCCAATACTACATGACCTAGAAAAGCAACCTCCCCTAGCCAAAATTCACACTTGCTAAATTTGGCGTACAACTTCTTCTCCCTTAAAACTTGCAGCACCACCCGAAGATGTGCATCGTGCTCCTCCTCTGACTTAGAATACACCAGAATGTCGTCTATAAACACAACAACGAACCGATCCAAGTAGGGCTGGAAAACTTGGTTCATCATATCCATGAACGCAGCTGGGGCATTTGTCAACCTGAATGGCATTACAAGGAATTCATAGTATCCGTACCGAGTCCGAAAAGCTGTCTTTTGAATATCTGCTTCCTTCACCTTTAGCTGGTGATATCCAGACCTTAGATCAATCTTTGAAAACACCGCAGCCCCTTTAAGCTGATCAAACAAGTCATCTATCCTCGGCAACGGATACTTGTTCTTGATCGTCAGCTTATTCAACTGGCGATAATCTATGCACATCCGCATAGATCCATCCTTCTTCTTTACAAACAAGACCGGTGCTACCCATGGAGACACACTGGGTCGAATAAATCCACGATCTAGGAACTCTTGGATCTGGGCTTTAAGCTCAACCAACTCTTTTGGTGCCATCCTGTACGGAGCGATTGACACTGGTGCTGTCTCCGGTAACAGGTCGATCACAAATTCCACCTCACAATCTGGAGGCAATCCTGGAAGTTCTTCCGAAAAAACATCCACAAACTCTTTCACTGTCCTGACCTCCCCCACAGTTGTTTCCTGGCATCCGAGGCACTAACGAACAGCAGAAAAGCCAAGCATCCCTTCTTTACCATCTTTTCTGCCTTAAGAGCGGACACTACGTTAGACAGGTAGTCTCTCTTTTCACCTATCACCGTAACCTCATTGTCCTCGAGAGTCCTCAACGACACGCGCTTAGCAGCACAGTCCAGATTCGCATGATACCTTACTAGCCAATCCATCCCTAGGATCAGGACAAATTCCCCAAACGGCAGCTCCATCAAGTCAGTTGGGAACACTACCCCCTGAACTTCTAAAGGCACGTCTCTAAAGAGTTTATCTACCACTACAGATTGCCCTAAAGGACTAAGTACAGTCATCTTCCTAAAGACAATTTTAGAGTTCACACCCAAAGTTCCAGACACTACACTAGCAATGTACGAATGAGTTGACCCAACATCAATTAAAGCCATAAAGGGTAACCTGTAAATAAGAAATGTACCCGTGATAACATTTGGTGCATCTCCCTCTTCACATCGTCTGACTGCATGCACTAACCCTAGCTGCCTTGCAACTGAACTCCCAGCACCTCTGCCTGGTGCTCCACGACCTCAGCCAACGCCGTTTCCTCCACGGTTCGGACCACGGCCTCTCGACACCTGTTGACCACCCCTTCCTGGTTGCACATACCCCTGACCTACTGTCCGAGCCCTATTCGGATCCTGAGGACAATCTTTAAGCAAATGAGACTTAGACCCACACTTAAAACACTCCCGACTCCGTCCCCAGCACTCGTCAACATGAAACCTTCCACAATGAGCACACGGACGGTCCTGATTTCCAGCAGCTGGCATAGGAACATGAGCAGAATTTTCAACCCTCGGTCTTTTCTGAAAACCTCCAGAAGACCCTGATGATCCAAAACCTCTCTTGTTCCAACCTCTATCCTTATCTCTGTCCTGCCTCTCAAACCGCTTGACCTCCTCGGCTATTCGAGCTTTCTCTACCAAAGTAGCAAAGTCCCTTTCCTGATGAGGAGCTATCAATACTCACAGCTCATCTCGCAACCCATCTTCAAACCTCACACAGCACTCGTAATCAGTAGCAACAATCCCTCTGGCATACCGACTTAGCCTTAAGAATTCTGCCTCAGATTCTACTACTGACTTACCCCCTTGTACTAAGTTCAGAAACATTTTTCTCTGCGCATCCATGTAACTAGCTCCGACATAATTTCCTTCAAACTTTACTTTAAAGTAACTCCAGTCTACTCGGTCTGCTGGAGTACCCTCTCTAACAGTTAGCCACCACTGGTAGGCCTCATCCCGAAGTAAAGAAACATCACCTTTCAGCTTTTCCTCAGCAGTACAGTCCAAATCGTCCATGATCCTTTCGACCGCCTCCAGCCAGTATTCTGCCACATTCGGAGCTACCCCCGAAACTCGCCTAAATATCTCAGCTCCATTCGCTCTGAGCCGCTCTGGAACTGACTTCTTAGCCCTAGCTCCCATGTTTGCTCCCACAACTCTTTCCAAAACTCGCAGTATAGCCTGAGAAACTGCGTCATCTCCACCCGTCTGATCTTGATCCTCCGCGCCCACCGTTGGCGGCGGCGGCACATCATTTTTTGACCCATGACCAGACCCCACTGGTTCCGATACTGTCATTTTGCCTCTACCATGTCCACGTGCGTTACGACCACGTCCCCTAGAACTCATGTCTACTATCACAATTTAATCTGATTTAAGAAATTTTATGCATTAGTCTTTTGTTCCACTGATTATCCATAAACAATTTAATGTAAAGAAGTTTTAGTAGTAGTTCTTTCGATCATCCAAAGTTTTCAGCTCAAGTTTACTGTTCTAATTCAGAGAGTCACATCCATTCATCAACAACATCCACCACACAACTTTGGGCATTTGTCCGTTCCCAACCCAGGGTATTTTAGTAATTCATCCTATAGGGGTATTTTAGCCATAAATCGAGGTAATTCAAAAAAATCTTTACAAATCAAAGGCATTCCAGAATTTTCAGAACTTGGGGTTATTTTGAAAATTTTTCCAAATCAAAGGTATTGCGGAAATTTCAGAAATTGGGGTTATTTTTGGAAATTTGTAAATCAGGGCTAATTTAGTAAATTTTCCAAACCGGGATATTTTGGTCATTTTCAAATCTTAAGGTAGTTTTTACAAAACTGTGTAGCTGGTCCCTTCCGGGTTTTAATTATCGGTTTAGCTGGTGAATAAGTCCTCTTGGTTAGGGTGAACCGTCACTACGCACCAGGTAGGATTCGAGCGAAGAGGAGGTGAGTCACTAGGACTGCTTAAATACCAAGCTCCCATCGAATCCAATCCTAGACATGCGCACAACCGTTGCCACACCCTGACTCGGTGACTTACTCACGGGTTTGTTTGGTTGTACTTAAGTCTTATTTATTTTTGAGTTGGAGTAAGCTAGTCCTAGGGTTCAATAGCTCCTAATCTACTAATCTACGATCCCATAATGCCCACAAAGTTTCACATACCAATCACTTCAGTAGTTAGGGGTACTTACCTGATGGACTTCGGGCCGGAGACACAGGTGCCATGCCAGAATAAACCTGAAATAGTTCATGGAAATCTATTTTTTTTTTGAAAAGCCCATCTTTGAATAAGGTTTTTGGACCCAAAACCCTCAAAGCTGAGTTTTGAACCGGGCTCTGATACCAAATTGTAACATCCTAAACTCGGCCCAAACACCACGGCCGAATTTAGAATGCTACTGAGGAAAAAGTTTGAAAAGTATTTGACATAAGGGTGGAAACAAAATAATTTTTCGTAATTTATAAAAGCTGACTTATTTGCAAATAAATTTATCGTTTTGGAACTAAGTTGCCAACAGAGTAAAAGCTTGAAAATTGTGTGTAGTTTAAAACATTGTGCTTTTGAAATTCTAAGGAAAATTCCGTGTTTACAAGTATCCGAATTTGAAACCTTAACATAAGTTTTTATGGTGTAAATTGTTTTAAAAAAAATAAAACATTCCCAAATTAATAACTCGATAATCAATCCAACTTAAACATAACAGAAATCCCCAAAATAACCTAAGTGGCCTTATTACAATAAAGTTCTACTCAAAAGTACTGAAAACATAAAGTGCATAAAAAAAATAAAAACATCTTCTGCATGGCCACCTCGTATCCGCTCCAGCCCGGTCCAAAAGTCATGTATCACCTGCATTGTTTTTGGAAAAATAGGGTGAGTCAAACTGACTCAGTGTATAATTATTTCACGTCTCCATAAATGGGCTTGGCCCACATCCACACGGTCCACATACATAATCATGCAAAATGAATCCCATCCCAACCTAGTGTCCATTGGCTACACACCCCCGTACCTGCCGCACACACCAGGGGATTACTAAATCACCCTCCAACCGCTACACCTCCTCCTTGGACGCACTGCCGCCCCAAGGTCGTGGCATAGCCACCGATCACCTAAGTGACCCCACATATTTGTATCCACAAGGTGACTCAAGGTCATCCTCAATCCACGGTGATGCACACAGCTATCATCCGTCCACGATGTGGCACATAGCCAACATCCCACCTTGATGAAGCACATAGCCAACATCAAGCGACGACATAGCTCAAGGCTAACATCAGTCCACGTACATAAATATGTACACCCTGTCCTTCAATAATCATATCCCAATCCCCATGCATATATAGGTATCATGACAAAATAACAGTATAATTCTAATGAGCATACATCACATGCTTACCACAATTTCACACATATACCATAGATAGATTAATATCATAAAACACTGACCTGGTTAACCGATTACCCACCATGGGTAGCCACCATCTCAACCATTATTTCCTGCTACCACACACCATATACGCATATATATATAACAACATATACAAACAACAGGAGAACAGTGCGATAACTACACACCTGTTTGGCACAGTCGACTAAATCCCGAAACCTAAAGCCTAAATGATTTGCACCTGAAACTTGCCGAAATCCTCGTACACAACCTTATGTTAGATTCGGCTCAACCCAAATGAACACATGAAATGTCCTTCAGCCCAACGATGTTCCCTGCTTACCTCGATCACTCAAATCCCAAAGGATCTCTACTCTTCTAGCGTTAGCCCACAAAAAAAATCCCGATATCACCCTTCATGGATTCGGCCATAACAGAGAAAATGGAGTTAGACTTCTCGATTTGATATCTTAATGGAAAATAATTGAGACTCATCTAGAAAGAAACCTCTTACCACGATACTCGAAACCGATTGGAAGATGAATGTCGACACTTCCCCCTCTACAGGCTCTAGTAGATTCGGCCAAGGTTTCCCAACCAAGAGAGATTTGTTCGGCTTTCTAGAAGAGCAAAGAGGAAAGAAATTACGAATGGAAGATGCGGCCACAGAACAGAAGAGTGTATTCGGCTTAATGAAGTCAAGTAAAACTGTGAAAAGAGAAAGAGAGAATTGTGGTTTATGATGTTTCGACAATGAGAAATAGTGAAGAAAAGATGAGATAAACAACCTTGATAGTCTCCCTAAATTCAGCTAGCGGTCAAAAAGAAAGGAAAATAGTTGAACACCTAAGGGTTTTCGGCACAAATGAGAGAATGAGATGAGAGAGCAAATTTTCGGCAAAAAGAGAACTAAAGAAGAAAAGAAATGCCAAAAAGATGATCACTCCCCTTTTCACTACAAAATTTTGGCACACACACCCCACTACAACCCAAAAACCAGAAATGCCACCCTCCAAAGCCCCACATTCGGCCAACTCTTCTTCCCTCTCCCAAATCCCTTCTTTTTTCTCCTACTTTTCCTCTCCTACACTCATTCAAATGAGTTTGAATGAGTCTCCCTCTCATCTCCTATCTCAGCCACCAATTTTAAGCTGTTGACCCAACCCATACCTCATCCCCACAAAGTTTGCATGCCGTCCATCTCTCCCTTCCTCCTTGACGCAAAAAGCAGCTTAAAATGCCAGCCTCGCAGCTCGAACCTCCTCCCGCTTGACACTCCATGTGACGCCACCCTCTCCCCCTTGCATCTAGGCACTACACTGCCACTTTACTGCCTCCCTTTTTGAGTCATAATCCACCCTCAATTTCTCTTTAGGCCTAGCTCTCGTAGCTTCCCTTTGCTCAGCTTAGACTAAAAATTTTCCTATGACTCCTACTCAAACCCAAGGTTTCCCGAAACCCCCTAGCACTTCCAAACAGCATACAAACCACATTAACATACAAATACAAGTTAAAATGCACAACCCCCAAATCCCAGATAGTACAGCACGGCCGTGTTTAGCCCGTGCTCAACAAGTCAGTATCATCCATAGATAGTCGGCACGGGCCTGGTTGTTATCGCAGCCCGTGTTGGAAAAAAAAAAAATTTTATCTTATCTATCGTACGCGCTCGCACGCCCGCGTGGTTCATCCTCTCGCTTCCACACGCCACGAGCACACACACCTGTAAGGCCATGTGGTCTAAAACCTGCGGTTTATTGGATTGATTAGTATGGAATTAACTGCTAAAATTTAAGAATCTAATGTTAATGTGGTTAGTACTCGGATTGCCTCCCGAGAAGCGCTTGTTTAAAGTCTTAAGCTAGACTCACCCTGTTTTCATTTCTAAAAGTTCACGGAGCTAAAGCTCCTATTTCATATCCCTAAAATCTTCACTATTATAGATTTTGAGTCGGTGACCATTTACCTTGAATGTGCCTTGAGTGGGATGAGTTACCTCGATTGTGCCATAAGGAAAAATTGTTTTAATTATGAATGGACCTGACCATCTTGATTTCAGTTTTCCAGGAAACAATTTAAGCCTTGACTTGTATAGTAGGACCAAGTCTCCTACTTTGAATTGTCTTGATTTCTTTAGACAAGCATCATGGCGTCGCTTTGTTGCCTCCTTGTATAGTTTCGGGTTCTCATAGGCTTTAGCTCTCTATTCATCTAGCTCATTCATCTGCATCATTCTTTTCTTTCCTGCAGTTTTAAGATCATAATTTAAAAATTTTATAGCCCAAAAAGCTTTGTGTTCTAACTCGAATGGTAGATGACAGCTTTTCCCGTAGACAAGTTTGTATGAGGATGTTCCTAGGGGGTTTTAAATGCTGTTCTATAGGCCCATAGGGCATCATCTACTTTTAATGCCCAATCATTTCTGTTTGATTCAACCGTTTTTTCTAGGATACTTTTAAGTTCTCAATTTGCTACTTCAACTTGCCCACTAGTTTGAAGGTGATATGGAGTAGCTATCCTGTGGTGTACTCCATATTTTTTCAAGACTTTGTTAAATTACGTATTACAGAAATGAGTGCCCTATCACTAATGATAGCTCTAGATGTTCCAAATTGAGAGAATAGTTTCTTAAGAAACTTAACTACCACTCTAGCATCATTGGTAGGTAAAGCTTCGGCTTCTACCCATTTTGACATGTAATCAACTACCACTAGGATGTATTTTTTCCAAATGAACTAGGGAATGGACCCATAAAATCAATACCCCATACATTAAATATTTCACATGATAGTATATAAGTTTAAGGCATTTCATCACGTTTAGAAACATTACCTGTTCTTTGGCATTTATCACACGAAGCAACATACCTGTTGGCATCTTTGAATAAAGTGGGCCAATAAAAACCTAATTTGAGTATTTTATGTGTTATTGTAATGCCATTGGAATGTCCTCCTGAAGGTCCTGCATGGCAATGTTCCAGGATTTTTCTTGCTTCTGCCCTTGTAACGCATCTTCAAATTACTTGATCTGCACATATACAGAAAAGAAAAGGATATTCCCAAAAATAGTTTTTCACATCAGCAAAGAATCGCTTCTTTTGGTGATGTGTTAGTCTTTTTGGCAAGATGTTAGAAGCTAAATAATTTGCAATATTTGCAAACCATGGTACCTCAGAGTGGGTTATAGAAAAGAGTTGCTCTGCAGGGAATGAGTCGTTAATCTCAATTTCATTGGGCTCTTTGATATTTGGGTTCTCAAGCCTGGAGAGGTGATCTACTGCAAGGTTTTCAGCTCCTTTCTTATCCTGGATTTCCAAATCGAATTCCTGCAATAGTAAAATCCATCTTATGAGTCGAGGTTTTGCATCGGGGTTTCGTTAGAAGATAACGAAGAGCGGAGTGGTCAGTGTAAACGACAACTTTAGATAGTACTAAATATTGTCTGAATTTATCAAATGCAAAGACCACAACTAGTAATTCTTTTTCAGTGGTGGTATAATTTTCTTGTACGACCATTAATGTCTTGCTGGCGTAATAGATCAGCTGGAAGTGCTTGTCTCTTCACTGTCCTAAAACTGCACCTACTGCAAAATCACTTGCATCGCACATTAGTTCAAAAGGAAGATTCCAATCGGGGGCAATTATAATTGGGGCATTTATTAATTTTGCTTTAAGGATATTAAATGCATCTAAACATTCCGGATCAAACTTAAAAGGTGTATCTTTTTCTAGCAATTTTGTTAGAGGCTTAGCTATTTTAGAAAAATCTTTAATACATCTTCTATAAAATCCTGCATGTCCTAGAAAGCTTCTAATAGCCTTAACTGAGCTAGGAGGAGGTAATGTTTCTATGGTTTCGACTTTTGTTTTATCTACCTCGATTCCCTTACTAGAAATTTTGTGTCGCAACACAATTCCCTCTTGTACCATAAAGTGGCATATTTCCCAATTTAAAACAAGGTTTGTTTCCTCACATCTCACTGGAACTCATTTTAAAATTTTAAGGCAAAGATGGAAAGAATTACCTAATACCGAGAAATCATCCATAAATACCTCAATGATGTCTTCCACAAGTTCGTCAAAGATTGCAACATGCATCGCTGAAATGTAGCAGGAGCATTACATAATCTAAAAGACATTCTACGATACGCAAACCTACCGTATGGGCATGTGAATGCTGTTTTCTCTTGATCTTCAGGTGCTATTGGGATTTGGAAATAGCCGGAGAGTCCATCTAGGAAGCAATAGTACATATGCCCAGATAACCTTTCTAGCATTTGATCAATGAAAGGTAAAGGGAAGTGATCTTTTTTAGTGGCATCGTTCATCTTCCTGTAATCAATGCAAACTCTCCAACTTGTGATTGTTCTGGTAGGGATTAGTTCTTTCTTTTCATTGGCTACCACTGCCATGCCTCTTTTCTTTGGAACAACCTACACAGGGCTTACCCAATTGCTGTCAGAAATAGGATAAATTATTCCAGCATCTAGAAGTTTAATTACCTCAGCTTTCACAACTTCTTATACATTGGGATTTAATCGTCTTTGAGGTTGCACACATGGCTTGTCCTCATCTTCCATTAAAATTTTATGGGTACAAAATGTTAGGCTGATTCCCTTAATGTCAGAGAGTTTCCAAGCTATGGCTCTTTTATGTTTTCTTAGTACCTATAGCAATTCCTCTTTCTCCTTGGGTTCTAGTTCTGAAGAGATAATTACTGGTAGTGTAGAATTTTCACCCAAGAATGCATATTCTAATTGTTTCGGCAACTGTTTTAATTCTAATTTGGGCGGTTCATCAATAGAAGGCTTTTGTTTTAGATCGTCATTGATTTCAATGCTTTCTTTTTCTATATGTCTAGATGAAGATGTATTCAAATTCAGCTCATCTATTTCATCTTCTTCCCCCTCTTCTTGAGTAAAACACAGTTCCATCGTATCCTCATGTATGATGTCCTATAATGAATTTTGAATAATATGATCAGTAGTATCAACAAAATAACAGGAATCATCTTTTTCTATAGAATATCGCATGGCATCATAAATTTAAAAAATAATTTTCTCATTGCCTATTCTTAATGCAAGTTTACCATCTCCTACATCGATAACAGCCCTAGCAGTAGCTAAGAAAGGGCGCCCTAAAATTAAGGGAACTTCAATGTCCTCATCCATGTCAAGCACAACAAAATCAACAGGGAAAATAAATTTATCAATTTTTACCAAGACATCTTCGATAATTCCTCTAGGATATTTAATTGATCTATTGGCTAACTGAATACTCATCCTAGTGGGTTTTTGTTCCCCAATATCTAGTTGTTTAAACATTTTATAAGGCATTAAATTAATACTGGCACCTAGATCAGCTAATGCTTTCTTAATATTTAAGCTACCAATTAAACAGGGAATAGTAAAACTTCCTGGGTCTTTTAATTTGGTTGGTAACTTATTTTGGAGGATGGATGAACATTCTTCATTAAGCTCCACCGTTGATATTTCTTCAAGCTTCCTTTTATTCGTTATGAGTTCTTTCAAGAATTTTGCGTACGTTGGCATCTGTGAAATGGCTTTAACAAAGGGTAAGTTAATATATATTTGTTTAAAAAGTTCAAGAAATTTACTGTATTGGGCATCTAATCGGTCTTTCTTTAATTTTTCCGGATATGGGATTCGTGGTTTACTTTCATTGCATACTTGAGTTGCATCCTCAATTCCCTCATCCTTTGCTTTGTTATCTTCGTGAGGTACTTTTTTTCTTTGGTTCGGCTAACTCCTTTCCACTTCTCAGTGTAAATGCCTTTACCTGTTCTGTTCCTTTAGAAAGAATCTCTGATCAAATTTCAGAAACCATCTTAGTAAGGTGTCCAACTATCTTAGTAGTTCCCCTCACTGACTTAGTAAGTTCTCCAACTTGATTCTCGATTCCTTTGATTGATGCTTGTTGATTATCGAGCGTTGTTTCAGTTTTTTGGAGACGAGTATCCGTAGCTTCCATGAACTTTGTCAGCATCTCTTCGAGGTTCGACCTCTTTTCCTGCGGATAGGGCTGATTTTGAAAATTTTGAGGAGGTTTTTGTCTTTGATTTCCTTGATTTCCTTGACCTCTCCACGAAAAATTTGGGTGGTTCCTCCAACCTGGATTATAAATATTACTATAAGGGTTATTATTAGATCTAAAATTATTACCTATATGGTTCATCTGTTCGCTTTCTGTGCTCGGTTGGTAGGGTGGGTACTTAGGATTCGCCACAGTTCCACTTGCGTTGCACTGCATTACCGGATGTACCTGCGAAGAACACAAACTATCAAGCTTGTTATTCATCATCTCTATTTATGTTGATAGCATGGTTACTACATCGAGGTTGAAAACTCTGGCTGATTTTGTTGGCCTTGTCCTTGTAACTTGCCACTAATAGTTATTCAGTGACATCTCTTCTATGAATTCGTAGGCTGCTTTAGGAGTTTTATTGTTCAGGGTTCCACCGGCGGCTGAATCAATTAGTTTCCTCGTTGAGGGGTTCAAACCGTTTTAGAAAGTTTGGACTTGAAGCCACAATGGTAAACCATGGTGCCGACACCTTCTCAAAAGATCCTTGTATCTCTCCCATGCATCGTATAATGTCTCTAAGTCCATCTGCACAAAAGAAGAGATATCATTTCGTAATTTGGCCGTTTTGGCCAGTGGGAAATACTTTAATAAAAAGTTTTCGATCATTTGATCCCATGTGGTGATTGACCCTCGTGGTAACGAGTTTAACCACTGCTTGGCTTTATTTCTTAATGAAAAGGAAAATAATCGAAGACGTATGGCATCATCAGAAACGCCATTTATTTTGAAGGTATCACAAAACTCTAAAAAATTCGCTATATGAGTATTTGGGTCTTCGTCATGTAAACCATCAAATTGAACAAATTGTTGAATCATTTGTATAGTGTTAGGCTTTAATTCAAAAATATTAGCAGCTATAGCAGGCCTAATAATACTTGATTCTGCTCCTGTTAAACGAGGTTTAGCATAATCATACATAGTACGCAGAGCATTGTTTTCTGCCACATCTTGTGGTAATCGATTATTCTTGTCCATTCCTTCAGTAGGATTGGATTTTCCTTCTCGTTCTTCTTCTGTGTAATTTGGAGCTCGCCTAATTTCTTTGCGATTCCCGCGAACAGTAGCTTTAATATCACTGTCGTATACTAACGGTCCTTTCGGGTTCCTTCTAGTCATAAACTAGAGGTACCTGTTGAGTCATAAACTGCCATATTTAGCTTACTTTTGGGTGATTTATCCCTCAATTTATGTAAAAATGTGCTCTTAATCCTTTCTTTTCATGTCTTATACCTAAAAAAGCACCCGAGGATGAAAAGAATGTAAAACGGGCCCAAAACGGAGTAAATGGGCCATATCACGAAATTCACACGGCCTGGCCCAAATAGCACACGGCCGTGCCTTGACGAGCATCTAGAACACGGCCTCAACCTTGAGTTACACGATCGTGCCTCAGGTTAAAAATTCAAACACGGCTTGAAGTCGAGCCACACGGGCGTGCGACATGGCCGTGCCTCTGTCGCTGGAAAGAGCAATTTTAGTCGGAAAAGGATACTTAGGGAGGAAGAATCACATTCCAAGAGCCTATATATATATATATATATATATATATATCCCCAAGTGCCACCTTTGAATGGGCGTCAAAGCTAGGCTAAAGAGCCAAGCCGAGAAGGTTAGAGTTGAGGGAATCACTCGAAGATATCCAGTTGATCCATCCCAAGAAGCCAGAGTTATACTCAAGATGGATTTCTCTTTCAATTCCTTCGGGGAGTTTTAGGGATTTCTTATGTTTTGTTTCATCTTTTCTCTTGAGATGTTTTATTTATTTGTCATGAACTAAATCCTTCAGATACCTGAAGGGGATGAAACCTAGATGAATCTTGTTATTTGATTTCTGAATTATATGATAATTACTTAGTTTGTTCTTAATTATGTTGCTTAATCCAAATCTGATGTGCCTAGGTGGAGGAGGAATAGACCCTGCCTAATAGTAGATCTAGCATAATTAAGCAGAGTTGATCAAACGCCTAGAGATAGGGTTACGAGATTTTTTCGAATTAGGGTGAAACCTAATATGGGAGTCCATTGATCGATTTACTGCTATTCTAGGGGGTTATTATAAGCGAACGAGAGTTCAACTAATTAACCTAGGGTTAGACATTATTTTCCTCAAGAGAGGATTTAATATAGGTTAGGGAGTCCTACGGATCAAGCTGAGTAAAGAAATCATATGGTTCAGTGATAGGTAATAAGAGAAGTCTAGGTGGATTCTTCCTGAGGGTATCATCGCAATCAACTGAGTTTTTCTTCAAGTTATTTTCCAATTCGTTCTTTTTGTCTTGTGTCTTTAGCTTAGTAGTCGGTAATTTAGATTAAAGCAACTTCACTTTATTTTTAAGGCTAAATAATAAAAAGAAAGTTAGTATTAGTACTTTTAGTTCCTTTGGGTTCGACAATCCAGTCTTGCCTAAGCTATACTATTGTTCGATAGGTACACTTGCCTTTAATCATTGTCAGAGTTAGTTTCCAGGTTTGATCATTCGTTTTGTAAATTTTAAAGTTTTGATTTCAGCGATCAGAAATCCCTAAAACCCCCTGAAGGAATTGAAGGATAGATCCGCCGTCTTGAGTAGAATTCTGACTTCTTGAGATGAATCAACTGGCTATCTTTGAGTGATTTCCACAAATCTGACCTTTCTGGCTTGGCTCCTTTGCCTCGATAAGCGCCCTCCTTCAGGTAACACTTAGGGTGTTTATATAGGCTCTTGGAATGTGTTTCTTTAGCCCTAAGAATCCTTTTCTGATTGAAATTGTTCTTTGCCATGACAGGGACACGGCCATGGCACACGCCCGCGTAAATCGTGGCCAGGCCGTGTTTGAGTCTGTTGAATGAGGCACGGCCATGCGAATCGAGATCAGGCCGTGTTCTAGTAACTTGACGAGGCACGGCCGTGTGGTCTTGGGCCCAGGCCATGTCAATTTCGTCTTTGGCCCAATTTGGTTCGTTTTAGGCTTGTTTCTCGATCTTTTCATCCTTAGGTGCTTTCCTGAGTACAAAACATGAAAAGAAAGGATTAAGAGCACCTTTTTACATAAATCAAAGGATAAATCATCCAAAAGCATGCTAAATGTGGGATTAAAATATGTTACTTCTATGGTTTATCAGGGATCAAGTTTTTGGCACTGTTGCCGGGGAACTAAAATATTAAGAAAGCTCTATTTTTATTACTTTAGCCATTATTTTTATTATTTATTAATTTTTTTTAGGTTAAAATTTTGATTTTGCTGAAATTTTTTTTCTCCTAGCAGGTACCTCTAGTTTATGACTAGAAGGAACCCAATAGGACCTCTAGTTTATGACAGTGAAATAGAAGCTACCATTCGTAGGACTCGCAGAGAAATCAGAGAAGCCCTAAATTACACAGAAATAGAGGAAGAAGAAAGATCCAATCCTACTGAAGGGATGGACGAGAATAACCTACCACCACGGGATGTGGGGGAAAACAATGCTCCACACACAATGTTTGATTATGCAGAACCGCACTTAACAGGAGCAAAATCTAGTATAGTTAGGCTGCTAACAATTTTGAATTGAAGCCTAACAGAATACAGATGATTCAACAGTTTGTTCAATTTGATGGTTTGCAGGACGAAGATCCAAACACGTATATAGCTAATTTTTTAGAGTTCTGTGATACCTTCAAAATAAATGGTGTTTCTGATGATGCCATATGTCTTCAGTTATTCCCTTTTTCATTAAGGAAGAAAGCCAAACAGTGGTTAAACTCGTTACCACAAGGGTCAATCACTACATGGGAACAAATGACCGAAAAGTTTTTATTGAAATATTTCCCACCGGCCAAACCAGCTAAATTACGGAATGATATCTCTTTTTTTTGTGCAGATGGATTTAGAGACATTATACGATGCATGGAAGAGATACAAAGATCTCTTGAGAATGTGTCCACACCATGGTCTACCCTTGTGGCTACAAGTCCAAACTTTCTACAATGGTGTAAACCCTTCCATGAGGCAACTAATTGATTCAGCCACCGGTAGAACTCTGAATAACAAGTGTAACATCCCGAAATTGGGCCTAGCAGAATTGAGCCCGATGGGCCTTAGGCGTAATAGTGTAAAAAAAAACCTTTAGAGAACGACTTTAGTGCATGTTGGACCTATTAGATAAGTGATTTTGGAAGGTTAGAGGGCTTCTATGAAGTCCCGGGATCAAATATTGGCTTTGGGGAAATTTTGGTTTTAGGTGAAAAAACACTGGGAGTTGGCAGGTAGGCCTTCAGAATAAAATATGGAGGAAAAGGACACAAGTGGAGTGTGTGGTGTAGTGGCAAAGTGACGCCACTTAGGGGGCAAGGGGGTGACGCCACAAGAAGGAATGAGTCCAAGGTTCAAGTCTTGGCTTTTGCATTTTAGTTTTCTTTTTAAATATACTTTAGTATTTGGCTATAGATTCAAATTTAGCTGCGCATGGTTTAAGACACAAGAGGAGCTTGTGGTAAAGTGGCTAGGGGCATGGATTATGTGACAAGGGAGCCTGGGTTCGAATCTCATGAGAAGCAAGGGAGTATTTATTTTGCGGATTGGGCGGTAAGAGTTTCAGTTGATTTTAAGCTCTACTGACGAAGGGATCCCACATCGGAAAGACACAAAGAATGAAGGTGAAGAGCTAGCTATATAAAGAGCATGCCAGGAGAGGAGAGTTAACATACCTTGGTGGGCGTTTCGGCGCAGGAGTGGTCGCAGCGCGGTTTAGCACCTGATCCCTATCAGGTGTGTGTACTTCTCTCCTCTAGCTGTAGAACAGCAAGTGCCAAAATACCGGTCACACGGCAATAGTAGCCACACGAGCATGCGAGCGCACGTGTGGGGCTTCGACGCGATAGTTGAGGCTATCAGTAGTATTCTTGTGGGTTGAGGCTGCTTGGGCCACGATGGGTCGAAGTGGGCCCAATGGGCCCGAGGGCCCATATGAGTAAATTGTATGATGATATAGTATATAGTGAACTAGACTAGGTGGAACTTGTATACGTGGCTAGATTTGTGCTAGGTGGGCCACATGAGCGCCGTGTGGGCCCGAATGGGCCGAAATTGGGTTTTAGGCCCAATAGTCCTGTAACGACCGGAAATGGCAGTTGAGTCACTCGTGGCGACATTGGGCCTAGGGAAAGGCCATTGCAGGTGCGAGATTACCGAAATACCCTTGGAGGGTAAATTACAAAAATACCCCTGATAGGTAAAATTACGGTTATACCCCTAGAGATTGATTAGCTTAAGTATGTTGTTCTAATTATGATGGTAATTCGTTTCATGTTATTCTTATATTTGATATATGGTCTGCATACATGTCATACTGCATACACAAATTATTATGTCATGACATGTTGCATGGGATCGGGATATATTTAATGAAGGAAAGGGTGTACATTTATGTACGTGGATTGATGTTGGCATCGTGCCTCATCGTGGATTGATGTTGGCCTCATGCCTCATCGTGGATTGATGTTGGCTTCGGGCCAAATCGTGGATTGATATTGGCTTTGTGCCTCATCGTGGATTGATGTTAGCCTTGAGCTACAACGTGGATTGATGATTGGCTACGTGCCACATCGTGGATTGATGTTAGCCTTGAGCTATATCGTGGATTGATGATCGGTTACGTGCCACATCGTGGATTGATGTTAGCCTTGAGCTATATCGTGGATTGATAATCGGCTACGTGCCACATTGTGGATTGATGTTAACCTTGAGCTACATCGTGGATTGATGATTGGCTACGTGCCACATCGTGGATTGATGTTGGCTTTGTGCCTGATCGTGGATTGATGATGACCTCGAGTCACATCGTGGATATTGTGATTTAATCACGTGGACCAGTGGCTAGACCACTAAGTGGACGTCATTGATTGTCGAATTGGTGTGTAGCAAATGGAGGGTCGATTTAGTAATCCCCTGGTGTGTGGTGGCTGGATACGAGGGTGTGTAGCGGATGGATATTAGGCTGGGATGGGTAACATTTGCATCATCATGTGTGGTATGTGGATTGTGTGGTTTTGGGCCAGGCCCAACAGTGGAAACATGTGGATTAATTGCATTGCACTAATTATTGATATGCCATGGCATTGGGCTAATATATTACTGTGGGCTTAGGCCGAGTTATCGTGGTAAGGGGAATTGCACACTGAGTTTTCGTAAACTCACCCCTTCTTTTTAAATGTTTCAGGTAATCCCTAATTTGAGGACTTGGAGCCGAGGCGGACTCGAGGTGGCCATGCGTTACTATTTCTTCCGTAAACTACATTGCCTTATTTTGAACTTATTATATTGGGATTCTGTTATGTAATAAGGCCTATGGTATTTTATTTGATTTTAGCCTTTAATTTGGTTACTGCTTATTATTGATGAAATTTTAATTCTGGATTTTCCTAAAATGTTAATAAATCATTTCTTATTCAAAATTACTTAAAATTGATTTTTCACAATAAATATAAAGAATACGAACTTTTTAACGAACGCACAGTTTTTAGACATTCCTTTCATGTGACATGCCAGATCCGGTCGTAACGTCTAGGCTGGGTCTAGGGTGTTACAACAAGAATCCGAAAGCAGCCTACGAGTTCATTAAAGAGATGTCACTGAATAATTATCAGTGGCAAGTTACAAGGATGAAACTGACAAAATCAGCAGGAGTTTACAACCTCGATGCAATAACCACACTATCAACACAGATAGAGATGATGAATAAAAAGATTGATAGTTTGTGTTCTTCGCAGGTACACCCAGTCATGCAATGCGACGCAAGTGGAACCGTGGCGAATCCTGAGTACCCACCCTACCAACTGGAAGCAGAGGGCGAACAGATGAATTACATAGGTAATAATTTTAGATCCAATAATAATCCCTATAGTAATACTTATAATCCAGGTTGGAGGAACCACCCAAATTTTTGGGGAGGTCAAGGAAACCAAGGAAATCAGAGACAAAAACCTCCTCAAAACTTCCAAAATCAGCCCTACCTACAAGCGAATAAACCAACCCTTGAAGAGATGCTGGCAAAATTTTCGACAGACACTGAAAAACGTTTCCAAGAAACTGAGAGAACAATCAAAAGCAACGAGAGTCAAATCGTGGAAATTAGTAAGTTAGTCAAGGAAGTCACTAATGCAGTCAAACAACTTGCAAAGCTGATGTCAGAACAACCGCAAGGGCGTCTACCTAGTAACACGGAGATTAACCCTAAGGAACAAATTCAAGCCATCACAGCTCAGGACAATAAAGGGTTAGATGAACCTAATGCAATACCAGAAAATAGGGTAGACGAAGGTAAAACAGAGGTAACACAAGAAAAGCCAAAATTGGTAATCAAAGAGTACCAACCTCGCATACCTTATCCCAAAGCAATAAAAAGAGACGATTCAGAGGAACAGTTCGGTAAGTTTCTTAAACTCTTAAAGAAATTACATATTAACTTACCTCTTCTCGAAGCTTTTTTTCAGATGCCAGACTCGAGGAAATTTTTAAAACAACTATTGCAAACAAACGCAAAATAGACGAAAAGCACCACGTAGAGTTGAACACAACATGCTCGGCAATGTTACAAAATAGACTACCACAGAAGTTAAAAGATCTAGGGGCATTATTGAAGATGTTCTTGTAAAAATCAATAAATTGGTGGTTTAACTATTGAAAATGCGTTAGCTGATTTAGGGGCAAGCATAAATGTCATGCCTTATACATTGTTTAAACAACTAGATCTAGGGAAGCCTAAACAAACCAGGATGAGTATTCAATTAGCTGATAAAACTGTTAGAATTTCTAGGGGCATTATTGAAGATGTTCTTGTAAAAATTGATAAATTTGTTTTCCCAGTAGACTTTGTTGTCTTAGACATGGATGAGGATAATTCAATCCCCCTAATTCTAGGAAGACCCTTCTTAGCAACTGCCAAGACTAAAATTGATGTTGCCATGGAGAACTTATACTTTGTGCAAGTGATGAATCAGTCAAGCTTTAATCTCTTGACTCAGCTAGGATAAAAGACGACGACGGTAAGAAAATAACTTCAAACGATAATCAAACTGTTCAACTTTCATCGCAGGAAACATCGCAAGGACACAACCCTGAGCCGACTCATAAACTCCAATCGACAAAGAGGAATCACACGAGGAACAAAGCCTTAGTGTCGACAAATTAGAAGAGCAGAAGACACACATCAAAGAAGAACCAGAACCCCATGAAGTTAAACCTAAGGAGCCCCCTGAAGAGCTCATAGGAACATTAAATCACTTCAAAATAGGAGACCAGATACTGTTAGACAAAGCCGACACGCGCATCATCATAGCAGATCCAAAAACGAAGGGAGAAGTGCCTCTTAAGGTACACAATATCTTCCCCCATGGAAAATTTGAGGTAAGCAATCCAACATTCGGAACTTTTAAGGTAAACACTACTCGACTACACTACTCGACTTAAACTTTATCAAGATAACAGAACTGTAAGCATGAGGGAAGATATTCAAACCTTTAAACCTCCCTGACTTTTACAATTACAAAGAAAAGTCTAGCTTAAGACTATAATCGAGCGCTTCTCGGGAGGCAACCCGAGCACTAACATTATTTTCTTTCAATTTTATTTTCAATTTCTTTATTTCCCTTCTTTCTTTTCTTTTAAATTAATCAAAAGTGCAGAATTTCAAGGTCAAACGGTTATACACACGGCCGTGTTCGTGGCCGTGTGGACCATTGAAATCTCCATACTGACAAAGCAGAGGCCATGCAACCCATACCCAACCACTCTCCGACGTCACGGATCCAACTACTACCACATAGGCTCCGTAAAAAAATGGCACGCTCGTGCGCTGAAACTGTGTGAAGCTACTGACTTGCGCACCATGGGTAGACCACGCCCATGCCCTAAGCCCGTGCCAACATACTGACTTCGAAGACATGGACGTGGCTAGCCAGAGCACGGGCATGGTGTTTCAACACGCACAGGCAAACGGTCGTGCGAGACAGCCGTGTAAATCGACACACCCTAGTTCCATCGGCGTGGGAACATGCCAGAGCTGAATTTCTATTTAAACCCCACAGCCCTTTCCTTTCTCCCCATCCAATTTCTTTCTTTTCTCCTTTTCCACCTTCTCCCTCTCAGGCTTTTCACTCCATACATCAAAACTCTAGATCCTTGAGCCATCCCACATCATGTCAAAGAAGCGAAAAAGGCCAACAATAGTCTTCTCAAGGAAGAACGATCAACATGAGGTCATGCCGGCAGCTTCATCTCAACACCAAGCCAAGGGTCTTTGAGACCAATTAGTTTTTATTTTTATTTTCTCTTTTGCTTCAATTTCCTTCTCTTTGACAATCTTATGCTTAGTTTAGTTTAACTTATTTTAGTTTCTTAATGTCAGGTTCGCCAGGCTACTAGGGAATCACGCCACTTCCGCCACCGCAAGCACCTCCGCAGCCCTAGAAGTCACACCCACCTCGCGAACCATCCGTCAATAAGGACTTATCAGTCCATTAGTATTTTCTTTTCATTTCAGTTTTCTTCTTAGTCTCCGTTCCTTTTTCGTTCTTGTTTTTAATTATAAATTTAGGATATTTTAAATGTGTCTTAATAATCCCTAGCTAATCCTCTACGAACTCCCCAATTTCTTCATCTAGCACAGGTTTGTCATCCAGACCAACCTCCTCAAGGACACCATCCAAAATTCAGGGAGTATTCATTCCCCTTCTCTTTTGATTTATCCCATTAATGTTATACCTATCTTTGTACATTGAGGGCAATGTACATCTTAAGTGTGGGGGGTGAATATTTACCTAAAAAAGGGCCTAACTTTCTGCATTATTCTCAAATCCCTGAATTTAGTCTTGTTTTTAAGTAAATTTTCCATATTACTAATTAGGATGAAATTTCTAATGATTTATGATTCTTATTGACATGTTTAAGATTAAGTCATTGACAATTATGCATTGATGATTAAATTTAAAGATACTAGAGAAATAAGCATGATAAGTCTAATTTTCAGAATAAAATTGTAACACCCTAAACCCGGTCCAAATGCCACAGCCGAATTCAGAATGCTACTAAAGAAAATGTTTGAAAAGAATTTGACTTAACTATAAAAATATAGAAATTTGCTGTCATTTATAAAACATGGTATATTTCAAATTCTAAATAACCTTTGTTGTTACCACAATATCCGAATTAAAAACTTTAATATATATATATTTGTAATATGTAAGTTGCCGAAAATAATAAAAAAAACATTTCCCACATAATAATTTAATTTTCCATCCAACTAAAACATAATAATAAACCTTAAATACTTTAGGAGGCCCTTATTACAATCAAAAAATTAATCAAAGTACTTAATAATAAACTGCATAAAATAAATAGGACATCTTCTGCATGGCCACCTTTATATCCGCTCCAGCTCGGTCCAAGCATCACGAGTCACCTGCGATGTTGGTAAAAATTTGGGTGAGTCAAACAGACTCAGTGTATAATTATCTCACATGCCTCCGCAAATGTGCTTAGCCCACATCCACACAGTCCACATACTCAGTCATGCAAAATACATCCCAACCCAACCTAGAGTCCATCCGCTACACACCCCCGTACCTACCGCACACACCAAGGGATTACTAAATCGCCCTCAAACCGCTACACACCTCCTTGGCAGACCTGCTGCTCAAGGCCGTGGCTTAGCCACCGATCACCTAAGTGATCCCACATATCGGTATCCACGAGGTGACTCAAGGTCATCCTCTATCCACGGTGATGCACACAGCTATCATCAGCCCACGATGTGGCACGTAGCCAACACCCCACCTTGATGAAACACATAGCCAACACCAAGCGCCAATGTAGCACAAGGCTAACATTAGACCACATGCATAAATATGTACACCCTGTCCTTCTGTAATCATATCCCAATCCCCATGCATATATTAATCTTATGGCAAGATAACATTATTAACATAATGAGCATACATCACATGTTTGCATCAATTTCACATATATCACCGAAAGATTAACACCATAACCACTAACCTGGTTAACGGATTACCCACCATGGGTAGCCACCTTCTCAGCCATATTTTTGGCCACCACACATATCTTATACACAAATATATATTAACACATACAAATGAAAAGAGGGCAGTGCGATAACTATACACCTTTTGGCATAGTCTACTCAATTCCGAAACCCAAAGTCTAAACGATTCCCACCCTGCGATTTGTTGAACTCCCTCCTACAT